>CM077017.1:33806345-43806345 GCA_039090855.1 Macrothele yani | reverse complement strand
GGCGGGTGTCATATCCAATTGCGCCCCAAACCATAATGCCAGGCAACGGACCAGTATGGCGATGCATAATGCAGGCGCCATACAGTCTCTCGCCGCCACATGTGGATCCGACCATAGTGGTGTTGCAGGCAGAAGCGGGATTCGTCGGAGAATACAGTGTCGTGCCATTCCGTAGTCTAGGTGCGGCGTTCAACGACCCACTGCCGCCGCACTCGCCGGTGGTGTAACGTCAATGATAATCGGAGCAATGGGCGCCGTGCGACAAGTCCCCGCTCCTGCAGACAACATCGAACTGTACGTGTTGACACAGGTTGCTGCGAAACACACCCTAATTCCTGCGCTAACGTTCGTGATGTTGCGGTACGAGCCGTTAATGCCCGCCGCATAACATGCCGGTCCTCTCGTTCGGTGGTGTGCTGCGGGTGCGGCAATCACTCACGTCGGTCCGTCCGTACCTCCTGCACCCACCGAATCAATACTCGCCTCACTGTGGCTGGATATCGTCGTAGACGGGCGCCGATGTCTCGGTACGATAAACCACTATTCGTCCTGTGTCGAACTGCGAAACGTGCTGGAATGACTGCCGTATTCTGCGACTAGGCACCAGGAAGCTTCCCACGCGCAGGTCCGGCAGCACAATACACTTCCACTACTTACACCCCGCCTTCTGTGCACCCTTTTATAGTGCTTCTCGGTGGCGTGCCGGGCACACATGATTTGCATATGCCCTGCAATGCTAATCGTTTGCATGTCCTCTCGCGGGCGACGCATGCTGTGAATTTCAGGCCAATCGGATGCTTCCTTCTTGGTATTGCATTTTGGGTGGCCAGCAGTGTAGATTACTATCCGAGTGAACGAAGTGGGATCAGAATTTAAAAAAATTATTCAGAACCGCCAAAATTTGTGGTTATCACGTACCAGCTGAGTTGACATTGATGACCGGAAACGAAGGAACATTAGTGTTTACATTTTGTAACAGGTATGTTCCTAAATTTACTGATGCGTTATCTACAAAAACTCTATGATCTTCAAACTGGAATTGACCATTCTTTATGAACGACTTGCACGATTTCATTTGCTCGGGAGTGAAGGCGTTAGTGCAAAAACCGAAATAATTAACAATATCGCCGTGTTCTATTCGTGGCAAGACCTCAATATTGTTCAGGAAAAATGAGTATGCAATTACATATGGGTCACCACAATTGCCCAATAATTTTAATTTATCAGAATAAAGCTATTTTTGACCGCCAGATAGCCCACTTACGTAGCCCATGTAATGCATCTTTGATCTCAATTGTACACCTGTTATTCTGCAAGAAAGCAGCAGACGAAAAAGTGACGTGAACCGCGGTTTCGTGACGTCAATACATACGGTCTATGTACAAAGAGGTAGTCCGTCTTTAATTTGAGGGCCGTGGGTGGCCTAGTGGGAAACGTTCGTGACTTTCACGGAAAGGACATCAGGTTCGATCCCAGCAGGTACGAACATTCGATCCACTAAATATCCGCCGTGCGTCAGATGGGCACGTTAAGCCGTCGGACCCCGGTAATAAATAAGGGCGTCTTCCTCCCCTTTCTACTTCGCTTCCGTGTCACTTTCCAATCGGGCACTCTAGCCCAAATCTCCTAGCTTCCTATTTTTAAGGGTTGTTTAAGACCTGAGATCAGACACTTCCTTCCTAAAATCCTGTACATATGATCTGATCTTTACTTTGAGGACACCAGTTCGAGGAAAGGGAATAAAACAAGCGTAGCCGCCCCTGCGGCGCACTGGTCTGAGCGATAGCCTCTGATAGTTCGTCCGAGATGGGTCCGGGTTCGAATACCTTTGAGGCATGGACGGGCGACTGCTTATAGCCCATTGCGTTGTTCTCGGTGGTCGTTAACACCCAGCAAAAAAAACCAAAAAAAAAACGACTAGCGTAGTTTTGTGGGCATGCAAAAGATAAATTTTGGCGTAATTTTACTGATGGGGTGGACACATTCGAACTCCAACAACTCTTCACTTTCTTAAAATACTTACCAAAAGAGGTGAAGCGCACCATGCGGCGCACTGGTCTGAGCGATAGCCTCTGATGGTTCGTCCGAGTTGGGTCCGGGTTCGAATACCTTTGAGGCACGGACGGGCGACTGCTTATAGCCCATTGCGTTGTTCTCGGTGGTCGTTAACCCCCAGCAAAAAACAAAAAAAAAAAAAAACCGACTAGCGTAGTTTTGTGGGCATGCAAAAGATAAATTTTTGTCGTAATTTTACTGATGGGGTGGACACATTCGAACTCCAACAACTCTTCACTTTCTTAAAATACTTACCAAAAGAGGTGAAGCGCACCATGCGGCGCACTGGTCTGAGCGATAGCCTCTGATGGTTCGTCCGAGATGGGTTCGGGTTCGAATACCTTTGAGGCATGGACGGGCAACTGCTTATAGCCCATTGCGTTGTTCTCGGTGGTCGTTAACCCCCAGCAAAAAAAAAAAAAAAAAAAAACCGACTAGCGTAGTTTTGTGGGCATGCAAAAGATAAATTTTTGTCGTAATTTTACTGATGGGGTGGACACATTCAACCTCCAACAACTCTTCACTTTCTTAAAATACTTACCAAAAGAGGTGAAGCGCACCATGCGGCGCACTGGTCTGAGCGATAGCCTCTGATGGTTCGTCCGAGTTGGGTCCGGGTTCGAATACCTTTGAGGCATGGACGGGCAACTGCTTATAGCCCATTGCGTTGTTCTCGGTGGTCGTTAACCCCCAGCAAAAAAACCAAAAAAAAAACCGACTAGCGTAGTTTTGTGGGCATGCAAAAGATAAATTTTTGTCGTAATTTTACTGATGGGGTGGACACATTCGAACTCCAACAACTCTTCACTTTCTTAAAATACTTACCAAAAGAGGTGAAGCGCACCATGCGGCGCACTGGTCTGAGCGATACCCTCTGATGGTTCGTCCGAGTTGGGTCCGGGTTCGAATACCTTTGAGGCATGGACGGGCGACTGCTTATAGCCCATTGCGTTGTTCTCGGTGGTCGTTAACCCCCACCAAAAAAAAAAAAACTTACTAGCGTAGTTTTGTGGGCATGCAAAAGATAAATTTTTGTCGTAATTTTACTGATGGGGTGGACACATTCGAACTCCAACAACTCTTCACTTTCTTAAAATACTTACCAAAAGAGGTGAAGCGCACCATGCGGCGCACTGGTCTGAGCGATAGCCTCTGATGGTTCGTCCGAGTTGGGTCCGGGTTCGAATACCTTTGAGGCATGGACGGGCAACTGCTTATAGCCCATTGCGTTGTTCTCGGTGGTCGTTAACCCCCAGCAAAAAAAAACAAAAAAAAAAACCGACTAGCGTAGTTTTGTGGGCATGCAAAAGATAAATTTTTGTCGTAATTTTACTGATGGGGTGGACACATTCGAACTCCAACAACTCTTCACTTTCTTAAAATACTTACCAAAAGAGGTGAAGCGCACCATGCGGCGCACTGGTCTGAGCGATAGCCTCTGATGGTTCGTCCGAGATGGGTTCGGGTTCGAATACCTTTGAGGCATGGACGGGCAACTGCTTATAGCCCATTGCGTTGTTCTCGGTGGTCGTTAACCCCCAGCAAAAAAACCAAAAAAAAAAAACCGACTAGCGTAGTTTTGTGGGCATGCAAAAGATAAATTTTTGTCGTAATTTTACTGATGGGGTGGACACATTCGAACTCCAACAACTCTTCACTTTCTTAAAATACTTACCAAAAGAGGTGAAGCGCACCATGCGGCGCACTGGTCTGAGCGATAGCCTCTGATGGTTCGTCCGAGTTGGGTCCGGGTTCGAATACCTTTGAGGCATGGACGGGCGACTGCTTATAGCCCATTGCGTTGTTCTCGGTGGTCGTTAACCCCCAGCAAAAAAAAACAAAAAAAAAAAAAACCGACTAGCGTAGTTTTGTGGGCATGCAAAAGATAAATTTTTGTCGTAATTTTACTGATGGGGTGGACACATTCGAACTCCAACAACTCTTCACTTTCTTAAAATACTTACCAAAAGAGGTGAAGCGCACCATGCGGCGCACTGGTCTGAGCGATAGCCTCTGATGGTTCGTCCGAGATGGGTTCGGGTTCGAATACCTTTGAGGCATGGACGGGCAACTGCTTATAGCCCATTGCGTTGTTCTCGGTGGTCGTTAACCCCCAGCAAAAAAACCAAAAAAAAAAACCGACTAGCGTAGTTTTGTGGGCATGCAAAAGATAAATTTTTGTCGTAATTTTACTGATGGGGTGGACACATTCGAACTCCAACAACTCTTCACTTTCTTAAAATACTTACCAAAAGAGGTGAAGCGCACCATGCGGCGCACTGGTCTGAGCGATAGCCTCTGATGGTTCGTCCGAGTTGGGTCCGGGTTCGAATACCTTTGAGGCATGGACGGGCGACTGCTTATAGCCCATTGCGTTGTTCTCGGTGGTCGTTAACCCCCAGCAAAAAACAAAAAACAAAAAAAAAACCGACTAGCGTAGTTTTGTGGGCATGCAAAAGATAAATTTTTGTCGTAATTTTACTGATGGGGTGGACACATTCGAACTCCAACAACTCTTCACTTTCTTAAAATACTTACCAAAAGAGGTGAAGCGCACCATGCGGCGCACTGGTCTGAGCGATAGCCTCTGATGGTTCGTCCGAGTTGGGTCCGGGTTCGAATACCTTTGAGGCATGGACGGGCGACTGCTTATAGCCCATTGCGTTGTTCTCGGTGGTCGTTAACCCCCAGCAAAAAACAAAAAACAAAAAAAAAAAAACCGACTAGCGTAGTTTTGTGGGCATGCAAAAGATAAATTTTTGTCGTAATTTTACTGATGGGGTGGACACATTCGAACTCCAACAACTCTTCACTTTCTTAAAATACTTACCAAAAGAGGTGAAGCGCACCATGCGGCGAACTGGTCTGAGCGATAGCCTCTGATGGTTCGTCCGAGTTGGGTCCGGGTTCGAATACCTTTGAGGCATGGACGGGCAACTGCTTATAGCCCATTGCGTTGTTCTCGGTGGTCGTTAACCCCCAGCAAAAAAAACCAAAAAAAAAAAAACCGACTAGCGTAGTTTTGTGGGCATGCAAAAAGATAAATTTTTGTCGTAATTTTACTGATGGGGTGGACACATTCGAACTCCAACAACTCTTCACTTTCTTAAAATACTTACCAAAAGAGGTGAAGCGCACCATGCGGCGCACTGGTCTGAGCGATAGCCTCTGATGGTTCGTCCGAGTTGGGTCCGGGTTCGAATACCTTTGAGGCATGGACGGGCGACTGTTTATAGCCCATTGCGTTGTTCTCGGTGGTCGTTAACCCCCAGCATAAAACAAAAAAAAAAAAAAAAACCGACTAGCGTAGTTTTGTGGGCATGCAAAAGATAAATTTTTGTCGTAATTTTACTGATGGGGTGGACACATTCGAACTCCAACAACTCTTCACTTTCTTAAAATACTTACCAAAAGAGGTGAAGCGCACCATGCGGCGCACTGGTCTGAGCGATAGCCTCTGATGGTTCGTCCGAGTTGGGTCCGGGTTTGAATACCTTTGAGGCATGGACGGGCAACTGCTTATAGCCCATTGCGTTGTTCTCGGTGGTCGTTAACCCCCAGCAAAAAACAAAAAACAAAAAAAAAACCGACTAGCGTAGTTTTGTCGGCATGCAAAAGATAAATTTTTGTCGTAATTTTACTGATGGGGTGGACACATTCGAACTCCAACAACTCTTCACTTTCTTAAAATACTTACCAAAAGAGGTGAAGCGCACCATGCGGCGCACTGGTCTGAGCGATAGCCTCTGATGGTTCGTCCGAGTTGGGTCCGGGTTCGAATACCTTTGAGGCATGGACGGGCGACTGCTTATAGCCCATTGCGTTGTTCTCGGTGGTCGTTAACCCCCAGCAAAAAAAAAAAAAACCGACTAGCGTAGTTTTGTGGGCATGCAAAAGATAAATTTTTGTCGTAATTTTACTGATGGGGTGGACACATTCGAACTCCAACAACTCTTCACTTTCTTAAAATACTTACCAAAAGAGGTGAAGCGCACCATGCGGCGAACTGGTCTGAGCGATAGCCTCTGATGGTTCGTCCGAGTTGGGTCCGGGTTCGAATACCTTTGAGGCATGGACGGGCAACTGCTTATAGCCCATTGCGTTGTTCTCGGTGGTCGTTAACCCCCAGCAAAAAAACCAAAAAAAAAAAACCGACTAGCGTAGTTTTGTGGGCATGCAAAAGATAAATTTTTGTCGTAATTTTACTGATGGGGTGGACACATTCGAACTCCAACAACTCTTCACTTTCTTAAAATACTTACCAAAAGAGGTGAAGCGCACCATGCGGCGCACTGGTCTGAGCGATAGCCTCTGATGGTTCGTCCGAGTTGGGTCCGGGTTCGAATACCTTTGAGGCATGGACGGGCGACTGTTTATAGCCCATTGCGTTGTTCTCGGTGGTCGTTAACCCCCAGCATAAAACAAAAAAAAAAAAAAAAACCGACTAGCGTAGTTTTGTGGGCATGCAAAAGATAAATTTTTGTCGTAATTTTACTGATGGGGTGGACACATTCGAACTCCAACAACTCTTCACTTTCTTAAAATACTTACCAAAACAGGTGAAGCGCACCATGCGGCGCACTGGTCTGAGCGATAGCCTCTGATGGTTCGTCCGAGATGGGTTCGGGTTCGAATACCTTTAAGGCATGGACGGGCAACTGCTTATAGCCCATTGCGTTGTTCTCGGTGGTCGTTAACCCCAGCAAAAAAAAACCAAAAAAAAAACCGACTAGCGTAGTTTTGTGGGCATGCAAAAGATAAATTTTTGTCGTAATTTTACTGATGGGGTGGACACATTCGAACTCCAACAACTCTTCACTTTCTTAAAATACTTACCAAAAGAGGTGAAGCGCACCATGCGGCGCACTGGTCTGAGCGATAGCCTCTGATGGTTCGTCCGAGTTGGGTCCGGGTTCGAATACCTTTGAGGCATGGACGGGCGACTGCTTATAGCCCATTGCGTTGTTCTCGGTGGTCGTTAACCCCCAGCAAAAAACAAAAACAAAAAAAAAAAAAAAACCGACTAGCGTAGTTTTGTGGGCATGCAAAAGATAAATTTTTGTCGTAATTTTACTGATGGGGTGGACACATTCGAACTCCAACAACTCTTCACTTTCTTAAAATACTTACCAAAAGAGGTGAAGCGCACCATGCGGCGCACTGGTCTGAGCGATAGCCTCTGATGGTTCGTCCGAGATGGGTTCGGGTTCGAATACCTTTGAGGCATGGACGGGCAACTGCTTATAGCCCATTGCGTTGTTCTCGGTGGTCGTTAACCCCCAGCAAAAAAACCAAAAAAAAAAAAAACCGACTAGCGTAGTTTTGTGGGCATGCAAAAGATAAATTTTTGTCGTAATTTTACTGATGGGGTGGACACATTCGAACTCCAACAACTCTTCACTTTCTTAAAATACTTACCAAAAGAGGTGAAGCGCACCATGCGGCGAACTGGTCTGAGCGATAGCCTCTGATGGTTCGTCCGAGTTGGGTCCGGGTTCGAATACCTTTGAGGCATGGACGGGCAACTGCTTATAGCCCATTGCGTTGTTCTCGGTGGTCGTTAACCCCCAGCAAAAAACCAAAAAAAAAAAAAAAACCGACTAGCGTAGTTTTGTGGGCATGCAAAAGATAAATTTTTGTCGTAATTTTACTGATGGGGTGGACACATTCGAACTCCAACAACTCTTCACTTTCTTAAAATACTTACCAAAAGAGGTGAAGCGCACCATGCGGCGCACTGGTCTGAGCGATAGCCTCTGATGGTTCGTCCGAGATGGGTCCGGGTTCGAATACCTTTGAGGCATGGACGGGCGACTGCTTTTAGCCAATTGCGTTGTTCTCGGTGGTCGTTAACCCCCAGCAAAAAAAAAAAAAAAAAAACCGACTAGCGTAGTTTTGTGTGCATGCAAAAGATAAATTTTTGTCGTAATTTTACTGATGGGGTGGACACATTGGAACTCCAACAACTCTTCACTTTCTTAAAATACTTACCAAAAGAGGTGAAGCGCACCATGCGGCGCACTGGTCTGAGCGATAGCCTCTGATGGTTCGTCCGAGATGGGTCCGGGTTCGAATTCCTTTGAGGCATGGACGGGCGACTGCTTATAGCCCATTGCGTTGTTCTCGGTGGATGTTAACCCCCAGCAAAAAAACAAAACAAAAAAAAAACCGACTAGCGTAGTTTTGTGGGCATGCAAAAGATAAATTTTTGTCGTAATTTTACTGATGGGGTGATTTTTTTTTTTTTTTTTTTTTTTTGATTGGAGGTTTAACGACCACCGTGAGCAACTCAATGGGCTATAAGCAGTCGCCCGTCCCTAATTTAGGGTCACTGGTTCCAGGGAAGGGAGAGAGCCAGTGCCGTAAGACAAACACAACATCCATGCCACACCGGGATTCGAACCCGGACCCCTTTCGGACGAATGATCAGAGGCCATCGCTTAGACCACTGCGCCACCGGGGCGGCACTGATGGGGTGGACACATTCGAACTCCAACAACTCTTCACTTTCTTAAAATACTTACCAAAAGAGGCGAAGCGCACCATTCCTCCGACTGAGATTATCTCACCACCCGTATTTAAACTTACATTTATTTCAGTAATTACGTATGGTAATATGGGTGGATAAGATGCATCCGACAATTTTATACTTTTGTCCAGTCGAGATGCTGTACTGAGTTTAGCCCCGTTATCGTTCGGATCAATTTCTGGATAAAACGCACAGCGTACTCGTTGATTAATACATTTCTTAGCAGTACATCACTAATAATTTTCATTCTTTTAATTTTTTTGTAGTTCCAAAAATTATATAAGCAGTCGCCCGTCCCTAATTTAGGGTCACTGGTTCCAGAGAAGGGAGAACGCCAGCGCCGTAAGACAAACACAACATCCATGCCTCACCGGCATGGATGTTGATCTTTTTTTCAGAAAATACATGCTAAGAGACAAGCACGATCTTTTTTGCAGAAAATACATGCTAACAGACAAGAAGACCAATAGCTCCTTACATTTTGCCAGGGTGGGGAGAGAAATTTGTCAGACATAAGTTATATCAGTGGAAAATTTTCCAACAAAACATTATGCAGAGACAAAAAGGCAGGAATGGATAAAATTCCAAGACATGAACCAGAATTTTAGGACATTTCTAGGACTTCTCCAGGACGCATACAAGCAATGCATTTAATATTATTTGTATGTAAAACAGTTATAAAAAACAAGAAAAGAATACAGCACAGCTAACTGATATTAGTTGGATAAACTGCCTTTGCAAATAAGTATCAAGAAGAGTGAGAGAGAAAAAAAAACAAAAACAAAACAACAAACACCTAAATTTTCAAACCAAAATGTTAGTGAATTACAAACATTCTTTGCTAAAGAAAGAAGCACACTGTGTAGAACAAATCATGTTACCTGTTTACAAAAAAAAGTGTGCTTTACTTTCCTAAACTTCACTAAGTTTAATCATGCAGTCACATATTAAAAAATAGATGTTGAATTTTCGCTTGCTTACTTTCAACAAGCAGGTCAGAAACAACAAACCTTCTCGGCTATGCACAAACAAAACACTAACAGTCAGTGCTGTCCTGTGGCCAGTGCACAACTGGTAGACGTTCGAGAACAATGGTGAACGAAGAGGATTGTACATGAGGTAACACACAAGCTTCACTGCATCAAGAAACAATGCGGTACAACAGCAGTATTAAGAATTTTCAACATACACAGCCTACTGGGAATGTGCATGGGTTATAGCAACTGACTTTCCCCTCATCTCTGCTAAAACCTGATAAACTTGTCAGCAGTGGACATGAGAGTACCAAAACTGGACCCTTGATACCAAAAGTTTGCCTATTTCAATGAATCATGTTTTCAGTTAATACACTAGCCAGAATATGGTGTCCACAGCATGAATTAATGGATTCCAGCTGCCTAGCATTAACTGTACAAGCTGGTGGAGGTGTTGTAATGGTCAGGGATCTGTTTCATGGCAGGCATTGGGTTACTTAATAACTCTGAAATAGCATTTAGATGTCATGAAGTATCTTAAAATCAATGCAGACCAGACAGATCCATACATGTACAGACCTCAAAAAAAAAAAAAAAAAAACACGAGCCAGCCCCCTTAACTTTCGAACCGTTTGTCGCATGCAAACAAGAAAGGGACCATTGGAAAGCACTTAAAGGGAACTATCTGTGATGTGAAGAAACATTCTAATTAGCTCTTTATCTCCGAATTTTTCCATATAAGAGGTATGTTATTTTACGTGCATTCTATGTGGTACATAATAAAACCCTTAAATTCCAAATTTCATACAAATCGACCAATAAATACGTGTACAGTGAGCTACGGAAAAAAGATGTCGCTAATGTTAAACTACGAAAATTGTTTTTGATTTTTATTATTTAATCGAGAACAGATATAGTGATTCGGTGTGGCAACAGTAAAACACAAAGAGGCCCAGATGATATGAGCCGCTATACAAGAACAGAACTGGTATATTAAGGGAATTATAAATTATGAAAGATGATCATGAAAAAATGAATTATGACCATATCAGATAAATAGGTCATGTGATCCGAAATATTTTGAAACCTTTAAATTTAAATTTACAGCATGATAGCATAAAACCTTGCTGAGATATAAGCGAAAACTCAAGCATACGTCTATTAAGGGGCCGTGCATGAAAAAAACATATATTCCTCTACTCACTGTAAAACGGTTTACCCCGCATACTGAGAAACGCTTAGAAGAAAGTGTTTCTACGTGAAGTTTTTTTGAAGAAAGCAGTAATAATGTTATACACCAAATTCAGAATTGCAACTTTTAATGATGAACATCATAAGTTATTAGTTTTGCGCAAAAGTAACTTAACTTACGACATAACTATTAGTCCGATTTGAAATATTCTTTTTGCATTCGGAAGCTTGAAATGTGCGAATGATGATGCTTTATTCCGTTTTTTTTTTTTTACGTTGAACAATTTTGCCGCTAGAGGGCATAAATGCAGATGATGTCGAATTCAAAATACATTTTACTATATATATTTGCTTCTAAGCATCCGATTGAAAAATTTCTTTTATCTTTCGATTTCATTTATGTCGAAGAAAGAGTATTTTAGGTTTACTTACTTTCTCAAATTACGCACAGATTTTCCGCTAGGGGGCGTTAAAGTAAATTACGTTTTCCCCGATATCTCCTCTTCTAAAACTCCGATTCGAAAAAAAAAATTCTTCAGCGAATACAGCTCCTGATGGAAAATCTTTTGCGTATAATATCTAATTTTTCGTAAAGAATACTTTGGCCACCAGGGACGTAAGTGTTAATTTTTGCTTCTGATGTATTTGCCAAAAAATCTGAGTTTCTAAAAGCTCGATTAAAAAAATTCATTTGTAGATCAATACTACTCACGTCGACAAACCTTTACGGAATATTTTCTTCTTAAAATATTGCATGGTTTCGCCGCCAGGGGCGTAGACATATATCTTTTTTTTTCAATACCTCCGCTTCTACTGGTCTGATTTGAAAAATTCTTTTTTTATTGGATAGAGTTACCGGTGTGATATGTTTTCCATGTAATTTCAAAATTTTGAAGTAATTCATAAACTTTCCGCTAGGAGGTGTAAAGGTAAATTGAGTTTCCCCCGATATCTATGCTTCTGAAACTGCGATTTGAAAAATTCTTTCTGCACTGTATACAGCTCCTCATGGGAAATCCTATGCATATAATTTCTAATTTTTGGTGAAAAAATGGCTTGGCCACCAGAGGGCGTAAATCAGAATTTCCGCTTCTGATGTATTTACAGCAAAATCTGAGCTTCTAAAATCTCGATTGACAAAAATTCGGTTGTGGGCCGATACTACTCACGTCGACAGACCTTTCAGGAATATTTTCTTCTTAAAATAATGCATGGTCTCTACGCCAGGGGCGTAGATGTATATCGTATTTTTTGTCAATATCCTTACTTTTAGGAGTCAGATTTGAAAAATTACTTCTTTGTTGGACAGTGTTTCTGATGCGAAATATTTTTCATATAAATTTAAAATTTCCAAGTAAATCATAGACTTTCCGCTAGGGGGCGCAAGGTAAATTGTGTTTTCCCCGATATTTCGGCTTCTAAAACTCAGATTTGAAAAATTCTTCCTGTATCGCATACAACTCGTGATAGAAAATGTTTTTTATATAATTTATAATATTTGGTAAAGCATGGTTTGGCCACCAGGGAGCATAAGTGTGCAATTCTGCTTCCGGTGTATTTGCTGCAAAATCTGAGCTCCTGAAAACTCCACTTAAAATTGTTTTTTCTTGGACCGATACCACTCACATTGAAAAACCTTTTGAGAATACTTTCTTGCTAAAATAATGCATGGTTTTCCCGCTAGGGGTCGTAGATGTGTATCTTATATTTGTCCTTATCTCTGCTTCGAAAAGTCCGATTTGAAATATTCTTTCTTTGTTGGAGAGTGCTTCCGCTGCCAAATATTTCACATTAATTAAAATTTTTCCTAACTCATAAGTCTGCAACCAGAGGGCATAAGTTCACCATTCCGTTTATAGCAGTATATGCGGGATTAAGAAACTTGTTGAAAAACTTTTCTTCGGTCATATACTACTTTTTGCCAAAGTGGTTCCATTGACTTTGTATAGCTTTGATAAATTTAATTTGCGTCAGAACGGATTTAAAAGACGTTCATTACACCCGAGAATTCGGTGTCATCTTTCGTTTTTATATTGCAGATTTGCTTTTGTGTCCATTCAGTCTCGAATTGTGGTATAACACGCATGTAATTGCATATTGTTTCGATTCATTGATATATTCCATTGTAGTTATACTGCTTAAACTGTCTGTAATATACAAAACGAAACTGCCTTTCGCTGCAACACAGAAGCCAAATCTATGTGTGTAGCTTCGATATGCACGCAAATTGCCTCTTCGGCATTAGTCGTTTATGACTACCGGTTAAGAAAATAACCGTAACCAGTAGTGTTTGGAGCATTAAGCTTACTTAGTGTAGTTTAATACAGATCTAATTGCATTTTTTCTTTTCTTTTTCATTTCTTCTACAAATATAAATAAAATAACTGGTTATACTCTGCAAAACAAAAACATGGTTATATTCTGAGAATTTCGTAGTTTAAGGAAAAAGGAAGTTCCCAAATCATGTTTCTTCAGCATGCGCATGAAATAATAAAAAACACACAGTTACCTACTGTATTGGAACTCTCAATTTTTAGACTTAAATGAAAAAAAAAAAAACTGGTTTGACAATCTAAAATAAATATTGCAGGTTCGCAAGTTTCCACTGCCACCCTGGGCTTGGGGACGCCAATGCGTAGATGGTTCCCTGTCAAGTCGTTCCCGGATGCACTTCGTTTTTCCTCATGCTGGCAGAAACAGAAAAATGCATTTCCCAAGCAGTCTAGTCAACGTGGGAAACTAGACAATTACCCTTCCGAATAAAGAATTGGGAGATACCTATAGCCAGAAGTGGCTATAAAAAAGGTTAACAGACAGAGTGACAGACCATAGGATTCTAAGTAAAAAATTCTGTATGTCGTTTATGAACGATAAAGTAGAACTAAAATTCCTGACGTAACGCTTTCCTGTTTTAAAAGAGTTCATCGTGTGACGTAATGTATCTCTGAAGTCATGTTAGAATGATTTAGATGAGATGGCATCACACCAGCAGCTATTGGAAATCTGTCCTTTTTGCTATAAAAACAAAGCAAATTGTTATACGTGTCCGCTGTGGGCGACAAAATGGGACATACTTTCATTCTTTCGACCAAAGAAAAGTTTGTTTTAAATTGATATGTGGAATTAATACATGAGAGGTGCAAATTTAAAGTACAAGACAGCTGCTCCCATTAATTCATATGTTAAACACGATATCAATGAAAGAAAAGTGAGTTTTTGAGGTGGAAAACAACAAATAATTTGGAATAGGTCGCACAATTTCGTAGCATTTTGCGAAAGCCTTTTCCAAAAATTGGGTGATCATTGCGTTCCTCATACGTTGTCAAATTGTTCTGAATGTGTGTCAACCTGTTCCGCGTGTGTTTTCAAAGCTCTTTCCGCCATAAAATGTTTTATGATGCAAGATACTAGTATTTTTACATAAAATATTCCGGACACTTCGTGGCAAAAGCATGGAACACTCTCGTAGCACACTGCGAATACATTTTCCGGAATTACTTTCTCGATGTGTTCCGAAGGAGTTATCAACCTTTTCTCAATGTGTTCAACTAAGAACACATTGATGTGGTTATATATTCCGAAATGCCACGAAGCTAGAAGTTTTTTTTTTTTTGAAATAGGGCATGGATCAAGCATCTGCATTATTTTAACTGTACTAATGCCCTAATTTACTTAAATAGTGGATTTTGGGTAAGTGAAACTTGATTTCAAACATGTCATGTGTCTTTTGTAACACATAGACATTAATATGTAACCATTCAGTAGGTTAACAGCAGCACCAGTCCTTATATATTCCATGGTATATTGGGTTGGTGGGAATGAAATGTCCGGTGCGAACGAGCAGTGGAGACAGGCCTCCACGACAGCGGAATGGAACCACCCACAGGTGTTGCGGGTATTACGTCACACAATTACTATAAATAGCAAGCACGTGTGTGAAGAACAAGGTTCAGACGTGGTTTGTTTGAACGTAACGTGACTTGCAAAGGAAACATTCGGACGCCGGATTTGAGAGTCATTTTCCTGCATGAATTTAATCTGGGCCATTCTGCAGGAATTGCCGTTCGAAACGTTAAAGCGTTTGGGGAGACCAATGACAATCAGCATAGAGTTTTATACGTATTTCCAGCTATATTTGATATTTACATCCTCGTTCTCTATATTTGTGCGTTCCAAATATTTGAAATAAAAAAGATGATGACAACGAATTTTCTGTTGTAATCAGCACATCTTTTGAACAGTTTCTGACACGAATTATATTTTTCAAAGTTTTTCAAAGTCAATGTAAGCATTTAGAAAATATCAACCGGATCTTTGCAATCAATAAAACATCCAGAAATAGAAACAGCTACATTTCTTCTAACACCGTCTAAAACGTAAGTTACAAAAATTAATTAACAAATAGCGCACAAAAATTTTCTCATAGCAGAAGGATATCAGAGACAGATTTTAAAATCGAACAGCTAAAAGAACAAATATAGAAAGAAACACGATATAACTCTACACCTTCTTGCTCAAGAATTTTGCAAAATAGAGTTTAAAGTACTCTTGGAATGTTCTTTGTGGAAAAAGCAATGCAAAGAAAAAATAACTTTTCAAATTTTCCAATAAGTCTCCCATAGAGTTAGCAAAAAATACCCAAAAAACATTGACTCTTACACCACCTAGCAGGAAATCTGTGCATTATTCAAAAGATGATAATGTTCCACATCTCTATTGTCGCAAATGCCATACAGTAAAAGAAACAATTTCTCATTAGGGTTTTTAGAAGTAATGACACAGCTGCAAACAGAAGTACACAAGCACCACCTAGCAAAAGAACTGTGAACTATAAAACTCCTCAAATACTAACCTAAAGTGTTCCACAAGGTAAATGGAATAAGATGTTGAATGAATTTTTTAAATCGCATATTTAAAAGCAGAGATATTAAGAAAAACGTTGGCGTCCCCTAGCAGCGAAATTTTGCATTATTTTGGTAAGAAAATACACTCGCAGAGTTTTGCACATTTAGTAGTATCTGACCGAAGAAAGTTTTTCAATCAGGGTTTTAGTCCCTCAGATATTGCTGTAAACGGATACGTGAACTTACGCCCTCTCGTGGCAGACTTCTTTGTTAAGAAAAATTTGAAATTACATCATTTCGCAGCGGATATGCTCTCGAACAAAGGAATAGTTTTTAAGATCGAACTCTTAGGAGCAGAGCTATTGACAAAAATAAGATATGCATCTACGCTTCCTCGCGTAAAAACTATACATTATTGTAAGAAAAGAGTATTCTGAAAATGTTTCCCAAAGAGAGCGAAATGGGTCCACAAAAGAATTTTTTCATTCGAGTTTTCAGAATCTCAGATTTAGATGCAAATGCATCAGAAGCAGAAATAAACCCTTACGTCCCCTGATGGCCAAACTATTATTTATTAATATAAGAAATTATATGCAAAACATTTCCCATCAGTAGCTATATGTGACAGGAAGAATTTTTCAAATCGGAGTTTTAGAAGTAGAGATATCTGGGAAAACGCAATTTACCTTTACGCCCCCAAGCGGAAAGTCTATGAATCACTTGAAAATTTTGGAATTATATAAAAAAACATTTTGCATCAGAAACTATATGCAACAAAAAAGGAATTTTTCAACTTGGACTCTTAGAAGCAGAGATATTAACAAAAATATGATATACATCTACGCTCCTTGGCGGAGAAACCACGCATTATTTTAAGAAGAAAAAGTAAAAAAAAAAAAATTATCGACGCGAGTGGTATCGTTCACAGAAACTTTTTCAATCCAGATTTTAAAAGCTCAGATTTTGCGGCAAATGCATCGGAAGCAGAAATTAACGTTTACGCCCCATGGTGGCCAAACCGTTCTTTAACAAAAATTAGAAATTACATGCAAAAGATTTCCCATCAGGAGCTGTATACACCGAAGAAAATTTCTCAAATCGGAGTTTTAGAAGAACAGATATCGGGGAAAACACAATTTACTTTAACGCCCCTAGCGCAAAATCTACGTGTAACTTGAAAAAAGTGGCTATACCTGAAATGCTTTTCGACATAAATGGAATTGAAAAGTAAAAGCATTTCTTCAATTGGATGTTTAGAAGCAAATGTATGCAATAAAATATGTTTTGAATTCGATATCATCTGCCTTCTAGCGGCGAAAGTGCACATTGTGAAAAAAAAAAAACGCAATGGAGGATCATCATTGGCACATTTTTCAAGCTTCCCAATGCAAAAGAATTTTTCAAATCAGACTAATAGTTGCAAAGATAGTGTCCACAGACGGACGGACGGACAAACAAGTAACACAAATCGATCTTTTTTTACAAAAGACGTTCTAAAAAATCGGATTTCGTGGTTCTGCTTCAATTTTCTATTATGAAACAACCTGTTAATGATATGCGAATACTTAGTGCCATGAGAAAGTGTAATGATCGGAAACAAGAATATTCAAAACAAATTTCAGCTTGCACAGATTCAGCTTTTCCATAACTAGAAAAATACACACTGTTCATTCTAACACTAATTCAAGTCATTAGCATGAATAAATGGAGTTGTTATAAAGGAAATGGCAAGAGTAAATGAACTACGTCCCTGGTTATCGTAGAAAGCAAAGGGTCTTTGCTCGTGGCCCTCTGCTTTCAATCAGTCGGAGGTTCCGTTCAAGACGCAGACTTTCCTGCATTATCACTCTTCTTGCAATGAAGGAAACATTCAAGGTGTGTTTCTTTTTTTTTTTTTTTTTTTTTTTTTATTGGAGGTTTAACGACCACCGTGAGCAACTCAATGGGCTATAAGCAGTCGCCCGTCCCTAATTTAGGGTCACTGGTTCCAGGGAAGGGAGAGAGCCAGTGCCGTAAGACAAACACAACATACATGCCTCACCAGGATTCGAACCCGGACCCCTTTCGGACGAATGATCAGAGGCCATCGCTTAGACCACTGCGCCACCGGGCGGCCAAGGTGTGTTTCCCAGATGTACATATATGGATGACCCCTCTAACTTTATTTGCAAATATCTTTGCTATTAATCATCCGATTTGGATGATATTTAAGATTTAGGGGTTTTGCCATGTGCTAAATAGAATGCGCATAAAATATCGTGCATGGAAAAATGTGGAGATAGTGAGCTAATTAACACGTTGATTAGCATTTTTTAAATCACGTGATAGTTCCCTTCAAGTGCTTTCCAACGGTACCTTACTTGTTTATCTGCGGCAAATGGTTTGAAAGTTAAGGTGGGTGTCTCGTGTTTTTTTTTTTTTTTTTTTTTTTTTTGAGGTCTGTACATGGTGTTCCCTGACAGAGAGGGCTACTTCTAGCATGATCATAAATCATGCCAAAAGGCTTGGATTGTCACGCAGTGGTTCCAGGAGCATGACAGGAACCTCAAAGTGGTGAAATGGCCACCAGAACTTGACTCAATCGAACGTGGGATGCGATCGAGAGGGTTATTTGTAACAGAAATCTTTCTCCAGTCAACATTCAGGAATAGATGGACTCCATCACACCTGCTTGGCTGAACATACCTGTAAGAATGACATCAACACCTCATTTAATCCATGTCATATTGAACTGAAGCTGTTTTGAGGGCGAAGGATGGCCCAACACATCAGGTAAGTTGATACTTCAGTGTGTATGGAGGATATACAATAACTTTATAAATCATATACACTGACGGAAAAAATCCCAACACCAAGAAGGGGTTGTGTTAGATAAACGACAGTTGGTAGGCGGTGAGAGTACATCTGTAAGATGACGTCTATGCAAATTTCGCGCTCGGCGCTAACGTGTGGCGCTAGTAGCGCTCCACGGAACATGCAAAGCAGGTTTGCTGTAAATACGCGCTGTAAGGTTCGTGAGCGTTAGTTATCGTTGAGATTCGACGTAGTGTGTTGATGTTAGTCAAGAATGCCTTTAAGAAGATAAGAAGACGAAGAAGCCATTATCAACAGCTCACGGAGTTTGAACGAGGTCGTGTAATAGGGCTACGAGAAGGTGGATTTTCGTTCCGCAATATTGCAGAACGACTTGGCAGGAATGTAGCCACTGTGCATGATTGTTGGCAGCGGTGGTCAAGGGAAGGTACTGCCTCAAGAAGACCGGTTTCCGGCCGGCCACGTGGCACTACTGAGAGAGAAGACCGCCGTGTACGGCGTATGGCCGTGGCGCATCGTACCGCGTCTGCGGCAGCAATTCGAGCTGCAGTTGCCACCACAGTGACACAACGAACTGTTACAAATCGGTTACTTGAAGGACAGCTCCGAGCCAGACGCCCTGTAGCGTGAATTCCACTTACTCCAAACCACTGCCGTTTGCGACGTCAGTGGTGTCAAGCTAGAGCTCATTGGAGGACAGAGTGGAGATCTGTTGTGTTTTCTGATGAAAGCTGGTTCTGCCTGGGGGCCAGTGATGGCCGTGTGTTGGTTAGAAGGAGGCCAGGTGAGCGCCTGCAACCAACTTGTCTGCGGCCGAGACACACTGGACCTACACCTGGAGTTATGGTCTGGGGAGCAATTTCCTATGACAGAAGGAGCACTCTCGTGGTTATCCCACGCACCCTGACGGCACAGTTGTACGTCGGTCTGGTGATTCAACCTGTTGTGCTGCCATTCATGAACAGCATTCCAGGGGTGTTTTCCAACAGGATAACGCTCGGCCGCATACCGCTGTTGTAACCCAACATGCTGTACAGAGTGTCGACATGTTGCCGTGGCTTGCTAGATCACCAGATCTTTCACCAATCGAGCACGTATGGGACATCAGTGGATGACAACTGCAGCGTCACCCCCAACCAGCATTAACCGTCCCTGTATTGACCGACTAAGTGCAACAGGCATGGAACTCCATCCCAAAAACTGACATCCAGCACCTGTACGACACAATGCATGAACGTTTGCGTGCTTGCATTCAACATTCTGGTGGTTACACCGGTTATTAATGTACCAGCATTTCACATTTAAAATGGCTCTTCTCGCGCTTACATTAAGCTGTGATCTTGAAACCTTAATCGATTAAATATGTTACCTATACAAATGTATTGCCGCCATTTCATTCCTCTACAACTATTTTTTCGTGGTGTTGGGATTTTTTTCCCCGTCAGTGTATTTTAGGCAGGTGTAGGAAATGCAGCCACTCATAACTACATTTATCATAAAAATGTAAGAATACCTCAAAAATGGAAATTTAAAATTTGGTGATGGATAGATTAAAATGACCACAAGATTCAAACATAAGGAGGAACTATATGTCTATGATTTACATTAGTTATGTAAACGGACAGTAAAGTCTCAATCAGAAAAGCCAAAACTTACCTAAAAGCTCTTGGCTACTTTCCTGCTATACACTTCATGCACGTTAATTAGAGCATCCTGTTATGTAGCTGGCCTTCATAGGTTGAAACTTTCAGCTTATAGGGTGTTGTTTTATATACATTCTTCTGGTCATGAAACATTGTATTTTATTCACAGGACAAAAAGCGCTGACTTCTGTCTGCCGTCTGATATGCAACATAGCTCGTCATCACTAGGTGTATACTCACTATTACGTGAGTGTTGTCAACTTTCATTACGCCTATTATTATTTTTTTTTATTCCTCCTTCACTCCTCCATATGCAACTTGCCTTTAAAATTCACAATTCAAAAAATGGTACTCACTTCGAAAACACATATCCACGTACCCAATAAATACTCACATACATCACTCCCCACAATTTACACACTCCATACGACCACGTTAACGTACAATATATACAACACATTCGTACACTCAATTAAAGCACCACTATCTACATAATTACACTATTTACATTCCACGGCAGTCAAACCGCTGTCAACTGTGATTTATGTAGCTCGTATATCTTAAAAACCCTACAGCAAATGCCAACCCGTATATCTAAAAACCCTACAGCAAATGCCAACCCCATTCCGCCAGTCACACACAATCCCCAAGCTCTTTCAACAGATACCCTGTCGTCCTCAGGAGGTCGACGTGTCCTTCTGCTCTGCTAACCACAGATCAAGTGAGCAAACTCATCGAGGTTCCGGCTTCAGTCGCAAACTCTGGTGATGGATAGATTAAAATGACCACGAGATTCAAACGCAAGGAGGAACTTCATGTCTATGATTTACATTAGTTATATAAACGGACAGTAAAGTCTCATTTGCGACTGAAGCCAGAACCTCGACGAGTTTGCTCACTTGAGCTGTGGTTAGCAGAGCAGAAGGACACGTCGGCCTCCTGAGGACGACAGGGTATCTGTTGAAAGCTCTTGGAGATTGTGCGCGACTGGCTAAATGGGGTTTGCGTTTGCTGTAGGGTTTTTTTAATATATGAGGCAGATGGAGCACTACATAAATCACAGTTGACAGCGGTTTGACTGCCGTGGAATGTAAATAGTGTAATTATGTAGATAGTGGTGCTTTAATTGAGTGTACGAATGTGTTGTACATATTGTACGTTAACGTGGTCGTATGGGGTGTGTGAATTGTGGGGAGTGATGTATGTGAGTATTTATTGGGTATGTGGATATGTGTTTTCGAAGTGAGTACCATTTTTTGAATTGTGAATTTTAAAGGCAAGTTGCATATGGAGGAGTGAAGGAGGAATAAAAAAATAATAGGCGTAATGAAAGTTGACAACACTCACGTGATAGTGAGTATGCACCTAGAGATGACGAGCTATGTTGCATATCAGACGGCAGACAGAAGTCAGCGTTTTTTGTCCTGTGAATAAAATACGATGTTTCATGACCGGAAGAATGTATATAAAACAACACCCTATAAGCTGAAAGTTTCAACCTTTGAAGGCCAGCTACATATCAGGATGTTCTAATTACCATGCATGAAGTGTATAGCAGAAAAGTAGCCAAGAGCTTTTAGGTAAGTGTTTGGCTTTTCTGATTGAAGAGTCATTAATGACTTGCACGTAAATATGCACACTTTGTTGGTACTTAATGCCTTTAAAGATGCAAATAATAGGACAGTAAAGTATTAAAAAAACCAGCACCTACACTGCATGTAAGGTTAGAATAAGGCTCATAACAAAACAAGCTTATATCCTAAATTATCAGTTACAAATTTGCATCAAATGCTGTTGAAGAACAATATAGTATGGCATTCCCCAGACCTGTTGGAAAGGGACTGAAAACCTTATTAAAATTCTACGAGGGTTGTATAAAAAATAATGCAAAAGTGGGCATAACTTTTTTATTAACTCACAGAAGTCATTCAAATTGCATGTATTAGTAGAGTATACAACGAAGTAAATTTCTCCGTCATTTCTGTCCACGCCAGGATTCGAACCCGCATCCCCTCATTCTGGAATAAGTCACTCTACCAATTGAGCTACGCGGGCGTTTTATTCTGATTCCTATCTGCCTCTATGTCGTGTGCGTCCTTCTGGCAGGTACGTCACATCTCCTGGTACGTTACATCATCTCCCCCTTATATATATATTTTTTTTCGAAGTGCTGGAGAAGGGATTTTCTTATTTTTCCTATCTCGCGGTGTGGAAATAACATCACACCATTGCGAGATTTTGAACGGTCGGGTCATCCGGATAGTTCGGGCGCCATTATAACGAAGTAAATTTCTCCGTCATTTTTATCCGCTCCAGGATTCGAACCCGGGTCCCCTCATTCCGGAATAAGTTGCTCTACCAATTGAGCTACGCGGGCGTTTTATTCTGATTCCTATCAGCCTCTATGTCGTGTGCGTCCTTCTGGCAGGTACGTCACATCTCCTGGTACGTTACAAGTAACTCTTTCTTTATACAAAGGTACTACTCAACATTTTCTCCATTACAAGCGATGCATTTGTGCCATAATTGAACCCAACTCTCGAATCCTCTTTGAAAAAATTCAGGTGTGGACTGTTGCGCTCACTTCTTCACAGCCACTTTCATCTCATCTGTGTCATCAAATCATTGTCCCCGAAGACTGTCCTTCATTGGACCAAATAGGTGGAAGTCGGAGGGTGCCAGATCTAGGCTGCACAGTGGATGATGGTGGTGGTGGGGGGGGTACCACTAATCAGCCTAATTTACTGATCGTCTGATTTGTTGCCAAAGACGGGTCTGGTCTCACATTGTCATGGTGAATGTGTATCCTTTTCAGATTCTTGTTCGGTCTCTTCCTCCTTATAGTTTCTCTAAGCGTCTCAATGTACTGCTCACGGTACTGCCATGTTTCAGAAAATCAAGGAGAATGTGTTTTTGGGATGACAGCGGTGTCAGTCACCATGACTTTCTGTGCTGATCACTGGCTCTTGAACTTCTTAGGCGTTGGTGAAGAGGGGTGATGACCTTCCATGTATTGATTCTTCATCATAAAGATATGCCCATGTTTCATCCCATCACCAGATCAGAAAAAAACATGTCTTCATTGGCATCAAATGCTTCCAGCAGACTTCCACCCTTCCCTCCTTCAAATCGGGTGTCAACTGCCAAGTTATCTACTTTGCACACACTTTCTGATACCTGAAGTCTTCCACCATCTTCTGTATGGCATTGTTAAAACAATCCGGTTGTGCAATAAGCTCACGGATTGTGATTCGTCTCTCCGTGCAAATCAATTCATCCACTCGCTGATTATTCATGCCAGTGGTCGCAGTGATGGTCTCCCACTGCATGGTTTGTTTTCAATGCTGATTTCCCCTTCTTTAAATTTCATCCATCTGTGCACATTGCTCTTGTCAATGGTGTCCTTTCCGTACATATTCTGTAGATTTCTGTGGATGTTGGACAGCCTGCACCCTTCCTTTGTCAAGAACTCAATGACGGCACGCATCTTCTGCTTTGAATCCATTATTTACCTGCAAGGAAGAAAAAAGGGTTACTATAGAGGAAGAGTTACTCTACCAACATGTGCAATTTGAGCGACCTTTGTAAGTTAATAAAAAAGTTATGCCCACTTTTGCATTGCTTTCAGTACATCCCTCGTATTTATTGAGATGGGAGAATTTTTTCTCGCATATTAGCAAAATTGCAAACTTGCACAAATTGAGGACTTACTGCAATTATAATCAACTGGTTATGTGTTAGGATTTATTAAGACACAAAAACCACTAATTGTTGACCACAAGGTTTAATTCAAACAATAAAAAGTGAACAATTATTTGCTTCATAGAATCCACAAATTATTTCTGCTAATATTGCACTTCAGTGAGTTTTTTGCTAAAAATCAAAGGTTAAAATGTTTTTATAATACATCAAATCACAGATTTTGAAAAATAAGGTTTTTATATCCTTCACAAACAGAATGTGTCATCTTCTTAAACTTTTACAAATTATTTTTATGAAAAACTTAATTATAAAAAGGTGGGTATCACAAATTATCAGTCACAGATCACAATCCGATAATAAACAAACCAAATGCTTTTCACAAAAGAATGAGGAGTAAGTGATATGATGAACTAACAAAAAGGAACATTTTTGTGAAAATGTTTTCATGTTGTGGTGACTAACTCATGGCGGGCGGTCGTAGTGAGCGACGGGTTTGCCTCCTCGGGGCGCTCCGTGGTAACAATGGCACACACAACAGCAACTAGGCCTCTGTGAATCTTGGAGAGGTGCAAGCTAGTTCTGTGTGACATTGGCAAAAAGACCCAAACTCACTGGGTTTTGTTCCAGAATCCTTAGGTTGAATGACCAACTGTAACCCTCAGATGTGGGCTAATCCCCCACACTGATGTACTAACCTCATTAAAAAGACAAGAAGAAATATTAAGAATGACTCAAGTGTGGGATATGGTGGACCTACCACACTTGAGAAGGACGGTCCACCACGGAATCGACCTGGACTTTCTAAACGGCGTATGAGAAAGCGATCTCGGCTGAGTGAATGTAAGATTGGTGTATGGAATACTAGAGGTATGAATGGCAAGATGAGTGAGGTGATTGAGGAGATGAATAAGTATAGACTGGATGTGTTGTGTGTAAGTGAAACCAAAAGAAGGAAATTGGGGTAGAAGAAGTGAATGGCACGGTGAGTGTGTGGTCTGGAGTATTGGATAATATGAGAGGACAGGCTGGTGTAGGTGTGATTTTAAGTGAAAAGATGAAGAACAACTTGATTCATTATAGTTGCATAAGTGAGATAATTCTCTGGATTTGTTTGAAATTGAAACTTCAGAGAATTGTAATTGTTGTAGTGTATGCTCCTTGTGACTCGGAACCTTCTGATAAGAAAGAAGATTTCTGGAATGAGCTAAAAGCTGTTTTGAGCCAGTTTGGTGCTAAAGAAAAAGTTATAATAGCAGAGGATTTCAATGCTAGAGTAGGTGTGCAGAATGCAATTTCTGACAATGTTCTGGGTAAGTTTAATGATCCTTGTGTGAATGATAATGGTGAAAGATTAATTGAACTCTGCATTGAGAATGGTTTGTGTGTATCTAATACATTTTTCAACCACAAGTATATACACACGTATACTTGGGAAAATCGTACTCGGTCAAAAGAGTGTGATAGATTTTGTTGTTTACGATCAGCGTTTGAAACACTTAGTTGTTGACACCCGTGTGATGAGAGGTGCGGATGTTGGTTCTGGTCATTTTTTGGTAGTGTCACGAGTGAAACTTAATGTTGGTTGGAGGAAAAGGAATAGGAAGAGACCCAGGATAGAAAGAATAAAGGTTGATAGGCTCCTTGAAGATCATCAGCGGTACTCTGACTTACTCAGAGAACGACTGAAGGATCTGAAATCTTGTGAGAGTGATGTAGAAAAGAAGTGGGAATGTTTTAAGAACTGTGTTGTCACTGCTGCTAAAGAGGTCTGTGGCACCACAATAGTGGGTAACAATAGAGGTGATGCTTGGTGGAATAGTGAGATTGATGAGGCAGTAAAGAAAAAGAAGGAAGCCTATTTGGGGATGTTGCAAGGTAGAGTCTCTGTGGATGAATATATTGCTGTAAGAAGCGTGAAGCTGCTAAGCTGGTTCGCCACAGTAAGGCAAAAGATAAGAAGGAAAAAGGGGAAAGGCATGAACTGGCTTTTTGGAAAGATAGAAATTCCTTCTGAATGTACACGAGACTCAGGAAAAATAGGAGAAACAAAGTTGTAAGTTGTGTGAAGAATGAGATCGTTGAAATGATATGGGAGCCCAATGAGTTAAGTGAAAGATGGGGTGAATACTTCTGTGAGTTATTAGATCAGGAGAGCAAAAATGATTCTGAGACAGATGCAGATGATGTCACAATGAGGGATGAAAGCACAGGAGGGATCTCAAGAGAAGAAGTGTGTAAAGCTCTAAAATCTCTTCAGATGGGTAAGGCTCCAGGAGTTGATGGCATAACTGCAGAGATGTTGAAGTATGGTGGTGACTCTATAATTGACTGGTTAACTGAAATTTGCCAGTTGTGCTGGGAGTTAGGAATGGTCCCTCGGGATTGGAAGGATGCTATCATTGTTCCTTTGTATAAGGGAAAAGGTGATCAGACTGAATGCAAGAACTATCGTGGTATTAGCCTACTGAGTGTGCCAGGGAAAGTGTTTGGTAAGGTTGTTATTGAAAAAGTACGGGGTCTTACATTATTGAAAGTGTGGGATGTTAAGAGTGGTTTTATGCCTGGTAAAGGCTGCACTAACCATATTTTTGCATTACGCATGATGATTGAAAAGTATCTGGCTGTTGGGAAGAAAGTTTTTACTGCCTTCATAGATTTAGAGAAAGCTTACGACCGAGTGAATAGGACACTTTTGTGGAAGGTATTGAATGAATATGGTGTTACTGGGAATCTACTTAATAGTGTAAAAGCCATGTATGCTGGTAGTAGAGCTTGTGTACGAGTGAATGGTGTTTTATCAAAATGGTTTTCCATTGGTGCAGGAGTTAGACAAGGTTGTGTAATGTCACCATGGCTGTTTAATATATTTATGGACGCATGCATGCGTGAGGCCAAAATAGATAATAGTGGTTTATGTCTTGGTGATATCCGTGTGTACAGATTGCTGTATGCTGATGACACTGTCCTGTTGGCAGAGAGCAAAAGTGATTTGCAGAGTATGTTGACGCGGATGCACGAAGTTTGCATGAAATTCAAACTGAGTATAAATAAGGGAAAAACCAAAGTTATGGTGTTTGAGAGAGGAATGGGTAGCACTGAATGTAATGTAAGTATAAATGGCACTGTGATTGACCAGGTGAGTGAGTTTGTGTATTTAGGAAGCATGTTTGACAGAGAGAACAAGTTGGGTGGTGAAATCAGTAGGCGAGTGAATTCTTCTTTGAAAGTCATAGCTGCTCTGGGAGGTTTTCACAGGAATGTTGGGTTCTCTAGAGAGTCCCGCATGGCTGTGTATGAAACAGTAATTGTTCCTACTCTGATGTATCGCAGTGAAAACTGGGTACTGCAGAAGAAGCATAAGAGTCGTTTGTGTGCTGGAGAAATGCGTTACTTGCATGGGGTTTGTGGCAAGACACGATCTGATTGTGTGAGGAATGAAGATGTATTGCAGTTGTGTGATGTAAAGCAAAATGTTGTTAGCAAGGTGGAGACCAATATGCTTCGGTGGTTTGGCCATGTTGAGTGATGAAATGCTTACTAAGAAAATATTTTCAACGCAAGTGGCAGGAAGGAAAGGCAAAGGAAGGCCAAGGAAGACATGGGTGGATCAGATTCAGGAGTGTCTGCATGAGAAAAAGATTCTGAGTATGAAGTATAAAAGATCTTGTGTAAGGCGTGTAATGGATATTAGTGAAGCAGGAGTTGTATGTCAAGATCGCTGTAAATCGCGAAGTTTGATACGACAACAATAAGTAAAAATATCTGGAAGTTTGTATTTCTTTTTGGAGCTAACCTCTGAATCTCAGAGAACAGCTTAGTGATATGTATGTATGTATGTGACTGACTCGTTTTTATTGGAGAACCAGGATCCTCAGGCAGTTGCTTCAAAAAATCTAATAATGTGCAACGCAAAGTATATAATTTTAGTCTACATAAAATCTTCTAATGATAACATGTGAACATTAGTAATGTGTTTTTTAAGACATACATTGCTCTGAAGTACTTTGCCACATTTTGAACATTTAAAAATATCAGGGTTAAGGTGAGTTTTTATATGTTCAGTTAGGCTGTGCTTCCTAGCAAATTGTTTTTCACAGTACACACATGCAAATTTATGTTGTACATTATGAGTTATTATGTGATCATTAAGGCATTCAAGACTTTCATACAGCTGTTTACATTTTGGACATTGCCTTAAAGCCATTAAACTATGACAAACTGAATGTTTTTTAAAGCTAGCAGCAATCATAGTTTTGTACGAACATATGCTACAAGCGTAGCAAACGCCATCACTTGTTTTTCTTTTAGTATTATTCTTCTTATCAGTAATACTTGATCTTCTGGCTTCTGTTTGAGAACATGAAATGACTGCACTTTGTTCAGTGTATACGATGGATTTTCCTCCACAGTTACTTTCATTTTCTTCTGTCTAAATGTAACTAGGAAAAGAAAATAACTTTATAAATAACTGCCTATCAATAAAAACTGGGTTAAAAAATATTAAAGTTTCCTATGTGACTGAACAATATACACTGGTAATGCACAGAAAAATGGAACCACCAAGCTCTACATAAACGACAGTGGTTGTGCTGTGGTAGTCACTAAAACATACAGCTAGAAAAACATGGTTGTTATGCAAATAGACTTCCAATACGCTTCCTCTCCAGGCTCGTTGCCAGACAAACAAGTTAGGAGGGGCATCTGATGATTGAGATCGGGTGAAGAATATAAAGTGGCCGGACAAAAGATGTGAAAGAGGTCGGGCACTATACTGTTGTGTGAGTCGCTAGGACGGGAAAAAGGAAACACAGGTCAGGCTCAGCCCGGCTTGCCCTCCCCTTGCTATGGCCCAGTTCCTCTCCCATGCTTAAAGGCAAACCTTGTTGGTATGCAGGCCAGGAGACAATATAATGGCATCAAGGAAATACCTCAGCGACTTTTGAGATGTGTAATTGTTGGGATGCACTTGGCACAGGTGCATCCATTACCACAACAGCTGAACTCACTGCAGTTTTTAGAGGGACAGTCTTTAAGGTTGTGTCAGCATGGAGGTCATCCAGCATATCACCATCAGCAAAATGCATGGTGCAGGAGAGGGATGTTCAAGCAGTTGTGTGCAATGTTCAACGAAAGAAGTGATATGCAAACTGTGACCAAAACACTGTGTCACAAATTGCACAATGCTGGGTGTTGTGGTTGTGTAGCATTGCACAAGCCCTTGATTACTCCTGCCAATGCATGTCCTGTGGTGCTATGCACACAAGAAGTGAATAAATGTGATATGGTTCGAGGAATCAGCATTCATGTTTTGCACAAATGAATGCCTGTGCATGTGGCGACAGCCAAAGGAATGTTACAAAACAGAGTGTTTGTTTCCTAGTGTGAAGGGTTCTGATGGTTCTATCATGGTTGTACAAAAATTATCTATGAAAGGATCTTCAAATCTTGCTCTATTTACTCGTAATTATCGAAATTAAGAAATCTGTTCATGTATTCACCAATGTTTTGCACAGGGTATGGCAGTTCCCCAGGATTTTTAGCCGATTATATTTTGTGTATCCCTTCTTTGTACATATTCTCTAGGTTGTATACCAGTGCAGTACAAATTGTGTTCCACAGCGGTTTGCATGACCGGTTGGTGAAATGAGTGATCCATCAAACTTCCAGAGGACAAATCATGGGAGCTCGTTCAGCAAGAGTGTTTGTAACCATAACAGCCAAATTATTTGGTGTTTCAATATCAAGTCTCCATGGTTGTGACTGCATACACAAAACACGGTTAGAGTTCATTGAATGCGAAGAAGAATACTTGGTAAAAACAGACTGAATGAGAGGGACCGTCTAACACTGACATGGATTGTGTCCAAACAACACAGAACAACTGCAGCAAAAGTGACAGAAGAACTCAGTATTCACCTGGAAGACTGTTTCCAGAAACATAGTCCACAGAGAACTTTACAAGGCCAACATCCATGGAAGAGCTTCAATTGCTAAACCTTTAATCACAGAAACCAACACTACAGTGTAAAAAAGATGGTATCATGAGTATAAAACAAGAACAGGTGATGACTGGAAACGTGATATGGTCCCCATTTGTATTATTCCCAGCAGTAGGTTGGGAATACGTATAGAGACCCACCCCCTCACCTCAAGGAAGCATACAATTTGGAATGACTAGTTCCAACTGTCAAAGATAGAGTTGTATCTTTGATGATTTGGGTGGCTATATCTTGGTATTCAGATGGCCCCATCATTATACTACATGGTCGAGTTAATGCCAGCAAGTACGTGAACCTTCTAGGTGATCAGGTGCACCTTATGGTCCACATGTTTCCCAACAATGATGCTGTTTTGAAGGTGATAACCTGCCCATACACACTGCCAGAACAGTTCAGTCTTGGTTAAATGAGCACCAAGATCAATTTCATGATATGTCATGGCCAGCTCAATCACCTGACCACTGTGGGAAGTTTTGGAGAACAGAGTGAGGAACAGATTGCCTCCTACAACATCTGTGAAACAATTAGCTGATGTTCTGAACGGCGAATGGTATAACATTCCACAGGAGACTATGCAAAAGCTGTATGAATTTATTTCAAGGTGGGCAGCTGTACTAAAGACAAATGGTGGTCCAGCACCTTATTGATACAGACATATCACCTATTTCCCTGTCCAACCTCTGTAGATATATATACACCATTAATTAAAAACTCATGATTTTTCACATGTTCAACCACATCAAAATATAAACAATTTATAATATTTAGCAAAACCGAAGCAAAGATTAATTTAATTGGCTAAAATACACAAAGCATTCAATAAAGAAAACATCCAGCTGCCTGAAAATAATGTTTTAAAACAATTCAGTACGCAGCCAGTGAAATATACCAATAAGCTATAATATGAAACAAATGACACACTAAAATATTAACATTTTATTAAAAAGCAAAAAGCAGTATAAAGATATTTAACAGAAACAGTTTAAGATATCATTATTTGATTTAATAATGTAGAATGCTTAAAAACAGTTTGTACTGTGCAAAGTTTAAAAGCCATTCTGTATGATCAAAACTTTTCATTATCATGCAGCAAAAGATGACATGAAAATAAATCAGCAATATATATGGACCACAAAAATTTTCAACCACATTTTATGGCATATTAAGAAATTATCTCTGCAAAATTTGCACTTAGTTGTAATACATGAAAATACCATGAACAAGCACCTGAATAAACTTAACTGAAACAAAAAATGGGTATAGAAAAATTACATGAAAATTAAAATTCCCTTAACATCACATACTTCAAAATACACATCATAAAAAATTGCCATGAGTGCACCACCAAAAAAATCATTAAAGAATCAGGGCAGCTATTAAATAATTTGCCACCATGTACACTGTTTATTACTTCAATATTAAAACTTTTACATGCTTCTCTAAAGAAGATCTTTTTTTCCTTTTCAGAACTGAAAGAGATCTTGACAACATTTTACATCAGTACTTGGTAAGACACTTCTCAGAGTTTTAGAGTTTCCCCACGTTCTTAAATAATGAAGATTGGCATATGAACTATGTGAAATCATTAGGAAGGCAACAACTAAGCTTATGGTATAAGATGACACTGTCTACTTTATAATCTATGATGCTAGCTCTGTTTCCATATTGCATTTTGGTACTGACAAAAGGAAACTTTCAGAAATATCTCCAATATTCATGCCTCAGACTGCAAATAACTCATTTCAATCTGTACCACAAGGCTCCAGTTTCCTTAAAAATATAAATAGAATGACATTAAATTTTACACATTCACAGAGTAATCAATCTACAATAAATTTATACATTTAAATTTCAATAAATTTTGGATTCCATTAATTAATTAAACAGTCATACCCCAAGTGGCAGCACAAGTAAAATTCACACTGAGGTCTTTACAATGAAATACAAAAGCCATATTGAGAGCGAGCGAGAGAGCGAGAGAGAGAGAGAGAGACAAAATTTTTACAAAAACTAGCTGAGTTTACAAGAAAACTAATAAATATTTTTTACTGAATAATGATGGTAATCAAAATTTTATCAAATAATAATTTCTCAAATTTATAACCGAAATCTTGCAAATGAGCATCATTCTGAAACACTACATCATACAACAAGTACCATATCAGTGAAAAAAGTACAAAGGGAAAAATGGAGAGAGAATATACACCCAGAAATGGGTAGAAGAAATGGGACAATTACACTCTCTCTGCAAGAGTCAAAAGCTAAGGTGAAAAATAAATAAAAACTGCTTTAACTGGCAGAGAATTAGCAATGTTAAAAAAGGGTATAACATGTATTATGTAACATATGATGCCCAAATACAGACATCAGCCACCAGTGGTGTACCTAAAATTCTTACCCTTTTTCCCCCTTCAAATATATTAGAGGTCTTTATGCAAAAATCTATTAGCTTTCAATTACTGAGATTTTTAAACTACATATTATTAACTAGGTTTATGAACATTTTAATAATTCAGATTCCTTGAATCCCACAGGCATTATTTGTAAAACAAAAATTATTGCACTTTATTGTGTGTAACATAAATGTACACCTTGTAATTAAAATGATCAGCCATAGTTTTATACAGCATACTACAAAACACTTACATCAACGTTAAGCATATGCAAATTTTATTCTTTTAGGGAACTCAGGCCATCCTCTTCAAAATGCCTAACTTCCGTGTGACAGAGTCTGACCTTTTCAGATTTATGCGGAAATATAGTACATAAGTAAGCAAATAAGTAATAATTAAGAATTGCGACACACACACACACAAACCTCTTGAATTATTTACTCTTGAATATAAAAAAAGAAACATATTTCACACCATGCCATAATGATTTGCATGTAGTAAATAAAAAAGGCCCTGTGAGGAATATCTTATAGTTCATTATACATATTCTGAAGGATGCATAGTTATGTGCAAGCAAATGACTGTAATACACATAACTCCTTATCCTCATTGGTACAAAAATTTCATTCAATGAACTGATGTTTCTTTCACATTATCTTGTTAGGAACTATGTATGCCGCCCCGTTGGCGCAGTGGTCTAAGGCGCTGGCCTCTGATCATTCGTCCGTAAGGGGTCCGGGTTCGAATCCCGGTCAGGCATGGATGTTGTGTTTGTCTTACGGCGCTGGCTCTTTCCCTTCCCTGGAACCACTGACCTAAAATTAGGGACGGGCGACTGCTTATAGCCCATTTGAGTTGCTCACGGTGGTCGTCAAACCTCCAATCAAAAAAAAAAAAAAAAAAAAAAAAAACTATGTATTGCTATAGGTGTAGAAAATGGCCTCAAAGTCCTCTTTGAGTAGTAGCCGCTTTCCTTTCATCCAGTTTTTATAAACTAAAACTGCAAAAATGATTTTAATATTTTATTTATTGAAAAAAAATGCCATTTTCTTTTTAATACTTCAATCAAAGCTGCCATCAAAATTTCTGGCCATTTTCTTAACCAGCTTCACATAAAATTTTGTAAGATCTTTCCTGCTGATGGTAGATGCCCTCTTAATCAAGAGTCCTCCCCCCCCGCAACGCGTGGGGTTTAGAATGGCTTTTAACTCCTGTTGGCCACTAAATGGCTTTTAACCACTGAATCAGGAACTTTTTTTTCAATACTGGGTTCGACCTCCTTTAGCCTGAATTACGCATGTATGCAGTTTGGTACAGATTCCACAAGTTGTTTGAGAGCATTCAGACAGCATACCAGGCATTCACCAGACAATTATTTATCTAGCTCAGGTTTGACAAAAGAGTATTTTGCTCCCAAATCTGTTTTTCAAACATGTCCTATACATTCTGAATGGATTTCAGATCTGGGCTTTGTCGTGGCCAAGACAGATGGTAACAGTTGATATCATGCTTTGCGAAACAACTACCAAACACATCTTTCATGACAGACAGTAGCACTGTCGTCCATGAAATGGCCATCACCCACTGGATAAAAAATCAACGTTGCAGGATGGAATTGATCAGCAACAATGTTCAGATAACCCTCGGAGAACACCAGAACTTTCACCAATATCAGGAGACCCGTTCAGTACAAGTGGAATGTGCCCCAGGGTAAGATGGGTCCATTGTTCCATGGAACTCCTGTCAAATTCTCTACCTACCATCAGTACAAAACAAGGTATACTGCAACTCATCAGACCACATGAATTTTTTCAAGTCTTCCAGTGTCCAATTACTGTGTTCCTGACACCACTGTAGACGAACGTTCCTGTTCTTTACAGTAATCAGTGGTTTTCGGGTTGATATGCGACTGCCAACACTGATCCTCTTTAATTCTCTGTGCACAGTTCACTGAGATACAGGTTGGAAACAGACTTCACTAAATACATCAGTCAAATGCTAAAGCCTTATTTCTCTGTACAAGCCTTCTTAGACAATAGGGATCTTGTTCCTGACAGCTATTCATCACACCACAGTTACACCTCTGAGACAAGCAATGAGAGTTATTTTTCCACTGATTAAAGACCATCCTGGGATATCCATCTTTTGAGAAACCGTCAGCTCTACCCAGATGGGCACACACATTAAGCCCTTTATCAAATTCTGAAAGATCCTTTGTTTTTCCTCTTGTGATCACCACTACTGATGAGCAGCAGTCTTAAATAGTTGCCTAGATTACATGGTGATCCATGTGACCATGTATTTTGCATATACATTTTGTAAGTCATGTTTACATATATCGGCATAAAGATTTCTAATTCAGTGGCTGGTGTGGGTACGAATTGTTAATAGAGTGAGCCTGCAGCATCAAAAATACAAGTTTCAAAGTCACATGTGGTTAGATTTCTACATGCAGTGAGGGAGGTCCTTCAAGGCCGAAAGGCCTCCCCAGTGGCACAGTGGTATAAGTGCTGGCTTATGACCATTTGCCTCAGAAGGGTCCAGGTTCAAATCCCCCATTAGGCATGGATGTTGTGTTTGTCTTAAAGCACCAGATTTCTCCCTTCCCTGGAACCAGCTGCCCTAAATTAGGGACAGGCAACTGCTTTATAGCCAATTGAGTTGCTCATGGTAGTCGTTAAACCTTCAATTAAAAAACAAAAACGGCAGAGATAAACACAAGATGTCTTTAAAAAATGTTGCCTTTAAAAACACCTGTAGCAGAGAAAAATCTCAGCCCCAAATTCTGAGTTTGAGATGAAGCAACATAAATCCAGCATATAGAATTTCACAGAAATTGCAGAAAATCACATACAATTTTCATTGATGACAAGGTGTGAGCTATCCTTGAACTTTCAGCCAATGTTGGCTAGCGGTAAATATACACTTGGACAAATACTTAGCAAAATAGCCCCATGAACAAACAAGTGCCAGAAGACCACAGCAATGTGTCCCTAAAATGTACTCTATGTACAGTTTATGTAGACGGCTGTGTCTTGTTGGTGATCTGACGAGAACCAGTACTTAGCTTGGCTGATTCCATGAATAGGGAATTCTCTTGCTATCTTATTCAAGAAAAATTAATCTAAAACATCTTAGAGCAAATGATACTGACTTCAGCTGAGAATATCTGCAGAACTCTAAATCTGATAAAATAAATATTTTCTAAGCTTCACAACCAATTAAAAGACATTTTCATTATTTTCCAATGGAGAACCAAATGTTTGATTTCTGAAGGCCATTCCAGAATTTGCATCACAAACCAAGATTTGATTACCTAACACAGACTAGCGACATTCACAGACAATTAAATTTGCGCACCTAGAAGAAAACATGCTACAACCACGAAACTTTGCAAATAGCTGAAGTGCGTGCTGGCATGCAAATGATCCACGTTTGGTGCGAGTGGGCATGACTGCACACCCTGTGGTGGCGCTGCAAGCACGAAATGGTAGACTTATAAACCAGTGCGTAGTCGACGCCCCATGAAAGCGAAACGCTCTGGCCGACGTAAGCGAGCGTACAGAGTGGCAAGAATGCCGGGTAGATGCCAGAGACGTCGATTTATGAAACTTACGGACTTTGAGGGACGCCTGATCATCGGGCTGAAAACCGCAGGGTGGTCGGCACGCCATATAGCCTGGTACGTGGATCGTTTTGACCATACTGTCCGACTATTTAGGGTGCAGTGGACACCTGATGGCACGGCCACACGGAGAAGAGGCTCCGAGCGGCCCACCAGTAGAGAGGACAGACGGATCATATGCCAGGAACGAACGGATCCCACTGGGGCCCGGTCCACTATACAGGCAGATGTAATGGATCATGTGTGCCCACAAACCATTTCCCGACGCCTCACGGAAGCAAATCTGCGATCTTAGTGCCCCTTACCTGTACTGCCATTAATACCGGATTGTCGTCGGCTCCATGTGCAGTGGTGCCAGATCAGAGCAACGTGGAATGCCACAGACTAGCGACATGTGGTGCTTAGCGATGAGTGCTGTTTCGTTTTGGGGACAGATGACCGTGTCTGCATGTGGAGGTCCTCGGCACAACCCTAACCTCGCTATTGAGCGCCACACTTCCTCCACTGCAGGCATTATGGTCGAGGGAACCATTGCCTACGATAGCCAATCAGCTGTAGTAGTGGTACATCGATCATTGATGGGCCAACGGTATGTGAACGAGATCCTATGGCCCCATGTGCTCCCATTCCTGGCAGGGATTTCAAGGGGTGCTATATCAGCAGGATGATGCCCGCCCGCACAGGGCTCGGGTTGCATACGACTGCCTACGCAATATCCAGACACTCCCATGGCCTGCCCATTCCCTGGACATGGCCCCTATCGAGCATGTACAGGACCAGTTGAAATGCCCGCTGCTGGCGTACCGCACTACCTGGGATTTAGAGCACACCGTCCAACACGTGTGGGGCAGTCTGCCGCAGGACAACATCAGGCATCTGTTTGCCTCCATGCCGGACTGTATTGCAGCATGTATCACAGCACGAGGCAGTGCGACGCGCTATTGAAGATGACCGGACTGTGTGCCCCAGATTCCTCTGTAATTGTCCTGTAGCTCTGTTTTTGCCATCATGTGTATCATTCCTCGGTATCATTACGTCCATAATACACTGCTGGACAATTGCTAAGGACGGATCATAAACGGCTATATAGCGCACAAAAAAGTAGGTGTGGTTGGATGCCAAGTGAAATAAAATAATGTCAGAATGCCAGGACATTACAAGAAAGACAATTTATTGTGCTCTGAAATCCAGAAGGCTTTGGAACGTGTTCAAGGGACAAACAGGCCATTTTGTGCAGAATACGTAAACGTGAAAAAAATGCAATTACCGTCCACAGGCGTTCTGGCGTAAGATGTCAATACGGGATATGGCCACCATGGAGGGCGATGCAAGATTCCACACGTCGTGTCATGCTTTGCACAACATTATCAAGCAGCTGTTGGGGTAATTTATCCCATTCCTCTGTCAGTGCACGGATGAGGGTGTCCTTGTTTATTGGAGGGCATTGGCGACCAGCAAGACTCCTCCCCAAAGCATCCCACACATTTTCAATGGGATTCAGATCTGGAGAACGTGCTGGCCATACGAGGCGTTGAATATCCTTGCTCTCATGACACTCCTGGACAGCGACTGTTCGATGACATGTTGCGTTGTCGTCCATGAAAATGAATCTATCACCGACAGCACCACGGAACATGCGAACATGAGGTAGCAGAACATCATTAATGTATCGTAGGCCAGTTATAGTCCCAGTTGGAAGCACATAAAGGGACGTACGGCCATTGATCATGATGCCAGCCCATACCATGACACTACATGTCGGATATCGGTCCCTTTCCTGTATGTTTGCTGGACAATATGCAGTGCCACTATCACGCCAGATCAGTTGTCGTCGACAATCAGACGATAAACTGTATCTACTCTCATCTGAGAAGAGGACAACAGACTAGTCGTTATCAGTCCAATTGCGATGTTGATGGCACCATTGCAAACTGGCGGTACGGTGACGTCTGGACAATGGGATGCACACAACAGGACGGCGGGCGTATAGTCCTCCTTCATGAAAACGTCTGGCGACAGTTTTTCGGGAGATCCGCTTGCCAGTAGCAGCCATAAACTGATTTGCTACCGCACTAGCTGTGCTGCGCCAGTACCTTTTTGTTGATAGCACTATGTACCGATCTTCTGCAGTTGTCGTACTGCGAACACGACCTCCCCGTGCCGTTTGCTACACTCTCCATTTGTTTGAAATGATTTCCAAAGCCTTGAAACAACACTGTGGCTGACGTCGAACTCCCTGGCAACATCTGGTATTTTTCGCCCTTCTTCAGTCTTGCCAATAATACGGCCACGCGTAAAATCATCTAGGTGATGTCGGGAAGACATACTGAAAATTGCAAGTTCGTCAATTGATTCTTTCCCTTTCAACTTTGCGTTTGAACAACAACGGTCAATACGCGTCAAAGCCTTTATATCTCTTATCAGCGCTATGACGTCACGAACAAGTTCGGCAATCCAAAATTTGCATACGCACAACACGTCTTACTGTATCCCGCACTTATGCTAATTCCCACATTTTCCTGCCTTCCATTTTATATTTGCTATCGTTGCTATTGTCATCCGTCCTTAGCAATTGTCCGGCAGTGTATTTCAGTTGAATCCGATGCTTTCTTCTTGGTGTGCAATTTTCATTGTACGCGAGTGTATCTTGCTCATATCTAGAAACATGATTAATAACTGTATTATGTGTGAACATGCGTGATAAAACACTAATGTATATGAATAAGTTGGTGAAATGGGAGATCTATTTTCAGTCGTCCTCCGCGTCAATGAAATAGCTAATGACTGACCTTATGCTTAATATACGTAATCGTGCACCTCACCAGGAACGAAATAACTGCGCCATCCCAAAGAGCAGGGAATGACACATAAACTATCTCAATTGCACAACACTTTGAAAGACCACCAAACCATCAGCATTGTTTCTCCTACATACCACGTGATTACAACGAAACTCCTACTCCATAAGCTCCACCTACATCGCGAAACCTATTCGTCACTTTTGCTGAAAAAACAACTAATTAGAAGGTAGTGAAAAACATTCCGAAATGTTGGGATTGATTGTGTGTGTTGATAAAGCGTCATTATACGTTTAACCAAATTAAGCGTAGATCTTAAAAAAGTGTCATTCAATTCGCCGTTAAAAACGGCATTTCTTTTCCGTGAATTTTTTTCGCTCAGCAGTATTTGCTGTGGATTGCCGTTTTGGCTCAAATATTAAATTTTTTCATAATTTGTAGCAGTTTGGCACAGTTCGGCGCAAACGTTCCATCACTGAGTTGTGCAACAAGCTCACGGATTGAGACTTGTCTCTTCGTGCAAATCAATTCATCCACTTGCTGATTATTCATGTCAGTTGTCTCAGTGATAGTCTCCCACTGCTTACTTTGCCTTCAGTGCTGGTCTCCCCTTCTTTAAACGTTTTCATCCATCTGTGCACATTGCTCTTGTCAATGGTGTTCTCTCCGTAAACATTCTGTAGCCTTCTGTGGATGTCGGACAGCCTGCACCCTTCCTTTGTCCAGAACTCAATGACGGCACGCTGCTTACGCTTAGAACCATTATTTACCTGCAAGGAAAAAAAGGGTTACTATAGAGGAACAGTTACTCTACCACCATGTGCAATTTGAACGACCTTTGTAAGTTAATAAAATAGTTATGCCCACTTTTGCATTGCTTTCAGTACAACCCTCGTATTTATTGAGATGGGAGAATTTTTCTCACTTATTAGCAAAATCGCAAACTTGCACAAATTGAGGACTTACTGCAATTATAATCAACTGGTTATGTGTTAGGATTTATTAAGACACAAAAACCACTAATTGTTGACCACAAGGTTTAATTCGAACAATAAAAAGTGAACAATTATTTGCTTCATAGAATCCACAAATTATTTCTGCTAATATTGCACTTCAGAGAGCTTTTGGCTAAAAATCAAAGGTTAAAATGTTTTTATAATAATTCAAATCTACAGATTTTGATAAAAATAAAGTACCATGTATATATTCACATCCTTCACAAACAGAATGTCACCCTTTTGAACTTTTGCAAATTAATTTTATGAAAAACTTATCACAAGCTATCAGTCACAGATCACAATTCGATAATGAACAGACAAACCACTTTTCACAAAAGAATGAGGAGTAAGTGACACGATGCCAACGTGTTTGCAAAAATGTTCCGTTTCGAAAGTTCATGTTGTGGCAACAAGCATTTCTACTGAACCAAGAGCCTCACTCAGTTCCTTCACAAAACCAGTTTACATGCAATGCAAGGTATATCATTTCTGACTACACAAAATCTCCTCCTGGTGACATGTGTGTGTTACTAATGTGCTTTTTAAGACCTGCATTGCTCTGAAGTACCTGGCCACATTGTGAACACTTAAAAGCATCAAGGTTAAGATGCATTTTTAAATGTTTAGTAAGGCTATGCTTCTTCAAAAATTGTTTTTCACAGTACATACACATAAATTCGTGTTTCACGTTATGGGTTATTATGTGATCCTTAAGGCTTTCAAGATTTTTACACATTTGTTTACATTTTGGACACTGCCTTAAAGCCATTAAACTATGACAAACAGAATGTTTTTAAAGCTAGCAGCAATCATAGTTTTGTACGAACACATGTTACAAGTGTAGCAAAAGCCATCAATTTTTTTCTGGTAGCATTCTTCTTCTTATCAGTAATACTTGGATCTTCTGGCTTTTGCTTGAGAACATGAAGTGACAGCTCTTTGTTCAGTGTATATGATGGATTTTCCTCCAGACTTGGTTTAATTTTCTTCTGTCTAAATGTAACTAGGAAAAGAAAATAACTTTATAAATAACTGCCCATCAATAAAAACTGGGTTAAAAAACAAAATATTAAAGTTTCCTATGTGACTGAACAATATACACTGGTAATGCGCAACAGAAAAATGGAACCACCAAGATCTACATAAACGACAGTGGTTGTGCTGTGGTAGTAACTAAAACATACAGCTAGAAAAAACATGGTTGTTATGCAAATAGACTTCTAATACACTTCCTTTCCCATGCTTAAAGGCACACCTTGTTGGTATGCAGGCCAGGAGACAATATAATGGCATCAAGAAAAGACCTCAGCGACTTTTGAGATGTGTGATTGTTGGGGTGCACTTGGCACAGGTGCATCCATTACCACAACAGCTGAACTCTCTGCAGTTTTGAGAGGGACGTCTTGAAGGTTGTGTTAGCATGGAGGTCATCCAGCAAATCATCATCAGCGAAGTGCAAACGTGGATGAAAGTGCATGGTGCATGTTCCAGCAGTTGTGTGCAATGTTCAACGAAAGACATGATACGCCAACTGTGACCAAAACACTGTGTCACAAATTGCACAATGCTGGGTGTTGTGGTCGTGTAGCATTGCACAAGCCCTTGATTACTCCTGCCAATGCATGTCCTGTGGTGCAATGCACACAAGAAGTGAATGAATGTGATATGGTTCGAGGAATCAGCATTCATGTTTTTTGCACAAATGAATGCCTGTGCATGTGGCGACAGTCAAAGTAATGTTACAAAACAGAGTGCTTGTTCCCTAGTGTGAAGGGTTCTGATGGTTCTATCATGGTTGTACAAAAATTATCTATGAAAGGATCTTCAAATCTTGCTCTATTTACTCGTAATTATCGAAATTAAGAAATGTGTTCATGTATCCACCAATGTTTTGCACAGGGTATGGCAGTTCCCCAGGATTTTTAGCCGATTATATTTTGTGTATCTCTTCTTTGTACATATTCTCTAGGTTGTATACCAGTGCAGTACAAATTGTGTTCCACAGCGGTTTGCATGACCGGTTGGTGAAATGAGTGACCCATCAGACTTCCCGAGGACAAATCACGGGAACTCGTTTAGCAGCAGTATCTGTAACCATAACAGCCAAATTATTTGGTGTTTCAATATCAAGTCTCCATGGTTGTGACTGCATACACAAAACACGGTTAGAGTTCATTGAATGCGAAGAAGAATACTTGGTAAAAACAGACTGAATGAGAGGGACCGTCTAACACTAACATAGATTGTATCTAAACAACACAGAACAGCTGCAGCAAAAGTGACAGAAGAACTCAGTATTCACCTGGAAGACTGTTTCCAGAAACATAGTCCACAGAGAACTTTACAAGGCCAACATCCATGGAAGAGCTTCAATTGCTAAACCTTTAATTACAGAAATAAACACTACAGTGTAAAAAAGATGGTATCATGAGCATAAAACAAGGACAGGTGATGACTGGAAACATGTGATGCGTTCCCCATTTATATTATTCCCAGCAGTAGGTTGGGAATATGTATGGAGACCCTACCCCCTGAAGGAAGCATACAATTTGGAATGACTGGTTCCAACTGTCAAAGATAGAGTTGTATCTGTGATGATTTGGGTGGCCTTATCTTGGCATTCAGATGGCCCCATCAATATACTACACGGTCGAGTTAATGCTAGCAAGTACACTGGTGTGCAAAAATTAAGGACGAAGAGGAGAAATTTGCATAACAGCGGAACGAGCAGGCAGAATAGACCGAAAGACCACTCAGGAGATAGACTAGGGTCCGGTACAGTAGGGCATGCACATATATGCAGCATGACGTAGGGGGGAGTGTCGGAAGGGTATAAAGCACACGGGCGGTGACGCTCAGCAATTCGGTGAAAGTTATTGCACGGTGTACATTGGTTTGAATGACGTCGAGTTGCTGCCACCGTGTGGTATGGCCAACAGGCAATCCAGTAGACGACATCTGGATGACTTTACCCGAGGTTGCGGTATTGGGAAGTTCGAAGAAGGTCAAAGTGTGACTAGTGTGGACAAGTAGTTCGGGATCGCTCATAGCATCGTTTCACGAGCTTGGAGAGCATTTCAAACGACAAGAACAGCTATCCGAGAGTTTAGCAGTGGTTGTCTACGAGCAACCACGGTGGCGGACGACCGGCATATTGTCCTACAGGTAAGAAGAGACAGACGGCAGACAGCGGAAGAAATCGCAAGGCACATGCAACAGACAACTGGACGTCCGTTATCGCGTTTTATCATGGCCAGGAGGCTGCACAAAGGTGGTCTGTTTTCATGATGACCAGTACGGTGTGTGCCATTAACGCCTGCTCATCGGAGACGGCGGTTTCTGTGGTGCCAGGAACACAAGAACTGAACACATCAGCAATGAGGTCGAGTTCTCTTTACGGATGAGAGCCGATTTAGTCTGACGAGCAATTCTTTACGTATACACATCTGGAGAAAGCAGGAAAAACGCAATCACACCTCCAACATCATCGAACGGGACCGGTTTGGAGGTGGCGGAGTTCTCGTTTGGGGCGGTATCATGCTTGGTAGCCATACGGACCTCCACATCTTCCAAGGAGGTTCAGTCACTGGTGTCCGCTATTGTACCGAGGTTATCCTGCCTCATGTGCGTCTGTTTAGAGGTGCTATGGGTCCTGCGTTCCTCTTTATAGACGACAACGCTACACCTCATCGTACAGTGGCTGTCACAGAGCTATTGGAGAGTGAAGATATTCAATGCATGGATTGGTCCGCAAGGTCTCCGGACCTAAATCCAATCAAACACGTGTGGGACCTTCTCGGGAGACGCTTGGAAACACGTCACAGCCGCCAGCAACAAATCCGCAGCTGTGATTGGCGCTACAAGAGGAATGGGCCGCGATGTCTCAACAGCTCCTTGACAACCTCGTCCTCAGCATGGACAGACGATGTAAATCCTGCAACGCAGTCAGGGGTGATCATATCCCCTACTAAAGACTGGGGTTTTCTTGGCAGCCGCCTGTCACATGGACGTTTCTGTCTTCTATCCAGCTGTGTTCGTAGCTACCTTTTCGATAAAGTGCCTTTGTATTCTTTGGATTCCTTGTTTGGACGGTTTTCTCACTTTTCCCATATTCTTACATCTTGGGGATCTTATGGTATGATTTGAGTCGATGTGGAGCACTTCTGCGCAACGTTACATTCGAAAAACCGTCTCATCCTAAATTTTTGCACGCCAGTGTACTTGAACATTCTAGGTGACCACGTGCTTATGGTCCACCTGTTTTCCAACAATGATGCTGTTTACAAGGTGATAACGTGCCCATATACACTGCCAGAACAGTTGTCTTGGTTTGAAGAGCACCAAGATCAACTTTATGATCTGCCATGGCCAACTCAATCACCTGACCACTGTGGGAAGTTTTGGAGACCAGAGTGAGGAACAGATTGCCTCTTACAACATCTGTGAAACAATTAGCTGATGTTCTGAATGGTGAATGGTATAACATTCCACAGGAGACTATGCAAAAGCTGTATGAATTTATTTCAAGGTTGGCAGCTGTACTGAAGACAAATGGTGGTCCAGCACCTTATTAATACAGACATATCACCTATTTCCCAAGTGTTCACATTATGTTGTCCAACCTCTGTAGATATATACAGTATATACACCATTAATTAAAGACTCGTGATTTTTCACATGTTCAGCCACATCAAAATACACTGCTGGACAATTGCTAAGGACGGATGACAATAGCAACGATAGCAACCATAAAATGGAAGGCAGGAAAATGTGGGAATTAGCATAAGTGCGGGATACAGTAAGACGTGTTGAGCGTATGCAAATTTTGGATTGCCGAACTTGTTCGTGACGTCATAGCGCTGATAAGAGATATAAAGGATTTGACGCGTATTGACCGTTGTTGTTCAAACGCAAAGTTGAAAGGGAAAGAATCAATTGACGAACTTGCAATTTTCAGTATGTCTTCCCGACATCACCTAGATGATTTTACGCGTGGCCGTATTATTGGCAAGACTGAAGAAGGGCGAAAAATACCAGATGTTGCCAGGGAGTTCGACGTCAGCCACAGTGTTGTTTCAAGGCTTTGGAAATCATTTCAAACAAATGGAGAGTGTAGCAAACGGCACGGGGGAGGTCGTGTTCGCAGTACGACACCTGCAGAAGATCGGCACATAGTGCTATCAACAAAAAGACACCTGCGCAGCACAGCTAGTGAGGTAGAAAATCAGTTTATGGCTGCTACTGGCAAGCGGATCTCCCGAAAAACTGTCGCCAGACGTTTGCATGAAGGAGGACTATACGCCCGTCGTCCTGTTGTGTGCATCCCATTGTCCAGACTTTACCGTACCGCCAGTTTGTAATGGTGCCATCAACATCGCAATTGGACTGATAACGACTAGTCTGCTGTCCTCTTCTCAGATGAGAGTAGATACAGTTTATCGTCTGATTGTCGACGACAACTGATCTGGCGTGATAGTGATATTGCATATTGTCCAGCAAACATACAGGAAAGGGACCGATATCCGACATGTAGTGTCATGGTATATGCTGGCATTATGATCAATGGCCGTACGTCCCTCTATGTGCTTCCAACTGGGACTATGACTGGCCAACGATACATTAATGATGTTTTGCTACCTCATGTTCGCATGTTTCGTGGTGCTGTCGGTGATAGATTCATTTTCATGGACGGCAACGCAACATGTCATCGAACAGTCGCTGTCCAGGAGTGTCTTGAAAGCGAGGATATTTAACGCCTCGTATGGCCAGCACGTTCTCCAGATCTGAATCCCATTGAAAATGTGTGGGATGCTTTGGGGAGGAGTCTTGCTGGTCGCCAATGCCCTCCAATAAACAAGGATACCCTCATCCGTGCACTGACAGAGGAATGGGATAAATTACCCCAACAGCTGCTTGATAATGTTGTGCAAAGCATGACACGACGTGTGGAATCTTGCATCGCCCTCCATGGTGGCCATATCCCGTATTGACATTTTACGCCGGAACTCCTGCGGACGGTAATTGCATTTTTTTCACGTTTACGTATTCTGCACAAAATGGCCTGTTTGTCCCTTGAACACGTTCCAAAGCCTTCTGGATTTCAGAGCACAATAAATTGTCTTTCTTGTAATGTCCTGGCATTCTGATATTATTTTATTTCCCTTGGCATCCAACCACACTTACTTTTTTATGTGCTATATAGCCGTTTATGATCCGTCCTTAGCAATTGTCTAGCAGTGTATAAACAATTTATAATATTTAGCAAAACAGAAGGAAAGATTAATTGAATTGGCTAAAATACACATAATGCATTCGATAAAGAAAACGTCCAGCTGACTGAAAATGTTTTAAAACAATTCAGTACGCAGCCAGTGAAAATATACCAATAAGCTATAATATGAAACAAGTGAGACACTAAAATATCAACATTATATTAGAAAGCAAAAAGCAGTATAAAGACATTCAACAGAAACAGTTTAAGATATAATTATTTGATGTAATAATGTAGAATGATCACGCAATTAGTAACGAACGTTACGCAAAATTTTGTTCTTCAAGTTATTATTGACTTTGTATAATTGAGCGCCTCTCAACCATTAATCTTACTAAAATATTATGATTTACAAATAAAAATGAAGTAATACATGTTCCAATAGTTCTGAGTGTTCAAAGTATATGTCGTCCAGCACTGCTTGAGTGTGAATATCTTCTCAGAACAGTTTTCAACCTAATGCAAACACAATCATGAAGGTATACTGCATTAGACTTTGAGTTATAAGAATTGCTCATTAAGTAATAATAATATAAAAATATTAAACTCAAAGTTATCTATGATGAGTATATTACAATGAAGAGTCCCTAAGCATGACACACTAAGATCCTCAGGGTAATATTTGAGCTAGCCCTATCACCTTTCCAGTCAGCGGTCTCAAATTCTGATTGTTGAGAGGAGCTCAATTACACAGTCTGACTGATATATTATTTTTCGAATATAAACAGAATAATAAAAGTTTTCAAGAGTTCTGCATGTTCAAAGTTCCTACCTTATTGATGAGTTCTCCTGGAAGGCTTATATTGCTGTTATTCTTTCACTCAGCGATATTATGGCACTGCCTTGAGTGCACTTGCACTAAATTTTATCCACAAAGAAGTATGTTGTCCAGCACAGCTTGAGTGTTAAAATCTTCTCAGAACAGTTTTAAAGTAATGCCGACACAATCATGAAGGTATACTGCGTTAGTCTTTCAGGTATATGGATGGCTCATTAAATAAAAATATTATAAAAAAATATCAAACTCAAAATTAGCTGTGCTGAGTAAATCACAATGATGAGTCACTAAGTACGATACATCATAATCTTCAGGGTAACATTTGAAACTCTCCTACCAGCACACTTTACATAAATAAAAAATATAAGTTCAGAAAGAAAAAAAACCCTACTTTTCAGTTATGGGCAACCAAAGTACCCCAAAAACGAGGGAAAAAATTCTAACTGGATTTGTAGTACCTTTTATACTTCACTTTTAATGTGATGGAATGACCCATGACTAGCTAAGCCTAATATGAATACTGAGCAGTCCTTATACTGTTACTTTATAGCACAGCAAAGCTCACTGATCTGTGATAACACTGGATACATTCGTATTAATAGAGAAGCATGTTAAACATTATTTATGCACTTTGAAATGAAGCAAAAACATTGACTATCAGCATGAATACAAATAACCCTATAAAGACTGTGCACTTCTGCTCTGCAGAAGTACAGAAAAGTCTACAACAGGTACCAAATTTTAATTATTTGGTTATTTTTGAGAAAAGGATAAATATTTCAAAAATACATCTAGTGATAACCTTTTAGAAGTTGAACACACTCAATTTTGAAGATATTTAATGATGATTTTTTTTAGCAATTTTATACATTTCCTGAATTGGTACTTAGTGAACTAAATTTCTCAGCAGTTGGAGAAGTTTTATTTTGCACCAAAACTCATTGCCAAAGTCATGCAATGCAATTCAGTCTTTCTCTCATACTCCATCAAACTTCACAGTTACTATGTTTTGACAGCTAATTCCATTAAATTCTAAAAATTCAACACTACAGGTCAGGCTGGACAAAAGATTTGAATTTCTCCAAAGAATAAAGATCCAGACTCACGGTCTCCAGGTCGCCACTGGCGATAAACTTCATCGTCGTGGCGACTAAAAATGTTTGATTAAATCGCCAATTTTGGCGACCTGTACGGGGAAAACATTTATTTTATTTAACTTGTATTGTACGGAATTTTTTTTTAAATTGTACGGAACTCCCACGTTTTTGAAAAATTTTACTCCAAATGTACGGAAATCGTACGAAATGGCACAAAATTTGAGTTGTACGGAAGTCGGCCATCACCTTTTTCATTCTGCCTGAACAGCAGAAAAGAAAAAAAAAGTTTATAAAAAGGGCGAGGGCATCGGTTTTTGATCACAAAGAATGCGCCAAGGCTGATGGTTCATTGTAGGGGAACGAGGTTGCGGTGGGTATGAAAGCCGGTGGTGGACAGCTCAACTGTCTGCGTCGGAAAAGTCCAACTGGGAGAAATTTTTATTTTAAAAAAATTCTCCAATTTTTAAATAACTGAATGCAAATTTAACAGTAACCAAGACACGTCAAAATAAACTCCCATGTGAAATTTCGTCAAAATCCGATGAAAACTTTAGAAGTTAGGCATTTTCTTTTTTATTATTTTTAATGAATGTTCGCTGAAAGCGTGCATATTCCATAGGGAAAATTCTAAAATTCGGAATCGGCATAGTCCGGAGATCTCTGGACGATTCCGGATTTTCGAGGTTGTACTGTAATAATATTTCCATACCTACGAACTACTACGGAATGTCTGTAGTTTCTATGTATTTAGTTGGCTGACTACAGACCTCGCTGTCAAAACTACGGATTCTACGAATTTTCATTTTTTTTATTTTATTGTTTTATGATATGCACGAGATCCTTAAGCGGACTCGCAGAATTCCATGCTTTTTTTTGTCATCATTTAGATCGTTCTCAGGATCAGCGTAAAACTCAAGACAATTTGTGGGTGGGTGGGTGGGGGGAGTTCCGTCTGGAGACTGTATTTCGTGTCTCAAAACTTTCGAAAACGGTAGTTGAATGGAGTTACAGTAATCGTAATCTTTTTTCTCCCTATGTTGCCTTAGTGTAAAGTTTTATTGTTAAATATGATTTTATTGCATAAAAGTATTTCAGCTTTAAACTGTAGGCAACAATGTGCGAAAACGGAGGTTAGACGCCGCAAAATGTCCCCGTAATCTCAGACATCAGATTATTCCGCGAAATCGTGGAACTCCGCCTTTTTCATTATTATTTTGGTCATTCGCGAGATCAATGAACCAGTGAACACAATTGGGGGGGGGGGGTGACAGGGGATGTTCGTCGGAGGACGGAATTCCATCTTTACGAACATTTCGAAAACGGAAGTTCGACGGAGTTCAGAATTTTTCCGCAATCGTAATTCCTTTTTTCTCGCGATGTTGCCTCTGCCCAGTATTATTCTAAAGTAATATTTAACTGCATAAATATTTGTATTTCAGCTTGAAAATAGCGGGAAAATTTCCAAAACCGGAAGGTTCAAAGATTTCTCCCGTAAGCACACTCCCTTTCTCGCGCGATGTTCCCACTCTCCTGCATTGTTTTATTACTTCAGTTTCAACTTTTAAGAATACTATAACTGAAATATGCAAAATAAAACAAACTGATATTATACTAAGCAATTTTATAAAAATAATTTAGTATGAAATATACAAGTTGATTTTTTTTTCAAAGTTTGGCCACTGAGGTTTTTTTTATGGCCACTAACAATTTTGGTCTTGTTGGCCAAAGTCTACTAGCAAAATTTGTAAGTCTGGATCTTTACCAGAGAAGCATCCATTTAGCCTGATACTGAAAATGAATGGAAGTTCGTAACAACTCTTTCCCAACAGCTACAAAATTAGCTACCCAGTCATCAAAGCAGGTTATACACAAAATCAACAACAACAAAAAAAAAAAAAATGGAATTTATCATTAAATTTCTGCAAAATCCAATGCACCCAACTTTTAAAGCATTACAATTTTCCTTTTTAAGGATGAAACAACATTCACAATCAAGTTATTCAGTTTTACTAAGGAAAAAAATATTCTGTAAAATTAAAAAAAAAGTTCATTAAACTGCAAATGTCAACAAATGGCACACCACACTTTTCAGTTCTGATTAGTGTTGCCATCTCACTCATTCTGAATCCCTAAATTAGCTATAAAAAGCCCCTGAAAGTGAAAAACAGTTCCTAAAAATAAAATTTAAATATTAAAATTTTGCACTTACTTGTGTGCTATTCAAAATTTAATGATGTATTATTATTTGATACTTTAATGAAAATAAAAGTAAATGTGATATCATTATTTTCACTGCCCCATCCAACACAAGTAAAACAATTTTTGCCTAATGCAATATGACACGGTATGTACATAGCCGGTAGTTATGTCAGTACTTAATATGGCTTGAACATTTTACTTAGGGAGAAGGCATGCAACAATTTTTAAAGGGCTAAAAAATCTTGGTATGAAAAATTATGGTGGGAACAATGACCCCAAGTGGCAGATTGGCCCCTGTGGGACATGTCCTGGAAGACCACTTGAGAAATGGCCCACTGTCTTGTTATTTTCATCTGGAATTTTTGGAACAAATGAATAATTATTTTGGTATTTATGAATAATAATTGGTAACTTCATTTGAGTTTCATTTCTGTCTGAAAAGTTATTTCATTAAAAAAACAAGAGTTTCTTCCTCTCTACATGTTGGCTGTTTGCATTGCAAAATCCTCTGTACGTATGTGAGAAAAGTGCCGCCGGACCAAATGTGCTGTTCAGAGGAGTAACTAGGGAAGGGCAGGTGGGGCACAGCTGAAGAGAGGGTCAAATATTCACTATGCACAATGTGATTAAAATTGGTATTGAAACTGTTGCACGAGTACAGCTTTTCTTCCTACAAATGTCGAAAGGATAGTAGTTTCTCACATTTAGAAATGACGGCGCGGTTGTATGTATATTGTAAGGTAAGAAGGTAAGGATGGCGTTCATATTGTTGAAGATTCTCCGGGGGATATTTGATCTTTACTGCGACTGCAAGGTATGTATGCATTGTCTGTTTGATGTCATACCAAAGCAGTTGGGAATCTCACTTCCCTTTTTTGTATTTTTACAGCCCTAAATGGCGTCCCACGTCCACAGTTCAGGTTACTACCCAGAACACCCTTGATGCACAAAATCCTTCTGCTGAGTGCTGTCCCACCCTCATTTGCTAAATTCTTCCTACCCAATTAAAGAGGGTAAAAGTGCAGTTTTTGTTTTTGGATAAGAAATGAAATTCTGCTTTAAAGTACCCATATATGTATAAGTACCTGTATCATACCCCCTCCCCCCAATATACTTAAGCCAGGGGTTTCCAACCTTTTCAACATCAAGGCACACCTAACCTACGAAAATATTTTCGCAGCACACTTGTTTAAAGGCTGTTATATCAGACCAATAATTCGCAATGATGAACTGCCGTTGCCAAAGATTTCTATTAAATTTAAGTTTGAATTAAAATTATTAACGTACAGATACATTTAACAGAAACTGCATTTATTACCTTATTACAAAATTGATTACGAATTACAAAACAAATAAAAAATTTAAGGACTTTATTTTGAATAAAAAATATTTCCATCAATGCGTTTTTTTTTTGATTGGAGGTTTAACGACCACCGTGAGCAACTCAATGGGCTATAAGCAGTCGCCCGTCCCTAATTTAAGGTCACTGGTTCCAGGGAAGGGAGAGAGCCAGTGCCGTAAGACAACCACAACATCCATGCCTGACCGGGATTCGAACCCGGACCCCTTACGGACGAATGATCAGAGGCCAGCGCCTTAGACCACTGCGCCACCGGTGCGGCTCAATGCGTTTTAGATTGATGTAGCTTGCAAATCTTGTCAAACCTGGGTCGAATGTTTAAACATGCAACTCGTAAATAGGCTTCAAAATTAGACAGACGAACCCTCCAACTTGATTTTATATTGTTCAATGCCGAAAATGCCGGTTGACACAAGTATGATGTTGCGAGATTTAGCAACAATGTAATAGCTCTTTTTTTTTTTTTTTTTTTTTTTTTTTTTTTTTTTTTGCTTTTTTTTATATAGATGGGTAATATTTTTTCATGCTTCACCAGAAAGAATCCACACAATCAATTGGTCTCACTCTCAATGTAGAGTCGCAGCCCATATCCATTATTTAGTCTCTTTCTACTGCTGTCAGCTATCCAAATCTTCAACTTTGTGGGCAAAGTTAAAAGGTGACATAATTCAGTCTAGGTTTGTTGTTGACAGTGATGGAAAATAGTTATTAATTTTCACTTCCAGGTTCACAATATGCTCGGCAATTATTTGTTTCAATTCTTCAGCTTTATTTCCGGAAACCATATTGTGCAGTGTAGGGAAGTTCAATAGATCTGCTTTTGAAATAGAGTACTTCCAAGAACTGAGTTTCCTCTGGAAACCTTTCATTTTGTTTGTCGAGGTAGTTATATTCTTTTGGCGTCCTTGCATTGACAGGTTTATATTGTTCAATTTTTTTAAATATCTGCAAGATAAGCCAATTCAAAACACCAGCTTTAGTAGTCGTTCAAGAATGCAGTAAATGAAAGCTGACCCTTCTCTTCAAAAAATACACGTAACTTTTCCTTCAGTTTAATAACTCAATTTAAAACTTGGCCCCTGGATAACCACCTCACCTCTGTGTAGAAAGTAGGGCTTTATGGACAGAATCCATTTCATGGGTAAGTTTCTCAAAAATCTAAACCTGTAAAGGGCAGATTTTTATAAAAGTCACCATTTTAACAGTGTCATTAAGCACTTTGGACAACTCTTCTGCAACTGTTTTAGCTACCAATGCTTCCCTAAGAAGAAAACAGTGTGTAACTATCATTGGTGGATTTTCATTTGCTCTGGAAACAAACTCTTTATATTTCACCAACATATATGGTGCTCTGTCCATGCAAAGGGCACAGCAGTCACACCATGATAAACCTGAATCTGCTAAGTAACGACTCACTGCTTCAAATATGTCACTTCCAGTCGTTGTGGTCTTCAGTTTCAAACAAAACCAAAAATTGCTCACTAATATTTGTTTCATCAACAAAACAACCAAATCCAAGTAACTGAGCATTGTTTCTGTCAGTGCTCCCTTCTACTTGAAAAGCAAATTGCTTGCTTGCTTTGATTTTTTCAGCGACATTCTGATTGATGTTCTCAGACATTTCTGTATTACGTCGACCCATTGTGTTATTGGACAAAGGAACTTTAGAAATTCGAGTAATAGTGGTTTCTTTATTCAGTTGATGCAATTTTACAGAACATTTTCAAAATTTTGCGGAACACTGGTTGGGAATCCCTGACTTAAGCATTAGGTTGTTAACCCTCCAAGTGGTTTGATTGCGCTGAGTGTGTTCAAGGTCACTAGTGTCTAAAAGAGCTTGAACGTGTACAACTCGTTCTCTCCCTACTCCTCTAACAGTGGTTTGACTGCATCAGGCGCGACTCCCTGGAGCTTTCCTGAAATGGCTAGCATGCATTCATTGTTATCCTATGGATTAACAGCTTGGACGCGTGTAGTGCGTTTCTAACCCAGGGGCAGCAATTTTTAGGGCAGGGTATTCCACTCCGTAATCCCTATTTTATTCTCAACAGGTTGCACCTCTTATTGCCTTAATTTACATTCCTTTAAATGAAAGTTGCTTTTATATAGATGTGGGTGTAATATTACTTGTGTTTAGACAGCACCTGTTTTACAGGTTAAGCCAGCATTACAAGCAAACCGAAAAAGACCCATTCAGTTTTTCCTGGGCAAAATAACATTTCTGCCCATGAGTAACACAGCTTCTGGAAGGAGGTGGAGTTAGCTATATTTTCACAATTTTTTATGTTTCCACTTTTAAGAAATTTATCACAGGTTCTGTATGTAGTGAATACATTTGATTATGAAAGTGGGTTATTGACACATTTGCTGTCACCACAATCCATAAATATTAACAACAATCAATAAATATCCTAAAAATATAATGTTTGGACATACCACAGCTATTTCCAGGAAGTGTGTCAAACCATTATAAAGTACCTAAAGCTTAACAAAAAAAAAGAAGATAAACTTATATAAGTTGGGTGGTACCATTTTGGTGCGAGCGTTCCCTCAAATCACAAAAGGCTAAGATCAGGAGTCAAAAAAATGTGGCCGCCTAGAACAACCAAAAAGATTGTCCGGGCCACCACAGAAAACATCACTGAAAAACGTGTACCGTAATTTTAGTCATATAATCTGAGGATTATCCACTAAAAAAAGTTAAAAATTTAGGTTCTTAAGATTATATGCTGCAGATAAATGCCAATTAAAAAAAAAACGTTTTTGTGGCTTTTTGATTTTTAAAAAAATCTGCAGGGTAATTTGTGCAGGAGAGGGGTATTAATGAAAAAAAAAAAATCTGAAATTTTTTTTCTTAGTTCGGGAGTTTCTACGGAGTGAAAAGGAGGTTCTGGGAAAAGGTGTCATAATGGAAGATCAGGTAATTTGTAGGGAAGGGACGGTGGGAACTATTTTGTCTTTGTATTGTTGAGAAAGATAAAACTCTGGCTGTGTGTGTGTGCTTGTGTCCTCTCTTTGTTAACCAGCCAATGAAAATGTATGTACAGTGCTTGCTGCCTGAACCTACATGTGCATGTCAAAGTCCCATGTGCACTGTGTGGCTTGTGTTTAATCCATCCTTCACCGTTTTGACCAGTCTTTGCTTATGACACTTTCCTTCATTTCTATTTATGATGTCTTTGAATAGAAAATGTTTCAGTTACACTACCGAATTTAAAGTGGATGGCACATCTGAGAATATGATCGTTCACTACAAGGTAGTTTTCAAAAGGTCAGAAACTAATCCGCAGTGACATACGAAAAGCTAGTCTGATACGTAAACAAACCCGTTGGTAAACTCCATGGATGTTCAGATCCCTTTTTTTTTTTACTTACCTGTGTGTAGCCGGACTTCCGTACTTTGAAAGCAGGATTTCTTCCAAAAACTTTGGACTTGCACGTGAGTACATACAGTATTTCTATGAATTTTTTTGTATCAGTGTTTCATCACTGGCAATGGATAATGCAATTAGAACCGCATTCGTGTGTTTAAATTTCGTGCTCTATGGGTGCGACGCCACTGAACTTTTGTGTCCGGAGCTAAAAATACATTAAAAAAGTAAACTTTAAAAATTAATTTCTTTATTTAATAAGTTTTTTTCTTACTTCTTTGGACTCCGGGGTCTTTATGAGACTGACTTTTCTGTCAGAAATTCTGCTTCTGCATCGACATTTGTGATGTGCGGTGATACAGCAATATTTTTTTTTTCTGAATGTCAACGTCTGCGCTTTATATGCCGATGCAGATTATACAAAGGTTAAAAGAAAATTGTTCGGATTCAAGGGTCCGCAGATAATACGATGAAAGTTATGGTAATTCAAGACAGGCGGATCCAACAAGATTTTCGGGGGGGGGGGGGGTGTCGGGGAATAACCGGTGGCCTTTCTGATATTTTCCCCCAAAATGTGAAAAAGTGTTCTTAATATGTCAATAAATTCTTCCAATTAATTTATGAAAGTAATACTTTCTTTCACGAAAAAATACTCAATTTGTTATTAAAACCTAACAATGCAAAGCTTTTCCTTGGTTCCTGTGGGGAGGAGGTGCAGATCTGTCCCCGATTCAAGAATTTGCTTTGCGAGCCACAGAAAAAGCAAATGGAGTGGGTACCGTTTTTTTCCCCAGGGAGAGATAAGCTAAAGGCTGAGGGAAAAGCATTACTTTTTAGGACAGAAGCGTACGTAACTTTGATATTATACCCCCCACCCCCCTCCCCGTATGAGACCAGTGTCTGGCAACTAGAAAATTTAGCTAGCCACTAGATTTCAAAATATTTTTCTACCCCTGACCTATATAATTATGAATATTTTTTACAGTGAAGCCTCTGAATAATGGTAACTACTTGGAACAGATAAAAGCAACTGTTGTTGGGAGGTTAGGGCTAAGCTAATACTTTTTGTCAGTTGTTTTTATATAAAAACAGAGTACGTGTATTAAAATGAAGCACATAGAAAATGGTTTCAGTGCTTTTTCCAAATGCTGAATAAAATGATAAGCATATTATATTAGAATTACTGTGACACATTATATTAGAATTACTGTGATGCGTATATATCTATGTATATATAACAATCATCTCTCATACGTTCGTGTATAAATCACTGTCATTCTGTGCTAAAGTCCGAATGTCATTAAAATTTTGTAAATTTTCTTTGAAGGTTTTCTCTCTACAATTCATCATTGAGTTGGGTTGAGCAAATCCTGAAAGTTAATACGGAATGAGAGATGTGTTCCACCCCTTTAGCGATGCAGGGATCAGAATGCAAACACACTTGCTTGCTAAAAAACACTGAACTTGGTTCAAGAGCGACATTGCCCAGATTCAGAACAGTAAAACAAGTGATTGTTTATAACTAAATTTTCTTAAGCAGGGGAAGGAATAACAAGTATGACTTGCAGTTTAAATGCACAATTGTTTCTCAGTATATTCCCTTATTGGTCACTAAAATTGGATGGCCATAGCAAAGCTTTTACAATTGCTCAATCATGTTGAATTCTAACAGAAAAAATGGGACAGTGAAATGTAACTGCAGAGTTTGCTGAAAACAAACGGAAAGCAGGATCCACAGGGACAAAACTAATCAACACCACCGGCAGCAAGCAACATTTAAGGCACCATCCCACCCCACCTAATGTGGGGATGGGGAGATATGGAATGCACACACAAGATATGGAGTTCGCCTTTAAGTAATTACCACCATACATCGAATTAAATTTTAACTCCTTTATTTGTGCTTAAGAATTCATATTGTACCTGCTATAATGAGTGTATAGCAACATTCTTTGTCCCAGCCGAAGTAACTGTGTAAAATCCTTATAGGCAAAGTGTCTGTTGGACATCAGTCAACCGTTGCTAAGAGGTCCCATTGTTTGGAGGTTATAGCTAATGTTAATCCTATCACAGCTGTTCGGGAACGACCAAAACTAGCCGTTGTTTGAAGGTGTCCGTTAACAGAGGTTTTACTGTAGAAGATTATGAATTTACATTGCTGGCATGCATATTTGGTAACAAATTTTAATATACTTTGAATAAATGCTGAAATCTGTACCGGAAGTTTTCTCTTGAAGAAATATGTATGATTCGGCTTTATATGCAAGTTACCGAATCACCAATTCAGTGTCCTGCAGTGAAGCTGACTGTAGATATGTATGACAGTTTCACAGTGCAAGACCGGTTTTCATGCTGACGGAATTTGTCTCTTCCACTCATGAAACGCCAGCCGTTTTTGACTCAGCTGCTGCAGATCTCAGTGGAGTTTTTTATGTGGCTGAATCAGATTTCATAAGCTAGTGAGAGTGTTAAACTACAGTGAAAATGACAATTATGATAGCAGGAAAGACACAAAGGCCTCTACCGACAGCAAGAGAAGAAGGAAATTGAAGCAAACTCAAACTATTAGAGGTACGCACTTGAGATACCTCCACTGTTGATATGAATTTCAAATTCTTATATTACTGCGATTTTTCCTGTGAGTTAAACTATATGGTAGGAGAAGTTTATGCTGCCTCAATTTTCTGCTAAGCAATGAATAACCCAAGCTGAACTTGTGTGCATTAAACAGTTCCTGTACACCTCTACAATATTTGATCAGGTTCAAATCAATCAGTAGCTTCCTGAAATTGCTGTATAAACAGTCACAGTTTGATTGTGCCTCAACCATAGAGATAATATTGGGGTATGTCCTTAATTTTGTCGAGCAGTGTACATTTACAAACATATATTGTGTGTGTGTGTGTATATATATATATAGATATACGCCCCTCCCCATATATATGGAAGGGGGCACAATAATTCATGGTTTGCCCAGGGCGCAAAAATGCCTAGTTATGCCTCTGGTGCTATTATACACTGAAGAGCAATTGAATTAGAGATACCTGTCTAGTAACATGTAGCGCCACCTTTCGCCCTGATGACGGCGGCGATTCGTCTCGACAAGACACCGAAGGGGTTGAGAAGCCATACGGATCCACGACCCCTGAACAAGCTCCCACAGTTCACGAAAATTTGATGGAGGGTGGTCAGAGCCTTGAACATCTCTCCCGATGGCATCCCAGATGTGCTTGATGGAATTGAGGTCAGGTGACCTAGCTGGCCAAGGAAGAGAGGTCACGTCGGTGGAGTGTTCATCCAACCATTCTGGAGCGATGGCATGGTGCATTGTCTTGTAGCAGGATGAGGTTCCCAGTGGGATGTTGAAGACGCACAAACGAGAGCAAATGGTCGTCCAGGATATCCCGGTAACATTGACCTGTGAGGGACGATGTCACACATACCGGGGGTCCCATTTCAGTCCACGTAAACCGTCCCCAGATGAGAATGCCCCCCCCCAAATTGAAGAGTACCCTGCTGGCAAGAAGGATCCATCGCTTCATGTGGTTTGCGTCGTACTCGTATCCTGTTATCCACATGTACCAACGTGAATCTTGACTCTTCAGTTCAGGCAACATTTTCCCACATGTCTAGGGTCCAGTGGCGATGTTACCGCCCCCATGCTAATCTTTGCACCCTGTGATGTGCGGTCAGGAGCGGTACCCTCGTGGGACTAAGGCTTCTGTACCCCATAGTAAGGAGATGGTTCTAGATGGTGTGCCTGCTTACACGTTTTTGTGCACCAGCGTTAAATTGCCGTGTGATTTCTTGCACTGTGGACCGTCTATCCGCTGTTACAATACGAGCTAGCCGACGTTGACCCCGCTCATCCACACACTGTTGTTCACGGCAGTTGGCCCTTCCAGGGATGATTTTACCGTATTCGATGTACTCACAGTGCACCAGTGACACAGTGGCTCGTGAAAAGTCCCAGTGCCTGCACGACGTCCGTGATGGAGTGACCCATTCGTCGGGCCCCGACAATTTGCCCACGATCAAATGCGCTTATATCCTTCATCTTACCCATACTGCGTCCGACTCTTACTGATTCCCGCCGCATCACTCCTTATATTGTCGGATCGCTGCATACGTCATGTCGTTTCCGTTTACAGGGCCGCCCACAGCACCACATTTGCATAACGCCAGCTGTCTATAATTCAACTGCTCTTCAGTGTACATTAAACTAAAGTGAGCTACACTTAGATATACATTCTTGGACTTGGGAGTCCAGGGTCATTGGCATGCTTACCTTCCTTTTGTAATCTTGAAGTAAACACAAGTACCCATTGTGATGGCCCAACAACTCATCCCTTTACCCACACTGACACAGAGCTAGATATTCCGAAATCCATGTCAAACCAATATTTCTCTTAAAAGAAACAATGATTTGCCAATACTAGTTCATGTGCAAAAATGTTGATTCATTGGTCAATATAATGGATTGACTTAAAGGTGTCTACTCAAGGAGGAGATATTAATATCATTGGGCAGTAGGCACTCTCTGATCAAATAAATATAGAAATTAATTGCAGTATGGCTTGTGTGCACACATTTCAACTTTCAGAATATTAATTGGCAAACAAGGCTTTCTATTGACTCTCAATTTTGTTTTTCTGTCCAAGCTAAAAGAAAATAACTTGCTGGAACAACACCTTGTTTAGAGAGCGGTTTGATGTTATATTCAATCCTGAACAGATTTTTCAAATTCTTTCACCATTAAATTCACATTAAAATTGTTAACGACTGAACACATTCTGCAATGCAAATTTTAAAAGTTCTCCTTCATCCCAAATTTAACCGAATTTTTTTCACGAGGGAATTTATGGGGTGGTGTTCTGCAGTTACGTGTGTTCAATAGAGGTCTGCAAAACTAAAATTCCCTGCCTGGTTCGGACTTCCCAATCCGCTCCTGAATGACCATTTAATTGTAACATTGAAGATCACAGGGGCATAGAAACTATTTTTTGAAAAGAGGGGCAAGAAATCAGGATATGTATTAGTTTTGTCCGATCATGAAACTTGTTACGCTGTTTTAAAACAAGACAAGATGACATTATTAGAACATGCTACATATAAAATGATTGTATCGATAAAATTTGAATTTAATATTTATAACAGTGTTTTCAGTATAATAAATTTTACTCTTAAACGATGTTAAACTGTGTGTGTGTGTACTGATTTGGGCACCACTTTAGTTTGAATTTCACAAGAACATTAACCCTTGCAAAATACACTGACGGAAAAAAAATTCCCAACATTACGAAAAAATAGTTGTAGAGGAATGAAATGGCGGCAATACATTTGTATAGGTAACATATTTAATCGATTAAGGTTTCAAGATCACAGCTTAATGTAAGCGCGAGAAGAGCCATTTTAAATGTGAAATGCTGGTACATTAATAACCGGTGTAACCGCCAGAATGTTGAATGCAAGCACGCAAACGTTCATGCAATGTGTCGTACAGGTGCTGGATGTCAGTTTGTGGGATGGAGTTCCATGCCTGTTGCACTTGGTCGGTCAATACAGGGACGGTTAATGCTGGTTGGGGGTGACGCTGCAGTTTTCATCCAATGATGTCCCATACGTGCTCGATTGGTGAAAGATCTGGTGATCTAGCAGGCCACGGCAACATGTCGACACTCTGTAGAGCATGTTGGGTTACAACAGCGGTATGCGGGCGAGCGTTATCCTGTTGGAAAACACCCCCTGGAATGCTGTTCATGAATGTCACAACAGGTTGAATCACCAGACCGACGTACAACTGTGCCGTCAGGGTGCGTGGAATAACCATCAGAGTGTTCCTGCTGTCATAGGAAATTGCTTCCCAGACTACCATAACTCCAGGTATAGGTCCAGTGTGTCTCGGCCGCAAACAGGTTGGTTGCAGGCGCTCACCTGGCCTCCTCCTAACCAACACACGGCCATCACTGGCACCCAGGCAGAACCGGCTTTCATCAGAAAACACAACAGATCTCCACTCCGTCCTCCAATGAGCTCTAGCTTGACACCACTGACGTCGCAAACGGCAGTGGTTTGGAGTAAGTGGAATGCACGCTGCAGGGCGTCTGGCTCGGAGCTGTCCTTCAAGTAACCGATTTGTAACAGTTCGTTGTGTCACTGTTGTGGCAACTGCAGCTTGAATTGCTGCCGCAGACGCGGTACGATGCGCCACGGCCATACGACGTACACGGCGGTCTTCTCTCTCAGTAGTACCACGTGGCAGGCCGGAACCCGGTCTTCTTGAGGCAGTACCTTCCCTTGACCACTGCTGCCAACAATCATGCACAGTGGCTACATTCCTGCCAAATCGTTCTGCAATATTGCGGAACGAAAATCCACCTTCTCGTAGCCCTCTTACACGACCTCGTTCAAACTCCGTGAGCTGTTGATAATGGCTTCTTCGTCTTCTTAAAGGCATTCTTGACTAACATCAACACACTACGTCGAATCTCAACGATAACTAACGCTCACGAACGTTACAGCGCGTATTTACAGCAAACCTGCTTTGCATGTTCCGAGGGGTGCTACTAGCGCCACACGTATGCGCCGAGCGCGAAATTTGCATAGACGTCATCTTACAGATGTACTCTCACCGCCTACCAACTGTCGTTTATCTAACCCAACCCCTTCTTGGTGATGGGATTTTTTTCCGTCAGTGTACATCAAACAACATATGTGCAAAGGCCATTCCACAAAAACAGAGTAATTTTTTTTAGTTGGCAACAGTGCAAAGGGAAAAAATAACCACGCAGACGACTAACTGAATTAAGGAAGCATCTATCAGAACAGGTTTTAGCTGTGGCAGATGATTCTGGTTTTATTATTGCAAACCGTTCAAGGTATGTCTGCATTTCACTATACAGCTATGAAGGTGAGTGATTCAGAGTTAAGTGAAATGCGTTGTGCGAAAAAATTTTGCTATCATTAGGATAAAATGGCTTCAGAAACAGTTGATTTAATGAAAAAAGCTTACAAAGATAAATGTTTGGGTGAGTCAATAATTTTTAGATAGCACCACGATTTCAAAAGAGGGCATTTGTCTGCAGAACTCCTCCTAGGCCTGGTCAACCTGAAAGTGTTGTTATGGAGCGTATTTGTTAACACTGTTTGGGAAATCCTTCAGAAAGATCGACGAATGACACGAGAAGACATAGCAGCATCAACTAATATTTTAAAAAAGTCAGCATTCCACATTTTATGCGACAAATTACTGCTTATCTTGTGTGTTCCAGATGGGTACCTGATCAGAGAACAATTGTTAGCCAGAGTTCAGGTGTGTCACGAGTGGAAACAAATGATTGCAAAGGATCAAAACTTCCTAAACACAGTACTAACTGCCGATGTAAAACGGGTCTACTATTTTGACCCCCTGATGAAGAGCGCAACAAGTGTCTGGAAACACAGGCTCGCCTCTTCCGAAATAAGTCTGCTAAATCAAATCAGCTGGGAAGATAATCTTTGATCATAAAGATGCAGTCTACCAGCATGCCGTTCCTCCACAAATTACTGTCAATGCTGAGATTTACATTTCAGTCTCGAAGCATCTGCGACGACTCATATCGATTAAGCGACCGGAACTGGTGGGCAAGTGGACCCTACAGCAAGATAACGCCCGTCCACATATGGCTGCTTGTCTTCAACAGTTTATGAAATGCAGTATTGAAATCATGCCACAGCCTGCTACAGTCCCAACCTCACCCCGTGTGATTTCTGGTTTCCAACAATGAAGTTTCGTGGTGCAACATTCAACACAGATGCTGATGTCATTCAAGCTGTACTGGGGTCGTTAAAGCAGCTTCCACAAAATGCCTTCGCCACATGCTTTGAAAAGTGGACTGAACGATGGGACCGTTGCATATCATCAGTGGAAAGATAATTTGTGAAAGAATAACATATTTTGCTGTACCCATATTTCTTCATTTTGTGTTATTTTACTCTTTTTGTTCAGGGCTGTAGATACCGAGCAACCAGGATGGTCACATCAGGGATGTAATTTCATACTCTGAGGTGCTTAAAAAATAGAAATGAACAGTGTGTGAATAAATTTGCCGAACACTTTAACTCAAAAAACAAAGCTATACACTTCTGTATCTTCTTTTGTAAATATTTTAGTTAGCCGCATGCATTGCAGAGCTAACCAACATACAGAACTTACACTATGAGTTGTGGACCCCTCATATGGCTGAATGGAATTGTCCGAAACAAAGAATGGAGGGAATTATGTGAAACAATATGAGGATATGCCTAACTTCTGTCATCTTTCCAAATACTTTGTAGAGAGATAAAGATATAATTAGTCATTTGTGTTCCGTTGCCGAAGGTTATTCTGAGCGTTTAACCTTGAACGGAATTTTTCCAACCCCAACCTACTCCAAAAGCATCTTCTATTGTTACGTTTACTATCTAATACTCATTCGTTCTGTGCTGGTTTGTTTTCATTATGCATTTCTGCAAGTTGTGTTGTCGGTGTTCACATAACTTTTACTTGTATCTACAAATATGGCTCTTGAATATTTACCTAATTTTTAAATTTTGAGTAAAATTACATCGAAAATGGAAAATTAGATTTTTTGGCGATCATACTTTCTTGTAATGAAGGTACGAGAAAGTAAAAAATCTTATAGTATTTGGGTGGAAGTAAGGAACTTTTTAACTTAAAGGGGCATAATTTTAGGTTTCGCCTTCCAAGATAAGAAAAGCTTGCTACCTTTCTTCCCTACCCCATTTTTATTTTCTTGAAGACTTATTTTACTATACTTAAATGGAATAGAAAACATTATTGCTCTTATAAAACACATTACCTTTCAGAAAAACTGCTTCTTAATAATGTTAGTACTGCAGGAAATATGTTCCCACCCCTCAAAGTGGACAAGAAAGATTTTAACCCTCTTCTCAGGAATGGCATTAAAAAATTCGGAGTTTTATGTGGTCAGTAATCAAAACAGAAAATAATATTGCTTTATCTAAAAGGAACCTTAAATGGCAGGAAATGAAAAACATATCTGAATGTTTATCAGATCGCCAACATAATTAAAAAGAAAGGTGTGAATAGGGGGGTGGCAAATGTGACAGCAGCTGCGCCTGTATTTCCAAGAACACAGAAGATTAAATTATTTCTTGAAAAAAGTTTTTTTTTCTAGTTGTGTTACTAGCATTTCAATTTAAATAAAACAAAACTTCTGGTTTGAAGATAAAATATGTTTGGGAATGGAAACACTGAAGCAAGTCCCACCAGCATCACTTTTTTTTTTTGATTGGAGATTCAACGACCACCGTGAGCAACTCGGTGGGCTATAAGCAGTCACCCGTTCTTAATTTAGGGCCACTGGATCCAGGGAAGGGAGAGAGCCAGCACCGTAAGACAAACACAACATCTATGCCTCACCGGGATTCGAACCCGGACTCATCTCGGACAAATGATCAGAAGCCATCGCTTAGACCACTGCGCCACCCCACCAGAATCACATTTGCAGCCTAAGGGATGACCATAGAAGAACTATCAGCATCTTAATTTTAGATAATTATCTATGAGCTGTAGTTAGGATTTTGGGCGCTTACGGTTGCATTTAAAAACATGGCTTAATGAAAAAGAATTTTAATTTAAAACACAATTTTTCATCTTTTTCTTATTGGGGGTTTAGCGATCACCAGAAGCAACTCAATGGCCTATAAGCAGTTGCCCGTCCCCAATTTAGGGTCACAAGTTCAAAGAAAGGGAAGAACCTGTGCCGTAAGACAAACACAAGAGCCATCTCCATTATTCAAACCTGGACCCATTTCTAATGAATATTCACCAGATAGCGCTTAGACCACTGCGCTGGCAAGTTTTCTCATATTAATATGATTGGAATAGTTTCTGGTGTATAATGAAAAAAAATACTTTTCTATTCTTAGTGTACATTGCAAAGACAAATAACTATCTACAAGTTAAATTAACTTTATTTTCAGTACTTTCAATTTTACAGATTCGTCAATTAACATCAAAATCTGTTCTTATACACAGGTCATTTTTCTTAGTGTTTCAAGACCACTGCGAGCAACTCAATGGGTTATAAGCAGTCGTCTGTCCCTAATTTAGGGCCACTGGTTCCAGGGAAGGGAGAGAGCCAGAGCCATAAGACAAACACAACATCCATCGGTAGCGCTTAGACCACTGCTCTACCGGAGCGGCCACAGGTCATTTTGAGGAACAACCAAAAAATTCTATCTATCAAATGCATACTCACCCCTGTCCACCAATATTTTTGCCTGACCTAATGCTTAGAGGGTGACTTTCCACCAGACAAGTCCTTGTGGAGAAAGAAGCTGGTTCTTCTAGCACAAGCGTCATTTCCCTTGATTAACATTTTTCTGTGGCCTTGGGGCCCGAAAACTTGATGTCAGTTTTTGGGGAAGAAACATCACTTCATGTCGACGCTAAACCGAAAAATTCTGATATACTTAAAAATAACGAAACTATTCAAATGTGTCGAAAACGTATGCTCCCACTGCAGTTTTAAATCTTACTATGAATTTAACAACCTCAAACCCCACAGGACGCATTTATTCCAATTGGTGCGATACTGTACCTATGGCCGTGTCTATGAAGAAGTACAAAACTTTTAGAGACAAAATACGTGCACCAGTTTTGAAGCACTCTCCTCATAACTTGTACTTAACAAAAACAATAGCGCAACCGAAAGTGTAATACCGTACAATTACGGCCCGTTTTTGTTTTTATCATCATTAAGATTCGTGGTTACAGTTATGAGAGCTACGGAATGTGAAGAAGATAATCTCCTGATCTAAAAAAAAACTCATTTTAAATGCTTGAAATACTAAATGCCTCCCGGGGGCATATACTATTTCACAGTGGTCTAAGTGCTGGCGTATGACCATTTGTCTGAGATCTGTCCGGGTTCAAATTTCAATGAAGTATGGATGTTATGTTTGTCTTCTGGCACTGGCTCACTCCCTTCCCCAGAACCAGTGACCCCAAATTCGGGACAGGCGACTGCGTATAGCCCACAGAATGCTCACGGTGGTCGTTAAACCTTCAATAAAAAAAATTAATAATTAAATAGTAAATGTAACAAGTCGTTGAAACTGTTGGAAACATAACAAAATCTGCTGAAAAAATCGCTAATCCCCGAACAATACTTTTGTCGCTAACTGCAGCACAAGATCTCCTAAATTTAGCAACTTTTCAACATAAATTTAAAGTGACCAGCATTGGAATACTGATTTGAGGACAAAATTGCCTAGTAACCCAAATTTGGAGACGCATAAATACTCAGACTACATATGCAATTTTTTTTTGCCACAAAACCGTATTGTTTTACTAAGTATGGTATTGTATATGGAAATTTCGTAGCCGCCCCAGTGGCGTTATATTCCAAGCTCTGGCTTCTAACCATGGTCACCCATAGCCTAGTTTTCAGGAGGGACTGAGGGGGCAAACAGAAATCGTAACTACGAATAACATATACTACAAACACCTATATTAAAAGTTTCTCTGTGCCTTCTTCTTAGCTAATAACTTCTACCACACTCTCAACACATAAATTTAATTGGAAAAGAGAAGACCCACAAACTACATAAAAGAGAAGGATAAATTATATTTGACAGCACGTTGGTACAGTGAGGTAAGAAGCGGGCCGCCCTATGTGAGCCTTTGCTCCTTTTGGCCCATCGTGTCTCATGCATCACGAAATCCCAGCTATAATTGGTCACCAAGTAGAAAACGATACCCACGATATAAAGTTCTCTAAAAAACTTCGGGATATCTTTGCCCTGCAGTGAACGGCTGCTGCAGAGGAGAAAGACATGTTTTTTCATATCTTCGCCTTTCGCATACATTTCGTACCGTACGTACATACGTTTTACTCTAACATACAACGAAAAATTTCGTTATTACCTTTTATTCTAAATTTCTGCTTTTTCTACTGGAAATTCTAAACTTTTTACTGAGTACACTCCTATTCAGAAGTTCAACAGAAATAATTCGCAATCAAAATTAGTGCTATCATGAAAATCTCCGTAGTACCTTCCAAGAACAGAATGGACATTCTCAGCTGGAGGGCAATTGCCCCCTCTTGCCCGACTTATATGGGCGCCCAGCGACCACAGTGAGCTATAACAAGGCCATCTATATACCTCACCAGGCCTGCAACAAGGTCATGTGACTTGTCCGTGACGTCACAATCGTAGGGCTACTATTTACCAGTAGACTACGCATTTGACTCCATGTTTTACTCGTTTCGTAGTTGTGTCTGGTTGTGTTGTTATCATATTTGTTCTTGTTGGCCAGTTGTGCTGTCCCAGTGAATGTTGTGTGCACTGTTAAAAATTTCACAGTTAGATTACGGGCAATGGCCGGCAACTGGGGGCCCGGCCGTTGCCCATAAAACTACGGCTTGGCCCATTTTTGTGAAAGCCCATGAAATTACGGTCTGAACCCTAAATACTAAGCCCATAATCTGAAGAGCAACGCCCACAAAAAAATAAGTTTGACCGTATTGAGCTACGCCATAATTTGAAGGGCATTGCCCATAAAAAAAATAAGTTTGACCGTATTGAGCTACGCCATAATTTGAAGGGCATTGCCCATAAAAAATACGTTTGACCGTATTGAGCTACGCCATAATTTGAAGGGCTATACACGAAAAAATAAGTTTGACCGTATTAACTTAAGCTGTAATTTGAAATGCAATCCCTGTAAATATGAAGTTCGGCCATATTCGGTTAAGCCTCACGGCAAGTAGTCACCGACTTTTACATAAATGCATTTTTTGTGGAAGAGTGTGCAAGTAAATGCATGTTTTTTGTGGAAGAGTGTGTGAGTGTGAAATTGTTGGATACTTACATTATAACTGAATCAATTCAGTTCTAAATGTGAGTAATGATATTTTCATATCTTAAAATCAGGTTTATTACAATATGATAAATAATGACATCAGTTACACACAGATTTGTTTAACATTAGGCTTTATGAACTCTGTACACACAGTTGGTTGAACAATACTTACGTTTCTTTTAGACATGTTTTAATTGGAGAATTATTTCTAAAGCACAGTTGGTTGAACAATACTTAGTTTCTTTTAGACATTTTAATTTGCACATACGTAGTTATGTAGTATTTGCATGAATGAATACAAAGGGCAGTTATGTAGTAAAGATATGTACAGGCATATTCTTGTATTTATAATATATGTTATATCAATGACAAACAGAACTACGAACTGGCATCCGAGTACATTGCGTCTATAAGGGTATTCAATCCACAATGGTGTCAAAGTTGGTTTTTCATGTAGGTTTTGGCTAGTATTACATTTGACATAGGGTTGAATCATGCTTTTTTTGTTTTCACATTCACTGCCTTGTGTGCTGGTTCATTTTACATTCTACTGAGCACTGTGTTGTCAGTGTTCCCAGAACTTTTACTGTCTTGTTTCCTATCTCTAATTTTTGGATATTTACCTACTTTTCACATGTTTAGTAAAATTATGTCAAAAACTGGAAGTACTGCTTTTGAAAGATCACATTGCTTCCCCATAATTAAGGTATCAGAAAGAAAAGAAAAAAAATACTTGAATGGAAATGAGAGCTTTTGAACTTGATAGGGCATAATTTCAAATCTCAGACCCCCCACCCAAAAGAAGAAACACTTGTTTAGACCCTGATTCTAACTGAGTCATTATAGAACATTAATGCATATCAATATTTCTAAAATATTAAATTTTCCTGTTTGGAATGTTTTAGAAATGACTTCAGTGACTAAACCTGTTCTTTCATTGTTGTGTTGCCACAAGGAAACCATTTTGGAGCACAAATTTTTTTTTTGGAAAACTATTAAATAGTTGTATTTATAATATCTTGGCAATACCTGAAGATACTGAAACAATTTTTATTGATGTGCAAATCAGGTGTTTAGTGACAAAGGAAAAGAACACGGCAGAATCTTTAAATTTCTCAAAAAACAATTTCATCACATCATTTTGTACCAATTTCAGCACTATCATCTTAAAACATGAAATACATGCTTTGCATATTGAACATTTTGAATAGACCTTTAAAATAGGAATTACAAAATGTGTAAAAAAAATTTCATATTTTTTAACTTAAAAAAAAGTGGCTTCTGATTTATCTTAAAATATATATTTTCCTGGGCATCCAGGTTTTACTACCTGGGTAGGTAAATAATTTATGTATATACCCAGCTGCGCATGTAACATTTCAGATATTTTCCAAGCCCTGCTTAAAGTGACACAGGTGAAAGATTTCACTCGCAGAAATTTAGAATGAAATCAATTCTTTTTTACATTTAACTTTAATTACTACATTTGCAAAGCAAAGAAACTGTTCATGATATATTTTCACTGTCATTTTCTTGGCCAGCATTTACCAGATTCAGTAAAAAAAGAATAACCGTCGAAACTCGTTATAATGAAATTCAAGGGGGACAAAAAAAAATTGTAGCAACGTATTGTTCTTAAAACATTACAAATTTTTCATTAAAAAGTTAGTATGTACTACAGAAATTTTCATTACGCATAAGATTGCAATGCTGTAAAAGTGAAATAGTGCCCACAGAGACAAGCAAAGGTAATTTTTTTGTAATGGGAAGTTTTTGCTAAAGTAGTAATAATGAAATATATAAGCTTTAATTAATATGTATGTATGAAATTATGTACTGTATATATTTTTACTTATACATATCAGGGTTTGAAAAATACCATGCCTGAGTCGTGTGAATCATTGACCTGGGCAGGTAAATAAATAATCTAGTTGCCCTAGGTGCCAGACTGGGCAATTAAATCTAAAAATGAAGTTCAGAATATAATTTTCTACTACAAGAAAAAAGACAGTCATCGCATGTCATGTTGCTTTTCACTGCTAATCACTGGAAGTTGTATTATTGTTACGCAGTGCCAAGGACAGAAGAATATCACCTTCTTTAATTATTATGCTTTAGGTCCATAAATTGGAAGCATATGTAATTTTGCTCCAAATGTTTAAAGTCAGCGACTGAATGCATGCCTCTGATGGAACTAGCCTCTTGTGTTTATTGACAAAGGGTTAAAACTTCATATTTTTCATATTTTAATGTATTTCATATTTTTTCAGATATTTCATATTTTAAACGTGTTTTAAAGATTTTTATTGTAATATGGACCTGTGAGTCTGACACTGTGAAGAGAAGCTGCGATAGGAATAATGCATCGCTCCAGTGAAGATGTGAAGCTTTGGTCCGTTAAAAGGAAGGTTTGTTGCTGTGTGGAAATGACAGGTACAAGAGAAAGAGGACTTACGTTATTGGCAGAAGAGCAATAAATGTTGTAGTGATACGCTACAGAAAATAGGTCCACAGCAGCCACCCTTTCTTTTGTTGTATCCTGTACGTTGTTGGCAGGAAAAACCGGATAAAACCTTTTCGATTTGCAAAAGATACATATGAGTAAGATAGAAACTCGCATGCGAACAAGCTATTAACAGAAGAACCAAAAGTGCAGAGACACAGCAAATCTGTTCAGACCAAAACCGAAATTTATAGTTCCCCAGTTTTCTGTACAACATAGAAAAGCATATTAGTACTTTCGGTAAATGTGTACTTCAGCGTCCTAAACTATTTCGTTGGAAAAATTTAACTGTGGGTGAAAAGTTCGATGCACACATTTTTTAAGCATGCAAAATAATAGGGAAAGGTGAAAAATTATATTTTTAAATAAAAAGGAAATAATTTTTCTGAAGTATTAACCTGCGCGTACGATGGTTTGTAGCAGGTGGTGCGGGAGGCTGAAGCGATGCTAACGGCCACCACGTGAAGGTGCTGTACGACGGAGCGAAGTACGAGTTGGTAGCAAATGCGTGGAAGAATACGACAGCAGTAGGGTATATTTTTCGGAAGAGTATCGTGTAATTGTGCGCAGAAGTAGTTCAAACCTGTTTTATTCATTTTTGAGAAAGATATGTGCAGAATGTCGTTATTAGTGGTTTCACAGTAAAGAAATTAAGGAATGTAAAATAATTTATGTACGACAGAAGTTTTGAGGAAGACGTTTTGGTTCCGGTTGAACCCAAAGTTTTAGTTTTGGTTTGGAAGATGTGCACAGGTAGGTGATTTCTTCAAGCACTTCATTTGCAGTTCTGCTGTTATTCAGTACATCGTAGCTCACATTTTTTTCCTCGTGACATGGATATTTTTCAAAATAAGCAATTTTCTTCAATTCATATATCGCACTATGGCAGGGAGACAGCTTTTTGTATTGTGGCAGATAATGAAATTTTAAGCCCTGACGAAATCCGAAATGACTGACGATTTTGTACTTCCGCTTTCTCAAAATTACCCTTAAAAAAAAAAAAAACTTACAATGCTGCACAAATTCAACCTCTTTCTTTCTGCATATGCCTACAAGACTTTTCGATGACTACGTACTGCTAAACCGCTTCCTTCTTAATTCTTCCGCCCGTTACTTGCCCTTCTCAACGAAGCTTCCATTCACCGGACTCCACCTTGATGCCGTTGCCGCTCTCTCGTCCTATGCCTATACCGCACGTACTCTTCCAAACCATCGCACTCTCAGGTAAATACTTTGGAAAACTTATTTCCTTTTATCTAAAAATACTATATTTTTGCACCTTTTCGCATTATTTTGCATGCTTAAAATATTGTATGTCACACTTTTCCCACACAGTTACATTTTTCCGACGAAATAATTTAGACGCTAAAGTACACATTTACCAAACTTTCTATTTCGGATCAGGGAATCATATGCGAAAGAATGAAAAATTTCACGTCTGCTTTAAAAACAATTGCAAAACATGAACAAACTATATTGTGTAGCATATGAGTATAAAATGGTTCGCTCTCCTGGCAAGAAGGTACTTGCTTGGACTTGTAGTCATCCGCACGTGAATTGCACGGCGAAGCGAATCTTCCTTTCAACAAAGCAAATCTTCACATCGTTGCCGTAGTGATGTGTTAGGCCTACCACAGCGTCGCACTCGCAAGTCAATATTACAAGTTTCCGACAAAATAATTTAGGACGCTAATCTACACATTTACCGAATAATCTGCCAATGATGAAGATTGGAGTGCCATTTCAGGTGGATTCAGTAGTTTTAAAGAGTTTGTAGAAATCAATGAAAATGCATTATTGGGGAATTGAGGGATATTCAAGAAATAGCCAATGAAATTCAGGATGATGATGAAGAGACATAACAAAGAATTAACAAAAGATCCCCAGACTGTCACGAAAGCAGTGTAGAAGCTTTGGAAACACTGTCACTACATACAACTCACCGATACATCTAATTGCCACACATTCCTGTTTAAACAAACTTGAAAAAGCTGTTTTCAATGAGAGGCAACAGCAGAAACAGTCTTCAATTTTACATAACTTTAAAAAGCCATAAATATAAAAAAGGTATGTAATTAAAATTTTGAGATCAAGTAATTTACATTTTTGAGTAATCTAAGCTTTAAAGTGTTAAATTTAACTAAGTAAATTCAATCATTGATATTTTTCCTATTTTGCATGTTATTCTCATGTTAATTACTTTTTAAACTTAATTTTGGCTGGAATTACACTAACTTTTACTTATGCTGCGCTCTTATTTATGCGTGCTTTGGTTTGCGCTGACATATATGTGAAATATTACTGTATACATGTGATGATGAGGTGATTATAGATATAATTAAAAAATATATATTTTTTGGCTCTTCTGGTTTCCAATTAAATTTATGTAATTTATGTGTTGAGTGGTAAAAAAGCTGTTTTCAATGAGAGGCATATGGGGTTTGTATATATGCAGATTTCCATTGTTTGCTTCTTCCTGCTGAAAACTAAGCTAGGGATGCCTATGAGTTAACTGAATATACCATAGTCACAAAATGATTGATAATTATATACTAAGGAATGTGAGTGAAATGGTATTCCTAAAAGCAATCAAAACCATGTAGCAGTCAGGGAGAATCACAAATGTGTTTCCTGAACGAAAATGTGACATTTCATCACATGAAACTTTTTCCCGCCTCTAAATTGAGGCCACTGGTTCTAGGGAAGGAGAAAGCCAAAGCTGTTATGTTATGTAAAAAACAGGTTTCTTTTTTAAAAGTTTTAACGGCTAATGTGAGGAACTAAATGGGATATAAGCAGTCCCCGTCCCTAATTTAAGAGTCACTGGTTCCAGGGAAGAGAGAACGCCAGTGCTGTAAGACAAACACAACATCCATGCCATACCGGGATTCAAACCCGGACCCACTTGGACAAACAATCATAAGATGGTGCTTAGACCACTGCACCACCAGGGTGGCAAAACTAATGCCTCATATGGGACTCAAACCATATGTTAAATTGTGACTGCTAGCCAAAAACCTTGATGTACAACCAACTCTGATACCAGAACGGCTTGAACATCCTCTAGACCAATAGTTCTCAAAGTGGGTTTCACTAAAATAATAGGGGGGGGCATATGCGGATTTGTTAGCAACCATACCGAGTCACATAGTGAACCAATTTTCAAAACAAAATTGATCTGAATTTATGGCTAGTGCTGGTAGGATGTGTGGTGAAGTTTAGCATATTTAGCTGAAATTTCTGAAAAATGAACTAGGGGAACTTCTCATTACAGGGTGAAAACAATCTGTTCAATGTTGAAAAAACAAAACACAAGCAATGACCAAAAAACTTTATGAGAAAACCAAATTACAGGGAACAGCTCTGACCAATTTTCATAACTGAATTCATTATCATCAGAAAATGAGCAAACAATTGGAAACTTGATGTTAAACAGCTAATAATCGTCCATCTCTGCACTCGCCAAACATTTACAAGGCAGTATTTCCCATTCCCACTGAATGAACTAGTTACTCATTCACATACAATGCAGAAATGTGTAATCTTCTATTGCCAAATAAAAAACTTATGAGACATCTTTTAACTCTGGTTGGTTTGAAAAGCATTTGTTCTTTGAAATCACTGACTAGTTTTTTTTTTATTGGAGGTTTAACGACCACCGTGAGCAACTCAATGGGCTATAAGCAGTCGCCCGTCCCTAATTTAGGGTCACTGGTTCCAGGGAAGGGAGAGAGCCAGTGCCGTAAGACAAACACAACATCTATGTCGGACCGGGATTCGAACCCGGACCCCTTACGAACGAATGATCAGAGGCCAGTGCCTTAGACCACTGCGCCACCGGGGCGGCGACTAGTTTTTGGATTCCAATGGAAAAATAATTTCCAACATTGTCGAGCACTGCCTTAAGTATTTGTTGCCTTTTACAACTACATATTTATGTGAAACTAGTGTTTTATCCTTAACCACCATAAAAACTAAATATTGAAATAAGCTGGATGTTGAAGATAACTTGTTTGTACATAAGCAAGAAAACTCAAAATATTGATGAACTTTGCAAGAGTAAATGAGCTCATACATCTTACTGATACTAAACAAATGACTTGACCAGTTTTATTTGATTTTTTTTTAGCCATTTGTGCAATTTCTGTGACATCAGTGTATGTAATTTTAGCAAATATACCTGTGTATTTGTATTTTTTATATATTTTATACCCACATAAACACACTGGAATAAACTTTTCATTAAAGAATATGCCTGTACATATCTGTACTCCATAGCTAATCTTTGTATTCATTGGTGCAAATATAATACTTCACAAGTTCTTAAGTACATGAGCAAATGAAAAGGAGTCTTAAAAAAAACCCAAAGTATTGTTCAGCCAGTTTGTGCTTTAGAAATAATTCTGTCTAAATTCAGGAGTTGAACACTATGCCGTAAAAAAAAAAAAAGCACAAAACGATAAGACAATATTTATGCGTGTTATATTGCAAAATGGAATTCATTTCAGACTACAAACATACGAAGAATGCTGCCCTACGTAATTCCCAAATCAGCATGCACAGATCGAATTTATTCGACATACTAGTCAACGCTAGGTATATACCTGGCGATAAAGACTTGCACAGGAAGTAAAGCACTGTATCATATTGATGGTAAAACAAATATGGATGTGAGAGTTATGCCCCTACCCTAGTCAAATGAAATCTTAGCTACTACATAGATTTTCCTGTGTGACAATGCTTCAGCCACCCTCGTTTGGTGGTGAAACTTTTAAAATTATATATATATACGTACACAGTTCGTGAGCTTAATATCAAACAAAAATGTGTGTAATTGATTTCGTTACTTTTACATATCATAATAAACTTAATTTAAAAAAATGTCTACTCACATGTTTTCATGGCGTCTTTCTTGCACATGTTCGTGGCTTCGTGTTCGTCAGTTAGGGATGGGCGATATTTATCAATATCTGGAAATATCGATATTTTTGTCCGATATTTCGATATATAGTATTGATATCCAAGTTACGATATATCAGAAAATCACTATATCGGTGCGATATTCAATATATCAGCCCATGGCTGATGTGATTTAATTTGTGGAATGAAATCTGTGTTCTTTCCTCTGGCATGTCACGAAAATTATGTTGCTTGAGGACTATCAAACTGCGATCTCATTATCGAGATTCACATGATATTATGTCACCTTCCGATTTCTAGAACTTTACAAGGAAAAATATCTGCTGTGTTGAAAACCTCGATGGTTGAAAATTTTAACTATTAGTTGACAGTAGGCACCCAGAAAACAAATTTAACGAACGGTTGATAGCAGATTGTTCTTTTGCCTATGAGTATTATGTTTGAAGTAAACTGGCACTTTGACCAAAATTAAATACATACCAATGACACACAATTTGAAGTGAAGCATTTTTTTTGTTTTTTTTGTTAGTGATAAAGTATGTAGATCTTAACAGCTGGGTAAGGAAATGCAAAGCAGCTTTTCGAGAGTTTTCTTGATGTCTTACAAGTTATGTAGTATAAAGTTTGTTGTAATTCAGGCTATGTATATATCAGACGTAATTTTTTTATCATCCTTTGACAATTATCTTGTTAATACATAGTGAAACTTCCTGAAGTAATTATATAATCTGGTAAAAATATGAGCATAACAACTTTCGTCTTGATCTGCTGATTTTCCCACACTTACAGCATGTTATTTCCTCTGATTGTCCATTCGTTTTTTTGTTATCTAGGAGAGACAGGCTTTCATACATTAATTAGTAAATATATACTTGATGAATTTGGATTATGATATTTTTTATGTTTTTCATACATTAATTAGTATGGCTTTCATTAATTAATTAGTAAATATATATACTTGATTAATTTGGATTACGATATTTTTTATGTTTTTATTTTTATAATCATATTTTAATGGAGGACTAATAATCGTTAGCATTTTTTTTAAATATATTTCTGGAAAAATAATTGCTTTCTATGAAAAGGCCATCACAAATTATTCGTACTCTAATTACTGTTTTTAACAAAAATGTCACTTGTAAACATATTATAAGCACTTTAATTTTTTTGCTTATGCCATGGGAACTATTTTTGCTTACACCATAGAAGTAATTATATCTGTATACTCCATTAACATTGTGTTCTGTCTTAAACGATAAAAAAAATAGCAAACATTGTTCACACCTTCTGAAAAATATAAATGTATACAAAATGCTCTAAAAATTACAATAACAAAGTTTTTTTAAAGATTTTTTTCCATAACATTTCCTTGCAAGCTGATATAATGTTAACTTTGACATTTGCATCCCAACAAAAATAGTTATTCTTTCTATAATTCAGTTATTCCCACGTTAATTGATGGTTAAGATTCCAGTCTGCTGGGATTAATAAGTACTTTTGTTTTTTGTCATTTATGCCATACTGAAGCTTCAACTTACCTTTTCTCGAAATGTTGGAAATACATATTTCTCGTAATCTCACATTGATGAAAAACTCATGAAAACATTCCTTTGCAACTGGGATTTTTGGAAACTTCTTAGCAGAAACCATATCCCTGCTCGTCGAGCAATGCCCACACATGAAACAAGAAAATCACCTTTTGGGTTTTGGAAAGTATATTCAGCATTTCTGCAGATTACAAGCTCACTTCTGTTGCATGATTTTTTTATTTATTTTTGCATCAAAACTTTCTGCTATATATTTGTTTTTATTTTAGGATCTGAAAAACAATATTTTATGTGTTTTTCATATCACTAAAAATACAGCTTGAGAGCTGCAATCTTGCATAAAGATAGTTTTAAGCTATAAAATGTAATAATAAAGGACAAATAAAATTGCTCCCTTTTAGCAGGAGAAAGCAGCTCTTGAAAAAAAAATTCAGCTGATGTTTCTAAGAAATTATCTGAGAAAACTGGTAGGATATTTATTCCCCACATTCACTGCCAAGCTTGTGTATTATAATTAGTTATTACTTATTACCAAAACAATTTTTTAAGGTAAAGAATATTTTTATGTCTTAAGAGACACATATGGTTGAGTCATCATTAGACTATGTAAATGCTATCTGTGGAGAGTAGTTACTCAATTATGTTTGCTCATGCTGATGAAACAATCCTGTTGGCAGAGAGCAAAAGTGAGTTGCAGCGTATGTTGTCCCACATGTATGAAGTTTGTATGAATTTCAAACTTAGTATATGAAAGGAAAAACCCAAAGTTATGTTTTTGACAGATGAATTGTTAGTATTAAATCAAACAGATCAGTCTAAATGGCAAAGAGATTGACCAGGTAAATCAATTTACATATTTAGGAAGCATGTTTGACAGAGGAAACAAATTAGGTGGTGAAATTAGTAGGCTAGTAAATTCATCTTTGAAAGTCACAGCTGCTTCAGGAGGATTTTGAATAAATGATGAATGATAGGTTCTCAAAAAGTCCCTAATAGTTGTGTGTGAAAAAGTACAGTAATTGTTCCTACTCTGATGTGCAGCAGTGAAGGTGGAGTACTGCAGATGAAACATAGGAGTGATTTGTGAGATGTAGAGATGTGTTACTTATGGGGGTGGGGGCAAGATATGTTTTGATCATGTGAGGAATGAAGATGTTTTGTAGATGAGTAGTGTGAAGCAAAATATTGTTTGTAAGGTGGGGACAAATATTCTTTGGTGGTTTGGAGAATGAGTGGTGAGATGATTACTAGGAGAATTTATTCTGCACAAGTGACAGGAAGAAAATGTAGAAGATCAAGGGAGGACCAGATTCAGGAATTCCTGCATGAGAAAAAGAGAATAAATGTGAAGTACAAATGGTCTTGTGTGTGATGGATGTCAGTGAAGCTCAAGTTGTGAGCTGAGATCACTGTAAATGCAGATGTTTGATACATCAAGAGTAAATAAAATGTATTTCCATCAGTTTTAAACTTTAATCCAGCAGATAAGCTCTCATCAAGAAACTAACCTATGATCTTAGAGAACAGCTTAGTGATATATATGCATGTAAAGAGAAAATCCCTCATCTACAGCAAGTTGAATATAACTAGAGGTGAGAAATCAGTACTTATTTTTGTGTTGTTTTGGTGTTAATAAGTGAAACATTAAATGTTATATCCCATTTGAGTTCAAAACTGTAAAAAAAAAATTTAAATCTGCTGACTTCCTTAATTTTAAGGATAGACTCCACCAATGCGCATTTAAAATGTAAAAAAAAAAAATGATATGATATCGTAGATAGCTCCTCAGGCGTTTTAGACTTGATAAAGAATACTTCAGATATTTATTGTGTACAAGTTTTTAATGGAGATGAGAAATCCAAAGAAATGGACTGAGAACTGGAAAAAAATGCGTGAAGTGAAGTGGTGTGTGTGTGTGTGTGTGTGTTGATCTCCATGAGCATCTAAAGTTGTTCCCGAATGTGTAGAAGCTCGATTCACCATAAGCAGACACATGTCCCTAATTTAGGGCGAGTGGTTCCAGGAAAGACAAGACAGGAACAACTTCTTTATGTATTTTACCACTTGGTAGGCACATTTTCCATGATTATTTAGATACTGAATAGTTTCCATGACATTTAATGAACATTTCATGACTGAATAGATTTTATTCATGACATTTAATAAATAGATTTCTTGACTGAATAGATTTCATGACATTTAATTGCTAAAACCTGGAAAGAGCGACATCTTTGTTTATTCACTGACGCCACATATTTGGAGGATTTTCACATTTAATGAACAGTGCTTCTTATTTTGAAAATTTGACTGTTTTCTAGCAGTTTCTGAGGAAGAAGTAATCTTTTTGTATGAGAATTTTCCTGATATTGATGCTGAATCAGTTGTAGCAGGTATAAAATCACATACAATTTTTGCAAACTTGAACAAATGTAAAACCGATGGGTGCAATGCAAGGTATTCATATAATCTTTAATGGTAGTCTAAGAACTCCCTTCCTACAGCTAGTGTCAAACATTTGGCACAATGTATTGCCTTTTAATCAAACCAAGAACCCATATTTATGAGTACAAATGCAATTTTTACATTGCACATTTATTAGATTTTAGCAGCAAAAGAATTTTGAAAAAAGTAACTTTGTATACTGTAAAGAAACACTAGAGAAATCAAATGAGGAAGAGCACTGCACATTAAAACTTTTCTGGACAACAGAATTTTGTTAATGCCATTCCGTTTAAGAATAACAGTTTTCACAAAAAAAAAAAATATGTTCACAGTTATTATCAAGAGAGAAATAGACATAATGACAAAATGGATAACACTGGGCAAATTAGGCCGAAACCTGTTAACAAGGTTTGTTGTATTTTCAGTTTTTTTTTTTGTTTTTTTTTTTTTACAAAAAAAAAATTATATATGTATCTACAGTGTATATGCACACTAACTTTGAAATAATATATTTTCATGTATGTGTGCAAACTTCTTCAAAATTGCATTAAAAAGCTCTAGCCATTTACCTCTCAACAATATTATGACTTTGCAGAACATTCTGCATTAGAAATTGCAATTATATGCTGTGATTACAGGCTAAGGGGGTAATGTTTCAGACAGAAGTAACCCAGTGATTTTGTTTTAGGCATTTTACTCCGCTTTTGTACTTAAATAAACATTTCGAATAATGGAAAAACCTTAACATGTGTAGAATAATCAAATCAATTAGACTTATTTACCCAATTGCCTGTGGTTTACTGGTCTTCTATGTAGCAAAATATTTCTGCCACAAATTCCATTTCAAGTGTGTTTTTTTATTCATGTATATTCTTTAAAAAGATGTTGAGTGTGCTTAACAGGAAAGTTGACATCTAATTTGTTTACTTTCAAATGATAACCAAAACCTTCAAATATCGTTGGTGACAGTTGATACTATCCACAGCCACAGCCCCCCCATTAGTGGAAGGGGAGTGCAGATGTTATATAAACACAAAAGTGCACAACACTTTTATGATTGCTTTTTTGACTAATTTTGTCTCGCTGTATCAACAATCTTGCATAGGTAGCAATGTTAAGTACAGAGAATCATGATAACATGTTTTGGTAAAAAAAAACAGTTTCCGCATTTATGTTCTGTAAATTTATGTGACAACTTCCTGCCCTTTGGCCACTTTCATCCCATCTGTGCTCTGCCCCTTCATTAAGAAATGCAACAAGGGGCATATATAGATTTTTTCTGAGGGCGTGCCGTGCCAATGAAATGAAAAAAAATTAAATCCACCAGGACAAAATAAAAGAATGAGAATAGAAAAAAAAAATTTTTAACGTAAATTAATGAATTTTTTTATTAAATTAAGCATTTTTGTTTCCAATGTAAGGCACATTTTAACAATAAATAAAACACATTTAAACACTTTGGGGGGGGGGAGTGGGCATAAATATATGCCACCTTACATTACATAAATGTATAAAATATATAATATAAATACGCCCTTACATTACCATGGCTACGATGTAAACAACCCTGATGTTGGCTTTCCAGCTCAGCATACAAGATATATTTTTAGCGAATTTTTATGAATTATAAAAACGTAAAATGTTAATTTCGCTGTCGAAAATATTTATTTACGTAACAAAACAACGTAAAAGGGCGAAATAAAAGCACTAAGTTTTTAACGAGTTTTAAAGTCGTAAAACCCATGGCGTCGGTCTTGTAAAAAAACGTTAAATATCAATTCCGCTATCGGAAATAATTATTTACACAACAAAACGACTGAAATGGCAAAATAAACGCACTACGTTTATTTCCAAGTACAGCGACCGTCTTGTAAAAGGTACGAAGTTAGTAATATACATTACTTTTCTGAGATATCACTATTTTAATGGTATTAACAAAACTTGATTGCAGCTATATTTTCAAGCTGCAGGATAATTTAGTGCTGGCTGAGATTTGTGCGAACAAGCCAACAGCCAGTTCCCAATAGCCAATACTTAACACAACATTGGATCGGATTCAGTAACCCAAATGCAGTATGCAGTGAATAAACCGAAATATCAGTCTTATTGAGATCAGAAGTATTGAAAAATATCGAAAAATCAATCCGATATATTGATCTTTAAATACAGATATTTTCGATTCAATATATCGGTCTCAGAAATATTTAAAGATATCATACTTTTGAAAATATCGTCCATCCCTTCGTCGTGGTAAAAAAACGAGCATCCACCGTAAAATCACGTGACGACTCGCTGACCAATAGCAGAAAGCGACGCATGCCGCATTCCTTTTCTGTCATTATCGTTCATTGGCTAGCCCGTGCCTCTTAGGAACGCCCGTAAAATTACGGTTTGGAACAGTAGTCCTACGTATCCATGCCCGTTAAAATACGGGCATCGCCTTGAAACTGCAGAAACGAGCCTTGATCGTAAAAATACACTGGCAACAAGACTTTTTTTACGGGAATTTTTAACAGTGCGGATATTTACCGTGTGTTTTGTGTTTATTGTGAAGATCTTGCTTGATTATAAAAGAAGATATGTTCAGCGGTAAGGTATGTTTTTTTCTTTTATTAGCATTCAGTGGTAAAATTTTATTGGTAAAATGTTTAGTCTTACAATATATACATACATTATAGAAAAGCAAGAAGCAACTAAATCAGGCAAGGAAAACACGATTCCAAAAATTAAATGTATTAGGTTCATTTCATTTACGACATGGCCGCCCCGGTGGCGCAGTGGTCTAAGGCGCTGGCCTATGGTTATTCGTCCGTAAGGGGTCCGGGTTCGAATCCCGGTCAGGCATGGATGTTGTGTTTGTCTTACGGCACTGGCTCTCTCCCTTCCCTGGAACCTGTGACCCTAAATTAGGGACGGGCGACTGCTTATAGCCCATTGAGTTGCTCACGGTGGTCGTTAAACCTCCAATCAAAAAAAAAAAAAATTACGACATGTCAAAATAACTAATGATCCTGAAATGCTTACTGCTTTGTAAATAAGAGAGCATGTAATTTTAGAATACCAAACATTGCAATGACTGGAAACTGGGATACCAGGACGCATTGGACATTTTTTTATTTTATGAAAATAGAGTGCTTTTACCTGAAAAAAATGCTCATCATGGATTCAGGGATCATGTTTTTCACTTTTAGTGATACCCACAACATAGCTGTGGAATGTGTGTATTCACGAGTACAAGAGTTTTTACTACACATAAACATACAAAAATATGATTGCTACACATTCATACATTGAGTGAAGCTGCTGCAAAATGTGCTGAAGAATCTCCACGGTTTGCGTATCCTTCACAAAATTAGGCACACATTTAGTCTCTATTTCTGCTGTATTAACCACGTACATCACGATCAGGTATAATAATTAAACAACGCACTTTTCGTTTTCTGTAAAATTAATACTTTCAATATGCACGTATGGGAATAAATACAGTAGTATATTTCAGCTTGATTGCGACTTCTATTCTCCGAAACGTGAATGATGACAAGTTAGCAACCCATTTCACCCACAAGCTGTCTCCCAATAGCGATGCAAATTTAATTTGAAATTTTCAGGTGATACTTGAACAAATACTATGCACACAAAATTATTAAGAGTACTACTTGCTTTGCTGAAAAAATTGCATTCCAAATTAGTTCCCAGAAGTATCCGAGATCCATAACATATCCATTGAAAATACGAAGGCCGCCCCGCCCCGGTGGCGCAGTGGTCTGAGGCGCTGGCCTCTGATCATTCGTCCGTAAGGGGTCCGGGTTCGAATCCCGGTGAGACATGGATGTTGTGTTTGTCTTACGGCACTGGCTCTCTCCCTTCCCTGGAACCAGTGACCCTAAATTAGGGACGGGCGACGGCTTCTAGCCCATTGAGTTGCTCACGGTGGTCGTTAAACCTCCAATCAAAAAAAAAAATACGAAATGAATGCTAACTTTTCTGTTACCACGGAGAGTAAAGCAAATCAGTAGCACTACGTTTATGAGGTCACAAATCATTGTGGTAATCCTGGTGAGGTATAAAGATGGCCTTAGCTATAAGCAGTCGTCCGCCACTAATTTAGGGCCACTGGCTCCAGGGAAGGGAGAAAGCCAGTGCCATAACTATGAATGAGAATCGTTAACTTCATTTCAGGTTCATATTTTTTGTCTTAAACGTTAGTCTTAAAATAATAACAAAATAACAACAACCGGAACAAAACTGGCGTCTCATTATACGCTCACGAACAATGAAATTTGCGCACCAAGAAGGAAGCATCGAATTGAACTGAAGTTTTACAGACGTAATGACACAGATGAAGGAAACACATGATGGCAGAAACAGAGCTGCAGGACAATTACAGAGGGATCGGTGGCACGCAGTCCGGTCATCTTCAATAGCGCGTAGCACCGTCTCGTGCGGCGATATATGCTGCAATACGGTCCGGCATGGAGGCGCACAGACGCCTGATGTCCTGCGGCAGACTGACCCACACGTGTTGGACGGTGTGCTCCAAATCCCGGATAGTGCGGCACGGCGGCAGGGGGCGTTTCAACTGGTCCCACACATGCTCGATAGGGGACATGTCCGGGAAGCGGGCAGGCCATGGAAATGTCTGGACTGACGTAAGCAGTCCTGGGCAACCCGAGCCATGTGTTGGCGGGTATCAGCCAGCTGGTATAGCGCACCTGGAATCCCGGTGAGGAATGGCAGTACATAGGGCCGTAGGATCTCATCCACATACCGCTAGCCCGTCAATGATCCACGTACCACTACTGGAGCTGATCGGCTATTGTAGGCTGTGGCTCTCCAGACCATAATGCCTGCAGTGGTGGAGATGTGGCGCTCGATAGCAAAGTTGGGATTGCGCCGTTGACTCGGGGACATCCACACCAGGACACGATGATCATCTGTTCCCAAAACGAAGCGGCACTCATCACTAAAACCACACGTCACCAGTCTGTAGAGTTCCACGTTGCTCTGGCCTGGTAGCACTGCACACGGAGCCGGCGATGTTTCGGTGATAATGGCAGCACACGTAAGGCGCGGTGGGATCGCAGATTCGCTTCCACGAGGCGTCGGAAAATGGTTCGTGGGCACACAGAAGCCTCAACATCTGCCTGTATAGTGGACCGGGTCCCAGTGGGTCCGTTCGTGCCTGGCGCATGATCCGTCGATCCTCTCTATCGGTGGTCCTCCTGGTCCGTCCGGACGTGTGGCAGTGCCTTCACGTGTCCACTGCTCGAAACACAGTCAGACAGTATGGTCAGAAAGATCCACGTGGCGGGCTATACGGCGCGCCGACCACCCTGCGGTTTTCAGCCCGATGTTTAGGCTCTATCAAAGTCCGTAGGTTGCATAAATCGACGTCTCTGGCGTCTACCCGGCATTCATGTCACTCTGTACTCTTGATTGCATCTGCCGGTGCTTTTCGCTTTCATGGGGCATTGACTACACGCCGGTTTATAAGGCTGCCGGTTCGTTCTTGCAGCGCCACCACAGGGTGTGCGGTCATGTGCAATGACACCAAACGTAGATCATTTGCATATTAGCACGCCCTCTAGCTATTTGCAAAGTTTCGCGGTGTGGCACGTTTTTTTCTAGGTGCCCAAATTTCATTGTCCCGTGAGTGTATCTGTACGTATGTGTTGGGTGTTTGCTCTAAAATGACAAAGCAAAATTCTTTCTATTTCAGTGAAAAATTTGCTGCTGAGCCAGACACGATGTAATAAATAAATCCAGCTAACTACGGCTAAGCGTAGTTCGTTGGACTCGGAGCCAAAGGGGCATTGATAGCCCACCCCCTTTTGTAATCTTGAAAGAAGCACAAATAAAAATTTTGATCTAAGGCGCTGTGAACTGAGCGCTGGCTTCTGATCGTTCGTCCGAGATGTGTCCCGGTTCGAACCCCGGTGAGGCATGGACGTTTTTGTTTGTCTTACGACACTGGCTCTTTCTCTCTTCCCTGGAACCAGCGTCCCTAAATTAGGGACGGGCTACTGCTTATAACCCACAGAGTTCCTCGCGGTGATCATTAAACCTAAAAAAAAAGAAAAAAAATTGATGGTCCATCATCCCCACACCCTTATCCACGAACAGACATGCAGCATAAAGCGATTCTTATTCTTCGGCACAGATATTTCGAAATTCCTGTCCCACCCACATTTATCTCAAAACAAACAACTGTTTACCAGTACTAGTTCATACATCAAAATGGGAGATCTTGAGTCAAAATAACGAGTAGACTTAAAAAAAGGCGTCTATTCAAGGAGGCTTTTCGAATACCGTTGCGCAGAAGACGATCAGTGACCAAATAAATATAATTATCAGGTAAAACACCCCGTTTTGAGTATGAGTTGATATGCTGCATGGAATCACGAGGGATTTTTTAAATTCTTTCACCCTTAAATTGCTGTTAGAATTTGTTCACGAATGAATTAGTTTTTTTTTTTTTTTTTTTTTTTTTTTTGAGGTTTAACGACCACCGTGAGCAACTCAATGGGCTATAAGCAGTCGCCCGTCCCTGATTTAGGGTCACTGGTTCCAGGGAAGGGAGAGAGCCAGTGCCGTAAGACAAACACAACATCCATGCCTGACCGGGATTCGAACCCAGACCCCTTACGGACGAATGATCAGAGGCCAACGCCTTAGACCACTGCGCCACCGGGGCGGCAAATTAGTTTTACAATGTATATTTCAACAGTTCTTTTTCATCTAGGAGTTAACAGAATTTTTTTAATGTAAGAATTTATGAGGTGCTTCCCTGTGGGTGCGTGTGTTTCTGTAGTGGACACCATGACTAAAAATTCCCGGCCTGGTTCCGACCCAATCCGCCTCTGGATTCGAACCCGGACCCTGCTCGGACGAATAGTCATAAGCCAGCGCATAGACCACTGCGCCAGCTGGGCGGCCCCTGCTTCTAACCATTCATCCGACATGGGTACAGGCACAAGGGGTACGGGCTATGGAATAGAAAAGGGGACATTGTGATTTTATAGACATTTTTGGATTTCAAGCTTAACAGTAAGAAAAAGAAAGTTCTTTATTTTTAGGCAGTGTAAAAATCCACAAAATTCACATTTTTTTCGATTAAGTTAACATGGGACACGTATACCCCCTTACTCTCCAACAGTCTTTTGCTACAGGCATTATCAAAAATATTCTTAAACCTTTTAGACGGCTGGAACGAGTTAACTCGGGTTTAACAAAATGGGATCAACTTAACTGCAGTGGTTATATTCGTTGTGTAAGAAGTGGGCCGAATACTACTGGAACGAATTCATTCAGGGTATGCTTAGTGGTGCCAGAGCTGCTCGTACGAGTTACCTTCAAGACTAGAGCATCGAAAAAAGTTGCTTTCGCCTTTAGATTTATTATTCAGACTGGTCATTCAGGAGTATGATTGGCACCAATCCTTTCATACAAATTAACTGACAAGGACTATGGCAATGGAGGCAAATTAAGGAGAGAGTAAAGACATTTTTTTACCCAGTGGCATGGCGTTCGTTTCGGGGAGACTAGCTATTCCCTATAATGTTTTAGGTCATGGAACAGGGAATGTAGGACTATACAAGGGAAGGCTTATCACGTATGACATGTTTATTTCCGCGGCTGCTGAGGTGAGAAAGATAAATTATTTTACCGTAGCTTTCGTAAACACCGTTGCTATGTGAACCTATCTGTTTGGAGGGCGCAAACGTTTTGGGCACCGTTTAGTTCGAGCACAGTACATCAGCCGCTTAAAGGGTTAAAGCTACTGAATTGTTTAGAAAAGATATTAATAAATCATTTTTTTGGAGGTTTAACGACCACCGTGAGCAACTCAATGGGCTATAAGCAGTCGCCCGTCCCTAATTTAGGGTCACTGGCACCAGGGAAGGGAGAGCGCCAGTGCCGTAAGACAAACACAACATCCATGCCTCACGGGATTCGAACCCGGACCCCGTTCGGACGAATGATCAGAGGCCATCGCTTAGACCACTGCGCCACCGGGGCGGCAATAAGTCATTTGAAAGTATGTATTCTAAAACACTTTATGGGTTCATGTGATGCTTAACATCCAAAGAATTTCAATTTAGTCCAAAGAATTTCAATTTAGTCACACAAATCTGAAGCAATTATATCCTATTCTTTTTGTGCAATACCTGACAATTTTATTTGTAAGTTTATACAATATTTTATTTTTATATCTCTGCTTAGTGTCAATAAAGAATAAAGGAAATTTAGAAATTGAAAAATCTTGTTTTGCGTGTTCAGGTGTTTGAACCGTTCTCATCGTTGTATCAATAAATAGGAATTTTTTTTTTAATTTTTTTTTGGCAGAGCAATATCTCATTCGTATTTTGGTGGCAAAAATTCCTTTTTTAAATCCTTTTTTCTTATGTGGTCTAACCAGTTCAATAGTTGGAAATTATGTTTCGCAATCTATTTCCTCCGCAATTATTTTATCTTCAGCTAACATGCCTTTTAAAAGCTCCAAGTGTTCTACATTTTTTTAAACAGTCATTTACTTAAGATATTAAGACTTGTTTCAACATTTCTATTATGGTTGGTATAACTACAACAGATTTTGGCATTAATTTGCTATTAGCATTACTTTTTGAACAAATAGGGTACCAAATCTTTCTGAAACAAATAAAGTCATGTTTTTTTTTATTTTTATTCTTTTTTCTAAGAAAGATTGGTTAAATTTCGTGTATCACTGTCTCAAAAAGAGTTTTTAAAGCGCTAATAATGTATCGTTGTTTATATGCAAATTGTACTCCAGCCTTCGTTACCGTTATTGAATCAATCCTATTTTCTCCCCTTGTTTCACAGCAAGGTTTTATGGTTAACGCTGGAAGCTCTTTCTTTAAAATTTACAAACGGCAAGGTAATTCAGAAAAGAAATCATATATTTCTTGAACAATGCTGAAAATGTTAACAATTTCTAGAGAAATTTTTTCATCGTTATTTACAACCATATTTAAAGTATGAACCGCGCAAAATACATAAAACGAATACGGTTTAGGCCGAAAAATTATGTTTTTTGAAGTCTATTGTGTCTTCCCTTTATATTGGCCCCATTGTCATACCGCTGGCCACGCATATCATGAATGTTGAAATCTTCAAGATTAAAAAAAAAAAAGTTCAGAAAAGAACTGTTAGTCCTTCGCCTACAACATTCGCTATTGAGCAAAACAATAAAAATAATTCTCTGATTTCAAGTCGTTTTCTAATGAATTATTTTTAGTAAAAAACTAAATGTGCCACGTAGCAGTAAGATTTCTCACTGGAAAAAGATTTTCTTAACTTCTCCCACGTAACTGATATTAATTTTTCAGTCGTAGAATTTGACTGAGGCTCCCTGCCGTCCCGAAACCTTAAAAAAACCTTAAAAAAAAAAAGACAAAAAATTGATGGTCCATCATCCCCACACCCTTATCCACGAACAGACATACAGCGAGTCTTATTCTTTGGCACAGATATTTCGAAATTCCTGTCCCACCCACATTTATCTCAAAACAAACGACTGTTTACCAGTACTAGTTCATACATCAAAATGGGAGATCTTGAGTCAAAATAATCAGTAGACTTAAAAAAGGCGTCTATTCAAGGAGGCTGATCGAATACCGTTGCGCAGAAGACGATCAGTGACCAAATAAATATAATTATCAGGTAGAACACCCCGTTTTGAGTATGGGTTGATATGCTGCATTGAATCATGAGTGAATTTTTTAAATTCTTTCACCCTTAAATTGCTGTTAGAATTTGTTCACGAATTAATTAGTCTTACAATGTATATTCAACAGTTCTTTTTCATCTCGGAGTTAACAGAATTTTTTTCATGTAAGAATTTATGAGGTGCTTCCCTGTGGGTGCGTGTGTTTCTGCAGTGGACACCAAGACTGAAAATTCCCGGCCTGGTTCCGACCCAATGCGCCTCTGGATTCGAACCCGCACCCTGCTTGGACGAATGGTCATAAGCCAGCGCATAGACCACTGCGCCAGCTGGGCTTCCCCTGCTTCTAACCATTCATCCGAGATGGGAACAGCGGGGGTTTAACGAGTGATTCGCACTCGTTAAACCACCGCTTGGCGCGTCTCTGTTTAGCTCCCACTATGAAGAATAGTTTGCCTACGCTCAGACGCGACTTTAGATCTTTTGGGACCCTAGGCGCTAAAAGATTCAGGGGCCCCTCCTCCTTCTTATCGCCTCAGAAATGTTTATCCGTCAGATCAGAGCCCGTTTAAGAGAGGGGCTAGGGGGTGGGGGTGGGGGTGGAGCCCCGGGCCCCGCACTTTCAAGGGGCCCATAATTGTGCTGGATGAGGATGACTGGAGAATTGACAGAGTTCTACAGTTTTTTTTTTTTGCAGATAACAGAGCGAAAACTAGAAGAAACTGCCTTGTGAAAAAAAATTTGTATTTCTTTCTGCTTCTTTTTAGGAGGAGTGCGCAAAAAATACAGTCGCCTCGAGTCCATCCTCGAATTTTTTCGAAAGCATTACAGCTGTTTTTTTGTACACATCTGTACTTGGGGAAAATTTTCATACATTAAGAAATCATTTGAATCATGATATTTCGATCATATTATTTTGTCCACTACTTCGATAGATGTAATTTCAACAAACTGAACCCGGGGTGTGGGGGCTTTAGAGCAGAACTGAACTGGTTTCCATTTTTCAGCCTTGCATTTTCTTGCTACCTGATTCGTCCATGAATCATGGGTTACACACTTTAATATAGCAGGGCTATTTTTATGGCTTCCTCATCATGTTTTAGGGATGCTTTCTCCGGGGTATTTTTTTATTGAAATCTTGGATGTGACTCTAATATTGGGGTCCAGTCGAGGCCTGGTACCGCCATGTCACTTTATTTTTTCTAGGCCAGGTGGCGGCCGGTTACTTTTACCTCACTGAATCGGACTTTTTTAAATTTAATTTATTTAATCGTCGCCCATCGAAATCGACATTTTTTAACACAAATAATCTTAACCTAATTTTTCCTGTTTCTTCTTCTTCACGCACACTCTCTCCCGCCTGCCCCCTTCCCCCACCAGCGCATACCTACTGGAGTCGATACGCCTGGGCCGATGTTCGGAGCACCGGGCCACTACTTTTTTCAGAACTTCATCATTGCTGGGGCCCCCCAAATACTGTCCAGCCTCCGGGCCCCCTGTCTTCTGAAATGGGCTCTGAAAATATCAAATGACAATACAAACAAAGTAGTCACTTTAAGGATTGATTTGTTTTTTGTCCGTGAAAACTAAAACAAAACTGACAATCCAATTATACGTTTTTTGGGGCCCCTCAAGCCCTGGGGCCCTAGGCGCGCGCCTAGTGCGCCTAGTCAGAAATCCGCCCCTGCCTACGCTTTCTCCTTTTCCGCAGTGCATAGTTCCACCGCTCGGTGCGTCAGAGGAACTCTGATTCTAAAAACCTGATTGCAAAACATTCTTTCTTAACACAGACATTTCACGTGGACAGGAACATCAAACAGAGGTCATCGCTCTTTCTACGTTTATAAGTGAGTCACGAAAAAATTCTCACTTATAAACGTGGAAAGAGGGATGACCTCTGTTTGACATTCTTTCTTAGTCGGATACCTGGCTCTGGCTGTGAAAAGTATTTTGCTCATAATTTTCTCTTCTTCAAATAACAAACAGTTTTCTCGCTAGAGGGCGAAAAGTATTAACGTTTATTTTCCTTCATATCTCTGCTTCTAATATTTCGAATTGGAAAAAAAATCCCTTTTGCTTTAGATAACTTCCACTTTGAGAAACATCTTGCGTAGAGTTCGTGGTTTTTCATAAAGCCCATTTCTACCGCTAGTGGGCATAAATAGTTTTTTATTTTTGCAAATATTTTTAAACGATTCCAGGAAACCGATGGAAAAAATTTATTTTGAAACTGGCTCCATTCGCTATGAAGAATTTGAATGATGCTCAGTTATTGAATGATGACACTGAGTGATTTGAATGATGCTCAGTTATTCTGCTAGTCGTGCAAATGCCTTTTCTTTTCCTTTGATTTTCTCTGTTTCTAAGCATCCGTTTTGAAAAAAATGCTTCGGAAAGGATTCAAGAGGCATGCATGCTCATTACACCCGAAAATTCGGTGTCACCTTTCTTGTCAAATTTTGTGAGCAGCGGCGAGGAGTGACTTTTCAATGGTGTTACCAGAATGCTACACCAGGGAGTTAAAGGTAATGAATGATAATAAAATGTTATTGAAACGATTCTTTATTATCATGTTAAGATTTTTTTCAATCACTAAAGCCTACAGTTTCTCCATTATACAGATCTTTCTCCATTTTGCTTCCCTTGCAGGGTTTTTTATGTATTTGTAAGCACAAATCTCTAATTTTTCTTTTTCAGAAATTTTATTTATCCGTAGAAAGTATACAACACAAACACACAGGCACTTTAACAACTCACGACATCAATACTCGAGGGGGCTCTACGTAGGTAAAGCATTCCTGTTCATTTTGGTTGTTCCAAACACAGCTTGAAGATAAAAATGAATGAAAATAACCCGATAAATAATTAAAATAAAATCTTTGTCACACGTAGTAGGTAGCTCGTAAAACAAATTTGAGAAAAACACTGAAATCAAGGGGGGGGGGGGCATGCTTTGTGCGTTATAAGCTTACTAAGAGCTAATGCGCTGTCTTAAGCTCCACGCGCAAGCGAAGTCGACAGAAATCTCAGTATTTCGTAACTAAAATTGAAAGTGGAAACATACACGACTGCCTGACCTTGCAAATGGCTCTACAATCTATTCATGCACAATGGAGACTAGCGGGCGATGTCTTCCGCGCCGCCCCGGTGGCGCAGTGGTCTAAGGCGCTGGCCTCTGATCATTCGTCCGTAAGGGGTCCGGGTTTGAATCCCGGTCAGGCATGGATGTTGTGTTTGTCTTACGGCACTGGCTCTCTCCCTTCCCTGGAACCAGTGACCCTAAATTAGGGACAGGCGACTGCTTATAGCCCATTGAGTTGCTCACGGTGGTCGTTAAACCTCCAATAAAAAAAAAATGTCTTCCGACAACAAATGTAAAATGAACGACTTACCATAGGTTATAGTTTGCTTCACATTTGAATAAATGATTTTATTTATTTAAAAGTGTTTGCAGTGGTAATACTGGATACTAGCATTCTTCGTCCCAGGTTATAACGATATACAGCAGAATTTCGGTTGTACGTTTTTCACTTTTATACGGATCTTTGCGTTAGTCCCAGTAAGCCGCGGTGACGCAGTGGTCTAAGCGATGGCCTCTGATCATTCGTCCGTAAGGGGTCCGGGTTCGAATCCCGGTGAGGCATGGATGTTGTGTTTGTCTTACGGCACTGGTTCTCTCCCTTCCCTGGAACCAGTGACCCTAAATTAGGGACGGGCGACTGCTTATAGCCCATTGAGTTGCTCACGGTGGTCGTTAAACCTCCAATCAAAAAAAAAAAAAATTAGTCCCAGTAAGTTAATAGTAATGTTGGGGCTTGGTGCAGAATCCTGCAGAGAGCGCCACTGTCCCGTAGAAATACCGAATAATTACGCCAGGTATGCCTTTGGCGTATAGCCGCAAATTTCATTTTACATATGACATTTCTTTACATACTATACTGGTAGCTCATGATGCAATGGGGAGTATAGAATGCAGAACATAAGGTTTTCTACTCACAAAAATGTTCCGATCAACACTAAAGGAAAGATCTCCCCCTTGTTCTCTGTTGTGCAAAGATTATTTGGGACATGTCCGATTTCCGTGCACGTTCATTCTCAGTTGGTAGTAAAGAAAGACTTGCATTTTTTTTAAAGCACGATTGTGCCCCCAAGTTTGGGGTTTAATAACCATTGTGAGTAACTCAATGGGCTATAAGCAGTCACCCGTCCCTAATTTCCTGCCACTGGTTCCAGGGAAGGGAGAAAGCCCGTGCCGTAAGGTAAACACAACATCCATGCCTCACCGGGATCCGAACCCGGACCCATTTACTACCGTCGCTAGTTGAAGGCCCGAACACGGTAACCTGTTTCTCATATGACATCACGTCCGTCGTCAACCCTTAGTTGTTTGAAACCACGTGTGTGTGTGTGTTATCTTTAATATTGTGCTCTCTACGTGCTGTGCTATTTTTAGGTTCTTTTAGTAAAATATTAATGTGTTCTTAGATATTAAATCACGTCACGTAAATGCTACAGAGCATTATGGATACCAGATACCTATAAAAAAACTCCAGGGTAAGTAAATTAAAGTGCCAATGTACAATAATTGCTTAAGAACTATCTAGAAATTCGGAAATGAAATAATTTTGGGAAATGTGTTCTTTTGTTTTCATTTTTTCATCTTTATATGTTAATATTTCTGCCGGTTTCTACTAAATAGCTAATAATAAATTATGAAAACAACCAACTGTGTGTAAAAATTATTTCATTAGATGAATGCAGAAATTTTCTTAATTTAATTTGTAGAGGGATCGTGCTTCACTTATTATAGTAATCTCATGCTGTTAATTCAGTTTTGCCGACTCGTAAATAACAGAAAAATACAGATGTACAAACGCGAACAGCGAGTAAAATTAATTACACTCATAAGCATGAAAGCATTGGAGAAATCTGGCGAAAATCACAGGTAATATCAAATAGTTTTAGCCAATAATTCCCTCAAAATTTAATACATAGCTGCAAAATACTTCAGAAATATTCACACGGAAAAGCTTCGATGTTTATTTTGTATCCGTATCTTAGCAATAAATAACATGTTGAAATTTAATAACCGTTATAAAGTATAAGAGTCCATGTAATGAAACATTCATTTCAGCAAAGCAGTGTTGCTAGAATATAAACTAATAACAATTGTATTTAAAAATTTCGTTTGGCATTATTGCGAGTTAGAGTGTTTGCTATGTGAGACAAATAATATTATTTCTTGAACATTGGAACTTCCAAATCAGTTCCATCGTTACAGATCTTAGTTTACTTACAACTAACGTACTTCAAAAGGGCCTTTTATCTGTAAATGTCATCCGTATCTTCAAACACATATAAGCTTAGTTTAAGAAAGCCACTTATTTTGTATGGCTTATTGAAATTCATCGTGTTCTTCTATGAGGATTTAACATGGTCTCATGTTTCATCCTTCATAAATTCAGTTTGCAAAACGCGATAACGTTATCAAATACCTGTCAGACCTGTTTTCTTAATCCATGACATGCACAGCACAAATTTATTACATATTTAGTCACTTTTCCTAACTGAACAAATTTTTGTTATCTTTGGAGTCCGAAAACGACAATGGTTTCATGTTTCAAGTACTTTTCGGGTTAGTAAAAGTTATTAAATATATAATAAAGCTGCGTTTTATTTAGTAAATTATTTCAGGAAAGCAGTAATAATTACTAAATAAAATACACTTAATGGTACACGAGATGTAATCTTTATAGAAAATAATTGTTTTGAACAAATGTCCGCAATATATACTAAATATACGTAACTTCATTTGTATTCACCTATGAGCCATTACATTATGACCACCTACCTAATTAGCTGTAGGACTCCCTTCAGCCCGCAAAACAGGGGCCACTCGACGAGGCATCGATTCGATGAGGTGGCGATAGGTATCCTGGAGTATCTGGTACCATAATGTCAACAGCAGGTCCTCCAGTTCCCGTACATTTTTTTTTTTTTGGGGGGGGGAGCCCGAACCCGCTTTTCCAAGTCGAACCACAAATTTCGACTGCGTTCATGTCAGGTGAATTTGGAGGCCAGGTAGGTCAAAAGTCACCAGCATGTTCCACGAACCACTCCCTGACGATTCTGGTAGTGTGGCCATCAGCAGCAGGGATTACAGTTGTCATTAATGGGTGAACTTGGTCCGCAACGATGTTCAGATACCTGACAACTGTCAAGGATTGTGCTGTTGGGATAATGGGGCCTAAAGTGTCCCAAGGAAACATCGCTCACAGCATAACACTGTCGCTGCCTGCCTGTTTCGCGCTCATTTCTCTAATCTGGGGGCGGAGAAATTAGCGCGAAGGTTTAATAAGTATTTTCAACAGACTAATATGTAAATGTCCATAAATTAAAGTAATTGCGTGTCCTATTAGATTATTAAAATACTTTTTTTAAGGCTTCAGGCGTGATAATTGTTTTATGCTAGAATGTTACTGCTATCTTAAGTGAGACTATGTAAACAATGACAAACTTGACCAACTAGAGCCAATAAGTGTACTCTGCAGTTGTAATTTTCTTTAGCTATTTCCACCCTATTTATTCTGCTAAATCAACATTTGGTGTTCTTACATTACGAACTTAATAAAATTTTTCACCCTGTGCCTGTACTTCTTTTGTAACTTTTAGATCCTTAACTTGTAACTTGCCTTAAAATAACACACACTTGTATATATGAAACTGTAAATTCAAAAAAACTTTATATGCATTACTAAACCACATTTTTAGGAAGACATTTCTGTTTACTATCTATTTGTACTAATTATTAGTAACATGAAAAAAGTCATTTCTTCTGGAATATCTTTCGTTCGGCTGTAATAGTGATAATGCAGGCGCAGTAACAATTTTAATTTACAGTGCGACACAATCATAAAATTTAGCAATATATTGGGAGAGGTGCTAAAGTTTTACGGATTGTACAAACAGTTTTTCCCCGTGTTTCACCTAAATAGTAAAGATATTGCCGTTTCTGGTATTTAAAACATCGCAACTACTACGTACTATCTATCTCTACATGACTACGTACATAATGTACCCTGCTCCGCGGTGGTGCCTCCAGCTAGAGACCAGATGTCCATCTCGGACGAATAGTCAAAAGCAGCATTTAGACCACTGCGCCACCGGAAAGGACTTTTTTTTTCTTTTTTTTTTTTTTTTTTTTTTGAGGTTTAACGACCACCGTGAGCAACTCAATGGGCTATAAGAAGTCGCCCGTCCCTAATTTAGGGTCACTGGTTCCAGGGAAGGGAGAGAGCCAGTGCCGTAAGACAAACACAACATCCATGCCTCACCGGGATTCGAACCCGGACCCCTTACGGACGAATGATCAGAGGCCATCGCTTAGACCACTGCGCCACCGGGGCGGCGGAAAGGACTTTGCGCATCTTAAATACGTTTTCATGAGTTTTAGTGTTGAGGAAGAACGTTCAGCTGCGGCCACAGACATAATGACAATCAGAAACGAAAGGTATGAGGAGCATACTTCGGGGAAACTGCATGAAAGTGTATAGTTTCCAATAAACAAAAGCTCTGCAACTTCTTGGGTTAGAACAGAAAATGCAAGGCAACAGAAAAGTGCTAATTACCGTATATACAAGAACAAATCAATCCAAAATGTAGTCGCCAACGTTCGCCACGACAGGCTCTCATCGTATGGGTAGCTGTTGGATACCTTCCCAGTAGAATTGGGGCGGCTTGGACGCAAAGAAGTAAGTGCGTCTCAGACATCGTTCCAGTTGGTGAACCACTATCCGTCCAGGAAGTTCTGCAACGACAGGAAAGGGGGTATTCTCTTGGGGCAAGGTCCTGGGAATAGAGTGAATGTGGCAGAAGCTCCCAGCCCAGGTCCCTGATCTTGTGCCACAGGTCACCCGTGCTGCGTGAGGTCTTGCTCCATCCTGCTGTAAGAGGACGCCCTTGCGGTTCAGCAGTGTTGGTTGTTTCGTCGTGTGTGATGCGTGCCTCTCAGCGAGCTGACGGCAGTACATATCGGAGGTAATAGTGGTGTTGTCCGGCAGCAGCTCAAAAAACACGACACCCCGCATATCCCACCAAACAAACAGCAGGACCTTACGTGGGTGTAAGCCGACTTTGGTGGTCGGCATGGGCTTGTGTTTGGGTCCAACCACTGTTTCCGGGAATTGACATTATCATACAGGACCCATTTCTCGTCACCTGTCACAATGCGGCACAAAAACGGTTCGACTTGGTCACGTGCAAGCAGGGAAACTCACGCACTCATGCAATGTTCTTTCTGCTCAGCTGTGAGTTGATGGGGTACCCAAACTCTCCTCTTGTGCACCTTCCCAAGAAGACGCAGGTGCATGATAATGGTCCTGTGGGGAGTCTCCAGCTGTTCGGCCAACTCCCGCTTGGTCACGCGTGGGTTGGTCTCCACGAAAGTCTTCAGCATGTTCATATCCGCTGTTGTGGGTCTTCCGCTTTGGGATGGTCTAACAGGTCAAAATTTCCCACTCGAAACCGTTCGAACCAACGACAGTACTGACGTTGTAATATGGCATTGGAGTACACACTGGTAATGTTCCTTACAGCACTTGCGGGGGAGCTACCACGACGAAACTCATACAACATGCAATGGCAGATGTGCTCCTTGTCCACTTACATGGTGGCTGGCGCTAACACTCTTCGCCTTCTGTCGTCTAACTGCCACTGACTTAAGCCAACTGCCTGCCGATGTGCTGCGCAATCTCAGTGGCCAATGTGTGCCGTGGCTGGGGCTTGAACTTTGGGTACCTCGTTATTGGGCATTATTTTCTTTCCAAACCAATATTTTGTTGATAGAGTGAAGCAACTCAACACTGAACGACGCAAGGTTACATTGATATTTACCATCAATACAGCAGCTGGTAGCTCACTGACTATGTAGCTGCATACAACTTATAGCTGTAAGTGAATTATCGACATGGCAGAGTGTGAGAACTAAGCATCTTCTTCTACACTAAGCATGATTAAAAGCGCAGTATCGCGTGTAAGAAGCCTTGTCTTTGACCATGGCTCAAACGAGGAAAGGGAAGGCAGAAAACAGACTGTACATTTTCGGAGTTAATAAATAAATCGCTCTTTCCACATTCCAGAAACACACAGCATCCGAAAAATTGGTTTTCAGCCAACCGCTGTGGAATTGAACCAACAGAACTCTTGATATCGCGCCGAGTGCGTTACATTTACGCCACGGTGGCCAACAATCCACGGTGCTATGTGTATTTAAGTCAGGTTCTGACATCATAAATCCGTAAGATGGGCTCAGCTACTGAGACGTCTCCATCTGGTGGGCATAAACGGCACTAGCTATATATATTATAGCAGTTAAATCCAACGGGCGAGATTCAGGTGAAAATACTCCAAATACGTGGCGACAGTTAATAAATAAATCGCTTATTTATTAACTGTCGCCACGTATTTGGAGTATTTTCACCTGGATCTCGCCCGTTGGATTTAACTGCTATAATATATATAGCTAGTGCCGTTTATGCCCACCAGATGGAGACGTCTCAGTAGCTGAGCCCATCTTACGGATTTATGATGTCAGAAGCTGACTTAAATACATATAGCACCGTGGATTGTTGGCCACCGTGGTGTAAATGTAACGCACTCGGCGCGATATCGAGAGTTCTGTTGGTTCAATTCCACAGCGGTTGGCTGAAAGACATTTTTTCGGATGCTGTGTGTTTCTGGAACGTGGAAAGAGCGATTTATTTATTAACTGTCGCCACGTATTTGGAGTATTTTCACTTTCGGAGTTATTTTCGAAGAATAAAAATAACTAATTCAACCTGACGTTCGGTAAGTGCTCAATAAGCGCAATGCACAATAGTTGTATTACCATTGTCTTCCATTAATTTTGTGTTTCACCTTTGAAAATTTCATGCATTGTAAAAAATAAGTGGTGTGAATTCACGGAAAATTTCTGAAAATAACGTGAAGCAAAGTTGCCGGTAAATGTCCGTCTTTTAACGAAATTTCCGTTTTAAAAAGTGCCCTTTATTTTTTTTTAACTTCCGTATTTTCACAGATCTTCCGTAGTCAGTAATTCCGTTTATTTCAGGAAAATCCGTTTCAAGTTTTTCCGTATTTATGTAGAAATTTCGCAAAATCGAAAATCTGAATTTTTCAGCCCTTACGCCAGATAACCCGTTCAACCGGTGGCTTAGATCGAACCGAGGTCGATTGGTTTGAGTTTACGCAAGCCACGCGCCTTAACCACTGAGCCAGGATGACTTTGGAATCGCGCTCAAATTCAAGGTAAAACTTATTGAGCGACGATGATTTTTTATTGAAGGTTTTAACGACACCCTGAGCAACTCAATGGGCTATAAGCAGTCGCCCGTCCCTAATTTAGGGTCACTGGCTCCAGGGAAGAGACAGAGCCAGTGTCGTAAGATAAACACAAGGTCCATGTCTCACCGGGATTCGAACTCGGACCCATCTCGGACGAATGGTCAGAAGCCATCGCTTAGACCACTGCGCCACCGGGGCAACCAAGTGATTTAGTCATTTTACCTTCTGTTGGAACTTATTACTTTTTTGAATACGTTTGTAATAATTTTATTTTTTCTGTAGGAGGACTTATCGCAAATTAAGTATATTTTTTCAACGTGATATTACGAAGCAACAGAATGCTTTGCAACTTGATCTTTTTTTAAACTGACAATAACTTTCAATTATCTTTAAGAAAAGGTTAAATGTACTGTTTCATAACATTATTTCACAAAACTCCTAAATGTAAAATTTACTCATGATAGTTAAAATAACTAATTCAAGCTTTTGTTTCAAGCATTCCACAAACTGATATATAGACGTCGTACAATCACCTGTACACTAATTTAAATACCCGGTTTCTTACCGGAACACAATATATAATAGCTGGTGCACAAAATGCGGTGGAAGAGAAGAAATATCATGTGCCACACTAACCAGTGATGCATTAAAAACACAGATTTGTCCGTGATCGAAATCGCGCCTCCTCACTCCGGAGTAAGTTGCTCTCCTAAATAAGCTGCACGGACAGAATGTATCACTGTAGATTTGTCACCTTGACACATGCTGTAGTACGTCACATGCAGTCCTGAGAAAAGAAGTGGCCTGGAGCTCTGAAGACCGGTCCGGGCATTATCAACCCAAGCAGGTATCGCGCGCGCGGGATAGCGGTAGGTAACAAACCTTTGAAATCGAATATATATATATATATATACACTGCTGGACAATTGCTAAGGACGGATCATAAACGGCTATATAGCGCAAAAAAAAGTAAGTGTGGTTGGATGCCAAGTGAAATAAAATAATGCCAGAATGCCAGGACATTACAAGAAAGACAATTTATTGTGCTTTGAAATCCAGAAGGCTTTGGAACGTGTTCAAGGGACAAACAGGTGATTTTGTGCAGAATACGTAAACGTGAAAAAAATGCAATTACCGTCCGCAGGCGTTCCGGCGTAAGATGTCAATACGGGATATGGCCACCATGGAGGGCGACGCAAGATTCCACACGTCGTGTCATGCTTTGCACAACATTATCAAGCAGCTGTTGGGGTAATTTATCCCATTCCTCTGTCAGTGCACGGATGAGGGTGTCCTTGTTTATTGGAGGGCATTGGCGACCAGCAAGACTCCTCCCCAAAGCATCCCACACATGTTCAATGGGATTCAGATCTGGAGAACTTGCTGGCCATACGAGGCGTTGAATATCTTCGCTCTCAAGACACTCCTGGACAGCGACTGTTCGATGACATGTTGCGTTGTCGTCCATGAAAATGAATCTATCACCGACAGCACCACGGAACATGCGAACATGAGGTAGCAGAACATCATTAATGTATCGTTGGCCAGTCATAGTCCCAGTTGGAAGCACATAGAGGGACGTACGGCCATTGATCATGATGCCAGCCCATACCATGACACTACATGTCGGATATCGGTCCCTTTCCTGTATGTTTGCTGGACAATATGCAGTACCACTATCACGCCAGATCAGTTGCCGTCGACAATCAGACGATAGACTGTATCTACTCTCATCTGAGAAGAGGACAGCAGACCAGTCGTTATCAGTACAATTGCGATGTTGATGGCACCATTGCAAACGGGCGGTACGGTGACGCCTGGACAATGGGTTGCACACAACAGGACGGCGGGCGTATAGTCCTCCTTCATGCAAACGTCTGGCGACAGTTTTTCGGGAGATCCGCTTGCCAGTAGCAGCCATAAACTGATTTGCTACCTCACTAGCTGTGCTGCGCCGGTGTCTTTTTGTTGATAGCACTATGTACCGATCTTCTGCAGGTGTCGTACTGCGAACACGACCTCCCCCGTGACGTTGCTACACTCTCCATTTCTTTGAAATGATTTCCAAAGCCTTGAAACAACACTGTGGCTGACGTCGAACTCCCTGGCAACATCTGTTATTTTTCGCCCTTCTTCAATCTTGCCAATAATACGGCCACGCGTAAAATCATCTAGGTGATGTCGGGAAGACATACTGAAAATTGCAAGTTCGTCAATTGATTCTTTCCCTTTCAACTTTGCGTTTGAACAACAACGGTCAATACGCGTCAAATCCTTTATATCTCTTATCAGCGCTATGACGTCACGAACAAGTTCGGCAATCCAAAATTTGCATACGCACAACACGTCTTACTGTATCCCGCCCTTATGCTAATTTCCACATTTTCCTGCCTTCCATTTTATGGTTGCTATCGTTGCTATTGTCATCCGTCCTTAGCAATTGTCCGGCAGTGTATATATATATATATATTTAAGAGCAAAACTGAAGACTAAGGAAAAACTTTAGAATTTAAAACGAAAGTTGCAAAATAACCTGAAGATCAAAACGCGCAACGCAGCAGTTTTGAAAATTCCAGAATTCACATTCTATTAAGAAGATACCTAAGCAAAAAAATACATATATAATTTTGACTCACACCAAGTACAACATAGAAAAGGTTATGTATCTACCTGTGTGAGTAAAAGGAGAAAAGATAAAAAAATAAAATAAAACAACTGAATGTAGAAGGTGTCGAGAATACTGAGCCTTGGCTTTATCAAGGACCAGCAAAAAACTCTGCATTTTCTCACTTCCACAAAGACCTAGTTGGAAATGGGTTTCTGCAAGGCCATAGATGCAAGTAACATTCCCACCTAAAATAGTTTTAAAAAATATATATATGTCATGTCCTCCGCAGAGTTGCATGACCTAGCACTAGTTAACAATTTCGCTTGCATCCATTAACCTTCCTGGCCCTACCCATGCTCTTCATCTGTTACTATTAAACAGAGAGAAGAAGATTAAAGAGAACTCAAGCTGTGAGAGTGACATAATAATTAGAAATAATTTTCAGCTATAACGAAATGCCAAGTTCGTTTGAGAGAGAATTTAAACCTGAAAATCAATGCAAAAGAAATCCAAATTTTTACATTGCAATTAATAAAGGAAATATTAATTTTTAAAAACAGATTTTTGAAAGAAAAATTGAGTCTAAAACCCCCTACTCTACAACTTATGACAGCACGAAAACGAGAATAAGTTAAAGACAATAATTAACTAAAGAAAACTTTGTGAAAGTTATATGCCTTAAACAGTTAGTTGCAATATGTACAAAGTATTTCAGCAGTGCTTTAAGTGCATAATTAATTAGTTATTAAGAACTTAACTACTTTGAAAATACAGCGCATAGAAAAGGAACAAGCTAAGCCATCTTCTGTTCCTAGGTACCCCAAAAAGACGCGCAAAGTTACAAAGAAAAGAAAGAGTTAAAACCCGCAAAAATGTTAACAGACAAGCCAGTGCCTAAAAGCTGAAAAGCTAAAAAACAACAGAGAAAAAGTACATGAAGTACAAACATTGAACTTATAAAACCTAGAACCCAAAAACAAGGAAGAGAGCTTACCTCTTGTGTGACAAAAACTTTCTCCTCACAAGAGTAAAACATGGCTGACCTCTTCCGCCACTCCTAGTCGCTGGGGGGCAGTGAGGGTGGGGCTGATGGCCTTCTCATACAGAAAGAAACCAACTCGCGGAGATTTTAACCAGAGAAAAAAATATATAAACTTAAGACTGTGGATCTGTATGATCAGAAAGAGCAGAATTACCTCTCCAGAATACATGAGAAATATTATAAAATACACGAGTAGTGTATTTAATAATCTTTGCATGTATTAAATCACCTTAGTGAGCTTCTATAGATTAATCAGAATCTTATTAATTTTAATGTTGGTTTTACTATTTTTAGTATAGCTATCCTAGTGATGAATAACTAGTTTTCTTTTTTATTTGTTTTTATTTTCTTTTATAAACAGATTTTTAAGCTTTTTGTGATTTTGTTTATATTATTTAATTTTTTGTTTTAATAGGACCTTCATATCCATAGCACTAAGGTTCCTTTAGGTAGTTAATAGGCATCCTCTAGCCAACTTCCTTACGGCTTTGATTGGTCAGAATCATATTATTAACTGTGTAGAAAATTAAAGCAGATCTGCCAACCTTACTCTATTATTCAGAATAATTTTTCTTAAAGTTCTTTTGATGAAAGAAGAAGGAATTTCGTTCTCTAGAAAACTATCTAATAGTATATTAATGTGGTAATTGAAGTCCAAATTGTTGCTGCAAATTCTTGAAATTCTTAGGACCTGAGAAATTAGTACATTCTCAATTACTTTGGTTGAAATGTTATTATTCCAGTGTAGATATTTAATTACTTTGAAAGGAAAATTAACTCTTTTATCAAAGAGGCTAATAGATGGGTTACCTCTGTTGAGCTTAATGCTTAAGTCTAGGAACTCAAGTTCCTGATTACTGTGGTTGGTTTTACATAAGTTAAGAGAGCTAGGATAGATATTATCAAAATCACTCTCTATAACTTCTGAATTATTTATACACAGCAGATCATCAATATATCTAAAAGTGTAAAGGTAGTTATCTGAGCAGGTGGGGTGATTTTTAATGAATTTATATTCCTTAAAGAACAGGAATAGATTAGCGATATTCGTGGACGTTGATGTTCCCATGGGAATACCGTTCACTTGCTTATAGAGAGTATTATTATATAAGATATGGTTATTTTTTATGCAGCAATTGAGATAAGAGTTCCAAGTTCCTACATTAACAAATTGGTTAAGTTTAAATTCTGCATACAGCTCTTTAAAGGTAGTAATTATATCTGATAGAGGCAGATTAGTATATAGGTTTTCAAAATCATAACTATTAATATCTAGGGGACAAACTTTGAGTATAGTAGAAATTACTTCTGCATTATTATTAATTATCCAAAAATCTCTGTACATCAAGTTAGAACAGTTTCTAATGTGTTTCAAAACCTTCTTTAAGACATCTTCAAAAGCAAGATCTATTTTCTTTTTATGACTCCTTACTCCACTAGCTATGAACCTGAACTTCACAGGATCCTTATGAAACTTAACCGTTGCAAAAAGAAATGGAAATTCAGGCTCATATCTTCTAGTTTGTGGAATTTTAAGTTTCTTGAAGAATGCCTTAAACCGATTTTCTAACTGCTTGGTAGAATAACTTACGGGCTCGTATGTTACTCTATTATTGAGTTCCATAGTTAACAATTCAAAATAGAACTTCTTACAGATAATTGCAAAATTATTGCTAGCTTTATCCGTAGTGGTAAAAATAAATTGGTCTTGTAGTTTGGAGAGTGACCTTTTAGCTTCTCCAGAGAAAAGAGATTTCTGTCGAAACAAAAGTCCAGACCTGCCAACTCACCGGTGAAGCTATTGATTATATTATATTTCCATTCTGCGAAGGCCTCAATAGGCTGATTGTACGTTAAACTGGTTTTTACGATGTACCTATTAACATCTTGAGTGAAGCTCTCAAGAATCCTTTCTTTGGAAATTGTGAAGGAAGGTCTGAATTTAGAGCCATACTCCAATAAATTCCTAAGCTTTTCATTTTCAACAAAACTCAAGTTTCCGGTGATAATATGGTTGTAATTCTTATCATAGTGAACTGTTTCTTTATGTTCATCACAAGAACATGTAGTAATTACAGGAATGTAGCTCGAAGAGTTAAGTTTGTAGTTTTTAACTATTGACCCTAAGGTCTTAACATATTTAAAACTTACAATAGACTGGTGTCTGTGGATGGGAAAAAAATTGCATTATTGTAGAACAGCTTCCTTACATTGAGATTATCGTAGGCTTTATTTAGAAACCTGATGGTTACAAAATTACTGGAAAATTCTTTAAGAGAAATTTTATCTTTAAGAATATGTTTAAGAATGTCCAGAACCAAAGCAAAAACATGCTTATCAACATGGTCAGCAGTTTCATTCCAGAATTTGAAAAAACTTTAAGGACAGAGTGCTTGAAGGACTTGAGAATTTTGTAAGTATTTTTAACAAAATTAGTGCCGGTTTTAAAGCTTTCCAGAGTTATTAGCAAGTTAGCAAAATCAACTTTGCTTGATGTGCGAAATAACCTATGTCCTCTATTACCTCTAGTGCAGCTCTTATTATTAACAAGAAAGAAAAGTTCACGAATTGAAAATTTATGCTGATTATGCTTATTGTCAGATAGAGTGGAATTAAGGCCATAGGGATAAAGAGACTGATGCTGCAAAATTTCAAGGGATTCAGTTTCTAGCCGAGCATAGAGGTCAGGGATAATATGTAGTACCTCTATTTTCACCTTGTCAAAACCATGAGTATGGAAATGCTCTAATTCAAAGGTAGAGTACTGGTTGGCGTTTGTGGAGGGGTTCACTCCTGAATTAGAGAACTTGTTAACTAGAGACCTGTGACCATTAATCCTAAGATGAAGAGGATTTTTACTTTGGCCAATATAGCTAAGGTTGCAGACAGTACAGGTGAGCTTATAGATGGTATTGTAGGCTTTGCAAAACTTGTTGGAGCAATTATCCTCAACAGAAGAATACAGGTTAGGATCTGCAGATTTACATGTCAAACAACGTTTGTCATTTCATAACTTTAGATTACCTTTGCCAGCGAGTTCATACACTATGGGAAAGGGTGCTAGCCTAACCGAGCGGGAGGACTTAAAATATCTGAGCTGACCTCCAGTCCTTTCATCGTCCTTAGAACTCCACTTGGGCCAAAACATACAAATTCTGAGCAAACCAACTAGGAAAAACTTTTTAGAAATAAGCAGTCCAAGAAAAGACCAAACTCGAGTATAAACTACACTCCAAAAGGCTGCATCCAAAACATACTAAAAATAAAAATTAGAAATAAAAATAAGAGTGAATTGTAAATAAATAGAAAATGAAAAATAAACCTCAAATAAAAAATAGTAATAAAAAAAAAATATTAAAACATTTCAACTAGAATTTGCGCATGAGCTGCTAAATAATAAATTGAAATTAGTTACTTAAGAGCAAAACTGAAGACTAAGGAAAAACGTTAGAATTTAAAACGAAAGTTGCAAAATAACCTGAAGATCAAAACGCGCAACGCAGCAGTTTTGAAAATTCAGAATTCACATTCTATTAAGAAGATACCTAAGCAAAAAAATACATATATAATTTTGACTCACACCAAGTACAACATAGAAAAGGTTATGTATCTACCTGTGTGAGTAAAAGGAGAAAAGATAAAAAAATAAAATAAAACAACTGAATGTAGAAGGTGTCGAGAATACTGAGCCTTGGCTTTATCAAGGACCAGCAAAAACTCTGCATTTTCTCACTTCCACAAAGACCTAGTTGGAAATGGGTTTCTGCAAGGCCATAGATGCAAGTAACATTCCCACCTAAAATAGTTTTAAAAAATATATATATGTCATGTCCTCCGCAGAGTTGCATGACCTAGCACTAGTTAACAATTTCGCTTGCATCCATTAACCTTCCTGGCCCGACCCATGCTCTTCATCTGTTACTATTAAACAGAGAGAAGAAGTTTAAAGAGAACTCAAGCTGTGAGAGTGACATAATAATTAGAAATAATTTTCAGCTATAACGAAATGCCAAGTTCGTTTGAGAGAGAATTTAAACCTGAAAATCAATGCAAAAGAAATCCAAATTTTTACATTGCAATTAATAAAGGAAATATTAATTTTTTAAAAAACAGATTTTTGAAAGAAAAATTGAGTCTAAAACCCCCTACTCTACAACTTATGACAGCACGAAAACGAGAATAAGTTAAAGACAATAATTAACTAAAGAAAACTTTGTGAAAGTTATATGCCTTAAACAGTTAGTTGCAATATGTACAAAGTGTTTCAGCAGTGCTTTAAGTGCAGAATTAATTAGTTATTAAGAACTTAACTACTTTGAAAATACAGCGCATAGAAAAGGAACAAGCTAAGCCATCTTCTGTTCCTAGGTACCCCAAAAGACGCTATATATATTTTAATTGGAGGTTTAACGACCACCGTGAGCAACTCAATGGGCTATAAGCAGTCGCCCGTCCCTAATTTAGGGTCACTGGTTCCAGGGAAGGGAGAGAGCCAGTGCCGTAAGACAAACACAACATCCATGCCTAACCGGGATTCGTACCCGGACCCCTTTTGGACGAGTGATCAGAGGCCATCGCTTAGACCATTGCGCCACCGGGGCGGCGTATATATTTCAGGAGAAGGTGAGTTAGTTGGAGCAGTAGGTCAACCGCAATTTAAAATTTCAAACGCTTTGCAATACTCTATTCGCCGCCCCGGTGGCGCAGTGGTCTAAGGCGATGGCCTCTGATCATTCGTTCGAAAGGGGTCCGGGTTCGAATCCAGGTTGAGGTATGGATGTTGTGTTTGTCTTACGGCACTGGCTCTCTCCCTTTCCTGGAACCAGTGACCCTAAATTAGGGACGGGCTACTGCTTATAGCCCATTGAGTTGCTCACGGTGGTCGTTAAACCTCAAAATAAAAAAATACTCTGTTATCAGTAACACAGGAAGCGACTTTAGACTCTTTAGTCAAAGGTGATCAGGAACTGTCAAACATTTTAGTAAATGTACAAGATACTAAAATACAACAAAAATAATTGATACAATCAATCATTAATAACTTATTATTTTAAAAAATGCTTTAAAAAAAGTGTTTCGTCTATTTTAGTGTCTTAAATTTATCAAAAATTTGGCTATACCAACGGCGGGAAGGGGGGATTAAGCCCCCTGCCCTCCGTATGGGCGCCCTTGTCCGGATGCTACTTTAATCAAGGGAAATCCTTTGTCTTCCTTCTCTTTGAAGTTAATTACTTTCTTTGTGCGGACTGTCTGGTACCCACTTCACTGGCTATTTCTGAGGTGGTTTCGGTAAACAAAAGGTCTCCGGATTTTTACACAGCCACCATGAACAAAAATTAATAAAGAGAGAGAGAGAGAGAGAAGAAGAAGAAGTAAGAAAAACTCGGTTAAGATTTTGGGTTAAGAAAATGTCGATTTCGATGGGCGACGATTGAATAAATAAATTTAAAAAGTCCTGTTGACTTTAATAAAAAGTAGCCTGGCGCTGCCAGGCTTTGAAAAAATGTGGCCTGGGAGTGCCAGGCCCCGCCAGACCTAGACACCATCCCTGACAATAACCAAATTTCATGCGATATGCTACCCACAACATACGATCTCGCTACAGAACTTCAAAATCATTTCCTTTGACAGACGATTGAAATTTAACAGGTAATCAAACCTCAAGCATTCCCCCGAATCTCTCCTATTGACGAAATGTTTTCGTCATACCGAGAGGAAAAAAGGGAGAACGGAGTTTTTCCGTTAACAAAAGGAATTGTGGAAATGTTTCTGAAAATTCAGAATTTTCCATTGATACAACTTAAAAACGGCAATTTACGGTCAATATAAGAAAGAAACTGCGGAAAGGTTTCTGAAAATTCAGAATTTTCAATTGATACAACTTAAAAACGGCAATTTACGGTCAATATAAGAAAGAAACTGCGGAAAGGTTTCTGAAAATTCAGAATTTTCCTGGCGTACGAAAAAATCCGTGAAATTTAGGTTTCTTTCCGCCATCTCACGGAAAAGGTTGTATCAGAAATATGCCTTCACGAAAGAAATCGCAGAAAGTGGTTCCTGCATTTCAGAAAGTTTTTTACAGCCTAGAAAAGTCTTTCTGCAACCAATATGAAATTGTAAGGTTCTTATCTCGTAATTACGAAACGCATATAGCGTATGAAATCCGTTTATTTTCGTGGTGTAGTTAGCACAAATATTCGCCAAGCTTTCGCTCTCTACTGGGAGGCTTTTTCAAGGCAATGATAGACACAAAAATGCAGAGAATTGGAACATGTAAAGAACGAAGATGATTTTTGAAAATAACGCGGGTCCAGCTTTGGTTCCAATTCGATGAATTTTTAGTATGTGGTAGAGGACAACCTGGGGACGAACCCTATTGAAAATGGGCGAAATGGGGTCAAAGGTCAGGACAAAGGAGTGGGATCCATACCATCGCCCTTATGCGCCATAACTTATGTAAAACATTTTCGATTGCGACAAAATTTTATCATGTTGTTCCGGAAGTATACGGAACCTGTTCTGTTGAATATCATCGAAATGGGGTCAAAGGTCAGGGCACAGGAGCGAGATATATTTCACAGCCATTATCCTCATAACTTGAGAAATAATTTGGAGTAATGATTTCTGGTATGTTGGAAAGAGTATCATAATCAATGCATTGCATGATTTTACTAACTTTGTGAAGCATTTTCCTTCTTTGTGAAGTAAAAGTTGAACTTTGATCCCATCATTGAAGAGTAAGTTGTTTACTTTCAGTTTGAATGAACCATTAGCTTCGCACTTCACGACTCAACCACATATGCATATTTAACAAGTTAGGTAAAATCATGCAATGCATTGATTATGATACGCTTTCCAACATACCAGAAATCATTACTCAAGTTATGAGGATAATGGCTGTAGAATAAATCTCGCTCCTATGACCTGACCTTTGACCCCATTTCGATGATATTCAACAGAACCGGTAAAGTATACTTTCGGAACAACATGATAAAGTTTTGTCTCAATCGAAGCATTTTTACGTTAGTTATAACGCAATATCAGGAACACCGAGCATTCCTCTGCTAAAGGGGTGATAAGGGCACATTTTTTATTTTATTTTGATATGTTATTTCCAAGTATTGTAATGCTAAGTCGTTCAGTTGCACGTTGTCCCAAGTGTTCCAGTCGCTGAACACGTTTATCCGCGGTTTCGGTTGCGAAACGGCTTCGTACTTCTTCCAAGCGCTGGTTACGTTCTCCGGATGATTCAGCTGCGATTCGCTGTCTATTTATTCGCCGCATTTGTTCGAGGTTTTCTTCCCATATAGATTCATTGGGGGTTATAATAACGTCGAACATTATTTCCATGCTCCTCGCCTTAGCTGCTCGGAATGGTCTTTTTGTAGGCTGATCTTCTACCAATGGAAGGTCATATGTTTCGAGACTGGAATGTGATCGAAAACCATCGGCTCTTGAATGTCCAAGCTGTTCCATATTTACTTCTTCCACTTGTTCTTGTTCCAAGAGCGCCGTATTCTACTTATTCTTCTTATTAAAGTTGAAACGTCCATGCTTTCTTAGGGGGTCGACCAGCCATATTGTTTTACCATCCACATGACACTCAGTCAATAGTATTTAATAAAAATGGACTAATCATATTTTAGCACAGCGGATACGCTCGTCATCAAGTGGCTGTTCAAAAACGTAAAAAAAAATAAAAATGCTGTATTAACAGTTTACCTTTTGAAGGGATAAACACATCAGCGTTCCGCTCCTTATACTGTACTACACATCAACTCCAAGCAGCTGGCACAACTCACTGTTTGTTCGAGAAGAAAATAGAAGTAAAGCGTAAAACGCACACAACGCGTGACGTAATGAGGCAGATGGTCGCGAGAGTGTGACGTCATAAAACTTTAATAGGATCCACACACTACGCGCGACGTAACGAGGCAGATGGCGTGATCGCGCGCCAACATCTCAATCGCGAGAGTGTGACGTCATAAGATTTCTAAGCATGGGAAACATTAATAGGACGACGCCATGACACTAAAAATGTGGTAACTCGGGGTGGTTATTTAAACCACTAAACGAATTTTCCCAAAGTCGAGATCAAGCTAAATCGATATCTAGTACCAGAAAACGGTAGGTTAACGACTTTCATCAAAATCCTTAGAGCCGTTGTCAAAATAAAATTTACATAGATACAAGAATTGCTCCTTTAATAGTAAGGGAATACGGAAGATGGAATGGATCCCGATCCTATGTCCTGACCTTTGACCCCATTTCGCCCATTTTCAATAGGGTTTGTCCCCAGTTGGTACCCTACCACATACTAAAATTTCATTGAAATCGAAACATATTTAAGCAAGTTATGACGCATAAGGGCAATGGAATGGGTCCCGCTCGTATGTCGTGACCTTTGACCCCATTTGTCCCATTTTCCATAAGGTTTGTCCACAGGTGGTACCCTACCACATATTAAAATTTCATCGAAATCGAACCATTTTTACGCGAGTTATGGTGCGGACAGACGGACTGCCAGACGGACAAAGCTGGAGCATATACGCTTCTTCAACCTACGGTTGGAAAGCGTAAAAAATGGACTGAAAGTTCAAAGAGAGGGAAAGCGAAAGAAAGAGAGAGAGAGAGAGAGAGAGAGAGGTGATAAAACGTACTATTTGCTTTTCGGTGGGGAAAGGGGTTTAGGTTACATTGTGATCGTTATATAAACTTTTTCAGAAAATGATAAAAAGGTAATTTTAACGGATCTGCGTAACGAATATTTTTGCATGGAGAATAATAAGGGTCCCTCTTAAATAAATTCGTTTACATATACACAGTCGAGTCACATTATTGTGACTACCTCCTACTTTTGACGTCAACAGCAAATGAAAAAAGGCACGAGTCTTGTGCTGGCTTGGAGGGTATATACACTGCTGGCCACCCAAAATGCAACACCAAGAAGGACACGAGATAGCAAAGCCAGATTTACTGGACACATAGCAACAGATACAAAGTTGAAACGATTGAGCTTACAGGCCCGTGCGACTTGTGGAACACGCAGACATCAATAGCTCGTGTGGCCCCCATGGCTGGCAATAACGGCCGCTACACGCCGCGGCATCGAACGAAAGAGGCTTTGGATGTGGGCTCGGGGTATATCGGTCCAGGCTGCTTCCACACGTTGCCACTGTTCATCAGGCGTAGCCGCGGGTGGTGCTTGCCGGGCCACTCGGTTGCCGATCAGCGACCAGACGTGTTCGATGGGCGACATATCGGGAGAACAGGCGCGCCACGGCAGCAGTGACACCTGGTGGGCCGTGAAGAATTGTTGCACGATGCGTGCCACGTGCGGCCGCGCATTGTCCTGTTGAAACGTGGCCGCTGGCAGGTCCTGCAGGTAAGGGAGGACTACAGGCTCCAAAACGTCGGAGATGTAGCGGTGGCTGTTGAGTGTACCGGCGATGCGTACCAGAGGGGTGCGAGTGTCATATCCAATTGCGTCCTAAACCATAACTCCAGGCGACGGACCGGTATGGCGATGCATAATGCAGGCGTCATACAGTCTCTCGCCGCGGTGCCACCACACGCGGATCCAACCATGGTGGTGTTGCAGGCAGAAGCGGGATTCGTCGGAGAAGACAATGTCGTGCCATTCCGTAGTCCAGGTGCGGAGTTCAACGGCCCACTACCGCCGCACTCGCCGGTGGTGTAACGTCAATAGTAATCGGAGCAATGGGCGCCGTGCGACAAGTCAACGCTCCTGCAGACGACGTCGAACGGTACGTGCTGACGCAGTTTTTTGCGCAACACACCCTAATTCCTGCGCTAACGTTCGTGATGTGGCGGTGCGAGCCGTCAATGCCCGCCACACAACATGCCGGTCCTCTCGTGCGGTGGTGTGCCGCGGCTGCGGCAATCGCTCGCGTCGGTCCGTCCGTCCCTCCTGCTCCCACCGAATCCATACTCTCCTCACTGTGGCTGGATGTCGTCCCACACGGGCGCCGATGCCTCAGTACGATAAACCGCTGTTGCGAGAAGTCACTATTCGTCCTCTGTCGAACTCCGAAACGTGCTGGAATGACTGCCGTATTCTGCGACGAGGCATCAGGAAGAATCCCACGCACAGGTCCGGCAGCACAACACACTTCCACTACTTACACCCCGCGTTCTGTGCACTCTTCTTATAGTGCTTCTCGGTGACGTGCCGGGCGCACATGATTTGCATATACCCTGCAATGCTAATTGTTTTCATGTCCTCTCGCGGGCGACGCATGCTGCGAATTTCAGGCCAATCGGATACTTCCTACTTGGTGTTCCATTTTGGGTGGCCAGCAGTGTATAATAAACAGCCATGGTGACATCACACAACCTTGTCTGACTCCTGCACCAATAGAGAATCATTTTGATAAAACACCATTCACTCGTACTCAAGCTCTACTGCCAGAAAAAAACTATTCTAAAAAAATAATTTTTCAAATAAATACATCTCCTGAAAGCAGAGATAGCGACAAAACGGTTTTGACATTTCTGCCCCTAGGGGTAAAGCTGTTCATTATTTAAAAAAGATAATATTCCCCACCGGTATTGTAGCGAATGGCATACAGTAAAAAAAGAAAAAAATTAATAGGAATTTTAGAAGCGAAGATACAGCATCAAACAGAAATACACACAAGCACCGTCTAGCGGCAGAACTGTGAATTACAGAACCCCACTAGTAGAGGAAACGTTTCCCACAAAGTAAATGGTATACGGTGTTCAAAGAATCTTTTGAAGAAGTCTTTTAGAAGCAGAGATATTGACAAAAACAGATTAGACATCTGCGCCCTTGAGGGGAAAATTATGCACTATTTTTGACAGTAAAAACAAAAATATATATAACTTGTTTTGATAGTTAGTAGCATCTGACCGAAAAACAGGATTTTTTTAATTGGGTTATTAGACGCGCAGATATTACTGCTAATACGGTGCCCTATAGAGACGCACTTGTGCAGTAACAAAATCTGAAATTGTATGCAAAACATTTCGAACCAGAAACGCTCTCCGACAAAGAAAGAACTTTTGAAATCGTTGTGTTAGAAGCACAATGTCGACAAAAATGAGATACATATCTACGTCCTCTGGCGGAAAAATTGTGCATCATTTTAAGCATCATAAGGTTTTCTCAAAAGATTTGTCGTGGTAAGCGGTATCTGAACGTGAAGGAATTTTTTAAAACGAGTTTTCAGAAGGGCTGATATTACTGCAAATACGTAAGAAACAAAAAATATACGCACATTCTTAAAAAAATATAATTGAAAAAAATATAAAAAAAGAAAACTGTAAATCATTCTTTAAGAAAAATTAGAAATTATATGCAAAACGTTTCACACAAAGAGCTCTGTTCGCTGCAAAAAGAATTTCTGAAATCGGACTTTTAGCAGCAAAGATATTAGGGAAATCGCAATTTAACTTTACGCCCCCTAACGGAAAAACTGTGTATTACTTGAAAAAGAAACTGTATCCAAAATACTCTTCAGTATAAATGGCACTGAATGAAGGAAAGAGTGTTTTCAATCGGATGTTCAGAAGGAATTATACGGAATAAAATGTATTTCAAATTCAATCGTACCTGCATTTAAGCTTTCTAGCGGCAAAATTATGAATCTTAAAACAAACAGAAGGCAAGGATCATCATTCTCGCACTGCAAGCTTCCCACTGAAAAAAAAATTGAAATTAGACTGATAGTTGCAGAGATATGATGCCAACAGACGGACGGACGGACAAAGTGATAGCAAAAGCACGTTCCTTTTTATAAAATACGTGCTAAAAAATGTGGGAATTTTTCTTGGTTGGGGTTTAAAAAAAACAGTTACTGAGTTCAATCTTTTTATGAGTGCTGAAGCAAAAAATTCAGAGCCCTTAAGAATTTCTGCTTCTTGAAGTTATATTCACTTTGTGAGTCCCGTGAAGTCGACATGAAAAAAATGCAGTTATTAGGGGAAAAAAAGTAAACGTGAACTTGTTTCTGCCAATAATACAAATAAAAATAGTGGATTAAGTTTAAAATGTTAAATGAATAATTTTCAAATATCAGAGTAAGTTTTAGGAACTTTGGTTGATAAGTAATTTTTCGAAAGGGTACCGATGCACGCAGTCTGCTAAAATATCTCTGAGGTACAGTTTTAGAAAAATTATTTATCGCTATGTCGTAGAAATAGATTTTGATTATTTTACTTTTGATTCCGGGGTATTTTTTTATTTTTTTTATTTTGCATAGCGAGATACTGTTCTAAGTTTTTATTTTAAGACGCTGTTTCTTCCTACCACGCAGGAAGATTTCGAAAACACATTTGGGTAAAGAAATCTAGGTTAAATATTGACAAAACTAGATGGCGCCACGACCTCAGTTGCTTAGAATCCATGAAGTTTTTCAGAAGTTGATAGCAGCGATGTTCCAATGCCGCGAAATCTCCTTTCCAAATTACAGGGAGTCTCGGTAAAAAATGACATAAATACAGATCTCTGTGACCGCTAGATGTTATTTAAGTGCTAATGCCGGACACGTATCCTGGATTTCCGTCAGGGGGGGGGGCAGAAAAATAGCACATTATACACATACACACACACATGGATGTGTGTGAAATATAATGTTTTTCTGATTCCATGAACACCCAGAAAGAAAAAGAGCTATTTCTTCACGCCTTTTAAGTTGTTTAACATTTTACAAAGCGACTTCTTGCGCGATGGTCCCTTGGACACTAAAATAGGTGTTTCGTAATGCAGTCCCTCACCAAGGTTCATACCCGTTTTGCCTTTTCCCGCTGTGCCTTATATTGGAGTCATTAGGGGTTGCAAAACGGGGAGACGAAATTTTAGACTGAGAAAAGATCCCGTTTTGCCTTTTCCCCATCCTTCCTTATATTGCGGCCATAAAACGGGGAAAAGTTTACCTCCTACAACAGAGAAATTTACCTTTTAAGGGGAATTCACCTGCGTGGTTTCAGAGAAGTCAGCGGAGTGCAAATCTTTGGAAGAATTGATCCTGCTCATGCACTCTAAGTATTTATCCGATTTCAGTCATTTTCAACACATTCCATCGATATGGACAATGTTTTCCTAGAGTGGTTTTTTTTTTGTGCTGTATTTTCATAATATCGTCATTACGTTAGCCAGATATAACGCTTGTAGTGACATCTTCAAGCGCAATAAGAATAAATAAATATATATATATGTCATCATCATCATTGTCAACCATTATCAATCCACTGCTGGACAAAAGTCTCCCCAAGTTTCTTCCACAACGGTCTGTCTTGTGCCAGTCTCCTCCATGTTACTCCCGCATTCTTTCGAACTTCATCCACCCATCTCCCACGTGGTCTTCTTCTAGGTCTTTGATCGATGGTCTGTCCATCGATGGTCTGTCCTTCTGACAATATGTCCAGCCCTATGCCATTTCTTCCTCTGATCATGATGTCTTCCACTCTTGTCATTTTTCTGATTCACGAGTTCCTCTTCTTATCTCTCCTGGTTACACCAAGCATGCACCTCTCCATACTGCTTTGAGTTGTCTGCAGCCTTTGTATGTCCCTTTTAGTTAAGGTCCACGTCTCTGCACCATAAGTAAGCAATGGAAGGATGCATTGATCAAACACTTTTCTTTTAAGAAATGATGGCATATTGTTCTTGAAAATCATATTGTTTTCTTCCAAAAGCTCTCCAGGCAAGTTTTAAACGCCGATTAATTTCTTCATCAATGTGACCTTCACTTGATATCTGCTGTCCAAGATAAATGTAGGTATCGGTTATCTCCAGCTTTTCTCCATCGATCGATAAATCTTAATTTCTTGTAAAAGCATTGTGCATCACTTTTGTCTTCTGAAAATACATTTTTAATCCCACTTCTTTACTCTTGTCAGCAAGTTCCTGGATTATACTCTGCAGCTCTAATGGGGTAGTAGTAAAAATGACTACGTCATCAGCAAAACGAATGGTGAGTTAGATAATCCCCATTAATCTTTATCCCTATGTTTTTTTCAGTTCAGTGATTGAAAGACATTTTACAAAGTAGCATTAAAGAGTTTGGCAGATATAGTGTCGCTTGTCTCACTCCCTTTCCAATTTTTATGGGCACTGTATTCTCGAATAGCCAATATTCACTCGATGCCTTAATGAAGGGAAGATTCCTGAGGATTGAAACAGCGCTACAATGATCCTGCTACATAAAAAAGGTGACATTGAGGATCTCAGGAACTACAGACCTATCAGCCTTCTATCAGTGATTTATAAAATCTTCACTAAAGTTCTTTCACACCGCTTGAAGGTAACACTGGTTATGGCTCAACCGAGAGAACAAGCTGGATTCAGAAGTAGCTACAGCACTATAGATCATATCCACGTACTGAGAGAACTAATTGCAAGAGCGAGGGAATATGAACTTACATTGTGCATGACTTTTATCGATTATGAAAAGGCCTTTGATTCGGTGAAACCATCAGCAGTTACAATAGCTTTGAAATCCTGCGGCATTGAAAATGCCTACATTAATGTTATAAACATCATCTATGGAAATGCAAGTGCAAAGATTCGGCTGTTTGAAAATATGACACACATAAAAATTGGAAAGGGAGTGAGACAAGGTGACACCATATCTCCCAAGCTCTTTAATACCACATTGGAAAATGTCTTTCAATCACTGAACTAGGAAAACAAAAGGATAAAGATTAATGGAGATAATCTAACTCACCTTCGCTTTGCTGATGACGTAGTCATGTTTGCAACTACCCCATCAGAGCTGCAGAGTATGATCCAGGAACTTGCTGACAAGAGTAAAGAAGTGGGATTAAAAATGAACTTTCAGAAGACAAAAGTGATGTTCAATGCTTTTACAAGAAATGAAGATTTATCGATTGATGGAGAAAAGCTGGAGATAACAGATATGTAAGTTTACCTTGGACAGCAGATATCAAGTGAGGGTCACATTGATGAAGAAATTAATCGGCGTATAAAATTTGCCTAGAGAGCTTTTGGAAGAAACAGCATAATTTTCAAGAGCAATATACCATTATGTCTTAAAAGAAAAGTGTTTGATCAATGCATCCTTCCAGTGCTTACGTATGGTGCAGAGACGTGGACCTTAACTAAAAGAGACATACAAAGGCTGCAGACAACTCAAAGCAGCATGGAGAGGCGCATGCTTGGTGTAACCAGGAGAGACAAGAAGAGGAACTCGTGGATCCCAAAAATGACAAGAGTGGAAGGCATCATGATCAGAGTTAAATCCCTGTAATGGCAATGAACTGGACATTCTACCAGAAGGACAGACCACCGAAATTTTAGATTGGATTCCAAGGGACAAGAAAAGACCCAGAAGAAGACCCCATGGGAGACGGGTGGATGAAATTCGAAAGTATGGAGTAACATGGAGGAGACTGGCACAAGACAGACCGTTGTGGAAGACGCTTGGAGAGACCTTCGTCCAGCAGTGGATTGGTAATGGTTGACAATGATGATGAGGATATATAAATAAATATATATAAATTTTTGCAACCTTCGTTTTAAATTCTAAAGTTTTTCCTTAGTCTTCAGTTTTGCTCTTAAATATATATAAATATATATATAATTTATTTTTTTGAGCCCCTCCCAAAAATTCTGAATTGCTACGCCCCTGTACCAGACTACTCTTTTTCGGTAATTTGCATTTCACCAAAGAGTTTGCTGCTCTTTTCCTAGGGGGTCTGCCTTAACTCGTTTGTCAATTTTAATTGCTTCCTGAAGGCATTCAGCACGATGTGAGAATCTTAAGAGTGCATAATTCTGCGCTCCGCATAAATGGCGGCCAGCTCGCGTATATAAGTAGGCAAACACGTAACTAACTGACACTTCTTTGTTTTACTAAGATTCGTCATCGAGAACGCTATAAACTTTCCGATTGGCTGACACTAACAGTTTTCCAAACTTCAGCAATCTCACACTTATACGGACCTCCCAAATAGCGGTTGACCGAAGCACGTGGGGACGACGCAATGCGTTCCGCACACCAAACGACCCAGGCTTCGTTTTAGATTTCACCCTCTCAAGAAAAGGAGTTGTTATCTCATTTCTTTCGCAATGAGGGAAAACCACTAGCTCTTAATTTTTAATCAACAATTAACGCTGTCTCCGCCTAATGCAAATCAAGGTAATTCAATTAAATACAGAACCCAAAATTCGTAACAACGTTGAATACCAGTACTATGCTTCAGTGATCACTTTTATAAAAAAAAAAAAAAAAATCAGACTTTCCTTTCTTCCCACTTGTAGCTTCCTCTATTTCTTCCCCATTAGGAAATCACAAAAGCCCTAAATATCAGATTTCGCCTTGATAGCTATGATGGATTTTGAGTTATGGTGGAAACAAACACACACACACACACACACACACACACAAATCTAATCATCATCATCAACATTGTCAACCATTATCAATCCACTGCTGGACGAAGGTCTCCCCAAGTTTCCACCACAACGGCCTGTCTTGTGCCAGTCTTTTCCATGTCACTCCTGCATACTTTCGAATTTCATCCATCCATCTCCCATGTGGTCTTCTTCTGGGTCTCTTCCTGTCCCTTGGAATCCAATCTAAATTTTCGGCTGTCCATCGATGGTCTGTCCTTCTGGCAGTATGTCCAGCACATTGCCATTTCAGGGATTTAACTCTGATGATGATGTCTTCCACTCTTGTCATTTTTCGGATTCACGAGTTCCTCTTCTTATCTCTCCTGGTTACACCAAGCATGCGCCGCCTCTCCATGCTGCTTTGAGTTGTCTGCAGCCTTTGTATGTCTCTTTTAGTTAAGGTCCACGTCTCTGCACCACGCGTAAGCACTGGAAGGATGCATTGATCAAACACTTTTCTTTTAAGACATAATGGCATATTGCTCTTGAAAATTATGCTGTTTCTTCCAAAAGCTCTCCATGCAAGTTTTGCACGCCGATTAATTTCTTCGTCAATGTGACCCTCACTTGATATCTGCTGTCCAAGATAAACGTACGTGTCTGTTATCTCCAGCTTTTCTCCATCAATCAATAAATCTTCATTACTTGAAAAAGCATTGAACATCACTTTTGTCTTCTGAAAGTTCACTTTTAATCCCACTTCTTTACTCTTGTCAGCAAGTTCCTGAATCATACTCTGCAGCTCTAATGGGGTAGTTGCAAAAATGACTACGTCGTCAGCAAAACGAAGGTCGGTTAGATAATCTCCATTAATCTTTATCCCTTTGTTTTCCCAGGTTAGTGATTGAAAGACATTTTCCAATGTGACATTAAAGAGCTTCGGAGATATGGTGTCACCTTGTCTCACTCCCTTTCCAATTTTTATGTGTGTTGTATTCTCAAACAGCCGAATCTTTGCACTTGCATAGATGTTATTAATAATATTAATGTATGCATCTTCAATGCCGCAGGATTTCAGAGCCATTGTAACTGCTGATGGTAATGTTACACTACAAATGAGCCCAGAGACACCGGAAAATAAAACCTGTTCGAAGTGCATTAAAAACATTTAGTAAATTAAGCCCAAAGAAAATTAATCTGATACTGAAGGTGAAACGAAAGAGCTGGTACAAATTTTGAAGCCAATAGCAATGTGGAGATGACAGAATACCCTAACGGAAAGTATTTGCAGATCTCTGATCACAATTTAATGGAAAAAAAAATGAAATACTTGAGAACGATCACCAAACTATGAGCCAAAAATAAAAAGGAATGGCAAAGTTTGTGGCCAACGATCGAAAAGATGGGCTACTTCTAGGAAATCTCTAATATCAAATACCAACAAAACACAGTGTTGGAAAACTTTTCCAATGCTGTGCTTTATAAACAATCAATTGTTTGCTAGTCTCTGTGCCTTTAGTGTAAAAAAATAATGATGTGTTTATATGCCCAATACTGTAATGTTAGAAACATATGTTTAAAGTTTTAAAAGTATTTAAATTATAGTGATGATAAAGAGCTTAGTTCATTCTCGTTTCTTTTACTCTAGGGCTTCAGAGGTATGTAGTATTTCTTGCATTTCCCGCTCATTTGTTCGGATTTGCCATGGAGCAATGGTTTCGAGAATCCCAATACAAAACCAGCCCTACAGCACGACTACGTTGTCACTCCCAACTCGTGGCCTTCAGGGTAGTATAACGATGGCTCCGGCTATACTCGCAGTCAACCTAAGAGCGTAAAACTATGTATGCTACAAAAAAGCTACCTCCGCTACGAAAAAATAGACCCTACGTTTAGAGCAAAAAGCAGCAGAATTATTGCTCAGAATAAATTTTTGTTCGCTCAGCAGTTTATCGGGAAAAAAAAAATTCTATCTAAAACAACATTTTTTTTTTTGATTGGAGGTTTAACGACCACCGTCAGCAACTCAATGGGCTATAAGCAGTCGCCCGTCCCTAATTTAGGGTCACTGGTTCCAGGGAGGGGAGAGAGCCAGTGCCGGAAGACAAACACAACATTCATGCCTCACCAGGATTCGAACCCGGACCCTTTTTGGACGAATGATAAGCGGCAATCGCTTAGACCACTGAACCACTGGAGCAGCAAAACAAGTTTTCCAAAAGTTAGAGCGCTTTTAGAAATGAATTTGATATGAGAAGTTACACAATCAAGAGCCTGACACTTTCGGCTGCTTCTGTCCAGTTGGGAAATAACTTTGAGAGGGGGAAAGAGTCAGAAGACCTCACCCAACATTCGCAACACAGAGACAATAAATTGACAATCGGGAAAACTCTTTGTCCTTAGCATTTGTCATTTTCATGTAGGACTTCCGTCCACAGGGAGTAGAGTTTAGGTCCCAGCCACCTACAGCGAGATCGCCTTTTGGGCAGGACACAGAAACGGAAGGAATGAGAGCAAGTCTAGCGACTTTTGACAGAACAGTTTGTAGTGAGATTAGAGTACAGTAGATGGCGCCACCGTACAAGTACGATATTGCACATAGATGGGTGAGAGAATTTCAGGGTGGACATAGGAAAGGATACCCATTTAACCAGTGGGTCCAGCCTGGGGGCCGTCACTTTACGTGCTCGTCCGATGCACGGCGGATATTCAGCGATTGTTAGTAAATCACACAATCTCTGAAAGATCAGCCCAGGCTAGAACCTGGGGACCCAGCATCGATAATCTGAAACACTAACCACTACGCCATCCGCGGCATCGGGAAAACTCGAGGGGAAGGTTGCTTAAATAGGCAGTAGGGGAAGACGTTCGGACTTCACCATCCCCACTGCTTGTGCGTGTGTGTGTGTGTGTGTGTGTGTGGAGGGGGGTGCTAGTGCGAGAGTAATTGCTTGACATAAAGGAAACAGTGGGATTGCACTGTAACGCGGATTGATACTGTTTTTGTGTTCCGGAGAGTCGTGATAAAGTTTCCCCACCTTTAACAACAGCATATTCTTAGGAGGACTTAGACTATAGTTCTAAGGACCAAGCTTCTCCTCTATAACCCTGAGTAACCAGCGCTTACACCACTGCGTCACAGGGGATGCCAATACGAGTGTATTGTAACCCTTTTAACTGTCACATATTCAGTCTAATATATGACGCCATATCCAGTGTAACATATGACGTCATATCCGTTATATAAACTGTGACATCATCTTCGCGGTCCCCACAGCTGAACATGTGTTGTATATTAAAGAAACGAGTGTGTGCGCAAAATTTAAAGTTAGTACATACTGAGATCCGGATACGTCTCGAATTTCAGATTAATGTTGTTTTAATTAAGGTGCTGCAAAAATAGTTCGCAATATAGCGTGCTTCAACATAACCTATTTCTTAATAGTGCAAATTGTTAATCCCCAACAAAATGTATTTCTTGGTTTCAACAAATATTTTCAACGTTCAAAATCAGTTATTGACGGATCTCAAAATTTTCTGTGGTACTCTGCCAAAATTCCAAACCAAGGGTTTTTTGAAGAGTGAAAACTTTAGAAGAATTTTCATGTCTCCAATGCTGCCAGTCGCCTTTGTGTTGTTAAGGTGGACATCAAGTAATTTTGCTTCCTATACTTCCAATGGAAAATCTTCTGTACAAATTTTCTTCACAATTAATGCGTTCCCAAAGATGAAAGGCCGCCCCGGTGGCGCAGTGGTCTGAGCGATGGCCTCTGATAATTAGTCCGTAAGGGGTCCGGGTTCGAATCCTGGTGAGGCATTGATGTTGTGTTTGTCTTACGGCACTGGCACTGTCCCTTCCCTGGAACCAGTGACCCTAAATTAGGGACGAGCTACTGCTTATAGCACATTGAGTTGCTCACGATGGTCGTTAAACCTCCAATAAAAAAAAAAAAAGATGAAAATTTGAACGTCGATTAAAACAGCTCCATATTTTAATTTGGAATACTTAATATTTTCTAAAACATAACCATAATTATATTAAAAATCAATAACTTTTCTTTTGGTGGTGTTGAAACCAGAAAAAAGATGGCGCGACCTGTACTTTGATGACGTCAGTAGACAAACAAATGTTGGATTGCATAATTATGGTTATGTTTTAGAAAATATTAAGTATTCCAAGTTATAAAATGAAGCTATTTTAATCGATGCTCAAATGTTCATCCTTGGGAACGCATTAATTGTGAACAAAATGTGTACAGAAGTTTTTCCATTGGAAGTATAGGATGCAAAATTACTTGTTTTTTTTTTTTTTTGATTGGAGGTTTAACGACCACCGTGAGCAACTCAATGGGCTATAAGCAGTCGCCCGTCCCTAATTTTGGGTCACTGGTTCCAGGGAAGGGAAAGAGCCAGTGCCGTAAGACAAACACAACATCCATGCCTGACCGGGATTCGAACCCGGACCCCTTACGGACGAATGATCAGAGGCCAACGCCTTAGACCACTGCGCCACCGGGGCGGCCAAAATTACTTGACGTCATCCTTAAAGCTCCCCAAAAATCTTTCACTTGAGGTTGATTTGCACCATTGGCATCCTTAACAGTCTGAATAAACGTCCTCCGCCGACGATAATAACTTTTGAAAGTTAGTTCCTGTAGCGAAACAGCCCAAATTTATCGGTGGTGGGATTCGAACCACATCCTCCTCTGCGGAGTCGGATGTTCTATTACACCGACGCAGCAACTTATCATTTTGACATGTGCTTGTCATTTTGACTCTGTGGTAGGTACGCCACATTGCGTTGACCCCATTAATTCATAAGTTGGACCAGGGATGTTACGTTTGGTGGCAGGATCATAGCATTTACGTTCTCATTAATATCAGCGATATCTGGGGGGTATTCAGGATATTATCTAGGCGCAGAAGAACTTTTAAGGATATATTTATTTTCTCACAGTAATCATTATTACAACGGTGTTCGTTTTAAAAGCAGGATTCAAGCACAGCGGCTCCAGTCCAAGCTTTTCTGTTAGACCGTCATACAATCGTCTCTTTGGAGTAATCCTTGAGTGCTCATGGGGTTTCGGAGTGATAAATTGAATGGCATTTGGTCTTATGATCTGCAGTTACATTTCCACCGAATCGAAACGTGAGGCAATCCTTGGAGGCTTTAAAATCCAGTACCTTGCACTGATACAAATGTTCTGCTTGACATATTTTTCCAGAACAACCCTGTTTCATTCAGATTCAGCACTTGCTAAAGCAAATAACCCTGCTTCTCAAACGCCACTCTTAGTTGAGCTGTAAAGTTCTCAACAGCGCCTTGTTCTACCTCGGGATCGCAGACTCGTAATGTAATGTATCATACTATTCAAGCCGGCTAGTGATACGGTAAGGTGTAAAGTATTTCTCCTCTACTTGGGCAAACACAAAAACTATTCTGCTGTCTTCAAGCTAAAAGTGATTGGTTTTTATAACTCTATATTGTTTGCCGAAAATAAGGCATAGAAACTGCGACGATTATCCGATAAATTGCAGTACTTACTACGTGTCACGTGATCGAGATGGACGCCCCATTGGCCGAGTAGTACAAGGCACTGGCTTCTAACCATTCGTCCGAGATAGGTCTGGGCTTGAACCTATGTTAAGGTATAGATAGTGTGGCTGCCCCACGGCACATGCTCTTCCCCTTCCATGGAACCAGTGGCCCCAAATCAAGAACGAGTGACTGCTTATGGCCTACTGAGTTGCTCACGGTAGTCGTGAAACGCCCAAGCAAAGAAACAAGAACGAAAAAATTAGGGATGCTCTCACGGCTATTTGTGTCGTAGATTTGGCACGAGAAACAAGTCATAGCAACAAAGACCGATTTCTCACAGCTGTTGGTGTAACGTCATCTTATCCAAATCTCTCTGACATGACGTCAGAGATGCATTATGTCACACCATCAACTCTTTAGAAACAGGAAACCGTTACGTCAGGAATTTTGGTTCTGCTTTGTTGTTGATAAACGACATTCAGAATTTTTCATTTATAATCCCATCATGTGAAATTTACTTTTAAGATTCCCCTTGCGAACCTAAAATGATTATTTTTTACTGTCAAAGACATTTCTTTTCTCATTTAAGTCCAAAAATCCAACACGGTAGGTAACAGTGTGTTATTATTATTATACTGAAGAAATATGATTTTGGAACTTTCTTTTTCCTTAGGCCACGAAATTCTCAGAAGGTAACTAATTTTTTTTTTTGCAGAATATAACCAGGTTATTCTTTTATTCATACACTAGTGTGCAAAAATGAAGGACGAAGAGGAGAAATTATCATAACAGCGGAACGAGCAGGCAGAACGGACCGAAAGACCACTCAGGAGATAGACTAGGGTCCGGTACGGTAGGGCATGTGTATATATGCAGCATGACGAGGGGGTGGGGGGGGTCGGGGTGGTGTCGGAAGGGTATAAAGCACACGGGCGGTGTACGCTAAGTAATTCGGTGAAAGCTATTCCACGGTATACATCGGTTTGAACGACGTCGAGTTGCTGCCACCGTGTGATATGGCCAACAGGCAATCCAGTAGACAACATCTGGATGATTTTACCCAAGTTCGCGTCATTGGGAAGTTGGAAGAAGTTTGAAGTGTGACTAGTGTGACCGAGGAGTTCGGGACCGTTCACAGCATCGTTTAACGAGCTTGGAGAGCATTTCAAACGACAGGAACAGCTGTCTGAGAGTTTAGCAGTGGTCGTCCACGAGCAAACACGGCGGCGGAAGACCGGTATATTTTCCTACAGGCGAGAAGAGACAGACGGCAAACAGCGGGAGAAATCGCAACGCACATGCAACAGACAATTGGACGTCCGTTATCGCGTTTTACCGTGGCCAGGAGCCTGCACAAAGGTGGTCTAATTGCACGACGACCAGTACGGTGTGTGCCATTAACGCATGCTCATCGTAGACAGCGGTTTCTGTGGTGCCAGGAACACAAGAACTGGACACATCAGCAATGGGGTCGAGTTCTCTTTACGGATGAGAACCGATTTAGTCTGACGAACGATTCTGGAGGTATACACATCTGGGGAGAGCAGGGAACACGCAATCACACCTCCAACATCATTGAAAATGACCGGTTTGGAGGTGGTGGAGTTCTCGTTTGGGGCGTCATCATGCTTAGTAGCCGTACTGACCTCCACATTTTCCAAGGAGGTTCAGTCATTGGTGTCCGCTATTAAACCGAGGTTCTCTTGCCTCACGTGCGTCTGTTTAGAAGTGCTGTGGGTCCTGAGTTCCTCTTCATGGACGACAAGGCTACACCTCATCGTACAGTGGCTGTCACAGAGCTGTTGGAGAGTGAAGATATGCAACGCATGGATTGGCCCGCAAGGTCCCCGGATCTAAAACCAATCGAACACGTGTGGGACCTTCTCGGGAGACGCTTGGCAGCACGTCACCAGCCGTCAGCAACGATTCCGCAGCTGCGGTTGGCGCTACAATAGATCGCGATGCCTCAACAGCTCCTTGACAACCTCGTCCTCAGCATGGACAGACGTTGTAAATCGTGCAACGCAATCACGGGTGATCCTATCCCCTACTAAAGACTGGATTTTTCTTGGCAGCGGCCTGTTACATGGACGTTTCTGTCTTCTGTCCAGTTGTGCTCGAAGCTACCTTTTCAATAAAGTGCCTTTGTATCCTTTGGATTCCTTGTTAGGACGATTTTGGCTCACTTGTCCCATATTCTTATATCTTGGGGATCTTATGGTATGATTTGAGTCGATGTGGAGCACTTCTGCACGACGTTACATTCGGAAAACCGTCTCGTACTTAATTTTTGCACGCCAGTGTAGAAGAAATGAAAAAAAATACTGTATGTGCTTCCGCACGTGAACTACCACAACATTTGCAACTGCGCAATTCTAAGTTTCCGAAAATGATTTTACTATTTTAACACTTTTCTGCTATCTGGCAACAGCAGGAACAAGTGAACGTAATTGCTTGCCATCTGCGTGATTTTTTTTTTACAGTAAACGAAACAATGCGCGCTTTAGTGCCACTATGCATTTTTTGAAGGACGGGAACCACTTGTGAAAACACAAGTTTGTCCACGACGACATCGATTCCGTGTCCCCTCGCTCCGGAGTAAGTCGCTCTCCCAACTGAGCCACGCGGACAGAATGTCTCCCTGCAGATTTGTCGTTTTGACACGCGTTTTCACCTCTATAGTGCGTCATATCACCTCCCTCTTATGTTTTTTTAAGCGAAGTAGGAATTTTTCATTAATTCCAAACAATGTGTTGAACAAACATCACACATTTTTCGAAGAATCCAACGGCCAGTGGATCCATTTTCTACAATCGGGCGCCAATGTGAAAACACATGTTTGTCCGCGACGAGCATCGAACTCGTGTCCCCGACGAGCATCGAACTCGTGTCTTCTCACTCCGGAGTAAGTCGCTCTTCCAAGTAAGCTACGCGAACAGAATGTCTCGCTGCAGATTGGTCGTCTTGACACATGCTTTCACCTCTGTAGTGGGTCGCACACTGACAAGACTTGCTTTCTAAAGATTTCCTTGAAAAAAACAATGTCGGAAATATTGCGAATGTCTGCTGTTTTCGTTATTTCATCAGCTGCCTATAGAAACATCTGATGTGCGGCGAACGAACACTAGGAAAATGCGAGCGCTTGCTTGTTTTAATTATCGAATCCTTGCCTCAACTCTAATATACTTTTTTTATTGTTGTAATGTTCATGGAAGATGTTTTTACATTTGGACATCACAAACAAAAAGAATACCTGGTTATTAAAAAATTACTAATTTCATTTCCCCCTGTCATTATTGACAGGCTTCTACGTAGTATGCATATAAAATCACTTCTAATAGCTTCAATTCCCCCGGTGGGGCAAATCCTGCGATTTTTTTACCTATTTTTTTTTTTTTTTTTTTTTTTTTTTTTTTTTTTTTTTGAAAAGTGAAATCGCGTATAACAAGGGAGGGACACCGTCACATATAATATTTTAAATATGTGCAAGCTTCGCTGCTTGTTTTCGTTTTCTTGTTCTTAAAAAGTATACATAACACTTTGTGTACATAACCTTCACCTTTGTTTCTTCCCCCCCCCCTTTTCTTTCTTTTTCTTTTGCTAGTAAGATGCAGTTTTATTATTCTAATACTAACTTTGCCTTCCATAAATTATTCAGCAGTCATTCGTGGAGTTGCCGAATTCTTTGCGAGATTTGAAGGACCATCTCTGCATTTTGAAATAGATCTCAACCGTTCCACAGCGAGGAAAGATTCAAAATTGAAGTTGCGCGAAGAAATCTCCAGGAGCAACAGCAGCACGAAAATGGTAGGCTACCATTTATTTGATCTCTCAAACTTTGTCTCTAGTTCAAAATGTGCTCTCTGCCACACCTAAAACACCAACCCAGGGCGCCATTTACGTAAGAATGGGTTGCCCTTTGACCAGATCGCTCTCCTCAATAGCCAGTAAATGATAGCCACTCCCTGCAAACCGCGGCGAACTTGCAGCAATACTCGATGCAACTTTGGAATTTTTTAGCATGGTGAACAATTTCCTGTATACTATTGGTGCCACGACTGTTGAAGTGATTCATAATGCTGCGCAAGAATGACATAAATCTGATTAACCCCCAATCGTTGCATTTTGACCACTGGGTCAACAAGCTAATCTCATAGAGCTATATTTCTTTTTTCTTTTTAAATATTTGTTTTGCTTGGACTTTTGAATTGCTCATTTTTTCCTTGTCAGCTCTGAAATTTGGGAGAGGTTCTATTTTCTTAGAAAGACAAACAAGTCATTAATTAAGAACAAAAATGTCAAAGGCTGCGTTTTTTTTAATTCCCTTTGTCCTAAGTTATCTCTGCAAAACATGTCGCGTTGTTAAACCTGACAAATACTTATCTCGCTGAAAAATGTGAGTCGTACATTCCATGGATAACGTTCTTTAAATGGTTTTGCTTGGCTAAGCATACAATAGACTTCCTTTTGGGAAGCTGTATCGGAATGAACATTGCTTACTTTGACAAGTGTCCTCGTTATTGTTGTTTCTACCCAACCACTGCAATTGGTTCTTTGATTTTGAATTGATAAAAATCTTCCAAAAGTGTAGCAACTTTAAAAAGGAAAATACGTTACAAAATTAAAACTATTGCCTTATAATTATTTATGCAATATATAAATGGATTAACGCTACTTCGGATTTTGTTAATACGCCATCTTACGAACTTAATCAAGTTACGATTTCTGTTTTACAAAAGGATCATTTTATCGCCTGGAAAAAAATACAGCAAACATCCCCGAACTACGAAATCACTTTACATTCGAAGGCCTAACGAGCACATGCTACAAGCTGTTGGGAAAAAAAAATCACGTGAACAGCCTCTAACAGGGGACTAGAGGGGTTCAGCCCCACTGCAGCTCAAGCAAGCCTTGCCAAGAAAATGGACGTTGTAAATTCTCTGAAATTTTATTTTAATAAGCTTATGAAAATTTCTTCTGTATTTATTTCATTTTAAGCATAAATACTTTCCCCTATTTATTTGTGAATTGCAGGTTAGAAACACACACACACAGTTCAAATAATGCAGAATAATGCAGATCGAACGATGGATAACTCAAAAAGAAATTATTTCTGGAAGTGAATCAGTAGGAACAGCTGCTTCAAGTATCCTCTGCCTCATGGAAACCAGTCTTATTGCTACTAAGGAAAAAGGAAGAGAAAAATTCCTTTTTTTGTTTTTTTTTTGAGAAATTATCTGAAAGAAAAAAATACACATTAAGAGAGAGCGGAGGTGGAAACGTTATTGCTCATACGGATAAAACCTTGTTCGTCACTTTGAGACGTACTACAGAGGTAAACCACGTGTCAAGAGGACAAATCTGGAATGATACATTCGGTCCGTGTAGCTCAGTTGCGAGAGCAACTTACTCCGGAGTGAGGGGGCGCTGGCAAATTTGTGTTTTCACAACTTGACAAGCGACTATGAGATGCTATTAAAAACTTCCAGGTGGTTTATTTCCTGTAAAAAAGTGTTGTCGTGGGAAAGTTTTAGCTAAATGTATCCCTCTAGGTCAGTAACTCCCAAACTATTTGACGGCGCGACCCCCCTTTTGGGAGATATTGTTTTGGCGACCCCACACACATTTCACTAAAAATTTTTACAGTAACAACGCTTTAAAAGCTTTTGCAGAATAGTTACAGCACTCATAATGTTCGAAAAATACACGGTCGAGTCACATTATTGTGTGTACCAGAGTAACTGCCGTGTGCAGCGCGGACAGCAGCTAGACGGGCTGGGAGTAACTCAATAAGGTGCTGGAAGGTGTTCACAGGTATGTGGAGCCATGCTGACTGTTGTGCATCTGACAGCTCCTGGAGGGTACGTGGTGGAGGATCCATAGAGAGAACAACACGATCGAGGTGGTCCCACAGATGCACAATTGGGTTTTAGTTTGGGGAATTAGGGGGCCGGGAAAGTACTTTGAAGTCTTTATCGTGCTCTTCCAACCACTCTCGGACATTTCTAGCTGGGTGACACGTCGCACTGTCGTTCTGAAAGATGGTTGGGGCAGCGTTATGGTCTGGGGAATGTTTTCGTGGCATTCTCTGGCTCCACCCCAGGGAAGACAATCAGCATGTATGAGTGTGAGTATTATGCAAGGATGGGTTCATAACGAATTCGGCTCATAGTGCCTTCCACAGGTATGAGTGGAGCCAGAGAATGCTACGAAAACATTCCCCAGACCATAACGCTGCCCCAACCAGCTTGTGTTCTTCCAGCAATGGTTGAAGAGTGTTTGTTCTCCGATGTCTCTCGCCTTATAGGCTAACGTCCATCCGTTCGATGAAGCAGAAAACGTGACTCATCGGAGAAGGCAATACTTTTCCAACCAGCGGAGGTCCAATTCCGATACTGACGTGCAAGTGTAAGCCTTTTCTGCCGATGCACATTCGTTAGGTGCATCGGCAGAACAGGCTTACACCTGTGAACACATCACAGGTGTTCACAGGTGTAAGCCTTCGGCGAATTCACGGGCCGAATGAACCAGGGGGCTACCGGTGCAGTCACCATCCGTCTGCATCGGAGCCCCATACGCAGCAGGGTTCGCTGAACTGTCGTTTTAGACACACTTCCGGTAGCCCCCTGTTCATTCGGCCAGTGAGTTGTTCCACTGTAGCGTGTCGATCGGCCCTCACGCACCTTCGAAACCGACATTTACCTCTCACATCATTGGCACGTGGTGCTCCGCAATTTACACGTCGCTTATTCGCAATGGTGCCATTTCTCCAATCACGGTACACTTTAACCACAGCAGCACGCCAACAGTTCACAAACTGTGCTGTTTCAGAAATACTGCCACTCTTGGCACCGAAAACCGATAATCATCCCCTTTTGCAAATCTGATAAAACGCTCCTTTTATCTATGACAGCAACGAGTGATATGTTTTCAGAATGCCTACAGCACATTTTATATATCTTCTAAGCCAGTTCACGATACGTGCCTTCTTTCATGGGACACGCGCTGTTGACGTCAAAAGTAGGAGGTGGTCACAATAATGTGACTCGACTGTGTATATTGTTCCGCTACTAGACAATAGACGGCACCATACTGGCTGCGTTTTATACTCGTGATTCGGGAAACCTTGCGTCGCCGCGAGATAGCACTAGAATCTTCTGAAATCTTACAGCAGCCTTATACAGTATTAGCAGGCAAGAGCGGCAAGGTGAAATTCTCAAGTGCAAGAATTCGTGCGCTGGTATCTGAAGAGTAGTGGCCGCCCCGGTGGCGCAGTGGTCTAAGCGATGGCCTCTGATCATCCGTCCGAACGGGGTCCGGGTTCGAATCCCGGTCAGGCATGGATGTTGTGTTTGTCTTACGGCACTGGCTCTCTCCCTTCCCTGGAACCAGTGACCCTAAATTAGGGACGGGCGACTGCTTATAGCCCATTGAGTTGCTCACGGTGGTCATTAAACCTCAAAAAAAAAAAAAAAAAAAAAAATGAGTGGTGCTTTGAAGGTGGAAAAATTTGTAAAAAGACCATTGGAGCCTTCTACGTCTGGAACAGATCAGAATAAAAAGAAAAACAGACTGTAATTAAATGAATATCTCAGGTATGGTTTCACTATCATTTTTAATAATAAATCACAGTGTGTAGTTTGTAGAGAAGTGCTATCAGAAGAAAGTATAAAACCAAATTACTTCGATGTTTAAACACAAAACATCCTAACAGGCCTGACGAGAGTGTGTGTGTGTGTGGGGGGGGGGGTGCTATAGCACCGGGGTCCGGGCCCCTAAGGTAGCCCAGAGCCCATTTCTAAAGTAATTTTTTTCTAATTATTATTTTATGGTGTCCGAATATTTTTCAAGCTATACCGTCACCAGAGTTGGGAAGTTACGCGTAAAAAAATATTTTCTACGTGACGCGTAAAATACGCGTAGAAATGTGTAATTTATGTCATAAATGTAAAAAATGTAATAAATTCGAAACTTGCTTTAAATACAATAAACAAATAAAAGTGTTGTTTTGAAAGTGTTTTTAAAATATTTTTTTTTGAAATATATAGAATATTTGATTTATATGTACTACTACTACTACAATACATTTTTAATTTAATTTTACTTCAATTTAAAAAAATCTTCAACTTGAAACTCCGATTATAATTTTGACAAAATGACAAAATACTACCACTGTTTATTTGCAACGACATATCACTGATGTGCGGAGGGGATAATACGAAAAATTATCCACCGAAAAAAAAAAAAAAACGATTGAAGAGTTGTAACCGGTCGGGTTTTCCGGAAGTAGGGGAATGGTGGGTGGGGGGGTAGCTGAGGAAACGGAAATATGGATTATGTGGTTAGTGGAGGAGCCGAGGTGGGGGGCCCAGAGATTTTATTGCACTGGGGCCCGAGCTCGCTCTCCACGGCCCTGCATCCAAAGGAAAGAGACAAGCCTTTGGAATTCTTCGAAAGAAAACTAAAAAGTCTTCATTTAGAACAAACACGTTTTAGTCGGCTATCCAGTGTTAATAATAAACCGTTATCAGCAAGTTATCGAGTTGTATTTCGCATTGCAAAACCCAGCAAACCACACACAATTGCTGAAAATCTCATTTTACCGGCAGCTGTTGACATGGTTCAAATATCACTTGGAGGAAAAGAAGCTGACAAGCTCAAGACTATATCTCTTTCTAATAATACGATTCAAAGAAGAATATGCGATAAGGCAAAAGATATTCGTGAGCAAATTCTTGAAAAAAATTAAAATGAGCACATTTTTAATTTTTTTGCAGGATGATTCTACACATATTTCTAATTGGACACAATTTGTAATCTTCATACGATATGATACAGAGAACGAACGCGGTTACAGAAGATGTACTGTTTTGCAAACCATTAGAAACTAATACACGGTGTCCCACTCGCTACCGAACCCGGCATTTCTTTAATAATGTTAACACCAATGAAGATTTGCAATTGCCGCCCCGGTGGCGCAGTGGTCTAAGGCGTTGGCCTCTGATCATTCGTCCGTAAGGGGTCCGGGTTCGAATCCCGGTCAGGCATGGATGTTGTGTTTGTCTTACGGCACTGGCTCTCTCCCTTCCCTGGAACCAGTGACCCTAAATTAGGGACGGGCGACTGCTTATAGCCCATTTGAGTTGCTCACGGTGGTCGTTAAACCTCCAATCAAAAAAAAAAAAAAAAAAAAAAAAGATTTGCAACGAAATTTGAAGTGGACTTACATGTGCGAAATGTGATGACATCCCAACATGTGCTGGAAGTGGCCACCATTTGCATTCAGACAGCATTGAACCTGGCGAACCATATTGTGAAAAGTCCTTGCCAGTATACGTCCACCGTCACTGCCTAAATTTCTTCGGTGATGTTTGCTTTTAAGGCATCTATGGTTCGCGGTTTCTTTTGGTAAACTCTCCCTTTTAGATATCCCCAGAAAAGGTAATCAGGAGGCGTCATATCGAGCGAGCGCGATGGCCATAGTCTCTTCGAATTGACGCGGTTGCCATAAAAGGACTGAATTTCGGCCATACTGGTGTGTGGTGTCGCTCCATCATGCTGGTAATATCCAATGGAGAGTTCTTCGTCGTCCAGTTGATTTACAAAGGTGTTGAAGATTTCCATGTATGCAGCTGTTGTGATGGTTGTATCGAACAAGATGGGACCAATTATGCGGCGCCGGGTCATCCCACACCAAACACCAACTTTCTGTGAATGAAGGGGTTCTTCGTGTATCGCGTTCGGATTTTCACTGGGCCAAATACGAGAATTTTGAGAATTGCCATATCCGGACTGGTGAAACCACGCCTCGTCCGAGAAGAATGTGTAGTCCAGAATGCCAGAATTTTCCTGAAGAAATGTCTGAAACTGTCCACAGTATATCACTCGTTTCACGTGGTCAGGCTCTTTCAGTTCGTGGACCACGGAGATACGGTACGCATGAAGCTTCGCTTTTTTCACAGCACGTTGAAAAGGGCTCTTGGTGAACCCTGTTTCCTGTGACAGTCGGCGAAGTGACTTCCTGGGAGACGCAAGTAGTCGACCCTTTACATTCTGGATCGTTTCCTCGGAGATTTGTGGACGACCTCCTGCATGGTCGTCTAATAAAGTCCCCTTCGTTTCCAATTTCTTCGACAATGCTCAAATGGTGGACTTCACTCCGCGGATGTCTGCCTGCAAACCTCTCCAGGAATTGCTGTTGACAAGACTTTATCGATTCTGTTTTCCAATAAGTGCGAACAATAAACACTCGCTCCTTCAGAGTATGCCGATACATTTTCACACGTACGCGAACAGCCACGAGCGCAAGCACTCATTATCAACAACCGTACTGTGTAGATACGCTCAGCGAAAAGGCATAACAAAGCAGCAGAGAGGCGCGTCCGGCGGGCTGGCGGACTGCTCACCAGTGGCGCCACACGTAGGAATGTGTCTGCCATGAAGGCGCACTCCTGCTGGCTGGCGGACAGCGCCGGGTTCAATGATGTCTGGACACCAATGATGGCCTCTTCCAGCACTGTTGTGATGTCATCACATTTCGCACGAAATGAGGTAAGTGCACTTTAAATTTCGTTGCAATATCTTCATTAGTGTTAATATTATTAAAGAAATGCCAGGTTCGGTAGGAGTGAGACACCCCTGAGCTACTGGAAGTTGTCTATTCTACACTTTTCTGCAGAGCATAAATGATTACAATATTGACTGGGGAAAATGCATTGCCATTTTCTCCGACGCGATGGCGCCAAGCAAATGACGGGGTCTAGAAGTGGACTCATTGCAAGATTGAAGGAGATCATGCCAAATGCTACATGGTGTCACTGTTTTCTACATCGCGAATCTCTTGCATCAAAATGTCTGCCCTCCGACCTGAATTGCGTTTTAAAAACTGTCATCAAGGTGGTAAACTCTATCAAAGGAAAAGCGTTGCAAACTCGTATCTTCCGAAAATTAAGCGAAGAAATGGGTTCATTATACGAAAATCTTTTTTACCATACAGAGGTACGATGGCTGTCAATGGAAACCGTGTTCACAGGTTTTCCAGATGAAAGCAGAACTTTTGATGTACCTGGAGGACGCAGAATCGGAATTTGCAAAATTATTTTGCGATCCTCTTTGGCTTCTTCAATTAGATTACCTAGCTGATATTTTTGAGCGTTTGAATACTCTGAGTAAAAGTTTACAAAGCCGTGATGTTAATATAATAACAGGTAGGGACAGAAGCAATGGTTTTATAAAGAAAATCAACTTCTGGTTCAATTCATTCGCAAAACAGAAGTTGGATTCATTCCAATGCGTTGAACTAATTATGGAGGAAATAGCTATCGTTGTCCTGCTGGAATATAGCGCCAAAAGGGTTTTGAAAGAAGGGACTCACATCTGCCTCTAAAACATCGCTGATACATCTCTGGCTGTTGAGGGTTCTCTCAATTCGTATCAGGGGAGATCGCGAATTGAACTCAATGACGCATCAAACCATGATGTTTGGCGTTGGGCCGGTTGACGCTGCAAAATGTACGGTGCTAGGAGTCGTTCATCGCGATGTCTTCGAACATGTATGCGACGATCACGTTGTATCAAGTCGAATCGTGACTCATCAGTAAACGCGACCTGTTGTCAATCAGCGCGGCAATGTCCGTTTTCAGGACCCCCTTGCGTATGTGATTGAGGGTCAAAGTAATGCTCAGCAATGGGCTTCTAGCAACCAGTCATTTGTTAAGCAGACGATGTCGAACTGTGCTGGAAGTCAAAGCCTGATCTGTGACAGTGCTCCACTGCTGCGCTAACACTGTGGGTGTCGCTGCGCGATCGGTCAGTGCCATGTGGTAGACATGTCTGTCATCCTGTGAAGTCTTGCGACTTTGGTGTCCATTTCCCGGATTTTTGTGAGTTCGAGCCTCATTTGTACACTGATGTCACGTTCTCATAATTGTACTAGCGTTTCGTCTCTTACAAGTAGCAATTTCGCGATGGGAAAATCCAGCTTCTCTCATTCCAACAATCCTTCCTGGTTCAAAATCCATCAAGTGTTCATAATGCGACCTTCTTCGGCGACAGGGCATACATAGTACAGGGTGATCCGTTTGCGTAATGATAATTTAAAAATGCTGTGGTATGGCTTATAACAGATATAATAAATCAGTATTTGGCAAAAATTATCTTTATAGATAGGAGTTTGTCTAGGACTCTACGTGACTTCTCCCTGCGGACTCGGTAGGGTTCACACCGGGTGCTCAATTCTTGCCACGTGTTTTCTAACATCTGTGGAGTGATGTGTGCTAACGTTGTAGTAGGGAGGTCAAATTCTGTCCGAATAACGAGGATTCATGCGCTGTAGTCATTTGCGCACGCGCCATAAAGGCGAGGAAAGAAGGGAATTTGATGAGCTGTAGACAGTGCTCACGCGCCTTTGCAGCATCGTGGCAAAAGTGAAAATGGCAGAGACCGTTCAACAACGCGCAAAGTGTGTCCTGTGGTATGCAAAGTTCGAGAGTGTTACGGCTGGTCAACGAGAATTTCGTCATAATTATGGGGTCAGGAAGGCGCCGAAGTACGAGAGCATAATGCGTCGGTAGCGCATATCAAAGGAGGTGAACCCCACGGGTCACTGGAAGTCAGACACCTTCTAAACAACAGATTCAATTACAACTGGTGTTGCCGCGATGGCCCTATAACTTGGCCTGCAAACTCCCCGGATCTCACATTCCTCGATTTCTGCGTGCGGGGGTTTGTGAAGAACATCATCTAAGTACAAAAGACCTCAAAGCCTGGATAACTTGAAGGTGAAAATTTCTGCAGCGTTGGCACAAATCACTCCGGAGATGTTAGAAAACACGTGGCAAGAATTGAGCACCCGGTATGAACTCTGCCGCTTCCACAAAGGGGGTTATGTAAGACGCCCAGAGCCTCATTTACGCGTAGGCTCGCAAGGCCCGGGCCTAGGGCCCCGCATTTTAGGGAGCCCCACAATCTCAATGCAATTTTTTTTATTAATTATTTATTGTGAGCAGCACCACTATAAAAATGCAGCACTGTGGCAAGGGTTTGAATAGCTAACCTGATCTTAGATATTTAACTCTGATGATTGTTCCTTTTTTTATGTAATATGTGTGTATACACACACACACACACACACACACACACACACACACACACACACACACGCGCGCGCGCGCGCACACACACACACACACACAACTTGCTTTTGGTTTTCAAAATCACAAATATATTCACTGCTTGGAAAAATCAAAATTAGGGAACTTGTAAAAACTTATTTATGTGGAGTCTATTTAATTTAAAATGTGAGTAATGGATAAGGCAGGAAAATCACAGTGCTTTTCATCTGAAACTTGCACATGAAATATAAATGTCCTATATTTCTGTACATACTATACACACCCTTGAGAGAGGTTTTGCATTGCTAAGATACTTTGTAGAAGCTTTGGGTATTTCATATTGTAAAGTATCAGATTTTAAAGTTGCTTGGCTCTAAATTAAGTGAATTAATGAGCTGAATAATGTGCTTTTGTGAGTGTGAGAATTATCCAGTTAGGCATTTTTGCTCAAATCTAAGTATCATTTCTCTGTTAATAGAATTATTCTACTATAATATTGAACACATCACAGGTGATTAATCAGCTACGTGGAAATTCACCTTTTCCCTCAAAAAAATCAGTCTGTACCAAGTCTAAATGATCTCCATCGGTTAAAAATAAAATTAAAAGGGGATGAATGACTTAAAATCTGTGGATATTTGAATTATTACATAATTAAATGCACAAATAGCAATACTAAACTATTAAATAATATTTTACTTACCTGTTTATATTTTTAATTGAGAATTTCCTTGCTAATATTAAAATGTAATAAAAGTAGATATTATTTCCTATTACCCCCTCCCCCCACAAGATGTCTCATTTATTAAATCAACTTTTAAATTAATTGATAACATTTTAATATTTAATGACGACAAATGTACTTGCCCTTTTGAGAATGTGAACGAGTGTGTGTGTGTGTGGGGGGGGGGGTCATCTTATGCTGTGCCTAGTGCCCGATTCTGTGTAACTCGGACCTGAAGAGGCCAAGACAAACTCCCATCCAGAAAGGCAATTTCTGCCAAATATTGACTTCTTATATCTGTTACAAGCCATGCCACAGCATTTTTATATTATCCCTACTCAAACGGATTACCCTTTAAGACACAGGAAACACCCTCTCAACTCAATGGCGCCTCTTCACTGATTGCAACGTCTTGTTTGAGCCTAGCTCTTTATACCAGAGACAGGACAGTTTACAGTGCGCTTCTCCTAAACCGCATGCGCATTTTCACTGACACTTTAATCACTTGCATGTCCCAACCTGCTGCACATATTCTGTAAGTTTACTCTCAGTCTTTCAAGGTGTTGCAATTCCCACAAACAATAGTTGCACAGTGTAACTTGGGTAATTCGAAGCTGAAGGGACCACAAAAATAATTCGAATTAGGCAAGTTTGAATATGGGCACATACAAGTACTGTAAAAAACAACATATTTATTCATAACATACCAAAATAAGTACAGAACGCTACATTTACATATTTTTTGTCAAAAAAAAAGTGAAATTTTGGCCTGCTTCTTAGAATTTATGTTATGGGTAAGTGTAAATTCCTCAAGCTTATCGAGTGAATGAAATAGAGAGTCACTTACATTCTGCTGTCCCTCAACAAACTTCATTAACTGTTGGAGGTGAACCAAGGCCTCTACTGAATTTGGAAGGCGCTCTTCAGGAAATTCTGGCCGTTCCAGTTCTTCATCTGAAGATACACGGCAGGTCTTCTTATAACATCAGCCAAGATCTCATCGTCTGTGAGCTCACCACAAACAGCTAAATTGTCATCAACTCTCACAAAAGCCTTATACATCACGGCCTACGTCTTCCCAGTACTCCACAGTGGGTTAGATCTCCTAGATAGTGGTGGCACTATCTTGATGTAGTTGAGACACATCATCGGGGTGCTGGAAGCCTGCTTTTCCGAAGCAGTTGGCTGTAGTTTCAGGTTTAACTTGTTGCTTCATCCAGAACAGTACGCACCCATTTTAAAAGGTAATTGTTGAAAATACGAGAATACGAAAATGGGGTTTTCTTCAAATTAAACGAAAAAAAGTTCGAATTAAAGGGGTTGTTTTAGACATTATTTATATAGAAAATTCAAGGGACCAAATGAAAAATTCGAATTAACCAAGAATTCGAATTAAAAACGTTTGAATTAGACAAGTTACACTGTATATGACGCATTTTATTTTATTTGTGTGTATTTCTTGTTCGATTCCCGCTGAAGAAATTCGGTGTGCGTTACTGGTCTGTAGGACATTTCGTATGCTAAATTACAAGTTGATTCATCCATCCTTTGCAGGCTTGTATAATGAATAGAATTCTCCGGCTGGACGTGTAGTGCAGGAAAGCTTACGTTAAGTCACGTCAGGGTTATTGAAAGGTTACTTGACGTAGCTAAAGTGTGCTTAATCTTCAAAGTGCTAGAGTTTGTTTAGGTAAGACACGCACGTGCAATAAATTCCAAGAACATGGAATTTATTTTTACTCAGCGTTCCTCATTATCTTGAATATCAGTAACATAACTTCGGTTTTAGTACATTAGTACCTTGAAGGCTCCTTATTAGAGCGGTAAACACAATATACCCTGAACTTAACGTAAACACTCAATGAAATAGACTTAACGGCCAGACAGAGGTCTGACAATAAAATGAACTAAGAAAACGTACTCACTTTTAACCTTTTATTGGGGAGCTCCTGGTATTACTCAAATACACACTCCAAAATAACACAACTACTGATAGCCCGAACTTTCGTACTAACGTAATATCGTAGAAACGTAGGTAAATCGCATATCAATAATCAGGAAGAACCTATCACATATAAAACGAAGCTCTCTGGTATACTTGAGCGTGCCTATATATACTGCATACCACCACGTCCTGACTTACACTCGTTGCCACATATAATTCAGCGGGAGAAACAACATCTCGTTAAGTGAGAAGATAATTTGCATAGGAAAATAAAATAACAAGAGATAGTAAAATCAAAAAGAAACTGAATCTAGAGTATACGTTACACTTGTTAAAGGCTAAATTTCTATGTTTAACAGTTACGCGTCGTACTGATTTTTTATTGGCAGAAATCTACCGATGGAAGCTATTGCGCCCATTGGCATTTAATTTTATTTCTTTTTCTGGTAACACTGAATAATATTACTTCAAAGTGATGTGATCGCTAAAGACGCTTATTTCTAAACGGATACATTTTAAACTATGCTGATCTTGCATTAAAAAGAAAGGTAGGGTATGAATTGACTAAGCTTGCTCAGTGTAAAACTCTGATGCATTTTTTCTTGTTGTTTTTGTGATAAAAATATGCAAATATGCATTTTTAGATATCAGTGCCCATGCGAAGAGCGCAGATTAATTGTGTTGATGTACTGCCTGAGTTTCTCACTGAAAGTCTAAAGCAAGGAACTTACCAAAACTGCTCACGTACTGCAACATTAATATTCCTCACGCACGGAACAAACTCTCTGCATACCAATGTCTCTTAGTGCTGGCATATCTACATGAATGTTGCATTGCCATTGGAAGCACAAATCTGACAATACTGATTTGTACCTCACAGAAGCTGACATCACTGTTTACATCTAGCATTAAAATTCGGTGGCTGAAAATGAAAGTTGTGATGCAAATATAAATGCCAGGAAGACTAATTTATATAGCTTAAAGTTTTCATCTGAAGTGGTTAAAGACAGACATCACTTGGCATAAACCGTGGCTTAGCAGCAATCGAAATATTTCATTCGTTTCCTGAGCTCGTTTAATGCGCAGAAATTGCCTTCTAATATCATACCATAAATAAGAAACAATACGTATAGGTTCATTCATTACTTAATAAGTAAGTCTATGAGAAGTTGCAATGAATATGCAAAACACCAGTATCTCTTGGCCATCATTGATTGAGGAAGTGACAGAATTCTGGGACATAATGATGCAGAAAATTGCCAATGAATTCACGGGGAAACTGTGCACATCTTTTGACAAAACAGTCCGAAAATATGTACACTCACAGGCCAGATCATTGTGACTATCCCTGTCTCAACGGGTGGTCTCACCCCACAGCACATAGCAGCAACGTCACAGAACGGCGTAGAATATATACAAAATAGCCAAAATATTATGACAACCAGCCTAATAAGGTGTTGGTCTTCCACATGCCTCCAAAACAGCTCTTCCCCGACGAGACATAAACGCTACAAGATTCCTAAAGGTGTCTTTTTGTATCTGGTACCAACACTTTACCAACAGATCCTTTAACTCTTGTAAGTTACGTGGCTGAGCCGCCACAGATCGGATTTGCTGTTCCAATACAAACCACAGATGCTCGATTGGATTGATTTCTGTGGAATTTGGAGGCTAGAGCATTACCTTGAAGTCTTTCTCATGTTCCGCCAACAATTTTCGAGCAATCCAGACAGTGTGGTGCATTATCCGATTGAAGGAAGGCACAACTAGACGTTGCCATGAAAGGATTTATCTAGTTTGCAATGATTTTGAGGTTGGTGGTAGACGTCATAGTTTCCTGCACACGAATGACTGGACCCAGGAACATTGTCCAAAGCATTGCACTTCGTCCACCGTCTTGTTTATCTCCCACGGGGCATCTTGGTGCCAACACTTTTCCACGTAAATGATACACACGTTTCCGAGGGACCACATGGTGCGACAGGAAACGAGATTCATCGGACCAGACGTCTTCTAATCATTCAAGGTACAGTTTTGATGCTCGCGTGACGATTGTAAGCACTTTCGACGGTGAACCGATGTTAGCATAAACACTCGGAGGAGCCTGCTACTACGCAGCCCCATTTTCAAAAGGATTGATTGTACTATGTGTTGTGACACATTACTCCCGTCACCAGCATTCAAATGCCCAGCGAGTTGCTCCACAGTATCCCTTTCGTTGGCTCGTACCATATGAGATAACCTCTAGCATCGATCAGCCGTGGTCGACCTACACTTTGCCAGGGGTTCATGGTTTTCACCTCGTCGGAACACTTTTTGAAGGTACTAACCAGGACTGACCGTGAGTACCTCACAAGCCTTGCCGTCTGGCCATCACAATGTGGCCTCTGTCAAACTCGCTTAAGTCAGCTACCTTTCTCGTCTGAAAGACAAAAATAACACTAATTAACAGAGCTCAGTATCAGATGATATTTATACCGTTTCACGACCTTCACACATGCCGTCGTTTACCCGAAGTTCCTCCGATTTGCATAGAGACGCGCTTCTCGTGATGTTTTGGCTCTTCGGTGTATATGCAGTTTCGGAGAAAATTAATAACAACTCTGGAAATTTCTGACGTTTTTGGGTTTTCAGTGTTTTTACAAAAGTAAATATGCAGATAATACTCACACTATATATATCATTTTAAAGCACATTTCATGCAGAGGCCAACTGAGTTTGCAGAATGGGAATATGTTAAACAGAACTCAAGTTATGACCAGAAATGTGCTCTAATGAAGCACACGTCGTTATGTGAAATATCATCGTCGTTACTACAAGCCGAAGTAGCTTGCTTGTACGTCCGCGAACAGGCAATATAAAGGGCAGACGATATGCGTGGGCTTATATGCAGCGGATGGCTTAGTGGTTAGCGAGTCAAACTATCGATGCAAGGTCCTCAGGTTCGAAACTGGGCTGATCTTTCACAGATAGTGTGATTTACTAACAATCGCTGAATATCCGCCGTGCATCGGACGAGCACGTTAAGTGACGACCCCAGGCTGGACCCACTGGTTAAATGGGTATCCTTTCCTATGCCTCCCCTGAAATTCTCTCACCCCTCTGTGTGCAACATCGTACTTGTACGGTGGCGCCATCAACTGTACTCTAAGCTCACTGCAAACTGTTCTGTCAGAGTCGCTAGACTTGCTCTCATTCCTTCCGTTTCTGTGTCCTGCCCAAAAGGCGATCTCGCTGTAGGTGGCTGGGACATAAACTCTAATCACTGTGGACGGAAGTCCTACAAGAAAATGACAAAAAATACTGTAGTTGTTTGAAAAAAGCGTGGGTTTATACCAGACGTTTTCGCAGTGCGAGTAGGTAGTTCGTTTGTATTGGTGAGTGTGTAGTCGTTACTCCTATGGACTTCAGTGCAAATCTGAAGTTTGGAGTGTATTTTGTTTATTCCGTGCAAACTGTGTTGCAGTTATGGGAAGATTAGGTGACCGCGAAAAGCTTCGCGAATGGTGACTTTAAGTGAATTCTGCAAAAGCGATGCAGAAATTGCCCGGATAACTGGACCGCACTACAGTACAGTTGGACTGCAGCTGGCGAAGATCCGTGATACGGGTGGAATCCAGCATGACAGGCTGGGTAAATGTGGCCGAAAAATGAAAACAACTCCTAGAACTAACAACGCGCTGAAACGGTTATGTCTGCGAAATGGGCTCGTCTCGTCGACAGTTCTTACCAAAGAATTGCGGGAGAGCTGTGGTACTGTTGTTTGTCCTCGAACAGTAAAGAACAGGTTACGTTCTATGGGTCTGACGTCTCGTAGGGCGGTAAAGAAGCCATTACTAACTAATGTATAATGCAAGAAACGTTTAGAATGGGCAAAGGGACATAAGGAGTGAAACACTGATAGGTGGCGTCAAGTGATGAGACAAAATTGAATATCGACGGTAACGACGCTGGGTGCCGAGTGTTTCGACGAAACAACGAGTCGTTGCATCCCTCTTGCATACTTAAAACAAGAAAGAATCCATACAATGTTGTGATTTGGAGATGTTTTGCTGCTGCTGGAGTGGGACGAATCCATGTATGTGAGAGCACTGTTAATGCACAAATGTACCCTCCAGGACAAGTTGGTGCCTTCAGGACGCGATTTGTTCCAGGGTCAGCTATACATATTTCAGGACGATTCGGCCCCATGCCACTGTTCGAAAATCATTGAAGCTTCGGTGACGTCTTTAGACAATGTTGTGTCTCTTCCTTGGACTGGTAATTCGCCAGACTTGAACCATATTGAGAATTTGTGGTGCATTCTTAAAAGAAAAGTGCACGAACGTCACCCCACAAACAAAGTGGAACAGATTAACGCAATTACTGGCGTTTGGCACAACTGTATTTCATCCGATATGTTGCGTAAGTTGTTGACTCCATGCCCAACAGGTGTGCAGCCGTTGTTAAATAAAAAAAGTCACCCAACGAAATATTAGGTACGCAATTGTATTTGAATTTGAACATGTTACTTTGCCATGATATCTGTTTCGTAGTACATTTCTGTTCATAACTTGAGTTCTGTTAAAGATATCCCCATTCTGTAAACTGATTGGCTTCTGCATAAAATGTGCTTTAAAATGATATATATATATTGTATTATCTGCATATTTACTTTTGTAGCAACACTGAAAACCCAAAAACGTCAGAAATTTCCAGAGTTGCTATTAATTTTTCCGTAACTGTATATATATACGGCACGGGCAAGGTGTGGCAGTACACCATTACGAAACGTGCATAGGGAAAGGGAAGGACATGTCGGATTTTTAATATGAAATGATTATCTGCTTGACGAAAGCGGGGCCCAACAACCGGATATATTGTCAGTTGTTCTAGAGTCACCGTATTTGAGATGTGGCGGAATCGGTCCGTTTACCTGCAAGTCCCGTGAAGCAAATGGGAGTATAATTTTCCAATAAATCTAGATTGTAAAATATTAGCAACTGTGACACAAGGCCAGCATTATGATAGAATGGTAATCATGTCTAAGTCTTGCATGTGCTCACCCTGTGCCGTCAAAGTTCCCCGACATGAATCCCATCGAAAAGTTTAGGGATGCAGTGGAAATCAGCATTCGCCGGCTTATGCTAGCAACGTAGAGCTCAGGCACAGCATTCTGTCCAGCTGGTACAGAATATTGAGAACACTATCCACGATCTTCTGGAGTCCATGTCACACCGTGTGCAAGCTGTTACTGCTGCGAAAGCGTCCTTATACCAGATTAAGGAGATCGTAATGCCGGTGACATCGTGTCCACAGGCGAACTGACGGGCAAATTAAGTGATCCTATTGGCACGTAACTTCTTTTCATGCCAAAACACGTGCTGTGACGTACCTGCCAGCAGGACGCACACGAGATAAAGGCAAATAGCAATCAGAATAAACGTCCGCGTAGCTCAATTGGTAGAGCGACTTGTTCCGGAATGAGGGGATCCGGGTTCGAATCCTGGCGTGGACAGAAATGACGGAGAAATTTACTTCGTTATAATGGCGCCCGAACTATCCGGATGACCCGACCGTTCAAAATCTCGCAATGGTGTGATGTTATTTCCACACCGCGAGATAGGAAAAATCAGAGAATCCCTTCTCCAGCGCTTCGAAAAAAAAATTGACTGGGAGTTCTCAACTGCACGTTCTACAGTGGATGGCTGCCTGCAACGATTCATGGTCACGGCTGACCTGTGGGCCATGCCCCCGGCCCTCTTTCGGGGAGGGGAGATGTGACGTACCTGCCAGCAGGACGCACACGACATAAAGGCAAATAGCAATCGGAATAAACGTCCGTGTAGCTCAATTGGTAGAGCGACTTGTTCCGGAATGAGGGGATCCGGGTTCGAATCCTGGCGTGGACAGAAATGACGGAGAAATTTACTTCGTTATAGTGCTTTAAAGGCACTGAGTATAAAACCAACAAGAAAAAAGGTTATGTCATCCACTTAGTTACACTATAAAAAATAAGTAGTGTGAATTCACGAAAAATTCCTAAAAATAACGTGCAGCAAAGTTCCGATAGATGTCCGACTTTCAACGGAATTTCAGTTTTTAAAAGTGCCCGTTTTTTCTAACTTCGGTATTTTAACAGATTTTCCGTAGTCATTAATTCCGTTTATTTAAGAAAAGTCAGTTTTGAATTTTTCCGTATTTACACAGAAATTTCAGAAAATCCGGGATGTTGACATTTTCAGCATTTGCACACGAGATACTTTTCTCTTTGCCTCGGTTTCGAACCGAGTTCGTCTGGACTGGTTCAACGGAAACCGCACGTACTACCATTGAGCTAGAAAGACACGTAAATAACAATCACGTACAAGGCTGAGCACTAATTGCGCGATGATGAAATGTTTTTTGTTATTAATGCGGGTGAATTAGTTTCCTTGTTTTCCGTTGAAACTTATTGTTTTTCTAAATAGGTTAGCAATATTTTTATTTTTTCTATAGGAGGACTTATCACAAATTACGCATTGTTTGTCGTGATGTTTCGAGGCAACAGAATGCTTTGGAACTCGAAATCTTTTTAAACTGACAATGACTTTCAATTATCTTCAGGAAAAGGTGAAATTTACTGTTTTATAGTATTATTTTGAAAAACTCCTAAATATAAAATTTACTCTAGATCGCTACAATAGCTTTTGTCTTAAGGGGTCCACAAACTGATACATGGATATCGAACAATCACTTGTACAATAATTTAAATACCCGGTTTCTTACGGTAACACAATACACAGGGTTATTCAGAGGAAGAATCATCCGACTTCAAAAATTTATATTTCGAAAAATTAACAACACAGAATGATAAGTAATACACCAATGTAAAGAAAAAATGTCTAAATGTTTTTACAAATGTTCGATATGACCTCCTTTAGTCCACACGTATAATGTCAACGCGATATGAAGATTCCTACCAAACACGGTCTAATGTGTCATTGGTAACTGTTTCTAAAGCAGCAGAAATGCGTTGTTTAAGTTCGCATAGAGTTGTGGGCAAAGGAGGCATTAACACCTGATCTTTTACATACCCTCAAAGGAAGAAGTCGCATGGGGTCATATCAGGTGACCGAGGAGGCCAGCTGTGTAACACCAAGTCATTTGGTCCACTCCGACCAATCCAACTGCGGGGTAGCTCCGTGTTAAGAAAACGACGAACCTCTGTATGCCAGTGGGGTGGTGTACCATCTTGTCGAAAAATGAAGTTGGGGAGACCTTCCTTCAACTGGGAAAAAAAAGCCAGATTTGTAACATATCCAAGTAGGATATGACAGTCACTGTTTCTTCTGCAAAAAAAAAAAAAAAAAAAAAAAAGGAATGGTCCGTAAATCTTTGATACGGACAGTGCATAAAAAACGTTCTCTTTGGGTGAGGCCTGTTCGTGTTCGATGCATGCATGCGGATTTTCGGAGACCCATATGCGAACGTTATGAGGATTCACTTTGTCACTTAAATGGAAAGTGGCCTCGTCACTGAAAACGAGTTGGGTGCAAAAATCGTTCGCCTCCATAGACTCTTGCATGTAAAGGCAGAAGTTCAGTCGTTGTAGCTCATCACACGGCTTCAGTGCTTGCAAGTTATGCAATCTGTATGGCTTGTAACACAATTTTTTCATCAACACACGCCAAACAGCAGGCTAAAGAATCCCTAATTCTCGACTAGCGCGAATGGTCGATTTCTTCGGGCTGCGTAGAAAAAAAGTCTCTCGCTTTTTCAATATTCTCTGCGGATACGCCTGGCTGCCCGGGATTTTTTCTTTTACAAAGAGATCTAGTGTCCTCGAACTGATGATACCACCTGCGAATACTTTGAGACGTCGGTGGATTAATTTGGTACTTTCTACGAAATTCACGCTGAACGGTGACTACCGACTGATATCGTGCAAACGAGAGCACACAAAAAGCTTTCTGCTGACTAGACGCCATTTTCATTTCTTCGCCAAAAGAGCTTCATAAGCGACACACTAGCGCCATCTATTTTGCATAATCTAAAACTTAGATATTTTCCCTTTACATTGATGTATTACTTATCATTCTGTGTTGTTAAATTTTAGAAATATGAATTTTTGAAATCGGATGATTCTTTCTGAATAACCCTGTACAATAATTGGTACACAGAATGGGGGAGAGGAAAAGGAACATTCGGTGCCGCAGTTACCAAAATTTCACGGGGTATGCTATCCCTAATATCCAATCTCGCTACAGAACTTCAAAATTGAACCTCCGAGAGACAATTGCAATTTAATACTTAATTAAGCCTCAAGTATTCCCGAGAATCGCTCCCGTTACCTGATATTTTCCGTCATGTGGAGATAATATATTCCTGATAAAAGGTTGTATCAGGAATATGCTTCGTTAATTCGCGAGAGGAATCTAGGTTGGAGGTTTAACGACCACTGTGAGAAACTCAGTGGGATATAAGCAGTCGCCGGTTCCGAATTTAGGGGCACCGGTTCCAGGGAAGGGAGAGAGCCAGAGCCGTAAGACAAACACCACATCCATGCCTCACCCGGATTCGAACCCAGACCAATGATCAGAAGCCGTCGCTTAGACCACTATGCCACCGGAGAGGCACGAGATGAATCAAGGAAAATGTTGTATCCGGAATATCCTTAATTAATTCATGAGAGGAATCACGGAAACGGTTGTATCCGGAATATGCTTCGTTAATTCAAGAGAGGAATCACGGAAAAGGTTGTATCAGGAATATGCTTCGTTAATTTACGAGAGGAACCGCGGAAAAGGTTGTATCAGGAATATGCTTCGTTAATTCACGAGATGAATCGTGGAAAAGTTGTATCAGGAATATGCTTCGTTAATTGCCGAGAGAAAGCACGGAAAAGGTTGCATCAGGAATATGCTGCGTTAATTCACGAGAGGAATAACGGAAAAATGGCTCGTTTTTTTCAGAAAAATTATTTCTGTGTAGGACTGTAGGGTCAACATCCCTGGTTGAATTGCGAAACTTCATTTTTCTCTGCGGAGAGTTCAAAGCATTATAATTTACCCATTTTTTCGTTCTTTTCTTTCTTCTTTTTTTTCTGATTGTAAGATGTTATTATTTGAAAGCAAAATTATTCGTCTTTGTGTCAGAAATGCACACACATGAGTACGTACTCACGAACAAACACATTCTCTCTTTCTGCCGGTGTGTAATAAGTTATTTAAGAAATTAGCAGCGACGAATCACTAGTGTGGGTAAGCTTACTCTGCAGAGTGTCAATTAGTCAGTACAAGGACGAAGCACGAAACTCAATTAGTCAAATATTAATTTAGGAAATGACAAAGAGAAACGTGCTTAGATTTAATAACGTGCGAGTGGTAATTCATTTTCCTAAAACGCGAGATTTATTTTTCAAGCGAAACAACAACAAATCACCTTGTCAAATTTCAAAGTCCCTTTTGAGATACATATGAGCTAAGATAGCAATATTAGTAAATAGTTCTTAGTTGAAAATATTACAATTGTAATTCATGTTATCATCTTCCTAATAGAGATAATAATAGATCTGAAGATAATCTTAAAGAATTTGTAGATCAAAAATAACATTCTGTAATACATTGAAGATCAATTGAATTAGAGACAGCTGGTGTTATACAAATGTGGCTCTGTGGGCGGCCCTAACGTCATGTCGTTTCTGTTGCATACATGACGTATGCAGCGATCCGACATTATAAAGAGTGATGCGACGGGAATCAGTAAGAGTCGGACGCAGTATGGTTAAGACGAAGGATCTAAGCACATTTGATCGCGGGCAAATTGTCGGGGCCCGACGAATGGGTCACTCCATCTCGGAAGTCATGCAGGCACTGGGATTTTCACGAGCCAATGTGTCACGGGTGCACCGTGAGTACATCGAATCCGGTAAAACCATCTCTGCAAGGGCCAACTGCCGTGGACAACAGCGTGTGTATGAGCGGTGTCATCGTCGGCTAGCTCGCATTGTAACAGCGGATAGACGGGCCACAGTGCAAGAAATCACTCGGCAATTTAACGCTGGTGCACAAAAACGTGTAAGCAGTCACATCATCCAGAACCATCTCCTCGCTATATGGTACAGAAGCCATCGTCCCACGAGGGTACCGCTGCTGACCCCACATCACAGGGTGCAAAGATTAGCATGGACGCGGAAACATCGGCACTGCACCCTAGACATGTGGAAAAACGTTGTTTGGACTGATGAGTCGAGATTCACGTTGGTACATGCGGATGGCAGAATACGAGTACGGCGCAAACCACATGAAGCGATAGATCCTTCTTGCCAGCAGGGTACCCTTCAAGCTGATGGGGTGGCATTCTCGTCTGGGCACTGTTTACGTGGACTGAAATGGGACCCCTGTTACGTGTGACATCGTCTCTCGCAGGTTAACGTTACCGGAATATCCTGGACGACCATTTGCTCCCGTTTGTGCGCCTTCAACATCCCACTGGGGACCTCATCCTGCAACAAGACAATGCACCGTGCCATCGCTCCCGAATTGTATCCGAATGGTTGGATGAACACTCCACCGACGTGACCTCGCTTCCTTGGGCAGCTTTGGTTACCTGACCTCAATCCTATCGAGAGAGATGTTCGAGGCTCTGACCCCCTCCCCCCTCCATTAAATCTTCGTGAACTGTGCGAGCTTGTTCAGGGGTCATGGATCCGTATGGCTTCCTAACGCTTCCGGTGTCTTGTCGAGTCCATGCCGAGACGAATCGCCGCCGTCATCAGGACGAAAGGTGGTGCTACGCGTTACTAGACAGGTATCTCTAATTCAATTGCTCTTCAGTGTATTGAGAATGTAAAAAGATTTTTCATTGTTACCATGATCATGACAAACTAATGTAAAATGTTTCGGAGAAACTAATACACGCTAAACTGAATCGCTGAATAAGGCTATAAGATGAACAGCCACAATCAACTAATTAGGGAACTTTTACTTTACGAGTTTGAACTCGGCCATAACGCTGCTCAAGCAACACAAAACATTTGTCCTGCGAAAAGGGGAAGGTTTCTTGGACCACAGCATCGCAACTAGATGGTTCAAGAAATTCCACTCAGGTGACAGAAACCTCGACGTTCAGCCTAAGACAGGTAAACCGCGAACCGTGGATTCGAAAGCCGTGCGCCAGGCCGTAAAGGCAAATCCGACAACCAGCACTTAAAGATTATCAGGCGAGCTGGGTATATCATTGACCACCGTGGTTCGTCACCTTCAGGACCTCAGTAAGGTCTACTCTGAACAGCTGGAGCGGATGAATGCGGTTTTGGAGAAGAAGTACCCAGCACTGGCGAACATAAAGAGCCCTCCCCTACAGCAGAACAAAGCTAGGGCCTCACACCGCGAGAACGACCCGGGAAAAAATCCAGGAACTTGAGGGCATCGAAGTGACACCATCCCCAGGATATAGTCCGGACCTTGCCCCTGTCGGATTATTACTTGTCCCAGTCCATGACTCACATTCTTCGCGGACAGCACTTCAACAACCAGGAGGAGGTGGCAACTGGGGTGAAGGAGTTCTTCGCCTCGAAGAACAAGAACTGGCACCGCAGCGGAATCGAAGAACTAGCAGACAGATAGCTAAAGACGGTGCAACACGAGGGCATATACTTTGAATGCTAATTAGCTTTCGCCGTTAAAGGGCCTCTATGGACTCACCCTATAGGAGCCTCTTCAAGACCAGAAAAACAACACATCATCCACATAGAGGACGTATAACAGTGGTTCAAAAGGAAAACTTTCTATAACACTATCCTCCAAATGCTGCATATTATCTCCACGAGGATAGGTGATAGGGGTGACGACCCCATAGGATTCCCTTGTAACAACAACTTGAAGGGGCCCCTATGGGATCACTCCTATATATCCCCTATCCTCGCGGAGATAATATTACAGCATTTGGAGGATAGTTTTACAGAAAGCTTTTCTATAAAACCACTGTTATACGTCGGCTATGTGGATGATGTGCTGTTATTCTGGCCTTCGACGTAGGAAGACCTGAATTTATTTGCTACAACCTTTGTCTTTCAAATTTCCAACGCTTAATTTTACGACAGAATTTGAACATGAACACTCATTACCGTTTATGGATAACCAGTCACCCAAGTTATAACCACTTCAGTGTATCGTATCAGAAACCTTCATCTACCCCCGCCATGATACATATGACGTCGGCACATCCTCTTCGTTATAAACTAGCTTCCACACGCTTCATGGTTCGAAGAGTATTTACACATTCGTCCACTTTTAACATGCGCCATAAGAAGATCAAATTTATTTACGATATTGCTAAAACTTTTGGCTACCATACTTCCGTAGTTCAAAGAGTGTTAAGGCACGAAGAAAGGTTGACACTTTCAACTTTGCAACGAGAGATCCGGATAACTAAATTTGTGGGATCAATGGAATTTGTACCAGAACTCATTAATACCTTAAAAATGCCTGTCATAAAAATAAATTGGATTTTGGGGTGTGAACTTTTAATACACTGACGGAAAAAAATCCCAACACCACGAAAAAATAGTTGTAGAGGAATGAATGGCGGCAATACATTTGTATAGGTAACATATTTAATCGATTAAGGTTTCAAGATCACAGCTTATTGTAAGCGCGAGAAGAGCCATTTTAAATGTGAAATACTGGTACATTAATAACCGGTGTAACCGCCAGAGTTTTGAATGCAAGCATGCAAACGTTCATGCATTGTGTCGTACAGGTGCTGGATGTCAGTTTGAGGGATGGAGTTCCATGCCTGTTGCACTTGGTCGGTCAATACAGGGACGGTTAATGCTGGTTGGGGGTGACGCTGGACTTGTCTTCCAATGATGTCCCATACGTGCTCGATTGGTGAAAGATCTGGTGATCTAGCAGGCCACGGCAACATGTCGACACTCTGTAGAGCATGTTGGGTTACAACAGCGGTATGCGGGCGATCGTTATTCTGTTGGAAACGACCCCCTGGAATGCTGTTCATGAATCGCAGCACAACAGGTTGAATCACCAGACCGACGTACAACTGTGCCGTCAGGGTGCGTGGGATAACCACGAGAGTGCTCCTGCTGTCATAGGAAATTGCTCGCCAGACCATAACTCCGGGTGTAGGTCCAGTGTGTCTCGGCCGCAGACAGGTTGGTTGCAGGCGCTCACCTGGCCGCCTTCTAACCAACACACGGCCATCACTGGCACCCAAGCAGAACCGGCTTTCATCAGAAAACACAACAGATCTCCACTCCGTCCTCCAATGAGCTCTAGCTTGACACCACTGACGTCGCAAACGGCAGTGGTTTGGTGTAAGTGGAATGCACGCTACAGGGCGTCTGGCTCGGAGCTGTCCTTCAAGTAACCGATTTGTAACAGTTCGTTGTGTCACTGTGGTGGCAACTGCAACTCGAATTGCTGCCGCAGACGCGGTACGATGCGCCACGGCCATACGCCGTACACGGCGGTCTTCCCTCTCAGTAGTGCCACGTGGCCGGCCGGAACCCGGTCTTCTTGGGGCAGTACCTTCCTTTGTCCACCGCTGCCAACAATCATGCACAGTGGCTATATTCCTGCCAAGTCGTTCTGCAATACTGCGGAAAGAAAATCCACCTTCTCGTAGCCCTATTACACGACCTCGTTCAAACTCCGTGAGCTGTTGATAATGGCTTCTTCGTCTTCTTAAAGGCATTCTTGACTAACATCAACACAGTACGTCGAATCTCAACGATAACTAACGCTCACGAACGTTACAGCGCGTATTTACAGCAAACCTGATTTGCATGTTCCGAGGGGCGCTACTAGCACCACACGTATGCGCCGAGCGCGAAATTTGCATAGACGTCATCTTACAGATGTACTCTCACCGCCTACCAACTGTCGTTTATCTAACACAACCCCTTCTTGGTGTTGGGATTTTTCTTCCGTCAGTGTATATTGTCTCTGGTTAAGAGCGGTCGTGATCAAGTAGAAGAAGAGAATAAATGTGGGGTATACGCGATCCGCTTAAAATCAGTGGACGCATCCGGCAGTGATTTAGTATACATTGGCTCTACTACACGCACATTGAGTACGGGATTAAAGGAACACCGCTATAATGTGAAACTGCATTCACAGACCACTGCTTTATAACGTCTCTCCTACCTGGGATCTTACCACCCTATCTGGAATGATTCCTACACATTAGCGTCTCCTTGTACTAAATTTGAGATAATATTTATGGAAAGTTCATTTATCTACAGTTTTGCGAATTCCTGCTGTAATGTTGAAGAGCCGATTAATATTCCACAACCTGGGAAAGAAATATTAAAAAGAACCAAACCTGGTGAACATGAATAACTATTCAAGTATTGATTATAATGAGGTGTAACTACTGTGGTACCCCTCAGTTACTTATAAAAACAAAAGGTTATTTTTTTGCCGTTGTCCTTGATGTAATTTGTAATGAAATAATGTGCTATATATACCTTTGGTACCTGTAATTTTATGTAACAACATGAACGCATGCAGCTAGCTTTTATGACGTCACTTATTATCGCTATACACTGAAAAGCAATGGAATGAGAGACACCTGTCTAGTAACGTGTAGCACCACCTTTCGTCCTGATGACGGCGGCGATTCGTCTCGGCATAGACTCGACAAGACACCGGAAGCGTTGGAAAGCCATACGGATTCACGACCCCTGAACAAGATCCCACAGTTCACGAATATTTGATGGAGGGGAGTCAGAGCCTCGAACATCTCTCTCGATGGCATCCCAGATGTGCTCGATGGGATTCGGGTCAGGTGACCTAGCTGGCCAAGGAAGCGAGATCACGTCGGTGAAGTGTTCATCCAACCATTCGGATACAATTCGGAAGCGACGGCACGGTACATTGTCTTGTTGCAGGATGAGGTCCCCAGTGGGATGTTGAAGACGCACAAACGGGAGCAAATGGTCGTCCAGGATATCCCGGTAACGTTGACCTGTAGGGACGATGTCACACGTACCAGGGGTCCCATGTTAGCCCACGTAAACAGTCCCCAGACGAGAATGCCACCCCCACCAGCTTGAAGAGTACCTTGCTGGCAAGAAGGATCCATCGCTTCATGTGGTTTGCGCCGTACTCGTATCCTGCTATCCGCATGTACCAACGTGAATCTCGACTCATCAGTCCAGGCAACATTTTCCCACATGTCTAGGGTCCAGTGGCGATGTTCCCGCGCCCATTCTAATCTTTGCACCCTGTGATGTGGGGTCAGCAGCGGTACCCTCGTGGGACGATGGCTTCTGTACCCCATAGCGAGGAGATGGTTCAGGATGGTGTGGCTGCTTACACGTTTTTGTGCACCAGCGTTAAATTGCCGAGTGATTTCTTGCACTGTATCCCGTCTACCCGCTGTTACAATGCAAGCTAGCCGACGATGACCCCGCTCATCCACACTTTGCACCTTGTGATGTGTAGTCAGCAGCGGTACCCTCGTGGGACGATGGCTTCTGTACCCCATAGCGAGGAGATGGTTCTGGATGGTGTGGCTGCTTACACGTTTTTGTGCACCAGCGTTAAATTGCCGAGTGATTTCTTGCACTGTGGCCCGTCTACCCGCTGTTACAATGCAAGCTAGCCGACGATGACATCGCTCATCCACACGCTGTTGCCCACGGCAGTTGGCCCTTGCAAGGATGGTTTTACCGGATTCGATGTACTCACGGTGCACCCGTGACACAGTGGCTCGTGAAAATCCCAGTGCCTGCACGACTTCCGAGATGGAGTGACCCATTTGTCGGGCCCCAACAATTTGCCCATGATCAAATGCGCTTAGATTCTTCATCTAACCAATACTGCGTCCGACCCTTACTGATTCTCTAGTAGTATTTTTTTCATTTTTTTTCTTGTAGGACTTCCGTCCACAGTGAGTAGAGTTTAGGTCCCAGCCACCTACAGCGAGATCGCCTTTTGGGCAGGACACAGAAACGGAAGGAATGAGAGCAAATCTAGCGACTTTGTCAGAACAGTTTGTAGTGAGATTAGAGTACAGTAGACGGCGCCACCGTACAAGTACGACGTTGCACACAGAGGGGTGAGAGAATTTCAGTGGGGAGGGCATAGGGAAGAATACCCATTTAACCAGTGGGTCCAGCCGGGGGCCGTCACTTAACGTGCTCGTCGGATACATGGCGGATATTCAGCGATTGTTAGTAAATCACACCATCTCTGAAAGATCAGCCCAGGTTCGAACCTGAGGACCTTGCATCGATAGTCTGACTCCCTAACCACTAAGCCATCCGCGGCTCCTGTTACTATACTCCTTATATTGTCGGATCGCTGCATACGTCATGTCGTTTCCGTTTACAGGGCCGCCCACAGCGCCACATTTGCATAACGCCAGCTGTCTCTAATTCAATTGCTCTTCAGTGTGTATACGACAGTGTAACCCGGATCTTTCTTCCATTGTAATCGCGTCTGAGGATGAGCCTAGTCTGCTCGAAAGATCTCACGTGTTTTAGTGTAAACTATAATTTTAACTATGCTAAGTCTGTAATTAAAGTTTTTTAACTGATCTTAGCTTTTAGTGATTTTACGACTTTTAATATCATGCATCGACGGACTGATTTTTTATATTCTTCAATATTTACGTTTGCACGAAAATTAGACGACATGATGACGAGAAGAACGTCGAACATACATGATATTCTCGTCGGATCGTCATGATCTTTTGATGTATTGAATGACATACCATAAAGCAGGAAGGTCACTCTGGGTCTGCAAATTGCATAAGACATCCGAAGCAAGGAAGGAATATTAGAAAGGGTACCATGCTGGAAGCCGGAGGCTCAGAGTTCTGATCATGCCCTGCCCACCGACGTCATCCAGCAAATCTTATTCCCATGCGATTACACAGCACACATGGGTATGAAGTCTAAAATAACCATACAGCAATAAATTTCGTATTAAAAATGTAGTTCTCAATCATTTTGAATTTTAATTAAAAAACTAGAAAAAATGACTTTTTAAAATTGAAAAATGTTTGGGGAAACATAGTACGTTCGATGACAAACTAAAGCCGTAAGTTGAGGGGGACACGTCCCCCCGTCCTCATAACATTCTATTCTCGTACTGCCAAGGAACGGCGATTCGAAGATAAATGGTATTAATTTCATCGTCAAGACTTTAGTTTTGCTTTGGCTCAGTCGCAAACACAGGAGAGAAACATGTCTGGAAAGTCGGTATATCAAAGCCATTTTTGTGCCTTGTAGAAAGATTTAAAAAACTCATCATCCATTTGTGTACGTCCCGAAATGTTGGTAACATTTGAAACATAAAGATGCAGAAAACTATTACACTTTTTGATTTTCCCTCATTTTTAGCATGTCTTTTGTAAAAAAAAGATCGTGCTTCTGTTATCGGTTTGCCCGTCCGTCCGTCTGTACCCGCGACATCTCTGCAACTATTAGTCCGATTTGAAAAATTCTTCTTGCATTGGGAAGCTTGAAATATGCAAATGACGATCCTTTAAATCCTTTTTTTTTTACGATGTACAATTTCGCCGGTAGAGGGCGTAAATGCAAATGATGTCGAATTTTTTTTTTTTTTTTGGAATTTTAACGACCACCGTGAGCAACTCAATGGGCTATAAGCAGTCGCCCGTCCCTAATTTAGGGCCACTGGTTCCAGGGAAGGGAGAGAGCCAGTGCCGTAAGACAAACACAACATCCATGCCTCACCGGGATTCGAACCCGGACCCCTTTCGGACGAATGAGCAGAGGCCATCGCTTAGACCACTGCGCCACCGGGGCGGCGATGTCGAATTCAAAAATACGTTTTATTCCAAATATTTGCTTCTAAACATCCGATTGAAAAAAAAAATCCTTTCGATTCCAATTATATCGAAGAGTATTTTAGATATAGTTACTTTTTCAAATTCCGCACAGACTTTCGGCTAGGGGGCGTAAAAGTAAATTACGTTTTCCTCGATAACTCTTCTTCTAAAACTCCGATTTGAAAATTTTTTCTTCAGCGGATACATCTGATGGAAAATCTTTTGCATATAATTTCATTTTCGTAAAGAATACTTTGGCCACCAGGGGGCGTAAGTGGTAATTTTTCTTCTGATGTATTTGCCACAAAATCGAAGCTTTAAAAATATCGATTAAAAAAATTCTTTCGTGGACTGACGCCACTGACATTGATAAACCTTTTCGGAATATTTTCTTCTTAAAATATTACACAGTTTCTCCGCCAGGGGGCGTAGATGTACATCTTATTTTCGTCACTATCTCTACTTCTAGGCGTTTGATTTAAAAAATGTCTTCATTGTTGGATAGTGTTTTCCGTGTGACATGTTTTTCATGTAATTTCAAAATTTTCAAGTAGTTCATAGACTTCCCGCTAGGGGGCGTAGCGGTAAATTGCGTTTCCTCATATATCTCTGCTTCTAAATCTCCGATTTGAAAAATTCTTTCTGCACCGGATACAGCTCCTGATGGGAAACCGTTTGCACATAATTTCTATTTTTGTAAAAAAAAAAAAAATTTGGCCACCACGGGGCGTAAATCTTAATTTCCGCTTCTGTTGCATTTGCAGCAAAATATGATGTTCTAAATTCTCGATTGAAAAAAACGTCGTTTGTTGACCGATACTACTCATGTCGACAAACCTTTCAGAAACATTTTCTTCTTAAAATAGTGCATGGTTTCTACGCCAGGGGGCGTAGATGTATATCATATTTTTGTCAATATCTCTACTTCTAGGAGTCCGATTTGAAAAAATTCCTTCTTTGTTGGATAGTGTTTCTAGTGAGAAATGTGGTTCATATAATTTCAAAAGTTTCAAGTAATTCATAGACTTTCCGCTAGGGGGAGTAAATGTAAATTGCGTTTCCCAATATATCTCTGCTTCTAAATCTCCGATTTGAAAAATTCTTTCTGCAGCGCATACAGCTCCTGATGGGAAATCGTTTGCACGTATTTTCTAATTTTTGTAAGAAATGGTTTGGCCACCAGGTGGCGTAAGTTTTAATTTCCGCTTCTGTTGTATTTGCAGTAAAATATGAGCTTCTAAAATCTCGATTGAAAAAAAAGTCGTTTGTTGACCGATACTACTCCTCATTTTGACAAACCTCTTAGGAACATTTTCTTCTTGAAAAAATGCATGATTTCTACGCCAGGGGGCGTAAATGTATATCTTATTTTTATCAATATCTCTACTTCTAAGAGTACGATTTGAAAAATTCCTTCTTTGTTGGATAGTGTTTCCGATGCAAAATGTTTTTCTTATAAATTCAAAATTTTCAAGTAAATCATAGACTTTCCGCTAGGGGGCACAAAGGTAAATTGCGTTTTCTGCGTTATTTCTGCTTCAAAAGATCTGATTTGAAAAATTCTTCCTGTATCGCATACAAGACCTGATGGAAAATATTTTTCACATAATTTCTAATATTTGGCAAAGAATGGTTTAACCACCAGGGGTCATAAGTGTTAACTTCTGCTTCTGAAGTATTTGTTGCAAAATCTGGGCTCCTGAAAACTCGACTAATTTTTTTCTTCGACCGATACCGCATATATGGATACACCTTTTGAGAATAATTTCTTCCTAAAATAATGCATGGTTTTCTCACCAGGGGACGTAAAGTCACATCTTATTTTTTTCGATATCTCTGTTTCTAAGAGTTCGTAAGCTCACGATTCCGTTTACAGTAATATCTGAGGGATTAAAAACCCGATTGAAAAATCTTCTTTCTTTCGTCAGATCTATTGTTTCCCATACCGGTTCCATTGACTTTGAATAGCTTTGATAAATTTAATTTGTGTCAGAACGGATTCAAAAGACGTGCTTATTACACCCGAAAATGCGGTGTCATCTTTCTTGTTACCATTCCTTTTGTTTTACCATCAGCTCTCATACACTGAAAAGGGTAAAGAACACCAAGAAATAATTCCGTTAAAATATTAGGGGGAAAATTGTGAAATTATTTGATTACCGCAAAGATTGTTTCTTGGGCATGAATAGTCTTACAAAAATGTTAAATTTTTAAACCACGAATTTACCACTGCGCTTATAAATTGGATAACGGAGAAGCTAGAAACTTGGGAAACTTTGAATGGATGCTTTAAAATGAGTAATTACAAATTTCTTTTTATTTTTCGTCATTTTCAGAAATTCTGAAGACAGGCACAGTGAATTTCAGATTTAGTCAGTGATTGGAAATAGCACGCTACAAGGAGCGCTGCTACTGTAACATGCTACTTTAGAGTAGCGTGGCATGTAGCATCGCTACAAATAGAAACATATAGTTGTAGCAGTAGCACGCTACAAAATAAAGTTGCTCGAAAATCGTGCTACTTTTAATAAGAGGTTAAAGCAATATTCTTCAAATCAGGTGACATTTCCAGATTTCGTGAAGCATGATTTTTTTTTTTTTTAGTTGGAGGTTTAACGACCACCGTGAGCAACTCAATGGGCTATAAGCAGTCGCCCGTCCCTAATTTAGGGTCATTGGCTCCAGGGAAGGGAGAGAGCCAGTGCCGTAAGACAAACACAACATCCATGCCTGACCGGGATTCAAACCCGGACGAATGATCAGAGGCCAGCGCCTTAGACCACTACGCCACCGGGGCGGCGAAGCATGATTGCCTTTAATAGGGAGTCTGAGTGGGCCCTGACAGCAATAACGTACCTGACTTAACTTACATTGTGAAAGCTCGCCAAACTATTTAACTGGGTAATCACAATTTGCCTGTGAAGACACTGGCTCTAGGGAAGGGAGTGAGCAAGTGCCGTAAAACAAACACAACATGCATGCCTCACTGAGATTCGAACCCAGACCCATCTCAGACGAATGGTCAGAAAAGAACGCTTGGGCCACTGCACTACCGCTTTGCAAAGACCGTGCTTTGATTCCGTGATTCGATTTTTTTAGTCCAAGAAAATGAATTTAAAAGATTTCCTTAGACTTCTCAGCTAGTCTTTCTAAATATGCACCACTGAATATGCTAAAATATGTTACAGATGATGATCAAAGCTGAGGTAAATGCAAAGATAAATTACTTGTGTAATTTACCTTCGTTTTCAACTCTGGGTACCATATGCAAGAATGTGGATGCAAAGATTCTCCTCAGAATTTGCACTTTAAATTTAAATATGTTAATTGATATAAGAAAAGCAGCTGAAAGCTAACTGTTAAAAGCTTTGTGGTAGGTTGCACCAAAAAGTGTTGCTGCACCAGCTGCACCACTTTCTGAGAAAAGATTCACTACTGCGTGGTGCAAACAAAATCCAATGACATGGTGCAACCTTACATCATAATGTGCTGGAACCTTGTACTATAGCGTGGTGAAAAGTTGCACCATATGTTGTTGGGTTTTGTTTTCACCACACAATGATGAATCTTTTCTCAGAAAGTGCTGCAACTGGCGTAGCACCACTTTTTGGAGTAACTTACTACAAAATGTTTAACAGAGTAGCAAAAGTTGCTACTTTTTTAAAAAAAAAAAAGTAGTGTAGCTAGCTACCTTTCAGAAAAAGTAGTAACTGTAGCAAGCAGCTACTTTTCAAGAATTCAGTTGTAACAGTAGCTAGCTACTTTTAAAAAGTAGCTTGAAATTAGCTATTTTTAAAAAGTAGCTTGAAATTAGCTATTTTTAAAAAGTAGCTTGAAATTAGCTACTTTTAAAAGTATCACTGGATTTAGTTCATCAATTTCTGGATAGAGTTGGTGAAAAAAGGGGGACCTTGGAAACAGTATCTCACTTCGATCAAGGAAAGTCATTCTTTTAAGTTCTTTGTTCTTAAATCATTATATTAGTCACAAAGTGCAATTTTTTTGTTTTAAGCATACCACAGAAAAAAGTAAACACGTACGCTCGCACGCACGCAGGCACATGAAGCAGTAAAGGAAAAGTCAGTGTTCATCAATATGGGCTTCTGACATTCTTTACAGTGACATTTTTCTCAAAATGTTCTGTTTATCCCCCCTTTATACCCTCATTTTCATCCTCCCAGCAAAAGATGACAAACCTTTCCTTTCAGTTCTTTAGACAAGACCACCCATCGAGATAAGAAAACAGCCGAAATTCTTTTACTTTTGGAGACTGGTTGTTCTGCTTGACGTGTGGTTGACATGTCTATTGTTGGGGCGGACGGCTAAATTCGTTCGGGCAACAATGATGCTTCCAGGCATTCAAGTTACTAGAAAAGAGATCTACAGTGCTACAGGTTGGTAGCACGAAACGTCAGTAAACAAAACAAAGACGAAAGGTTAAAAAAATGTTATTAAAAAAACCCAGAGATTTCCGCTTGCAACTGAAGACGGACAGAACCTTTAATGCCCGAAAAAAGCAAAGAGGGTGCTAAAACGCGTCCGGGATGAAGAGAAAAGTAAATGAAACAAACTAAATAAAATGCAGTATAATCCGATTATACGAGGAGCACGGGACTGTCAGAAATTCTTGCCAAATCAGTTTTGTGGTGAAAAATCCCACCGTGTAAAAATATGCTTACGTGATAACATGCAAATAAATTTATATGATGTATCCTAAACAACTGGATTTGAAATATTTAATTATTTAATTAGAGTAGCAAAAATGAAAATCAAATTTGCACTTATATTAATTCTTACTACAGAGGTTGATTCACGTTCATAGTGACAAAGTAAAATGAGCGTCATATGCAAATCGTGTGCGTCACGATTACGTAACCATGCTTATCGTGCAGTAGCAGAGTACCTCTTTACGAGCATTTGTAATTTTGCTTTCGTAGTGTTAAGATGCCTCCACCAGTGATTCCGTTCTGGGAGGGGTACATAGTTGCCCTTTCCGAGGAAGGTTATTCGTATGCAGTAATCCAAAAAAGGTGCTAAGAAAATGGTTGTGTGATTTCTGAAAACGGCATATGTCAAGTAATTAAGCATTCAATAGAGAACTTTGCAGCTTGCTTGAGGGGCGTACAAACCCCACGATAAAACCCCACCCTAAACCAAAGAGGACCCCTGAGGTGGTGCGAAACGTCAGGTCTCTTGTAAAGAAAGAGAATCCGGTTACGCAAAGAAACATTGCACAGCATGTAGGTGTCTCACAAGCAACTGTAAACCGCATTATCAAATCCGAGCTACCCTTAGAAAAGCGGTTTAAGCCTAACGTTCACAAGCTGCTTCAGCGCCACATTTCGTAGCGGATGACGAACTGCAGGAAACTGTATGAGAGACAATTAGCACGGGACAGGTGGAAGTTGGTGGTCACTTTGGATGAAGCATGGATATACCTTAGTGACACAAACATAATCCGGGAAATATGCTATCAAGAAAAGCGTGTCGTACGTGAATGCAAAGAAAGTTTTTCACGTCCATTTATGGTTGTGGCAGGTTTTTGCTATAATGACAAGTTAAAGCTACGAAAGGTTGCGAATAACGCAAAAACTATTACAGCTTATTATCAGACAAATATTCTTGACCCAATTTACCGCGAGGAAATTCCATCCTTATAGGGTGCTATGGTTTCAAATGTATGGATCCACAAAGATAAGGCTTTCAGCCATACAGCAAAATCCACAGTGGCATACATGCGGAAGATGGAAGCTGAGACCAGGATTCACGCTATACCATTCTTCTCAATTCATGTCAAATTCCCAGATCCCTCTCCCATGGATTTCTGCGGCTTCGGGTTATTTAAACGAACCCTCAAAAGGAGACGATACAAAACAATTGACGGCCTTTGGAAAACTTGCAAAGAGGAGTGGGAGAGAATTGATCTTGCCTGTCTGCAAAGAACCCTGCTACACTAGAAGTTGCACTGCAGAAGGATAGTGCAGGAACATGGTAAGCACACAGAACACAACAAAAGTTGGCTCCATGCTATGTCGTAACTGTATGATCCTGGAAACGTTAACGTTGTCGCTATAAACGTGAAACAACCTATGTAGCAGCGAATCCCGAAGCAGATCTCATGTGGAAGTATTTGTTAAAAAAATATATTCCCAAGACATAGTCCATGGAGTTGGTGGCAGAGAGAGTCTCTTCTTGCACCACTTACTTGTTGAGCATTTGATGTACTTACTCTGTGACGTATATTCTATTTTAACTTTCATTTTTAGTTCCCTTTTCTATGTAAATTTGAGTTTGTTCTCTTTTGCACTTTCCAAACTTAACGTGATATTTTCTCTCTCACATGAACTGAGGTTTGGCAACACAATGAGATCCGTATGTAAGAGACGTATGAATGTGATAAGAACAAGACGAGATATATAATGGCTACGCAGTAGCTGTGAAGACGGAATTTTGATGGTGAACGTTAATGCGCCTTTTGGATACGAAACTGCTTAATTGCCGTTTAAGTATTTTTGAAGGCTACGTGATTTATTTTAATGACAGTGTTGTGTTTCGTAGTCAAGTATTATTGTGGATATTAACTCAAGTCCCAGTGTTGTGTTTCATAGTTAATTGTTAATGTGGATGTTAACCCAAGTTTCGTTGATCTTACCTTGTTGAAGTACCAATGATCAAGTGCTTATTGACAGCAATAAAGGATTTGCTGTAAGTAACAATTTCCTGAACTTTATTTGAGTGACTCGTATTTCACTGTAGGTGAAGTTTCTGATCTATGTAGTGTTTTAGTAAGTCAGCTACATATAAAGGCCACAGCTCCTTACCCATTGCTTTTCTACCAACATTCTTTCACTGGCACATGGAGACTCCCCTGCGCTGTTGTAGTTTCGTCCTGTATGCCCCCATTCTATTCCCCCATCTGGACAGGGCGCATCAGGTTATCTTTGTCTTGTTTAATATGGAATTTCATTAAATTTTGTTACTTTGCTTATTAGAAGTGATTATCTTAGCTTTTCCTCTCCCTCGTTTAATCCGGGGATTTCAATGAATCTTTTTTCGCTAAAAACGATCGAATTCACTTTGAATTAACGTTTTATCAAACAAAAGCTCTTGTTTTGCTCGTTAAATCCGGGATCTCGCTAAATGCGGGATATTCTATTAGTAACTGGACAGTTTTGATTAGCGGAAGTTGATCGAAACGATATTAGCTAGTTTCAAAATTTAAGGAGTGCATTGAACAACATAATGTTTTATAGCACTGCCGGAAATCCTGGGGCAAGAAATTTTTTTTATATTTGTCCTTACAGGTCTACTTCTCTTGCTTCCCTGTATTAGCGGCACTAAACTACGGATTGGCGACTTTTTTATGTATAGCTTTAGATGCTCACGAGGGAAGTCAAACACACACACACACACACACACACACTCACACACAAACCTTCATTTTTTCTAAGAAATCAGCACCGAAGTCTAACAAATGCAAACTTCTTCTTTCAGATCACCGAATCTAACTAGTACTAGAAGTTCTTTCTTTCTAGATGTGACGTACTACAGAGGTGAAGCACGTGTCAAAAAGAGAAATCTGCAGCGATACATTCCGTCGGTGTAGTTCAGTCGGCGGTTTCGATCTTTGTCACTGGCGAAATTGTGCATTTCACATTGGCGCCCGACTGTGGAAATGGATCCACTAGCCGTTGGGTTCTTCGAAAAATGGGTGATGTTTGTTCCACACACCGTCTGGAATTAATGAAAAACTCCATCTTCGCATCAAAAAAAACAAAAAAAATTAAGAGGGAGATGATATTACGTACTACAGAGGTGAAGCACGTGTCAAGACGACAAATCTGTAGCGATACATTCCGTCGGTGAAGTTTAGTCGGTTAGAGCAACTGGCTCCGGAGCGAGGAGGCACGCGTTAGATTTCTGTCACCGAAAAATTTGTGAATTTCACATAGGTCAGGAATCAAATCGTTTGAGAACTAAAGCGAATATTCCAAATAATGTAAACTACACTCATGCTCAAAAATTAAAGATAATTGCGAATCACAGGGAAAAGTTGCCCTTCACAAAATGATTCGTCATGCAAACTACTCCATATCTCTTCCGGAATGATGAAAATCCATCTGCTGACCGATGGCGGCGCTAGGAGCACGACATACTCCACATAGCATAGGATAGATTATAAAAAGAGAAGTAAGAGCCGCCGAATAGAGCAGGTGTTGTGCGTTTCGGAGGTGCAACAGTGCTGTATACCAAATGAATATTGCTCAGCGTACCCATATTAATGATACTATGCAGGGCAGAATCATCGGTCGACTCGAGGCTGGCCAAACTCAGACAGCAGTGTCCAAGGAGCTGCATGTCCCACAAAGTTTCATTTCTAGACTCTGGCGGCGGTTCCAACAGGATGAAAATTGTGTCTCGACGCTTCAGAACTGGACTTCCGTGGATTACAATGCCGCAACAAGACCATCTTTTATTACTAACTGCCAGACGACACAGGCAGAATACAACAAGGAACCTTGCCAGAGATCTTTCACCTGCTACAGGGACCACGGTTTCAAAGCGTACTGTTTACAGACGATTGAGTGAGTTCGGCCTGTATGCCAGCAGGCCTGTCAAATGCATCCCGTTAACTGCAGCCGATCGAAGAAACCGTGTTACCTGATGAAGATAACATCGTGCTTAGACAGCTGACCAACGGACCTGTGTTTTGCTTACTGACGAATCCAGGTTTAGTCTGCATGATGATTCACGCCGTGTCTTCATCTTGAGAGTACCTAGGACTCAGTACAACGCCACCAACATCCTTGAGCTATCATCGTTTTGGCGGTGGTGGGATTATAGTGTGGGGCAAAATAATGTTGGGTTCATGTACAACCCTCCATGTGTTCGAAAGAAGTACCGAGATAGGCCAGACGTACCGCGATGTTACTCTACAACAATATGTCCGGATATTCAGGGGTGCAATGGGACTTGAGTTCGTGTTTATGGATGACAACATATGTCCTCATCCAGCCACGTTAGTCGAAGAATACCTAGAAATTGAGGATATCACCCGCTCGCTCTCCCGATTTAAACTTCATTGAGCTTGCATGAAACACACTCGGGAAACGTATTGCAGGACGTCGTCCACCTCCTAGGACTCTTCTGGAGCTTCGGACAGCATTGGTGCAAGTGTGGGACTCCGTACCTCAAGTGCAATTTGATAATCTGGTGGTGAGTACGCTTAGATGCTGTACTGCATGTGTCGCTGTGGCAGGCCAACATACAACATATTGAACGCTTTCTTCACCATAAAAAAACATTTGTGTTCTGCACGAGATGTGTATTGCAAATTAGATCCAGGGAGCTGTTTTCCTTTCTTTTGACCACTATGGCGGATCCTCTAGGGTTTTTTTTTCGTTCTGAATGTTTTTTTCTTTTTTTTTTTTTTGTTTGGTTGAAGGTTTAACGACCACCGTGAGCAACTCAAAGCAGTTGTCCGTCTCCGTCCCTAATTTAGGGAAACTGGTTCCAGGGAAGGAGGAGAGCCAATGCTGTAAAACAAACACAACATCCTTGCCTCACGGGGATTCAAACCCGGACTCATCTCGGACGAATGGTCACAAGCCAGCGCTTAGACCACAGCGCCACCGGGGCTGCTCTGAATTTTCCTTTAGTTCAACAGGCTCCATATCTAATACATTTTGGTTACAGTCCTAAGGGTGGGAAAGTCAAAACTAACATTACCCTTAATTTTTGAGGGTGAGTGTATTATTTGGTAGCGCAGGGTGCCCACACACAAAACTATAGCAAACAGAAATGATCCTGTAAGTAAGAAGAAGCTGAGAGTGCGGTGTGCTTTGTACGAGTGACAATAATAAAATCGTTGCCTGAATTTTTGTGTTTAACATAGTACATTTTTATAATCATTTCAAAGCCCGCAAGCAAGGGCGTTATCGAAGAAGAAATTAATAAACGCATGAAACTTGGCGGGAGTGTATTTGGAAGAAGCGGTACAATATTCAAGAGCAATTTACTATTATGAAAAGTGTTTGATCGAACTGCATATTTCCAGTTCTTACTGAGACATACAGAGACTGCGGATAACTCAAAGAAGCATAGCGAGACGCATGGTTGGTGTAACCAAAAAAGAGAATAAGAAACTCATGGATCAGGAAAATAACAAGATTTGATGACATCATGGTCAAAGTAAAGACCCTAGAGTGGCAATGGGCTGGACATGTTGCTAGAACAACTGACCACCAGGGGAGAGCTGAAATACTAGACTGGATACCAAGGGATATCAAAACACCCAAAAGAAAACCGCGTGAATATAAATGGTTAAAGTTCGAAAGCATGTCTTAATGGCATTAAAGAGAATTGCTCAAGACAGAGAGTTGTAGAAGAGACTTGTGGAGGCCTTCATCCGGTAGTGGATTGGGATTGGTTGTTGTTGCTCATGGTGATGACGATGATGATATAAACGAATTTCAAATTTTAATGACTTTTTAATATTTTTCACTGATGGTAACAACACTTCACTTACCTCTGATAGCATTCCGAACCTAGTCACTTCTGACGGTGTCTTTGCTTTGAAGAACAATGAAGTACTGTACAATTTTAATGGCCCTGTAATGTTATACCAAGTAGCACTTATCAGTAAATATTAAACGTAAAGGAGAAGCCATCCGATGACTGAATGGTCAAAGGCGCTCGCTAATCGTTCTAGCTGAATCGAGTCCTGAGTTCCGGATGAGGCATAGGTATCGTGCTTGACCCATGATATTGGCTTTTTCTCCCTCCTGGAAGCAATACCCAAAATTTGGGATGGGTGAATACTTGGGGCCTTAGATGGTTGCGGTGGCCACTAAAACTCAGAAACAAAACGAAAAAAGATTTACGTGTAAGATTTCTCGGCGAGAGGTAATAACAGTAATTGCAGTGTTGCCTCCTTTCGTAGAGAACTTTTAAAAATATATTGAAAATTTAAACTTTCATTGGTATAACGCGAAATGCTAGCTAATCAAAATGCAAATTTTGTACAAAAGAATGTTTGTTGGCAAAGACTTTCTAATTTACTCTCATCTATACTCAGTAGACGAGCATTGTGATGGACAGCTTACATGGGCACCCCCTACGCAGAGTGGAATAGACCAAAGTCGAAAATCCTCTACATATATTAGGCGGACAGCAGAGCTTCCCAACAGTGTGGGCCGCAGGTGGCCTAGTGGTAAGCGTTCGTGATTGTCATGGAGATAACCTCAGGTTCGATCCTGGGCAGGTACGAACGTTCGAACCACTAAATACCCGACGTGCGTCGGATGGGCACGTTAAGCCGTCAGATCTCGGGTACTGTCCCCCCCGGTAGTAAATAAGGGCGTCTTCTACCACGCTTCCGTGCGACTTTCCTATTGGGCACGCTAGCCCAAATCTCCTAGCTTCCTATTTCAAAGGGTTGTTTAAGACCTGGGGTCAGACACTCCCTTCATGAAATCATCTACGTATGATCTGATCTGATGGGCACCTTAAGCCGTCGGACCCCGGGTACTGGCCCCTCGGTAGTAAATAAGGGCGTCTTCTACCTCACTTCCGTGTCACTTTCCTATCGGGCACTGTAGCCCAAATCTCCTAGCTTCCTATTTCTAAGGGTTGTTTAAGACCTGGGGTCATACACTCCCTTCCTGAAATCATCTACATATGATCTGATCTGATCTGATGGGCACCTTAAGCCGTCGGACCCCGGGTACTGGCCCCCCGGTAGTAAATAAGGGCGTCTTCTACCTCGCTTCCGTGTCACTTTCCTATCGGGCACTCTAGCCCAAATCTCTTTGCTTCCTATTTTTAAGGGTTGTTTAAGACCTGGGGTCAGACACTCCCTTCCTAAAGCCCTCTACATATGATCTGATTTGATCTGATGGGCACCTTAAGCCGTCGGACCCCGGGTACTGGCCCCCGGTAGTAAATAAGGGCGTCTTCTACCTCGCTTCCGTGTCACTTTGCTATCGGGCACTGTAGCCCAAATCTCTATTTCAAAGAGTTGTTTAAGACCTGGGGTCAGACAGTCCCTTCCTAAAATCCTCTACATATGATCTGATCTTCCCAACAGTGTATCGCAATAGACGTACATGGGTAAACGTGGTGACCTGAGCTACTTTGATCGTGGACGTATCAGCAGCGCAAGACAGCTGAGTCATTCTATCGCCCAAATGATAATAACCCTAGGGTTCAGAGGGCAACTTCATCAAAAGTGTACTACAATCCCAATACACCCTTGATAAGGTTGCCATGTCGGAAGCCCATACAGGGTGAGCGAGCGATCGGTACGGCTCACCCTGAATACCCTGGGCCACGGGAGCCGACGCCCTACTCGTGTGCCACTGTTGATTGCCCGTCATCGTACATTTCGCCCCGTCTGGTGCCGGGAACATCAAAGCTGGACCTCTGCAGGGTGGTGCCGCGTCGTGTGGTCAGATGAATCCCGTTTGCAGTTGCACCGTGCTGACGGGTGGGTGCGGGTGTAGCGCAGACAGCATGAGGCCATGGCCCCGTCGTATCAGGTCGGCTCTGCTTAAGGCGGTGGTGACTTTATGATGGTTTGGGAAGCCTTCTCATCGGACACTTTAGGTCCCGTAGTGTGTTTGGAGAGGTTCTTACCCATTGCGCGCTATCTGCATGTGTTGGCTGATGACCAACACGCTTTCATGGCGTTCGCGCATCCTGCGACCGATGGCCTGTTTCAGAAGGACAAAGCGAAGCCTCCACCCGGTCGCAACCACCCAGGCATCGCTCAAGAAACACTCATCTGAGTTTGGAACCATCAAGTGGCCTCCAAGGTCCCCGGATTTCAACCCTGTGGAAGCTCTCTGGAATGTCGAGGAGCGGAAAGTCAGATCCATGGATCCTGGACCAAAGTTTTGGGCAGAGTTGTGGACAATGCTGCAATAGGCATGGCTGACATTACCTCCAGAAATCTTTCGGCATCTAGTGTCTGGTAAAGTCGATGCATGAGCGTGAACAGGCTGTTATCCGCGTTAGAGGAGGACCAGCACGCTCTTAGACAGATATCTAATATTTAGTCCATTTTGTATATACCCCAGATTTCTGCTTGAATGAATCGAAAGTGTTGGTACTTATTAGGCACTTTACCAGCTCGGAAGGCGAAAACTTATTAGGACATAACGGAAACCTGGAAATATTATCTACACGCTCTTGCAGCTGATATTGCTAACTTACCGTATAAACTCGTGTATAGGTCGACTTTTTAATGAAATATTTAGGTCGAAATCAGGGGGTCGAACTATACACGGAAAATATTTCTGATAAGCTGAAAACCAAAATTTTGATGCCTTATGGAAATGCGCATACTTAGCCCTTTGTTAATTTGCAGTTGTATATTTAGTCATTTTCCGGTTGTTATTGGTACAGAAGAAAGTTATTGCTAAGACTTTTCTTGATTTTATATGTACGAGTTTTTGTTGTTTTTATTCGCAAGTAGAAAAACTCGTTTCGCAAGGTCCGTTTTAGATCTGTCGACATGGCCTTGACTGCCCCGCTGGTAAATTATCCAGAGGAAAGAGGTGAACGCGTCAGCCAGTAGTTTAAGTTGCACCGTGCCGTGACCTACGACCATGCTCAATTCTCGACGTAGGGATGAAGAGGGAAAAGAACAGACAATTGAGAAAGGATACCGCTGCCCCTGCTTAGCGACGGTGTAGAAGAGAGGCTTGACAATCTACAGAACAGCGGTAACTTGATCAATGCATCCCGAAAATGAAAGTGTTTAAACTTGGCCGATCGCTCAGAATAACATTGCCCCTGATAGTAAAAAGGTGCATTAGTTTAACAACCTACTTACGTTTGTTATTAAATTAAGCGTGCTCCGGCTCTAAATATCAAACAAACAGTAAATTTTTCCGAAGACTAAGAGCGGGCAAAAAGTATTGCATCTTTACTGAATGGGGTGATGTTTGGTTTTGTGACTAAAGCCGATTGTTTGTCACAAACACGGTGAAGAGGGGGATGAAACTCGGGAGTAGATAAACGACCTCTCTGTCAATCACACACTCGTCCAGCTCAGCAGTTGACCGACAGCTGCTACGCTGCACAGGGTAGTGAAAAAAATATAGAACAAATTTTCTTCAATTTTTTAAATAGCTGCGTGCAAAGTTTACAGTGTCAACAATACAACAAAATAAAGATTCATGTTAAATTTTAAAGGGATCCATTGAAAACTTCAAAAGTTACACATTTATTTTTTACGGCATGCATATTCTTTATGGGATAAAAAAACTAACAGGTTGACATCAAAACCTATTTACGGTTTCCAAATATATTTCAGGAAGTTTTTTTTTTTTTTTAAATAACGATGTGCCTTACGACGTTTGGTAAATACATCACAATTCGTTTGCTGCGGGAGCAAATGCTTTACTCTCCATGAATGAAGTAACTGCAAAAGACTCGCTCGCAAAAAGTGGAAGAACGAGGTGAGGGGTAGGGGGGCAATGTGCAAAAGTGGGTTCATATACTGTTAAAGTGTGTAACCTTCCCCTGAAAACTCTCTAACCAGGGTGGTGAGCCCTATCATCTTCCCAGAATTGTGCCTCAATTCCACCCACATTTTGCGGGAAACTGTTGCAAGCAACATTGCGAGAGCCAGCTACAACAATAAATAGTAGGTTCACATTTCCGCATGCGAGAGCATCCTCGGATACACAAGATAGGTAGGTATACAAAAACTGCAGATATTCAGATAAAAATCGGAGGGTCAACTTATACGCGGGATATGTAAAAACTGCAAATATTCAGATAAAATTCGGGGGGTCGACCTATACACGAGTATATAGGGTACTTCTAGGAAACATCTAGAAGGGGATCGACCTTAAACTGATGTTCTGTTCTTTCATGTGAAATAAAGATTTGCGATTCAATGCAGCGGAAACTCACAATGTCGTCAAAGTACGTGTAATGTGAGTGAGGGATGCATCATGGAAGAAATCAAAAGTAATATAACACCTGATTGGAGTACGCTTGAAAGAAACTATGATTTCTTACAGACAATCACCAGTTTCTTCTTTAGGCTCCATTTTAAGGCAAGGACGTTGGCGATTCACCACCATAAGCTACGCACAGTCATGGCGAAGAATATCCTGGTGATTGGATGGGATGGGTTTTCTGTTTGTTTTCGTTCTCAGTTGTCAGCAGCCAGTAATGGTTCTGTGCATCCCGGGCAGACTTTAGGGTCCCACCCACGTATATGCGTTACATAAAGCTATGTTGCACTAGAGTTGACTGAATACGTGCTTGTAATATACGTAGTACTATTCGTATTGTCGCACGTGTTTTGGTATTACTACAACTACATTTGTGCTCTGCATTGCATGTAAATTATTATTGTATAATATTTGTATTTGCATGTTTGAAGGTTCATGTGTTTGTGTTAGCTGTATTATTATTCATATTTTTGCATTTATGTGTTACATTATTGCATTTCTTACATATACACTGAAGATCAATTGAATTAGAGACAGCTGACGTTATGCAGATGTGGCGCTGTGGGAGGCCCTATAAACGGAAAGACATGAGGTATGCAGCGATCCGACAATAAAAGGAGTGATGCGACGGGAATCAGTAAGAGTCGGACGCAGTACACGAAGGATCTAAGCGCATTTGATCGTGTGGAAATTGTCGGGGCCCGACGAATGGGTCACTCCATCTCGGAAGTCGTGCAGGCACTGAGATTTTCACGAGCCATTGTGTCACGGATGCACCGTGAGTACATCGAATTCGGTAAAACCATCCCTGCAACGGCCAACTGCCGTGGACAATAGCGTGTGGATGAGCGAGCTCATCGTCGGCTAGCTCGCATTGTAACAGCGGATAGACGGGCCACAGTGCAAGAAATCACTCGGCAATTTAACGCTGGTGCACAAAAACGTGTAAGCAGCCACAGCATCCAGAACCATGTCCTCGCTATGGGGTACAGAAGCCATCGTCCCACGAGGGTACCACTGCTGACCGCACATCACAGGGTGCAAAGATTAGCATGGGCGCGGGAGCATCGCCACTGGACCCTAGACATGAGGGAAAATGTTGCCTGGACTGATGAGTCGTGATTCACGTTGGTACATGCGGATGGCAGGATACGAGTACGGCGCAAACCACATGAAGCGACGGATCCTTCTTGACAGCAGGGTACTCTTCAAGCTGGTGGGGGTGGCATTCTCGTCTGGGGACTGTTTACGTGGACTGAAATGGGACCCCTGGTACGTGTAACATCGTCCTTACAGGTCAACGTTACCGGGATATTCTGGACGACCATTTGCTCCCGTTTGTGCGTCTTGAACATCCCACTGGGGACCTCATCCTGCAACAAGACGCTTCCGAATTGTATCCGAATGGTTGGATGAACACTCCACCGATGTGACGTCGCTTCCTTGACCAGCTAGGTCACCTGACCTCAATCCCATTGAGCACATCTGGGATGCTATCAAGAGAGATGTTCGAGGCTCTGATCCCCCTCCATCAAATCTTCGTGAACTATGGGAGCTTGTTCAGGGGTCGCTGATCCGTATGGCTTCCCAACGCTTCCGGTGTCTTGTCGAGTCTATGCCGAGACGAATCGCCGCCGTCATAAGGGCGAAAAGTGGTGCTACACGTTACTAGACAGGTGTCTCTAATTCAATTGCTCTTCAGTGTATGTATTGTATTTCTCTTTTGTTTGTGTATGGTGCGATGAGTATTTGGTTAATCATTTTTTGGTACAGAAATTGCATGTGCGATTTCATAGTATGCTAGATGGTGTAACATGGCAAAATAAAATTCAAATTCAAATTCACAGAATCCATGAAAAACCGCAAGTTATTGTAGATAGTCGGCATCGAAACTAGAAGCAGGAGTAGTTACATACCACTCAGCCAGGAAGCTGGCGATTTGTCAACGGCGCCACGTTTGTGGGTCTTGCTTGTTTAAGTGTTTAATTAGAATACTATCTCTCTCTCTCTCTTTCTCATTCCCTGGCTGTCTGTCTCTCTCACTTTTCACTTATGGATACAGAGATAATAGGCAAGTCAGAGAAACAGCAAGAGATGCATAACTGGAGTACCTAGAAACATAGGAAGGGAAACTGGTGTGTAATGACAAATACCACAGTTGAAGATATCATCACGGTGTATAAAGGACACCAAAGAAATGCGCTGGTGGCATATATCTAGTACAGATCAACTGTGGACGAAACAAACGCATAATACGAAGAGAACAGAATGTTACAGAATAAAACTACGTAGGAAGTTGTTAGGAATTATTGCTGGGATAACGTGGAATACACAGTGCGTCAAAGAATTTTTAAGAATGGGTCTGTAAAATGAAATAGAAACAAGAAATTATAATTTGTTTTAGTTTGTTATTCAAAATAAGTCCATCCGGCTTCAATACACTTGCTACAGCGATTTAATAATGATTCGAATGCCTGTTCCAGTTCACTTTGCGGAATTGCCTCCAAAGCACGCGTCGAAGTTGTTTGTATGGTCGAAATATCATAAAAAACCCTCTTAACTTCATTTTAAGTTTTGGGAACAAAGAAAAGTCGCAGGGTGCTAAATTAGGCAAATACGGTGGATGATTCAACACACAGACGTTATTTTTCGCCAAAAATCTACGAACAAGGAGTGAGGTGTGACTGAGTGCATTATCGTGCAACAAACACCAACTGTTTTCATCTACGATATTCTGGACGAATACGACGAATTCTGCCCATCAAACGCCTCAAAACATTTAAATAAAATTCACCAGTAATTGTTTGTCCACTTGGAACAAATTCTTTGTGGATAATACATTTACTAACGAAAAATGTAATGAGCATTGGTTTGATTTTCGATGGAACTTTTCTTGTTTTTTTGGCTTGTGGCGAGTTATTTGACTTCCATTCCGCACTTTGTTGCTTTGTTTTAGGATCATATTGAAAACACCATGTTTCATCCCCAGTAACAATCGATTTTAAGAAGTTTGGATCATTTTCAGCGGCTAAAATGATGTCTCGGCAATGTGCACTTCTACTTGATTTTCGTTCATTGGTTAACGTGTGTGGAACAAATTTAGCACAGACTTTTGTTTTGCCCAAATCTTCATGCAGGATGGTTCGAATCGTTCCTTTGTTGATGTTTAAAGACTCTTCCATCATTTTTAGTGACGCACAACGATTGTTTGTCACGAAATCACGCACTTTTTCAATAATCTCAGGTGTCCTAGATGAACTTGGTCTTCCGGTGTGCTTATCCTCTTCTAGCGTCTCTCTTCCGTCCAAAAAACGTTTGTGCCACAGGAAAACATTTGATCTACTTAAACAAAACTCACCGTAAACTTGTTTCATCATTTGGTACGTTTCCGAGGCCTTTTTTACTAAATTTTGCGTTAAATTTAATAACAGCCCTTTGTTCCATCTTAATAATTCAACATGAAAAAAATTTTACTTCTCTAATGATCGCCCGTTTCGTTTGAGTTACTTTAACAACTGCGCAGTACTTTTGGCAGAAAGCAAGCAGATGGTCACGGTTTACTACGCATTCGCGATTACACTGGTGGCGTCATCGTAGGCTGAAATCTAGCGCCAGTCTTAAAAATTCTTTGACGCACTGTGTATACCCACTGAAGACACAGACAGCTGTGAAAAAGACAGTTGAAAATTTTACGGAAAAACTTCGTACCATTTTTCAGTGAAGTGGTGTTTAATCGGTATCTCTGTTCATTTGCCAATCTACTATCTATCGATACGATACCAAGTGTAAAATTTCAACAAAATCTGACAACATCTAAAGGATGTCGTTAAAGAACAAGACAATTTTCATATTTTTAAAAGATTTTTCCGTTCTAAAACTATATTTCGAGTGTTTGAAAAAACTCACAAAAGAAGAAAAAATAACGTGGAGAATGTTTAGAATATTGAAGTGAAGGGACACTTTACTTCTTTTATAAGCATATAGGAGTTTTCCAGTCCATATTTCATGGATACATCGTAACAAAACGTAAATATTTATTCCCAGCAGGGCGATTCTAACTTAGACAAATGCCAAACAACGCATGGGAGGTCTTGACTATGAGTACCTGTACTCTATCGGAATGTAATTCACGAACTACACAGAGAGATAGATATACACCGAAGTGCCAGAAAAACTGGTACACCAGTCTACAGGGCCGGCTGGACCATAGGGGCAACCGGGGCAGTCGCCATGGGCCCCGCGACTTCAAGGGGCCCCGTAGTTTGGAAAAAAAAATCATTTACGGTAGAATTGTTTACAAACAATTTTTTTTGTGTGTAAGTTTTCGGGTACGAGGCCTTAACATATTTTTTTTTTTTGGAGGGGGGGGGGGGGGTAATTTTATTGTTTCCAATCCCTCCATTTTCGAATAGAATATCGCCCTTCGCCGTACAAATACTGAAATTTGCAGATTTCAAGTGATTATTGTAACTACCTTAATATTTTCCTCATTCACAAAATAGCAATTTAAATTTCATCATTTTGCGGCCCTTACTTTTATGTATTTCACAATTTGCGTGCAAACTAGATACTTAAATTTAGAGAAATGAAAATAAAAATAGCAAAGTTGGTTTGCTACACATGGAGGCCTTTATTCAATGACTTTAAACACATTACTAGAAACTAAAAAAAATGTATTATGAGCGCGTATAAAAGTTTCAAAAAGTTTAAAAACAAATCAAGATCCCTAATTGATTTTTTATGCCATTTTGCATTAAAAATCAATCAGGGGAAAAAAACTATTTATATGAATTTATTTTAGAGGGATCCCGATTATTTTCTACACTGAAGTATTCGCAATACAAAAAATTTCGCTACGCAGGGATTTTTTATCATTTTGTGAAGAAGTTTTTATAAGAGTCATAATACAACCTCAACCCCACCTTCCCGGAAAGAAAATCGTAGATTTTAACAGTTTTTATTCTCTGTCTCTCGGAACTTTCAATCGATATTGTGGTCTATTTCTTAAGCTTAAAACAAATATTTTTTTGAGATAAACATTTTGTCTTTATGATAATTTTCGTTATGACGTACTACAGAGGTGAAGCACATGGCAAGGCGGAAAAGTTGCAGCGATAAATTCCGTCGGTTAGCTTAATTGGTAAAGCATTCGGCTCCGGAGTAGAGGGATGCGGATTCGTTATTGTCACAGTGAAAGTTGTGAATTTCACTTCGTGTGTGTTCTTTACGGACCTTTTTTACGCAACAACTTTATTAAAATATGAGATTTATTTCCTGGTGCCAGAAAAGAAATTTCGCCCCGAGCCCCGCAAAATCTCCATCCGGCTGTGCCAGTCTAATACTTGGTAAGTCCCCCACGAGAGCGCAGGACTGCAGAAATACGACGAGGCATACTCCACTAGCTTCTGGAAATATGCTGTAGGCAATGCACACCATACTTCCTGCAGAGCGTTCCACAATTCGGGTGTATTCCGAGGTCTCGGATTCCTGTGTTCGATAGCACGTTGCATGGCATCCCAAGTGTGTTCTATCACGTTCATATCTGGGGACTTGGGTGGGAATAGCAACACCCCAAACTAAGATGAATGCTCCTCTAACCATAATGTGGCGTCCCGACACTTGTGTGGAGGTGCATTGTCCTGTTGGAACAAGCCCAACCCATCAGCATGAATGAAGGACATGAATAGGTGTACCTCGTCAGAAAGGATGCGCACATAGCGTTGGTCGGTCACAGACATTTGTAGACGTACCAGGGGTCCCAGTGAAGTCCAGCTAAACACACCCCATACCATTACGGACCCCCCAACAGCTGGTACAGTTCCCTGTTGACAGGCGGGATCCATGGCTTCATGGGGTTTGCGCCACACACGAATCCTTCCATCTGCTCGATACAGTTGGAAACACACTCGACAGACCAGGCTACTTGTTTCCAGTCATCAAGTGTCCAGTGGCGGTGTTGCCGTGCCCAAGCGAGGCGCATAGCTCTGTGTCGTGCACGCATCAAGGGGACTCGAGTTGGGCGTTGCCTCCCAAAGCCCATATCGTGCAGGGTACTTTGCACAGTCCGGACGCTGATGCTTGTTGAGGCTCCAGCATTGAATTCCAATTATACCTGCGAGAGTGTAGCACGCCTATCGTGTGAAACGATTCTTGACAGCCGACGATGGTCACATTCACCCAATGTCTTTTTACGGCCACACTGGTATCGTAGGTTGGAGGTTTTGCCGGAATTCTTGTAGTCACGGTACACCCTTGCAATGGTCGTTCGTGAAAATCCGAACTTCGTTTCTACCTCGGAAATACTATGGCCCATCTCTGAGCGCCAACTATGACACCGCGTTGAAAATCGCTTAAATCATTATTACTTGTCATTCTCATGCCGAAAACAGCCCTGACAGCTATCAAGGATATCGCTTTATATACGCACTGGCGGACGCAACCGAGTACGTGCATAGGTGACGTTGCTATGTATTTTGTATAAGCTTGTCTGTACCAGTTTTTCTGGCACTTCAGTGTATATCACCTGCCATTTCAAACGTCACACATTTTTCGAAGGGAAGAAAGAATTCTCATTAATTCCAGACTGTGTGTGGAAGAAGCATCACACATTTTTCGAAGGAAAGAAAGAATTCTCATTAATTCCAAACGATGTGTGGAAGAAGCATCACACATTTTTCGAAGGCAAGGAAGAATTCTCATTAATTCCAGACGGTATGTGGAAGAAGTATCCCACATTTTTCGAAGTTAAGAAAGAATTCTCATTAATTCTAAACGATGTGTGGAAGAAGCATCACACATTTTTCGAAGCGAAGAAAGAATTCTCATTAATTCCAGACGGCATGTGGAAGAAGTATCCCACATTTTTCGAAGTTAAGAAAGAATTCTCATTAATTCTAAACGATGTGTGGAAGAAGCATCACACATTTTTCGAAGCGAAGAAAGAATTCTCATTAATTCCAAACGCTATGTGGAAGAAGTATCCCACATTTTTCGAAGTTAAGAAAGAATTCTCATTAATTCCAAACGATGTGTGGAAGAAGCATCACACATTTTTCGAAGGCAAGAAAGAATTCTCAATAATTCCAGACGGTATGTGGAAGAAGTATTCCACATTTTTCGAAGTTAAGAAAGAATTCTCATTAATTCTAAACGATGTGTGGAAGAAGCATCACACATTTTTCGAAGGCAAGAAAGAATTCTCATTAATTCCAGACGGTATGTGGAAGAAGTATCCCACATTTTTCGAAGTTAAGAAAGAATTCTCATTAATTCCAAACGATGTGTGGAAGAAGCATCACACATTTTTCGAAGTTAAGAAAGAATTCTCAATAATTCCAGACGGTATGTGGAAGAAGAATTCCACATTTTTCGAAGTTAAGAAAGAATTCTCATTAATTCTAAACGATGTGTGGAAGAAGCATCACACATTTTTTGTATTTAAGAAATAATTCTCATTAATTCCAAACGATGTGTGGAAGAAGCATCACACATTTTTCGTAGTTAAGAAATAATTCTCATTAATTCCAGACGATGTGTGGTACAAGCATCACACATCTTTCGAAGAACCTAACTGCCAATAGATCCATTTTTACGTTTGGGCGCCAGTTTGAAATTCAAATCCTCTCCCTGCCGGTAGTACTCGAACCCCTGCATCCTTCAACTTCGGAGCCGAATGCTTTCCCACTTTATCTACGCCCTGCAAGCTCGCTTCCGTCTTGACACGTGCGTTACCTCTGAGGTAGGTATCTCATAAAGTGAGCTAAATAACATTCAGAGCAGAAAAACATGTATTTAAAATTTATAAAATTAGCTCATTGATGTTAGTTTACTTATGTTGAGAGCAAGCACTTGATTTACAGGAATACGTATTTTACAAAAAAACTTTTTATAAATTTCGCGATTATAAAATACGCTATTATGAATATAACAAATGGTGTCATAAATGGTGAACTCGAAAAATTTCCCCTTTTTATTCACTCTATAATTTTCCGTACTGCATCATAATTTTTTTTATGGAATTTGTACCTCCGTTTCTGATATCTTTCTTGGACGTTCATTTCTTCTCGATTCGTTTATCGCTGAAATGACCACATACTTCTTTCTGCCCCTGTTTCCGCTGTGTTTGTTATATTTGTTTCCCAGTGGCATGTGTTGTTCCAATTGATTCTGTGTCTCTTTTTTTCTTTTCACCTGCTTACCTCTTTATCTGCCTTTGGTTAACTCCCTGTTATATGATATGAAGACCTTAGTAATAACAGATGTCCCGTCCGGTCAGATCAAGTCTTTGAGCTTTGAGGCTAGTGCCCTTTGGAAAATGCTTATGCAAAGGAACTCGTCATGTCACTTGTCTGTCGTTCTTCGCTGTGGGGCTGTTGTTAAGTATAAATAATTAATAGACACGTCGGACAATGGTTGTGGAACAATAAAACTTCTCTTTGCTTTATTTCGGTCTTCGTGATCATGTCAGCTGTGCTCTTTTATCAAATATTATCCTTAAGCTACATTCATATTAAGATAGCTAATTGTTAAGGAGGCTCTGAGATGAAGAACTTACGCTTTGATTAAAGCGAATGAGCTGCAAAGATAAAACTATCGCTTTGTTGATAGCATTTGATAGATAATTATTAAGTAGCCGCAGATTTATCCATTGCCTGGAACCAAAAGAAAATAAACCAAAAGAAGAAAAGATGGGGGACGGCCAGATGAGCTTCTCAAAGCAAATGCGTTTAACAAGGCATTGTTTCATTAATACCCTTATGTACAAAGCAGTGAAAAAAAAGTGAGATCATTCCGAAATAAAGATACAATACGCTTTGTCGCAGTTAATCAGTGTTAAACGAACCGACATGCATTAGCGACAAAAGTGAAATTGATTAAATAAACAATAAGAAAGGTTACAACGAAGTGAATTTCTCCGTCACTTTTATCCGCGCCGGGGTTCGAACCCGGGTCCCCTCATTCCGGAATAAGTTGCTCTACCAATTAAGCTACGCGGACATTTGTTCTGATTCCTGTCTGCCTTTATGTCGTGTGCGTCCTTCTGGCAGGTACGTCACATCTCCTGGTACGTTACATCATCTCCCCCTTATTTTTTTTTCGAAGTGCTGCTCTTATTTTTCCTATCTCGCGGTGTGGAAATAACATCACACCAATGCGAGATTTTGAACGGTCGGGTCATCCGGATAGTTCGGGCGCCATTACAACGAAGTGAATTTCTCCGTCATTTTTATTCGCGCCGGGGTACGAACCCGGGTCCCCTCATTCCGGAATAAGTTGCTCTACCAATTAAGCTACGCGGACATTTGTTCTGATTCCTATCTGCCTTTATGTCGTGTGCGTCCTTCTGGCAGGCACGTCACATCTCCTGGTACGTTACAAGGTTTTTGTTCGGATGATCAAAATATACGGCCGCTTATTAAAGGGTGAACAATTCTTTGTAGTGACACGTTCTATGTGTTTATTAAAAAATTTTCAATTCAAAAGCGCATTGTAGCACTTGGATGAGAAAACCTGATGCTCATTAATTTTTATATTAAAAAACTGCACCTATAAATGAAGAGAAATTACATTTCCAATGAAGCCCGGGTACTGGCCCCCCGGTAATAAATAAGGGCGTCTTCCTCCCCCTTTCTACCTCCTTCCGTGTGACTTTCCTATCGGGCACTCTAGCCCAAATCTCCTAGCTTCCTATTTCTAAGGGTTGTTTAAGACCTGGGGTCAGACACTCCCTTTCTAAAAATCCTCTTCATATGATCTGAGTTATGATGATTTCCAATGAAGGACTGCCGTATCCCATAGGTTGGAGCAGTCGGCTGTCGTTGTGTTGGTATAAGTTTCGATTCTATCCTATCTATTCCAACCACCCAAAACCCACCGGGCCTCGAAGTGCACGCCAAGCGAAACCGGCAGTCACGGATTATTAGATCCTCCTTTTAAAATGAGGTCATATGTTCCTTCCCTCTCCCTCTAGTCCAGCATCCTATCGCGGCGCCAGTTCGCACCTTCCTGCCTGTCATCTCCAATCCCGTCCACCCACCGCTCCCTTCAGGGCTCACAGCCACCCGTATGTGGAGTATTACTCCGGACCCAGACACATGTACATAAACACCGTAAGATGAGAACCCCACGTGAAATGGTTGCCTCGAAGTCGAATTGTTCGCACAAACATAAAAGAACTACAAAATAACTAAGACGGCTACTTTTCAAATTTTCTAGAATATTGCCTAATTATACAGGGTGATCCATTTAAACCAGTACCATGTGATTTACTTATAATTTTTTTATAAATAACAATAAAATCATACAGTAAGTTGAGAATTATATATGTGGTATTGGAGAATCATTTTATCAAAGCAAATGTTGGAATTGTCTTCCATTTTCTTGTAAACACAGTTGAACACGCCGCCCATATTCAGTGATGTCTCATGTAAAGTACGAACAGTAACATTGCCAATTTCAGTCGTGATTGTTTCACGCAATGCATCCAATGTTTTTGGATGGGTTTTGTAAACTCTATCCTTTAAATAGCCCCATAAAAAAAAGTCAGGGGAAGTTAAGTCCGGAGATCGGGGAGGCCATATGTTTTTTTGAAATTAATCTGTCATCAAAGAAGCTGGTTATGAGTTCCATTGAGACTTTCGATGTGTGACACGTACCGCCATCCTGCTGAAAGTAGCCCACTGTCAATTCAATGTCACCAAGTTGTTCCACAAATTCATTGAATATGCGGCAATAAACGTTAGTGTTGACAGTCTCAGAGAAAGAAATGGGGCCAATAATTTTCGTACACGAAACCGCACAATATACACCAACCTTTTGTGAATGCATCGGTGTTTCACACATAACGTGTGGGTTTTCGGCAGCCCAGTGTCTGCTGTTTTGCGAATTGACGTAACCTGACAGATGAAACCAGGCTTCATCCGTAAAATATGTGATGGAGAGAATATCAGATCGCAAATTAAGAAAATTTTGAAACCATTTGCAGTAACTTACTCTCTTTCCCTTGTCCGGTTCCTGCAGCTGATGGATTACGTGCACTTTAAATGGTCGAATATTCGCTTTTTTTGCTGCCCTTTGACAAGTTCCGTATGAATATCCTGTCTGTTGGCTTAATCTGCGCAACGATTTCGTCGGAGATTGAAGTAAACGTTGCCGAACGTCGTACACACGCGTTTGAGGCATCGGAGGGTGATGTCTACCGCTACCGCTGAGAAGATAACCGGTTTGCTCCATTTTTTTTTGCCATCGACAGAATTGTTGACTTGCTTGGCACTTTTCGAAATCCAAACTCTCTTCGAAATGCTCGTTGCGTTTTGATGACAGAATTGGTTACCCAATACGATTTCACTAAAAAAAACACGCTCTGGAACAGAGTACTGCATGTTTCCGAAAGCACGCAAGTGAATGACAACGCAACAACAAACAAATCACGAGCTGAGTTACAGTTACGGTTAGCAATCTTCTTCACGGTGGCGGTTTTCATTCTCCAGGAGTTGCTGCTTCTATTGATAAAAATAAGAAGTTCCTTGCGCGATCCCTTGCAAAAATGTAAGGTTTTTTCAGGGTACTGGTTTAAATGGATCACCATGTACATTATTACATCATCAGTTAATAGATAGTTTGTTTTGAGTAAAAATATTTTTCTTGGCCCAGTGTATTTCTGAGGCAATTTGTTACTTGATTTAATAAGAAAATAGACCTTAAACGTAAAAAAAAAAATTCTGGATTTGTAAAAGTTGTTTTTAAGCAATTGTAATGACCTTTGTAAGTATATTAAGGAAACTGTAGCTCATCTAAAAAATATATACACTGGTGTCCAAAATTAAAGTCCGGAAGGCAATAGCGGGCAAATAATCCTATGCGCTCGATGAAATGTTACAATGTTCACATAACATATGCAAATTGCCACAAGAAACAAATACCCGCAGTGAAATCTGTATATTAGTGAGCAAAATGCTGTCCAATAAGTAAACTGAGTTACATAGTTAAAGCCAACTGGGAACGGCAGTGGCATTTCCAGTTGACAGCGCGTTTAAGAAGTGTTCCGGTGGTTGAAAATGCTTTCCTTACGTCTCATAAAGATATATATCCGATGCTGTGCGGTGGCGAGCGTTAGAATGACTGAAACCAGTCCAGTCTCAGACCCCGTCGCAAGGTATTTGAATATACACCCCAGAGTGGTTTCCCGTTTATAGCAGCAATTCAACAATACCAGTGGGGATTCATTAAGGCCTGGTCAAGGTCGCCCAAGGCGAACGACACCTCGCGAGTACTGTTATGTAGGTTTAACAGCACAGCGTCATAGGTCCTATACAGCGCAGCAATTGCCTTCGGACCTCTCTGCTGCCATTGGGACTAAGGTATCAAGACAAACGATATATAGAAGGCTTAATGCAATTGGCTTTTATGCCAGGAGACCCATGGTTTATGTCCCGCTAACCGCGTGTCACAGGAGAGACGAGTGGGCCAGTGTTCGCTTCACAGACGAGTCCAGATTCATCATACAAATGGATTCTCGTCGGCATTTCATTTGGAGGGAACAGGGAACCGTAATGATCCTGCAAACGTCCGTGAACGAGACTCTTTAGGAGGCGGTGGTCTGTTCGTGTGTGGTGGCAGGGTGGCATTATATCCAACGGCCACACAACTCTACACGTGTTCGCAGGAGGCAAAGTGAATGCTGAGCGCTATAGGGACGAGATCATAGAACCCTATGACAGACATTTTCGTGGCTCTGTTGGTCTTCAGTTCCTTTTAATGGATGATAACGTTTGCACGCTTAGAGCTCAGCATTGATGACTTCCTGCTGAGTTAGAATATTTGGCGTATGGAGTGGCTAACCAGGTCTCCCGACCAGAACCCTATAGAGCATGCCTGAGTTGGCGTGGGATGATATGTGGCAGCTCATCAGCTCCCTCGCAGAACCTTTCTCGAGCTACGAACCGCCCTTACGATGAACGAATTCTTTGGCTCCAGAGTTCATTAACAACCTGGTGATGATATCATCGTTGTGAGAGTTGTCTGCCCGTACAAGGTGATCACATTCCTATTAAGATATTTTTAGGTTACATTCTTACATCTCACCTTGGTGACATTTGCGGATGTGGCCCTGTATACGCAAAATGTGTACATATTTGTCTATTATTATAAATTTTTTATCGCCCTTATGATAGTGTCTCTTCACATGCCAAACGTCTGCTACCTGCTGTTACGCGTTTTCTTTTATATCCCTGCGAATGCCTACCGAATTTTGATTTTTGACACAAGTGTACTTGAATTAGTACTAGCATAATAAGCATCACTTATAATATCGATACGCACGTCGAATTTGGTTTTTAAGAAATCAAAGAATGAGTATATTTTAAATAGTTTGACCACTTTTAAGTTTCTATTTATTACTGGGTAAAGTGTAGGGCAAATGATGTGAAAATGTATCTGCAATAAATGTCTTTCTTTCAGAGTGCATCCCAGGAAATCTATCAGCAACTAACTTTTTAAAATTGTTTTATCTGTGTTTCTTTCTGTATTTAGTGCAAAGGTAATTGCTTCTTTCTTAGCATAATCGGAAAAATTCCGATGTGAAAATGAATGGTGAAAAAAAGAAGACTTTAGCAGTTGAATACTTTCATATAAATTATACTTACGCTTTTTTCAGCGTAGGGAATCTCCTTTATTGGCGTTTGCAGCCCCTCGTCCGAGATGGGGCCGGGTTCGAATCCTGGTGGCGCAGTGGTCCTGGTCTAAGTGCTGGCTTCTGAACATTCGTCCGAGATGGGTCCGAGTTCGAGTCCCGTTGGCGCAGTGGTCTTGGTTTAAGAGCTAGCTACTGAGCATTCGTCCGAGATGGCTCCGGGTTCGAGTTCCGTTGGCGCAGTGGTCTTGGTTTAAGAGCTAGCTACTGAGCATTCGTCCGAGATGGCTCCGGGTTCGAGTCCCGTTGGCGCAGTGGTCTTGGTTTAAGAGCTAGCTACTGAGCATTCGTCCGAGATGGATCCGGATCCGAATCCCAGTGGCGTAATGGTCTTGGTTTAAGCGCTGGCTTCTGACCATTCATCCGAGATGGGCCCGGGTTGGAATCCGGTGAGGCGTGGATGTTGTGTTTATGTTTCGGTACTGGCTCTATCCCTTTCCTGGAACCGGTGGTTCTTTAGGGACGGGTGACTGCTTATAGCCCTTTGAGTTGCTCACGGTGGTCGTTAGACCCAACAACAACACAAAAATTGGCGTTTGTGTTATGAATGTTGTACACAGGGACTAGGGCCAACCCTAGGGTGTATAAGGTCCCAGGCAAATATTTATTGCGGGGCCCTTCTCTATGTAAACAATTTGATTGTAAAATGTACTACAACATTCATGGGCCCATGTAAAGCATCCTGATCTATTGTTGAAGATTTTGAATAAAAGGTAGAGAATTATCATCTGATTGGGTAATACAAGATTGCATTTGTTGCTTCAGAGATGTGGATTTGATATGGATATTTGCCTTTTTCATTCTCATCTGTAATTAAATCTTCATTTCCTACAGAACATGAAGTTGTAGAAATTTCATTGAAGTTATTCAAATGCCGGATACGATGAGAATAAGCTTTATTTTCAGCTTTGTCTTCATTAACTATGGACTTTGGTTAATGCTCATTAGGAGTCTGCTCCTTTCCATTCTTTAAAAATTTAAGCAGACCTCCTTTTTGTAGAATTTGTCTCTTTTCAACGTTCTTTCTTTTCTGAGCACCACTTTTTCGATTTTTATCTAGATCTCGTCTTGCACTCATTCTCAATTATCTAAAGGATTAAAATGTAAAATTTTAATGTATTCAAAGTATATTTTTTGATATTACTTCTTGTGTTTGCAGGACAAATAAACTAGAGAATGGAATTTTGATACTGTATTTAAATTTCATAGAAACTTCTGTTTTTTGAAACTTCAGATACAATAACTTCATCTTTCTCGAAATTAAAATAATAATCACTTTGTATTAAATATACAAAAAACATCAAATTTATAATACAAGAAAAGGAAATCCAGTGGAACTTTATTGTATTTTTTCTTACAAATGTTTTGTGTTTATGATGATCGCCCCACCCCCAGGGAGTGGGTCACGCGGCAGGTGACCCGCTTGCCCAGGTCTAAGGGCAGGCCAGGAAGGGCCAGTTTATGAAACTCTACGCACAACAGCAGTGTTCAACACATAATATTCACGTGATCTAAACATTTTTAAAATAATCTTGTATGTAAGACATCGGGGTCAATGTAATGCTTCTGACTTATTGACAACTATTTGAAAACTTTATAAGAAGTCCACCCTTAGAGATTTCTTACAAATTTTACGAAGAGATCTCTGTAAGTTAGAAGCTCGATTGTGATGCATTAATACACTGGTGTGCAAAAATTTAGGACGAAGAGGAGAAATTAGCATAACAGCGGAACGAGCAGGCAGAACGGACCGAAACACCACTCAGAAGATAGACTAGGGTCCGGTACGATAGGGCATGCGCATATATGCAGCATGACATAGAGGCGGGAGTGTCGGAAGGGTATAAAGCACACGGGCGGTGTACGCTCAGCAATTCGGTGAAAGCTATTGCACGGTTTACATCGGTTTGAACGACATCGAGTTGCTTCCACCGTGTGATATGGCCAACAGGCAATCTAGTATACGACATCTGGATGACTTTACCCGAGGTTGCGTCATTGGGAAGTTGGAAGAAGGTCGAAGTGTAACTAGTGTGGCCGAGGACTTCGGGATCGCTCACAGCATCGTTTCACGTGCTTGGAGAGCATTTCAAACGACAGAAACACCTGTCCGAGAGTTTAGCAGTGGTCGTCCACGAGCAACCACTGCGGCGGACGACCGGTATATTGCCCTACAGGCGAGAAGAGACAGACGGCAGACAGAGGGAGAAATCGCAAGGCACATGCAACAGACAACTGAACGTTCGTTATCGCGTTTTACCGTGGCCAGGAGGCTGCACAAAGGTGGTCTATTTGCACGACGACCAGTACGGTGTGTGTCATTAACGCCTGCTCATCGGAGACGGCGGTTTCTGTGGTGCCAGGAACACAAGAACTGGACACATCAGCAATGGGGTCGAGTTCGCTTTACGGATGAGAGCCGATTTAGTCTGACGAGGGATTCTGGAGGTATACACATCTGGAGAGAGCATGGAACACGCAAAAACACCTCCAACATCATCGAAAGGGACAGGTTTGGAGGTGGCGCAGTTCTTGTTTGGGGCGGTATCATGCTTGGTAGCAGTACTGACCTCCCCATCTTCCAAGGAGGTTCAGTCACTGGTGTCCGCTATTGTGTCGAGGTTCTCCTGCCTCACGTGCGTCTGTTTAGAGGTGCTGTGGGTCCTGAGCTCCTCGTCATAGACGACAACGCTACACCTCATCGTACAGTGGCTATCGCAGAGCTGTTGGAGAGTGAAGATATTCAACGCATAGATTGAACCGCAATGTCCCCGGACCTAAATCCAATCGAACACGTGTGGGACCTTCAGGGAGACGCTTGGCAGCACGTCACCAGTCGCCAGCAACGATTCCACAGCTGCGATTGGCGCTACAAGAGGAATGGGCCTCGATACCTCAACAGCTCCTTGACAACCTCGTCCTCAGCATGGACAGACGTTGTAAATCCTGCAACGCAGTCAGAGGGGATCATATCCCCTACTAAAGACTGGAGTTCTCTTGGCAGCCGCCTGTCACATGGACATTTCTGTCTTCTGTCCAGTTGTGCTCTAAGCTACTTTTTCAATAAAGTGCCTTTGTATCCTTTGGATTCCTTGTTTGGACGGTTTTGCTCACTTGTGCCATATTCTTACATTTTGGGGATCTTATGGTATGATTTGAGTCGATGTGGAGCACTTCTGCACGACGTTACATTCGAAAAACCGTCTCATCCTTAATTTTTGCACGCCAGTGTATTATCAATGTTTGCCAGTAACAACGACGTAGCCACTAGAATGAACTGAGCTGGTCATTCCTTGCTATCCAGGAGAACCTAACGTAGTACAAGTTTCCCAGATATTGAAGAGTTTCAAAGAGTCACGGATGCGTGGTTTGAAGCAAAAGAAAAAATAAACAAAAAACGAAGTACCCAGAAGGAATCATCCAATAGAGATGAAAATTATTAAGTGCAATGTACATGCATAGAAAGGAAATGATTGCAATTCCAGAGCAGTTTGGCCATTTATTCGGATAAAACGGCTACACGAGTGGAACAAGTCAGTACGTTGTAGCGCCACCTCTGGCTCGGATACAAGCGGTTACCCGGCGTGGCATAGACGCATACAGTTCACGGATACTGTTCTTAGATATTGTATGCCAGGTGGTGTCCAAACTGCGGGCCTGTTCACCGACATTCCGGGATGGACGTAGGTTGCGACCTATCACGTCCTAAACATGTTCGATCGGTGACCGGTCAGGCGATCGGGTTGGCATGCAAGGGTGTCGACATTACGGCGGCAGGCCTGGGAGACCCGTGCTCTGGGAGTCCCGGATGAGGTACGGGTGTGTTGTACTGGTCTGATGGGTCTGTCTTTTTCCTGAAACCAGTAGTTCTAAATTAGGAACGGGCGACGGCATCATAGACTCAAGAGTTGCTCATGATGGTCATTAGCCCCTTTCCCCCAAAGAAAGGCTTTATCAGAAGCACCCATGCATTTATAAGTTATGGAATATACCGTTATATCCTGATTGTAATACTTTTAGAAGTTGAATGTTTCCAGAACGTTCAAGTTCAGAGTATTATTGGACGGATTGAAAGCCACAATAAAAGATGCGCAACTAACTGACTTGTAAAGGTTTTTTCAGAATTGCTTTACATGTTCACTATTTACAGCGAATTTTACTCTGAACTTGGTGTCACACATTTCGTGCGCCGTCTTGCGAATATAGAACACGAAAAAAGACGCATCATTCGTGAATGTTCTATCGAGGTTTTAGTCTACAATGAAGGTGTTAAACCTGCTCAATGTAAGGAAGAGAGATGACGGGGGCACAGTTTTCGGATGGGGAGCAATGAATTCCATGCAAAAGGTGAACATAACAATATAAAAAAAAAACAGACTTATGACCCCTTTCGGAACACCAAGATGACGTAATGTGATTTGCCATTGGAAAACCATTCCGCTGTAAATAACGCTTATGCCTAATAGATACTTTGTCCTCGTGCACTGTGGTTAACTTGTGCGTTTCAGTGACCACAGGTTAAAAGTGTCCCGATTATGCCTTTTTGTCGAGGACGCCTAGGAAACCGCAGCACAAAACCTCAATTTGTGGAGGCAATCATACATTAAGACTGGGGGCGTAAGGCAACTGGACAACGTGATTTGTCGATTCCGGAATAAACTGAAGGTCGCGATGGTAGAATGCAAGCTCTTTTCAAGCGGGTCATATTCGCTTTTCATTTTTTTTTTTTGCTCTAGTTGGTATTACAACTAAGTGATGACACAGGTGCAAGATCGGAAAATCTCAATTTATCACTCTTTCAACAGCGGAACAGTGACAAGTCTTGTCCGAAGACGTCCTGCTAAGTTACATGCTTCCTAACGTTCCTTTAATGACTGCAGAAAGGGAACACAGCTGCTGAATAAACACATGCGTTTTGTTTTTATTTCTTTGCTTTTCTAATCCGTGATCATTGGATAATTTCACTATGATCGTTCCTTTTTTATATATGCAATTTTTTAATCGTGTTTTTTAACCACTTATGTGTCAGGCTTTGTCTTGGAATGAGGTTAGAAATGTTGTTTTTCTTTTAATAACTAGACATGATGACCTAAAGGTATCACAAAGACTGTTATGACTGAATGAGATAAAACTTCTTTTTTAAGGCGAAATTTTAAAATGAATTACGCACATCTAAAACATTGCCCACATTTTCAAATACTGCATTGTTACGGATATTCTAGATGTAAAAGTGAAAAGTGAATTATTTGTGAGTTTTTAACCATTAATTCTGACAGTGACACACTGTACTTGTTGTTACTCCATTCCAAGCATGGAATATCTTTCCTCCAGTAGGAAGATATTATATTCATCAATAACCTATAGTTCAATTTCTCCTAGTGTCACTTGCTAAGGACACAGAAATTGCCCAGCACTTTTTCATTTCTATGGTTTATTTGACTAGGACATGGCGTAAACTGAACTTGTGACGTATGTTCTTAGTTAACTTTCATTTTGAGTTCCTTTTCCTATGTAAATATGAGTTGGTTCACCGTTATACTTCCAAACTTAACGTGACATCTTCTCTCTCACGAGAATACTATTGGCAACACATTTGAGGTCAGAAAGTGACGTATGACTGTGATAAGAACGATAGATAAAAAGGACGATACGACAGTTGCTCAGGCGGATGTGTGCGTGTGTGTAGACGTTCGATTGTTAAGTTAAATGCGAAATTAACAACTGTAGTGCCATATTGTGCTAAATTGTGGAGTGCTACTGAAATTCGTGCTGGGAGCAATAAAAGATTATCGTAAGTCTGACTTCTGTTTATATTTCGTCTGGCCGTAAAAGCTTAGTTAGGAACTATTGCATCGTACTCTTATTTATTTCAGCATTCCTTAGTCATGGTTTAGACATGCCGTAAAACCAATATTGCTCACGAGAAAGACATTACGTTATAAACTGCATACCTCGATTATTTTAGGAATCAATAGCACTATTTCTTAGATATTTATGTTTATCAATGTAGATAAATATATTTTTAGCACGTCTTTGGTAAAAAAAGATCGTGCTCATGTTATCGGTTTGTCCGTCCGTCCGTCCGTCCGCCTGTAGACACGATACCTCTGCAACTACTAGTCAGATTTGAAAAATTCTTTTTTCATAGGGAAGCTTCATTTTTTTTGCGATGTACAATTTCGCCGCTAGAGGGCGTAAATGCTGATGATGTCGAATTCAGAAATACGTTTTATTCCATATATTTGCTTCTAAACATCCGATTGAAAAAATTATTTTATCTTTCGATTCTATTTATGTCGAAGAGTATTTTAGATATAGTTACTTTTTCAAATTACGCATAGATTTTCCTCTAGGGGGCGTAAAAGTAAATTACATTTTTCCCGATAACTCTTCTTTCAAAACTCCGATTTGAAAAATATTTTCTTCAGCGGATACACCTCTTGATGGAAAATCTTTTGCATATAATTTCAAATTTTTGGTAAAGAATACTTTGGCCACCAGGGGGCGTAAGAGTTAGTTTTTGCTTCTGATGTATTTGCCATAAAACCTGAGCTTCTAAAATATCGATTGAAAAAAATTCTATCGTGGACTGATGCCACTCACGTCGATAAACGTTTTCAGAATATTTTCTTCTTAAAATATTCCATAGTTTCTCCGCGTGCCGCCCCGGTGGCGCAGTGGTCTAAGCGATGGCCTCTGATCATTCGTCCGAACGGGGTCCGGGTTCGAATCCCGGTGAGGCATGAATGTTGTGTTTGTCTTACGGCACTGGCTCTCTCCCTTCCCTGGAACCAGTGACCCTAAATTAGGGACGGGCGACTGCTTATAGCCCATTGAGTTGCTCACGGTGGTAGTTGAACCTCCAATCAAAAAAAAAAAGTTTCTCCGCCAGGGGGCGTAGATGTTTATCTTATTTTTGTCAATATCTCTATTTCTAGGCGTCCGATTTGAAAAATTCCTTCTTTGTTGGATAGTGTTTTTAATGTAACATGTTTTTTATATAATTTCAAAATTTTCAAGTAATTAATAGACTTTCCGCTAGGGGCGTAAAAGTAAGTTGCGTTTCCCCTTATATCTCTGCTTTTAAATCTCCGATTTGAAAAATTCTTTCTTTCTAATTTTTGTAAAAAAATGGTTTGGCCACCAGGGCGCGTAAGTCTTAATTTCCGCTTCTGATGTATTTTCAGCAAAATAGGAGCTTCTAAATTATCGATTGAAAAAAATAGTCGTTTGTAGACCGATACTACTCATCTCGACAAACCTTTTAGGAACATTTTCTTTTAAAAATAATGCATGGTTTCTACGCCAGTGGGCGTCGATGTTTATCTTATTTTTTGTCAATATCTCTACTTCTAGGAGTCCAATTTGAAAAATTCCTTCTTTGTTGGATAGTGTTTCCGATGCGAAATGTTTGTCCTATAAATTAAAAATTTTCAAGTGAATCATAGACTTTCCGCTAGGGGGCACAAAGGTAAATTGCGTTTTCTGCGTTATTTCTGCTTCTAAAACTCCGATTTGAAAAATTCTTCTTGTATCGCATACAACACCTGATGGAAAATATTTTTCATATAATTTCTAATGTTTGGTAAAGAATGGTTTGGCCACCAGGGGGCATAAGTATTAATTTCTGCTTCTGATGTATTTGTAGCAAAATCTGAGCTCCTGAAAACTCCACAACATTTTTTTTTCTTGGACCGATACGGCTCATATGGAAAATCCTTTTGAGAATACTTTCTTCCAAAAATAATGCATGGTTTTCCCACTAGGGGACGTAAAGTTACATCTTATTTTTGTCGATATCTATGCTTCTAAGAGTCCAATTTGAAAAAAAATTTCTGTGTTGGAGAGCGTTTCCGGTGCGAAATGTTTGTCGTATAAATTCATGTTTTACTTAATGCAAAAGTCTGCACCCAGAGGGCGTAAGCTCACGATTCCGTTTACAGCAATATCTGAGGGATTAAAAACCCGATTCAGAAACTTCTTTCTTCCGTCTGATACTATAGTTTTCCATACCGGTTACATTGACTTTGAATAGCTCTGCTAAATTTAATTTGCGCCAGAACAGATTCAAAAGACGTGCTTATTACACCCGAAAATTCGGTGTCATCTTTTTTGTTTACTTTCTCGCAGGTACGGTCTTTTCCTTTGTAATGTTCGTGGAAATATATCTGTCTGAACACTCCATTAATCAGCTCTCAAAAACTTCACCTACATTGAAGACAGGAGGCGTCAAGAAAAGGTTACTTACAGATTGATTCCTTTATTCTGCCAACAGACCCTTGAACAGTAACATTCCAACAAAACAGAACACTCCAACGTTAAATGTGTCATATTATTATTAGTAAACTTCAGAACTAAATAACATTAATCTGTAGATAGACACAACTTTAACTAAACAGTGTCTTTTCCACAACTAGCATTATACTTCCACCATCTCCACATACTGATCAGATCAGATCTGATCATATGTAGAGGATTTTCGGAAGGGAGTGTCTGACCCCAAGTCTTAAACAACCCTTAGAAATAGGAAGCTAGGAGATTTGGGCTAGAGTGCCCGATAGGAAAGTGACACGGAAGCGAGGTAGAAAGGGGAGGAAGACGACCTTATTTATTACCGGGGGCCGGTACCCGGGTGACGACAGCTTAACGTGCCCATCCGACGGACGGCGGATATTTAGTGGTTCGAGCGTTCGTACCTGTCTGGGATCGAACCTGAGGATTTCCCCGTGGCAGTCACGAACGTTGACCACTAGGCCACCAGCGGCCCCATCTCCACATACTGCTGCTGCTCAAACATTTTATATCGGTCAGTTCTCATCTGATACATACACATGTCATACGTTCTGACGTCAAAGTGTCGCCAACCATACTCTTGCGAGAGGGAAGATATCACGTTAAGTTTGAAAAGCGAAGGAGAACGAACTCAAATATACATAAAAAAACTAAAAAGGAAAGTATACGTCACACCTTCTCAAAACTCCAGTAGTTCTAAACATACGCGTATGTTTCGCCAGTTTCGGTAGCTTGGGTAGCTTAAAATTCACTTCACATTTCTTCCTCAAATGTTCAGGGGATGTTAGTTTCTCACATTCCGAAATAAAGGATGAGTTGTATAGTCTGTCTAACAAAAAAAGAACGGGGTTCTTCATCATCAATGGGGCCTGCGGTTTTTCTTTAGTTTCAAGGACTGTACGTACATTGCAAGATAAGGGTATCGCTCACCTTGTTGAAGATTCTCTAGGGGCTTTTTAATCATTACTGTGGCTGCGAGATACGACTGCCAGCTGCATTCGGGCCGTGTGATATGGTATCAAAGGTCCGAACTCCGAAGTAGTTGATCAAAGCTGTACAGTCACAATTTGATATGATATTGATTTCGTTTTCTGGAGCAGTGTATATACTTATGTATACGAGGTCCGATAAAAAAGTTCCTAGACTAGGCCGATATACAACAAAGTACTTACGTTACTTAAGTCTGGCTATGATCTCCCTCAAAGTAGTCTCCTTGGGCAGCGATACACCGCTGACGGCGTTTTTGCCACTGTTGGAACGCTCCCTGGAAGTCCTGTTCGCGAATCATGTCAAGCGACGTCTGCGATTCGCGCTGGATCTCGTTCACGGTTTCAAAACGGCGACCCTTGAGCTTAAGCTTCATGTTCGGGAACCGAAAGAAGTCGCAGAGGGCCAAATCCGGCGAGTAAGGCGGGTGAGGAAGGGTAGTCATTCTGTTGCGGCTGCAAAACTGGCGTGTTGCTAACGCTCTGTGAGCTGCTCCATTGCCGTGATGGAGCAGGAAATCGCCCCTGCGCCCCATTTCAGGTCGTTTGTGGCGAATGTCCTCCCTAAGACGCTGCAGAACATCGCAGTATAAAAAGGGCGGCGACGGTCTGGGCCTGAAGGACGAATTCACGGTGCACAACCCGACGAATGTCAAAGAACACAATGGGCATGCTTTTGGTTGCGCTCCGGACCTCTCGGCCTTCTTCGGTCGTGGAGATGCCGGACTCTTCCACTGCGACGACTGTTGTTTGGTCTCCGGGTCGTAACAGTAGACCCAAGTGTCGTCCCCGGTGATGACTCGCAACAGGAAAATTTCATGCGTCTCCGTTCCCGATTTATCGAGTTTGACGCAGAATTTGATGTTCGTTCGCTACTCTAGTTGGCGGTTCATACCGAAATCGCAGCTGTGTTCTGCACGTGGTCACCAAATATTGTGTAGCACAGCTCCTGATATTCACAGAACGACGCCACTCGGCACAATGACTCATGAAGGTCACTGCCCTCGACCGTTGCTCGAGCATTCTCGTACTGCCATCTGTTGGCGCGCTACGTACCTAGTCTCGGAACTTTTTGATCACATTACGTATATTGTGACGTACTACAGAGGTGAAGCACGTGTAAAGATGACAAATATGCAGCGATGCATTCCGCCGGTGTAGCTTAGTCGGTTAGAGCAACTCACTGCGGAGCGAGGAGATGCGTGTTCGATCGACGTCACCGACAAAAATCCTGTTTTCATATTGGCGTCTAAACGAAGAAATGGAGCTACTGGCCGTTGGGTTCTTCGAAAAATGTGTGATGCTCATTCCACACATCGTCTGGAATTAACGAAAGGCCCCTTCTTCGCTTCAAAAAAAATAATAATAAGAGGGAGATGATGTGACGTACTACAGAGGTGAAGAACATGTCAAGACGACAAATCTGAGCGATATATTCCGTCGATGTAGCTTAGTTGGTTAGAGCAACTCAATCCGGAGCGAGGAAACGCGGTTTGGATCACAGTCACCGACAAAAATCCTGTTTTCACTATATATATATATATCATCATCATCATTGTCAACCATTATCAATCTGCTGGATGAAGGTCTCCCCAAGTTTCCTCCACAACGGTCTGTCTTGTGCCAGTCTCCTCCATGTCACTCCCGCATACTTTCGAATTTCATCCACCCATCTTCCATGTGGTCTTCTTCTGGGTCTCTTCCTGTCCCTTGGAATCCAATCTAAAATTTCGGCTGTCCATTGATGGTCTGTCCTTCTGGCAGTATGTCCAGCCCATTGCCATTTCAGGGATTTAACTCTGATCATGATGTCTTCCACTCTTGTCATTTTTCGGATCCACGAGTTCCTCTTCTTATCTCTCCTGGTTACACCAAACATGCACCTCTCCATGCTGCTTTGAGTTGTCTGCAGCCTTTGTATGTCTCTTTTAGTTAAGGTCCACGTGTCTGCACCATACGTAAGCACTGGAAGGATGCATTGATCAAACACTTTTCTTTTAAGACATAATGGCATATTGCTCTTGAAAACTATGCTGTTTCTTCCAAACGCTCTCCAGGCAAGTTTTGTACGCCGATTAATTTCTTCATCAATGTGACCCTCACTTGATATCTGCTGTCCAAGATAAACGTACGTGTCTGTTATCTCCAGCTTTTCTCCATCAATCGATAAATCTTCATTTCTTGTAAAAGCATTGAACATCACTTTTGTCTTCTGAAAGTTCATTTTTAATCCAACTTCTTTGCTCTTGTCAGCAAGTTCCTGGATCATACTCTGCAGCTCTGATGGGGTAGTTGCAAAAATGACTATGTCGTCAGCAAAACGAAGGTTGGTTAGATAATCTCCATTAATCTTTATCCCTTTGTTTTCCCAGTTCAGTGATTGAAAGACATTTTCCAATGTGGCATTAAAAAGCTTGGGAGATATGGTGTCACCTTGTCTCACTCCCTTTCCAATTTTTATGTGTGTTGTATTTTCAAACAGCCGAATCTTTGCACTTGCATTTTCATAGATGTTATTAATGATATTAATGTACGCATCTTCAATACCGCAGGATTTCAGGGCCATTGTAACTGCTGATGGTTTCACCGAATCAAAGGCTTTTTCATAATCGATAAAAGCCATGCACAATGGAAGTTCATATTCCCTCGCTCTTTCAATTAGTTCTCTCAGTACGTGGATATGATCTATTGTGCTGTAGCCACTCCTGAATCCAGCTTGTTCTCTCGGTTGAGCCATGTCCAATGTCACCTTTAAGCGGTCTGAAAGAACTTTAGTGAAGATTTTATAAACCACTGATAGGAGGCTGATAGGTCTGTAGTTCCTGAGATCCTCAATGTCACCTTTTTTATGTAGTAACATCATTGCAGCGTTGTTCCAATCTTCAGGGATCTTCCCTTCATTAAGGCATCGAGTGAAAATTTGGGCGAGTACTGTTTCGATTTCTCCACTTGCTTCTTGTATGATGTCTACAGTAATTCCATCTTCTCCTGGAGCTTTTCCCCGCTTCATGTTCTTGATTGCATGTGCAACTTCTGTTGGGAGGACTGGGAGAACTCTGGTACTGGTACCTTTCATGATGTCTGGAGTACATGTATCATCCCTTTCATATAATTTGGAGTAGAAATCTTTCACTCTTGTCAAAATTTCGCCTCTATTTCTTGTTACAGAACCATCTTCTTTTCTCAGTGCCATAATCTGTTTTCTTCCCTTACTGAGATGCCCCTTTGCTATCTTTAGGCTTTGGTTATTTTCAATTGCTTTTCTTACTAGTTCACAGTTGAATTTCCTTACGTCTTCAGTGATACTTTTTCGTACTGTCTTGCATAGCTCTATGTATTCCACTTTGGAAGTCACATCTTCGTTAGTTGTCCTCATCTCTCTTCTTTTTTGCATTAACATTTTGGTTTTTCCTGATAATTTGTTCACATGCAACTTGTTCTTAGACCCAGCTAATTTTGTTGCTGTTTCCATAAGAGCTTTGGTTACTTTTCTGTTAACTTCAGAAATATCCACTTCTTCCAATGTTAGGCCTTCTAAAGCAGAGAATCTGTTCTTCAGTTCCAACTTGAAGGTATTATGGTGTTTTTTAAGGTTGGTTATGTCAATAGATTTTGTTTGTCTTATGAGCTTGCTACGTTCGAGTTTAGTGTTGAGGTGCATCTTACATCTCACCAATCTATGGTCACTACCTGTGTTGAACTTGTTTAGCACACTGCAGTCTTCTATGACGAATTTTTTGTTACACATAAAAAAATCAATTTCACTGGTCGTCCCATTTGGATGTCTCCATGTCCATTTCCTGTGTGGCTTTTTCTTGAAAAAGGTGTTCATAATGAAAAACCCTTTTGCATCTGCAAACTCTACGAGAGTATTTCCACGCTGGTTTCTGTTGCCGTGACCGAATTTACCTACTGAAGTTTCATTCTGTTGCCGTTGCCCTATTTTTGCATTGAAATCTCCCATAATTATCTTTAAGTGCTGCTTACCTTTATTATTTAGATGACGAATTTCCTCATAAAATTCTTGAATTTCTTCTTCAGGATGACTTGTGGTGGGTGCATAAGTTTGAATAATCTGAGCCTGGTATCTTCTCGGGAGTTGGATAACGAGTCGTGCAGCTCTGTCAGAGGAACTTTCAACTTCTACAACTTTATCCTTCAGTTTCTTGTTTATTATAAATCCAACACCACTAGTTCTGCCAGTATCAGTCCCACGATAGTAGAAGAGATGTCCACTTTTCAGTTCAATGAGGTCTTCTCCTTTTCTTCTTACCTCACTTAGCCCGACGATGTCCCACTTGATCCTTTGTAGTTCCTCTTCCAATTCAAGAAGTCTTGAATCAGAAGATATGGATCGTCCATTATACGTAGCCAAGGTCAGCATCAGATGGCAGCCTAGTCCGGTCCTCCGGGGATTCTTAGCACCCTCTGCCTTCATGTCGCACTGGCCGCTGCCTTGGCCAGGTGCATTCCAGCTGCCGGAGACTGAGGGCCAAGATTTAAGTTGTGGAGTCGTTTGGGAGGGGTTTGGCCGTAACTCACCACACTGGCCAAGCGGGTTGGTGAGTGTGGGTGTGGGTTAGCATTTCCTCTAATCCCGATGGTATAGTTATACCGCTATTGGCGGTCGTCAGAGCCCCTTTAGTGGGAACAGGATGTACCACGAGAAGGCGGGGTTGACATTTGTCAAGGAGAGGCTGTGATGTTACGCATCATCTGACCTTACATCCCATATATATATATATATATATATATATATAACAATTAAGTTATTATAATACAGAGTGTTCCAAAATTACCTTTACAACTCTGACCCAAAATAAAACCTAAATGAAATAAGATAGCGAAGTTCTGTTTTTTGTACATGTAACAGCAATGCATAAAGTTTTATTGGTATACGCAAAAGGTTTTTGTTTTCTTTCAGGTACAACCCCGAACTTGTGATGGCTTCTCCACAGGAAAAGGCCAGTCCCAGTGTGTGGCATGGTTCATAGAGACTTAGTGAGGTACACCAAAAGGAATTTTCGTACCAAATACCGACGTTATCCACCATCCAGACCCTCAATACGCGAGTGGCACAAGAAGTTTATGGAGACTTTTAGTGTTCTTCATAAAAAGGACGCTGGCCGGCAAAGCACAAGTGAAGAGGATGTGAAACGTGATCGACAGAGTTTTCTACGAAGTGCAGATAAGTCCATTCGTAGTGCCTCTAGGCAGTTGCGGTTACCACCTACAACGGTACATAGGGTGCTGCACAAGCTCTTGCATCTGACTGCCTACAAAGTGCATTTGACACAGGCACTGCACCCTGGGGATAAACCGAAACGTTTCGAATTTGCTGTTTATATGCTCCACAGGATTGATAATGAGGAAGGTTTCCTGAAACGTATTCAGCGATGAGGTAACATTTCATGTCAGTCATGCTATCAATAGGTATAGCTGCCGAATTTTGGGGTCTGAAAACCCACATGCCGTCCGTGATACTGAACGTGACTGCCCTAATATTAACATCTGGTGTGGTCTCCTGTACAACCGCATAATTGGCCCATTCTTTTTCACCGAAAACACAGTCATATCCAATGTTTATTTGGAAATGCTGAGTCAGTTTGTTACCCCCCAACTGGAGGGCCTGCAAACGACAATCATCTTCCAGCAGGACGGTGCACCTCCCACACTGGTCATTTCATGTTCGTGCGTTTCTTGATGAAATTTTTCCGGAGCGATGGATTGGTCCAATTTCTTGGCCACCACGTCCACCGGAACTTACCCCCCCTCCTTTAGGCTTTTTTCTGTGGGGTCTATGTGAAGGATATTTTGTACCGTACAAAGCGCAGAATTACAGCTGCTATCACAAAAGTTCCCGAGGACATGCTCGGGAGAACATGGCAGGAGGTCGAATACCGTCTCGACGTTATTCGTGCAACCAACGCAACGGTGCGCACGTGGAGCTCTACTAGCATCTCAACAAACTTTGGAACGTGCTCTTCAATGTGCAATAAACCGATTTTTGTTCTCTTACTCCGTTTCTGTTTTATTAAGGGTCAAAGTTGTAAAGATAATTTTGGAATACCCTGTGTATATGAACGCAACATCTTATGATTTGTTCCAGGCTCAGACATGCCTAGTCACGCTTCTGATAAACATCTCCAAAGCATGAGAGAAATATTCAAACTTCTAAGGGCAACAGAATCGCCGTATGGTAACTTTACCGATCCGTTTGGGAGGACTAATAAAAAGTAAACACATAACTACGTTTCCCGGATATATGAAACCCCATTAAAGATCGCCGGTAAGGAGAATGCAGGATTATTCCCTCATGAAGCCAAATGGGGACACGCCTGTTGTTAATCGTTGGGTGTTTTCAGTCAGAGACAAAGCAAGACGCATATGTTAGTTGGGTTTTCTATCACCACAGCAGGTTTCGGCTAAGAACAACAACTTACACTAATGAGCGAGCCAGTTGCATCTTGATTTATGTTTATTTGCTCATGGGAATTATGTCCTGTGTCCGTAAATCCTCCTCTGAACACTATATGTCGGCAACTATTATCCCGATTTGAAAAATTATTTTACCAGTCGGAAGAGTACACTGTGAGAACGATGATACCTACTTTTTGGTCTCTGTTTTTTTTTTTTTTTTTTACGCTTTCCAACCGTAGGTTGAAGAAGCGTATATGCTCCAGCTTTGTCCGTCTGCACGATAACTCGCGTAAAAATTGTTCGATTTCAATGAAATTTTAGAATTTTAGTATGGGGTAGGAAACCACCTGGGGGCAAACCCAATTTAAAATGGGAAAAATGAGGTCAAAGGTCACGCGACATAGGAGCGGGATCCATTCCATCGCCCTTATGCGTCATAACTTACGTAAAAATGCTTCTATTGCGACAAAACTTTAGTATGTTGTTCCAGAGGTATACTGAACTGGTTCTGTTGAATATAATCGAAATGGGGTCAAAGGTCAGGGCACAGGAGCGAGATTTATTCCACAGCCATTATCCTCATAACTTGACTAAAAATGTTTCTACTGCGACAAAACTTTTGTATGTTATTCCGGGGGTATACTGAACTGGTTCTGTTGAATATAATCGAAATGGGGTCAAAGGTCAGGGCACAGGAGCGAGATTTATTCCACAGCCATTATCCTCATAACTTGATTAAAAGTGTTTCTACTGCGACAAAACTTTTGTATGTTATTCCGGAGGTATACTGAACCGGTTCTGTTGAATATAATCGAAATGGGGTCAAAGGTCAGGGCACAGGAGCGAGAGTTATTCTACAGCCATTAACCTCATAACTTGTCTCAAAATGCTTCTACTGCGACAAAACTTTTGTATGTTGTTCCGGAGGTATACTGAACTGGTTCTGTTGAATATAATCGAAATGGGGTCAAAGGTCAGGGCACAGGAGCGAGATTTATTCCACAGCCATTATCCTCATAACTTGACTAAAAGTGTTTCTACTGCGACAAAACTTTTGTATGTTATTCCGGAGGTATACTGAACTGGTTCTGTTGAATATAATCGAAATGGGGTCAAAGGTCAGGGCACAGGAGCGAGATTTATTCCACAGCCATTATCCTCATAACTTGACTAAAAATGTTTCTACTGCGACAAAACTTTTGTATGTTATTCCGGAGGTATACTGAACTGGTTCTGTTGAATATAATCGAAATGGGGTCAAAGGTCAGGGCACAGGAGCGAGATTTATTCCACAGCCATTATCCTCATAACTTGACTAAAAGTGTTTCTACTGCGACAAAACTTTTGTATGTTGTTCCGGAGGTATACTGAACCGGTTCTGTTGAATATAATCGAAATTGGTTCAAAAGTCAGGGCACAGGAGCGAAATTTATTTCATTTCATTTATTTTCATTTTATTGCATTTTAGTTGTTACAGACATGGTATTACATAATCATAAATATATAACACAAATAATATACTTTTGTAACAACAGGGAATGAGGAGGAAAAGGCCTGATAGGCCTGACGTGCCTTCTTCTCAAAAAGCATCAAAATTTTCATGAAAATAAAAAAATAAATAAAAAAGAACATAAACAAGTCAAGTCCACATAATATCAAACACAGCTGGGGTGGTACTATGAATTAATAAAGGTAATAGTACATTATGAGATTTTGGTCAGTAAGAAATGCCTGAGTTTTCCTTTAAATATATTAATATTACTAAGTGATATAATATCAGTAGGAAATGTATTCCATAATGCAGGACCAATATAATTAATAAATGATCTAAATCGTTCTGTTAGTGGAAACATGGGGATTAGTGTTGTTTTTTGTCTCGTGGAATAATCATGACTGTGAGTACTTATTGTAATTAAATCTTGGTAGTAACCATTTCTAATTCTCGAAAACATTAGTTTACATATACTATAGATATGCAATTGTTGAATAGTTAGTATATTGAAATCATTTGGACTGAGTCTAGCCTGAAAGACTGTATTTGAAAATTGAGTATTTTATAGTTTAAATTGTTATAGTCTTATGAATCTATTTTGTAACGACGTACCACAATCAATGCATTGCATGATTTTACTAACTTGTTTGTGCATAAACTCTCCCCTAGGGGCGTAAATGCACATGCCATTAAATTCAAAATATATTTTACTCTACACCATTGCTTCCAAAAATCGATTCAAAAAATTCTTTTTACTTTCAGATACGCTTTACCACGAATACATTTTACGCACAGTCTTTATTAGAAAACGCATGATGTCAGCGATGGGAGCAAAAATGAATATTTTATTTTTCCCAAAATCTCTGCTTCTAAGTATTTTAAGTACTAGCTGCAGCCCGTCCTAGGACGGCTACCTTTAAGCTTTAAATAAATATTCATATAATGGGAGATGTTGCCCGATCTAGGACGAAGTGAAATTTTTAATTGAAGCAGATTAAAAACAAATAAAATAGACGCTGGATTTCTGTAAGGAAATATAGTAAAATCACATTCATGTAAGAGCTGAAAATGTTTTTAGATGCGATTTTACTCATCTTGACATCTCAAAATTTCAGTTTTTATTGTAGGTTACAGCGTTAAAATGTTATACATCTGTGTATTTATACACTATCTACCAACAAGTAATTGGACACCCCTGCAATCGACGATATCTGCGGTCCTAATAGACGTCACGGCCACCGCCGTTAAATATCGTGTGGGAAACAACAACGCAACCAGTCGCATGCAAGATGCCACGCAGTTCGGAGCTCTCTGATTTCGAGAAAGGTGTAATCGTCGGGTATCACAGAAATGGACGATCCATACGTGACATATCCAGCGAGTTGAAGTACCCAAAAACGGCAGTGGCCTACGTGATTGGCAAGTGGAAGATGAGAGGTGACTGTCGGAATGTGCCCCGACCCGGCAGACCCACAAAACTGGGAGTTAGAGACCGACGGGTGCTGGCCAGAGAAATTCGGAAGAACCACACCAAATCGATGGGCCACATCCGCGAAGAGTTTCAACAGGCATCCAGGAGTGTTCTTTCGATGAATACCATCCGTAAGGAAGCCCATCTGCTCGTCTATCATGGACGTGCTGCCGTCCACAAGCCTTTGATCACCAAGCCCAATAGCGCTGCTCGGCTAACGTGGTGCAAAGAACGTCGACAGTGGACCGTTGAACAGTGGAAACAGGTTCTCTAGAGCGACGAATCAAGGTTCACCTTCTACCGTTCGGATGGCAGGGTCTTGGTTTGGCGTCTGCCTGGAGAACGCTTCCTGCCGGAATGTATTGTGCCAACTGTGAAGTTCGGCGGCGGTGGAATTATGCTATGGGGGTGTTTCTCCTGGTATGGCACGGGACCCTTGGTCGCAATTCCTGGTAGACTCAACGCCGAGACCTACTGCACCATTTCGGATGACCATGCGCTTCTTACGTTGTGGCAGTTTTACGGGGTGGACCCATGTTACTTTCAGGATGACAATGCCACCTGTCATGTTGTGAGGTCCACCATGGCTTGGTATGGTGACAATGGGGTTAATCGAATGGACTGGCCGACGCAGAGCCCGGACCTTAACCATATCGAGCACCTCTGGGACGAGTTGGAGCGTCGAGTTAAGAGGTGCCCCCACCGTCCGAAATCGGTGAAGGAACTGACCTGTTTTCTCCAAGCCGATTGGAAGAAAGTACCGCTAGCCGTCGTACAACGCCTGGTTGAGAGTATGCCCCGGAGGGTCGCAGATGTAATCGCCGCTCGTGTAGGCTCCACCAACTATTGAAGTTGAATAAACTTCGTTTTCCTTTACTATCACAACTGTCCAATTACTTGTTGGTAGATAGTGCAGTTACAATTGAAAGCCCGTAGCGAAATATTTTGCAAAATGTATAAGATAATCAACACTAAACTTGGAGAGTTCGATAAAATAAAATAAAAAACATAATTAAAGCGTACAAATTAATGTTCGGAATGTGCTAAATTAAATTAATATACAAACTTAACTTGCTGTGATATTAAGAATTCAATTCTAATTTTGTAGATCGGATAAATAAGACGTAGAACTCGAGTAATTGATAATCCAACGTTTTTAAATTAGCACGTGATTACCTTGACGCCCACAAGTGATCGAGTGCTAAGATATAGCACGCAATCCCTTTGACATATCGAGAGCACACACGAATTGATCGATACGTTCAGTAGTTAAAACTTGTTGAACAATTAAAATGTGAGCATGTGGCGGTCCTCGCTTTTGAAACTCAATTGTGTAGATATGAGCTGTCGATTTTCTTAAAACACTGAACTGTCTGATCTTCAATGAATGATTTCAACTAAAACTTGTAAGTATACACGTGGCGAAATATTTTGCAAAATGTGTGATAATGAGGTATATTTGACTGCGTTTACTCTCAGCATCAAGAGATGGCGCCACAATGCAGACGTTACAGTGACCCAAAGCATTCCAGACGGAGAGAGAGAGAGAGAATGACAGAGAGAGTTGGCTGTTTATATGAATAATTATTTTTTCTTTAGACAGCGGTCACAACGGTAAATATCTTGCATGTGTTTTTTTTATGTTTTGTGACAAAATGCTTTGCCATTAGAGGGCATAAGTATGTATGTATTTCAGTTTTTAACATGCTTGCAATCCGATATCAGATTCTAAAAATTTAATTGAAAAAATTATTTTTTGGTCAGATGCCACGTACCGCGGAAAACAATTATGAACACCTTTTTTCTCAAATAAATATTGTTTTTCCGCAAGGAGGAGTTAACATAAATACCTGTAAAGATGATACCTCCGCTTCTAAAAGTCTCATTAAATGTTTTTTTGGTACTGTTGTGGCAAGAAACATTTTTCATGCATTTGCCAATTTTTGTACCACACAGTTTTACAAATAAGTGGCATAAGTGTTCATTTTAATTTGTTCCACACTTCTTGGAACCGTATCTGCGTTTCTAAGAACCCGATTTGATAAATGTTCTTTGTCTTTGATATCTTCGGTTATGAGAAATGTTTTACGTACAATTTGTGATTTTTCGTAGCTAGTGGCGGTAAACAGTTATTGTGGATGTTTAGTCGAATGCGTAGAACTCCGGCCGGTTGATATTTTGTTTTCTATTTTTGTGATCTATTTAATACACTATGAAAAACAGTGCTTGTATTGCGCATTTAAATTACACTCATATTTTTTCCAGGAGGCGTAAACGTATTCCCTTTTTCCTAACTATTTACTTCTACAGTAAAAATCTGCTTTGAAATATTTTTTTGGGGGGTCATAAAGGATCTAAAACACGTGCTCATCATACCCGAGAATTCGGTGTCATCTTTCTTGTTTGTTTGTTCAATGTTACTCAAAGGCAGGGATTTTTACACACACCGCGAACACCTCTCCAACACCCTCCGATTTTCTCAGATATTCCCATGAAAAGTCTCAATACTCCCATGTATAACGAAGTAAATTTCTCCGTCATTTTTGTCCACGACGGGGCTCGAACCTGGGTCCCCTCATTCCGGAATAAGTCGCTATACCAATTGAGCTACGCGGACGTTCGTTGTCGCTGCTATCTGCCTTTATGTCGTGTGCGTCCTGCTGGCAGGTACGTCACATCTCCCCCCCCGAAAGAGGGCCGGGGCATGGCCCATGGGTCAGCCGTGACCATGAATCGTCGCAGGCATCCATCCGCTGTAGAACGTACTCGAGAACTCCCAGTCAATCTGGTGTGTGGAATGCAACGTCACACACATTTATTTTTCGAAGCGCTGGAGAAGGGATTCTCTTATTTTTCCCGTCTCGCGGCGTGGAAAGAACATCACACCATTGCAAGATCTTGAACGGCCGGGTCATCCGGGAAGTTCGGGCGCCATTATAACGAAGTAAATTTCTCCGTCATTTTTGTGTCCACGCCGGGGCTAGGAGGAGTTCACATAAATACCCGGGTCCCCTCATTCCGGAATAAGTCGCTCTACAAATTGAGCTACGCGGACGTTCGTTGTCGCTGCTATCTGCCTTTATATCGTGTGCGTCCTGCTGGCAGGTACGTCATACATGTGAGGGCATGCAACACACACACACACACACACACACACACACTCACAGATACACTGGAGTGCCAAAAAATGTGATACCTCTCAAATAATACCGCGTTGGTCCTCGCGATCGGTTAACGGCAGCAACTCAAAGAGGCATGGACTCCACGAGCTCTATGTAGCCCTGTGGAGACAGTACAATGCACACCATGATTCCTGAAGAGCGTCCCCCAATTCCTTAATAATCGCAAGTGGAGGATTCCTGGTGTTGACGACACGTTGAACAGCATACCAAATGTGTTCGATGGTGTTTAAATTAGGCAAATGAGGAGGCCAAATCAAGATGCCAAACTCCGTGGAATGTTCCAATGTTCCTCCAGTCATAATCGGACGACCGTGGACGTGTGCGGCGGCGCACTGTCGTGTTGAATGAGGTCGCACCCGTCGGAGTGGTTGCATGATGTGAACGGGTGCAAATCTTCACCAAGGATGGTTACGTAACCTCCACCGGTCAGAACAATCTGAAGACGTATGACGTGTCCTAATGCGTGCCAGGTGAAAACTCCCCATACCGTAACAGAGCCACCGCCCGCCCGCCCTGTCCTTTGTAGATATGCGGGATCTACTTTCTCGGAGGGTTGTCGCCACACTCGTAGTAGGCTATATGTACGAAACGGTTGATACCGCGAGTGGTCGGACCAAGCTACACGTTTCCAGTCTTTTTGTGCCCAATGGTGGTGTTCCCTAGCCCAAGCGAGACGCACAGCCTTGTGTCATTGGGTCAGTAATAGGACCCGGGTGCGCCGTCGGGTCCGGAACCGAACGCTGATGCTGCTACTGGCCTCAGCAATGAATTGTGCTATAAGTTGTGGCAATGTTGCACGCGTGGCGGATGTTATGATGCGTGCCAGGCGCAGCTGTCCACGATCGTATAGGGCTTTTCTATGGACACACCAATCTCGCACTGGATGTTTTCCCTGAGCTTGTGTAATCCAGGCACACCCTTGAAATCGTTGATCGTGTAATTACAAATTTCGTGGTAATTTCCAAGATGGAGGGGCCCATCTCCCGGGCGCCGAAATCGCTTAAATCCTGATAAGCTGCCATCTGAACTGCTAATGCTACTACTTGAGCTTGCGGGGATATCTGCCTCTATATATACGTCATTTGCGGAAGATACCATTTACCGCATTGGTGTGGTGGAATATAATAGAAATGGCAGCGCCCTTCCCCGGTTTTTTGGCACATAAGTGTATACGTAAATATGGAGTCATCCCTCGATGTACCGCACCTCGATTTAAAAAGTTGGGATATTGTATGACATGAAGGATGTACACTCTTTGCAAAAAAAAAAAATAATAATAAAAGAACGAAGCACCCGGAGAAAGTCGTTTGATCTTGATGAAACTCCGCATTCAAGTACCTCAGATCTGAATACGCAAATGATTAAAAAGTAACGACCAATGACGAAATAGTGGCCCGACACAGCGCATTGGGACCGCGCATCGAGGAGGGTGCTGGTAAAATTCTGACAGCGGATTGCGGTCGCATTAAGGTGGACGTCAAGTAATTTTGCTTCCTATACTTCCAATGGAAAAAACGTTTGTACACATTTCCTTCACAATTAGTGTGTTCCCAAGGATGAAAATTTGAACATTGATTAAAATAACTTCATATTATAACTTGGAAACTTAATATTTTCTAAAACATAACCATAATTATATTAAAAATCAATAACTTTTCTTTTGGTGGTGTTGAAACCAGTAAAAAGATGGCGCGACCTGTACTTTGATGACGTCAGTAGGCAAACGAATGTTGGATTGCATAATTGTGGTTATGTTTTAAAAATATTAAGTATTCCAAGTTATAAAATGAAGCTATTTTAACCGATGTTCAAGTTTTCATCCTTAGGAACGCATTAATTGTGGAGAAAATGTGTACAGAAGTTTTTCCATTGGAAGTATAGGAAACAAAATTACTTGAAGTCCACCTTAACCTCTACGGATTGTGAGGTTTCGTCGACGTCGGATCAGGGCACCACAATACGAGCAGCTGAGCGAGTTTGAGAGAGAACGTATGATCGGGGTGATCGAGGCGGGTTGGTCAAGTCGCCATATAGTCAGGCATTTGGCCCGGAGATACGCGGCAATCGGCGGACGTTGGTGTGGTGGTTGATGTCTCGTCGGGTGATGTATCTTTTTTTTTACTAAAAGTTGCAGGAGGCTGTGCGTTGCATCCCGCACTGCTACATCCCGTGTAATGTTGATGAAGGACTGGTAGGCGCTTCCGATGGAAGACAAACCGGAATGTATCAGTCGGTTCAGTTGGGACTGGTGGGGCTGCCACCAGAGGTATTCGACAAGTTAAATGAAGATTTCTCATTTTACACCATTCCACATGAATTACCTATGTACATGGAGATTTTATTTATATACACTGCACCAGGGGTGCACAATGATTTGCATCATTTGACTAATGCCGTTCACGCTTTTAAACGTACAGTGATCGCTCCTCCAGGTCTATGTAGACCACAGTTCTTCTTATAATCGGGCAGTCAAAGTTCGGTTGACGTGATGAAGACACTGTCCGTCCTCCTCTTTTGGTCCAGAGAGTCACAGTAGTTATAGAGAATATATAAAAACAATCAGATGGAATAGTTGACCTCCCTCTGATATATCACCTGGTGCATTCAGCCAGATATTGGCACAGCGAGAGACACAGTGCCAGGTTTATTATGCTCCTCCTGAACCGCAGTTCAGGTCTCCTACTTTTGTAGTAACCGCAGTTACTGTATCGAACTTAGTGACCCTCGTCACTATTTGCCCCAAATTCTGATGACCTCGGCCATCAGAGCGCCATTGACTTCATTCTTTCTCCACGACAGTTACCCGAGAATGTCCCGAATTCCCTCTCTTTCTACAACTCTGTCTCTCCTCGCGAGCATCTCCACAGCTTTGGCCCAATCAGAGCAGCGCATTAACGCGGGACGCTTACCTCTGACCCCATAACTCCTAGGCAACTGTCATCTCTCTCCGCCGAGGACACGCCCTTCTTCTTCGATGCCCTAGCTTCGTGACCACGACATCCCTACCGAATAACCCAACATGGCTTCCAGCCATCCATTTCCTAATTTCAAACCAACTCATTTTCTACTGAAATCTGATTTGGGACGTGTGTGCTTCCCACATCGCCACAGTTGGCGCCAACGGGCCGAAGAGGGTTCAACCCAGCGGCATGCGGGCAATGGATGGCCGATTGCAACGGCATAATGCGAGGATCGAGCGACCGAGAGAGCCACACGAACAGAACCGAATTCGTCGCTCCCAACCATGTGTGGTCATGTTGCGTCGTCTACAGGTACGGAAGTGGACATCCGGACTGTTGCCAGGCGACTTGCGGCATGCGAACTACATTCGAGGAGGCCATTTCGCCGCCTACCACTGACCAGCGAGCATCGCCGGCACCGGTTGCAGTGGCATCGGTCCAGATCAACGTGGGATAGTGTCTAGTGGCGTCGTGTTCTGTTCAGTGATTAGTCACGGTTTGCACTTGGTGCCGGTGATTTGCGAATACGTGTCTGGAGAAGAGCTAGCCAGCGCACGGATCTACCTTTACCGTGGAACGGCACACGTCTCGCACATCGGGAGTGACTCTCTGGGACAGATATTTCCCACGACAGCCGGACAACCTTGTTAGTTCTTCGTACTGTCCTCACGCCTCAACGGTACGTCGACGACATTCTATGACCTGTTGTGTTGCCATTCCTGTCGCAGCATCACCAAGCAGTTTTTCAACAGGATAACGCCCGACCACCAAGAACACGACTCTTCCATGCCTGCCGCCGCAGTGTCGACACCCTATCTCAGGACAGTATCCGTGAACTGTATGCGTCTATGTCACGCCGGGTAACCGCTTGTATCCGAGCCAGAGGTGGCGCTACAACCTACTGGCTTGTTCCACTCGTGTAGCTGTTTTATCCGAATAAATGTTCCAACTGCTCCAGAATTGCAATAATTTCCTTTCCTATACATGTACATTCCAGAGGTATAACGTGGCCTTTTTTCCGTTATGTAAGATTTCCGGCTGAATAGAGGTTAAACTAAGGGTAAATGCGATACAACTAATTGTGCCGGATAGCTCACGTTAGAGTAAGGCTTTTACAAAGGCCAGACGAAACATATACAGAAGTCCAACTTACGTCAACTTTTTATTGGTCCAGCAACATTAGACGAAATCCAAAACACATCACTTCACATATCTTAGTCAAGAAGTTTACAGTAAAACTCAGTAACAAGCTAACATCTCCACACCCCAAAGCAACTGCTGCCTCGTCTTTTTATCTAACGTTCTTATGACATACACTGAAGAGCAATTGAATTAGAGACAGCTGGCGTTATTTAAATGTAGCGCTGTGGGCGGCCCTGTAAACGGAAACGACATGACGTATGCAGCGATCCGACAATATAAGGAGTGATGCGACGGGAATCAGCAAGAGTCGGACGCAGTATACGAAGGATCTAAGCGCATTTGATCGTGGGCAAATTGTCGGGGCCCGACGAATGGGTCACTCCCTCTCGGAAGTCGTGCAGGCACTGGGATTTTCACGAGCCACTGTGTCACGGGTGTACCGTGAGTACATCGAATCCGGTAAAACCATCCCTGCAAGGGCCAACTGCCGTGGACAACAGCGTGTGGATGAGCGGGGTCATCTTCGGCTAGCTCGCGTTGTAACAGCGGATATACGGGCCACAGTGCAAGAAATCACTCGTCAATTTAACGCTGGTGCACAAAAACGTGTAAGCAGCCACAGCATCCAGAACTATCTCCTCGCTATGGGGTACAGAAGCCATCGTCCCACGAGGGTACCGCTGCTGACCGCACATCACAGTGTGCAAAGATTAGCACGGGTGCGGTAACATCGGCACTGGACCCTAGACATGAAGAAAAATGTTGCCTGGACTAATGAGTCGAGATTCACGTTGGTACATGCGGATGGCAGGATACGAGTACGGCGCAAACCACATGAAGCGATGGATCCTTCTGCCAGCAGGGTAGTCTTCAATCTGGTGGGGTGGCATTCTCGTCTGGGGACTGTTTACGTGGACTGAAATGGGTCCCCTGGTACGTGTGACATCGTCCCTCATAGGTCAACGTTACCGGGATATCCTGGACGACCATTTGATCCCGTTTGTGTGTCTTCAACATTCCACTGGGGACCTCATCCTGCAACAAGACAATGCACCGTGCCATCGCTCCCGAATTGTATCCGAATGGTTGGATGAACACTCCACCGACGTGACCTCGCTTCCTTGGCCAGCTAGGTCACCTGACCTCAATCCCATTGAGCACATCTGGGATGCCATCGAGAGAGATGACCCCTCCATAAAATCTTCGTGAACTGTGGGAGCTTGTTCAGAGGTCGTGGATCCGTATGGCTTCCCAACGCTTCCGGTGTCTTGTCGAGTCCATGCCGAGACGAATCGCCGCCGTCATCAGGACGAAAAGTGGTGCTACACGTTACTAGACAGGCATCTCTAATTTAATTATTTAATTGCTCTTCAGTGTATACTTTGTATGTAAAATCGGATGTTTAAGATTGAGTTCACTCATCATGAATTAGGGCAGGATCCGTTAAAAATTAATATTGTCATTGCTACTTAAAAATAAATTTAGCCAACTATGTGCATGTGATAGGAAGTGATTACCCCTGGCTCTGTGTGATAAACAGCAATCACTATCATGTTTGGCACTTCCTGTCTTTTCTGCTCTTTTTCTTATTCTCTCTTTCTACCAGATTAAATAAACGGCATAATTTGTTCCCCGCCTTAGTAACGTAAAACCAAACAAAATAGCACGGAGAAAAAAAAAATCATTAGCTTCAGCTCGTATTGAACTTCAGATTTTTATTCTCCACCTGTGTCTGTCTATTTTCCCGTCCATGTAAACGATCCATTGACATTGTCGGTCAGACCAATCCTACACAGACATTTCGATAAGTGACACCAATAGCGTATCACTTCTGTTTTCAAAATAATTTTACACGCGAAAGAATTTCATTTGCGGCCAACTTGCTCCCTAGTGTAGCAGAGCAACTCGCCGTCTCTTGTTATTTTGATGTTTTATTTATCTGAATTTAATTATTTCTTTATGGGGGCACGCCTTTGCAGAAGTAAATCAATTTTTCTTGGCGCTCAACATGTGCTGCATAGACTGTGCCTCTCCTGCGGAGGGGGGGGGGTGAGCATCATTATGCGTTCTGATTAAGTAAACCCAAATGTCATTGGCAGGGGCTGCAGTCGATGCTACAATAGCTCATTAAGCAGAGTCTCCAAGGTCCTCTTGGCGTTATTAAAGCAGGCCATTTCTCCTCTCCTCTCCAGCTGTGACTCATCACGGAGATTCCTTTTGAGCTTCAACAGGTATCCCGACATCTGAATCAGAGCGGAGAAAAAGAAGAACTCCATGTGTTCCACCTGTAGAACTCCACCCAAAACGGGGCAAAGTTCAGACGAGGCGCGCATAATACAAGAAAAAACACTGAGATCAGAATGCTGCGATAAAAACTGACGTTTCTTTGTCACAGATAATTTCAAAAGACAATAATTTTGTTATTAAGATAAAAAATAAAAGACCCTGAGAAATGCGACTTCGTGATCTTAGTCACTTTAAGCATGGTTACATTAAAAATAATGTGCAATGTTTAAAGTACAGACTTAAACCAGTTGGAGCGACTTTTTTTGGGGCCGAAACCTGATCAGAGAACACTTCGCACAGTCAAGTGTTAAACCCCGTTTTGTTTATTCAGAAGGAGAATTGAAATCTTTATGGCCTACGGAGCATTATAATTTCGTATCCCCTAATCACGAGAAGACATCTTGATAAACATTTTTAACAAGAAACCAGTACAAAAAAGTGTATAGAAAGAGTTCCGGGATTGGGAGTAAATAAAAAGATAACTGTGATAAGAATTTTGTTTCCAAAAGTCATCAAAAAAGATCACACGCTGGAATCCCAGACGTTTTACAGACGCGGAGATGGAGCACCCCATCTTCTTCGCAGCAACTATCTGCCCACGATCGAACTAGCTAGGTCGCCGTGTTTGTCAATGATCACAGTAGCGGGTATGCTATAGAGCAGATTTTTTTTTAGGTTTCAAGGTTTAAAGACCACATGAGCAACTCAGGGGGCTATAAGCAGTTTCCGGTCCCTGATTTAGGGACACTGATTACAGGAAAGGGACAGATCCAGAACTTAAACACATCCGAAATTTCAACCTGTGCCCATACCGGACAAAGGGTCGGACCCCGGTGTCTCAGGTCACGTCACTGTAGAAGCCTATACAGGAGGCATGTATCGTACTTATTTATAGCCAGCAGCAGGGTGTTTCGGTTAACAGCATTATTGTAGCGGGGAAGGGGCAGGTTCTACAATGGGTGCGGTGAGTATGATAAATTTCGTTCTGTGTACGCCGATCTAAAAGCTGGCTTCGTCCGAGGAGAGTCCGGGTTCGAATCCCGCGGTGAGGCATGGATGTAGTGTTTGTCTTGCGGCACTGGCTCTGTCCTATCCCTGGCCCTAAACTAGGGAAAGACGACTACTTACAGCCCATTGAAGCCAGCCTTTAGATCATTGGCGCAATGATCTAAACGCTGGCTTCGCCCGAGAAGAGTCCGGGTTTGAATCCCGGTGTGGCATGGATGTTGTGTTTGTCTTGCGGCACTGGCTCTCTTCTATCCCTTGCACTAAATTAGGGAAAGGCGACTACTTACAGCCCATTGAGTTTCTCAGGATGGTCGTTAAACCTTCAATAATATTATAAAAAGTTTTCTGTACGCAACACCCACAGGGGACATCTAGGTACAGTTCCGTCGATTTTATAATACCAAAGCACGATACTGTAGAGAGAACACAACCAATATCCAGACTTGCATAATACTGGGCTTAGAAATTATTGAAAGCCCTTCTTAAATTTAATTTACACTCTTTGCAAAAGAAAAAAAAAACAATAAAAACGAAGCACCCAGAAGAAATCATCCATCCGAGATGAACACTGGTATTTGCAATGTACATGAATAGGAAAGGAAATGATTGCAATTCCAGAGCAGTTTGGCCATTTATTCGGTTAAACAGCTACACGAGTGGAACAAGTCAGTCGTTGTAGCACCACCTCTGGCTCGGATACAATCGGTTACCCGGCATGCCATAGAAGTTCACGGATATTTGTCCTGAGGTATAGCATGCTAGATGGTGTCCAAATGGCGGGTCAGTTATCCGACCTTCCGGGAGCGTCATAGGGGGCGTCCCATCATGTCCCAAACATGATATATCGGTGTGAGGTCGGGCAATCGGGCTATCCCCGTGGAAGGGTGTCAACATTACGGAGGAAGGCCTGGAAAAGCCGAGAATAACGAGTGAGACCGAGCATTATGCTCTTGAAAAATTGCTCGGTGATGCTGTGACAGGAATGGCAATACAACAGGCAGGTAAAATGTCGTCGACTTACCGTTGAGCAGTGAGGCTGGTACGGAGGACTACGAAGGGTGTCCGGCTATCTTAGGAAATGGCTCCCCCAGAGAGTCACTTCCGGTGTGCGAGACTTGTGCCGTTCCACGGTAAAGACAGGATCCGTGCGCTGGCCAGCTCGTCTGCAGACGCGTACGCGTTGCTAATTTGCGCCAAGTGCAAACCGTGACTCATCAGTGAAGACAACATGACGCCATTGGGCACTATCTCACTTTGATCGAGCCTGGCACCACTGCCATTGGTGTCGGCGATGCTCGCTGGTCAGTGGTAGGAGGCGAAATGGCCTCCTCGAATGAAGTGTCCGTTCCGCAAGTCGTCTGGCAACGGTATAGATGGCCACTTCGGTACTTGTAGACGTCGCAACATGACCACAGATGGTTGAGAGCGACGAATTCAGTTCTGTTCGTGCGACTCTAACAATCGCTCGATCCTCGCGTTCTGTCGTTGCCCTCGGCCGTCAACTGCCCGCGTGCTGCTGGGTTGTGGCTTCCTGGATACATTGGCGCCAACATCATCGTCCGAATGCTGCGTCCACCGAAATACCTGGCGATATGACGACTTGACCAACTGGCCACTTTCATCCCAGGTATCCGTCCTCTCTCACACTCGTTCAGCGGCTCGTATTGTGCATGGATCCAACGTCGAGGCATTCCCTCAGTCCGTGGAGGTTAATCCAACGGCAATTCGCTGCCATAATTATTTCTGCGTGCGAGCTTTGCTCTTGATATGTCCTCCTTGATGCGCGTCTTCCATGCGCTGTGGAAAGCTACTATTTAGTGATTGGTCGTTATTTTTTAATGATTTGTATATCTGGCCTTGAGATACTTGCATGCAGAGTTTCATCGAAATGGAACGACTTTCTCCTGTTGCTAGTATTATATAATGTAAGTATATTTAGTTCATTTCCTACAGACATCCACTTAGTATACACTGAGTGGCCACTTTATTATGACCACCCCGCAGTATTTCATTGGGCCACCTTTTGCCTTTAATACTGTGTCGATCTACGTGGCATGGACTCCACGAGATGTTGATAGGTGGTTTGTGGAATCTGAGACTATGCTTGATGAATAGCACTTTCCAGGAGTGTGAGATTGCAGGGTTGTGGATCCAGCTGTCTGATGGCTCGTTCAACTTCATCCCACAAATTCTAAATGGGGTTGAGATCTGGAGAATGTGGGGACCACCTAAGTAAAGTAAACTCACCGGCATGTTCCTTAAACTAATCCTGTACAATACGAGCACTATGGCAGGACGCATTATCTTGTTGAAAGTAGCCATCGCCATTGGGATAAACCATCCACATGACAGGATGCACTTTGTTCGCAACGATGTTTAGATATGATGTGCCAGTCAGACACGAATTAAAGGGCCCAAAGCATGCCAGGAAAACATTCCCCAAACCAAAACGTTGCCTCCACCAGCTTGAAGGGTTGCAGCAATGCATTTGGGGTCCATGCTTTCGTGCTGTTTCTGCCAAATTCTCACTCGGCCATCGGCATGGTGCAACTGAAAACGTGATTCATCGGACCACATAATTTGTTTCCAATTATCGACTGTCCAATCCTTGTGCTCCTGTGCGAACTGGAGACGTTTTTCTCTTGTTAACTGCAGACAGCAAAGGTGTTCGAACAGGCCTTCGGCTGCCATATCCCATCCGATGCAGTGTACGGCGAACAGTGCGTGCAGAGATCATTTGAGGGGATCCTTGATTAAGATGGTCTGTAATTTGCTGCACTGTTGCCCTTCTGTTGTCTGTTACCAGTCTGGACACTCTGCGTTCTGCCCGAGCAGTCACTAGTCGATGACGACCACACGTTGCATGTAGAGACCCAGGTGTTTGGCTGACAGACCAGTCTTTAAACACTTTAACAACAGCTACTCTGGAACATTTCACGAATGCGGCGGTTTCGGTGATACTCGTCGCTCCATGGCTCCGAGCTCCTACAATAATCCCACTTTGAAAGTCCGTCAAGTCGCATTTTTTACCCATCTCGTCGCCCAAAAATCACTTCTACTACTGTCGCAAGCACTAAGCTTTCCCGTTTTATATGGCTACCCACTGTTGTCGCCCTGTGGCGGCAACAGCGTGTAGCCATAGCTCATTTGCTTAAAACTGTCAGGTGGTCATAATAAAGTGACCACTCATTGTATAGTTAACCGGCTTGGAAATACTCACATACACTCAGTAAATTCTATTGCGTGTGTCCACTGTACATTTCTTTTATTTTCATCACCACTGGGAAGAAATTACAGGTGCATAAGTGCAATGTCATTGCTACAGAAGCAGTTTACCAGGATTAGTCAAAAGTCCGTCCTGTTTGCAGCTAAACTGTCTAAAAATGCAAGAAAGCCATGCACGCTCACCTCATTCTGCAAAATACCAACCATAGTTTTCTATAGGCCTTTGCCAATATTCCAACAGAGCCACGATCCCACAGCGGTACCCCCTGCACCTGCAGGTTTCAAGGACGAAAAGTCTCTGACGCCAGATTCCACATCCACTACTGAAGCGAAGTGCCGTCTAGTCAGGTGAGGCAAGATCCGGGATGTATGGAAGATGTGGTGGGATCTCAATCCCTTCTAATTCCTCTAGTTTTCGGGGACAACTCTGGAGCTGTGACTGGGGGCATTATCACTTGCAGCAACGTTCGCATCCTGTTGATGAGCGCTAGGTAGCGTTGACGCACAGCATCATGGACCCACTGCAGTTGTTCGTCATAGAATTTCCGTCCGCAATCTGACGATCTTTCACGACTTTCCATTGCACAGGACCCTCACAATTTCATCAAATGCTCAGAATGACTTTCTACTCGAGCGGTGCTCTCTGCACCGCTGTATGAGCCTCTTTGTGTGGCCTCAACCATTGACCCCAAGTGGTTGGATAACGTAGGAATATCCACGTTTCATCCCCTGTGACGATACGACGTCAAAACCAATGGTCCTGTGGATTTGACAGCAATCTGCGTCAGAGATTGACACGTTGTTCTGCCTGCTGGGGGTGTCAATTCATGGGGAACCATTCGATGGCTCCTGAAGAAGAAACCAAGGTGGTGCAGGTCAGAATGGGAAGACCTCACCTCAGTTACTAATTGTTGTGTACTGGTACCGGGGTTCACTATCAGAGCTTTGACCAGGTGATCGTTGGACATCCTGACCTCAGCTTGTCTTCGAGACTGGTGTCTCCAGCATTGAAACGCCGGAACCATTTTCGTGCAGTGCTGCTGTCCACTGTTTCCTCACCTTCAGCGGCACCGATTTCGCTCTCGGATTTAACTCTTTTCCCCAATAATGCAGAAGGAACACCCGTACAGCACGTTTATTGACCTCATCCCTTGATCACCTGATAACGCAAGGCGGCTCAGTGCACGTCATCAGTCTTGCGTGTTCTACGTCATCGCAGTACCCAGTCGCACGTTTCACACAGGAATGAAGGCCAAACATTATGTGGAGCTCAAAACGGAACGAACTTTTGACTCATCCTGCTAAAATGAAATTATAGTAACTTCTATAATGTGTGCTTTCATTAGGCGAAGTAGATACAACGCAATTAATTTATTAGGGAACAATTTTAATAAAGCGATTAATTTATTAGGGAACAATTTTGATAAAGCGATTAATGTATTAGAAAGCACTTTTCATAATGCAATTACAGTATTAAGAAGAATTTATTAACTACGCAATTAAAATCGGGCAGAACTTTTTTAGAAAGTATTTAATGTATTAAGGAACACTTTCTTTATCAATGCGACTGATGCACTTGGAGCATTTTTTTTCAACGCGATCGTGCAATTAATGAATGAGGAAACAGTTTTATACAACGCGGTCAATGTATGAGGCTGCACTTTTTTTTTTTTCAGTTCGGTTGCGTGATGGAGTCAACTCAGTCATACATGTAGGAAAACTAGCTACTCATTGGCGAATAGAAGCAGGCTGTGTAGTTCACCGTAATACGAATTTTCTTTGCTTCTAAGTCAAAGTAGAAATATTTCATAAACATTTCATGAGGTTATTAACGTTTTGCTTAAAAAAGAATTTGACTTGAATAATTATGGAAATGAGCTTGCCTTTTATTGCATTTCTCTTTGACCCTTCACCACTGTCACCATTACTTCATCGGCTCTCATCCATTTTCTATCACCTTTTTCTCTTTTTCCTCCTCACCTTACATTTTCCATCTCTTACAAACGAAGGCTGACCGCGCAGTTCTGTTTCCAATATTACAAAAAAGATGACACCGAAATTTCGGTTGTAATGAGCACGTATTTTGAATACTTTCCGACACGAATTAATATTTCAAAGTTACAAAAAAAAAAAAAAAAAAATCAACCGCATTTCTATACTCCATAAAACATCTAGAAACGAAAACAGTTACTTTCCCCCAGTAGCGGTTGACAAATCTGTTAGGAAAGTAAACAAATTGTGCTCAAAAAATTTCTTTTAGCTAAAGGAACGTATCAGAGACAAAGCAATATTTATATAAAACAGTTAGAAGAACAGATATAGAAGAAAATGTGATCTAAATTTACGCCTCGTAGCGGAAGAATTTTGAGTAATGGACTGTCAATAATTGTTATCATTATTCAATAACCTGTAACAGCAGAAATAATAAAATGAAATGAAATTAAATGAAATGAAATGTAGAAAACATGTGAAAGGTGTTCTTCGCAGCAAAAGTTGCATTAAGAAAAAATAATTTTTCAAATACATGTGTTGGAAGCACAGATAGCAGAAAAAAGGCTTTGACATTTCTGCTTCCTAGCGGGTAAACTGTCCACTATTTAAAAATATATATATATATATATATACAGGGTGCATAGGAAAGTCCTTTTAGCCTGGAATAACTTGCGAACGTTGAGAGGTACAGTTATGCAAGTGAGATAACGGTATAGTAAAGCAACTACGCCCGATCGAATGCAACCAATAGCAGCACCCCTAGTGGCCAAATGCGGAAGTTAGACATTGCAAATCGAAAACGAAATAAGATAGAGCAAAATTTCCAATTGCAAAGTGGTAGAGCATCAATTAATTAGAACAAAACGACAGTCGTTTTACACGGATAAGATAAATTGTCGCCTGAATACTCTAAAATGTCCAAAATCGATGCGCGACAATTCTAATCTGCATATTCCCATTTCGCAAATGTAGCCGTATGCAAATGCAGATTGTGACGTTGTACCTTACCTACGATATAAAAACCAGTAGCAGGATGTACCCTGATCAGAAGTTTAGGTCTACGTACGCTGTGTGAGAATGGCGAGCTTGGATTTCTGGGGTTACGTAAAAAATCAGGTGCATTAACAGCGCCTACAAGTCTGTTGGATCTACGTCGTCGTGTTACAGATGCTTGCAATAGTGTGACACCTTCCATGCTGAGATATGTGCATGCAGAGTTACTTTCACGATTACAAATGTGTATCGTGGGCAATGTCAAACTATTCGAACATACTCGACATTAACTTTTTATCACTGTGCACCAGTTTGCCTTTTTCGTTTTTGTTTTGTCTGACGTCATCCAACTGTATTGACATAAGTACGCATTTACGCAATAAATTGTGTGTATTTACTCATACCTATGCCTGTTCCCTTCAAACGTTCACACAAAAGGTCGCGCATCGATTTCGGACATTTTAGGGTATTCAGGCGACAATTTATTTTATCCGTGCAAAACAAATGTTGTTTTGTACTAATTAATCGATGCTCTACAACTTTGCATTTGGAAATTTTGCTCTATCTCCTTTCATTTTTGATTGGCAAAGGCTAACTTCCTCATTTCACCACTAGGGGCGCTGCTATTGTTTGCATTCGATCGGGCGTAGTCATTTTACTATGCCGTTATCTGACTTGCATAACTGTACCTCTCTCCGTTCGCAAGTTATTCCAGCCTAAAGGGACTTTCCTATGCACCCTGTATATATACACTGACGGAAAAAAATCCCAGCACCAAGAAGGGGTTGTGTTAGATAAACGACAGGTAGTAGGCGGTGAGAGTACATCTGTAAGATGACGTCTATGCAAATTTCGCGCTCGGCACATACGTGTGGCTCAAGTAGCTCCTCGGAACATGCAAAGCAGGTTTGCTGTAAATACGCGCTGTAACGTTCGTGAGCGTTAGTTATCGTTGAGATTCGACGTAGGGTGTTGATGTTAGTCAAGAATGCCTTTAAGAAGACGAAGAAGCCATTATCAACAGCTCACGGAGTTTGAACGAGGTCGTGTAATAAGGCTACGAGAAGGTGGATTTTCTTTCATCAATATTGCAGAACGACTTGGGAGCAATGTAGCCACTGTGCATGATTGTTGGCAGCGGTGGTCAAGGGAAGGTACTGCCTCAAGAAGACCGGGTTCCGGCCGGCCACGTGGCACTACTGAGAGGGAAGACCGCCGTGTACGGCGTATGGCCATGGCGCATCGTACTGCGTCTGCGGCAGCAATTCGAGCTGCAGTTGCCACCACAGTGACACAACGAACTGTTACAAATCGGTTACTTCAAGGACAGCTCCGAGCCAGACACCCTGCAGCGTGCATTCCACTTACTCCAAACCACTGTCGTTTGCGACGTCAGTGGTGCCAAGCTAGAGCTCATTGGAGGACGGAGTGGAGATCTGTTGTGTTTTCTGATGAAAGCCGGTTCTGCCTGGGTGCCAGTGATGGCCGTGTGTCGGTTAGAAGGAGGCCAGGTGAGCGCCTGCAACCAACCTGTCTGCTGCCGAGATACACTGGACCTACACCTGGAGTTATGGTCTGGGGAGCAATATCCTATTACAGCAGGAGCACTCTCGTAGTTATCCCACGCACCCTGACGGCACAGTTGTACGTCGGTCTGGTGATTCAACCTGTTGTGCTGCCATTCATGAACAGCATTCCAGGGGTGTTTTCCAACAGGATAACTCTCACCCGCATATCGCTGTTGTAACCCAACATGCTCTACAGAGTGTCGACATGTTGCCGTAGCCTGCTAGATCACCAGATCTTTCACCAATCGAGCACGTATGGGGCATCATTGGACGATAACTCCAGTGTCACCCCCAACCAGCATTAACCGTCCCTGTATTGACCGACCAAGTGCAACAGGCATGGAACTCCATCCCACAAACTGACATCCAGCACCTGTACGACACAATGCATGAACGTTTGCGTGCTTGCATTCAACATTCTGGCGGTTACACCGGTTATTAATGTACCAGCATTTCACATTTAAAATGGCTCTTCTCGCGCTTACAATAAGCTGTGATCTTGAAACCTTAATCGATTAAATATGTTACCTATACAAATGTATTGCCGCGATTTCATTCCTCTACAACTATTTTTTCGTGGTGTTGGGATTTTTTTCTGTCAGTGTATATATATATATATATATTCTTTTTTTTAACTGGCGCTGCCGTCGTATGAATGCTTCGACGCACGCCACGATTTTTATCAGTTGCGAGGTGTAATCTCGTGAGCCAGGTTGAACAACCGCCAGTACGATTATGGCAAGCCCACGTGAATTATTGGAGTTCGAATGAGGCATGGTAGTGGGAGCCACACTGATGGCACATTCAACTTTCGAAGTTGGGCGAATATTCAACATTCCTCGATCTACGGTGTCACGTGTGTACCAAGAATGCCCCTTGGAAGACATTGCCACCCACCGTGGATAGCACAGTGGCCGATCACAGGTGCTGAATGACCGTCACCAACGGCGTGCCCCGCACGGGGATAACTGGTTTTCCAGTTATTTGGGGAGCAGCGCCCCCACGGCCCGAGCTGACCTTGTGACTGGTCAACATCTGATGTCATGCCACAGCTTGTTTTTTTCTTCTTTTGGTGCTGTTGGTGTTTGCAGGGACGGCTGTTCATCCAGCTGTTGGGGAGTCGCGGCCCCACGATCCCGAGCTGGTCTTGTGTCTCGCTTTTTGTTTTTCTTTATTTTCTCCACTGGCTAGTTGCCCGTGTTGTATTCTACCTAATCGCTACCACGTTGTGTACTAACACCCCGGTCTTGTGGTTTTGTTACCCTCCACCACTAACTGATTTATATTAACCGCTCAGTTCGTAGGTTGCTGAGATTCTGTTTAGGTTCCCTGCCAGGATTTGTCTTCTTTGGATTTCTTTTTTCCTTTTAGCTGGTTTGGGTGCTAGGCCTACCTGCATGTTTGCCGCGTGCGGAGACCCGTGAGGCGGAAATGGGATGTCTGGCGGCTGAGGTCGCAGGAGACCGGATAAGTGCCTCCTGTGTACCAACACTCCTCTTCGACCCCGGCTTCGCTGTAAACGGGAGGCTAGAGACTAACCCACCTCTAGTCAGAAGTCTTGTACCAAGTTGTGTGCAGGACTTTAGCGGCTTTTGTCGTATAGCACGGCAGGGTAAGCCCGGGGGCTGTGGGATCATGCCAAAGGCGTTGGCATGACGGTACCAGGAGGCCGAAGTGTCCGCCGAGTGCGTGTGATCACAGCCAACGGACTATATCTGCAACGTATAAGCTCCAGAACTGTGTCCAGCGTCGTTTTCTTGGCTTGCGGACCTCCAGTTCTCCCTTGTAGGGCTCGGTGGTGGGTGGAGTAGTCTGCAGACGAATCTTCCTCCTTTTTTCCATGGGTAAAAACAAGAACAAAAACTCCAAATTTAAGTCACCTGCGAAAATGATAGTTGACAACGACTCTATTTTGTCTTCTCAACCTACCAAGTCTCGTACCCTTAAACGGTCTTTAGACCTTGACCTGGACAGATTGTGGAACCTCTTCTTCGGCGGCTGTACCAGTCGCTCCGAAGCGTCGTCTCCCCCTCAATTGCTGTGACTACGCATGCTACTCACTTACTTGTAGAATCCATCGATCCGAATGAGAGACTGTCCACCAGATCTCCATTCTTCATTTCTAAAGCTTTGGACGCTGCGGTTGGCCCCTTGAAGTCTGTGAGGAAGCTTCGCTCTGGGGACCTGCTTGTCCAAACTTGCAGTGTTTCTCAGAGTAACACTTTTCTGAACCTCACTAGTCTTCAAGGCATTCCTGTAAAAGTGACACCTCACCCGTTTCTTAATACCTCTCGGGGTGTTATTTCGGAGTTTGATCTCTTGCCATGCAGTGAGGACGAATTCGTGACTGAACTTGCTGATCAAGGTGTTCTTGCTGCACGTCGTATGATGTTCCGGCGTGATGGTTCCATGATTAAGTCAAAAAATGTCATCTTGACTTTTGACTCCCCGAAAGTTCCGACAGAAATCAAAGCAGGCTACTTGGTCTGTGCAGTTCGCCCGTACATTCCCAGTCCTCTGCGCTGTTTCAGGTGCCAGAGGTACGGGCATTCACAACGATTCTGTAAGAGTTCCGCTCGTTGCGCTAATTGTGGCTCCGGTGAACATGACGGGGAAGGTTGCACTTCTGCGGCCTGCTGTGTTAACTGCGGTGAGGCCCATGCAGCTTACTCCCGCAACTGTATGAAATGGAAGGACGAGATGGCGATCCAGCGCCTCAAGACCCTGGAAGGCCTCTCGTACCCTGCTGCCAAAGCCAAGTTGGGTATTCCCAACACCCGACAGCGTAGTTTTGCCGCAGTTGTTCAGTCTCAGCCACCACCCGTGAAGCCCTTTGTTCCGCGCCCTGTAGCTCTCGCCGCACTTGCCAAGCGATCTACAGTTGAACAAGCGACACAGGTGGATTTCACCGAGCTCCAGCTTATTCGACCAGCTGAGTCTGTGCCTTCTCTTTTGAAGACGACCGACTCTTCCAGTTCCCAGCAGAAGGCCTGCACGTGCTGGAGAGCCGGCCCTCAATCCTCTAAGGTGTGCAGTGTCCATCCACATGTCGCGGCCTACATGGCCGACTTTGCAACTGTCTCGGACTCAGCGCGGTCCCCACCCTCGACCAACATTATAGAGGAACATGGGGGGGATGAGAGTGACAGTTCGTCCCCAACCTCACCCTCCATTGCAGAGGAACATGGGGGGGAGGAGAGTGACATTTCGTCCCCGCCCTCGGCCAGCGTTGCAGAGGAGTGTGGGGGAGGAGAGTGACAGCTCAGCCCCCTCCTTTTGACTCATCCTATGTGTAGTTGTGTTCGATTTCGTCATGTGTTTTATCATTCTCATTCCTCAGTTTTACTTAATCGGCTTGTTTCTCACCATTGTACTATGTTTTTCATACTGTTTGTTTCATTGTCTTTTTTGGCCCTCCCTTCGTACTCATGTTTCGGTTTTACTTGGTCGGCCAGATTTTGCGATTTTTGCCACGTTATTTTTTTTTTGTTTGTCTTGTGTCTGACGCTCTTTGGCCAACCATGGCCCTTGCGCCAATAAAATCTACCCAACCAACCAACCAACCAACCAACGGCGTGTGACCTGGATTGTCCATGCTAACAGACAAGCGACACTGGCTCAAGTAATATCCACGTTTAATGCAGGAGGTACCAGAGACATATCCACCAGGTAAGTGCAATACGTAATTTAGCGTCCATGGGGTATGGGAGTAGAAGACCAACCAGATTGCCTTTGTTAATACAACGACATCGGACACAGCTCCTCACCTGGGCTCGTGAACACGGTAATTGGACCCTGGAAGACTGGCAATATGTGGCATGGTCAGATGAGTCACGCTACCAGTTGTTACGAGCTGATGGTAGGGTTCTGGTGTGGTGCAGTGTCCATGAGTCCATTGACGCAAGCTGTCAACAAGACGCTGTACAAGCTGGTGGTGGTTCCATACATGTGTGGAGTGTCTTTACGTGGCACGGTTTAGGTCCTCTTGTCCTCGTAAACACGTCATTAACCGGTACTCGCTTTGTCGCTCTGCTGGGTGACCATTCGCAGCCCTTCATGGACTTCATGGGTCCCAACAACGATGGGACTTTCCAGGCGGACAACGCATCATGTCACAGGGCCCAAGTTGTTCAAAATTGGTTCGAGGAGCATTTTGGACAGTTCCGACGAATGGTGTGGCCACCACGTTCGCCCGACGTGAACCCAACAGAACACTTATGGGAAGTGGTGAAATGGTCCATTCGCACCCAAGATCCTGCACCTTCAAATACCAGGGAACTGTGGGCGGTTGTTCGGACGGCATGGCTCAACATGTCTCCAGAAGTCTTCCGGCTACTTGTGGAATCGATGCCAAGTCGAGTTGCTGCACTTCACCGGGCTAGAGGAGGTTCTAAACGATGCTAGGCACGTATCCCATGACTTTTGGCACTTCAGTGTATATTAGCATATAATATATATTTACTATATTCGTATAATACATACTTGTTATATGTTTAAATTGAGTGGGGCCCACTTCTGATTTTTAGCTGTTTTTATGGCATGGATAGGTCAGTTTGAAATAAAAAATAAGAAGATTGGTAAGTTGTCTTCGGGCCGCATAAAAAGACACGGGAGCCGCGGGTTGCCGATCCCTGGTATAAAGTAAAAAAAAAAAAAAAGAATTTTTCAAATGGATTTTTAGAAGCGGAGATACAGCATCAAACAGAAGTATACAGTAACACCACCTATCGCCAGAAGTGTGAACTACAAAACCTCACGAGTAGAGGCAAAGTGTTCCACAAAGTAAATAGTATACAGCATTCAAATAATATTTTAAATCGGACTTCTAAAAGCAGGGATATTAACAAAAACCGATAAGACATTTGCGCCCTTAGCGTGAAAAATCTGCACTATTTTTGGCAATAAATGTATACAAAATATTTTGGCAGTTAGTAGTATCTGACCGAAAAAGGATGTTTTCAATCGAGTTTTTAAACGCGCATATGTTCCTCTTAACAGTCTGCAAACGGAAACGTGTAACTTGTCAACTCTTAGAGGCACGCGCGTGCATTAAAAAAAATTTGAAAAATATATGCAAAATATTTCACATCCGAAACGCTCTCCGACAAAGAAATTTTTTTTCAAATCGGACAGTTTGAAGCAGAGATATCGACAAAAATAAGATACACTTCTCCGCCCCCTGGCAGGGAAATTATGCACTACTTCAGCACAAGATATTTTCAAAAAGCTTGTCGTGGTGAATGGTATCTGACCTCGAAAGAATATTTTTTATTGAGCTTTCAGAAACGCAGATATTGCTGCAAATATATCAGAAACAAAAATATACACTTACGCCCCACTAGTGTTCAAACCATTCTTTACAAAAATTCGAAATTATGTGCAGAACATTTCCATACCGGAGCTCTATCCGATGCAAAAAGAATTATCTTTCAAATCTAACCCTTAGAAGCAGACATATCGGAAAGATCGCAATTTAACATTACGCCCCTAGTGGAAAAACTATGCATTACTTGAAAAAGAAACTCTACCCAAAAAAGGCTTGATTATAAATGATATCGAATGGAAGAAAGAACGTTTTTAATCAGATGTTCAGAAGTAATTATAAAATAAAATGTATTTTGAAGTTGATAGCATCTGCATTTACGCCCTCTGGTGGCGAGTTGTGCATCGGAGAAAAACCGGAAAGCAAGGATTATCGTTCTCACATTTCAAGCTTCCCAATGCAAAAAGATTTTTCAAATCGAACTGATAGTTGGACAGATATTCTGTCCACAGACGGACATGTGACGTACTACAGAGGCTAAAGCACGTGTCAAGACGACAAATCTGCTGGAATACATTCCGTCCGTGTAGCTTAGTTGGGAGAGCAACTTACTCCGGAGTGAGGGGACCGCCGATGCGATCGATATTTTTTACACTGTTAAAAATTCCAGTTCAACGTTGCACCACAATATCGTGCAGCATCTGACACTTACACCATGATCTGGTGCGATTTTCACACTTGCACCATAAAGTGCAGGAAGACGTTCGAATTGCACCAAGGTTTTAAGCAAATTACTGAATGCAGTCGGAACGGCGTTGCCTTTCATCACATTGTAGGGCAGTGAAGGAAACGGCGCATGCGTCTTCGTTATCAAGTCATCCGAAGGAAGCAGATGCTGTATTGTGCCGCCATGTTGGCTTTGTCGTCACAGTGAGAGAGAGTTTGGAAAATTTTAAAGCAGTGTTTGTTCACTCAAGTTAATAAGGTAAGTGATGAAAATAATTGTTGTAGCACATATACAGTATATCTGGTGTTCCTGACATAATCGTTTTCACGTTGAACTTTCTGATGTTACATATGTTCCTAGCTACGTGTAGGATAATACAATTTTAGTTTTCTGAGGAAGTTGTTCACATGGAAGTAGCTTCTAATGTAGTATAACAAGCTCAAATTGCGGCATTAATTGGCCCAGATGTGCTAACATAAACAACGAAGTTTCAAATATTCCGAATATGCGAGAAAAAATTAAAAAGAAAAAAAAGGAACATTTTATTCCTAAATTGATGAAGTAAACACAAACTTTTTGGAACTGTACACAGAAACCGTGTTTTCAAATTACTTTATCCATAAAGCAGTGATGTAAAAAGACTGCACTTAATTTTCGTGAAATGTTGCACCAATAAGTGGAACTACACCAGCTGCACCACATTTTGGGAAAGCTACACCAACAAGTGTTGCAACTTTGTACCATATCATGGAGTAAGGTTGCACTATAAAATGGTGCATCCTTACATTTGATGGTGTAAGACTGCACCATTTTATGGTGCAACCTTAAAGTGATGTAAGGTTGCACCATATTGTTGGGTTTTGTTTGCACCACATAATGGTGCATCTTTTCTCAGAAAGTGGTGCAGCTGATGTAGCACCACTTTTAGGTGCAACCTGTCCCCAAATTTTTAACAGTGTACAAAAAGACGTGCTAACGTGACTGTTTAGCATTTCAGACTTTTATTGTTGTGACAACAAAGCTAACTTATATCTTCACAAATCATATTCAACATTTGTGTTCAATTTTGTTATCACGAGCTAGACATTATGCTATGAGAGTTTCAAGCAAATTCCGGATGTAAGTTTCAGCTATGGTAGTTTCAAGCTAATTCCGCCGGTACTTCATTGTGTTGCAGTTTTCACAAGCGGTAGTGTAGATCAATGGCATTCTGGTGTTATCTAATTTTTAGTTAAGCAATAAAATTTTGTGTTCGGGCTAAGTACTTCTAAGAATTTCTTTGAGAGTGTGATGCCTATTTGCTTTGAGCTTGCCTCCTTTCCGGCCGATTAGTTGAATTTAAATAATAGCAATTTTGAAGATGACAATCCGATTTTTTGTGTAAATGTGACAATGATGAAAAGTCAGATAATATCCGAAAACTTGAAAATTCCATCGTCCTGCAGAGGGACTCGAACCCGCGTCTCCCAGATAGCGCCCGGGTATGCTAACCACTACACCACCCAGAACGACCAAGTCTCAAGTTTCCAATTAATTTGAATATAACTATCACAGGAGTAGCTAGTCAAAGCAACCGGCATTCATGTTTAGCTAATCTGGAGGTTAAGAATCTTATCCCGTAATTGCCCGGAGGAGCAGATAAATCATGAAAGATATACGGGATTACACCATATAATGGAAATTTTGAAGATGACAATCCGATTTTTGGTGTAAATGTGACAAGGATGGAAAGTCAGATAATATCCGAAAACTTGAAAATTTCATCGTCCTGGAGCGGGACTCGAAACCGCGTCTCCCAGATAGCGCCCGCGTATGCTAACCACTGCACCACCCAGAACGACCAAGTCTCAAGTTTTCTTTCACGATTTATCTGCTCCTCCGGGCAATTACGGGATAGGATTCTTAACCTCCAGATTCGCTAAACATGAATGTCGGTTGTTTCGACTAGCGAATCCTGTGATGGTTATATTCAAATTAATCGGAAACTTGAGACTTGGTCGTTCTGGGTGGTGTAGTGGTTAGCATACCTGGGCGCTATCTGGGAGACGCGGATTCGAGTACCTCTCCAGGACGATGAAATTTTCAAGTTTTCGGATATTATCTGACTTTTCATCATTGTCACATTTACACAAAAAATCGGATTGCCATCTTCAAAATTTCTATTATATGGTGTAATCCCGTATTTCTTTCATGATCTTTCATAAATAATAGCATTCTTAACAAATTCTTGCTGTATCTATAGAATTCATGCTTGGGTACAACAATCCTGGTTGGGGCGTTAACGTAACAGTATGTTCCGTCTCGCAAATCTGTTATTTAAAATGTTGAGCTGATTATAAATATTTCTTTCCGCAGAAATAACATGAATATGGCGCAAGTAAAGGTTCCAAGCAGTTCTTTATGGATTTTCTTTTGCTTCGTTTCTTCACGCCGTAGTACTGGTGGTCATTTTTAGTATGCCATACTTTCGGTATGAATATTAATGCTACGCATAAATACAGTATAAGAGCCCGCTTATAACGAGCAGCTCGACACTGAAGGAAATCTTCGTTAATTTCGGCCTCTCGCTAAATCCGGTTTGGGTGAAAAATCTCACTATGTAAAAATATGCATATAAGTTTATATTATAAATCCATATACACTGTAAAAAATATCTTGAAATTCACGAGCCACTTTCCGTGATATCTTTCGTGAATTAACGGAGCACATTTCTAATACAACTTTTTTCGTGAAATGACGGGGAAAAAAAAAACTGAATTTCACGGATTTTTCGTACCCCAGAAAAATTCTGAATTTTCAGAAATCTTTCCCCAATTCCTTTCTTATATTGACGGTAACTCCCGTTTTCCAGTTGTGGTAAAAGAAAATTCAGAATTTCTTTCCGCAATTCCTTTTTTCTATTAACGGGAAAATCCTGTTTCCACCTTTTCCGTATCCATACGACGAAAAATTTCCGGTAATAGGAGCGATTCACGGGAATATTTGGAGGTTTGATTAACTGTTAAATTTCAATCGTCAGTTGAAGTGACTGAGTTTGAAGTTCTGTAGCGAGATCGGATATTGTGGATAGTACTAGGGGTGTTCAAATGAAAAGGTACGAAACGTCATAAGAACGTAACCGTTAACATATTTGCCTATGCCGCTATGGGAGAACGTAGCGACACATCTAGGGATGCGATTGGAGTCGCCGGCGTGGATCGGAGCATGCGCGGGCGCCCGCATGCGCAGGAGAGAGCAGAGGCTCTTATAAAGAGCGCCGTCCAATTGACGCGGCAGTGCGTGTGAGGACAGGATGGCGTTCACATTGCAAAATTCGACGATTGAGGAGCAGCGAGGCGTTATCCGATTTCTGACAGCGGAAGGTGTTAAACCGGCCGCTGTTCATCGCGGAGGGTGTGGTTCTGCTCCATGATAACGCGCGTCTACACGTCTCCAGGGTCACACACGCGGAACTGGCCAAGTTCCAGTAGGAGCAGCTTGACCATCCGCCCTACAGCCCGGACATGTCGCCCTGCGATTTCCATGTGTTTGGTCCCCTGAAAAAACATCTGAAAGAGAAGCGCTTCCACTCGGACGACGAACTCCAGGACGCTGTGCAGGACTGGGTCTCGTCACGGGCACAGGAATTCTGGGAACAAGGAATCCTTCGGCTCGTTAATCAATGGGATCGTTGTGCTACGGCCTATGGTGTTTACTTTGAATAAAGTCTTCATTTATACCCACAGTGTCGTTTCGTACCTTTTCATTTGAACACTCCTTGTATGTATGAGTCTGGAGTTCTTAAGACAAAAGCTATATAGCTATCAAGAGCAAATTTTATATTTAGAAGTTTTGTGAAATAATATAAAACAATATAGTGTACCTTTTCTTAAAGATTCAAAGTTATTGTCAGTTGAAAAAAAAATCTCAAACTCCAAATCATTATGCTGCTTCGAAAAGTCATAATGAAAAAAAATACTTAATTTGTGATAAGACCTCCTACAGAAAAAAATGAAATTATTACAAACGTATTAAAAAATAATATGCTCCAATAGAAAATAAAAGGATTAATTCATTAGCATCAATGAAAAAGAAATTATCGTCGCCCAATTACTTTTTTCTTGAACGTGAGTCTGATTCCTGTGACTTCCTGGCTCAGTGGTAAAGACGCGCGGTTCCAACCCAAACGACCTGCGCTCGATCTCCACCACCGGCGCAAAGCGACGCTCTCGCGTAAGGGCTGAAATATTCTGCGTGCTGGATTTTGCGAAATTTGTGTTTAAATACGGAAAAAGTTAAAACGGATTTTGTGAAAACACAAGTTTGCCCACGACGGGCATCGAAAGTCGTGTCCCCTCACTCCGGAGTAAGTCGCTCTCCCAAGTGAGCTACGCGGACAGAATGTCTTGCTGCAGATTTGACGTTTTGATACATGTTTTCATCTCTGTAGTACGTCACAACTTTTTTAAAATAAACGGAAATACTGACAAGAGAAAATCTGTGAAAGTAAGGAAGTGAAAAATAAAAAAAAGGAACTTTTAAAAACGGAAATTCCGTTAAAAGACGGACACTTACCGGCAACTTTGCTGCCTGTTATTTACAGAAATTTTCCGTGAATTCACACCACTTATTTTTTACAGTGTATATCAAAGCATATAGCAACATTTTTTCACTATTTTCTGGCTCTCTAGTAATAGCTACTTTGTCGTTCACGGATAACAGTCTTTCTTCTCTTAGAAATTTGGTCACTTTTTACTGTAGTAGAATTCCAACAGAAAAACACTCGAAATTTAATGTTCGATATGGCACTGTGTGACGTACTGCAGAGGTAAATCACGTGTCAAGACGACAAATTTGCTGCGACACATTCTGTCCGTGTAGCTTAGTTGGGAGAGCAACTTACTCCGGAGTGTGTGTGTGTGGGGGGGGGGGGGTATTCGATTTCGTCACGGACAAATTTGTGTTTTCACATTGGTGCCCGAACGTAAAAAATGGATGTACAGGCCGTTGGGTTCTTCGATAAATGTGTGATGTTTCTTACACACATCGTCTGGAATTAATGAAAAAATTCCTACTTCGCTTTAAAATAAAAAAAAAGTTAAGAGGGAGATGACGTGACGTACTACAGAGGTAAAGCACGTGTCAAGACGACAAATATGCAGCGATACATTCCGTCCGTGTAGCTTAGTTGGGAGAACAAATTACTCCGGAGCAATGTTCCCTCTAAGCTGCGCGCGCGCGCGCCCGCTCAGCTGAAAAGTCTTCCGCGCAGTAAGAATTTTGGATTAAAATTCCCTCGCTAATTAATTTTTATAAATCGAAAATCAGCAAAAATAATAATAAATAAATAAAATTCGGGCTCTCGAAAGTCAAAATAACACTTTTCTTAAATGCCGTTCTCCTCCTTCTAAGTTCGTCTTATTGTCCTCTTCATTCTTAAAGGCCTCTTGCGAGCAGATAGTGAACGCGAGAATGCGGATTAGTGATTTTCCCACGCCGAGAAAGAGGCAGATATTGAGTCTGTTCTCAAAATAACACATCTGCGCCAGCCAATCACAACAAACCGTAACCAAGTCCATTGTGCTAACTAATGCACCCATGCTAGTTGGCGGGGTAAACGCATTCCGGTCAGTTAAATTGTAAGCCGCTGCTAAAAGGGTTTTGCTTTTAGTTTGAGCTTCTGACTTTTTATAAAATAAAAATTTTGATGAATGAAATGTTTTTAATAACTGTTTTTATTTAAATTCAATTGCGGAAAGAACGGTGATAAAAATGAAGGGGTTAGAAAAAATAAGGGTTCCAATCCAAGTTCCAACTTCTACTGCATTAGTAAGAGAAGCTGAGAAAATAAAATGTTTTGCCCATATGGTTTTGATGCCTGCCCAGCTCTTTGGATTAGGCGCGCATCGCCTATGGCGGTTTAGAGGGAATATTGTTCCAGAGTGAGGGGGATCGAGTTCGATCGCCATCAAGGGGCAAATTATATATGTTTTCACAACTGAAGAATATTAAATCGTTGTTCAAAAACATTCGAAACCTTCGGTGTTCTTGCGCAACACCGGTGCAGACTGTTACAGTAAGAATGTTATCTTACAAATATTGAAAACCCTAATTTGAAATGGTGATGGTTTATAAGAAATATAGATTGTAAAGTAAAAAGGCAGCGTGTTTTCTGTAGGAACAGAAAAAAATGATTTTTTTCGATATTGAAAACCTTTTATCACTCACGAAAACAGAACGTAAACTTCTGCTCATTCCTTACCAACTTATCTATCAGTGTAAAGTTGTATCTTGATGGAAAGTAAACACGAAGCTTCTAACGTAATCTTCGATGGCACGAGCGTTTAAAGAATTTGACATATGGAGGATTAATGGGCTAAAGAAATGATTAATGTGCAACTTCCTGAGTTGAACCTGTATGAGGACAGCTTGTAGGGAGAAGGCACATTTTTAAAATAAAAAATGCAACGATAAAGTAACGTATGAGAAAAAAAAATCACCGATAATTAAGAGTACTTTTTTTACGCATAATGATGTGTGTCATATCGAAAAGAAGGATCTACTGAAAAACGTGCTTTAGTAATTCCGAAAGTAATGTTCGAACAGAAAGAAATGTTTACTTCATCAAACGTTAATCTTCTTTAAATGTATAAGGGCGTCTCGTGCAACATTCTTGAAATCAACTTTTGATAATTCTATTCCTTGGTGAATCCTCCTTTCGTAAAGAACTTGTTCAAAATGTCATTTTTATTGCGGATAACGCGTTTGATCCATATGAACTATAATCTTTTATTCATATCATTATGCACAAGTTCGCACATATAAGGAGCATTCAACGAAGAAGTTCAGAAGCAGTCAACCCTTTAACGACCATAACGCCCAAAACGTATAAGGAGCATTCAACGAAGAAGTTTATATGAGTCAGTCATTTAACCCTTTAACGACCATAACGCCCAAAACGACCGCACATACAAACGACTATAGCTGTCCGAAACGCCTGCCTAGAGTGAGTCAGATTTCGTAGCCTTACGTGTTCTTTAAATTTGCACGATCTGTGAGGGACCAGCAGGGGTCACCGTCAGTCACCATTGTTGTTACTAAACAAAGAAGTGAAACAACAGACAGTTGCGGGCGTTATGGTATTTAGAGTGATACTAGATTTTAGAGTCATGGTCGTTTACAGATGATGATGATCATATGTAGAGGATTTTAGGAAGGGAGTGTCTGACCCCAGGTCTTAAACAACCCTTAGAAATAGGAAGCTAGGAGATTTGGGCTACACTGCCCGATAGGAAAGTGACGCGGAAGCGAGGTAGAAGACGCCCTTATTTACTACCTGGTTGGGGGATACCCGGTATCCGACGGCTTAACGTGCCCATCCGACGCACAGCGGATATTTAGTGGTTCGAGCGTTTGTACCTGCCTGGGATCGAACCCGAAGTCATCTCCGTGGCAGTCACGAACGTTGCCCACTAGACCTCCCGCGGCCATGGTCTTTAAAAGGTTAACCTCCTTAACGATTTATAACATGACAAGTATCATGTAGTCTTGGTTTCATGTAAAGGCAACTGTGCCAGTTAATACACTCAGGAGACAAAACATTAAAGGTAGTGGTGATGGGAAGTTGACATGGGCGTCCACCGCGTCGAAACAGACCCTATAACGAAGTAAATTTCTCCGTCATTTTTGGTCTACGCCGGGATTCGAACCCGAGTCCGCTTATTCCGGAACAAGTCGCTCTACCAACTGAGCTACGCAGACGTTTTATTCTGATTCCTATCTGCCTTTATGTCGTTTGCGTCCTTCGGGCAGGTACGTCACATCTCCTGGTACGTTACATCATCTCCCCCCTTTTTTTTTTTTTTTTTTTTTTTTGAAGTGCTGGAGAAAGGATTCTCTTATTCTTCCTATCTCGCGGTGTGGAAATAACATCACACCATTGCGAGATTTTGAACGGTCGGGTCATCCGGATAGTTCGGGCTCCATTATAACGAAGTAAATTTCTCCGTCATTTCTGGTCTGCGCCGGGATTCGAACCCGAGTCCGCTTATTCCGGAACAAGTCGCTCTACCAACTGAGTTACGCAGACGTTTTATTCTGATTCCTATCTGCCTTTATGTCGTTTGCGTCCTTCGGGCAGGTACGTCACATCTCCTGGTACGTTACATCATCTCCCCCTTTTTTTTTTTTTTTTTTTGAAGTGCTGGAGAAAGGATTCTCTTATTCTTCCTATCTCGCGGTGTGGAAATAACATCACACCATTGCGAGATTTTGAACGGTCGGGTCATCCGGATAGTTCGGGCTCCATTATAACGAAGTAAATTTCTCCGTCATTTCTGGTCTGCGCCGGGATTCGACCCCGAGTCCGCTTATTCCGGAACAACTCGCTCTACCAACTGAGCTACGCAGACGTTTTATTCTGATTCCTATCTGCCTTTATGTCGTGTGCGTCCTTCGGGCAGGTGCGTCACATCTCCTGGTACGTTACATCACCTCCCCCCCCCCCCTTTTTTTTTTTTTTTTTTTTTTGAAGTGCTGGAGAAAGGATTCTCTTATTTTTCCTATCTCGCGGTGTGGAAATAACAACACACCAATGCGAGATTTTGAACGGTCGGGTCATCCGGATAGTTCGGGCGCCATTATAACGAAGTAAATTTCTCCGTCATTTCTGGTCTGCGCCGGGATTCGAACCCGAGTCCGCTTATTCCGGAACAAGTCGCTCTACCAACTGAGCTACGCAGACGTTTTTATTCTGATTCCTATCTGCCTTTATGTCGTGTGCGTCCTTCGGGCAGGTACGTCACATCTCCTGGTACGTTACAACCCAAACCAAATGCAGGCGATTAATAGGCGGACCGCAGTGTATCGCAAACCACGAACATGGATAAACGTGGTGATCTGAGCGACTTTGATCGTAGACGCATTGTCGGCGCAACACACATGAGTCATTCTATCGCCCAAGCGGTAAGAACCCTAATGTTCCCGAGGGCAGCTGTATCACGAGTATACCATCGACGGACGTACCAGCGCCCGGAGAGCAAGCGGTAGCCGACAACACGCCATTGATGACTGGTGTCAACGTAGACTATCCACGATCGCACAGGCCGTCCTCTAGGCAATGGCGGCGCAAATCACGTCCAGGTTAAATATTGGAGGTCCAAGCAGCGTCAGCGAGTGAACGGTATGGCACACAATGCATACCTTGGGCTACGGGAGCCGACGCCTTACTCGTGCGCCACGGTTGACTGTTCGTCATCAGACATTACGCCTCGCCTGGTGCTGGGAACATCAAAACTGGACTTCTACTACTGAGCAGCGTCACGATAACTCGCGTAAAAATGGTTCGCTTTCGATGAAATTTTAGTATGAGGTAGGGGACCACCTGGAGACAAACCCTATTGAAAATGGGATTCATGGGGTCAAAGGTCACGACTTAGGAGTTGGATCCATTTCATTGTCCTTATGCTTCATAACGTGCGTAAATATGGCTCGATATCAATGAAATTTTAATATGTGGAAGAGGACCACCTGGGGACGAACCCTGTTGAAAATGGGTGAAGTGGGGTCAAAGGTCAGGACATAGGAGCGGGATGCATTCTATTGCCCTCATGCGTCATAACTTTCGTAAAAATTGTTCGATTTCGATGAAATTTAGTATGTGATAGGGAACAACCTGGGGACGAACACTATTGAAAACGGAAGAAATGGGGTCAAAGGTCAGGACATAGCATCGGGATCCATTCCATCGCCCTTATGCGCTATAGCTTACGTAAAAATGCTTCCATTGAGACAAGACTTTATCATGCTGTTCCGGAAGTATAATTTACCGGTTCTGTTGAATATCATCGAAATGGGGTCAAAGGTCAGGTCATAGGAGCGAGATTTATTCTACAGCCATTTTCCTCATAACTTGAGTAATAACTTGAGTAATGATTTCTGGTATGTTGGAAAGCGTATCATAATCAATGCATTGCATGATTTTACTAACTTGTTTCGTAAGTTACGACGCACAAGGGCGATGGAATGGGACCCGCTCCTATGTCCTGACATTTGACCCCATTTCGCCCATTTTCAACAGGGTTCGTCCCCAGGTGATCTCCTACGACATACTAAAATTTCGTCAAAATCGAACCATTTTTATGCGAGTTATCGTTCGGACAGACAGACGGACATAGCTAGAGGATACACGCTTCTTCAACCTACTATTGGAAAGCGTAAAAAACAAGCGGACAAAGTGATACTGTAAACATATATTTTTTTATCAAAAAGACGTGCTCAAGAAACATTTATTCATTTCAGAATTCGACTTTTTTTTACAATGCTTAGAGCTGTCCCGACCTCAAGGATGCTTTAGTTATCTTCAGATAAACTTGCATGCTTTTCCGATACCCGAAACGATCTTCTGTTGCAGCAGTCGCATGTCCCTGATTTGGAGCCACCAGTTTCAGGAAAGGAGTGATTAAGCGCTTATAACGAAGTAAATTTCTCCGTCATTTCTATCCGCGCCAGGATTCGAACCCGGGTCCTCTCATTCCGGAATAAGTTGCTCTACCAATTGAGCTACGCGGACGTTTTATTCTGATTCCTATCTGCCTTTAGTCGTGTGCGTCCTTCTGGCAGGTACGTCACATCTCCTGGTAAGTTACACGCTGTAAGACAAGCACACCGCTCATGCCTGATCCGGGATTCGCAACCGAATCTATTTCGGACGACTAGTCAGAAGCCTGCCATTGTGACCACTCAGACACCGAGGTAGCAAAACGATGGTTTACCAAAAAACTCTCCAATGAAAAAAGTTTTTGTTTATGGAATAAAAAGCGAGGTTTTTTCTTTCAAAAACCGGGCAGTCCCTGTGGCCGAATGGTATGATGTCCTGGCTTCTGACCACTCGTCCGGAATGGGACCGAGTTCGAGTTCCAGATGAGGCATAAGTGGTGTGTTTGTCTTACGGCACTGGCTCTCTCTTCCGTGGAACCAGCGGCTTCAAAATAGGGACGGGCGATTGCCTATATCCCTACGCGTTGCTCATGGCTGTTGTTAATTACCCCCTCCCCCCAAAAAAACCCCCCACTTCTTTTAGTTAATACTCAAGAAACGTATATAGCGTATCAAATCCGTTTATTTTGATGGCGTAATAAGAGGATTTAATACGCTATATACGTTTCTTGAATATTCACATTGTGGTGCAGTAAAAACTAGATGAAAGCCCGTCAATAATGACGGGGAAAAGTTTATGATACAGAAATTATTGACATTTATTTATTGAGTTTTTGAGTTCCACGTCAATAGATGGCGACGTTGGCTCACAGCTTTCTGAAACTTTCCTGAGCAGTTGGTTATGGAATTTGATACGACGGGCTGTCTGTTTGTTGTGCGTTTTGTAAAACCTTTAGTCCCTATTTCGTCAACACTTCCTTGCACACAACATTTTTCGTATACACTGACTGTGAACCCTGTATCAATTTCCCCTGTTCTTTTCCGTGAACTATTTTTACCTTGACGTCGTCAGAACGTCGTACTCTTGACGTTGCCACATATAGATGGCTAAACACCGGTTCAGGTAGTGAAGCAAAATTCCTAATGTAAAGTTTTCGTATCTCTAAAGAGTTGACCGTGTGACGTAATGCATCTCTGACATCATGTGAGGATGATTTGGATTAGATGACGTCACACCTGCAGCTGTGTTCTTTGTTGCTATGACAACAAAACAAAGTGATATACGCGTGGACCGTGTGCGGGTGTAGGTGTGACGTCACCTACACGAAAACACGAAAAACTAAGCGTGACGTCACAAACATTTATTTATCGGCTGTTGCTATGACGACTTAAAAAGTGGCATGGAGTAGGAGGAGGCATCTAGCAAATTATATATTAAAAATAACGCTATATTTGGTTTTTGGTGTTTTTTTAGTTGTCAACCCCCCCCCCCCCCCCGAGAATTGAAACGCCGCTATACTTAGTTTTTGGGGTTTGGTCGGCATAGTGGGGACAGCAATAAGAGTAATAATTTTTTTTTTTTTGGTTAGAGGTTTAACGACCACCGTGAGCAACTCAATAGGCTATAAGCAGTCGCCCGTCCCCAATTTAGGGTCACTAGTTCCAGGGAAGGGAGAGAGCCAGTGCCGTAAGACAAACACAACATCCATGCCTCACCGGGATTCGAACCCGGACCCCGTTCGGACGAATGATCAGAGGCCATCGCTTAGACCACTGCGCCACCGGGGGCGGTAATAAGAGTAATTATTCGGGCTGAGTTGGGGCAGTTGGGAGATTGTTGGGGGATGATCATTTATATAATGTAATTGTAACATCTCATGCTTTGGTGATGATTTTTTTAATAGTGATGCCTATTTTAATTGGGTGTTTCGGTAATTGATTGGTTCCTTTAATGTTGGGGGTGCCGGACATGGCTTTCCCTCAGATGGATAATTTGAGATTTTGGTTGTTGCCTCCTTTTTTTTTTTTTTGCTTGTTTTGTCTTCGATAACTGAGAGAGGAGTAGGTGCGGGGTGGACTATTTATCCCCCTCTGAACTGGCCTCTAAATGCTGTTATCAACGAATTTAATTTGTCCCTTAAGAGTTTTAGAGTAAGAATGGCTTTTTAGATCTCTCTGATTCCTTGTTTCTTGAATCCTTATTAAATCTATCAAATAATTGTTTTTTCTACTTTCTCAGAAGCAATATAACAGGTTGCCTTCTTATCATACTTATTTGGTTAAACTAAATAGGGAACGTTTCTGATGGTCTTTTTTTTTTTTTTTTTTTGATTGGAGGTTTAACGACCACCGTGAGCAACTCAATGGGCTATAAGCAGTCGCCCGTCCCTAATTTAGGGTCACTGGTTCCAGGGAAGGGAGAGAACCAGTGCCGTAAGACAAACACAACATCCACGCCTGACCGGGATTCGAACCCGGACCCCTTACGGACGAATGATCAGAGGCCAACGCCTTAGACCACTGCGCCACCGGGGCGGCTGTTGGTCTTTCCACCAAGCACGAGAAGATGTCTTACTCAGACTTGTGCGAAGGAAAATGAGCTCATCGGTTTTCATCCGCGATAATTTTCCCAGGGCAGTTTTAATAGGGAACGATATGCATCACAAAACAACGCTTAGGAATTTCTCGAACTCAAATGGGGGCTTTAGGTCAGTTACCGGACGGGATGAACAAGAAATTAATGCGTCACTGCTACCCATGATCGACCGAATTTCCTCAGTCACTCCTGACAAGAACTACAAGCTCACGAGTCAATCAGTCCTGGCTCGGCCTTCGAGGAAAAGACGGCCGATTCGCGACTTAACCTACAAACATTAACCGTACGCCTGCCACGTTTATATTCTTTGCACCTGCTACCTTTTAAACATCTTACAATGCTTGGAAGGCGGGAGAAGAATGCGGGGTGGGTGATAAACAGCCGGAAGGGGAGGATTTATGACTTGACCCATTATTGATTGCAAACCACCAGCTACTTTCACGTCTGAGCCATCATAAATTATCTATCGGACACTAATACCTTGACTAGAAGTTGCCACTTTTCTTTCTGACAGGAACAGAGTTTCTATCTCAACACGTGGCCATTGTAATGCGATGCGTAGGTTGTGTCGCTAGTCTTGTTATGAAGAAAAAAGTTATGCATGACTTTTATTTTAAAAAATAGTAAGAAAAAAATGCTAGTTGCTCGGAAGCTGACGATCCTATTCGGTGCAAGGTTCTATCGTTATTGCATTACAATGAGTATTGCTTAAACTGTAGGTCGCGAGAAGAATGTAGACTGTTCGTGAGTCAATTTACGAAAAGCAAGACTGTTACTGCTAAGAGACGTGTTTTCCTAATGGGAATGTATTTGTCCGATTTGCTTCAGTTGTGAAACACTATTGCGGTCAAAAATTGCTTTTTATAAATTTAAAATTTTGGGATTTTCTTCCAAATAATTTACAAAGACACATGGAAGTTCACGAACCACAGAGTTAATGATTTCAGATGTCTATTACAAAAAAAAAAAAGGAAAAAGGAATTTTTGTTTAAATGATCTGGTAATGGCACTAGGCACTGGATAAAATTCTCGCATTTGAAAAATTTAAGCCTCCAGAAGCAGGCTCTTAAAATAAATAGGGAATCAATGGATTCCTACGACTAAGAGCTGTTATGCTATATAAATTATTCTTGGATGTCTTACAAGTGCAAAGCCGTGATTTTACCTTTTTTTTTCGTTTTTGGGGTTTAATGATACCAATGAAAATGTAACGCTACTATAGCATTAGATTTCATGGGTATACAGTGGGCAAAAAGTATTTGCACACCCACATTACTTTGCATAAATAAATGTGGAAAGCAATTGGGACGAAATACTTTTAACCACTGGATTAATTTTACAATAAACGCACACACACACACGTGTTTTTTTACTAATCACAAGAAATATATATATAACAAAAGAAAATTTTATTTTTTCGTGACAAAAAAAGTATCGGCACATTAATAAAGATAAACAAAACCAGAAACTTTCGAAACTAAAATACGTTACTGCTTCTTAGTATGCATGCCTTTTGCTTTGATTACAGCTTGTAATCGCCTGGTCATTGATTCTACTAATTTTCTAGTTGTTCCTACACTGATTTTCAGCCATTCTTCGCTGAGCGCTTGCCTAAGTTCTATTTTGTTGGAAATTTTCCTCTCTTTCACTTGCAAATCCAACAAATGCCACGAATTATCAATAGGGTTGAGGTCTGGTGATTGTGGGGGTGTTTTTAGTTGGTTTTTCACTTTATAAAGAAAACATGACCTTCTTACCCTGGCTGTTTGTTTCGGATCGTTGTCCTGTTGTAAATAGAATGAATCCGCAATTCCAAATTTCGATGAATTGGCCAATACATTGCCTTGCAATATATAAATACAGTATATTGTCTAGCATTTATATTACCTTCAATAAAGCCGATAGTTTATAACTCTATTAAAAGCCAGGCACCCCCAAATCATTACATGACTAAAATATACCCTATATTGCTATATTGACAAAAGTTCCGGTCACCTAGAAGAGAAACATAACATAGCATTTATTGACGTACATTAGTACGGTGTCGGTCCACCTTTGGCCTTAATGCATGCACTGATCCTTCGAGACATGCTTTGGACAAGGTTTTGGAACACAGCGATAGGTATGCGCTTCCATTCAGTACATAATGTTGCCTCTAACTGTCACTCAGTAGTAGACCTTGGTTTCAAACCTCTTATGCGGCGCTTTAATTCATCCTATAGGTGCTCTATGGGATTAAGATCAAGGCTCTGTGATGGCCAGTCCATACATGAAATGGAATTATCGTCAAACCACGCCGTAAGGATATCGATTTAGACGTGCTGATTAACAGGTTTGTCCACGATAACCAATGGGCCAGGACCATTCCACGAAAAACACCCCCACACGAGTACACTGCCAGTTCCAAACTTGACCTTAGGAATAGTACACTGTGGTAAATACCGTTCCCCGGCTGCCGCCATACCCACACTTGGTATCAGACTGATGGATCATGCATCTGGATTCATCGGCCCATAGGACCCGTTTCCATTGATCTACGGTGCACGATTAATGTTCTTTACACCATGCTAAATGACGAGTAGCATTCCGAGTGGAGATGAAATTCTTATGAGCAGCCGCACGACCACGGTAATCTATGGAATGAAGTTTTCGGCGAATGGTACGTGTACATACCGAAGTTCCAGCATTTTTACTCACCTGTACACTGAAGTCTTGTGCAGTGCTTCATCGATTAGCTGTAACGACTCTCCCGAGGCTTCGACGTCCTCTATCACTAATTTTCTTTTGTCTGCCGGTACGTTTTGCTGCTTCAGGCACGCCATGTGTCTTCCTCTTATTCAGTACATCCAAAACAGTTGATTTGTGCAGGTTTAAACGCCTCTCGGTTTCTTTTATGGGCAACCCACTAATATAACACCCAACAATCTTTCCTTTCTCATAGTCAGTTCTCTCCCGCCGCAACACTTTCACTCAACCTCACAGTGCGATATGATCGCGGTCAGCTGCAGGCTTGTTTTTATACCATTTGCAACTGTACCGCGCATCTTAACAACGCAGAGGATCCGTTCATTTGCTTTTGAAGGAGTGTTCGGTGACTTTTGTCAATATAGTGTATATTTTTTAAATATATTGTTCCAAGGGAACTGTTTAGCTTCCGCCACACATATTTCTTTCCATCCAAACCGAAAACGTTAAACTTGCTTTCGTCGGAAAATTTCGTATTTTGCTAAAACCCTGCCGATTTGCTGACATAAGCTTTGGCAAACTCAAGTCTTTTCTGCCTATTGGTTTCACTGATATAAGGAATTTTTCTAGATGTTCTGCCTCGAATATGTGCATCGTGAAGAATAGTACGAATAGTAGGAGAACTTACTATGGTTCCCGATATTGAAGCGACATAAGTAACCAAGTTCTCCAGCATCTACGGGTGTTTTTTTTTTTATCTTTGCTAATGGTGCCCCTCTGCTGCTTTGCAGTTATCTTCTTTTTTTTTTTTTATTGGAGGTTTAACGACCACCGTGAGCAACTCAATGGGCTATAAGCTGTCGCCCGTCCCTAATTTAGGGTCACTGGTTCCAGGGAAGGGAGAGAGCCAGTGCCGTAAGACAAACACAATATCCATGCCTCACCGGGATTCGAACCCGGACCCCGTTCGGACGAATGATCAGAGGCCATCGCTTAGACCACTGCGCCACCGGGGCGGCACAGTTTTCTTCTTCGGACGCCCAGATCGCAATTTATTCTCTATACTACCACTCTCTTTTCTCTTTTTTGGTTGGAGGTTTAACGACCACCGTGAGCAACTCAATGGGCTATAAGCAGTCGCCCGTCCTTAATTTAGGGTCACTGGTTCCTGGGAAGGGAGAGAGCCAGTGCCGTAAGACAAACACAACATCCATGCCTCACCGGGATTCGAACCCGGACCCCGTTCGGACGAATCATCAGAGGCCATCGCTTAGACCACTGCGCCACCGGGGCGGCTTTTTTTATTAGAAAAGTTCAACTTTAACTTCTTACCAATTTCCCATTAACTTATACCCCAGTCATGAAGAGTTAGAAGCCTCTCCCTTATTGGAATAGAAATCTCGCACTTTTTCGGAGCCGTAACTGCAGAAACTAACTAAATTGCTGCTCCAAAGATTTTACAACGTGTCTTTTAAACAGTGCGAGACTTTCGTTTGTTGTAATGTAATGTTTAACTGCTTTAAAACAGCGCGTTGTTATATGTGTGCAGATACTTTTTGGCATGAAAAATTAAGATTTTAATTTGTTATGTATATATTTCTTGTGGTTAGTAAAAGAAAGAAACACGTGTGTGTGTGTGTGTTTATTGTAAAAGTAATCCAATGGTCAAAAATATTTCATCTCAATTGCTTTCTACGTTTATTTATGCAAAATAATATAGGTGTTAAAGTACTTTTGCCGCCCCGGTGGCGCAGTAGTCGAAGCGATGGCCTCTGATCATTCATCCAAAATGGGTACGGGTTAGATTCCCGGTGAGGCATCGATGTTGTGTTTGTCTTAAGGCACTGGCTCTCTCTCCCTTTCCTGGAACCAGTGACCCTAAATTAGGGATGGGCGACTGCTTATAGCCCATTGAGTTGCTCACGGTGGTCGTTAAACCTCCATAGTTTTCTTTGTCGTCGATATCGGTTTTCCATTACTACAATTTTACAAGCCGAATATGATACCGCTAAAGCTGTTGTTTCCTTATCCTCGTTCTATTCGACATGGGTGTATGACAACTCATGGTTTACTGTCAATGATGATACTATTTCTCTTGTTATTTGAATTGTTTCATTTTACTGATGGGTTGTGTCAGTAAAGACAACTTGCTACGTTTCTTCAATACTATTAGCTACTACAGGCAAATGTGCCTGTCGCACCGTTTCAACGCTCTTCTTTGGTCCGGTAAGATGGACGGGCAAACCAATCTTTATTTTTTGGAAACCAATGTTTCTTATTTAAGAACGTTTTTTTTTTAGTATATGCTTATTGTGAGCTTTTTTTCATCAGTAGGAAGTGTGCCTAGTGTTTCTTTCTTGTGATGAGAATGCCGCAGATTGTGTTTTATCTTCCGGGAAGATGAGACTGATCTTTCCCTGATGTCACCCATCAAACTTAACTTTCTTGTGCTCAGCTGTGAATGAGTTCTTGACTTCGACAGTTCCTGAGATCTCCTGGACCGTGTCCGTTTCTTCTGTCTTTGCCCGGTTCCCTGCTTTTGTGTTCCATTCTCTCCGGTGATCATCGTGATTGAGGTCTGTAACTGCACCATCCTATCTGGTATTCATCGCTTCCTGAACGCTTGATGTGTGTCATCCTTCCTTCACCTTCTCATCACCAGTGCTTCTCGACTTCAACAGTGTCGCATTGTGTTGTGCGCAGTCATCATTGAACTTTTTGCGTCTTCCTATGATGAGCTCCTTCTTTCTCAGTGTATCATAGTGCTTTCGACGACGGACTTTTATTTGCTGCGAATCCGGCACACAATATCGAGCTGGCTTTCCCCCTTCTCCATCAGTGCTATTCCTCCATTTTTTTTAAAACAATTGATCACTTTGTGTTTTGTTCTTCCGATATTTGAGCATTTCTCCGAATGACGTTCATTGAATTTTTATGAACAATCCTATGCATACGTCATTCTTCGTTACTTCTGTTAAATGCTTTGTCAGGTGAAAAGTCTGATGGGATATCCTACTCGCGACGATAACCCGGTGATTGTAAATACCTGTATATATTTGTTTGTCAATAAATAACATTTTAAATTATGATCATTCGTCCCGGTGAGGCATGGATATTGTGTTTGTCTTACGGCCTTGGCTCCCCTGGAACCAAATGGACCTAAATTATGGACGGGCGACTGCTTATAGCTCACTGAGTTGCTCACGATAGTCGTTAAACCTCCAATAAAAAAAGAAAATCCTTTGTTTTGCCCACTATATACACTCAGTGGCCACTTTATTATGACCACCTAACAGTTTTAAGCAAATGAGCTATGGCTTCACGCTGTTGTTGCCAGAGGGCGAGGCTAGTATAAAAAGAGAAAGCGTAGTGCTTGCGACAGTAGTAGAGTGATTTTGGGTGACGAGTTGGGTAAAAAATGCGATTTGACAGACTTTCAACGTGGGATGATTGTAGGAGATCGGAGCCATAGAGCGAGTATCATCGAAACCACCGCATTCGTGAAATGTTCCAGAGAAGCTGTTGTTAAAGTGTTTAAAGACTCGACTGTCAGCCAAAAAACTGGGTATCTACGTGCAACGTGTGGTCGTCATCGACCAGTGACTGCTCGGGCGGAACGCAGAGTGTCCAGACTGGTAACAGACAACAGAAGGGCAACGGTGCAGCAAATTACAGACCATCTTAATCAAAGATCCCCTCAAATGATCTGTGCAGGCACAGTTCGCCGTACACTGCATCGGATGGAATATGGCAGCCGAAGGCCTGTTCGAACACCTTTGCTGTCTGCAGTTAACAAGAGAAAACGTCTCCAGTTTCCACAGGAGCACAAGGATTGGGCAGTCAATAATTGGAAATAAATTATGTGGTCCGATGAATCACGTTTTCAGATGCACCATACCGATGGCCGAGTGAGAATTTGGCGGAAACAGCACGAAAGCATGGACCCCAAATGCATTGCTACAAATCTTCAAGCTGATGGAGGCAACGTTATGGTTTGGGGAATGTTTTCCAGGCGTGCTTTAGGCCCTTTAATTCGTGTCTGACTGGCACATCATATCTAAACATCGTTGCGGACCAAGTGCATCCTGTCATGTGGATGGTTTATTCCAATGGCGATGGCTACTTTCAACAAGATAATGCGTCCTGCCATAGTGCTCGTTTTGTACAGGATTGGTTTCAGGAACATGCCGGTGAGTTTACTTTGCTTAGGTGGCCCCCACAATCTCCAGATCTCAACCCCATTTAGAATTTGTGGAATGAACTTGAACGAGGCATCAGACAGCTGGATCCACAACCCTGCAATCTCACACTCCTGGAAAGTGCTATTCATCAAGCATGGTCGCAGATTCCACAAACCACCTATCAAAATCTCGTGGAGTCCATGCCATGAAGAATCGACGCAGTGTTAAAGGCAAAAGTGGCCCAACGAAGTACTGAGGGGGTGGTCATAATAAAGTGGCCACTCAATGTATACCGTTACATAAGCAAAGGCAGGGTCGTCCGTCTTCGCTTTGGGACGGCTGACACCCGGATGAGAGGCAGAACCGCCGAATATGCACAGCTCTGTCTCATACGGAGCTCGAATCTGGGATTATGTCAGACGATTAGTCCGAAGCCCGCGTCTCTGGCCACACGGGAAACGGGGTGGCGCGATTTTACTTCTTTCTAGGCGTGGTGACGCTAAAGCAACAAAACCGATTGATATCCCGTGAATCTACGGCAGACCGTCTTCGGCGGAGTGGTCAGAGGCGTGGGCTTCCGACTATTCGCCTGTGTTTGGGACCCGCATGACATATGGGTGTTTACTGGAACCAATAGCTGTTATTTAAGACGAGCGACTTTTTGATGCTAATGGTGGTCGTTAAACCCCCATCCCGAAAAAGGAAAAGCCTTTGATAGCATATGATAAAGTAAAATAAAGCAATTCAGTCGAGGAAACGAGAGTCCATATGTCTTCCCAGTTGTGAGTTCAAAAATGTTGGCGAACCAGTGGAGCAGGAGAATGAAATTTGCGTAACAGGTTTTCAGAGCAAAACGCTTTTCTTCTGCATTTTTTGTTGCCAGGAGAAATCATCATCGATTTGATTTGTGTTATGCATTCAGTAGAACCAGCTAATAACCAGGAGATCAGGACCGACGGAAACCCTCGTTAAATCCGGGCTCTCTCTAAATCCGTTTCAAGGTTTAAATATTTGCATAATACATGATAATGTGCATAAACGTTTATATCATACTAGTGGCTTGGTGGGGCAAAAGCCCCAATTTAGTGAGAAGTATTTCTCGGAGTTTTCAAGCAAGTAAAGTGGTAATGCAACTGCCCCAATTTTTCGTGTATTCTGTTGAGGGAATATAGAGAATTTGTAAATACACTGACGGAAAAAAATCCCAACACCAAGAAGGGGTTGTGTTAGATAAACGACAGTTAGTAGGCGGTGAGAGTACATCTGTAAGATGACGTCTATGCAAATTTCGCGCTCGGCGCATACGTGTTGCGCTAGTAGCGCCCCTCGGAACATGCAAAGCAGGTTTGCTGTACATAAGCGCTGTAACGTTCGTGAGCGTTAGTTATCGTTGAGATTTGACGTAGTGTGTTGATGCTAGTCAAGAATGCCTTTAAAAAGACGAAGAAGCTATTATCAACAGCTCTCGGAGTTTGAACGAGGTCGTGTAATAGGGCTACGAGAAGGTGGATTTTCTTTCCACAATATTGCAGAACGACTTGGCAGGAATGTAGCCACTGTGCATGATTGTTGGCAGCGGCGGTCAAGGGAAGGTACTGCCTCAAGAAGACCGGGTTCCGGCCGGCTACGAGGCACTACTGACAGGGAAGACCGCCGTGAACGGCGTATGGCCTTGGCGCATCGTACCGCGTCTGCGGCAGCTATTCGAGCTGCAGTTGCCGCCACAATGACACAACGATCTGTTACAAATCGGTTACTTGAAGGACAGCTCCGAGCCAGACGCCCTGCAGCGTGCATTCCACTTACTCCAAACCACTGCCGTTTGCGACGTCAGTGGTGTCAAGTTAGAGTTCATTGGAGGACGGAGTGGAGATCTGTTGTGTTTTCTGATGAAAGCCGGTTCTGCCTGGGTGCCAGTGATGGCCGTGTGTTGGTTAGAAGGAGGCCACGTGAGTGCCTGCAACCAACCTGTCTGCGGCCGAGACACACTGGACCTACACCTGGAGTTATGGTCTGGGGAGCAATTTCCTATGACAGCAGGAGCACTCTCGTGGTTATCCCACGCACCCTGTCGGCACAGTTGTACGTCGGTCTGGTGATTCAACCTGTTGTGCTGCCATTCATGAACAGCATTCCAGGGGTGTTTTCCAACAGGATAACGCTCGCCCGCATACCGCTGTTGTAACCCAACATGCTCTACAGAGTGTCGACATGTTGCCGTGGACTGCTAGATCAGCAGATCTTTCACCAATCGAGCACGTATGGGATATCATTGGACGACAACTCTAGCGTCACTGCCAACTAGCATTAACCGTCCCTGTATTGACCGACCAAATGCAACAGGCATGGAACTCCATGCCACAAACTGACATCCAGCACCTGTACGACACAATGCATGAACGTCTGCGTGCTTGCATTCAACATTCTGGCGGTTACACCGGTTATTAATGTACCAGCATTTCACATTTAAAATGGCTCTTCTCGCGCTTACAATAAGCTGTGATCTTGAAACTTTAATCGATTAAATATGTTACCTATACAAATGTACTGCCGCCATTTCATTCCTCTACAACTATTTTTTCGTGGTATTGGGATTTTTTTCCGTCAGTGTATATTACCAACGGAACGCAGGTCCAAGTTGTGTCATGCTACTTAATGTTCAATGGCCTCAGCTTCAGTCTTGTATGCTTGGGCGTAAGGAGTGTTAGACAGAATATCTGCCAGGGTTGTCAATATCTTTCGCTTTAATTCTTTATTTTCATTACGACCAATACGTATATCAGTAGCCGCCGAGGAATCTAAAAAGTACAATTTTCGCCAGTAAGGGGTAATAAATCCAAGATGTACCGGTGAATCTGTTCCTGAATTTTAAAGCATTGCGGACAATTGTCTAGAATCTCCTTTTTTGCGGCCAAGAGGGAAGCGAATGACATTGCACTATTGCATTTCGGGATGTGTTGGACAAAATTAAGAGTGTTCATAAATAAGTCCTTCAGCCCAGCATTTATCTGTAGTTCTGGAAGGGTAATAAGGCCGTTATGACAACAGCAATTAAAATTACCATTAGTTTCCTCATTAGCAAAATGCAAAGCGTGGCAGTGCTCACACTCAATATTCATCTCATCCAAGCTGTGCTCATGTATGGCAGTTTCGTTCAATAAAGCCTTTCGAAAAGATAAGTTGCCGCGTGTATTACTGCGATTATTACGTGTGCTTTCAACATTCCTTCGCTCGCGTACATTACGAGAAACAAGCCCTCGTTTAGGTGGTCTATCTCGAACGCTACTCATAACAGAAACCTGTTTCCGTCCTCACTGTAACACAGCTTACAGTTGAATAGCAGTGAAGCACGTGCGGCCGATTTTTCCTTGATAATAGTCTATCAGCTCCTTGCTCGCTGGCTCTGGCTGTCTCCATCATCCAAGGTCGCACGACTACCCGTCTGTCTCGCGCTGTGATGACGAAGTCTGAATACTTGGCTTAAGCTTTGTGACACGTACAGCAATCAGCTGATTAAATTTAGAAGAAAATTTTTATTTTCCCCCGTTTCTTGTGATCAAGATCTCTAAAATGAGCCATTTCCCAAGTTCGTACGACGTACCTATGTCCCACAATTTTGTGGGACACTACGGAATCATATATAAGATATGCATAATAGTTGGATATATTTGAAATACTTAATTGATTAACTACAGCAGAAGATATTAAAATGAAATAAGCACTTACATGAACAACTAGTGGCAGCGAATCTTGAAGCACGTATCATGTGGAAACATTTTTTGAAAAACAATTTCATGTTGTTTGTTTTGTTTTACATTTACGTTGCCTTAATTTTCGCCGAATAACATTTAGTATATTAAACACTTTGTTATCGCTGTAGTTTGTTGCTTCGAAAAAAACCCAAGAAAGATGACACTAAGTTTTCGGGTGTAATAAGCACGTCTTTCGAATCCGTTCTGAAGCAAATTAAATTTATCAAAGCTATTCAAAATCAATGGAACCGGTATGGAAAACAATAGTATCTGACGGAAGAAAGAAGTTTTTCAATCGGGTTTTTAATCCCTCATATATTGCTGTAAACGGAATCGTGAGCTTACGCTCTCTGGTTGCAGACTTGTGCGTTAAGAAAAACATGAATTTATATGAGAAACATTTCGCACCGGAAACGCTCTCCAACACAGAAATAATTTTTCAAATCGGACTCTTAGGAACAGAGATATTGACAAAAATAAGATGTGACTTTACGTCCCCTGGTGGGAAAACCATGCATTCTTTTAGGTAGAAAGTATTCGCAAAAGGTTTATCCATATGAGCCGTATCGGCCCAAGAAAAAAAAAATTAGTCGAGTTTTCAGGATCATAGGTTTTGCTACAAATACATCAGGAGCAGATATTAACACTTATGCCCCCTGGTGGCCAAACCATTAGAAATTATGTGAAAAATATTTTCCATCAGGTCTTGTATGCGATAGAGGAAGAAGTTTTCAAATCGGAGTTTTAGGAGCACAAATAACGCAGAAAACGCAATTTACCTTTGTACCCCCTAGCGGAAAGTCAATGATATACTTGAAAATTTTGAATTTATAGGAAAAACATTTCGCATTGGAAACACTAACCAACAAAGAAGGAAATTTTTAAATCGGACTCTTAGAAGTAGAGATATCGACAAAATTAAAATATACATCTACGTCCCCTGGCGTAGAAACCATGCATTATTTCAAGAAGAAAATGTTCCTAAAAGGTTTGTCGACATGAGTAGTATCGATCAACAAAGGACGTTTTTTTCAATCTAGATTGTAGAAACTCATTTTTTGCTGAAAATACATCAGAAGTGGAAATTAAGACTTACGCCACCTGGTGGCCAACCATTTAAAAAAAATTAGAAATTATGCGCAAAGGATTTCCCATAAGGAGCTGTATCCGGTGCAGAAAATGTTTTTCAAATCGGAGATTTAGAAACAGAGATATAGGGGGAAAACAATTTATCTTTACGCCCCCTAGCGGAAAGTCTATGAACTACTTGAAAATTTTGAAATTATATGAAAAACATGTCACACTGGAAACACTATCCAACAAAGAAGGAATTTTTCAAATCGGACTCCTAGAAGTAGAGATATTGATAAAAATAAGATATACATCTACGCCCCGTGGCGTAGAAACCATGTATTATTTTAAAAAGAAAATGTTTCTAAAAGGTTTGTTGACATGAGTAGTATCGGCCTACAAACGACGTTTTTTTCAATCGAGAATTTAGAAGCTCATATTTTGCTGCAAATACATCAGAAGAGGAAATTAAGATTTACGCCCCCTGGTGGCCAAACCATTTTTTTACAAAAATTAAAAATTATGTGCAAACGATTTCCTATCAGGAGCTGTATCCTGTGCAGAAAGAAATTTTCAAATCAGAGATTCAGAAGCAGAAATATAGGGGGAAACGCAATTTACCTCTACGCCCCCTAGCGGAAAGTCTATGAATCACTTGACAATTTTGAAATTGTATGAAAAACATGTCACATTGAAAACACTATCCAACAAAGAAGGAATTTTTCAAATCGGACCCCTAGAAGTAGAGATATTGACAAAAATAAGATATACATCTACACCCCCTGGCGGAGAAACTGTGGAATATTTTAAGAACAAAATATTCCGAAAAGGTTTATCAATGTGAGTGGCATCAGTCCACGAAATAATTTTTTCAATCGATATTTTAGAAGTTTAGATTTTATGGCAAATACATCAGAAGCAAAAATTAACACTTACGCCTCCTGGTGGCCAAAGTATTCTTTACCAAACTTTTTGAATTATATGCAGAAGATTTTTCATCAGGAGATGTATCCGCTGAAGAAAACTTTTTCAAATCGGAGTTTTGGAAGAAGAGTTGTCGGGAAAAATGTAATTTATTTTTATGCCCTCTAGCGGAAAATCTATGCGTAATTTGAGAAAGTAACTATATCTAAAATACTCTTCGACATAAATGAAATCGGAAGGTTAAATAATTTTTTCAATGGGATATTTAGAAGCAAATATGTGGAATAAAACGTATATTTGAATTCGACACATCTGCACTTATGCCCTCTACCGGCGAAATTGTACATCGTAAAGAAAACCGAAATAAAGGATCATCATTTGCATATTTCAAGCTTCCCAATGCTAAAAGAATTTTTCAAATCGGACTAATAGTTGTAGATATATCGTGGGTACAGACGGACAGACGGACGGACAAACCGATAACATACGCACGATCTTTTTTTACAAAAGACGTACTAAAAAAAGATTGGAGATATTCCGCACATGCAGTCACTGTTTGTTGCATACGATGGTAGCCATTTATTCCCTAGTCGGAGATGAGAAAATATATTTTTGTGGAAACAGTTGAAATATAATTTTGCTGTTTACCATCTTCTAGCTCTGTAATGACGACGACATTGTCATTTACGGATAACACAATTCTCTTAGGCATTTTGTCACTTATAAAAGTTTAGGATTTCTTACTTGACGTTTACGTGAAGATGACCACTGTTTAACGACATCCGTGAATCAAAAGCTGCACCGATTTCTCCGAAGCAACACTCACTTTGAAGGTAAAAAGACACAGTTCCAGGAAATGTTATCTCCTGTTTCCCCTCAGTCGAAATCCCTATTGCAATACTCTCCTATCCGTCTCTGCAATTGTCGCGCAGAAATGCACTTAATACATGTACGTGAAACCTATCCGTCCTCTTTTTGTCTAGGAATAGGTCACTATTTTCTACTCTGCTGGCACGATAGTCCCTGCGCCATCCCCTTGGAGTGGATGGGGCAGAGTCTCTTGCACAAGTAGCTTGTTGAACATATGATGTACTCCCTCCCCATTGCTTTTCTATCAAAATTCTTCCAGTAGCACACCAAGATTCCCCTGCGCTGTTACAGTTTCGTTCTGTATGCCATCCTTTCTATTCCTCCATTCCCGAATAGTACGCAATAGATTTCCTCTGCCTCGTTACATATAGAATTTCATTAACTTTTGTTACTTTTCCTTGTTAAGTGAGACCATCTTAGATTTTCGTTCCCTCTTTAAATCAGGGGATTTTTCTAAATTTTCATTCCATTCCATTTAATTTATTTAGCTATTACATTAAAACCAAAGAATACAAAGTAATATAACAACAGTGTAAGTAATTGTAACAGCAAGGGAGATCTGGAAAAAGGCCATAAAAGTTCTGACAAGGCCCTGATCTTCCTATATAAAATGTAGGCAAGTCAGAGTTACATCTCAAAGCATGGCGCATAACATTCAAAGATAGTAGTAGAAATTAGTATTAGTAAAAAATGTTTCTATCCCCCTTTTTCTCTACCCTCCTCCAAACCCACCACCCCACCCCACTATATTTTGCCCCCCTGTTCCCACTTTCCTTTTTTATTCCCACACTTATCCCCCCCACCACTTTTTGTTTTTGCATTTTCCATTTCATTTGCCCTTTTTCCCTTTCCCCCTCCCCCTTTTCTTGGTAGTCCCAGTATGTTAAGTTTTAAATTTTTTTGTTCGTTAAAAATGATCAAATTAGCTTTGAATTAACATATCTCTATTCTAAAAAAAGTAACTGCCACGCCGCCTCCGCTCTTTTAGAAATTTCGCGGCACTCGCGCTTTTCCAGCTCGCAGCGCAAAACGTATTAAACACAAAAATATGAAATTTACATCGTTTGTAGAGAATTGTTCGGAGAACACGCTGAAATAAACCGTCTTTTTTTTTATTCTGGAGACACTTCAAGAGCTTTTGTATTTCAAATTAAGGTAAGCAAAAAAGTGCTACCAGTTCGCGTTCCGGACACACTAACAGCAACAGAACCACAAAACTTTGGAGGCATGTAGGGCCATGGCCGAATATTTGCACCTCGTCACCCTTTTTTTGAATTTCGATTTAGTTTACGAAAAATTAAACTTTTAAATTTCACAAAATTCTCTATTTCCCGATGGGATCCATTTAAAAAAACGGATATATGGCAAACTATAAATCATAACGCACTCAATTTTTACAGCATAAACTCACAACTATCATCGCTCTTTTACAAAAGGAAATTTTGAGAAAAAGTCATTTTCTGATTTTTAAGCATTTTAGACGCAAACGAAAGGGACGAGCGGCTTACTCTATCTTGAGCGTTAACAACACAGGAAAGTTCTGGTCCCGTGACCTGCTGCCATGGTGACGAAGCTATTTTAGCACCCTCTTCTCATTGGGTGAAAGGGCAGGCTACAATAAAACTGGTAATGACGCAATGTTTAATGACGTAGCGACGCTTTTAAAGTTCGGCGTTTTCCGCCGGCATACGTAAATACCTATTTAAATATTGGCTTTTGCCTCGCATATAAAAAGGAAAGAGGGAAAATGGGAGTGTGTTCGTCCGCGAATTGTTAGATCACTTCTAAATGACCTAGATATCTGAAAATTGGCATGCTGATAGGTCTTAAGGTCGGTATACTTAGAAAAGTACGAAAACAACAACAACGAAATCAAAATGGCTGCTTTAGAACATTGCCTTCTTGAATTTTTTCCAAATTGTTTGACCCCTTTTAAATGACCTAGCTGAAAATTAGCATGCATATAGGTCTTAAGGTTCGTATACCTGCAAATACACGACCCCCCCCCCCCCCCAAAAAAAAAAACAACAACAGCGCTTTGAAACATTGTCTGCTTGAATTTTTCTATCACTTCTACACCTATATAAAAGTCTGAAAACCAAAGAATTCAAAAGGATGGCTTAGTTTTACTGTTTCAAAATGCTGATAGGTTTAAAGATAATTTTGTCAGAATCACTGAAATGCTTTGAAAATTTCAAATTTTGATTTAATATTAAGGGGCGACAAAGCCTGCTCCGTTTTACGTCAAACCGTATGCATTGACGTCACGATGCTGTTCTAAATCGTAAAACAGTTACAGATTTTAAATTACTTTTCCCTTTCTTCAATTTTATGTTCGAAAAATGATTTTATAGATTCACTGTTCGGAGAACGGGCATGATTGCTAGTATACCAAACAAAAGTTTCCAATTTGCTCGTTAAATCCCGAAATTTCGTTAATGCGGACTCGTAAAAAGTGGGTTGTACTGTATATATACACAGTCGAGTCACATTATTGTGACCACCTCCTTATTTTGGGTTCAACAGCGCGTAGTCAATGAAAGAAGTTACGTGTCGCGAGCTGGCTTGGAGGGTACAAAAGGTGTGATGTAGCCATTCTGAAAACGTATCACTCGTTACTGTCATGGATAAAAGGAGCGATTTATCAGATTTGCAAAAAGGGATGATTACCGGCTTTTGGGCCAAGGGTGGCAGTATTTCTGAAACAGCGCAGTTTGTGAACTGTTCGCGTTCTGCTGTGGTTAAGGTGTAACGGGATTGTAGAAATGGGACCATTGTGAACAAGCGACGTGAAAACTGCGGAGCACCACGTGCATTGATGTGAAAAGTGAACGTCGGCTGCGAAGATGCGTGAGGGCCGGTCGACATGCTACAGTGGAGCAACTCACTGGCCGAATGAACCAGGAGGCTACCGGAACTGTGTCTAAAACGACAGTTCAGCAAACGCTGCTGCGTATGGGGCTCCGATGCAGACGGATGGTCATTGCACCTATGCTAACGAAGGTGCATCGGCAGAAAAAGCTTACATTTGCACGGCAGTATCGGAATCGGACCTCCGCTGATTGGCAAAGGATTGCCTTCTCCGATGAGTCACGTTTTCTGCTTCATCGAACGAATGGACGTTGGTGTATAAGGCGAGAAACATCGGAGAACAAACACTCTTCAACCATTGCTGGAAAAACACAAGCTGGTGGGGGCAGCCTTATGGTCTGGGGAATGTTTTCGTGCATTCTCTGGGTCCACTCATACCTGTGGAAGGCACTATGGACCGAATTCGTTATGAATCCATCCTTGCAGACCACGTACACCCATACATGCTGATTATCTTCCCTGGGGCGGATGGGATTTTCCAACACGACAATGCGACGTGTGATATAGCTAAAAATGTCCCAGAGTGGTTGGAAGAGCACGATGAAGATTTCAAAGTACTTCCCTGGCCACCTAATTCCCGAGACTTAAACCCAATTGAGAATCTGTGGGACCACCTCGATCCTGTTGTTGGCTCTATGGATCCTCCACCACGCACCCTCCTGCAGTTGTGAGATGCACTGCAGTCAGCATGGCTCCACATATCTGTGAACACCTTCCAGCAGCTTACGGAGTCACTCCCAGCCCGTCTAGCTGCTGTCCGCGCTGCACTCGGCGGTTACTCTAAATATTAGCTGGTGGTCACAATAATGTGACTCGACCGTGTATAATGCTTATTGCAGAATGTCTTTCAATCATTGAACTGGACAGACAAGGGGATAATTTAGCTGACTGCATTGCCATTTGTGTATGCACCCACGCAGAGCTGCTGAGTATGATCCAGAAACTTACGGACAGGAGTAGAAATGTGGGATAAAGATGAACTTACACAAAACAAAATTCATGAAAAATGCTTTTACAAGAACTGAAGATTTAGAGGTTGACGGGGCAAATTTGTATAGAAGGAACTGATGCTTATTTTAGATAACAAGAAAAATGGGAGAACCAAATCGAAGAGGAAACTAACAGGAGCATACACCTTTGATGGGGAGCATTTGGAAGAAACAGTAAAAATTTAAAGAGCAATTTATCATTATGTCTTAAAAGAAAAATATGCCGCCCCTGTTGGCGCAGTGGTCTAAGCGATGGCCTCTGATCATTCGTCCGAACGGGGTCCGGGTTCGAATCCCGGTGAGGCATGGATGTTGTGTTTGTCTTACGGCACTGGCTCTCTCCCTTCCCTGGAACCAGTGACCCTAAATTAGGGACGGGCGACTGCTTATAGCCCATTGAGTTGCTCACGGTGGTCGTTAAACCTCCAATGAAAAAAAAAAAAAAAAAAAAAGAAAAATATCTAATCCTCAAGTTCAAACTTATGGATCCAAGATGGTCCTTGACTTAAAAAAATTCATAGGCTGCGTATAACTCAAAGAAGCATGGAGAGATGTGTGCTTGATGAAACCCAAAAAAAGTAAGGAAAAACTCATGGTTCACAAAAATTACAAGAGTGGATGCCGTGATCAAAATAAAGACCCTAAAGTGGCAATGGGCTGGACATTGACTATATTGACAAAAGTCACCAGACACCTAGAAGAAAAACACAACATAGCATTTATTGACATGCATTAGTACGATGTCGGCCCACCTTTGGCCTGCACGTGTCTTCACGAGCTCCGTGTTTGAGTGCTTCACGTACGTGTCTTGTGTGTCCCATGATTGTTCTTCTGTGTTTGTGCCGAAGTTAAAGGTCTGTGCTTTAGTTTAAGATCACTCATGAGTGGGTGAGTGCTCATTTTGTTTCCATTATCACTGTTTTAATTTACACACCGAGCTGGTCGTTTTTCTTCGTTAAACCTTGCCATTGATTATGGCATCTGCCGATGAAGGCGCTGTTGCCGCCCGCATCGCTGCAGCTCCTCGCGTTGCCTCTTCAACGACAGACGCAGCCGATCAATCATCTTCGCTTGTTAGTGGAGAGCCTCTTAATTTTCCTCCTGTCATTTGCACGTCTTCTCCTGCTCAGGTCTCCGACTCTGCCATGGAGAACGTGGATGTGACGTCCCTGGCCTCTGCTGGAGATGATGAATTCATGGACGTCTCTGTTGGAGTCGCTAATCTGCCCTCTACAGCTTCTACTGCCTCTGCTTACAGTACATTGTCTCATGCTGAGTCAATTCCTTCCAGAGGAGGCGCTTCCGCACGCACGTATTCTGCGGCTGACTCTGGTATTCCACCGGCTACCTCCTCGTCTCGTCTGCCCCTATGGATTCTTACGTTACTCTCAACGGTGACACCATCTTATTAGACATTCCCGAGAACTCTCCTGCTGGTCAACGTCTTCATTCCACCCTCGAGTTGGGAGTTTGTTTTGATGTGCTGCCCAACACTCCTTTGTAGCAGTACAGTTCCGCTCTCAAGAAGATGCTTCCTTCTGGCACCATCACCTAACTCACCCGAAAGCCACGAACTGTGATTGTTTATTTTTCGAAGAAAGAATATGCCGAACTTGTCTTGTCTCGGGGCCTATCAATTGGCGATTGTCACCTCTTGGCCGAATCCATCGCCCAGCGTCCTGTTCTGGTCTCTCTACATCCGGTACCTCCGGAGATCTCTGATGATATGCTGTGTGCTGCACTTAGTCGATGCGGCAGATTAGTCGACCCAGTGAAGACACTCTCCTCTTCCCCATCTGACCCCGATGATAAACATATCTCTGGCTTCCGCAGAACTGCTCGCATCATCTTCCCGTCGGAAGAGCATCTCATAAAGTTTCCACGGTTCCTCGATGTTCGTTGCGGTAACGAGCGCCGCCGGATTGAGCTCCTCACCTGTGCTCATTGCTCACGCTGCAAGGCTTATGGCCATCAGCAGGCTCATTGCCTCCATGCAGAGCCACTAACTCCTGGAGCTCCAAGGCAGCATTCTAGCTCTTCCTCCGTTTCTGCTGCCATGCCTCCTCCTGCATCTGCACCTCCTGGACCCAGTTCTGCCGAAAATCTGATTAAAGCCTTCGATCAACACGCATCTTCCGATGTTGCTTTGTCCACTCTGTCGGATTTTCCTCCGCTTGACTCCTCCTTGCTTACCCGTGTTCTCTCTCCATTAAAGGACATCACGGCTAATCTTCAAGCTTCATTCACCGTCGGCACTTTTGCTCCCGGCGATGAGGTGGACCTTTCCTCAGATTCCACATTTCGTGTGCCATCGATACACAGCAAACGTCGCTCTACTACCAGTACCGAGGCCCGGAGGAAAAAGAAGTCACCTTCTCCGACTGGCTGCCCACATCGTTCCACCCGTCTAGCAGGCTCCAAGTCACCCCTGTCACGTTCTAGCTCTTCCTCTTCAAATTCCAAGGGTCTTCTGCCGACGTTCGAAGATTTCTCGACTCTGCTTACCAATGCCTCTCTTCCTTCAGAACCTGTCTCCTTTGAAAATCTTTACGAGTTTCTCACTCATAAAACAAATCGGGAGGCTTCTCTCATCTTTTTACAACAGTTTGAAGCAGTTCTTACCGAGGTCTTCGACCAAGCAACCTCCATTCTCAAATTCCTCCGGCATAAGGCCAAGCAACCCGACTACGTCTTGTGGTGTCATGGTATCATCAATCGCCTCGACACATTCCAGAAAGCTGCCATAGCTGCTCTTTATCCGACGTCGGACTTACCCATTCAAGGTCGCCACTCTGAATTGTAGGGGGTTTGCTAAACCCCCCCCGCTAACGTTCTCGTTTTGGAAGATCTCTCGCCTCTTGGGGCCGACTTACTCTTTCTGCAAGAGACGAACTGCCACTCCTCGACACTTTTTCATAGATGGCGCACTTGGGACTTCACCTTTCACCATGCTTTCCGTTACTCTGTGCACGGTGGTACAGCAGGAGTATCAGACTGCCATATCCACATGCCGTGAAAGCTCCGTCTATGCTACGGGGTCACCAGTGACCCCGTGGTTCACTCTTACACCAAGTCCGTTGCATCTCACGGTGAGTTAAGACTGTGCATTAACTTTTTCATGTCCTTTCATACTGCGGTGCCCCGCCTGTGATCATTTTGTTCTTCCTCAAGCATTGCTCTGTTTGCATCACGTTGTAAATTTGTCATCACTCATTCAATGTACATATCCTCGCTTTTCTTTTAGACGATTCCATGCTGCTCGTTTTCTCTGTTTTGTTTTGTTACATTAAAGCGATTCTGAAACCACCTTTGGTCTTAATGCATGCACTTACCCTTCGAGACATGCTTTCGACAAGGTTTTGGAACACAACGATAGGTATGCGCTTCCATTCACTACATAATGCTGCCGCTAACCGTTGCTTAGTAATAAGCCTTGGTTCGAAACTTCTTATGCGGCGCTCTAATTGATCCCATAGGTGCTCTATGTGATTAAGATCAGGACTCTGTGATGGCCAGTCCACACACGATACGGAATTACCGTCAAACCACGCCGTAACAGTCCTTGTTTTATGGCTCGGTGCATTATCCTGCTGGTACCAACAAGGCTCGGTTCCATAGTATTGCCACAGAGTTGGTAGGGCAGAATTGTCCAGAATATCGAGGCAGACGTGCTGGTTAACAGGTTTGTCCACGATAACCAATAGGCCGGGACCATACCACGAAAATTACCCCCACACGGGTGCACTGCCAGCTTAAAACTTGACCGTAGGAACAGTATACTGTGGTAAATAGCGTTCCCCGGATGCCGCAATACCTACACACGGCCATCAGACTGATGGATGTGTATCTTGATTCATCAGTCCATAGGACCCGTTTCCATTGATCTACGGTACCCGATAAATGTTCTTCACACCATGCTAAACGATGAGTAGTATGTGGTCGTCAGGCTTATGAGCAGCCTGACGACCACGGTAATCCATGGAATGAAGTTGTCTACGAATGGTACGTGCAGATACTGAGGTTCCAGCATTTTTACTCACCTGTACCCTGAGGTCTTGTGCAGTTCTCCATCGATTAGCTGTAACGACTCTCCTGAGGCTTCGACGTCCTCTATCACTGATTTTCTCTGGTCTGCTGGTACGCTCTGCTGTTCGGCACGCCATGTGTCTTCCACGTACTCAGTACATCCCAAACAGTAGATTTGGGTATGTTTAAACGCCTCTAGGTTTTTCTTATGGACAACCTACTGATATAACACCCAACAATCTTTCCTTTTTCAAAGTCAGTTCTCTCCCGCCACGACATTTTAGAATCAATTGATATTCAGATTTACTGCCGTCTAAATTCAAACCGGATTCGCTGCAATTTTGCAAAGATCTGCCATATGATGCTTACCCCAAAATTTCCAATAATCGTTTTTCGGAATGGGTGTTTTTGGACGTATACAAAAATGTGAGCAGTAATTCTCAGTTGCGAATCTGAATACAAGTAATACCAAAATTATACTGAGAGATTAAAATTTGAGTCCCATAATTTAATTAACTACAATGTCACTGATGACGAATATTGAGACGGTCATTCCTGATCTCCAATGCCAGTCTTTAGCTTCGGTTTTGACGTTAAAATAAAATTTGATTATTTAGTGATGCTTAATAAACTTTGTCACATCTGGCGCCTTAGTGAACACAAGACTATGCTCGGTCGTATGCCCAGTGGTTTGCGTACCTCTGCTTTACCGGAGTGCTATTCCATGGACGTAATTCCGTAAAAACGTTCACAATGCTGTAGAAAAACATTTATAATTTAATCGACAGATGACACAGTAGTCGAACAAGTGTTTGCTAAAGCGGAAGCTGTCAATCATCTGCCATTAGAACTTACAGAAATCCCAGGGTGCCCGAACTCGGGTGTACAAGATACCAGAAAATGGTGACCTCGTTTAACAACTGCTAACTGAAGACGAGATAGTGGGAATGGTCCAAGGGAAAGCGGAAGAATCTCAAGGGAAAAACAAAACAAGACAAAAACAACAACAGCGGAGAATGGGATAATGAGAGGTCATCGCATACGTGCAATATCTTCCAAATGGGCACGGTAATGTCATGGCCGGAATATCTGGGAAAACGTGATGCTGTTCCATTGCTTTATTTACAAAAATGCATCATTTTACTATTAAAAATAAAATGCTTTTCTTAATTTTATACAAAATAAGATGCTATAGAAACATTTGAGAACTGCACGCGGTGATTGAAAAGATTTTAAGCATTTATTACACAGAAATTTAAGTGGAATGTTAGATAATCCTCTCTACCTTTTCTTTATTTTGAGGTTTAATGACCACCGTGAGCAACTCAATGGGTTATAAATAGTCGCCCTCCCTAATTTAGGGTGCCGCCCCGGTGGCGCAGTGGTAAAAGCGATGGCCTCTGATCATTCGTCCGAAAGGGGTCCGGGTTCTAATCTCGGTGAGGCATAAATGCTGTGTTTGTCTTACTGCACTGGCTCTCTGCCTTGCCTGGAACCAGTTACCCTAAATTAGGGACGGGCGACTGCTGATAGCCCATTGAGTTGCTCACGGTGGTCGTTAAACCACCAGTAAAAAATTAATAATTTAGGGTCACTGGCTCCATTGAGGGGCGAGAGCCAGTGCCGTACGACAAACACAACATCCCTGCCTCACCCGCGATTCGAACCCGGAACCATCTCGGGCGAATGGTCAGAACCCATCGCTTAGACCACTCCACCTTTATATTTTGAAAGCATGGTTACGAAAAATTCAGGCATAAGAAAAAAGCCTGCAGATATTCAGTATGTCCATAATAGGTCACTATCTTGCATCATTTCTACATTCCAGTTCATCCAATTCCTGTCTTCGTGTGTCCGTATCTAAACAGGTAATTATTTGTTTTATGCATTGTGTGACGTATACTGCCTTTCCAACCCTCCGTTTATGTTGACTTATGCAAATTTCGGCTACTTCCATTAGATTTAACTTGCTGAACGTTACGCTTAAACCCCCATGTAATCTTCTTTTCTGGTTTATGACTGGAATTCACTCAAACTTACGATAATGGATATAAATACAAGGACGACACGCAACTTGATGTCCGCGGATGGCCTTGCGGTTAGAGCAACGGCCATCCTATCAGACGGTCGCGTGATCGATGCCAGGTAGGCTGGGCAGCTCTGAACCACAAGACATCCACAGTTCGTCGGATGGGCACGTTAATTTGGAGCACTGGATCCCCTAAAAATAAGGGTTTTTGTTGTTTCCCCCGTCCATTTCTCTCTCCCTCGGTTAGTGCAGCTTATAACATCATTCTACGTAATCGCTGAATGTAACGGTCACTAATCATATGGCACTCTTAGTTCTCTCACTCTCTATCAACTTTTCTATCATGAGCCTCTACTTTCCATCTCATGTCACTTCGTTCCTCATATTTCGCCCAGAGTTACCACGGGTTTTCGGTATCTGCGTCAGAACCCTCTCTTCGGATATAAATGCAAAAACATATTGTTGAGCGACGATGGTAGTGATCCTGGTGGATTTCTAGCACCTTAGCTGGTCCACTCAAAACTACGTGATCCACTGGATGAAGATCATTGCGTTTCCTTGAGATCTCGGATAAATCTCGTGTCAGTGTTAGAAAGATTTGTATCAGATGGAAAGTCTTTGTAAGACAAGGTTGGTGTCAGACAGATCACTTGATAAAGGTTTAGACGAGACGGTTAGACGCTTTCCTAGCTTGGTGGCGAAGGTGAGTACGTGATGCTGTTCCACCTCTCGAAGTTTTCCCGCCCTCCCTGGAGGTTGCGTGGTTGTGCTTGGGTGTGCCCTGGTGCTGAGAGTGCTTGGTTCCCCGCTGCCGAGTGCTTTTGTTCTTTACCGCTGTCCATTGCTAATGTGGAACTGCTTCCATCCTCTCTGTGTCTACAAAGCTTAATTTTTTTTTTCTAATGGGTTCCCTTACTTCCAACTTCTGAAAGGGCAGTTTTAGACCCGAGGACAATTTTAGGAAACATAAAGAAAGGTGCTCTTCTGTCGGTCAACTTCAGAAGAAGCCACGATCTTGGAAGTGAGTTTGTTTGCTGGCAGAGAAAGAAAAAGAGTAAAAAAACAACGATCACGTGCGGTATCCTTGTGTTTTTTTGTTCGTTTTAACACTGAAAGACTGCGAGTGTCGCTCGTTCTTCAGGTGTGCGAAGTTATGCTTCTTTTCCTCGTTGCTAAGGATTTTACAGCAGCAAAAGGTACGTTGTTAACGAAGATAAGAGAATGGACGCTTTTTGAACAGCGTTGATGACTTGGTCCCGTCTGGCAATGCCCATAGTAAAGTACTGTCTACAGCCGATGTTTGAATAAGAGGTAAAATCGTTCATGTCTTGTTCAAGACCAGTCGAGCTTCCGGAAATAATTAATTCGAAGCATGCAAAGAACCCTGCAAGTCCAGTATCGTAAGGAGTTTTTTTTTGTAAATGGTACACACTCATACTCTCTCTCTCTCTCTCTCTCTCTCTCTCTCTCTTCCTCTCTCTCCCTCTCTCTCTCTCTTCCTCTCTCTCCCTCTCTCTCTTCCTCTCTCTCCCTCTCTCTCTCTCTCTTCCTCTCTCTCCCTCTCTCCCTCTCGTGAATTGAAGTGTTGGCGAACTTAAGGAGAAAAAATTCATCGCTGTGCGAGAAGCCAGTATCTGGAGAAATATTATGACAAGTGTCATTTTGTTGTTTCTTTGAGCAAATAAAAGACGCAAGACGCGCCGGAACTATTTCTTCAAATTGAATCATTGGTTTACGTAACTCTAGTTATTTTGTTCCATGTGCGTAGAGACCTTATCTTACACAGTATTTGATGACATTTATTTGTATTAATTTTTTTCGGTGTTTGAATTAAGTGACTCAACGTGATGAGCAACAACAAATTTAAGAATACCTAAGCATTGGTAGTATCTTTGGAGTTATCATGTGTTATGCAAATTGCCTTATACACTGAAAGAATAAGAATCATGGAATACCTGGTTCCTGGGCAACGCCAGGCTGTCAAAGTTCTCGCTAGTGGACGAACACACCATTTGGCAAGTATATAGGCAGGATGACGTTAAAGTATCCACGTAGACGATAATTCGATGTCAGTATAGATAAACGTCGTGAGATAACAGAGTTTAAAAGAGTGATAATTGTGGGGGTCCGACGCATGGGTCACTCTATCGCGGAGGTGGTACAGGAATCGCAGTATCCCCATTCGATAATATCAAGAGTGTATCGGGAATATACCACTTCCGGAATAACATCGCATCGTAGACAGCGCTGTGTGCAGAGAAAAGTTGTGGATGAATGCGGCCGTCGGCGTCTGTCTCGCATAGTTGCAACCAAACGGAGATCGACAGTTATACAAATCACCGCCGACTTCAAAGAGGAAAACGTCTCCACCAAGACCATCAGGCGATCATCAGCTGTATAGGTTATGGGGAGCCGTCATTCCACCAGACTCCACATCCCCGGAATGCAAGCCTCAGCTGGGCGAAATAACATCGGCACTGTACCTTGGATGTTTGGAGACGGGTCATTTGTCCCGATGAGTCCCGTTTCCAGTTATTTCGCGCAGAGGGGAGGGTGTGTATCTGGCGAAAACCACAGAGAGCGATAGACCCGGCATGTCAACAAGGAACTGTTCAGGCTGGTGGAGGCTCGGTTAATGTCTGTGGCGTGTTCAACTGACACACGTTGGGACCTATGGTACGTCGAAATGCATCTATGAACGGCCCACGCTACGAGTCCATCCCTGCAGACCGTCTGCATTTGGTCATGGTCATCATGTACCCACAGGGCAATGGACTCTTTCAGAAGGAAAATGCGCCTCTCACAAAGCCGTGGTGACTAGAACACGGTTAGAAGAGCATTCCGCAGAAGTTCCCACCCTGGAATGGCCTCCCCGTTCACTGAACATCTTTGCAGTGAACGGGGAGGCCTTTAATCTTTGCAGTGCTGTGGAAAGGTCTGTTCGAGCTTTGGATCCTCCACCCAGGATTTCGACGGAATTATGGATAAAAGGTGCAGGAAACATTGGTGGAGAGAGATTCCCGTGGAACTCTTTCGTGACCTAGTGGAATCAATGCCTTGCAGCGTGACTGCCTTCATCCGGGCGGAAGGTGAGTCTACCCGTTACTAGGTATAGCAATATGCCTTCTAAGCGGCCATGGACAATGCGCGCCTAACCCAATGAGCTGGGCAGGCATCAAAACCACTTGGGCAAAGAATTTTATTTTCTCCGCTTCTGTTACTGATGCAGTAGATGTTAGAACTTGGATTGGAACTCTTATTTTTTCTAATCCCACCATTTCTATCATCGTTCTTTCCGCAATTGATTTTAAATTCAATAAAAAAAAAATGCTCCAGATGCTTCTTTAAATAGACCATTTTCCAAAAATTCCAGGTTTTTCCAACAGCAAAATCGCACGCAGACTTGGCTTCAGAACAGATACTAGGCAGCGTAAAGCTATGCTTTCAGTATAGCTTTACGCTGCCTAACTCTAAGCGTTTTGGCGTTTTCGAATCAACAGTTTCAGTCTCTACAAGTTGTTTCAACTATGAAGAATTAAAAGCAACAGCAGACTTTTTTTAGTGGTTCTAGACAACTCTGATTCTTTCCTTTAGATATTTTTAAATTTAACCAAAAATAGGGCACAAAAACGAACTTGAACGCAAACACAAGGCGTGTTTCAGCGTCTTTGATGTTGGAAGAAATCTGCCTTATTATCTGACAAAGTTTTGAGCAAAACCCTTTTACCAGCGGCTTGCAATTTAACTGACCGAAGTGCCTTTCCCCCGCCAACTAGCATGGATGCATTAGTTAGCGCAATGAACTTGGTTACGGTTTGCTGTCATTGGCTGGCGCTGATGTGTTGTTTTAAGAAAAGACTCTACACCTGCCTCTTTCTCGGCGTGGGAAAATCACTAATCCGCATTCTCGCGTTCACTATCTGCTCGCACGAGGCGACTTTGCTAGAAGCTTTTGAGAATGAAGGGGGCCAATGAGACAAACTTAGAAGGAGACGAACGACATTTAAGAAAAGTGTTGTTTTGACTTTTGGGAGCCCGAATTTTATTTACTTATTATTAGTTTTGCAGGTAACTGATTTTTCGATTTATGAAAATTAATTAGGGATTTAGGAATTTTAATCTAAAATGCTTGCTGCACGGAGGATATTTTAGCTGCGCGGCCGCTAGCGTGCGCGGCTTAGAGGAAACATTGCTAGGTAGATATCTCACGATTTCTGTCCAATTAGTGTAATGCATATTAATTACCCTAACTAGAGTGCGTTTTTATGAAAAATTTGCTATCATTCGACTGCTGATGTCTTCTTAGTTGCACCTCATCTCTGGTACGAACTCATTTTTCGCTCTCGTCCTGTACTTTGCATCAAAATTGTTCATAAGATAATAACTGCTCAGATCCGCATCAATATTAAAGTGCAATTACATTATTTCGAGTGATATGTTTTTTAATGAGTATTTATTAGGGGTATGCAAAAGTTTCCGCTGTTTTAAGGAGAAAGGAGACAAGAACAATCAGGAAACCGGTAAACATTTACACAGTGCGTCAAAAAATATTTAAGACAGACAGGGTCTGTAAAATGAAATAAAAACAAGAAATTATAATTTGTTTTGGTTTGTCATTCAAAATAAGTCCCTTCGGCTTCAATACACTTGTTACAGCGATTTAATAATGATTCGAATGCCTGTTCCAGATCACTTTGCGGAATTGCCTCCAAAGCACGCGTCGAAGCTGTTTGTATGGTCAAAATATCATCAAAATAACACCCTTTTAACGTCATTTTAAGTTTTGGGAACAAAGAAAAGTCGCAGGGTGATAAATCAGGCGAATACGGTGGATGATTCAACACACAGACGTTATTTGTCGCTAAAAATCTACGAACAAGAAGTGAAGTGTGACTGGGTGCATTATCGTGCAACAAACACCAACTGTTTTCATCCCGATATTCTGGACGAATGCGACGAATTCTTCCCATCAAACGCCTCAAAACATTTAAATAAAACTCATCAGTAATTGTTTGTCCACTTTTAACAAATTCTTTGCGGATAATAACCTTACTATCGAAGAATGTAATGAGCATTGTTTTGATTTTCGATGGAACTTTTCTTGTTTTTTTGGCTTGTGGCGAGTTTTTGACTTCCATTCCGCACTTTGTCGCTTTGTTTTAGGATCATATTGAAAACACCATGTTTCATCACCAGTAACAATCGATTTTAAGAAGTTTGGATCATTTTCAGTGGCTAAATGATGTCTCTGCAATTTGTTCATTGGTTGACGTGTGTGGAACAAATTTAGCACAGACTTTTGTTTTGCCCAAATCTTCATGCAGGATGGTTCGAATCGTTTCTTTGTTGGAGTTTAAAGACTCTTCCATCATTCTTAGTGACGCACATCGATTGTTTTCCACGAAATCACGCACTTTTTCAATAATCTCAGGTGGTCTAGATGAACTTGGTCTTCCGGTATGCTTATCATCTTCTAGCGTCTCTCTTCCGTCCAAAAAACGTTTGTGCCACAGGAAAACATTTGATCTACTTAAACAAAACTCACCGTAAACTTGTTTCATCATTTGGTACCTTTCCGAGGCACTTTTACCAAGTTTTGCGTTAAATTTAATAACAGCCCTTTGTTCCATCTTAATAATTCAACATGAAAACAATTTTACTTCTCTAATGAACGCCCGTTTCGTTTGAGTTACTTTAACAACTGCGCAGTACTTTTGGCAGAAAGCAAGCAGATGGTCACAGTTTATAACGCATTCGCGATTACACAGGTGGCGCCACCTTAGGCTGAAATCTAGCACCAGTCTTAAAAATGCTTTGACGCACTGTGTATTCAACGAAATATTGGCCGTTAGCATCGATGATCTTTTGCCCTATTTTTCAGGCAACAAATGAATGTCCCTGTTATAGAAGGGCTCGGGTTTTGAGCTGAAAATCTCAGTGACGAAATTTTCCACCTCTGAAACTGTGGTGAACCGCTGTTGGGCTAGGGAATGTTGCACAGAACGAAACAGATGAAAGTCGGAGGGTGCAATGTCCAGGAGTAAGCCGGGTGCAGTAAAACCTAGCAGTATAATTGTTCAAGGGTTGATCTCGTGGTGGCACCAACATGTAGTCTGGCATTATCGTGTAACAGGATAACTGAGCGGCGTCTTTTACCTTTCATGGGCGCTTTTGCTCGATAGCGGCGTTCAGTTTCATCAACTGATCGCTATATCGTTGTGCAGTGATTGTTTCGCCCGGTATCAATAGTTCGAAGTACAGCACTCCATGCATATCCCACCACACACGTACAACAACATTTTTTTCCCCGTGGATATCCTGTTTTGCAGTGGATATTGATGGATGGCCTGGGTCGAACCAGGATTTCTGCGTACGAGGTTGTCGCAACAGACACATTTTTCATCCCCGGTGACAGCCTTCCACAAGAAATTCTTTCTTTGAAACCTCTTCAGCAACGACATGCAGATGCTCAATCGTTGAACAATATTACGCTCAGTTCAAGTATGCGGAACCCATTTACCAATCTTCTGGATCTTCCCCACCGCCTGTAGACGCCGTACCACCGTCGATTGAGCCACTTTCAAACGTTTCGCCAGTTGAGTGGTCGATTGTGTGGCATCCTCTTGCAACAGCGATTCCAGCTTCTCATCTGCGAGTTCCTGCGATCTATCTGCACGTGGCTTGTCTTCAAGGCTTAGAACACCTTTCTTAAACGTGGCAAACCCTTCTCGACACGTCCGCTCACCCATAACCGTTTCGCCATGCGTTTGACATATTGAACCGTATGCTTCACTCGCACATTTCCCTAAATTAAACATGAATAACAAACAGTGCCGCAAATGTACTTTATCGACCGCCATGCTTGGCTTCATGTACGAACTGACAGCATGGTTCGCCGGCCGGTTAGACCCCTGCAGCGTCCGCTGGCCGGAGCGGCGAAAACTTTTGCATACCCCCTAACAGTTTTTTATGGAGTTCGTTCCTACTTAATGGCATCCCGATTCAAGTTGCTATCTAAAGTGTTTTTAATTTTACGCAAGCCTTTATTTACCGCTCTAACAACTTAACATAACATTTCATGTATTTGACAGAATTGACTGGTAACTCGTTTGGTGTGACGCAGACCGAGAGGAAGTGTTTTAGAAGTAACGCCTAAATATTTTATGTAAGAAGTAACTGTTGTCATGCATCTTATTTTTATTTTGTGCATTACAATAATTTGTATTTTAAAAAATGCGGTTGCTAAGTTTAATAATGAATCTGGTGCGAGTTTTGAGAACGAAACTTTGTTCTTTTTTGTCTTGTCAAAACAATAATGGTTTTCGAGAACGTATTCCTGGTGTTATGTGAAGACATATCTCAGCTCGATTTTTTTGTTAGTTCGAATACTCCAGCACGTGTCCAAGTAAGTCGGGATAATTGGCTCCGTGGGGAAATCGAAGTTTGAAATGAGACTATCGGAAAATAACAAACAAAAAAACGTAGTTCCCTGTAAATGTTTTCAGTCTTGTCTGTATAAAAAGTTCTTTTGGGTAACCCTGTTAATACATGATGGAATCTTTAATCAAAGCAAAATCGTGATCTGATAATTTCCTAAGCAGTTGCGCGTTCGCACATATTAGTTTTTGAATGAAAAAAATAAAGAAAAAGATACAAATTAAATATTTTGCAGATGCTGCACATGCTAAGAAGGAGCCTGATACACGTATCGATATATGTGTATCGAGAGCTATCTATGGAAGATTAGATTTGTGATATGTGTAGTTCGGTGGTAATACTTTATGCACGAAAGAGATAAAAATAAGTGGCATTCTTTGTGCCAGCCAAACTACTTAAAAGCGGGCTCTTCAAGGTATTAAACAAAAGAAAAAGAACTACAACTGGATTTCTTGCAAGATAACAAATAAATAAAAATGCACACATCGCTGCACTTAAGTCTGTTTTTTTGCTGGAGGTGGCCGCTGTGTCATTTGCTTCCTCGGGGGCAGATGATATTTGTACTTAGAAGCCACTAGAGCCACCTGCTCTTCGCGATAACAATGTAGATCACCGTAAGGCAATCTGTTGCCACCACGAAGTTCTGCAACACTCATTGTGAATTCTGACAGACGTTATCAACTAACTGCTTTCACGGAGAAGCAGCGCTTCAAGATATTACTAAAGGTTCCGGCTGAAGGAACAGTCGGAGCAACGTTTATCAAGCGACAAACTACCATCTTTATAGGAGGCGGAACTTAACCAAAGAAGAAAAGCAAAATAATCTCTGTCTAATCTGAGTATTTATCGGAAAGCTCGGGATATGTTTAAGAAATCTTACCGCTGGCGACATTTCCCATTCATTCCTTTTTTCGTTTGTAATGCAGATTTTACATACACGTCATAATTCACTTTCCGTTTGATACACCGATAAAGAATCCGCGACCTTAATGCCCTCGATGAAGTGAAGTAAATTGTAACAATTCTCCCTTACAGCTGTCAGTGATATGAACGAAGAAATCCTGTAATCTCAGCTGCATTTTCGGCGTCGTTTGCTCTGACGTCCACACAGAAACTTCAAAAATATCTTATTTAGTGAAATTAAGGCCATAATTAGCGTTTCGTCGATACGGCATAATTTTAGCTTGAAAATTGTAAAAATTCTGTTAAGTCCTCGAGAAGAATAACCCAGGGGAGATTGAAAGAGAAAATATTCATAGGAAGATATATTTATCATTTCAATTGTGATAGAAACAACCCCATTTGTTTTCATGCTCTTTGATTGGAAATGTTTTCGTTCAGCTAGCCAAACTACTATAATATCTGTTCTGTGGGTGTGTAAAAAATGTGGTTACCTTCCCCACTTCTCCCCTGCAAGAAAAAATATCAAAAGTTAAAATCAGTACACTATTTTTAATATCAGCTTTGAGTTCCTATCTCAGCGGTTTCGGAAAAGAAAGAATGGCTGTCTCAGTGGCCTATTATACACAGGCACGGGATTCTTTACTAATCATCTGTGGTTTTTGCACCAAAAAAAAGCCTGTACTCGTATTTTGAATGAGGTACGCTTGTCTCACTGAGCTTTCCTCTTCTTTAGGACCCATAGCCCCAAATTGGGCACGAACGGCTTCTCATTGTGGGTCGTTAAACCTCGAAATAGAAGGAAAACAGCAAAGAAGGGTATTTCTAATTTTACATTTTCTGCCTGTCCGTATCACAACATTTTATTTTAATTGTGAAATCCTATCTGGATATTATCTGTGTGATAAAAAGGAAATGAGTATTCCATTGAAATTTCTCAAAGGTATATATCATATTGCCCAAGAGATACATCGCTCAAAAGAATTAAGGAAGCAAGAGATATTGTAAAGAAAATCATGGGCGACTGGCGTTGTTGAAAGTAAAATATTATTTTTATGTAACATACAGTAGAATATTATTCAGTAATATAGGCAAGAAAATGCACATTAGCGAATGTTTATGCAATATTATCATTTAATGCACACGATGCGATCAGAGATGGAAACGGGTCACGGGTCACCGGGTACACAACTTCTTACGGGTCAAACGGATCCGGTCAAGATGTTTCTGACCCGATTTCGACCCGGTTTTATTTTGCTTTCATTTTTGAAAAGAAAACAAATATTTCAAAGAACCCTTTAGACTATTCATTTCTAATTGCTCTGCTGTTTGTTCTACTAACAAGTTAGTAAAATCATGCAATGCATTGATTATGATACGCTTTCCAACACCCCAGAAATCATTACTCAAGTTACACTGGCGGAAAGTGAAAAAAGAACACCAAGAAGGATACGTCTGATACCAACGAAATTTATACAGCATAATAACGGAATACAGAGGATAACGTGATCAAAACATTATGGCAAAATACAGCTGTATTTGCTGGTAAACTGAAAAATAACATTTCCATGTAACATGGTTAGTACGAATTTGAACCGCCAGGAACTGCGTCACGCTGGGCAATTCTGGCATGGAGTCTGTCGTACAGATGTTGGATGTAAGTTTGGGGTACTGAGTTCCAAGCATCCTCAACCTGGACGCGTAAATCGGGGATGGTTGTGGCTGGCCGTGGAGACCGGATAAGTCGGTGTCCCATAAAATCCCACACGTTCTCAATGGGGGACAAATCCGGTGAACGTGCATGCCATGGAAGTTGTCTCACACCATGAAGTGCATGTTGCGTTGCACGTGCCGTGTGTGGGCGTGAGTTATCTTGCTGGAAAACACCACGATAGTCCGACCTTACAAATGGCACAACAACGGGCTGAATGATGTTGTTGATGTAGGAGGTGCTGTTTAATGTACCCGGTACAAACACTAGTTGTGTACGGGAGTGATAGCTGATCGCTCTCCACACCAGGAGACCAGGTTTAGGCCCTGTGTGTCGCTGGCGGATGCAAGAAGGGTGGAAACGTTCCCTTTTTCTTTCTTTTTCTTTGATTGGAGGTTTAACGACCACCGTGAGCAACTCAATGGGCTATAAGCAGTCGCCCGTCCCTAATTTGGGGTCACTGGTTCCAGGGAAGGGAGAGAGCCAGTGCCGTAAGACAAACACAACATCCATGCCTGACCGGGATTCGAACCCGGACCCCTTACGGACGAATGATCAGAGGCCAGCGCCTTAGACCACTGCGCCACCGGGGCGGCAAACGTTCCCCTGTGCGTCTTTCTTTTTTTTTTTTTTTTTTTCGATTGAAGGTTTAACGATCACCGTGAGCAACTCAATGGGCTATAAGCAGTCGCCCGTCCCTAATTTAGGGTCACTGGTTCCAGGAAAGGGAGAGAGCCAGTGCCGTAAGACAAACACAACATCCATGCCTCACCGGAATTCGAACCCGGACTCCGTTCGGACGAATGATCAGAGGCCATCGTTTAGACCACTGCGCCACCGGGGCGGCCCCCTGTGCGTCTGCGAACACGCATATGGCCATCGGAGGCTCCCAAGCAGAATCTGCTTTCATCGCTGAACACGACAGATCGCCGTTTCGTTCTCCAGTGCAGACGTTGGCGACACCACTGCAGCCGTTCCTGACGGTGGGCTGGAGTTAGAAGTACACATTACAGAGGCACACATGCACGTAGTCCTGCATCCAGTAGACGGTTGCGAATTGTTCGCACAGTCACCTCAGGTGCAACGGCAGCTCGGATTTGCTTCGCAGTGGATGTTCTGCATGACAACGCCGCTCTTCTTATGCGTCGATCGGTCCGCTCATCAGTCCGTCTGTGACTCCCGGTTCCACGTCTTCTCGTGTGGGAATGTTCCTCGGACCATCTACGCCACCATCGTACCACCACCGATACTTCCTGTCCAATTCGCTCTGCAATACGACGATACGACCACCCGGCCTTGCGGAGTCCGACCAGACGACCTCGCTCAAAGTCCGATAACTGCTGAATTCGTTCACGTCTTCCATGTCCAGGCATTGCAGCTTCTTCAGGGTCTTCACACGTGTCCGTACTCCTACGACTGATTACATTCACTTCGCCGTACTCCTTAAATACCACCGACGATAATTTGCATATTATGCCGTGCTGTGACGTAAGCGCTCACCGGTTGGTCCCGAAATTAACATCACACCTACGTAAACTTGACCCCATTAACATATGTAAATTTCCTGATCGTCCGCCAATTCCTTCTGGGTGTTCTTTATTCACTTTCCGCCAGAGTATAAGGATAATGGCTGTGGAATAAATCTCGCTGCTGTGTCCTGACCTTTGACCCCATTTCGATGATATTCAACATAACCGGCTCAGTATATATCCAGAACAACATCATAAAGATTTGTCGCAATAGATGCAGTTTTACGTAAGTTATGACGCATAAGGGCGATGGAAGGAATTCCACTCCTATGTCCTGACCTTTGACCCCATTTCGTCCATTTTCAATAGGGTACGTCTCCAGGTTGTCTCCTACCACACACTGAAATTTCATCGAAATCGAACAATTTTTACGCGAGTTATCGTGCGGACAGACACAAAGACGGACAAAGCTGGAGCATATACGCTTCTTCAACCTACAGTTGGAGAGCGTAAACAAGTTAGTAAAATCATGCAATGCATTGCTTATGATATACTTTCCAACATACCAGATATCATTACTCAAGTTAATTCTCAAGTTATGAGGATAATAGCTATGGAATAAATCTCGCTCCTGTGTCCTGATCTTTGACCCCATTTTGATGATATTCAAAAGAACCGCTTCAGTATATCTCCGGAACAGCATGATAAAGCTTTGTCGCAATCGAAGCATTTTTACGTAAGTTATGACGCATAAGGCGATGCAATGGATCCCGCTCCTGTGCCCTGACCGTTGACCCCATTTCCATGATATTCAACATGACCGGTTCAGTATACCTTCGGAACAACATGGTACAGTTTTGTCGCAATCGAAGCATTTTTACGTAAGTTATGACGCATAACTGAAATGGAATGGATCCCGCTCCTGTGTCCTGACGTTTGACCCCATTTCACCCATTTTCAATAGGGTTCCCTCCTAGGTTGTCCCCTAACAGATATTAAAATTTCATCGAAATCGAACCATTTCTACGCAAGTTATGACGCATAAGGCCAATGGAATGGATCCCGCTCCTATGTCCTGACCTTTGATCCCATTTCGCCCATTTTTAACAGGGTTCGTCCCGAACTATTCTTACGCGAGTTATCGTGCGGACGGACAAACAGACAGACGGACAAAGCTAGAGCATATACGCTTCTTCAACCTACGGTTGGAAAGCATAAAATAGGGAATTTTGACCCAAAAAGAGAAGTCTAAAGTTGTACCAGCGCTCTTGGGTCGTACCGGGGGGGGGCGTGTCTGACGACTGCTTTGAAGGTGAAGAGTGCAAAGCAAGGTCGCTGCAAGAGACTTCAAGGAAGGAAGATAAGGAGGAGGGAGATGTTGTGTCTGTGTGTCACGACGTTGAAATTTGATTTAGGTAAATAAATACACTGCTGGACACCCAAAATGCAACACCATGAAGGAAGCATCCGATTGGACCGAAATTGGCAGCATGCGCTGCCCGCGAGAGGATACGCAAACGATTAGAATTGCAGGGCATATGCAAATCATGTGCGCCCGTCAAGCCACCGAGAAGCACTATGAGAAGGGTGCACAGAAGGCGGGGTGTAAGTGTAAATAGTGGAGGTGTGTTGTGCTGCCGGACCTGTGCGTGGGAAACTTCCTGATGCTTCGTCGCAGAATACGGCAGTCATTCCAGCACGTTTCGGAGTTCGAAAGAGGACGAATAGTGGCTTACCGCGACAGCGGTTTATCGTACCGAGACATCGACTCCCGTGTGAGACGACATCCAGCCACAGTGAGGCGAGTATGGATTCGGTGGATGCACGATGAACGGACGGACCGGCGTGAGCGATTGCCGCAGCCGCGGCACACCACCAAACTAGAGGACCGGCATGTTGTGCGGCGGACATAGACGGCTCGCACCGCCACATCACGAACGTTAGCGCAGGAATTAGGGTGTGTTGCGCAACAACCTGTGTCAGCCCGAACCGTTCGACGTCGTCTGCAGGAGCGGGGACTTGTCGCACGGGGCGCCTATTGCTCCGATTACCATTGACGTTACACCACCGGCGAGTGCGGCGGCAGTGGGACGTTGAACGCTGCACCTGGCCTACGGAATGGCACGATATTGTCTTCTCTGACAAATCCCGCTTCTGCCTGCAACACCACGTGGTCGGATCCAGGTGTGGCGGCACTGCGGCGAGAGACTGTATGACGCCTGCAATATGCATAGCCATACCGGTCCGTCGCCTGGTGTTATGGTTTGGGGCGCAATTGGATATGACACCCGCACCCATCTGGTACGCATCGCCGGTACACTCAGCAGACACCGCTACATCTCTGACGTTTTGGAGACTGTAGTCCTCCCTTACCTGCAAAACCTGCCAGCGGCCACGTTTCAACAGGACAATGCGCGCCCGCACGTGGCACGCATCGTGCAACAATTTTTCACGGCCCACCAGGTGTCACTGCTGCCGTGGCCAGCCTGTTCTCCCGATATGTCGCCCATCGAACACGTCTGGTCGCTGATCGGCAACCGAGTGGCCCGGCAAGCATCACCCGCGGCTACGCCTGATGTACTGTAGCAACGTGTGGAAACAGCCTGGACCGACATACCCCAAGCACACATCCAAAGCCTTTTTTGTTCGATGCCGCGGCGTGTAGTGGCCGTTATTGCCAGCCATGGGGGCCACACGAACTATTGATATCTGCGTGTTCCTCAAGTCGCACAGGCCTGTAAGCTTAATCGTTTCATCTTTCCCAGAAAATCTGGCTTTGCTATCTCGTGTCATTCTTGGTGTTGCATTTTGGGTGGCCAGCAGTGTAATATCAGACCCTTTTGAACGTAGAAAGGCCTTGATTTTCTTCCACGGACTCCTCCGAGAACGCATAACTACACAAGTGTGCAAAAATCAAGGACGAAGAGGAGAAATAACAGCGGAACGAGCAGACAGAACGGACCGAAAGCCCACTCAGGAGATAGACTAGGGTCCAGTACGGTAGGGCATGGGCATATATGCAGCATGGCTTGGGGGGGGGGTTGGAAAGTGTCGGAAGGGTATAAAGCACACGGGCGGTGTACGCTCAGCAATTCGGTGAAAGCTGTTGCACGGTGTACGTCGGTTTGAACGACGTCGAGTTGCTGCCACCGTGTGATATGGCAAACGGGCAATCCAGTAGACGACATCTGGATGACTTTACCCGAGGTCGTGTCATTGGGAAGTTGGAAGAAGGTAGAAGTGTGACTAGTGTGGCCGAGGAGTTCGGGATGTTTCACGAGCTTGGAGAGCATTTCAAACGACAGGAACAGATGTCCGAGAGTTTAACAGTGGTCGTCCACGAGCAACCACTGCGGCGGAGACACATGGCAGACAACGGGAGAAATCGCAAGGCACATGCAACAGACAACTGGACGTCCGTTATCGCGTTTTACCGTGGCCAGGAGGCTGCACAAAGGTGGTCTATTTGCACGACGACCAGTACGATGTGCGCCATTAACGCCTGCTCATCGGAGACGGCGGTGTCTGTGGTGCCAGGAACATAAAAACTGGACACAGCAGCAATGGGGTCGAGTTCTCTTAACGGATGAGAGCCGATTTAGTCTGACGAGCGATTCTGGACGTATACACATCTGGAGAGAGCAGGGAACACGCAATCACAACTCCAACATCATCGAAAAGGACCGGTTTGGAGGTGGCGGAGTTCTCGTTTGGGGCGGTATGATGCTTGGTAGCCGTACTGACCTCCACATCTTCCAAGGAGGTTCAGTCACTAGTGTCCGCTATTGTACCCAGGTTCTCCTGCCTCACGTGCGTCTGTTTAGAGGTGCTGTGGGTCCTGAGTTCCTCTTCATGGACGACAACGCTACACCTCATCGTACAGTGGCTGTCGCAGAGCTGTTGGAGAGTGAAGATTTTCAACGTATGGATTGGCCCGCAAATCCAATCTAACACGTGTCGGACCTTCTTGGGAGACGCTTGGCAGCACGTCAACAGCCGCCAGCAACGATTCCGCAGCTGCGATTGACGCTACAAGAGGAATGGGCCGCGATGCCTCAACAGCTCCTTGACAACCTCAGCCTCAGCATGGACAGACGTTGTAAATCCTGCAACGCAGTCAGGGGTGATCATATACCCTACTAAAGACTGGATTTTTCTTGGCAGCCACCTGTCACATGGACGTTTCTGTCTTCTGTCCAGTTGTGCTCGAAGCTACCTTTTCAATAAAGTGCCTTTGTATCCTCTGGATTCCTTGTTTGGACGCTTTTGCTCACGTCCTCTATTCTTACATCTTGGGGATCTTATGGTATGATTTGAGTTGATGTGGAGCACTTCTGCACGACGTTACATTCGGAAAACCGTCTCGTCCTTAATATTTGCACGCCAGTGTATTCACCTTATGGTATTGTCATCACGTAGGGTTGTTTTTCTTCGACGTCCACTTCTCTTTCGGTCGCTAAATTCGCATATATATCAATATTTCATGATCGTATTATGAATAGCAGTCTTGTTCACATTCACTTTTCTACTTTATAATGAATTCGCTTCTTCTAAATTATAATGAATTCAGCTTCTACTAATATAATGAATACAACTTCTTCTAAGCTTCTAATGCTTGTTGTTTGTTACTTATATCATGAATAAACTTTCCTGCTAGTAGTGTAGTAATAATAATGAACAAGCTTTTAACTGCTAGTAATGTTGTAGTAGTAATTAAGATGAATAAAGTCTTATGCTGGTTGTTAATAATAATCAACTAATGAAATAAACCTAACAGCCAGACAGAGGTCTGACAGTACTATGAACTGAGAAAAACGTACTTACTAAGACAATCTTTTATTTGGTAAACTTCTATTATTTATCCACACTCACTTCATCGGTCACACAACTACTCGATATCTGGCTCTCACATAAACGAAGATCTCTTTACACACGAAACAAAGCTCTCACCATACAACAACAGCTCTTCCTACGCACATCAACAAAACGCTCTCCTCCACATAAACAAACGCTCTCCCTACGCACATCAACAAAAAGCTCTCCTCCACATAAACAAACGCTCTCCCTACGCACATCAACAAAAAACTCTCCTCCACATAAACAAACGCTCTCCCAGGTATCGTTGAACGCGCCTATTTATACTGGCTACCACCACGTCATGACTTACACTCATTGCCAGATCTCATTCAGCGGGTGAAATAACATCTCGTTCAGTAAGAAGATTATTTACATAGTAAAATAAAATAACCAGAGATAGTAAAAATCAAAAGGAAAGTGAATCTAGAGTATACGTTACAACTTATATAACGTTCGGAGTATCCTTCATGATATAAAATCACTATTTGTGCTCTCTGAGTAACACTTAATGACATTTTTTTGATCATTTTTCGCTGTTAGAAAATACGTACAAAACCTCTGAGCATGAAAACCAGAAGCAAACTGACGCTCGCACGCTTCACCCAACTCTATCAACAGCTGCCGCTGTAGGATGATGCCACACCGACAGGAAGTTGGGTAATGCAGACAGTAGCTGACGCAAACGGCAGAAATCTCCTAATACCATCAGGTGGTCTTAAACATTTGCAAAGGGCTGCATAGTGTATATAACACCATCTGTGCCCCGGCTTCGCTCGCATGGAAGATATCACAGAAAAACAGGGCTATGGAAACACGTGTAATCCGATCCATCCATAAGAACTATAGTTAAATGTCACAGCAACCGATGGAGGAAACTAGCCGAAAGATTAAATGGTTGGCAGTTAGTTTTTCATGTGAAATTAAATTCTAATTAATTTTTACATAAATTTAAGTACATAATTTTTATTTTATTTTTTGAAAATACTGTAATTCATAATGCCTCTACATGCACGACATTCTTTGTCTCGTTTCCAGTCGTTATCAAAATAAATTGACTGCCTGAACTACCGATTCTCGATAAGCTGACGTATAACTGTCCGTGCGAGAAACATTCTTGACACAAATCCAATCCCACCTGTTTATAAGTTTGGCCCTGGGATTTATTGATCGTTTTAGCGAAGGATAGTTTAATAGGAAATTGTAATCTTTTGAACGTGAAAGGCAAGTCCGTCGGAATCATCGGGATTCTGGGTTATGTACCATTTGTCCAGCTGCTGGACCAGTTAGTATAATGGCTTCAGTAATATTGTTACGCAGCGCTTTAATCTGTAATCTTGTACCATTGCACAGGTTTGGAGGATTCAGGTTCCGTTATAGCATTATAGGAATGCCAACTTTCAATTTGGGACAATGCGGTGGAAGACCTGAGGGATTTAAAGAACTTAAAAACTCATGTGGATAATGCATTGTATCTTCCAAGTTAACGACAATATCGATCGATATTTAAATTCTGTATTCGCCGAGAAGTTTTTGTAAAATAGCATCGTTTATTTCATCAACAGATGCATTCATTGGAGACACGATATCTCGTTCACACATCCAGTTGTGACTTCTTTCGAGAAAATTTTCTACAAAATAATAAAAAATAAACCAAATAGTCTATGCCCACCGGAAAGAAGCAAGATTCCTAACGGTGAAAGGATTATCGAAATCGGTTCCGTAGTTTTCGGGATTAGTAAAAGAAGTTCATACACTGACGGAAAAAAATCCCAACACCAAGAAGGGGTTGTGTTAGATAAACGACAATTGGCCGCCCCGGTGGCGCAGTGGTCTAAGGCGTTGGCCTCTGATCATTCGTCCGAAGGGGTCCGGGCTCGAATCCCGGTGAGGCATGGATGTTGTGTTTGTCTTACGGCACTGGCTCTCTCCCTTCCCTGGAACCAGTGACCCTAAATTAGGGACGGGTGACTGCTTATAGCCCATTGAGTTGCTCACGGTGGTCGTTAAACCTCCAATCAAAAAAAAAATAAAAAAATAAACGACAATTGGTAGGCGGTGAGAGTACATCTGTAAGATGACGTCTATGCAAATTTCGCGCTCGGCGCATACGTGTGGCGCTAGTAGCGCCCCTCGGAACATGCAAAGCAGGTTTGCTGTAAATACGCGCTATAACGTTCGTGAGCGTTAGTTATCGTTGAGATTCGACGTAGGGTGTTGATGTTAGTCAAGAATGCCTTTAAGAAGACGAAGAAGCTATTATCAACAGCTCACGAAGTTTGAACGAGGTCGTGTAATAGGGCTACGAGAAGGTGGATTTTCTTTCCGCAATATTGCAGAAGGACTTGACAGGAATGTGGCCACTGTGCATGATTGTTGGCAGCGGTGGTCAAGGGAAGGTACTGCCTCAAGAAGACCGGGTTCCGGCCGGCCACGTGGCACTACTGAGAGGGAAGACCGCCGTGTACGGCGTATGGCCGTGGCGCATCGTACCGCGTCTGCTGCAGCAATTCGAGTTGCAGTTGCCACCACAGTGACAAAACGAACTGTTACAAATCGGTTACTTGAAGGACAGCTCCGAGCCAGACGCCCTGTAGCGTGCATTCCACTTACTCTAAACCACTGCCGTTTGCGACGTCAGTGGTGTCAAGCTAGAGCTCATTGGAGGACGGAGTGGAGATCTGTTGTGTTTTCTGATGAAAGCCGGTTCTGCCTGGGTGCCAGTGATGGCCGTGTGTTGTTTAGAAGGAGGCCAGGTGAGCGCCTGCAACCAACCAATTTGCGGCCGAGTCACACTGGACCTACACCTGGAGTTATGGTCTGAGAAGCAATTTCTTATGACAGCAGGGGCATTCTCGTGGTTAACCCACGCACCCTGACGGCACAGTTGTACGTCGGTCTGGTGATTCAACCTGTTGTGCTGCCATTCATGAACAGTATTCCAGGGGGTGTTTTCCAACAGGATAACGCTCGCCCGCACACCGCTGCTGTCACCCAACATGCTCTACAGAGTGTCGACATGTTGCCGTGGCCTGCTAGATCACCAGATCTTTCACCAATCGAGCACGTATGGGACATCATTGGACGACAACTCCAGCGTCACCCCCAACCAGCATTAACCGTCCCTGTATTGACCGACCAAGTGCAACAGGCATGGAACTCCATCCCACAAACTGACATCCAGCGCCTGTACGACACAATGCATGAACGTTTGCGTGCTTGCATTCAACATTCTGGCGGTTACACCGGTTATTAATGTACCAGCATTTCACATTTAAAATGGCTCTTCTCGCGCTTACATTAAGCTATGATCTTGAAACATTAATCGATTAAATATGTTACTTATACAAATGTATTGCCGCCATTTCATTCCTCTACAACTATCTTTTCGTGGTGTTGGGATTTTTTCCGTCAGTGTATGTTACCGTGAACTATTTTCTTTCACGTTTGGTGAGATCAGGTTGTATGTAAACAAAGCGGAACGATACACGGGAAACCGGGAACTACTTGAAAACGATCTGATTTGGTAGTACAGGTAGTACAGCCAAAAATAATAAAAAATAATAAAAAATAACCGAAAAAGGCTATGTCCACCGGAAAGAAATAAGCTTCCCAACGGTGAAATAATTATCAAAATTGGTTGAGTAGTTTTCGAAATTACCTCAAACACACAAACAAAGTTTCTCTCTTTATACACGGTAGAGTCACATTATTGTGATTACCAGCTAATATCCAGAGTAACAGCCTATGCAGCGCGGACAGCAGCTAAACGTGCTGGGAGTGACTCAATAAGGTGCTGGAATGTGTTCACAGGTATGTGGAGCCATGCTCACTGCAGTGCATCTGACAGCTGCTGGAGAGTGCATGGTGGAGGATCCATAGAGAGAACAACACGATCGAGGTGGTCCCACAGATGCTCAATTGGGTTTAAGTCTGGAGAATTAGGGAGCCAGGGAAGTACTTTGAAGTCTTCATCGTGCTCTTCAAACCACTCTCGGACATTTCTAGCTGTGTGACACGTCGCACTGTCGTACTGCAAGATCCCATCCGCCCCAGGGAAGACAATCAGCATGTATGGGTGTACGTGGTCTGCAAGGATGGATTCATAACGAATTCTGTGCATAGTGCTTTCCACAGGTATGAGTGGACCTAGGGAATGCCACGAAAACATTCCCCAGATCACAACGCTGCCCCCACCAGCTTGTGCTTTTCCAACAATGGTTGAAGAGTGTTTGTTCTCCGATGTTTCTCGCCTTATATGCCAACGTCCATTCGTTCGATGAAGCAGAAAGCGTGACTCATCTTTGCCAATCAGCGGAGGTCCAATTCCGATACTGCACGCCTTTTTCTGCCGATTCACCTTCGTTAGCATTTGTGCAGTGACCATCCGTCTGCATCGGAGCCCCATACGCAGCAGGGTTTGCTGAACTGTCGTTTTAGACACATTTCCGGTAGGCCCCCGGTTCATTTGGCCAGTGAGTTGCTCCACTGTAGCGTGTCGATCGGGCCTCACGCACCTTCGCAGCCGACGTTCACCTCTCACATCAGTGGCACGTGGTGTTCCGCAGTTTCCACATCACATCGCTTATTCGCAATGGTGCCATTTCTCCAATCACGATACACTTTAACCACAGCAGCATGCGAACAGTTCACAAACTGCGCTGTTTCAGAAATACTGCCACCCTTAACCGGAAAGCCGATAATCATCAATTTTTGCAAATTTGATAAATCGCTCCTTTTATCCACGACAGCAACGAGTGATATGCTTTCAGAATGGCTACAGTACATCTCATGTACCCTCCAAGCCGGTTCCCGACACGTATCTTCTTTCATTGACTACGTGCTGTTGACATCAAAAGTAGAAGGCGGTCACAATAATGTGACTCGACTCTGTATATTAGTATATATTAGTATAGAATTTGCTTTGACTTCTGGGCTTTACTTAGGAATTTTTTGGGTTAATATTTCATGACAGATATCTCACTGAGTAGAACAGTTTGGTGTTTTCTTTTCCCATAAAACTAAAATTACCATGTGTGAAGTATTCGAGTACAAATTTTGCAGTGCAAATCATTTCTCAGGAGAAAACGAATTAGTTTAAATTTCAGACGGCAAGTAACAGTTTTTTAGCTGCATTTTGATGATTTGCATCTTTTCCGACAGCAGTAAAGTAAATCCCAAGTAAAAAATGTCGGTATAATGAAAATGGGTAACGGAAGTATGAAGTAAAAACCATTGTTTAAATCTGATTTTCGAATGCTGTCCGTTGCTGTTTGGTAGTACACTGGTCTAATTTGTGGGTATTTGTGTGAGATGGGTTAGAGTCCCGGTGATGCATGGATGTCGCGTTTGTCTTACGGCACTGGCTCTTTCCCTTCCCTGGAAACAGAGGCTCTAAATTAGAATCGGGCGACTGCTTACAGCCCACTGAGTTGCTAACGAGGTCGTTAACTCTCCCCATCCCCGAAAAAAATGTCACGTGAAGTGACGCAAGAATAATTAATTTCATTGGTACTCAACAATATACACTATCTACCAACAAGTAATTGGACACCCCTGCAATCGCCGATATCTGCGGTCCTGATATATTTCACTGCCGCCGCCGTTAAATATCGTGTGGGAAACAACAACGCAACTAGTCGCATGCAAGATGTCAAAGTTCGGAGCTCTGTGATTTCGAGAAAGGTGCAATCGTCGGGTATCACAGAAATGGCCGATCCATACGTGACATATCCAGCGAGTTGGAGTACCCAAAATCGACAGAGGCCTACGTGATTGCCAAGTGGAAAATGAGAGGTGACTGTCGGAATGTGCCTCGACTCGGCAGACCCACAAAACTGGGAGTTAGAGACCGACGGGTGAAGGCCAGAGAAATTCGGAAGAACCACACCGAATCGATGGGCCACATCCCGGAGGAGTTTCAACAGGCATCCAGGAATGTTCTTTCGATGAATGCCATCCGTAAGGAAGCCCATCTGCTCGGTTATCATGGACGTGCTGCCGCCCACAAGCCTTTGATCACCAAGTCCAATAGCGCTGCTCTGCTAACGTGGTGCAAAGAACGTCGACAGTGGACCGTTGAACAGTGGAAACAGGTTCTCTGGAACGACGAATCAAGTTTCACCCTCTACCGTTCGGATGGCAGGGTCTGGGTTTGGCGTCTGCCTAGAGAACGCCTCCTGCCGGAATGTATTGTGCCAACTGTGAAGTTCGGCGGCAGTGGAAGTAAGCTATGGGGGTGTTTCTTTGGGTATGGCACGGGACCCTTGGTCGCAATTCTGGGTAGACTCAACGCCGAGACCTACTGCACCATTTTGGATGACCATGCACTTACTACGTTGTGGCAGTTTTACGGGGTGGACCCATGTTACTTTCAGGATGACAATGCCACCTGTAATGTTGCGAGGTCCGCCATGGCTTGGTGTGGTGATAATGGGGTTAATCGAATGGACTGGCCTGCGCAGAGCCCGGACCTTAACCATATCGAGCACCTCTGGGACGAGTTGGAGCGTCGATTTAAGGGGTGCCCCCCACCGTCCGAAATCGGTGAAGAAACTGACCTGTCTTCTCCAAGCCGAGTGGAAGAAAATACCGCTAGCCGTCGTACAACGCCTGCTTGAGAGTATGCCCCGGAGGGTCGCAGCTGTAATCGCCGCTCGTGGAGGCTCCACCAACTATTGAAGGTGAATAAACTTCGTTTTCCTTTGCTATCACAGGTGTCCAATTACTTGTTGGTAGATAGTGTATTTTATTAAACTATCACCGAATATTATTTCATCTCGTTTTACATAAACTTAATACCTCATTGAAATCTGCGTAAATTACGAGAACCTGATGCTAAATGTGATAAAAGCCATTACAAAAATGCATTTTTGATGCTATATAAAAGGTGCGTCGTAGCGAAATTTGGCTTGCTGGTTATCTGCTATTGACGAGAGCTTTTAAATGATGTACAACACGATGGTGAGTAACCTGTAGATATCCTAGACCAGTGGTTCCCAACCCTTTTCCACTTGTGTACCCCTTTTAAAACATTCCTATAAATTGTACACCTTGTTTTTAAAACACGCATAGCTGCGGACTTTTGTTGAGAAGTACTTGGCAACGGGTTATAATCCACATCAAGTTTTGGTTTTTATACCGTTCCTGTTTTCAACCACTTATCTATAACTCACACGCTTAAAAATCACTGACAATAATAACTGAAATTACGTTAAACATTAAATAAAAAAACTACTTGAAAATAATTACAATTAAAGACAACGCACTTACTTATACACTGACGGAAAAAATCCCAACACCACGAAAACATAGTTGTAGAGGAATGAAATGGCGGCAATACATTTGAATAGGTAACATATTTAATCGATTAAGGTTTCAAGATCACAGCTTATTGTAAGCGCGAGAAGAGCCATTTTAAATGTGAAATGCTGGTACATTAATAACAGGTGTATCCGCCAGAACGTTGAATGCAAGCACGCAAACGTTCATGCATTGTGTCGTACAGGTGCTGGATGTCAGTTTGTGGGATGGAGTTCCATGCCTGTTGCACTTGGTCGGTCAACACAGGGACGGCTAATGCTGGTTGAGGGATGACGCTGAAGTTGTCGTCCAATGATGTCCCATTCGTGCTCGATTGGTGAAAGATCTGGTGATCTAGCAGGCCACGGCAACATGTCGACACACTGTAGAGCATGTTGGTTTACAACAGCGGTATGCGGGCGAGCGTCATCCTGTTGGAAAACACCCCCTGGAATGCTGTTCATGAATGGCAGCACAACAGGTTGAATCACCAGACCGACGTACAACTGTGCCGACAGGGTGCGTGGGATAACCACGAGAGTGCTCCTGCTGTCATAGGAAATTGCTTCCCAGATCAGAACTCCAGGTGTAGGTCCAGTGTGTCTCGGCCGCAGACAGGTTGGTTGCAGGCGCTCACTTGGTCTCCTTCTAACCAACACACGGCCATCACTGGCACCCAGGCAGAACCGTCTTTCATCAGAAAACACAACAGATCTCCACTCCGTCCTCCAATGAGCTCTAGCTTGACACCACTGACGTCGCAAACGGCAGTGGTTTGGACTAAGTGGAATGCACGCTACAGGGCGTCTGGCTCGGAGCTGTCCTTCAAGTAACCGATTTGTAACAGTTCGTTGTGTCACTGTGGTGGCAACTGCAGCTCGAATTGCTGCCGCAGACGTGGTACGATGCGCCACGGCCATACGCCGTACACGGCAGTCTTCCCTCTCAGTAGTGCCACGTGGCCGGCCGGAACCCGGTCTTCTTGAGACAGTACCTTCCCTTGACCACCGCTGCCAACAATCATGCACAGTGGCTACATTCCTGCCAAGTGGTTCTGCAATATTGCGGAAAGAAAATCCACCTTCTCGTAGCCCTATTACACGACCTCGTTCAAACTCCGTGAGCTGTTGATAATGGCTTCTTCGTCTTCTTAAAGGCATTCTTGACTAACATCAACACCCTACGTCGAATCTCAACGATAACTAACGCTCACGAACGTTACAGCGCGTATTTACAGCAAACCTGCTTTGCATGTTCCGAGGGGCGCTACTAGCGCCACACGTATGCGCCGAGCGCGAAATTTGCATAGACGTCATCTTACAGATGTACTCTCACCGCCTACCAACTGTCGATTATCTAACACAACCCCTTCTTGGTGTTAGGATTTTTTTCCGTCAGTGTATATACTCAGTCAATAACTGAACTGATCAAACAGTCTGGCTAGGGATGTATTAGTAACACGCGATTGTTCTGGAAAGGAGGACGGGTGACAAAAGTGACGCATGAACTGTGCGTAATGTTTGGTAGAAGAGTGGTTTGGGGCAGTGATGTAGTTCTAAATAAAAAAAGTGCCTTAGCGCTGAACGGGCTAGGGAAAAAATACCCTCAAAATTTTTAAAATCTGATTCGCTGTTTTTATTATTTATAATTTTTTAATTTTCATTACTAATTACAATATCAATTTATACTAAAACTGCTTAAAACTGTGTAATCTGAGCAATTTTAAATAACAGGAGGAATGTAACGTGAGAGACATATGCTAAGATTATATAACTTTTGTTTAAATACGGCTCTGTGGCGTTCTATAGGATTTTAAATATGCATTGGGGATATTTGTGAACTAACAGAGTAACATCAATTCAATATGACTAATGCGTCGTTTTTACTATGATTATATGGTACATCCATGTTTAAGATTATTGTATTGCCCGTAAGGAGTCAGAGAATGAGCTCAGGGGATTACTTTTATTGGAGTTGGTACCAGTGGCGAGTTGTTTAACACAAATGTCCATCAGTACCGTTTTCTCTCTGAGCACTGAAATCTTAACCCTACGGAGTAGCCACCTCCTACAAATTTATTTTGACTGTCTAGACAAAGGAGTTCATATTCTCTTTGTGATAGAATCTTATGATTTGTGAGACAACCTACTGCGTTATCCAACTATGTAGATCAATCTACACAGTACTTTCTGTCTGTTTGTTTCTGTGTTTAACAACTACCATGGGCAACTGAAATGGCTAAAAGCAATCGCCGGTCCCTAATTTCGGGTCACTTGTTCCAGGGAAGAGACAGATCCAGCACCTTTGTGGCTATGTACACCACCCATGACTCAACCGGGGTTTGGACTCAGTCTCAGCTCGGAAGAATGGTCAGAAGCCTGCGTCTCAGACCACCCTACCCCGGGGGCGGCCATTTCTGTAGTATGAACATTCGGTTAAGATACGAGTACGTTTGCATACAGAACACAGTTTTACCTATTTTTGCATACATGATCATTTAAAAAAGTTCCTCTGCCCACATTCTATTACCATGTAACCACGAAAAGTGCCTTAGCCCCGCTACGGCGCGCTAAGCCCCTTCTTTAATACATCACTGGTTTGGGGGAGGGGTTCATAGCCAAGCCCTCACCAATCATCATTCGCTAATATGAGCTGGTTTTTAAATGTCTCCATTAGCGGTGATTCAAACGTAACATTTATTGTTCCATAACTAACGTTTTGCATTTTTTTTTACTTTACTTGTTTTTCCGCCATTACTGATTAGCTTTCGTGTACCCTTGAACGTCCCAGCACGTACCCCCAGGGGTACGCGTACCACCGGTTGGAAACCGATGTCCTAGACCAAAAGTTACCAACACCCCTCACGAACACACTTGCGATTCAACATTTCTTTCTATTTTAGGGTCAGGTTTTTGCTGGCGCATGTTCAGATGGACTTTCGTAGCTACATCAGATTTCACCGGTTTCAAGGGCGTTTCTTACATTCGTCTATATCTGAATAATATATAATAATATATATATATATATATATTATTAAGATATAGACGAATGTAAGAAACGCCCTTGAAACCGGTGAAATCTGATGTAGCTACGAAAGTCTGTTCCCACTAAAGGGGCTCTGACGACCGCCAATAGCGGTATAACTATACCATCGGGATTAGAGGAAATGCTATCCCACACTCACCAACCCGCTTGGCCAGCGTGGTGAGTTATGGCCAAACCCCTCCAAAATGATTCCACAACTGAAATCTTGGCCCTCAGTCTCCGGCAGCTGGAATGTACCTGGCCAAGGCAGCGGCCAGTGCGACATGAAGGCAGAGGGTGCTAAGAATCCCCGGAGGACCGGACTAGGCTGCCATCTGATGCTGACCTTGGCGACGTATAACGGACGCTCCCTATCTTCAGATTCAAGGCTTCTTGAATTGGAAGAGGAACTACAAAGGATCAAGTGGGACATCGTCGAGCTAAGTGAGGTAAGGAGAAAAGGAGAAGATCTCATTGAACTGAAAAGTGGACATCTCTTCTACTATCGTGGGACAGATACTGGCAGAACTAGTGGTGTTGGATTTATAATAAACAAGAAACTGAAGGATAAAGTTGTAGAAGTTGAAAGTTCCTCTGACAGAGCTGCACGACTCGTTATCCAACTCCCGAGAAGATACCAGGCTCAGATTATTCAAACTTATGCACCCACCACAAGTCATGCTGAAGAAGAAATTGAAAAATTTTATGAGGAAATTCGTGATCTAAATAATAAAGGTAAGCAGCACTTGAAGATAATTATGGGAGATTTCAATGCAAAAATAGGGCAACGGCAACAGAATGAAACTTCAGTAGGTAAATTCGGTCACGGCAACAGAAACCAGCGTGGAAATACTCTCGTAGAGTTTGCAGAGGCAGAAGGGTTTTTCATCTTAAACTCCTTTTTCAAGAAAAAGCCACACAGGAAATGGACATGGAGACATCCAAATGGGACGACAAGTGAAATTGATTTTATTATGTGTAACAAAAAATTCGTCATAGAAGACTGCAGTATGCTAAACAAGTTCAACACAGGCAGTGACCATAGATTGGTGAGATGTAAGATGCACCTCAACACTAAACTTGAACGTAGCAAGCTCATAAGACAAACAAAATATATTGACATAACCAACCTTAAAAAACACCATAATACCTTCAAATTGGAACTGAAGAACAGATTCTCTGCTTTAGAAGGCCTAACATCGGAAGAAGTGGATATTTCTGAAGTTAACAGAAAAGTAACCAAAGCTCTTATGGAAACAGCAACAAAATTAGCTGGGTCTAAGAACAAATTGCATGTGAACAAATTATCAGGAAAAACCAAAATGTTGATGCAAAAAAAGAAGAGTGATGAGGACAACTAAAGATGTGACTTCCAAAGTGGAATATATAGAGCTATGCAAGACAGTAGGAAAAAGTATCACTGAAGACGTAAGGAAATTCAACTGTGAACTAGTAAGGAAAGCAATTGAAAACAACCAAAGCCTAAAGATAGCAAAGGGACATCTCAGTAAGGGGAAAAAACAGATTATGGCACTGAGAAAAGAAGATGGTTCTGTAACAAGAAATAGAGGCGAAATTTTGACAAGAGTGAAAGATTTCTACTCCAAATTATATGAAAGGGATGATGCATGTACTCCAGACATCATGAAAGGTACCAGTACCAGAGTTCTTCCAGTCCTTCCAGCAGAAGTTGCACATGCAATCAAGAACATGAAGCGGTTAAAAGCTCCAGGAGAAGATGGAATTACTGTAGACATCATACAAGAAGCAAGTGGAGAAATCGAAACAGTACTTACCCAAATTGTCACTCGATGCCTTAATGAAGGGAAAATTCCTGAGGATTGGAACAACGTTACAATGATCTTGCTACATAAAAAAGGTGACATTGAGGATCTCAGGAACTACAGAACTATCAGCCTCCTATCAGTGGTTTATAAAATCTTCACTAAAGTTCTTTCACACCGCTTGAAGGTAACACTGGACATGGCTCAACCGAGAGAACAAGCTGGATTCAGGAGTGGCTACAGCACAATAGATCATATCCACGTACTGAGAGAACTAATTGAAAGAGCGAGGGAATATGAACTTCCATTGTGCATGGCTTTTATCGATTATGAAAAAGCCTTTGATTCGGTGAAACCATCAGCAATTGCAATGGCTCTGAAATCCTGCGGTATTGAAGATGCATACATTAATATTATTAATAACATCTATGAAAATGCAAGTGCAAAGATTCGGCTGTTTGAAAATACAACACACATAAAAATTGGAAAAGGAGTGAGACAAGGTGACACCATATCTCCGAAGCTCTTTAATGCCACATTGGAAAATGTCTTTCAATCACTGAACTGGGAAAACAAAGGGATAAAGATTAATGGAGATTATCTAACCCACCTTCGTTTTGCTGATGACATAGTCATTTTTGCAACTACCCCATCAGAGCTACAGAGTATGATCCAGGAACTTGTTGACAAGAGTAAAGAAGTGGGATTAAAAATGAACTTTCAGAAGACAAAAGTGATGTACAATGCTTTTAAAAGAAATGAAGATTTATCGATTGATGGAGAAAAGCTGGAGATAACAGACACGTACGTTTATCTTGGACAGCAGATATCAAGTGAGGGTCACATTGGTGAAGAAATTAATCGGCGTACAAAACTTGCCTGGAGAGCTTTTGGAAGAAACAGCATAATTTTCAAGAGCAATATGCCATTATGTCTTAAAAGAAAAGTGTTTGATCAATGCATCCTTCCAGTGCTTACGTATCGTGCAGAGACGTGGACCTTAACTAAAAGAGACATACAAAGGCTGCAGACAACTCAAAGAAGCATGGAGAGGTGCATGCTTGGTGTAACCAGGAGAGATAAGAAGAGGAACACGTGGATCCGAAAAATGACAAGAGTGGAAGACATCATGATCAGAGTTAAATCCCTGAAATGGCAAATGGCTGGACATACTGCCAGAAGAACAGACCATCGATGGACAGCCGAAATTTTAGATTGGATTCCAAGGGACAGGAAAAGATCCAGAAGAAGACCACATGGAAGATGGGTGGATGAAATTCGAAAGTATGCGGGAGTGACATGGAGGAGACTGGCACAAGACAGACCGTTGTGGAGGAAACTTGGGGAGACCTTCGTCCAGCAGTGGATTGATAATGGTTGACAATGATGATGATGATGATATAATAATAAAAATAAATGTTGTTTTTGAAAAACTAAACTGCCGAAATACTGATTGCCATTGCCGCCGCCGTAGTTCAGTACATAATTACTTTTATGACTCGCATTTCTCTTTCATTGGTTTTATGATAGTAACATGCATTAATACACCTACCTAACCATCACTCAATGTCAGGAATTAGTAAACCTTGTTGTTTGTTGTTATGATTTAATTTCACTTAGTATGTACCGGACTGTGGCTCGGTGTGGTCGTGAGTGACGCGAATAAATGAAATGTGCTGTACGTAAATAAATGCATACTCTAGAATCACTTGTTTTATTTCACAATCACAAAGATCTTGGCATGCAAAAGATGCTTAGCATAAATTATTTATAAAGGTTACCAGGGTACTCTCTCGAATGTTTTAGTACATCGCATACAATTACGAATGAAATTAAGAATAATACAGATAAACACGGTACCCACTGAAACATGATAAACATGAAGCCAAGTCATCAGGCAATAACATGATAGTCTGGCTGAGGACTTGGCTTTCGTTTAATACGAATATTTACAGTTCTTAATGAAAACCACGGTGCTAGGTATTCGCTGCTTAAGGTGGACGTCAAGTAATTTTGCTTCCTATACTTCCAATGGAAAAACTTCTGTACGCATTGTTTTCACAATTAGTGCGTTCCCAAGGATGAAAATTTGAACATCGATTAAAATAGCTTCATTTTATAACTTGGAATACTTAATATTTTCTAAAACATAACCATAATTATGTAATCCAACATTTGTTTGTCTACTGACGTCATCAAAGTACAGGTCGCGCCATCTTTTTTCTGGTTTCAACACCACCAAATGAAACGTTATTGATTTTTAATGTAATTATGGTTATGTTTTAGAAAACATTAAGTATTCCAAGTTATAATATGAAGTTATTTTAATCGATGTTCAAGTTTTTATCCTTGGGAACACACTAATTGTGAAGGAAATGTGTACAAAAGTTTTTCCATTGGAAAAAAACCTTAAAATTTAAATCTTAAATTTAACTTGTAAAATGCTGCCACGTGAAAACGTGAATGCAATCTTGAACCAGAAACCATAATTATTGCCCCACGTTTTATGTTTTATTGCGACTCTCGTGAGCCACTTTCAAATTGCTTCTGGTTGTTCGGTTTAGTTTGTTGTTGTTTGGAATTTGCGTTGCAGAAACGTTTAGCATTGTTAATTAAGAAGGAATTAGTTTACGTTTTGTTCAATATGGAGTCCAAAGATATTTATGACCACTTTGATGCTAACTTTGCGTCCGATGCTTTCCGGACCTTTGAAGAGATGAGAGGAACCAGAGAACTGTGTGATGTTACCATCAAAATAGGAATGAAATCCTTTGAAGCGCATCGAGTTGTCCTGGCAAGTACAATTCCATTTTTCCGAATTATGTTCCGGAACAATTTTAAAGACAGTAAGTGTAAGGAAATCGCAGTTCACGAAGTAGACGCTAAATGTTTAGAGACTATTATTAACTTTGTGTACAGTGGCAGATTGCGCATAACCTCTGTCACGGTTGATGATTTACTGACAACAGCAGTTTACTTGCAAATGGATAAGGTTGTTGATGTATGTTTCAAGTTTCTTTTGAAGAGATTGAATCCCAGTTCTGCCATAAGTATACACGAACGCGGTCAATATAGCAATCACACATCAGTGATAGAAAGAACTAGTCTCTATATACGGGAAAATTTTGAAGATGTTTCCAAGACAGAAGAATTTCTTAATTTGTCTCTTCGGGAGCTAGAAAATTTCATTCAGAGAGACGATTTGTTGGTAATTAGTGAACAAACCGTGTTTGAATCGGTTTTGCGATGGGTTAAGTTTGATGAATCCGAACGCTCTGTCTTTCTGATCCAACTAATGCAATACGTACGAGTAAATCTGTTAACTTCGGACTATATAAACAATCATATTTTTTCCGAGAAGCTGATCCTAGAATCTTCAGAGTGCACGAAATTACTGCGCAATCCTGTGCTTCCCAAGTTTAATTTAAGTGAGAGGTACTGCGAAAGGAAACACTATGTCAAATGTTCAAAAATGTTAGGAGGACCACTGCACTGTATTTGCAATCCTACTCACAAAAGATGGTACTTCAGGGCTCCGTTTTCCGTCTTGTATTTTAATCCTATCGACAACAAATGGAAAATTTTATGCGAATTGCCGCAGTTTTGCACTGAAATGAAGCCATACGTCGTTTGTACAGAAGAAAAGATTCTATTTTTAGCTAATGGACACATGGCATCTCTGTGCCTAAAAAGACTTGAACTACGCTGCGCTTTGAACAGCGACTTGAGAATGCCAAAGCATGCCGAAATAACTTTTCACCAAGGCAAGATTTACTTTTTTGGAAACCGTGCTGGCTCTCCGGAAGTGGTTCACTGTTTGGAATTAGATCATCTCGTGTGCTTGGAAGTTGGCAGAATAAAAACTGGTCGTCAAAGTCCGGGAATCGCGTGCCTTGGTCAGAACGTTTACGTCACTGGCGGTTGTAATTTAAATAATACGTTTAATTCGTGTGAGACTTTTAACAGGTTCACGGCCAGAAGTGTTGAAATTTCATCGATGATTGAAGAAAGGTACAACCATGGATGCTCAACTTTGAATGGAAAAGTGTACGTGTGTGGAGGTTACTCTACACAGCGAGTTTCTAAAGGTATTGAGGATAAACATAGGCAAGCTGCTTTCAGCACTTGCGAGAATAATTTGGATACAGCAGAGGTTTATGACCCCGTCACGTGCCAATGGAATATGATAGCTCCAATAAAACAAATTACTTTCGGCGGTACATCATTAGTTTCGTGTGCAGGTAAACTGTACGCTCTTCAGAAGAACAATGACTTCGATAATATAATTTACTTTGTTGGCTATGACCCCGAACGTGAAGAATGGGAGTCTCCTAAACTTGTTCCAGGATTCTGGAAAAGCGGTAAAGCTCGACCTGTTTTATTGACAACCCATACAGCATCACATATTTTTGACTGTTAGACTTGACAAGAAATTATTTATAATACCTCTTGTATTTCATGTATATGCAAAAACCTAATGCGTTTGGAAAAAGATGTAATTAAAATTGTCTCAAGAGTTAACAGAACTGCATTTCGTTGCTTAATGTTCTAGTGTGCCTGAGTTCCTATCAAATAATTAGAAAGTCAAAGTAACAGTTTACAAATATTTCATTAAAAATATTCCAGAATTTGTAAATGTAATTACCGAATGGGTGGTATATGAAAAAAGAAAAAAGAAAAAAAGAAAGAATTTAGCCCACGGAAGAAAACCGCAGTGGTCTAAGCGATGGCTTCTGATCATTCGTCCGAAAGGGGTCCGGTTTCGAGTCCCGGTGAGGCATGGATGTTGTGTTTGTCTTATGGCACTGGCTCTCTCCCTTCCCTGGAACCAGTGACCCTAAATTAGAACGGGCGACTGCTTATAGCCCACTGAGTTGCTCACGGTGGTCGTTAAACCTCGAATTAAAAAAAAAAAGAAAAAAGAAAGTTGCTAAATGTTTTTAATGGAAAAAAAAAAAGATCAAAATTTTACGTGCCGGCTTCTGTAACCTGTGTTTTTTTTTGTAAACAAACGTCTTTCACCTGCTGCCGACGGATGGAAAGTGCCAAACGTCTTTTAAAAAGTACCCTGTTTTTTGTCAAAAACAAACAAGACAAACCAGAAAAATTGTTCTTTTCCACCAATAGGCATTGCTCTCCTTGTGATAAGATGTTAGACCACGTGAAGTAGATCTCGCTCACAGGACATAGAAGTGCATTGGAACCACGAATCACGCTATCTAACATTTCACCTCTAGAAACCATGGGACGAGCAAGTTCAGCGTAACAAGAGCTGTGACGTACTACATAGGTGAAGCACGTGTCAGGACGACAAATCTGAAGCTATACATTCCGTAGGAAAAGTTTAAGCGGTTAGAACCAAGGAGGTTAGAATAAGAAATCTGGAGATGCCCTTTTTAATGAGAACTACCACTTTGCGTGAAGCCTATAACCGCAAGCGACGGCCGTCAAAGTGTGGGAAAGCTGACGGTTTTCAAGGCTATTGCAATGCATTTTGTGTTGGCCGAATCGCCTTCTTTCGTTGCAAATGTTTCCAATTTCGCATCGTAACTTGCTGCCAATGTGTGATAAAATACTGGATTTATAAAATTCTTAATTATTTTGAGGCTCCTTCCCGTTTTTATTTTAAAATGAAATACACGAACGTTAGTGCGAATTCTAAACAAAACATAATGTTAAAGTTGAAAGCTTCACTCGTGTAAGAAGTGTAATTCATTCCGGCTTGATATTAACACGATTTCTACAACCCAAAACCACGCAATTCCAAAATACACAAAGTGGAAATTGTTTGGTATCATGTAAACAACGTCAAATTTCCACACTTTGCGGCTTCACGGTTAAGAGACTCAAGGCATCTCAAGAAGTCATCAAACAGAAGTCATCGCTTTTTCCACGTTTATAAGTGAGTCACGGAAAAATTCTCATTGGCCGCCACCGGGAATCGAACCCAGGGTCTTCCAGTTACGCGCCAGATATGCTTCCACTGCACAACATAAACGTGGAAAGAGCGATGACTTCTGTTTGATGTTCCTGGTCCATGTGAAATGTCTGTATTTATTATCTCCAGAAGTATTATTCTAACCTCCCTGGTTAGAACAACTGGCTCCGGAGCGAGAAGGCGCAGTTTCGATCTTCTTCTTCGCCGTCAAATTTGAGTTTTTACAGAGCATCTTATCTAACATGACACCCAACTGAGAGATACCTCTTTTTCTTGTAGTAGGATGTATCTAGGGAACAGTCACGAATCGTAGGTGCAAGCTCACTTCAAGTGGTCTAACATCAGAATGACCGCACAGCCGCCGAGTGGTCGGAGGCGTGGACTTCTGGAGAGTCGTGTGAACCGATCCCGTGTTTAAGGAAACCCGTCTAAAAACTACAAAACGAGATGAGTTTCCTCTTTTAGTGACGTCATGCCGAAACCCAGGCTTCCGGTTGGTTTCCAAGGCTGTCGTGTATGACGTCACACACGACACCAACGTATCAGGACCTGTAACACAAGACTGACGTCACAAACGGAGGGAACTCACTTCTCTGATGTCATGGCCTTGTATTTTCTAGACGGCATTGGTTTGAGCCCTAAACGGTGCATGGGATCCCATCAAGCTCGTTTTGTTCCTTCTTTGGAGTCGTTGGCCTCAAATTAAGGACGGGCGACACCTTATAGTGTTAAATGCTAAAGTGAGTCACTAAAAGTTGGAACAAAGGAATCACGGTGAGATTTTCTTTATGTAAAGGAAGAATTTTTTGGACTAAAAACGGCAAATGCTTTTTACCCAAAATGGCAAATGTTTTACGCAAAAGTCTCAGGTTATCGAACCCACCTAATGGACCGCCCACCTAAACCATAACACCCATTCAATAAGCCACTAGGTAAAATAATTTCCTTCATTTGATTTCATGCAAGGAATATTTAGGATTTTTCTTTCGTGGCCTACACGCACATTTAATGCGTAGATATTTTTATTTCTGCTATTAGATCTTCCATTTTTAGAACTTTACTATTGTAGCTCTTGTAAAATGTTACTGATCATTTACACCAACATCTTCATGTACCTGTTTCAGTGTATTGCACCTTCATTTCTCTGTAGTTTCATCTCTGATATTTAGGATTTCTGAATCAGCTGTAGGTAAAGAAATTTACGACGTTGCTAACGCGTCGAATTTCGGCTATGCTTCCTTCTTTAGCATCAAGAATTTCTAAAAACATTGCACTATGTACATCCACTTTTGCCATAAACGTTGCCTTTGAACAGGTACATGGGCCAGCTAGTTGTTTTCTTCTATTTGAACTTCCATAGCTGACCGCTAGTGCTAGTTAGTATTTCCACGCTATCACGCTGTCCGTTGTACGAGGGAGCTAAAAGGCACACGTTAATCTAAAATGGAAGGGAATGATGCAATCGAGAAAATGATTGCGTCATGTCAAGGTCAGACTTTCAGCAAGACAGTAGTGTGAGAACGACAAACTATCATTTGCTGTGTGGACGTGGAAGGGTTTGGAAATGGAAGCGTGCTGCTCCTTTAGTAAGTCGAGTCACGGTGTTAGACCAGCGTTCTTACATGAAAATACACTGCTGGCCACCCAAAATGCAACACCAAGAAGGACACGAGATAGCAAAGCCAGATTTACTGGACACATTACAACAGATACAAAGATGAAACGATTAAACTTACAGGCCCGTGCGACTTGCGGAACACGCAGACATCAATAGCCATGGGGGCCACACGAATCAATTGTTCGTGTGGCCCCCATGGCTGGCAATAACGGCCGCTACATGCCGCGGCATCGAACGAAACAGGCCTTAGATGTGGGCTTGGGGTATGTCGGTCCTGGCTGCTTCCACACGTTGCCACAGTTCATCAGGCGTAGCCGTTGGTGGCGCTTTCCGGGCCACTCGGTTGCCGATCAGCGACCAGACGTGTTCGATGGGCGACATATCGGGAGAACAGGTGTACCACGGTAGCAGTGACACCTGGTGGGCCGTGAAGAATTGTTGCACGATGCGTGCCACGTGCGGGCGCGCATTGTCCTGTTGAAACGTGGCCGCTGGCAGGTCCTGCAGGTAAGGGAGGACTACAGGCTACAAAACGTCGGAGATGGTGCGGAGGCTGTTGAGTGTACTGGCGATGCGTACAAGAGGGGTGCGGGTGTCATATCCAATTACGCCCCAAACCATAACGCCAGGCGACGGACTGGTATGGCGATGCATAATGCAGGCTTCATACAGTCTCTCGCCGCGGTGCCTACACACCAGGATCCGACCATCGTGGTGTTGCAGGCAATAGCGGGACTCGTCGGAGAAGACAATGTAGTGCCATTCCGAAGTCCAGGTGCGGCGTTCAAGGGCCCATTGCCACCGCACTGGCCAGTGGTGTAACGTCAATGGTAATCGGAGCAATGAGCGCCGTGCGACAAGTCCCCGCTCCTGCAGACGACGTCGAACGGTACGGGCTGACACAGGTTGTTGCGCAACACACCCTAATTCCTGCGCTAACGTTCGTGATGTGGCGGTGCTAGCCGTCAATGCCCCCCGTACAACATGCCGGTTTACTCGTTCGGTGGTGTGCCGCGGCTACGGCAATCGCTCACGTCGGTCCGTCCGTCCCTCCTGCACCCACCGAATCCATACTTGTCTCACTGTGGCTGGATGTCTTCCCACACGGGCGCCGATGTCTCGGTACCATAAACCGCTGTCGCGGTAGGCCACTATTCTTCCTCTGTCGTACTCCGAAACATGCTGGAATGACTGCCGTATTCTGCGACGAGGCATCAGGAAGCTTCCCACGCACAGGTCCGGCAGCATAACACACTTCTACTACTTACATCCCGTCTTTTGTGCACCCTTCTTATAGTGCTTCTCGGTGGCGTGCCGGGCGCACATGATTTGCATATGCCCTGCAATGCGAATCGTTTGCATGTCCTCTTGCGGGCGAAGCATACTGCGAATTTCAGGCCAATCGGATGCTTCTTTCTTGGTGTTGCATTTTGGGTGGCCAGCAGTGTAGAAACTCTGCGGGGAAAAACTCCGACACAGATCCACACTACCTTGCAAGAAGTTTGTGGGGAAGGAACTCTTGATCGAAGTACAATTCCTCGCTGGGCATCGCGTTTTCGGGAGGGCCGAAGCAGCATTGAAAATGATCACCGCTCTGGCCGACCTCAAACGGCGACAGCCAAAATATCTGGCCCCATTGTTGCAACGCTTCTCGAAGAGAATCGCCGTTTGGCAATCGAGGAGATTGTTCATCAGGCAAATTTGTCCACCATGTCTATTCACCGGATTTTGACCGACTCACTGGGGAAAAGAAAAACCGGCGCGCGCTGAATGCTTCATCAACTCCTCGTCCCCGAGCAGAAGACAGCCAGAGTGAGCATCGCACAGAATCACCTTCACAGGTTCTAAAGCGAGGGCGACACCTTCCTGAACAGAATTGTCGCAATTGATGAGACTTGGACCCGTTAATTTGAGCCGGAACAGAAGTTACAATCAGCGGAATGGAGGCTTCCAAGTTCTCCCCGCCCCTCAATGTGTCATCGGCAACAATCCAAAGTGAAGCAAATGATGATTTTTGCGTACGATGCCCAGGGTGTTATGGTCTCTGATCGAGTGCCGGTAAGGCAAATTGCCAACGCACAATATTGTCGTGACTTTCGGAGGAAAACGTTGAGGCCAAAAATTCGTCAAAATTGCCCCAACTTGTTGGAAAGCGGGAACGATCGTGCTGTATGACAACGCATCGTGTGATAGTGCAGCGTCGGTACGGGATATTTTGTCGAAATATGGCTGAGAAACTTTATCCCACCCAGTATAGAATCCTGATCTCAATCCACCCGACTTTGTTTTTTTTCCCAAAGTTAAAAAATCGGCTCCGTGGCATCCGCTACGAATCGCTGGACGAACTGTCATTGGATGTGACCCGAGTGATACGACAGCTGAACAAAGATGGCGAACCACGGGGCATCCAGGACCTACCTCACCGCTAGCAAGCTGTCATTAGTAGCGGAGGGGTGTACATTAAACTGCAGTAAAGTAAGTTTTCTCCGTTACTTCACACTTTTCCCCAAAATGGCTAGTGTGCAGAACTTTTGTTAGGACCCCCGTACATAATGTTATTGCTTTACACTTTCACTTGTACAGCTGAGAATGTTTTGCATTCTTTTGATATATGCGTTAGTTCATATGGTCAGCTCTAAAACTCAAATTTTACTTTATTGTTTTTATGAGACAAGACATGGTATAGTCTCGTAATCTATTATATGTTTGTAATGTTCCGTGGTATACAAAAATGCTTATGTCTAAGAGCCTAAATTCGAAAAGGAAAACTTTCCCTTCATATTTTGCTGTAGTGAGATTTCATCAAAATACGAATGGTCTTCAACTCAGATTGGTTCACCACCTTTCATAGATCTATCTCTGCAGCCCTATCCTTTGGCTATGAAAGATATCTTTCGCAGAACTCATTGCACTTTAACTGTTGTGCGACAGTGAGATCCCGTCCGACTTTCTGCATTTTATGGCGTATAGAGTTTTAATTAAATTTAATAGTTGCAAGTTGTAGGTTTACGATTCACGTGCTTACGTATACTCAATTGCTTAACCGTACCGTTTCTGCAATAAATCATACTGAATTTTGTGAAAATAAGTATATCAATACAGACATATAACGTGGACTAGGAACATCAAACAAGATCTTCGCTCTTTCCACCGGATATTCTTCTTCCAGCGGAAGCATATCCGGTGCGTTACTGGAAGACCCTGGGTTCGACTCCCGGTGGCGGCCAGTGAGAATTTTTCTGTGACTCACTTATAAACGTGGAAAGAGCGAAGATCTTTGTTTAATAAATACACTGACGGAAAAAAAATCCCAACACCACGAAAAAATAGCTGTAGAGGAATGAAATGGCGGCAATACATTTGTATAGGTAACATATTTAATCGATTAAGGTTTCAAGATCACAGCTTATTGTAAGCGCGAGAAGAGCCATTTTAAATGTGAAATGCTGGTACATTAATAACCGGTGTAACCGCCTGAATGTTGAATGCAAGCAAGCAAACGTTCATGCATTGTGTCGTACAGGTGCTGGATGTCAGTTTGTGGGATGGAGTTCCATGCCTGTTGCACTTGGTCGGTCAATACAGGGACGGTTAATGCTGGTTGGGGATGACGCTGGAGTTGTCGTCCAATGATGTCCCATACGTGCTCGATTGGTGAAAGATCTGTTGATGTAGCAGGCCACGGCAACATGTCGACACTCTGTAGAGCATGTTGGGTTACAACAGCGGGATGCGGGCGAGCGTTATCCTGTTGGAAAACACCCCCTGGAATGCTGTTCATGAATGGCAGCACAACAGGTTGAATCACCATACCGACGTACAACTGTGCCGTCAGGGTGCGTGGGATAACAACGAGAGTGCTCCTGCTGCCATAGGAAATTGCTCCCCAGACCATAACTCCAGGTGTAGGTCCAGTGTGTCTCGGCCGCAGACAGATTGGTTGCAGGCGCTCACCTGGCTTCCTTCTAACCAACACACGGCCATCACTGGCACCCAGGCAGAACCGGCTTTTATCAGAAAACACAACAGATCTCCACTCCGTCCTCCAATGAGCTCTAGCTTGATACCACTGACGTCGCAAACGGCAGTGGTTTGGAGTAAGTGGAATGCACGCTACAGGGCGTCTGGCTCGGAGCTGTCCTTCAAGTAACCTATGTGTAACAGTTCGTTGTGTCACTGTGGTGGCAACTGCAGCTTGAATTGATGCCGCAGACGCGGTACGATGCGCCACGGCCATAAGCCGTACACGGCGGTCTTCCCTCTCAGTAGTGCCACGTGGCCGGCCGGAACCCGGTCTTCTTGGGGCAGTACCTTCCCTTGACCACCGCTGCCAATAATCATGCACAGTGGCTACATTCCTGCCAAGTTGTTCTGCAATATTGTGGAAAGAAAATCCACCTTCTCGTAGCCCTATTACACGACCTCGTTCAAACTCCGTGAGCTGTTGATGATGGCTACTTCGTCTTCTTAAAGGCATTTTTGACTAACATCAACACCCTACGTCGAATCTCAACGATAACCAACGCTCACGAACGTTACAGCGCGTATTTACAGCAAACCTGCTTTGCATGTTCCGAGGGAGGCTACTAGCGCCACACGTATGCGCCGAGCGCGAAATTTGCATAGACGTCATCTTACAGATGTACTCTCACCGCCTACCAACTGTCGTTTATCTAACACAACCTCTTCTTGGTGTTGGAATTTTGTTTCCGTCAGTGTATATCACATGTCAACATAGAAATCGAAACTGCCAGGAGAGTAATGAATCAGCATGAAAGCTTACATTAGCTCACGGTTTTAGCAACTTGTTACTCGTATTATACTTCAGAACGTGAAGATTAATATGCTTGCTTCACTTCAGGCAATAATTACAATACACTCTCCGCACATATAATTCGTTATAACTCAGCGTAACATTCGCTCAACAAATCTGCGTAATCTTAACATGTGTTTCTAATAAGTCTCTCCCTAATATGCTTTCTTTCAAACAAGCTTTTCGTATACATTCGATACTTACCTTTTATCGTGGTCCGACTGTCAGTGATGCTAAAATGTAAAAGCACCTCAGGGAAGTAATGTATCGCTCAGTCGGAAAACGTTTAACAAGAAGAAACCAAATCTATTTACATATGAACAGAGAAACTCAAAAGGAAAGTTATTTAGAGGTATGGTAATTTCGGAGAACACTGGTTCTTTGGTAATTTTGGAGAATTCTGGATCCTTCTGCGACTTTCGTCCATCTCCATCTGCAGTGGGGTGATTTAACTTTGGCTTTTAGGTAGGGAGAAAAGTTTCAACGGTAAAACTGAGGGTTTCCTTGTTTCAGCTTTAAGAGTTGTCAGTTGACCACGAAAAGAGGTCACGACCTTTCAAGAGCGGTAGGACGAAAGATGCCCAATATTCAGATAGGTCACGGTAATACTTTGATTACTAATCTTGAATGACTAGAAAAGGAATCGGAAATGCAAATCAAACATGCGGCCGAGTGGAATGAGGTGCTGATTTTTGATTATTCCTCTGAGACTGGCACGGGCTAGAGGCCCGGATGGGACGTGGGAGGTGGTTCTGCCCCACGGTGCTGGCGCTTCACTGGAACCAGAAACCCAGAATTAAAAACGAGCGACTACTTATAGCCCCTCCGAGATGCTCATGATAGTCATTAACATCCCCAACCAAAAAAAACATCTCTTATATTCAGTAAGTTAATGAAGAATTAAGCTTCATAAATACGTGGGAGACATACAATCTCATTACTTTTGGCATAGAAATGCTGCTATTAACTATTCTCCGTGTAGCCAGCGTCTGAACTTGAAGAACGTGCCGTCCTGGATGGTGATCGAATTCGCATTTTTTCCATTTCCGTTTTGTAGAAATAATTTCAAAAAGTAGAACAGCAGCAATGCTGCCAAATAATGCCCCAAAAGGTACATCGTTACAGTAGCTTTACGTAGTTAGTTTTGTAGTGTAACTACAAAAATTAAAAGGCACGTAGGGCTTTCAATAAATTCTAAGCCTAAAACACAAGGATAATGTTTTTTTTTTTCAAAACCGCAACCTTTATTTTTCCACATCGTGTGCTCTAACCAGGATACACTTGTTGTACCGATCATGGAGTTGGCGAATCCCTGCTGCGAAAAGCATTTTATCTTTCTCCTCAAGCCAACACTTCGTTTCCTCCAGTTCCGAATCATCCTCAAAACGCATACCCTGCTAATAGTTTTTCATATTTTTGAAGAGGAAGAAGTCACTAGGGAGAAGATCCGGTGAGTATGGTGCGTGGGAAGGCAGTTGGAAGCTACATTCTCTCACAGCTTGCATGGAAACACAGGAGGTGTGGATTGGAGCAGAACACCACTTGCAATTTTCCTTGCCGTTTACTCTTGATGGCTTCGAGCAATTGTCGCAATAGCGTGGCACAACAATCCTTTATAGTCCTTATAGTCATCATCATCATCATTATCAACCATTAGAAATTCACTGCTGGATGAAGGTCTCCCCAAGTTTCTTCCACAATTGTCTGTCTTGAGCCTGTCTCCTCGGCCATGTTACTCCTGCATGCTTTCGAATTTCATCCATCCATCTCCCATGGGGTCTTTCTTCTTCTGGGCCTTCTTCTGTTCCTCGGAATCCAGTCTAAAATTTCAGTTGTCCATCGGTGGTCCGTACTTCTGGCAAATGCCGCCCCGGTGGCGCAGTGGTCTAAGCGATGGCCTCTGATCATTCGTCCAGAAGGGGTCCGGGTTCGAATCCCGGTGAAGCATGGATGTTGTGTTTGTCTTACGGCACTGGCTCTCTCCCTTCCCTGGAACCAGTGACCCTAAATTAGGGACGGGCGACTGCTTATAGCCCATTGAGTTGCTCACGGCGGTCGTTAAACCTCCAATCAAAAAAAAAAAACTTCTGGCAACTGTGACGTACCTGCCAGCAGGACGCACACGACATAAAGGCAGATAGTAGTCAGAACAAACGTCCGCGTAGCTCAATTGGTAGAGTGACTTATTCCGGAATGAGGGGATCCGGGTTCGAATCCTGGCGTGGACAGAAATGACGGAGAAATTTACTTCGTTATAATGGCGCTCGAACTATCCGGATGACCCGACCGTTCAAAATCTCGCAATGGTGTGATGTTATTTCCACACCGCGAGATAGGAAAAATCAGAGAATCCCTTCTCCAGCGCTTCGAAAAATAAATGTGTGTGACGTTGCATTCCACACACCTGATTGACTGGGAGTTCTCAAGTGCACGTTCTACAGTGGATGGCTGTCTGCAACGATTCATGGTCACGGCTGACCCGTGGGCCACGCCCCCGGCCCTCTTTCGGGGTGGGGGGGAGGGAGATGTGACGTACCTGCCAGCAGGACGCACACGACATAAAGGCGGATAGTAGTCAGAACAAACGTCGTCCGCGTAGCTCAATTGGTAGAGTGACTTATTCCGGAATGAGGGGATCCGGGTTCGAATCCTGGCGTGGACAGAAATGACGGAGAAATTTACTTCGTTATACAACATGTCCAGCCCCTTGCCATTTCAGTGATTTCACTCTGGTCATGATATCGTCCACTCGTGTCATTTTCTTTATCTACAAGTTTCTCTTCTTATCTTTCCTGGTTACACCGAGCATGCATTTCTCCAGTGTGCTTTGAGTTGTCTGTAGTCTTTGTATATCCTTTTTAGTTAAGGTCCATGACTCTGCTCCATACGTAAGCACTGCCAGGATGCATTGATTAAACACTTTCCTTTTATGACATAATATCATACTGCTCTTAAGAATTGTTCTGTTTCTTCCAAAAGCTCTCCATCCAAGTTTTATACGGCGATTAATTTCTTCATTAATGCGACCCTCACTTGATATCTGCTGCCCAAGATAAATGTAGGTATCGGTTGTTTCAAGCTTTTCTCCATCAATCAATAACTCTTCTTTTCTTGTAAAAGCATTGTACATCCCTTCTGTCTTCTGAAAGTTCATTTTTAATCCCACTTCTTTACTCTTGACAGCAAGTTCTTGGATCATATCCTGCAGCTCCGAAGAGGTAGTTGCAAAAATGCCCACATCATCAGGAAAACGAAGGTGAGTTAAATAATCTCCATATATCCTTATCCCTTTGTTTTCCCAGTTCAATGATGGAAAGACATTTTGCAATGTGGCATTAAAGAGTTTGGGAGATATGGTGTCCACCTTGTCTCACTCACTTTCCAATTTTTATTAGTGCTTTATCCTCAAATATCCGAACTTTTGCACTTGCATTTTCATAGATGTTATTAATAATGCTAATGTATGCATCTTCAATACCGCAGGATTTCAAAGCCATTGTAACTGCTGATGGTTTCACGGAATCGAAGGCCTTTTCGTAATCAATAAAAGCCACGCATAGTGGGAGTTCACATTCTCTAGTTCTTTCAGTTATAGTCATATAGCCATAATAGTCCATTCATAGTCCTTTTATGTGGCAAGTAATCAATTAACAGCAGCCCTTCCGAGTCCCCAAAAAATAGTGGCCATAATCTTTCCTGCAGACGGTTGCGTTTTGAACATTTTGGTGGTGGTGATCTATGATGTTTTCACTGCATGCTCTCTTGTTTTTTTTTTTTTTTTTTTTTTTGATTGGAGGTTTAACGACCACCGTGAGCAACTCAATGGGCTATAAGCAGTCGCCCGTCCCTAATTTAGGGTCACTGGTTCCAGGGAAGGGAGAGAGCCAGTGCCGTAAGACAAACACAACATCCATGCCTCACCGGGATTCGAACCCGGACCCCTTACGGACGAATGATCAGAGGCCAACGCCTTAGACCACTGCGCCACCGGGGCGGCACTCTCTTGTTTATTCAGGGTCCCAATGCTGAAGCCACGTCTCATCACTAGTCACAATGCAGGAATAGAAGTCATCTGGATCGCGGTTAATATCCCTAACCTCTCATGTAAAATTGTCCAAACACTATCGGTACTTCAGTTCCTCAGTAATCTGTAGCATACGAATTCGCCGATTTCACATCACTAGGTCCTCCACTTTCCGACATATTAAATATGTGGTCACTTCCACTGAGCGTCCGTTGCGAGGGTCTCTTCCAAGGAGTCTGTTCCCCGTTTAAAGAGAGCATCTTATCTCTTGACTGTGGCATATGAAGGTGCACCATCAACGTAACTGAGCAGTAACTGAATTTTTGACGGAGGAAAGTGAAACACCACGCCGTATCTTTTCACGAATACTGCGTAGTGTTTCACCTTCCTCCGTCAAAAATTCAGGTACTGCTTGATTCCGTTATTTCATCTGTCGTTCATCCATCACCCCCTTACAGACTTCAATGCCCTGTGGCGCCTTCTCAAATGATGAGATAGCGACGTAGCGTGGCTATTATACACGGTCGAGTCACATTATTGTGACCACCTGCTAATGTCCAGAGTAACCGCCGTGTGCAGCGCGGACAGCAGCTGGACTGGCTAGGAGTGACTCAATAAGGTTCTGGAATGTATTCACAGGTATGTGGAGCCATGCTAACTGCAGTACATCTGACAGCTGCTGGAGGGTACGTTGTGGAGGTTCCATAGAGCGAACAACACGATCAAGGTGGTCTCACAGATGCTCAATTGAGTATAAGTCTAGGGAATTAGTGGGTCAGGGAAGTACTTTGAAGTCCACATCGTGCTATTCTAACCATTCTCGGAAATATTTAGCTGTGCGACACGTCGCATTGTCGTTCTGGAAGATCCCATTCGCTCCAGAGGAGGCAATCAGCATTATGAGTGTACGTGGTGATGAATTCATAACGAATGCGGTTCATAGTGCCTTCCACAGGTATGAATGGACCCTGGGAATGCCACGAAAACATTTCCCAGACCATAACGCTGCCCTCACCAGCTTGTTTTCTTCCAGAAATGGTTGAAGAGTGTTTGTTCTCCGATGTTTCTCGCCTTATACGACAACGTCCATCCGTTCGACGAAGCAAATAACGTGACTCTTACGATACTGCCGTGCAAATACAAGCCTTTTCTACCGATGCACCTTCTTTAGCATAGGTGCAGTGACGATCCGTCTGCCTCGGAGCCCCATACGCAGCAGGGTTCGGCGAACTGTCGTTTTAGAAACACTTCCGGTAGCCCCCTTGTTCATTCAGCCAGTGAGTTGCTCCACTGTAACGTGTCGATCGGGTCTCACGAACCTTCGAAGCCAACGTTCCCCTCTCGCATCAATGGCACGTGGTGCTCCGCAGTTTACACTCGCTTATTCGCAATGGTGCCATTTCTCCCAGCACGATACACTTTAACCACAGCAGCACGCGAACAGTTCACAAACTGCGCTGATTCAAAAATTCTCCCACCGTTGGCCCGAAAGCCGAAATTCATCATATTTTGCTAATCTGATAAATCACTCCTTTTATCCATGACAACAACGAGTGATATGTTTTCAGATATGATATGATCATATGTAGAGGATTTTAGGAAGGGAGTGTCTGACCCCAGGTCTTAAACAACCCTTAGAAACAGGAAGCTAGGAGATTTGGGCTAGAGTGCCCGATAGGAAAGTGACACGGAAGTGAAGTAGAAAGGGGGAGGAAGACGCCCTTATTTATTACCGGGGACCAGTACCCGGAGTCCAACGGCTTAACGTGCCCATCCGACGCACGGCGGATATTTAGTGGATCGAGAGTTCGTACCTGCCTGGGATCGAACCTGAGGTCCTTTCCGTTACAGTCACGAACGTTGCCCACTAGGCCATCCGCGGCCCATGTTTTTCAGAATGGCTACAGCACACCTTATATACCTTCCAAGCCAGCTCACGACACGCGCCTTCCTTCATTGGCTACGCGCTGTGGACTTCAAAAGTAAGAGGTGATCACAATAATGTGACCCGAATGTGTATAACTCAAGGATGATGCAATTCTTTGCAATACTTGCGTCAGCCGCCAACCACTACTTTCAAGGTCAGGCTTAACGCACCTCGAGGTTTTCATTAAAAGGGTGCCTCATAAGAGTTGCTTATTTTGCGACGAACTTTTACGCTACTTTTCTTGCTGTTTTCCGATGAGCACTGGATGAACAACATTCCTTACCCTCGTATGCATCAAAAACATAACCCTTAGCATTATCGCTGTTACAAAGCAAACCTCAAAAAGAATTAGGCTGAAAATTTAGACGAAAATATGCTTCGCTTCTGGATTAAGCACGACTTGTCCGTGAGGGTTAACACTCAACAAACCTCAACCGATTTTCGACGGGTCAAAGATATTTTGCGGAAATATTTCCTGATAAAAAGTTCAGATATTTTTTGGCCAAGTATCTACACTGAAGAGCAATTGAATTAGAGATACCTGTCTAGTAACGTGTAGCACCACCTTTCGCCCTGATGACGGCTGCGATTCGTTTCGGCATGGACTCGACAAGACACCGGAAGCGTTGGGAAGCCATACGGATCCACGACCCCTGAACAAGCTCCCACAGTTCACGAAGATTTGATGGAGGGAGGTCAGAGCCTCGAACATCTCTCTCGATGGCATCCCAGATGTGCTCGATGGGATTGAAGTCAGGTGACCTAGCTGGCCAAGGAAGCGAGGTCACGTCGGTGGAGTGTTCATCCAACCATTCGGATACAATTCTGGAGCTGCATTGTCTTGTTGCAGGATGAGGTCCCCAGTGGGATGTCGAAGACGCACAAACGAGAGCAAATGGTCGTCCAGGATATCCCGGTAACGTTGACCTGTGAGGGACGATGTCACACGTACCAGGGATCCCATTTCAGTCCACGTAAACACTCCCCAGACGAGAATGCCACACCCACCAGCTTGAAGAGTACCTTGCTGGCAAGAAGGATCCATCGTTCATGTGGTTTACGATGTACTTGTATCCTGCCATCCGCATGTACCAACGTTAATCTCGACTCATCAGTCTAGGCAACTTTTTCCACATGTCTAGAGTCCAGTGGCAATGTTCCCGCGCCCATGGTAATCTTTGCACCTTGTGATGTGCGGTCAGCAGCGGTACCCTCGTGGGACGATGGCTTCTGTACCCCATAGCGAGGACATGGTTCTGGATGGTGTGGCTGCTTAGACGTTTTTGTGCACCAGCGTTAAATTGCCGAGTGATTTCTTGCACTGTGGCTCGTCTATCCGCTGTTACAATGTGAGCTAGCCGACGATGACCCCGCTCATCCACACGCTGTTGTCCACGGCAGTTGGCCCTTGCAGGGATGGTTTTTACCGGATTCGATGTACTCATGTGAAAATCTCAGTGCATGCACGACTTTCGAGATGGAGTGACCCATTCTTCGGGCCCCGACAATTTGCCCACGATCAAATGCGCTTAGATCAAATACTGCGTCCGACTCTTACTGATTCCCGTCGCATTACTCCTGATATTGTCGGATCGCTGCATAGGTTATGTCGTTTCCGTTTACAGGCCCGCCAACAGCGTCACATTTACGTAACGCCAGCTGTCTCTAATTCAATTGCTCTTCAGTGTATAATCACATTTAATTCAGAAACAACGTTTATTAATGCAATTTTTACTATTTAAAGCCTACTATATTTCTGCTGAAAGCTATGGTTCAGCTTCGTCAGGACTGAGCGTTTTCATTTCTTGTTTCTGACGATGTCATCAGTTTCACGGGCCACGCGCCTCATGCGGCCATAAGATTGCAGATTGATGATTGCTTTCTATGCGTTTGATAGGTATGGAGATGAAGATAAATCATTTACCAGGTTATTACGGTTTTGTAATATATGAAAGGCTTTTAAACTGTCTAGATCAAGTATTGAAATTTAGGTCTATCTAACAACTTGGCGTCATTAAACAGAAATTGGTGGTTATTTTCCCAACAATGCTGAGCTACGGAAGATTTTTTGATTTTCCACATTTTAATATACACTGCCGGACAATTGCTAGGGACGGATCACAATAGCAACGATAGCAACCATAAAATGGAAGGCAGGAAAATGTGGAAATTAGCATAAGTGCGGGATACAGTAAGACGTGTTGTGCGTATGCAAATTTTGGATTGCCGAACTTGTTCGTGACGTCTTAGCGCTGATAAGAGATATAAAGGATTTGACGCGTATTGGCCGTTGTTGTTCAAACGCAAAGTTGAAAGGGAAAGAATCAATTGACGAACTTGCAATTTTCAGTATGTCTTCCCGACATCACCTAGATGATTTTACGCGTGGCCGTATTATTGGCAAGATTGAAGAAGGGCAAAAAATAACAGATGTTGCCATGGAGTTCGACGTCAGCCACAGTGTTGTTTCAAGGCTTTGGAAATCATTTCAAACAAATGGAGAGTGTAGCAAACGTCACGGGGGAGGTCGTGTTCGCAGTACGACACCTACAGAAGATCGGTACATAGTGCTATCAACAAAAAGACACCGGCGCAGCACAGCTACTGAGGTAGCAAATCAGTTTATGGCTGCTACTGGCAAGCGGATCTCCCGAAAAACTGTCGCCAGACGTTTGCATAAAGGAGGACTATACGCCCGCCGTCCTGTTGTGTGCATCCCATTGTCCAGACGTCACCGTACCGCCCGTTTGCAATGGTGTCATCAACATCGCAATTGGACTGATAACGACTGGTCTGCTGTCCTCTTCTCAGATGAGAGTAGATACAGTCTATCGTCTGATTGTCGACGACAACTGATCTGGCGTGATAGTGGTAGTGCATATTGTCCAGCAAACATACAGGAAAGGGACCGATATCCGAAATGTGGTGTCATGGTATGGGCTGGCATCATGATCAATGGCCGTACGTCCCTCTATGTGCTTCCAACTGGGACTATGACTTGCCAACGATACATTAATGATGTTCTGCTACCTCATGTTCGCATGTTCCGTGGTGCTGTCGGTGATAGATTCATTTTTATGGACGACAACGCAACATGTCATCGAACAGTCACTGTCCAGGAGTGTCTTGAGAGCGAGGATATTCAACGCCTCGTATGGCCAGCACGTTCTCCAGATCTGAATCCCATTGAAAATGTGTGGGATGCTTTGGGGAGGAGTCTTGCTGGTCTGCCAATGCCCTCCAATAAACAAGGACACCCTCATCCGTGCACTGACATAGGAATGGGATAAATTACCCAAACAGCTGCTTGATAATTTTGTGCAAAGCATGACACGACGTGTGGAATCTTGCATCGCCCTCCACGGTGGCCATATCCCGTATTGACATCTTACGCCGGAACGCCTGCGGACGGTAATTGCATTTTTTTCACGTTTACGTATTCTGCACAAAATGGCCTGTTTGTCCCATGAACACGTTCCAAAGCCTTCTGGATTTCGGAGCACAATAAATTGTCTTTCTTGTAATGTCCTGGCATTCTGACATTATTTTATTTCACTTGGCATCCAACCACACTTACTTTTTTATGCGCTATATAGCCGTTTATGATCCGTCCTTAGCAATTGTCCAGAAGTGTATTATTGGTGTTATTTTAATCTGAATTTAAGCGATCTCCGTGTCTGACCTATGTATGACTGACCACATTGACATTGGATGCGGTAGATTCCCCAAGAATGTATGTCAGGAATTAGGTCCTTTTTTGCAGAGTAGATCATCACAGATACAGGAGTGAAGATAATTTTGGAATTCGATGACTTAAGGATTTTTGAAATTCGGAAACAAATTTTAGGGATGAGTGGAAGAACCGCCAAGTTTCGTTGAAAATTTGGAGAGATTGGGGTCAAGGTGGATTTATACTGAGGTTTAACAATTTTTTTGATAGCTGAGTCTGCTAATGAATGTTTGAAGTTTCTGTTAATAGCAATATGTCTGATGTAATTTAGTTCTTTATAGAGGCCCTCCTTTGTAGGACATACATTTAAGGCTCTATAGACATATGAATAAAATGCACTGGCTTTATGTTGTATGGAATAATTTGACTTTGCGTGGAACGGCAAATTAACAGCAAATGGTTTCCGATAAACAGTGGCAATGAATGAATTTTCGCACTGTGTAACCAGTACGTCTAAAAAAAGAAGAGAACCATCTTGCTCTAATTCATAAGTAAACTGGATATTTGGGTCCAATGAGTTGATCGTTGGTAATAGTTCGAGAAATTTCGAAATTTCACCTTCAAAGAGAATGAAAATGTCTACGTAGTGTACCCAAAGGCTGAAGATCATGTTGAAAAGTTTGTCTTCAAAGTGTTACATAAAAATTTCGCAAACAATAGCGGGCTTCCCATTGCTAGACCACAAAGTTGTCGGTAAAATTGGCCTTGGTAAATAAAACAGTTTTGAGAAAGACATGTAGTGACCAGAATTAAGAGTTCTTCTACTTCGGGTTGTGCGAAATGGTGGGCTAACAGGATTCGTTTCAGACAATCCATTGCTCCGTCTACTGGAATATTGGAGACCATAGAAACTATATTTAATGATATTAATGTCTAATTTTTCTGGGAGTGCAGCTATAGGCGATTCAAAAATTGTATACAGTTTTTGATAGAACTTTTATTTGAAGATAATAAGATGGATAACTTCCGGGATAGGAATTTCGCTAGTTGGTAAGATGTAGTTCCAATGTTATCAACAATAGGTCGAAATGGAATGCCTATTTTGTGAATTTTTGGAAGAGCGTATAGGCGAGCTAGTTGAGCATAAGATGGTATGAGTTTTTTCTTTATACACTGAGTGGCCACTTTAGTATGGCCACCCCTCAGTACTTCGTTGGGCCACCTTTTGCCTTTAATACTGTGTCGATTCTTCGTGGCATGGACTCCACGAGTTGTTGATACGTGGTTTGTGGGATCTGAGACCATGTTTGATGAATAGCACTTTCCAGGAGTGTGAGATTGCAGGGTTGTGGATCCAGCTGTCTGATGGCTCGTTCAACTTCATCCCACAAATTCTCAATGGGGTTGAGATCTAGAGATTGTGGGGGCCACCTAAGCAAAGTAAACTCCCCGGCATGTTCCTGAAACCAATCCTGTACAATACGAGCACTATGGCAGGACGCATTATCTTGTTGAAAGTAGCCATCGCCATTGGGATAAACCCTAAACATGACAAGATACATTTGGTCCGCAACGATGTTTAGATTGATGTGCCAGTCAGACGTTGACCAACATGAATTAAAGGGTCCAAAGCATGCCAGGAAAACATTCCCCAAACCATAACGTTGCCTCCACCAGCTTGAAGGGTTGTAGCAATGCATTTGGGGTCCATGCTTTCGTGCTGTTTCAGCCAAATTCTCACTCGGCCATCGGCATGGTGCAACTGAAAACGTGATTCATCGGACCACATAATTTGTTTCCAATTATAGACTGTCCAATCCTTGTGCTCCTGTGCGAACTGGAGACGTTTTCTCTTATTAACTGCAGACAGCAAAGGTGTTTGAACAGGCCTTCGGCTGCCATATTCCATCCGATGCAGTGTACGGCGAACAGTGCGTGCAGAGATCATTTGATGAGATCCTTAATTAAGATGGTCTGTAATTTGTTGCACTGTTACCCTTCTGTTGTCTGTTACCAGTATGGACGCTCTCCGTTTCACCGGAGCAGTCACTAGTCGATGACGACCACACGTTGCACGTAGAGACCCAGTTATTTGGCTGACAGTCTAGTCTTTAAACACTTTAACAACAGCTCGCTCCATGGCTCCGAGCTCCTACAATCACCCCACGTTGAAAGTCCGTCAAATCGCATTTTTTACCCATCTCGTCACCCAAAAATCACTTCTACTACTGTCGCAAGCACTAAGCTTTCCCTTTTTATACTGGCCTCGCCCTCTGGCGGGAACAGCGTGCAGCCATAGCTCATTTGCTTAAAACTGTCAACACCCTCTGCTTTCATGTCGCACTGGCCGCTGCTTTGGCCAAGTGCGTTCCAGCTACCGGAGGCTGAGGGCCAAGTTTTAAGTTGTGGAATCATTTTGGGGGTGTTTGGACATAACTAACTATTCTGTCCAGGCGTGTTGGTGAGTGTGGGATAGTATTTCCTGTAATCCCGGTGGTACAGTTATACCGCTATTTGGCGGTCGCCAGAATCCTTTAGAGGGAACAGAGTGAACCAAGAGAAGGCGGGGTTGACATTTATCAAGGACAAGCTATAAAGTTTAAATAAATATATATATATATATATATATATATATATATATATATATATATATATATATATATATATATATATATATATATATATGTATGTACACCATCTACCAACAAGTAATTGGACACAACTGCAATCGACGATATCTGCAGTCCTGATACACGTCACGGCCACCGCCGTTAAATATCGTGTGGGAAACAACAACACAACCAGTCGCATGCAAGATGCCACGCAGTTCGGAGCTGTCTGATTTCGAGACAGGTGTAATCGTCGGGTATCACAGAAATGGCCGATCCATACGTGACATATCCAGCGAGTTGAAGTACCCAAATTCGACAGTGGCCTACGTGATTGGCAAGTGGAAGATGAGAGGTGACTGTCGGAATGTGCCCCGACCAGGCAGATCCACAAAACTGGGAGTTAGTGACCGACGGGTACTGGTCAGAGAAATTCGAAAGAACCGCACCGAATCGATGGGCCACATCCACGAGGAGTTTTAATAGGCATCCGGGAGTGTTATTTCGATGAATACCATTCGTAAGAAAGCCCATCTACTCAGTTATCACGGACGTGCTGCCGCCCACAAGCCATTGATCACCAAGTCCAATAGCGCTGCTCGGCTAATGTGGTGCAAAGAACGTCGGCAGTGGACCGTTGAACAGTGGAAACTGGTCCTCTGGAGCGACGAATCAAGGTTCACCCTCTACCGTTCGGATGGCAGGGTCTGGGTTTGGCGTCTGCCTGGAGAACGCTTCCTGCCGGAATGTATTGTGCCAACTGTGAAGTTCGGCGGCGGTGGAATTACGCTATGGGGGTGTTTGTTCTGGTATGGCGCTGGACCCTTGGTCGCAATTCCTGGTAGACTCAACGCCGAGACCTACTGCACCATTTTGGATGACCATGCGCTTCCTACGTTGTGGCAGTTTTACGGGGTGGACCCATGTTACTTTCAGGATGACAATGCCACCTGTCATGTTGCGAGGTCCACCATGGCTTGGTATGGTGACAGGGGGATTAATCGAATGGACTGGCCTGCGTAGATCCCGGACCTTAACCTTATCGAACACCTCTGGGACGAGTTGGAACGTCGACTTAAGGGGTGCCCCCACCGTCTGAAATCGGTGAAGGAACTGACCTGTCTTCTCCAAGCCGAGTGGAATAAAATACCGCTAGCCGTCGTGCAACGCCTGGTGCTGATGATCGAATGTCCCTTCCCTTTAAAAGCGAATTCTTATATATCTTTTGATTAAATTTTTAATAAGTGTGTATGAAGCAGAAAGTTATAGCATTCCATCTCCTGTTATAAACACTTCCTGAGCACGCCCTCTGGTTCTCTCTGCTAGAGAGAGGCATTCTCAAAGATCCCCTCTGCGAACATTTCAGCTCACATATCACCATGAGTGCCTTACCATTTCACCCGCACGTGGCTTCCCGACACTTTGATTCCTTCGGAGTATTTGGATTCCTATATGTTTCAGAGGGACCAACTACAAATTGAGTTTATACAAAATCTGTCTGTGTAACTAACCTAAAAATTCTGACGTAAATCAAACACTTAATGAAACTAAAACTTTCAATAAACTTGTAATGGTTTTGAAAAAATCATTCCATCTGTATTGCTCCCTGCTTGTGGTCTGCCGTTACTTGAAGGTCGGCTGTTGCCTTTGACAACACCTGCCAATAGGCATTCATCTCGACTGTCAACCAGTGGTGTTCTACCCTTTCCAGCATGTTGGATGGATGAGTGTCCCACCCCTGATCATTCTCGCCACACACCTTCACTACTGCGGTCCTCTAGCAGCCAACAGTGACTGCGGTTGCTGAGATGCTGACCGCCACTTTCCTAGCGCAAATAATCTTTTATGGTTCAGTAACCGTCACGTCCTTCTTTTTCTTCATTGTACGGGCTTCGAATTGGCGAACTAACACGCCCTGCGCCTGCGGTGTACATTTCGTGCCGGTCGGTGACGTCACTGCTAAGTGGTGTGAGACGCGTGGATACCGGGATCGCCGTAATGATCCTTTCCATGAATGTTCACTGACTGTCATAAAAATCCGGGCACCAAGAAATAACCGTGCGATTAACGCGAAATTTGGCGAATAGCTACGGGTAGGGCAGACATGCAAATGATTAAAGTTTCGTGCGATTCCGCATGCCTGCATGTCCAAAACCGGCGCTGCAATCTCAATCCTTGGGGAACATAAGGCGCCGCGCAGGGGACTCCACGTTCGTACCGAAATGCACTGTAAGAGCCAAGTGAGATCCCTGAGTGACAGACATGCCAAGCAGCCGCCGTAGACGTGCGTACGGGCAACTGACGGAGTTTGAGCGAGGCCGTACCGTCGGGATGAGAGAGGCAGGGTGGCCGACGCGCAGAATCGGTAGCCATTTGGGCCGGTCGGACAGTACGGTGCAATCATGTTGGGAGCAAGGGACACGCGAAGGCACCCGGACACGGCGGACTGGCTCTGGACGACCCAGACACACCACTAGCAGAGAGGACCGCGGGATCGTGAGAGCGGCACGCACAGATGCAACGATGTCCTTGTCCAATATCCAGAGACATGTGACGGCTGTGCGTGCCAGATCCAATTCCAGACGTTTGGAAGAGGCGAATCTGCACTCTCTACGGCCTTTACGTTTTCTACCATGAACACCTGACCATCGTTGGCGTCGATTGCAGTGGTGTCAGCACCAGGCAGCGTGGAATGCTACGTACTGGCGACGTACTGTGTTCAGCGACGAATCCCGCTTCTGTATGGGAACGGGCGACCACCGTGTCAGAGTGTGGACGACCGCAGGTCAGCGCTGCAATATCAACCTCACGGTACAGCGGCACACGTCCCGAACTCCAGGCGTGATGGTCTGGGGAGCCATCGCGTGTGACAAACGGACTTCCCTCGCAGTGATCCCACGGACGTTGACAGCCCAGCGCTACGTACAGGAGATCCTGCGGCCCCATGTGCAGCCTTTCCTGGAGGGGCGACCAGGAGCCATTTTCCAATAAGATGACGCCCGTCCACACCCGGCTCGTATTCCCCAGGAATGTCTACGTCATGCTTCGACGCTTCCGTGGCCTACCAGATTGCCCGATCTCTCGCCCATCGAGCACGTGTGGAACAAGATGGGATACCAGCTTTCTCCATGTCCCAGAGTTCGTGATTCAGATGGTCAGTTGGAAGAAGTGTGGGTCAATCTGTCCCAGGATAACATACAACGTCTCTTTGATTCCATGCCGGACCGTATCACCGCATGTATCGGAGCATGAGGCAGTCCGACGCGGTACTAACGCTGACCGTAATGTGTACCGTATGTCCGCTCTAAATCGTCCTGCTGCTGTGATATTGTAATGACTTGTGTCCTTGGTATGTACCATCTCACTACTAAAATCTCATTTCAATCCAACGCCTCCTTCTTGGTGCTCGGATTTTTATGACAATGAATGCTATTGCTGTAACCGTGACCAAAATGTTTCTTGGATTTTGCACATCAAAAATTTTCTTGTAGGGTAAAAAAACTGGATTTCTTTGGAATATCACTAGCTACCTGTGTTTGGACAATGTAAAATAAAAGAATTATACTGGAAATTGCCGTAGTAAACTTGAGACTTCCTTCAAAAGAAGGGCTAATTAACTCCGAAAATTCCACGTCTTCCTCCTTTGATTCTGATTTACACGTTTGAGTAAACAGAGAGCAATATTTAAGAACAACTGACTTGATTCTCTTACAATATTTAAGAACAACTCCTTTGATTCTCTTACGCGTTTGAGTAAACAGAGAAGCAATATTTAAGAACAACTGACTTGATTCTCTTACAATATTTAAGAACAACTCCTTTGATTCTCTTACGCGTTTGAGTAAACAGAGAAGCAATATTTAAGAACAACTCCTTTGATTCTCTTACGCGTTTGAGTAAACAGAGAAGCAATATTTAAGAACAACTGACAACCATGGGCTTCTATACGATTTAACAAAAGCGATACTTATTAACATAGTGTCGTTTTCTGCACATTAATTTGTTAGATGTTACAAAAATATTACAAGTTCCGAAATTATTTGGAGACACAGAAGCACTTTTTTGGTTGGGGGTTTAACGTGCGCCGTGAGCAACGCAGTGGACTATAAGCAGTCGCCCGTCCTTAATTTAGGGCCACTGGCTCCAGGGAAGGGGAAAAGCCAGTGTCGTAAGACAAGCACAATATCCATGCCTCACCGAGATTCGAACCTAGACCCATCTCAGACGAATGGTCCGAAACCATCGCTCAGACCACGGCGGCTCAGTGAAACTTGGAAATCTGGAACTATTGAAATTTTGGATCAGTTGTGAACTGTCTTCTGCAATTTTACAGTTATTAAACACCTAATTTATTCCAATATTCATTTAAAAATGCTTCTAAGTTGTACGCGGTATTCCATATAGTGTCTTTTTATCGCTTTTACTTCTCATGACGTGAATTTTAGCAACCACCTGACAGTGGCGGCTTTTCAGGTGAAGTAGGTGAAGTAGGTGAAGTGCCTCTTCACCTATTTTACTTAAAATAAAGTTTTATTCAGTAATTTGTATAATATATTCTTTTTTGTCTCTATTGTGTTACAAAATACTCAAAATTTTGATTAGATATCAATTCACATAGCGCGTTCAATACGGAAAACAAGTTCTGATACGCAAAACAGTGCAAGTGAAGAGCCGAAATGAAAACCCTTGGAAGTCAGCAGCATTCGACCGAGTTGCTGTGGTAACCATGAAGTCAACCTCCCTATCTGGCGCGCAAGTGAAGTGTTTTAGCTTTCGGCTCCGTAGCTCTGCAGATGGAATCGTGACCTTCGAAGGAGATCACGGTGAAACGGAACGGTTTACCCAGGGTATCTTGCGGTGTTGTGGTACATGCTTTCCGAAAGGTCTTTGTTTTTTCGTGCTTTGTGATTATTTGTCAAAAAGTTTAGCTGTTACTGTAGTTTCGTGTACAGTTTAACAGTTAGTGATAGTTTCAATTAAAGTATGTATCCTGTGAACGACATTGTTTGTAATTTATTACAAACTGCATTTAATCGGTGGAAAGATGAAGATAAAAGAGACATTTTACTTCAAGGACGACCGACGGATTCACTGACAATTGTTGCCAAAAAAGAAATCAAGAAGAGCGGTAAATCTTACAATATTAATTTAAAAAATTGTTGGTTTACTGAATATAAATGCTTTGTAGTACTTCTGTGTTATAAAAATTATTTTGTTGGCCCTGCTTACTTTTTAGTAATAAACATTCGGCGTGGAATAAAGACGGATTCTCAGATTTATTAAATATAACACGCTCACTTCATAAACATGGTGATTCTAGCGAACACCTGAAATGCGAGTTAATGCTAAGGAATTTTGAAAAAAATCAGAACACCATTGCCGATGCCCTGAGGGAGAATGCTAGGCTTTTGAAAATGCATTTCAACGAAAACGTTCGTTTAAATATAGACTTTTCCTGCAGACAGTGATTGATGCAGTATTATATTTGAGCAAACAAGAACTAGCATTCCGTGGCCGTGACGAAAGCATGGAATCAATAAATCGTGGAAATTTCAAGAAATTACTTTCATTGTTGATATCAAGAACTTCTTTAGAAATTAAAAATCAATACGAAAAGTTAAAAAATGTCTTCACAGGTGACTCAAAAACTATTCAAAATGAATTAATTGAATGTATTTCTGAATATATAAACGATCACGTTAAAAATGAAATAAATGAAGTTCAATGCTTTTCTATTCAAGTAGATGACACCACAGACATAAATCAGACTTCTCAGTGCTCTTTAATAATACGATTTGTTGATTCGGAAGGTGTATTGGCTGAGCGATTTTTGGGCTTCCACGACGGGAGTGGAGATCGAACGTCAGAAGCTTTATACAAAATGCTAGACAAAATTTTGGAACAATTCGATTATCAACACAAATTAATAAGACAATGTTACGATGGGGCAAGTGTAATGTCTGGACACTTGACTGGGCTCCAGAAAAAAAAATCAAGGATAAAGCTTCTCAAGCTGTTTTTGTTCATTGCTTAGCACATCGTTTGAACCTTGTACTACAGCAGAGTTTTTCTAAAATTTCAAAGTGTTGTATATTTTATGCAAGCCTCACTGGAATTCCTTCGTGTTTCCACCACTCAGTGAAGCGATCTTATACAGTCGCATCTACAAATGCAAGAAGCATACCAACCATAGCAGAAACTCGATGGTCCTCCACTTCGAAGTTAGTAAGTGTAATTGTTGAAGATTGGGATAAATTGAAGGAAGTATTCGAATTTCTGACAAATAGTGAGCAATCAGACAAAAAACCAATTCAACTTGCCAAGGGGTTTTTAAACGATATGAACACTTTTGAATTTACATTTTTGGCAATATTATTTAATGGATCTTTTGGCCCCACCGATCTATTATTCGAAATTTTGCAGAAAAAATCACTAGACATAAACTACTGTGTAACTCAAATTAAAGAAAACTCGTGAAATTTTTAGTCATAAAAGGAACGATGAATTATTTGAAACACTGTTTGGAAAAGCTAGCAAAATCACAGAAATAAGCAGATCTAAACGGAAATATGCTGCTCTTACACAAGAAACAATTTTTCAAAATTACAAACACTTGTATTTTGAAATTTTAGAACACATTCTTTTGGAAATGGATATAAGATTTCAAGACTGTGAAAAACTTCAATTTGTTTGTCTTGCTGACACAACCAAATTCGAACAATTTAATTCAAGCTTTCCCTCTCACGCTTTTGAAAATCTACAACACTTTTACGGAAACATATTTACTAAACTCCAGCGCCTTAAAAATGAACTGAGTCTTGTATATGTCAACGAAAAATTAAGGAATATGTCGACTCAAGAACTTTTTCGAGTGCTTCATGAACATAAAGACATTTTTACAGAAGCTTATAAATTGGTTGCCCTCATTTTAACCATTCCATCTACAAGTGTGTCAGTGGAAAGAAGTTTTTCTTGCCTTAAAAGAATACAAACTTACTGAAGAAACACTATTTCTCAAGACAGACTTGTTTCTTTGGCAAATATTTCTATTCAGAAAGATATTTTATTGATGCTCACGAAGAAACAACCATTCCATGACGACATAATCGACAAATTTGCAGCTTTAAAAGAAAGAAGAATTGATCTAATATACAAAAAATAGGTAAGTCCTCATATAGTGATTTTCATTGAAGACAGTAGATATCTTTTCATATTGCTCTTGTAGCTCCTCACCTATTTTTTCAACCACGAGCTGCCACTGCCAACTGATCACCTACGTGCTTTCATGGACTTCGCGCATCCTGCGGCCGATTGGTCTTTCCCATCAGGACAGTGCGCCGCCCCACAGAGCCTCAACCACCCAGGCATGATTCGAGGAACACTCCTTTGAGTTTGGAACCATCCAGTGATGAAATTTTGGATCAGTTGTGCCAGAGACATCGGTCCAGATCCATGGATCCTGGACCGATGTCTCTGGCGGAGTTGTGGACAACGCTGCAACACGCATGGGTGCATTACCTTCCGAAATCCTCCGGCATCTGGTGGAGTCGATTCCTCGGCATATCATCATCATCATCATTGTCAACCATTATCAATCCACTGCTGGACGAAGGTCTCCCCAAGTTTCCTCCACAACGGTCTGTCTTGTGCCAGTCTCCTCCATGTCACCCCTGCATACTTTCGAATTTCATCCACCCATCTCCCATGTGGTCTTCTTCTGGGTCTTTTCCTGTCCCTTGGAATCCAATCTAAAATTTCGGCTGTCCATCGATGATCTGTCCTTCTGGCAGTATGTCCAGCCCATTGCCATTTCAGGGATTTAACTCTGATCATGATGTCTTCCACTCTTGTCATTTTTCGGATCCACGTGTTCCTCTTCTTATCTCTCCTGGTTACACGAAGCATGCACCTCTCCATGCTTCTTTGAGTTGTCTGCAGTCTTTGTATATCTCTTTTAGTTAAGGTCCACGTCTCTGCACCATACGTAAGCACTGGAAGGATGCATTGATCAAACACTTTTTCTTTAAGACATAATGGCATATTGCTCTTGAAAATTATGCTGTTTCTTCCAAAAGCTCTCCAGGCAAGTTTTGTACGCCGATTAATTTCTTCATCAATGTGACCCTCACTTGATATCTGCTGTCCAAGATAAACGTACATGTCTGTTATCTCCAGCTTTTCTCCATCAATCGATAAATCTTCATTTCGGGCGTAAAAGCATTGAACATCACTTTTGTCTTCTGAAAGTTCATTTTTAATCCCACTTCTTTACTCTTGTCAGCAAGTTCCTGGATCATACTCTGCAGCTCTGATGGGGTAGTTGCAAAAATGACTACGTCATCAGCAAAACGAAGGTGGGTTAGATAATCTCCATTAATCTTTATCCCTTTGTTTTCCCAGCTCAGCGACTGAAAAACACCCTCCAATGTGGCATTAAAGAGCTTCGGAGATATGGTGTCACCTTGTCTCACTCCCTTTCCAATTTTTATGTGTGTTGTATTTTCAAACAGCCGAATCTTTGCACTTGCATTTTCATAGATGTTATTAATAATATTAATGTATGCATCTTCAATACCGCAGGTTTTCAGAGCCATTGTAACTGCTGATGGTTTCACCGAATCAAAGGCTTTTTCATAATCGATAAAAAGCCATGCACAATGGAAGTTCATATTCCCTCGCTCTTTCAATTAGTTCTCTCAGTACGTGGATATGATCTATTGTGCTGTAGCCACTCCTGAATCCAGCTTGTTCTCTCGGTTGAGCCATGTCCAGTGTTACCTTCAAGCGGTGTGAAAGAACTTTAGTGAAGATTTTATAAACTACTGATAGGAGGCTGATAGGTCTGTAGTTTCCGAGATCCTCAATGTCACCTTTCTTATGTAGCAGGATCATTGTAGCGGTGTTCCAATCCTCAGGAATCTTTCCTTCATTAAGGCATCGAGTGAAAATTTGGGCGAGTACTGTTTCAATTTCTCCACTTGCTTCTTGTATGATGTCTACAGTAATTCCATCTTCTCCTGGAGCTTTTCCCCGCTTCATGTTCTTGATTGCATGTGCAACTTCTGCTGGAAGGACTGGAGGAACTCTGGTACTGGTATCTTTCATGATGTCTGGAGTGCATGTATCATCCCTTTCATATAATTTGTTGTAGAAATCTTTCACTCTTGTCAAAATTTCGCCTCTATTTCTTGTTACAGAACCATCTTCTTTTCTCAGTGCCATAATCTGTTTTCTTCCCTTACTGAGATGTCCCTTTGCTATCTTTAGGCTTTGGTTGTTTTCAATTGCTTTCCTCACTAGTTCACAGTTGAATTTTCTTACGTCTTCAGTGATACTTTTTCTTACTGTCTTGCATAGCTCTATATATTCCACTTTGGAAGTCACATCTTCTTTAGTTGTCCTCATCTCTCTTCTTTTTTGCATCAACATTTTCGTTTTTCCTGATAATTTGTTTACATGCAACTTGTTCTTAGACCCAGCTAATTTTGTTGCTGTTTCCATAAGAGCTTTGGTTACTTTTCTGTTAACTTCAGAGATGTCCACTTCTTCCGATGTTAGGCCTTCTAAAGCAGAGAACCTGTTCTTCAGTTCCAACTTAAAGGTATTATGGTGTTTTTTAAGGTTGGTTATGTCAATAGATTTTGTTTGTCTTATGAGCTTGCCACGTTCAAGTTTGGTGTTGAGGTGCATCTTACATCTCACCAATCTATGGTCACTACCTGTGTTGAACTTGTTTAGCACACTGCAGTCTTCTATGACGAATTTTTTGTTACACATAATAAAATCAATTTCACTTGTCGTCCCATTTGGATGTCTCCATGTCCATTTCCTGTGTGGCTTTTTTCTTGAAGAAGGAGTTCAAGATGAAAAACCCTTCTGCCTCTGCAAACTCAACGAGAGTATTTCCACGCTGGTTTCTGTTGCCGTGACCGAATTTACCTACTGAAGTTTCATTCTGTTGCCGTTGCCCTATTTTTGCATTGAAATCTCCCATAATTATTTTCAAGTGCTGCTTACCTTTATTATTTAGATGACAAATTTCCTCATAAAATTCTTCAATTTCTTCTTCAGGATGACTTGTGGTGGGTGCATAAGTTTGAATAATCTGAGCCTGGTATCTTTTCGAGAGTTGAATAACAAGTCGTGCAGCTCTGTCAGAGGAACTTTCAACTTCTACAACTTTATCCTTCAGTTTCTTGTTTATTATAAATCCAACACCACTAGTTCTGCCAGTATCTGTCCCACGATAATAGAAGAGATGTCCACTTTTCAGTTCGATGAGATCTTCTCCTTTTCTCCTTACCTCACTTAGCCCCACGATGTCCCACTTGATCTTTTGTAGTTCCTCTTCCAATTCAAGAAGCCTTGAATCAGAAGATAGGGAGCGTCCGTTGTACGTAGCCAAGGTCAGCATCAGATGGCAGCCTAGTCCGGTCCTCCGGGGATTCTTAGCACCCTCTGCCTTCATGTCGCACTGGCCGCTGCCTTGGCCAGGTACATTCCAGCTGCCGGAGACTGAGGGCCAAGATTTAAGTTGTGGAATCATTTTGGAGGGGTTTGGCCATAACTCACCACGCTGGCCAAGCGGGTTGGTGAGTGTGGGATAGAATTTCCTCTAATCCCGATGGTATAGTTATACCGCTATTGGCGGTCGTCAGAGCCCCTTTAGTGGGAACAGGATGTACCACGAGAAGGCGGGGTTGTCATTTGTCAAGGAGAGGCTGTGATGTTACGCATCACCTGACCTTACATCCCCCTCGGCATATACAGGCTGTTATTCGCGCTAGAGGAGGACCAACACGCTATTAGGTAGTTATCTCTAATGTTTTGTCCATTGAGAATATATATTTTCTTGTGATCGGTTCAATACATTATGAAGAACGCATTTTTTTATTGGAGGTTTAACGACCATCGTGAGCAACTCCGTGGGCTATAAGAGGTCGCCCGTCCCTAATTTAGGGCCACTGGTTCCAGGGAAGGGATAGAGCCTGAGCCGTAAGACAAACACAACATCCATGCCTCACGCGATTCGAACCCGAACCCATCTCGGACGAATGATCAGAAGCCATCGCTTAGACCACTGCGCCATTGGGGCGGCAAATGCATTTTAAATTATACGCAGATTTTTATCACGGGGCTTAAATGCATTTTTGTTTTTGCTGATTTTTTTTCACGTTGGAAAGGAAACAGAGGACGTGTTCATTACACCCGAGAATTTGGTGTCAACTTTCTTGTTTTACATGTTCAGGATTCAATCCTCACACATTTGGGCGCACCGTTGGTTCCAGAGAAGGAAGGGAGGAAGGGATTTGGAATAGACGACCACGAATGGTCGTCGTAGAATAGACGACCACGCATGACGCATCCACTCGGACGGCTAGCCAGAAATCAGTGCCTCTGACCGCTTGGCCACCGGAGTGGCTATTAGTTCGCATACTAATAAGAATTGTCACTTTCACTCTGACACTCTCTGATTATAAAGCGGATGGATTTTCGCACCCCAGGTCCTTAACGACCTTCTTTCCATTTCTTTGTGCTCACACAGGATACTTTATAAAGCTTTCCACCCTTTACTTCGGAAGGGAACCGAAATATCTGAGCAAAATTGCCGAAAAAGGTTGGTAACCATTATTTCTAATGGGAACCCGCATATTAGACAGAAAACTCATCAGAATTCTTACTTCAGAAATGAACAATCGGCATCGTAATTTTGGATACCGCTCGTTGAGAATACCGAAGCACTTGCGCATGTGTTCAGTCAAGAACATCTGCCGCAAATGTTCATTTTATCCCACTGGCAGACGTGCAAGCTCTTCTACGACCTAATATGTCTGCGTTTATTGGTTCTGACTTTTTGGAAGTTGTTTTTTATTATTATCATATCATTATTCTTTCATAAATATCGTTTGACGAAGAATTAATCAACACTGTGCAAAAATACCCAATTTTGTACGACATTTGTCATAAACATTATTACAATAGTTTGATGAAACAAAACTTGTGGGACGAAATATCAGAAAATCTCACTGAATCTGCTAAGTGAAGTAATATTCTTTTCTCATTTAATAAAAAATACATTTAATTAAAAAAATACATGCGCAGGTAAAAAAGCGTTCGTAGGTTATTGCATATCGGTGGTATAAGATCATCTTATTCTATTCCATGTTTTATTTTGTTTGTTTACATAGAATGTAATTATCAGTGTCATTTTGTTTTGCGTTAAATCGGGTATGTAATTATCCCTTTCACTCTCATTTTAAGTCCATACTTTTTTTATGCCAAGAAAGAAATAATATGTTTCTTCATTATAGTCTACATATTTTAACTTAATTCTGTTTTTCGCCCTCTTCTGTTCAACATCCCATCTTGTCAGACTGCCAGCTCAGCGGCTGAGTGGTGCGAAGCGTTGGGTTCTAATCATTCGTCCAAGATGGTTCCGAGCCCGAATCCCGGGTGAGGCGTGGCTGGTAGGTTTGTCTTACGGCACTGACTCTCTCTCTTACGTGGAACAAGTGGGCCCTTATTCTGGAAGGGCGCCAGCATTTATAGCACTTTGAGATGCTAACGATAGCCGTGAAGCCCCAAAGTAAAAGTCTTGCCTGACTCTCTGACTTCTGCTGAATTAAAGAACGCTTTGAAATTTTCTTTTATGTTGAAATATTCTAGTGTCGCAGAGCCACCTAATCTATAGGCAGGCGTCGCAAAATGGCTCTGGGCTTTCTAGTTCTCAGGACTGGCATAAATTTCCATCGTCTCCTCGTAGGAAATTATGTAAGCAGGTTGTTGCTAAGATCAGGTTGCTTGCTAAATAAACAACCTATAATTATACCATTTAAGTAAAAAAATAATGTAACACTTGTAATTACAGTTCGCCCAATACTACTTCCAGCGCGGTCGATGTATTTCAAGTAAATGTTTCTGATTGTTTTTTTCGAACCTAGTGTGTGGACAAACTTTGTTTTCGTTCCGCGTGTTCCGATGCGAAAAGTTCGTTTCCATTCCGCCGTGTTCTGATGCGAAAAGTTCGTTTCCGTTCCGATACGAAACGTTCGTTTCCATTCCGAAGCGTTTCAATGCGAAACGTTCTGATGATAAGCGTTCGTTTCCGTTCCCAAGCCTTCCATTCCAACGTACTGTGTGATGGCTTTTAGATATAATTCGCTTTTGCGTAACGCGTAGTTTTCGAATACTCTAACAATAAACGTCTTTTTAACTCATTATTCCAAAATTACCAAATATAGAACTCACAAATCAGGCGCACTGACCCGTGACTAAGTGGTGAGAGGCGGATGCATCTGACTAGTCTCCTGATCAAGAACCGGCTCGACCCCACCACATGAGATATATGTTGCTTGTTTGACATACGGTGCTGGTTCCCCTTCCCTGGAACTAGTGGTCCTTAATTAGGGATAGGCGACGCAGTAGCAATTTCTGCTCAAGGGCTCATTCAGAAGTGCGAAATAATTTCCTCTAGCAGGGCAGTTACAGATGCTTTTAAAAAAATATCTGTAACTGCCATCCCACATACGCGCAGAGGAATTTCTTAAATAAAGAAAAACAAATTAGTAAAATCTTGCAATACATTGATTATGATACGCTTTTCAAGATACCAGAAATCATTACTCAATCTATTACTTAAGTTATGAGGATAATGGTTGTGGAATAAATCTCGCTCCTGTGCCCTGACCTTTGACCCCATTTCCATGATATTAAACAGAATTGGTTCAGTATACCTCCGAAACAACGTACTAAAGTTTTGTCGCAATAGAAGCATTTTTAGTCAAGTTATGAGGATAATGACCGTGAAATAAATCTGGCTTCGGTGCCCTGACCTTTGACCCCATTTCTATGATATTAAACAGAATTGGTTCAGTATACCTCCGGAACAACATGATAAAGTTTTGTCGTAATCGAAGCATTTTTACTTAAGTTATGACGAATAAGAGCGATGGAATGGATCCCGCTCCTATGTCCTGACCTTTGACCCCATTTCGCCCATTTTCAATAGGGTTCCTTCCCAGGTGGTCCCCTACTGCATACTAAAATTTCTCCGAAATCGAACCATTTTTACGCGAGCTATCTTGCGGACAGACAGACGGACAAAGCTGAAGTATATACGCTTCTTCAACCTACGGTTGGAAAGCGTAAAAAATGTTCTAGTTGTAAGTTGATTCTGGCGTCCTCACAGGCTTACTCTTTTCCTGTGTTTAACAACCCCTGAGCCTCCCTTCCAAAATTCAGGACCACTCGGTTTACAAAAGTTACAGAATCAGCGCCGTAGGAAAAACGCACTTGCCGGCCAGGTAGCAGAATGGCTTTTTTTTTTTTTTTTTTTTTTTTTTTTTAAATTGGATGTTTAACGACCACCGTGAGCAACTCAATGGGCTATAAGCAGTCGCCCGTCCCTAATTTAATGTCACTGGTTCCAGGGAAGGGAGAGAGCCAGTGCCGTAAGACAAACACAACATCCATGCCTGACCGGGATTCGGACCCGGACCCCTTACGGACGAAGGATCAGAGGCCAACGCCTTAGATCACCGCGCTAGCGGGGCGGCCAGAATGGCTTGAGGCACTATCTTCTGACGGTTCATCCGAGACGGGTATGGGTTCGAGTCCGAGATAAGATATAGCTGATGTGTTTGAATTTCGACACTGGCTATGTCCCCTTTCCTGGATCCAATGTGCTTAAATTAGAGCCAGGCGAATGCTTATTGCCTTAGATGCTCATGACAGTCGATAACGATAGCACCCCCCCCCCAAAAATGCTGGTTCTGGGTGTCGTATGGGTGTGGGTATCGATTCTGTGGCACTCTACCCCTTTCCTCGTGCCAGTTAAACTGAACGAGGGGCTGGCGATTTATACAATGAAAAAAAAAGGGGGGGTCCCCTATTTTTTAGGGGGGGTAACAATCACCTGGACCCTTCTCGGCCGAATGGTCTGAAGCCGTCGCTTAGACTACTGCGCCACCGTGGCTGCCTCCTCATATTGTATTTAACGTGAGCTCAACTCAGCCGATTAGACGGAAGATTGCGTTACTGACCACCAAGCCACCGGGATGGCAATATTGTTTATAGAGAAACCAAACTAATCAATGGTAAACCAGCATTTCTACACCAGTTTTTGATGTCGGTAACGTCCTAACACTTTTTCGTTTCGGGGTTTGGCGACCATCATGAGCAACTCATAACATTATCAGAGGTCGCCTGTCCCTGATTTAGGACCACTAGTTCCATGGACGAAACAAAGCCAGTATCGTCAGACGAACACACCACCCGAGCCGAACTTGGACCAATAATCAGATGCCACCGCCTCAGATCACTCGGCCCCTGAGGCGGCCTACCTTTCGTGCTTCATCAAAATGAATCTCATACCTAGTTTGGGCTACTACTTACAATAGAAAATTGGGGACCAGAACATCTAAGAACAAATGCGACACTCTTAAGGCACCTCAGATTTGAACCCACACCCTTGAAGCGAGAAACTAGCATCCAAAACACTCGGGTGCCAAATGATTCTAGTCGCCCTAATTGCTGAGTGGTGCGAATCATCGGCTTCCAATCACTCGTCCGGGATGGGTCCGAGTTCGAGTCCCGAGTGATGCGTGGATGGTGTATTTGTCTTACGGTACTGACTCTGTCCCTTCCCTGGAACCAGTGGCCCTAAATTAGAGATTGGAGACTACTTATAGTCCTGTGAGTTCCACAAGGTGGTCATTAAACACGTCCTCCCCCCCCCAAAGATTTGCCAGGAAAGAAAAAACTGGAAGAATAAAAAAAATGCTCTGTGATACCTAGATTTTTTTTGGCAGCCACTCGTTCCTAATTTACGGAGGAACAGTGTTTCCAGAAAAGGAGCAAAATCGGATTCGTAGAAAAAGCAAACTACTCATGCCTCAACAGATACTCCAGTCTAGAGATGCAGCCACAGTTGTCGAGTGGTCAGAGGCGTAAGCTTCTGGCCGATCGTCCGGGTTTGAGTGTGTATGTGTTTGTTTAACATTAAGAAATCAGTGGGATATAAGCAATGTCCCGTCTCTAATTAGGGGCCACTGGTTCCAGAAAAAGGATTGCGCCAGTGCCGTAAAACAAGCACATTATCCGCGCCTTACTCGGGATCCGAACCCGGATCTATCTCGGACGATAGGAGACTGCGCTTTGTACCACTCGGCCACCGGGCTTGAAAGGTATTGGTAACTGGTTTGTTGGATGGTGGTGAATCTGCGTCTGTTCAGGAACCAACAAACCGCAAATTAGGGACAGCCGACCTTTTACATCCCTAGATGTTCAAGAGTGGTGTGCCGCCCCGGTGGCGCAGTGATCTAAGCGATGGCCTCTGATCATTGGTCCGAAAGGGGTCCGGGTTCGAATCCCGGTGAGGCATGGATGTTGTGTTTGTCTAACGGCACTGGTTCTCTCCCTTCCCTGGAACCAGTGACCCTAAATTAGGGACGGGCGACTGCTTATAGCCCATTGAGTTGCTCAGAGTAGTCGTTAAACCTCCAATAAAAAAAAACAAAAAAAAAAAAAACAAGAGCGGTGTTAGTTCCCTAAAAAATTCCAGGAGGAGGGGCAATTCGGAACATTAATTGGAAGCTCGCGCTTCTAATAAATAAGCTATCATACACCGATGAGCTATTACGTTATGACCACCTACCTAATAATCTGTATGACCCCCTTTGGCCCGCAAAACAGCGCCCATTTGGCGAGACATCGTTGGAACCATAATGTCAACAGCAGGTCCTCCAGTACCCGTACATTACGGGGTGGTGATGATTCGGCGCGAACCCGCTTTTCCAAGTCGAACCACAAATGTTCGATTCTGTTCATGTCAGGTGAATTTGGAGGTCAGGTCAAAGAAAGTCACCAGCATGTTCCTCGAACCACTCCTCGACGATTCTGGTAGTGTGGCATGGAACATTGTCCTGTTAGTAGTGGCCATCAGCAGCAGGGACTACAGTTGCCATAAATGGGTGAACTTGGTCCGCAACGATGTTCAGATACCTGACAGCTGTCAGTACTTGTGCTATTGAGATAATGGGGGCCTAAAGTGTACCAAGAAAACATCGCCCACATCATAACACCGCCGCCGCCGGCCTGTTTCCGACCAACAGGGCATCCAGGTGCCATAGCCTCCGTTGGCAATCGGCGTATTTGCGCTCTGCCGTCTACGTGAAGCACCAGGAATCTGGATTCGTCAGACCAGGACACTTTCTTCCAATCATCCACTGTCAAATCTCGATTATCTTGTGCCCATTTCATGCGTTGTTGGCGATGACGTGTAGTGAGCATGGGGACCTGGCTGGGTCTTCGGCTACTCAGGCCCATGCGCAGAAGGCTACGATGAACAGTGTGCTGTGACCCATTGCCCTGATCACCACTGCGGGTAATTTGTCGCACTGTGGCCCTGCGGTCGCTGTGAAACAATGCGAGACTGTCTCCGCTTCCGTCTGGCATCAATGAGCTGCGGACGACACGCGGTGGACAACGCGACGGCTTGTCGTTTGGCCATCTGTGCAGCACTTTTGATGCGTACTCACTACAGCGGCACGTGAACTACCCGCAAGATATGCCGTTTCGAAGATCGTAGTCCAGACGCGCCGTGCAATCACAATTTGTCCTTCATGAGACTCCAATAAAGCGGCAGCTTTTCCCATTCTGACTCCAAACACTCTACTAACCAAAACAAGTCCTCGAGTTGTATATATATTGCTCTGTAAACTTCACCTGCCCCACCGTTCGGTCTCCAGGCGTGGCTCATTTTTTTAGGCTGGGGGTGGTCGTAATGTACTAATGGCTCATCGTTGTATATTTTTGCTCATTTTGCATATGTGAAACAAGCAAAAGTTTTGTTTTGTTTGAAAAATGTAAGTTAAAATAAATTTAAAATAAAATGAGTTAATTTTAATCTCCTGACTTGTACAATTTTATCCTGTTTGTTTCTCAAAACCTTTTATTCTAATTTCTAGCGGAATGTAGAGCTTTCGTGGTATCAGAAATCTAGCTGCGTGTTCCTCTGAAAATGTTTTAATTGTATCAGTTGTCTTTTTGAACATTAGGAACTTAAATCCATCCATTCAGAGCTCAGTTTTCGCCCCAAATTCAGTGCACCCTTTGACGTCAGAAGTGTGAAATCGTTAGGTGAGAGTGTCGCACCTGCTGTTGGAGAGAGGTCGCCGCCAGGTGGGCCTCTGAGTGTGCCACCACCACCACCGCTGAAAATCGAGAAAGTCCAGCCACCGAGCAAGCCCAGGTTTCGGCAGAGAGATGGTACCCGCCGCTCTTAGGCCTCGTGGCTTCGGAGAGTAACATATAGCCGCTCCATTACTTACAAACAATAGTTTTGTGTGTGCTCAGAAATACAAGACAAATTAGCAACCCACTGCTACACCGACGTGAGTTGGTTTATAAAAACCTCTGCGGTCTCTGAGTGTTTTTTTTTCCAAGACATGAAACGGAAGACTGGAAAACTGTGGGTTTCGGCCAAGTCGTTGGCCTTGCTGGGTTATGTCCTGACCTTGGCTGTCGCTCGGGATCCCCTAGGTGAGTGCCGAGGCTTTTTTAAGTGTTTCACTTTGTTCTAACATTTTTTATGGATGATGCTTTGACGTATGATATGAAGCATGGCGAACCTGTTTTTTTTTTTTTTAACTCTCCCTGCACAAAAGTCAAAATTTCAAGGTGCTGACTTTGAGATCGTATTGATAAGCACTTTCACTTGTTCTCCTCGATCTTTTCTTATAAGGAAGTTGAAGCTTCATTAAAATTTATTTTTTGATGAGTAATTTGAGGATGATTAATGAGCATGAAATCAAACGCTTCTTCTTTACAACTTCATTTGCATGTCCAGTAGAACCACAAAAATTTCAAAAAGTAATCAGTTGCTGTAATTAATTCAATTACAGAAAGGCAGTTATCCCAAAATAATTAAAGCGAAGGAATATCGGCGAATTCAATGAGTAAAAGTATATAAAGTTTCTAGTGGCCAAAAATTGCATTTCCCGAACGTACAATTTTGTTTTTGTGCATGTATTTGTGTTTCGGTTCAATGTTCTCAGGAAGCTACATCATTTTTTTTAAACAATTGATCGAAGACACTCTTCTGTTTTTGGGAAAGGGTGGGGGGTGGGATGGAAATCTAAGGTTTCCCTATTCATTCAAAAAACGCGAAACTTTGTGTTGTACGCGAAACTTTTGTTGAATATGTGGAAGTGAAATACATCGGCTACAACCCCTTTCAAAATGACTTTTGAATACTATGCACGAATTTTAAAAACTTCAAGCTACATACCATTTAAGTGTCATAAATGGGTTGGAGCTTAATTATGAAGAATAGTTTTTGAAAGGTAACAAAATGCGATTGGTTTTATGGAAGAAACTTCGCTCCTTGGCCACATGTTATGATGAATTTTAATCTCCTGAAAGGATTGGTGAAAAAGATAAAAATAAATGCTTTTCTGGGTAACTGAAAGTTCAGACGTGTTTTTTAATATGCTGTAGTTAAACGCTACACATTTCACCTGGGACATAAACCCTAAGAAAAATAACTGAAGATATTTTTTGTTTAGTAAAGGCTTTTTATTCTTATTTCTAATTTTGAAAATAAAAACTTTGCGTTATTTTTAATGTCATTATACCTGAAGCATTTGGTTTGTCAAAATTATCAGCTTTTGATAAATCTTTCAAATTGCATTTCTAACTTCGCGTTTAGGACAAATGTAATACAGTACAGCTACTACGAAGAATCAAATTTACTAATTTTTAGATCTGATAGAGGGAGGGAGGAAGGGAGGGGGACTGATCCGAGCCTTATGAAAGTATATAGAAGTTTCAGACTTAGTTTTTCTTCAATGTATGATATTAACTCATTCTGAAAATTCTTTATAGACCATTTCTAATTAGTCTCTTTTTTTCAGTCCTGTGATTTTCAAAAGACAGTTATGTAAAATGAAATCGTGTAGACTTACGAAACAATTGTGGAGCGTAATATTTATAATTGATAAATGTGTTTCCAGTCTTGACCAAACTCGCCTGAGTAATAAAATTTTCCTAAGCATATTTTCTGTATGGAAAATTGATGTCCGTCGTCCCGATGGCGCAGTGGTCTAAACTTTGGCCAAGATGGGGACGGACTTTGAGTCCCAAATGGTGGTGCTTTTCTTAGGCCCTGACTCTTCCCTTCGCTGGAACTAATGGCCCTAAATTGGAGACTAAAGACTACTTATGGGCCCATAGCGGTCGTTAAACCTCGAAATTAAAAAAAGTTCATTTTAGCGAACTTTTCATAGTGTAACCCATTTACTTACGAGCAAATCGTTCGCTTTGAACTAGTATTTTCTTTAAATCAAGTTCGCTTTCAGAAAGTATTGCGCATGAGGATTCCGAATATATTGAATGTAATATAAGTGGATGTATATCAATTTGTCCCGTACATACTTTGCTTGAAGATATTGAATGATTTTCGTGTAGTACGATGTAAATACTGCAAGTGTGCAACAGGTGCTAATAGATCTCTAGAGCAGTACAATGTTAACTGTGCGTGTGAGTGGTACATTGAAGTGCGTATTTCATAATCGTGCGGTTTGCACGCAAAAGTGAAAAAGAATAAACTCATTACTGGCCTATTAAGTCATCGCTTATGCTGGGTCGTACACACGTATATACATTCGCAGTGGTTTGCGCAAATTCGTTTTACGGCCAGTAATTAGTGTTGTATTTCTAATACGGTGGATGAAACCTCGCATGTACCTTAAAAAAATCGCAATTAATTAGTTCTTGAGAACTATTGATTCTCTCCCTACTGTGCAGAAACTGTAGACTACAGTTTATAAGCAATGTTATTTGTTGTGTTTGCTGAGAGTAAGCTTGAAGAAATTTAAATATCTCCAGCTACGTTTAGTTTGTACCATCCCGAAAAGTTGTAGATACTATTTTATAGTGAGACTGATCGATAAATGAGCTGTTATCCGTTTATTCAACGAAAAGATTTAAAAATATTTCCAATGTAATTTGGAAAGTATAGAACCTAAAGTTTTTTTTTTTTTTTAAGCTTCAGATTTTAGTCTAATCACTTATTTCCACTATAAATATTTCAAAATACAAATCTGATCAAAATCCCATTCAGCGTGTAAGATAGCTGTGGTAAAATTCATATAAGTTTGCACAATATGGAAAAGGGAACTTCAAAAGAATTTTCAGTTACGTTGCATTTGTTCCGAGCACCATGATTTGTCATTGCCTGATTTCCCAGTTGACTAACCAGTTTTGTGTCGTTCGACGTGCTTCAGCCGTTGGCTCTTCCCCCATAAAGCCCGACTAATTAGATCAGCGGTTTTCAAAGTTTCCTGCATCACGCTCCCATTTGATTTTGAGAAACTCGCGTGCCTTCCCATCATCCAACCCCCTTCAACAAAAATTTTAATTCGTAGAGCAATTAAAAAAAATAATAATCAGAAAAAGGTAAATAAAAACGCAATTTTACCTTAAGTAGCAGAAACAAATGGAATTCAATGGGAAGGACGCTGCATTTTCTTCTAGTTGGAGGGAAGTACTAGACTTTAAAAATGAAAGTGCGCAATGTTAAATCACTTACAACATCCAGTAGTTTTTCGTTTTAGTTGCGGTTACATTTGAGACTATTTTCGTTTAGAGGTACTTTAATAAAAGCGAGCAACCCTTCTCCGACTATTGGATAAAATGAAATATCTTATATCCGAAATTCCTCCGAACTTGGTTTCGAAATTATCATTCACACTTGAATCATATTTCATTTTAGAGTGCCTGAAGTGCTTCTGATACTTAGTCAACGTTTGAGCGCCCTGATCTAAATATTTTTTCCGTCTTATCCTCCGACTGAAACGCTGCGCCTACACGTCTAAAGACAAATTTCGTTGTTTAAAAAATGAAAAATTTAAGCTGATAAAAAAAAAAAAAAAAAAAAAAAACTCGGTGAAAATATTCTAGGGGAGCGCTTCGAATTTCTTTAGTCCCCATAGTTTCGGAACCAATGAACTGAATAATCAGTTTGCCCGTCCAGGTTTGATTCGTTAACCATTTGTTGATCTTTTCAAAGACATCCATATGTGGCCGGGGGAATCTGTTCTCAAACTTGTGGTTCTTGAATCACTAGGGAGACATTGGGTTGCAAAGAGTCTTGTATTGCCAACCACTTTTCCGGACTTCCTACCGTTTTCGACGGCTACCGGCAGCGTCGTTGTGTAATCCTGGTTACTGTTGAATTATCTAGTAACAAAGGAATTTAAGTTGGTGTCTAACATTAAGGCTACTGAAAAAGAACAACATTCCGAAAGTTTTTAAGGCACAAACTTATCTAATTTTGAAGGAGATAGGTTGCTTCTAGATCGAAGCCGGTGTTTGGTATCTGCTCAGAGTTACAATTATTTGATGCATCCTTTGGAAATGAAATTCCTATTCCGAAGTTGAACAGTTCAATGATTCTGAAATGAATTGTACAATTCTGAAATGGTCATTCTGAAATGAATTGTACAGACTGGCCCGTCTGTAAAGATTAAAAAGGCTTCCCATATGACTAGTAATGATTCTGAGTACGAATTGAACGACTTTCATGACACTGGGTCCCTTTATAAGGACACTCAATCTACGCCCTGGGGGAGATTAATATATCCAATGCTTGATGTTTCTGTGAATATACAGCACTAAATTTCCGATGCAAATATTGAGGCTGGCTGTGTTAAGTATTCTTTTCACTTGAGGATTGTGATGCCAATAGTTTTGGCATTTTCAAGTGCAAATTAGTTGTTTCAGAAAGCAGTTTAACAGTTTGAGAACTGGATCAGTTCCGAAAGTTCCCAAGAACGGGTTCTGTAGACGTGAAAGATAATTTAAATGCAAAACGATTACTGCCACGGCACAAAACCTGCGAACAGCGATGGAGTAGAAAACTGAGACCAGGCTGTTCACCAATGAGTTCTCCCTCTCTCGAAGTGGATGGTGACAGGACAAGTGCGCATGGAAGAACTGCGTAATCCTGTGTTTTACAGCATGTCTGACAAGCCCCCTGGTAAAATGGTGAGAGTGGATTTACGCATCTGAACGGAGAACAAGTCAAGCTCTGTCTAGGACAGTGCGTTTGACAAGGGTAATATATAGTAATACCACTCTCTCCTTTATCACGAACATCCTTTTACAACTCTTGCGATCGCAATACCTATTCACTGTATAAAACTGACGTATGTTAATTTTCACGGAGATGTCTGTAATTCAGATACTTTAGCGAGAGGGCTTTTGAAGGCTATTGTTGAAGTATTAGATTGACATACCCTGTATGCAACGCAGTGTATAAATGGGAACAACTTTGCCCTGGCTTTTGTACATCATATTAGTCTACCAGCTGATACAAGCTGATTTTTTGGAATTTGCGCTTACTCATTCCATGTGATGGGGCCCTTAAAACGCTTTAAAGCTGCCCTTGTGAAGTGAACGATTCTATCATTTACAGTGCATCTTACAGAGGTATGTGGGGCCGGCAGTAAGAAAAAAAAAACCTGTGCCGGAGTTTTCATTTTTGAAATGACTTGGAGCTACCAGTGAAGTTTTCAACGTCTCGTGAATAGATCAGTTATTAAGCGAAGGTTTGCCGTTGATTTTGAGGGTTGGGGAAATCATGATTACGAAGGACTGCGTACCGAAGAATGCAAAGCAAATTTTTTGTGTTAAATCACCATGGAGGACTGTGGATATCTGAGGAAGTAGAGTACATTCCTATGTCAACTGCGAAAAAGCCTGAAGTCATGAAGGACATTGCAAGAGTTCAAGGTTCTGTAGACTTGCGTTCCTGTGGACACGCAGCGTGCTGCCGTTGACTCCATGAAAGTGATTAGTCTTCCGTGGAACCTGAGAATTTAATCGTGGAGTGTTCTAGCAAAGTCGGCGGTGGATGAGTTTAGCCATCAAAGGAAAGGGTCGCACCCCAGTTACGAGGACGCTTAAGAACAGGCCAACCAGCTGGGTTGTGTGGATTTAATAGCTGAAAATAAAAGGACTGACTATTTGCAAAAAGACAGTCAACTGTAGGCTTTGCTGCAATAAAATGCTTAAATTGTAGAATTTTCTGTGCAGAACGAAGCAGGCTCGTAGCCAAACGGAGAAGATGGGAGAGGCGGCTGGTAATCGAGGTCGGGCAAGAGATATAAAGGCGGTCAGGCACTGGGCTGCAGCGTGAACCTGGGGACCCAGCATCGACTATCGATGCCGGGTCCCCAGGTTCTAGCCTGGGCTGATCTTTCAGAGATGGTGTGATTTACTAACAATCGCTGAATATCCGCCGTGCATCGGACGAGCACGTAAAGTGACTGCCCCCAGGCTGGACCCACTGGTTAAATGGGTATCCTTTCCTATGTCCTCCCTGAAATTCTCTCACCCATCTATGTGCAATACCGTACTTGTACGGTGGCGCCATCTACTGTACTCTAATCTCACTACAAACTGTTCTGTCAAAAGTCGCTAGACTTGCTCTCATTCCTTCCGTTTCTGTGTCCTGCCCAAAAGGCGATCTCGCTGTAGGTGGCTGGGACCTAAACTCTACTCCCTGTGGACGGAAGTCCTACGTAAAAAAAATGACAATGCTGCAGCGTGAGTAGTTAGGACGAGCAAAAAATACACACTTCGGGTGGCCTCCCTCCTTGGCTATGAGTCTGGCAGGAAGCGTTGTAACAGCATGGAGACAGCTTGATTTTCCACTTGAGAGTAGGGGTTGGAGTCCACTGTGTACGGCAGTTCTTGCATTGCTGGATGTTTGGTTAGATATGGTCATTGTGTCAAAAATATTCCATTAACAAACAACCCTCATACAGAAAGCTTGGCTATACTGGACTACGGCTGCTCAGCATGGTATGCTACTAAGCATACCTTACAGGAACTTGAAAGTATGTTTAATGCTTCGCCAGAGCATTCTTCGGGAAACGGCTGATAGTCTGAGAAACTGTATAATTCACTGTCTCAATGTCATAGCGCAATTTAGAGTGAATATATGGCCTATCGAATAAATGTAACTAACTTGGTACATAAATGGGAAACGAATTTCCTCGAAGAAATAATTCTCAAATACATGAAAGGCGATACAAATGTAATCACTGGCACTGATGTGCCGCATTTTCACTGTTGTCCATGTAACCACTCTTACAGAAAACTTGAAAATTACATTCCCGCTCCTGGGCAATGTAATTTTAGTTTTCTGAAAGAGTGGCTACATGGACAGCAGTGAAAATACGGAACATCAGTGACAGTGATTGAATAATCACTTGGGCCGCCCCGGTGGCGCAGTGGTCTATGCGATGGCCTCTGATCATTCGTCCGAACGGACTCCGGGTTCGAATCCCGGTGAGGCATGGATGTTGTGTTTGTCTTACGGTACTGGCTCTCTCCCTTCCCTGGAACCAGTGACCCTAAATTAGGGACGGGCGACTGCTTATAGCCCATTGAGTTGCTCACGGTAGTCGTTAAAAATCCAATAAAAAGAAAAATCACTTGGTTTCTGTGTTCTCCTTAAGACTTACGCTATTACATGGGATTCCCTTGTTAAATGCATTGGAACAACTTTCATGCGGTTTAGATTAAACCTCTGAACACTTTTTAACGTTGATGCCATTGAACAATGTTTATTCAACACTCCTTTTTCGCTGATGGGAGCGTCGGAAATTGCAGAATTGCAAAACTCTGATTGGTTTTTAGGGAAGACACTTATAGTAAAAAAAAAAAAAAAAAAAAGGAATTTAAAGGGTTGCGCTCTCGATCGCCAAATTCACCAGCCGTGATAAAAACTGTTGGATTGTTTTCCAGTTGACGAATGTTTAAGAGCTACGTACGATTAAAGGTGGTTATAAGGTGTTTGCTGCTTCGTCGGAATTGGGCTCTGGTTCGAGTCTGGCATTGATGGTGCTTGACTTCCGGTTATCTACCCTTCCTGGAACCAATGGCCCCAAATTAGGGACGGTAAACTGTTTATAGCCAACGAGTTGCTCATGATGGTCGTTAAACCCCGAAAAAAAGTGGTCATAAAATAGCTTCTGAAACATATATAGCCCAGGATCTGGTTTCTATTCGACTGAGCAATTGCGTTGTAAATTTCTGACTAGGAACTCTCAATACCGTAAAAATTCATCTTTTGCCGACAAAATGACAAATTTTCCAGTTTTTCAATGCTTCACTGTTCATATAAATTTTAAGTCTTCAGTCTCTCAAGTCGTAAGTTTGCTGCCAGGGATTCATAAATTCGAAAATGTTAAATACTGTACCCTTAGTTTGAAAGATACTTCATAGAAAAGCTTCGAATGCTTTGGATATATTTTTACCAATTAGAATTTTTCAGATATTTTGGGTTTAACAGCAACCAATGCTTCCAAATTTATGGTGTTCGTGCGGTAAACTCGTGAAAAAGTGCGCTATGCATTTTGCGCCACTGCTGAAAAGTTTTAAATTTGAAGAGAAAAAATAAATAAATTAGTACAGAATTCAACGCTGTGTTGGTGTCCTCAAGATCAATCATGGAAACCCCCTCACATCCTTTCAAGAATAATTCTGACGTATTACTCACCGTATGGATTAAGTAAAAGTTATTTTAACTTGTTGCCACATTTTTATTTCTGTTGGAGTATGGAAAACTTGCCACAACTTCTGGTGCTTCACCGAAGAATGTCGTTTGCCATGATATTCTAAATTTTAGTTTTTATGCCGCAGATGGGGGAAATCTCTTTTGCTATGTATAAAAAAGTCCCTGAATCACGTTATTTGTTTTGCTTAATCCGCTTTTCAAGCATGACATGACAATACTGCACGTTATGCCGAATCGTGCAATACCGAACAAAACGAATTCGCGGAAAACGAACTGCAGTTTACAAAAGATCTTTCATCTCCACGTCAATCGCTTCCGCAAAAAAATTTCGTAATCTGAAATCACAATGAGGGTGGAGGATTATTTTGCAGGTAACTGGTTGTTTCAGAAAATCACGGATTCGAAGAGTCGAAATATTGTGAAGCACGATTTGATTTTTTTTTCATATTTTTATCCTTTCAGTCGCACGAGTTTGAAGTTTAACTGACTAGTAATGCATCGGTAATTATCCTAGTTTTCCACTAATGAAAAGTGCAGGGCATCAAGTTTTGATAAAAAGCATTTACACGAATAGTATTTTTAGTTCAATTTCTACCAAAATGCGTAGTACAATATGCTTTGCTTTTTTCATGTATCTTATGATACATCGGACGGTACGACCTTTTTCCCAGTCCTCATGTGTCTAGTTTTGGTTCACCCGTGCCCACTGGAGACGAATTTGTCTGTTTTTAGCAGAAATGAGTGGTACACCAAGGAGACGAGACGTCTGCTGTTATATCCCATTTGAGCCAATGTGCGGCGGGCTATGTGTGCGCTTGAATTCTCTCTTCTACAGACGAAATGTAACTCTTCTGTTACCTCGTACAATCTTCCCCAGCCGGCCTTGTTTCCGAACATCGGCCAGTATTTTCCGCCTATAGAAAGACAGTTGACTGTTTTATTTGTGCACTACGCATTGTACACCCTTGATGGTTCCTGCACAGCCGAGAAGGTTCGCAGTTTCTGAGACACTTGCACCTGTTCGCCCAGCCCCCACTGAAATGCCCTGATCTACGCTTCGCACACGTCTCAATCCTTTGCAGTGAGCCATTTATATAAATATATTATAGCCACACAAGCAAGTGGGATTGCACGTGTTAGATTGCTGTTGGGTGTTCCCAATAATCTGCTACTTCAGTAGTAGATTGTTAATTAATTTAGTGTCTCGATCGTAACTGAGTCAGTAGCCAAATTTTTTTTCATACTAATATTTTGAAGAGCATTTGCCATCGAACTCAACGGGATCTGGTTGGAGAGGTTTTCGTTTCATTTCAGTTCATTAACCCTTTGAGTGTGAGCGACGCTTGTAGCGCGTGCAAAGCTTTCCATTACCCAGTGTCAGCGACGCGTCTAGCGCGTGCAAAGCTTTCCATTACTCAGCGGCGCGTCTAGCGCGTGCAAAGCTTTCCAGTGTCAGCGGCGCGTCTAGCGCGTGCAAAGCTTTCCAGTGTCAGCGGCGCGTCTAGCGCGTGCAAAGCCTTCCATTACCCAATGTCAGCGACGCGTCCAGCGCGTGCAAAACCTTTCCATTACCCAATGTCAGCGACGCGTCCAGCGCGTGCAAAACCTTTCCATTACCCAATGTCAGCGACGCGTCTAGCGCGTGCAAAGCTTTCCATTACCCAGTGTCAGCGACGCGTCTAGCGCGTGCAAAGTTTTAGTTTACCTAGCGACAACGACGCGTTTAGCGCGTGCAAACATTTCTCCAACTCAGTCTCGTAGGTGTGCTTCAAGCATCGATGATACTTTCTTGAAACTTTCTTCTTCGGAAGTGTTCTCGACGCTCTACACGCGTTTGGGTTGAGTTCTTTATTATATATATTTCAATAGATGGCCTTAGTTTACAAAGTTTTCGATTGATGGCAATAGTTTGTCATTGAAAAAAAGCAATAACAATAAGTGATGTTTCTTTTTGTGTGTGCGTGATCAGTGAAGCATGACGTCAAAGTCTGGCCGTCAGTATCCGACACTGGAGCACATGTACCTAGTTTTAAAATCCGACGCTGAAAGAATTAAACAAAGTTGCGATGCTTTATCTACCAAACTCCCTTATGCGAATTACTAACATGCTTTCTTTTAAAACTATTACTCCACGTGAGTTCTTCAAGAGTTTCGAAGGACTATTTAAGAGTGGCCTAAAGGTATTTATTTCTGTCAGCGTTTTCGCACACAAACACACACGCACTCAAATTATTTGCATACTTAACGTGACACCACAGCTCCCACGTATGAGGAACCACGTCTTTCTAAAAACTTCGTGCTCGTCATTCTGCAGCCGGCATCGTTTTAATCATAAAGAAAAGAGCCAAAGTGATATCTGACAAGGAGCGCATGCTAACGAGCTTTGGAGGATGAAAGTGCGTCAGAAATAAAACACACGCCTAGGAATTTGTGTTACTAGCTCTGATGTTCCACGAAGTCAATGTGTAAGAAAACTACTTGTTTCGGAAAACTTTTGAACAAAATACACTAGCTGTGCCGAAGTGCTCCTGTAAACACATACTCGCATTTCCTAAATATTGTATTTTCTTACTGAAGTTTAATATCAAGAAATTTCACCACCCTTTGCGGAAAAATGCCAACGTACTTAATTTGTCTTTTTGAATCAGATTTTGATGCTACGCATCTTTCCCGACAGTAGTCAAGTAAAACATTTCGATGTAATTAAAATGGGTAACTGAAGTAGTCAAAACCATTGTTAAAATCTGATTTGTGAATGCTGTCACATGAAATGACGCAACAAGTTAATTTGTTACTCAACAATATATTTCACTAAACTATCGCCGAACATTATTTCATCACGTTTTACATAAACGTAACAATATCCCATTGCAATCTGCGTAAATTACGAGAACCTGATGCTAAATGTGATAAAAACCATTGCAAAAATGTGTTTTTGATGCTATGAAAAAGGTTTGGTGGTAATGAAATTTGGCTTTCTCTTTCCTCCAAGGGGTGGGGGTTACCTGCTATCGACGAGAACTTTAAAAGGATTTATAACACGATGGAGTGTAGCCTGTAAATATTCTAGACCAAAAATTACCACACCCATCACTAACGCACTTGCGATTCAGCTCTTTTTATCTTGAGGCCAGCTTTTTAGCATGCGCAGATTAACTTTCGTTGCTGCATCACACGTCATTTGTGTTAGGATCCTTTTTTTACGTTCGTCTAAATCTGATTACAAAGTATATTGTTTTTGAAAAACTAAACAATCGGAATACTTACTATCGCCCTGACCTAGTTCAGTAAATATTAATTTATGCACCTACCTAAGTACAGCTCAATGTCAGGAATTAGCAAACGCCGCCCCGGCGGCGCAGTGGTCTAAGCGATGGCCTCTGATCATTCGTCCGAACGGGGTCCGGGTTCGAATCCCGGTGAGGCATGGATGTTGGGTTTGTCTTACGGCACTGGCTCTCTCCCTTCCCTAGAACCAGTGACCCTAAATTAGGGACGGGCGACTGCTTATAGCCCATTGAGTTGCTCACGGTGGTCGTTAAACCTCCAATCAAAAAAAAAAAAAAAAAAGAATTAGCAAACCTTATTGCTTGATTTAATTCCACTCAATATACAGGGTTACAAGGAAAGTCCGTGATCAGGCCAATGTATCACGAACTACGGCAGTTAGCGATTTACTTATTGTGCAGTTGTATAGGAAACCCCCTATGGCGCACACAATAACACCACGAAGGATCCCCTCGCCCCCCTTTTTTTAGGGGGTTGAGGGGACTACCGCGCCCCCTTGCAGAATGGGCAAAAAAGTCAATTAAACTTGTTCAGCGAGGCAAAAATTGTACATAAATGGTTTTGTTCCATAACAAAAGATGAAAGGGGACTCGCGGAAAGCTACCAGAGTCGCTGTGTCCGAAGCATATTTGCATGGATTTCAAATGCGCTTTCTGCTTCGTCGTCAGAATACAAAAAGGATATGCGCGGTCGGTATGCCAACAATTCCTGAACCAGTGACGGGAAGTCTAAAGCTTTGCCACGTACGCAAGTCAATTAGATATGCATACAGTTTTCCTATTAGACGAGTGTTTCGCCACTTTATGCTATATTTCTCCTTGTCTCGGTGTAATTTTTACTGTATTGGACATCAAAATCTGATATTGACTGTGTCAAGAAACTGCGTTTCATTTCAGAATCAGAACTGTTGATAAGGTTTGTGGGGAAAATTTTCCTTTGTGCTTTCATTTACTTAAAACTTACCAGTTTTAGATAAGTAATAAGTTGTCTAAGTACTTCGTCGTTGCTTCCGGATGTTGTGATTTCCTTGGGGCCACATTTCCGGTCCCCTTCCATCTTTTGTTATGAGACAAAAACCATTTATGTACTACTTTTTGCCTCGCTGGAACAAGTTTGTAATTGACTTTTTGCCCTATCTGGAAAGGGGGCGATAACCCCCCCTCAACCCTCACAAAAAAGGGGGAGAGGATCCGTCGTGGTGTTATTGTGTGCGCCATAGAGGGTTTCCTATACAACTGCACAAAGAAGTAAATCGCTAACTTCCATAGTTTGTGAGATATTGGCCTTATAACCCTGTATACCGGACTGTTCTTGAGTGGCGCGAATTTATGCTATGTGTTGTGCGCAAATAAATGTGTATTCTCGTATCACTCGTTTTATTTCACACCCGCAAAGATCTTGGCATGCGAAAGAATCATAGCATAAATTATCTACAGAGTACCAGGGTACTCTCGATTTTCTTAACTTTTGAAACTTGCCTTTGCTTCGAAATAAGTGCCTTAACAACTACATCTTTTAATGTAGCTCGTAGTGGTACTGTTAAGTAGAAAAAATAACTGGTATTTCCAAAAGACTATTCTTTTACATGTTTGACAAGTCTTGAATCGTTCGGTCGTTTGGGTTAATACTTCTATACATGCTAAATGTTCTTAATGCAGTCTTTTGATGAATGCTTAGGAGGAATAAGTTTTTTTTTTTTTTTTGCCGCTTTGAGTTAATGAGCTTTTATCGCGGTCCTGAATGGCTTTGCAGCTGATAGATAAGAAAAAAATGTTAGATTCATGGGAGAGCAAAATCGTTGGACCGACATAATTTTTGACAGCACCTTCATTCACTCATCAGCTTTTTTTAACACTTCTCCGAGGGTAAACTGTGGGTGAAGAGCAAATGGCAGATGATAGTTGCTAACCTTTGATGCCAGTGATTCCGGAACTCTAGAACAAATAAAATGCATATTACACCAACATGCAGACATTCTGTGCCTCGTTCGGAAGTGTTTTAAATGTAGAGGTATAAAGCAGTTCTGATGGGAGACATAGATTAATTTTGTAAATCTAGAAGTCGTACATTTTTAGCCTATAAGAAGACAGCTATCTTGAGCCCCTTAAACTAGTGTGCTGCTGTTTAAACTCATTGCTTCATTTTGTGTAGAATACATATGCAGTCTCAGACAATTCGGCATACAAGAAACGTAATTTTTTTTTCTCTCGACACAATACGTGTTAAATCCTTCAGAGTAGTCAAACTTTTCAAACTGATCTTGCACTGCACCGAAGTTTTTCATAAATTATTTTCCGGAAAATGTTTTTGAACAATTTAAATTTGCGCTGAATTGAAATGGCAAGTATTTTGACAAGCTATGCAAAAATTTATTTTTCGTAAATACAACACTGAAGGGATAAATTCATGCTATACACTTTCATATACTCGAGGAAAATACCGGGAATCATGCAGGCACTACGCTAAAGAACAGCTGAAGCAACATCTGTTGTTCAGCTATCGTGTATTTTCTTAATACATTGTCTCGTCTGCCACATGCACTGGTATGCCATCCCGGTGGCGCAGTGGTCTAAGCGCTGGTTTTTCAGCACGTCTTTTGTAAAAAAAAGATCGTGGGCGTTACCGGTTTGTCCGTCCGTCTGTACTCACGATATCTCTGCAACTATCAGTTCGATTTGAAAAATTCTTTTTGCGTTGGGAAGCTTGAAATATGCGAATGATCCTTCATTTCGTTTTTTTTTTTTTTACGATGTAAAATTTTGCCGCTAGAGGGCGTAAATTCAGATGTAGAATTCAAAAATACGTTTTATTCCACATTTGCTTCTAAACATCCGATTGAAAAAAATGTTATCTTCCGATTCTATTTATCTCTAAAAGTATTTTAGATATAGTTACTTTTACAAATTACGCTTAGATTTTCCGCTAGGGGCGTAAAAGTAAATTACATTTTCCCCAATAACTCTTCTAAAACTCAGATTTGAAAAATTCTTTCTTCTGCAGATGCACCTCTTGATGGAAAACCGTTTGCATATAATTTCAAATTTTTCGTAAAGAATACTTTGGCCACCAGGGGGCGTAAGTGTTAATTTTTTTGCTTCTGATGTATTTGACATAAAATCTGAGCTTCTAAAATATCGATTGAAAAAATTCTTTCATGGACTGATGCCACTCACATCGCCAAACCTTTTCGGAATATTTTCTTAAAATATTCCAGTTTCTCCGCCAGGGGGCGTAGATGTATATTTTATTTGCGTCAATATCTCTACTTCTAGGAGACCGATTTGAAAAATTCCTTTGTTGGATAGTGTTTTCAGTGTGACATGTTTTTCATATAAATTCAAAATTTTCAAGTAATTCATTAACTTTCCGCTAGGGGGCGTAGAGGTAAATTGCGTTTCCCCCTATATCTCTGCTTCTAAATCTCCGATCTGAAAAATCTTTCTGCACCGGATACAGTTTCTGATGGGAAATCGTTTGCACATAATTTTTGTAAAACAAAATGGTTTGGCCACCAGGGGGCGTAAATCTTAATTTCTGCTTCTGAGGTATTTGTAGCAAAATGAGCTTCTAAATTCTCGATTGAAAAAAATGTCGTTTGTAGACCGATACTACTCGTGTCGATAAACCTTTTAGGAACATTTTCTTGAAATAACGCATGGTTTCTACGTCAGGGAGCGTAGATGTATATCTTATTTTTGTCAATATCTCTACTTCTAGGAGTCTGATTTGAAAAATTCCTTCTTTGTTGGATAGTGTTTCCGATGCGAAATGTTTTTCCTATAAATTCAAAATTTTTCAAGTAAATCATACTTTCCGCTAGTGGGCACAAAGGTAAATTGCGTTTTCTGCGTAATTTCCGCTTCTAAAACTCCGATTTGAAAAATGCTTCCTGTATCGCACACAAGACCATATGGAAAATATTTTTCTCATAATTTCTAATGTTTGGTAAAGAATGGTTTGGCCACCAGGGGGCATCAGTGTTAATTTCTGCTTCTGATGTATTTATTTCAAAATCTGGGCTCCTGAAATTTCGACAATTTTTTTTTTCTTGGACCGATACCGCTCATATGGAAAAACCTTTTGAGAATTTCTTCCTAAAATAATGCATGGTTTTCCCACCAGGGGACGTAAAGTCACATCTTATTTTTGTCGAGATCTCTTTCAAAGAGCCCGATTTGAAAAATCATTTCTGTGTTGAAGAAGCGTTTCCGGTGCGAAATATTTCTCATATAAATTCATGTTTATTTTTCTTAACGCACAAGTCTGCAACCAGAGGGTAAGCTCACGATTCCGTTTACAGCAATATCTGAGGGATTAAAAACCAGATTGAAAATGTTTTCTTCCGTCAGATACTATCTATTGTTTTCCATACAGGTTCCATTGATTTTGAATAGCTTTGATAAATTTAATTTGCGTCAGAACGGATTCAAAAGACGTGCTTATTACACCCGAAAATTCGGTGTCATCTTTTTTGTTTTGTCATTCTTCCGAGATGAAAGGAGGTTTGAATCCTGGTGAGGCATGGATGTTGTGTTTGTCTTACGGCACTGGTGCTCTCCTTACCCTGGAACCAGTGGCCCTAATTAGGGCCAAGCGACTTCTTGTAGCCCATCGAGTTGCTTACGGTGTTTTCGTTACACCTCCCCCCCCCCCCCCAAAAAAAACCCCAATTTGGTATGAAGAGTTCTTTGCGCTAACTTCAAGTATGGTTCACGAACATGTACATTCAAAAAATTTAACATACGAAGGACTTTAAATATGACCGAGAATTTTATTCTGAATCCTTTATTCACAACGTAATTGAAAAATTCATACCACTTTTCGGCGCAGCCCCAATTAACTGCAAAGCACTTGATTCAACGCTCTGGAAGCTTCTCAATTCCAGTTTCAAGGGAATTTTGTGTTGCTTGTTAATCCAACGACCTCATCATTTTCTCGGAATCTCTCTGCCCCCTAAAAATTCCTGCATAATCTTTTTTTACTCTGGAGTGAAGTAGTGGACCCAAGTATCATCACAGATCCCAATGGGAATCTAAAAATTTAGCTATCCAATATGTATCACTGCAAAAGTTGAGTAATGGCCACTCAACGTCTTTCATAACGCTGCTGTGATAGTTATGGGACCTACTTTACGCTCACTTTATAAAATTTTAGCTCGTTGTGCACAATTTCCTCAACATTCCGTACATAATTTCAGTCTCTTGAGAGTTCGCGAACGGTTATCCAACGATTGTGTAGGATAAGTTCAATTCTGTCAACATTGTTCGGAGTGACAGCATTTCATCTCCGAGTGCGTGAGGTTCATTTTTGACACCTTCTCGTCTTTCTGTAAATCAAGTGTTCTATGAGCCCCTGGGTGTATCAGACTCTTTCAGTGTATCAATTAGTATTAACATGAAATAGGTCAAGCCTATTTTCGTGTTAATACTAAGAAATTACGTTTTATGCTCTCATTTTCTCAGGTGTACAGTAGTTTTCCAGAGACTATGACGACGTCATCGCTGTGGCGGCCAATGAAGTGTATACTTGTGTATTCTTGGCTTTCAGAATTTTCAAAGGTAGTAGATTTAGGGTATAAATATGTGAGTTTTCTGATACTTAGTTTGTTCTCAGTGCTTCTGCTGTGTTCTTACTAGTGCTAAATAGACCAATGGATTTTAATGTAACAGAGTACGAAAAGCTCATTGCAATTCACCTTTAAGGAACTCCTACTTGTCGGGTTTTGCTGTAGTATAAAAAAATATCCACAATTATCTGAAAAGGCTATTACTCTTCCTTTTTCCCGACTACATATCTGTGTGAGGCCGGATTTTCTTCATGTATTTCAACTAAAACAACATATCGTAACAAATTGTATAATTTCTTTTTTTTTTTTCTGTCCGGTGCTTATTTTCTCTTCCATGGAACCAGTAGCTTTACATTAGGGATGAAAGCTTCCTTAGAGCAGAGCCTTAGGTTCCCATTTGTGTCAAACGTCTTCCAAAACAATGAATGATGCGGAATTTCTCCTGTCTTTTGTTAACAACAACGAATTTCAGTAATCCCGATGCAACGTTCCCGCTTTCTATAATTTGTGTTCTTGCTTCTCATTTCATAAAACTGTCAAAATATCCCCCTTTAGTGTCCCCTGATTCAACATCTAATATTGGCCTCAGCTCAGGAATTCCTATGTTTGATTTAACGTAATGTTCATGAAAAATTGTAGTTTCTCACATTTTCAGTCCTACCGTGAATAATACCCTGTATAAAGAATACTAGCCGTGACGCAGTGGTCTAAGCGCTTTCTTATGACCATTCGTCCAAGTGGTTCTAGGTTCGAATCCCGGGAGGCAGGGATGTTATGTTTGTCTTACGGCACTGGCTCTCTCCATTTCCTGGAGCGAGTGGCCATAAATTAGGGGCGGGCGATTGCTTTATAGCCCATTGAGTTGCTCACGGTGGTCGTTAAACCCTAAAAAAAAAAAAAAAAAACTAGCCATGCAAAGCCCGAGGAATTCAATTTAAGTTGAATATGCGGATGACTTATCGTTTTCATGGACTTTCTTTTACTATAGCTGCCATTAAAAATACTTTTTATGAACCTTTTTTTTTTTCTGCTCGTGCCGTAGAAGTTTCTCGCAATGAAGTACCAGATGAAGAAACTTCGTTCTGCAGGATGAGAGGGTCACTTTTGCCACGTTCTTGATTGCAGAATTATGTCCAAGTCTAGTTGAATAAATTAAAACTGCTATGGTTAGTGCTACTATTTTCTCAAACAATAACTGCGTTACAAAACATTGCTTTTTCAAATACACAGAGGGTATTGAATTTGTAGCGTCAGACTCTTCTACTTTTTTTCAGTTGATATAGCAGTCTACTTTGATATGCTAAAAATGCATATGAACCTTGTGCCGATTTTGTTCTACCTCAAAAATCTAGGATTACATCCAGTTAGCAGTTGTTTGCAGGGGGTTATGAAATCCTGTAAACTAAAATAACGTTTTTAATGGTTTTGCACTCTATATCAAGTCACAGGCTGTTGCCGTTTACAAAATGTACCGATTTCTTATCTTTGTAAGGTTACAAGCAGTTTTAAAGTTAGCATTTTAATTCTTAAACAGTGATGAAATGTACCAATGTCTTATATTGTACATTTTTAGCACGTCTTTTGTAAAAAAGCTTGTGCGTCCGTCTGTGGACACGATATCTCTACAGCTACTGGTCCGATTTGAAAAATTCTTTTGCATTCAAAAGCTTGAAATGTGCCCTTCATTTCGTTTTCTGATACGATGCACAATGTCGCCGTTAGAGGGCGTAAATGCAGATGTCGAATTAAAAATACATTTTATTCCATATATTTGCTTTTAAATATCAGATTTAAAATTTTACCTTTAGATTCTATTTATGTCTAAGACTATTTTAGGTATAGTCACTTTTTTTAAGTTACCCATATATTTTCAGCTAGGGAGCGTAAAATTAAATTTCGTCTTCCCCGATATCTTAGCTTCTAAAACTCTGATTTGGAAAATTCTTTCTGCAGAGGATACAACTAATGATGGGAAATCGTTCGCATATAATTTCTGATTTTTGGTAAAAAAAAAAAAAAAAAAAATGATTTGGCCACCAGGAGGCGTAAGAGCTTATTTCTGCTTCTGATGAATTTGCAGCAAAATCTGAGCTTCTAAAAATCTCGATTGGAAAAAATTCTTTCGTGGACCAATACCACTCACGTCGATAAACCTTTTCGGAATATTTTCTCCTTAAACTAATGCATGGTTTCTCCGCCAGAGGTGTAGATGTATCTTATTTTTGCCAATATTTCTGCTTCTAAGGGTCCGATTTGAAAAAATTCCTTCTTTGTTAGTTTCCGGTGGGAAATGTTTTTCATATAATTTTAAAGTAATTCATAGACTCCGCTAGGGGGCCTTACAGGGATATCTGCTTCTAAAACTCAGATTTGAAAAATTCTTTCTGCACCGGATACAGCTCCTGGTGGGAAATCCTTTGCATATAATTTCTAATATTTAGTAAAGAATGGTTTGGTCACCAGGGGCATAAGTGTTAATTTCTGCTTCAGATGTATTTGCAGGAAAATCTGAACTCCTTAAAACTTGACTAAAAACATTTCTTTCCTGGACCGATACCGCTCACATCGAAAAACCTTTTGACAATGTCTTCCTAAAATAATGCATCGTTTCCCCGCCAGGTGGCGTAGATCCATATCTCTGCTTCTAAAAGTCCGATTTGTAAAATTCTTTTTTTGTTGGAGAGCCTTTCCGCTGCGAAATCTTTCTCGTATAATTTCACATTTTTGTTAAAGCACAAGTCTGCAACCAGAGGGCGTAAGTTCAAGACTTCGTTCGCAGCAATATCTGCGGAATTAAAAACCCGCTTAAACTTCTCTCTTCGGTCAGTTACTATGGGTTTCCGTACCGATTCAATTGACTTTGAATACTTTTGATAAATTTAATTCGCGTCAGCACGAATTCAAAGGACTTGCTCATTACACACGAAAATTCGGTGTCATCTTTCTTGTTTTCTCTCCCTAAATTCGTCTAGTGAAAGAGTAAGCACCGTAAAAGCCTAAACGGACGTGCATAAATGGATGGCTATAACGTTTCCTCGCTTTTTAAGACTGATGTGTCTAACAATACTGAAATTCCTGTTTAATATTTCTCGTCCGGTCGTTGTTGATATCGTGAAAGTAAAAAAAAAAAAAAAAAAAGTAGGCTTTTACGATGCTTTCTCTTTCACTCAACGAAGTTAGAGAAAAAAAAACAAGCGTCTGTGTTATGAAAACCGTATGCGTAATAATGCAAAGGAAAACAATCTAAATTAAATGCCCCTATTCCGTATTTTGATGAGTTCAATCAACAAACGGGAATGATGTTATAACTATCAAACTCATGAGCACTGTCTGCGAACAGATATAATTGCCTTCAGTGTCTGGGTAGTTTTTACCTGTGGCATATGTGGTCATCAGTTCTAAATGAAGACCGGGAAATACGTGGTTTATTGGCCAATTAGCTTGAGAAACGTGCTTGTCGGAGAAGCTCAGGCACGCATTCATGTCGTGCAACTTTTCCAGAACGACTGTCCAACAGGATCTTAGGGAATTATACTTAATTAGGGTCACACAAAAACTATTTGATCCCTATGTCGTATTGAGCATGTTATCCCGTTCACGTAAATTTTTACTTCATGTTCTTTGTGTTTATATCCTCGCGGGTCTTTTGGAAGGCATGAAAAGTTACACAGTGTATCCGCCACGTGTTCAAGTAATTATATAGGATATGACCGATGGCGCTGTAGTTTGATATTAATTGTTATATAATTAGCATCAATGTAAACACAATTCTCAAAATTAAGACTAACTCAAACGGGTAGCATATTGAAAAGCGTTTAAAATATTTCCATGAAGAAAAAAACCATACCTCAAAGGGCCTGTGGAGCAAATGAGAAAGCCTTTAGTATTAAAAAAAATAAAATGCCGCATAGTAACACGAACCACGTGGAACCTTCTCTAAAAGCACCACGGTGATTACATCGTGTCTATAAATAGTGTCATGCAATTTTCTCTATCGTTACATTGTCACCTATGTGCAAAAATTAACTTCTAGAAAAATCTTGTTCGGGCTTTTCTGGTAAATCAGGTTTTTCTAGAAAATATTTTAGAGTTTCATATATGTCCACAGATAGGAATGCGATCACTGACAACTAGTATTATTGGATCATGGAAGTCTAGTCATGTGTTTCCTGACCAGTTTTTATTAATTTTTGAAATGGATAACTTTGAAATGGTAATTTTTTGCACGTGGATCCAGGAGCTTTTCGGAGAGGTGTGCGAAGAAACAATACTTCCCAATGACTTCACCGGTTGCTATCGCGACAAAGCAGTTCAAACTGCATACGAACAATTAACATATGTATATATAGCATTTAGCCCAAATATCTCATTTTATTGAATTATGAAAATTATGTAACACTAGTCAATAAATTTGGACTTTCTATTATGGTTAGCAAATTATTTTTGTATTTTGGGTCGCTGATCATGAAAATGATTAAACTGACATATATTGACTCTTATTTTTGAAAAATAAAAAATTCAAATACAGTATGATCTTTGTCATGTTACAGAGGCCACTCAGCGAGCCATCGGTTTGATGAGGTGGCGATAGGTATCCTGGGGTATCTGGTACCGTAATGTCAACACTGACCCGCTTTTCGAAGTCGAACCACAAATGTTCGATTGGGTTCATGTCCGGTGAATTTTGAGGCCAGGACATTAACCTAGTCACCAGCATGTTCCTCGAACTACTCGTTGACGATTCTGGTAGTGTGGCATGGCGCGTTATCTTGTATAGCCAGTAGTATAGCCATCACCACCAGGGAACACAGTTGCCATGAATGGATGAACTTGGTCCGCAACGATGGTCAGATACCTGACAGCTGTTGGGGATTGTGCTATTGGGATAATGGGGCCTAAAGTGTGCCAAGAAAACATCGCCCACAGCATAACACCGCCGCCGGCCTGTTTCCGGCCAACAGTGCATCCAGGTGCCATAGCTACCGTTGGTAATCGGCGTATCCCCGCTCGGCCGTCTACGTGATGCACCAGGAATCTTGATTCGTCAGCCCAGGCCACTTTCTTTCAATCATCCACGGTCCAATATCGATGATCTTGGGCCCATTTCATGCGTTGTTGGCAATTACGTGCAGTGACACATTGCCCTGATCTCAGCTGTGGGGGTGTTTTGTCGCACTGTGGCCACGCGGTCGCTGTGAACAATGCGCGACAGTCTCCGCTCCCCTTTGGCATCAGTGAGCTACGGACGACACACGCTGAACGACGGTTCGTCTTTTGGCCATCTGTGCACTACTTTTGATGCGTACTCACTACAGCGGCACGTGAACAAGCCGCGCCGTTTCCGAGATCATAGTTCCGAGGTGCTGTGATCACAATTTGCCCTTTTACAAACTCCGATAAGCCCCGGTGGCGCTGTGGTCTAAGCGATGGCTTATGACAATTCGTCCGGGAGGGGTCCGGGTTCGAATCCCGGTGAGGCATGGATGTTGTCTTACGGCACTGGCTCTTTCCCCTTCCCTGGAACCAGTGGCCCAAAATTAGGGACGGGTGACTGCTTTATAGCATATTAATTGCTCAAGGTGGTCGTTAAACCTTCAATAAAAAAAAACCCCCAAAAAACCGATAAATCTGCAACTTTTCCGATACTGACTAAACACTACTAACCGAAAGCCGGTCCTCGGGTTGTATATATACTGCTCCTGCGCCATTGTTCAGTCTGCAGGCACGCTCAGTTCTCTAGGCTGAGGCTGGTCATAATATAATGGTTCATCGGTGTATTAAAGCGAAAGACACTCAGTAACGTTTTTCTCGTCTCACATGAAGCCAGCAAGCCCCTATCCTAATTTTATGACTACATGAAAAAACATGGTGCAATAAATAAGAATGTGTGCATACTGTATTGAAAAAGTTACCTTTAATGATGTCAGATATATAGTGCAGTCCACAATTATGTTTGCCATTGTATGTGCCGTTTCGCCGGCCGTGCGTTCAACAAAAGATTAATAGGCATATAAACTACGGTCAAATTTTAACACTTGTTAGAACTCTATCCTAGTTATTACAATGGCTGCTTTGCTGTGCTCTGTGTGTGTTAAATCGTTCAGCGCTGTCATTCATCAACATCCTTTGTTGGTTAGCTTTCTCTTGGACAAGGAACTGACCTTACAGAGATTACTTTTAGTCACTGTTCAAAATTTGCTTTATACGCAGCATTGTGTAGTTTTGGGAGAAAACAGCAACAAATGCTGTGAATTTTTCTTGCGTTCAGATTTGACAAAAGCTTTGCGCACCATGTGAGCAATAGTTTTCGGTCATCCCAGTTGCAGTGCTGAGACTTTGCCGAATTAAATTTATGGCCGAATTAAATTTACTGCGGTTCTGGCTCACACACACACAGATAATTTCCTTCTGTTTTTATTTTAAATGTGCTATTGTATGACTTTGCACACAACCTTTTTTACACTTTCTGATAGAAAATTTTCATTTTCGTCAAATGGATCTGGGTGGGAACTCTGGAAGGCTATTTATTTTGTCCTTGGATAGCAAATACCATAGGACACGCATTATTAATGAATTTCTTCGGAGAAAGAAATGTTTCAAGAACTCTATTGATAGTAGGTAGCACACCGACGAAATTTTGCCCCCACCTAACTCCACGCAGTAGATTGAGGAAAGTTCATAGATTGCAGCTCTTCCGGAACTTTCAGAATGGCTGGCCGCCAGAAACATTTCAAGAAGAAACGAATGGTCAAAGAAAGTCGTGTGGCTTATACTATAGAAACAAATAACGTCCCTTCGGCACTTGAGAAAGACACCTGTTAATTACAGGGGGAGGAGGAGAGTGGAAGTCTGGAAGATATTTTTTTTATTATAATAATACCTAAACAGGTTAGTCAGTTTTCGGGCTCGTTCGGGCCTTGGCTCTATCTTGCAATAGGACATTCGGGTGCGGGCTCTTAAAATGCGCGGATGGCTGACTTTTGCACCCCTGCGTAAGACAATATTGACTACTAAAAATAGCGTATTTTGAATGAACATCGGACACAGCGTTAATTGAATATAAAGGCATTTTGTTTTAAAATAATCTGAAAGTTTTCCAAACTTCCAGTAAGTTCATTCGTAGACCTTTTCAAAAGAGGATTTCTTCTGCGTAAAATTATAAAGCCATACGGGTGAAATACTGTTTCTGTTTTCGTTGTTTTTCATTCGGGGTTTAAAGGCGCACCAGTGGAGCAGTGGTTTAAGCGCTGGCTTATGACCATTCGTCCGAGAAGGGTCCGGGTTCAAATCCCGGTGATGCATGGATGTTGCGTTTCTCTTACGGCACTGGCTCTCTTTTTCCTGGAACCAGTGGCCCTAAATTAGGGACGGGTGACTGCTTTATAGCCCATCGAGTCGCTCATGGTGGTCGGTTAAACCTTCAATCAAAACAAAAGCTACCTTACACGAGCATTTAAGTTTGAAAGGAATAGCCCACATCTGTAATTTAGGAGTGGGCCGACCCCTAATTTCCGGAGAAAGAAACTCCTCCTGTGTCTTAACCGGAACTCGAACTTGGGCCAGCGATCAGCCAAAAGCGTACGCATCTGACCAGTCGGCATTGCGGAGGCGAAACGCTGAAGTACTGATACTATCTAGTTCACTCATGGAAATAGTACACAATTTTTCAGCAAAAAAATACACCAATTCTCGATGCAGAATTTTATACATTTTCGGCTTGAAGTTCGCCATAAAACACTTTCTTCCAAACGCTTTCCTGAGGCGTACTTGTTAAAATTCAGTTTGTTCAACAAAAGCTGCAATTGGATGGGTATGGCAAGTTCAAAATGCTGCCATTACCCTCACAAGTCGAAAACTTTCTATGAACTGAGAAATGACTTGACGAAGCTTGTTTCACCCAACAAGAAAACGTTTTTTTAACATAGTCGTGCACAGTCTGAGCCAAACTTCAGAGCTCACAAGACAGAAAATACCTTACAACAAATTGTTCCAGCCTACCCCCCACTAAAAAAAAAAAAAAAAAAAAAAAAGCAGCTACATAAAAGGCACCGAGGTCACGAACTTACTCGTATCATTAAGATGTTACTCAACGTGACTGAAATGCACATTGGAATTAGAAGCTTGATCTTTGATTCCTTTCTCTGCTTCACACGATATCAAAAAAAAAAAAAAATTAAAACAGAACATGAATAAAATAGTGTGATACACTTCACAAGTTCATTTATTCACATCGTGCGAACCACATTCATGAACATATTCCCATCAGAACTAGGAACTGTACAAACAGTGACGTGAGTCATATACTAAACAACGTTAGAAAGAGAGAGGTGTGAAGAAGTCACGCGAAAGTTCATTTAGAATTCCTTGTTCGATGATGCGTGACACACGAATAAATAAATGGGAAGACTGTGTAAACACTCCTGTGTAACAGGAACCTCACAGAAGATTAACAAGGTGGTGCAGGCGACTGAATCGAGAACCGTTAATTCTGGTGAGGCTGAACATTAAAAGCACACGGACTTTTGAAGTTAGAATCTGTGACAAAAATAATTGCATTACAAGATAAGAAAGAAGAGGATAATTTTACTAAAGGTAGAGTTATTACGTTGCCTTGTTCTAAAATAAAACTTTCAACCTGATTGGGAGCGTCGGATTTATCTACATGCTGTGTAGATATACCGAAAAAACAAACTCTCCTAATCGCGCACTTTTTCTAAATTAAGGAAAAATACTTCTGCTCTTTGGAAGATAAAATTAAAGTTCCTAAGCCAAATATTTCGAATTTTGCAAAAAAAAAAAAAAAAAACGTCAGGGGCACTTTAATTACAAGTCATTCAGCAAATTAAGGGCTTATCTCTGATATACGGTGTTAATACGAACTGTTGGCTTCACCAATATTTTAACAGAAACATCAATGATTAATCCGAAGAGAAAGTGTTTAAGTAAACATATAAACTATGAAGGTAATTAGGAACACAACGCTGGAACAGAAAATTTTAGTTCTCAGTAAATTACCAAAACATAGCGTACTTTCCAGCTGAATCACAAGTCTCTAGCATTTGACAACGCTCCCTCCGTTGTGTTAAGCAGAATACGAAGTCTCTCAACGTTTTACACCAGTAATTTGCAAACTAACCGAATAATAGATTATCCCCGGAAATCGCAACTTGTCGAAAGTGAAGGTATAAGACTTGTCCAGGAGTCGCCGATTTTCCAGTATTTGGCCAAGATTAACTTTTCGGCGCGCATTGGCGTATTCTCCCGCTTGGATGCCCCGAATTTTCTCTCTCCAATAAAATCACTATTTTTACCGCGATCAGTGTTGAGATGTTTAACCTACATAATTTGATCCTTGTCAAGCTTTCTACTACATTTCCCTTATAACTGCGTTGGACTGTTCAAAATGTCATTAAAATGCATCTGCTTAGCGCTCGTTATGTTTTAGCTTGATTACTACGCAATTAAGATGTACACATTCGATCGGCGTGCTTTCGTCGAACAGAAGAAAATCATAATTTTTACAATTTATATGTGTTATCAATCTTTAATTTACACGAAAGAGCAGTCCATGGAATAGTCTTCAGCTTAAGATATGTGGTATTTTAATATGGAGTATTAATCGCCCTGACAGTCATGCAGTTCAAGCAACGACTCGTACTGTTTACGAGAAGACTGACGAGGTCATGTGGGATTGACGATCACTCCTCAACAAGAGCTGTTCTGAGTTTTTGAAGTATTCTACCAGTCAGTGTGCTGGCGAGCTCCAATGCGTCTCTCTAGAGCGTCCCATACAAGCTTAATGAAGTTGAGGTTAGGGGATCTAGGCGGGGCACTCCATTCTAAGATCTTCAAGAAAATCGTCAATCAAATGAGCTGGGTGAGGTTAGGCATTTTCGTCTCTAAGGGCAAAATCTGGATAGAAAGAAGGCGCCCTGAATGGCCAGACATACGTGTTCAGGATCTTGTACCCCACGGAAATAAGAGCGACTCTGAAAGATGTTCAGGTCTGTGCACCCGTTCGTCGCGATTCCTGTCCAGACCATCAAGCTACTGAACCAGAGTAGTCACTTTCTCTGATGTTAGAGGGACTGCTGCGGCCCCCTTGGTTCTTTCCAGATGAGAATACGTCGCAAATCAGTACTTTAGCTGAATTGTGATTCACCTGTGAAAAGAACCTTCTTTGCCTACTGGTCTGGACTCAAAGTCCGATGTTGGCGACTCAACGTTAAACGAGCTAGCCGTGCGGCGGAAGTTAGAGGGGGCATAAATAATTTGCTTTCTTGCATATAAAGGCATTGCTCATGAAGTCCTCTACAAACATTATGCCTCGAAATTCTAGTTTCTAGCTGCTGCAAGGACCAAAGAGTTGCCTATCGGGTATCTCTTTGCCCTGTCTGGCAGTAAGATACATATAGCGATCGTCTGTAGCAGTTGTCTCTGGAACGGCATTATCCTGGTCTACGAAGAACATCTCCTGTCGAAACTATATCTCTAATTTTGACAGGATATTTTGTGGAACATTTAATGCTGTGAAAACGTCCGTATGGGACTGACCTGCTTCCCTCTTACCAATCGCTCTTTACCGCTGAAATTCATCCACATGATTTCTTAGTCATGTAATGAGCTCGATGCCCCATTCAAGTGAAGTTTCTCAGAATAGCTACAAGATGCGAGTAGAGTCGCGTACCTTTTTAAAAATCTTAATTTACATATTCCAGCTTACCTGCGGCAAAAGTAAACGCGGGATGGTTTTCGACGTAGTGAAATTTGCATGCTCGCTAATTTTCAATCCATTATTTTACATCGGCAGCCATATACCCAGGGGTCGAAAATTACTTTTCTATGACGAGTTAAAAAAACTACAGCTGACAAGTGACGCTATGCCGCCCCGGTGGCGCAGTGGTCTAAGCGATGGCCTCTGATCATTCGTCCAAAAGGGGTCCGGGTTCGAATCCCGATGAGGCATGGATGTTGTTTGTCTTACGGCACTGGCTCTCTCCCTTCCCTGGAACCAGTGACCCTAAATTAGGGACGGGCGACTGCTTATAGCCCATTGAGTTGCTCACGGTGGTCGTTAAACCTCCAATAAAAAAAAAGTGACTATACAAGGCAAGCATTTTATTTTAATTCCCAGCCAAGTTAAACCCACTGGTTTTAATCGTTGTCATAAATTTAAAAAAAAATTCTAGCTGTTCTTCCGTAACATGCGTCAGAAGAAGGTAATTAATCATTATCTATGACTAATTACATTCTTGTTTTACATTTTTGCGAATAGACATGTCTTGCTTTTTTATGTCTTTAAGCGTTCGAAGTTCCTGAAACATAGTTCCCAAAATTTGTGCACTTTACAAACAAAATTGTTCAAAAACTAGCCGGGTTTTACAAAAGCTACGGCAAAACTATTCCTTTCCCCAACTCATCTCCAACCTGCCGCCCCGGTGGCGCAGTGGTCTAAGCGATGGCCTCTGATCATTCGTCCGTAAGTGGTCCGGGTTCGAATCCTGGTGAGGCATGGATGTTGTGTTTGTCTTACGGCACTGGCTCTCTCCCTTCCCTGGAACCAGTGACCCTAAATTAGGGATGGGCGACTGCCCATTGAGTTGCTCACGGTGGTCGTTAAACCTCAAAAAAGGAAAAAAAAATCTCCAACCTGTCATGCGTGAGGAAATATCTCCAGGTCCTATATTCTCTGCTCCAAGGCATCATGGCCGCCCCGGTGGCGCAGTGGTCTAAGGCGCTGGCCTCTGATCATTCGTCCGTAAGGGGTCCGGGCTCGAATCCCGGTCAGGCATGGATGTTGTGTTTGTCTTACGGCACTGGCTCTCTCCCTTCCCTGGAACCAGTTACCCTAAATTAGGGACGGGCGACAGCTTATAGCCCATTGAGTTGCTCACGGTGGTCGTTAAACCTCCTCCAAGGCATGATGGGAAGTCCCTCTGACACGGACATCATGCCACTGGGCTGAAACAATTTACTGAAACATCTCTCCTTTCGTGGGTTCGTAGTCATTGTTATAGCTCTTTTAGTGAGTAATTAGTCAGAAAGGATTAGTGTCAATCATCCCCGTAAATGCCCCTTTTATTTGAACAACAAAGCCAAGGGGATAGTGGCAGTTTTTGATGCGCAGGTTCACTTGTTGCAGTCTCTTTTTAGACAACGAATATATCAGTTTGAGCTGATTTCAGCCCATTTTCTAACCCCAAATTCATTCGTTCCAGCAGGTTAAAGGGTTACGGTAAAAAACAAAAGCGGAAACTGTTCCACAAAATACTAACAGCCATGCCAGGAGAGCGAGATGTGCAGGAGGTGGGGGTTGAGGCGGGTGTGAAATGGTGGGGGGCCAGTCTTAGAATATAGAACAAGCAGCGCCTCGCAGTGGTCTAAGCGATGGCTTCTGATCGTACATCCGAGATGATTCCGGGTTCGAATCAGGGGTAAGGCATGGATGTTATTTGTCTTACGGTACTGGCTCTCTCCCTTCCTTGGAACCAGTGGCCCTAAATTAGGGAAGAGCGACTGCTTATAGCCCATTGAGTTGCTCACGGTGGTAGTTAAACCTCCAATAAAAAAAACCCGTTAAGGTGGGGAAGGGGGATGGATGTCATGTGACGATTAGAAAAAGCAAGAAGTTGATAGGGGAGGGCAGTCTTTTTACTGAGGAGAGAAATGCCGAAATTTCTGACTAGTGACATTGCTGTTTTGACTCCTGCATATACCTTTTCGTAGATTATCTTTAATTTCGACCACCAGTGCATATCCATGAACATGTAAAGTGTTTAGTCTTTTTTGCATCATTTTTATACTTTCAGCCTTGAAGCAAGAAGCTCAAATTACTTTGTCACATATTCTTGAAGACAGATAAGATGTTTCTCCACAGCCCAGATTTGCATACCGTTGAATATGGTCGGCTAAAGGTCCAAATTTGGCCACTAGATCTAGACATTATATAATTTCCAATATGTAAATATAAAATGTTTTCCTCCTTTCCACAAAATAAAATATCTGTGGGTTGTTTGTTAAAAAGAAAAAAACTTTAGAACCACCGCGGAGAGAGACGTGTTAAAACATCTCGCTAGTATTTCTGTTCAGTTTCTACTTGAGATACTAAAATTGTTTCTAAGCTTTAGAGTTTTCTTTGGTGTTATCAGTGCCAGCTCACGATTCTTGTTTTGTGAATTTTCGTGTTGAGATAAAATACGTGAAATGTTTTCCAGTCAGATAAAGTTGCCAGAATTGAACGCCACAGCATGCGTTCATGTAAACAACTTACACGGTAAACAATAAATTGAACATAAGTACACTAGATAACTCGTTTCACCATTCAAAAGTTATCGATAAAAACACACACAAGAACTGGTTTTACCATGTCTTTTAGACAAATCAGGGTCAATTTGCCTTAATTCCTTGGCCCTGTAGTTTGTCAACTGTTGATTCATCGAGTCCATTGTTTTAGGTCATCACTAACAGAACCACGCCTGCATGAAGAAGGGTCAGGTCCAGATGGAGAGTGTCGAGCTACATTTGATTTAGTTGAAGATGAGTCGACCCATTTCCCCTGTTCTCTATGCATACTTTCCGTTGGAAGGTCCAAACCACTAATACACATACCGGCAACTGAATTAAGAACTTTCAATGCTGGGTTGGAACTCCTTTAGTCAGAATTACAGTTGATATGCGGTTTGACATGTACTCCACCGACCACCTTGTGGAATCTATTTACAACATACCAGGCGTTCGCAAAACAGTCATTTAACCGGCCCAGATTTGACGGAAGAGGACTTTGTTCCCAGATCTGTTTCTGCCATACCCCCATACATACTCAATGGGGTTTAGATCCGGGTTTCGTGGTGGGAGCGTGCTGTCATACTCGCTGAACCCATCTTGCGCGTTGGACGGTAGCATTGCCCACAATGGAATAAAGAAAAAGCCGCTTAAATTTTTGATGTAGCTTATTCTTGTTTTCACATTTTTAAATATTTTAATTATTTTTACAAATAGCTTATATTTTAGTTGTACTTTTGTTCAGCGCATTTTTTCCCATAAAATTAAATCAAATGCATACGCTTCTTACGGACAATTGAAATCCTACAGGTAGACTAAGTGACTGAGCCTATGTACAATGACTGTCTTGAGTTTTGAAGACAAGAGCCTCCGCAGTGGTCTAAGCGCTGGCTTGTTTGTGGACCACTCGGCCGAGGTGAATCCAGGTTCGAATCCCGTGAGGAAAGGAGGGAGCCAGAGCAGTCTCGTCCCTTTCTCGGAACCAGTGGCCCTAAATTAGGAGTGGTCGGATTGCTTATAGCCCATTGTGTTGCTCACGGTGGTCGCTACCACTCCCCCTCAAAAAAGGACAAGTGTGTTTCATATTTTATTTTTCTCCTTTTCACCTTCTTTTCCCTGTACCAAAGTTCCTCCCCCTCATGGGAAATTTTACGCCCCTTGACACGCGTCTCATTAGAAATCCGCCACTGAAAGTACCCTCCTCTCCCTCAGAACCTCAGAGTATGATCAGTTAACTTGCTGCAAAAAGTAAAGTGGAATTAAAAATGAACTTACTGAAAACAAAACTGAAGTACAATGTTTTTACAAGAGTTAAAGGTGTAGAGTCTGATGTTGCAAATCTAAAAGTAACTGCTTACAGTTGGTCACAAAAGTATCCGGCCGTCATCCGCAATCGAAGAAAATGAGTTTACTACGTTTTTAGCTATTAATAACTAAAAAGGAAGCCAGAAATCGGTAAGTCTTATTTTGGTGACAGCGTGTTTGTGTAGGGGCTGTAGGCTTGAAAGATTTTTTTGTAGCTTTTTGTTCTTAAAAACTTTCAACTTAGTAAAACTGCCCAAGGTTCGTGAAACCAGCTTACCAGAAAGAAAACTCGTTCTTACATTAGGTGAAAAAGAGAATTTCAAGTGAGACGAGAAAATACCTCGTAGTACAGTGCAAGATGCCATTAAAAATATAAAAAAATTGTACATTAATAAGCCTCGCAGTAGATTGCAAAAAATACTAAGCGAGCGTGAAGACGAATTGTGAAGCATGTTAAAACAAATCCGAGCAGCAGTGCTAAAGTAATAGGTGCAGATATTCTAATTAGTTCTGGAAATAATTTTAGTATTAAAACTGTTTGACGTACGGTTAAAGAAGCGTGGATAATAACAATCGGATCACACGAAAGAAATCGTAGATTAACAAATATGAAGAAAAGATTCTAATTCGCGAGAAAATACATTAATGAGCCAGAAAGCTTTTGGAACAATGTTGTTATTTTTAGCCACGAAAGTAAATTCGAAATATTTCAACTTTCACGAAGAAAACTAGTATGGAGAATACATGGAACTGAATTCCATAAACACTTCCAACAGACTGTTAAGCATGGAGGCGGGTCCATGATGATTTGGGGTAGCATGTGGGCGGGTCCATGATGATTTGGGGTAGCATGTGGGCGGGTCCATAATGATTTGGGGTAGCATGTGAGCGGCTGCGGTTGGAAACCATTTGTTTTTGGTTGGGGATTTAACGAACAAGTCGATGGGCTATATAAGTAGTCTCCCTTACCTAATTTAGGGTCGCTGGTTCCAGGGAAGGGAGAGAACCATTGCCGTAAGACATACACATCGGCGCCTCACGAGGATTCTAACCCGGACCCATCTCGGACGAATGGTCAGGCTCCAGCCAGTGCTTAAACCACTGCGCCACCGGGGTGGTGAAACCTTCATTGATGGGCAATGGGCCAGTGCATGTGCAGTATATTAACATCCTAAAGCGGAATTTAAAAGCGAGTGCACGAAAACTTGGAATAGAAAATGAATGCGTTCCAACATGACAACGATCCTAAGCGTTCTGCTAAAAATTCGAAAGATTGGCTTTTGTATAATGTCTCGAATCAACTCAAAACACCTCAGTCTCCAGATATGAACCACAGAGAACACTTGTGGGGGAGAACTAAAATTTTCTTTAAGTGCAGCATTTCTAATAAAGACATGTTAAAAAAAACATCTTCAGGAAGAATGGCAAAAAATAAGTCCCGATTTAGCTAAAAAGAACTGGTAAAATATATGTCTAATAGATTGAAAGCAATTATTAAATCTAAAGGATACGCGACAAGATATTATATATTTGTCATATTTCATTGGCTGGATACTTTTGTGTGTTTATTTCTAATGTTTCATTTAAATATGTAGTACATATTGTCTAAATGACCTAATGTTTTCTTGCATATAATATAATTTGAGTTCCCAGAATCCAGAGTAATAAAAATAAACGTAATATTTTGCGTCATCCACGATTTTAATGCTATTAATGCCTGAAAATTTATCTGTAATGAGTATCCGGATACGTTTGTGAGCAGCTGTTCATCTACATTGGACAATATATCAAGTGAGTCATATCGAAAAAGAAATTAATAGGTGCATAAAATTTGGAGTGCATTTAAAAGGAACAGTACAATTCTGCCCTGGATTTACATAAATCAATTGAAACTTTGTCGCAGTAAGTGGAGGAAACTTTCCGTTTGGCTAAGGATGAAACTGCACGCTAGTGAAATTAAATATCAACACAAGTTTTTTTAAACCAGAATACCCTACTGAAGGTTTAGTTCACTTCCATGCAGTTTTAACTGCAACGTTGCTTGTAAAACTGGCCAGCCTCTTTATTCTTCATACTGAATAAAAATAGTATCTCATTCGACTGAAATTCTCTCTATTAGCAAAAGCTAATTTTCTCGGAGGTGAAGACTTTTCAAGCTGTCAGGAGGCAACAATAAAGCAAATTACAAATCAATGTAAAGGAATATTAACAGCGGAGATACGATTTTTTTAATGCAAATTTAAAGTTGGCCTTTGTGAAGTTCTTCCACACGCGAAACTTCGATAATCATAAAAATATCTTTCGTGATAATAAAAATTCTCGAAACGCGCACGTTTCTTTCTCTGCAGGCTCACTAAAATAGTTACGTTTTTCACAGAAATCGCTCATTTCTGTATAAAACAAACTGTCTCCTTGCGTTCAGTTCCCACGATAAACACCCAATCTATAACATCTGAATTCTATTTGCTCATTTATTGGAGGATTTCATTTGATAAACGCGTAAAATCGTTGGACCGAAACCTTTTGTTCGTACTTTTCGTGCCAACACAACTACTGGCTTTTCAGATTTTCTTTTTGATCTCTTATGTAAGAGCTATGGTCAAATTATACATGGTAAAGCAGGTGCACCAGCTGTCATAGAATTACTAGACACTAGGGGGCGCGCGGACACCGCCCACTCATTAACCGCACATAACATGAATTTCAAGGCTCTCCTTGTAGAGAACAACTGATGATAATTTTGACGGGATCGTCGACGTAACGATTCTTTTAGAACCACTTTTAAAGAGGGGAATTACCTTGACCCTGAACCCTTTGTACTCAGATTGGCAGGGGGCTCTACTATATACTAAATCTCATTACACGGTTATTAAGCATTATAAGACCAAGCTTATTATCTACGCTTTATTACAGCTGTCTCTTGCTTCTTAAGCAGGGCTAAATCCCACCAGCGGTCACTCACCGAAATGCCGGTGGGGAAAAAAAAAATCATTAATTTAATAAAATATATTGTATAATGCGATGGACGGAACTTTATTTTGGGAAAGAATTACAGAAGGGGAACTACCTTTGTGTGAACCTAGTAATTTGTACAAGTAGAATGAAAAGAAAACCATTAAAATTGTGTATATTATTTTTCACGCAAATACATATGCTGCATACATTGAGTGCTTAATTTATTAGGACCACCCACTTAATATGTTGGGCTACTTGTGCCTTTCAGAACAGCAGCAGTTCGCCTCAGCATTGATTCGACTAAGTTTTGGCAACGTCCCTGCAAAATATTGGCACGCTAACGTCAGATAGCATCTTTCAGTTAACGCAGATTGAATGGCATTGCTCTGGATCCAATGCTATTCAATCTGATGTTCCGTTCGAATTCATCCAACAAATAAAATCTCCATAGGATTTGAGGTGGCCATTGAAGCATGAGTGTCTAGAAGTTTCTGAAACCACTCATTGTGGTCATTGTGACGTAGTGTATTGCCCTCCTGGAAGTATCCATCACCACGAGAGTAGATAGTGACCATGGTTGTTGAGTGAACTTGACCAGCAATGAAGTTTAAATACACTTAGGCATTAAGGCGTGTGCACTCGAATCAAAATGACCTAAAGTTCCCCATGAAAGCATGGTCCACACTATTACATTACCTTCCCCAGGATGGAGAGTCGTGATTATGAAAGACTAACCCGCGCTCTCGTGCTACTGTATACAAATTTCCACTCTCCCACTGTTGAACATGCGATTTATCAGACCACGTGACCCTTTCTCAAACAGCTTAGGCCGGCATTGTTACCCTGGGCTTATTACTTTCAGATGAAGTTTAGTAGTATGCAACCCTAGTGGCGCAACGGTCTAAACGCTGGCTTATGTTATTTCGTCCAAGTTTGGTACGTGTTCGAATCCCGGTGAGGCATGGATGTTGTTTGTCTTACGGCGCTGGCTCTCTCCCTTCCCTGGAGTCAGTGGCCCTAAATCAGGGACGGGAGACTGCTTATAATCCATTGAGTTGTTCACGGTGGTAGTTAAACACCCAATCAAAAAGAAAAAAAAGTTAGTATTAATAACCCATCCCATAAGTTAAAATAATTTCCCTTGTTCGTCAGTTTTTGGGGGAGGTTTTGAAATGGTCCCTTACCTAGTTTTCAGTCAGTTGTTAATGAGGGAGGGAAATAGACCACTCTGGCACGTTTGCAATGTTCCGGGGAAATACTATTACTTAGCTGTTCATGAAGTTCAGTTTACGAATTACTCGTACTTTGTGGCTCTGAAAATGGTTTTACAGCATTGTTTGGACTCTCCCCTTTTGCAGAAAGATGTGGAACGAACAACACTAAACACTTAAAAGGAAGAGCAATAGCGGAAATGCACATGTGCTAAGTAAATTGCTAATGAAGGGTTCTGAGAGGAGTGAAAGTGGCATGGAGCTGACCAGATGGTAGCAAGGAGGGACACGCAAAGTGGACTTGAGACAAACTGCACTTTTCTGGAAGACAAGGAGAAAATGAGTCTGGAGTTGTCGCTCGAAGGTAAGAAGTAGATTTGGCGATTCTCCTTGCGACGGGGAAAGTTTCGACTCCTCGAGCAAAAGAGGGGTGATTTTTCTGATCGAAATGAAGTACGAGGCAGAAATTTAATTGGAAACTGAAAGGTACCTGAGAAAAACGCATAATGGAATAATCAGGAACAAATCAATGTGTAAAAAAAAAAGTAATATAGGAATCAGAACAAACTAATCTGCGACCTTCCCCATATACTGCATTGAATGAAGAGCACAGTTGCTGAAAAACTAGCTCTGCAACGGTGCCATCTCTTATAAATCGCATACAAGTCTGTCTCATCTCAGGCTTAGACTGGTCGTTTCTACCCACAGGTCATGCATTAACTGCTGTTTTTTTATTGCATCAGCCATTCTCTGTATACATACTATTTCTCTTCCATATTATATAAGTGCATTAATTTTTTCTGATACTAGCACCTCTCCGAGGATCCACTATCATCCCAGGCTCAAGTAGATCATGGAAATATCCTATTCGGCCTTTGGTAACTTATTCCGAAGTGCTACTAGGAGTGCTAAAGTTCATCTGACTATGTAACGACAACGGATAATATCCGTACATCTGAATAAAATGGTCTACTTGGTCTTAATAAATTTGGCCAATCAGATTTGTATATTTTGGGTTCTCAGCTGGGTTTCTAATTAGCTGTCCGACTTGGTCCCGGATGAGGCCTTAGTGGTGTTTGTCCTACAGCACTGACTCTCTCCCCCTCCCAGTGACTCTAAATTAGGAACGGGTGACTGTTTGTAGCGCACTGTTTCTCGTAGTAAAGTCCCAAATTATCAGCCCCAATGGCGCAGTGATATAAGCGCTGGCTTCTGACCATACTGAGATGGATCTGGGTTTGAATCCCGGTGAGGGTTGGTAGTTGTGTTTTGTCTTATGACACTAGCTCTCTCCCTTCTTAGGGACGGGCGTCTTCTTAGCCTTCTCTGGAACCAGAGTCCCTATAATAAAGACATGCGACTGCTTATGGTCCATCGACTTACTCACGCTGCTCGTTAAACCCCCAAACAGTGTCTCACTGCACTTCTACTAGATCTGTTGCTTTCCTAACGCCGTTCCACGGCTCTTAGTCAAGTTCTTCTCGTACACTACTAAGTTCTTCCCAGTCACAGAACTCTATATAGCTTAAATCTGAATGAAATATAAATATTCCTATTGGAAACGTAGCATTTTGAAAATAACAGCGCAGACTGGAGAGAGGAAAATGTTTCACCTCGCATGATATGGATATTCGGAACTGTTTAAGATTGTACTACAGGGCTAGATAAGATGAAAAAACCAGCCTTTTGGCACTGAGATTGGCGATCTTCCTACAAAAGCTGAATAGGGACGAAGAAACTCAAAATACCTTGAGAATGAGTAACATTGCTGCAAATAACCCTCTGCCCCTTCAAACTGAGGTTCTAGCAGGTCTTACTTACGTGGCGTTTAACAAGAGATTGAGGAGACTGAAAATATGAGCTGAGATAAAGCATCTAGTATTTCATCTTGTGCTTGATATTCTGTCTCGGGTATTCTGAGTATACTGAAGAAGGGGGAAAGGAAAGGTAGAGCATCTTGGAAAAACGAAAGTTTTATTGAAATATCAATGCTTGGATCCACTTTCTCTAAGTTCCTATGCTGTCTTTAATAAGATATCATAAGCCCCTTAGTAAGACTAGAATTTGATGTTTTACCTCAATACACTTGTAAAAATAAACCAGCTCTTCTATAGGTTTTAAAGTGCTTGGTTCCTAAAATACTTTTTCAGGGTTTCTTTGTACTGAAAATTGGGTCGCTTAAAACTTGAAGTGGTTATGCGTGAATCTTTTACTGATGAAAAGGTAAATTAAAATCTCCCCTTCTGGGGCATCTGAATTCACTGGCTAGAGGCGTGGGCTTCAGACAGAGTTGAGTACGGTTTCGATAGTGGATGAGGCGTGGGTGGTGGTTGTTCTACGGCGATGGCTCTGCCTTCTCTTGAGCCGGTAATCCTAAATTTGGGACGAATGACTCCTTATACTATTTCAGATGCTTATGAGTGTCGTTAAATCCGGAAGCAAGAATAATAAAACAAGTTGATAAAATCATGCAATGCATTGATTACGATACGCTTTCCAACATACCAGGAATAATTACTTAAGTTATGAGGAGCCGGCGCAGTGGTCTAAGTAATGGCCTCTGATCATTCGTCCGAACGGGGCCCGGGTTCGAATCCCGGTGAGGCATGGATGTTGTGTTTGTCTTACGGCACTGGCTCCCTCCCTTCCCTGGAACCAGTGACCCTAAATTAGGGACGGGCGACTGCTTATAGCCCATTGAGTTGCTCACGGTGGTCGTTAAACCTCCAATCAAAAAAAAAAAAAGTTATGAGGATTATGGCTGTGGAATAAATCTTGCTCCTGTGCCATGACCTTTGATATCATTTCGATCATATCAAACAGAATTGGTTCAATATACCTCCAGAGCAACATACTGAAGTTTTGTCGCAACGGAAGCATTTTTACATAAGTTATGACGCATAAGGGCCATGGAATGGATCCCGCTCCTATGTCCTGACCTTTGACCCAATTTCGCCTATTTTCAATAGGGTTCCTCCCCAGGTTGTCCCCTACCACATACTAAAATTTCATCGAAATCGAACCATTTTTACGCGAGTTATTGTGCGGACAAAATTAATCCTTTCGGACGCTAATTAAATTTATCAAAGTTGTTCAAGCTGCCCCGGTGGCGCAGTGGTCTAAGGCGCTGGCCTCTGATCATTCGTCCGTAAGGGGTCCGGGTTCGAATCCCGGTCAGGCATGGATGTTGTGTTTGTCTTACGGCACTGGCTCTCTCCCTTCCCTGGAACCAGTGACCCTAAATTAGGGACGGGCGACTGCTTATAGCCCATTGAGTTGCTCACGTTGGTCATTAAACCTCCAATCAAAAAAAGAAAAAAAAATTGTTCAAAGTCAGTGCAACAAGTTAGAAAAAATCAACCGGATTTCTACAATCGATAAAACATCTACAAAAAAAATAGCTACTTCGACGATTTTTTCAGTCTAGTTTTCAGAAGCTTAGATTTTGCTGCAAATACATCAGAAGCAGAAATACACTTACACCCCCTGGTGGCCAAACCATTAACACCAAAAATTAGAAACTATATGCAAAACACTTCACACGAGGGGCTGTTCCCGATGTAGGAAGAATTTTTAAAATCTAGATTTCTAGAAGCAGAGATATCGGGGAAAACGCAATTTACCTTTACGCCCCTAGCGGAAAATATGAGTTACTTGGAAAAGAAACTATAACTAAAGTAGTCTTCATTGTAAATTGCATCGAAAGGAAGAAAACATGCTTTCAATCAGATACTTAGAAGCAAATATATGGAAAAATATATTTCGAATTCGATATCTGCATTTACGCCCTCTAGCGGGGAAGTTGTGCATCAGTAAAAAACCTAAATGCAAGGATCATCATTCTGGCATTTCAAGCTTCCCAATGCAAAAAAAAAATTCAAATCTGACTAATATTGGTTTGTCAGTCCATGGACTGACAAACCGATAACATAAGCACGATCTTTTTTTTTACGAAAGATGTACTAAAAAAATTTTCAGAAGGAACGTACCGGAGTAGTAGCAGTTTGGTGGTGAAAGTTCGAAGTCAAGAAAAAATATATTTTGAGAGTATTTCAGTGATGAGAACTAAAGGAAGAGTAAAAAAAAAAGGATGATGAGAAGAAAACTTCAAGATGGCGCTGTTAAAATAGTTTTGAAGAATTATTAACCTAATTATTTCAACTAGTGCTTTGTAGAATTAAATAAGTGAATAAGATTATAAAATGTATTTAGATTTTATATAGATTAAAAACTTTGCTGAGGAAAATAATTCCTGTATGAGTAGTACAGAGGGGGAGTCGAAAGTTTTGCAATATTTGGATCACTTTGTCTTCATACGTACCTTTACGACGAAAGATGACTATCATTCAAAGTATAGGCCATCGTGTTGCACCGTCTTTAACTATCTGTCTGCCAGTTCTTGTCCTTCGAGGCGAAGAACTCCTTCAGCCCAGCTGCCGCCACCTCCTGGTTTTGAAGTGCTACCCGCGAAGGAAATAGGCCATGGACCGGAACAAGTAATAATCAGACGGGGCAAGGTCCGGACTATATGCTGGGTATGGCATCAGTTCGATGCCCTCAAGTTCCTGGAGTTTTGTCCGGTTTGTTCGTGCGGTATGAGGCCGAGCGTTGTCCTGCTGTAGGAGAGCGCGCTTTCTGTTCACCAGTGCGGGGTACGTCTCCTCCAAAACGGCATACCTCCGCTCCAGCTGTTTCGGAGTAGAGGTTGGCGTTGATGGTCCGACCGTCTGGAACAAATTCGTAATGATTATCCTCTCGAAATTCCACCAGACGCAGAGCATCACCTCGTGCTCGAAGCGCCGACGTTTATCAACACGTTCAGGATGCTGGTCCGGGCTCAACCACTACCGTGTTGTGTGTTAAGATTACGGAAATGCACACTTTTCATCGCACTTAACAATTCTCTTGATGAAACGTACATCGCGCGGGTTTTCTAGGAGTTTCGTGCACACTTCCATTAGGCAGCTTTCTTTCAGCTGGCGTCAGTTCGTGAGGGACAATGCGACAGCTCCTGTAGACCTTGCCGAGGTCCTGAAGGTGACGAACACGGTGGTATTTGACATTCCCAGCTCGTCTGATAATCTCGGAGTGGTGGTTGTCGGATTTGCCTCTACGGCCTGGTGCACGGCCTACCTGACCTTGTCTGATCGTCGAGGTTTCTGTCGCCTGAGCGAAATTTCTTGAACCATCTGGTTGCGGTGTTGTTGTCCACGGAGCCCTTTCTCATGACAAATGCTTCGTGTTGCTTGAGCAGCGTTATGGCAAAGTTCAAACTCGTAAAGCAAAAGTTCCCTAATTAGCCGGTTGTGGCTGTTCATCTTTTAGTCGTCCCAAACAACTGGCAGAACGACGACATGCAATGATGTTCACAGCAACGGCTACCACTTTATATTCCTTTCGACTGACTGCAGTGCGCGACTTGAACTAGTTTAAACACGTGACATACCCGCCACAGCACATGCGTTTATGCAAATATTGCAAAACTGTCTACTCTTCCTGTGTAGTTTAACTGAAACCACACACACACACACACAAAAGCAGGAAGTTGTTCATTGAAAACAGGAGAGGTAGCAAAGACAAGTTTACTTGCCATCTCAGATTCGAAAAGTTCCGTCTGAAATTTTTTCCATCGGGTAGCTTCTACTGTGAATATTTCCCTTATGTTCTGTAATTTTCCATAATGCATAGTTCTGCTGCTATGGGCATCTGTGTGCATTTCCATTTGTAAAGAGTTTCACCGCTTTTAAAAAATATGACTGAAAAACGTCCTTTCTTGGTCTAGTACACTTCACTATGAAGATAGTTTTGCGCCCATTTATTCCAACGTACAGTTTTACCACTACAAATAAATTTATAGTTAAGTTTTCCTCTACATCTCTGCTTCTGAACGTGCGATTTGAAAAATACTTTGTATTACGGATATCTTCCCCTGCGAGGAATATTTTGCGTGCAGTTCTCACATACTTGTCATAGTGGACTTAAGTACATATTTCTAAGTGCAGATATTTTGACCATTCTAGAAATCCCGTTGAAATAGTTCTTTTTGTAACTGGTTTCCATTCACAATGAACAAAACTGCGCACAAGTGCATTTCGAATAGTTTTTCTATGGGGACCGGAAATGGAATTTAATATTTGCCGATTTTCTTTTTTAATAAAAATGTTTCTTTGAAGAATTTCGAAGGGATTCAAAACGCGTACCAGTTTTACCCAAAAATGCAGCATCGTCTTGTTTTTAATTACGCCATTTGACACACAAAAGTACAATATAAAGAATTTCTTACAAAGATTAGTTTAATGGAATGTGGAAAAGTAGCTGACCGTATTTAAATGTTTTAGATAGAATGCCTTTCCCGGTTTCCATTTGGAAGAGCGTTATGGGAGGACTCTGAAATTGTCCGTACGTAAATGTTATTTTGCAAGAAAAATACAAGGAAGGCAGATGGCGTGATTAACCCCTGATTGCCAATGCTGTCTGTAATTTAGAGGCCACAGTTTTTGCTAGATGCGCCACAACCTCTGAGCAAAAGTTCCTGCGAATTACAAAATCTGAAATAATTTTTCTTTAAATAAGTTTTGTTCCTACTGAACAAAGGCAGATAACCATCAACCCGATGTCTGTATTTTAGATTATTTTCTCACCATTTAGACCCTGATTCATGGTAAGAATTATGGATCTAGTGACGGAAAATGACTTTATGCACTCTCAAGAAAGCGAAGCGGCTGCGTAGATGGATTAGTTTTACTTCAGCCCTTTAGCAAAGGGCACTTGAGCTTTCAATTGATAGTGTTGAACTTTGACATTTCTCTCAACTTTGTTTTTAACACGATCCGGGATAATTTGCAAATGTCTGGAGTTGTTCAGGATCAAAAGGTTTGCAGTACTAGACAACATTTCTTGGATTGGTCGCTGGAAGCCAAGACTGGAAAGAAATGCAAATTTGCGATTTTCTCGATGTTATGTTTTATCGGTACTACATAGGGTTATGGGTTAGTCTTTATTTTTCATGAATTTGGAAGTTAACAGGTGAAAATGTTCAGCTCAGAACCTTGGAAATATGGAAGATAAGCTGCCTTCGTTCAATACCATTGTGAAAAAATATTTTCCGTGTCAGCTGATATCACTACTCTTTGCCGTTGTATTAGCACAATCAAGACTAACCTTTCTATAGATTTCAAATCCGTATGTGACGACGAAGCCAGGATTATGCAAAGAAAAAAAGTTTTACTAGTTTCGTAACTTTTTCACAATGTGTATGACATTAAGTTACACTTTACTGCATACTGATAGCATATTATGTATTTCTGAAAGTTTTTGTAAAACAAGAATAAGTTATCCTCTGGAAAACTGATCATGCTTTTAAATTTTTGATTCAGAAAGAATGTAAAATTAAACAAGAATTAAATGTGCCTTACAACTTAAGTGTCCGCCATACCTCGTGAAAAATAGTTTAAAACACACATTTGCAGAACGCAATTACGTATATAAAAAACAATTTAGAAATCCGGTTTTTTTTTCACATGTAGAATAAACATTGGACCATCTTTCTGCGTTTCTATATTAGTGTCACTTTGCGGAGTAGTATTTTAATAGTTATCCCAAAAGTGTATAATAATGGGCAGATTGACAATTATTTTTAAAAAGTTCTAATTTTGATATCTGCTAGGTTAAAAAGCAGAAAAATAGTTTGATATTTTCTCTCGAAATATAAAAATTTGGTAATAAAAGTGATATGATATATTGATTTTTCCATCTGCATGGTGCTTTACTTGTTTGTTTCGCATTAGGCGAAATTCAAACAATACGGGGTATAGAGGACGCTTAAGTCGATAGAAGTGACTCATTTTCTCTCTGAACCTGGCACTTGAATGTTTTTCTATTCGTCCTCATTCCTAGTCTGTTTACCAAATTGCTGAATGCGCAGAGTGGTTCAAAAGTTTTACCTGCCCTTTTAGAAAATTAAAAAAAAAATAGCTACACCACTTACGGAAATAAGATTTGCAGCATTTGGAAGGTTAAACATCTAAAGTTCTGCAACCTATCATTGCGTGGGGAATGACGCTAATTCTTTCTGTTTATAGCTACAAGATACAATGGCGAAGTTTAGGAAAAAGCAATTTGTGTGACGTGGCGTTTTGTAACTAAATCAGTAATTTAAGTGCAATGCCGAAGTGAAGTGATTTTGACAAATCATGAAAAGCAATGGGTGAACTTTGCTGTTTTATTTTTTAAGTGTTGTCTGACATCATTGGTAATTAGGAGCAGGAAAAGTCACCGTGCGGGGTAGACTTTGAAGTGTGTGTGTGTGTGAGATAGTGTGGATGACAGAGCGAAGTACGTGCATTTATTGAGCCATAAACAAAAACTAAAATTCCCACCCTGAATAATATTCTATTAAAGTAATCCATCTGAATAGAAGGTATCAAACTTCATTTTGGAAGGTTTTATCCGGACGTGAGATTTAAAAAGTATAAAGTTGGTTTCCTCGAGAAGCCGGCAATTGAGCTCTATGAAAATAGTGTCGATTTTTCACTTCTCGTTCATAGTCTGCGATTTAAAAATTTAGAACAATTTTATTGCAAAATTTTCAAAAACCTTGCGATGCCAGGAAGGTCAGCGCTGCAAGTTTATAGTGCGTGTGTGCTTGCGCACGCCCTCAACAAAGTCTCATCTTTTTGTTTTGGACAGGAGCAACCGCCCCTATAAGATGAGCTGTTAGATCTGCTACTGGCATTGTTAAAGTACCTGAATGGCTTGGCTTAATTCCTGCTATTTTTTCAACGGCTCAAGGGGTGGGTTCAAGATGCGAGAGCAACAACAACAAAAAGAATTGTCCTTCTGTTCCGTTACTTGTCTGACGATAGTAATTCTAGTTCCGGTTTTAACTGTTCCTCCTAGGGACTAACGCAGATCATTGACAACTTCCCAAAACAAACTCCTAAGGAGGTATTGAAATTATTCGTTGAAATCATTGTTCACTGTGTTTTGACTTAAAAAACAATGTAATAATTTTACAATGTCGGCGAGATATTAAATGTTTGCCGCTTAACTATACAGAAATCAATAGTCTTTATGATGTTGCCATGGTTGCTGTAGGTAATCCGGTACAGACAGTAAGTACAAAACTATGTTGAAAGCTAAAAGATTCCTGACGACCTCCTGGGGTTCGTAGGGCCAAAAATCAGATACTTTGTTTTTGCTGGATTATAAAAATACAGTATGAAATCTTATCTTTAAAATGATACTATTCAAAGCAAACATGCGACTAGAAGTATTTCTATTTAATTTTCAAAACAAATCTACCTTCAAAGTTTTTGTAGTGCAAGAGGACCGCAGGGATATCGTTACCGCTAAGCCACACTTATAACAAAACTTAGAATAACAATAACAAATTTATAATAAAATTTGCCTCTCAAATTTTGTTATCGCTGTACCGTATTTTTGAACTCCATGATTATAATTGTCTGCCGTCATGAATGAAATAAAGACTGTTTCCAGAGGGTTGTCTCAACTAAACGGTTTCACAAAAATGTGTCCATGCGCATACGCAAAACCCAAACGAATGCGCCAAGCGTATCATATCGGAACATGTACCAAAAACAGTATTTGTGATTTTACTAATTTTGGAATTTGGAGTATATGAAGCAGTTGCATGTTTCAACGAAGGCTACATAACAAATGTAAAATTTTTAGGTGTTGGCTTTCATAAAGTTAGTGCTTCTGAAAAAATGGCTCGATAGAAAAGAGCAAAACGAAAAAAAAATTAGAACAAGACTTTGAATGAGCAGAGAATCCTGTTTCGCTTCCCATTGCACTGGACTGTATTAAGAGACAGAATGGGGGTAAGACATGCTAGTTTTAATTCCAAAGCCATTTTTGTACAAATAAGTGTTTTTTATATTTATGTATCTTTCTCAAAAACTACATGATATTGCTCTGAACTTCTAAGCAATTCCTAATCTTATGAAGGTACACACTTTAGCGTGAGCTTTTATTTTTACTCTTAGTTTTTCTAATTGTTTTAAATTCATATGTTCATTTTAAGTAGGTATTGGTTCAAAAAATTGGAAAAAAAATTAATAAAAAAAAAAATTAAGCACGCATACTAAAATACGTCAAATGAGTCTCCTAACACGTGTTGAAAAAAATTGCGCAGTTTCATTGGATAGTTCCTGAGGTAAGTAATACGATACATTCAGTATCGTATTACTTAACTTGCGTTTGAAATGGGATTTGTTACTTATCAGTTTAATTTTTGATTCTAGCTGCTGAAGACTTCTTCAAAGACATTGAGCAAATATTCAATAATAAACGTCTTAATTTTTTCTCCGAAAACACGCATGCGTACGTGAGGAAATGTATCGCGAATGTGGTATCCTCAGTTAAGAGGTCTACAGCAGCTGGTTTCTACTTTTATTCACATGCAGTAAAATTTCGCTACACAGCCATACAGAGAGACAGCGTAACTACGGACTCGTAACGTTTGCGAAACCATGAATTGATATGAATACTTTATAGGCCGACCCGGTGGCGCAGTGGTCTAAGCGATGGCCTCTGATCGTTCGTCCGAAAGGGGTCCGGGTTCGACCCGGTGAGGCATGGATGTTGTTTGTCTTACTGCACTGGCTCTCTCCCTTCCCTGGAGTCAGCGACCCAAAATTAGGGACGGGCGACTGCTTTTATAGCCCATTGAGTTGCTCACGGTGATCTTTAAACCTGCAATAAAAAAAAATACTTTATAGGAAAATTTAATGTATTTACCTGCGAAAAAATGAAAAACTACCAAAATAACTTTCGAATGCGTTCCTCCGTATCATAATTAATCATGGACGTAATTAAAAAGTTAACTTGGCCGCCCCGGGTGGCGCAGTGGTCTAAGCGATGGCTTCTGATCATTCGTCCGAAAGGGGTCCGGGTTCGAATCCCAGTGAGGCATGGATGTTGTGTTTGTCTTACGGCACTAGCTCTCTCCCTTCCCTGGAACCAGTGACCCTAAATTAGGGACGGCCGACTGCTTTATAGCTCATTGAGTTGCTCACGGTAATCGTTGTTAAACCTCCAATCCAAAAAAAAAAAAAAAAGTTGAAGGCTTTATCAGACCAGCTCGCGAAAACATCGCAATATTGAATGCTTGAACTTTAGCAGTTAAAATCTCCAGATGATTGTCCAAAGTCATCGCTGATTCAATGTCACGCTAACTGCGCACTTATTTACAGCACGCTGTGCCGCCTCCATAAACACATTGATCAACCTTACGGTATAAACGGGTAGGCAGCCATTTACTCACGTGTCTATTAAATCTTCATCAGCAAAATGAACAATTTCCCCTGTTTCGCCTATCCGTACGACGAGTGCCGTAATACTGGCCAAGACTGTTTTCATTCACTTAATGTGTTAATCATTTTTTTTCTTTCCGATAGCGTAAAAGTTGCATAAATCTGTCACTTCACATCTGTGTCAAAAGGATCGAAAATTAATTATAGAAGTTGAGTTACTGATCAGGCGGGCTGTGCACTTTATAGTTTTAACGGTTGTGTGGGGATAGTAGACGCCGCCCAAAGTGCGCGTGGAAGGTACACAAAGCTTGGGAGCATTATAAAATACTTATTAATGGGGTTTTGCATATAGCAGATTATGTAAAGGAAAGGATCTTTCAAGTTCCACTAAAAAAAAAAAAACATAAGTGGCAACCTCCAATTTAAGACAGCATCTATAATTCACTATGCATTGTTGGTATTTGCTTATAAATACCTTCATGACGTAAGGAGGTATAAATTAGTGGTGCGATGTGGTCCTTTCAGGCGAATTTGGCATCTGTTTTATTGATGAAACTCGTGTTCCGAAATATCAGTTCCTTGTTTGTTTTTTTTTACAAATGTTTACATTTTATTTTTTGAAATTATGTCGAAACTGTGTTGCAATCGGGGCCCGATTTATACAGAATCGGGCCTTAGGCACAGCACAAGATGAGGCCCCCACCCGTCCACATTTTTGAAAGAGGATGTACATGTGTTGCCACTAAATATTATCAATTAAAAGTTGATTTAATAAATGGGACGCTGTGAGGGGAAAACTGGGAAATATCTACTTTTATTAAATTTTAATATTAGCAAGGAAATTCGCACTTAATATATATACGGGTAAGTGAAACATTATTTAATAGTTTAGTATTGCTATTTTCGCATTTATGTAATAATTCAAATATCCACAGATGTTAAGTTATTCATCCCCTTTTAATCTTATTTTTAACCGATTAACATTTAGACTTGGTACAGACTGATTTTTTGGGGGGGGGGGGCGGCAAGGTGAAATTCCATGTAGCTGATTAATCACCTGTGATGTGTTCAATATTATAGTAGAATAATTCTATTAACAGAAGAATGATACTTAGATTTGAACAAACATGTATAACTGGATAATTCTCACTCATTATTCAGTTTTATTAATTCACTTAATTTAGACTAGAGCAATTCTAAAATCTACTTTACAGTACGAAATACTCAACGCTTCTACATAATGTTGTAGCAATGCAAAACCTCTCAAGAGGTGTATAGGAATATATAGCACATATATACATATTTCATCTGAAAGTTTCAGATGAAAAGCACTGCAGTTTTCCTACCTTATCCATTGTCACATTTGAAATTAATATCAATATAATCAGTTTTTCTCCATATTAATCAGTTTTACAAGTTCCTTAGGTTCTGATTTTTCCAAGCAATAAATGTTTGTGATTTTGAGGACTTAAAGTAGTGTGTGTACGCGCGCGCACACACATTATGTATAAAAGGAACAATCGTCAGAGTTATGAGGTGGTAGTGAAAGAGCCTAGTAAAAACACCAGTGTTAATCTACATTTCAGGAAAAAACTTTTTTTTCTATTCATAATTAATAAGGAAAAGCATTTTTTTGCATTGCGATTCTGGGTTGCAATTATTTTTTTTCATTGCGATTCTGGGCCCGTTTTTTGTTGAAACGCATTTTTTTTTTTGCATTGCGATTCTGGTATTCTGTAGGTAGATAACATTACACGAAAAATGCTAACAACATTACAACAAAAACATTAATACTGATATTCTATAAGCAAATTAAACGTATAAGAACAAGGATAATGCTTGGCCCTTAAAAAATAAACTCAAAAATAAAATAAACCTTTAAATCCCCAAATTAAACTCCTGCTTAATAAGTTTATTGAAAGAGCAATACGCAATTAAATAGCATCGTCATCCCCAGACCCGCCTTAGTTTTAAATTGCTGCGCCAGACTTACGAAACAAAATAAAATAATTTTAGAAGCTCACAGTATGAGGTACAGCCTTTCTCCGGCTTAGCATTCCAGCATTGGCAATATGCATATATTGTTCTAAGTTTTCATTGCTTTTCTTTAATACTTTCCTATTTGAACATCTGCTAAAATTTCTCTTTTCAAGGCGGTTGGATCTACGGCGTCATGTCTTCTTCCCGTCTTCCACGACCCGGTTTTGTTTGCATGCTGGCGACTAAATCTTTTAAGGGATTAGTAACTGAAGGAGTTTTTCAAAATTATTGAAGTGTGTGCTTAAAAATTCTGAACCTTCGTTTCTTGAAAGAGGCTGCTGGTTTTTCACTTAAGGCGCGTGTAACGCTTTTATCAGGGTCGGAACCATTTGAAGTATTTTATGAGGTTTCAAGGCACGATCATAAGTTCATAGAAGGGCGTCTTTTAATCGAGAAAGCCGTTTAAACCGTTAGCAAATAGGCTAGTGTTAACAAAAACTGGAAGTTTCATTTGCTGCGGGGTCTTGTGCTAAGATATACTGTTTGGGACTGTGTCTAGAAGCCCGAATGTAATGTGTTTATGTAAAGCTATTGCCCATTGTTCAAGTAGCCGACCTGCTTCATGGTAGCGCAGCGGTAATCGGAGGAAAAGATCTCGGAGCTGACTTTGTTGCAACCACATGCCAACGCATACATGTCTGTGCACAGCACTGTCATATCCTTTGAAATCCCAATGTCAGACATAGTTTTGACAGAGATAAATTATAAAGGTTCTTACCCTGAATCCAGAAAAGACCTAGAAGGCAGGATAAGGGCTGGTGAAGAGCGAATAAGTTTGTGTGTACGTACATACGACTAAAAGTAAGGTTGAAGATTAGTAAAACTAAAACAGAGTGCATATGTTGAAATTAGAAATTACTAAAAGAATCTAATTGGTGCCATTTTAATGATCAATGAGTTCCCATATTGATTACAAGAAGCGTGCATCTCCTCATGCTTTTTGAGGTGTTCGCATCCTCTGTAGGTCCATTTTTAGTTAATGTCCATATGTGATTCGTAAGCAAGAACTTGGAAGTATGCATTGATTACACTTTCCTTTTTAAGACATAATGACAAATTGCTCTTGAACATTTTTAGTTTCTTCCAAATGCTCCAAGTTTTATGCGCCGATCAATTTCTTCAACGTGGCCCTCGCTTGAAATCTGTTGCCAATCTCCTCTAGGTTTTTCCCATCAATAGCTAAATCTTCAATTCTTGTAGAAGTAAAAGCATTGTCCATCAACTTTGTTTTCTGCAAGTTTATTTTTAATCTGACTTCTTTACTCATTTCAGTGAGTTCCTGGATAAACACTCTGCAGCTCTGAGGGGGTAAATACATAAATTAAAGTGATTTCATGTTTTTATCGATACTTTGCGATATAAAATTCCCCGTGAATGGTTCATGGTGCTTCAATTTGTGTAACAGCTGTCTAGATAATGGTTTAATACAATTTGAAGCTGTTTTGCTGAAAACCTAATCCATTGGGATTCGAATACCCACGGCGCAGCAAAGCATCGTACAGAGCAGGTCTGTTAAGCTCTGATAAATAAGTCTGTTGTGGAGATCGCATTCACTTTTTTTAACACATTTAGTATGTGTGACTATTAGTCTGAAGCAGCAGTTCCCATTTGGTGGTTTGCGAAGGTGTTCCAAGGGCTTCGCGGTAAAAATTCTGTAATGGCGTCTTCATAAAATTACAATAAAGGTATTTTTTTTTAAACTGCATAAGTTGAAATGCCTTAAGTTTAATAATTTTTTGCAGATGTTTGGGACACGCGTCTTACATAGCCAAGTACGCATGAGAGGGTGATCGGTGCTGTCTTACATTTCAAAAACAGCCGTGAGCGAGGAAACGACTACTCCCTGACACCACAAAGTCACGGAATAGCTAGTTCTATCAGACTCTGACGTAGAAAGAAATCTATTAGTTTTTAGCTTGTGGGATGACCTTGCAGAGTGCGAATGTGCTGTTGTTCAGCGGGTACTCCCAGAGCATCAAAGTCTGTGCATCGTTAAGGGTAGCATTAGGGTTGTAAGAGCTTGCGAAAATTTTGATTTCAAGGTGGAAATATCTATTAGTAATTTTTTCCCTGTGAAATCGTGGATCTCTGGTTGAAGAATGTCACCGTGATAACGAAGTAAAATAAAGATATTCTTTCTTAAAATATGTCGCAAGACGTTCTTCTAAAAACTCGTAAAACGCATTGAATTGTCAAAAACTCCACAAAAAAAAATTGCTTTAAAATGTTCAAGATATTGGTATTACATCTACTACTAAAGACATACAGTGAAGACTATATATTAAATTTGGGTTTATTTACGGGAGGTGAGAAATATCCACGTCCATAAGGTATCAGTTGCAGAGAAGTCCTCGGGTTCGCGATAGCAATATGTTGAAAGGAATTCGTGGGCCAAAAAAATTTGGGAACCGCTGGTCTAAAGAAGCTTGCGATGCCTTTCAACACTACGTCCAGACTCTTTGTAAGTGCATGAGTTGTGGCTTGGCATCAGACAGTGAAAAACTGACAGGTGGATCTATAACATGCCGATGAGATACTGGTTTCGTACGAAAGAAGTCTTAAAAGTTAACTGAGGTCAGATTTTGTCATACATACGGTCATGTGTTAGACAAAAAAGGGGGACTTTTCTGTCTGCTCAGTCCAAGACGAATTTGCATAACTTGATTTCTGGCAAAACGTTTTCGACAGATTACCGTCTATTGTTTCATTGTGCTTTGAATTTAATCTTTTGCTTATGTTTTTAACTCTTTGTGAGAACTATTGATTATTCTGTGGAGTACTAAAATTTTTGGCCCGCGGATTTCTAAAAGTACGTATTTCAAATGACGTTGCATCCAGTTTGGATTAGTGACAAGGGAAGCCTTTCAACTGTCACTCTTCAAAATTGAAGAAACGTGGCCAGGAGATAGTACTAAGGGCAAAAACCAATGGGTGTATTTCCGTTTTGGCCCAAATGAGCTGACAAATGTGAACGAGTGGTCTGAAAATGGCCTTAGAGCAAAAGTGGGAAAAATCATCTAACATGTGTTGTGGTGCGTGATATGTAACCCCAAATATCAGCTATGTCCCCATGATTTAAAATAAGCTCATGCTATATAAAAAGCAGTAAAACCTTTATAACAGGCGTAAATGAACATTTGTGGCATTGAACACATGACCAAAGCAAAGTAATGTGGAATAATGAGAACAACGCAAGATCCCAAAGTTATCACAGTACTGAAAATTGTCATTGATATTTGAAAAACAAAAACGTTGAACATTATCAAAAGAAGCGTCATCACTTTCACAGTATCCAATTTTTATCCACGGATATAACATGTTGAATTTTTCTGACTGTCATTGATTGTTCATTGATATGTTCGATGATTTTCTCCACTTGTGCTCTCTAAGGCCATGTTGAGACCCATCGTTCACCTTTGTCAGTTCATTTGGGCCAAAACGGAAATACACTTATTGGTTTTTACCCTTAGTACTATCTCCTGGCCACGTTTCTTCAATTTTGGAGAGTGACAGTTGAAAGGCTTCCCTTGTCAGTTAAAACACTCGTTCACCTTTATCAGTTCATTTGGGTCAAAACTGAAATACACCCATTGGTTTTTGCCCTTAGTACTATCTCCTGGCCACGTTTCTTCAATTTTGGAGAGTGACAGTTGAAAGGTTTCCCTTGTCAGTTAAAACACTCGTTCACCTTTGTCAGTTCATTTGGGCCAAAACGGAAATGCACCCATTGGTGTTTGCCCTTAGTACTATCTCCTGGCCACGTTTCTTCAAATTTGGAGAGTGACAGTTGAAAGCCTTCCCTTGTGAGTAACATATTGTGAAACCCAAATTTGCCGCCCCGGTGGCGCAGTGGTCTAAGGCGCTGGCCTCTGATCATTCGTCCGTAAGGGGTCCGGGTTCGAATCCCGGTCAGGCATGGATGTTGTGTTTCTTACGGCACTGGCTCTCTCCCTTCCCTGGAACCAGTGACCCTAAATTAGGGACGGGCGACTGCTTATAGCCCATTGAGTTGCTCACGGTGGTCGTTAAAACTCCAATCAAAAAAAAAAAAAAAAAAAAAAAAAAGACCCAAATTTGCCGGGCCACCCCCGTGGCGCAGTGGTCTAAGCGATGGTTTTGACCAATCGTCTGTGATGGGACCGGGTTCGAATCCCATTGAGGCATGGATGTTTGTGTTTCTTTCCGCACTGGCTCTCAATGCGTTATCTGTCCAACACTGGTTATCTGTGTACATTGGTCATTTAGCATACTGTTAAATCCCATGTTTGATGTATACTTGTTCACTATGTGTTACATGATCAACACTGGCCATAGCTGTGTAAATTGATAATTTGGCACGCTGTAAACCATGTAGGATTTGTACTTGCTGCTGTGAAATATCTATATCCTGTTTATGTCTGCCTGTTTGTCATGTCTGTACCACCAGGTCTAATAAATCTTTAAAAAAAATTGCCTGTGGGAGTACTCGAACCCACGTCGTTCTACTGCGGAGCCGAATGATTTCCCAATTACGCTACGACCACAAGAGCTTATCACTACTACTTGCCATTTTGACATGTTCGCCTCTGTAGTGCGTTGCATATATCACCACACTGATATAAAGCTGGGGGCAGGAAATCGCAGGTTTCGGATCCGTTGCAAACCATACTTTGAAGAAACTCTGTAGAACGAATTCTCACTTATTCCAGATGTGTGGAAGAAGAATCACACATTTTTTCGAAGCTAAGAAGGAATTATAATTAATTCCAGTCGATGTGTGGAAGGGACATCATGCATTTTTCGAAGAACCTAAAGGCAAGTTGATCCATTTTTTGCGTTTGGGCGCCAATGTGTAACCCAGATTTGGCGGGACTCGAACTCACCTCCTTTAGCTCCGAAGCCGCTGAATACTTTCCCAATTAAGCTACGCCGGCAAGAGCTTATCATTGCTACTTTCCGTCTTGACATGTCACCTCTGTAGTACGTCACATGTCAACATTAAATATTTTACATGTGCTATGGCCCATATAAAATGTGTAGCTGCGTATTTATAACTATTATTTCCCTATTGTTAATTGAATTTTTTTCTGGTTTATGAAGGCTTTTCTGTTGCACGTAATTCCAGTGTTTTGCCATGAAAGACGGCAGCTTTAGTTTAGAATCCCTAATCATACGTTCTCTCCTTATTAACCTAATCTCCCCCCCCCCTCCTGTTGCACGCTACTTTCTTTTGTTGAAGTGCAGGCCCATTTTTCGTCGAAGGAACTCAATGCCGCGACACAAATGTTCAGGTGTGTGTCAAACCTTGGATCACAGCATGTGTTCAACCAATGGTAGATAGAATGGTATAAATCTTTAGACGAAAGGGGAGTGTCTTAAATGATGGAAAATGCATTAACTTATTTTTAAGTAAAATTTGTTTCGTAAGTTTTTAAACAGTCATTACTTTAGACCAGCCCCCTTATCGCATCTATAAATCAGTTGAGAAAGGACTTGATTGAGTTGACGCGTAATGAGTTTTGCCCTCATTATTTCAATAATTTAAGGTATTGTGAAGGCTTAGTTAACCACAGGAGCTAGTTTTATGTGTGTTGCGTGTTATGCAAGAGCATGCAGTTGTTGGAGAATACTCAGTCTGAAGAATGCCATTTATCTAGGTCAGGTTTATAACATGACGCAAACCTTCTCAGTAGGTTAAAAGTAGTTGAAGAGCTATCGGCATCAAATATGCTCTTACACGTGACCTCAATGCTTTCATCTCTTCTCCTTTTGATTTCATTTCCGAAGTCCCTTGGTGTCTGCTAAATTAATCAAAGCACATTTGCGAACCAGATGCAAAGGCAGTTAATGATGAATCTTCCCGAGAAATGCCTTAGGGTCTGGTCCATTTCACCTTTTTAAGGACTGACACAACAGCTTTACGAAGATAACTTATGTCCGTATCTTCCTACAGTTCATCCATTTGCGTATGAAGAAAAGGTTTCACGTACTTTCGATTAACTGATGCCCGGTGTTGATTGCTGTTGCTGAACGCCATGATAATTACCTAGCGCATTTACCTTGTGGGTTTTCTGTTGCCACCCAGTCTGAATCTCTTAACTCTGTTGTACATGAAATTCTTAAAGGTTATTTTAATGGCCCAGAAAAGAAATCGTATTGCTGTTCATTCAGAGCAACACATTTTACGATAGCGATGCTGAAAAAATTCCTGTGGTGTCACAATTTTGGGCTCGAGTCGAATTATCCTCTGTCTAATTACCTCAAAGGCTTTTCAGAACGTTTCATAATGATGCCATGGTAATGAATTACATTTAAAAGATCTTTACTCGACTAAATTGATTGAAAAATGGACGAAGTTATCTTGACATGAATGCAGTTTTCAATATTGAAGCATTTCTCATACATCACAGGAACTTGCAAATCACATGTTATAATAAAACCTTTTGACAGCATAAAAATAACTCCAGTAGACCGCGTAAAGAAATCTCTTCTACTCCTTTGCCGAGTGGTCAGAGGCCCAGCTTCTGACCAATCATCCGAGCTGGACCAGGGTTCAAATCCCGGATGAGGTTTGGGTGGTGTGCTTGTCTAACGGCGCTAGCTAGCTCTACCCGTTCCCACGAACGAGTGACCCTAAATTAGGGACAGGCGGCTGCTCATTATAGCCCTATGTAGAGATTAATACCCTTTTACGGAGAATTGTTAATCGCCGGAACAAACAAACAAAAATAACTTTCCTATCTTGCTAGTTCGAAATAACCAATGGACAATGAACTTCGCAATTTGGCACCAAGTAAATAGTGCTACATCTGATTTTCCAAATTTGCTATGTTTACCAAGAAAGGGGAAACAAAAGATTGGGTTGATGCCGTTTTTTTTACCGCACTACAGGAATGTATTACATCAGAAGGGAAAACGGAATCAATCAACTATGTATTCCCGCCATTGTTTACGATGGTGTCCCAACTTCTGGATAGGTCTTAAATGCCATTCTTGAAAAAACGTTCTTGTTTTGCGGCGAAGAAATAGTCAAGGAAATTCTGGAGATCAACATCATTGTTGAACGTTCTGCCACGGAGTACATTCGACAGAGATCGGAACAGGCGATAGTCTGAAGGGGGCAATATCTGGGAAATAGGCCGGATGTGAAAGGATCTCCCATTTCATGTCCTGAATGGCCATTTTGGTCATGTTTGCACTGTGAGGAGCAAACGTTATGTTGGAAAAGGATACCATGGCGCCGATGTGGCAGTTTCTGCCGAATTGCTCCCTCCACACGGCGCAGTTGCTCACAATAGTGCAGCGTTGATGATCCGATTCCTCGGCAGCATTTTCCAGTGAATTATGTCTTCCATGTCCCACCAGACACACATGATCTTCGCAGGATGAAGGTCATGTTTTGAACGTAGTGTGGGCCTCATGTTTGGACTTAACCATTCTCTTCGATGCCTGAAATTCACGTACAGGCACTACTTTTCATCTCCAGTAACAATACATGACAGAAAGGGTTTGTGTTGCTGAGAACATTCGCGATAACGCGCGGGCAAGGAACCACATATGACAACACGCTGATTCTTGTTGTACTCTGTGAGTGTGAGGCACCCAAGACTCCAATTTCTGGACCTTTCCCATACGTTTCAGGTGTCGCACCACTGTAGCCTGATCACAGTCCATCTCAGTGGCCAATTCCCGTGTGGTTTGACGCGGATCCAAGTGGATGAGATGGTTCAAACGATCCTCATCAAAGCGAGATGGACGACCTGAGCGTGAAGAGTTGGTCCAAAATCGCCACCTCGTAACAGCTCAAACCATTTGCTGGCTATCCTTGGAGCAATAGCATCCTCCCCATAAACAGCACAAATTTGTCGAGTAGCCTCGGTGGCTGTGGATCCCTTGTTAAACTCGTAGAGGAGCAGATGTCGGAAATGTTCATTCCTCTCTACTTGACACTCCATACTTCCGGACCTGAAAACCAAAAAAAAACATTAGCCATAGTAGCACAACGCAATATGATTTAGATACACGATATTACTTGGCTACATTTTGATATGCAACTGGCCATATGCACAGTCACTACTGACCTGGAAAACACTCTTGAAATAAAACTGCATGAACGTGTGCAGCAACCAAACAGCAGCAAAAATCCGTAGGCTTAATTTGGAGGGGGGGGGGGAGGGATTTGCCATTTGCCAGCGCAAAACTAATCACTCAAATTTTGATTGCTTTCAAATACATTTTCAAAAACTCTGGTCTCAACTTTTTAAGTTCCGAGGAAACTCGTGTTAGCCGGTGGCAGAGTGGTACGAAGCGTTGGCTTCTAACCATTAGTCCGAGATGGGTCTAGTCTTCCGTCCGAACGGGGTCCGGGTTCGAATCCCGGTGAGGCATGGATGTTGTGTTTGTCTTACGGCACTGGCTCTCTCCCTTCCCTGGAACCAGTGACCCTAAATTAGGGACGGGCGACTGCTTATAGCCCATTGAGTTGCTCACGGTAGTCGTTTAAACCTCCAATCAGAAAAAAAAAAAAAAGATGGGTCTAGGTTCGAATCCCGAGTAAGGTATAGATGGTGCGTTTGACTTACGGCACTGGCTCTCTCCGTTTCCTGGAACTCACGGCGGTCGTTTAAACCTCAAAACAAATTAGCCTCTCCGTTGGCCTAGTGATTTAGAGGCGCTGGCTTGCGACTATTTCTCCTAGATAGGCCAGGGTTCGAGTCGCGGATGAAGGTGTGCTTGTCTTATGGGGCTGACTCTGTCCCTTACCGGGAACTAGTGAACTGAAGTTAAGGACTAGCGATTACTTATAGCCCATAGAGTTGCTAATAGCAGTCGTTAAGGTGGTTCCACCTAAAACCTCTGCCTTATGTTTCCAATGGTAAAACTTCTTTAGATATTTTCTTCGCAATTCATGTATTCCGCAGGACGAAAATATGCACATCGATAAAACTAACTTTAAGTTATAGCATGGGATACTTAATACTTGCTTAACCATAATTATATTAAAAATCAATCATTTTTCTTCGAGTAATGTTTAGACCTGTAAACTGATCTAAGTATAGATAACCATAATTAAACAATCCAACATTATGTTTTAGCAAGTATTAAGTATCCCAGGCTGCTATAACTTAGTTAGTTTTATCAATGTGCAAATTTTCATCCTTGGGAGTACATTAATTGCGAAGAAAATATCTAAAGTTTTACTATTGGAAACATAAGGCAGAGATTTTGGGTGGAAACCACCTTAAACTCACGAAAACTAACTAGTTATTTTTCGTCGTTAAGAAATCCGTACATTGGAAAAGACATACGTGCAGAAATTCTTAGTTAGGTTTCCATAACGTAATTTTCTGGAACGTTTCTTTTTATGGTTTCCTACTCCATGCAAAGAATGGCTCAAATTACTCCTGACAGAAGTTTCCGGTTATAATGAGCGAATCTTTTCAGAAACTAAGATTAAGGACACTGTTCATTCCTGAATTACATTCAAGCCTCTTTAAAATTTCCCAGACAAAGCCTGTAGCTTTCAGAATCAAGCAAAATTACTCGTTTTTTACGCTTTCCAACCGTACTTTGAAGAAGCGTATATGCTCCAGCTTTTATGCGTGCGTGCGTCCGTCCGCATGTCCGCACGATAACTCGTGTAAAAATAGTTCGATTACGATGAAATTTTAGTATGTATTAGGGGGACCACCTGGGACCGAATCCTATTGAAAATGGGTGAAGTGGGGGTCAAAGATCAGGACATAGGATCGGGATCCATACCATCGCCCTTATGCATTGTAACTTACGTAAAAATGCTTCGATTGAGACAAAACTTTATCATGTTGTTCCGGAAGTATACTTTACCGGTTCTGTAGAATATCATCGAAATGGGGTCAAAGGTCATTATCGAAATGGGGTCATAGGAGCGAGATTTGTTCTACAGCCAATTATCCTCATAACTTGAGTAATGATTTCTGGTATGTTGGAAAGTGTATCATAATCAATGCATTGCATGATTTTACTAACTTGGTTTTTTCATTATCCGCACAAAAATTGCTAACAAAAAAAATTTTTTTTGGTCGTACTTACATTCTAACTAAAAATAATTTTACGAAGCAGCTTTCTAGGAAAAATTGTGTTTTCAGTTAAGTACTAATAACATCTTGTTTTTTCGTTTCAACATTATTTTTTTTTTCAACAATACGCGTCTAGAAACTAAGAAATCTTATCCAGGTTGGCTGACACACTGACTCGTCTGAAAGCGAACTGACAAGTATTGGTACTTACCACTCTACGATCCAGAAACGCATTCAGTCCTGTTTCTAAAATATATAAATGGTATCGTCCAATTAATAATATAAACTTCCAGATCTGTCTGGAACGTGTGACGTCACAGTAACGTCTGCATTGTGGCGCCATCGCGTATCGATTAATTCGTGTGGGCCCTGGTGATGTCAGTGATTGCATGTTATATAAAATCACGCGATCTAATGTCAAAGTGATTCCGTGCTATGCAATAGCACGCGATCTAATTCCAGTGATTGCGTGCTATATAATAGCACGCGATACTTTGAGATGTCAGTGATCGCGTGCTCATTTGAAAAACATTGGATTATCAATGACTTTGTTCTATTTATCCGATCCACAAAATTTGAATTGCAATCTTAATATCACAGCAAGTTGAGTTTGTATATTAATTTAGCACAGTTCAAATATTAATTTGTACGGTTTAATTATTTTTTGCTTTTTTAATTTGACTTCCGAGTTTAGTGCTGATTAAATTATACAATTTGCAAAAGATCGATCTATCTCAACGCTCTCGCTCTGACCTACAATAAAACCTGAAATCTTGTGATGTCAAAGTGAGCAAAATTGTATCTAAAAACAGATGTCGCGCCCCAGCAGCACATTGTCGATAATTTAGATAGTTCCGATATACAATGTCGCATCATTTATGTAGAAAAAGCTCTGGTATAAAGTTTCAAACGAACCGTCGAATCAGACCACCTAAAGAAAGCCGTGAACGGAACAAAAAGTGCCGGAGAAAGTATTTTAACGTGAAAAATCAAAGCAAAAGTTATTAAGGTAAGTTTACACGAAAACTACTGGACTACAAGGAAAATTGTTAAACAGGAACAAATATTTTACACAATGTTTATTTATCGCGAGGTCTTTTGAAAAACGGCAATAAATAGCATATAATTTTTAGTTCTAACATGAATGAGTTCTTACTATAAAAGTTTTTACTATATTTCCTTACAAAAAGCCGGCGTCTATTTGATTTGTTTTCAATCTGCTTCAATTAAAAATTTAATCACCCATATATTAATCTTTATTTATAGCTTAAAACCAACCGTCCTAGGACGGGCTATAGGCTAGCAGCTTATATGTAGACTTTAGGATATGGATGAAGGAAGAGATAAAGGGCTATACACTGAAGAGCAATTGAATTAGAGATACCTGTCTAGTAACGTGTAGCACCACCTTTCGCCCTGATGACAGCGGCGATTCGTCTCGGCATGGACTCGACAAGACACCGGAAGCGTTGGGAAGCCATACGGATGCACGACCCCTGAAGAAGCTCCCACAGTTCACGAAGATTTGATGCAGGTGGAGGGGGGGCGGAGCCTTGAACATCTCTCTCGATGGCATCCCAGATGTGCTCGATGGGATTTAGGTCAGGTGACTTAGCTGGCCAAGGAAACGAGGTCACGTCAGTGGAGTGTTCATCCAACCATTCGAATACAATTCGGGAGCGATGGCACGGTGCATTGTCTTGTTGCAGGATGAGGTCCTCAGTGGGATGTTGAAGACGCACAAACGGGAGCTAATGGTCATGCAGGATATCCCGGTAACGTTGACCTGTGAGAGACGATGTCACACGTACCAGGGGGTACCATTTCAGTCCACGTAAACAGCCTCCAGACGAGAATGCTACCCCCACCAGCTTCAAGAGTACCCTGCTGGCAAGAAGGATCCATCGCTTCATGTGGCTTGCGCCGTACTCGTATCCTGCCAATCTGCATGTACCAACGTGAATCTCGACTGATCAGTCCAGGCAACATTTTCCCACATATCTAGGGTCCAGTGGCGATGTTCCCGCGCCCATGCTAATCTTTGCACCCTGTGATGTACGGTCAGCAGCGGTACCCTCGTGGGACGATGGCTTCTCTACCACATAGCGAGGAGATGGTTCACGTTTTTGTGCACCAGCGTTAAATTGCCGAGTGATTTTTTTCACTGTGGCCCGTCTATCCGCTGTTACAATGCGAGCTAGCCGACGATGACTCCACTCATCCACACGCTGCTGTCCATGGCAGTTGGCCCTTGCAGGGATGGTTTTACCGGATTCGATGTACTCACGGTGCACCAGTGACACAGTGGCTCGTGAAAATCCCAGTGCCTGCGCGACTTCCAAGATGGAGTGACCCAATCGTCGGGCCTCAACAAATTGCCCACGATCAAATGCGCTTAGATCCTTCGTATTACCCATACTGCGTCCGACTCTTACTGATTCCCGTCGCATCACTCCTTTTATTGTCGGATCGCTGCATGCGTCATGTCGTTTCCGTTTACAGGGCCGCATTCGCATAACGCCAGCTGTCTCTAATTCAATTGCTCTTCAGTGTATATCCGAAAAGATTTTGTTCAATCTGTTACTTTTGGAGTATTAGGGCTAGTCATAAGTTTTCGGCGCTCTACACAGCAGGCTGTAAAAGCACAGCGGATTAATTTTTGTCCGAATTCCGTGCTGTGTGGGGCGGGGGTGGGGGGTAGTCGGGTGGCAACACTGCTTCGAGCGACACGTGTAAGTGGACAGCCTACATGTGCGGTTAATTGAGCTAGGGCACGGAGACCGACAAAGAGCATATTCTCTGTCTGTTTGTCATGTTTGATATCGGGAAAATCGCAGCAGTAGTATAAGAGTGGATTTGTTCGGGTTACAGTGAAAAAGCTGTAGGTGCAAGCATGCGTCGTGAGTGGTTCTTGCAGTTCGGAAGCGGTGATAGCAGCGTGGAGGAGAGGCAGCGAAGAGAACGGAGGAAAGGGCAGATGCAGATTTGAAAATTCTTGTGGACGAAAATGCCAACACAGAACTGACAAAAGGAGTGAATCATTTGAAACTGGATCGCCGGTTGCACGCAATTGCACCCCATACGAGCTTACCGAGCACAAAACTGGTCAGAGGCTGAGTACGTTTCATTGCTTGCCAGATATCGTAAGGACGTACCGAGGAATTCCATTACAGGTGATGAAAAAGGAATTCCCTATGGCAACCTGATCTACCAAAAGGTCATGGTTAGACCCTCGGCCAGCTTATCACATAAATACTAAAGCCCAAGATTCATGATAAGAAACTTCTTTTGTGCATCTTGTGAGACATGCAAGACGTGGTGTGGTCACCATGAGCTCATGCCATCAGGTCTAATAGTGACTGCAAAACGCCAGTCTTCAACTACTGCTTTTAAACGAGGAACTGCAATGGAAACTACTATTTTCGGGACATTGATGTCAGAAAGTCATTCTGTCGCATGATAACGTCATGGTCCCATGTCGCCGCAACGATCCAGGAAAATGCCAAGCAGCTGGGGTGGGAAGCTCTCTCATGCTGCTTGCTCCTCAGACTTAGGCTCGTCGGACTTCCACTGGCTTTGCTGGATGCAACACTTCCTAGCCGGCCAGCGGTTAGCTAAACTTGATCTCCAAAATTGTATTTAAGATTTCGTCGCAACGAAACTGGCGTCGCTCTCGCCAGCTACAGGATAGATGGCACATGGCTATAGCTCACGGGAACTCATATTTCAGTGATTAAATGTGACCTGCTTGCAAATAAGTACATCTATTCGACTATAAAACGCTGAAAATTTATTCGTTGACTTAAGTGGAGACTAGAGGTGGAATTAAATGATTATCTTGACAGTGACAAAGGTGACCGTTCCATGGTAGTAACGGTAACTTTAAGCGGTAACAAAATCACCATTTTACAACCGCTATGACAGAGCTGGAAAGCAGTTGGAACTGCGTGTCATTGTCTTATTTGCAACAGTGACAAACCCACCGTTTGTGGTGCACACGATACGAAGCAGGAACAGAGCAAGAAACTCTGAATCGGCTCACTCTGAATTCATTGTTTACGAGCAAATGCACAGCAAAAGCCGAAGCAATATCTTAAGCGTGGGAAAAAGGGAGAGCGGAAAGAAAGCTCACATCACTGGCTACCTCTTAGAATATGGTGACCAAAACTGTACAAAGTGATTTTGCAGCTCAAGCATTGCTCTGATGGTGACACTGATGACAGAGACATCTTTAACAGGGATTTTGGAATCGTAACTTTATCGCTGATCGTAATGGTGACACGATTGTTCAGTAACGGTGAAAAAGTAAGTGACGTCATATACGACCCATCTCTAGAGGAGACCTAATATTTATTTGGTGCCAAAGTGCTAGCTACAAAATGATGCAACACGGGGTTTTCGGATGACTAACTGAAATTCTTCCAGAAGGTGTTTAAGAACAAGCAAACAAAGTGACATGAAGGTCTTGTCAAAAAAATAAGTGTTTAATTACGTGAATGTACGTAGATGTAATCGTCTGTTAAAATAATTTATTACGAAATGAAAGAGGAAAAATGTGCACAGGTGTTTCTGTTTCTCAGTTACGGGAGCATTCCAAATTCACTTCTCATGACAGATGAGTATTTAAAGATATCCGACGCGATAGGTGTAAATGCAACTTACCTCTGTTTTTATGAGGGTTGTACCGAAAGTAATGCAAAAGTGGGCATAACTTTATTAACTGACAGGTCTTTCAAATTGCACATGTTGGTAGAGTAACTCTTCTTCATTGCAGGTAAATAATGGAATACAAGCAGAAGCAACGTGTCGTCATTGAGTTCTTGACGAAGGAAGGGTGCTGGCTGTCCGACATCCACAGAAGGGATCAAAATGTTTACGGAGATGACACCATTGACAAGGGCAATATGCACAGATGGATGAAAAAGTTTAAAGAAGGGGAAACCAGCATTGAAGACAAACCACGCAGTGGGAGACCATCATCTGCGACAACTGACACGAATCGTCAGCGAGTGGATGAATTGATTCGCGCGGAGAGGCGAGTCACAATCCGTGAGCTTGTTGCACAACTGGTCTGTGGTCACAATGTCATACAGAAGATGGTTGGAAGACTTAGGGTATCTGAAAGTGTGCGCAAAGTGGGTACCTCGGCAGTTGACACTCTATTTGAAGGAGAGAAGGGTGGAAGTCTGCTCTGATCTAATGGAAGCCAATGAAGACGCGATTTTTACCTATCTGGTGACTGGATGAAACGTGAGTGTATCTTCACGATCCGGAAACGAATCAATCCATGGAATGGCGTCACACCTCTTCGCCAAGGCCTAAGAAGTTCAAGAGCGCAGAAAGTCAGGGTGACTGTTTCTTGGGATAACAGGGGTGTCGTTCTCCTTGATTTTCTGGAACGTGGCCGTATCGTGACCAGCGAGCGGTACATTGAGATACTCAAGAAGCCTAGAGAAGCCATTAGGAGGAAAGACCAAACAAGAATCTGAAAGGGATCCGCATTCACCATGACAGTGTGAGACCACACACATCTTTGGCAACAAATCAGGCGATCACCAAATTAGGGTGTTCGGTGGTTCCCCACCACCGTGCAGCCCAAATCTGGCGACCTCCGAATTCTACCTGTTTGGTCTAATGGACAGTTTCCGGGGACAACGGTGCGATGTTACAGACGAGGTGAAAGGGGCTGTGAAGAAGTGGTACAACAGTCCAAACCTGAATTCTTTCCAAGAGGATTCGAGAGTTTGGTTCAACGATGGCGAAATACGTCGCTTGAGATGGAAACTATGTTGAGTATTATAGTTCCTTTGTATAGAGAAAGCATTACGCTACCAACTTGACTGACCTCTGTCCGTTAATAAAAACGTTCTGCCCACTTTTGCATTACTTTTGGTACAACCCTCGTATTAAAATAGCTGAAAGCTAGCTTCAGAGTGCATTATATTAGATTGGTATTTTAATGATAAATCTGATCATGGCAAAAAAGTAATTTTGTTAATGTTGGGCAAAATAGTGTAACCTCTTCGCGCTCTAATATGTATTTTCTTCCGGAATATTTCCAATTAAAAGAAAAAAAAAACATTTTTTTTCTTATTCTCATGCGAGCCTTATAACCCCGGATGCCCATAATGACCCGACACCACTGATTGTTTCCTTTAAGTTCTTTCATCAGTTTTAATGCTTTTCCCCAGTCAATAATTTTTCTGTTTCAATTCTCTTGTTGCCTGTATAATTTCAGTTCGGCTGTAGCCTCATGTGGCTTTCTAACCTTTTCGTTCAAGATGGGTCAGAGTTCGATCCCCAAGTGAGGCATGGTGTTCGATCTCTCCCTAGAACCAGTGGTTGTAAATAAGGGACGGACGCTTGCTTATATAGTAACACATTGAAATGCCTGCGGGTGGTTGTTTAACCCCAAACAAACCAGTTTTCCGTATATTATTTGGACTGACTTTAGTTTCACAACCCATATATAGTTTTGGATCATCTTGTGTCGCATCAAGTATGTTGCATTGTATTGATACTCGTGAACAATAGTTGCAATTACATTATTTTTCGAACATAATGAAATGTTAAACAATCTCTATATCTGCGGGAAGAATTCGCTTTTTTGGCTTAGATGGTTCCTCATAGCGTTGAAACAGCGAATTCTCATTCAGCCACAGGTTTCGAATCGCCGAACGTTTTATTTTCAATCAAGTGTTCTTGCTTCTTCCACTAACCTGGAGAATTGATCATTTAGTATATGTTAAACGTTCCGTGCACCACGAATGCATTTCAGTAGAATCTGTTGTGGTTTATTCAATGGCGAAATGAACTCGGACTCCGGAAAATTACTCTTATTTTCCTTATCATCCACGTTTTGAAGGAAATCTGAAATTGATCTGACGCCGCCTGACGCTATCAAACTGTTCTACGAAGATAAGTCACACCCATTTGATTACGGAAAGCCAAATAAAATTTGCTCTGCGTTGTAATGTGACCCACTGTTGCCGAAAGCAGATTATCATCCCGAAATCAGCGTGTCGGGATCTCAGCTGAGGGAGAGCCCAGGCACCACATAATGCTTCTAGTACGTGAGATAAGAACCAAAGATGTATTTTGCTGATTCCATTACTTGGAGGATTGTTCGACTTTAATGGTGCGTCACTTCAGCTCGTGTCGAGTGTGATAAAGGGCGATTATGACGTCATGATGGGCGTGACAGACCCAGAGCCTCGCTCACATTTTCTGTATAGGCGTGGCCGAGTAACAAAGAACTCGAGCAAACAGAAAAGAAAAATTATCCACCAAACAGCCATTATACACAGAATACAAAAACCCACACTGAAAACTAGTTATCTCTTTGAAACTTGCGCAAAATGATGTTTCTTTTATTTTTTACAAAAACTACCTTTAATTACTGCTTGTAGGCCTGGAAGATGGTGTCTTGATGTATCTTGCATCAGGAGATCGCCCTACATAGAGGTGAATGGAATTGGTTTCAGGGAATGCGCGATTTTAAATCCTAGGAAGGTAAAGATATAACAAAAAAATTATCGGCTGCGCCAAACAGCTGTTCACTTGCCGTCTATATGGACATGGGTTACAACCTGTGCCCTGAGTGCAAACCTCCATCATCTATGCGTTAATTCTAAAATTTTAAGCACTAGATCAAGATTATTACTCTAGCGTGTCATGCAAAATGCATAGTGGAAGATGACGAACTTGTCTGTCTCAGTTCATTAAGAAAAACATCGTAGGTCCAGAATCCAGTTTCTGTGGATTAATTCACTTCAAGTGATCGAGTTCAGACAATGCGGATAAAATGTATGCTTTCTTCAAGGAGTGAAAGTTTTCGTGAAGTTACTGTTTCCATAACATTAGTGTCTTGCAGTAGTTCAAAACATCTTAGAAAACGTAATGTTTCAAGCACAGGGAGTTAACTCTTTCAGCGACCGATGTACCAAAATCATATGGTGCCCAAAGTTTTCTTTGCTCGCCAAACAGAAATGCTCACATACCCTCCGGATTGTACGAAATATATGGCAAAGCAACCCTTTTCCCCCTATCATCTCTGCAGTAACGAAACTAAACATGCCACACGTAATACTCTCTCTCTCGCTCTGTTCTTTATTCTCGGCTCCATGCTCTAAAGCATGATTGGGAAGGAAAAGTATAGTTCTCCTGACACTGACATCGTGCCACTGGGTTGAAACAAGTAACCAAAACATCTGTTTTCTTTCTCAGGTTCATCGCCATTGTTATAGCTCTTTCAGGAGCTTAATCAGCTAGAAAGGATTAGTGCCAATCTTCATCCAAACATCCACTTTGAATAACAAATCTAAGGAGGAAAGTAACGCTTAGCGATGCGTAGGTTCAATCGTTCCATCGCGTTCTGCTCACTCGTTAGACAGCGAATATATTCGTTTTAGTTTATTTTAACCCAGATTACTAACCCCGATTTATTTCGTTCCAGCCGATTAAAGGGTTAAATCAAATTGCAAAAAAAAAAAAAATCGCATTTATAATACTTCTCCAAATCGATGTGTATTTACAGTTAACTGATAATTAACACTGCCAGATGGTCGTCATTTGTAAAACTTGAGTCTTCATAAGTAAAACTAAGACCTTAAATTTTTATTTCTGTGTGCAGAAATACGAAGGAAAGAGCCCACGTCGGTAAATATGCACAAGCTGTTGGTTTTTGTGGAGTGTAACTCTGTTAGAGTTAGTTTCTTCCTCTGGTAGTGACTGGTTCTTCGTACTTACTTGGCTTGAATTCAAATCCGGCTCAGCTGACAGCAGGGCTGCTGCGTCCAGAGACTTGCGCCAATAAATTCGCAAAAACCGAACCATCTAGTCCCGGGGAAAGTCTCTTCTGTTCGTCCGAACTGCAATTATCTTCACTTCCTAAAGCCAGTAGTTCCGCGTCAGGTTTGAGACTTCACCTTGACTCACACACTTACTGTGTAGGTTTCGTAAAATATGAGCAATAAACTTATCCAGAGATATTTGTATGGAACGACGGCGTTGTAGTGATAAGAGACTGTGATGCACTTCATAGGAAAAATGTCATTATTACTTACTGGTGTAGTAACGCTATGGTTATTTATAATACTAATGAATACATATGATTCAACTGTTCGTTTTAAAACACTTTCTCATAATTACGTTCCAAGCAGGAAATCCAGGTATGTCATAGAATTATCAAAACAAAACCACGTTATTTAAATTTAATAAAGGAAGAAATAAAAGGTCTGCGAAGAATGTCACCAGTGATTAACACAAGCAAATACAACTAATTTATACAACTGACAAACAAGTTCAACAAATACTAGTCCGACGCTCTTTGGTCCATTGAGGCCCTTACGCGAAATAAACATATGCCTACCTAATCGTCCAGAGGGATATTATGTCACTCACACATAGGAAGCAACCACCTACCTTAATATCGAATTTCAAATTCAGCCGTTTTCATATTGTACCATTCAAAATGGGTTTCTGATATCGAAAGAAGCTGAAAACACTTCTCGATTGAAACCATTTTCAGGTATTTTTCTTCAAGATACTTGGAATGGTGTTCACAGCGGAATTATTTAAACGATTTCCGGCAAAAGTCCTTAACAGGACTTCTGTTTTAATGTCAGGAGATCTTGCACTACAAAGGTAGTCTAAATCAGTGGCTTTCTTGCAACTAAAGGGAAAATTAACACGCGCGAAGTGCCATGACTATTTCGGAGAAGACAATTCAGTTAAATTCTGGTCAGAATGACTTAGGTTCCAGCTCCGTGCGGGAGAGGAGACCTTTTTGTTTATCACTCCTTGGTTTGAGCTTTTCTAAAGCGTTAGTTCATTTCCCGATTCACTATAACTTAATACTCCTTCTAAAAAGCGAAAAAGATGTGCTGCTTTTCTGTTCTTTGACATTACGTTTTCTACAGTGCTGCTATTTCATAAGGCTTATGATAAGTCTTATTAGGTGTAACTTAAAACCCTTTTAGATGGAGGGGGATATTTAAAAAAATGTCAAATTGCAAGAAAAGTTGGCAGTAAAAGATGTCAGATGGATACGGATTTAAAAAGTGATCATTCGTTTAATGTCTGAAGATTGTTTAACAACGTTAACCTAAATTGGGGGAAAAATAAAATATAGTGCCGCGAGAAAAATCACGCGTACTGACTGAAGACTGCCAAGAGGCTGAACATATATTTTGAAGGCAATAGTGAGACCAGCAGGGTTGTACGGTTTTGAGTCTTGGCCAGCGACGTATATCGCGGAGTTGCTCCGTGCATGGCTTGTTCTTCCGCATCCACTGTTCAGTAATGGTTGCGTCTAAGTGCCTGAGATCTTTTAGTGTCTGACATTCAGACCCATACCCCAAGTGATCACTGAATTATGACCACCCCTATCAAAAGAGGATGCAGCCCGTTGACCACGTGATTTCTCAGAGGCAGCGACTAGTCGACCGACGTAGCATATAAAAGGTATGAGTGAAAAAGCAGGTAGTAAAATTTAGAGCATGATGGGTAAATGAAAAGATTTATTGGACTTTGAGAAAGGATAGATTGTGGGAGCTCGGAGAGCGGGTTTCTGGATTTCCCAAACGACTGAACTGGTGGGATTGTTCGCGAGCCGTTGTAGTTAAAAGTTTATCAGGACTGGCGTGCAAATGGTTAAAACGACGACCCGGACGACTTGTACAGACCAACAAACGCAGCACTGTTCAACAGTTGACTACCCAATACAACAGAGGTCAACCCAGAGCAGTATGTCATGAACATGCGTCGCACGTATGGATTATAACAGCAGACTACCCAGACGACATCGTCTCCTAACCACTGTTCGTCGGCGCAAAAGACTTGCCTGGTGCAAAGTTCATGAAAGTTGGATGTCTGGATAAAAGTGTTCTGGTCTGACGAGTTACGTTTTTTGCTGTACTCCGTGGATGGTCGTGTACGTATTCGGCGCAAACATGATGCACTCATCCACCCTGCATGGTCTCCACAGTGCCAGCAGGTGGAGACGGTTGTATGGTGCGGGCCATGTTTACCGGGCAGAAACCTGGTGCACGAAGAACAGCGTATGACTGGTGCCTACTCTCGTGAATTGCTTGCTGACTGTTCACCCAGCAGCGTAGCACGTTTTCCCGATTGGCGGCGGTGTCTTCGAAGATAACAATGAACAGAGTCACAGGTCCAATGTTGTGTAGGAATGGTTTGAGAAACATTGTTCAGACTTCCACCATATCGATTAGCCTCCAAACTTTCCGGATAAAAATCCCATAAAGCACTTGTAGGGCATTACGTAACGGCATATCAGAAGTTTGGACACACCAGTCACGTGCCGCATTACACACAACTTGGTTGGCCATACCTCCCAACTGGTTCCGGAATCTTATTGAATCGATGCCACGTCGGATAACTACTGTACTGAATGGGCAAAAGGAGGACATACGAAGTATGAGGTAGTGATCATAATTCAGTGATAACTCAGTGTATGCATGCAAGAAACTGTTGAAAGCCATTAAAAAAAATGGGTGGACTAAGTATTGGAAGAATCGGAATGATTGACTTTCTTGCATGAGAAGTTCACTGAACATTTGCAACGAGCTGATTTTTGGGGGGCTGCATTCACCCCTGACATGTTCTCCATACAATGGCTAGAGTGTTTTAGTTGAAGTTGTGCCTGTGAAATAGTCTTTCCCAGTGCACTATGGAGAGAGAATATCTGCGTAGAATGCGATTCCTGACTGGTGAAATTACGAATGAAGAAGGAAATGCCAAATTTTTGTGGATTGGAAAATTATCAAGCAAATATTACGTTCACGGATTGTGAAGTTCTACCGAAAGTGTATCAAGATAGGACACAAAGCTACAGGCTTTTCTGTAGCCCTGTGTGGAGATGGTGAAATTTCTGATCACAACTAAGCAGAGTGTGTAGCATGTTTCTTGTCTACTTAAAAATTAGTCTTTAAGCAGTGGATGCAGTAGTTCGACACTACATGAATGTTTTTAGGGATGTGTCACGTAGTGTAATTGAATTGGAAAGTAATCAATCTTTCGTGGAAGAGGACTTATTTTTTGAGGAAACAGTCGAAGAAGTTGCTTCATAAGTAAAGCTGAATCCTATAAGTTGGATAGTTACTCCAGTTCTGAGAACATTTGCTTTCTGATTTCGCTGCGATCAACAGCATAAGATAGTACAATGTTCAGTAAATCTTTCCAAGAAGTGAGAAAGCGTTAGCTCAAAATCAACTGAGGGATTCCTTGTCTGAATTTAAGGGCCGTTCTTTTCTTTCAGCGAATGATTTGTCAACCACGAACTGCCTCAGATGAGATTCATTGTTGCATGGATATTTAAGTTCTGATAAGAGCATTTAATTGCTATTGAAGAAGATGATTTATTTAGATGTGGATTCTTTCGAAGTGTTTAAAGGCTTAGACGAAAATTTGTGGTGAAATTTGCTTACCCGTTTGGGCTAATGATCTACCAAGAGATATCGCCTTCGGGGCATTTCGTCGTCGTTGGCATGATGTTTCATATATGGTTGTCCAATGTATGTTTGCTACTGGGGAATGTGGATTATGTATAACGAAGAAAGCCGCCCCGGTGGCGCAGTGGTCTAAGGCGTTGGCCTCTGATCATTCGTCCGTAAGGGGTCCGGGTTCACTGGCTCTCTCCCTTCCCTGGAACCAGTGACCCTAAATTAGGGACGGGCGACTGCTTATAGCCCATTGAGTTGCTCACGGTGGTCGTTAAACCTCCAATCAAAAAAAAATAACGAAGAAAAGATGCAGCAGTCAGGAGGCGGTTGGTTTTCCACTGGATTGGCAGTTTGTGTCCTCATGGCCCAAGTCCTTTGAACATATTGCATTTTGACATGGCACGACACAGTTTCGCCACATACGGCTCTTGTGACATAACAAACTAGATAATGCGGGAAAAATTAAAAGCACCAGAAATCAAGATTCTGAGTCAGATGGTGGGGTGTCGTTAAAGATGAGCTGAAAAGTTAAAGTAACGGACGTTTCTAAGACCACCAAGAACTTCTGGTACAGACATGGGCCCAGAAGTGACGAAGAGTACGTGGAAAGTAGATATATAAATACTGAGTTACTGTAAAGTTGACCAGAAGGAGCCGCGAATGGCTCAGTGGTTAGCGAGTCAGACTATCAATGCAAGGTCCTCAGGTTCAAAACTGGGCTGATCTTTCAGAGATTGTGTTATTTACTAACAATCGCTGAATATCCGCAGTGCATCGGACGAGCACGTTAAGTGACTGCCCCCAGGCTGGACCCACTGGTTAAATGGGTATCCTTTCCTATGCCCCCCCTGAAATTCTCTCGCCCTTCTATTTGCAACATCGTACTTGTACGGTGGGGCCATCTACTGTACTCTAATCTCACTAAAACTGTTCTGTCAAAGTCGCTAGACTTGCTTTCGTTTCTATGTCCTGCCAAAAAGGCGATCTCGCTGTAGGTGGCTGAGACCTCAACTCTACTCACTGTGGACGGAAGTCCTACAAGATAAAAAAATGACAAAAGTTGACCAGAAGGAGACCTAATGCCAGATCGAGGTGCCGAGTGGTCATAGACGCTGATTTGTGGATAGTCGTCTGGGCGGGACCCTGTGTTGAGTCCCGGATGAGGCAGGGTGGTCCGGTTTTCTTATGGCGCCTGCTGTCACTTTCGTAGAACCAGTGGCCCTAAACTAGGAACGGGCAACTGGTTATATACCCCCTTAGAGTTGCTCATGGTAGGTTACCGGGTACTGGGCCCCCGGTAATAAATAAGTACGTCTTCCTCCCCCTTTCTACTTCGCTTCCGTGTTACTTTCTTATCGGGCACTCTAGCCCAAATCTCCTAGCTTCCTATTTCTAAGGGTTGTTTAAGACCTGGGGTCAGACACTCCCTTCCTAAAATCTTCTACATATGATCATTCATGGTAGGTTAAACCATGAAATAAAAAAAAAAACATAAGGGAAAAAAATTAAAGAGTATAGGAACGCATGGAAGAACTAAGAGCCGCCCAGATGGCGCAATGATCTAAGCGCTGGCTTCTCACTATTCGTTCAAGATGGGTCTGGGTTCGAATCGTAGGTGAGGCATGGATAGCGTATGGAGCTCTGGCTTTCTCCCTTGTCAAGAGCCAGTGGCCCTAAATTAGAGACGGGCGACTGATAATAGCCCATTGAGTTGCTCAGTATGGGTCGTTAAACCCTCAGTAAAAAAAAAAAATCCGTGAGACAGGTACCAATTTTATCCCTGGAACTAATCACACAGCCGCCCCGTAGCGCAATATTCTAAGCGATGGCATATGACTATTCGTCCGTGATGTATCCGGGTTCGAATCCCGGTGAGGCATGGATCTTGTTTGTCTTACGGCACTGGCTCTCTCCCTACCCTGGAAGCAGTGCCCTTAAATTAGGAATGGGCGACTGCTTGTAATCCGTTGAGTTACTCAACGGGCTATAAAGCAGTCTCCTTATAATATAGGGTCGTTAAACCTTCAATAAAAAAAACCGCCCCGGTGGTGCAGTGGGCTAAGCGCTGGCTTATGACCATTCGTCCGTGAAGGATCCGGGTTCGAATCCTGTGACACATGGAAGTTCTGTTTGTCTTACGGCACTGGCTCTCCCCTTTCCCTGGAGCCAGATGCCCTAAATTAGGGACGCGCGACTGCTTATAGCCCGTCGAGTCAGTTGCTCATGGTGGTCGGTTAAACCTTCAACCCCCCCCCCCCCCAAAAAAAAAAAAACTAAACTACGTATTTCAGTTATTCAAATTTAGACAAATTCCCTTCTAAACTTTTGTACGTCATGTAGGGGGAAGGCAAAATAATAACCATTCATTCTATTTCTTTTAATGCTCGAAAGTAGAAAAACTCACGCTGTAGTTTTGGGCGTTACGTGTAATACCAGTTGGGGGGTCAACAAAACAATTTCAACCTTCAGTGGTAATCCTAGGAAGCCAGTTCCTTTTTATCCGGTGTGCACGTAAGCTGCTCTTAAAGAACCCTAGACTCACCCATTCAGAAATGTGTCAGGATCCAGGTTAATTTCATCTTTCTTTTGTGCAACAAATGCGATCTTCACCCCATGAGTCTGCAGCAGCCGGCAGCTACTAGAAATCCCTGACCTCAATTTTCACAAAGGGACACACACAAGTGGATGACATGAGCTCGTGGCCTCGCACTCATATTAACTTTGATCAAATAAAAGCTTAAATGCACCTCCGGAGTCTTAAGCAAGGAAAGTAAATGTGTCTGTTGACTACTGTTAGCCGAAGGGTATTACAGCCCGTCATCTGAGCATCTATCTGTTCCACATAAGAACTGACAGATGAGACGCGACTGCCTCTCTTGCTTAATCTAATTCACTACAATCAAACTCTCCTTTGCCTCGAATATATATATTTTTTTACATTCGTGGAGTTAAGTGAGTTGGTGGGATTTAGAGTAATTTATGCTTGCATCATAATGATTGTTAGAGAACATCCAGGTTAAAAATCAAAGTAGTCGCTTCAACCTTGTTTTGTGCTTTTGCATTAAAGTTTGACATTAATATATCAAACTTACGTCAAATGGAGTTTGAATAACCGATATTTTCTTTTTTTTTTTTTTTCTGTTTAAGTGCACGAGATGTTCAGTCCAAACATGGACAAATTAGATTTTACTTGAGTCCATTTTATGACTTTTAAAGGAAGATAACACATCTCCATATACGGAAAAATAGCCCTAAACTTTAAAAAGAACTACTCCAAAAAAGGGAGGGGTGGTGGCGCTTTAATTGAAATTTTTCACGAGGAAAGAAAAAATCTATCACTGAACTGTTGGGACCTTTACGTAGCAGCATGTTTATTTGATTTGACCTTTCGTTATTATGCTAAGAGCACGCAGAGTAAGGAATTGGTGATTTTTTTATTACTAAACTGTAAAATATGAGAGAAATTATAAATTCTCCTCTGTAGTGTTTTACTTCAATAAAAGGATTTTGTGTAAATCCCACGTTTTTTGACCAGCGATATTCAAAATGCATCGTTAACTGAAATAAAAATCTTTGGTGCTCCTCTGAGAATTTTCGAGATTTAGGATAAGGTCTGTATAGCTTGTAAGCCGTTAAATAATTGTACTGGCGTAAAGATTTGGAAGATTTAACGTTCGAATTAAATCGAAGAGTAAAGTAAATGCTTGTTGTTCTGACTGGCTTGAAAAGATGTCCAGTTACTGTCATCTTTTAAAGTCTATCTTTTAGATTTGTTTTGTGAGTGGCTGTTTACCTCCACACCAAGTTTGTGCCACATGATAGCAAACCAGGATTTTACGATATGTAACTAAACTGTAGCCATCAGAATATGAACTTTTTATTACTTTGGGGATGAGAACGGAAGGGAAACTCCGACATTTTGGTTTCATTTCTCTCCTAAACCTAAAATCATCTAAACTTAAACCTGTTCCACTCCAACACTTCCGAACTCATTTAATCCCAGTAGCATAATAAACCGAATATCTCACAATAGCAGTTACTAAAATAATAAACAAGGGTAAACATGAATCGTGATACTATATAGTATGATTTGCACATGGATTCTGTACTGTCACGATACTTTTCACGCAAGCCTTAATGGTTGTTTTCCAATGGGACATCGATGCAGCGTTAGCCAAGTGCAGAATCCACGCATTTCATAGCTGGAAGCAACTACATAATGTTCTTTCGGCCGTTCGTAATACGAAGGTTGTTTTTCACAAATAAAAAAACCGTATCGGTTGGTCTATTAAAACCGAAGGCAACCCAAAACTACCTTGCTGCCAGGTAATTTTTTCTCCTTTCTTGAGGTCGTGTCATTAAAATGACCTACCATTAAGCCATCCAATTAAGCATTTTATCATCGCGAAATAGCATTTCTCTCAAGCCAAAACATGTTTCAGTGTACATACTAATATATTTTATGTGCCTTGCCATTGGCGATAGTCCTGTTCTAATTTTCCTGTTCTTTGCGCTTTTACTTTAGGTTATGCGCTTTTAGTTTGGATGTGTTGATTCTTTTTGTTCTTTTAGATGCTATCAGGAAAAAAAGAGGGAACAATAAAAGCAGCCATTTAATTTATTCCTATAGTTGCTATGAATTGAGGCCATCCTAGAACAGCTCTTTAAGAGTTGTGGGTTTCTCCTTTTTGATTTACGAGGATAGTCCTTACTACAGGGTTGCCAGCTGACCGGGAAACCGTGGAAAATCAGGGAATCCGAAAAAAATAAGGCTAAAAATCAGGGAAAACTCAGGGAGAAATAATATTTTTTGCAAAAACCTGGAAAAGTCAATTAAACTGAATTTTTTTGCATAATTAGTATGCAGTTACCAGCGTTGCGAATTCGGCAGAAGAGTGCGCCAAAATAAAAATTTTGCGCCATCTTGCTACAAAAGGCCGCATTTGCGCCATTGCGCGTCAGGACCTCCGTGCCCAGTCGTCATCGCCGGTACTTCGGCACACTAAATTTTCCGTGCGCACAGAGTTCCGCTTGAAGGTGAAATAAGACCCTGCGGTGGGAAGAAAGATTCAGCGATTCCAAGTACTAAGGGTTTTATGTACAGTAGTTACTATGGAAATCGTCTGTCCGCTACGGACGCCGGAAAACATGGAAATCGTCTGTCCGCTACGGATGACGGAAAATTTCCAGTATGCTATGGAAAACGTCTGTCCGCTGCGGACAACGAAAAACGTAGAGTATGCAATGGAGACCGAAAATTTCAGCCAGCAATAAAAAAAAAAGCCAGCAAATAATTCAAGTGTACAATAACTCTTTTAGCACGTCTTTTTTAAAAATATGAGATCGCGCTTACGTTATCGGTTTATCCGTCGTTCCGTCCGTCTCTAGACACAATTTCTCTGCAACTAATTAGTCCGATTTGAAAAATTATTTTTGCATTGGCAAGCTTAAAATATGCGAATGATTCTCCTTTTCGTTTTTTTTATGTCCAATTTCGCCGCTAGAGAGCGTAAATGCAGATGTCGAATTCAAAATACATTTTATTCTATATATTTGCTTCTAGCCATCAGAATATGAATGTAAGGTCAGGTGATGCGTAACATCATAGCCTCTCCTTGACAAATGTCAACCCCGCCTTCTCGTGGTGCATCCTGTTCCCACTAAAGGGGCTCTGACGACCGCCCATAGCGGTATAACTATACCATCGGGATCAGAGGAAATTCTATCCCACACTCACCAACCCGCTTGGCCAGCGTGGTGAGTTATGGCCAAACCCCTCCAAAATGATTCCACAACTTAAATCTTGGCCCTCAGTCTCCGGCAGCTGGAATGTACCTGGCCAAGGCAGCGGCCAGTGCGACATGAAGGCAGAGGGTGCTAAGAATCCCCGGAGGACCGGACTAGGCTGCCATCTGATGCTGACCTTGGCTACTTACAATGGACGCTCCCTATCTTCTGATTCAAGGCTTCTTGAATTGGAAGAGGAACTACAAAGGATCAAGTGGGACATCGTGGGGCTAAGTGAGGTAAGGAGAAAAGGAGAAGATCTCATCGAACTGAAAAGTGGACATCTCTTCTACTATCGTGGGACAGATACTGGCAGAACTAGTGGTGTTGGATTTATAATAAACAAGAAACTGAAGGATAAAGTTGTAGAAGTTGAAAGTTCCTCTGACAGAGCTGCACGACTTGTTATCCAACTCTCGAAAAGATACCAGGCTCAGATTATTCAAACTTATGCACCCACCACAAGTCATCCTGAAGAAGAAATTGAAGAATTTTATGAGGAAATTTGTCATCTAAATAATAAAGGTAAGCAGCACTTGAAAATAATTATGGGAGATTTCAATGCAAAAATAGGGCAACGGCAACAGAATGAAACTTCAGTAGGTAAATTCGGTCATGGCAACAGAAACCAGCGTGGAAATACTCTCGTTGAGTTTGCAGAGGCAGAAGGGTTTTTCATCTTGAACTCCTTCTTCAAGAAAAAGCCACACAGGAAATGGACATGGAGACATCCAAATGGGACGACAAGTGAAATTGATTTTATTATGTGTAACAAAAAATTCATCATAGAAGACTGCAGTGTGCTAAACAAGTTCAACACAGGTAGTGACCATAGATTGGTGAGATGTAAGATGCACCTCAACACCAAACTTGAACGTGGCAAGCTCATAAGACAAACAAAATCTATTGACATAACCAACCTTAAAAAACACCATAATACCTTCAAGTTAGAACTGAAGAACAGGTTCTCTGCTTTAGAAGGCCTAACATCGGAAGAAGTGGACATCTCTGAAGCTAACAGAAAAATAACCAAAGCTCTTATGGAAACAGCAACAAAATTAGCTGGGTCTAAGAACAAGTTGCATGTGAACAAATTATCAGGAAAAACCAAAATGTTGATGCAAAAAAGAAGAGAGATGAGGACAAATAAAGAAGATGTGACTTCCAAAGTGGAATATATAGAGCTATGCAAGACAGTAAGAAAAAGTATCACTGAAGACGTAAGGAAATTCAACTGTGAACTAGTGAGGAAAGCAATTGAAAACAACCAAAGCCTAAAGATAGCAAAGGGACATCTCAGTAAGGGAAGAAAACAGATTATGGCACTGAGAAAAGAAGATGGTTCTGTAACAAGAAATAGAGGCGAAATCTTGACAAGAGTGAAAGATTTCTACTCCAAATTATATGAAAGGGATGATATATGCACTCCAGACATCATGAAAGATACCAGTACCAGAGTTCCTCCAGTCCTTCCAGCAGAAGTTGCACATGCAATCAAGAACATGAAGCGAGGAAAAGCTCCAGGAGAAGATGGAATTACTGTAGACATCATACAAGAAGCAAGTGGAGAAATCGAAACAGTACTCGCCCAAATTTTCACTCGATGCCTTAATGAAGGAAAGATTCCTGAGGATTGGAACACCGCTACAATGATCCTGCTACATAAGAAAGGTGACATTGAGGATCTCGGAAACTACAGACCTATCAGCCTCCTATCAGTAGTTTATAAAATCTTCACTAAAGTTCTTTCACACCGCTTGAAGGTAGCACTAGACATGGCTCAACCGAGAGAACAAGCTGGATTCAGGAGTGGCTACAGCACAATAGATCATATCCACGTGCTGAGAGAACTAATTGAAAGAGCGAGGGAATATGAACTTCCATTGTGCATGGTTTTTATCGATTATGAAAAAGCCTTTGATTCGGTGAAACCATCAGCAGTTACGATGGCTCTGAAAACCTGCGGTATTGAAGATGCATACATTAATATTATTAATAACATCTATGAAAATGCAAGTGCAAAGATTAGGCTGTTTGAAAATACAACACACGTAAAAATTGGAAAGGGAGTGAGACAAGGTGACACCATATCTCCGAAGCTCTTTAATGCCACATTGGAGGGTGTTTTTCAGTCGCTGAGCTGGGAAAACACGGGGATAAAGATTAATGGAGATTATCTAACCCACCTTCGTTTTGCTGATGACGTAGTCATTTTTGCAACTACCCCATCAGAGCTGCAGAGTATGATCCAGGAACTTGCTGACAAGAGTAAAGAAGTGGGATTAAAAATGAACTTTCAGAAGACAAAAGTGATGTTCAATGCTTTTACAAGAAATGAAGATTTATCGATTGATGGAGAAAAGCTGGAGATAACAGACACATACGTTTATCTTGGACAACAGATATCAAGTGAGGGTCACATTGATGAAGAAATTAATCGGCGTACAAAACTTGCCTGGAGAGCTTTTGGAAGAAACAGCATAATTTTCAAGAGCAATATGCCATTATGTCTTAAAAGAAAAGTGTTTGATCAATGCATCCTTCCAGTGCTTACGTATGGTGCAGAGACGTGGACCTTAACTAAAAGAGACATACAAAGGCTGCAGACAACTCAAAGAAGCATGGAGAGATGCATGCTTGGTGTAACCAGGAGAGATAAGAAGAGGAACTCGTGGATCCGAAAAATGACAAGAGTGGAAGACATCATGATCAGAGTTAAATCCCTGAAATGGCAATGGGCTGGACATACTGCCAGAAGGACAGATCATCGATGGACAGCCGAAATTTTAGATTGGATTCCAAGGGACAGGAAAAGACCCAGAAGAAGACCACATGGGAGATGGGTGGATGAAATTCGAAAGTATGCAGGGGTGACATGGAGGAGACTGGCACAAGACAGACCGTTGTGGAGGAAACTTGGGGAGACCTTCGTCCAGCAGTGGATTGATAATGGTTGACAATGATGATGATGATGATGATTTGCTTCTAAACATCCGATTGAAAAAAATTCTATCTTTCGATTCCATTTATGTCTAAAAGTATTTTAGGTATAGTTACTTTCTCAAGTTACGCATTAAGTTTCCACTAGGGGCGTAAAAGAAAATTGTTTTTCCAGATATCTCTTCTTAAACTCCGATTTGAAAAATCTTTTCTACAGCGGATACAGCCTCTGATGGAAAATCTTTCGCATGTAATTTCCAATTTTTGGTAAAGAATACTTTGGCCACCAGGGGGCGTAAGTGTTATTTTTTTGCTTTTGATGTATTTGCCATAAAATCTGAGCTTCTAAAATCTTGATTGAAAAATTTCGTTCGTGGACTGATGCTACTCACGTCGATAAATCTTTTCAGAATATTTTCTTTTTAAAATATTGCATGGTTTTACTGCTAGGGGGCATAGATGCATATCTTAGTTTTGTCAATATCTCTGCTTCTAATGGTCCGATTTGTAAAATTCTTTCTTCATTGGATAGAACTTCGGGTGTGACATGCTTTTTAAATAATTTCAAAAATTTCAAGTAATTCATAGACTTTCCGCTAGGGGGCGCAAAGGTAAATTGTGTTTTCCCCATTATTTTTGCTTCTAAAAACTCCATTTTGAAAATTTCTTCCTATATCACATACCCCTGATGGAAAATGTTTTTCATAAAATTTCTGATATTTTGTAAAGAATGGTTTGGCCACCAGGGGGCATAAGTTTTAATTTCTGATGTATTTGCAGCAAAATCTGAGCTCCTTAAAACTCGACTAAATTTTTTTTTTCTTGGACCGATACCGCTCACATCGAAAAACCTTTCGAGAATACTTTCTTCCTAAATGCATGTTTTCCCCACCAGGGGGCGTTGACGCCTATCTTATATTTGTCTATATCTCTGCTTATAAGAGACTGATTTGAAAAATTCCTTCTTCGTTGGAGAGCGTTTCCGCTGCGAAATATTTCTCATATAAATTCAAATTTTTCTTAATGCACAAGTCTGCAACCAGAGGTCGCCGGCCCGGTGGCGCAGTGGTCTAAGCGATGGCTTCTGATCATTCGTCCAAGATGGGTCTAGGTTCGAAACCCGGTGAGGCATAGATGTTGTGTTTGTCTTACGGAACTGGCTCTCTCCCTTCCCTGGTGTCAGTAGCCCTAAATTAGGGACGGGCGACAATGAGTCGCTGACGGTGGTCGTTAAATCTCCAATTAAAAAAAAAAAAAAAAAAAGCTAGAGGACGTAAGTTCAGGATTCTGTTTACAGCAATACGTGCGGGATTAAAAACCCGATTGAAAAACGTCTTTCTTCGGTCAGATGCTATTGTTTTCCATACCTTTGACTTTGAACAGCTTTGATAAATTTAATTTGCATCAGAACGGATTCAAAAGACGTGCTTCATTACACCTGAAAATTCGGTTTCATCTTTCTTGTTTTTCTTGCATTGAATATATTGCATTATAGATATGGCATTTAGTATGTATATTATCATGGAGTTATACATAATCTGTAAATTTTGCCCGAAATTCCCCGCAAAATGATCTTCAGAAAAACCTGGAAAACTCAAAGAATTTTTAAAGCCAATATGAGTGGCAACCCTGTTACTAATACCTAGACGATTTAGAAATCCTGTGCTTCGGTAATCTACCCTCAAATATAACTTTGTGTGCCTATCTGCGAATCCTAAAATCGCACAGCACTTTGTTCGGCCGGCGTGGACACAGACGTTACGCTTGGAATATCGTAACAAATGCAATGTTGTTACAAGTCATTATTAAATATTGGTCTTTAATTCAGAGCCTGATTTACGCATGGGCACACTGGGCCCGTGTCCAGGGCCCCCATGTAGTGGGGCCTCCCAATTTTTAAGCACTAACATTTAATTTTTATTGTTATGAGCAGCAAAAACAGCGACGGCGGCGTGCACCAGTTAATTTTCACCGAGCGCAAATATGCATCGCTATGTTGCTTCGAAATAATCGATTATTAATAATCATTATCATCATTAACCATTATCAATCCACTGCTGGACGAAAGTCTCTCCAAGCCTCTTCCACAACGGTCTGTTTTGTGCCAGTCTCCTCCATGTCACTTTCGCATACTTTCGAATTTCATCCACCCATCTTCCATGTGGTCTTCTTGTGGGTCTTTTCCTGTCCCTTGGAATCCAATCTAAAATTTCGACTGTCCATCGATGGTCTGTCCTTCTGGCAAGTATGCCCAGCCCATTGCCATTTCAGGGATTTTACTCTGATCATGATGTCTTCCACTCTTGTCATTTTCCTGTTCCACGAGTTCTTCTTCTCATCTCTATTGGTTACACCAAGCATGCACTTCTCCATGCTGTTTTGAGTTGTCTGCAGCCTTTGTATGTCTGCTTTAGTTAAGGTCCACGTTTCTGCACCATACGTAAGCACTGGAAGGATGCATTGATCAAACACTTTTCTTTTACGACATAATGGCATATTGCTCTTGAAAATTATGCTGTTTCTTCCAAAAGCTCTCCAGGCAAGCTTTATACGCCAATTAATTTCTTCATCAATGTGACCGTCACTTGATATCTGCTGTCCAAGATTCACTCTTGTCAAACTTTCGCCTCTATTTCTTGTTACAGAACAAACTTTTCTCAGTGCCATAATATGTTTTCTTCCCTTACTCTGAGATGTCCCTTTGCTTAATATTCATTTGGAAGGCGGCAATTCGGAAAATTTAAAGTGCAGTTTCTTTTTTGAACATTTGTTTCTTTCAATTATTAAAGTAGATAGTACTTGTTTATTAAGGCAGCACTTCTTGTACTTTATACAATTATACGCGCAATTATAGAATAATTACGCGAAGCACCCAGGAGTGCTGCCTGAATACGCAAGTACCATTGTTGATTTATTAAGAGTACGAATTCATGCCCGGGGGATGGACCCCCCCAAAGTTGTTAGTGCCCAGGGCTCCACTAGTCTTAAGTCGGCCTCTGCTTTAATTTCTAAATTATAAAATACACAACCATGGACTTAATTTTTGTACTACAGAAGTACACACATCTGCGATCTAAATTTTAAGATTTCACACATTATTCCTAATCGTAAATGGTTACATAAAATACATCTATCAAATGATCCGTATTGCAAACATTGTGGGGTCTTGGAGAACACTGAACACATTTCTGTTGAATGTGATTTTGCAAAAAACATTTGGCCATGGTTAAAGAATTACTTAAATTTAAAGGAGATTTTTGACAGTAAACAAATCTTATATCATGAACCTTTAAAATATAGTAATTTAAAAAGTAATGAAATTCATTATCTAATAGCAACTACAAAATTATAATCTCTGGAAGAATAGAAATTTAATGCGATTTAATAATAAATGTCGAAATTCGGAGCAAATAAAAGTAGCAATAAAATCCGATTTTTGAAGAGTTCTAGAATTTTAAAATAGGAAATATGGTGCAAATAAAACTTTTAAAAAATGGATAGCATTAAAAACAATAGTTTGAAAGAAAAAAGATATTCTTAATATAATATTGGAATAAAATAATATTGAATAAGTCACAAATTCATAGTAGGTTCCAGAGTCAAATTTTCATTTTTCATGTGTTGGAAAATGTTTCTCTTCCTGTGGCTATATTGTTTTCGTACTTTCACTTTCTTTCATTGTTATTTTTTTCCTTTTCTGTCGTTTTTAACGAATCACTTCAGTATGGGTCTCTTCACAGTGCTTCCTGATAGTGATTCTAAATAAATTGTATGAAACCTGCTCCGGGTAGTTTTTCCCGGGCAGGCCCTCCCGCAAAGAAGTTTCGACAGATCTGTATGAAAGATGTGAAGTAATATTGCTATAATTTATAAGTACTTATTGTGAGATTTTATCTCTTGGATCCACATGAAATTTTGTTTGCCTCGGTGGCGCAGTGGTCTAAGCGATGGCCTCTGATTATTCGTCCGAAAGGGGTCAGAGTTCGAATCCCGGTGTGGCATGAATGTTTTGTTTGTCTTACGGCATTGGCTCACTCCCTTCCCTGGAACCAGTGACCCTAAATTAGGGACGGGCGACTGCTTATAGCCCATTGAGTTGCTCAGAGGTCGTTAAACCTCCAATCAAAAAAAAAAAAAAAATTAGTTTTAATAGTATATCTGTGAGAAATATTTTGATTTGATGTTTGGTTTTTTAACCCAGGAACTCGTTTAGAGTGCTCCTTACCTATCTATTCTGCAAAATAGTAGCTTAAATAAATTTCGCATTCTTAGATAAATATTTAGATTAAGTAAATAGTATGAAAGTGAGTAAAAGATGTGTTTAAATGTGATTCAGAAAAAAAAAAAAATCCTTAACAATTCTTTGAGTCCCTCAGGGTCGACTTTCATTAAAGTCGGGCGTGAGACATAAAATAAAGAAACAAGGACGTTTGGTGCAATGAAATTAATTTTCTTTGATCATTATAAAAAAAGATAGTCGTCAACTTAAAGATTTTTTTGTAGTTTAGATGCACTCCCTTTCCCCACTAGACAGGTTTGCCTGTACTATATAAGTGTTTACAGGTACAACTGTCACGCTTACTGAATGGCTAGCATGCATATGTCAAAACAAAATAGTTACAAAGAAATATTCCATTGGGAAATGGCGATATAATTTCCGAAATGACTATGCTACGCGAGTGGCTAGCTCCGGGCTTCCTACTGTCCCAGCGAAGCCCGGGTTTGAGTCGCGGATGAGGCATGGGCGGTGTGCTTGTGTGCAAGTCCCCCCCCTACCTGGAACAAGTGGTCCTAAATGAGGGGCGACTGACTTAGCTGCTCACGGGGGTCATTAAAAGTCCGATATCAAATTGTACGTATCAGATATTTAAACGTAAGAAGAAAAAAAAAAAAAGGCTGAGTCAGTCTGTTGTATCATCACCGAAGGCATTCTTAGCACGTCTTTTGTAAAAAAAGGTCGTGCTTATGTTATCGGTTTGTCCGTCCGTCTGTAGACCCGATATCTCTGCAACTATTAGTCAGATTTGAAAAATTCTTTTTGCGTTTGGAAGCTTGAAATATACGAATGATCCTTTATTTCGTTTTTTTTTACGATGTACAATTTCGCCGCTAGAGGGCGTAAATGCAGATGTCGAATTCAAAAATACCTTTTATTCCACATATTTGCTTCTAAACATCCGATTAAAAAAATTCTTTCATCTTTCGATTCCATTTATGTCAAGAGTATTTTAGGAACGTTTACTTTTCCAAATTATGCATAGATTTTCCGCTAGGGGGCGTGAAAGTAAATTGAGTTTTTCACGATATCTCTTCTTCTAAAACTCAGATTTGAAAAAATGTTTTCTTTAGAGGATACAGCTCCTGATGGAAAATCGTTTGCATATAATTTCTAATTTTTGGTAAAGAAAACTTTGGTCACCAGGGGGCGAAAGTGTTAATTTTTGTTTCTGATGTATTTGCCATAAAATCTAAGCTTCTACAATCTCGATTAAAAAAATTTTTCCGTGGACTGATGCCACTCACGTCGATGAACCTTTTCGGAAGATTTTCTTTTAAAAATATTCCATGGTTTCTCCTCCAGGGGGCGTAGATGTATATCATACTTTTGTCAATATCTCTACTTCTAATGGTCCGATTTGGAAAATTCTTTATTTGATAGTTTCCGGTGTAACATGTTTTTCAAATAATTTCAAAATTTTCCAATAATACATACTGTCCGTTAGGGGGCGTAAAGGTAAATTGGGCTTCCCTCCTATCTCTCTGCTTCTAAATCTCCGATTTGAAAAATTCTTTCTGCACCGGATACAGCTCCTGATGGGGAAATCCTTTCCACATAATTTCCAATTTTTGTAAAAAAATGGTTTGGCCACCAGGGGAGTAAGTCTTAATTTTCACTTTTGATGTATTTGCAGCAAAATGAGCTAAAATCTCGATTGAAAAATAGTTTGTGGAGCGATACCAATGTTGACAAACCTTTTAGGAACATTTTCTTAAAATGCATGATTTCTACGCCAGGGGCGTAGATGTATATCTTATTTTTGTCGATATCTGTATTTCTAAGAGTCCGATTTGAAAATTTCTTTGTGTTGGAGAGTTTCCGAGCGAAATGTTTCTCATATAAATTCATATTTTTCTTAACGCATAAGTCTGCAACCGGAATGCGTAAGCTCACGATTCCGTTTACAGCAATATCTGAGGGATTAAAAACCGGATTGAAAAACTTTTCTTCCGTCAGATACTATTGTTTTCCATATCGGTTTCATTGACTTTGAATAGCTTTGATAAATTTAATTTGCGTCAGAACGGATTCGAAAGACGTGCTAATTACACCCGAAAAGTTGGTGTCATATTTCTTGTTTAATTTGTGGTGCCTCTGCAGAATGCCAGTTCTCTTTGCAACGGAAATTGTACGTTTTGTAAATGCAGGTTTCAATCAAGATTTCAGTTGCACAACCGTTCAGAATTTATTCTCAGGTGTGTATTTATACGAATCAGTTGTTTTAGTTCAAATGAAATTCCTCACTACCACAAAAGAAAATTTATGCACAGGAATAAATTGGGGCATATCTGATTTAGGACGGCAGAATGTGTTGGCAGTTTAAAACAAAGAGGGCACCAAAATTTATAGATTTCTAGAGTACAATGAACGTCTTCAGAATCCTTACCGACACAAAAGCTATTTTTTAAAGCGAATTCTAAAACTAGAAAATAAACGAAAAATAGGAATGAGTTTACTTTGCTTCGTGGAAAAACTTCCCTTTCTTTAAAATACACGATGTGGGCAGTGTTCTTCATATTGAACCAAGTTACAAAACGCATTGTTTTTCAACGAGATTTCTAGAATCGGTAAAAGATTTGCAAAGTAGAAATAGTTGCCCACGAGCGGCAGAAATTTACATTGCAAATTTATCTCATAGCGGAGGGTGTCCGAAGCTTTCGAATTTTTCAAATCGAATAATTAGAAGCTAAGATATAGAGGAAAGCACAATGAAGCATTTGGATACCTTGGCGGAAAACTACGTTACTTGAAGAAAATACGCGTGCACTGTTCTTTATAGTACAACGTATACGACTGAGAAAGTATTTTTTTCAATATGGTTTCTAAAAAGAGAATTCTCTTGCAAATAGAAAGGTACTAAGCCGCTTCCTAGCAAAGAAAGTTGCATTGAAAACAATAAAATAAAAAATATGCGCAAAATATTATTCATACCGGGAGCTGTGACTGAATTTTTTAAAATAGAGCTTTTTATTAGCAGAGACAGCAAGGAAATGTGTGTACATCTGCGCCACTTCCCAGCAGGGAAACTGCATTTTATAAAGCGAATGTTCGCAATTTTCAGCATAGTGAATGCCATAATGGCCAAATAATTTTTTAAGTGAAAATAGTTGCAAGCGGGTGCACATTTACGCCACCTAGCTGCAGAACTGTTATAAAAAAGAATACAACATAATATTCTCCGCAGTGCCGCAGATAAGGCGCCAAGGTTATTATATGGGCTTCCCAAAGGTTTTGAACACTTCTAGTTTTTCGGAAAAATATCAGGTTCATTTTGACGTTACTATTTCCGTACACGAGAAAAATGAAGTGATAATTGAAGGGGGGGGAAGCTCCTGCTGAGAACGAGCAAACTAGGAATTTTTCGGAGAAATAAGATTCATATGAGCTGGCTGCCATTTTTAAACACCAAGCAGAATTAAAAACAAGAAAGTTGACACCGAATTTTCGGGTGTAATAAGCACGTCTTTTGAATCCGTTCTGACGCAAATTAAATTTATCAAAGCTATTCAAAGTCAATGGAACCGGTATGGAAAACAATAGATCTGACCAAAGAAAGATTTTCAATCTGGTTTTTAATCCCTCAGATATTGCTGTAAACGGAATCGTGAGCTTACGAACTCTTAGAAACAGAGATATCGACAAAAATAAGATGACTTTACGTCACCTGGTGGGAAAACCATGCATTATTTTAGGAGGAAAGTATTCTCAAAAGGTTTATCCGTATAAGCGGTATCGGTCGATGAAAAAAAAATTAGTCGAGTTTTCAGGAGCCCAGATTTTGCAACAAATACTTCAGAAGAAAAAATTAACACGTCACCCCTGGTGGCTAAACCATTCTTTACCAAACATTAGAAATTATGTGAAAAATATTTTCCATCAGGTCTTGTATGCGATACAGGAAGAAATTTTCAAATCGGAGTTTTAGAAGCGGAAATAACGCAGAAAACGCAATTTACCCTTGTGCCCCCTAACGGAAAGTGTATGATTTACTTGAAAATTTTGAATATATAAGAAAAACATTTCGTATCGGAAACACTATCCAACAAAGAAGGAATTTTTCAAATCGTACTTTTAGAAGTAGATATTGACAAAAATAAGATACATCTACGCCCCCTGGCGTAGAAACCATGCATTTCTTCAAGAAAATTTTCCTAAAAGCTTTGTCGACATGAGTAGTATCTGTCCACAAACGACGTTTTTTTCAATCTAGAATTTAGCTCATATTTTGCTGCAAATACAATAGAAGCGGAAATTAAGATTTACGCCCCCTGGTAGCCAAACTATTTTTTTTACAAAAATTAGAAATTATGTGCAAACGATTTTCCATCAGGAGCTGTATCCGGTGCAGAAAGAAATTTTCAAATCTGAGATTTAGTAGCAGAGGTATAGGGGGAAACGCAATTTACTGCTACGCCCCCTAGCGGAAAGTCTATGAATTACTTGATAATTTTGAAATTATATGAAAAACATGTCACACGGAAAACACTATCCAACAAAGAAATTTTTCAAATCGGACTCCAAGAAGTAGATATTGACAAAAATAAGATGATCATCTACGCCCCTGGCGTAGAAACCATGCACTATTTTAAGAAGAAAATGTTTCTAAGAGATTTGTCGACATGAGTACTATCGTCAACAAATGACGTTTTTTTCAATCTAGAATTTAGAAGCTCATATTTTGCTGCAAATAAAACAGAAGCGGAAATTAACACTTACGCCCCCTGGTGGCCAAAGTATTCTTTACCAAAAGTTTGAAATTATATGCAAAAGATTTTCCACCAGGAGAGGTATCCGCTGAAGAAAAAAATTCAGAGTTTTAGAAGAAGAGTTATCGGGGAAAATGTAATTTACTTTTACGCCCCCTAGCGAAAACTCAATGCGTAATTTGAAAAATAACTATATCTAAAATACTCTTTGACATAAATGGAATCGAAAGATAATTGTTTTTTCAATCGGATGTTTAGAAGCAAATATGTGGAATAAAACGTATTTTTGAATTCATCTGCATTTACGCCCTCTACCGGCGAAATTGTACATCGTAAAAAAAACGAAATAAAGGATCATTTGCATATTTCAAGCTTCCCAATGCAAAAATAATTTTTCAAATCTCACTAAATAGTTGCTGAGATATCGTGGGTACAGACAGACGGACGGACAAACCAATAACAGAAGCACGATCTTTTTTTTTTACAAAAGACTTGCTAAAAAAGGAAGTAAAACAACTACTGTTTTACTTCCTTTTAAGTAAAACAACTACTGTGAAAGAATTAGAGAACTTTTAATTAGCGATAATAGTTGTAAGCAGTTTGCACAATTTGTGTCTGTGCATATAATTTAAATTATATCTAATCCTTCCTGTGACGACGGCTTTCTTTGAACGGACGCTTTTCAAAATGAAACTGATTTAAAGAACTGAAAAATGCGATAACTGAATCACGGCTGAATGCACTAGCAGTGTTGAACACTGAAATAAAAAAAAAAAAAAAGACAATGATGTAATAAATTCTTCCTTCCGAAAGATATGCTATAGAACTCAAAATTCCAGACATATCCTTTAATTTCTACGCCGATCATTTTCATCATATGTAGAGGATTTTAGGAAGAGTGCCTGACCCCAGGTCTTAAACAACCCTTAGAAATAGGAAGCTAGGAGATTTGGGCTAGAGTGCCCGATAGGAAAGTGACACTGAAGCGAAGTAGAAAGGGGGAGGAAGAAGCCCGTATTTATTACCGGGGGGCCAGTACCCGGGGTCCGACGGCTTAACGTGCCCATTCGACGCACGGCGGATATTTAGTGGATCAAGCGTTCGTACCTGCTGGGATCGAACCTGAGGTCATTTCCGTGGCAGTCACGAACGTTGCTCATTAGGCGACCCGCGGCCCCGATCATTTTTATCAGGTTAACGTAACTCATATTGTTCAGATTACATTAAGAGTAGTAAGTTTGTTCCTGAAATAAAATGCTGAAACTCAAGATAACAAGTATACGTTTTTTCAAATATTTTGTCACTATGGCCCCAGTATTAAGTCCGGCAATGAAATACCCCAAAAATTCGGCATTTCACATTTTTTAGCTTCGTTCAATTCTAAGAATGTATTGTAAAAACAACCGTGAAACGTTACTCTTTGCTGACTGTTTCATTATATGCTTACCGAATTTTTGCTGTGTGATCTTAGCTTCGCTGCTAATTATGGCCACTCCCCTCCCCAATTATTGAGTCGCGGTGGCCCCCGAACAGTTTCTCTATGCCCCTGATTCCCGCAATAAGGTTCGTGATGTAAAAATAATTTTTTAAACCTGACTTTAAAAAAAGATATCAAGAAATTTAAAATAAGTTTTATTCTTCCTAAAAAAAAGATCATAATTTTGAGCAGGAAAGCATGCGTAAGAAAATGTTTTCCGTAGTGAGCGAAATCCGATCATAAAGGTTTTCTGAATGCGTAGATACAGCTGAATATAAGTTGAAAACAGAAATACTCCTCATGGCAAAGCTGTGCGTTAAGAAAAGTTAAATTATATGCAAGACATACCACCCCGGTGGCACAGTGGTCTAAGCGCTGGCTTCTGACCATTCGTCCGAGGTGGGTCTGGGTTCGAATCCTGTGAGGCATGGATGTTGTGTTTGTCTTACGGGACTGGCTGTCTCCCTTTCCTGGAAGTAGTTGCCCTAAATTAGGGATGGGCGACTGCGTATAGCCAGTGCAGTCGTTCACGGTGGTCGTTAAACTCCCATAATAAATAAATAAAATAAAATTAGACATCTAAGAGCAGAGATGTTGAGAGAACTAAAATATACATTTGCGCCTCCTAGGGGGTGAGAACTGATCATTTGAAGTAAAAACTAGGCGCAAACTTGTCTACGCGGTAAAAGGTATTAAAGGAAGAAAGTATTTTTACAAAGATTTTAAGAAGCAATTTGATACAGGGAAAATTATACTTTGGGTTCAAAAGAATCTGCGTTTAAGGCCCAGGTTAATAAGGTTATGCAAGCTAAAGAGACCTTCGTTCTCAGTTTGAGCTTCCCAATGCGAAGACAAATTTTAGAATCGGGCTAATTAGTGCAGATATGTGGTGCCCAATAGGAGGGGCATAGTGATACTCTAAGCCCGTACTTTTGTTTTCAAAAGACTGGCTAAAAATACTATGTACAATCTTGCATTAATACAACTTTACATGTAATAAACCATTGTGACCAAGTTCGTCAGAATTAAAAAGTTTATTACATAGTGTCTAAAACGCTTAAATAGAAATCACATGTTTAAAAAATACGAATAGTTAATAAATTTACTAGATCAAAAAAATGTTGCTTCAGATGTTTACTGTTTCCCCGGTGGCAGAGTGATCTGATATTACTAATGAGGAACTTTGGAACTCTAAAAGTGCCCTGATTATGAGGACTCCTTACTTGAAATTCCAGACATATCTTAAGAGTGTTCTGTTGTGGAAGATACGAAAAGTTTCCTTCAAAAACGAAAAACTATTCCCTAAGGAAAGAGATCACGTTCGGAGTGTGAGGTTATTGGGGCCAGCTCCAACAGGCTGGCGCTACGCAAAGTAGCTCCTAGCGCTTAGAGCGAAAATCAATATAATTATTGAGCAGAGTAATAACTTTTGTTTCCCCAGAAGTTGATAAGGCACAATTGCTATATAAGACGGATTTTTCCAAATGGCAGAGCGTTTTAGAAATAGATTTGACATTAGAAGTTGCTCAATTAAGAGCAATCTAACTTCCGGCCACTGGCTTTCCAGCTGGATAATTTTACGTTTAAGTGGAGAGGACGCGATGGAAGGAATGGACTTCACAACGTAGAGAAAATAAATTAAAAAATGCGAGGGGTGTATTTGAGCAGCTGTAGGGGAAATATTTTTTCGAAGCATGGACCTAAATGTGTAAGGAATCAGTGCGGGATTTATGTTAAGACACAGTAGGATGGGGGTGTGAAGCGGTTTTTACACCGATCTTACCTTACCCAACAGACGCTGTGAGCCCGCTACCCTACCTTCCACAATAGTACACTCTTAAGTTGACTTGGAATATATTTATTTCTCCACAGCCCGGGTTAGTAGAACGTGTCTACGATTCCTTCCCGTAGGGTTCGTCTATCTTTAGCCACTTCCAAATTCCTGTAAATGTCTTGAACAGTCTGTATTAGGAACTTACACTTCTGAACGGTTTCATAGAATTCAACTTGGATGTTTCGTGTCCTCAGTGCACATAACCACGATCTATCGGAGTTGAAGAAATAAATTCTTGAAATCTGGAGCATTCTCACCGAAACTGAAATATTTCCGTCTAAATGCTTTAGAGCTGCAAAGTCAACCTTAACCGGATGTTACTTCGACGTCACAGATCTGGTTGAATATTTTGTTTTTGCAAATTAACGAAGCAGAGGCGTGGTGTCAGTAAAAAAAAAACGGCCGTATAAATTAGAACAAATTAATAGTGCGAAATAATTTAAGATTTCGAAGTGATAAAGAAAGGTTGAGATTAAATTATACTTCCTATTTAATGTTACGCAGCCTCCCCAGTGGCGCAGTGATCTAAGCGCTGGCTTCTGACCATTCGTCCGAATTGGGTCTGGGTCTGAAACCCGGTGAGGCATGGATGTTGTCTGTCTTACTGCACTGGCTTTCCCTTCCCTGGAACCAGTGGCCCGAAATTAGGGACGGGCAACTGCTTATAGCCCATTGAGTTGCTCACGGTGGTTGTTAAACCCCCATCCAATATATACATAGTGAGAAATTTTGAAGTAAATTTTATAAAAAAAAAGTGCAAAATCAGTGCACAGTTTGTAACGTCTGTTTATCAGACCTAGTTCAACAAACAGCGAACATAGAAATTTCTCCACGATGTTTTTCTTTCTATTCGAGGAAATCTAAACTGGGAGGATGAATTCATTTTGAAATCAAATTTTCTTTCAGGAATTTGAAAATGTGAGAACAATAATCTTAGTCACTTAATCGTGCGTTCTTATGATTTTTTGATGCATTTGAGTCTATATGATATTCTCACGTCACAGTAAGTACAGGTATTTAATAACCATTATACTTCCCAGCTGTTTAGTTCCATGCTTTAGGTAATGAACTGCAACCTAAAGGCCACACAAGCGTCCGTAAGATGCCAAAGTTTTAGAACCAGACTGTTAAGTTTATACCGCAGACCCCTTTCTGTCTAGCAGAAGAACATTTCCGCCTCTGTCTTAAGAAAATATGCTTGCCTTTGTCCTAAAGAAAACTATTTCCTGGTTGTCCTTTCCACAAATTTTCCTCGATATGTTCTGACTGACACTCGCGCAAGTATTCATGACAGGTTTCCCTCAAGTGCTTTCTACTAGTTCCTTCTGTGTAGATATTCCCAATAAGGTCTTTCCTTAAGTTGTCGCTGGCTATTGAACCTTTCCCCAAGTTGGTTCTAAAGAGTTCCTTTCATAATTTCGGGAGTGGTCCTGCGGCATATTACATGTTCGTGTATTCAAATGTTTCCGTTTTTGGGCATGGTGATTTTTCAGTACGGTTATAACTTCATCAGTCTTGTTCACAACCGCAATTTGATATCATAAATCACAGGAAAAATTGAATGTCCAAAGTATTACTGCACTAAAATGTACAGAAGTGAAACGCTTAATACAAAAGTAGCTTGTTTTAGCGTTTTGTTCAAGTGACTTTTATCCATACCAATGGCCTTTGGACTCCTTTCTCAGTATGCCTTGACACAGAAAAGAAACTCTTTAAATAAGTGCGGAAGTACGGGAAGACCATCTCGAATGGCTAGTCAGGGTCCCCCCGTTTTGCGTGTGAGCCACAGAACCTTTCTTAAAAGCACTTCAAAGCCGGCGGTTTTGGGGGCTCGCTTTTAGTTAATTATGGATTGCTTGTTGTCCGTTTCGTTACCACGTTATTAGTGCGCGAACGTGCGTAAAAATCCGCGGTTATTTGCGCTCGCAAAATGAGGTGTTCAGGCGAGTTCAAAGATTTTTACACGTTGTTTGTTGGGTAATCATGTTTCCGGGCAGGTGATTTGCATACGTTCGGGATAAACACGCAGGTGATGTCACCCCCGCTCGTTCACCTCTCTGATCCTTAATGGAAGCAAATTACGCCTCGGAGGAAAGTACGTGATCCGGCTCCTGCTAGGAAACTCTGTCGAAAGATTCACGCCGTTCCCATCTTCTCTGCTCCCGGGGTCAAACGTAGTTGGTTCCCAATGTGCTGCTGTACCGGATGACTTGCTTGTGGTTTAATAGTCTTATAATAAATCCCCCGTATCACTATGACATGAAGAAGATTGCGTACTTTGCAGATAAATATATCTTCTGTCTGCCGAAACATTTACGCGAAGCGATAGACGGCAAATAGACGTCATCTTCTCAAAGATGTGAAATTATGTAGCATCACCTGCTTTCTGTTAGTAGTTATGCTGAGTAATATAAATAAAAAAGTTTAGTGAATGAAGCAACAGCAGGAAATACATCAGGGAAAACCTTTTCCATGACTTTGTTTTGCAGTTTATTTTATTAGACAACTGGTCACGAAAGGACGATCATATCATCGTTTGATATCCACAGCTTTCTTCATTTTGTAACTAGAGCTTCGAGATATTGTTCATCTCATCTAAAAAGAATCTTGAAACATTTGATGAGGTATGAGCTATGGACGGGTGGGTAGCACAATTAAAACTATTTTGATACAGCATGAATGATAGACAGTACGTAACTGCATTACAGGTATGGCTCCGTCGCCGAGCTGTTTTGAGTCTGGCGCAGGATTCTGGATCTGTTTCGATGGAAGGCAGATAATTAACGATGCTAGCTTCTGCCTAGGGTTAGGTTCGATGAAATGAAACGTGTGTTGCATTTAATCCTTGTTTCAGCTTGAATGCAAAAAATTAATCTCGTGACAAGTTAAATAAACTGAAGGAACAGACATCTGCTTCGGTTAAAACACTGCTTAAAATTGTCTTTATAAAACAATTCCTAAGATTTCTTTTGGATAATAACGATTTTATTATAGATCATAAAAAATAAACAAATCCACTGATATGAGCAAAAAATTGTCAATGATTAAAAAAAAATACCTGCTTATTGGGTCTACCGCAAATATCAAGGAAAGAAAAACTGGGGTTAATTTTGTACCAGCCAGTTTCCATTTTAAGCTTTTAGCCACTACCACTGCTTTAATAGGAAAGGAAGATAAATCAGTCACAATTCTGGCAGTCAGCCGACGACACTTTCCAAAGATCAGGCTATACGAATTTGTAAAGACACTTCCAGGAGACATTTGAATATCTGGTACTTTGCAGCTATAATTCGGAATTTTAAAAAAAAAGGCATTCATCTTTCGCTGCGTTGAGCTCATATCTCAGAGTAACGGCTATTAACTTCTGACCTGGGGAGAAGATTTTTCGGGCAGTGGTCTAAGCGTTTTCGTCCGGAAGATGCCCGGGTTCGAATCCCGGCGAGGCATGGATGTTGTGTTTGTCTTACGGCAATGGCTTTCTCCCTTTCCTGGAACCAGTGGCCCTTAATTAGGGACAGGCTACTGCTTTATAGCCCATTGAGTTGCTCACGGTGGTCGGTTAAGCCTCCAATAAAAAAATAATAATAATTTCGGTTATAGAAAGTCTGATTGAACCTTTTTCCACACTCCGTTGTAACCCTTCAAACGCATGTACAAGATAAAAATCACACCTCTGCTTCGCAATGTCTTGGAAAAGATGGATACACAGAAAGCTAAAATGAAACCACTGAAAGGGTAACTTAGCAACTGCTAACACCCTAAATACTCTTTTTTCGTCTCTGCTTCTTAGAAGCTCGATTCGGAGAACTCTCTACTTCGGACTACCGTGACAATCGCTAAGGTTATTTTCATAATTATAGAATTTCTCTAACGCTCAAATCTGATGGAACGAGACTAGATTTAAGGACTTGGCACCGTATCAATTTACTTAAAGTAAATCCAGAAAATATTAATCTCACTGATAGCTGTTGATTACACACGTTAAAATGTTTTTGAGGACTCTTAAGTGTCTTACTCTCTCAGAACGACTCTCCCTTTACACCGGGTATTTGATTACAACCTAATCCCCTTTACCAGTTCAAAAAGGTTTCTAAACTGGCATCGCAGTTGCACAGATTTGCCTAAACAAAGGGATTTCAAGTCTACATAATAATCAGATTGTTTTGGTACACCACCTCAGCAATCGACCCACAACGCTGCGTTCCGAATGGTGCATTTGCTTTTTTCCCCCCATTACCCGTCGATTTTGAATTTTCTAAGGGTACCGACTGTGTAACCCTTACTGATGTCATTACGGTTAAACTTGTTGGCATTTCCTCTTCAAAGTAAAAATGCAATTGCGTATAACTGGTCTACATCAGTTTAATGGACAATCTGTTGTTCTCCCTCTCGTATTAGTTTTCTCATATTAAAATGTTTTCTCCTTCGCGTGTTAAAATGTTCTTTCTCCTTCGCGTGTTAAAATGTTCTTTCTCCTTCGCGTGTTAAAATGTTCTTTCTCCTTCGCGTGTTAAAATGTTCTTTCTCCTTCGCGTGTTAAAATGTTCTTTCTCCTTCGCGTGTTAAAATGTTCTTTCTCCTTCGCGTGTTAAAATGTTCTTTCTCCTTCGCGTATTTAAAATGTTCTTTCTCCTTCGCGTATTTAAAATGTTCTTTCTCCGTCGCGTATTAAAATGTTCTTTCTCCGTCGCGTATTAAAATGTTCTTTCTCCGTCGCGTATTAAAATGTTCTTTCTCCGTCGCGTATTAAAATGTTCTTTCTCCGTCGCGTATTAAAATGTTCTTTCTCCGTCGCGTATTAAAATGTTCTTTCTCCGTCGCGTATTAAAATGTTCTTTCTCCGTCGCGTATTAATGTTCTTTCTCCGTCGCGTATTAAAATGTTCTCTCGTTAAACCTTTCTTTCTCTCGTGCTGAACCGTTCTCTCTCTCTCTCTCGTGAAACCGTTGTTTCTCTCGTGTTAAAGCGTCGTCTCTCTCGTAATTAAATGTTCTCCCCCTCTAGCAGGCTTTTTACGAGCCTGATCCAAGCTTTCTGTTTTCCATCAGTTAAAAGATAAGCTTAGTGCCCCGTCCGGATTTTAAGATTTAGCATTTTGCTGTTGAAATAAAGCTAAAACATGTCTGCTGCCAACATGGGGACTGATTGTAACATAAGTTGTTCCTTATTACCTTCCCATACTACTGAGATCTGTTGGTCAAGGTGAGGCTCGCATATACCTCGGACAAGATATTAAGCTAATTCCACATCAAGGAAGATATTAATAAGCACAAAAGTTGGGTGGAGTATACATTTCGAAGAAACAGAAGTTTTCAAGAGCAGTTGAACATTGTTTTAAAATAAATTTATTGAATCAGTACATCATTTCACTTCATCCTTATGGATCCAAGACACTGACATGAACTAAAAAAAACAACTGCGGTCAGCCCAAAAAAGCATGGAGATGCATACTCGGTGCAACGAAGAATGATAGTAAAAAGGATTTCATAGGTCAGGAAAATGACAAGACTTGATATGATCAAAGTAACTACCCTCTAGTGGCAATGGGCTGGAAATGTTTCTGTAGAAGATCTGACCACCGTTGGATAATTGAAATACTGGACTGGATAACAAGGCACACGAAAAGACCCAGAAGAATACGTGGGAGGTGAGTTGATGAAATTCGAAAGCATGGCGGAGAGAAAGTTGTGGAAGAGACTTAGCGACCTTCATCCGGGCAATGGATTGATTGTGAACGGTTGATGTCTACTAATTCAAATTAACGAATAAAATAAAACCAAATGACACTTCGTAAAATTAAAAATGAAATTTGATTTTTTCTTAAATTAATTCTTTCAAAATACGCATGTTAAGACATTTCACTCATTTTTTGTTTGAATGTTAGTCTGTCTTTTCCCCCCATTACAACAATTTTATACCCCTGTTCCCATTCATTTCAAAAATGAACTTTGAAATGCAGCTGACGATCACAGTGAAACGCAATGATGTGGAAGTATCAGAAGAACAGAGCGCGTTGATTAATTATACATGAAATAGTCAAATTTTGGGTACTGATCGGGTCGGGGTTGCCAAAGCAAGACCCGTACAGCCCTCTACACTCGATACATATCAAGTTTATCCTTAACAGTAGTTATAAACATCACGTGAAATAGAATTTGATAAACCTCGGGGAAGAGTACTCTGTAAGCAGTACAGCTTTAAAAGTGCAATACCACGGTGAAGTATAAAAAAAAGATTAACCAGTATCTAACCATGTTGCTGTGTAATGAACAGCACCAAGGTGCCTCAACATGCAGTCGGTAAAGCATCTTTTGCCATAACTCCACAATAAACCCTTAACTCTCGACGTGATTTTTTTTTTATTTTCCTTTGACCCACTGTCAGTTGTTGCCTAAAAGTATAAAGAAATTCGGGTAAGTAACGTGCCAATCTGAGGAAAATTCAGAAGTAACAAAATTTACATACGTCACAGTTTAAAATGATCGAAGAAGGTGTAGTTTGTTCAACAGAACAGAAATTTCGCGACTTTTGCGAATGAGCAAACGTCTTGCACAGTGATTTTAAATAAATTTGTTTCCAACAAATTTGATTTTCTGAAAGTACTGTATTTTAGTGTCCCTTGAATTAAAGATTCAATCTCATGAAAGTTTTTTTGGGACTTGTCTGGCAAAGAAAATAACTTGCTTCTGTCATAGGTCTTCTAATAATGGAAGCGTGCAGCGCACACACATATAACTCCTCAGATCAAAGACTTCAGGAAATAATCCACGCTGTTTATTATTCTAGGAGGCTTAACTAAAACACCTAACCCTTTTGACTTGTCTGTCAACAAGCCATTTACAGTAGAAAATGCGGACCGCATTGGGCGATGGGTAATGGTCACGAACACAGGAAGTAAGTCTTTTATCGTATGAAATTTTCAACAGAATTGGTGACAGCTGCGAAGCAAAACTCCGACTTGCGTGAAAATTGGTTTTATTAAACGCCAAGGCGGCTCGAATTCCATGATGAATGAAGACAGATTTTGCCATTGAAGATTTAGAGCAGAAAATAAGAGGGAAATAGGAAGATACTGAAGTTCCTGAAATGCGAGAAGAAATGATGACATACATTGACTGGTTTCCGTATTGAATTCGACAATTGACTCAACCCAGTATCCGAAGAATTACTACTACATGTTTCAAAGCATTTCCTTCGAGCGACAAGAGGCGTGCGTTATTGGTGTAATGTTCTGTTATTTCTATTTGAACAAGTAATAAATTTGCGATGGAATTATTAGGTGCTGTTTTAACTAACTTGGAATGTTCAGAGTAAAAATGGAATAAATTACATAACCCCATGCACGGTTTCAAATATGACAATTCTGATATAGAACATTACGTCAGCGTGAGGTCACGTCCAGCAGAGCTTTTAAAATAATTATTCTATGGCGGAAATGCAACTTCAGTACATCACAAAATCTGTTTTAAAGGGTGAATTTGTAGATGTTCTTCGTAATAAAAGATCATGAAAATAATAGCGACTGATTTATTTCAGAGGTTTTGTTAAATACATTTGAAGCTGAAAATCAATAAAGTGCTATTCATATTAATTAATGTAAACCAATACTTGTATCTCACTTTTTGACTAAAATTCCAAAATTTAAGAATACAGCTTCGGACTAGCTGCGTCGACGTTCCTATTTCTGAAGGAGGAAAGTACAGGATGTCCGAATAATGACTGTGCAATGAATGTACGAATTGCAGTAATGTAATTATAAAGAAATTTTGAATGGAATTACAGTAAAAGTGACCCGCCACGTGGAAGTGCTCTGTGTCTGGTAACTTTCATGTCTCTCCCCACCCCGAGGCGCGCGCAGCTGTCATTCTGAGCGAAGGTCATTCCCAAGCGTTTGGTCGACGGAAGCAGACTTGTGGATTGATCCCTCTTCTCAGCAAAAGGACAATGGTGTTGAACAGAGTGTGTTTTTTGTGGAACATCCATGACAAAAAACAGTTCGCAAGGAAATTTATTGATGCAGACGTCCCCCCTCCACCCGTAATGCGGGTATGTCAGCTCATAGCGAAGTTTTGGGAAACTGGCAGTGTTCTGGATGCCCTCCGCCCCGGTAAGCCATCCACTGCAGAAGAGACCGTACAGGATACAGAGAAGTCCACACAAGTCCGTGAGGTGGCTGTCACAATAAGCTAATGTGCCAAAAACTACAGCCCACGATATTCTGAAAAGGAAGTTGCGTTTCCACCTGTACAAAAGTGTCTGTCGTGCATCAGCTGAAAGAAAAATACCACGAGGCCCGTGTTCGGTGCTGCAGGTGTTTCCAAGAGTTCCTGTCTGTAGAAGGTGAGGGCATTCTAGACGTGACTTTCTTTACGTATGAGGCATGGGTTCCACCCGTTCGGGTACATCAACAGCCCAAACACTCTTCTGTGGGGTACTGAAAATTCTCACGAATTTAAGGAAGTGCCTCTCCGCAACCAGAAGGTCAGTGTTTGTTGTGCCACGACTCGTACGCGCATTACTGGGCCCATTTTCTTCAGTGAAACCATTAACTCAGAACGGTACGATGCCCAGACTATCCAACCATTCATATCCGAACTGACTGAACAGAAAATGAACGAAGGATGGTTCCAGCAAGACAGCGCAGCTGCTCACACTACTGGTGCATCAATACGGCTTCTGGAGGAATTCTTCGGATATCGCATCTCCCGGAAATTGTGGCCTGCCCGGTCATCCGATCTGACACCACCTTTCTTCTGTGGGGGAGCACTAAAGCGGAAGGTGTACGCAGGTAACACGCATACATTTCAAGAGCTGCAAACTGCAACAACGGCCGCCCCGGTGGCGCAGTGGTCTAATCGCTGGCTTATGGTTATTCGTCCGTGAAGGGCCCGGGTTCGAATCCCGGTGAGGCATGGATGTTGTGTTTGTCTTACGGCACTGGCTCTCTCCCTTCTCTGGAACCAGTGGCCCTAAATTAGGGACGGGCGACTGCTTACAGCCCTTTGAGTTGCTCACGGTGGTCGTTAAACCTTCAATAAAAAAAAAAAAAAGACCCACATCGAACAAATCACACCACATACCCTGAAAAGCCTGTGCAGACATGTCTGGACGTCTATGGGGCCCATTTTTAACACCTCCTGTAGGAGCCAGTTCGATATTGTGTTACTTTCAGTGCACAGTTATTTTTTAGACACCCTGTATTTCAAATGCTTCTGAATGATATCAGTGCAGTAAACTTAATCAAAATAAGCTGTCTTATCAAAATTTCGAACCACTGGGTTATGAACTTAACAATTTATTGAAACCAATGTTCCCTACTGAAGTTCATCTATTCGTACCTGTATCAATATATAATTTTGTTTTACCTCTGTTAACTTACGGTTAGGTACTGGCATTATACATCATAGCTTAACAAAAAAGTATATTAGCCACTTCATAAAGTTTGGCATTCTTAAGCACATCTCATAATTTATTACTTCGTATTTAAGATGCACTATGTGGGCAAAAAGTATGCGGTGCGGAGACCTCTCCATATGCAAATAGGCTTGCATCTGCAGAACCTCTCGCGCCGTGTGTTAGGTGCTGAACAAAAAAGGGGCATTGGTACACTTGTCAGATTGCACTGGAAGCGACTAGATGGTGCAAAGCTGATCTGACGGACTGCGAAAGGGGCATAGTGGTTGAATGTCACCTGTGTAAACAAATCAGTGCGTAGCACTGCCGTTCTTCTGCGATTCCTAAAATCCACTATCGCTGATGTTCTTCAAAGGAAAGCAGATGGTGCCACTATAGCGAAGCTGCGCGCTTGGAAGGCCGCACAAGCTGTGTAATGTGAAGGAGGTACGCACTTCTTCTGCCACAGACCTGGACAGCGACATTGGAAAAGCCAGTGGAACAGCTCATTTGCACCAGAATAGTCCAACGGGAACTGCATTTGGTGACGTTTACCATGTTCGGTCAGCCACCCAAAGGCGTTACATCAGTCCAGGCTACTGCAGTGGTACTTCTCTCTCCATTTCTGAACAAAAATGAGTGGAAGAGGGTAGTGTTGAGAGTAACTATTCACACCAATGAATCCTTCGTCCGGATGGACTTATTTGGATGTGGTGTTTGCACAAGAACGTTGTCAAGGGATTGCATTGTCACTACAGTCAAGCTTTTCGAGGAGGATCTGTGACGGTATAAGGTTACTTCTTCTGTGAATGACACTGCCCTTTGGTTGTAAGGTTTAACGACCAAATATGAATAAATTCTGAATAATTCCCATTGTGGCAGTATTTTGGTACATAACCCTGCCGGTTTCGGAGAGAGCGAGTACCTTGCTACAGCAAAAAGTCTGTCCACGCTTGATTTAAAGAACAAGACGTCCAAATGTTGGATCGGCTTGCCCAAAGCCGCGATCTACACCAATAGAACATTTTAGGACTTGCTGGAACCCATCGAATCGGAACTTTGTCTGTAAAACTTTTCCTCTGCTGCAGCTGGGGCAGAAACTTTGCAGGAGGAATAAGAGAAAATTCCGGTGTATTCCCACCGACATCTCGTAGAAAGCATATTTTAAAGAAAGGGTCGTTGCAGTCATAACTGCCAAAGTTGGGCCGATGCAAGGTCATCTAGGAAATAAAAGGCCATGGTATTAGGTGAATTGCCTCGGTTTGTGACGTCACTCATGTTACAAGGCCTGATACGTCGGTGTGGTGTTTGACGTCATACACAACAGCGTTGGAAACCGATCTGGAAGCCTTGGTTTCTCCATGGCGTCACTAAAAGAGGGAACTCATCTCTCTGTCATGGCCTTGTTCTTTCTAGATGGTTTTGGCCGGCCGTGTACTGGTTTCGGCTCATAAATGCACTACTTTCCGTTCGGTCTTGGTGTTCCAATACTTTTGACGACATAGTGCACCTTCGAAAAGATAAAATAATGTAAACGAGCTGTTCAAATTTATTCTCCATTCCATTAGAATGAGTCTGCTTCTTGAAATACCAACAAAAAAACGTTTTCAAATTAATTAATATTAATTATGCAACATATCAGTATTCTAGCTCATCCGGGAAGTGGAAAATAATTTTCTTCCCGTTAAAATTGGAGCAGTTTTACTGTACGTGATGATAATCACAGTACCGGTATTTTGGTACTCAAGAACCAACATACCATGCAACATTTACCAATCGAAATACTAGTGTTTTCATTGATAAAATGCCAGTATTTCGGCATTTATTGAAAAATCTGATCCATTTCATGCCCAACCGTAAGGAGTCCTCAACCCGTGGTATCAGAACCCATTTTACGCTACCCTCGTTCACCCATAAACTAAAACATTTGATTTAAGTTAGTCAGTTCCATTTGTAGTCAATTATAAGGATTTGAATACACTGAGATGCCAGTTAGACGGTACATAACGAAAGTGTAAGATATAAATCAGGAAGATCAGATCGTCGAGCAACATTTAGCGTCCGTTTGAGAATCAGAATGGGCAAAAAGTGATCTGAGCGCCTTTGAACGTTGCATGGTCGTTAGCGCCAAGCATACACGTACGAACAGTCGTTTCAAATGACTGCTGCCTTGGGCTTTTAACGCACAATTGCAAAAAATGTTTTACGCTATATTGCCGCCCGAACGTAAAAATGAATCTCCGGGCCGTGAGGTTCGAGGAAATGTCTTAAGTTAATTAGAATTCCTTCTACAGCGAGATACTTCAATCGTGGTTTGCGGCTGACCCGAAACCTGCGATTTCGTGCCCCCGCCTTTCTCAGGATGTGACATACCACTGAGGTGACGTAAGAGTCAAAACTGCAAGTTGCAGCGGTAAGCAAAGGTCTGTAGTTCAGTCGGGCGGATAACCGGTTCAGGAGCAGCGGGAGGTGCGTTCGAAAACCACCACTGGCAAAAAGGCTTTACGCTTATAACTGGTCAACGACAATGGCATAGACTCCAATTCTTTCAAGCGCTTGGAAATAACTCGTCAAAATCCGTGCTCGTCAGAACGCTCATGATGTCACAACGATTTAAATATTGGGTTTGTGCGAATGAAATATCCGGCACACGTGGACAGCGAGAACGGAAAAGTAGGACAACTTACCTAGGCAAAATAATCCCTCTCTGCATCGACACATGTTGCCATCTGTTCGGTAAGGCCATGATCCCGGTACGAAAAATGTCCTGTGGCTTGGACCCGAAGAAGTCAACTGCACGTTGAACCTCGTTGTCTGTCGTGAACTGTTTCCCGGACGAAGTGATCCAGGCGACAAAACAGATTATTGTCTGTCGGAGAAAAGTCCGGGAAATTGGAAGGATGAGACAGTGCTTCATAGTCTAAGGCATTTAGTGTCAGCAGCGTTCGTTGTGCAACATGAAGGCGGGCGTTGTCCTGAAGCAGAAGAAAACAATGTCTGGTGACCAAAGCTGGTTGTTTCTGCAGAAATTTCCCGTGCATTTGGTGTAATTCAGCACAATAACTTTCTGAAGTGATGGTTTGGCCTCGTACCAAGAAACTCCGATGAATTATCCCTGGTGTGGACCACCAGACAAGGAGCATCATCTTCTTGGTGTGTAGGGGTAACTTAGGATGCCGTCCAGCGGGCTGTGCCTTGATTAACCATTGTGCAGATCGTTTCCGATTATCATAAACGACCCACTTCTCGTTGCAGGTGACGTTTCGATGCCATAGAGGTTTGTTTATTCCTGGCAAGCAGAGACTTGCAGACTTCCTAACGCCTACTCTTGTTGGCAGAGACGTGTAGACTTCCTAACGTTATTGTACTGAACTCATGCGGCAGCCACATGTCCAGCTTTTTGACCTTCTCCAGCGCAGCCAAAACGCCGAACAACTGTCGTGTGGTGGACACCTACCTCGGCCACTATCTCACGACATGTTTTTCGGGAGGCCGCTTCAACCACACATAACATCGTCAGCAACAGCTCGGTGACCACGTGCTTCGTTTTGCCGTTCCGTATCTCAGCTTCGAAACTTAATAAACCATCGCCGAATGTTTCGTTCGCTGGTTGTGCTCTCCCTAAACTCTTAGTTAACGTTTCGAGCGGCAATTCCTGCAGAATGGCCCAGTTTAAATCTATACAGGAAGATGTCTCTCAAATCCGGCGTCTGCATGTTTCCTTTGAAAGCCATGTAACATCCAAACAAACCACGCCTGAACCTTGTTCACCAGATCAGATGTAGATGATTTTAGGGAGAGTCTGACCCCCAGGTCTTAAACAACCCTTAGAAATGGGAAGCTAGGAGATTCGGCTAGAGTGCCGGATAGGAAAGGGACACGGAAGCAAGGTAGAAAAGGGGGAGAAAGACTGCCTTATTACCAGGAGGCCAGTACCCGGGGTCCAACGGCTTAACGTGCCCATCCGACGCACGGTGGATATTTAGGAATTCGAGCGTTCGTACCTGAATTTTTCTCCGTGGCAGTCACGGACGTTGACCACTAGGCCACCCGCGGCGCTACCTTGTTCTTCACGCACGTGCTAGCTATTTATAGTAATTCTGTGACGTAATACCCGCAACGCCTGTGGGTGGCTCCATTCCGCTGTGGTGGGGACCTGTCCCCACTGCTTGTTCGCGCAGGACATTTCATTCGCACCAACCATGTATTTACGCACCATTCGTCCTACTCTCAGTAAAACCATAGATTTTGAAATGTTTGTGAATAAACTTTGATTTAGTCTAACGCAAATAACTCAATTTTTAAGGCATTGACTGCCACACTAGAAAAACAATTTTTTTCTTTGGGGCCACTGTGTTTTATTACAAAAATAGAATAAAAACTTGGAAAACAAAACGATCCTGTCTAATTTAATTGTAGCAATAAGAACATCAAGTAGGATTTTCACGAACCAACTGCAGGTTTTTGCCCAGAGGGCTCCCATCACATAGCATGTATGTTACAACATGGCAGCTTGCCTACTCACCACGCGGCTCCCAAGCTATCGAGACGCGTGAGTTATACATATATGCTTCACGAGGCCCCGGGCTCAAAACTTAGCTTGAGTTAAATACAACTCACATAGCAGTTAATGTGTTAACACAACCATGGACTTACATATTCAATATTTCTGATTAATACTTGACAGACAGCTCTTTTCTATAAAAAGTGTTTACCAAGTGAACATTTCCTGAATAAAGATATTCCGTGATGAAATAGATGCGAAATATCGGTATTGCCATTCTGATTTGATGTTAAAGCTAGTACGCGATACAAACTGCTTAAATCGTGTGTTTCGATTTTTTCAACATAACGTTTACCTATTGAGAAAAGTTATCAGACTACGAATGCGCTTTCCCATGAACGTAAAACATGATGCAGTTAGCATCCGTAGAGCTGTGCATGAATATTTATGAAATCCGTTCGAAAGTTCTGAAGAGAGTCTATTATTTATCTGGTAATTAGAAATAACAATCGTAGAGCGTTTACATCATGAAGATAGACTTTAAACATGAAACCTTTAATTGTTTGGAAGAGCAGTTAAAACATCGTGTGTGTATTGCGTGAAACGATCGAGCAGTATCTTCTAATTTTTTAACCCTGAGGTCAATAAAATTGGAGCCGTGATCTGTTCTAGCAGAAGTCTCGGGTTTCCGTGATGCTTTGTAGTCATGATAAAGTGCTAGCAGTGATTGCGGACGAATTAAGCTTTGTGGATTTCTCGTGCTCCAGTGTGAAAGATAATAGATTATCAATTGAATGTCTGCAGGGGAAATGGGAAAACGATTAAGAAATCGATGATTTGCCTACCAAGGAACCGTGATTGATCTCAGCGAAGGAACGCTATAATTTTTCTTCTAAATGAAGCGTAAATCTGTTGTAACTGATGTTACCGGGGAAAAAGGGTGGTGTCCCGGACTTCGTGAATCACGAGTTACATTAGTCAATTTCATCTTCTGCTGTAAAAATATAATTTGCCACCATTACTTTGCATATAAGTTTAATTCACTGATTGACCGTGGTAGTCAAACAAGGATTTCCGGGTTGCGCAAAACAGTTCTCAGGTTTCAAATTCTGACTTTAATGGGAGCAAAATGTTTCCGAGGCAGGAACAAAATGCGGAACGGTTCCTCACCGCGCTTGAACTTCGGTGTGGAGCAGCTTTTACCAAAAAGTTAATTGTTAAACTGTCGTATCAGCAAAGTATTTGAAGAAAAATAATCGAAGTATTGTGTAGAAACAGAAATAATCATATCAGAACGTAATATGGTACTATTGTTAGCTGGTTTTGACTGATAGGGCAAGATTGTTTCCAGGTTGTATAAAATAAGTTTTTATCTGCAATGAAATATTTACTTTTAAATGGGCTGTAGACTGGATTTTCGTCTAAAGTTTAAACTCAATTTTAACTTCAGTTAAACTTAGTGAATTAAATCAGCTTGGTGACTTAACACGTCGTTGGTCACACTATGAGCATTTCCCTCACGCTTCATATATAAAGAGCACCATTTATTTGGAAGTGACCTTGGGGGTACCATCCCCGCTCTAGCTGACTTTTAGAATATTCTCAACAATTTGTTATCAATTCCAATGAGGACTGGCTCGTCTTTGACTTTCAGACAATCTGCTCTTAGCTTCCGTGTGCTTTTTTTGTGAAAATTTCTCTCATCAAGCGACCGCTGGCCTTTTTTTATAGTCATTTGCGAAAGTTTAAGACCGCCTGTCAATTTATTGAAAATTAAGGTTTCCAAAAAAAAAAAAAAACTATGAGTCAGATATTTGAAAAAATGACATCAGATGAATACTTACATTCTTTCGAACACAAAAAAGACCGAAATCAGTACTTTGTGTGGCCACCATTGTTTTTTTTATAACTGACAGAATACGATGTAGCATTCTTTCAATTAGGGATTTGCACCACACGTTCTTTATCGCGTCAATCAAAGCTTGGGAATTTGATGGCTGTTTTTCTGCTACTTTGTCATTTAAAATGGTCCACAAATATTCCATGGGGTTAAGGTCGGGATTATTACCAGGCCAGTCCAGCACAGTTGTTTTTCCTCTGCAGGTAGTTTTTTTAGTGTCTTTGATATGTGGCATGGAGCACCATCGTGCATAAAGATTGTGCATTTGCATATGAGTTAACAGCTTCTCACGTAACATTTCCACATAAAAAGAACCAGTCATGGTAGTGCATGTCGGCCAAAAGGATAATGAAGCAGCACCGGATGCTGAAATAGCACCCCATATCTTGACTGGGCGGGATGTCTCAATGTACTAACGGTGTATTTTTCATCAAACCTTTTGCCCTTTGGTCGTCGAACATGCGCTTTACGTGATTGAAATTGACGCACAGTTGATTCATCGAAAAAAAAAAAAAAAAAAAACTTTGCTCCAATTTTCAGTAGTCCACGATTGATGACGTTTCGCAAACTAGTCTCTTCTTTTCCATGATAGAGGTTAGTCTAGGTTTATATGTAGGTTTTATAAGACTTTAAGCCAAAAATCTTTGCTAAGACGTCTGGAAACAGTGCTGATACTTATATCAGACCCTTTTGAATGTAGAAAGGCCTTGAATTTCTTGCACAAACTCCGAGGAGAACGCATAACTATTCGCCTTACGGTATTGCCATCACGTGTGGTTGTTTTCCTTGGACGTCCACTTCTCTTCCGGTCGCTAAATTCCCCTATATCTTGATATTTCTTGATAATTTTATGAAGAGCAGTTTTGCTCACATTCACCTTTCTACTTACGTCACGTTCGGAGTATCCTTCATGATATAGTCATTATTTATGCCCTCTGAGTAACACTTACGACGTTTTTTTGCGCACGTTTCGCTGTATAGAAAATACGTACAAAACCGTTCGGCATGAAAACCAGAAGCAAACTGACGCTCGCACACTTCCCCCCAAGTCTAGCAACAGCCGCAACACCGATAGGAAGTTGAGTAATACTGACAGTAGCTGACGCAAGCGGCAGAAATCTCTTAGTACCAACAGGTGGTCTTAAACTTTTGCAAATGACTGTAGATAACGCAATGATAGGAGTGTGTTTTTCGCCTAATTTGACTTGTAACTATATATATTAGCTATAATTTCTGCAATATAGAGTAATTACTTAAAACTGCGAAGAAAAGGTAGTGGGAGAAAAACTCACGGCGATCTCTAGCGTTGTTCAACGTGTAGCAACCAACAACAGGTTAAATGTCACTTTGCCGGATTAGTTGAACTTATTAGTTGTAGCTGAAAAATTAGCGTTGAATTCACTTCCAAGGAAAGGACAACAGTTAGATGACTACAGCATTCCATTTACATAAGTCGAATTCCTTTTATTCAGTAATTCAACACGCCACGTAGTTCTACTGTAAGCAATACTTTCGTTACACAATAAGCTGAGTAGAATTCACTCAGTTTCGTACAGCATGCGCGTTGACTCTTATTTCTCTGCATTTATAACTTTGTTAATATAATTCGCTCTTCCAATACAAACTGCTCATCGCTACATTGCACTCTCTTCTCAGAACACGTTACCATGCTTGTTCTTTGACCCACTATCAGGATTGTAACTCTTACCAGCTCGTCGGGAGAAACTTCTTGGAGTTTGAAAATATTTAACAATAAGTTAATCAACGCATTGCATGACTTTACTATGATACGCTTTCCAACATACCAGAAATAATTACTCAAGTTATGAGGATAATGGCTGTGGAATAAATATCGCTCCTGTGCCCTGACCTTTGACCCAATTTCGATGATAATAAACAATCTGTTCAGTATACCTCCAGAACAACATGCTAAAGTTTTTTATTGTCGCAATCGAAACATTTTACCGAAGCTGACTCATAAGGACGATGGAATGGATCCCGCTCCTATGTCCTGAACTTTGACACCATTTCGTCCATTTTAAATAGGGTTCGTCCCCAGTTGTCCCTTACCACATACTAAAATTTCATCGAAATCGAACCATTTTTACACGAGTTATCGTACAGACAGACTGACAAAGCTAGAGCATATACGCTTCTTTAACCTACGGCTGGAAAGCGTAAAAAAGAAACTAAATTTATATAAGAACTCAAAAGGAAAATTAGAGGTACTGTATATACGTCACAGTTGTCAAGTTACTTTTATCCGGTGAAATAGTCGAAGTCGCCCGGGTGGCGCAGGGGTCTAAGCGATGGTTACTAATCATTTGTTTGAGATGGGTCCAGGTTTGAATCCCGTGAGGCATGGATGGTGTTTGTCTTATATTACTAGTTCTCTACCTTACCTGGAACCAGTGGTACTAAATTAGGGACGGGCGACTGCTTATAACATACTGAGTTGCTCACGGTGGTCGTTAAAGCTCCAATCAAAAAAAGAAAGTCTATAATCAGTAGGCTGGATTTAGTAATCTGTAGTGCGCTAAGGACAAAACCAAATAATTTAAATTTTTTTCTTGTAAAAGACACTGTTACGAGTACTATTTGTAGAAAATGGCTTTGAGGTGATTTCTAAGAACGCAGGGTTTAACGCAAAAAACTCATCCTGCTATTGGAATCCCCTTTTTGGTCCCATTCACCCAAAACAGAATGCGTCTGGAATTCTGTTGAGCCCAGGGCAACATCCTAGAATGGCAAGTGATGGCCAGATAGCCGCCCCGGTGGCGCAGTGGTCTAAGCGATGGCCTCTGATCATTCGTCCGAAAGGGGTCCGGGTTCGAATCCCGGTGAGGCATGGATGTTGTGTTTTGTCTTACGGCACTGGCTCTCTCCCTTCCCTGGAACCAGTGACCCTAAATTAGGGACGGGCGACTGCTTTATAGCCCATTGAGTTGCTCACGGTGGTCGTTAAACCTTCAATCAAAAAAAAAATGGCCAGATAGTGATAACTAATTCTTAAGGGTTTTGTTTTGACAGACTCTGCTGGAGAGATGGCGAATATTACGAGAAAAAAGGCAGTGGTGTTGGGTACCAAGGAGGTTATATTACTGGAGGCACCACTCCTATCCACGCAGCATTGGCCGCCATAAGTCTGTGCTGCAAACGACATGAGCAGGCACAACGCGGCCGCAGAAGAGAAGCTGCTTGGGAACCAATGGAACAAAAGCTTCTGAGCGTATGAACAGATAAAATGAGTAATTCAATTATCTTTATCAGTGATACACAAGCTTACTGTTTCATCAACGGTATAATTTAGTTCATGTTTGCCTGCTTGTGACGTCACACCACATTAGCTGTGACCTATGGCAGTAGAGCCAGTGGTGTCTCCAGTAATATAACCTCCTTGTTGGGTACAGTCACTGAGAGTAGACGTTTAAAAAGAGGAATCGCGCAGGCCCTCAGTAGGATATAAGACTCGGAAAAGACTTTCAGCCCTGCAAGACAGAATTCCAAAGACTGAAGAGCATTTTCTAGTCTGAAGGACCACAAAAAAGGGAGTTTGCTTTATACGAATCTAGGAACAACATTAAAAAAAAAAAACTCAAACTACTGTAGCCTTCCAACTCGTTCGCCCGAGCCGCAGGAGAAATAAACAAGCGGATTGACTGGACATCGGCAGTGAGAAGGAATACCACGTTGAACATAGGGAATGTTGATTCACTTTCTCCATCCTTCCTCGCCAAGAGAGTAGCTGCAGACTGACCCCGCCATGACTGCGCTGGATTGACTGTGGATCGCCGGACGTCGCTTCGACAACCGAATGGGCCGTACACCTCCATCCTGTGAAAGATAGCTGAGTGTGCTCTGGTATACGATGTGGGACTAACCGGTGGCTAGCGCCAGTGTTTTTGCTTCATGGACAAAAGCCCGATGTAAGCGCTAACCACCAAAGTGCAGGCACCGAATCTTCACTGGCAATTGCCAAATTTAAATATTGTACCTGGACCAACCACCATAATTACAGTGGATTACTGCTAAGAACTATCCAAACATATAAGTACTATAATTCAGACATATTTGTGGTTGCTGTTTGTAGAGCATACTACAGTTAATTATTAAGACATCCCTGCTTTCGGACCAGTTTAGTAGGACTTATTGCTATAAGGAACTCTAATTGTCCTAAAAATAATACCGGCTGGTTAATTAGGAATAGAACCAAAATCCATCCCATCCTTTTTTAAATTTTATCCAGTAACCATTTGTTAATAGATTATGCTAATAACCTAAATTAAAGTCTGTGCTTTGTGTTAAAAGTACGCTACTCCCTTTTGTTTTTATGATTTGGTAAATTTTGACAACTGACTGGCAAAGTCCTTAACGTTCAGATACCTTATTCACAATATCTTAAAAAGAACCCGGAGTCTGTAAATCAATTTGCACCCGTGGTAGTAACATTATCTACGAGGGATATGTATGGGCGGGCCAGTTAACTAAGGTGCAGGTTTTTTAAAAATGAAAGATTTCCTGCTGGCCAAAAGTAAAGTATTTCCGGCACATTTAAGGCACAAAATATATATTATTACATATCTATGTACGCATCCATGCCGAAGAGGGGAAATATTATAAATGAAACCTAGTCACTGACGGTGTTCTCGTTCGTTTAGTAAACTGTTTTGTACCACCAATGAAGTACCAATGTTTGGCGAGTGTGCTGGATCAAACTTTTAAAGTGATTTATGCCAGGGTACACTTTACTTTTATTACTTGAAAAAACAACTCTGTTCTTTAAGTCTAATACACAGGTAGCTCAATCATGTTATTTTCTGTGCGTGTTTTGTCCTAATCATTCACTTTCTACCATTTGGAAATTTTGCTATTTGGCATACATCTTGTTAGTGAAAGCTCTATTTTTCTTAATTTATGAACAGTTTTGGGTTTGTATATAATTCACACATTCGGTCTAGTCACCATTTTTCACTTATCGCTAACAAATCAAGAACTGTCTCTACGCATCTGTAGCGCAATGATAAATGCAAGTTTTGACGACAGTTTCCCAGAAGAGTTATGGTCTGTCAATTAAGCTGTTAGCACGCAAAAGTGAGAAAAAAAACTGAGTCGTGCAGAATAAGACTGGAGAACGTTTTCAACGTCTTTCGGAAAATACATTATCACACATTGCGTCAGTCTTCTACCTGTCGATTTACTTGGTGCTATGCAAAAAATAATTCTTTTTGCATCGAACAGCCCGAAGCAAGAGGGTGATTCATGGGTGGCCGAGTGGTCAGAGGTTTCTTGCTAGTCGTCGGAACTGGGCAAGGTTTCCAGTACCCGGTAAGAATTTGAAGGTATTTCTTTCATAGGGATCTAGCCGACTCTCCCTTCCCTGAACCAGTGGCCCTAAATTGAAACCTAAAACTCCTAGTGCGCATGGTGGTGTCGTTAAATCCTGAAGCAAAAAAAAAAAAAAGTGCACTTTCGGATGTAGGAGTCTACCTTTTTCGCTTCACATTTTTAATTTCGACACGTTATCTGTACTTCTAAAAATAGGATTGAAAGAAAAAGGCTTTCTTGCATCCAGTTGCGCTGTATACATATATACTGCACTGGGGTTGGACAAAATAATGTAAACACACACGCGCATCATGATTGTAGGAGTTCACTTATTCGTGTACGCTATACTGAAAGAAACAAACGTTGTGATCAACTTCTCTGTATGCTTTGTTTGTATATATTATCCGCGTGGTATGCCAGTGTAGAACAAGTTTTCAGCAGTGGTTCGTACGAGTGGTCGGTGAAATGGGTGACCTGTCACACTTCCAAAGAGAATCTTGGGAGCCCGTTTGCTGGAGCGTCTGCAACCACAATTGCCAAATTGTTTGGTATTTCAAAAGCAGCAATCTCCTCGGTTATGACTGCTTACGGAAAGCATGGTAAGACTTCATCGGCAAAGAACAGTGGGCGAAAACAGAGACTGAACTAGAGGGACCGTCGACCATTAACAAGCATTGTGTCCAAACAACACAGAACTACTGGAGCAAAACAAAAAGTGCCAGCAGAATTAAATATCCATCTGGAAGACCCTGTTTCCACAAAAACAGTCTCCAGAGAACTTCACAAAGCCAACATTCATGGAAAAGCTGCGATGGCTAAATCTATAATTACAGAAGCCAACGCTACGATGCAAAAAAGAGGGTGTCATGAGCATAAAACCTAGCGGCTGATAGCTGGAAACGTGTGATATTGCCAGGTGAGTCCTAATTTAGATTATTCCTAACAATAAGTCGGGTTTATGTATGAAAAACCCCCAAGGAAGCGTACAATTCGGAATGTCTGGTTCCAATTGTCGGGGTAGATCTGTGATAATTCGGGCAGCCATATCTTGTTATTCGACTGGCCCCATCATTACCGTTTTATGGTCGAGTTACTGCCAGAGAGTACTTGGAAATCCTAGGTAATCTGGTTCATCCTATAGTCCAAATGATGTTTCCCAACAGTGACATTTTTCAAAATGATAATGTGCCCTTGTACACAGCCAGAGCAGTTCAGTTTTGGTTTGAGGAGCACCAAGATGAACTTCAACAATCTGCCCTGGCCAGCTTAATCACCTGACATGAATATCATCAATGGCGGCCATAGAAGGGGGGTCGAGTCCCCCCCCCTAGCCGTTGGTATACCCAAATGTTTGATAAATTTAAAACACTAAAATAGACGAAACCCTTTTTTAAAGCATATTTAAAAATAAGATATTAATGATTGCATCAATTATTGTTGTATTTTAGTATCTTATACATTTACTAAAATGTTTGACAGCCTTGAAGGAGGTATGGATTTTTCTTAGCTTCCCCTCTGAAAGTACTCATATGGGCGCCACTGAATATCATCGAACCATTATGGGCAGTTTTGGAGAAAAGAATGAGAAGCAGATTCTCTCCTATATCTCTGAAACAATTGGCTGATGTTCTAAGATCGATGAATGGTAAAACATTCCACTGGAGACTATTCAAAAGCTGTATTAATCTATTCAAAGAAGGTTGGAAGTTGTATAAAAGACAAATGGTGGTCCGACTTCTTATTAACAAAGACATTCTTCTCTAGGCTGGGGGTGGTCATAATGAAATGGCTCATCGGCGGGCACAACCACAATTTCTCCTCGCATTTTCCAGAAAAGTTTCGCATCACTCCTTTGTAGTGGGAAGGAGAGTTGTTTTTCGAGTACACGTTGAATATTCGTTATCCGGAATGCTTGAGTTATGGATTTGGGATTTTTTCAGTTTTTTTTTAGTGCAGTAGAATCCACTTTCAACTAGAAACTCGGGATCGGGACGGAAACCCTCGCTAAATCAGTTTCAGGAAGAATATTCCCACCATTCTTGAGCGAATGCTGTGTCGTGTTATATGAATGGAACGGTGAAGCTGCCTTATTGCCACATGAAAAATATTCATGGCGAAGCAGAATCTCTAATTTACCGGATTGCAGTTCCATCCTCTGCGCATTTATGGGAAAGCCAGAGTTCTGCTGAACAGTGAGCCGCAACATTAACTGCTCATTCAAATCAACTTACTCGCATTTCTTCAGTCTTTTATCAGTAACAATGCGTTCGAAAGCCTGCATCAGTTTCCTTATTTTTAAACCATGTGGAAATCCATTATACTTTCTGCATATTACATCTTTTTTCACCATTTTCGTGCTCTCTAAAGATGGCTACTTTGGCGTTTACGAATAACCCTTTTCTCTTAGACATTTTGTCACTTATACAAAAATGTAGAAATTCCTTTTTTAACGGGAGCCTACGTGAGACTGACCGCTGTTTAACTACACACATGAAGCAGAACCGATCCTCCCATTGCAACATTGATTCGGAGAGTGAAAGGAATAATGGGCACAATTCCAGGAATTACCTCCTGTTCCCCTTCCCGTGACATTCATTGCGTTACTCACCTATTTCTCTCTGCAGTCATCGCCCAGAAATTTACTTACATGTGAGTGAACCCCACCCATCTTCTTTTTGCCGAGGAGTAGGTCGCCTGCTTTTGGCTCGTCTTTCGTACAAAAAGATCGTTCTTATGTTATCGGTTTGTCAGTCTTTAGACACCATATCTTTACAACTATTTGTCCGATTTGAAAAATTCTTTTTGCATTGGGAAGCTTGAAGTGTGAGAATGATCCTGGCTTTCTGGTTTTTCCCGATGCACAACTTCAATAGAAGGCATAAATGCGGATGATATCTAATTCAAAATGCATTTTAATCCATATCATCATCATCATCAACCATTATCAATCCACTGCTGGACGAAGGTCTCTCCAAGTTTCCTCCACAACGGTCTGTCTTGTGCCAGTCTCCTCCATGTCACTCCCGCATACTTTCGAATTTCATCCACCCATCTTCCATGTGGTCTTCTTCTGGGTCTTTTCCTGTCCCTTGGAATCCAATCTAAAATTTCGGCTGTCCATCGATGGTCTGTTCTTCTGGCAGTATGTCCAGCCCATTGCCATTTCAGGATATTTGCTTCTAAATATCCGATTGAAATTGTTTTCCCCTTCAGATGCCATTTATAACTATGGTTATTTTTAGGTACTGTCTCTTTTCAAGTAATGTATAGATTTTCCGCTAGAGGGAGTAATAACAAATTACGTTTTCCCTTATATCTCGGCTTCTAAAACTCCAATTTAAAAAAAATTCTTCCTGCATAGGATACACCGCCTGATAGGAAACATTTTGCATATAATTTCTAATTATTGGTAAAGAATGGTTTGGTCACCAGAGGGCGTAAGTGTTTATTTCTGTTTCTGATGTATTTGCAGCAAAATCTAAGCTTCTGAGAAATCTACTGAAAAAAATTCTTTCGTGGGCCGGTACGCTCACTTCGGGAAACTTTTAAAGAATACTTTCTTAAAATAATGCATGTTTTTTTTCGCCAGGGGTGTACGTGTATATCTTATTTTTGTCGATATCTTTGCTTCTAAAAGTCCGATTTGAAGAAATACTTCTTTGTTGGAGAGCATTTGTGATGCAAAATGTTTCTCATATAATTTCAACCCAAAATAATTCCCAATTTCGCCGCTAGGAGACTCAAATATTTAATTTGTTTTTGTCAATATCTCTGCTTCTACATGTCGGATTGAAAAAATTCTTTCAACGCCGGATGCTAATTTACGCTGTTAAAAATTATCTGAAATTCACGGGCAACTTTCCGTCATTTCTTTCGTGAATTAACGAAGCATATTTCTGATACAACCTTTTCCGTGAAATGACTGAAAGAAACCTGAATATCACGGATTTTTCGCACCACGGGAAAATCCTAAATTTTCAGAAACCTTTCCGCAGTTTTTTTCTTATATTGACCGTAAATTACAGTTTTAGAGATGTGTTAACGGAAAATTTTGAATTTTTGGAAACATTTCCATGATTCCTTTCGTGTATTAACGGAAAATATCCCTTCTCACTTTTTTTTCGGTATCCGTATGACGGGAAATTACCGGCAATCGGAGCGATTTGTGAGAACACTTCAGGTTTGATTAACTTAAGTTTCAATGGTTTGTAGAATTTTGAAGTTCCGTAGCGAGATCTGATATTGTGGATAGCATAACACATGGATTTTATTTATTGTGGCACAGAATATTTTCTTCTTCCCGTATTTGTGCACCAGCTACTTATTATATATTGTGTTAGTGTAAGAAACCGGGTACTTATTGTACAGATTGATTACATCGATGTCTGTGTATGTCTTTGGACAACTTAAGGCAACAGGTATTATAGCTGTCAAGAGTAAATTTTATATTTAGTTTTTTTTAGTGAAATGATAATATAAAAAAGTACATTTCACCTTTTAAAAAGATAACTGAAGTCATTGTCAGTTTAAAACAATCGAGTAGCAAATAATTTTGTTGCTTCGAAAAATCAGGGTGAAAAATGCTTAATTTGTGCAAATTCCTCTTACTGAAAAAAACATTACAAACCTATTCAGAAAAAAAAGCTCCAACAGAAAATAAAATGATTAAATCACTCGCATTAATTAAAAAAAAAATCATCTTCGCGGAATTCGTTTTGCAGTGCACGGGAGTCAGATTGCCGAGCATTTGTGGTTTAGTGGTTAAAAGCGCCAGTTAACTGTTGAGCTAGCTTAAACGTCGAGTGTTCGAATCCTGACCTCGGCTGAAGGATTATCTTTGTAAAGGATGAAAATTACATGGTTGTCGATTTTGCGGAATTTCAGTTTAAATACGGGAAAACCTGAAATGGATTTTTTCTGAAATAAACAGAGTTTCTGTCTACGGAAGATCTGTGAAAATACGGGTTAAAATAAACTGGTACTTTTTTTTATAAACGAAAATTTCTAAAAAAGACTGATACCTACCGGTAACTTTGCTGCCAGTTATTTTCAAAAATTTTCCGTGAATTCACACCACTTATTTTTTGTACCTTATACAGTACTTTACATTTATATTTGAAGAGTTTTGTGGTTCATAGTTCTGTCGCTAGGTTGTGTTTGCATATTTTTTTCAGCTGTACCTCCGCTTCTAAAAATCCTATTGTGATTTTTTTTTCATATTTCTTTTTTACAATAGAGATGTGTACCATTCGCTACAGTAGAGATGTGGAGCATTAACGCCTTTAAATAATACACAGATTTTTTGCCAGAGAGTGGTTAAGCGGGAAAATCTTTTTCTCGCTATCTCTGCTTCTGGAAGACTTATTTGAAAAGTTTTTTCCTTAGCATGACTTTTTCCGTGAAGAGTATTTTTTGCCTATTTTCAAATTTTCCGTTATGCTTTTCCATTATCCTTCCGCTAGAAGTTGGGTAACTTTGTTTAATTTTATTCGCTTCCGAACGGATTCAAAAGACGTACTTATTACAACTGAAAAAGTCTGTGTCACCTTTCTTGTTTAACTCTGCTGACGCGGTACTAACAAAGCGTAGGACCTTGGAGTGTATGGCGGGAGAATCTCTCTTGCATAACTCGCTTATTGAGCATTTGATGTGCCCCCCCCCCTCCCCCATTGCTTCATGGGCGTCGGAACTGTTTTTCGCCCACGGGGGAAAGATATCAGCATATTCAGTTTTTGGTCAAATCGTAAAACTTATTTCACTGTTGTAAAACAGGATGTGATGACGTCATTTGAACATACTACAATACAGATAAAACGGTTATATCGATAAAATCTTAATATAAACTTTGAATTTTACTTCTAATATTACATTGTATTTTGGTGTAAAGCGTTTTACCGATATGTATTATAAGCGATGTAAAACTGATCGATTTTGAACACCTGCACACAGGTACAAATTACACAAGAACCGTAGCTTTTGTGTTATTCATCAAACAACGTAAGAATATATCTCATTCCTTTCTCCATCTTCCATTTTCTTAAAGGAATACTGATTTTATTATTCTTGAAAACGCTCCTGCTTTTTTTTATGAAAGCAATAATTTTCAGGAATTTTAGGATAGCTGTTTTTGTAACTTTATTTTCGCATACTGGACAAGGGAGAAGAGTAATCTGCGTCTTAGGAATCATATTGGACAAGGGGAGAGAGTTTTAACCGTAGGTCACGGTTTAAACGTGTCTTAGGAATTCAGAGTTCTCGGCGGAATTCAGAGTATTTAGAGTTCTCGACGTCTCAAAAATTCCGAGTTGTAATTATTATTTAAAGTACAAAATAATATTTTGTTTTATCGGAAGAAATATTAAATGGCGGGAAATAAAAACAAAACAAGCATTCATCAGACTTCTGACTAAAAAGTGAGGGGGCAAATGTGATACTTCGCCCATGCACGCAAATGAGCGCGGGGCAGTTACCCCCTCTGCCCCCGCGGTTTCGACGCCCCTGCATTGCTTTGTTGTTAACATTCTTCCACTATGTACACAAGTTTCACTGCACTCTAGTTTCCCTGCGCTCTCGCAATTTCGTCCTGTATATAACTATGCCATCGTTTGTATCTCTCAATTCCAAGAAGGTGCGCAGATTTGCTCTGCCTCGTTTATATATGGAATTTCATGAAATTTTGTTACTTTGCTTGCTAAAAGTGATCATGCTAGCTTTTCTTTCCCTCGTTAAATTGGGAGTGAGGGATATTAGTTAAAAACGATTTGTTTAGCTTTAGATTAACATACCAAACAAAAGTTCCTGTCGTGCTCGTTAAATCCGAAATCTCGCCAAATATGGGCTCGTTATAAGCATGTTCTACTGTATTTACACGCGGCATAACTATTTAATGAGGTAGCTTGAGGATAGAACCAAGTCTAAACACTGAATCCATTTATATTTTTAAAAAATGCAAGTTGCACGAGTCATTCAAGAAGAATTAATCAGCAAACTGAGTAGTTTGAGAATGAATCTTCAATGAGACAGCACGAATAACGAACGAAGGGACTTGACGGAGAGAAGCGTTCATTAAAGCCGATTATGATTGAAAGTCCTGAGGCGTTATTTGCATAAAATGTTTGGCTGCAAAAGAGCCCATTCCCTCAAGTAATCGATCATAATTACTTTTCACTAGACATAAAATATTCGCCAGGCTGTCTCCATGGAGTTAATGTTCCGGTCAGAAAACGTAACCTTATTCACAAGTGTAAGAAATGCAGTAAATTTAATGAAAGTTTTGAAACCAACTTATTTAATAACTCAAAAAACAAAAAAGTTCCTAAAGATTTAAAAATAAATTTGAACTGAAAATCGTTTCCTAAACCGGAATTCAACGTATGACGCAAACGGATCCCATTCAGAACCGTTTCGCGACAGTCAATCCCTGCTGAAATCGTTTCCCGGAAGTGTCAACGAACGAAACAATGCGAACGATTTATTTTAGTGAGTCTAATCGAAAGAATAAGCTTGCTTATCGTTATAACAGAACGGCGGGTCATCTCCACTCGTAGTATTTGAGGTCACGTTTCCTAACATTCGGGGTGTGCAGAGACTTGCTCAACACCTGGGAACCTTCCCAGAGCCTTCTGGAAGTTTGAGGTTTTTGGTTTTGGAATAAGGACGCTCATCCTGCACTACAGTAGTATTCAAGGAAACATTTCTGTTTAAAGCTTTGCAATTTTGAAGGCACGTCATCTTTAAATGCTTTTGATCTAGATAAAATATTCAGCAAGCCTATACTGAGAGCTTAGGCTTGTTTGAAATGTTAATATCGTGAATTAATGTAAAAATTATGCATCCTGGGGATGTCGCTCAGAGAACGAGTAGTCTTAGAAGCCGTCATCTGAATTTCCTGGATCTGGATTCTAATCTCGGGAAAGACTTGCCCTTCCGCAAATTGTTCTATCCCTTTCCTTTAACCAGTGGCTCTAAAGTGGAGATGTGCCGCTCGTGGGAGTAATACAAATGAATCGATTTATGTATCTCATCAGCTATTATCAATCCACTGCTGGATGTAGGTCTCAAAGTTTTTTTCCGTAATTTTCTGTTTGGAGCTAGTTCATACCATGTACGTTAGCATGCTTTTCAATTTCATCCACCCATCTCTCACGTGGGCTGCTTCTTGTTCTTTTTTGTCCCTTTGGTATACAGTTTAGTATTTCAGCCCCAGTAGCACATTACATCGATTCGACGTCAGATTTTTGGTCGATATGAAACTCCGAATATAGATATCCATGTCCACTTTTGTTACGTCTTTTTGACGTCGAATTTTAAACCTGTTAAGTCGATATCAAGTCAACAGTAGACGAAGATTCGACCTTTCGAGAGAAACATACAGCGTTGCTACGTAGTGTAGACGTCGATTCTACGTTGATATTACGCAGTTCAGTAATCGATTCTAGTACTGTTGCAATGTCGAATTTACGTTTACTCTACAATTTAAATGTTGAAACGCGAAATTCTAAACTTTTAATAGTGGCATAAAACGTAGAATGTATTTGTAAGTACGATTCTACGATGCTGTTTACGATTAAAAAATCACAATTTTTTTTATTGGGTTCAACATCCAAGTGTTTTCGGACGCATTCGAAAAGACACATAATTCTCAAAAATTTCACAGAATTTTTGGCGATCTGTCAGCATCGCGCTAGGCCTATCCCAAATTAGGATATACGTACGTACAAATTATATATCTTAAAAAGTAATTCTACTTAAAGAAACGACTCAACTTCTTATAAACATACTTAAGCCAAAAAAAAAAAAAAACTTAATAAATACACAGTTGACGTGGATTAGGAACATCCAATAGCAGTCATCGCTCTTTCCACGTTTATAAGTGAGTCACGGAAAAATTCTCATCGGCCGCCACCGGGAATTTTTCCGTGACTCACTTATAAATGTGGGAAGAGTGATTACTTCTATTTGATGTTCCTAATCCACGTCAACTGTATTTATTATTCATTCGCCTTCTAGTTATTTGTTCAGTTGCTGCTGTTAATCTTTGGTGGATCCTCAGCATTGTGCTGGGTTCCAAAGAAGCAACCTGCCAGGTGGTTTGGCAGTTTGTCGTATGTGATTCTGGAGAATTTCGAGGCCGCTTTGGTGCAGTGGAAGCATGTCCGGCGCGTAACTGGAAGACCCTGGGTTCGTTTCCCGGTGGCCGCCGATGAGAATTTTTCCGTGACTCACTTATAAACGTGGAAAGAGCGTTAACTTTTAACTTACTGGCGAAAAAGGAGACTAGTAAGAATCTCGTCTTACAACAGAAATGATACAACTGACCAACACCCCAGCAACCAAAAAGTTTGGCGGTTGTAAAGGCGCATGCGCACGATGCTTACAGATCGCATAAAAAAACATCGATTGTTCAACCTAATGGAACTAAAGGGAAAGTGCGTAAAACCGTCTACATGTACACTGAAATTCAATGTGATTACTTTTCTTGACGTTCAGTCTCATCGAGTTTACGTCGAAAATTTTGTCTCGACGTAATATCGACCTGGTAACCAAAAAGCGACGTCGCTTCGACATTACTGTGCAACCGGGGAGTTGTCCAACGATGATCAGTTCCTCTAGCAGTATATTCAGTTCATTTCAGGAGTTTTACTTTGACCATGACGCCATCAGATCTTTCTTGGTAATACCAAGCAAGCATCTGCAGCCTCTGTCTTTTTTAGTTATGGTCCAAATCTCTGATCTATCTGTAATGATGCATTGATCAAACAATTCTCTTTTGCGACGTAATGGTAAATTGCTCTTGAAAATTGTATCAATTTCACTCAAGCCAAGTTGATTACGCCTATTTCTTCTTCGCTGTATCCCTCGCTTGATATGTTACACAAAGCAAATGTAGGCATCGGTTACCGCTCAATCTAGTTCTTGAAAAAGCTCTGAACAATTTTTTTTTGCCGTAAGTTCATTTTTAATCCTACTTATACAACAGATCTTAGGAGACGGGAGTCTCTTTTTACATATTCTAAAGCAACTTTATAAAGCGCACTGAAATGCAGAAAAGTTTTTGAGCCATAAATTTTTTGATACTTGAGAAATGTTAAATAGTTAGCCACGAATACTCCAATGCAAAGGCCTCTGTTCATTGGCAGTAGCTTTCACTTCAGCTGCAGTAACTTTTACTTTCGTTCTGGAAGAGTTTATCAAACCAAACTTGTGGCTGAATGATCAGAGGCGTAGATATCTGGCTAGTAGTCTGAGCTGGGCTCCGGTTTGAGTCCCGGGCGAGTGCTGTGCATGTTTTACGGAGCTTGCTGTGTCACCCTTCCCTGGAACTAGTGGCCCTAAATTGGGAACTGGCGACTGTTTTTGAAGCCCTTATTACTATTTTTGTTTGTTTGGGGGATTTTAACTACTACCGTGAGCAGCTCTGTGGTCTATAAGCAGTCTCCCGTCTCTATTTTAGAGCCACCGGTTCTAGGAAAGGGAGAGAGGCAGTGCTGTGAGATACATCGATGCATCACCGAATTCGAACCTGCACCCATCTCTAACTCTAACGAATGGTCAGAAGACAGCTCTTGGACCACTGCGCCACCTGGGCAGCTTAAAGTTGCCCATGGTGATCGTTAAACCCCTCCCGCAGAAAAATATATGGATCCTTAAACAACGAAAATAAAATAAAAGCTTTAAAAATTCCGATAGAATGTACATATAAACTGCATGCTTAACGTTTTGCTTAAAAAAAAAACATTTTAAAATTATTATATGTTGGTACTGGGAAAAGATTTGAGTAAAGAATTATTTTGCAACACATCGTGGAGTAAAGAATTCTTTTGCACCACTGTGGCACAGTGGTCTAAGCGATGGCCTCTGATCATTCGTCCGTAAGGGGTCCGGGTTCAAATCCCGGCGAGGCATGGATGTCGTTTGGTCTTACGGCACTGTCTCTTTCCCTTCCCTAGAACCAGTGACCCTAAATTAGGGACGGGCGACTGCTTATAGCCCATAGAGATAAGTAGAGGATTTTAGGAAGGGAGTGTCTGACCCCAGGTCTTAAACAACCCTTAGAGATAGGAAGCCAGGAGATTTGGGCTAGAGTGCCAGATAGGAAAGTGACACGGAAGCTAGGTAGAAAGGGAAAGAAACACTCTCTTATTTATTACCTGGATGCCAGTACCCTGGGTCCGACGGCTTAACTTGCCTATCCGACGCACAGCCGATAATTAGTGGTTCGAGCGTTCGTACCTGTCTGGAATCGAACCTGAGGTCTTCGTGGCAGCACGAAAGCTGACCACTAGGCTACCCGCGGCCAATAGTCAATTGAGTTGCTCACGGTGGTCGTTAAACTTCCAAAAAAAAAAACCACATCGTGCAAATCCTTGGTCCCAAAATATTCTAGAAATCTAAACATTCACTTGAAACCGTAACTGATTCATGTACAAATAATCCTTCCCTCTGAATTCAGGCTGAGGGAAGGATTTCCCAAAAGGTGAAATTCAGACTAATTGTTTATTACCCCTTTTCACACAAATTCCTTTAAATAATGATTCAGAGCTGCAGTATTATGGATCATTTCATTAATTTGCTAAAGACCACGCAGGTCTTGCAAGATGGTGAACGTCCTTCATACACTGGGGGGGGGGCAAAATAAAAATCATTTATGTTTATCTTACGGGACATTCTGTATCCCAACAGCAAAGCCTTCAAACGCCAGCTTAACAGTCGTGAGCGTCGGACCCAACCCCATTGTAACAGTGTGAAAGAAAGGCGCTAAGTTTGCATATAAAACTATAAAAATGCGGGCAGCACGCCGTCATTTGTTTTCCTTTCACTGATTTGCGATATGTGCCTCGTGATTACTTTCACTGTTATGGAATTTTTTCGTAAAGCACAAAAATTTATACACCTTACAGACGTATTTAGATTTCGTTACGCATCTAAAATGACCCCGCCCAAGACACACATAAGGAAGGCGACACTGGAATATCAGGTATGGCGCACGAGACAACATAACGAATGAGATTTCCCGTTTATGTCGCCATAGACACGTGATCAAAGACCAGTGGTCCAATAGCAGCTGTCAACAGTAAAGCTTTCGATTCTTGTGATTTCGTAAGCCAGTGTGGATCAAAACAATGAACGGAAAATTTTAACTCCTTTTGACTTTGTGATGTAAAGAGTTTTTAAAGTAAGCTTTTAAACAAAGTTGACTATCCAAGAACACAAACACCAATATCCAAGCAAATCGATGCATATAGATAGCGGAAGCTCGCTGGCTGTTAGCGAAATGGGCATGCGGGTGAACCTTAATTTCTCGAAACTCTTTTCCGGATCCGCACGGTTTGATAAATAGTATGAGTGTATGGAATCAGGATTCCTGCTGGGTTTCTTAATCGTAAAAAAATCTGTAATGTACGCCTCTGCGAAGAGTGTACGACCTCATCAAAAGGAAAGAAAAATGTACACCCTAAAAAAAAAAAGTGACACATGTTCTCCCTGTTTTGATCTATTGTGCTTTATACTCTCATTAGTATTTCAGAAAAACTTCAGTTTTATAGGCAGGGGTCTTTCATTTCTTTCTTTCCTTAGGTCAGTTATCGCAGAGAGATCACGGAATTTCACAGGAATAACTGGAAACAAAGTGGGTAGAACAGGAAAGGAGCAAAAGGTGATCAAAAGAGCAAAATGGGGAGGACTTAATAATGCAAACGTTCAGGCTTTCAGCAGAGATGAACTCAAATATGTATTAGTCTTGGGAGCGCACAGGTAGAGCAATTTTGCGGTTTACAACATGGAGTAGTTGTGCTGGGTCATCTTCCCCGGAAGAGCGCTCCATACAAACGTCATATCGTACACTCTATGGTTTAGAGAAGTCCAAAAGTTAGTTTTTTTTCTTTTTTACAGAGTATGTTCGCACATTTTAGAACGATTTTCCAGCGATATAATTAATCAAAGATCTTCGCTCTTTCCACGTTTATAAGTGAGTAACAGAAAAATTCTTATTGGTCGCCACCGGGAGTCGAACACAGGGTCTTCCAGTTCTGGAAGACCCTGGGGGTTCGACTCCCGGTGTCGACCAATGAGAATTTTTCTGTTACTCACTTATAAACGTGGAAAGAGCGAAGATCTTTGTTTGATGTTCCTGGTCCACGTTAAATTTCTGTATTAATTATTCATTCGCCTTCTAATTTATTTCTTCAGTTGCTGCTTTACCATCTTTGGTGAATCCCCAGCATTGTGCGGGGCTCCAAGAAGCAACCTGCCAAATTGGCTTAGCAGTTAGCGTGTGCGAGTCTGGAGGAATTCGAGACCGCTGTGGTGTAGCGGAAGCATATCCGGTGCGTAACTGGAAGACCCTGGGTTCGACTCCCGGTGGCGGCCAATGATATTTTTTCCGTGACTTATAAACGTGGAAAGAGCGAAGATCTTTGTTTGATGTTCCTGGTCAGCATAACACACCTGCACACAGAGGATTATCAGTGTACAGCAATTTTTGGCACGAAAACAAGTGTGTGTAATGGTGAAAATCTTCCAAATACGTGGAGGCCATGTAAATAGACAAAGCCATCGCTCTTTCCACGTTTTATACACATAGCACCGGGGATTGTTGGCACCGTAGCGGAAGGCGAACGCACTCTGCTAGTTATAGAGAGATCTGGGGTTCGTTCCCAGCGGTATCGAAATACAATTTTTCAGTTGTGTGTTAAAGAAAAACGTGGAAATAGTGACGATTGTATTTAAATTGCCTCCACGGAAGATTTTCGCCATTTCTCTCGCCCTTTGGATTTTATTAGCTATAATTAAATAGCTTGTGCCGTTAAGCCCCACCAGATGGAGACATCTCAGTAGCTGAGCCCATCCCTACGGATTTTTTTTGATTGGAGGTTTAACGACCACCATGAGCAACTCAATGGGCTATAAGCAGTCGCCCATCCCTAATTTAGTGTCACTGGTTCCAGGGAAGGGAGAGAGCCAGTGCCGTAAGACAAACACAACATCCATGCCTCACCGGGATTCCAACCCGGACCCCTTTCGGACGAATAATCAGAGGCCATCGCTTAGACCACTGCGCCTTGGGGCGGCCATTTTTTTAACTTGTGACAATTAGAAAACAAAAATTAACTTTACTAGCCATCCGAGCTAGTAAAATCAATAGTTCAGTGGTCCGACGGAAGTTTTACTGGCCGATGGCCAGCGGACTACTGGGTAATTCGAACACTGCTTTAGATTTGAAACAGTCGTAAAAGTACGTACCTCCTTGGGATTTCGTTTGGTGTTCCTTTTCCTATTAAAAGCAATGCTTGACGATTTCCCCTTCTATTATTAATGGTATTGCTTATTTTACATTTAGAAATGCTGATTCCATGACTTTCGCAGTGTTTTTTAATTACAGAATACGAATATTTCTCTTCGTAAAGAGCATACCTAACTATAACTTGTTTACATGCGCCATTTTCGTAGAATATATTTAACTGCAACAGATGTTTCTTTCGTATTTATCTAACTCGCTGTTGCCAGTTTCAATTGTTTGGACTTTTTTCTGTAATTTCGTATCAAAAACTTTCTGAAAATGTGTGAACATTGTCTGTACTTTTCAAAATGGTCGGCTTACATATTTATGGTTTGACAAATGCTTAACCAGAAAACATTTTTCCGAATGCATCTTTGAGTTTTATATCCCTTAAAAAAAAAAAAAAAAAAAAAAAGTATTTTAAAAAACTTGATTATATGGTACAAGCAGGACCACCCCTAGAGTGTGAGGAAATATTTTTTTTTGTGTGTGTGGCAAATATTTTATTTGCGGGGCCCCTATCTATGTAAACAATTTGATTAAAAATATATTACAAAATTCATGGACACATGTAAGGTACGCTGGTCTATCGAAGATTTAGAATAAATGAGTGGGAAAGAGTTACTTAAAGATTCGTTTACTGTCCAATCAATGTTCCCTTGAAGTCTTTAGGTCGTAATCATGGCATTCCTAAAATGTGATCTCTTTTAATGTTGACTATTGCCTCCCTTGAGATTTATATAATACCCGTGACAGTGCGGTCATCTTCCATAACGCTAGACAATTAAACAAATGCCGAAAAACATCCTTGTTCCTCCTGGGCACGTCACTGTGGTATGATATAAGTTTGCAAATAATTTGAAAGATAGCTGTAATGTATGAAACATTCGTTTAATGGTGTAAATATAAAAGAGCACAATGCAAGATTTTCACACACCAGACTGGTGGTTTCATCTCGCTCTAAAGAGACACCAGGCAGCTTCAGGAAATTTCCTGAAGCTGCCTGATGACTCTGTAGAGTTAAGATACTGCCGTAATGTGTGTTTATAAAACTAAACTTGATCAGGCAGTAGCTCACTCTTTTGAGGAGCATGCTTGAAGGTCGCTATAAAGAGTGAACTACTGCTAGTGAGACACTCTAAAGAGTGGCTACTGCCTGATGGTGCTGTATCCTCAAACAGCCGAACCTTTACACTTGCATTTTCATAGATGTTATTAACAATGCATGCATCGTCAATACCACAGAATTTCAAAGCCATTGTAACTACTGATGGTTTCACAGAATCAAATTGTTTTGAGTGTCTTTTGTTTGGCGCTCTTCGGCCAACCATGACATTTGCGCCATAAAAATTTAAACAACCAACCATCACAGAATCAAAGGCCTTTTCATAATCAAAAGCCTTACGTAACATAACCCAACATGATTCTGGGGTTTGAAAAATTTCAAGTGTTTTATAGTATTTCAGGTATGCTGATCACGAATATCACATCCGCTTTTCTCTGTCACCCATAGATTTTTCACAATTCCCCATGTTATTTTTTGTTTACATATGACAAAAATGAAAAATATTATGGAGTAATCTGTTATTTTTTTTATTCTAAAAGTTTAAATTTACTAGCTTAAACAAATCGCGGAAGTTGGAAAATGATACAACAGATGGATAAATTTTAATTGGAAAGTGATACAATAGATGGCGTCTCTATATCAATGAATGAAACATTGTGTGTTTTTGCCATTTTGAACACTGTTTCAAACGATAAGACAGAAGTGTATTTCGCTCATTTTAACTGTTGTGTTGTTCGTTATTACTGCGTTATGGCATAAAGAGGCTGTCTTAATAGGCCTGGTTCATTTTGTTATATATGTGGTAGTTTTGTGGTGGGGGGAAAAAAAAGGCAACGCAAAATAGCGGATTTTATCAAAAAGACGTATCAGGCTTATTTCGGTATAAAGCTTGGAGACCAGGACAAGAAATGGGCGCCACATCAAGTTTGTCACACGTGTGTTGAGCAACTGAGAAAATGGACTCAAGGTAAGAAAAACTCTTCCATTTGCTATTCCAATGTTATGGCGGGAGCCAGCTAGTCATGAGGAATGTTTTTCTTAACCACACCAGTAATGGGCTAAAATTGCAAAAACATAAATAATATTCTCTACCCAATGACTCCTCGTGCTATCAGACCTGTACCTCAAGGTCCTAATTTACCTGTTCCATCATCTCCTACATCATTAGATTTTACATCAGCTTCAGAAGTTGAGTTAAATTGCAGGGAAATTGAGGACTTGCACAGTAATTCTGAAACTAGTAGTGAACCACAGTTTACACAAAGTGAATTAAATGACTTGGTACGGGATTTAAATTTGCAGAAGGGAAAGTGCACAACTTTTAGGATCAAGACTCAAAAAAAAAAAAATTTACTTGCTCCAGGAACATTTTCATGGTACAGAAACCGAGAAAAGGAATTTGTTGAATATTTCGCCCAAGAAGAATCCCTTGTATTTTGCAGACATTCCTGGACTTATAATGCATTTGTCTTCCACAGTTCATGACCCATCACAGCAGAGATTGTTCATTAATTCTAGTAAGAGAAGCTTAAAAGGAGTTCTTTTGCATAATGGCAACATTTCACCCTCAATACTAGTTGCTGATTCAGTACATCTGGAGGATTCTTATGAAAATCTTGACGTTCTCCTTAATAAAATATCAGGAATACAACTGGCAAATTTGTGGAGATTTAAAAATTTTGAGCATGATATTAGGGTAGCAAAGCTGCTACACAAAAATGCCATGTTTCATCTGTGAATGGGACAGTAGAGCTTACATTGGATCCCAAAAAAATTGCCTAAAAGAGAACTTGATTCCAGTATCAAAGAACGTTCTCCACCAGAACCTAGTGGATCCGGAAAAAGTTATTTTACCACCATTGCATATTAAATTAAGATTGATGAAACAATTTGTCAAGGCTCTGGACAAAAATGGTGAATGCTTTCAATATTTGATTGTTTTTCCACATTTATCAGAAGCAAAAATTAAAGACTGAGTGTTTGTTGGCCCAGATATAAGGCGGTTAACTGAAGACAAGCTTTTAAGAAAAAAAAAGACTACAACAGAAAAAGAAGCGTGGGTTAGTTTGAGAAATGTCATTCAAAATTTTCTAGACAATTACAAGGATCCTAATTACAGAGCTATCGTAGCAAATATGCTAGAAAAATTTAAGAACCTGGGTTGCAACATGAGCTTGAAAATTATTTTTCTTCATTCTCACTTTGACTATTTTCCCGAAAATCTTGATGCTGTGAGTGAAGAGCAAGGTGAAAGATTTCACCAAGATATAAAATGTATGGAAAAACGATATCAAAGACGATGGAATGTAAATATGATGGCGTATTTACTGCTGGGGTTTAAAGAGATTCTGCTTCTGAAATTTCACCGTATAAGAAAAGTTGTAAACGTTAGTTTGCGGAAAAGGAAAATGATTTTGTAAGAACACATTGATTTTTATTGTTTTTTATACATATTTTTTTCATTAACTGTTTTGTATCTTCACACGAGTGATTTACATTTAGATTGTATCAATATCAATGAGTCGTGGATTGTATTTTATCTTAAGAAAATAAAACAAGTTCTGTAAACTACTGATATATATATAATCATCCATTATCAATCCACTGCTGGATGAAGGTTTCCCCAAATTTCTTCCACGATTGTCTGTCTCCTCCATGTCACTCCAACATACTTTTGAATTTCATCCTTCCATCTCCCATGGGGGTCTTCTTCTGGGTTTTTTCCTGTCCCTCGGAATCCAGTCTAAAATGTCGGTTGTCCATCGGTGGTCCGTTCTTCTGGCAACATGTCCAGCCCATTTCCATTGCAGTGAATTTCACTCTGGTCGTGATGTTGTCCACTCTTGTCATTTTCCTTATCCACAAGTTCCTCTTCTTATCTTTCCTGGTTACACCAAGCATGCATCTTTCCATGCTTCTTTGAGTTGTCCGCAGTCTTTGTATATCTTTTTTAGTTAAGGTCAATGTCTCAGCTCCATACGTAAGCACTGGCAGGATGCATTGGTTAAACACTTTTCTTTTGAGACATAATGGCATACTGCTCTTAAAAATTGTACTGTTTCTTCCAAAAGCTCTCCATCCAAGTACTATACGTCGATTAATTTCATCATATATATATTACTCCAGACATTACGAAAGGTACCAGAGTTCTTCCAGTCCTCCTAGCAGAAGTTGCACATTCAATCAACATCATGAAACAGGGGAAAGCTCCAGGAGAAGATGGAATTACCGTAGACATCATACAAAGAAGCAAGTGGAGAAATTGAAACAGTAGTCTCCCAAGTTTTCACTCGATGCCTTAATGAAAGGAAGTTCCTGAGGATTGGAACAATGCTACAATGATCCTGCTACATAAAAAAGGTAACATTGAGGATCTCAGGAACTACATACCTATCAGCGGTTTATAAAATCTTCACTAAAGTTCTTTCACTCCGCTTAAAGGTGACACTGGACATGGCTCAACCGAGAGAACAAGCTGGATTCAGGAGTGGCTACAGCACTATAGATCATATCCACGTACTGAGAGAACTAATTGAAAGAGCGAGGGAATATGAACTTCCATTATGCATGGCTTTTATAGATTATGAAAAGGCCTTTGATTCGGTGAAACCATCAGCAGTTACAATGGCTTTGAAATCCTGCGGTATTGAAGATGCATACATTAATATTATTAATAACATCAATGCAAAGATTCGGCTATTTGAGAATGCAGCACCCATAAAAATTGGAAAGGGGGTGAGACAAGGTGACATTATATCTCCCAAACTCTTTAATGCCGCATTGGAAAATGTCTTTCAATCACTGAACTGGGAAAGCAAAGGGATAAAGATTAATGGAGATTATCTAACTCACCTTCGTTTTGCTGATGACGTAGTCATTTTTGCAACTACCCCATCAGAGCTGCAGAGTATGATCCAGGAACTTGCTGACAAGAGTGAAGAAGTGAGATTAAAAATTAACTTTCAGCAGACAAAAGTGATGTACAATGTTTTTACAAGAAATGAAGACTTATCGATTGATGGGGAAAAGCTGGAGACAACAAATACCTACATTTATCTTGGACAGCAGATATCAAGTGAAGGTCACATCGATGAAGAAATTAATCGGAGTATAAAACTTGACTGAAGAGCTTTTGGAAGAAACGGTATAATTTTCAAGGGCAATATGCGATTATGTCTTAAAAAAAAAGTGCTTGATCAATGCATCCTTCCACTGTTTACATATATATGGTGAAGAGACGTGGACCTTAACTAAAAGAGACATACAAAGGCTGTAGACAACTCAAAGCAGCATGGAGAGGTGCATGTTTGGTGTAACCAGGAGAGATAAGAAGAGGAACTGGTGGATCAGAAAAATGACGAGTGGAAGACATCACGATCAGAGTAAAATCCCTGAAATGGCAATGGGCTGGACATATTGCCAGACAGACAGACAGACCATCGGTGGACAGCTGAGATTTTAGACTGGATTCCAAGGGACAGAAAAAGACCTAGAAGAAGGCCACATGTGAGATGGGTATCCTATAAAACTGCTTAAAAAAATGAATGTAGATGAAATTTGAAAGTATGCAGGAGTAACATATGGAGGAGACTGGCACAAGACAGACCGTTGTGGAAGAAACTTGGGGAGACCTTCGTACAGCAGTGGATTGTCAGTGATATATATATATATATAATTTATTTTACAGCATATACACGATTTTGTTTTCACGATTGAAATATTTTTGAAATCAGCATAGCAAAATTAATCTAAATTATTTGAAGTAATGTATACCCCAGTCGAAAAATTAAATTTTGTAAGGTAGTGTAATGGGTTAAAAACAAATGTGCACTTACGCCCCCTAGTGGCAAAGCATTTTGTTCACAAAACTTTGTGAAATGCACCTAAAATACTCATCGTAGCTACCTCTAACTCAAAGAATTTTTAAAATCAGATTTTTGGTAAGCAGATTTCGGAATACAATGCACTTACGCCCCCTAGTGGTGACACCATGCATTACTTCAAATAAAAACAGAGTAAAATGTCCTTCGGGATAAAAAGGTATCTGCAGGTAAATTTTTGAATGTTTTTTTAAGCAGTTGTATAGGATACAATTTTTAATTTAATAATACATGCATTTGCGCTCCCTAGTGGAACATAATAGAATTTCCGCCTCTCCCATGTGGCTTTTGTTTCCCAAATATGTTTAAACGCTTTTCCTAGGGAAATTGTTGGGTTACAAGTCAAAGAAGGGAAATAATTGTGCGTTTAATGTCGTCACGTGAGGGCGAGGAAAGAGTTCTTGTCCAGCATTGAAATGGTGATGAAGAAAAAAAAAAAAAAAACACGAAGCATTTTCATGCAGTGATTCTGTATGACATTAAAAGTGGTATCAACGAATTCGACAAATGAATTTTTCACTTTCATTCTTTCATACGGTTCAACATTATTTCTTGATTTAAAAAAAATGAATGAATGGCGCTACCATTACATGCCACCAAGCCCACTTGGTAAATGGTATCGTCCGCAAACGAGATGTATATATAGAGGCAGATATATTCGCGAGTACCACAACCCCCTTTCTTTATCAGGGTGTGGTGAGACTGTGAGTACTGATTGCTGCTCCGGCGTCCGGATGTGGTTTTCGTGAGTTTCACTCCTCTCCGGAGGCGTCGACGGCTGGGAGGTTGTGTCATACTGGGAGGGGTTTACCCGAGCCGGTTGCTCGTCCTCACCCCAGACTGATGACACGGTTTGCTTCCAGGATCAGCTCTCCCTTATCACGACTACTTCTGCTATGCTCAGGAACCCCGCCATTGGACGCAAGACGACTGGAAATGTGTAGCCTGATCCGACGAATCGCGGTACCAAATGTTTCGGGCAGATGTCAGACACCGGATGTGGCGACAACCCCGCGAGTCAATGGATCCCGCATGCATACAAGGGGCCGTTCAAGCCGGCGGTGGCTTTATGGTGTGGGGTGGTTTCAGTCGTAACCATGCTTAGGGATCATTTGCACCTGTTCATGTCATGCAACCACTCCGACGAATGCGGCCTCTTTCAACACAATGCGCTACTGCACACGCCCACTGTCGACCGATTATGGCTGGAGGAATATTCCACGGAGTTTGGCATCCTTAGTTGACCCCCCCCCCCGATTCCCTCGTTCGCCGGATTTAAAAGGCATCGAACACATTTGGAATGCTGTTCAACGTGCCGTCAATGCCAGGAATCCTCCACCGGCGAATATTACGGAATTGAGGGACGCTGTTCAGGAAACATGGTATGCCCTGTCTCCACAGTACTACACAGCTCGTGGAGTCCGTGCCCCGTCGCGTTGCTGCCGTTATCCAATTGCGAGAATCATCGAGGTAATTGGAGAGGTATGTCTTTTGGCACTTTAGTGTATATATACAGGGCTATGAATGAAATGCAGTTTAAACATTTTATGAAACCAAAACTATAAGATATTGATACTCACGATGCACCATTCTGTCACCATTGGTAAAGATTTTGATATATAGATGGCGCCCCTAAAAGATTGTACGTTTTCACCGTTACGCTGGCAAGATGGCCGCAAATGCTGTGGCGTAGGCGTTCTGTGTACTTGAATTAAGCAAAATTAATTCCTTTTGCGGCTGGCGGCGTTTTATAACACTTTTAAAGAAATCACTGCCGATTAGACAATCCATCTACGACTGGCACAAGAAATTTGAAACAGGATGTTGTGTGCAAAGGTAAAAAGTCCAGGAGAGCACGTGTATCTGATGAACAAATGGAGCGTGTTCATGGCATTTACCAAACTCAGCCCAAGGAAATCCACAACAGTGGCGGGTCGGGAGTCACTAATTCCACACCAGCTGTTCAGAAAATATTGAGGAAGCGGCTCCAAAGGCTCCCTACAAACTGCAGTTATTACACAGTCTAAGTGACAACAGGACGTCGCGATTTCTGTACAGAAATGCAGGAGCGTTTTCAAGATAGTTTTAGTGAGCGTCTAATTTTCAGCGACGAAGCGGCATTCCACATAAATGAGAAAGTTAAGAAACATAACATTCGCATGTGGAGAACTGAAAATCCTAGAGCAAGAGTGGAGCACGTGTGATATTCAGCGAAGGTTTAATGTGTTCTGTGATATATCCTGTAATAAAGTGTATGGCCCCACTTTCCTAGAAAACACTGTAAAGGTAAGGTCTTATCTCGATGTGCTAATTATTTGGTTAATGCCTCGGCTATACGAAGACAGTGACTTCATTTTCCAGCGGGATGGAGTACCACCCCACTGGCATTGGGAAGTTAGAAATTACTTCGATGAAGATTTTCCACAGCGCTGGATTGACCGCGCAAGAGGCGACAACATATCACCACATGTTGGTCACCCTGTGACTTTTTTTATGGGGGCTATATCAAATATAAGGCTTTCGTTCCTCCACCTTCCTGTTAATTTCGCTGACCTGAAACAACGTATCACAACAGCTATTGCTGGAGTTGCGTGTTTGACAAGATTTCGATAACCGCGTTGATATATGCCGTGTGACGAAGGGTGCACACTAACATACGTTGCTAATAACAAACTTCAAGAGTTTCCCTACAAAACTGTGCAAGTGAGTGTCAAATATCTTAACTAGTTTTGGTTTTACAAAACGTTGAAATGATATTTCATTTGTAATAACCCTGTATATTATATATATAGAAACTCTCATTTTAAACATTTAAAAGAATTGAGGGCCCCTGTCTAGGCCCGGGCCGATAGTCTTTAACCCCTTTTAGACTGCACTGGTAATAACGACAGCTTCTCGCGCTTGGGGTTCGGTTTTCGCGTGAGACACGGGTGTTTGTTTCTTGGCTTAGCAACGGGCTACTCCACCAAGCCCAGGATGCACATGAAGGTTATTAAACTTCCCGTTCGTGCAAGAAAAAAACCGTGAAGGTACCAGCAGACAGAAATTTATATGGATCTTATGCTGTAATACGTTCATCAAAAATTATATCTGAATTTTTTGTATATCGGAGTGATCTACTTCTTACAAAGCTTAGATTTGCCAAATTGTAAGCGTCGGGATATGAGAGCTATTATAAAATTAATTGTAACACCTGCTTCTTTTAAATAGTTCAAAATCTTGAAACGATTGAGTTCAATTTCCTTCATTTCAAAACATGACGAAATCTGTGTGTGTGTGTCAGCAGTAAAAATTCTGTTTAAATAACTGAAACAATGTCAACGCTCTCACGCTGATTTTTTTACTGTGATATATATAAAAAAAAAGTATGCATTCGCTCTCTAGAAACACGTATGTAGTTTCCCGAAAAAATCCAGTTATGCTAATAGCATGCAAATCACATTGGTTAACCTGCCAAACACGTCAATGTCGTAAACGGGCGAAAAAATGAATGAGGCAGACCTAGAGCGATTTCTAATTGACGAGAAATGACTTCTGATGCTTACCGCAGAGAAGGTAAATTCGAACAACATTCTTCAGCAGGCTGTTTTACTTTCTTTTTAATGAAGTTTCCGGGTTCTTAAAACGTTTCCATAATCCTTTAAACATTTTTTACTTTCATGAAGAAATTTTTACGATCGCGGCAACAAATTTTTATGCTCTCGCTGCAACCACCTTTAAACTGCATGTGGTCGACATTTCAGTAGGTGAGATTTACCATGTCTATAAATATCTCTTGGACTCCGCAAGAGTTGCCGAAGTACGTCCGGCTCTAAGTTTTCCAAGTAAAAAAACAACAGGTTTTTGGCATGTTTTTTTGAACTAAGTCGGCGTTAAATTTCACAATGTTGTAACTTTCACTGGGAAAGTACAGGAAGCAGTTAATTTTTTTCTTTTCAGCTCAGGATGGATTTTTATTAGTGAACCAAAAACTACTGTCACAAATACAAAAACAAAAATGGTTGCCTTAATTTCTACGGGACATTTTTTCTCTGTAGCCCATAGCAATTAACGGGACACACAAATGAGATGTAATATTATCTTCCATTCTTTAGAAAATGTAAATCCTGTATTTTAAAGTTTTGTAGCAGTAACTGTTTCTGTAAGGCATTGAAAAAGATAAAACAATTAAAATCGCGTTAATGAAAGCAAGATAAATCCCTCGTCTGTGCATATCCTCCCCCCACCACAACCACGGGTCCTTTAGTATAGATACACTTCCCAGTTTAGGCAATAACTCTTATTATTACCCCTCTTACACCCACGTGGTTAGAAGCCCTGCCCTCCTGATACTCGTTCTGCCGATTCTGGGTTGGAGTCCAGTTGAAGCTGGAGTAGGCCACAACGGTAACGCAGTGGTCTAAACGCTGGCTTCTGATTCTTCGAGTTGGGTCCGGTGTCTAATCCCATTGAGGTATGGATGTTGTGTTCGCCTTACGGCATTGACTGTCTCCCTTCCCTGGAACCAGTGGCCACTACTGCTTATAGCCCACTGAGTAGCTCACGATGGTCGTTAAACCCTCAATCAAAAAAAAAAAAAATTGCGTGAGTAGTGTTTGTCTTCTGGTTTTGTCCTTCCTTTGGAGCCAGTGGCTTTAAATTGGGAAATGGGGAGGGGACTCCATATGGCCTCTGATGCTGACGGGTGTCGTCAAATCGTAAAACAAAACAAGCAAAAAATCTATCTCTATCAATAGGTTCCTTCCTGGATAGCACCCGCGACAAAAATACATCCTTTACAGTCTGATCAACACAGCACACTGTCGCAGACAACGGAAGTGAAAATATGTAGATGAAAAATGCATAAGCCGCCCCGGTGGCGTAGTGGTCTAAGCGATGGCTTCTGATCATTCGTCCAAACGGGGTCCGCGTTCGAATCGCGGTGAGGCATGGATGTTGTGCTTGTCTTACGGCACTGGTTCTCTCCCTTCCCTGGAACCAGTGACCCTAAATTAGGGACGGGCGACTGCTTATAGCCTACTGGGTTGCTCACGGTAGTCGTTAAACCTCCAATAAAAAAATGCATAATGTGTAAAAAGAAATACATTGTTATATTTTTAACACCCGAAAGAAGTAATCGAAAGCGCATGTAAATCACTAGGCGGCTAAGTTAAGCAGAGATATGTGCATGAAACCAATCTGATTCCAGCGTTAACAGATATAAGCGAGAACGCCTCTGCCACTGGTTTCCCCGTCAGAAGTCTTTCGACTTGCTGCGATTTCCTGATGGAAGCAAACTTCATACGGAATGCCAAGGCAACAAATTCGTCGACCATATCGCCAGCTTAGTGCATTTGAGAGAGGTCATATTATTGGTCTCAGCAGGAGGTACCGTTTTGCCCTGTATTTGGGCCGTGACAACACAACAGTGCAGTTACGCAGGTAGCAGTGTTTTTGAGAGAAGGTACGACCTCTCGTTTGCCTAAAACTTAAGAGCACGTAGGGCGACCACACCACGGGAAGAACATTTTATCCGGTGACAAGTTCCCGCAACCTCTACAGAGAAAACCCTCTCTTCCATCAGAAGAAAAGTAAATGTTTTCGTTGTCCCATCATAAGTAGACCCTACTTAGAGGCAGCACTTCGCATTACGCTTGCTCTTATCCAATGATTATCACTGTCATTGTGTGGAATGGTGCCGCATTAGAGTGAACTGCAGACAATGTCATCGTGGGATCTATAACGTAAACCTTTCTACGCTATGTACGATTTCCGGCAGAATAGATGTTAAATTAAGGAAATATGCGATGCGACTAATTGTGCCGGATAGCTCACGTTAAAGTAAGGCTAGACGAAACATATACAGAAGTCCAACTTACGTCAACTTTTTATTGGTCCAGCAACATTAGACGAAATCCAAAATCTAGCACGGCGAGGTTACACACCACTTCACATATCTTAGTCAAGAGGTTTACAATCAAAACTCAGTAACGTTCTAACATCTTCACACACAAAGCAACCTCTGCATCATACTTTTATCTAACATTCTTGCCACATATATTCATACGTTACTCTTGTTCTAACCTCAGATTGTTGCCAACGTCATTCTCGTTTGAGGGAAAAGACATAACGTTAAGGTTTGAAAATCTCCAAGAGAACGAACTCAAATTTGCATAGAAAAAGAAACTCAAAAGGAAAGTTAAAATAGATTATACGTTACAGATCTTATGTGACTAATATCTTTCGTTTGGGGTATGATGATCGCCGGCTTTACGTATGGAAATAGCTGATAGAATGGACCAATTTAAAACTCTTGACCAGACTGGAACGAATGAACTGGGAGTTAACAAAATGGGTTTATCAGCTCGGACGAAATATATTCACTATCTAAGAAGTGAGACGAACGCTACCAGAACGATTGAGCCTGAGCATCAGAAAGCACTGCTTTCCACTTAGCTGTTTATCCAAAGTGATCATTTAGAATGATTGACTCTACTCTTTCGACTAATTACCTGCTAAGAGGGCTATAACAATGGCGACGAACTTAAAGAAAAGAGATGCTTGAGCCACTTGTTCCTACCCCGTGGTATGATGGTCCGTGTCAGGGAACTGTCTCTTCCGTATCATGCCTTGGGTCAGTGGAACAGAATATAAAGGATTACAAGGGAAAGCTTATCACTCACAGGTTTATGGTCGATACTGCTGAGGAGAGAGTAGGGAAAGAATTGCTTTACCGTGCCTTTCGTAAAACCCAGCAGCTATGTGAACACTTCTGTTTGGGAAGCGCAGAAAATGTTACGCACCATTTAGTTCAGGTACATCGGCCCCTTAAAGTGTTAAGAGTAACTGTCCAGCTCATTGCAGCTCGAACGGCAGTGCTCATGGTCTGGGGAACAATCTGCGATGACAGAACACCGTAGTAGTCCTCAGTTTGACAGCTCGGCCGTACGTGGAAAATATCCTGGATGTCATCTCTTTCGCAGTGGAGCAGATAGAAGCAGTTGATAGGCGTTCGCTTACTGCAAACATCTCCAGAAAATGTCTACGCGCTGGCAACGTCCTGGAATGACCAGCAAGATCCCCGGACCTGTCCCCGATAGAACATATGTAAGACTTAACTGGATGACATCTAAACACCCTACAAGACCAGCTGCACGAACCATGCTGGGCACTGCCGCAGGAGGCCATAAGATGTTTCTACGACTCAGTGCTACGATGCACTGCCAACAGAGGCGGTTGCACCTTTTACTGGCGTGCCTTGTTCTACAGGTGAATAAACTTGGTTATTAGATTTAAACTGTCTTGTCTCTCATACTGCTCCCTCTGTTAACAGCAGCTGCTGAATTTTCGCACCTTTCCGGGTGTTGTAATTTGTGTTATGTAAAAATATACACAGTAAAAATGAAAATATCAGAAAAGGTGCTTCGAAAATTACTCAACATCGGGACAAATTGAACCCATCTCTCTGCGATGTCCCATGTGTGGCTTTAAGCCGACTAAGGTTAAATTTCGCGGATTCAAATAGAAATTTCGAGGGGGAAATCAATAGACAGCCAGGTAGCCAAATTTAAAAAAAAAAAAGTCAGGACACTCGGACAGACAAATTCTGAAGCAAAGAAACAAAGTTCAGCTGTGACTCCTGAACAGAAGTTATGAAAGAGGTGTATTATACGAGAAAATTGACGGCAGTGAAATGTCCTATAGGAAAGAGGTATAAAAGATATGACCAGTTAGCTTCAGTGCCTATAAACAGGTACATTCACCTGTGTGGATGGATTCCCCAGATAAGGTGCAGTGTGGGGTCCAAGCTGAGGTGTGAAGTGTCTCTTAGCTGCTAATTGTTTTAATGTATCACTCTTAAGCATATGCGTCAGTTTGGCTTAAGTATTCCAATAATCCTTTCTTTCTTGTCTGCATTTTCAGGCTCAGAAAAATGAGAAAATGTCATATTTTTGTGATTATTATACTGAGGTTAAGCGCATTTTTACTGGAAGAAAACTGCACAATGATTCGGCTTTAATGCAGTCTTTCTTCATTTCGTTGATGTTATCTTCTGAAAAAGGGCGTACAAAATCCTATGTCTTCTTTTTTTTTTTGGGGGGGGGGGATTACAGTTAAGGAAGGTATAACTGCAAAATGTTTAGAAACCTTTTGTCTGTACGAAGTTTAAAGATTTTATGCGTATGAAAATTTTCAGTTGTCCTAAACTTTTAAATAAAGTTAACTCATTCCATGACACGATAGCATTACACACGATCGATTGTTACAAGACATTTACATATCGATCTTCTCTTAAAGGAATTTAACCTCCCTTTCCCCGTTTTTTTATGGCATACAATATTTGAATGAGAAAAAATGTTCTTAAAATTACGAGTGCGTACAACTTTAAATTTCGGAAAGTTTCTTATGAAGACCTTGAATTGTAAAGAACACGTAGTATGGAGGAATATAAATTTGATATTCAACATGAAAAAGAGGCAAAGAATTTTTGACACAAAGAAACGCGTAACTTTCAAGAATGTTCAACGTTAAAGAATACATTTCGGGAAGAAGATTCTACGTTTTCAAGATCTGATTTCCAGAAACAATGTTATTTAAAGCTGGCATATCACTTTTCCGACTGTCAAAAAGAATATTCTTTGAGTCACTCCTTAATTTCAGGAATAACGTACGAAATAAGCTGATAAATTTAATTCTGAAATGTATTTTCATTCGTAAAGGATACGGTACCTTCTTGAATTTCGGGAAAAATGTTCTTTATAATATAATTTTTTTTTCCTTAGATTTTATGGTATATTTTTTGAGGCATGCTAATTTTTTGAAATAGCTCGAATTTTTTTCTTTAAGGTGGACGTCAAGTAATTTTGCTTCCTATACTTCCAATGGAAAAACTTTTGTACACATTTCCTTCACAATTAGTGAGTTCCCAAGGATGAAAATTTGAACATCGATTAAAATAACTTCATATTATAACTTGGAATACTTAATATTTTCTAAAACATAACGATAATTATATTAAAAATCAATAACTTTTCCTTTGGTGTTGAAACCAGAAAAAAGATGCCGCGACCTGTACTTTGATGACGTCAGTAGACAAACTAATTATGGTTATGTTTTAGAAAATAAGTATTCCAAGTTATAAAATGAAGCTATTTTAATCGGTGTTCAAATTTTCATCCTTGGGAACGCATTAATTGTGAAGAAAATGTGTACAGAAGTTTTTCCATTGGAAGTATAGGAAGCAAAATTACTTTACGGTCCACCTTAATATAAGATTGCATTCAGAGTAACTACTTATAAACGGAATTTTTATGGTCAAAAACAGTTCAGTGTTTAAAAGAATGAAAAAAGATTTAAAAAAAATCTTCCAATTACTAAAAGATGTCAGGTGTTGGTTTAGGTTTCCCCCCCCCCGATTGAAGGTTTAACTTACCACCGTCGGCAACTCATTGGACTATAAGCAGCCTCCCTTCCCTAATTTAGGGTCACTGGTTCCAGGGAAAGGAGAGAGCCAGTGCCGTAAGACAAACACAACATCCATACCTTTCCGGGATTCGAACCCTGACCCCCTCCCTCCCTGACGAATGATCAGAAGCCATCGCTTAGACCACTGCGCCACTGGGTTTACGTTTTGAGTAAAACCGTTAATCTATGAATTGTTCCACCTCTAGCAATTTCTTTTAAAATGTAACATCATATGGCTTAAGCTACCCATGTCACTGGCCATCTTATTTCGTTAGCTTTGGCATCCTACTAGGTGTAGAACTGTCCAAATACCGATGTTCACAGATTCTCTCAGGAGTTGCCAGCCATTAAAAAGTACATAATTTTTTTATCGTGATAATTATTACACTAAATCTTTCCCTAATTTACGACTGGTACGTTTTGCTGCTCAAGTAATTACTAGCCCATGTGATTACGTGTAGAGCTTAACGATATACGAGTCCACCCTTTCTCGATTTCGTTATCACTATTCAATTAAAAATTCTGGCTTCCATATTTGTTTTTTTATATTAGTCAAATTTGGGTCATTCTCTTCTACTCGGATTTCATCTTAAATACAAAATCCGCTTGACGGATTACTTTAAAAATCATTTAATCTGATTTTCAAAAATCCTGTTTACTTAATTGGCTGGAGTGCCAAGTGTTTGGATCTCGGGTTTTTAAGTCCTGTTGCCATTTTGGAATCCCTGTACGTACAGACAGACAAAATTGCTGAAACCAAACTCCAGCAAAATCGAAATGTTCTTGAGACTTAAAACATGCGTATAATTCGTCTTAAATCTAAGCTAGTTACTCCTGCGTCTTCCAACGCACAGCAAAAATGCATGGCTTCTTTGATGTTAGCTTGTGAAACGTATCTTTTTTCTCTTTAATTTATTTGAAGTTTCAGGAAAAACTTGTGGGTGTGGTTGCTGACATTTACGCTTCTGTCTGTTCTACAAAACTAATGGGCTGTTATTTGTTGGGTGGAATGTTTCCGGTTCTTCATGTTTAGCAACTTAAAATGGCTCTTGCAATTCTAAACGAACCAGGACTAAAGGTTGAAATATTTCAGATTTCTAAAATGTCTGTTTTAAATCTTTAGCCAAAGAAAAGGATATTTTAAAGTTACATGAGTAGAAAAGGATCGACCCTTTTATTAAAGCACATTTATTTTACTTTAATTTCGTTAAGTTCGATAAAAACGGTTTCAGATAAAACTGTAATGCCGAAAATGAACTCATTGATTCGAAAATGGTTTTGTTTTGCTGTGAGCTGAAAAGCTTCAAAATACAAGCGAATGATTTATCAAATATGCAAATGCATTTCAAAATTTTATTAGTGAATTTTCAATGCATTCTTTTACATAATGAACGTGTTTTGACGCAAATTAACTGATCTACGTCGAAACCGAGCACGCTTTTGATAAGGGAGAAAAAGGAAGCTCCCGCGAAACCCGAGGGGTCTAATGCGCTGGTTTCTGCCCATTTCTTCCGGGCCCGGGTTAGAGTCGCTAATGAGGCATCGGTGGTGTTTAACGCTGTTCCTTTCCTAGAAACGGTGACCCTAAATTCGGGACTCCTCATAGCCTTTGTAGCTGCCTGTGGAAGTCTATTAACTCCTACCTTTAAAAAAAAAAAAAAAAAAAAAAAAAAGCTGAAGGTAATTCATAAATTTCGCGCGATATGCTTGTTCAGTGGCTATACTTTTTTCAGAATTCTTGCTTAATGTACACTGATGAGTCATTACATTATGACCACCTCCCAGCCTAGAGAAATGAGCGCGCCTGGAGACCGAACAGTGGCGCAGGTGAAATTCACAGAGCAGTATATATGCAATCCGAGGACCGGCTTTCGGTTAGTAGTGTTCGGAGTCAGAATGGGAAAAAGCTGCCGGTTTATCGGAGTTTGATAAAAGACAAATTGTGATGGCACCGCGCATAGGAACTACGATCTCTGAAACTGCGCGGCTTGGGGGTTGTTCACGTGCCGCTGTAGTGAGTACGTATCAAAAGTAGTGCACAGATGGACAAACGACGAACCGCGGTGTGTCGTCCGTAGTTCGTTGAAGCGAGAGGGGAGCGGAGACTCGCGCATTGTTCACAGCGACCGTAGGGCCACAGCGCGACAAATCACCCGCAGCTACAACAGTGGTGATCAGGGTAATGTGTCACAGCACACACTTCATCGCATCCTGATGCGCATTGGCCTGCGTATCCGAAGACCCAGCCCGGGTCACCATGCTCACTGCACGTCATCGCCAACAACGCATGAAATGGGCCCAAGCTCGTCAAGATTGGACCGTGGATGATTGGAAGAAAGTGGCCTGGTGTGATAAATCAAGATTGCTGGCGCATCACGTAGACGGCCGAGCGCGGATATGCCGATTTCCAACCGAGGCTATGGCACCTGGATGCACTGTTAGGAGGAAACAGGCCGGCGGCGGCGGTGCTATGCTATGGGTGATGTTTTCTTAGGACATTTTAGGACCCCTTATCCGAATAGCACAACCTCTGTCAGGTATCTGAACATCGTTGCAGACCAAGTTCTCCCATTAATGGCAACTGTGTTCCCTACAGGTGATGGCCATTGCTAACAGAATAATGCGCCATGGCCGCCCCGGTGGCGCTGTGGTCTAAGGCGTTGGCCTCTGATCATTCGTCCGTAAGGGGTCCGGGTTCGAATCCCGGTCAGGCATGGATGTTGTGTTTGTCTTACGGCACTGGCTCTCTCCTCTCCCTTCCCTGGAACCAGTGACCCTAAATTAGAGACGGGCGACTGCTTATAGCCCATTTGAGTTGCTCACGGTGGTCGTTAAACCTCCAATCAAAAAAAAAAAAAAAATGCGCCATGCCGCACTGCCAGAATCGTTAAGAAGTGGTTCGAGGAACATGCTGGTGACTTTCTGTTAATGCCCTGGCCTCCAAATTCACCTGACATGAACCTAATCGAACATTTGTGGTTCAAATTGGAAAAGCGGGTTCGCGTTAAATCCCTCCCTGCCCCCAAATGTAAGGGAACTGGAGGACCTGCTGTTGACATCATGGTACCAGATACCCCAGGATACCCATCGCCACCTCATCGAATCGATGCCTCGCCGAGTGGCTGCTATTTTGCTGGCTAAAGGGGGTCCTACAGCTTATTAGGTAGGTGGTCAACTGGTCATAATGTAAAGGCTTATCGGTGTAAATCTCCGAAAAAAAGACAAAAGATTTTAGGGTTTATGCAGGTCGATGTAAGTTCGAGTCTTATAACGTTTTCTTCCAATCATCCAGGTAGAGCTGTAGACATTTCGCCATCCAGCTTTAACTCGGATCACCTACTGATAAATGTCGTTTGATGGTACAGTATGCTGTACGAAGATCGCACATTTCCTTGTTTCCCTGGCGTAGAGACTCCGTATCAGGTATGTCATTACAGCGAGTGCCGTTTTTGCCACCTGCCGAAAAATTCAAACATTTCCCGATTATAAAAGTGAAATATTAAAGCTTCAACGTTTTAAGTAAACCGTCAAAATATTGGTTACTCCGTCTAATCAGCGCAGAGGAAATAACATCCTTGTATGTGTATCATTATACCATTACTTTGAATGATTTTCTGGATGCGTAAGTTTCTACCACTATGATTTTTAGTCAAAATTAAAGGCACGTCATAAAGTGGTAGTTATTTAAATCTTGAAATTATTTTTTTATTTCCTAGAAGATTATTAAATAAAGTATTAATCATCAGGCCTCCTTACTGAGGCTTGATGTAATGCTTGCACAAACTGTTTAGCGTAGGTATTTAAAGTACTTACTTTTACATGTAGTTTTTGTTTTAGAATCTCTAATAATAAAACGAAATGTGTGTTCTTGGCGATACCAAAAAAAAAAAAAACAATTCAACATAGAAACCTGAAATTTTGCACGAAGGTAGCTTACATACCCTGGATGTGCACCTTGGGCTTAGATTTTCGAATTTTTGAATTTTAGATATTTCAAAAAAAAAAAAAAAAAAGGGGGTTTCCGGTTTCCCCGTGTAGCGTTTCGCTTTGTTTACAAACAACCTGATCACACCCAACGTAAAGGAAAGTAGTTCACTATAAATTTTACGCGTTTCTTTTCTAGATTTTCGTTATAATAAACGCTTTAACGACTACTTTTATGTGTAAATACATTTTATGAAGGAAATGTATGGAATAACAGAGCGTTCCTTTTTCATTTTTAACCGGAGTTAGCGTATTCTTTAAGTGAAGCAAATTTCGAACTTTTGTTCTGGAAGTCAATGTGGCTAAGTCTGACGCCTCATTTTTTGATAGTATTTATTCAAATTTCATAAATTTTGCTGATGTGGAATTGGTCGCGATTGCTGCGGGAGGCAGTCCAAGATTCGGAGGCAACTATTAAGTGGGGTGAAGTAATGGCCTTCTTCTGAAAAGGAAAATATGTTCAGAAGGGTAAGAGACGGAATTATGACTCATAAATTTGTGATATGAAAGTAAATGTATTATATTTTATCGTCCATAATAAAATAAATGCCTAGGATTTATTTCGATGAAAACAGTACAAAAAATTCCGTATATTATCGTGAACTTCTTTCACGTTGGGTGTTACCAGGTTTGTGGGTAAACAAAGCGGAATGATACAATACGAAATAAGATTTATTTATTTAATAAATTAACGTTTGCAATGTACATATAAATGTTTTAACGTACATATAAATGCTTGAAAACATTCATTTTTCTAAAGTGATAAACTTTCAAACTTCTCATGCCGCTCGTCATTGAAGGTACGATTAGACTGGCCAGGCAGCGGGGCAAGATATCTTCATTCCCCAATTACTGATCATTCCGACTGTGTCCAAATTTAAACGAATTCAGCTTCCATTGCGCATGTGCTTCGCAATGAGCATCAACAAGGCTCAAGGACAGTCGCTCAAAGTTGGCTTAAACTTGCAAAGCTCTTGCTTTTCCCATGGACAACTTTACGAAGGATGTTCCAGAGTTCGCATCAAGCAAAATCTCTATATTTTAGCGCCACATAGAACTCACAGCATTTTTTACCAAGAAGCATTGGCTTAATATATTTTTCTCTAATTTTTCTAAAATTAAAAACAATTATGCCTATTTAACTTCAAGCTTATTAACGATAATTTTTTTACCCTATCTTTACGATTCACGGTCAAATATTTCACCCATCCAAGATAAAATTACTTGCAGTTAGTAAACACAAAATCAAATGTTTTGTGACTTATATTATAATTAAACTTTCATTTTTAGTTCCGTTTCCATATGTAAACTTGAGTTCGTTCTCTTTTGCACTTTCCAAACTTGACATCTTCTCTCTCACATGAATGAGGTTGGCAACACTTTTTGAGGTCAGTGAGAGTAACGTATGAATGTGATAAGAACGTTAGATAAAAAAAAGACTATACGGCAGTTGCTTTGTGTGTGTGATGTTCGATCGTTAAGATAGATTATACGACAGATAATTAAAGCATATGTGAAGTGCAAGCCTCGCAGTGCTGTATGTTGGATTTCATCAAATATTGCTGGACCAATAAAAAGTTATCGTAAGTTTGACTTCTGTATGTTTCTTCTGGCCGTAAAACCTTAATCCTGTGCAACTATTGCATCGTATTATCATTTAGTTCAACATTTCCTTAGTCATGGTTTTAGACATAGCGTTACACCAATCTCGCACACGAAAAAGGGTTACATTATAGTTTCAGCACAAGTTGATTTTTTTTTGCTCTGATTTAACTACTCGAAAACCATAATGAGTCGCCGACGAGTTCCGTTCTCTAGTTAAACAAAGCCTACACCAACAAACTGCGTCAGCAAAGCGACTGGCTGAAAGCTAGTGTAGAATAAATGGATTAACTCGGGATCTCCATGTGTCCAGTTCACTCGTATTTCTGAAACCTGGATATTACAAAGCAAACATAAGATACTGTTGGCGAGATGAGTAATTTATGAGGGAACGTGTAACAAGGCTCATTTATGTCAAGCGCGGAATAAAGACGTTTTGCAAATCTGTGATGTGGAAATCTTGTGAGTTGGAGAGGGTTTCTAATGCTTTGAGGCAGGTAAGTCATTTTGAAAGAATGAATGATTAAGCACTAACGAAGTAAATTTATTCTTTCCAACGAACTAGGAAGGAGGTTAAAGGAAGGTCAAGGATGTTCTAGGAAGGCCAAAGGGAGGAATTTGTGGAAGAGAAGATACTGAGTTAAGAAATAGTAGCATACGGACAATGCGTGATCGATGTGGGTGCAGCTCAAGTGGCATGCCACCACCAGCTGCGCCCACATCCATCACGCGGAGCTAATTATTGACGATACATCAATAATTATGTGAAACGTTTTCTTGTTTATTCAAGCACCTAACCTCTGAACCTTAAGTCTGTTCACTTATGTTATGGAAATATAGGAACTGGGATCGGAAATCTGGGAAGAATTGCCAGTTTAGTTTTTTTTTTTCCACTTGGAACTAACGGAATTTGGAAAACTGTGTCCTCAACGACCACCGTGAGTTATTTGAAGGGGTATAAGCAGTCGTCCGTTCCTAATTTAGGGCCACTGGTTACAGGGAAGGGAAAGAGACAGTACCGTGAGATAAACGACATCCATGTCTCACCGGGATGCGAACCCGGACCCATCTTGGACGGGAGGTTGGAACCAGCGCTTAGACCGATGCGCCATCGGGGCACCACCGGGGCGACGACCCAAAATTTGGGGCGGGAGATTTTTATAGTCTTAGATTCGTGGTTACAGCAGCCCCGGTGGCGCCGTGGTCTAAGCGCTGGCTTATGACCATTCGTCCAAGATGGCGGTCCGTGTTCGAATCCCGTGAGGCATGGATATTGTTCGTCTTACGGCTCTGGCTTTCTTCCTTCACTGGAGCCAGTGACCCTAAATTGGGACGGGAGACTGCTTATAGCCTATAGATTTGCTCACGGCGGTCGTGTTAAACCACAACAAAAAAATCGCTACACCGAAATGAAAATAAAAGTGGAAGAGGGGCAAATAACGAATGCACATTTTGTGCATCAGATAAATTCAAACACGTGATTGCTTTACTCGTACTATAGTTGGAGCTATCCGATGAAATAAATTTTACGACACAACTTAGATGCGATTATATCGAGTATGATTAATAATGAATGGGCGAAGTCGCAAAAGAATGACTTCTGTTTACAAATGGTGTCAAAAGTATCTTTTATTAATGGCAAATGTTCAGTTTCTTTATATTTGAAGCGTGAACTCCAAAATGTACTTAGTGCAATTTAGTCTCTTGATTCCTATACATGAAACTTTCATAACAAATATACAGAAAAAAATTGGGATTAGGTGTAATTAAGTAACTAATGAGCAAATTCGTTAGTTAGGTGTAGCTCTGGAACGCATCCGAAACCTTTTGTTGATATTGAAGGCGCACACACTGTAAAAAACATCCTGCAATTCCAGAGCCACTTTCCATGATTTCTTTCGTGAATTAACGTAGCATAATTCTGATACATTTGCCGTGAAGGGACTGAAAGAAATCTGGATTTCATAATTTTCCCTACGCCAGGAAAATTCTGAATTTTCAGAAACCTTCCCTCAATTCCTGTCGTATGTTAACGGGAAAACTCCGTTCTAACTTTTTTCCGTATCCATATGACGAGAAATTTCCGGTAATGGGACCGATTCGTGGGAATACTTGAGGTTTGATTAATTATTAAATTTCAATCTTCTGTCGAAGGATCTGATTTTGAAGTTCTTCAGCGAGATCGGATATTATGGATAGCATATTGCATGAATTTCTGTTATTGTGGCACAGGATATTTCTTCTCTGCCCATTCTGAGAACCAGCTATTACATATTGTGTTACTGTAAGAAGCCGGGTACTAAAGTTATTGTACAGGTAGCTGTACGATCTCTATACACACACACACAGGGTGATCAGAATCGACTGTACAATAAACCTACCGGACGATTCCTCGTGGAGAAAGCCGAAAACAGTTGTCCGATCGGACGTCGCATTCCGGAGATATACGCGCCGAAAGTTCGTGTCGTTACATCCGGTAAGAATACAGACATTAGAAATCACTTACCCAATCACTTTGACAGAAAACATGTAATTTATTGATGTGCACCACAACACAAATGATAAAACACATGGATTCGTGTCAGATTACAACATGTGCTCAAAATGACCACCTTGTACGGCGGCGAGGAATAGACATCTACACGCGTTGCAGCACAGCAGGGGTTACAGTTGTGAAGTCCGCATGTAAGGTGGCCACTAGGTCGTGCAGGCTGTTGACAGGCCGTTGATATACTAGTTCCTTTGGATGACCCCAGAGGAAGAAGTCCAATGGGTTAAGATTTAGCGGGCCATGAAATAGGACCACCACGGCCAAGCCATCTACCGGGATATTCCGTATCCAGCCACTGGTGAACATTTGAAGCGTAATGCGCCAGTGCTCCATCATGCTGGAACCATAGATTGCTGAAAACAGCCAATGGTACGTTATCCAGCAAGTCCGGCAGAACATCACGAAGGAACACCATGTAATTTGCAGCTGTGACACGTTCGGAAAGAAGATATGGTTCCACTAGGATATCGCACACAATACCACACTAGATATTAACACCCCACCGAACTTGGTGAGCGTGTTCCCGTGTTGCGTGCTGATTGTCCAATGCCCAAACATGACTATTATGGGTGTTGCAGATATCCTGCCGTGTAAACCTTGCTTCATCAGTCCACAAGATCCGGCGGATGAAAATATTATCGGCAGCATGTTCTGTAGCAGCCACTCACAGTATGCCTGTCTTCGAGGATAATCCTGTGGTAATAGGCCTTTGCACCCTTATGTGATATGGATGCAGGTCTTCGTCGTGTAGAACGGCAAGTATGGTACTTTGGTGCACACCTAACTGTCGTGAAATCGCGCACGGCTGCTGGTAGTTGGCTCCTCTATGAACTCTTGTATGGCGTCCTCGAGGGATGGTGTTTTCAGAGGGTCCAGCGCCACTGTCTACACTTGGACGTGGTGCGACATTGTCTGTTTCGCGCATTCGAGCGTCAAGCCGACGTATGACCTGGGCGTTGTGTCGTCCTGCTGGGTATCGCTCGCTGTAGGCCCTTGCTGCATGCAATGATGAACCATGGCATTCGCCCAATAGGAGATACATGTCAAAATACTCTCACAAACTGTACGACTTATCGCTACGACACTGTCAAATGTACCAACGCAGTATGAGCTTGCCTTCCTTCGTCGCCAATCCTTTTATTGATACCTGCCGTGTCGCGTAGGCGTATAATTGGTTTCACGCCACCACGTCCTTCGAATTTGCATACCCACCCCGTGCCATATTTTTAAACGTTGATTGACTTAATTTTAATTGGAGGTTTAATGACCACCGTGAGCAACTCAGTGAGATATAAGTAGTTGCCCGTCCTGAATTTAGGATCACTGGTTCCAGGGACGGGAGAGAGTCAGTGCCGTAGGACAAACACATCCATGCTTCACGGGATTCGAACCCGGACCCTTTCTGACAAATGATCAGAAGCCATCGCTATAGACCACTGCGCTACCGAGGCGGCTTGAATGCTTTGTGATACGTGCATCTGTATAACTATCCATGTCGCTCTTCAACTAGCATGGGCGTTACCGGATGTGACTTCACGAAACAATTGGCGCGTATATCTCCGGAATGCGACAACCGATCGGACAACGGTTATCTGATTCTTTCTCCACGAGGAATCGTCCGGTAGGTTTATTGTGCGGCCTATTCTGATCACTCTGTGTGTGTAACCAAATTTACAAAATAAGAATGGATATCTAAATTGAAACATCTTGAGTAAAAAACAACGAAAGAGATAAAGTTAGTACCATGAGAAGCGCCAAAGCCAGCTGTATGTCATGTAATAGCATATAGTGAATTTTTAAGAATTAACTTTAAAATAAAAAAAATTAGAAAATACAAAATTGAAGTTCAGAATTGAAAACCAAAAAAATATGAAACAAAAAACAGGTTCCCGTCAGGAAAGCATCAACCTGCTGGAGTGGCCTTTCTACTACCAACAAACAAGGAGAACCAAAAATTTCGGTTGGTCATGTTCCCAAGGCCACCAAACACAAACCAGACTAAGAACTCAAAAAACAAAGATAAAGGTTTACCGGCAGACCAAAGAGGTCAACGACACGAATGAAAACCAAACACTAGACCGACGATCAACAAGAACACAAATATATACTGAATCGTAAAAGAAGTGGGTCGCGGTTAAATAACATCCTAGCAAGCCAAAAAAGTGTGCGAGATGACGAGAGGCAAAACGGTGTATGTAAATGAAAATCTTCAGCCACTAGGGACCTACCAGGTGGCACTTTGTATTGCTTGATTTACTTAATTTTGACATCCATTTAGGTTGACGATGCACTAAGTGTCCCATTTTTTGCCAGAGATTTTGCAGATCGTGTAAAGCTGGTTAAATGAACGTTTCGTGCTGTATTTTAAATTTATATATAAAAAAAGACAGAAAATTCGTTCATCACTAGTATTTGCACAGGAAATTCATATTTTTCATACAATGGAGTGTACGTAATTTTTTTTACCGTAAGTTATTAGATGACAGCTAAATAAAAGAAGTGCTTTTCGCATTTTCAAAATCAATGCGCAAATTTTGCAGCTCGGGATACATAATAAAATGTTTGTGGTTTTTTTCCCATAGCAGCGCGCAGCCAACCTAAATGGGCACGCGACGCCACTGCAGTCTCTATATATTTAGTTATTAGAGGTGGGAAAAATCCTAAATTTTCTGGAATCCGAATCCTTAAAAGGTTCTTGAATCTCTAGAATCCTTCATATAAGAATAATTATAAGTAAAAAAGGGAAAGAAAATACTTCTGCTTAAAATTAGAAAGTTTTAATTGAAGCAAAATTTTGAAGTCTCTGTGTAATGAAAAACAAATTCAAGAATACAGTTTTCAAAGAATATCCCGTATTTATTAAGATGGCAAATGAAATTTGTAGTTTACATTTACTATATGAAGTACATAACTCTTGAGTCTTGAGGTTCATTCCCATTTTCTGAACATAATTTGACAAAAAAATATTTGAGTAACAATTCATATTTTTCTTTAATAAAAAGTTCCAAAACCTTTTTAAATTGAAGCAAGTGTGGAGGATGATTTGAAGAGTTAGTGTAGATAAACACTAAACATGGAACACTAAATTGAGTAAATTATTTCCAGAAAATTAACAAAAATCAAAAAGTTTGTTTTAAGATTTATTAAAAACACTAAGCGCTGAACTCTTTTAGGGCAATGTTAAAAAAATCGGATACCTTTAACGGAGATTTCATGCTGACATATCGCTCTACAACAAGCACCAAACGTAACGCCATGTATGTATGTATGTATGTATTACAAAAACGGGCACTTTTTAAAATAGAAACTTCGTTAAGTCTAATTCCTACAGCAAACTTTGCGCGTTATTTTCAGAAAGTTTCCGTGAATGCACACCATTTAATTTTTACAGTGCAGGATGTTTCTCAGCTTTTCTTCATGTGACTGACTCGGTACGTAAACAGTCGTTATACTAGCAGAATGTCTGAGGTGTTGCGGTGCGCTACAAATTATAAAAGCAAATATTTTGCCATACAACATGTTCTTGAGTGGAATAAGGATTATTTGAAGCAAGCAGTTTTGTGCTAGGATCTCGTCAATATTGCTGACACCTTTTTACATGAATTCGTCACTCAATATGTGAGTCATCTTTTATAGTAGTAAAGTGACAATCGTTTTGTTTCGTTCCCTAACGTTTTGGCATTTTTAACCAAAGAAGCTCTAGTACTAGCTTGTGTACCATACATGCGTTCAGATACGAAGGTGTCCTTGTGAAGATATGGTGTTTGTTACTTGTTGGAGTTAGTGGTGCTGTACTATATTATCCTGTATTTCCCATAGTCTGGTTGCTATATAATTATGGCTTCCAGTTATGTTTAATTGAATTTACTACACTTTCTGTACACCGTAGAGCCAAAACATTATGACCACCTGCCTAATATGATGTTGGTCCTCCACGTGCACCGAAAATAGCTCCAACTCGGCGAGGTTTCGACGCTACAAGATTTCTAAAGGTGTCTTGTATCTGCTACCAATACGTTAGCAGCAGGTCCTTGAACTCTGGTAAGTTACGTGGTTGGGCCGCCGCAGATCGGATTTACTATTCAAACAAAAACCGCAGATGCTCGATTGGATTGATGTCTGGGGAATTGGGAGGCAGGGGCAATACCTGGAAATCTTCATGTTCCGCGAACTCGAACAATCCAGACATTGTGGTTATGGCGCATTACCTGCTGAAAGAAGACACTACTAGAGGGGAATACCGTTCCCATGAATCTGGTCGGCAGGGATGTTTTTAGGTAAGTGGTAGACCTCAGTTTCCCGCACATGAACGACTGAACCCACAGTTTCCTAGTAAAGCATTGCCCAAAGCATTACTTCCTCCACCGGCTTGTTTTCGTCTTACGGTGCATCCTGGTACCAACACTTCCCCAGATAGACGACGTACCAAGCTGTATACATGATTCAACATAAAACGATATTCATCGTACCAGACGACTTTTTTCCAGTAATTCAAGGCCAAGCTTTGTTGCTAGCTTGCCTACTGCAAGCGCTTTCGACGGTGAGACTAGGTTAGCATGAGAACTCGGAACGGCCTACGACTACGCAGCCCCATTTACAGCAGGGTTTGATGTACTGTGTGTTGTCGCATTACTCTCTTCACCAGCATTCAAATGACCGGCGAGTTGCGCGGCAGTATCCCTTCTGTTGGCTCTACCATACGGGATAGTCTTCGCTCACCTTTAGCATCGATGAGCCGTGTTTGTCCCACACCTTGCCGGCGGTGCGTGGTTTTCCCCTTTTCGGATCCTTTCTGAAGGTACTAACCACGGATGGCCGTGAGCACCCCACAAGCTTTGCCGTCTCGGAAATGCTCTGACCAAGTCGTCTGGCTGTTACAATTTGACCGTTGTCAAACTTGCTTAAGTCCGCTGTCTTTCGCAACAAGAATAACACTGATGTACAGAGTTCAGTATCTGGTGTTTATCTGCAGTTGCTTCGATTTGCATAAAGACGCGCTGGTTTATGATTTAGCTCTTCAGTGCATATTCACTTGTGTATATTGCCTGCGGACGATACTACCTTAAAATTAATGATTTCCATTCATTGTATTTATTCTTTCATATTTTTTTAAATAAGATCTGCACAGGGATCTTCTGTGCGTTATCTGAGTACTGGAGGTTTTCGAAATAGTATATCTATACTAGCACGGTGACTGCATATAATAGTATTATACACGGTGACTGCATATAATAGTATTATACACGGTGACTGCATATAATAGTATTATATTTACCCGTTCTCCGCACGGTGACAGCATAACATTAGTTTTAAACATAAAATTAAAGGAAGGGAAAAGTAAATCAAGCCAAGATTATTGTTTAATATTTATCCTCTCTTGGTTTTATTTGCACAATGTGATCCTTTCTTGCATGGCGTTGAATCGAACTTTGCGAGCATTGGCAAGTGTTCAGTCAGTTTGGATTACGACTCAGTTGCCAGATTTTTTTATATTATAATTTGGCGAAGGTTGCTTTGTAGATCCGTAACTGTTTTCTGATTTAGAACAGGGTTGTAACTTCCGTACGTAATGTTTGACGTTAAACGGTATAAGGCTTTGCGCCGCTTAATTTTAAATCAAAATTTCATGGAGTTTTACAGCATTTCAACTTTTCTGGCAAAATTATCAATAAACATATCGGCACTTTGAACAGTAAAGCTAAGCCCCACCCACTTTGAATTTTTTTTTTTCAGACTTTTCTAGGTGTAGAAATGGTAGAAAAATTCAAGCAGACTATATTACAAAGCTGCCAATTTGTTTTCGGACTTTTGTAGGTATCCGGATTTTAAGACCTATCAGGATGCCAATTTTCAAATCTGTCATTTAGAAGTCGTAGAACAATTCCTGAAGAAATTCAAGCAGGCAGTGTTCCACAGCAGCCATTTTGATTTTTTTTTTGGTTTTCGGGCTTTTCTAGACATACGGGGAAACACTTGCATTTTGCTTTATGACCAACTCCAGCTTATAGAAATGGGCGCCCGTGAAGTTCACAAAGCAGTATACACACACACACACACACACACACACACAAAACCCGAGGGCTGGCTTTCGGTTAGATTGTTCGGAGTCAAAATGGGGAAAAAGCTGCCGATTTATTGGAGTTTGATAAAAGGACAAATTGCGATGGCACGATGCCTCTCTCGAAACTACGAGATATCGGAAACGACGCGTTGTTCACGTGCCGCTGTAGTGAGTACGTATCAAAAGCGGTGCACAGAAGACAAAACGAATCGTCGTCCAGCCGTCGTCGTCTGCAGCTCATTGATGCCAGAGGGGAGAGGAGACTGTGTCGCGCATTGTTCACAGCGATCGCAGGGCCCGAGTGCGACAAATCACCCGCAGCTACAACAGTGGGGATCAGGACAATGTGTCACAGCACACAGTTTATCACAATATTCCGTACATGGGCCTGCGTAGCCAAAGACCCAGCCGGGTCACCATGCTCAATGCACGTCATCGTCAACAACACGTGGAAATGGGGCCCCCAAGATCAACGAGATTGGACTGTGAATGATTGTAACAAAGTGGTCTGGTCTGAAGAATCCAGATTCTTGGTGCGTGACGTTAACGGCCGAGCGCGGGTACGCCGAACACCAACTCAGGCTATGGCACCTGGATGCACTGTTGGGCGGAAACAGGACAATGACGGGGGTGTTGTGCTGTGGGCGATGTTTTCTTGGGACACTTTAGGCCCCATTACCTCAATAGCACAATCCCTGACAGCTGTCAGGTATCTAAACATCGTTGCGGACCAAGTTCACCATTCATGGCAAATGTGTTCCATGCTGTTGGGATTGCAATTACTAACGGGATAATGCGCTATGCTACACTGCCAGAATCGTCAAGGAGTGGTTCGAGGAGCATGCTGGTGACTTTCTGTTAGTGCCCTGGCCTCCAAATTCACGTGACATTAACTCAATCGAACATTTGTGGTTCAACTTGGGAAAGCGGTTTCGCGCTATAAATCACCAGCACCCCGAAATGTACGAAATCTGGAGAACCTGCTTTTTCTGCTTTTCAAAATCGCTTTATTGGTATAACGAAATAAAATAGACGTTCAGCATGAAGCGTCTTACAAACAAAATTCAAACTGATAAAATCAATGATATTTACACTGCAATGAGAAATGTTGATGATACTGATATGCTGCAATTGAGCTAAATACACAGCAGGTGTAGGGAAAAACACCATAAGTTGGTCAACGTGTCACATGACACTGAAGGAACATATTTCCAGGTACACTGTATTGAAAACTTAAAACGCATGATAAAGTAGGCACAGGTTGAGCAAAAACAAAAATGAAATAGAATGATAATTATATACATAGGTAACATTCCATAGCGCAGGCATACGTAGAAGCGAAACGACGGCGATAGAAAAACATAGTATGACTTATGCAACGAAGAAATATATACTACAATTAGAAATGTTAATGATAAGATGCTGCAATTGAGCTAAAAACACTACAGGTGTAGACGAAACACCGTAAAGTGGTGGCCAGCATGTCACATGGTACTAAAGGAACATATATGCAGACAAAACAGTATTGAAAACTTAAAACGCATGATAACACAGGCATAGGTTGAGCAACACAATGATGAAATAGGATGACAATTATATGCAGAGTGCTTGTCGAGATGTAGGAAGTAAGGGAAAAGCATCAAGTGAGGACGTATCAATCGTCGAAGACATCTGTTGACCAACGTCTGTAGTGCGACTTTTCGGTACACTGGCCTGAGGAGTTGTCGACGCGGAAGAGGATGTAGCAGGCACTGGTCTCTTGGAAGCTGGAGGCAGTCTGGAAGCACCCTGCGATGAAGATGGTGCAAGCGGGCAACGAGCGCGCTGATGACCTAACTCTCTGCACAGAGCGCAATGTTCTGAAGTAAGTAAATCAATCTTGTAGTGGAGTTGGCCGCAGCGGACCGTAAGAGATTTAGGAAACTTGTGGAGGTGTTCCTCAGTTAGGAAAATAAGCCTGACGCTTCTACGGAAGCTCCGAACATTTTTATTGGCTGGATCCTTTGGTGCTGCGGAATGCGTGGTCACAGGACTGACCACCCGTCCACACTTACTTAAGGCTGTGCAAATCATGTCATTAGAAATTTCAGGAGGGACCGGGTGCAGAGAAACTTGCACCGGGCGCCTAGCAATCGGTTCAGCGATTAGATGAAAGTCCTCAATGTCAAGTCCTTGGGTTAGGAGAGAATCAGCATACTCTTTACGCGAAAGATATACGATCACTGTGCGTGGCTTGCGAGTGAGATATGTGACAGAACCAGGAGGTAGAAATTCGAGGATAGTGTCACAATACACCTTCAATGGGGTATTGGGCAAAGCATCCAGGCATACACCTAACGCTAGGGTAGAATAAGAGGTCTTTTGCAGCAGATGAAGCTTCTGGGACTACCAATTCAAGAGAATCGTGAATGATCCGAACACAGGCATCTGGTAGAGAAGTACTTGGCACTTGCGGCGTTGGAGAAGGCCCGGAAGCAACGCCAGAATAGGAACGGGAAGGTGAATCACTATGAGAAGGTAGAGGCTTGGCGCTGTTCAAAAGGTCTGGAGCAATCTTAGATGGCTTGTTTGAGGGCAGAGAGGCAGAGCCATCCATGACGCCATCATCTACCTCAGGTACTCGTGACGTAGCTCCGCCAGGAAGAGTAGAGTCAGATAGCTGAAGAGTTGAAGAAGACGCACTGGCATCAGGAGGAGGTAGATACTCCACATCTGCATCACCGGACGCTGATTGGTCGACTTCGAGAGAGGGCTGAAGCGACGAATCAGGAGGAAGCATGATGAGATCGGCACTCTTATCAGGGGTAGCCATCGCCGATGGCGAGGCTTAACTGAGCAAAAAAACGACTATCTTGTCGAAAATGAAATGCTAATAACGAACTCAAAAATGTACTCACCAACTCGGGAGACGTCAAAAAATAAAGGCACAACCTTCACCTTGAAGGCACGCTTGAAATAAGAAGCACAACACACACTTAATAAATACAGTAGCCGGTCAGACACTGAGCAAACTCAACCACGTTGCGGACAAGGACCTGCTGTTGACATTATGGTAATAGATACCCCAGGATACCTATCGCCACTTCATCGAGTGGCCGCTGTTTTACGGGCTGAAAGGGGTCCTACAGCTCATTAGGTATGTGGTCACAATGTAATGGCTCATTGGTGTATATATAATGTGGTGTGGGTTGCCATTAACTGACGTTTTGATTGGGCTGTTTACTCTTCCAGAAACAATCACCCGGGGAAAGGCTGCCTTCGGTTTGCGTCCTGAATTACATTGTGGTGTGTTGAGCTTTTCCCAATCACATTGTTAACCATGAAGACATACAATACTGCCCAGTGTATCGTAGCCGGATTTCAGAATACATTTAATTACTTTCAATTGCTTAGTTTCCTGTAGTTCTCTAAATAGCAGCATCCAAGATTCCTGGTAGAGGTGATCCCATTGGTGCATTTTCTGTTTGTCAGTAATGCTTTTTCTTGAACTAGAAACAGTTTGTGACCGCTTAATTATTATTTTTCAGAAGTAGTCCGAAGCAAAGTTTATATTCTACCGCAGACTTCCGAAACTGATATTTCTTTGTTGTGAAAAAACGGACACTGATTTGAAAAACTTTCGGAGTACGTGATGGTCAGCTGTTTATTTCTTCTTAAATCTTTTGATTTCAAGACTCTGGTGGACCAACGATACATCGCAGCTTTTTTAAAAAACGTTTTACGACCCCATGTGTGCGAGAGATTATTTTTCTGGCTAATCGTCCCAGTTGTGCCAGGAGTCTCCTAATTTGAGGCGACAAGTTTTAAAGAAAGAAACACACATAACTTATGTGATACGGAGAAGCCCCAGGATCGATCCCAGGCAAGTAGGACCACTAAATATCCGCCGTGCGTTGGAAGGGTAGTGGCCTTCCGGTTATAAGGGCGTCTTCCTGCCCCTTTCTACCTCGCTTCCGTGTGACTTTCCTGTCTGGCACTCAAGCCCAGATCTCCAAGCTTCCTATTTCTAAGAGTTGTTCAAGACTTCGGGTCACTCCCTTCCTAAAATCCTCTACATATGATCGGATATGATCACTTAACCTCATCCCGGTGGCCCATTGCTCTAAGCGATGGCCTCTGATCATTCGTCCGAAAGGGGTCAGAGTTCGAATCCCGGTGAGGCATGGATGTTGTGTTTGTATTACGGCAGTGGCTCTCCCCTTCCGTGGAACCAGTGACCCTAAATTAGGGACGGGCTACTGCTTATAGCCCATTGAATTGCTCACGGTGGTAGTTAAACCTTGAATGAAAAAAAAAAAAATCCTCATCCTCAGACTCTTTCCTGGCGCAACTCGGACGCTAGTCAGAATCTTGCACTTCTGACCACTCTAAGGCGATGGCGCTATTAAAATTGTACTTTACGTTTTATTTTTCCTCAAGCTAAGTGCCACGCCCATGTGATTTACACAAAAAAGTTTTTGGTTTAAATTCTGTTGGTTACAAAGCCACTTTGCTGACCGAAAGTTTAGTTATTGTAAAATCTCAACACATAGCAGAGATAATGAAAAGGCACAAAAAAAGAGGAACTAATTAATACTTAAATACTTCCGAATGCAGGCATAGCTTTATTAATGAATTTTTGTGTTCTAAAACAAATAAAAAAAATTGCGTATAGAGCATTCGAACATCAAGAAAATTCATTTTCCTGTAATAAAGATAGTCCTTCACGCAAAACTGTTGAGCAGTAGCGAAAGACATGCCCGTAGTTGGAAAAAAAGCCCGAGGAAAGGGTTAATTTGATAGATTCCATCACGCAACACAAGATTAACGTAGTTCCTAATTAAATTTGAAGATGGCATACGATCCTATTTATTAAGAACTTAATAACCTTTTACAGGTTTTTATGAAACTTCTGATGCAAATTGTATTAGCGATGCCAAAGTGCAGTGTTCAACTACTGTAGGATTATTTTATCGAAGTGAAATGACTTGCATTTTTGACGATAAAATTTAACCAGACTAATTTCGGTACATCTGGATCACTGCTGATACTGTTCAGATAGAAACGGGTGCTGTGCAACTCTGATATATATTCTACGCCATCGCATATTTGATTCATTTGTGCTGTCAGTAAGTGCTTTAGGGGTGAAATATTTTAAGCACTTGTTACAAAAATTGACATTGTTCCGACAGATCAGTGACACTAGACACCACTCACGCTTGGTTTATCGACTAAATGGTATAAGCTTACAGGGTCGGGATATGTTAGTTTTTTTTCTGCCCCTGAAGGGACTTTGGAAAGATAAGAGAACTTGGATAACGACTGGATCGAAGTCTTCAAAAACTGACTGAGATGTGGAAAATGACTCACCTGATAACAGACAGCTGTTAGCAGGGTTGTGGCCGACTTCCGTACACCTCAAATTTTGTGCCATTTCGAGCGATTTTCGTACATATAACTTTAAAAGACTTGTGACCTAGTGCGAGTTCCGTTCAGGTTTAAACTCAACCGATTAATGAAAAAGCCGCACCCAAAAATTACGAGTTTGGTAAAAAGTTTGAAAGAAGAGGCAGAATGTTTTTGTTTTTTTTTGAAAAAGAGACATGACCTACAGGTTGAGAAGAAAACACGCCTTAAGAAATGCATCAACCTCGACAAAAGAATAAACAGAATCTGAGATTATTATTGTGCAGTACCATCTCGTGATTCTGAGAAAATGAAAAAATGTTTAAAAGCTCTGGCCTTCGTTGGAAAATTTGAATAGTTGTAAAAAAAAAATTGAAAAAAACGTTAAAACAAAAAAATATAAGAAAAAATTGCATTAATAAAAGACAAAGGGATAATCCCGGCTATTTCTTAAACACGTCAGCATTACGCTTCCAGTCCTAAGCATAGATAAAATGTGAAGGGAAAACATGCCAATATGATGCAAGAAACCATCACACGCTTGTTTTCATATAATTACGTCTTCGAATTTTTGTCATTTGCATTAAAAGAAGCAATAAATTTCACAAAGATTTCATAAAAAAACTTAGAGCAATATCTCAAAATTATAGTTATTTTTCAATTTAGTCAATTATTTGTTATTAAAACTATTTTATTAATCAACCGTTTATATATGAAGGACCGAATTCCCTCTACTCCTTTGTACGGAACTTGCACGTTGTTGAAAACTTTTTTTCCACATGTACGGAAATAACACAAAATTTGAATTACGAATAGGTCATCACAGTTAGGAGGACCATAGCTTGGGCCCCAAGGCTAAGGCATCTAAGTGGGCCCACGAAGAACTTATGACTGGAAATTATTATGACGTCCTTTAAAACACAAAACTGTACCTACTAAATTATTTGCACAGTTTTCATAGTCACTGAATTTTTCATTATTCTCACAAGAACAAGAGTTAAAAGCTTAAGATTACTAGATTTTGTCTTGGATTTTCTAATGATTTAGCATTGTATACTTAATTCATCTTTTTTGTTATGCAATGTGAAGCCACAGGAGACTTCGACCATTAATGGTTCCAAGTGCAAATTTGAAGGTGTGGGTGGATGGTAGTGAAAAAAGCTGATACTCTCTCTGTGACCCCGCTGTATACAGCGACATGAAAATTGACTCTCGGTGAGTCACTATCTCGAAATCTGTTCGTCTTCCAGCCTCTAGCTGACCATGTGGAAATCATACAAGACAAAAGTAAAACTATTTTATAAACCTCTCTATTATTTGCACACGCATGCCTCCTGGGGCCCTTGGTCATGACGGGCCCCCAGGCTATAATCCCTATAGATCCTCCTTAATTCGGCTGTGGCTTGCGGGCCGCCAGGGGAGGCTCAGCTTTCCCCTAAAGTTTTGTGCCTCCCCTAGGAAAGACTTCGAATGCAATAATAATTAGCACATGCCATGTTTGGGGAAAATATTAAAAGAATTGAAGGTGTCGCACCTCAAAATTATCCACCGTCGGGCAACTGAATTACTAGACTGGATACCAAAGGACAACAAGTTAGTAAAATCATGCCATGCATTAATTATGATACGCTTTCCAACATACTAGAAATCAAGTTATTACTCAAGTTATGAGGATAATGGCTGTGGAATAAATCTCGCTCCTGTGCCCTAACCTTTGACCCCATTTCGATGATATTAAAAAATTGGTTCAGTATACCTCCGAAACAACATGATAAAGTTTTGTCGCAATCGAAGCATTTTTACCTAAGTTATGATGCATAAGGGCGATGGAATGAATCCCGCTCCTATGTCCTGACCTTTGACCCCCCATTTTGTCTATTTTCAATAGAGTTCGTCCTTCCTTACCACATACTAAAATTTCATCGAAGTCGAACCATTTTTACGCGAGTTATTGTGCGGACAGACTGCCAAAGCTGGAGCATAAACGCTTCTTCAACCTACGGTTGGAAAGCGTAAAACAAAAAAAGATGGGTGGTATATCGCTATGCACAGATGTGACTGAGACGAAAGCCTATAAATCATCTGGTTCAAGAGCAATGTGCGTGCAGAAGCTTAAGATAGAAAACAATTCGCAGATCAGTTTTTGCCTTTATACGTAAACTATTGCAATCGTACGCGGTAGTCCGTTCCCCGTATTTATTACGATTACTCACTTTTGAAATGCTTTACTTTCAGTGAGATCCGTTGGAAAGTTCAGATCCAAATAAATATCGATGTTAAAAGTCAAAAATACGAATCAAAGAAAAACTTATTTAAACGCAAGTCAAAACACTTCAAACTGCGTCACACTACGCAATGGGGAAACCAATACATGCAGTCGATATAATTATACCTAGTCATGGCGTGAAAGAAGAATTTACATGTCTCAAAAGTTTAGACAAAACAGAAACGTCATGCAAAACATGCCATTATTAGATATGTATGGTATTTGCAGACCCCTGTATCAGCTCGAAAGCACGCTTCTTCGTTGAATAAATTATTCTGTAGAATTTCCAGTTAATACAGCTTTCAGTTAGTAGTTAATTAACTAATCGTATAAAAATTTATCAGTATGTCATCTTAGGTCGTTCTTCAATGATTTTCCTTCGGAGTTCTTAAAAACATTTCATCCGAATGTTGTTTTTTTAAATAGCTTAGGCTAGACGAAGCAAACAATTGTTTCGCATTATACATATAAACACCCAGATCCGGCTCTCTGGAACGCTTGACGTCACACCAACGTCTACGTTGTTGCGTCATCACTTATCGATCAATTCGTGTGTGCTCTCGCGATGTCAAAATGATTGCGTGCTATACAATAGCACGAGATCACCTTCATATGTCAAGGTGATCGCGTGCAAATTTAAAAACACTGGATTATTAATGACTGGAGTTCTATTTTTCCGATCTATAAAATTAAAATTTTAATATCGCGACAAGTTGCGTTTGTATATTAATTTAATTTAGCGCCATTCGAATATTGATTTTTACGCTTTAATTATTTTTTACTTTTTTAATTTAAATGACTTTCCGAGTTTAGTGCTGGTAATATTAAACATTTTGCAAAACATCGATCTATCTAAACGCTCTTAACCTACAATAAAAACTGAAATCTTGCGATGTCGAAATGAGCAAAATTGCATCTAAAAACAGATGTCTCCCCCAACAGCACATTGTCGATAACTTAGATAGTTCCGATTTGTAATGCCAGATGACGCATTATTTTGTAGAAAAGGCTTCGGTATGAAGTTTCAAATTAACCTCCGAATAGGACAGTCCAAAACAAGCCGTGAACGGAATAACATGTGAGCCGGAGAAAAAGTAATTTAACACTAACAAATCAAAGCAAAAGTTATTAAGGTAAGTTTGCACGAAAAAACTGGACTACAAGGAAAATTGTTAAACAACAAATATATTTTAATGGGAATAACCACCCTTGGCCCGGATGACATCGGTGAGACGGCGTGGTATGGGCGCAATGAGGCCCTGGAAGGTTGCCCGAGGCACACGTGCCTATTCAGACTGCAGCAGCGCACGGAGGTCTCGGAGATAAGGTGTTTGTGGATCGGCACGTCGAGCCTGTCGATCCAGGTAGTCCCACAAGTGCTCTATGGGATTGAGGTCTGGCAATTTCGCTAGCTAAGGGAGGACGGAGGCATCGTTGTGTTCCTGGAACCAGTCGCACATCCTCCTTAGGGACGTGGTAAACGTCCAACATGAAGGGTTGCATGTGGCCAGCGAGGATGGACATGTAGCCATTGGCGTTCAGGTACCCATCCAGTGGTCCCAGGTCATACCAGGAAAACATTGCCCAGACACGCACACTGCCACAACCAGCATATACTTGACCGACAAGCGTGTCGGAGTGTTGGTTCTCATGTGTCTGACTCCGTATCCACCACCACCCGTCACTTATGTGGAATAGAAACCTCGATTCGTTGAAGGCAACCTTCCCCCCCCCACTCTTCCTCTGTCCAATGACTAACTGCAGGCATCGTGGCGGGTGGACCTGGGCTAACATGGGCGCTTTGACGCAGCGTCGACTCCGGAGACCCATGCGTAACAGGGTTCGCTCTACTGTTATCGGGGACACGACGTACCTGGGTGCCCCAGCGTTCATTTGCGTGGTCAATTGCTGCACTGTTGCGCGTCGATTGGCCCTTTACCAGTAGGCGGAGGCGACGTTCTTCTCTGGGATTGATGGCCTTTCGGGCTCCATAATTACAACGACAGGAGGTACCAGCGGTACATTCATGGTACATCCTTACTGCAGCACCTCGCGAACAGCCCACGAAGTGTGCTGTTCCTGAGATGCTTCCACCCTTGGCGCGGTAGCCGATGATCATTCCTTTTTGAAAGTCCGTCAAATCACTACCTCTGCCCATTGGGCTCACGTGACGCACTATGGCTTATTTGTCCTGGCCGGCCGCTTATATCTCCGTGGGGTCGACCTTGTCACTTGCACTCTGTGACACGCCCAGGGGAGTACACTGTTTCCGGGGTTGTCACATTATTCTGGTACGACCGTGTATATTGAGTAACAATGAAATCAACTATTGCGTCTTTTCATGGGACAAAATGCTGCGCGATCAGATTTCAACAATGGTTTTGACTACTTCAGTTACTCATTTTCGTTACATCGACATTTTTTACTTGGGAATTTCTTTACTACTGTCGGGAACGATGCATAACATCAAAAACATAGTTTGAGTCTAAGCATATATTTAAATTTTCTTAAACTTTTTATGTCAAATGCGTTTTTAGGGTCTCCAAACAAAAACCTTTTATGGAACCGATGCCGATTCAGCTTTCGGAGCAATGTTTGAGTGGCATAACCAAAGTTCAAGAAAAGCATATCGAGCAGTATATTCAGGCGTGGCTGAGACGTTGGGATTTATATGGGCAGTCACAACCAGAGGAGAAAAATAGTTTCGTGTGTGATTAATTTCCAGTTGTAATTTTTGTTCCGAAATCAGCCTGGTAAATTTTCTGTCAGGCTTTACATGGTGTTTAACTTGATCAAACGGCTCTTAAAATAATTCCATTTATTTAATTGGTAAAACATTTCTCCACAAACGTGACATCAGAATTTATCAGCCATTTCCACCGCTTTCTTATCTTTGAAGAAAAACAACAGTGATTCAGAAACATGAAATTCGCAATTTTGACCATCACGTGATGCATTTTTGTGACACTAATCATGCAGATAAATGACTCTGCCCATGTGATCCTTGTATGCAAAACGGGCAGTTACAGAAAAGACTTTTCATCAAACTATCTTTTCCGTTTAACATTTTCGAATAAATGGCGTTTCGAGCAAGTGATTCTTTCGGTATAATTAGGCTTTAGAGAAAATAAATGGCTCCTATCATTTCAGCTTTTTGGCTAAATTAGTCATCTGTAATAATGACATGATTCTTCGAAGTGATGCCCTGTCTTTTTGTTTTTTAGCTGTCTGTATAAATCACTGTTCGATCATGCAAATCATGTAGCGTGATTAAATGAGCACTTCTATAATTTCACCGGGTAGAAGGGGTTGCGAAATAGTTTGTTTTGTAGTTAACGAAATTGTCTTCAGCTAAATGGCTCCTCAGTTATAAGAACCATTCGATTATATGTCTAGTAATTCGTGTTGCGATTCGTGAATTTTATTTCGCTTGCCTTAAAAAAACAAAATGAACATAAAACTTAACCTGCTGAAATATTTCAGTTATACAAGATGTGTTTCCATAAAGATAGGTAAATAAACAAGTGATATTTAAGGGAACTTAGTTTACTGGCCTTCAAAGTAATCCACCTTGAATACAGCACACTTTTGACATCGTTCGTATAATTGCTGAAAACCATGGGAAAGTCCTTTTTGTTATAGTCTGCAGCCGAGTCGTCATGTTTGGTTGAATGTCCAAAATATCCGCAAATCTCTTCCCTTTCAGTGTTCATTTCAATGGGGAAAACAGTCAACCAATGCCAGATCAGGCGAATAAGATGAGTAACTCAACGCAGCAATGGTCCAGTTTCAAGCAGAATTTGATATTAGTTCTTTGATCCATTTTTGCCCGCTAATAATGTGCACCTACATTAATTGTCGCGACACGCTCTCTGCGCTACACCCTTGCTCACAGCTTCTTGACGACTGCGGACATGGTCGCTGATGTACCGTATTTTTCTTCGTATAATCCTCAGACCGTGAAATTCAAGAAAAAAAGTCTTCGTATAATCCGCAGGTAGTAAAATTAAGGACAAAATCACCGTGTATTCCGTACCTGCGATGTTGATCCCGAACCTTAATTTCGTACAGAAGTGGCATGATTTAGGGGATGGCCCAGCAGTCCAAAGAAATAGTGCAGGGCTTTGTTTCTGGCACATTTTTTTCATCATAAAAGTTTCGGTTTTGAAATAATTATTTAATTGAAATACTGTAGTAACCATAACATAATTACTGTAGCATGTGAGGGAGAGAGATGGTGCAAATTTACCCAATGCCTTCTACTTTTTCCACGTTTTACACCACGGAAAAAATTCTTTTTGCATCCCAGGTAGCGCAGTGATCTAAGCGCTGGCTTTTATGACAATCCGTTCGAGATGGGTCCGATTTCGAATCCCAGTATAGAATGGAACTTGAGTTTGTCTTATGGCCCTGGCTCTCTCCCTTCCCTGGAATCAGTGGCCCTAAATTAAGGACGGCGACTGCTTTAAGCCATAGAGTTGTTCATGGTGCTAGTTACACCCACAAACTGAAAAAAAAAAAAGTTCTCTATCCTGTACATAATGTGTCGCTGTACAACCTTTTGCATATCGATACATTATATACACAGTCGAGTCACACTATTGTGACCACCTCCTACTTTTGACGTCAACAGCGCGTAGCTAATGGAAGGAGGCACATGTCGTGAGCTGGCTTGGAGGGTATATAAAGTGTGCTGTAGGCAATCTGAAACCATAACACTCGTTGCTGTCATGGATAAAAGGAGCGATTTATCACATTTGCAAAAAGGGATGATTATCGGCTTTCGGGCCAAGGTTTGGCAATATTTCTGAAACAGCGCAGTTTGTGAACTGTTCGCGGGCTGCTCTGGTTAAAATATATCGTGATTGGTGAAATGGCTTCATTGCGAATAAACGACGTGGAAACTGCGGGCAACCACGTGCCATTGATGTGAGAGGTGAACGTCGTCTTCGAAGGAGCGTGAGGGCCAATGGACCCGCTACAGTGGAGTAACTCACTGGCTGCATGAACAAGAGTGCTACCGGAAGTATCTTAAATGACAGTTCGGCGAACCCTGTTGCGTATGGAGCTCCGATGCAGACGAATGGTGCTGCTAACCGAAGACGCATCGGCAGAAAAGGCTTACATTTGCACAGCAGTATCGGAATTGGACCTCCGCTGATTGGCAAAGGATTGCGTTCTTCGATGAGTCACGCTTTCTGCTTCATCGAACAGATGGGCGTTGGTGTAGGCGAGAAACATCGAAGAACGAACTGTTCAATCATTTCTGGAAGAACACAAGCTGATGGTGGCAGCGTTATGGTCTGGGGAATGTTTTCGTGGCATTCTCTGGGTCCACTCATACCTGTGGAAGGCACTATGGACCGAATTCGTTATGAATCCATCCTTGCAGACCACGTACACTCATAGATGCTGATTGTCTTCCCTGGGGCGGATTGGATCTCCAGAACGACAATGCGACGTATCACACAGCTAGAAATGTCAGAGTGGTTGGAAGAGCACTATGAAGACTTCAAAGTACTTTCCTGGACCCCTACTTCCCCAGACTTAAACCCAACTGATCATTTGTGGGATCACCTTGAACGTGTTGTTCGCTTTATGGATTCTCCACCACGCACCCTCCAGCAGCTGTCAGATGCGCTGCAGTCAGCATGGCTCCACGTACTTGTGAACACCTTCCAGCACCTTATTGAGTCACTCCCAGCCTGTCTAGCTGCTGTCCGCGCTGCACACGGCAATTACTTTGGTTATTAGCTGGTGGTCACAATGTGATTTAACCTTGTATAAAGGGAAACATACTATTCAGTGAACAAGAACTCAAGTAAGGTATCTAAGAGGTTTGAACGTAGTGAAAGAAACATGGTTCGTGGGTTCAGAGAATACTCACAATTTTAAGGAAAAGAAAATCCTAAGAAGCGTTTACAAGTGAAGTGAATTTTGCAAACAGTTGTATCTTCTAGCAAATGTGAAGGGAGATTTTCTCAGAAGTCAATTAGTTAGGTCTTTTCTTTTAATTACAACCGTAACCTTATTGTTTTACATAAAAAGCTTGGGCTTCCACTAACCCAGTTTGATCCTACAAAATGCGACAGGTCATGTCTCATCTGAGGACATCATTCGGGAGTGGATACAAAAAGCAAGGCGGATGAGAGGGATAGAAATATCTCAAGACTTAAACAAAATTTGGACTGGATTTTTGTATCAAAATGGAGTTACCTTCTGTTCCACAGTGATCCTTTGCGTAAATTTAACTCGTTTGTCTGTAAGCTTGACTGAGATCAAATGCAATGTAATGTGAGCATGTAAATTACGTTTTTGCACCATGCAAAGTAATAAGGCGCTAAAAACGATGTTCAATCCATGGGTTTGGGTTTTATTGATTAAACCCTTCGTTTTCAACAACTCTTGTTTGAGTTCCGGCACATCTTTCTCCGGAAAAAAGCACTGTTACACGAATCGAATATCTTTTCCTCTGTCTGTTCCGGATTAATCTCCTCTACTTAATTGGCTTTTCGACCCATTTAAAAAAAAATGAGACATTTGTCCAGAATTTCGGTACTAACAACTCTTTTCTTTTCAAAACAGCAGGTGTATGTGTTATATTGTTTCAGCGTGAACACCCAGATGATTTAGATGATTTCGTGTGACTTCCTAGGTGTGCTGACGGAGGTGTGTTGGAATTATTATTTAATATGGAAACGAATGTATGTAGGGCAGGTAGCAGGGAATTTGTTGCCTTCACTCCGAAGGAACTGGATTTTCAGCATGTGATATGGCACACCCACAGAATCGCGTTCCAACTTTGATTCTGATTTTCCAAATTAGGCTGTACAAGAGGCAATTATTGTTTTGGTTTGTTACTGCGATCGACGAAGGTAATGATTTTTAACAGTAATCTTAGCTGTTCAAGTAGTTCTTATCAAGGGGTTTTATTGTAATAGAAATTCGAATTTCAGTGGAGCGAATTTTCGTTAAAAGTATAACAAAAAGAATGAAGAAAAAGAATGAACCTGATTCTTTTAATTTGCTCTTATTTTTACTTTTTTTTCCCCAGTTCAAATCGAAATCTGATTGAAATGTAGCAACTCTGGAAGATAAAGCGCTTATTTTAAAATAATTCTTTGTTTGAAGATTAAGAATTTATTATTGCTCGAAAACTAAAAATGCTTCCTTTTTGAAGTGTATGGGATCTTTCCCAATTACAAATTGTTGAGAAAAGAACAAATATATTTGTGTAGATTCACAAGTGAGTAAAATCTTCTGCTGAAATGTATTAAAAATATAGTATCAAATATGAAAATTTGGTTTTCGGATATTGTAAAGTCTTCAGCACACGTGGGTAGTATTGCCTATTGACTCCTTCGTCGCAAGCAATTTGATGAATGCGAAAGATTACCGTGGAGCTAGTGTCCATAAGTTAAGGATGTGCTGTGAAACCTGAAATAAAAAGCAAAAAAAAAAAAGCTTCAAAAATGATCATAACAGATCGTTGTAGAATTGTATAATTGTACTAGTGATCCGAATTTATTGACGTAGATAAAATCAAGGTTTCCAAGCTTTTCGCACATCAAGCGCAGATGGGTTTTTCGAAGAAGGTAGATAGCAACCCACGTTCAAATTGTTGAAGCGTTCTATGATCCATTTTACTGTCTACGTTCCTTGAAAAAGCCATCTGATTGATGTGCGAAAGCTTGGAAACTTTGATTTTATCTACGCCAATAAATTCGAATTACTGGTACAGTTATACTATCTTATGTATAGTTGGTGTTACAGTTCCTTGTGTTATTATTTCGATTGTCGTAATTTTTCCCTTTCCACCCTATTATATCGTTTGTCGTCTAGATTCCTATATATTTCTCCCGTTACCTGGAACCAGTGGCCCTAAATTAGGGACGGGCGATTGCTTATAGCCTATTGAGTTGCTCACGGCGGTAGTTAAACCCACAAACAATAAAAAAGAAACATCGATATTTCACAAAATGCCATGTTTTTCTTCCTGGTTGGCTTTCGAAAAGATCCTGCGCAGCCCTGGTGGCAGAGTGCTCCCCCCTTAAAATATTTAAGCAGTTAGATGGTTTCACTCGCTACGTATGTTCTAAGATTTTAGAGACTGCATGAATAAAAGCGCGTAAACTTTTCGAATTTATAGAAAATTTTGTTATATAAAATGAATTTGTGAAATTTAGCGCTTGTATACTTCTGGGAAGTGGAGGGAATCTTCTGAGCCAGTGATTAATAGTAGTAGAAAGACAAAATTTTTGTAATTATAGCTTAAAAAGATGAGACAAATTCCTTGTCAGGTTACAAGCTAAAATTCATAACCATATATTACCACAGCAAATATTAAAGAAAGATTAATACACACAAACTAAAAGCGACGTAAGCAAGCTAAAATAGCATAAGAATAGTAATTTGTTGCAGGCCATGAAGGTTTGTGTCCATGGTTTCCAGTATTTCAAACACTGAATGAGTACTAAGTTAGAGTATGTACCTGTAAACTTTTTTTCACTGAGGATAACATCAGTGCCTGGGAAAGTGTATATGTATGGAATTCTTTTAGACAAAATTCCGGCCGAGCACTTAAAAATGTATGCCCCACCCCGTATAATTCTTTTGATTCTTAGCCCCCGTTTGATTCTTAGCCCCCCTATATGATTCTTAGCCCCCCCCCCCCCAGTTATGAGCTGCTGGCGTCGCAACTGCTCACTGTGGCGGTTAAACACTGAAACAAACCAAAAAAAAAAAGTTAAGTTCAGTTCTGATTGAGCCGTCATTTTGGAACGCATGACAACGACTTGCATATCGGAGAGTTGAAATGAGCTAGAATTTGAATTTTGAAATGTTTTCGATACTCTCTCTCTCTAGTTCGTTAAGCTGAAGTCTTCTTGGGCTTATTGCATTCATCACTTGCTCGTGCCTCTCGTTTTGATTTTTTCCACTTTTGCTTGCGTTCATTCTGCGAATTCCGCGGCATTGTCGAAAATGTTAATCCATTCACACGAAAACAATTTTTTTAAGTTTTAGTTTAAACCACTGCGATAGTTTTTTTTATACACGGCCGAGTCACATTGTGACCACCAGCTAATATCCAGAGTAACCGATGTGTGCAGCGCGGACATCAGCTGGACTGGCTGGGAGTGACTCAATGTGCTGGAAGGTGTTCACAGGATATGTGGAGCCATGCTGACTGCAGTGCATCTGACAGCTGCTGGAGGGTGAGTGGTAGAGGATCCATAGAACGAACACCACCATCGAGGTGGCCCCACAGATACTCAATTGGGTTTAAGTCTGGGGAATTAGGGGGCCAGTAAGGTACTTTGAAGTATGCATAGTGCTCTTCCAACCACTCTCGGACATTTCTAGCTGTGTGACACGTCGCATTGTTGTTCTGCAATATCCCATCCGCTCTAGGGAAGACAATCAGCATGTATGAGTGTACCTGGTCTGAAAGGATGGATTCATAGAGAATTCGGTCCATATTGCCTTATACAGGTATGAGTGGACCCAGGAGATGCCACGAAAACATTCCCCAGATCATAATAACGCTGCCCTCATCAGCTTTCTTCTTCCGGCAATGGTTGAACAGTTCGCTCTTCGATGTTTCTCGCCTTATACTCCAACGTCCATCCGTTCGATGAAGCAGAAAACGTGACTCATCGAAGAAGGCAATCCTTTGCTAATCAGCGGAGGTTCAAATCCGATACTGTCTAATAAATAAATATATATATACATCGCTCTTTCCACGTTCCAGAAACACACAGCAACCGAAAAATTGTTTTTCAGTCAACCGCTGTGGAATTGAACCAACAGAACTCTTGATATCAATACTGTCTTGGAAATGTAAGCCTTTTCAGCCGATGCACCTTCGGTTAGCAGCACCATTCGTCTGCACCGGAGCTCCATACGCATCAGGGTTCGTTGAACTGTCTGTTTAGACACACTTCCGGTAGCCCCCTGGTTCATTCGGCCAGTGAGTTGCTCCACTGTAGCGTGTCGACAGGCGCTCGCGCACCTTTGAAGCTGATGTTCACCTCTCACATCAGTGGTGCGTGGTGCTCCGCAGTTTCCTCGTCGCTTATTCGCAATGGTGCCATTTCTCCAATCACGATACACTTTAACCACAGCAGCACGCGGACAGTTCACAAATTGCGCTGTTTCAGAAATAGTGCCACCCTTGGCCCAAAAGCTGGTAATCATCCCTTTTTGCAAATCTGATAAATCTCTCCTTTTATCCATGACTGAAACGAGTGACACGTTTTCAGAATGTCTATAGCACACATTATACACCCTCCCAGCCAGCTCACAAGTGCAATCTTTTATGGCTACGCGCTGTTGACGTAAAAAGTAGGTGGTCGCAGTAATGTGACTCGATTGTGTATATTTGAATAGATCTCGACGAGAGCTTTAAAATGATACCACGCACCGTCATTTTTGTACTCGCGGTTGTCCAGATAAACCGCGATATTGTCAAGTGTTCACCGGTTCACAAGAAAACAATTTTTAAAATGTTCAGTTCAAACTACTGCGAAATGTTCTTCCTATATTTGAATAGATTTCGTCGAGAGCTTTAAAACGATACCACGCACAGTTGTGTTGCGCTCAAAGTTGCCGAGATAGACAGAGTTAAACGCGAAATATTGCATCATCTCCGCGCACAGTGTGCGATGCTCACACGATGTGTTGCGCAGTACGCAAATTTGACTCCATGCTGTTTACTAATATTCTAACACGATTAGTGTGCGGCACGTATTTTTGACGCTGTAGTGTTTTCAATTGGGACCTATTTTTGTCACAAGCGGTCGGCTGTAAGTTGCCCCCATACTATCCGCGGAGTTAGACTTAGTCCTACGACAAACAAGTTAGTAAAATCATGCAATGCATTGATTATGATACGCTTTCCAACAGACCAGAAATCAGTACTCAAGTTATGAGGATAATGGCTGTGGAATAAATATCGCTCCTGTGCCCTGACCTTTGATCTCATTTCGATGATATTTAACAGAACCGGTTCAGTATACCTCCGAAATAACATGATAAAGTTTTGTCGCAATCGAAGCATTTCTACGTAAGTTATGATGCATAAGGGCTATGGAATAGATCCCGCTCCTGTGTCCTAACCTTTGACCCCATTTCGCATATTTTCAAGAGGATTCGTTCCTAGGCAGGCCCCTACAACATACTAAAATGTCAGCGAAACTGAAACATTTTTACGTACTTTATGACGCATAAGAGCAGTGGAATGGATCCCGCTCCTATGTCCTGGCCTTTGACCCCATTTCGTTCTCTTTCAATAAGGTTCCTTCCCAGGTGTTCTCCTACCACATACTAAAATGTCAAAGAAATCGAACAATTTTTACGCGAGTTATCGTGAGGACGGTCATACGCACACAACGCGTGACGTAATGAGGCAGGTGGGAATCGCGGCCATCTGCTCGCAAGAGTGTGACATCAAACTTTAATAGGATCCACACACAACGCGTGAGGTAATGAGACAGATGGAGTGACCGCGCGCGCCGACATCTGATGGGAAGACGCCATGGTACTACTCTTAAAACGTGGTGATTCGGGGTGGCTATTTAACCTACTAAACGAATTTTCCTAAAATCGAGATCAAGCTAAATCGATTTCTAGTACCAGAAAACCGTAGGGTAACGACTTTCATCAAAATCCTTAGAGCAGTGTTTTAAAAATAAAATTTACATACATACAAGAATTGCTCCTTTAATAGTATGGGATAAGGGCGATGGAATGGAGCCCGATCCTATGTCCTGACCTTTGACCCCATTTCGTCAATTTTCAATAGGGTTCGTCCCCAGTGGCCCCCTACGACATACTAAAATTTCATCGAAATCGAACCATTTTAACTAACGTTATGACGCATAAGGGCAATAGAATGCATCCCGCTCCTATGTCCTAACCTTTGACCCCACTACACCCATTTTCAATAGGGTTCATTCCCAGGTGGTCCTCTACGACATAATAAATTTTCATCGAAATCGAACCATATTTACGCAAGTTATGAGGCATAAGGGCAATGGAAAAACCTACGAATTTTCCTCAAGTCGAGATCAAGCTAAATGTTGCGTAGTTTCCCGCTCCTATGTCCTGACCTTTGTCCCCACTTCACCAATTTTCAATAGGGTTCGTCCCCAGTGGTCCTCTACCACATACTAAAATTTCATCGAAATCGAACCATTTTTACGCGAGTTATCGTGCAGACGGACAAAGCTGGAGCATATACGCTTCTTCAACCTACGGTTGGAAAGCGTAAAAAAAAAAAATAAAGCTCCTACTAGCGATAATAAAGGATCAGATATGCGTGTACAAAAAGTGTTTTCCTTTGTATAATTCCATTTTTATACGAATGTTTGTGTTTTACCCCTAACGAATAATGTAAAATAATTTTATCGATGTTGCATAGTTTCGCAATTTAAGATCTCAGGTTTTCAGAAATGTTGGCTATTTGTGAATAACTATCCCAATTTTTTATTTTTTTTGAACGAATTCGTTCTATAAATTTGACAACTTACTACTGAGATAAACATACAAACGCAGTTGTTTCTTTGAGAAAAGCACCTAAGCTTTGTTGAAGACGCAAAAATCTTTTCGTACCTGATACGCGAACCTGCCATTAGCGGTAATGGGTTTCCCTGTAAATAAGGTACGTACCCTGAGAATTAGTATAGCTAATCACAGCTTTGGTTGCTGAAAGGAAGTTATACTGTTTGTTGTGTTCTCTTTCCTAAACTTCATTACTTCAACTCAATCAATTACTTCCAGTAGTGGAAGTACTATGTCATTTGGGATTTTCATTTTCGTGTCTGTCAAATAAGGTCATACAACGAAAATCCACGTCCGATGACACGAACCCAATTAAACGCTGCGAATGTAATAAAAAGGATCTGGTTGTCAGAAGCAGCAAAAAAATGTCCGGTGTTAAATGTGTCTCATTTAATCGTCTTGAAGTTCTTTGAATGATGAAAAATTGCCTCTTCTCAGGCAATGTCAAGATGAACCAGCTTCCATAAGTGTTGATGGCTTAAAATGCCGCTCCCTTCATTCCTGTGCATCGTTTAATCACTGTGGTTCCTTTAAAATGCATTTCTCAAGCTCGTAAATGTTTGATGCTTCGTGCTGTCAACATGCGATGAACAAAAATCGCTTGTATTCTTATATGTACTATCGTAAGTACTCTGTGTGAGTGAACACTCATAAAACATGAGGGCTTTCGTCAATACCAGATACGTTTGGAGTGCCGTTTACCTTCAGAAACTTTTTGCGGTCTTTAATATAACTATGTTTAAGGTTCATTGTTAAGACTGAATTACTTTTCTCTCAGAGATAGTTGATTGGCCAGTTATCTAGATGAGTAACTAGTCAACGGGCCAATATGTATTTTCATCTGATGTAAATTGTTTGTAACTCTTACCTTAACCGTATAACATGATTGTGTTCCACAAGAGACTTCAATTGTCACCTTGAATTTTTCTTTCTTTCGTAGCCGCTGAAAGCTAAATTTTTGGCATATATAAAAACCCTTCAGAAAAATACAGCTAGGGATCAGAGATGAATCGAGTAACTTACCATTACAAATTGTTTATTAATCAGGATTTCAGCACGCTATCACTTCAAATATCCCCCATTAATAAGTTGTAGTAACTCGAGTATCGACTATAATCCACTTAAACAAGTCTTTCGTATCGCGTAGATATACACCGATTAGCCGTTACATTAGGACCACATACATAATAAGCTGTAGGACCCCCTTTAGCCGGAAAACAGCGGCCACTCGGCGGAACATCGATTTGACGAGGTGGCTATAGGTATCCTGGGGTATCTGGTACCATAATGTCAACAGCAGGCCCCTCCAGTTCCCATATATTTCGGGGTGGTGGTGATTTAGCGCGAACCCGCTTTTCCAAATCGAACCACAAATGTTCGATTGGGTTCATGTGAGGTGAATTTGTAGGCCAGGGCATTAACAGAAAGTCACCAGCATGTTCCTCGAACCATATCTTCACGATTCTGGCAGTGTGGCATGGCGCATTATTCTGTTGGCAATGGCCATCACCAGTAGGGAACACAGTTGCCATTAATGGGAGAACTTGGTCAGCAACGATGTTCAGATACCTGACAGCTGTCAGAGATCATGCTATTGGAATAATGGGGCTTAAACTGTCCCAAGGAAGCATCGATTACAGCATAACAGCTCCGCCACCGGCCCGTTTCCGCCCAACAGTGAATCCAGGTGCCATAGCCTCCGTAGGTAATCGGTGCATCCCCGCTCGGCCGTCTACTTGATGCACCAGGAATCTTGATTCGTCAGACCAGACCACTTTCTTTGCATCATCCACGGTACAATCTCGATCATTTTGAGCCCATTTCATGCGTTGTTGGCGATGACGTGCAGTGAGCGTGGGGACCCGAGCTGGGCCTTCGGCTACGCAAGCCCATGCGCAGAAGGCTGCGGATGAACTGTGTACTGTGACACATGGCCCTGATCACCACTGCTGTAGCTGCTGGTGGTTTGTCGCACTGTGGTCCTGCTATCACTGTGAACATTGCGCGGCTGTCTCCGTTCCCCTCTGGTATCGGTGAGCTGCGGATGACACACTGCTGGACAAACGGTTAGTCGTTAACCATCTGTGCATCACTTTTGATACGTACTCACTACAGCGGCACGTGAACAAGCAGCGCCGTTTCCGAGATTCGAGGCGCCGTGCCGTCACAATTTGTCTTTTATCAAACTCAGATAAATGGGCAGCTTTTCCCATTCTGACTCCGAACACTCCATTAATCGAAAGCCGGTTTTTGGGTTGTATGTATACTGCTCTGTGAATTTCACCTGCGCCATTGTTCGATCTCCAGGCGCGTTCATTCCTCTAGGCTGGGAGTGGTCATAATGTAATGGCTCATCAGTATACTATGCAACAATTTACAGAAAATCCCACTGCTGATTTCTCAGTCGGCTTGCTCCTCAGTGTCTGCGAAAAAAAGTGCTTTTCCTGGTATCTGGAAATCCTTCACAACTTGACAAAGGAATTGTTTCTATTTTCGGGCTTAGTGAGAGAAGAATTGAAAGTGGTAGCAAGTGCGATTCCCCTTTCATCTTTGTCGTTGAGAACGTTAAGTCATTACTGTCTTCTTTGCTTCCTGGAAATAATAAATTTCTTACCATGAATCCACGTTCTTGGACAAGAAAGAACTGTTCAATTGCAAATCTTCAAAGAAGAAATGGGAAGCAGATAAAATGAAGTTAGAAAGCGTTTCTTCGTATAATCTATATGGCAAAACTTCAACCTTGATGACGCAGCCCTAAATATAATCAGATTCGTTTGCAAATTTTTAGCGAGTTGTTTACTCACTGAAAGGAAGAATAAAATCCATGAGTACCATCAATTTATGAAAGTTGATTTTTTTGCATGAGACTTTGAATTGTCTTATTCCAGATATGCTACTTTTTTTGACAAATGAACATGGAAAAAATTTGGCGAAAGGTGATTGCAGGCAAAACTGTCTGACCACCTGGCATTAACTTAAAGCTTAATTGAGAAGACCACACATGGAATGGAGACCTGTTCGTCTTTGTAAAACAATGCCTTGTTGCATAACACAGAAACTAACTCAATTCATTTTCGGTATCACGTTTCTTGAATAAAATTTTTGAACGCTTCATTCAGTAAGATTTGGGAAAAGGTTATCGTTCCAATTAGCTGAGCTTTTATGCTAAAATTCTTTGGAATGTGGAGTTGCCGATTCGGGCCATGAGTCCACATACATATTTATACGAAAAAGGAGGATATTGAATTAATCCATGCATTTATGCATGAGTCTGTACAAGCGAAGAGTATGAAGAGCAACGCTCTTTCAAAATTAATGGTGTTTGTTTCGTAGGCGTAGGAGTTCCCGTGCCCTTGACGTCACTGCCTGACCAGAATACTTCTACGAGTCACCCTTCTTCAAAGAAGAAAGAGAAAGCTCTGATCATCTGGTCACTGATGTCAAGATTACATAAGATTAAGGAATCTATTAAAGAAGCCCGTGTCAGGAAACTTGCAAATTAATGAGCAAAGGGAACTTCTAACTTTCACCTTGCAATCGCTTCTGAAAGAGCCAGTTCTTTAATCTTTTGCTGATTTACATGAAGTGTCAGTTTCATCATTTCAAAACGTCAAGCATCAAGAACGAAATTTGTTACGTCTGGTGTTGGAACATCGCGCATGTTGCGCAATTAAAGTTTGACCCGGATGAAAAACGTTAATTACCCCGATCCGCCTTATTCACGTCTTCAAGTAGCAAAACGCTTTCTTAAAGATCAGTTATGGAGAATATTCGCGAATTCGATCCGAAACATTCAAGCAATTGTTTTCAACCATTATTGAACGATGGAAAAGCGATGCGCCGTTATCATGAAGCTGACGCTCAAGAAACCTTGTGAAGATCAACTTACATACACCTGAAAATTGCAAGTTTTTGGCTGTTTATAAAAGCATTTGGTGCGCTGATTTATAAAATGACTAGATTTTTCTCGAAGACGTAAGGAGTTTTCACAAAATTGATAGGAAAGTAGCCAATTCACATGTATTCAGATGCAAATTTTAATTTGTTACAAAAAGTTGTAGCATTTTTGTTCATAAAAATTTTTAAGAAATCAATTTAAATGTTGCTACTTGTAGAAGCCCTTATCTTTTGCCTTCAGAGTTTTGTTTGGCATTTCTTATTTTATACACAGCTTGCAGGTCTTTGTGCAACATTCAATATTAGTCTGCCATTATGTTGATCCATCGTTCCATTTCATTTGTCTTCAAATATTTCTCTTTGTTCCTTACCAATGGCTCCAAGGTTTTCAGGAAAGTAGTCAAAGTGAGCGTTCAGAAAGGACACCTTCAAGCTCATTGAGCAACCTAATGCTTTGAAATTTTCCAGCATGTTTTCTACTATTTGTTTGTAGTCGGGATCTTTTGTAGTTCCCCCAAAATTTCCTTAAAAGCATTCCAAGCCTCTCTTTCAACAGTTTCCATTTTTGTTTCAAACTCATTGTCTTTTAGTTTTCGAATGTCTGGTTCGGCAAAAGTGCCTTCTTTCAATTTGGCATCTGACAATCCCTGCAACGTTTTACATATATACTTAAAACACTGTCTTTCTCTGGGCAAAGCTTTCACAAATTGCTTCATAAGTCCAAGTTTCATACGAAGATGTGGAAGGTCTTTCTTTGGATCAACCAAACTTTCCCATCCCATTCGCACAAAAAGCATGGGTATTTTGTGTATCCTCCTTGCTTTTAAAGGTTCACGGACAGTACTTTTAAGGTCACCACATATCATCTATCTGTGATCGTTGTAGTTGAGCTTCGGAGAAACTGAGGCTACAGCTTCAAAACTTTCTTTCAGGATCACAGGATGACTAACTAACTGGGTCTGAAAAATATTTGGTATCATTGTGTAGCGACACTGCTTTGAGACTTTTCGATGAGTCAGTTTCCACGCGTCCACGTTGTACTCAGGGTTGACATTTTGCACCAGTCCAAATAACATCACTACACTACAGTACACTAAATAAAAGAAATCTAAAGCGATCGTTCGAATGTTTGTGCACGGATATTAATTCTGCAATAGAGCTGATATACAACTGTGCGGTTAAACTCCTCTTTCGTTTTGGGTTTGAGAACATGAAATTGAGCTTATTGGGAATCATTAATTTCATTCGTTAAGCAAAAGGAACGATATTAGACAGCTATCACACCTTCTGGAAATAAATTCGCCTTTTGTAGATCTCATTTCAGCGAGCATTGTGTCACCGGTGATAGTATAAAGTTTGTTCCTCTTGTCGCTTGTTCACTGTTGTCAATGGATAAAATCCCGCCAGCGAATGCAGAAATATTAAAATGTGGCTTCGAATTTCAGTGGTAAAATTAGTTCATTCTTTCGTGCCCTTAAAAACTTGCATCTCCTCACTAGAATTCTAATTTTTTCTTAAGATACAACAGGCTACAGAGGGATTTAAGGAAATAAAAAAAATATTGTAAAAATAACTGTACGTTGTATTTCATGATCTGATCCTTTCCCTCAGCTAACCTTTGCTACATTGTTTGGTCTACCTATGTCAGTAGTAAAAATAGTTTCTAGTATTCGTATAGAATAGCATTAACTGTGACTATTTAGTTGACTGCCTGTTTATTTGACCTAGGGTCCTCCGGTGAGTGTAACGGTTTTCCTTTGGAAGTTTTGTTTCTTGGCATATTTTAATTTGGAAAAGTATCAAGCCAGTCTTAATTGACCTCAAAAGTAATTCCTTCGGTTTACTCACGGATGACAGTTCTAACAGTGGGTTTGAGGTTGACGAATAAATGAACTTAATTTTTTGGTGTTGCTTTTTTGGTGTTGCTTTTCATGGGAACTCACAATTTAAAGAATTGTTCCATTTTTTCAGATCATAGAAGATATTCACAGCAAAAAGAGTTCCTCGAAATCTTGTTTTGAGGACCTGCTTTTGTGTTAGGTGGCGCAAATTGGTTTTGATACGTCATGTATTCTGGAAAACGTGCATCTGGAACAAATGTAAATAAAAGCGTACCCCAAAATTTCTGGAGCCGCGATGGCCTAGTGGTCAACGTTCGTGACTGTTATGGAAAAGTCTCAAGATTGATCCCAGGCAGGTACGAACGCTAGAACGACTCAATATCCTCAGTGCATAGGATCGGCACGTTAAGCCGTCGGACCCCGGGTACTGTCCCCTCCAGGTTATATATAAATCAGTCTACTTCGCTTCGGGGTGACTTTCCTGTCGGCACTCCAGCCCAAATCTCCTAGCTTCCTACTTCTAAGGATTCGCTAAGACCAGGGGTAAGACGCTCCCTTACTAAAATCATTTACATAAATTTCTAATCTATCTCTCTATAAAATTTCCAGGCTTTTTCTGGTGCTCAAATTCCCACTAGGTGGCGTACAGCTGTCTAGGTCATCAGACTAAAATTGGAGATAAGCAATTTATTTTCAAAAAGTAGGAACTGTACACCAAATTAAACTCATAGTATATAATTATACTATTTTGAGTAATTTATTTGGTGAATATTCTGTGTATGTAGAAATGGGGATGTGTGTTTTAGTTCTTATAGCTCTGTTTCTATATACCAAATCGGATTACTTTATATCCATAAAATTTTACTATTATGGTAGCGTAAATCTCTTATTTGACAAATTTCTGTTCCGGAAAAGAATGGAAAAAATTCTTGAGTTGCATAATTAAAAAAATCAACCCCCCCAATTCATATTTTCTAACATATCTAGATTGAGTAGCATAAGACATATTTTCTAGCATCTCTGGATTGGGTGGATATAATTATTTTTTTTAGGTTGGAGGTTTAACCACCACCGTGAGCAACTCATTGGGCTATAAGCAGTCGCCCGTCCCGAATTTAGGGTCCCTTGTTCCAGGAAAGGGAGAGCCAGAGCCGTAAGACAAAACACAACATCCATGCCTCACCGGGATTCGAACCCGGACCCCTTTCGGACGAATGATCAGAGGCCATCGCTTAGACCACTGCACCACCGGGGCGGCTCATAAATTTCCATGTACTTCATGCAATATTTTCCTGCTGGGAGGAAGGAGTAAATGAATATATGTCACGCTGCTTCTTTTGGATGTCTTCTGAAAGAATTGGATCTACCAGGGCTTGAACGATATTATATGCATTTTTACATTTGCTTGACACACTCCTCCTGCTTGGTTGCTTAACCACTTAAGAACCCAAGGAAAATTCAAAAAACCGGTAAAAAAAAAAAGTTTTTTTTTTTGCAAGGTACAAGTAGCTTGATTCCAGACAATGAACGTACGTGAAACGTAATATTACGAGCATCACTCTGGTAGTTATAAAACAAAAGACGAAAGTTCCAGTACACATCGTGTGGAACGTAATGAAAGGACAATTATTTCAAGTCTATATTTGTGTGTTAATGCGAAAACATTGCGTCCTACTTCACATCAGCTAGCCCGTAATATTACGGATCTCGATTTTCTTGCACTATCATTCGTTAACGTAATATTACGTACCTGGATGTTAAGTGCATGTTTATAAAGATATCTTTGGTCTCAGCACACGTGTTGGAAAAGCTAAGAATGAAAAATGTTTTTCCATATCCTTACTGCGGAAATCTCCCCACACCGAGCGGTATGATGGAATACATTTGAAAAAGCGTACGATGCCGGAGTTTGTCAGGTCAGTCAAAGCTCTGGATATGCTACGTTCTGCTGTCGAATTGGATGCTGACTTCTATGGAGCCTGACACTGTTCAGGGCTCTATGGAGGTTGCATTAAAATATTAATTCCTCTTCCGCGGAACATAACACACTGTCGTCGAGGGAATTCTGGATCTGATGCCAATCCCTGGTGGATATTATGGTATCCTGTGAAGGGATCTCGTGGTCTGGAGAGTGTACATGATGTTCATGAAGAACTTGAAGTTATAGACGCTGTCTGTTTTGGACACTGTAAAACGGAAATGGGATATCGCATCTTTTGCCTGTACGCACTTTGCTGCAGTGACGTTAGTGTTGTACGTGTGGACTACTGTACCGAAGCATGGGATGTTAACGGAAGGAGTAGGCTGGTTTTTCCAGTTGATTAGGTATTGGAGTACGCAATACCCCAGCTGGACTTATGTTTATCCATATCTTATGTCACAGCGCTTTTTGGCTCCTTACGATTTTTTGCGCCAGGAAGTTTTTATAAATAAACCAGTTGTCAGGTGTTCTAGGTATTGCAGAATATTCTAAATTAAAGTTTTGAACGAAAGCGCTGCTGTTTATTCGCGAATTTATCACTGCATCGCTCTTGCTATCACACTGATTTTGACAATCCCATTTATCGAGGTAATAAATGAATGTTCAAAGTTTCATGCAGTGAAGCTGACATCTTGGAGCGAGACGAATTTATTAAAACTAATAGTCTTGACGCTCTTACAGTGTTGTATCAGCAGTTACATTTTTACATATAATCTTCTCTCCGTGTCATTGTGCGCGGTATCAAATTGGCTTTCGACACGGCCTAGTGTAGTTCCCCCTGTCACCATAAAGAAAAAGAAAGTACAAGAATTGATGTCTTCAGCTGTTTTCATAAGGTCAGTTTAAATGAGATGCAGAAACAATACATTGTGAACTTGCCATCTATGAGCGGAGGTGGCGAGAGATTTATTTCCGGAGTTAAGCAAGTGAGAAATATACCACTCCCTTGGTGTCAAATGTAGGTGGCTGCATGAACCACTCCCTCACTGAATGTTTGACATATCGTCTACTTTATAAAAGCACAGAGGCCATATTGAAGGGGCCTAAATGCATGGAAGTTTCAGTGGAAAAGCTTTGTAGGGCGAGTACGGTAAGACTCCTACGAAAACCTGTTGCATGTCCCAAGTTAGTATCCATTTGCATTCGTGGAACTGACTACAAAAGATTTGTGATAAGTTGTATCAAATTCATTTCACCATAAAAGATTGTACGAAATGAATGGGGACGGAAAATGAAACTTTAAAAGGCGGCTACAGGACTACGATTCAGTGTCAACACTTCTTACTCCTCACAGAACCAGATTTCATTTTTTGCGAAATCTGATTCAAAAAGTTCTAAATTCTCCTTCCAGCTACATGATTTTTTCTCTAAATAACTTTGTCGCTATAACTCCATATATTTTGCCCGACGACAAGGTGCTCGAACAGTGTATTGCGGAAGTTTCCTGCCACTTGAAAAGCTTCCTGGAATTTAATTATTCTACTGACAGTTGACTACAATTTGAAATTAAGTTAGTTATCCCTGACGAACTGGTAAATGTAGTTTTGGATCTCGTGTGCGAGAGCAGGTAATTGAAAAGTACAGCATATTTTCAGTAAAGCTCAGAGAGAAACTAATGGATTGAAGGGAAACTAACTTTTAAAATATCAGGAGCACAAAGTTTTGATCCGATTTGTCAGATGAAAATAGTTTTTCCTGACTATTCCTTTAGCTAATTTTTTTTTTGCTTTGAGCAGAATACAAAAGACTGACCTTCAGAATCCTCCACACACACACACACACACACAAGCGTTACATTTTTGCATGAGGTAATTGTGCCGTTTATTTACAGGTATCTAAAAGCATTTTTGAACAGGTCCTAAATGTTTCAGCTTTTGTAGTTTACGCAATTTAGCAAATAACTGACGTTCTCTTTAGAGCAGTGTTTCCCAACCGCCGGTCCGCGAGGTTTTTACTGCCGGTCAGTGAGAAACAAGTAAATTTATTTTTCTTTTGAATCGAAATTGAGTCAAAGTAAGAAGGAAATCTAGATCTAAATTTTTTTCGAACACCTGTCGCGAAAGAAGCTTGGATCGTTAATCTCTTTACAGAAGATCTTAATTCCTTCAGGTTAACTCACCGGGAAAAGGAAAGTTTTGTTGAACTTCCTTCTGATGCCAGTCTGGTATCCATATTCAGATCCAAATATTTGACTCAGTTTTGGTGTATTATGGAAAAAACAGGGTATCCAATGTTAGCGACAAAACTGTGAAATTATTTGTAACTTTTTCGACCACGTATTTATTGCAAGAAAACCTTTTCAGCCGTTTCGGCAGTCAAAACAAAGCACAGGAACATAATGGACATTAATACCGCACTGCGCCTTACAGAAACGATGCTGGGACTACGGCTAGAGAAGATTATCGCGAAGCAGCAGTAACAGACGTCGCATCCCACACAGCACAGAATATTTCGTATATGTTACAAGTACGCAGCACTGAAACATTGAGACTTTTCAGATACGTTACGCAATGTAATAGTAATGTTTCAGAAACCTTACGGTTACGTCAAAATGTCCTCAAACGTGTTGCATAACTTTGAAACATAACCGATACGTTACAGTGAAAGGTCTTTGTAACTTCATGTTACTGTTACGTATTTGAAAGATATTTGTAACTTCGTTACATTACGTATTTGAAAGATATTTATGACATCATATTATTGTTACGTGATAATAGGGGTTTCTGTAACAAAGTAAGCCGTCAACGATCGGCCCCAGCCGTCCACGTGCTGCTTCAAGGACTGATGTGGTGGATTCCTGGTCAATCATGACGTCAGTCGCAGCCATGTTTTTTCCACGTGATCTTTCCGACCAACTTTTGTCCATTTTCTCTTTGTGTTCAACCATAACAGATTAGATCATATGTAGAGGATTTTAGGAAGGGAGTGTCTGACCCCAAGTCTTAAACAGCCCTTAGAAATAGGAAGCTAGGAGATTTGGGCTAGCGTGCCCAATAGGAAAGTCGCACGGAAGCGAGGTACAAAACGCCCTTATTTACTACCGGAGGGCCACTACCCCCGGGGGTCCGACGGCTTAACGTGCCCATCCGTCGCACGGCGGATATTTAGTGGTTCGAACGTTCGTACCTGCCTTTGATCGAACCTGAGGTAGTCACGAACTGACCAATAGGCCACCCGCTGCCCAAACAACCATAAGCCACTCCGGTGGAGCAGTGGTCTAAGGCGCTGGCCTCTGATCATTCGTCCGTAAGGGGTCCGGGTTCGAATCCCGGTCAGGCATGGATGTTGTGTTTGTCTTACGGCACTGGCTCTCTCCCTTCCCTGGAACCAGTGACCCTAAATTAGGGACGGGCGACTGCTTATAGCCCATTGAGTTGCTCACGGTGGTCGTTAAACCTCCAATCAAAAAAAAAAAACAAAAAAAAAACCATAACATTTTGTGGGCCACGTGATCATACCGAACATGCTTTGTTCGCCAATTTTTTTACGTCTCCACATGGTCTCACTGATATCTTTAGTACGCCATTTTGTTTTTCTCCATCAGAAAATTTTACGGTGTGACGTCACGACGCTGAGGAAATTTTCTTTCAAAAGCCTCGACGCTAGGCACGAACCCCTGTCCAGCGGGTTTCTAGGCAGATAGATGCATTACCCCCACTCGACCATGTAGGCAGATCCCATTACCCCACTCAACAATGGGTCGCCTCGCTCTCGCAGCGTCCTGTAGGAACTAATGAGAAGGCCAATGCTTTGCGAATATGTTAATAGAAATGCATTATTTTTTCCACGGATCTTTTTATTTTTCTGTAGGATGACTTAAATTTCTTTATGATTAAGCAACGAAATGTACCTTTTAAATAATATCTTACTCTGTTTTTTTTTTTAAACTTGCGCAGTCGTTAAACTTCTCAATATATCAACATTATTTTTTTTTCTACCTTTACAAACTAACAACTACTTTTATTGATGCTTTTTTTTTTGTTCTGATTCAAAACCAACAAACGTACTAAGATATTATACACTGGCGTGCAAAATTTAAGGACGGACACTAGTGTACACTAACTAGCTAATTCGGGTAGGACAATATCACCAAAGAATATCCTAGTAGCACATGGAACGACTACGAGAGTGCTTCGGTGAAATGGCATAAATGAGCATGGGCATCTACGCAGTTGCCAAACCAAAAATCTTAAATATTGCAGGAATGGAACATCAAGGTAGCAGTCATGTACAATGGAAACTATAAAACAGTAGTTTCGGTGAATGCTATTTTTAACATAACCGTAATGTACAAAGAGTTATGTTTCAAAATAGATGTTGCTGAAACGTAATTGTAAGATATATCTGGAAGTTTAAAGAAAATGAGAGATTGTAACATTGTTGATACATATCTGAAATGTTTTGTGCTGTATGGGATTGATCCCAGAAGAAATTATATTAACGGTAAGGAGAATATTGTGGTATATTGATTTTGGATTGAAAGCAGTGATCAATAGAATACTACTAGATTAAATGCTCGAAAATAGCCTAAAGGTTTTGTTTCGGCATTGCCGGTCTGGAAAAACCAGAGGCGTGTAACTAGGGCGAGACGGGGCGGCTGCCCCGGGCGCAAAAATAATTGCGTACAATATTGATTAAAATCGGAATCGAAACTTTTGCACAAGTTTCTGATGCACCTTTTACCGCCATACTTTGTGGTTTTTCCATTTACATAATTTGCTAATATATTTTGCCAGTTTCGGTAGCTTTGTAGCCTAAAATTCGAATTGTTTCGTCAATATGTGCAGGGACTGTAATTTGTACACATTCAGAAATGAAGCGCGGTTGTTCGTACGTTGCAAGATAAGGATGTTCACATTGCTGAAGATTCTCTGAGGGCAATTCAATCATTACTGCTCTACAGCAAGCAGCATTAGACTCATTTAATGTGATACCAAACGTCCAAACTCCAAAGCAGTTGGGAATCTCATCACTTTTTTCACCTTTTGTATTTTGCAGCCCATTTAGGGCTGCAAAATACAAAAGGTGCTGTACGTTAGGGAAAGAGAGATGTACGAAACCCTTCTGCTGAGTTCTGCCACCCATTTCCTATCAAGAGGGTTAAATGCCGTTCCCGTCTGGGATAAAAAATGGCCCGTAGTTCTATAATACGTATACCCAATTTACTGTAGCATATCCCAATAAAATTATTTAAGCTTTAGGTTGTCTAACTACAATGAAAATGCCAATGAGAGCTGCGGTAACTTCGCAAAGTTCTTCCTCAGGTCCGCTGAAAAACAATCTTATTCTTAAGATCTATTGCACAACCGTTAATGATATTAATTATCAATTAGAAAACAAGATAACGTAAATTTCAGTATGAAGCGAAACTTTAGAAGCACTTCCGGTGGCCAGTATTAGCTATTCTGAAAAATTGTAATTGCATATGCGTCTGGATACTAAATAACGTAAATCTGTGCGTAATTAACACACAAGACCAGTGTTAATATCCCTATAAACTCGCCTAACAAGCATGGTTATAATATTTCAAGCACAAAGCTCTAAAATGTTTTTCTCTTAACGACTCCGGGGAGGGGCGCGGTATTTGAAGCTTGCCCCGGGCGCAGAAATACCTGGTGACTCCTCTGGCGAAAGCTGCCCCAAAGTTTTGCCGGTCCACGAATGTTAAAAGGTTGGGAACCACTGCTTTAGATAGATACTATCAAGTTACTTTTATTTTCATCTGTCATGTGCATTCTACCCTGGAATGTAAAACAATTCCTCACACAGTTGCAGTCCATTTCTCCTGTGCGAGATCAAAAAGATGTTGGGTCTTTTCCTTAAAAACAAGATTAAACCGAATTTCCAGTTTTAATGCGCACTTCTTTTGAATCCTTTCCGACGCGAATAAAATTTTTCAGTAGGATCTTTAGAAGCGGAGATACAGCTGCAAAAAGAAGTACACAAACACCACTTAGAGACAGAACTGTGAACTGCAAAAAAAACTCCAAGTACAAGCAAAGTGTTCAACAAAGGTATCCAAATGTTACCCAAGATAAAGGTATAGAATTTTTGAAATAGGGTGTTTAGAAACAGATATCGAGGAAAACAAATCAACATTTGCTCCCTCTTGTGAACAAATTGTGCATTGGTTCGGAGTAAATACAAAATGTTATCGTAGTTAGTAATATCTGACCGAAAAAAGGTTTTTCAATTGGGTAATAGTCCCACAAATATGGTTGTAAACTGAAACTTACGCCCTCTAGTGACACATGTGCGTTAAGAAAAATTTGACATATGCAAAGCATCACACCAGAAAAGCTCTTTAATAAAGAATTTTTGAAATCTGGCTCTTAGAAGCAGATATCGACAAAAATAAGCTATACATCTACGCCTCCTGAAGGAAAAACTATGCACTATCTTAAGCAGAAGGTATTATCAAAAGGTTTTTAGTGGTGAGCTGTATCAGTCCAGAAGAGAATTTTCTAGTTTTCAAAAGCGCAGATTTTGCTGCAAATGCATGAGAAACTGAAATATGCACTTACGTTCTATGGTGGCCAAAATCAATCTTTAAAAAAAAATGAGATGTTGTATGCAGAATATCTGCCATCAGTAACTGTACCCGATGCAGAAATTTCTCAAATAGGACTTTTCAGAAGCAGAGATATCGGGGAAATCGCAATTTATATTTACGCCTCCTAGCGGTAAATATATACATTAACTGAAAAAAAAACTACCCAAAATAGTCTTCCTTTATTAAATGACGTCGAAAGGAAGAAATATTTTTTCACGAGAATATTTAGAGGCAAATATATGGAACAAAATACATTTTGAATTCGATAGAATCTGCATTTACGCCCCCTAGCGCCAAAGTTACGCACCGTAAAAAAGTGTGAAAGTCAGGATCACACACACACACACACATTGTTCTCACATTTCGGGCTTTCAAATGCAAAAAGAATTTTTCAAATCAGAGTAATAGTTGCAGAGATATGGTGTCTTCACAGACTGATGGACGGACAAAAGTGATACTATAAGCATGTACCTTTTTTCTTTTATGAAAGACTTGCTAAAACAGAATCAACGCTCCTTTATCTGTAGCACTCGTTAAAAGTGAAACTATATTATTTAGTCATCGCGAAACGTTAAGTTAAAATTTCTTGGTCTTTTCCAATATATCTTACAGAGACAATTTGCACATCTTAAGCTTACATTGTAAAAGTATAACAGTATATCAGAAGTTTGGTCCAGGGAAAAATACTAGCATCTGGAATCAATTTAAAGATTTTGGCTCACCATAGTTTCTAGAGCAAATCAAATCTGGAAGACATTTATGAAAAATTGAAGACAATATTCAGACAGAATTTACGTTTCATCTTTTACTATATATTTGAAAACCATGGATTCGAAGTGTCGAAAGGAATTTTAGATATTAATGTACTTTTCTGTAGTGGGCTCGTAATCAAATCACACTCTGAAACTTTGATGTAATGGAAATCACATAAGAACAGCTCCAAAAAGCACAATATTTACTTTGCTTTTTTTCCAGCTTGAATGAAACACTACAAAACTGAAAAATTTACCCTTTAAGCGGTCGATGTATCAGAACCCACTGGTGCCAAAAATTTTGTGCGCTCCCGAAATAAAAACATTGACATAGAGGCGGGCTTTTACGAGAAAGCTACAGCGAAACAGCCCCCCCTCTCACCTCACAGGTACAGACCATAAACCTATCACTCCTAATAAGCGCTCCCTTAAAGTCCTTTATTCTCTACACCATGACCCAAAGCATGATGGGAAAGGGCTAACACCCCCTGACACTAACATCAGGCCACTGGGAAGAAACAAGTGACTCCAAAATCTTCTCTTATGTTCGTCACTATTGTTATAGCCCAATCAGCCAGAACGGATTAGTGCCATTCTCCTAAATGACCACTTTGAATGGCAAGGCTAAAGGGAAAGCAACGCTTTCAGATGCTCAAGTTCACTCGTTCCAGCGGCGTTAAACTAAGACCGTCTAGAAAGTACAAGGCCATGCCATCCAATTGGTTTCCAACGCTCTCATGTGTGACGTCAAACACAAAACAGACTTGTATCGTGCCGTGTGTGGGGGGGGGAGGATTTGAGGTTTAACGACCTCAGAGAGCAACCGTACCTAATTTAGAGCCACTGGTTCCAGGGAAGAGAGCAAGCGCCGTTAGACAAACACAACCATGCGTCACCGGGATTCGAGCCCGGACCCATCTCTGACGAATGATAAGAAGCCATAGCTTAGACCGATGGCTTCTTATCATTCGTCCGAGATGGGTCCGGGTGTGAACAAGATGTATCCACCGACGCAATTTTCTAGTAGTTTCCAGCTGTTATGTAATACTATAGACTTTTTGAAATATATCTTTAAGATCAAAACGTGTGATGATTGCTAAATCCTTGTAAGTCAGATATCCTTTTCCAAACGTCTTTAATATTGATTGCAGCTGTGATATAGGAAAGGGTGTGCTTCTCACCTCAGTCGTCAAGTGGTTTAACTTAAACTAAATACAGGCTTCAAGAGTGTGGGTAAACTTCTGTTAAGTCGGAAATTCTTTTGGATGTAAGGCTATGGTTCAATTCCTTTTCTGAAGCCTGTGGCCCTAAATTTGGATGATTCTTTCCACCCTCAGATGTTAGAACTTGATTTTTTTTAAAGAAAAATTACGACTTTATAATGCCAGGCAATTTTGAACTTTGCTTTTTTCTGTTTTGAGTGGCAAATACTAGAAAGAGAGAAAAATATTAAAAAAAATTAAGATCATGCAACAACATCCTTGTGTGCAGGTCATTTCTCCATCACTTCTTTGTTCATAGACCCTGCGATTCGCAGGCGCTCATAAAAAGGAGAAAGACACAGATTATAGACGCAGAGCATTTCGATGATTTATTTAAGGCCTTTTTTCATGAGAAGAGATTTTGCAGCTCAGGTGTTGCTATTTTGCATGTGCCTTTGGTGTCAGCCCTCATTTCATTCACCTAACAAGTGTCAGCGAGAGCTGTAGTAAGACAAAGCGCTCCGTATGTAATGACAGGGTTCCTAACGTCCGGCCGGTGGAAGCAAAGGTGTTTCACTTGATGGGCACTATTGATGCCAGACCCACAATTATTCCAGGCGATTGATCGAATCTCCAAGAGGGAAACACCCAAGCGGAACCAAAGTCGCTGGCATTAAATGCGTACTTCATCTAGCGGTTTACAGGCGTGAAGTAAAAAAAGAAGCATTAGCAGCAGAAACTGTCTTCTCTGCACTTTCTGCTCCGCCCCGAATGAATGGTCCTATTGCTAAAAGTAAGTTGTTACAAGCTGGTTTCGTGTAAAGAATTTTCATTCACTAAAGGGGTTACCAGTTTGTTTTACGTCCGAGACGCCTTACATTATCTTTCAAAGCTGCACATATTTACGGTAGATGTACAAATAGCAGCACTCTCTCCATTTTTCATTTGAGATGAACCCTTTTCGATGATTCACAGATATAAATGACTTCAACATCTTCCACACCCGAGAAAGAGTTTAAATATATTATCGGGATGCACAGGCTTGGGAAAGAGACATTAATCACACGGGTAAATTTATGAAAGGAATCTAAGCTGCATTCTGAAAGAGACAAATTGAGAAAATTTCCGTGAAAAATCTTTGCCCGAAGTTATTTTCACGGAAAATTTTCCAGGTAAACTATTAATTTGCCGCGCCTCTGGATATAGACTTGATGTTTACAAGTCAAACCCTTTCTGATTTCTTCATTAAAAAAAATAATAGTAAATTGATGGACCTATGTCAACGATGCTTCCGTATTGTAAATCGCGATCAGTCCTTTTTGATATCCCGTTCACCGGAATGAGCAATTTGCGAATAACTGTATTCATTGGGGGGCAGCATTAATCCTTTAATCGGCATTCTCGAAATCTTACTGGAAATCACAATAGACTTCAGTTACCTTGTCTTTCCATTAAAAGGTTAAATACACTGCTCGACATAGAAATTACCCCATCAGGAAGGAGTTAGGATAGAGGAGTGAAATTGGGTATGCAAATAGGGATACATTAGGGTTTACGTTGATCTTGTTTTCATCCACGTACAGTGTTTATCAGATGAGATAATGCAGCACAAAAAGGGTACGCTCAGCTGCACCTCCGCGAACGGCAAGACAGGCAGCATTACGGCGTGGCAATGAGTTATACAATCGACGGATATCGTCCTGAGGAATGGAACACCAAACACAGTTGATTTGCTCCCATAATTCATAGAGATCGTGCGCAGGCCTATTCGATTGCAGACTACATCCAATGTGGTACCACAGGGTTTCAATTGGGGATATATCGGGTGATCTTGCTGGCCATGGCAGTGTTTGAACATGTTGCAAACATTGTCTGGAGATTCGAGCGGTGTGTACACGGGCGTTAACTTACTGGGAAATGGGGTGCTGCAAGCCATTTAGGAACGGTATCAAAATGAGCTGCAGAACCTCGCTCACGCATCGTGCAGCTGTCAGTGTGCCCGTGATGCGGACAAGAGGTGACCTGCTGTCATGCGCAGTAGCACCCAATACCATGATGCCTGTCTAACGGGCGGTCGCGAACAAAACCGGGATCCGTCCGCTCACCAGGGTGTCGTCAGACACTGATCCGTCGATCGTCAGCACCCAGGCAGAAACAGGATTCATCACCGAAGACCATAGTGTTCCATTCGAGACCAAAGTTCACATGACTTCGGCACAAAGTCAGACGAACGCTGTGATGGCAGTCAACGTAACGGTGGCCTACTGCACAGGGTTTTCCACATGTAACCTTCGGTTTACAGTTCGGGTCGTTATGACGACGTCCATGGCCGATGACACACGTGTCGAATATCGGCTGCAGTGCTTTCTGGTGATGAACGAGTGTGTGGAACAATCCGCCGTTCCAGGCATGCTGACGTCTATCGGATTGCATCCACTGCCACTCAGAAGCACGGACGAACCTTCTTATAGCCACTGGTGCCAACAGCATCCAACAGTTCGTGCACCCCGTTGCATATGCGCAGCTCTTCTACGTGCGGACCAGTCTGCTTCACACAGGCCTACAATTATTCCTCTGAAACGCATCCGAATGACGATAAACCTGCCGACGGCGTGTACCCGGCATTTTCAGCCTTCACTGAACAGTTTCCTAGCACAAACAAATGGGAAACGTCCGCGACACTTCCACCAGCGACCACACATTACCATCCTTGTTGCTGCTGGCACTTTTATCTCACGAACGTGTGACGTCATCGGCTCCAGTTTAACATCATTTGCATATCTCGAGTGGGTACACCAGAACTGCTATTTGCATTTTTGTAGCACACCTCCTTCTGAGTGGGAGAATTTCTATGTCGAGCAGTGTACGTTGTGTGGCCTTGTTACATATTTTAACTTTTCTCCTTTTGTTTGCTATCTGTTGTGTAAATTTACGTTACCTCTCCTCCCTCTGGTTACTTTTTTTGAACGTCTCAACTCCGAAGGCTTTTTTTATTGTTGTAACACTGGATGTCACAGGTCATTCAAGGAACGTAATTAGCATGCGTTGATATACGTGTTGGAAGTTAAATGACATGATTTCGTCAGTTCAACTTTAATGTGATATATATATATATATATATATATATATATATATACACACACATATATTAGGTGTACAAATAAGATTTAAAGCGTTTGTGACTTATACCGCGAATTTACATATCCCACATTCCCCCGCGTTATTGTCATGTAACCGTAACGGGTCCAGAGTATAAAATGTGACACAAAAGTTTGCCCCGCAGTCAAACGCACTTGCACATCGGTAGGTGAAAGATGGCAAGTGATACTGCATTTATTGGACACTGCATTCGTTACGAATTTCATCAATGAAAACTTGCTGCAAAAGCATGTGTATCGATCTGTTCTGGGGGTGAATACTGTATCGAAAAGCACGTGACTTTTGGTTTAGACTGTTTAAAACAGGATATTTTGATGGTAGCGGCGCCCCGCAGAAGGTTGCACATGAGGAACTGCAAGCATTGCTGGATGAAGATTCGTCTCAAACGCAAGAAGTAGCTGAACAACTGGGCGTAGTTCAACAAACCATTTCCAATCGTTTCCGCGCAATGGGAAAGATTCAGAAGGAAAGAAAATGGGTAGCACATGACCTGAGACAGAGGAACAAGGATGAGCGTGTCATGAAGTGCTTGAATCTGTTGAATAAAGAACAGTCTTTCCTGTAGAAAATAGTTACGAGGGATGAAAAGTGGGTATGCAATGACAATCCCAAACGCAAAAAACACTGGGTAGATCCCGGCGAAGCAACGACTTCGACACCGAAACGCAATATTCACTCCAAGAAAGTTCTGCTGTGCAACCGGTGGGATATGAAGGGTGTGCTCTATTATGAACTATTGGAACAGGGTCAAACTGTTACTGCTGATCGCTACAAGCAACAGTTGCTGCGATTGAACCAGGAAATCTGTCGGAAACGTTGTTTCACAGGCAAAGGATTGCGTCCCGTGAAATTACTGCATGACAACACTAGGCCGCATGTCGCGAAATTGGTCAAGGAAACGTTATTGACACTTGGATGGGAAGTTTTGGAGCACCCGGCGTATATTCCCGACATAGCCCCCTTCAGACTATCATTTGTTCCGATCGATGCGACATTTTTTGCCTGCTGTGCTGTTCCGGACATGTGACGAAATGCAAAAATGGGATGACTACTTCATCGCGTCACACGACGAAGTATTCTTCATGGGTGGAATCCGTCAGCTGCCCGACCGGTGGTCGAAAGTGATAGATAATGACGGCGCATATTTTGATTCGTAAAGGTATTGTTTTCTCTCACAATTCATGTGGCGTTGTCTTAAAACGCTTTAAAACATATTTGTACACATATATACACTAAAGAGCAATTGAATTAGAGACAGCTGGCGTTACGCAAATGAGTCTCCGTGGGCGGCCCTGTAAACTGAAACGACATGACGTATGCAGCGATCCGACAATATAAGGAGTGATGCGATGGGAATCAGTAAGAGTCGGGCGCAGTATGGGTAAGACGAATGATCTAAGCGCATTTGATCGTGGGCAAATTGTCGGGGCCCTTCGAATGGGGTCACTCCCTCTCGGAAGTCGTGTGCAGGCAGTGGAATTTTTAAGAGACATTGTCACAGGTGCACCGTGAGTACATCGAACCCGGTAAAACCATCCCTGCACGGACCAACGGCAATGGACAACAGCGTGTGAATGAGCGGGGTCATCCTCATCTAGCTCGCATTGTAACAGCGGATAGACGGGCCACAGTGCAAAGAATCATTGGGCAATTTAACGCTGGTGCACAAAAACGTGTAAGCAGCCACACCATCCAGAACCATCTCCTCGCTATGGGGTACAGAAGCCATCGTCCCACGAGCGTACCGCTGCTGACCGCACATCACAGGATGCAAAGATTAGCATGGGCGCGGGAACATCGCCGCTGGACCCTAGACATGTGGGAAAATGTAGCCTGGACTGATGAGATTCACGTTGGTACATGCGGATGGCAGGATACGAGTACTGCGCAAACAACGTGAAGCGATGGATCGTTCTTGCCAGCAGGGTACTCTTAAAGCTGGTGGTGGTGGCATTCTCGTCTGGGGACTGTTTACGTGGAGTGAAGTGGGACCCCTGGTACGTATGACATCGTCCCTCACAGGTCAAGGTTACCGGGATATCCTGGACGACCATTTGCTCCCGTTTGTGCGTCAACATCCCACTGGGGACCTCATCCTGCAACAAGACAATGCAGCTCCCGAATTTTATCCTAATGGTTGGATGAACACTCCACCGACGTGACCTCGCTTCCTTGGCCAGCTAGATCACCTGACCTCAGCACATCTGGGATGCCATCGAGAGAGGATGACCCCCCTTCCATCAAATCTTCGTGAACTGTGGGAGCTTGTTCAGGGGTCGTGGATCCGTATGGCTTCCCAACGCTTCCGGTGTCTTGCCGAGTTCATGCCGAGACGAATCACCGCCGTCATCAAAGCGAAAGGTGGTGCTACACGTTACTAGACAGGTATCTTTAATTCAATTTTTTTTTCAGTGTATATTTCTCGACAAGTGTTTTAGCATACACAACAACGCTAAGTTAAAGTTTCGTTGTTAATAGGTCTAATTTATTTTAAGTTAATTAATCAACGTGCTGGTGTATCTGGACCGCAATAAACCATTGCTTGGGCATTCATTGTAGAAGTGTGCTTGGGCATTCATTGTAGAAGTGTGCTTGGGCATTCATTGTAGAAGTGTGCTTGGGCATGGCCCGAGCACGACCCGCGCTTTTCCTTATCAGTTCAGTGAAGAATCCTGTCTCGAGCCGGGCATGTAGTGTAAGTTTAGCATTTTATTTCTTTATTAAAGAAAGTTTGGACTCAAAAAAAAAATTAACAGTGCTCGAAATAATCAGATGGCGAAGATCACTGAATGAAACTAAAAACATGGGAGTGCATCTACCGCCAGATGCGTCGATTAATTTCAGCTGAAATCTACAAGTTGGGCTGTAAGATGAGTCTGAAATGTGCCGTTTTATTTCTTTAAATGTTTAAATCAAATTCGGTTTTGACTTGGTTGGTCTTAGTTTCCTTCAAAATTATGACCGCGGCAACGGCGGGATTTTTAATAACTAATCTACGCAAAAATTTATCACACGATGCAGTTACATGATGAATTTGTCGGATATTTGGAGAAGAAATTAAGTGCATACGTGTACATATATACACTCACGGACAATGAAATTTGCTCACCTAGAACAAAACATGCTACAACTGCGAAACATTGCATATAGCTAGAATGCATGCTAATATGCAAATGAACCACGTTTGGTGCGATTGCGCATGACCGCACTCTGGTGGCGCTGCAAGCACGAACCGGCACCCTTAGAAACCGGCGTGTAATCGATGCCCCATGAAAGCGAAAAAAAGAGAACAGAATGCCGGGTAGATGCCAGGGACGTCGATTTACGCAACTTACGGACTTTGAGAGAGGCCTGATCATTGGGCAGTTGGCGCACCGTATAGCCCGCCACGTGGATCGTTCTGACCATACCGTCAGACTCTGTTGGGAGCAGTGGGCACGTGACGGCACTACTACGCGGCGGAGCGGCTCCGTACGGACCATAACCACCACCAGTAGAAAGGATCGACGGATCATGCCCAGGCACGAACGGATCCCGCTTCGTTTTGGGGACAGATGATCATCGTGTCCGGTTGTGGAGGTCAACGGCACAATCCCAACCTCTCTATCGAGTGCTACACCTCCCCCACTGCAGGCATTATATTCTGGGGAGCTATTGCCTACGGTAGCCGATCAGCTCTAGTAATGGTACGTGGATCATTGACGGGCCAGCGATATGTGGATGAGATCCTACGGCCCCATGTGCTCCCATTCTTCCTCGGGATTCCAGGTGCGCTATAACAGCAGGATAATGACCACCCGCACACGGTTCGGGTTTCCCAGGAGAGCCTAAGTCATGTCCACCCACTTCCATGGCCTGCCCGCTCCCCAGACATGTCCCATATCGATCATGTATGGGACCAGTTGAAACGCCGGCTACCGCAGTGCCGCCCTATCCGGGATTTGGAGCACACTGTCCAACACGTGTGGGCAAGTCTGCCACAGGACAACATTAAGCGTCTGCTCGCCTCCATGAAGAACAGTAGTGTAGCATGTGTTGCCGCTGTGCGACGCGCTATTGAAGGTGACCGGACTTGGTGCCACAGATCTCTCTGTAAATGTCCTGTAGCTCTTGTTTTTGCCATCATGTGTATCATTCATCTATATCATTACGTCCATAGAATTTCAGTACAATCCGATGCTTCCTTCTTGGTGCGTAAATGTTTGTCCGTGAGTGTACATACATACCACTAAGCTGTTCTGAGATTAAGAACAGCATCAAGCGTCTGCTCGCTCCAAAAAGAAATAGAAACCACCAGATAAATTTTTAACTGATCATTTACTTACTGTTGCCGGATGAAACGTCTGCATTTACAGCGATCTTGACACACAACTTGGGCTTAACTGACATCCATCACACGACGTACACAAGACCTTCTATAAATCTATTTTTTTTAATCTGTTTCTTATAGACACTCCTGAATCTGATCCTCCCATGACTTCCTTGCCTGCCTTTCCTTCCTGCCACTTTGGCTAAAAAATGTTTCTTAATAAAAATCTCATCACTCATTCTTTCAACATTGCCAAACCACCTAATAATATTAATTTTCACTTTACAACATTTTGCCTCACATTACACAAGTGCAGCACATCTTCATTTCTCGCACGAACAGAGTGTCTTGCCACAAACTCTCCGTAAGTAAACGCATCTCTCCAGCGTACTTAAACTACTCCTATGCCTCTTTTGTAATACCCAGGTTTCACTGCCGTACATCAGTGTAGGAACAATTACACTTTCATAAACAGTCATTCAGGACTCTCTTGGAGAACCCATCATTCTTGTGAATACCTCCTAAAGCCGCTAACTTTCAATGAGGAATTCACTCTCTTACTAATTTCACCATCTAATTTGTCCTCTGTAAAACATGCTTCCTAAACACACAAACTCCGTTCGCCTGGTCAATCACCGTGCCATTTAAACTTACTTTGCATTCAGTACTAACAGTTCCTCGCTAAAAAACCATGAATTTGGTTTTTCCCTTGTTTATACTAGGTTTGAATTTCATACAAACTTCGTACATCCGGTGCAACATACTCTGCAACTCACTTACTCTTTGTCAACAACGCTGTCATTAGCATACAGCAATCCGCATCACTTATACCTAGAACTGATTATTGATGAAGTGTCAGGTTGTACGCTTCCTTCTATTAAATCAACCGCAACAGGCTTTACGAATGTTAAGTCTGTGCCAGACGAGACTGTCTCAAAGCTTCTCGCAGCGGTGCGCAAACGCAGTCACACTTGAACATCTGGCAACGTCTTTGGATCTCTATGGTAACAAAGGTTAAGGTTTTTGAGAATCATCATCGTCAGGGAGGAAACATGGATTCATCATTACGAGCCGTAGTGTAAACGCTTGAGTTTAAACAAGTTCAAAACTCAACCAACAGATGAAAAATCGTTGCTCACAGTTTTGTTTTGAATTCATGTGGCCAGTACTGGAACATTATGAGGAAAGGTGCTAAACAATGAATAGTGCGCTGAGAGATCTGTATGGGCCTTAATTTGGAAACCTTGGCCCAGCCTTGAACTTTAGGAGGCCTGGTCAGTGTCCAGCTTGGCTCATTTTAGACTTTCATCCCTCATTCTTCGAATAACACAATTCTTTCCCTTCCTCTGGAGAAACAAAGCTGCTCTACTGAACTGAATTACCTCAGAACTAAAAGGAATGTAACGCAGAGAGACGTGTCACTTCTCGTAAGAATCCCTCCCACAGATGAGGCTTAGACCAGACTACCTACTTCTGTTACAAACGTAAACGTATTTCTTCTTCCACACTTAAGTAGTATACAATTTTTTTAGCCTCAATCCCCAACTATGTAAACGAATGCTTCAATCTTCATCTCCGTTGTATCAACGAATCACGCCAGAAGCTGGGTCATCTGGTTCCGTCAAACAGAAAAATTTATCGGAAAATTAAAAAAAAAGCCAGGTTTTTTAGTTGCTAACTTTTTGTGTATATAAACATCGCTCGGAAGCTACGGTCAGCTATTGTATGGCATCCGAAGACCCTGAGTAATGTCGAATCTCTAGTAATTCTATCATTTTACGGGAATTTTTATAGCAGTCTATTAAACGCTGCCGCAGTCCCAGGGTTCTGAATTTCCTTTGCAAATATAAATTAAAAGAAACTCTTGAAGTAACTGCGTCGTGTGTGTAAAAAAAAAAAAAAGGAAAAAACGATAAGTAGAATAGTTACTCAAATCGCGTTAAAGATAATAAAAAAGCTAACGATGTGGGCGATTTCAACCTAGAAAGAAATAAACAGGCCGATTTCAGAATCATCTTACAGCCCGGATTGTCTATTTGATCTGTAATTAATCAACTCATCCGCTAGTGGATGTACTTCCAAGTCTCTTGTTTCATTCACTGATCTTTGTCATCTGATTATTTTGCAAGTCAGTTTTCGGTTTGTGAGTCCAAGCGTGTCCTTTAATACAGGAGTAAAATGCTAAATCTTTCAGTACAGGCCCGGCCTGTACTCACTAGACTGATGAAAAAAGCCCCGGTCGGGCTTTATAGGCCGGCCTAGTCGCTCGCAGACTTCTACAGGGCTCTTTAGTGTGAGGTACTACGGAACAAACTAATGACAACTACTGTCGGAAAGCAGTTTGTTGCACATTATCAGTTCTCACACTGCTACCCACACTATTGAGCATTTTAGGTATTGGTACATAATATTCTCTGTATTGTCCTGACCTTGCCCCTTTAGACTATCATCTGTTTTTTCGACTCAAAGTTGCTTTTAAAAGGGCCGTCGATTTGACACAGACCAAGAAGTGACAATAGTGGCGCATGCGTGACTTGTTTGTCATCAAAAATAATTTTATTCGAATAAAGGAGCTCGCGCAACGCTAGACTAAGTTCCTTGAAAAGCAGGAGAACTATATTAACAAGTTAGTAAAATCAAACAATGCATTGATTATGATACGTTTTCCAACATACCAGAAATCATTACACTAGTTATAAGGACTGTGGAATAAATCTCGCTCTTGTGCCCTGACCTTTGGCCCCATTTCAATGATATTCAAAAAAATCTGTTGTCTACCTCCAGAACAACAAGAGTGTTTTGTTTCAATCGAAGCATTTTTACATACGTTATGGCGCATGAGGGCGATGGAATGGATCCCGCTCCTATGTCCTGACCTTTGATCCCATTTTAAATAGGGTTCGTCTCCAGTTGTCCCTTACTACATACTAAAACTTGATTGAAATCGAACCATGTTTACGCGAGTTATCGTGCGGGCAGGCAGGCAGGCAGACGGACGGACGGACGGACAAAGCATATACGCTTCTTCAAACTACGGTTGAAAAGCGTAAAAAATGGCGTCCTTGTAAGTTCCCAATTGTTATGGTGAATGTATATCTTGGGTCTTCAGCCAACCCGAACGGTATGAAGGTTTAATTTGTGGTCGCGGTGCCATCCAGGTATCTAGTTCCATCGGTGTCGTTCGGTAGTTTGGGGCACGAGATTGTGATTTCTTGCACTTCTGTATGTATTGGGATTAAAATCTGGAAACAACGCATGGATGTAGTTATTTTCTCTTCTGATGCTGGTTTCCTCCGATTCGTAGAATCCAGTGACTGGACGTTGGGAATGGGCGACTCCTTGTAGCCCCGTTTGCTCATGGAGGTATTTAAAAACAAACAAAATAGCATCTTTCCGGAAGACGTCCCATACGTTTCATAATGTGAAAAGACAATATGCTAAAGCAACTTCTGGAAGAAATCGGTGAAATTTCCCGTGGTCCATTGAAGATGGCAAATACTGCACATCGTTTTCCCGGTGAGGCGGACGCAACAGGAGTAACGTCAGGTCCGAAATAACCCAACAACTGTAGTATTACTAACTACCTGAAATATTTATTAAAACACTTTCATTCATCTTTGTATATCCTGAAATGCCCGTAACAACGCAATATGTCAGATCAAAAAGTCGGCAAAAACTCTTTAAGATCAACCCTAGTCTGCTCAAATAATAAAATGTTAATCTGAATTCAAGAATTTCTGTTGAAGTGTATATCTAATGATCTTCTCAGTGCAATGAAACACCTCACTGAGACATTTGATGCATGACTCACGTCGCCGACTAATGAGCTGCTGCTACTTCTACTCTTCAATAAAAATTTTGAGTGGCGAAGAAGCGAATTGAATTCGTGACAAGTCCTTGAATTAGTTATTTTCAATTGCGAATAAAATGAAAGCACTCTTGGCTAATTGATGGACGCTCACTGTAAATACCTTAACGATGTTCAGTTGTTGTTCCTATTGAGCGTATGGCAGACTGTCGTAATCTTAGAGTCCATCTGGACTCTCTGTGACAGCTTGTCAAACGCCAAAACCTCCTCTTGGATTAAATGCAGTCTTTCCTAGCACACTGATTTCCATATTTTCTTGAGGGTTTTTGAAGCCTCTTGCAACAAGTGAGAGAGACAGACCGAGAAAAACTAAAACCATTGTAGATATACTGATATGACAACGTTAATTCCGAGATGGCCTCTTGTCAGTTCGGCTGAATTCTTTGGAGACCGGTGGAGAGTTTTTAGATGAGCGTCGCGCTTTTCTATAAAAACGGAATGCACTTAAACACGTGGCCATGAAAAACATGGTTTAATGGGCGCTAAAAATTGCGCATAGTGGTTATAACTGCGTACTCTTCATTATTCTAAAAACCTTCCGGCTTTCAATACCTTTTTTCTCACTCCATTTTGCCTTTGTTTATCAATATAGTTTACAGAATTCTGATTTGAAAAAAAAATGTGTGATAGAGTTTAAGCTATAATAAAGATATTCCGTAAAATTTCTCCTTCCTGCGCACGATTTTACGATTAGATGGAAAAATATTTTTTTTTCTAGGATGAATAAATAAGAAATGGAATCGGATATACTGAGCTGCCACTCTTGCAGAGCAATAGTCCGAGAGCAAGATTTCTGGCTAGTCTTCCAAGCTGGGACCAGTTATTTTTTTTTGGGGGGGGGGGTGAGGAGGATGGGGTGACCACCATGAACAACCCAATGGGCTACAAAAGCAGTCGCCCTTCCCTATCAGGGGTCATGTGTTCCAGGGAAGGGAGTCCCTCACCGTAAGACAAATACACTACCCATTCCGCATCTGGAACTCGCAGACTCACTGGGACGAAGGGCCCAGGGCCGCCCCGGTGGCGCAGTTGTCTAAGCAACGGCTTTTGATAATTCGTCCGAGATGGGCCCGGGTTCGAATCCTGTGACGCATGGATGTTGTATTTGTCTTACGGCACTGGCTCTCTCCCTTCCCTAGAGTCAGTGGCCCTAAATTAGGGACGGGCGACTGCTTATTGCCCATTGAATTGCTCACGGTGGGCGTTAAACCCTCAATGAAAAAAAAAAGAGGGGCCCAGATTCGTGTCTAAACGTGGATCGTGTGTTAGTCTTACGGCGCTGGCTCTCTCCCTTCTCTGGAACCAGTGGCCCAAAACTAGTGTCAGGCTACTGCTCATCTCCAGCGCTGCTGCTGCTGCTGATGGTGGTCGTTGAATTCATTACTCTAATTCTGTTTCGGGTAATATTTTTTCTTTTTTTGAGGCAGTTGATCGAGAAATTCAGTTGCGTGTCAAAGAAAACTAACACATTTGTACTTGTTAACTAAGAGTATAACTGAAAAATACACTCGATAGACAAAACAGAGGAGGGGTGATGGGTAGTTGACATCGACATCCCCCACGTAAAGTGAAACAGACCCAAGCCGAACGCAGGCGATAAATAGGCGGATAGCAGGGCTTCCCAACAATGTAGCTCAATTAAAGAACATGGGTAAACTTTGTGAGCCGCCCCGGTGGCGCAGTGGTCTAAGCGATAGCCTCTGATCATTCGTCCGACGGGTGTCCGGGTTCGAATTCCGGTGAGGCATGGATGTTTGTCTTACTGCACTGGCTGTCTCCCTTTCCTGGAACCAGTGACCCTAAATTAGGGACGGGCGACTGCTTATAGCCCATTGAGTTGCTCACGGTGGTCGTTAAACCTCCAATAAAAAAACTGATCTGAGCGACGTGTTGTCAGCGCAAGACAGGTGGGTTATTCTATCGCCCAAGTGGTAAGAACTATAAAGTTTCCATGGCAACCGTATCAAGGGTGTAGCACGAGTATACCATCGACGGACGTACTAGAGCCCAGAGACCAAGTGATGGTCGAACACACGCCATTGATGACCGGGGTTAACGTAGAATATCCAGGCTCGTACAGACTGACCGCTTGGCAACGGTGGCGCAAATCACATCCAGGTTAAATGTCGGAGGCCCAAGCAACGTCAGCGGGGGACCAGTATGACGCACGCTGCATACCCTGGGCTGTGGGAGCCGACGCCCTACTCGTGTGCCACTGTTGACTGCTCCTCATCGGACATTACGCGCCTCTTGGTGGGAGGAACATCAAAACTGGAGCTGTACAGAGTGTCGCCGCGTCGTGTGGTCCGATGAGTCCCGCTTTTAGCTGTACCGAGCTGACGGGGGAGGGTGCGGCCATGTCCTCGTCGTGCCAGCTGGGCGGGCTCTGTTCAAGGCGGTGGTAGCTCTGTGATGGTTTGATCAGCCTTCTCATGGGACACAATAGGTCCCCTAGTGTGTTTGTAGATGTCCTTAACCGATGCGCGCTAAGAGCGCGTGTTGGCTAATCACCTACACGCTTTCGTGACCTTCGCGCATCCTGTGGCCGATGGCCTGTTTCACAGCACAATGCGCCCCCCCTTCCTCCCCGGCAGCAACCACCCAGACATAACTCGAGGAACACTCATCTGAGTTTGGAATCGACCAGTGGCCCCCAAGGTTCCCCGGGTTAAAACCCTGTGGAAGCTCTTTCGGTTGCCATCAGAACGATGGATCCTGTGCCGACGTCTCGGACGGAGTTTGGGACAATACTGAACAGGACTACTGGGTGCCATTACCTCCAGAAACCCTCCGGCATCTGGTGGAGTCGATGCCTCTATGTTTACAGGATGTTATTCGCGCTAGAGGTGGACCAACGCACTATTAGATAGCCATCAAGGCCGCGGGTTGCCTAGTGGTCAGCGTTCGTGACTGCCATGGAGATAACCTCAGGTTCGATCCTGGACAGGTACGAACGTTCGAACCACTAAATACCCACAGTGTGTCGGGTGGGCACCTAAAGCAGTCGGACCCCGGGTACTGGCCCTCCGGTAATAAATATGGGCGTCTTCCACCCTCTTTCTACTTCGCTTCCGTGTGACTTTCCTATCGGGCACTCTAGCCCAAATCTCCTAGCTTCCTATTTCTAAGGGTTGTTTAAGACCTGGGGTCAGACACTCCCTTTCTAAAATCTTCTACATATGATCAATGAATAGCCATCTGTTTTGTCCGTTGAGTGTATACGCAATTGTATCTGTTTTTTTGTTCTGAGTGGAGGAAATAAGAATCAATATTTTGGAGTTTCCCTTTATTCACTCTTTTTTTTTAAACAAATGATCTTCTATACCCAGCTGCACAGAGCATTTAGGTCTTGTAGTGAATCTTGAAATATGAAGAAACAATCTTAGCTCATGCGTTGATTTTCGATACGGTATCACTTCAAGAGTTCAGTGGAATCACCAACCATTTTTTTAATATGCGGTAACGACAAAGTTCACAATTACAGGTAAATGCGCCGTCCTAGTAAAAAATGTTCAAGTTTCGTGTCACATCATCCACGATAGGCTAGATGCACAATTCCTTTCCTTTAAGGAGTGCCCATCCAAGCAAGGCACCTCGATGTACTACAGAGCTAAGTGGACACACCCAAGCTACTTGACTAGCAGTAATATGATTTATTAAAGCACAATGGAACACCGCCACTCTGTGAGGAAAGACACTTAAATGTTTCTAGAATAGTGTTTTTTGTCATGCAGCTCGTTAAATTAGCCAGGACATAATCCAAGGCCACCTCGCTATCATGGCTAAAATCCAATGCCCATATAGGACGTCACCCAACGATATTTTTCTTCTGTATCAAGGATATTGCTCAAGAGTTGAAATTTGGCAGCGAAACAGATGCTGCGTAGATTACAACTGTTCATGCTACAGCATGCACGACAGAAGACATCGACTGAATGGGTTTCCCTCAACAAACGGAACGAATGTCTAAGTTCTGCAAAAAGAAAGATTCATATAATTTTCAAAAAACCGCTTTTATATCACTATGCTTCAAATTCATGTTCGCGCTGTATGCTTTTGTGTACGTAAAATGTATTGAATACTTATGAAGCTGCAATTGAATGAATACACCTGGGTAACCCACTGAGGCAAATCTGTATTGGTACAGTTAAGTACAGTTTCAATTTTTTTTTTGTATGTCTTTGTCTAAATCGAGTCAAGAACAGATCTGGTCTAGACAACTGCAACATAAAAGTCTGGGTCACGAAATTGTGATGCGATCTCATCTCTGAAAAGAAATGTATTCCTTTTTAAATGCTCGGTACTAATTAGTATAAGCAGTGCCAAAGTGTTTCTGCTTGGAACAAATATTAATTCGTTACATTCCTGCTTTTATTGGTTGGAGACCCAAAAGAATTGCAGAGAAAGCGATATTTTAACAGCCGACGGCGAATCACAGAAAAATGCAGGCACGTTACTTTGCTCGTGATTTTTTTTTTTTTTTTTGCGTTATTTAAGTTCTGAAGATAATTTGTGATGAACTCGGCATTCTGATATTGCGATTTGTCTCGGTTTGACCTGCGGCTATGATCTCTCTTGTATCGTCGTGGTTAGATTTGCGGCCAAGATGATCTAATTAGCGTAAACCCGAGGCATTAAAATGGCAAGAACCTTTACCCGAGGCAATAACATTTGACATCAAATTCATCTAATCCTTATTATGTCTCTCTCTAAGATATGTTGCATCAGTTGGTTTTTTCGTCTTAAAGGGATTCCATAATCTTCTCTTTTTTTCAGTGGTTCCTAAATTTGTCATCATTCTTTGGAATCAGTTAGTCTTAGGCTGGTCTTCTCGTTCCTTTCTTGATGTCTCGTTAAGTGTAATGATTTTCCCCGGGCAGCCTTTATTAATTGATTAAAGAAGCAGCCCTCTTCCCTTCAACGCCTTTTCGAAGCACGCCATCTTTTGTAACGCAGTCAATCTACTCACATGACAGCAATGATGTTTCGTGACTACCGTGAACACATACCCCTTCACGGTTCACCAAATCTGCTTCATTCGAGTCACTTCATTTTTCTGGGCGCTGTTTGTTTAGTGCCACAAGAAAGGCTTTTCTAGTATTTAAGAACTCGTAACGAAAGGAGGAAGCGAGAAAGACCGTGAGTTACACTGCAGCTTGTTTACTTAGGTATACGAAAGACATATCATTGTAGTGAACATTTTTTTAGACAGGTTTGCAAAAGGTGAAACTTCATTTAAAAAATGAATATGCATAGAGCTGCGAACTATGGAATTAGAGGAAATTCATTTTATTTTTATTTAACCCCCACGGGAACAATCTTACTCTAAAAATAACCTACCCTTCATTTGAAGTACCTGATTCTAAGAGGCAGCGGAAGACAGAAACCATGAAGCACTTGCTTGGTACTCGAACCTATAAATTATCTGAAAGAATATCCATCTAAATATAAGGTGCGTCCCAAAATGATAGCCACTGGAATGGCTGTGAAGTTTTGGAGTCAATGGTTGAAATCAGACAATATTACAGAGATAAGCATTTCAAATAGGTGTAGTACATGAAAAATGGCAGCAAACGGTCATACAAATAGATGAGTATAAGAATTATAAAGTTATTAACGTTAGAGATAAGTATCCCGAAATGATAGAACCACTCGTGTGCATACCGTCGTATAATGCAAATATTACCGCAGCTACGCAGCAGATTGTTGATGCGGGGGACTGCAGGCGCAAGAAATGCCAATCGTTTCAGTACGTTAGAACTTCGTAGTTGGAGTTCGTTAAAAGCAACCGAAAGTTTATACGACATAGGCCGTGGAAAGTCATTAACGGCGCCCGGGCAACGGAAAATTGATGCATTATACCGGAATAAACTGTCCATTCGAGGTATTGCAAGGTGTATTAATCGTTCCTATCACGTGGTTGCACATTATTTGACATCAAATGGACTGTACGGCAGCAAGAAATCTATTGGACGTCCTTCAGTTTTGACTTCACGTCAGAAAAGGTTTATTATGCGTCAGATAACCCACCCTGCTTATATAGTCCGGACCTTGCGCCTCTGGACCGCCACTTATTCTGATCCATGGAACATTTTCTACGTGGGAAACGCTTGTAACACATCCACGATGTTGAAATTTGGGTTCAAAGACTTGTACGCCTTGAAACCAAAGGAATTTGTTTTGCAGGGGAGATTAAAGACATGGCATCACGATGCTGTAGGACCAGCGAGCACGATGGATTCTTTCGAAGATTAAACTTTTAACGTTTATGTATTTATACAAGTTTCCATCAACTGTCAGAAAACAGCAATGATTTTAGAATCATCTTGGTGAAAAGGCGTTACTAAAAGAATTATGAAGATGTTTTGGTTAAATAGAAATGAAACTGCAAAGAAAACTGAATAACACTTACTGATCTAAACACAAAGTATTGGAATTGTGTGCTTCTTCGAAGTGCAATGGATAACTAGCTACTTGGGGTAGGAAGAATGATAACCGCTATTTCGGGAATTGCCCGTTACCATATTTGTAACAGATAAATCCTCTGTAGTGTTAATTTTAAATTGGTTGAAGATAATAGTGAAAGACTGTTAATCAGACGGTTGGACTCTTCATTGCACATATGTAGTCTACAGGACTTTAAATTTCGGTGTCTTTATTTCATCTGTATATAATATCAAATATTTCATCTATATTTCATAACTTCCGGTCTATTTCATATACATAGTGGTCTTGTTATGGTGAAATTCATAAAATGTGTTCTGGCAATTTCTATTAAGACAGTCATGTTTACAACCGATGAAATAAGACCTCATGGAAGTACACTAGACCTGATGAAAGTATACTCTCTTCCAGTAAAAAAACCGAAGCACCCAGAGGGAATCATCCAATCGAGATGAAAACTGGGTATGTGCAATGTATTTACATGTATAGGAAAAGCAATTATTGTAATTCCAGAACAGTTGGGCCGTTTATTCGGATAAAACTACACGAGTAAAACAAGTCAGTGCGGTTATAGCGCCACCTCTGGATCCGATACAAACGGTCACCCAACGTGCCCTACACACATTCAGTTCACGGACTATCCTGAGGCATAGCATGCCAGATGGTGTCCAAATTGCGGGCTTGTTTGCCGACATTCCGTAATGGGCGTAAGTGGAGTTCCATCATGTCTCAAACATGATCAGGCTGGCGATGAAAGGGTGTCTACGTTACGGAGGCAGACCTGGAACAGCCGTGCCGTGTGTGGCTGGGTAGTATTCTGTTGAAAAAATTGGTCGGTGATGCTGCGATAGGAATGGCAGCACAACAGGTTGAAGAATGTCGACGTAACGTTGAGCCATGAGGATCGTATGGAGGACTACCAAGGGTGTCCGACTATCGTAGGAAATAGCTCCCCATACAGTGACTCCCGGTGTGCGAGCCGTATGCCTTCCCACGGTAAAAGCAGGATCAGTGCGCTGACCGGTTAGTCTCCAGACACGTATGCGGTGGTCATCGGCGCCAAGTGCCAACCATGACTCATCACTGAAGTCACCACGACGTCACTGGACCCTATTTCACGGTGATTAGGCCCGACACCACTGAAACTGGTGCAGGCGATGCTCGCTGGTGAGGTGTAGACTTTGGTGTGACCTCCTCGAATATAGTCCACGTGCCACAAGTAGTCTGGCAACTATCTGTGTGGCCACTTCTGAACCTGTAGATGACGCAACATGATCACAAATGGTTGAGAGCGACGAATTCGGTTCTGTTCGTGAGGCTTTCACAATTGCTCGATCTTTGCGCTTTGTCGTTGCCCTCGGCAATCCACTACCCACGTGTTCCGCTGGACTGTGCCCTCCTCGACCTATTGGCGCCAACATAGTTTGATTTACATCGCTCCGACCCAAATGCCTGGCGATACGGCGACTTGACCAACCGGCATCTCTCAGCCCAGTTATACAAACTCGCTGACGTGCTCTGATTGTGCACGGATCTGACGTCAAGCACCCTCAGAGTCCGTGGAGGTTAATTAAAGCGCAATCCGCTATCACAAAATTGTCCCTGCGTGCGAGCTTTGCTCTTGATATACATTCCTCGATGCGCGGTTCAGATGCGCTGTGGCGGGTCACTATTTCGTCATTGGTCGTCATTTTTTAATCGCTTGCATATTCAGCCATAAGGTATTTGCATTCTGAGTTTCATCAGGATCGATCGAATTTGTCGGGGTGCTGCTTCGTTTTTTTTTAGGGGGTGAGGGCGTGCGAAGAAGATTGTATAAAAAGAAAGGATACACAAGGCACTATGGTGGCCCATAGAAGCCATTTTTCGAAGGGAAGATTGATAAAAAAGGGGCAAAAAGGGTGATTTTAGAATAGTGAGAGACGTAATTGCAAAAAATTTTCAAGTAACGCTAAAGACAAAACAAGCAATTAGAACCACTTCAATCAACCTCTTATAGAGAAAACGCATGAAAAAAAAGTACGATGTTTGGGTAACACTCAATTCTGAGTTAAGAAATGGTTTCGTCTTTTTAGTAACACTATTAGTGATAAGTAAAATGAATTGCGAGTTTCTTCTAGTTTGACAAAATAAAAAATGAACTAGAATTTTTGAAAACACTACGGATTTGTTTTATATGAATTATATAGGTATTAAACGCATTTAAGTATCAAACTAAACGAAACCCGTCGAAATCGACGGTTAGTTTCTTTTTTTTAAGAATAAAATCATATGAAGCAACAAATGTAAACTTTACAAAAAAAAAATTAAATTCATTCAAGCACTTTAGTAAAGACAATATTTTGAGTTCATCCATTTGCGACAGGTAATTCAGAGGAATCTTCGTGAGTGATCTTAACTGCAACAGAATCATTTGATCTTGTTCGAGATAGGGCAACGTAGAGCATACCATGTGAGAAGACTGATTCTGGCAGGTATACTTCGATTTTAGCAAGTGTCTGTCCTTGACTCTTATTGTCATCGCAAAGAACAATATGATCTGAAGTTAAATCCGTTTGATCGTAAAAGGGAAAGTGCTGAAGTCAGCGGAATGCGTGGCAAGGTGTGCAACGACCTACGCACAAAATTTCCACAGAAATTGTATTTTGGAAGAGTGACTTTACGATCATACATGTGCCATGGACCTTGTGTCCAGGTTCGTGATTTTTTTGACTGAAGGTTTAACGACCACCGTGAGCAACTCAATGGGCTATATAAACGTTCCTAATTTAGGGTCACTGGTTCCAGGGAAGGGAGAGAGCCAATGTCGTAAGACAAACATCCATGCCTCACCGGGATTCGAACCCGGAACCTTCACGAATGATCATATGCCAGCGCTTAGACCACTGCGACACCGGGGCGACCAGGTTCGTGATGAGCATTATGACAACCGTTTTTCAGTCGTAGAATGTGAGGCGGAAGTCCACTCATCTCGATCGTGTGCAAAAATTCAACTGGATAGCGCACTCTTTCACTCTCATTTTCAGTCACAACTGTGTTTGTAAATGTTGGAATGAGATTCGCGTTGAGAATACTCTTCATTCTCTCTTGTCCGAGACATAGTTGCGACCCATTGATCGCTCACGCCTTCCAGTAAGGCTCTTACGTTTTCTGTTTTTTTCCTGCGAGGGAGACATTCTGTTAAGGTATAGATTAAGTGACGCAACTCAATATGTACATTCTAAATATTTTCACTAACAATGGTCAACGGAATGTTCATTTATATCTTTACATAATGGGAAACGTCTTACCTACGTGAATAAACTCGATCGAATGAATATTAAATTGTATATCCAACGGCATCACGCGAGCAGGTCTTCGAAAGTCTTCGCTGTTCTGATGCGTAGAACATCGATACGATCGCCTGCTAGTGGTTTCCATGACAACATGAATCAACGTATGGAGAGGCATGGACCATTGCTTTGCGCAACGGTTTGCTCAGAAAACAGAAGAATTTGGACTATCTCAGTCCCACCATGCTTCCACCTTTCAGGTGGACTTAAAGTAATTTTGCTTCCTATACTTCCAATGGAAAAACTTTTGTACACATTTCCTTCATAATTAGTGTGTTCCCAAGAATGAAAATTTGAACATCGATTAAAATAACTTCATATTATAATTTAAAATACTTAATATTTTCTAAAACATAACCATAATTATATTAAAAATCAATAACTTTGGTGTTGAAACCAGAAAAAAGATGGCGCGACCTGTACTTCGATGACGTCTGTAGACAAACAAATGTTGGATTGCATAATTCTGGTTATGTTTTAGAAAATATTACGTGTTCCAAGTTATAAAATGAAGCTATTTTAATCGATGTTCAAATTTTTATCCTTGAGAACGCATTAATTGTGAAGAAAATGTGTACAGAAGTTTTTCCATTGGAAGTATAGGAAGCAAAATTACTTGATGTCCACCTTAACAGCGTATGTTTCGCAAGAATTGTTTCAGTCAACCGCAAGCTTCTCCTATAGACTTCACATGGTAATTTTGACCCCCCCCAAACGCCCGAACCGTTGCCCCAATCTCATTTTTCTCTTCGACTGGCACATCTACATGGTAAGAATTTTGATGCCTCACCATATTTTTTAGTTCAGTCGTTCTCTCAAAATAGGCCTTACAATAAAAAAACCTTATAGAATTAATATATAGATACTTCTTCATGGGCGTTGTACCTCTTTTTGCCAGAAATACTGAAAACATTTAAAAAAAACTGATTTCTCTGAAAGCTAGGTGTTAAACTTTTCATTCAAGTCTAGTAAATTGTTGCCTACTTCTACTGCGAGAGAAAAAAAATCGCTTCACATGAAAAACGAAGTTATTTCCGACTTCCTGCTCTAAATTTCTAGTCATATTCTATTTTTTATGCTTTTATTAAAACTTTATCCTTTCCATCCGAAGGCAATTCATGGCTAAGTACCTATTGAAAACGTTAAACGATTCTCTGACAAAGTTTTGCTTTTAAAAATAACGAGATATTGCCAGAATCTCTTCTATGTGGTATCAAAAGCTAGTTACGCCCAAATTATATGTTAGAGTTAAAATAAAAAATTAGAAACTTTCAAGAATTCCACCTTTTTTCGGTGCAAACACAAACTTGCCCCCAAGGGAACTCTGGAGATGTTTAGTCACTTTGTTTGGGAGCCCACCGACTTTTGCATCGATACATTTTTCTGCGTGGATCACCGTAATTACAGGGTGGCTTCGGGTTTTTTTTTACTGCTTTTATCAAAATGTTAATTTGAGCTTTCTTACTGACTTCAGGTAGAACAATAGGGAAGTATCCGACGACCCCGGCTCTTATCTTGTGACCTCGTCTTGGTCCTATGTTCTCGGGATTTTAAATGGACTTATAAAGTGCGTCGCCGGAAATTATATGAAAATGAAACTAAATCGTACGGGGAAAGTCTAATGTTTAAGATTTTGTATTCTATGTAAGACGATTGTGAATGAACAACTACCTCATAATTATAAGCTCAAAACACAGATTGCCATATTTTTTCGATCATTCTAATGTCATGAACTCGTAGATAAACACTAGTTCTTCACTGCCTTTTCTTTACTGCATGGGCACACAGTGTGCCTTTTTAGCTTGTTGTTTCAGAAAAGGTGTGGAAGAAACTGAGTAACTACAGGTGAATTTTTCGAAGTCTAGGAAGGATTACTGTTTTGATAATTGGCGAGAGGTTATCATACAGCACGGATTAATGTACCAGAAACGTTGAAGTTCAAATCAGACTTTTAAAGAATTAAGGACATGTAAAAGTAGTGGTTTCATAAAGAGGCAAAATTTAGGTTCTTGTTGCTTCTAACAGTGAATGCTAAAAATATCCACATCAAGTCAAATCTAAGTACGGATTATTTTCCCGCTGTTTACGCATAGACGTAAAGTGCTTAAACTGGAAAGTTTTATTCCAAACTAAACAGAGATGCGATTTTCTTATATTGCCGAAAATGTATGTTTTGAGGACATGGATTCGAATCTTGCGAGGAAAAAGTTGTCTTTGTTTTTCAACTATAGTTCTGATTTTTTTCCTTTTGTCGAACTAGTGGCTCCAGATTAGAAATTGGACTCCTTAAACTTTCATTCACGTTTGGGTTCTTTAAGATAAAGAAAAAGGTATGAAAAAACTAAAACCTACACCGACTGATCGCTGAATTATGACCACTTCTATCAAAAGTGCATGCGGCCCGTTGACCGCGTGATTAGTCGACCGACGTAGCATATACTGTAAGGTGTGACTGGATCAGTAGGTAATAAAATTCGAAGCGTGATGGGGAAAACGGAAGGATTTATCTGACTGAGAAAGGACATTATGGAAGCTCGGAGACCTGGTGCCTCTACTTTCCACACCGCTTAACTGTTGGGTTGCTCGAGAGCTTCCTTAGTTAAAGTGCATCAGGACTGGCGTGAAAATGGTCAAACAAAAACCCGGAGGAAAAACTGCAATGGACAGCGAAAGGTTGTGACAGCTGAGCGCCGGGTCCGACGACTTGTGCAGGCCAACAGACTCAGCACTGTTCAACAGTTGACTACCCAATACACCAGAGATCAACCCGGAACAGTATCTGTCATGACCAATGCGTCGCATGCTACGCACGTATAGGCTATAACAGCAGACTACCCCGACGACACCCTCTCCTAACCAATGTTCATCGGCGCGAAAGACTCGCTTGGTGAAAAGATTATGCAAGTTGGACGTCGAATGACTAGAAAAAAAGTGTGCTGACCTGACGAATCGCGGTGTTTTTTTTACTCCACTCCCATTTGGCGCAAATTGCATAAGGCACTCGATCCATCCTGTATGGTCTCTACAGTGCTAGCCGGTGGAGGTTGTTGTATGGTGTGGGGCATGTTTACCTGGCACGAACTTGGACTCCTGGTGCATATGAAACAATGTATGAATGGTGCCCACAATCGTGAATTGCTTGCCGATTTTGTATACCCTGCAATGTTGCACGTTTTCCGGAATGGCTACCAAGATGACAATGCGCCGAACCACAGGTCCAATGCTGTGCAGGAGTGATCTGAGAAACAGTTCAGACTTCCAACATATCGATTGGCCTCATACTCCCCCTATATCAATCCCATAGAACACTTGGGGTACACTAGGGAACGGCATGTCAGGTGTCTGAATGCACCAATAACCTCCATACCTGCATTGAAAGCCGCATTACATACAGCTTGGTTGGCCATACCTCCCAGCTGCTTCCGGCGTCTTATTGAATCGACGCCACGTCGGATAGCTGCTGTACTGAGAGCGAAAGGACCTACGAAGTATTAGGTTGGTGGTCATAATTCATTGACTACTCAATGTATAAAAATTCTTCGGAGGATAAGTATTTTCTCGTTTTGGATATCTTACGTGAAAAGAACTAGATAAAAAAAGATACACTGCTGGCCACCCAAAATGCAACACCAAGAAGGACACGAGATAGCAAAGCCAGATTTACTGGACACATAACAACAGATACAAAGATGAAACGATTGAGCTTACAGGCCCGTGCGACTTGCGGAACACGCAGACATCAATAGTTCGTGTGGCCCCCATGGCTGGCAATAACTGCCGCTACACGCCTCGGCATCGAACGAAAGAGGCTTTGGATGTGAGCTTGGGGTATGTCGGTCCAGGCTGCTTCCACACGCTGCCACAGTTCATCAGGCGTAGCCGCTGGTGATGCTTGCCGGGCCACTCTGTTGGCGATCAGACTGTGTTCGATGGTCCACATATCCGGAGAACAGGCGGGCTACGGCAGCAGTGACACCTGGTGGGCCGTGAAGAATTGTTGCACGATGCATGCCACGTGCGGGCGCATTGTTCTGTTGAAACGTGGCCGCTGGCAAGTCTTGCAGGTAATAGAGGACTACAGGCTCCCAAACGTTGGATATGTAGCGGTGGCAGGTGTACCAGTGATGCGTACCAGAGGGGTGCGGGTGTGATAACCAATTGCGCCCCAAACCATAACACCAGGCGATGGACCGGTATGGCAATGCATAATGCAGGCGTCATACTTTCTCTCGCCTCAGTGCCGCCACACGCGGATCCAAACCGTCGTGGTGTTGCAGGCAGAAGCGGGATTCGTTGCAGAAGACAATTTCGTGCCATTCCGTAGTCCAGGTGCGGCGTTCAACGGCCCACTGCCACCGCACTGGCCGGTGGTGTAACGTCAATGGTAATCGGAGCAATGGGCGCCGTGCGACAAGTCCCCGCTCCTGCAGACGACGTCGAACGGTACGTGCTGACACGGTTGTTGCGCAACACACCCTAATTCCTGCGATAACGTTCGTGATGTGGGGTGCGAGCCGTCAAAGCCCGCCGCACAACATGCCGGTCCTCTCGTTCGGTGGTGTGCCGCGGCTGCGGCAATCGCTCACTTCGATCCGTCCATCCCTCCTGTACCCACCGAATCCATACTCGCCTCACGTGGCTGGATGTCGTCCCACACGGACGCAGAAATCTCGGTACGATAAACCGCTGTCGCGATAAGCCACTATTCGTCCTCTGTCGAGCTCCGAAAAGTGCTGGAATGACTGCCGTATTCTGCGACGAAGCATCTGGAAGCTTCCCACGCACAGGTCCGCCAGAACAACACACTTCCACTACTTACACCCCGTCTTCTGTGCACCCTTCTTATAGCGCTTCTCGGTGGCGTGCCGGGCGCACATGATTTGCATATGCCCTGCAATGCTAATCGTTTGCATGTCCTCTCGCGGGCGACGTATGCTGCGAATTTCAGGCCAATCGGATGCTTCTTTCTAGGTGCTGCATTTTGGGTGGCCAGCGGTGTATATTGTTGACTTCTTGAATACGAGTTTCTGATGGCACACAGCAGGAGTTTTGTTATTGCTATAGTAGTTCTTCATGGAGCATACTGACATATAAAGTGTCTACGCATGTAAAACTATTAATAATAATAATAATAAATAAAGGCAAATTGATAGAATATCCGACAATTAATTTGTTTGCATTTGATTGTCTACTAACTTATGTGTGGTACACATTTTTAACGCACCACTGAGCTGATTTTTGTTCGTAAAGATTGTCATAAGCGTAAGGGAGTACGGTAACCAGTGTTTGACAGCTGTAGAAGTTCATGCCGTCTTGTTCAGAAATATGGGGAGGGCGACCACCTTGAGTATCACAGTTTTGACATTCTTCCCCGGCCAAAGTTCCAGAGAAGGGACAAAACCTGCGCCTGAAGGAAAAGTTCACCTCCCATGTGACATCCGAAACTTCGATGATTAGCAAAGAAGCCCATGCCTCTGATCACTCGACATTTTAAAACTTTTATAAAATGCATAGAGAGCGCCGGAGAAAATATTTTATCCTGCGCTCTCTACTTATAGACCCATGATACTGAAAGAGCTCAAGGCTGAAATTTTCATTACTATGAATTTTACGAGCTGTATCTGAGATGGAAGCAGAGTATAGCGTAAGCTGACTGCCGATAGTGATAATACTAAAAAAAATATTGAGTAATTGAAATTATAAGGAATACGTTAAGCAGACTTGTTCTGATCATTCGTCCGAGCTGTGTCTGTGTTTGAATCCCGGTGAGGCATGAACGTTGTTTGTCTTACGGCCCTGGCTCTATCTCTTCCTTGGAACCAGTGGCCCTAAATTAGGGACGGGCGACTGCTTATATCCCACTGAGTTGCTCACGGTGGTCGTCAGACTTTCAATAAAAAAAACAAAAAAAAAACGACTTGTCATCTGTGCAGTGCGGCTTTGGGTACAGTTTTATGCTCAGCAAAAAGAGAACCCTCTTGCTTCTTTTCTCAATCCTGTACCCCTCAGTATTCTGGAAGAAACGTGAAAATATCATGTTATGTAAATATGAAAGGAATGCTATTTATATCTCAATTCAGTCATTCGATACCACAAGTCATCCATTCTCAATCCACTGCTGGATGGTCTCACCTTGTCACTTCTACAACTGTTATCTCATCTGAAAACAAGTTATCATAATCATGCAATGCATTGATTATGATACGCTTTACAACATACCAGAAATCATTACTCCAGTTATGAGGACAATGGCTGTGGAATAAATCTCGCTCCTGTGCTCTGACCTTTGACCCCATTTTGGTATTAAACGGAACCGGTTCAGTGTACTTCCGGAACAACATGATAGTTTTGTCGCAATGGAATCATTTTTAAGTGAGTTATGACGCATAAGGGTTATGTAATGGATCCCGTTCATATGTCCTGACCTTTCACCCCGTTTCGTCTGATTTGAATAGGGTTAGTCCCCAGGTTGTATCCTACTATATATTAAAAGTTCATCTAAATCGAACCATTTTTACACGAGTTATCGTGTGGACAGACAAAGCTGGAGCATATACGCTTCTTCAACCTGCGGTTGGAAAGCGTAAAAAATGACCTCACTTATAACCGCTTGGAAAACGGTTTGGAGGTTATTTTAAAGCCTAGAAAAACATCTACGAAGAACGAAAAGTGGTGTCGTGGATTTGGGTATTGCGCCGCCACTGTACCCAGATGCGAAAGAAGGGGGGGGGGTAATTCTCCTTTCAGTCAGACTTTATTACTGTGTATAATAATAATAAATATATTTTATTAGATAATAGACCACAGAAAATACAATTTTTTTAACTTTTTTCTGCCTTTTATGTGATTAACTCTTAACACTAATTTTATGGACTTGGCCCAATATTAATAGCCCATTCCTCCAAATCCATGGATCCGTTGAATCCAGTTTTTACTGATTAGTTTTGAGTTTAAGTGACCGAAACTTTAGCTTTTTTCTAACCTTCTGAAAACTTCTTTTTGTTCTACGCTTTTGGGCTTTACACAGATACAGAAAGACTTCGGGAGGACCACGTCGAAGAAGAAATTACTAAATGGATATAACTTGTCTGAAGTACTTCTGGAAGAAACAGTGCAAATTTCAAGAGAAATTTACCATTATATCTTGAAAGAAAAATGTTTAATTAATGCATCCTTCTAGTTCTTACTTGTAGATCAAAGACATGGACCTTAAATGCAATGATAATCAGATGCTACAAACAACTCGGTGAAGCACTGAAAAATGCATGCTTCGTGTAACCAAGAAAGATATGAATATCATAATTGATATGTTCAAAGTAAAGACCTTTAAGCGGTAGTAGACTGGACATATTGCTACAACTGATCTCCATTGGACTACTGAAATATTAGGCTGGATACAAAGGAACAGAAATAAAAACTCAGAAGACCAAGTGGAAGATCAGTGGTGTATGAAATATCGAAAGAAACCTATTGAAAGTCAGCTCAGTGAAAATGTTTATTAAAGTATAGTTCCAAGTGCATGACATTATTTTAACTGTATTTGATAAAGATTTCTAAATAAAAGCCTAACTAAATTTTCCATAGAAGAACTGCTGAAACTGTGCAATTCACTCTAAGTAAACCTAATTTATTACCATTGCTAATGTAATGGCACGTGATTTTTGAGCTCAGGCTCTTGGGTTGGTTTCAGACTGCTGTAAAAAACAAGTTAGTAAAATCATGCAGTGCATTGATTACGCTTTCTAACATACCAGAAATCATTACTCAAGTTATGAGAATAATGGCTGTAGAATAAATCTCGCTCCTATGACCTGACCTTTGACCCCATTTCGAGGATGTTCAACAGAACCGGTAAAGTATACTTCCAGAACAACATGATAAAGTTTTGTCTCAATCGAAGCATTTTCACGTAAGTTATGACTCATAAGGGCTATTGAATGGATCCCGCTTCTATGTCGTGACCTTTGACTCCATTTCGTCCATTTTCAATAGGGTTCGTCCCCAGGTGGTCCCCTACCACATACTAAAATTTCATAGAAATAGAACCATTTCATCGTACGAACGGACAAAGCTGGAGCATATACGTGTCTTCAACCTACGTTTGGAAAGCGTAAAAAATGAGTGGGGGCAAAAGTGTTGCAGGCAGTCTTTTTAAAGTGTTGCAGACTTAAAAAATCAGGCTCAAGAAGTTTGAGGCTTACGGCATGAACATTGGAGAGAAAGATAGGTTCAGGAAGAAGACCCTCTGTGGTTGATCCAAACGCGCTACTCATGGCTGCTGAAAACAAGATTCAATAACCAGTACCTGCAAATTGTCGGCGCAGTGGTCTAAGCGCTGGCTTCTGATCATTCGTCCGAGAATGGTCTGGGTTCGAATCCCAGTGAGGCGTGGATCTTGTGTTTGTCTTACAGCTCTGGCTCTCTCTCCCTTCCCTGGGACCAGTGACCTTAAATTAGGGACGCGAGACTGCTTATAGCCCATTGAGATGTTCACGGTGGTCGTTAAACCTTCAATCAAAAAAATTGTCTGCCGAATTGAAAGTTTCCAAACCTACTGTCGCTGACACCTGCACGAGCTCAGAAAGTTCATGCAGCACAGTGCCAACGTGTGTAGAACTCACCCCAGCTCGAACTCGACAGGGCGTCACGGTATGCAAATATTTAAAAGTGCTGAAGAATCAACGTGACACTCTATTCATCAAGTGGATGGCTACTAGGGATAAGAAGAGGATTTAGCTAAGTAATAAAGACACGTCCAGCTAGTGGTTGTACCAAAGTGAACCAGCTTTACCTGTGCCCAAACGTGGACGTTACGAGAAAGTCATGCTGTGTGTCTGGTGAAATTACGAAGGTTTGATTTAATTTGAGCTCGTAACGGATAACAGGACTATCAACGGCGAACTGTATTCCATGCAGTTGGATCGAATGTACCCCAAACTGAAGCAACGGTACTCTGCTTTTAAGGAACCGAAAGCGGACGCTCCTCCAACAGGTCAATGCCGAGCCATGTGCAACAATTCGAATCAAGTTAAAGCCTCACAAGCAACCGCAGTGTCCGAATGGTCTGAGGCTTTGGCTTCTGATTAATAGTCCGAGATGGTCCCGGCGCCCGTCCCTTACTTACGGCCTCTGGTTCCAGGTAAGGGAGAGGGCCAACGCCGTAAGACAAACACATCATCCATGTCTCACCAGGATTCAAACCCAGACCCTTCTCTAACGAGTGGTCAGAATACGACGCTTAGACTTCTTCCCCACCGCAGCGGCACGGGTACTGGTTCTGCACTTTCCGTGGAATCAGTAGCTCTATATTAGGGACGGCCGAATACTTATATAGATCTATGAGTTGTTCACAATTATCCTTAAACCCCGAAACAGAAAAATAAATTTCAGTAACTAGATGGAATCTAACTTCAGCCATACCCAGAGCACAGCCCCAACCTCGCTCCCTTCAGATTATTACCTGTTTCTGGCAATAATGCATTTTCTGCGTGGCAGGCACTTCACTTATTTGGGTGACGTCTAACGCTGATGTCAAGAGTTCTTCGCCTCTAAGCAGAAGGTATGGCACCATCCCGGGAGTGCAGCACACTTAGTAGAAAGATGCGTACAAACTTTTGAACACGATGGTGCATATTCTAAACATAGATTTTTACAAGGTTAATATACGCGTTCGAGTCACATTGTGACCATCAGCTAATATCCAGAGTAACCGCAGTGTGCAACGCGGACAGCAGCTAGACTGGCTGGGAGTGACTCGATAATGTGCTGGAAGGTGTTCACAGGTATGTGGAGCCGTGCTGACTGCAGTGCATCTGACAGCTGTTGGAGGGTTCGTGGTGGAGGATCCATAGAGCGAACAACACAATCGAGATAGTCCCACAGATGCTCAATTGGGTTTAAGTCTAGAGAATTAGGGGGCAAGGAAGTACTTTGAAGTCTTTATCGTGCTCTTCCAACTACTCTCGGACATCTCTAGATGTGTGACACGTCGCATTGTCGTACTGTGAGATCCCGTCCGCCCCAGAGAAGACAGTCAGCATGTATGGGTGTACGTGGTCTCCAATGATGGATTCATAAAGAATTCGGTCCATAGTGCCTTTCATAGGTATGAGTGGACCCAGAGAATGCCACAAAAACATTTCCCAGACCATAACGCTGCCCCCACCAGCTTGTGTTCTTCCAGCAATGGCTGAAGAGTATTTGTTTTCCGATGTTTGTCGCCTTATAAGCCAACGTCCTTTGCCAATCAGCGGAGGTCCTATTCGATACTGCCCTGCAAATGCAAGCCTTTTCTGCCGATGCACCTTCGTTAGCATAGGTACAGTGACCATTCGTCTGCATCGGAGCCCCATACACAGCAGTGTTATCTGAACTGTGGTTTTAGGCACGTTTCCAGTAGCCCCCTGTTTCATTCAGCCAGTAAGTTGCTCCACTGTAGCGTGTCGATCGGCCCTCCCGAATCTTCGCAGTCGACGTTCATCTCTCACATCAATGGCACGTGGTGCTCCGCAGTTTCCACGTCGCTTATTCGCAATGGTGCCATTTCTCCAATCACGATACACTTTAACCACAGCAGCACGCAAACAGTTCACAAATTGCGCAGTTTCAGAAATACTGCCACCCTTGTCCCAAAAGCCGATAATTATCCCTTTTTTACAAATCTGATAAATCGCGCCCTTTATCCATGACAACAACGAATTGGCATGCTTTCAGAATGCCTACAGCACACCTCATAAATCTTCCAAGCCGGCTCACGACACGTGCCTTCTTTCATTGGCTACGCGCTGTTGACGCCAAAAGTAGGTGGTCCCAATGTGACTGGACTGTATATATGTATATACACGCACACAGGGTCATTTTTAAGTCCAGTACCACCCAAATATTTTCTAGACACTTGACAGCACATGAAAGTAGCCATGTGCAATATATATTGGACCAAGTATTGCACCTCTGATACATTTTACCCCACCCAAAAATGTTTGTCATTGTCCAGCTACTCACACATGCAAACCTCACAACAGGTGCTCAATATGCTGTCCTTGTCCAGTTACACACGTGCAAACGTCGTTCCCATTCCATACGAACACGGTTCAGCATGCCTGTTGTAATGCTGTCACACGCATCAGTAATGCCCGCCTTCAGCTGTTGTTAATGTTGCAGATCTCTGATGTTGAACGAATGCAATATACCGTTCACATACTCCCACAGAAAGAGGTCCAACGGACTTAAATCGGGGAAGCGTGCCTGCCGCTCGACACCTTCCACAGGTATATTATTCGACAGGCCCAATCCAACACTTAAGGAATTACTCATCCAAATACGCACGAACAGCTGCAGAGTAATGTGGAGCAGCACCATGCTGTTGGAAGAAGCATGGGAAATCACCATCTTCATCTAACAACATTGGGAGGATGAACTCTTGCAACATGTGGAGGTACTTGTCGCCAGTCACATTGGCGTCAATAAACAGTTGACCGACAATGCGTGTCTTTCATATTCCACACCACACTAATTTTTTGTGCACCTTGCATCCTAAATGGCTTCATCTAATGTGTAGTGGTGTACGACCAGTACCAGGTATTATGGCGATTAACCTCTCCATTGAGGTAGAAATTGGCCTCATCATTGAAGAGAATCTTTGAAGTTGGGTCAGACTGAAGTTACTGCTATGGGGCCCACTCGCAAAAGTGAAGACTATCAGGATCATCCTCACTCAAATGGTATAACCGTTGCAGTTTATAAGGATGCAATTTGTTTTTTGAAAGGATACGCACAACGAAGCTTTGACTGGTGGCACGTTTGTCTGCTAAACGTCGCGGACTCTTCTGTGGGCTTTTGGCAAGTGCCGCCATAATCATGGTTATTGACTCTTCATTTGTTGTTGTTCTGGGCCGTCCGCTACTTGGCTTCACACACACACACACACACTGCCTCTTTGCCTAAATTTCTGGATTAGTTTCACCTTTGCACTATGCGTGATTGGCTGTCTTTCTGGGTGTCTGCAGTTAAATTCAGCTGCAACCTCCCTTGAATTCCGTCCACCACAATGCAGGATTATGTTAATGTGCTCCTCTATGGTCAATTTCATCACGTTTCACTGCAAAACAAAGTCTAAACATTCATACGTAACATGCTAAAAAACCTCACCAAACGTCGATTAGAAACATTCAATAAAGTGAAAACTAGTAAGCCGCCCCTGCTAAGCGATGGCTTCTGATCATTCGTTCGAGATTCGTACGGGTTCAAATCCCGGTGAGGCATGGATGTTGTTTCTTACGGCGCTGGCTCACTCCCTTCCCTGGAACCAGTGGCTCTAAATTAGGAACGGGAAACTGCTTTTAGCACAATGATTTGCTCACGGTGGTCGTTAAACCACAAATTAAAAAAAAAAATTTGATGATGGCACATACTTTTCTCAAAAGCACAAATGTGCCACCAGTCAAAGCTTCGTTGTGCGTATCCTTTCAAAAAACAAATGGCATCCTTATAAACTGCAACGAAAAACTGCAGTAATGGTTTCGTGAGATAGAACTTAACTGGCTTTCACAGAGCCCAGATCTCAACCCCGTGGGCCACCTTTGGGATGAAATGGAATACCGACTGAGAGCCAGGTCGAAGCGGTTTGACATCGGTGGCCGACCTGACTTTTAAAGCCCTTGAGGCAGAATGGAAAGCAATTCCTACAGCAATGTACCAAGTTCTAGTGGAAAGCTTTTCTAGGAGAGCAAAGGCTGTGATAGCAGAGAGTGGGCCAACTTGGTATTGATTTACTTCATATTTGAGGGAGCATGTGGGTATCCAAGTGTCCTGATACTTTTGATCAGATAGTGTATAAAAAGTAAATTTTTGTATCAGATACTGAATTTTCTTTCTTGACACACCAATGCTAGGCCACAGTGACCTTTTATTTTCAGTATTTTGCTGTCTTTTATATACATTAAGAAAATTATATTTCTTTGTTTAAACTACTGCGCCAAAATATTTTATTTCTTTTTCATATTGGAAGTAAAGACCGTATTCGAGAAAATATCGTTTGGGAAAGTTGAAAATATTTTACATAATTTAAACATTAAGTTTTTTTTTTTCCTGTATTTATAATAGAAAATCCTGAAGTCTTTAAAACACAATGCGATGATGAAATTGTCATCGGGATGAGATAAATTTTTAGTTTACCATGGCTTTCTTCAGATATCAAAAGTACAGATTCTGAATTATCTTGCAGCATACATCCGTTTTTGTGATACTCGTGTCAGATGTTTTTTCTGTGGCAAAGTTTCTGTACTAATTAGGTATGCATTTGTAAGTAATTCTCGTGAAGACACCATTCCGACTTTAACATTTCCATTTAAACTTCCTACTAAAGACTATGAGGATCTGGTTACCTTTTGGTCGATTGCTTAACATCCGGGAACTTTTGCTTCTCAACGGATGAGGAATATGATTTCTTCATCCGATTGTAGTTCATAAGATAGACCTGGTGGACATTATTTACGGAAATTCTATTAACCAAATGCATACGCGCATGCAAATTAATGAAGATCGTCGTAGAAAATCGAATTTGAAATCTGCGAAGCTTTTGAGCAATAAAGGTTTTTCTGTTCTTATATCAATCTTTTTTTTTTCCTTAAGTAATTATTCGAGGCCTTAACGCGTTCTGTGTTCCCCTCCCAAGAACGTACTATAAAAATACCGTCATTTTGTTGAAGCGTATCGTTTTTGACTAATCAATCATGCATAATTCGATCTCTTGCTCAAAAGGTCTCGCAAAATGCGACCTCTGGCTTCGCAGAGGTAGCACAGAAAAGAAAAAGAAAAAAAAAAAAGTAAAGGAATCATCTGAAGGGAATCCATTCAAACACATAACTAGAATTGAAAATAGCCTACAGAAGAACCGGTTATTTAAGAGAGACTCGGGTCATCAATATCTTTTACCTCTTGTGCCAAAGGGAAATGGTAATCGATAGTACATTACGTGATATCTGTGGCTTTGCAAGGAACTAATGCTGCTTCGTTTTCACGAGTCAGCCAGCATCATTGGCACGGCAACAGTAATAACACACATGCGTGTCAGCCGCAGAACGACGTGACAACTAACTTGGATTTCGATTTCTGTTTTTTTCACGAGACGGAAATACCTCCACCGAACACAACCTCGTTTCCGTTACTGTGCTGTAATTAAACTAATCAGGAGCTGCGCGGGGTTTCTGCGTTTATTCTTAACATTTCGTGACGAAACCGAAAAAAAAAAAATCTAGCGAGAATATAGCCCATCTGGAAGAAGAACCAAGCTAAACAAGATTTACAACTGCCATTATATTGCAAGCAGGATGAAACTCGCCAAGATACGTTAGAAAACTTCCGCCTGTATTGTGACTTAGCCTGCTTAGCTTGTGCTCATCAGGAACAGACGGCTTTCTCAGCAACGTCTCAAGTCCGAAACGAGAGCATAGCCGTCTGATTACAGTCATGTTCTAATTTCGGGCAACACAACTTTAAAGCAAATAGGCTTTGCTCGCTTACAAAGTCTCACTTCATTTATTGTTTCTTAATGTCATTAGTACTTTAATATTTGTCAAACCCAGTTGATACTGATTTGCATATTCTATAGTTCTTATTTTCTGTGTCCGTCGCTCGCTTGACGAAGACTTGTGGAAAACTACATGGTTCACCATAGTTTTAGTGTCAGATAGTCCTAAGGTCTGCCATTCGAATTCATCGTCTCCATTTTATTCCGTGCCGCGCATCTTCCCTTTTCGCTTCTACTTTGTTTCCTGCACTTCTACACCATGTTTTACTTCCAAGTTCCATTTTTTAGAACCTCCCCAGAATTTTGCAGTGGGTTTTTTACCCACGTGAAACCATATTTCTAATTCCAATCTCTTATGTCTTCACTAATTTTCTTTCCTTGATATTCCCACTTTCATATGGTTTCTCCGGTTCACTTTTACCAACCCTGAGGCCCAATGGTCTGAGCTCTGGCTTCTGACCATTCGTCCGAGATGAGTCCAAACTCTAATCCCGGTGAGGCATGGATGTTGTTTCTTACGGCTCTCTCTCTCTCTCAGAACCAGTGGCCTTAAATTAAGAACGGGCGATTGCTTATAGCCAATAAAGTTGCTCACGGTCGTTAACCCCCCCCCAAGTATTTTTGTTTTTTGTTATCCTGATTTGACCAAGCTTTCAATTCATGACAGTAGGTCGTGCAACTGACTTGCATTTGATTTCATTATTATTGGGACTTTCTTGTCTCGAGATCTTTCCATTTATTCTAGCCTGGTTTTATTCATTCCCTCACGGCATTTTCGTAGCTGCGATCCAGTTTCGTAAGATACGTCTTTTGTATTTTGACTATTCCGTTAGTCGTCTAACTTCATTCACATATTTATTAACAAATATCATTCACCTCTTCAACTGACAATTTCAGGTTTTGTCTCATTTATCTTAATCCCAGCTTCTTCAAGGAAAGTTTGCCAGTCTGTAAAACCTTCTGGTCCTTTTCAGGGACCGTAATGACTAGACCGGATTACATACACGGAATCCCCCCCCCCACCGCCCCTTAGGAAAATATGCTTTTAAAATGCACGAAATATGCACTACAACGAAAAATATGTATTAATATTTTTTTATATCTTCATATAAATGCAGTTGACCCAAAAACGACCTTTCGAATATGAATTAATGAAAACAGTTAAACTATACTAGTGATCCGATCTATTGACGTGTAGGAAATATATAAATAAGCGTTTCCAAGCTTTTGCACATTAACCAGATGGCTTTTTCACTACTACAGTTTTACTATTTTCTTCATAATTGGTATATTGTTCCTCGTTATTAATGAATTAATGAACCATGCACATTTAATACATTACTTTTAAATTTTTTAATAAAATCTTAAATGATGTGGTTTCATACGCCAAAATTTCTGTTGCAGTCTACCACAATATATTTTTCTAAACTGTTAGGTTTTTAGTTTGTCATCCGAAGTCATTTTTATTTCAGCAAAGGTTCTCTCTACGTCTACGGAGGGTATGGGGCAGTATTTATAGTGTCTAGCTTTCACCGCTGGAACTTGTGATAGCAATTGGTAACGATTAGCTTTTGATAAAAAAAATCAATTCCTGAAACCCAGAGTTTTTGTTTAGAAAACACCCTTCAAGTTTCCATTTAAGTTTTTTTTTTTATCGTGGAACGATGGAATTCACATTTTCGACTCTGTTAAAACTGTGTTGTCCCAGTAAACTATTCACATATCACACGTAACCAGAAATCGGTTACGCTGATTTGACCTAGCTAACATTTGGTATGACGTGATCGCTAGGTTTGTAAAAGAGTTCACGAAGTTAAATATTTTATACTGTCTTTGTGCGTACCTTCGTAAAAATTTCGCCTTACCTTTTGTGAGAATTGGAGTGAAATTTCAGCCAGGATGGTCAAACATCAAAGCATGCCGACCTTGCCTTGGAAACCTGACGAGGGCATTTCTGATGCCTCGTTCATTGCTGCCATGTGTGAACGTAGGTAGGTCCTTGTTTTTTTAATTCGTTTGGTTTATGTGGGCTGCTGATCCTTTTGGCCTATTGCTGAGCTTAGTTCTTTGAGTGTGGAATATTGCTTACTTTTCCAAATCTTAAGAGATGAAGCCTGTCTTTTTTTTTTTTTTTTTTTTTTAAATACATGGGTTAAGTAAGCGTATTTTAAAAAATAAAAAAATATTTGTAAGAGTTTTGCTTGAATGATGCATCTTTGCGGGAGATTTGCGCGTTTTATGTGTTTATATGCACGAACGTCAAAAATTGCTAAAATATGTAAACTAATATAATGCGGACTTCACTAGATGGCGTATATTATTACCTCTTTTAACTGTTCCTTTCTGTGGTTTTCTGGTTTCGAACCCTAGTTCGCTATCTTTTAACTAATTCAGCAGCAAATAAAAAAAAAATCACGTTTTGGCCACGCTTTCACTCAGTGCATTTACATCATACGAAAATTACTCTACAGAGCTGGATCGCTAGTGACAGCCAACTTTTCGGTCAAAATTTTGTCTTATCACTTCCAAATTTAAGTGTTTGTGTTCTGCTTTTACAATTATCAATTTTTCAGGTACCTCTTTTTTAGTGTCCTGTACATGACTTCAGTCACACACACTAACAATGACTTTTTTCTTAACATTTCGGATGTGATAATTGACATTTTTGTAGAGCTAAGTAAATGTGCCTTTCTCAGTGATGTACACACCACCACCATCATCGTCGTCAATCATATCAATCCACTGCTGGATGAAAGTCTCCCCAAGTTTCTTCCACAACGTTTTTGTCTTGCGCCAGTCTCCTCCATGTCACTCCCGCATGATTTCGAAATTCATCCACTCATCTCCCATGTGGTCTTCTGGGTCTTTTCCTGTCCCTTGGAGTCTATGGTACGTTCTTTTTTCTGGCAATATGCCGAGCCCATTGCCACTTCAGGGATTTTACTCTGATCACGGTGTCTCACACTCTTGTCCTTTTTATTCACGAGTTCCTCTGTTTATCTTTCCTGGTTACACCAAGCATGCATTTCTCCAGGCTTCTTTCAGTTGACTGCAGTCTTTGTATGTCCTTTTTAGTTGAGGTCCATGTCTCTGCTGCATATGTAAGCACTTGAAGCATGGTGCTCTGATTAAATACTTTTCTTTCAAGGCATGACATATTGCTCTTAAAAATTGCACCGTTTCTTCAAAGCTCTCTAACCAAATTTTATACGCCGATTAATTTCTTCCTGAATGTGACAATCGCTTGATATCTGCTGTGCAAGGTAAATGTAGGTACCTGTTATTACCAGCTTTTCCACAACAATCGGCAAATCTTCGTTTTGTGTAAAAGCCATTGTACATCAGTTTTGTCTTCTGAGAGTTCATACCGGCCACTTAATTAGAAACTTTTGTTCAATACCGGGTTGAGCTTTCCTTTAGCCCGAATTACAGCACGTATGCGATTTAGCATATATTCTACACTGAAGAGCAATTGAATTAGAGATACCTGTCTAGTAACGTGTAGCACCACCTCTCTCCCTGATGACTGCGGCGATTCGTCTCTGCATGGACTCTACAAGACACCGGAAGCGTTGGGAAGCCATACGGATCCACGACCCCTGAACAAGCTCCCACAGTTCACAAAGATTAATGGGGGGGGCGTGACAGAGCCACTAACATCTCTCTCGATGGCATCCCAGTCAGGTGGCCAAGGAAGCTAGGTCACGTCGGTGGAGTGTTCATTCAACCATTCGGATAAAATTCGGGAGCGATGGCACGGTGCATTGTGTTGTTGCAGGATGCGGTCCCCAGTGGGATGTTGAAGACGCACAAACTAGAGCAAATGGTCGTCCAGGATATGCTGGTAACGTTGACCTGTGAGGGACGATGTCACACGTACCAGGGATCCCATTTCAGTCCACGTAAACAGTCCCCAGACGAGAATACAACCCCCAATACCAGGCTGAAGAGTACCCTGCTGGCTAGAAGGATCTATCGCTTCATGTGGTTTGCGCCGTACTCGTATCCTGCCATCCGCATGTACCAACGTGAATCTCGACTAATCAGTCCAGGCAACATTTTCCCACATGTCTAGAGTCCAGCGGCGATGTTCCCGCGCCCATGCTAATCTTTGCACCCTGTGATGTGCGGTCTGCAGCGGTACCCTCGTGGGACGATGGCTTCTGTACCCCATAGCGAGGAGATGGTTATGGATGGTGTTGCTGCTTACAAGTTTTTGTGCACCCGCGTTAAATTGCCGAGTGATTTCTTGCACTGTGGCCCGTCTATCCGCTGTTACAATGCAAGCTAGCCGACGATGACCCCGCTCATCCACACGCTGTTGTCCACGGCAGTTGGCCCTTGCAGGGATGTTTTTACCGGATTCGATGTACTCACGGTGCACCCGTGACACAGTGGCCCGTGAAAACCCCAATGCCTTCACGAGTTCCGAGATGGTGTGACCCATTCGTCAGGCCCCGACAAATTGCCCACGATCAAATGCGCTTAGATCCTTCGTTTTAACCATACTGCGTCCGACTCTTACAGATTCCCCTTGCATCGCTCATTATATTGTCGGATCGCTGCATGCGTCATGTCGTTTCCGTTTACAGGGCCGCACACAGCGCCACATTTGCATAACGCCAGCTGTCTAATTCAACTGCTTTTCAGTGTATAAGGCGTTGGAGTGCATCTACGTCTACATCATACCAGGCGTTTATCAGACAGTTCTTTAACTAGCTCAGATCTGACGGAAGACTTCTTCCTTCCCGGATCTGTTTCTCGAAAATGGCCCATATATCCTCAATGGAATTCCTATACGGGCTTCGTGGTGGTCAGGGAAAATGGTGGAATTCGCTGTTATGCTAACTGAACCAGTGCTTGAACAAATCTTGCGCGACGGACAGTAGCATTGCTGTCCATGGAACAGAGGTCACTTTCTGGAGAAAAAGTCTATAGCGCAGAATGGACTTGATCGGCAACAATGTTCGTATAACCCTTGGAGGACACCTGAGCTTCCAGCAATATCAGGAGACCCGTTCCATACTAGCAGAATGTTCCCCACACCACGGCACCACCTCCGGAACCTTGAGTTGTGTTTACAAGGCAAGCTAGGTCTATTGCTTCATGGGGCTCCACCAAACTTTGCCTACTGTGGATAGGGAATGTGATGTACTGCGAATCATCTGACATGACCTTTTTCCACTGTCCCTTCATAGTGTTCCTGGCGCCACTGTTCCGGTTCTTCGCAGAAATCAGTTGTTTCAGTGTAGGAATTCAACTACGCCAATACCGATCTTCTTTAATTCAATGCGCATAGTTCCCTGAGATATGGGTCGGAAACAGCTTTCATTGAATGCTTTGATCAATTGCTGCACACAAGGAAGTTTTGTTTCTCCGTACAAGCCTTCTCAGACTATGGCGATCTCGTTCCTGACAGATTGTCGTCGCACCACAGTTACACTTCTCAGACAAGTAATGCGGGTTATTTCCCAACTGATTAAAGGCCCGGGATATCTTACCTTTTGAGAATCCAGTCAGCTCTGCTGTTTTCAAAATCGTCGCTCAAGCCAGACTGGCACCCACAATTAGCCCTTTATCGAACTCCGAGAGTTCCTTTGTTTTTCCCATTGTAATCAACGCTACTGGCGCTTACCGACAAAAAAGCAGCCTTAAATAATTGCCTTGATCACGTGGTGGCGCACGTGACCACGTATGTTTCATATACTCAGCGTACGTAACGTTTACGTACATCTGTGTAAAGTTTTCTAATGCAGTAGCTGGTGTACGTAGAAGGGAACTTATTGCACCTCAGCATCGCCAAGGCACTGGTTGTCTAGGCTTTGTTGCGTTAAGGTAGTTTTAGTGGTTAGCTGGAAAGAAATGCAGGGCAAAGGAATTTTTGGTTAGATTATCGTTTCTGCAAAAATACGGTTCTGTTTGTAAACATAGTGGGATCTTAACCGAATGCGCATACTGAAGAAATGGCCGCTCCAGATGACGAGTGGTTTGAGTGAGGTGCTGGGCGACCATTCATCCTGTTGGTGGACAAATCCCTTCCTGGAACCAGTGCTCCGAAATAAAGGACAGGCGACTACTTATAGCACTACATGTTGCTCAGTGTGGTCGTTTAACCGAGAAACAAAGATAAGATGAATACGATGCAGTAGGGCATCTAACGAATCCTAAATGTTCCAGTGTAAAGAGAATGTGAACTCCTTTGTCTTGGACCGTAGTCCAAATAAAGGAGGTGGGACTCCGTGGGGTTAAGATCGCGCTGCTTGGTGGGGAAAAAATAACAGCAAAAAATAAAACAATCCTGAAAGCTGAGTGATAAGTGTTTTTACGGCAGTGGGGAAAATTTCTGCTCAACTGCTCGCTATATGCTCAAAAAATACAAAAAATAAATCGCCTGAGTTCAATCTTATTCTTTCCGGGTAACAGGAAAGAAATCTCCTATGCATAGATCACACTGAAATTGATGTAGCTATGTTAATTGTATCCGTTCAATATAACAATTATTCTTAGAGGAATCTTGTAAAACAACAAAGCAGTATTAAAAATAAATATTCTTAGCATATGTTTCTCATGAAACGTTCTTCTATTTGAAATTGCTCAAATAAAGCAATTTTACTGTACATTCATTGGTGATTAGTACTGAAAATTAAAAAAAAAATGCTTAATATAACAAATCGGATTTCAGAGATTTTGAAACTGTTGCTGTTCTTTCAGTGTTTTTCTCTTATCCGTTCACAGCTGAGGCACTTTTTTTTTTATTTAATTTTAATTTTTTATATTTTCAAATTTCATAAATTTTTTAAGTTTATTTTTAAATTTTTAAATATTTTATTTTTAAATTGTAGAAGTACGTCACTACTGGCCTTTCTGATGTTCGCATGCTAAATTTTAACTCTTAAGTACTGTTCAGGTGATTCTGTGAACTAAATGAAACAACTGTGTGCGCACTTTGTTCATGTAAATATATGTCCGTTGTTTTGAGCTAAAGAATTACGTGACATCTTGGATTCACATCAAAGAGAATCTTTTGAGAGTTTAATTTTTTTTTAATTAGAAGTACAATCTGCGTAGCCTGGTTTTTTTTTTTTTCGTATGTTAGCATCCAACTAAACACCGTTATTGAGTTTAGAAACTTCAGAACATCGAAAAATAGGATGGAATCCACAGCGTGGCAAATGGGAAGCTGTGCAAATCACTGAGTAAAATTAGCTCCATTGTGTTTCATAACTGCTTGACATATTTTTCGAACGGAATATTCTCAAAAATCCAGAGGCGATTGAAAGTGTGAAGTAGAAGTATAGCTTATATACATCATAGTATTAGGTTTACAAATAAGTTTTAAACCGTTTTAAGACAACGCAACACGTAATTTCAGAGGAAACAACAATACCTTTACGAATCAAAATAAGCGCCGTCATTATCTATCACCTTCCGCCGTCGGTCGGGCAGCTGACTGATTCCAGCCATGAAGAATAATACTTCGCCGTGTGACGCGATGAAGTCTTCAACCCATTTTCGCACTTCGTCACATGTTCGGAACCGTACATCAGACAGACCATGTTGCATCGATCGAAACAAATGATAGTCTGAAGGGGCTATGTCGGGACTATACACCGGGTACTCCAAAACTTCCCAGACAAGCGCCTATAACGTTTCCTTGACCGATTTCACGACATGCGGCATAGCGTTGTCATGCAGTAATTTCACGGGACCCAATCCTTTGCCTGTGAATATACGTTTCCGACAGATTTCCTGGTTCAGACGCAGCAATTGTTGCTTGTAGCGATCAGCAGTAACAGTTTGACCCTGTTCCAATAGTTCATAATAGAGCCCTGCCTTCATATCCCACCAGATGCACAGCAGAACTTTCTTGGAGTGAATATTGCGTTTCAGTTTGCGTTTGGGATAGTCGTACCGTATCCACTTTTCATCACCCGTAACGATTTTTCACAGGAAAGACTTTGTGTTTGTTCAACAGATTCAAACTGTTGTTCAAGTTGTTCTTTTTGTGCTTGAGACTAATCTTCATCCAGCAACGCTTGCAGTTCCTCATGTGCAACCTTCTGCGGAGCGCCGCTACGTTCTCGATCGCTAACATCAAAATCTCCTCCTTTAAACAGTCTAAACCAAAACTCACGCTTGCTTTTCGATATAATACTCACCCCAGAACATATCGATGTACATGCTTTTGCAGCACTTCTTCCTTCATAAAATTCGCAACTAATGCAGTGTTGAATAAATGCAGTATCGCTTGCCATCTTTCACCTATCGATGTGCAAGAGCGTTTGACTGTTGGGTAAACCTCTGTCACATTTTATACTATAGACCAGGTACGGTCACATAACAACGCGGGGGAATGTAGGATATGTAAATTAGCGGTATAAGTCACACAAATAAAAAACGCTTTAAAACTTTATTTGTACACCTAATAATAGGCATGGTACTGAAATCAGTTCTATTTTGTTAGTCATTTAAGGTATTAACGTACAGCTTCGAAAATAGTAAAGAAGTAAAATTACACCGAAGTTTCAATTGAATACCTTCCGACACGAGTAAAATATTTCGAAGTCATTCACAGTCAATGGCACCGGTTAAATAAAACTGATTTCTACAATCGATAAAGCATCTAAAAAATAGAAATAACTACTTTCTCCACTAACGGCTGAAAAGTATGTTACGAAAAATAACATTGTGGACAAAAAGTTCCTCTTAGATGGAATATATCAAAGGGATTTTCAAATCGAACCGTTAAAGGAGGAGATTAGAGGAAAGCATGATATAACTTGACGCTCCCTAGCGGAAGAATTTTGCACAATGGAAAGGTAGAAAATATACGAGAAGCATTCGTTGTAAGAAAAGCTATGCTAAGGAAAAGGATTTTTTTTTTAATACGTCTTCTGGAAGCAGCGATAGTGAGAGAAAGGTTTTGACATTTGCGTCCCTTGGAGGAAACACTGCATTATTTAAAGAGGATAATTTTTCCCATCATTACTGTAGCGAATGGCATACATTGAAAAAAAATTAACTCTATTCTAAGAAGTGGATAAAAAAGAGCTGCAAAAAAGAAATGCACACTAACACCACTTAGCGCCGGAACTGTGAACTACCAAAAACAACTCGTACAGGCAAAGTATTCCACAAGGTGAATGGTGTCGAGAATTAAAATAATTTTTTAAAACTTAATTTTAGAAGCAAAGATATCGAGAAAAACATTAAATATTTGTGCCTCCCTAGAGAGAAAATTTGGCATTATTTCGGGAAGGAAATCCCACAAATATTTTTCGTAGTTAGTATCTGGCTGAAAAATAATTTTTTCAATCGGGCTTTTATAAGCGCAGATATTGCTGTAATATGCTGTAAACACAAATTTAGACCGATGCTCTCTGGTGGCGAACTTGTACGTTCAGAAAAATTTAAAATCATATGCAAACCATTTCGAAACGGGAATGTTCTCTGACAAAAAAATAAATAAATTCAAATCTGTCTGTTAGAAGCGTAGATATAGAGAAAAATATGTTCATCTACGGCCCAGGCGGAAGAACTATGCATCATTTTAAGCAGAAGATATGTTAGAAATGATTTTCGTAGTGAGAGGCATCTGACCACAAAATAATTTTTTCAATCGAATTTCCGGAAGTTCAGATATTGCTGCAAATACATCAGAAACATAAATGTTCTAACGCCCCCTAATGGCAAAGCGTTTTTTTCCCAAAATTAGAAATTATATGCAGAACATTTCCCCACCAGGAACACTATCTAATGCAAAAAGGCGGTGGCGCAGTGGTCTAAGCGATGGCTTATTAACATTAGTCCGTGAAGGGTCCGGGTTCGAATCCCGTTGAGGCATGGATGTTGTGCTTTTCTTAAGGAACTGGCTCTTTCCCTACCTGGAACCAGAAGCCTTAAATTAGGGACGGGCGACTGCTTATATCCCATTGAGTTGCTCACGGTGGTCGCTAAACCTTCAATCAAAAAAGAAAATGCAAAAAGAATTTTTCAAATCAATCATTTAGAAACCGAGATATCAGGGAAATTACAATTTACCTTTTAGGTTTCGTAGGAAAAAACTGCGTTACTTGAAAAAGAAACTGTACTTGAACTCTTCGTTATGAATGGTATGAAAGGACAAAAGAGTTTTGCAGTCGGATGTTTAGAGAAGATATGGGATAAAATGTATTTTGAATTCGATAGCATCTGCATTTATGCCCTCTGGCGGCAAAGTTGTGCATCGAAAAAAAACAACTAAAAGCAAGGATCATTGTTCTCACGTTTTGGACTTTCCAACGTAAAAAGAATTTAGTTGTTGCTGAGATGTAGTGTCTACGGACGGACAAAGTGATACTATAAGCACGCTCGTTTTTTTTTGTTTTTTAACAAAAGAAGTGCCTTAAGTGGATCTAAATTCGAACTAAGCGACTGACTCCCTATTCAGAACAATCACGTCAATAATTCTTGAAAGAAACTCATTTAGTACACAAACGGAATACCTAACCGACGATAAAACAGGTATTTCTAAGCGATTCATTTTTATACAAAGAAGTATTCTCTCCAAGCCTATGTTTTTATGTAACATTCAAAATTCATTCCCCTGAGATTATATACTTTTCTTATAATTGTAGCGCTTCTTAATTTTACTCGTTTTATTTTTTTCCCAGCATTGTTTGTAGATACTCAAACTTTTTTCGGCTACGTAATAGTTGTTAGTTTCCACAACAAACTCTGACAACTACAAGGTGATATATTTAAACCAGTACCATGTGATTTACTTAACTTTTTTAATAAATAACAATATAATCATACAGTAAGTTGAGAATTATACATGTGGTATTGGAGAATCATTTTATCAAAGCAAATGTTGGAATTGTCCTCCATTTTCTTGTAAACACAGTTGAACACGCCGCACCATATTCAGTGATGTCTCTTGTAGAGTAAGAGCAGTAACATTGCCAATTTCAGTCGTGATTGTTTCACGTAATGCATCCAATGTTTTTGGATGGGTTTTGTAAACTCTATCCTTTAAATAGCCCCATAAAAAAGTCAGGGGAAGTTAAGTCCGGAGATCGGGGAGGCCATATGTTTTTTGAAATTAATCTGTCATCAAAGAAGCTGGTTATGAGTTTCATTGAGAATTTCGATGTGACACGTAGCGCCATCCTGTTGGAAAGTAGCACTCTGTCAATTCATTGTCAAGTTGTTCCACAAATTCATTGAATATGCGGCAATAAACGTTAATGTTGACAGTCTCGGAGATAAAAAATGGGGCCAATAATTTTCGTAGACGAAACCGCACACCATACACCAACCTTTTGTGAATGCATCGGTGTTTCACACATAACGTGTGGGTTTTCGGCAGCCCAGTATCTGCTGTTTTGCGAATTGACGTAGCCTGACAGATGAAACCAGGCTTCATCCGTAAACCATGTGATGAAGAGAATATCAGATCGCAAATTAAGAAAATTCTGAAACCGTTTGCAGTAACTTACTCTTTCCCTTGTCCGGTTCCTGCAGCTGATGGATTACGTGCACTTTAAATGGTCGAATATTCGCATTTTTTTTTTTTGGGGGGGGCTGCCCTTTGACAAGTTCAGTATGAATATCCCGTCTGTTGGCTTAATCTGCGCAACGATTTCGTCGGAGATCGAAATAAACGTTGCCGAACATCGTCCACACGCGCTTGGGGCATCGGAGGGTGATGTCTACCGCTGAGAAGAGAACCGGTTTGCTCCAGTTTTTTTGCCATCGACAGAATTGTTGACTTTGCTTGGCCATTTTTGAACTCCAAACTCTCTTCGAAATGCTAGTTGCGTTTCGATGACAGAATTGGTTGCCCAATACGATTTCACTAAAAAAAAACACGCTCCGGAACAGAGTACTGCATGTTTCCGAATGCACGCAAGTGAATGACAACGCAACAACAAACAAATCACGAGCTGAGTTACAGTTACGGTTAACAACCTTCTTCACGGTGGCGGTTTTCATTCTTCAGGAGTTGCTGCTCCTATTGAAAAAAAAAAAGAAGTTCCTTGAGCGATCCCTTGCAAAAATGTAAGGTTTTTTCAGGATACTGGTTTAAATGGATCGCCCTGTATTAGGTAACCAAAAAAGTTCGGGCGGTTTCCGGTAGCGTTCGTTGCAATCACTTATTTTATTTTGTAGTGGTTTGCAGAACGTAATATTTTATGTGCGTCATAGGGCACAGATACGCGTCAGTCAACCGGTGCGCCCTATAACTTGGCGTGTATTCTTTTTCTGTGACTTTAAAACTTTTAAAGATGTCAGTTGAGCCTGGTGTAGCCGCCCTGGTGGCGTCGTTTTTCAAAGAAGGTCTGGATTCGAATCCCGGTGAGGCATGGAGTCGTGTTTCTTACGGCACTGGCCGTCTCCCTTCCCTGGAGCCAGTGGCTTTAAATTAGGGACGGGCGACTTCTTATAGCCCACTGAGTTGCTCACGGTGGTTGTTAAACCCTCAAAAAGAATAATAAGAAAAAACCTGGTGTAATTTGGGCATATGTTTGCTTTACCAATTTAAACTCAGTTCGAAGACTTCAGAAGCGTCCCGTAAGATGTGGCATTTGGAAAAAATGCGGTAACAGAACGTACTCTGCGCAGAAATGGTTTAAAAAAATTTGTTGCTGATGATGAATCACTTGATGATGCACCACGTTCAGGAAGATCCTTCATTATTAATAATGATAAATTGCGTGCCGCTGTTGAAAACAATTCCAGATCAACACGTCAAGGAATTTCACAAATGTTTAAAGTGAGAGGTGAAACAATTCATTTGCACTTACATCAACTGGGAAAATCATGGAAGCTAAACAAATGGGTCCTACATGCATTATAAAACCGCACGAACTTTATTGAGTACACGAGTCGTATTTCTAATGAGCAGATTAAGAATGATATACGGCGCATATCGTAATTTATAAAAAAAAAAAATTATAGGACTATTTTATGACTGCTGACTGATGTCCACAACAAGCTGGGAATTCTAAAATTCAGTATACTGAAAAGAAAGAAGGATAATGAGCTTTAAAAAATTCTCCCGGTAGGCAACAACTTTGCATTTGCTTTATCTCAAAACTTCTCTTGCTCACCTCCGGACAGGTGGAAGAACATGTTCAATTCCAGTGGTTTGATTTTACATACGGGCCAAGCAGATGGACGGCGTGTTGTGAAATTTTTATTATTTTCATCTTTGTGAGTCAACATATTCACTACACATATTTGGAATAATATGAAAATCAATGCTATGTGTGATCTCCCTGGGGGAACAATATTGAATTTCAATTTGTTGTATACACTCACGGACAATGAAATGTGCGCACCTAGAAGAAAACATGCTACAACCGCGAAACTTTGCGAATAGCTATAGAGTGTGTGCTGGTATGCTAAATGATCCACATTTGGTGCGAGAGCGCATGATCGCACACCCTGTGGTGGCGCTGCAAGCACGAACCGGCAGCCTTAGAAACCGGCGTGTAGTCGATGCCCCATGAAAGCGAAAAGCATCGGCCGACGCAAGCAAGAGAACAGAATGTCTGGTAGATGCCAGAGACGTCGATTTACGCAACTTACGGACTTTGAGAGAGTCCGGATCATCCGGCTGAAAACCGCAGGGTGATCGGCGCACCGTTTATCCCGCCACGTGGATAGTCCTGACCATACCGTCCGACTGTGTTGGGAGCAGTAGACACGTGACGGCACTGCCACACGGCGGAGCGGCTCCGGACAGACCAGGAGGACCACCGGTAGAGAGGATCGACTGATCGTGCGTCAAGTGCGAACCGATCACACGGGGACCCGGTCCACTATATACAGGCAGATGAAGCGGCTCTTGTGTGCCCACTAACAATTTCCCGACGCCTCGCGGAAACTAATCTGCGATCCCAGCGCCGCTTACGTGTGCTGCCTTTAACATCGGAACATCGTCGGCTTCGTGTGTAGTGGTGCCAGGCCAGAGCGACGTGGAACGCCACAGACTGGCGACGTGTGGTGTTTAGCGATGGTACATACCAACGACAGAAGTTATTACAATATCGCATCAGCAGGACGATTTGCCGCGGATATACGGTACACATTCCGGTCAGCGTTAGTACCGCGTCGTACCGCCTCTTGCTCGGATACATATAGTGATGCTGTCCGGCATGGAGTCAGAGGCGCCGTATGTTATCCTGGGACAGATCAGCCCACACTTCTTGCAAATGACGCTGCAAATCACGAACACTGGGACATGGAGCAAGCTGGCGTCCCATCTGGTCCCACAAGTGCTCGATGGGCGTGAGATCAGGCGATCTCTGGAAAGCCACGGAAGCATCGGAGCATGACGTAGACTCCTGGGGAAACCCGAGCCGTGTGCGGACGGACGTTATCTTGTTGGAAAATGGCTCTGGGCCCACCCCGCCAGGAAAGGCAGCACATGGGGCGTCAGGATCTCCTGTACGTAGCGCTGTGCTGTCAACGTCCCTCGGATAACTACGAGGGAAGTGCGGCTGTCATACGCGATGGTTCCTCATACCATCACGCCTACATTTCGGGTTCTGTGCCGCTGTACAGTGAGTTGGGATTGTAGCGCTCATCTGCGGTCCTCCACACTCTGATACGGTGGTCGTCCGTTCCCATACAGAAGCGGGATTCGTCGCTGAACACTAAGTCGCCAGTCTGTAGCATTCCACTTTGCTCGCTACTGACACCACTGCAATCGACGCCGACGATGGTCAGGTGTTAATGGCAGAAAACGTAAAGGCCATCAAGAGTGCAGATTCGCCTCTGCCAGGTGTCTGGAAATGGTTCTGGCGGACACAAGAGTCTCTTGTACAGCCTCCACGTGTCTCTGGATATTTGACAAAGACGTCGTTGCATCTGTGCGTGCCGCTCTCACGAACCCACGGTCCCCTCTGCTGGTGGTGTGTCTGTATCGTCCAGAGACAGTCCGCAGTGTCTGGGTGCCCTTCCGTGTCCATTGCGCCCAAAACGTACGCACCGTACATTCAGACCGTTCCAAATGGCGGCCAATTCGGCACTCCGGTCACCCCGCTTCTCTCATCCCGACGATACGGCCTAGTTCAAACTCGGTCAGTTGCCCGTACTCACATCTACGGCGGCTCCTCGGCATATGTATCGCTCAGGGATCTCACCTGACTCTTATTCTGCACTTCGGCACGGATGTGGATTCTTCTGCGCGGAGCCTCATAATCCCCCCAAGGATTGCGACTGCAGCGCCGGTCTTTGAACGCTCGGGCGTGTGGAATCGCACGGAACTTTTTTTTCATTTGAATGTCTGCCCTCCCCGTAGCTGTTTACCGAGTTTCGCGTTAATCGCACGGTTTTTTTCTTGGAGCGCGGATTTTTATGACAACGAGTGTACGACGTGTATTTCAATCTTAATCTGTTCGTATGAAATACACTGATGAGCCATTACATTATGACCACCACCCCCAGCCTAGAGAAATGAACGCATCCTGGAGACCAAAGTTCATAAGAGCATAAGTTCACAGAGCAGTGTATTTATACAACCCGAAGGCCGCCCCGGTGGTGCAGTGGTCTAAGCGATGGCCTCTGATCATTCATCCGTAAGGGGCCCGGGTTCGAATCCCGGTGAGGCATGGATGTTGTTTGTCTTACGGCACTGGCTCTCTCCCTTCCCTGGAACCAGTGACCCTAAATTAGGGACGGGCGACTGCTTATAGCCCATTGAGTTGCTCACGGTGGTCGTTAAACCTCCAATCAAAAAAGTACAACCCGAAGACCGGCTTTCGGTTAGTAGAGTGTTTGGAGTCAGAATGGGAAAAAGCTGCCGGTTTATCGGAGTTTGATAAAGAACAAATTGCGATTGCTCGTAGCCTCGGAACTACGATATCGGAAACGCCGTGGCTTGTTCACGTGCCGCCATAGTGAGTACGTATTAAAAGTGGTGCACATATGGCCACACGACGAACCGTCGTCCAGTCATGTGTCTTACACAGCTCATTGATGGCAGAGGAAAGCGGAGACTATCGCGCTTTGTTCAGTGACCGCAGAGCCACAGTGCAACAAATCACTCGCAGCTACAACAGTGGTGATCGGGGCAATGTGTCGCAGCACACAGTTCATCGCAGCCTTCTGCGCATGTGCCTGCGTAGACGAAGACCCAGCCGGGCTCCCATGCTCACTGCACAACATCGCCAACAACGCATGGAATGGGCCCAAGATCGAGATCGGACCGTAGATAAGAAGAAAGTGGCCTGGTCTGACTAATCAAGATTTTTGGTGCATCACCTAAACGGCTGAGAAAGGATACGCCGATTACCATAGGAGGCTATGGCACCTGGATGCACTGTTGGGCGGAAACAGGCCGGCGGTGTTATCCTGTGGATGATGTTTTCTTGGGACACTTTCGGCCCCATTGTGCCAATAGCACAATCTCTGACAGCTGTCGGGTATCTGAACATCGTTGCGGACCAAGTTCACCCATTCATGGCAACTGTGTTGTTCCCCGCTGGTGACTGCCATTAGCAACAGGATAATGAACCATGCCATACTGCCAGAATCGTCAAGGAGTAGTTCGAGGAACATGCTGGTAACGTTCTGTTAATGCTCTGGTCTCCAAATTTTCCAGACATGAACCCAATCGAACATTTGTGGTTCGACTTGGAAAAGCGGGTTCGCGCTAAATCACCCCCCCCCCGAAATGTACGGGAACTGGAGGACCATTATGGTACCAGATACCCCCATGATACCTATCGCCACCTCATCGAATCGATGTCTGCTGAGTGTCCGCTATTTTGTGGGCTAAAGTGGGTCCTACACCTTATTTAGGTAGGTGATCATAATGTAATGACTCACCGGTGCATGAACTAATTGTAAGAGTTGTCAGGTAAACTGAACATCTGCAAACAATGCTGGGCGGAAAAAATAAAATAGAGTAAAAATCAAAAAGTGCCGCAATTATAAGAAGAGCTTATATCTTGGCGCAAAGATTTTGAAATGTTAGAAAACCACAGAAGCTTGGAGAAAAAATGTCTTTGTATACTGGTGAGCAAATGTTAAGGACGAAGAGGATAAATTAGCATAATAGCCGAACGAGCAAGCAGAACGGACCGAAAGACCACTCAGAAGGTAGACTAGGATCCGGTACGGTAGGGCATGCGCATATATGCAGCATGACGTAGGGGTGGGTGGGTGACGGAAGGGTATAATGCACACAGGCGGTGTAAGCTCAGCAATTCGGTGAAAGGTATTGCACGGTGTACATCGGTTTGAACGACGTCGAGTTTCTGCCACCGTTTGATGTGGCCAACAGGCAATCCAGTAGACGACATCTGGATGACTTTACCACAGGTCGCGTCATTGGGAAGTTGGAAGAAGGTCGAAGTGTGACTAGTGTTGCCGAGGAGTGCGGGATCGCTCACAGCATCGTTTCACGAGCTTGGAGAGCATTTCAAACGACAGGAACAGCTGTCCGAAAGCTTAGCAGTGGTCGTCCACGATAAACCACGGCGGCGGACGACCGGTATATTATCCTACAGGCGAGAAGAGGCAGACAGCGGGAGAAATAGCAAGGCACATGCAACAGACAACTGGACGTCCGTTATCGCGTTTTACCGTGCACAGGAGGCTGCACAAAGGTGGTCTATTTGCACGACGACCAGTACGATGTGAGCCATTAACGCCTGCTCATCGGAGACTGCGGTTTCCGTGGTGCCAGGAACACAAGAACTGGACACATCAGCAATGGGGTCGAGTTATCTTTACGGATGAGAGCCGATTTAGTCTGACGAGCGATTCTGGACGTATACACATCTTGAGAGAGCAGGGAACGCGGAATAACACCTCCAACATCATGGAAAGGGACCGGTTTGGATGTGGCGGAGTTCTCGTTTGGGATGGTATCATGTTTGGTAGCCGTACTGACTTCCACATCTGCCAAGGAGGTTCAGTCACTGGTATCCGCTATAGTACCGAGGTTCTCCTGCGTCACGTGCGTCTGTTTAGAGGTGCTGTGGGTCCTGAGTTCCTCTTCATGGACGACAACGCTACACCTCATCGTACAGTGACTGTCGCAGAGCTATTGGAGAGTATAGATATTGAACGCATGGATTGGCCCGCAAGGTCCCCGGACCTAAATCCAAACGAACACGTGTGGGACCTTCTCGGGAGACGCTTGGCAGCAAGTCACCAGCCGCCAGCCGCCAGCAACGATTCCGCAGCTGCAATTGGCGCTACAGGAGGAATGGGCCGCGATGCCTCAACAGCTCCTTGACAACCTCGTCCTCAGCATGGACAGACGTCGTAAATCCTGAAACGCAGTCAGGGGTGATCATGTCTCCTACTAAAAACTGGATTTTTCTTGGCAGCCGCCTGTCACATAGACGTTTCTGTCTTGTGTCCAGTTGTGCTCGAAGCTACCTTTTCAATAAAGTGCCTTTGTGTGCTTTGGATTCCTTGTTTGGACGGTTTTGCTCACTTGTCCCATATTCTTACATTTTGGGGATCTTATGGTATGATTTGAGTCGATGTGGAGCACTTCTGTAGGACGTTACATTCGAAAAACCGCCTTGTCCTTAATTTTTGCACGCCAGTGTATAAAAATGAATCGCTTCATACGACCTGCTTTACCTACGGGTAGATGTTTTGTTTATGAATGCATTTCTTTCTAGACCTGAATACATTTGTTTTAAGAACTGCTGAAGTGATTATTCTGAAAATTGAGTCGGCCGCTTAATTTGAATTTAGATTCATTTTTACTGTTTTTCGCAGCTGTGCTTTTTAATACTTCTATGATGTAAGCTATACTGTCACTTCTCCCTCACACTTTTCAATCTTCTGTAGATTTTTAAGAATGTTTCGTTCGAAAATATATAGCTGGTTTGTCAGGTGGTTCCATTAGTGCAGGCGTTTTTGTCAGTCATTGAAATAATCATAGCATCGGGTATCCGCGATTATCTGTTTGGGCGAATTCACAAAGCATTTAGTACTTTCTCTTTATCCTTCGAGAGATCCATTTCGCCAAACTGGACCTGCCGTAGGGTCAGTCAGTTGGTAAAAATTCTGCTAGATGTTAAAGCGCATCTGAAAGAAGTGAAAATGCTCGTAAAAGACGAATGACAGGAGTAATAATTTGTCCCTAAAAGTGAGAATAAAACAGCTGAAATCCAATAACATGCAGTAAGCAGAAACCATACAAGTGACCGAAATATGTTATCATATTCTGGTTGAGTGAAATCAAGAGAGCGCCGCCCCGGTGGCGCAGTGGTCTAAGCGATGGCCTCTGATCATTCTTCCGTAAGGGGTCCGGGTTCGAATCCCGGCGAGGCATGGATGTTGTTTTACGGCACTGGCTCTCTCCCTTCCCTGGAACCAGTGACCCAAAATTAGGGACGGGCGACTGCTTATAGCCCATTGAGTTGCTCACGGTGGTCGTTAAATCTCCAATCCAAAAAAAAAAAAAAAAAAAAAAAAAGTCAAGAGAATGAGTAAATTCTTTAGTTGATACCGTACTTGAAAGGTTTAATACATACATTCATATCACTAAGCTGTTCTCTGGGATTCAGAGGTTAGCTCCACAAAGAAAAAACAAACTACCAGATAATTTTTAACTGATAATTTTACTTACTGTTGCCGTATCAAACTTCTCCATTTATAGCGATCTTGACATACAACTCGGGCTTCACTGACATCCATCACACGACGCACACAAGATCTTCTATACTTCATTGAAAGGTTTAATGAGCTTGGTATTTTAAAGATGGAGTTACGCAATCATTAGTGTGCGCTGCTTTCATCAGGAGGTTCCGCAAAAGCTGACTACAAATCTTGGCACATCCCTATACAAAACCGCTAGATCTAAAAAAATCTGAACATTGTTTGCACTCCTGTCCCCAAAATTTGGGCGCGTTTCCCTTGAAGTGGATTTAACGAAATCAAATATGGGGAAGCAAGTTTATATACCCCTCTGTTGAAAGTTCTGGTGAAGAACGAATGTAGGAAAATCGCCTGCCGTGTGTTCAGCAATTATGTATGACTGCAAACAAAATTATTTCGAAGATAGCGTGCCAATCACACAATATAGGAAGCATGCAAACTGATCATAATTCAGTCTGCGTTTAGGTAGAGAGTTATAGGGAGAGAGGGGCTTCTGACTTGACAGTCTGAATTGAAATTCCAGGACAGAAGATCTTGTGTTTATCCTTTTTGGAGCTCTCCGTGGAACCAATGGCTCTTAGGGATGAGAAACTCTTAGCCAGAGTTGGCCGCTTCGAGGACTTAGTGTTCTGATGCACTGGCTTCTGACCGTTTTTTCCGGAATGGGCCGGATTCAAGTTAAAAGATTAAGGAATGAGTGGTGTATTTGTCTGAAGACGCTGACTGTCTCTTCCCTGGAGCCAGTGGTACTAAATTATGACGGGCGACATTATTTTAGCCATATGATTTGCTCATGGAGGTCGTTAACCCCCGAGACGGAAGAACAAATTACTGGTTAGCGAAATTAAAAATATTTTCAACGCTATTCTACTCTTTTAGAAATACCAGTCATCAGCCTTTGCTATTCTCAGATATTTTCCTTTGTTTAAAAACTGTTTCTTAGGGTTCGCAACCTTGATTTGTTTGAAATTTTGTCACATATCGAATCATATCTAGCTAACTGGATTTTCGCAAAACACTAATCGGCGGGGATCAACGCTGCGACGCAATTATGCAAAGCTCATTTAAGAGAGGGGGGGGGTTGTAGCTCCGGGCCCCTCATTTTCAAGGGCCCTTCAATTGTGCAGGATACTCAAAGAATTGACATTCTCCAAAAAAAAAAAAAAACAATTTTGTAAATAGCACAGCAAAAACTTTAAGAAACTACCTTGCGAAAAAATTTCCTATTTCTTTCCGCTTTTTAGGAGGAGTCCGCAAATACACTAGCGTGCAATATTTAAGGACTAGACGGTTTTCGAATGTAACGTCTTGCAGAAATGCTCCACATTGACTCAAATCATACCATAAGATCCCCAAGATGTAAGAATATGGGACAAGTGAGCAAAACCGTCCAAACAAGGAATCCAAAGGACACAAAAGGCACTTTATTGAAAAGGTAGCTTCGAGCACAACTGGACAGAAGACAGAAACGTCCATGTGACAGGCGGCTGCCAAGAAAAATCCAGTCTTAAGTAGGGGATATGATCACCCCTGATTGCGTTGCAGGATTTACGACGTATGTCCATGATGAGGACGAGGTTGTCAAGGAGCTGTTGAGGCATCGCGACCGATTCCTCTTGTAGCGCCAATCGCAGCTGCGGAATCGTTGCTGGCGGCTGGTGACTTGCTGCCAAGTGTCTTCCGAGAAGGTCCCACACGTGTTAGATTGGAATTATGTCCGAGGACCTTGCGGGCCAATCCATGCATTGAATATCTTCACTCTCCAATAGCTCTGCGACAGCCACTGTACGATGAGGTGTAGCGTTGTCGTGTATGAAGAGGAACTCAGGACCCACAGCACCTCTAAGCAGATGCACGTGAGGCAGGAAAACCTCTGTACAATAGCTGACATCAGTGACTGAACCTCCTTGGAAGATGTGGAGGTCAGTACGGCTACCAAGCATGATACCGCCCCAAACGAGAACTCCACCTCCAAACAAGTCCCTTTTGATGATGTTGGAAGTGTTATTGCGTGTTCCCTGCTCTCCAGATGTGTATACGTCCAGAATCGCTCCTCAGACTAAATCTGCTCTCATCCGTATAGGGAACTCGACACATTGCTGATGTGTCTGTGAGCAAATCATATATAGACACATTGGTGATGTGTCTAGTTCTTGTGTTCCTGGCACCACAGAAACCGCAGTCTCCGATGAGCAGGCGTTAATGGCACACACCGTACTGGTCATCGTGCAAATAGACCACCTTTGCGCAGCCTCCTGGCCACGGTAAAACGCGATAACGGACGTCCAGTTGTCTGTTGCATGTGCCTTGCGATTTTTCCCGCTGTCTGCCGTCTGTATCTTCTCGCCGGCAGGACAATATACCGGTCCTCCGCCGCCGTGGTTGCTCGTGGGCGACCACTGCTAAACTCCCGGACAGATGTTCCTGTCGTTTGAAATGTTCTCCAAGCTCGTGAAACGATGCTGTGAGCGATCCCGAACTCCTCGGCCACACTAGTCACACTTCGAGGTTCTTTCAACTTCCCAATGACGCGACCTCGCGTAAATTCATCCAGATGTCGTCTACTGGATTGCCTGTTGGCCATGTCAAACGGTGGCAGCAACGCGATGTCGTTCAAACCGATGTACACCGTGCAATAGCGTACACCGCCCGTGTGCTCTATACCCTTCCGACGCTCTCCACCTACGTCATGCTGCATAAGCGCATGCCCTACCGTACCGGACCCTATTCTATTTCTTGAGTGGTTTTTCGGTCCGTTCTGCCTGATCGTTCCGCTGTTATGCTAATTTCTCATTTTCGTCCTTAATTTTTGCACACCAGTGTAATATAGTGGCCTCCAGTCCATGCTCAAATCTTTCGAAAGCATTGGGTGTTTTTGTACACATCTGTAATTCGGGGAAATTTTCATACATTAAGAATTCGTTTGAATCATGATATTTGGATCATATTATTTTGCCCACTCTAGGATATGATTTTAATAAGCTGAACCCTGGGGGGGGTGCTGATTAAAGCAGAACTGAACTGGTATTAATTTTTCAACTATGCATGTGCACATTTTCTTGTTACCATTGATTCGTTCATGAATCATGGGATACACACTTCAACATGAAGGGGGCATATTTATTGCCTCTTCGTCATGTTTTGAGGATGTTTTCTCCTTGATATATTTTCATCCACCCAGAGTTAAATCCTAGATGTTCTGTTAATATTTCGCCCCGAAATACTGTGCATCTCCTGTCTCTTTAAATTAACTTTGCAGTTAAGCAGTAAAAACCTGCTTAATATACTTTTTATACAGTAATATAGCCGAACGTTCTTCCCGAATTTCAGCAAGCGATTTTCTCTCCTGATATCAAGGAAGGCTGAGATTTTGGGAGCACCGTAACTAAAAACCCGTCGATGGAGCCAAACAATATGTTCAAATTATTAGGTGCTTCAATTAATTCCCGCTCTTGCCCAATAAAGCGCAGCAGTGGTGCACTGTGACCCGGGCCACACCTGACCTCCCTTGCGCACGCACGTGCCAGCTCTAGCCCTGCGCACGTACCGTCAGTAGTCTGGGCGAAGCACTGTGTGACACGCGATCGGAGGGCACAGAACACGAGTTTGTATCGCGTTCACGATGTCTAGTTTCGTACCAAAAAAAGGAGCATTTGCGGGAAGCGCATAACTCTTCTGCTTTCATCTCAAGAAATCTGCAGCGGAAAGTAATCATTTGCTAGTGCAGGCCTATGGTGAACATGCCATGTCGGAAACAACATGCTGAGAATGGTTCCGACGCTTCAAAGCCAACGAATATGACGTGAAGGACAAAGAGCACCCTGGGCAGCCGAAAAAGTTCGAAGATGGCGCATTTGGAGGCCTTATTGGACGAGGATTCATGTCAGACGCTCCACGAGTTGTTTGAAACACTACGGGTCGATGAGTCAACGGTTAGCAAACGTGTAAAGGCAATGGGAATGATCCAGAAGCTCGGAAACTGGATCCCACATGACAAGGTTATTCTTCTTCACGACAACGCTAGACCTCATGTCGCCAAATCAGTGAAGGAACTCTTGGAGGCACTTGGGCGGGACTTTTCTCCCACCCACCTTATTCCCCGGATATTGCTCCCTCGGACTTCCATTTGTTCCGGTCACTATAACACGGCCTATCAGAGCAGCACTTCCTTTCTGTCGCGGATATCCAAAAATGGCTCGATGAATGGTTCGCCTCGAAAGAACCTGCATTTTTCTACCGCGGAATCCATTTGTTACCCCAACGGTGGGAAAGGGTCGTAGCTGCCAACGGACACTACTTTGAATAGACTATCCTGTACCGTTCTGTGGCAACACACAGGTGTTTGTGTGGCAAAAAAACAGCGGGAATTAATTCAAGCACCTAATAGCATTCATTTTAGTACGAAGGAATTTCTCGAAAACCACTACAGATACTAGTTTCCTAGTAATTTATTCATTATATTCAGGCGTGTGGTAGTCATCCGGCCTTTGATCAGTTTTGTAGTAATTTAGAACAAAATCAGGTCGATTCACGCCCACGGCAAAATTGCTTATTTTCTGTAGACTTGTTTCTGAAATTAGATTTTCATGTATATTGCGAGACCGCGTACACTCCTACTTTGTCTAAACAAAAGCTGTGGTTTAGAGGAAGAGTACTTGATAATACCACACTTAAATGGAAATGGAGTGAGTTCATATGTATGTGTGCAATAAATTTTCCTGGTTAATTTAGATTAGGAACAATGCAAACTAAAAACGATTCCATGCGAGTTCGTGATCAAAACGTTCAGAACTTGTTATAAACGCAAAAAACTCGCAGTGTAACGTGGACATCTGTCTAATTTCTAATCTATCTCAATGCTAAAGACGATTATGGGAAACAACGGAATGAGACAGCAGTTTAGCAAAGTGACAGCATCTCCCATTTTGGACACTATTGAGAGGGGAAAGCAATACCGCTCGCTTTGTCTGCTTGTGCAACAGGTTATGAAATCTCCGTTCGTGCAAGCTATGATAGAAAAAATTCTCAGTATTTTAAAAAGTGCACATGTTCAATATGTTTATTGTTTTGCTGGATGCACAATATTTTCCTCAACTACCTGCAATTTTATTTTGTCACTATAATATGCATTTCTGAAAGATGGATTAGGAAAATCCTCACATCTTTCTAGGAAGCCTCAACACGATTTTCCAGTCTACCTAGCATAGCAGTTTCAGCACACTTCTGGGGGAATGTAACATTCTGATGAAGTTCACTTGTTCGTCTGCCTGTCTATGCGCAATATTAGTCCGATTTGGAAAAGTCTTTCTCTGTTGGAAACCTTGAATTACAAAAACGTAATGGCTTTTTGGTCTTTTTCCAGTGAATAATCTTACCAAAGGAATGCAGATGCTAATGCTTTTATTTTATCCCATTTCATTGCTTTTAAATTATTTGACTGAAATATTTTTTTCGTTGAGCGCATTTATTACTATGAAGACCATTTTGCGCCATTATCCACTTCAAAGAAATCTTTCCTGCTGGAGTTGTAAATATATATTCTATTTCCTTCGCTATCTGAATTCTTCTTTGCGTCACATGGCTTTCACTATAAAAAGTATTTTGCCCATACACTGTTAAAAATTGTGTGGTAGGTTGCACCAAAAAGTGGTGTTACAACAGCTGTACCACTTTCTGAGAAAAGATGTACCACTGTGTGGTGCAAACAAAATACATCAAAATGGTGCAACTTTGCTGTACGATATGGTACAAGGTTGCACCACGCGTTAAGGTGTAGTCAGTTAGCATCATGTTGTTGGGTTTTGTTTGCACCACACGTTAGTGTATCTTTTCCCCAAAAAGTGGTGCAACCTACTGCAAAATTTGTAAGTGTATCTTTAACTTTTCCATAACGAACCGTGCTGCCAGTAATCCGGGTAAGTAATATATTTATATTTGCGCTGGCAACTGATGTTAACAAAAAAAACTTCAGTTGAAAAGTCCTTTTCTTGATGGGGTACCATCGACTATGGCCAATTTGGTCGCATTTCCTACCTCAAATAATGCAGTTTTCTTGTTAGAAGACTTAAATGCATATAGCGTTTTCCTCAATGTTTCTGCTTCTAAAAGTCAGATCTGAAAAATTTTAGTCAAATACTTCCTTTACGAGAAGCATTTAGCATATACTTCCTAACTTTGTATGAAGTATCTGCTGCCAGAGGGGTTATAAAAGCATGTATTCTACTGCATCTTCTCTCATTAAATCTTTCTTTTTCGACCAGTTATACCGTTCTCTATAAGGAACACTGCGTACAGGGCGATTACAAATGGTCTTCCCGATTGCAAATATGTTTTGAGAGAAAAGTATACTGGCCGTATAAATATGGAACAAACACTAGTAAAAAGAGGAACTCAGCCCCCCCCCTTAATCTTATGAGTCCAACATGTGCACCTTGTTATAGACATAAAAACCGTATTCTATCTCATCCCATACATTTCTTAGGTCCAAATGACGTCAGCTGCTTTTTCTATGCGAATGTTTAAGTCATTAATAGTTGTAGATAATAGCAGCGCATAAACTGTATCTTTAAACAAATCCCGAAGAAAACATTATCGCTGTACATTTATCACCGATTGAGCAAAGTGAAATTCCACCTCGTATATAGTCTTGTTCCACTGACTCTCCATTTTCTTTGTGCTTCAAACTGGCGCCACCTACCAGATCTACGCAACTACAAAAAAAAAAAAAAGTTGCTCTTTCACATAATATCTGTAACTTCGGTCAAGCACCCTGAATTGTCTATTCAATTTTTTTTTTTTTTTTGGTACCGGGAAGATAATTTGTAATCACCCTTTACTTTAAATAATGGGCTATTTTTCTGTTGGGAGTAGTAAATTAATATTAATTTCCTCTGATTTTCTCTTCCTAAAAGCACGCTTAGAAAATTCGTAATGTCAGGAAGTGTCTGTTATGGAAGATGTTGCATGTACTCTGTTCGTTTTTGCGTAATGTACATTTTTGCCGCTAAGTGTTGGAAATGCATGTTTGCATTTTGGGTGTTCCATGAAAATTCATCCAGGGGTGGTTACTGCACCATTTAAGTACAAAACCTAAGAAATGTCATTGCTTCTTATGGTGAGGTAGCAGAAATGACCTTAGAAAATTTCTCTCTTCTAAGACTGAGGGGAATTTGAGTAAAAATTACAGCTATAATGGGTTTGAGTTTCCTTTAACATCTCATCTGTTGTTTCAGACAATTTCAAATCCAACCTCAGGCTATGTATAGACAGCTCAAAATGTTTAACAAATATTGCTATTTTAGCTCTGTTGGACCCTTCTGCAACGCTTAAATTGAAAAAGAAATAATCTTACAATTATTTTTACTATTTTTGTTGATGCAGGTGATAAAGTTCAGCCCCATTTAAGAAGGAAAAAACCTGTTCCCAAGGAAGAAATTGTCAAAATTCGAGATACAGTCGAATCCGGTGTAAGGAATAGCCTATTTTTCATAAGAAAATATTCCAATAAGCGGGATATTCCATTATCCGCCGGAATCTTTCCAAATAAATTCACATACATATGCATTTACATACGAATTCCGGTACGTGTAACTACCTACGTAAATACGTAGTAAAGAAAAAGAAGTTTAAAGAACAGATAAAAGCTAAGTTAAATGTTGCTTTATAGTGACTTAAAATTTATGCAGTACAGTATTGTACACATAATAGCGTACAATTTGATAAAATATAGTACAGTACATATGTAAAGTACTGTAGGTGTAATATTCATGGCTTGGCAAAATTATCAGTTATTTTACGTTGCTTTTTTTTTCGGAATTTAATAAATTTGTTACCTGATTTTTTAGTTTATAATATGCGGAGAAGTCTACATTATTCTTTTTTTCCAAAAAGAGTCTTAAAATGCTGCATGCGTTATTCACTTCCGCATCAGAAGGTACTTCAATATCCACATGATAATCTTATTCTGTAATCTCCACACTAAGAACCACACATTGCACATGTGTTTCTGTCTGTAAACAATCGCAACACAAAGACGACTTGAATAAGGAAACTGCTTTTCTCCTTTGTAACCTTAAAAGAACAAAAAATTTATTCCAATAACCGGGATTAATCAGATATTCTATTAACAGGAGCATTTTATCATTATGTACACAGGTTGCGGTTTGGGACAAAGGAATTTTATTCTTTTAAGCGGGATATTCCACTATCCGAAATTACATTAAGCGGGTTCGACTGTATTTCCAAAGTTGTCCGTAGTTCACGCACCTGTATCTCTCTATAAAAAAAAAAAAGGTTCGGAAAGATATTTAAAATTTCGCACAATAATAGTCACACAACCTCCAAATGAAATGCACAGTAGCTGATCCTGTGAAGTAGCTGGAAACGTTGCAATGGCCGCCCTGGTGGCCGAGTTGTCTGAGGCTCGGTCTTCGGATTAGTTGTCAGAGATGGACCTGGGCTCGTAAACCGAATGAGGGCCGCCCCGGTGGCGCAGTAGTCTCAGGCGTTGGCCTCTGATCATTCGTCCGTAAGGGGTCCGGGTTCGAATCCCGGTCAGGCATGAATGTTGTGTTTGTCTTACGGCACTGGCTCTCTCCCTTCCCTGGAACCAGTGACCCTAAATTAGGGACGGGCGACTGCTTATAGCCCATTGAGTTGCTCACGGTGGTCGTTAAACCTCCAATCAAAAAAAAAAAAAAGCCGAATGAGGCTGGCCCTGTCCCTTCCCTGGAACCAGTGGCTCTAAAGTGCAGACAGCCGACAGCTTATGGCAATCAATTTCTCATGATGGTTGTTAAACCCCGTAAAAGGAAAGAAGCGTTGCCTTCTACATTGCTTCAACAAAAGAAATGCAAATATTTATTTTTGAAAAGTATTGCTGTGGAAATTACATTACTTCGATGAGTGGAACAATAAATCTTTTTTCTTTCTTTCTTTCCAATACAGGCCTCGCACGAGCTTTTCCCCCATGACTGCTGCTCATTGTTCCGTAACTGAAAGGTACAGAAAGTACATAATACATTTTCTGCCTTTTCAGAAATCACTTCTTTGTCTAAGTTCCACCCTCCTTTATTTTTTGTTTCGTGAAGACAGAATTGTTCATTGTCTTGGTTCTGATTTTAATCGGGGTGTCAATCTCAGTTCAGCTGCCCCTGTTTAGCCTCATTTTTTGGTGGACCAAGAAACTGTTCGATCGATCGCACGTAGCTCTCCTCCTCCCCATTATTAGAGAAGATTGAAACAGGGGATTCTCTCTGTTCTTTTAAAAGGGGGTAGTTTCTTTCCGTCTACTACAATTGGTGTGGAGAGACTAAAAGAAACTACGTGAGCAAAACTACAATTGAACTCCAACGCAGTGCAGAATTTTGCTCGTTCATTCCCGAAAGCAACGTTCTTAATCGAAGTTTGAGCAACGTTCTTCTGAAGTTACGGTAGCAAGAGGGCGTTTGCCTTGTAACAAAGGATCTCAAAATACCAACGATAAAATATTGTTAAGAAGTTCATTAGGTTTTGTTCTTTGTGATGCTGGTTGTCAAGGAAACGCCAGCAATGCACATATGGCATAAGTTTTAGTACCTTTTTAAAGTTGGTCTGAAAAAAAAAGTTTTCTTTTTAATGCCAGATTAAAAGGCAGGAGCGTTAATGTTTATAACAAACTAACAGGTAACAAACATTCAAGTTGATGGACGGAAATCAAGAACTACGAAATAGAAGAATAACAACTTCGTATGGGTTTTTTCCTGGAAAGATTTTTTGGTGCATTGTTATGTCATAACCGTGCACTCTATAAAACATAAGAGCGGAGCCCCTTGAGCTTCTTTAAAGTATACACTGCCCTGCCACTAATATCCGGATAACTCCATATCTGAGCTAACGGTTTGTTAGGTGCAATGCAGGGCGTGCTACGATTTGTTGAACAGAGAACGGAAGTTGAGATACCGTCCTGGTAAGTGTGTATTCTTGAGATAACGACTTGGTAGATAGAAGTGTATTTTGATGGACTCAATTTATGTTGTGATATGATTTAAAGTCACTGTTGATCTATGATGATTAGCTAATGAAGAACAATAAAACGTGAACAGTATAAAATATAAGCTCCTGCTTGTTGACTCCTTACCCTAGACAGTTAGTGTTTCTCTACTTACTAGTGTTCAGTTGGTATTCACAAGTTCATATTTAAACATTTAAACCTTACCGCTTACAGCCACTTCGAACAACCTTTTAAACCTAACTTTTAAATTTTCAGACAGTAACAATTTTATCTTCAGCAGGAGACATTAACTTTCCGAAGTGACTTAAATCATCAGTGGCATTGTCACCAGACATTTTGCATGGTGTTTGAACATTCAAAATTTATATTACGTAGTTGCTGGCAATAGCATTTGAGGGTGTCCTGTTTTTAGCACGTCATTTGTAAAAAAAGATCGTGCTTATGTTATCGGTTTGTCCGTCCGTCTGTCTGTCTGTAGACACCATAACCTATAACTGTTAGTCCAATTTGAAAAATTCTTTTTTCATTGGGAAGCTTGAAATATGCAAATGATCCTTCATTTCGCTTTGTTATTTACGATGTATAGTTTTGCCGCTAGAGGGCGTAAATGCAGATGATATCGAATTCTAAATACATTTTATTCCATATATTTGCTTCTGAACATCCGACTGAAAAAATTTTTTATCTTTAGATTCCATTTATGTCAGAGTATTTTAGGTATAGTTACTTCAAGTTACGCATAGATTTTCCGCTAGGAAGCGTAAAAGTAAATTGTTTCCCCCGATATCTCTTCTAAATCTCCGATTTGAATTTTTTTCTTCTTCAGAGGATACAGCTCCCGATGGAAAACCTTTTGCATATAATTTCCAATTTTTTGGGTAAAGAATACTTTTGCCACCAGGGGCGTAAGTGTTTATTTTTCCTTCTCATATATTTGCCATAAAATCTGAGCTTCTAAAATCTCAATTGAAAAAATTCGTTCGTGCACCGATGCCACTCACATCGATAAACTTTTCGGAATATTTTCTTAAAATATTGCATGGTTTCTCCGCCAGGGGACGTAATGTATATCTTATTTTTGTTAATATCATTGCTTCTAATGGTCCTATTTGAAAAATTCTTTCTTTATTGGATAGTTTCCGGTGTGACATGTTTTTCATATAATTTCCACATTTTCAAGTAATTCATAGACTTTGCGCTAGGGGCTTAAAGGTAAATTGCGTTTCCCCCGATATCTCTGCTTCTAAAACTCCGGTTTGAAAAATTCTTTCTGCACCGGATACAGCTCCTGATATGAAATTCTTTGCATATAATTTCTAATTTTTGGTAAAAAATGGTTTGGCCACCAGGGAGCGTAAGCTTTATTTCCACTTCTGATGAATTTGCAGAAAAATCTGAGCTTCTAAAATCTCGATTGAAAAAAATTATTTTGTGGACCGGTACTACTCACGTCGACAAACATTTTAGAAATATTTCCTTCTCAAAATAATGCGTGATTTCTGCGCCAGGGGCGTAGATGTATATCTTATCTTTGTCAATATAATAATTTCAAAATTTTCAAGTAATTCATAGACTGCATCTCTCCTTCAGGGGGCATCTCTCCTTCTAGGAGTCCGATTTGAAAAATTATTTCTTTGTCGGATAGTGTTTCCAATGTGAAATGTTTTCCATATAAATTAAAAATTTTCAAATAAATCATAAACATTCCACCAAAGGGTGCAAGGGTAAATTGCGTTTTCCCTGATATTTTTGCTTCTAAAACTCAGATTTGAAAAATTCTATCTGTATCGCATACAGCTCCTGATGAAAATGTTTTTCATATAACTTCTAATATTTGATAAAGATGGTTTAGCCGCCAGGGGGCAGAAGTGTTAATTTCTGCTTCTGATGTATTTGCAGCAAAATCTGAGCTCCTGAAACTCGACTAAATTTTTTTTTTTTCTTGGACCGATACTGCTCCCATTGAAAAACCTTTTGAGAATACATTCTTCCTAAAATAATGCATGGGGAAAACCATGCATTATTTTAAGAAGAATGTGGCATAGATGCATATCTCATATTATATCATAGATGCATATCTTATATTTGTCCATATCTCTGCTTCAAAGATTCCGATTTGAAAAATTGTTTCTTTTTTGGAGAGACTCTCCGCTAGGAAATTTTTCTCATGAGTTCAAATTTTTATTAACGCACAAGTCTGCAACCAGAGGGCGTAAGTTCACGATTCCGTTTACAGCAATATCTGCGGGATTAAAAACCCGATTGAAAAACTTCTTTCTTCGGTCAGATACTATTGCTTTCCGAACCGGTTCCATTGACTTTTGAATAGCTTTGATAAATTTAATTTGCGCCAGAACGGATTCAAAAGAAGTGCTCATTACACCCGAAAATTCGGTGTCATCTTTCTTGTTAAAATCCCTATTGCAAAGAGCTATGTGGTCGTCAAAGCATTCCCTGTACAGATAGATGGTGGTGGTCCGGAAATGGAAATATTGACCTTGTAAAAGTCTCTGTGCCCTACGGCTAACAAACTTTGTTTTATGGTTCGTCCATCGTGTGGATAAACGTTTTTGTGAAACTGCTGTCTTAAACAGCTCGATCGATGCAGTTGAGAAATTGTTTCAAAACCACGTAGTCACGACTTACCAACAGGTCTGACAGTTTATTATACAAGAGCATTATAGCATAAAAAAAAAAAAAAAGAGCATCTGACCCCTCCCGAGTGCGGGGGAGGGGTGTTTAACGGCCACCATGAGCAGCTCTAAGGGCAATAAAGCAGTCGTCCGTCCTTGATTTGGAGTTACTTGTTCTGGAAAGGAGCTGTCTTTGACGACTGCTAATTGTCTACATTGGACAGTCGCACCATTCATCCCTCGTTCGAGGTTCCAGCTCAGACGATTAGGTGCCGCCCCGGTGGCGCAGTGGTCTAAGGCGTTGGCCTCTGATCATTCGTCCAAAGGGGTCCGGGTTCGAATCCCGGTCAGGCATGGATGTTGTGTTTGTCTTACGGCACTGGCTCTCTCCCTTCCCTGGAACCAGTGACCCTAAATTAGGGACGGGCGACTGCTTTTAGCCCATTGAGTTGCTCACGGTGGTCGTTAAACCTCCGAAAAAAAAAAAAAAAAAAAAAAAAAAAAGACGATTAGGCAGAAAACATCGCCTCGGACCACTCTGCCACAGAGGCGGCAACCAGATTTCGTATCCAAATTAAGAAAAAAAACAGAAAAGTTGCGCTGTTTGTTTAGTACGAACTCATTTAAAATTAAAGCTTGTATATTTTGTAACTGGAGTAAGTCTGAGCGGCAACGCCTCTGCATTATCGCGCCACAAGACTAGCCTTCTGACGTCACTCTAATGGGCTTAAAGCTAATGTAAGTGTTGACAGCACCAGATCTTTTTTGAGACAAAAAAAAAAAGTGCTGTTATTGATATGTCCAATTCTGCCCAAAGTCGCAAGATTTATCACTGATAATATTTCATGGTAGGGTCGATTCAAAAGTCCCCGAACTCTGAATTCACATATTTCTATCACAAATATAGTGATGTATAGCTATTTTTACATACTGTTATATTGACACTCATACTTGCAGGTAATGAAAACCATTTTACAATAGATACTGGGCCGCCCCGGTGGCTCAGTGGTCTAAGCGATGGCCTCTGATCATTCGTCCGAAAGGGGTCCGGGTTCGAATCCCGGTGAGGCATGGATTTTGTGTTTGTCTTACGGAACTGGCTCTCTCCCTTCCCTGGAACCAGTGACCCTAAATTAGGGACGGGCGACTGCTTATAGCCCATTGAGTTGCTCACAGTGGTCGTTAAACCTTCAATCAAAAAAAAAAACAAGCTGGAATTGTCCACCATTCTGTTGACACAAATTCATCCGGCGACACGTGTTGGCGGACACTCTTTTCAGGGTGTTGGCTGGTATGTCCACGGCTGTAATGATATTGTTCCTTAGGTCCTGTACCGTCTTAGGGTTGTTGTGGTAAACTGTGTCTTTCAGATTGCCACCATAAATAAAATTCTGGAGGACTAAAGTCTAGTGACCGAGGCGGCCAAAGTTTTTTCGAGATTATTCGATCGTGGAAGAACTCACGGAGCATCTAAATTGTGCCGTTTGATGTGCGGCACGCTGCTGCATCGTGTTGAAACCAACAGTAACGTTCGTATTCTTCCAGCATCGCTACAAATTGATGGATGATGTCTGAATACACAGCGGAATTTACAGTTGTGTCGAAAAAAATTAGCCCTACAACTCGCCGTCTAGACTTGGCGCACCCCACTCCAACTTTCTGACAGTGAAGTCCAACGTCCTGCAATGCGTGTGGATTCTCCGCCACCCATATGTGAGTATTTTGGCTATTGACATGTCCATTCAAATGAAACCATGCCTCGTCACTGAAAAAAGGGTTGTAAAGCTGGTTAGTCACCATTGTTGGGAGCGAAACTCTTAAACCATTGGCAGTAGGCAATGCGCTTTTCAAAGTCCAAAGGACGAAGCACTTGCACTACTAGAATTCTGTACGGCCGTAGCTTTAGACGTTCAGTAGTCCTCTGGCAGGCTGAATACGATGCCCCTAACTCTTGAGACAACCGCCGAAATGACTTCCCGGGAGAACGCTGAAGAGAAACGTGAATTTTCTTCAGAAACGTGGTCATCACCACGGCCGGTCTACCGGCCGCTTTTTTAGGCTTATCCTGAACACAGCCTGTCTCGCGAAACCGGTTCGCAAGGTCATACACAGTTGTTTTCCCTGGTATTAGAAACGTCAGGAAACTTCCTTTGAAAGAGCTGGATGCAACGTTGGTAAGATTTTTCCGCAAAATAAACTTCTAACAAAGCGACTCTGTTCTTGCGTGAGACTCGTGGCTGACTGAACGTTACTGCTTGCCTGCGTAAGCGTAGTGTCACGTGTGCTATCACGTGACGCAGCTAGTTTCCCAAGGTCACACACAAGAGCCACAAGCAGCAATACTCTATCTTTTATCGTTTTACAGCAAATACGTTTTAAAATATAGAGTTCGGGCGACTTTTGAATCACCCTGTATAAGTGCTGAACGGTTAGTGCTTGTTCCTCTTAGCGGAAACATAAGACAGTCTCTAGTTGCTTGGGTTTAGTTCTTTTGCTGAAGCGAGTTCCGGTAAATTTGCGAGATAGGTTGTTTCAGAGCCTTTATAAAAACTAAAGGTGATCAGAAAATTAACATGATTCGGTAGATGCGTTTATTGTAGAAAACTGTTCAAATGTCTCTCTCTCTGTATTGTAGTTTCTCTTCGAGTAATCGACAAGTTTAGGAGCCTCTTATTTTGGGTTGCGTAATTTTTTTTTCTGAACTTTAATTTATGAATTCCTATAAATTTTCATTGTATTCAGTATTCGCGTGGAGATTTGCGCATGCTGATTAATACCCATGGGGGAAATAAACTCAATGTACAGTGTTTCATCCGTGTTCTCTTGAAAAGCATAACATTCCATATTATTCAGGAACATGAGGTTTTTTAAATAGGTAAGAATCTGGATGTGAGAGGCTCATTACTTAGCACTGTTTACCCTGAAATTACGTTATTAACATAGACTAAAACTGGCGTTTTTTTTTTTTTACTTTTCGCTGATGGTGTCGCAATCTACAAAACATGCCCTGTTTCGTGTGAGGTTGGCAGTGTATCACGTGATAGGAACAGTTCAGCCAATGCGGATCTTATGAAGTAATGACAAGTGAGTTAACCCCATTTTTATTTATTTATTTTCTATTTTCTTCGACTGAGTGCTGTTTCTACGAACAACGAATGAAAATCATTCCCGATGTCGTAGTTCTTTGTGTTACCTGTCTTTGATGTCTTTTAATAGGACGCATTAGGAACAAACAAGTTCTCGCATTGGCCGTTTACCTTTTTCCCTGGATGGCAAATGATAGTTATTTCCATCTCTTTCTTCCGGTACCGGGGACGTTTGCGTGCGTCGTGCTGGTGCTCCCTTGCTGTAGAAACTAAAACGCTCCCATTAGTTTAGACGAATTATTAATCATATGCTCTCATCACTGAGGTTGTATCACACACACGGAATGTTCAAATAAAAATCTTTTTGTTTGCTGTCGTTTTTGTCGCCGCCTCACATTCAGAGGACAGTCAGAGTAATCGTTCATGAATAACTGAATATCTATGGAGCGCGAAGAACTTCGCCTCACGGAAACTCTTTCTTGGTGTAGGAAAAAAGATCCTTAAAGAAAAGGAGAAATGCTAATTTAGTCTCATTAAATTTACTTATTTCGCCAGACACTTCGGCTTTATTTTTCCAGGTAGACTAAAATTCCCTACGTAAGAATCGCTAGGAAAATGTGTTCTGAATGTGGTTTATTATTCGGTGTAGTGCAGGGGAGGGTACGAAGGGACAATACGGAATTTATATTTTGTGCTGTGCAAATATAGTCAAATTTGTAGTTGAAGAGACCATTAGAAAATTCGAATTATGAAAGTTTTAACATGGGATAGAAGTTATCGAATACTATTACTGTTTTTAAACTAAAACACTTCCTTTTAATAGCGTAAAACACATACACAATTTAAGCAGAGCTTTCGCGCTTCACCTGGAGCTTCTTAGAGAAGTTGCTATCTCTACGAAGGCTTTGAAAGCTTAGCCCAGACGAAGCCTCCTGGTGGAGCGCGAAATCTCGGCTTAAATTGTGTGTTTTATTACGCCATTAAAAGGAAGTGTTTATGGGATAGAAAAATAACTTCAAACATCAATTCAGTGATTTAAAATATAGTATTTTATTCAAAGAGTTTTCATGGTAATATGTACAGTACAAAATATTTACAGTTTTTTGGGGAAAAAGCTAGAAATTTTTGTTTGTTCTTTGGAGTTAATACTCTGAGTTGTAGTAAACTCTTTTAGTTTATTGAGCGTCAGGGAAATAGTCACCTACCTTCTGCTGTCCCTTCAACAAATAGTCTCAACTCTTGGATGTGGTCCATGACCTGTGCAGATGTTGGGATCGGCTTTTCTGGAAGTTCCGGCTTGTATCCATCCTTAATCTGAAGATGCAATGTCATTTCCATTCTGCATCTGTCAGTTCGCCGCAAACTGCGAAGTTCTCGTCCAAGTTCGCAAGATCCCCAAAAGGAATACCCGCGACATGTCCAACATATTTCCTGTTATCCACAGTGTGGGTATGATCAAAACAGCTTCATTTTGCTCTTCACCTTCTATTTGGCAGAAATCTTTTCGAAAGCAGTTGGCGGTAGTTTTTAGTGTCATTTGGTCCCGCGTAATATTACACATTCGCGACAGTATCGATCACTGCTTACCTACCCGTATAAACATGTTGCCTACGTGATACTGCAAGCTGTTTTTCGTGGTCTGCGTGGCATTTTTACTTCCAATTATCTTACAAAAGTTCGACTAACAGGTGACCTTTTTTACATTGTTTTAATAGAAAATTCAAGGGACCTAAGGGGAAAAGTTCCAGTTAAACAAGAGTTCGAATTATATACGTTGAAATTAGTAAAGTTTGACTGTGCTAATAACAAAGTTAATTACTTAAGCAGATAATTTTTTTTTTGGTTGCTTTCGAGGGGTAACTGCCACCTCCGACAATCAGATAAGAACACTAATATGGGATTAGCGCAGAGTAAGATCATGACCATAGCAATCAGGAGGGCAGGGAAGGCCGTTGCCCTCCTAGAATTGCCATACCAGGGACGTAAAAAATAGAAAAGCACAACGTGGGAATAAGTTTACTAGAAACTGTACCTGAAGAAAAAAAAAGCTATACATTTCTGTATTTTTTTAAGACTTCGGTTAGCAGTATACAGTATTCTTCGCAGTACAAAGCAACCTACACTGTTAGGTGTTAACTACTCGTAAGAATGAAAGTAATTGTCAAAAGCAGTGGATGGAGGCATTTAAAAAAATGAGGATTATACCTAACCTCCATGACCTCTCCGAAGACGCCATAGGGAGCGAATGAGCTATTTTTGCTCTGTCACGGAAAACTCCCTTGAAGCGTTTAATCGAATGAGCTATTTTTCCAAGCCCTACACCGAAGGATCTTCCTGTTATATTCAATACTTAATACTTATTCGTTTTGCTCTGGTTCGTTTTCAATTCAGCATTTCTGCAGAGTGTTGTGTTGTCGGCGTCCACGTAATCTTTACTTAATATTTACAACCGTTTACTCCTGGGTTTAGTCTTTACCCAGTTTTCACGTTTTTAGTGAAATTGTCAAAAACAAAGTGAGATTTTTTAAATATTGGGTTGGAAAGAAAGTAATGTCTGATGACGAAGTACCCGAATTGGAAGCCCCGGCCACGGCGCACATTGGCCACTGAGATTGCGGAGCACACTGGCAGGACCATCAGCAGGTAGGTGGCTTAAGTCAGTGGCAGTTAGCCGTCGGAAGGCGAAGCATGTGAACGCCAGCCATATGGAAGTGAACAAGGAGCACATCCGCCATGGCATGCCGTATGAGTTTCGCCGCCGTAGTACCTCTGTAAGTGATGGAAGGAATATTACCAGTGTGTACTCCAATGTCATATCACATTATCAGTGCTGCCGTTGGTTCGAACGCTTTCAACAGGGAAATTTCGACCTGCCAGACCGTCCCAAAGCCGAAGACCTGCAACAGTGAATATGGACATGCTTTTGAAGACCTTGTGGTCTAAGCGATGGCCTTTGATCATTCGTCTGAAAGGAATTCGGGTCCCGGTGAAGCATGGATGTTGTTTGTCTTACGGCACTGGCTCTCTCCTTCCCTGGAACCAGTAGCCCTAAATTAGGGCCACTGGTTCCAGGGAAGGGAGAAGAAAGCCCATTGATTGCTCACGGTGGTCGTTAAACTTCCAATCCCCCCCAAAGACCTTAGTGTATACCGATCCACGTGTTATCATGCGGGAGTTGGCCCAACAACAGGGGGCTACCCACACGAGCATTACCACGCACCTGCGTCAACTTGGGAAGGTGCACAACAGGAGAGTTTGGGTACTCCATCAACTCATACACGGCTGGCCACCCAAAATGCAACACCTAGAAGGACACGAGATAGCAAAGCCAAATTTACTGGACACATAACAACAGATACAAAGAGGAAACGATTGAGCTTACAGGCCCGTGCGACTTGCGGAACACGCAGACATCAATAGTTCGTGTGGCTCCCATGGCTGGCAATAACGGCCACTACACGCCGCGGCATCGAACGAACGATTCTTTGGATGTGGGCTTCGGATATGTCTGTCCTGGCAGATTCCACACGTTGCCACAGTTAATCAGTCGTAGCCGCGGGTGGTGCTTGCCTGGCCACTCGTTTGCCGATCAGCGACCAGACTTGTTCGATGGGCGACATATCGGGAGAACAGGCGTATCACGGCAGCGGTGACACCTAGTGGGCCGTGAAGAATTGTTGCACGATGCGTGCCACGTGCGCATTGTCCTGTTGAAACGTGCCGCTGGCAAGTCCTGCAATTAAGGGAGGACTACAGGCTGGATGTCGTCCCACACGGGCGCCGATGTCTCGGTACGGTAAACCGCTGTCGCGATAAGCCACTATTCGTCCTCTGTCGAACTTGAAACGTGCTGGAATGACTGCCGTATTCTGCGACGAGGCATCAGGAAGCTTCCCACGCACAGGTCCGGCAGCACAACACACTTCCACTACTTACACCCCGCCTTCTGTGCACCCTTCTTATAGCGCTTCTCGGTGGCGTGCCAGACGCACATGATTTGCATATGCCCTGCAATGCTAATCGTTTGCATGTCCTCTCGCGGGTGACGCATGCTGCGAATTTCAGGCTAATCGCATGCTTCCTTCTTAATTTCATTTATTCATTTTTCAGTTGCCACATATTACAGTTCAAAATAGAAACAATATAATAAATTACAAAAAATGTAGCAACCAGGAGGAGGGAAAAGGCCGCAAAACCTGACATAGCCCTCCCACCCCTAGTACTAAAAAGGAGGAAAAAAAAGACACAAAGAACAGTACAAAAGACAAGTCAAAGGCATATTGAATATAACTGAAAGATTAAATAAATACATAAGTGTATATAGATGCAAGGTCTATCCATAAGCCGAGAAATCAATCGGCGACCAGATCAATTCAACCCAGCACTAATTGAAAGACTTGTTAATAAGGTGGTGCTTGAATTTTTTTTTTTTTAAATAGGTCAAAATTGTTAATAGATTTTATGTCACAAGGCAAAGATTTCCAAAGTTTTGGACCCGAATAATTTATATTCATTTTAATTGTTTCTGTCCGAGGGAAATTAGGTATGAGTGTTGATCGATTCCTGGTTTTCATAAGTATATGAGTGCGAATATTTAATGATATTAAGTCATGGTATAAATCATTTTCAATTCTTCTCAACATTATTTTACCAAGATTATAGTCAAATAATTGTTTTATTGTAAGTTGGTGTTGCATTTTGGGTGGCCAGCAGTGTAGTTCAGCAGAAAGCAAATCGCATGTTTGCATGCGTGTGTTCTCTGCTTGCACGTGACCAAGTTGAAAAACTCATTGATCGCACTGTAACAGGGGACAAAAATGGGTCCTGCATGGCAGTGTCAGCACCCGAAAACAGTGGTTGGACCTAAACCAGAAGCCCATGCCGACTCCCAAAGCCGGCTTACACCGACGGTAGGGTCCTGCTATCAATTTGGTGGGATGCGAGAGGTGTGGTGTTTATTGAGCTGCTGCCGGACACCACTACTATCACCGCCGATGTGTACTGTAGTCAGCTCGACGATCTGCACGCATCGTTCACGTACTATATTTTAATCGTCTGTCGAAGGATTTGATTTTGAAGTTCTGTAGCGAGATCGGATATTGTGGATAGCATATCGCATGAAATCACGGTTATCGTGGCACATATAATCTCTTCCTCTCTCCCCTATTCTGTGCTACTGATATTGTGTTAGCGTACGAAGCCCGGTACTTAAATTATTGTACATGCGATTATATGATGTCTATGTAATCTATGGAAACAAACCCCTTAAGACAAAAACGGTATTATAGCTATCAAGAGTAAATTTTATATTTCGGATTTTTGTGAAATAATACTATCATATAAAGCAGTATATTTCACCTTTTGTTAAACTTAATTGAAAGTCATGTCATTTTAGAAAGATGTTATGTTCCATAACATTTTGTTACTTTGAAAAATCACGGAAAAAAAAAAAAAAAACTTCATTTGTGTTAAGTCCTACAGCAAAAATATTACAAACCTATCCAGAAAAATAGTGAGCTCCAACCACATCGCCCATATATAAAGGTAGACTGCAACTGACGCCACAACTTGACTCCAACCTCAAAGAAGCAAATGTCACGTGATTTTAAGCTACAATGTTAAAACAAAATTCTACAACTTTTCACCGGTAAGAAACCTATTAAATGATTAAACAGATTCTATGTATTTATAGTAATAAGTGATTCCAATTTTCCGTGAATATTTATTACGGTTAGTAAGGGCGACTATTCCAAGTTTTCATATTTGCAGTAATGGTTATCATATACGGGAAGAAATAATCAATATTGAGGTTCAGTTCCCAATCTAGAAAGCGTGTGCCCACTAATAAAATTATATAATCTTTCGCGATTAAAAAAATGAATCAACATGTTTTAATATTTTAGCAAATATTCATCACAATCTAATCATCGCCTATAATCAAGCCTATCTGCGACTGCATATAGCCCATTTAGTTGCTCACGGTGGTCGTTAAACCTCCAATTAAAAAAAAGGCATATCTATGCACATACATATTTTAAGTAAACTAACTTTGAGTACGGCAATGTCATTGACATATATTTTTATGCTTGAACTATGTACACCGAGATTTTTCACATTATACATAATATACTGAAAATATTGTAGCTCTGTATCATGTAATTAATGAGAACGCCACTTAACATGATGTATCAAGTGGAAACGCAGCCGGTTCACACAAAAACACACACGAAATAAACTACTTCCTTCGTCCTAGCGACTTGTCTTGTAACATCGAAACGGTTACAATTAAAGTTTTATAAATGACAGTTTATTAATGAATATATTCTTAGGTATATCATTCCTAAAAACAACCCTTTTAACTTACATAATTTACTATCTGGCTATATTTAAAAGCAGCCGGTCATGCCATAAGAAAGCATGGATTGGATAGCACGAAATCGCTTGTGCCTAACGTCACGTGATCTGACTGCTTTCATGTTGGGACCACGGCGGCTAGTGGCAGCCTAGCCGCCGTGGTCCCAACATGAAAGCATCCACTACATATGGTGGAATACTTCAATAGAAAACTAAATGACTAATTTCCTCACACTAGTAGAAAAAACATTGAATCGCGCCGTTAGTTTTACTTTATACGTGATTATACGTTGGTGTCTTTCTGGTTCAGCGGTGGTACGCGTGTTCCCGTAAAAAAACGATCCCGTGTTCGAAACCCACCGGTGGCAAAGGGAGAGAATTAACTTTGTGTACGTCAGGAAAGGACTCTTTGGTGAAAAAGTCAAAATCGAAGATTTCTCTATATAAATACGTAAAAACCTGAAACGGACTTTCCTGAAATAAACGAAATCATTGACTACTAAAAAAAAAAAATCTGCCAAAATACACCGTAATTTCCGTTTTTAAGTTAGGAACAAAATTAAAAACGGAAAATTCGTTAAAAGACTGACACATTTCTCGCAATGTAGAATTCATGGAAAATTCAGGAATTTTCCATGAATTCTCACCCCTTATTTTTTAGCACGTCTTTTGTAAAAAAAGATCCTGCTTATGTTATCGGTTTGTCCGTCAGTCCGTCCGTCTGTAGACACCATATCTCTAACTATTAGTCCGATTTGAAAATTTTTTTGCATTGGGAAGCTTGAAATATGCGAATGAGGGTCCTTCATTTAGTTTTTTTTTTTTACGATGTACAATTTCGCCGCTAGAAGGAGTAAATGCAGATCTCGAATTAAAAATACATTTTATTCCACATATTTGTTTCTAAACATCGGATTGAAAAAATCCTTTTATATTTCGATTCAATTTATGTCAGAGCATTTTAGGTATAGTTACTTTTCAAGTTACGCATAGATTTTCCGCTAGGGGCGTTAAAGTAAATTACGTTTTCTCCGATATCTCTTCTAAAACTCCGATTTGAAAATGTTTTTTCTTCAGCGGATACAGCTCCTGAGGAAAAATATTTTGCATATAATTTAATTTTTTTTTGTAAAGAATACTTTACCAGGGGGCGTAAGTGTTAATTTCTGCTTCTGATGTATTTGCCATAAAATCTGTGCTAAAAATCTCGATTGAAAATTTTTTTTTTTTCATGGACACTAACTTCGATGAACCTTTTCGGAATATTTCATTAAAATATTCCAGTTTCTCCGCCAGGGAGCGTAGACGTATATCTTATTTTTGTCAGTATTCCTGCTTCTAATGGCTCGATTTGAAAAATTATTTATTGGATAGCTTCCGGTGTGACATGTTCTTCATATAATTTCGAAATTTTCAAATAATTCATAACTTCCCGTTAAGGCCGTAAAGGTAAATTGCGTTTCCCCCGATATCTCTGCTTCTAAAACTCAGATTTGAAAAATTCTTCCTGTACCGGATACAGCTCCTGATGGGAAATCCTTTGCATATAATTTCTAATTTTTAGTAAAAATGGTTTGGCCCTAGGGGGCGTAAGCTTTATTTCCGCTTGTGATGAATTTGCTGAAAACTGAGCTTCTGAAATCTCGATTGAAAAAAATTCTTTTGTCGACAAACATTTTAGGAATATTTTCTTCTCAAAATAATGCGTGGTTTCTGCGCCAGGGGCGTAGATGTATATCTTATTTTTGTCAAATCTCTCCTTCTAGAAGTCCGATTTGAAAAATTCTTTGTCGGATAGTGTTTCCCGATACGCAATGATTTACATATAAATTCAAAATTTTCAAGTAAATCATAGACTTTCCGCTAGGGGCCGCAAAGGTAAATTGCGTTTTTTGCTTCTGAAACTCCGATTTGAAAAAGTCTTCCTGTATCGCACACAGCTCCTGATGAAAAATATTTTTCATATAATTTCTGATATTTGGAAAAAATGGTTTGGCCACCGAGTTTATTTCTGCTTCTGGTGTATTTGCAGCAAAATCTGAGCTCCTGAAAACTCTACTAAAAAATGTTTTTTCTTGGACCGATACCGTTCTCATCAACAAAACTTTTGAGAATATTTTTTTCCTAAAATAATGCATGGGTTTCCCCGCCAGGGGCGTAGCTGCATATCTTATATTGTCCATATCTCTGCTTCGAAGAGTCAGATTTGAATTTTTTTTCTTTGTTGGAGAGAGTTTCCGCTGCGAAATGTTTCTCATATAAATTCAAATTATTCTTAACGCATAAGTCTGCAACCAGAGAGCGTAAGCTGACGATTCCGCTTACAGCAATATTTGCGGAATTAGAAACCCGATTGAAAAACTTTTCTTCCGTCAGATGCTATTGTTTTCCATACCGGTTCCTTTGACTTTGAAATAGCTTTGATAAACTTTGCGTTAGAATGGATTCAAAAGGCGTGCTCATTACACCCGAAAATTCAGTATCTTTCTTGTTACAGTGAGTGAATAGAACGAAAGGTAACCAGAACATGCTACTTAGATTGACAGATATGAAAGTTATGTTGTGGATGCGTAGAGAGGACACTCGCTGAGTTGCTAAAATTTTATTGTATTCATATATCGCGTTTGCCAAGCTTCATTTGTGCCTGGTCTTCCTTCCTTTAGTTTGTTTTTATTGTTACACAGTGAAACGCTTCATTGTTCGAAAATTAATTTATATTGGACAAAACAAAGATGAACATATTTAATTCTGCACTTGATTAGAAGAAAACGCTGTTTTACATGCAGTGTGTGAAAATTTTAAGTGTCTCCGAAAAAAAAACAGTTAAAAACAAAAATCGTGAAGGCCTTCTAATTGTCTTTCAATAGGATTTGTGCACTTCTGAATGCACCTTATGAAGAGCAGAGGTCATTGCTGGGAGCATCTATTTGATAAAAAAGAAATTGCAAAAAGTAAAATAAAAGCATTATAAAAATCTAAAGTTTTTAAGAAAAGTTTTCGTTTCTCATTGGCATGCTTCTTACGAAAATATTTTTGCTGTATTTGGTACAGCGCAGAGTGATCTTATGTCGATATTTAAATAATACAATGACGTCTATTTTTAAAATATTAAGAATGAATTTCTTAATTTTGATGTATATAGGTATTGACTGCATTGCTAATTCTGATAAATTAGTTTTGTAGCAATCGTAATTTTTTTTTATTTAAACATCTTTTATAAACTTAAAACTAATTCGGGGTAGTGGAAAATGGAAGGGGGGGGGGGGCTGGTGGCATGAAAAATTCAATATTGCGGGAGCATCAAAGCGGCGCAACAAAGCAGTGTTAACGAGAGAGAAAAAAAAAACTTCATGTTTACCTAAAGTGAGATGATGATTACAGTATTTTCTTGCTCAATTCAATATTCTGTTTTGCATATTACACACTCCCTTTGGATTTAAATGCCAGTTTCTAATTTTGAACACCAGATACTACTTTAAATAGCGTTGTTTACCGCCTTTAACTTTCACAAAAACGGTCTGCTTTTGACGTGTATAAATGCAGGGGGGTGATGCCGTCGTGATTAATGCATGCGGAAGTACATTCCACACGATATACAAACTATGCTCATTTTCATTACGACGCTTTGAATAAATTTATTCCAATGAGTTTTTCCCTCGTGAGTATAAATATAAAAAGTGGTCGTTAGTGACGGTCAGACAACTGGAACTGGTTACCTGAAAGTGCTTTTCGATTGATGATTCTTAAATTCCTTACACAACGTGTGCATTCTGTTTTTATTCACACGAACGCACACTGTTAAAAAAAAATCTACTTAAAAAAAAAACAAAAAAAAAACTAGTAGGTTCAGGTCCTCATTTTTAAGTACAGTCGTATCGTAAACGAGTACCTGACATGCTCAAATATAAGTAACCATACGTACTTACAAATAACTGCGTCAATAAATAATAAATATAATCTCGTATTACTTCATTTTTTAGATATTATAGATTTCAAGAGAAAGTGTTTAATAAATGTGTAAAGTGACACACAAATAATTAGTACAACAAAGTCACTGATCACAAGTAATCTAATTATGCATAAAGTATATTTGTGTACGTTTTTACATTAACTATATTTGTGTCAATCTAATAAATAATATATTGTCGCTTCATCACTATATTTGTCATAAAATTGTGCGATCCATTTGTCCAGCATGTGACAACGAGTATACCTGTTATCCCAGATGTGCCATCTAATTATATACTTACAGTTGAGTCTAGGAATAAATTAGTATGTATGGACAACGAGCCGCGGATGGCTTAGTGGTTAGTGTTTCAGGCTATCGATGCTGGTTCCCCAGGTTCAAGCCTGGGCTGATCTTTCAGAGATGGCGTGATTTACTAACAATCGCTGAATATCCGCCGTGCATCGGACGAGCACGTAAAGTGACGGCCCCCAGGCTGGACCCACTGGTTTAATGGGTATCTTTTCCTATGTCCTCCCTGAAATTCTCTCACCCATCTATGTGCAATATCGTACTTGTACGGTGGCGCCATCTACTGTACTCTAATCTCACTACAAACTGTTCTGTCAAAAGTCGCTAGACTTTCTCTCATTCCTTCCGTTTCTGTGTCCTACCCAAAAGGCGATCTCGCTGTAGGTGGCTGGGACCTAAAACTCTACTCCCTGTGGACGGAAGTCCTACATGAAAAACAAATGACAAAAAATTTGAAAACGAGCCGCGGATGGCATTGTGGTTATAATAGAGATTCATACTACAGATTAGAGGTACCCCAGGTTCAAACCTAGCCTGGTAGTGTGGATTTCTATTTCTAACAATCGCTGAATATCCGCCGTGCATCGGAGGAGCAAGTTACGTGAAGGCTCCCGGGTGTATGAATCCCTCGGTTAAAGTTCTTAAGCCCCCCCACCCCTAATTTCTCTCTGCCATCAAACAAAAGCAAAACCCAGGGTTCTCGATTCCCGGTGGCGGCCAATGAGAATTTTTCTGTGACTCGCTTATAAACGTGGAAACAGCGATGGCTTCTGTTTAGCGTTCCTAGTCTGCGTCGAGTGTTTGTATTAATTTTCTCTGCCTTCTATGTGTGAAATCGTAAGCTTGTACGGTGGCGCCATCTAGTGTGCTCTCTAACTTACAAACTATCCTGTCAAAATCGCTAGATTCGCTAATATATTGAAATATGTACTCATTTTGAGAACATATATTTGAAATATATGTACTCAAAAATGAGTATATATATTTCAAATTAGAAATACCAGATATACTCAATTGATTCTCTGTATGTACTCAAAAATGGAGTGCGTGTCTTTTTCAAAAATGAGACATAAGTACTCGGAGCTATTATAAGCCCAGAGTGTACCCAGAAACGAGTACATTTTGCTTATTTCTAAGTACAAAGTTTTAATAGTGCACACAACAGCGAACACAACAGTGAACTATTTCGGTTGTAGTTTTGTTTCTGGAAATCGTGGGGAAATGAAGTGCATGGATTCAATGTTATTCCACAATTGTTATCTACAAGCAGTTTTATTACAATTCCAACACAATCCCAGCCGCCACCGTAGCAGAGTGGTCTGAGGAGAGGGCTTCTGACGAATCGTGCGAGTCTTGCCCCGTTCGAGTTGTGGAGGAGTAATGGGCTTATCCCACATCTCTCTCTCTCTCGTTTCCCTACCTGGAACTAGTTGCCTTAAATTAGAGATGCGTGGCTCATGATGGTCGTTAAGACTAAACAATTTATTAAAAAAAAAAACATCTCTATGCTCGGATCTTTAACATTGATTATGTTTTGAAAAAAAAAGTTCTCTTTTTTCGTATCAAGGCAGGTAGTGAGGGTGACGTCATGACGTATCGCGCTAAAGGGCAGCAATAAATCTGAGGCAGTCATGCCTTCATTTGGTTTTAGCAAAAGTGAAAAATTACTTTTCTAACAGCTACAGAGAAAGTACTAAGTTTCCACGGTCACCATTATATATCTTTAAACACGCAAATAAGAACTAAACTTAACGGAAACTTTTTTCAAAACCACGACGGCGTCCCACTTCTATAAGATTACCTGTATAGTCCGATCATTATTACCTGGCAGTTGGGAAGAATGGACTTTACCAGTTTCACGGGAAGTTAGAAACTGAAGGACAATGTTCTAGAAGTTGAAAGTTCCTCGAACAGAGCTGCACGACTCGTTATCCAACTCTCAAAAATAATACCAGGCTCAGATTATTTAAGTTTTACGCGGCCGGTGACGCAGTGGTCTAAGCGATGGCCTCTGACTATTCGTCCGAAAGAGGTTCTAATTCCAGTGAGGCATGGATGTTGTGTTTGTCTTACGGCACTGGCTCTCTCCCTTCCCTGGAACCAGTGACCCTAAATTAGAAACAGGCGACTGCTTATAGCCCATTGAATTGCTCACGGTGGTCGTTAAATCTCGAATCAAAAAAAAAAAAAAAATCTTGACGCGCCCACCACACACAAGCCATCCTGAAGAAAAAAATTGAAGAATTTTACGAGTAAATTCAGGATCTAACTTACACTTAAAGATAACTATGGGTGATTTTAATGCGAAAATAGGGCAACAGAATGAAACTTCGGTAAATAAATTCGGTCTAGGCGACAAACCAGCGTGGAAATACTCTCGTAGAGTTCGCAGAAGGAGAAAGGTTGTTCATCATGAACTACGTTTTCAAGAAAAAGTCACATAGGAAATGGACATGGAAGCATCACAGTGAGATGACAAGTGAAATTGATTTATGTGTAACAAGAAATTTTTCATTCAAGACTGCAGTGTGCTGAACAAGTTGAACACAGGAAGTGACCATAGTATGATGAGATGCAAGATGTACTTCAACTCTAAACTTGAATGTGGCAAGTTCATGAAACAAATAAAATATATTGACTTGGTCAACCTAAAAACCCAGCCTTGCAATTTAACGTACTTCCAACGCTGAGCCACCGTTTTCTATTCCTAAAAGACGGTGGCTCAGCGTTGGGCCTACATTAAATTGCAAGGCTGTGCTTCTTGGGAAGCATCATAACTTCAAATTAGAACTAAGGAACAGATTCTCTGCTTTAGAAGGCCTAACATCGCAGAAGAAGGGGACATTTCTGAAGTTAATAAAAAACTAAACAAGGCTCTTATGAAAACAGCAACAAAATTAGGTGGTACTAAGAACAAGTGGCATATGAAGAAAATATCAGGTAAAACAAAAATGCTGATGTAAAAGAGAAGGGAGAAAAAATATTTCACTTCCAAAGTGGATTATATAGAGCTATGCAAGACAGTTTGAAAAAGTATCATGAAGACGTAAGGAAATTCACTTGTGAACCAGTGAAGAAAAGCAATTGAAAACAATCAAACCCTGAAGAGAGCAAAGGGACATCTTATGGAAGAAAACAGATTATGGTAGTGAAAAAAGATTGTACTGTAACAAAAAAAAAAAAAGATATGAAATTTTGACAACAGTGAAAGATTTCTACTTAAAAGTATGTGAAAGGGATGATACATGTACTCCAGACATTACGAAAGTTACCAGTACCAAAGTTCCTCCTGGCAGAAGTTACACATGCAATTAAGAACATGAAACAGGAAAGAGCTCCAGGAGAAGACTGAATTACCGTGGACATTATACAAGAAGCAAGTGGAGAAACTGAAACTATAGACCCGCCTATGTTTTCACTTGATTTCTCAATGAAAGGAGGATTTCTGAAAATTGGAAAAATGCTACAATGATCCTGCTACGCATAAAAAGGGGATCTCGAGAACTACAGACCCATCAGCCTCCTATCAGTGGTTTATAACATCTACACTAAGGTTCTTTCACATCGCTTGATGATAACCCCTCGTAAAACGTGGGATTCTGCTGCAACACACTTGGATATGGACAAAAAATATCCCAGACAGTACAACACATTAACGCCATAAATTCAGTTTTCCAAACTATTTTAAACAAAAATCATATACAAATATTTCGCACGTTGCCTGACTCAACGTCGAGAATCAGACTGAGTTTAACGAAAGCTTAACACGTTGCAATATTTACATAAAATTGTTGGTAAATCTTGCAGAAGAAATTAGTTGAAATAGACATCTTAGAAACTGGAAACCAAGCTGATTTTTTTTTTAATTCCAAAAAAGCCACAATACACTCCTTAGACAATGATAATAAGCAAGATGCTACTAAATAGCAAAGACAAAAGAGGACATAAAAACAAAAATTAATGAATCAACTACAATTTAAAACTGCAAAATATGAAATAGGTCAACTACTAGTAAGACAGTAAAACAAAGCAGAATTATGCCTGCTTACCAATGAGAACAAACCAGGCTCCTCAGGCAACCATGTTTCTCAAAACTTTCGTGAAAAGAATGACAGTCCCAACACTGTTGAGCGAACACACACACACGCGCGCGCACGCACGCACACACACACACACAGAGTGGTGGAAATGGGCCGGAACGCAACGGAACCCTGTTCCCGGATCGATGCGACACCATAAAAAAAGAGGAGCATTTATTTTGAATAAAACATTTCGCAATGCATTATACATTCGAATTAATGACGCCATCTTTTACGAATTGTTGGTCATTTTAAAAATAAAAATTTTCCTTCTGCTCTAATAAAGCTTTAATAAGGTGCTTGGTGAGAGCGAAGTTCACGGCAGGTGCTGATCGCCGACCGTCTGGCGGACCTCCTCCGCGGTACACCAGGCGGTCGGACGGCTTTAAAAATTATAAGAGAATTTTTGTTTTCAAATCGAAGTTATAGATATTTCAGTTAAAACAAATGAATATTTCAGTTTTTTTATTTTATCGCCCAAGACAATTGCTTTATCTCCGCCTCAACCACGAGCTGACTTTTTTTCTTTAATGTTTCTTAATAGCGGACACTTTTAATTGCACCGGTACTCGAATGGTCTTTTCAATATGAAACGTACCTCTAAATAAAAAAACAAAACAGCTCTGACTTCAGCTAAGTGTGAGTATTTCATTCTAAAGTTCAATATGGAAATTATCTACTGCGAATGAGTTTGTGCACATTAAATTTTTATAGTATTCACTTGTACGTTGGGTTCCTACAGCGAATAATTGCCATTTCCACCACTGTACGTATATATACACGTCGAGCCACATTATTGTGACCACCTGCTAATATATAGAGTAACCGCCGTGTGCACAGCGGACAGCAGTTAGAAGGGCTGGGAGTGACTCAATAAAGCGCTGGAAGGTGTTCACGTATGTGGAATCCATTCTGACTGCAGTGCATCTGATAGCTGCTGGAGGGTGCGTGGTGGAGGATCCACAGAGCGAACAACGCGATCGAGGTGGTATCACAGATGCTCAATTGGGTTTAAGTCTGCGTAATTAGGGGGCCAGGGAAGTACTTTAAAGTCTTCATCGTGCTCTTCCAACCACTCTGACATTTTTGGTTGTGTGACACGTCGCACTCTCGTGCTGGAAGATCCCCATCCGCCCCAGGGAAGACAATCAGCATGTATGGGTGTACGTGATCTGCAAGGATGTGGATTCGTAACGAATTCGGTCCATGGTGCCTTCCACAGGTATGAGAGGACCCAGCGAATGCCACGAAAACATTCCCCAGACCATAACGCTGCGCCCACCAGCTTTTGTTCTTCCAGCAATAAATGAAGAGTGTTTGTTCTCCGACGTTTCTCGCCTTATACGCCAACTTCCATCCGTTCGATGAAGCAGAAAAGGTGACTCATCGGAGAAGGCAATCCTTTGCCAAACAGCGAGGATCCAATTCCGATACTGCCGTGCAAATGTAAGCCTTTTCTGCCGATGCACTTTCGTTAGCATAGGTGCAGTGACCATCCGTATGCATCAGAGCCCCATACGCAGTAGGGTTCGCTTAACTGTCATTTTAGACACACTTCTGATAGCCCCCCCCCGGTTCATTCGGCCTGTGAGTTGCTCCACTGTAGCGTGTCGATCGGCCCTCGCGCACCTTCGCAGCCGACGTTCACCTCTCGCATCAATGGCACGTGGTGCTCCGCAGTTTTCACTCGCTTATTCGCAATGGTGCCATTTCTCCAATTACGATACACTTTAACCACAGCAGCACGCGAACAGTTCAAAAACTGCCCTGTTTCATAAATACTGCCACCCTTGCCCCGAAAGCCGATAATCATCCTTTTTTGCAAATCTGATAAATCGCTCCTTTTATCCACAACGGCAACGAGTGATATGTTTTCAGATCGCCAACAGCACACCTTATATTCCCTCTAAGTCAGCTCGCGACACGTGCCTTCTTTCATTGGCTACACTCTGTTGACGTCAAAAGTAGGTGGTCACAATGTGACATTGTTTGCTTTGTCTGTCTAACCGAAAGTAAACAACATACCCTTCTCTGATTGGATCAAAGTTCAACTTTGGCTGCACGAAGAAGAAAAACAGGAACCCTGTCTGGATTCTCTCAAAGTCGTAACATATGAGTTATCATGAAAGAAATACGGGATTACGCCATATAATACAAATTTTGAAGATGACAATCCGATTTTTGGCGTAAATGTGACAAGGACGGTAAGTCAGATAATTTTTGAAAACTTGAAAATTTTCATCGTCCTGGAGCGGGACTCGAACCCGCGTCTCCCAGAAAACGCCTAGGTATGCTAACCACTACACCACCCAGAACGACCAAGTTTCAAGTTTCCGATCAATTTGAATTTAACCATCACAGGATTCGCTAGTCGAAGCAACCGGCATTCATGTTTAGCGAATCTGGAGGTTAATAATCCTATCCCGTGATTGCCCGGAGAAGCAGATAAATCATGAAAGAAATACGGGATTACGCCATATAATACAAATTTTGAAGATGACAATCCGATTTTTGGCGTAAATGTGACAAGGATGGTAAGTCAGATAATTTTTGAAAACTTGAAAATTTTCATCGTCCTGGAGCGGGGGGGGGGGGGGTGTATTTTTTATAATCCGAAATTTATAATTTAATTTACAATAAAACATGTAACCGAATTAAAACAAAAATAGGAACTACGGTAAAATATCAAGACTGTAACGATCCTTGCTACCTGTGCGTCTTTATGAAAATAATTGCGATCTAGCGAGAGTATTCACGTTTTATTTGTTGGTTTGATCAACAGAATCTTACACTTGAAAGTATTGAGTCCAGATTTTTCTTCGTAATAGTAACAAGTAGTGTAATTCGATTTTACTACGTGGCTTGTGGGAATGAGCGAACAGGCTGATACTAGTCTTCGTCCGTCTTATGTGCCTACGTTATTTCATGCTTAAATACGTATTTCATGCTTTTTCTAATCAGCAGTGGTGAAAGTGGAGGATTTGTTTTGTATTTAAGTCTAGGGGCGAGCATTTACACACACAAAACAAAGAAAATGAAAGAGGTGAAATTGATCCAGTCTTATATAGGCGAAGATAGGAAATTCGTTGAGAAACAGCTGATGTAATTGTCCCCTCCCTCCCCCTCGGGTGTTCCAAAGTTTACGTATCCAAAGTAACCGCTGCTGTGAGATACCACTTGAAACAATTAAAGAATGCAGTCCTCCCCGAAAGTCAGTGCTGCATTGGTCAGCTGCTATGCACCGAATTATTACTATTAATGAAGGTTATGCACCGAATTGTCACTATTAATGAAGGTTATGCACCGAATTGTCACTATTAATGAAGGTTATGCACCGAATTGTCACTATTAATGAAGGTTATGCACCGAATTGTCACTATTAATGAAGGTTATGCACCGAATTGTCACTATTAATGAAGGTTATGCACCGAATTGTCACTATTAATGAAGGTTATGCACCGAATTGTTACTATTAATGAAGGTTATGCACCGAATTGTTACTATTAATGAAGGTTATGCACCGAATTGTTACTATTAATGAAGTTTATGCACCGAATTGTCACTATTAATGAAGGTTGTGCACCGAATTGTCACTATTCGTGAAGGTTGTGCACCGAATTGTCACTTATTCGTGAAGGCTATGCACCGAATTGTCACTTATTCGTGAAGGCTATGCACCGAATTGTCACTTATTCGTGAAGGCTATGCACCGAATTGTCACTGTTAATAAATTAATCTCATCTTGGAGTTCGATGTTCTAAAGCTAGTCTGCAACACTGTTTTACTTAAGGATTTCGCTTTGCGGGATAACGTACGGAGTAATACGGAAACAAAACAGTTGAATGCGAACATCTCCATTTACGTGTCGGTAGCTAAGAATCTGAAGGACAAATTATATGGTTTCAGGACAAAAGCTCTGACAACTACAAAATTGGAGACAGAAAATTTTGAAGCGTAAAAATCTTACACAAATTACTAATAGAATTCATAGATGTAAATGAATACAGAGCCCGAATTTTCTCGATATAGTTTAGCAGCACACTTTTTTAAAATTTCTGTGTACTTGATAAATTGGAAACGTTCCCCTTATAATTTCATAAGGGAACGCCATTCCCGCCCTATTTCACCACCGCTAATCAGCCATACGGCTCCGCCAACACAAAACTAACTGACGCTTTTCAAATACGTTCCGTTCGCATTAGACGCCAATAAAATCGACGTCTCTACTCCCTCCATACCGAAGTCTGTCTTTTTTGACCTCCAAAGACTTCTCCTTAACTCAAGAATTTCTCCGCTATCCACTTGATCGTGTGTCGGAGTTAATCCTTAACCAGTTTGGCTACCTGTAAACGGTTTAGTCCCAATTGCGGATAGAGGGAAAAGTGACAATTGCGGACAGATCCAGTTCTGTCTGCAACTGGGAAAAGAGGAAGAGTTTCAGTGAGAGATTAGGTAAACATCCCATTGGAAATTTGGCGAAAAATTGAAGAACTGGGATAAGTGAATGAATGTAACAATGACTAGGAGATAAGGCAACACCTCCGAATGTGTGTTTCGCTGGCCTATCTTTCTGTGGAAAACGTAGGCGATGGTTGGATATGCATTCAAGAATCCAGTCCCATTAACGAAAACCTTCAGAAATTTTATGATTATTTCTTAAATAACTGGCTGGAAAATCCTGTAATAATTGCAGAAATGTGGAATTGCAACAACAAACGACACAGAACAAATAATGTCGAAGGCTGGAACCATCTGTTAAATGCAGCTATTAAAAATCCTCATCCTAAAGTCGCGAAGTTAATAACGTGCTTGAAAGATGAAGCGAGGCACAGCGCTTTCTTGTACGACAGAAAGTGCCTAAATCTCGAGGGCAAGAAGCAACAATACTATGGCAGAGATTTACACAACTCCGAATATCCGCCGTTGTTTGAAGAATCTATCGTTCATTTTGAAACTGGGAAAAATGAAGAAATCAAAAGCTACCTTCAGTTTCGTAATTTTATTTTGAAACTGATATACTGTATAGTTATGTTTTTTATGAGAATATTTGTGTAATCTATTTTAGTTTTTGTTTTGAATTAAAGAAGGCGAAGTAAAATAGAACAGATCAATAAAAAATAACTTATTCAGAAATAGGGGTTGAAAAAAGTTTATAGCTACACTGGGAATTCATTCTCGTAGATGGACTGGCCCTGGCTATATATTGTATAAATTTATGTTTATACACTCTACGGTTTTCTGTTGATGACCCATAGTATCGTGCAAAAAAAAAAAAAACATTTTTAAATAGGCTGATGAGAAGATATTCAAATAGAATTAAATTGTCCGTGTACCACTCTTCCCATATTTGAATGATTTCAAATAAAATTCAACCCTTCTGGTGAGAGATTAGGAATGGGGTGTGGTTTCCCTAATCCCTCACTAAGTCCGTTCCCCCTTTTCCCAGTTGCAGACAGAACGGGGATCTGTCCGCAATTGGCACTTTTATTTATTTTTTTATTTTTTACCCCTGTCCGCAAGTGGGACGCCCGCAATTGGGAAGACACCACTGTAAACAGCCCCTTAAGAACGAATTTCTCCCTCTCATTATCATAATCAGAAATGATGATCCCTGGCATCAACACAGGTACAATGCATTTCAAAAGCTTTGGTTGCGGCTAATCGCGTGTTTTCTAGCACCAGCAGGATTAAAGCATACTTATTTCGTCAGCTCTGCCCAAAACTGACGGAACAAAGACATTCCACTTGGGAATGAACATATTTATAATTTATCCCTTCTTTACTAAATTGTGATAATCTGACAAATGGGATGCTTTGGATTAGTTTCGCTGTCATCCCCTTTAGCAACTTTTATATAGTGTTTTAACCCCTCCACCCCCGCTGTGAAAGTAATGTTTAAACAGCATTTCAAATATGTTTCAGTAGACAGTAAAGTCAAGTGCTATGACGTAGTTGTATTGCGAATCATGTGCGATAAAGAAAGTTTACCCATGATGAGCCGTCGGCAGCTACGATAGGATTTTGCTTTAATCGGCACGGCTTCAAAATGGAAATAGCTCTTTCATCGGCAGCTTCAGATCTTCGCAAAGGAAGCCGAAATGTTTCGGCTGAAGTGAGATGTGGGCAAAGCAGCCTGCTGTGATAGGTGAAGAGCCAAACAGGTTCGACGACACAGTCAATCGAGCAAACGTGGTCTGCCTACGAAAGAACACTCGCTTGTCACGTGACGAAGCGTCATCAATATGCAGCGGCGGCCTTGACGCGTGTCGGGCCGTCCCGCTTGCGGCACGCAAGCAGGCATAATTGTCATTACGTAATGTTCGCAGCTCTACTAGGTAGGCTGGACTGGCGAACCGTCCCGAATTTCATCTTTTCATGCCGCGTTCTTCTGTAAATATAAGATTTCGAAAAAAAATTAATCTCTCATACTTTCCCATTCTTGAGCATTGTAATAGTGCTTTTGTTGTGAGCAGACGATATTATTTGTCCTGTCAATGCTTATGAAATAAAAGAATTCCTTCCTAGTTCGTCTAATGGAGGGAGGGCGTACCTCAAATTACGTAATATGAAATCTTTTTTTTTCGGTGTTGAATGACCGCCACAAGTAACTAAAAGCTTTATAAGTCTCTAGCTTGGGTGACTGGCTCCAGGGAAGGGAAAGAGCCAGTGCCGTAACACAAGCACACTATCCATGCCTCATATGGGACTCGAACCTGCGACCACTCGGAAGAACGATCAGGCCAGCGCTTAGATTACTGCGCCACCGGGGTGGCAAATATGTATTTTGAAGTTGTAATTAAAAATCAGAAAATTTGTTCAATCCAGCAATAAATGTAATATTGATGGTGTCAGTAGGGGATGAAAAAGTATTAAATTCCAAACAAAGTTCGATAAATTCTGATCAACTGGAACGCGAACAAGATTTTAAATTTTGATTACGTCAGTAATTGATAAGCATAAATTTAATCCATGTAGGCAAATCGTCAGTTGTATATGCATGATCGTCAACCATTCTCTATCTACTGCTGGATAAAGGTTTCACAAAGTCTCTTCCTGAACTGACTTGAGCATTTCTCTCATGTCATTCCAGCATGTTTTCGAATTTCATCCACCCATCTCGCACGTGGGCGTTCCTTGGTATCTAGTCTATAGTATTTCAGTGGTCCAGTCGCGGTTAGTTCTTTACCATTTGATCATTCCAGTCCATTGCCACTTTGAGGGTCTTTACGATCATGTCATCAGTTCTTATCATTTTTCTGATCTACGAGTTTCTTTTCCTGTCTTTCTGGTTACACTAAAGCGTGCATCTCTCGATGGATCTTTGAATTGTCCACAGCCTCTGCATGTCTCTTTTAGTTAAGATCCATGTTTCTAAATCCATAAATAAGGACTAGAAGGATGCACCAATTAAACACATGGGGCAAACCTAGAAGTAGCCGATGCCTACAAACCTAGAAGTAGGCTGTTAAACCTAGAAGTAGCAGATGCCTACAAACCTAGAAGTAGGCTGTTAAACCTAGAAGTAGCAGATGCCTACAAACCTAGAAGTAGGCTGTTAAACCTAGAAGTAGCCGATGCTATACCTCGAAAGCGACGGCGGCATGTTTATAGATTTTTAAAGGTTGCAAATACATCTCGAATCCAGAAAAACATCCCTCAACTGAGAGTGCATGCATGCTTTGTCAATGGCATCCAGTTTAATACGATATTTCTGTGCGGCTTTTCTGGTGTTTATGCGTTGCAAAGCTTGCTGCTTTTTTGGAAATCTCTACGGTTTTGTATCACAAAATAAAGTTCTTCTAGGAGCCAGAGATACAGAATTTCCTTATCAAATAGCTGGTTATCTAGCGTCATGCGGATTCAATTACCAATAAAACATCACTTTCACCTGATGAATTCCCTAGTACGTTTTCAATAGGATTACTCCAACGTTCTGTTTGAAAGACATAAACACATTTTCTGGACAATTTGAACCCTTTAATAAGCGTTACATTAAGTAGATTTTAGAAACGTTGAACACAGATCACCCAAGAGCCTTCTACAAAATAAGTTTGTATTAAGGTCTCGTGCGCTAGTTCGTATTAAGGGTCTCGTTGAATTCTAAAATATTTTCATGAAGTTAGATTTACTAAACAAAATACTAAATGAGTCTAGTGGTGGACACACAGGAGCAACAGTTGTGGATACAAGAACAGGCTAATGTCTGCTTTATATAAGTGTCTAAAAAAATTCTAAATTTGAGTTTCCGAAAGCAAATGCGCAGCTTCATCAAAGTGGTAGACGACAGACTGAAATACAAATTTGGAAGATGTGAATCCGTTTATTGGTGTAAACATGACATGGATGTTTAGTCAGATATAATATCCGAAAACTTGAAAATTTCGTCGCCTTGGAGAGGGAATCTAACCCGCGTCTCCCGGATAGCGCCCGAGTATGCTAACCACACCACCACCCAGAACGACTAAGTTTTAAGTTTCCGATTAATTTGAATATAAACCATCACAGGATTCGCCAGTCGAAGCAACCGGCATTCACATATTATCTGACTTAACATCCACGTCATGTTTACACCAACACGAATAGGAAAACCATACTGCATCACTTAGGGTAGTTTATAAACGCAAACCAATAAACGGATTCACATCTTTCAAATTTGTATTGTGCAATGGCGTAATCCCGTATTTCATTCATTGACAGACTGAAATGCTTGAATTTCAGTGTCTGTTATTTCTAAAAGAAAATAAAACTTACAAGAGGACTCGTTTCAAATACTAAATCTTTTTTCTAGCAAGCCTTTTATATATTAAAACAAAAAAAAAAAAAGAATCGTGTGCTTATGTTATCACTTTATCCGTCCGTGGACACCATACCTATCTCCGCAACTATTAGTCCGATTTGAAACATTCTTTTTGCATTGGGAAGCTTGAAATGTGAGAATGATCTTTGCATTAAGGTTTTTCCGATGCACAATTTCGCCTCTACAGGGCCTAAATGCAGATAACTAATTCAAGATACATTTTATTCCATATACTTGCTTCTAAATATCCTATTAGAAAAAAAAATTCCGTTCGATCTCATATCGAAAACTATTAAATACAGTTTCTTTTTAAAGTAATGCAGACTTTCTGCTAGGGGCGTAAAGGTAAATCGCGCTTTTCCCGATGTCTCTGCTTCTAGAAGCCCGATTTAAAAAAATCTTGCATCGATACAGTTTCTGATGGGGAAATGTTTTGCATATAATTTCTAAATTTGAGTAAAGAATGGTTTAGCCACCAGGGGGCATAAGTCTTTATTTCTGCTTCTGATTTATTTGCAGCAAAATCGTAGCTTCTGAAAACTCAAATGAAAAAAAATCTTGCGTGGACCGATGCCTTTCACCTCGGAAAACCTTTTGGGAATACCTCGTGCTTAAAATAGTGCATAGTTTTCCTCCTTGGGAAGTACATTTATGCCTTATTTTTTGTCAATCTCTGCTTCTAAGAGTCCGATTTGAAAAATTCTTTGTTGGAGAATATTTACGGTGAGAAATGTGCATTAAGAAAAATTTGAAATTATATAAAACAAGTGTGAAGCTAGAGGGCGTAAGTTCATATTTCCGTTTACAGCAGTATCTGCGGGACGAAAAATCTGATTGAAAAAATCCTTTTTCAGTCTGATACTACTATGAAAACTATTTTCTTTTCAAAATTGCACAGTTTTGCCTCTAGGGGAGCAAATGTTTAATCTGTTTTACTCAAGATCTCTGCTTCGAAATTTGCTATTTACAAAATACCTCTACACCGGATACAATTTTTTGTAGTTCATAGCTCTGTCGATAGGTGGTGTTTTTGTACTTTTGCTTTCAGCTGTATCTTCGCTTCTAAAAAATCTCCTGAGTTTTTTGTTTGTTTACTGCATTCCATTCCGTACAATAAGACGGGAGCATTATCATCTTCAAATAATGCACTGCTTTCCCGCTAGGAGGCGTAAAAGTCAACATTTTTCTCGCCATCGCTGCTTCCGGGAGACGTATTTGAAAAGTTTTCTCCTTAGCATAGCTTTTAATATGAAGAATACTGTCCGCCTATTTTTCATTATGCAAAATTCTGTCTCTACAAGGCGCAAAGTTATATAATGTTTCCTTCAAAAATTTTTCTTTTAACTGTTCGATTTGAAAATCTGTCTCAGTTATTTTTTCTGCTATGAGGAACTTTTTGTGCGCCATTTGTTAACCTTCGTAACACACTTTTTAGCCGCTGGTAAGTAGCTATTTCTTGGAGTTTTATGGATTGTAGAAATCCAGTTGGGATTTTTTTCTAACCGGTTTCATTGATTTTGAATAACTGTGATAAATTTTATTCGCGTCGGAAAGGATTCAAAGGACGTAATCATTTCAATTGAAAATCCGGTCTCATCTGCCTTGTTTTAAATGTTGCATTTTATGGGCGTATGTGAATTTGGTTCACCAACAATTATTTTTAAAGATGTCATTAACTGGATTTTTTTCTCTCTCCAGCCTCTAAATGCACCCTTTTTTCAACCGAAAAATATTGTAGAATTTTTTAAAGAATGAATCATTTTACTGTGCTGTGTACAATTTTAATTTGGCCAAAATATTGAGCGAAACTTACATTGAATTCTTTTTATTGAGGTATGTTAACTTATTTATAAACTTTCTCAGCGCGTGTTTATTTTCTGCTGCAGTGGGACAACCTTTTGTTATCTGTTCGAGGACTTAAAAAACAAATCCACGGGCTGTGATCAGTATATTGCACTCTGTTTACAATGTTTCCTTTGTGCGTAGATTTTGTACTCAGCACCCTTTGTCTTAAACTGGCTACTGAACAATTAAACCCCACGACTGTTTTATCCATGTATTCATAAGGTTTTGTCCTAAACAAGCATATCACTGTTGTTTTTTCTTTTGGAACTGTGTTCTAGATGTTGATTTCTGATATGACATCTTGAGAGTTCTGCTGTAATATGCTGAGAATTCATCAAAATAACCTACTGGAAAAGATACAACAAACATCGGTACCGCAGCTTTTAATCTAAAACTTGCAAATTAGCTGTCAAAAAACCTGCGAGCTAATTTTCATTTTTGCTTGATTTCGAATTTTTATCACTGTATAGCTCAATGAACACTAAAAATGTAATAAGTTTTATATTGTTTATGTAATGCATGATTTATTTTGACTCGCGGCTTTCAGAATTTATGCATATTTATTGGAACATAGCGAAAAATATAGCAGCAGAGTTATTGAAGACAATGAAATTAATAAAACAATGGACACTGAGTCCCCCACCTCAAAGTTTGCGAAATGTTACAAAAAATAATTATACCGAACTCTTAAAATAGTGAGTGATAACGCGCTGTGGGCAAGGAAAAAAAATGCGTTCGGGAGCTCAAGTATTCCTAAAATTGCCGGTAACACCTCGTACCACACATGTTTTTCCTATGCAGTAAGTCTAGTTAAGTCTTCATGATGGGTCGAAAAAGTGTTCTCTTGGGGTCTGGTCCGGTCTTTGAGATGGCTAGTCCAGCATTTCAACATTTTTTTCACAAGCCAGTCTTGTACAGTGTGGCATGGAGCTCAGTCGCCGCCCCGGTGGCGCAGTGGTCTAAGCGATGGCTTATGACCATTCGTCCGGGTTCGAATCCCGGTGAGGCATAGATGTTGTTTGGCTTACGGCACTGGCTCTCTCTTCCCTGGAACAAGTGGCCCTAAATTAAGAATGGGCGACTGCTAATATCCCATTGAGTTGCTCACGGTGGTCGTTAAACCTTCAATAAAAAAAACACACGGTCGTGCTGTCATACAACAGACCGTACGGAAGTATCGACTCGGGAATAGCGAGCATGGAATTGTCCTAAATATAGAAGAGGTTTGATTTCATGGTTCCAAGTGCCATCCTGCTGAAAATGTCATAGTTTAGAGTCGCCATGAAACTTAACTGTTATAATGATGCAGCTCTGAGAGAACCGTTGAGCCTGAACACGTCAATCTGAGTGAAACGGTAAAGGGTTATTATTCGTTCTAGGGGAACCCTCTTAGAGTGATCTTCGGTCTAGGAAAGATGGGGGAAAAAGACACCAGTCCGAAAGCCATTGAGCATATACAGGGATGAAGCTTGTGCGCAGCTGGCCAGCATGGAAACCTACGGAATGCAACGCCCCGCTGATAGTTCCGGTGATTACAGATGTTTCAACAGCTTTTTCAAGCTCGGCAGGCAGGTTTAAAGACTGCGTACATGATTCGCGGATTCTACTTAACAAGGTTTTTTAGGGGGCCCGTTTATTGGTTAGCATGGCCTTTTTTGTGAGCTGTAATGGCTCCATCTTCGAGAAACGTCGGCTGTAGTATATTTTGGTACATACATTTAGTTTGTGCAATGTCTCGCACAGAAAGGTTACGGATGTTGTCCAACCGTCATCCTTATTGAAAGTATGAGTTTCCGTCGTACGAGGCACATTGACTTCCAATGCACGCTTTTAATACAGAAATCCCAGTGGCAAAACGTAAGTGCATGCGAAATCAATAAGGTGTCTGAATACTTTTGGCAAAATAGAATGCATAAATATACAGTATTTAAAACTGTAGCCTGTCTTTTACCCCTTCCTCAATTTCTTTTCCTTGCGGTTAACGGAGCCAAAATCAAATTTTACGAAAATATTTGTTTCTTACATAGGAGCCAAGAGTTTAGTTTTCAGGAGAGGGCAAACAAAAATTGCAACTACGAATAACATATACAAACACCTAACGAAGATTTCCATTGTGCCTTTTTGTTACCTAACCATTTTTACCTCTTTCCACACATAAATTTAATTGGAAACCAGAAGGCTCAGAAACTACATAAGAAAAAAAAAGTTAGTAAATAAGGTTAGACAAAGTTAGGACAATAAGGAAATTTCTTTGTCGTTCTTTTGATCCTTTTGGTTACTTGTGTCACATGCGCCTCGGAACCCCAGATATCATTTATTGGTCACAAAGAATGAAAAAACACACTCCAGACAAATTTCTGGGGAAATTTTCGAGACTACTTTGTTTAAGCAGCGAATAGCGGCTGTAGAGGAGGTATTTTCCGTTTCTTCGCCTTTCACAGTTTTTCGTACTATATACGTGTGTACGCTGTTCTCCAACATGCAATGGGGAATTTCATTACTTTGTACTGTAAATGTCAGTCTTTTTTACGCTGGAAATTCCCAGCGTTTTTTTCTGATTTTACTGCACACACGCATCCAGAAGTGATACAGCAAAATTAGCAGCTAAAATTAGGATTTTAGCAAAAATCTCTGGTACTTTCCAAGAACACGAAGGGTCCGATTTCCAGGGAAGGGCAAATTCCCCCTCTTGCCCCCTAATGGAAACGGGTCACGGGCCTGCGGGTCAAACGGGTCGTGTCAAGGTGTTCCTAAACCGATTTCGACCCGGCTTTATTTCTGTTTTATTTCTCAAAAGAAAAAAAAATATTTAAAAAAAATGCGTGCTGTGGGCTTTTGTGCTCGATACTGCTCCCAGCGGAGTGAAACGTGATTAGTCATACAAAATATTGCCGCCTCTTCCTTAAAGCAACTAATATTTCCACCGACCGACTATACTGTATCGTAAAGTACTTCCTTTCAGTTTGTTTTCAGTACGACTGTCCGGAGCAAGATATAGGCAAACTCCTGTCTCCTGCTTCTCTGGTGATTCATTCTCTCGCACCCCGCGTGTCACATTGTAAGAGTGAAGGGTGACTTTTCACACAGCATCTTTTGCATTGAGCATTCAGAGGTTTTCGTTTGACGTGCTAACATTCCGTGTCATTGCATGTCTTGTCGAAATTAATGCCTCATTTGCTAATATGGATGAATTTAATATTAAGAAGATTGAAAAAAGCGTCGCGTCCCTTGCTAGTTCATTTAGTACAGGAAAGCGAATACGAATGAAAACTCTGTACTGAATAAAAAGAAACTGAAGTAATTATTTCATTTCGCCTATAACTGGAGGTGGCTCCAAGTTGCACCAGTCTTGCAAGTGTTCTGGACACAATTATTGACTCTGTACTCTGTGAATAACACAAGTCTTTCTGATTGAAAATAGATACATATTCCATTCTAAGTAAACTTATAATAAGAACAGAATTCGATTTTGTTCGTGTAACCAATACTTTATGTCAACTGGTGGAAAAAAATATGAACGGCGAATTTTTTGTGAAAGAAATAAGACTGCTGCTCTGTTCTCTGCAGTTTGTTTACAACCCATCGCATCCGTCAAATCCTACTTATTTGAACCAAAACAGTCTTTGGCCTCAGCATTGGTGCACCCACGGAGGGGCCTTTGGGGGCTTAAGCCCCCTCCAAGGAGATTAAGAGCGATGTACGTCACAAACTAAACATTCAAAAATATTATTTTAGATGCTCAAACCATTACATAGTGTCTTCTATTACATGGTGTCTTCTCAAAGTCCCAAAGAGATACGTCACACTACATACGGTTGCGACGTACGTCACAACCGTATATAAATTATATATTGTACGCCTATATATGTGTGTGCGTACACAGATCATTATATCATATGTAGAGTATTTTAGGAAGGGAGTGTCTGACCCCAGGTCTTAAACAATCCTTAGAAATAGGGAGCTAGGAGATTGGGCTAGAGTGCCAGATAGAAAAGTGACACGGAAGCGAAGTGGAAAGGGGGAGGAAGACTACCTTATTTATTACCGGGGGAAGGGGCAGTACCCGGGGTCCGACGGCTTAACGTGCCCATCCGACGCACGGCGGATATTTAGTGGATCGAGCGTTCGTACCTGCCTGGGATCGAACCTGAGGTGGTTTCCGTGGCAGTCACGAACGTTGCCCACTAAGCCACCCGCGGCCCTGTGTGTACACATCGTGTACGTATATTATATTATATATATATATATAGCCCCCACCCCCTGTAACAGGAATTCCTGGGTGCGCCACTGGGCCTCAGAAATAATGGGAAGGTATGGTTTAAAGGTCTTTCCACAGTGGTAATTTTTCTTGATTTTCTTGTAAGCTTCGAATACGAAGGTGGTTCTTTTTAAGAAGATTATCCGGTACATCAAATAGAAGTCATTTCTCTTTCCTCGTTTAAAAGTGAGTCACGGAAAAATTCTAATTGGCCGCCACCCGGAATCGAACCCAGGGTATTTCAGTTACGCGCCGGATATGCTTTCACTGCACCACAGCGGCCTCGAATTACTCCCAACTTACATACACTAACTGCCAAGCCAATTGGCAGATTGCTTCGAGCCCCGCACAATGCTGGGATTCACCAAAGATGGTAAGCAGCAACTGGTACAAATAATTAGGCCAATGAGAATTTTTCCGTGACTCACTTATAAACGTGGAAAGAGCGATGACTTTTGTTTGATGTTCCTAGTCCACGTCAAATGTCTGTATTAGATTATCCGGCACGTTGAATTTTTAACAAGCTAGAAGAAGCCTGCTGAAAAAAGTTATTGATAAAATCAATTTGATATTTTACATAAAAGTTACAAATAAGTATTTCTCGCGAGCGTACACATAACTGCTCTCAGACGCTAGGGAATTTGAGCAGATGAGGTAAATTGCTTTTATAAGAAGCTAAGAGTTAGGTGGATTGCCCTATTGAAAAATTAAATGGGCCGCTGCCTCACCAATCGCATTTTTCAAGCTTACAATTTTAGCCTAATAACTAGGAACATATTCCATCGAATTGAAGAAAAGCAGTAGTGATTGTGGATTACTCCTGTCGGAGAAAGGTTAATACTCGTTGCAAAACAAAAAAAAAAAAAAACCGAAGCACTCCGAGAAAGTCGAGTGATCCTGATGAAACACCGCATGCAAGTACCTCAGGACCGAATATGAAAATGATTAAAAAAATAATGACTAAATAGTGGTCCACCACAGAAAGCTACATCAAAAGTAAAGCTCACACGCAGGGACAATTGTGACAGCGGACTGCGGTTGTATTAACCTTCACGGACTGTGACGCCTCGCGTCGGATCCATGAACAAAATGAGAGGACGTATCATTGGGCTGCGAGAGGCTGGCTGGTTGGTTATGTCGCCGTATTGTCAGACATTTGGGTTCCGAGCGACGCTGCAATCGGACGTTGTTGGATACAATGAGTCTAAGAGGCTACAACCCAGAGGCACGCGGGTTTTGGACGGCCGAGGACACCGACAGAAAGCGAGGATCGAGCGATTGTGAAAGTCGTATGAACAGAACCGAATTCGTCGCTCTCAATTATCAGTGGCCACGTTGCGTCGTCTTACAGGTACGGAAGTGGCCATCTGAACGGTTGCCAGTCGACTTCGGCACGAGAGGACTACATTCGAGGCCACTTACCTCTGGCCAACGAGCATCGCCATACCTTGCTTGCAGTAGTTTCGCTTCCAATCAACGTCGGATAGTGTCCAGTGGCGTCGTGATGAGTCGCGGTATGCACTTCGTGCCGATGACCAGCGCATACGTATCTGGACACTAGCTGGCCAGCGCATGGATCTTGCCTTTACCGTGAAACGGCGCGCACATCGGGAGTGTGACTGTCTGGGGAGCAATTTCCTACCATAGCCGGGGGCACCCTTGGTAGCCTTTCTTACCACCGTCACGGCTCAACGGTACGTCGACGACGTTCTACGACCTGTTGTGTTGCTATTCCAGTCACAGCATCACCACTGGGCCATTTTTTGAACAGGATAATGCCTGGACCCACACGGCACGGTTTTCCCAGGCCTGCCTCCGTAATGTCGATACCCTTCCATGGCAGCCCGATATCCCGACCTCTCACCAATCGAACATGTTTGGGACATAATGGGATACCACCTACGCCCATCCCTCTGTCTACGAACTGGCCTTCAATTTGGACGCCACCTTGGCATACTGTACCTCAGGACAGTATCCGGGAACTGTACGCGTGCTGTGTGCCACGCCTGGTAACAGCTTGTAACCGAGCCAGAGGTGGCGCTACTACCTATTGACTTGTTCCACTCGTGTAGATGTTTCATCCGAGTAAATGGACAAACTGCTGAGCAATTGCAATAATTTCCTTTCCTATACATTGCACATACAAGTTTTTTTTTTATTCTAGGTTTAACGACCACCGTGAGCAACTCAATGGGCTATAAGCAGTCGCCCGTCCCTAATTAGGGTCACTGGTTCCAGGGAAGGGAGAGAGCCAGTGCCGTAAGACAAACACAACATCCATGCCTCACCGGGATTCGAACCCGCACCCCTTTCGGACGAATGATCAGAGGCCACCGCTTTAGACCACTGCGCCACCGGGCGATACAAGTTTTCATCTCGATTGGATGATTCCTTCTGGGTGCTTAGTTTTTTTTTTGCAAACTGTGTGTTTAGAAAGAAATATTAATAAACTGTTTTTCAATAACCGGTTGTTTGGATTAAAAGCTTTAGACCCTATTTTGGTATATTGTTTTTTATTTCGCATATGTTGGCTGAAAGACAGAATGGTAGTATTTATTTTGATTAATGTCCATACTAAACAGCAGTTCCTGGAAAATCGAACCTTTGGCTTTGCTAGAAACATTCAAAGCATATCTGTGTAACACGACAAAAATACCGGCAATTTTTTAAACTACACATTACGTGTTAGGTAACGTTTTCGAAAAGAAGTATGATGAAACTCGGTGAATAGTCATAATGTAACGCTTAATCTTAAACAAAATGCACCCAGAGAACAGCAACCCTGGTGAACTTGGATTCATTCGTCGATTGACTAAACTACATTAACTGTTATATCTCTATTTGAATTTGTTAGTAAATATATATTTCTTCATTAATGTCATGATTTTTTTAAATCATTGATGTTTAGGCAGCTCTGTTTTGGCCGCCCAGTTTGTCAGTTGCTTAAGGAAAGATCACTTTTAACCATTGCAAAAATAATCACATCCGACGTAATTTCAAATATGACAAAGATGAAGGAAACTGAATGAAAATAACGTCATGTAAGGTATTCTGCTGAAGCAAAAAAATTACTTTCGAGGATTTGAGCCTACTAACAAGCTATCAAAACACAGAATTAATCGTCAAAGGACAACAGCCTGAGGCCAGTTTTTAAGACATGCACAATCAGCTGCTGAGGTCAGAAGATTGTTTCCGAGGTTCTAAAGACTTGTCACCCCTTCCTAATGGTTTCCGTCTAAAACTCTGTTTTGCCTCTGGCAGGGCTTAAACATCTCTATTGTTGAAGACAGTAATATTTATTAGACCTCACATCAATTTCGTGAGGCTTCAAACTACCAGCGGTAATTAATACGGCAGGCATTTATTTTCTGCCATTGTTTACCGTGTTCGCTTCCACGTCCATGCGTCATTTCCTTGCCTTTAATTTTGATTCATTAGGACTGCTGGTTTTCTTATCTACTTTCATACTTCTAAAATATTTTGATTATGGAGTTCCTGATAAGAAATCAGCAATTCAAAAAAAAAAAAAAAAAAATCCAAAGCGATCCCTTATCGCCGAACCAAATTCACGAAATTTATTCTGATTAAAATGAAAAATAGCTAGTCTGTTGTTTATTACCTAGTTCCGGAAAGTTTGCTGCATTTTATTAACCAGCAATTTCGTTGTTTTTAATAATGACTCTTTGTTCGGATATCCTTTATGTTGAGGCTTTTCCCGTTTCGAGCATTTTATCACTTTATTCAATACCAACCTGTTCAATTTTTTTTTTTTTGATAATACGCAGCTTTTCCGACAGCAGTAAGATAAATTCCAAGTAAAAAATATTCGATGTAACGCAAACGGGTAACCGAAGTAGTCGATCAGACACATAGGTTGTTTTTCTATAATAACTCAAAAACTGCGTGGATGAGAAATTCTTCTTCTCGACCTGCTATTGATGAGAGCTTTAAAATGAATGCAGCCCTGGTGGCGCAATGGCCTAAGCTATGGCCTCTGACCATTCGTCCGAAAGGGGTGCGGGTTCGAATTCCAGTGAGGCATGGATTATTGTGTTTGTCTTACGGCACTGGCTCCCTCCCTTCCCTGGAACCAGTGACCCTAAATTAGGGACGGGTGACTGCTTATAGCCCATTGAGTTGCTCACGGTGGTCGTTAAACCTCCAATCAAAAAAAAAAAAAAAAAAAAATGCTGCTGAACATGATGAAACTGCAATATGTAGATATCCTAGACCAAAAATGGGGAACCTCCTTTTCATGCTGGAAGCAGTGTTTCTTTCAGGACTTTTTGGCCGGGGGCAAATGGAATTTTAGAGGGGGCAAGTTTTCCATTTGCCATCTATAGAACAAACTTTCCCCAGCTAAACGAGGGGAGTATATTGCAAATTGGACTACAGCCACAAAATTTCATTCTGAAAATAGCCAATTACGAAATAAAAAATATATAATCCTCTAAATGCTGCCACATAAGTGGAAACTAGGTTAAAATATGAAGTTTAACTTGCAAATTTCCTATAAAAAAAATTTTGTTTTCACCAACAACTTTCAGAATAGAGCAACACTATAAAATAGCGTTTCTTCATATGACCTAATAATAATTTAAAATGCACATGTGAAATTAAACTGTAGAATGAAAATTCCAGTTGAGATGAGCAGTGTTTTATAACTGGGTTGGTGCTTACATAAAAACAAATACAACATAGGAAACGATCCATGAAGTTCGTAATGCACAGTTCATTTAATTACTTTCTCATAGTTACGGTGCTGTTTCATCGTTTTGTTTTTACACGTCCGTTACACCGAATGGCTTGAAAGTCTCATCTATTAAAATGCATTCAAACACGATCCTGAATAGCGATTACTTGACTATGAAGTATGATTAGTCTACTTATATTTTGAAGAACGGCATGTTTCTTAATATGTACTTTTTAAGCAAAATAAACTAATACTTGAACAAATATTAAAATATACAATTGGAGAAATATTTGTTGCAACAAAAGAAGCGAAACTTTCTTTTTTTTGTAGTCTAAATTTATTAACATATGGTTTGGAAATATGTCGGGTGGTGCCCCCCCCCCTTTGATCCTGTAGATGGGTATCCGTCATTTGTGACCTTAAGGGCGTCTTGATTTGGGCTAGGTAGGATAATGTAGATTCGCAGCAATAAGTGGTTAAAAAAAAAAAAAGTTCGTGCATGTTGCCTAAAGAGTTTCCATATTTCTGTTGGATCTTTCTTAGTATCAAATAAGGACTTTAAAATGTCATCTTCTGAGAGCTAAATCAGTTCCATCTGTAGCTCTTTTAGGTGCCATCAACTAGGTGAGGATGCAATGCTAATTTGAGTGTGATTTCATAATCCTCAAAGTCAGGGAACCTTTAATTGTATTCTGCAGTTAATAAGTCTATAAGAGTTGCGTATTCTTCAAATGATGCGTATGAATCATCCTGCTCATCAATGACATTTGCTAACTGGGGAAAATGTTCATCCAAAATTTCCTTTTGAAGAAGAGTTTTGAAAATAAAATAGCGTTTTTTCGAAATGCTTGGATTTTTTGCCACGTATCATATATAGACTTAGTTTTAGATTGCAAAGAAATATTAGTCATTTTACTTTGACATGATATCACACGGGAATGCAGGATTTCTACAGAAATCTTCTTTCAATAATTCATAGTGCTGATTCTGTTCTTCATAAAATTTCCCTATCTGTTCCAGCAAAGGTAACTTTTTCACTAACACCTGTCCCTGCGATAGCCAACTCACTTTAGAATGATACGGCAAATCCACCATTAGTATTTTAAATACGGTTATTTTAAGATTAAAATAAAAACAATAAAAGACAAACAAAAACATGTAAATAAAAGGATGTAAATTTGGATTTACTCAAAAGGTTGGTTGGTCCTCCACCTCTGTCCTAGACCAAAAATTGCCGATCCCCCTCACTAATAAGTTTGCGATTCAGCTTTTATTTCTGTCTTGAGGTCAGATTTTAACTTGCGGAGATTAACTTTCGTAGGTGAATCACATTTCGTTTCATTGGTGTCATGGTCAGGGCCGGCTGGACCGTAGGGGCAACCGGGGCGGTTGCCACGGGCCTCGCGCCTTTAAGAGGCCCCGCAGTTTAAGAAAAAAAAAAAAAAAAATCTTGTTAGAATTTTTTTAAATTATTTTGTGTGTGTAAGTTTTCGGGTGCGAGGCCTTTAAAAAGACGTTTCTTTCTTTTTTAAGTTTTTTTGTTTGTTTGTTTCCAATCGTCCGGTTTTCGAATAGGTTATCACCCTTCGCTGTACAAATACGGAGATCTGTAGATTTCAAGTGATTATTGTAACGACCTTGATATTTTCCGAATTCATAAAATCGCAAATTTAATTTCATCATTTTGTGGCTCTTGCTTTTATATATTTAACAATTTGCGTGCAAACCAGATACTTAAATTTAAATAAAATAAAGAAGAAAATCAAAGTTTGTTTCGGGCTACACATGGAGGCCATTTATTCAGTGACTTTAAAAACATTACTAGAAATTAAAAAATAAAATCATATATCAGCGCGTATAAAAGTTTAAAAAGTCACTAATTTGTCAGTTACTTCATTTTGCATTAAAAATCAATCACTAAAACATGTATCAGGAGAAACAAAACCATTTATACGAATTTAATATTTCTACACTAAAATATTCACAATCCAAAAAATTTCGCTACGCACGTAGCTTTTTGTCATTTTGTAAAGCAGTTTTTATACAATAAGTGAAAATACAACCTCAACCCCATCTCCTCGGAAAGAAAATCGTAGATTTTAACAGTTTTTACTCTCTCTCAATGCATATTCTGGTCTTTTTCTTGAGCTTAAAGCAAATGCTTCTTTGAGATAATCATCTTGTCTTTGCGATAGTTTTCGTTTCGAAGTACTACAGAGGTGAAGCACATGCAAAAAGGAAAAGTTACAGAGATCAATTCCGTCGGTGTACCTTAATCGGTAAAGCATTCAACTTCGGAGCAGAGGGATGCGAATTCGTCGCCGTCACAGGCAGATTTGTGGGTTTCACATCCTATGTATTGTTTACGGACATCTTCACGAAACGACTTTATTAAAATATGAAATTTATTTCCTAGTGCAAGCAATGAAATTTCGCCCCGGGCCCCGCAAAAGCTCCATCCGGCCCTGGTCATGGTCCTTTATGTTTATCTAAATCTGAAGAGTATTAATAATAGTAATAATAAAAATATCTTTCAAAATCGAAGCAGTCTAAATACTTACTATTGTCGCCGCCGTAGCTTAGTAAATATTTATTTTATGACTCGCATACCTTCTTCCATTCGTTTTACGACAATAATATTCATTAATCCACCCGCTTAAGTACCACTCAATGTCGGGAATTAGTAAACCTAATTGTCTTTTGTTATGATTTAATTCCACTTACTATGTACCGGACTGTGTCTCTTGTGGTCGTGAGTGACGCAAATAAATGCAATGTGTTGAACGTAAATAAATGTATACTCTCGAGTCGCTCGTTTTATTCACAGTCACAAAGTGTTTGGCGTGCGAAAGATGCATAGCATACATTGTCTACAAAGAGTACCAGGTTGCATTCTAGATTTTTTTTCCCCGTTGAGAAACCAAAAGCGTTAGCACATTTTCAGGGCCAGCTGGACCAAAGGGGTAACTGGGGCGGTTACCCCGCGCACCGTGTCTTCACGGGGCCCCGCAGTTCAGAAAATAAAAACAAAATCCCAAGTCAGTTTTGCTAGAAATCTCTTTATTTATTGCTATTTTTTGTATGTTTTGGGGCGCGAGTCTCTTAAAAAGATATATTTTATGTTTATTTTTAGTTTCCATCCCCCCCTTCCCCGTCTCCCACTTTCAGACAGGTTACCGCCCTTCGTTGTACAGACACTGAGATTTTCAGATTTCAAGTTATTATTATAACCACCTTAAACTTTTCCATATTCACGAAATAGCAAATTAAATATTTTGTCTCCTTACAATATGTTCAACAATTTGCGTGTAAGCCAGATACTAAAATTTAACAAAAAACGATTAAAAAGAATATCTGTTGTTTTGGGGCAATATATGGAGGCAAATCGCTCATTGTCTTTAACAACAGTACTAGAAAAAAGGCAATTTTCATACATAAGCGCGTATAAAAGATAAAAAAAAAATCAATTATTTCACCTTACATCAAAAATCAATTACTAAAACATGTACCAGGAAAAATAAAATACGTAGTGCGATCAAAAAGTTCCGAGACTAGTTACGTAGCGCGCCAACAGATGACAGCACTGATGCGCGAGCAGGGGTAAAGGGCAGTGACCTTCATGTGTCATTGTAGCGAGGTTCTGTGAACATCGGGAGCTATGATACACACTATATTTGGCGACCACGTGCAGAACACAGCTGCGATTTCGGTATGGACTGCAAACTAGAGCAGCAAGCGAACATCAAATTCTGAGTCAAACTCGGCAAATCGGGAACGGAGACTCATGAAATGTTGCGGCAGGCTTATGGCAATGAGTCGTGCGAGGTGTTTTGAGTGGCAATCGCGCTTCAAGAGCGGCAGAGCGGCACTGGAAGACGACGAGAGGTCATGACGACCGTCCACGAGCAAAACCCCCGAAGATTTGGACAAAATTAGGGAACTGGTGCATGAGGATCGTCGGAGAACCATTTAAGACATTGCTATAATCGTCAATGTGTCATACGGAACAGTGCAAGAAATTCTGACGTCGGTTTTGAACATGCACCGCATTGCTGCAAAGTTTGTGCCAAAGATTCTGAACCCTGAACAGAAGGCGCTCCGTGTCGAACTCTGTCAAGATCTCCGTCAGCAGGTGGTGAATGAACCAATGTTCCTGTCGTGGGTCATCACTAGGGACGAGACTTGGGTGTACGGTTACGACCCGGACACCAAACAACAGTCTTCGCAGTGGAAGAGCCCGGCATCTCCACGACCGAAGAAGGCCCGACAGGTCCGGATCGCAACCAAAAGCATGCTCATCGTGTTCTTCGACATTCGTGGGGTTGTGTACCGTGAATTCGTCCCCCAAAGCCAGACCGTAACCGCCCATTTTTTACTGCGATGTTCTGCGGCGTCTTAGGGAGGACATTCGCCGCAAACGACCTGAAATGTGGCGCAGGGGTGAATTCCTGCTGCATCACGACAATGCAGCAGCTCACAGAGCGTCAGCAACACGCCAGTTCTGCAGCCGCAACAGCATGACTACCCCTTCTTCAACCGTCTTACTCGCCAGATTTGGCTCCCTGCAACTTTTTTCTGTTGCTGAAGCTAGAGGGTCGCCGTTTTGAAACCGTGGACGAGATTCAGCGTGAATCGCAGACGGTGCTTGACACGATTCGCGAACAGGACATCCAGGGAGCGTTCGAACAGTGGCAAAAACGTTGGCAGCGGTGTATTGCTGCCCAAGGATACTGCTTTGAGGGAGATCATAGCCAGACTTAAATAACGTAAGTACTTTGTTGTATATCGGCCTAGTCTTGGAACTTTAAAGAACACGCGGGTGATTAAATGTTTTTTCCTATTCATACGGGTTAGTCATTTTAGTTCCTGTACGAACTTTGTGGGGTTTTTTTGTTGGAATAGGCTTATATTTTTTCGGTAGGATGATTTATCAAATTATACATTTTTGTCATGATTTTTCAAAGCAGCAGGATAATTTGGTACTAAAGATTGTTTTAAACTGACAATGACTTGCAGTTATTTTTTGAAAAGGTGAAATATACTACTACTTAGTATTATTTCACAAAATTTCTAAATATAAAATTTGGTCTTGATAGCTATAACAGCTTTTGAGATAGTCACCAGACTGCTATATAGCAGTAATGTGGATGGAGAACATAATACCAAATTCTTGAGCATGATCAGGTTATATGTAAAAGATTTTAGGAAGGGAGGGTCTGACTCCAGGTCTTAAACAAACCTTAGAAATAGGAAGCTAGGAGATTTGGGCTAGAGTGCCCGATAGGAAAGTGACACGGGAGTGAGGTAGAAAGAGGGAGAAAGACTCCCTTATTTATTAACGGGGGGAAGTACCCGGTGTCCAGCGGCTTAACGTGCCCATCCGACGCACGGCGGATGTTTAGTGGTTCGAACGACTGCACCTACCCGGGATCGAACCTGAGGTTCCTGTGTGGCACTCACGAACGCTGACCACTAGGCCATCCGCGGCCCGTTGAACGTTATGATTCCTTCAATCTGATTTAAAGGAAATGACGGTCGATTTTGTTCTTTAAGATTCTACTGAGTTCAACACCCTTTGCTGGATGTACTTCGAGGTCCTAGTTCTATATTAACGGAAGATAATGAATGCACATATTTTTATAAGTCTACTCTCACGATTCTAAACTATATGCATTTTTCCCAATTCAACAATGAAATGAAAAAATTAGTCTTTAAGACCAATTTACTAATTTCATTTTTTAATGCTGAATAGTTACGAGCTTCCTATTAGGTATCTAACATGAAGCGAAAACACGGCATACTCTGGTTTCAAATACAGGATGAACTATAAGTTATGAAAGAGATTAGGCAGATTTTCTCATCGACCTAATCAAAGTATGACAAATCAATAAAATGTAGACTTTTTTTAGTACGTACTTGGAAAAGTACGTGTGCTTTATATAAAGCATTGCTATGTCAGTCCGTTCGTCTGTAAACACAATGTCTCTGCAACTATTAGTTCGATCTGAACTAAAACGCCACTCACCTCACCACGGAAAATATTTGTGTATTTTTTTTTTCTCAATGTTAAGTTTTCCCGCGAGGGGACGCTAGTGTTTGAAAATCTGTGCTTCTGAAGGTAGGACTTAAAAAATATATATATATATATATATCATCATCATCATCATCATTGTCAACCATTATCAATCCACTGCTGGACGAAGGTCTCCCCAAGTTTCCTCCACAACGGTCTGTCTTGTGCCAGTCTCCTCCATGTCACCCCTGCATACTTTCGAATTTCATCCACCCATCTCCCATGTGGTCTTCTTCTGGGTCTTTTCCTGTCCCTTGGAATCCAATCTAAAATTTCGGCTGTCCATCGATGATCTGTCCTTCTGGCAGTATGTCCAGCCCATTGCCATTTCAGGGATTTAACTCTGATCATGATGTCTTCCACTCTTGTCATTTTTCGGATCCACGAGTTCCTCTTCTTATCCCTCCTGGTTACACCAAGCATGCACCTCTCCATGCTTCTTTGAGTTGTCTGCAGCCTTTGTATGTCTCTTTTAGTTAAGGTCCACGTCTCTGCACCATACGTAAGCACTGGAAGGATGCATTGATCAAACACTTTTCTTTTAAGACATAATGGCATATTGCTCTTGAAAATTATGCTGTTTCTTCCAAAAGCTCTCCAGGCAAGTTTTGTACGCCGATTAATTTCTTCATCAATGTGACCCTCACTTGATATCTGCTGTCCAAGATAAACGTACGTGTCTGTTATCTCCAGCTTTTCTCCATCAATCGATAAATCTTCATTTCTTGTAAAAGCATTGAACATCACTTTTGTCTTCTGAAAGTTCATTTTTAATCCCACTTCTTTACTCTTGTCAGCAAGTTCCTGGATCATACTCTGCAGCTCTGATGGGGTAGTTGCAAAAATGACTACGTCATCAGCAAAGCGAAGGTGGGTTGATAATCTCCATTAATCTTTATTCCTTGTTTTCCCAGCTCAGCGACTGAAAAACACCCTCCAATGTGGCATTAAAGAGCTTCGGAGATATGGTGTCCTTTGTCTCACTCCTTTCCAATTTTTACGTGTGTTGTATTTTCAAACAGCCTAATCTTTGCACTTGCATTTTCATAGATGTTATTAATAATATTAATGTATGCATCTTCAATACCGCAGGTTTTCAGAGCCATTGTAACTGCTGATGGTTTCACCGAATCAAAGGCTTTTTCATAATCGATAAAAGCCATGCACAATGGAAGTTCATATTCCCTCGCTCTTTCAATTAGTTCTCTCAGCACGTGGATATGATCTATTGTGCTGTAGCCACTCCTGAATCCAGCTTGTTCTCTCGGTTGAGCCATGTCCAGTGTTACCTTCAAGCGGTGTGAAAGAACTTTAGTGAAGATTTTATAAACTACTGATAGGAGGCTGATAGGTCTGTAGTTTCCGAGATCCTCAATGTCACCTTTCTTATGTAGCAGGATCATTGTAGCGGTGTTCCAATCCTCAGGAATCTTTCCTTCATTAAGGCATCGAGTGAAAATTTGGGCGAGTACTGTTTCGATTTCTCCACTTGCTTCTTGTATGATGTCTACAGTAATTCCATCTTCTCCTGGAGCTTTTCCTCGCTTCATGTTCTTGATTGCATGTGCAACTTCTGCTGGAAGGACTGGAGGAACTCTGGTACTGGTATCTTTCATGATGTCAGGAGTGCATATATCATCCCTTTCATATAATTTGGAGTAGAAATCTTTCACTCTTGTCAAAATTTCGCCTCTATTTCTTGTTACAGAACCATCTTCTTTTCTCAGTGCCATAATCTGTTTTCTTCCCTTACTGAGATGTCCCTTTGCTATCTTTAGGCTTTGGTTGTTTTCAATTGCTTTCCTCACTAGTTCACAGTTGAATTTCCTTACGTCTTCAGTGATACTTTTTCTTACTGTCTTGCATAGCTCTATATATTCCACTTTGGAAGTCACATCTTCTTTAGTTGTTCTCATCTCTCTTCTTTTTTGCATCAACATTTTGGTTTTTCCTGATAATTTGTTCACATGCAACTTGTTCTTAGACCCAGCCAATTTTGTTGCTGTTTCCATAAGAGCTTTGGTTACTTTTCTGTTAACTTCAGAGATGTCCACTTCTTCCGATGTTAGGCCTTCTAAAGCAGAGAACCTGTTCTTCAGTTCTAACTTGAAGGAATTATGGTGTTTTTTAAGGTTGGTTATGTCAATAGATTTTGTTTGTCTTATGAGCTTGCCACGTTCAAGTTTAGTGTTGAGGTGCATCTTACATCTCACCAATCTATGGTCACTACCTGTGTTGAACTTGTTTAGCACACTGCAGTCTTCTATGACGAATTTTTTGTTACACATAATAAAATCAATTTCACTTGTCGTCCCATTTGGATGTTTCCATGTCCATTTCCTGTGTGGCTTTTTCTTGAAAAAGGAGTTCAAGATGAAAACCCTTCTGCCTCTGCAAACTCAACGAGAGTATTTCCACGCTGGTTTCTGCTGCCATGACCGAATTTACCTACTGAAGTTTCATTCTGTTGCCGTTGCCCTATTTTTGCATTGAAATCTCCCATAATTATTTTCAAGTGCTGCTTACCTTTATTATTTAGATGACAAATTTCCTCATAAAATTCTTCAATTTCTTCTTCAGGATGACTTGTGGTGGGTGCATAAGTTTGAATAATCTGAGCCTGGTATCTTTTCGAGAGTTGGATAACAAGTCGTGCAGCTCTGTCAGAGGAACTTTCAACTTCTACAACTTTATCCTTCAGTTTCTTGTTTATTATAAATCCAACACCACTAGTTCTGCCAGTATCTGTCCCACGATAGTAGAAGAGATGTCCACTTTTCAGTTCGATGAGATCTTCTCCTTTTCTCCTTACTTCACTTAGCCCCACGATGTCCCACTTGATCCTTTGCAGTTCCTCTTCCAATTCAAGAAGCCTTGAATCAGAAGATAGAGAGCGTCCATTGTAAGTAGCCAAGGTCAGCATCAGATGGCAGCCTAGTCCGGTTCTCCGGGGATTCTTAGCACCCTCTGCCTTCATGTCGCACTGGCCGCTGCCTTGGCCAGGTACATTCCAGCTGCCGGAGACTGAGGGCCAAGATTTAAGTTGTGGAATCATTTTGGAGGGGTTTGGCCATAACTCACCACGCTGGCCAAGCGGGTTGGTGAGTGTGGGATAGAATTTCCTCTAATCCCGATGGTATAGTTATACCGCTATGGGCGGTCGTCAGAGCCCCTTTAGTGGGAACAGGATGCACCACGAGAAGGCGGGGTTGACATTTGTCAAGGAGGCTGTGATGTTACGCATCACCTGACCTTACATCCCATATATATATATATATATATATATATATATATATATATATATATATATATATATATATTTTTGCTATTGATAGCGTTTGTGACTAGGAATATATTGCATATATTTCCCAATTTTTGTGCCACACAGTTTTGCCACTAGGAGGTGTAAGTGTAAATATCGATTTGTACCATACTTTTTCTATAATTTTATTTGTACAACGTTTGAGAAAATCCCAGTTGCTTTTGATATCTTTCTTTTTAGGAATGTACACAATTTGATTTTTCGTAGCCCACATTTCAGCCTGTAGTGGAAGAAAGTAGCTAAAATATACATATATATATAGGAAAAATGCGTTAGACTCTGAAGAACACTGCTTACATTGCTCATTTTAAATCGTGCGCAGATTTTCTCTAAAACGCGTAAATGAATTAATAGTTTTCGCTGAACATTTTCTTCTGAAAATCAATTTTGAAGTACTTTTTCCATGTCGAAAAAGATTAAAAAGACGTGATCATTAAACCTTAGAATTCAATGTCATCTTTCTTGTTTCTTTTTTTATTATTATTATCAGGATTTAAAAACAATTGTTCAGAAACCTTGTTATAGACTTTTGTAATGATGGTAGCATAAATCTGATCCTATGTAGGAAGACAGTCTAATAGGACGTTCACGTAATAACTTTTTAAAGCTGGTTTTTACGTAAAAATGCGTGACTTCCTTTCATGTTCATTCTGTATCACAAATCGAAACTGGTCAAGGTCTTGCATTATGGATGCCTTCCTTTTCGAATGAATTAAATTGCTATAAAGAAAAAAATATTACTTCTTGCATGACATCATCCGTTTACCCACTTCAGATGTTTTCCTAGAAGTAAGGAAGCAAATAATTACATGATATCTTAATTACATAATACAAATTAAGGAAAAATATTCACGAATGTAGCATACGAGAAATTCACATGTACGTTATTTTCAGCTATAAGATTACTTTAATTTCTCTGTTGTCCGTGTAATATGTTCAGAAAACTTGAAAATTTAATATCCCTAGAGCGGGAATCTAACTCTTGATTTCTGTTAAATTATCCTACCGTTCAGAAAAACTGAATTTTGTAGTGATTTAAATGTTTGTCCAGTCCCACCCTTACCTCAGATAAGTCGATGCCATGAAAGTACCCCAATTGGATGTTACCTCGTCTGATTAATGCGCTCCAGAAATGATTCAGCTTTTTCCTTACACACAAAAAAAAAAAAAAGTACATTTGGCCAAATGTTGACAGGCAACTGCAGCTTTTTCTTTTCTAAAACGTTCATCTCCAGCTTACACTAAAATCAAGGAAGCAAAGAGTTGTGCATGGATATTATATCATACGCTGTTTCGTAAATGATTTACAACTCCGGCCATTGTGTGAAAGAATAAATCAATTGATGTTATCGAAAACAGGGGCAATACATAAATGACAGAATTGACCTACATGAAATATGTTCTTCTCGTTAATAACCGAGAGAGAGAAAAGCAGTAAAATTCTTTCATTCCCAGCTCAAGAAGGTTAATTCAGACTTCAATTACTTTTTAAACATTGCATTAACTGAAAATAGGCAGAAGATAAGTTGAACGATGAGATAGGACCTTTTAAATCACCTCCTTTAGTCCATTAAGGGCAAGTAATAGTTTAATGGAAACCTGATTTGTATCGCCAAAGTAAAACGTATTTTATCCTCCGAAAAACATTATATTTGTCAGAAGTATGATGCTGAACGTTTATCAGATCATATGTAGAGGATTTTAGGAAGGGAGTGTCTGACTCCAGGTCTTAAACAGCCCTTAGAAATAGGAAGCTAGGAGATTTGGGCTAGAGTGCCCGATAGGAAAGTGACACAGAAGCGAGGTAAAAAGGGAGAGGAAAACGCAGTTATTTATAACCGGGGGTCCAGTACCCGGGGTCGGACGGCTTTACGTGCCCATCCGACACCCAGCCGATATTTAGTGGTTCGTACCTGCCTGGGATAGAACCTGAGATTTCTCCGTGGCAGTCACGAACGTTGATCACTTGGCCATCTGCGGCTCTTGCTGAGCTTTTAAGCTTTGCTGTCTTGCCTTATACAGTATATGTTAAAGGCTCATAAAAAGTGGAATTCAAAGCCACGGAAAATGCGTATTACAATCTGCAAAACTACGTTAGAAGAGAAGCCTTTAACCTCTGGTACAATCCTTTACAATCTGCAAAACTACGTTAGAAGAGAAGCCTTTAACCTCTTTAAACCTCTGGTGTTTCCATTCACTTCATTGATTTTTAAATACTTTTCTTTTAATGTTTTTATGTATTCAAAGGTATGAAATGAAAATATTTTTCCAGAAGAAAAGAGCCTTTCATTTAAGTTTCACTTTATCCTAAAACGATCCACTTCGACAGTATATCGTAAACCTTTGCGAACATATTTTGTTTGCAACGAATTTCGATATACTGTTGAATTTTTTGGTAGGAACACCAAAAATGAGCGTTAGCTTAAAATGTTGAGTTAAAATATTGATTTTTGGATTATTTTTCCTTCAGTGTTATCACGCCAATATGTAAAGGGTGTGTCGAAACAAAAATTATATTGCAGATATCCAAAGGAAAATATGTACATAATAAGTACATTAAAAAATAAATTTGTTTACGTAAATACATATGCATCCTACTACCTTACTAAGAGAGCTCTACTGCACTAATTCTTGAAAATCACCCTCATCAAATTAAGTGAAACATCTTTTTTTAGTTTTCTAAACTTGCGTATGTTTGAAAGACAAATATTGAATTTCCTCACTACCATATTCATTACGCTTCATCTGCTATCGCATCATCACAAATTTCGTTTAAGCTTGCTACGCCGCTCATCTGAAAAAAAGGGGAAAAAAACCATGCTAAATTCGGGATGAAAAAAGTTCTGGGTTTGATGAATAGGAACGTTGATGCGTGAAAACTTTAACATCAAAACGTAAGATGAAAGTTTTTGTTAACACGTATATAGGAAAAAATTTAGGGATTTCAAAATGTAGCATTAAGTGCGGAAAATCGTTATACCTCGGAAACTTTAGACCGCAATTCGATTTTATTAAGTTCATCTCACATCCACTATTTTTTGTTATGCGGAATTTAACATCATCCTAGTTTCCATCTTTGAAGTAAAACAATTTTTTTTAATTATCTGAAAGACAATTACATACTAAATGATAATTTCTCCGAAATTATAAACTATGTGCTATGAGAGTGATTTTACCTAAATTTCCGACGATGCAACTACGGAAGAAACGGTTCATTGTTCACACTGTGAATTTTACATTTAATGTCTTATGTGATATTTGGCGCCGTGGAACGTAATTGTGCGTGTGTGTGTGCCCTAATGGAACTGCATTGGGCTTTGTCCGACGCCCTGGCGGTCAGAGGCTGTGTTTGTCTTACGGCGCTGGTTGTCTTTCCTGGAACCAGCGGCCCCAAATTAGGGAAGCATGACCGTTTATAGCCTGAAGTGCTTCACTAGGATCACTAAACATCCCCTCTCTACAAGGTAGGTTTAGCCCATTTTCTGTCACTTTTATTTGAAAAGTTTACCTAGGTCGTGTACACTTGGAGAATTGAAGAAAAATTTACCTAGGTCGTACACTTAGAATTGAATTTTGTCGAAGATGTGTTATATCCACGATATCTGAAGAATGCACTCTTGTTCAAAAAAAAAACCAGCTACGACTTTGATTTTTAAAGAGTATGTCCATTAGGCAATACAGGACAAATGATTGGCATCTCTGTGCCATACGTAACAGGTGCGTTGATGTAGCTAATAATCGGTGGTCCCAATTGTCTTGTATCACCTGCTGTAACACGCTGAGGCATCGAATCAAATGTTTGAATGGTGTCATGTGGAATAGCCATCCAGCTTGTGTTGATCAAGCGTTGCTGGCGGATGGTCGTACCGCTGTACCTGTAGTTTGAGCATGTCCCAGAGATTTTCTATGGGTGATAAATGCTGTAATCTAACCTGCCACACGGCGGAAGTGGAACGTTGTCGTCCCTGAAGAAGGCACGTGTTTTCACAGCAACATGCGATGTGGCATTGTGCTGCTGAAATATGATCTCGGGGACGTCCTTGCAGGTACAGAAGGGCGACCAGCCGTAGAATGGCACTAACGTAACGAACACTCGTTGTGGTGGTACGGACTCTCACGAGAGGGGATCTGCTTTCGTACCCGATAGTACTCCAGGCCATAATGCTTCGTATTTGTGCGGCATGCCTGGTGCAAATACAATACCCTCCCTCCCCCCCCGGTCCTCGGCGGACACAGATGTGGCCATTTTTGCCTAAATAGAAGCAAGTTTCTTCCGAGAACACGATATTGTGCGATTCGTCACGCCACTTCCTTCGTTAGATGTCCCATTGCAGCCTTGGCATAAGTCTGTTGCTGCGGTGTCAAAGTTAGCCTGAGGAGGAACGAGTCTGCAGTCCGAACTGTAATAACCGGTGACGTGCTGTTACAGCTGACATGGAAGAATGCGTCACAGTTTGCCACTGCTGAGCCGGTTCCGTTGATAATGCAGAACAGTCACTCAAAGACATCCTCATGAGATGATGGTTGTCCCTCGGCGTTGTCTTTGTACAATGTCCGTAACTTTCTCATAGTGGCCTACGCCCTTCTTTGTACCATTCCGTGCACACTTTTGCCCGACGGACACACTGCGCCCGGACGCAACCGACAATCTCCCGGAGGAAGCATTGCAGTCTCTCATGCCTAAAATGCGAGTTCTATCGAACTCGCTGATGTGACTGTGTACGACTGTCTTGCACGACGACGAGGCATCCTTGCCTACTGTTGACCAAGCACTGACATGCCGATCGAGTCACGCGGTACTTATGACAAAAAAACGGCCGGTTTCCTGTCTGTGACGTTGCGCGATCTGATTTGCTTAGATGAGGTATGCATGTACCTATGACGCCGAAATGGCAATATTTTCTACGATATTGCCTGATTAGCATATCTTGTAAAAATCAAAATCGTAGCTCGACTTATTTCAGGTGTTTTATTTTTTTTATGAACATGAGTGCACGTTTGAACTGTTAAACTCATACGACGATTGACGTCCGAAATGTAAGCTACATGGTCCAAAGAGAATTAAAGGAAACATTCAAATATTTTTGAATTTTCTGGAGGGCTTAAACGTGGCCAAATACTGAAAGCTTGCTACGCAGATAAATCTCAAACGACCAACTTACACCATCGGTTTTGTTTATAGAGGGACCTGAGATGCATAAAGTGCAAAGATTTTTACATGTCCTGATCAAACTAATGGCTAGTAGTTTAAATAAAACCAATTTTATGATTGGTTCATTTGACGAGAAACTAAACCATTTTCTATTGGTTCATTTGACAAAGGTGCCAATAAAAGCTCAGCTAGAAACGTTGATTTAGCCAAAACGCGTTAAATAAATCGCGCAAAGTCACGTACCATGCTCCGGAAGAAAAATAACAATGGGCGATTGCAAAAACATGAATCATATGCGCAAGAAAAATGTAGATCTGCAAACCGAAGCTGTCATAAAACTGAAGGTAAACATTCGAGAGAAAAAAAGCATTTCACCAGAGGCTTACACAAGAACCAATATCTGCAATGAAGATAAGCCACAAATTCTTAATTAGAGAAATACAGTAAGACGCGTTTGTTCCTAAGGAGATTTAATAATTAAAAAAAAATTGAAACAGCAGGCGGGGAAGGAAAAACTCAAACGTAACTTACACTGGAGGAGTAACTAATTGTTAGAAACACCTCGTTGCAACCAGTCGTGGTGCCATATTCTTGCTTACGTACGTGACGTGAGATGGCTTTTTACAGCAATGAGCCATTACATTATGACCACCTACCTAATAAGCCATAATACCCCCTCTTTATCCCGCAGAACGGCAGCCACTCGGCGAGGCATCGAGTCGATGATGTGGCAATAGGTATCCTGGGGTATCTGGTACCATGTCAACAGCAGGTCCTCAAGTTCCCGTATATTTCGGGGTGGTGGTGATTTAGCGCGAACCCGCTTTTCTAAGTCTAACCACAAATGTCCGATTGGGTTCATATCAGGTAAATTTTAAGGCCAGGGTATTAACAGAAAGTCCCCAGCATGTTCCTCGAACCACTCTTTGACAATTCTGGTAGTGTGGCTTGGCGTATTATCCTACTGTTAATGGCAGACACCAGCAGAGAACAGTTAAATGAATGGGTGAACTTGATGCGCAACGATGTTCAGATACCTGACACCTGTCAGGGATTGCGCTATTGAGATAATGGGGCCTAAAGTGTCCCACGAAAACATCGCCCACAGCATAACACTGCCGCCGGCCTGTTTCCATCCAACAGTGCATCCAGTTGCCATAGCCTCCTTTGGTATTTGGCGTATCCGCGCTCGGCCGTCAACATGATGCACTACAAATCTTCATTCGTCAGACCAGGCCACTTTCTTCCAATCATCCACGGTCCAATCTCCATGATCTTGAACCCATTTCATGCGTTGTTGACGATGACTTGCAGTGAGCACGGGGGGACCCGGCTGTGTCTTTGGCTACGCAAGCCCATCCGCAAAAGTCTGTGGTGAACTCTGTGCTGTGACACATTGCCCTGATCACCGATGTAGTAACTGTGAGTGATTTGTTGCACTAAGGATCTGCGGTCGCTACGAACACTGCGCGACAGTCTCCGCGCCCCTCTGACATCAGTGAGCTGCGGACGACTGTTCGTTATTTGGCTACCTGTGCACCACTTTTGTTACGTACTCACTACAGGGGAATGTGAACAAGGCGCGCCGTTTCCGAGATCGCAGTTCAGAAGTACCGTGCCATCACAATTTGTCCTTTATCAAATTCCGGTAAATCTGCAACTTTTTCCATTCTGACTCCGAACACTACTAAGCGAAAGGTGGTCCTCGGTTTGTATATATACTGCTCTGTGAACTTCACCTGCGCCACCGTTCGGTCTCCAGGCACGGTCGTTTCTCTAGGCTGAGGGTGGTCATAATGTAATGGTTCATCGGTGTAAACAGCTCAGTGCGAAGAAATCAGACTTGTACGAACCGTAGATAGGGGAAGTTTGGGGGAAAAACTCGGAATTTTAGCGACCCTGAAAGAAGCAAGATGGCGGGCACTAGGCGGATAGATGCAAGCATATCAATAACTGCAAGCCGCCTCAGCGAAGCGACTGGTCGGTGTTCGAGGGCAATAGCGGCTGGATAGGATTATGCTAGGTAACAACAGACGAGATCAGTTGCGTCAAGTGACTGCACAATACAACATTGGTTTCGAGAGGATAATTGAAGAATTCTCAGCCCTCCGCAAATGGGCTAAAACCCGACATTCTTCTGCAGTAGGAACGGTAGCAGCAAATATAGACCTTTTGATGACTGCAAAAGGTCGCCTGGTCTGATGAATGACATTTTCAGTTACTACACCCAAATGGATTGGTCAGAATGTGGTGTAAACAACATGAATTGATGCATCACAGCTGCCTAGCTTTAATTGTTCAAAGTGGTGAAGGCTGCGTAATGATCTGGGATCTGTTTTCTTGGAGAGCATTTTGTTCGTTAATACTCGGGAACAGCATTTGGATCCCACGAGGTATCATAACCTGATTTTGGGCCAGGCGCAGCCGTATGTGTTCATGGTGTTTCCTGATTGAGAGAGCTATTTCAGCAAAATAATGCGCCGTGTCACAAGGATTGGATTATCCCAGTGGTTCCAGGAGCACGACCGAAACTTCAAAGTGCTAAAATATCCTCCACAGTCCCTAAATCGTAACACAATCGAACACCTGTAGGATGAAATTGAGAGCCATTCATAACAGAGATCCTTTTCCAGCGAACATTCGGCAGTTCACAGGCATTATCACATCCGCCTGACTGAACGCACTTATTGAAAGATATCAGCACCTCGTTGGATCATCGCCACGTCAATCAAAATTGAACTTCAAAGGCAGTTGAATGTGTTATTAGGGAGACGTTCCTAATGATTTGCTATTTCAGTATACACCGAGTGATCACTAAATTATAACCACCCCTATCAAAAGAGGATGCGACCCGTTGGCCATGTGATTTCCGAGAGAGCCCGATGAGTCGACCGACCTAGCATATAGTGTATAAGGTGAGTGGAGCAGTAGGTAGTGAAATTCACAGCGTGAGGGGTTAACGGAAGGATTTACCGAACTTTGAGAAAGAACAGACTGTGGGACCTCGGAGAGTGGGTGCCTCGATTTTCCAAACGGCTGAACTGGTGGGTTGTTCGCGAGCCACCGTAGCTAAAGTGTATCAGGACTGGCGTGAAAATAGTGAAACAACTACCCGGAGGAAGAACTGCGCAGGGCAGCTAAAAGTTGATGTGAGAGGCGACTCGTACAAGCCAACAAACACAGTACTGTTCAACAGTTAACTACCCAATACAACAGAGTTCAACCCGGAACACTATCGGTCATGGTCATGGCCACACGCATCAGCTGTAACAGCAGACAATCACGACGACATCCTTTCCCAACCATGTTGTTCATCGGCGCGCAAGACTCTCCTAGTTCAAAGCTCATAAAAGTTGGACGTCGGATGACTGGGTAAAAAGTGTGCTCTGGTCGGGACCTTTTCACTTTTTTAATCCACTCCGTGGATGGATTAAAATTTGGCACCAACAACATATGAGGCACCAGATACACGCTTCATGGTTTCCACAGTGCAAGCCGGTGGAAACCGTTGTATGGTGTGGGGCATGTTTACCTGGCAGGAACTTGGACCCCCTGGTGCATATGGAACAACGTGTGACTGATGCCCACTATCGTGAATTGCTTGCTGACTCTGTACATCCAGCAATCTGCGCTTTCCACGAATGGCGACCGCGTCTTCCAAGATGACAATGCGCGTAGCCACAGGTCCAGTGTTGTGCAGGAATATTTTGAGGAACACAGTTCAGACTTCCAGCATATCGTTTGGCTTCCGAACTCTCCCGATATCAATCCCACAGAGCACTTGTGGGACAATATGAAAAGGCATATCAGGCGTCTGATTACACCAATCACACCCAATCCTGAACTGAAGGCAGCATTATTACAGCCGTCCCGGTGGCGCAGTGGTCTGAGCGATGGCCTCTGATCATTCGTCCGAAGGGGTCCGGGTTTGAATCCCAGTGAGGCATGGGTGTTGTGTTTGTCTTTCGGCACTGGCTCTCTCCCTTCCCTGGAACCAGTGACCCTAAATTAGGGACGGGCGACTGCTTATAGCCCATTGAGTTGCTCACGGTGATCGTTAAACCGACAATAAAAATAAATAAATAAATAAAATGCAGCATTACACCCAGCTCCGTTGACTATACCTCCCAAATGCTTCCGACATCTTATTGAATAGATGAGCCATCGGATAACTGTTGTACTGAGGCCAGAAGGAGGACTTACGAAGTATTTGGTAGGTGGTCATAATTCAGTGAACACTCTATGTATACATGTAGTATAACAACGTTCTGACATTTCAGGCGCGAAACAGGTCCAGGCAAGGGTTGAATATATATATATATATGTGTGTGTGTGTGCGCGCGCGAATAAATTAGATTGTTCGCAAACACGTATATTACTGTAACTTTTCAAGAATAAGTAGCGAGTTTCCGCACCTCTGTTTGTAAAATGAAGTCCTAATGGACTGAATGTTTCTAAAACTTTGCGTCTTATTGCAGACAAAGGATAACTGAAGGTAATATCTGATCCTAGGAAGGACTTTGCTTAACCAGTTCCACGTATGCAATATATAGAAGTCTCTAGCAAGAGTTTTTTTTTTTTTGGTTGCTTCCTTTTAAGGGTTTTCTGAAAACGTTATGTCAAAATAATGCAGAATTAAAGAAGGAAAATGATTTAGCCAGCAACACTGTAAAATAACATGGTAGGCAAGTGTTCCCCAGGAATGCAAAAGCATGTATAAATCCACTATTCCGATGAAGTCCAATTTTGATGGGTAAGGCCACAGTGTATCTCTTGGCTGTGATCTTAGGAATGAGAATCTTTCACCTCATAACGAATTTTTTGAAGTGTTCAGTTGGGTTTGCTACTTGAATTTGAAAGAACACTAGACATTCCATGCAAAGAGTTCTTAACAAAATGATTAAAAAGAACTCCATGTGCGATTACCTCATTCCAGTCGGTAAGTACGCTACTTCAAATCTTACAAAATAATTTTCGACGACAGATCGATATACTTCAGTTATATTTCTATTCTTCATGTCGGCACACAATTTCTTTTATGAGCAATGATCTTGAAAGTTTGTTTTACAGTAGATACCGATTCGTACCAAAGAAATGCTAGATTGGGCACCAGGTGGGTTTGGGATGTGCAATTCACATCAAAACAGAACGTTGTCCTTTTCCGTAAATGTTGTCCTCTTCCATATACTGCAGATAAGTATGTTACTACCTCATACGGACTTAAATTTAAATTGACAGTTTTCTACGGATATGGAATCTTATTTAGGCAATCATAAATCACTATACATTATTTGGAACTGCTCTTGTAGTATATTTTGTCTAAAGGAATTGCATCGTATTCGAAACAAGTTTCTGTGAAAAGGTCTCATTTTGCCAAGATTTCCAGCTCTTTCTTAGAACATTGAATATGTTCTAAAGAAGAAATTTCTTTTTTCTTAAAATATGATTATATTCTAATAAATGTGTGTGCTCTCCTCTTCAGTAACATAAATGAATAAATATATGTATTGTAATTATCTCGATATTCAGCATGTCATTCATTGTGTTTAAGTTTTTGCAACTGTCGTGTCATTTCATATGTTTAAACAATTTTATCTAATGCTCTGTTGCTTTATTTTTTCAATTGTTTTTCAGAGGGCAGTACAATACAGAAGTACATGTACACAGAGAAGCAAAGGTACGATGGATGGTACAACAATCTTGCACATCCTCACTGGGGATCAATCGGTGAGTGTCGCACAATTTTGAGGGGAACAAAATATCAGTTTTCATAAAATGTGTAACACCTTTGTAGATCCATTCGAAATTACTTTTCGCGAAGCAATTTCTACGAACCATATGTACAAAAGAGTGTATATATATAAACTATGACGCATACATACATTTATATCACTGCCAACACTTCGAACAAATAAACAATGTTAAGAATTTCGTGCCGTGCTTCTGCTAAATTTAGCAACAAAGCAAATACTCGTATCTCCCCCAACCATTAAAATTTTCAACTTTCTTCTCCAACTGTTGTACTGTCATGACTGTTGAAATATAGAAGACTGCACCTCCAAATCTGGCCTAGCGTTCGTAACACTGGCGAGGTTTAACAATTGTTATTAGACTTATGTTCTCTGAAACGTCTGCTTCGAGATTATCCAGCATTGCAAAAACGATCATCCTTTAATGAGCTCAGCCTTGGTGTACAAAAAATAACATCATTAGGTTATCATTTGTCCAGAATTCTAACGGTGACAGCCGTACTGGCATAAGTCGAATCTGCACGTCGACTTATGATGTATAAAATATATTTTTTCACAGAGACTTGAAGCACCCAAGAAGTAAAATGTAATGAGGAAATGTTAGAAATTGAAAAAACAAATTTTTTGTGTAGTCCATAACAGGCCATGATTCCAATAGAAAAAGTTGACTACAACATCACGATAGTTAGTTTTAACAAAAGTTCATTTCAAAGCGACTGTGGTTTTCTTTGAGAATTATTCCATCTGCACAAAGACAATGGTGCATTATTCAGTTTTGTCGACATCAGCGACTTTGGTGGTTAGAAGTGTTTCCAAGCCCTTGAGAGAAATGTTGAAAAGGAAGGGTCGAGGGCTACTATGAAGTCTGTCCGGTCCGTGCAAACCGTTAGGTGAAATTAAGATTGTTCAGTGGACCCGTTAGTTGAAATTAAGACTATTCGGCCTAACCCGTTAGTTGAAATTAAGATTGTTTGGTTAAACCAATGCGTTAAACGCACGTGAGAGCTACTTAGAATCGTCGAAAGGCAGCGCCATCTAGGGGCAAATTTATTCGCAAGGGCGGTCATGGAGCTACGTCACATGGGCAGGGCCATATCTATGAAAGCTGGTCTTGGTTTGATCGAACCGTTTGTCAAATTCGCTGTTCGGATTGCCTTTCGGTAGCCGAGCGGTTTGAGGCACTGTGGCATATCATTCTTTCGAGATGGGTCTGGGGTTCGAGACATGGGTGCTGGGTTTGTCTGATGACCATGGCTCTGTCCCTTACCTGTAACCACTGCTCCCAAATTAGAGACTGGCGACTGCTTATGACCCTTCGAGCTGCTCTAAACCACGAAACAAAACGAAAAAAAAATCGTTGTTCGGATGAAATGAACCACAGCAGATATTTTCCTTTTCTGTACTTATTTTTTCTTGCATTGTTTCATCAGGACGCAACAGTAATATTTTGTTCCGGGAGCAGAGAGTAAACTGATTCTGTCAATATTTCAAACGTATAAGAGATACTCACTTACAGTTCTGCAAAATCATTCCCGTATTTTTTTCCCCGTTTCAACGAGATTTTTTTTGTCTGTTGCCAAAAGGTTGAAAATGGATAAGATCGACAGATCATATGGGGATTAATCAGAACTGAAGAGTAGGTTAATTTTTACCAGAAGCTAGCGTTAGCGTTGACAAATTGGCGTGTCTGATAATCAATAAATCACCTGATTGCGCTTCCTTGCTATCTATCAATCGTTAACGTTCAGCATCAAATGCAGCAATGCAATTTTTAACTAAAATCAAGAAACGTGGCTTTTGATCTTCCTCGTTTTTCTCTCATAGATACCTACATTTATGTTGCGGTCAATATGAAGAACCGGTTATCAATTTGGTATACGAACCATGAGCGCACCATTCACTGTAAAACAATTTCTGAAATTTACAAGCCATTTTTCGTGATTGTTTTCGTATATTAACGAAGTATATTGCCGATACCTTTTCCGTGATTTGAAGGAAAAAAACTCTGAATTCAACGGATTTTTTGTACGGCAGGAAAATTTCTGAATTTTCATAAACCTTTCCGCGATTTCTGTCTTTATATTGACGGCAAATTGCCGTTTCAAGGAGGTGTTAATAAGAAATCCTGAATTTTCAGAAACCTTTTCCTCAGTTCATTTCGTATATTTATCGAAAATTCGGTTTACTTTTCTTCGTATCTATATGACGGAAAAATCCCGGTAATAGTAATGATTCGCGGGAACACTTGCGGTTTGTGTGTTTAACTATTAATTGATTGTACGAAGACGATTTGGAAACCCTTGCACATCGGCACTTCTAATGGTGATTCTCACGGGAAGGTATGAATCTATTCACTGAATACTAGATAGTTCGGTAAATCATACCTGAAAAAGTGATGTTATTGTTCTTTAGTAGTTGTTCAGTATCAAAAAGAAAGTTTTATTTTGCGCAAATGAAAATGCAGCACGGACTACAACCATATGACAGCAAACTCGAAATCGTGAATTAGACCTGGATTATTCGCGTTATTACCTAAGTACGACAGCATTATGAAGGAAAAAAGAGACTAAAAAAATTCATTTCTGGAGATCAGACCACCCATCATCAGAACTCATCTGTTTCGAAAAAAATGGAGACCACCCATAATTACGAAATGGAAATAGAATGAGAAGCTCATTCTGTATGAAATAAAAAAAAAAAAAACTGGCTGTTTCTTTTGATATAAAAAATATGCTACATGCAATGGAAAACATGTCATTTTCTACGTCTTCGATTTCTACATTGTATCAAGATCCAGCTGCTTCTGTTGATGGTGAAGCGAACTGGAAAAAGAATTTGCTACTGCAGTAACTTTTTAACTTTTCAGAAACAATAATAGTGTTTCAAACCAGAAAGATGACATCAAATTCTCAGTGTGCCTTTTGAATCTGAAGAATGTATGGTAAGATAAAATGCAATAGTCGTCGAACATTTATTAACATATGAAATATCATAACCAAGGTTAATTAGAACAGTGTCATAGAGAAAGCAGTGCGATACAAAAATAACTTTTTAAATAAATACCTTGGAAGCAAAGAAACTATTGCAAATAGAAACGTATGTTTATGTTTCTACCAAAAAAATTGAATTACTGTAACAGAAAATTACAGAAAATATTATTCATAAAGAAATCTACCCGAAGCTAAGAAAAAAGTTTGTCTGATTTTCGGAAACTGAAATTTGTTTGTAAATACAATTAAATACTTGCACTAGTGGTAGAAAAGCTGCGCATCATTAGAAGCGGGCAATGTAAGTAAATCTGTCACAGTGACTGCTATCCATACGCAGAAAGATAATTTCAATGGATATGCAAACATGTATTTTATAGCCCTTAGTTGCCAGACTTCATGGAAAAGTGTACGCAAAACTTCTCCCAAAACACAAGGTTTCGTACATTCAAAGAGTTTTCAAAGCGGATTTTTAGAAAATCAGAAAATGCATTTACGCCCCATAGGGCGGAAAACTGCGCATTATATCAAATGCACCATGTGAGCAGTGTTCTTCATCACTGTTAGCAATTCTGTCGTAGGTTGCACCAGAAAGTGGTGCTGCACCACTTTCTGAGAAAAATACGCTATTGTGTGGTGCGAACAAAACCCAACAACATAGTGCAACCTTGCGCGTAATGTGGTGCAACCTTGGGCCATAGCGTGGAGCTAAGTTGCACCATGTTGTTGGGTTTTGTTTGCATCTCACAATGGTGTATATTTATTTTTTAGAAAACCAGAAAATGCATTTACGCCCCATAGGGAGGAAAACTGCGCATTATATAAAATGCACTATGTGAGCAGTATTCCTGTTAAAATTTTTTGTCGTAGGTTGCACCAAAAAGTGGTGCTACACCAGCTGCACCACTTTCTAAGAAACAAATACGCTATTATGTGATGCATTTTCAACCTGATTTCTAGAATAAGTAAACATTTGCAAGTAGATGTTATCCTGGACTCACTAATCGCAGCGAAAATTATTCTAATATATAATTTGCTAGAACTATCTTCCTCCTCCGTGCCACTTTTTAAGTCGTCATAGCAACAACCGAGAAACAAATGTTTGTGACGTCACGCTTAGCTTTTCGTGTAGATGACGTCATCACCTACACTTGTATGGTCCACACGAATATCACTTTGTTTTGTTGTCATAGCAACAAAGAACGTAGCTGCTGGGGTGACGTCATCTAATCCACATCATTATCACATGACGTCAGAAATGCGTTACGTCACATGGTCAACTCTAGAGATACGAAATTAGGAGGGGGGTTGGAGGTTTAACGACCACCGTGAGCAACTCAGTGGGCTATAAGCAGTCTCCCGTCCCTAATTTAGAGCCACTGGTTCCACGGAAGGGATAGTGCCAGTGTCGTAAGACAAACACAACATCCATGCTTCACCGGGATTCGAACCCGGACCCCTTTCGGACGAATGATCAGAGGCCATCGCTTAGACCACTGCGTTACCTACGAAAAACTTTATCAGAAATTTTGGTTCACTACCTGAACCGGTGTTTAGCCACCCATCTGTATGTGGCAACGTCAAGAGTACGACGATCTGACTACGTCAAGATAAAAATAGTTCATGGAGAACTCTAGTATTCAGAGAGCCTCCTCGCCTTGTTCTCTTTAAACGTATGTCTTCCTTTCCCATCTATGAGCCTAAAACTTTGGGGTAATCCCCCCCTCGCACACACACATCTGGGCATTTAATGAATCCACATCGTCGCGACTTTCACCTTCATCAGAAATTCCTCATTAAAGCCTATAGCTGCATGAAAAAAAAAGCGACGCGGTCGAACTTCTTCCTACACTGAAGCTATGTCGAAAGATCATTTCCAGAGTAAAAGTTATTTCCAAACTGAAACAACCAATGTAGAGATACTCCCATTAATAGTGTTTCCCTTAACATCGAAAGCACAGTAGGGGATGTGATCGTCTTCCCCCTGTCATTAACGCCTGACTGAAAACTAATAAACGGACCATCCCAATGTCTCCCCGAGAACTGACTAAGAAGGGAAATGATTTTAACTTATGAGATGTGTAACGTACCAGGAGATGTGACGTACCTGCCCGAAGGACGCACACGACATAAAGGCAGATAGGAATCAGAATAAAACGTCCGCGTAGCTCAATTGGTAGAGTGACTTATTCCGGAATGAGGGGATCCGGGTTCGAATCCTGGCGCGGATAAAAATGATGGAGAAATTTACTTCGTTATAATGGCGCCCGAACTATCCGGATGACCCGACCGTTCAAAATCTCGCATTGGTGTGATGTTATTTCCACACAGCGAGATAGGAAAAATAAGAGAATCCCTTCTCCAGCACTTCGAAAACAAAAAAAAAAAAAAATAAATAAGGGGGAGATGATGTAACGTACCAGGAAATGTGACGTACCTGCCCGAAGGACGCACACTACATAAAGACAGATAGGAATCAAAATAAAACGTCCGCGTAGCTCAATTGGTAGAGTGACTTATTCCGGAATGAGGGGATCCGGGTTCGAATCCTGGCGTGGGCAGAAATGACGGAGAAATTTACTTCGTTACAGATGTTAAAGAAAGTTATTAATGACCAGATGAAAGCCCGTCAATAATGACGGGGGGGGGGAATAAAATTTACGATACAGAAATTATTGACTTTTGAGTTCCACGTCAATAGATAGCGACGTTGGCTCACATCTTTCTGAAAATTTCCCGAGCAGTCTGTTATGGAATTTGATACGACGGGCTGTCATGTGTTTTGTAAAACCTTTAGTCCCTATTTCGTCAATACTTCCTTGTACACAACACTTTTCGCATACACTGACTGTGAACTTTGTATAAATTTCCCCTGTTCGAAACAGATTTTGAAGGTCAGATGCCGGTTGTTAAAGCGAGAACTTAGCAGCTAGGTAACAGAGAAAAACTCCTGATAGAATAAGCAGTAACAAATTAATGCATAAACAATAAAGAGTAATATAGATGTAATATAGAAATCGAGACAAGCTAATCCGTGACCTACCCTATGTACTTCACTGAATAAAGAGCACCACTGAAGAAAGAGTTCTCATTCAGATAGTGATTCCTTCATTTCATCATCGAGGGAAAATAGCTGAAAACCAGGAACTGCTAAATTTCCTTACAAGAGAACCTCTGAAGAACTCGCGCGACAGGGCAGTGAAAGAATACAGTGAACAGCCCTGCAACACAGATATGTGGCAACGTTCACCAGCAATAGAATTGTGCTCTCCAAAAAATCGCAAAGTTGTACGCAAAATTTTCCTCATAGGAGAAGGTATTAGATACAAAAAAATTCTCGAATCGCACATTTAGAAGCAAAGATATGGAGGAGGAAAGTCTAAAATATCTTTAAGCCCTAGCGGGAGAATTGTGCGTTAATTGAAAAAGGATATGGGCGGAAAATGTTCATAGTAAACGATAATCCGACAAAGAAAGGTTTTTTCAGCCTAGTTTTTCAGAAGCGATGATACTTTTGCAAATAAAATGTACACTGAAGCTGTCTAGCGCCGGAACGGTGTATTTTGAAATAGTAGAAAAGGTACGCAAAATTTCCTTTATAGGAGGGATCTGTTAGATACAAAAGAGTTAACCAATTTTTAGAAGCAGAGGTACGCCCGTGGTCGGAAAAACTGCATTACCTGGAGTGATAAATGTGTTAGCAATCTTCACCATAGCGCATGGCATGAACTGCAAAAATAAACTCTTTCGATCTGATTTGCAGAAGCAGAGAGCCGCCACCGGTGGCGCAGTGGTCTAAGCGATGGCCTCTGATCATTCGTCCAAACGGGGTCCGGCTTCGAATCCCGGTGAGGCATGGATGTTGTGTTTGTCTTACGGCACTGGTTCTCTCCCTTCCCTGGAACCAGTGACCCTAAATTAGGGACGGGCGACTGCTTATAGTTCATTGAGTTTCTCACGGTGGTCGTTAAATCTGCAATCAATCAAAGAAGCAGAGATAGTAAAATAAAAATACACTCCATGTAGCGTGCAGAAATTGTGCACCGTAAAAATTAAAAATGATGTAGAAAATCCCCCCCTCCCCATGAATGTTATTTAAGAAAAATTCTTTCAAATCGGATTTCTTAAAGAAAAATATGGATTTATGCCACCTCAAGGGGAAATTGTGCATCATTTTGAGCAGGAAATACGCGTAAAAAGGTCTTCAGTGACGAGTGGTACCTGACTCCCCCCCCCTAAAAATCGCTCCAGTATAAACGTTATCTGAAGAAAAATAATTTTTCAAATCGTACTTTATGGGGCACATCGAGACTTCAAGGAAATTAAAATGTACATTTACGCTCCGTAGAGGGAAAACTTATTTTGAACAGAAAACATGCATGAAATGCTTTCCTTTTGAGTAATAGCTTACTAAAATAAACTTTTTTCCCCATCGGGGTTTCACACATAAGTGCAGATACGGCTGCAAATAAATTGCAGAATAAATGCTTTTACACCTCCGTGGAAGAAAACTTGTATATTATAAAAAAAAAAAAAATTATAGGCAAATATTATCCATGATGAACGTATCAGACACATTTTTCTTCTTCTAATCAGACTTTTTCGAAGCGGAGATTTCGGGGAAATGCGACATACATTCGCGACCCCTAGAGAGAAACCTGTGCATTATTTGAAAGAGTAACTGTTCGCAAAATGGTTTTCGTGGTAAAAGGTATCGGAAGAATATTTTTTCAATCTTGAGTTTTAGAAGCATTGATATAGAATGAAATATATTTCGAAGTCAGTAATTTACTTTCCCTATGGGCAAAGTCGTGCGTCGAAAGATGTCCAAAAAGTGCGGATCTTTCTCACAGCTCAACTTTCCTCAATGCAAAAAGAATTTTTCAAATAGGTTTAATGGGTTCAGTGATATGTTTTCCACAGAGGGACGAAAATAATGATATATTAAGTTTGCTTTAGCTGGTGATTCTGCCTGACGAAGCCACACGTTTTGTGGTGAAAGCTTGCTTGTGTACTATATAAGTATACACCGATAAAACGGATATTTTCTTCGTTTTTCTTGAAGATAATGATACTGCTTGCAAGTATTTTTCTTTTTAACTCTTTAAGCGGCCGATGTACTCGAACCAAATGGTACCGCAAATTTTCTGTGTTGCCCAATTGAAGTAATAACACAGCGTCCGGGTTTTGAGAAAGATACTGCAAAACAATTATTTTCCACCTCTTATCTCAGCAGAACCAGCCATAAGCCTGTCACTGTGGCAAGTGCTCCATTCTAGGTCTAGCGCAGTGAATTAGTAGTCTCTATCCTGTTTGTTGACTGATCAGTACAATCATTTTATTTAACGTATAATGTCATCATAGAGGCTACTAATTCTCTGCGCTAGACCTGCCGATAGAAGTAGGCACTCCTAAAGTTTAAGAGAAAATTACGAAGGCTCTTTATGAAGAAGACAATAAAATAGGTGTTGCTAAGAAGAAAACCTCCAAAGAAAACACTGGGACAAACAAATGTTGATCCAAAAATAAAGGAGATGAAGGAAATATAACAGTGTAAGAGAGTGCGGAAAAGTATCGCTGAAGAAATTAGGAAATTCAGTTGTGAACTAGTGCAAAAAGAAGCTGAGAATAATCCAAAGCCAGATTGTTAAGTAGAGAAAAAAAGGAAGTGAAAGCAACCGAACTCTGAGAAAACAAAGGAATATTTCGTTAATGAAAGAAAACAGGCTATGGCGGTCAAAAAAGGGTGGTACTGTAACAAGTAGAAGCTAGATTTTGAGGTGTTAGTTCTACACAGAAATATATAAAAGAGATACATCTAACACTGACATAAAGAAATACGCAGTCTCTCGAAGGTGCCCCCAGTTTTCCCGGCAGAGGTTGACCATAGAACTAAGAACGAGAAATGGGGAAAAGCTTTGTTGAAATTACCGTGGACATTGTACAAGGAAGCCGGTGAAAAAATAGAAACTACATTAGCCCAAGTTTTCATTAACATGGCTCGCCAATGGGCGATTTTCGGTAACTGGAACAATACTGCAGTGATCCTGCTACATAAAAAGGGGATTCTTGAATCAGGAAAACGAGAAGAGTGACTGATACCCTGATCAAATTAAAGACTTGCAATGGGCTTGGACATATTGCTAGAACTGACCACCGTCGGAGAACTGAAACACTAGACTAGATACGAAGAGAAAAAGATCCAAAAACATCACATGGGTGAAATCGAGCCGGAGTGATATGGAAGAGTTGTGGAAGAAACTTTGAGACCTTTATCGAGCACTGAATTGAGAATGGGCGATGATGATAGAAATTAATGTATTATGCTTCCCCATTTTTTTTTTAAAGTCAATGTTTTCAAACATTTAATTGACAATCCTGGTCACGCATCTAAAAATATTGCGTCTTTCTAAATATTTTTTAAGGCTCACATTGCTATCAGCCGTGTGTGTATAAAACTGCCTAATACGTCTTTTCGAACTAGATGATTCTTCAAAAGGAGAGGGGGAAGCAGTTTAGTCGGACGCGAGTGCGTGCTTTCCGTTTCGTGAGTTACGTTTAGCCAGTATCATGGCAGAGATCAACAGTGTTTAGAATCAGTGGGCAAAGAAATAGGTGTATTTATCGTTAATCGACCGTCGTATCAGGAGTGAAGTAGAGATCGGCAGGAATGTTGTTTAAAGAAATGGAATGAGATGGCCTGCCTCCAACACGCAAAGAAAAAGAGAAAATGATAGCGACTATTAAGTTTGAGACCGCCATTAAACTGAAGTGCTTAACCTAATATCACGTATTTACCTGCAAAGCCGAGAATAATGTGATGCACAATTTTTCGAACAGTGCGAGCAGCTATTGCTAGAAGTTTTACCATCACAAATTTAGTCTCCAGCACAAAAACAGAAGTAGAACATCACACCAATGTTTCAACCGTGACTCGAAATCATACATTTTACGCTTGAAATAAAATGTCTGGGGGTACAGTCATTCAAGAACGTATAGAAAACCTCTTGAGCGTGTGAAAGTATCGACTGAAATAAAAACTTTCCCCCATTTTAAAATAGCATTCCCCAAACTAACAAGCAATTATATCTCAAAATTACTTACGCCAAGCACTTCTGTTTTTAGAAATAAATTAACATCGCGCAACAAACCTTCTGAATTAAAAAGAACAAGAAAGAAAGATGACATCGAATTTTTTAGTGTAATGATCGTCTTTTGAATCCTTTCCGACGCGAATAAAAATTATCAAAGTTGTTCAAAGTCAATGGAATCTGTTAGAAAAAGGAATCAACCTGGTTTCTACAATCGATAAAACGTTAGAGATTTTAATACGGGGTTTTAGGATTTCATATAAAATCTCAAAATGCAACTTTTTTTCCATCTCTTGCTCAAATTCCTTTGTTTCCCCAAAGCGTGAGAGAACTTTCTCAGAGTCAGTTCCCCATTAAGCACCGGATGCACGGTTAATTACTAAGACGACATTTTGTCTATGCTTAGCATTTGCACTTTGTATGTTGAATGGAGATTAACTCTATCGCGCCTCTTTTGATGCTTTACATATTTAAATTTAAAGGCTGCTGACAAATGCACTAGCCTCTCACATTTTATTTTGAGGCTTAAGATTTACCGAGGGTGGTGCGGTTGTTTCTCACGGGGAATTTTAGGATATGCTTAAAGGACATTTTTGGGAGAAGGAGTCGAGAAGACAATTGTCTCTAGGTTTAGAAAGCGAGCGGTCACTAAAAGTACTACGAGGCGATTGCCCCAGGGTAGGCTGGGAGGTCTCAGGTGGACCGGGAGGTCAGGAGATTTCACAACAGCGCGAGAGATGATCGAAAGCGGGACATAAAAAAAGGAATGTGAGTTTTAAGCGGGGAGTTAGGAAATATAGCACAGCTAACGGACAACCTTTGCAGGCAATTAAATGAAGAAAAGAAAGTTTCTTAGACATATTTACGAATCGCAAGAGTTATTTGCATACTATTATCATTTGGTTATTACGTGTTAATTACTATCATCATCAACCACTACGGAGTTATTAGCAATTACAAGTTAACAACTAGAACAAAGATACTAAAAAGAACTTGTTAACAAAAACGCCCAGAAACAGCTATTTAGTTCCACCAGCGGCTAAAAAGTATGTTACAAAAATTAACAAATGGTGCACAAAAAGTTTCTCATAGCAGAAGGAAGGTATCAGAAACAGATTTTCAAATCGAACAGTTAAAAGAAATATAGAAGAAACATAAGATAAATATATCATGTTTCCTTCTATAAATATAATCTGCTGTCAAGATAATAAACAACACTGTTAATAGAGCAAGCATCATTGTATAAATGTTCAATTCTGTTAATTCCCTGAATGTTTCTTTGTAGCGTGGAATGTGTGTGACTTAAGTTCCTGACTCGCTCAGTGTTGCACACAGTTTGCTAAAATTCTCCTGCTAGATAAATCAAGTTGCACGCGAAAAAGTATTAAAACACTCGAACAGTCGTCTATATGATGCAAAGAACAGAAACAAAGGCAATCTAAATGGAGGCGATGACCCTCTTGTTTGGGAAGCGTGTAAGGGACACACCAGTAACACCGCGTGCAGTCACGCCAAAAAGAGCTTCTTCAAAGACTAGTTCTCTGATGGCACAGTATTAGGCTGGGCATAAAACTTATGTCTGAGCTGCTAAATTTCCCCATCTCAGCAGTATGGTCTACTAAACGAGCATGGTCTTTAAATGGAATTCCTGTCTTGGAAGTCCCCCATTTTTCACAGAAGGAAGTGCACATGTTAAGTAGCATTGCAATGAAAGCTGTGCAGAAGTAGATGGCAGTGTAGGAATAGCGAGGAGAAAGTTACAACGTGCATATCAGCCAAGGTACAACGTGCACATCAGCCAAATCTGCAGCTTACGATGCTTGGGAGAAGACTAGCCATCAGACTTCATAGGAGCCGGAGTAGCCAAGAGGATGTGTAGCGCAACATGTCTGTCGCAACCGTCTTGTTGATATGTTCTGTTATACGCAGTTACTCAATGTTGACAGCAATAGTGACTAAAGACCACAAGCATGAAAGCAGTGCACGCCGGGAGACACAGCAGAACTGGCTAATTTTATGACTGGCGTCGAACGTTCCACCGTAGAGTCTATACCAGGGGGAAAACTTAACCTAACTATGGGCTGGAAACTGAACAGACCGATTAACCAAAAAAGTGTCATGATTTTTCAGTATTTCTCCGCACTAATGAGGTGCACTGCTCCACTCTGGCGGGTGCTGCCATGACAGAAATCAGAACAAAAGTAAACTTCGCGCTCATTGTGCTATCAGGAAGAAAGGAATAACGCTTAGCCCCCACAAAACACTCGAGTGTCCGTTTATCCCACCAGCAATAAATATCCTCCGGGTATAGCCTTTCTAACTCACATGGCCGATAGATACAAGTGACAATGACGTCGCTGAAACGCGAATATCTGTAATTTTGGAAACTCGACTGAAACTAAGATCTTATCTTTTTAAAGTGCTTACGCACAATATTTAGAACTATGTACTTTTTAGCCACAGTTCAAGGTCTGATACGGCTTTTAGACTAGAACTATATTATCCAGTGAAAGTACACTCTCTCTCTACCTTCAAATCTATAATCAGGTTGGCTTTGCCGCAGGTATAGTCACCAACAACAGAAGCGTTACTCCAACCAGGCTCCATTCATAACTTGTCGAACCATTCTGCGACACCTTGCTGTGGAATGGTTGCGTTTACGTACACTAACCGCCAACGGAACTTGAAGGGATGCCGGCCTCAAAGAGCTTAAGATGAGAAATGGTGTCGCAACATCTTCAGCAATGGGTCAGTCAACCATGTCAGTCTGTTCGTCGAAACCATACATCCGCACTTATTAGTTCCCAATTTTCTTCCTATTTTAGGAACTCCGAAATGCAGAAATGATTGACATTTGGTCTTTTCTCATGCATGACATCATCGCTAGGGGGAAGAAATGCAGATTCTGTTGAATTCAAAGTGTTTAAATCATTAGTACTAAATAAAAAAATCCTACTCAATTTCCCCCCTCCATATCTTTTACCACGAAGACCAGTTTCTTCAAATAATGCAGTTTTTACGGTAGACGGCATAAATGTACTACTTTTCGCGATACCTCTGCTTTTGAAATGTCTTGCTTTGAAAAATACTTTTTGGGTCTGACAGCGTCATGGTGAAAACTATTTTGTGTATTATTTCTGATTTTTTCTTAAAGCACAATTTTGCTACTTGGGCGTAAGACAATATTTCTGTAAGCCATGCATTTGCAGTAGTATATACACTTTCAAAAATACAATTTTAATTTTTTTTTTTTCTTTTCGGTCTGATGCTACTAGCGACGGAAAACATTTTGCGCATATAGCCTGCTCAAAACAATGCACTTTTTCCCATATCAGAATAAAAGATTTTTCTCGATGTCTCTTAAAGTCCGATTAGATTTTTTTACATCAGATACTGTTCCACTGCGAGAACATTTTGCATAAATTTTCGAATTTTTCGTAATGAACAGTTCTGATCCTAGTTTGCTTAAGTATGTACACTATCTACCAGCAAGTAATTGGACACCTGTGATAGCAAAGGAAAACGAAGTTTATTCACCTTCAATAGTTGGTGGAGCCTTCACGAGCGGCGATTACAGCTGCAACTCTCCGGTGCATACTCTCAAGCAGGCGTTGTACGACGGCTAGCGGTATTTTCTTCCACTCTGCTTGGAGAAGACAGGTCAGTTCCTTCACCGATTTCGGACGGTGGGGGCACCCCTTAAGTTGACGCTCCAACTCATCCCAGAGGTGCTCGATAGGATTAAGGTCTGGGCTCTGCGCAGGCCAGTCCATTCGATCAACCCCATTGTCACCATACCAAGCCATGGCGGACCTCGCAACATGACAGGTGGCATTGTCATCCTGAAAGTAACATGGGTCCACCCCGTAAAACTGCCACAACGTAGGAAGCGCATGGTCATCCAAAATGGTGCAGTAGGTCTCTGCGTTGAGTCTACCAGGAATTATGACAAACTGTCCCGTGCCATACCAGGAGAAACACCTCCATAGCATAATTCCACCGCCGCCGAACTTCACAGTTGGCACGATACATTCCGGCAGGTGGCGTTTTCCAAGCAGACGCCAAACCCAGACCCTGCCATCTGAACGGTAGAGGGTGAACCTTGATTCGTCGCTCCAGAAAACCTGTTTCCACTGTCGACGTTCTTTGCACCACGTTAGCCGAGCAGCGCTATTGGACTTTGTGATCAAAGGCTTGTGGGCGGCAGCACGTCCATGATAACAGAGCAGATGGGATTCCTTACGGATGGTATTTATCGAGAGAACACTCCTGGATGCCTGTTGAAACTCCTCGCGGATGTGACCCATCGATTTGGTGAGGGTTCTTCCGAATTTCTCCGGCCAGCACCCGTCGGTCTCTAACTCCCAGTTTTGTGGGTCTGCCGAGTCGGGGCACATTCAGACAGTCACCTCTCATCTTCTACTTGCCAATCACGTAGGCCACTGTCGATTTTGGGTACTTCAACTTGCTGGACATGTCACGTATGGATCGGCCATTTCTGTGATACCCGACGATTACACCTTTCTCGAAATCGGAGAGCTCCGAACTGCGTGGCATCTTGCATGCGACTGGTTGCGTTGTTGTTTCCCGCACGATATTTAACGGCGGCGGCCATAACGTGTATCAGGACCGCAGATATCGTCGATTGCAGGGGTGTCCAATTACTTGTTGGTATATAGTGTATTTCTTCTTGTCACCTGTATCCCCGCTTCTCAGAATGCGATCAAAAAATAGTTTTCACTCTATGCCATTCCCTACGGTAAAGATTTTGGACATAGTCCACTTCAAGTAATACATAACTTCCCCGACAAAGGACATGTAAGAACTTTTTTTTTCTTGCTACCTCTGCTTCCAGAAGTCAGATTTTGAAAAAACAATGAAAAATACTTTATACATGCTTTCTGCTTTTTTATAACGCATAGTTCTGCTAGGTGAGTCGGTTTATATTTTCATTAGTAAGCGTACTTTTTTTCGTAACAATTAGTAAGTGCACCTTTAGTAAGTGTACCTTCTTTTGTGGCCCGGCCCTTTGATTTGTTCTCTAAACTAAAAAAAAAAAAAAAAAACCCTGCGATCCTGCCCGGTTTTTTTTCCAACGCAGTTGACCGTGCAGTAAGGCATTTCAGAAATCATATGATTCTATCATAAAGAGGATGTGAACTCCTTTGTCTTAGACGGCAGTCAAAATGAATTTTTAAGCGATGGCTACTCCGTGGGGTTAAGATTGCAGTGCGCAGAGAGAAAACTGTAGCTGGACATCTGTATTAAACAACTCGCCACTGGTATCTGCTCCAATAAAAGTAATAATACCCTGAGCTCTTTCTCTGACTCCTTACGAGCAACACAAGAAAGCCGCCCCGGTGGCGCAGTGGTTTAAGCGATGGCCTCTGATCGTTCGTCCGAAAGGGGTCCGGGTTCGAATCCCGGTGAGGCATGGATGTTGTGTTTGTCTTACGGCACTGGCTCTCTCCCTTCCCTGGAACCAGTGACCCTAAATTGGGGACGGGCGACTGCTTATAGCCCATTGAGTTGCTCACGGTGGTCGTTAAACCTCCAATCAAAAAAAAAAAAAAAAAAAAAGAAATCTTCTACACCTACCACATAATCTTAGCAAAAGCAGCTCATTAGTCACATTGAGTTGATGCTACTGTGTTCACAAATATTCCCATTGCAAATTTAAAATCGTATAGAACGACAAAGACCCGTATGTAAATAAACATTTATTAATAATAGCACATGACTCTCACGTTACGTTCTTGCTTTTATTTAAAATTGCTCAGATTACGCAGTTTTAAAATAAATTGATACTGGTAATTAGTAATGAAAATTAAAAAACATAGTAAAAACGAATCAGATTTTGAAAACTTTGAGGGTATTTTTACCTAGTCCGTTCACCTCTGAGGCACTTTTTTTTTATTTAGAATTACATCACTGTTTAAAATGAGTTATACACGATTCCTTTAGCATTACTGCTTGCAGACTTGTGTGTGTATGCATTCATGCGAGTTTCGCATTTTTCACCTTTTCAAAAATCAGGTAAAAAAAAAAAACGCTGACCCCCCAAAAAATCTTAAAATTTGGATTTTTCATATACTCCGTTTTAGGTACAAACTATAAACCACAAATCACTGAAATCTGAGACATCAGTATTTTCATGTTAGTTGATTTGACATGGAATGGCCCTCATCTGATGCAGAAGCGGAAATGTTATTGCCTAAGTCCTTTACCTTGGTTTAGTTAAAATGCGGAAAAGCAGATATCCTTATCCAGACGGAACTCCAAGCGATAAATTGCCATTTTTTTTTCTGGGTGCAAAGGTATTACATAAATTGCCAGAATGCAATAAGATTGAAATTAATTTAAAACCCAGACTATTAACTAAATAGTAAGACGTACATATAAGGCTTGGATCTAGTTTATCCTGAACAGGGGAATTCTGATGTCTTGAACACGTTTCAAATCAGTTGGATTGTGATTTTGACAAACAGCAACTTAGAGATAAATACCTTTACAGAAGATATTAAATAGCTCAAATAGTTTGCACTGAGCCACAGTGTGCTTTTTTAGTAATTAAAAGAGTGAAATCTATTAGAACGACACACTATAAATAAGATATATCACTTGAAAGTATATACTAGGGTTGTACCGAAAGTAATCCAAAAGTGGGCATAACGTGTTTTTATTAACTGACAGAGGCAGTTCAAATTACACATGTTGACAGAGTAACTCTTTCTCTATGCAAAGGTACTACTCAGCATAGTCTCCATCACAAGTGGTGCATTTGCGCCATCGTTGAACCCAAGTCTCGGATCCTCCTTGAAAAAATTCAGGTGTGGACTGTCGTACCCCACTGCTTCACAGCCACTTTCACATCATCTGTGTCATCAAATCATTATCCCGGGAGACTGTCCCTCATAATACCGAACAGGTGGAAGTCGGAGGGCGCCAGATCTGGGCTGCACGGTGGATGGGAGTACCACTGACCAGCCTGATTTGGTGATCGCCTGATTTGTTGCAAAAGATGTGTGTGGTTTCGCATTGCCAGGATGAATGTGGATCCTTTTCAGATTCTTGTTCGATTTCTTCCTCCTTATGGCTTCTCTAAGCTTCTTGAGTGTCTCAATGAACCGCTCGCTTGTCACGGTACAGCAACGTTCCAGAAAATCAAAGAGAATGACACCCCTGTCATCCCAAAAAACAGTCACCATGACTTTCTGTGCTGATCGCTGGCTCTTGAACTTCTTAAACTTTGGTGAAGAGCTATGAATCCATTCCATGGATTGATTTTTCGTTTCCGGGGCGTAAAGATACGCCCACGTTTCATCCCCTGTCAATAGATTGAAAAAAAAAAAAGTGTCTTCATTGACTTCAAACGCTTCCAGCAGATCAGAGAAAACTTCCATCCTTCTCTCCATCAAATCGGGTGCCAGCTGCCGAGGTACTCACTTTGCACACACTTTCCGATACCCTAAGTCTTCCACCATCTTCTGTATGGCATTGTGACCACAGTCCAGTTGTGCAACAAACTCGCGGATTGTGGCTCGTCTCACCGCGCGAATCAATTCATCCACTCGCTGACGGTTCCTCTCAGTGGTCGCAGATGATGGTCTTCCACTCCGTGGTTTGTTTTCAATGCTGGTTTCCCCCTTCTTTAAACTTCTTCATCCTTCTGTGCACATTGCTCTTGTCAATGGTGTCATCTCCGTAAACATTCTGTAACCTTCTGTGGATGTGGGACAGCCTAACACCCTTCCTTCTTAAAGAACTCAATGACGGCACATTGCTTCAGCTTGAAATTTATTATTTACCTGCAGGTAGGAAAAGTTAAGATAGAGGAAGGGTTACTTTACCAACATGTGGAGTTTGAATGACTTCTGTCAGTTAATAAAAGCTATGCCCACTTTTGCATTACTTTCGATACAACCCTCGTGCTTATATCTCGGCTAAGTTTTTAATAGTTCTTGATATTATCTAAAGAGAATAGGGCTACTGATTTCTTGAAGTTTCGGAAAACAACTTTTCCTTCATCGTTTTTGGTTAACAGGGTTTAGTGCTTTCTGATTTCGATGAGTGACGTGTCTAAAAGAAAGAGAGAGAGAGAGAGGGGGGGGGATGTTAATAGTTATACAGAGGTGATCGTGTACAGTTAGAGTTTGGCATTCCCCTAGTTTCTCCAGCGAGTATGTTTTGAAGGCTGTTGTTGAACTGATGGATGGTAGAAATGCTATGCACTCATCACCCCTTAGGTATGAGGATAACTTCGGCTTTACTTTCGTGCATGAGAAATTTGTTGACAAACTGATGAAAGTTGAATTTTCAGACTTTAGGTTGACTCCTGACGTGATGAGGTACTTTGCTTATGGTTACGCCTTGAACACAGTTGAAAACTTGTGTTAAAGTAGTTCCTTTGAAAGTGTATGACTCTGACATATAGTGCTTTAGTTCTCTGTGGATATATCGTGAGACTGATAGTACGAAATAATTTTCTTCTCCTGGAATTCTTACTTTTGAAGTATGGGCTCGTGGAACTCGGTACGGAACCGGAAATAAAGAAGTGTCCAGTTTATTGCGGATAAGGGGGTTTTCAAGCAAGGATTACATACACCTGGTTTGTGAAGGTATGCTGAAAATGTGCCAAACCTGGATACGATGCTGCCTGCGTCTCTTTCCTGTTTAGCATCATAATGGCGATTCTTCTGTAAGAATACAAACTTCGTGCTGTTATTACTCAAGAAGCAAATAATTCCGTCTTATGCATGAGTTTTTAATAACTTAAAATTACTACATATTTTATTTAAAACCACATTAGTACTTTCGGATTCATTAGAATCCTTAATCAGATGTATGTTAAAAGACAATGGCTATGTACCTTATATACAGCTGACGCCATGCGTCAATTAGTGCTTGCATATTAATGTTCAACCAATCACTTTAGGTGGGAGGATGTGGGTGGGTGTGGCAATGACGAAGAATTGTTTACTTTCAGAATTTTTTCCACTGAGGGGGTGTTACACAAGGATAATCATCATTGCAACATTCTTGTATAAATTGATAAATTAACAGACTTTCTGTTAATAATAAATGGGACTTAGCCTTAGGGGTACAAAGAATTTGAATTTTCCCACTGGGTCATAGATGACCCGTCTCGGCATAGTCGTGCTAATGCCGTAGATGTTGATGAAGTCCTAAGGTTATGATATTTGTGTTCTGCCAGTCTGCATTTTAAAGCTCTAGAAGTTGAGCCCACATACACTTGGTCCAGTTCTTCCTCGTCTTCCGCTTTCAGTGAGATTAGGTATAGGCTACACCAATTTATTATCACTGTTTACCTAGTCTCGGTCATTTTTAATTTTTGATAAAATATCAATGGCTTTTGTCCCAAAGCCCACATTATTCTTTGTACATATTGTTCTTAAGAAGTTATTTATCTTTAAGTACGGAAGAGAACCTTCAAATCTTATTTGTTTTCTTTCCCGTTGAAGGGTTGTTCCTTTGAATTCGGCCATGGAACTTTTTTTTTACTGTAGTTGCAGGCTGATTCTAATACTGGTCCAGAAGGGAAGTACGCAGAAGCCTCCAAAGAGCGACTTCCTTGCCTGATCCTGATCAGCTTGACGTACAGCGTTCACCAGAGGGCGGGGAGTCAGTTCTAGTGTCTGGTCTTCATAGTGAGTAATGTACCGAAGAGTGTAGAATAAGTTCCTGTGTCTGTTGTAATAAAGTGATTTAAGCGTAAAGCAAAGAGGTTTTCAAAGAAAGTCAGTTCGACAGACTGTGGATGTTCATATGGATACATCGTATGGTGCTGTTGAATTGGATACTGACTCCTCTTCTCCGGAACCTGAGCCTCATGTCATGTCGTTGAAGAAATTCTGTGTCTGATGCCATCATTGGTGTTTATTAATATGCTATCACGTGAAGAAGTACTTTTGCTTTCCTTGTTTGTGGTTTCAAAATCTAACATCTTCCTCAAGAAGAGCTTGAATTCATGCTTCCGGACTGGTTCGAAAAGAAAATTTTCTGGGCTATCGCTGTCCGAAAAATTACGTTCGATTGTAGACTTTACTGCCAAAGCAGTAAGTGTACTCTATGTAGACATTGTGATAAATTGCATGTTATAACCGCAGGGATCAGTTGGCTTTACAGTTGCTATAGGAGTTGGCGTCCCTTCTACTCAAGCAGATCTTCTGTTTATTTGTATCGGGTTTCTGCGGGGTTTTTTATTTTTTTTATTTTTGGCCAAATATAGCCCTGGCGCCAATAAAGATGAATAAACTTCACTGGACTGCATCCTACTCTAATGAACAGGAATGGGTTACGTGAAGGTATGGTGTAGATGATACCTAAATTAATATCAGCGTTGATTGCGAAATAATGCTTTCTACCTAATGGAATTTGCCTCGTGTCTTGAACATTTTGGTGTAACCGAAGAAATTACGTGTCCTGTGCTCATCATCTTTATGACGATAGGTAAATGTACATTGGTATGCAGTAGTTGTTCGAAGGGTTTTTTTCATTTTTGTTCTTTTCCTCCTGCTGCAGCCATCACTCTTCTTTGGCGATCCGTTTTGACATCGCACATCATTAGATGAACCTTTTTCACCTGCTGTTACGGAGATGCCAGCTATCCGTGTATTTTACAAAGGGCGATTTCATTTTGTGTTTGCCATTTGCTTTTCTTGCGTCTTGTAATTTTATTCGTTTTATGCTCATCTCTTTTAATCTTTGTCTTTGAGATGTATTCCAAATAAGAAATCTGATAGTAGTGCTGGTTTTAAGCGAGTATAAAAAACGCATTGCACCCGATCCCGGGTTTAAAATCACGTTAATTAAAACAAGAAAGATGTCATTCAAACCGAAAATTCAGTGTCATCTTATGAATCCTTTCCGACGCGAATAATACAGGGTGTTTCAAAAGAGTGACCCGATTTCAAAGTAGTATATTTAATAAGGCAAATGTGGGATAGTTACAAAACAAAGAGCCAAGTATGAAGGAAGGTCTAAAGTTTCACTCGCCACGATTACAAATGCTCAATGTGCCCTCCACCTGCTTGCATGGGTAACATCAAACCGACAGCTGAATTCATTAGAAAACGCGTCGGAGTGTCTTCAGTCACAGAATTTACCGCGGCCGTGATTCTCGTTCGGAGCTCATCCAAGTCAGCGGGTAAAGGGGGAACACAAACACTGTTTTTTACGTATCCCCATAAAAAAAAGTCACATGGAGTGATGTCTGGAGATCTCTGAAGCCAAGCGTGTAGTGCCAAGTTAAAGGGTCCCCTTGGTCCAATCCAACACTGAGGCAATGTGTCGTTTAGAAACAGACTAACTTGGAGGTTCCAATATGGCGGTGCGCCGTCCTGCTGCAAAATGTAATCTTCAGAGTCATCCTGCAGCTGTGGAAGTAGCCAGTCCTTCAGCATTGCTAGCTAGGAGTTGCCCGTAACCGTGTTGTCCGCAAAGAAGAAAGGGCCATAAACCTTTCTAACAGAAATCGCGCAAAAAACATTGTTTTGGTGAATCACATTCATGTTGGAGAGTTTCATGTGGATTCTCTTATCCCCATATGCGAACTTTGTGGCATGAAACTTTCCCGCTGACATGAAAGGTATCTTCATCGCAAAAAATCAACATTTGTACGACGGTGTCGCCCTCCATGTCCTTTAACAGAGTTGCACAAAAATATCTTCGTTATGTTTTGTCACCTCCACGAAGAGCTTGCACCAGTTTCAATCTGTACGGCTTCAGCAGCAAACGTCGTCGTAAAACACGCCAAACAGTCACATGAGGGATGGCAAGTTCGTGGCTCGCACGATGAGTAGACTTCCGTGGGCTTCGCTGAAACGCCTCGTGAATTCGCTGCGCATTCCTCGCTGAGGTGGTTGTTCGTCCAGGACTCTTTCCCTTACATAAACACCCTGTTTCTTCAAATTGTCGATACCAACGACGAATGTTTTTTCCCCACTGGCGGAGCACTGCCGTAACGCCGATTAAACGTACGCTGCACCGTAATCACAGACTTGGTCTTGCTAAATTCGAACAAACAAAACGCCTTCTGTTTCCTCGACGCCATCTTCTCACTCACTAAGCGTAGTGGCTGTTTGGACGCTTGTGCTGCCATCTAGCGGTAGTCATAAACTCTGGGCCACGCCCGTAGACATGGTACGAGTCGCATTCATCGGTGGTTCGTGGTTGCCGAGATATCCACTTTTCAAATCGGCACATTCTTTATGAAACACCCTGTATTTATGAAAGCTATTCAAAGTCAATGGAACCGGTTAAAAAAATTAACCGGATTTACACAATCGATAAAACAACCAAAAATAGAAACAGCTACATACTTCCACGAGCGGTTAAAATGTGTGTTACAAAAATTAACAAATGGCACACAAAAAGTTTTTCACACCAGAATGAAGGTATCTGCGACAGATTTTCATACCGAACAGTTAAAAGAAGAAAAGTTTCATGGCAAAAGCTATGCTAAGGAAAAAAAATGTTTTTCATATATATCTCTCCCGGAACCAGATATAGCGAGAAAAAGGTTTTGACCTTCACGCCTCCTTGCAGGAAAGCCTTGCATTATTTCAAGACGATAATGCTCCCAATATTTATTGTAGCGGAAGGCGAACAGTAAAAAAAAAAATCTCAATATTCAAGGTTTTTAGAAGCGGAGATACGAATGCAAACAGAAGTACCCAAAACCACTTAGCGACAAAACTGAACCTGAAAAGTCTTCAAATAAAAGCCTAAGGTGTTCCATAACAAAAGTGGTATCCGGTATTAAAAGAATTTTTTTAATCGCACATTTAGCAGAGATATTGAGAAAAACGAATTAAACATTTGCTCTCCCTAGTGGCAAAATTGAACATTACTTTGGGAAAACAAATAGTTTTCATAATTAGTAGTATCTGACCGAAAACGAATTTTTCAATCGGTTTTAGCCCCGCAGATATTGCTATAAACGGAGACTTTAACTTACGTCACCTAGTGGCACCCTTGTGTTAAGAAAAATTTGAAATTATATGAGAAACATTTCGCACCGCAAAACGCTATCAAACAAAAAAAAATTTCAAATCCAACTCTTAGAAGCAGAGATATAGGCAAAAATAAGATATACAGCTACGCCTCTTCGAAAAATTATGCACTATTTTAAGCAAGGAGGTATTTTCAAAAGGTTTTTCGAGGTAAGCGGCATCAGTCCACGAGAAAACATTTCAGTCGAGTTTTCAGAAGCTCAGATTTTGCTGCAAGTATAATACATTAGAAGCAGAAATAACTTACTCTCCCTGGTGGCTAAACAATTCTTTACCAAAAATTAGATTATTTGAAAAATATTTCCCCATCAAGAGCTGCATCCGATGCACGAAGTTTTTCAAATCGGGCCTTTAGAAGCAGGGATATCAAAGAAAATGCAATTTACTTTTTCCCCTAGCGGAAAATCTATACAATACTTGAAAAAGAGACTGTATCTAAAATAGTTTTTAGATATAAATGGCATCGAAGGTGGAGGGGGGGGGGTCAATGCGATATTTAGAAGCAAATATATGGAATAAAATGTATTTTGAACTTTATATCATCTGCATTTACGCTCTCTAGCAGTGAAGTTGTGCATCGGGGCATAAAAGTCGAATGTGAGAATCATTCTCACATTTCAAGCTTCCCAATGCAAAAAGATTTTTTCAAATCTCACTAATAGTTTGAGATATGGTTGTTCACAGGCTGGATGGACGAAGTGAAAACGTAAGCACGATAATTTTTTACAAAAGACTTGCTGAAAAAAGGTTGCCTCAGTGCGCAGTAAGAAATTAATAGCAGGCATTTTTTTTAATCATTAAAGGCAAGCATGATTAATTTCAAAATTCTGTATAATTTACATTCTTGTTATGATAGAGGATAATGATGTTTAGAAATATGAAAAGCTATCGATTATATGAAGACTAATGAATACAGGCTATGAAAACGGTGCAAGTATGAAAGGTTGCCAGAAAATGGTACAGGATGCAAGAAAATTTTCCGCGAGTTTTCAGCATGTGGCTATGGTGATTTAAATCATCTTTCTGGAGAAGTAGCCAGTGTTTTATCCATCACTTTAAAAGTTTTATATCGTGCAGCGCGTACTTGTCATATTCAAACGAAAACAAATCTTTTAGGCACATCAACATAATGATGGGAGGCATTCTAAAACTGTTTTCAGGGCTTCAAAGTTGTCAGGTTTCAAATCAAAGAAAGATGTTGAAAACTTTAGAGCAGCTTCTAGAGATCTGAAATCCTCCAAATCGATCTCATTGTTTTAGAGAGCTGCAAAGTTCTGCTTTTACTTCTTCTACAGTAAACTGATAAGATTCACTAACTGAAGTGAACAGAGTAAGTAAAGCATTGCGACTTTAATGCATGCAATTTGACGTTCGGGAACCTCCTTTTAATACTGAAAAAATAGTTCAGCTATCAAGAGAACGGCTCCCATCAGCACTAGTATGCTCTGAAGGTCACTGAAAAAAGGCTTTAATTGAAAAAATTTGACCCCCCCCCCCCTGAAGGGCAAAAGGCGCTATCGAGAAGATTTGGCGAGAATACAAAATATTTTTAATCGAATATTTTCAGTTACTGTTGCCCAAACAAATTTCTCGATAAAGCAATAAAACTACAATCCTTTTTCGTCAAATTTCTGAAAACGTTATGGAAGGTGAAGCATGACTATATACCAGTAGTTGATGTGGAATTAACAAAGTATGTTAAATTTTGTACCAGAAAATTATATCGACATATATCAAATTCTGGGATTTACGTATAATTTCAGATTTCACTACGTCTAATTACGTATTAGATGGAACAGGCTTTTCGAAACCCAGTGTGAGAGCGAACGTGCTTATCTCCTATGTGGGCCCGCCCAAAATAATTATACTCCTGTGGCGTCCACGCTATAGGCTCATCTCACAGTCAATGGGAATATTTCAAAGGTTCGTTCCTCAGAACTTACCCAAACTCTGATTGGGTGAACAGACAAAACCTCCCCCGCTTTTCTATAATTGATTATCTGCGAATCAGGGAGGTGGATTGAGATCGCTGAAACTCCAAGTATAAATTACTCACGTTATATAATGACACAGGAGGATTGGTTCAAACTTAAAACAGTTTATTATGGATAAAAACTGAAGTTGGAAAGTCAGTCTGTACGTAGGAATACAGTTTTCTGGATGTCGATCAGACTTCCCTCAACTAATGCAGACCTAGTAAATAGTCAAAGTAAATTTGACATCTCTATCACGATAATACGTTCCTACACTTGGGAGAGAGTTCTTCTCGTCCAAGAAGCGACCTGTGTCTCCCGATAAAGATTCCTATCTCCGAATCCTATCTAACTCCGCTCTGCACTTAGTCCTCGCGGTTTCGGTAGAATTATCCCTTCCTGGATAATTAAAATAAAGCACGTGATATTCCCTAAGTCAGAGACCTGTATCACGGCTGGTAAACTTATCTTCGCAAAGATACTCCGACCACGTTCAGTACATCGACTGAACAATCTGACCCACAATGCTAAGTGTCCGACAACCCGAAAGCCTTCGAGCTCTGTCTCTCAACGAACTTGCTCCTGCAATTCCCGAAAACAGACTAACTCACTCAGTCTTCTCATACGCCTACCCCTCCCGACTTCGTCAGCACTGCGCATCTCCCGTGCGCGCTCCTGCCCTGAGTCGTCCCACTCCCCTCTTGCTCATTCTGCTGGCGTCGCGACGTCACGATGCCATCGCGACTCTTTCTCCGTTAACCGGCCTCGCCTTTCCTGTTTTACGAATACCTCGCTTTCTGCGGTAGGTGACCGGTACTTCTGATGTTTCTTTTAGCGGTATTCCCTTTGACAGACTTAACTTTTCGCAAAATACAACAACCATCGAATATAATGCATACTGGCTACATGGATACAATGAATAACGTCTAGGTTCCCAGACATTCAGGCGTTTGCTCTCTTTTTGACAATACTAGCGGATGTCGCCTGCTTAATTGCTGATGCCTATCTGCATGGGAACGGCGTCCACTTCCCAGAGCGTGAGAATCTCAGAATCTCCTTGTCATACACCAATACTTTGTAAAAATGTTCTGGAACAATCCATTACTCTGTTATACCTTTGAACCATTTTGAGTTCATTAAACAATTACATATATGTATATGGATACTTCATCCTAAGTCCGTCTGAACACACATTAGCATGAAATTGAATAAACATAATATTCTTCACATTAGCCTATTAATGTATGTTTTCCTAATATAATAGGCATAATGTTCGGTTCATTATTTTCTTGGGCATAAATAATGCGCCCGCTCTCACACCCAGATTAATTAAAAATAACACAAACTAAGGAATGCAGTATGGAAAAGGAGGATTAAGTTTACTTTCTACAGTTTCGATAAAGATTTCTGTTAGAAAAGAAATTAGTAAGAGTGTGGGGACTACTCTCTGCGATTATGAATTTCCTTTTTGATAAAGCAGGACAAATGCGAGTTTAAATGTAGCGATACAATTAACAGCTATTCGAATTCTTTCCATGCGACATTTACTGTAATTAAACCTTCCATTTTAGATCCTATCTTATGTAAATTTGGTATATTCTCGTAAAAGGTTTTTCTGAGCTCAATGCCACTGATTCCTGTTCGATGAATTTGGGTTTGGCAACCTTGACAACAGGTCAAAGTGCAATTACATAATCTAATGCTAGAGGTAAGAACTGATGTATTTAGTCTTCGAGAGGCAATGTTACTTCATTTACCAGAAAGTAATATTATCACAGGCAGTTTATCAACCAGTATATTAGGCTGTGGTCTTAACGCAATGTTATTGAAATAATGTTGATGGCATGATGTTAAAACGTGCTTTCGTTAGTAAATTGTGTTAGCAAACGTTTGATGCTTGCTCAATATTGACATACGACTAATCTGAGAGTGAACGTGCCTATGCTCAAGTTGTCCAGAAAATAAGTGTTCTTGAATCAAGATTAATACACGTATCTTGGTGAATGTGAATTAAAGGCAGTACGTGGCCTTAAAATAAAGGATTTGACTATTAACATAAGTCATCTGTTTCCTTACTGACCTTTGTTCATATATTGAAGTTGATTATATATCTAATTATATCAACTTTTCAGTTAAGATTCTAGCTATACGGGTCAACGAAAGTTACCGTAGGATAAGCCTAATGAACTCTAATTCTGTGGTGTTTTACACTAAAGCTAACGTAACATTAACTTATTAAAGTTTATGTAAAAGTTAGACACATTAATCATTTACAAATTCCATTATACCTAATGAATGAATACTACAAAGAAAAGTTTTTGTACTGATTTTTATACCTACTTGATAACACTAATGATGTATCAATCTATCATTTAACACCAAAGAAATATAGTTTTTGGCTACATATTTTTCTTGGTTGAGGTGATAAATCACTTCATTTCTATAAATTGGTGAAATGTGCTGCATCCAATTTTTTAAGCCTTGCTGATCTTGTATCCGGAAACTGGTTTACACCCGCAACACCCACAGCCTGTGTTATTAGATGTACTTAAAAGGGTTGCTACAGAAATACACTAAGTGATCCCTGAATTATGGCCACCTACCTAATACTTCGTAGATTCCTCCTTTCGCTATCACTACAGCAAGTTATATGACGTCATCGATTCAGTAAGATGCCGAAAGCATTTGGGATGTATAGTGAACAAAGCTGTGTATAATGTGGCCTTCAGTTCAGGAATGGATGTGATTAGTGCAATCAGACGCTTGATATGCCGTTTCATATTGTCCAATAATTGATCTGTGGGATTGATATCGAAGGAGTTCGGAAGCCAAACGATATGCTGGAAGTCTGAACTATGTTCCACAAACTATTCCTGCACAACACTGGACCTGTGACACTGCGCAGTGCCATCTTGGAAGGCAACATTCTGGGTGTACAGAGTCAGCAAGCAATTCACGATTGTGGGCATCAGTCATACGTTGTTCCATATGTACCAGGGGTTCAAGTTCCTTCCAGGTAAGCTTGCACTACACCATATAACCGGCTGGCACGGTGGAGACCATGCAGGATGGATCCGGTGCTTCATGTCGTTTGCGCCAAATACTTAAACGACCATCCACGGAGTGGATTAAAGAAACGCGACTCGTCAGATCAGCACACTTTATTTCAGTTATCAGGCGACCAACTTGCATGAACTTAGCATCAGACTAGTCCTTCGCGCCAATAAATCGCGGGTAGGAGAGGATGTCATTGGGATCGTCTGCTGTTAAAGCTCGTGCGTGCGACGCGCGTGGTCATGACAGATACTCTTCCTGGTTGACCTTTGTTGTATTGGGAAGTCAACTGTTCAACAGTGCTGCGTCTGTTGACCTGTACGAGACGTCGGACACGACGCTCACCTCTTACATCAACCTTTCGCTGTCCTGTGGAGTTTTGCCTTCGGGTCGTTGTTTCACGCCAGAACTGATACACTTTGACTACGGCGGCTCGCGAACAACCCCCAGTTCAACCGTTTGGAAAATTGAGGAACCCGCTTTCTGATCTCCCACAATCTGTCCTTTCTCAAAGTCCGATGATTCCTTCCGTTTACCCATCGCGCTCCGAAATTTACTACCTACTGATCCACTTATACCTTATATATGTTTGGTCAGTCAAATAATCGCGCCCGCTCTGGAATAATGTTGTCAATGGGCCGCATCCACTTTTTGATAGGGGTGGTCTTAATTCAATGATCACCCAGTGTTAGTCATAGCGTGCTTTTCGTATTGCTGTATCGTTATGCGAATCTCATCATCTGGAATGCGATTGCTCACATGTTTGCGGATCCCCATTTTTTTTTTATTAAACTTATATTCTTCCTCTTGTATCGGCGATCCTTCTGCTCGCATCTGTAGTGAAATCGATTAGCTGAATGTAATTTTCATGGAAGGACTTGTAAGCCTCCAAACATTGAAACCAGGGAGTTAATCAAGTAATGACATTACAGCTTTATAAACGCACCCACTCATTTTAGTACTGCCTTTTCTTTACGTGCCTTGTACAATCAAACTTTTATACGAAAAGTGGTGCAAAAATTATAATGCACATTTTCTTTGCAACAAACTCGTAATCTATTACGAATCCATCAATTTCCATAATGCTTTGTTTCATTCGTATGTCTTTTATAATCAGAATTTTAGCTAGATGTGTAGTAGTATATTAATGATTATAAATATTTACAGTGAGTGTTTAATAGCAGAAACGTTAACCCAGCCATTTATCATTACTTCTGTAAATGTAGTTTTCGCAAAAGGGGTCGATGTAAGATGCTATTGTAATGAGCAGCCTTTAAAATAATAAACAAAACTGAATTACTTTCTCATAATTTTAAATTTGTTTTTATTCTAGAAAGTCAACTGACTCGCAAAGCCCCTCCAGCTTACGCAGATGGAGTATACATGTTAGCGGGTGAGAACCGTCCAAGCCCCCGAGCTCTGAGCCAAGCCTTCATGAAAGGAGATGATGGATTGCCTTCTGTGCGCAATCTCACCGCTATCTTCACTTTTTTTGGTAAGATATTTTTCATAAATCTGAGCTCGCTGCCTTCAAAACACTCACGATTTGACAGGTTGTCACTTATATATGTGCGAGACTTAATATTAGAGCGAAATTAAAAAAAAAGTAATCGGTAGCATAAAATTACTTACATGACTTCACACAAACAAGTCTCATTCTAATAACTACCTCTTTAGGTGCATTTTCGAGAAAGCGGAAGCTTCTGACAGCTTCAGTTGATGAAGTCAGTTTGTGTTCCTATCAGCACGTTTACTGTGAACACTTTGACAGAAATCTCGCGAGATTTGCGCCCATATTTGAATTGCATGCAAAGTAATTTTGTGAAAGCAAATGTAGTACATGGTACCTTACATCATTTATTTTGAAAGTGTGACCATACTACGTATAGCTGATAAATATCTTAATTTAAAAGCAGTCCAGCAGGGAAACGAAGAAAAATCTAGGGAAACTTCCAAATTCATAAGCAACCGTCAAAATTAAGACCTAGTCTCTCAAGAAGCATGTTTTGAAAACTCGGAACTGTGAAGCCTAAAGTGTTAAAAAAGCAGGATTTATTATATCAGTAAAGAATGTAATTCGAAACAATGAACAAGGTAGATTAAATCGGCAAACGTTTATTCACAATAAATATTTTAAGATCTATAGTTTCGCTAACCTTTTGGCTCAGCTTCATGAGGACAAATGGATCATAAACATTCAAATCATTAACGTTCTGACGATCACGGATTTTGGTTAGTTGTTACCACGCGCTTGAAAGAAATTGAGTTCCTGCCATGTCGTTGACAAGCGGTGAAGAGTTGTGATATACACTGAAGACCAATTGAATTAGAGACAGCTGGCGTTATGCAAATGTGGCGCTGTGGGCGGCACTTTAAACGGAAACATCACGTATGAAGCGATCCGAAAATATAAGGAGTGATGCGACGGGAATCAGTAAGAGTCGGACGCAGTATGGGTGAGACGAAGGATCTAAGCGCATTTAATCGTGGGCAAATTGTCGGGCTCCGACGAATGGGTTACTTCATCTCGGAAGTCGTGCAGGCACTTGGATTTTTCACGAGCCACTGTGTCAAGAGTGCACCGTGAGTACATCAAATCCGGTAAAACCATCCCTGCAAGGGCCAACTGCCGTGGACAATAGCGTGTGGATGAGCGGAGTCATCGTCGGCTAGCTCGCATTTTAACAGCGGATAGAAGGGCCACAGTGCAAGAAATCACTCTGCAATTTAACGCAAGTCCAGGCTGTAGGGAGGTTGGGCAGCGTTGCCACGTTGTGTTTTGCCAGAAACTCTCTCTCTCTCTCTCTCAGCGACGCATGGCTCGGCACATAATCGTGGTGAAGAACCCAAGTGTTGGTGATCTCCGGGCAGACGTGCGCAACTCTGTTTTTCAGCCGTTAAAGCACTTCCACGTAAAATGCAGCGTTAACCGTTTGTCCGGGTGGTGCGAACTCCTTATGGACAACACCTTTACAGTCAAAGAAGACAATGAGCATCGATTTCATCTTCGATTTGCACATTCGAGCCTTCTTTGGTCAAGAAGACTTGGGAGTGTGCCACTCTGAGCTGTGTTTTCGTCTCCGGATCGTAATCAAAGACCCACGTTTCATCACCTGTTATCACTTTCTCCAAAAACCAGGTTCACTCCTCACACGGTCCACAAGCTCACACGAAATCGACACACAGTTGTTCATCGGTCAAAACCTTAGGTAGAAATTTGGCGCAAACTTTCCTTCTCTGCAATTCTTGCGTGATGATTTCATGCACAATGGATTTCAAGAGTCCCACGTGCTCTGCTACCAATCTAACACTCAGACGTCGGTCAGAGTCCAAAACCACTTTCACCTTTTCCACATTGTCCGAAGTGTGAGACGTGTTGAAGGGCGCCCTGGTCGTGGCTCATCCTTGACGCTCTCTCTTCCCTCTGTGAACGTTTTGTGGCACCGAAACGCTTGTGCTTTCGATAAAGCATCCTTCCCGTAGGCTTTCTGTATCATAGCAAGCGTCTGGGTAGCGGATTTTTCAAGTTTAATACAAAACTTTATCGCTGTTCGACACTCTTCTTCAGTTTGGCCGTTACGTGACGCTCACACAGCTGTCCACTTCCGATCCTCACTCTGTAAAAACTGAGCCAACTGACGAGACATCGATCGTCTACCCAACATACCCTGTCACGCCCGGAGACTCCTCCCTCCGGCTCTTCTGATTATCCCAAGAAAAATGGTCTCATTACTTTCCGGACAAATCTTGTATAAGGTGAGAGTGGATTTTGGAGCGTGAGCATATACATGTATAAGGTGCGAGTAAAATTCGGAGCGTGACGAGTAAGCGGAAGTATTTATGGAACTTCGAGAAACGACAGGTTATGGGAGCTCTGAGAGCGGGTGCCTCAATTTCCCAATATACTGAACTGGTGGAGGGTTGTTCGCGTGCAGCCGTAGTTACAGTGTATCAGGAAAACGGTCAAAAAACGACCTGGAGGCAAAACTGCAAAGGACAGTGAAAGGTTGATGTGAGAGGTGAACTCCGGGCCAGATGACTCGTACAGGTTAACAGACTCACCACTGTTCAGCAATTGACTACTCAATACAACAAAAGTCAACCCGGAACAGTATCTCTCATGACCGTGCGACGCACGCTCGCACATACATATATGGGCGATAACAGCAGGCGACCCCGATGCCATCCTCTTCTAACCACAGTTCATGGGCGCAAAAGACTCGCCTGGTGCAAAGATCATGCAAATTGGACGTCAGATGACTAGAACAAGTTAGTAAAATCATGCAATGCATTGATTATCACTGGGGAACACAGTTTTCGTTGACTTAGATCTGACACTTATTTTTTTTTTTTACTAACTTTTGGGTTGTGAATCCAAATATGACCTCAGTTTTTTTCTAACACATCAACTTTTTACGATACAAGGTACCCTCCATGTTTCTCGGAAAACATACAAATTCCATACATAGAATGGAAAATAAAGAAAAAATTATTTACCTGAATGTACTTTATTTACATCTATTTTGTTCATACAAAAAATATATTTCTACTGTCCGGCAAATTGTGTGCAAGTCGTAACAGTTAAGATAAAAATTTGCCCATATAGCTTCTCCCGGAGTGTTCAATCTGTGAACAATCCCGCCGAATGCTCCAGCAATAATCAGCCAGCATGTGTTCATCCCATCTACCCTCATACCGTCCTTCCATGATCTTCAAATGTTGGTGGAATCGTTCTCCTTGTTCATCACTGACGGCACCAAGATTTTCCGAGAATGTATCAAGATAGCTATGCAGAAAATGCACCTTGATGCTCATGTTGCAACCAAGCATTTTGTAGGAGTCCAAGAGTTTCTGAATAATGTCTGTGTAATTCTTTGCTCGTGTATTTCCGATAAAGTCTTTGACAATGGCCTTGAATGATAACCAAGCATTATTTTCCAGTTCTGACATTGTCCCGATGAAATTTTGATCTTTGATGAGCAGCTCAATCTGTGGACCATCAAATACACCGGCCTTTATTTTTTCCAAAGACAGGCTAGGAAATGCCGTAATGAGGTACTTGAAACAGTCTCCTTGAGTTGGCAAAGCTTTAACAAACTGCTTCATGAGACCTAGTTTCATGTGCAGAGGTGGGAATGATATGGTTTTTCTATCAAGTGGCTCATGTAGAATGTTTGGATCACCAGGTTTGAGGGAAGATCGTGGAGGCCAATTTCTTCCCACCCAATGCTTCTCACGTGCTCTGCTGTCCCACATGCACAGATAACAGGGATATTTTGTGTATTCGCGTTGCTGACCAAGAAGGAAGCATACCATTTTAAGGTCAACACATATGTCCCAATTGTATGTGTCATATTGCAACAACTCAATGACTCTCTTTATGTCTCCATATTCTTCACAAAGACAAACTGAATGACCAATTGGGACTGACCCAAATAAATTGCCATTGTGAAGGGTGGACACACTTTTTAATCTCCGCTTTGAGCTATCGATCAACATTCGCCATTCAGTTGCGTTATACTTTGCAATTCCTCCATTAAACCTCTTATGTTATGGCAATACACAAAGCCACTATCACTTCTAAAGTACTGCAGAAATTCACTTTCTCTGGTTCGAAAGTACGATACCTTCCTTCCTTTTTCAAGCAGGTTTTTTCACGCACTCTTGATGCTAGGAGTTCTGAAGCCTTCTTTGACAGTCCCAAATCACTCAACTCATGCTGATCAAATCCCTTACGAACAGAGTCATCTTCAATTACAAAATCGGCATCACTGTTGTCACACACTTCATTACCATAATCATATTCTTCAAGAGAGGGTAGTGTAACGAAACCGACACTGGGATTTCAGCTGAATGAGGCTGTGGGCGTATAGCTGATGGTAGACTAGTAATACTCGGTTACATTTATTTTTCTTGTTATATCCTGATGTTTTCACTATGCAAAAATAAGTCACTTACATGATCTATTGGCTCTCTCCAAATCATAGGTATTCCAAATGGCATCTTATCACGTGTTCCCTTCGTCCACATCCGTTAAGTCTCCACATACTGCTTGCACACCTTATGAGGGGACCATGACTTATCCTGATCGCCCAGTTTAACTTTGAAATATACAAAATAGGCTTGCTTTACAAATGCGCTGATGTTCGCCCTTTGACTGGGAATCGTGAAACTTCCACAAATATAACAAAATGAATCATGGTTGTTTATGCACTTCTGACGAGAATCAGAAGAGGCAGACATCATAAATTAAATACGTTTTATAAATACGTGTTTATACTCGAAAAATAGTAAAATTTGCTAAGCAAGTTATGAAAAATAGCTAACAGTGAATTTCCGTTTATATAGAGCGGCACACAACCTCTCGCCACGCTGTCGTGCGTGTAACTGAATAGCCCAGACAACTAACAACCTTTCGCTGGTCCACAAGGTCGTCCTCCACCCCTCCCGCCCCACTCGATGGAGGCGCTTTGCTTTGGGCCAATAGAATACTAGTGCTCTCCTCCCCGGCTACAGTAATCGCATGCAGATAAGTGGTAGAGAAAAACCTGACGTGATAGAAGAAAACTAGCTGCAGTTACAAAATCAGCATGCCTATTTCAAAGACAGCTGAAAAAAACGAAGTCAACAAAAAATATGCTCAAAATTGTTCCCCCAGTGTTATGATACGCTTTCCAACATACCAGAAATCATTACTCAAGTTATGAGGATAATGGCTGTGGAATAAATCTCGCTCATGTGATCTGACCTTTGACCCCATTTTGATGATATCAAACAGAATTGGTTCAGTATACCTCCGGAACAAAATGATAGTTTTGTCGCAATCGAAGCATTTTTACATAAGTCATGATGCATAAGTGCGATGGAATAGATCCTGCTCCTATGTTCTCACCTTTGACCCCATTTACCCATTTTCAATAAGGTTCGTCCCCAGGTAGTCCCCTAGCACATACTAAAATTTCATCGAAGTCGAACCATTTTTGCGCGAGTTTATGACGCGCATAAGGGCAATGGAATGGATTCATCTTCTATGTCCTGACCTTTGACCCCATTTCGTCCATTTTCAATATGGTTCGTCCCCAGGTGATCCCCTACCACATACTAAAATTTCATCGAAATCGAACTATTTTTACGCGAGTTATCGTGCTGACAGACAGACGGACAAAGCTGGAGCATATACGCGTCTTCAACCTACGGTTGGAAAGCGTAAATAAGTGTGCTGGTCTGACGCGTCGCGTTTTTACTACACTCCGTGTGTGGTCATTTCTTCTGAAAGAGTAAGGTCTGGCTCATCCAGCTTCCGAACGTGAACCCCTCTCACTCGGGAGCGTGACGTCACCGCAAGGATACTGAGTTAAGCAGCCACAGCTCTACAGTTAAAGAGACATAGGGGCACTTGCATATTTGTATTTGAAACTACGTATATAGAAACAATTTATCAGTTTCATTCCCCGTTATTGTGTCCGTTTAAAAGTTCAATTATAAAAATTGAATGATTAATCTAATATAAAAAGCAATGCAGCTGGTCTATGAAGTGGTTCCCCAAAATCTTCAAGAAATGAGGCGGGGCCGCGGTGGCGCAGTGGTCTAAGCGATGACCTCTGATCATTCGTCCGAACGGGGTCCGGGTTCGAATCCCGGTGAGGCATGGATGTTGTGTTTGCCTTACGGCACTGGTTCTCTGCCTTCCCTGGAACCAGTGACCCTAAATTAGGGACGGGCGACTGCTCATAGCCCATTGAGTTGCTCACGGTGGTCGTTAAACCTCAAAAAAAAAATAAAAAAAAATGAGGCGGGTCTATAAAAATCCAAATCTTTGAGACACTGTTTGAAAGATGTGTGAAAAACGACTTTTCAGCCGAAATTAACAATTCCTTCCGTAACGTCATGCAACCTCCCAAATCTGAAACCACTGCTTTAGCTATTATGCCAGTTTTTATACGTTTATCATCGTACATGACGAAACTTTTTTTACCGATAATGCAGACTTTTGTGTAAATTGACAGAGATGAAGTTGACTTGAATTATTCGTAGCGTCATCTGAACTAGAGTTTTGCATATTTTTTCTTCAGTTTTATATGAGACAGTAGTGTTTTATGGAAAATCTCAATTTACCGGAAATAGAAAATAATGTTGCTAAAGATATTTATTTCATGTAAAAATGAATGAAATTTGAAAAAGATTCTCGTTCAACGGGGCGGCAAATCTGGGCTTGCACCCGGGCGGCAAATGCCCTTGGCGCGCCCCCTGGTGCAGGTATTTGGTGCAAACAACACGAAGCACTCTATTTATCCTGCATAATCTCCACAGTAATAACCCGTAGAGACGGTTGGGGCATGTTTACCTGGCAGGAATACGAACCCCTGGTGCATGTGGAACAACGTATGACTAGTACCCATTATCATGAATTGCTTGCTGACTCTGTACACCCAGCAATGGTTTACTTTTTCCAAATGGCAACGGTGTCTTTTAAGATTACAAAACGCTGATCCGCAAGTTCAGTGTTGTACAGGAATGGTTTGAGGAACACAGTTCAAACTTCCAGCATATCGATTGGCCTCTGAACATCCCCGATATGAATGAATCCCACAAATTAATTGTGGGATAATATGGAACAGCATATCAAGCGTCTGTATACACCAATCACTTCCACAATTGCATTGAAGACAGCATTACATACAGCTTTGGTTGGTCACACCTTCCAGCTGTTTCCGGCATCTTACTGAATCGGTGCCGCGTCGGATAGCTGCTGTACTGAGGCCGAAAGGAGGACCTACGAAGCATTAGGTAGGCAGTGACCACTTAGTGTATTTTTTGTATAAATAATACATGAATAGGGTGAATGTCCTCTGAACAAATTTCCTCAATCTTACCTGAGGGTCGTTTGCCGTGTGGCTATGGAGTTTGCGCAGAAAGACTTGAAACTGAGAAATCGGTGTTTTGAGTTTTAGCATTATGGTTGTCTACAACGCCGCATTAGATCTGCGAAGCGATTGCTGGCTTTTAATGCTCATGGCATTAGTTAAAAATGGAAGTAAATGTCAATACCCTGCCAGATTTGGAGCTTAAAATCGGAGCAGGGCTCATTTGAGAAGGGTAGCCGTTTGGCTTTTCATAAAATCAGCTACCTCTTGTGTTTTTATAAAATTAAACGCGTCTATTTGAGCCTTTAAATCTACAAAATTTTGTTTCACGTATTTAAAAAAAATTCGAAAATGATTTTCATATATTGAGAGACTCGTCTTTCTCAATGAGAATCTCTTTGCACAGATTGAAAATTTCGTTAAATAATTTATTCGAATGACACTGGCAACACAAAAATTTTAGACTAATATATTGCTTCATAACAGATTTCTGATTTTAATGTTTCAGTAATGTCACAAATTATTCTCCTGCAGACCGGTACCATGTATACAGAACTGCACTATTAATACGTCTATTCCTTTTAGGTACATAAATTTAGAACAGTAATTTTCTTCAGTTAGTGATTTTTCAGTAAGAATAAAATGTTAGTTTGCACAGAGCCTCCTCAATGCCCGAGTGGTCAGATGCCTAAGTTTCTGGCTTGACACCCACGTGTCTCCGCTGTTTTTTTTGTCTGGGTTTAATTTTACAACTTCTATCGTGAGAGAAAGTTTGGTTTTGCTTTGCATATTTGGATCTGGAGGATGACGAAACAGGAAAGCCTAGTTCGTGAAGGTTAAACTATATATACACTATCATGACAAAAGTCACCGAACACCCCTTCAAAAGCAAATGAACGGATCTGCTGCGTTGTTAAGATGGGCTATACAGCTGGAAACAATATAAAAACAAACCTGCAGCTGACCGCGATCATATCGCACTGTGAGGTTGAGCGAAAATGTCACGGCGGGAGAGAACTGACTTTGAGAAAGGAAAGATTGTTGGTTGTTACATTAGTGGGTTGTCCGTAAAAGAAACCGAGAAGCTTTTAAACATACCCAAGTCAACTGTTTTATATGTACTGAATAAGTGGAAGACACATGGCGTGCCTGAAGCAGCAAAAACGTACCGGCAGACCAAAGAAAATCAGTGATAGAGGACGTCGAAGCCTCAGGAGAGTCGTTATAGCTAATCGACGGAGTACTGCACAAGACCTCAGTGTACAGGTGAGTAAAAATGCTGAAACCTCTGTATGTACACGTACCATTTTCAGAGAATTTCAATCCATGGGTTACCGTGGTCGTGCGGCTGCTCATAAGCCTTTCGTCTCCACTCGGAATGCTACTCGTCCTTTAGCATGATATAAAGGACATTTATCGTGGACCGTAGATCAATGGAAACGGTTCCTATGGACTGATGAATCCAGATACACGATTCATCAGTCTGATGGCCGTTTGTGGGTATGGCGGCAGTTGGGGGAACGCTAGTTTGGAGCTGTCAGTGTACTCTTGTGGGAGTGTTTTTCGTGGTGTAGTCCCTGTCCATTAGTTATCGTGGACAAACCTGTTAACCAGCAGGTCTACATCGCTATTTTGGACAATTATGCCCTACCAACTCTGTGGCAATACTATGGAACCGAGCCTTGTTGGTACCAGCAGGATAATGCACAGAGCCATAAAGCAAGGACTGGTACGGCGTGGTTTGACGGTAATTCCGTATCGTGTGTGGACCGACCAGCACAGAGACTTAATCCCGTAGAGCACCTATGTGATGAATTAGAGCGCCGCATAAGAAGTTTGGAACCAAAGCCTACTACTAAGCAACAGTTAGCGGCAGCATTATGTACTGAATGGAAACGCATACCTATAGCTGTGTTCCAAAACCTTGTCGAAAGCATTTCTCGAAGGGTCAGTGCATGCATTAAGGCCAAAAATGGACCGACACCGTACTAATATATGTCAATAAATGCTATGTTGTGTTTCTCTTCTAGATGTTCGGTGACCTTTGTCAATATAGTGTAGTTACATATATGTTCAATATATTTGTCCCTTGACCATCTCATGACGTCAGATATTATTAACCATTAGGTTATAATATGCAGGTTTGATTCTCAGATGACGAAAGACATACAGGGGTTGAACAAAATGATGTGAGCACATGGGGAATAGGCAGCATGTCTGTATTAATAAGGTATTGGACCACTATTTCCCGTTTAATACAACTTCCAAGCTTCTTGGAATAGATTCCTAAAGCTTTTGAATAGTTTCCAATAGAATGTTTTACCATTCGTAGATCAGAACATCAGCCAGTCGCTTCAAAGATGTTGGAGGATAGAATCTATTTTTCACTCTGCTCTCCAAAACTGCTCACAGTGGTTCTGAGCTGGCCAGGGCAGATGTTGAAGTTTATCTTGGTCCTCCTCAAACCAAGACTAAACTGTTCTGGCTGTATGGGCGCATTATCATCTTGAAAAATCGCATCATTGTTGGGAAACAACATTTGGACCGTAGGAAGCACCTGATTTCAGAGTATGTCCAGGTACTCGTTGGCAGTAACTCGACGACACGGGAATGATGGTGCAAGTCGTATACCAAGATATGGCCCCCCAAATCAACACAGATCCACCCCCATGTTTTAAGAGTGGGAACCAGATATTCCGAATAGTACGCTTCCTTGGGAATTCTTCATACATAAGCCGGAGCTAGTGTTGGAAAGAATGTAAATGAGGACTCTTCGAACCATATCACACGTTTTTAATTAACAGCTGTCCAGCTTTTATGCTTATGTCAATCGTTTTCGTATTGTAGGGTTGGTGTTTGTGGTTGAAGGTTTAGTAATTGCAGATTTTCCATAGATGTTCGTTTTGTAAAGTTCTCTGCAGACTTTGTTTTCTGGAAATAGGGTCTTTCGGGTGGATATTGAGTTTTGTGACGTACTACAGAGGTGTAAACATGTGTCAAGACGACAAATATGCAGCGATACATTCTGTCCGCGTAGCTCAGTTGGGAGAGTGACTTACTCCGGAGTAAGAGGGTATTTGATGCCCAGAGCGAACAAACTTGTGTTTTAAGTTTCGCTGTCACTTTTGCTGCAGCACCTTTGTGTTATTTGGACACAGTCTTTATTAGTGTTCGATGGTCCCTATCATTGAGTCTCTGTTTTTATCCACCTTTCTTCTTCGCCGATGAAGTCTTTCCATGCGTTGTATTCGCAGTCATAACCGTGGAGACTGTTGCTTTCGAATCACCGAACAATTTGGTTGTTTATGGTTACACACGCTCCTGCTAAATCGGTTACACTGGCATACATCTTAAAGAGCATATACAAAGAATAGATAATCAAACCGTTTGTTTTTTTCGGTGTAACCTACACGAATAAAATTAACCCCTATAATCATGGTGTTCACATTTTGTCCAATCCCTGCATATGTTTTTCCTCATCTCAGCTTCCCAAATATCGCAATATGACAGCATTTAAATATATTTTTTATATCCCAACTTTGTCGATTCTTGTGCTAAATTGAAGTATTTGCTGAACCAGTAGCCTCAAATTACGGACGAACGACTGGTTACCGCCATAAGTTCCTCTGGGTGGACGTTAAAATCCCAAACAAAAAGCTTACGCTGGTGTAAAATATCTTCGAGTGATCTAACGCGTGGGTTTTTTACTTCTAGTATAGCTAGGTCTGGTTTCGAATCCGTGGTTCGACATATGAACACTGTACTTCTCCACCCGTCTCTGAATACATCCCTTTTGTGAAGCCACTGGCTCTAAATTAGGGATATGAGACATTTTAGGGCGTTAATTGCTCATGAGAGGGACCCCCAAACCAAGAGGAGGACAAGCACGCCTTTTGCGCTAAGGATAGAAGAATGAATTCTTAGAAAAGAGCGTACGAGAGGGAAAGGTTTAGTGAAATAACCATGTATATCTCAGCAGAATAATGTAAATTTTGTACTGGTAGTACAACAGCTATTGTTCACGGTAGTTTCCAGGAGCTAGTTGCTAGCAATGAAACCTAAATGAAGACCGCAGAATAACTTTGAAACTCCATTTATCAATCTGATTGATTTCTTGGTTGTTATCGTGATCAATATGAACGCCTGGCGTGAGCTGCGGACCAAATTAATGGTAGTGTGGAGCTCTGTTTATCAGTATTTGCGTGGGCTGTACGAGTCAGAAACAATCTACCCTACAAGAGAGCTACTCGTTTATAATATTTATCACAGCGGTTGTTGCGTTTTTAATAACTTTTTATTTCTTGCGCCAGGAATGTTCTGCCACACCCTTCATTCCTGAAGATTTGTACTTTTTTCCAACTTCAGGCGAGAAAAAATTCGCATTACTGGTATATGACAGCGGCAGCTCATTCATTAACATGAGAAATTTGTTATGTTCGACACTCTGAGCATTCTGTCCCTCTTTATTAAAAAAGATTTGAGGTTCTGAAGTTGTTTTTTTCTGTTTCATGAAAAGAAAAAAAAACAAGGCGCAAATTAATATTCTCATCAAGATGTTTCAAATTAAGCTTTCAAATGAAACAAATAATGTAATGAATGATAGCAATCACCACAAATGCCTTGTAAACAGCTGATGCTTTTCAGGTGAAAATGTATTACTTTTTTCAAACCGTCTCTGTAGTAGCCATTGGCAAATTCGCTCCACCTAGCAAGGAAGACTTTAAAAATGTTCACATTAAATTCCACGTGTTCATCCTGAGCTCAGTAAACTCTTCAGTATCCTAGAATGAAAGATATGTATATCAAGTAGAGGGAATTTTCACGCCAACGGCAGCGAAGAACTTCTTGGAAAAACTGTGCACACTGTAACCAGATTGTAATTTAACAAACTATTGTCAGTTCTCTAACCGAGCTAAATGATCACGAGGCAACAGATTAAAACAAAATTCGGATAATATGAAAAACGTGGAAGAGGAGTAAGTCACAGAAGCAGTACATCGATTATTTCCAAATACCGTAGCCCCTTGCAGGGGGGGGGCGACTTCAAATTATTGTGGGGGATTTTAAAACGCAATTGTAATTGCTGATCAGCGAATGAACACAGAAATATTATTTTGCTCAATATTATTATTTAAAAAAATATAATTTAGCCTGTGATTTTATAAAAAATTTCCAGAGAAATTCTATTTCCAAACGTTTATAAAAAAAAGTGAAAAACTAGAGTGCGGGTTACTCAAAGGACGAGAAGCGCAAAAAATAAAGGCGTTAGAAATTGTTTCTGTATTTTTATTTATTTTATTTTTAATAATTACCATATGTCACGAGAATATGTCAAACACAATACAGGGATGACAATCAAGTTTCTTATCAAATGAGCAATGCTAAATGAGAAACATTTTGACGTAGGACTACGTCTAACTCCGCGGATAGTATGGGGCGACTTATGGCCAACCGCCTGTGACAAAATAGATCCCAATTAAAATCATTATAGCGTTAAAAATACGTGCCGTACACTAATTGTGTTAGCATATTCGTAAACAGCATGGAGTCGAATTCGCGTACTGCCAATACGTAGTGTACGCGAAGCTCCCTGTGCGCAGGGGAGATGATGCAATATTTTTGAATGTGCTGTCCCGTTTGATTCAGTCTATTTCTGCAACTGTGAGCGCAACACGACTGTTCGTGGTATCGTTTCAAAGCTCTTGACGAGATCTATTCAAACGTATAAAGAACATATCGCAATGGTTTGAACTGAACATTTTAAAATTTTTTCTCTTGTGAAACCGGTGAACACTTTTGACAATATCGCGGTTTACCTGGACAACCGTGAGTGCAAACGACTATGCGTGGTATCGCTTTAAAGCTCTTGACGAGATTTGTTCAAACATGTAAAGAACATATCGGAGTGGTTTAAACTAAAATTAAAAAAAAAATTGTTTTCCTGTGAACAGGTTAACATTTTCGACAATGCCGCTGAATTCGCAGAATGAACGCAAGCAAAAGTGGAGAAAATCAAAACGAGAGGCAAGTGATGAGGAATGTAAGAAGCCCAAGAAGACAGACCACCACGTACGGTAATTCGTGTATCGATCTGCTTTGTGTTCGCAATGTATGCAGCATTATTTGTAAAAATTATTTAAGGTACTTTTCATATCATAGACCTATGTTGGCTATAACATTAAATAAACGCTTTGAAACTATGCTCTACTAGCAATGAGCAAGTCGTTGTCCTACGTTCCAAACTGAAGGCTCAATCAGAACTGAGCCTGCCTGTATTTTTACTTTTTTTTTTTTTTAAATAAATCAATTTGGCCTCATAAGGTGGAGCTTACTCCATCTTTAAAGAATAATTCATTTCTATAAAGGAATGAGATGTAATTTTTTTTTCTATTAGCACAGGACACGATAGCTTGAATATCGTGGGAAAACATTTTTTCTCTATAGAAATATTTCAACTCGTGCATTTTGAAAATGACATACACACACAAAAACAAAAACTTATTTAATTAAACAGGACAGAAAAATATTAAGTAAGCACTGCCCCCAGTAAAATTGAGGGGACAAGATTCACCCCCCTAGTCGGCGCCTATGGTCCCTTGTCAACAGTTCAAGCGCTCCATTCCTTAAAAACCTCGCGATTGATAAACTTAAAACCTCTTGGAGGAATAGGGTTCCGACAATTGAAGTCAACTTCTAGTAGAATCGGTCGGACATCCTTTTACACCTATAAAAAAAAAAAAAAAAAAAAAAAACTGAAACAGCTAATGTTTTTACAGTTAATAATGGTTAATTAATTGATTAATGCATTAACTAACATCCTTAGCAAACTAGTTGGGCATAGATAACTCATTAGAAATAAACTGCCATGGTGAAAAGAATCAGCACTTACATCAAATGGAAACTGGCCGTTTTTCCTCACTAAGTGGGAACGCTCTGAATGGTAGTTTGTCGCTAGTACACTTTGTTTGAATCAAGTCGTAATTCATCAATTAAACTTAATAGCAAGCTGTTATATAAAAACATACAGAAATCTCGGCCATATGTCACGTTATTCGTCTGCTCACATAAATCTACAACAAGCGTCGATCTATTCCACCACACGTTTTCATTCAACGTAGGCTTTGCTTCTGACTCACTGTCTGTGTTGCCAAAACGTTCAAGATGTTCGGGGTAGTTATCTGCCGTTCAGTGAGAAAAATTTAAAACCAAGATTTAACGAAATTTACATAGGCTCAAAAGGAAGGTTAAATTAGAGGTATACGTCAGAAAGTGACAGAATAGAGAAATACGCGACGTATTTAAAATAACACTGTAGGTGTCTTCTAAAGAGCTTGCATGGAAATTTAAAGCGTAATACAGTACTTTTTTTTATTGAAATATAATTTATATAAAATAATAAAATAAATTTATATACAAATTTAAATGATTTAATCTAAATATAATTTATATAAAAAAATTTAGGGCCACTGGTTCCATGGAAGTGAGAGAAAGAGCAAGCAAGAGCGAGCCAGTGCCGTAAGACAAACACATCCATTCCTCGCCGGGATTCGAACCCAGACCCATCTCAGACGAATGATCACAAGCCAGCGCTTAGACCACTGCGCCACTGGGACGTGTTATACAGTGTTTCATGCAACTGAACGTGTGCGCGTAGCCGTTAGACTGAAATTTCATGTTACAGTTGAAGAAACAGGCATACAAAAATGCAGTAACTAGATTTAATTTGTTAAATTGTAGATTTTTACATCGCATTTGCATTTTTTTTATTTCCTTTTGCTTTATACTTCATGCTCCTGTGCTCTCGTTAGATGAGCATAAAATGCTTTCTACGTTTTATCATAAATAGTTCAGGGAAGGAAAAGATTTCAATTTGGAAAAGCACGATGAACTTAATCATAACCAAAATTTACACCGCTGCAACAGAACAAGCCGGCCGGAACCGTTTAAGCTGGAATTTGAATAGAGTTTAAATTCATTGACGACCATGGCCCTGAAATCTTGTGTTGCTCAGAGTGCCATAACGCCCGAAACTGTCTATTGCTCTTTTCTTTCAGAATTTCTCCCTTCACCTTTGCAAGTGAACAAAAGGAGAAATAGTGCTCTGTCACCACACAAAATTTCCGACCTGTACACTTAATTTGCATTGACAGTCAAGTGTTTCCCGGGGTTAATCACTGCATTCTTCCACGCAGAGGGTATGCGATGTAGTGAGTGTAAAGAATATCGCCTCGGGTGAGCCAAACTCCTCCTATACTTCTTTAGCTACAACAATGGTGACAGAGGATGACTTCTGCGAATCCTGTAGATGCCGTGTAAATTCGGAACACAGATGATGTAGGAAATCTTGGGTCGCAAATGGCCTAGTGGTCAATGTTCGTGACTGCCACGGAGGAACCTCAGGTTCGGTTCCGGGTAGGTACGAACTATCGAACCACTAAATATCCACCGTGCGTCGGATGGGTACTGATTTACGTGGGTCTGGCCCCCGGAAATAAATAAGAGCGTCATCTTCCCCCTTTCTTGTTCGCTTCCGTGTCAATTTCCTATCTGACACTCTAGCCCAAATCTCTTACTTCCTATTTCTAAGGGTTGTTTTAGACCTGGAGTCCAGCACTCCCTTCCTAAAATCTCTACATCTGATCTGGTAGGAAATCTTTTTCTCTCTAGACGGGCGGTCATGGTAATCTGGATGTAAGGACGTTATTGTTCTTTGTGTATGCGCTGATACATGTCCTTCCGTCAACGCACACACAAAGCGTTGAAGTCGCGTTAAGTAAGCGGTATGCAGATTCGCGATTGGCATGGAAGAACTGTATATACTGAGTGTTCACTGAATTATGACCACCTACCTAACACTTCGTATGTTCTCCTTTCGCCTGGAGAACGGGCGCCACAAAGTGTGACATCGACTCCACAGTGGCAGTATAGCTGTGCGGTGAACTGCACTCAAGCTGTTTACATTACGGTCTACAGTTCCCGCGTGTTCAACTGCCTCATCGGGCGTTCCACAACGTCCACAGATGTTCAATTGGGTTGAGATTAGGCGAGTTTGAGGGCCATTCGGGATGCCTCGTATCAGCATTGGTTCTCAAACAATTCCTGCATGAGGCAAGCCCAATGATATCGTCTGGAAGAACCCATCTGCTGTGCATAGAGGTACAGAAGCATTGTGGGGTGCACATGGTCTGCAAATCAGTCCATCGAAAGGCTACGGCCGCCCCGGTGGCGCAATGGTCTAAGCGATGGCCTCTCATCATTCGCCCGAAAGGGGTCCAGGTTCGAATCCCGGTAAGGCATGGATGTTGCGATTCCTCCCTTCCCTAGAACCAGTGACCCTAAATTAGGGACTGGCGACTTCTTATAGCCCATTGAGATGCTCACGGTGGTCGTTAAACCTCCAATCAAAAAAAAAAAAAAGAAAGGCTACGAAGAGCAACAGAACAAATTCTTTTTTGAAAACGATATACAATCCGTCCCATATATACACACTGAGTGGCCACTTTATTATGACCACCTGACAGTTTTATGCAAATGAGCTATGGTGGCATGCTGTTGCCGCCAGACAGCGACGCTAGTATAAAAAAGGAAAGCTTAGTGCTTGCAACAGTAGTAGAAGTGATATTTTGGGTGACGAGATGGGTAAAAAATGCGATTTGACGGACTTTCAACGTGGGATGATTGTAAGAGCATGGAGCGAGTATCACCGAAACCGTCGCATTCGTGAAATGTTCCAGAGCAACAGCTGTTAAAGTGTTTAAAGAATGGACTATAAGCCAAAAAACTGGATCCCTACGTGCAACGTGTGGTCGTCATCGACTAGCGACTGCTCGGGCGGAACGGAGTGTCCAGACTGGTAACAGACAACAGAAGGGCAACAGTGCAGCAAATTACAGACCATCTTAATCAAGTATCCCATCAAATGATCTCTGCACGCACTGTTAGCCGTACACTGCATCGGATGGGATATGGCAGCCGAAGGCCTGTTCGAGCACCATTGCTGTCTGGAGGTAACAAGAGAAAACTTCTCCAGTTCGCACAAGAGCACAAGGATTGGACTGTCTATAATTGGAAACAAATTATGGGGTCCGATGAATCACGATTTCAGTTGCACCATGCCGATGGCCGAGTGAGAATTTGGCGGAAACAGCACGAAAGCATGGACCCCCAATGCATTGCTACAACCCTTCAAGCTGGTGGTGGCACGGTTTGGGGAATGTTTTCCAGGCATGCTTTGGGCCCTTTAATTCGTGTTGATCAACGTCTGACTGGCAGATTATATCTAAACATCGTTGCGGACCAAGTGCATCCTGTCATGTGGATGGTTTATCCCAATGGTGATGGCTACTTTCAACAAGATAATGCGTCCTGCGATAATGCTCGTATTGTACAGGATTGGCTTCAGGAACATGCCGGTGAGTTTACTTTGCTTAGGTGGCCCCCACAATCTCCAGATCTCAACACCATTGAGAATTTGTGGGAGGAAGTTAAACAAGCCATCAGACAGCTGGATCCACAACCCTGCAATCTCACACTCCTGGAAAGTGCTATTCATCAAGCATGGTCTCAGATTCCACAAACCACCTATCAACATCTCGTGGAGTCCATGCCACGAAGAATCGACGTAGTATTAAAGGCAAAAGGTGGCCCAACGAAGTACTGAGGGGGTGGTCATAATAAAGTGGCCACTCAGTGTATATGGAAACATAATTTTGTAAACGAAAACAGTTGCATGAAGAAAATAAGACTTCTGGTGTAACATTATGTATTATGACCAGCAACATAATATACACACGCCAAACGCTGTTGGCAACATATACTTAACATATTATAGCTTTATGAAATCAAACTATGTAACGTTGTCCCAGAATTATATCGAAACAAAAAAGGAAACAGAATATTTAAATGGGAAATATTCCTCACGCAGTATGCTAGAACGCATATTTCATAAGCTAAAATATGCGTTTTAGCATACTGTATATTAAATTATGCATAATTGTGCCGTCAATATTATATCAGCGGTTCAGGACTTCGGTTTCCAGATCTTTAACGCTTGAAAATTGCCGGTGATTGGCATAAACACTTCGAAACAAAATTCCCCAAAGATTTTCAATTGGGTTGAGATCCGGGCTGCGAGTTGTCCACGGCAGTAATTTAACATTGTTCGATTTCAGCCTGGCCATCGTAGAGGTTGCTCTGTGAATGCTCGCGTTGTCCTGCTGGAAAACCCAATCAGGACCACCTATTTCAGCAGCAGCTGGGAGCAAACTGGCTTTTAAAATTTCCTGGTATGTTACGGCATTTTGACGTCCTGACAAAACGCAGATATTACCTTGCCCATTTAATCTAAAAAAAAAGGCCCATACCATCACTGAGCCTCCTCCGTATTGCCGGCTGAATAATTGGCGTTTTTCCATTCTCGTATCATGCCAACATTATTTCGCACCGTCTGGGCAATCTAAATTAAATTTCATTTCATCTCTAAATAATACTTTGAGCCATTCGTCCTTCCATGACATATGGTATTTGACCCAGTTTAATCGAGCTTGTGTGTGCTGTGCAGTTAAACGCGGTTTCCATAATAGTCTTTCATATTTCACGAGGGGTGATTTCTGCAATACCCTGTGAACCCTACTTTTCGACATTTTCACGTTTTCGTATTGACTGATATTCCGCACAGACAGATTAATTATCATGCACAGCGAGCTTCCTGATATGTCGTTTCATTCGAGGTGAAACATTATTATGCCGTCCAGTTCGTTTCTGAGCTGGATATTTTTTGCTACCACTTCATCATCATTGTCAACCATTATCAATCCACTGCTGGACGAAGGTCTCCCCAAGTTTCCTCCACAACGGTCTGTCTCGTGCCAGTCTCCTCCATGTCACTCCCGCATACTTTCGAATTTCATCCACCCATCTTCCATGTGGTCTTCTTTTGGGTCTTTTCCTGTCCCTTGGAATCCAATCTAAAATTTCGGCTGTCCATCGATGGTCTGTTCTTCTGGCAGTATGTCCAGCCCATTGCCATTTCAGGGATTTAACTCTGATCATGATGTCTTCCACTCTCGTCATTTTTCTGATCCACGAGTTCCTCTTCTTATCTCTCCTGGTTACACCAAGCATGAACCTCTCCATGCTGCTTTGAGTTGTCTGCAGCCTTTGTATGTCTCTTTTAGTTAAAGTCCACGTCTCTGCACCATACGTAAGCACTGGAAGGATGCATTGATCAAACACTTTTCTTTTAAGACATAATGGCATATTACTCTTGAAAATTATGCTGTTTCTTCCAAAAGCTCTCCAGGCAAGTTTTGTACGCCGATTAATTTCTTCATCAATGTGACCCTCACTTGATATCTGCTGTCCAAGATAAACGTACGTGTTTGTTATCTCCAGCTTTTCTCCATCAATCGATAAATCTTCATTTCTTGTAAAAGCATTGTACATCACTTTTGTCTTCTGAAAGTTCATTTTTAATCCCACTTCTTTACTCTTGTCAGCAAGTTCCTGGATCATACTCTGCAGCTCTGATGGGGTAGTTGCAAAAATGACTACGTCATCAGCAAAACGAAGGTGGGTTAGATAATCTCCATTAATCTTTATCCCCTTGTTTTCCCAGCTCAGCGACTGAAAAACACCCTCCAATGTGGCATTAAAGAGCTTCGGAGATATGGTGTCACCTTGTCTCACTCCTTTTCCAATTTTTATGTGTATTGTATTTTCAAACAGCCGAATCTTTGCATTTTCATAGATGTTATTAATAATATTAATGTACGCATGTTCAATACCGCAGGATTTCAGGGCCATTGTAACTGCTGATGGTTTCACCGAATCAAAGGCTTTTTCATAATCGATAAAAGCCATGCACAATGGAAGTTCATATTCCCTCGCTCTTTCAATTAGTTCTCTCAGTACGTGGATATGATCTATTGTGCTGTAGCCACTCCTGAATCCAGCTTGTTCTCTCGGTTGAGCCATGTCCAGTGTCACCTTCAAGCGGTGTGAAAGAACTTTAGTGAAGATTTTATAAACTACTGATAGGAGGCTGATAGGTCTGTAGTTTCCGAGATCCTCAATGTCACCTTTCTTATGTAGCAGGATCAATGTAGCGGTGTTCTAATCGTCAGGAATCTTTCCTTCATTAAGGCATCGAGTGAAAATTTGGGCGAGTACTGTTTCGATTTCTCCACTTGCTTCTTGTATGATGTCTACAGTAATTCCATCTTCTCCTGGAGCTTTTCCCCGCTTCATGTTCTGGATTGCATGTGCAACGTCTGCTGGGAGGACTGGAAGAACTCTGGTACTGGTACCTTTCATGATGTCTGGAGTACATGTATCATCCCTTTCATATATTTTGGAGTAGAAATCTTTCACTCTTGTCAAAATTTCGCCTCTACCAGTTACTCGCCTCTACCACTTACAACATTATAAATAGAAGATTTGGATTGCTTTAATTTGTTTGAAATCGCACTTATATTCATTCCTTGATCGTGCAACTTCAAAACGTGAATTTTCTCCTCCGCTGACAGCTCTTTCCCACGTGACATTGTTAAAACTGAATCAGCCTCATCACGTTTACCGACTATTTATCCTGATCTAACGCCAGGATAATTTGCATAGCAATGCGTGTTAGTATTTACGTTTGTGTGAAATTTCATATAATTGTGGGACAGTTTCAGTACACTACACGTTTAAAACTTTTAATATATATCCGCAAAATGTCTGCAGAGACAATATGGTTTATTTTCGCCACTGGGTTGCGTACATTTTCACTAATCGTGCATTTACTGTTATTACACCTTTCCATATAATTGTGGGATGGGCTGTAGATCTTAAATGTTACCAATATGATAAAGACAGAGGACTGGCTCTGGGAAGTAGACTTTCACCCATTCTCGTTAAATTAAATGTTGGGGGAAAGTAGGGAGTGACCGGTTGACTTTTGGGATACTAATTCTCATGCGCTTTTAAACCGATGGCCACATACTTTTCGCCGAAAAGGAGAATAATTTCCAGAAAATCCTCCACCTGTGTCTCAACCACACAACAGAAAAGTTCTGCTTTCAAAGAGGTGCATTCAGTTGGAAGCGAAATTGCAATACACAGTATAAAACCAGTGAGTCTATTTTCAGGATAAGAAAGTTTTGAAAATGAATGCTAGGCTGATGCCAAGACCTGCTTCGTCCAAATGCGGACTCCGCAGGGATATTCTGAGCTCTCTAAAATTTGTTAGTGAAGGCGTTGCGCGCGCAGTCCTGTCCAGGGACCGGCAACGGTCTGCTGCCCCCACGAGACCAGCACTCCTCTCCCCCTTCACCATTGCCCGTACGTGTGACGCGGTAATGGGCCGTGGTTCTAATTTTGCGACTGGCGGGGAGATACGTTCGCCAGCGCGATGTCTAGGCTAAAAAGTACAAACACATATAAGCACTGAGGGTCTCATGCTATGGGATTATAATAAATTCTTTATTTTCACGAGCCCTCTGACAACGATGAAAAAGTAAAAATATTTACATGGTTATTATTTTCAGAATCCGCAGCACTAGGGCGTGTGCTGTAGTGATGACTGTGGGCCGGAGTCATCATTCTCCTCTTCAGTCTTCTATCTTCACATTTCGGCCAATGAGGTCTTTGACCAACCCGATGAGTCCCTGAAAATGAATGCTAGAAATACATTTAAATAAGGACTGTCTTCTGCTGTTTTGACGATTTCCTAACCGAAAGGAAAAAGTATTTTTTGCTGCCCAGGTGGTGCAGTGGTCTAAGCGCTGGCTTATGGCCATTCGTCCGAGACGGGATCAGGGTTCGAATCCCGGTGAGGCATGGATGGTGTATTTGCCTTACGGCACTGGTTCTCTCACGTCCCTGGAACCAGTGGCCCTAAATTAGATAACGATGATCGTTAAAACCCCAAACAAACAAAAAATATTTTAATACACCTGAAAATCTAATAGTGAGCAACGCCCAGAATCGAATATAGACCTTTTGCAGAAGTTCCCGAGATTCAAGAAGAGGAAGTATGACAAAACATTAAAGAAATTTGGTGTCAGGGGTGTTCTAGACGAAAAAAGGAGAGAGAGCATGCACCTATCAGGTGAAAAGGAAAACCTTCATCTACTCCATGGAAGACTTGACTGTACAATTACATTCATTATCTCTAAAATGAGCACATTTCTAAAGAAAGTTCACCTGAGCACGAAAACCGATGTAAATATTACTTTAGAATTAACTACATTATTCTACAAGTTTCTCGAAAGTGTGACATGAATAATTTTATGCTGATAAAAACTATCTTGATGTTCCGGAAATCTTCCAGATCTGCCAACATGTTTTCTTTTGCCAAGTAGCTGCCCATCTCAACAATAGTTATGCAAAATACATTTTATGTTTACTAAAAACATTAAGCAGTTTTTGAGAGTTCTAGCTGCACTGCGTAGATTGTAACGATAAGAAACTGTTTGAGATTTTATCTTCAAAAATCTGAATAGATGTCCTTTCCCCAGATGTGTTTTCTTAAACAAGTTCTTTGTAAGTAGCGTTGCTTGGGAGTGTCTCCGTTTAAACAACGTAATTACTTTATGTATCATAATTGGGGGCCATTCAATTTATCTTATGATAATCAGTTTTAAATTATACTTCCGCAAAAAGAAAAAAACAAAGAATTCAGGTAAAGCCGTGTCACAAGTGTTAAGTTTTACAAAACATGTCAAAAAGAAATAAGGGAGTGCACATGTGTATCTTAGAGAAAATAAAATCTCAAGCCGCCTGCCAAAACATGTGTTTATCAATAATCAGTCTGGCTTTCGAAAACCACAACTGACTGCAAATAAAAATTATCTGCAAGTGCAGAGATAAATACATACGATGAGCTGCTTAATTTTCATCCGTAGTGCAGGTAAGTAAGCTCAAAAATTTGAATAATGAAATCCTAAACAGTAAAAAAAATATTTCTTCGTGCTATATTACGTGAGTTTGATACTCATTGCGTTCTTCAATATTAATAATAATAATAATCTAAAATCGCGTGGTTTTTAAGACGTTTTACCGCTTTATAATCAAAGAAAATTTCAAAATAAATTTCTGGCAGTATTAATCGCGTGTATGCAATAAACATGCAATTTCGAAACATGCAAACCTTTTTGCCATCCAGTTTAAACCAGATTTTGTTTCCCTTGTAAAATAAAATGACATTGACTTTTTGATATTCTCAGCACTTGAAATCTTGAAAGCAGCTCCTTTGAGTCTTTCTCTGATGCGATTGGAATTGTGCAACTCATAAATTAGGTATGTCTCTTTGTTTTCACTGTAGAAGGCTCAACGTGGATATGTAACTTTACTCTTTTCTGGCACTAGAATTGAAATTCGGTCCTAGGTCCCATTGCAAATGTTGTTCGTCTTGATGTGTACTATCACCTCTTGTTTTGTAGGAGTTTACAATCACCCTGTAGATTTGTATTTTGTCAGAATCGCCGAAGTCAGCTTGAAAAACTTCTAAACTCGCATTTAGATAAGTAGTGTACAGCACAGCTGGAGGAAAACAACTCGAGAGTACTTTTACCTTATTTCACCGATAACTCGAAATTGAAAGCAGAAAGAAATTTATTGGAATCATAAAATTTTGTTCGTTAACATTACACGCTCGTATCAGTATAATATGTTCACCCCGGTATCACAGTGTACCCGTCCAGGAGCGTCACAGGATGCACGTGACAAGGCCGACCACACGGAGATATAAATGGCCGGCCAGGACAGATGAGAGCCATAGTGCGTAACGGGAGCACAATGAGAAGAGGTAGTGATTTGACGGACGTTCAAAATGGAATGATCGTCGGCTACCGCGCCAAGGGTGGAAGCATCTCAGAAAACAGCACATTTCGTAGGCTGCTTGCGAGGTGCTGTAGTCAGGGTGTACCAAGAATGGACCTCTGGCACACAGAGTACCTCCCGACGTCATAACTGAGGAGACCCAAAGGCCATCGACCCCAGAAGAGAACGTTGCCTCTGTCGACAGGGCAGAGATAAATACATACGATGAGCTGCTTAATTTTCATCCGTAGTGCAGGTAACGTGCAACAGTGCAGCAATTTACCACGCAAATGAAGGATGTGGAGCCCAGGTACGTGTCCCCGATAACAGTAGAGCGAACCCTATTTACTCATGGGTCTCCAGAGTCGACGCTGCGTCAAGGCGCCCATGTTAACCTAGGTCCATCGGCATAGACGCCTGCAGTTCGCATGGGACTACCGACAGTGGAAAGGGGATGGGAGGTTTCCTTTTCAGACTCCGACGAATCTAGGTTTCTACTCTACAGAAGTGGCGGATACGACGTCACACACACGAGAACTATCACCCGGACACGCTTGTCGGTCAAGTACAGAGCGGCGGTGGCAGTGTGCATATCTGGGGGGGGGGTCCTGGTATGACCTGGAAAACATCTCCCAGACATGCAAACTGGTATGGGCCGCTGGCACCACTTGATGGGTTCCTGAACGCCAATGGCTACCTATCCATCCTCGCTGACCACATGCATCCCTTCATGTTGGACATTTACCCTGGTGGTGATAGTGTCTACCAACAGAACAGTGCGCCCTGCCACGTCGCTAAAGAGACGCGTAACTGGTTCCAGGAACAAGACAGTGATGTCTCCGTTCTCTCTTGGCCGGCGAAATCGCCCGACCTCAATACCATAGAACACTTGTGGGACTATTTGGATCGACAGGTTTGACGTGCCGACCCACAACACGTGATCTCCGTGAACATTGTGCCCTGCTGCAGTCCGAACAGGCACTTGGGCTTTGGGCAACCTTCCAGGGCCTCATTGCGTCCATTCCACGCAGTCTCGCCGCTCTCATCCGGGCCAATGGTTGTTATTCCCGTTATCAGGTAGGTGGTCATAGTATTCTGATACGACTGTGTATGGTCAGCGTTCAGGAGACACAGAATTGCTACCAGATGTTTTGCTATAGATCATCCCTGCTGTACGAGTCAGCGGGATGACCGTTACCTGGAAAGATAACTGTCAACATAAGTATGAAAAGTACTGCGGGCCAGTGGGCTAAACATCTTCAAGCAAGCACATGTGTACGAACTTCGCGCCAAACTGTGTCAAGACTTCGAAATGCAGCAGGACTAATCACCCGGAAACCTGTGCTCTGTATACCATTATCCATGGCCCATCTTACAGCCCGCCATCAGTGATACACACCGAAAGGTCAAAACATAATGACCAGTGTTTTTTTTATGCAAATCGAAGCAACTGCAGGTAAACGACGGTGCGTGTGTAGGTTATGAAACGGTATAAATAACCCCTGACTGAGCTCTGCTAATCAGTGTTGTTCTTCAGATGAGGGAAAGGTAGCGTACTTAAGCGAGTTTGACAAAGGCCAAACTGCGATGACCAGACGACTGGGTCATGGAATTTCCGAGACGGCATAGATCGTGGGGTGCTTACTGTCAACCGTCGTTAGTACCTTTTTATTGAAGGTTTAACTATCACCGTGAGCAGCTCAATAGGCTGTAAGCAGCTTCCCGTTCCTAATTTAGGGAAACTGGTTCCAGGGAAGGGATAGAGCCAATGCCATAAGACAAACACACCGTCCATGCCCCACCGGGATTCGAAACCGGACCCTTCTCGGACGAATGGTCATAAGCCAGCGCTTAGACGACTTGGCCACCGAGGCTGCTTAGTATCTTCAACAAAATGGTCCGAGGAGGGAAAAATCACAAACCGTCTGCAAGGTGTGGACCGACCACGGCTCATCGATGCTAGACATAAACGAAGGCTATCTTGTACGCTACAGTATCCCGATCCAACAGAAGGAATATTGTGGCGCATCTCTCCGGTAATTTGAATGCTGGTGACTGGAGTCATGTGTCGTAATACACAGTACATCGAACCCTGCTGAAAATGCGGTTGCCTAACCGCAGACCACTCCGAGTGCCCATGCTAACCTCGGATCACCGTCGAAAGCGCCTACAATGGACACGCGAGCATTAAAACTGGATCTTCAATGACTGGAAGAGGGTCTGCTGGTCCGATGAATCTCGTTTGCTGGACTCCCGAGTGCGTGTGCATTGTTTGCCTAGGGAAGTATTGGCATTAGGATGCACTGCGGTGTGAAAACAAGCGGGTGGAGGAAGTTCAATGCTTTGGGCAATGTTCTGCTGGAATCTTTGCATCCAATCATTCATGTGCAGGAAGCTATGACTTCTACCAGCTACCTAAACACCATTGCAAAACAAGTGCAACCTTTCATGGAAACGGTATTCCCCTCTATTAGTGCGTTCTTTGAGCAGGATAATGCGCCATGCCACACTGCCTGCATTGTTCGAGAACGGTTTGTGGGACATAAAGACTTCCAAGTATTTCCCTGGCCACCAAATTCCCCAGACAGGAATCAGATGTTGGAACAGCAAATCCTATCTGTGGCGGCTCAACCACGTAACTTGCAAGAGTTAAAGGGTCTGCTATTAACGTCTTGGTACCAGATACCACAAGACACCTTTAGAAATCTTGTATCCTCTGTCTCTCCGGGTAAGAGCGTTTTTGCGGAACGTGGAGGACCAACATCATATTAGGTACGTCGTCATAATGTTTTAGCTCTTCTGTGTATGTCTCACGTTGACTGATCTTCAGATCAATGGGCTAAGGTAATGTTCACAGATGGAAATCGCGTTAATCTTTCGTCTGATTCCGAAGCATCAATTGACCAGGAGGGGAGGTGCGACTGTGTATGATGCCAGAAACACCTTTGAACGTGACAGATATGATGGTATTCGCGTCATGATGCGGGCCGATATCATGGTCAGCGGACGTACCGAACTGCCTATGATAGATAGATCAAAAGACAATCAACCGGCAGCGGTACTGCAGTGATAATGGTTTTTGCCACGTTCGTCTGTTTCGTGGCGCTGTGGGGGAATATTTCATTCCTATGGACGGTAAATGCCCGTCCTCACAGACAGCACAGGTGCTGTGGATGAAGGTACTGGCTAGTGAAGATACCCGTCTAATGGAGTGACGAGCGCGTTCCCCTCATCTCAACTCAAACCCATCTAACATGTATTGGACGCTCTGGGAAGATGTGTTGCGCAAAGGGATCGTCTACCAGAAACCATTCCAGTACTTACCAGGGGTCTTCAGCAGGAGGGTAAAATGATTATTTGAAAGATAGTTTATATTGTTCGAAGTATTGAACAATGCGAAGAAATCATTAAAACTTTAATATTTTTGTTTTGTTTTAGGTCAGGTTGTCACTTCCGAGATATTGATGGCAAGCGAAGCTGGATGTCCGATTGAAATGCACAAGATCCAGATAGAGACTTGCGACGACACGTATGACAAGTCGTGTAAGGGTGATAAATTCATGCCTTTCCACAGAGCGTTGTACGATTCGAGGACAGGGCAGTCACCTAATAGTCCTAGGGAACAGGTAAGAATATCAAATTTCTAGGTAATGTTTGGTTTAGGGCAAACTCCAACTGAATTTACAGCTTACCAGTTAACGTTATTGTATACTAAGATTTTTGGGTTTGAGTACAAAGGAATGCCAAAAAGTGCGATCATTATTTTCAAGGGTATCTTGAAATTCTAATTTCTGTAACAATCGCAGCAAAAAAATGTTTTCGATCCATTAAATAAGATATATATCTTATCCCCCCACCCCGATATCTCTGCTTCTAACCGTGTGATTTGAAAACTTTTCTTCTTTTCGGACATTTCCGATAAATACCTTGCGTATGCTTTCCAATTTTTCTTAACGCATATTTTTTCCACTAGAGGATCTAAGTGTATATTTCTTTTCACAACATATTTGCACCAAAATCTCCACGTCTAGAAACCCGATTTAAAAAATGAATTTTCCGGTCAGATACCGCAAACTACAGAAATATTTCATGGGCATTTCCTCTTCAAAAAATGTACCTGTTGCCGTGCATCTATTTTTCTCGATATCTCTGCTTCTAAATGTCAAATTTGAAAAATCCTTTTAACACCTGTTACCATTCACTTTGTCAGATATTTTGCATGTAATCTTCGATTTTTATAGTCCATAGTTATGATGCTATGTGGCACATTAGTGCGTATTTGTTTGAAGTGCATCTCCGTGTATTTGTTTGAACGTGATTCGGCAAGGTGTTGAAGTGAATATACGCCTACAACACAACAGACGTTCACCAGACAGTCCTTTAATTGGCACACATTTGACGGAAGAGGATTTTGTTCCCGGATCTGTTTTTCTAACATGACCCATACATTCTCAATAGGGTTCAGTTCCGGGCTTTTAGGGTGGCCAGGGAAGGTGCTCGTTGAACCATCAGTGAACATATCTTGCGCGATGAACACTAGCGTTGTCTTCCATGAAACAACAGTCACCTGCTGGTCAAAAATTCAACATTGCCGGGTGAACTTGATTGCCAACAATGTACAGATAATCCTTGTAGAGCACCTGACATTCCAAGTAATATCAGAAGACCCGTTTCGTGCCAACAGAAGGTGCCCTACGCCATGACACCTCATCCAGTACCATGAGTTGTGTTTGGAAGGCAAGCTGGGCCCAGTGCTTTATGTGGCTCTCGCAAAAAAAAAAACTGCCTGCCGTCGGTACGGAACAAGGTGTACTGCGACTCGTCGAACAACAAGACATTTTTTTTCCCAGTCTCGAAGTGGTGTTCCTGACACCACTGTGGACGAACTTTCCGTTTCTTTGCAGAAATCCGTGGTTTTCGTATAGGTATGCGACTGCCAATACAGATCCTCTTGAATTTCCTGAGCATAGTTTGCTGAGATACGGATCAGGAACTGTCTTCATTGAATGCTTCGGTCAATTGCTGCACACAGGAAGTTTTGTTTCTCCGTACAAAACTTCTTAAACAACGGCGATCTCGATCATGACAGATTCTCGTCGAGCTACAGTTACTTCTCTTAGACATGAAATGCGAGTTATTTTTTTCTTTTGATTAACGACCCGGGATATCTCACCGTTTGAGAAACCAGTCAGCTCTGCTGTTGTCGAAATCGTCGCTCCAGCTAGACGAGTACCCACAAAATAAGCCCTCTATCGAACTCCAAAATATCCATTGTTTTTCCCATTATGATCAACACTACTGACAAGCAGTAGTCTTAAATAGTTACCTAGATCATGCGGTGACGCATGTGACCACGTATTTTGCATATACGCTGCGTAAATATTTCCTTACAATTGCATTAAAATTTTCAGATTCAGTGGCCGGTGTATGTAGAAATATCGTTTATATATTTTTAAGTAACCTGTTCCGTTTGCTGAAGGGAACACTGCTCACACACGTATTTTAAATTACGCACTGTTCTTCTCCAGGAAACGTTAAATACATTACCTCTTTTGCTGATTTAATTTTCTTAAAAATTTTCTTTGAAATATTTTTTTTTTCATGTCGCAAAGGATTCAAAAGACGTGCTCATTACACCCGAGAATTCGGTGTCTGTCTTCCTGTTACTTTAAATTATTTAATTATCGTGGAATGATGGCTGGTTGTCCCCATAAGGAAAAAAACATGGTTTCTTTTGTTTTGAGCACTTTGAATAAATTTTTTCAGTAGAAAAAGTTTAAAACTGCTAAGTCCGGATAAGCATCACCATGTTTTAAAGTATAAATGCGAGACTTCTTCAATAAAGCCTCCGCGCAAGTGTCTGACGCATGTCTTGTTGCCTAGCAACCAGTCAGACGCAAACGATTCTTCGTGCGTAATAGAACTCGTACATCTATTTAATTGTATTTAATTGTGTTTAAAATGGAAGATCCCTTTTCAACTGTGTCGACGGGTGTTAAATAACGATCAGTTAGTTTTTAACTCGTGAAAATGTACCTCCCAAAGAAATTCACGCGAGATAAGTGGCAGTTTATAGTTCTGGAACTTTGGAAACAGTGTTTGTCGTTGGGCATTGTTGGCCTGTGAAGTATCAACTGCGGAGTGGGAGGCCCGTAATCGCAACTTGCGATTTGAACAGGGAAAAAGTCACTCAGCTCATCATGGAAAATCGAAGAATAACTCAGATAACCATAGCTGAATATTAGTTTAGGTAGTGTCAATGACATTGTTAACGTTTTAGGATACAACAGAGTGTGTGTTCGTTGAGTACTGCGCCACCTAACGACTGAATAAAGAAATCAAGACAAAAACATGCCAAAGGTTGCTTGCTCGCTATGAAAAATATGGAAGTGAATTTCTCCAAAGCATTGTCTGGTTATGAGAGCTGGGTTCACCATTATGACTCGGAAATGAAAAATCAATCGTTGAAATAAAGACACTCATCTATTCCTCCAGCGAAAAAGAAAATCCAAAACTCAAATTTCTGCCGTGTTAAGTGCAGTATGACGAAGTAAATTTCTCCATTTTTTATGCCAGGGGAAGGATTCGAACCTGCAACTTGGAGCTCAGAGTGCTATCCACTGTACAAAACTGGCATGTGCTCCACTGCTTATCTGCCTTTTGTCTCATGTGCGTCCTGCGGGGAAGGCACGTCACATCTCGGCATGGCCACCCCATTCTCCTGATATTACCCCATGCTATTTTTTTCTTTGGGGCTTTATTAAGGACATTGCGTACAAGGAAAAGGTTACATCTATCACTGAGCTGAAAGAACGCATTACTGCAGCCTTCTTCCTTGTTACACCTGACATTCTGCAGCGTACGTGCGTGTAACTGGACTATCGTTTAGACATCCTGCAAGCAACCAACGGAGCACACTTCGAGACGTATTGACATTTTTAAAAAAACTTCCACAGTATTTTGACATTAAAAATTATTTATTGTAGTGGTGTTTTTTTTAATAGCATACTGAAGTTGTACATACTTCATTTATGGACACCCGGTATTTCATAACTTACGTACTGTATTGAATAGAGAAAATCCTTTGCTGATTGTTGTTTGCATCAGATGTGCTCGACCTAAGTTAAAGGCTCTAATTAGCACATAGTCTGGCTTAGGGTTCAGGTTCTTTGTCTAATGAGTTCTTATAAAAGCTCCCTCACACACAAAAAAAAAAAAAGTCGTGACTCAACTTGAGCGTTTGTTAGTGAAAAGATCTGACAACTGTAGTTGGAAAAAAAACTGATTTATTTCTTTAAAGGAGCAGAGAGGGGAAATTATGTCTGATGAATAGTGAGTTCCACCAATGAAAGAGGACAAATTTATTTGCCTTCTTTGTGATTTACGCACGCATTTCTCCGTATTGTTTGCGTGACTGGATGCTGTAGGTCAATCACGGAATACAGAAACTTCTGAAAAGGTGCTCCAACTTTTTATTTGCTAGCTCTGAATACGGGGGAAAATAAAAACCAAGAACGCAGGTACACATTAGCTTGTGTAATGAGCTGAGATCTTTATTTACTTAAGTGTGAGCCGAAAAAGAAAATTTTTGGGATTTCAGTATAATACTCCTTGGCATTTGAAAGCAGGGAGTTATGCCCTCATTGTTTGTCATGCCTTTTCAGAATTTTATAGGACATATCATCATCATGCCTTGGGGAAATAGCTTTGCTTTATTTTTCCGCGTCGTGCATGTTGCTTTTATGTGAATCAGCGCGGGATGTTAATTTATTTCAGCCTCGTTTTCAAAATAGTTGACTTGAGATATGAAATCTTAATCGCAGCGTAGTTTATTTACGCAAGTGCACTTCAGTGATGTTTTGGAAGCGCATTTAGGTTCAGTACGATTAAAAACCACTGTCATTTGTACAAGTACTTGTGATAACGGCTACGTTACCCGGTAGGACTGCTATACAAGCGTACGTGGAATTGAGGGTGAGAGCTATTGGACAGGGGCATCTTTTGTGCGTATGAAAACACAAGTTTTGCGTTTTCATACGCACAAAAGATGCCCCTACTCAATTTACCCACTGGCTGTTATACAGGCGCACGTGGGATTGAGAATGAGAGCTATTGGGCTTGGCATCTTTTTGTGCGTATTGTGAAAACACAAATTTGTCCGTGACGGGGATCGAACGCGCTCCCATCACTTCGGAGTAAGTTGCTCTCCCAACTAAGCTACACGGATGGAATGATCGCTGCAGATTTGTCATCTTGACACGTGCTTTACCTCTAGTACATCAGTGTGTATGTCAAAACAGTTATTTTAAGCAAAAAATATGTAAGGAAGCAAATATTTGATCTGAATTTTCATAATTTTGTAAATACTTCCCTTTCGATTTTCAAATAGTTCCGCAGTTCAGAAATAAAAACGTAACATGACCACAAGAAAAAGTTTGAAATTTATATGTATTTCGCACTAATAATCCTGTTATTGGCTCAACTTAGCGTTAACTGTTGAATAATTTTTTTTTTTACGATGCTGTAAATGAAGGCTTCTAAGAAGGTAAATATTCATTTCCCAGCATATCCTTAAAGAATTGCTTTTTAATTAGGAAGTTGCACGTTTAAGTACAAGCGTAGGTTCGCATTGTTTACAGAGATCGCAGCCGCCTTCCAAACTCTCAGTTGACACTCTAAAACATGCAACGTACGTATGACATTCTAAAGAGGGTGTTATCACTGCAATTCGAAGTGGAAGATGACAACTCTCAAAATCACCTAAGTACACTAATGAAATGATTTGTGTGGTCTAATAAATCCTTTATCAGTGTTCTTAGGTGAATTTTTTTCAACTCTCAAAACGCACATAAAGTAGCGGTGCCCCTGAATCAAGAAATGTGAGTGGGGAAGAAGTCATGCACACGAGAGTGGTGTAGGGAATGGGGATACTTGTACCCTGGAGGGTGAGTTTATCTGATAAACGTGTCGCGCCAGTATTTCAGAAACAGCCGCACTTGTTGGCTGCGCCCGTACTATTGTATCTGTATCAAGGGTGCACCAGGACTGGATTAACCATGTACAGACATCCAGCAGAAGGGCTCACATTGGTCAGCTACGCGCGATTGATTCTAGAGGTGAGGGTCGTTTGTCTCGGCTGGTGTCTCAGCAATGAAGTCCAAAATTAAATGAAGCAATGCCGTCTTACGCACGATTTTTATAAAACTTTACGTTAAAAAGCATATATACAGATTAAAAACATATATACAAGTTAAAATACACACATGAGATCTTTCGAGCTTACTTTTAAGCTCATCCTCAGATGTTTGACAATGCACTAATCACAAGTGGTTCGATGTTGGTTATATACCATGAGAGCATTCGCTAGGATGCAGTTCCGAGATAAAGTTGACGCATGCGCTGAAATAATTGGTCGAATTCGTCATCTAGATTGTCTGGGTGTTTCTCACGATCCATTATTTGTTTCCATGGCAGGGGGATGGTTTATGGATATTCTTCGTTACAGTAAAGGTGACAGTATTTAAAAATCGCCAAACTCTCTGCAAAGAGAGTAGTTAAACGTGACCTCTGAGTGTTCAATATGGTTGTCTTCCCATATTGGGGTATGCCTGCCTTCCAAGTAGAGTCGGGAAAGGGCTGTTGAAATAAAGGCCGTTCGAATATTGTATTTATGTTCAGAGGCTCTACAGCTCAAAGGGCGAGTGGTCGAACCCACGTATATCTTGTTTTGAGCCCCTTCACACGAGGCCTTAGGAGGTATGGCATAAATGCCATGTCGTTTTATTGGTTCTACTGTATCTGTCATTTTTTTATGGTTGCCATTATATTATTTGTCTTGATTCCGAATCCAATTTTGTGTTTTTTACAAATTGTTTTTAAATGGTTGGTGACACTAGGTAGGAAAGGTACAAAACCAGCATATTTAACAGGTTGGGTGGCTCTAGTTAAAGTTGAGAATGGTGTCGAGGAAATGCGTCGTAGCAGTTTTTGAAAAATTTGTTCTGGGTATCCGTATTCTATAGCCAGTCACCTAATTTTTTCGAACTCCATGTTTAGAACTCCATGTTACGTTCGACGAATGAGTTATGGCCCGCCTTAAACAACCTCTACTTCAACAGCACTTTCCCGACTCTACTTGGAAGGCAGGCATACCCCAATATGGGAAGACATAACCATATTAACACTCCGAGGTCACGTTCAACTATTCTCTTTGCAGAGAGTTTGGTGATTTTTAAATAGTCACATTTGCTGTAACGAGAAGAATTATCCATACACCATTCCCCTGTTATGAAAACAATTAACGGATCTTGAGAAACACCCAGACAATCTAGATGACGAATTCGACCAATTTTTTCAGCGCATGCGTCAACCTTATCTCTGAACTGCGTCCTAGCGAATGTTCTCATGGTATATAACCAACATCGAACCACTTGTGATTAGTGCATTGTCAAACATCTGAGGATGAGCTTTAAAGTAAGCTCGAAAGATCTCGTGTGTATTTTAACTTGTATATATGGTTTTTAATCTGTATATATGCTTTTTAACGTAAAGTTTTATAAAAATCGTGCGTAAGACGGCATTGCTTCTTCATTTAATTTTGGATTTACCTTCAGCACGAAAATCACCTACTTCACCAGCAATGAAGTGCCAGTCACCCAGCTTACCCACCAGTACAACATTGGTGCAGTTATGCCTATTAGCACATGCACCATACCTTACTTTGCCTGGGGTTCCATAGCCGGTGACCAACGAGGATACCCATGATGACGCCCAGTCATCGCAAAAAATACCTCTCGTGACCCAAGGAACGTCGGCAATGGACCCTCTACAGATGGGAAGAGGTCGTCCTGTTCCCTGCTGCACCATGCTGATGGCCGGGTATGCATATGGCGTAAACAGCATGAAGCCTTATTTTCCCAGTTCGGGTTCAACAGTCCGGTGGTGGTCTGGTGAACTTTTTCCTGGAAAGCCCTAGGTCCGTTGGTTATCCCACAAACACAGAATGGTGGATACTTCAGGGACCTGTTTGCTGACCATCTCATTCCATATCTTCAGAAGGTTTCACCGGACCATAGCTCCATCTTTCATCAGGACAACACACTGTGTAATCGGGCTCGTATAAACTGCTAAGTGGTTGGAGGAACGCAACGAATTCGCCACATTGCCTTGACCCTAAAACTTACCTGACTAATCCAATTGAACTTTTGTGGGATATACTAGAATGGGGTGTGAGAACTGCTGATCCTTCTCCATGGAATAAGCGTGAACTGACGAGCTGGTGCAGCGGAAATGGGTCAAGTTACGCATGGAGGATGTTTGAAACCTTGTATGAATAGAATCTGTTCCTAGTTGTCTGCGAGCAGTGATTGCACATAAAGGTGAACCAATGCGTTATTAGGTAGGCGTTCCTAATGTAAAGCTAACTGAGTATATACGCTCTGCTGGTTTCCATAACACAACTCCATCTACAGCTTTCCGAAGACTCCTCATTTATAAAATTTCTGCCCGCAGAAGAGTATTAATTCCTTTTCTAGCTGTACAATAAACTCTATAGTGAAGACAATGAAGACTTTAACCAGGCCTTGTCTGAAGTAGAACGAGACAACAAGCAAACATTTCAAGTCTGCATCCATTGTACCATTCTTTCTGCCGTTGGCAGATTAGAGAAAGGGGTTTAAAATTACGGTATCAACATTTGGGAGCTGGCAAAACTCCCGTTGGAGTAAGTGACCAAAGAGTGAACGCGGTAGTGCACCAAATGATTCAGAAGTTTGTTCGCAGTTTTCTCTGAGGTGTCTGACGTCAAAACCCAAACTTCATACAGCAACACGACTTCTACGTTGCTGGAACGGTACGAGTAAAATGGAGGTGGTTTTTCACCTACACCTACTCGTGGGAAAACATGGTTTGTCACTTTGAAATACAAATAAAGCAATTAATTACGAAGCACCCAGAGAGAATCATCCAATCGTGATGAAAATTGGTATGTGCAGTTTACATGTATAGGAAAGGAAATGGTTCCCATTCCAGAGCAAATGGGACATTTATTCGTATAAAACAGCTACACGAGTGGAACAAGTCAGTATGTTGTAGCGCCACCTCTGGCTCTGATACAAGCTGTTCCCCGGCGTGGCATAGACGCATACAATTCACGGATACTCCCCTGGGGAATAGAATGTCGGATGATGTCCAAATTGCGGGCCAGTTCGCCAACATTCCAGCATGAGTGCGCAGGTGGCGTCCGATCATGTCCCAAACATGTTCGATCGGTGAGAGATCGTGCTGGCCATGGAAGGGTGTCGACATTACGGAGGCAGGACTGGGAGAGCCGTGCAGTGTGTGGTCGGGTATTTACCTGTTGAAAAATTGTTCAGTGATGCTGCGATAGAAATGGCATCACAACAGATCGTAGAATGTCGTCGACGTACCATTGAGCCATGAGGGTGATACAGAGGACTACCAAAGGTATTCGGCTGTCGTAGGAAATGGCTTCCCAGACAGTCACTCCTGATGTGGAAGCCGTGTGCTGTTTCAGGGTCAATGGTGGATCTGTGCGCTGGCCAGCTCGTCTCCATAGACGTATGCGCTGGTCATCGGCGCCAAGCGCAAGCCGTGACTCATCACTGAAAACAACACGACGCCACTGGACCCTATCCCACGCTGATCAGACCCGACACCACTTCAACGGGTGCCGGCGATGGTCGGTGGTAGGTGGCAGAGTGGCCTCCTAGAATGTAGTCTCCATGCCGCAAATCATCTGGCAATTGTCAGGATGGGCAGCTCTTCCGTACCTGTAGACGACGCATCATGGCCACAAATGGTCGAGAGCGACGAATTCAATTCTGTTTGTGCGGCCCTCTCAATCGCTTGATCTTTGCGTTCCGTCGTTGCCCACAGCTATCCACTGCACGCGTGCCGCGGGGTTGTGCCTTTCTCGACGCATTGGATCCAGCATCGTCCGGTTGCCACGTCTGTCCGACCCAAGTACCTGGTGATACTGCGACTTGACCAACCGGCCTCTCTCAGCTCAATTATACGTACTCAGGTTTGCTCAACTGCTAGCATTTTGCACGGATCCGACATCGAGGCATCCTCATAGTCCGTGGAGGTTGATGCAACCGCAATTCACTATCACAATTGTCTCTGCGTATGAGATTTGATTTTGATACTCTGCTGTACTTGCTTGCGGAGTTTCATCAGGATCTAATGACTTTCTCGGGGTGCTTCGTATTCTTTTATTTTTTATTTTTGAAAAGAGTGAGTATTCACACCTAACTCGATTCTTTTCCCAGTTATCTTCTCCCAAGACTGCAAAACTTTCTGCAAAAATTTAGCATGTAGACTCGAGCAACCCACAAGTGTTGCCGTTTCCGAAACTGACTCTCCAATCCTTCGTACAACTAAAATTTGGCCTTTTGTAAACTTCGGTAAATCCTTCGTGCAACTAAAATTTGGCCTTTTGTAAACTCCGGTAAATCCTTCGTTTTACCGATCACGTTCATATCTTCACTTTGAACTGAACCATCATCCTCTTATGTACACCCCTTTAACTTACAGGCAACTGCCTACTCGTTACGTCAATATAGGGTGTAATTCAGTTTGCATGGGGATGGTCTAAATTCTGTGAGCACTCACAACGCCCCCTGCAACTGAAAGCCTAACGACTTGTTCATGACGTCATCATAGGTGGACCATATTTTCATTTCCCGTGCTAGAATAGGCAGAGCCCTCCAAATAGACGGAACAGCATATGTTTACATTTAATCGTTGTTTATGGTATTTCGCGCCACAAAACCAACTGGGTTAGCGATAAAAACATAAATGTCTTGACAAGGGACATAAAACAGCGCCCCCTATAGTCGGTTTCGCTGCATGAAACACTACGAATAACGACAACATTTAACATCTGCTGTTCTTCCTGTTCAGAAGACTACACCAGAAACCTCCTTACAATGGCGTCATAAACAAGTTGTTAAGCTTTCAGTTACAAAGGCGTTGGCACCAAGAAGAATAGAATAAGGAGAGAGAGCATAACAATCCCTACGTAAAGCTCTGAGGCCGACGTTCCTGAGCAACAATCTTTGGATACCCTTCTGACTGATTTCCCATCGAATTACGTATCTTTTTTTTTTTTTTATTGGAAGTTTAACGACCACCGTGAGCAACTCAATGGGCTATAAGCAGTCGCCCGTCCCTAATTTAGGGTCACTGGTTCCAGGGAAGGGAGAGAGCCAGTGCCGTAAGACAAACACAACATCCATGCCTGACCGGGATTCGAACCCGGACCCCTTACGGACGAATGATCAGAGGCCAGCGCCTTAGACCACTGCGCCACCGGGGCGGCGAATTACGTATCTAGCTACGTTAGTCTGGTTAGTTTTTTTAAAACCTTGCGAAAAGAAAAAATGTCATTTACATTTATGGATATACCCTACAATATCACCACTGTTTTCTTTTCTTTCAAAGCAATGCTAGGTCACGTTTTATTGCTGCGTATCATAAGTCGCTTTAACTTACCACACGAAAAGTCCATGCTGTTTATAGTAATGCATGAAGCAGTTCCCAAACTCTGTAGTAAAAAAAAAAAAAAAACTAGGACAAGCTGCCAACGGTATCCGATAACTCGAGTACAGTTGGCAAATTTTGGGCTAAGCTATTGCAAAATCAAAGCTCATTAAGGCGCCTATTATAACAAATCCTAAAAAACGAACGCGTAAAATTTGACTTCCAGAACAAAAGTAAGAAATATTCTAAAAAAGAAATGCCTAAAATTTATCATGAACTACTTTCCTTCACGGCTTCACATTGGTTGTGATCAGGTTGCATGTAAACAAAACGGAAAGACACTCAGATCGGGAACAACGTTTTTCATTTTGTATCGCGAAGGACAGACACATACACAAACTTCCTTTTATTATTATAGATTAAGCAAGTGTTGAGCTAACAGACGGAATCTTTCCATTTCTTTGTTTTTCAATTCAAACGATTTTTTTTTAAATTAATGTTATTGAGCCGACTTTCGTGAAACGGTTCAAGCAAAGGGTCATCTAGTTTTAATTGAAATTCCTCAATGACACGGAATTTCGGGAATCGGAAGGCGTCAAAACTTTGGCCATGGACAATGTACAATCGCATGCCAAAAATCACTGTAATCGGATGCGTCATGTCGTAGCTATGCCCGAACACCTAATTGTCCCGAGTCTCTTATAAGAGAGATGTTTTCAATTATTATTAAAATTGGTTAGTTTTTATTGGTCATTATTTTCATACGACAAAACCAATCACCATGATACCAACACCATGTCACTCACCATGTCCTTCCCTTTCTCTGTGGCAAGTGTCACCGCGATCGGCTGAAGATCTTTGGAGGAGTTAGGTAACAAATGACCCCTTCTCAAAACCCGGAAAACCCCCTAAAAATGCACGTTTTTGGACGATTATTCCTCAATGACACGGAATTTTGGGAATCGGAAGACTTCAAAACCTGACCGTGGACGATGTCCAATCGCATGCAAAAAATCACGGTGATCGGATGTATCATCTAGTACCTACGCCCGAACAACTGATTGTCTTGAGTCTAGTATACAGAGCTCCGCTCAATAAAAAACGCTGTAGAATTTTGATATGCTTTCACCACATGTTAAGTTTTAGAACTGTCATACCACTACAGAGGCCACGATGTGCTGTGAAAATTAAATCTCATATTTTGCTACAACTTATTTTGGTTCTGCACCATAAAGGCTATTGCGGCATTTAAAAGCACTGAAGGAAGGTACTTTGTACCCTGTATAAGCATTGGCCCTTGTTTTTAAATAGGCATTTTGAAAGTACAATATTTGTAGTTCCAAAACTTGACATGATGTACGTAGATTGATAATTCCGACACCTGTACTAAAACGCATTCAAGGGCAATGGTGAGCTTTCCATCGCAGCAATTCAACAATTTGCTCCGAATCGATGGTTTTTTTGTTGTTTTTTTTACTATAAACTGGAATTCACACTTCATAGCATCTTAAATAAATAACAAAATATTAACACACCATGTAAACCGCCGTTTGTTGTCAATTTCCTCTGTTAATTGCTTGACCTTGTTTCTTACAGTTTATAAAATAACTAACAATCAGTTAAAAGTGACATGGCCTTATATTGATTTAATCTGGATTTCATGTTTCTTACGTGTTTTGCATTAAGGTGGACGTGTCAAGTAATTTTGCTTCCTATACTTCCAATGGAAAAAACTTCTGTACACATTTTCTTCACAATTAATGCGTTCCCAAGGATGAAAATTAGAACATCGATTAAAATAGCTTCATTTTATAACTTGAAATACTTAATATTTTCTAAAACATAACCATAATCCAACATTTGTTTGTCTACTGACGTCATCAAAGTACAGGTCGCGCCATCTTTTTTCTGGTTTCAACACCATCAAAAGAAAAGTTATTGATTTTTAATATAATTATGGTTATGTTTTAGAAAATATTAAGTATTCCAAGTTATAATATGGAGCTATTTTAATCAACGTTCAAATTTCAATCTTTGGGAACGCATTAATTGTGAAGAAAAATGTGTACAGAAGATTTTCCATTGGAAGTATAGGAAGCAAAATTACTTGATGTCCACCTTAAGCTTGAAAATGCTGGATGTACACTGCTCGACACAGAAATTGCCCCACCCAGAAAGAATGAGGATACAGTGATGAAATTGAGCATACAAATAGGAATAAAAAGGGGTTTGCCTTGATTTTATTTTCAGCCACGTAGTGTTTATCTGATGAGATACTGCAACACAATGGGTACGCCTCAGTGTTTGCACCGCCGCGAACGGCAATACAGGCAGCAGTACAGAGTGGCAATGAGTCATACAGTCGACGGATATCGTCCTAAGGAATGGAACACCAAACACAGTTGATTTGCTCCCATAATTCATAGAGATCATGCGCAGGCCTATTCGATTGCAGACTACATCTAATGTGGTACCACAGGGTTTCAATTGGGGATAAGTCGAGCGATCTTGCTGGCCATGGCAGTGTTTCAAAATGTTGCAAACATTGTTTGAAGATCCGAGCGGTGTGTACTCGGGCCTTATCTTGCAGGAAAATGGGGTGCTAAAAGCCATTTAGGAACGGTATTAAAATGGTAAAGAACCTTGCTCACGTGTTGAGCAGCTGTCAGTGTGCCCGTGATGCGGACAAGAGGTGACCTGCTGTCATGCGCAATAGCACCCAGGCAGAAACGGGATTCATCACTGAAGACCACACTGGTCCATTCGTGACACCAGTTTGCATGATTTCCGCACCAAGCCAGACTAGCGCAATGGAAGTCGACGTAACGATTGCCTATTGCGCAGGTTTGAAACATGTAACCTTCGGTTTACAGTTCGGATCGTTATGGCGACCTCCATGGCCGATGATACAGCACGTCGAATATCAGATGCAGTGCTTTTTTGGTGACGAACGAGCGCGTCCAACAATCCGCCGGACTGCACCATTGTCGTTCCGACGCACGTACGAACCTTCCTGTAGCCACTGGTGCCAACAGCGTCCAACAGTGCGTGCATCCCGTTGCCCATGCGCAGCGATACGTGTAGACCAGCCCGCTTCACACTGGTCTACAATTTTTTCTCTATGCAACGCATCCAAATGGCGATAAGCCTGCCGACGGCGTATACCCGGCGTTTTCGGCCTTCGCTGGACTGTTTACCAGCACAAACAAATCTGAAACGTCCGAGGCACTTCCATCTGCGACCACACGTTACCACCCATGTTGCTGCTGGCACCTTTATCTCAGGAATGTGTGACTTCATCGGCTCCGGTTTAACATCATTTGCATATCTCGAGTGGGTGCACTCGCCCTGCGATTTGCATGTTTGCAGCACATCTCCTTCTGAGTGGGAGCAATTTCAATGTCTGGCGGTATACACTGAATGGCCACTTTATCATGACCACCTGATAGTTTTAAGCAAATGAGTTATGGCTGCCATGTTACCGCCAGAGGGCGAGGCTAGTATAAAGGGATAGCTTAGTGCTTGCGACAGTAGTAGAAGGGATTTTTGGTTGACGAGATGGGTAAAAAATGTAATTTGACGGACTTTCAACGTGGGATGATTGTAGGAGCATGGAGCGATTATCACCGAAACCGCCGCATTCGTGAAATGTTCCAGAGCAGCTGTTGTTATAAAGTGTTTAAAAACTGGACTGTCAGCCAAAAAACTTGGTCTCGATGTGCAACGTGTGGTCGTCATCGACTAGTGACTGCTCGGACGGAACGGAGTGTGTTCAGACTGGTAACAGACAACAGAATGGCAACAGTGCAGCAAATTACAGACCATCTTAATCAAGGATCCCCTCAAATGATCTCTGCACGCACTGTTCGCCGTACACTGCATCGGATGGGATATGGCAGCCGAAGGCCTGTTCGAACACCTTTGCTGTCTGTAGTTAAGAAGATAAAACGTCCCCAGTTCACACAGGAGCACAAGGATTGGACAGTCGATAATTGGAAACATATTATGTGGTCCGTTGAATCGCGTTTTCATTTGAACCATGCCGATGGCAGAGTGAGAATTTGGCGAGAACAGCACGAAAGCATGGACCCCAAATGCATTGCTACAACCCTTCAAGCTGGTGGAGGCAACGTTATGGTTTGGGGAATGTTTTCCTGGCATGCCCTTTAATTCGTGTTTATCAACGTTTGACTGGCACATCATATCTAAACATCGTTGCGGACCAAGTGCATCCTGTCATGTGGATGGTTTATTTCTATGGCGATGGCTACTTTCAACAAGATAATGCGTCCTGCCATAGTGCTCGTATTGTACAGGATTGGTTTCAGGAACATGCCGGTGAGTTTACTTTTCTTTGGTGGCCCCCACAATCTCCAGATTTGTGGGATGAAGTTGAACGAGCCATCAGACAGCTGGATCCCACAACCCTGCAATCTCACACTCCTGGTAAGTGCTATTCATCAAGCATGGTCTCAGATTCCACAAACCACCTATCAACATCTCGTGGAGTCCATGCCACGAAGAATCGACGCAGTATTAAAGGCAAAAGGTGGCCCAACGAAGTACTGAGGGGGGTGGTCATAATAAAGTGGCCACTCAGTGTATAAGACTTACCTTCGAAACGTAATTCTAGGCAGGGGCGGATTTCCAACTAGGCGGGCGCGTAGGGCCCCGAAAACGTATAATTGAATTGCCAGTTTTCTCTAGGTTTTCACGGACCGAAACAAATCAATTCTTAAAGCGACCACTTTATTTGTATTATCAATTTCTATTTTGCTTTCTAATATTAGTAACATATTCTACATTTTTTCTTGCTGCTGTTGATACTCCAAATTTTCGAGTCGATGTACTTGTTTTGAAAGGAACAGTTAAAATCATTTAGCCTTCCTTTTAGTTGAATAGTTTCTTCATAACAAAACTTCAACTTTTTGAATTTTCAACTTGGACAGCTCTTAGGGGTAAATTCGTAAAGTTATATGGGATATTTAATGTGCCAAAATTAATACCCTTTGATTTTCAATTAGCCGCAAAAATAATTTTTGAAATATCACTAAAAACAAAGTGCGATCTGCACGGACAGACAAAGTGATTGCATTTGCATTGTTTCTTACAAAACGTTCTAATAATAGAAAGATAAAATGGCATTTTAAAAAAGAGACTTTTTTTTCTTGACTTTATTTTTTTTTTAATATGACGGATGAAAGTTTCTGAGGCGATAAGAAGGGGGGGGGGGGGGTGTATCTTTTAGCGCCTAGAAACCCGAAAGATCTAAAGTTGCCTATGAGTTTGAGCATCACTTATTTTTCCGAAATGTATGGTCGGGTTCAAAACCACACAATATTTAGCACACTGTGAAAATACAAATTTGTCCGTGATTTGTGCCATTCTATCTTTATATGGGACTAGCTAAATACCCGTTCTTCGAAAAAAAAATACAAATTTGTCCGTGATTTGTGTCATTCTATCTTTATATGGGACTAGCTAAATACCCGTTCTTCGAAAAAAGAAATACAAATTTGTCCGTGATTTGTGCCATTCTATCTTTATATGGGACTAGCTAAATACCCGTTCTTCGAAAAAAAAAATAAAAATTTGTCCGTGATTTGTGCCATTCTATCTTTATATGGGACTAGCTAAATACCCGTTCTTCGAACATGATATTAACGTAGTTAAAATACAGATTATATATATGATATACAGTTGAAATGGCCATACACTGCATATTTGTTCGCTCTTTTGGGAAACACATGTCTGCCTGACTTTATTGTGCCAGACGACAAATAAGCAATTTCGTTCATAACTGTAAATTTAAAACTTCAAGCCACACGAAACAAATCAAAATACGTCGTTATTCTTCACTTTTATCGTTGAAATATTAATGGACAACAGAACAAAATACGTTGTTACTTTCAGCATAAATGTAAAAAGAACCTTGCTTATAAACAATTTCGTTCGAAACTGTACATGTAAAAGCTAGCAAGTCAGATGTTTTTGGAAGCGTGAGCAAAATTGTGTTGCCATCGCTAATATCTCAAGGGGGGGGACCTTTTTTTTTTCCAAATTTCAATTACTATGAAAATCTACCCGCATATTTATTGCAGTCACCTTACCACTTATGACGCCGCCGTTGCTTCGGTGAAAACAAATGTTGATAATTTGATTTTGACTCAAAAACCCTTGACATTCCATATGTCAAACGATAATGTAAATGTTTAAATGCAAAGCATACTATGATATAGCGCTTTTTACGTGGTATTTTTAAAAGTTGTTTTTTTTTGTGTTAAATAAATTTAGAACAAATCAAAAAACCTTGACATTCGAGATGTCAAACGACAAATGTTTAAATGCAAAGAATATTACGATATATCGTTTTTAAGTGATTTTAAGGGGTTTTTTTTTTGTTAAATTCGGAACAAATAAATTCGGAACAAATAAATTGAGAACAAAATATATACTGAGCAGGTCAACTCAAGTCATTCAAAACTTAGGGCGGGGCTTCAGTTGCTGGGCAACAATGGCTCTGTCATTACAAAACGTCCTAGCGTTATCAAAGCTGGGTTATTTAAAAACCCCATTTCAACTCGCTTAAAATTACCGTAGGAAAAAAATCCTTTCTTAGTGCACCTCTATGTTGCAAAAGGAAACATTCCTGCCAAATATGAAAGTTCTAAGTTCAGTGTAGTTTCTGAGATTTGGTGATGAGTCAGTGAGGGCTTTACGTTTTATATGTACAGATATTCAAAGTGCCAAAATTAATATCCTTTGATTTCCAATTAGCCGGCAGAATAATTTTTGAAATATCACTAAAAACAAAGTTCGATCTGCAAGGACAGACATTGATTACATTAGCATTGCTTCTTACAAAACGTTCCAATAATAGAAAGATAGAACGGCATTTTGAAAAAAGGTAGTTTTTTTTCTTGACTTTATTTTTTTTTAATATGACGTATGAAAGTTTGAAGCGCTAAGAAGGGGGGGGTGAATCTTTTAGCGCATGTGGCCCGAAAGATCTGAAATCTCCTCTCATTCTAGGTATTCTTTTATATGCTTTTTTTGGTGAAGCCTACAGCTGCATACGCTGGCATTTCTAAGAAACTCATACCGCGCAAAAACAACACAAACAAAGTTGAAATTTAAAAGGAAACAACACCAGTAAACTCTAACTACGCTAGCGTTCACTCCCACAACTTAGAATACACAAATGAACGAAAAACTGAAGGTAATAACATCGCGACCACGAAACTCAGCAGGCTTCACAGGTGAGAGTGGGCGAGATCATGATGATCATATGTAGAGGATTTTAGGAAGGAGTGTCTGACCCCAGGTCTTAAACAACCCTTAGAAATAGGAAGCTAGGAGATTTAGGGTAGAGTGCCCGATAGGAAAGTCACACGGAAGCGAAGTAGAAAGGGGGAGGAAGACTCCCTTATTTATTACCGGGGGGGGCATTACCCGGAATCCGACGGCTTAACGTGCCCATCCGACGCACGACGGATATTCAGTGGATCAAGCGTTCGTACCTGCTTGGGATCGAACCTGAGGTCCTTTCCGTGGCAGTCACGAACGTTGCCCACTCGGCCACGAGCACATGCTTCCTCCACTTACTCTGGCCTCATTCGTTGGAACTCAGCGTACATGTGCGCCATCCGGCGGAAAATCTGGGCATAGAAAATTTTTGACCAGCGAATCCACTATGACGATTCGAAGTGAATTCGAAAATTGATAATATACGCTATTTATTTTTGGCTTGGATGTGTATGTCCAGATACGTGCTAAAAAAATTAAGTACCGTGTTCTGCGATAAAATAAACACTAAAGTACTTTGTGCCATGAATCTTAAACAGGAAATTTTTTTCTAGATATTGCTTTCATTGAATATGACTTCTAAACCTGGGGAGATTTTGCTTCGGATGAAATGAAAGAAGCAAGTCAAAAGGTCCGTACAACGGATTGTGAGGAGGAATGCCGAAAACTCAGCGTATTTCGGAGATCGTGCTGGGGATGACGGATTGTTCCGTGGAACGTTTGACTGGCGGACATGTTTTGTAAACAGGTCACGCCACCGGGCACTGCATCGGGCACCATTTGCACGTGCCATCGCACAGAGTGGTCCGTCAAGCCTTTCACTCTTCATTTCTTTTGCACCGGAGACTGATTCGCTTTGCTCTGTTCATTCAACTTTCTAGCCACATTAGGCGTCCGTTCATATATTGTTTCGAAATACTAACGACTGCGAGAGGTAGCGTTCTTCCTTGCCAAATCAATTTAATCACACTTTCCGATATCAAAACAGTCTCAAGGCCATTTCTGCCTGAAGATTATCATTCCCAAATTGCAAGGCCCGATATAAAGACATGAGGTGGAGTTAAAATATTTAGCTAAAACTAATTAGCAAACGCGTTTAAACTGCTTTTTCGTATCAGTGTTTTCTTACTATACGTCAAAACTTTAATTTTCCTCTTTAAATAAAGGATGAAAGTTAGTGGCTGTCCATAAAGTACGTCCGTGATATTTTACTAATTTTTAGCCCCCTCTGCCTTGTCACATTTTGTCCGAATGTTGACCCCGCCCCCTTAAGAAGCAAGTCTTAATTCCCGCAACCTCCTTTATTTTTTACGACTGCTTCTACAAGTCCGTCGAGAAAAGAAAACCTGTAATTATTTAAAGGAATCTTCCATATGTTTACACGTTTTCTTCAGAAAATATTTATTATTGAGGCATTAATTTATTCTCAAATGTTGCCCAAACTTTATCATTCTGAAATAAAGATCTACAAATGAACGCACGCATTCAAAGTTGTTGTTTTTGGGGGGGAGGGGGGAATTGGAGGTTTAACTACCACTGTCAGCAACTGAGTGGGCTATAAGCAGTAGCCTGGCCCTAATTTAGGACAACTGGTCCATGGAAGGGAGAGAGCCAGCACCGTAAGACAAACACATCCATGCCTCACCGGGATTCGAACCCGGACCCATTTCGGACGGATGATCAGAACTTCAAAAGAGCATTTATTTACAAAAAAGACAACATACAAACACAAATTTTCACCGGGAAAAAAATTGCACAATAACTCACCGGTAACAACAATAAAACTCCACACAATCAATATCGCAATAAACAGAGAGTACTCAACAGGAAGAAGCAGACGACATCAGAGCAAGTTGAAGAATAACACACGGCAAGAAAACAGTTGCACAACAAACAATACATACAGGACAGACCACTAATGAAGCAAGGCGGTAAAGAAAAGTCAGCCGAGTTTGTCAAAACTGTAAAGGGAAAAAAAACACACTATCCGACAACAAGCTGCAGCCGGAAAAAAAAACAACTCCTGGGAGTTCGGAGAAATGCGTTGACAAATGGCTGTAAGCCGACGAACAACAAAAATTTACATTAAAAGCCTATCTCGGTCACTAAGACCGACAGTAACACAGAGAAAAAAACAACCACTAGAAACTAACACCCCGTACCATTAACACAAAGCACAATATTCAAATAACACCAAGAAAACAACACACAATGCACAATACACAAAAAGCACCATGAACACAATAAAGAATGCACAATACACAAATAACACCATGAAAACTTTGTGAAAAAGAACACAGGGGTTAAATTTGCATACAAGCATCACCACTAAATAAATTCGGGTTGAAACAGCGAATACGCACTGTATGCACTGCACTAACCACAAAAATAAACACTAACTACACAAGAAACACGTCGGTAAGGTTCAGAACCAACACAAAAAAAAAACCCCTTCGGTACCACACGCCAGCAGTACCCGTTTAGTAAGAAAAAAAATTAAAACAAAAAAAATAAAAACAACCACAACATTAAACACAAAACCGTGCGACAGTAAACTGTGTGAAACCGACGAGTAATAAATATAAAATAGGTGAACGACACCAAAAGCAAACTAGAAAAAAAGCCGACACATGTGCAACAAAAAACAAAACAAAAACACAACAGACAATGTGCACGCCACAGCAAAAGTGCAATCAACATCAACAAAACAACATAAAACACCTTGGTAACAGTAAACAAAAAACAGAAAATACCAAAACGCTTAGCCGGCACACAAAAAAGTTTGTCGACCAACGGCTTGAGGCCGACGAAAAATAAAATAAAAAGAAAAGAAAAAGTCAGTAAACGCTACCGACAACAAATTAATGGGAATGTGTGTGCACGGAAAGCAACAAGAAGATAAACTAAAGGAGACAGTGACACAGATCTACGGTATGTACAAAAATTATGCACTAAACAAAACAAACACCAATAAAAAAAAAATATATAAAAATATAATAAACTCTGGCTACGGGAGGAGAGCAATAATGCCTGCAGAAACATGAAACCATGACAAATATGGAGACCAGAGAGAGAAAAAGGCAGGCACATCCTGCCGAACCCGCGCCATGTCATACTCAAGTTGGAGGACCGATCTGATGGATGATCGGTACCTCCTGCACAAAAACACCCTGGCCGGATGATAACGCCGGAGAGAAGCTCGATCCACGCTTGAGTGGTAAAACAAATAAATCGTCAACTTCTGCTTGGAGAATGATGAATGCACAAACAGAACTGTGGACATCTACAGGGGGAGAATGGCGTCTGAGGAAATAAAAATGGAACATTGTATGAGGACAAGGGCAAACTTTGGAAAGAAGGGAAAACATAATCGAAAACAAGGGCTGCAACACCAGACAAGAATCATAGGAATGTGACACATCACCAAGTGTAGAACAAAAGAAGCAAAGCGGGGAAGCCAAATGACGGAAACGATGAAGGGTACGCGGAGTGAGCAACCGACTGTGTAGGTGCAGCCAATGAATGTCCCGGGCTTTCGGGGAAGCCAGGGAAGTCGATGGATCACTCCATGTACCTGGAAGATCTGTAGCTGAAACAGAAGGAATTGCTAATGGAGCTGTGAAATTGGTAAGAAAATGCGAATAAAGAAGCTTGGCTGTAACTTGATGGGGTAAAAATGGAGAAACGTTTAAGTAGAGAAGAAAGGGAAGACTGAGCGACGGGGCGGAAGACGGAATGAGGCCAATAGAATTGACAAGTAAAGGATAAAGACGAATAAGACAGGATAAAGACGAATAAGACAGAACTGTGCACGATGCTGAGGGGTATCAAGTAACAGAGGGGAAAGGCGTTCAAAAGATTTCCAGTGAAGAGAAGAATCAAAAAGTTGAGAAACCTGAACGACTCCACTTGCAAACCAAGTGGAGAAGTTCAGGTACTGGGAATTTGGAGAACGAATGGCAGAGGAGAAGAAAAGTGGTTCCGCTAGGAGATCGTTAGTCGAAGCGGGGGAGGCGGACTGGACATACGGAGTGCCAGAGGGAGAAAACGGTACGGTAAGTAGCGGGAAAGTGATTGGGAATGAGTGGAAAGAGGTCCATGCGGATAAAAGTAGCCAGAGAAAGAAAAGGACTTCGTGTAAAGAGCAAAGTGTCAATTATAGTAATCGAAGAACCGCAAGGAAGGGAAAAAATCCTCAAAAAATATTGGAGATGGAAAGCGTTCGATTTAAGGGACAAATCCGGAAGGGAAAGACCACCAAAAGAAACCGGAAGAACAAGCGTGGATCGATGAACCCAATGTACGACATCCCATATAAAATCTGTAAAAAGACATTGAACGTGACGAAGAAAGAGGGGAGGAGGGAAATGAGCAAACCAAGTATGAGAAAGGGCCGGAAGAAGAAAAGCGGAAAGAAGATGCGACCTGCTAAAAAAAGAAAGAAACTGTTTCAAACGGCGAAAAGGGGCAAGGCGTCGATTCATGTTCTACACCAAAGGGGACCAAGTGGCGGCAGCAACCGCCACCAAATTCCCGATGAACACTCCAAGAAGTTTGATGACCGTGGTCGACCACCGGGCACCCCAAGGGCGGTCGCCGCGGGACGACCACGAGCCAGCCCACAAGCCAACAGATTTAGAGGTATTAAGGGCCGCACCTGAAATTGAAGCATACTCAGTATAGGTAGACAAAACAACACCGAAAGCCTGTTGGGAACGTAAAAAAAGAGTAAGGTCGTCCGCATAGGCCGACAAAACCACGCGATGGTGCCGTGTGGAGGCCACACCACGCGGAATGCCTGCCAGCAAACGAGATCGAAGGGAAATAAGAAGTGGTTCAAACGTGAGGGCAAACAGTTGACCCGACAGGGGACAACCCTGCCGGATACCGCTTGCAAAAGGAATAGCAGCCGTCTAAAAAGAAAAGGTCCGAACACGAAAGGAAGAATGGGAATATAGATTGGAAAGTGCCTGACAGAAAAGGGAAGGAAAGCCAAAGTGACGAAGAACAGAGAAAAGATAAGAATGATGGACAGAATCGAATGCTTGTTTCTGATCTAGGTTAAAAATAGCGAGAGGTTCAGAAAGACGGGAAGCAAGAGAGTGTAAATCACGGATGGTAGTGATGTTAGTTGCAATCGTGCGGGAAGGGATCGTATAAGTTTGGTCAGGATGAATAATAAATTGTAGAACAGGGTTAAGGCGAAGGGCCAGAATTTTTTGCAAAAATCTTATAGTCGGTGTTAAGAATCGAGATGGGGCGCCAGTTAGATAGAAGACCAAGATTACCAGTTTTAGGAATTAGGCGGAGAAGAGCAAAAGCAAAGTCAGAAGAAACGAAAGTCGAAGAAGAAAAGATCGAGTTGAAACAAGCAACGAGAAGAGGAAGCAGAGCAGGAAGAAAGGTTTTATAAAAGAAAGTGGAAGACCGTCAGCCCCAGGGGCGGAGCGGTCATTCAGACTAGAAATGGCAAAACGAACCTCCGAGGGAGAGATCGGTGAAACGAAGGAGGGAGAAAAAAAGACGGGACCTGAGGAAGATGTGATAATAATGGAGAATTCTCTGCAGGAGGCAGGACCCGCAATCGAAACCGATCAGTGAAGTACTGAAAAGTTCGATCACAGATCTGCACTGGATCAGAAACAGGTGAGCCATCTGGAAGCGAGAGAAAAGAAATGTTGGAACTCAGAGTACGGTGGGATTCAAGATGTCGAAGGTGTTGAAACGGGTCATCATGAAAATGTAACTTGGAAAACTTTAACCATGTAAGAGACGAAGAAGCAAAGGAAGATAGAATGCTATGAAGTTGTGATTGAAGAGCTGCAAACGATGGATCTGAAGGAGAAAGGAACTGTAGTTTACGGTGAAGAATAGTTAAATCATGAAAGCGGTGAAAACGGGACGAAAAAGAGAACTGACGTGCAAACGATAGTATAGAAAGTTTGGTGGAAAGCCACAAAGCTGCTGGGTCAACCGTGAGAGGAAGTTCAGAAATGGATGAAGAAATAATCAAACGAATTTCGGCCTGAAAAGTGGGATCGGAAAGGAGAAAATCATCGAGAGACCAAACCGGGGAGGGGGGACAGAGAAAGAGGACAAAAATATTTCCAGAAGAACAGGACGATGGTCGGAGGAAACAGAAGGATGATGGGTTACTTCAACAAGGGAGGAGTGGAGGAAACTAGAAACATAAAACCGGTCGAGACGAGCCGCAGCATGCGCTAAAGCGGCCGGAGGAAACCATGTGAATTCACGGGACAGAGGGTGGATGGTACGAAATGCGTCAATGAGACAAAAATTACTAACTAGTTGAGACAGTTGGGAGGAAAGATTAAGGCGACTCTCCCCGGAACCATCACGGTCAAGACCCGGTTGAAGAGTGCAGTTGAAGTCAACACCTATAAGAACGATTTCAGAAGGAGGAATTTGGGAAAGAAGGGAAATCAAATGCGAAAGAAGAGCATCAGCATCAACCGATGATTGTGGCATATGCAAATTGAAAACATGAAAATGACGGGAAAGATAACTAAAAGAGATACCTTGAAAGGAGCCCAGCAGACTCTGTGACTCAACGATATCTGAAAGAAGAGAATGAAACCGAGTACGGAATGCAATCGCTGTACCGGACCCAATGTGCGTCCGGTAGTTGTGATAAAAAGCGTAGGGCCAGCGTCTCCAGCAGGAATACCCGGTCGCCAAGGAACAGTTCGTCTCCTGGAAGAGGAGGATATCTGTCCTCAGGAAACGAACGTCCTCGAAGACCAAAGCATTCGCGGCTGAAGACGCAAGGCCTCTACAGTTAAAGCAGAGCACATTTAGGGAAGGCATCACTGGGGCGGCTGCATCCAACCTTCCAGTTCTGCCTTCAAAACTTTAAGTAAATCCGCCAACCGGCGAGCGTACTGCTCTGTCCCGGATGGCAGATCAACATTTAATAAGAACTCATGCAGGAACGTCAGTTGGGTTAGCATCTCCGGAAGGTGAGAGAGTTTACTCGCTATACAAGGGAGAGTAATCAATTTCGCCCGTCTGGGGCGAGCAATCAAGGCATGCAGATCTGTGAATGAGAGGGAGTTAAGGGCACCTCAATGTCAGCAAACATAGAGGTGATGTCAACCAGAGAGGGGGCAGGAGAGTAGTCATCAGATTCAGCAAATAAAGTTTCTTCAGAATCGGGATCGGTAACGTACGTGGAATCACCGTTCGGCAAACAGGTAAAACGGTTGTAGATGGAAACTGAAGTAACAGGAGCCGATCCAGGTGAAGGTGACGAGGATGTAGCCGTCTTCCTGGATTTCTGGCGGTCCGAGGAACTCGCACGACGGTGCGCTGAGCCAGGGGAGTTTTGCCTCTTGGTCCGCTGAACCTTGGGGGTGGAGGCCCCTTCAGACGCTGGCAACGGTGGAAATTCCTGCAGGTCAGTGGATGCCGAAGCAACACGGACCACTGGAGGTGATACGACAGAGGTGGAACCAGGAACGGCAGCTGGAACAGATTCAGTGGGGAGGGTGGGGGAAGAATCCGGAGCGGTGGGCAGAGTCTCCGCTGGAACAGCAGCATCAAGTGATTGAGTTGGAACAGTAGCAGCTGTGGAATGTGGGCATGCCGATGCAAGGTGACCTTCACCCTTGCATCGGAAGCACTGGACGCCAGCAAACAGATTGAAAATGTAGGTCCGGGTTTCAGTTATGAGTTCCAGGGTGGTTGGCCGGTTAACTATTGCTTGTGGGGTTGGAAAGATGACTCGGTATTGACGACGACCGCCCTGAACATGTTTCAGGGGGGAGTCGCGAGGCAGCAGCTGGGAGGTACTTTGTGGTACCAACCACTCGCCCCATGGTGTTAAGGGCATCAATTAATACCGAGTCAGGCACAGCTGTGGGTACTGGAGACAAGGTGACAGTCACTGGTCTTTGAGCTGCTGCAACTGGTTGGAGATGTACGGAAGCAATGTCCAAGCCAAAAGATAGGATTTTGTCCGCCGCTTGTTGATGAGTGAAGTGCAGGACAACACCCCCTCCCAAGCGGATAATAGACACAATGCTTTCTCCGGGTACAACTTTAGAAATAGCATTTAAATATTGGGGGAGGGGGTGTCGCGCAGAGCAGGAACAAAAACACTTAAAAGTAAGGCAGACGAAGTTCCTTACCTTGAGGAGAGTCGAGTGGTAATGTTATCCTTAAAGCGGAAGCAACACGTGTAAACTCTGGTCGCGAAGACACAGAAGCACTTTGTAAAGTAGAAGTCGCACTCACAGCCGCGGCGAACGAACGAGACACAGGATCAGAAGAGCTGGGTACCTCTGACCCAGCCTCCGGCACATTTGTAACCAGCGGTACAGTTGGCGACGAAACCACAACACTATTTGACTGAACATCATTCATGGTGGTCACGGAAGATACAGACGACGAAGAAAGCGCAGAGGAAGGAGATATAGACGGGTATATGGCACTCATGCTGGTGGAGGTAGTACTTCAAAAGAGCATTTATTTACAAAAAAGACAACATACAAACACAAATTTTCACCGGGAAAAAAATTGCACAATAACTCACCGGCAACGACAATAACAACACACAATCAATATCGCAATAAACAGAGAGTACTCTACAGGAAGAAGCAGACGACATCAGAGCAAGTTGAAGAATAACACACGGCAAGATAAAAAGAAAACAGTTGCACAACAAACAATACATACAGGACAGACCACTAATGAAGCAAGGCGGTAAAGAAAAGTCAGCCGAGTTTGTCAAAACTGTCAAGGGAAAAAAACGCACACGCACGGTCCGACAACAAGCAGCAGCCGGAAAAAAACACCTGGTAGTTCGGAGAAATGCGTTGACAAATGGCTGTAAGCCGACGAACAACAAAAATTTACATTTAAAGCGTATCTCGGTCACTAAGACCGACAGCAACACAGAGAAAAAAACAACCACTAGAAACTAACACCCCGTACCATTAACACAACACACAAAGCACAATATTCAAATAACACCAAGAAATTAACACACAATGCACAATACACAAATAGCACCATGAACACAATAAAGAATGCACAATACACAAATAACACCATGAAAACTTTGTGAAAAAGAACACAGGGGTTAAACTTGCAGACAAGCATCACCACTAAATAAATTCGGGTCGAAACAGTGAATTTCCACTGTATGCACAGCACTAACCACAAAAATAAACACCGATTACACAAGACAAAACCAAGAAACACGTCGGTAAGGTTCAGAACCAACACACAAAAAAAACCCCTTCGGTACCACGCGCCAGCAGTACCCGTTCAGCAAGAAAAAAATTAAAACAAAAAAATAAAAACAACCACAACATTAAACACAAAACCGTGCGACAGTAAACTGTGTGAAACCGACGAGTAATAAATATAAAATAGGTGAACGACACCAAAAGCAAACTAGAAAAAAAGCCGACACATGAGCAACAAAAACAAAACAAAAACACATCAGACAATGTGCATGCCACAGCAAAAGTGCAATCAACATCAACAAAACAACATAAAACACCTTGGTAACAGTAAACAATAAACAGAAAATACCAAAACGCTTAGCCGGCACACAAAAAAGTTTGTCGACCAACGGCTTGAGGCCGACGGAAAAATAAAACAAAAGAAAAGAAAAAGTCAGTAAACGCTACCGACAACAAATTAACGGGAATGTGTGTGCACGGAAAGCAACAAGAAGATAAACTAAAGGAGACACTAACCCACTGACACAGATCTACGGTATGTACAAGAATTATGCACTAAACAAAACAAACACCAATAAAAAAAAATAAATATAAATATAATAAACTCTGGCTATGGGAGGAGAGCAATAATGCCTGCAGAAACATGAAACCATTACAAATATGGAGACCAGAGAGAGAAAAAGGCAGGCACATCCTGCCGAACCCGCGCCATGTCATACTCAAGTTGGAGGACCGATCTGATGGATGATCGGTACCTCCTGCACAAAAACACCCTGGCCGGATGATAACGCCGGAGAGAAGCTCGATCCACGCTTGAGTGGTAAAACAAATAAATCGTCAACTTCGCTTGGAGAATGATGAATGCCCAAACAGAACTGTGGACATCTACAGGGGGAGAATGGCGTCTGAGGAAATAAAAATGGAACATTGTATGAGGACAAGGGCAAACTTTGGAAAGAAGGGAAAACATAATCGAAAACAAGGGCTGCAACACCAGACAAGAATCATAGGAATGTGACACATCACCAAGTGTAGAACAAAAGAAGCAAAGCGGGGAAGCCAAATGACGAAAACGATGAAGGGTACGCGGAGTGAGCAACCGACGGTGTAGGTGCAGCCAATGAATGTCCCTGGCTTTCGGGGAAGCCAGGGAAGTCGATGGATCACTCCACGTACCTGGAAGATCTGTAGCTGAAACAGAAGGAATTGCTAATGGAGCTGTGAAATTGGTAAGAAAATGCGAATAAAGAAGCTTGGCTGTAACTTGATGGGGTAAAAATGGAGAATCGTTTAAGTAGAGAAGAAAGGGAAGACTGAGCGACGGGGCGGAAGACTGAATTAGGCCAATAGAATTGACAAGTAAAGGATAAAGACGAATAAGACAGGATTGAATAAGACAGAACTGTGCACGATGCTGAGGGGTATCAAGTAACAGAGGGGAAAGGCGATCAAAAGATTTCCAGTGAAGAGAAGAATCAAAAAGTTGAGAAACCTGAACGACGCCACTTGCAAACCAAGTGGAGAAGTTCAGGTACTGAGAATTTGGAGAACGAATGGCAGAGGAGAAGAAAAGTGGTTCCGCTAGGAGATCGTTAGTCGAAGCGGGGGAGGCGGACTCGACATAAGGAGTGCCAGAGGGAGAAAACGGTACGGTAAGTAGCGGGAAAGTGATTGGGAATGAGTGGAAAGAGGTCCATGCGGATAAAAGTAGCCAGAGAAAGAAAAGGACTTCGTGGAAAGAGCAAAGTGTCAATTATAGTAATCGAAGAACCGCAAGGAAGGGAAAAAATCCTCAAAAAATGTTGGAGATGGAAAGCGTTCGATTTAAGGGACAAATCCGGAAGGGCAAGACCACCAAAAGAAACCGGAAGGACAAGCGTGGATCGATGAACCCAATGTACGACATCCCATATAAAATTTGTAAAAAGACATTCAACGTGACGAAGAAAGAGGGGAGGAGGGAAATGAGCAAACCAAGTATGAGAAAGGGCCGGAAGAAGAAAAGCGGAAAGAAGATGCTACCTGCTAAAAAAAGAAAGAAACTGTTTCAAACGGCGAAAAGGGGCAAGGCGTCGATTCATGTCCTGCACCAAAGGGGACCAAGTGGCGGCAGCAACCGCCACCGGGTTCCCGATGAACACTCCAAGAAGTTTGATGACCGTGGTCGACCACCGGGCACCCCAAGGGCGGTCGCCGCGGGACGACCACGAGCCAGCCCACAAGCCAACAGATTTAGAGGTATTAAGGGCCGCACCTGAAATTGAAGCATACTCAGTATAGGTAGACAAAACAACACCGAAAGCCTGTTGGGAACGTAAAAAAAGAGTAAGGTCGTCCGCATAGGCCGACAAAACCACGCGATGGTGCCGTGTGGAGGCCACACCACGCGGAATGCCTGCCAGCAAACGAGATCGAAGGGAAATAAGAAGTGGTTCAAACGTGAGGGCAAACAGTTGACCCGACAGGGGACAACCCTGCCGGATACCGCTTGCAAAAGGAATAGCAGCCGTCATAAAAGAAGAGGTCCGAACACGAAAGGAAGAATGGGAATATAGATTGGAAAGTGCCTGACAGAAAAGGGAAGGAAAGCCAAAGTTTACGAAGAACAGAGAAAAGATAAGAATGATGGACAGAATCGAATGCTTGTTTCTGATCTAGGTTAAAAATAGCGAGAGGTTCAGAAAGACGGGAAGCAAGAGAGTGTAAATCACTGATGGTAGTGATGTTAGTTGCAATCGAACGGGAAGGGATCGTATAAGTTTGGTCAGGATGAATAATAAATTGTAGAACAGGGTTAAGGCGAAGAGCCAGAATTTTTGCAAAGATCTTATAGTCGGTGTTAAGAATCGAGATGGGGCGCCAGTTAGATAGAAGACCAAGATTACCAGTTTTAGGAATTAGGCGGAGAAGAGCAAAAGCAAAGTCAGAAGAAACGAAAGTCGAAGAAGAAGAGATCGAGTTGAAACAAGCAACGAGAAGAGGAAGCAGAGCAGGAAGAAAGGTTTTATAAAAAGAAAGTGGAAGACCGTCAGCCCCAGGGGCGGAGCGGTCATTCAGACTAGAAATGGCAAAACGAACCTCCGAGGAAGAGATCGGTGAAACCAAGGAGGAGAAAAAAAGACGGGACCTGAGGAAGATGTGATAATAATGGAGAATTCTCTGCAGGAGGCAGGACCCGCAATCGAAACCGATCAGTGAAGTACTGAAAAGTTCGATCACAGATCTGCACTGGATCAGAAACAGTTGAGCCATCTGGAAGCGAGAGAAAAGAAATGTTGGAACTTAGAGCACGGTGGGATTCAAGATGTCGAAGGTGTTGAAACGGGTCATCATGAAAATGTAACTTGGAAAACTTTAACCGGGTAAGAGACGAAGAAGCAAAGGAAGATAGAATGCTATGAAGTTGTGATTGAAGAGCTGCAAACGATGGATCTGAAGGAGAAATGAACTGTAGTTTACGGTGAAGAATAGTTAAATCATGAAAGCGGTGAAAACGGGACGAAAAAGAGAACTGACGTGCAAACGATAGTATAGAAAGTTTGGTGGAAAGCCACAGAGCTGCTGGGTCAACCGTGAGAGGAAGTTCAGAAATGGATGAAGAAATAATCGAACGAATTTCGGCCTGAAACGTGGGATCGGAAAGGAGAAAATCATCGAGAGACCAAACCGGGAAGGGGGACAGAGAAAGAGGACAAAAATATTTCCAGAAGAACAGGACGATGGTCGGAGGAAACAGAAGGATGATGGGTTACTTCAACAAGGGAGGAGTGGAGGAAACTAGAAACATAAAACCGGTCGAGACGAGCCGCAGCATGCGCTAAGGCGGCCGGAGGAAACCATGTGAATTCACGGGACAGAGGGTGGATGGTACGAAATGCGTCAATGAGCCAAAATTACTAACTAGTTGAGACAGTTGGGAGGAAAGGTTAAGGCGACTCTCCCCGGAACCATCACGGTCAAGACCCGGTTGGAGAGTGCAGTTGAAGTCACCACCAATAAGAACGATTTCAGAAGGAGGAATTTGGGAAAGAAGGGAAATCAAATGCGAAAGAAGAGCATCAGCATCAACCGATGATTGTGGCATATGCAAATTGAAAACATGAAAACGATGGGAAAGATAACTAAAGGAGATACCTTGAAAGGAGCCCAGCAGACTCTGTGACTCAACGATATCTGAAAGAAGAGAATGAAACCGAGTACGGAATGCAATCGCTGTACCGGACCCAATGTGCGTCCGGTAGTTGTGATAAAAAGCGTAGGGCCAGCGTCTCCAGCAGGAATACCCGGTCGCCAAGGAACAGTTCGTCTCCTGGAAGAGGAGGATATCTGTCCTCAGGAAACGAACGTCCTCGAAGACCAAAGCATTCGCGGCTGAAGACGCAAGGCCTCTACAGTTAAAGCAGAGCACATTTAGGGAAGGCATCACTGGGGCGGCTGCATCCAACCTTCCAGTTCTGCTTTCAAAACTTTAAGTAAATACGCCAACCGGCGAGCGTACTGCTCTGTCCCGGAAGGCAGATCAACATTTAATAAGAACTCGTGCAGGAACGTCAGTTGGGTTAGCATCTCCGGAAGGTGAGAGAGTTTACTCGCTATACAAGGGAGAGTAATCAATTTCGCCCGTCTGGGGCGAGCAATCAAGGCATACAGATCTGTGAATGAGAGGGGAGTTAAGGGCACCTCAATGTCAGCAAACATAGAGGTGATATCAACCAGAGAGGGGCAGGAAAGTCGTCATCAGATTCAGCAAATAAAGTTTCTTCAGAATCGGGATCGGTAACGTCCATGGAATCATCGTTCGGCAAACAGGTAAAACGGTTGTTGATGGAAACTGAAGAAGTAACAGGAGCCGGTCCAGGTGAAGGTGACGAGGATGTAGCCGTCTTCCTGGATTTCTGGCGGTCCGAGGAACTCGCACGACGGTTCGCTGAGCCAGGGAGTTTTGCCTCTTGGTCCGCTGAACCTTGGGGGTGGAGGCCCCTTCAGACGCTGGCAACGGTGGAAATTCCTGCAGGTCAGTGGATGCCGAAGCAACACGGACCACTGGAGGTGATACGACAGAGGTGGAACCAGGAACGGCAGCTGGAACAGATTCAGTGGGGAGGGTGGGGGAAGAATCCGGAGCGGTGGGCAGAGTCTCCGCTGGAACAGCAGCATCAAGTGATTGAGTTGGAACAGTAGCAGCTGTGGAATGTGGGCATGCCGATGCAAGGTGACCTTCACCCTTGCATCGGAAGCACTGGACGCCAGCAAACAGATTGAAAATGTAGGTCCGGGTTTCAGTTATGAGTTCCAGAGTGGTTGGCCGGTTAACTATTGCTTGTGGGGTTGGAAAGATGACTCGGTATTGACGACGACCGCCCTTAACATGTTTCAGGGGGAGTCGCGAGCAGCAGCTGGGAGGTACTTTGTGGTACCAACCACTCGCCCCATGGTGTTAAGAGCATCAATTAATACCGAGTCAGGCACAGCTGTGGGTACTGGAGACAAGGTGACAGTCACTGGTCTTTGAGCTGCTGCAACTGGTTGGAGATGTACGGAACCAATGTCCAAGCCAAAAGCAAGGATTTTGTCCACCGCCTGTTGATGAGTGAAGTGCACGACAACACCCTCCCAAGCGGATAATAGACACAATGCTTTCTCCGGGTACAACTTTAGAAATAGCATTTAAATATTGGGGGAGGGGGTGTCGCGCAGAGCAGGAACAAATACACTTAAAAGTAAGGCAGACGAAAGTTCCTTACCTTGAGGAGAGTCGAGTGGTAATGTTATCCTTAAAGCGGAAGCAACACGTGTAAACTCTGGTCGCGAAGACACAGAAGCACTTTGTAAAGTAGAAGTCGCACTCACAGCCGCGGCGAACGAACGAGACACAGGAATAGAAGAGCTGGGTACCTCTGACCCAGCCTCCGGCACATTTGTAACCAGCGGTACAGTTGGCGACGAAACCACAACACTATTTGACTGAACACCATTCATGGTGGTCACGGAAGATACAGACGACGAAGAAAGCGCAGAGGAAGGAGATATAGACGGGTATATGGCACTCATGCTGGTGGAGGTAGTAGCCAGCCCGGCTGCTAACCCTCGCGGCTCGAGCGTTGCAGCTTGCAACACTCAAGAACAGGCAAAAAACGAAAAAATAAGCACGTACAGCTTGTACGCCTCACTACTTGCGAGGAAGGAACACAGGTAATAACAACACACGAACTTTCAAAGAACAAACGCAAAAAAAAACACAAACTTCACACAAAACTTCCAATCCTGGCAGGAGCTCGAAAAAATGCGACTGATCAGGCAGAACTTCAAAAGAGCATTTATTTACAAAAAAGACAACATACAAACACAAATTTTCACCGGGAAAAAAAATTGCACAATAACTCACCGGCAACGACAATAACAACACACAATCAATATCGCAATAAACAGAGTACTCTACAGGAAGAAGCAGACGACATCAGAGCAAGTTGAAGAATAACACAGGGCAAGATAAAAAGAAAACAGTTGCACAACAAACAATACATACAGGACAGACCACTAATGAAGCAAGGCGGTAAAGAAAAGTCAGCCGAGTTTGTCAAAACTGTCAAGGGAAAAAAACAAACACACGCACGGTCCGACAACAAGCTGCAGCCGGAAAAAAAACAAAACCTGGTAGTTCGGAGAAATGCGTTGACAAATGGCTGTAAGCCGACGAACAACAAAAATTTACATTTAAAGCGTATCTCGGTCAGTAAGACCGACAGCAACACAGAGAAAAAAACAACCACTAGAAACTAACACCCCGTACCATTAACACAACACACAAAGCACAATATTCAAATAACACCAAGAAATTAACACACAATGCACAATATACAAATAGCACCATGAACACAATAAAGAATGCACAATACACAAATAACACCATGAAAAACTTTGTGAAAAAGAACACAGGAGTTAAACTTGCAGACAAGCATCACCACCAAATAAACTCGGGTCGAAACAGTGAATTCGCACTGTATGCACAGCACTAACCACAAAAATAAACACCGATTACACAAACAAAACCAAGAAACACGTCGGTAAGGTTCAGAACCAACACACAAAAAAAAACCCTCGGTACCACGCGCCAGCAGTACCCGTTCAGCAAGAAAAAAAAATTAAAACAAAAAAATAAAAACAACCACAACATTAAACACAAAACCGTGCGACAGTAAACTGTGTGAAACCGACGAGTAATAAATATAAAATAGGTGAACGACACCAAAAGCAAACTAGAAAAAAAAGCCGACACTTGAGCAACAAAAAAACAAAACAAAAACACATCAGACAATGTGCATGCCACAGCAAAAAATGCAATCAACATCAACAAAACAACATAAAACACCTTGGTAACAGTAAACAATAAACAGAAAATACCAAAACGCTTAGCCGGCACACAAAAAAGTTTGTCGACCAACGGCTTGAGGCCGACGGAAAATAAAACAAAAGAAAAGAAAAAGTCAGTAAACGCTACCGACAACAAATTAACGGGAATGTGTGTGCACGGAAAGCAACAAGAAGATAAACTAAAGGAGACACTAACCCACTGACACAGATCTACGGTATGTACAAAAATTATGCACTAAACAAAAACACCAATCAAAAAAAAAATAAATATAAATATAATAAACTCTGGCTATGGGAGGAGAGCAATAATGCCTGCAGAAACATGAAACCATGACAAATATGGAGACCAGAGAGAGAAAAAGGCAGGCACATCCTGCCGAACCCGCGCCATGTCATACTCAAGTTGGAGGACCGATCTGATGGATGATCGGTACCTCCTGCACAAAAACACCCGGGCCGGATGATAACGCCGGAGAGAAGCTCGATCCACGCTTGAGTGGTAAAACAAATAAATCGTCAACTTCGCTTGGAGAATGATGAATGCACAAACAGAACTGTGGACATCTACAGGGGGAGAATGGCGTCTGAGGAAATAAAAATGGAACATTGTATGAGGACAAGGGCAAACTTTGGAAAGAAGGGAAAACATAATCGAAAACAAGGGCTGCAACACCAGACAAGAATCATAGGAATGTGACACATCACCAAGTGTAGAACAAAAGAAGCAAAGCGGGGAAGCCAAATGACGAAAACGATGAAGGGTACGCGGAGTGAGCAACCGACGGTGTAGGTGCAGCCAATGAATGTCCCGGGCTTTCGGGGAAGCCAGGGAAGTCGATGGATCACTCCATGTACCTGGAAGATCTGTAGCTGAAACAGAAGGAATTGCTAATGGAGCTGTGAAATTGGTAAGAAAATGCGAATAAAGAAGCTTGGCTGTAACTTGATGGGTTAAAAATGGAGAATCGTTTAAGTAGAGAAGAAAGGGAAGACTGAGCGACGGGGCGGAAGACTGAATGAGGCCAATAGAATTGACAAGTAAAGGATAAAGACGAATAAGACAGGATTGAATAAGACAGAACTGTGCACGATGCTGAGGGGTATCAAGTAACAGAGGGGAAAGGCGATCAAAAGATTTCCAGTGAAGAGAAGAATCAAAAAGTTGAGAAACCTGAACGACGCCACTTGCAAACCAAGTGGAGAAGTTCAGGTACTGAGAATTTGGAGAACGAAGGGCAGAGGAGAAGAAAAGTGGTTCCGCAAGGAGATCGTTAGTCGAAGCTGGGGGAGGCGGACTGGACATAAGGAGTGCCAGAGGGAGAAAACGGTACGGTAAGTAGCGGGAAAGTGATTGGGAATGAGTGGAAAGAGGTCCATGCGGATAAAAGTAGCTAGAGAAAGAAAAGGACTTCGTGGAAAGAGCAAAGTGTCAATTATAGTAATCGAAGAACCGCAAGGAAGGGAAAAAATCCTCAAAAAATGTTGGAGATGGAAAGCGTTCGATTTAAGGGACAAATCCGGAAGGGCAAGACCACCAAAAGAAACCGGAAGGACAAGCGTGGATCGATGAACCCAATGTACGACATCCCATATAAAATTTGTAAAAAGACATTGAACGTGACGAAGAAAGAGGGGAGGAGGGAAATGAGCAAACCAAGTATGAGAAAGGGCCGGAAGAAGAAAAGCGGAAAGAAGATGCGACCTGCTAAAAAAAGAAAGAAACGGTTTCAAACGGCGAAAAGGGGCAAGGCGTCGATTCATGTCCTGCACCAAAGGGGACCAAGTGGCGGCAGCAACCGCCACCGGGTTCCCGATGAACACTCCAAGAAGTTTGATGACCGTGGTCGACCACCGGGCACCCCAAGGGCGGTCGCCGCGGGACGACCACGAGCCAGCCCACAAGCCAACAGATTTAGAGGTATTAAGGGCCGCACCTGAAATTGAAGCATACTCAGTATAGGTAGACAAAACAACACCAAAAGCCTGTTGGGAACGTAAAAAAAGAGTAAGGTCGTCCGCATAGGCCGACAAAACCACGCGATGGTGCCGTGTGGAGGCCACACCACGCGGAATGCCTGCCAGCAAACGAGATCGAAGGGAAATAAGAAGTGGTTCAAACGTGAGGGCAAACAGTTGACCCGACAGGGGACAACCCTGCCGGATACCGCTTGCAAAAGGAATAGCAGCCGTCATAAAAGAAGAGGTCCGAACACGAAAGGAAGAATGGGAATATAGATTGGAAAGTGCCTGACAGAAAAGGGAAGGAAAGCCAAAGTTTACGAAGAACAGAGAAAAGATAAGAATGATGGACAGAATCGAATGCTTGTTTCTGATCTAGGTTAAAAATAGCGAGAGGTTCAGAAAGACGGGAAGCAAGAGAGTGTAAATCACGGATGGTAGTGATGTTAGTTGCAATCGAACGGGAAGGGATCGTATAAGTTTGGTCAGGATGAATAATAAATTGTAGAACAGGGTTAAGGCGAAGAGCCAGAATTTTTGCAAAGATCTTGTAGTCGGTGTTAAGAATCGAGACGGGGCGCCAGTTAGATAGAAGACCAAGATTACCAGTTTTAGGAATTAGGCGGAGAAGAGCAAAAGCAAAGTCAGAAGAAACGAAAGTCGAAGAAGAAAAGATCGAGTTGAAACAAGCAACGAGAAGAGGAAGCAGAGCAGGAAGAAAGGTTTTATAAAAAGAAAGTGGAAGACCGTCAGCCCCAGGGGCGGAGCGGTCATTCAGACTAGAAATGGCAAAACGAACCTCCGAGGAAGAGATCGGTGAAACCAAGGAGGGGGAAAAAAAGACGGGACCTGAGGAAGATGTGATAATAATGGAGAATTCTCTGCAGGCGGCAGGACCCGCAATCGAAACCGATCAGTGAAGTACTGAAAAGTTCGATCACAGATCTGCAGGATCAGAAACAGTTGAGCCATCTGGAAGCGAGAGAAAAGAAATGTTGGAACTTAGAGCACGGTGGGATTCAAGATGTCGAAGGTGTTGAAACGGGTCATCATGAAAATGTAACTTGGAAAACTTTAACCGGGTAAGAGACGAAGAAGCAAAGGAAGATAGAATGCTATGAAGTTGTGATTGAAGAGCTGCAAACGATGGATCTGAAGGAGAAGGAACTGTAGTTTACGGTGAAGAATAGTTAAATCATGAAAGCGGTGAAAACGGGACGAAAAAGAGAACTGACGTGCAAACGATAGGATAGAAAGTTTGGTGGAAAGCCACAGAGCTGCTGGGTCAACCGTGAGAGGAAGTTCAGAAATGGATGAAGAAATAATCGAACGAACTTCGGCCTGAAACGTGGGATCGGAAAGGAGAAAATCATCGAGAGACCAAACCGGGAAGGGGGGACAGAGAAAGAGGACAAAAATATTTCCAGAAGAACAGGACGATGGTCGGAGGAAACAGAAGGATGATGGGTTACTTCAACAAGGGAGGAGTGGAGGAAACTAGAAACATAAAACCGGTCGAGACGAGCCGCAGCATGCGCTAAGGCGGCCGGAGGAAACCATGTGAATTCACGGGACAGAGGGTGGATGGTACGAAATGCGTCAATGAGCCAAAATTACTAACTAGTTGAGACAGTTGGGAGGAAAGGTTAAGGCGACTCTCCCCGGAACCATCACGGTCAAGACCCGGTTGGATAGTGCAGTTGAAGTCACCACCAATAAGAACGATTTCAGAAGGAGGAATTTGGGAAAGAAGGGAAATCAAATGCGAAAGAAGAGCATCAGCATCAACCGATGATTGTGGCATATGCAAATTGAAAACATGAAAACGATGGGAAAGATAACTAAAGGAGATACCTTGAAAGGAGCCCAGCAGACTCTGTGACTCAACGATATCTGAAAGAAGAGAATGAAACCGAGTACGGAATGCAATCGCTGTACCGGACCCAATGTGCGTCCGGTAGTTGTGATAAAAAGCGTAGGGCCAGCGTCTCCAGCAGGAATACCCGGTCGCCAAGGAACAGTTCGTCTCCTGGAAGAGGAGGATATCTGTCCTCAGGAAACGAACGTCCTCGAAGACCAAAGCATTCGCGGCTGAAGACGCAAGGCCTCTACAGTTAAAGCAGAGCACATTTAGGGAAGGCATCACTGGGGCGGCTGCATCCAACCTTCCAGTTCTGCTTTCAAAACTTTAAGTAAATACGCCAACCGGCGAGCGTACTGCTCTGTCCCGGATGGCAGATCAACATTTAATAAGAACTCATGCAGGAACGTCAGTTGGGTTAGCATCTCCGGAAGGTGAGAGAGTTTACTTGCTATACAAGGGAGAGTAATCAATTTCGCCCGTCTGGGGCGAGCAATCAAGGCATACAGATCTGTGAATGAGAGGGAGTTAAGGGCACCTCAATGTCAGCAAACATAGAGGTGATATCAACCAGAGAGGGGGCAGGAGAGTCGTCATCAGATTCAGCAAATAAAGTTTCTTCAGAATCGGGATCGGTAACGTCCATGGAATCATCGTTCGGCAAACAGGTAAAACGGTTGTTGATGGAAACTGAAGAAGTAACAGGAGCCGGTCCAGGTGAAGGTGACGAGGATGTAGCCGTCTTCCTGGATTTCTGGCGGTCCGAGGAACTCGCACGACGGTTCGCTGAGCCAGGGGAGTTTTGCCTCTTGGTCCGCTGAACCTTGGGGGTGGAGGCCCCTTCAGACGCTGGCAACGGTGGAAATTCCTGCAGGTCAGTGGATGCCGAAGCAACACGGACCACTGGAGGTGATACGACAGAGGTGGAACCAGGATCGGCAGCTGGAACAGATTCAGTGGGGAGGGTGGGGGAAGAATCCGGAGCGGTGGGCAGAGTCTCCGCTGGAACAGCAGCATCAAGTGATTGAGTTGGAACAGTAGCAGCTGTGGAATGTGGGCATGCCGATGCAAGGTGACCTTCACCCTTGCATCGGAAGCACTGAACGCCAGCAAACAGATTGAAAATGTAGGTCCGGGTTTCAGTTATGAGTTCCAGGGTGGTTGGCCGGTTAACTATTGCTTGTGGGGTTGGAAAGATGACTCGGTATTGACGACGACCGCCCTGAACATGTCTCAGGGGGAGTCGCGAGCAGCAGCTGGGAGGTACTTTGTGGTACCAACCACTCGCCCCATGGTGTTAAGAGCATCAATTAATACCGAGTCAGGCACAGCTGTGGGTACTGGAGACAAGGTGACAGTCACTGGTCTTTGAGCTGCTGCAACTGGTTGGAGATGTACGGAACCAATGTCCAAGCCAAAAGCAAGGATTTTGTCCACCGCCTGTTGATGAGTGAAGTGCACGACACCACCCCCTCCCAAGCGGATAATAGACACAATGCTTTCTCCGGGTACAACTTTAGAAATAGCATTTAAATATTGGGGGAGGGGGTGTCGCGCAGAGCAGGAACAAATACACTTAAAAGTAAGGCAGACGAAAGTTCCTTACCTTGAGGAGAGTCGAGTGGTAATGTTATCCTTAAAGCGGAAGCAACACGTGTAAACTCTGGTCGCGAAGACACAGAAGCACTATGTAAAGTAGAAGTCGCACTCACAGCCGCGGCGAACGAACGAGACACAGGAATAGAAGAGCTGGGTACCTCTGACCCAGGCTCCGGCACATTTGTAACCAGCGGTACAGTTGGCGACGAAACCACAACACTATTTGACTGAACACCATTCATGGTGGTCACGGAAGATACAGACGACGAAGAAAGCGCAGAGGAAGGAGATATAGACGGGTATATGGCACTCATGCTGGTGGAGGTAGTAGCCAGCCCGGCTGCTAACCCTCGCGGCTCGAGCGTTGCAGCTTGCAACACTCAAGAACAGGCAAAAAACGAAAAAATAAGCACGTACAGCTTGTACGCCTCACTACTTGCGAGGAAGGAACACAGGTAATAACAACACACGAACTTTCAAAGAACAAACGCTAAAAAAAAACCACAAACTTCACACAAAACTTCCAATCCTGGCAGGAGCTCGAAAAAATGCGACTGATCAGGCAGAACTTCAAAAGAGCATTTATTTACAAAAAAAGACAACATACAAACACAAATTTTCACCGGGAAAAAAAATTGCACAATAACTCACCGGCAACGACAATAACAACACACAATCAATATCGCAATAAACAGAGTACTCTACAGGAAGAAGCAGACGACATCAGAGCAAGTTGAAGAATAACACACGGCAAGATAAAAAGAAAACAGTTGCACAACAAACAATACATACAGGACAGACCACTAATGAAGCAAGGCGGTAAAGAAAAGTCAGCCGAGTTTGTCAAAACTGTCAAGGGAAAAAAAACAAACACACACACGGTCCGACAACAAGCTGCAGCCGAAAAAAAACAAAACCTGGTAGTTCGGAGAAATGCGTTGACAAATGGCTGTAAGCCGACGAACAACAAAAATTTACATTTAAAGCGTATCTCGGTCAGTAAGACCGACAGCAACACAGAGAAAAAAACAACCACTAGAAACTAACACCCCGTACCATTAACACAACACACAAAGCACAATATTCAAATAACACCAAGAAATTAACACACAATGCACAATATACAAATAGCACCATGAACACAATAAAGAATGCACAATACACAAATAACACCATGAAAAACTTTGTGAAAAAGAACACAGGAGTTAAACTTGCAGACAAGCATCACCACCAAATAAACTCGGGTCGAAACAGTGAATTCGCACTGTATGCACAGCACTAACCACAAAAATAAACACCGATTACACAAACAAAATCAAGAAACACGTCGGTAAGGTTCAGAACCAACACACAAAAAAAAACCCTCGGTACCACGCGCCAGCAGTACCCGTTCAGCAAGAAAAAAAAATTAAAACAAAAAAATAAAAACAACCACAACATTAAACACAAAACCGTGCGACAGTAAACTGTGTGAAACCGACGAGTAATAAATATAAAATAGGTGAACGACACCAAAAGCAAACTAGAAAAAAAAGCCGACACTTGAGCAACAAAAAACAAAACAAAAACACATCAGACAATGTGCATGCCACAGCAAAAATGCAATCAACATCAACAAAACAACATAAAACACCTTGGTAACAGTAAACAATAAACAGAAAATACCAAAACGCTTAGCCGGCACACAAAAAAGTTTGTCGACCAACGGCTTGAGGCCGACGGAAAATAAAATAAAAGAAAAGAAAAAAGTCAGTAAACGCTACCGACAACAAATTAACGGGAATGTGTGTGCACGGAAAGCAACAAGAAGATAAACTAAAGGAGACACTAACCCACTGACACAGATCTACGGTATGTACAAAAATTATGCACTAAACAAAAACACCAATAAAAAAAAATAAATATAAATATAATAAACTCTGGCTATGGGAGGAGAGCAATAATGCCTGCAGAAACATGAAACCATGACAAATATGGAGACCAGAGAGAGAAAAAGGCAGGCACATCCTGCCGAACCCGCGCCATGTCATACTCAAGTTGGAGGACCGATCTGATGGATGATCGGTACCTCCTGCACAAAAACACCCGGGCCGGATGATAACGCCGGAGAGAAGCTCGATCCACGCTTGAGTGGTAAAACAAATAAATCGTCAACTTCGCTTGGAGAATGATGAATGCACAAACAGAACTGTGGACATCTACAGGGGAGAATGGCGTCGGAGGAAATAAAAATGGAACATTGTATGAGGACAAGGGCAAACTTTGGAAAGAAGGGAAAACATAATCGAAAACAAGGGCTGCAACACCAGACAAGAATCATAGGAATGTGACACATCACCAAGTGTAGAACAAAAGAAGCAAAGCGGGGAAGCCAAATGACGAAAACGATGAAGGGTACGCGGAGTGAGCAACCGACGGTGTAGGTGCAGCCAATGAATGTCCCGGGCTTTCGGGGAAGCCAGGGAAGTCGATGGATCACTCCATGTACCTGGAAGATCTGTAGCTGAAACAGAAGGAATTGCTAATGGAGCTGTGAAATTGGTAAGAAAATGCGAATAAAGAAGCTTGGCTGTAACTTGATGGGGTAAAAATGGAGAATCGTTTAAGTAGAGAAGAAAGGGAAGACTGAGCGACGGGGCGGAAGACTGAATGAGGCCAATAGAATTGACAAGTAAAGGATAAAGACGAATAAGACAGGATTGAATAAGACAGAACTGTGCACGATGCTGAGGGGTATCAAGTAACAGAGGGGAAAGGCGATCAAAAGATTTCCAGTGAAGAGAAGAATCAAAAAGTTGAGAAACCTGAACGACGCCACTTGCAAACCAAGTGGAGAAGTTCAGGTACTGAGAATTTGGAGAACGAAGGGCAGAGTTGAGAAGAAAAGTGGTTCCGCAAGGAGATCGTTAGTCGAAGCTGGGGGAGGCGGACTGGACATAAGGAGTGCCAGAGGGAGAAAACGGTACGGTAAGTAGCGGGAAAGTGATTGGGAATGAGTGGAAAGAGGTCCATGCGGATAAAAGTAGCTAGAGAAAGAAAAGGACTTCGTGGAAAGAGCAAAGTGTCAATTATAGTAATCGAAGAACCGCAAGGAAGGGAAAAAATCCTCAAAAAATGTTGGAGATGGAAAGCGTTCGATTTAAGGGACAAATCCGGAAGGGCAAGACCACCAAAAGAAACCGGAAGGACAAGCGTGGATCGATGAACCCAATGTACGACATCCCAAATAAAATTTGTAAAAAGACATTGAACGTGACGAAGAAAGAGGGGAGGAGGGAAATGAGCAAACCAAGTATGAGAAAGGGCCGGAAGAAGAAAAGCGGAAAGAAGATGCGACCTGCTAAAAAAAGAAAGAAACGGTTTCAAACGGCGAAAAGGGGCAAGGCGTCGATTCATGTCCTGCACCAAAGGGGACCAAGTGGCGGCAGCAACCGCCACCGGGTTCCCGATGAACACTCCAAGAAGTTTGATGATCGTGGTCGACCACCGGGCACCCCAAGGGCGGTCGCCGCGGGACGACCACGAGCCAGCCCACAAGCCAACATATTTAGAGGTATTAAGGGCCGCACCTGAAATTGAAGCATACTCAGTATAGGTAGATAAAACAACACCAAAAGCCTGTTGGGAACGTAAAAAAAGAGTAAGGTCGTCCGCATAGGCCGACAAAACCACGCGATGGTGCCGTGTGGAGGCCACACCACGCGGAATGCCTGCCAGCAAACGAGATCGAAGAGAAATAAGAAGTGGTTCAAACGTGAGGGCAAACAGTTGACCCGACAGGGGACAACCCTGCCGGATACCGCTTGCAAAAGGAATAGCAGCCGTCATAAAAGAAGAGGTCCGAACACGAAAGTAAGAATGGGAATATAGATTGGAAAGTGCCTGACAGAAAAGGGAAGGAAAGCCAAAGTGACGAAGAACAGAGAAAAGATAAGAATGATGGACAGAATCGAATGCTTGTTTCTGATCTAGGTTAAAAATAGCAAGAGGTTCAGAAAGACGGGAAGCAAGAGAGTGTAAATCACGGATGGTAGTGATGTTAGTTGCAATCGAACGGGAAGGGATCGTATAAGTTTGGTCAGGATGAATAATAAATTGTAGAACAGGGTTAAGGCGAAGAGCCAGAATTTTTGCAAAGATCTTGTAGTCGGTGTTAAGAATCGAGATGGGGCGCCAGTTAGATAGAAGACCAAGATTACCAGTTTTAGGAATTAGGCGGAGAAGAGCAAAAGCAAAGTCAGAAGAAACGAAAGTCGAAGAAGAAAAGATCGAGTTGAAACAAGCAACGAGAAGAGGAAGCAGAGCAGGAAGAAAGGTTTTATAAAAAGAAAGTGGAAGACCGTCAGCCCCAGGGGCGGAGCGGTCATTCAGACTAGAAATGGCAAAACGAACCTCCGAGGGAGAGATCGGTGAAACCAAGGAGGGGGAAAAAAAAGACGGGACCTGAGGAAGATGTGATAATAATGGAGAATTCTCTGCAGGCGGCAGGACCCGCAATCGAAACCGATCAGTGAAGTACTGAAAAGTTCGATCACAGATCTGCACTGGATCAGAAACAGTTGAGCCATCTGGAAGCGAGAGAAAAGAAATGTTGGAACTCAGAGCACGGTGGGATTCAAGATGTCGAAGGTGTTGAAACGGGTCATCATGAAAATGTAACTTGGAAAACTTTAACCGGGTAAGAGACGAAGAAGCAAAGGAAGATAGAATGCTATGAAGTTGTGATTGAAGAGCTGCAAACGATGGATCTGAAGGAGAAAGGAACTGTAGTTTACGGTGAAGAATAGTTAAATCATGAAAGCGGTGAAAACGGGACGAAAAAGAGAACTGACGTGCAAACGATAGGATAGAAAGTTTGGTGGAAAGCCACAGAGCTGCTGGGTCAACCGTGAGAGGAAGTTCAGAAATGGATGAAGAAATAATCGAACGAACTTCGGCCTGAAACGTGGGATCGGAAAGGAGAAAATCATCGAGAGACCAAACCGGGGAGGGGGGACAGAGAAAGAGGACAAAAATATTTCCAGAAGAACAGGACGATGGTCGGAGGAAACAGAAGGATGATGGGTTACTTCAACAAGGGATGAGTGGAGGAAACTAGAAACATAAAACCGGTCGAGACGAGCCGCAGCATGCGCTAAGGCGGCCGGAGGAAACCATGTGAATTCACGGGACAGAGGGTGGATGGTACGAAATGCGTCAATGAGACAAAAATTACTAACTAGTTGAGACAGTTGGGAGGAAAGGTTAAGGCGACTCTCCCCGGAACCATCACGGTCAAGACCCGGTTGGAGAGTGCAGTTGAAGTCACCACCAATAAGAACGATTTCAGAAGGAGGAATTTGGGAAAGAAGGGAAATCAAATGCGAAAGAAGAGCATCAGCATCAACCGATGATTGTGGCATATGCAAATTGAAAACATGAAAACGACGGGAAAGATAACTAAAGGAGATACCTTGAAAGGAGCCCAGCAGACTCTGTGACTCAACGATATCTGAAAGAAGAGAATGAAACCGAGTACGGAATGCAATCGCTGTACCGGACCCAATGTGCGTCCGGTAGTTGTGATAAAGCGTAGGGCCAGCGTCTCCAGCAGGAATACCCGGTCCCCAAGGAACAGTTCGTCTCCTGGAAGAGGAGGATATCTGTCCTCAGGAAACGAACGTCCTCGAAGACCAAAGCATTCGCGGCTGAAGACGCAAGGCCTCTACAGTTAAAGCAGAGCACATTTAGGGAAGGCATCACTGGGGCGGCTGCATCCAACCTTCCAGTTCTGCCTTCAAAACTTTAAGTAAATACGCCAACCGGCGAGCGTACTGCTCTGTCCCGGATGGCAGATCAACATTTAATAAGAACTCATGCAGGAACGTCAGTTGGGTTAGCATCTCCGGAAGGTGAGAGAGTTTACTTGCTATACAAGGGAGAGTAATCAATTTCGCCCGTCTGGGGCGAGCAATCAAGGCATACAGATCTGTGAATGAGAGGGGAGTTAAGGGCACCTCAATGTCAGCAAACATAGAGGTGATGTCAACCAGAGAGGGGGCAGGAGAGTCGTCATCAGATTCAGCAAATAAAGTTTCTTCAGAATCGGGATCGGTAACGTCCATGGAATCATCGTTCGGCAAACAGGTAAAACGGTTGTAGATGGAAACTGAAGAAGTAACAGGAGCCGGTCCAGGTGAAGGTGACGAGGATGTAGCCGTCTTCCTGGATTTCTGGCGGTCCGAGGAACTCGCACGACGGTTCGCTGAGCCAGGGGAGTTTTGCCTCTTGGTCCGCTGAACCTTGGGGGTGGAGGCCCCTTCAGACGCTGGCAACGGTGGAAATTCCTGCAGGTCAGTGGATGCCGAAGCAACACGGACCACTGGAGGTGATACGACAGAGGTGGAACCAGGATCGGCAGCTGGAACAGATTGAGTGGGGAGGGTGGGGGAAGAATCCGGAGCGGTGGGCAGAGTCCCCGCTGGAACAGCAGCATCAAGTGATTGAGTTGGAACAGTAGCAGCTGTGGAATGTGGGCATGCCGATGCAAGGTGACCTTCACCCTTGCATCGGAAGCACTGAACGCCAGCAAACAGATTGAAAATGTAGGTCCGGGTTTCAGTTATGAGTTCCAGGGTGGTTGGCCGGTTAACTATTGCTTGTGGGGTTGGAAAGATGACTCTGTATTGACGACGACCGCCCTGAACATGTTTCAGGGGGAGTCGCGAGCAGCAGCTGGGAGGTACTTTGTGGTACCAACCACTCGCCCCATGGTGTTAAGGGCATCAATTAATACCGAGTCAGGCACAGCTGTGGGTACTGGAGACAAGGTGACAGTCACTGGTCTTTGAGCTGCTGCAACTGGTTGGAGATGTACGGAACCAATGTCCAAGCCAAAAGCAAAGGATTTTGTCCACTGCCCGTTGATGAGTGAAGTGCACGACAACACCCCTCCCAAGCGGATAATAGACACAATGCTTTCTCCGGGTACAACTTTAGAAATAGCATTTAAATATTGGGGGAGGGGGTGTCGCGCAGAGCAGGAACAAATACACTTAAAAGTAAGGCAGACGAAAGTTCCTTACCTTGAGGAGAGTCGAGTGGTAATGTTATCCTTAAAGCGGAAGCAACACGTGTAAACTCTGGTCGCGAAGACACAGAAGCACTATGTAAAGTAGAAGTCGCACTCACAGCCGCGGCGAACGAACGAGACACAGGAATAGAAGAGCTGGGTACCTCTGACCCAGCCTCCGGCAAATTTGTAACCAGCGGTACAGTTGGCGACGAAACCACAACACTATTTGACTGAACACCATTCATGGTGGTCACGGAAGATACAGACGACGAAGAAAGCGCAGAGGAAGGAGATATAGACGGGTATATGGCACTCATGCTGGTGGAGGTAGTAGCCAGCCCGGCTACTAACCCTCGCGGCTCGAGCGTTGCAGCTTGCAACACTCAAGAACAGGCAAAAAACGAAAAAATAAGCACGTACAGCTTGTACGCCTCACTACTTGCGAGGAAGGAACTCAGGTAATAACAACACACGAACTGTCAAAGAACAAACGCAAAAAAACCACAAACTTCACACGAAACTTCTAATCCTGGCAGGAGCTCGAAAAAATGCGACTGATCAGGCAGAAGCCAGCGCTTAAACCACTGCGCCACCGGGGCGGCGCATTCAAGGTAGCAACGCTCCCGCTTATAACATCTACAAAAACACGATAGATTTGGTAGTACAAATACGAGAACTCAATATTCTGATTTAACTAAATATCATCAGAAATCTGAAATATTTCATACCTTTTTTTAACTATTAAAAAAAGAGAAAACAAAACTAAGAAATACCATCCCCTATATTTTTTCCGCTGGACGTCCGAATTACTAAACTCCTCCATGTCACATTTGGTCCGGTTGTCAGGACCTCCCCATGTAATCTCGGACGTACTTTATGGACGGCCCCTTACTGACATATGAACTGAAATTGTTTCGCAATCATATGAATTGCAAGCAATAAAAGCGTAATTAACAAAACAACCTGCAGTTGGTAGCGCTATTATGCCTACAATCTTAGCAACGAAACTTGACTTTTTTTTTTGCGATAATGAAGTTGAAAGTTAATTGAGTCAACTTTGGGTCTGGCTATCGGGCAGGTGTAACTTCGGGTGTAGGGCAACTGCCTTCTCCAAAATTTTCCACCTTCCCAAATCATATTTCCTAAATCATATTTTTGTTTTCAAATAAATACATTCTCTCTACTTCATTAAGTTAACATTGTAACAAAAATTTATATATACACTGCTGGCCACCCAAAATGCAACACCAAGGACACGAGATAGCAAAGCCAGATTTACTGGACACACAACAACAGATGCAAAGATGAAACGATTGAGCTTACAGGCCCGTGCGACTTGCGGAACACGCAGACATCAATAGTTCGTGGGGCCCCCATGGCTGGCAATAACGGCCGCTACACGCAGCGGCATCGAACGAAAGATGCTTTGGATGTGAGCTTGGGGTATGTTGGTCCAGGCTGCTTCCACACGCTGCCACAGTTCATCAGGCGTGGCCGCGGGTGGTGCTTGCCGGGCCACTCTGTTGCCGATCAGCGACCAGGCGTGTTCGATGGGTGACATATCGAGAGAACAGGCGTGCCACGGCAGCAATGTTACCTGGTAGGCCGTGAAGACATGTTGCACGATGCGTGCCACGTGCGGGCGGGCATTGTTCTGTTGAAACGTGGCCGCTGGCAGGTCCTGCAGGTAAGAGAGGACTACGGGCTCCAAAACGTCGGAGATGGTGCGGTGGCTGTTGAGTGTACCGACGATGCGTACCAGAAGGGTGCGGGTGTCATATCCAATTGCGCCCCAAACCATAACGGCAGGCGACGGACCGGTATGGCAATGCATAATGCAGGCGTCATACAGTCTCTCGCCGCGGTGCCGCCACATGCGGATCCGACCATCGTGGTGTTGCAAGCAGAAGCGGGATTCGTCGGAGAAGAAAATGTCGTGCCATTCCATAGTCCAGGTGCGGTGTTCAACGGCCCACTGCCGCCGGTGGTGTAAAGTCAGTGGTAATCGGAGCAATGGGCGCCGTGCGACAAGTCCCCGCTCCTGCAGACGACGTCGAACGGTACGTGATGACACGGTGGTTGCGCAACACACCCAAATTCCTGCGCTAACGTTCGTCATGTGGTGGTGCGAGCCGTCAGATGTCGTACCACACGGGCGCCGATGTCTCTGTACGATAAACCGCTTTCGCGATAATCCACTATTCGTCCTCTGTCGAACTCCGAAACGTGCTGCAATGACTGTCGTATTCTGCGACGAGGCAACAGGAAGCTTCTCACGCACAGGTCTGGCAGCACACACACTTCCACTACTTACACCTAGCCTTCTGTGCACCCTTCTTATAGTGCTTCTCGGTGGCGTGCCGGGCGCACATGATTTGCATATGCCCTGCAATGCTAATCGTTTGCATGTCCTCTCGCCGGCGACGCATGCTGCGAATTTCAGGCCAGTCGGATGCTTCCTTCTTGGTGTTGCATTTTGGATGGCCAGCAGTGTATATTCAAAAAATGAGAGTTAAATTTTTTTTTAATTTTAAGTTTTGGTGCTTTGAATCCCACAGAAGAATAGCCCAAGACACACTTATGCAGCTTTCGAATTCTTTGGCGGTACGCTGGTCCAAAACCACTAATATTCTAATCGGACCACGAAAAATCAAAATGACTGTCTGATGAGCCAGTAGCTTTTTTTGGGTAACAACATTAACCCTGATGACTGCAACATTTGGATTAAAGATTGAATAATTGTGGAGCCATTTTTGGTGCTCTGGAACCCGGCAGTTTTTCCGGTTGTAAAACCGGAAAAACTGCCGGGTTTTTTTTAATCCAAAACCGTATCTGCATCTGCTGCTGGTGGTCTTCTAAAATCCAGGACGTCAAGGGCATTCACTTATGCTGTAGTGGAATGAGGTGTTTTCTGTTGTTTACAAGAAATTTCCCTTACCTTAAAACACCGACATACCACACTGTTTCACGCATACACTTGCAACGATCAGCCGAAACATTAAAACCACCTACATAATATGATGTAGGTCCTCCTCTCGCCGCCAAAAGTAATCTTACCCGATGAGGCATTGATACAACGATCTGGTGGTAGGTGACTCTTCATATTTGGTACCAGGACTGAATCAGAAGATCTCGCAGTTCCCGTAAACTATGTGGTTGGGATGATGCTGCTCGTACCTGTTACTTCAAACCACAAATGATAGATAGGATTAATGTCCGGCGAATTTGGGGGTCACGGCAATAAATGGAATTCCTCTAAATGTTCTTGGAACTATTCCTGAACCACCTTCGCATTATGGCATGGAGTACTGTGTTGTTGAAAGACTCCATCTCCGCCAAGGAATAGAATCGCCATAAAGGGGTGTACTTGGTCAGCCACAATGTTCAGGCAGGTGACAGCTGTCAAAGTTCGCTCTACAGGGACAAATAGGTCCAAGTGTTCCCCAAGAAAATATTGTCCAAAACGCCTGGGTCCGTCCCACAGAACATCCAGGTGAGGACTCCTCGGGTAAACGTCTCACATGAGCTCGTCCGTCCGCATAGTGCAATAGAAAACGGAATTCGTCTGACCATGAGATTCTATTCCAAGCTTCTGTGGCCCAATGTCGATGATTACGTGCTCACTGCAAACGTTGACTACGGTGAACGGCTGTGAGTATAGACACACAAATAGGTCTGCGGGTGCTTAACTACAGACTGCTTTAAAGAATGGCAATAAAACTAATACAGTGTGCATAGTAAATGCATTAATATTCTTTTCATTTGCGGATTAGTAAAATTGGGTACGTGCCACCAACCTTTGGTATAGTCCTCAAGACTAGTGAAGCTTTTTTTTTCGAAATTCTACCACTGTGCTTATGACTACTGGATTAAGAAGTGTATTTATATTTTAATAAATATATAAACAAAGCTAAAGCCCCCCCCCCCTTTTTTTTTAAAAAGCATGCTGCTAGCTCTAATTACACGAAAACGTCATAGTGGCTACCGAAAGCGCAGCCATGGAGGTGCTCCTCACTGGGCTGGATCCCCTCCTGGGAAGACTATTTGGCGCCCATCATCGTTCCTAGCATTAAACTTAACCCCAAATCTATAAAACAACAAAAAACAATCTTGTATTTATGCTTAGTTTATAGTTTGTACACCTTCAAACAGCCTTTTTGTCTTGTCGCCCTCGCCTCCTCCATCTCGAGCGTTGGCGCTTATTGCTGTGGTGCTTTCAAGCAGTTGTTCTACGTAGGCAAATAGGGATGAAAAAGATTTTAAGTAGTTGTAAAATCTAGCTGCTATTCAATGAAACAAAAGTGAAATACCTCTCATTTGCAGAATAAGTTGATTGCGCCTGCAGGATTCAATTAAAGCTGAGTACATTGGTTGTCGGTTGTGGGCTGCACCAGTTTACATCAGCAGATGGAAAACGAGGTTCGGCTCTTAATTGTTTTAAAATCAACATTTGTGCTCCGACAAATCAACAGCTAATGGCAATTTTGGAAGTTTTAGTTATTTCTTTTAGATATCCTACTATGTAGTCACAGTGGGAGCACACGAAGGAGCAGTATACGAGTGGTGTAAATTCTTCTTCCTCTTCTGATTCTCGTGTCGCTTCCCACAAGAAACTATTTTTCTTTCAATCTTACTTTTTTCCATTTGCCGTGCATATTCCTGAACAACTGAAAACAGATATATATCAAATAAAATGAAACCATGCTTTCCCGGGGAAAGTATTTTATTGCACACTGGTTCCGTGATGTTTGAAATAAATGAAAAGTAAGGGGGTAAAAATAAATGCTATAAGGTTTAATACTTTTAAACTGAAGTACAAAATGTTTCAAGAACTTTAAGACTTGATTTTTGCTTCCAGCTTTAGTCATAAATTTCCATTAATTATTGCATATACACGATATTGACAAAAGTCACCGGACACCCCTTCAAAAGCAAATGGACGGATCCGCTACGTTGTTAAGATGCGCGGTACAGCTGCAAACAGTGTAAAAACAAGCCTGCAGTTGACCACTGATCTAAATTACTAAGCTTTTATCGTTCTTGTTTTTCAGTTGTCCTACTCCGCCGTGCTTCTTATTACTCTACCTAGCTTTTAACTTGTTTTCTTTAATTGCCTCGTGATTGACGCTCTTTGGCCAGACCTGGCCCTTGCGCCATTAAAATACACCAACCAACCGCGATCATATCGCACTCTGTGAGACTGAGTGAAACTGTCGCGGCGGGAGAGAATTGACTTTGAGAAAGGAAAGATTGTTGGTACTGCAATATCTGCATGACAAAAACCCGATTGAAGAATCCTTTTTCAGTCAGATACTACTAACTATAAACTCTGTATTTTCTTCCCAAAATAATGCACAATTGCGCCACTAGGGTGCACCAATGTTTAATATATTTTTCTCAATATTCTGATTCTACATGAGCGATTTCAAAATAAGTCAACATTTACCTTGTAGAACACCTTAAGTTAGTGTTTGAGGAGTTTCATAGTTCACCGTTCTACCGCTAGGTGTTGTTTGTGTACTTCTGTTAGCAAAAACCCTATTAAGAAATTTATTTTTTGCTGTATGCTGTTCGGTACAATAGAGATGTGGAGCATTATCCTCTTTAAATAATGCACAGATTTCCTGCTGAGGGGCGTAAAATCTCAACTTTTTTCTCGCTATCTGTGCTTCCGGGAGATGTATTTGAAAAGTTTTTTTTTTTCCTTAGCATAACTTTTTCCATGACTAATACTTTTTGCCGATTTTCAACTTTTTCATTATGCAAAATTTTTCCGCTAGGGGCCGTAGATTTAAATAACGTTTCTTTCTATATTTGTTCGTTTTATTTTTCGATTTGAAAATCTGTTTTTCTCCGGTACTTTGCTTCTGCTATAAGAAACGTTTTGTGCGCCATTTGTTAATTGTCGTAGAATACTTCTTAACCGCTGTTATAAGTAAGTAGCTGTTTCTATTTCTGGATGTTTTATCGATTGTAGAAATCCGGTTGCGTTGACTTTGAGCAACTTTGATAAATTTAATTCGGTTTAGAAAGGATTCAAAAGACGTGTGCTCATTACAACCTAAAATTCTGTGTCTTCTTTCTTGTTTTTATTATTACTGTATCACCTTTTCCCAGACTATATTTATTAACTTTGGCATGTTCTTGCTATTTACAGATGTTCACACTTTTAGAACGATTTTCCAGCAAAAATACACTCTAATGTTTAAAATAAAATTATTTCTTTCTTAAATGTTCTATATGATAGCCCTTTCTCTGGGCTATGAACCAAAATCTAGATTTCCAAAACAACAGGGCATTTCTTAAAATTGATAGTGGTATTTTATTCCACTCCTCTTCCACTGCTTTCCATAGTCCAATCATTGTTTTAGGTCTGCGTTTAGAAAACGCTCATGTTAGCAGTGTGAAGGCACAATAGTCCATTAGTGACATCTCACGGGACTTTGACGGAGAATGAGCAAAAGGTATAGACTTGATACTAGTCCCTTTTTTTCAATATTTCAAGAAATACAATGGAAGATTTGGATGTATTACTGGTAGACTTATCAGGATTCAGCTTTTTAAAAGTTCTATGAATGAAGTACGATGTTTCCTCTTTGAATATAGGAGTTAAAACATCACTGAGAAAAACGTTTTGTTAATTCAGCAAAAAAATTGTTGAATCAACCAGAAACATTTTTGTCGACATGCAGTCAACAAAACTGTTTGTTGAATTTACAAATGTGTTTTGCTGAAAATTATTGTTGATTCAACAAAAGTTATCATGACAAACAAATGCTTAGACAAAAATCGACCTAAGCATTTAACAAAATGCTTAAGTCAATTTTTAGGATTTTTTTTGATCCCACAAATATATATTGTTATCGTGATAAAAACGTTTAGTTAAATTAACAAAATATAGCCAACGAAATAATTTTGTGTTGCCAACAAAACAATTCCTATGGAGTTTGGCTAAAGCAACAAATAAATCGACAAAACAGCTCAACTTTTTTCTCAGTGATTATCTCGGTAATATGTAGAATTGATCTTAATGTATTTTTCCTAACTTTAATTCTCCATTGTACAAGAAACCAGTATAATCATGAATCGTTCATTGAAACTTTCTTTGAATTCTTGGAACCGAGTTTGCAAGTCTTTTTCTGTTCTTTTGCGATAGTAAATCGACTTTATGTTTACGGTCTTGTAGGGAGATCCATCCTTTACGAATAGTCACAGTAAATTTACATCTGTCTCCGGCAAAGTGATTTTCATCAAGAAGTCTATACGGTATTCTGTGCTTAGGTAAAAGGCGGTGAACATTGTTTTTTTTTTTTTTTTTTGTTTTTTTCAGATTCAAATTTTTATTATCTTGTTTACAGTTGATACAGATATTTTTAACGACTTAGCGATTGCTCTTTCCAAGGATTTTCTTTTTAGACCAGGGGCCTTAATTTCGAAATAGTCGTAAAAGTACGTGCCTTTGGATATTCGTTTGCTGTTCTTTTTATTGCTAAAAGCAGTGCTTGACGATTTTTCTCTTTTATAGTTAATAATGTTGCTTATTTTACATTTAGAAATGCTAATCTCGTGATTTTTACAGTGTTTTTTAATTGCAGAATACGAATATTTCTCATCGTAAAGAGCAAAAATATATCCTATCTACAGTTTGTTTACGTGCGCCATTTTCTTAGCAGACTACATTTAACTGCAGCAGATATTTCTTTCGTGTTCATGTAACACGCTGTTGCCAGTTTCAATTCTTCGAACTTTTTATTTTCTGTAATTTCTTATCAAAAACGTTCTAAAAGTGTGTGTGAACATCCTCTAATATCTTGCTGCAGCTAAATAGTTTGTGGCTAATACGTAGTGGGTGTAAACAGGATTTTGTCCAATACCCTTGGGAATCCAATGATAGCAATATATCTAAAGAAGCACAGTGTCTTGTCGTTTGAAGTAACTGCGTAATTTTCATTAACCAGGAATTACTTTTGCATCCACTTTGAACAAATGCGTGTGCACCTATGTTGGGATGAAGCACGCTTTCCACTAACAGTCAAGTGCATTCAGTTTGACTCTTTTTTTTTTCCGAAACAGGGACAGATGTGAAGATCACGTGGCAATGACACTGTTTCAGCTGTTTTAACCAGTGACTTGAAAGTTTGCTTATAGTTATGTTAATCCCGATAATGTTCGATTTGACGTAGTATACTCCTTAAAAGAAAAACGTACGTGTTTCAATAACTCTTCCTGAGCTGATCAAATAACTACCCAACCAAATGGCAAATGGAAACGCTTTAATAATAGTGTAAGTTATTGTGAATCGACTTTGGATCTAATATACAGGGTGCATAGGAAAGTCCTTTTAGCCTGGAATAACTTGCGAACTTAGAAAGGTACAGTTATGCAAGGGAGATAACGGTATAGTAAAGCGACTAAGCACGATCGAATGCAACCGATAACAGCGCCCCCTAGTGGCGAAATGCGGAAGTTAGCCATTGCAAATCGAAAACGAAAAGAGATAAAGCAAAATTTACAATTACAGAGTTGTAGAGCATTAATTAATTAGTACAAAAAGACATTTGTTTCACACGGATAAGATAAATTGTCACCTGAATACCTTAAAATGTCCGAAATAGATGCGCGACAATTCGAATCTGCATATTCACATTTCGCAAATGCAGCCGTATGCAAATACAGATTGTGACGTTGTACCGTACCTACGATATAAAAACCAGTAGCAGGATGTACCCTGATCAGAAGTTTATTTCTACGTACGCTGTGTGAGAATGGCGAGCTTGGTTTCTGGTGTTACGTAAAAAAATTAGGTGTATGCAACAGCGCCTACAAGTCTGCTGGATCTACGTTGTCGTGTTACAGATGCTTACAATAGTGTGACACTTTCCATGCTGAGGAATGTGCATGCAGAGTTACTTTCACGAATACAAATGTGTACCGTGGGCAATGGCGAACTCTTCGAACATACTCGACATTAACTTTTTATCACTGTGCGCCAGTTTGCCTTTTTTGTTTTTGTCTGACGTCATCAAACTGTATTGACATATAAGTACGCATTTATGCAATAAATTATGTGTATTTGCTCATACCTATGCCTGTGCCCTTCAAACGTTCACACAAAAAATCGCGCATCGATTTCGGTCATTTTAGGGTATTCAGGCAATAATTTATCTTATCCGTGTGAAACAAATGTCGTTTTGTACTAATTAATTGATGCTCTACAACTTTGTAATTGGAAATTTTGCTCTTTTCGTTTCGGATTTGCAATGGCTAACTTCCGCATTTCACCACTAGGGGCGCTGCTATTGGTTGCATTCGATTGGGCGTAGTCGCTTTACAATATCGTTATCTCACTTCCATAAATGTACCTCTCTCCGTTCGCAAGTTATTCCAGGCTAAAGGGACTTTCCTATGCACCCTGTATACTTTTAAATTATTTTGTATTGCTTGTCTGTAACTAAATCAAACGTGTGAAGACTCTCTCGAAAGCCACGCATCTATCAAACTTATTTGATATGCGTGTTTAAAAAAAAAAAAAAAACATATACTACTTTCGTTTTGCGTTGAACCAACGTTCCGCTAAGCTGTTTTGCGCTTTGATAATGTATTTTTAGTTAACACAAATAAAAGAAAGCACATCCTTCGTTCCATATCGTTTTAGAATCGGAATATGTTTTTGAATCTTGATTAATGCGTATCAAAAATGTTCCATATTGTGATGTTTCACTCAATTTATCATAGCTCAATTTGATTTACCGTATTTTCCTTCGTATAATCAGTAGGCTGTGAAATTCGAAGAGGAAAAAAAAAACCCGTGTGATCCGCACCTGTGATTTTAGAAAAAGTTCATGTGATGACCCAGAAATCCAGGGAAATGAAAAATTCTAGTTAAATAAGGCAGCTATTTGCAAAAATCGACATTTTTTTTTAATGAAGAGAAAGGAAAAAATACGATTTTTTTTTTAAAGAGGAGAATAATGAGCAAAATCTCCAGTTTTTTTTCAGCATTACTGTAGTTAGACTTAAAAATCCGTAGCATTTGGTATCTTTGAAAGTGTTTAAACTGAAGAGCGAAAAAAAAAAACCTTAACTGAAGTGCAATTAGCACAATAAAAACTTAGGAGATTCATGAAATTGATTACCGACGGCAACCATTATTATGTTCGATAGAAAGCGCTGCGGCACTCGTGAAAACGGGTAACTCAGCTTTCCATGGCTCGTAATTTTTCAGAGAGGATTTTAGTACTGCTTTCCTTGCATTATGTTTTCTATCAAAACGGTTCGCTGGTACAATAAAAAAAATTAATTTCAACTCGTTTCGATTTTCTCTCTCTCTCTCTCTCTCTCTCTCTCTCTCTCTGCATTACTTTTTTTCTTTTACTGTTAATGCCCTTCTGGTATTTTTTTCGATTATACCAACCTTTCCCTGTTAGAAGCTGGGAATCCCAGTGAGGCATGGATATTGTGTTTGACTTACGGCCCTGGCTCTCTCCCTTCCTTGGAACCAGTGGTTTTAAATTAGGGACAGGCGACTGCCTTATAGCCTTTCGACTTGCTCACGGTGGTCGTTAAACCTCAAAATAGAATATATATGGGATGCAAGGACAGGTGATGCGTAACATCACAGCCTCTCCTTGACAAATGTCAACCCTGCCTTCTCGTGGTGCATCCTGTTCCCACTAAAGGGGCTCTGACGACCGCCAATATCGGTATTAACTATACCATCGGGATTAGAGGAAATGCTATCCCACACTCACCAACCCGCTTGGCCAGCGTGGTGAGTTATGGCCAAACCCATCCAAAATGACTCCACAACTTAAATCTTGGCCCTCAGTCTCCGGCAGCTGGAATGTACCTGGCCAAGTCAGCGGCCAGTGCGACATGAAGGCAGAGGGTGCTAAGAATCCCCGGAGGACCGGACTAGGCTGCCATCTGATGCTGACCTTGGCTACGTATAATGGACGCTCCCTATCTTCTGATTCAAGGCTTCTTGAATTGGAAGAGGAACTACAAAGGATCAAATGGGACATCGTTGGGCTAAGTGAGCTAAGGAGAAAAGGAGAAGATCTCATTGAACTGAAAAGTGGACATCTCTTCTACTATCGCGGGACAGATACTGGCAGAACTAGTGGTGTTGGATGTATAATAAACAAGAAACTGAAAGATAAAAAAAAATATATTTACCAACTGAAGGATAAAGTTGTAGAAGTTGAAAGTTCCGCTGACAGAGCTGCACGACTCGTTATCCAACTCTCTAGAAGATACCAGGCTCAGATTATTCAAACTTATGCACCCACCACAAGTCATGCTGAAGAAGAAATTGAAGAATTTTATGAGGAAATTCGTGATCTAAATAATAAAGGTAAGCAGCACTTGAAGATAATTATGGGAGATTTCAATGCAAAAATAGGGCAACGGCAACAGAATGAAACTTCAGTACGTAAATTCGGTCACGGCAACTGAAACCAGCGTAGAAATACTCTCGTAGAGTTTGCAGAGGCAGAAGGGTTTTTCATCTTGAACTCCTTTTTCAAGAAAAAGCCACACAGGAAATGGACATGGAGACATCCAAATGGGACGACAAGTGAAATTGATTTTTATTATGTATAACAAAATATTCGTCATAGAAGACTGCAGTGTGCTAAACAAGTTCAACACAGGTAGTGACCATAGATTGGTGAGATTTAAGATGCACCTCAACACTAAACTCGAACGTAGCAAGCTCATAACACAAACAAAATGTATTGACATAACCAACCTTAAAAAACACCGTAATACCTTCAAGTTGGAACTGAAGAACAGATTCTCTGCTTTAGAAGGCCTAACATCGGAAGAAGTGGATATTTCTGAAGTTAACAGAAAAGTAACCAAAGCTCTTATGGAAACAGCAACAAAATTAGCTGGGTCTAAGAAGAAGTTGCATGTAAATAAATTATCAGGAAAAACGAAAATGTTGATGCAAAAAGAAGAGAGATGAGGACAACTAAAGAAGATGTGACTTCCAAAGTGGAATATATAGAGCTATGCAAGACAGTACGAAAAAGTATCACTGAAGACGTAAGGAAATTCAACTGTGAACTAGTGAGGAAAGCAATTTAAAACAACCAAAGCCTAAAGATAACAAAGGGACATCTCAGTAAGGGAAGAAAACAGATTATGGCACTGAGAAAAGATGGTTCTGTAACAAGAAATAGAGGCAGAAATTTTGACAAGAGTGAAAGATTTCTACTCCAAATTATATGAAAGGGATGATACATGTACTCCAGACATCATGAAAGGTACCAGAGTTCCTCCAGTCCTCCCAGCAGAAGTTGCACATGCAATCAAGAACATGAAGAGGGGAAAAGCTCCAGGAGAAGATGGAATTACTGTAGACATCATATAAGAAGCAAGTGGAGAAATCGAAACAGTACTCGCCCAAATTTTCACTCGATGCCTTAATGAAGGGAAGATTCCTGAGGATTGGAACAACGCTACAATGATCTTGCTACATAAAAAAGGTGACATTGAGGATCTCAGGAACTACAGACCTATCAGCCTCCTATCAGTAGTTTATAAAATCTTCACTAAAGTTCTTTCACTCCGCTTAAAGGTGACACTGGACATGGCTCAACCGAGAGAACAAGCTGGATTCAGGAGTGGCTACAGCACAATAGATCATATCCACGTACTGAGAAAACTAGTTGAAAGAGCGAGGGAATATGAACTTCCATTGTGCATGGCTTTTATCGATTAGGAAAAAGCCTTTGATTCGGTGAAACCATCAGCAGTTACATTGGCCCTCAAATCCTGCGGTATTAAAGATGCGTACATTAATATTATTAATAACATCTATGAAACTGCAAGTGCAAAGATTCAGCTGTTTGAAAATACAACACACATAAAAATTGGAAAAGGAGTGAGACAAGGTGTCACCATATCTCCGAAGCTCTTTAATGCCACATTGGAAAATGTCTTTCAATCACTGAACTGGGAAAACAAAGGGATAAAGATTAATGGAGATTATCTAACCCACCTTCGTTTTGCTGATGACGTAGTCATTTTTGCAACTACCCCATCAGAGCTGCAGAGTATGATCCAGGAACTTGCTGACAAGAGTAAAGAAGTGGGATTAAAAATGAACTTTCAGAAGACAAAAGTGATGTTCAATGCTTTTACAAGAAATGAAGATTTATCGATTGATGGAGAAAAGCTGGAGATAACAGACACGTATGGTTATCTTGGACAGCAGGTATCAAGGGAGGGTCACATTGATGAAGAAATCAATCGGGGTACAAAACTTGCGTGGAGAGCTTTTGGAAGAAACAGCATAATTTTCAAGAGCAATATGCCATTATGTCTTAAAAGAAAAGTGTTTGATCAATGCATCCTTCCAGTGCTTACGTATGGTGCAGAGACGTGGACTTTAACCAAAAGAGACATACAAAGGCTGCAGACAACTCAAGGATGCATGGAGAGGTGTATTCTTGGTATAACCAGGAGAGATAAGAAGCGGAACTCGTGGATCCGAAAAATGACAAGAGTGGAAGACATCATGATCAGAGTTAAATCCCTGAAATGGCAATGGGCTGGACATACTGCCAGAAGGACAGACCATCGATGGACAGCCGAAATTTTAGATTGGATTCCAAGGGACAGAAGAAGACCACGTGGAAGATGGGTGGATGAAATTCGAAAGTATGCGGGAGTGACATGGAGGAGACTGGCACAAGACAGACTGTTGTGGAAGAAACTTGGGGAGACCTTCGTCCAGCAGTGGATTGATAATGGTTGACAATGATGATGATGATATATATATATACGACGGAAATAACAGTAATTCCTGAATGACCAAATCAATTCATTTCTCTGGCAGAACAATTGTTACAAAAGCCTTTTCGGCATACGAATTACAGTGAATAAAAGCGCTGTAATTAAAAAATATATCCCAACTGCATATCTGACTGTGAAGACTACCATACGCAACTGCCGCAAAAAAAATTAGCCTCCTGTGCGAATTTCAAGTTGTTACTTGTATCTGAATGACTTTATTATGAGCATTTAGACCGATGTGTGCCAGCTGTTTTTTTTTTTTTTATCCTCTATCACGCGCGCGATATGAAATACTGTCGAAGGAAGCCCAGTAAACTTGAAACAGCAGCAGAGAAGCAGGTTGTTCACTAGATAATTCCCTATAATGCAAAGGAATTCTTCCTATTACTTTGCATTAGATAATTTTTAAAGCTTCCTATCAATGCCATTATCCCTTTGACGTATTTAGAAACGTTATTTGTCTGAAACCAGATCTCATTTCAAATCAACTAAAAAAAAAAAAAAAAAACTTTGAGGGTGTTCTATCTCGACTCTATTTTCAACTTCTGTTTTCATTTGCCTGTTTATGGCCGTTAATAGCCTAGTGACATTTGATTATTTTCTAGGAGGAAACAACTCAGTAATTCATACAAAACAGAAGCAATTTAATGTAAGTATTTACACGCGATTTGAGATCGTTAATGTTATTTGAACATTAACGTTACTTCCGCCAATTAAGTATTTACCTACAACTAGCATCTCAGATAATCTCGTTTCTCAGAATGCCACAAGTAACTAGTCAAATGTTGGTTGCTTCAGTTAAAAAAAAAATCTACCTTTTCTAGGACACACGCGCATTCTCTCTCTCTCTCTCTCTCTCTCTCTCTCTCTCTCTCTCTCTCTCTCTCTCTCTCTCTCTCTCTCTCTCTCTCTTCTCAACGTTCTCTTAAAGCAGAGTTTGGAAAGTCTTCCCTGCACGCACTCATTGCGTAGTTCAAAACAGTGGTCATACTGCATTAGAGGTGCATGTAGAATTCAGCTCACTTGATAATTGCACGTTACATTACTTTAACAAAACATGACAGCGAATTATCAGGTGTGATACACACATTTTTAAAAAAAATTCCAACGCAAAGAATTTCTCAAAGCGCAATTTTACAACAGATTATAAATAAAAAAGAATGCATTTTCTCCCTCTGGTGGAAAAAAACTGTACGATTTGCGCAGTATTCTTCATGGTTCAATGGCGACAGAAAGGTAAGTTCAGAAAAAAATCATACATTGTGCGCAAAATGTTCCCCATAGGGGAAGTAATCTGAAGTAAAAATTCTTATGTCGAACAATTGGAAGATGAGAGATGGAAGAAAACGTGATATAATTTTAGGCAAAGGGAAAACTGTGGGTTATCTAAAATTAAAAAGGTCGCAAAATATTCTTCATAAACTAGCTTTCTGACCAAAAACATTCATCAATCTGATTTTTAGAATCGGAGATGCTCTTGCAAATATAAATATGCACCGACGTCCCATTGTGATAGATTTGTCCGTTACGAAAGAACAGAAAAATATACGCGAAATATTCTTCATAGTGGGAGATATGCAATGGAAGAATTTTTCAAATGCGAATGTCAGAAGCATACAGCAAGCAATTTGTGATATACACCCTGTAGTTAGGGAGACTGAATATTTTTAAAGTGTATAATACTCAGTAGCAAATAGTATACATATCATCATCATTGTCAACCATTATCAATCCACTGCTGGACGAAGGTCTCCCCAAGTTTCCTCCACAACGGTCTGTCTTGTGCCAGTCTCCTCCATGTCACCCCTGCATACTTTCGAATTTCATCCACCCATCTCCCATGTGGTCTTCTTCTGGGTCTTTTCCTGTCCCTTGGAATCCAATCTAAAATTTCGGCTGCCCATCGATGATCTGTCCTTCTGGCAGTATGTCCAGCCCATTGCCATTTCAGGGATTTAACTCTGATCATGATGTCTTCCACTTTTGTCATTTTTCGGATCCACGAGTTCCTCTTCTTATCTCTCCTGGTTACACCAAGTATGCACCTCTCCATGCTTCTTTGAGTTGTCTGCAGCCTTTGTATGTCTCTTTTAGTTAAGGTCCACGTCTCTGCACCATACGTAAGCACTGGAAGGATGCATTGATCAAACACTTTTCTTTTAAGACATAATAGCATATTGCTCTTGAAAATTATGCTGTTTCTTCCAAAAGCTCTCCAGGCAAGTTTTGTACGCCGATTAATTTCTTCATCAATGTGACCCTCACTTGATATCTGCTGTCCAAGATAAACGTACGTGTCTGTTATCTCCAGCTTTTCTCCATCAATCGATAAATCTTCATTTCTTGTAAAAGCATTGAACATCACTTTTGTCTTCTGAAAGTTCATTTTTAATCCCACATCTTTACTCTTGTCAGCAAGTTCCTGGATCATACTCTGCAGCTCTGATGGGGTAGTTGCAAAAATGACTACGTCATCAGCAAAACGAAGGTGGGTTAGATAATCTCCATTAATCTTTATCCCCTTGTTTTCCCAGCTCAGCGACTGAAAAACACCCTCCAATGTGGCATTAAAGAGCTTCGGAGATATGGTGTCACCTTGTCTCACTCCCTTTCCAATTTTTACGTGTGTTGTATTTTCAAACAGCCTAATCTTTGCATTTGCATAGATGTTATTAATAATATTAATGTACGCATCTTCAATACCGCAGGTTTTCAGAGCCATTGTAACTGCTGATGGTTTCACCGAATCAAAGGCTTTTTCATAATCGATAAAAGCCATGCACAATGGAAGTTCATATTCCCTCGCTCTTTCAACTAGTTTTCTCAGTACGTGGATATGATCTATTGTGCTGTAGCCACTCCTGAATCCAGCTTGTTCTCTCGGTTGAGCCATGTCCAGTGTTACCTTCAAGCGGTGTGAAAGAACTTTAGTGAAGATTTTATAAACTACTGATAGGAGGCTGATAGGTCTGTAGTTTCCGAGATCCTCAATGTCACCTTTCTTATGTAGCAGGATTATTGTAGCGGTATTCCAATCCTCAGGAATCTTTCCTTCATTAAGGCATCGAGTGAAAATTTGGGCGAGTACTGTTTCGATTTCTCCACTTGCTTCTTGTATGATGTCTACAGTAATTCCATCTTCTCCTGGAGCTTTTCCCCGCTTCATGTTCTTGATTGCATGTGCAACTTCTGCTGGAAGGACTGGAGGAACTCTGGTACTGGTATCTTTCATGATGTCTGGAGTGCATGTATCATCCCTTTCATATAATTTGGAGTAGAAATCTTTCACTCTTGTCAAAATTTCTGCCTCTATTTCTTGTTACAGAACCATCTTCTTTTCTCAGTGCCATAATCTGTTTTCTTCCCTTACTGAGATGTCCCTTTGCTATCTTTAGGCTTTGGTTGTTTTCAATTGCTTTCCTCACTAGTTCACAGTTGAATTATCTTACGTCTTCAGTGATACTTTTTCTTACTGTCTTGCATAGCTCTATATATTCCACTTTGGAAGTCACATCTTCTTTAGTTGTCCTCATCTCTCTTCTTTTTTGCATCAACATTTTCGTTTTTCCTGATAATTTATTTACATGCAACTTCTTCTTAGACCCAGCTAATTTTGTTGCTGTTTCCATAAGAGCTTTGGTTACTTTTCTGTTAACTTCAGAGATGTTCACTTCTTCTGATGTTAGGCCTTCTAAAGCAGAGAACCTGTTCTTCAGTTCCAATTTGAAGGTATTATGGTGTTTTTTAAGGTTGATTATGTCAATACATTTTGTTTGTCTTATGAGCTTGCTACGTTCGAGTTTAGTGTTGAGGTGCATCTTACATCTCACCAATCTATGGTCACTGCCTGTGTTGAACTTGTTTAGCACACTGCAGTCTTCGATGACGAATTTTTTGTTACACATAATAAAATCAATTTCACTTGTCGTCCCATTTGGATGTCTCCATGTCCATTTCCTGTGTGGCTTTTTCTTGAAAAAGGAGTTCAAGATGAAAAACCCTTCTGCCTCTGCAAACTCTACGAGAGTATTTCCACGCTGGTTTCTGTTGCCGTGACCAAATTTACCTACTGAAGTTTCATTCTGTTGCCGTTGCCCTATTTTTGCATTGAAATCTCCCATAATTATTTTCAAATGCTGCTTACCTTTATTATTTAGATGACAAATTTCCTCATAAAATTCTTCAATTTCTTCTTCAGGATGACTTGTGGTGGGTGCATAAGTTTGAATAATCTGAGCCTGGTATCTTTTCGAGAGTTGGATAACAAGTCGTGCAGCTCTGTCAGAGGAACTTTCAACTTCTACAACTTTATCCTTCAGTTTCTTGTTTATTATAAATCCAACACCACTAGTTCTGCCAGTATCTGTCCCACGATAGTAGAAGAGATGTCCACTTTTCAGTTAGATGAGATCTTCTCCTTTTCTCCTTACCTCACTTAGCCCCACGATGTCCCACTTGAATCTTTGTAGTTCCTCTTCCAATTCAAGAAGCCTTGAATCAGAAGATAGGGAGCGTCCATTGTACGTAGCCAAGGTCAGCATCAGATGGCAGCCTAGTCCGGTCCTCCGGGGATTCTTAGCACCCTCTGCCTTCATGTCGCACTGCCCGCTGCCTTGGCCAGGTACATTCCAGCTGCCGGAGACTGAGGGCCAAGATTTAAGTTGTGGAATCATTTTGGAGGGGTTTGGCCATAACTCACCACGCTGGCCAAGCGGGTTGGTGAGTGTGGGATAGCATTTCCTCTAATCCCGATGGTATAGTTATACCGCTATTGGCGGTCGCCAGAGCCCCTTTAGTGATAACAGGATGTACCACGAGAAGGCCGGGTTGACATTTGTCAAGTATAGTATACAAATAACAAAATGACTTATTTTCACTGATTTTCAGAAGTTGTGATGCAGTTGCAAATGCATACGCCACCTATAAATTAAAAAAAGATATGCGAAACGTTTCCTTCAGTTAATAGCACTAGTTGTAAAATAAATTTCAAGTCTGACTTTTAGAAGGGGATATCGAGAGAAACGAAATGTATTTTCCCGCCTTCTAGCGAGAAAACTGCACATTATTTTGAGCCGGAAATATGCACAAAATGTCTTGTAGTTATTGGTGTCTGATCGAAAACAGAATTCGTTCAGTCGGGTTTTTAGAAACAGATACGGCTACAAATCTTCTAAACAGAAATATGCGCTTACGCTCCATACTTAAACACGTGCATTATCGAAAATTAGGAATTACTTGCAAAGTACTCATCAATAGCGCGCGGTCGTTTTATGCAACGCATGCCCTAAATACGTGCAGAAATTTGCTCTCTAAAATATTGGGTTGTCGGAAAAGTCATGACGTATTTTAGCCACGTTTTGCAAAGGTCATATATTGATAGAAAGAACAAAGATCAATCAATGATATAATGCCCGTGTTTTGTTCGATAACCTTCTGCCATCTTTCAGTGAGATGCAGAACGCCTCGTTCATAGGACCTTTCTTTCGTGGCGAAAAACTGTACAAGGTGCTGATTTACAGCCTCATCTGAATTGAACGTTATACCACGTAAGGACTGTCTAAGAGAGCGAAACAAGTGGAAGTCCGAAGGCGCAAGATCAGGCGAGTATGCTGGGTGTGGCAACACATTCAACCCAAGCTCCAATAATTTTTGGCGGGTGATCAAACTTGTGTGTGGTCTCGCGTTGTCGTGATGGAACACAACACCTTTACGATGAACGAGCTCTGGACGTTTCTGGATGATGGATTGGTTCAAGCTGTCCAATTACCGACAGTACACATTCGAATTGTTTGATTCCGTGATAGAGCTCGAAAAACATGATGCCTTTAAAATCCCATCACACTGAGACCAGAACCTTCCGCTGATGAATGTCTGCTTTGGATGTCGTTTGAGGCAAAGCAGCACTTCGGGACCAAGACCGTTTGCGCAGCACATTGTTGTTACACAATCCACTTTTCGTCACCAGTTATCAGTCGCTTCAAAAAAGGATCGTTTTCTTCACGTTTAATGAGCATATCGAAGATGTTTATACGCGCCGTGAATTGAGTTTCTTTGAGTTCACGAGGAACCCACACATCGAGCTTGCTTACGTATCCCAGCTTCTTCAGGTGGTCGTAAACGCTTGAATGATGGATGTGCAATGTATCTGCAATCTCTCGTGTCGTGTAACGTGGGTTTGACTCTATCAGTGCCTTGATTTGGTCGTCATCAACCTCGGTGGTCCTCCCCGACCGAGGAGCATCGTTGAGTCAAAACCACCAGCACGGAATTTTGCGAACCACCGTTGGTACTGACGTTCTTGTAGAGCTACACTGGAGATATGCGAAAGGCATATAAAAAACGAAACAAAATCTTGTGCCGAATCACTGCATGTGTGTTGGAGGCTGTTGAAAATTGGCTGTTATGTATCTGCATATTCCACGGGAGTGTCCTTGCAGCCACATGGAAATTGCTCTACAACATGTGTGCGGAGCCTATGGTCTGATCCCGATCTCTAGAGTTCAGGACATCTATCCTAGCCCTAAAACTAGAAGTTCTGAATTAGCGATGACTTAGTTCAAATTAGCATTCGAACGTTTACCCGAATAGAGGGAGAGCGTACAAAGTGTTACTGTCTGGAGTAGCTTTTTTTCTCGCATGCTTTTTTTGTACGTCGTCTGTTTTGGAAGTTCAAACTGATCTGAAGGCTCGGTTAGCAACTTGTAATGTACAGAGGAGGTCTTATTGATCTAGCGCATGAGTAAGCCCCAGATTGTTATGATCACCCCTGCATTGAGGAGTAAACGTATCTCACAGCAAAGCCACCCCTTGGCCGAGTGGTACGAAGCGTGGGTTTCAAATCATTCGTCTGAGATGGGTCTCGGTTTGAGTCCCGGGAGAAGTGTGGGTTATGCGTTTCTCTTACTATCTCCTCCTTTAAACCAGTGGCCCTAAATTAGGAACGGGCGAGCTTTTTTTAGCCCATTGAGTTGCTCACGGGGGTATTTAACACTTCTCCCTAAAAATATCACACAGGTAGCAGTGACGTTACCGTGCTGCACGGAATACATATAGACGGCACGGGCAGGCAGAGTCAGTTCGATACCACGAAGCTTGGGCAATGGAGCAGGGATTTATTGGGGTTTGAACGGAAAACAGTTTTCGGCGTTAGGAAGGCGGGGACCAGCAGCTCAGCAATCGCTGGTATTGTTGTTCTACGGTCGCAGTGTGGTGAGCCTTGTCCGAAGAGTAACACATATTCACCAGGAAAGCGGAGATCATACCTGGTTGACTGTCGAGATGAACGCAGTCAGCTCGTAAGATCCCTCAACGAACGGCAAACTACAAATTGGGCGCACAGATAAAGGTTTCTATGCATAGTATCCATCGCACCCTCCTGTCAAATGAGCCTAAGGAGTCAGCGGTTCGTTCATGTACGCATGCTGACTGATCTACATTGACCCCTCTGCCTGCAGTGGTCATGGAAGCACCGTGCTTGGACATTGGACGAGAGTCGTTTTGCTTAATGAGTCTATGTTCCAGCTGAAACATGAAGATGGACGGGTCGGCATTCAACGCAGGACTAGACTGCGCAATCTTCATTCCATGCCAGTTTTACAGAAACAGGCATGGAATGAAGATTGTTCTGTGGACATCACTGTGTCCCCTTACCCACATTAAACACACCCTTATCCAGAGATCCTATCTAATCATACGGATCAAGTGTTGCCTACTTGCTGAGCGTGCACCCGGATGGCACTAGAATCTTTCAGGAAAGCCATGCGCTTTGCCATATACTGCGCAGGAATGGTTTGAAGATCATTTGAAAATCCTTTAGTGTGCTCCCTCAGTCTTCAAATACTCCCGACTTGAATCTCATTGAACACTTGTAGGATGCGGGGAACGCAGCATTCAACTGTCCACGCTAGTGCCCTCCGGGATGTCATTTTGTCCATCTGGTACAGAATACCCGAGGACACTTCCCGAAGTCTATTTGAGTTGATGCTACGCCAGGTGCAAGTGGTTATTGATGCGAAAAAAGCTGCTCAACAGGCTATTAGATATTTGGTCATAATGATAGGCCTCATGAGTGTACATAACAAGTCTCGAGAAACGTTTATGATTTTACAGTGATTGGTGCATTTTCTAAACAAAATCCTCCCACCATCATAATGTTCCAGGAATGTGAAGTTTTGCATTCTTGCTGATTTTTTATTAACAATATTTTTCTTGGCATAAAATGGCAAATCTGCGTAACCGCCCCCCCGGCCCCCCTTCCCGTTTTCGTATGATGCGTACTGATATGAAGATACTTCTTAGGTGGTGTTAGAAATTAGAGTAAATCACCTCGCTTCGCCACTCGCTTCTAACATTCTGAATCTCAATTCTACAGTTTACGGGTAGGTTTTTTGAAAATTCGTCTTTAGTCATACGAACCAGTAAGGGAGACTTTCTTCTCTCCCTAATTTCGGGTAAAAGGCTCTAAGAAAGCGCAGTAACAAGAAACAAACGCATCTTACGAATAGTAGCATCTGTATCCCCAAAGCAGTTTCCAAGCATGATCTATGCATACATGATAATACTGCATCCGCACATGCAAAGGGAAGGACTGACAAGACAGTAACACTGTCGTGTTATTTTCTACAGAGAGTGAGTCGAAAGTTTTGCAATATTTGCATAAAAGCATTTGCTGCGGCGGGGTATGTTACGTGTTTTAACTAGTTCAAGTCGCGCACTGCAGTCAGTCGAAAGGGATATAAAGTGGTAGTCGTTGCTGTGAACATCATTGAATGTCGTCGTTCTGCCAGTTGTTTGGGACGACTAAAAGATGAACAGCTACAACCGGCTAATTATTGAACTTTTGCTTTACGAGTTTGAACTCTGCCATAACGCTGCTCAAGCAACACGAAGCCTTTATCATGCGAAAGGGGAACGTTCCGTGAACAACAGCACCGCAACCAGATTGTTCAAGAAATGTCGCTCAGGTGACAGAAACCTCGAATATCAGCAAAGGTCAGGCAGACCTCGAACCGATGGATTGGGAGGCCGCGCGCCAGACCGTAGAGGCAAATCCGACAACCAGCACTCTGAGATTATCAAACGAGCTGGGCATATCAGACCACCGTAGTTCGTCACCTTCAGGACCTTTGTAAGGTCTAAAGGAGCTGCCGCATTGTTCCCTACGAACTGACGCCAGCTGAAGCAGACCGCCGAGTGGAAGTGTGCACGAAACTCCTAGAAAACCAGCGCAATGTACGTTTTATCAAGAGAATTGTTACGTGTGATGAAAAGTGGGTCTATTTCCGTAATCCTAATACACAGCGGCAGTGATTGAACCCGAGACAGTTTCTTCCTGAACTTGTTGGAAAACGTGGGCGCTTCGAGCACAAGGTGATGCTCTGCGTCTGGAGGAATTTCGAGGTGATGATCCATTACGCATTTGTTCCAGACGTCGGACCATCAACGCCGACCTCTACTCTGAACAGCAGGACAACGCGCGACCGACCTGGGCAAAACTCCAGGAACATGGGGGCATCGAACTGGTGCCGCATACAGTCCGGACCTTGTCCAGTCTGATTATTACTTGTTCCAGTCCATGGCCCACTTCCTTCGCGTACGGCACTTCAACAATCAGGGGGATGTGGCGGCTGGGGTGAATGAGTTCCTCGCCTCGAAGGACAAGAACTAGTACCGCCACAGAATCGAAGAACTGGCAGACAGATGGCTAAAGACGGTGCAACACAATGGCCTATACTTTGAATGCTAGTCAGCTTTCGTCGTAAAGGTACATATGAAGACATAAAGTGATCCAAATATTGCAAAACGTTCGAGTCACCCTCTGTAGCTATCACACGTATCTCAGAAAATCTGGGGAAATGATAGGGTGAGAGCGATCGTAATGACAAAATAACGAAAACGCTGACAGAATGGTATTGTCTAAGTTCAGTTATTTCATGTACGATAAAAAGAAATATACTAAAAGGCTTGTTCAAAATATTAAAATGTTAGAAGCTGGGAAAGCTTAAGGGGACCAGTAATACAAAAAAAAATTATGTAATTTTTTTTTATTGCAATTTTTCTTTCTACAGAGTTTACTGAATCGAATGGTATACGACACTTGAGCAAAGCAGAGGAAAAGGAGTATGACGCGGGGAGGCTTCTAGTCACAGGTCTTCGTTTTTTGCCTCCCCTGAAAAGTTGTGGTTTCGTACATTTAGGAACATTTTTTCTCAAAAAACCACTGAAGATAATGGCTTGAAATTTTTTTATACCTTACTGTATATATCAACAACCACCTGAACTGGAATCATGACTAAATAACGTACTCAATTAAAATAATAAATACAATTGCCAATGAAAACGTCAGAAAAATCGACAGCAATTTTGATTAATTAATACAAAATTAATTATTTGACCGATTGCGATAATTCTAGCTCAGGTGTTGTATAATATCCTTAGGAAAATGCATGCCAAGTTTGCAATTGATAGGCCAAGACTATCGTGAGAAACATGTGCCCAAGTACAACGAGACCTCCCATTAGGTTAACATGGGAACCCTAAAAAGGGACTTGTCCCCTTAACTGACTTGTTTTACACGAATCCATTGCAACCTTTATATCGCTTTAAACGAGGCTTATCTGTATACTAATCAGTTTTTATAATGTGGGTTGGCTTTGCGTGGGGATTTCCGATGAATGAAAGAAAAGGTGTTCCTTTATTTTCCGTCATGTTATATTAAGGACTTAACAGAGACTACAAATAAATCGGGCGTGGCATATACCTTCAGCATTTTATGTTTTCAAATGGCTTACAAAGTATAAATTCAAAATATTCTACTTTCAAGCATGTTTCCTTTGCGTGTCGAAGATAAACCGTCTGAGTAGGAAGGTTTATCTCTCAGCATAGTAAGCGGTGTTGGCTTACCGTGGTCACTTAGTTCGTAAATCTTTTAATGTATTTATTACTCTAAGATTGGTGTCTACGCACGTGACCGGTTTATGGAAGAACAGCTCCACCGATAAGTGTCACTTTATAAGACTGCGCTTGGAATCACTTAAAGCAGATAATAGTGACTGTTTTCAGGTTTTTATCTGGACTACATTGAGCATTCAGTGCCTTGATGTGCTTCGATGCCGAAGAAGTTAATCCTCAGCAGACTGGTTCAGGCTACAAGCCGCTCATGACAGCTGTCTCTCTTATCTATGGCTGGTAAATCTCTCTCTCTCTCTCTCTTCATTTGGAAGTTTCCGCAAAGCTTTCACGTTTTCCTTTTTAATTTCTGCTGCCAGTTTGCTTCTTACAACTGCGAAGAATGTGTTATCGTGATGATCTCGAATTTATAGACCTGACGCTATGCCGAGACACTGACATCAGCTACAGGTCATTAAACGAGTTTTAGGAGTTTAAAATTTTAGTACGTTTTTAAAATCCCCCCCCTCATTTAAATCGTACGAATAAACTGTAAATCGCTGTGCGCTTAATGAATAAAAAGTAAGTTTTGTTCTATCAAAATTTTCAAAATGAGAAATCGGACCGCAGAAGTTCTTTAAAAAAAAAAAAAAGTACTCAAAGGATGGCTTTATTGGGCGAACAAATAACACGCAGACTTGTAAGGGAAGCAGGTATATTACAGGAAAAAAATATTTAAAACGGCTAAAACTAAATTTTATTTTTAATACAAAGAATTATGTACGAGGCTACAGAAAATCAAAATATTTGCTTTTCTTTAAATTCTCAGTTTACGTATACACTGAGTGGCCAAATTATTATGACCACCTGGTTAGTACGTTGTTGGGCCATCTTTTGCCTTTAATACTGCTTGAATTCGTTTTAGTTTGGACTTTGTTAAATGTCGGTAAATGGCTTCCCACACATATTAGCCCAAATGCAGTTCATCGCATTTCTGCTAATATACACATGTGTATTTGAAAGTAGCGGATCCAACTGTGTGATGGCCACCCCAGTGGCGCAGTGGTCTAAGGCGCTGGCCTTTGATCATTCGTCCGTAAGGGGTCCGGGTTCTAATCCCGGTCAGGCATGGATGTTGTTTGTCTTACGGCACTGGCTCTCTCCCTTCCCTGGAACCAGTGACCCTAAATTAGGGACGGGCGACTGCTTATAGCCCATTGAGTTGCTCACGGTGGTCGTTAAACCTCCAATCAAAAAAAAAAAAACTGTGTGATGCTCCTTCAGACTTCATAACCAAATGCTCCATTGGATTGAGATCCGGTGTTTGAAGAGGCCAATGTAGCAGGGAAAAGTCTCCGTGTTGTTCCTCAAACCATTCGCGTACAACATGAGCACTATGGCATGGTGCATTGTCCTGCTGGAAGATTCTATCTCCATTGGGATAAACCCTCAACATAAGTGGGTAGACTTGGATTGCAACGATATTTAAATACCTTTGTGCGGTCAGACTTTGCTCCTCACGAATCAGAGGGCCCAAACACTCCCAGGTATCAATTTTACGGCTGGAAACAGTTAAATTTATTCAAATAGGGATCGGTAAGACTATGCAACTTCCGTATGAAATCGCTCATTGCATATTGGCTGTGGAAAAGTATCGGCTTCATGAAGAATCACGTAGCGGTTCCATTGACAAGGACACTCACTACCACTTCTTATACTGGTGACAAAACATCGCGAGTTCTGTGGGCTGCGCCTGAGTACAAAGAAAAAAGAAAACCGGAAACACGAACGGCTGTAATTCGTTGAGTATGACTGGACCACGCAAAATGCGGACTCTACCATCGATAGAATGCAGTACGCAGAGCCTGATTTACGCAAGGACACACGGTGCCCGTGCCCTCCATGGAATGGGGGCCCCGATTTGAGCACTAACATTTAATTTTTATTATATGGGCAGCAAAAACGGCGAAGGCGGCGTGCAGCAGTTAATTTTCACCGAGCGTAAATATGCATCGATATGTTGCTTCAAAAAAATCGATTATTAATATCCATTTGAAAGATGGAGATAAAATGTTTACTTTTAATTTACAATTTTTGAACATTTATTGTCTCTTGCATTTATTAAAGTAGATAGTATTTGTGTATTAAGGCAGCAGCTCTTGTACTTTATGCGCAATTGCAAAATAATTACGCGAAGCACCAGGGGTGCTGCCTTAATACGCAAGTACCATTGTTAGTTTAAGATTCGTGCCCGGCGATGGGGACCCCATGTTGTTTGTGCCCAGGGCCCGACTTGTCTTAAGTCGATCTCTGGTAGTACGTGTTGTGATTCACTGGATCAGTATACCTGCTTCTAATCTTCTGTTGTCCAATCCGCATACTATTGGCACCAGGAGATTCGTTTACGTCAATGACGGCGATGGGGGCCCCCAAGTTGTTTGTGCCCAGGGCCCGACTTGTCTTAAGTCGGTCTCTGGTAGTACGTGTTGTGGTTCACTGGATCAGTATACCTGCTTCTAATCTTCTGTTGTCCAATCCGCATACTATTGGCACCAGGAGATTCGTTTACGTCAATGTTTAAGTCAATGACTGCGATGGGGGCCCCCATGTTGTTTGTGCCCAGGGCCCGACTTGTCTTAAGTCTGTCTCTGGTAGTACGTGTTGTGATTCACTGGATCAGTATACCTGCTTCTAATCTTCTGTTGTCCAATCCGCATACTATTGGCACCAGGAGATTCGTTTACGTCAATGAAATGTTATCACAGGGTGGCGTTTAAATCTTTGCTCTCGTAATCCATCCGTACGACGGACAGTCACGTGGGTTATTGTTTTAGACTGACTGGTATTGCGCCGTCAAATGCGAAATTGTGCTGCGGGGATTATTCTGTACAAGGCGAAGCGCACCCGTCGTTCACCTGTGAAATCCACCTTTCGCCGCTTTTTGCAGTTGTGTCGCCGGTTGGTTGGTTCTCCATTTTTGCGCAACTTCTGGTGAACTTTAATTTAGAGGCCTTCGAGCAAACCATAGGTGTTGGCGTTTCCAAAATGGACGCTCCCACCCTTCGTGCGCCAACAATTCGGCTTTTCGTACACTCTGAAAAATAATTGGTTTTACCCATCACGTCCGTAACTTCGCTCTCAACTGAACCGCCAACCTCATATATACTCAGTCTACAATCCATGCTTTTTTTCTCGTTACGCCAGTATCATATGCGACTCATTTTGCATAGGGGCGGTCGTAATTAGGTGAGTATTCAGGATATACAAACTGCAGTAATTGACGATGGTCAGTGCAATTTATTGCTGCTGTATTTCGACAATTTTTCTGTCCTGGAATTTAACTTCAAGAGGTGGAACTGTAGACCACAGCCAAACTCCAGCCATCTGTCTTCCTTATTAACGTCGTAGCCGGAACTGTTCTTTCACAATAGTTATCAGCTGCCTTAGTGAATAACCATTTCATAGCATTTTTGAAGAGGTTTTGTAGCTTTAGATAAGTTTATTATGTAGGAATGTTTGATTATTATATATGGTACAAATAGAATGTTTATAAATGTATACTATATCGTTGAATCATTTCGGAAGCTAGTAGCGCTCAGTTCCATTGGCAGACTTGTAACTTCGGAAAAAGGAAAACTAATATATGTGTGAACGATACTCACCTAAATAACTTCATCTTGAGCCGTATGTAAGGACGATATATTTATTAGAAACAGCGTAGCGGAATCACTATATACAGAGCTAACAAGATCGCTTCTACATCTTGCAAACATGGCGGCATCAGACGAACGACTAACATCATCAAAAAACAATTACGTCATATCAGTTCTGTCTCAGCTTAGCGTGCGTGAGTTTACGCGGAGGGTCACGTGCTCGATACAACGAGGATTTGAAATAATCCTTTCTCCTCTTCTATTCGATGCGCTTTAACCATACGACTGCTGCAAATCGCGTCATATCTTTGCACGTGTTTCCAACATATTATAAGCCCAAAGCTGAGTTACATTCATCGGATAAAATTTAGAATTTTACAAATTATAGATGTGAAGTTAATGCTACAAGGTTCTCTTTTCTAAATATTTTTTTAATTCACAAACAGGTACCTAATCCCCAAAATTTGCAAAAACATGTTCCGATGGAGAGTTACCTCTGAACCTACTAGGGAATCTTACAAGTATTCAGTAAGATCGATTACCATGCAAATATGTTTCAGAATATAGAAACATATGAAAAAATTAAGCAACTATTCTCTATTGCACACTTCTAATAGATTTGTAAACTCTTGTAATTGTCTGCTTTTCTACACAAATTAAAGACTGGATCGCTATAACGCTTTTAAGTTTTTAATTCCATTGTAAATGACAATATACCCTATAAAACAGGGGGTAGACTTCAGTTCATTATTCATCACAAAAAGGTTTGAATTCTCTTAGTAATAAAAAAAACAAGTTAGTAAAATCATGCAATGCATTGATTATAATACGCTTTCCAACATACCAGAAGTCATTACTCAAGTTATCACTCAAGTTATGGGAATAATGGCTGTGGAATAAATCTCGGTCCTGTGCCCTGACCTTTAATCCCATTTCGATTATATTCAACAGAACCGGTTTGGTATACCTCCGAAATAACATGATAAAGTTTTGTCGCAATCGAAGCATTTTTACGCAAGTTATGACGCATAATGGCGATGGAAGTGATTCCGCTTCTATGTCCTGACCTTTGACCCCATTTCGCCCATTTTTGATAAGGTTTGTCGCCAGGAGGTCCCCTACCACATACTAAAATTTCATCGAAATCGAACCTTTTTTACGTTAGTTATGACGCACAATAGCGGTGGAATGGATCCCGCTCCTATGTACTGACCTTTGACCCGATTTCGTTCACTTTAAATAGGGTTCCTTTCCAGGTGATCTCCAACCAGATACTAAACTTTCCTCGAAATCGAACGATTGTTGCGCGAGTTATCGCGCGAACGGACATACGCACACTACGCGTGACGTAATGAAGCAGATGGGAATCGCGACCATCTGCTCGCGGCAGGAGTATGACGTCATAAAACTTTAATAGAATCCACACACAACGCGTGACGTAATGAGACAGGTGCCGTGAAAAAATTCTCAAACGCGAGATTGTGACGTCATGAGATTTCTAAGCATTGGTAACATTAATGGAACAACGCCATCAACAAAAAACGTTATAATTCGGTGTGGTTATTTAACCCACTAAACGAATTCTCCCAAAGTCGAGATCAAGCTAAATCGATTTCGACTTTCATCAAAATTCTTAGAGCCGTTTTCAAAATAAAATGTACATACATGCATACAAGAATTGTTACTTTAAGGTGGACGTCAAGTAATTTTGCTTCCTATACTTCCGATGGAAAAACTTCTGTACACATTTTCTTCAAGGATGAAAATTTGAACATCGATTAAAATAGCTTCATTTCATAACTTGGAATACTTAATATTTTCTAAACCATAACTGTAATTATGCAATCCAACATTTTTTAGTCCACTGACGTCATCAAAGTATAGGTCACGCCATCTTTTATCTGGTTTTAACACCACCAAAGGAAAAGTTATTGATTTTTAATATAATTATGGTTGTTTTAGAAAATAAGTTTTCCAAGTTATAATATGAAGTTATTTTAATCGATGTTCAAGTTTTCATCCTTGGAAACACATTGTGAAGGAAATGTGCACAAAAGTTTTTCCATTGGAAGTATAGGAAGCAAAATTACTTGACGTCCACCTTAATAATATGGAATAAGAGCAATGGAATGGATCGCAATCCTCTGTCTTCGACCACATTTCGTCCATTTTCAATACGGTTAGTCCCCAGGTGGTCCCCTACTACATACTGAAATTTTATCGAAATCGAACCATTTTTACGTACGTTATGACGCATAAGGACAATGGAATGCATCCCGATCTTATGTCCTGACCTTTGACCCCACTTCACCCATTTTGAATAGGGTTCGTCCCCAGGCGGTCTCCTACTACATAGTAAACTTTCATTGAAATCGAATCATATTTACGCAAGTTATGACGCATAAGGGCAATGGAATGATCCTGCTCCTACGTCGTGACCTTTGACCCCATTTGTCCCATTTTCAATAGGGTTTGTCCCTAGGTGGTCCCCTACCACATACTAAAATTTCATCGAAATCGAACCATTTTTACGCCAGTTATCGTACGGACGGACAAACCTGGAGCATATACGCTTCTTCAACCTACGGTTGGAAAGCGTAAAAAACATTGGTAGTAACAGGGCTTTTGAAGCTAGTAAAAAATTTGGCTCGTACCTGCAGTTGAGAAATACTTACAGATCTCGAGCACAACGTAACGTTCATTCTAATTACAAGTAGAAGCTTTGGGATATTTTTATGAAGACCGGCCTAACCATTGAATGGTACTCCAAATAGTGATGTAGTGCTGAGAAAAAACAAATTGCCTTAGTGATGAACGTATTAGGTAAAAACAACGTATAGAAAGAGCCTTAAAATTTTTCTAAAGAAATTTAAAATTTGATTTGTTGTTTTTATCCTTTAGCAAATTTATTGAATTTTGTTAATTTCTTTTTAATTTTCATCAAAATTGCTTACTTTTGGCAATTTTGAATGAAAACAAAATGCTACGTGGAAGTCAGAGACCAAGAATATTAAGGTTGTTTTAAATACTGTATTTCCATTCCGTTCTGTACGATTCCAAATATTCAGTGAAAATAATGTAATTCAATCACACTGAATACACCTGACTTTTTTGCCGCTTTTGCTAAGATTATGAGGTAGGAGAAGACACATTTTCTTTTTCTTTTTTTTTTTTTTTTTTTTTTCGTATTTCAACGACCACCGTGGGGGCCACGGGTTCCGAGGTGGGTATAGGGCAAGTGAGAAGGTGCGCCGCCCGTGCCCCAGCTGCAGCGATTTAGCCAGAAGCCTCAGACCAACTTGCCACCGATGCATCCCCTTTGTGTTACCTATAACGAATCAAAGAATGGCCTACGAGGATTACTTTTGTTTAAGTCGTTGGCGTGTTTTGCAGACGTGCACTTCTCAACCATAAAACACTTGTCACTCTGCCTATATACACTATATTGGCAAAAGTCACAGGACACCTAGAAGAGAAACACAACATAGCATTTATTGACATACATTAGTACGGTGTCGGTCCACCTTTGGCCTTAATGCATGCACTGACCCTTCGAAGCTCGAAGTGGTTGGGTTTTGAGCTCCGTGATTTTCGTTGCTATAAGGTGTTTATTGAGTGCTTTAGTTTCTGTGGTTGCGTGTATCTTCAAGTTGAAGTTCTACGCTTTACGTTCGTGTATCTCCCAGGTTGGTGAGTGCCATATTTTTTCATTATTCACTGTTTTATTTTTCAACCAAGCTGGTCTTTTTTCGTTAAAGTCTCGCCATTGCTTCGATGGCGGAGGCAGACAAGGGTGACGCCCACATCCTTATCTTGGCAGATCAGCCAGCTTCCTCTTCTTCTTCTACCACTCAGCTTAATGAGGTGGCTCCCGAGCGTCATTGCGACGTCATGGACACCTCTTCTTCTCCAGCTATTACTCCCACCAAGTGCGGTGGTACCAAGTCTCCTATCTACATCTCAGCAGATGATGACGTATCCGTTATCAGCAATACTGAGCTCATAGCTTCTACTTTTCATCAACTTTCTGATCCGCCCTCACTGCTAGGAGCCGCTTCATCGAATTCTCGACCCATGCCTGCCCAAGCATCCTATGCTTCTGCAACTTCTGGGGTCCTCACACCCCCAGTTTCATCTGCTATGCCTTTTCCTGAATCCTATGTCACTGTCGTCGGTTCTACTGCTACAATTGACATACCAGAGGATTCCCGAGCTGGTCACCTTTTTTCCTCCACTATGGAACGGGGCGTCTATTTTGATGCGCTTCCCGACACTAAGCTGTGGCAATATAGCCGAGCCCTCAAAACTATCTTACCAAAGGATGCAATAGACTTTATAGCTCGAAAACCCAGATCTGTCTTGGTCTATTTTAAGGATAAAGCGCATGCTGACCAGATCCTTACGGAAGGTCTAACCATCAATGACGTGCATCTGTTACCACAACCGGTTGCGCACCGCCCGGTGCAGGTGACCTTCTACCCCGTACCACCAGAAGTATCCGACGCTGCACTTTGCACCTTGCTCAGCAGGTACGGCAGAGTTGTTGGCTCCATAACAACTCTCTCTGCGGCTCCCAGAGACCCTGAAGACAAATCGATTCGAGGTTTTCGCCGCACTGCTCGAGTCCTCTTTTCATCTGATGCTCAGCTGAAAGCGGGTCCGAATGTTTTGCACATCCGCTGTGGACAGCAACGCCGAAGAGTTGAGATAATCACTTCACAGTATTGCACTATATGTCAGAGCGAAAGTCACATAAGGGCTCAGTGCCCACGTGCCTCCCTGCAAACAGCTCCACACACTACCCCTGCACGGGGATAACTGGTTTTCCAGTTATTTGGGGAGCGGCGCCCCCACGGCCCGAGCTGACCTTGTGACTGGTCAACATCTGTTGTCATGACACCGCCTGTTTTTTGTTTTGCTGCTGTTGGTGTTTGCAGGGATGGCTGTTCATCCAGCTGTTGGGGAGTCGCGGCCCCACGATCCCGAGCTGGTCTTGTGTATCGCTTTTTCGTTTTTATTTATTTTCTCCACTGGCTAGTTGCCCGTGTTGTATACTTTTACCTAATCGCTGCCACGTTATGTACTAACACACCGGTCTTGTGGTTTTGTTACCCTCCATAACTAACTGTTTTATATTAACCGCTCAGTTCGTAGGTTGCTGAGATTCCGTTTAGGTTCCCCCGCACGGGGATAACTGGTTTTCCAGTTATTTGGGGAGCGGCGCCCCCACGGCCCGAGCTGACCTTGTGACTGGTCAACATCTGATGTCATGCCACAGCTTGTTTTTTTCTTCTTTTGGTGCTGTTGGTGTTTGCAGGGACGGCTGTTCGTCCAGCTGTTGGGAGTCGCGGCCCCACGATCCCGAGCTGGTCTTGTGTCTCGCTTTTTTGTTTTTCTTTATTTTCTCCGCTGGCTAGTTGCCCGTGTTGTATTCTACCTAATCGCTACCACGTTGTGTACTAACACCCCGGTCTTGTGGTTTTGTTACCCTCCACCACTAACTGATTTATATTAACCGCTCAGTTCGTAGGTTGCTGAGATTCTGTTTAGGTTCCCTGCCAGGATTTGTCTTCTTTGGATTTCTTTTTTTCCTTTTAGCTGGTTTGGGTGCTAGGCCTACCTGCATGTTTGCCGCGTGCGGAGACCCGTGAGGCGGAAATGGGATGTCTGGCGGCTGAGGTCGCAGGAGACCGGATAAGTGCCTCCTGTGTACCAACACTCCTCTTCGACCCCGGCTTCGCTGTAAACGGGAGGCTAGAGACTAACCCACCTCTAGTCAGAAGTCTTGTACCAAGTTGTGTGCAGGGCTTTAGCGGCTTTTTTGTCGTATAGCACGGCAGGGTAAGCCCGGGGGCTGTGGGATCATGCCAAAGGCGTTGGCATGACGGTACCAGGAGGCCGAAGTGTCCGCCGAGTGCGTGTGATCACAGCCAACGGACTATATCTGCAACGTATAAGCTCCAGAACTGTGTCCAGCGTCGTTTTCTTGGCTTGCGGACCTCCAGTTCTCCCTTGTAGGGCTCGGTGGTGGGTGGAGTAGTCTGCAGACGAATCTTCCTTCTTTTTTTCCATGGGTAAACCCAAAAACAAACGCTCCAAATTTAAGACGCCTGAGACAATGATAGTTGCAAACGACTCTCCTTCGTCTTCTCACCTTACCAAGTCTCATAACCTTAAACGGTCTTTAGACCATGACCTGGACCCAGAATGTGGAACTTCTTCTTCGGCAGCTGTACCAGTCGCTCCGAAGCGTCGTCTCCCCTCGATTGCTGTGACTTCGCATGCTACACACTTACTTGTAGAATCCATCGATCCGATTGAGAGACTGTCCACCAGATCTCCATTTTTCATTTCTAAAGCTTTGAACGCTGCGGTTGGCCCCTTGAAGTCTGTGAGGAAACTTCGCTCTGGGGACCTGCTTGTCCAAACTTGCAGTGTTTCTCAGAGTAACACTTTTCTGCGCCTTTCTAGTCTTCAAGGCATTCCTGTAAAAGTGACACCTCACTCCGTTTCTTAACACCTCTCGGGGTGTTATTTCGGAGTTTGATCTCTTGCCATGCAGTGAGGATGAATTGGTGACTGAACTTGCGGATCAGGGTGTTCTTGCTGCACGTCGTATGATGATCCGGCGTGATGGCTCTTTGCTTAAATCTAAAAATGTAATCTTGACTTTTGACTCCCCGAAAGTTCCGACAGAAATCAAAGCAGGCTACTTGGTCTGTGCAGTTCGCCCGTACATTCCCAGTCCTCTGCGCTGTTTCAGGTGCCAGAGGTACGGGCATTCACAACGATTCTGTAAGAGTTCCGCCTGCTGCGCTAATTGTGGCTCCGGTGAACATGACGGGGAAGGTTGCACTTCTGCGGCCTGCTGTGTTAACTGCGGTGAGGCCCATGCAGCTTACTCCCGCAACTGTATGAAATGGAAGGACGAGATGGCGATCCAGCGCCTCAAGACCCTGGAAGGCCTCTCGTACCCTGCTGCCAAAGCCAAGTTGGGTATTCCCAACACCCGACAGCGTAGTTTTGCCGCAGTTGTTAAGTCTCTGCCACAACCCGTGCAGCCCTTTGTTCCGCGCCCTGTAGCTCTCGCCGCACTTGCCACGCGATCTACAGTTGAACAAGCGACACAGGTGGATTTCACCGAGCTCCAGCTTATTCGACCAGCTGAGTTTGCGCCTCTCTCTTTGAAGACGCCCGCCTCTTCCGGTTCCCAGCAGACAGCCTGCACGTGCGGAAGACCCGGCCCTCAATCCGCAAAGGTGTGCAGTGTCCATCAAACTGTCTCGGCCTCAGCGAGGTCCCCACCCTCACCCAACATTATAGAAGAACACGGGGGGAGGAGAGTGACAGTTCGTCCCCAGCCTCTACCAGCATTGCAGAGGAACATGGGGGGAGGAGAGTGACAGTTCGTCCCCGCCCTCTGGCAGCATTGCAGAGGAGTGTGGGGGGAGGAGAGTGACGGTTCATCCTTTTCCATTAGTAAATTTATGAATTTTAATAAACTTCATTAACTACCTTTTCTTCACTGCTTTCTTCATACTCTTTTTCAACTTTTACCAAGCCTGTCTGCTTCTACTCATTTTCCACGCTTTTAAGATTCTGTGGCTGATAGTTCTTTGTCTGGCGCTCTTTGGCCAAACCTGGCCCTTGCGCCACTAAAATCCACTAACCAACCAACCAACCACACACTACATCTTCTTCTACTTTGTCCACCAACGCTTCACAGACTTCTTCCTATTCGAGGAAAGTCGCGGAATCAAGATCTTCCAAAAGTCAGCTTACTGCCATTGGTCAACAAACGACTTTGATGCCTCCACCTCCTGCTGATCCTAAGAATTTTCCCAGGCTTCCAAAATCGACTCCCCCTTGTACTTTTACAACCACTGCTGATGTACATGTTGACCACTCCTCAGCTTTTACCGTTGGCTCCATGACACGAGTCACAGGTAACGCTTCGGGTTCAGACTCTCCAGACGATCATGAAGCTTTAGTGGTTGCTGGAAAACGCAGTGGTGCTACTCGCTCCAAGACGAAGAAGTCAAAGACTCTGGCGTCCCGAAGATCATCTCGCTCTTCTACCCGCTCATCCACTCGCTCCGTCAGCTCTCGACGACCGTTCTCCAGGTCGCCTCTACACACTTCCTCTGAGACAGCATGTGAGGGTGCCTTTCCCTCACTAGAAGAATTCACAACTTTTCTTGCTGAAAATGCTTTCCCTGCTGAGCCTCTGCCATACGAGGACGTGCTGGATTGCCTTTTAGGGTCCTCTAGCCCTTCCTCAGCACGCACTTCCATTCAGCAGTATGAAGCAGCTCTTCCACAAGTGCTGGTTCAATTACACTCACTTGAAAACACTCTTCGGCGCACTGCGGACGAGGTCCCGTGGAGTGCTTGTTTTCTCCGTCGACTCCACCCCATCACTACAGCCAGTCAATTCCTACTGCATCCCACAACTAACCTAGACATTCAAGGTGGTGTCACTTAATTGTCGCGGTTTTGCGACACCTCTTGCGAATGCGCTGGTACGAGAGGATCTTGCTCCGCTGAATGCTGATATATTACTTCTGCAGGAAACAAACTGTACTTCCACCACTCAATTTCATCAATGGCGTCAGTGGGATCATACTTTCCATCACGCCTACAGCCAACTGTCGCGTGGTGGCATGGCAGTTGGTGTTCACTCACGTTTTCGTTCAACTCTTTCCTCCTTCTCAGTGAAAAACTTATGTCGAGACTTATTACAACGAGTCTCTTTCACCGTCGCAGCTGAAAAATTTCATGTATTCAACATTTATGTTCCTTGCACTCCTACTCACGTGCCAGAGTTGTTTGCTAAACTTCGACGGGCTCTGTCACGTATTCCCATCACCGACCGGGTACTTATCGGAGGGGACTACAATTGCACTCTACATCCCCTAACTGATCGCTCTTCTTCTTCCAGAGAACACCGTACGGAAGTAGTACATCTCTTACAGTCTATCACTTCAGACTTCTCACTCGTAGATGTTCAACGCCATTTGTCACCAACCCAGACTACACATACATGGCGTGCACCAAGAGCCATTGATCCTCCTACAGCAAGATTGGATCGCTTTTATGCAACTTCTCTTCTTCTCCCAGCAATATCAGATTCATGCTGTACACCCACAGCTTCCTCGGATCATTGCGCCATTGCCATAACAGTTTTTGCTACTTCAACACAGCCACGTACAATCCGGCCTTGGACTTTTGACGACACTCTTTTAGATGACTCAGCCTTCTGCTCATCGGTGTGAGATTTTCTTGCGGATTGGCGTACAAGGCTTCATTCTGCACCGTGCCCCCTCAACGTTTGGTTGGAAGTAAAACGCCACCTCATACTACTGGTACGAAACCTGTCATACTCGATCATGACACAACGGAGGATGCGACTTGATCATACTAGGCAAATGCTTTCTTTGCTCAATCTTGCTGATCCCCTATTTCAAGTCTACCAGGCAGAATTACATTCACTTTTGGTGCCACTTGCAAAACAAGCCCTTCAACGCCTTAAACTACAACACCTGAAACCTGATGCTTGTTCGTACGAATTCCTTACGTCACTTGAGTCAACTCGCCGATCCTCTTCTGTTCTACAGCACCTTCGTCTTCCAACTGGAGTAGTTTCATCCGAACCAGTTCCAATTTGTTCTATGGTACGTAATTACTACATTTCAAAATTTTGCGAAACTCCTCCTCCCTCCCCTACGGCTTCTGCTCTTCTGTTCTCTTCTTTGCCTCAGGTCCCTTCTCATCTTTCAGCCAGCCTCCTCCATCCTCCCACTTTAACTGAGCTCTCTGACACTTTCTCGTCCCTCAACCCCCGGGCTTCACCTGGCCCGGACGGTCTCCCTGTTTCTTTCTATAAGGCTTTTCTTCCTGCCCTCCTTCCATTTCTCCTCTGTGCCTTTTCTACTGCCATGCATCTTACATCTCTTCCAAGGAGTTTCACGCTCGCACATGTTGTACTTTTCCCCAAGAAGGGTGATCCGCTTGACTTGGAGAATTGGCGTCCCATCTCACTCTTAAATACTGATTATAAACTCTATACTAAATTTCTGTCCCGCCGGCTTAACCCCATACTCCCTCATATTCTCTCCACTAATCAAACCTATACTGTACCCGGGCGCTCCATCTCCCATAATATTCAGCTTCTTAATGATCTAATTCACCTCGCCCGCTCTCGCTCAGAACCCCTTGCTCTTCTTTCCCTCGATCAACGCTCAGCGTTCGATAATATTTCTCATGATTACCTTCTTGCTACATTACTAAATTTCGGCTTTCCTTCTTCCTTTGCTTCTCTTCTCATCTCCCTCTACCGGGACGCAGTTTTCCACGTCAAGCTGCTCAACCTTCTCACAGCTCCCATACCCTTTCGTCGCGGCGTGCGTCAGGGTTGCCCCTTATCCGGGCGGCTCTTCGCCCTCGCAATAGAACCTTTTTTACGCGCAGTCCATCGATCCTTCTTTGCTTCACTACCACCGGTGGTAGCCAGCACACGTCATCATGTTGCTACCTATGTTGCCTACGCCGACGATATTACATTCTGCATTCGGCAAGACTCATAATTTCACGATCTCCACAATCTCTACAATACCTACGCCTCATGTTCCGGAGCAGCGCTAAACACAAAGAAAAGCACAGGCCTATGGACCGGTTCGTGGACTAACCGCACTGACTCTCCTTGGGGAGCAGAGTGGTCCAACACCTCTCAACGATTCCTAGGAGTCCACCTTGGAAAACCAGCAACTGCTTCACTCGTCACCTGGATGACTCTCCGGCCACGCCTACATCGCTCGGTCGCAATCTGGCGGCGCGCACAATTCTGCACCTCCGTCTTTCAAAGAGCACGTCTAACGCACACTTACCTGCTTTCAATATGCACGTATTCCTGGTTGGTTTCGAAGCAACCAGCACTACGTCTTCTTGAACTCACCCGCTGTCAAACTCAGGTTATCTGGCCCGGCCATCACTGGGTCGGAGCACCTCAACTCAGCCTGTCTCCTTCCAACGGAGGCATTAGTCTACCCGACGTCAGATCCTATTACAAGGCTTATCGTGTGTCTACGTTTTTACGATCACTTGCAGCACCTGCTCCCTCTGCAGTTGCTGCTCGTGATGTCATAGTCTCTCCGCATAACCCACGCTTTACTCTCCTTTCGTTCTTACTCATGGACCACTGTCCCCTTCTCACACTTTTCCCTCCTGTCTACAAAGAGGCTATCTCCTTTCTTCGTTCCCTCCCTCTTTCTCGCTCTCTCCCTGCCTCCACAAATGACCTTTTCCGAACCTCTTTTTTTCTTCTCTGCTACACCCTCCCCATCTCCCATGTTTTGCTTTTCCTTCATGGCTCAGAGCTGGAGTCGTTATTGTCAGCGATCTTGTTAACACCGATCTTTCCTGGCTCCCCTTCTCTTCTTTACCCTCTGCTCTCCGTTTCAATGCCAACGCTCACTTTGTTCACAACTCTCTTATTTCTACTATAATCTCCCTGTTCCCTGAGCTTGCTACTATCTCAGGTCTCATTTCTGTTCACTCTGCCTCTCTCCTTCTCCCATTTTTTCTGTCGTCCATTGGTCCACCTCTTCCTCTTGTCTCTTTCTCAACAGCTGATCTCTACCGTTTTCTCTCTCGCTCTTCTGCACCTCTTCCCATTTCTGGTATTCCACTCTGTTCTACCTCCGCAGTGTGGTCCGCTGCGCTTTCCCCACTTTCAGCACCCCTTGAAGTCAATTCACATTGGCTTTTCTTACACAACCGCCTCCCTGTGCCGTCGATTTTACATCGCATGACCATTTTATCTTCACCCTCCTGTCCGTATTGTGGCGAGGAGGCTGACGTCGAGCATGTCTTCATGTATTGCACAGTATTATTGCCAATACTCCAACTCGCTTTCACGCTAGCGCAACGATCCTGTGAGACCGTCCTCACCTTCAGCGCCTACCGAACACTACTTCTGAACTCTTCTCGCCCTATTCACCTTCCGGCAGTCTGCTCCTACATCTTCGTGCTTGTAAAACATATAATTCACGTGTATCATCTTCAGCGTCCCCCGAAGCTTCTACTGACATAAATAAAGTCAGTACTGCGTTACTTTGTCATTTTCGTAATCGCCTACTCTCCCGCCTTCGACTAGAACTTACCACTGCAGTTGCACGCTGCAGTGAACCACAGTTCCTATCAACTTGGTCACCAGCAACCACTTGGTTTGCAGGGTCGCCCACAACGCTTCACCTTACAGTCGGAACTTTTGTTTCACCTACCTCCTGATAGATACAATTTTTGCCATGCTGATTTCTCTTCAATCTCTGCTTCATCAGAGACCATTTTTTGTCTTTTCCGACAAATTATCATACATAAACTGTATTCTCTCACCACTATATTGAGCTTTGTGAATAGGTCGTTGCGTCAGCTACAAGCACCTGTAAATCTTCTTTTCATATGTCATTTTGAGACGATTTTTCTATACACATTTCCTGTTTGTTTTTTCTTGCTTCGCAACTGAGTGCAATCTTGTTCCTCAACATTCACTGTACTATATTATTTGTACTCTCTATTTTATCAGAATTTTTTTGTTTGTCTCACTATTGTACATCACTTTTAGTAGATCAATTTTTGTATAGAATCCTATGAATTGTTCGAAGCATGAGCTACTTATAATTGTCAATTTCTTTTCACGCTTTTTTTAAGACTCTGTTCTCATCCTCTTCACATGTATCATTTCGTGTATAACTCATGTGTAAATTTTTTTGTTTTTCATTACTCATCTTGCTGAATTATGTATTCTCTCTGCGATGGTCAGAGACTATTTCTTTTTACCACCTCTGACAAACCAATATATATAAATTGTAACTTCTCGTTGTACAGAATCATGTATATAGGTCGTTTCACGAACCACAGACATCTGTAAACTTTGTCGTTTTTATAGTATATTCTTATCTTCAATTCCTGATTCAACAGTGTAATTTTACTTTTCAACTGTGTAAATTTGTGTTCTCCAATACTCACTGTGATGAGTTGTGTCTTCTCTCTGTATTTTCAGAGATTATTTTTCCTTTGTATTCTCAGGAAAATTATTGTATATAACTATTTTTCATATCACCGTTGTATGTAACATGTAGTACCGCGAGCCACATTCATCTGTAAATTTTTCATCATCTGTCTTTCGAACTTTCGATTTCATGTTTGTCCCTTGATCACCTGCAACCTCCTGGTTTTCCAGGTCACCCACAATGTATCACCTTTCGGTCAGAACTTTTTTTTCATCAATATTGTGTAAAATTTATACTCTATAGTGCTCATCATTCTGGATTGATTTTACTCTCTGTATTACCAGAGATTCATATTGCCTCGCCAGATTTCTACTGCACTTAACTGTTGTCATGCAAACGTTGCACCGAATCCTGTAATTAACGTAGCGCAAGCTGCACATTCTGTTAATTTCTCATCACCTGTCTTTTGAATCTATGTCTGCAAGCTCGAATTCTGTATTATTCCTTGCATCAATACTGTGCAAAATTAATATTGTATAACGCTCTTCAAGCTGAATTGTTCCTATTCTTTGCTTTGTCAGAGACTTTTGTTGCCTCACCAGACACTCGAGTGTAATTAACTGTTTTTTTACTATCATCAATGTACAGAACCGTGTAAATAAGCAGTAGCGTAAGCTACAAGCATCTGTAAATATTTTTTTGTCATACATCATTTGAGATGATTTATTCAAGCACATCTCCTGTATCTTTCTTCTAATAAATACTGTGTGAAAACTGACCCTTCGAGACATGCTTTCGACAAGGTTTTGGAACATAGCTAAAGGTATGCGCTTCCATTCAGTACATAATGCTGCAGCTAACTGTTGCTTAGTAGTAGGCCTTGGTCCCAAACTTCTTATGCAGCGTTCTAATTCATCCCATAGGTACTCTATGGAATTAAGATCAGAGCTCTGTGCTGGCCAGTCGGAATTATCATCAAACCACGCCGTAACAGTCATTGCTTTATGGCTCGGTGCATTATCCTGCTGGTACCAATAAGGCTCGGATCCATGGTATTGCCACAGAGTTTGTAGGGTATAATTGTTCAGAATATCGAGATAGACGTGCTGGTTAACAGGTTTTTCCGCGATCACGAATGGGCACGAATGGGCCGGTGCCATACCATGAAAAACACCCCCACACGAGTACACTGCCAGCTCCAAACTTGACTGTAGGAACAGCACACTGTGGTAAATAGCGTCCCCCTGGCTGCCTCCATACCCACACACGGCCATCAGACTGATGGATCGTGCATCTGGATTCATCAGTTCTCATAGGACCCGTTTCCATTGATCTACGATAAATATTCTTTACAGCGTGCTAAACAATGAGTAGCCTTCCGAGTAGAGATAAAAGGCATATGAGCAGCCGCACGACCACGGTAACCCATGGAATGAAGTTCTCTGCGAATGTTACGTGTACATGCCGCGGTTCCCGTATTGTGTCTCACCTGTACACTGAGGTCTTGTGCAGTACTCCGTCGATTAGCGGTAATGACTCTCCTGAGGCTTCGACGTCCTCTATCGCTGATTTTCTTTGGTCTGCCGGTACGTTTTGCTGCTTCAGGTACGCCATGTGTCTTCCACTTATTCAGTGCATCCAAAACAGTTGACTTGGGTATGTTTAAATGCCTCTCGGTTTCTCTTATGGACAACCCACTAATATAACACCCAACAATCTTTCCTTTCTCAAAGTCAGCTCTCTCCCGCCGCGACATTTTCACTCAACCTAACGGTGCGATATGATCGCGGTCAGCTACAAGCTTGTTTTTATACCGTTTGCAGCTGTACCTCGCATCTTAACAACGCAGCGGTTCAGTTCATTTGCTTTTGAAGGGGTGTCCGGTGACTTTTGTTAATATAGTGTATGTCTGTTTAATTTTCTGTGTTTATATCCCCACACTAGCTTATACTCTTATCCTAAGGAGAAGGCACTTCTCTTGTAACTTTTTCTTTCTTTTTTTTTTTGTACTACTGCCTTGATGAAGCAGTACCGTACTACCGATATTAGGAGCCTTGTGTTCGTAAAACGCCCCTTCACATTGATTCCGCAGTGGTTTTAGTGTCATCCGTGCTCTACGAACATTCTGCTACGATACAAATAGGCTTGAATACAAAACACAGTATTCCATTTTACATGACCATTTAAAACATCCTGTCCTGCTTTCATTTCTAAATAACCATGAAAAGTATCTGAGCGCGGCGAACTTAAAAAAAAAAAAAAAAGCTGTCTTGCACCGCTAAGGTTCTTCTACGCCACTGAATTCAGTAAAAGGTTAGCATTGAAATCTTCTTTGAAGGAGTTAAGAACAAGAAAAAATTGCTTCCGAACGGAAATTTTAGAGATAACAGGGAAACTTCTTAGTTCTCGCAGCGAAGATGGTCAAAAGACTGGATATTCGAAGAATTAATATCAACAAGGTTATCACCTTACCAACGGAATAAGGATGTTGTTTATAAACACACAAAGAGCAAGACATTGCTGCCGAAGCTCGCGGTATTTTCTCGGGATACAGGTATATACGTATCTACCTTACCTTGGAATTTTCCATACGTCTCTCTGATTTTGTGCGGTGCTTGGTTCCCACCCCCTTCCCGTTACTCCCACCCCCGGACTGGTGTCACGGTTCATAGTTTGAAAGATATGTCACCCTCTCCTTTCACTCATTTTTCTGTTTATCTTTCCTATTGAATTCACTTACTCAGATCTCCTAGCTTCCTATTTCTAAGGGTAGTTTTAGACCTGGGGTCAGACATTCCCTTCCTAAAACTTCTTCAAATATCGTATGGTATCGAATTTTCCATACGGTTCCAGAATATTGCTACCGAGATCATTCAGCAAAAGAAAGTGTTCAATTGATGAGTGTAGTCTAGCCAGCGTTGTTCAAAACATAAAATTCTGAAGTTACGTAACACAAAAATTCAGCCAGAATTGGATAAATGATTTCACTACCGATACCAAACTCATCGAGTTCCTTTATCACACTTCGCAAATCGTTTTTCAGGGGCTAAGCACGTTGGCGATGATCATGAGCTGCACACAAAAATGAAGAATTTGCTGAGGAACAGGGATCATGATGCTGGGGAATAGGAATTATGATGAGGTGGTTTCCCGTTGCCTTCCTTACCTCAGTATTGCAACCATTCACGATTACGACTTCGATAAGTCAAGGGACAACAGTTAAAAATAGCTCATTATACTTTCAGAGCCCATTTTGGGAATCCATCCACGCATTTGCGAAAACCCTGGGAAACCGCTGATGTGTTGGTTGAAAATGGAATTTGAACCCTCAATGTCGCCTACTATAGGCAATCACGAGGTGGGTGCTTTAGCCAACTGGACCACGCTGGTTATCTGTAAATCATTAAAGCATATTAAAGAATTAAAAATTATTTTTGTCTACACATCCATAGATTAATTAGATTGAAATAGCGTGGTCACCCTGGTATCGCAATAGCCGAAGCGCTGGGCACTGAGCGTTCGTTCGAGATGGGCACGGGGTCGAGTCCCGATTGAGTCGTGTTTGTCTTACGACACCCTCTCCCATCCCTGGAAGCAGTGGTCACAAATTAGGGATGGGAGACTGCTTATAGCCCATACAGTTGTCCACCATGCTCATTAAATCTGAAGTAATAAATTTCGTGGATTGCGTTACCTGCAGTTTAGCTTCTCATAACCTTCCGTGCCACTTTACGAATATGTTATCACTGCCTTTAAATTAACATGGTAAAATATTTTCCTTTCCTGTGCTCAGCGTATTAACCTGAGTAAAATAAGAAAAATCATTGTCCTTTGTAGTTTCTATTGTTCAGTTTAAGTTTTCGTTCAAGCAAAGGATTCCGGTGATTGGTCATAGTGACTGACATATCCCGCTGAAGGACTCGATTTAAGTCTTCTATAAGACAGTGTTTCTTTCATAGTTCTGACCCATTTCGATACTTGGAGTTCATAACACTATATTCAGGGCCTGATTATCGCAGGGGCATGCGGGGCACGTGCCCAGGGTCCCCAGTTTGAAGCGGGGCCCCAATTTTCATAATGTTATGTTAAAAATTCCTTTTGTTGAAAGTTCCATTTTGATTGGAGTAGTAACTATCAAGAGGACTAATAAAATTTCTGAGGCACCCGTCTTAACTAACTCAGTGAGGCATTTTAAACATTTTAGATTGTGAGCTCTGCCTTCTATCCATTGCTACCACGACCACTATCGTAAAATGCGACACGTTGATTGGCGCAGTATATCTTTGTCCGTGGATGACGCTATCAGTCTGCAGCCGCGCGGATGGAAATATTTGTCGAGGAAAATGGCAACATATAAAGCAAACACTTGTTTATAGTATGTGGTTCTACCATGAAGCTTTTCGACTTGGTTGTAGCGAAGCTCTCAATTTTACGTTTTTGTTAGTGTTAGCATGTGGTAATAGTTTGAAGTGAGATAATAATTTTTAAAATTTTGTAGTTTTTATTAGAATTTTAACTGATATCGTATTTTTTTAAAGTGTAATACCCTACTTTTCAAGTGATGTCTCAACGAACGTATCTGTCCGGTTCTGCTAAAAGGAAATTAAAGACTAAAAAAGAAGAATCTACCAAAAAACTTGCAGAATCGCTGTTAAAGTATTCTGTTACGGTCAGTCAAAAACCGAATTTCTATGAGAATAAAATGATTATTTTTTGTGCACCAAGTAATGAACATTGTAAAGATTTTGATGCATCAGCGAAGGAATCCGAAGACTCTGATCAATTTTTGAACTTTTTTTTCAAGAAAGAGGGATTTTGTTATTAAATATGAATCGCGATATCACCAAATAAAACTGTATTTTAATGATGGTATTAGATGGAGATGCAATATATCTTCATGTCGCAGCAGAAGAAGTTTTCGCGTAGCGGAACATGGTGTGAGAACTGTCGATTGCCTTTAATAAAATAACCCCGAAAATGTGATTTATGAACCATATTTGGTAATTTATCACTTGCGCCCGGTTAACAGAAAAGTAGCGTTTATTTTTAATGAATACTATTATGCATATTAAGGAGTAAATCTGGATTTTTAATTCATTATATCTAGTATATTGTTATTTAAAACTGTCTCACTTTTGTTTGCATATGGCTTTGAAACATTACCCTTAAAGTTTCATACATATGCGTGTCTTTCTGTGACAGAGTAAAAATATGATGTGAGGGGCCCCCATGAAGATTATGCCCAGGGCCCCAGGTTTTCATGATCGGGCCCTGACTATATTAACTATACGCTGTTTATCAGATTCTCTCGAACATATTTCAAATATTTCCTCTAAAAAACAACAATCGTTTTGCTATATTATTTTGCACTTATATAAAGTTTTTACTCCCAGCTTTTCTTTGAAATCTACGTAAATACATAAATAAATCTACGTAAATACATAGCAACCAACTATTTGATCTGTACATATAAAACTGAAGGCCCTCATTGACTCATCGCCGAATTTCAGAAACTACTGAACTTGTAAAAGGAACAAATATGAAAATTATAACATAGTCGCACTAAGAAAAAATATTTTCCTACGATAATTTTAAGTGGATTGAAATGTGTTTTTAAATAACCCAGCTTTGATAACGCTAGGACGTTTTGCAATGATTAAAGCGATTGTTGCCCAGCAACTGAAGCCCCGCCCTAAGTTTTGAATGACTTGAGTTGACCTGCTCAGTATATATTTTGTTCTCAATTTATTTGTTCTGAATTTATTTAACAAAAAACCTTAAAAATCACGTAAAAAGCGCTATATCATAATATGCTTTGCATTTAAACATTTATATTATCGTTTGTCAAGGCTTTTTGAGTCAAAATCAAATTACCAACATTCGTTTTCACCGAAGCAACGGCGACGTCATAAAAGTGGTAAGGTGACTGCAATAAATATAAATGTGCGGGTAGATTTTCATAGTAATTGAAATTTGAAAAAAAAAAAAAAAAATTCCCCCCTTGAGATATTAGCGATGGCAACACAATTTTGCTCACGCTTCCGAAAACATCTGACTTGCTAGCTTTCACATGTACAGTTTCGAACGAAATTGTTTACGAAAATGTTTATAAGCAAGGTTCTTTTTACATTTATGCTAAAAGTAACAACGTATTTTTGTTCTGTTGTCTATTAATATTTTAACTATGAAAGTGAAGAGTAACGACGTATTTTGATTTTCTTCGTGTAGGCTTGAAATTTTAAATTTAGAGTTATGAACGAAATTGCTTGGTGTCGTCTGGCAGAATAAGTCGGGCAGACATGCGTTTCCCAAAAGAGCGAAGAAATATACAGTGTATGGCCATTTCAACTGTATTTTAATATCAGCACGTTCGAAGAACGGGTATTTATATCTAGTCTAAGTATATTTAGCTTTTTTGATTTTATTCTAATTTATGAAAATACTGAAGTTATATCCTCTGGTGATAAACGCCTTTTACATTTCAGCTATGAGAGATCTACCCGGACGTCACAAAGTATATACAGTAGTACAGGGATGTCCCTTAAGTGTTTGCGTACCATTGGCGTAGTGAATTCTGAAAGCAATATGACACACAGTGTGCTTGATATGTATAAATTTAGTGTCTTGCTGTTGCTTTTTTTTTTTCTTTTAGCATACCTTTCACCTCAATTTCATCCAATCATCCTAACTCATTGCTCCCGCCCTCTTCATTGCAGAGCTGCCTTGTCGTAATGAGGATTCGTTATCTGTTGTTTTCATCGAGGGTTTGCCCATAGGACCCCTGAAAATTATTTCTATCGCAACACGAACTTCTCTTTGCTTTTTCTTTCTGTTGCTTACAAAGTCCAGTTCACATGCTCTATTTAACGGCTTTCATTCCTAATAGAGGCATTGCCTTAAAACAGGTGCTTGTAATTAACGTCGCTTATCATTAAGGTCCCGCCCAGGCCGACCCAGGTAACAGTTTTCGACAATCAGATGCTTGTCTTGTCCGAAATGTCAAAGTTATCTGTGAAATCTCACGGCTCAACCATACGTGTGGTGCCACGGGCGAATTACGCAGGGTGCAGCACCAAGCAAAATACGAACTAACTTTTTGTGCCTATCTCAACTGGCTTACAAACCTTTCACCACGAAAGATTGACTTTTTTTTTTCTTCACAACTTCAAAGTTCTGCAAAAAAAAAAAAAGTTTAAGGGTGCCCATTTTCATTGGAAACCAGGTAGTTTTGAAAGCACAGAATTTTTTTTTTTTGCCGCTCTAAATACAGAAGATCATGAAATAGACCGACGACACGCAACCGGGAAAGAGACTGAAGTAAAATTAAATTCTTTTTGTATATGTCTGCGTTGCTAACTTCCACGAGCATCTAAAGTGTGGTCTGCCCGTCCCCAACTTAGGATTACAAGTTTTGGGAATATATTCTTGTCTTATATAGATAAGGGATTTATATACCCCTCCCCTAAATATCCCCTATAAAAATGTCAACAACCCTTATAACGTTTTAAGCTTTTGATAGCTGTATTTTTAAATTGCTAACTGGGCAGCTAATTGGTTAATGTTATTAGATAGCTTCGAAGAACACTAATTCCACCTCAGAAACAAGTAACCGAACTGCCAGGTAGAAAGACCTAATTCCAACGATTTATTCTCCCAGCACTTGTACTTCAGGACATCAATATTTGAGATTTGAAATTAATGAAGAGGATTTTAGGAAGGGATGTCTGACCCCAGGCCTTAAACAACCCTTAGAAGTAGGAAGCTAAGAGAGTTGGGCTAGAGTGCCCGACAGAAAAGTCACAATGAAGCGAGGTGAAAAGGGGAAGGACTCTTTCTTTAAGCCCTCGCAGACAGCTTAACGTGCCCATCCGACGCAACGTAGATATTTAGTGAATTCGATCGTTCGTACCTGCCTGTGGGATCGATCGTGGGACTTTCCGTGGCAGTCACGAACGTTAACCACTAAGCTATCCGCAGCCAAGAACATCAATATAATCTACTGTCAGAACATAATGACGCAGGTACAATCGCAGACATCAATCGTATAACAATGACACTCATTCCTCGATCACATAAAACTTCTTAGTTAAACGTATTCTTACTAAAATAAAACACTAAAAAAAAAAAAAAAAAAAAAGTTTAGAGGTATGCGTCACACTCTATATTTGATATGCATACACAGTGGAAGTTCGGTGCCGGCGCAGTAGTCTAAGCATTGGCTTCTGACCATTCGTCCGAAATGCGTTCAGGTTCGAATCCCGGTGACGCCATGGAGGTTGTGTTTGTCTTACGGCACGGGCTTTCTCTCTTCCATGGAACCAGTGCCCCTAAATTAGTGGCAACTCAATCAGCTATAATATTACTTATAGCGAATTGAGTTGCTCACGGTTGTCGTTTAACCTCGAAATACGAAAAACAAATTGATTATACGTTTAATTTTTTAGATAATTCTGCGTTAGTCCTGATATTCTACTGTAGTTTCTACCGCCTTTCAATTCGGTTATACGTAATTCATTTATACGCGGTTTGCGAATTATACCTGACAATTTGAATTTCAGGTAATGAGAAATTCACAGTTCTTTTTTTTTTTTTTTTTACATGTAACCCGGTATGCTAAAACTTCGAGAGAATCGAGACAGCTCCGTTTCTTCTTGGTGCAGCCAAACTTAAACCTAGATCTCATCAGAGAAGAGTATGTTGATTTTCGGGTTGGATGAAAAATTGGTTTCACATTTCACGACTCTCACACATGCACCATTTAAAAATCGATAAGTCCCTGGGACGCAACTTTGCGAGTCCACGATTTTGTGGAGTAGTAGAATAGAATCGCAGACGTATCATCAATATTCATCATTCCGGTTTCAAATGGCTACACCCAGGATCCGCAGAAAAAGCTATTCATGTGTTGCATATTGAAGCACTACTCTGATTTTTAGTTTTCAGTATTTAGCTTAATGTAGAATCAGTATTTTTATAGACAGAGCCGTCGAAAGAGAAGTTTGATTTTAATAGGCTTTATGATTTTTGCAATGCGATGAAGTGTATTATAATTTGTAACGCTTCTTAGTTCTTTCGCCGCCAATTAGACTAAAAATTAATCATTATTAAGGAATATATTGTATTTCCTCAAAGCATAAAGAATAAATTTTACAATCATGGGCACCTGTAGCTTAGTTTTCAGGAGGGGCAAACATAAATTATAACTACGAATAACACATACAAACACCATATGCAAATTCCTTCTGCACCTTCTAGTTATCTAACGGATTTTACCACTCTCTCATCACAAAAATTTTATTGGAATCCAGAAGATCCAAAATCTACATAAAAAAAGATGGAGAAATGAAACTTGACAGCATGATAGGACAAGAAAATTTCTTTGTCGTTTGTTTGATCCTTTTGGCCCCTTATGTCACACGCGCCACGAAACCCTGGATATCACTCAATTCGCCACCAAGAATGACAAAAATACACTCAAGACAAATTTTTCGGAAAATTTCGAGGAGTCCAATCTTCTGGCAGAGTCCAATCCGTTCTGACGCGAATTACATTTATCAAAGCTATTCAAAGTCAATGGAACCGGTAGAAAACGGCAGTATCTGATCGAAAAAAGTTTTTCAATCGGGTTTTTAGTCTCGCAGATATTGTCGTAAACGGAAACGTGAACTTCCGCCCTCTAGTGGAAGACTTGTGCGTTAAGAAAAAATTTGAAATTATATGAGAAACGTTTCGCAGCGGAAACGCTCTCCAACAAACAAAGAAAGAATTTTTCAAATATGAGTCTTAAAAGCAGAGATATGGACAAAAATAAGATACGTGTCTACGCCCCTGGCGGAAAAACCACGAATTATTTTAAGAAAGTATTCTCTCAAAAGGTTTTTCGATGTGAGCGGTATCTGTCCACGAAAGTATTCTTTTAATCGTGTTTCCAGGAGCTCAGATTTTGCTGCAAATACATCAGAAGCAGAAATTAAAAATTACGCCCGCTGGTGGCGAAACCATTCTTTATCAAATATTAGAAATTATGTGTAAAATAATTCCTATCAGGAGCTCTATGCTGTGCAGGTAGAATTTTTCAAATCGAAGTTTCAGAAGCAGAGGTATCGGGGCATACTCAATTTACCTTAATGCCCTCAGCGGAAAGTCTATGAATTATTTGAAAATTTTGAAATTATTTTAAACAACATTTTGCACCGGAAACGTTATCCAACAAAGAAGGAATGTTTCAAATCGGACGTTCAGAGGCAGAGATATTGACAAAAAAAAAAAAAAAAAGATATACAACTACTCCCCCTAGCGTAGAAATCATGCATTATTTTAAGAAGAAAATATTCCGAAAAGGTTTATCGACGTGAGTAGTATCGGTCCACGAAATAATTTTTTCAGTCGAGGTTTTAGAAGCTCAGATTTTGCTGCAAATGCATCAGAAGCAGAAATAAACGCTTACGCCCCTGGTGGCCAAACCACTTTTTACCAAAAATTGGAAATTATAAAAAAAGATTTTCCATCAGGAGTTGTTTGTATCCACTGCAGAAAGAATTTTTCAAATCTGAGTTTTAGAAGCAGATATATCGGGGGAATTTTTTTTTTTTTTGATTGGAGGTTTAACGACCACCTTGAGCAACTCAATGGGCTATAAGCAGTCACCCGTCCCTAATTTAGGGTCACTGGTTCCAGGGAAGGGAGAGAGCCAGTGGCGTAAGACAAACACAACATCCATGCCTGACCGGGATTCGAACCCGTACCCCTTACAGACGAATGATCAGAGGCCAGCGCCTTAGACCACTGCGCCACCGGGGCGGCTATATCGGGGGAAACGCAATTTCCTTTTACGCCCACTAGCGGAAAGTCTATGCGTAACTTGGGGAAAGTGATTATACCTAAAATAGTGTTCGACATAAATGGAATCGAAAGGTAAAAAAAAATTGCAATCGGATGTTTAGAAGCAAATATATGGATTAAAATATATTTTGAATTCGATATCATGTGCATATACGCCCTCTAGAGGCGAAATTGTGCATCGTAAAAAAACAACAAAAATACGAAATGAAGGATCAGCATTCACACATTTCAAGCTTCCCAATGCGAAAAGAATTTTTGAAATCTGACTAATAATTGCAGAGATATGGTGTCCACAGGCGGACGGACAAACCGGTAACATAAGCACAATCTTTTTTTACAAAAGACGTGCTAAAAATAGAAGTGCGATTTGGTCGTCTCGGAGCCCAGCCTTAAACCAGATGGAAAATATCTGATCGTTACTTGTCAGGCTTGTATACGAAAAAAAGAAAAGCAATATACAGGGTGATTCATAGAGAAGTATACAGTTTCAACGCACTATAAAACAAGAACAATGTAAGATATTTTATGTTACCTGTAACAGAATTTTAGGGGAATGTTTCAAGTTTTTTTATAGGCAGTCGCAGATGTTCTGTGTGTCCACCCTTAGTCACATGACACACATCGAGCCGGTAATCCATTTCCGCCCAAACGCGAGGTAAGATATCTGAATCAAGTGCAGTGATGTGCTTTGTATGGAATCATTTTCAGCTTCTTTCTCAAAATTCTCTAGACAGTGGGCTGTGAAATCTGCACTTCACGACTCACCCTCCGCGTTGATTTTCCCGGGCTTCGTTGAATGACGGTGCAAACACTATCGACGACTTCTTCCGATACACTCAGTCGTCCAGGAGTTTTAAGTTTACAAAAACAGCCCGTAGTTTCAATTTTTTATGCCAATCGTAAATAGATTTTCTGGTTGGAGGTTCTTTTCCGAATCGTGATCGAAAATGCCGTTGCACAACAGTTAGATTCCGTTTTGCTCAATTCAAGAACACAAAACGCCTTCTCCACTGCAGACGCTGCCATTTTGACTGACTAGTCACGTGACACCCGTGCTATCCCCTACATGACTTCCCTCAGTAGCGGGACACAAACTTTGAGTACATCGGTGTCGTGCGCCAAGCGACCCTGTTATATTTCACCGTGGACGAAGCGACCCTGCTAATCGTAGTCACTTACATCTTACTTTGTAGAAAAACAGACCGATGTTTTTCTCTTCAACTACGTTGTTGGTTACTTGTAAATCGTTCATCTTACTTTGTAACATAGCTTAATGCTTTTTTAGAAATACTGCGTTGTTTATTACTTGTAAATCTTACATCTTACTTTGTAACATTGTTTAATGCTCTTTTTAGAAATACAAGTTTTTAATATCATTTTCTTATATATATACAAATCGTAGTCAAAGTACAAGTTTTTAATATCATTTTACTTATATATTTAAAAATCGTAGTCAAATTATTTTCATGCAATTAATTAATTACTTACATCCTCTGAATTTTTATAGCTTTAGTCCTTAGTCCAACTTTGTAACATAGCTTAATGCTTTCAAGCATTTTTTAAGGTCTTTAGAATTTCCAAATTCCGCCATGATGTTGCGAATGCGTTCGTCTACTTGTATATACATTTTCTTCCTTTTTGGACCAAGTTCTCCTAATTCTTTTAATTGTTGTTTGTGCATCACACGTTTTGATTCTTCCTTTTTTTTTTAAACAAGTTCATATATATTTCGCTGTTTTTTTCCTAGCATGCTATTTAATTTTGAGTTCCATCCTTCGACGACGGCGTTGTTGGTTCTATGGCGCTGGCCATGTACATTCCACATTTGAATTGGAACATTAGGATTTGCCATCCACTGGTTAACAAAATATTCAAGAAATAAATCTAACCTTTCATTCTGTGGAACGTCCTCCATAATAAGCAGCCATGAGTCTTCAACATTTTCTGCAGGTAGGTGGGCCACAAAGCAGCGCACATTTTACATATGCTGCTTATTTCTTCGTTGGTTTTATACGGTTGTGTAAGTCCCAGATCTTGAATATTCCGCCATAGACTTCGACTGAAGTGAAAATTGCAACCGGAGACAGGTGCATCAGGGAATACTTCTTTAGTTGCTTTTATAAGCGCTGCTTCGAAGTCTGTCTTTATCAACTTTGGAACCCAATGTGGGCACAAAGTCTTTAGTTCCTTAAACAATGAGCTGTATGTTCCTTCTCGTTTATCTGGTAGTAAACAGAACAGTGCTGAATATACTTGATTTTGAAGTGCAGTGCTCCCTAAATCAGCATGAACACTTAGAAGTTGATACAACTGTTTCGGGCAGCTTTTGAAAGTCCCATCCAAGAAGAAATCGTCATTCTTCAATACATCTTGGTAGCCCACCCCGGCAAACACTAGAATTCTGTTGCCAACATCATTTACAAAATCTAAGCGAAGAAATGTTTCTTTATTCGGTGAGAGGAGGAGGTCACTTGGGAACTCTATTTCTGAACTGTCTTTAGGATTCTGTGTTGTTCCTAATGTTTTTTCTTCTTTCATAATGTATTTTTTACGTTTTCGTATGATGGATTTACAGCTACTAAATCATACCCTTTATCATAAACTTTGGAAATTTCCTCTTTAAAAATTTTATTTACAGGAACAGAAACCACTTCGGTTACTCTTTTTCTACAGACTTCCATCACTTTTTTCACTTCTACTTCATTCGGAACACAAACATGACCTGTTTTGCTTATTATATTATTCTGAAAATCCGTTTTAACACTTCCTTTACAATTTTCGTTTTTCTCTCTTTCAAGCACAGCCAATCTGGTAGTTAATTTACTTTTCTTCTGAAGGCGATATTGGTAGCCACCCAATACTAAACAAGGCTTGCCATTTCTTATAGAAAGTAACTCCATAACGAAGAACAAGCTTTTCAAAACGTATCTCACAATACCGAATGCCAAAATGGAATGTACTGGTAGGCTCGCACACAAGCATTTCTATTGGCTGGAACGTTGGTTTCTTTGCGGAGTGACCCTCAAGAGTGACCTTGGGATCAGCAGGGTCGCTTCGTCCACGGTGATTTTCCACAGGGTTGCTTGGCGCACGGTCGCTTCTCGCACGCAATCAGTACATCTACCTAACGGTTCGCAGTTGCGGTCCGTGTCTTCAACTGTTACTGTTTTACAGCATCTGGAAACTGTACTTCGTTATGAATCACCCCGGATTTCATCAAAAGAACTGCAACTAGCAATATATCGCTGCTGGGACGAAATAAACGTTTGCACGTTACAAGACTTCGTAAGAGCAATTCCAAACAAAATTTATTCGTTAATTATATCATTAATTATTATTAATTCAGGAAATATTTTCTGTTTGTAATATCTGATGATTATAATTTCTTTACAGCAAAATGTGCTGTTATCTTTACTTAAGTTCAATGATGTTTAAAACATTTTGAGACACTATGCCGCCTAACATTATTCGATAATACGTATTAATTTATGAGATGCTTTTTGTTTTGCAAATATCATTCCATAGCATAGATAATCAAGAAATAGCAGGGATATTTCTGTGTATTTATTTCTTTACACAGTGAATATACTTTTATTAACTGAATGATTTAATTCAATAAACACGCCGCCCCGGTGGCGCAGTAGTCTAAGGCGCTGGCCTCTGATCATTCGTCCGTAAGGGGTCCGGGTTCGAATCCCGGTCAGGCATGGATGTTGTGTTTGTCTTACGGCACTGGCTCTCTCCCTTCCCTGGAGCCAGTGACCCTAAATTAGGGACGGGAGACTGCTTATATAGCCCATTGAGTTGCTCACGGTGGTCGTTAAACCTCCAATAAAAAAAAAATAATAATTCAGTAAATACGCAGCTTAACCAATTACATTTTTACATCATTCTTAACGCTACCAGTGAGGACGAAATTGGTGTCTGCTAAATGAATAGTTGGGAAAAGGCTGAAAATCATTTCACTTTTTGGTACGATTAAATGTCAAATGCAAATGTAGATTTATGCCGCCAAGCGGGAAATTTGTGCATCAGAAATCTGATTCTATAGGAAGCATTTTGATAACAGCTATCCGAAGCAAATCGTACCTTCTCCTCCCGATTTGTACATTTTGTTAGGAACACATATATATTATGCCTATGGGAAAGAACATTTAGAGACAGCGCGACTGTTGAAATAAAAAAAACAAGAAAGATGACACCAAATTTTCGGGTGTAATTGAGTACGTCTTTTGAATCCTTTCTGACGCAAATTAAATTTATCAAAGCTATTCGAAGTCAAATGGAACCGGTATGGAAAACAATAGTATCTGACGGAAGAAACAAGTTTTTCACTAGGGTTTTTAATCCCTCAGATATTGCTGTAAACGGAATCTTGAGCTTACGCTCTCTGGTTGCAGACTTGTGCGTTAAGAAAAATTTTAATTTATATGAGAAACATTTCGCAGCAAAAACGCTCTCCAACAAAGAATTTTTTAAATCGGACTCTTAGAAGCACAGATATGTACAAATATAAGATATGCATCTACGCCCTCTGGCGGGAAAACCATGCATTATTTTAGGAAAAAAGTATTCTCGAAAGGTTTTTCGATGTGAGCGGTATCGGTCCAAGAAAAAAAATTTAGTCTAGTTTTAAGGAGCTCAGATTTTGCTGCAAATACATCAGAAGCAGAAATTAAAACTTATGCCCCCTGGTGGCCAAACCATTATTTACCAAATATTAGAAATTATATGAAAAACATTTTCCACCAGGAGCTGTATGCGATACAGGAAGAAGTTTTCAAATCGTAGTTTTTAGAAGCAGAAATAACGCAGGAAACGCAATTTATTTTTGCGCCTCCTAGCGGAAAGTCTGATTTACTTGAAAATTTAGAATGTATATGAAAAACACTTCGCATCGGAAACACTATCCAACAAGGGAGGAATTTTTCAAATCGGACTCCTAGAAGTAGATATTGACAAAAATAAGATATGCATCTACGCCCCCTCGCGTAGAAACCATGCATTATTTTAAGAAGAAAATATCCCCAAAAGGTTTGTGCCGCCCCGGTGGCGCAGTGGTCTAAGCGATGGCTTCTGATCATTCGTCCGGAAAGGCGTCCGGGTTCGAATCCCGTGTGGAATGGATGTTTTTGTCCTACGTCACCGGCTCTCTCTTCCCTGGAACCAGTGACCCTAAATTAGGAACGGGCTGCTTATTGGCCGTTGAGTTGCTCAGTGGTCGTTGAACCTCCAATCAAAAAAAAAAAAAAAGTTTGTCGACGTAAGTAGTGTTGGCCCACAAACAATTTTTTTTTCAATCAAGATTTTAGCTCAAATTTTACTGCAAAAACATCACAAGCGGAAATTAAGATTTACACCACCTGGTGGCCAAACCATTTTTTACCAAAATTAAAAAATTACATGCAAATAATTTACCACCAGGAGCTGTATCCAGTGCAGAAAAAGTTTTCGAAATCGGAGTTTTAGAAGTAGAGATATCGCGGGAAACGCAATTTACCTTTACGCCCCCTAGCAGAAAGTCAATGAATTACTTGAAAATTTTGAAATTATAAGAAAAACATGTCACATCGGGAACTATCCAATAAAAAAGAATTTTTCAAATCGGACCATTAGAAGCAGAGATATTGACAAAATTAAGATATGTATCTACGCCCCCTGGCGGGAAACCTTGCAATATTTTAAGAAGTATTCCGAATAGGTTTATCGACGTGAGTGGCATCGGTCCACGAAATAATTTTTTCGATCTAGATTTTAGCTCAGATTTTACGGCAAATACATAGAGCGAAAATTAACACTTACGCCACCTGGTGGCCAAAGTATTTTTTACCAAAAATTAAATTATATGCAAAAGATTTTTCATCAGGGGCTGTATCCGCTAAAGAAAAAAAATTTCAAATCTGAGTTTTAAAAGAGATATCGGGGAAACACGTAATTTACTTCTACGCCCCCTAGCGGAAAAATCTATGCGTAACTTGAGAAAGTAACTATGCCTAAAATACTCTTCGACATAAATGAAATCGGATGTTTAGAAGCAAATATGTGGAAAAAAATTTATTTTGAATTCGATATTATCTGCATTTACGCCGCCCTGTAGCGGCGAAATTGTACATCGTACAAAAAAAAACGAAATGAAATATGCGAATGATGATCCTTTAAGCATCCCAACGCAAAAAGAATTTTTAAAATTGGACTAATAGCTGCTGATGTATTGTGTCTACAGACGGACGGACCGATAACCATAAGCACAATCTTTTTTACAAAAGACGTGCTAAAAATGCGCGTAAGATCTGGGCTTAAGGTAAACTGAGCCAGTTTATGTAAAATAACCAAATTTATCTCCGTTTACTTAGCATATAAAATGTGTCAATAAAATTCGGCAGGTGTTGTTGTAACGCGTAAAATAAAGCTTACGAAAGGTGTGGTATCTTGCACGACGCAGTCGGGTAGATACGCAAACATGCGCGCATCCGTCACGCAGATGTGAAAATGGGTGTGGCACTGAGAACGTGTAGCTGAACGCTGTTAGCGGCCTACATCAGCTACAGCGATTTGCGAACAGTGTCAAAAGTGTATTCTATCCGCTGGGTCATTTTTACCATGCATTCACAATACTTATTGACACACCTTGTATTTTAAGATTACGGACACTTAAATGTACAAAACTGGTGCCCTCTCAGACTTTCTAAATCTGGGAAAATGATACTAAAGGCAGAAAAGTTCAATGAGAAAACGTAGATGTGCAATATTCGTCCAAATGTTTCTATCCAAAAAAAAAAAAAAATGTTCCTGAGAAATAGGTCTAAAACATTTAAGTTCCTACATTATTACAGTTCGATAAACAACTGATACCATACGTTACATATCAAGTTCATCTTGACTTAGTGCATTCTTTCAGGCGAAGCGAATTTAAAATGATTTGGTAACTATAAAAGTACTTCTTTCCATTAACGTAATGTGAACGTAAAAAGGCCAATCAGTGAGTCATATAAAGGGCGTTGATATGACTGAAAATGTATTCGATAATAAAATAAAAATTAATACTGGTTCACCGCAAACTTTCTCCAGTTCGCGAAGTTGTTTGCGACATTTTCTTGCATCCAAAAAAAAAAAAAAAAAAAATTCACTTGTGATTTGTGAGTCAAATGAAAAGGAAGGAGTGATAAGCTTACCGGCGTGGTTCAATTGAAAGAACAGCAGCGCAGGAGTAAGATGTGGGTTCGAATACCACTATCTGCAAAGGAAGGTTGAAAACTAATGGCCACTTTTACGCCATCGAACAACCGAATTCTTAGTTCTCTATTTCCAGCTCTGTGGTCTGCTGCTTTAGACTATGCAATAGGCTTTCATGCTGGACCGCCTCACGTCACTGTGTTTACATCCCAAACTGTTCTTACTGTGAAATTACCCAATTCAAGATTAAAATCTGTATTACTAATACTGTCTTACTACTGAATCAGTCTTCCCAGACAAGTTCCATATGAGTCGCTGAAAATATTCTGGGAGCCTTACTTTTCATTGAACTAAGTCTACATATAGTGTATACTAGTCTGTATTGCAACATACCTTTTTCTTCATTCAGTATCTCTTTCACTGGAAAAGAGCCACTTTCTGAGAAAGCTTTCGCGGCTTTGTTTTGTACTTCACTAATTTAAATCTGTCACCTATTTTTACTCCTTTTCGTAAACTATGTAGTTAACATGAACAGTAATGATGATAACTTGAGTGACCTTAGATTCACATGGGTGTGTGATAAATATTTAAGAAGTTCAAATAAAACTTCATACTGGTGGTTTTAAGTACCATTTGATGAAAACAGTTAATTTTTCGAAAGAAAAGCGCTACGCAAAACATTTCCTGCAAATTTTTTCATAATTGGTTTCCTCATCTGTGAAGAGTCGCTATCCTGGTCTTGTAGCAAAGCAAAACCCTTCAGTGGTCAAAGCAATGAGCGTCAGTTCATCGAATGCGACTATTTAAAGTAAATTTTTCTGCGCTGTAAGATTTTCGAATATCTGAGGAAAAATCCGTTCGAATAACTTAAACAAGTAAGATCCACCAGCCGCTTGTAGTAGAAAAATGAATTAAATTCGACATTTGTTTATGTCCAATGAGATTTCCAGTTTGGCATTCTATTGGGCCCATCAGGTTAGCATATTTTAATATTCGTATCAACCATTAAGTGAACAAACAATGTGCAGAATCCGTCAGATCTCGTCCATGTACAAAATGAGTTTGGAAAGGAAAAAGTGTGTGGTCCATTTTTGTTCTCGTGATGAAAATGAAATGACTTACCAGCTAAATACCGTTGTTGCTAAGGCATTTCACAATTCGAAAAAATCGTGCTCTAATTTAATTGACAATTCTGTTCTCTTGATGAAAGCCATTCAGCACACGAGAGAACTTTTAAGGTGTTTTTAAAGCATGGGGAAATTTAGCGGGAAGTTTTTTGTTCCCCGTTTATTCCACAAATTCAATTATCAGTTTTTCTTTTTTCTTCGGGAACGAAATTAAAATTTGATGCGGCCTAGTTTTCAGGAAATGTTCTCCATTGATTTTCGTATTCTGTTTAGTCTTATAGAAAAACAAAACAACTTACGATCCCGTCTTAAACAGTTTTTACGCATGAATAGGTGCGTCGATTACTTTGAGGAAAAATATGTGAGGTGAAAAGTACGAAGGCGGAAAAACATTTTCAGTTACATTATTTGCTGATAGTTTTCACTATGTTATACTCTCTGTGGTGAGGCGTGAACTTTTCAGTTGTGGTACCAGAATCTTCTTGTGTTTTCGTGACACGCTTTTTCAATCGTTAAAGCTGAACTTTCGTTTTCAGCATTGTTTATGTTGATTCTCTTTCAACGTTTTTCTGGGGAATGAGGGAGGAGAGCATTTGTAAACATAAATCACTATATTTTAATTTTCGGAAACTTTGTCTTTAGAAAAGTGTAAAATACCATCACTTGTTCTTGACACCAGAACTTCCAAGATTATTTTCTAGTCAAAAATCCTCAAAATGAATAAGAAAATTAAATGGAGAGAGAGAGAGAGAGAGAGAGAGATCTCAAACGAAACTTGAGTTTTTTCTAAACTGAAACAATTGATTACCTATGGAATTAATTGGTCCGGGAGGTATTTCACCGACGTCGTTTCGAGACTGAAACTGCCAAAGTACAAGAATTTGTTTCTGAAAAAAAAAAAAAAAAACCAGCAGACACGGCCAAAAACGTCTGTTCGCTTTTCTCTCAACCACGAATAAATAGAATAACAAGGATCGTGAAAGCGGCGGCAGACAGTATTTTCAGACTGTTTTTTCGATGTTTATAGCGAAGGAGTGGTGTCTTCTGTTTTCAATTATTTCAGTTTTTTTTCACCAATTTCTAGCAGAATTTTTTTTATTTGAGGGGTTTAACGACCACCGTGAGCAACTCAAATGGGTTACTGATTCCAGGGAAGGGACAAAGCCAGTGCCGTAAGACAAACACAACATCCATGGCTCCCCGGGATTCGAACACTGACCCACCTTCATCGAATAGTCATAAGCCAGCGCTTAGACCAATGCACCACCGGGGGCAGCCTGGCAGAAAACGATAGATTCAGAAGACTCGTAAGCACATTTAGTCACTATTAATATTCGATAGATCGAAATTAGATGAAGCACTCTGGGATGCATGCCAGTTGGCGCCGTGGTCTAAGCGCTGGCTTCTGACTGATCAGTCGCATTTTTTCGAGCTCCTGCCAGTATTAGAAGTTTCGTGTGAAGTTTGTGGTTTTTTTTTTGCGTTTGTTCTTTGACAGTTCGTGTGTTATTACCTGAGTTCCTTCCTCGCAAGTAGTGAGGCGTACAAGCTGTACGTGCTTATTTTTTCGTTTTTTGCCTGTTCTTGAGTGTTGCAAGCTGCAACGCTCGAGCCGCGAGGAGTTACTAGCCGGGCTGGCTACTACCTCCACCAGCATGAGTGCCATATACCCGTCTATATCTCCTTCCTCTGCGCTTTCTTCGTCGTCTGTATCTTCCGTGACCACCATGAATGGTGTTCAGTCAAATAGTGTTGTGGTTTCGTCGCCAACTGTACCGCTGGTTACAAATTTGCCGGAGGCTGGGTCAGAAGGTACCCAGCTCTTCTATTCCTGTGTCTCGTTCGTTCGCCGCGGCTGTGAGTGCGACTTCTACTTTACATAGTGCTTCTGTGTCTTCGCGACCAGAGTTTACACGTGTTGCTTCCGCTTTAAGGATAACATTACCACTCGACTCTCCTCAAGGTAAGGAACTTTCGTCTGCCTTACTTTTAAGTGTATTTGTTCCTGCTCTGCGCGACACCCCCCTCCCCCAATATTTAAATGCTATTTCTAAAGTTGTACCCGGAGAAAGCATTGTGTCTATTATCCGCTTGGGAGGGGGTGTTGTCGTGCACTTCACTCATCAACAGGCAGTGGACAAAATCCTTGCTTTTGGCTTGGACATTGGTTCCGTACATCTCCAACCAGTTGCAGCAGCTCAAAGACCAGTGACTGTCACCTTGTCTCCAGTACCCACAGCTGTGCCTGACTCGGTATTAATTGATGCCCTTAACACCATGGGGCGAGTGGTTGGTACCACAAAGTACCTCCCAGCTGCTGTGCGACTCCCCCCTGAAACATGTTCAGGGCGGTCGTCGTCAATACAGAGTCATCTTTCCAACCCCACAAGCAATAATAGTTAACCGGCCAACCACCCTGGAACTCATAACTGAAACCCGGACCTACATTTTCAATCTGTTTGCTGGCGTTCAGTGCTTCCGATGCAAGGGTGAAGGTCACCTTGCATCGGCATGCCCACATTCCACAGCTGCTACTGTTCCAACTCAATCACTTGATGCTGCTGTTCCAGCGGGGACTCTGCCCACCGCTCCGGATTCTTCCCCACCCTCCCCACTCAATCTGTTAAAGCTGCCGATCCTGGTTCCACCTCTGTCGTATCACCTCCAGTGGTCCGTGTTGCTTCGGCATCCACTGACCTGCAGGAATTTCCCCGTTGCCAGCGTCTGAAGGGGCCTCCACCCCCAAGGTTCAGCGGACCAAGAGGCAAAACTCCCTGGCTCAGCGAACCGTCGTGCGAGTTCCTCGGACCGCCAGAAATCCAGGAAGACGGCTACATCCTCGTCACCTTCACCTGGACCGGCTCCTGTTACTTCTTCAGTTTCCATCTACAACCGTTTTACCTGTTTGCCGAACGATGATTCCATGGACGTTACCGATCCCGATTCTGAAGAAACTTTATTTGCTGAATCTGATGACGACTCTCCTGCCCCCTCTCTGGTTGACATCACCTCTATGTTTGCTGACATTGAGGTGCCCTTAACTCCCCTCTCATTCACAGATCTGTATGCCTTGATTGCTCGCCCCAGACGGGCGAAATTGATTACTCTCCCTTGTATAGCAAGTAAACTCTCTCACCTTCCGGAGATGCTAACCCAACTGACGTTCCTGCATGAGTTCTTATTAAATGTTGATCTGCCATCCGGGACAGAGCAGTACGCTCGCCGGTTGGCGTATTTACTTAAAGTTTTGAAGGCAGAACTGGAAGGTTGGATGCAGCCGCCCCAGTGATGCCTTCCCTAAATGTGCTCTGCTTTAACTGTAGAGGCCTTGCGTCTTCAGCCGCGAATGCTTTGGTCTTCGAGGACGTTCGTTTCCTGAGGACAGATATCCTCCTCTTCCAGGAGACTAACTGTTCCTTGGGGACCGGGTATTCCTGCTGGAGACGCTGGCCCTACGCTTTTTATCACAACTACCGGACGCACATTGGGTCCGGTACAACGATTGCATTCCGTACTCGGTTTCATTCTCTTCTTTCAGATATCGTTGAGTCACAGAGTCTGCTGGGCTCCTTTCAAGGTATCTCCTTTAGTTATCTTTCCCGTCGTTTTCATGTTTTCAATTTGCATATGCCACAATCATCGGTTGATGCTGATGCTCTTCTTTCGCATTTGATTTCCCTTCTTTCCCAAATTCCTCCTTCTGAAATCGTTCTTATTGGTGGTGACTTCAACTGCACTCTCCAACCGGGTCTTGACCGTGATGGTTCCGGGGAGAGTCGCCTTAACCTTTCCTCCCAACTGTCTCCAACTAGTTAGTAATTTTTGTCTCATTGACGCATTTCGTACCATCCACCCTCTGTCCCGTGAATTCACATGGTTTCCTCCGGCCGCCTTAGCGCATGCTGCGGCTCGTCTCGACCGGTTTTATGTTTCTAGTTTCCTCCACTCCTCCCTTGTTGAAGTAACCCATCATCCTTCTGTTTCCTCCGACCATCGTCCTGTTCTTCTGGAAATATTTTTGTCCTCTTTCTCTGTCCCCCTCCCCGGTTTGGTCTCTCGATGATTTTCTCCTTTCCGATCCCACGTTTCAGGCCGAAGTTCGTTCGATTATTTCTTCATCCATTTCTGAACTTCCTCTCACGGTTGACCCAGCAGCTCTGTGGCTTTCCACCAAACTTTCTATCCTATCGTTTGCACGTCAGTTCTCTTTTTCGTCCCGTTTTCACCGCTTTCATGATTTAACTATTCTTCACCGTAAACTACAGTTCCTTTCTCCTTCAGATCCATCGTTTGCAGCTCTTCAATCACAACTTCATAGCATTCTATCTTCCTTTGCTTCTTCGTCTCTTACCCGGTTAAAGTTTTCCAAGTTACATTTTCATGATGACCCGTTTCAACACCTTCGACATCTTGAATCCCACCGTGCTCTGAGTTCCAACATTTCTTTTCTCTCGCTTCCAGATGGCTCAACTGTTTCTGATCCAGTGCAGATCTGTGATCGAACTTTTCAGTACTTCACTGATCGGTTTCGATTGCGGGTCCTGCCGCCTGCAGAGAATTCTCCATTATTATCACATCTTCCTCAGGTCCCGTCTTTTTTTCCCCCTCCTTGGTTTCACCGATCTCTCCCTCGGAGGTTCGTTTTGCCATTTCTAGTCTGAATGACCGCTCCGCCCCTGGGGCTGACGGTCTTCCACTTTCTTTTTATAAAACCTTTCTTCCTGCTCTGCTTCCTCTTCTCGTTGCTTGTTTCAACTCGATCTTTTCTTCTTCGACTTTCGTTTCTTCTGACTTTGCTTTTGCTCTTCTCCGCCTAATTCCTAAAACTGGTAATCTTGGTCTTCTATCTAACTGGCGCCCCATCTCGATTCTTAACACCGACTACAAGATCTTTGCAAAAATTCTGGCTCTTCGCCTTAACCCTGTTCTACAATTTATTATTCATCCTGACCAAACTTATACGATCCCTTCCCGTTCGATTGCAACTAACATCACTACCATCCGTGATTTACACTCTCTTGCTTCCCGTCTTTCTGAACCTCTTGCTATTTTTAACCTAGATCAGAAACAAGCATTCGATTCTGTCCATCATTCTTATCTTTTCTCTGTTCTTCGTCACTTTGGCTTTCCTTCCCTTTTCTGTCAGGCACTTTCCAATCTATATTCCCATTCTTACTTTCGTGTTCGGACCTCTTCTTTTATGACGGCTGCTATTCCTTTTGCAAGCGGTATCCGGCAGGGTTGTCCCCTGTCGGGTCAACTGTTGCCCTCACGTTTGAACCACTTCTTATTTCCTTCGATCTCGTTTGCTGGCAGGCATTCCGCGTGGTGTGGCCTCCACACGGCACCATCGCGTGGTTTTGTCGGCCTATGCGGACGACCTTACTCTTTTTTTACGTTCCCAACAGGCTTTTGGTGTTGTTTTATCTACCTATACTGAGTATGCTTCAATTTCAGGTGCGGCCCTTAATACCTCTAAATCTGTTGGCTTGTGGGCTGGCTCGTGGTCGTCCCGCGGCGACCGCCCTTGGGGTGCCCGGTGGTCGACCACGGTCATCAAACTTCTTGGAGTGTTCATCGGGAACCCGGTGGCGGTTGCTGCCTCCACTTGGTCCCCTTTGGTGCAGGACATGAATCGACGCCTTGCCCCTTTTCGCCGTTTGAAACAGTTTCTTTCTTTTTTAGCAGGTTGCATCTTCTTTCCGCTTTTTCTTCTTCCGGCCCTTTCTCATACTTGGTTTGCTCATTTCCCTCCTCCCCTCTTTCTTCGTCACGTTCAATGTCTTTTTACAAATTTTATTTGGGATGTCGTACATTGGGTTCATCGATCCACGCTTGTCCTTCCGGTTTCTTTTGGTGGTCTTGCCCTTCCGGATTTGTCCCTTAAATCGAACGCTTTCCATCTCCAACATTTTTTGAGGATTTTTCCCTTCCTTGCGGTTCTTCGATTACTATAATTGACACTTTGCTCTTTCCACGAAGTCCTTTTCTTTCTCTAGCTACTTTTATCCGCATGGACCTCTTTCCACTCATTCCCAATCACTTTCCCGCTACTTACCGTACCGTTTTCTCCCTCTGGCACTCCTTATGTCCAGTCCGCCTCCCCCAGCTTCGACTAACGATCTCCTTGCGGAACCACTTTTCTTCTCCTCTGCCCTTCGTTCTCCAAATTCTCAGTACCTGAACTTCTCCACTTGGTTTGCAAGTGGCGTCGTTCAGGTTTCTCAACTTTTTGATTCTTCTCTTCACTGGAAATCTTTTGATCGCCTTTCCCCTCTGTTACTTGATACCCCTCAGCATCGTGCACAGTTCTGTCTTATTCAATCCTGTCTTATTCGTCTTTATCCTTTACTTGTCAATTCTATTGGCCTCATTCAGTCTTCCGCCCCGTCGCTCAGTCTTCCCTTTCTTCTCTACTTAAACGATTCTCCATTTTTACCCCATCAAGTTACAGCCAAGCTTCTTTATTCGCATTTTCTTACCAATTTCACAGCTCCATTAGCAATTCCTTCTGTTTCAGCTACAGATCTTCCAGGTACATGGAGTGATCCATCGACTTCCCTGGCTTCCCCGAAAGCCCGGGACATTCATTGGCTGCACCTACACCGTCGGTTGCTCACTCCGCGTACCCTTCATCGTTTTCGTCATTTGGCTTCCCCGCTTTGCTTCTTTTGTTCTACACTTGGTGATGTGTCACATTCCTATGATTCTTGTCTGGTGTTGCAGCCCTTGTTTTCGATTATGTTTTCCCTTCTTTCCAAAGTTTGCCCTTGTCCTCATACAATGTTCCATTTTATTTCCTCCGACGCCATTCTCCCCCTGTAGATGTCCACAGTTCTGTTTGTGCTTTCATCATTCTCCAAGCGAAGTTGACGATTTATTTGTTTTACCACTCAAGCGTGGATCGAGCTTCTCTCCGGCGTTATCATCCGGCCCGGGTGTTTTTGTGCAGGAGGTACCGATCATCCATCAGATCGGTCCTCCAACTTGAGTATGACATGGCGCGGGTTCGGCAGGATGTGCCTGCCTTTTTCTCTCTCTGGTCTCCATATTTGTCATGGTTTCATGTTTCTGCAGGCATTATTGCTCTCCTCCCATAGCCAGAGTTTATTATATTTATATATTTTTTTTTATTGGTGTTTTTGTTTAGTGCATAATTTTTGTACATACCGTAGATCTGTGTCAGTGGGTTAGTGTCTCCTTTAGTTTATCTTCTTGTTGCTTTCCGTGCACACACATTCCCGTTAATTTGTTGTCGGTAGCGTTTACTGACTTTTTCTTTTCTTTTATTTTATTTTCCGTCGGCCTCAAGCCGTTGGTCGACAAACTTTTTTGTGTGCCGGCTAAGCGTTTTGGTATTTTCTGTTTATTGTTTACTGTTACCAAGGTGTTTTATGTTGTTTTGTTGATGTTGATTGCATTTTTGCTGTGGCATGCACATTGCCTGATGTGTTTTTGTTTTGTTTTTTGTTGCTCAAGTGTCGGCTTTTTTTCTAGTTTGCTTTTGGTGTCGTTCACCTATTTTATATTTATTACTCGTCGGTTTCACACAGTTTACTGTCGCACGGTTTTGTGTTTAATGTTGTGGTTGTTTTTATTTTTTTGTTTTAATTTTTTTCTTGCTGAACGGGTACTGCTGGCGCGTGGTACCGAGGTTTTTTTTGTGTGTTGGTTCTGAACCTTACCGACGTGTTTCTTGATTTTGTTTGTGTAATCGGTGTTTATTTTTGTGGTTAGTGCTGTGCATACAGTGCGAATTCACTGTTTCGACCCGAGTTTATTTGGTGGTGATGCTTGTCTGCAAGTTTAACTCCTGTGTTCTTTTTCACAAAGTTTTTCATGGTGTTATTTGTGTATTGTGCATTCTTTATTGTGTTCATGGTGCTATTTGTATATTGTGCATTGTGTGTTAATTTCTTGGTGTTATTTGAATATTGTGCTTTGTGTGTTGTGTTAATGGTACGGGGTGTTAGTTTCTAGTGGTTGTTTTTTTCTCTGTGTTGCTGTCGGTCTTACTGACCGAGATACGCTTTAAATGTAAATTTTTGTTGTTCGTCGGCTTACAGCCATTTGTCAACGCATTTCTCCGAACTACCAGGTTTTGTTTTTTTCGGCTGCAGCTTGTTGTCGGACCGTGTGTGTGTTTGTTTTTTCCCTTGACAGTTTTGACAAACTCGGCTGACTTTTCTTTACCGCCTTGCTTCATTAGTGGTCTGTCCTGTATGTATTGTTTGTTGTGCAACTGTTTTCTTTTTATCTTGCCGTGTGTTATTCTTCAACTTGCTCTGATGTCGTCTGCTTCTTCCTGTAGAGTACTCTGTTTATTGCGATATTGATTGTGTGTTGTTATTGTCGTTGCCGGTGAGTTATTGTGCAATTTTTTTCCCGGTGAAAATTTGTGTTTGTATGTTGTCCTTTTTTGGAAATAAATGCTCTTTTGAAGTTCTGAGCATTCTTCCGAGTGGGGTACGGGTTCGAATCCCGGTGAGGCATGGATAGATGTTTTTTTTATGGCACTAGCTCTCTTTCCTAAAACTAGTGGCTCTAAATTAGGGATGGACGACTGCTTACAGCCCCACTGAGTTGCTCACGGTTGTCGATAACTCCTCAATCAAAAACGGGGTGGGGGAATCAAAGGGGCACAGTAGCCAACTGTGCCACAACCTAAAACGTAGAACTACGTCAACTGTCACTATTTCATGACGCTATCTCACTAGTTCTACGAATTTAAAGTATTCAGCAAACGACAGTTGACGTAGCCTTGCGTTGTAGGTTGCGGCACAGTTGCTACTGTGCCCCTTTGATTTTTTTCAGATATAAAATTTTTAAGAAATAAAACTAAAGGAATGTTTACTTTTAATTATTTAAAAGCTACTTATACTATATGCAATTCACAGTAACTTATACTGATTGCAAGTTAATGTTAGTAGAAGGCGTAGTATCATCGTTGAAAGTAGTTATTGCTAAAATCGTTTCTGAAGAAATCATTCTTCAGAAACAATTTTTCAAACTCTTTAGTTACCTTGTTATAAATTTGGCGATACGTGTCGGGCCAAATGTATTCTTCTTCTTGTTACTTCTTGTTCTTGTATGAATTCAGAATGCATCGTCGATGTAAAAGTTTGAGACGTAAACACATTCATTATCCAGAGAAGTTGTGAATACTGGTGATGTACTTTGGTATTCCATGCTCGGTATGAACATTTGAAAAATTGGATCTATGACATCAATCTCCATCTGTTCTTGCTGTTCAGGTTCAATTTGTGCAGTTGAAGTGGAAGGTTGTGGCTCTAGAGCCTAACTCGGGTGAAACTTGTTCTAGCGCGCTGACTTTTGACACATTCCCGTGACTTTTCGGTTGGTGACTTAGCGGGTCTTTTCGGATTCCTCTCGCTCTCCTCTGTTTCTTCAACTTTCATCGGCTATTTTAGTAATTTCCCTTGGATTTTCGTGGCATTTCTAAATTTTCGTCACCAAATTTTTTTTATCTAAAAAAAAAAAAAATTTAAATCCACTTTATTTCGGTTTATCACATACGTCTGTTAGTTCCAAACGTCAGTTACTGAATGCGGCTGAGGTCATCGCTATCATCTATTCACTAGTTATCAACCTTAAAACGGCGTGTGGCAAAACAAAATCACGCGAAATTTAGCTGAACTTTCTAACGCTACTGTATCGAAGGGTTAAGGGGTGGAGAGATGAAACTTATTTTGTTATAAATGGGACTCTATAAACTATCTAATGATGTATTATTTATTACTATACGATTACTATTTTCGAAGATACAAACGTTCAAAGTGTGACATGTTTTCGTTGCATCCCTGCTCCCGATGTTACCCATTACCCAGCGCGGGGAAAGATGTAGTTCTACGTCACACACACACAAAAAAAAACAAAAAAACCATTTGCTCTTTCACAAAGCAGACCATCGCGTATTCTCTTTCGACGGCCAACATGGAATGAACGACGTCAGGCGTAATTTGCACTGCATTAGTTTCCCATTTGAATAAATTATTTCTATTTAAAACTGTTTCTCGTTATAACGCTGGATGCTTGCACGCTTCTACCCTGCTAACTGTAAATATTCGTCAGCCACAGGAATAAGTTGTATGAATATTTCGCTGAAATTAGTTCAAAGAGAATTTGAATGAAATTACTTCTTGTGAAATGAAACTAAGAAATCCTTGCGGGCATGTGAAGCAAAGCCGCGCTGGTGGCACAGTGTTCTAAACGCTGGCTTCTAAGCATTCGCCCGAGATGGGTTTGAATCCTGTGAGGCATGGATGTTGTGTTTCTCTTACGGCTCTGGTTATCTCCTTTCCCTGGAACCAGTAGCCCTAAATTAGAGACGTGCAACTGCTTATAATTGATCGTGTTGCTGACGGTTGTCGTTCAAGCTCCAAATAAAAAACAAACAAACAAACATGCAAAGCAAATATGTTTTATTGAGTGAAGCAAGGCCGAGCGGGAGCTCTCTTTACGAGACTCGAGACAATTAATTGTTCGGGCATAGGTACGAGATGACACATCCGATCACCGTGATTTTTGGCATGCGATTGGACATCGTCCATGGTCAGGTTTGGTTTTGACGTCTTCCGATTCCCGAAATTCTGTGTCTTTGAGGAATAATCGTCTAAAAACTTGCATTTTTTTTAAGGGCTTTTGAGAAGGGGTCGTTTGTTACCTTTCTTCTCCAAAGATCTTCAGCCGATCGCGGTGACACTTGCCACAGAGAAAGGGGAAGGACATGGTGAGTGACATGGGGTTGGTGTCATGGTGATTGGTCGTGTCGTATAAAAATATGACCATTAAAAAAACTGACCAATTTTAATTATAATAATGGAAAAACTCCGCTCTCTATACGAGACTCGGGACAATTAGTTGTTCGGGAATAGCTACGACATGACACATCCGATCACCGTGATTTTTGGTATACGACTAGACATCGTCCATGGTCAGGTTGTGACGCCTTCCGATTCCGGGAATTCCGTGTCATTGAGGAATTTTAATTAAAACTAGATCGCCTTTTACTGGAACTGTTTCACGAAAGTCCGCTCACTGACGTTAATTTAAAAAAATCATTTGAATTGAGAAACGAAGAAATGGAAAGCCTTCGTCTGTTAGCTCAGCACTTGGTTAATCTATAATAATAAAAGGAAGTGTGTGTGTGTGTGTGTGTGTGTGTGTGTGTGTGTGTGTGTGTGTGTCTTTCTTTCGCGATACAAAAGGAAAAACGTTGTTCCCGATCTGAGTGTATCTGTTTTCATGCAACCTGATCACAACTAGCGTGAAGGAAAGTAGTATATGATAAATTTTAGGCATTTCTTTCTTAGAATGCTTCATACTTTTGTTCTGGAAATCATAAATTTTACGCGTTCGTTTTTAGAATTTGTTATAATAGAAGCCTTTAATGAGCTTAGATTTTGCAATAGCTTCGCTCAAAATTTACCAAGAGTACCCGAGTTATGGGTTACCATTGGCGGCTTGTCCTAGTAACATACATATGTGAACCAAGTGTTTTACAACATACATTAAAAATGGTAATTTGTTCGATAATTGCATGTGAGCACAAGTTTTCTCCTCTATGGGTCTTCGTTAAGTATATAGGGGAAGATTGAACCGCAAAAAATGCGTGTATCACTCGTGTGAACTAAGAAGTTCTGCCAGAAGGTAACCAATTTGTATATACAATAAATAAAATATAAAGAAAATTTCATGCCGTAGTGATTTAATTTTAAATTATGTCAATAAATAGCACTGAACTCTGCAAATATGCGCTAAACATATTTTCAGTGCATACATAGGAGTGTATGATTTCGTTCTTCGTGAATATCGCATGTAAATAGGTTTTCTGGAATCTGGCTTGGGAATTTAACGTTGAATGGACCCAAGCATGGAAATATAACTTTTAAGAAATCCTGTTACGTTTAACACAGGTATCTCAAAATACGTGTAGCTATTGATTTGAATTGTATGCTTAAAAATAGTTAGAAATTTACTACGTATTGTGAGAAGAACCAGTTTCTGTCTTAGCGATAAAGTGAAAGTTGTGAAAGATATTGAGGCTTCGAGGGGTGTGGCAACACATATTACCACCTCTTTGTAATTACCCAATCTGGGCCACAACCATACACACCCTTGTGACCCGGAAGCGATTTGTAACGGAAATGCTTTGCATGAGGTCAAACATCCATTTTTGTGCTTTCATCGTCGGACACGCAACAGTTAATTAATGCCGAAATTGTTGCTGATCAGATAACGTCATTCATTTTCTCATTTGCATAACAAAGCTGTCGATACCCTTGAATTTGCTGTATATCACGAAGAGAGGCGGCCATTTATTGATATCCTTCGCCTTCTTTATGGAACAGTGGTTGACAGGCCATTTATGTGCCCTGCCAGGGCTTCGAGATGGATAAGTTTATTGACCAAGACACTTTCTCATCCTGTCCCTGCCTCTCCCTCTTCTGTTCAGTGTCCATCTTGCAAATCGATTATTAATTCACTTTGATTTGATTACATAATAGATGTAGGCGCAAGTTTAACTGATGTATAGGCATGAAGTTATTTGAATAATTTTACAAATGCACTTTAGCTGTGCTTCAGTTGTTTAAGGCAACTAAAATATTCATCTCCCTAAAATTTCATGCATCCTCTGTTCCGTCAACTTATATTTTGAGGTTACACAAATAAAGTGCAACTGGACTTGTATTAAATCTCGTCGACCTTTAACAGCATTTCAAAGGAGAGAGACATCAAGTTTCAGACAGTGAGGAGGTTTGAATCAAGTTCTTGACCCTCCCCGTTGAGTGAATGGCCAGCGGCGTAGGTTTCTGTTTAAATTTTGGGCGAGTTATTTATTTCGTATTACGGCGCTGGCTCATTCTCTTCCTTGGAGCCAGTGTCTGCAAATTAGGGATAGGCGACTGCTGAGACGTAATCACGTGGCCATTTAACACCAAAAGAAAAAGTTGTTTGCTACAACTTCAGATATTTATTAGAAATATTTCATGTGTTTGGAACAGCGAACACGCGCACGTTTTTCTATGACTTTACTGCGTTAAGTTTTCCCAAGTGCTTATGTATAGTAACTAGGGGCGACTGCTTATAGCCCATTGAGTTGCTCACGGTGGTCGTTAAACCTCCAATCAAAAAAAAAAAAAAAATAGTAACTAGGGTCAAGCAACTTTTCGGAAATAGTCTTTTCCTACTCAGATTAAGCGCTGTCGTATACAGTTAGTTATCAACATCAACCCACCATCAACCTGTTGGTTTGTGTAATCCGAGCTCCAAACAGTCAAATAAGGTAAAAAATACTGAATCGTCAAAAAATAAAATTGGCTGTGTTAATCCAAATACCGCGTCTATTACAATTTAAAATGGAACGGATGCCAGCAGCTCAGTGCTACAAACGTCCCTTCTGTATACGTAGATTATAGGTTTGTTAGTTCCCAGGAACATACTGAATACAATTCTCAAATGTTTTGGTAGCTTTTCTATGCCACCTCCCCTCTTCCCTTTCCCCCTACGGATCTACTTTTTCTCAATCCTCCTCCCCCAATCTTTGAAAGATAAAGCTATCCTTAAAGAGCTGGCTTGCTGGTCACAATTTATCTTCTTTTGATATCTTGTAACAAAGATTCAGAGGAGCTTGCTTGAAATGCCCCCTTTAGAGTTTTTGCTAAGTCTTTAAGGGCTTCCGTTTCGTTGAACCGTTGAGAATTGCGTCATTCACACAATAAATACTAAACGTGTTTTCCGCACATTCTGCAGGGTAGAATTCTCTGCGGAATTCTTGAAGTCTTTCATCGGGCAACTAGGTTCTTGCGAATTAATATATTCCGCGTGAGGGCTGCAGGAGTTTGAATAATCAGTACTCGACTGTGATTACAGCTCAGTTCTTCGTTCATGTAAATGAGTTGCGTTTCTGTAAAACAAAAAAGCTGGAGCGCATATACGCTTCTTCAATCTACGGTTAGAAAGCGTAAAAAACAAATCCGCTGAATTCTCTCACCAGCTAGCTTGAAAGCTGTACGTTACTTAAAGTAAATGGGTGCAAAATAGTCGTAAAAAATATTTTATAAGGGTTAAATTCATAATAGTATCTTACCAAAACATTGATTTTTTGCAAGAGACTGTGCTAGAATCGTAGTTACTCTTTCAAATATAAATATTGCGCTGACTCCTGCTGGCGGCAGACTTACGGATAAGTAGAAAATATGCGCTAAGTATTCTTCATAGCAAAAGCTATGCGAAGAAAAAAAAATATTTTTAAAACAAGAGTTCTCTAGCGAGAAAAACGTTTTTTGCGTATAAGCCTCCTCGGGAGAAAATTGTGCATTCTTTAAAGAAAATCAGGTTCCCAATTCTTACCATAGCAAGTGGCATACAGTGCATTTTTTCGGGAGTTTGAGAAGCTGATATACAGTTAGCCTAGCATTAGAATATGCACTATAAAAATGCAAGATTAGGTGCAAAATGTTTCACAAAGTGAATGGTATCCGGTTTTTGAAAGAAGATTCCGATTTGGGGCAGAAAATTCGCATAAATGTATTTTCGTACTTTGCGGTATCGGACCGAAAAGGACTTTTTCATCAGTGTTTTAGACGCGAAGGTTATTACTGGGAAAAATAAGTGTTAATGGGAATTTACGCCCTCTAATTATTCATAAGGAAAATTTAGAAATTATATGCAAAACAATCCTCACGAGCGCTGTCAGACAAAGCAAGAACCTTTTTTTTTTTAATCTGACTGTTAGAAACAGATGTAGAGGAAAGTAGGATGTCCATCAACGCCCCGAACGGAAAACCCATGCATTGTTATAAGCCAAAAATATGAGCAAAAGGTTTCTTGGTGAGCGTTACTGAACGAAAACTGAGTTTTTCAATTAACTTTTCAGGAGCGCTGATATTGCTGCGAATACGTAGAAAACAAACATATTTTTAGCCTTCTAGTGTAAAGACTGTTAGGTACGTAAACATTCAAATTTTATGCGAATGTTCCTGAATATGAACTTTCGACTGTGACGTGCCTGCCAGCAGGACGCACACTACATAAAGGCAGATAGCAGTCAGAACGGACGCACACGACATAAAGGCAGATAGCAGTCAGAACGGACGCACACGACATAAAGGCAGATAGCAGTCAGAACAAACTTCCGCGTAGCTCAATTGGTAGGGTGACTTATTCCGGAATGAGGGGATCCGGGTTCGAATCCTGGCGTGGACAGAAATGACTGAGAAATTTACTTCATTATACGACGTAAAAACAGTTTTTCAAATTGGACTTTTAGAAGAGCCATCGGGGAAAACGGAATTTATATTTACACCTCCTAGTGTGAACCTGCGTCCAAAATGGTGTACTTTGTAAATGGTATCGGACGAAAGAAATTTTTTAGTGGGGTACTTAGTCAATAGTGTGGAATAAACTGTATTTTGAATTCAATAGCATCTGCGCGAAACGCAAGATGATCATTCTCACATTTCAGGCTTTCAAATGCAAAATGAATTCATTTTTTCATTTTCCAAATCGAATCATTGCCATTGTAGTGAAAAACTGGGACTTTGCAAGTAATGTTGTCCAGAAGCACATGTACATAATGGCAACATAAGCACGTCCTTTTTTACGCTTTCCAACCGTAGGTTGAAGAAGCGTATATGCTCCAGCTTTGTCCGCCTGTCCGTCCGTCGGCACGATAACTCGCGTAAAAATGGTTCGATTTTGATGAAATTTTAGTATGCGTTAGGGGGCCACCTGGAGTCAAACCCTTTTGAAAATGGGTGAAATGGGGTCAAACGTCAGGACATAAGAGAGGTATACATTCCATCGCCCTTATGCGTCATAACTTACGTAAAAATGCTTCGATTGCGACAAAACGTTGTTATTCCGGAGGTATACTGAACCGGTTCTGTTGAATATCATCGAAATAGGGTCAAAGGGCAGGGCACAGGAGCGAGATTTATTCCACAGCCATTATCCTCATAACTTGAGTAATAATTTTTGGTCTGTTGGAAAGCGTGTCATAATCAATGCATTGCATGATTTTACTAATTTGTTTCTAGCGATAAAAATCAGTGCGGTATTTCTGGAGAGCAGAAGTGATGGTGAATGCCTACGTATTCGGCGTTTGCCTGTAAGCTAGTGCCTCCATATTCTGGATATAATAATCATGTCCTTTTCTAGATTCACTAGACTACTTACACAGTTACACCAACGATTTCCTTCCTTAAATCCATCGCTGATGCACTTTCTTAGGATTCCTGATTTAGTTTTGCTTATAGTTCGTAGCCTGAAAACCACTGTAGTGAAAATCTCGAGGACTTTGTTTCCAATAGTTAAACTGAACAGGCAGTTTTTTTTAGAAAATTCACCGGAACTGCTCAGGTAATCAGCCTTTAGTGGCAAATATCGAATTCGTCAGACTCAATTTCATCTCACTGAGGTGTTTCTCCAGCTTGTTCTGCAAGAAGCCTTATACAATCTATATTTTAAAATCAGCTGACCATCTGCTATTTATCATTTGAAGTCTTCTCATTCGAATTATTCCAGAACTCCTGTACAAAGAGACGCTAATGCATTAGTTATTTTAGATGCAACTCTACTGTGATTTTGATGTTTTTCTTTTGACGCCGTGAGCACAAAGTATCGCTTATCTCTAATTATCTTGATTCTAGTCGCATAAAAAAAGCAGAACTGAAACACACAAACTCAACATCCACGCCTCACTCGAGGCTCAAACTCTGACCTTTGTCAAAATAACCACACAGTCATTAGGTAGATCGTGATTCGTTTTGTTTAAAAGGGAAACGAAGTGCCAACTTTTAAGCTAATAAGAAAGTGTCACAGACAAGAATCAGTAAGCAACATTAGACAGTGGAACAATCGCACTTCAATTAATTATGTACTTACTGAGCCTTATATCAAGCTAATTTCCGAAAGATTTCTGTGCGGTTAGGCAGAACTGTGGTGCCGTTTTTCTCTAGCCATTGCAGCAATATTTTTATGTAAAATGCTTAATTGACTATTTAGGGATGCCAACCCATGAATGAAGATCTGAGTGCTGATCAATAGGTAACTTCCGTTGACCTATGACGGCATATTGGGGATATATAAAGTCGGTGTCTCCGGCATTATAAATCGGTGTCTCCGGCATTTTTTATTAATACTCTTGTGTCAAACAACGCTTTCTAATAAAAAAACGGCATTGCACTTTTCTTATTAGCGTTGTATAACGAAGTAAATTTCTCCGTCATTTCTGTCCACGCCAGGATTCGAACCCGGATCCCCTCATTCCGGAATAAGTCACTCTACCAATTGAGCTACGCGGACGTTTGTTCTGACTACCATCTGTCTTTGTCGTGTGCGTCCTGCTGGCAGGTACGTCACATCTCCTGGTACGTTACATCATCTCCCCCTTAATTTTTTTTTTTATTCGAAGTGCTGGAGAAGGGATTCTCTTATTTTTCCTATCTCGCGGTGTGGAAATAACATCACACCATTGCGAGATTTTGAACGGTCGGGTCATCCGGATAGTTCGGGCGCCATTATAACGAAGTTAATTTCTCCGTCATTTCTGTCCACGCCACAGGATTCGAACCCTGATCCCCTCATTCCGGAATAAGTCACTCTACAAATTGAGCTACGCGGACGTTTGTTCTGACTACTATCTGCCTTTATGTCGTGTGCGTCCTGCTGGCAGGTACGTCACATCTCCTGGTACGTTACAGTTGTTTGGCACAGGAGTATTAATAAAAAGGCAACGTGTTCGCGAATAGATTCAAGTGAAAATGACCCTCCTGAAAACATGGTATCACTCGGAGGTTCGCGCTGTGATTAGGTTGAACGATTTGACTCGCGGTACCAAAGAAAATATTTGCAGCAATCTGACGCAAAGTCACCCGTCTGCCTTCTTGCAGATTCCAGACACATTAGAGATTTATGTAGAGGATGTTAGGGAGTATCTGATCCCAGGTCTTAAACAACCCTTAGAAGTAAGAAGCCATCAGAATTGGGCTTGAGTGACTGACAAGGAGGAAGAAGACGCCCTTATTTATAACAGGAAGGCCAAATACGGCTTAACGTGCTCATCCGGTGCACGGCGGATATTTAGTGGTTCGAGCGTTCGTACCTGCCTGGGATCGATCCTGGGGCAGTCACGAACATTGACCACTAGGCCATCCGCGGCCCATTCCGCACACATCACGTTACTGTTGGTTGTTGACGTTTAAGGCCTGTTATTGGGTTTCTCGCCGTCAAGGCATATTGCACCCGTTAAGAATGTAAATCATCATTCTGATAAACTCCGAACGCTCAGGGTTTTTTGCAGCTGGAGAGAGATCTCCGCTGCCGCCGTCTTCCCTGCCCAGAGAAACCTAGTCACCGCGCGTTTTGCAAAGAGAGACCATGCTTCCAGGCTGTTCGTCAGTTTTACTTGAATTTGTTCTCCACCGCTCTTAATTTTTATTCAGACCTTTCTGCCAAATAACTCCCCTTAGTGAGGAGGGTGTTATGACGTTAGGAGACACCGATTTACCTAATCCTCCGCCAAATGCCACTGGAAGTCACTTGATCCTCCTAGGTATTTTGAACAAATTCTTGTCAAGGGCACATTTTTAGTTTTGAAAGTAAGTTACTATTTCCGATGAAACTGAATAAAATTTAAGTTGTTTTTATTAATACAACACACTCTCAGGCTGTGTAATGCTTAATTTCACATACACTATATTATTAAAAGTACTATAAAATATTCATCGATGCTGTCGTACGTACGGTCATTCACAAACATAATTTCCAAATTGCAAGTCAAGATTAACCCTGATGATGGGTGCTATGTTCAGCCCCGAAAGATCTCGCGTGTAAATATTAATTTTTAATTGTAAATAAAGTGTTTTAATCTTGACTTGTAATTTGGAAATTATGTTTGTGAATGACCGTACGTGCGACAGCATCGGTGAATATTTTATAGTGACCTTTCGTACGATAGACTTTTAGTATTAATTATTAAAATTATTCGGACTCTACCAAATATTTGCGTAAGTGCAAAGAACGGTTGCGCCGGAAAGTGCACTGTGAGTGGGGAGGTACATACGTATATAAAGCTGAGTTCTGTCGTGTTTATGAGTAACTTTGAAGTGGATATGCCGCGTGAACGTGAACTTTCAAAGTTCCAGCGTGTGCTGGTCATAGGTCATTTGAGTAACGTTTCCATACGAAGCATTACAGCTAAACTAAACATAATAGAGTCTACTGTAAGTGATGTCGTGAATGAAGAGATGTAAGCAGGACGGTGCTACTACAGAAAAAAAAACCCCCGTTCAGTAGGGCCGCATAAACTGACGGAACGTGACAGAAGAGAAATACTAAGAAATGTTAAGAAATCCCGTTCTTCCTCTGCCATTTCCATCGCTGCCGACACAGGAAATGTTTGTAATGGCTTGGTTAGTACCATAACTATTGAACAGTGATAGTTATTATAGTGGAGCAGTGGCACACAAGCGACACATCACTACTGTGAATTCCGAAGCGCAGTTTGGAATGGTGTCTCCCCCATCGTTCCTGCCCTGTGGGAAACTGGAAAACTGTTCTTTGGAGTGGTTAGTAACGCTTTTCACTCTTCCGATGTGCTGGGCGTGTTTGGATTTGGGGACAACCCTGCGAACGATTTTTGTTTGACTGTGTTCTTCCAACTGTTAAGTTCGGCGGAGGCTCCATCGAATTATGGAGTTGTTTTTCATGGATGAGACTCTTCCCGTTGGTTATTATACCACAAACCATCATGAACTCTGAAGTGTACCTCGACGTTCTGGATAATTTTTCTCCATCAACAATGTGGCAGTATTATGGAAATGACCGTTGTCTCTTCCGAGACGATCGAGCTCCCTGCCGCATTGCATGGCGTGTGCAGGACTGGTTTCTTGAAAATAAAGTTGAATTGTTTGACTGGCCTGCTCAGAGTCCTGATCTTAATCCCATAGAACATCTCTGGGATGAACTGAAACGACTGATACGAAATCAACCACAACTACAGTCTTCGTTCACCACTCTGGCAGCAGCTTTGGAGGACGAACGGCGAGCCATTTCTATCGAGATCTACCAGAAATTGTTTGTTAGTCATCCCCGACGTGTTGCCGCTGTCATACAAGCAAAAGGTAGACCGAGTAACTACTAATTGTGATAATAAAGCCATGTGTCCCAAAACAATGTGATGTCCAAATACTTTTAGGTAATATAGTATATTCATTGAATCAATCAGATTAATAAGGTTTCATCATGAAAGTTGTATTTGATTGGCATCGTCAAGTTGACACTGCATCACAATCCACCATTCCGATGGTAAAGTTCCCAAATTCGCTGTCCGCAAAGCGACAAAATTAAACTCATTCCTAAAGGAATGAGTTTAATTTTATTCGTTTTATCATACTGACTCCTGAAAACCAAACTCACTGCTGGTCAGTTTTACCACATAGGGGAGAGAAATGTGCAAAATTTGTATTTACATTTTTGCTGAGAATATTACTTCTCTTTGTTTTGAAATTCAGTTTCTTATTCAGTTATGTTCCTGGTTGAATACGTTTATCGGTTTTATTACAACTTTGTTCCTTTATTGTATTATTATGAAATAATATTTTATTATGTTATTCTGAATCCTGGAATTTTGTGAACTGAAATTTTTGAAAGGATAAATCCAAATTCCGGCATATTTTTGTGGGCTGCTCTCGGGTTCAGTGAATTTCAATATTAGAACTGGGTGGGAACAGTTTTTTCAGACTGGTCGTTCTCATAGTTTCAAATGCTTGCACAATGAAATCGTTTAATATATGCGTCAGAAAAAAACAGCTCAAGCGTAACTTAGAAAAATTAAAATGGCAAAATTCAAATTTCATTAATAACTTTTATCTTTTATTGAAACCGCCTGTAAATTGATTCAGCTTCTTTTGTGGAAGTTCCGTTATGTTCAGGGTACGTAAAAACCCCTTGTTTCTACTACCCCCACCGAATTAATAACTCATTAATAACTTTTTATTTCTATTTTATTAAAACTGCTTATTAATTGATTACAGCCTCTTTTGAGGAAGTTCCGTTATGTTCCGAGCACGTAAAAACTTTTTTCCTACCCCCCAAGCAGTTTTTTACATATTTTGACTGCGTGTTGTACTAAAGAAATGTCATACTATCGTTTCGTAGAAGTTATTTTTCGCGTTCTATAGAGGTATTATAAAAAATGGTTTGGAACCAGGTGGATACAAGAAAGCCTAAGATTTTTCAGATACATTTTGCCATTTTGATGAAATGTTATTGCGCCAAATGGAGCAAGTTTACATTCAAAACAAGTTAATTAAATCATGCAATGCATTTATTATGATACGCTTTCTAGCATAGCAGATATCATTACTCAAGTTGAGGATAACTGCTGTGGAATAAATCTCGCTCCTGTGCCTTGACCCTATTTCGATGTTATTCAACAACTGGTTCAGTATACCTCCGGAACATGATAAAGTTTTGTCGCAATCGAAGCATTTTTACATAAGTTATGGCGCATAAGGGCAATGGAATGGGTCCCGCTCCTATGTCCTGACCTTTGACCCCATTTCCAATGCCTTCGTCCCAGGTTGTCCCCTATCTACCACATACTAAAATTTCATCGAAATCGAACCATTTTTTTTTTTTGCGAGTTACCGTGCGGACGGCAGACAGACAGATGGACAAAGCTGGAGCGTATACGCTTCTTCAACCTACGGTTGGAAAGCGTAAAAAAACGGTAAAGTTCCTTCTTTGAATCGCAGGGAAATTACCTGCACCAATATTTTGTGCTCATTTTCCAGCTTTTATTGATGTAAAATTTCCAAGCTAAACGAAACTGAGGCATTTTTTTTTACAATGTCCCACCGTATATTCAAGAAGCGTATATGCTCCAGCTTTGTCTGTCTGCCATCCGCACGAAAACTCGCGTAAAAATATTTCGATGAAATTTTAGTATGTGGTAGGAGACAACCTGAGGACGGAACCCTATTGAAAATGGGTGAAAGGTCAGGACATAGGAGCGGGATCCATTCCATCGCGCTTATGCGTCATAACTTACGTAAAAATGCTTCGATTGTGACAAAACTTTGTTGTTCCGGATGTATACTGAACCAATTCTGTTGAATATCATCGAGATGTCGTCAAAGGTCAGGACATATGAGCGAAATTTATTCCACAGCCAATTATCTTCATAACTTGACTAAAAATGCTTGCATTGCGACAAAACTTTAGTATGTTGTTCCAGAGGTGCTCTGAACCAATTCTGTTTAATATCATCGAAATGGGGTAAAAGGTCAGGGCACAGGAGCGAGATTTATTCCACAGCCATTATTCTCATAACTTGAGTAATAAATTGAGTAATGATTTCTGGTATGCTGGGAAACATATCATAATCAATGCATTGCATGATTTTACTAACTTGTTTTTTTTTCCAATATTCCTGTTCCGACAAGTAAACATTTTCCATTCAGATAGACGTGAGTGTAAATAGCTTTAATAACTTCTTAAAAAGTGATTTTTTTAGGGATCTGATTGTATAACCAAGAACTTTCAAAGTAGTTTCCACAGACTGGTTGCAATGTCTGATTTTGTGTTCGAAGTAGGACGCACTATGTATATTGACAAAAATACATCCGTTGGCTTGGAATTTTCACATGATTTTTCAATAGTGTAAAGCATTTAAAATCTGTTTCTTTACGAAATATGTGTTAACTGTATGTTGAACTTTAGTGACGTTTCTTTTAATGGTTTTTATTGCTTAAAAGTACTGAATAAATGAGAAGAAAGAAAATGCATATTTAAAATAAAACGCTGGGATTTTAACTAGCGGCTTCATTCACTTGGTGAACCTTATGCATATTTTTGTTGGTGTCTCTCAGATGATAAATCATTATTAAAGCACATAATTATAGGGACTCTTAGATATCACGATAATCGAATTCTTTTTTTCTTTATCTTCGCATATAATTGAAATTCTTGACGTGTATCTCTCAGTTTCGCCTAAGGAAGATGTTAAATATGCTGCAAAATCACGACATAGTGCGTGCAGTTTCTCGACTGCTCTTGATAGTGGACTCAATGTGCCCTTTCAGACTACGTCTTTTTTTTTTTTTAATTTTAGGGGCAGCGAAAATTATACGAACAAGGACAAATTTTAATGAATGACTGCCAGTGTTATGACATGAGTCTCTGCATGGTGTCACGAACAGAATCCGGGAGGCAGAAATAAAACAAATCGATACTAACATATCAATAGGTGATCGAAGTTCTTACATTTTAACAAATGTCTCAACTAATTTTAAAATTTATCATGCGATAGTTTTTGAATTTGTCTAAGATAGCAGATTTGTATGAACAATACATGTTAATTTCTTCTGTTCGTGCAAAGTAAAAAAAAAATGTAATGTTAGTACACGCGAAGTTTGACCTGTACGAGGAGCATGTCGAAAGTTTTTAGCTGTTTAAAGAAAGATATTTATTTACGAATAATTATTGAGAAAAAAACTTTTCAAAATCTGCATGAACATCTATTCACTTCCGCATTCGATAAAACCATTTTGCAAATGCCTATTCCCAGCTTTGTTTTGGCAGACTGTCAGTTGCCTCCAAATATGCAGTTCGGGCTTTTTCATAAAATTAAAATCTACTACTATGCAGGGTTGTTTCCTTGGCTTTTGGAAACAAGAATTCACAAGTTGCCAAGTCAGGAAAAATAGGCTGGACGAGGTACATCTTGCACGCCTTCTGTTGCCAAAAAGCAACTGTCTTGGCTGCAGTATGAGCCGATGCATTGCCGTGGTGCAAAAGGAGGTGCTCCTTTTTCGATCTTGGGTGCTTTTTCTCCCATTCTGTGATGACCTTTGGTAGACATTGAGTGGTAAGCCAATTAGCAGTAACAGCCCAGGTAGCACAGCCTTGCAATTTAACGCAGGCCCAAAACTGTTGTTACCGTCTTCTATCCTTAAAAGACGGTGGATCAGTGCTGGGCCTAGGTTAAATTGCAAGGCTGTCTTCTTTGATTTTCAAGAACAATAGTTGTCACATGTCCAGTTTTATAGAAGGACGCTGCCATTTTCTTCACTGCAGTGCGGACTTGTCGGACTTTATAGGTGCGTCTCATTGGAAGCACCAGACCCTCGATTGTTCCTTTGTTTCCGGATCATATTGATAAATCCATGATTCATCACCAGTTACGATGTTGTAGATGTCTTTACTCCTGAATTTAGACAGCATGAATTGGCTCCATTCAACTCTGCTTATCTTTTGCTGGTCCGTGAGTGAATGAAGATCCAACGGGCACATCGCTCCCTGACATGCAAATGATCATGAATGATTTCTGTGCAGCAGTTGATTCAATGCCCAGGGGAGTCTCTATTTCATGATGTGAAACACGAGGATCTTCTTTGAAAAGTTTTCTTACACCATCGATGTTTTCAGTCGTTACGGCGGTATGGGGCTGACCACTGCGAAGGTCATCTTCCAAATACTTTTTTCCCCCTCTTAAATTCACGAAACCAATTTCTGTGGCCAAAGAAAGAGCAGACTCTGGAGAGATATTTGATAGCGATTCAAAACACTGCTGTGCACCTTAACCTTTTATAAAATCATAGAAAATCCTTGCATGAAAATCGCGTCTCGACGGCTCCATTTTAGCACGCTAAATGAGGTCAACTGTATTCCATTCTAATGTTACGTGAGCGAAATCTGGTTTGAGCAGGTGGCCTCGTCTCCCGCTATTGGTCAATACGAATACGTGCTTCCTAACATAGCTCATGAAAAGGAAGCAAGCACCGATATGACTTTGAAATCAGTGGCGTAACGTAAATTTACGGGCCCTCCCGTAAAATATATTTAAAAACCCAAAACAAAACAAAAAAATCCTCTTGACCCTTCCTCTTACAACCCATCAAAATAATTTATATCAGCGATCCTACTGCTATCTTAACCTTTATTGAAAAATGGATCAAGGGAGAGAGCAGTATGGCTATTTCTGTGTCCTACGAACATATCCTAAAGTTAAAAAAAAATATCGCAAAAAGGTGTAAGAAGAGTGCAGACATGACTGCATTTCTGGTTCTGAAAACTACAAATTCCTCCAACAAACACAAATTCTGCCATAATCCCCCCCTTCCCCCACTGACGAGAAAATCCTGTTTTCTTTACCCGAGGGAAGAGGAAGAAATCTGAACTTACATGTCATTGCGAGAATATACGTAGAAGCATGAAACTTCATAGGTCTCATGCTCTTTTCTTTTTATCGAAATAAATTCAACACTGTTCAGAGAAATCTAGCCTCTTCTGCAATCTACTGTGCTATACCCTTGTTCCTGTTCCTCATCCACAGGAATCTCCTGTTAACACAACTAAAAGGTCAACGTTGTGACGTAGGCTTAAGTCTAACACCGCGGGTAGTTGGGGCGACTTACGGCAGATCGTCTGCGACAAAAATATTATGGGTCCCAATTGAAATCATTATAAAGTTAAAAATACGTGCCACACACTAATCGTGTTAGCATATTCGTAAACAGGATGGATTCCAATTCGGGTACTGCGCAACACACCGTGCGCGGAGGAGATGATGCAATATTTCTGGGTGTGCCGCCACGTTTGATTGTCTATCCTGGCAACCGTGAGCACAATACAGCTGTGCGTGGTACAGTTTTAAAATGCTCTCGACGAGATCTGTTCAAATATACACTATACTGACAAAAGTCACCGTACATCTAGAAGGGAAACACAACATAGCATTTTTATTGACATACATTAGTACGGTGTCGGTCCTCCTTCGGCCTTAATGCATGCACTAATCCTTCGAGACATGCTTTCGACAAGGTTTTGGAACACAGCCAGAGGTATGAGCTTCCATTCAGTACATAATGCTGCCGCTAACTGTTGCTTAGTAGTAAGCGTTGGTTCTAAACTTCTTATGCGGCGCTCTAATTCATCCCATAGGTGCTCTATGGGATTAAGATCAGGCTTCTCTTTTTTTATTATTATTAAAATCAGGGCTCTTTTTTTTTTTTACCTCATGCTAAACGACGAGCAGCATTCTGAGTGGAGATGAAAGGCTTATGAGGAGCCGCACGACTACGGTAACCCATGGAATGAAGTTCTCTGCGAATGGTAGGTGCACATACCGAGGTTACAGCATTTTTACTCCCCCGTACACTGAGGTCTTGTGCTCCGTCGATTAGCTGTAACGACTCTCTTGAGGCTTCGACGTCCTCTATCACTGATTTTCTTTGGTCTGCCGGTACGTTTTGCTGCTTCAGGCACGCCACGTGTCTTCCACTTATTCAGTACATCCAAAACAGTTGACTTGGGTATGTTTAAACGACTCTCGGTTTCTCTTATGGATAACCCACTAATATAACACCCAACAATCTTACCTTTCTCAAAGTCAGTTCTCTCCCGCTGCGACATTTTCACTGAACCTCACTTTGCGATATGATCGCGGTCAGCTGCAGGCTTGTTTTTATACCGTTTGCAGCTGTACCGCGCATCTTAACAACGCAGCGGATCCGCTCATTCGCTTTTGAAGGGGTGGCCGGTGACTTTTGTGGATATAGTGTATAAATAACATATCGGAGTGATTTGAACTAAAAACAATTCAAAAATGTTTTCTTGTGAACGGGTTAACATTTTTGGCAATGCCGCGGAATTCTCAGAATGAACCCAAGTAATAGTGGAGAGAATCAAAACTAGAGGCAAGAGCAAGTGATCAGGAATGCAGGAAGCCCAAGAAAACGGAGCACCGCGGTGGGTATTTCGTGTACCGATCTGCTTTGTGTTCTCAATGTATCCAACACTATCTGTAAAAATTATGTAAGCTGCTTTTCATGTCGTAGACCTGTGTTGGCTATAACAAATTAAATAAACGCTTTGAAAACATACTAGAGTAGCTCATTTCAACTCTCCGATCTGCAAGTTGTGGTCTTAAGTTCCAAACTGACGGTTCAATCAGAACTGAGCCTACCTGTATTTTTTTTCGTGGTGCTAGTAGTAAAGTTCTTATTTCTTGCGGCTTGGTTTCAAGAAAAATATTATCCGCCATTTTTATAATTTTCATACAAGGTTTGACGGGAAAAGACTTTTTGTCCTGCGATCAAGGGGACGTAAAATGGAAAAGGTTCTTATAACTGCATACCCTATGTGGACAACGGTGCGTCCCTGCTTGGAATTATTTCGTCTGAAATATTCTGTTGAAAAAATGAATCTCTGGGAGTTTCCTGAAGGGAAAGACTTTTCTACTTTAGAAACAAATCTCCGCGACACAAAGCGAAGAATCTATTAATAGAAGTACATTTGAAACATTTAGGCCACCTTGGTGACGCATTGGTCAAAGCGCTGATTTCTTACCATTCGTCCGTGATGGGTCCGGGTTCGAATTCCAGTGAGGCACGGATGTTGTGTTTTACGGCGCTGGCTCTCCCTTTCCTGTAACTAGTGGCCCTAAATTAGGGACGGGCGACTGCTTAATGCTTATAGCCCATTGAGTTGCTCACGGTGGTCGTTAAACCCATAAATAAATTAAAAAAAAACATTTAGAAACCGATAATAAAAAATTACTCTTCGATGAAACAACGTGTACTCTCTGTGACCAGCAAAAGTATCGATCGGACAAAAAAAGTGCACAAAGGAATTCCGCATCTAGAATCCAATCAATTAAACAACGATTAGCTTTCGACGCCATCTTGCGAATTGTTGCTTGTTTACGTTTTATGGATCAAGGGCCTCTTTTAGGCTGCTACTGTAAATGAAAATATGCACTAAAGGGTAAGAAATGATATTTCGTACAGGTGAATCGTTTGCAGGGTAACACGTTGCAGCCACATAGAAAACATATTTTTTTTTTGTTGCTTGCAAAAAAACCAAAACCAAAAAAGAAACAGGTCAATATTTCTCTGTGTGAATATTTGCTTTCATTCCTATGTTATGATTTTTACCACGTCTTTTGTAAAAAAAGATGCTTATGTGATCAGTTTGTCCGTCAGTCCGTACCATATCTCTTTAACTATTAGTCCGATTTGGAAAATTCTTTTTGCATTGGGAAGCTTGAAATATGCGAATGATGATCCTTCATTTTGTATTTTTTTTCGATGTACAATTTTGCCGTCAGAGGGCATAATTGCAGATATCGAATTCAACATTTTTGCTTCTAAACATCAGATGGAACATTTTTTTTTTTTTTACCTTTTAGATTCCATTTATGTCTAGTATATTTAGGTGCAGTCATTTTTCAAGTTACGCATAGATTTGCCGCTGAGGGGCGCAAGAGTAAATTGTTGATTCTAAAACTCCGATTTGAAAAATTCTTTCTTCAGCGGATACACAGCTCCTGATGAGAAATCGTTTGCATATAACTTCTAATTTTTGGTAAAGAATGATTTGGCCATAATTTTTAAATATGGTGTATTAGAATCTGAATGATTTAGTGTTAATTTCTGAATCGGATGTATTTGCTACAAAATCTGAGCTAAAATCTCGATTGAAAAATTTCGTTCGAGGACCGATTCCACTTGCGTCGATAAACCTTTTCGGCATATTTTATTTTTAAAATATTGCATCGTTTCTCCGCCAGGGGGCGTAGATGTGTATCTTAATTTTGTCAATATGTCTGCTTCTAATGGTCGGATTTGAAAATTTCTTCCTTTATTGGATAATTTCCGGTACGACATGGTTTCCATATAATTTCAAAATTTTCAAGTAATTAAGGGACTTTCAGCTAGGGGGCGTAAAGGTAAATTGCACCCCCACCCCCGATATCTCTGCTTCTAAAACTACGACTTGAAAAATTCTTTTTGCACCGGATACAGCTCCTGATGGAACATCCTTTGCATATAATTTCTAATTTTCGGTAACAAATGGTTTGGCCACAAGGTGGCGTAAATCTTCATTTCTGCTTCTGATGTATTTGCAGCAAAACCTGAGCTTCTAAAATCTCGATTGAAAAAATTTCGTTTGTGGGCCAATAATGCTCACGTCGACAAACCTGGGAATATTTTCTTCTTAAAATAGCGCATGGTGTTTTTACATCACGGGGCGTAGATCTATATCTTATTTTTGCCAATATCTCTAGTTCTAAGAGTCAGATTTGAAAAATTCCTTTGTTGGATAGCGTTTCCGTTACGAAATGTTTCACATAATTCAAAATTTTTAGGTAAATCATAGACTTTCCGCTAAGGGGCGCAAAGGTAAATTGCGTTTTCCCTGGTATTTCTCCTTCTAAAACTACGATTTGAAAAATTCTTCCTGTAGGGCACAAGGGTTAATTTCTGCTTTTGATGTATTTGCAGCAAAATCTGAGGTCCTGAAAACTAGACTAAATTTTTTATTCCCCCTTGACCGATACCACTCAATCGAAATACCTTTTGAGAATACCTTCTTTCCTGAAATAATGCATGGTTTTCCCGCCAGAGGGCGTAGATGCATGTCTTATATTTGTTCATATCTCTGCTTCTTAAGAGTCCGATTTGAAAAATTCTTTCTTCGTAGGAGAGCGTTTCCGCTGCGAAATGTTTCTCGTATAATTTCAAATTTTTTTTAAAGCGCAAATCTGCAACCAGAGAGCATAAGTTCAGGATTCTGTTCACAGAAATATCTGCGGGATTAAAAACCCGGTTGAAAAACTTCTTTCTTCGGTCAGATATTATTGTTTTCCATACCGGTTCCATTGACTTTGTGTATAGCTTTGAAATATTTAATTCGCGTCGCGTCGGAACGGATTCAAAAGACGTGCTCATTAAACCCGAAAATTCGGTGTCATCCTCGTTTAAACCTGCGGCTAATTTTGGTCCACCTTTTTGTATTGTATTGGTAGAAACCTAAATTATCTTTTTATAACCCGGTTTGCTTGTCCCGACATGAAACAGATGGCGCTAGGGAAGCCATAAATCCAAAATGGCAGACTTCTCTGGCAGTGAGTGTGCAGCATCCGTTTTGTGGTATAACAAAAGTCATTCTGCCACCGCCGTTTAGCTGCTTTTAAAAAGAAAAAAACAAATTCCTCAGGCACATTCTCCCATCACAGAATGGCATTCACACTTCGTATCAAAAGGAGGCATGCCGCACCGTGAATCTGCTCAATGTCGGCCAGATCTTTCGGCCGCTACAGTGGAACGTGTGCTGAAAGCATACCTAAGATGTCCGCGTAAATCGACCAGAGTGTGCCCTCAGCATGTAACTTCAGGTGTCAAAAACTACTGAGCTTGAAGCCACACAAAACTGAAACTACTTCTTGCACTGTCAGACACTAACTGGCTCTCTCCCTTCCCTGGAACCAGTGACCCTAAATTAGGGACGGGCGACTGCTTTATAACCCATTGAGTTGCTCACGGTGGTCGTTAAACCTCCAATCAAAAAAATGAGACATTCCGGCTCAGTGGTTAAGACTCGCCGCTTGTGTAGACCTAATCCGACCGACCTGAGTTCGAACTTAGCCACCGGCACGGAAGGATTCTCTGGCGGTAAGGTCTTAAGAATGCAGTGTCTTCGATTTTGCGAAATTTCTGTATACATACGGAAAAACTTCAAACGGACTTTTCTGAAATAAACGGAATTTCGATGTTAAAAGAACGGGTACTTTTAAAAACTGAAATTTCGTTAAAAGACTGGCATTTACCGGCAACTTGGCTGCACGTTATTTTCATAAATTTTCCTTGAATTCATACCACTTATTTTATACAGGGATACTTTAAAAAGGTTTTCTGAATTCTGATGTACAGAAGTTCGTCACAGATTGCATTCTTTTGGCTTACATTACTGCTGTTAACAGGGCTGTTCACTGGATGTCATTTGGTGACCTGCCGAATGGGTTCGTCAAACCTTCGCTTGTAAGGTAAATTTATCAGTTCTGGAGTTTTAGCAATATTTTCCTCCGGTGATGAAACGAACGAATTACTAGCTAAATGAGAACACACTCTCCTGTAATGGAGCTCTTTATTGAATGCAGTACATGGGAAGAGGGGGGACGGATTTCATATTATAAATTTAAATATTACTTTTCTTACTATACTGGCGGAAAGTGAAAAAAGAACACCAAGAAGGAGACTTCTGATGCCAACGAAATTTATACAGCATAATAACGGAATACAGAGGATAACGTGATCAAAACATTAAGGCAAAATACAGCTGTATTTGCTGGTAAACTGAAAAATAACATTTCTATGTAATATGGTTAGTACGAGGTTGAACCGCCATGAACTGCGTCTCACTGTGCAATTCTGGCATATGAAGTCTGTCGTACAGATGTTGGATGTGAGTTTGGGGTATTGAGTTCTAAGCATCCTCAACCTGGACGCGTAAGTCGGGGATGGTCGTGGCTGGCCGTGGAGACCGGATAAGTCTTCTCATAAAATCCCACACGTGCTCAATGGGGGACAATTCCGGTGAACGTGCAGGCCATGAAAGTTGTCCCACACCCTGAAGTGCATGTTGCGTTGCACGGGGCGTGCGTTATATTGCTGGAAAACACCTCGATGGACCGACCTTACAAATGGCACAACAACGGGCTGAATGATGTTGTTGATGTAGGAGGTGCTGTTTAACGTACCCGGTACAAACACTAGTTGTGTATGGGAGTGATAGCTGATCGCTCCCCACACCAGGAGACCAGGTGTATGCCCTGTGTGTCTCTGGCGGATGCAAGAAGGGTGGAGACGCTCCCCTGTGCATCTGCGAACACGCATACGGCCATCGGAGGCTCCCAAGCAGAATCTGCTTTCATCGCTGAACACGACAGATCGCCTTTGCGTTCTCCAGTGCAGACGTTGGCGACACCACTGCAGCCGTTTCTGACGGTGGGCTGGATTCAGAGGTACACATGCCAGAGGCACACGTGCACGTAGTCCTGCATCCAGTAGACGGTTGCGTATTGTTCGCAGTCACCTCAGGTGCAACGGCAGCTCGGATTTGCGTTGCAGTGGATGTTCTGCTTGACAACGCCGCTCTTCTTAAGCGTCGATCGGTCCGCTCATCAGTCCGTCTGTGACCCTCGGTTCCACGTCTTCTCGTGTGGGAATGTTCCTCGGACCATCTACGTCACCATCGTACCACCACCAATAAATACCTTCCGTCCAATTCGCTCAGCAATACGACGATACGACCACCCGGCATCGCGGAGTCCGACTGTGACCCTCGGTTCCACGTCTTCTCGTGTGGGAATGTTCCTCGGACCATCTACGTCACCATCGTACCACCACCAATAAATACCTTCCGTCCAATTCGCTCAGCAATACGACGATACGACCTCTCGGCATCGCGGAGTCCGACTAGACGACCTCTCTCAAAGTCCGATAACTGCTGAAATCGTACACGTCTTCCATGTCCAGGCATTGCAGCTTCTTCAGGGTCTTCGCACGTGTCCGTACGCCGACGACTGATTACATTCATTTCGCCGTACTCCTTAAATACACCGACGATAATTTGCATATTATGCCGTGCTGTGGCGTAAGCGCTCACCGGTTGGTCCCGAAATTAACATCACACCTACGTAAACTCGACCCCATTAACATATGTAAATTTTATGATCGTCCGCCAATTCCTTCTTGTGTTCTTTTTTCACTTTCCGCCAGTATATTTACACATCAATCTGTTCCTTCTTATTCTGTCAGATGTCTGACTCGGTTACCTTGCTGCCAAACCCAAGCTCCCAACTTAATTTCTCCCTTGCTGCCCCCTTTCGGCATTAGACATTATTTCTAGCGCCGCCCCGGTGGCGCAGTGGCCTATGCGATGGCTTCTGCTTATTCTTCCGAGATGGGTACGGGTTCGGATCCCGGTGAGACGTGGTTGTTGTGTTTGTCTTACGGCCCTAGTTCTCTGCCTTCCCTGGAACCAATGGCTCCAAATTACGAAGGGCGACTGCTTATAGCCCATCAAGTGGCTCCCAGTGGTCGTTAAATCTCCAATCAATAAATAAATAAATGCGGGCTGCTTCCAGTTGCCTAACACCTCACTCGTATCATCTGGGTAGTTGTTGAATGCTCATTATCGCGACTCTCACCCTCGTGAGAAATATCTCATTAAAACCTAAATTTGTAAGAAAAAGCCGTGTGCTTATTTATTACTGTAAACATTCACTCCAACTCTGAGGTTCGTGAACAACAAATGCATGGTACTTTTGTATAGGGTAGTAATTGTATTTTTTCCGAACATCAGAAGCATAGCAGGGAGTGGTAATCTCCCCTCCCTCATAAAAGGCTGGCTGAAAACTGGCAAAACGACCATCTCAAAGACTCCCCAAAAACACTAACGGAAAGGGAAATGATTTTAACTTATGAGATAATATTAAAAGATTATTAATACTAACTTTCGCTGAAAGTAATGCGCCCAGGGCAACACTGCAACTCAATGGTTCGTCATCTGGACATCTTTTCCAATGCGGGGGGGGGTTACAAAAGACAGTATCCTGAGTGTCGAAACACTGAAGCCACGTGACATTTGATGGTGTACTGACGGTAAACCCAGAAATTTTGTACCCGGAAATGAGTTCCCACAGAACAGTATCGCAAGCTTAAGTCTTTGATACTGATTCAGCGTTTTTACGTTCGCCTCTAGCACTAGAACGAAGCATTTATTTCTGCTGTCTTTGATAACTGCACCCTGCGTGTCTTGAAAATATGCATCGTGGAATAAATGATTCGAAATAACACTGAGCCGACACCCATTTTTCAATACAGATGTGACTTTTGGTCCGCGAGTTTGTTTTGCATTCCGTAAATGTTGCAGTAGCTACTCTCTTGTAATAAAAACAGTCTGACGAAAACGCATGCACCTCACGTAACACGAATTAGGCGTGATTTATGTTTCCTTAATATTTTACATGAGAAAAGTGGTTTAAAAACCTAATTGAAATCATCCAACTGTGCAAGATTGTAGCACATACCAAACAACGGACGGCTCCACTGTAACCACGCCCACCCTGGTGCAACGCCTAATTTTTTCAACAATGAGAGAAAACCGCCTGCTAATTGTTACTCTCCCAAAGAAAAGATGGCCGAAAAAAATCACTGGTCCCGCCTTAGCACGAATCTCCCATTATATGGCTGACCGCATGACACGTGTTGACACGCATGTTATATACACATAGACAGTATTTCTTGGTACGTGTTGATGATGTGAAAGTGTTGCGGAAGTTATAAGGAGTGACCGCTTCTACAAAAAAAGCATTTAAAAGTATCATTAAGTTTCGGTGGAGGACCCGAACTTTGTTGAAAGGTTTAAGACCTATGCAGCATAACAGAAAGCTTAAGTGAAAACAAATGCATGATATTCTTATTCTCTCTCGTAAACTGAGTTTTCTGTTTTTGTAGCCCCCCTTCTCTCCCTACTAAGAAATAAAAGCTGCAAGAAGGGCCTGACTAAACACACAGGGGTCCAGAAAAAGCCGAGGACCCCAACCAAAAAAAAAAAATCTTTCACAAATGTATAGAGATGGTGATACGAACACTATATATAAATAAGTATATATGTTACCGCTAAAGCTCGAAAGCCGTTAATGTGCACATTACCTAGCTAATCTGCAGATTAACTGATTTGCTCCGTCAACGTGCGGAATCAAGAGTTTTCCGCATTTTACCTAGGTAATGTGCACATTAACGGCTTCCGTACCGTTAAAGTTCAATATGGATCAGAAAATACAGCGTGATGAAGCCAAGAAAGGGTTTAGAAAAGCAAGCAAAGAAAATGTTAGCAGTTTCTAATGCAAAGCACCCAAATGTCGATGAAGGTGTCACTGTGAGAATTAAAGTACCCGAAGTAGACAGAGCAAAAACTGATGCCCGCTCGATTTTAGCTGTGGTTCTTAGTAAAACAAGAGGATGGCTTTTATAAACTTGGTACTAAAACGGGTATTTTAAAGCAATTGTATGCAAAATCTGAGTTCAGTGTTTGCAAAGAGGTTTTTAACGAAAGAAAATGTCCCTGCTGTAGAAATATCTTTACGTCAAACAGCAATAAAACAATCCCTTGGTACTGGGCAGGGTTTCAGAAAATGTGACTGCAAATCTAAATGTACCACAAATAGGTGTGCTTGTCGCAAAAACCAATTGCTATGTAATTCAAAGTGTCACTAATTTTTAGATTGCACTAATAAGTAAGCATAATTTTATCATATGTTTTGCAAATTCATTTTCTTAATTGTAATAATATTTTAAACCGTTTGATTCTTTCTATTATAGTTTTTTAATTGATTGAGGATTGATTCTATCAACTAATTTGTTGATTGTTTAAACTTGATTCTTTATATATCGAAAAATAAATAAATAACATTATGTTAATTTAAGCGTACAAGGAACGTTGCTGTTGTTCTAGCAAAGATCTTATTTTTACTTTAGCGAGTGCCTAGTAGGTAATGTGCGGATTATTTAGGTAATTTGAGAAATGAAACAATTTTCGGCACTTTAACGGATCACCCTAGTTAATGTGCACATTACCTAGATAATCTGTAGAATAACTGATTTCTGCACTTTAATGGTAACATATACACTGGTCACAAAAAGTTAGGCTTATTGGGGTTTCGTAGGGAATACGTAGGGATATGTAAAGTTAGCGAGCTGCCCCTATGGCGCAGTAGTCTAAGCGATGGCTTCTGATCATTCGTCCGAGATGGGTCCGGGTTCGAATCCCGGTGAGATATGGATGTTGTGTTTGTCTTACGGTGTTAACTCTCTCCCTTCCCTGGAACCAGTGACCCTAAATTAGGGACGGGCCTTTGCTTATAGCCCATTGAGTTGCTCACGGTGGTCGTTAAACCTCCAACGAAAAAAGTTAGCGACTACTGGAGATCGGTTATAAGCTTGGGTAGTTACGTCATATGTTAATTAGTATCATGACACAGCTCGTATAAAAAGTACCCTGCCGCCCCGGTGGCGCAGTGGTCTAAGCGATGGCCTCTGATCATTCGTCCGTAAGGGGTCTGGGTTCGAATCCCGGTGAAGCATGGATGTTGTGTTTGTCTTACGGCACTGGCTCTCTCCCTTCCCTGGAACCAGTGACCCTAAATTAGGGACGGGCGACTGCTTATAGCCCATTGAGTTGCTCACGGTGGTCGTTAAACCTCCAATCAAAAAAAAAAAAAAAAAAAAAAAAGTACCCTGCGAAAAGTGAAAGACAGGCCCCCGGTAGTAAAAATAAGGGCGTCTTCTACCTCGCTTCCGTGGGACTTTCCTATCGGGCACTCTAGCCCAAATCTCCTAGCTTCCTATTTCTAAGGGTTGTTTAAGACCTGGGGTCAGATGCTCCCTTCCTAAAATCCTCTACATATGATCTGATGGGCACGTTAAGCCGTCGGACCCCGGGTACTGCCCCCCTCCCCCGTAGTAAATTAGGGCGTCTTCTACCTCGCTTCCGTGTGACTTTCCTATCTGGCACTCTAGCCCAAATCTCCTAGCTTCCTATTTCTAAGGGTTGTTTAAGACCTGGGGTCAGACACTCCCTTCCTGAAACCATCTACATATGATCTGATCTGAAAGACAGGCCGTTTCACCTTTTGGTCTAGACGTTTGCTGAATGTATTGCTTTCAGTGTGTGATTAACCTGACATGATGCCCAGACGACGTTTAAGCATTGTTAGCAGATACAGTGCTGTTGGCATATTACAGGCAGGTGTTCGGCAGATCGATGTAGCTGCTGATTTCAGGAGTTTTGCAAATACCCACAAGATTTGTACGGCATTGTGGACGTGTTGGAGATAGACCCAGGAGTGGCCACCCGAGGATGTCCACCAGAAGGCAAAATCGCTACCTGACAAATAACTGCACAGAGAAGAAACAGGAGTCAAATCCGGGAATCACTTTGAGCTGCTTCTGGTCTGGTGTCACAATATGTACGCAAACGGTACGAAACAGTCTTCACGAATATGGACTAGGAGAAAATAAGACGCTGAGATGTATAGCATTGACATCAGCTCACGTCGTAAAGATGTGCGTGGGTCCATCAATACGTCATGGAATACAGAGTGCCACCCTGTACTTTTCACAGACGAATACTGCTTCGCTCTTTATCCTGACGCTCGACGAGGCCACCCATGGAGAAGATCCGGCACATAATGTAACCACACTGTGCAGACAGTTCTCGTCTGGCGAGAAGTATGTTTTAATGGCCGCGCTTCCTTGTATGTCTGTCAAGACAACATGAATACCTCATTGTACCGAAACGAGGTCAATGCGCCCATTGTGACACTGTTTCACGCTGCGTTTTTTGGGCATGCATTCAGTTTACTCGGTGACAGTTCATCCAATCACCGTGCTTGGAGCGTGTTTCACGCGCTGGAAAATCGTGGGATTGAATAATTAGAGCTGCCTCCGAGATCTCCTGACCCTTAATCCTATTAGAAACATTTGGGACGCTATACAGATGCGTCTGGATATCCACGTCCCATATCCCAGTACACTGGTACACCTCCGTAAGGTGTTGCCTGTTATATGGGATGAACTGTCCCTGGGCACTCATCAGTAATGCCACTCTGAAGTTATGCCCCGTAGGTGTCAAGACGTTCTTCGACACAGAGGTGGTGTTTCCGGGTACTGAAATCCAGAGGTATGGATATTTCCCAAATGTTACCTTTTTGTCTATATTGCGTGCAGAAATTGCACGATAAATTGGTCTGTCTGAGACAAGTCTGGGGAATATGCAGGTAAAGGCAGTGCTTCATGACCAAAGGCACTTAGTGTCAGCATCGTTCGTTGTACGACATGAGGGCGAGCGTTGTCCTGGAGCTGAACACCATCTGTCTGTTGGCCAAAGCCGATTGTTTCTGCAGCACTTTCCAGTGCGTCTCGTGTAATTCGGCACAATAACGTTCTGCAGTGATGGTTTGGACTCCTGTCAAGAAACTCCGATGGACCACCAGACAAGGAGCAGCAGCAGCAGCATCGTGTGTAGGGGTGGCTTAGGATGCTGTCCATTAGACTGTACCTTGCTTAACCATTGTTCAGATTGTTTCCGATTATCATAAAAGACTCACTTCTCGTCGCAGGTGACGATTTGACGCAGTAGAGGTTCCTGTTTATTCCTGGTAAACAGCGACGTGCAGACTTCCAAACGCCTTGTCTTGTTGGCCGTTGTCAGCTTATGCGGCAGCCACATGTCCAGCTCTTTGACGCTATCCAGCGCAAACGGACTCCGAGCAACTGGCGCTTGGTGGACATTTACCTCTGCCGCTATCTCACAACACGTTTTTCGGCAGTCCGCTTCAACCACAAGTAACAAAAGATCGTCAGAAACAGCAGAAGGTCTGTGACCACGTGCTTCGTTTTGCAGGTCCGTATCTCCGCTTCGAAATTTTAGAAACCATCGCCGAATGGTTCGCTCGCTGGCTGCTGTCTCCCCAAATGCTCTGTTAACGTTTCGAACGGCAATTCCTGCAGAGTGGCCCAATTTAAATGCATACAGGAAGATGACACTCAAATCCGGCGTCTGCATGTTTCCTCTGCAAGCCACGTTACGTCCAAACAAACCCCGCCTGAACCTTGTTCTTCAGATCAGATCATATGTAGAGGATTTTAGGGAGTGTCTTACCCCAGGTATTAAACAACCCTTAGAAATAGGAAGCTAGGATATTTGGTCTAGAATGCCCGATAGAAAAGTGACATGGAAGCGAGGTTGAAAGGGGGAGGAAGACGCCCTTATTTATTACCGGGGGGCCAGTACCCGTGGTCCGACGGCTTAACGTGCCCATCCGACGCACGGCGTATATTTAGTGGTTCGAGCGTTCGTACCTGCCCGGAATCAAACCTGAAGTTCCTCCATGGCAGTCACGAGCGTTGACCACTATACCATCAGCAACCAAACCTTGTTTTTCACACGCGCTAGCTATTTATAGTAACTCTGTGACGTAATTTCCGCGACACCTGTTGGTGGTTTCATTCCGCTGTGGTGGGAGGGGGGGGTGTCTCCACTGTTCGTTTGCGCCAGACATTTCATTCACACCAACACAATAATATTTAAACTCCTTAATAAATATTGTATTCCAATCAACAAAGCTGGCTTGTTATTCTCCAGTGTTCCACATTTTCCCAGTTGAGGAAGTAAGGTTTTCCTGAGATTTCGGATCATTAGAACAAATAGCTACAGGACAGACTAGCTTTTAGCATTATACACTATCTACCAACAAGTAATTGGACACCCCTGCAATCGACGATATCAGCAGTCCTGATACACATCACGGCCACCGTCGTTGAATATCGTGTGGGAAACAACAACAATGCAACCATTCGCATGCAAGATGTCACGCAGTTCGGAGCTCTCTGATTTCGAGATAGGTGTAATCGTCGGGTATCGCAGAAATGGCCGATCCATACTTGACATATCCAGCATGTTGAAGTACCCAAAATCTACAGTGGCGCCTACGTGATTGGCAAGTGGAAGATGAGAGGTAACTATCGGAATGTGCTCCGACCCGGCAGACCCACAAAACTGGGAGTTAGAGACCGACGGGTGCTGGCCAGAGAAATTCGGAAGAACCGCACCAAATCGATGGGCCACATCCGCGAGGAGTTTCAAAAGGCATCTGGGAGTGTTCTTCCGATGAATACCATCCGTAAGGAAGCCCATCTGCTCGGTTATCATGGACGTGCTGCTGCCCACAAGCCTTTGACATCAAGTCCAATAGCGCTGCTCGGCTAACGTGGTGCAAAGAACGTAGACAGTGGACCGTTGGACAGTGGAAACAGGTTCTCTGGAGCGACGGATCAAGGTTCACCCTCTACCGTTTGGATGGCAGGGTCTGGGTTTGGAGTTTGCCTGGAGAACGCCTCCTGCCTGAATGTATTGTGCCAACTGTGAAGTTCGGTGGCGGTGGAATTATGCTATGGGGGTGTTTCTCCTGGTATGGCACGGGACCCTTGGTCGCAATTCCTGGTAGACTCAACGCCGAAGACCTACTGCACCATTTTGGATGACCATGCGCTTCCTACGTTGCGGCAGTTTTACGGGGTGGACCCATGTTACTTTCAGGATGACAATGCCACCTGTCATGTTGCGAGGTCCACCGTGGCTTGGTATGGTGACAATGGGGTTAATCGAATGGACTGTTGTGCGCAGAGCCTTGACCTTAACCCTATCGAGCACCTCTGGGACGAGTTGGAGCGTCGACGTATGGGGTGCCCCCACCGTCCGAAATCGGTGAACGAACTGACCTCTCTTCTCCAAGCAGAGTGGAAAAAATACCGCTAGCCATCGTATTTTCTTCCACTCTGCTTGGAAAAGACAGGTCAGTTCCTTCACCGATTTCGGACGGTGAGAGTATGCCAGACGGTTGAGAGTATGCCCCGGAGTGTCGCAGCTGTAATCGCCGCTCGTGGAGGCTCCACCAACTACTGAAGGTGAATAAACTTCGTTTTCCTTTGCTATCACAGGTGTCCAATTACTTGTTGGTAGATAGTGTACTTTCTACAGGAAACAAAAAGGAAAAGTGATATAGACATCCAGAACGAAGCACAGGGGAAAAACGCTCGCGACAGAAATCATAGAAAAACTACGGTTGCTGTGATCAATGTTACTTTGTTGTATAAGGCCCGTAACCAGAGGCAGCAGGTCCTGTAACCAAAGGGTGCTTCCAGCCTTCCTTGGAAGAACCCTTGAGTCAACCCTAACAAATTCTGTTTTGAGCGCCTTTTTTTAGTCTTTGGAAAAAATTTCTACTATAAAATAAAAATTGGCAATTCAGTTTTAAACAAAGATGCAAGTTAACAGCGAAATTGTTTTTCAGGGTCGTACCTGGGATTAAAAATATCATAAAACCCAGCACGCATAGGCAATTCGAGTTACTCGAATTTCAGTATCGGGTACTAGTTCCTTCGAGTGAGTAGCTGCACTGTCAATCGTCCTTGTGTCTTTGCCAGGGCTTTTTTGTTTTGGAAAAAGTTAGCCAGTACGCCATCGACCTTTTCTCACTCGGTGGTCAAAGTAATCAAGCTAAAACATTTTTCGCGTACCGGCTGCCATTTGATATTTCAGTTGTTTACCGGTACGCGTCCCGGTTCGTGCCGGCTGAAAAAAAAACATTGGTCTTTGCTATCATAGGCTGGCGTCGTGTCTTATTTGCCTTAAACTTAAATGCTGCTATCTCTACGTACCTGTAAAGCCACGGGTGACCGAGTGGGCAACGTCAGTGACTGCCACGGGAAGGGCCTCGGGTTCGATCCCAGACAGGTACGAACGCTCGATCCACTAAATACTCGCCGTGCATCGGATGGGCACGTTAAGCCGTCTGACCCCGGGTGCTGGCCCCCCGGTAATAAATAAGGTCGTCTTCCTCCCCCTTTCTACTTCGCTTCCGTGTGACTTTCCTATCGGGCGCTCTAGCCCAAATCTCCTAGTTTCTTATTTCTAAGGGTTGTTTAAGACCTGGGGTCAGACACTCCCTTCCTAAAATCCTCTACATATGATCATGATCATCTACGTACCTGTAATTTCATGCCCAGTTGTGACAATTATAGCGAAACAGGGTAGGAAACCGGAAAGTGATGCCATTCGAAAGGCGAGTGAGGAGAAATGACAATTTCTCTTGGGATGCTCACGTCGAATCGAATCACTTAGTTATCTTCCGGAGTAAAGTGTGCATTCTAAAACGTCGCACTGCTATGCCATTTTTAACTACGAATTGGTAAGCAAAAACATATTTACGTAGAAGCGTTGCTATTTAACTTCCATTCTTTAGCACGTCTATTAAAAAAAAAGAATGTGCTTATGTTATCACCCCCCCCTCCGTCCGTTTGCCGGTGGACACCGCATCTCTGCAAATATTTGTCCGATTTGCAAACTTATTTTTGCATTGGGTAGCTTGAATTGTGAGAACAATTAACCTCCAATCCGGTTGTTTTCCGATGCACAACTTTCACGCTAGAGGGCGTAAATGCAGACATCGAATTCAAAATAAATTTTATTCCAGATATTTGCTTCTAAATATCCGATTGAATTTTTTTTTCCCTTTCGATGCCATTTAAAACTAAAACTATTTTAGGCACCGTTTCTTTAAGTAATGCATAGATTTTCTGCTTGGGGGCGTAAAGGTAAATTGCGTTTTCCTCGATAACTCTGCTTCTAAAAGTCCGATTTAAAAAAATTCTTCCTGCATCAGATACAGCTCCTGATGGGGAAATATTGAGCATATACTTTCAAATTTTTGGTAAAGTATGGTTTGGCTATCAAGTGGCGTAAGTGTTTATTTCTGCTTCTGATGTATTTGTAGCATTATCTGAGCTTCTGAAAACTCGATTGAAAAAATTCTTTCGTGGACCTCGGAAAACCTTTCGAGAATACCTCGTGCTTAAAATAGTGCATAGTTTTTCCGCCAGGGGGTGTAAATATGTATCTTATTTTTGTTGATATCTCTGCTTCTAAGAGTCAGATTTGAAAAATGATTCCCTTGTTGGGGAGCGTTTCCGATGCGAAATGGTTCTCATAATTTAATTATTTTTTTTTTTGATTGGAGGTTTAACGACCACCGTGAGCAACTCGGGCTATAAGCTGTCGCTTGTCCTTAATTTTGGGTCACTGGTTCCAAGGAAGGGAGAGAGCCAGCGCCGTAAGACAAACATAACATCCATGCCTCACCAGAATTCGAACCCGGACCCCTTTTGGATGAATGATCAAGAGGCCATCGCTTATGCCACTGGGGCATTTCTTAACGCACAAGTGTGCCACTAGGGGACGAAAGTTCATGTTTTCCGTTTACAACAATATCTGCGAGACTAAAAACCGTACTGAAAAACTTCTTTTTCTGTCGGATAATACTATGAAAACTCTTCGTGTGTATTTTCTTCCCAAAATAGTGCATAATTTCGCCGCTAGGGCGCAAATGTTTTATTTCTTTTTCTCAATATCTCTGCTTCTAAATATGCTATTAAAAAAAAATCTTTGAACACCGGATACAATTTTCCTTGTGAACACTTTAGCTTTGTATTTGAGCAGTTTTCATAATTCACAGTTCTGTCGCTAGGTGGTGTTTGTGTACCTCTGTTTTCTGGTGTATCTCCGGTTCTAAAAACTCTACTAAGAAATTTCTTTTACGGTATGCCATATGTTTCAATAAAATGGGGAGCATTATCTTTTTTAAATAATGCATAGCTTTCCTGCTAGGGGGAGTAAAGGTCATAACCTATTTCTCGTTATTTTTGCTGCCGGGAGGCGCATTTGAAGCATGCTTTTTCTTTAGCGTTTGCCATGAAGAATACTTTTCGCCTATATTCAACTTTCTCATGCAAAATTCCTTCGCTAGAAGGAGTAGAGTTATATCATGTTTCCTTCTATATTTCTTCTTTTGACTGTTTGATTTGAAAATTTCGCGGCCGTCCCGGTGGCGCAGTGGTCTAAGCGATGGCCTCTGATCATTCGTCCGAAAGGGGTCCGGGTTCGAATCCCGGTGAGGCATGGATGTTGTGTTTGTCATACGGCACTGGCTCCCTCCCTTCCCTGGAACCAGTGACGGGCGACTGCTTATAGCTCATTGAGTTGCTCACGGTGGTCGTTAAACCTTCAATCAAAAAAAAAAAATTCTCGTATCTTGTACCTTCCTTCTGCTATAAGAAACTTTTTGTTAATTTTCGTAACATATTTTTTAGTAATTGGGCGAAGTGAGTTGAAGTTTGTTTCTTGATGTTTTATCGATTGTAGAAATCCGGTTGATTTTCTTTTTTATAACCGGTTCTATTGACTTTTGAGTAACTGATAAATTTTATTCGCCTCGGAAATAATTCAAAAGACGTGCTCTTTACAACCAAACATTCGGCGTCGTCTTTCTTGTTTAACTATGAATTGGTAAAACCAAAACATAGTTGCGTTGCAGCTGAACTTCTTTATTTCAGTAAACTCTGATCAGAGAATAGTAACATGACTTTATTGCTGTTGGTTAATAACATGGAAAATGCATTTATTTCTGCCAAGTGCTTTGTGAAAGTTATCACCTTTCCACACTTACTTTTAGCACTTCTTTTTTAATAAGAAAAAAATAGTACTTTTATGTTATTACTTTGTCCGTCCGTCTGTGAACAATCCTATCTCTGCAACTATATTAGTTCGCTTTGAAAAAATTCTGGTTTAACTTTAGGGCGAATTCTATGCTTTCGACTGCCTTCTAATTGTATCAGTTCCTTAATGAATGCCGTGTTTATAAAAATGCTAAGTTTTCCTGGCATATTTTGCTGCGGCTGAGCTGCGCATGAGATATGATGCAGCATTTTCTACACTGTTTACATACCAGTGGGCCTAAGATATTACTTTTTGGGGCAAGTATATAAATGGACGTGGTATGATTCAGGTTTCACGTAAGTGGCAGTAGCTCAGCTGGGAATGAAGTTACGGGATGTAATGCCGCGAAGAAAATCAACGATTAAACTTTAGAAATCGGAAAAGATTGAAGGGTAGAAGAATGTTTTTTTCTTTTCCTTTTTCGGACTTGAACTACTACCATGAACAACTCTTTAGGGCCCGTCGATATTTTGAAGCCACTGTTTTTCAGGTAAGGAAAATAAAAGATAAAAATGTAGGATAAACACACTATCAAATTCTCATCCGGGCTTTGGTCCAAACCAAAGACTCTAGCGCTTCTGACGGCTTGGCAACCGGTGCAGCTCGCGGAAGTTTGAAGAACTCAGCAGTTAAGAAATATGCGTATGAGTCAATGGACATATATAGGTCATTCAACAAGTGAATGTATTTTTTATAAAGCATACAGCAGGGCGCCGAATTCACCACATTATATTGACGGGGTAGCCGTGACGAGATCAGACGTGGGAGGAAATTAGACGTCTCTTCGTGAAGAGATTAGAAGACTCTTCGATTGTCAGGAGGAAAATAACAAAAAAAATGGAGGGGGAGATAGACTACGGGATTCAACGTAGATTTTAAAACGCAATTGTAATTGCCGATTAGCAAATGAACAAGGAAACTGATATCCTTTTTGCAGAATTTTTTTAAGAAAAAATTCAGCCTATGATTTTATAAAAACATCCAGAGATTTTATTTCCAAACATGAAAATAAAAAAATGAAAATTAGCTAGGTTACTTAAAGAGCAAGAAGCGCAAAAAAAAAAAAAAAAAAAAAAGGCGCGAGAGATTATACACTTCTGCATTTGTATTTTAGTTTTGATAATTGTTTTAAACATTTACCACATATCACGTGAACATGCTAAACACAACACAGGGCTGGCAATCCAGTTTCTTATCGAACGAGCAATGTTGGATATGGGGGGGGGGGGGGGCAGTTTTTATTTATTTTGTTATTTATTAAATTTCGGAAATAAATCGCTTTGGCCTCATAAGGTGGAGCTTAGTCCACCTTACGAGGCTTAAAGCGATTATAGTTAATCGCTAAAAAAGACGAAAAATATTGGGTCGGCACTTGCCCCTCCAGTAAAATTATTGGAGGGGCAAGATTCACCTTGCCCCATAGTCGGAGCTCATGGCATGCAGGTTAAAATGTTGATGAACTTATAAGAACATCAAATATTAAAAAAAAAATGTCATGATGGGAAATTTTCGAATTTTTAAAATGAGCACCTAAGCTTATTAAAAGAAGCTACTGACTGCATTTCCACCGAATTTGTCTTTTTCATTTAGGGAGGCGCTTGGGTTTAAGGCCTGCCCTACTGCTTCTACGCCGTAGATTAACACGCCATGGCTTCAGTTATTTTAAAAACTTCTTTGTGTTATAGCTAACGTTTGTCAGTTTTATATAATGCCTTTGAATGTCATCGCCCTAAGGCTTCAATATTAAATTAGAGTAGAAAAAGTGAGCAAAATAAGTACGGCCTTACAGGAAGCAGAGTATTCCTTTTAATTAAACTTGATATTTTGTTTGCAAAATGTGCCAGATCACTGAGCTCCTAATTAAATTTTCTCTTCGTTTCTTTTAAAGAGAACAAGTTCTTAACGTACTTCCATTAATCAATACAGTAAAAGTTTTCCGTGTCAGGAAATGCAAATATAGTTAAGTAAAAGGGAAGAGCGGAATGCGTTGTACATGACGTAGCTAGGTAAAATGAAAACAATGGGTTAGATACATAATAAGATTGCCATATTATTTTGTAGGTTAAGATAGCTGATAAAGCTAAACAAAAATGTAAGAGGACAGTTATACAGAGGACGTATGTTACTGAAACTCAGGGCTGACTGGGCCATAGGGGCAACGCCCCGGGCCCCGCAGTCTAGAAAATAGAAACAAAATAATTTTTGCTAGAATTCTTTGTATTGCTATTTTTTTTAAGTTTTGGGGAGCGAGGCACTTGCAAAGATATAACTTAAACCTTTCCACATTCATGAAATAGCAAATAAATTTCATTTTGCGACTCTCTGCTATATATTCTCGATACATTATGTGTAAACCGGATACTTAAATTTATAAAAATAAAAAAAACAATTGCAAAGGTATTTTAGGGCTATTTCTGAAGGCTAATTGTTCAGTGACTTTAAAAACAGAACTGGAAATAATTAAAAAAGAAAAGCAATTTTCGTACATGAGCGCGTATAAAAGGTAAAAAAAAAAAAAAAGTCACCAGTTTGCTAATTATTCCACCTTGCATCAAAAATCAATCGTTAAAACATGTACCATATATGTATAAAACGAATTTATTGAAGAGGGATCTTTATTTTTCGCTACGCGAAAATGTTTACTATGCCAAATTATTCGCTACGTAGATTCAAGTTTTCTTTTTATCATTTTGTGAGGAAGTTTTTATAAAAATTACAATGTAACCTAAACCCCTTTCTCCCGAGGAAGAAATTCGCAGATTTTAGCATTTCTTACTCTCGCTCTCAATTGAATTTATGGTCTTAAACTCTAGCAATTTGAGATAATCATTTCTCTTTATGACAGTTTTCGTGTGCTTTCATTTCTCACGTAACAACTTTATTAAACTATGAGATTTATTTTCTTGGGCCCTGCTATGAAATTTCTCCCCGGGCTCCGCAAAAGTACCGTCCTGCCCTGCTGCAAGTAGTTGAAATGTCCATGGACTAGACGCGTGACCGGGCTGCGTTTTCTCTTTATGCCCATTGTGCTAAAAATGAAAAACATGCTGGAGAAATAATTATCCTCAAAAAAGAAAAGTTGTTCACTAGGACCAGAGGTAGGGGCGACCTTGAATACCAACAACTCAGTTCGCGCAAGTTTTAAATTCTTAACTTTTAGCATTGTTCATTTCTCATCGGGAATAAAGTGTTATTCATGAGGTAACTGCGTGTTTCTTGGCACTTCTGGAATTGGTCCCTTATGTAAGAAGTCACGAGTAACGTCGGAAACCAGCTTTCCGCACCGAGGGTAGCCGTTCTGAGGTAATTCGTGACCTCGCTTGTTCTCTACGGTGGCGTGACCTCGAGTTCAACTTCATATGGTATTAGCACTTGTGAGATTGCCCATTAACTTTCGCCACATAGAAGTGGAACAGACCTCTGACGACGATTAACTTTCACATTTCATGAGCGAAATGAAAAGAAATGGAATTTATATCCTGGCGAATTGCTGAAGGCAAGCATTCATCCGCCATTTCTTGATATATCTTTCCGTGCATTTTATCATTTGTAACGGAACATTCATACTGAAACTAGTTTCATCATTGCGAATTGTTTAGATATATATCTAAAACTCCTTCCAGGTAGGTACCATTTTCAGCGCAGGTTTTGGCAATTGTATGTCAAAAAATGACTTATATCATAGTTGTCTGACCTCCCGTTAATTCGCAAGACTTAGTTTCTATGCGAAGAAATGTAAACATGTCAAGATTTCTCGTATACGTAACGTACCGAGCTTAACAATTTCAACGGTCGCCACCAAACTGATGCGAACCGAGCGTGAGTCTTCGGAAGAAAAAAAAAAAAAAAGGATTGAGTAGGTTTTTCCGCGAAGACTGCTGTAATGGGGGCGCGCGTGTACTTACTTAATTTTACTATTGCTAGAGCATCCACGAATCAACTGCGAGGATTGCCAGCGCATAAATACTTTACTTTAAAAACTCATATTTACATTCATTATGATGTATTATGCCGAATCATGGCTATAAACAAGTCACTACGACCTATTTGGCGAATTTTAACAGATTGCACTGTCCAATCATCGATTTCGAGACGGTCACTCAAATGTTTCGTTACAGGTCTTCTAATTAGCAGTTTTTGTCTTGATAGATAGCCGAGAGATAAACATTTGGCACTTAAAAATCAAAGAACTGTTACTTACGGTTTTTCTTACGAAATGTAATCCAACAGCACGTCCGTGCTGGCTCGTTCAATAGCAGACACCACGTAACTTGCTATCAAGCTGAATAGGAAACTGCTTCATGACGTTTTTAGACGCACGCACACTTTCACTGGTCCGGCTGCTGGAGCGGGGAAGTGTCATTATTGACACCCATGTGATGATCTCCTCCGAAGAAACTAACTGGGCCTCTGATCATTCGTCCGAACGGGGTCCGGGTTCGAATCCCGGTGAGGCATGGATGTTGTGTTTGTCTTACGGCACTGGCTCTCTCCCTTCCCTGGAACCAGTGACCCTAAATTAGGGACGGGCGACTGCTTATAGCCCATTGAGTTGCTCACGGTGGTCGTTAAACCTCCAATCAAAAAAAAAAAAAAAAAAAGAAACTAACTGCAGGTCCAAAAAGAGCACCCCTTTCTCCTCACTGAGGGCAAATGTCCTTGGGACCTCGTCACCCCTTGCTATGGGAATTCAAACTCCGACATGAACAACTTTTCCTTTTGATTTCTCGCACTCGCTTCGGTCTTAAATTTGGGATTTCTGCTGTGGACTCCAGATTTTTTTTTTTTCAGTCCTTTATTCATTATCTCACGCACGGAGTATTTTTAGCGTCGATGCATGAGGATGCGGCAACGGACACCTTTCTCGCATGGGCCCCGAAGACAACAGATTCTCTCTTCATTCGGTGTTTTCTCGACACGAGAATTCCTTCTTCTACGCAGGCTCGGCAAACAACTAGTTCTTCTTCCGTTGATTTCGGCCTGCACAACTGATCTGCAACTTCTTTTTCTCCCCGTGCACACTAGGACACCAGGATACTAGAGGAAAATTCATAAGTCGGGGCTTTAGTATTAGAAATATAAAATTCCTTTGCCCAAACTGCAACTTCTCCCATAAATCTGTCTTCCAGCGATGGTGCCTACCCCCATTCTCTAATCACTTGTAACCAGGCAATGAGAACTCGCGGCCTGTCTACGCCAGACTGACTTATTTATGACTCTTTTAGTCTCCTTCGGACCCTACATGCAGCGACAAAGCCTTTCTGGGGGCCCCTGTTTTCTTTTAAAACTCTTCTCTTTCCTTTGTTCAAAAGCCCAATCAGAGCCCCGCATTAATTAATCGGCTTGATTAGGCACGCCCATTATATTCAAAATAATGAGGGTAAATTCATAACACATTTTCCTTTTTTAAGCAGTTTTTCTGCTATACGACATACGATATGGACAAATCTCCGGACACCCCACCGTAATCACAGTACGCACACCGTCGGTACATTATGATTTACAAATTATCGTGGGAAGATACTGCACTCCCAGAACGTGTGCTCGACGTCGTTTTACGTACGAAGTTCGAGAGGTATGGTTGTACGGTGCCACATCCGTGGACTTTCTATAAACCAGATAGAAAATCTGTTGAGCATTTCTAAGCCAGTTGTGTTTGATGTAGTTAACCGCTGTCAGAGCTAACGTGCCCAGCCATCAAAAACCTACCGGCAGTCTCAAAAAGTTGACTGACAGAGACCGTCAGTCTTAGTGACTAGTGAAAACCCATTGACAGTGTACGGCAGAAGATCTGCGTTTGCATGTCAAAATGGCTGCGGGCATACCCGTCTGTACAATAACCATTCACAGGGACTTCCACGAAATGAGTTTTCGTGGTCGTGCCGTCGCACACAAGCCCTTTTTCACTCCACAGAATGTTGCTGCTAGTTTGGCGTGGTGCACTGAGCGTCGGTCTTGGGGTTTAAAACAATGAAAAAGGTCCGTTGGACTGATGAATCGTGGTTTGAGATGTACCAATCAGATGGCATTACATGGATATGGAGAATGCCAGGAGGATGGTTCTTACCGGAGTGCACTGTTCGCACACACAAATTTGAAGGTGGCAGTATTATTGTGTGAAGCTGTTTCTCGTGAAACGTAGTATATCCGTTAGCCGTGCTTCAGAAGGCTCTTAATACACGAACTTACCTAGACAATTCGGCGCTTCCAACACTGTGGCAGTACTTTGGAGATCAGTCCTGCTGGTATCAGAAAGACAGAGCACGTGTTGTTGACTCAACAACAACACGCGTCTTTCTGATACCAGCAGGATTTACGGAAAAAAAGGTTTCATGTTTTTTAGACAGGCCTTTACAAAACCCTTATTTGAATCCTACTGATAACCTGTCGGATGAATTGGAGTGCCGCATCAGGACTTTATTAAATCGTCCTGCTGCAGCTCAACAGTTGGCAAACTCAGTACAAGAGGAATGGAAACTCATTCCTGCAGATGCTTTTCAACATTTTGTGGAAGTCCATACCTATAGGAGGCTTAACGCATGTATTCAGGCCAAAGGTGGGCCAACTTGATTCTGATTTCTTCTAATAAAAAATCTGTCTTGTTTATGTTTCTGGAGACCGGTTATTTTGTTCATATAGTGTCTTTTTTTGTATTTATATCTATCGTTCCAGAAGAAAACAAACTAGGAAAAATCTTGGATTGAATAGAATTAATCATACTATGACATCTCATACATTTTCCGAATCCACCGCTCTCTAGAGTAACGAACATTAGTATTTGCAACTACATAATTCCTTGCAGAAATCGGAAACTAGATTAGAAAAAAAAATATATTGAATAGAGGAGAGCAAGATTTTCCAGGTTCATTCCAATTCGAAATTTTTCTGTTAGACGTTTAACTTTAATACGGTCGTAAAAAATGGTTTGAGACTTCGGAAGTCTCTGGGTTTCATGTGATCTTAAATACCGTAAAAAATCCTATGTAAACTAGTTTTAAAAAGAAGCCACGACCTACATACTATCGCTCTTTGAAAGATTTTGAAGCTATTATTCAAGTGTAATGAAATGTCATCTTTTCGAATATATGACCGAGGATCGCTGCATCCACTTCTGTCGACAGTTTTATTTTCTGAAAATCTGATTGGAAAATTTATTTTCGGATCATATGGAGGAAAGGATTTTCAAAAATAGAATTGCACTTTCGTAAATAGAATTGCACTTTCGTAAATAGAATTGCAATTTTCTTTCCATATCAGTGCCAGATATGGAAAGACATGTTTAGCTCTTCCACAGCGTAAAGTTATGTGTGTTTCTTGAAATCTGTTTGAGGAGGATGAATTGAAAAGTTCCTTTAACGGCTCTGTTGCTTCCTCCACATCTTTACCAGCTTTAATCATACCGATTTTTCTCGAATTGATAAAAGCGCAGACCTCTGACAGCTTTTTTTACTTTTTAAAATCTTGCGCACACATGTTTTGTTTTTATTGGATTTACGGAAGTACAATTATATTTATTATATTTGTACACTTTATAAATGAAATAACGAAATACAGAAAAATGCTAAAATCGGAGAACGAACAATCGTAAGGCTCTGCGATATACAAAAGTAACAACATTCAAAGACTTATCGTTCTGATTTTTTTATTATTTTATTCCCGAGTGTGATCGTTATGAGACTTCTCTCACTGTATAGAAAGAGACTCTAGAAGTAATGAGATTTCTCTCACTTTATAGAAAGAGACTCGAGAAGTAATGAGATTTCTCTCACTTTTAGGAAGACTCAAATATTTCTACATAGAAAAAGCAAATTGAGATTTACCCTTTTTAGCACGTCTTTTGAAAAAAAAAAGGATCTTGCTTCTGTTATCGGTTTGTCCGTCCGTACCCACGATATCTCTGCAACTATTAGTCCGATTTTGAAAATTCTTCTTGCATTGGGAAGTTTGAAATATGCAAATGATCCTTTATTTCGTTTTTCTTTACGATGTGCAATTTCGCCGGTAGAGGACGTAAATGCAGATGTCGAAATCAAAAATACGTTTTATTCCACATCATCAATCATCATCATTGTCAACCATTATCAATCCACTGCTGGACGAAGGTCTCCCCAAGTTTCCTCCACAACGGTCTGTCTTGTGCCAGTCTCCTCCATGTCACTCCCGCATATTTACGAATTTCATCCACCCATCTCCCATGTGGTCTTTTTCTGGGTCTTTTCCTGTCCCTTGGAATCCAATCTAAAATTTCGGCTGTCCATCTATGGTCTGTCCTTCTGGCAGTATGTCCAGCCATTTGCTTCTAAACATCCAATTGAAAAAAGAATTTCTTTCGATTCCATTTATATCGAAGAGTATTTTAGATATAGTTACTTTTTCAAATAACGCATAGATTTTCCGCTAGGGGGCGTAAAATTAAATTACATTTTCCTCGATAACTCTTCTAAAACTCAGATTTGAAAATTTTTTTCTTCAGCGGATACATCTCCTGATGGAAATTCTTTTCCATATAATTTCAAATTTTTGGTAAATAATACTTTGGCCACCAGGGGGCGTAAGTGTTAATTTTTGCTTCTGATGTATTTGCCATAAAATCGGAGCTTCTAAAATGTCGATTGAAAAAATTCCTTCGTGGACTGATGCCACTCACATCGATAAACCTTTTCGGGCCGCCCCGGTGGCGCAGTGGTCTAAGGCGCTGGCCTATGATCATTCGCCCGTAAGGGGTCCGGATTCGAATCCCTGTCTGGCATGGATGTTGTGTTGCCTTACGGCACTGGCTCTCTCCCTTCCCTGGAACCAGTGACCCTAAATTAGGGACGGGCGACTGCTTATAGCCCATTGAGTTGCTCACGGTGGTCGTTAAACCTCCAATCCAAAAAAAAAAAAACCTTTTCGGAATACTTTCTTCTTAAAATATTAGTTTCTCCGCCAGGGGGCGTAGATGTACATCTCATTTTTGTCAATATCTACTTCTAGGAGTCCAATTTGAAAAATTCCTTCTTTGTTGGATAGTGTTTTCCGTGTGATATGTTTTTCATGTAATTTCGAAATTTTCAAGTAATTCATAGACTTCCCGCTAGGGGCGTAGCGGTAAATTGCGTTTCCCCCTATATCTCTACTTCTAAATCTCCGATTTGAAAAATTCTTTCTGCACCGGATACAGCTCCTGATGGGAAATCGTTTGCACATAATTTTTATTTCTGTAAAAAAAATAGTTTGGCCACCAGGGGGCGTAAATCTTAATTTCCGCTTCTGTTGTATTTGCAGCAAAATATGATTTTCTAAATTCTCGGTTGAAAAAAACGTTTGTTTACCGATACTACTCAAGTCGACAAACCTTTTAGAGACATTTTCTTTTTAAAACAGTGCATGGTTTTTACGCCAGGGTGCGTAGATGTATATCTTATTTTTGTCAATATCTCTACTTCTAGGAGTCCGATTTGAAAAATTCCTTCGTTGTTGGATAGTGTTTCAGTGTGACATGTGGTTCATATAATTTCAAAATTTTAAAGTAATTCATAGACTTTCCGCTACAGGGCGTAAATGTAAATTGCGTTTCCCAATATATCTCTGCTTATAAATCTCCGATTTGAAAAATTCTTTCTGCACCGCATACAACTCCTGATAGGAAATCGTTTGCACATATTTTTTGATTTTCATAAGAAATGGTTTGGCCACCAGGTGGCGTAAGTCTTAATTTCCGCTTCTGATGTATTTGCAGCAAAATATGAGCTTTTAAAATCTCGATTGGAAAAAAAGTCGTTTGTTGATTGATACTACTCCTCATGTCGACAAACCTCTTAGGAAAATTTTCTTCTTAAAAAAATGCATAGTTTCTACGCCAGGGGGCGTAGATGTATATCTTATTTTTGTCAATATCTCTACTTCTAAGAGTACGATTTGAAAAATTCCTTCTTTGTTGGATAGTGTTTCCGATGCGAAATGTTTTTCCTATAAATTCAAAAATTTTCAAGTAAATCAGACTTTCCGCTAGGGGGCATAAAGGTAAATTGCGTTTTCTGCGTTATTTCTGCTCCTAAAGATCTGATTTGAAAAATTCTCCCTGTATCGCATACAAGACCTGATGGAAAATATTTTTTCACATAATTTCTAATGTTTGGTAAAGAATGGTTTAGCCAACAGGAGTCATAAGTGTTAATTTCTGCTTCTGAAATATTTGTTGCAAAATCTGGGCTCCTGAAACCTCGACTAAATTTTTTTTTCTTCGACCGATACCGCTTATATGGATACACCTTTTGAGAATACTTTCTTCCTAAAATAATGCATGGTTTTCCCACCAGGGGACGTAAAGTCACATCTTATTTTTGTCGATATCTCTGTTTCTAAGAGTTCGTAAGCTCACGATTCCGTTTACAGCAATATCTCTGAGGGATTAAAAACCCGATTGAAAATCGTCATTCTTTTGTCAGATCTATTGTTTTCCATACCGATTCCATTGACTTTCAATAGCTTTGATAAACTTTAATTTGCATCAGAACGGATTCAAAAGACGTGCTTATTACACCCGAAAATGCGGTGTTATCTTTCTTGTTTTTTTTTTTAGTCAAACAGCCTGATTTCTGTCATAGTCTGTGATTTGCTTTTTTTCTACCTGATAACTTTCCTTCATTCCATAATCAAAGTAAATAAACTTTTAGAGCATTTTATTTATTTCTAAATAAAATAAAGTGAGTTCTAAAATAAGCAATTTTTCGTTTAGACTACAACGAACAAACTTCGGGCGTAAATATTTCTCTCTCGCAAAATCAAAAATGTTATGAGGTGCTTATAAGTTTTAAAATTTTTAGACCAGCATTATATGAATTTAGGTTCAGTAACAAACTTCAGAAGTTTTCCCACATGATCAGTCAAAATCACTAGGTATAAATATTTGGTTGAAAAGTAAGTAATGTCTGCAAAGCAACAGAGAAGTGTTAATAGCCGTATATATGTTACCGCTAAATCTCGAAAGTCGTTAATGTGCACATTACCTAGCTAATCTGCAGATTAACTGATTTGCTCTGTTAACGTGCGGAATCAAGAGTTTTCCGCATTTTACCTAGGTAATGTGAACATTAACGGCTTCCGTATCGTTAAAGTTCAAAAGTTTGTTTCTCTCATTTCCTTTCCCTACACCTGCCCCCTCTCCCTCCACTTTTAGTTTCGTTTCGCCAGCGTCTAGTCGTCGCCGGTTATTTTTATTTCTCATAATTGGCGTCGGCTGCCAGTGCGTAGCATAGCTAATTCTGTTTTCAAATTCGTTTCTGCCTGTTAGCGCGTGAATTTGTGCCCTGATTTTTTTAAAGTAGATAAATTTAACTCCTAGTATGCAAGCAAGCACCGAATTGGTGAGTATCTTTACGTCAAACAGCAATAAAACAATCCTTTGGCACTGGGCAGGGTTTCAGAAAATGTGGCTGCAAATCTAAATGTACCACAAATAGGTGTGCTTGTCGCAAAAACCAATTGCTATGTAATTCAAAGTATCACCAATCTTTAGATTGCACTAAAAAGTAAGCATAATTTCATCATATGTTTTGCAAATTCATTTTCTTAATTATAATAATATTTTAAACCGTTTGATTCTTTCTATTATAGTTTTTTAATTGATTGATGATTGATTCTATCAACTAATTTGTTGATTGTTTGATTGTATTAACTTGATTCTTTATATATCGAAAAATAAATAACATTATGTTAATTTAAGCATACAGAAACGTTGCTGTTGTTCCAGCAAAGATCTTATTTTCACTTTAACGAGTGCCTAGTAGGTAATGTGCAGATTATTTAGGTAATTTGAGAAATGAAACAATTTTCGGCACTTTAACGGATCACCCTAGTTAATCTGCACATTACCTAGATAATCTGTAGAATAACTGATTTCTGCACTTTAGCGATCACATATACAAGTACAAATCAGTCCAAAATATAGTCGTCATTGTTTGCTACGACCTGCTCCCATGGTCTGGACAGCTTTTGGATATCGTCCCTGCAGAATTGTGATCGCTTGGACGCAAAAAATTGAGTAAGTGCGCGTTCGACATCGTCCCGGTTGGTAAACCGCTGTCCGTCCAGGAAATGCTGAAACGATCGGAAAATGTGGTAGTAGCTTGGGGGTAATGTCCGAGGAATAGACTGGGTGCGGCAGCAACTCCCAGCCCAGACCCCTGATTTTGCGATAGGTCACCTGTGCTGTGTGAGGTTTCTCTCCATCCTGCTGTAGGACGCCGCCTTTGCGGTTCAGCTGTGCTGGCCGTTTCGACGTGAGCGATGCTTGCAGATCGTTGAGTTGACAGCAGTACACATCGGCGATGGTAGTGTTTTTCACCAGCAGCTGAGAAAACAAGACACCCAGCATATCTCACCAAACAGACTGCAGTACCTTACGTGGGTGTAAGTCGGCTTTGCTGATCGTCATGGACTTCTATTTTGGGTCCAACCACTGTTTCTGCGCGCTGGCATTGTCATACAGAACCCATGTCTCGTCACCTGTCACTATGCAGTCCAATAACGGTTTACCGTGGTCACGTGCAAGCAGGGAAACTAATCTTCTCAAGCGATTTTCTTTCTGCTCAACTATGAGTTAAGGTACCCAAACCTCCCCTCTTGTGCACCTTCCCAAGTTGATGCAGGTGCGTGATAATGCTCCTGTGTGTAGTCCCCAGCTGTTCGGCCAACTCCCGCGTGGTCACACGTGGATCGGTCTCCACTAAGGTCTTCAGCATGTCCATATCCACTGTTGCGGGTCTTCCGGCTTCGGGACGGCTGACAGGTCAAAATGTTCCTCTCGAAACCGTTCGAACCAACGACAGCACTGACTATGTGACATGGCATTTGGGTACACACTAGTAATGCACTTGCGGGGGTGCTACCGCGACTAAACTCATAGGGCATGCTATGGCGGATATGCTCCTTGTCCACTTCCATGTTGCTCTTCGCCTTCTGACGGCTAACTGCCACTGATTTAAGCCACCTACTTGCTGATATCATGCCGGAGTGCTGCGCAATCTCAGTTGCCAATGTGCGCCGAGGCTTCGACTTCGGGTACTACGTCGTCGAACATTACTTTGTTTCCAACCCAATATGAGGTTCTATTTTTAAATATCGCTGGAAATTTATATCTAGTAGGTTCAGAGAACAATAAGCTATAGGATTTCGCGCGTCAATAAGCATTTTGTATGAATTTTCATATGTTTTTAACTAAGTTAATAAACATCTGGCGTGTTTTTTTTTTATCAGGAACATACTACTGAATACCTACAATACATAAGGTAACATTTTCTTATTTTGAAAGAGCAAATGATTTTGAAAGCTGAGCTTGCGCTCCGCGAACAATTTATTAATTCTTTCTAAGAGAAATAATAAAAAGACATAGTGATATTGGTCGTAGATTTAACTAGTTTCTTCTTTGTTTTGGTTGTAACTACGCAAAAAAAATACTTTTCGTAAAGTTATGTGTTAGAACCACCGTGAAGCGAACTTTTTAAGTGCTTCATTTGTCTTTCTTCTCGTACATGTCATAAACGGCCCGTGTCGAAACTTGGTCTTTCGCGTTTTTAAATTTCTGCGAGTATTTTACATTTAGTAAGAATTCCAACTGCGTTGAGCACCAGGAAAGTGCTAGCCGAAATCTGATTACAAAATATTGCTTCAGACAGCTCTTTTTACGTACGTTTTTATAGCACTGGTAGCCTGTAATTTCATTTCTCTCTGCAGCAGAAATGACTATTTGCGTACATCGGATTTAATCCCTTCGAGTTTACAGACAGAGCGTAGAACTAAGCGTTACTTTGAACTCGATCCGAAGTTGTCCAATGAGAAATTAAGAATTGGGGGAATTTCCTCACTGCATTCGGTGAGTTGTGAAAGATTGGCCTGGTATCTTTTTAATGATATACGCTTATAGGCCAAATAATTGTAACCATCACTGCATCCAAGATCGGAAGCGTCCCACCACAAGAAACGGTAACGTGACCGACTTACGTAGAATATATATTGTTTAAAAATGAACTTAACAGAAAACTAAACTGATGTACAATGCTTTTACAAGAACTGAGGATTTGAAAGTTGATGGGGGGAAATGTAGAAGAAACCGATGCCTACGTTTACTTTGGACAACATACACAGTGTGGCAAAGAATTTTTAAGACTGGGTCTGTAAAATGAAATAGAAACAAATTATAATTTGTTTTGGTTTGTTATTCAAAATAAGTCCCTCCGGCTTAAATACACTTGTTACCGCGATTTAATAATGATTCGAATGCCTGTTCCAGTTCACTTTGCGGAATTGCCTCCAAGGCACGCGTAGAAGCTGTTTATATGGTCGAAATATCATCAAAATAACACCCTTTTAACGTCATTTTAAGTTTTGGGAATAAAGAAAAGTTGCAAGGTGCTAAATCAGGCGAATACGGTGGATGATTCAACACACAGACGTTATTTTTCGCCAAAAATCTACGAACAAGAAGTGAGGTGCAACAAAACACCAACTGTTTTCATCCCGATATTCTGGACGAATGCGACGAATTCTGCCCATCAAACGTCTTAAAACATTTAAATAAAACTCACCATTAATTGTTTGTCCACTTGGAACAAATTCTTTGTGGATAATATCCTTACTATCGAAGAATGTATTGAGCATTGTTTTGATTTTCGATGGAACTTTTCTTGCTTTTTTGGCTTGTGGTGAGTTTTTTGACTTCCATTCCGCACTTTGTCGCTTTGTTTTAGGATCATATTGAAAACTCCGTGTTTCATCACCTGTAACAATCGATTTAAAGAAGTTTGGATCATTTTCAGCGGCTGAAATGATGTCTCTGCAATGTGCACTTCTCCTTGATTTTTGTTCATTGGTTAACGTGTGTGGAACAAATTTAGCACAGACTTTTGTTTTGCCCAAATCTTCATGCAGGATGGTTCGAATCGTTTCTTTGTTGATGTTTAAAGACTCTTCCATCATTCTTAGTGACGCACATCGATTGTTTGCCACGAAATCACGTACTTTTTCAATAATCTCAGGTGTCCTAGATGAACTTGGTCTTCCGGTATGCTTATCTTCTAGAGTATCTCTTCCGTCCAAAAAACGTTTGTGCCACAGGAAAACATTTGATCTACTTAAACAAAACTCACCGTAAATTTGTTTCATCATTTGGTACGTTTCCGAGGCACTTTTACTAAGTTTTGCGTTAAATTTAATAACAGCCCTTTGTTCCATCTTAATAATTCAACGTAAAAGAAATTTTACTTCTCTAATGAACGGCCGTTTCGTTTGAGTTACTTTAAGAACTGCGCAGTACTTTTGGCAGAAACCAAGCAGATGGTCACTGTTTATAACGCATTCACGATTACATTGGTGGCGCTACCGTAGTCTGAAATCTAGCGCAAGTCTTAAACATTCTTTTGACGCACTGTGTATATCACGCGAGGGTCGAAATAGACATATAAATCTTTGTTGGAGAGCTTTTGGAAGAAACAGTAAAATTGTCATGCAAGATTTACCATTATGTCTTCATTATGGTTGGTTGCCCGATGGTTTGGTGGTTTCTTCATTGCTTGGTTGCCCGATTGTTTGGTAGTTTCTGTGGGGAGTTTTGCATCGGTACATCGGTTGTGAATGAATTGTTGCTTTCTATGCTCTACCTGTGGTTCCTACAGCTGTAGCGAGTTGTGCAGCAATAAGGCCAGTTGTGCAGCTTACTATTATCCATTAATAACTTCATATCTTATATATGGATATTGTTCTCATGGGCATCTTTTGGTTCCTATATTCTCCTTGAACACAATCACCAGATCATAGGTAGGCGTTTTTTTTTTTTTTTTTTTTTTTTTTTTTTTTTGGGAACAAGGATTGCTCTCCATTGTGTCCGGATGACACTGGACTCTTTACGAAAGGCATAGTCACGTGTCACAAGGCCCAATAATGCAAAGAAATGGTTCGAGAATCGTGCCTAAGCATTTAGATGTACATCCCTGGCAGCCCAATTTCCAAATTCGGTGAGCTCCCGTGGCAGCTAATGAAAGTGGTAAAACCTTTGTGGGAACCCACTATTCGCAGATCCACTCCAGTTCTTCCGTCAGTCACCAAACTCCTGGACATCATTATGTCCAGCTAGTACAAAATACCTGAGGACAGCTTCTCCGGTCTAGTGGAGACGATGGCGCACCATGAAGCTGTTATGTCTGCGAAATGCGGGCACAGCACGCTATATAGTTTGGCGGTTGAATGCTGTGGTTCACGAATGTATTGTGCGTGCGAGCGGGATACCAGGAAAAGGATATTTTTAATAGTTGCTCAACTAGAGCGAATACACTTGGATACTCTGTAAATAAAATGAAACGCCGTAAAGTATCAGAGACAAAAGCACCTCGGAATTAAGTCATTTTTAAGTACCTGAATCATAAAAATATGCTCAATATGCTTTTATTTAAACAGTGTATCGGAAATTAGTCATTTTCAGGTGTGTTTTTTCTTTATTAGAGGGATAAAAATTAAAAACAAAAGCGGAGATAAATCGCCGTAGAAAGTGGTCATCAGTCTTTTCAACTGCAGCACTTTTCTTTTAGCTTCGTGATTCATAAGAAACTGTACAATGAAGGATAGATAATATGGGCTTTGGAAATCCCCTTGCGAACTCTGTGAGCAATTTACCCAGCACGCCCTCTTACGTTTCTGATGGGTACTTGCATTGATCCAACTTCAATGAAAGGTCTGTGTAATATCTGGGTGCTACAAAGACGAAGTCGGCCTTCGTGTTTAATGCCCCGGTGATGGATTCGCACTAATGGATGATAATGTATGCCTTACTACGTTGGCAAGCTCTTGTAAATATATGTCTTTATGGGAAGTGGTGGGGGTGGGGAACTTAAGGTTTGGTTAACCCTCCCTCCAGATTTAAATCGTGCAGAATGTGCCTCAAATATTATTTGAAAGAGGCCGTAAAGCAAAACTATTCGCCGGTGTACCTCGCTTAAATGTAATTCGGTGATGAATAAAGTGAAATAATACATTTCAAAACGTGATTGATGCCCTGAGCCATTCACCTACGTTAATATACGGAACTTGAAAATATCTTCCACAGCATCAGTGAAGTGTGTTTGAGGTTAGTTCAACGTCCTGCTGTAGACAATGTTCTTTACCGAAAAGAGATACAGGGTGATCAATTTAACTCTTATGTCTAGCTACACGAAACCGCATGAATGTATATTAAACATGCTGTGGAAGTGTTCTAGAATATGTCAGATTTAGCCTGTGGAGTTTTAGCATTTTTATCGTTTATGGGTCAACTGAAATCCCAACATAAATTTCACTGTAAAGCGCTTTTTACTAAAGTCATAAACCTACCACCGTAAATAGCTTCACTGTAAAGCTTACTAAAATGTCTCCTCTATAATCTGCATTTGAAAAATTCTTTTTCCGTGGAATATAAGCCTACCACTCCAAAGAAAGTTTTTCACGGCCTTTTTAATTTAATGCACAGCTCTTCCGATAAAGGCGCTAGTGAATATATTTGCTTGAACCTCTGCTTCTTATAATTAGACTGGAAAAATCTTTTCTTATTTGGATGCCCTTGACTACAAAAAATGCCTTGCGCTCATTTTTCTTCAAATCATGTAGAAGCCAGCAAATGTTCAACGATTACATTTTACACGTACACTAATGTTTGCAAAAACTACAACACTATTAAGGACTGCTGGTATTGACCTTGAAACTTCAGGATATGTACTACAGGCTGAGATATGCAAATGTTTAGAATGTCAGTGAAAATGCGCATGTAGTTTGAGCAACGCCCTCTGAGCTGGCCGGTCTTGGGTGTAAAAAAGCTGACTCAAACGAGATGTTGCAATCAGTGCAGAGCCGACATTGAGTCGAATGGGTATTACTTGTGTCTCGCTATGCCCCGTCGCCGAAGGAGGTCGCATTACGAACACATGACTGACTGACTGAGCGAGCTAGGATGGACTTTGGGATGAGAGAAGCTGGATTTCTTTCCCGCGAAATTGCCATTCGTATAGGATGAAACGTCAGTATAGTGATGCGAATGTGGCGTCAGTAGACAGATGAGGCTCGGACTCACAGAAATCCGGGAAATGGAACAAGAAATCGCCCGACTGCATGGAATGACAGACACCTTCACCACATGGCAGTGACCGATCACACAGCGGCATCCACTGTGTTAACGCAGTAGTGGAGCACTGTCACAGGTCCTCTGTTAAGTTGAAGACGTCGAGCTGTGCTGGAGGCTTTGACCTTCAGCACAGTTCGACGTCTTCTGCTTAACAGAGGACTGGTCGCTAGCAGCCTGTTACTGCGCATTCCGTTGACCCTCAACCACAGACGCCTCAGACTGCAATCGGGTCTCAAACACAAACATTGGATCGCTGATTGGCAACAGGTTGTGTTTTCTGACGAGTCACGATTCATCTTGATGCACCTGATGGTCGCATGCGTGTTCGATGATATCGTAGTGAACGCCACCTAGCCGCATCATACCGGCCCAACGCCAAGCGTTTCATTCAATGCCACGCCGTGTGTGGAGACTGTTATTTTTGCTCGAGATGGCTTCACACGATACTGAGTTTTGAAGCGAAAAAATGTTGTGTAGCTCTACAAATGTAATGTTATCTCCTGTAATATGAGGAATCTATGATATAAATTTCATTTGGACACAGCAAATTTTTCTTGGTGTTGCAATTTTAACAAACAGAAGTGCATTTTTCTGGTTCAAAAGACGCGCTCACTACACCTGGATTCAGTGTAATCTTACTTTTTTATCGAAACGATGGTAAGCCTCATGCCTTTTCGCAACGCCATCATTTGAAACCATCGCAATGTTACATAAGTGTACTTCTCTGCGTAAAAGCCCTAACAATTACTGATAAGGAAGTATGTTCGACTCTAAATGAATTAATTTGATTTCGGGATATATGTTACTAATAATATACTCGCTTTTAGTTAAACCAGATGACAAGTTGGATCGATGGAAGCTTTGTCTACAGCACTAGCGAAGCCTGGGTCAGTAGCATGAGAAGTTTCAAAAACGGCAGCTTTCGCCCGGATGCCAGTGGAAAATTTCCTCCCCGAAACTGGGCCCGAGCACCGTTGATAAATTCTCCACCTGCGCGATACTTGGGAACTTTGAGTCCGGAGAGAATGTTTCGTAAGTAAAAATCTCTTTTCCTGGTCTTCTAACAGTGTAAGTCGCAAATTAAATTGTATTTTGTTAAATACCTTTCAGTGATTTGCAGCCGGTGTAAATTGAGTTTTTTTTTCTTCCACTATTGATTTTGATTTCAAAAGGGAAATGAAGGCAAGGTTTGCTTCCTAAACAAAACTGGTCCGGAGGGCTTTTTGACGGCCTTTTTCATGGACGCTCTTTGTTTTTCAAATGAGTTAAGCTGTATTGAAAAAAAAGGTAAAACATATTTTGAATATTTTTTCGGGAGCTCTCATGGTAAGCAAACATTTCTTATCTTATAACACAACACTGCTTCATTTTGCATACGAATAAATAAAATTAATTTTTATACTTGGTCACATGATTTGTAAATACACTGAGTGGATAGAAATCATGGGGTACCTACCTAGTAACTGGTAGGCACACCTTTCACCCGGGTAAAAGCAGTTATACGTAGAGGCATTGAGTTCAGTAGGTCACAAAAACGTTCCACTCGTACTTTCTGCATCGCTGTCCATAATTCAGTCGCATTCCTGGGTGGAGGATTCAAAGTTCAATCAGACTTTCCTCAGTTTCCCAAAGATTTTCCATAAGGTTCGTGTACGGTGAACTGGGTGGTCATTACCGGGTGAGAACTTCGGCGGAACGCTCTCCTAGCCATGCTCTAGTCGCCATGGCTCCGTGAAGAGGCGCATTGTCCTTCTAGAAGCGTCCATTTGCCCCTAGATTCATGATGAACGTGAACGGATGCAGATGTCTGCAAAGATGAACACGTAGCGTGGATCGTTCAGAGATGCTTCTCGACGTACGAGAAGTCCCAACATGTGCACACGTATCAGACCACAACTGAGCCTCCGCCCCTGAACAGTTCCATGTTTAGCATGCCGGGTCCAATCGCTATGTGTAGTTTTCGCCAGATCCGCCCCCTTCCGTCTGCGGAAAATAACTGGAAACGGGACTCATCGGATCAGGAGACCAATCATTCATGGTCCAGTGTGAATGTTCTTTCGCTCAGTGGAGGCGTGTACAGTCTGGTGATGTGGGGTTAGCAATGGGACTTTGGTGAGTCGGCGGCTATCATAATGTATTGCGGCTAATGATCTTGATAGACTTTTCTGGCACCTCAGTCATTGAAGTCGGCGATGACTTGTGCAACTCTTGCTCACCGTTGGTTGCAACTATACAAGAAGGACGTTGACGGTCACTTTCTTTCACCACCTTTCTTTTATACGGCGCGATGTTATTCCGGAAATGGTGTTCTCCCGATACATTCTTAATACTATCGAACGGGGACATTGCAATTCCATTTTCACCTTCACAATAAGAGTGATCCATGCGTAGGGCTCTCACAATCATCCCTCTTTCAAACTCTGTTAACTCACGACGTTTATCCATACTAACATCGAATTACCGTCTACGTGAAAGAAGCGATGTCGTCCTACCTAAAGTATATACTTGCCAAGCGGTGGGTTCGTCCACTGGCGAGAGGGGTGACAGCGTTGCGTTGCCCAGGAACCAGGTATTCTATAATTTCTGTCTTCGCCGTGTATATCCGTCCCATTTCATCTGAAGGCTTTCAGATATGTTACCGAAAATTAACGTAATTTAATACGTTGGTGTCAAAACTATTACATAATGATCCAGTATTCATTTCGGATAGTTATTTGTAAATGCATTTAATCTTGAAAGTTGAGCCTAAAAGGAAAGGAGATGACACTTATCTCTGATATTGCCACCTTGGAATTTCAGTAGCCTGTTTCTGTCAAAAGACCACGTGTGCACACACGTACACCTTCAGGTAAGTTATGTACGGTTGTAATACTTCGTACGACATTCACAGTTCAAACAAATGTGTTCCTGAATACGGATATGGTAGTATATTGAGCTGTATCACAAGATTTCGACCGTATCCATTTAGTGGTTACATGTGGCTACTTTCCTGAAGAAAGACTCAAAATTCGAATTGTCAATGTATAAAAAGTTTCCATTAGCAGCATTCTTGTCGTACAATTCTTTCAGGTTCCCCAAATTACTTCCATCCACATAGTCCTGTCGCTTTCCCTCCATCTTGTCTTGTCTTATTTATTTTATTTACCAGCACGTCCTTCACAATTTGTCCGACAGCACTACACACATGTCCAAACCATTCGAGTCTCATACTACGGACAATTGAGAGGATATCTTGGCTTTTTTTATCGAGCTGTTGAAGTTCCTCATTATGGCTTCTCTCATATCTTTGTCTCCACATTTTCTAGAGTACCGTATATCTTTCTAGTACTCTTCCTTATAAAACAGGCATTGGTTTACAGGACTGCTTCAAAAACACACATGGTCATGCCATAAACAAGGAAAGAGGTACATTCAGAGCAGGTAAACTTGAACAGTTCGATACGAGGGCATATTTCTTTTATCCATGATTTCCTCAGATTAACTTCAGGGACACTTGAAGAAAGTCCTCTGAAAATGTGGTTGCATCACCTCAAAGGGGCTAACACATGAAAATAAGATGCCGTCTGTATAGTGAAAGTTAAATAAAAGCATTAACCTTTATTTGGTTACGTATTAGTATCTCTGTTTCATGACTGCGTGTAATGTTTCCTTACATCCTATCAAAACAAAAATAGTCCTTCACAACGAAACTATTGAACAAGTCTTACATTTGACTTACCTCGGCTGCGATTTCACATATAACAAAAGCAACGATATCAGTTTTAAGTAATATTCCTTTATTACTACTGATCAAATTCTTTAAGGGGATAGATATGCTCACTTCGTTATACAGAAGCTAGACCTGGATATTAAGCCGGAAAAGACTTGCAACCATTTAACTTCTGCTGAAAGGCAATATCTAAGGGCTATGAAAGGCTGTATGAGACTGTCCTGTGAAACGAAGACTACAAGACCTGAGAACTCATGGCTACTCCCATCATAAAATTTATATCTGGAGAGAAAAATGGGAGGATCACGCCTGGAAGCAATGGATGAGAGGTGTCTGCCCAAAGATCGCCGTCAACTGAAATCTAAAAGGCAAGATTCAAAGGACGCCCCCGAAGGCAATAGTCATCACACACTGAAGTGGGTACAGAACAATGGCCTTATCCTTGAAAAAGAACCCAAGTAAATAGCAGAGTCTTGCAATTTAACGTAGGTACAACACTGAGCCACCGTTTATTAGGTACACAAGATGGTGGCTCAGTGTTGGTCATACGGTTAAATTGCAAGGCTCTGCTACCTGGGAATGGTGATGATTTCTCTTCATAGAGACTTCATAGTTTCGTACCAATCTGGTTTTATGTGGTCTCGTTTAAAGCAGTGTTAATACAGCAACAAATATTGAAGACTCGTGCGACATTATTCACTGAAGCGATAAAAGATTTCCGTCTTTAGCACGATTTAATGATTAAAAGATGAGAAATATATACAATTAAAACCATGAGCACTTTCGAGGCAGCGGCTGCCTCTTCTTCAGATGTAATAAATAGATACACACATAATCTATATATAATATAGATTATTGCATTGTGGGAAGCACGGTAAGTTATTAGCTGATAGTAATCTACATACGCCAAAAATGTTGCGTACTGTTGGCCCAATGGTCTGAAGAAAACATGGACATATATTATAGAAATAAATGGTGTGGGGTGAACATTGAATTTTAAGTTTATATTACAATTTATAATTTACATTTTTAATAATGGATTTCCAAACGTTATGTAACTCATAGGGGGCATGTTTATTACAACATTGCTCACCGGATGCCTCTATATACACACTTTCTGCAATTAAAAGATCCATTATTAAAAATGTAAATTATAAACTGTAATAACAGGTTTACTAGGAATATTAATTATTTTTACATTGCTCCAGTCGGGATTAAGATCATCTTCTATAACAGATTTGGCTAGTGATGTACAATACATGCCTGTTTTAATATTGTATTTATGTTCTTTAATTCGTAATGCAATATTGCGTTACGAATTAAAGAACACAAATACAATGGCTTTGCCCGTTGCTTTATTTAAGGTACGTTGACGACATCCTGGTTGCATGGCCTCACAACCGGGATGATTTATACTTATTCGCCAATGAACTATCATCCAATAATAATAATAAATAATAAATAAACACATCGCTCTTTCCACGCTCCAGAAACACACAGCAACCGAAAAATTGTTTCCCACCCGCCGCTGTGGAACTATCATGTTCTCAACTATCAGGCTCACGATAGAATTTGAAGCTAATAACTGCTTACCTTACTTGGATATTCTTATTCGTAAGGACTATAGCCTTAATTGCATTTCCACTTGTGTATATAGAAAACCCTGTCAATACACCTATTTTAATACCTTATTATTCATCACACTCTACACAACATAAGTTGACAGCATTATTCTGTTTGTTTGGAAGAGCTCACTCACATTCATCAACTACTGAATTATTTCAGCAAGAAGTTAACTACATTTTTGGTTTGGCTGAGCAATATGAGTTCCCTAAATATCTGATTAGGCAAGTGTTTGGGAAAGGTCATATATGCCCTACATACTACCCTGTTAAGAAACTCCAACTGCAATTCCATATATGTTGGCTCTATGCAATACAATCCACATTTAACGAGAGCCTTAACACAACTATGTAAACCATATGGCTTGAAATTTGGTTCACGAACACGAAACTTATTTTCAATAGTTCGTAAGGATCGTGAACAGAATAGCAAAATGGGACAGTGGGGTTATTTACAATATCTTTCTGGTTAAGGCAACTACAGGACAAGCAGCTTCTAATTATGTGGGTTCTACAAAACGCAATATTGCATTACGAATTAAAGAACACAAATACAATATTAAAACAGGCATGTATTGTACATCACTAGCCAAATCTGTTATACAAGATGATCTTAATCCCGACTGGAGCAAATGTAAAAATAATTAATATTCCTAGTAAACCGGGTGATCTTTTAATTGCAGAAAGTGTGTATATATAGGCATCCGGTGAGCAATGTTGTAATAAACATGCCCCCTATGAGTTACATAACGTTTGGAAATCCATTATTAAAAATGTAAATTATAAACTGTAATATAAACTTAAAATTGAATGTTCACCCCACCCTACACCATTTATTTCTATAATATATGTCCATGTTTTCTTCAGACCATTGGGCCAACAGTATACGCAACATTTTTGGCGTATGTAGATTACTATTGGCAAATAACTTACCATACTTCCCACAATGCAATGATCTATATTATATATAGATTATATGTGTATCTATTTATTACATCTGAAGAAGAGACAGCCGCTGCCTCGAAAGTGCTCATGGTTTTAATTGTATATATTTCTCATCTTTTAATCATTAAATCGTGCTAAAGACGGAAATCTTTCATCGCTTCAGTGCAGTGTTAATACTTTATGGATTCCTCAGTTCAATGCGCTTGTTTATTGTGCTTATATTGGCTCCACCATCCACCAGTCGGAGAGCAGCTCTTTTTGGAAGGGAAGGCTCGAAATGGGAGAACAATAGTTTCGAGGTTTACTTCGCTATTTATCAGTAACAAACTTGTTTGGTTCCTTGCAAATTTGGGGGCACGAATTTCAGAGTTTGCCAACCAGTTACGACATCCCTGTGCACCACAGTATCCAGTACTTGTTTTATATTCAATCTCGTCTCCCTTACGCCATGGTCTTGTTTGTATATAACAGAGATTTTTAAAAAAAATTGTTTCAGGTGCATTTAACACTTTAAGTACTAGACTATTATTTGTGTTTCAACATATCAACTTCAAGTTTGCTTTGTCTCCCACTTTGTAATTCTGTTTTGACTTTTATATTTCCTTCACAATTCCAGGTACTTGTTTTTATTTATGTAAATTGTGCACTTAATAAACATAGTTCACTCTTTGCCAAAAAAAAAGTAAGCACCCGAAAAAGTAGTTCGACCCTGATGAAAATGCACTTGCTAGTACCCCTGGGCCGAATACAAAATCATTAAAAAATAACGACCAATGACTAAATGGTGGCCCGTCCAGCACATAGGAACCGCGCATCGAGGAGGATATATCAAAAGCAAATTCGCGCGCAGGGACAGTTGTGGCAGAGGGTTGCGTTTGCATTAACCTCAACTGACTGTGAGGATGCATCGACGTCGGATCCGTGAACACTACGAGCAGTTCAGCGAATTTGAGAGAGGTTATATACACTGAATAGCAATTGAATTAGATATACCTGTCTAGTAACGTGTAGCACAACCTTTCGCCCTGATGACGGCGGCGATTCGTCTCTGCATGGACTCGACAAGACGCCGGAAACGTTGGGAAGCCATACGGATCCACGACCCTTAAATAAGTTCCCACAGTTCACGAAGATTTGATGGAGGGGGGGGGGTCAGAGCCTCTAACATCTCTCTCGATGGCATCCTAGATAGGTGACCTAGCTGTCCAAGGAAGCGAGGTCACGTCGGTGGAGTGTCCATCCAACCATTCGGATACAATTCGGGAGCTATGGCACTGTGCATTGTTTTGTTGCAGGATGAGGTCCCCAGTGGGATGCTGAAGACGCACAAACGGGAGCCCAGGATATCCCAGTAACGTTGACCTGTGAGGGACGATGTCACACGTACCAGGGGTCCCATTTCAGTCCACGTAAACAGTCCCCAGACGAGAATGTCACCCCCACCAGCTTGAAGAGTATCCCTGCTGGCAAGAAGGATCCATCGCTTCATGTGGTTTGCGTCGTACTCGTATCCTGCCATCCGCATGTACCAACGTGAATCTAGACTCATCAGTCCAGGCAACATTTTTATACATGTCTAGGATCCAGTGGCGATGTTCCCACGCCCATGCTAATCTTTGCACCCTGTGATGTGCGGTCAGCAGCGGTATCCTCGTGGGACGATGGCTTCTGTACCCCATAGCGAGGAGATGGTTCTGGATTGTGTGGCTGCTTACATGTTTTTGTGCACCAGCGTTAAATTGCCGAGTGATTTCTTGCACTGTAGCCCGTCTATCTGCTGTTACAATGCGAGCTAGCCGACGATGACCCGGCTCATCCACACGCTGTTTTCCACGGCAGTTGGCTCTTGCAGGGATGGTTTTACCGGATTCGATGTACTCACTGTACACCCGTGACATAGTGGCTCGTGAAAATCCCAGTGCCTGCACGACTTCCTAGATGGAGTGACCCATTCATCGGACCCCGACAATTTGCCCACTATCAAATGCGCTTAGAATCTTACCCATACGGGTTCCGACTCTTACTGATTCCCGTCGCATCACTCCTTATATTGTTGGATCGCTGCATACGTTTTGTCGTTTCCATTTACAGGGCCGCCCACAGCGCCAAATTTGTATAACGCCAGCTGTCTCTAATTCAGTTTCTCTTCAGTGTATTTGGGCTAAGAGAGGACGGTTGTTTAAGTCGCCATATTGCCAGGCATTTGAGTCGGAGCGACGAGACAATCTATCGATGTTTGCCCTAACGTGTTGAGGAGAGCACAACCCAGCGGCACGCGGGCAGTGGACGGCTGAGTGCAACGACAGAACGTGAGGATCGATCGATTGTAAGAGCCGCACGAACAGAACCGAATTCGTCGACCTCAACCATCCGTGGCCATGTTGCGTCGTCTACAAGTACGGAAGTGGCCATTCGGAACGTTGCCAGACGACTTGATGCACGGCCACTCCGCCGCCTACCACTGACTTGAGAGAGCATCGCCGGCTGCGGTTGCAGTGGTGTCCAGTGGCGTCGTGTTGCCTTTAGTGATGAGTCACGGTCTGCATTTGGCGCCAATGACCAGCGCATAATACGTGTCTGGAGACGAGCCAGCCGGCCAGCGCACGAATCCTGTCTTTACCGTGGAACGGCACATGACTCACACACCGGAAGTGATTGTCTGGGGAGCCATTTCCTACGACAGCCGGGACACCCTTGGTAGTCCTCCGTACCACTCTCACGGCTCAACGGTTCGTCGACGACATTCTACGACCCGTTGTGTTGCAGTTCCTGTAGCAGCATCACCGAGCAATTTTTCAATAGGATAATGCCAGACCTCTTGCCGATCGAACATGTTTAGGACATGAGGGTACGCCTTCTATGCCCATCCCGGAATGTATGCTAACTGGCCCGCAATTTGAGCACCATCTGGTATGCTGTACCTCAGGACAGTATCCATGAACTGTATGCGTCTATTCCACGCTGGATAACCGCTTGTATCCGAGCCAGGGATGGCGCTACAATGTACTGACTTGTTCCACTCGTGTAGGTGTATCCGGATAAATGGTCCAGCTGCTCTGGAATTGCAATGATTTCCTTTCCTGCTCTGGAATTGCAATGATTTCCTTTCCTGCTCTGGAATTGCAATGATTTCCTTTCCTGCTCTGGAATTGCAATGATTTCCTTTCCTGCTCTGGAATTGCAATGATTTCCTTTCCTGCTCTGGAATTGCAATGATTTCCTTTCCTATGCATGAGGATGCCATGCATTGCACATACCAATTTTCATCTCGATTGGATGATTTCTTTTGGACCGTCCCGGTGGCGCAGTGGTCTAAGCGCTGGCGTCTGACCATTCGTTCGAGATAGGTCCGGGTTCGGATCCCTCTGAGGCATGGATGTTGTGTTTGTCTTACAGCACTGAATCTCTCCCTTTTCTGGATCCAGTAGCCCTAAGTTAAGGACGAACTGCTGCTTATAGCTCATAGTGTTGTTCCCCCATGGTCGTTAAACCTCCAATAAGCCGCCCCCGGTGGCGCAGTGGTCTAAGCGATGGCCTCTGATCGATCGTCCGAACGGGGTCCGGGTTCGAATCCCGGTGAGGCATGGATGTTGTGTTTGTCTTACTGCACTGGCTCTCTCCCTTCCCTGGAGCCAGTGACCCTAAATTAGGGACGGACGACTGCTTATAGCCCATTGAGTTGCTCACGGTGGTCGTTAAACCTCCAATCAAAAAAAAAAAAAAACCTCCAATAAAAAAAAACAGAGAGAGAGGTTCTCACTGAACGGCACACTATTTCCCCGAACAGTTTGTACGTTTCGGCAACGCTGTTAGTAAGTCAGAAGAAAATAAGTCTACGTCGAATATGATATAGATGTAGTAGTGGAGTAAAGGAGAGATGAAAAACCTGTTGTGTAGATTTATGTGGGTAAATGAATAAAGTATCTTTACTATACGATTTGGATTTCTGTTAGTGGTATGCAAAAGTTTCCGCCGCCCCCGCCAGAGGGCGCTGTAGGGTCTAACCGGCAGTCAACCCGTGCTGTCAGTTCGTACATGAAGCCAATTAGGGCGGTCGATAAAGTTCATTTGCGGCAATGTTTGTTATTCGTGTTTAATTTAGGGAAAAGTGCGAGTGAAGCGTACGGTTCAATATGTCAGGCATTTAGCGAAACGGTTATGGGTGAGCTCACGTGTCAAGAATGGTTTGCCAGGTTTAAGAAAGGTGATCTAAGCTTGGAAGACAATCCACGTGCAGGTAGACCGCAGGAGCTCGCAGACGAGGAGCTGGAATCGCTGTTGCAAGAGGATGCCACACAATCGACCGCGCAACTGGCGAAACGTTTGAAAGTGGCTCCATCAACGGTGGTACGTCGTCTAAAGGCCTTGGGAAGATCCAAAATGATGGGTAAGTGGGTTCCGCATATTTTAACGGAGCGTAATATTGGTAAACGATTGGGCATTTGCATGTCGTTGCTAAAGAGGTTTCAAGGGAAGAATGTCTTGCGGAAGGTTGTCACCGGGGATGAAAAATGGGCCCATTGAGAACCCCGTACGCAAGCGATCCTGGGTCGACCCAGACCAGCCATCAACATCCATTTCAAAACAGAATATCCACGGGGGAAAAAGTGCTGTTGTGTGTGCGGTGGGATATGCATGGACTGCAGTACTTCGAACTGTTGAAAGCGGGCGACACAATCACTGCACAACGATATATCGACCAGTTGATGAAACTGAACGCCGTAATCTAGCAAAAACGCCCGTGAACAGGTAAAGGACGCCGCCCAGTCATCCTGTTACACGGTAATGCCAGACCAGATGTCGGTGCCACCACGAAAATAACCCTTGAACCATTACACTGGGAGGTTTTATGGCGCCCGGCTTACTCCCCGGACATTGCACCCTGAGACTTTCATCTGTTTTGCTCTATGCGACATGCCCTAGTCCAGCAGCGGTTCACCGCAGTTCCAGAGGTGGAAAAATTCGTCACCGCGTTCTTCAGCTCAAAACCCGAGTCATTCTATCACAGGGGCATTCATTTGTTGCCTGAAAAATGGTGAAAGGTCTTTAATTCAACGAAATATTGGTGGTTAGCATCAATGTGTATTAGTTTCCTGATAGTTCCCGTCTTTGTTTTCTCCCTAAAACAGCGGAAACGTTTGCATACCCTTAATATGTTCATATAACAGCTTGCTGTGAAGTATGATCTGGCGACTTGACGATTGTCGACTAAAGTGCATTTTGGTGATTGAAACGTCCGGTGTATTGCATACTTCGTGGAAAATGAAGATCAGTTTACGTAGGTGCTGGTTTTTATCGTTTAATTGTAATGAGTTAAGTTATTTAGTATTTTCTGCGTTTGTCCTCTAAGGGCTATTTAAGTAAGGACATTAGTTAATTCATACATCAAGGCAGCGGATGGCTAAGTGGTTAGTGTTTCAGACTATCGATGCTGGGTCCCCAGGTTCTAGCCTGGGCTGATCTTTCAGAGATGGTGTGATTTACTAACAATCGCTGAATATCCGCCGTGCATCGGACGAGCACGTAAAGTGACGGCCCCCAGGCTGGACCCACTGGTTAAATGGGTATCCTTTCCTATGTCCTCCCTGAAATTCTCTCACCCATCTATGTGCAATATCGTACTTGTACGGTGGCGCCTCCTACTATACTCTAATCTCACTACAAACTGTTCTGTCAAAGTCGCTAGACTTGCTCTCATTCCTTCCGTTTCTGTGTCCTGCCCAAAAGGCGATCTCGCTGTAGGTGGCTGGGACCTAAACTCTACTCCCTGTGGACGGAAGTCCTACATGAAAATGACAAATTCTGCAACGGTACGGCGTTATAATTCATTCATCAATTAATCAACAACGATAAACTACTACTCGTAAAAACATTACATCATACAGCTTGTTAACGCCTTCTGTTTCCTTCGTCACATTAACTAACTTGTTTATTACTCATGAATTATAAGTGATCTGCACGCATTTTCTAAGAAGTTACTGAATCTGTAAAACGTAAGGTACTTTGTCTCAGGGTTTAGAAGTCTGTCTCCTTGATAGTAGGCTCCTTCGGCGAGTGCATGTGCGTTACCTCTTTTGTAAGTGTTTCGAGCTGAGAGACAGGAAGTGTTGTTTGTTCAGCTCTTTATCGTTCTGTTACGTAAAAATATTGCAAAAGAAAATGTTCAGTGTTGTAGTTTCTGGTACGACTTTATGGGACATGATTCTAGGCCTCCAAGTGAAGGCTGTCGGGCTGGCGCGGGTAGATCTAACAAACAGATAGACGGACTACATCTTGCTTTTTGGGGTGCTACTGCCAGATATTTGGTCCGTGCTCCCCAATAGCAATCACTCTTATAAAGTTTAAATAACTACCTGCTTTCATTTTCTAACTAACATTTTAAGTCTAAAAGATGAAGGAACCTAGTACTGGCGAGGGGCAGCGTTATGACATGTCAATTAACCTTTACATCAATCCTCGTGCTCGATTTATACAATAGTGCGGAGGAAAACAATTTGTAACACCTTCTATATTAGACTGGATTTGCGACGAGATGAAAAAGTGCACATTTGCGAAGGATAAAAAAAGATCGCTATTTGGCCAGTTGAATTTAAACTGCTTGCATTTCACCTAATCAAAGTCTGCTTTAGGTTGATCGATGATTCGCTCTCAGTTCTTTTGTTCTTCAAGAAAAACAAATCTTGACTCAGATGAGATGTTTTTCCACTTGTGTAGCCTTTATTCGTTCTTAAGAATCCACACCTAAAAACAGGTTTTATCTAATCAAGAATGATTGGCTTACTTGCTATAAACAAAGGTGTGCAAACATCTCCGAGCCAGTAAGAATCAAAGGATTTACTCTCCGTGTGCAATCAGACTTGAATGTGTTTTGCGGTGCGGATTGAATATTGAAATGTTATTAAAATCTCTTTCCCTAGTAAGATGTTCAGTGTTGTGCCTGACTACTTCCGGTAGAAGGGTTTGCCTGTAACTTTTGTCGAAATGTTGAGATACGTGTATTACTTTTGTCTCTGGTCTTTGTACAACGAACGTTCGAGTTGGTAACTTTATCACTTAGAAGGAAAAGTCAGATGTCCTTTACGGTAGCATTTGATTTTTTTTTTTTAGAAAACTCTGCAATTAAAAAGAAATTTTAGAATAAGAAAACATTGAGTAAGGCTTTCTTGCTGACATTCTTTTATGGTAAATTCAACAATTGTGTTCGTTCATCTGAATGACATTTCACCGCTGAGATGGGTGCAAAAGTTTGTGCTGTAATGTGTTTAGGTTAAAGATTTCGTTCAGTGATTTAGAGTAAAGGAAGTATTTAGTGGTCTAAAGTAATGGAGTGTACATTTGGAATTACATTACACAAGCACCAACTGTTTGTTGCCGTTTATGGGAATTAAGAATGTGATCGAAGTTTCGGGTGTGATGACCACTTGTGTGGAAGAAATCCTAAAATATCAGCAATGTTCTTTGACATTTCAGAATCACACGGAACTGTCGACTCCTATGAATATTTAACGGCAATCGGCAAGAGTCCTTTACTAATTTACAGACATTGGTTTTTAGGCAAGCGAAAATGCACACACCGGCCATTGAATTAGAAACCTTTATGCAGATGTACGTAAACGACACTTACGTAGTGTATATGCAAAATACGAGGTCTCGTGCCTCACCGTGTGATCTAGGCAACTATTTAAAACTACTGCTAGTCAGCAGTTCGATCATAATGGGAAAAACAAAAGATCTTTCGGAGTTCGATAAAGGACTTACTGTGGGTGTCCGTCACACTGGAGAGACTATTTTGAAAGCAGCAGAGCTGGCTGGTTTCCCAAAAGGTCTGATATCCCGGGTCTTTTATCAGTGGAAAAATAACCCACATTGCTTGTCTTCAAGTAATTCTCATTTCATTTAAACTGAAAATACTGTTCTAATGATGTAGGTGAACAGCCTTTCTGCAGCTTCAGTTTAACCCCTTCAGTGGTTAATGGAACGGTTGAATCTTTAAATTAACCGTTCCATTAACCCCTTCATTCGGCCAACATATGAGCCACTTTCAAATTTGTAAAATGGGCCCTGAAATGTTTCGTGCGTGAACGCAGTGAGCACTAAACAGACCACTGAAATCTTCCGGATAGAACAGCGTGTGCGTTAGAGCTAGTCCCGGAATGTTTTCGGTCATACCACTTAAGAGGTAGGTAAAGGCTGCTTCACACTTACAGTTAGATAAGACATGCCTTTTTCACTCCACAAATTCTAGTTAAATACTAATAATAGGTCCTTAAATGTACGTATTCTGGCTGTATAGCAAACCTTTCAGTTGAAAATCGTTAGATTATGAGCTACAAAGCAAACCCCGAAAGAAAGCAAATGAAACGAAATAGCAAATATCGAATTATAATAAGTTTGATTCCCCACGGGCTTTATTTTTTAGAACAATTGAAAAAATGATTTTAATTCATGTCATTTAAGAACAGTGCGAACGTATTTGCAAAATCAGAACTCGAAATGCAGTATTTATTTTTCCAAGCGTCCAAATGGCACACCATATCAAAAAACATTCAATATTTCGGATGCAGTTGTGAAATAGCGTTTTTTTTTTTTTTTTTTTGTTAAGTGGCGTTATGTTTTGTTGTGAAATAGCGTTTGCTTTGTTGTGAAAAACTTTGATTTATTGTGAAAGAACTTTTTAAAGGTCAGTACGTACAAATTTCTTAGAACATCAGATTTTATGACGCAACGCTAAAAACAATAAGTGGTGTGAATTAACGGAAAATTTCTGAAAATAATGTGCAGTGAAGTTACCAGTAGGCGTCAGTTTTTTAACGAAATTTCAGTTTTTAAGAGTTTCCGTTTTTCTTTTAAATTCCGTGATTGCACAGATTTTCCGTAGTCAGTAATTCAGTTTATTTCAGACAAGTCAGTTTCGGGTTTTTCCGCTTTTGTACAGAGATTTCGCATAATCGAAGACCTGCATTTTTCAGCTCTTACACAAGATAATACTTTCTCCTGGTGAGATTTGAACCGAAGGCGTTTGGGTTGGCTCAATAGAAATCGCGCGTCTTAACCACTGGACCAAAAATACTCAGAAATATCTGACACGTTCAAGGTAGAACTCTGATTGCGCGATTATGAAATGTTATTTTGCCATTAATGCGAGTGAATTAGTCATTTTATTTTCTGTTGGTCCATATATTTTTTAATAGGTTTGTAATAATTTTATTTTTCTCTAGGAGGATTTATCACAAATTAAGTATTTTGCAATCATGATTTTTCAAAGCAAAAGAATGCTTTGGAAAACTAAATATAAAATTTATTCTTGATAGCTGGAAAACCATTTTGTTTTAGGGTCCACAAACTGATACATAGACATCGTACCTGTACAATAATTAAAGTCCGGTTTCTTACGGTAAAACAATATGCAATAGCTGGTGCACAAAATGGGGGAGAGGGGAAGAAATATCCGGTGCCACAAGAACCAACATTTTATGCGATATGCTATCCGCAATATCCGGTCTCGATATACAAAACTTCAAAGTCAAATACTTCTACATACTATTGACATTTAACAGCTAAGCAAACCCCCAAGTATTCCCATGAATCTCTCCTATTACCGGAAATGTTTCATCAATATGGATACAGAAAAAGTGGAACAGTTTTTCCGTTAAATTCGAAAGGAATTGCGGAAAAGTTTCTGAAAAATCCAGAAGTTTCCTGACGTATACGAAAACCCCGTGAAATTCGAAAGGAATTGCGGAAAAGTTTCTGAAAATTCAGAAGTTTCTTGGCGTACACGAAAACCCCGTGAAATTCAGGTTTCTTTCCCTCATTTCACGGAAAACGCTGTACATTCAAAACTTATTTTAACGAAATACGATATAACAAAAAGCACGTTACAACAAAAAGAAATAGTGAACTTGTTTAGTTTACTGTGCAGTAGAACTCCAATTATCCGGATTAACTCTGACCGCAGACCATCCGGATAATTGAGTTGTCCTTTTTCTGTAGCCCAAATACGTGTTTTTATTAATTGAATTGAGGGAAATTAATTTTTTCGTTTATCGTATTTTATAATAAATGTTATGCAGTTTAAAAAATAAATATCGACTGTACTGCATTATCATTCTGTATTTATTTAAATGAATGAAAAAACTAAAAACACGTTAAATAAATCAACACAAATCTTAATTTTACTTGGCCTTGAAAGAACAAGCGATCAGGATAATTGAAGTTCCGGATATCTGGGGTCCGGATAATTGGAGTTATACTGTACTTGTATAAGTATAAAATATTATAACGAGATACAGGGATGTCCAAATTAATGGAACCACCTTGAAACAACAGGTGTTACGCACCTAATATAGTGTCGAAGCACCCTTGGCATTTAAAACTGCTTGAATCCTTCTTGGAATGGAGACATACAAATCCTGTTTGGTGGTAAGTGGTATGTTGTACCATTCTTTTTACAGAATCTGCTCCAATTCCTTGAGAGACGCTAGAGGAGGATAACGGTATCGCACTCTGTTTTCCAACACAGACCACATGGGCTCAGTGATGTTTAAATCCGGTGATTATGCAGGCCAGGGAAAGTGTGAAACTTAATCCTAATGTTCCTCAATCCATGATTGAACTGTTCGACTTCTGTGAATCGGGGCATTATCATCTTGAACAGTGCAATCCCCTGACGGAAACAATATCTGCGCCATTGAATGCACATGGTCGACCAAAAGCGTGACATGGTCACCGCTAGTGATTCGTCCGTGTCAGGTGATAATGGGACCTGCTGCAAACCACGAGATCATGGCCCAAACCATTACAAAACTGCCCCCATGCTTCACTGTAGGAAGGAGACAGTCTGGGTTTTGTAGGATTCTGCGTTGGTTCTCCACACATAAACTCGTCCTGTGGTAGGGAATAGTGAGAAACTTGATTCATTGAAAAAGAAGACCCAGTCTTCCGCAGTCCACGTTTTATGTTCCTTGTACTACGTGTCATCTCAGTTTCATATTCACCTGTGACACCAGGGGTTTTGCAATTGCAGTTCTGCCGTAAATATTGTGCTTATGCAATTCCCTTCGCACGGTATGGGTCGACACTGGGTTTTGGAGACGTGCATTAAGCTCAGCAGTTACTTTCGTCGCCGTGGTCTTCCTCCTTGCGGTCACAATCCTCTTTAATGTCCTCCTGTCTCTCGCAGTGAGTTTGGTTTTCCTTCCACAGTTTTGTCTCGCAGATGATATTGTGCCGTGAACATTGTATGCTGTCATGACCTTCGACACAGTACCTCTCGATACCTACAATACTTGTGCTACTGTGGTTACCGACGCACCAACCAGACGGGGCTCCTACAATCTGCCCTCTTTGGAACTCCGACAGGTCACTCATTGTGCCTTCACCTGGAACGAAATTATGCAAACAACGGTTTATAATGCAATCACATAGACCCTTGAGACTATAAGCGCAAAACATTTTTACGAAAACAATTGTAGCTACTGTATATGTTCGTTTCACTCAAAAAGCAGCACATATCAGTCACTGTTCCATTATTTTGGACAACCCCTGTACTTTACAAAGAAAAATGCCTTATTGCAAAGTAAAACTCTTGGGGAAATGCCCAAGCAAAACTTTATACAAAGTGAATTTCTCCTCTTTAAAATTCAAAAGGATTTAGCTGCCATGGAACGCGTACAAAAGTGACTACACTTTTCGCCAAAACAACCTTGCCTGAAGGAAGCGAGGATTCACCCAATGAATATGAGACTGAAAATCGAAACTGTTATTCTGAGGTTGCTCTAGTAAATGCAATTGAATGTTTAGAGAAAGTTTGACACTATTAACAGAACCGAAAACTTTATACTGAAGAAATTAGCAGCTATCAAAATGTTATGAATATAACTAAACACGCCATGGAAAAACGAAAACAGGTAGTACTTGCATCGTACTTCAAAACCCAATGGGTATATTAAAACTGTTTTACAGTTTACCATTTGTAAACATGCTTTGCATCAAAATGAAACAAAATCAATGGCTTTTATTACACCACTTTAAAATTAAAGGTATGTAATGCCAAATATGCACGTACATTATTTCTTGAAGTATATGACAACATTTTATTAAGATGTATAAAAGAGAAATTCTTAATATGGGGGTATAAAAATACAGTATGTATGTGCATACATATAAGTAAAAATATATTCCGTACGTAATTTCATACATATAAAATAATTAAATCTTATATATTTCGTTACTACTTTAGCAAAAACTTCCAATTACAAACAAATTACCTTTGCTTGTTTCTGTGGGCACTATTTCGCAACTGCAGCGCTGCAATCTCCTGCGTAATGAAAATTTCTGCACATATAGTACGTACTAACTTTATAATGAAAATTTCGTAATAACGTTTTATAGAAACTACGTTGTTACCAATGTTTTTTTTTCTGTCCTCCTTGGATTTCGTTATAACGAGTTTCGACTGTATCAGGAATGTTTTGTTAATTCACGACAGAAATCACGGAAAGTGGCTCGTGAATTTCAGAAATTTTTTTATAGTGAAGGATGCCTAACTCTATTTGTAATCTTGTAACAGCATGCATATTTGATTCTCCTTTTCTCAACCCTCATTCGTTTGTTAATTTTGAATTGTCAGTACATTTTCAGTGGGAAAAAAGATCCTTTCAGCTTTTATCAGCCCACCAGAGAGACTCTAATTTCATAGCATGTTATGTTTGGGTTTTATCTTATGTACATAACAGATTTTGTAAATTTCGGTTGGATTTTCTTCCTGTTGCACGGAAAGTTAAGCGCTAATTTCCCGTTTCAAATTTTATCAGAATTTGTCTCACCAAGGTTAAAAAACAATGCTTTGTTGTTCTCAATTGCCACAGAACATCTATTGCGAACGACTGTTCTGCTGAATGAAGCTAATTGCTGACTCCCTTCACTGAGACGCGAGCCACTTCTGACGAAGTAAATTTCCCCATTCTTATGCCAGGGGAGGGATTCAAATCCTCGGCTCCGAGTGCTATCCACTATACTACACTGGCGCGTGCTCTCACTGCTATCTGCCTTTTATCTCATGTGCGTCCTGCGGGGCCGGGGGCATGGTCCTCTGGTCAGCCGGGACCATGTGTCGCTGTAGGCAGTCATCCGATGAAGAACGTGCATTTGAGAAATCCCAGACAATTTGGTGTGTGGAACGTAGCATCACACACATTTATTTTTTCGAAGCACTGAAGAAGGGATTCTCATTTTTACTGTCTCAATGTGTGGAAAGAACATCATACCATTGCGAGAAACCTATCGGCCAGGTCATCCTTGAATTTCGGGCGCCAATATGACGAAGTAAATTTCTCCATTTTTATGCCAGGGGTGGGATTCGAACCCACAACTCTCTGCTCCGGAGCGCTATCCACTATACAACATTGGCATGTGCTCTCACTGCTATCTGCCTTTATCTCATGTGCGTCCTGCGGGGAAGGCAAGTTACACACTTCACAATGTAAGGTCCGATGTCGAAAAAGGAAAATCACTCTGTCAGACCTTTTATGGAGAAAAGTAGATTCCTTGCCGACTATTTTTTAAATATTGCGTTATGAAAATTTCAAGAAATGCGGATAAAAGGTGAATCCAATGTTTTTAAAATTTCTTTCTGAAGGTTGCAACACCGCCTTTACTGATATCATTCTAGGTATGATTATTCTCCTATTCTTTGATACGTCAGTGGTATAACAAAGTGATGTGTGATTTTATGCCCTGAAAATATTTGTCCTGGTATGGCGGTTTTGAGGTCACAAAAAATCGCACAACGTATTTTTTATTCTGGTGTAAATACTCGCTGGAGTAGCCATCTTTGGAAGGACATAATTGTAAGTTCATTTTTGCACAGGCTGGAAACTCAAAGATTTCTATTTACATGTTACAAATCTATCGTAATGCTATATTTCCAAGAAAACGCTGGCAAATATTTAGTTATCCTCTTGTATTACCATGTAATGTATCTTTTCCAGAAAGTGAAGAGTTAGTTTGGACTAAAACAGTTGTTTTAATACTTGTATAATTTCCATTTTGTACGGGTACGAACAAGAGAATGAATTTTTCCTAAGAATATTAAATCTTTTTCCATTATTACAATTAATCTCTGAATTTAAGGAATGCGTATAGCTTTCGTAAGCCTCTTTTCCTCTTAGTTCTAGGAGACCCAAGGTCAAATCAAAATCCTGCTCTCTTAGCATTCGGGATCCTGTTGTTCAGGTATCACAATGCATTAGCTAAAGGAATTCAAGAGATGCATCCGGAATGGTCAGATGAAGATATTTTTCAGAGAGCCAGGAGATGGGTCATTGCCACTTTACAGGTAAAATTTGCTTGCATAAATGTTCCTATGAAATTCTCAATCATTTTTTGCAATTGTGTATTGAGTGATAAGAATATTTGTTAATCTTCTGTATGCTATCATTGGATAAAACCACTATCAAATTCTTATGTACATTGTGCGTATTCTTTTCGATGTTTTTTAATTATGTCTCTCTATATTTATACATATATACATAATGTATATATCATCATTGTCAACCATTATCAATCCTCTGCTGGACGAAGGTCTCCCCAAGTTTCTTCCACAACGGTCTGTCTTGTGCCAGCCTCCTCCATCTTACTCCCGCATACTTTCAAATTTCATCCACCCATCTCCCATGTGGTCTTCCTCTGGGTCTTTTCCTGTCCCTTAGAATCCAGTCTAAAATTTCAATTGTCCATCGATGGTCTGTCCTTCTGACAAATATGTCCATCCCATTGCCATTTCAGGAATTTTACTCTGATCATGATGTCTTCCACTCTTGTCATTTTTCTGATCCACGAGTTCCTCTTCTTATCTCTCCTGATTACACCAAGCATGCACTTCTCCATGTTTCTTTGAGTTGTCTGCAGTTTGTGTATGTCTCTTTTAGTTAAGGTCCACGTCTCTGCACCATGCGTAAGCACTGGAAGGATGCATTGATCAAACACTTTTCTTTTAAGACATAATGGCATATTGCTCTTGAAAATTATACTGTTTCTTCCAAAAGCTCTCCAGGCAAGTTTCATACGCCGATTAATTTCTTCATCAGTGTGACCTTCACTTGATATCTGCTGTCCAAGATAAATGTTGGTATTGGTTATCTCCAGCTTTTCCCTATCAATCGATAAATCTTTATTTCTTATAAAAGCATTGTACATCACCTTTTGGCTTCTGAAAGTTCATTTTTAATCCCACTTCTTTACCCTTGTCATCAGGTTCCTGGATCATACTCTGCAGCTCTGCTGGGGTAGTTGCAAAAATGACTGTCATCAGCAAAACGAAGGTGGGTTAGATAATCTCCATTAATCTTTATCCCTTTGTTTTCCCAGTTCAGTGATTGAAAGACATTTTCCAAAGTGGCATTAAAGAGTTTGGGAGATATAGTGTCGCCTTGCCTCACACCCTTTCCAATTATTATAGGTGCTGTATTCTCAAATAGCCGAATCTTTCACTTGCACTTTCATAGATGTTATTAATAATAATGTATGCATATTCAGTACCGCAGGATTTCAAAGCCATTATAACTGCTGATGGAGAACAACTCGCTCCAGAGACAGTTTTTCTAACCGACTGAACTACATCGACAGAATGTATCGCTTGCAGATTTATTTGTCTTCTAGACACGTGAGTACGTCACTTTTCTTTTTCGATGTGACCCTTTCTTTACATCTGTTGTTCAATGTAAATGTATGCATCAGTTCTAGATTCAAAAGACATTATAAATATAAATACAAATTTTATATATATATCTATGGAATGAAAACATTACAGAACAAAAATACAAAATTTTTAAAAATATATATAAAATATATATATTTTTATATATGTATATTTAATTGTATATTTTTATATATTTAATTTATGTATATTTTTATATATATTTAATTTATATATATTTATATATATATTTAATTTATATATATTTATATATTTATATATATATATATTTAATTTATATTTGTCTTTTGAATTTAGAACTGATGCATACATTTACATTAGACAACAGATGTAAAGCAAGGGCCACATCGGAAAAGAAATGTGACTTACTACAGAGGCGGAGCACGTGATGTCTAGACGACAAATCTGCAAGCGATACATTCTGTCGATGTAGTTTAGTTGGTTAGAAAACTGTCTCCGCAGCGAGTTGTTCTAACTGACTAAACTATACTGACGGAATGTATCGCTGCAGAGTTGTCTTTACACGTGCTTTCATCTCTAGTACGTCACATCTCCCTCTTAACTTATTTTTTTTAAGCAAAGAAGGGATTTTCATTAATTCCAGATGATGTGTGGAACAAACATCCCACATTTTTTCGAAGAACTCAACGGCCAGTAGATCCATTTTCCACAATCGGGCGCCAATGGGAAAACCCACTTTTGCCGGTGACTAGGACCGAAGCCCCACCTCCATACTCAGAAGCCAGTTGTTATAACTAACTAAACTACACCGATGGAATGTATCGCTCCAGATCTGTAGTCTTAACTCGTGCTTCACCTTTGTAGTACGTCACATAAATTTAATAGGCTCACGAAACTCAGCTGGAGTGATATTGCAGAAACAGTACAAATTTGTCATGTCTTTAAAAAATGTGACTAATCAACTCATCCTTCCAGTTTTTACTTATGGATCATAGATATCTACCTTAACTAAAACAGACATAGAAAGGCGCTGGACAGCTCAAATAATCGTGCAAAGATGTATGCTTTGCGTAACCAAGAAAGATAGGAAAAGGAATTCGTGAATCAGGAAAAGCCCAAAAGCTTATGACATCATGATCAAAGCAAAGACCTTCTAGTTGTAATGAGTTGAACACATTGCTAGAAGAACTTACTAGCGTTGGGCGCCTGAAACTATAGCTTGAATACCCAGAAGAGAAAAAAAGATAATGTGGAAGATCAATGAATGTGAGAGAGAATTGCTCTAGACAGGCAGTTGGGGAAGAAATTTGGGAAACCTTTATCCAGCAGTAGATTAAGAATAGTTAATGAAGGTATTGTAGGAATATTGATAATTATATACGGTATGTTGAATAGAATGTTTATAAATGTACACTACATCGTTGAATCTGTTCGGAAGCAAGTAGCGCTCCGTTGAATGGCAGACTTTTGACTTCGGAAAAAGGAAAACTAATATATGCATGAACGATACTCTCCATAAATAACTTCAGCTTGAGTCGAATTAAAGGACGGAGAATATTTAATAAATATAACGTAGTAGAATTGCTATATATAGAGCTAACAAGATCGCTTCTTATATCCTTGCCAAACATGGCGGCAACAGACGAACAACAACAAAACATAATGACGTCATATCAGTTCTGTCTTAGCTTAGTGTGCGTGAGTTCACGCGATGGGTCACATGCTCGATACAACGAGGATTTGAAATAATCCTTTCTCCTCTTCTGTTGGGTACGCTTCAACCACACGACCGCTGCGTATCGCGTCATATCTTTCCACGTGTTTCCAACAGGTATGATGGTGATTAACTTATTTTATATCGTTCATTTGGTTCCTTTTCGCAGCTATTACTTCATGATGGAAAAGTTTGTTCCTGTTAAAAAGGTTTGCTCTTAATAACATTCTGGGGAGAACAGGAGTAACATTTCTCCATCTGGGAAGCACAAAAGTGCAATTTACTCCTGCTAAAAATCACAGAAACGCAATTAACTCCAGAGAAACACAGGAGTAATATTGACTCAGTCCAGAGGGAGAACAATTTAATCATTCTGTGAAACAGTATACAAAATATTCAGTCTGAGTCTCACTGGTCAGCTAGGAGACACTGACGATTAAATTAGAAAGTTACACAATTTTTATACTGGAGATTATTTTAAGTTTACTCATGCTGAGGACATGAGTCAATTTCCTAATTCTGAGAAACGCAGAAGACCTACCTTACTTTAAAATTCTTATGCTCTCAGAATGTTCCTCATTTCGGTGCCATAAGAACTCTGATATTTTCTCCGGTGGACACAGACGGGGAAGTAAACTTTCTGAATGCCGCTAACAGCATTTACAGTGCTGCTACCTTTTATGCATTCAATATTAATTTGCCTTTTCTTTTATGCCGACATACGTATACAGTATATACAGATTGGAAGACTTCTTGATGTACCTTTGCATTTGTGACGGCAAACATTGAGAATATAAACCAAGTAACAATAAAAAAATGAGCGCACTTCATTCGACGTAGGAAAGAAAAACAAAATATGCTTGTCTACAAAATGACGAGATTTTTTTAGTTTGCTTCCTTCTGCGGTAGAATTACGAAGCTCCTCGCTTTGAAACAAATGGGTTCTCTAGCTGTTTAAGGATCTTTAAGTACATGTTCATTTGGGCTGGCCAGAGTAATTTAAGTGCTAATTAAAATTGTCTAGACGAAGAAGATGGCAAACACATTTTAAATCTGTTTCTAATCTTCCTTTTTAATTCAGCAGTTGTATTATATGCTGAATTTCAAACTGTAAACCCGTAACACATGCGTTGTGAGTTTACTTCAGCATAATGAAAGTGTGTTTAATATGTAACCGCTTCAGCATTTAACTAGGGAAAAAACGCAACGAGTTTGCTCAAAATCTAATTATGATGTGTTCTATCTTATTTAGAGAACGTTTATGTGAGAAATTAAAAATAAACAATAGATCAGCGCTGTCTCACTTATGCGTCTCTTCAGTTCTGTTAAAGTCTGACAGTAATGCTTAAAGAGCATGAACATTCTAATGTTAAAATTTCTTTAACACTAATTTATCTATAACGACTTATAAAGAGCATCAGATCGGAAGGACCCATCCCATGGTTTGATAAATTCTTCTTTTCAGGACGATATTTGGAACCGCACTATTTTGTAGTACTAAGTTTTGTTTTCTTCAGTTGCCATGACAATCTTTAAATGCAATCGATGATTCAAACTGATAAAAGCCTGTGGCGAAATCCAAGAATAGCCCGGCTGAGGACAAGCTCTTACTCTTGGAGAACTAAACAACTAGTTTCAGTGGAAATTGTGAACAAATTTCAGTTCTTTCGTTTACTGCTCCCACTGAAGTGGTGGAATCAATATTATATGTACAAATATCCTATGTTCTCCACTTTTAAGTGACATTAATTCATACATTTTTCGTGGCATTTCGCAGTTTAGGCCAATTAACGACCTGATACTGATAGAACTGTTAAACTTTAGCGCATCACTTTAGAATCAAAGAGGCAAAGAACTGTTCTTTTTTATGGTCTCGTTTGTAAATGTATTACAAGTGTTGTGGAAGTGTTCTCTCTCTCTCTCTATAAATATCCTCCCACTAGTAGAGTTGTCCAGAAAATTTCGAATAAGTAGCAGTGTGAGAAAGCTATGGTTGAACAAGTGACTGAAGCAGATTCAGAGATTCCCCCTGATCTGATTAGCACAAGTTGCCCTAGTATTGAAATTGAGAAATTGTCGAGCTTTCAAAGTGCGTACATATGACATAAAACACACGCACAGTCGCATAACATAATATCGACATAGTATGAAACTGCAATAGCTTGCTACAATGTGCTTCGAAGGTAATATGCATGAAGCCTAGTGTGTTTCTTGGTGTTGAAGTAACAGACACACGCACGAACAAATAGTTGCGCAATGTCGAACATGCTAAGCTACAGTAATCCGTAGTTACGTATTTGATAATTCAGAAATCGTTAACATCGAATTAACGAAAGAACCGTTACGAACATGGAGCATCCAGCATCTGAAATGCACAATCAGGAATACTGTAAATTGGCTTGTTGAATTGTCAATAAAAAAATCTTGCTTTGTATTTCAAAAACTTTTAGGTTTACACTTTCAGCGACATATTCGGGGAGAAGAAAGCATACTGTACATTCTCGGTTGTGCAGACTTGCATACCACATGTTCATATTCAATGAGAGCCATTTAATACTAAATCAAAGACACCATACAATTTTCAAATTTATAGTTTTAAGCAATCTATATTTATTTTTCCCTTCCACCGGAAGCAATCAAATCGGGCCTGTGGGAATGTCGGTGGTTCCAATATTCATTTGTTGTTTTCGCAGCTCATTCCCGTAGGTCGTAGTGAAGCGCCGAAAATTGTAATGATACGCATCGAAATGTGTAGTCTTGCAACATAAAGGGCATCAATTTAAAAAGGAATCTATATTTTGAATATCTTTAATGATTATGAGACACATTCACAAGTTGCGTACCGATAAAGGAAGTAATATACAAGAGTTATTTCATTTGAACTAATCTTTAAACACAAAGCAATTACAGCAACCACTCAGATACTAAGCATGGAAATCATTTGCCAAATGCCGAAAATAATGTAAGCTGTGGAACATGTGTAATCCGTCTTCATGATGGAGACGTTTTGTGTTATCCAAGGCCACAAACCACCAACAACTGCTATAAATGAAGGTTGATTCCGAAGCATCAGCGCTCTTCCTTCATTTGCCGTTCAGTGCCTTCAAAAGGAACGTATATCTTGTGAGCATCAATGTAGTACTCCGTAATTATGTGGCATTACAGTAAACAAGCGGTTTCTGTTTCAACAAGAGCTCTAAACCCATTAATCTTCGGCTTCGATAAGAAAACTCATTTGGCACAAAAGCGGCGGGATACAAAATGTGAGGTATTATACTTGAAAGCAAAGTGGGAACAACTTTTTTTTTTTATTACAGATTGTGGATCTTCATAACCAGTTGCAGCTTTTAAATCCGCCGTTCTTAATGTGAAACTGAACAGTTGCCAATTTCACGTTCACCATGCTTATCTAGTTCTGGTCTCAACTTTAATTTGATGTGCCAGTGAACGGCATAAGAGTCACTAATTTGTTTGTCCTCAAATCAAATAATTGATCGTTCGAAATTCCTTACATATTTGTCCGTTTGGTGTGCCTTTCATCCCAGAACTGCCACACTGCAAAGTATGAAACAGGATACCCAAAAGCTAACCGTACGTCGTGACGTACGACTACAAGATTTACCTGTGCTGCTACGATCAATGCAATGTTTACTGGACGCAGTGACCCAAAATTTGGAATGGACAAACATCCCGAGTCTTAAACGCTAATAGCGAAAAACAATTAAATGTACTCATGATCAAAACAAATTGGAGAAGGAATGTCGTACATACGATTCAAAGCGACGTGCTTAAAAGGTAGTTCGGTAAGTAACGAATGATTGCACTTACTCCCTGTTTAGTTAGGCAGATCTGCAGATTTTAGGATAGTATCACTACAAGGTATAGCCGCCTCACGCGACAACATAAGCGTTAATACGTTTAGGTAGGTGATAAAGAAATGTTCCTACTGAAAAAGGTTAATTAGTAAGAATAAAAGTCTTGGTCTAAGATTCTTCAGATTTTTAGGTACTTGCACCTCAACGTTCATCCCGTTATGCGCTGAAGTCATTTATATTCTCAGACGTCATTTCATGACGTCCCGGATGTGTTCAATCGGCAATCCAAATGCTGCGACTAGATCGCCATGGATGTATGAGAGTGGCTTTACTGACACTGTTGAGAATTGCGTGCGGTATGTAGTCTGGCATTGCCATAATGGAATGTAGCGCTTGGCATTCTTTGTAATTGTGATAAGACCACCGGTGGGAGAATGGGGTCCACATGACACACTGTGATTAAATTAACCTGCATGACAGACTGTCCTATGAGGTGGCGCCCCAAATGAGGGTGGTAGAAGCGTGCGCTATGTAGCGCTCTACGATACACAACATGGAAACACTTTCGTCATGAAGTTGCCGCCCAAGAAAGTGGCAATCTTACTGCACCAGACAGAAGCTGCTCTTATCACTGAAGACGAGATTTGGCCATTCGTCAAGAAACTCAGCTGTTTTCGTTCTACCACTGTAAATTGGTATGCCTGTGGTATAGAATGAGCAGAGGGAAAAGGCGCTTTCCTTTCATATTTGCTTCATGCAGACTGTGATGAATGGTACTGACATATTCCGATGGATACCCCGCAGTAACTCTCATATCGCGCATGTGGTATTGACAGCCATCTGAAGAATACACCAATCATCCCAATCTGTAGTCACCCTAGGGCGGCTGAATACTGCTGAGCGACGTGAAATGGCGAACTTTTCACTTATCAAGTCCCAAATGAGTTACAGTTCGTCGTGTAGGCTATCCTGCTTCGCATAGACCTGGGATTCACCCCCTGACTCGCTGCGTCGATTAAACATGCGTTTACAAGGTGTACGAAAGACATTAGCTTTGGATGGTAACCAGATTTACAGGTCAGGTTCGGTTTCTATAAACTAAGCTGTCCTTATTGGCATTTTCGTACTAAACTACATAAGTGTAGGATTGTGTAAAATTGTCCAGGAGTCTCTGCCAGAAATCTTAATTGGGTCTTTCTGCTTTCCAGTAACCTCCGTCACTTGTTTAGCAGTTCAGTTAATCGATAGGTGTACATATTTTCAACCACTCGGCGATGAGAATTTTATAGCAATCAGAATTTTATAGCAGCCTGCCTTTCATCTGTGTACTTGTGGTGATGATTATAGTGTGTAGCTTACATAATGAAATATGACAAAAGATATTCTACTGTGTTGCATTCCTAGTTCCAATAGCAGAATGAAATAGTTCATCCCTATTTCTGGCCGAGTGCTCTCAGGAAAAGGTAAGAACCAGAACTAAAAAACCAAACACATCTTGTCACAATCAGTCCTGGGTGCTTGTTCTCCTCCGGAAGTAAATATTTGAGCTGAGAGACGTCTTTTCTGTATGATTTATTCTTCCTGTGCTTGAGAAGTACTTCACGTGAAAACTGCAATGTAGGTAGAATCTTTTGTTTTCAGAAAACGTGTTATGATCCAAGTTCTAAATTTCTTGTGAGTAAGGAACCTAAGTCTGAAAAGTAAGTAAGAAAAGTTATAAAGTAATGTAAAACAGAATGAATAAGAAAAGTGAGAAAGGAAAGAAGAAAAGTAACAACGGGGGAAAAAAAGGTAAGGAGAGTAAAGTCAAAGGTAAGGTGCCGGGTAAGTGAAAAAAGTGAGACAAAATTAAAGGGCAACTAAGAGACTCTGAAGGTAAGGTATAAAAGAAATGTATGGTAAGAAAGGAAAGTAAGAAGATGAAACCTCTGTAAGGTAATGAACTGTTCATCAACGGACACTAGCAGCCGCTTTTAGAATTGTTGAAACGAAGAAAATTGTCTTCATATTTAGACGATCGCTCCAATTGACTTCTAGGTGCATAATGGTGGAGCGTAGCCGAAGTCTCACATTTCTGAACATGAACTGCCAGTAACCATATGTTATCAATATATTTGTAACTGACAGTTTACATGAATCACTCTTTATACTCCTGCAGAAGCAACTGTTCCAAGCAACGGCTCTTTTACATCTTCCGAAAATCAGAACTGTTTTTAGAAAATAATACCAGATGTACAAGTGAAAATTCTTAAGAGTATATCAAGTGCAGCCGCCTTCTTTTCGAGTCCCATTATCCGGAATATGGAGTAAAGACCAGCAATGTCGAGAAGGCTACTCTTTCGTACTAAGGCAGTCTCTCTTTCAAGCACTAGGTGGGCAACTTGTGGTCCGTCTTCCCTAGAACCAGTGACTCTTAAATTAGGAATGGAGGAATCTTTATAGCCTTTTATGTTCATGGAGGCCGTTAAAACATTGAAAAAGGAACCGGCCTAACAGACCGTTGTCTAGCGTCTTTGCGATTGTCCTACCCAATCTACTAATACCTCCACAAATCGGCGTTGATTCGTGAACGTGCTCGTTCCTAGTTTTTACCTACTCCATCAGACGAACCTGAGTCGCCTTTTAAACAATCATTGCGATGTGTCTTCTTTACTCTCCTTTTTACGTAGTACCGGTGTTTTTCTTGTTATAAAGTCTGTTATTTGTTTGTCGGTCATTCACACCCTTTTCTTGTTCTGCTTTATATCTTTTATGTTATGTTTTAATATCGTGTTCGTGCTCTTTGATCTATTGAAGCCCTTGCGCCATTAAGCAAATTCAATAAATCAGTCTCCACAAAAGTGTACATATAAGCTATGCATTTAAATTTGACGAAAATGATAATACAGTTGGACTTTCCTCTTGGTGCATTTGCTGTTCATAAAGATTGTTCCAGAAGTTTCAATTTTCAAATACTGTAACAAGAAACTGACATAACACAAACGTAGGTGCTTTTGAAGAATTCCGTTTATTCATAACTTTTGACAATTTCTTCCGTTTAGCTCTTATTTCAGATGTTAATTACTTTGCGCAAGCTCTGTTTTTGAAATTATTATTTTGTAGGTGATTCTTCGAATTAGGTCATGTACTTATGTGTTACTTACTCCTTGTGAAAAAACAAAAAAACGAATACCCACCCAGGAGGAATGCTATATACGTACGATACAAAGCGACGTGCTGAAAAGGTACCAGTGTAAGTAACATATTATTACATTTGTAGATTGTTTAGTGAGGTCATTACGATATGTGGCTGCCTCGCACGGCCATCTAAGCATAAATATTGTTAGAAAGTGGGTCATAAAGGTTCTAATAATTTTCTGGTCTACGGTTCTCTAGATTTCCTGAACTTGCTACTGAAGGTCGGTCCCATAATGGGCTGAAGTCAGTTATGTTCTTAGATGGTTTTTCATTACGTCTCAGATGTGCTGAATTTGTGATTGGTACGGCAACTGAGATGTCAATGGTAGCACGAGAGCAACTTATCAAAACTATTTAGCAACGCGTGCAAGTATGTGTCTGGCATTATCATTCTGGAATGTGGCGTTTGGCATGCTGGAGCAGTGTTAGGACAACGAAGAAAAAAATAGTGTCCGCATAACATTACGTGGTTAAATTAAATTCGATGACCATGACGAATAACTGAACAAAGTATCATACGTCGCTCCACGCAAATGCGGTCCCTCATCTCTGAAGACTAAATTCCGCCATTCGCCAAGCCACTCCGCTCCGTTCGTTCTACCTTTGCAATTCGACATGCTTGTGGATTCCAGTGAGCAGCACGTAGAAAATATGGCGTCTTCTTTGCATATCATCTTCGCATTGATGGTGATGAATGGTTGAGAGATTCCGGGGATGCTTCATCAGTATCTGTCACTGGAGATCTTCCCCGCAAACGCGTTTCTGGTACTGATGGCCATTCGGAGAATCTGCAGACTATCCCGATCTGTAGTCACTCTAGGGCGGCTGAAAGACTATACGAAGCAACTTCCTCTGCCCATTTCCTCAAGTAGTGGCCAACTGTTCGCGTATCAGGTTCCACAAGCGCTGTATTTCGTCGCGACTATAATCCTGCTTCCCTCAGACATGTGATGATATCTCCTTCAAGCTCCCCGAGTTGATCAAACATCCGCTTATTATAAAGTGTGCTTTATCTTTCGGTTGTAACTAGACTTTAAATGTCTGGTTCGGTTTCTTTAGTGTACATTGTCTACTTTTCTCCAACAACAACCTTCTTTTACAGCTGAATGAATCCATTTCATTGTCAACATTTTAAATGTCGTGAGATATGCGATTTTCCCTTTATTTATACGTATAATATCTGTCCCCCCAACTCCGCATTAATTTTCATAATATACTTCTCTGCGTGAGGGCAATGTGTTTTTGATGCTCCGCCAGAGAAGTACGTACTCGTAGTAGATACTGTAGTATTCCAAATTTTCTAAAAAAGCAGAGAGTGAAAAACGGTGCACTGGGGTGTTTTCTTGAAGATGTGTTAAGCACGTTGTTTCCAGTACGTATCAGGACAAAGCAAAACGCAGTATTTGTACGAAATGCTGTTTTATGAAGAGCTGCGTTTCACGCTTCTTGTACAATTTAGTTAGTTAAAGATACACTTGCCCAAATTTCGGCGAATGAATGAAACTTTTTCACAATATCTCGAGGGTGTATAGCAATGTCTGTGAAAAGCGTTAGAAATGTTACATTACGAAAAAGACTTTCTGTTCATACACTCATATCGTCAAAAAAATAGTTACACCCAGAAGTACGCGTCTGATTTCAATGCTATTCGGGAGAAAGGTAAAGGTTACCAGGAACAATAAATGATTAAACATTGAGCCTGCTGTGGGCAATATTTATTGAACTACACGCCAATATGTAGGCTCTCTCAGTATGGCGTCGAGCAGCCATGTTTGCTCACACAGCATGCCAGACGGCTCTGCATGGAGTTGTACAGGTTCTTAAGGGGGGGTCTCATTTTTTACCCTAAAATCACCGCCTTTTTTTCGGGGGGTGTTTGTTGACGAAACTATGCAATCAATTGATTCCAAAGTAGATACATCTATCTATTATCATTTCAGGTATTTACAAAACGATTTTTAATACGTTTCATGAAGAATCACGCCCGCCAAACCCCCTCGACCATGACACTGCGCGAAGATCCGCGGTCGCTGGTTGGTATTTCTCCTCTCTAGATGATCTGAAAGAAAAAAACTCGAACGGCGTTTTTACTCTACATACAAGCAAGTTATCGTTTGATGAACCAGAAAAAATATATATATTTGAGGAAATGGTGACTTGTCAAACTCAAATTATTAATTCAGCTCCAAAAATTGACAATGGCTTTTGGTATTAAGACAAAATATACGTAACGTATCTCGTTTCTGGTTCATCAAACGATAAAAGGATGTTTGCTGAACATGCAGTTTTACATTTGACGTCGATCGGTCCAATAGGTTTTGAAATATCATGCCAACCATTCGCGAAAAAGCTGTTTCGAGAAAAACGCGTTTCAAGTACAGTTTACGGAGGCATATCGAGTACTTAATGTATTTTTCTGCTATACCAGGGCCATACAGTGTTCCTTCCTCTGCTTCGTAGAACCTGTTTAGATACATTTGCTTGCTTCTACGTCTTCTACGAGCCTCTTTTGTAGCCTCGTAGCTGCATCTCGACGATCTCTGCAGACGCTGTTGGTCCCACGCGTTCGCAAAAATACACTACTGGACAATTGCTAAGGACGGATCATAAACGGCTATATAGCGCATAAAAAGTAAGTGTGGTTGGATGCCAAGTGAAATAAAAAATGTCAGAATGCCAGGACATTACAAGAAAGACAATTTATTGTGCTCTGAAATCCAGAAGGCTTTGGAACGTGTTCGAGGGACAAACAGGCCATTTTGTGCAGAATACGTAAACGTGAAAAATGCAATTACCGTCCGCAGGCGTTCCGGCGTAAGATGTCAATACGGGATATGGCCACCATGGAGGGCGATGCAAGATTCCACACGTCGTGTCATGCTTTGCACAAAATTATCAAGCAGCTGTTTGGGTAATTTATCCCATTCCTATGTCAGTGCACGGATGAGGGTGTCCTTGTTTATTGGAGGGCATTGGCGACCAGCAAGACTCCTCCCCAAAGCATCCCACACATTTTCAATTGGATTCAGATCTGGAGAACGTGCTGGCCATACCAGGCGTTGAATATCCTCGCTCTCAAGACACTCCTGGACAGCGACTGTTCGATGACATGTTGCTTTGTCGTCCATGAAAATGAATCTATCACCGACAGCACCACGGAACATGAGGTAGCAGAACATCATTAATGTATCGTTGGCCAGTCACAGTCCTAGTTGAAAGCACATAGAGGGAAGTACGGCCATTGATCATGATGCCAGCCCATACCATGACACTACATGTCGGATATCGGTCCCTTTCCTGTATGTTTGCTGGACAATATGCAGTACCACTATCACGCCAGATCAGTTGTCGTCGACAATCAGACGATAGACTGTATCTACTCTCATCTGAGAAGAGGACAGCAGACCAGTCGTTATCAGTCCAATTGCGATGTTGATGGCACCATTGCAAACGGGCGGTACGGTGACGTCTGGACAATGGATGCACACAACAGGACGGCGGGCGTATAGTCCTCCTTCATGCAAACGTCTGGCGACAATTTTTCGGGAGATCCGCTTGCCAGTAGCAGCCATAAACTGATTTGCTACCTCACTAGCTGTGCTGCGCCGGTGTCTTTTTGTTGATAGCACTATGTACCGATCTTCTGCAGGTGTCGTACTGCGAACACGACCTCCCCCGTGACGTTTGCTACACTCTCCATTTGTTTGAAATGATTTCCAAAGCTTTGAAACAACACTGTGGCTGACGTCGAACTCCCTGGCAACATCTGTTATTTTTCGCCCTTCTTCAATCTTGCCAATAATACGGCCACGCGTAAAATCATCTAAGTGATATCGGGAAGACATACTGAAAATTGTAAGTTCGTCAATTGATTCTTTCCCTTTCAACTTTGCGTTTGAACAACAACGGTCAATACGCGTCAAATCCTTTATATCTCTTATCAGCGCTATGACGTTACGAACAAATTCGGCAATCCAAAATATGCATACGTACAACACGTCTTACTGTATCCCGCACTAATGCTAATTTTCACATTTTCCTGCCTTCCATTTTATGGTTGCTATTGTCATCCGTCCTTAGCAATTGTCCGGCAGTGTATCTTCGTTTGCTCACCAATAACGATTCCTATAGTTGTCATCAGTTTCAGGACGGCAGAAAAGCCTTAATTAGAAATGCCTGGTGCTACATAAGCTGCTATTTCGATGGTTTTTGAGTCACAGTGAAGATGTTTGGGCGCGAACCGCCAAACAGTAGAATTGAAACTTTCGTTGTTGTTTTGAGTGTCACCACACAAATATTTTTCAAGCAACTCTCTTGATGACAAATCGTTGTAGAAAATGCTATAAAGCCGATTTACATCTTTATAAAGTGGTGGTTCGTGATTGAATTCGTCCATAGTTTTCTCAGCTTCGGCTTTGTGCCAATTGCACAAACTCTGTGACCCCCATTAGACAATAATAAATTATAACTGGGCCAATTTTGCGAATTTCGATTTGAAATTTGGTACACATATTTTTAAGACATGCAATAATAAAATAACGTGAAACAAAAAAAAATCGAATTTTTTCACACAAAAAAAAAAAAATAATAATAATCCCTCCCCTTAATGGTGTCCGGCGATGGGCCATTCCATTTTCTCACGCAGTTCCTGCAGATTGTGCGGTAGTAGTGGAGTGCGGATAGCGCGTCCAATAACGTCCCACACGTTTTCAATGGGAGATAGGTCTGGCGATGCGGCTGGCCATGGCAGAGTGTCAGTGTCTTGAAGGAAAGCTCTCGAGACAGCAGCAGTATGCGGATGAGCGTTGTTCTGTAGGAAATTCGCACCGGAATGAGCGTTCAGATAAGGTAGGGTCACTTGTTGCATTATCTCATTACCGTAACGTTGAGCTGTCAAAGTGCCTGTAATGAACACCAAAGGTGATCTGACATCGTAGGCAATTGCACCCTACGCCATGATACCAGATATTCTGGACGTGTGACGCTTGACAACAAACCGTTCGTCTTAGCGCTGACCACGGTGCCTCCACAAACGCATTCGGTGGTAGTCTCCAAGACAAAAGCGGGACTAGTCACTAAAAGTCACCCGCTGCCACTCTGAGTGGCTTCTTGACAGTCTGGCACGACACCATTGCAATCTTTGGCGACGATGCAATGGAGTTGAGGGCAGTCGTCGTAACTGTCTGCGCGCGTGTAGTCCTGGCAAATGGTGTAGCCGTCTGCCAATGGTGCTGGCACTAATCGGACGATGCATGGAGGGCGCCTCTGCTCGTTGAATGTATCCGCAGTCGTGGATGTTGGGTCACTCCGCGCATGTTGGACAACCCTTCGGTCCTCCCTCTCCGTGGTTCTAGACCTCCCAGACCCTTCTTGTCGCCGTTGCGTGCCTTGTTCTATCCACTGCCGCCAACAGCGTGCTATAGTGATATCCGCACGACCGGTATGGCGCGCAGTACGACAATAAGACCTTCCCGGAGCCCGACTATGCGGTTCCTGTCGAACTCCTCCAACTGCTCGAATTGCTTCCAAACTCTGAGGCATAAATCACTTGCAAAGGATGCAACCAACTCAATAGCACGAGTCAGAATGGCAAGCACGCGTAGCGGGACGACCTTTGATAGCCGGTCAGGCACAGTACTCCGACCCCTCCTTGCTAGCGTCACATGCGCAGCCGGGCGTGATACTTGAATAATTTTCATGTCTCACGATGTCAAACCTACCCACCAAGTTTCATCGGGTGCTTCTTTCTGGGTGCAACTATTTTTTTTGACGATGAGTGTATGTCACGTGACTTATGAAGCCCACGTTTTCAGTTTAAAAGAGAATTCAAACTATTATTACAGAATACAGTAATCAAATTCCAATGTACAGGCGTACCTTAGTCATGGTATGGCGTTAATCTTCCCACACGTGCTAAGAAACATTGAAAACCGAAATGGATAGTTCTTAGAAAACTGGTGGGGGATCTTCTTTATGCTTTCCTTTCATTAATAAAGGCAGCGTCTCGCTTGTTGCCGTCTACACGTCCGAAACTTATAATCAAAGACCTAGTTCTTGCATATGTTTCCGTTAGGGGGATTTACAATGAAACAAAGCAAACGATAATATATATTTGACCTGTCTTTCAAAGAAGTTTCGGTCACATCTGCATTTCTGGCGGACGAAAAATGCTTCGCTGTAAACTTTTGTTCTTGTTGCCATCATGCGGTATGCATTACAACTCCCACGGAAGTTGTGAGCACCAGAAGAATGAGCAAATGTGCCCCAGTTCATTCGTTCAAATCAATCTTCGTATTGAGTCTTCCCAAGGATGTGGTTAGCGTCCTCTTTCTTGTTTTTGTGCGATGTTCTTTCTGTTTCGTGGGGAGACTGCGTTGTTTCTGAAATGAGAAAGTGCAGGAATAGGTTGTTTTCGCCGGGTGCATTTCGCATCTCGAATGATTTACGCAAAACGTGACAAAAATGAAATCGTGATGGCCCTGGTCAATCTTGTGCAACATGAACCATAAACGTGATGGGACTAGAGAAACGCGAGCACCCAGTGCCTTTGTTATTAAAATCGAGCACCTTCGGAGTGACCTTAATTGTACATCGAAACAGAACTTTTCACGACCAGGAGATGTGTTAATTGGGGTCACTACTTAGCTTATTCATTAAAGAGATTCCTTATCTGCACCTGACGTATCTCAAAGTTGAAAACAAGAGACGCGCAGACGGGTTTTTTTTTCTCCTTCTCTGTTGCTACGAAGGCTTGTTAGAATAATTAAGAATTGCAGTCACTTTTATATTGATTTCTTACGTTAATTCCGTTGACAAGTAATTTAACTCCAGGAAGTTCAAAGACATGCCTTCTTGTGGCTTATCACTGCTCAGCCGATTAATGGAAATAATTTCATTATTATATCACCAGTTATACAGTGCCTAGACAATTTAACCTTGGTCACACTGTTTGTCCAAAAATAAATTAAAATTTCATAGAACAAGGTGTGTCGGAAAATTGTCAATTTAATCCGCCCAGCGAAAGGTGGTCAATTTTTTTCTGGGGTGGGGGAGGAAGGAAGTAGAATCATGAGTAACGAACGCGCGACCCCTTTTGACTCCCAGCGGAATTGTACCTGATTACCATCTGCTATCATGTCACCTTTCCTACCAGGGTTCAATGCTTGAGGCTGTATTACCTTAATCTCCGTTGAAAACACTCACTGAAACGGAATGTGCTGGGACGAAAAAATTAATACGGAATCAAGAGATTAACAGTCGGCCCTTTATTCTATCTGTGAATTGTCCTGATTTCTTTGCTGCAAAGGAGGCATGCTGTCAAAGTTGTGAACCATTTCTGTGACCCCCCCTACTCGTACAAACTAACTGCAGTTTCCATAAGCGAAATAAGTCAAACTGTTCAAACCCTTCACCATTTGGAGGAGGAAAAAACAATTGACCAGACCCATGGTTCTTCAGTTGGACGAATCGCACATATTTCGAAGCAACGAATGATAATTATTAATCTTTCTACGCCGAGATCTTTCCCAGCTCTAAGTACATGCCCAAAATGAGAAACAGACGCTGGAACATTTGTTTCATTCAGTGACCAGACATTTCTTTTTAGCACGTCTTTTGTAAAAAAAGATCGTGCTTATGTTATCGGTTTGTCCGTCCATCCGTCCGTCTGTAGACAACATATCTCTGCAACTATTAGTCCGATTTGAAAAATTCGCTTTGCATTAGGAAGCATAAAATATGTAAATGATGATCCTTTATTTAGTTTTGTTTTACGATGTGCAATTTCGCCGCTAGAGGGCGTAAATGCAGATATCGAATTCAAAATACATTTTATTCCATCTATTTGCTTCTAATTATCAGATTGAAATTTTTTTACCTTTCGCTTCCATTTATATCGAAGAGTATTTTAGGTATGGTCACTTTTTCAAGTTACGCATAGATTTTCCGTTTGGGGGCGTAAAAGTGAATTGCGTTTTGCCCGATACCTCTACTTCTAAGACTCAGATTTGAAAATTTTTTTCTTCAGCGGATACAGCTCCCGATGAGAAATCTTTTGCATATAATTTCTAATTTTTTGGTAAGGAGAATGGTTTAGCCACCAAGGGGCGTAAGTGTTAATTTCTGATGTATTTGCCACAAAATCTGAGCTTCTAAAATCTCGATTGCAAAAATCCGTTAGTGGACTGATGCCACTCACATCGATAAACCTTTTCGGAATATTTTCTTAAAATATTCCATGGTTTCTCCGCCATGGGGCGTAGATATCTTATTTTTGTCAACATCTCTACTTCTAATTGGTCAGATTTGAAAAATTCCTTCTTTATTGGATAGTTTCCTGTGCGACATGTTTTTCATATAATTTCAAATTTTCAGGTGTTTCATACAGTGGCGTGAATGGCATTTCCCCGATATTTCTGTTCTTAAAACTCCAATTTGAAAAATTCTTCCTGTATCGCATACAACTCCTGATGAGAAATGTTTTGTATATAATTTCAAATATTTAGTAAAGAATGGTTTGGCCACCGGAGGGTGGGGGGCATAAGTGTTAATTTCTACTTCTGATGCATTTGCAGCAAAATCTGAACTTCTGAAAACACTACTGGAAGAAATTATTTCCTGGACCGATACCGCTCACATCGAAAAACCTTTTGAGGACACTTTCTTCTTAAAATAATGCTTGTTTTTCCCGCCAAGGGGCGTAGATCCATATTTTATACCGAGGTATTTGTCGATATCTCTGTTTCTAAACGTCCGATTTGGAAAATTCTTTCTTTGTTGGAGAGCGTATCCGCTGCGAAATGTTTCTATTTTCATTTCGAATTTTTCTTAACCCACAAGTCTGCAACCAGAGGGCGTAAATTCACATTCTTGTTTACAGCATTATCTGCGGGACTAAAAGCCCGTTAGAAAAACTTCTTTCCTCGGTCAGATACTACAAACTATGCAAAATCTGTGTCCGTAGTTAGACCTTAAACATGAATGCCAGCTGTTATTTCTTCCGAGTCTGCCATTCTAAAAAATAAATTCGTTGTACAAGTTAAGCAGATATGGAGACAAAATGTAACTTTGCCACACTCCCTTAATCTAAACAAATGTCTCACCAAATTCAGTTCTCACAGTAGCTTCTTGCTCATTATATAATTTTTCAAAATAATTATCAGGTGCTCTGGTACTTGCAAGAATGTTGAAACATTCCACAATCTTGCATGGCCCAAACAATCAAACACTTTGCTATAGTCAACGAAACAAAGGTAAAGAACGTCTACAGTATGTTCACTCACATGTAAAGAACGCTAAACAACATGTTCACTGGACTAAACGAAAGCAAATAAAGCTTCTCTTTACAGATGAGTCCAGATTTTCTTTGCAGATATATTCTCTGAGACAATTCATCTGATGAGAACGCTGCAGTCTATCGAACTTCAGAGGAAGGGATATCTTCGGTGGTGGTGGCGGCAACATGGTTCGGACAAACACTAGTTAATTGGCTAACCGATCTCCATGTGTTTGACACAGGTGCCGTGACTTCTCGGTTGTATCAGGAATGTGGTAATTGAACCATGTGTGCGCCTATATTTAGATGCAGTGTACGTGCAGTTCCGTCTAATGGATGCGAGTGCTCCCACACATAGTGCTTGCATGTTGAGGCACATTCTTGAAAGCGAGATCACTCCGCATGTCGACTGGCGTGCAATATCCGTTGAATTCAGTTATAATATTAAGCACATGTGGGCTGCTTGGAAAGACGGAATCGACACTCAGCCCCACTTCCAGAAACCTCTGACCTTTTGGAGTGTTTTTGTCGAACGATGATTTATTTTCATCAGAACTGCTTCACAATCTTCTGGATATCATGAGAAGGTGTTGTCAAGCCTTGTATTGCTGTCAAGGACGGTTACTCTGCCTAGTAATCTTGATTCTTCACAGTTCAATGTTCTTGTGGATGTGCAGGTTTCTCCTTAAGCCAATATATTCATTTGTTTCATGACCATTAATTTTTTAGTATTTTTCCAGCTTTATGATCACAGTGGTATGTACACTGAGTGGGCAAATTATTAAATATGCAAAACAGACTTAACGCGACCAGTCACGTGGAATGCTGAAACTGGCAATACTTTAAATAGAGCAGGTCTCTACTCATTGGAAACCAGTCAACGAAAAGTAAGCATGGGTAAAGGCAACGACAAAAGTGAGTTTAACCGCGACCAGACTAGCTGCAAAGAAGGCCAGTTCAATCACCGCAACTGGTGAACTATTGAAATTTCTACGTCAGATTATCACACGTGTATATCAAGATTTCGTGAAATACCCAAAACTTCCAACCACTTGGAGGAATGTTGTCAGAAACGTGTAACTGACTCGCGAGGTGAGCGCAAACTGCTCCGCGTTGTTATAAGGAGTCGCACGAATATCGCGGAGTAGATGTCAGAATTCATAGTCGTAACTAGGGCGGAACAAGCGGGGCTGCTGCCCCATGCGCAGCTTAAGAGAGGAGACTCAAAAATCAGTGATTGCAATCTGATAAAAACTTCTGCACCAGTGTCTGGTACGTTTTTATTTTCTTTACGTCATACTTTGTCCATTTACAGAATTTGCTTATGTGTCTCATCAGTTTCGACAGCATGGCAGCTTAAAATTAGTACTTCTTCCTCAAAATGTTCAGATGTTAGTTGCTCACATTCATCAGTAAAGGCGCAGTTTGAGCTCTTCTTGAGTCCGCCCAACTCAAGAAGAGCCACGGCCTTCGTCGACAGCAATGGCACCTGCGGTTTTTCTTAAAAGTTGGCTTGACAATGAAAGATAAGGATGTCGTTCACACTGTTGAAGATTCTCTAGGGGCAATTCAATCATTTCTGTGATTGCGAAACACGGTTTCCAGATGATTGTCCTTTTGATGTGCTACCAAAGGTTCAAACTCCGAAGCAATTGGCAAAAGCTGTACAAACCGTCACTGTTTGATATGACGTAAATCTTGTTTTGCTGAGCAGTGTATACTTATGTCTATATTAACTAATAAATTAGTAATATCTGTATACATTATATTGACAAATCATCGGACACCCCTTAAAAGCAAATGAACGGATCCGCTGCGTTGTTAAGACGCGCGGTACAGCTGCAAACGGTATAAAAACAAACCTGTAGCTGACCGCGATCATATCGCACTGTGAGGTAGAGTGAAGATGTCGCGGCTGGAGAGTAGTGACTTTGAGAAAGGAAAGATTGTTGGGTGTTATACAGTGGGTGGTGTCCATAAGAGAAACAGAGAGGCATTTAAACATACTCAAGTCAACTGTTTTGGAGGTACTGAATAAGTGGAAGAAACATGGCCTGGCTGAAGAAGCAAAACGTACGGGCAGACCAAAGAAAATCAGTGACAGAGGAGGCCGAAGCATGAAAAGAGTCGTTACAGCTAATCAACGGAGTACTGCACAATGACAAGTGTACAGGTGAGTAAAAATGCTGGATCCTCGGTATGTACACGTACCATTCGCAGAGAACTTCATTCCATGGATTACAGTGGGCGTGCGGCCGCTCATAATTCTTTTATCTCCACTTGGAATGCTACTAGTCGTTTAGCATGGTGCAAAGAACATTTATCCTGGACCGTAGATCAATGGAAACTGGTCCTATGGACTGATGAATCCAGATACACAATCAATCAGTCTGATGGCCGTGTGTGGGTATGGCGGCAGCCAGGGGAACGCTATTTATCACAGTGTAGTGTTCCTACGGTCACGTTTGGAGCTGGCAGTGTACTCGTGTTGGGGAGATTTTCGTAGTATGGTTCCGGCCCATTGGTTATCGTGGCCAAACCTGTGAACCAGCACGTCTACCTCCATATTCTGGACAATTATGCCAAACAAACTCTGTGGCAACACTACGGAACCGAGCCTTGTTGGTACAGCAGGATAATGCACCGAGCCATAAAGCAAGGACTGTTGCGGCGTGGTTTGACAATTCCGTATCGTGTGTGGACTGGCGAGCACAGAGCCCTGATCTCAATCCCATAGAGCACCTATGGGATGAATTAGAGCGCCGCATAAGAAGTTTCGAACCAAGGCCTACTACTAAACAGCAGTTAGCGGCAGCATTATGTACTGAATGGAAGCGCATACCTATCGCTGTGTTCCAAAACCTTGCCGAAAGCACATGTCCCGAAGGATCAGCGCATGCATTAAGGCCAAAAGTGGACCGACACCGTACTAATGTATGTCAATAAATGCTATGTTGTTTCTCTTCTAGGTGTCCGGTGACTTTTTTCAATGTAGTGTATAAGATAGGACAATGGGGGCGGAATATTTAAATGGTTTGCCCCGGGCGCATAAATCCCTAGTTACGTCTCTGAAGGCAGTAGACGTCCACATCGTGTTCCCTCGTTGGCTGCAAGGTGCCGAATATTACTCTGTTTGCAAAGGTCTATCGTAACTGGATTGCGGAGGATAGGGAACAAGTCATTTGGTCTGACGAATTGCGGTTTCAACTTTTATCACGTCGATGGGAGAGTGTGTGTGTGTGGCGTAAACCTCACGAAACAGCTTATAAAGTAGGGTTATACAAGTAAGTGGAAACGGTATTACTGTTTGTGGTGCGTTCACATATAGGCTTCCTTGGATCTCCTCGTACCCGTTGAGATCTGTCATCGGCACAATGTACATGGACATCCTCGCCATTCATCTACACCCGTTTGTAACGATTCTCTTTCTGCACCATGAAGCCATCTTTCAACAGTATAACGCCTCACCGCATACTTCCTGTGTGGCAACCAATCTGCTCCAGGAGCATTTAAGTGACGTTACTACACTCTAATTCCGATTGCCGAACCTCAACCCCATTGAGAATTTGTGGGAAGAATTGAAATGATATGTTAAAGCCCACCAGCCCCTACCGGCAACTGTGGATGCTGTACGACGGGAGATCGATCCTCGCTTCGTGGGCGGCAATATCCCCTCCGTGTATTCAACACCTCAATGAGTCCTTACCAAGACATCTGGCTGCTGTTGTGAGGGCAAAAGGTGGAGCAACACATTATTAGGTAAGTGCATATAATAATTTGCCCATTCAGTCTACTTCACATGTACAAAGTTCCATTAAAGTCCATGATCCTGTTGGAAATAAAACGTTTATCTCTTTTAAACTTAACTTTGCATTTCAGTGTGTTTTTTCAGTGCCGTGTTATCTAAATAAACTTTGATATAAATATTTCAAATTTTTGAGAGGTCATTTCTCGTAAAGAATGACCTTTCTGTCCTGACTATAATGCAATAAATATTGCACTTAAGATCAACTCTGTGCGCCTGTTAAGTTTAGTATTCGAATGCTGTAGCCTTCTTGTTTTTCTGATTTTATTCATGGAAACAGCGTTTCAAAAGTCTTTGCACTATGAAAGTGATAGACATCAGATGAGGATAACTAGTGTTAGTTCACTTATCAGCCTGTTTATATCTGAATATTTTAGAGTATCTTCCGTATAATTAAGCACAAAAATACGCTCCTCTCGTGTTAAAAGAAAACAAAAATGCGAGATAAGGTAAGGCGAATGTACACATGTGATACAGTCTACAACAGCTGTTTTGATCCTCTCATTAAAAATGAATAAAAAAACGTTGTGCCGGTCCTAAAAACCCCCCTTCCCATAAGGGATTCATTGTACTAAAGGCGGTGGGAGATCTCTTATGTTTGCGATATGGAAGCTAAACAGACGTTTAACCCTTCATAATGGGCTTTAAAAAGAGTTCATTAAAGTGGTTCTAGCAACGTTCAGCATGCGTCTCCCATCTCACGAAAATATCGTAATTGGCTGATAATTCCTTAATCACACTTATCCTAAATCTGGAAGCTTTTGGAACCCACTTACCGATGCTTCCCAACGTCATCACCGGTTAAGATTCTTAGTACCAGGGGCGCAGACAGAAATGAGTTCGCGGATCTCTTAACTATGGAGCGGAGCGATTGCCAGTCTGTTCTTTTGATTGACGACAAAATGTGACGTAATTGTAAGTTGTCTTCCCAAAAATTGGACTATTATGTTTTGGAGAGGAGTATCTGGAGGAACAAGATCAACGATATGGAGAACCGCCAGCCTATTTGATGAGACAACGCCTTACAGGTGCCGTCTCTAACAGTTCTACGACCTATTAATTGTATAGGATTATAAAGAAGCACTTTTTAACTGCAAGATAAATTGGGGTTTGGAAACTTAACATACTTTTGAAAGCTCTGATTTTAGCATTGTCATCTGAGATTTCCCTGTCTCTAGCTGAAATATCAAACCGTTATAAGAAGGGAAGAATATTTTGTAGTTAAATTGCTTGACGGCCAAAAACTTCTGCGTCGGATGCATTTTGTAAACGCTTTTAAAATGATTCTATAAATGAAAAAATAAAAGCAAATAAACTGTTTAAATTCATTTCTGTTCTTCAGTGGCAGATAATGAGCTTAGAAAGAAAATCTTATGTTTTAGCCTTCTTGAATTTCAGAAGTGTAACATTTTTGCATCTGTAGTTATACCTTCAAAATAACAAGACTCGTTGTGTATCAGAGATTTTCTTATCATTCTGAGGCTTTTTCTAATGCACGGTGTTTTTTGATTGGTAATATAAATCCGTTTTTTGCGATGTTTCAACTTGAAATGGGGAAATTTCTTTAAGTTATATATAATAGTATGTCCCAGGTTTTCCTCACTTTTTTGTAGGACATAATTTTTCCGTTAACTGCAGTAACATATATCACAATTCTATAAAGTACATGTCATTCTGGGTACACAGTATTACTTTTGTCTTAGACTTTTCTTGGAAGTTACTCATGGTTGTAAGACGTTCAGAGTTCCTCTTTTTTGTCTCCTTGCGCTCTAGACTTCGATTTCATGTTCTTCAGATTATTTTCTGTATTCCTATATTTTTTAAGCCTCCTTGAACTACTTATCCCTTAAAATTTATTTTGTCTAATATGTGGAACGCAGATCGAATGAAAAATCTTATTACCACGGCTGAAAACATACCATTGAAAAAGTATGTTTACAACGTTCTCACCAGATGAATTTTCTCCGAGAATATGTCTGCAAAGAAAATCTGGACTCATTTGGGAAGAGCATATATTTTAACTTCCGGTTAATCCAGCGAACATGCTGTTTAGCCTACTGTAGACGTTTTTTTTACCTTTGTTTCATTGACTACGCAAAGCTTTTGACTGTGTGGACCGCGCAAGATGGTGGAAAGTTTTGAGATTCCTGCAAGTACTAGAGCGCCAGATAATTCTTTTGAGAAATCTTTATGATTAGCAAAAAGCTACTGTGAGAACTGAATTTGGTGAGACTGAGTGCTTTAGATTAAGAAAGGGAGTGCGAAAAGCTTGCATTGTCTCCATATCTCTTTAACTTTATGACGTATATTCTAATTTATCTTTCATTTTTAGTTTCTTTCCTTATGCAAATTTTGAGTTCATTCTTTTTAAGCGTTTCGTCCTTAACGTTATACTTTCTCACTCGTTGAATGTTGTGTGACGACAGGTTTGAGGTCAGGTTTGAATAACGTATGTATGTTTTGACAAGATAAGAACGATGCATGTAATGTTTGGAGCGAGCAGAGTTAAGTGCAGGCAGATAAGTGCATCCTTGCGTTGCACTGTGAAGACTGTATGTTTAATAAAATTGTATTGAGATATGTATATACTTCGAGCCTCACGTTATAGAGGTTCAGTTTGTCGAGACTATTGAAGTGCTTCGAAGTATAGTTCTGTTGCGCATGGGAGACCAAATAAAGATTATTTATGTGATTACTTGAAGACTTTCTCTTCTGGCCTTTAGAAAGACTAATATTTGCTTATTGTTTAATTGAGAATTTTGTGCTAGTTATGCGGAGCGTAACGTTAAGAAACTCCAGTGTCACAAGTACCATCAATACGACAAGTAATGTTATAAGTCAATACATTAATTAAAAAAACACGTACAGCGAGTATATTTTTAGAATGGCGGATATGGATGAAGCTGAAGCTGGTATTCATATTGGAGGTCAAACCATCAAAACTTTAAGATATGTACGCGTAGATGACACCACTCCTTATGCAGAAAGTGGAGAAGACTTAGAGGACGTTATTAAGAAAATATATACCAAACTGAATTAGCTAGAGTGCATTTGAAATAAACAATACAATTTTCGAAAGTAATTTGCCATTTTCTTAAAAGAAACTTTACTCAATGTGAACTAAAATTTTAAATGAAAGACATACAGATGCTGTGCACAACTGAAAGAAGCACTGAGAGATACATGCTGGTGTAATCAAGCTAGATTGGAAAAAGAACTAGTGGATCAGGAAAATGACAAGATTGGATGACATCATGATCAGGATAACAACCCTGAAGTGGCAATGGGATGGATATACTGTTAGAAAAGCTGACCGCCGCTGGATCACTAAAGTACTAGATTGAATACCAAAAAGACTACTATGTGGGACGTGGGTGGATTCAATTCGGAAGCCTGCCAGAGTGACATGGAAGTGAGTTGCTCAAGACAGAGTTGAAGACATTTTGGGGGACCTTCATCCAGCAGTGGATTGAGAAGGGTTGATAATGATGCATCGGAATTCACTAGAGGTATTTCTAGGTGCTCGCTGTCCTTTGCTTGCACGAAAATGCTCGTAATCGTGCAGGCCGTAAAGCAAATCAAAAATGTTCCTTGTCAGTCTAAAAACATCCTTTGCAGCCGTACAAATCATGACAGTAATCCAAGATCTGGTCATGATACCATACATTACTTCAAAAGTAGAGACCGGACATTAGTAGATAAGCCTGATACTGAGACCGCATAGTGTATAACGAAAAATCACGGCGTCTTAATGCGCAGTGAATTTTCGTTACAAATGTCTTTTCGAACATTTCATGAAAAATATTGTCAATCTTAATTAGACCATCAGATCAACAAATGAAGTACGGCCAATCAGGTACGAAACAAGCGGTAATCTTAATCACTAAATGATCAGAAAATCTAGTAACTAAAAATAATTGCAATAAAAATAAATTTTTCTGGCCTTTTCAAAGCCAAAAATAGAAATAATTTAAGTATTTCTCACATATGTTTCAATACGAAAAGTTTACAACTGATTCATATAGTTCGCAGCTAAACACAATTGCTGTTTCATTATAGTCAGGACAGCTACTATCATTTAAATTCTTGGAATAAGTTCATTCCCAATCTTTATTCACTTTTGGTCCACAGAGGCATTTAATCTTACATATGTTTGCAAAAGAGAAAAATAGATTAATTCAGTTAATGTTCAATGTGTTTTTAATTCTCTTGTGCTAGTATCTACAAACACAAACGAATTTACGAAGGATTGAATAAATGAGAGCTTTTTTTAAATTATTGGTGCCTAATAACGTTGTCATTCAATTTCTTGGGAAGTTTTCAAAATTTGTTTATGGTAACATCTGATAACAAGAAAAGTAACAAAAGGAAACTCACATAGGTCTTTGTTTTATGCACTATTGTTCGATATAAGAATATTTTTTCGAATCTGCCTTTAAAAACACTTCGCTATGAATCTTTCTTCTGGTAAGTCTTGTTTCCTAGGTAGGTCTTTGAAAAACCTAAAATCACCAAACGCTAAAGCTGAAAGAAACACAAAGCATCCTATATGGGTTTCGAGTGCAACTTACACTCGTTTTCACAAAGAAAAGAGTTTCTCGTGTATTGAAAGGGTGCATTTTCTTGAAAGAAAAATTAGAACTGCAGCCCAGTGGTCAAATCGTTCTCCAAGAAACCACCACTAAACTCAGCTACATATGAAACCAACCTACAATGTCACTTATTGGATGAAATCAGTGATCAGCCCTCAGCAGGAGCCTCCTATTGCAGTATTTGACTCAACTTTTAGAAAAACATCTTCCCTTCGGAAGTGTTCACATTCATGCCTGCTTGGTGAATCAACTTTCCGTGAAAGAAAACTGCTCAGCTGAGCACATTCTAAGTCGCCTGATCGAACATTTACCTGTATGAATAGGTTATAAATCATGTATTAGACTAGGCTCATTCTATTTTTTTAAAGTCTGTCTATGTAGGAGGAACTTTTTTCAATTTTCTCGAACATGAATGAATCTCACAAAGGAATATAACCCTATGCATGATCTGTTAATGCTTTCAAGGAAAAAAAATTCGATTTCAACTCAATGTTCATATTTATGCACTAATAAAAAGAGTTGTCGTTGTTCAGACAAATTCTGGTTACAAACACTTGTTAAATTTAAACAATAAAATAAATAATTGCCCCAGAATGTAGAATTTCACGATATTTCATATCTGAGATCTTTCACTTGTACTAGTATTGAAAAAAAAAAGCAGATTATAATTTTTCAGTTTCATTTTGCGTGCTCAAAAGATGGTTTCATTTTATGTATATGTAAACAGGTGTTTTCCGCAGCTATGCTTTGAAAAACAAAAATTGCAGTGTAGGCAATTGGCATCGCTCATTACTACTTGAAATCAGTTCTCATGTATCACTGGCACCCGGAGAGCGGTAACAATATTTCTTTTCACATTTTCATCTTCAAAAAACGAAAACAATTTACAGTTAGTGTTTAATGCTATCATTTTATTTTTATTTTATTTTTTGTAAAACCCAAAGCTAAACTACTCCGTTCATCAGATATTTCCACTTCCGTAAATATTTGGCGTGCGGTAAATATCAATCTTTGTATCCTCAGCATGCAGAAAAAAATCCCCATATAGTACGGAACGTAAAATTGTGGCCCGTATAAAACTTTCGCGCATACTTTCTGGTCCTGAAAGTTCATCAATAAAACTATTCACAATTTCTCACCCCATTTCAGTATAAAAACAACTGAAAAGTATCACTTTCACAATACAAAGATAGAATCGCAACCAAATAACACGGACACTTCGGACCAAGCAACTAGGATCTATGAAGGGTGATCGATCCATAGGTTATATTTTTTACTTCCCGTATGAACCTCTAGCCATTTCTTCTAATTCGCGATCACTTTTCCCAACGTTGACGAGAAATTTTCTTCTCGTAAAAACGTTTTAGATAAATGTCAAACATTTTCTGAATACGAAGCATAAAACTAAGGTCAGGAATTAAAAATCTGTCCTCTCTCCCAGGAAATTATCTCATTTATTTGAATTTCTTCAAATCTCACCATTTTTGCGCTGGTCTGTCCACTGTGTATAGCAGTGTAATCAGTGCTCATAAGGGGTAAAAATTTGGAAATCATGGTTCGAGCACTTTAAAAAGTATATTTTTTAAATTTCTGTTATCCCCGTGCAGACATCTGCAGAAAGACGCATCAGTGGGTTTTGCTTCTTCCCTTACTTTGCAAATATGTGTTTTGCTTTTTCGTGTACAAGTGTGTTTCGCATCTTCCATGACCGTACAAAAGAGCAGGCGGCTAAGTTGAACCGGCATATGCACATGTTTAAAATATGGAACCAATCCGACTGCAGCGGTTTGTCGAAATAAGGAAGAACACCGCTGCCGTAACGTCACAAAGCGCAGTCACGTACCCCCGATAGGAACAAAGGGATGGCAAAACTGCTGGAGTAATGGATCTGATAGAGTGGTAAGTCCATGTGCAGTTGCCAGGTGGGTGTTGTACATATCACTAGAAAAGTGTCTTGACTAGGTCAACCCTTTTCTTTCTGGTTAGTGATGATGGTTAGTATTGAAGGCCGTTCCGGCTCCCAGGAGTTTCGCTCCCTCCTCCGTGGGGTTTGGGGTGGTAGCTGGGCTTATGGCGTCTTCAATGTGTTGGTTCGTGCTTTGTGAACCAAAAACAATCAAGTTGCCACAAGCCCAGCCACCACCCCAAACCACACGGTGGCCTTCCCTGGTCCTGGCACCATGGTTGCTTCGGAAGATTTGCTTTTTCTACCTATCCCTCACCTTACTGTTTTTCTTTCCTATTGAGTTTATTTGCTCACATCTTCTATCTTCGAATTTCCTTAAGGTCAGTTTTAGACCTGGGGTTAGACACTCCCTTACTAGAATAGTGGTAGATTATGCTTTAAATCATCCCTTCATAACCCAGATCCTATCTCAAAGACTGGAGGAGGCAGGACTTCACTCACAGCATCCATTGCGTCGCCTGCCCCATCCAATTGTCATCGATGTAGTGGTGCCGTGCTCTTGTGAATTGGCAGCCACATTGGTGGTGTGTTACCTTCAGCAAAGAATCTCACTTTTTTGGGGGGTACAGGGATTGTATGGTTCACATATGGAGACGTCGGGGAGAACTAAACAATTAAAAACTGTCCAGCGGCACATATGCGGACGGCATTGGTCACTGTCTGGTGATCAATCTTCTTTGACAGCTGAAAATCTCTTGTATTTCCGATAGGTAGTTGTGGCGAAGTGGAATGCAACCAGCGTCTAAAAGTGAGTTGGAGAGGTCAGTTTCGAAAAAGACATGTGGAGACGCCATGTCGCATAATATGAAGCAATGAATCGCCTTTGGGAAGGCATGAGAGACAGAGAGAGAGAGGAAAAGAGGCGTGTCCACTAAGCATCCTTGCCTGGGAACGGGACGCCCGAGACGTGAACGAGGTGACAATTTTATGAGACCCCCGGAGTATGCATCCTGCAGAACATGCACTGACGGGGTTGGCGAGGGAGCTGGGTGAAATCACATTTCGAACCAGGGGCCCAGAAATTTGGCGGGCACTCTTGATTTTGCTTCATGTGGTACGATGGTAAAGAAATTTCTCTGATGGCTGCGGTCATCAGGCTATACAGAATTTTTAGAGTGGCTGAGGTCATTCTTTGAATATCTTGATACATAGCAGAGATCACCCTGTACTGCGGTACAGATACGTTACCAGATAATTGGTGGCGTGGATTTATTTCAACACTGTACCTAGCACATTAATGATATAAAATCTTACGTGAGAGGAACGGGTATCGTTCACTTGACCGAAAATCACTTCGCCGAAAATCACTTGATCGAAAGGTACATTTCACCGAAGGGTCACTTGACCGAAAAGTTCATTTCACCGAAAGATCACTTCACCTAAAAGTTCATTTCATCGAAAGGACACTTGATCGAAAAGTTCATTTCACCGAAAGATTACTTTACCTAAAAGTTCATTATATCGAAAGATCATTTCACCGAATGGTCAGTTTATCGAAAACTTAGAATTTTGTTGTTATAGATCTGTTGGAGTATGGTGCTGGTTTTTAAAAAACTGGTCACCTAAACATTATTGGATTGTATAAAAAATACACTTTTAATTTCTTTTAAACACCTCCCCATAAGTAGGTTTTTCGAAATATAACATTAATTATAAGTCATAGATAGACCTGTGCCTTTTTGCCAAATTTTAATCCCCCGAGCTCATATTCATGAAGTTTACATAACAACTCAAGTTAATGAGTTATGTAAACACACTTATTTAGACAAAAAAAAATCAGTTTTAGGGCCCTTGGCCTCGGTTTAGGCCTTTTTAGAACATTTTAATCGTGCGTGCTCATATTCATAAGGTTTACGTAAATGTTGCACATTTATTCAGGCAAAAAAGAATCAATTTTTGGGCCCTAGGCCTCGGCTTAGGCCTTTTTAGAAAATATAAACCGTGCGTGCTCATGTTTATAAGGTTTACATAAAAACTAAAGTTAATGATGTTGTACTCTTATTCAGGCCAAAAGAATCAGTCTTAAAGCCCTTGGCCTCGTTTTAGGCCTTTTTAGAAAATTTTAATCCTGCGTGCTCATATTTATAAGGTTTACATAAAATGTCAAGTTAATAATGTCGCACATTTATTGAGGCAAAAAAGAATCAATATTAGGGCCATAGGCCTCGCTTAGGCCTTTTTAGCAAATTTTAATCGTGCTTGCTCATGTTCATAAGCTTTACATAAATAGTAAAGTTAATAATGTTACACATTTTTTCAGGCAAAAAGAATCAATTTTAGGGCCCTAGGTCTCAGCTTAGGCCTTTTTAGAAAATTTCAATTGTGCTTGCTCATGTTCATAAGCTTTACATAAATAGTAAAGTTAATAATGTTACACAATTTTTCAGGCAAAAAAGAATCAATTTTAGGGCCCTAGACCTCTGCTTAGGCCTTTATCGCAAATTTTAATCGTGCGTGCTCATATTCATAAGGTTTATGTAAAAAGTCAAGTTAATAAATGTTGCACATGTATTCAGGCAAAAAAGAATCAATTTTAGGGCCCAAGGTCAGCTTAGGCCTTTTTAGAACATTTTAATCGAGCGTGCTCATATTCATAAGGTTTACATAAAATGTGAAGTTAATAATGTTGCACATTTATTCAGGCAAAAAAGAATCAATTTTATTGCCCTTAGGCCTTTTTTTTAGCTTAGGCGTTTTTAGAAAATTCTAATCTTGCTGGTTTATAAGTTTACATAAAATGTCAAGTTAATAAGTTAATAATGTTGCACATTTATTAAGGCAAAAAAGAATAAATTTTATTGCCCTTAGGGCTTTTTTTTTTTTAGCTTAGGCGTTTTTAGAAAATTCTAATCTTGCTTGTTCATAAGTTTACATAAAATGTCAAGTTAAAAAAATCAAGAGGGGGGGTTAAAGATTGCCGTTTCTGGGCATATATTGAGAACTGAATTGGGAACTCCAAACTCATTTCGCGAAAACGGTCCATGTAAGCCAAGCGAGGCGAGAATTGCACTTTAATTTGAAGAAAAAATTGCCGAGGATCCGCGGTACACCTAGTTTTGGGAGGGTGTACCCCCAACTTCCGTAATATTATGTTCGGGGCCGCTGGAGTCTGTCAGTGTATCCAGGATGTTCCCCTTGAAGCGTCCGCGAGGTCCGTCATCTTGGGGGGGGTTGGCTTTCCCCCAAAATGTTTAAATGGACGTAAAGCTGTAAACATTAGACCCATGCTTTATATAATGATTCTGTACACGACCACGAATTTTCAGGAATGTGGAGTGAAACTGAACCCCCCCCTTTTCCAAGAGCTCTTCAGGGGTAACATCGAGGATACACTGATGACCGACTCCAGAGGTCCAGAATATAAAATTACGGAAGTTGGGGTAGAGCCCTCAAAACCAAGCACCTCGTATCCCTTTTACAGACTTCACCAAATTTCTGGGGGAGGGGGAAGGGCATACATAGTTTGGCACTAAACACAACATGAAGCATAGAAATTGCGAGCAAATCCCTTACCTTGAACACCTGTTTGCGCTCTTAGAAACTTGGGGGAGGGTGAATTCGTCCCACCCTCCTGAAAATTCGTGATCGTGTACAGAATCATTATATAAAGCAAGGTTCTAATGTTTACAGCTCTACGTCCATTTTAACATTTTGGGGGAAAGCCCCTCCCAAAGCTCACGGACTTCGCAGACACTTCAAGGGGAACATCCTGGATACACTGACAGACTCCAGCGGCACAGAATATAATACTACGGAAGTTCGGGGTACAGTTCCCTCAAACCAAGTGTACCTCGGATCATCGGCAATTAATTTCTTCAAATTAAAGCACAATTCTCGCTTGGCTTACATGGAACGTTTTCGCGAAATTCGTTTAGAGTTCCTAAAAAGGCCTAAGCCGAGGCTTAGGGCCCTAAAATTGAATCTTTTTTGTCTCAATAAATGTGCAACATTATTAACTTGACTTTTTGCGTAAACCTTATAAATATGAGCACACACGATTAAAATTTGCTAAAAAGGCCTAAGCGGAGGCCTAGGGCCCTAAAATTGATTCTTTTTGCCTGAAAAAATGTGTAACATCATTAACTTGATTTTTTATGTAAACCTTATGAACATGAGCACGCACTGTTAAAATTTGCTAAAAAGGCCTAAGCGAGGCCTACGTCTTTTTGCCTGAAAAAATGTGTAACATCATTAACTTGATTTTTTATGTAAACCTTATGAACATGAGCACGCACCGTTAAAATTTGCTAAAAAGGCCTAAGCGAGGCCTACGGCACTAATATTGATTCTTTTTGCCTGAATAAATGTGCGACATTATTAACTTGACATTTTATGTAAACCTTATAAATATGAGCATGCAGGATTAAAATTTTCTAAAAGGGCCTAAGCCGAGGCCGTGATCTTTTATGACTGATTCTTTTGGCCTAAATAAGTGTACAACATCATTAACTTGAGTTGTTATGTAAACCTTATGAACATGAGCACGCACGGTTAAAATTTGCTAAAAAGGCCTAAGCGAGGCCTACGGCCCTAATATTGATTCTTTTTTGCCTGAATAAATGTGCAACGTTATTAACTTGACTTTTCATGTAAACTATTTATGAACATGAGCACTGAACATGATTTTTTTGAAAAACGTATGAACATGATAAAACTTGCTAAAAAGGCCTAGGCCGAGGCATAGGGACTTAAAATTAATTATTTTTGCCTTAAAACTAAATCTTTGCGTTCTCTGTGACACGGAGAAATCAAAAGTGCAATTTGAGTATGATCCCCTAACGTTTCGGTGGTCTGTCTGTCAAACTTGCACCATGCTTCAACAGATCCTGTAATGAAATCTAGCGTTTTCGATAAACTGACCCTTCGGTGAAATGACCTTTCGATGAAATGAACTTTTAGGTAAAGAGACCTTTCGGTGAAATGAACTTTTCGATCAAGTGACCCTTCGGTGAAATGTACCTTTCGATCAAGTGACCCTTCGGTGAAATGAACGCTTCGATCAAGTGATCTTTCGGTGAAACAATTTTTTCGGTGAAGTGATTTTCGGTCAAGTGACCCTTCGGTGAAGTAAACGTCGGGCAAATGAACCAGACCCGAGAGGAACGGTACCTCATATGATGAACTCGCTGATGGAATGACAATCTGTTGGACTTCCATGAATTCACTCATTGGTATATATTGAATGTCTCGTGCGATTCATAGTAGAAACAAAGAAGTGGATTGGATTTGTGTATGTGTATAAATAGTCTTACACCCCTCTGAAAATAGGGGATGTTGTAAATAAAAATCTGTAAATAGAGCCCGTGCGTCTTACTTTCGTGGATCTAGCCTGATTACCTACAAAGTGTATGAGAAAGATAAGTATTGTCAGACCGAGAAAGGTTTGGCTGGTGGTATCTACTACTAGAGTGAACGAAATCTATAGTTCCAGCAAGTGCCTGATTGCAACTCTACGCAACAAGGCGTTGTTACCAAAATAAATAAAAACCAACTACACCACAGTAGTTTCACAGCTCGACGGCCCGTGGAAGAGATCCTGGATGCTGTTGCAATATTTTTCGTAAGAAGGGTATCTGGCAGCACATTTCAGCAAGATAATACGCGACCGTACATTTCAAACAACTCCAGAAAAGATCTATGCACTGTCAGCGCCTTGAAATGCCCAGCAACATACCCTATCTACAGTACACTGAAGAGCAATTGAATTAGAGACAGCTGGCGTTATGCAAATGTGGCGCTGTGGGCTGCCCTGTAAACGGAAACTACATGACGTATGCAGCGATCCGACAATATAAGGAGTGATGCGATGGGAATCAGTAAGTCTTACGCAGTATGGGTAAGACGAAGGATCTAAGCGCATTTGATCGTGGGCAAATTGTCGGAGCACGACGAATGGGTCACTCCATCTCTGAAGTCGTGCAGGCACTGGGATTTTCACGAGCCACTGTCACGGGTGCACTGTGAGTACATCGAATCCGGTAAAACCATCCCTGCAAGAGCCAACTGCCGTGGACAACAGCGTGTGGGTGAGCGGGGTCATCGTCAGCTAGCTCGCATTATAACAGCGGATAGACTGGCCACAGTGCAAGAAATCACTCGGCAATTTAACGCTGATGCACAGAAACATGTAAGCAGCGACACCATCCGGAACCATCTCCACGCTATGGGGTACAGAAGCCATCGTCCCACGAGGGTACCGCTGCTGACTACACATCACAAGGTGCAAAGATTAGCATGGGTGCGGGAACATCGCCACGGGACCCTAGACATGTGGAGAAATGTTGCCTGGACTGAAGAGTCGAGATTTACGTTGGTACATGCGGATGGCAGGATACGAGTACGGCGCAAACTACATGAAGCGATGGATCCTTCTAGCCAGCAGGGTACTCTTCAAGCTGGTGGGTGTGGCATTCTCGTCTAGGGACTGTTTACGTGGATTGAAATGGGACCCCTGATACGTGTTACATCGTCCCTCATAGGTCATCGTTACCGGGATATCCTGGACGACCATTTGCTCCCGTTTGTGCGTCTTCAACATCCCACTGGGGACCTCATCCTGCAACAAGATAATGCAGCTCCCGAATTGTATCCGAATGGTTGGATGAACACTCCACTGACGTGACCTCGCTTCCTTGGCCATCGAGGTCACCAGACCTCAATCCCATCGAGCACATCTGGGATGCCATCGAGAGAGATGTTTGAGGCTCTGACCCCCCTCCATCAAATCTTCGTGAACTATGGGAGCTTGTTCAGGCGTCATGGATCCGTATGGCTTCCCAACGTTTCCGGTGTCTTGTGGAGTCCATGCTGAGACGAATCGCCGCCGTCATCAGGGCGAAAGGTGGTGCTACGCGTTACTAGACAGGTACCTCTAATTCAATTGCTCTTCAGTGTATAATGTGCATGGGACGTGGTTGGAACAGAATCTTAACATCCAACCATAATCATCAGCGCAGACAACCGTCTTCCTGCAGACCAGGTACATCAAGCGTGGTGGGCAGGGGCGCAAAAGATCATCAGAAGGCTCAGTGCAGCGGCACATTATTTGAATGCATTGCCAACATAGGTTACTGATGTGCCTTATTTTTCGGGTAATAAAATTTTCCATTAGTTTCAAAAAATTAATCATATCCTTCTTTTCTCCCATACTGCTCCATCCGTGAACTTTCTGTTGAATTTTCCCACTGCTTCCGGGTGTTGCAATTTTCAATGTTACAGTATGCGTTACGTACAATATATTCGTTAGCACTTACTGGTAATTAGTAGCAGTTATGCAAAAACATCTTTAGACTGAGTACTGCAGTCAAGTGTAAAACCATATGCCAGCAATCAGGCCACAAGGTATTCCTTGTCCATACCACTCTGTTGATCTGGAGTTTTCCTTAGCAATGCATGTCTATGCTTGTCAGAGGTCTATGAAAATAATTTTTCCTTTAGCCACATGCCTATTTACTATTAAAAAAGTTTTGGTTCTTTTGTAAAATTTGATTTCAAGGGAAACTTCTGTGCAGTGCAGATGAATTGCGCTTAAGATCAGGTACAAACGTACCGTCAACAATAGTGCTAAAGTTTGCTGTTCCTGCTTTCAATTTTACATCCATTTGCTGATTTTCCCGACCTTCAGATTTGTCTGCCTTACTCCACTTTTTCAACAAATGGCAGGAAACCACGTCTCAACAGTACGGAATTGCACAACACCCATCGTTTCTTCTGTACTGTTTTAAATAATGATTTTTATTAGTAATTGTAGTTTACGTGCAACCGTTTTCAAGAAGTAAGGAACTAACCCTCATCTCCAGGAATCACTCTGAGTGGAGGAGCAGGAATTTATTTCAACTGCGTCAGTCTTAACAGTTGGCCAATCGAATTTGCGTAAGTCCAACGAAGTTTCTAACTAAACCTTCCAAAAGTGATTTTTCTTAAATTTGAAGGTAAATAATTACACAGCAGTTAGCTTCCGAGAAAAATTTTCTGTACGCGAGATAGTCCCTCGAAAATGCTAGCTTAGAAATTACTGCTTTGCTTAGAGATGACTACATAAGTTAATGGGCTTTTAATATACCAACTTACGCGCATCTGCTATCTGTTGTATGCAAACTAATGGATTCAAGGCCCATTTCCGTTAGACCTTCATCGGTTTTGAATTACTTTTTATGGGCATGAGTACAAATGTGAGTTAAATTTCCTTGAGTGCAGTTCTGTTCCTCAATTTTACGCTTTCCAACCGTAGGTTGAAGAAGCGTATATGCTCCAGCTTTGTCTGTCTGCGCGATAACTCGCGTAAAAATGGTTCGATTTCGATGAAATTTTAGTATGTGGTACGGCACACCATGAGAAGCAACCCTATTGAAAATTAGCGAAATGGGGTCAAAGGTCAGGACATAAAGCGGGATCCATTCCATTGCACTTATGTGTCATAACTTACGTAAAAATGCTTCCATTGCGACAACATTTTAGTATGTTGTTCCGGAGGTATACTGAACCAAATCTGTTTAACAACATCGGAATGGGGTCAAAGGTCAGGGCACAGGAGCGATATTTATTCCACAGCCATTATCCTTTTAACTTGAGTAATGATTTCTAATATGTTGGAAAGCGTATCATAATCAATGCATTGCATAATTTTATTAACTTGTTGTAAGATCTCTTGTTCGGGTCAACCCAGGTTGATAAGCGAGTCATAATTATTTGTAACACAAAGCGCTAAAACGCAGAACATAGGATTTGAGTGAGTTAGCAGAGTTCTTGTTGAATCCACTTTCATATTACAGCTGGTGAACTAATTAACTCCAGTCACTGGTACTGTCCTCCTAAAACCTCTTCATTTGAGCAGACTTATAAAGTTATCCAGTTAGCTGGCATGTTTCCTACTAGGGGCGCTGAACTCGGAAAATAAGTATTTAAACTTTTGAACTACCTCAAAGCCGCCCCGGTGGCGCAGTGGTCTAAGGCGTTGGCCTCTGATCATTCGTCTGTAAGGGGTCCGGGTTCGAATCCCGGTCAGGCATGGATGTTGTGTTTGTCTTACGGCACTGGCTCTCTCCCTTCCCTGGAACCAGTGACCCTAAATTAGGGACGGGCGACTGCTTATAGCCCATTGAGTTGCTCACGGCGGTCGTTAAACCTCCAATCAAAAAAAAAAACAAAAAAAAACCTACCTCAAATGATAATTGTTTTCATCTCACACTATAGTTTGTATCTAGGATAATCTTGTTTTCTATTAAACTGTTAGAACTATTTAGAGATTTCTTATCAAGTGATTTGAATGCAGATTATATGCTGTAACAAGACATTGTGCTCCTCATTAAGCATTTTTGATTGATTACCCGCTTTGATTAGTTAGGCTAAACAAACAATGGTAATGTTGTGATACTGTCAACAACTGGTTCAGTTTAAGCTTTCCCTTTCGTTAATAAATAATCAAAGTGACTTGTTGCGTGACACTTCACTTTTTTGTCAACATTTCTAATGTAAATGCTTCTGTTGCGTGCTAATTTGAACTTCCGGGGTATCTGTTTTATCTTGAACTGAATTATATATAGGTGAACAGAGTACACTATCCGACGTATGTGCACGAGGAGAAACAGTTGTGTTATGGCCGAGGGCCTAATTTCGTAGGGGCCTCGTAATTTGCAAAAAAGAAAATAGCTGGAAATAGTAAATTCTTAATTTCCTTTCTGCGTAATCGGATAAAATTAATCATGCCCGATCTCAAAGTTCTTCGGTGTAAGACTTTTAGATCCCATTAATATACAGGTATTAATACTTCCCGGTTCCGCTGATACAGTAATTCTTGATTCTATTAAACTACATCGTACATAGGTTACCCACCTCCAGTCGCCGGGGTCACCCTCGACCTACCGTCATGTTTATACCCAGCGGGTGGACAAAATAATAGAAGCTCCGATGTTTTGTGAGACTTTGGCAGAAACAAGCAGTTTGTGTAGTTGAACCGATCTCTATTTTTTTTATATGCGATATACTGCCAAGTGTTTCATCAGAGTGAAGATACCAGACGTTCAACAAATTACACGAAAAATGAGGGACCTGTCTGTTTTCCATGAAAATCATATGTTAGTGATTATTTGGCACTGACACCAATGATTAAAACTAATGATATCTGTGCAATTACTCCAGTGGAACTGCTTTCAAAGTCAGGACAGCGTTCACGAAGCATGGAAAACTGCGCGAACGAACAGTGGTAAAAGAATCTATGCTGCTGATTAGAGCTATCGAACGATATTGGGAAGAAAAAGCGTAAGACTACTACAGTAAGAACTCCATATAAATCTCAGCGATCCAGTTTTCAGAAAAACAGATCGTCTACATCTGTACAAAACCACAATCTATGGTAGAACTGGCATTGTTAAACCACTTGTTAAAAATGCTAGTGCCGCCCCGGTGGCACTAGCATTAGAGCCGCCCCGGTGGCGCAGTGGTCTAAGTGGTGGCCTCTGATCATTCGTCCAAAAGGGGTCAGGGTTCGAATCCCGGTGATTGAATCCATGTTCGAATATCGGTGTCTTACGGCATTGGCTCTCTCCCTCCTCTGGAACCAGTGACCCTAAATTAGGGACGGCCGACTGCTTATAGCCCATTGAGTTGCTCACGGTGGTCGTTAAACCTCCAATAAAAAAAAATATGAGCGTTACAACTGGACATCAGATAAATGAGAGCTCCTAAGGTTTGATGATAATCTTTTCTTTTCGGAATCCAGCAGGGTTTATGTTTTTGAGAGTGGTAAAAGCAGCGTGTAATCCTGACTGTTTTGTAGCACCAGCCACATATAGAGAATGAGTACTTGTCTGGGCAGTGATATCCTAGCATTCAATATTTACGTTTTATGTTAGTTACCGCCCTAGGCTGCATACAATGCCATGACATTCGAGAGATTAGTTCCCCCTCTTATCGAGATCACGCGGAAACCAAGGCTTCCGATTGGTTTCGAACTCAGTCTTGTAAGACGTCAAACACTATCAGGCAGTGTAAACATGAGTGACGTCACAAACTGAGGGAACTTCTCTCTAATGTCATGGCCTTGTACTTTCTAGACGGCCTTGCTACACACTTCTCTTAGGTGAAAGGGTTCGGATCTTGTTCTCTGAACATGGCGTCCTCTTTTACGATAGTTTTTTTTTTGATTGGAGGTTTAACGACCACCGTGAGCAACTCAATGGGCTATAAGCAGTCGCCCGTCCCTAATTTAGGGTCACTGGTTCCAGGAAAGGGAGAGAGCCAGTGCCGTAAGACAAACACAACATCCATGCCTCACCGGGATTCGAACCCAGACCCCTTTCGGACGAATGATCAGAGGCCATCGCTTAGACCACTGCGCCACCGGGGCGGCCTTTTACGATAGTAGTGCTCCTTATGCATACAGTATGACAAGTTGTGGTTATTAGAACATGAGGACGGGATTCAACAGCTACCATGGCCGGTCATGTATTACTCTGTAAATAGGATGAGGAGCAGATTCCGGTCGTTTTCTTAACTCACGGAGCTTGAAGCTTTAAATATGCCCCCCTCACACACACACCCCGGCCTTGGAGTTACTCAGGATTCACTTTTGCGTCCATTTTACGAGTTTCATTATAAGAGCATGTTTTGCCCAAAAAAACATGTTAATAAACATTGCTCTTGCCACTAGTGCTTCCGCTTTTTAGTGGCCATCTGTGAATCAATATATCAGCACAGAATCCTTTAGTTGTGAAGTGAGTTACGAGAATATTTTACTTGTTCCATCTAACACTGGAAGAAACTTGGGGGGGGGGGGGGGGATGAATTCCTTTTGTACTTTGTGAATAGTCAAATTAATAGGTTACAAAATTTTATTTCCAAAATTGCTTCCAACTTTGAGACATCGTTCTTTGAAAGTCAAACGACCAGCCTTTTTTTTTTCAAGAAATAACCCTTTAGGCGGACGATGCATCTGAATGAAATGGTGCGCAAAATTTTCTGCGCTCCGCAAATATGTAGTTCAGTAACGTTCACATAGCGGCTGTTAAAAAACCTGCTGCAAAACAGTTCCTTTTTAGCACGTCTTTTGTAAAAAAGATCGTGCTTATGTTATCGGTTTGTCTGCCCGTCCCCACTATATCTCTGTAACTATTAGTCCGATTTGAAAAATTATTTTTGCATTGGGGAGCTTGGAATATGCGAATGATGATCCTTCATTTCGTTTTTTTTTTTACGATGTACAATTTCGCCGCTAGAGGGCGTACATGCAGATGTCGAATTCAAAAATACGTTTTACTCCACATATTTGCTGCCAAACATCCGATTGAAAAAATTACTTTATCATTCGATTCCATTTATGTCGAAGAGTATTTTAGTTACTTTTTCAAATTACGCCTAGATTTTCCGCTAGGGGGCGTAAAAGTAAATTCCATTTTCCCGATAACTCTTCTTCTAAAACTCCGATTTGAAAACTGTTTTCTTCAGCGGATACACCTTCTGATGGAAAATCTTTTGCATATAATTTCAAATATTTGGTAGAGAATACTTTGGCCACCAGTGGGCGTAAGAGTTAATTTTTTTGCTTCTGATGTATTTGCCATAAAATCTGATCTTCTAAAATATAGATTGAAAAATTCTTTCGTGCACTGATGCTACTCACATCGATAAATTGTTTTTGAATATTTTTTCCTAAAATATTAGTTTCTCCGTCAGGTGGCGTAAATGTACATCTTATTTTTGTCAATATCTCTACTTCTAAGAGTCCGATTTGAAAGATTCCTTCTTTGTTGGATAGTGTTTTCCATGTGACTTTTTCATATAATTTTAAAATTTTCAAGTAATTCATAGACTTTTCGCTAGAGGGCTTAATGGTAAATTGCGTTTCCCCCTATATCTCTGCTTCTAAATCTCCGATTTGAAAAATTCTTTCTGCACCGGATACAGCTCCTGATAGGAAATCGTTTGCACATAATTTCTAATTTTTGTAAAAAAAAATGGTTTGGCCGTCAGGGGGCGTAAATCTTAATTTCCGCTTCGATGTATTTGCAGCAAAATATGAGCTCCTAAATTCTCGATTTAAAAAAACGTCGTTTGTTGACCGATACTAATGTCGACAAACCTTTTAGAAACATTTTCTTCTTGAAATAATGCATAGTTTCTACGCCAGGGGGCGTAGGTATATATCTTATTTTTGTCAATATCTCTACTTCTACGAGTCCGATTTGAAAAATTCCCTCTTTGTTGGATAGTGTTTCCGATGCGAAATGCTTTTCCTATATATTCAAAATTTACAAGTAAATCATAGACTTTCCGCTAGGGGGCACAAAGGTAAATTGCGTTTTCTGTGTTATTTCTGGTCCTAAAGCTCCGATTTGAAAAATTCTTCCCGTATCGCATACAAGACCTGATGGAAAATATTTCTCACAGAATTTCTAATGTTTGGTAAAGAATGGTTTGACCACCAGGGGTCATAAGTGTTAATTTCTGCTTCTGATGTATTTGTAGCAAAATCTGGGCTCCTGAAAACTTGACTAATTTTTTTCTTGGACCGATACCGCTTATATGGATAAACCTTTTGAGAATACTTTCTTCCTAAAATAATGCATGGTTTTCCCCACCAGGGGATGTAAAGTCACATCTTATTTTTGTTAATATCTCTGTTTCTAAGAGTTCGTAAGTTCACGATTCCGTTTACAGCAATATCTGAGGGATGAAAAACCCGATTGAAAATCTTTCTTTCGTCAGATCTATTTTTTTCCATACCGGTTCCATTGACTTTGACTAGCTTTGATAAATTTAATTTGAGTCAGAACGGATTCAAAAGACATGCTTATTACACCCGAAAATTCGGTGTCAGATGTGATGACCAGCCAGGAGAATGCCGTTCTTTCATTACTTTCCACATTCATGATTCTTAATTTATCCTTACATTATCAATCACCTTTTTCGTAAATAAGATGGCTTCATTATTTCATGACAAGAGCTTTATTATAAGCAATCCTATCGGAACATACATATACATTTATTTGCAGCTTGATTTTCACTTTCCGTGGGCGACCGCGAGCAACGTCCAATTTTGCCTCCTACTCCCCCAGTGTCCTGCCATCATCTCTCGCTTTTTACAACCCTCCTCCCGACCATCCGCCTTCGGGCACGTCCAACCTCACCAACCTTTGGCGATTCTCCAAAAATCCCTTTTCCCATCTCAATTTTTATATCGTCCCTGACCTCGCTTTACCCTTCTTAGAGCATCGTGGCTCGTGGTCACCCGGAAAAGAAATTTACATCATGAGTGGCATTACAGAAGTTTTACATTTTGGAAGGATCACGACAGTCATCTTTCTTGTTTCCTCATCTCAGCAGCAGTACCAGCCATAAACCTGCAATTATAAGAGCTCGATTCTAGTTCTATGCTCCATGAGCCAAGGCACGATGGAGAAGGGATAGACATATTACCACTGAAATGGACATCTTACCACTATGTAGAAACAAGTGATTCAAACCTCTCTCTCTCTCCTTTCTTAGGTTTGTCGCCATTGTTATAGCTCTATAAGCAGGTAACCAATCAGAAAATATTAGTGACAATTATCCTCTTAAATGTCTCCTTTGAATAACAAAGCTAAGAGGAAAAAGAAACTTTTCTGATGCGCAGGTTCACTCGTTCCATCAACGTTCGGTGTTCTTATCAGACAGCGAGTTTATTTCAGCCCATTTTGCTAGTCCAGAGTTAATTTATTCCAGCTGGTTAAGAGGTTAAGGATGCCACTGAATTATGTGACGTCAAACGATCACGTGTTTTGACAAGACTCAGAGATAGATCGGGCTTAGAATTATTACATATTTGCTTTTTATAACCCAAAAAATCGCAGTTTACGCAGGAAAAATTGTGCGCCAGAACAACTAGAAGTGTACGTAAAATTATATTGCAGCAATCCGATCCAAAAAGGAATCTTAAAGTATAACTTGTAGAAAAACATAAGGCCAAATGCACGCAAAAATCCCCCCTCCCTAAGGTGGCATAATTTATTGGGAAAAACTTACAAACGTTACTTTATATTCTGAGAATTGAGAAAATTCTCGTATCTCTAAATTTTTGGCACCTAGGGGGAAAATTTTGCATCGGAAAATCTACAAATGCGTGGAAAATTATATCAAATTGTGTGCGAAAACGTTTTTCAGATGGGACTTCTATAAACATTTCGTACACTGATATACCGCGAACTCCCTCTCAAGCAGAAAACATTGCATATTAAAATTTAGATAGACTGCAAATTATATTGGCTATGAGAAATTTTAACTCATAATTTTTTTTTTTTAATCGGAGCTGTGAAAAGTTTAAAGCATTGGATGCAAAAATAATTTTTTCAGATATATTCTTTAGCAGCGGTGGTATCATGCCAAATGCAAACTATGTGCGCATGACTTATCAGAAATATACGTTTACACTATGTGGCTGCAAAACAAATGCGTGGAAAGCTTTGGTCATTGTCTTAATTATCGAACCTAAAATGTTTTCTAGTTCTACCATCAAAAGCGCCAAACAGAAAAATACATTTGCGTCACTTAGTGCCAATTTTTTTCGAATCCGAATTTTGGATGCAGAGATATATCTACAGACTGGCAAAAATGGTTCTCTAAGCAGATACCTTTTTATTTTTCAAAAGCGTACCACAAGGACCCCGCTAATTACGAACCACGATGATTAAAAATAGCTGAATGGGAATTTTTGAAGTTATTGGTTTATTGCGTATCATCAGATGATTTGCATCGACGAAAGCAAAGAAAAATTTGATAGGATGAACTGTTCTACGAAGTCTTAATGGTGTTTTGGTTAAGGTAACTGTTTTTATTATTGCTGCTCTCATTGACTTTTGAATCTGTTTATTTTTTAAGTGCTTAAACAAATTTAGTTCGTTCGTATAAGTTTTAATGAAGATATGAATTCATGTGCTTATATATATATTTAGTATTTTAAATTTTCCTTTGTTTTTTTCCGTACCTTCAGACGAATACCCATTAAAATGAAAAATTTCTTTATTATGTAAAAATTAGCATTTTATAAGGGATGGAGAAATAAAAAAACTAAAAATGGAAGAGTTCCAGAAAATCTAGAATGCCGTCTTCCCTAAATGTTCCACGGCCGCATTGTATGGAATGAACTGGTATCATGGTAAACGGTAAAAATACCCCCGAAAACTAAAGCGGAAAAAATGCCCCCGGAAAAAATGCCCCCAGAACAAACGGTTCACTGTAAAATGCCACACAGGAACACTGATGTGTGGCAGTGTTCCGGTGTGGCAATTTACCGGCACATCTTTCAGCAACTTGGATACAAAAGTTCAAAGGGGGGGGCTATAAAGATTGCCGTTTCTGGGCCTACATTGATAACTGAATTGGGAAACGAATTTCGCGAAAACTTTCCATAAAACTTTTGGCTTACATGGAACGTTTTCGCGAAAAGCGAGAATTGTACTTTAATTTGAAGAAATAAATTGCCGAGGATTCGAGGTACACTGGGACGGGGGCGCTCAACCCCCAACTTCCGTAATATTAGATTCTGGGCCGCTGGAGTCTGTCAGTGTATTCAGGCTGTTCCCCTTGAAGCGCCCGCGAGCTTGGGGGGGTCCCCAAAATGTTGTAATGGCCGTAGAGCTGTAAACATTAGAAGTATGCTTTACATAATGATTCTCTACACGATCACGAATTTTCAGGAGGGTGGGGTGCAAGTTTCTAAGAGCGCAGACAAGTCTTCAAAGTAAGGGATTTGCTCGCAATTTCTATGCTTCATGTTGTGTTTAATGGTAAATTATGTATGCCCTTCCCCCTCCCACAGAAATTTGGTGAAGCCTGTGAGAGGGATACGAGATGCTTGGTTTGGAGGGCTCTACCCACAACTTCCGTAATTTTATATTCTGGACCTCTAGAGTCGGTCAGTGTATCCTCGATGATACCCCTCAGCTCTTAGAAACGGGGGGGGGCACCCCACCCTCCTGAAAATTCGTGGTCGAGTACAGAATCATTATATAAAACATGGTACTAATGTTTACAGCTCTACATGCATTTTAACATTTTGGGGGAAAGCGCCCCCCAAGCTCATGGACCTCGCGGACACTTCAAGGGGAACTTCCTGGATACACTGACAGACTCCAGCGGCCCAGAATATAATATTACGGAAGTTCGGGGTAGAGCCCCCCCCCCCCCGTGGACCTCGGATCCTCGGCAATTTATTTCTTCAAATTAAAGTACAATTCTCGCTTGGCTTACATGGAACGTTTTCGCGAAATTCGTTTCCCAATTCAGTTATCAATGTAAGCCCAGAAACGGCAATCTTTATAGCCCCCCCCCCCGCTTTGAACTTTTGTAGCCAAGTTGCTAAAAGATGTGTGGCAGGGTTGCCGGTAAATTGCCACACCGGAACACTGCCACACATCAGTGTTCCTGTGTGGCAGTTTACAGTGAACCGTTTGTTCTGGGGGTATTTTTTCCGGGGGCATTTTTTCCGCTTTTCAATTTTCTGGGAGTATTTTCTCCGGGGGTATTTTTTCCTGGGGGTGTTTTTACCTACATCCTGGTATCATAGCTTGATTAAACTCGAATTAATGCCAAATTGCGAACATTTTTGCAGCTGTTTTTAGTTCACTCGGAGGACATTTATCAGAGAAAACAGACAATCTTACCTAAAAAAATAAAATTTAATTCGGCATCACCCTCGCAAACGAGGGCATCGTATGGCAACAATTATTCGAAGTGCACGATACGGAGAACTTATTTGGAGAAAATTTGCTAGGAGAAATGGAAATTTCTATTTTTAAAGGAAATGCGGAAATTTCATTTTGCTCTTGGTAATCCTTAGGAGAGCTGCACCCCTGAAAACAAAGCAGCTAGTCAGAAACATCCTAATAAAGTACAAATATATTTATTTGGGAAACTTCGAAGTGATGTAATTTAATCCATAAAAGTACTTAATGTGTAGCTCAAAAAATCATTGTGTACATTTTTAGTTTGACATACGTTATTATGAACAATGGAAAAATATAAATAACAGAAGAATCTTAAACGAGATTTATAAATTTTTCTGCTGGTGAAAACTGCAGTTGCTGTTAATGCATTCGAAACGAGACATGTATCTAGTGTGTGTCCATAAAGGCATAATAAGGCGTGTTTTTAGCCCATATTTTGGGGGAGCAACGTATCATATATCAGAAACAATTATTATAAAAACACTGGTTTCCAAAACTAAAATCCGGAAGGCATTCGCAGAAATAATAGGGTAAAACACGTAACAGCAGACGTTTTACATGTAAATAGACACAACCGTAAGGGTAATAAAAAATTTAAAACAACAAATATGTTCATATTTCGCGTATAGAGGGTCACATCCGCAAATGTCACGAAGGTGAGATGTAATAATGTAGCCTAAGAATGTCCTAATGGGAAATGTGATAACTTCGTACGAACAAACAACTCTCCCAACGACGATGCATTCTGGTTATTAGGTTGTTGGTGAACTCTGGAGCCAGGGAATTCCATTCCTCGATAAGAACGGTGCTTAGCTCGGGAAGGGTTCTCTGACAGGGGGGGGTGACTAGCTGCTACGTGTCGTCCCAGGCATGCTCTATAGGGTTAAGCTCCGGAGACCTGGCTGGCCCGTCCGTACGCCTAATATCCTCGCTAAGCAGAGGGTTATCATGCATTAAAAGAAACTATGGGCCAGCAGCTCCCCGAAAAATTCTGATATAGGACTCTAGGATCTCGCCCCAATAGCACTCAGCATTCACATTGCCTCCTGCGAACATGTGGAGTGGTGTGAGGACGTTTGCAGATTCATTAGGCGTTTCCTCCAGATGAAATTCCGACGAGAATCCGTTTGTACACTGAATCTCGACTCGTCTGTAAAACGACCCACTCATCTGGGTTCGAGGAACGATGTTGCTTGCACCAGTTTAAGCTAGCTGTTCTGTGAGATGCGGTTAGCAAGACAGAAACCATGGGTCTCCTGGAATAAAGGCCAATTGCGTTAATCTTTTGGTGTATCGCTTGCCTTGATACCGTAGTCCTAGTGGGAGCGAAGAGCTCCGAAAACAGTTGCTGGGATGTATAGGATCAACGACGCCGTGCGGTTAAACTGACATAACTGTTCTCACTAGGTGTCGTATGCCTTAGACAACCTTGGCCAGGCCTACCTGTGTTGTTGAATTGCTGCTATAACAGTGAAACTACTCTAATATTCAATCCCTTGCCACCTGGGCCTGAGACTGACCTTCCAACTGTCCTATCGCTAGGCACCGTACATCATCGGATACACACGTGTATGAGACATAAGGAAAGCATTTGAATCCACCGGAACGCTTGTTAAACGCGCTGTCAACGAGAGATGCAACTTCCGTTACCATTGACTTTTAAGTATGTAATTCAATGTACATATGGGTCAGCATTTAACTCGCTAATATGAAATTTTTTGTGGGGATTTGTTTCGTGTGTCCATCTGCATATCTCCTGTGAACATTGTAACAATTAAGAGCTTTGGATTATTTGCCCGCTATTGTCCTCCGGACTTCAATTCTGGACACCAGTGTACTTGCATCTTCCATATCATCCTTGAAAGGTATAATTATATTTAAGTCCCTGTATTCTTCATCGGTTTGGTTCGGTGGGAACCAAAGTGATAGGAGCCACAAAAAGTAAACACTTCGTTTTTCCCCTAGCGTGGATATAGTTTGAAGACAGACTGTATTGGGGCTGTAGCATGAAGTGTGGCATTGTAATGTTTCAGGAGATTTTAAAATCACAGATGATTAAAGTGTCATCTTTATATTCCGGAAATGTTGATAATTTAATAAGTCAAATATGTTACTTTTTGTTTACCTTTGTGATAAGAGTTCGGAAGAAAGTTCTCATGACGAAAATTATACGCCAATATTTTCATTATTTACTGACCAGGAGAAGGAATGAAACTTGTACTAAATATTTGTGTTCTGTAGAAAGCATCTCTGAAGGAATTTGCCTATCTGCCTCTTTCCATTCAAAGTAGCCTAGCCTTTCCACGTCTTGAGTTCCGTGCTACCCGAATTAAAGACATTGGCGATTCCGGGAGCACTTTTCGTTGGATTTAGGTTCTGAGAAACTTTATAATGCCAGAATTGTTATCTCTGGCGACCTATTAGATGACAAAATAATCGTTGGCGGCAGCCTTTACTTGATTTCGGAATTCTACCATGGTGGCATTTCAACAGAATTTTGCTTCATCAGTTGATGTTATTGGGCAAATAAGGTAATGTTTCGTGTCATGGTACACTGTTAAAATGTTTTGTGGTAGGTTGCATCAGAAAGTGGTACTGTACTAGCTGCACCACTTTCTGAGAAAATATACACCATTGTGTGGTGCAAACAAAACCCAACAACGTGGTGCAACTTTGCATCACATTATGGTACTAGGTTGTACCACATCATGCTGCAAGGTTACACTATGTTTTTGTTATTGCTTGGACCACACAATGGTGTACTTTTTCTCCAAAAGTGATGCAGTTAGTGTAGTGCCACTATTTGGTGCACCCTACTACATTTTTCAGTTTATGAAGTACTTGGAGTGTTCTACAAATTGAGGCACAGCATGGCACTTCGGAATATACACGCAACTGGGCGGTATTGAGTATGGTTAGACTATATTCCCCTTCCCGCAAGCTGACTTTAAAAATGGGAGGTGACAATTTGGTGTAATACCTTTCGACAATATTCCAGCAACAAATCACGAGACACTTATCTGCCTGTATTCAACTTCGGTCTCGTACATTAAACACAGGACTGAAGAATGATGCCAAGTCGCATAGTGGCGAGAATGTGAATACACTAGCACCGTACTATAAAACGTTACCTGAAAGTACTTCCAGTACTGATTGCAGATCATATTCATTTACCACAGATGATTTTCCGTGACAAGTAAAGGTCTCTCAGGTTTTTATATATGCATCCCACTATTCTGGGGAATAAGCTGCTGGAAGTAGTGGTTCACTTTCTTCCAGCACTAAACCTTCCCTTGAATCAGATGCCTCAAATTAAGGATGGACAGCCACTCAGTCTTTTATGCTCATAGTAATAGTTAAAGCCCGAAATAACAGAGTATCTTTAGTAAAGTGCTCCTTGACGATTCTATTGTAACGGTCGAAAATAATTTCCGTTACATTTCGGCAACATGGTATTTATGCTTTGTATGTTTAACTTTAACCCCCTAAAATCTTATTCTTAACCAGCTTCGGTGTGCTGCCTTAGATGTATCAAGCGTGGATGATTCATTTTTTAACAAATTATATAAAAAAAACTGTCTTTACACAAAGTTATGTGAAGCAAATTTTTTTTATCAAAGTTTATGACGTATACTCTAATTTAACATTCATTTTTAGGTGTCTTTGTGTAAATTTTGAGTTCGTCCTGTTTTAGTGTTTCAACCTTAACGTTATATTTTCTCACTCACTGAATGTTGTGTTGACGGAGTCATGCGGTCGAGAGTGAATGGCGTTTTACATGTTTGACAAGCTAAGAACGAGATATATTGTTTTCGGCTAGCACATAAAGTGCGGTGTAGCATTCGTGGAAGATGTAAGCGATGTTTTTCACAAAGCGTTTGTAGATGTGTGGTATATACACTATATTGGCAAAAATCACCGAACACACCTTCAAAAGCAAATGAACTGATCCGCTGCGTTGTTAAGATGCGCGGTACAGCTGCAAACGGTATAAAAACAAGCCTGCGTCTGACCGCGATCATATCGCACTGTGAGGTTAAGTGAAAATGTCGCTGAACTGACTTTGAGAAAGGAAAGATTGTTGGGTGTTATATTAGTGGGTTGTCAACAAGAGAAACCGAGAGGCGTTTAAACATACCCAAGTCAACTGTTTTGGATGTACTGAATTAGTGGAAGACCATGGCGTGCCTGAAGCAGCAAAACGTATCGGCAGACCAAAGAAAATCAATGATAGAGGACGTTGAAGCCTCAGGAGAGTCGTTACAGCTAATCGACGAAGCACTGCACAAAACGTCAGGGTACAGGTGAGTAAAAATGCTTGACACTCAGTATGTACATACCGTTCGCAGAGAACTTTATTCCATGGGTTACCGTGGTCGTGCGGCTACTCATAAGCATGTCATCTCCAATCTGAATGCTACTCGTCGTTTAGCATGCTGTAAAGAGCATTTATCGTAGATCAATTGAAACGGGTCTTATGGACTGATGGATCCAGATACACGATCCATCAGTCTGATGGTCGTGTGCTGGTATCGCGGCAGCCGAGGGAACGCTATTTACCACAATGTACTGTTCCTATGGTCACGTTTGGAGCTGGCAGTGTACTCTTCTGGGGATGTTTTTCGTGGTATGGTTCCGGCCAATTGGTTATCGTGGACAAACCTGTTAACCAGCACGTCTACTTCGATATTCTGGACAAGAAACGTCGTTTAGCATGCTGTAAAGAGCATTTATCGTAGATCAATTGAAACGGGTCTTATGGACTGATGGATCCAGATACACGATCCATCAGTCTGATGGTCGTGTGCTGGTATCGCGGCAGCCGAGGGAACGCTATTTACCACAATGTACTGTTCCTATGGTCACGTTTGGAGCTGGCAGTGTGCTCTTCTGGGGGTGTTTTTCGTGGTATGGTTCCGGCCAATTGGTTATCGTGGACAAACCTGTTAACCAGCACGTCTACTTCGATATTCTGGACAAGAAACGTCGTTTAGCATGCTGTAAAGAGCATTTATCGTAGATCAATTGAAACGGGTCTTATGGACTGATGGATCCAGATACACGATCCATCAGTCTGATGGTCGTGTGCTGGTATCGCGGCAGCCGGGGGAACGCTATTTACCACAATGTACTGTTCCTATGGTCACGTTTGGAGCTGGCAGTGTGCTCTTCTGGGGGTGTTTTTCGTGGTATGGTTCCGGCCAATTGGTTATCGTGGACAAACCTGTTAACCAGCACGTCTACTTCGATATTCTGGACAAATGTGCCCTACCAACTCTGTGGCAATACTATGGAACCGAGCCTTGTTGGTACCAGCAGGATAATACACCTAACCATAAAGCAAGGACTGTTACGGCGTGGTTTGACGATAATTCTGTATCGTGTGTGGACTGGCCAGCACAGAGCCCTTGTCTTAATCCCAAAGAGCACCTATGGGATGAATTAGAGCGCCGCATAAGAAGTATGGAACCATGGCTTACTACTAAGCAGCAGTTGGCGGCAGCATTATGTACTGAATGGAAGCGCATACCAATCGTTGTGTTCCAAAATCGTGTCGAAAGCATGTATCGAAGGGTCAGTTTTCACACAGTATTTATTAGAAGAAAGATACAGGAGATGTGCTTGAATAAATCATCTCAAATGATGTATGACAAAAAAAAAAAATATTTACAGATGCTTGTAGCTTACGCTACTGCTTATTTACACGGTTCTGTACATTGATGATAGTAAAAAAACAGTTAATTACACCCGAGTGTCTGGTGAGGCAACAAAAGTCTCTGACAAAGCAAAGAATAGGAACAATTCAGCTAGAAGAGCGTTATACAATATTAATTTTGCACAGTATTGATGCAAGGAATAATACAGAATTCGAGCTTGCAGACATAGATTCAAAAGACAGGTGATGAGAAATTAACAGAATGTGCAGCTTGCGCTACGTTAATTACAGGATTCGGTGCAACGTTTGCATGACAACAGTTAAGTGCAGTAGAAATCTGGCGAGGCAATATGAATCTCTGGTAATACAGAGAGTAAAATCAATCCAGAATGATGAGCACTATAGAGTATAAATTTTACACAATATTGATGAAAAAAAAAGTTTGACCGAAAGGTGAAACATTGTGGGTGACCTGGAAAACCAGGAGGTTGCAGGTGATCAAGGGACAAACATGAAATCGAAAGTTCGAAAGACAGATGATGAAAAATTTACAGATGAATGTGGCTCGCGGTACTACATGTTACATACAACGGTGATATGAAAAATAGTTATATACAATAATTTTCCTGAGAATACAAAAGAAAAAATAATCTCTGAAAATACAGAGAGAAGACACAACTCATCACAGTGAGTATTGGAGAACACAAATTTATACAGTTGAAAAGTAAAATTACACTGTTGAATCAGGAATTGAAGATAAGAATATACTGTAAAAACGACAAAGTTTACAGATGTCTGTGGTTCGTGAAACGACCTATATACATGATTCTGTACAATGAGAAGTTACAATTTATATATATTGATTTGTCAAAGGTGGTAAAAAGAAATAGTCTCTGACATCGCAGAGAGAATACATAATTCAGCAAGATGAGTAATGAAAAACAAAAAAATTTACACATGAGTTATACACGAAATGATACATGTGAAGAGGATGAGAACAGAGTCTTAAAAAAAGCGTGAAAAGAAATTGACAATTATAAGTAGCTCATGCTTCGAACAATTCATAGGATTCTATACAATAATTGATCTACTAAAAGTGATGTACAATAGTGAGACAAACAAAAAAATTCTGATAAAATAGAGAGTACAAATAATATAGTACAGTGAATGTTGAGGAACAAGATTGCACTCAGTTGCGAAGCAAGAAAAAAAAAACAGGAAATGTGTATAGAAAAATCGTCTCAAAATGACATATGAAAAGAAGATTTACAGGTGCTTGTAGCTGACGCAACGACCTATTCACAAAGCTCAATATAGTGGTGAGAGAATACAGTTTATGTATGATAATTTGTCGGAAAAGACAAAAAATAGTCTCTGATGAAGCAGAGATTGAAGACAAATCAGCATGGCAAAAATTGTATCTATCAGGAGGTAGGTGAAACAAAAGTTCCGACTGTAAGGTGAAGCGTTGTGGGCGACCCTGCAAACCAAGTGGTTGCTGGTGACCAAGTTGATAGGAACTGTGGTTCACTGCAGCGTGCAACTGCAGTGGTAAGTTCTAGTCGAAGGCGGGAGAGTAGGCGATTACGAAAATGACAAAATAACGCAGTACTGACTTTATTTATGTCAGTAGAAGCTTCGGGGGGACGCTGAAGATGATACACGTGAATTATATGTTTTACAAGCACGAAGATGTAGGAGCAGACTGCCGGAAGGTGAATAGGGCGAGAAGAGTTCAGAAGTAGTGTTCGGTAGGCGCTGAAGGTGAGGACGGTCTCACAGGATCGTTGCGCTAGCGTGAAAGCGAGATGGAGTATTGGCAATAATACTGTGCAATACATGAAGACATGCTGAACGTCAGCCTCCTCGCCACAATACGGACAGGAGGGTGAAGATAAAATGGTCATGCGATGTAAAATCGACGGCACAGGGAGGCGGTTGTGTAAGAAAAGCCAATGTGAATTGACTTCAAGGGGTGCTGAAAGTGGGGAAAGCGCAGCGGACCACACTGCGGAGGTAGAAGAAAGTGGAATACCAGAAATGGGAAGAGGTGCGGAAGAGCGAGAGAGAAAACGGTAGAGATCAGCTGTTGAGAAAGAGACAAGAGGAAGAGTTGGACCAATGGACGACAGAAAAAATGGGAGAAGGAGAGAGGCAGAGTGAACAGAAATGAGACCTGAGGGAGTAGCAAGCTCAGGGAACAGGGAGATTATAGTAGAAATAAGAGAGTTGTGAACAAAGTGAGCGTTAGCATTGAAACGGAGAGCAGAGGGTAGAGAAGAGAAGAGAAGGGGAGCCAGGAAAGATCGGTGGTAACAAGATCGCTGACAGTAACGACTCCAGCTCTGAGCCATGAAGGAAAAGTAAAACATGGGAGATGGGGAGGGTGTAGCAGAGAAGAAAAAAAAAGAGGTTCGGAAAGTAGGTCATTTGTGGAGGCAGGGAGAGAGCGAGAAAGAGGGAGGGAACGAAGAAAGGAGATAGCCTCTTTGTAGACAGGAGGGAAAAGTGTGAGAAGGGGACAGTGGTCCATGAGTAAGAACGAAAGGAGAGTAAAGCGTGGGTTATGCGGAGATACTATGACATCACGAGCAGCAACTGCAGAGGGAGCAGGTGCCGCAAGTGATCGTAAAAACGTAGACACACGATAAGCCTTGTAATAGGATCTGACGTCGGGTAGACTAATGCCTCCGTTGGAAGGAGACAGGCTGAGTTGAGGTGCTCCGACCCAGTGATGGCCGGGCCAGATAACCTGAGTTTGACAGCGGGTGAGTTCAAGAAGACGTAGTGCTGGTTGCTTCGAAGCCAACCAGGAATACGTGCACATTGAAAGCAGGTAAGTGTGCGTTAGACGTGCTCTTTGAAAGACGGAGGTGCAGAATTGTGCGCGCCGCCAGATTGCGACCGAGCGATGTAGGCGTGGCCGGAGAGTCGTCCAGGTGACGAGTGAAGCAGTTGCTGGTTTTCCAAGGTGGACTCCTAGGAATCGTTGAGAGGTGTTGGACCACTCTGCTCCCCAAGGAGAGTCAGTGCGGTTAGTCCACGAACCGGTCCATAGGCCTGTGCTTTTCGTTGTGTTTAGCGCTGCTCCGGAACATCAGGCGTAGGTATTGTAGAGATTGTGGAGATCGTGAAATTGTGAGTCTTGCCGAATGCAGAATGTAATATCGTCGGCGTAGGCAACATAGGTTAGCAACATGATGACGTGTGCTGGCTACCACCGGTGGTAGTGAAGCAAAGAAGGATCGATGGACTGCGCGTAAAAGGTTCTATTGCGAGGGCGAAGAGCTGCCCGGATAAGGGGCAACCCTGACGCACGCCGCGACGAAAGGGTATGGGAGCTGTGAGAAGGTTGAGCAGCTTGACGTGGAAAACTGCGTCCCGGTAGAGGGAGATAAGAAGAGAAGCAAAGGAAGGAGGAAATCCGAAATTTAGTAATGTAGCAAGAAGGTAATCATGAGAAATATTATCGAACGCTGAGCGTTGATCGAGGGAAAGAAGAGCAAGGGGCTCTGAGCGAGAGCGGGCGAGGTGAATTAGATCATTAAGAAGCTGAATATTATGGGAGATGGAGCGCCCGGGTACAGTATAGGTTTGATTAGTGGAGAGAATATGAGGGAGTATGGGGTTAAGCCGGCGGGACAGAAATTTAGTATAGAGTTTATAATCAGTATATAAGAGTGAGATGGGACGCCAATTCCCCAAGTCAAGCGGATCACCCTTCTTGGGGAAAAGTACAACATGTGCGAGCGTGAAACTCCTTGGAAGAGATGTAAGATGCATGGCAGTAGAAAAGGCACAGAGGAGAAATGGAAGGAGGGCAGGAAGAAAAGCCTTATAGAAAGAAACAGGGAGACCGTCCGGGCCAGGTGAAGCCCGGGGGTTGAGGGACGAGAAAGTGTCAGAGAGCTCAGTTAAAGTGGGAGGATGGAGGAGGCTGGCTGAAAGATGAGAAGGGACCTGAGGCAAAGAAGAGAACAGAAGAGCAGAAGCCGTAGGGGAGGGAGGAGGAGTTTCACAAAATTTTGAAATGTAGAAATTACGTACCATAGAACAAATTGGAACTGGTTCGGATGAAACTACTCCAGTTGGAAGACGAAGGTGCTGCAGAACAGAAGAGGATCGGCGAGTTGACTCAAGTGACGTAAGGAATTCGTACGAACAAGCATCAGGTTTCAGGTGTTGTAGTTTAAGGCGTTGAAGGGCTTGTTTTGCAAGTGGCACCAAAAGTGAATGTAATTCTGCCTGGTAGACTTGAAATAGGGGATCAGCAAGATTGAGCAAAGAAAGCATTTGCCTAGTATGATCAAGTAGCATCCTCCGTTGTGTCATGATCGAGTATGACAGGTTTCGTACCAGCAATATGAGGTGGCGTTTTACTTCCAACCAAACGTTGAGGGGGCACGGTGCAGAATGAAGCCTTGTACGCCAATCCGCAAGGAAATCTCGCACCGATGAGCAGAAGGCTGAGTCATCTAAAAGAATGTCGTCAAAAGTCCAAGGCCGGATTGTACGTGGCTGTGTTGAAGTAGCAAAAACTGTTATGGCAATGGCGCAATGATCCGAGGAAGCTGTGGGTGTACAGCATGAATCTGATATTGCTGGTAGAAGAAGAGAAGTTGCATAAAAGCGATCCAATCTTGCTGTAGGAGGATCAATGGCTCTTGGTGCACGCCATGTATGTGTAGTCTGGGTTGGTGACAAATGGCGTTGAACATCTACTAGTGAGAAGTCTGAAGTGATAGACTGTAAGAGATGTACTACTTCCGTACGGTGTTCTCTGGAAGCAGAAGAGCGATCAGTTAGGTGATGTAGAGTGCAATTGTAGTCACCTCCGATAAGTACCCGGTCGGTGATGGGAATACGTGACAGAGCCCGTCGAAGTTTTGCAAACAACTCTGGCACGTGAGTAGGAGTGCAAGGAACATAAATGTTGAATACATGAAATTTTTCAGCTGCGACGGTGAAAGAGACTCGTTGTAATAAGTCTCGACATAAGTTTTTCACTGAGGAGGAGGAAAGAGTTGAACGAAAACGTGAGTGAACACCAACTGCCATGCCACCACGCGACAGTTGGCTGTAGGCGTGATGGAAAGTATGATCCCACTGACGCCATTGATGAAATTGAGTGGTGGAAGTACAGTTTGTTTCCTGCAGAAGTAATATATCAGCATTCAGCGGAGCAAGATCCTCTCGTACCAGCGCATTCGCAAGAGGTGTCGCAAAACCGCGACAATTAAGTGACACCACCTTGAATGTCTAGGTTAGTTGTGGGATGCAGTAGGAATTGACTGGCTGTAGTGATGGAGTGGAGTCGACGGAGAAAAAAGCACTCCACGGGACCTCGTCCGCAGTGCGCCGAAGAGTGTTTTCAAGTGAGTGTAATTGAACCAGCACTTGTGGAAGAGCTGCTTCATACTGCTGAATGGAAGTGCGTGCTGAGGAAGGGCTAGAGGACCCTAAAAGGCAATCCAGCACGTCCTCGTATGGCAGAGGCTCAGCAGGGAAAGCATTTTCAGCAAGAAAAGTTGTGAATTCTTCTAGTGAGGGAAAGGCACCCTCACATGCTGTCTCAGAGGAAGTGTGTAGAGGCTACCTGGAGAACGGTCGTCGAGAGCTGACGGAGCGAGTGGATGAGCGGGTAGAAGAGCGAGATGATCTTCGGGACGCCAGAGTCTTTGACTTCTTCGTCTTAGAGCGAGTAGCACCACTGCGTTTTCCAGCAACCACTAAAGCTTCATGATCGTCTGGAGAGTCTGAACCCGAAGCGTTACCTGTGACTCGTGTCATGGAGCCAACGGTAAAAGCTGAGGAGTGGTCAACATGTACATCAGCAGTGGTTGTAAAAGTACAAGGGGGAGTCGATTTTGGAAGCCTGGGAAAATTCTTAGGATCAGCAGGAGGTGGAGGCATCGAAGTCGTTTGTTGACCAATGGCAGTAAGTTGACTTTTGGAAGATCTTGATTCCGCGACTTTCCTCGAATAGGAAGAAGTCTGTGAAGCGTTGGTGGACAAAGTAGAAGAAGATGTAGTGTGTGGAGCTGTTTGCAGGGAGGCACGTGGGCACTGAGCCCTTATGTGACTTTCGCTCTAACATATAGTGCAATACTGTGAAGTGATTATCTCAACTCTTCGACGTTGCTGTCCACAGCGGATGTGCAAAACATTCGGAACCGCTTTCAGCTGAGCACCAGATGAAAAGAGGACTCGAGCAGTGCGGCGAAAACCTCGAATCGATTTGTCTTCATGATCTCTGGGAGCCGCAGAGAGAGTTGTTATGGAGCCAACAACTCTGCCGTACCTGCTGAGCAAGGTGCAAAGTGCAGCGTCGGATACTTCTGGTGATACGGGGTAGAAGGTCACCTGCACCGGGCGGTGCGCAACCGGTTGTGCTAACAGATGCACGTCATTGATGGTTAGACCTTCCGTAAGGACCTGGTCAGCATGCGCTTTATCCTTAAAATAGACTAAGACAGATCTGGGTTTTCGAGCTACAAAGTCTATTGCATCCTTTGGTAAGATAGTTTTGAGGGCTCGGCTATATTGCCACAGCTTAGTGTCGGGAAGCGCATCAAAATAAACGCCCCGTTCCATAGTGGAGGAAAAAAGGTGACCAGCTCGGGAATCCTCTGGTATGTCAATTGTAGCAGTAGAACCGACGACAGTGACATAGGATTCAGGAAAAGGCATAGCAGATGAAACTGGGGGTGTGAGGACCCCAGAAGTTGCAGAAGCATAGGATGCTTGGGCAGGCATGGGTCGAGAACTCGATGAAGCGGCTCCTAGCAGTGAGGGCGGATCAGAAAGTTGATGAAAAGTAGAAGCTATGAGCTCAGTATCGCTGATCACGGAGACTTCATCTGCTGAGATGTAGATAGGAGACTTGGCACCACCGCACTTGGTGGGAAGGGAGGAAGTTATTGCTGGAGAAGAAGAGGTATCCATGACGTCGCAATGACGCTCGGGAGCCACCTCATTTAGCTGAGCAGGAGCTGCCGCCGTAGAAGAAGAAGAGGGTGCTGGCTGATCTGCCAAGATAAGGATGTGGGCGTCACCCTTGTCTGCCTCCGCCATCGAAGCAATGGCGAGACTTTAACGAAAAAAGACCAGCTCGGTTGAAAAATAAAACAGTGAATAATGAAAAAATATGGCACTCACCAACCTGGGAGATACACGAACATAAAGCGTAGAACTTCAACTTGAAGATACACGCAACCACAGAAACTAAAGCTCTCAATAAACACCTTATAGCAACGAAAATCACGGAGCTTAAAACCCAACCACTGAGCTTCGAAGGGTCAGTGCATGCATTAAGGCCAAAGGTGGACCAACACCGTACAAATGTATGTCAATAAATGCTATGTTGTTTCTCTTTTAGGTGTCCGGTGACTTTTGTCAATGTAGTGTATGAATTTTATGTTTGTCTTGTCAAACTAGTATTGCGTTTACTAACTTACGTTGATTAGAGTAAATTATTAGTGGTATTACGGATTAGGTCTTCATGAGTATTGGAATATCCGAGTGGAATACTTATGAGATGTTGACGGAATAAAAGAACTGTAAGTAAATATTTCTTGAACTTTATTTGAGTGACTCCTGTTTCACTTAAAATGAACGAATAAGAACGAACTTTACGTAGTGTTTCCTAAGCCGCATATGTTTGAAATAGGAAAGAACGCTACGAGTTTAGTTATTTTTTGGAAATTTCGAGTATGTCATCACTGATGTTTACTGTGGTATTTCTAATCCCGTCTTTTGTTAAACTGTTAACAGAAAATATCTGGTTCTGCCGTTTTCTCGAAGCTTTTCAGATGTTCCCTAGTGTAATATTTTTCTTTGTCTAAAAGCTGAGTAAAAAAGCGTATATATCTGAATCATCTGGAAGCGAGTCATACATTAATGTAATTTACGATAGTTTTCCGTTTGCTCTAAATCACTTGTGTAAAGTAGGTTCTATCCCGGCCGTAAGACAATATCGTACGAATTCAGTGAATGAAACGAGTTATGTACACAACATTGGTTAAAAGCAACCTAGAGGACATGGAAAATTTAGTCAGGGAAATTTTTCGTTTAATTCTGGTACGTTGTTTCCTTATGAGAAATTACTTTCTTGTTCTCTCTGTAAAACCTCCAGATGGTCTCTCCGGTTTTTACAAGTTACATTTTTGTTAGACAACCCTAAACTCGATAGATTTAAGGAAACAAATCACTAAACATTTTTCTAAACTGGCAGTACAAACGAAAAATAACCCGTAAAGCTCCTGTTTTTACTCTCCGCGCATTACAGTTGTACGTTCTGTTAAATTAAGCTGTTCTTGAATTTTCACAGTTCGTTCTCCAAATTATCTGCCAGCATGGAACTCAGCATTACTTGTCATCGTTTTTCTTATAATGGAGTTTGGCTTTTGAGAGAAAGCTGAATCATTTGCGAAGCACTTCTCAGTAATGGATCAACATCTTTTTACTCTTGCATGTAACCCAGTAGGTGTTGCTTCCTGACCAGCTAGGTGTGATGGCGGGCGTGGTCTATTAATCCTAACACTCGAAATTGGAGCTGACAATATATGATTGATGGTCCATGACTTCAAGATTCTACGTACGGCGCTTCAAGAGATCCCAAGCAGATAATTTTACTATGCATATCGTGCCATATTCCAGGAGTACTTTTGCACGCAATACACTTCGCTAATTGTCTGTGACAAAGATGCATTTCCCCGAAGAGAAATCCGATGGCGTATCATGGAGATGTGGCCCAAGGCATGCATTAAGTGAAACTTAGATTTTCAGGTTGACGTATCATTTATGCATAAGCTTTGTTTTTGACGCATTGTGTCTTAATCGGGCCATGCCCTCTTATCAGCAGTATTGGCTCATTTACAGCATCAGTAGTATTGTCTCATTCACGAAAGTAAAAGTCTAAACTTTCTTTTTTGTCTGTTTTTTTTATGAAAGCTTTAGAATGCAAAGGTGAAAAACAATTGCATAATGTTTGTTTAATAACTTATTGGCACGTGGCTCTATTGGGCTTGCTCAAAGGCACTCCACAATTTGCATCTCCTGAGTTCTTTCCGAGGAAACAACGTAATTCTGTGCTATTTTCGATCAGGACAAACAAACTGAAGGTGAAGTAATTTTCACCTGGAAGTCTGTTATGCCTTCCACCTGTTTGATAGAAAGATTTTAAGCGAGCAAATCGGGCAACATTTTGTTTCTTTAGCTTGTATACACGAGGGACGACATGTCTGGAGTGCCATAAAAACCGATAAAATATCACCGCTTGGGGAAATGATTATGGCCGCAACGGTGGCGCAGTGGTCTAAGCGATGGCCTCTGATCATTCGTCCGAAAGGGGTCCAGGTTCGAATCCCGGTGAGGCATGGATGCTGTGTTTGTCTTACGGCACTGGCTCTCTCCGTTCCCTGGAACCAGTGACCCTAAATTAGGGACGGGCGACTGCTTATAGCCCATTGAGTTGCTCACGGTGGTCGTTAAACCTCCAATTTAAAAAAAAAAAAAAAAAAAAAAAAGAATATGGCAAACGTATCTTTATCAAAAATTAGTTTTCCACATGTGTATTCTAATATGTTCACAACCAGAACCTGATCAACGGAAAGATCTCCAAATTTCAGCCATGGATGCACAATTTCAAGGGGGCGCCAAATATTCGCTTTTATATTAGCGCTTTTTTTTCTATACTGTTATTTTTTTTAGTGCAGGCAGTTAAATTTGCTCTCTGAAAACGCACATGCAGAAAGTTACTTATATGCTACTCTTTTTTACGCTTTTCAACCGCTGGTTGAAACTTATATGCTCCAGCTTTGTCCGTCTATCTGTCCATCCATCCGTCCGTCCGCACGATAACTCGCGTAAAATTGGCTTGATTTCGATGAAATTTTAGTATGTGGTAGGGGGGGCAACCTGGGAAGGAACCTTGTTAAAAATGGGCGAAATGGGGTCAAAGGTCAGAACATACAAATGGCACAACAACGGGCTTAATGATGTTGATGTAGGAGGTGCTGTTTAACGTACCCGGTACAAACACTAGTTGTGTACGGGAGTGATAACTGATTGCTCCCCAGAATAGGAGACCAGGCGTAGGCCCTGTGTGTCGCTGGCGGATGCAAGAAGGGTGGAGACTCTCCCCTGTGCGTCTGCGAACACGCATACGGCCATCGGAGGCTCCCATGCAGAATCTGCTTTCATCGCTGAACACGACAGATCGCCATTGCGTTCTCCAGTGCAGACGTTGGAGACACCGCTGCAGCCGTTCTTGACGGTGGGCTGGATTCAGAGGTACACATGCCAGAGGCACACGTGCACGTAGTCATGCATCCAGTAGACGGTTGCGGATTGTTCGCACAGTCACCTCAGGTGCAACGGCAGCTCGGATTTGCGTCTCAGTGGATGTTCTGCTTGACAACGCCACTCTTCTTATGCATCGATCGGTCCGCTCATCAGTCCGTCTGGGACTCCCGGTTCCACGTCTTCTCGTGTGGGAATGTTCCTCGGACCATCTACGCCACCATCGTACCACCACCGATACTTCCCGTCCAATTGGCTCCGCCATACGACCACCCGGCCTCGTGGAGTCCGACTAGACGACTTCGCTCAAAGTCCGATAACTGCTGAAATCGTACACGTCTTCCATGTCCAGGCATCGCAGCTTCTTCAGGGTCTTCGCACGTGTCCGTACGCCGACGACTGATTACATTCACTTCGCCGTACTCCTTAAATACCATCGACGATAATTTGCATATTATGCCGTGCTGTGGCGTAAGCGCTCACCGGTTTGGTCCCGAAATTAACATCACATCTACGTAAACTCGACCCCATTAACATTTGAAAATTTCATGATCGTCCGCCAATTCCTTCTTGTTCTTTTTTCACTTTCCGCCAGTGTAAGAACTGGAATGATGTGTTTTGATTAAACTTTTTTTAAGACTTAATGTCCAATTGCTCTTGAAACTTCTATTGTTTCTGTGTTAACATGCTAAAAATCTATGAATATTAAAACGAAATATGGGAGAAAATCCTACTAATAGTATGTCAGGCTTCTTTCGTAGTATTCGAGCGCTTAAAACACACAGGTCAGATATTAAGGTTAGAATATAGGAGTACCGCAAAGTTAACATACACTGAGAGGACAGCAATCATTCAAGGCAATGCGACGCTATCGCACCTCTCGCTATTGGACGAACATACCGCTTGGCCGCCCCGGTGGCGCAGTGGTCTAAGGCGCTGGCCTCTGATCATTCGTCCGTAAGGGGTCCGGGTTCGAATCCCGGTCAGGCATGGATGTTGTGTTTGTCTTACGGCACTGGCTCTCTCCTTCCCTGGAACCAGTGACCCTAAATTAGGGACGGGCGACTGCTTATAGCCCATTGAGTTGCTCACGGTGGTCGTTAAACCTCCAATCAAAAAAAAAAAAAAAAAAAAAAAAAAACATACCGCTTGGCAGGTATATACACTCATTGTCATAAAAATCTGCGCACCAAGAAAAAACCCGTGCGATTAACGCGAAACTCGCGAATAGTTACGGGTAGAGCAGACATGCAAACGATTAAAGTTTTGTGTGATTCCGCATGTCCGCGCGTCCAAGACCGGCGCTGCAATCGCAATCCTTGGGGCTTATAAGGCGCCGCACAGGGGACTCCACATTCGTGCCGAAGTGCACGGTAAGAGTCAGGTGAGATCCGTGAGCGATAGACATGCCGAGGAGCCGCCGTAGATTTTCGTACGGGAAACTGAGTTTGAACGAGGCCGTATCGTCGGGATGAGAGAGACAGGATGGCCGGCGCGCTGAATCGGCCGCTATTTGGGCCGGTAGGTAAGTACGGTGCTATCGTGTTGGGAGCAATGGACACTGGAAGACACCCATACACGGCGGACTGGCTCTGGACGACCCAAATACACCGCAAGCAGAGAGGATCGTGAGAGCGGCACGCACAGATGCAACTACGTCCTCGTTCAATATCCAAAGAAATGTGGCGACTATACAAGGGACTCCTGTGTCCGCCAGACAGAACTATTTCCAGACGCCTGGCAGAGGCTAATCTGCACTGTCGATGTCCCTTACGTTTTCTGCCATTAACGCCTGACTATCGTCGGCGTCGATTCCAGTGGTGTCAGCAGCAAGCAACGTGGAATTCTACGGACTGGAGACGTATGGTGTTCAGCTGCGAATCTCGCTTCTGTATGGGAACAGACTACCACCGTGTCAGAGTGTGGAGGACCGCAGGCTGAGCGCTACAATTCCAACCTCACTGTACAGCGGCACACGTCTCGAACTGCTGGTGTGATGGTCTGGGAAGCCATCGCATATGACAGCCGGACTTCCCTCACAGTGATCCGAGGGGAGTTGGCAGCCCAGCGCTATGTACAGGAGAGCCTGCATCCCCATATGCTGCCTTTCCAGGCGAAGCGGTCCGGCTTGGAGCCATTTTCCAACAAGATAACTCCCGTCCGCACACGCTTCGGATTTCCCAGTACTGTCTACATGATGTTTCCATGGCCTGCCAGATCGCCTGATCTTTCTCCCATAAAACACGTGTGGGACCAAATAAGACGCCAGATTTCTCCACGTCCTAGTGTTCGTGATTTAGAGCGCCAGTTGCAAGAAGTGTGGGCCAATCTGTCCCAAGACAACATACGACGTCTCTTTGACTCCATGACAGACCGTATCACCGTATGTATCCGTGCACGAGGCGGTCCGACGCGGTACTAACGCCGACCAGAATGTGTACCGTATGTCCGCGGGAAATCGTCCTGCTGCTGTGATATTGTTATCACTTGTGCCCTTGGTATGTACCATCTCACTACTGAAATCTCGTTTTAATCCAAAGCTTCCTTCTTGGTGCGCAGATTTTTATGATAATGAGTGTAGGTATGAGGATATCATTTCATTCATGTAGACTGCAATTCTATGTTAGTATAGATAATGTCCGTGTTTTAATGGTTTGAAAGATGGATGATAGCGGGTGCCCGACGCTTGGGTCACACTATCGCGAAAGTGGCACAGGAACTATACTTTCCCTGTTTGACAGTATCAAGAGTACGTACAACGGAAATACGCCATTTCCGGAACATCATCACATCGTGGGTAGAAACAGGTGAGGGATGAAAGGTGCCATCGACGTCTGTCTCACATCATTGCAACCAACCGAAGAACACCGCCCCGGTGGCGCAGTGGTCTAAGGCGCTGGCCTCTGACCATTCGTCCGTAAGGGGTCCGGGTTCAAATCCCGGTCAGGCATGGATGTTGTGTTTGTCTTATGGCACTGGCTCTCTCCCTTCCCTGGAACCAGTGACCCTAAATTAATGACGGGCGACTGCTTATAGCCCATTGAGTTGCTCACGGTGGTCGTTAAACGTCCAATCAAAAAAAAAAAAAAAAAAAAAGGGGGACGACAGTTACATCAAAAACCGTCCACTTCAATGTAGGAGGTGCCAGAAATGTATCCGCCAAGACCATCGAGCAATCAATAGCTGCAATAGGTTAAACGACCTGCCCGAGTCCCGTTGCTCACGCCACATCAATAGAATGTACGCCTCAGTTGGGCAAAAGAACATCTACACTGGACCTTGGGCGATTGGAGACGGGCATCTCGGTCCGATAAGTTATGTGTCCAGTTATTTTGCACATACGGGAGAGTACGGATCTGGCGGAAATTGCACGAAGCGATAAACCTGGCATGTCAACAAGGAACACTGCTCATGCTGGAGGATACCCGGGCATGCTCTGGGGTTAATTCAATTCGGAATCAACGTTGGTACGTCTAAATGCATCTGTGAACGGTCCACGCTGCGTGTCCAGCCTTGCAGACCATCTGCATTTGTTCATAAACATCATGCACCCACAGGGCACTGGACTTGTCCAGGGCAATGCGCCTTTCCACAGAGCCATGGAGACTAGAACATAGAAGAGCATTCCGCTGGAATGGCCTCCCAGTTCACCGTACATGAACCCTGTTAAAAATCTTTGATTGTGGAGAGGTCCGTTAAAGCTTTGGGTCTCCCACATGGGATTGAGACTGAATTATAGACAGCCGTGCAGCGTGAATGGGTGAAGATACCTGTGGAATGCTTTCCTATCCTAGTGGTTACGAAAGCGTTTCACAGTTACTCAACGCCTCTCCGTGTGATTGCCCTTATCCGGAAAAGATGTCAGCATATTCGCTACTCGGCAGATATCCCCTGATTTCTGTCTACTCGGTGTACAATTTGGTACTCGTCAAAAGCCAAAGGGGCCTTATGAGTTTCAGAGGCACATGACTCCTCAGCCTAATACAAGTTGCGCCCCTGCACACATTGTGGTGAAAGAATACGTAAGCCTGCTTCGTGTGTGGTTGTTCTGTTGTGGGACTTCACAGTAGAGCAAGAAGCTTTAAGAGTGGATATTTGTACAGAGCTTGAAGGAGGGTTACCAAAACAAAGGAAAGTAACCTAATGCGACCTTTGGCATTACCGCAATTTAAGAAATCATTGTGAGGTTGCCGTTTAAAAACCTATTTAAAATGCAAGAAATCGGAGGAGGAGTGTTTTAAAGTTACTATGTCCAAGGACGGTTTGCTGCAACTTTTTTGGCGCTGGGTTACACGCTGAGTAAATTGTATTTAGGTACAATGGAGAGTATTTTGAAAAACAGCATGTAGTCATTGATGATTAAATGATTTTTTTTTTCAGGAACAGCCAGGTGAGTCTTATTATTTTCTGATCAGCTTATGTATTTCCACAACATTTACAATTTTGCTCTTACATAACCAATCGAAAATGACTTTCAGAACACTAAGTAAAATACATAATATGAGCTGTTTGATGAATTATGCTAATCATTCTGAGTATATGGCTAAAATCTTTACTAGCACATTTACAGAGTTTATTCTAGGATTTTAGAAACAGTCTTTGCATACTTTCAAAAGGCAAAATTCTTAACTCAAATAACATTTGTTATAAAAGGGTCTGGTTCGTTTGCCCGACGTTTACTTCACCGAAGGGTCACTTGACCGAAAATCACTTCACCTAAAAGATTGGTTCACCGAAAGATCACTTGATCGAAAAGTTCATTTCACCGAAGGGTCACTTGATCGAAAGGTACATTTCACCGAAGAGTAGCTTCAATCGAAAAGTTCATTTCACGGAAAGGTCTCTTTACCTAAAAATTCATTTCATCGAAAGGTCGTTTCACCGAAGGGTTAGTTTATCGAAAACTTTGGATTTTATTACAGGATCTGTTGAAGCATTGTGCAAGTTCGGCAGACAGACCACCAAAACGTTAGGGCGTTAAACTCAAATTGCGCTTTTGATCTTTCCGTGTCACAGAGAGTGCAAAGATTTAGTTCTAAGACAAAAATAATTAATTTTTAGTCCCTTCGGCCTAGGCCTTTTTAGCAAATTTTAATCATGTTCATAAGGTTTACATAAAAGTCATGTTCACTGCTCATGTTCATAAGGTTTACATAAAAAGCAAAATTAATAATGTTGCACATTTTTTCAGGGGAAACAAAAATTTATTTTAAGTCCCTAGGCCTTGGCTTAAGCCTTTTTTAGCAAATTTTAAACGTGCGTGCTCATATTAATAAGGTTTACATAAAAAGTCAAATTAATAATGTTGCACATTTTTTCAGGCAAAAAGAATTAATTTTAGGGCCCTAGGTCTCGGCTTAGGCCTTTTTAGCAAATTTTAACCGTGCGTGCATAAAAAGTTACTCTACATTTTATGCAATGCGTATGAATATCAGTAGGTTAAAATATGTTAATATGGCCTGGATCTAAGCCTACGGTCAAAAAATTAATGTTTTGTGGTTGAGTAAAAGTGGAACATTATTTACTTGATTTATTATGTAACCCTTATGAATATGAGCTCCGAGGATTAAAATTGGACGAATAGGCACAGATCTAGGCCTTATAATTAATGTTATATCTCGAAAAACCTACTCATCGGGAGGTATTTCATAGAAATTAAAAGTGTTTTTTATACAATCCTATAATGTTTAGGCGGCCAGTTTTTTTAAAAAACACGTTTAGTAGCCACACTCCAACAGATCTCTAACAACAAAATTCTCAGTTTTCGATAAACTGACCATTCTGTGAAATGATCTTTCGATATAATGAACTTTTAGGTAAAGTAATCCTTCGGTGAAATGAACTTTTCGATCAAATGTCCTTTCGATGAAATGAACTTTCAGGTGAAGTGACCTTTCGATAAAATGAACTTTTCGGTCAAGTGACCCTTCGGTGAAATGTACTTTTCGGTCAAGTGATTTTCGGTCAAGTGACCTTTCGATCAAGCGAACGATATCCGTTATAAAATGCTGATGCCTTTTTGTAATTCCAGAAGTGTTGCGCAGTAAAAGTAATAGTGCTCGAAGGGTGTGTGTTTCTGACATGCCGTACTGCTGGCTTCGGGCGGGGGCCCTGAAGCAAGATATAGACATTGTGTTTGTACTACCGGCGCTGGTTCTCTCATTTCCAAAGGGGACAGTGGCTCTGAATTAGGGTAGGCGACTCTACATAGCATTAGATACCCATAGAAGTCATTAAACCCCAAATAAAACAAAACTCCAAAGGGCATTAATATTTTATTAATCTGAACGAAATAAATTTGCCCACGGTTTAATACTCCATGTCCATCGGCATGTTGGAGCTGGAACCTGGACAGATTGCACTACTTTTCCAGCAGTGTCCAGTCCATGATGTTCCCGAGCTTTCTGCAGTGGGGTGGGTGGCTATCGAAGATGGACGGCCAACTTAGGCACACGAACGTGCTGCCAACCCCTTAGCCCGTCCGCAAGAGCATTCGCTGTATTGTGTGTTTGGAAACGTTTATCCGTGTGCCTTGGTGTACCATTAATTGAGGAATCGTACCGGCGTTCACTCGATTATTGACCACTGGAGATCTCATCTTTCCTGCATGTTGAGTGGATGCGTGTGCCTCTTTGGAACCATTCCTGCCCCACTTTCTCTGCCGCGGCCTTCAAACAGCCTGCGGTTGCTGAGATGCTGGCCCCAGCCTTTAATGTTTCGGTAATCACTACAGTCTCCCTAGAGCACAAGCAATGCCTCTAATTGCTGAGGCCGTGTCCTGTGGCGTAGTGGTCTAAACGTTAGCTTGTGACCATTCGTCCGAAATGGGGCTTACGGCACTGGCTCTCTCTCTCTCTCTCTTGGAACCAGTGGCCCTCACTAGGAACAGGCGAACCGAGTTGCTCTCAGTGGTCGTTGAACTCCCAAACAATAAAAAAAGACTAGTTGCTGAGATACTGGTCCTTGCCTTCCTTGTTTCTATTCTCCAGGTAACTTAATCATTAGGCGCCGTCGCAGTGGTCTCAAAGCTGGGTTCTGTCCAAGTGGTATAAGTTCAAGACATGGCTGGTGTGTTTGTTTTACAATACTGGCTCTCCACTTTCTCTGGAACCAGTGAGCCTAAATTAGGTGGGCTTCTGATTTATAGCCCTTAGACTTGCTCGCGGGTGATTGTGACGAAATCATAAAGTTATTCAAGATTATAATCACGATACAGAAATGCAAAGTGCCGTAATTATTGAAAATCGAAAGGAAAATACTTTTTGCAGATTTATTTTTTGAAGCAATAAATCCGCAGTGAATTATATTTTATATTATGCTTCCACAGTAAGGTATGAATACTGATACTCCGTTATATTACTTTTAATCGAGATTTTCACAGCATTTTGTAATGTATATTTTAAAGGGCAAAGCTATCCGAAAATAATATTCTAACATCTCATCGTCATATGCTACAAGAGTATAAATGTTCTTAATAGAAAGTGAATATTTTTGACACAGATATAGTGCCCACATATTTATTTTGCGTTATTTCTATATAGAATATTATCCTGTATGAATACGTACCCACATTACTAGGTGAAGAAGTTGGACCTTACAAGGGTAAGTAATATATATTTGTACGTATATCTTTTTACAGTTATGTAATTGCTGAAAAACATTTTCTCACTCACCCTACCACGTGGGACTTAGAACTTGCATGAAAATAAATATTTGAATATTTCGCACCTACATCAGGTACGATAACCGTTCGAATTGTTCTTTTTTTATATGAATATGTTATGCGGATAAATTGTGAATACGGCATTAGGGAGTCAGCTCATTTTCACAATGTTGGTATACTTCACTGCTATTCGAAAATGAAACATACATTTGATGAATCAGTTTTACAATTCTTCTATGAAATCGTGACTATTCTCCTAGGCTTTCGTGAGTCTTCTACATCACCCGGAGGAATCGTTTGGGTTACTTCACCTGACGACTTCGTAGTAATTCCAATGCTTTTACTACGCAGTGGTTTCTTTATTTTCAAAACAACAGCTGAGGTCGGAAGACTCTTAGCTGGACTATGGAGTGCTGGAGAAGGAAAAAAAGACAATGGAGAAGCTCGTCCCTCCATAATTCCCCAAAGATAACCTCCACGGGTCTTGTAAGTCCTTGCGTTTTAGGGCAGGACGAAACGTTGTTTGTTGGTGCGAATTTTCATTCAAAATGTACCTTGGAGAAATTCCCTGTACTGCACAGCTGTCACGATTGTACTTCTAACGACTATTCTTCTGATCATTCTGCCTAGTGACATAGTCTCGAGTTTGGGAAAATCGAGATAGTCATTTTCCAGGTTAGGAAAGATTGAATGTTTGCACGACAAGGATGGTTTTCCAACTCCTTGGTAGAAGTATCGTATCCACCTTTTATCAGTCTGGGTAAATTTCAAAACCTCGTCCCTACCACAAAACGCTGAGGCAGTTTGATTTTCTTTTGACTAGCCTCTCTTGGTATTTTATCAGTTGGATTCGGGTGTACATTTTGAAAAGAAAAAGGCTATTTACTGAAGGTTTTAGTTCAGAATTATGAACGATAGTTAAAACTTCATATAAGTAAAAGAAGTTGCCGTCTTTGCATAATGACCATTTGAAAAAAAGGATAAACATTTTTTCAAATTACATTTATTAGATAAAAAGCATCGTTAAAACTACATAAGATCTTTCGGACATTAAAATAAAGTCGATCAGATGTTAAAACCGGTGTGACAGATACATTAAATGCTATAAGTAGAAGTACATACCAACTGGAAGTGAAGTACTGTTCCCAAACCAATCACGAGGTATCCAATCAGAGGTCAAAATGCCGATAATACAGTTATATCTAAGGTCATGTGTCCATTTGAACGGTTTCGTCTGAATCGTCTGGAGTCAGTTTAGAAATAATAGATTTCCAAGGTAGTGGGATGAACTGAGGTAAAACATCATTGCATGACATCTTTCCATATTTAAAAATAAGACATCCCGTGAACCTCAATGAAATCTTGGAAGGTGGAGTATTCAAAATGGAAGTCTCGTTCCATATAGGATAATAAGATCCTTGATTTATTAAGCGCGAAAGGGATGTTGTTGAAGATGCCCCTATTTTCACAGTTTATTTGTGCTCAGCAAATCTAGTTTGCAATGTTCTATGGGTAGAGCCAATATACATTTTAATAGGTTCACACGGGTTTGCAGATTTTAAGGGGATGCAGTTCACCCCACGCCATGCTTATAAGTTAAGTCGACCTAATCACGATCCTTTTTTTTTTATCAAGGAGAGAATGTTCTTAGTTTTTACACCGAAGTCAACGTTGTATTTCTTGCACACATTTGTAAGAGGTTAATCGTTCTCGGATCCCACAACTTTTTTGGGGTGAACAATATCAGGTTGTAACGTGGTAAGATGAGTTCTCTCTAATTTCCTAAGGATGCGAGTCAGTGCTTGTTCAGGGTAATCGTGTTCAATAGCAATATTCGATACTTTTATTATTTCCTGTTGTCGGAAGCGACAACTGGAAATCTCGTGCTGTATCCTGTTCTCAATAATGGGGCTCTGACGACTGTCACATTGCGGTATAACTATATCACCGGAGTTACAGGAAATACTATCCCACGCTCACCAACCCGCTTGGCCATCCTGGTGAATTAAGCCCCCCCCCCCTCTCCCAATGATTCCACGACTCAGAATTTGGCCCTTAGTTTCCGGCAGCCAAAATGTACCCGGCCAAGACAGGCATGCTTGGTGTAACCAGGAAAGTTAAGAACTCGCGGATTAGGAAAATGACAAGAGTGAAAGACTTCATGATCAGAGTAAAATCTCTGAAATGGCAATGGGTTGAACATATTGCCAGAAGAACGAACCACCGATGGACAACCGAAATTTTAGACTGGATACCAAGGAACAGGAAAAGCTCCAGAACAACACGCGGGCGATGGGTGGATGACTGAATACTAGAAAAGCTTACCGGAGTTACGTGAAGGAGGCAGACCCAAGAGCGACCACTGTGGAAGATGTGTATTCCACAGTTCTATTTATGATAAAAACAACTTTATGCTGACGTAAATTAATCATATTCAGTGGGAATTTCGCAGCAGAATAGGAAACAGTACGCTTAAAAGATGTAACGAAATCAAATCTCATTTTCTGGGCAATTCTTGTGTAATGAAAGCTTTTTTGTATAATCTGAGCAGAACTCCTAGCGCACATGTCCATGAGCAAACACAGCAAGAAAAAATATTCTAAGGTACAACTGCTTCTATGTCAAGGAAAAACGAACTCTTCTTCAGGTAGAATTTTTAATGGGAGAAAGGTTGGTACACATTATCATTCATGTTTATACATACATAGGTGGAGAACTGTTACTTAAAAGTCCATTTGGTATTGTAATCACTCAGGGGAAATCTTTCTCTTTTGTGACTAGAAAGTTTGGGGATAATTTTTTATGAACGAAACTCGATTAAGTTCTTGCCTTCACCTTAAGACCTTAGCGTTATAATTCAAGAAGCGGGACAGCTGTTATATTAAGGTGGTTCCACCTAAAATCTCTGCCTTATGTTTCCAATAATAAAACTTCTTTACATGTTTTCTTCGCAATTAAAGTATTCCCAAGGATGAAAATTTGCACATCGATAAACCTAACTTTAAGTTATAGCATGGGATACTTAATACTTGCTAAAACATAACCATAATTGAGCAATCCAACATTTGCTTGTCTATTGACATCAATGTACAGGTCGTGCCATCTATTAACAGGTCTAAACATTACTCAAAAAAATGATTGATTTTTAATATAATTATGGGTATGTTTTAGAAAGTACTAAGTATCCCATGCTCTAACTTAAAGTTTCATCGATGTGCGAATTTTCATCCTTGGGAATACATTAATTGCGAAGAAAATATATAAAGAAGTTTTACCATTGGAAACATAAGGCAGAGATTTTAAGTAGAACCACCTTAAGAAATTCATATTAAACATAATAAGCTTTCGTTTTGGATTTGATGATATGCAACTTATCTTTGTGAATCCAATTTAAGGTTTCTGTTCACTTAAATAATAAACTGTGTATATAGGTGGAAAACTGTGTATATAGCTGGGGAACACAGTATGCAGTTGTGGTCCCGAAATGCTTTTCTATACCTTAGCAAGAATTCTACACTTCGTTTAATCATCCCCGCAATACAAACCGATGGTTCACGCGCTCATGTGACCTATGCGCTTCAAAATAATGTTATATATTTACAAATGTGCCGAAGATATCAAGTAGGTAATATTTTATGTAAACGCAGGTTTGAGATTTTTCATTAATGTGTCTGCCTTTAACGAATAGATTGTTTTTAAAGAATTACACCGTTACTGCTTCACTTTCATGATCTTGCTTATTGCAGCTATACGTTTTTTGCTGTAATTTTATAGTACAGTGAAACCTCTATTAACGGACATCTCCGAACGTTTGTGGCCTTCAAGCAGCGGCAAATTTTTGTTGGTGCAGGTCAGCTACCGTAGAATTAACATTAACCTCTGAGCAAAGGAACATCTTGACAGTGGTCAACGGACACCACAGTTAGTTCTGAAGAAGTTCTAACGACACATTGTCTTTTAGGATATTTTGTAGTATCTTCGGTATTTTTGCGAAAGGTATAAGATAAGGACAAAGATTATTGCTAAAGAACCTGGGTCTCGAGAATAATGGGTTGGATTACTGAGGGTGCATTTGTGTGCTGAAGCGAAAAGAAAGGAGTTAAAGTTTAGATATACATAAGGCGAGCTCTCGCGGTTCTTTCAGTTGCCCTCTTGGGGGCTGAGGAAGTGGTTTCTGGTGCCTAGAATGTTGGCGGCTCTACCTCTAAGTGTGGTCCACGTGGCTTGTGTTTCTGCTTTCAGGAGCTCGTTCAGCTGACTGTGCAGTTTCACTACGCTGTAGGTAAAACATATATTTTTTGTAGCGTATAATTTAACCCTAATCTCCTAGCTGGCTGTTTCTAAGGGTTGTTTAGGACCAGTCGACAGACTGCTTTCCTAAAATTCTCTACTCCGTTATTCGTCTATACTTGATTATTATACTGAGTTACATTTGTAGAATACGCTGCATCAGTTTTCTTTGTACGTAGTGTCTTATTCTGCTTGTGTACAAACCCAATGTACTAGCAATGTTAACTTAAGCTTAACCTCCGAACAACAGCCACTTGTTTTCCTAGTCAGAGTAATAACCGTTGTTATGAGCTTTCACTGTATAAAAATTCCAGTTATATCGTTGTTTTTCTCGCAAAGTGTGTTAAATTCTGCTGTCTTCTGTAGGTTATAAACCGGATGTCCATCCAGGAATTAGCCACGTATTTCAAGCAGCAGCATTCCGATTCGGGCACACAATGATTCCGCCTGGACTATATCGAAGGTTTGTGAGTTGTTTTCAAGTTATAAACAATTATCAATGCATGTCCTCTGGAGTGCAGTTTTTTTTTTTTTTTTTGCTTGCTTTCTTTTGAAATGGAATTTCTGAACATACTGTCATTTGAGAAATTTTCACACTAGTTTCTGGATTTCACGTGTGACGTCTTATGCTTTAAAGTTATTTTGGCGTTATTTGATTGTTTTTAAAGAGTCACTAAACTCCATATACTAATACTGAGAAGAGAACACAAACGACCAGGATAGAGAAAAGGCTAAGTATATGACTTACATTTTTTACTTTTACCTTCCTTGAAACATACAGGTCCGCCTGTCAAGCGATATTTGAAATTTTAACTAAACTAATCACAGACTTGTATCCTTGTAGGAGCAGGATATAACATCTCTTCGTGCAATAATAGAAACACTCCTCTTTAGTCTGTAAAGGTCTTGAATATTGTAAACTGAATGGACAAGTTATCATATACACGTATCTAACAACGTGTTGCTCCACTTCTTCCCCTCACTACAGAAGCCAAACGTCTTGGTAAGGCTCAATGAGGTGTTGAAAATATGGAGATAATATTGCTGCCCATGAAGCGATGATAGGCTGTCGCTGTCCTAGAGCATCGGCAGTTACCAGTGGGGGTTGGTGGGCTAGAACAGATCTTTCCTATGCTTCCCACAAATTCTGTGGTCCAGCGATCGAGGGGGCCATTCGAGTGTTATAAACTCATTAGAATACTCCTGGAGCCAGTTGGTCTCCACTCGGAAAGTAGGCAATGTGTTGCCGTCATGTTTGAAGATGGCGTCATGGTAATATCGGGAAATGTTTGCATAGTGTACTCAGTTTCTCCCCAAATTCTCGCACCGTTCAACATGGAAAGGATTCAGCAATGGCCTCCAGCTTGGCATCATCGATAGCTTCATCTGACCTACCGTGTGGTTCGTTTTTGATGCTCACATCGCTTGACCAGAATTTACGAGGGCTATGCTGAAATTAAAAAACAAGAATGTTTTAAAAATTGCGAATTGTAATGATTGAAGAAATAAGTGCGATACTTTAATATATTTTTCTACAAAATCTGTTTCTTTGGAGACATTTTCCCCATTTTTCTGGCAGTTTAAAGATTCTCCTGCGGAAGAACCCCGTTCCAGTTGCGCGAAGACACCGACGTACAGTTTGCTGTATTGCTTCCGCGCTGTAGTAGAGTTGGCTGCGCATCTGATTATTTACGATTCCAAAAAGATGATGGGGTGAGGTACAAGTTCCCATCCGAATTTCTGATTTTTTTTTCCGAGGTTGAACGAGCAGAGTAGGGCGGGCCAAGAATTTTCCTGCTGAAGGACGTTTTTCTTTCCCGGCTGTTCATCACGCAATGCACGACAGAGCTTTTCTAATGTTTGGACATAATGAGCTGCATTTACGGTTTGTCCAGGCTCTAAAACCTCAACCAGGAATGCACCAATCTGCTTCCCAAAAGACAGTTCCGTAAACTTTGCAGCTGACTGACCTGTCGTAGGCTTCTTCCTGCTTGGTAAATGGAGATGATGCCATTCCATGCTCTGGAGTTTTGTTTCAGTTTCGAAATGGTGGAACCAGCTTTCATCACCTGTCACAAAACTGTGCAAAAATCGGCCCTTTCATTTCGATACCGCTTCAGCAGTTTGTGACGAAATGTTTTTGCGTTTTCGTGGTCTTCTGTTATTAAACGTGGGACTCGGCGGGCACAAAGTTTCAAATATGCTAAGCTGCTAATCTTTACCTGAACTGCATTGTGTCCTATGCCCAAGCTCGCGGCAATTTGCTCCACTGTCACACGGCTGTCATCACGAATTAAGGCATCAACACTTGTGTTCAGTAGAGGCTGTTCGACGGCGACCGTTACTAGGCTGATCATTAATGTCTGTGAAACCGTCCTCAAAATATTTTACCCACCTTCTCCCACTGCTGGTACCCATACACGCATCTACGAATTAATGCTGAAGCCTCTTCACCACAAGGAAAGTGTTGCTGCCTTAAATGTTGATCGGCAGCCGGAATTAGTCTTTCACTAGGAACTAAATCGCAGCACGCTGACGGTACAATGTATCACTGTCGGCCATCTTTTCTCGCGTCTGTTTGGTCACATGACTGATGCTAGTGACATCATTTGGCATTCATGGCCACAACGACAGATTGCAATACGTGTCTACGAACTATCATTCTTCCAATGCGCAATCTGCCTGTGTTTTACAGCTTTGCTCATTGCTTTCAGTATGACCTACGTATTGGGTTGTCGGAAAAGTCATGACGTATTTTAGACATGTTTTGCAAAGGCCATTTATTGATAGAAAGGACAAAGATCAATCAATGATATGATGCCCGTTTTGTTCGATAACCTTTTGCCATCTTTCAGTGAGCTGCAGAATGCCTCGTTCATAGAAGGACCTGTCTTTCGTGGCGAAAAACTGTACAAGGTGCTGATTTACAGCCTCATATGAATTGAACGCTATACCACGCAAGGACTGTTGAAGAGAGCTAAACGAGTGGAAGTCTGACGGCGTAAGGTCAGGCGAGTATGCTGGATGTGGCAACACATTCTACCCAAGCTCCAATAATTTTTGGCGGGTGATCAAACTTGTGTGTGGTCTCCCGTTGTCGTGATGGAACACAACACCTTTACGATGAACGAGATCTAAACGTTTCTGGATGATGGATTCGTTCAAACTGTCCAATTGCCGACAGTACACATTCGAATTGATTGTTTGGTTCCGTGGTAGGAGCTCGAAAACAAGACACCTTTAAAATCCCACCACACTGAGACCAGAACCTTCAGCTGATGAATGTCTGCTTTGGATGTCGTTTGAGGCGAAGCAGCACGTCGGGACCAAGACCGTTCGTGCAGCGCATTGTTGTACACAATCCACTTTTTTTCACCAGTTATCAGTCTCTTCAAAAAGGAAGGATCGTTTTTATCACGTTTAATGAGCATATCGCAGATGTTTATACGCGCGATCAATTGAGCTTCTTTGAGTTCATGAGGAACCCACACATCGAGCTTGCGTACGTATCCCAGCTTCTTCAGGTGGTCGTGAACGTTTGAATGATGGATGTGCAATGTGTCTGCAATCTCTCGTGTCGTGTAACGTAGGTTTGACTCGATCAATGCCTTAATTTGGTCATCAACCTCGGTTGGCCTCCCGGACCGAGGATGATCGTTGAGGTCAAAATCAGCAGCACGGAATTTGGCGAACAACCGCTGTCACTGACATTCTTGTAGAGCATTATCTCCGTACACTTTACGCAACTTTTCACAAGCTTGACGCGCGTTCTTCCCTTTACGGAAGTAAAACAGTAAAATATGGCGAAAATGCACAGTTTGGTCTTCCATCTTCAACTTAATGTCAAATCTCCGCAAATCAACCAAATCGCTCACTATTCCTTTTAGACTGCAGCTAGAACAAGCACCTGTCGAATGCCATAGCGATAACAGAGCTTCCAAAACAGCCCAACCGCCATCGGGGGACCAAAATACGTCATGACTTTTCCGACAACCAATATTTAACTGCCCAACGTTGGATCGTCCATTAACTAACGGTGCCTTCTCCATATGTTGTCGCGAGCTACCTCTGATGCATGGTGTCCAAGTTTAAACTAAATATAAGAAAGTGGCACGAATTTGGTTCTGATGCATAGACCCCTTCACCATAGCACAATCTTGTAATTGACGAAATGACTAGTGCCTTATAGGCAGCATGCTTTAAGTTTACACATCAAAAGTTGCGTTGCGCGAAGTTTTAATTCTTAAATTAACACTTCAGAAAATGCCAAATGAAACTTTGGCTACAAAATCCGAATTTCATCTGCAACATGGTTGTGTTGAATTTCGACGTTTGCTAAAGGAATGGCACAAATTCGTTCAGTGTTAATACAGATAAGTAGAACTATGCTTTCGGTATGAATGCGCTCATCGATCGCTGACACGGACACAGAGTAACTGTGCCAAAGACAGGCATGTATCAAATTTCAGTGTCCATAAGTACAATAATCCCTTGACGTGTTAATTTTTCAGCGCTTGGTAAGAGCAATAACAAAACATATAAAAGATCCGTGTTTATTGGCGAAGGAAAACAATAGTTTCTTCCCACAAGCGTTCCCCGTCAATGGACGGCTTCTTCAGGCGGTTACAAAGGAAACAGAATCGAACTTTGATTCTGTTTCCTTTGTAACCTCCTGAAGAAGCCGTCCATTGACGGGGAACGCTTGTGGGAAGAAACTATTGTTTTCCTACGCCAATAAACACGGATCTTTTATATTTGTTTTGTTTATTGCTTTGGTGTTGACAACCCATAATTTACTCAAGAGCAATAACGTTCAAGATTATAAATTCATCTATTTTCAGACTTGGTAAGAAGAATATAAAACATAAGGTGTGAAATCTGGCGAATTTCTGCTTTGATGATACTATGACCTCGACACCCAGATCTTCAAAAGAATTTCTGTTTGAGTAAATCCAAGAATTTGTGGGAAAACATCTGGCACTCATAATAGATATTCATGGAATTTATGTTATGGGCCTCCATATAAGCGCAATTTGTGGGAAGGAATGTTTAACGATAAAGATACTCTAGATTTTTCCTTTTCAGCACGTTTTGTGCAATCTCTCGATGGTCTTTTTATCACTCTTACTTTCAAAAATGCTTTATATGTAGGATACGTCATGGACAGATATTAATATTAAAACTTATTCTTCCATTCAGTTTCAAACATTTTGTTCCAAAATTTTAGTTTTTGTAAAATCGTGAAACTCCTAGCTAGTTTCTTGCAAAAGAAAAAAACGTTATCTGCTTTTTCTTTTCTTTATTAGTAACTAAAATATAATTTAATCAAATTTTCCTTGATTTTGAAGATACCAACTAGAGTTTTTCATTAAGAGAAAGTTAAATCTAATGTTTTATAATTTGATGGCACTAAAAAAATTATACATAATGCACGAAATGGCAATGTACACGACCATAATCTACGCGTAAATGAGGAATGCAGATAAAACGGGTTGTCTGCGGAATGCCTGTTTAGTAAGATATGGAATTTGTAGCGCGTTATCAGACTGCCAGCACCAGCCGATATGACAAACGTTGGATTATAATTTCAGATCGACATTCAACGCGGTTCTCCGATGAGTGAATGTGAGACCATAGGACTATGGGAAATACAGAAAAGCACTGTCTGAAATATATGTCCTAGGCAGTCCGAAGGTCACCACGACAAGGGTCGGTCGTTATCTTGATCTAACAGCGCAGGTTCATGGACCCCATACAGTAAAACAAGTGAGTGCAGGGCTTGCTGCAGGCGAATGAGAAAGCTTCTTGTCCACACACAAAACACTGAGAGCTTCCTGAGGGTGGTCGTCACCCTAGCCTATCAGTTGAGTGCATTACGTGAATTCTTCAGTGTCCCGTCTACTTGATGTGAAGTCTACGACGAAATCCCTCCTTAAATTCAGACAAAATGGATGAATGTCAGTTCCACTGATGAATCAGTAATCAGTCTGGACATGGATTCAACACGTTCCTTCTGAAGAAAAGGGAGATTTCACTCCTGTAACAACACTGAAAGATCCAGTTAACGAGAACGTGGCCACCCTGGGTGGCGCAGTGGTCTAAGCAATGGCCTCTGATCATTTATCCGAAAGGGGTTTGGGTTCGAATCCCGGTGAGGCATGGATGTTGTGTTTGTCTTACGGCACTGGCTCTCTCTCAACCAGTGACCCTAAATTAGGGATGGGCGACTGCTTATAGCCCACAGAGTTTACTCACGGTGGTCGTTAAGCCTCCAATCGAAAAAATAACGAGAACGTGGATTGCTGGTGTGGGAAGGCATCAATGCCATAAATTTCTATACTTCAACTAGTAGTATTGTATGCATTGTATTGACGGTACCCGCAAACGTAACGTTCGCCTCTTTGCAAAAACACTGGGAATTGACTTCTTTTTAAAGGACGAGAACGCTGCTTTCTCACCTTTCCTTTGTAAACAGTATCTATACACGGGGCAAAGCTAACCCAGTTGCACTGTTAATGTTGTGAAACCGATTCACCGACAACATATCTCTTGTTTATCAGTATTTCTACGCGTACTAATAGGGTGCCGTGTGTCGCGGACCCTTCCTTATACGGATGACTGAAGGCAAGATAGAAGAAAACTTCCTGCCTTACATCACGATGTCCCACCTAAGCCCCCACACCTTCTTAACCTTGCTGACCACCAGACCAACGATTTCTGAAGGAGTATTTAAAAGCAGATTCAGTATTTCAAAACGGCAACCACGAAGAAAGGAGCAAGTTTAGTGATCGCCAAGCCATTCTCCCGCTTTATCCTCCGGCTAACAATTCTTCCCTTCCGCTCGTAATAAATATCCTCCTTGTGTATTCTGTATGGCTTCTCTGACGCAAAACAGAAGTGACAATCACGTCGCCAAAATGCGAATATGTGTACTTTTTTCAAACGCGACCGAATCTGGGATCTGTACAGAACATCTCTATACGTGTGCTTTTTTTTAGGTCTCAGTTCAAGCTCGAACACTAACTTTAAAACTAGAACTATATTATTCAGTGGACTCCGTAACTTTAACTCCATGGTCGTCAAGCCAGCTTTGCCCCGAGTATACGAGAACAGACTATACTGTAAAATGTATCGCGGCAATGGTCAGCAAGATCGCAGGCCATGTTTTCCACACACAACATCTGAGACGCTGTGTGGAGATTTTTTCGCTAGTGGCCAGATAGACATCTGGAGTGTATTGTGCAATCGTAGGTGGGCTTTAGTGCCTTAAAAACTCGTTGTCAGCATCTTTCATATCTCAAAATAGTATAACTATATACTAAAAATCCGAAAATTTATTGGCGTAGAATAAATAATCAAAATTTCCAAGCTTTCTCAAGGAAGGTAGACAGCTAACTGCAAACAGGATAATAGAACGTTTCAACACTTTAAACGCGGTGACTTGACTAGACAATAAATGATTAGGAGCAAACGTGATATTTCGAAGAAACGAGATCACGTTGGTTGGGCACGCGGTACTGTGGTAGAAGTCTCAGCATTATTTGAAGAATTGATTCCAAATACGTGGTAACTCCAGAGAGACGCTATCGTTACAAGCCTCGCAGCTGGTCAAGATTTCCAAGGTTTCGCGAATGGCAGTAGATTTGGGTGTGGAGTATGAAGCTATATTTCTTTACATCACTCCATATAGGATCGGCGGACTTGAACTTGACTTCTCTTGATAGGGCAGTGGTTATTTTTCCGTCTCTTGTATCCCTTTTATGTTCGCTGATTCTAATTCCAAACGAACGTTTGGGCATTCCGATGTAGTATCGCCTGGAGCCGTCCGGATATTTTAGTGGGATGGCATAAAATATCCGGACGGCTATTTTATGCCATCACGTTGGTTGGGCACGCGGTACTATATTTTAGTGGGATGAATTTTTAGTATATATTTATACTATTTTTAGTTTAATTTGGTGTACAGTTCCTACTTTTTGAATCTTTCATATCATTGCACTCACTGGCAGGAATAATTTAACGCCCTATTAGAGAGTCTTCATACACCGATGAGCTATTACATTATGACCACTTACCTAAGTTGTAGGACCCCTCTATCCCGCAAAACAACGGTCACTCTACGAGGCACCGATTCGATGAGGTGGCGATAGGTATCCTGGGGTATCTGGTACCTACCATAATGTCAACAGCAGGTCCTGCAGTTCCCGTAGATTTCGGGAGAAGGTGGCGATTTATCGCGAGCCCGTTTTTTCCAAGTCTAACCATAAATGTTTAATTGGGCTCATTTCAGGTGAATTTCGAGGCCAGGGCAATAACAAAAAGTCACCAGCATGTTCCTCGAACCCACTCCTTTGACGATTCTGGCAGTGTGGCATGGCGCATTGTCCTGTTGGTAATAGCCATCACCAGCAGGGGACACACAGTTGCCATGAATGGGTAAACTTGGTCCGCAACGATGTTCAGATACCTGACAGGGATTGTGCTATTGGGATAATGGGGTCTAAAGTATACCAAGAAAACATCGCCCACAGCATAACACCGCCGGCCTGTTTCCACCCAACAGTACATCCAGGTGCCATAGCCTCCGTTGGTTAAATGGCGTATCCGCGCTCGGCCGTCTACGTGATGCACTAGGAATCTTGATTCGTCAGACCAGGCCGCTTTCTTCCAATCATCCACAGTCCAATCTCGATCTTGGGCCCATTTCATGCGTTGTTGGCGATAACGTGCAGTGATCCTGGGGATCCGGCTGGGTCTTCGGCTACGCAGGCCCATGAGCAGAAGTAGGCGATGAATTGTGGGCTATAACACATTGCCCTGATCATCACTGTTGTAGCTGCGGGTGATTTGTCGCACTGTGGCCTTGAGATAGCTGTGAACAATGCGCGATAGTCTCCCCTCTGGCATCAATGAGTTGCGGACGGCACAGGGCTGGACGACGGGTTCGTCGTTTGGCCATCTGTGCACCCCATTTGATATGTACTCACTACAGCGGTGCGTGAACAAGCCGGGCCATTTCCGTGATCGTAGTTTCTGAGGCTCCGTGCCATCACAATTTGTACTTTATCAAACTCTGATAAATCGTCAGCTTTTCCCATTCTGACTCCGAACACTCTACTAACCGAAAGGCGGTCCTCTGGTTGTTTATATACTGCTCTGTGAACTTCACCTGCGCCACCGTTCGGTCTCCAGGCGCTCTCATTTGTCAAGGCTGGGGGTGGTCATAATGTAATGGCTCACCGGCGTAGACTCTTGACAGAAACCGCCTTTCACCATCGAGAACTTTGTGCTGTAACATAAGCTGTCTTTTTCCTGATCCTCATCCGAAGTACACGTGTATGGGTTTATATTAACCGCACATGGCACGGTGTTGTCATCCGATTGGCTGGATTATTTTTAATTTATTCCCGCATTTCTTCCTTAATTTTTGAACAACTGTGTAGTTACTGTATACAAAATCTATCGTTGAATGGGTCTTACAAAGCCAGTCTCTCAAGAGCTCAGGTCCTCCCTTGTTGCCGAGCAATGTAAGGTGTGGATCACTGGCTGAGCGTCCGAGTAGGGCCTGGATTCCAGTCCAGGATAAAGCAGGGGTGGATTTGTTCTTTCCCGGGAGCCAGTGGTCCGAAATTAGAGACTGGAAACTCCTTAGAGCTTTAATACTGACTGGTTGTTGAACCATAATTAAAGAAAAAGTGCCCAGGGGTGGCTCAGTGGTCTAAGAGCTGGCTCATGACTATTCGTCGGTGACGGGTCTGGGTTCGAATCCCGGTAAGGCATGGATGTTTGTCTTAGTCACTGGCTCTCGCCCTTCCCTGGAACCAGTGGCCCTAAATTAAGGACGGACGACTGCTTATAGCCCATTAAGTTGCTCACGGCGGTCGTTATACTTTCAATCAAAAAAAGAAAAAACAAAAGTGCTCAGGTTTTAGAAGATACTTCCCGCTGGTGAGGGCGCGACTGAAATTTTGAAGATACCAAAGATTTTCTCTGATACTGTGTGAGATAGCAAACTTCCTTTTCACTTTCAATAGGCCTTCAAGGCATGTCAACTGTTATATCCTTTAGTCCAGCGGTTTGTACCCAGACGTCAGGTTCTAGCTTTAAAAAAACCAGAAGGGAACGTAAGTTACAAATTTTATTGCGCATTTTGTTTAAGCACAGCCATAAACGGTCATGAGACAAGTTATTTTGTAAACCACATTACATTTTAAACTGCCAGGTAGATGGATTCAGTAATATAGAAAGTGAGGCTTGTTCTTTTTTTTTTTTTTTTTTTTTGTCGTAAACTCATCTGAAGTTCTGGAGATTGAATTTTGAAATAATTGAATCCAACCACATTACCAAAACGTCCAGCAACAGTATTAAAATTCAAATTAGGGACAATATTAAGATGCAAATCCTGTTATTTATTACCGTGGACAGAATAACGAACAGTGTAGGAAGCATGAAGGGGGACTATAATCGGAAAGAAACTGCGATTTCGATTGGGAGTGACAGAGAAGAGGTAATTGAAGTGCAAGAAGAAAAGGAGTAGGTGATAACACTGATCCTTGAGGTACGCCTGCTTTAATTTAGTGAGAACGTGAACACACCTTATCGACCGTACGAATAAAGCTTTTGGGAAGGGAGGCCAGTGACACAAATTACAGCAAGTTTCCGTATCATGAAAGCTGGCTTTTAATATTTCATGATGACATCAGAAATTAACGGCAGCACGGGTGAAGATATCTCTGCCATCTCGTGAAGAATTCTTTTCTTTAGTTTTTTTTATAAACATTAACCTGTAATAAAAGCAATCCTGTGGCTTGAGTCAAAGGTGAGGAACGTTTATTGGGCTAATCTGCATAAGGAAAATGTAAAATTCTGAAAGCGGGAAATTATATTTAATTTTTAAAAAAGGAAATAACATAGTTCATAAATATAAATTAGGCACACTTCAAACGTACACAATAAAGCTACGTTGAGCCATACACAGTACGGCAATTAAGTAAAAAGACTGAATTTTAAAAATAATGGAAAAGCAGGAAAACTTCTGGAAAGTACACACATTTTTTAGTTGAGTACACACACTTTTTTTTTCTTTCCACGTTTTTCTTTAACACACAGCAACCGAAAAATTGTATTTCGACACCGCTGGGGAGCAAACCCCATATCTCTCGAGATTTAGCGGAGTGTGTTCGCCTTACGCCACGGTGCCAACAATCCACGGCCCTATGTGTGTTTATCTGTTAGCACCTGACTTTAGAAAATCGTAGAGATGGGCTCAGCAACTGAGACGTCTCCATCTGGTTGGTGAGACTTAATGGCACAAGCTATTAAATTATAGCAAATAAATGCAAACGGCGAGAACAATAGTGAAAATCCTCTAAATACGTGGCGTCAGTGAGTAAACAAAGTCATCGCTCTTTCCACGGTTTTTTTTTAATTAGCACACAGCAACTGAAAAATTGTATTTCGAAACCGCTGAGAACGAACCCCAGATCTCTCGACAACTAGCCGTGTGTGTTCGCCTTACGCTGCGGTGACAACAATACCCCGGCGCTATGCGTGTTTATCTGTCAGCATCTGACTTCACAAATCCGTAGGGATGGGCTCAGCTACTGAGATGTCTCCATCTGGTGGGGCTTAACGGCACAAGCTATTTAATTATAGCTAATAAAATCCAAAGGGCGAGAGAAATGGCGAAAATCTTCCGTGCAGGCAATTTTAAATACAATCGTCACTCTTTCCACGTTTTTCTTTAACACACAACAACCGAAAAATTGTATTTAGATACCGCTGGGAACGAACCCCAGATCTCTCGATAACTAGTAGAGTGCGTTCGCCTTCCGCTACGGTGCCAACAATCCCCGGTGCTATGTGTATAAAACGTGGAAAGAGCGATGGTTTGTCTACTTACATTGCCTCCACGTATTTGGAAGATTTTCACCATTACACACACTTGTTTTCGTGCCAAAAATTGCTGTACACTGATAATCCTCTGTGTGCAGGTGTGTTATGCTGAAGAAAAAGAAAACCATCACCCGTTTTTTACGCTTTCCAACCGTAGGTTGAAGAAACGTATATGCTCCAGCTTTGTCCGTCTGTCCGTCCGCACGATAACTCGCTTAAAAAGGGTTCGATTTTGATGAAATTTTAGTATGTGGTAGGGGACCACCTGGGGACGAACCCTATTGGAAATGGAGTCAAAGGTCAGGACATAGGAATGGGATCCATTCCATTGCCCTTATGCGTCGTAACTTGCATAAAAATGGTTCGATTAAATTTTAGTATGTGGCAGTAGACCAACTGGGGACGAACCTTATTGAAAATGGCGGAATGGGGGTCGAAGGTCGGGACATAGGAGCAGGATCATTTCAATGTCTTTGTGCGTCATAACTTACGTAAAAATGCTTTGATTGCGACAGAACTGTATCATGTTCTCGAAGTATACTGAACCGGTTCTGTTTAATATCATCGAAATGGGGGAAAGGTCAGGGCACAGGAGCGAGATTTATTCCACCGCCATTATCCTCATAACTCGAGTTATGATTTCTGGTATGTTGAAAAACGTATCGTAATCAATGCATTGCATGATTTTACTTTTTATTCTTTCGCGAACTTGCTCAATAAGTTCAGACGTGAGCACTGAAATAGCTGGTGTCCAGGCTGTTTCGTCATTTTCCAAATCTTCTCGCCCGTCCTAGAAGCAAGCATGCCATCAAAATATTTGTGTACGAGATAGACAATTAGTCCCCATACACATCACGCGACAATTCAACTGTCTCAGATGCAGTTTTACCGATTTTCAGACAAAACCTGATATTTGCTCTCTGCTCCAGGACAGTGCGACAATGCTCTTCCACCGAGTGACGTCATGCATGGCGTGAATAATCATCTGCGCGTTTCTCACGCAAACTCTGTTGCCACCGCATAACTGATAAATGACTAATCAAAAAACATGCCTTCGCGACCCGACCCGTGTGTTTTACTAGGATTTAAAAAATCAGTCTCAGTGCTTAATTGCCGTACTGTGTGTATTACATAGAAAACGCCCATCGGTTCTGCATCTGTGTTTGAGTATCATATTTGAATTTGTGGCGAATTCAGAGCACACTGAAAGTAATGCTTCGTCCCTCATAAGATTTTTATTTGTAGCAGCAAAAATGTGAAACTCGGTGGCAAAATACTTGGACATATTGTTTATAATGCTAGCCTATTAAAAGTATTGTCTATTCCTTTCTATACATTTCCGTCATCTTTGAACCCATTGGTAAAATCCGTCTTGGAAAAATTCCTGAGGCAGTTGTTCCACCCATGAGTTCACAGCCAGTTTAACGTCTGTCACATCGTCGAAACGTTTCCCCAGGAAGAGTGGTTTTTCAAAGCGGCAAACAGGAAAAAGTCTGAGGGAGCCAAATCAGGACTGTCGGAGGGGGGATGGGGCATCACCGTCCACCCCGTTTTGGCAATAACCTGCGAAGTTTCCACTGAGGTGTGGGGACGGGCGTTATCGTGGTGTAAAATAACACTATGGAGTGGAATATCACGTCTTTTCCTTCTGATAGCTTCCTTTAGCTTCTTCAATGTCTGCACATAGTGAGCACTGTTTGTTGCCCCCCCCCCCGTTCAAAGAAATTAGTCAGAATGACACCACGTTTGCCCCAGAAAATTGCCACCATCACTTTCCTGCGGAACAAGTTGTTTTCACCTTTTTCTGTCTAGGTAAAGATGTGCGGTGCCATTCCATTGACGCACGTTTTGTTTCTGGGTCATGAAAGAACACCCAGGTTTCATCCCCCGTCACAACATTAGAGGAAAATACCCCACTCTTCTTCTCATAAGTCTTAAGAGATTCCGGCACATGTCCACCCTTTGCTCATATTGTTCACGGGCTACATTTCTTGGAATCCACTTTGAACAATTTTTCTGTAGTCCAGATCCCTAATTCATGTTTCCATAGCACTATAACCACAATGAATTGCATCATACAGCTCCTGAATGGTGACACGACTATCAGCTGTGATGAGATCTTTCATTCGTTGCCTGTTGGCATCTGTCACTGCAGTTGCGGGTCCTCCACTCCGTCGTTGTTTGTCCGACACTTAACTTTTTCTCCCTCTCGAAACCTCTTCATCCATCTTCGGACATTACTGATGTCGATTGTGACAGCTCCATACACCGCTAGGAGTCTTCTGTGAATTTCTGGAGCCTCACATCCCTTTTTTTCCAAGAACTCAATTACGGCTCGCTGCTTTTCTCTGTCATTCATGATCTTTATTTCCGATTCCGAAAAATATTTGTTCTCACATTAGTAGCATATCAGTACACACGTCAGTGCAGTTTCATTACAATCACTTCAAAATTTTCGAATTGTTATTAAAGAGGAGGCATTACTTTCAGGATGCTCCTTGTATATATTTTACTTTTCTCCCTATGTCAGCTTTCTGTAATTCCAATTTGAGTAATTCTATTTACATCTCGTAACTATTACCGATGTGAGCATTTTGCGTATTTTTTCATAAATCAGTTTTCTCGCTTGGTGGCGCAATTGCATATTTTTTTACATCTGTATCTCTTCTTCCACCAGTTTTGGCTAGCAGGCAGGTACTTCACAAATGGAAAAAACCGTTTTAATCGCAACACGAACGGTTTGCTTTTCGTCCCACACGCTCGCAACTAAGAATTTGAATAACACTTACTGAAGCAACTCCTCCTTGGCATAAACGAGACAACCACATCATTCCTTAGAAACCTCCCTTCTTGCGAGTGTAAAAGAGGATGCGTATTTTCAGGTAATTTGCCCTTAACAGTTTCTAGGTAAGTTGCACTTTGCATTTCTTAGGCTTCGGAGAACGCAGAAATACTAAAACACTCCCACTCGCCGTGCTACGATTGAAGACTTTTGAGCTGGTCTCTTTGTAAAGGTTTGTTTACTAAGTACACTAACATTTGAGTGCTTCTGAACATTCTAAACTTACAGGGGATTTCTAGAGGTTCTTCATACAAAAAAATATCATACAGGCTTATTCCAAAGTGAAAATCCTCCAAATACGTGGCGTCAGTGAATAAACAAAGACGTTGCTCTTTCCACATTTTAGCGACACAGCAACCGAAAAATTGTTATTCGGCCACTACTGGGAAATCGAACACCAGATATCTCGATATCTAGCCGAGTGCGTTAGCCTTACACTACAGTGGCCAACAATCCACGGCGCTATGTGTGTTTTTCTGTGAGCTTCTGACATCATAAATCCGTAAGATGGGCTCAGCTACTGAGAAGTCTCCATCTGGTGGGTATTAACGGCACTGGCTATATATTAATTATTTTAAAATTATTGGCCCCCGTGGTGTAAGGCTAACGCGCTCGGCTAGATATCGAAAGATCTGGGATTGGATTCCCCAGCAGTGGCCGAATAACAATTTTTCGGTTGCTGTGTGTTGCTAAAACGTGGAAAGAGCGATGTCTTTGTTTATTCACTGACGTCTCCCGTATTTGGAGGGTTTTTACTTTGGATTTAACTGTTATAATTAATATATAGCCAGTGCCGGTAATGCCCACCAGATGGAGACGTCTCAATGGCTGAGCCGCCCATCTTACGGATTTATGATGTCAGAAGCTGACAGAAAAACACACATAACGCCGTGGATTGTTGGCGACCGTGGTGTAAGGCTAACGTGCTCGGCTAGATATCGAGAGATCCGGTTTCAATTCCCCAGCAGTGGCCGAATAACAATTTTTCGGTTGCTGTGTGTTGCTAAAACGTGGAAAGAGCGATGTCTTTGTTTATTCAGGTGTATTCCGTTTTAGGACTCATTTCTTCATGTTTAGCTCGACTTCTTGTATTGTGTAGACACTTATTTGTTGTTGAAGATGTCCTTTAAAAGTTGTTGTAATTATTCTTGTAATACGCTTTGCCATTTGGTGCCTCTTTTTAACCACTGCTGATGGCAATTCAATGCATCTTTACTTCTATGTCATGATCGAACAGGGAATAAGCTACAGTTATCTGCTTCTTTCCTTCTTGATATGAGATTTCACATTTAAAACATCGAGGTCACAGCTTTTCTTGTTGAGAGGTGATTAAAATTTATGAATTGGAAACTGGAAATCATTACATATCTAGAAAAGAGACAGATGAAGAAAAATGGGTTCATTGTCTGCTTTTTAAAAAGCACGTCTTTTCACCTTACTGTGTACGTTATATTGCAAAAAGCCATTTAGACCCTCGAGAAACACGGGAATCAAAATATCAACTGTTAAAGCTTTTTGGTATCATTTAGTCGATGGGATGTAAATATTTCATAGACTTTTGATAAATTTTATACGAAATTACCCGCCTTGTTTCACAGTTTGTCGGCCAGTTGTCAAGTGGGCTACTGCGGGGGCTTCTGAATTCTCGCCCTGCAGGGCTTGGGTTCGAATCTCAGGGAAAAGGCATTTTAAAATAATAAGGGTTTAATGCTGTAGAATTATCGATTTTAAGGTTGCGTTATGACGTGATGTCTGCTCGTTAAACCTTTGAATTTGTAATGTCGCTTATAAAAGCTAAAAGTTTAACATTTTGCACAGTCTCTAACTGAACACTTTAAATCAGAGAAACCAGGATAGATGATTCAGCAGAAGCATTACTTAATGATTATCTTTTTTAATTGAAGGTGGCCACCGTGAGCAACTCAATAGCCTATAAGCAGTCGCCTTCTCTAATTTAGGGCACGGGTTCCAGGGAAGGGAGAGAACCAGTGCCGTAAGACAAGCACATCCATGCCTCACCGAAATTCGAACCAGGACCCTTCTCGAACGAATGGTCATAAGCTAGCGCTTAGCACTGCGCCACTGTGGCGGCTCTTACTGAATGATTCAGTGTCCCTTTATTGTATCAGATATGGCATGTCAAAACATTGAAGGTTGTTCACAAATACTTAGTGATGAATCCAACAATTAGAACTGCAACTTGCTATATAACAAATGTAATGGAATCAACACATATCGTAAAATACTTATTGCTCTTACAATCTCTCTTTATCTAACACATAGCATATTGCACTCCGTTCATCAACAGCCCTCTTATCGTATTTCGCTTTCTTTTAATTGACCTTTGACCCAGGACCAGTTTGCTAACTTTCCAAAGCTCGTCGGGAGAAATATGTCGTTAAGTAGAAAATTATTTAACGAGAATAAACCAAATTTACATAAGAAAATGAACTCAAAAGGAAGGTTGAATTTAGAGGTATGTGTCGCAACATTAATGTTGTATGTGTCGTTCTAGAGCTGGTTCTTTACCTTATCTGGAGCTAGTGTCTCTGCGTTAGGGGTGAGCCACTCTTCATAGCTTGAGATGTTTCTGAGGGTCGTCAAACTCCCTAAACAAAAAAAAACACATCCAGCATGATGATCCTGAATTTTATTAGTAATGTTCACCCTCCACAAAATATTTCTCGCATTTGAATCGACTAAAATATTTCTCGCATATAATCCCCAAGTATTCAGTCCGGTTTAAAACTGGGATATGAGATGGTCTGTCTATTGCAACTACAGTATGTCCCCAGACTCAGCCATAAAATTCGTTTTGTGATAGGTAGCATTGTCTTCTTTTTAATAGGCTGGGTCTTTACCATACAATTTCAAAAGTGCAGCGTTATCCAGGTCATCTAGATACACATCTTCGTTCGTAATAGCACCAATAAAACTCTATATACAAATTTCATACCATCGCACTTCTGCCACCATTCTCTGGAGTTTATTTTCGGAATCCCTGGTAAGCGGACATATTTCTTATGGGTTCTCGATTGCTACTGAGTTATCTGATCGCTAGGAGGTTTTTATGTTAGTGTCCTTGAGGTCTGAGTTTATGTGCCTATCATAAAAAGACTGCAAACAATTAGCGTTTTAAGCACAACGTAAAACTGACGGTTGTTCAATTTCTTCGGAATTTTTTTTTCCTGCTTTGTATGGCCGCCAGTGTATAGTGTTGGCTCACGATTTAAATCCGAATGCTGTTCATATTAGTTTTCGAAATGCAGTTATTTCGAAGTTGGAAGCTTTATTTCTCCCTGAAGTGGATGCTACGTACTAGAAATCTGAACAAAATGTATTACGAGGGTTTACAAAAAAATCACTACTGATTGAAGTCATCATTGTCACCCATTGTCAATTCACTGCTGGACGAAGGTCTCCCAAAGTTTCTTCTACAATTGCTGTCTTGTGATGGTCTCCATGTTACTCCCGCATACTTTCGAATTTCATCCCATCTTCCATGTGGTCTTCTTCTGGGTCTTTTCCTGTCCCTTGGAATCCAGTCTAAAATTTCGGCTGTCCATCGATGGTCTGTCCTTCTGGCAATATGTCCAGCCTATTGCCATTTCAGGGATTTTACTCCAATCATGATGTCTTCCATTATTGTCATTCTTCTGATCCACGAGTTCCTCTTCTTATCTCTCCTGGTTACACCAAGCATGCATCTCTCCATGCCTCTTGAAGTTGTCTGCAGTCTTTGTATATCTATTTCAGTTAAGGTTCACGTCTCTGCACCATATGTAAGCACTGGAAGGATGCATTGATCAAACAATTTTCTTTTAAGACATAATGGCATACTGCTCTTGAAAATTATACTGTTTCTTCCAAAAGCTCTCCAGGCAAGTTTTATACGCCAATTAATTTCTTCATCAATGTGATCCTCACTCGATATTTGCTGTCCAAGATAAATGTAGGTATTGGTTATCTCCAGCTTTTCCCCATCAATCGATAAATCTTCATTTTTTGTAAAAGCATTTTACATCACTTTTGTCTTCTGAAAGTTCAATTTTAATCCCACTTCTTTACTTTTGTCAGCAAGTAGTTCCTGGATCATACTCTGCAGCTCTGATGGGGCAGTTGCAAAAATGACTACGTCATCAGCGAAACGAAGGTGTGTTAAATAATCCCCATTAATCTTTATCCCTTTGTTTTTCCAGTTCAGTGATAGAAAGACATTTTCCAATGCGGCATTAAAAAGTTTGGGAGATATAGTGTCACCTCTTCTTACTCCCTTTCCAATTTTTATGGATGCTGTATTCTCAAATATCTCAAATAGCTACATTTTTGTGCTTGCGTTTTCACAGATGTTATTAATAATATTAATGTATGCATCTTCAATACCGCAGGATTTCAAAGCCAATGTAACTGCTGTTGGTTTCACCGAATCAAAGGCCTTTTCATAATCGATACAAGCCATGCATAATGGAAGTTCATATTCTCTCGCTCTTTCAATTAGTTCTCTTAGTACGTGGATATGATCTACAGTGCTGTAGCCACTCCTGAATCCAGCTTGTTCTCTCGGTTGAGCCATGTCCAGTGTCACCTTCAAGCGGTGTGAAAGAACTTTAGTGAATATTTTATAAACCATTGATAGGAGGCTGATAGATCTGTAGTTCCTGAGATCCTCAATGTCACCTTTTTTATGTAGCAGGATAATTGTAGCATTGTTCCAATTCTCAGGAATCTTCCCTTCATTAAGGCATCGAGTGAAAACTTGGGCGAGTACTGTTTCAATTTCTCCACTTGTTTCTTGTATGATGTCTATGGTAATTCCATCTTCTCCTGGAGCTTTTCCTCGTTTCATGTTCTTGATTGCATGTGCAATTTCTGCTGGGAGGACTGGAAGAACTTTGGTACCTTTCGTAATGTCTGGAGTACATGTATCATCCCTTTCATATAGTTTTGAGTAGAAATATTTCACTTTTGTCAAAATTTCACCTCTATTTCTTGTTACAGAACCATCTGTGACGTACCTGCCAGCAGGACGCACATGACATAAAGGCAGATAGGAATCAGAATACATGTCTGCGTAGCTCAGTTGGTAGAGCGACTTGTTCCGGAATAAGCGTACTCGGGTTCGAATCCCGGCGTAGACCAAAAATGACGGAGAAATTCACTTCGTTATAATGGCGCCCGAACTACCCGGATGACCCGACCGTTCAAAATCTCGCATTGGTGTGATGTTATTTCCACACCGCGAGATAGGAAAAATCAGAGAATCCCTTCTCCAGTGCTTCGAAAAATAAATGTGTGTGACGTTGCATTCCACACACCAGATTGACGGGGAGTTCTCAAGTGCACGTTCTTCAGTGGTTGTCTGCCTGCAGCGATTCATGGTCACGGCTGATCCGTGGGCCATGCCCCCGGCCCTCTTTCGGGGGGGAGATGTGACGTACCTGCCAGCAGAACGCACATGACATAAAGGCAGATAGGAATCAGAATACATGTCTGCGTAGCTCAGTTGGTAGAGCGACTTGTTCCGGAATAAGCGGCCTCGGGTTCGAATCCCGGCGTAGACCAAAAATGACGGAGAAATTCACTTCGTTATACATCTTCTTTTCTCAGAACCATAATCTGTTTTCTTCCCTTACTCAAATGTCCCTTTGCTTTCTTCGGGCTTTGGTTGGTTGGTTTTCAATTGCTTTCCTCACTAATTCACAGTTGAATTCCCTTACATCTTCAGTGATATTTTATCGTACCGTCTTGCATAGCTCTATACATTCCATTTTGGAAGTCACATCTCCTTTAATTGTCCCCATCTCTCTTCTTTTTTGCATCATAATTTTGGTTTTCTCTGATAATTTGTTCGTATGCAACTTGTTCTTAACACCAGCTACTTTTGTTGCTGTTTCCATGAGAGCCTTGGTTAGTTTTGTGTTAACTTCAGGCATGGCCACTTCTTCCGACGTTAGACCTTCTTGAACAGAGAATTTGTTCCTCAGTTCCAATTTGAAGGTATTATGTTTCTTAAGGTTGGTCATGTCAATACACTGTTTGTTTTATATGCTTGCCACGCTCGAGTTTAGCATTGAGGTGCATCTTACAATTCTATGGTCACTACTTATTTTGAACTTGTTTAGCGCACTACAGTCTTCCATGACAAATTTCTTGTTACACATAATAAAATCAATTTTACTTGTCAATCCATTGGGATGCCTCCATGTCCATTTTCTTTGCGGAATTTTCTTGAAGGAGTTCATGATGAAAAACCCTTCTGCCTCTGCAAATTCTAAGAGTTTCCGCGCTGGTTTCTGTTGCCGTGACCGAATTAACCTACTGAAGTTTCATTCTGTTGCCGTTGCCCTATTTTCGCATTGAAATTTCCCATAATGATCTTCAAGTGATGCTTGCCTTTGTAATTTAGAGAACGAATTTCCTCATAAAATTCTTCAATCTTTTCTTCAGGATGACTTGTGTGTGCATAAGCTTGAATAATCTGAGCCTGGTGTCTTCTCGAGAGTTGGATAATCATGCAGCTCTGCCAGAGGAACTTTCAGCTTCTACAACTTTATCCTTCAGTATCTCGTTTATTATAAATCTAAATCCAACACCAATAGTTCTGCCAGTATCTGTCCCACGATAACAGAGGAGATGTCCACTTTTCAGTTCAATGAGATCTTCTCCTTACTTCACCTAGCACGATGATGTCCCACTTGATCTTTTGTAGTTCTTCTTCCAATTCAAGGAGCCTTGAATCAGAAGATAGGGGAGCGTCCATTGAACGTAGTCAAGGTCAGCATTAGATGGAAGCCTAGTCCGGTTATCCGGTGGTTCTTTGCACCCTCTGCCTCCATGGCGCACTGGCCGCTGTCTTGGCCAGGTACATTCCTGCTGCCGGAGACTGAGGGCCAAGATTTAAGTTGTGGAGTCATTTTGGAGGGGTTGGCCATAACTCAGCACGCTGGCCAAGCGAGTTAGTGAGTGTGCGATAGCATCTCTTCTAATCCCGATGGTATAGTTATACCGCTATTGGCTGTCGTCAGAGCCCTTTTAGTGGGAACAGAATGCACCACGAAAAGGCTGGGTTGACATTTGTCAAGGAGAGGCTGTAGTATGTTGCACATCAACTGATTGAAGTACTGATGAAGAAATTATAACAGCTATCGCATTGTTGTAAACTATTAGTCCAGTTTGTGAAATACTGCGTCTTTCCGTCTTGACTTTTTGTAGTCCATGACTTGTGTGACTAGTGTCATAACAGAAAACCCTTGTACCTGATTTCGTAACTGTCTGTGGGTATGAGCCTGGGTTACATTCTGGCGTCCAGAAGCCCTCCATAAGTGTTACAAAGTTCGTCATTGCTGCTCCTAAGACGGCTAAGGAACCTTCTGCTCATATTATATATTTTAATTCATTCGAGTGAAGAAATTAGATTTTACAAATGGGTCTAGTTATGTCTCTTAGTACGAACTGAAAAACCCCTTCCGTAGCAAATATTTCTTCTTCCTGTTGAAAGTCATAACTCACTAGTGCTGCAGCTTCTATGAAAACCTATTACAAATATCCTTTAAATGCAGATGATTCATGTCATCTGGTTAATACTGTTTTCCTCTGTCAGGGTAGTGCGATATATGAAGATTCGTGGTATGTCTGTCTAAGAGCAAATTGAAGTTTTCTTTGAAAAGGAAGGGATAGTCTGGTCTCTAAATTATTTCTGAAAGTTTTGACGGACGTGTTTGTTGCTATATCAAGGAACTTTAGATTTCTTGTAAGTCTTTTCTTTGGGAAGGGACGAAATGTGGTGGGAGTGAGTAATATTACGTTGCCATTTTGGACCATTTACTGCTCGTGAAATAGAGCGCGTTTTAAAAACATGGTACGTTTTTGTGCAAACTTACGTAGTTTGTAGTTTCTGTTGAACGTTCTGTGGTTTTTAACGAATTGCTATATATCTGTACCTGCATTCTCTTTTAAATGTTTCATTTAAATCTTGTAGTTGCGTTGTGTAACTTCCAGAGGATGTTATGCCCTTAAATAGCAACAAAATTAGAAGTCCGTGTTCTAAAGGTAATGAAGATCTACTCGCAGCGTTCGCCGAGCTTTCTTCAGATTCTGGTTTTCCTTATCTGATTAAGAATAAATTGAAGCATAGATCCGCGTTACAAAATGCAAATTTTCTTTGCTCAGAGTGCAGTTTTCTCGTTCAGTCACTAATATAACCGCAGCTGAGAATGGTATTTTTGTTTTATAGGCTTTACTGTATGCTGCAGCTTAATTATGAAAATTCAGTGGGTAACCTGCTGCATGTACAAGTAAAATTATGAAAACACTTCGCAAAACTGGTTCGCATTCTTGCTGCGTCTAGGACATTCTGGATGATCGTGCTGCAGACACAGTCAGAAATTTCTTGAGAGCAGTTGCAATAGCTTTTGGGCACCTTTCCGTAAAAATACGTTGTCTTATCCAATTTCTATTCAGTGACCATTTTGTACATGTATGGTTCTGCTAGGATGCCGTAGATGATACTTTCACCACCGCAGTTTGTCAGAAAAAATTTATAATTATTACTTTGTCTATTTCTTGTGGATACACCTCTCCATCAGTGAGTTGTAAAGTAAAAATTTTGTTTGTGTCCACGAGAATTTCATTTTAGCACTGTACATATACACGGAAGAGCAATTGAATTAAAGATACCTGTCTAGTAACGTGTAGCACCACCTTATGACGGCGGCGGCGATTCGTCTCGGCATGGACTCAACAAGACACCGGAAGCGTTGGGAAGCCATATGGATCTACGACCCCTGAACAAGCTCCCACAGTTCACGAAGATTTGATGGAGAGGGGTCAGAGCCTCGAACATCTCTCTCGATGGCATCCCAGATGTGCTCGATGGGATTGAGGTCAGGTGACCTAGCTGGCCAAGGAAGCGGGGTCACATCGGTGGAGTTGTTCATCCAACCATTCGGATACAATTCGGGAGCGATGGCACGGTGCATTGTCTTGTTGTGGGATGTTGAAGACGCACAAACGGGAGCAAATGGTCGTCCAGGATATCCCGGTAACGTTGATCTGTGAGGGACGATGTCACACGTATCAGGGGTCCCATTTCAGTCCACGCAAACAGTCCCCAGACGAGAATGCCACCCCCGCCAGCTTGAAGTGTAACCTTGCTGGCAAGAAGGATCCATCGCTTCATGTGGTTTGCGCCGTACTCGTATCCTGCCATCCGCGTGTACAAACGTGAATCTCGACTCATTAGTCCAGGCAACATTTTTCCACATGTCAAGGGTCCAGTGGCGATGTTCCCGCGCCCATGCTGATCTTTGCACCCTGTGATGTGCGGTCAGCAGCGGTACCCTCGTGGGACGATGGCTTCTGTACCCCATAGCGAGGAGATGGTTCTAGATGGTGTGGATTTTTACTCGTTTTTGTGCACCAGCGTGAAATTGCCGAGTGATTTCTTGCACCATGGCCCGTCTATCCACTGTTACAATGCGAGCTAGCCGACGATGACCCCGCTCATCCACACGCTGTTGTCCACGGCAGTTGGCCCTCGCAGGGATGGTTTTACCGGATTCGATGTACTCACAGTGCACCCATGACACAGTGCGTCGTGAAAATCCCAGTGCCTTCACGACTTCCGAGATGGAGTGGCCCATTCGTCGGGCCCCGACCATTTGCCCACGATCAAATGCGCTTAGATCCTTCGTCTTACCCATACTGCGTCCTGCTCATACTGATTCCCGTCGCATCACTCCTTATATTGTCGGATCGCTGCATACGTCATTTCGTTTCCCTTTACAGGGCAGCCCACAGAGCCACATTTGCATAACGCCAGCTGTCTAATTCAATTGCTCTTCAGTGTACAAAGTGATATAATGTGGTAACAGCATGTAATGAGGAGGGAAAAGACCAAATTGGCCTAACTTAGACCTCTTCTCCCAAAATAACAAGAGTACTCCTAAGAGAACAAAAAGTCAAGCTGGCATGCTACTGAAGGGCGTATGAAAGTGTAACAATTTTCCACAATGTTATTACATTATGTGGCGTTTACTAATAAATAACACTAATTTTTTCTTGAATAACGTAATATTGTTAAGGGATGTAAGATCACTAGGCAGCGAATTTCACTATGTAGGACCTGCGCAATTAGTAGGCGATCTAAAACTCTGTTATTGGAAACATAGGGATTTAAAAGTTTTTATTTCTTGTATAATGAGAATGACTGTGTATCAAGCATGATTAAGTCCCGATATAAATTATTTTTAGTTCTCTTTAAGATTAATTTTCCTATTTTATAGTCATAATTGCTGTATTGATACAATGCGAAAATCATTTGATTTTAAGCCTAGAGTGAAAAAGCATGCTGGAGTAATGATTATTTGATAATTTAAGTTCTAAAAGCCTAATAAATTTATTCTGAAGCATCTGTAATTTATTTATATTATATTTAGTTGTCTTACCTCAGACTGAAATGCAATAATTAAGAAGTCTGAATTAGTGTATAATATAAAAGAATCATCAGTTGAGGGGTCAGATTATTGAACGCACTGCTAATGACTCCGATGTTCCTAGCGATTTTATTGGAAAGGTAATTCATGTGACTATTCGATTTTAGGTCATTTTGAATTAAAATCGCCAGATAATTATGACCCTGAACAACTTCGATAGGTATCCCATTAAGGGATGTTTGTAGGTATGGGGGTGAAAAAATTAATTTGTTAGAAAAAAATCATAATTTTACTAAAATTAATAGCAAGGTCATTCATAGTCCTCCAGTCTGTCATTAACATGAAAAGGCCTTTCAATTGTGATATAAGTGCATCAATATTATTTCCATGTATTAATGTTTCATCGTCAGCATAACAAATTAAGTCAGAATTATGTAAATAAGTAAAAATATCAATATAAATATTGAAAAGCAAAGGAGCTAGTATTGAGCCCTGTGGGGTCCATATACTAACAGGTTTAAGTCAGATTGGACATGATCATTTTCAGTATATTGATGGCGACCTCTAAGATAAGTTTTAAAAAGATCACAAATAGTACCTCTGATACCAATAGCATATACTTTCTTTAATAACAATTCGTGATTTAAGGTATCAAAAGCTTTTGATAAGTATAAAGAGATCCAATGTAATTTCATTGAGAGTTAGGTTTGTTTGCATTTTGGTTTTCAGATGCAACAAAGCAACTTCAGTTGAAGAGTTTGGTAAAAATCCGAATTGATTATCATTTAAAATATTAAATTTTTCTAAGAACGGCAGTAATCTAGTAAAAATCAACTTTCCAAACATTTTAGCAAATATGGATGATTTAGCGATTGGGTGATAGTTATTAACATCTGTTAGAAATCCAGCCTTAAAAATCGGGGTAATTTTGGCAATTTTTAGGGATTTGGAGAAAATACCAGTGGTTAGAATAGCATTAATTTCCCAGATGCACTGTTCTTATCGCTGGATGACTTAAGATGCATTTGGTGCGATATCTCCGCTCCCAAAAGTTTGATTAAAAATCTTTTCAGCACGAGATAATCGTAACCGTGAGATTTGCAGCACATTTTATACTTTTTATGCATACTTCGATGTGGATAAATATGCACTATATTGACAAAGGTCACCGGACACCCCTTCAAAAGCAAATGAACGGATTCACTGCGTTGTTAAGATACGCGGTACACCTGCAAACGGTATAAAAACAAGCCTGCAGCTGACCGCGATCATATCGTACTGTGAGATTGAGTGAAAATGTCGCGGCGGGAGAAAATTGACTTTGAGAAAGGAAAGATAGTTGGGTGTTATATTAGTGGGTTGTACATAAGAGAAACCGAGAGGCATTTAAACATACCCGAGTCAGCTGTTTTGGATGTACTGAATAAGTGGGTGAAACATAGCGTGCATGAAGGAGCAAAACGGTACCGGCAGACCAAGGAAAATCAGTGATAGAGGACGTCGAATCCTCAGGAGAGTCGTTACAGCTAATCGACGGAGAACTGCACAAGACCTCAGTGTACAGGTGAGTCAAAATGCTGGAACCTCGGTATGTACACGTACCATTCGCAGAAAACTTCATTCCATGGGTTACCGTGGTCATGGTGCTGCTCCATAAGCCTTTCATCTCCACTCGGAATGCTACTCGTCGTTTAGCATGGTGTAAAGAACATTTTATCGTGGACTGTAGATCAATGGAAACTGGCCCTATGGACTAGAGGTGAGTTCGGGCTCAGTTTTGGGCGCCCGAAGTCTTACAGTCCGAGGACTGTCTGCCATTTTTTGTCATAGAGTCAGCCCGAAGTAGACTTTTTTTTTTTTTTGCTTTATTTTAGCAACTTTCGTGAACTATTGAAAATTTTAAACTGCTGTAAAAACTACCCAGTGCAGAAGGGCACGAACAGTTTTGGTAGATCTAATTTAAACTATTTAATCAGGTATTTTTTTTTTTGCCCTATGTTATAAATTGATCCTAAGCTTTCACGCGCCAACCGGAATCATAGCAAAAGTCCTATTTCGATGATTTTAACATCTAGTTTCATTTTCGTGCCTTCCATATTTTTATGTACTCATCTTGTTCCACAATTTATATGGCATCAACAAAAATATCTCCCAGTGACAATAACAATGTATATATGCACTTCTTTACAGTACGTGGAAGATGTAACTGGTTTTAAATCTTGATCACAAAAAGCATCAGAAAACTTCACATGCCCGTCGGTCTTTCCGGCTACTGTATAGTTTTACGAAGCAATTATGGAGAGAACTTAACCTTATGCGTAAACAGTCATGGGTAATCGAGACTAATCTTGGGTCTAATTTACGCCTTCAGAAAATTTCTTCATCGGCATCCTAAACATGTAACGGCAGCATCAGGAAACGAATCCTAGGTATCATAAAACTAGAGAATGAGAAAGTACTGTACATTGTTAGCTTAACTGGCTTTTCACTGTCTTCCAGACATCCATTCTCTTTTTCTTTATAAGATCGGAAAATCAGGGTGCATTTCAACCGTTCCCTTAGGGGGGGGCAGCGTCATTTTCTTGTAGGACTTCCGTCAACAGGTAGTAAAGTTTAGGTCCCAGCCACCTACAGCAAGATCGCCTTTTGGGCAGGACACAGAAACTGAAGGAATGAGAGCAAGTCTAGCGACTTTGACAGAACAATTTGTAGTGAGATTAGAGTACAGTAGATGGCGCCACCGTACAAGTACGATATTGCACATAGAGGGGTGAGAGAATTTCAGGTGGGGTATAGGAAAGGATACCCATTTAACCAGTGGGTCCAGCCTGGGGACGTCACTTAACGTGCTCGTCCGATGCACGGCGGATATTCAGCGATTGTTAGTAAATCACACCATCTCTGAAAGATCAGCTCAGGCTTGAACCTGGGGACCCAGCATCGATAGTCTGAAACACTAACCACTAAGCCATCTGCGGCTCACAACCGTTCCCTTATCCCATTACTCTTTCTTATGTTTGCCGCCTGTCAGTTTCCGTTTTACACCTCGTATTACAAGTCAGGACTCCCAGCCTACCCACCCACCTCTAACGCATTTTCTCTGGCTGGTCTGTCGCCGTTCCGTGGTGGCTGTCAGCCTGCTTCACATGGACGGAACAACTGCATTGCCTAAAGGGACTAATTAAATTTCATTCACCCTCCTACAGATAGCCAAACAACATACGTAACTAAAAGAACAACTTTCTGGCGGTGAGTGAGAACTGCTACTGGAAAAAAAAAGTTTTAAACTAAAACCAATAACTATTTGATAAAACTGACCGGTAAAAAAAATCTATATATGGCAGCCCGTCTCAGCTCTACTATGGACTAATGAATCCAGCTACACGATCCATCAGTCTGATGGCCGTGTGTGGGTGTGGCGGTAGCCAGGGAAACGCTATTTACCACAGTGTACTGTTCCTATACGGTCAAGTTTGGAGCTGGAAGTGTACTTGTATGGGGGTGTTTTTCGTGGTATGGTCCCGGCCCATTGGTTATCATGGACAACCCTCTTAACCAGGAAGTCTACTTCGATATTCTGAGCAATTATGCCCTACCAACTCTGTGGTAATACTTTGGAACCGAGCCTTGTTTGTACCAGCAGGATAATGCACCGAGCCATATAAAGCAAGAACTGTGTTACGGCGTGGTTTGACTATAATTCCGTATCGTGTGTGGACTGGCCAGCACAGACCCCTGATCGTAATCCCATAGAGCACCGATGGGGATGAATTAGAGCTCCGCGTAAGGAGTTTGGAACCAAAGACCTACTACTAAGTAGCAGTTAGCGGCAGCATTATGTACTGAATGGAAGCGCATACCTATCGCTGTGTTCCAAAACCTTGTCGACAGCATGTCTCGAAGTGTCAGTGCATGCAAAATTAAGGCCAAAGGTGGAACGACATTGTACTATTGTATGTCAATAAATGCTGTGTTGTGTTTCTCTTCTGGGTGTCCGATGACTTTTGTCAATACAGTGTATCTTGTACTCTGCGGATGTCTCGTTTTCTCGAAATCGTAGTTCTTTTTTTTTGGGGGGGGGGGGCTTTACATATGGTAGCTGTAATAATATTCTATTATTTAGCTTTTTCCTGATGCATCATTTTATCTCTAAGTGGCGTGAATAAGTTTAGGTTTGGTAATATGTATCCCCTTTAGAAGTGATATCGGAAATATCTTTTATGTGGTATTGACAAAAGCAGTTTTTTTTTATGTAACCATGATAAAAGTTTTTTTAGTTTTTTTTTTCATTTGTATTTCGCATAGTTATGCGTTTTCTTAAAATCTGTTTTTAATTCGTTTAAAAATTCTATGAATTAAGATTATGATAGACAGGTTTCCGAAAATTAAGCAACAAACCGAAAACTTGCAATAATTGGGCAAAATGTAGTTCAAATTACACGAATTGTGCATATATTACGGGCGAAGGCCTACAGCATCGATGTACGGAAGGCAAATGAGAGGCGCTGGCAGCGCTTTATGCAAATACGCAAGAGCTTAAAACCAGATGTTTTAGAGGAAGTCTCCAATTCATGTGCGGCGGTGAAATGAATGACAAGATTTCGAGAAAGCGATTTAGTTAACGTGGCTTCCAGACGACGTCATTTACCAGCTTAGTTCAGCCTACATAGCGATAGGCCGACTCGAAGCAGAAGATGGCTCAACATTATCGTTCTGTGGTCAGCAGGATGTGGCAGCAGTTCCAAGCCGCCGGTGCAGCTTCCCGCCGAATGTACTGCAAAAGTAGGCCAGGGGCGACGACCTCCGCGGATGACCGGTATTTGCGGCTTTCGGCACGGCGAAACAGAACGGCTACACCGACTCGTCTCATATGTGCTTGCGGCAGCCACCGAACGGACGGTATCACCTTCGACGGTACGCAGAAGGTACATGCAAGAGGGATGTATGCTCGGTCGCCGGTATTATGCGTACCCCACACACCCCGCAAACGGAAGGAACGTTTAAATTGGGCACGAATGCATGTGAACTGGACTCAAAATCAGTGGAGGTCTGTTCTGTTCACTGATGAGTCGCGATACTGTTTACAGAGTGATTCTCGCCGAGTTTACATCTGGAGAGAGGCCTGTACTCGCTATCTTCCCTCTAATATGCAGGAAAGGGGCACCTATGGTGGTGGTGTTCTGTTGTGGGCAGGCAAGACTTAGGCGGTCTCACCGACATCTATGTGTTGCCACATGGAACCCTTTAACGCTCAGAGGTATAAAGACGACATCCTGGACCCTATTGTTCGTCCGTATGCGGTCGTAATTGGCGATACATTTGTACTGCAGGCGGATAACGTCCGCCCTCAGACAGCTTGCCTCGTGCACCAGTACCTGGATCAGGAGACTATAGTCTTTATCGAGGGGCCAGCACGCTCTCCCGATCTGAATCCCATTGAGCATGTCTGAAATGCTTTCTGGAGGCGTGTTGCTGCCCTTCAGCCCCCTCTCCGAGCTCTGCAAGGGCTCCACACTGCCTTGCTCGAGCAATGGAAGCAGCTACCTACGGAACTGCTAGACACCATAATTAACAGCATGGAACATCGCTGTCGGGCCTGTATTGCTGTTCGGGGTAACCACACTCCGTATTGAAGTACCTTTTCCTATTTCATGTTGATCCCTATATTTCTGTATTTTCACATTTGCATTACTCATACAAAATCTGTAAATGCTTTGTATCACATGTTCTTTTTTTTTTTTTTTTTTTTTTTTTTTTTGTTGCATTTGGTCTGATAAAGCGTACCACCAAATTTCAGCCAAATCGGTTGCATACTTTTTGCGTTTTCACGATTTTTCCATTTGTTGCTTAATTTATGGAAAAAAGTGTATTATGTAACACGAATTTATAGAAAATTTAATATATTTACGGCGTTTTTGACCTTTTCCATCACGTTGATGCTAATAGACGTCAACGTGCGGTATGTCTGTAAAAGCGTATGAGTAAGATTGCGTATGTCTGTAAAAGCATTTTAGTGTGGGTATGTCTGTAATAATTAATAACCTCTATGAAAATGCAAGTGCAAATATTCGGCTGTTTGAAAATACAACACACATAAAAATTGAAAAGGGAGTGAGTGAGACAAGGTGACACCATATCTCCGTAGCTCTTTAATGCCACATTGGAAAATATCTTTCAATCACTGAACTTGGAAAACAAAGGGATAAAGATTTATGGAGATTATCTAACCCACCTTCGTTTTCCTGATGACGTAGTCATTTTTGCAACTACCCCATCAGAGCTGCAGAGTATGATCAAGGAACTTGCTGACAAGAGTAAAGAAGAGGGATTAAAAATGAACTTTCAGAAGACAAAAGTGATGTTCAATGCTTTTACAAGAAATGAAGATTTATCGATTGATGGAGAAAAGCTGGAGATAACAGACACGTACGTTTATCTTGGACAGCAGATATCAAGTGAGGGTCACATTGATGAAGAAATTAATCGGCGTACAAAACTTGCCTGGAGAGCTTTTGGAAGAAACAGCATAATTTTAAAGAGCAATATGCCATTATGTTTTAAAAGAAAATTGTTTGATCAATGCATCGTTCCAGTGCTTACGTAGGGTGCAGAGACGTGGACCTTAACTAAAGGAGACATACAGAGGCTGCAGACAACTCAAAGCAGCATGGAGAGGTGCATGCTTGGTGTAACCAGGAGAGATAAGAAGAGGAACTCGTGGATCCAAAAAATGACAAGAGTGGAATACATCATGATCAGAGTTAAATCCCTGAAATGGCAATGGGCTGGGCATACTGCCAGAAGGACAGACCATCGATGGACAGCCGAAATTTTAGATTGGATTCCAAGGGACAGGAAAAGACCCAGAAGACCACATAGGAGATGGGTGGATGAAATTCGAAAGTATGCGGAAGTGACATGTGGAGGAGACTGGCACAAGACAGACCATTGTAGAGGAAACTTGGGGAGACCTTTGTCCAGCAGTGGATTGATAATGGTTGACGATGATGATGTCTGTAAAAGCATTTCTTCGTAATCTTATGAGTAAGATTGGAAACAAATTTCTCATCGAATAGATGTAATCGTGACAACGATTATTCGTACATTTTCCGATTTTTCTGATAAACGAATTTAGTGCCACGTGTTTTGAGAATATGCTTCTCATCAGAGATTTGTGTATTGCCTCAAAAGATGTGGACATTTTATCCCCAAGTGTTTAGTAGCACCAAACATTTTATTTGATATTGTTATGCCCCTGTATATACAGTGGAGCATCCAACTTTCGAGAAAATGTAGCCCAAAGAAAAAAGTTTCCAACTGGACAATGGGTAATTCGGGTAAATTTGATTCATTTTCAAACTAATAAATTTGTGTTTTCGACGCATCATGTGTTTCATAGAAATTATGCAGAAGACATCAAAATGTTGAAACGTGAGTCTGCAGTTAAAGATTTTTAAAGCTGTGCGGAAATAAGGTTTGCCATGCTTACTCTGTTTTGTTTAAATACCGCGAATGGAGATTAAATTTTGGAAATTGAATTCACTGAAGTGTAAAGAATCTCAAGTTCTGTGACAAAGGTTTGGTGAAACTGTGACATACCACAGTTTCATTGTTTTGTTTTGATCTGAAGATATGTTTTCAAAATTAATTCTGTTTCTATGCCACATAGGTACAATTTCAACCAGCAGTTACATGCGTGAATTATTGTTTTCTAACTAATTGAAAAGAAACGTGACCGGTCAGAAATCAAGATGAACAGGCGCTGGTTTATGAGCATTAATTGGGGGGTACTATCGGTACAAGTATTTTTTAAATGCTTTAAAATTTAAAAAAATGTTAGCACTGTTTTGTTCACATGATTAAACTTGCTCATCTTTCTTCTTTTATCTTCTAGTTGGAAATCAAAATGTTAAAAATATGTTGCACATGTGCCCTCGTACATTGTTTACTTACTAATGCATGCTGATTAGCCTTTGGCTGTTGTTGTTGTTGTTTTTTTTGGGCTTAACTACCACCGTGAGCAACTCGTTGGGCTGTAAGCAGTCTTCTTCACTTAATTTAGGGCCACTGGCTCCAGGGAAGGAGGAGAGCCAGTGCCGTAAAACAAACTCAGATCCATGCCCCACAGGAATTTTAACCCGGACCCGCCTTGAATGAATGGCCAGAAGCCATCGCTTAGACCTCTGCGCCATCAAGAAGGAAGTCTGTCTTTTTACACCTTTTTTTCTCTACAAATGAAACATATGCCACATAAAAAAATATACAGTAACTTGTGATGGTTTTTGACCGATTTTGATAACCATTTCATTTTCAGATTTGAAGCAAAGATTGAGTCTTCTCAAGTAGAGTTCACATCGAAGAAGAGCAAGGGCGGCAATTAAGTTCTTATTTCTGGAAGGGTAGGCGGCGAAAGAAGTCTATAATGAGATGTCGGAGAACGGCAAACATTCGTGCAATTAAAATTCAATAGTAAAATGTAAAACCGTCAATACACGATTAAAACTTATAAAAGGGGAAACCCCTTTAGAAGTCAGGCAAACTTTACTAAAAGTTAAATATTTACAGATAAAAATAGTTAATCTTTTGGGATCATTATGTTCCATCCTCAGACTACGTTAGTATGTGCCAATATGCTCTATAAATACACTGTCTATGAATTTCTATGACGTAGGTCCGATTTTGAAGAATGCTCACCCCGCACTCTAGCGGAAATCAGGTTACGGGAGGAAGTTTGTCAACATTACATAAAATGAATCAACTTGATATACATAAGGTAAGTTATAACATAAGTTTAAAAAACACAGGTTATTCCGACTCGTGTGTATTGCCTCCTGGAAATAATTTCCACGGTTGTGGCATTTCACTAGGTAATGTCTGTTGTAATGACTCATTACCTAATGAAATATTACAACCGTGGAAACAAATTATTTCCAGGAGGCGATACACATGAGTCGCAATAACCTGTGTTTTTTGAACTTATGTTATAACTTACCTTATGTGTATCAAGTTGATTCATTTTATGTAATGTTGACAAACTTCTGCCTATAACCTGATTTCCGCTAGAGTGCGGAGTGAGCAATCTTCAAAATCGGGCCTACGTCATAGTTCATAGACAGTGTATTTATAGAGTACATTGGCACATACTAATGTAGTCTGAGGATGGAGCATAATGATCCCGAAAGATCTAACTATTTTTTTTTTCTGTAAATATTTAACTTTTAGTAAAGTTTGCCTGATTTGTAAAGGGATTTCCCCTTTTATAAGTTTAATCGTGTATTGACGGTTTTGCCTTTAACTATTGAAATGTCAGAGACCTTGTGTGATCAGTGTCCTTCCTATTCCCCAATTTTAAGGTCGAGTGTCTTTCTTATTCCCCAGTTTGGAGGTAAGTGTCATTCCTGTTCCTCAGCTTAACGACCAAATTTAAGACAGGACATTTCAGCACCAATGATGATGACCGCGCAGGAAGTGGTGGTGTGATTACTGTTCAACAAAATGTGGATGCTATCCACATGATGATTTTCAAAGGCCGAAGAATCTCTGAAAAAAATCGCTTAAATTCTAGGGATGTTCTGTGAACACGTTGGATTCATCACTGACGAGGTGCTGGGCATGAGGAAGCTCTCTCTGCTAAAATGCCTAATTGCGGATCAGAAGGGCCATCGGATTGCAACAGCTAAGGCGATGTTGCAGCGTGTTCAGGTGGACACAGTTTCTTGGATCGATTGGTAACCATGGATAAAACTGTATGATCTGAAGTACAAGGAACAATTCGAAGTATAGAGACACAACCCCCCCCTCCTCCCAAAATGTTTCAAGCACAGAAGTGTGCAGCAAAGGTGATGTCTGTGTTCTAGGGGAAGGACGGGTTAGTGCGCTAGTGAACTACCGGGGAAAAGGGGCCGCTTGCATGGCAACACGTTATACATTCCTACTGGACATACTGAAGCAGAAACTGAAATAAAAACTCAGGGGGGAATTGTCAAAAGGGGTTCTGTTTTTTTTGCAGTACAATGCTTCGGCTCACACGGCTGGCATCATGCAGGCAAATTTTCTTGGAATTTGCTTTGAATTGTTAAAACGTCTAGCTTACTCACAGAATGTGGTACCTCCTGATTATCATTTTTTGTTTCTAAATTGAAGAAATATTTGAAGGAAACAATTCCAGTCCATTTCCAATGTCCCGTCTGCTGTCGACACGTGGTTTCAGGGACAACAGGCGTTAAAGGAGCTGGAGCATCGGGATCTGAAGTGTGTTGATATCAGCGGCGAATATGTAGGAATAATTTATTAAAACCATTCTGACGCCATTTTTTCTACGAAAAGCCAAGGACTTATCAGTACTTTTTCGTATAAACTAATTTTAATATCCCTCACTCTAAAAACAAAAATGACTCGTACGGAGATATTAACTGAGTTTAATTCTTATGCGCGATCAATAAGCTTTGGAATGAGATGTGACATTTGAGCACATTTACCATGTAGACTTTCACTGTCCTAATTAAAAGAAGTGTGAATGGCAGACTCCTCCACGTAAGCGAGCTTTCAATTTGTGGACGTACATATTGTGGTTCTAGGCTGGCATGTGGAAGTCTCCGTTCAAGGGAAATTATTTAGTTAGTGCACAATTAACTGTCCATGCAGTGTATGAATTAGTTGCGTATTTAAAAGAAAGCAAATGTAATTTTAAGGATGGGCAGACTGTTACTTAACAGTTCGTTTAAGAGTCAAGAGGGCAAAACATAATTTGTTTTCCTTCTATGCTTTAAACTACACAACTAATGGTTTGTTTTCTAAGCCTTCAAAGTTCACTCATAAAAAGATGAAATTTCTTCCCTCTTTGTGAGGGGCAGCTCTTAGTTACACAGCTGAGTTCGTTGCTCCTCCCACTCACTTCAGTTTTTGATTAACACAAAGGAGCCTGTGTAACACAAGCTGGACAAAATGAGTGCCTTGTTCGAACGAGACAACGTTTATTTAATGGGAGCTCTCGAGGATCGAGGTAAATAGAAGGTTTTGAACGATGTCAATTAAGGATCAGTGATCCTTTTCGCTACGACTGACTGTAATAAGACGGACCACCCGGGTGCAAAGCCGTACGTGTCTCGCATGACCTGCACACCTTACTGTGCAATTATACAGCTTGGCCCTCGGAATTTAAACCCTACCCTCCTCGACAGCGTATAATGAGTAATCCGATACTCAAGCTGCTTCCGAATGCAAAGAAATGACACGGCTCTAGTTCAGACCAGTATGATTTGCAGAGCATGAAATTAAATTAAAATAGGTTATCACCTTAATAATAATAGTCAGGTAGCATTGAGATTTTTTTGCTTCTGAAACAATCTGCGCTTCTCAACTCAGCCGCAAACGAGGAGGTGTTTATTAACAAAAATAAGAGTGAAGAATAATGAGATTCCGATGTCATGTTACGATGTACGTGTTACGCTAGCAGCTGGACTTTTCAATTCCGGGAGAGCCCGTTAAATACTACTCCATATTAGCTGATGTTTTTTTTCTTAACAGACAAAGCGAAACAAACCTAAGGTTAGCGCCCGTTATTGTTATCACTTTCGAACTCCAATAATAAAAGAATTACGTCCGCCAGCTAGTAAAATTGCACACAAAGTATAAATTCAGATTATAGCGCATGTGAGGAAGCAGGGTTTTAACACACTGGTGATCAAAACCTAAGGACGGACTAGGTTTTTACCTGTATAAGAAAAACAATACATGACCGCAGCTAAATGGAGGAAATAATTATATTGTCAGCTATACGAACACATGAAAAGACACAAAAGTTACAAATTTCGGAAGGACATAGTTGGAGAATGGATGTACAGTGCTTACCGATAACCAGGCGGAGAGGCATTTCAGAATGGAATATGTCCACCCTGAACTGCGATGCAGCTATCAGAATGTCGTAGCATGCTGAGCACCAAGTGATCCAGGAGTTCTTGAGACAAATTAACCCACTGCTCCCTCAGAGCACAGATATAGCTTTTGCTTGTTTTCTGGAGTTTTCAAGCAGCAGTGCGTCTTCAGATTGCGTTCCAGGTGTGTTTGATGGAATTGAGGTTTGGGAAGCGTGCTGGCCAGTCGATGCAATAAATATCCTTGGTCTCCAGAAGTATCTGCCCTGCTCTCATACGAAAAGATTTCCCGTTGACATTCATGAACATATCGTTTTCGCCTAAAGCATCACGAAATAATCGAACATGACTTAGAACTTCGTTTTAATATCGTTCGCCCGTCATAGTCTCATTTTCAAGCACCTGTATCTTGGTACGTCCATTAATCATGTTGCTGCCCCACCCCATGATCCCGGCAGCACCGTATCTGTCCCTTACCCGCACATTCTTGTGCTGGCACGCAGTACCGCTTTCACGCCCGATCAGCTGACGTCTAGAATCCGAAGACAGAGTGAAACGACTCTTATATGTGAATAGTATATTGGCCCATTGATGGTGTGTCCAGTTTCTGTGGATACACTACTGAAAACGTGTGCTACGTTGAACTCTGGATAGAGGGACGCAGGCTTTAGGCTTCGTGCAGCACCTAATCAGTGAAGTCCAATGTTATCTAAACGTAATATACGAATAGATTCATTGGCTGAATATAGGTATCATTTATTACTTCAGCCAACCTATTTGGCAATGTTGATTTGTCTCAAAAGAGATATATTATTGTACCTATATTGTTGGTAAATAAACTGTCATCAACAACCAGTTGCCGTCAAATGTCTATCAACATCCAGTACCCGTTGGCGCCAGATGAATCTTCATCTTTCTTCATATATATATTGCCCATATCCGTTCAGAGCCATATGCTCAGCTTTTGTAGGTCAACTTCGCATTAGCTCACCAGTTCGTCAGCCCATTCTCGGAGGAACTGACCCCTTCTTTTTGTCCCTTCCGTTGTTCTGAAAATCTTGTTTTTTTTTTTTCGGTCATCATTTGTCCTGCAGATGCGTTTAAAATTTTTTTAATTTTCATTGGATCCATGCATCTCTTTAGTAAATTCTCTTAATTGCATCATCTTGTAAAGATCTTCATTTTTGCTTTTCTGTCACCAGACCATTCTAAGAATTTTCCTGTAGTGTAGCTCCTTTCGAATGTCATGCGTCTTTTTGTATATATTTTGTAACCTCCCATGTTTCACAACTTTATAACATACTGCTGAATATATATATATATGTATCCAGGATGCTTCGTTTCGTGAGCAGACTGATCGCTTTGCTCTTCTAAATTTCATCCAATGCCTTTACGTTTGCCTATACTGATTCTCTTTATTTTTTTATGCTGATTACCTTTATCTCAAGTCATACTGCTTCCTAAATATGTAGAGCTTCATTTATGTCTATTTTATTTCCCATTTATTCCAAATACCATATTTTTTATCAGTATTTATAATCAGACCATATCTTTTGGATTCACCATTAAATTTCTGCATTGTTCTTGCGAATTCATTCTTACCTTCCTCAAGAATTGTATTGTCTACAAATATAATTTGTTCTCACCCCATGCAGTGGAACTCTCTTGATTTCTTCCTGAACTTTATAAATCGTTTCTCCTAAGTGTGCCAGGAAAAATACTCTGCGGTATCGGATCTCCTTGCCTCAGCTCGTTCTGAAACGGTTAGCCAGTTCTCCGTTTATTCACACAGATGCCTCGTCACTGTCATAAATATGTTAGCTGTATTAGTTTCCCATTCACTCCAAATGATTCCAGTGCTGCCCATCGTATTCCTCACTTTTGCAAGCGAGCTGTGATGAAGCACTATAACAGTGCTATAGGAGAAGCAGATTTGGGAAGATGTCGACCTTTCCAAAGAGTTCAAAAGATCGGACAAAAACTGCAGATAAAATTTCTTTGTTCGTTGCGTATAACGCTCTACTGGTCTCCCAAGTCTTTTCTACAAATTTGTATTTTGAGCCTGTCTTCTTTCAAATTTCATCCACGTGGTCTTATTTTGGGTCTTCTTCTGTCCCGTGATATCCAATCCAGTATTTCGGTTGCCCAATGGTGGTCAGTTCTGGCAATATTTCCAGCCCATTCACACTTGAGGATCTTCGCTTTGATCATGATGTCATCAACTCTTGTCATTTCCCATGTATTCGTCTGCATATTTTTCCTGATTATAGCAAGCATGCGTCTCTCCACGCTTCTTTCAGTTGCTCGCAGTTTCTGAATATATTTCGTAGTTAACATTCATGTCCCTGATCCTTAAGTAAGAACTGGAAAGTTGCATTTATTAAACACTTGTTATTTAAGACATAATGGTAAATTTCTCTTGAAATTTGCACCGTTTCTTCCAAATGATCTCCAACAAAGTCTTATGAACCTATTTATTTCTTGTTCAGTGTCTTTTCTCCCATTGATATCAGTTATGCAAGGTGAATATAAGCATTCGTTACTTCTAGATTTGACCCACCAACACCTAAATCTTCAGTTTTGGGGAAACTAAGGATTATGCAAATCTAAGTTCATTCTTAAACCCACTTCTTTGCTCTTTCCAAAAAGTTCCTGGATCAAGCGCTGTAGCTTGCAAAAAGGACGATATCGTCAGCAAAACCAAAGTGGTTTAAACAATCTCCTAATGGAGATTGTTTAAAGAAATATATAATTAATATATTTATATATTAATTATAAAGATAATTGATATATAAAGGTTAATATCTTTATCCCTTTTTGTCTTTTCATAATTGAAAAACATTCTGCAATGTGGCATTGAAGAATTTGGGAGATATGGTGTCACCTTGTCTCATTCACTTTATAATTTTTATAAGTGCTGTGCGCTCGAAGAGCCTAACCTTTGCGCTTGCATTTTCATAGATGTTATTTAATAACGTTGACGTTTGTATCTTCTATACCGCAGGATTTCAAAGACATTTTTAAACTGCTACTGGTATCGTGTAATCAAAAGCCTTTTCATAATCAATAATAGGCATGCATAATGGGAGTTAATATTAATTCATTCAATTAGTTTTCTCAGTACATGGGTATGATCTATAGTTCTACAGCCGCTCCTGAATCCAGCTTGTTTTCGTGGTTGAGCTATCTAAAAGTTCTTGTTCTCATGGTTGAGGTAGCTCATTTGTAAAGTGACTGAAATTTAAAACAGCCTTTTGCTTGAATGTGCTTGAGCTGTCACTACAAAGGCTATTATCAAGTGTTCTCAATGTGAATCAGTGAGATATATTAATTCATACACTCGACGTGGATCAGGAACACCAAACAGAAGTCATCGCTCTTTCCACGTTAATAAGTGAGTCACGGAAAAATTCTCATCGGCCTACACCGGGAAACACTGTGGAAGACCCTGGTTTCGTTTCGAGGTGGCGGCCGATGAGAATTTTTCCGTGACTCATTTAACGTGGAAAGAGCGATTACTTCTGTTTGGTGTTCCTGATCCACGTCGAGTGTATGACTTATTCAATCGCCTCCTAGTTATTTGTTCAGTTGCTGCTTTCCATTTTTGGTGAATCCGCTGGATTCGGGAGCGACTATAGATCATACCCATGTACTGAGAAAACTAATTGAATGAATGAATATGAACTCACATTATGCATGCCTATTATTGATTATGAAAAGACTTTTGATTACATGATACCAGTAGCAGTTTAAAAATGTCTTTTAAATCCTACGGTATAGAAGATACAAAAGTCAACGTTATTAATAACATCTATGAAAATGCAAGCGCAAAGGTTAGGCTCTTCGAGCGCACAGCACTTATAAAAATTAGAAAGGGAGTGAGACAAGGTTGACACCATATCTCCCAAATTCTTCAATGCCACATTGGAGAATGTTTTTCAATCATTAAAAGACAAAGGGATAGAGATATTAACCTTTGTATATTATCTTTATAATTAATATATAAATATAATAATTATAATATATATTTCTTTAAATAATCTCCTAATGGAGATTGTTTAACCCACTTTTGTTTTGGTGACGATATCGTCCTTTTTGCAAGCTACAGTGCATGAACCAGGGACTTTACTGAGAAAAATATGTGCACAAATTATAATTCACGCAAACACCTGAGCAAAATTTTTCATACATGTTTTACCTGATGGAGCAGTCTTATCCGTGCAACAGAAATCTTTCTCTAAATTTTTTTCCAAAAGGCCGATTGAGAAAAGAATGACACAAGTGTGCATGCTCTAGACACTCTTAAGACGATTTTTTTCTTTAGGTGTTAGTATAGCAAGCGCGGACTTAGCAGCCGTGATACCGGGAGTAATCCCGGTGGGCCACCATATTCTGGGACGGTAGATCTTATGCTAGCTGAAAAAAAAAGCACACACACATCACGAGTCACATTATTGTGACCACCAGCTAATATCCAGAGTAACCGTCTTGTGCAGGGCGAGCAGCAGCTAAACGGGCTGGAAGTGACTCAATAAAGGGCTGGAAGGTGTTCACAGGTATGTGGAGCCATGCTGACTGCAGTGCATCTGACAGCTGTTGGAGGGTTCGTGGTGGAGGATCCATAGAGCGAACAACACAATCGAGATAGTCCCACAGATGCTCAATTGGGTTTAAGTCTAGGGAATTAGGGGGCCAAGGAAGTACTTTGAAGTCTTTATCGTGCTCTTCCAACTACTCTCGGACATCTCTAGATGTGTGACACGTCGCATTGTCGTACTGTGAGATCCCGTCCGCCCCAGAGAAGACAGTCAGCATGTATGGGTGTTCGTGGTCTGCAAGGATGGATTCATAAAGAATTCGGCCCATAGATAGTGCCTTCCACAGGTATGAGTGGACCAAGAGAATGCCACGGAAACATTCCACAGACCATAACGCTGTCCCTGCCAGCTTGTGTTCTTCCAGCAATGGTTGAAGAGTGTTTGTTCTCTGTTGTTTCTCGCCTTATACGCCAATGTCCATCCGTTCGATGAAGCAGAAAATGTGACTCATCGGAGAAGGCAATCCTTTGCCAATCAGCAGAGGTCCAATTCCGATACTACCCTGCAAATGTAAGCCTTTTCTGCTGATGCACCTTCGTTCGCATAGGCGCAGTGACCATCCGTCTGCATCGGAGCCCCATGCGCAGCAGGGTTCGCTGAACTGTCGTTTTAGACACTCTTCTGGTAGCCCAATAGTTCATTTGGCCAGTGAGTTTCTATACTGTATTCGGCCAGTGAGTTTCTATACTGTAACGTGTCGATCGGCCCTCACGCACCTTTACAGCCGACGTTCACCTCTCACATCAATGGCACGTTTTGCTCCGCAGTTTTCACGTCGCTTATTCGCAATGGTGCCATTTCTCCAATCACAATACACTTTAACCTCAGCAACATGCGAACAGTTCACAAACTGCGCTGTTTCAGAAATACTGCCACCCTTGGCCCGAAAGCCGATAATCACCTTTTTGCAAATCTGTTAAATCGCTTCTTTTATCCATGACAGCAACGACTGATATGTTTTCAGATTGCCTACAGCACTTCTTATATACCGTTCAAGCCAGCTCACGACACGCACTTTCTTTCATTGGTTGCGTGCTGTTGACGTCAAAAGTAGGAGGTGGTCACAATAATGTGACTCGACTGTGTGTGTGTATATATATATATATGCATATTTGTACTTCACCATGCTTATAGGAGAAAACCAAGTTATACTGAATCGGCAAAGTTTGTTAACTACTTTTACGGTTTCAGAAAAAAACTACGTAGCAAACAGTCTGTTGAGCTAAACAGCTGTGTTGATACATTCTTTTCCAGTTTCTCGGTTTTCAGATTTAAGCCCCATCCCTTTGGGCTGATATCTTTTACGTCACTCCTCTTTTACCAATTGCAGTTTAATAATCAATGCAATATAATCACATACGCTATTCATAGACTGTGACAGAAACTCGAAATTCATTGTATTCCTTAATGCAATGAGAGGTTCGCCAAAGGTAAAATTTTGGGTTGCTGGTATTTGTGTTATGCCTTTTTTCTGAAATTGAACTCTGTCTGATTTATTACCTTTTGGGCCTTACGGTTGCACGAATTTTTGATTTTTGGACTGCAGTTCGGGAAAGTGTTTCGCACTTTATAAATTTCCACATAAATTCTTGTAATTCTGGACGTTTTCTGCTTTCTCAAGAAATTGTTTCGTAATTATTTTATTAATGATAAGGAAGCCTCGAAAAAGAAATTTATTTTTGACAGAAACAGAATTACAAATTCTGAACTCAGGTATCCCAAACAAGTTCATAAGAATGGAATAGTCTTCAACAGTCCGTCTCAGGGAGATGTACATTCTGTGATGTTTCTCAGTAGCGGAAGTGATTTCGTATTAAATTTTACTGGGGATCTGCGGTCCAGGAAAATGGGTAAAATATTGTTAGTTATTGCCTCAATTGCATTGGAAAGGTGTTTAAACAGTAAACGGTGATTCTGACTTACAGTATTTTAGGAATGGGATGCCTTGGTAATTTTCCCCAAAAGTGGGCCGCACAAGACCGTTTATGGATCGCCAGTCCGCTATTGAAGTATAATACACGCAGATAAAGACCTTATCTGCCGCTGGATACATCTCCGCTGCCGTGGAATAATTTAAATGGTTCCATGCGATCTGGAACACTTTAGAAGGTTCTGGATTTCAATTTTGAGGCGCGTTATCAAAAGACGCTTATTACCCTCCCCTTAGTCTTCAGTGGCGTCAGCCTTGTCTTCCAAGGAGACGCCATATTAAAAATCAAAGAAGTTTTTAAGTGTAGAACGATTAAATGCTGCTTGCGCCAGGAAGAAATCCAGTGCCATATTTACGGAACAGCCTAGTGTATCATTTTTGCGGGTCGTAATCGCTGGGTTATTAAACTGTCATTAGCTCATTACCGCGATTTTTGCACTTAAAGACACATATTCCTATGTTATTGGAATTCATACGCAGGTTTAAACGCAGGTTGGAATATGTAGAAGTGGATTTTTGTGACGCGATATTCGATAAAGCTGTTCTTTCGCCCTCATTATATGACAATCACACTGGCTGTTGTCTTATTACGCATCGTTATTAACTCACTTAATTACTGAAATTAAATGCCCTCGCTCAAAAATGTCTGTGACGTTAATTACAGAGGAGGAGGCCGAGCCATTTTTCATTGACATTGCGACGTGAACTGTCAGTCACCCCAGTACATTCTGTGCGTTGGAAGCATAAATTATTCTCAAATTTGTCTATGATAAAGTGTTTCCGCCCAGTGTTCAACCATTTATAAAACTCTGCATAGCTACGTTGCGTAAATTTCGGAGATAAACTTTTTTCAAGCTTGCCTTGAATTTTCTTGCGTCGAAGCATGTTTCTTTTTCTTTTGTTTTTAATTAATGGGAGGAGACTTCCAGGTATCCACACTTTTTAGATGTGATTTGATATCGAAACTGTCGCCAACATAGTGGCATAATGATTAGTATTCATAATCTCCTAAAGATAACCCGCAGTGAGGAATTACAGAGCCCACCGTGGTCAGCTGTACGAGACTGAAATGCCTATGGGACTTTTTCGAAAGTTATTCTTATAGAATCGGCAGTGAAGAAATACGCAGAACTTTTCATCACTCAAGCCATTAGTCGACCCGGCACGTTCCTGAAATTAAATTGTAGACATTCGTCTTTTCAGCCAATAGGATATCACGTGAGTTTCATTACTCAAGTTAAAGTAGGATTTCTAAAACACCAGTTCTGAGGATAACTGTTTTCTTAATTCAAGCTTGCTTTGTCTTTATTTTTTTGCAAATACTAAGGCTGTTGGGTAATAGTGTATAAGACTATGCTTAAATTTGCAGAGATATAAGAATAGCATAACACCAACAGACAGGAAACACTTCTCAGTGACTAAGTATGAGATTTTTTTTATTTCTGTAATGTTTTTATTATAAAAAAGAGAATTAAATAGGTACCCCTCCACAATTGAATTTACTTTGGCCGCTTGAAATACAAATCCAATAGTTATGGTACGTTTCTTTTTTGTTTAAACACAAGCATTTGTGGTCCACAAACGATTTCACTAGTTTGCCCCCCTGTCATCAACAATTATCAGAAAATCCATTCTCAAAATCTGCACAACTGCATTTTTGAGTCCCGCTGAGAATTCCGTTTATTTAGGAGCCCTGCGTAGCTCGCTGTGCAGCTTCTGTGACTGCTACTGTGTTCTTGCACATCGTGAACGTGACAGTCTGTCTCCTTCGTGCGGTGGAGAGAAGTAAGTTTCAAAATTCTCTTTTCCCCAATGAAAGCATTCCGGAAATCAAAAACCGATTATATTTTGTTACTGCGAAAACATTTCCCTGTCAATTAGTATTCTTATCTTGGCCTTCTGTCATTCCCATTGTGAGCTGCAGCGCTACTCACAGTAGGACTAATTATGACCACAACTTTGTGTGTTCTCCTTTCGATCTTCACCTTGCGTGGCATCTATTCGCCGAGGAAACTGTACAATTGTTTGTGTGATTTGCATCCAAGTATTGCGGTCCGCAGTTCCGGCATGGAGCGGGGTGGTGTGTCCAGCTACCTCACCTGGTGTTCCGCAACATCCAAGAGACATTCAGTTGAGGTCAGGTGAGTTGGGAGGGGATTTTTTATATAAGCACTGTGTTCGTCGAACCAATCCTGCTGGAGTCAGGGACAGGATAACATGAGGCATTATCATCGTGCTTGGAGAATCCATCCCTCCCCCTTTTGATCGAGGTACATGGTCTTTAAGCAGTCCTTGATTGTAGCCCGCGTCCATACGTTGATCCATACGCACCAGGAGGTACCACGTCATGCCAGCCAAACATGTCCCATATCATACAATCGCCCCCTACCGGCCCGAATAGTCGATGCCAAACATGAGGGATCCATAGCCTCATGCCGCTGACGTAAAATACGAACTCTACCATCGGCAGAATGGACTATATAGTGATTCATCGGACCATTACACCTCCTTCCAATATTCTATCGTCCAATCGGCATGCTGTTGGCTCCAGGAAGGTCGTTTACGTTGACGGACCGTTAGAAGAGTGGCATACAGGACTTCTGCAAGTGCAGTCCATCTTGCGACGCATCGCCCCCGGGATATTTCGGTTTGATTCCTATTATTTCGGGCCGCCTCAACGTTCGTGACTGCCGCGGATAAACCTCAGGTTCGATCCCAAGCATGTACGAACGCTCGAACCACTAAATATCCGCCGTGCGTAGTATAGGCACGTACGTGTTAAACCGTCGGAATCGGACCCCGGGTACTGCCCCCTCCGTAATAAATAAAGGCCACTTCCTTTCCTCCCCCTTCATACTTCGCTTCCGTGCCACTTTCCTGTCGAGCACTCTTGCCCAAATATCTTAGCTTCCTCTTTCTATGGGTTGTTAAAGACCTGGGGTCAGACACTCCTTTCCTAACATTCTCTGCATATGATCTGATCTGGGGCCGTCAGTTGCGAACCTTTAGCGCCCATTGGATTGCCGTGTACAAGGCGGCGAACCCATCTTTGACATCTAGAATCTACCTTCCGCTTACAGCTGTGACGCTCGTTAGTTGTTCGGCCATTTTCGTACACCTTCTGGTAATCTTTAACCACAAAGACCCTCTAGCAACATACAGGTGTTGCCGTTTACAAAATGGACGCCCCGGTCCTTTGTGCGCCCACAATTTGGCCTTTTATACGTAGGTCGTTCAAAAAGTAACGAGACTGACTTCACATGGGGCAGAAGTGTAATGCAGTAAACATACTTACCTACTTTCAAAGTATTTTCCCTCTACCTGAATGCACCGGTCCCATCTTTCTATCCACTTTCCGAAGGTGTGTTCGAAGCCCTTCCTCGACAAGTGGTTAAGGATACCCATCACAGCATTTTTCATTTCAGTATTTGATGCAAACTGACTCCCACGAAAATGTTTTCTTACTTCGGGGGGATAGGTGGAAGTCACACAGCTCCAGATCCGGTGAATATGGAGGTGTGCCATCATTTTGATGCCTAGATCTCGGATAATCTGCTGGGTAAGCAAAGCACGATGGGCAGGGATATTATCTTGATGCAAAATCCAACCAGTTTGTGAACATTCTGGACGTTTTGTGAAAACATTTTCTTCATAGGATCTTTGAGAACTTCAAAATAACAGGCACTGGTAAGTTTTCCCTTGTGGAACAACATGGTCCCACACATTTTTTTTTTTATCGAAGAAAACCAGGTGCATGATCTTCCCTGCACTAGCTTGGAACTTTGCTTTCTTGGATCGGGGACTCTGTGGGTGTTTCCATTGGGTGCTCTATTTTGTTTCTGGATCGAAATGGTGGAAAAAAATGTTTCATTACATGTGACGACTCGATCCAAATAGTGTTGCTTACGTCGTAGCTGGCACTTCCATTGGCGACAAGTGATAACACGATTTGTCTTGTGTTCATCCGTGAGTATAAGTAGGGAATCCACTTTGCAGCGACTTTTTCGGTAGCGCAACTGATTTCTTACAATGTCATAAACGGAACCAACGGACATCTGCATCTCATTAGCAACCTCCTCAAAGGTCATTCTGCGGTTTTCTTGCAGGTGTGCCTCGATGGTATTGACATTAATTAGCCTTTCGTAGTCGATGACACTCTTAAGTGTCTGATGCCATGAAGGCCTACCGGAGTATGGCCTCAGACATTCAAGTGTGTCAGTGAGTGTCTTCCAGACACTTTTCACCATTCACATATTTCTTTTGACACTCAAACTCTTGCACGGGACAAATCATCTTCTTTATAGGCTAATTAAATCGTTTCGGGCCTTTCTGTGGCGGTTTTATTCAAACGCACGCGAAGTTTTATAGCTGCTCTTTGCTCCAGGTTTAATTCCATACTGGGTTACAGAAACACGTTTGACTCTACGCCGTCTACTACAAGAATGAACTAGCGGAGCGCTGCAACACCGCGTCGTCACGTGACTGACCTTGCGTATGTTCTGACACAGAACAGCTGCATTTTTCTGCGTGGGTTTGTTCTGGTCTCGTTACTGTTTTAATGACCTACGTAAGATCCGATAAATCATTAGTTTTACACATCACGCCCGTAACGTTGCTCTCAACTGAACTACTGACCTCCGATGTGCACCGCTGTAGCCTACAGGCCACGCCCTCTTTCTCTTTGTGCCAGTGTCGGGTGTAACTCACTTTGCCCAGGGGTGATCGTAATTCAGTGAGCACTTCGTGTACCTCATTATTTTAAAGTTACCAGCTATTGTGTCAATGAAAGGGAAATATGAAATTTTTACTCAGCTCAGAGAATTTTAAGAATAACAACTTGGATAAAATATATTACTTCGACAAATCACAAAAGAGTATGAAATCGAAAGCGCGAATTTCGCTGCCAATTTGTATGTGATTTGTTTCACTATGAAAACTTAAATTTTAGAATATGTGAGTGAAATCTTAGTACAATATATTATATTAAATCAGTTAATATTTTTCTGCAGAATATAGCAGTGTGTTTATTTAGGACATAGGAAACAGGTTGTCACCGCAGTCAGTGTTCACGACTAAGTAAGAGTAGGCCACCGTAGTGGCCAAGTGGTTAGAGGCACAGACTTCCAAATAATAGTCATAGTTAGACGAGGGTGATTTTCTAGAAGTTCGAGGTGAGGTATGGAGGATTGTTTGTCCTACAAGGGTAGTTCTCTATTCCTTACCTGAAACCAGTAGCCCTAAATTAGGAACGGGCGACTCTTTGCAGCTTAGCTCATTGGGGTTGTTAAATCTTGAAAGGAGGAGGTACGCAATTCCATGGCTTCTACCTTTGCCGAGTAGAAATCCAAACGGATACAAACCACGATAATTATGACTTCTTCTACTTTTGCCGAGTTGAAATCCAAGCAGATACAAGCATTTGCCGAGTTGAAATCCAAGTAGACACAAAACAGTTCATCTTCTAGAGTAGATCCAAACAAAAGATGATATACAACAGTAAAACAAGCCGCCACGGTGGGCGAGGGTTTCAGGAGCTGGCTTCTGACCATTCATCAGAGATGGGCTCGCTCTTGTCCCGGATGGGGCACGGGTGGAGTGCTTGTGCTACAGCGCTGGATTTCTCCTTTCTCTGGAACCTGTGACCCTAAATTCGGGGGTGAGCAACTGGTTTATAGCCTTAAGAGTTTTTCATGGAGGTCATTAAACTCCGAACCAAAAAAGGAAAATATTATGACAAAATGCTATGTTTCCCTCTATTAAAAACCGTATTAAAAACACATTCGAGGTTAAATTTTCATTAGCATAATCTGAAACACTCGTAACTGTGGAATATGTTTAGTGTTGGCGAATACTTTTTGATTTAAGCTGCTATCTCTCTGTACTTATCTTTATTTTATTTTATGCGTTTGGGATTGTGTGATTGTCGTACCATATCCACTTTTCATCACCCGTCACAATTTTCCACAGGAAAGACGTTGTGTTGTTTATTCAACGGATTCAAACCCTTCATGAAACGCTCATCCTTGTTCCTCTGGCTCAGGTCATGTGGTACCCATTTTCCTTCCTTCCTTCTGAATTTTTCCCATTGCGCGTAAACGATTGGAAATGGTTTGTTGACTTGCCCCAGTTGTTCAGCTAGTTCTTCTTGCGTTTGAGACGAATCTTCATCCAGCCATGCTTGCCGTTCCTCATGTGCAACCTTCTGCGGGGCGCCGCTACGTTCTCGATCGCTAACATCAAAAGCACCTGCTTTAAACCGTCTAAACCAAAACCTCACATGTGCGTTTCGATACAATATTCTCCCCCAGAACAGATCGATGCACATGCTTTTGCAGCACTTTTTCCTTGATGATATTCGTAACGAATGCAGTGTCTAATAAATGCAGTATCGCTTGCTATCTTTCTCCTACCGATGTGCAAGTGCGTTTGACTGTTGGGCAAACTTCTGTGTCACATTTTACACTCTGGACCAGTTACGGTCACATGACAGCAACGCGGGGAATGTCGGATATGTAAACTAGCGGTATACGTCACACAAAAACTCTTTAAAATTTATTTGTACACCTAATAGTCATCTGACTTCTTTTGTCACTGTTTTTTGTCGTTTTGACAGTGGCATACGTGTGGTTGTCATAAAAGTCAAACGCTTTGATGCATTTTCTATCAGTGATTACATTTGTCACCTAACCTTCATCCTGCAATGAATCTCAGTTTCCATATCATCCTAGTTCGCTAGTTTTTTTTGTTTGTTTTTTTCACATTATTACTGTTCATGTTTGCTTCTCTGAGTCGAGCTTCTGATAATCATTGGCAATTCACTGTAACATTACTTTCGCCTTTGATAACAGAACCTATATCATTTTTTATTAGTGTAAGGGTAACCTTATCAGATTTAATTCTTACAAGACCCAAAATGTTCGTACTGTCGTGTCAAATTACCGTTTGGGAAGCAGTTCTGTCTGTTCTCGTTCTGAATATTGCTTCTATGTAATCATTGCTCATGTGCTGTATATTACTTATATAACAAAAGCTTTCTACACAATTTCTCTTTTCAACTGGAAATTTCTTTGATAAGGTCCCTTCGTTAATTCGTTTTTGAAGTTATTGTTCTTATAATGTACTCAAAGCAATGATACTAAGAAAAGCATCGTGAAGTTTTTAAAATGCCGATACCACCGTAGGAGAAACTTAAGAAGCTTCGAAGGACAACTTATCATTCGACTTCTAAGAGAATATTTCAAAGACCGCTATGAGGCTATTCAATACCTAATAAACAGCAGTTTAACTATCAGTTTATCGCCCCACATTGGGCTGTGTGTGTAAATTTTATCTTAAACGGTATTTTCGCAATTTTTTAAGCATCCGTAAACTACTGTTAAAAACTTTTGTTGCAGGTAGCACCAAAACGTTGTGTGACGTGCCTGCCCCGCAGGATGCACACGAGATAAAGGCAGATAGCAGTGACAGCATTCTGTACGCGTAGCTCAGTTGGGAGAGCGACTTACTCCGGAGTGAGGGGAACCTGGAATCGATGCCCGGTGCGGACAAACTTGTTACGTTATATTGGCGCCCGAACTTCCAGGATGACCCGGCTGTTACGTTTCACGCAATGATGTGATGTTCTTTCCACACGGCGAGACAGGAAAAATGAGAATCCTTTTTTCAGTGCTTCGAAAGAATAAATCAGTGTGATAGATTATGATAATACAACGTAGTTGTCACAAATGTTTATTTTTTCAAGCTGACCATGGGTTTCGCTGGGTATTGACTTAGCTTCATCAGGACGAATGGCACGTAAATATTCAAATTGTATATGACATCATAAATGGTGTTTACAGTCACGTGTTTTTGTTAGATGCTTCCACGCGTTTGATGTAAATGGCGTGGATGCCATGTCATTAACAAGTTGCGAAGACTTCTGATATATATGGAAAGCTTCCAAAATATCAAGTTTGGTGGTTCAAACTGGCTTGTCAAATAAGTGTTGCTTCTTCAAAGAGAAATTTGTGGTCCTTTTCGTAACAGTGTTTAGCTATCGATGACTTCTTTAGGTCACAATTCCGAATGTAGGTCTTGTGCTCCTTCAATCGAAAACGCAAGGCTCTACGGGTATGTCCTATGTACGTAGCGCCACATTCACATGGAATTTGATAAATTCCCCACGAGTTTTTGTCTTCAACATAGTCCTTTTTCTGGGATTTTCAAATGCACGTTCTTCATGGGATGACTGCCTACTGCGACACATGGTCCCGCCTGACCCGTGAGCCATGCCCCCGGCCCTCTTTCGGTAGGGGTGTGTGTGTGACGTGCCTGCACTGCAAGACGCACACGAGATAAATTCAGATAGCAGTGAGAGCGCATGTCAGCGTAGCTCAGTTGGGAGAGCGACGTACTCCGGAGTGAGGAGGACCCGTATTCGATGCCCGGCGCGGACGAAACTTGTATACGTCATAGTTGTGCTGTACTACATTTGGGACAAAAGTAAGCCTTTGGTAGGTGCATGAAACATACAAAAACATGGTGCAATGAGTGCAGCTTCGTCTGTTTAAATTGGGTTCCATAATATGGTGCAAAATTGCATCATGTGTTTGTATGTTTCATGTATCACACAATGGTTTACCTTTCTCCGAAAAGTGGTGCACTTGTGTTGCCCCACTTTTTAGTGCAACCTACTACAAAACTTTAACGGTGTACTTTGGGTGCACTAGGGACTTATTTGCTGGAGGTCAGCATCACTTAATTGGGCTTTTACCTCCCAATGAATTTGAGTGGTCATTGTAAGGAATGCAGAAATAGGGTGAAGATCGGCCTGACGGCTGCGGGATTGCAATAGCAAAGTTATCTGAGGCAAATATGAGTGTACTACATGAGCTCTTCGTACAAAAACATATGGTTATCTCATTGTGTCTTGCTATCCTGGAAATTAATTTCAGTAACAACGAAATGCACTTACGGTGAGGTAGTCACATTGTCTCAAGTAGTAATGGCCAAAAATCCTTCTTTCTAGAAAATGTATTATTCACACAAAAGACATTCACGAATGATCAAATTTCCAGGTTGTCGCTATACGCTCAGTGAGTAAATCGCTCATTGCAGAGATCCCGTGTTGCCCTTTCAAAGCCACAGCTCCTTTAGGTAAGCTGTCCAAAAGAGCGCCAACCATTCTCCATGAGCAAGCGATTCGGGCACATCATTCAAATGAATGGCATTCACGTATCATTTCCATTCCTAAGTTTCACCATTATTTCCTAGCTGATTGCGCATTCACATAGCGGTTGACACTAGTTCTTGACATAACTTTTCTTATTGCGAATTCGTTCCCAAACTCATGCGGGCGGAAGAAAGTTATATGCCGCACTGCGACTTTAGTGTGTCGCAGTAACGGCGGATTAAATGATACTTCACAACGGTGAGAGCGAACCATTCATGGTGAAGAGTCGTTGGTTGTGAAGGAATCGTTCATGAATGATCCATCACTAGTCTGAAGAAGCCATAAAACGATACGTTTGAACAAGATGGAAAAACTATATAGTTTTTAAAGCCACCAATTCGAGCTATATCAGCTCTAAAAGTTGAAGGGATTTAAGGTTCACTTAATGAACTTATCCAAGAGAAAATAAACTGAGTGTCCAATTTATTTGATAATCTACCTAGTGTCTTGAACTATTTTTGGCATTCAGATCAGCAGCTTTCCACCTGACCATTGTTTCGACTACGTTCTGGTAAAATTCCAGGGTAGCCTGCCCGGTGGCGCAGTAAACTAAGAGCTGGTTCTGGCTATTCATCCGAGATAGGTCCGGATTGGAATCCGGTCCTAATTTAGGGCCACCCTTCCTTGGAATGTGTGTCTCTAAATTACAGACGGGCGACTGCTTATAGCGCATAGTTTCTCACAGTGACTGTCGTTGACCCCCAATCGGAAAAAAAAAGTTCCAGGGAAATGTTGGCCCACCCATATCGAACAGCGTCTTCCAGTTTACGCAGATTGGATGGCAGTTGATCTAGATGTCTCGTTAGACTACATCCTTCAAATGCTCCATGGAATTCAAGTCTAGTGACTAAAGTGTCCAGGTCAATAAAGCAGGGCAAAAAAGCTCAACGCTTCTGACACCAGTCTGAGAAAATATTAGTATTGCGACCTGATGCATTATCTTACAGGAAGTATCCATCACCACGAGGGCAGAAAGAGTCCATAATTGGATGAACTTGATCAGTAAGTGTGTTTAAATATGTTTGAGCAATGAGGCGTGGGTCCATTCGAAACAACAGACCCCAAAGTCCTCTGTGAAAACATGGCCCACACCATTTCATTGCTTCCGCCATCCTGGAGAGGAGTAACCAGGCTGTTTTCTGTAGAGTTTCATTCTGCCATAATCACAGTGCAGTTGAAAATGCGATGTGTCAGGCCACGTGGTCCTTTTCCAAAGACTTAAGTTCAACCTTCAATATTGTGTAAGAGTCTGCGACCCATTGGAGGAGTTTCATGATGTTCACAGCAGACACTAAATAATGTAAGAACAGGTTTTTTTGCTGTCGTAAAGCAGACGTTGCAGGGTACCGCACGCGCTGGAATGCTGTTTGGAATTATCCTTGATTTGAAAAACTGACTCACGTTCAGTGTCACTTCCTGTGTACTCCCACCTACATATGTGAAATAGAGTATTACTTCAAACAATATTACGCCATAAAGTTCTGTTGTCGTTTTAAAACAATCCGCTGTTGAAATGTTTAGTATACTTCAGGAAGGTTTTCCGAGTGATTTGATGTTACGTGCTGTGTTGCCTTTTTATGGTATAAGTATCTCAAAGAAGGACGGGATGTAGCATTCGATCGGGAGCGTCATTGGTGGCCTTCAACTTTTACGCAGCCAAAAGATGATCAACACTATGGTAGTAGTCACTCGTAAAATTTGTAGTGCGACTATTCGTGAACTTGTCGAACATCTTTCCAGTATGTAACGAAAGCTCTCTGAAGATTTCGAAAAGAAACTTGTGTGCCAGATGGATCTCTCAACTGCTAACTCCAGACCAGCTGAAATAATATTGTGTAAGAGTTTGCGAAGAATTGAAAGGTCGGTTTGCAGATCATGGTATTGATTTCCTTCATAGAATAACAATTGCAGATGAAATCTGAGTGCATCATTCTGACCCATGTACAAAACAACAAAGCAGTCAGCAGAAATCCTGTGGTTCCTCTACTCTAAAAAAAGGCGGAAATATCAAAACGTGCTAGGAAGATCATGGTAATCTCATATTCTTTGTTATTGTGTTTCAACAGATTTTACCTGAAGGTCGTATAGTTAATGACCAATATTATGCAGATGTTTTAAAAATAATGCTGGATAATTTTGAAAGAATACATCTTATGAAAGTGAAGTCTGACATTTTTTTTAATTCGTCATGATAATGGCATTCCTCACTTCTCCCATATTGTCTTTCAATTTTCCAAAGACGAAGGTAATGCCCTGATCCATCCTCCCAACAGTCTTGATTTTAGCTCTTTGTGAGTTTTGGCTATTTCCAGAGTTTAAAAAACACACTATAAGACATTCATTTTTGAAGCGACGAAACATTTAAGGTAGTGGAGGCCACTTTGAAGCGACTGTCAAAAACGTTTGGATCACGTGCTTACAAAACGAGTAGAACACTCAAAAGGGATTACTTTGAAAAGGATCACTGTGGATTTACACTGAAGAAACTCAAGTTAAATTTTTTACTAAGCCTACTCAGCACTTTTTGAACAGCCTACGTACAACTTTTATCCTAGGGTGTCAACTAGCATTTTACTACCACAGGTCATACCGGTCGCAAAATGCCAATCACACTACCAGTTTTTGCATCAGTCCTTTTCTGAATGTTCTTATAACAGTCGCTCTTCCACATTCCCCAAGTGTAGCAGTTTTGTTATGCGACCACAACTTCTCCGTGCACAGGCTATCACCCGACGATCTAAGTCCCTTATATCTGGTCCTTTTCCATTAGGCCCTTCAGTAACGTATTCTGAACTACTCTCGGGAGGGTTACCGTTCACTTTGTTGTGTAACCGTGGCGTCTTAACAACGAATGACATATATCCTATCTATTACAAGATGGTCTGTGACGTACTACAGAGGTGAAAACATGTTTCAAGACGACAAATCTGCAGAGAGACATTCTGTCCATGTAGCTCAGTTGGGAGAGCGATTTACTCCGGAGTGAGGGAACACGGCTTCAATGCCCGTCGCGGACAAACTTGTGTTTTCAGGTCAACTGATCCTAATATACTGACGTCTCAGTGGACATCTGAATTAATAATAGCCAACGTGGGAACTTAGTCAGTGTTTACAACGGGAAACAGTGTGCAAAGTAACTACACGATTTTTCTGGTACGATCAGAGCAAGATTCTCCATTTGCAGTTGTCTTTTCGGCCAATGACTCCCATGTTTATGAAGACTATAAAAACAGGGCAAAATCTATTAGAAACTACGGCTTTTCTCAAACTGTAGCTCTGTTGCTCAGTCGTAAAGTAATTACAAAGAACTTTATCTCAGGGAGTTTGTTGGAAACGCAAAACTAAGTTTTGGTATTTCCAAGAAATAACTGGAGTTTGTCTCATAACTCTTACTCTTCAAATAACTTAATTTTTTAATCTCATTGCCCGATGCCTTAAGCGTTACAAAGAACATTTCTTTTTCTTACCTACAGAGAGATTTTTTTCCCCATGTAATCTGATTAGTGATCACGGTTGTTGACACGTCTGATCGTGTTTCTAGACTTTGGGTTATCGGTTCATTCTATCGAAGAGACGAAGCCCGATAAAGCGTGATTGACAGTGAAGATTATATGATACAATAGAGAAGTGAAGATAGAATGCTCTTCCTGCAATTTCTGAAGATACTTCAAATGACATTCTGATGGCAATCTTTGACATTGCATTTCATGTTGCTGGCAGTTGTCATGCAATCTCCCAGGTGGTAAGGATTTCTTCTTCAACCTGCCTGTGAAAGTAAAGCGTTTAATCATTTCATAAACTTTGTCTGGAGCAGAACGGTGTCGCCACTGAAGATTTGTCTGGCGCGCGTATCAGTTATTTCTCTGTACTGATAACGAAATTCAGTAAATGTTTAAACAAAAAATATATTTGGCGCAGTATACAATGTAAAAACCTTTCAATTTTATCACAGTGAAGTTTAAAGTGAGCGTATAAATGTTTACAGTTCTTGTCCCAGAAACCAAATGACGAAGCGTTGAGCTTTTAACACAATGGACTGTACTTAATCGTAAGGAAAAAGAACTTATACATGTCATGTATTTTTAGAATATTAAAAGTTTGACAGCAATGAGATATAAATTAATTTTTAAATAATTACGTTTACACTAAATGAATGATTTGATAGTGATTGATTTCTTTCCAAACATGTGTTATACTTTAACATTTTGCAATAATTTATGCAACGTTGAGAAGTTCGCTTCTGTATACTAATATTTGCAAATGTATTTTTTTTTTCCAGAAATGGTAAATGCGAGTTCATAAACACCATGAATGGATATCCAGCTATAAGACTTTGTTCCACGTGGTGGAATTCTGAGGTAGTTTGAAATTCTGATTCTTATAATTTGTAAATATGTATGTAGTCATAGGAGCTATATAACACCCGATTTGAAAATAAAGATCTGCAACAATCGCGTGTAGTAATCTGATGTTATCTTGAATAGAATTTGTGTGTGTGCGTGCGTGCGCGCGCGTTCAATATTTTTTACTGAAACCGGAAATAAGAATTGTCCTAGAATATTCAATTTATCTCTTTAACGTTCCGTTCCTTGTGAATACCTGCAGTTTGTGAAAATAAATACCAATACCGGATAGGGTCGACGAAACTATTCCAGGAATTTGTCTTGTAGTCTACTACAGGAACACACGTACCCACAGGCTCATAAATAACCTCATGAAAAAAATTCTGTTGACTTTTCGATGAAACAGAGCTGTTGAAATATGCATTGTTAAACTAATTCAATCGTGAACAAATTTTAATATCAGTTTAAGGGTGAAAGACTTTTCAAAATCGACTTATGATTGAATGTAACATCAAACCATGCTCAACGCATTAATGCACCAGGTAACTATATTTATTTGCTCACTGATCGTCTACTGCGCAACGCTAATACCACCTCCTTAAACTCCTTTTTTACGCTTTCTAACCGTAGGTTGAAGAAGCGTATATGATCCAGCTTTTTCCGTCAGTCTGTCCACACAACTCGCGTCAAAATGGTTCGATTTCGTTGAAATTTTAGTATGGGGTAGGAGACAACCTGGGAACGAAGCCTATTAAAAATGGCTGAAATGGGGTCAAAGGTCAGGACGCGGGATCCATTCTATCGCCCTTATGCGTCATAATTTGACTAAAAAGGCTTCTATTGCGACAAAACTTTATCATGTTGTTCCGGAGGTATACTGAACCAATTCTGTTTAATATCATTGAAATTGTGTAAAAGATCTGGGCACAGGAACACAATTTATTCCACAGCCATGATCCTTATAACTTGAGTAATGATTTCTAGTATGTTAGAAAGCGTATCATAATCAATGCATTGCATGATTTTACTAACTTGTTAAAGTCTACCCATTGTTTTGACTCGTGAAGTACCAATTTGCTCCATGAGCCAGTATCAGCAAATCGTTGTTTTTTGTGGATGAAACATGGATTTCGAAACATCTCTGCCGAAGAATCGCTTTGTGTTCTGTGTCTGTATGTGGATAAGGGTATGAGGATGATATACCATCAAAACTGTTTACTAGTGCCTCCTTCAAAATTACAAAAGGAGGGCAAGGCCTACCAATGTTCCTCTGGTTCAAAGTCCAACGACATACGCTTAACCGTAATTAGTTTAATTTATTTATAACTGCATGTTTGATCCAGCGGTGAATTTTTCACTGAAATAGAGGGAATTGTGCTTTGAAATTTTAGCGCAAACCCCCGACATGCACTATATTGTCAAACGTCACTGGACACCTAGGAGGGAAACACAACATAGCATTTACTGACACATTAGTACGGTGTCGGTCCACCTTTGGTCTTAATGCATGCACTGACCCTTCGAGACATGCTTTCGACAAGGTTTCAACATCCATGCCTCACCGGGATCCGAGCCAAAGTTTTGGAACACAGCGATAGGTATGCACTTCCATTCAGTACATAATGCTGCCACTAACTGTTGCTTAGTAGTAGGCATTGGTTCCAAACAACTTATGCGGCGCTCTAATTCCTCCCATAAGTGATCTATGAGATTTTTTTATTGGAATTTTAACGACCACCGTGAGCAACTCAATGGGCTATAAGCAGTCGCCCGTCCCTAATTTAGGTTCACTGGTTCTAGGGAAGGGTGAAAGCCAGTGCCGTAAGACAAACACAACATCCATGCCTCACCGGGATCCGAACCTATGGGATTACGATCAGGGCTCTGTGCTGGCCAGTCCACACACGATACGGAATTATCGTCAAACTACGCAGTAACAGTCCTTACTTTATAGCTCGGTGCATTATCCTGCTGGTACCAACAAGGATCGGTTCCATAGTATTGTCACAGAGTTGGTAGGGCATAATTGTCCAGGATATCGTGGCCGGGACCATACCACGACACCCCCACACACACACACACACACACACACAACACGAGTACATTGCCAGCTCCAAACTTGACCGTAGGAACAGTACACTGTGGTAAATAGCGTTCCCCCGGCTGCCGCCATACACACACACGGCCATCAGATTGATGGATTGTGTATCTGGATTCATCAGTCCATGGGACCAGTTTCCATTGATCTACGGTCCACGATAAATGTTTTTTACACCATGCTAAACGACGAGTAGCATTCCGAGTGGAGATGAAAGACTTATGACCAGTCGCACGACCACGGTAATTCATGGAATGAAGTTCTCTGCGAATGATACGTGTATATACAGAGGTTCCAGCATTTTTACTGACCTGTACACTAAGGTCTTGTGCAGTTCTCCGTCGATTAGCTGTAACGACTCTCCTGAGGCTTTGACGTCCTCTATCACTGACTTTGTTTCGTCTGCCGGTACGTTTTGCTGCTTCAGGCACGCCATGTGTCTTCCACTTATTCAGTACATCCAAAACAGTTGACTTGGGTATGTGTAAACGCCTCTCGGTTTCTCCTATGGACAACCCACTAACACCCAACAATCTTTCCTTTCTCAAAGTCAGTTCTCTCCGCCGCGACATTTTCACTCAACCTCACAGTGCGATATGATCGCGGTCAGCTGCAGGCTTGTTTTTATACCGTTTGCAACTGTACCGCGCATCTTTACAACGCAACGCAGAGGATCCGTTCATTTGCTTTTGAAGAGGTGTCCGGTGACTTTGGCCAATATAGTGTATATATTGATAGAAGGAAACGCCAATTTTTTAAAAAAGAATTACTGTTTATACAGATGATGTGTGAAGCTCAAATAAACTTGTTCATTCTTTCCGAAACAATCCAGACAAAGAGGATACGAAAAAGTGGGCCATTTCTCGAATGATCACTTGGAAATGTCCCGGTTGGCCAATCCGCGCCTGACCAATAAAATATATTACGGTAACTCTCTGTATTTGTATGCTTTCTTTTCGCTTTAAGAGGTGCCTGTACGATTCTTCATTATATTGTCAAACAAATTACAAGTATAGTTTTATAAGCAACTTATACAGTATATTCATACAGTTACATAGATACTGATAGATAAGGTATGATTCCCACCAACTGTTTTTTAACCCTTATGATCAGTTATATGGAAGTTACCTGCCTTCCTTAACTGACAACCATACACTCAATGAATAAAACATTAGATACTTAATAGCGTGTTGGTCCTTCTCTACCAAGAATAACAGCCTGTGCGCGTCGAGGCATAGACTCTGCCGGATGGTTTCTGGAGGTAATGCCAGCCATGCCCTCCTGTTGCGTCCACAACTCCTCCCGGGACGTCGGTCCAGGACCCATGGATCTGATGTTCCGCTTCAGGACATCTCATAGAACTTCCACAGGGTCGAAATTCGGGGACCTTTGAGCCATTGGATTGTTTCAAACTCAGATTAGTGTTCCTTGAGCCATGCCTGGGTGGTTGCTGGCCGGTGGGGTGGTGCATTGTCCTCTTGAAACAGACCATCGGCAGCAGGATACGCGAAGGCCATGCAAGTATGTAGGTTTTCACCCAGCACATGTTGGTGACGCTCAACGGTTAAGAACTTCTCGAGGCACACTAAGGGACCTAATGTTTCCCATGAAAAGGCTCCCCAAACCATCAAGGCCTGGCTTTGAAAAGAGCTGACCTGGCACGACGGAGCCATGGCCTATCGCTGTGGACGCCACATCTGCACCCTCCCGTCAGCTCGGTAAAGCTAAAAACGGGATTCATCTGACCATACGACGCGGCGCCACTCTGCAGAGTACAAAGTTTGATCTTCCCGGCAAAAGGCAAGGCGTAATGTCCAATGACGAGCAGTCAACAGTGGAACACGAGTGGGGCGTCGGCTCCCGTAGCCCAGGGTAGGCAGTTTGCGCCGTACCGTACGCCCACAACGCCGCGGGGGCCTCCGACATTGATCGTGGATGTGGTTTGCGCCGCCGTTTCCAAGCGGTCGGTCTGTACGAGCCTGGAGAGTCTACGTCGGCACCGGTCATCAGTGGCGTGTGGTCGGCCATCGCTTGCTCTCTGGGCGCTGGCACGTCCGTCGATGGGTATACTTGTGGCACGCCTTTGATACGGTTGCCTTCAGAAACCTGAGGGTTCTTACCACTTGGGCAATGGAATGACCCATCTGTCTTGCGCCGACAATGCATCCTCGATCAAAGGCGCTCAGATCACCACATTTAACCATGTTTGTCGATTACGATACATTGTTAGAAAGCTCTGTCAGCCTGTTTAACGTCTCCATTCGGTTTAAGTCTGTTCCACTCTGCACGAGGGATACCCATGGTCAACTGCCAGTCACCCGTATCTCTAATGTTTTGTGTATTTTGTGTATTAGGGACGAGCTCGGACGGGCTCAAAATTTATTAACTACCGAAAAGCCCGGGCCGGGCCCTGGCTCGGAATTACACGACTTGAATTTCATTACTGTAATTAATTCAACACGTGTAATTCCGAGCCCGGTTGAATTACACGTGTTGAATTTCATTGTGGATTTGTTACCATGGTGGAAAGATTTTCAATCTAGCTTCCATTGCAAGACAAATTTTGCTTAGCAAGACTTGCATTATGCATTTTCCAAAGCTATGGTCCAAGCAAAGATTAGTTTAAGGAGGTGTAGTATCGAAAAACTGGGAAAAAATCACATTCCCATTTTTTGTATTTTATTAAAAATCAAGAATCTTATCTTTAAAATGATGTATTAATTTCCAAAATTGTGCATTTAGAAGCATTTTTTTTTTATAATTTCCTCACACCCGCAATTTTTCTGGTGACGTTGGTTTTTAGTGCAGCAGGTCTAGTTTTAGAGAAAAGATCAAGTGTTGAAGCGCTGAGGCATTAGATGCAATTCTCTCTCTCTCTCTCTCTCTCTCTCTCTCTCTCTCTCTCTCTCTCTCTCTCTCTCTCTCTCTCTCTCTCTCCATGATGAACTTGATCTGGAAACCGCACACACACATGATAATATTGTGATTATTATATTATTAAGCGCAAAGCTTTGTTAATGTTACAAAATGCAGAATAATCTGGTCTGGAATGCTTTTACTTTTTTTTTAATTTTGGAAATTTCCCTACACGCTTTTTTTACATTCTTCTACAGCACTCTGAACTACCTTTACGATTAGCATATATGTAAATTATATTGCAAAGATTAGTTTTCCAGAGTCAAAATTTCAAACACTTGCAACTGTCTGTACGGCGTTGTACGTTTTATAATACAATTTATTCAAAATGAAACTAAATTTAGAAATCAAAAAGAAATAACGAATGGATTTTTTTGTTTCTAAACTATTTTCTTTTCAGCTTTTACCAAAATTATTGATTCCCCTGATACGGCACGTTGATTATTTTCAAATCCACATTTTAGAACATTTGGCTTTATGCGTAGTATTTCTGAAAACATATTAATATTGTGAAGTGGATTAACTGAACTAAACTTTTTAAACTAATGATTTTTAAACTAATCTTTGCTTGGGCCATATCTTTGGCCAGTGCATAATGCATAAATGCAAGCCTTGATAAGCAAAATTTTCCAAGAATTCGAACCCGGGCTCAGCAAACACATGTAATCAAAGAAAGCGGCCCGGGCTCCTAAAATTGAGCCCGAACTAATCTCTAGTGTGTATAACCCTTCACCACTGCTTTTATTTTGCTGCTTTTTCCTATCAATCTTACTCCCTTTTAAATTTCACATTTCCAGGCTCAAGATCTCTTTAAGATAAAATCAATGTCCGTTTAAACTTTCATCCTCCTATGGGGAAAAATTCCACCCACTGTTATTGAATTTTTGCTGGATGCATTTTTCAACCCCCCCCCCCCCATCTCTCCCAATAATCCTACACTTTTTTAACTAGTGGCATTTTTTCGCCTGTTAACACGATATCTCTACTTTTATATGTCTCAGAGTTGTTGTTTTTCAGCGGATGGCCATAATCATGAGAATGATGATTCGTTCATTACACGGTTCCTCTGATTCACTCTTCCATGTTATGCGGCTCAAATGTATATTCGTATTTGGAATCATATCTTCTCATTTAGGAGTCAGTTTGGAAGCTTTCTTTTTCTTGTGTAATGGCTGCAAACGTGTTTGTTTCTGATATACTTACTGATTTCCTGTTGAACAGGTTTTTCAGAATGTGAGCTTAAATACGCATTTCCCCTCAATATATGCAAATATATATGTCAGTATTTGCTTGTGGTCTGTGGCGTAAATGTGTATTTGTCTCTATTTCCTAATCCTGTATTTCGTCCTGCATCAAGTAGTAACAAATGAAGTGAAAGACAGTTCCACATACATTTGTGACCATTTCGTATGCCCAATTTTCCTGCAATGTGGAATGGATTTATAGTGTCTGCAATGTCTTCGCTTCTGAAGTAATCTCATTGGAACACTCCTCGCTACATCGAATAGCTGAATCCATGATAAAGTAACGGAGACGTTGTCGATTTTTCATTTGCCACGTTGCTGTAAGAGTACAGCGTATTTCCAGCTTCCTCTGCTTCTAGAAATCAAATAGGGTAATTATTTACTTATTCTTTGTTATATTGTAGCTTATGTTTTATGTAATAGTCACTTGAGCCTAACTTATCACTTCACTTCTGAAGATATTAGAATAATGGAGATGCACTTGAAATACCAACTTACTGTTTTTATTTGGACAACACTCTTTATTGTTGCAGTACAACCTGGTGGGAGCACCGCAGTAGATATCACAACACGCGCACACTATTACAATCCAAGAACACTATGACAACAACAAGTAGAACTTATCAAGCACGTGAAATGAACTCTGAGAATATCTCGTCACCTCTCATGCTTCATACACAAAGCTTCGTCGTTTTGATCTGCTGCCAGTGTTGCCACATGAATAAAAATTAACAATTCAGATATGACCTTATTAGCCAGCACCTTTGAAGCGACATATCCGTTTAAAAGTTAGTGATAACACGACAGAACATATCTCAGCTTTTTATATAAGTACTTCCCCACTCACAGCGCACCTTCCTGCGCAACCGTTCTTTTCACTTATGCAAATATTTGGCAGTGTCCGGATACTTTTGATAATATAGTGTATGTAGGGTTTCCAAAAACACAAAGGTAACACATTTATTTTCCCGATAATGGGGAGAAGGAAAGAAATGAAATGTCAAACTGATAGCACCATGAATAATGTGCAAGAAAATCGACCATCATGGTGGCGCTATTGTCGCTCTACAACTGATCCCTGTTGCAAGATGGAGGATACTGTGAGAAAGAAATCAAAAACAGGATCATGAAATCCCCTTATCTCTAAGTAAAAGGGTCTACACCAAGGGACTTCAAGTGATATTTACCGTGAACTGGTTTCTTTGTATGGAGAAAAGGTGATGTCAAAGAAGCTGATGTGTCTTTGATGCAATAAATTCATAAAGTTCGTGTTGATATCGAAACCGAACATCGGGCATGCTGACCATCAGTGAGCGAGACAGAGAAGACCTATAAAAAAGCGAGTAAATTTGCACAATTAGAAATATATTTTACGAAATTTTTCACTGACTTGGTGGCGCAGTGGTCTAAGAGCTGGGCCCTGACCGTTCGTCCCAGCGGGCCCGGGATAAGGCGTGGATAGTGTTTGTCTATGGCACTGGCTCGCTCCCTTTCCTGGAAGCAATGGCTTTAAATTAGGTACCGCCGGATATTTGCATATAACCCATAGTTGTTCACGGTGGTCGTTAAATCCCGATAAAAAAAATTGTCAATGCATACACTAGATGTCCGTGGGTTTCTCAATCAGTCAGGAGGTGTGCTGTTGGTTAATGGGTTTATAGGCATAGACACTTCTATAGCATAATTGATAAATCAATCAAAAGTTGGAAAAAATTCGGATACTGTAGATGCGTTTTACTATCATGATGCATTTCGTGCAACTTTTACCCTAGAACTCGGGGTTAAGGTGGACGTCAAGTAATTTTTGCTTCCTATACTTCCAATGGAAAAACATCTGTACACATTTTCTTCACAATTAATGTGTTCCCAAGGATGAAAAATTGAACATCGATTAAAATAGCTTCATTTTATGACTTGGAATACTTAATATTTTCTAAAACATAACCATAATTATGCAATCCAACATTTGTTTGTCTACTGACGTCATCAAAGTACAGGTCGCGCCATCTTTTTTCTGGTTTCAACACCACGAAAGGAAAAGTTGATTTTTAATATAATTATGGTTATGCTTTAGAAAATATTAAGTATTCCAAGTTATAATATGAAGTTGTTTTAATCGATGTTTAAATATTCATCCTTGGGAACACACTAATTGTGAAGGAAATGTGTACAAAAGTTTTTCCATTGCAAGTATAGGAAGCAAAATTACTTGACGTCCACCTTAAGAACTCGATTTCTTTTGAGCACAAATTAAACTTAAACTTCTTGAAGTAGTTTCATTAGTTAGTTGTTATATTTGTTTAAGAATTTGTTTCTTTGGTTAGATTTCTCTGTTTCAATTATTAAAACAGATGTTCTAGAATAATCTTTGTTTAGGAAGTCCTACTCGAATCTGGTGTCGAGGAACTTTTGATGGGAATGGCATCCCAGATAGCAGAGAGAGAAGATCCAGTCCTGTGCTCTGACGTGAGAGGTAAGTTAATATACTTGATATTGAATTTTGATAAAGCAGTGATTTCAATGACAAGGCTTCTTTTTTCTGGTAAGATTTTGTTCCGGTAAAGAAAGCCCCGCATTCTGTTTTCTGAAGTAGGGTAGGGATGTTAAAACGTTGTTGTGGTTTCTTTCACAAAAATGGCGCATTTCAGTTATTTTCTCCTGTATAAAAACATGGAACCTCCTCGTGCAGCAACCGAATTGACAAAAACTGCGTATGTTTGTAACCATATCAAGATCATTAATGTATGTTTTCACGTTTTTCTGGGACACAATCTGTCCGAGTTTGTACTTCTAATTTCTGTTTCTGGGTAGCGAATCCAGGAAACTCTTTGGATGTGTTGGGAACAAATCGGACCAAAATTTACCACGTTTTCCACATTCCCTAGTGCAAAATCTTCTCCTTACGTCGCGCATTATATTTGTCCCGGTTTCTGTTTCTAAATGAATTATAAAAATTATATAAAAATGTATAATGAATATAAAAATTATATAATGAATTATCTAAATGAATTATAAAAAATTTAGTATCCGATGGGTATGACCATGACTATTTTTCATTGTGTAGTTACTTGGAAATGAATTGAAAATGAAGTTTGGAAAATCTCAAAATGGCCGCCTCGGTAGTATAGTGGTCTAAGCGCTAGCTTCTGACCGTACATTAGAGTTTTGGATGAGGCATGCGTGGTGTTTTTGGCTTAGCACTGGCTCTCTCACTTTTCTTGAGCCAGTGACCCTAAATTAGGGACGAGAGCTTGCTTATAGTCACCAACGGTGTCGTTCAACTCCGAACGAGGTTTCAGCAGGCTATCCCCTGGATACCACAACCAAGTATCTAGGGTTGCAAACTGATAGCCGCTTATCCTAGGTTGACCAAGGACAATTGGCATTTAAGAAGAGCAGATGTCTTAAAGGTTCTTCATGCAAGATGTGCATGCCGCCCCCGTGGCTCACTAACTGGTCTAAGCGCTGGCTCTTGATCATTCATCCGAGATAGTTCCGGGTTTGAATCCCGATGAGGCATGGATGTTGTGTTTGTCTTACGACACTGGCCTCTTCCTTGGAGTCAGAGGCCCTAAATTCTGGACAAGCGACTGCTTTTTACAGCCCATTGAGTTGCTCTTTGAGATCGTTAAACCTCCAATAAAAACAGAAAAAAAAATGTGCATCAGATCAATCCTTTCATACACAGCTCCTGCATGTGGGGAGGTGAGCGGTAACTGGTGCCCAAAGATGAGCATGGTATCTTAGGCTTAAAATGAAACTGATATCTGAATTTGTGTTGCAAAGTTTACGGTAATTGTCTTCAACAGAGTGGAAAACCATCCAATGAAATAATCGGTGACTGCTGGCAATTATCCGAGTTTTCTCTTGAGAATTTTTCCAGAAGTGTTTTCTTCTCTCCCTCTAAGGACGAGCGAGATCCAGGAGCTTACCTTAGGGTACGGGTTGCTGTGCGGTAAAAAAAGAAAAAAAAAAGATTTACAGAGATTTTATGTGGAAAGGTCACACACAAAAACCATAGAACTTCTCCCGGCTTTTTAAAAACTTTTTCCGTTAAGAAATTATGCTAAATTTTTAAAGGACGATGTTTGAGAAACAACTGGAAAACCAGCACTGTTTTGCTAATGTTCAGTTGCCCTGGTTTTCGATGAAACGCTTTTTGGTTATTGAATCTAGATTAGTAAACTTTCAAATTAAATTTCATCTGTTTTATTCGGGCGGCTTAATTTAATAAACAAAACTCCAGCTTGACTCATTCTTAATTGCTATGACCGGTTAATTACTCTTCAAAATATTCTTTTATTCTTTCGCAATGCACGATCCTCACTTTTTTAAAGGAAGTTCCATTATGATTTACTTCATTTCATCAATTCATTCTGTATCTTACTGGTGATTTTCTATCGCAAGTTTATGGAAATATTACATTAAACAAATTGCTTTTTATGATCAGTCAATGTCCTTTCCTTTATCAGCTTCCTCTGTTTCTGAAACTACATTTTTTTCTTTGTTTTCCCTCTGAAGCTAGAACATAACATTTAATCTGCAATATCAACCGTTATAAAAACTTCTAAGAAAATCTATGCATTTATTACTATAATTTTACAAAAATAAATATGTTAATTGTTTACGACATTTTCCATTTAAAAAGGAAAAGTATGTTTTAAGAGGGGTGATCCCCCCCCGGATCCGCTAATACTCCCGAGAGGAAAGATAGTTGCTTCGCCATCTGTGGTGCATAACTCACATGGGTTGAAAATAATGAATGTTAGAAGAACCATTCACTATTGTTATCAACTGGCCCGCCACCTTGTTGCACACATCCTGCCTTCCTAATCCTCCTACACAGAATGAATGGGTTGTGTAGAGTTTTACGGTTTTGATATGTAGTAGTTTAAGCGATTAACTGTGTTGCCAACTAATGATCGTAGAGAACTGCGTTGAACATGTATTCACACTCAGGGCCGTCCATAGACTCGGGCAAGCGGGACACCAACACAGCCCCTAAATTACAGACGAGCCGGTCCTGTGTAGAGTGGTACGAAGAGGATGGCTTCTGATCATTCGTCTGCGATTGGTCTAGATTCGAATCCTGGGTGAGGCATGGATGTGATCATCTTACCTTCCCTGGAACCAATGGCCCTAAATTAGAGATGGGCGACAGGTTATAGCACATGGTGGTTGCTTGTGGTCGTCGTTAAACCCCTGAACAAAAAACCTAATTAGGAACGGCCGACTGACACAGAACGAGTTGCTCATCGTAGTCGTAAACTTCACCCCCCCCCCTCCCACCCCAAAACAAAACTAAGTCCCATTGGATTTTGCTGGGGGGGTAAACGTCTCGTGCAAGCTTCAGTGATTTTTTCTAGGAATAACAGATATTTGGCTGTGCGATTAGAACTTTCCCCCTTATTTCCACATAAATCTGAGACTTCGATTTCGGCGTTCTGATTCTTGTTGAACAAGATGTGAAACGGGGCCCTAAAGGCCTCAGTCTAACAATTTTTCTGTTGACACAGTCTTCATAGCCTGTCTATTCTATGCTTGGGTAGTTGGGAAATATACCAGGAGTTTTACATGTGCGTTCTTTAGCGTGAAATTTAACGAAGCAAAAGATCTACGCGAAATACTTGTCTCCAGAGAATATGCTTTATCTCTTATATATATAAAACAGACTGTGTGTGTGTGGGATTTCACATAGAATTAGGCGACCTAGAGCGACGAAATTTGTTATGAAGGTACCTGTAGACATCTTCTGGTGCACCTCGAAGCGATTTTTATTTATTTGAATTTGATTTTTAGTTATTTAATGTTACGCGTTTCTACCCGATCTGAGTGTGTCTTTCCGCTTTGTTGACATCAACCTGATCACACCGAACGTTAAGGCGTGCAGAAAAGTAGTTCACCATAAATTTTAGGCGTTTCTTTTTTAGAATTCCGTTACGACTATTTTCATTCGTAAATACATTTATTACGCCCTTTTTTTTTTGTAAGCGTTGTTTGCCAATTGTATTATGACCTTGAGGGCAGAGAAGGAAAAAAAATAGAACGTACTTTTTCAGTTTTTCAATCTGCGTTATTATTGGGTTGTCGGAAAAGTCATGACGTATTTTGGAACTCGATGGCGGTAGGGCGGTTTTGGAAGTACTAGAGGCTTGCGCAGCTCTGTTATCGCTATGACATTCGACAGGTGCCAGTTAGTTCTAGCTGCAGTCTAAAAGGAATAGTGAGCGATTTGGTTGATTTGCGGAGATTTGACATTAAGTTGAAGATGGAAGACCAAACTGTGCATTTTCGTCATATTTTACTGTTTTGCTTCCGTAAAGGGAAGAACGAGCGTCAAGCTTGTGCAAAGTTGCGTAAAGTGTACGGTGATAATGCTCTACAAGAACGTCAGTGCCAGCGGTGGTTCGCATAATTCCGTGCTGGTTGGCCGCCCCGGTGGCGCAGTGGTCTAAGGCGTTGGCCTCTGATCATTCGTCCGAAAGGGGTCCGGGTTCGAATCCCGGTGAGGCATGGATGTTGTGTTTGTCTTACGGCACTGGCTCTCTCCCTTCCCTGGAACCAGTGACCCTAAATTAGGGACGGGCGACTGCTTATAGCCCATTGAGTTGCTCACCGTGGTCGTTAAACCTCCAATCAAAAAAAAAAAAAAAAAAAAATTCTGTGCTGGTGATTTTGACCTCAAGGATGCTCCTCGGGTCGGGGAGGCCAACCGAGGTTGATGACGACCAAATCAAAGCATTGATCGAGTCAAACACACGTTACATGACACGAGAGATTGCAGACACATTGCACATCCATCATGCAAGCGTTCACGACCACCTGAGGAAGCTGGGATACGTAAGCAAGCTCGATGTGTGGGTTCCTCGTGAACTCAAAGAAGCTCAATTGACGGCGCGTCTAAACATCTGCGATATGCTCATTAAACGTGAGGAAAACGGTCCTTTTTTGAAGCGACTGATAACTGGTGACGAAAAGTGGATTGTGTACAACAATGTGCTGCGCAAACGGTCTTGGTCCTGACGTGCTGCTTCGCCTCAAACGACATCTAAAGCAGACATTCATCAGCGGAAGGTTCTGGTCTCAGTGTGGTGGGATTTTAAAGATGTCTTTTTCGAGCCCCTACCACGGAACCAACCAACCAATCAATTCGAATGTGTAATGTCGGCAATTGGACAGTTTGAACGAATCCATCATCCAGAAACGTCTAGAGCTCGTTCATCGTAAAGGTGTGTTCCATCACGACAACGCGAGATCACACACAAGTTTGATCACCCGCCAAAAATTATTGGAACTTTGGTGGGATGTGTTGCCACACCCAGCATACTCGCCTGACCTTGCGCCGTCAGACTTCCACTTGTTTCGCTCTCTTAAACAGTCCTTGCGTGATATAACGTTCAATTCAGATGAGGCTGTAAATCAGCACCTTGTAGAGTTTTTCTCCACGAAAGACAGGTCCTTCTATGAACGAGGCATTCTGCAGCTCACTGAAAGATGGCAAAAGGTTATCGAACAAAACGGGCATTATATCATTGATTGATCGATCTTCGTTCTTTCTATCAATAAATGACCTTTGTAAAACATGGCTAAAATACGTCATGACTTTTCCGACAACCCAATAATTCAAAAGTGTCATACGTCAGAAGGTCATCGTACTGTGACGACGTTGTGAGCTAGAAAATAGAACGTTGTTTTAACGTAATTCTAAAAAAGAAATGGCTCAAATTTATCGTGAACTACTTATTTTTGCGCCTTTGCGTTGGGTGTGATCAGGTTGCATGTAAAGAAAGCGGAAAGGCACATGTTTTTTGTTAAGCGTTGTTTGCCAATTGTATTATGACCTTGAGGGCGGAGAAGAAAAAAAGAAGATAGAATGTTGTTTTTCAATCTCCGTTATTAATTTAAAAGTGTCATACGTCAGAAGGTCATCACTAGCCCGTCAACGACGGGTACAACAGGCTAGTAGAAAATATAAGAAAAGTTTTGGAATCATTTAAATTTTTTACCCATGTTGAGACTTAGAAGACCAAGTAGCAAACATAGTAAATGCTTTACAATCTTTCGAACGTCTTAAATGCATAATAGCTTATTTGATAAACATTTTACGGAATAGTTTTAACGTGGGACTTTTAAAACATTTAAATGAAGTGGTGTTTGAAATTCTGCATGCCGCCAAATCACTTAAGTGTTTGAAACAAAGCAAACTAGTAAATCGCTCAGTGAAGTCTGTCCATCAGCTTGTGGAAATCAGGTGAAACCCTAAAGCTCATAATGCTGTTTTCAATTCAAAACTAGCATGATGAAATATTTTAAATTTTGGCAGAAATGGATGAAAGGTATCGAATTTATGATTTGAACTTGGAAATCGTCGAAAATCTGATTTTCTGCCAACATTTTCCTGTTCGACAGCAGCTTTAGATCGAAAATCTGATTTTCTGCCTACATTTAACTGTGCGACCGCAGCTTTAGAACGTGAAAGTGCGTAAAAGTGTTATTTGTTTTATTATGGTTTAAAAAAACCGGTAAGAAAAGAGTAAAATTGAAAACGTGGTTCTTCGTTTTTGAAAGAGAGCAAACTAGTTTAATTTAAGGGTATTTTTGATTAAAATAGAATGTAAAATTTCCCCATTTTTGTGCCCCTGTTTTTGTCAACTGAGGGTGCTAAATGATGCGGAAAAATCGAAGGTTTTAAAAGCTGTACACGAAAAACTTCTCGAAGTCCATGCTGAAATGATTTCTTTTCTTGCGTGAGTAGCGTCTATAGGGAATTCACTCTAAGATCGAAAATGGTGGTAGTAATAACCAGCAAAAAGCAAAATTCATACATATTTAAAATTCAGGCATATTTTTCATCTGAATGGAAAATTGAGTGGTTGATAAATCAGACAAAGGAACTGCCTTAAACGTTTGAGCATTGCCAAGAAATATACAGCATATGCATTTCACCTTCCTGCGCTGTTAGCGAACGTTCAGTTCAGCAAATAAAAAGTGGCGTGGTATAATAATTTTAACAAAACTTTACACAAAGAAAATCAATTTAGTTTTTACTAGATATTTCATATGTGTGGGAAATATATTCAGGTATGAAAATTTCCTAGTGTTAAGATAATTTTAATTTCACTAGAAAGCAGTTTGTCAAATTACTTCGGTCTTCTCAAAAGGAGAATTTGTTAAATTTGTAAAATCGTACATTGCAACCTTGGGAATAATAATTTATATCTTACCTTAACCATTTAACCGGCTGGAACGAATTAACTCGGGGTTAGCATAATGGATTGAAATCAAACCGAACGAATACATTTGCTGTCTAAGAAGTGGGTAGAACGTGGATGGAAACAAGTGAACCTGCGCATCAGAAAGCGTTGATTTCTTCTTAACTATGATATTCAAAGCGGTCATTTAGGGAAATGATTCCTTTCTGGTCGGTTACCTGCTGTAAAAGAGCAATCACAATAGCGACGAATCTAAGAAAGGAGAGAGACGATGTTTTAGTCACTTGTCTCTGTCAAGTGGCATGATGTCCGTGTCAGGGAGACTAGACACTGGTACCATAACACTGTACAGAAGCAAGCCCTTTCTCTTCGTTCTTAGGTCATAGAGCAGACTAGAAAAGAGTGTTGGAATAGAGGATAAGAACAGAGTTCTTATCACTAGTGACAAGTTTATGGATGGTTTTACGGAGATGAGAAGGGTGAAGGAACTGTTTTACCGTAGCTTTCGTCAAACACGGTTGCTAAGTGAATATTTCTGTTTGGGCAGATCAGTAAATGTTTGGCACCATTTGGTTCAGGTACATCGACCACTTAAAGGGTTAAATCACAATGCAAATCGAAACAAATATGAATGGGAGAAAACCATGTGTTCTTAAAAAAGTAGTGGGAAAACGAATTACTGATAAAATCGATAAAAACTAAATTGTGGCAAGTAATTCCGCGCCAGTAATGGGTAACATAATGGTTGGAAATTTTCTTTCTATACAGAAACGGGCTGATTGTGAACTTCCTTAAGTTGGGAAGGTTAAAGTAATGCAAAGTTACGTAATCACAGCAGGTAAAATTGCTGAGTAAAACTGCGATACGAAAACTAAACACAATAAAAAAAATTGTCAGCGTACTCGATCAAAATGCAATGAAATATAATGTGTAAGACTAGACTATTTTAGTAAAAAAAAGAGTAGAGGAGACTAGACAGTTCAAATTGCAAAAATATTAACTGGAGGAAACATACAAAAAGAAATTTATTGAAAAACTTCAGTTATTTTGCACTAAAATTTTAACAAGTTGTTGTAGTGATACTTGTGATTAATGTAATAGCTTAAATTATAATTTTCTAAATTTTGAATGTCTGTTAAATAAAATCTTTCATTTTAATGTTTTGAATGCTGGAGATATCTGGAAACCTTTTTAGAGTACATATGTTTCTTTGTTTCACAGGGTGCCAGTGTGCCTCCTTGAAAACACAGATGCCGATTGGGATCTTTTGAGGGTCAGATTTCAGGGTTCATGAGGCGTTGAGGTTTATTGACATATTTTTTTTTTTTTTATGGCCGGTGTCTCTGCTCGAGGTAAAAAGTGGATCCGACGGGCGAAACTTGATTTCTGGGAGGAGATTGTGTTTGCAGAGAAGTTTAGACTTTATTTCCATTCGGACGGCGGTCAATGCTCAGGACCAGGAGAAAGAGGAGTCTGGTCGTTAGTGTTCAGGGAGAGTGAGAGAGCGGGAGTTGATATTTAAAACCAATGAGTAACAAACATTTGGCTTGAAGAGGTAATTGTGACAGTAGTTCCTTGTTATTTTCACATTCTACAGATTTAAATTAGGAAAGAAGCGCTCAAGAAACGATAAAAAAAATGTATTTACGCTCGAAAGGTGATTCCTGGGAAATATAGAAAGGGTAATTACAATTATGTTTTCAACAGAAGTGTTATCTTTCCGCATAACTTCATCTATACCACTCAAACCTCTGTTCGGATTCAGTTAAAACATTGCACATTAAGATTGAAGTAAAATCTGGTTTTCACTCAGTTTTTCTGTTTTTGTTGCATTTAGTTTCCTCAAAAAGTAAAGGGATGATTGAGATCACAGTGGAACCGAAGACTTGGAAGTGCTTGATCTCGTATTACAGCTTAAGTCAACAGGATGATCTGATCTGCTCTATCTCAATTAAGACCCGTGCAGATATTATTGAGTGATGGATTTGCGTTACATCTAGTCCATTATCCATGCCTTGGTTCCGTGTGGTTTTTCCGTTGCTGAAAGGTTGAGTATTAGTGCTAGCACCTTCTTCAACCAGCACTTCTGTAACTTTTCTATTGGATAACCTAAATCAAATTTTCTAGCTTCCCGTTTCTAAAGGCTATTAAAAACCTGGGGTTACACGCTACCTTCCTAAAATCTACAGCATTATCGCAATTACTGGAAATGGGTTGTACGGATCCAAGGATGATGATACCTGGCAAACTCGTACCCACGCGGTTTCATCCCGTTCTGCTGAACTGTAATATTGTCGCCCTTCTGACCATTCGTCCAAAACTAGTCCTGGTTCGAGTCCCGGTGAGGCATGGATGATGTTGTGTTTGTTTTACGGCAGTAGTTCTCTCTTTTCCCTGGAACCAGTGACCCTAAATTAAGGTCGAGCGACTGCTTTTATAGCCCAATGAGTTGCTCACGGTGGTCGTTAAACTTCCAATAAAAAAAATTGTAATGTCTGAATTTCAGGCTTTATCATCGTTTTGACCCCTTCCAAGTATTCCGATGCATTTTGTTCTTCAAATTATTTCATAAATTGAAGCAATCACGGCATTTATGTATAATGAAATTTTAGAAAATTCGTACCCGGGAGATTGTTACCCGGAAAACTCGTACACCAAAGGGAATTATTACTTTTCGAGCTAATTTCAATTTGTCCAGCCAAGGAAGCGTATACTATTGTAATTGTCTAGAAGGAAGATCATTTTTCTTTAGTGACTGTCGGTGTGGATGGATATATTCTCGGTTTGGTGGAAAACTCCTACGCCAGTAAAATCCTACACATTCTTTCACTTCTAGGAAAACACGCCGCAGAAAACCCCTACACCTTCTCCCATAAGGGAATCTACACAAACTGCGTTTCGTACGGAGAATTTTTTGTCAAAGTGGAGGAGCTTTTTAGTGGCACAAAACGAAATTTAGGAACTTTTATAGTGACATACGAAAGACTGTACGATCCTATTTTCCCGACTCCCTAAATCTTGAATTAAGATCTTAATATTTTATATATCATAACAATAAAATCTAACAACAAAATAAACGGATCAACCTTCAGGTGCTTATAGGGCAGCTGATTTTTGAAGATTTTAAGTTACGACGCAAATATATTTTGTACGTGTAAACAAGCGATAAAAGCTAATAAAAAAAATAAAAATTCAACACATAATTTCTCAGGCGAATTTAAGGCACCCCTAGGCCTTTATGGAAGATTTGAAGTTATAACCTAAATAGTTGATATGTATAAATGCGTATGTAAACACTGAAAAAGCAGCTAATAAAGGTAACTGAACATATCAGTCTTCAGCTGTTTATAAGGTACCTAGGCCGTGGGCCTTTTTAGAGTTTTTTTTTTCATAAGCGCAGCATTATTAATTTGTCTTATGTAAACCTTATGAGCACGGCCGATTCAGATTTGCTAAAAATGCCCTGGCCTAGGGTTTTATAATTAATGTTTTGTGCCAGAGTTAGTGTGACATTTCCCTGCTCCAAAAGCAGCTGTTCTTAGTCGAAGTGAGGTCACGTGCTCTAAGAAATATTTAACAGTGACAAAACCTCTGCAATTCCACCTGTCTGAAATCAAAAAACAAAATCCCCCTTGACACCCATTTCCGAATTAGAATAAGTCATGCTATAATTCCATTGTTTCACCGGACGCCATGTCCTTAAAGATTTACAAATTTACGGAAATTTGTTCCCCAAATGCAAATATTTTATAGATGACAATGATATTTACTGTGCGCGCCAGATTTATACAAAAATGCATTTTGTCATGTATGGGTAGTTAAATGAGTGAGTGCAATTTTTATACGGCCCCCCTAAAGTGTATGTGTCCACTTGTCCTAAACCCATTTGGTTGAACCCTGAAGGAGAGGTGAGTTATCGTTTGTGTAATTTATATGCGCCCTCGTAGCAACACTGTTGACTATGTGAAGGGTACCAATCTCTCGGGTATGAGTTTTTCTTTCCCAGGTTGTACTGAGCGGTGTAGAGATCAGCATACTTCAGGGGCGTATTTAGAGGGGGGGCCAAAAGGGCCTCCCCCCCCCCGAAATGTGTATAATTTTTTGTTATCTGTCAAAATAAGGTTTAAATAATCAAACTGTGCTTTCCAATATAATTTTTATATATGTATGTTAAATCAAAATTTGTGTTATGAGAAAAGTTTCTGAATCATGAATATCTACTGCTGGTAAAATCCAACTGCTACGTACGGATTCAGTGAAAGATCATTGCGCAAAGGAGACTGGTCAGAGAATGGAGGGTGGCTCATATCCGTGGTCAGGAAGACGGCTGTAGGTTTTTGCGGCGCCAACTCCTAATTGACAAGACCAGGGATGGTGTCACGTGTCACCGCTCCTCTCTGCCTGGCACCGTGCAAAAACGCAGTTGAAAGTTTGGCATCATGCAATAAGAACTTATTTCCCAACATTTATATTTTGCTTCACATCTTGGCAATTCTTCCTGTAGCCACAGCATTATTGGAAAGAACCTTTTCCAGTCTTCGTCGATTGAAACCTTATTTGAGAAACGGTACATCAGAGTCAAGACTGAATGGGCTAGCTTTATTATCTATTCATAGAAACATTCAAGTTGAAGATGAAGTCATTGACAAATTTTGAAATGTGCCTAGAAGAATAAATCTCAGTTTTTAAGAATTACGCGAGTCCAATCAATTTCATTATTTCTCAAGGAGAAATTTGTTTTGTCACTTTTTTTTTAATATGTACTCATCAGCTTAATTTAGGTATATATGTATGTTTTATACCTAAAAAAACTAAAAAGAAATACCTTTTTTTATTATTAACATGTTTTTCTTTCTTTTTTTTATTAACTTCCATTTTATCCTGGTGGATTTTCAGAAACTTTCAATCCCCCCCCCTCCCGAAAAAAATTTCTGCGTACACCCCTGGCATACTTGGACGAGAATCAGGAGCGGGTATATGATTTCCGCTACAGAAGTATTAAGTTTTAAAGTTTTCTCAAGAATTCGCTACATGACAGCTGAATGCGGTGTGACGTACCTGCCAGCAGGACGCACATGACATAAAGGCGGATAGGAATCAGAATACATGTCTGCGTAGCTCAGTTGGTAGAGCGACTTGTTCCGGAATAAGCGTACTCGGGTTCGAATCCCGGCGTAGACCAAAAATAAAATGACGGAGAAATTCACTTCGTTATAATGGCGCCCGAACTACCCGGATGACCCGACCGTTCAAAATCTCGCATTGGTGTGATGTTATTTCCACACCGCGAGATAGGAAAAATCAGAGAATCCCTTCTCCAGTGAATCCCTTCTCCAGTGCTTCGAAAAATAAATGTGTGTGACGTTGCATTCCACACACCAGATTGACTGGGAGTTCTCAAGTGCACGTTCTACAGTGGTTGTCTGCTGCAGCGATTCATGGTCACGGCTGATCCGTGGGCCATGCCCCCGGCCCTCTTTCGGGGGGGCGGGAGATGTGACGTACCTGCCAGCAGGACGCACATGACATAAAGGCAGATAGGAATCAGAATACATGTCTGCGTAGCTCAGTTGGTAGAGCGACTTGTTCCGGAATAAGCGGCCTCGGGTTCGAATCCCGGCGTAGACCAAAAATGACGGAGAAATTTACTTCGTTATAGCGGTATTAGTATGAAAAAAATGCTTCTCAGCCTGTTATGTACTTGCGAAAATTCATTCTTGATTAATATCTATGCAACATCTGGGCAGTTCCATAATTTTTGCAAAACGACCGATTACATTTTCTAGGCTCTGCCTTTGACGATAAGTTGAGTAGAAAGCGAAAGAAAAATGCTTCTGTCTGCGTGATTGTGACACAACGGTGGGGCGATAAATAAGATCACTTCGAAATGTAATTTTCTTACTTTACTTGTTAAGGGACCAAAGGAGGTCAAATAATTCCTGGTAATCAACGTCTTTCCCCGAAACGGCCCATTAACCCTTTCTGCCGTTCACTTGGTACAAAAAGGCGTTTTTTCGCTGACGCGGGGCTTGCCTGCCTGCTGGCGGCGTGTTATCAGTTGAAGAATGGGAGGCATCACTCGGGTCAGGGATCAAGTGGCATGCACTTAGTAGTTAGAACGTGTCCGTGTGGGTGGGTCGGAATCAACTGAAGCATGTTAGCAACCATGGACTCCTAACTTGACGTCAGATGAATTGGGTGGGACCATATGCCCTAAGGAATAGTGAAACGAGGTTGCACAGGATGCATGCATTAATGTCTTTTAAGGTGATGTTCAGGTCAATAACCATCAGTAACAGGTGATTTAATTTCTCTGCGCGTCCAAACTTTGCCCAGGAGACAGTTGATACTTTCTTCAGAACCAAATGAATAAAGAAAAAAGAATCGCGACATTTCATTGCAATATGTTTGTCACTGTTTTCCACAACTTCTAACGTTTCCTCAATCACTCGGGTGAAGGAAATATTACTGCTCCTCAACTTTTCGGTTAAAGCTCTATTTGACCTACATCGTCGGTCAATTCTTTGGTCACCGACAATATCAAAAATTTTGTCCTCGTAAAACAAAGGGATGATATGATTTTTAAAGATGCGCGATTGTGTTATTATCCAATTCGTACCACTGTCAGGCCCTGCAGAGGAAAATGTACAAGGTGTCCATAAATGACATCAAATATTTATTTCGTGCCTAAATGTTTACGTCTTCAAATAACTGTCTTTGCACGATTTAAAGAACTCTCATCTAATACACCACCATTTGCAAGATTAAAATATATATGTTATTCACACTTAAAAACAGTATGTACAGATAAAAGCTTCGAAAACTAAGTTGGCGAGATCTTTCGGCTCCACCGGGAACCATGTCAAGCCTAAGACTGCCACCCGAGTGGAGCGCGCAATGCATCTTATACAAGCAGAAGAGACACGTCATACATTCGTTACCATAGATACAATTATAAACAGCACACCTCTGTACAACAGGAGTTAATTAAAGCATGTGAGCAACTAATTAATAATTTTAAAGACAGTACGGCATGGGGAACAAACTAGTAGTTCACAGACTAGGAGGTTTTAAAGTCTTAATATATTGTCGCCAAGTTAGTGGCATATTGGTGGGTAATTCCTCATTGCAGCATAAGTCATTAAACAACACAATAAACATTGCTTCAGTGAACAAAGTGTTCCTTTTATTTTTAGTGGAAGCTAAATGTTGAACATCAGTCCAACATGGTGTATATTGACCAGTTGACACTAGAAGAGCGAGTGCTGTAGTAGTTGCTCCCGTTCGAACATCATATTCGTGTTCCGACGTTTGAACTACCAATGTCCGTAATGTAGAACCGATGTAAACACCCCCAATGTCCGTAATGTAGAACCGATGTAAACCACTGTTTGATCAGTAGGCTTGATTTGGCTGTAGGGGTATTAGGGGTTCGAACGTCGGAACACGAATATGATGTTCGAACGGGAGCAACTACTACAGCACTCGCTCGTCTAGTGTCAACTGGTCAATATACACACCATGTTGGACGGATGTTCAACATTTAGCTTCCACTAAAAATAAAAGGAACACTTTGTTCACTGAAGCAATGTTTATTGTGTGGTTTAATGACTTATGCTGCAATGAGGAATTACCCACCAATATGCCACTAACTTGGCGACAATATATTAAGACTTTAAAACCTCCTAGTCTGTGAATTACTAGTTTGTTCCCCATGCCGTACTGTCTTTAAAATTATTAATTAGTTGCTCACATGCTTTACTTAACTCCTGTTGTACAGAGGTGTGCTGTTTATAATTGTATCTATGGTAACGAATGTATGACGTGTCTCTTCTGCTTGTATAAGATGCATTGCGCGCTCCACTCGGGTGGCAGTCTTAGGCTTGACAATGGTTTCCGGGGGGAGCCGAAAGATCTCGCCAACTTAGTTTTCGAAGCTTTTATCTGTACATACTGTTTTCAAGTGTAAATAAGGCCGCCCCGGTGGCGCAGTGGTCTAAGCGATGGCCTCTGATCATTCGTCCGAAAGGGGTCCGGGTTCGAATCCCGATGAGGCATGGATGTTGTGTTTGTCTTACGGCACTGGCTCTCTCCCTTCCCTGGAACCAGTGACCCTAAATTAGGGACGGGCGACTGCTTATAGCCCATTGAGTTGCTCATGGTGGTCGTTAAACCTCCAATCAGAAAAAGAAAAAGTGTAAATAATAAATATATTTTAATCTTGCAAATGGTGGTGTATTAGATAAGAGTTCTTTAAATCGTGCAAAGACAGTTATTTGAGGACGCGTCCATAAATGATCACCATGGTTATAGCATGATGTTGCTAAGACTTGATGCAGGTGTTAATCCCACCGCTCATCAATAAACTTTAAAATATATGGTGGTTTTGATTCCACTCGCATATACTATTGTTTATGTTAGCGTCGGCCAAACAGATTTGGCACTTATCACCAGCCATTCCTCATTTTCGCAGGTGGGCCAAATTAACATGTGGCAACAAATATTGAAGACTCGTGCGACATTAATCAACGAAACGATGAAAGTTTTCCGTCTTTAGCATGATTTAATAAATCATTAAATCGTGCTCAAGACGGAAAACTTTCATCGTTTCAGTAACATGTGGCATTATTCAATTAAAATGCAGGAAGTTAAATAAATGGATTTTAATAAAAACCACACGAAGACGGTGCAACATATATGGAAACATTAAAATATGCTGGCATTCTCCTCTTACGGAGGGAACAAAAGCTCAAGGCGCCGGCCAAACAAAATCTGTCTGCTGGCACTGCCTTCAAAAGAAAAGCAAATCCCAGTCTCCCAATCGCTTCTTGGTTCACAATTCACCATTCGTTGGCAGGTGTCAGCAGAAACAAACAAACGTCATGCAGCTTACCATGCAGTTAAGTGCGTGATCAGTCAGCACTCAACTTTATGGCAAAGTGCTTTCACCGCTTCACTCAATTTTGCTCCGCTGCGCGGTTGTTTGCATAAACACAGAAGTTCTCTCTCTCTCTCTCTCTCTCTCTCTCTCTCTCTCTCTCTCTCTCTCTCTCTCTCTCTCTCTCTCTCTCTCTCTCTCTCTCTCTCTCTCGCTTTTTTTAGTTTTTTTATGATGGCTGTTCGCATCATCAGAGCTGTAAATTTTAGTGACTAATCTTACATTCATTTTCTTTTTGCATGTGGTCTCGTACACTCAGTTTCTGTATTGGTGTGCTCCCTCTACGGCGCTCACCACGTTAAGAGCTGTAACAGCTGTGCACTTAAGATAATAACGTCTGTGACAGGAAAGGCACAATGTGTTGTGCGGCTGGTAGAAACCACCTCTCCTGTGGCAGTGTTTAACAAAAGTTCATAACGAAGTATGAAAAGAAGCAACTTGATGTGAAGCTAATTAAGTCGTGGATGACAAAATTCGTGTAAACAAAAATTGGAAGGAGCATTTGTTGACAAACAGTTTTCTAATAGACGGTAGGAAACATTCATACTGCTTTCACATGGTCACCACAGAAATCGATGAGACATGCTGCACGCCAACTACAGATACTTAAGCCTACGGTGCACAAGGTGTCACACAATCACTTGCAGTTACTCGCCTACAAGTTTCAAATCCTGATTAACTGAAGCCTAATGCAAAACGTGAAATATTTGCTAATGACACTTTGAACCTCACTGACAAGGATAATGACTTGTTACGTGCATGCTTTTCAAACGAAGGCACGTTCCATCTTAGTAGTACAGTCGACAGAGAGAATGAGCGTGTTTGCTAATCGCAAAACCCACGTCGTAAACACGCATATTCGGAACACTTCAATGTCTGGTGTGGGATAATTGGTCCTTTCTTCTTTCCTCAGAAAACGGTTTCCGCAAATGCGTACCTGATTATGTCCATCAGTTCACCATTTCCCATCTGCAGGGCGAGCAGCAAACTGTCATCTTCCAACAAGATGGGGCACTCCCTCATTGGGCACATACTGTTCGTTAAAGTCTCGAGGTAACATTTCCAGTTTGATAGATTGACAGATAAAGCCTAATTCCATTGACCCCAAAATCGGATCTTACACCACTGGATGTTGAGGATTTGCTAGGGTGTTGGGAAATGTATGCTGCGAGTAGGAATATCGTTTAGACATCTTGTGTCACCAGGGGTACTCGTGTAGAAGTTTGTGTTCATTAACTGTGTATAAAACTTGTGCCTTTGTGTTTTAAACTGCGTTTAATTACCAGTGTTAATCTAAAATTTATAGCATGCTTAAATCGTGGCCAACCATTTATAGCCACCCTGTACATCTGGTTAATTAGCCGACTTCCCATTATTCATAGAGTTCAGCACTTCAAGCAGCGATAAATTAGATTTCCTTTTCTCACCCTAGGTACAGTCTCCCTTTTCTTAGTGATTTTCTTTTATTTGGGGAGGGATTTGTTGTCCTACAAAAACAATGCCGATATAATTTGTTTTAACTATGGAGCTACTTAATGTCTGGTGTGGGCTAATTTTTTTACATATGAACTCACACTAGCCTCTTTTTTAGACGGCTAGTGTGTTTTGGTGATGACTCCATTATTTTCCTTGTGTTTTAATTATGTTAATTAAATGTCGATCTTATAGTTGAGTTATTTTGAGAGTTTTTATTTCAATTTTTAGGCTAAACTCTCTCTCCCAATCCATAAAATATCGGGGACAAACGAATCCGTAAATTATTGATTTTCTTTTCTCAATTCTAATGCTTACCTCCAAGGCATCAGCCATTGCACGACCCGCTACCCATTTGAATGACTAAAGAGTTTCTGTACTTCAGTTTGCCTCCTCCTCTGTGAGCATAACAATATTTTCCCGAGTATGTTCTCTAACAATGTATTTTTATATAATTACGCCGGCATTAAAAAAATTAAAGTCGCAATGATACGGATTTGACACGTTCTGTGAAAAAAGTTTTGGAGAGGTCCCTTGAAACAGAGTCCAAGCTTTCGCACGAAGAGAAGACAAAATATAAAGCGAACACACATATAATATAGTTTATTTATCCATGCTTATCCATTTTATGTTCTGTGTTCCAGTTGTTGTTTTTTTTAGGTGGGGGAGTTCAAAAGGTGATGGCTGTTTTAAACGGTTTGCCTTCGGCAGTTGCGTAAATATGTTCGAGTAACCGAGTAATATAGTTCGATCTATATCTTATTATAACATCCCTAAATGCACGACAGATTATTTCGATGAAGATTATCTTAAAAGCGTTCTAGAGGCATTTAAATAATAACAGTTCTTCTCTTTTCCTCGAAATAGTGGTTTTAAAGTGAGACTGCTTCTCATAAGTTATAAAACTTCATGGGGATCACAAAACCGTGGGAATTCTGAAGAAACTGCAAGCTGAACAACAGCGGCGAAATTTGCATTGCCGGATTCGGAAGTACTCACATGAGGATTTCCGAAATACTCGGGAAATGAACTAACAATCCCTTCTTCGTTTACATTGCTAACCTCACCTATATGTCTAGATCATGTTTTCCGTAAAAAGTCCTCAAAACAAAATTAATCTGCAAGCTTTCTTTACGTATAAGAATGAGGGACACAAGTTGTGTGTGTGGTCTGAAAGTTTTCGAGTTTGTTTTAAGAATTTAGTTTTCTTTCTGTTAAACTCACCCTTTTAAGGTTAGAGCTATTAACAGTTGGTTTCAGGATTGATCCAGAGCGGCAGTTACGTGATTCAAAATCCGTGCTGTGCTGGTTATCTTTCACAGCTGTCGCGCCGCTGTTTATTAATAACTATCTGAATAAGAAAGCATAAGGCTTGTTGCTTAAGAAGTAGGCAAATTCTGCTTGATCAGTTTTCTCAATTACTCTGGATGTGCACCATATGTACTCACAAGAGCTATATTATATTCTCAGATGCCAGTGTGGTGTCTTTACTAATGTCCAAGTGATGTGATTGTCGTCATGCAGGAAATACTCACCCTTCAGTAATGTTAGACTTTCGCTTAACTTCGCATTGAAAGACAAGACAGGCATGTCTCAGAGCAGTTTATGCGGTACATCCAGATTAGGAGAGACAAAACTCTCCTAATCTGGATGTACCGCATAAACTACTATCCGATACTGTTTCTAGATATCCCCGGAAATTAGTTCCGTATTAGCAATGAACAACTTCACGTCATTGTTCCGATGTGAAGGTGGGGTCATAAACAAAATGCAAGCAAAGTAATAGCAAATCACTTGCATAATGTTAATTTATCGCCAATCGGCTACTGTAAAAAACAAGAAAGATGACATCGAATTTTCGGTTGTAATGACCCCGGGTACTGGCCCCCGGTAATAAATAAGAGCGTCTTCCTTCCCCTTTCTACTTCGCTTCCGTGTCACTTTCCTATCGGGCACTCTAGCCCAAATCTCCTAGCTTCCTATTTCTAAGGGTTGTTCAGGACCTGGGGTCAGACACTCCCTTCCTAAAATCCTCTACATAGGATCGAGGATCGGATCGGTTGTTATGAGCACGTCTTTTGAATCCGTTATGATGCGAATTAAATTTATCAAAGCTATTCAAAGTCAATGGAACTGGTACGGCAAACAATAGTATCTGACCGAAGGAAGAAGTTTTTCAATAGGGTTTTTAATCCCGCAGATATTGTTGTAAACGGAATCGAAAGCTTACGCCCTCTGGTTGCAACTTGTGCGTTAATAAAAATTTGAATTTATATGAGAAACATTTCGCAGCGGAAACTCTCTCCAACAAAGAATTTTTCAGATCGGACTCTTCGAAGCAGAGATATGTACAAATATAAGACATGCATCTACGCTCCCTGGTGGGAAAACCATGCATTATTTTAAGAAGAAAGTATTTTCAAAATGTTTTACGATGTGAGCGGTATCGGTACAAGAAAAAAAAAAAATTAGTCGAGTTTTCAGGACCTCAGATTTTGCTGCAAATACATCAGAAGTAGAAATTAACACTTATGCCTCCTGGTGGCCAAAACCATTCTTTGCAAAACAGAAATTATATGAAAAAAATTTCCATCAGGAGCTGTATGCGATACAGGAAGAATTTTTCAAATCTGTGTTTTAGAAGCAGAAATAATGCAGAAAACGCAATTTACCTTCGTGCCCCCTAGCAGAAAGTCTGATTTACTTGAAAATTTTGAATTTATATGAAAAAATCGGGAACACTATCCAACAAGGAAGGAATTTTTCAAATCGGACTCCTAAAAGTAGATATATTGACAAAAATAAAATATATATCTACGCCCCTGGCTTAGAAACCATGCATTATTTTAAGAAGATATTCCTTAAAGTTTTGTTGATGTGAGTAGTATCTGTCGACAAAGGAATTCTTTTCAATCTAAATTTTAGCTCAGATTTTGCTGCAAAAATACATCAGAAGCGGAAATTAAGACTTACGCCCCCTGGTGGCCAAACCATTTTTTACCAAATTTATAAATTATATGCAAATGATTTCTCATCAGGAGCTGTATCCGGTGCAGAAAGAATTCAAATAGGAGTTTTAGAAGCAGAGATATCGGGGGAAATGCATTTACCTTCACGCCCCTTGCGGAATGTCTATGAATTACTTGAAAATTTTGAAATTATATGAAAAACATGTCACATTGGAAACTTTATCCAATAAAAAAAGAATTTTTCCAATCTGACCATTAGGAGCAGAGATATTAACAAAAATAAGATATACATCTACGCTCCTGGCGGAGAAACTGTTGAATATTTTAAGAAGAAAATATTCCGAAAAGGTTTATTGGCGTGAGTGACATCGGCCCACTAAAGAATTTTTTCAATCCAGATTTTAGTTCAGATTTTATGATAAATACATCAGAAGCAAAAAAACACTAACGCCCCCTGGTGGCCAAACCATTCTTTACCAAAAATTAGAAATTATATGCAAGATTTCCAATCAGGAGTTGTATCCCCTGAAGAAAAAATGTTTCAAATCTGAGTTTTAGAAGTAAAGATATCGGGGGAAACGTAATTTAATATTACGCCCCTAGCGGAAAATCTATGGGGAACTTGAAAAAGTAGCTATACCAAAAATACTCTTCGACATAAATGGAATCGAAAGATAAAAGATTTTTTTCAATCTGATGTTTAGAAGCAAACATATGGAATAAAATGTATTTTTAATTCTACATCTGCATTTACGCCCTCTAGCGTACATCGTAAAAAAAAAAAAAAAAAAAAACGAAATGATCACCATTCGCATATTTCAAGTTTCCTAATGAAAAAATAATTTTTCAAATCGGACTAATAGTTGTAGAGATATGGTGTCTACAGACGGACGGACAAACCGATAACATAAGCACTTTTTTTTTTTTACAAAAGACGTGCTAACAAGTGATGGGAATTCACGGAAAATTCCTGAAATTAACGTGTGGCAAAGTTACCGGTAGTTTCAGTGTTTTAACGAAAGTTCCGTCTTTTAAACGTTCCTGTTTTGTTTTTTTAAACTTCCGTTTTTTCACAGATTTTCCGTAGTCGGTAATTCCGTTTATTCAGAAAAGACTGTTTAGATTTTTCGCAAACTCGAAGAAGCAGTGCTTTTTCAGCTGTTGCACTAGAAGTATACTTTCCGTGGTGGTATTCGAATTGAGGTCGTTTGGGTTAGCTCAGCGGAAACAGCTCTTCTTAACCACTGAGCTAGGAAAAGTCGCAGAGTTCAAGGTAAAATTAATTACGCGATAATGAAATTTTTTGTGCGAATTAATGTGAGTAAATTAGTTTTATTTTCTGTTGGAACTTATTTATTTTATTTAATGTTTGTGATAATTTTTCTAGAATTACTTATCACAAACTATTTTTTTTTTCATAGTGATTTTTCGAAACAGCAGAATGCTTTGGAACTTGATCTTTTCAAACTAACGATGATTTTCTGTTTAAAAACCTATATAATAGGCTACGTCTGCCCCTAACGCTCTGACGTTATTCAGTACTTGCAGCACCATCTGCTTTTATCTGATTGCTGAAATCGGAACTAAGCTCACCGCTATCGCACAATACGTCAAGTCAAGAAGAAATACCGGAAAATAAAATTAAGTTAGTAAGGCAAACTACTTCATTTCGACCCCGACATATATGGCCTGCAATGGTGAATGATAATAATAATAATAATTTGAAATTCCATTGTTTGTGTGAAGATCTAGGAGCAAAATGCTAAACCTTGCTGTACAAGCTCGGGTTTTTTTCAGACCGGGCCAGGTTCCTTCAGACATCTAACATTCTATTGGATCAGGATTCGAATTTGAATACTCAAGTCAATTAAATGATGATGTGAATTTTCTGGATTTTTTTTTTATATACTCTAATTTCCCGCGCAAAAGGAGGCTCACCATCATTGTCTACATTATTCTAAAGCGGTGCCAGTTCTCCATTGTTCCGGCCTATGCAGTGACTGTCAATAAGGCGGAAGGTCAATCCTTTGATCAAGTTGGTGTCATCCTAACAGATCCTGTTTTTGCTCATTGTCAACCCTATGTTGCGCTATCAAAATCAAGAAATCCACAGCACATGAAAGTTTTTGTCAAACAGAATGAACTGCACGGAAATATTTTGAACAATCAAATGACAATTACACAAAACATTGTATATCGAAAAGTATTTCATGACCTTTAATTAACGTCATTTTTATTACCTGAATTTTTACATTATATGATTTTTAACGTACTGTGACCGTCATATGACGGGTTAATCTATTAACCTGTATAATAAGTTTGTCATGGGAATATTGAAAGGCAATAATACGAGAAAATTTGTTGTTGGTGACTTATCTTATAGATTGCCCATTTAATAATTCAACCGTTTATACAGTATACAGTGTTTTTCAGAAAATTTGGTGTTTGAGATGTAAATATCTGAGTAACTAAATAGTCTAGGCAAATGAAACTAAACAGGTTTAATGTTGAGCAAAATAAAAAAATTTCATAAGAATTTGAATGAGAAATTCAAAAGTATGTGGATTTCATGAACGATTTCACAAGTTTTTAATATGCGCACCGCCTGTGACACGACACGCGTCAAGTCGGTAGTCTAGATCCTGCCAAGGGCAATATTGAAAACTTGTGAAATCGTGCATGAAATCCCACATACCTTTTGAATTTCTGATTCAAATTTTGATGAATAATTCTTATTTTGCTCAACATATTAAGCCCGTGTAGTTTCATTTGCCTAGATTATTTAGTTACTCAGATATTTACATCTCAAATGATATCAAATTTTCTGAAACACCCTGTAATTATGTATATGAATTTTACGATTCGTGTTATAAAATTTTCAGTCACGCCTATTTCTCCCGTGCATGGCACGAGCTATGAGCTAGTCTCTAAGAAATGTGAAATATACTGTTTTATAGTATTTTACAAAACTCCTAAATATAAAATTTACTCTTAATAGTTATAATAGCTTTTGCCTTTTGGACCCCACAGACTGATGCCTAGACATAACTATAATCGATCACTTGTACAATAATTTAAGTACCGGGTTCCTTACGCTAACACAATATACAATAACAGTAGCACAGAATAGGGGAGAGAGGAAGGGATATCCTGTGCCACGAACCCGTAACTTCATGCGATATGCTATCCACAATATCCGATCTCGCTACAGAGATTCAAAACCAGATCTTTCGACAGACAACTGAAATTTAACACTTAAGCCTCAGATATTCTCGCGAATAGCTCCTATTTTTCGAAATTTTTAGTCATATGCATATGGGAAAAGCAAGAACAGTTTGTTTTTCCGTTAACATACGAAAGGAATTGGCGAAAGGTTTCTAGAAATTCAGAATTTTCCGTTAACACATCTTATAAACGGCAATTTCCCGTCAACATAATAAAGGAATCGCGGAAAGGTTACTGAAAATTCGGAATTTTCCGTTAACACATCTTAAAAACGACAAATTTACCGTCAACATAAAGGAATCAGGAAAGGTTTATGAAAATTCGGAATTTTTCGTTAACACATCTTAAAAACGGCAATTTACCGTCAACATAAAGGAATCGTGGAGAGCGTTCTGAAAATTCGGAATTTTCCGTTAACACATCTTAAAAACTGCAATTTACCGTCAACATAAAGGAATCGTGGAGACCTTTCTGAAAATTCGGAATTTTCCGTTAACACATCTTAAAAACGACAAATTTACCGTCAACATAAAGGAATCGGGAAAGGTTTATGAAAATTCGGAATTTTTCGTTAACACATCTTAAAAAAGGCAATTTACCGTCAACATAAAGGAATCTTGGAGAGCTTTCTGAAAATTCGGAATTTTCCGTTAACACATCTTAAAAACTGCAATTTACCGTCAACATAAGAAAAGAATCGCCGAAAGGTTTCTGAAAATTCGGAATTTTCCTAGCGTACGGAAAACCCGTGAAATTCAGGTTTCTGTCAGTCATTTCACGGAAAAGGTTTTGTTTGAAATATGCTTCGTTAATTGACCAAAGGATTCACTGAAAGTGACTCGCGAATTTCAGAGAATTTTTTACAGTGTACAACTTAATTCAACATCAGTCGAATGGACCTTATCACCTCGTATTCCCTCGTGGGAAAGCTTTTCCGAGGCTGCGGACCATCAATAATATAATTTGTTAACGTGCGTTTTCCCATTGCTTAACCAGGCGTTACGTTGCAGGGGTTCAGTAAAATTGCGATTTTCGTAAATTTATTAAAGACATACCTAACTTTTGCCCACCGTATGGTTGTGCTAATAAATCCTGCCACCTAAAATGTATAGAGGAAGGAATAACTTTCCATAATTTACCTCTGAAATGGCTGAAACTGTTAAAGGGGAATGACTGGGTAAAATGAAACGCGATTATTTCCATCCCAATGTGCATGCTCGAATATGTTCTCCCCACTTTAACGAGAAAGTTTTCGAATATTATGGGATTAAGAATAGAAAGCGGTTAAAACCTTGTTGTGTTCCTTCGATATTTAATTTTTTTAAAAATGTGAAAAACAGAAAACGAGCTGTATATCTGAATCGGTAAGTTACGAATTAAGTTCTACGTTTTTTTTCCCGAAAGAACGAAACACATCTATAATTTTTCTTTTATTTCATGCTATGCTTTCATTTTATGTTTAAGTAGATTGCCTAGCGTGTGACAGTGGGAAGTTTATAGTAGTCGTTTTTGTTGCTTCAAACACAGTTTGTTTCCATATTACGTGTTTGTCTGGGCTTCTAAATATTTCGTTTTAGATTTTTTAAAAAAGTTCCCAGGTTTTTTCCAGATGTTTCGCCAATGTCTGACAATAAAAAAACTTGAAAATTTGATATGCACTGTATGAGAAATGTTTAAAGAATTCATCGTTACCAAAGGCGAAGTTGTCCGGCATCTCTTTGAAATATACACTATACTGACAAGACACCGAACACCTAGAAGAGAAACACAACATAGCATTTATTGTACGGTGTCGGTCCACCTTTAGCCTACACGTGTCTTCACGAGCTCCGTGTTTGAGAGCTTCACGTACGTGTTTTAGTGTCCCATCATTGTTCTTCTGTGTGTGTGCCGAAGTTAAAGGTCTGTGCTTACGTTTAAGATCCCTCACGAGTTTGTGAGTGCTTATTTTTTTCATTATCAGTGTTTTAATTTCCACACCGAGCTGGTCCTTTTTTTCGTTAACCCTTACCACTGATTATGGCATCTGCCGATGAGGGCGCTGTTCCGGCCCGCATCGCTGCAGCTCCTCGCGTCGCCTCTTCAATGACAGACTCAGCCGATCAATCATCTTCGCTTGCTAGGGGAGAGCCTCTTAATTTTCCTCCTGTCATTTGCACGACTTCTCCTGCTCAGGTCTCCGACTCTGCCATTTAGAACGTGGATGTGACGTCTCTGGCCTCTGCAGGCGATGATGAATTCATAGACGTCTCTGTTGTAGTTGCTAATCTGTCCTCAACAGTTTCTACTACCTCTGCTTCCAGTGCATTGCCGTATGCTGCGTCAAGGCCTTCCAGAGGAGGCGCTTATGCACGCACGTATTCTGTGTCTGCCTCTAGTATTCCACCGGCTTTCTCCTCTTCTCGTCTGCCCCCTATAGATTCTTACGTTACTCTCAACGGTGACACCATCTTATTAGGCATTCCCGAGAACTCTCCTGCTGGTCAACGTCTTCATTCGACCCTCGAGTTGGGGATTTGTTTTGATGAACTGCCCAACACTCCTTTGAAACAGTACAGCTCCGCTCTCAAGATGTTGTTTCCTTCTGGTGCCATCACTCACCTCACCCGAAAGCTACGAACTGTGATTGTTTATTTTTCGAAGAAAGAATATGCCTCGCTTGTCTTGTCTCGGGGCCTTTCAATTGGCGATCGTTACCTCTTAGCAGAATCCAGCGTCCTGCTCTGGTCTCTCTACATCCGGTCCCCCGGAGATCTCTGATGATATGCTATGTGCTGCACTTAGTCGATGCGGCAGAGTAGTCGGTCCAGCGAAGACTCTCTCTTCTTCCCTCTCTGACCCCGATGATAAACATATCTGTGGCTTCCGTAGAACTGCTTGCATCATCTTCCCGTCGGAAGAGCATCTCATAAAGTTTCCACGGTTCCTCGATGTTCGTTGCGGTAACGAGCGCCGCCGGATTGAGCTCCTCACCTCTGCTCATTGCTCACGCTGCAAGGCTTACGGCCATCAGCAGGCTCAATGCCCCCATGCAGAGCCACTGACTTCTGCAGCTCCAAGGCTGCATTCTACCTCTTCCTTCGTTTCTGCTGCCATGCCTCCTCCTGCGTTTGCACCTCCTGGACCAAGTACTGCCGAAAATCTGATTAAAGCCTTGATCAACAAGCGTCTTCCGATGTTACTTTCTCCACTCTGTCCGATTTTCCTCCGCTTGACTCCTCCTTGCCTTCCCGTGTTCTCTCTCCATCAGAGGACATCACGGCTGATCCACAAGCTTCATTCACCGTCGGCACTTTTGCTCCCGGCGATGAGGTGGACCTTTCCTCTGATTCCACATCTCGTGTGTCATCGATCCACGGCAAACGTCGCTCTACTACCAGTACCGAAGCCCGGAGGAAAAAGAAGTCACCTTCTCCGACTGGCCGCCCACATCGTTCCGCCCGTCTAGCAGGCTCTAAGTCTCCCCTGTCACGTTCTAGCTCTTCATCTTCAAAGTCCAAGTGTCCTCTGCCGACGTTTGAAGATTTCTCGACTCTGCTTACCAATGCCTCTCTTCTTTCAGAACTTGTCTCCTTTGAAGATCTTAACGAGTTTCTCACTCATAAAACAAATCGGGAGGCTTCTCACATCTTTTTACAGCAGTTTGAAGCTGTTCTTCTCGAGGTCTTCAACCAAGCAACCTCCATCCTCAAATTCCTCCGGCATAATGCCAAGCAACCAGACTACGTCTGGTGGCGTCGTGGTATCATCAATCGCCTCGACACATTCCAGAAAGCTGCCATAGCTGCCCTTCATCAGACGTCGGACTTACCCATTCAAGGTAGCCACTCTGAATTGTAGGGGGTGTGCTAACCCCCTCGCTGACGCTCTCGTTCAGGAAGATCTATCGCCCCTTGTGACCGACTTACTCCTACAAGAGACGAACTGCCACTCCTCGGCACTTTTTCATAGATGGCGCACTTGGGACTTCACCTTTCACCATGCTTTCCGTTACTCTGTGCGGGTGGTACAGCAGGAGTTTCAGTCTGCCATCTCCGCATGCCGTGAAAGTTCCTTCTATTATACGTGGTCGCCAGTGACCCCGTGGTTCGCTGTTACATAAAGTCCGTTACATCTCACGGGGGTTAAGACTCTGCATTAACTTTTTGATATTTTTTCGCACTGCGGTGCCCCGCCTGTTATCATTTTGTTCTTCCTCAAGCATTGCTCTATTTGCATCACGTTGTAAATTTTTCATTACTCATTCAATGTACATATCATCGCTTTTATCAGTTTGTATCATTCCGGTGTTGTTTTTTTTTTTTTTGAGACTATTCCATTTTGCTCGTCTTCTCTGTTTTGTTACATTAAAGCGATTCTGAAACCACCTTTAGCCTGAATGCATGCACTGACCCTTCGAGAAGTGCTTTCGACAAGGTTTTGGAACACAGCGATAGGTATGCGCTTCCATTCAGTACATAATGCTGCCGCTAACTGTTGCTTAGTAGCAGGCTTTGGTTCCAAACTTCTTATGAGGTGCTCTAATTCATCCCATAGGTGTTCTGTGGGATTAAAATCGGGGCTCTGTGCTAGCCAGTCCACACACGATACGGAATTATTATCAAACCACGCCGTAACAGTCCTTGCTTTATGGCTAGGTGCATTATTCTGCTGGTACCAACAAGGCTCGATTCCATAGTATTGCCACAGAGTTTGTAGGACATAATTATCCAGAATATCGAGGTAGACGTGCTGGTTAACAGGTTTGTCCACGATAAACAATTGGCTGGGACCATACCACGAAAAACACTGCCAGCTCCAAACTTGACCGTAGGAACAGCACACTGTGGTAGATAGCGTTCTCCCGGCTGCCGCCATACCCACACACGGCCATCAGACTGACTGATCATGTATCTGGATTAATCAGTCAATAGGACTTGTTTCCATTGATATATATGGTCCACGATAATTGTTCTTTACACTATGCTAAATGACGAGTAGCCTTCCGAGTGGAGATGAAAGGCTTATGAGCAGCCGCATGACCACGGTAACCCATGGAATGAAGTTCTCTGCGAACGGTACTGGTACATACCGAAGTTCCAGCATATTTACTCTCCTGCACACTGAGGTTTTGTGCAGTACTCCGTCGATTAGCTGTAACGAGTCTCCTGAGGCTTCGACGTTCTCTATCACTGATTTTTTTGGTCTGCCAGTACGTTTTGCTGCTTCAGGCACGCCATGTGTCTTCCACTTATTCAGTACATCCAAAATAGTTGACATGGGTATGCTTAAACGCCTCTCGGTTTCTCTTTGGGACACAACCCACTAATATAACACCCAACAATCTTTCCTTTCTCAAAGTCAGTTCTCTCCCGCCGCGACATTTTCACTCAACCTCACAGTGCGATATGATCGCGGGCAGCTTCAGGCGTGTTTTTATACCGGTTGCAGCTGTACCGCGCATCTTAACAACGCAGCGCATCCGTTCATTTGCTTTTGAAGGGGTGTCCGGTGACTTTTGTCGATATAGTGTACATTTAACACAAATTTGTCTTGGTATATTTTTGCAACCTTGATTTGTTCTTTTAAGAAATTAATTTCTCCTTCGCCCTGTAGTTCTACTAATTCATTGTACTCCAAGACGTTCAAATTTAAAAAATTGGCCAACGGTAATGGGTAATATATTGCCACAACACTGAATCAGCAGCCATGTTGGTCTGCAGAAATAAACTTATGACGTCACATGAATAAGGTCCATTGTATTCTTTTCTACACATCAATAGAGAGCTCCATTAAAGATATTGGTACCAGTAAATACAATATGAAGATGGCTTGTTGAGGAACAGCTTAACAACGACAACAGCACTTGTTTGTTTTTAGTAGTATCCCAGTTCGAATCAAGAACAGTTCTAGAGTGTATCTTGAGATATGCTTAATTTGCTGTTTATTAGTAGTTACACGGCATAATTACTTTAAAGTGTTTTCAAATGCGATTGTTCGGTTTCATTAAATGCTCAGTGGAATATTTTTAATATGGCTATTGTGCTGCAATGTTTGTCTTTCTCCTTAAGTCTCGTAATGATGACATTGTTACAAATTCTTTTGTATGTGCAAAAAATAGAGGGAGGAAACACCTAAGGGGTTACTAGGAAATATATTAAGACAACCCGTACAGGTCGATCGTGTTTAAATGTGCTAGCCGAAAGCTGTTTTTTTATTCCTTAGTACTCCATGTTTTTCGGAGCTGCTGGAAAAACAGCAAGATCAATGGGTTCAGTGTATATCAGCTGAACTTAGAATTTCTTGTAAGCTATCACCTCACAAATCTATGCTTATTAGCATTTTTGGTCACTGAACCCCCACCTTTTTTCAGCGGTTAAGAGACCGGCAAATGTGACTTCAGTAGCATCTGACCTGTTGATGTCATGTCTCTTATCTTTTTCCATACATCAGCAAAGGAAAATAAAAAGGCAGTTAATCAAATCACATTGGTGATGGTAAAAGCCTGAATTCGAAGTGTTGCTTACGAGATGCAAAACTTGGACGACAATAAATTCTTGCTGATTAAATCTAGTAGACTGCGTTTGACTTCTGCCTAAATTGTGGAAGGCTTTAGGCTTGATTTGCATCTGCGGACAAATGTCTGCATCACGTTTAACTCATTTGATTTCCATTTGGGATGAAAAAAATAAAAGAGAAGCAGGAAAATTTCTTGTGCAGGTGCTCTTTATCAGGTATTTAGAAGATGAAATCGCCTAAGTATACATTTCTCTAATAACCTGGGCAGGGTTATGGTTCGAGATTGCCAGTCGTATATCCGGCGCGTATCATTAGGGTCTTGTGGTAGTGAAGGAGACAGTATCTTTACATTGTTAGCTCTTAATTTAGACACCAAGTGGAATTTCAGTGGTCGTAAAGTTTGGAAGTGGGCAAAGTTAATATTAAAACTCAAAACAAACTATCACTTTCAGTGTAAAAACCTCTTTGACGAGTGCTTTCGAGTTGGTTTATGATAATTCATCTCCCCCATTACTTTCTTTAATTTAAGTATCATATTCTGCCCTAACAAAACGATCAAGAAACAGTGCACGCACTACATAATAAAAATTGTGCAGTAGGACGTAACAAATATTTTACGAGTACCCGGGAAAAACGGCAGAAATTTGAATGGAACTCAGACTTGAACTGAAATATCAAAAACTTCATATGTACCTTACATTCATAAATAAGCACATACTTACCCACATACGGATATGAGCAAATACACTGGCGGAAAGTGAAAAAAAGAACAAGAAGGAATCTGTAGAAGATCACGAAATTTACGTATGTTAATGGGGTCGAGTTTACGTAGGTGTGATGTTAATTTCGGGACCAACCGGTGAGCGCTTAAGCCACAGCACGGCATAATATGCAAATTATCGTCGGTGGTATTTAAGGAGTACGGCGAAGTGAATGCAATCAGTCGTTGGCGTACGGACACGTGGGAAGACCCTGAAGAAGCTGCAATTCCTGGACATGGAAGACGTGTACGATTTCAGCAGTTATCGGACTTTGAGCGAGGTCGTCTAGTAGGACTCCGCGAGGCCGGCTGGTCTTATTGCGGAGCTAATTGGACGGGAAGTATCGGTGGTGGTACGATGGTGGCGTAGATGGTCCGAGGAACATTCCGACACGAGAAGACTTGGAACCGGGAGTCGCAGACGGACTGATGAGCGGACCGATCGACGCATAAGAAGAGCGGCGTTGTCAAGCAGAACATCCACTGCGACGCAAATCCGAGCTGCCGTTGCACCTGAGGTGACTGTGCGAACAATCCGCAACCGTCTACTGGATGCAGGACTACGTGCACGTGTGCCTCTGGCATGTGTACCTCTGACTCCAGCCCATCGTCAGGAACGGCTGCAGTGGTGTCGCCAACGTCTGCACTGGAGAACGCAATGGCGATCTGTTGTGTTCAGCGATGAAAGCAGATTCTGCTTGGGAGCCTCCGATGGCCGTATGCGTGTTCGCAGACGCACAGGGGAGCGTCTCCACCCTTCTTGCATCCGCCAGCAACACACAGGGCCTACACCTAGTCTCCTGGTGTGGGAGCGATCAGCTATCACTCCCGTACACAACTAGTGTTTGTACCGGGTACGTTAAACAGCACCTTCAACATCATTCAGCCCGTTTTTGTGCCATTTGTAAGGTCTGTCCATCGTGGTGTTTTCCAGCAAGATAACGCACGCCCACACGTGGCACGTGCAACGCAACATGCACTTCAGGGTGTGAGACAACTTCCATGGCCTGCACGTTCAACGGATTTGTCCCCCATTGAGCACGTGAGGGATTTTATGGGACAACTACTTATTCGGTCTCCACGGCCAGCCACTGCCATTCCCGATTTACGCGTCCAGGTTGAGGATGCTTGGAACTCAATACCCCAAACTTACATCCAACATCTGTACGACAGACTCCATGCCAGAATTGCACAGTGTGACGCAGTTCATGGCGGTTCAACCTCGTACTAACCATGTTACATGGAAATGTTATTTTTCTGTTTACCAGCAAATACAGCTGTATTTTGCCATAATGTTTTGATCACGTTATCCTCTGTATTCAGTTATTATGCTGTATAAATTTCGTTGGTTTTAGACGTCTCCTTCTTGGTGTTCTTTTTTCACTTTCCGCCAGTGTATATATGAATGGACTTGAAAAAATATAAACATATCAGTACTTACTTGCGCGCACACAATGAAATTGAGATTCCCGCAGGTGTCGCTAAAAACGTTCCCCAATTTCAGGAAGCTGTGCTCGAGTGCCCTCCCACACTTTCGAAGAAATGGAACACGACTATCCTCCCACACTGATGGAAACAACTGCTCACGCAACTGCCGTGAAACATTGTTGGAAACATTAGCGTCCCACCTCCCACTATTGAAAACACTATCGTCCTCCCTCCCACTGTTGGAAACACAATCGTCCCTCCTCCCTCCCACTGTTGGAAACACAATCGTCCCTCCTCCCCCCCCACTGTTGGAAACTCTATCGTCTCCTCCCCCCACTGTTGGAAACTCTATCGTCTCCTCCCCCCCACTGTTGGAAACTCTATCGTCTCCTCCCCCACTGTTGGAAACTCTATCGTCTCCTCCCCCCACTGTTGGAAACGCTATCGTCTCCCCCCACTGTTGGAAACGCTATCGTCTCCCCCCCACTGTTGGAAACGCTATCGTCTCCCCCACTGTTGGAAACGCTATCGTCTCCCCCCACTGTTGGAAACACTATCGTCTCCCCCTGTTTTAAACACTTTCGTTCATCCCCCCCCATGCCGCCCCGGTGGCGCAGTGGTCTAAGGCACTGGCCTCTGATCATTCGTCCGAACGGGGTCCGGGTTCGAATCCCGGTGAGGCATGGATGTTGTGTTTGTCTTACGGCACTGGCTCTCTCCCTTCCCTGGAACCAGTGACCCTAAATTAGGGACGGGCGACTGCTTATAGCCCATTGAGTTGCTCACGGTGGTCGTTAAACCTCTAATCACAAATCACACACAAACATCCCCCCCACTGTTGTAAACACTTTAGTCCTCCCCCAACTATTGTAAACACTGTCTTCCCTCCCCCACTGTTATAGACACTGCCTTCCCTCCCCCACTGTTATAAACACTGCTTCTCTCCCCCACTGTTGTAAACACTGTCGCCGCCCCGGTGGCGCAGTGGTCTAAGGCGTTGGCCTCTGATGATTCGTCCGTAAGGGGTCCGGGTTCGAATCCCGGTCAGGCATGGATGCTGTGTTTCTCTTACGGCACTGGCTCTCTCCCCTTCCCTGGAACCAGTGACCCTAAATTAGGGACGGGCGACTACTTATAGCCCATTGAGTTGCTTACGGTGGTCGTTAAACCTCCAAAAAAAAAACACTGTCGTCTCCCCCACTGTTGTAAACACTGTCGTCTCTCCCCCACTGTTGTAAACACTGTCGTCTCTCCTCCCAGTGTTGTAAACACTGTCGTGTCTCCCCCCACTGTTGGCCGCCCCGGTGGCGCAGTGGTCTAAGGCGCTGGCCTTTGATCATTCGTCCGTAAGGGGTCCGGGTTCGAATCCCGGTCTGGCATGGATGTTGTTTGTCTTACGGCACTGGCTCTCTCCCTTCCCTGGAACCAGTGACCCTAAATTAGGGACGGGCGACTGCTTATAGCCCATTGAGTTGCTCACGGTGGTCGTTAAACCTCCAATCCAAATCCAATCCGCCGCCCCGGTGGCGCAGTGGTCTAAGGCGTTGGCCACTGATCATTCGTCCGTAAGGGGTCCGGGTTCGAATCCCGGTGAGGCATGGATGTTGTGTTTGTCTTACGGCACTGGCTCTCTCCCTTCCCTGGAACCAGTGACCCTAAATTAGGGACGGGCGACTGCTTATAGCCCATTGAGTTGCTCACGGTGGTCGTTAAACCTCCAATCCAAATCCAATCCCCCCACTGTTGTAAACACTATCGTCTCCCCCCACACTGTTGTAAACACTATCGTCTCCCCCACACTGTTGTAAACACTATCGTCTCCCCCACACTGTTGTAAACACTATCGTCTCCCCCACACTGTTGTAAACACTATCGTCTCCCCCACACTGTTGTAAACACTATCGTCTCCCCCACACTGTTGTAAACACTATCGTCTCCCCCACACTGTTGTAAACACTATCGTCTCCCCCCACACTGTTGTAAACACTATCGTCTCCCCCCACACTGTTGTAAACACTATCGTCTCCCCCCACACTGTTGTAAACACTATCGTCTCCCCCACACTGTTGTAAACACTATCGTCTCCCCCACACTGTTGTAAACACTGTCGTCTCCCCCACTGTTATAAACACTGTCGTCTCCCCCCACTGTTATAAACACTGTCGTCTCCCCCCACTGTTATAAACACTGTCGTCTCCCCCCACTGTTGTAAACACTGTCGTATCCCCCCACTGTTGTAAACACTGTCGTATCCCCCCACTGTTGTAAACACTGTCGTCTCCCCCACTGTTGTAAACACTGTCGTCTCCCCCACTGTTGTAAACACTGTCGTCTCCCCCCACTGTTGTAAACACTGTCGTCTCTCCCCCCACTGTTGTAAACACTGTCGTCTCTCCCCCCACTGTTGTAAACACTGTCGTCTCTCCCCCCACTGTTGTAAACACTGTCGTCTCTCCCCCACTGTTGTAAACACTGTCGTCTCCCCCCACTGTTGTAAACACTTTCGTCTCTCCCCCACTGTTGTAAACACTTTCGTCTCCCCCCACTGTTGTAAACACTGTCGTCTCCACCCCCCTGTTGTAAACACTGTCGTGTCCCCCCCACCACTGTTGTAAACTCTATCGCGCCCCAAATACTGAGGGTAGTAACACTTGCGCGGCCGCCCTGTGACGCAGTTGGCTAAGTGATGGAATCTGATAATTTTTCCGAGATGGGTCCATGTTCAAATCTCTGTGAAGCATGGATGCTATGTTTGTCTTATGGTGCTGGCTGTCTCTCCCTTCCCTGGAACCAGTGGCCCTAAATTAGGGACGGACTACTGCTTACAGCCCACACAGTTGTTCACGATGGTCGTTAAATCTCCAGTCAAAAATAAAAAAACACCTGAACGTCGCCCCGTAGTACTGATGGTAATTCGTGCGTGTCGCCTCCTAGTACTAACGGTAACTCGTGCGCGTCGCCCCCTTAGTACTGACGTTAGTGGGTCTGGTTCATTTGCCCGACGTTTACTTCACCGAAGGGTCACTTGACCGAAAAATCACTTCACCGAAAAGATTTTCACCGAAAGATCACTTGATCGAAACGTTCATTTCACCGAAAGATCACTTGATCGAAACGTTCATTTCACCGAAAGATCACTTGATCGAAACGTTCATTTCACCGAAAGATCACTTGATCGAAACGTTCATTTCACCGAAAGATCACTTGATCGAAACGTTCATTTCACCGAAGGGTCACTTGATCGAAAAGTTCATTTCACCGAAAGGTCTCTTTACCGAAAAGTTAATTTCATCGAAAGGTCACTTGATCGAAAAGTTCATTTCACCGAAAGGTCTCTTTACCGAAAAGTTAATTTCATCGAAAGGTCATTTCACCGAAGGGTCAGTTTATCGAAAACTTACATTTCATTACAGGATCTGTTGAAGCATGGTGCAAGTTCGATAGACAGACCACCGAAACCTTTTGGGATCATACTCAAATTGCACTTTTGATTTCTCTGTGTCACAGAGAACGCAAAGATTTAGTTTTAAGACAAAAATAATTAATTTTAAGTCCCTAGGCCTCGGCTTATGCCTTTTTTGGCAAATTTTAATCATGTTCATAAGGTGTACATAAGTACACCTTATAACATGTATAAAATTGTCATGTTCAGTGCTCATGTTCACAACGTTCACATAAAAAGTAAAATTAATAATGTTGCACATTTTATCAGGCAAAAAGAATCTATTTTAGGTATCTAGGCCTTGGCTTACGCCTCTTTACCCAATTTTAATCGTGCGGACTCATGCTCATCAGGCTTACATAAAAAGTCAAGGTAATAATGTTGCATATTTTTTCAGGCAAAAAGAATCAAGTTTAAGACTGTAGGCCTTTTTAGCAAATTTTAATCGTGCGAGCTCCTGTTCATAAGGTTTACATAAAAAGTCAAGTTAATAATGTTGCACATTTTTTCAGGCAAAAATAAATTAATTTTAGGTCCCTCGGCTTAGGCCTTTAGCAAAATTTAATCGTGCGAGCTCATATTGCTAAGAGGGCCCAGACCTGTTGCCTTATAATTAAATGTTTTATGCCTGGGTAAAAGCGCAAAATTATTAACTTGACTTCGTGTGTAAACTAATATGAGCCCGCATGGCTAAAAGTGCAGAATTACTAATTTGAGTGCGTGGGTAATTAATATGAGCATGCATGACTGACATTTGCTAAAAAGGCCTAAGCTGAGGCCTCTTTAGCAAATGTCAGTCATATCAATTTTAGGTTTGGCCTTTTATCAAAAACTTAAAATTCTTTTTTGTATCTTAGTAAATGTGGAACATTATTCACATGACTTCATATGTAAACTTTATGAATATGACGTAGGCCGCCCCGGTGGTGCAGTGGTCTAAGCGATGGCCTCTGATCATTCGTCCAAACGGGGTCCGGGTTCGAATCCCGGTCAGGCATGGATGTTGTGTTTGTCTTACGGCACTGTCTCTCTATCCCTTCCCTGGACCCAGTGACCCTAAATTAGAGACGGGCGACTGCTTATAGCCCATTGAGTTGCTCATGGTGGTCGTTAAACCTCCAATCAAAAAAAAAAAAAGAATATGACGTAGGGTGATTAAAATTTGCTAAAAAGGCCTAAACTGAGACCTAAGGACTTAAAATTAATTCTTTGTGTCTGAGTAAATGCATGAAATTATTACCTTTGCTTGTTATATAACTGATATTAATATGAGCATTGTAGCTTAAAATTTGCTAAAAAGGCCCAAATCTAGGCCCAAGGCCTTAAAATCAACGCTTTGGGTATGTATGGGTAAATATTCACCATTATTAATTTGTCTTGCTATGTAAATTAATGAATATGAACAAGGATTAAAATTTGCTAAAAATTCCCAAATCTAGGCCTTTATTATAAGGCTTTAAAATTAATGTTTTAGGCTTGAGCAAAAGTGCAACATATTTTACTTTACATTTTATGTAATGCTTATGAATATGAGTAGGGGTTAAAATGGCCTGCATCTTGGCCTTCGGCCAAAAAATTTATATTTCTTTTATGGTTGAGTAAAAGTGGAACATTATTTACTTGATTTGCTATGTAACTCTTATGAATATGAGTTCGGATGACCAAAATTTAAAAAAGGCACAGATCTAGGCCATATAATTAATGTTATATTTCAAAAAACCTACGCATCGGGAGGTGCTTCATTGAAATTAAAAGTGTATTTTTCATACAATCAGATAATGTTTAGGTGGGCAATTTTTTAAAACCCCCGCATAACACTCCAACAGAACCCTAACAATAAAATTCTAAGTTTTCGATAAACTGACCATTCGGTGAAATGATCTTTCGGTATAATGATCTTTTAGATAAAGTAATCCTTCGGTGAAGTGTCCTTTTCGATCAAATGTCCTTTTCGATCAAATGTCCTTTCCGATCAAATGTCCTTTTCGATCAAATGTCCTTTTCGATCAAATGTCCTTTCCGATCAAATGTCCTTTCGATGAAATGAACTTTTAGGTGAAGTGACCTTTCGGTGAAATTAACTTTTCGGTCAAGTGACCCTTCGGTGAAATTGTACTTTTCGATCAAGTGATTTTCGGTCAAGTGACCTTTCGATCAAGTGAACGATACCAGACGGTAACAAGTGCGCGCCTACCCCTTTTGAGTCTTCACATGATCTGCATGGTTTGTGAAGTTGACGTGCGCTCTGATTGAACTTAGGTTAAAATTTTGTAGAACAATTGTGACTGATTGTCTTCCCGTTCCCAAACTTCTTTTGTCCATTCATGTTTTGCCATACGGTTCTAACATTGTGGAAATTTCAGAAGGCTTGATCACTTCTGTTTAAAGAAATCTTATGACGGCACGCTGGTCAAAAACGATGCAATCGGAAAAAGTCGTCTTTACTACAGTTATCTTCCATCTTTACCAACTCACCGTTGGTGTGTGTAAACATGACAGCGTGTTGCGGCTCGCATCGCAGGGCCCACTTTTTCTAGCTGCTGCTATGTGTTAACGTTGTTGCTGTCAGTATGAGTTGTATTCACAAATTGTCTTTGTTGTTTGATTTACTTCGGACTTTTCGTTTTCCTTGTAACTCGGTTGAGGATTTATGCACGTTCACTAAAATGGAAATACGGGCGCGAACGGAAGTATGTAAATACCAGAGGTAACTAATGCACTGTTTCAAGCCGCCCCAGTGGTGCAGTGGTTTAAGGCGCTGGCCTCTGATCATTCGTCCGTAAGGGGTCCGGGTTCGAATCCCGGTCAGGCATGGGTGTTGTGTTTGTCTTACGGCACTGGCTCTCTCCCTTCCCTGGAACCAGTGACCCTAAATTAGGGACGGGCGACTGCTTATAGCCCATTGAGTTGCTCACGGTGGTCGTTAAACCTCCAATCCAATCAATCAATCAAGCACTGTTTCAAGCAGTAGGAACGGAGAAAAAACCTTGCTCTATAGAATAAATTCGCGGGTAAATGAGAAAGTGAAAGTAATATCGTTGAATTTACTAAAAAGAAGTTAATCGCAGCATTATTTTTCAGTGAACTCTCCGTGCAGTTCCACATAATTCTTCTTACGGTCGACATAATTCTCGATCCGATTGGATGTAATCGGCTGCTCCTGAAGCCTTGTATTGATTGCTTCTTTAATCTCTCCAGTACCAAATCTACGATTACCTTAAACTCCTTGAAGTGTACAAAAGTAGAGTCTCCTTGTGTGAGGAATGGGCTGGTAAGCTGGTTCTGGAAGAACCGAATACCTGGTTTTTCAAATTGTTATCATTCTTGTAGTCGCTATGTGGAGTGAGGTTTTTATCGGACTGCAAAAGAACAACCGTGCGTGATCCCCACTTTTTGCACCCTGCGCGAACTTACACACTGTTGGTAACACCTGCGCGAGCATGCCCTCTCACAACTAATGTTGGGAACTCCAGCGCTTGCGTGCGTCCTCCATACGATCGCTGTTGGCTATACATGTTCTACGCATGCCTTCTAGCTCACTGTTTGTAACACCTGCGCGATCTCCTACCCGGCCAATGTTGGTAACACCTGCCCATTCTTGTACAATCTGCGCGTGCGACCCCTCCTCCAGCTTAAATTTGGTAACACCTGGGCGCGCGTGCCTTCCAGCCCACCGAGGTATTTGATGTGCTGTTTCTAGAAACAGAAGCTTAGACAATAATTGAACAGGTAAATGAAAAAGTGATGATAATGTGTTTACCAAAAGGAAAGTTAACGATTTGTAGCATTTTTCAAGTATTTTCCATGTAACGGTCAGCAAGTTCTTTTATCCCATCGGAGGTCATTTGATTCTTTGATCCCATTGGCTGTCCCTGAAGCGATGTATGCACTATATCTTGAAACACTTCACACCAAATGTAAAACCAGGAGACTGAAGAGATGGGGTTTTTTTGTGTGACATCTCGCAACCTCGCTTTTTGAAATACATCATTATGTAGCCACTGTGTGGAGCGGGCCAGTCGCTTAGTTACCATGTCCCAGACATGTTCGTTTGACGATATATCCAGCGAACGTGCGCAGGACAGGAAAGAAGCTTTATCAGTCTTGCATGGAAGAGGTCTTGGACATTTCGGGCCACATGTGGCCGAGCATTGTCTTGCTGGAATACAGCGCCAGGAAAACTCTGAAGGAAAGGCATCACCTCTGCTTCTAAAACATCTCTGATGTATCGCTGGCTGTTAAAGGTTCCCTCAATTCGTATCAGGCGAGATCGCGAATTGAACCCAATGGTGCCACAAACCATGGTGCTTGGCGTTGGGCCAGTATGACGCTGCAAGATGCCCTTCACATCGATGTCTTCAAACACGTGTGTGACCATCATGGCGCATTCCCAGCAAAAACACATGTGCTGGGAAACTGCTGGCCACCAGCTGGCAGTGATGGGTCACTTCTGGCTGAAATCTGCCGCTCACGGCCCAGTAGTGGTCAGTTGGTGGCAGCGCTATCAGTTGGCGAGCCATTGATTGCCCTGCAGCATCGCCGTGAATTGTGGGCCTGTAAGAAAGTGCCACGAGTGGCCTGCTGCTGGAAGCCAATGCAACCCCAACAGCAGGTGGAAGCAACGGGACTGCGCATGCGCAGAAGCAACTCATGGTACCAGTTAGTTGAAGACGACGCTATCACCATCGTGTTATTTTAGTAGATGTTAAGAAAAAAATCCATCTGTAGAGAGGCGAATTAATTTCCTAATGAAATTCCACGTCGACGAAGATATCAGATTAAGCCATGAAATACACCCACTTCATTCCCATAAATAACAATTCATGGAATGAAGTGGGTGAATAACAAAAAAAAATTTGAAACCGCTTGAAACAAATGTCCTGGAAAACCATAAAAAAATGTTTGTTGGGAGAAAAAAAAGAATTATACGCGTGCAAAATTTATTTATTATTTGAAAGAAAAAAAAAGGCAACGCTTCATGAATATAATGTACTCATCCATGGGTTGAATACATAAGACTGGGAGGAATTCGCTCCTAAAAATAACGAGAAGTAAAATAAAATATCTTTCCTCTTTAAAAGAAATGTACCTTCGGACAACGGAATGGAAAGATACAATGTTAAAAATGTAATATAATGTGACATGAACCCGGGTAAATATATATATTAATTCAACAACCTCCTTTCAAGACGACAAGGACAGTACAAAACTTTGGAAAGCGACTCAAAGTATGAACACTTCTGGAAAATGAGTGAAGTTCCCTTAAGGTAAAAAAAAAAAAAAAATCTGCCGTTACGTTGAAAAAAAAAATATGAATTATATGAAACTGCCTTTTATGAAAAATACCTCGCAATATTGTAAAATGAAAGCGGGAACCATTCGATTACACATTCCACACGAAGCAGACAGCTTCAAGCCCTCGCTCGTGCGTGGCAAATTAGTCCGGTCGGTAGAGAGCTCAGCTCCCACGCCAACGGCCCAGGTTCGTATCCACTAAGATTCAAACGGGCATTTTCCCCGGTTTGTTGAGAAAATTTCCCCATCGCAGTGCTATAATTCGCAAGTTTCATAAGGGTAGAAAAAAGCAAGCCACCAGTTACGTCACGCGGTTGCTGGCTGCCACTATCGGCAAACTAGCGGATCACATTAGGCTAGCCATCATTTCTGGCACGTGCTTGCAGGGCCGCTGAAGGGCCACTTATGGCAGCTACTGCCTGTGATGGACAACTGATGGGGTGCCAGCTGTTGGCCTGAACTGGTGGCCCTTCTGTTGGCCGCCCGGACATTTTATTGACGGTTCGGCAGCGGCAACATAGTGCTGGGCCATTGCTGGCCCAGCAAGGCTGTTTTTGCTTGGTTAAGTTGAATCATGACTCGTCAAAAAGCACGACCTGTTGCCAATCAGCGCCCCAATGTCTGTATTCAGACTTCATTGCAGCCTGAGGCATCTGTGGTTGAGGGCGAAAGGAAAGGAATGCGCAACAATGGGTGCTAGTGACCAGTTCTCTGTTAAGCAGATTTCGTCGAACCGTGATGGAGGACAAAGCCTGACCTGTGACAGTGCTCCAAGGCTTCGCTGACACCGTGGATGTCGCTGTGCGATCAGCCATTGCCATGCGGTAGAGCTGTCAGTCATCTCATGCAGTCGTGCGACTTTGCGGTCCGTTTCCCGTATTTTGTGCGTTCGAGCCTCATATGTTCGCATCATTGTACTAGCGTTTCGACCCGTACGAATGGAAATTTCGGAGGAGAAAAATCCAGGTTCTCTCATCCCAACAGTCCTTCATCATAGTGAGACACAAGAAAACACCCTTTTGAACTCAATGTCGGCTCTTCACTGATTGCAACATGTCGTTTGAGCCAGCTCTTTATTTCAAGATCGGACAGTTCAGAGGGCGCTGCTTCGAAACCGCATGCTCATTTTCTGTCATTTTAATCATTTACATGCCCCAACCTGTTGTAGATATTCTGTACGCTTCAAGCTAATACCAGCAGTCTTTCATAGTGTTGCAATTTTCACAAACAGTACTGTAGTTGAATTCACAAATTGTCTTGACTGTTTGTTTTACTTTAGATTTTTCGTGTTGCTTTTAAAGCAGTCGAGAACGTGCGCTTAAAAACTATTGCGTGAAACAAATTTATGACACCAAGAACATCACGGCGCCTGAGATTAACGAGCTACCTTGAAGTGTTCCGTGAAACATTTTTTGTGAGTATACTGTACTTTAACTGAATACCGCTGTCCCTTCGGTGTACAAGAAAAATTATTGCACAGTTTCGTCATAACGAGAATTTAGCGAGCAAGGAATGGAGCTCCCAATTTTGGCCGATAAAAAATAATCTGTGCTGCAAAAGAAATGTATTTACACAGTAAAAGATCATTCGGGTGTTTTTAAAGTAACTCTGAAAGAACAAAACTGAGTTTTTATCTGCTATATAATCTTCCAAATGTCTCTAAAACGGATGTTTTTTTCTTTATCTCTTACGAAAACACATTTTTTTATTTTCCTTTCTCCTTATTCATAATCCAGATGTTTATCATCTGCACATTTTTCGTTTGTAGCACGTTTTCGCAGCTTTAATATCGGTTTCTTTCATAGATATATGACAGGTAATTTGTAAAATTGAGATGACTCGTAGCTTCTCGTAACCTCATTTTAAAAGCTTCTATCAGTTGGGAGAATAACTAATTATGAAATGCATGCTGGGACTTTTTTTTTTAAGGAAATAAATTTGTCAGTTTTTGAAGCGAAAATGCTTTAAACGCAGCCAAAAATGAAAGTGCACGATATATACATACTTTTTTTTTATTCCATACTCCCTCTACTTATATTTTGATGGTAATCGTCGATGTCGTGACTTTATTCCTGATCTGTATTTGAGAATCCCAGCACTTGGCTGGTGAGGCCAAAAGAGGTTCGAAAGCAGCAGCGTGAGGTCACAGTAGTTGCCATCACGTTTCCTGGCACGTTCGTAAGAAGAGTTCACCTAAATACATATGACCGCTTCGGATCTCAGTTTATTGTTTTCCATGTTTCAACCTTCACACCTGGGGTTATTTATTTTTCTTTGCGGCGAATAATGGAACAATATTTTATCTCTGGTAACTCCTGAACGGAACTGCCGCACCTCCGATTTCTTCGTGCATTAATTCATTTAGCCTCCGGTGTATATAATTAGGCGCAATTAGCGATGAAATTTAATATAAGACAAGGGCATATGAAACTACAGTAATCTTCGAACGCTTTTTTTTTGGGGGGGGGGGGGCACGAAACTTTGTTCTTTTATCGTAATGTGATAGCATCACTAAAACGAATGTTGACCGCACGTTTTAACAGTTGAAATCTTCTCTTTCAGTAATTCGCACTTTTCAGTGACGGAACTCTTATTGGAATTTAATTGATATTAAACTGCTCAAAAAAATTAGGGGGCAAGAGATAATTTTTAAGGGCTATGTGCTACTCAAATGATCACGGAAGTCATTAAATCCGAAAAAAGAAATCCAGGAATACGTCACTAAGAAACAAGACTTTACTAAAGAGAGTAATACAGTATTTCCTTGTATATGACAACATGGCCGTATCCAGGGGAAGGGATTTTTAGGATCCAAGAGCACTAATCCCCCCCCTCCCCGAAATTTTTTTGAGCAAATTTGTTTTGCCCAAAAAATTTTAAACATGGATATCAACATGAGTGGCCATTATCTTCCTTTTTATTTTTTGCTTACAAATTGTTTATTTCCTTTAATAAACCTTAAGGAAGGCATTTTTTTCTCACTATACCCACTGGTATAGTGAGAAATAGATACTATAATAGCAACTATTAGACGGCAAATCCAACGTCAAAGTCCCTCGGTATGGTGACTTCATCTGTCGTTATCGGGATTTTTAAAAACCACTTCCTGACGGAGATTTCAAATTTTTTTATAATTTTCATTTATCAGACTGTTCTTGATTTCATCCTGTCTACTGTGCAATCTTGTTGTTTTCATGTGATATCTGTCTCATATTGTTCAGTTTGTTTTTCTGTTAATACTGTGTAAGTTTGTGTCGTTACTCGCTAACTAACATATACTAAAAACCAAAGAGTTTATTTTTTGTGCTGGGGAATAGTTTTTTTAACCCGAAACAAGTCCAATTACGGCCCTGTATGACAAATATAGGGAAAATACGTCTCGTTGCGCAGATATTGCCTTATCAGGTAGATGTAGACTAGGAACTTGTGGAATAAGGGAGTATACGTTCTGCGGAGTACCAATACCTCATCAATGTTACCAGTTCCTTACTCCCTCCAACGAAGCACTTGTTCAGTCAACCTCTTATCATGTCGGTCCCCTTTTTACACAAGCAAAGCACACAGTATTAAATATGACTTTTACACAGATTGTGCTTTATCGTCCCAGTGCCCGAGTGGTCGGACGACAGGGCTTCGGATCATTTGTCCGAAATGGGCCCATTGTGGTGTGTTTGTCCGATGGCGTCGGCTCCTGTCCCTTCCCCGGAATTGGTGGCCCTAAATTAGGAATGGGAGACTGCTTTGTAGCACTTGTCGTAGCTCATGGTGTTCTTTAAATCCCGAAAAAAATTTTACTTCTGTGTTTTTAAAACATTCCTAAGTTTGCGCTCAGAATCGCCGCTTACTTTCCATTTGAGCTAAGCTCGGAATTCATAGCTTCGAAAGATGTAATGAGAGGAAGATACACTATGCACACGAGATTACAGGGATCCCTATAAGCGCAGGCCAAAATGTAAGGCGAAGATCGTGAGAGAACGCACCGGTTGTAAGTTGCTGGTGATGGGAGTTGGGAAATATCGTTTACGTCTTTTCTGTGAATGACGTAACTGATGGACCTTCTTCGACGCTAAGGGAAACTTTCGTAATATATTTTGACGATGGAAGTGCGAAACCAAGAGGAAAACGTCTGAAGCTTAGAACTTCTGTATGTATTTATGCCAAGTAATGGGGAACCTGGAAAATGCACTGAATCAGTTTTTTCTATACCAATATTACCTTATAAATATGTATGCGCTTATTAATAGAAATTTACACAAGAATAAAGTAGGTTTTCCTTTATTTTCTCCGATAGTTTCTGCACTCCGCTTCTTCAACGGGCTGGCACAGTGATGTATTCAGGCATCTTCTAAAGGGGTGCTTAGCCCCTCCCCCCTCGTTGGTTTCTGGGCGAACTCCCTTATATTTAGTCCAATTTGTATGGCTTATAGCTGAATATTTGGAGAAATTAAATGAAAAATACTTAATGAAGGAAAATGTAATAATAATAATAAACGTCCACATGGACTTCAATCTGAAATGTCTATCATCTTTCAATAAAACATTAAACTGTCCTCGTTTTAGGGGCAGTTTTTCAAGCACTCATAACTCGAACTACTTCCGCAATAAAAACCTAATTCTGCAGAGTAGAGATGTTTACACTTTCAAAACACCATCATACTTTGAAAGCTGGCATTCAGCTTTGTTTCGGTCTTCTGGATGCCGACTTCTCATGTATCGGTTAAGCCTCAGTGTAGCTACTAACGTAGCATTAGTGCTTCCAATACAATAAAGTATTTGCTGTTTAATTTTTAACAATAGCAAATTATTAGAGATTGTACCCATAAAGTTTTTTTATTTCCTGGAGGTGGGTCGTTCTTCACTTAGTGAAAAGAAAAATGGTGGCACCTCAAACTAACATCCAAACAGTTAGGTGGTTGTTGTTTTTTTCCTATGTGCTAATATAAATAATCTAAAGGGGCTGAAATCAAACGGCAGGGAATATTTTACATCATACGTTTTCGTGTGCCACTTTAATGATACCTTAACAATCAGTAAACGCTTGTAATAAGGCGAGGGCATTTTTACGACTCCTAATTTTTAAGGGGGTGGGGGGTTCTCCGGCACAGCATTATCTTCCTAGCATCTTCAATATTTTACACAACTCCATGGTGAAATCCGTGGTGCATTACTGAATTAAACCAAAGTTATAACATTTTTACATTTTTAATCACTTATATATGCACATACTGAGAGAACTAATTGAAAGAGCGAGGGAAGATGAACTTCCATTGTGCATGGCTTTTATCGATTATGAAAAAGCCTTTGATTCGGTGAAACCATCAGCAGTTACAATGGCCCTGAAATCCTGCGGTATTGAAGATGCGTACATTAATATTATTAATAACATCTATGAAAATGCAAGTGCAAAGATTCGGCTGTTTGAAAATACAACACACATAAAAATTGGAAAAGGAGTGAGACAAGGTGACAACATATCTTCCAAGCTCTTTAATGCCACATTGAAAAATGTCTTTCAATCACTGAACTGGGAAAACAAAGGGATAAAGATTAATGGAGATTATCTAACCCACCTTCGTTTTGCTGATGAGTCATTTTTGCAACTACCCCATCAGAGCTGCAGAGTATGATCCAGGAACTTGCTGACAAGAGTAAAGAAGTGGGATTAAAAATGAACTTTTAGAAGACAAAAGTGATGTCCAATGCTTTTTCAAAAAATGAAGATTTATCGATTGATGGAGAAAAGCTGGAGATAACAGACACGTACGTTTATCTTGGACAGCAGATATCAAGTGAGGGTCACATTGATGAAGAAATTAATCGGCGTACAAAACTTGCCTGGAGAGCTTTTGGAAGAAACAGTATAATTTTCAAGAGCAATATGCCATTATGTCTTAAAAGAAAAGTGTCTGATCAATGCATCCTTCCAGTGCTTACGTATGGTGCAGAGACGTGGACCTTAGCTAAAAGAGACATACAAAGGCTGCAGACAACTCAAAGCAGCATGGAGAGGTGCATGCTTGGTGTAACCAGGAGAGATAAGAAGAGGAACTCGAGAATCCGAAAAATGACAAGAGTGGAAGACATCATGATCAGAGTTAAATCCCTGAAATGGCAGTGGGCTGGACATACTGCCAGAAGGACAGACCATCGATGGACAGCTGAAATTTTAGATTGGATTCCAAGGGACAGGGAAAAACCCAGAAGACCACCACATGGGAGATGGGTGGATGAAATTCGAAAGTACGCAGGAGTGACATGGAGGAGACTGGCACAAGACAGACCGTTGTGGAGGAAACTTGGGGAGACCTTCGTCCAGCAGTGGATTGATAATGGTTGACAATGATATATATATACATACTGACGGAAAAAAATCCCAACACCACGAAAAAATAGTTGTAGAGGAATGAAATGGCGGCAATACATTTGTATAGGTAACATATTTAATCGATTAAGGTTTCAAGATCACAGCTTATTGTAAGCGCGAGAAGAGCCATTTTCAATGTGAAATGCTGGTACATTAATAACCGGTGTAACCGCCAGAATGTTGAATGCAAGCACGCAAACGTTCATGCATTGTGTCGTACAGGTGCTGGATGTCAGTTTGTGGGATGGAATTCCATGCCTGTTGCACTTGGTCGGTCAATACAGGGACGGTTAATGCTGGTTGGGGGTGACGCTGGAGTTGTCGTCCAATGATGTCCCATACGTGCACGATTGGTGAAAGATCTAGTGATCTAGCAGGCCACGGAAACATGTCGCTCACTCTGTAGAGCATGTTGGGTTACAACAGCGGTATGCGGACGAGCGTTATCCTGTTGGAAAACACCACCTGGAATGCTGTTCATGAATGGCAGCACAACAGATTGAATCACCAGACCGACGTACAACTGTGCCGTCAGGGTGCGTGGGATAACCACGAGAGTGCTCCTGCTGTCATAGGAAATTCCTCCCCAGGCCATAACTCCAGATGTAGGTCCAGTGTGTCTCTGCCGCAGACAGATTGGTTGCAAGTGCTCACCTGTCCTCCTTCTAACCAACACACGGCCATCACTGGCACCCAGGCAGAACCGGCTTTCATCAGAAAACACAACAGATCTCCACTACGTCCTCCAATGAGCTCTAGCTTGAATCCACTGACTTCGCAAACTGCAGTGGTTTGGAGTACGTGGAATGCACGCTACAGGGCGTCTGGCTCGGAGCTGTCCTTCAAGTAACCGATTTGTAACAGTTCGTTGTGTCACTGTAGTGGCAACTGCAGCTCGAATTGCTGCCGCAGACGCGTACGATGCGCCACGGCCATACGCCCGTACACGGCGGTCTTCCCTCTCAGTAGTGCCACGTGGCCGGCCGGAACCCGGTCTTCTTGAGGCAGTACCTTCCCTTGACCACCGCTGCCAACAATCATACACAGTGGCTACATTCCTGCCAAGTCGTTCTGCAATACTGCGGAAAGAAAAGCTCTCGTAGCCCTATTACACGACCTCGTTCAAACTCCGTGAGCTGTTGATAATGGCTTCTTCGTCTTCTTAAATGCATTCTTGACTAACATCAACACCCTACGTCGAATCTCAACGATAACTAACACCCACGAACGTTACAGCGCGTATTTACAGCAAACCTGCTTTGCATGTTCCGAGGGGCGCTACTAGCGCCACACGTATGCACCGAGCGCGAAATTTGCATAGACGTCATCTTACAGATGTACTCTCACCGCCTACCAACTGTCGTTTATCTAACACAACCCCTTCTTGGTGTTGGGATTTTTTCCGTCAGTGTATATATAAAAGTGAAAGTTTGTATGTTTGTTCCGCATAAGTTCCTAAACGGGTTGATGGATTTGCACCAAAATTGGCATACATACTCTTCATCACCCAGATTAAAATACAGGTTGGACGATTTTTAGAAATTCCATTCCTAAGGGGGTCAAATGTGTTTTTACGTGGCCCTCTATAGACTGGATGCAAGTCGGCTGCTGCGGTATTACTCCGCGTGTCAGAGCAACGGTCGTCAGGTGACACCTCACTCCTCGCAAGCTTCCGCGGTTCAGGCATACGGGGAATAGTCCGATTTTTGAAAACGCAACGCACCTGAGGAACATATTGTCATAAGTATTTCTTTTGTTTGTTACTATGGCATTTCCTTTGGATAAGGATTAGGTTTTATGAGACTCAAATATGGGTGGAGCTACAAATTCCCACCAATAGGCGTGGTCCTCTCAAATAGCATCAAGGTTAATTTGAAATTAAAACAGACTGTCTTCTTCATACATAAAATTTAAATACAAGATAAGTATTGGTATTAGTATAGATAAAAGAAATAGCTCATGTCCACCGGAAAGAAGTAAGCTTTCCAACGGTGAAAGAATTATCCGAATGGGTTTAGTTTTCGAGATTAGTAAAAAAATTCCGTATATTATCGTGAACTACTTTCTTTCACGTTGTGTGTGATCAGGTTATATGTAAACAATAAGGAACGATACATGGGAAATTGGAAACTACTTGAAAGCGATGTTATTCGGTAGTACAACCAAAAATAATAAAAAATAATAATACATAAACGAAATAGCCCATGTCCCCCGGAGAAGCATTTAAGCAAACCTTACATTGATACGGGACTGGGGAAATCTCGGCCAATCATAAGGCGGTATTCAGCTTCAGTGACGACACATATGGGTGGGGCTTATCTTCATTGTCACGTGGGATTACTTCGGAGATACGATGTGAGCGGCTGAAGGAGGGGGCCGCGAGTGGCTTAGTGGGCAACGTTCGAAAATGCCACGGAAAAGACCTCAGGTTCGATCCACTAAATATCTGCCTCGCGTCGGATGGGCACGCTAAGCCGTCAGTCCCCGAGTACTGGCCCTCGGGTAATAAATAAGGGGTCTATCTCCAATTGTCTACTTCGCTTCCGTGTCACTTTCCTATCGGGCACTCTAGCCCAAATCTCCTAGCTTCCTATTTCTAAGGGTTGTTTAAGACCTGGGATCAGACACTCCATTCCTAAAATCCTCTACATGTGATGTGATGTGATCTCAAGGAGGTTTCACGTTCGCTGCCTTTCGGATAAAACATAAAAGAAATTTACATACATAAACATAATAAAGACATACACAAACAAATAAATATATAAATACAAAAATATAAAGGTAAGTTGTTTTTTTTTATTATTCTGTAACGGTTATTTCACATTTTACTTAACGATGTGAGATGTACAATGATCCAATAGTCTCTAGTTATTGAGGAATATCAGGTAGTGTTTATCACTGAGATATGTTCTATATTTCTTCTATTTATAATTGACTCGTAATGCTCGAGGAATTAGGTTAGAGCCGCCCCGGTGGCGCAGTGGTCAAAGGCGCTGGCCTTTGATCATTCGTCCGTAAGGGGTCCGGGTTCGAATCCCGGTCTGGCATGGATGTTGTGTTTGTCTTACGGCACTGGCTCTCTCCCTTCCCTGGAACCAGTGACCCTAAATTAGGGACGGGCGACTGCTTATAGCCCATTGAGTTGCTCACGGTGGTCGTTAAACCTCCAATCAAAAAAAAAAAAAAAAAAAAAAAAAAAAAAAAAAAAAGAATTAGGTTAGTATACGTATGGATGATTTCCCTGGCATGTCTGCAACAAGATAAAGCTCTTTTGGAGGAAGAATAAATTCTCTGTCAGTCTTCCAACACATAATTTGAATGGTTTTTGTCTGTAACAAGATAGAGCTCTGTGAGGAAACAGAGATGAACTAAAAAAATTCCCAATTATAGTGATAAAAATACAGAATGCTAGTTTTTCTGTGAGTAAAATATTTGAAACCCTAAGATAACCACTGGAAGAGTGTACCAATATGTTCACATGAAAAATTTGATAGTTTTTCTAACGTGAATGCTCCAACAGTCTCTCCTAATATTGAGGTAAATTATGTTAGTTTCTCTGTGAGTAAATTTACCGGTAAATGTGTAGATTAACGTCCTAAATGATTTCGTCGCACTTTTTCCAGGTACTAACATTTTTCCGACGAAACAATTTAGGACGCTAATCAACACATTTACCAAAAACACTACCTGATATTCCACAATAACTAAAGACTATTGGGTCATTCTACATTTCACGTCGTTACCTAAGACATGAAATAACCGTTACAGAATTAAAGACTTACTTTCCACTTCTCTTTATACTTTTGTATTTATATATTTGTTTGTGTATGTAAATGTCTTTTATTTTTTAATCCGAAAGGCAGCGAACGACGAACGTGAAAATGATATGAAAATACATAAATTAAAGCCGCTCAGATCGTATCTCAGAAGTAATCCCCACGTGACACATGAAGATAAGCTCCACCCATATGTGCCGTCACTGAAGCTGAAAACCGCCTTCTGATTGGCCGAGATCTCTCCAGTCCCGTATCAATGTAAAGTTTGCTTAAATGCTCCCCGAAAAGCTTCCCAACAGTGAAAGAATTATCCGAATCGGTTTAGTTTTCGAGATTAGTAAAAAAAAATCCGTATATTATCGTGAACTACTTTCTTTCACGTTGGGTGTGATCAGGTTGTATATCTACACTCTAGGAAGCGGAGCGCGGAAGTGCATTATTGTACATGTTTGCTATTTTGAGTTTTTAGGGCTCAGAACGGCCATTATAAATTGTGATTTTTATAATAAAATTTTCATCAAGTGTGGTGAAATGCGTCCGAAAAATAAAAACGCAAACCCATCTGACAAGTTCAGCAGAAAGTAAAATTACTTCCAGAGAGTGAGGCAACCGAACAACGTGATCGAAGACTTATGGATCAGCGGGAAACAGCCAGGGTATCTAGAACGGCAAAGACCTTGGAACAGTGTGAGGCCCGATTTGAGTGTTGTTCATCATGGTAGGATTTTTTTATAGTGCGATTTACATTGTTACTTAAAAACAAACTTTGTCTATCCCGGGCAACGCCGGGTGTCTCCGCTAGTTTAATGTATAAGTAAATAACAAAATTGTGATTATATGTACATAATTAGTCAACAAGTTTCAGCCCACCTCAAAATTTGTAATTGCCCCCCCCCCCTCCGGAATAACTCTCTGAATGCAACACTGGGCTGGCAGACAAACGAAAAAGTGTATAGACAAATTTTCTTTTCCTAAAATATTTTCCAACCGATCGAGAAGCAAAGATATTGTATATGCAAACTGATGGACAAAGTTATGAGCACAGCTTCATATATTGTGATGGCCAAAATTGTGGACACTTTTTGAAAATTTCATGGTTTTGCAGCTTTGCATGCTTACAGGAAATGTTCCACTAAATGCAAATGCTTTTATGTCAATTGAAAGAGAATTTAATGCTGAATGCAATACAAGAAAAGGTTATATCGCTTTAGTCTAAAAAACACAGGTGTGATTCAGGTAAGAAGCGGAATGTGAGTGCAAACCGTATTGACCAAATCACCCCTTGTTCTGGGGACCACGTAAATGTGGCAGTAGCTGCGATACGTTATGTGTCAAGTTGGGGAAAGTCAGTTTTGAAGTTCTGTAGAAGAAAGGCTGTTATCGGTGCAAGTGAAGCGCGATTGGAGATTGTGTGCATACTTTGAGTATTTCTTGAAATGTATAGTGTAGATAATAAATACGGCAATGGCACCAAAGGAAAGAGCTGATTGCTCACCCACGAAAAAAACAGAACTGTTGTACTATGTGAATCAGGTCCTTCTTATGCTGAAACTGCAAGGCAAGTAGGTGGAAGAGTGACGAAATCTGGAGTATGAAAGTTGTGTTTACGTTTTCAGGAAACAAAGTCACTGAAAACCAAAGCAGGGGAAAGGCCGAAAAAATGCACAAAATCTGTTGACAGAAGAATGAAAAGACTGTCTCTCAAGGACAGAAGAATTTAATCTGAGGCCCTCAGAGGTGAACTGTGTGCAAATGGTGTTTGTCAGTTCAAGAACGATAAGGAGAAGACTACCAGATTTTGAACTAACAGATAGGATTCCGAGAAAAAGCCGTATCTAAATTTACAGCAGCGAAAGAAACTGCTACAGTGAGCAAAAGAACAAATTGAATGGACAGACGATCAGTGGAAGCAAGCTATTTGGAGTGACGAAAGTAAGATATCCTTATTTGGTAATGATGGGTGAAAATATGTGAGACGTCGAATGGGAGAAGAGCTTAAATCCTGACTGCATGGAGGCAAATGTAAAGCATCCAACAAGTGTTATGATTTCAGCATGTATGGCAGCAGATGGCGTTGGCCGCCTTCATGTAATCAGCGGCAAGCTGAACACAAGAAAATGCATTGACACCATCCTGGAACTAAAACTGCTACCTTTCATCAGGGATCTTTTTCCCAACAATGCAAGATTTCTTTTTCAGTGGGATAAAGCTCCCTGCCATACAACACAAATATGCAAACAATGGTTCACATCAAAGGGCATTCAATTGTTGACCTGGCCAGGAAACAGACCTGACCTGAACCCGATAGAAATTTGTGGCACCGTTTGTAAAACCCTCGTACGAATGAGGCGTCCATCAAATAAAAGGCAATTAATTGTGACTATAATTGCTTCCTGGCACGACGTAATAGCGAAGGCAGAGCTTCAAACATTTGTTGGCGCAATGACACGTCGCTGTGCTGCTATTTTAAACAATAATAGTACATTGCAATCGTAAGTATCTGATATAATTTTACCGGATTCTAGCGTAGATTTATCATGATTGCTGTATTCGCACCATAACTTTTTTTGTACTGCAGATATTTGAATTATGTTTTTTGTATAGACTTCAGTGTTCAATTGATACATAACATTTGCATTTAGCGAAAAATAACATTTCCTTAAAAGCCCTGCAAAATCGCCAAACATGAAATTTTCCAAAAGTATCCACAATTTTGGCCACCACTGTATGTGTTTTTTCGCAACAAACTTCCTAAATATTGCTGTGTGAAAGTTACTTTTCCGTGATAGTCGGTAAAATGTTATGCAGAATCATTTACAAATTCGAAATCAGTGCTTAAATGCATTTTGTTTTGCTAAGTGACGGAAATGTACTGATAGTCATGAGATATTACCTAGGAAAAGATAATATATTACTTGCATCAGTACCATATTTTTTTCCCGAGTTCAGTTTTTATTTTTTAAAGTGAAATTTGAAGTGCGAAACGGGACAGACTTCGGAAGTTTCTAAATATTTCTCGTAATGACCGAACTATACTACTGACAGTTTAGATTTCATCTCTCCTCAGTAAGCAAAATCGATCGTGACAAGTTTCAAATTTTAACTGTTATTCAAAGTGTTGAAATATTATTTCCCTGCAGCTCGTGTTCCTCTAAGATCTGAAACTTCCTTCATCTGCTCTCTAAGTTATCCTGGATGTTCTCCCGAAAGAATAACTGTTTTTATTCAATAACACAATTGCATTGCAAACTATTAATTACACGAGTCCGTGAAAGAAATTTAGTGGCGTATTTGTTCAAACCTAAACAATGCCGTATAAAATATTTTCCCCCGTATATCAATTTTTCACAGCAAAATGTTTATCTTAGAGATTCTGATGACTCCATGAGAGAAGTGATTGAATATATTCTTACTCACATTCAAATATGTATGAAAGAAATACAGAAAGTTAAAAATATTAAATTCCGTGTTATTTGAAGTTGAGAGATGTATTGCAAATGGTTAGCACTGCCTTATGACTAACTTTATGTGGAACAGCTCTGTCCTTCCAGATATCGAACTCCTTGAGGTTATGTTGAAAGGTACGTCGCGTCGGTTACTAGAACATGTAATCTTTTGTGTGATTAATTATGGCAGAGCTGCACGTGTAAAAGCCTCCATGTCGACATTAAAGAATGTACGTTTTCGTCATAGGAAATTCTGAACTTCAGAGCAAGACTAATTTCAGTCTTTGAAACTAAATTTTGATTTCAAGTGGATTAAAAATAGATTTTTAAACCTCATGTGAGAGAAATGTAAATTTGCATCAAATGAGAAATAAAGTTGAGCGGTAAAATAGCCCAGTTTTTAAATTGAAAAGCATTAGTATGAACATTGTTTATTTTCCTGTTATTTCCACCTTCCTTTTATTTCCGTGTCATGAGACACTTTACACTAACTGTTCTTGACCAGAGCGAACAACTAGAAGTTATATTGCCGATTGCTATGATGTGCAGTTACTTCCATTTTCTTATTCCTCACTGTAATGGCGGAGCGCTGGTAGTACTCAAATTTGAAAAATGTTGCCGACGCAGGAGAAAGCAATAGTCGACATTGTTCCAGTAGATTGCATTTAAGGGTTTCAAGGCAGGAAATTTGGGCAATGGCTGAAATCATGGAAAATAGAACTTTAGAAACGAATACCATGATCTGCAGGAACGCGTCAGAATAAAGTTGAGCCTAACGAAGGTTCAAAGTTTATCGACAGGGCTATGCGTGTGTTCTGCGAATACAGCGCAAACCTGGGAAAAAGTTTAAAGCAAAATTCTATGTGTGACAAGAGTTGTACGACCAGAAGCTGAATATTGAACTGAGATCTTCCGTCTACAGTTTCTTGAAATCGCAAGCTTTGAGTCTTCATTTTATCCTGAACCTCGACTTTCTGATTTGAAGATCCTTCATCTTTTGTCCATGTCAAACACAGCCGATTCAGCTGTATAGTTTAGGTCCAGGAACAGTTCGTAATTAACATTATCAATTTTGAATTTACAGTGCTGCTATATCTTATGAGTAATATATCTGTTACACTGTAGGATAGTAAAAATATCAATGATTGAGTTGGTTTTGAAAGATCAAAATCTTGGGTCCTCAAGAACAAAAAATTCAGTAAGTCCCTTTTTTAGTCCAGATTTAATAAAACGAATGTAGCTGAACTTCAGGCCAGCCCCCAAGTTATGGTGCAAGTCGCCCGTACTTCCTAAGCTTAACACTTCCAGGATGTATTTTTTTTAATCTGCTATGAAACCGATTTTCTGACTGGACTTCGTCTGTTATCGTAGTTTTGACTGAACTTTAAACATGTTTTCTAGCTGTTACCTCTCTGGTATTAACCTGTTATATGAAACCTATGTATTCTGTTGCTAATAAAATTTATGAATGATTCATAGAGATCCTAACATAACTGGATTGGATTTTTTTCTTATGTTTAATTTCAGATAAATTGTTTGGTCCAATGGAATTTACGAGACGGGATCTTGCTGCTCTAAACATAATGCGTGGTCGAGATAATGGTCTTCCTGATTACAACACAATACGAAGACATTTTCATTTGCCCAATCTTACCAGCTGGTCTCAGATAAATCCTCAACTTTATGAGCAGAAAAGAGAGGTAAGAGCTTTTTTGTATTCCTTTGAAAATTCTGTTTTGAAGAATGCATCGAGGTGGTGTGGAAACAGGCATGGACGCGCCCATGGCTTAGTTTTCAGGAGAGGGGGGGGGCAAACAAATTGTAACTAAGAATAATACGTACAAACACCATATACAAATTTCTACTGTGTCTTCTTGTTATTTAACCGTTTTACCACACTCTAAACTATAAATTTAATTGGAAAACAAAACCACCCCCTAAAAAAAGTACGTATAAAAGATTGATAAATGAAATTAGGCAGCATGCTAAGACAATAAAGAAATTTATTTGTCGTTCCCTTGATCATTTTGGCCAAATGTGTCACATGCGCCACGAAACCCCACAAATCACTCAATTGGTCACCAAATTTCTGAGAAAAATTTCGAAAGATTTTTATCCAGCAGTAAATAGTTCTGTTTTTGAGGGATGATATAATTTTCATTTCTTCGCTTTTCAAACGTTTCCATACTGTACGTATGTACGATGTTCTCCAATATGCAATAGGAAATTTCATTACTTTCTACTGTGAATTTCTCAATTTTTTTTTACTGGAAATTTCCGACGTTTATTCTATTTTTAGCCCTCAGAAGTTTTACAGAAAAATTAGTAATCAGTATTACGAGCTTCATAACAAAAGTTCTGCACACGTTAATCCCAAACGGAAGCGGATAATGAAATTGGGGGAAATGATTGCGTCATGTCAGACTATCAGCAACATAGTAGTGTCAGAACGATGCGCTATCATTTGCTGTGTTGACGTGGAAGAGTTTGGAAATGGAAGCGTGCAGCTCCACAGGTCGAGTCACTGCGTTAGACCAGCGTTTGTAAGTGAAAATAAAAACACTGCAGGAAAACTTCCGACACAGATCCACACTACCTTGTAAGAAGTTTTTGGGGAAGGAACTCTTGGTCGAACCACAATTTCTCGCTGGACATCGCGCTTTCGGGAGGGCCGAAGCAGCATCGAAGATGATCACCGTTCAGGCCGAACTCAAACGGCGACAGACAAAACATCTGTCACCATTGTTGCAATGCTTCTCGAAGAGAATCGCCGTTTGGCAGTAGAGGAGATTTCTCATCAGGCAAATTTGTCCACCATGTCTTTTCACAGGATTTTGGCCGACACACTGGGAAAAAGAAAAATCGCCGCGCACCGGGTGCCCCACCAACTCACCCCCGAGCAGAAGGCAGCCAGAGTGAGTATCGCACAGGTTCGAAAGGGAGGATGACGCCTTCCTGAAAGGAATTGTCGCAATTGATGAGACTTGGACCCGTGATTTTCAGCCGAAACTGAAATCACAGCTCAGCGAAATGGAGGCCTCCAAGTTCCCCACGCCCCTCAAAATGTCGTTCGCAAAAAATTACAGTGAAGCAAATGATGATATTTGCGTACTTACGCCCAGGGTGTTGTGGTCTCTGATCGAGTTGCCGGTAAGGCAAAATGTCAACGCACAATATTATCGTGACATTCTGATGATTAAGTTGAGACCAAAATTCGTCAAAATAGCCCCTACTTGTTGGAAGCGGGAGCGATCTTGCTGCATGACAACGCATGGTGCAGCGTCGGTACGGCGAATTTTGTCGAAATATGGCTGGGAAACTTGATCCCACCCACCATACAGCCCTGATCTCAGTCCCACCAGACTTTGACCTTTTCCCAATGTTAAAAAAATCGGCTCCGTGGCATCCGCTACGAACCGCTATAAGAACTGTCATTGGACGTGACCCGAGTTATACGACAGCTGAACAAAGATGACGTACTACGGGGCATCCAGGACCTACCTCACCGCTGTCATTAGCTGCGGAGGGGATTACATTGAACGGAAATAAGGTACATTTTCTCCGTTACTTCACATTTTTCTCAAAAATGGACAGTGTGCAGAACCTTTGTTAGAACCCCCGTAGTGTTATCGCGGAAATCTCTGTAGTACGTTTTCAAGAACAGAAAGGGTCTAGTCAGATATCCAGGGAAGGGCAAATGCCCCTTCTTTACTCCCCTATATGGGTGCCTAGGGAAAGAGGTTTATGTTCTTGAATGTATAATCTTTTGAAAATCTGTTTCGGAAGTGAAAGAAAACTAAAATTCCACGTTCCGGAAGTTACTAAATCGTTTACTAGCCACTTATTGCGGTTTACGATAGCTTTCGAAGACGAAAGGACAATTTTCATAGCCTTCAGTAATAGCTCAGACTCGCCATTTTTAGGGTACAGCACGTAAGATAACGGCTGTTTATCTCAGAATCAAACTAAAGAAAGCTAGCGTTGTATCATCCTTTTACATTAAATATAATTTTTCTTGCTTGGGATTCGTGTTAATAGAAACGGGTAGGAAGACTACTCCAGCATGAAAAAATGCATTATTTTTATATTCCTAGATTTTAACACGCACTCAATCGTGAATGTAAGTTATGTTCTGCTGAATGCAGGCAGCAGGAGCACTAGATAAGATAGCGTAATCACGCTTTGGCTATAAACGTGACTTTCGTTGACTGCTAACAAATCCACGCACATGCCTAAGCTAAAAACTGTTAGCTCTGATGAAATTAACCAGTGATAATGTTGGGAATTTTGTTTAAGATGTTAATCTTAATGTGCTATAAAAAAAAGTGTCGTTTATGTAGATTTAGAAATTGTAACTTACATTCCCGTGGTTCTCGAAGGGGTAACGTGCGTCAGTTTTTCTTTCCAAATGGAGATTTATCACTGTATCACGCAATGCTGGAGGCGTCCCACCTTTTCCGAAATACATCTTAGTTGACCTCTGGAAGAATGCCCCATCAATCAGAAAGTCAGAGTCATTGAATCGTGCTTCATTTAAATTAAGATTAGATGCTACACCTCCGCGACAAAAACACAATTTGCCACGCATTTCTGCATGTTCGTATGTGCAGGAAAACTCTTAATCGGCATCCAACTGGGCATATCTTTGAACAGCTGAGAGGTAAATGGACTGTCGCACACTTCTTGCCCTAAATATTATCATTTAATTTCATGGGCATCACTCTTAGTGATAAATATTTCAATTCTTGCTGTAGTTTTTAATTTCTACTACATCTAAGTGGTTACCGGAAGACTTCAGGCCTGAAATGAAATGCGTGAACCTATTCTAAAATCATCTTTAAGATCTCAATAAACAAATGTAATTTAAAAATCAAAATTTAGTTTTCTTAAAAGATGAATACGTTTTCACTTTATTTACTAAACGAAGAAAGAAATGTTCTGTTGGTTACGCTGTTTGATGGACACTTGCAAAATTTTGCGTCCTGAGGTACGTAAAAGTAGCACTCAAATCAATCTAAAAACCTTTCTTATATTTGTAGACTTAAACATTTTAAAATATGTCTGGCACATATCCACCCCCCATTGTTAAACATTTTTTTTACATTCCTTACTTTACCTAAATCATATTTAGTTCAGTAAGTTGATCCTGTGCGGCCAACCCAGTCTCCATTTTTGGGACGGTGCGCGTTATCTCCATTTTTGGCTCCCTGCGCGCGCATCCATCCCCATTATTGACCCCTATACAAGCATTTGCATCTTTGGCCCACTTAGCGCGCATTCATTCCCATTTTGACCCCCTACGTGCACATCCGCACTTTTGGCCCCCTGCACGTGCATGTTTATCTGGTTGCGTATTTATGATTCATGTACAGTAAGTCTGAAATCTGCTTGTTTTGTTGTTCTACAACCTGTGGGGCCCATCTCCGTTTTCGTCACCCTGTGTTTCCATCCATCCTCATTTATATTGGCACCCTGTGGGGCCCATCTCCGTTTTCGTCACCCTGCGCGTCCATCCATCCTCATTTATATTGGCACCCTGAGCGCGCATGTTTGACACCCTGCAGGCGCATCTGTGTTTTCGGCACCCTGGGCGTGTATGTGTATCTGGACGCGCATGTGCTTATTTATGACGTAGTATGTACAGTGAGTCTGAAATACACTCACGGACAATGAAATTTGCGCACCTAGAAGAAAACATGCTACAACCGCGAAACTTTGCAAATAACTAGAATGCGTGCTGATATGCAAATGATCCACATTTGTTACGATTGCGCATGACCGCACATCCTGTGGTGGCGCTGCAAGCACGAACCGGCAGCCTTATAAATCGTCGTGTAGTCGATGCCCCATGAAAGCGAAAAGCACCGGCGGACGGAAGCAAGACATAGAGTAACAAAAACGCCGGATAGACACCAGAGACGTCGATTTACGCAACTTACGGACTTTGAGAGAAGCCTGATCATCGGGCTGAAAACCGCAGGGTGGTCGGCGCGCCGTATAGCCCGCCACGTGGATCATTCTGACCATACCGTCCGTAAGTGTTGGGAGCAGTGGACACGTGACGGCAGTGCCACACGGCTGAGCGGCTCCGGACTGAGAAGGAGGATGGATTGACGGATCGTGCGCCAGGCGTAACAGATCCCCGTGGGACCAGTTGAAACGGTCCCACAAATGCTCGATAGGGGATGGAATTCCGGATAGTGTGGCCCGGCAGCACTATCCAGGATTTGAAGCACACCGTCCAACATGTGTAGGCCAGTCTGCCGGAGGACAACAACAGGCGTCTGTTCGTCTCCATGCTGGACCGTATTGCAGCATGCATCGCCGCACGCGGCGGTGCGACGCGCTATTGAAGATGACCGGACTGCGTGCCACAGATCACTCTGTAATTGTCCTGCAGCTCTGTTTTTGTCATCATGTGTGTATCATTCATATGTATAATTACGTTAATAAAATGTCAGTTCAATCAGATGCTTTCTTCTTGGTGCGCAAATTCCATTGTCTTTGAGTGTAATTGATTATTCAGTTGTTCTATACTCTGCGCACCCATTTCCGTATTTGGCATCCTGTGCGCCCATTCCCGCTTTTACCATCTTGTGCGCCCATGTCTGCTTTTGCCACCATGCGTTCCCATTTCCGCTTTTGCCACAATGCGCTCCCATCCTCATCTTGGGTTAAAATTTCAGACGTGCTATGTGCACACACGTTCATGGGTATGTATGTATGTGTATAGTACGTCTGAAATTTTTGATTATTTAGTTGTTCTGCAAGTCCTTTTTAAATTCCGTTAATTTTTCTGCTGTTTTAACCGGATAGTTTCCACCATGAAACAGTTATGCACAACTGCAATAAGTGTCCTTTTTCTTGATCGTCATTTCATTTTGAAAACAACGATCGTAAAAAGTATTTTGCAGGGCGTTCCATTATATTGTGCTTTATGTTTGTTTTTTCTTAACCACAGAAAGTCTCGTACCCAACGCTTATTTTTCCTGTTCTATTGAAGCTTGAACCTCAAACAGAAATTAAGATGGTGAACCTCTATTCAGAAAACAACCAAAAAAACTTCCGTACTTCGCACCTAACTACTATTAAACAACTACTAAACCATCTGTAGAATCGCAGTCTCAGAGTTAATAGCATTGTGTCATCCTGAGCGAAAAAGCTGTCTTATTTGCATCCAAATTTCGGCAACTGATGGTTTGCCTTATAACTGTATTTTTCCGCCAAATGGAGAGATCACTTCTACGGAGCCGTTGACGTATAGAACTGGATGCGATGCTATACCCAAATTTTCTCATATCTTGCAGCTGTTTTATATGGTACGTATTGAGAATTGAAGTTCATTGTACAAATATCTCGACAGCTCCTAGACACTGCGCTTAGGAGCTTTAGACTACTACAAGTATCTAGCATGTTTATCTCATAATCTGCTGATGGAACATGTTTTGCATATAGTTTTTAATATTTTGTAAAGAATGGCTTGGCCGCCAGGGGGCGTAAGAGTTAATTTCAGCTTCTGATGTATTTGTAGCCAAATCTGAGCTCCTGAAAACCTGATTGAAAAACATCTTTCGTGAACCTATACTGCTCACATCGGAAAACCGGTTGAGAATACTTTCATCTTAAATTAATGCATGGTTTTTCAGCCAGGGGCGTAGATGTATATCTTATATTTGTCAATATCTCTGCTTTCTGAGAGTCCGATTTGAAAAAATTATTTCTCTGTTGGAGAGCGTTTCCGCTGCGAAATGTTTCTCATTTAATTTCGAATTTTTCTTAACGCACAAGTCTGCCACCAGAGGGCGTACGTTTCAGTTTCCAGCAATATCTGCGGAATTAAAACCGGATTGAAAAACTTCTTTGACGACACCAGTATTTTTTTTCCGGTCATGCTGCAGTGTCTGACGTCATCACTCGTGTTAACCACACTTTACGGAAATATCTGACTTGGTTTCGTTGTAATTTGTTAACTCTTAAGATTACTAAAACAAAATGTTTTTTTCTGGCTGAAAAGCTCGAGCTGAGACACTTCCGGAAGTGATTCGAAATGATATTCCTTTGGTTTTTCAAGAAAGGGTAAAGTTGTTACTTTTGTTTCAGGAGAATCTAAAGTAGGAAGCCCATGTTGAAGTTATTTCCCGAGACTTAAGATCTCGAATATAAGTCTTATCTAGGGTTTCGTGTCTATTACCACTAAAAATTGCATTAACACTTTATTATTCTTTTATTTATCCCTCTATCTGTCTTATTGTCTGCTTGCTTTGGGGTAGGACAACTAAAAGTAATATTAATAGAAATGTTTCTTCACAAAAAAAATTTGTTCGTTTGTTGAGTTCTTCGGAAAATGTGGAGATCTTGTTCAGTTTTTATATATTACTAGCTTTACTACCCGGCTTTGCCCGGTATATATGGAATTTGTAGAATCAAAAGGACCAAAAGCGTTACGAATTATTTAACACGCGTCCAGGTGACACAGTATTAGAACACTGACTGAACAAAATTCGTTAACAATTTGTTATCGACGATCAAATGCATCACGTGCTTTCAGTTGTCTTTTAGAGGCGAATCTTTGTGATAAAGTTAAAAACGTATCTTTGCGAATATTTTATGAAAGTGGCTGAAATTTTAATGAACACCATAAATCGTTAATAGGAACATGACCTCCAAATTTCGCCTGAATCGGTAAATAACTTTTTTAATTAACCGTCAACATTTTATTAACCGTTTCTGCATATATATTTCTGTTTACCCATGAATTAAAAATTCCATGCCTATTTTAAAAAGTTTTGACCGGATTCCGGTGAAATTTTGAGTGACTCCTCTTATTACCAATTAACAGTGGTGATAAAAATTTCAGCCCGTTTCGTTAAGATTTCGCAAAGTTCGTTTTGGCATTTTTTTTATGTACAGTCCTACAAGAACACAAACACCCGTGGATGTGCCGCGGCGATCAATGCAGTCACGTGCTTTCAGATTTCGAACGGATAACGATGACGTAGCAAACGATGCTGCCTTTATTGATTAGCTTATTAATGAATTCATAACTTGCGAAGGGAATAACTTCGAGGTTTTAAAATAGTTGCGTTGACCTAGAAATCCCAGTATTAATAAGCTATGCAAATTTCACGATGCTACAGTTCGGCGTTCGAGAGTTTTTGCTGCTTCAGACAAACAGACGTTTTGTGTTTTATATATTAGATTGATATTCAAGAAACTTGTTATCAGCTGATGTTAATGCGTGAGCGTGTTTATTCCAATAAAGATCTCAATTTAATAAATATATGTTATCATGCACAGTTATAAAACTTGTGGGTATGATAACTTTCTGATTCCTAGGGCTCGTGCTAATGCTCACTATTTTAATATTAATGCTCATTATCCCGGCTCTGGAACGAGTTCCCGATTTATATAAAATCCCTTATCAGTTCTGCTTCGTTAAAACAAAAAAAAACACTAAAGGAATATTATGCCTGTAATTAGATTACATTCACTTCAATTATATTGTATTGAGATTAAGTGTATATAAGTTCAAAAATATGTAAATTCTTGACATTTTTTCTTTCTTTAGGGGTGGCCAAGGGCTAGTTACGCTAACATTAGCCTTTTTCCTTGGTTCTCTGCTGTCTTGCATTATTGATGTTCAAATATGTTTTTCAATAATATATGCGATTTTCATTTGGGTTATTTACTTCTGGTTTATCAAAGAATTTGTAGTGCATGCTCTTAACTGTGTGTAACATGGCAAATAAATAAAGTAAATATGCTTGCCATCAGGTAAATTACCATTACTTTCGACTTATTTGAATGCCAGCTCAGTCTTAGTGGGTTTGCTGAGCAGCCAGATCCTATTCTATACTGAACTTATAATTTCAAACACTTACGTATTTACACTCTGCAAAATTTAAAACAATTTACCCAGGTACAGTCACACCTATGGTACAATGATAAGAATCGTAGGAGGTTTTTGGATAAATATCCGAGCTGAGCCTAGATCAGAGTACAAGATGAAAAAGAATCGTAGGAGGTTTTTGGATAAATAACCGAGCTGGGCCTAGATCAGAGTACAGGATGAAGAAGAATCGTAGTAGGTTTTTGGATACATATCCAAGTGGGCCTAGATCAGAGTAAAAGATGAAAAAGAATCGTAGGAGGTATTTGGATAAATATCCGAGCTGGGGCCCAGATCCGAGTACAGGATGAAGAAGAAACGTAGGAGGTTTTTTGATAAATATCCGAGCTGGGGCCCAGATCCGAGTACAGGATGAAGAATCGCAGGAGGTTTTTGGATAAATATCCGAGCTATGCCCAGGTTCGAGTACATGGTGTTTTTCTTAAGACGCTGGTCTCCTGTGATGGTACCTGTGGTTCTGAATTAAGAACAGCAGACTCCTTTTAGACTGAGATGCTCATAGTGGTTCGTTAGATTTTAAAACATAGTGGTCCCACAGACTTTGCTCGGTCCAACACCCCTTCTCAGAATTACAATATGCAAATATATGAGATCAACAAGATGTAAAATCAATTAAAATTGCATGTAAGACTTAAGAAAATACACTCATTGTCATAAAAATCCTCTCACGAAGGAGGCGTCGGATTGAAATGAGATTTTAGTAGTGAGATGGTACATGCCAAGGACAGAAGTGATTACAATATCACGGCAGCAGGACGATTTCCCGTAGACATACGGTACACATACACATTCCGGTCAGCGTTAGTACCCCGTCGGACCGCCTCGTGCTTGGATACATGCGGTGATACGGTCCGGCATGGAGTCGGAGAGACGCCGTATGTTATCCTGAGACAGCCCCCCCCCCCACACACACACCCTTCTTGCAACTGACGCTTTAAATCAAGATCACTGGGACATGGAGACAGCTGGCGTCCCAGATGTGCTCGATGGGCGAGAAATCGGGCAATCTGGCAGGCCACGGAAGCATCGAGGGATGATGTAGACAGTCCTAGGAAACCCAAAGCGTGTGCGGACGGACGTTATCTTGTTGGAAAATGGCTACGGGTCGCCCCGCCAGGAAAGGCAGCACATGGGGCCGCAGGATCTCCTGTACGTACAGCTGGGCTGTCAACGTACCTCAGATCACTGCGAGGGGAGTCTTGCTGTCATACGCGATGGCACCTCAGACCATCACACCTGCAGTTCGGGACGTGTGCAGCTGTACAGTGAGTTTGGGATTGTAGCGCTCACCTGCGGTCCTCCACACTCTGACACGGTGGTCGTCTTTTCCCTTGCATGAGCGGGATTCGTCGCTGAACACTATAAGTCTCCAGTCCGCAGCATTCCACGTTGATCGCTGCTGACACCACTGGAATCTACGCCAACGACGGTCAGGTGTTAATGGCAGAAAACGCAAGGGCCGTAGAAAGTGCACATTTGCCTCTGCCAGACGTCTGGAAATGATTCTGGCGGACACAGGAGTCCCTTGTACAGCCGCCACATGTCTCTGGATATTAAACAAGGACGTCGTTACATCTGTGCGTGCAGCTCTTACGATCCTCTCTGGTGGTGGTGTGTCTGGGTCGTCCAGAGCCAGTCCGCCGTGTCTGGGTGTCTTTCTGTGTCCATTGCTCTCAACACGATCGCACCGTACTGTCCGACAGGCCCAAATGGCGGCCGATTCGGTGAGCCGGCCACCCTGCCTCTCTCATCCCAACAATACGGCCTCGTTCAAACTCCTTCAGTTGCCCGTACGCACATCTACGGTGGTTCCTCGGCATGTCTATCTCTCAGGGATCTCACCTGACTCCTACCGTGCAGTTCGGCACGAATGTGGAGACCCCTGCGCGGCGCCTTATAAGCCCCCCAAGGATTGCGATTGCAGCGCCGGTCTTGGACGTGCGAGCATGTGGAATCGCACGAAACTTTAATCATTTGCATGTCTTGAACCACAATGTAACTAAGAAAAATACATGTTGGAAATGTGTAGAGACAAAAACCTCCTAAAAGATTTTAGGAATAAAGGTGAGTAACCTCAAAATATAGATTATGTATAAATAGCACGTGAATAATTAAGCAGCTAGATGACATTTGCAATGCTGTATGAATATATAATTTTAAACTGTTGAAAACATATAAGCCGTAATGGCATCACACTGTACTAATGAATGCTTAGGAAAATAGGTTTTAAACATCATTTATAAAAATCTTTTGACTGCTTTCTTAAATCACCACGGATTTACAATTTTTTTTTTCAGCTTTTCGATACTTTAGAGAAAGAATATAATGGAAGTTTGGATAATGTTGATTTGTATGTCGGTGGAATGTTAGAAACAGAAATTGATGGTCGACCTGGTCCATTGTTCAGAAGAATAATTCAAGAACAGTTTGAAAGACTGAGAGATTCCGACAGGTTTTGGTTTGAAAATACGGATAATGGGTAAGTATCTCCCTTGAAAAGTAACTCTTTTGAAGTGTTTTTGAAGTCTAGGTAAACTTTATCATACAGTACTTAGCAAAAACTGAATATGTTCTTCCTAAATCATAGAGTTAAGATTTAGGTGGCCGCCACGATGTCGCAGTAGTCTAAGCGCTGTCTTCTGTGATTGGTTGAGACAGGTTTGAGCTCTCGACAGCCATTGAGATTGCTGCTACTCAGCACCAAAGAATATTTAACGCTTAAAGAAGGTCAACTCTCATAGAGATAACTTAAAACAAGCGGCAACAGCTACACCACATCTTAAGATATAATATGCTCTGCGGGAAAGTTAACATTCAGGAGCAAAACACGTTAGGGAGACTACGGCAGTGAAGCTTTTCTTTGATCCACGATGGTGTTTCCTTCAATCTGATGACTATTTGCTTCGAGCAGTGTTTTGTTGTTGTTTTCTGATATCCCGCCCATCCTTTATTTTGGTGAGAAAAATATGCAATAACATTAGTACTACTGTTTAAATTAAATTGCAGCAAATATTACAGTTAGGTCTAAGAATCCGTACAAAATGCAGACATTCCCTAGTATTTGGCATTACTGAAAATGTTTCTGAAGAACAAACAAAAGCCTTAACTAACCCGATTGGCGTATCAAAACTTACATATCCGATTTGCGAAGTGATTATGCTACCGAGAAGGTAACAATCACGTGCTGTGAGTAGCTCGGCTGACTGTTCTTTACCCAAAGAATTGAAGTCAAAGATTGAAGTCAACAGAAATACGCATGCGCAGTCTGCTGTCTGCTCCGGCATCAGCCTGTATGTTGGCTTTTGTGCACGGCATTTTTTCTCTGAAGATATGGCGGTGCTAGTTACGTCTCGCTGAGCCTTAACTTCTCGTTAGATATTCTTTGTCAGCATAGCGCATCCTCTCGTAAGGTGGCAGTCGTGACGTGCGTAACGGTGAATCTCGCTTCTCTCACAGCGCCGACGATCGCCACTTGAGAGTCTGGAAACGACGTGGTCGCCTAGATGATCTTGCTAACATTGGTGAGCGTCATACGGCTCCTGCCTGCTGTCATGATTTGGGGCGCTATCGGTTTCAAAAAACTTTCACAGCTCGTACGCGTATAGGGGGTACAATAACAGCACGACGATACGTCGATGAAATGCTACAGCCCGGTTTTGTTGTCTTAACGCCGTGATATCCCTGATGCCCAGTTTCAAAAAGGTAACACCCGTCCGCACATTGCCAACATCAGCAGACTGTGCCTACAAGTTGTCCAGGAGCAGCCATGGCTAGCTCAATCCTCAGATTTCTTCCCAATAAAAAACGTGTGGTGGGCGTACTTGGCAGACGACTTAACGCCTCTGCACGATCCCCTTGCAATGTCTGAGTTGTGGACAGAGGTCAGCGCTAAATCAATACTCCATACGGGAATTCTTCAACTCGAACCCCGTTTTGCCGAATGTATTGATCAGCATGGGGGTTTATACGACTTACTGAGGCAGGCCACAATATACTGTCACCTCGCCCGTCGCATTCATATAATACTTCCAAAACTAAATCACTTCTTCTCCATCTACATGTGATAAGTTTGGTCTGATTTCGTACATTCCTTCACGGTGTAGCACTTCCTATATCGAGCAATGTACGAGTATTTGAAGGCATTTTCAATCTCTCTGCGCGCAGCTCTCATTGAAAAGAGTCCTGATGCAGTGGACCACTTGAAGAGCATGAAATGCGTTTCTTTTGAAAAGGTTCTCAACAACTGGGCAGCTATCCTTTTTCTAATTAATAATAAATATTTTCGATTTAATTTAGTGCACCCTTTTCAAACATCAAAACTTTGAAGCCACACAGTTTTTTTCATTCAAATACAGATTTTATGAATCTCTAATTTAAAGATTCGCCCCCAGCTTAAGATTAAATTCTTATCTCGCGGTTTTTGTATGGATATAATTTGTTTGGTATACAAAAACGTATTTGTAAAGGTTAAATAAATAAAATATTTTTTGAGTTAGCAACAGAGCAGAAGTTTTTACTAATCACTTGGTTTCCATGGCTATATATAACCTGACGTAAAACTATAATATTGTGTCCTATTACGTTGAGATTCAGCTTTACGATGAAAAAAGACAAATCAATGGAATTGCCACAACTAACGAAACTGGCCTAGGGAAAGAACAAGAAATAACAAAAATCAGGTGTCGCCCTAGATTTCACTGATCTGTCAGTCAAAATGCATCCCAGCAGCATTTTTCTTTTTCAGAAATTTGTGTTCAAAACATAATACACGTATTTCTCAGCCGTGTACACCGATGAGCGATTACATTATGACCACCTATCTAATAAGCTGTAGGAATGCCTTTAGCCAGCAAAACAGCAACAGCGTCCACTCGGCGAGGCATCGATTCTATGAGGTTGCGATAGGTATCCTCGGGGTGTCTAGTACCATAATGTCAACAGCAGGTTCTCCAGTTCTCGTGCATTTCGAGATGGTGGTGATTTAGCGTGAACCCGCTTTTCCAAGTCGAACCCCAAATGTTCCATTGGGGTTCATGTCAGGTGAATTTGTAGGCCAGGGCATAAACAGAGTTACCAGCATGTTCCTCGAAACATTCCTTGACGATTCTGGCAGTGTGGCATGGCGCATCATCCTGTTGGTAATGGTCATGACCAGCAAGGAACACAGTTGCCATGAATGGGTGAACTTGGTCCGCAACGATGTTCAGATACCTGACAGCTGTCAGGGATTGTGCTATTGCGATAATGAAGGCCTAAAGTGTCCCAAGAAAACATCGCCCACAGCATAACCCCACCGCCGCCACGGGCCTGTTTCCGCCCAAAAGTGATTCCAGGTGCCATAACCGCCGCTGGTAATCGGCGTATCCGCGCTCAGCCGTCTACGTGATGCACCAGGAATCTTGATTCGTCAGACCAGGCCACTTTCTTCCAATCATCCACTCTTCAATCTCGATGATCTTGGGCCCATTTCATGCGTTGTTAGCGATGACTTGCAGTGATCATGGTGACCCGGCTGGGTGTTCGGCTACGCAGGCCCATGAGCAGAAGGCTCCAATGAACTGTGTGCTGTGACACATTGCCCTGATGACCACTGCTGTAGCTGCGAGTGATTTGTCGCACTGTAGCTCTTCTGTCGCTGTGAATAATGCGCGACAGTCTCTGCTCTCCTCTGGCATCAATGAGCTGCGGACGACACACGACGATTCGTCGTTTGGCCATCTGTGCACCACTTGATATACGTACTTACTACAGCGGCACGTGAACAAACCAAAAGCCACGCCGTTTCCTAGATCGTGGCTACGAGGCGCCGTACCGTCAGAATTGTCCTTTATCAAACTCCGATAAATCGGCAACTTTTCTTATTCTGACTCTGAAAACACTACTAACCGAAAGCCGGTCCTCGGGTTTTATATACAAGGGCCCCCATAAGGATGGGGGCAGAGGGGCTTCACCCCCTCCCAGCCGCTGGTATAGCCAAATATTTGATAAATTTAAAACACTAAAATAGGCGAAACCTTTTGTTAAAGCATTTTTCAAAATAATAAGATATTAATGATTGATTGTATCAATTATTTTTTGTTGTATTTTAGTATCTTGTACATTTACTATAATGTTTTACAGCCTTGCAGGAGGTAAGGATTTTTCTTAGCCCCCCCTCCCGTAAAAGTACTCATATGGGCGCCACTGTTTATACACTATCTACCAAGAAGTAATTGGACACCCCTGCATTCGACGATATATGCGGGCCTGATGCAAGTCACGGCCGCCGCCGTTAAATATCGTGTGGGAAACAACAACGCAACCAGTCTCATGCAAGATGCCACGCAGTTCGGAGCTCTCTGATTTCGAGAAAGGTGTAATCGTCGGGTATCACAGAAATGGCCGATCCATACGTGACATATCCAGCGAGTTGAAGTACCCAAAATCGACAGTGGCCTACGTGATTGGCAAGTGGAAGATGAGAGGTGACTGTCGGAATGTGCCCCGACCTAGCAGACCCACAAAACTGGGAGTTAGAGACCAACGGGTGCTGGCCAGAGAAATTCGGAAGAACCGCACCAAATCTATGGGCCACATCCGCGAGGAGTTTCAACGGGCATCCGGGAGTGTTCTTTCGATGAATACCATCCGTAAGGAATCCCATCTGCTGTGTTATCATGGACGTGCTGCCGCCCACAAGCCTTTGATCACCAAGTCCAATAGCGCTGCTCGGCTAATGTGATGCAAAGAACGTCGACAGTGGACCGTTGAACAGTGGAAACAGATTATCTGGAGCGACGAATCAAGGTTCACCCTCTACCGTTCGGACGGCAGGGTCTGGGTTTGGCGTCTGCTTGGAGAACGCCTCCTGCCGGAATGTATTGTGCCAACTGTGAAGTTCGGCGGCGGTGGATTTATGCTATGGGGTGTTTCTGCTGGTATGGCACGGAACCCTTGGTCGCAATTCCTGGTAGACTCAACACCGAGACCTACTGCACCATTTTGGATGACCATGCGCTTCCTACGTTGTGGCAGTTTTACGGGGTGTACCCATGTTACTTTCAGGATGACAATGCCACCTGTCATGTTGCGAGGTCCACCATGGCTTGGTATGGTGACAATGGGATTAATCGAATGGACTGGCCTGCACAGAGTCCGGACCGTAACCCTATCAAGCACCTCTGGGACGAGTTTGAGCGTCGACTTAAGGGGTGTACCCACCGTCCGAAATCGGTGAAGGAACTTACCTGTGTTCTCCAAGCCGAGTGGAAGAAAATACCGCTAGCCGTCGTACAACGTCTGGTTGAGAGTATGCCCCGGAGGGTTGCGGCTGTAATCGCCGCTCGTGAAGGCTCCACCAACTTTTGAAGGTGAATAAACATCGTTTTCCTTTGCTATCACAGGTGTTCAATTACTTGTTGGTAGGTAGTGTATATACTGCTCTGTGAACTTCATCTGCACCACCGTTCGGTCTCCAGGCGCGCTGATTTCTCTAGGCTGGGGGTGGTCAGAATGTAATGGCTCAAGGTGTATTTTGATGCCTTTTATGAAGCTCCTTCCTGTAATACGGGTGTCTAAGTCTCAGAATTCTTAGCATGCAAGCACATATTTAGAATGTTTAAAATCAACTTTCTTTCCTGAATGTTTTTTGCAAACTGTACAGAAAAACTGTCATGTTAACTACGACACTTTCTTATTGGGAAACGTACCGACGTTCGGCATATAGAGTATCCAAAGAGGCCCAGCTGGGCTTGCGTCCTACAAATTCTGGGGAATATTATTTGTTGAAAGCTTATTTTCCTCATTTTTATCTTTTCTTTGAAGGTAGTTCCCGATTCTTAACGTATTCACTTCTGTATCTTCACAAGGGTTTTTGTCCCCATGGACAATGACTCATGTTTTAATAAACCAACAGAACTTCAAGCTTTTTACTTAATCTCCATGTTCACCCACTCTTTCGAACTTCATTTCTCTATTTAATGTTCTAATATGGAAGTTATCGTCTTTATAATTACAATAGCCCCTTTTTCAGAATTTAGTTCTCTTATTATTTCCCCCATTTCTAGAATTTCAGTCACGCTGGACTTCCAAATTCTTAAAATAGAATCCAGTTCTGCATTAAATTAAAAAAATTCAGATCCTTACAATAATAACACACCATAAACATATATTCGTAATAAATGTTGCCAATATTTTCCGGAGAAAAACTTTTTATTGATATTAATCTTCTAATTAGAGAATGGCAACACAAATCGACACATAACCCTTTTGGGAACAAAGTAGAACAATTTTATTATGAACTGCAAAGAAACAGATATTATAATGATAGTTGAAAAATATGAGCCATGACTATTAATGATAAAAAGTAAACTTATATCCTCCGGACGTCTTTGTTCCATTTCAAAGTCATAAGCAGACAAGAAGTGAATGTGAGTATACTTTGCACCAGAAACCCTTCCTGAGAGAACATTTCCCATGAATGTCACTTCATGTGTAATACAGCCTAATTATCTTACATCCAAAGATATTGCTTTCATCTAAACATGGACTCATTACAGCGAACACCCGGGGGAAAGAACGCTTTTACTCTTGGAGTACAAGAAAAATGCGCACACCGACCGTTTACGCAAAGCACGTAGACGACTACTCAAATACACTAGGTGGGCAAATTATTATGACCACTTGGTCTGTACGTTGTTGGACCACCTTTTGCCTTTAATACTGCTTGAATTAGTCTTGGAATGGACTCTATTAAATGTCGGTAAGTTGCTTGGTGTATATTTCCCCGCAACTGCAAGGAATTGCTCCCTCCAGCTCTTGAAGATTTGATGGTAGTGGATCCAGCTGTGTCTGATACTTCTTTCAACTTCGTCCCACAAATGCTCACTTGGATTGAGATTCCGGTGATTGAGGAAGCCACTGTAGCAGGGAAAATTCCCCGTGATGCGCCTCAAACCATTCGCGTACAATGCAAGCACTATGGCGCGGAGCATTGTCCTGCTGGAAGTATCCATCTCCATTTGGATAAACTATTTAACATAACTGGGTACACTTGGTCGGCAACGATATTTAAATACATTTGGGTGGTCAGACGTTTATCCACACGAATAAAAGGGCCCAAAGGAAACATGCCTCCGCCATCTTGAATAGTAGTGAGTATGCAAGATGGGTTCATGCTTTCGTACTGCTCTTTCCATACCCTCACCCTTCCATCTGCAAGGTGTCGTTGGAAACGTGATTCGTCGGACCACATTACCCTTTTTCACTCATTTATTGTCCAATTCTTGTGTTCCTGAGCAAACTGGAAGGGTTTGTTCTTGTTCGCTGTAGATAGCAATGGCTTATGGACAGGCTGTCTGCATCTGTAGCCCGTACGATGTAATGTGCGGCGAACTGTACGTTGAGAGGCCATCAGACCTGGTCCCTGATTCAGATTATCTGTTATCTATTACAGCCCACTTCTATTTTGAATCTGTAATCTGTTGGACTGAACAAGTTTGACAACCACACGCCTACTCTCTTCTCACCTCGAGCATCCAGTAACAGTTGACAACCACACGCCTTGCGCTCAGACCATGTTTTTTGACTGATGGTCCATTCTTTGTAAACTTTATCAGCTGCTGTCCTCGAACATTTCACAAGTGCATCCGTTTTGCTAATGCTCACACCAATGCGTCGAGCACCAACGATCATTCCAAAGTCTGTCAGATCGCATCTTTCACCCATTATTTCTTTAGCAGTGCACTTCACTAGTTACTGCATGCCTTCAGTGTTCTCTGTTTATACAGATTCAGCCATCTTGCATCAGCAAGCACCATCTGCGGGACAGCCACTTTACACAAAATGGTCTGGTGGTCATCATGATTTAGGCACTTAGTGTACTAGTTGTTTTCTTAGCTTTAAAGGTTCCCAAGGTAAAACACAAAGTTCACAATTGACTTTATGACATACATCAAGTCAGTTGCTTATCTTGAGTTTTTCCTTCGCAGTAGACAGACAAGAAAAATGACACCGAATTTTCGGGTGTAATAAGCACGTCTTTTGAATCCGTTCTGACGCAAATTAAATTTATCAAAGCTATTCAAAGTCAATGGAACCGGTATGGAAAACAATAGATCTGACGAAAGAAAGATTTTCAATCTGGTTTTTAATCCCTCAGATATTGCTGTAAACGGAATCGTGAGCTTACGAACTCTTTGAAACGTGAAACGTGAGGAATCGTGAGCTTACGTCCAAGAAAAAAAAAAAAAAACGAACTCTTTGAAACAGAGATATCGACGAGAATAAGATGTGACTTTACGTCCCCTGGTGGGAAAACCATGCATTATTTTAGGACGAAAGTATTCTCAAAAGTTTTATCCATATAAGCGGTATCGGTCCAAGAAAAAAAAATAAACGAATTTTCAGGAACCCAGATTTTGCTACAAATACATCCGAAGCAGAAATTAGCCCTTATGACCCCTGGTGGCCAAACCATTCTTTACCAAACATTGTAAATTATGTGAAAAATATTTTCTATCAGGTCTTGTATGCGATACAGGAAGACATTTTCAAATCTGAGCTTTAGGAGCAGAAATAACGCAGAAAACGCAATTTACATTTGTGCCCCATAGCGGAAAGTCTATGATTTACTTGTAAATTTTGAATTTATAGGAAAAGCATTTCGCATCGGAAACACTACCCAACAAAGAGGGAATTTTTCAAATCGGACACTTAGAAGTAGAGGTATTGACAAAAATAAGATATATATCTACGTCCCCTGGCGTAGAAACCATGCATTATTTCAAGAAGAAAATTTTCCTAAAAGGTTTGTCTACATGAGTAGTATCGGTCAACAAACGACTTTTCTTGCAATCGAGATTTTAGAAGCTCATATTTTGCTGCAAATACATAGGAAGCGGAAATTAAGATTTACGCCACCTGGTGGCCAAACCATTTTTTAAAAAATTAGAAATTATGGGCAAACGATTTCCCATCAGAGGCTCTATGCGGTGCAGAAAGAATTTTTCAAATCGGAGACTTAGAAACAGATATATAAGGTGAAATGCAATTTACATTTACGCCCCCTAGCGGAAAGTCTAGAAACACTATCCAACAAAGGAGTTTTTTAAATCGGACTCCTAGAAGTAGAGATATTAACAAAAATTAGATATACATCTACGCCCCTGGAGTAGAAACCATGCACTATTTTGAGAAGAAAATGTTTCTAAAAGGTTTGTCGACATGAGTAGTATCGTTCAACAATAAAACGTTTTTTTTCATTCGAGAGTTTAGAAGCTTGTATTTTGCTGCAAATACAACAGAAGCGGAAATTAAGATATACGCCCCCTGGTGGCCTAACTATTTTTTTGCAAAAATTAGAAACTATGTGCAAACGATTTCCCATTTGGAGCTTTATCCGGTGCAGAAAGAATTTTTCAAATCGGAGATTTAGAAGCAGAGATATAGGGGGAAACGCAATTTACCACTGCGCCCCCTAGCGGAAAGTCTAGGAATTACTTGAAAATTTTGAAGTTATGTGAAAAGCATGTCGCACGGAAAACACTATCCAAAAAAAAGGAATTTTTCAAATCTGACTCCTAGAAGTAGAGATATTGACAAAAATAAGATGTACATCTACGCCCCCTGGTGGAGAAACTGGAATATTTTAAGAAAATATTCCGAAAAGGTTTATCGATGTGAGTGGCATCAGTGCACGAAAGAATTTTTTCAATCGATATTTTAGAAGCTCCGATTTTATGGCAAATACATCAGAAGCAAAAATTAACACTTACGCCCCCTGGTGGCCAAAGTATTATTTACCAAAAATTTGAAATTATATGCAAAAGATTTTCCATCAAGAGATGTATCCGCTGAAGAAAAAAAATTTTCAAATCGGAGTTTTAGAAGAGTTATCGGGGAAAGTGTAATTTACTTTTACGCCCCCTTGCGGAAAATCTATGCGTAATTTGAAAAAGTAACTATATCTAAAATACTCTTCGACATAAATGGAATCGAAAGATAAAAAAAAATTCAATCTGATGTTTAGAAGCAAATATGTGGAATAAAACTTATTTTTGAATTCGACATCTGCGTTTACGCCCTCTACCGACGAAATTGTACATCGTAAAAAAAACGAAATAAAGGATCATCATTTGCATATTTCAAGCTTCCCAATGCAAAAAGAATTTTTCAAATCGGACCAATAGTTGCAGAGATATCGTGGGAACAGACGGACAAACCGATAACAGAAGCACGATCATTTTTTTACAAAAGACGTGCTAAAAAAAGCGGAACTCAGACACATCATTGTCTAACACTTTTCCATCATCCTCTCTTGTTCGAATCAAGTGCGCTACCGCTGCATAAATATGCGTCATAGTTGAGAAAACAGATGTAAAAACCTAATTTTGCATAAAATTAATTGTTTTCAGAATTAGCCTTAATGCATCCTTTTTCTTTTTTTGTTTATAGGATTTTCAATGACACTGATGTTGAAAATATTAAAAGAATCAAATTTTATGACGTGCTACTTGCAGCTTCGGGGTTACAACCTGGCGATATTCAGAAAAGCTTATTTACGTGGAAGGAAGGTATGTCTTAAAACAAATTTTTCTTTAGCTTCGTATCTTACAAACTGTAAGAATATCATGTATTATCAATTAGTTAATGCCAACTTGTATGTTCTGAGGATGATTCTTCACAGAATATATTTTAAGTGTATTTAAAAGTTTATTGCTCGCCTCGAATTATTTAACCTTGTGTACGTACACCGAGATGCCGGTTTATTTAGGCACCGTCACATAAATGACTCACTCCAACCTATAAGACGCCGCGTTAGAGCGGTGTAGAGGTGGCAGACCAGCTGGTCAAATCGGCGTTCGATTGGAAGTCGAAATGGGCAGAACTAGTAATCTGAGCGACATTCAATGTGTCATGATGATTGGCAGGAGGCATGCCAGTTTAACTCCCAACCTGCCGTCTTTCTGGGATTGTCATGCACAGCCATAGCAAAGGTTTACCGTGGATAGGACGACACGGAAAAATCTTGCGGCAATCAAAAGGTAAAAATCTTGCGACAGTGTCAGCCATCAAAATGTAAGAATGGCGGTACAGTCCCCTTTGGCCGCTACTGGACGAAAACAGATAGTTTATCGGTGCCGGTCAAAGGAGACTGGTGAGGATCGTACAAGCAAACATACTGTCAATGTCCCTGCAAATCCTGCCGAAGTTAAACTTTGGTGTGCAGAGGGCCACATCTCTGAATGTATCACTTATCCAACCAATGTCACAGCCGACAACAATGCCGATGTCAACGCATAACACGAAGGTGCCCTTCCTGTGGGCGAGGGAGCATCGGCACTGGACCGTTAAGGACTGCAAATAGATCGCTTGGACTAAAGAATCAAGTTTTCTTTTGCATCATGAGGATGGACGGATCCGAATTTGGCTCCAGCAACATGAGGCTATGGACCTATCCCGTTAGGTGTCGACAGTAGACACCAGTGGCGGCTGTGTGAGCAATATTTATGATACCCATCGAAGGATATCTGAAAGTCACTGCGTATCTGAACAATATTGCCGACCAAATTCATCTATTAACAGCTATGGTTTACTCTCAAACAGATGGACACGTCCGTCAGGATGATTCACCCGCTCACGATGCTCGTATTGTCACCGAATAGTTCCAGGAACACGCCGAACGAGTTTTCCTTGCTTCAGTGGCCTTGCACATTTCCTGGATTTTAACCCCATCAAGTGTCTCGGGGTGAAGTGGTACGGACTGTTCGCTACGAGTTTGTGACAACGTCTAGTTTAAAACAAGTTTGCAATCATTTCTGCGTGGTGCAACGTTCTTTCACGACATTTTCAGAATATCAGTGGCGGCCAGGGCCAGCGCCCGGTCAATAATTTTAGCCAAAATTTTTATTTGGCATATGTGCTTTTTTGTTGTTGTTGTGGTGATGTGATTTAGAAAGTTGCTCTAGGTAAGTGGTCAGGTGGTTCTAACCCTTAACAAATCTCCTTAGGCATTGTTTTCCTTCTATTTGTTCCGGAAAGCGGGAAGGGAGGGTGGTGCACCACTATTCGAAATTTCGGGCCCGGTCAACGAACTTCACTTTTCGCCGCCCATGCAGCATCTGGTATATCCCATGCATGCTCTGACTAATTCGGATTGTTCTGCTGGCCATGGGCAGCACATGTTACTAGGAGGGTGCATCTAATAAACTTGCAACTCAGTGTATTCAAACAATACAGAGATTAAATTTCTGCATTGAATTATTACACTGCTTTGTTGTGTGTGTTTTTACATTCTCTGGAAACCAGAAATTCGTAGCAAAGGAACACTTTTCAGAAATAAGAATGTTTCAACCAATAAAATTTAGATTTTTTAGAGTTCCTTGAGCTGACTGAAATCTGTGCAGCTTGGTCTAAGCAGCTCGCAGTCATACGTCACACATCGCATACGCAATTTTATGGCTTCTTGAACAGAATGTTTAGTTTTCTTAATTTCTCGTGATGACGTTTCAAACCGTGCTCTACCTTTACATCAACCAGAGCGATACCTCACGTTCGGCGACCTGGTATCACGAATTCACAGTCGGATACCTCAGATTAAAGTAACCATCAGCTTACTTAGTTATGCTTAAGTAACTGGTACCACAGTCTCGTGCACACTGTCAGGTCTACATCGACTGATATGCCCGTTTATTGTGCAGATGAATGTTCTTGCTCTTCCTCTTACAAAGCTTTTTCTTCGAAATTCCTTAGTTTTTGGTGTTCTTAGATTGTTTTTTTTTTTGCTCAGTCCAAAAACCTTAGTCCCACACATGAAGTCAGATTAAAACAGTCTGTATTCCTTCTGTCCGCTTAGTCGGATTCACGAGTTTAAAGCGATTTGCAATATACTAAGCTTCCACTTAAATAAGATCGACAGTTTAAGGCTACCACCTCTCCTCAAAATGAGATACCTTAGGTCGAGGTAACTCGTACTACAACACCTCTACCCTGACACGTTTCTTGAAGGCAGCTTGTTTCACTACCTCTTCACCTTGTCAGATTAAAATGAGATATATTACTCTTCCATCTAGTCATTTTAAGGCAGTTCATAACTAAGACCATTCCATGCCGCCCCGGTGGCGCAGTGGTCTATGAGGTGGCCTCTGATCATTCGTCTGAAAGGGGTCCGGGTTCGAATCCCGGTGAGGCATGGATGTTGTGTTTGTCTTACGGCACTAGCTCTCTCCATTTCCTGGAACCAGTGCACCTAAATTAGGGACGGTCGACTGCTTTATAGCCCATCGAGTTGCTCACGATGGTCGCTAAACCTCCAATCAGAAAAAAAAAAGACCATTCCACCTAGGTTAGACCTTTTGGTTAAGGCTTTTGTGTACTATCACTCCTTTTAAAGGTGATATAAGTTAAAGGCAACTTTCACACCCCCTCTAAGCCTAAGACAGACACGTCAGGTTAAGCGACTTGATTACCACTTATTTTTTCGCTTAAAGAACCTTTTACTCTCCCCGTTCACCTAGTTATGTTAAAACAAACTGTACTACTCTCTCTCTCTCTGAATCCGATCAAGGCTGTCTAGAAAGTACAAGGCCATGACATTAGGGAAGTGAGCTCCCTCAGTTTGTGACGTCATTCGCATGTTATACGGCCTGATACGCCGGTGTCGTGTTGGCGTCATGCGTGACAGCATTGGAAACCAATCGATGGCCTTGGTTTTCGCGTGAAAGAGGGAATTTATCCCTCTAATATCATGGCCTTCTATATTCTAGATGACCTTGATCTGACTGTGTTCGGCACAACCAATCTTACTTAACTACCATCACCTTTTCAAGTTAGACTTACTTGTATGACTCTTTGTCCACCTCAGCAGGTTAGGGCAACATGTCCTAACACTCACTCGTTCACCTAGTAAAATACATCAGGCAAAGACTATTTGTTATAACACCTTTCACGCCTCGGAGTAACAAAACGTTAAGGAGAAATAAAACTAAATAATCCAAAGACAGCTTGTTTTCTTCCCTTTGAGCTTCCGTATGACTTTCTTTATCATTCATGTAACCCTGTAATTTAGAAGTTATTTATAGAGCACTCTAAATCCATTCAAGAACCCTTTAATTTTAACACGAGTCTATCACACTTTTATTTTGTAGATTGTCTTATGATTACCCTGGCCTAATAATTAATCAGACTGACAGGTCCTGAAAGGAGATCTCAAAGTAAGGTATCTATAAATTCACCTTCCTTTTCATCATTATTCTCGAAACATTATGATGTCAGATTTTCGGACACATTTTCACCTCAGGGGAAATTTAACATTATTGCGATCAGAAAATAAAAACATGGGGGACAATCAGAACTTCGAAAATGCATTATCTGGAAATTGCATTCTTCCTATCATTACGAGGACATTCTTCAATCCCTCCCATAAATTTACATCGTACACTAAGTATGTAAAGAAATAATTACTCTGCCGTATATTTTTAGCAGCGTCGATCCTGTGCGTGTAATTGAGTTCAGTGTAAAACGTGGGCCATTCAGTTTCATTCTCAGGGAGAGAAAAAAATGTTTCGTTAGACTTTCAGTGGGAGGGGTCCCAACGCACTTTGACAGACAACTGGGTGGATCCAATCACCATGCAGAACATGACTCACTGACAGCCCCTTGTCCACATATGACCCCATTGTACATCAAAACCATCCTAGCTGCCGGTGTGTGTTATTGGGAAAAGTGGGAGGTACATAATTGATAGCTTTGCTTTCCCCCATTTTGAAAGACTTATGTGTTGTTCACACAAACGGTCGTTGTGAGGAATCTATCCAGAGCGATGTAAGAGGAAAATAAAAACAGAGTCTAAAAAGGAACCAGCGTGCTAGATTGGGAAGGGCAAAAATGAACGATGATTGATCTGCGAGGTACAAATTAAACTACGTAATGCTTGCTTTGCCTTTTAACCTAACTAAATAATGCACGCATTGTAATTTAAAACGTATCCAGTCTTGTTCATTCTTCTCACGACAAGCAACAGTTTCAATAGATGTCTATTCTTTTAGTTATAAAAAAGTTTTTGTTGTGACCCTTCGAAGCGAAGAATATCCTGAGCACGTTCAAAAGGAGGCAGGAACTGGCTGTTCCTCGTAGCATTTGGCTGACACCTGAATGAAATTAAAATACGTTGATACTTTTGGAATGCAAAAATTTGAAATTTTATACTGCATTTATTTCAGGGGGTCAAAAAACCGCCTAATCGGGCGCCCGGGACTGTCGGCTCGTATACACAGACTAGAGCAAAATATTTTTATTAGCCAGGGACTACCGTTTAAAAGTTGTTGTTTTTTCCCAAAGCTGTGGCAATTAAGACTGAATTTTCTCAGATATTTTACATGTTTTTTTTTTCTAAGGAATGTACACAACTCTCTAACCTCACATATTTTGATGCCTAATATTTCTATTTTTGCGACCACATTTGCTGTTGTGTGGAGTACGAATGTTGGGGGTGGGGGAGTCAGGAGAAAGAGATATTGATCAAGGTGTTGGTGAACTGGGGAGTGAGACAATTTCGATAGAGTACCCTGGTATTCTTTGAAGATAATTTATGATGTGCATCATTAGCATGCCAAGATCTTTGTGGGTGTGAAATAAAACGAGTGATTCCTGAGTTGGCATTTATTCGTATCACTCACGATCACACAGAGTCACAGTCCGGTACATACTAAGTCGATTTAAATGATAATAAGGTTTACTAATTCCTGACATTGAGTGATTGTTATTCTCGTAAAACCAATGAAAGAAGATATGTGCTATGCCGTATCAACGCTTTTGGGAGCCCTGGGCCGTCATATTTTTCGGGGCCTCTGATCTTATATACACTGAAGTGCCAAAAAAACTGGTACAGACGAGCTTATGCAAAATACATAGCAACGTCACCTATGCGCTTACTCGGTTTCGTCCACCAGTGCTTTAAGATAAAGCGATAGACATCCTTGCCAGCTGTCAGCTGTTTTCGGCATGAGAATGACGGGTAATAACGATTTAAGCGATTTTCAACGCGGTGTCATAGTTGGCGCTCGTGAGATTAGCCATAGTATTTCTGAGGTAGAAACGAAATTCGGATTTTCAGGGGCGGCCATTGCAAGAGTGTACCGTGACTACAAGAATTCCGGCAAAACTTCCAACCTACGATACCAGTGTGGCCGTAAAAAGACATTCGGTGAACGTGACCATCGTCGGCTGTCAATCGTTTCACGAGACACTGTCGCAGGTAGCATCGGAATTCAATGCTGGAACCACAACAAGCATCAGCGTCCGGACTGTGCAACGTACCCGGCACGATATGGGCTTTGGGAGCCGACGCCCAACTAGAGTCCCATTGATGGGTACTATGCGCCTCGCTTGGACACGGCAACACCGCCACTGGACACTTGATGATTGGAAACAAGTGGCCTGGTCTAACGAGTCGCGTTTCCAACTGTATCGGACAGATGGAAGGATTCGTGTGTGGCACAAACTCCATGAAGCCATGGATCCCGCCTGTCAACAGCGAACTGTACCGGCTGGTGGGGGTGTGCTCCGTAATGGTATGGGGTGTGCTTAGTTGGTCATCACTTGGACACCTGGTACGTCTACAAACGTCTGTGACCAGCCAACGCTATGTGCACATCCTTTCCGACGAGGTACACCCGTTCATGTCCTGCATTCATGCTGATGGGTTGGGCCTGTTCCAACAGGACAATGCACCTCCACACAAGTGTTGGGACGCCACATTATGGTTAGAGGAGCATTCATCGGAGTTTGGGTGTTGCCATTCCCACCCAAGTCCCCAGATCTGAACGTGATAGAACACATTTGGGATGCCATGCAACGCGCTATCGAACACAGGAATCAGAGACCTCGGAATACACCCGAAATTGTGGAACGCTCTGAGGGAAGTATGGTGTGCATTGTCTACAACATATTTCCAGAAGCTAGTGGAGTTCATGTCCCGTCGTATTTTTGCAGTCCTGCGCTCCCGTTGGGGACCTACCAAGTATTAGACTGGTGTACCAGTTTTTCTGGCACTTCAGTGTTATTACCATGCCTTCGGTAGTACGGTGGTCGCGGAATACTTATCCATCGTCTAATTGGATAAACAGTGAGGTTGCGTTCCCATAAATGTAAAGAACCCAATCTCAAAGTTTACGGACGTCGCGTTGCGTTGTGTTTCATATAGGCTCGTTACGAGGTATTCGTAAAAAACCCATATGCCGCAAATTGTGAATTTAGAGGAATATACACAGCCTAGAAAGTTAGCTACACCAGGTTAAGTAATTAACAATGTTTATTAAAAGAAAAAGTATATATAAGCAATACATCCTTCAGGTGGAGGCAAAATAAGAGTTATGTTAACTTAAAAAAATATTAGAATTAGCCATGTTTACTGGTCCACTGCTGCGTAAGAATGTTACTGAGCTTAACTTTAAATTAACTCCCTCACTCTATTTAGAGGAGGCATAGCGACCATGCATATATTTAGTTAACATTGGAACTGGAATTGGGGAAAATAACGTCATCTTACCTTCCTTCGGTTTGGGTTGTCGCTCGTTGAAGCCCCACGCTGGTAGATGAAAACTTGCGTGGATGTTGACTCCGGATCTATCTATCCCTCTCGACTAATATTTCTCTCTATCCTCTCATTCTCGAACATCTATCCTTTGACCTCCGAATACTATACGTGAAAAAACATCTGTGTTGCTATCTGTTTGTGAATCACAGTTTCGAATATGACTCCTCCTGACTATATGAATCTCCGATACGAATTATATCTCTCTTCTCTTTGACTATGTCTTTTTTCTGCCTATATATTTCCGTCCCTTTAATTTTCCACGTGATAGGGGCGTTCCTACAACCTTCTACGAACTCTTCGCCTGGGGTCTGGATTGGTCAGCTGAGCTGACCAGTGCTCGAGCTTAGTGGCTATTGGTTGGCCCTCTGGTCCAGTTGGCTACCTTTTCGCGGCAGCTGGCCTGTTTTGCAGGTGATGCTTTTGCGAATTCAATAGGACATATTTTTGCGCTCGGATGAATAGCGAAGAATTTAAAGGGGCTTTCCTCTGCCAGAGTTACGACTTTCCTGTGACACCGCGATGTACTTTACGATTTTCGCTGGTGCCTCCCTCATCGAGGAGATGGTCGTGAACCGCAACTCGCCTATTCATCTGACCGCGTTTCGGACTCTTGCCTGTGCACTCCTGAAATATCGGGATGTATTGTCCCACCAGCAACGGGACCATTTTGTAAATTTCGTGAATGCCGTGCTGCTTTTCACAAGAGTGAAAAGAAGATGAATTCCTTGGTCATTCTCCACGGGTGTCTGGGCAAACCGTTTTGACCACCTGGGTTTTCTGCTCCAGTGGGGAAAAGGGGATTTATGAGACAGGAAGGGAGGGAGCAAAGGAAAAATAATTTAAATTAAGTAAAAAAAAATTAATTTAGGTAAATTACTCCTGGTCTTTAAATTTAATTAGGCCGCAAACAATGTGACCGGAACTATGAAATAGTTCCGCGGCAATAGTGTATATAGAACATACATAACATATGGTATTACAATATGTGGTTATATTTTTTATTCACATATGGCATTATATACAACATATGGATATACATACAACGCATGAGAGTTATTATAGACACCACCATCAGCATGTTATCCCTATGAGAAGAAACATTCAATATCCAGTAACATTTTAAATACCACTTGAATGAAAAATGGTGCATGACAGAAATTGTAGAACTCCATGAAGTGTAGGAAATGCATTAACATTTTGTTGCTTAGGAAATTGCAAGAAAATGGGTGCTGAAGGATATGTTTCTTTCCCATTCTACAAATTATTCAACGAAAATTAAATTAAAACAGAAGAAAGAAAGATATGGGGCCCCCGTCATTGTTATTTGTTTAAACAGCGACGACTGAAATAATTTACGTATAAGTAGCCCAGGTGGGCAAAACCCAGTGATAAGCATATGTGCGCTTCTTCGTGTGGAAAAAATAATTCGGAAAAAATGCTATTTGTGCGTGGCCCTCATGGCCCAAGCGGGATCGGGAGGGAGATCGGCTTTCTTTGTTTCTTATTTTGTCACAAAAGATCCACCCTAACACCTAATTTTCCTCCTGCCTCCTCGGGAAATCGAAGCCACAACGCAAGGTTTGAAAGTAAAAAAAAAAAAAAAAAGGCAGAAGAACTTCCTACTTTCTGGATTCGTGTTTCTTCTTTTCTTGAAAAAAATATATATATATAAACCTGCTGGTGAGTGATCAAAGAGTTTGGCTTTTTGTAAACATATAAGGCTCTTGGGGTGTTGCGGGCACCGGCCACGCTGGCCTACTCCTTAAGACGGCCATGGATATGTGAGCCATAAAAGTAAATACGCACTAAACTATGGCGGCGGCAACAGTAAGTATTTCGACTGTTTAATTTTTCATAAACAATATTATTATTATTATATATTCACATTTAGACGAACATGAAATGGGATGTAGCTACGAAAGTTCATCTGCGCAAGCTAAAAATCTTACCTCAAGATACAAAGAAAAGCTGAATCGCAAGTGTGTTAGCGATTGGGAAATTTGGTCTAAGATATCTGTAGTTTACATCACCATCGTGTCGCACATAATTTTAAAGCACTCGTCAATAGCAGGTAACCTCAACCCCCAAACATTTCATAGCATCGAAAATGCATTTTTGTAATGACTTTTATCACATTTAGCATCATGTTCTCGCAATTTACGTACATTACAATGAGATATTGTTATCTATACATAGAATAAAATAAAGTCCCAGATAGGTCTCTGTCTGTTTGTTCGGGCTAATCTCGAGAATCGCTGGACGGATTTTGATGCGGTTTTCACCATTCCATAGAGCATTTGTCGAGGAAGGTTTAGGTGTATGAAACATTAATCTGACAAAAGGGAGCCGAGCTGTAACGATTTTAGTGACAAGTCAAAGAAAAAACCGCCGTTCGCATTCTTTCGTGGCTTCCACTGCTTAAACAACGATGCACGGCAACCGGTTTACAAAACTTTTTTGCTCATTGGGAAAAAGGCGCATGCGCGGCGGCCGGTCTGAGGCCACAGACTAAATGCGTAGTTATATCGGACTCTGAAAGAATTGGTTTATCGGCTCTCGCACAAACTAAATGCGTAATTGTTTTCGTCCACACGTATGTATCTCTTTGAGTAGCTCTTTAATTAAAATTTAAATATTGCATTAACATATGCCGAGACAAAAATCGAATATTAGGTCGTACTACATCGGATGCTAAAAGAATATGTTTATCCCGTCGTAATGAAACTTTCCAAGAAACAGAATCTCGATTGGCAAATGACAAGCAAAGAATGGCTTTACAAAGAAAGACGGTTGCCTGCTGAACGAAATAATAGTCTCTTTTTAGATTCGCCGTAAATTCTAAATTGCCACCGTGCGAAGCCGGGCCGCTAGTCATACATAATTAGGAAACTAATTTCTCCGAAGAAATAATTATTCGCAAATATATGGAACGCGACACAAATGCAATCATTGGCACTGATGTGTCGCATTTTTACAGTTGTCCATATAGCCACTCTTTCAGAAAACTTGAAAATTACATTGCCCTGGAGCCGGGAATCGAACCCGCACCTCCCGATTACCAGTCGAGCATGCTTATCAATTACACCATCCAGGACAAGGAAGTTCCAAGCAAATAAAGCTAAGCAGATGTAACTTAGAAATGTGAGAACATTTCAGATTTCCGCTAGTTGAAGCAATTAGGAGTTTTATTGTAGCGTCTCAACGACCTTTTCTCACATCCGGGGTTGGGCGTAGGTCTTTTTAAGTTCCAGTGCTTCACAAAGACGCTACGATGAAGTTCATAATTGCTTCGACCATCGCAAATCTGAAATATTCTCAAGTTTCTAAGTTACATCTGCTTAGCTTCAGTTGTTTGGAACTTACTTATCCTGGGTGGTGTAACGGATAGCTTGCTCGGGAGGTGCGGGTTCGATTCGCGCTCCAGAGCAATGTAATTTTCAAGTTTTCTGAAGGAGTGGCTACATGGACAACTAAAAATGCGGCACATCAGTGCCAATGATTACATTTGTGTCGCGTTCCATATATTTGCGAATAATTATAACTATTGTTGCGTCACTTCAACTGGCATCATGCGGCATGATCAGATTTCACCAATAGTTTTTGACTACTTTCGTTACCCATTTTCGTTACATCGAAATATTTTACTTGGGATTTACTTGACCACTGTCGGGAGAGATGTAAAGCATAAAAAACAGGCCCTGAGGTTTAGATATGGGTTGGTTCTATCGGGAAGACATTAAAAAGGTTTAGTCTGCATGTCATAGTTTGTATGATCAACATTTCCTAAATTTTAACTTAGCATTTTCCTAATTTGTTTGGGACTAGATCAAAGTAAGCTGGGACTAGCGAATTCTTATTCCAGTTATCCGGGACTAAATATAATTTTCGAACCCTGTATGTTCGTGTGTGCTTCCTCACAAAACAGGGTGACCCTTCCACGCGACGAGAAAGCAGATCCTTGAAAAATTAGGTCAAAATTCACAATAGTTTATTTCACCAATAAGCGACATGAATGTCTCTGAAGTCGTAGGTGTGAACAAGGCTTTCGACGGTGACACATTCAGAACGTTCCGAATTATTCTGAAATCTCTCTGAACACTACAGAAAATTCCAAATCAACCGACATTAGGTCCACAGGCTAAAAATATCATTTTGATTTGCGTATTACTACCACATAGCGGAAAATTTCAGTACTATGAATTCGTAGAAAACCTTCATCATTTTCTACATATACCTGATCTAGAAATGGCTTTCCAACCGTAGGTTGTAGAAGTGTATATGCTCCAGCTTTGTCCGTCCGTCTGTCTGTCGGCACGATAACTCGCGTAAAAATGGTTCGACTTCGATGAAATTTTAGTATGTGGTAGGGAACCACCTGGGGACGAACCCTACTGAAAATGGACGAAATGGGGTCAAAGGTCAAGACGTAGGATCGGGATCCATCCCATCGCCCTTATCCCATGCTATTCAAGGAGCACTTGTATATATGTAAATTTTATTTTGAAGACTGCTCTAAGGATTTTTATGAAAGTCGTTAACCTACCGTTTTCTGGTACTAGCAATCGATTTAGCTTGATTTCGGCTTTAGGAAAATTCTTTTAGTATGTTAAATAACCACCGAGAATTACGTTTTTAGTGTCATGGCGTCGTCCCATTAATGTTACCCATGCTTAGAAATCTTATGACGTCACAATCTCGCGATTGAGAATGTTGGCGCGCGGTCACGCAATCTGTCTACGTCACGCGTTTTGTGTGGATCCTGTTAAAGTTTTATGACGTCACACTCTTGCGAGCAGATGGTCGCGATTCCCATCTGCCTCATTACGTCACGCGTTGTGTGCGTATGTCCGTCCGCACGATAACTCGCGTAAAAATCGTTCGATTTCGATGAAATTTTAGTGTGTTGTAGGGGAACACCTGGGAAGGAACCCTAATGAAAGTGAACGAAATGGAGTCAAAGGTCAGGACATAGGAGTGGGATCCATTCCACTGCTTTTATGCGTCATAACTAACGTAAAAAGGTTCGATTTCGATGAAATTTTAGTATGTGGTAGGGGACTACCTAAGAACAAACCCTATTGAAAATGGGCGATTCTCACATACGAAGTGAGAATGGGGTCAAAATTCAGGACATCGTAACGGAATCACTTCCGTCGCCATTATGCGTCATAACTTACGTAAAATGCTTCGATTTGGATAAAACGTTAGTATGTTGTAAAAGCCTGCCTGGGGACGAATCCCATTGAAAATGGACGAAATGGGGTCAGAGGTTAGGGCACAGGAGCGGGATCTATTCCATAGCCCTTATGCACCATAACTTACGTAAAAATGCTTCGATTGCGATAAAACTTTATCATGTTATTTCGGAGGTATACTGAACCGGTTCTGTTGAATATAATCGAAATGGAATCAAAGGTCAGGGCACAGGACCGAGATTTATTCCACAGCCATTATCCTCAAAAGTGGAAGCGTGCAGTTCCGCAGCTCGAGTCACAGCGCGGTGTTAGACCATCGCTCGTACGTGAAAATAGAAACTCTGCCGAGAAAATCCCCGACACGAATCATCACTGCCTTGCAAGAAGTTTGTGTGGAAGGAATTCTTGATCGAAGCATAATTTCTTTCTGAGGACAAAGTTGAGACCGAAAATTCGTCATAATCGCCGGAACTTGTTAAAAGCGGGAGCGATCTTGCTGAATGACAACGCATCGTGGCATAGTGCAGCGTCGGTACGGGAATTTTTGTCGAAATATGGCTGGGACTCTTTATCCCACCCACCATACAGCCCTGATCTCAGTCCACCATACTTTGATTTTTTTTTTCCCAAAATTAAAAGGTCTGCTTCGTGGCATCCGTTACGGATCACTGGACGAACTGTCATTGGACGTGACCCGAGTAATACGACAGCTGAACCCATCTATATTGGAGGGTGTTTAAAAGGAGCCACCTTGGGGCCTCTTGTAAAGGGCCCCAAGGTGCCCCGTAGATGGCTGGATGCCCCGTAGATGGCTTTCTATGGGGCATCCAGGACATTCCTCACAGCTGGTAAGCTGTCATTAGCAGCGCAAGAGAGTACATTGAACGGCAATAAGGTCAGTTTTCTCCGTTACTTCACATTTTTCTCAAAAATGGAGAGTGTGCAGAACTTTTGTTATGACCCCCTTCCCCTATATACTCTTGTCTGACATGCGTCTACACTCTATTGTCTGGAGGACTGCAGAAAATTCTAGTAGTCCAAAGCTCTCAGTGGAAAACACCTTCCTGCTCAAAGCCCAAGAAAGCACGTCAGTCTCGATCACACGTTCAGGTTTTTTCGCTATTGAAAGATTGGTGCAGTGGGAATTCGTGCCACGTGGGTCCACTGTTAATGCTGCACATTATTTGGAAATCCTGGAAAACGCTTGAGTACTGCAACCCATAGCAACAAACCGGAGACAGACCAGTGGGTGGATGCTTCATCACAGTAACGCGCCAAGTCACACTGCTCTGCCGATCATCCAATTCTTGGCTGAAAAATCCATTCCGGTGCTCCCTTACCCCCTTATTCACTGAACTTAGCACCGAGTGACTTTGGGGTGTTCTCCAAACTTGAGGCAATTATGAAAGTTAAACGTTTTGACTCTGTGGAAGACATCAAAGGTAATGTAACGAGGCTCGCTGGAATAAGTGCGTACCGCGCGAGGAGGATAATTTTGAAGGAGATTAATTTGTCTAAAATCTACTGTTAAATTTCTTCTATAAAACTATAAAATGTCTTCGATAAAAACGTTCACCTTATTTTTTGAAGACACCCTGTATTTTGGCCTGACGGAAGTTTGTCCAATCCAAATTAAATGTCTCCACCAGTTTCATTAGAAATTGACATCACGATAAATGCATATACGGTGAATGAATAATTTACTATACGCACCAAACTAATGTGCAGGTCCACCTTTATCCCTCAACAGCAGCATGTCGTAGCATGGACTCAACCAGGTGCTATGTACTTTTGGGTAGTATTACTGCTCCTTATTCCATGGCAGACTTCAGTAAAGCGCTAAGAGTTGCCGATAGTAAGTTTCGCGCAGGAATGTATCGCTCCACTTCATCCCATAGCTCAATTGGGCTCAAATCCGGAGAATGGGAGGGCCATTCGAGGGTTGTGGACTCTGGAATGCACCTCAGCCACGAGACCTGACTTTGTCCTGTTGGAAGGCTCCCTGCTGTGGGAAATGGATAGCCATGAATGGTTATAGATAGTTGGTGAGTACGTCACATAGTCCTGTGTGGTGATGGAAGTTTCAATAATTTTCCAAGAGGCCCAAAGGTGGCTCCTTTTAAACACCCTCCAATATAGATGGGTCACTTAAACACACACCCTCCACCCACTTTAACACCCCCCAAGGTAGGCGGATCACTTTAACGTCCTCCAAGTTGGCTCACCCAAGGGGACTCGCTTAAACTTCCGCAAAGTTGGCTCCCTTAAGCACATCCCAGAGCATTAAATTACCTCCACTGGCCTGTAACATCGCGATTTGACACTTGGTGTCCATGGCCTCGTGTGCCCTACGCCACAGACGCATCCTTCCATCGGCGTGTTAGTTGGAACTTTGATTCATCGGAACAAGCTACCAGTTTTCCTGGGTCCAGTTGCGATGTTCCTTCGTCCACTGAAGTCTCTTAGCTCGGTGTCTTGCTGTAAACAAGTGTACCCCATGTGAGCGTCGCTTGCCATAGCTTATCCTGCCATCGTACGTTCAAATGGACTTCGCAGAAGTATTTGTTAATGCCCCGTCGTTTAATGCATTCGACGTAAAATGACACGATTTGGCTATGCAAATTATACCCACACCGAGTACTCTTGTTAACATCATATCACCTGGCTATGAATCTGCATTGGACGACTGAACATCGTAATTAGACCGTGAAAAACTGGCAACTGATAGCATGGTCTGATGAATCTGTGCATGTGTGACATAGACCTCACGAGGCAATGAACTCTGTGAAATCAGGGTGTTACAGGCCGGTGGAAGAGGTAATATTCTCGGGCGTGTTTACGTGAGCCATCAAAGGCGCCCTTGTACCCATTCAAATCCTCATCACTGCACACGTCTATATTAGCGCACTCTCCGAATACCTACACCCGTTCGCGACTATGCATTTCCCGCAGCAGGATGCCTTCTTTCATCGAGAAAACGCCCTGTCTCATCGCTTAAGTTTAGTGAAGGACGGGTTGGAGGAACATTCCAGTGAGTTCGCAACCCTGGAATAGCCCTTTCACTATTCGGATTAGAACCCAATTGAGCATCTGTGGAGCGATGCATTCGGTCCCGAAACCCAGCATGGGCAAATCTCTGCGCTTTACCGACTGCTGTCCTGGAATCGTCGTCGACAGCAATACAACCCAAATGTTTCCTGGTTGTGTTCATGCCACAACGTGTTCCTGATGTTGTGAGGGCGGAGAGTGGACCCACAGTCATGAGTTTGGAGTCAATAATAAATTATGCTTTCGGTGTTTGTTTCAGTATAATTCCGGTTTTAGTTAACTATGTGTGAATTCCTTAAAATCTCTGATATCCCCTGATGACAAAGCAGTTCAAGTCGCTATCACTTTTACACCAACGGATTGTATTAGAGTATAAAGGTAAAACATTGTCTGCATTAATTCTGTTTCAGTATCATCTTTACAGTCATAAGCCTAAACTGAAAGTATGATGTCATCAAAAGACTTCAGATAATCAATAAGGTCGAAATGCCAAAATTAAAATACAAGGTGTCCGGAATGAAACTGACTGTTACGAAGTTTTATATCTTGTAATTACGGTACGTGCATTCTGTTTGCGCCAATACATGCGTAAACGCAACAAGTTTCACAAAAGTGCCGATCGCCAGCCAAGAGACACATACGAAGTGAGAAAGGACGACATGGTTGCAAATGAAGGCTTTCACACCTCACCAGAAAATGCAGTGCTGTTACTGGCTCGCATAGTTTGTTTCTTGTGAAAGTGCAGAGGATGTTTTGCAAACATTTCATGGAACAGAAATCTTTGGCCAAGAATACCATCAAAAAAGAATGGTACGACCACTTGTTGATTTCTGGAAGTTTGGAGCGGCAAATTGCTGGTGGCCAAAAACGACGCCTGAGTGCGTGGAATCCATCCGAACGGCGTTTCAGCGAAGTCTTAGGAAGTTCGTTTGGCAAAGCAGCTGCAAGGTTGGGGATTCCCCAAGTCCACCGTTCACCGCGTTGTGCACAATAGGCTGAAAATTCGTGCGTATAAACTGCAGCTAGTACAAAAGGTAGAGCAACGTGATCCTGAGCTCCGTTGCAATTACGTAGTGAAAATGGTATCGCTAAGTGACAGTGAAAGTGTTTATCTGAACAGAAGAATTGGTGCATAAACATATAGTGATATGTCATACACCTGAAGCCGATCATATAACATATTACTTCGCTTCCATTGTTATGGATTTATCTAATACCGATATCGACTTTGTACAGGAACTTAAAATCCTAGTTCCTAATCTTGATTATGACGAATTCACTGTCGGCGACAATCAACCGTTTTTTCAAGATGAAGATAAAGTTCAGATTGACTTCTTGTTTCTATGCAAGATATGCCAGATACCACCAAATTTTATCTGTGTGAAATGCAACTTAAGATGTTCCCACATCATCAACAAAGTCATATCTAATACTTCGTTTGACCTATTAGGAGCTATTGTTAAAGGTAAGAGAAAGAATATTGCAAACGTTGAGGTCGAACTGTATGACCTACACCGTTTACTGGCTAAAGTATTACCAGATTTTTCTGACATGGATGGAAGGCAAATCTTGGTCTAGGAGTTCTAATATGTCGTTAAATGATAAAATGACATTAGGACAAAAATTTGAAAAACTGTCAACAGCAACAATAAAGGAAATTCTACTCCACAAATTGAGGATATCTTTACGGATAAGGAAGTAATCTGACCTTTCTTGTTTTAACCCGAACAAAATTCAAAAGCGGATTTTACGTTACAATTCGAATTTTGCTATTTTAAAAAAGGTTCAAATATCGTTGCGTCAGTTGAGGAGTTCCTGATAAAAAGTGATCTAAACATTGATCAAAAAGAAACGATTAGACATTGTGTCAGGCAGACAATAACGTCAAAGTCGTTTTCACCATTTAAATCCAATCTCAACAAGGAAGAATATAATACTCTAAAAGAATTAGTCAAATCGTGATATCATCACTAAAGCTGATACAGAAGGACAAGTTATTCTGGACAAAAAACATTGAGGCAAAGGTTGATAAACTTATTTACGGGGGACCCTATATGGAAATAAAAAATGATCCATCGGAGAAACAATTAAAAGAAGTTCGAAAAGGGGTAACAAGTTGTGTCGCTCTTGATCAAAGCTCAAAAATTATCTAAAGCTCTCATATCCCCTTTGTCCACGTTTCTATGTACTTCCGAAGATACATAAGATTAGTGTGCCTTTCCACCCCATAGTTAGCAATATCGGATCAGTACACATAAGTTGGCCAAATTTCTATCTTCGAAACTATCCCCCAACAGCTGTAAAAAAAATTCCATTGAGTTTGTCAATCGACTAAAACGACATCCACACAACGATCAGTTCATGTCATCCTTCGATGTGAAATCCATGTTCACAAGTATTCCACTGAATGGAGCACTCGAATCATTGAAAGCAAGTCTCACTGAACATAATTTCAGCCAACCGGAAGTAGAAAAATTTTTGAGACTAGTGGAAATTTGTATCAGACAAAACAGTTTCCTTTTTCGTGGAAGATTTTTCCAACAGACGGAAGGCTTGCAATGGGTATCCCACTGTCGCCTGTGTTATACGAAGTCTACATGCGTCACTTTGAGGACAAACTCTTTCAGCTTGTTACATTCGACCTGTGGATTCGATATGTAGATGATACTTTTGTTCTCTGGAATTGCATGAATTAGGAAACACCTAAATTAGTTGAACTTATCAATTCAGTTGATCCTCATATACAGTTCACTTGTGAGACTGAAAAAAATAGCTGCTTACTATTCCTTGATGCCCTTGTGTAACGCTATGAAGGATCATTTTGTACAACAGTTTATCGAAACCATTTGCTGTTCTCTTACCCCCACATGCAAAATCAAATCACCCATGGAAACAAAAGATCTCTGCGTTCTACACATACGTATATTGTGCCATACATATATGCTCAACTGAGGATTCCTTGCAGGAAGAGCTAGATTTTCTTTAACGAAATGCAGTATGCAGAGGATGTATTCCTTCAGTTATAGACAAAGCTGTCCAAAAATTAAGGAAACCGAAGCCTGTCTGCTCGCTCATGCCAAAGACCCCCACTATGGACGGTTATCCCATTTGCTCCTCATATTTGCTTCGGAATTTCAAAAATTCTCAAAAGTTTTAATTTCAAAGTTATTTTCAGACCCATAAACAAGATGAATTTTTATGGATAAAAAGACTACGTCGAAGACATAAATTCCTGGGGAATTTATCAGATCGCCTGTGAATGTGGACTGTCATATAGAGGGCAGACCGGCATGGCTTTTTAAGTGTCCGTGTCAAGGAACACACAAGACCTACGTACAGAGCTATGAACTGAAGAAGTTTTCCATAGCCCAACACTGTCACGAAAATAACCATAAATTTTTGTTTGGAAATGCTACGCTTATTGATAAACCTGGTTCGACTATCAAGCTTAATATACTGATACGAAACTTGGGTCTAAATTAGTAACTATTAAAAAGGGGGGACGGACTTAATAGGCGTGGTTAAATTATGTTGATAATTAAATTAAATATTTGGCCTATTGCAAATTAAGTTGGGAAACTAGCTTATTTTAATTAGGGAAGTCTTGTAATTCTCTTTGTCTGGGTAGAAACAAAGGAATTAGTGGATCATCTCTGGGGGTCTGTGAGCATCATGGGACCACACCAGACGGCAATTGAGAGGCACTCAGACTCCCATAAAGACTGTTTCGAGTGTGCCATTATTGTCAAATATCTGTTGGGAACGCGGAAAAATTATGATTATGAGGGGCAAGAGGCAAAGACGCTTCGTGCGAAAGGCACGAGAGAAATCTCTAAGTGTCGAGTGACAAGAAACAGATGAGGCCCACGTGACGGGGATGACAAAAAGTAGGAAAAGAAAGACAGTAGTGATCTCGGTACGCTGGCAGGAGGACAGACGGAAAAACTCGCTAGGAATCATCTCGGAACGTAGTTGTAAGCCGGGCGGAGAAATTACCATGAGAGAAAAACCTCGCCAGGAGGGACTACGCAGCGGTCAGCCGTTTTGAGCCCGCTAGGTACGAAACCTGAAGTCCGACACACACCGATGATAGCACAGTAATTTTAAGCGCAGTGTAAGCCGCAAAAGTACGATGGAACAGATAGGGCTTAGTTAATACTTGGTGGCCGGAGGTAAGCTCGCCAGGTATAGTAAAATTCGTGAACTTAAGAGGAAGGTTCAACTACCGCAGAAAAGAGCTGCGATATTTGCGTATAATAGGCTGTACTCTGATGACAGACCGACCAGGACGTGTCGCGAGAGACTTTCTTACCACGAAGAGCGAACACGCCGTCGCTATCCATAGAGAGAGGTCACCGACCTTTCCGGAGCATTGCTTGACGTTGTTTCTTTCCTGCAGAAGAACTTTCTTGACGGATTTCGAGGGAGAAATTCCCCTGCCGCCTTCGCCAGAGCCCACTATGCCGAGTTCGGAGTGAGGAAACTTCATGGACGGATCGCCAGCGACGAGGAGTCGGCTGTGCTTTCCCCCATCCCACGAGCGGACGGGGAAGAGCGAAGAAATTATCAGCGACTTCGAAAGAAAGAGGGGAAAACCAACATATTACTGATGACACTCTGTGACACTCAGGTGAGAAAGAAACCATCATCCACTACTGTTACAGAGGCGCGTGTGTGTATGTGAGAGTGCTACTAAAAAAATAGTGCTTCGAAAAACCACCTGGATTATTATATCACAACAGTCAACCATACGTGAGTACTTTTATTTGTCTGTATTATCCTATCACTGAGCGGAGGAACTGTAATCTTTAATAGATACCGGACTCTAAATTTAGAACTGTTAAACGCCCTTTTTGGAGGCTAAAAATCTGATCTATGAATCCCGAGAAGAAATTATTTTGGCTCATAATAAAGAACAATACCAGTATTTTTTTATCTCCGTGGGCCCAGGCCCCGGGATAGTCTCCTCATAAAATAAAGAAATTCAATGGTTAATCTTGCTCTGTTCATTCTATAGGCTCTGGTGTACTACTTACCTGTATTTCAGCAAGCATAACGTTCTCGCCCATTTATGCCAGCTCCCGAATTAAAAAGAACCTTCAAGTCTCATTTTTATTGATTGGTGACGAGTGTTACTAAATTATACCGCTCGGTACGGTCCCGATCAATTGGTGGTCATCGGTGGGATATAACAATCCGCGACGGACGTTTTTGTATCAATACATATTAGAAGCTTTCCACATATACCGGAACTTTTCACAGCTTGTCAACGACATGACGTGGACTCCATTTCGTTGAAGCGTGTGGAAACAACTCTCCAAAATCTGACTGTCGGAACTGATGATGCCACATTGATTTAAATGTTTACTCTCCATTCGTCCTGATGATGCCGAGCCAAATACTCTGCGAAACTATAGTCGATGTATAATAAACATTTTATTGTGAGAAAAGTTGCTATTTTTGTTCTATCTGAATAGGTTGGTATTCAATGATGAGGCGCAACTTTCCACGTATCTTGGTAGTTATATCGACATAATGGTCTCATTTTGGGATCACACAAGTCCACATGTTGTCCACACTTGCGAGCGCGACATTCTTAAATTGAATGTGTGGCACGGCTTGAATGAAACCAATAACATCGGCTCTTTCTTCTTCTGTGAGAGATCTTAACCAGAGCAGTGTAAATGATTATGTTGGAAATTTTTGCAGAGCCCCAGATTTTCTAAGGCCATGCTTGATCTACTAGACGGTGCGCCACCTTATTTCTAGGGCCCGATCAAAGAGTTTCTCGAAAAACTGTTTTCCAACATGAGGGTCTGGCAAGGGGGCACCATTCCTTGGTCACAGAGATCCCCCTACTGGTGGCGTCTTTCTCTGGGGATATGTCAAATACAAAGTGTACAATACTCCAGTAGCAGACGTTGTTGAACTTCGCAAGCGGAGAGTTGCTGCTGATGCCTCCGTGATTCCCTAAATGCTCATCAACACCTGGGCAGAAGTGGAACTATCGTTTGGACGTTTGTCGCGGCCACACGTTGTGCGCACATTGGAATCTATTGAGGAGCACTGGAACTTGATAAGGATTCCTCCTTGTTGTCAAAACCACATGCATTTGTAGGTCAAATCCCAGGTCCCTGTAAAATATGATCAGTATTCTAGGTTAGCGCCCAGTTCTCTCGCCTTAAGATTTAAGTTTGTGTAAAATCAGATACTCATATCTTTTCCCAGTTTTCAGTATTTTTAAATTTTGTTTTCCAGGTGATCCGTGCCCCCAGCCAGCTCAATTAAACGGAACTATGATGGAGCCATGTCTGATGTTGGATGGTTACGACTACTTTCATGGAAATGAAGTCGCATATATTTATTCGTGTTTAGTACTGGTATTCATTCCAATTGGTAAGACTAAATAAACTTACACAGAGCCTAATTTGTTTTTGTTTTTTTCGTTTCTCAGTTAACTGTGACTTTCTGGTTTCACGAGACATGACATAAGCGTTAATCAACTTTGATTATATATTTAAGTTTGAATTACTCAGAATTTCTTTACTTTCTGTTTGTTGTTTACGGTGTTTATCTCAGTTATGTCTGATGAAGCCACCTGTGAGTGGTGAAAGCTTGCTGTCTGTTTACTTATTATTTTACACCGTTAAAACGGATTTAGAATTCATTTTTGTGATTAAGGTTTACTTTTCTGTGTTGGCGTGGTGCATTGTGCACTTACGTTTTATGATCCAATTCTTCATACATACGTATAAAGCGTGTTCAGTTCTTGCAGATTGTGACAACACTTCAGTTGCTATAAACGTGGCATTTCTCGTCTTGGCTAGAACGAACTCTTGTGCGGTTCTTGTGAATGAGAAATGGCATTTGTGCTGTGTATACGCAGTCTCTTCGATTTGGGCAGAAATGCCACTTCGTGTGATATTTTTAGAAACACGAAAAATCTCAAAACCGTAACTGCGAAAAATCTCAAAACCGTAACTGCGAAAAATCTCAAAACCGTAACTTTTAACAAGAAAGATGACGCCGAATTATGTGGTGTCAAGAGAGCACGTCTTCTGAAACCTTTCCGGCATAAGCATGCTTCAAAGAGGTTTTTTTAGAAAACTACAAATTCTGCGATGAACGAAATGCATGCATGCTCCTTATGGAAAAACTGGACATTATTTTAAAAATGCGCAGTGTTCTCATTGTTCTTTATAGTGAATTAAATCAGTAACAAAAAGAGAATTTCTTCAACAGGATTTCTAGAATCGGAAAAAACATTTTCAAGCAGAAATAGTTACTGATGCCTACTTGCCGCAAAAAGAGAGCCTTCGGAAAATTACAAATAATATACAAAACCTTTCTCATATTCTAAGACAAGCGATGTAAAAGGACGTTTTCAGATCGAATAAATTACGTCATAGAAACAGAGATATGGAGGGAAACACTCTTTTCATAAGAAAATGCTTGCAAATGCTCGTGCGCAATGTGCCCCTTAAGTAATGAGACAAATATTATATTTAAAAGAACTGTATTTTGAATTGCCACTTAACATAGATCCAAAATAATCTCCTTCCAATTCAACACAACGGTGAGAACTTTAGTACAGGTGTTCAAAGGCACGGTGGAAGTCCTGAACCTCCTTCAATCTCTTGGTCACACTTCGTTGAATGTCCTCAATCGAATGCACTTTAGAGTTCGGCCACCATCATCTGCTTCAACCAACGTGCCAGTGGAATCACGGGACATGACACGTGTAGCGATAGGTGGCGCTGCCGTTGCTTCCTCAGAATCAGTCTTTGCTCTTGCGCTGTCTGCCTTACGTAATCGCTCTTTGCTTAGTATGTGAGCCGTGAGCCCCCTTCACTGACTTTGATGTGGGTCGCATACTCGAGGTGTTAGAGAGCAGTTGGTGTCCCCTCAAACGCACACTATCTAATGGAATTCACAAAGACCACTTGGCAGACCACATTCTGCAATATTTATTCCGACGAAATTTTTGTCTTTCCTTTGAACACTGCTTTGATGTGATGTTCCTCAGGGTACCCCCGTTCACAGTGGTGTACATTGAAGAACAAATTTGCGGTGGATAATTCCAGGAGAGTCGGAAAAAAAATTATCATTGTCTTGACCCTTGATTTTTTGCAACCGGACTTTCTACTACCTGAGAGAAAACTTTCCACGACGTTCCATACTCTGGCATTTGGTCTCTGGATCAAACTGAAAACACAAACTTTCATCACCGATGGCAACTCTTTGCAACAAATCACGATCTTGATCGCCAGTAGGGATGAAATTTTGACAACATGCAACCTCGTATTCTCTTTGTTCGTATGTCAACGTGTGCTGCACCAACCTCGAACAAATCTTCCTGTTGTGCAGATCATTTTCTAAGATTACCTTGCACGTTTCCCAACCAATACTAAGCTGTTGAGCTAGTAGCATAGTGGTTATTCGCCTGTCCTGAGGAACAGTTTTGCTAGCCTTCACCACATTTCCGTTTTTCTGTTCAGAAACTGGACGTCCTGTGCGTGGTTCAGCCTCCAGGAACTCCCTCCAATCTTCAAACTTTGAAAACCAGCCCTGTACACGGCTCAGTCATTGCCGTAAAAGTTTTTTAAGTCTTGTTAGACTTCCGTGGCAGTTTCCCCTGTTTTACAGTAAAATTTTATCGCAGCTCTTTGCTCCATTACGCAACTGATGACACGCTCCACACTCACACAGTCTTACTTATGGTAGCCATCAGAAAACTGCTGCGTCATCCGACTAGAAAGTTGCTCTGCAATTACAGCACACCCTAGCGGTCAAAACTATAAACGCGTTTGTTACTTTTATTTAAAGGACTGTCCCATAAGGGTAGCCCTTCCAAAAAAGATTTTTTCCCCATGAGATTTTTACGACTGGAAGTATTATTGCAAATAAAAGCATACAATGACTCCCCTAGCGGCAGAGCTGTGTATTACGGAAAATTCAAAAGTGTGTGCCGAAAGTTCTACTGTCGCTTCGGGGGCGCAGTGGTCTAAGCTCTGACTTCTGACCAGTCATCCGTGATGGGTCCGGGTTCGAATCCCGGTGAGGCATGGATGTTATGGTTATCCTACGGCGCAGGGTCTCTTCCTTCTCTGGCAACAGTGGTCCTAAATTACGGACGGGCGACTGCTTATCGTTCATCGATTGGCTCCCGGTGGTCGTTAAACCCTCAAACAAAAACTGAATAAAAAGTTTCACGTGACGTTTCTTGCACACAAGAATTTTACAAGTTAGACATTTAGAAGTAGAGAAATAGTAAAAAAAATAAAATGTTCATTGGACTCATACCTAGCGGAGAAAATTATGCATTTCTTTAGGCAGGAAATACACTGCCGGACAATTGCTAAGGGCGGATGACAATAGCAACGATGGCAACCATAAAATGGAAGGCAGGAAAATGTGGAAATTAGCACAAGTGCGGGATACAGTAAGACGTGTTGTGCGTATGCAAATTTTGGATTGCCGAACTTGTTCGTGACGTCATAGTGCTGATAAGAGATATAAAGGATTTGACGCGTATTGATCGTTGTTGTTCAAACGCAAGGTTAAAAGGGAAACAATCAATTGACGAACTTGCAATTTTCAGTATGTCTTCTCGACATCACCTAGATGATTTTACGCGTGGCCGTATTATTGGCAAGATTGAAGAAGGGCGAAAAATAACAGATGTTGCCAGGGAGTTCGACGTCAGCCACAGTGTTGTTTCAAGGCTTTGGAAATCATTTCAAACAAATGGAGAGTGTAGCAAACGTCACGGGGGAGGTCGTGTTCCCAGTACGACACCTGCAGAAGATCGGTACATAGTGCTATCAACAAAAAGACCGGCGCAGCACAGCTAGTCAGGTAGAAAATCAGTTTATGGCTGCTACTGGCAAGCGGATCTCCCGAAAAACTGTCGCTAGATGTTTGCATGAAGGAGGACTATACGCCCGCCGTCCTGTTGTGTGCATCCCATTGTCCAGACGTCACCGTACCGCTCGTTTTCAAGGGTGCCTTCAACATCGCAATTGGACTGATAACGACTGGTCTGCTGTCCTCTTCTCAGATGAGAGTAGATACAGTCTATCGTCTGATTGTCGACGACAACTGATCTGACGTGATAGTGGTACTGCATATTATCCAGCAAACATACAGGAAAGGGACCGATATCCGACATGTAGTGTCATGGTATGGGCTGGTATCATGATCAATGGCCGTATGTCCCTCTATGTGCTTCCAACTGGGACTATGACTGGCCAACGATACATTAATGATGTTCTGCTACCTCATGTTCGCATGTTCCGTGGTGATAGATTCATTTTCATGGACGATAACGCAACATGTCATCGAACAGTCGCTGTCCAGGAGTGTCTTGAGAGCGACGATATTCAACGCCTCGTATGGCCAGCACGTTCTCCAGATGTGAATCCCATTGAAAATGTATGGGATGCTTTGGGGAGGAGTCTTGCTGGTCGCCAATGCCCTCCAATAAACAAGGACACCCTCATCCGTGCACTGACATAGGAATGGGATAAATTACCCCAACAGCTGCTTGATAATTTTGTGCAAAGCATGACACGACGTGTGGAATCTTGCATCGCCCTCCATGGTGGCCATATCCCGTATTGACATCTTACGCCGGAACGCCTGCGGACGGTAATTGCATTTTTTTCACGTTTACGTATTCTGCAAAAAATGGCCTGTTTGTCCCTTGATCATGTTCCAAAGCCTTCTGGATTTCAGAGCACAATAAATTATCTTTCTTGTAATGTCCTGGCATTCTGACATTATTTTATTTCACTTGGCATCCAAATACACTTACTTTTTTATGCGCTATATAGCCGTTTATGATCCGTCCTTAGCAATTGTCCAGCAGTGTATAAAATGTTGCTATAATGTCCTTTTGAGTTGGTCATTTAAAATCATGCATACCACTGCAAATGAATTACAAACAGAAATATGTACCATTACGTCCCAATAGTGACAAAATTACTCATTGCGAAAAATCAGAAATTATATGAAAAATATTTTTTGCCATGAACGCTATCCGATACAAAACAAATTTCCCAAATCGGACTTTCAGAAGCCGAGATATCGGGAAAAACCTTGTATTAATTTTCACCCTGCTGTGTTGTTTGAAAAAGAGACTGTACGTAAAACGTTCTTCTTGGAGAAGGCTATCAAACGAAAACAGAATTGCTTCAATCGGAGTTTTTCAAGCAATAAGGAATAAAATATGTACAGGGTATCGGGACGAAAACTGTATAGAAGAAATAGTTGTAAATCCGTGCAATACATAGCTACAAGAATGTTGTTTGAAGCAGCCGAAAGATCTTACCAAGTTTCGTTAGGTATCAATAAATCTCCACATGTGCACCCTTTGTGGCGAGACAGATATCCAGACGATATTCGACCTCCCGCCATGTGTTTTCCAGCGTCTGAGAACTCACACTTTCACAAGCAGCAGTTATCTTCCGACGTAAAGCCACCAAAATTTTTTACTAGGGTTTGGTAGACATCTTTAATACCCCCCCTCAAATCAGGGATCTGGGAGGCCATATCATGAGTACGCCACTTCCGATCGAACGTCCAGGAAAATATTCGTCGTCCAAATGAGCCCTGACATGCGTTGCGCAATGGTGAAAAAGGTTCTATTTTATTGGGAAAACAATCAGTCTGGTATCCGCGGCACGGCATAAATTTTCAGCAAATCCAAGTAAACATCTGCAGTGACCGTCCTTTCAATGACAAGGAACGGGCCGATAATTTCGTACACACTGAGGTTGCACCAAATGTTCCGTTTAGAGTTATATCGATGCAGCTCTCTCGCTACGTTCGGATTCTCAGATCTCAATATTCTGCAGTTGTATCTGTTTCCCGTCCCTGAGATGTGAAATGTGCAGTTGTCACTGAAAATCATCTGAAAAAACCCATTACAAACCTAGACAGCATGTCGAAAGCAAACTGATAACTCAAGGGCATGTCATTTGGATTTAACTTCTGTAGTAACTGAATTTTTTATGCACGAAGACGTAACCATTTATGAAAAACTTCGTGGACTATCGTCCTTGGGATCCCCGTTTGACGACTGGTACGACGAACGGACTTAGTTGGGCTGAGGTGGAACGCTTCACGAATGACCTCACTTGTTCTTTAGATACGTGCTTCCACGTGCCTTCTGCTTTTCAAGTGAGCCGGTTTCCACCAACCTTTCGTGCTGCGCTGTAATTGTGTCTCTCTGGTGGTTCAATTTCGTACATTCACCGGAATTTCTTCAGCACGGTTACAGGAAACTTAAATTCTACAAGCCAGTAACAACACTGCATTTTCTGCTGCCCCGTGAACGCCATTTCAATAACGAATGACTCGCAGCATACGTACCAGATGTGCAGGGGAACAGCAGCACGATTTATCATCAACGAGCCTTAACGTGTGCCGCCAACGAAACTTGGTAAGTTCCTCTTTCTGCCACTGCAAATAGCATTTTTATACCTGTTTTTCACTGGTTTTCAACTGTGTCTTATTAGTGGGTTTCGTCCCGGACGCCCTGTGTACTTTGCATTCATTGAAGCCGCCTCGGTGACGCAGTGGTCTAAGTGTTGGTCTCTGATTGTTCGTCCGAATGGACCTGGCAGTGTCCAAGTCCCGGATGAGGCATGGGTGATGTGTTTGTCTTACAGCGCCGGCTCTTTCCCTTTCTTGGAGCCAGTGGTCCCAAATCTTCCTTCTTCGAACAGAGCATTGTCATTTTCACGTAGGACTTCCGTCCACAGGGAGTAGAGTTTAGGTCCCAGTCACCTACAGCGAGATCGCCTTTTGGGCAGGACACAGAAACGGAAGGAATGAGAGCAAGTCTAGCGACTTTTGACAGAACAGTTTGTAGTGAGATTAGAGTACAGTAGATGGCGCCACCGTACAAGTACGGTATTGCACATAGATGGGTGAGAGAATGTCAGGGAGGACATAGGAAAGGATACCCATTTAACCAGTGGGTCCAGCCTGGGGGCCGTCACTTTACGTGCTCGTCCGATGCACGGCGGATATTCAGCGATTGTTAGTAAATCACACCATCTCTGAAAGATCAGCCCAGGCTAGAACCTGGGGACCCAGCATCGATAGTCTGAAACACTAACCACTAAGCCATCCGCGGCTCTGTGGTCCCAAATCAGAGACTGGTGACTGCTTTATACTCCTTTAGAGTTGCTCACGGTGGTCCTTAACGCCGTAAACAAAACAAAATGAAATAAAAATTGAATGGCATCTGCATTTACGCTACCTAGAGAGGAAGTTATGCATCGGGAAAAGACCGAAACACAAGGATCATCCTGACAGTTCCGGTTTCCCAATGCAAAAAAAGAATGTTCGAAATCTGAATTATATGATGTCCACGGACGAGCAATAATATATAGTAACAGGTGCAGAGATTTGGTGTCTACAGGCAAACGGACGGACAAAGTGATAACAAAAGCACGTACTGTTGACCCAAAAGACTTGGCAATTACTTATAAACCTCAACCGGAGTCTATATTTTATGTATTAAGGATAAATGTCCCAGGTGAAAGTCCCACTGGATGTGTGTGTGGGGGGGGGGTGCGACTTTTAAAGAACGGGTGTTTCTCCGTTTACGTAGCGGACGCTAGGAGCTCCGACAAAATGACATAAACCTCAGAATAAGATGAGGGCGTGACCAAAAAAAAATTATGCTTGGAAAATAGTAAAAATGAACAGAAGGAATGTCAGAAAAATTAAAAACAAATTAAATAAATGATAGAGCAAAATAAGTAAAGTACGTAGTATGATAGACTTTGCGGCTGATCAGGACACCAATCTCTGCACCTATTATGTTCACCTGTCATTACTTTTGCGACTGATGAGGAGTATGTAAATAGGCGTCTCCCGAAGTAATTCACTATCCTGACTTAAAGGCGTTGTTTGGCACAGGAATTGGAACAAAAGGCAATGTACCGGTGAAGGAATTCAAGTTAAAATGATGACTCGCCTGGAAACATGGTGTCATTCGGAGGCGCGCGCAGTCATAAAAGGTTGCTTGGGCAACGGAGATCCATTGCGAACTGCAAGAAATCTGTGGTCTTAGAGTCATGAGTGTTCTGCGGGTGTCAGAATAGTGTTCAAACTTAGCGCACGGGCGCGATGCATTGGCGGATCAGAAACGCGGTGGTAGGCTTCCAGCAACTGACATCAACGTGGCGTGTGTGGAGTCGTGTGTACAAGAAGACAGACGGGTGACTTTGCGTTAGATTGCTGCAAACGCACATTGAGTCTGGTATCTGCGCATCACATGGTTCAAACTAATCACCATGCGTATCTACGAATCAGACCATTTTCCCAGGCGAATCCTTATTTTTAATTGAATCTGTTCTCCAGCACGTTGCCTTTTTATTCAAACTCTTGAGCCGAACCATGTCCTCCTTTCAAGAGAATGTAAAGACGTTGGGAGACATCGATTTACATATCCCAAATGATCCGCTGAGTCTATTCGGATATCCTAATGTTTGGATCTAAAATTCTGGATGTTGGTACTGAAGTGCGGAGTTCGGTTCTATATCATTTCGGTTTTTTTTTTGTTATTAGAACTCCTGATTTTGACAACACTAGTGCACACCTTTTCTCTTATCTGATTCGTCGCGATATGCCTAGACACGAGAAACCTCGTTCTGTTCGAATTTGGCACCCTCTTTGTATGACTAGTAAATTTGTTGAAGGCTGTCGTTGTAATGGACAGATACAATGCTATGTATGGAGCATAGCGTAGGACTGGACAAACCTTCACTGTACCTACGAGACCACAAGAAATCTGTTCTCCAGTTGCTGGGAGCAAATATTTTTTTACTTCGCACTGACAACGGGTACGAGATGTTTCCTGCAGGATAGTTCTTTTGAAGACTGTGAACATAAAATACACTGGCGGAAAGTGAAAAAAGAACACCAAGAAGGAGACGTCTAAAACCAACGAAATTTATACAGCATAATAACTGAATACAGAGCATAACGTGATCAAAACATTATGGCAAAATACGGCTGTATTTGCTGGTAAACTGAAAAATAACATTTCCATGTAACATGGTTAGTACGAGGTTGAACCGCCATGAACTGCGTCACACTGTGCAATTCTGGCATGAAGTCTGTCGTACAGATGTTGGATGTTAGTTTGGGGTATTGAGTTCCAAGCATCCTCAACCTGGACGCGTAAATCGGGGATGGTCGTGGCTGGCCCTGAAGACCGGATAAGTCGTTGTCCCATAAAATCCCACACGTGCTCGATGGGGGACAATTCCGGTGAACGTGCAGGCCATGGAAGTTGTCTCACACCCTGGCATGTTGCGCTGCACGTACCGTGTGTGGGCGTGCGTTATCTTGCTGGAAAACACCACGATGGACCGACCTTACAAATGGCCCAACAACGGGTTGAATGATGTTGTTGATGTAGGAGGTGCTGTTTAACGTACCCGGTACAAACACTAGTTGTGTACGGGAGTGATAGCTGATCGCTCTCCCACACCAGGAGACCAGTTGTAGGCCCTGCGCGTCGCTGGCGGATGCAAGAAGGGTGGAGAGACGCTCCCCTGTGCGTCTGCGAACACGCATACGGCCATCGGAGGCTCCCAAACAGAATCTGCTTTTATCGCTGAACACGACAGATCGCCATTGCGTTCTCCAGTGCAGACGTTGGAGACACCACTGCAGCCGTTCTGGACGGTGGGCTGGAGTCAGAGGCACACGTGCACGTAGTCCTGCATCCAGTAGACGGTTGCGGATTGTTCGCACAGTCACCTCAGGTGCAACGGCAGCTCGGATTTGCGTCGCAGTGGATGTTCTGCTTGACAACGCCGCTCTTATGCGTCGACCGGTCCTCTAATCAGTCCGTCTGTGACCCCCGGTTCCACGTCTTCTCGTGTGGGAATGTTCCTCGGACCATCTACGCCCCCATCGTACCACCACCGATACTTCCCGTCCAATTCGCTCCGCCATACGACGATACGACCACCCGACCTCGCGGAGTCCGACTAAGACTACCTCGCTCAAAGTCCGATAACTGCTGAAATCGTACACGTCTTCCATGTCCAGGCATTGCAGCTTCTTCAGGGTCTTCGTACGTGCCCGTACGCCGACGGCTGATTACATTCACTTCGCCGTACTCCTTAAATACCACCGACGATAATTTGCATATTATGCCGTGCTGTGGCGTAAGCGCTCACCAGTTGGTCCCGAAATTAACACCACACCTACGTAAACTGGACCCCATTAACATATGTAAATTTCATGATCGTCCGCTAATTCCCTCTTGGTGTTCTTTTTTCACTTTCCGCCAGTGTATGTGCCAATGGAAGTGGATGACTGTGGCATACGACGCTTTAGTGCCCAATAATGTTGATAGTATTGAACTAATTAAATGCTAGAGATAATACCTCTTCGTGAATTCTCATTTCTAGTCATTGTGTTGCGAAGCTCAGCATAAAGAAGGAGGATCTTGCTTCATGCGGATGGGAGGTGATCAAGCGAGGATTACATACATTGGAGTTCGAAAGGCTTTCTGAAAGTGTTCAAACCAAAACGCTGGTCTGCAGCTTGTCTTTCAACCCCGAGACATAGTGGAGGGGATCTTAATTCCCATGAAGGTTTGTGCACAGACAAGCGGCTAGCCAGCTCCTGTATCTAATGTATAATTGGTCTTGCTACATGACAGACAGTCTATACTTGAGATGATGGAGCACATTCCGATGTCTGTCGAAAAAAATGGGGCTTTAAGACGTAATAATCAACGAAGGGTTTAAAGAAAACGGCAGAACGAGAGACTGGACGTTCCTATGAATATTTCATGTGGTGCTGATGAATTGCATACTGATGCCGTTTCCGTGGAACCTCAGTCTTATGTCGTCGAGGAAATTATAGTTCTGGTGACAATCCGTGGTACATATGGTTTACAACGTAACCCTTTTTCGTGTGCTAGATTGGTGTTACGCTATGTCTAAAACCATGACTATGGAACCGAATGAGAATGCGATGCAATAGTTGCACGGGATTAAGGTTTTACGGCCAGACGAAACATATACAGAAGTCAAACTTACGATCACCTTTTATTGGTCCAGCAATATTTGACGAAATCCAACATATAGCACTGCGAGTTTTACACTTCACATATAATACCTTAATTAGCTATCGTATAATCTAGTTTAACAACTATCGAACATCTCCCCACACACACACAGCAACTGCTGTATCGTCCTTATCACATTCATACGTCACTCTTTCTGACCTCAAAAGTGTTGCCAACCTCATTCATGTGAGAGAGAAGATATCACGTTAAGTTTGAAAAGTGCAAAAGAGAACTAACTCAAATTTACATAGGAAAAGGAACTAAAAATGAAAGTTAAATTAAAATATACGTCACATGACTCCCACTTAATTTTTTTCTGGTCTTTGTTGTGCCAAAAACCTTATCAATTTAGTAGAGGTCTCTATTCAAAAGATAATCTGGTCATTCATGCAAGTCATTCAGATAAGAACTTACCCAATAATGAAGACATAATGAAGACATAAAGACATTCGTTAAACAGTTGTTAGCAGCTGACTTCAAATCAGTAGACAAATCCTCTAAACAGCGAAAATGTAGCATAGACATACTAACACAGCATCATGAGATATACTTACATCTCTCCAATATCCTAAAGATGCATTGAGATACGGTGCAGAGAACTAAGATGTCGAACGAAGAAACACATTTCAATATATCACCAACTTTTATAGCAAAAAGATTAAACTTTCTGTACAATATCGTGAAAGAACTGTACGTAACTGTGGCACAAAATGATCTGTGAACAACGACAATATCAAATATATCCATATTATAGGCGCCAATCGTGCTAATTGTGTTTGCCACAACAATACGTGCGGACAAATTTAATCGATACACATGCAAGAAGTGGTATAGTAAAAAAACTGCATAAAGCAGAAAAGAACTACAACAGGTTAAGCGTTGAGGTAAATCACACATTCGTCAACACCTAATAACTTCTCAGGGAAGACAAAACAGTCAAACTAAGTTAGCTGAACCTAGAACATCTGAGCACAGAAAACATGTTTTAAATTTAGTTTGTTGAAAAAAACCCCTGCACTTTGCAGAAAAAACCCCAACAACACAACAAGTGTCAAGCACAAAAAGGTTAATCGTAGAACAACAACACAACCTTTAATTGAACACTTGGCGGCCAGGGCTGGATTGCTTCTGACTGCTCCCATGCATTTGCACTTCGAATTTTAGATGGTATAGGGGAAACCCTGAAAACCCTACCCTGGGAGTTAAGCATCTATAGATATCAACAGAAAGGCAATGGCTGATATCAAACTCGTTCCGAAAAAGGCAACATTTACAATATAAATTGATAAGCATTTTAGCACAATTGAACTTGCTATTCACAAAAAAAAACTACCCTTAAACTTTGCGTGTACAAATTCATGTTTACCCAGGTTCCATGACAGTGGGAAAACTTACTGACTGACGAAGAGACAACAAGACATTTGTCAAGTTATTGCAATTTTGTCACGCTGGCAGCAAAAAAGCAAGATTTGATGAGTGCTATTGAAGTGCAAACAAATCTGAGCACAAAAATATTGTCTTATATGAAGTCAAAGTATCTTTCATCGTAAAAACGTTCTGTGATACATATCACTGAGTATCTGAGAAAATGTTCAAGTAATTAGTCTTTCTATAGAGCAAGGCTCTATGCCGCAAAAGTTCCTGGGCATTGACAAATTCAATTGTAATAACAAAAAAAAATTGAACAATTTACATTTTAGTGGCGGAAAAGAGTTGCGTAGCAATGTGCTTGATTTGTCGTCGGGGCGACAACGATGCACTTGAAGCTTCACGTTTCAAAGGCCCACGTCGAGAATCACTGGATCGCAGGGATGTGCCAGGTTTCCTGGTTGACAGCAAGTTGACCGGAAGAAGCGAGGTCATTAGGCTGAATCAAGAAAGTTCCAGACTGACTTGGAGACGATCCAGGAATCGGAGGCGACTGTAGATCAGGCCGTTTCTTTGGCGGGCGAAGAAGTGGCGTAAAGAAAGAAGGCCGCTTCCGTGGACGACGAAGGATAGTCCATGCAGGTATTGGCTCCGTCCGTCCCTAGCGGATATTCCAAGGGCGGATACAAAAGCTGAACTCGTCGTTGAGGTTTCGAACTAATACTTGAAGCTGCCCTGTGCGTGTGCGGAACAGGAGGGGGAAATTCAGGCGGCGGACGCTTGCTAGGTCTTGAGAACACGGTTGGTGAAACAGGACGTTTTCGCCCTGCTGTAAACTAACTAAATGTTCCTGAAGTAGGTAACTGCTCAATGCGAACAGGGATTTCCCCACTTGGAGACTGAAGAACCTCAACTATTGTGTCTGATGAATCGGTGTCAACAAGAGGCACTGCTCTTTTGGCCACATGAGAGATAGTTACTTGAAGATGAAACGTCAGTAATTTGTCTTTTTGATGTCTTAGACGTAGGATCAAACGGAGGCACCATGCGTGAAGAAGTAAAAGGAGCAATTGATTTGTGAGAAGCAGATGGAAATAAACCAATTTACATATGACGAGAAAACCCAAAGGAACTGGAAGTACTTGAAGGTGATCTTTCGTGTCTTGAGAAGGCAGGGGACGGAGGAGTAGAAATGATTGTAGTACCCCGAGTGAATGGGAGAATGTCAGAATGAGAATCTTAAAAAGAAGGTAAGACCTACTCAGACGAAGGTAAAGAATCTGACAGGGCTCATATAAGGGTGCAAATTTTTTCACAAACGTATATGCAACGTAGGATTGAAAATGTGTTTCTAACAAGATCCCCAACTGCGAAATCCGGTTCTCTCCTTTTTGCATTATAGTGTCGAGCTTGATTTAACTGAGCTCGAATTATAGCAGTTTGTGCCTTTTCTGCCAGATTCTTTACAGACTCAGGTGTTGGTCGGTGGTTAATTTCATCCACAATGCCAGTTAGATTTTCAAAAGGGGTGCGAATCTTGTGCCCGAGAAAGTTCAGCGGGTGTAAGCTGCGTTGACTCATGATAAGATGAGCGATGGGCGAAGCAAAACATTTCAACATGTTCGTCCCAACGCTCAGGATTATTGCCAATGAATGTTGAGATCATCTTTAGTAAAGTTCGATTAACACGCTCAGCCGGATTGGCTTGAGGGTGATATGGTATGATGAATTTGTATCGAATCAAGAGCCGCGCACACATTCACTCGAATTACTCTGAAATGAGCTGAACCCCGTGGTCCGAGACTATGGTACAGGGACAGCCAAAACGAGTAAAAATATTATGTATAAGCGTGTCACATATTGCATCAGCAGTAGCTGCTTTAATGTGGAATGCTTCCACCCATTTAAAAGGTATACACTTGCGTGCAAAAATTAAGGACGAGACTGTTTTTCGAATATAACATCGTGCAGAAGTGCTCCAGATCGACTCAAATCATGCCATAAGATCCCCTAGATGTAAGAATATGGGACAAGTGAGCAAAACCGTCCAAACAAGGAATCCAAAAGATACAAAGGCACTTTATTGAAAAGGAAGCTTCGAGCACAACTGGACAGAAACGTCCATGTGACAGGCGGCTGCCAAGAAAAACCCAGTCTTTAGTAGGGGATATGATCACCCCTGACTGCGTTGCAGGATTTACAACGTCTGTTCATGCTGAGGACGAGGTTGTCAAGGAGCTGTTGAGGCATCGCGGCCCATTCCTCTTGTAGCGCCAGTCACAGCTGCGGAATCGTTGCTGGCGGCTGGTGATGTGCTTCCAAGCATCTCCCGAGAATGTCCCACACGTGTTCGATTGGATTTAGGTCCGGCGACTTTGCGGGCTAATCCATGCGTTGAATATCTTCACTCTGCGACAGCCACTGTACGATGAGGTGTAGCGTTGTCATCCATGAAAAGGAACTCAGGACCCACAGCACCTCTAAACCGACGCACGTGAGGCAGGAGAACCTCGGTACAATAGCGGACACCAGTGACTGCTGAACCTCCTTGGAAGATGTGGAGGTCAGTACGGCCACCAAGCATGATACCTCCCCAAACGAGAACTCCTCCACCTTCAAACCGGTCACTTTCGATGATGTTGGAGGTGTGATTGCGTGTTATCTGCTCTCTCCAGATGTGTATACGTCCAGAATCGCTCGTCAGACTAAATCGGCTCTCATCCGTAAAGAGAACTCTACCCCATTGCTGAAGTGTCCAGTTCTTGTGTTCCTGGCACCACAGAAACCGCAGTCTCCGATAAGCAGGCGTTAAAGGCACACACCGTACTGGTCGTCGTGCAAATAGACCACCTTTGTGCATCCTCCTGGCCACGGTAAAACGCGATAACGGACGTCCAGTTGTCTGTTGCGTGTGCCTTGCGATTTCTCCCGCTGTCTGCAGTCTGTCTCTTCTCGCCTGTAGGATAATATACCGGACGTCCGCCACCGTGGTTGCTCGTGGACGACCACTGCTGAACTCTTGGACAGCTGTTCCTGTCGTTTGAAATGCTCTCCAACCTCGTGAAACGATGCTGTGAGCGATCTCGAACTCCTCGGCCACACTAGTCACACTTCGAGGTTCTTCCAACTTCCCAATGACGCGACCTCGAGTAAAGTCATCCAGATGTCGTCTACTGGATTGCCTGTTGGCCATATCACACGGTGGCAGCAACTCGACGTCGTTCAAATCGATGTACACCGTGCAATAACTTTCACCGAATTGCTGAGCGTACACCGTCCGTGTGCTATATACCCTTCCGACATCCCCCCCCCGTCATACTGCATATATGCGCATGCCCTACCTTACCGGACCCTAGTCTATCTCCTGAGTGGTCTTTCGGTCCGTTCTGCCTGCTCGTTCCGCTGTTATGCTAATTTCTCCCCTTCGTCCTTAATTTATGTACACCAGTGTATGTGACAACTGAAATATAACTAGACCTTAGTTTTAGTTGATAATGGATAAGGGCCCAATAAATCTATAGATACAGTTTCAAAAACATAATTAATAGAACTAGGAATAAGGTGACCGACCGGCCGGTCATTTATCATAATTGTACTTCTGACAATACTCACAAGAGCGAATGTATGCGAGTATACTATCTTAAATGCCAGCCCAGTAGGCTACATCTCTAAGTTTAGCACGAGTTTTTCTTATGCCTAAGTGGCCGGCAAAAGGAATGTCGTGAAACTCGTGTAACAGAGCCATCCGAAGAGACTGAGGTATCGCAGAGCTCTCAAATTCACAATTTTTTTGTAATACAAAATTCACTGCCGGACAATTGCTAAAGACGGATGACAATAGCAACCATAAAAAAGAAGGCAGGAAAATGTGGAAATTAGCATAAGTGCGGGATACAGTAAGACGTGTTGTGCGTATGCAAATTTTGGATTGCCGAACTTGTTCGTGACGTCATAGCGCTGATAAGAGATATAAAGGATTTGACGCGTATTGACCGTTGTTCAAACGCAAAGTTGAAAGGGAAAGAATCAATTGACGAACTTGCAATTTTCAGTATGTCTTCCCGACATCACCTAGATGATTTTACGCGTGGCCGTATTATTGGCAAGATTGAAGAAGGGCGAAAAATAACAGATGTTGCCAGGGAGTTCGACGTCAGTCACAGTGTTGTTTCAAGGCTTTGGAAATCATTTCAAACAAATGGAGAGTGTAGCAAACGTCACGGGGAGGTCGTGTTCGCAGTACAACACCTGCAGAAGATCGGTACATAGTGCTATCAACAAAAAGACACCGGCGCAGCACAGCTAGTGAGGTAGCAAATCAGTTTATGGCTGCTCCTGGTAAGTGGATCTCCCGAAAAACTGTCGCCAGACGTTTGCATGAAGGAGGACTATACGCCCGCCGTCCTGTTGTGTGCATCCCATTGTCCAGACGTCACCGTACCGCCCGTTTTCAAGGGTGCCTTCAACATCGCAATTGGACAGATAACGACTGGTCTGCTGTCCTCTTCTCAGATGAGAGTAGATACAGTCTATCGTCTGATTGTCGACGACAACTGATCTGACGTGATAGTGGTACTGCATATTGTCCAGCAAACATACAGGAAAGGGACCGATATCCGACATGTAGTGTCATGGTATGGGCTGGTATCATGATCAATGGCCGTATGTCCCTCTATGTGCTTCCAACTGGGACTATGACTGGCCAACGATACATTAATGATGTTCTGCTACCTCATGTTCGCATGTTCCGTGGTGATAGATTCATTTTCATGGACGACAACGCAACATGTCATCGAACAGTCGCTGTCCAGGAGTGTCTTGAGAGCGAGGATATTCAACGCCTCGTATGGCCAACACGTTCTCCAGATATGAATTCCATTGAAAATGTGTGGGATGCTTTGGGGAGGAGTCTTGCTGGTCGCCAATGCCCTCAAATAAACAAGGACACCCTCATCCGTGCGCTGACAGAGGAATGGGATAAATTACCCCAACAGCTGCTTGATAATGTTGTGCAAAGCATGACACGACGTGTGGAATCTTGCATCGCCCTCCATGGTGGCCATATCCCGTATTGACATCTTACGCCTGCGGACGGTAATTGCATTTTTTTCACGTTTACGTATTCTGCACAAAATGGCCTGTTTGTTCCCTTGAACACGTTCCAAAGCCTTCTGGATTTCAGAGCACAATAAATTGTCTTTCTTGTAATGTCCTGGAATTCTGACATTATTTTATTTCACTTGGCATTCAACCGCACTTACTTTTTTATGCGCTATATATCCGTTTATGATCCGTCCTTAGCAATTGTCCAGCAGTATACCATCGATGATCTCATAATTTTGACTACGACCCGCTAAAGAAGGTTCACTCTGAGCAGAAGAACCAGCGAGCAAAAAATTACAAATTTCCTCAAAATCTGGATCATTCGGCAGCTCAGTAAAGTATCTGCTCCCTTGATGTGATTTCAGAGATTACAAATAAGGAGGTAGGTTCAGTATCCGCCTGGCCACCAGAACTGACCTGACAGCGAGACCGATCGTGCGATACTAAATCTGGACATTGAACTCTTGTAGTTTGAGTGTCCATTTTAGCAGTCTACTAGAAAGATTCTTAGCAGTATTTAAGTATTGTAATGCCGATTGATCCGTGATGGTATTGAAAGTTAAGTGATTGAGATAGCATTTAAATTTTGTAACTGCAAACAACATAGTAAAGCATTCTTACTAAGTAGCGGAGTAATTTGTTAAGAGTTCAAGAATCATATGCAATAGGATGCCCTCGCTAAGATAATACAGCACCCAGGCCAACACCTGTAGCATCAGTAGAAATATCAAACATTTATGCATGGTTAGGAAAGGCTAACACAGGTGGTGAAACTAAAGCAGTCTGTCTCCGTGGACTAAACAAAGTGTCTATACTTTCGTTTTAACGCAAATAAGGGTTCGCATAGAGTGGCGCACCCCGGAACGAACTGTTGATACCATCCGGTCATGCCCAAAAATCGAAACAACTTTTTTGCTGACTTAGGCCTGAGGAATTCAGAAATTGGCTTGACCTTTGAGTCATCCGAGGACCATTGAGGGTGATTTTTAGTCCCACATATACCAGTTCGTCCCTCCCAATTTGGCAGGTTTTAATGTCCAACCCGCATTATGTAAAAGTTCAAAAACTTGGTCCGACAGAGACAGATGCTTTTCAAAAGTCTCAGAAGAAATAATAATGTCTTCCAGATAAACATCGACATTTAGGCCCGAGCACAGGGCGTAAGATTGAGTCCATAAGGTGCTGAAAGATTGCGGATGCATATGCCAATCCAAAAGGCATTCTCAGAAACTCGTGCGTTCCAACCGGGGAACGCATGAGTTATATGTTTGGTCCACCGGGTAATAAGTAATCCAGTTTTCTCCACTGAAATAGGGTGGACAGCAACCTACTAATAGCCGCTAACAAAGTCCAAAGTTGTTAACCAATTTGTTGATGATAAATTCTGGAGAATATCGCTTATTATGGGTAACGGGTAATTGGTAGCTTTAGTCACAGAATTCACCCTTCAATAATCTACCACAAAACGATACTCCTCAGATTGTTTTTTAGGAACAAGAAAAGCAGGTGCTGCCCAAGGGCTACGTTATTCTTTGATAATCCCCGAATGGAGCATGTCCTGAATTTGTGTTTGGAATTCAGCTTTTTCTGATTCGGACATGGATAAGGCTTACATGCTATGGGACTAGCGCCCTCCATATCAATGGTGTGATACACCACCTGTGTGAACCCTGGCTTGTCTGAAAATAACCCTGGTCGGCTGTTTAAAGCCTGACGAAGTTTGCTCTTGGGCTCAGGTAGCAATCTCTCGCTCGCAAGGACTGGAGAAAAATCAATAAGCTCTTCTGGGGTGGGAGGACTAACCTCAGGCATTAAGATTAACCCATGCCTAAAGTCAAGCCTAAGTTTAAATATTTTAATAAAATCCACCCCCAGACGGCAGTCAATGGGTAAATCTTGGTGTAAGAGAAATGTATGGAAAAGTTGAACCTTGCCAATCTTGACAGGTAAATGGACTGAGCCAGAGATTGAAAAGCTATTATTGTCGGCACCTCGCAGACATTGCTGGGAGGGCTCGACACAAGGTAGCAGCACAGAAATCAAAATTTAATGCAGAAATTTCAGATCCGGAATCTATCTTTGTGGATACCACCACTTGAGCCAAAGTGACAAGAATATCAGGCAACTGCGGGGCTTGAATGGTTAAGAAAAGATGTTTGAGATCTTCAGAGATGCAAGGAGATAGAATCGACCCATTTACCTCCTGTGGAAGTTTAAATTGGGGTGAATTTGATTAGCATGTCTTGGTCGATTCTGTAAATTTTGCAGAACCAGCTGAGTTGTAATAATGTGCATGAATGAGAGGCAGCATGAGTAATACTAGGCCTTCCCTGCCCCCCTCCCCCCAGCACGGTGTTTAGGATATGTTTGGTCCACCGCGTAATAAGTATTCCGGGTACGAAAAACTTGGTTGCTAGTCTGATTCACAGATATAAAGTCAGGATGTCGCACCTGGTGCCCCGCCGATGCGGCGGCACATATCTAGTCTGCTGATATGAATTACCCACTCTCGATTGATAAAGAAGCCTGTCTGGGTTGATTAGAAAATTGTCCTTGTTGTGGAAAGTTCGGTTAGGGCTGCTGATAACTGTTTTTGAAGATGAGGTTCTTGGACCTGCTTGGGTAGGTGGCATTCTTGGACCTGAGGTAATGGGTTGTTCTCTGAAGATTGTCCTTTGCTGTGACGTTTCTCAATAACTCTGAGTTTCAGGCACTTGTGAACTATGACAGGACGTCTAACTGCCAAAAACCCTGCAGGAAGGGGTCCAGCTGTTGTAATAGTGTCTATAATGCCAGAATCAACTGCAGCGAGATCCTATAATTTATAAAGCCTGTTTCCAGAGCAAACGAGAAGGGACTATCTGACGCCCGCTGTCGCATGGAAAACAGTTGTTGAGCAAGGCTGGCCTTATTTGTGCCAAAGTGAAATACTTCCAAGAATTCAGCCCTAAATTAATAAGAGCCCTCTGGGTTCATCCGACGCCACTGTCTGTACCAGACCTTGGCAGTGTCTTGTAAACATGTGCCAGCAATAGGCACTTGGCAATCCTCAGGAATATTATATAAATCGTAGTGATCTTCGAGATCTTCAAGAAACCTAAGCGACTCGCCGTTTCCCCTGAATACAAGTGAACCCGCATGGGGTACATAATGAGCAAGGCTTTTGCTCCTTCCTACTGGGGGTGGTGGCGTGAATTGCTGCTGAGGAACTGCAGTTGAAGTACGCGGAATCTGAACCGCAGGCCTCGTACAGTGTTACAGGAGAATTATTAGATACAGTACAGCGCTGAGTGCGTGGAGTATTGTTAGGCACAATATAATGTCTAGGGTGGTCAAAGAGACCGAGAGCATCTGGGATATTTGTCATTTCTGACTTCCTCTATGAATCTGTTCGTAAAAGTTCGGGCGCCAATGCAACGAAATCCTTTTTTGTGTGCGAGATTGGTGTTATGCTATTACCTAAAACAATGACTAAGGAAACTTTGAACTAAATGAGAATGCGATGCAATAGTTGCACGGGATTAAGGTGTTTTACTGCCAGACGAAACATATACAGAAGTCAAACTTACCATAACCTTTTATTGGTCCAGCAATATTTGATGAAATCCAACATATAGCACTGCGAGTTTTACACTTCACCTTATAATGCCTTAATTATCTGTCGTATAATCTATCTTAACGATCAAACATCACTCACACAAAAGAAACTGCTGTATAGTCTTTTTTTTTTATCTAACGTTATCACATTCATACGTTACTCTCACTGACCTCAAAAGTGTTGCCAACCTCATTCATGTGAGAGAGAAGATATAAAGTTTGGAAAGTGCGAAAGAGAACAAACTGAAATTTACATAGGAAAAGGAACTAAACATGAAAGTTAAATTTGAATATACGTCACAGATTATGATATAAAGTGGGGTGATGTTTCTTTGGCCTCCAAACCAGACTTGATCTCCAAGAATAATTTGAGGTTGTGTGCTCGGACTTTTTGGAACAGTATAAAGCGTCTCTGGGCAATCGTCTTTAGTTTTGTTTTTTCAAATGACGCTCTAGTACGGATTGTTTATGAAGTGTCTTCTCGTCTACATGACGTTGCTACCAAGAAGTGGTAAAGCACATGTTGTAATCACAGGGGTGATCTGGTTTTCCAGTTGATTGGCTTTTGGCGTCTTCAGGGCTCGAGACTATCTTTTGTGTATGCTTACAGCTTGTTCTGGTGCGCTTCGGCCAACCATAGCTTTCGCACGAAGAAATTTGAATAAACAACTGAACAAGTTTTGTCTGTATTGAAAGGTAATTTAATTAGATCGTCTGCTTTAACAATAACACGTATGCTACGACAGCAGAAGTTAGTGACATGAAGTGGGACGAAAACAATGTGACGATAATTTAGTCCCATCACAGATTTTTTCTTGCAACAATTGACGGACAGCTCTTTATTTTATGAAAATTCATCTGAAAGGGATTCCGTGTAAACACACACACTACTACCGCACGTGATCATCACTGATACCTTTATTGACTACTGAATGCTCAGATTTTCAGAAGACTGTACGATAGAAATCTGTTTTTCTTTAACTGGAGTAATTTGCAGGTTCTTCTTTTACTGAGTAGGACGACGAATCTGCTTGCCGTAAGTGATTCCATTCAGCTAAATGAGAAAAGAAAACTGCTCCACTAAAGTGATTATCTTTCACCATTTGTGAAGAGAAAACGAGCTAAGTGTTTCTCTTTCGCCAACAAGGGAGATACGACGATTTAAGTACGTAATTATACTTTTTACAAACCGTGGAGATGGAACGAAATGTCAGATTTCCTTACTCCAACTAGAAGAAAAGGAACTACTTCAATCCATTACTTAGCACCAAAGTAGAAGGCAAATTAGCTTACTTTCGGTGATTCTTTTTACTAGCCGGAAATACTTACGTTATTATTTATATTTTTACTTATGTTCTTAACAAAGGGAAAGACTTCCAAATGGGGGGGAAAAACTTTTATTTTATTTTGGGAGATAGGTGTGATGTGCGTTCAGTTTTACACTCAGACTATGGGGAAAATACGTTATACAGGGTTTTGTTTTTCTAAGTATGAAGAAAAATATCATTGACTAAAATCGTAAGCACAAATTTAAGGAGAATCTAAAGTGGCAGTTTTTCTCTTAAGCTAATATGATCGCACGCCGCCCCGGTGGCGCAGTGATCTAAGCGATGGCCTCTGATCATTCGTCCGAAAGGGGTCCGGGTTCGAATCCCGGTGAGGCATGGACGTTGTGTTTGTCTTACGGCACTGGCTCTCTCTCCCTTCCCTGGAACCAGTGGCCCTAAATTAGGGACGGGCGACTGCTTATAGCCCATTGAGTTGCTCATGGTGGTCGTTAAACCTCCAATAAAAAAAAAAAAATATGATCGCACCACGGTTTTTGTAATTGCCACCGGAGAACGGGGACTAACAACAAATATTTTATCTCTCATGGCAAAATTTAAGTTTGTCTTTAAAAACATTCAGATGAGTTTCTCAGTGAAAAAGGAAGGAAAAAAGATCTAATTATTTCTGATGTCTGTTACATAAAAAATCGCTACATTTTCATATTTGTTTTCCGAATTTTCTTCCAGCATGTGCCGGAGCGGGGTATGGCGTAATCAAACTTCAAAACAAGAGGAGGAGAGAAATAAAATTTAAGCAAGATGTCAGCATGAAAAAGAACTTTGACAAACTATGTAAGTAATTTCATGATCAATTTTGAATGACTCTTTGAAACTTACGCCTGACTACTGATCTTTAATAGCATTCGCAATCAGCGTGTTTCAATGTTAAAATGTTTAGAAGATAAAACATCTGATATTACAGATTCATATATTCAAGGACTGGTGTTCCTGAGAACTGCTTTCAACTGAATACGTATAAGAACATATGAGTTCCTGTATGTAAATAAAACTTATACTACACAGGTAGTATCATCTAGTACAATGGTTGTGAAGCTTCTGGCTGCGTAGCTCTTTTTACGAATGCAAAAAAATACCTCTGCCAAGCCCCAGTGTCGCGCTGAATGTGTTGGGAACTTTATCTACTTCAACTAATTTCAAATACAAGAACAATGTTTGCCACATGTGGCTTCCACTTTTTACGAAATTTTGTAGGTACAAAGGTTTGAAATTTACTACTGCGAACGTAATGGTTACATTGGAATGTAACATAAAATCCAACTCTAGTCGTCTATATCCCTTCGGTATAGTCGCCAGCATTATCCAAAATCCGCTGCCATCTGTGTGAAAGTCTCTGTAGGCCGTCAGCAAGGCGGGACGTATTGATCTTCGCCATGGACCGGTCTACGGTTTTGCAATGTCATCGGTGGTCTTGAAACGAATCTCTCGAAGAGGTGCTTTTTTACTTCGGAAACAGATCTATGCCACAGGAACTTAATTCAGACAAATAGGTAGGGTGGTACAACATTTCTCAACCCCTTCGACGGAACAGATCGGTAAAAAAGGAAGCAAAATGGCAGCAAGCGTTGCCATGCAAGATTATCGGAGTATGCTGCAGCAAATGATAACACTTCTTCCGAAGAGCTTGGACGCACGTTATGTTCGAGGAAATGCGCATAATAAGCTGCATTTATCCTCTGTCCTGGAGGTACTGCATGTGTTGGCACGACGCCATACCTATCATAGACGGCGATGATCATTACCTTAACGTTGCTAGGGTTCTGTTGGACCTCTGTTCGGTGCGGCAAGCCATAATGCCTCCATTCATTAGACTGGACCCCGCGCCTATGTTTTATCCAACGTACGGACACGCCGAAGAAATGTGTCCCCTTCGCACTCAAACTGTTCCAAATGGAGTCGAGCTGCCTTATAATGTTGCCATTTCTCAACATCTCTTAAAGCATGAGGCATGCAACGTGATGCGATTTTTCGCATGTTTAGCCTTTTTTTTTTTCAAAATGTGCAGCACAGTCGTATGCGAAAGGTTACTCTCGTGGGCGAGTTTACGAATTTTCCACAGCCGGGTCATTCTTTAGCAATGCAGAAAAAGCGAGCACTTGAGTTTCACTCACCTGGGGAAGTCCGCGCCCAGAAGCACAAACCACATATCTCCGTCCTTTCTTTTGAAGGCTGCCACCCACTTTGCTACCAACCTATATACGGTAAACCAGATGCTCCACAATCCTGTTGTAGCCCTTCGTAACATTACTTCAAGCAACTTCTATTTTGAGCCAACAGCACTGCTCGAACTTCGTAAACAAGGCTTTAGACTGCTTATCAACTACGAGGTGTGTTTTTACTGCTACTTCGCATATGTCGTTCGAGAGGATTCAACCATTCTACCCAGGAATACGTTGGGCAAGTACATTACATTACATAGAGGATACCCAGTAGATTCTCCTGGAGGAATCCCATCTCCTCTGCAGCACGATCCTCACTAAATAATTTCCAATCCCCGTATATTTATAATTTTATACTGTAGGACAGTATTTTATTAATATATAAAATTCAATCAAATTAACTTTTTTATATCGTAGGCATCTCAAAACAAAAATTAAATTTGTTCTTCCATCTATAGTAATTCTAAACTGTACACCATGCACCGAATACGCACATATTTTTATTCCTGTCACGATATCGTCGGTACAGTAATGCCGTCGTTCTCTATGACAAGCTCGCGGTTTCCCTAGAGAAATAATGTCACTAAGGGGTGGCGCCTCCCCCAAATTTACCACGCTACTCCAAGGTGTTCAGACTATTTAAGGGCATATTTGAGTTATAAAAATTCATAGAGCTATTTTGCATGTTCTTTTGCAATTCCGTTCTGGGGAATAAACTGCAGTTAAATTTTATATTTTATGTAATTTTTAAATTTTCTATGCATTGGAGAAAGTTATAAATGTTTTTGTACTGTCTGCCCCTCTACGTTTCTTCTGCGCCATTTTCTAGTAATCCCTGGTATTACAGGGTTTCTTTGTTCTCCTGTCACATGGGTTCTTCAGTCTTCTCGACTATCATGCCTTCTTTCCCCTCCGTCAGGACAGAGAAAACTTCTTGTTCGTGCCTTTCAAGCATACGACATAATCTATAGTTTTCTTCCCTTCTCTAAGAAAAGTGCAAGCTTCTTCCCCTAGTCCATATGTGTGACCCCTTCTGCGACCATCGCACCCGTCGAATTCACGGTCATATACACTATCTACTAACCCCTCTTTCAACAATCATTATCTAATTTTCCTACGTATAAGCTATATTGTCCTTTTTTGCAAATCCCGGAGAAACCCTCTCATTCAGTGGCATCGCTAGGAATGATGGATTATATATATATAGGGATGTAAGGTCAGGTGATGCGTAACATCACAGCCTCTCCTTGACAAATGTCAACCCCGCCTTCTCGTGGTACATCCTGTTCCCACTAAAGGGGCTCTGACGACCGCCAATAGCGGTATAACTATACCATCGGGATTAGAGGAAATGCTATCCCACACTCACCAACCCGCTTGGCCAGCGTGGTGAGTTATGGCCAAACCCCTCTGTCATGGCGAAAATTTTAACCTCTGATGAATTTCAGAGAGACCTGATCAATCTTTCTGTTGGTTTATCGGAGATTAATTAATGCAAAAATTTTCTTCCATGACATACGTTAGAAGAAAATTCCTGGTTGAAAGGCAGGGGAATTCATGCGCAAAATTCGCTTGTCTTAATCACAACCAGGAAAACAAAATTTCATGTTGAAAAAAAAAAAAAAAGAATAATATTTGATTTAACTGACTTTGGGGTTTTGAAAATAATTATTTTATCTGTTCTTTTATCGCGATAGGAAAAGGCGAGTAGGTGTGCAGCTCAGAGAATCAAAATTAATTTTGGTTTAACATCACGGAACGAGGGAAAAAGAAAATTAAAACTAGTGATTTTCTGCAAAGCAAGAATCCGCCATTTTTGCGTTCCTGTTTCCAAAGTCGCACAAAAGTAACATCTTTTCGTCTTTTGGGTAAGGAATTCAGCAACGAAATCTATTTTTAGAACCTCAGGGTCAAGATGGGCCTGCTCTGCACGTGTGAAGGTCAGAGGTCACTCGAGGCGTGGGAGTGAAGATTCCGTTGGGAGAGTCGTGAGTTGCTAGGCTGAAGTTTCGACCAATGAGAGGGGTCAGCGGTTTTCAAGCACCCCCTGAGTTTTATCCGTTGAGAGTCACTTTTGCTTTGGTACTTGACTTTTTGCGGACCGGCAGAGAAAGAGGGGACGGCCGAGTCTCTCCTCGCCTTTTTGGCGGAGGAGGGGGCGGCAAGAAGGAAAATTTCGTATTGAAATCTAAACGGACAACAGTTAAAATTGAATTTCAAGGATCTCATTACTGGAGAGGAAATGCTTGCAGATTCAACCCTCTCCTCCTCTCCTAGTGGACGACGGAGGAGTGAGCTGCAATAAAAGAAAAGAAATAACTACCGTGAACTGATCTCCGCAGGAGAATTTTCTGCCAGCGCAACCCGAATGCTGTTACTACTCGGTTCAATATGGAAGGAACTCTTCAAGCCAGTTCAACCAGACACTGGAAGTTCCGGAAAAAAAAAAGGGGCATGCACGGCTTTGTAGAAGATACCGCCTTTAACTGCTGAATCGTCGAGTTGGGCCCTACTGATTACAACAAGAGGTCCACCAGCAGGGTTCCAAAATGCCCGTTTCCTGTATCGTTGGCCAAGCATGCTGCCTCAAGAAAAAGAAAAAAAGAAAAAGAAAAACACCTTGGAAGTGAATATCTATTATTAGGCTGTGAAACTTTTTTTCATTATTATCGACGGTTAGTGTGAGTGGCAGGAAGTGTTGCTGCCCCCAGTCCTAAAGGTAAATTTCTCTCGGCATTTTCTTTTTTTTGTATTATGTTGTGGTTTCTTTAAAATTATAAAACGAGTTGATTTTAAAATTGGGGGCTGTCGGAAAAATATATTGCAAGACAAAAAAAAAAAAGAGAGGGGAGTTGAAGATGCTTTCATTTATGTTTTTTTTGTGTGTTGTCATGTCTGGTAGTTTAGCAACTTCCCAGGCCAGTAAATTTTGATGTATCGGAGAAATTTAGTTTAATAGTTTGAGCACAGTAAATTTTGGTGCATCGATAATAGTTTAGTTGGGCATGTGATAATTGAAAAGCAGTGTTATTGTGATGTCGTGGTTGATAAAATAATTGTAAACATTTTTCTCTAGCCTTTTTACAGCGTTGAGTTATTTTTTTTTTTTTTGAGTGAAGATAAATTATGGGATGATTTATATTGGAATTTTGGGAACATATTATAGTGTGATGAAATTGGAAACCTAAAGTGCTGTTTACATTCTTGGAGTGTTGAGTGTCGAAATTGAGATGGTAGGAGTGTTAATTGAGGACCAGTATTTTACATGCTCCAGATGAGTGTTAATCTCCCATTGGAAAGGGGTGATCTTAGGGCAAGCAGGGGAACTTGTCCTAGGGCAGAGGGCTCTGAGTAGGGAATTTTCACCAGGATGCGATATGTGCAAAATAAAAGTTGAGGTATTTAGGTTCTCAAGTTTAGTTTTTTCACAAAAAGAATGAACATCATGGGTTGAGAAGACACACTTTTGCTCACCAGTTCCAGTATTAATTGTTCTCTTCTTTGGCCTAAATCTTCTTTGTTTTTACTATAAGGTTAAAAGTCTAAATGTAATTTTAATTTTCAATAAGGTGAAAATATTTAGTGGGTTATGTAAATGGTCAGTGTTATTGTCTGAAGTGGACCTGCGCATTGCCATGGTGCAGAGGAATTTCCTTGCTAGTGATTTTTCCTGGGATATATGTGGATATAGAGATAAGTGAATTTTCCTGGGACATATGTGGATATAGAGATAAGTGATTTTTCCTGGGATACATGTGGATATTGTGATTTAGGATTTCTTGGGATATAGAGAGATAAAGTGAATTTTCCTGGGATATATGTGGATACTGTGATTTAGGATTTCTTGGGATATATATAGAGAGAGATAAGGAATTTTCCTGGGATATATGTGGATACTGTGATTTAGAATTTCTTGGGATATAGAGAGATAAGTGAATTTTTCCTGGGATATATGTGGATATAGTGATGTAGGATTTCTTGGGATATAGAGAGATAAGTGAATTGTTCCTGAGATATAGTTGTGTTAGTTCTGGGCCAGATGTGCCTGGAGTATTTAGGGTTGAAGTACGACAGGCTCTTGCAGGCGTGGTTGATCAAGGTGGGATCATGCATTGTCTGAAAAGGGGAGATCCTTGAAGACGTGGTTTTTGGGGGAAAACTTGTCTTCAAACCCCCCAGTAGTTTCGCTGCTGCTCACGGAGATATGTACTGCCAGCGAGGGTCGGTCGAGCGTTGCTTCAAGAAATGTGGTGAGATCATGTTAGAGGAAATTCTGTGCCTGATGATGATGTGTCACACTTGAGGATTTTTTCCTTTCCCTTTGCATAGGCTGAAAGTGGATTCACGACCCAATTTCACGCCTTCAGCCTGACTTGGTGTTTTCTTCCTGTGTTGGTTCTCAAAACCCAGGGTAGTGTCTGAACTGAGAGTATTTGCCTCACCGCTACCTCAGTAATTCACTGCAGGTGTTAAGTTCAGGTTTGTTTGGTGATTTAAAGTATCTAAATTTATTTGTTTATGATTTGCTGTAGTGCTAGGGATGTAAATTCTAAATTCTGGTTGTTGGTGTTAGTGAACTTGATATTTAGTTTGGAAATTTAGTTAATTGGTATTTTGAGCTTTTGTTTACAGTATAGAGTTATTAAGTATCCTGAGCTATTATGTGAAGTGCAGAGTGAGGTGATTTTTATGAGCAAGCTAGTGCAAGAAGATTGTTTGAATTTCTGAATTATGTTGATGTTATGAATAGTGATAATTTTTAAGATTAGTTAGTGAGGTTTCTTTATAAGTGAAGTAGGTTCATTCAGGATAGTTCTATAGGCTATGTAATGTTAATTAATGCTTGTGCTCAGTGTAAATTCTGTTTTGAGGATAATTTACTTGGTTTGTTTACTTGCTGATAGTAGATTTGTTAAAGTATAATTTGTGGCTCTTAAAATAACTGTAAATTTAATTGAAGTCTTTGAATCTGGTCTGGGAGATTGCGGAGTTTGCTAAGATTGTTTAAATTTAAATCAATAAGTGTAAAATTGTAAATTGGTCATTGAGCTAACTGGGTGAGAGAGAAGAGAGTACGTTTCAAAAGAACAGAACTTGTCCACCTTGTGGAATTAAAAATAATCCAGTATCTTTTTCTTGTGTAAACCATGCGAATCATAGTATGATTTTGAAGGCATAAATTAAAAGCCTAGTGTTCAAACTAACTGTGTTGACATATGTAAAGTTGTGTTGTTCATAAGGCCAGTGGCCAAAGAGAAATAGAAAGTAAATTGAGATTCTGTTTTATACTGCTGTGTTTAAGCAAACAAGAAAAAAAGGAAATAATATCTGTTTGTCCATTAAAATTAACTGGTTAAGTTTTTAAAGAAAAATAATAAATACAGGCAGTAGCCTTTCAAAAAAGTTCAAAATGAGTGCAGTGTGAAAAATTTTTGTGTGCTGTTGTCTTCCATGACTTGGTCCCATGTACTCCCCCTTAGCTTGACTAAGGCTATCGATCCGAATCCTGGTATTACAAGGTTTTTCATAGCTGCAATTTTTGTCCTATCCTTTTAAATTGACTTTCACTGCCTCCACAAGTTGTTGTTGAACGAGTACATTTTATCCTATGACTTATAGTGATACATTTTCATACACATGCAACAATATCCACTTGTTTTTGCACTTTCAGGTGACTCAACTCTGCGTGAACACAAACAACGCAAACTTTACAATAACTTCTTGTGGAATGTAAATTTTCAGATGCATTTTTGTTTAGGATGTTCATGGCCTTTTCTAGTACTTAGAAAATATTTTTGTTTCGAAATGCATCCACCCATCTCCCAAATTTAATTCTTCTATAATTTCCATATGAATTTCAATACCAGCATAAATATAACGCCTTTGGTAAATAACAACCAATTCAATATACCCAAAACAAATTAAAATTCAATTTTTTTTTTCCCACCAAAACACCTCCAAAATGACTCCACAACTTAAATCTTGGCCCTCAGTCTCCGGCAGCTGGAATGTACCTGGCCAAGGCAGCGGTCAGTGCGACATGAAGGCAGAGGGTGCTAAGAATCCCCGGAGGACCGGACTAAGCTGCCATTTGATGCTGACCTTGGCTACCTACAACGGACGCTCCCTATCTTCTGATTCAAGGCTTCTTGAATTGGAAGAGGAACTACAAAGGATCAAGTGGGACATCGTCGGGCTAAGTGAGGTAAGGAGAAAAGGAGAAGATCTCATTGAACTGAAAAGTGGACATCTCTTCTACTATCGTGGGACAGATACTGGCAGAACTAGTGGTGTTGGATTTATAATAAACAAGAAACTGAAGGATAAAGTTGTAGAAGTTGAACGTTCCTCTGACAGAGCTGCACGACTCGTTATCCAACTCTCGAGAAGATACCAGGCTCAGATTATTCAAACTTATGCACCCACCACAAGTCATGCTGAAGAAGAAATTGAAGAATTTTATGAGGAAATTCGTGATCTAAATAATAAAGGTAAGCAGCACTTGAAGATAATTATGGGAGATTTCTATGCAAAAATAGGGCAACGGCAACAGAATGAAACTTCAGTAGGTAAATTCGGTCACGGCAACAGAAACCAGCGTGGAAATACTCTCGTAGAGTTTGCAGAGGCAGAAGGGTTTTTCATCTTGAACTCCTTTTTCAAGAAACAGCCACACAGGAAATGGACATGGAGACATCCAAATGGGACGACAAGTGAAATTTATTTTATTATGTGTAACAAAAAATTCGTCATAGAAGACTGCAGTGTGCTAAACAAGTTCAACACAGGCAGTGACCATAGATTGGTGAGATGTAAGATGCACCTCAACACTAAACTCGAACGTAGCAAGCTCATAAGACAAACAAAATGTATTGACATAGCCAACCTTAAAAAACACCATAATACCTTCAAATTGGAACTGAAGAACAGATTCTCTGCTTTAGAAGGCCTAACATCGGAAGAAGTGGATATTTCTGAAGTTAACAGAAAAGTAACCAAAGCTCTTATGGAAACAGCAACAAAATTAGCTGGGTCTAAGAACAAATTGCATGTGAACAAATTATCAGGAAAAACCAAAATGTTGATGCAAAAAAGAAGAGTGATGAGGACAACTAAAGAAGATGTGACTTCCAAAGTGGAATATATAGAGCTATGCAAGACAGTACGAAAAGGTATCACTGAAGACGTAAGGAAATTCAACTGTGAACTAGTAAGGAAAGCAATTGAAAACAACCAAAGCCTAAAGATAGCAAAGGGACATCTCCAGTAAGGGGAAAAACAGATTATGGCACTGAGAAAAGAAGATGGTTCTGTAACAAGAAATAGAGGCGAAATTTTGACAAGAGTGAAAGATTTCTACTCCAAATTATATGAAAGGGATGATACATGTACTCCAGACATCATGAAAGGTACCAGTACAAGAGTTCTTCCAGTCCTTCCAGCAGAAGTTGCACATGCAATCAAGAACATGAAGCTGGGAAAAGCTCCAGGAGAAGATGGAATTACTGTAGACATCATACAAGAAGCAAGTGGAGAAATCGAAACAGTACTCGCCCAAATTTTCACTCGATGCCTTAATGATGGGAAAATTCCTGAGGATTGGAACAACGCTACAATGATCTTGCTACATAAAAAAGGTGACATTGAGGATCTCAGGAACTACAGACCTATCAGCCTCCTATCAGTGGTTTATAAAATCTTCACTAAAGTTATTTCACACCGCTTGAAGGTGACACTGGACATGGCTCAACCGAGAGAACAAGCTGGATTCATTAGTGGCTACAGCACAATAGATCATATCCACGTACTGAGAGAACTAATTGAAAGAGCGAGGGAATATGAACTTCCATTGTGCATGGCTTTTATCGATTATGAAAAAGCCTTTGATTCGGTGAAACCATCAGCAGTTGCAATGGCTCTGAAATCCTGCGGTATTGAAGATGCATACATTAATATTATTAATAACATCTATGAAAATGCAAGTGCAAAGATTCGGCTGTTTGAAAATACAACACACATAAAAATTGGAAAAGGAGTGAGACAAGGTGACACCATATCTCCGAAGCTCTTTAATGCCACATTGGAAAATGTCTTTCAATCACTGAACTGGGAAAACAAAGGGATAAATATTAATGGAGATTATCTAACCCACCTTCGTTTTGCTGATGACATAGTCATTTTTGCAACTACCCCATCAGAGCTACAGAGTATGATCCAGGAACTTGCTGACAAGAGTAAAGAAGTGGGATTAAAAATGAACTTTCAGAAGACAAAAGTGATGTACAATGCTTTTAGAAGAAATGAAGATTTATCGATTGATGGAGAAAAGCTGGAGATAACAGACACGTACGTTTATCTTGGACAGCAGATATCAAGTAAGGGTCACATTGGTGAAGAAATTAATCGGCGTACAAAACTTGCCTGGAGAGCTTTTGGAAGAAACAGCATAATTTTCAAGAGCAATATGCCATTATGTCTTAAAAGAAAAGTGTTTGATCAATGCATCCTTCCAGTGCTTACGTATTGTGCAGAGACGTGGACCTTAGCTAAAAGAGACATACAAAGGCTGCAGACAACTCAAAGCAGCATGGAGAGGTGCATGCTTGGTGTAACCAGGAGAGATAAGAAGAGGAACATGTGGATCCGAAAAATGACAAGAGTGGAAGACATCATGATCAGAGTTAAATCCCTGAAATGGCAATGGGCTGGACATACTGCCAGAAGAACAGACCATCGATGGACAGCTGAAATTTTAGATTGGATTCCAAGGGACAGGAAAAGACCCAGAAGAAGACCACATGGAAGATGGGTGGATGAAATTCGAAAGTATGCGGGAGTGACATGGAGGAGACTGGCACAAGACAGACCGTTGTGGAGGAAACTTGGGGAGACCTTCGTCCAGCAGTGGATTGATAATGGTTGACAATGATGATGATGATGATGATATATATATAACTTTTGAAATAATATTTTCTTCAAAAAACACTCTGAAGCAAAGATGTGCAACTCTACGAAAGCTATCCGAAGTACCCTGATTTACCTCAGTTATTTATAAAACTGGAATAATGTCGAACATTATACATACCAGAATTTTCCTCTGTATCACAGAACAATTATCTGAAACTGAATTTGAATAAAATCGACAATTAATAGAGCATTTTTTGTCTGGAATGTATTTTTTGTGGGAATCGAAGAAAGAGGTTTTTTTACTTTAACAACAAAATACTAAGAAAATTCCCATCTGCCTTTTTTTTAAGTGGAAAAATATTACATTAGTAAAGATAAGCTAATGCAAGGTGTTTATTTTGATTGGGAGGGTTTTGCGCCTCTTTCGGAGGGGGGGGACTTAAGCCCCGAAAAATGGGTCTAACGGCGCCACTGTTCTCATTAAAACCGAAGGCTCTGAAAGTGACCATGTGGTCGAAAACTCTACCTTCGAAGGCCAATAGCAATAAAAAGCTATAAAACCATTCACAACTCGGAAGTTCATGATGGCGTGACAGTGTTTTACTCTGGATGCAGAGATGGTCACTCTTTGCTTCATTACCAAATGGTTGAAAGTGGCTAAAGCAGCAATATACTATCTTCACCAAAACACTAAAGAAAAACTAAGTTATGAGATCATAAAATAAGGTTATTAATGCTGATTTTTGCTGAAAACAATACTAAAGATCTTGGTAACACTAGTGACGTCCCTGACCTGGAGAGGTCTCGCGAAGCACAATTTGAGAACATCTGGACAAGTGCTAGCTCGGTTTTAATGTGTGCAATGAAAAAAAAATGTAATTCTGAAAAATTCTATCTGAAAGTTAAGTCATACCATGGAAAACGGTTGGTCGAAAAAAACAAAAACGCAAAATCGCGTATTTCCTTTGTGGGAGAAAGTAAGCCCCGTGAAACAAACTTTCGGGAACAAAAATTACTATCCTAGTTAAAAAAAACATGGAAAACCACTGTTTTTTTATACAGGTATTTGGCCAACACTCCAAAATGACAGCGTAAAGACAGAGAATATATTATTGAACTATGAATGGAATTCAATCATTTTTTAGCTGGTGTTTAATTTGCTTATCGAATGTATCACTGTATTGTAGTATTAAGTTCTGAGTATGGTGATCTCTCAAGTTGCAGTCAAAATACTATTAAATGATGAAAAGCTGAATTTCAAGTCTATTTTTCTAAGCTTTTAGCGTCGAACATTTAGATATCAGCTCTCATCCATTTAATGACTACCTGACATGAACATGCATGTGTTTCAAAGTGTTTATTCAATGTCCAAAGCCAGCTAGCGTTTCAGTTCAAGCGGTACACCGTAGTTAATGTTTTACCAATACGTTGGCTACTAAATATCTATTATTTTAAATATCTTTCACGCACACTTAAAAAAGAAACTATATAAATATAATACAGTGAAACCTCCATTAACGTACACCTGCGAACAAAGCTTTAAAAGGATTAACATTGACAATTACCTCCGAACAACGAAACCTCTTGATAGCGGTCAACGGACATCCCAATCAGCCCCCAGAGGAGATCTAACGAACATCTTGTGTCTTAGATGTTACGTAGTTCCTTCAGTACTTTGGCAAGGGGGATGAGATATAGACAAAGAATATTTATTGTTAAAGGCAACAATGCGTTGAATTACGACGGCAACAATGGTATGCGTAAGTAAAAAGAAAGGAGTTAAAAGTTTTGTTCTACGTGATGCAGCTTCCATGTATGTTTCAATCGCCCCCGGGGGTTGAGAGAGTGGTTAATGGGGCCTAAAATGTTGTCCGTTGGGAGTGATGTTTCTTGGTTTGGTTCCTGTGGGCTCTGTTCCTGCTTTACGGCGTGCTTGCAGATAACTGTGCAGTTACAATTCACTAACATTTTTCTTTCTTAATTTCGTATAGCGTACCCTAACCGTAATCTCCTAGCTTGCTATTTCTAAGGGCTGTTTAACACCAAACGTCAGACACTGCCTTCTTAAAATACTCTGCACCGTGAATCATTTATTTATTATATTGTTTTGTTCAGCAGTCAGCATTCTGAAAAAACACTGCAACATTTTCTTTTTTGTTCATACGTTTCTTTATTGTAAAAACAATGTAAAATATTCGTCCGAATGCGTTTCCGATTATGCGTTTTAGGACTAACAGTGAATTCTCAAAAATCTTATCTTTAGATTGAAGTCTTGTGAATGCTTATTCATGTGAAACAGGATATTTCTAGCGTTCTAGGAAATATTGTTTATTTAAAAAACTGTTGCAGAGGCCACATTTTCCAAAGAGCGCCGAAACTTGAAGAATGTACACTGAAATATTCAGAACACCCAGTACCAAAAAGACACTTGCCATCCTCATTTACTTTTGCAATTATGACGTTGAGATACTTTTTTATAAGTAATTCACTGCAAAGGATGTAAACGATGCGTAGATAGCGGCGGTATGGGGAAGAGTGATGATTTAAGCAACTTTGAATGCGGTGTGGGTAGTGGGCGCAAAGCAGAAGAATCTTAGAAACGGAAAGCCTTCTCGAGAACAATATCAGGGGTGTACAATGAGTGGTGCACAAACAGCAAAACAAGTAGTCAACGACCTTCCTGTGGGAGGTCGTTGACTACTGTTGGTGGTGAGGAAACTACTGGTCGATATTAGAAGGGCAATAGCGGCTGGAGAAGATTGTACAAGGTAACAGAAGAGTTCAAATGTTCTTTATTCTACAACGAGAGAATTACACAATATATACAGATGATGATATTTACATTGAGTAGGTTACAGGTGAGATGCAGGAGGGAAAAGGAAACATAAATAAAGTCTTTGAATTTAACAGACATGATGAGGTTACAAGACTTGTATACATATGCTATGAACAGTGGAAATCTTAACGTTGATGGAAAGCAGATGGAGGTTTTGAAAAAACAAAAAAAATTGTTCACTGTAAGAGAAAGAAAAAAATGTGAGAAGTTTTTTGAATTTTAAGTGTTCAGTTTGATACAATGATTGATGATCTCGTACCAACGATCAAGTGGAGACCAGTCTTTGTGGAATTTAAGCACACAGTTCTTGCGTAAAGCTTCAGTGTAATCTGTATGTAGTCGGGCTGTAAGTCGGCAGCGGAAAAACATCCAGGGTTTCCGTTGAGCGGATTGAATTGTAGCAGTTGGGCAGGTCGAGTTAGCGTGTAAGTGAAAAGAGTAAATGACATACTTGAGAAACACAAAAAGGTAGGCACATATAGCTGGCTTGTGAAGAGTAGTGCAACCAGGAGACAGGAGGTAAAAATATTCAATGTGGGTGTGGCTGGTGGTGCAAATCTTGGGAAGAAGTGCAAAAACATCGGTAAACAGCGGTGAGAGTACTTGGCAAGTTGAATAAATATGATGCACATTGCTTGGTATGCAGCAGTAATAGCAGTTGGGAGATGATGTAAGCTGAAACCTGTGAAGTACAGTCGGAACAGGAAGCCTGTTGTGTAGGTGAAGCCAATGCGTATCGATTTCCTTAAGAAGAGGAGCTGATGCTGTGGGAATTAAGCCTCGAGTGGTTGCCAAAATGGAAATAACTGACAGATAGCATCCTTGAGACTTTGGAATTTAACTGCATTTTCAGTGGTTGAGGGAAGATGCACTGAGAGATTAATTTTTTTCCAAGTAAAATCCTGATTAACCAGTTGTGAAACAGTGACAATTCCAGCTTTTAACCAAGTAGGGTAGAAGAAGTATTCTTGGTGTGCCGGGTGCAGGGAAGAAGAATAAAACAGTGGTTCTGCAATAAGGTCAAGTGTTGTGCCAGGTGGGAGTTTTTTTTAAGGAAAGCTGTTTTAGGAGTGAAATGGCTTCTTTATACACAGGAGGCAAACTGAAAGGAATCAGCTAGTATCTGTCCATTCGCAAAAACGCCAAAAACGTGAGATGTGGGTTCCTTGGGGATGATAGAACATCATTGATAATCTGAGAAGCAATGGTTAACCTTAGAAGAACATTGATGAAAGTCATGATCCTTTGGGTATTGTATATACTTTGGATATCACATACGTCGATGCCTCCAAACTTGACTGGAAGGGTGAGAACATTTGCCCTCACCCAATGAACTCTAATCCCGATGAAGTTAACAGTGATTTTAAGGATTTCTGTGAGAACGTGAGTTGGTAATGTGCGGATAGCCCATGTATACTGTAGGAACTTAAGTATGATTTCATTCATAATTTGTGCTCTGCCATGGAAGGCCGTGAAAGTTTTACTTTTGACCAGTGACCAATAGATTGTTTCGTCTTGTTGATCATAGATTTACAGGTGGTTTGATCGGTAATAGTGTTTTTACCAAAATAAATACCTAAGAGTTTTTGAATATTAGAGTTCCATTTGGCACCCCAGGAATGATCTGTGCGATGTAGTCATGTTCCACACCATAACCCTGCTCTTTGTTCAGTATTTAATGAAGCTCCTGAAACCGAAGCGTAAGTGTTATAAATTTGAAGCACGTGCGGGAAATCTGTATCAGAACATATAAATAGCGTGAGGTCGTCTGCATATGCTGTTAGGAAAATCTGATGATGTAGCAGACTGGCAGAAGTGGAGGTCGTTTTTTCTGTAAAAAGCTGTCTGAGGTGAGGTGAATGAATAGCTTGTTTTGCCATTCAATAAGCAGCGGTTCAAAAATAATAGCAAAAAGTTGTCCCGATAGAGGACAACCCTGTCTGGTTCCTTTCTCAAATGGAATTGTTGCCGTGAGGAAGTTGCTACCACATACATGAACGATAGAATTACGGTAAAGATTCAAAATCAGCCTGCAGATGTTGTGCGGAAAACCGAACTAGATTAAAACTGCGGATAAATAATTGTGACCAACATTGTCAAATGCCTGGCGCTGGTTGATATTTAACACTGCAGGCGGTTCATGGTTAAGGTCGGCAATGTGTATAAGGTCAAAATAGGTGAAAATATTCCAAATACGTGGCGACAGTTAATAAATAAATACATCGCTCTTTCCACGTTCCAGAAACACACATCAACCGAAAAATTGTTTTTCAGCCGACGCTGTGGAATAAGGTCTCTAATAATATTTAGATTCTGAACAATGCTTTGGCTTGGTATTGTATGTCTGATGAATAATTGTAGAAAAAATGGGGTTTAATCTATGGGAGATAATTTTAGTCAACAGTTTATTGTCCACATTCAATAGACTTATGGGACGCCAGTTATTTAGATCTTGGAGGCAATTTTTCTTAAGCAGTAATTTAATAATTGCACGAGTGAAGTCAGAGGGGATGACATCAGCGATAAGAGCATAATTAAAGCTTGCGTGAAGTAGTGGCAAGAGCGAAGAAAAGTAGGCTTTGTAGAAGGATACCGTGAGGCCATCACTCCCCGGTGCTGCTTGAAGGTTGAGGCCAGTGAATTTTTAATTTTTAAAGCGGAAATATGCGAGGTGAGATCAGAGTGGTGATGTTGCGGAAGATTGCGGAGAAATAACGTTGTAGCTTGCGGAGGTGAAATAAATTTGCTGAATCGTTCATGGCAGTAATGTCGAAATTCAGAACATATTTTCTGGGTGTCAGAAGTAACAGTTCAGTTCGGTAATTGAAGATGCCTGAGGTTTTTACTGGAGCGTTGCTGTTTTTCTAGGGAAATATAATAACTATGTGGTTGGTCGATCATGCAAACGTCAAGAAGTTTGAGGCGATGAATGGCTTGTTTTGCAATTGGTTCCAACAATTTCTTCAGTTCAGATTTTCGGATGAGATATTCTTCAGTAGTTTGGTCGAGAGTACGGAGTACATTTCAGAGATTTTCAATTTCCATGTTTTGAATAATTCGTCTCGAGAAGGAGATCCTCTGTGTGTACGCAATAATTTTCTGTTTAGTGCATATCCAATGTTCAATTGGATTAGTAACTGTTGGAAGTTTTTCTTGAGCAGCAAGAAGCATGTCGTTTACCGAATTACAGAAGTCAGTGTCTTCCAGAAGTGAATCGTCGAATGACCAACTTCGTTGACAAAATGCTTTAGTCGAACTTAAAAGAAGCGAAGTTGACACAATTTGATGATCCAAAGAAGCAGTGGGGTTTTTGGTGGCTTCAGTAAGACGAAGTGGAAGGGATTGTGAGATATAAATGCGATCTAATCGTGCTGCAGCTGTGGAGGTTGCAACGGAGGAACGCCATGCAAAATGCTGAAGGGTGGGATTCAGATAGCGGAAGGTATCAATTAAATTTGAGTTTTGAATAACTGCTGCAAGAGTGTTAACTATTGGGTTGTCGGAAAAGTCATGACGTATTTTAGCAATGTTTTACAGAGGTCATTTATTGATAGAAAAAACAAAGATCAATCAATGATATAATGCCCATTTTGTTCGATAACCTTTTGCCATCTTTCAGTAAGCTGCAGAATGCCTCGTTCATAGAAGGACCTGTCTTTCGTGGCGAAAACCTGTAAAAGGTGCTGATTTACATCCTCATCTGAATTGAACGTTATACCACGCAAGGACTGTTGAAGAGAGCGAAACAAATGGAAGTCTGACGGCGCAAGGTCAGGCGAGTATGCTGGGTGTGGCAACACATCCCACCGAAGCTCCAATGATTTTTGGCAGGTGATCAAACTTGTGTGTGGTCTCGCGTTGTCGTGATGGAACACACCTTTACGATGAACGAGCTCTAGACGTTTCTGGATGATGGATTCGTTCAAACTGTCCAATTGCCGACAAGTACACATTCGAATTGATTGCTTGGTTCCGTCGTAGGAGCTCGAAAAACAAGACACCTTTAAAATCCCACCACACTGAGACCGATACCTTCAGCTGATGAATGTCTGGTTTGGATGTCGTTTGAGGCGAAGCAGCACGTCGGGACCAAGACCGTTAGCGCAGCACATTGTTGTACACAATCCACTTTTCGTCACCAGTTTATCAGTCGCTTCAAAAAAGGACCGTTTTCCTCAGGTTTAATGAGCATATCGCAGATGTTTATAACGCGCCGTCAATTGAGCTTTTTTGAGTTCATGAGGAACCCACACATCGAGCTTGTTTACGTATCCCAGCTTCTTCAGATGGTCGTGAACGCTTGAATGATGGATGTGCAATGTGTCTGCAATCTCTCGTGTTGGGTAACGTGAGTTTGACTTGATCAATGCCTTGATTTGGTCGTCATCAACCTTAGTGGGCTTCTCGGACCGAGGAGCATCGTTGAGGTCAAAATCACCAGCACGGAATTTTGCGAACCACCGCTCGCACTTGACGTCCTTGTAGAGAATTATCACCATACACTTTACGCAACTTTTCACAAGCTCGAAGCGCATTTTTCCTTTTACGAAAGTAAAACAGTAAAATATGGCGAAATTGCACAGTTTGGTCTTCCATCATCAACTTGATGTCAAATCTCTGCAAATCAACCAAATCGCTCACTATTCCTTTTAGACTGCAGCTAGAACTGGCACCTGTCGAATGCCATAGCGATAACAGCTGTGCATGCCTCTAGTACTTCCAAAACTGCCCAACCGCCATCGGGTGCCAAAATACGTCATGACTTTTCTGACAACCCAATACGTTATAGCGGTGCTCTATTGCGTTATATCTATCGATTCGGTACTCCAGCGTGCAGTTGAAGTCTCCGCACAAAATAATGTGTTCTGAAGTAGAAACTTGTTGGATGTTGTAGTGAGAGGCGATTTAAAAGTCGTATAGCATCGTTATTGTTTCGGAACGTAAATATTGAATAGATGAAAGATTTCTGAGTGGAAGGTGAACTTCAAATGAAGCAGTTGTCCGTTGTAATTCTCAGTTTCTGAAATATTAGAAATTTGGGCTTGAATACGATTGTGAATTTCAAAGCCAGAATTTATTGTATGACCATAACTGTGATAGAACTGAAATGGCCACATACGCCATTTATTATACTGAGAAGTTGATTTGCAATTCGTCTCTTGTAATGCTATGATATCGGCATGTGTCAAAGAGTTTGTGAGAGGGTTACTACATCCTCTACAATTAAAAGAAGAGATTTTAAATTTAGACATCGTGTGAGCGTTCAAGGCCATTGTCGTCCTCAGTTTTTCTAAGTGTTTTATACGGCCTCGACGGCGGCGTATCATGACAAGAATTCTTTTATCTTTGATTTTTTTCTCGAAGGCGAGCAACGAAATCTTTTAATTGAGGACTAATCTCAGGGAACCGCAAGTGATAATTTGCATAAAGCGCTGTGTGATGCACCTTTGCTCCTTTGTCCAAGGTCAGTAGGTTCCAACCGTGATTCTTCACTTAACGGACCCGGAGGGAAATCCCCTGATGTCAACTGCGCTCCAAGTTCATCAACGGGAATAAATGTTGCTTTTACCGTACTTTCCTCGGAGACTTCTGTTTCACTGGAGTTTTGCATAATTAATTTTGACTGTCTCTGCAGGGCATTGAACTTGATGTGATAATACGGTTTGGGATTCCGCTGTTTGTTCTGTTGCATTTTTTTTTTCGCTTAGGTTTTGGGGAATTTGATTTTGCTGGTCTTCTAGGTTTGGTTTTAACTTTAGTAATTTCTGAATAGGTCGGATCCGCAATATCTGCAGGTTGTGAAACTGCTGTATCCATAATTTCTGTGTTTGTCAGCTCCTTCCGTAGCTGAGTCATATACTGAGAGGTTATCGTTGAAATGTGGGTCGTTCACTGCGAGGTCTGGTTCATTGAGAATTTGGGAGTTTACATATGTGGGTGCGGGGTGAATTTGAGCAATGGTGATCATTTCAGAAGAAGGAACGAAAGTTGGAATTGGTTCTAGGTTCGGCTTCGGATTCTTGGTCAGCTTGCAGTAGTTGGTCAACAGATTTCATAGTGGCAGTGCTTTGAGATGGAGTTATCTGGGTAGTTGCGGCTGTCTGCCTTGGATGTGGGCAGTTACATCTTACATGACCAAAGCCCTTACACGGGAAACATTGTAAACCGGTGTTGATATCCATCCTATAGGTTTGACATCCAAAACTGATGGTAATTTGAGTGGAGCAGTTGAGAAGTGCCTGTTCGTTAGCAAAAACAACGCGGGCTTGCCTTCGAACCCCTTGATGTTACGGAAGGGGTTTGAATCTCGCCGATGACTTTTCGGCACTTAGTGAGGGCTGTCATTATAAGTGAGTCTAGAATTTCCGGGGCAACTGGGTAAACACTTGCAGTAACTGGCCGCTGTGACATAAGAGTAGGATAAATATGTGCATCTCCAATAGAGAGTCCTTGAACTAGAATTTTATCAACATGATCTGTTGAAGTGAAATAGACAAGTACATTACTAGATTTACGAGCAATATGAGTAATTTGGTCCTTTGGAAACATTTTTGATAAGGCATCGCTGTATTGCGGCAATGGAGTCATAGGTACAGCAGAAAAAAACTACTAACTTAAGCTGGGACACAGTGCCCCTTCCTGCTGAGGAATTCTCAGAAAAACTTGTTTTTACTGCTTTATCTTCAATACATATTTGTGTTTCTGGGAGAGATTGAGAAGTGAATGAGCTAGGCATAGTTGTGGGGTTTAACCCTTGAACTACATTCGCATATGCATTACGGTGAGAAATTTGAGTAAGTGAAACATTTACCTTGTCATTTAGACCTGTGTGCTGAGGATTTCCTCCTTGGTGAAACATATTTACTTGAGCTTGAAGTGCTGAGCTGGCATTGAGAGGAGTGCATGATACACTAGACGATGAAACGAACGAATTGGTATCGGTCTTTGACATGTCTTGCTGGTCTAGAATGCTAAAAGGATTGGAGACTTCGAAATCCATGCATAAATCCAACGTTGAAGCACTTTCACTGGGCACCGCCATCTTAGCGACACGTGAAGTCAATCACGACGTTGAAGAACGCTACCAAAAAACCATAAAAGTAGCAAAATAAAATAAAGTTTAACAGCCGGAGACTTCCCGGAAGAATAAAATAAGGCTCTCTTACTTATTAGAGCAAGTAGAGATCAAGAAGAAGCGAACTGTGATAATCCACGAGGTTTGCAATGAAAGAATACACGGGGCTCAGAAACGTGAGACCGAACAGACGAGCGCCATTGCATCGAGTAGCCGCGCAGTACAACAGAGGTATCGAGAGGAAAATTTCAGAATACATGTCCAGCCGCACATTAGCGCGAATGGACAACTGACGGTTCCCTTCGTGTATTACTTCTCTCTGCTAAGAACAGACAAATTCGTCTGCAGTGAGTGCGAGAGCACCAAAACTGGGCCCCTGATGACTGGAAAAAGGTCACCTGGTTCGGTAAATCACGCTTTCAATTAACACAAGCCGATGGTCAGTCTAAACCAAAGGTGGCGAATCTTTTAATTCTAGAAGGCCGCATTAAGTAAGCTGTAATCTAACAAGGCCGCATTCAAGGAACTTCAATTAGATGTACTTTGAAATGTGCATTATTTTGTAAAAATCTTACTATGTACAACTTTACTTCAAAAAATTAAAAACAAATGTTAATTCTAAAGTTACCTAACCTTGCAATGACTTTGTTGTGACTGCTTTTCGTTGAAAAGTATTTGAATATTTGTTTGCAACATAGAGGTCCGCACTTTTAGCTGATTCTATCCGTCATTTGTGACCTTAAGGTCGTCTTGATTTGGGTTAGGTAGGAGAATGTGGATTCGCAGCAATAAGTGGTTTTAAAAGCAAGAAAGCGTTTTTCGTGCATGTTGCCGAAGGCGTGGGTATCTTTGTTAGCGTCAAATAAGGACTTTAGAATGTCATCTTCTGCGAGCTTAATCAATTCCATCTGTAGTTCTTTAGGAGCCATTGAACGAAATCATGAGCGTAGCAGATGTCAAAATAGCCCCTTATGACTTACTAATGTTTAAATTGTGGCCGTCAATCGGGGAGCATTATTTCGTTGAATCTTCTTTTACCCTTTGGTATTTTAAATACTGTCACTTTAAGATTAAAATAAAAATAATAAAAGACGAACAAAAACATATTAATAAAAATAAAAGGATTTGTTCTGCAAAATTTGGATTCACATAAAAAGCTGCACTGAATGGCCTAGAAGGCCATATGCTGCCTTAAGGCCACAGGTTTCCCACCACTGGTCTAGACTATAACGTACACCACATGGACCGATGCATCTCAGCTGCCGAGCACTAATTTTCAGGACGGGCATTGAGTTCTTTAATATTGAGTTGGAAAGAAAGTGTTGTCCAATGAAGAGGTACCCACAGTCGAAGCCCCAGCCACGGAGGCCATTGAGATTGCGCAGCACACCGGCATGACAGCAGCATGTAGGTGGCTTAAGTCAGTGGCAGTTAGCCGTCAGAAGGCAAAGAGTGTAAGCGCCAGCCAAAATGGAGGTGAACAAGGAGCATATCCGCCATAGCATGCCACGAGTTTCGTCGCGGTAGCACCCCGCAAGTTCTGTAAGGAATATTACCAGTGTGTACTCCAATGCCATATCAAATCTTCAGTGCTGTCGTTGGTTCGAACGGTTTCGAGAAGAAAATTTTGATCCGTCGGACAGCCCCGAAGGAGGAAGGCCCGCAACAGGGGATACGGACACGCCGAAGACCTTAGTGGAGACCGACCCACGTGTGACCACGCGGGAGTTAGCCGAACAGCTAAGGTCTATCCACACGAGCATTGTCATGCACCCGCGTCACCTTGGGAAACTGCACAAGTGGGAAGTTTGGGTACCCAATCACCTCACAGTTAAGCAGAAAAAAAATCGCATGAGTGAATGCATTTTCCTGCTTGCGCGTGACCACGTTGAACCATTCCTGGACCGTATTATGACAGCTGATGAGAAATGGGTCCCGTATGGCAATGTCATCACCCAGAAACAGTGGTTGGACCCAAAATAGAAGCCCACGTAGACCCCAAAGCCGGCTTAGACCCACGTCTGTTTGGTGGGATATGTGGGGTGCAGTGTTTTTGAGCTGCTGTCGGACAAAACCACTATCACCGCTCAACTTCAAGGGCGTCGTTTTACCGCAGGATGGAGAGAGACCTCACACAGCACAAGTGAGCTGTCTCAAGATCAGGGTCCTAGGCTGGGAGCTGCTGTGGCAGCCAGCCTATTCTTCGGGAATTTCCCCCAAGCGACTACCACTTTCTCCTGTCGTTGCAGCTTTTCCTGGATAGACAGTGGTTCACCAACCGGGACGATGTCAAACGCTCACGTATTCACTTCTTTGCGTCCAAGAAGCCACACTTCTACATGGATGGTGTCCAACAGCTGCCCAGACGATGCGAGCAGGTCCTGGCAAACGATGGAGACTATATTTTTGATTGCTTTGTACTTTTATATACGGTAATTAGCACTTTTATGTTGATTTGCTTTTGCAGATATTACTTTTTTTCCAACCCAATACCTCTGCGACAATATTTGATTGCCACGAGGTATCTTAAGTGAATGAGTCAGAATATAGCGTCAACTGCACGAAGTGTTGAATCCTTAGTGCCTAGAGTTAATTTTCATGCCGGATACTGAGTTCCTTAATACCTCTGGGACAGCATTTGGGTGCCAAAAGGTATCTTAAGATCGTTGAGGATCAGTACATGTGCACGGTATTTCCTGATGGAGAAGACTACTTCCAGCAGGATAATGCGCCGTACTCAGATTGTCGGAGAGTAGTTCCAATGACTTCAAAGTACTAAAATGGCTCCCACAGTCCCTAGAACTTAACCTAACTGAACTCCCTGTGGGGATCAGATTTAAAGAACCATTCGTAACAAAGAAAGTAACTCGTCCTTCAATTGCAATTGCTCCTCCAGCGAGCTTCCGGCAATTGAAGGACGCACTCGCATCCGCTTCGCTGAACATACCTGCAGAACGATACCAGCACAAGGTTGAATCCATGCCACATAGAGTCGAGGTTGTTTCGAAGGCTAAGGGTGTCCCAAAACGTTATTAGGTAGGTGCTCATAATAATGTGCTGCTTTATTCTATTGGGTTGTCGGCAAAGTCATGACGTAATTTGGAACTCGAAGGCGGTTTGGCGGTTTCGGAAGTACTAGAGGCATGCGCAGCTCTGTTATCGCTATGACATTCGACAAGTGCAAGTTCTAGCTGCAGTCTAAAAGGAATAATGAGTGATCTGGTTGATTTGCGGAGATTTGACATCAAGTTAAAGATGGAAGACCAAACTGTGCATTTTCGCCATATTTTACTGTTTTACTTCCGTAAAGGGAAGAACGCGCGTCATGCTTGTGAAAAATTCCGTAAACTGTACGGTGATAATGCTCTACAAGAACGTCAGTGCCAGCGGTGGTTCGCAAAATTCCGTGCTGGTGATTTTGACCTCAACGATGCTCCTCGGTCCGGGAGGCCAACCGAGGTTTATGACGACCAAATCAAGGCATTGATCAAGTCAAACCCACGTTACACGACACGAGAGATTGCAGACACATTGCACATCCATCATTCAAACGTTCACGACCACCTGAAGAAGCTGGGATACGTAAGCAAGCTCGATGTGTGGGTTCCTCATGAACTCAAAGAAGCTCAATTGACGGCGCGTTATAAACATCTGCGATATGCTCATTAAACGTGAGGAAAACGGTCCTTTTTTGAAGCGACTGATAAACTGGTGACGAAAAGTGGATTGTGTACAACAATGTGCTGCGCAAACTGTGTTAGTCCCGACGTGCTGCTTCGCCTCAAACGACATCCAAAGCAGACATTCATCAGCGGAAGGTTCTGGTCTCAGTGTGGTGGGATTTTAAAGGTGTCTTGTTTTTCGAGCTCCTACCACGGAACCAAACAACCAATTCGGATGTGTACCGTCGGCAATTGGACAGTTTGAACGAATCCATCATCCAGAAACGTCCAGAGCTCGTTCATCGTAAAGGTGGTGTGTTCCATCACGACAACGCGAGACCACACACAAGTTTGATCACCTGCCAAAAATTATTGGAACTTGGGTGGGATGTGTTGCCCCACCCAGTATACTCGACTGACCTTGCGCAGTCAGACTTCCACTTGTTTCGCTCTCTTAAACAGTCCTTGCGTGGTATAACGTTCAATTCAGATGAGGCTGTAAATCAGCACCTTGTACAGTTTTTCGCCACGAAAGACAGGTCCTTCTATGAACGAGGCATTCTGCAGCTCACTGAAAGATGGCAAAGGGTTATCGAACAAAACGAGCATTATATCATTGATTGATCTTTGTTCTTTCTATCAATAAATGATCTTTGCAAAACATGGCTAAAATACGTCATGACTTTTCCGACCACCCAATATATAAATACACCAATGAGCCATTACATTATGACTACTTACCTAATAAGCTGTAGGACCCCCTTTAGAACGCAAAACAGCGGCCACTCGGCGAGGCATTGATTTGATGAGGTTGCGATAGGTATCCTGTAGTATCTGGTACCATAATGTCAACTACGGGTCATCCAGTTCCCATACATTTCGGGATGGTTGTGATTTAGCGTGAACCCGCTTTTCCAAGTCGAGCCACAAATATTTATTTGTGTTCATGTCAGGTGAATTTGGAGGCCAGGGCATTAACAGAAAGTCACCAGCATGTTCCTCGAACCACTCCTTGACGATTCTGGCAGTGTGGCATGGCGCATTATTCTGTTGGTAATGGCCATCACCAGCAGGGAACACAGTTGCCATGAATGAGTGAACTTGGTCTGCAACGATGTTCATATTCCTGGCAGCTGTCAGGGATTGTGCTATTGGGATAATGGGGCCTAAAGTGGCCCAAGAAAACATCGCCCAGAGAGCAACACCGCCGCCACCCGCCTGTTTCTGCCCAACAGTGCATCCAGGTGCCACAGCCTCCGTTGGTAAGCGGCGTATCCACTCACGGCCGTCTACGTGATGCACCAGGAATATTGATTCGTCAGACCAGGCCACTTTCCTCCAATCGTCCACGGCCCAATCTCGATGATCTTGGGTCCATTTCATGCGTTCTTGGCGATGACGTGCCGTGAGCATGGGGGCCCGGCTGGGTCTTCGCTGCAATGAACTGTGTGCTGTGACACATTGCTCTGATCACCACTGTTGTAGCTGCCAGTGATTTGCCGCACTGTGTCCCTGCATTCGCTTTGAACAACTCGCGACGGCCTTCGCTCCCCTCTGGCATCAATAAGCTGCAGACGACACACGGCTGGACAATGGTTCGTCGTTTGGCCATCTGTGAACCACTTTTGATACCTACTCTGTACAGCGGCACGTGAACAACCCACAAATTGCGCCATTTCCGAGAGAGTAGTTCCAAGGCGCCGTGCCATCACAATATGTCCTTTATCAAATGCCGATAAATCGGCAGCTTTTCCCATTCTGACTCCGAACATTACTAACCTAAAGCCGGTCCTTGGGTGGTATATATACTGCTCTGTGAACTTCACCTGTGCCACCATTCTGTCTCCAGGCGCGCTCATTTCTCTAAGCTGTGGATGGTCATAATGTGCAATGGCTTATCGGTGTATGTGCGTGTTATGATCTGGTAGTAAATAATAAAAACCTGAATTGAATATACGAATAAATATTCCTTTATCATTTTAATTGTTCATTAAAATCAACAGTATATGTATATGAACTTAATATTAAATGGAATACTCGTGGAATAATGGATTTGTACAGGTGGATTGTAACACACTTTCGTGGTACGGCAGTGTGACTTTAAACAATGTTGTGAATCAGTGGAAAAGTAATTTCTAACCAGTTGAGAATCACTATTCTTGTCTCAAACTGACTCATTACACTGAAGTGCAATTGAATTAGAGATACCTGTCTAGTAATGTGTAGCACCACCTTTCGCCCTGATGACGGCGGCGATTCGTCTCGGCATGGACTCTACAAGACACCGGAAGCGTTGGGAAGCCATACGGATCCACGACCCTTGAACAGGCTCCCACAGTTCGCGAAGATTTGATGGAGGGGGGTCAGAACCTCGAACATCTCTCTCGATGGCATCCCAGATGTGCTCGATGGGATTGAGGTCAGGTTACCTAGCTTGCCAAGGAAGCGAGGTCACGTCGGTGGAGTGTTCATCCAACCATTCAGATACAATTCGAGAGCGATGGAACGGTGCATTGTCTTGTTGCAGGATGAGGTCCCCAGTGGGATGTTGAAGACGCACAAACGGGAGCAAATGGTCGTCCAGGATATCCCGGTAACGTTGACCTCTGAGGGACGATGTCACACGTACCAGGGGTCCCATTTCAGTCCACGTAAACAGTCCCCAGACGAGAATGCCACCCCCACCAGCTTGAAGACTACCCTACTGGCAAGAAGGATCCATCGCTTCATGTGATTTGCGCCGTACTCGTATCCTGCCATCCGCATGTACCAACGTGAATCTCGACTCATCAGTCCAGGCAACATTTTCCCACATGTCTAGGGTCCAGTGGCGATGTTCCCGCTCCCATGCTAATCTTTGCACCTGGGATGTGCGGTCAGCAGCGGTGCCCTCGTGGGACGATGGCTTCTGTACCCCATAGCAAGGAGATGGTTCTGGATGGTGCGGCTGCTTACACGTTTTTGTGCACCAGTATTAATTTGCTGAGTGATTTCTTGCACTGTGGCCCGTCTATCCGCTGTTACAATGCGAGCTAGCCGACGATGACCCCGCTCAACCACACGCTGTTGTCCAGGGCAGTTGGCCCTTGCAGGGATGGTTTTACCGGATTCTATGTGCTCACGGTGAACCCCTGACACAGTGGCTCCTGAAAATCCCAGTGCCTGCACGACTTCCGAGATGGAGTGACCCATTCGTCGGGCCCCGACAATTTGCCCACGATCAAATGCGCTTAGATCCTTCGTCTTACCCATACTGCGTCCGACTCTTACTGATTCCCGTCGCATCACTCCTTATATTGTGGGATCGCTGCATACGTCATGTCGTTTCCGTTTAAAGGGCCGCCTACAGCGCCACATTTGCATAACGCGAGCTGCCTCTAATTCAATTGCTTTTCAGTGTATGAATTAAAGTAACTTGAGAATTACAAAGTGGAAAAGAAGCATTCATTGTACCCAAGAATTGGGACAGCAGTCTTCTTTCGGCCATTAGTAGTGCAACCGCTTAAACTTTCATATCTATATGCCAATTGTTTGTTCACATTTAAGAAGCTTACTGGGTTAAATAGACCAACCTTCCTCCTTACATGGCTAGTTTTCTAACACGCCATCAGAATAACTTTCGAGGTATTATTTGATGCCGCTTCTCTTCCATTGTACTCATGATAAAACACTGGTGAAGAGCTAAACTTTCCAGCATCTTTCGCACCTCTGACGCCCGTGGACTAAGGATAGTTAAATGAATGATTGTTACTTGAGAAATTTCGAGTTTGATTACATGATCTGGTCGAAATTTCTCAAGTAACAATCCCTCATCGAACTGGATTAGCATCAAACATTGCTTCGGAATTGATGTTTATTCTTGTATTCTTCATAGCTGCAGCACCTTTATTACCATACGAAAACATGTCAAGAAACTACATCCACCGATATGCCTTCATCCATTAGTGGGCGCCATATGTTCACACGTATGTCAGCTTGTAAAAAAATTAATTTAGCATCGGATTGGTGTAACCATCATAATTATGGTACATCGAATATTCCTACTGCACAAGTTACTTTCCCAGGTGTCATGTCTTTTTAGCTGTACATTTTCTATTCGAGAAATTGGACTGGTTGATAAATAAATAAATAAATAAATACATCGGTCTTTCCACGTTCCAGAAACACACAGCAACCGAAAAATTGTTTTCAGCCGCCGCCGTGGAATCGAACCACGGATCTCTCGATATCTAACCGAGCGCGTTACATTTACACCACGGTGGCCAACAATCCACGGTGCTATGTGTATTTTTAAGTAAGCTTCTGACATCATAAATCCGTAAGATGGGCTCAGCTACTGAGACGTCTCCATCTGGTTGGCATTAACAACGGCACTGGCTATATATATTATAGCAATTTAATCCAAAGGGCGAGATCCAAGGTGAAAATCCTCCAAATACGTGGAGTCAGTAAATAAATAAATACATCGCTCTTTCCACGTTCCAGAAACACACAGCAACCGAAAAATTGTTTTCAGCCGCTGCCGTGGAATCGAACCACGGATCTCTCGATATCTAGCCGAGATATTCTCTGAGGTACATCTCGGCTAGATATACAGAGGTTGAAATTCTCTGTAACTCAAAGCTGTAGGCATCTACAAATTTTCGCCATTTTCCGATTTGCCAGAAGCACAGTTTTTGTCTTTACGCGACGCGACGTAGCTTTATATTTATATTTGAAGCTGTATAATTTAGTTTTTTAAGTCTAACAGATGTTACCATGAACAAAATCAACATGTTTATCTGTAAGAATTTTTTTCCTCTAGATGGCATAAGAGTATATATAAATTTGCGATATCTCCGCTGCTAAAAATCGCATTTAAGAAATTCCCTTTCAAACACGTGTCCTTAACCGTTCATAAAGTGATTTATGTATTTCGTGATTTTTCTGTTTAACAAATTTTGCGGTACATGGCAAAAATGATTATCTGTACCGGAAAGCGATAAATGGGAAATTTTTTAAATCTTCAATTAACTATTGATTCCGTGCGTTAATAAAATGCCTTACGATACCTTTCGCTTACATTATATTTTTAATACGTCTTCGTCAAAAATTATTTACATTGCAACTTAGGATTCTGTATCATTCATTTTTAATGCCGCCCCGGTGGCGCAGTGGTCTAAGGCGTTGGCCTCTGATCATTCGTCCGTAAGGGGTCCGGGTTCGAATCCCGGTCAGGCATGGATGTTGTGTTTGTCGTACGGCACTGGCTCTCTCCCTTCCCTGGAACCAGTGACCCTAAATTTGGGACGGGCGACTGCTTATAGCCCATTGAGTTGCTCACGGTGGTCGTTAAACCTCCAATCAAAAAAAAAATTCATTTTCAATTAAATTTTATTAACTGGAGCTTTTGAGACCGCCCTATGCTCCCTTGTTGCTTATAGACGTAGGACTAAGTCTAACTCCGCGGATAGTATGGGGCGACTTATGGCCAACCGCCTGTGACAAAAATAGGTCCCAATTGAAATCATTATAGCGTTAAAAATACGTGACACATACTAATCATGTAAGTATATTCGTAAACAGCATGGAGTCCAATTCGCGTACTGCGCAATACATCGTGCGCGCGACACTCCCTTTGCTCCCTGTGCACGGGAGAGATGATGCAATATTTCTGGGGGTGCCGCCGCGTTTGACTCAGTCTATCTCGGCAACCGTGAGCGCAAAACGACTGTGTGTGGTATAGTTTTAAAGCTCTCGACGAGATCTATTCAAATATACGAAGAACATTTCGCAGTGGTTTGAACTAAACATTTGAAATATTGTTTTCTTGTGAACCAGTGAACACTTTTGACAGTATCGCGGTTTACCTAGACAACCGTGCGTGCAAAACGACTGTGCGTGGTATCGTTTCAAAGCTTTCGACGAGATCTATTCAAATATATAAAGAATGTATCGCAGTATTTTAAACTAAAATTTTTAAAACTCGTTTTCGTGTGAACGGGTTAACATTTTCAAAAATGCCGCGGAATTCGCAGGATGACCGCTAGCAAAAGTGGAGAAAATCAAAACGACAGGCAAGAGCAAATGATGAGGAATGCAAGAAGACAGAGCACCATGTTAGGTAAATTATGTAATCTGCCTTGTGTTCGCAAGGCAGATTACATGATTTGTAAAATTTATGCAAGCTACTTTTCATATCGTAGACCTGTATTGGCTATAACAAATTAAATAAACGCTTTGAAACCATACTCAACTAGCTCATTTCAACTCTCCGCTCTGCAAGTCGTACTCCTACATTCCAAACTGACGGCTCAATCAGAACTGAGCCTACCTGTATTTGTTTTTTTATCACAGATTTGCCTTCTCAGTTAAAAGGTTCAAAGTTCATTTGATAGATGAAAAACGCGTTTTAAAGCTGAAAAGCCAAATTTTACTTTATTTTATGCTGTGAAATGTAAATTTTTCTTTTATGTTTTTGGAAGATTATTCTTTTTAATGTCATACATTTACAAATTTCAGACGTAAAGGAATGGTTGCACCAAAACCATAAGAGGTGCGTGAAAGTTAAAATTGGTCCTGATGAAGCGATTTCAACAGTCAACAGAAAGGGAGAAATTCTTCGAAAAGTTGAATTCAAGTCAGTCAGCTCTGTCGTCATTGAAGTTACAAGGGACAAAAAGAAGCCTATGATCTTAGTGAGATCACCTAGAGATCACGATTTGGTAAGATCTGTACTTCACTACCATGGAAGCTTGTAGGAAATTTTGTTTCAGAGTGTCTATCATCGTATGTGAGGCCACGACTCGCAGCACAACACCCATCTGGCTAAGAAGACTCGATGAGAGTCTGATACAGAAACGACATAATTTCGTTGAGGGCAAAGAGAGAATGTGTTTTTACCACTTAGGAGAAAATCCCCAGTCAAGGAAGTCTATGATTTCTGGAAGTTTAATAACTAGAAAAGTGACTTTTCAGTAGTCTGGAAATCAAGATTGCTGAAAATTCACTAACGTGCGTGTAGCTTCAAGGCAATAAACAACGAATAACCTTGTGTAACGAGTTTCAGGATCGTCAAACTTTCAACAGTACAAAACCCATTGAAAGCGGATGTTGTTTTATAAGGTTGTTAGGTTCTTTAGAAAATTAAGAGCCAGTTCCCAAAATCAAAGTAATAAAGGATAATTGATGAGCAAGGGCTTTAAATCCTTTTTAAGTTTTTTAAGAATTTTTAAGTTCTGTTAAAGCTTTTCCTGAACAAAATTAAAATAGTACTACAGGTGAGAAGCAATGTTTTGTGTGTCCTGGTAGAAATTAAAGAACTACACCAATAATCTTATTAATCGAAAAAACCATGATTAAAGCAAGTGTTCATTGTGAAGCCATGTGAATCTACTGCTACCTGTTAAAGAAAAAAACATAAATCATGTATGAATCCATAACACTTACTTTTGCATAGTTAAACTGTCAAGAGTGTTTGTTAGTCGAGGTTCCTAATCATTTTAATGGTTATAAGAGATAGGGATTTAACATATTGTTGCTGAGACCCGACCCTGGAGACCACTAGCATATGAATACCACTTCCGAAAACCCTAACGTAACTGGGTCTTTTGCTATGCCACCTAAAAATTGCACGTGAAACTGAGGGGTCCACTATTAAAGTAATTCTAAATGTAACATCAGGATACCGAAGCACTACTTCAACGCAAATTTGGTTACTATTACCGTACTTAAGGCAGGATAATAACTTCAATATTAGATCAAGTGTGACTAAAGCAAATATCAAATTGAGTGATACTAAACATGCATACGAAACTGTGTGGTCACATGGCGCTAGTTCCGCCATAAGATAAACATATGGATGATTTCTGTTCCTCAGTACATGCAAAAATTCGCACTGATATTAATATTAAGTGCCACATTACTCTGTAATTAATGTCTCAGCACTCGCTCTCACTGAGTTTCCGTGACTCTTCATGTCCCGGAGCATAATTAAATGAGCACTTAATTTCTGCAAGGAGTTTTATCCACACCCACTTGCTGTCGCAAAAATATGCCTCACACAGGAGCACAATGTACAACACGTTGATGATGCTGGCATGTGGACACCATGATAGACATTATGAAGACACTACAGCACACACGACAATGGTTCGCAGCTTGCACAGCAAGAACACTGGACACATGTGGAACAAACACATGTCGTCGAAAATTCTTAGTCGCTTTTGCAAGGCGTCATAGAATATCTCATTGCTATCCCTACGAATACGGATTCTGAGACTCAATGGCCCATCGGTCGCCATTTCTACAAGGCATCCTAAACATTTCGGACAGATGGAGTACACTGAACCCAGCTCTTCTTTTGTTTGGGATGGCCGCTACCACATCACTCGATAGCCACGGCGTCTTTCTCTACCTGAGCGTTTTTCTCAGACAGCCTCAGTCCGTGTGTCTCTCTACCTTCTTTCCTAGAATTATTCCGTAAGTAAAGTTTCCTAAACATCAGCATTCTCAATGGACCACCCATAATGTGACTACATTCCATACTAAAAGCGAATTCAGTGTCTTTTTTTTCCTCTTAAAGCACGAGGAGTGTCACAAAAGTTCTCGGGCTGTCTATGAAGAAATGGTCGAGGGGAACAAATAGTAGGCCTAATTTTTTTACCATAGTCCTCTTGAAGGTCCAAATATTTTTCCAGTTGTGCTCCAAGGTTCTTATGCTCTACAATAAAATGAGTTTTTATGGCTGTTAAAGCAGGCTTCCACAGAAACGATTTCTTCATCCGTTCCAAAATACACACCAGACAAGTTCTTTTGAGATTCGGAAACAAATGGCAATCAGACTGGGTAAGCTCAGGTAAATAGGAAGATGTGGTAGCACTTCAAACCGATATTCATGGATGGCAACCAGCAAAACTCTTGACTTGTGGCTTGGAGCGTTATTCTGATGAAACAAATACCCCTTTGACCAGCTTTTCTCTGCGTTTATCTTTCAAATACTATCTGTTTCATTAGTGGGTGAAGGTTTGTCGGTTCGCAAGGTATTCCATCACTATTCCAGAAAACTGTTGCCATCACCTTTCCAGCAGAACTGACAAATTCGCTTTTTCTGGAGTGGGTAAACCACCATGCTGTTATTTTTTGACTCTGGAGTATCACGTTTCATCCGCTGTTACAAATCTTTGCAGAAATTCTTCTAGATTGGCTTCAAACAGTGCAAGATTGTGACGTGGCGTGTTCCGTCTGATCCGCTTTACTTGTTCCTGACATGTGCAGTACTGTTCCGGGTAATTTGTCCACATTTTCTTGAGAGATGGCCTCAGTCTTCCTGAGCGAGTGTCATCCACACTCTTTCTCTGACGCTTGAGTTTCGCTTCTCACTTCGTTTCAGTAATGTATGAAGAAGCATCTCCCCCCCCTAGTGTTTTTACCATACTTTCGCGGATGTCCTTTGGCTCCATCCCTTCTTTACAAAGATACATTTTCACAGCTCTGTGCTCTTGCTTCTATGTTTTTCCTTCCTTGGTTCATCAATTCGCCTTCTAGGAACATAACTATTAAACTGAAAACTGGTCTCTCTAGGCGTTTAATGTTCAAACAACTTATGACCAATTCCTCCATAGTCGTGCCGAGAACTTTTTGGACACCCTACGTAGTACCTTTCTTCCGCAATATGTTTGTTTACTTCATGCATTTCCCAAACGATATTTCGCAGTAATTGCAAAAATTTCTTGGCAACCGAAACCTTTTTTGAGAAGGTGACATACACCAAAGAGCCAAATCAAACCACCTGCCTCATATGATGTTGGTCTTCCACGTGCCGGAAAAACAGCTTTTACTTGACGAGTACATTGCTGTGTACATCCAGAATGCATCACATAACAAAACACAACACACACACACACACACACTTGCACCATGTGGCAGCACTGATGAATTAACACTTCACTTTGACGCTCGATGTAAATGAAGCACACAACGTAATTTGGAGCACACTATGTAAATGGTGATAACACACCGCACTTTGCTGAGCTGATGAGAGTGTACACCGATCCACTCTTGTGAAGATTTGAAGGTGGCCGTTAAACAAAATAGCCCCTCTTATATCTACTGTTGCGGGTTCCGAGACTAATTTCTGCATTCCTGTGAATGATTTCTGTCGTCGTGAAGAAATGATACTGACAGTCAGCTGCCTGGAGAGTGGGACCCCCTCACTTCCGCTGCTGCTATAGTAGGAATCCATCCGTCGTTCCCTTCTGTCCTTTTTGACTATTCATTCACAATTCAGTCAATTCCTTTCCGTTAGCACAGCATCTACCCTGCCTGAGTATGCAGTTCCAAATATGCACACTCGCAGGCTTTAGTTCCATTTTTCCCATCGAGTTGTAACCGCCAGCCCTGAGATTAGTTTTCTCGGCCAAGCGAAATCCGATGTGCTTTTTCTTTCAGCGTACATCAGCAACTACTTCCCAAAAACGACGCTCAAATTCTCCCTTACCCTTTTTCGGCGATTCTCTACTCTTAATTGGCCATTGTCCCTCGCAAACGTCGGAGTATCGTTCTTGCTGACAGAGTTATGTGTCTGCTGCGGGTCTCTTGGCCACCCACTGATGTAAACATACAACATACGGACCACAGCGTTTAAGCTACAAGCGGAAAGAAGGAAAAAAAGAAATATGAAAAACCACTTCGAACATTGCTGCTCCCATCCGCATTCGAAAGCACATTTTCCTTCGTTCGTGTATCACCCTCTAGAAAAAACCCTTGATGTAGGAATTTTTATGTTTCACTCGAGGGCAATGTGTGAGGTCTCGCAATTCAAAATGGCACAATATTACATGTCTTGCCTTCAAGAGCATTGGAGCGACTTCCTAATTATCCCTCAATTTTGTTAATCAATTTAGTGAACAGCCGAAAGAAAAATAAAAAAACGTAAGTGAGAAATAAACTGTAACACTTACGACACTGAGAGAAACTTCCATACGTTTCTGTATTGTAGTATGAGATGTTGATAGAACGTTTTGCAAATAATTGCAAAGTTATTATTAGTTTTATTCATTGGAGTAATAGTGAACAAATCCTGTAAGGAACGGATTTGGGATTGAATCTGTGATTGATTAAAGGGCACTTGACCAGAAATTGAAGTGCAAGCTGATTTGACAAGCTCCTGACGAATGACAAAAAGCACGTTATCTATTCATTTCGTAAAGGAATCAAGAGGGAGGTTGTACTCATATGAAAGTTTAAGAGCACACTGCAGTAAATTGCTTTGCATTATTGAAACACACCTTTTTACACCAAGAAGAGGAACCATTCTATATTTAGAGCCCAGTACCATAAGGGTGTGTAACTCAGTAAATGGCACAATGTCCAGATTGTAGCTCGTAGTTAGGGTTTTCTATTTCTTCTTACACTCCATGATGCTCGTGGATGAAAAGTTCTTTTCATTTATCTCTTTCTATTGAAGTTTAGCAATTTGGTGTTGTGGCTTTGGGAGCATTACCAGCCGACATTTGGTACCTCCTGTCGTCCGCTGGTACCAGAAAAGCCACTCCCACAGGTTGATGCTCCCTTGAAAAAGGCAACCTGTTCTTCGTTTATTTGTTTTTTCTGATATTCATTTGTGTTTCTTTTTGTATGTTTTACTTATATAATTGCTTTCTTTGAGGTTTATATAATTGCTTTCCTAAGGCGGTAGGAGGGGGGCTACGACGAAAAGTGAGTTACGGCCTCCGGTACCTGGACCTGAGGTAGAGGGGTCCAGAGATACTGCGGTCTCCATTCTCATTTACTACAACTTTTATTATTGATTTCGTTGTTCCTAAGTTTGCTTCCAATTTAAAATTTTCAAGGTGTGTAGTGACAGTAGATGCAGAACTTGCTGTTTTGCCCATTTCTCTAATCTAGATGGGAACTGTAGGACAGCCAATTGTGTATATTTGATCACCTGCGAGACCTGCCATTGTGCTTATGTCGAACAAACCAGTAATTCTCTACACATTAGGATCATCAGGTCTGACAAAAGTTTTCAAAAGGAAGTCAGATCGTGAAATTTAGCGCCGCCCTGGTGGCGCAGTGGTCTATGCGATGGCCTCTGATCATTCGTCCGAAAGAGGTCCTGGTTCGAATCCCGGTGAGGCATGGATGTTGTGTTTGTCTTACGGCACTGGCTCTCTCCCTTCCCTGGAACCAGTGACCCTAAATTAGGGACGGGCGACTGCTTATAGCCCATTGAGTTGCTCACTGTGGTCGTTAAACCTCCAATCAAAAAAAAAATTTTAGCATTTTCGGAGTCATGACTTCAACAATATTTCCATTAGGATACTGTTTATCGAGTCCATACTTGACAACAGGTTAACCTTGGAAAACCTATGCATGATACAATTTGAATCTTTTTCCTTATGAACTCAACGAGTTGTTCAATGGCAAACAGTTGAATCGGGACTCCTGTGTATATTTGAGTTTCAAATTCAAACAGTTTGCAGTTTTTCCGGCAAGACGGTGGGGTGGGAGGGGTGGAGATCGGGAGCCTACCCCATTTTTAGACTTTCGTGAAATTCTTGAGGCGCTGAACTCCGTGAACACTGATTTTGTTCGACGTTGCAGTTACATGCTTTTCGGAGTGAACAACCACAAAAAAGGCCTTGTTTCGAGTGTTTCAAAGTTTTGTGATCAAATTTGAACACATTCCGATTCTAGTTGGCGATCTCCTCAAATTTCGTTTTGCCTCGTTTTGGTCGAGAACCTCCGATGCACAGCTCGTAAAGAAGTACTGTGTGGTCAATTTCAGTCAATAAGACCTTTGATCATATTGGTCTTGGCCATATTTCTCATAGACGTCTTAGTGTTTTCCCTCTCAAAGATGTAGTGAAATTAGTGCCTTGTTATCGTTATGATAGGCAACTGGGTTGCTTGTTTAACTACCGGCAAATTGTTGCCAATCTTGGCACTTCTATAGAGGATAGTATTAACCAGTGTTTTTGTCACCTTGACACATTCCAGGAATTTGTTGATCCGCACCATAAGCATATTGTGACGGGGAATCTGGATATTGTGCCATTTACTGAGTTACGCACACTTATGGCCCCGTGTTCTTTGTTTATTTTTTTCTGATATTCATTTGTATTTCTTTTTGTATGTTTTTACACACACACACACACACATAAACGTAATATACACTGACGGGGGAAAAAAATCCCAACACCACGAAAAAATAGTTGTAGAGGAATGAAATGGCGGCAATACATTTGTATAGGTAACATATTTAATCGATTAAGGTTTCAAGATCACAGCTTATTGTAAGCGCGAGAAGAACCATTTTAAATGTGAAATGCTGGTACATTAATAACCGGTGTAGCCGCCAGAATGTTGAATGCAAGCACGCAAACGTTCATGCATTGTGTCGTACAGGTGCTGGATGTCAGTTTGTGGGATGGAGTTCCATGCCTGTTGCACTTGGTCGGTCAATACAGGGACGGTTAATGCTGGTTGGGGGTGACGCTGGAGTTGTCGTCCAATGATGTCCCATACGTGCACGATTGGTGAAAGATCTGGTGATCTAGCAGGCCACGGAAACATGTCGACACTCTGTAGAGCATGTTGGGTTACAACAGCGGTATGCGGGCGAGCGTTATCCTGTTGGAAAACACCCCTGAAATGCTGTTCGTGAATGGCAGCACAACAGGTTGAATCACCAGACCGACGTACAACTGTGCCGTCAGGGTGCGTGGGATAACCACTAGAGTGCTCCTGCTGTCATAGGAAATTGCTCCCCAGACCACAACTCCAGGTGTAGGTCCAGTGTGTCTCGGCCGCAGACAGGTTGGTTGTAGGCGCTCACCTGGCCTCCTTCTAACCAACACACGGCCATCACTGGCACCCAGGCAGAACCGGCTTTCATCAGAAAACACAACAGATCTCCACTCCGTCTTTTAATGAGCTCTAGCTTGACACTACTGACGTCGCAAACGGCAATGGTCTGGAGTAAGTGGAATGCACGCTACAGGGCGTCTGGCTCGGAGCTGTCCTTCAAGTAACCGATTTGTAACAGTTCGTTGTGTCACTGTGGTGGCAACTACAGCTCGAATTGCTGCGCAGACGCAGTACGATGCGCCACGGCCATACGCCGTACACGGCGGTCTTCCCTCTCAGTAGTGCCACGTGGCCGGCCGGAACCCGGTCTTCTTGAGGCAGTACCTTCCCTCTACCACCGCTGCCAACAATCATGCACAGTGGCTACATTCCTGCCAAGTCGTTCTGCAATATTGCGGAACGAAAATCCACCTTCTCGTAGCCCTATTACACGACCTCGTTCAAACTCTGTGAGCTGTTGATAATGGCTTCTTCGTCTTCTTAAAGGCATTCTTGACAAACATCAACACACTATGTCGAATTTCAACGATAACTAACGCTCACGAACGTTACAGCGCGTATTTACAGCAAACCTGCTTTGCATGTTCCAAGGGGCGCTACTAGCGCCACATGTATGCGCCGAGCGCGAAATTTACATAGACATCATCTTACAGATGTACTCTCACCGCCTACCAACTGTCGTTTATCTAACACAACCCCTTCTTGGTGTTGGGATTTTTTTCCGTCAGTGTATATATTCATCCCAATAACTGCTTGGTATTTAATAATAAAATTTGGTTACTTGCTAAATTTTAGTGCCAATTTTAATGCCACCATTTTGCGTAATCTAGAAGTGATAGCTGACTATGACAGTGATCATGGAAGATATTACAAATTAGAATCATTATTTACGATTAAACAAATGTATTTTTTTTAAACTGTATTTAGATTGTTCACGCTTTGATGGAGGTGCGCATACTTTCATATGGTCCGTTAGATTTTTTGTTCCATTATCTTTTATTACACCGTCGACATCTGTCTTTGTAATTACACACTTTCCACATTTTAAAAAACAAGCAAGACCAAACAGCACAGAATCATTCACCGGTTCCTTAATGAGAAGAAACAATTTCCAGCATTCACTCTTCCCCTTGTGGTTTTCAACGAGCACGTATTTGTTGGCCTGGACTCTTTTCTCAACCTCCTTAATATTAAATCCATCCATATTAACAAATACGGAGTTAATTTCGACATGACGTGTAATGGGAACGAGATGTTAGGACATCAATCGAAAACCTCTGAATGCTCAATGTAAAAGGTGCGATGTGAAAAGTAACTCTTAGTCAAACAGTTAACCTCGCACGGAGAGAGTGAATCAGCGGAGAAGCAGGCGAATGGCATTTGCCTGTACCTAGCCCTGGGCAATCGCACTGTAAAAGAACGCAAAGGAAATGTCTTTTTACGATATGGTGTCTGTGTGTCTGACGTCAATCGGTAGAAATCTTCGTTGCTTTAAGAAAAAATTTTGCATGGCAAATCATTATTTACTCCGTGGTCACCAGTATCGACTACAGAATTCCACAACACGCATTTTTCTTTGGAATATATTTTTTTTTCTTTTCAAAAATAAAACCGGGTCAAAATTCGGCCAGGAACATCTTGACGCGACCCGTTGGACCAGCAAGAAATTGTAGACCCGTTTCCATCTCTGCTACTGACTTGTAATAATCTATTTAAGAAGTGCAAATGTTTGTTTTAGAATTCAAGAGGTGTCTCGCTGTTTTTTAACGTTCAAAAATTATACTGAAATTTTAAGTCTTATCATTTTGTGTATTCTGAATTTTGTGGTGTCGGTACAACACAGAAATTTGTTACATTTTAATCGTTTCAGGTTCTGCAGTTCGACAGCCAACAGCCTCTTAAAAAGTTCCTCAATAAATTAGAGAACTTTTTTACTCAACGACAGAAGTCTCTGGAGATCATCCAAACTAGTAAAGATGCCATGTTGGCCAGCGCGGAAACCAAAGAAAAGAGACAAAAGAGGTTGGAACACTTTTTCCGGGAGGCTTACGCTCTGGTAATTGCATTTTCCTATGTTCTAGAGACATGTCATCCTCACTTTTTCAAATTTACAAGTATAGCACACATGAATTTTTTTTTTTAGGACTTCAAAATGAACGTAATAATTTGTCCTCCCATCTTAGCAAATAAATTTGGATGAGATTAAAATATTTCATGAAATACATTCAGTCCAGAAGTAGACTTATCGCTGAACAGCATAACACAATACAATATTCCTTTGCTTCCTTGTATCTAATAACTGATATACATTGTTCAAAAGACCAAAGAGTAGAGTTGAGAACCGTCTAGGCACGTTAAACTTTATTCACTAAAATACAATAGTGCTTTCGAAGCCTTCAAGTGGCTTCTTCATCAGGTGTAATAAAAAAGTTAAAAGTTAAAAAACACACTTCACAAAATGGCCCCACAAGGTCAGACGACAAACAACACACCTTTCCTAATGGTCGAGTGCAGGTGCACTGAGGCATCTTGGGTGACTCAAAACATCTGTTTGTGACGATGTCAACTAAAAGGAAAAGAGCAGGTACGGTTTTTGGTGAAGATGAAATAATTAACACAGTTCAAGGTCATGGTTTCGGTCTTGACCCCGTCGACAACTCACGGAAAATAGTTTCTTCACAAACAAGGTTTCTCCAAGGGTAGGGTAGAATAATGGGAAGTTCATCATCACAGCAAGTGTTTGAAAATCTATGTATTACAACTGCTTCGCCATATCTTAGGAACTAATAATTATTGCATCCAGTTAATAAAAGTGTTATGTCATCCCATAACTGGTGGAATTGTTCGTCTGTACAGGCTCTATCCAGTGCTGTTGAGCGACCGCCGTTAGTAATAGTTCGTTGATGTTCCTTAATTCTTGTACGTAACTTCTTTTTGTACTTCCGATGTAGTACATACTCTTTACGACTTCTGTGATGGATGTACACCCTTGACTGGTCCCTAAGATATGGCGAAGCAGTTGTAATACATAGATTTTCAAACACCTGCTGTAATGATGAACCTCCCATTATTCTACCCTACCCTTGGAGATACCTTGTTAGTGAAGAGACCATTTTCCGTAAGTTGTAGACAGGGTCCGGACCGAAACCATGACCTTTAACTGTGTTAATTATCTCATCTTCACCAAAAATATTAGCTGCTCTTTTTAGCTGACATCGTCACCAACAGATGTTTTGAGTTACCCAAGATGCCTCAGTGCACCTGCATTCGACCATTACGAAAGATGTGTTGTTTGTCGTCTGACCTTGTGGGGTCACTTTGTGAAGTGTTTTTAACTTTAAACTTTTTTACTGCACCTAATGATGAAACCACTTTGAAGGATTCGAAAGCGCAAGTGTATTTTAGTCAATAAATTATAACGTGCCTAGACGGTTCTCAACTCTACTCTTTGGACTTAATCCAGAGCGTAGTTAATCTTACCGAGTATACGACTTGGTGATATTTAAGAGTTGTTCAAGAGAATTAGGGGATTAAGAAGTATTGTAAGGAAAATCATGTGCGAATGGCGTTGTTGAACGTAAAATATTTGTATGTAACGTACAGAGATGCAGTAGAATATTCAGTAATATGTGTGGAGTAAGAAAAAGCACATTAGTGAATGTTTTAGGCAATATCATTTAATGCACACGATGCGATGTGCTATACAATAATATGCAATTTATACAACAAGAAAGATGTGGATATAGTGACGATAAGCTCGGTATGAACCCAATTAATTCTTGGATCAAATGGTGACTGGAGACCAAATCTTTTTACAAAATGGGGAAGCTTCAGTAGTTACTTAAAAAGCAGATCTCCACCAAAGGAAAGTCATGCTCTATGTTTGGTGGGACTAGAAGGGAATTATCCATCGTGAGCTGTTGGTACCTAACCAAACTGTCATTTCAGGTCTTTAGTCTGGACAACTTGACAGTATGAATGGGGCTTGAAGTTTGAGCATCCCTGTCTGGTGAATAGGAAAGATGTTATCTTCCATGAAGATAACGCTATACCACATGTGACTAGAACAAAACAGCCCAAATTTCTCGAAATTTAGCCTCACTCACGTATTCACCGGACTTAGCACCAACAAATTTTCTATATTTCCGATCGCTGCAGAACCACGTGGCTGGTAAAACCGTGATTGAGGAATACAACATTGTGTAAGAACAGCTTTGTTTTTAATGTATGCAAATAGCGAGAACTTTTGCATTTAGCCAATAGCAATGACAAAACGCGTTGTACTCATCGAAAAGACTTCAATACGCAGTGCGATCAAAGAATTTCGTGTCTAGGTACGGAGCGCGCCAACAGATGGCAGTACGCGGATGCACAAGCAGAGGTCGAAGACAATGACCTTCATGAATCATTGTGCCGAGTGGCGTCGTTCTGTGAACATCGGGAGCTGTGCTACACGATATTTGGTGACCACTTGCAGAACACAGCTGCGATGTCGGTATGGACTGCAAACTAGAGCAGTGAGCGAACATCCAATTCTGCGTCAAACTCGGCAAAACGAGAACCAACGTTCCTGTCGCGGGTCATCACTGGGGGACGAGACTTGGGTCTACGGTTACGACCCGGAGACCAAACAACAGTCGTCTCAGTGTAAGAGCCCGGCATTTCCACGACCGAAGAAGGCCCGACAAGTCCGGAGCGCAACCCAAAACCCGTGAATTCGTTCCTCAGGGCCAGACCGTCACCTCCCTTTTTTACTGCCATGTTCTGCGGCGTCTTAGGGAGGACATTCGCCGCAAACGACCGAAAATGTGGCGCTAGGGCGATTTCCTGCTTCATCACGACAATGCAGCAGCTCACAGAGCGTTAGCAACACACCAGTTTTGCAGCCGCAGCAGCATGACTACCCTTCCTCACCCGACTTACTCGCCGGATTTAGCCCCCCTGCGACTTCTTTCTGTTCCCGAAGTTGAATCTATAGCTCAAGGGTCGCCGTTTTGAAACCGTGTTCGAGATCCAACTCGAATCGCAGACGGTGCTTGACACGATTCGCGAACAGGACTTCCAGGGAGCGTTCCAACAGTGGCAAAAACGCTGACAGCGGTGTATCGCTTCCCAAGGAGATTACTTTGAGGGAGATCATAGCCAGACTTAAGTAACGTAAGTACTTTGTTGTACATCGGCCTAGTCTCGTAACTTTTTGATCGGGCCTCGTATTATGCATCTTACTGACATAAACCTGAGGTGTTCTGTTAGAGGTTTATCAAGATAATGGAAACACTTACTGTTTGTGGAGAACTTTTCATTAATGAGTTGTTGGGCCACCTCGCACTTTCATAACAAAAGCATTTCTACTTGAAATGGACTTGTACATGTCATGCACATAGGATAATGGAATTTGGGACCGCCACCCCGGTGGCGCAGTGGTCTAAGACGCTGGCCTCTGATAATTCGTCCGTAAGGGGTTTGGGTTCGAATCCCGGTCAGGCATGGATGTTGTGTTTGTCTTACGGCACTGGCTCTCTCCCTTCCCTGGAACCAGTGACCCCAAATTAGGGACGGGCGACTGCTTACAGCCCATTGAGTTGCTCAAGGTGGTCGTTAAACCTCCAATCAAAAAAAAAAAAAATCGGGACCATTCTTCCTGTAAAATGTATCCCAACTGCGCCGGTGTTGTTGGAGGTGGAAAGTGTTTACTGATCTTTCGCTCCAGATATTCCCACAAATGTTCGATAGTATTGAAGTCTGGAGATTGAAGTTCTAGGGTAGCTTCTGTACCTCATTCTCTGCTAACCACAACTTGATACGTTTCGTACAATGCACGAGTACATTGCCTGCTTGAAACCAGGGTCGTTATTAGGGAGCAATTCCAGGTGGTTCCTAAGAATGGATTCGTATGCTACAGATGTGATACGATCCTGCAGAATAACCAGTGTCTTTAAGGAATAACATAATACGGCAACCAGGTGGAGTAGTGGTCTAAACGATGGCTTCTGACCATTCGTCCGAGATGGGTCCGGTTTCGAATCCCTGTGAGGCATGGATGTTATGTTTGTCTTATGGCTCTGGTTCTCTCCCTTTCCTGGAACCAGTGGCCCTAAATTAGGAATGGACGACTGCTTATAGCCCATTGAGTTTCTCACGGTGTATGTTAAACCCCAATCAAAATAAAATCAACCCACAACGTCAGGGTTTATGTGCTTTGTACCGCCTTACACGTTTTGTTGCATTCATGTTGGTAATCAGAGGTTCGTTAATTACAGCGCGGCCATAAATACTGGTACGATGGAGTTCCCGACGAACTGTTATGACGGAAACTGGATCATTCCGACTGGTATCACGAGCCTGCTATTTGCGGTGCCGTGGTGGTGTGCTTCCGTTGTACGTACAATCCGTGCCAACTTTTGCCTACTCCTATCTAGCATCTTCGTATGCGGCTTACACAATTTGCACGTTTAGGGGCAACATCGTGTCCTTTTTGATAGATAGTCATAATTTTCCATACAGTTCCTCGTGTTACTCCTACTATTTCTGTCGATCGAGTTACTGAAGGTCCTGCGAGACGCGCACCAATGAACATGCCGTTTTGATCACTGTTATCTGACATTGTTGACAGTTACTCCACAACAGCTGTGACTGCGGTACTGCTACGTGATAGCCGACATCGTGCTGCACCCCTTTATATAGGCTACAAAGGCCGTTCCATAAAAACTGAGTATTTTTTTTTTGATGTGGCAACAATGCGAAGGGGGAAAATAACCACGCAGACGACTAACTGAATTAAGGAAGAATGCATGGCAACAGTTATTAGCCGTGGCAGACAATTCTGGTTTTGTTATTGCGCAGTTGTTTAAGGTACGGCTGAAATTCGCCATACAGCTATGGAGGTGAGTGATTCAGAGTAAAGAACTGAGATGCGTTGTACGATAAAATTTTGCTATCGTTTGGGTAAAGCGGCTCCAAAAACAGTTGATTTAATGAAAAAAAGCTTACAAAGATGAATGTTTAGGTGCGTCAACGACTTTTAGATGGCACCATGATTTCAAAAAAGGGCGTTTGTCGGCAGAACTCGCTTCTAGGGCTGGTCGACCTGAAAGTGTTGTTACGGAGCGTATTGTTAACACGGTTTGGGCAATCCTGCAAGAAGATCGACGAATGCTGTGTGAAGATATAGCGGCGTCAACTGATATTTCAAAACGCCGGCATTCCGCATTCTACGCAACAAATTTCTGTTGCACCATGTGTGTTCCAGATGTGTACCTGACGAGAGAACAATTGTTAGCTAGAGTTCAGGTGTGTTATGCGTGGAAACAAATGACTGCAAAAGATCCAAACATTCTAAACCCAGTAATAACTGCCGACGAATATATGGGTCCACTATTTCGAACCCCCCCCCCCCACGAAGCGCGCAACGAGTATCTGGAAACACACAGGCTCGCCGCCTCCGAAAATAAGTCCGCCAAACCAAATCAACTGGGAAGGTGATGATAATTTTCTTTGATCATAGAGGTGTAGTCTACCAGCATGCCGTTCCTACACAAATTACTGTCGATGCTGAGTATTAGATTTCAGTTTTGAAGCGTCTGCGACGACACATATCGATGAAGCGGCCGGGGCAAGTGGACCCTACACAATGATAACGCCCACCCACAGGTGGCTTTTTGTGTTCAACAGTTTCTTACGAAATGTAATATTGAAATCGTGCCACAGCCTGTCTGCAGTTCTGACCTCGCCCCGTGCGATTTCTGGCTGTTTTCAACAATGAAGGAGAAGTTCCGTGGCGCAACATTCAACACAGATGCTGACGGTTATTCAAGATGTACAGGGGTCGCTAAAGCAGCTTCCACAAAATGTCTTCGCCACATGCTTTTAAAAGTGGACTGAACGATGAGACCATTGCATGTCATCCGAGGTAAGATACTTTGAGAAAGAACAACATATTCTGCTGTACCTATATTTCTTCATTTTTGTGTGATTTTACTCTGTTTTTTTATTGAACGGCCGTTATACTTCGCATCGCGGGTGACATAGCCCCAGTGCTTTGCATACGGAGCAATATCGTGTGTTCCAGTCACAATTAGTGTTTCCATTATTTTGATAAGCCCTGTTGCATAGCTTGTTTTGTAGTGTTTTTCAGATAAAATATTATTGAAATTCCTGGCGCTCTTGATATTTTCTTATAGGTGCGTATGGGCGCTGGTCATTATTAAAAGAAATACAATAAGCGCCTTACACAGTTTCCTTTATTTTAATATGTAATTGCCTTGTAGAATAAGGTCATGAATACATGAAGGCACTGAGTATGTTTTAAATGTTATTTATTCCAGACGTTCGGCTTAAAACCGGGTGAGAAGAGGAAGCTGGAAGAGGTGGGTAATGATATCATTATGGTAATGCGGACATCCCTTTCCAAGAATGAATTCGCCGATGCCCTTGGGATGAAGCCTGATTCCTTGTTTGTTAAGCAGATGTTCAACTGTGTTGACAAAGATAAAGATGGACAGATAAGTTTTCAGGAATTTCTGGACACAGTGGATTTGTTCTCACGAGGTAAGATTACGAATGGGCTCCTTTTTTCTTCATTATTATTCAGTTACAAATCATTTGGGACCAATTTTTCTGTTAAACAGTTATCAAAGAAAATATTTATAGACCTGAGGATAAAATGATTAACAGTTTATTAAAACAAAGTACACCGATAAACCATTACATTATGACTCCCTTTAGCCCTCAAAACAGCGGTCACTCGGTGAGGCATCGATTCGATGAGGTAGCGATAGGTATCCTTTTAGGTATCTGGTACCATAATGTCAACAGCAGGTCCTCTAGTTCCCGTACATTTCGGGGTGGTGGTGATTTAGCGCGAACACGCTTTTCCAAAGCGAACCACAAATGTTCGATTGGGTTCATGTCTGGTGAATTTGGAGGCCAGGGCATTAACAGAAATTCACCAGCATGTTCCACGAACCACTCTTTGACGATTCTGGCAGTGTGGTATGGCGCATTATCTTGTTGGTAGTAGCCCTCACTAGCAGGGACACACAGTTGCCATAAATGGGTGAACTTGGCCCGCAACGATGTTCAGATACCTGACAGCTGTCAGGGATTGTGCTGTTGGGATAATGAGACCTAAAGTGCCCCAAGAAAACATCGCCCACAACATAACACCGCCGTACCCAACAGTGCATTCAGGTGCCATAGCGTCCGTTAGTAATCTGCGTGCCAGCGCGCGGCCGTCTACGTGATGCACCGGAAATCTTGATTCGTCAGGCCAGGCCACTTTCTTCCAATCATCCACGGTCCAATCTCGATGATCTTGGGCCAATTTAATGCGTTGTTGGCGATGATATGCAGTGAGCATGGGGACTCGGCTGGGTTTTCGGCTACGTAGGCCCATGCGCAGAAGGCTGCGATGAACTGTGTATTGTGACACATTGCCACTGATCACCATTGTTGTAGCTGCGGGTGATTTGTTGCACTGTGGCCCTGCGGTCGCTGTGAATAATGCGCCATATCAATGAACTGCGGACGATACACAGCTGGACGACGGTTCGTCGTTTAGCCATCTGTGCACCACTTTTGATACGTACTCCCTACAGCGGCATGTGAACAACCCACAAGCCCCGCGCCCTTTCGGTGATCGTAGTTCCGAGGTGGCGTGCCATCACAATTTGTCCTTTATCAAACTCCGATAAATCGGTAGCTTTTCCCATTCTGACTCCGAACACTCTATTAACCGAAAGCCTGGTTGTACTGTATATATATACTGCTGTCTTCACCTGCGCGCTTATTTATATACGCTGGGAGTGGTCATAATGGAATGGCTCATAGGTGTGTGTCTCCGGAAAGCTGGTTTCGTGAGAAGCAGAACTATGTTAATTTTTCTTCCATAAGGTAATAAGTTCAGCTTCACGAAATCCCGGCTCGATGTGAATTTGGAGGATCTAACACTCTCCTAGTGAATAAAGGATTATTGTGCAGATGTTTCACTACCTAATATTTCCTAGCAGTAGATCGCAGCTAGGCTAGTAATAGAAACTCTTTCTGCCTTAACCGAAAAATGAAAAGATCGACAGTAACTAACGCATCATGCAGAAAATCCGTCGGAATTTATAATATTTAGCGCAGAACAGAACTCATTCCCCCGTTCTATAAGAGTAACTTTCACGTCGTGCAACAGTTTGTTACTCTGGTCATGAATACCTGTGCTAGGCATCATCGTTGTATCAGCACCGTAGGTATACTAGCGTGTTTTCGCAGCTGATAAGCCTACCATAGACTTTTTTATCCGTTGATGCATCTATAATGCTTGAAACGCCATTGACCCTTATTGAATGAAACCAGCGAGCCATTGACACCACTGTATTTTGTGACATTGACTGCTCAGTCACATGTCATGACGAGGAAGACAGGTTAAGCAGGCATCATGAATTCTTCAGGAGAAACAATACATCATCAAACAAAATTTGTTTTTTAAAGCAAGGCCTGGAACATTCCTCCCAGCAAACACTTCAGAAATAATCTCGGCCAGGTGTCAAACAGCTGAGATGGATTGCAAGATACAGGGAAAATAGGCCCTGACTGCGTTGAAGCCCCATTAGCAAATTACCAGAGCCAGTCCACATTGCGCGCATTCAAATCGTGGACGATCATCTCAGTTGACGAGTCGACAAAGTAATGGCTGTCACACGCATCATTAACGGGCGATGGAGACAACCGATAAGTTAGTCTATGAAGCAACAAAATTTTATAGCAAGTGTCTTATCTCCAGGATGAATCCCCATTCTTAAAGATGGTGGAAATGATGGTTGTCTTATATGCATTAATAGCGAGCGATTGAGACAGGCAATAAATTAAATTCAGCGAAGCAAGCACGTTCACATGAAGGAAACAATTTTCCATTCACTTAAGTGACCCCGAGCAACGTTGGTAGGAACTTATCATTTATGTAACGGAACTAAAAATGGCTGACTCCGAAGTCGGAAAAGTTAGATACACTGCCCGTCAAAAGTTAAACACGAAACTGGGAATAACAAATGAAGCGATAAAAACTTTTGTAAAATAACCATGCTGCAATGCAAAATCATGTAAATATTAAAACCCGTGTTGGAGTGTGTATATCATTTTCTGTAATATTCAGAAAGATGGAGTTGTGCCAAGAGGTTAGAGGCGGCTCTATTATTCCCGGAGATAGCTCGATCCTTTGGTGTCGACTGTTCCGTTATCTCAAGGTTTTCGAACCAATTCAAACAAGTGAATCAATCGTCCGGAGACACGTTACAGAGAGTCCAAGCCTGACAACCCGTCAAGGTAACCGCTGCATTGCAATGTTGCCAGAAGAAATCGGCCAGCTTCAGAATCTGATCTGGTTTCCGAATGCATCGCATTCACAAGAATTCAAATATCAGTCTCTAGGTTCTATTCTGCGTATTCTATTCCTACTCCAAAAAGTCACCGGACACCTAGGAGAGAAAAACAACATAGCATTTATTGACATACATTAGTACGGTGTCGTACCACCTTTGGCCTTAATGCATGCACTGACCTTTCGAGACATGCTTTCAACAAGGTTTTGAAATACAGCACTAGCTATGCGCTTCCATTCAGTACACAATGCTGCCTCTAACTGTTGCTTAGTAGTAGGCCTTGGTTCCAAACTTCTTATGCGGCGCTCTAATTTATCCCATATGTGCTCTGTGGGATTAAGATCAGGGCTCTGTGCTGGCCATTCTACACACGATAGGGAATTAACGTCAAACTACGCCGTAACAGTACTTGCTTTTACGGCCCGGTGCATTATCCTGCTGGTACCAACAAGTCTCTGTTCCATAGTTTGCCTCAGAGTTGGTACGGCATAATTGTCCAGAATATCAAGGAAGACGTTCTGGTTAACAGATTTGTCCACGATAACCAATGGGCCGGAACCATACTACGAAAAACACCCCCACACGAGTACACTGCCAACTCCAAACTTGACCGTAGGAACAGTACCCTGTAGTAAATAGCGTAACCCCCCGGTTGCCGCCACACCCACACACGGCCATCAGACTGATGGATAGTGTATTTGGATTCATCAGTCCATAGGACCCGTTTCCACTGATCTACGGTCCACAATAAATGTTCTTTATACCATGCTAAACGACGAGTATCATTCAGAGTGAAAATGAAAGGCTTATGAGTAGCCGCACGACCACGGTAACCCATGGAATGAAGTTCTCTGCGAATGGTACGTGTACGTACCGAGGTTCCAGTATTGTTACTCACCTGTACACTGAGATACTCTATCGCTGAGTTTCTTTGGTCTACCGGTACGTTTTGCTGCTTCATGCACGCCATGTGTCTCCACTTATTCAGTACACCCGAAACAGTTGACTTGAGTATCTTTAAACTCCTCTCGGTTTCTCTTGTGGACAACCCACTAATATAACACTCAACAATCTTTCCTTTCTCAAAGTCAGTTCTCTCCCGCTGCAACATTTCCCCTCAACCTCACAGTGCGATACGCTCGCGGTCAGCTGACGGCTTGTATTTATACCGTCTGCAGCTGTACCACGCATCGTAAAAACGCAGCCGATCCGTTCATTTGCTTTTGAAGGGGTGTCCGGTGTCTTTTGTCAATATAGTGTATGTCGTTACGTTACAGCCGCGTGCGCTTGAGATGGTATCATGGGGACTAGACTTCGGAACATTGGGCAAATGTGTTGTTAGTAGCAGAGTCTCGTTTCTCTGCGGAATCAGACAGCAGTACTTGTATTAGCCCGGAGAGATGCTGGAACCCGCTACACATTTCGTAACATCATCGAAGGGACATTTGTGGTGATAGTGTGGATTGTATTTTTCAATGTAGGACAGAAAGGACTTGAGTGAGCTTTTTCGTTTTTCTGAAGGTTATGACGTACCTACCTCAGAGGTGACGGACATGTCAAAACGGCAAAGTTGTAGCGCCGAATTTCTCGGTGTAGCTTAATTGGGTTAATTGGGAAAGCATTCTGCTCCAGAGCATAATGATGTGTGTTCAGTTATCGCCACCAGTAAATGGCTTTCACATTATGCATGTATATTGGCACCCGAACGTAAAATGAATCTCCTGGCCGTCAGATTCTTAGAAAAATGTGTGGTGTTCGTTCCACACATCGTCGTTAATTAATGAGAATTCCTTCTTCTACAGTGACCTCCTTCAAGCATGGTTTGCCGGCTGACCCGAAAACCTGCAAGTTCGTGCCCCCGCCGTTTTCAAAGGGGGAATATATGTGACGTACCACATGTCAAGATGGCAAAGTTGCAGCAACAAACTTCGTCAGTGTACCTTAGTCGGGAGAGCATTCGGTTTCGTAGTAGAAAAATGCGGGTTCGATATCCTCCACAGGCAAATGGCTTTTACTGTATATAAGATCCTGGAACTCCCGTAGATTACCATTAGATTCCCGATTCTTATGTGCGGCCATGTACAAATGAAACTGACTTACATCTCGTGCGAACGGACAGCGCCGGATTAAGGGGGATCCTTAAGGCCCACCATGATAAAGGGCCCAGGAGGCATGCCTGCGCAAATACATAGATAGATAGATAGATAGATAGATAGATAGATAGATATATGGAAGGAGAGAGGTTTATAAAATAGCTTTACTTTTGTCTCTTGTGATTTCCGCTTGGTCAGAAACAGAGGCTGGAAGACGAACAGATTTCAATTCAGTGACTCACCAAGGTGTAAAGGTTTCATACCGCTGTACGTATACAGCGGGGTCAGGCAAGACAGTTTCAGCTTTTTCACTACCATCCACCCACACCTCCCAGTTTGCACTTGGAGCCGCTAATAGGCGAAGTACTCTGTGGCTTCACATTGCATAACAAAAGCGATGCACTAAGAAAAGTGTACAATGCTAAATCATTAGGAAATCCGAAACAAAATCTATAGATTCTGTCTCAGATTTTCTAATAATTATGTATCTTAACCTTTCAACTCATGTTCTTGTGAAAACAATGAAAAATACAGTGACTTGTAAAAACTCGGCAGATAATTTAGTAGTTAGAGTTTCGTGGTTTAACGGACTTCATAATTATTCCCCGTTATAAGTTCTTTGGTGGCCCACTCAAATGTCTTAGCCTAGGGGGACCACTAAGGTCTTAATCTGGCCCTGCTAGCGGATGGCAATGCACGTCTCCACAGAGCTTACATCGTTTATGCATATATTGAAGGGAAAGGTATGCATTGACCTGCATTTCTTACAGACTGCAATCACACTGAGCATTAGTGGGATGCCCTATATAGGGAGGAATATTACTGTCCTCTAGCTTTAAAAACAAGACTGCTTGTTTGGTGTCAATAACCGCCTTCCCACTCATTGGATCGCTTTGTTAAATGTATGACCTTTCATTAATAAACCTGCATTTCTTCAACAGGGGGTCATATGGATTTTGACGTAGGACTACGCTTAACTCCGCGGGTAGTAGGGGGCGACTTACGGCCAACCGCCTGTGACAAAAATAAGCCCCAACTAAAATCATTATAGCGTTGAAAATACCGCACACTAATCGAGTTAGCATGTTCGTAAGCAGCATGGAGTCCAATTCGCGTACTGCGCCATACATCGTGCGTGCGACACTCCCTTCACTCCCTGTGCGCGGGGGAGATGATGCAATATTTCTGGCGGTACCGCCGCGTTTCTCTCAGTCTATCTCGGGAACCGTGAGCGCAAAACTACTGTGTGTGGTATAGTTTTAAAGCTCTCGGCGAGATCTATTCAAATATACGAAGAACATTTTGCAGTGGTTTGAACTAAAACCTTTTAAAAATTGTTTTCTTGTGAACCGGTGAATACTTTTGACAATATCGCGGTTTATCTGGACAACCGTGAGTGCAAAACGAAACGACTGTGCGTGGTATCGTTTTAAAGCTCTCTACGAGATCTATTCAAATATATAAAGAACATATCGCAGCGGTTTAAACTAAAATTTTAAAAAATTGTTTTCGTGTGAACGGGTTAACACTTGCGACAATGCCGCGGAATTCGCAGGACGAACAATAGCAAAAGTAAAGAAAATCAAAACGACAGTCAAGAGCAAGTGATGAATGTAAGAAGCCCAAGGAGACAGAGCACCACGTTAGGTATTTCATGTAATCTGCCTTGTGTTCGCAATGTATCCAGCATTATTTGTAAAAAATTATGTAAGCTACTTTTCATATCATAGGCCTGTGTTGGCTATAACAAATTAAATAAACGCTTTGAAACCATACTCGGCTAGCTTATTTCAATCCTTCGATCTGCAAGTCGTAGTCCTACGTTCCAAACAGACGGCTCAATCAGAACTGAGCCTACCTGTATTTTTTTGTTTTTTCTGTACCTAACTTCCCGTTTTATTTTGGGGTTGTAGCTTTTCAGCATGCGTTTTTTTATTCGTGTGTGTGTGTGTGTGTGTGTGTGTGTGTGTGTATGTATGTCATCACATACCTGTAAGGCATTGTAACATGCTATGAAATCTGACGTAAACTGGTTAGTTACTCTTTAAGCTACGTGCGTTTTCTTGTTTCATGCTTAACTTTCGACGGGCAAGGTATAACAGTTAAGTGAAATATTACTTAAGTCATTGGAACATTGTTGTTGAATTTGCAATTCTTTTTAGCACGACTTTTGAAAAAATTAGTACGCGTGTATAGTATCACTATGTCTGTCTGTCTGTGGAGACCATATTTTTGCAACTAGTGGTCTGATTTGAAACATTCTTTTTGCAGTTGAAAGCCTGAACTGGGAGAATGATAACCCATAAGTTTTGGTCTTCTTCCAATGCATAACTTCGCCCCTAGGGTGGCGTAAATGCACATTCTATTAAATTTAAAATACATTTTACTCTATAAAATTGCTTCAAGAAAACAGATTTAAAAACTTACTTTTACCTTTCCGATACCTTTCACTACGAAGGCCATTTTACGTGCAGCTTCTGTTTTTGAAGTAATACTAGGGTCCGTTAACGTGCATTGTATTTTTTCCGAAATCTCTGCTCTAAAAATCGGATTTTAAAAATCCTTTTTACGTTAAGAGGTCACGAATATTATTATTTTGCGTAGATTTTATGGTGTTTTGTGACAAAATGCTTTGCCACCGTAAGCGAAAATGTTTGTTTACAATCGTATCTTCACTTCTAAAAGTCTAACTGGAAAAAAATCATCGGACTCCACACGTCTCTGTACTTTGTTTTCACAAAATGTTTAGTTTTCCCGCCGAGGGACGTTAATGTAAATCTCTGCAATGATATGTGGGCTTCCAAAAGTCCGATTTAAAAAAAAAAAAAAAAAAAAAAACTTTGCTATTGATAGTGTTTGTTGCAAGGGATATTTTTCTACCTCATAGTTTTGGCAGTACGGGGTGTAACTGATCATTTCTATTTGTACCGTACTTGGAACAGTATCTTCTTTTTTAAGGACACTATTTGAAAAATCCCCTTTGGCTTGGGTATTTTTCCTTACGAGAAATGCTATGTCCACAGTCTGAGATTTTTTCGTAGCGAACATCTCAGCCGCTAGCAGCCGAAAGTACAAATAGCTATTTGTATTTGCGGATGTTTTAAAAATTTTGTAGAAATCCGATAAGCATTTTTAACAGGTCCAGTGCACTATGAAGAACACTGCTTAAATTGTGCGTTTTTGACTATTCGAAGATTTTCTGTAAGAGGCATGACTGCATTCTCATGTTTTCCAATTTTATTCTTCTAAAAATCAACTTTGAAATATTTTTTCGTGTCGGAAAGAGCGCATTATACCCAAGAATTCGGTGTCAGCTTTCTTGTTTATTTTTAAGACTTGTTTCTACATGTTACATTAGTCACCCCGGAGGGGGTGTTGGTCTAAGCGCTGACTTCTGACCTTTCGTCCGAGATGGATCTGAGTTAGAATTCCAGTGAGCCATGAATGTTATTTGTCTTAGAGCACTGACTCTCTCGCTTCCCTGGAACCAGTGACCATAAATTAGGGACGGGTGACTGCTTATTGCCCATCGAGTTGCTCACGGTGATCGATTAAACCTCCAAACGAACAAAGATGTTGCATTCAAAGCGTATTTTAATTTTTAATTTACTCCCGTTTGTTTCCCCGCATTCTTACTTTAATTACATGCATGGTGCAGAAAATGTGTCAAAATCCATGAGCACATTGTCCGAGAATACCACTCATTAAATGTTTTTGCACCAGCAACTTAGACTGAAATGTTTTCCCTCTACTCTTATTCCAGCTAAACGTTTCGTTAGGAGATTAAATTTGCATGTCCCGTTTATTTATAGCATTTACTTTACTGCTTAACAATATTCCCTCTAAACGGCCATAGGCAATGCGCGCCTAACCCAATGTGAGCTGGGCAGGTAGCATCAAAACCACTTGGGAAAGCATTTTATTTTCTCAGCTTCTCTTACTAATGCAATAGAAGTTGGAACTTGGATTGGAACTTATTTTTTCTAACCCCTCCCCACCCCCATTTTTATCACCGTTCTTTGCGCAATTGATTTTAAATAAAAAAAAATATTAAAAACCTTTAAAATATTTATTTTATAAAAATTGAGAAGCTCTAACTTACTTCTGGAATAAAAACACTGGAAATTAGGAAAAGCATGTTTACGCATAATACAGTTTATTTGCATATCAAAATACCAAGGAGATGCCTAACTCTACACGTTTTGGCGTTTTTGAATCAACAGTTTGTGTCTACAAGTTATTTCAACCATGAAGAATTAAAAACAAAGTGGTTCTAAACAACCCTGATTCTTTCGTTTAGACATTATTAAATTTAACAAAAAATACGGCACAAAAACTTGAACGCAAGCACAAGATGTCTTTCAGCGTCTTCGATATTAGAAGAAAGTTGACAAAGTTTTGAGCAAATCCCTTTTGCCAGCGGCTTGCAATTTAACTGACCGGAATGCCTTTTCCTCCGTCAACTAACTGGGGGGAGAGTACAATAAACTTGGTTACGGTTTGCTGTGATTGGCTGGCGCTGATGTGTTATTTTGAGAAAAGACTCAATATCTGCCTCTTTCTCGGCGTGGGAAAATCACTAATCCGCATACTCGCGTTTACTATCTGCTCGCATGAGGTTACTGTGCAAAGAAGCCTTTGAGAATGAAGAGGATAATGAGATGAACTTAGAACGAGGCGAACGGCATTTAAGAAAAGTGTTGTTTTGAATTTTGAGAGCCCGAATTTTATTTATTTATTATTATTTTTGCGGGTAATTGATTTTCGATTTATGAAAATTAATTAGGAATTTGAATCTAAAATGCTTACTGCGCGGAAGATATTTCAGCTGCTCGGAGGATGTTAAGTCGCTGCGCGCAGTTTAGGGGGAACATTGCTGATTAAGTATCTTGATTTTTTTTTTAAATTGTTTGATTTTGCTTACTGCAAAAGAAAATGCGCTTTTATATTCGTCTGTCGAAAACAACTTCTCTTGTCGTTTTTTATGCCCCTGTAATAATTATGTGCACCCTAATAAGATTATACTTCGTAGTTTATTCCAGAGTCCTTTGATGTGATCTTCCGTTTCAGTTTATCTGTTTTTCTGTTTACATTATTTTTAAAATTCTTTGGGTTTTCACATCGTGTACTCATTCTGAAGAGTTTTCTTTTACCGTCACTGCAGCTGTCACTTGATCAATTTTATGCGGGTTTTGATACAGAAGTTTGCACACATACACACACCCATACATTGTGTGACTGTTAGTACTATTACTTTTGTGGAAGGAAACATTCACAGATGGTGCAAACTATTCAAATAATGTTTCCGATGTAAGAACTTTTCTGAAGAAATGCTTGAATCTGGTAAAACTACCACAAAGCACTCAAGTTGATCATTTATTACATTTTAAGAATATGGGAACATATCTGTCCAGTTTCACTAACATTTTGTGCCCAAATTTTATTCTTTTTAGGGAAAACCGACGCAAAACTGAGAATAATATTTGATATGTGCGACGACGATGGAAACGGAGTTATTGATAAACAGGAATTGACAAAGATGCTCCGGTCCTTAGTGGATATCGCCAAAACCAATTCTTTGGGAGAAGATCACGTGATGGAAATAATAGAAGGCATGTTTGAAACAGCTGGTCTCCAAAGCAAAGAGCAGATGTCTTATGAAGACTTCAAGATTATTATGAAAGAATATAAAGGAGACTTTATCGCCATCGGTTTGGATTGTAAAGGTAATAACTTTTTTCTGTCATTGTTTAGTTTTGAAGAATATCGCATATTCCTAATTTACTATCCAAAGGTGACTCAACTCAGTAGCATGAGAAATTCACCCGAGACACACCTGAAAAAAAGTGTTAAGTATCCTATGATTTTCACACCTTACAATAATAAATCTATTTTATGAACAATTTTGAGGATAATATGTATATAGCATATACACATATATCTGAAAATGATCAGCCATATTCCGTATCTCCGCAGCATTACTTCGTATTTGGCTATTTAGCAGCTGTGTGGAAAACTTTTTTTTGTAGTGGATAAAAGCTTTTTAAACACTCGTTTGTTACATAAAGAGTGTTCATATGAACAGGTATCGAGTGTTACCCGTCCTTTATTCAGTCACTTTTTACTTAGATTCCATACGTTTGCGGACATTTATCGCTTTGAATGATAAGAGGACGAATACCATTCCTATACAAGGCTTGGTTTTTGGGGACGAATACCATTCCTATATAAGGCTTGGTTTTGGGAACGAATATCATTCCTATACAAGGCTTGGTTTTGGGGACGAATACCATTCCTATGCAAGGTTTGTTTTTTGGGAATGCAACCATTCTATTGTTATCTTCACGTTATCGTCCGATGCCAAACGGCGAACGTTTTATGTTTTCTTTATTTGACCAGGAACATGATAATTTCGGGGAGAGAAAGGTCAAGGCTATGTGTAGAATCTTCCAGCACTTCCTAGTGAAATTGCCTCAGAAGATCAGCCGGCGTGGAGGTGCGAACCATCGTGAAACAACATGACTCCATTGACCAGCATGTCTCAGTGAATTTCTTTCCTTTTCATATAGCTGCACTTGTTGCGGTGTTTTACATGGCTGCACTTCATTAGCAATGGTGCCCTGTTTTAGGAATTCAATCAGCAAAGGTTTGTTCTTATCGAAAAAAAATGGGCACCGTAATTTTTCCATCTGATGACTGAGGCTTAAACTTTTTCGTGGAGCCTACGTTTGCAACCGAAGCGGGATAGCCTAAGATTGCACTGTTGGATATCTCGCTTCGGTTCAAGCTCCAAATGGGTGCACCACGATTCATCATAGGGCAATGGAATCATCTCTTGGCAATGGATCAAGCTCTGTAATCACAGTTCCATCTGGTGGTTCTTTTATTTTGCCACAGATATTTTGGGCTCGCGTAACTCACATTTTCCTGCGTTCTACGTGCTCATCCTATATCTTGCACACACATCCAACACTGACAACAACCCGCCAATTTAGGGTTCGAGTATAGTCAGCAGCCTATTTCCTAGAATCGCTTCACTGATCTGTGTAATCGGTTCATCGGCAACTTTAAGCGTTACCTGACCTACGCGTGTATCATCCTTCAGACATATTCTGCCTTCTTCAAAACGTTTATAAATTTTTAACGGCCATGTGGAAGATGTACAAGCCGATATGCGTCCGTGAATTCTTGCAGGTTGTTACTTTTCATTACGTAGAAACCAGATAAAGGCACGTTGTTCTTCTTTGGTTAAGTTTTTCTGTTACAACGCCATTGCTACGAGCACACTTGGGCATGCTACTTACATTAGTGCGCTCTTAATCGCAGAAGTAATGACTACAATTTGTATACACGGTGGAGTTTGGAAGTACACATGCCAAAGGTGATTTGACATTGGCAGCTTCATGCTGATACACGCGGATGAGGACCATCGGTACCTTTTCACTTGAACGCACCTGACATAAACATAGCCGACTGTTTAATTGTCCATTCGCGAAATATCATTTCTTAAGATAACAGAATAAAGTTCTTGTGTAGCTGTATCTGCCTTAGTTGATCTAAATAGCAAATTTCAAAACAAAATGTATTGCTGTCATGGATTCTAACTATATGTAAAGCTTTTTCAAGTGAAATCATCTCGGATTTACAACAGCAAGGATAAGATAATTACGGGAAGCCTAGGAACTCCCAGTGTGACCTTGGAGCATTCTAAAACACGCCATATTTGCAGGCTGTTTTCATGTTTCCATCGCAAAATCTGCAAGTACCACGTCAGACTTCCAGTTTTCCGAGTTACTAAGATAAATGAAAGTCTTCGCAACATTTCGTGATTCACGTATTATATGCATATCACGATGCGGGGTTGAAAGGTAATGCTTTAATATTTTTTCCAACAAGAGCAATGCAGCATTTTCTGTTTCATTACAAACTGAGTTTATCCTACGTCCATGCCAGAGGAATAGTAAAGGGCACAGTTTATGTGTGGCCCTAGAACGACACGTGCACGCCGCTTTTGGAAAGATCCCATTCCCAGGCTTACAAAATTGGTGACTGTGTGAAAGTTGTTTGAATGTTTCCCGCCATTGCATCAGAACTGATGGTCGTGAATCTGGCACTAAATGTCTCTATGTGACATTCTGCGACCAAAAATATCACATGGAACTTTTTCTCTGCTATGGACACTGTCAGGAGAGAAAAACGTATGTTATCTTAATCAATCGAGATGTTTAATTTAGAGTGCAGTGTTGACACTGGCTGAAAAATTCTTTCGAGGATATTAGCAATTCACATTTCATTCGCGTATTTTGAAATACTCATAAGTGAATGTCGAATAAAAAGTACTGCTAAGACTTGATTTATCCTTGCAGAAAAGCATTTTCTTTACAGCAGTTTTGAACCTTATATAATTGGCGAAGCATTGCTCCTGGCGTAGCACCACCAAATCATCCTTTGTTAGTGTTTGCGATGATACAATGCGCGAAGTTCAAAGTTCTGCTTCCATAAAGATATGCTGGAATTTTTACGTACATCATAATATGGAGGACAATTTGAAACATTTACTGATCTGTACGCTTAAATAAACATATTTACCAATTTCAATCTGGCACACAATTACCATAGAACACTCAAATAAAACTTGAATGCTGATGATTATATAACGTATAGTGGACATGAACTCATCTCAGTATACTTCTGTTATGTAAATTTTTAGCTTGTTGTATTCTAAATAAAAGTATCTCATTAAACGCGAAATTTCGTATTTTTCTACGGCAGCTGTTAATTTCATTTTACTTTATTTTATTTGCAAGATGATCCGAAATTCTGTAAGAAACAAAAACCTTACAAGAGAGCACGTAGTAGTGTAGCAAATAATTACCTCTTAAATGCGAAATTGCCCGAGTTTTTGAATAGTCTTTAAATCAAAAATTGGATTGAAAGACATCCTCAAGAAAGGTGATGCATAGTTCAGCTTCAAAGAAGCTTATGCAGGGTGTCCATAGATGATTTCTCTGATTTAAGCCTCTTAACTTTTAAATGAACACTTGTAGTTAAATACAGTTTTAAACAGAAATTGATAAACATACATCGGTTTGATACATATTAATGCACTTGATAAATTTCTGTACACGTGCAGACCTAGTGGCGCGTATACCGTCAAAACGATATTTAAAACTCGCACCACACATTCTCCAACATTTGTGGGGTGGCTGTTGCTATTGAACCTGTTATGCATTCTCGCATAATAATGATACCTGAAACAACTGATGCGTATACCACATCTTTTACACAATCCTACAAAGAGGTAAGGTCTGGTGATCTTGGAGCCATAGTCTATCCCTGCCAATCCATCGATTTGGAAATGTTGCGTCTAGAGTTTTTATGAACATGTCTCCGATGAGTGGGTGCCCAATCATGTTGAAAGATGACAGTCGGCTTGCGCTGCTGTTGGGAGGTGGCATAAGTGATGAGCATGTCTAGATAAACATTTGTGGAAACCGTTTTCTCGGCGAAGAAGAAAGGACCAATTATCCGATCATACATTAGCCCACACTAGACATTAATCTTCGAACTGTCCGTAATATGAATGCTTACATGTGTGTTTACCTATCCCAAATGTACACATATTCTGCCTGTTCACTGCACCACTAAGATGGAAAGTAGCCTCGTTTGAAAAGCAGACACCTAACAAAAAGTCATTATCCTCGTCAATGATGTTTAAAATGTCATTAGCAAATGTTTTAAGTTTCGGACGGTTATCCGACTGCAGTTATTGGACAATTTGTGACATTTTGGCATGTAACTGTAAACGATTGCCTAACACCTTGTGAACCGCAAACTTCGGTATCTGTAGTTGGCGTGAAGATGGCCTCACCGATGTCCGTGGTGACTGTGTGAAAGCAGTTTGAATGTTTCCCACCACTGCATCAGAAACTGGTGGTCAACTAGAGCTCCTTTCCTTTTCTACTCTTCCTGTTTCTAAGAATTTTGTCATTCACGACTTCACATCAAGATATTTGTTTTTATACTTCGTTCTATACTTTCTCTCTGAATACCGACAGGAGGTTTCTGTTTCGGCCACGCACACAAGACATTGCACATTCTCTGTCAGGAATACCATCATAACTGAACAGCTGCTACAGAGTGGCGGATGCGGTAGACGAAAAGCACAAAAGCTCTCTAAGTGTACGAGATTACCTGTAAAGAGAATACGGATGTTTATAAATTATTACGTTGATTGAAGTATACTATATTAAAGGTGATATTTTATCTGAGGCAAAATTTTCCTTTCTATAATAGAACTCGTTAAAGATGAATTTCAAGACTTAAATTTTACCTAGAAATTCAAGATGATGAGTAGAAAGGATGTAATATCCATAAGAAGTAACTTTTAAATAATAAATACTTATACAAAACTGACATGAAAACAATTTACAAAGCAATATTACTGAGTGTTTATTAAAGGTTAAATTATAGCAATCTTGAGCAACAGCTTCTTGTCCAATGATTCACAGGTACACTAGCACTACAGCTAACAAGAAATATTTGGAAATAATAAAATGCCCCCAATTAATTATCATCTTTCTGCTTTTTTAAAGAAAGACACGAACACTGGATTATTATGCTGCATTTTCATGTTTGGCTCTTACGTAAAACAAAAGATACGAAGGGTTATCATAGGTTCCGTGCAATTAATTTCTTTTTGTTGAATTCAAATTATTTCGAAAAGGAAACAATCAGAAGTGGAGGTCATCAAAAATGAATGCTTCGGAGAATCTTCTGGCATCTTCTAAAAAGTAGTTTGAAAACTTTCAAACTTTGGTATGATTAGCAGATAGCGCGCATATGCAGCTCTAAACGTTGCTCTCGCACTGTAAAAGAAATTACTTAATTTTAAGTTTGGGAACCGTTGATGAGGTTGCTATCATTAGACTAAAACTGAGTTTTATGCTTTATTATTTAGAGAAAGTTAAGTAAAGGAACAGTCAGGCATTGTAATTATTTTTTATGCCGTATTATTTACAGAAAATAAATGTGTATTTCAATATCTGACCCATAGGTATAAAAATATTTTTTTACCCATTCTCCCCTACACTTAGAGGTATATGCCGAAGTAAAATAGAAGGCATAGCAATGCTATTTAAAACCTTTTTTTCCACTATCTAGTAAAATTCCATCTGATTGCATTTAGTAGTCGCTTCAATTTTTAACAGGCACATGTAGTTGGTTTAAATCACTAAGCACCTAAGTGCCTACTATTCCACCAGCTATTTTAAGTTGTTTATTTATAACTCTACTAAAATTGCTTCCTCAAGACTACGACATCAAACCTATGCGCGTGGCTTCTAGCTGCCATGGACTCGTCATTGTTATTTTTTCCATCTTAATCAATCAAGGAATTATATGTATATAAATGCACACAAAATATAAAATATGAAGCACTTAGCTATTGTGAATCATGCAAACTGATTATTTTTGTGAAGCAAGTTATTGTTGCTTTGAAAAAAGCAAAAGTAATTGAGGAGTGGCCATTCTATCTATGAGGCTCAGTGACAAAAATACACTCCTATGTGTTATTAATAAAGAAATAAAATAATAACCTCACTCGTATGTTCCTTCGATAAGTATTCCGACTAAAGAATTCTATGTCCGGAGAGCTCGTAAAGCGGTAGACGGCACAGCACCTAATGGTTACAACAATTCGAGCGATTAATAAGCATGGGCAGTTTCCTTGTTCTGCTCCTGCTGATCACATGGTGTTGTCATCCCCGTAACTGTAGATTCTAGTTTTAAACTGTTGAATATGTTTACAGCATTTTTCTCTAGCGATTTACAGAGATTTTCAATAAAAACTACATCTTTTTTTACAGTGCGTAAAGTAGATCAAGCTTGCGAATCCAGTGCTCTTTCTGTAACTGATCCAGTTACATGTATTTTAATGAAGGGCTCTAGTGTTTTGCCATGTATGGAGTTTATTCGTTTATTGGAGAGATCAGAAAATGTTTGTGGAAAAACTGCGTCTGATGTTATTTCGACAAAATGGGGATTCTGACTGAAAGTTTAACATTTCTACGCCATATATATTCTACATTGATATTCAAAAATAAATTTCTTCTAATTTTATCAGTAAACGTGGAAATTAGAATTATGTGGGCCTATGTCAACGATCTATGCTTCCCATAATTTCTAGACTTTTTCATTTCAAAAATTAGAATTGTGTTTATGAACATGTGTACGATCACAGAATATTAACATTAACCACTAAACGACTATCCCAAAATGTTTTGCGCCGAAATGTCTGAAAAGCATCCGACACAGATTTTCCCATGATGCTTTCTTGGATTACCAGTGAAATTGCTACATGAAGTATAATTTTGAGAAAAATATGAAATATAAACTGTGATTCCAATTACTACTAACAGCCAACGTGTAGATGCTCTCACACAAAATGCAAAGTGGACTGAAGAAAGAAAAATTACAATTGATCAGAATTACTTTTTCTTTTCCCTAATTCTGAACAAGTTAGTTAAAATATTAATCAGCTGCTATAAAATGTCCAACATAACTGGTGAGATACATATATGTATTAATGTTAAATATACACTGCCGGAAAGTGAAAAAAGAACACCAAGAAGGATTTAGCGGACGATCATGAAATTTACATATATTAATGGGGTCGAGTTTACGTAGGTGTGATGTTAATTTCGGAACCAACCGGTGAGCGCTTACGCCACAACACGGCATAATATGCAAATCATCGTCGGTGGTATTTTAAGGAGTACGGCGAATTGAATGTAATCAGTCGTCGGCGTACGGACACGTGCGAAGACCCTGCAGAAGCTGCAATTCCTGGACATGGAAGACTTGTACGATTTCAGCAGTTATCGGACTTTGAGCGAGGTCGTCTAGTCGGACTCCGCGAGGCCGGGTGGTCGTATCGTCGTATTGCGGAGCGAATTGGACGGGAAGTATCGGTGGTGGTACGATGGTGGCGTAGATGGTCCGAGGAACATTCCCACACGAGAAGACGTGGAACCGGGAGGCACAGACTGATTGATGAGCGTACCGATCAACGCATAAGAAGAGCGGCGTTGTTAAGCAGAACATCCACTGCGACGCAAATCCGAGCTGCCGTTGCACCTGAGGTGACTGACTGTGCGAACAATCCGCAATCGTCTACTAGATGCAGGACTACGTGCACGTGTGCCTCTGACTCCAGCCCACCGTCACGAACGGCTGCAGTGGTGTCTCCAACGTCTGCACTGGAGAACGCAATGGCGATCTGTCGTGTTCAGCGATAAAAGCAGATTCTGCTTGGGAGCCTCCGATGGCCGTATGCGTGTTCGCAGACGCACAGGGGAGCGTCTCCACCCTTCTTGCATCCGCCAGCGACACACAGGGCCTACACCTGGTCTCCTGGTGTGGGGAGCGATAAGCTATCACTCCGGTACACAGCTAGTGTTTGTACTGGGTACGTTAAACAGCACCTCCTACATCAACAACATCATTCAGCCCGTTGTTGTGCCATTTGTAAGATCGGTCCATCGTGGTGTTTTCCAGCAAGATAACGCACGCCCACACACGGCTCGTGCAACGCAACATACACTTCAGGGTGTGCGACAACTTCCATGGCCTGCACGTTCAACCGGATTTGTCCCCCATTGAGCACGTGTGGGATTTTATGGGACAACGACTTATCCGGTCTCCACGACCATCCTCGATTTACGCGTCCAGGTTGAGGATGCTTGGAACTCAATACCCCAAACTTACATCCAACATCTGTACGACAGACTCCATGCCAGAATTGCACAGTGTGACGCAGTTCATGGCGGTTCAACCTCGTACTAACCATGTTACATGGAAATGTTATTTTTCAGTTTACCAGCAAATACAGCTGTATTTTGCCATAATGTTTTGATCACGTTATCCTCTGTATTCCGTTATTATGCTGTATAAATTTCGTTGGTATTAGACTTCTCCTTCTTTGTGTTCTTTTTTCACTTTCCGCCAGTGTAATTAGTTGGTATAATTAAATCACTATCTCAGCTTATATGCAACGATAGAAATGCATATTTTTTTTAATTTACGGTTATCTCTCTTCATTCTTTCAGGTGCCAAACAAAATTTCCTTGATACGTCTACTAATGTTGCCAGGTATTTTGATTTCACATTTACTTTGTCAAGTTTTCCTTCTATAATTTTAGTTTTTTTTTTAAATTTTCACGCTGAATAAAACCTGGACCACTGAAATGAAAGTTTACTGTATGTTTCTTGTAATATTTATAGTTTTGATTTTCTTTTGCGTGAAATGAGATATCTCTTAATCTTCTGGAGTGTTATTTTTCAAGGGGTACTCTAGCAAGGCACGAGCTGAGACGTCAGGTAATTGAAGTTAGCGTCCTCATGACATGAGCTGCATGTTTCTACTTTTGTCTCCCATTTTGACCAAGACGCCTTTATGACACGAAACTCCGAAACCAAAATGAGGCTTGTTTAATTTTGTAGTTTATCAATTCTGTATTAATTCCCAGGATCATAAAGTTTTTCCTTATTAGGTACCAATTGTGAAATGAAAATCGTGGCCTTGAACTTTCCAAATGTACCCAACGGTTTGGTAAGGATTCGTGTGCTGACTACAAAACCTTTATTGAAATATACGCTACGGTGTACATTTCCAGGGGATTCACGATATGATAAAGCAGTTGTTTAAAAAAAATGCGAGAAACTACACTACCGAAAAGGAGCAGGCACATCTTACATAAAGTCGTATACATGCATTTTAAGAACAGTGGTGTAAAGAGTATTTAGGGTTTCTGCAGATATCGAAGTTTCTGGAATCGCAGGCGATTCTGCCGGGCATTTGAAATGTCTGTTGCGGGTTAAACCAATGCGAACGCTTGCTTGCAAATGCTTTTTAAGGGAGTCATCTGGGTTTCACATAATGAATCACAATTAAAAAATACTTTTTGTGAGCATTATCGTTCAAGCTGAGGCAATAATAGCCGTTCTGTAGGCATGATGAAACTATTTCTTCGGTAAATCTCAGGAACTTTACGAAATTCTGAACCGCATTGTTGTCGATAAGTCCGGTGCAAATAAAACATTACGAGGAAAAAAGTTCAAGAAGGATTGTCTTGCAAGGGAAAAAAATGTTTGCCGCCCCGGTGGCGCAGTGGTCTAAGCGATGGCCTCTGATCATTCGTCCGAAATGGGTCCGGGTTCGAATCCCGGTGAGGCATGGATGTTGTGTTTGTCTTACGGCACTGGCTCTCTCCCTTCCCTGGAACCAGTGACCCTAAATTAGGGACGGGCGACTGCTTATAGCCCATTGAGTTGCTCACGGTGGTCGTTAAACCTACAATCAAAAAAAAAAAAATGTTTCGATAAAAATTTAAAATTGAAGGCTCCCACGATGCTATCAGTAGCAGAAGGGATGAAGAGTGTATGGAAATTTTTTATCGATGCACAAGAAAGAGAACATTCACTGCATAATAAATGGTAATATGGTCACTTATGTTATATTTGTAAAATATAAGGTATTTTATGAAATGATACACACGACGTTTTGATGGAACACAACACAAGATTTCAAGACATCGAAGAACTTTAATCTCTTTTGGCTTGATGCATCAACATTTCGTGAATTCCCTAAAAGATTTTCATCAAATTCTTGAGTTTATTATAGTGTTATCCGTTAATAGTGAAGAAGCCGCTGCGTTTAACAAAAAAGCAAGATGTGCCTCAAGGTAAAAAATGTACAAGAATATTGATGTTCAGGAGGCATTCCAGTTTTTACTTAAATGTAACTTGCATAAGGATATATGTATTCTCTAGTTCTTCCTTTAACCTCAACCACAGTGTCAGTAGAAAGAAATCTCCAGTTTAAAACTAATAAAAAAATTACTGATGAAACATTATTTCACAGCAAAGACTATATCGATTTAGCTAATATCGCGGGGGAGAAACGAACTTGTGGTTAAACAGCTTTTTTGCGGTGACATCATTGACCGTTATACTTTCTTAAAAGAAAGAAGAATTTGCCTTATGTACAAGAATTTTTTTTTTACGGATTTTTTTTAACACTTCACCTATGTATCTGGTCACGAGCCGCCACTGCAAACGACACCAACAATTGAGTTTGAGACTGTGGTTGTTTGAGGTCATACGCCCACAAAGAAAGCCTGTCCCCCTTCTCAGAGTAGCCTGTTTCGGAATTCGCCACTTACTGCAATACGTGTTAGCATTTATTATTGTTCCGTGTAACATAAATTTAGCATAAGCCCTCGCGAATCTGAGAATACAAATATGCAGAAACTTTTCCCCGCTGATCTTGAACATTGTTCGGTATTTGAGAACTCTGAGGCCTTTCCTACTAAAGGCAGTTGTCTTCCTTCAAGAGTAAAATGAACCTACGTCTGATCGCCAGCCACTTTGGGCTCCTAGAACGCTTTCCCTTCCTCTTCAAATCGTTGAAGATTTGGCAACATCTAAACGCCAAGATTTCTTGTTCTTCAAACTAATTTCTTGGAAGAAAGAGCGCAAGCTTTCCAGTATTCCATCGCTTAATGGACAATCTTGCAGACGGTTTGAACTGCCATGTTTATCTTAAGAGATGTTTGTGAAACTTCTTCGATTTCCAAAAGCCAGTATTTCGGCTGGTTACATGCTTATCTGTGTTACTGATTTTATAGCTCTGTTCATCCTGAATCTTCCGCTTTCAAACTTTCAACGCCGTTTTCCCGCATTCTGGACAATCATTATTCTGCCCCTAAACTTCAGTGAATTGAAAAAGCAAATTACGCCCCCATACTTCACGTGACAACGCTTCTAACAGATTCACCATTTAAAACGGTCGTAATATGAAAAAAATCTACATCCAACACCTGGCGCAATTAATTTGATACAATACCACGATAACATCTGTGTTGCCACACCGCGAAACTTTATTCTGATTAAGCCATTAAACTTAGCGCAGGGAACCTTAGTTTTGATCATCTCTTATGTCTTCTTTCATTTACTATATATCTCCGCATTTAGAAGTCATGTTTAAAACATTATTTCTCTTTTCGGGTGGCTGTAACCGTCACCATGGCTGGATAGGTCTCTGTTGGTCCTGAGCATTAGCATAATCGTGGGCCTTCAACATAAATGTGAGGATATTTCCTCCTTTTTGCGTAGGTTCCAAAATATGACTACAATATTTTAGTAATACTCTTGAAATATCACTAGTCTAGCAAAGTTATAGTTACTGTCTTGCACACTTTTGCGCAGCCTAAAGGTACAGCACTAGGACTTAGGTATAAAACTGCTTTTATAGAAATCTTAGTACTGATAATTTTGGGATCTTATATTTTTTCACACACTGGAGAGATCGAATTATAGTAGGGTTAAGCTTCATAAAGCAACATCGAGGATCTGTATCGTAAGTCTTCGCTTCTAATTAAATTTCAGGTACCAATGAACGCGTTGCCGAAAAGTCGTGAACTCGCAACTTTTTGATCTAAAGTTAGATGGACGGCTGGCACCCATGAGATGTTGATGCTAGCTTGACCGCATTCGCGATAGATCATCTTTCAGTGATCTCTTGTGGGTTGACGTGAGGAGCTGAAGAAATGAAGTCTTCCGGAAGTGAGTGTGGCACTCTAAATGATTTCTCCTGGTGTTGACTTAAACTTCGCTTGGAAGACGAGCCAAGACCCAGTAAAAAAAAGGGGGGGGGGGAGAATTCCTGTCGAGCTTTCTATCAAATGAGCATTTATAGAAAAGCCTGAGGTCTACGCCAATGCTCGAAGATGACGTTGGTAGAGAACTGGAACTCTGCAGTTAAGATCTTTTATTGCTCAAGAAGTGAGGAATTTATACATTAAGATACGAAATAATAAAAAAAATTTCACACACCGGAGAAATCGAGTTGTAGTAGGGAAATTTTGCCATATTTTCTCTAGTGATATTTGTCGATGAGTAAACTTTTGTCGTCCATACGAACAGACTGATCTCAGGCAGTAAGTGTAAAGAATGTAAGGAGTCAACCGAGATAGAGGATGCTGGAAACGCTCGTGCGAAACAAGGATCAGTAGGAATGATGACTGTTGAGTGATTTTAGACTTCTAGCGTGGTACACAAAACAATGTCTGAAGACTATTTTTGTTCAGTGGACGGCCGTAGCAGATTTAGTGAAAGATGTTTTGTGATTAGTATTTTGGCATTAGGGTACACAAAGTATAACGAAGTAAATTTCACCGTCATTTTTGTCCACGCCGGGCATCGAACCAGGGTACCCTCATTCCGGAATAAATCGCTCTCCCAACTGAGCTACGCGGACGTATGCTCTCGCTGCTATCTGCCTTTATCTCATGTGCGTCCTGCGGTGAATCTCCCCCCCCCGCCTCCTCCGAAAGAGGGTCGGGACCATGTGTCGCTGTAGGCAGTCATCCGCTGAAGAACGTACTTTGGAGAAATCCCAGCCAATTTGCTGTGTGGAACGTAACATCACACCGTTGCGGGAACTTTAACGGCCAGGTTATTCGTGAAGTTCGGGCATCGAACCCGGATCCCCTCATTCCGGAATAAGTCGCTCTCCCAACTGAGCTACGCGGACGTATGCTCTCGCTGCTATCTGCCTTTATCCCATGTGCGTCCTGTGGGGCAGGCACGTCACAAAAGATTATGTCCAAAATCAGGTTTACGTGGATCTGAAATATATGAAAGAAATTTATTCAGTTGAAACTGCTCAAAATTTCAGCTGATGAATCAGGACGACGACGTTAACGTAACCTGTAGGCAGCATTTGTTGAAACTCCAGGTTATTAGTTGACATGTCACTTTCTGGTTGTCTTCCAGGGGAACGATGTAAGAAATTTCGGTAATGCGGGAGAGAAAATCTGATGAGATACTTTCTGGTCCCTTGGTATGCCTCATCTCTCTGGTAAACTGTTAAACTGACCATAAGATCTGTCGCAGTCTTCGCGGTTTTTTTTATATACTTTGAAATTTGATGCATTTGGCTTTATATACACTAAAGTAGCAAATTATTATGCACACGCAATAGTAGTCAGGCACGAGCTATTTATCACTCACGTAGGTAACTATGACGTTGAGATGGCTTTTTAAACAGTTCTCTGCAAGGGATTCGGATGTGTACGAAGGGTTGATAGCAGAAATATGGACAGAAACTCGTGATTTAAGCGACTTTGAAAGAGGCATGACAGTGGGAGCTAGGTGAGAAAGCATCTCAGAAACTACAAACCACATCGGCTATGCAAAAACAACTGTATCGAGAGTGTACAATGAGTAGCGCACCAACAATAAGATAAGCAGTCAGCGGTGTCTTCCTGTGGGCAGAAATGATTGGTCGATATTCGAGGACAACGGTGGCTGGAGAGGATTGTACGAGGCAACAGATGAGCCCTGCAGCACGGATAATTTCATCAGACACAGCGCGCTGCAGATTAATGCAAATGAACTTTAGCGGTAGAAGTCTTCTTCGTGCATCACGTGTTTCTAATAGAAACCGACAAATTCGTCTGCAGGAGCACAAGAGCCCCAAAACTGGACCCTTGAGGACTGGGAAAAAGTCGCCTGGTCCGATGAGTCACATTTCCATTAAATGCACTCCGATGGACGGGCCAAAATATAGCGTCAACAGCATAAATCGGTGGATCCCACCTGCCTGGTGTTAACTGAACAAGCTCGTGGATGATGTATGGGGTCTGTTTTCATGGTGAGAAATGGAGTTTCTTAATACCTCCGGAATAGCATTTGGATGCCCAGAGGTGTCCTAATATCACTAGGGACCAGAGATACCCCCTAGATGCACATGGTGTTCCTTGATGGAGATGTCTATGTACTTTTAGCAAGATAATGCGCCATGACCCAAGGGCCGTATATAATCACAGTGGTTCCAGAAGTACGATAGATACTTCAAAGTGCTAAAGTATACCCCACAGTTCATACCTTAACCCAACTGAACACCTGTGGGATGAGATTGAGAGCTCCATTTGGGACAGAGATCCTCCTCCATAGCAAACATTTAGCGATTAATGGAGGCCATAATATCCTGGACGACATACTGTAGAACGATATAAGCACCTGGTTGAATTCATGCCACAATGAATCGAGGCTGTTTTGAGGGCCAAGAGCCTACCAATTTATTACGTATGTGTTCCTAATAATTTGGTTTTCAGCGTAATTTTTTATATTGTGTTGATATACAGTAATATACAATCAACGGGCAAAACATTAGGGATACTTACCTAATAGCGTGTTGGTCTTCCTCCAGCGCGAATAATAGTCTGTACACGACCAGGCATAGACTCCACCAGATACCGCAGGGTGTTTCCGCATGTAACGCCAGCCATGCTTGTTGTACCTTTGTCCACAACTCCGCCCGAGACGTTGGTCCTGGGTCCATGGATCTGATAGTCCGCTCCATGGCATCCCAGAGAGCTTCCACGAGGTTTAAATCCGGGAATCGGGGGGGCATTGGATGGTTTCAAACTCAGCTGAGTGTTCCTCAAGACATGCCTGGGTGGTTGCGGCCCCATGGGCGGCGCTTTGTCCTGTTGAAACAGACCATCGAATACAGGATGCGCGAAGGCTACGAAAGCGTGTAGGTAATCAGCCAGCACATGCTGGTAGCGCGCAGTGGTTAAGTACATCTCCAGGCACACTAAGGGACCTAATGTGTCCCATGAGAAGGCTCCCGAAACTATCGCGGCCTTGAATAGAGCTAGTTGGCACGACGGGGCCATGGCTTCATGCTGTCGACACCACATCTGCGCGCTCCTGTCAGCTCAGTGCAACTGAAAACGGGATTCATCGGACCACATGACGCGGCGCCTCTCTGCATAGGTCCAGTTTTGATGTGCCCAGCACCAGGCGGGGCGTAATTTCCAATGATGACCAGTCAACAGTGACACGCAAATACGGCGTTGGCTCCCGTATCCCAGGGTATACAGCGTGCGTCGTATAGTTTGCTTGCTGATGTCGCTTGGGCCTCCGACATCTAACATGGATGTGATTTGTGCCGTCGTTCTAAAGCGGTTGGCTGTACGAGCCTGGATAGTCTACGCCGATCAGGGTCATCAATGGATTTTGGTCGGCCACCGATTGCTGTCTGAGCACTGGTACGTCCGTCGATGGATTACGGCGGTACAAACATTGATACGGTTACCCTCGGGAACCCTAGGCTTCTTACTATTTGGACGATAGATAGTTCCATCTGTCTTGCACCGACAATGCGCCCACGATCAAAGTAGCTCAGATCACCACGTTTACCCATGCTTGTCAATTGCGATACACTGCTGGGAAGCCCTGCTGTCCACATATTGATCGCCCGCTTTCGGTTTGGGTCTATTCCACTCTGCGTGGGGGATGCCCATGGTCAACTGCCAATCACCCGTATCTCTAATGTTTTGTCTACTGAGCGCGTATATCTCATATTATTAACGCAACCTAAGATTACTTACATTGTATCTAGCAAATTTATTCATCGTTCTATTTATCAAACTCCAACAGCACTTGACCTGCGAGTCAAGTTTTATATTTGTAAGCATCGTCAAGCATAAATGCGTAGTAGATAGACTAAGACATATTTCAATTTGTCTCTGAGTATTCGGTATAACAGTAACTCTCCGGGTGATAAATGATATGAAATTTAGTTCATACACTTGTTTTTATACCTACATTCTGTGTAATCACCGAAAATTTAAAGAAAGTGACTGTTGATATATAATTCATGAACTTATGGATACATTATTAAAATCAAGATTTTATGAAAGTCTGATTTAAAATGTTTTATTTTTAGTCAATAATTTTTTATTTAAGAGGGCCTTATATAAGACCCTTTTTCCGTAGGCTGTAGAGTATTTACATCTGTCGTCTTTTCAGCTATAAAATCTTGTGTTTAAGATTATTATTTTTTTTTTCAGTTTTATTTTTGCTCTGTAAGAAACCTACATTTGTTTGTTAACATGTGGTTCTGCGAATGAAAGTGCAGCATGTGGTAAAACCCCATTATTTTCTTTTGATTTTGTAGAATGACGAGTTTTCAAATTAGCCAGCCCCAGGAAGATCGAAAGCATTATTTTAAGCAGAAGTACAACCACCTCGCAACATACCTTGAAGAATATCGTCAGCATATATTTTACTTATTCATATTTTTCGTAATAAATGCGGTGCTGTTCGTGGAAAGGTTCATTTGTGAGTATAATCAATTTATTTTTTCTGTTCCATTGCCTTTCAATGTGCTAATATATTATTGTAAGCAGTGTTGTTACACCCGAACACAGACCCCATCCAGTGAAAGTCTCTACTAAGTGTGGATTAGTCGCTTCGGACGGCATGGGACAAAGAATTCTGGTATTCAATCATCATTTATCAGCCAGTGGAAGAATTGGGCTTTTGAAAAACTGCTAGTCAGCTCTATAAGGCTAAATAAGTCAGCGCGCTGCTGCCTCAAACAGGTTGGATGCTGCGAATATTTCGATTACGCCTTCTGTATTTGCGCTATATTATTCTCGAAATAACTCACTGTATGTATTTTAATCTACACGTAGTATGTGTAATAATCGTTGAGCTTAAAGTTCCATTTTTTAAGATTTACGTATAAGCTTTTCAGACCTGTAATTTGGGGAATTGCATATTAAAATATATTTCTTTCTGAAGGATATATTCCTAATGTCAATATCATACAGTAAGAACAAGCAGAAAGATGAATTTTTCTCAGAGACATACTAGTACTAAAGGTTCTACTATATCTCTGGAGCTAGGGGTTGAATCTCTTCTGGGCATATTTGCCTAATCTTGGGTTCACCCTCTTTTCTGAAAGTAGCAGTTCTAAAGTGTAGATGGGAAGAGACTGCTTTCTTCTGTGCTTGTGAGGGTCTTTAAAAAAAATAACACCGAAATATTCAGCGAATTTAGGGGTAAACCACTCTTTTGTGATTAATACTATTCCCGTCATGCAGGCAAAGGATGATCATCAACTGACTTGGGATTTAATTTCATTGGCATTCCAGCATAGATCGCATTTGAAAAAGACCTTCGATCGCACGTAAACGTACATTCCAGAGTCAGTACCAGCGAGTGATAGCTAGCCTACTAGGCGTTCTCTAACCGTAAGGCATCCTAGAGAAAGCCAGTGGGTAGCACTTTTTGCTACCGGCGTTGGGTAATGCATGCATCGTTGCAGAGTAGCAGTTTTCATAAAGCAACTGAAATTCGAAGTTAAGCAAAAAAACTATTGCCCCTAGCTGTCGTCACGGATGAGTTAAGTAAAATCCAAATGACATTCAGAGTACGTCATTGTTGGATAGTATTAATCTATTAACTACTATCGCAAGAGTACTATTGTTGGGTAGCCCTTGTGAACTACTTTCTTAAGAAGACCATTGTTGTGTAACACTGATGGATCGTTTTTAAGGCAATTGCTTGCTAACACTGAAGATGATTAATTTTGTAAGTAGACCACATTGTTAAGTAAACCGATGGATCATTTTTTTTTAAGTAGACCATTGGTGATTAACACTCGTAGATCTTTTAAGACCATTGTTTAGTAATACTGGTGGATCATTTTTAAGGACATCGTTGAGTAACACTGATGGGTCACTCATTTTCTTTCAGGAAGACCAGTGTTTGCATTGTTGGGTAACACTGGTGGATAATTAGCTTTTTCAAGACCATTATTATGTAACATAGGTGGATCGTTGTTTTAAAAGACCATTGTTGGGTAACACTGGTGGATAATTAGCTTTTTCAAGACCATTATTATGTAACATAGGTGGATCGTTGTTTTAAAAGACCATTGTTGGGTAACACTTATGAATCATATATTTTTTATGAAAATCATTGTTAGGTAACGCTAATGGATCACTTTCTTATGAAGACCATTGTTGGGTAACACTGATCATTTTTTTTAAGTAGTTCACTGTTGGTTAACACTGATCGATCATTTTTTTAACCATTGTTAAACCTTATGAACCACTTTGTAAAAAGACAAATATTTCAGTATATTTGTTCCAACGAAGATTAAATAGAATTAAGTATAACAGTAGATGAATTTCCAAAAATGCTCTTCTAAATATGTTACATCAAGCTCAACTTTTTGCAGTTCATCCTTCCAGAAATCTCATTTTTCATTGGTTGTTTTACATTGTATGTTGTACCTCCGTGATTTTAGTGTTCAGTACAGACCTACCCGATAATTCGAAATTTGTTGAATGATTTTCGCATATTGCACGAAACTAAAACCTTTCCGAAAACAGCTCATGCTCATAAAACCTCATTTGCACATGAGCTTTTATTTATGATAACCATGTTCTGTGACTTGACCTGATATCCGTTTTTATGGAATTTTTTTAGGTTTTTTAATACTTGCCTGCGCACTTATTTGTATGATTTTTCTATTTATTTCCAGTTTATACGTACTTCACGGAACACATGGACCTTCGTCATGTAATGGGTGTTGGAATTGCATTCACACGCGGTTCAGCAGCCTCACTGTCGTTCTGCTACTCAGTGCTTCTCCTGACTATGTGTCGAAATCTTATTACAAAAGTCCGAGAAATTTCCTTACATCAGTTTATTCCATTGGATTCCCATGTGCAGTTCCACAAGATTGTAGCCGTAACAGCTCTTTTTTTCACTGGTGAGTTACCTTGGGTGCATGGTAAAAAAAAAATTAATTTTACTAGTGTAAGAAAAATAAAGTCTATGATATATGGAAAAATTATGACTGTAAACACTATTATTCGTGCATAAATACTAGTATTAAAAGAATTCCGTCTTGTTGCACGATGATATTTATTCAGCTAAAACACGAAATCTATGTACATGTTAAAAAACACATGAGCTCTTTCGGTGTCACAGTGACACCTTCATCAGATGTGATTTCCATCATGTGGTTACATGCTGGTCTTAAGTACGTGAGCAGATGCATCATGGGAAAGGTAATGTCAGTGTCACATGATATACCAGATAACAAGACAGTCAAAAAAGCGTAATTAGCCATTGAAAATTACTCAACAGAAACAAAAGTTATTGTGCTGTCATTCCCAACAAGATTGCTCCAGGGTTCAGGCAAAACACAAAAATAATAGTCATTACAGCAACGTGTATTATATAGAGGCTTTCTGTAAATAACAAGGAACAAACAGAGTTAGGTGTGTTTATGATCTTAGCGTTGTCCCAGTCAGGGATGGAATTTCCAGCACATACAGTTCTTGCAAAAGAGGTGCTTTGGTGATTAAGTTTTAAATCATATCTGTGTTCATTTAATCTCAAATCCAAATTTCTTTTGGTTGAACCCACATAATGATTATTTAGTTCATCAGAAATAGTGTCGAGCATAGGAATAACATACATACCCTATTTTTTCCCTTTGTTAATTTTGTCACGATCGTTGCGGATAATGGTATATAGATTGCATGATCGTATTCCAAATTGTATTTTATGACGGGAACAAATGTTGGTAAGAAGGTTTACAATATTTGGATTAAAATCAACAGATCCAACATATTTTTTAGGCACTTGTTCACTAATTAAAGCAGTTTACATAGCAAACCGTACTTTACTGTGCACCCCTTAACAACGTCGTCCGGGGAACTATGGTTTTTAGCAAGGGATGATATGCAGTGTAGTTCTTGAGCTCTGGCAAAATGGCTAAAAAAATGTGAATATGCTCTTCTAAATAGGAAGTGCAGAGCAGAAATTTTATGCTGAAAAGTGTGAGCAGAATTGTGCGGAATTAGAGTGGGTGTGGAAGTGGGTTTTTGATAAACGGCAAAAGACAAGGAATTGTCAGAAGGGTTACGAGTAATTTGAAAATCAAGATAAGGTAAAACTAAATTATTTTCAAGTTTTATCGTGAGTTTGATGGAGGGGTATTGAGAAGACATAGCGTTGACAAACTGATGTAACTGATTTATGGTATATGGCCAAATTACCAAGATATCGTCAACGTAACTGATATATAAACTAGGTTTTTGTGGGAATCTTTGTATGACTTTATTTTCAATATGCTGAAGAAGAATTTCTGCTAAGACTGCAGATAAAGGTGAACCCATGGCTGTCCCGTCGGTTTGTTGGTAAAAAATGTTCTGAAATTTGAAAAATGAACGCCTTTTAATGAGATGAAGAGCATTCATTATGAAAGAAATATCATTAACAGAAATGTTAGAATCAATGAGCAAAGCCTGAATCAACTGAAATGTAGCTTCAATAGGTACTTTCGTGTATAACGAAACCACATAAAAAAAAATGGGCTGTGTATGTTATTTCTGGTGAACTAAATAATCATTATGTGGGTTCAACCAAAAGAAATTTGGATTTGAGAGTAAATGAACACAGGTATGATTTAAAAATGAATCACCAAAGCACCTCTTTTGCAAGAACTGTATGTGCTGGAAATTCCATCCCTGACTGAGACAACGCTAAGATCATAAACACACCTAACTCTGTTTGTTCCTTGTTATTTACAGAAAGCCTCTATATTTCGGCTTATAATACACGTTGCTGTAATGACTATTATCCTTGTGTTTTGCCTGAACCCTGGAGCAATCTTGTTGGGAATGACAGCACAATAACTTTTGTTTATGTTGAGTAATTTTCATTAGCTAATTATGCTTTTTTTACTGTCTTGTTATCTGGTATATCATGTGACACTGACATTACCTTTCCCATGATGCATCTGCTCCAAGTACTTAAGACCAGCATGTAACCATATGGTGAAATCACAACTGATGGTGTCACTGTGACACCAAAAGTGCTCATGTGTTTTTTAACATGTACATAGATTTCGTTTTTTAGCTGAATAAATATCATCGTGCAACAAAACGGAATTATTTTAATACTAAGTATATTATAAAAATACTTTGTTGCATGTTGAGCTGTATTTTTCAGATACATAAACTGTCGTAACAAGCTTTCAGAGACAAAATTTTAAGAACAGACTTAATCAAAAAGTAATTTACTGATTTATAAAAAACAGAACTCATGCAGAACGCTTTTTGATGCGATTATAAAGTCGGAATCAGTCACTGTTTTCAGACAAAAACTGGTGCATAACGCTTTCTGAATTTCTCATATTATTTACTGAGGAAATCGGAGACTTCGTCCAATACTGGAACAGCTGTTTTTATTAGCCTCCTGAGACATCAAACGCCATTTAAAGGGAGGTTTTTGGGAAACGCAATACCATTCTGGGCAGGTAACAGTTTTAAACCTTCATTTTTACACGCTTTCCTATCTCGAATTAATTCTTTAACTCTGCATGTGAATCTGATGCGCACAACAGCACGTTCTGCAGCAAGAAGAACCCGTCGTGTTGAATGCAAGCTAAAAATGAACTTGACCTCTATTAAGAATCTCGCGATTCTGCGCACGGGTTTCGGGAAATAACTGCACGATTTTACGCGACGACCTCATGGACCGTTACATGTGGGCGATAAATTTACGTGATTCTCATTCACTTAACCGACACAGTGACCACTAGTCAGTGCTTGAAACTAAAAATCCATAAGAGATCATTAAGTTCTGCGACGAAAAAAGTGAATGAGAATGATAGATAGAACTTTGTAAGTGTCTTAAACCAGCATAATCAGTTGATGACTCTGTATGATGATTATGTAGCTATTCTTCTACAAATATCTGAATTTTGATGATGTCTCCGTTCTTACCGTACACTTATCAGGCTAGAAAAAAAATAAAGAACCAGAACTAAAAAACAACATCCATCTTACCTCGTTGAGACTCGTATTCTGACCCTCGTGTAGGTGTTCGTGTCGCCCACCTGGAGATGGTTCGTCTCCAATAAAGTTCATGCAGCTGTGGTGTTCGATGCCTTTATGAAAGTTGGAGGAAGAGCTGGGCATCAATTATCAGGAATGTTTTGTAACTAGTTATGCAGAGAGATTCAAAATGATCTCAGTTAAAAAAGAAAACCCATAAAAATAAAATTCAATGGCCCAGAGAGCAAGATAATCGAGCTATATTTTGGAAGAAAACCTGAAATCTTTATACTGTTCGCAGTAACATTTCACACACTGCTCTATCCAGTTTCCAATTTTAACACTCTTTAGCATCTAAAAGTAGTCGAGAAATCATTGTGCACTTCCGTTAAAGTAACTCATGCTGTAATTGTTTTCCGATGAGTTTGAAAAGAACGAGAACGATCTACTAAATGGCCTCGTTAGTCGCAATTGGTATGGGAGATTTAAAGCCATGTTTGAGCTAATAGGTGCGACAATACCTCTGAGAATTTCGCTGAAAATATTGTAGTGACCGATTCATGTAAACAAGTCTTTCAATAGACATACAAGAGATAAAGGAATCTTTATTATTACTGCAAGACAAACCAAACCAAAACAATTAATGGGTGAATCAATCACAGCATGGGATTACTTTATACTTACAATATTTTAGAAGTTGGAATTTGAACATAGTGATATCCTAGATCCGAGGAAAATTGGAACTGGTACCCCCAGGTGGCCGAGTGGTCTGAGACTTTGGCTTCTGATCATTAGTAAGAGATAAGCCTAGGTACCGTATGAGTCATGGGTGGTGTGTTTGTCCTACGGACCCTGGCTCCTTTCTTCCTGGGCAGATTGACACGGCGGAGAGTGCTAGACGGAAAGAGCGAGTGCCAAACTAAGGCAGCCCAAGAAATACCACATCGATGGTGCAGTGGTATAAGCGCTGGCTTCTGAAAATTCTTCCGGGATGGGTCAGGGTTCGAATCCCGATGAGGCATGGACGTTGAGTTTCCTTTACGGCACTGGCTGTCTTCCTTCATTGGAACCACTGGACCCAAATTTCTTACGGGCTATAGCTTATATCCCTTAGAGTTGCTAGTGATGGTCGTTGAAAGACTAAACAAAAATAAAATGTTGTAGTGAGGGGCATCTCCATGGACTCAGATTGAACAGCTCGGAGAGAAATACCTGAGAAAAGTTATACAGGCACGAAAGCTGAGTGAGTTGTATGGTTGCGAATGTTGTTTGCACTAAACAACTCGCTCCGATAATAGTAATCCCCTCAGTTCGTTTTCTGATTCCTCGTGAGCAACACAAAAGAAATGCCCATTATAATTCTCGGAAGCACGACGCAATAATCACACTGAATAGATAAGACTAGATTGGTTACAACTATTCAGTGTAAGTACGAGGGTCATAAAAGTTCTGCACACGTTAATCTAAAACGGAAGCGGATGATGCAATCGAAAAATGATTGCGTCATCTCAAAGTCAGACTCTCAGCAACGCAGTGGTGTCAGAACGGCTCGCTATCATTTGCTGTGTGGACGTGGGTGGGTTTGGAAATGGAAGTGTGCAGGTCCTCAGGTCGAGGCACCGCGTTAGATTAGCTCACATACACGAAAATAGGAACTCTGCTGGAGGAGAAACTCTGACACATATCCACACTGCCCTGCAAGAATCTTGTGAGGAAGGAACTCCTGATCGAAGCCCAATTTCTTTCAGAGGAAAAAGTTTTGACCGAAAATTAGTCAAAATCGCCCCCAACTTGTTGGAAGCGGGAGCGATTTTGCTGAATGGCGACGTATCGTGTCATGGTGCAGCGTCGGTACGGGGGACTTTTGTCAAAATATGGCTGGGAAACTTTCTCACCCACCATACAGCCCTGATCTCAGTCCATCCGACTTTGAACTTTTCCCAAAGTTAAAAAATCGGCTGCGTGGCATCCGCTACGAATCACTGGACTAACTGTCATTGGATGTGATTCGATTAATACGACAGCTGAACAAAAATGGCGAACTACGGGGCATCCAAGACCTGCCTCACCGTTGGCAAGCTGACATTAGCAGCGGAGGAGAGTAGATTGAACGGAAATAAGGTACGTTTTCTCAGTTACTTAACACTTTTCTCAAAAATGGACAGTGTGCACAACTTTTATCACCCCCGTAATACGCATTATTCATTCACAATAAATATTTAGACATGTGGAATGACAACAGTGTACGAGTATTTCAAAAACCTGTGTTATTAGACGTGACTCACCCGTAACATCCCTTTATTTAAAATTTCTCAAATTAAGCAATTTTAATAAAAATTGAAAACAATTAGTAATGAAAATTTTAGAAACATTGATAATAAAAACAGTAAATCAGTTTTCACGCTGCTTTTGAAAATTTTCATTACAGGTTGAGTTTATGTATTCCGGCTCAACGCTAAAACACTTTTTATTTTGAACTGAACCACTGTAAATATGTTATGCTTTAATCCAAAAAGAAAATGACACAAATATGTAATGACGAAACACGTTAAAGATGTATACTGAGAAATTCTCAAAGCGAATATAGTTCAGCCGTTGGTTCCACAATTTGAAGTCCTGAGTACAGCTTAGTCGGTTATGCACGTTAGCCGACAGGCTGAATTCAACACTCGACGCCAGATCTAGGGTTTATTGCAGTTATTCACACATCGCACTTGTTTCATAGTATAAGTTAATGGATTAATAATTCCTTTTAATAAAACTGTCTAAGATTTCAGAGTTACCGTATGATAAAGTATTGGTAGTAATGTAAATTTCGAATTTTCTCATTACAATTGAAAACAATTAAAACACTTAAATTTAACTTTTATTAGCGTCCTTCCATTTGGCCTTTGACTCACCCTATGCAATGCAAGTTTTCTTCAAATCTACGCCAATTTTCCTGTTCCGTTCAACAGCTTTCCAATAGGTATTTTGTTACCTATTTAGGTCAACATTCAGAGTTCTCAAGTAGTAAAACGAAACCTCCTTTGTCTCGCATCGTGATTAGTGGTAGCAATTTTTTTTTCCAAAAACGCCTCTGTGTTAGTGATTTTTACGCCCTGTGCTTGACATTTCTGTTTTGCTTTAGTAGCAAAGTGGCTGCAGCTTCTCTGTCAGGTAAGAGAATATTTGAGAAGCCTCCCCAATAGAAAAACTGACCTTTTTCTGGTCTCTGCCTCCTTGCAGTTGCAAAGAATGATCGTGCTTGAAGAGGGCTCTGTCAATAGCAACTAACCTGCTGAAAGGCACAGTGGATACAAAACCTAACATAACACTATCGATCTTGTTCAAGAACACGCTTTCAAACTGTTCGTCGAAAACAACTAGAAGAGAAGACAAAACCTGAAAAGTGGGCACCACATGAATTGCTTCCAGACGATCTTGAATAAGTACATAGTTACACTCCAACCAACTTCAAGCAGCGATTTACAGTGGAATATTGACTGGGGAATGTAACGTGGATGCTCCATTGTAACACTGAAAGGGCGTTGCCTGAGACTCGAGGAACATCCTAAAGAAGGGCGGCACGTCGTGTATGTTTTTCTTTGCGTTTAGTTGGGTATTCAGGACCATACTTTATTTAATGTTACAAATCCCAATGAGACAGCCCATATATGTATTTCCAGAAACTTCAATGTTTGTGTGCCGTATTGCAACAATAACCTTATTTTGATGTACTGAGAACGAACGTATTTTGTTCGAAAAGGACAGCGTACGCCCTCCTACCGCTCGATGTGCGGCTGGCAGGATAGAAGAAAATTTCATAGGTAAGAAATGCTACAACCGGCAGAATCGCCAGAATTGCACCATACTGCCATCTTTTTCTTTCCGAAATTCATCTCAATATTTAGATGACGCTGCAGGCCTAGATGTTGTGAAAACCGATTTCGAAACCATGAAATACAAAACGTAAAATTTAAAATCTGAAAATATGGGGAAAGGTCATGGAAAAGTAGAGTGAATACGTACTCAATTGAAATTTGATTTGACTGAATTGTGTTCTTTGTCTTGAAAGACCGCGTAAAAAAAGCGGGTACATATGAGACAATTGATGCTTCTATTGCTACTGTTACTATATAATCTCATAGGATTAGAAATGCACACTTGAATCAAAATGTTTCAAAAACAGCTCATTCTAAACGTATCTTTTGTTTGTTTTTTTATTGTATAGATTGTTCTTTTAAAGTATCTCAACTGGATTCAACGCAAATTTAATCATAAAGTTTAAATTGAGATTTCTAACAAAAACTGTTTCACTTTCTAGTTATTCATACCATGGGTCACTGCATCAATTTCTACCACGTGTCGACTCAACCTCTCGATCACTTACGGTGCCTTACTCAAGAAATGCATTTCGAGTAAGTATTTGTCTGTTCTAGCATTTTGAATAAGCGAAATAGAAATATCTGGTGTTAAAATCTGCGATCAGTATGACAACATATGACTCCAGTAACTTTTAAACTATTTATTTTCGTTAAACAAAATTGTACAACTTAAAAATTTCCTCAAGCATCGAGTTTCAATAACGGTTCTTTTTTTTTTTTTACAAAATAACTGTGAAATCGAGCAAAAATATAAAATGAACTATCAAATCAGTTTTAGTGCAAAGTATTTGAAATGTACCTATTATATTGTTACATAATTCGCGGCCCACTATACTGATCTGATATTGTGAGGCCACACAAACAGGATAAGACCGGAACGGTCCGGTTCGTACTCTGGATCAGAGTGCTATTGAGAAGACAGTGTTACGCTGATATTTACTAGAGAGCCTTAAATATGAATCAATGGGTAATTTAATTGCATTATTACAATTGAAAGGGAAACGAACACTGCATAATTTCGCTAAACATAAGTTTTAGTATAAGCATATTCATTTAATTCAATATATATTATTTCAGAAATCTGAAAAGACAGGCTCTCTCGGCGGAAAGAAAAACTTTGTCAAGACAATTAGTTTTACCACGAATACACGGTGACAGCTTTCACCATAGTTAGCTAGCTAAGCTTTTCAGAACTCGTGTATCGTTATTTTTTTCCGTCACAGAAGAGCTGTTAATCCGTGAACACATACAGAGTCTAACTCCAGAACTCCACTGTTCTTTCAGAGTATCAGCTGCAACCTATACTTCAAAACACGAGATATAAGCGATGACAAGACCTCTGTTATAAATAACATGCTGCTTGGCTCTCGAAAAAATCACTTGCGAAGTTTCGATCTGCCGTTGACTACGCAGCAGATCCACGCTTCTGACTACAGCAGCACTAATCGACTTTAATGTAAACAAAAAACAACTGTGGAGAAAACTTCGATTTCACGCTACTCCGTGGGGTGAATGGCAACAAAGAAAAGTTCACTTGTCATCACGGCAGCTAATCCGACTCTGTTTACACGACGATTAGGAAGCCCTTGATTGCCTTCTTAATTGACACCTTTGCTCTCGCAATTCAGGAAAACGAATTCTCACATTTGTTAACAATGCACTTACACTTAACTCTGATTGAACTCCCTTTGAGATAATTTCCTGCGAAACGCAGATCACCAATGTATCGTATATTTGAAATTTTTGTAAAAGTAATCGAGACCACATGAAAAGGTCAACAGCATATGCATTACCAAAAATAACGATTCGTAAAACCATGGAAATCCTTAAAGAGCCCAGTGCTTATAACGATTTCACTTCGTGCCAGCTCACACCAGTATAGCACCTAATATTATGCTGAGCCCCTGCGTGCTCTCTCTCTATCAACTCAGTAATGCCTTACATAAATAACATCAAAGTAAATTTTTATCGGGTTTTCAATGCGAACACTGCTTTGAGCCCTTCAAAAAGTTGTTTTACTTGTATTGAGCAGGTTTCTGCAAAGGACCTCTTTGAAATAATATAACTATACTAGTAATTCGAATTTATTGACGTAGAATAGAAATCAAGGTTTCCAAGCTTCCGCACGTTAACCAGATAGCTTTTTCAAGGAAGGGTAGACAACAAATTAAATAATAGAAACTCTTTGGAAGTCATAAAACACCAAGTCCCAAAACTCTTTAGAAGATTTAGACACCAGAAGCCCGGCAATCCATTGAGACCGATTGTGTCTAGGAGGTCCGCACCGACGTACCATTTTAGAGAAAGTATTATCTAAATTGCTGAGTAATCATCCACCTGAATCAGACTTTATAATAACTTCCACTCTAGATTTATCACAAAAACCAAGCCACTCACTGTTCAGAAAAGCGATATTATCGGCAGTTTCGACTTAGTTTCTCTTAACCCATTGGTCCCCGTTCTGGAAACAGTTGGAACGTTGAAAAAGGCTATATCTAATTCATCACTTCATATGTAGAAATTTTGCCTCAGCATCTTCAAGTAAATGGACTTGGTCTCAAATTCCATCTACTTCAGTTTCCAATGACAAATCTATAAACTGATAAATGGCTCTCCTACGGCATCCTCCCTTTCATCCGTCCTCGCGGAAGCAATACTTCGCCCAGCTGATCAATATATATTCACCAACATCGCACCAAGGCTTATCACCTGGCTACGGTATGTTGATGACGTATTTTTCGTATAGCCTGACAGAATGGAGAGACTCCCAATTTTCCTTGATGAGGTCAATTACGTACGTATATACACTCTACGACAAATTTCACTATGGAGCTTTCACGCAATAGTACCTTACCTTATCTGGACGAGTGAACAAATCGCCTTCGCACAAAGGTCTTATTAACCCATGTCAGTCCTCAACCTGATGCTCTGTAGTTCATTCTGCCCTGATCCTCACAAAGCAGCTTTTTTTTTGTTCTCGAATTATAAGACCCTTCGTAGTATCCTCCGATGTTAGTTCTATGCAATGCGAACTAAAATAAAACATAATTGAATTGGCCACTGACGCTGGATACACCTCGAACCAGATTCATAACTTTACCGAAAGAACACGAGCCGTGCTCATCTTTCTATGCCGCAACTACGCTGCCTGTGCTCTATGCCCTGCATACTAAATGTTTCCTATATACTCGAGCACGCTCTCAGGAAGATGGGCTTCGGTGTCGGCGTAAGAGGTCTCAGACATCTTTATATACCATGCTTAAGAGAAATATTGACAAAGCCCCTCTTCTCAACGAGGCAGGTATTTATGCCATTCCACTACAATATCCGGACAGCGCCAAGCGATACTACATCGAAATGACCAAGCGTTCATTTAGAATTATACTCAACGAACATAAAGGAGACGCAAGGGACGGAAAAGTAACAACTTCCCTATCCAGAGAAATTAAGAACAAGTCCGCTGATCCTGTGTGGAATGATATAGAGATTAGCTTCCTACTCCACACCTAAATCTACTGCCGTTCGCTAAACCTTAAAGATCATTACCAACAGTGAAGGTTGCAATGGCAGCATCTCTCTAGAATTGCCACGAGTTTGGAGCCAGTTCTTCAAATAGTGCTGCATTTTTATCCACGGTACCATGTGCCCAACCAACCTGACTCCTCGTTTCTTTGAATGAATAATTATATTCGCATTTATTCGTTTATTGTCTAGCCAAGTCACCGCTTTCAAATTGTTGAAAGTGTTTTATTGTTCAGTTTGCTGTCTACCTTTCTTGAAAAAGCCATCTGGTTGATGTGCAAAAGCTTGGAAACTTTTGATTTCTATTCTATGCCAGTAAATTCAGATTTTTACTAGTATAGTTTACACAGCTCTTGGTTATTAATATTTTTTTTAATTTATTTTAAATCGAACGATTTTTTGAAAGTTTTCAAGGCAGACTTGGTGTTTGGCACATCATCATCCGTGATGCAAATTTCAATCCTTCTTGGCATTTTTTTCGACTAGATGTTGGTAACAAGTTAACAACATCTAGCCGAAAAAAAGTATTGGTCTAGAACTCTTGTGCAAAGTCCAATACGAACTGTTGTTATATTATGATATAGAGCTGGCAGTGCAGGATGCAAAAAGTGGCTGCGGCACTATTAATTCCAAGCACAAAGTCCATTATAGCCGCTCCGGTTGTCGAGTGGTCTAAGACTGGCATCCAACCATTCGTCCGAGAATGAGCCCGGATTCGAGTCCCGGATGAGGCATGGGTGGTGTTTCTTATAGCTTCCACTGATATGGAGCCTTTTGGTTACAGTAGACTCATATCTAGCTTCTGTTGGTGTCAGATTCTGTCTGGCCAGCAACACTGGTCAAAAACTTTTACACAAAAATTTGTATCTCTCTTTATTTATGAATTTTTATGTATTTTCATGTAAGAAGACTAAATATGAAACCATGTGAAAATTGACTTGCCTGAAGTTTATAAAGTAGAGCTTATGTACATTTTGCCGCAGAAATATTATACTTCGTATTTCGGGCCACATTGTTTTACCATTTCATTAGTAAGAAGTATCAGGCGTAAGTTACTTCTTATTTTTTTTATTTAAATTATTTTTTTATCTCTTGCTCCCTTTTCTGTATCATACCACCATTCCCCCATTGGAATATAAAATCTAGGTGGTCAAGGCAGCTTATTGCGTTTCCATCTGACACCGTGGGAATAACCAGCGAATTTCTCTTTTCACTCTCTTAGGAAGAAGCAAGATATTCGCGAAATTTAAGCACGAATACCTGTTAGATGAATAGTCAAGCTAACATTTTACGACCGTCTCTTGTGGAAGTAAGCTCTAGCAAACGTCGTAAAATACACCGAAGTGTCATAAGAAAGTCATAATTCTGTCATAAGTAAGCCGCCGTAATCTTTCGCTATTCACCAGATTCAGGTAAAATACGATAGCTTTAAAGTACTGAAAACATCATTTGCCCATAACACCAGCTGGTACTATCGGGTAGCTCAGTGGCCCATTGGGCCAACCACTAATCAACAGGGTAAAGCACCGGTCAGCTCAGTTGATCAATCCAGGTCCCAGGCGAAAAAGTGCTGAGAGCCCGCGCAGACCACGTGGGAAATTAAAGGGACTCGACATATATATACACGAAAATAAGGAAACAAAAAACAACAACACCCTAAGTAAGGAGTCGAACTTGGGAAAAGTCGTAGTAAGAAGTAGATATTTTTACAATCAGTCATGAGAGATTATAGCGGGAAGTTACAGAATGGAACACACAGCGAGATGTTAGCATGATCTCTGGCATTTTTAGTACACTGTATGTCAGGTACAGAGATATACCTTGTCGCCGCCGGACGTCAGTAGACAATCCTCGAAGGACAGAGTTTTCACCGGACGTAAGGTAGGATGATATTTTTCTCTCCAACTCCAATTTCGAAGTTGCATGCGTATGTATACATATGCACGGTCGCTTTTCTTCCTCGTAGGTAATTTGGAGAAATTATCTTAACTTTTAAGCTCAGCGGCGTAACAAGCCTAAACAACATGGACCAGTAAACATGGCAAATGTTATCCTTTTTCTTTAACGTTAACTTTTATTTGGACTCCACCTAAAGGCTGTAACTGATTCAACGCATTTTTTCTTATAATCAACATGCTAATTACTTACTCCTGTGTAGCAAACTTTTCTAGGCTATGTATATTTTTCTGTATCAAAGCATGCGGCATATGGGTTTTTTGCGAGTACCTCGTAAAGAATATATGAAAAAACAAAGCGAAGTCCGTTAACTGAGATTGTGTTCCTTAAATTTATGGAGACGCAACTTCACTGTTTATCCATCTAGACCAGGGGTTCTTAACCTATGCGTCGCGACACAAACTTGGGTCGACGTAGCTTCTCAGAAAAAAAAAAAATTAAAGTGTTAATTTTTTTTTTAATTTTAAATGTTTAACCTCCTTCGTGTTTAGCACGTAAATGCCCCGGAATTTCTGGAGATGGCATACGGAGACCACCAACGTTGCTTCTTCCGGTGACTGGGATCGTGGTAACTTTTAGGACGTCACAGCATTGCAAAATTTCACCCCTAAATTTAACGAGAAAACCCCCACCTGAGCAACACTGCCCTGCCCCCAGAATCTTATGACAAACGATCAACAAATGCGACATGGAAGGGAGACGGCAGAGATATTAGCATTTTAAATTTCAAAATAGACCCATGGGTCGCGAAGTTGATCGTCTTGTTGATTTCTCGTCGTGGCCAAAAAAAGGTTAAGACCCCCACCCCCATCTAGACGATGTAACAAGTGTTCCTCGACCACCGCAACTTACAGGAGGAGTCTTGGAAATATATAAGAAATCACACATACATGTTTACAGATATTTAAAGAAATTAAAAAATGAAATTTCTAACTAAATTAAACTTCATTCATATTAAGCGTTCTTTTGCATTTGTTTTGTAATTAAATTTATACAGTACAAAATAATAATTTCTACATTTCTGGTCTAGGCTAGGCAGTTTTAAATTTATGTTAAGCGGTTTAGCTTTGCTTTCTATTTATAGGCTACCTCTGGAGCATCCCTGCAGACATTCCTAAAGTAGTCTGCTAACATAGGACTTCACTTACCCTAGTACCTTTTCTCCATTGCTGAAATGTCTTGGTGGAAGCGCTTGCCATGCTCATCATTCATATCTTTACAGTTTCCTGGAAAGATGTCAAGATGAGAGTGCAGAAAATTAATTTTTAGGGACATGCTGCACTATGCCTTGCTTTTAAGTTTTCTGTAACTTGAAAGCAAAACATCTACAAGCTGTCTATAGTTTTCTACACTCTTGTTTTCTAAATATTTAATACAAACATCGTTGAAACTTTGCCTGCTGCTTTCTCATCACCTTATAATATTTTCATCGAAGAAACGATTCTTAAAAAGGGCACGAATCCGTGGGCCCAAAAAAAAAAAAAACCTACACCTTCTTTGAACTTTGCATCACTCAGTAGGACAAACTTTGCCGTAAGGTGCTTGAAGGCCTCCATCTTTGTTCATGGCATTGACAGAATTCTTCATGAGGCCTAGCTAGCTTAATATGAATAAGTGAAAGTAAAATCCTCTGTGAATCAACCAAAGGGTTGTTTTGGACGCTCTTTGCTCCTGCGTCTAGAGTTTTCTAGTTGCCCAATTGTGTGTGTGTGAAGCATATGCCCTACTGTGCCATTCACAAATAAAGCAACAAAACTTTGTATACCTTAGTTGCATGCCTAGTAAAGAGGCAATGACCTTTAAGGTCCCAACATACCTGCCACTAGAAGTCACAATGCTCTTGGTGGCTTCGAGAAGAAGTCTCATATTTGAGTAAGACTCCTTAATGTGAATTACATGGACAATAGGAACTTGGAGAAGCTCGTTTCCAATGTGTAGTAACGCAGCTTTTAAACTCAGTTTTGAGGAATCAATAGAAAGTCTCCACTCATGAGGTTTATGATCTGTGTTCAATGAAGGCATTGGGCCGTTTACGTTGGTGCATACAACAAGAGTGTGTTTCGTAGTGAAGAAAGGGGTTAAATCTCTGTCTACTCCTGTAGATGAATATTTTACTTCATTTTTCAGAAGATTCCACTGTTGCAATCTTGAGGTCAAAAATTCTGCTTTACTTTAGAAAGGTCCAAATTTCTAATGAGATCACTCAGCTCATTTTGCGTTATTTTATGTGCTTCAGTAGCGGGTAAATCGACATTAAACTCAGAGTCCGTAGAACTATTTGGCTCAAAAGACTTAATTCTAGTACTACTTTCGCCCCCATCATCATCAGACCCACGATGATACTCCTTTGGCGGTTCAGGCACAGGAAGGCCTTGTCCGTTTAGTACTGGACGTATAGCTGATGGCAGATAACTGGGCATTTTTTTCTTTTTTGAATACTCTTACGAGAGAAGTAGCAATCTATTACATGACCTGTAGGCTCTCTCCATATCATTGTCACAGCGAAAGGCATAGAGCATCCTTTGCCATTTATCCAGTTTTTGAGATTGCAAGCACAGTTGTTACAACATGCGTGTGGTGCTCATTTTTTACTTTGGTCACCAACATTGCACCCAAAGTAATAATAATAAGCCTTCCGTATTAAAGCCGTTATGGTGCGTTTTTTTGCGGAAAATGTCACTTCCCCCCACACATAACAAAAGTTATCAGCACTGTAAAAACATACACGTGGCATGTTTGCCTAAAACTTACAGAAAATTTATAAAAACACACTTAAAACATCTAAGGAGATGACAACTAACATAAACCGAAAAACAATGCTGTTAGGAAATGAAACCGCTGACTCTTGTAAAACCTCTTATGCTGCCATCCCGTAATAAAATATAGCCCTAATTTCTGGTCTTCTTTCATCTTCATTGTTAAGCAGTGTATCATGAAAACTGCATCTAATATTCAAATTGTATTGTTACATTCGTGATCAGTACCACAAAATTAGTAAGATTTAACTGTTTAGATTTTGCTTGTTGACCAGTGTAATGCGTTGTAGGGGATCATCTTGAGGGGTTTTCACTCTTCGACGGCCTGTTACAGGTCTCCAGACGATGGTTCAACTTGTTTGAAATTGGTTCCAGAACCACCCTGAGATAACTGAATAGTTGGCACCACAGAATCGAGTTACCTCCGTAATTAATTGGATCCGTCTCTAACCTTTCAACGCCTCTCCATCCTACTGAATCTTCTAAAAATTTCTTTGAGGCATGAGAAAAATGGCCGTTTTGCGCAAGAACATTTCGAATTGTACTAATAGCCCCCACCCCGATAGAAAAGCATTCCTTTCACCGGGTGTCCTGGTTTGCTTGTTTTGTACAACGCGAATAGCCCTTCACCCACATGTTTTGATATTTTGAAATCTATTGCGTCCTTTGTTATTTACGCTTTTGTGTTTCTTGCTTTTAACTTTTAGCGAGCAGTATATTTTAGGGTTCATATTCTTGTAATTTTATTTTTAAAAAAGTATTTAGGCACCTTAGATAAATTTCACTAGGTTTACAACTTTGTATCTAATAAAATGTTTCATGATAATATTTCTCGAATTGAACACCGTAATCCAAATGTTTTGTGAGATGTACTTTCATTTGTGTCCATCCGAACATTTAGAACAGTAGTATTTGCAAATTGATGTGAACTATAAAGAAGCACTCTAGATTTAGTTCTCCTACATTTGTAGGAGCTGGTATTTATCGGTATATAAATGGTTTCAAAAATCGAGTTTAAATGTATCCAGTTGTATTTTTTCCTTTTTAAAAACTTCGATTATGCAGATTCTAGTAAAGATTTCTAAAAAAACACTTTTGAAACGCGAATTTCTTTTCTAAAATGCTCCTTTATGATCAATATCAGGTCAGTGGAATCTATGGAAACATGTTTCGAATCAATGGAATCATGTTTCGAATCAATGAAAGCAACGTATACTGTATAAAGTATACGTCAAATTCAAAGAAAAATATGGAAAACAAAAAAACACTTAACGCCAATAAATAGCTCGGTGATAAAAACACCCCATAGCAATTCGGGCTAAGGAACAGGAGAAAGGCTTCGTTGAACACGGTTTCTTGGTAATCCAAACAGCATATTAGCGTAAAACTTGCCCTGGTGATGCACTAAGAAAGTGATATGAGCGAAACTGGTCGCCATAGGGTTGGGAAAAACTATATTTCGGTGATCTACGAAATGAACAGAACAGTCAGAGGTGTTTTTAATCAAACAACACGATATGTTTTGTCTATAAGGATGTGAAATCAAGCCCTTGGGATATTTGATATCTCTGTGCAAAGTGTCCCGCAAAGGAGAACGATGGAAAGACAGAAAAAAAAGAATCGATACCAAGCCTTTTTAATATATCAAACTGTTTTTAAAACCTTAGAAATTTGAATACTGTAGGAGGGGGGAAGTTATTTTCAATGTGAAATGTGTTTTAAGAACAACTCCAATAACAAATATATTTTAAGCACACGTTTTATAAAGTAAACCTAATGGCGATAAAATAATGTTAACGCGGGGTACTTGTGCAAAATTTGGCAAATGGGTTTTAGGGGCAAAAATGAGCTGAGAGAAAAAGCAACTTTTGGGCAGGCAAGTATGCATCCCTGGTATAGAGAGGCAAACGTAACAATCTAACAAACAATAGTCCTCTTACTTGATACTGCTCATGAAAGAACACAGAAAAAATATTTCAATAGTGATTTATAGAAAATTTGACCATAAACTGCATAAACGAAGTTTTTGAAAAGGTAAACATGTAATTGAATATATTAAACTCATTTTAAAGTACAGAACGCTAACAAAAAAAGCTTCATTTGTGAAGGAATGCGATTGAAACATGTATAAATGTGTGATACAATCACCAATTTATTTAGAAATTTATCGGTGAAAAGGTTTGAACAAAAGTGTTTTCCTTGTACATCAAGTACTTTTTGTCTAAGCATCTAAGACATTTCATGAATATTCTATTTCATTATGTATAAAATCTAATGAAATACAATATTTCACTAAATGTTGCAAATATAAACATTTACTTAAACATTCGATTTTCTATTTTTCAGCTCCGACTTCAAACCGACTATAACCTTCTGGCTGTTTCAGACAGTAACAGGCAAGTATACCTAAAACATAACTCTATAATTCTTGAGTTCCACTTAAAATAATGTGTTTTATGCACAAACTGTTGAAACTTGAAAACACGTTATATTCGAAAAGTATAAAGAAAACTGGAAACAAGTTATAATTATAAATCTTACTAGCGAAAAGCTCTTGTGAAAGAATTCTACTGCATTTATTTTGGCACAGTTCGAGAATGTGGGAAAAGCACCAACAGGAAAATATCTTGCATGTATACAAAATTTAATTCTTAAATGTTCCTTTGGTTTTGATATTAAAAATGTATGCAATTTTACTTCAGTTTGTATCCAAAGTGCACTTAATTCCCTTACAAAAATTCGACTCGCAGATGCCTTCGCTGCTTAAAGTTAAGCAATCTTCTGTAGCGCTTTTCTGAAAAAAGTACCTACTTTTACTCTCACTTTGTTCGTCCGACTGTAGCCACCATATCTCTGCAAATATTCGTAAAATTTTGAAAACCCTTTTTGCATTAGGAACCTCGAAATGTAAGAACGATAGTCCTTACTTTTGGTTCTTTTACCAATGCATAACTTCGCCACTAGAGGGCGTAAATGCAGATGCTATCGAATTCAAAATACATTTTATTCCATATAGATCGAAAAAACTTTTTATATCCGATCGAAAAAAATGTTTTCCTTCCATACCATTTTTAACGAAGGCTATTTTGAGTTTCGTTTTCAAGCGACGCGACTTTTTCCGCTAGGTAGCGTGAAGGTTAATTGCGATTTTTTTCGATATCTGCGCCAGAGTTAAAACAGGTCAAAAATTTTGGACCCGGACGTCACATAATTGGACCCGACCCGGATCTGACCCTGCCAAATCTGCTTTAAACTATAAATTCGAAACTTGATTTATAATTATTATACATAATCATATATATACGTATATAAACATATATATCGTATATTATATATATATATAATCACCATCATCATTGTCAACCATTATCAATCCACTGCTGGACGAAGGTCTCCCCAAGTTTCTTCCACAACGATTTGTCTTGTGCCAGTCTCCTCCAGGTTACTCCCGCATACTTTCGAATTTCATCCACCCATCTCCCATGTGGTCTTCTGGGTATTTTCCTGTCTCTTGGAATCCAGTCTAAAATTTCGACTGTCCATCGATGGTCTGTCCTTCTGGCAGTATGTCCAGCCCATTGCCATTTCAGGGATTTAACTCTGATCATGATGTCTTCCACTCTTGTCATTTTTCGGATCCACGAGTTCCTCTTCTTATCTCTCCTGGTTACACCAAGCATGCACTTCTCCATGTTTCTTTGAGTTGTCTGCAGCCTCTGTATGTCTCTTTTAGTTGAGCGTCACGTCTCTGCACCATACGAAAGCACTGGAAGGATGTATTGATCAAACACTTTTCTTTTAAGACATAAATAATGGCATATTGCTCTTGAAAATTATGCTGTTTCTTCCAAAAGCTCTCCAGGCAAGTTTTGTACGCCGATTAATTTCTTCACCAATGTGACCCTCACTTGATATCTGCTGTCCAAGATAAACGTACGTGTCTGTTATCTCCAGCTTTTCTCCATCAATCGATAAATCTTCATTTCTTGTAAAAGCATTGAACATCACTTTTGTCTTCTGAAAGTTCATTTTTAATCCCACTTCCTTACTCCTGTCAGCAAGCTCTGCAGCTCTGATGGGGTAGTTGCAAAAATGACTGTCATCCGCAAAACGAAGGTGAGTTAGATAATCTCCATTAATCTTTATCCCTTTGTTTTCCCGGTTCAGTGATTGAAAGACATTTTCCAATGTGGCATTAAAGAGCTTCGGAGATATGGTGTCACCTTGTCTCACTCCCTTTCCAATTTTTATGTGTGTTGTATTTTCAAACAGCCGAATCTTTGCATTTTCATAGATGTTATTAATAATATTAATGTATGCATCTTCAATACAGTAGGATTTCAGAGCCATTGTGTAACTGCTGATGGTTACACCGAATCAAAGGCTTTTTCATAATCGATAAAAGCCATGCACAATGGAAGTTCATATTCCCTCGCGCTTTCAATTAGTTCTCTCAGTACGTGGATATGATCTATTGTGCTGTAGCCACTCCTGAATCCAGCTTGTTCTCTCGGTTGAGCCATGTCTAGTGTTACTTTCAAGCGGTGTGAAAGAACTTTAGTGAAGATTTTATAAACCACTGATAGGAGGCTGATAGGTCTGCATTTCCTGAGATCCTCAATGTCACTTTTTTTATGTAGCAGGATTGTTGTAGCGTTGTTCCGATCCTCAGGAATCTTCCCTTCATTAAGGCATCGAGTGAAAACTTGGGCGAGTACTGTTTCAATTTCTCCACTTGCTTCTTGTATGATGTCTACAGTGATTCAATCTTCTCCTGGAGCTTTTCCCGCGCTTCATGTTCTTGATTGCATGTGCAACTTCTGCAGGGAGGACTGGAAGGACACTGGTACCTTCCATGATGTCCGGAGTACATGTATCATCCCTTTCATATAATTTGGAGTAGAAAGCTTTCACTCTTGTCACAATTTCGCCTCTATTTCTTGTTACAGAACCATCTTCTTTTCTCAGAGCCATAATCTGCTTTCTTCCCTTGCTGAGATGTCCATTTGCTGTCTTTAGGCTTTGGTTGTTTTCAATTGCTTTCCTTCACTAGTTCACAGTTGAATTTCCTTGTCTTCAGTGATACTTTTTGTACTGTCTTGCATAGCTGTATATATTCCACTTTGGAAGTCACATCTTCTGTAGTTGTCATCTCTCTTCTTTTTTGCATCAACATTTTGGTTTTTCCTGATAATTTGTTCACATGCAACTTGTTCTTAGACCCAGCTAATTTTGTTGCTGTTTCCATAAGAGCTTTGGTTATTTTTCTGTTAACTTCAGAAATATCCACTTCTTCTGATGTTAGACCTTCTAAAGCAGAGAATCTGTTCTTCAGTTCCAACTTGAAGGTTGTGACGTGCCTGCCCAGCAGGACGCACACGACATAAAGGCAGATAGCAGTCAGAACGAACGTCCGCGTAGCTCAATTGGTAGAGTGACTTATTCCGGAATGAGGCGACCCGGCGTGGATAAAAATGACGGAGCAATTTACTTCGTTATAATGGCGCCCGAACTTTCCGGATGACCCGGCCGTTCCAAACCTCGCAATGGTGTGATGTTATTTCCACACCGCGAGATACGAAAAATAAGAGAATCCCTTCTCCAGCGCTTCAAAAAATATGTGTGTGACGTTGCATTCCACACACTAGATTGACTGGGAGTTCTCAAGTGCACGTTCTACCGCGGATGGCTACCTGCAACGATTCATGGTCGCGGCTGAGCCGTGTGCCATGCCCCTGGCCCCCTTTCAAGGGGGGGGGCGGGAGATGTGACGTGCCTGCCCAGCAGGACGCACACGACATAAAGGCAGATAGCAGTCAGAACGAACGTCCGCGTAGCTCAATTGGTAGAGTGACTTATTCCGGAATGAGGGGACCCGGGTTCGAACCCCGGCGTGGATAAAAATGACGGAGAAATTTACTTCGTTATAAGGTATGGTGTTTTTTAAGGTTGGTTATGTCAATACATTTTGTTTGTCTTATGAGCTTGCCACGTTCGAGTTTAGTGTTGAGGTGCATCTTACATCTCACCAATATATATATATATATATATATAGCAGTGGGTATCGTAGATTTATATAGAAACCATACAAATATATACGGGAAGGTATATTTACTCACTTACAGAAAGTGTTGAAACTGTCATCCTTCACATAAGCTAATTGTTTTACATATGTTTTCAAACAAATCTGCGAGAGTCAAAAAGTCCCTCCGTAGTTATGTTAAGGCTGTTCCACGTAATTTTGATGGTGCTACGGTCAAAATTTTTGAACTACATTACTTGTGATATGTTTAATTTCAGTCTTTGCCGTTTTCTTGATAACATATCAAGCTTCAGAGTATGTTTCACAGCAACACCAATTTTCACAAGCTTATGATGAGGAAAGTTTCCAAAAGCAATGATGTTGATTTCATTATTGCTCCTCAGAAGGAAGGCCATATCTTAGTTTTTCCATGGTACGATGGACCGTTTTTGTGCATAATAATCTTTTGGAAGCATCGTCACTAAATTCCGGCGTTATCTGCTCCATGGGAGCCGTGTGGTTCATGGTAACGATGAGGGACAGTCTGAGCTCACCTTGAGAGTCAATAGTGCGTTTACGCCCACATTCCTTCAGTTGGTTGACAGTTTTGCCGTATTACACGTAGTCTTGGAATACATGTGCGACGGTCTGACTTAGAAATTCAGACAGTTCAGCAATTGCGGTGATTGAACAACCAGCCTTCCTCGCATCAACTATCTGGCCGCGATCAATCTCACTTTTGTCGCTGCCTTTACCCATGATTACTTTTCCATGACTGGTTTCCAATTAAATGAATTGAATGATAAGTTGTTTTAATAAGGGGATATCTGACCCCAGGACTAAAGCTGCCTCCTAAGGAAATTAAAAGATAAGGGATGTGAGAGTAAGTGAACTCGATAGGAAAGAAAAAAAGTTAGTTAGGGAAAGGTGGAAAAAAACACAAGAGCAACCGAAGCGACAAGACCACAGGAAAGTACTGGAAAAAAACTTTTCTGAAATTCAAGAGACATTTTCCTTTATTCCTTTCGTGAATTAACGAAGCATATTTATGACACAACCTTTTCGTGAAATGTCTGAAAGAAACCGGGCTTTCACAGATTTTTCTGAATTTTCAACCTTTTCCCAATTCCTTCTTATATGGACGGTAAATTGCCGTTTTTAAGATGTGTTAACGGAAAACTCTGAATTTTCAGAAACATTTCCGCAGTTCCTTTTGTATATTAACGGAAAAACACCGTTCTCACATTTTTTTTGTATCCATATGACGAAAACTTTTCGGTAGTTAGAGCGATTCGTGAAAATACTTGGTTTGATTAACTGTTTAATATCAATCGTTTGTCGAAGGATCTGATTTTGAAGTCCTGCAGCGAGATCGGGCATTGTGGTTACAGCATATCGCATGAATTTTGGTTATTGTATCACAGGATATTTTTTCTACTCTCCCCCATTTTGTGCACCAGTTATTATATATTGTGTTACTGTAAGAAACCGGGTACTTAAATGTGTTGTATAGGTAATTGCGGGATATCTATGTATGAGTCTGTGGAATACTTAAGACAAAAGCCATTATAGCTGTAAGGACGAAAATTAACTATTAAAATTATGTTCGATAATGTATGCTATTATGTTAATTTATGCATATTCATGAAAAAGATATGCCACGTGTTCGCCTATGAAAGACTGAATTTCACCTCAGGGAAGGGCTTCTCTTTCCCACGGTGGAAATAACTTTCTTTTGTTAAAGTCTACAAAAGTCTAGCGTTGGTCTAATGGCGCCAACGAAGTACGAGGTGAACAATCGCAACGGAAACACGGGATTCCGGAGAGTCATTAGGAACTAAACAAATCCGTACATTTGGATTATTTTATCATAAAGCTGGACAAAGCTCGATGGCAAAAGGCGCCAGTCAGACTGGTTGATTGTATATCCTTACTTTGTAGTCTAAGAATGTAGCTAATGTTTGTATTGTATTAATGCATCTGTAGAGTCTGATTTCAAGCGGAGGCGGCGGAAATGAAAATGCCACGTGACGATCCCGACGGGAGATAAGGACGGCAGGTGCGCGTTATGGGGGGGGGCATCCAGAGGTGGTCATCCGAGTTGAGAGCCATTGCAGCTGGAGGGCGTAAGTTAAGAGGAACGAAGAATTGTAAGTCAGTTAGCCGCGCCTAAGGGCAGCGAACCGAGAGGGATGATGAGTATTCTCCCATTAGGAGAAGAGAGAGAAGGGGGGAGAGAAGTGAAGTGGGTTTCTGGAGCGTTAGGACGTGGGGTGCAGGAGATTCTGTACGAAATGTTGAGTGGGGGACGTCATGAGTGAAGACTCGGAGTTGCGATAAATTGTGCCCGGTCGGTGTGGGAATACACAGAGGTTTCCCGAAAGAATAGCAGCAAAGCACGGATTACGTGCAGAGAGAATCTGAAAGATTCCGAATATAGAGGACTGGAAGAAATAAGCCGTGTAGAGGACCGCAGGTTCGAGCAATAGGGTGGCAAACTAACTAAACCACAGGGCATTTCCAACGAAGCCGTCCATCGCGAGAAATCAGACTCTAAAACTTTGAACTTTCTCTAATAAATTTGTTGAGTTACATCACGGAGTGATTACTGTAACTGGTGTAAAAATGCCTTATTTAAAACCTTCCCTCTCTTCCTCGATTAGCAGATAAACCATAGTAAAGCTGAGGAAGAGAGCGCCTGGGCTTACGTACGAAGTTAAGTACGAACGAACCTTGTTAAATTTGCTGGTGTGTGGGTAGGTGCTAATGAAACAAGCTTACGCCCTCCTGAGTGGAGGCGGGTTATAGCACCGGGCCATACGCTCACCCCTACAATAGTTTTCAAGAGTAAAGTTTATATTTAGTTTTGTGAAATAATTCTATAAAACAGCACATGTCACCTTTTCTTAAAGATAGCTGAAAGTCATTGTGAGTTTAAAAAGATCTCAAGTTCCAACATATCCTGTTACTTCGAAAAATCACGATGAAAAAATACAATTTGTGATAAGCCGTCCTACAGAAAAAATAAAATTATTACGAAGCTATTAAAAAAATGAGCTCCAACAGAAAGTAAAATGACTAAATCAATCACATTAATGACACACAAAAAATTTCTTCATCGCGCAATTAGTTGTACCATGAACGTCATTCAGGTTCCCGAGTCTTTCTGGCTCAGTGGTTAATACGCGCGTTATCTGTTGAACCAACCAATCGACGTCGGTTCTATCCCAATCGCTGCGAAAGAATTATCTGGTGTAAGGGCTAAAACATTCAGCGTCTTCGATTTTGCGAAATTTCTGTATAAATACGGAAAAACCAGAAACTTACTTTTTCGAAATAAACGGAATTTGTGATTACGGAAATTCTGTGAAAATACGGAAGTTATAAAAAAAAACGGGCATTTTTAAAACTGAACTTTTGTTAAAAGACCTACCGGCAATTTTTCTGCACGTTGTTTTCAGAAATTTTCCGTGTTTGTACGCATAGCCAGTTTCAGCGTCGCACGTGACTGGATGCGATACTTTTGCTATGCATATTTTTATCGAGGTGTATGAAATAATTTGTCCACTAATGTAGTTCACGACTTGCACAGATTTGTGAGATAATGCAGCATTTAATGAAACTGGTGTACATTTAAGTGTTAATTTTTGGGGTATAGCTCTTGTCTTTGTAAATGTATTGTTGAATTCCCATTTTTAAAAATTGACCTCCAGCGTATTTCGAAAAGCTTAAAATCCGTTCACTTGTGTGTACCATTTGCATAATAATAAAATTCAATATGTTATCTTTCATTTCAGGAATAACGGGTATCATCTTGTTCCTACTCGTCTGCATAATTTTCATCTTCGCACATCCTCGCATTCGCCAGAAAGCTTACAGTTACTTTTGGTCGACACACAGTCTTTACGTTCTGCTCTACATCCTCAGCCTTGTGCATGGACTTGCTAAACTGACAGGTGTAAGTAGCTCTTCTAAAGTGTAGTTTCCTCACACACGTAATTCACTAAGCACCATTTTGTCATCGAAATGCCGTAACAAATTGCATGCTTGCTGTGTGCTCTGGAAAGAGTCATTAATTTTTGCGATGCTTCTGTTCACCTTGTCATGCTTATGCTATGTAAAAATTTAATGCTCAGTCCGTTTCATGATGATTACAAAAATATGTCTGGCTTTCCTTAGTGCAAAAAAACATTTCAGTCTGTCACTTTTATTACAGGACTTACGCAGTGAATAAGACAAGGTATCACCTCTATTTGGAAGTTGAAAGAAGATACTTGTGTTATGGGCTTATTGTTTAACGACACAACATGGCATCATCGATCACTTATAGCAGGGGTTCTTAACCTATGGGGCGCCGTAGCCCCTGAGAAAGAAAAATTTCATTAGGATTTTTAATTTCAAAACAGACCCATGGGTTGCGAAGTTGATCATTTTGTTGATTGTGTCATGGCCAAAAACGGTTAAGAACCCCTGACTTATAGCATAGCGTGTTTTTTTTTGTGTGTGTGTGTGGGGGGGGATGTTTATTATTGGCTAATATCTCACCTTCATTAGGAGACATTTAAGTTTAATTTTTGGGGTATAGCTCTTACACTTTTACATGTATTGTTGAATTCTCACCAATATCGCACCGTCGTTAGAAGATGTTAAACGCAATGCCCCAAATTTGCGATGGGCTTACCTCAAAATTAAAATTTGGCTTCGCTTTAATCAAGAAGTGACAGAAAGAAAATGCTCGTATATTCACTGGAGGTTTTATTTAAAAACTACAGCCCATATCTGAACTGCTGAACGGCGCTGAATGTAATGTTTTGCCTCCGTGTCGGGTTTATTGCAAAACTGAAACTCCATATCTTTCTGGAATTGAAAAATAAGTTAACTCGTTCCCTTCTTAAATAAACTTACTGAAATGCATTATTCTAAACATCAAATGTCGCCAGCTGACAAAGTAGGTTTAAAAGATGTAGACAGTTGTTGTTTTTTTTCTACTTTTTCGATTTTCAAACTTGCCTGGAATCAGTAGCTAAATTTGAAGTGCACGACTCCTGCAAACCTTGAAGTGGGAAGTGTTTCTTTTGTGTTCCGGGCTACTTGCGAGTTATCCGATTTGAGTAATTTGGTTCGGTTACTTCGAGTGCAGGTGTGTTGTTATGGCTACTATGAAAAGACCACACTCTGCGTTTTTAGGTACCATGAAAAACTGGCAAATCTAATTAAATCATTTGCTGCCTCTTGGTGGGCAGTAGAGTATTGGTGTCTCCTCGAGAACTAAATTCGAATTCTTTTGATATTCGCTTTATAGCTGAGATTACTTTTCGAAACTGGACTCTTTGGTTCACCCTAGAGTGATGGCCACAGCTGGAAATTTTACCAAACGGAGTAAAATATTAAGACTACTTACAAATTCTACCAACTTAAATACCTAACGAAGAGATCGCAAAAGTATTGCCGTAATATGGTAAACTAATCGTGTAATTTTTTTGTAAAACAGCGCGTCATGTTTGAACTTTTACATCGCGTTCTGGTACATCCCGTATGGCGAAGAAGGGAGATGTCTTTGCCTCCATTTGTGGATATCAAACTTCGAGTTTCCAACTTTGTTACAAATCCCTGTATGTAGTTTTTCGGCCTTCTGATTAGTCTGAAATGGCCCCGTTTGGTAGCGTTTGCCGAACAGAAACTGACCCCGATGAATTGTATACATCTTCAAAATCAACGTACAAATATGTATTTATTATAAAAGATATAGTGTAGCCAGTTCACAGCATCTCGGTGGTGAGCTTTAAATGTCCAGAGAGAGAATCACTTTGCATATAAATTTTACCCGCGGGCAGAACTACTGTGGTCGCTCTTTTAAATTTCAATTTTCTTTCTCTGGCACCAACTTGCTAGGTATTTCGGCTATATATTCGGAAGCTATTTCGACATCTACCTTTAGCTTTAATCTATGATTGGATTTTTTGCAATTTTAGTACTTAAACACATACAGTATTAGAGAAAGATGGGCACGAAGTTACTTCTCACGTGCTCTGGAGCAGTGCTTTTCAACCGGTGGTACTTCAGCACCTGGCAGGTGGTACGCGACATCGTCCTAGACAAGATAATACCATTACACTTTTCTCAGCGTTTTGAATGTGAAACGCAGTCAAATGCATGCTTCATCATGTATTATTCATTGAATTGGACAGACTTGCCGAGGATTTGTTTCCGCATTTTTTGTGGAGGAGCTGAAAGGCTTTCAACCCATGACTCATCATTCCCTGTTGCGCTCAAAATAGCCGGATAACATATAAGAAAAGGCAGGAAACTTCAAGGTCAAAGTGTCTATTCTGGGCTGACAGGTTGGTTCCACCCCTAACCGCCCACGCTTCACCAAGCACGACATGTCACCGGGTTTCTTCTCGCCGTCTGGCTTGTCGTTTTTCTCCTTTCCAGTTATTCAAGTTTGCTACCGCTGTGTGTGACGGTGTGAGACCAAGGTAGTAGTACATATTAATAAATATGGATAAATTTGTCATACGTTCGTCAGTGCAAAGGGAAAGTGATTCAGCAAAGGAACCGCCACCTAAGAAATTAAAACCGGCACCGAATCGAAAATACAGTGAAGATTATTTGAAGTTTGGATTTTATTTCGCGGAAGAAAACTATCAGTAGATTCCCGTTTGTGTTATCTGCAAAGAAGTACTCTCCAAGCATTCCATGAAGCCTTCTTTGCTCCAGAGACATTTAACAACAAAACATAAAGAGCACACCGAAATGCCATTTTTCATGAAGAGACTAATTTATAAAATGCCGTGCTGCTTTCGTGAAGTCCACAACCATCTTGAAAAAATGTCAGGAAGCATCTTATGAATTGTCCTTGATAGCAACTAAACGAAATAAGCCTAACACAATCGTTGAAGAAGTCGTGGTTCCCTCTGCCATTGCAATGGCTTCAATTATCTTTGATGGAAAAAATGGCTGATGTTATTCGTAATATGCCATGTTCTGACAACACCGTCCAAAGACGAATACAAGATATGGCCACAGACGTTACTCAACAAGTGGTGGAAAAGATCACAGCAGCAGAAAAAATTGCATTTCAATTGGACGAAAGCATTGACATTGCTGGTGAAGCGCAATTAATTGTCTTTGTGCGTGTTCCTGATTCGAACGATATACTGAAACACGCATTATTTTGCCGCCCACTACCTGGCAGAACGACTGGGGAAGAAATATGCACAATATTCGATCTTTTTTTCAGTGAACATGGAGTATTATGGACTTGGTGTGTAGCAATATGTTCCAATGGTACAGCAGTTATTACAGGAAGAGCTTCGGGCGTGACCGCACGAGCTAAGACAAGAAACAATTCAATTGTTTCAAATCATTACATCTTGCATAGACATGCACTTTCCTGTAAACGGATGAACCCATTGTTACATGAGATCTTGGAGGATGCTGCAAAAATAATAAATTTCATCAAAAGCCGGCCTTTGAATGGACATTTATTTCGACAATTATGCAAGGATTTGGATTCTGAGCACAGCACTCTCCTCTTTCATACAGAAGTGCGTTGGTTGTCGAGAGGTGAAACATTATCGAGATTATTAGAGCTACGAGATAAAAAGCACCTGTTCCTGACGAATGTTTCATCACCCCTAGCAGAAAAGTTTGAAAATGTCTTCTGGGTGTCCTGTCTTGGCTATTTGGCTGACATATTTAAAAAGCTAAATGAACTTAATTTGTCGCTGCAGAACCACGGTCATAACGTGTTTATCATGGAAGACAAAGTTTGTGCATTCTACAATAAAAACTCCCTGTGGCTAGGCCAAGTAAAGAAAGGAAATATTGCATCATTTCCTGATGTGTCAGACTTTATTGAACTAAATTCTGTTGTTGACACTGAAGATATTGAAATTGCCATCAAAAATCACTTCTAAAAATTGCATACAGAGTTTGCGTTGTATTTTCCATTCGTGTCAAAAGGATGTGATATCGGAATTCGTTGGGTTGTAACGAGTTTGCGTTGTATTTTCCATTCGTGTCAAAAGGATGTGATATCGGAATTCGTTGGGTTGTAACGAGTTTGCGTTGTATTTTCCATTCGTGTCAAAAGGATGTGATATCGGAATTCGTTGGGTTCATTATGGACAATGCTGTGAAATCTAACCTTTCCTCTCAAGACCAAGAAGCACTTCTGGAATTGACATCAGACCGTAATTTGAAGGAACTTTTTAATGAAAAAATGCTGACCGAGTTCTGGAGCCAAGTTGCAAAACTGTACCCGGAAGTGGGGGAAAAGCTATCGTACCGTTACTGCCATTTGGTTCCACATACTTGTGCGAGAAGGCATTTTCTTCATTGACGTGCATAAAAACTAAGGAAAGGAATTTTCTTAAGCTGGAATCTGACTAAATTCTAATTCTATCAGAAAGCACTCTCCAGCCACAAGTGCAAATATTAATGTCAGAGAAACAGGCACAAGTTTCCCATTAAAAGTGTGGTAAGTGGGCGTACTTTATCACTTTTTCCTTTTTTTTGGGGGGGGGGGTCAAGTTTTTGACACCTTGCTAAGCCACTGGTGGTACTCTAATATTGCATGTCCTAAAAGTGGTACAATCTATGAAAAGGTTGAAAAGCACTGCTCTAGAGTCCACAGCTTTTTGTGAAGCAATGCACGTGCTCCTAAATTTGATGCAGTATTACAAGAAATACAACTTCCTAATTAAAATTATGCAAAATTAATCATATGGTGTCAGTTTATACATTTCAAATTGCTTGATTTTGTTTCGTGTATTTTCGAAGTACATTTTCACATGTGGTATCAATCTTAACACAAATTCTTCTTCGCAGCTACTAGCTGAACAATGCAGGCATTGTGAAAAATCCTCCTCGTAGAATATCACTTACTAGTACTCATCTGATTTGTCAATGCCACTGTGTGCAGCTAGTAGCAAGTGAACCATTACTATATTACATGATTCATACTGCGTTTAAGTACTTCTTTTGAGGAGTACGTACTTTTATGCTGTTTTTGTCAGCCCCATTTGTCTAGATATTAAGATCTCCGCAATCTCAAAGTCGAATGTAAAGAAATCGTTCTTCAACCTGGTAGGGTTAACGATGAAGATGATTCATGCATAAAATGAATTTCTGTGTGTATGTAATTTACCCGCTACGAGGAATAAATTCTATTTAAAAAGTCGGATTGAAAAGTTTTTCCTGCATTCAGTAGCAGAAAACATCAGCAAAACTTTACATGAAACAAACTTCTTTTGATGGAATTTTCAAATTACCTTTATTTCATGAAGATAGTAAAAAAAATCAGTAGTGCTATTGTTTCTCAGCCATGCACTGTATGAATTTTCTGTCGGAGACTTTGAAAACGGTAAAGCGCGAAAATTTTGAACTTAATGATAAATCCCCACACGCGTCGAAGTCAGAACGGTTCATTGATCTCTTCTCCTTACTAGATTGTGGGAAGAGTCTGAATTCACAATAAACACGCACACTCGTCTCATTCTAACTGAACCTTGAAATCTTAAGAATAAGAATTGGCATTACCTCGCACCCTATCTTTTAACATTCTCTCCCATCTTTTGCAGCCAAAGTATGAGAGGTAATGATCAAATGAAATTTTTAAAGATTTTTCTGAAATTGTATTTATTCGAAATAAGGTTCACAAAATTCTTCTTTCTTGCATTTACTTTTGGCTAAAAAAAATCGGTTACTATGTCCTGGGTAGGAGATCTATTCTGATTTGAGAACAGTGCTACAATCGAAACTCTAAAAAAAAAATTTCAAAGTTTCTAGGCCACTGACGCTGTTAGGCGTTATTATTTAGGAACACCTACCTAATAGCGTCTTAGGCCTCCTTTATTTATATATATATATATATATATATATATATACACTGACGGAAAAAGAATCCCAACACCACGAAAAAATAGTTGTAGAGGAATGAAATGGCGGCAATACATTTGTATAGGTAACATATTTAATCGATTAAGGTGTTTCAAGATCACAGCGTATTGTAAGCGCGAGAAGAGCCATTTTAAGAGTGAAATGCTGGTACATTAATAACCGGTGTAACCGCCAGAATGTTGAATGCAAGCACGCAAACGTTCATGCATTGTGTCGTACAGGTGCTGGATGTCAGTTTGTGGGATGGAGTTCCATGCCTGTTGCACTTGGTCGGTCAATACAGGGACGGTTAATGCTGGTTGGGGGTGACGCTGGAGTTGTCGTCCAATGATGCCCCATACGTGCTCGATTGGTGAAAGATCTGGTGATCTCGCAGGCCACGGCAACATGTCGACACTCTGTAGAGCATGTTGGGTTACAACAGCGGTATGCGGGCGAGCGTTATCCTGTTGGAAAACACCCCCTGGAATGCTGTTCATGAATGGCAGCACAACAGGTTGAATCAGCAGACCAACGTACAACTGTGCAGGCAGGGTGCGTGGGATATCCACGAGAGTGCTCCTGCTGTCATAGGAAATTGCTCCCCAGACCATAACTCCAGGTGTAGGTCCAGTGTGTCTCGGCCGCAGACAGGTTGGTTGCAGGCGCTCACCTGACCTCCTTCCAACCAACACACGGCCATCACTGGCACCCAGGAAGAACCGGCTTTCATCAGAAAACACAACAGATCTCCACTCCGTCCTCCAATGAGCTCTAGCTTGACACCACTGACGTCACAAACGGCAGTGGTTTGGAGTAAGTGGAATGAACGCTACAGGGCGTCTGGCTCGGAGCTGTCCTTCAAGTAACCGATTTGTAACAGTTCTTTGTGTCACTGTGGTGGCAACTGCAGCTCGAATTGCTGCCACAGACGCGGTACGATGCGCCACGGTTATACGCCGTACACGGCGGTCTTTGCTCTCAGTAGTGCCACGTGGCCGGCCGGAACCCGGTCTTCTTCAGGCAGTACCTTCCCTTGACCACCGCTGCCAACAATCATGCACAGCGGCTACATTCCTGTCAAGTCGTTCTGCAATATTGCGGAACAAAAATCCACCTTCTCGTAGCCCTATTACACGACCTCGTTCAAACTCCGTGAGCTGTTGATAATTGCTTCTTCGTCTTCTTAAAGGCATTCTTGACTAACATCAACCCCCTACGTCGAATCTCAACGATAACTAACGCTCATGAACGTTACAGCGCGTATTTACAGCAAACCTGCTTTTCATGTTCCGAGGGGCGCTACTAGCGCCACACGTATGCGCCGAGCACGAAATTTGCATAGACGTCATCTTACAGATGTACTCTCACCGCCTACCAACTGTCGTTTATCTAACACAAACCCTTCTTGGTGTTGGGGTTTTTTTCCGTCAGTGTATATATATATATATATATACTGAATTTCTTCATCAATGTTACCTTCACTTGATATCTGCTGTCCAAGATAAATGTTGTCTCCAGCTTTTCCCCATCAATTGATAAATTTTCATTTCTTGTAAAAGCATTGTACATCACTTTTGTCTTCTGAAAGTTCATTTTCAATCCCACTTCTTTACTCTTGTCAGCAAGTTCCTGGATCATACTCTGCAACTCTGATGGGGTAGTTGCAAAGATGACTACGTCATCAGCAAAACGAAGGCTTGGAGAGCTTTTCGAAGAAACAGTATAATTTTTCAAGAGCAATATGCCATTATGTCTTAAAATAAAAGTATTTGATCAATGCATCCTTCCAGTTCTTACGTATGGTGCAGAGACGTGGAGCTTAACTAAAAGAGACATACAAAGACTGCAAACAACTCAAAGCAGCATTGAGAGATGCATGATTGGTGTAACCAGGAGAGATAAGAAGAGGAACTTGTGGATCAGAAGAATGACAAGAGTGGAAGACATGATCAGAGTAAAATTGCTGAAATGGCAATGGGCTGGACATATTGCCAGAAGGACAGACCATCGATAAAAGCTGAAATTTTAGACTGGATTCCAAGGTACAGGAAAAGACCCAGAAGAAGACCACATGTGAGATGGGTGGATGAAATTCGAAAGTATGCGGGAGTAACATGGAAGAGACTGGCACAAGACAGACCGTTGTGGAAGAACCTTGGGGAGACCTTCATCCAGCAGTGGATTGATAATGGTTGACAATGATGATATACTTAATACAGACATTTGACGTGGACCAGGAACACCAAACAATGGTCTTCGCTCTTTCCACGTTTATAAGTGAGTCACGGAAAAATTCTCATTTGCCGCCACCAGGAATCGAACCCAAGGTCTTCCAGTTACGCGCCGGATATGCTTCCACTACACCACAGCGGCCTCGAACTCCTCCAGACTCACACACGCTAACTGCCAAGCCAATTTGGCAGGTTGCTGTTTGGAGCCCCGCTGCACAATGCTGGGGATTCACCAAAGATGGTAAGCAGCAACTGAAGAAATAAATAGAAGGCGAATGAATAATTAATACAGACATTTGACGTGGACCAGGAACATCAAACCAAAGGTCTTCGCTCTTTCCGCGTTTTTTTCCGTGACTCACTTATAAACGTGGAAAGAGCGAAGACCTTTGTTTAATAATGATATACAGTATACAGAGTCTTTATAATTAAAGTTCCACTTTGAAATCGCCATAAAAGGAAAACTACTGGACGAAATGTTACCAAACTTGATAATAGTTAACAGGAGGTCATGGGATTTTATTTTCCGCCAAACAAAAAAATTAGTTCCAAAACTCACCACCAGCGTGGAATGGCGCTGTATGCAATATTGGGAAACTAAAGAAGACATGACATCAGTTGCAAATGTGTGTAATCGTGTCGAACACGTGTTACAACTCATGTTCAATGTGGCGGCCACCGTTTTCAGAAAGCAGGTGAAATCGCAGTATACTGCGTTCTCAACAGTAGCTCGTAGCATATCAGGAGGAACGTTACGGACATGTCGGTGTATGGCAGTTTTCAATTCCGCCAAATTCTGGATGTTATCGCCATAAACAGTGGCTTTGAGGTAACCCCATAGCTAGAAGACACAGGGGTTGAGATCTGGCGACCGGGGTGGCCAAGTCATGGGGAAGTGGCGGCTGATAATCCGGTCATCCGTGAAATGTTGCTGAAGTAACTGTTTCACACATGTACCAATGTGCGGTGGAGCCCCGTCTTGCATAAAAATCGTGGAGTCTAAAATGCCACGTTCCTGAAGTTCCGGTATCACGAAACGTCGTAACATCGATTCTAAGCGAACAGCAGTCACAGTGGTAGTCACGGGCCCAGCTGGCGATTGCTCTTCAAAGAAGAACGGTCCAATTATGACACGGGGTGTCATACCACACCAAACGGTGACTTTCGGAGAATGCAATGGAACTGGGTGGATAGCATGAGGGATTTGTTTGGCCTAAATCCTGCAATTATGGGTGTTCACATCCCCATTGAGGTAAAAATGGGCCTCATCCGTCCACAAAATGTTCCATGGCCACTGTTCATCCACCGCCATCCGTGCAAGGAATTCCAACGCGAACGATTCTGTTACTAGAGGATCGTTCTGTTCTAGTTGTTGAACACGTTTGATTTTGTATGGGTAGTACAGCAGCACTTTACGAACGATTTTGTACACCGTACTCAATGGTAAGTCCATGCGACGTGCAATAGCACTTACGCTGCAAGTCCCGTGTGTGCTTTTCATAGTTGCTTCCTCTACTGCTAATGCAACAGCCTCCTCGGTTTCCACAGCAACAGTCTTTCGTCGCCGCCCAGGTGCAACAGATAACAAACCTGTGGCTTCAAACTTTGCCATCAGTTTCCTCAAACCCTGCGGTGTCATTGGACCTCGGCGTAGTCGTCTGACGGTACGATACTTCTGCAAAGCACGCCGCGCATTGCTATCGCATTCATAATAACACTTCATGAGAAAAGCACGATCTTGCATGGTTACCGACATCGTCGACTCGTAACAATGACAGCTCCGACGGGGAGGCTCCCTTTTAGGGTGGAAAATCCAATGACGTGTACAGCGCATTTGCGTACTTCTAATTTGCATTCCTCCTGCCGTCAGCCGTTGACGAGGCTTTGCGTATTTGCATAACACCGCACACTGTTTCGTGTTCAACACGATTACACATATTTGCAACTGATGTCGTCATGTCTTCTTTCGTTTCCCAATATTGCATACAGCGCCATTCCACGCTGGTGGTGAGTTTTGGAACTAATTCTTTTGTTTTGCGGAAAATAAAGTCCCATGACCTCCTGTTAACTATTACCAAGTTTGGTAACATTTCGTCCAGTAGTTTTCCTTTTATGGCCATTTCAAAGTGGAACTTTAATTATAAAGACCCTGTATATAATACAGTGTGTGTGTGTGTGTGTGTGTGTGTGTGTGCGTGTATATATATATATATATCTCAAAAGGTATCTCCGCAGTGGGTATCTTAGGTTATACGGAAATCAAACAAATGTATTATGGGAACGTATAATTTATTTACTTACAAGAAAGTATTGAAACTGTCGTCCTTCATCTGCAAGACCTAACCTTAAATGTTTTCAAACACATCTGCGAGAGTCAAGAAACCCCTCAGCAGTAATATTAAGGCCATTTCACCTAATTTTGTTGGCGCTACAGTCTAATGTTTTGAATTAAGTAACTTGTATGTTTAATTTCAGTTTTTGATGTTTTCTTGATAACATACCAAGCTTCAGAATGCAACATCAATTTTTACGAGCTTATGATGAGTTGAAAGTTTCCAAGATGTGGATGTTGTTTCCATCATTTCCCCTCAAAAGGAAAGGACACTCTTCCTTCAGATTACATGACAAATCATTTTTCAGTCCGCTGGCACAAGCATAGAGTCCACAGCGCACATTTTTCTTTTTCCTTTTCAAAAATAAAATCTGGTCAGGAATACCTTGACCATACCCGTTTGATCCGCAAGAAATTGATGACCCGTTTCCCCATATCTAGTGCTCATATCGATCCACAGGCATCTTTAGCCAAGCGGATGTGAGGGCATCAGTCAGTTGCCAAATGTTCGCTGGAGGAGGACCACTGTTACGAACGGCTCGCTGCCTCATCTCGCAGGTGTTCAATTGGGTTAACATCTGGGGACTGCGGTGGTCTTTAGCACTTTTGAAGTCCCTTTTGTGCTTCTGGAAGCACTGTGTTACAATCTGAGCCTTGAGGTATGGCGCATTATCCTACTGAAAGTAGCCCTCACCAACAGGAAATATTATGCACATGTAGGCGTGTGCCTGATCAGCCATGACGTTAAGATACCTCGTAGAATTCAAATGCTGTTCTGGAATTATTAAGGAACCCAATGCCTGCCACGAACAGAGACCCCAGAACATTACACCGCTTCCACTATCTTGTATAATTAACGCTAGGCAGCTGAGATCCATCGATTAATGCTGTCGATGTCGTAGTCTAGACCCTAGGTTCCCAACCGGTAAGGCGCGCCTCTCTTGGGAGGCACGAGCCTATAGATTTGAAAACGCAGTTAATTCAACAAATAGAAGAGTTAGATATTTGAGTTGCAACTCGATGAATGAACCGATAAGAGCCGCGGATCGCCTAGTGATCAACGTTCGTGACTGTCACGGAGGAATCTCAGGTTCGATTCCAGCAGGTGTGAACGCTCGAATCACTAAATATCCGTCATGCGTCGGATGGGCACGTTAAGCCGTCGGACTCCAGGTACTGTCCACCCGGTAATAGATAAGGGCGTTTTCCTCCCCCTTTCTACCTCGCTTCCGTGTCTCTTTCCTATCAGGCACTACTCTAGCCCAAATCTCCTAGCTTCCTATTCTTAAGCGCTGTTTAAGACCTGGGGTCAGACACTCCATTCCGAAAATCCTCTACGTATGATCTGATCTGAATCAACCCATATTTCATCACAGGCTAAGCTTACTTGTTACATGAGACATGCCAGGTTAGGAAATATAAGAGAAGTTACTGTTTTGTAAAACGATCCCAACAACAACTACAGGTGAAGACATATTCGCTGTACTTAACGAAAGAATTTGTCTGCTGAAGGCTTAACTTGGACTAATTGTATAGGTTTATGCACTGACGGAGCTGCAGCTATGACAGGGAAGAATATTGGCCTTGTAACTCGAATGAAAGCTGTAGCTCCAGCGGTAAAATGGACTTATTGTATGATACATCGCGAAGCTTTGGCTGCCAAAAAAATGCAACCAGATATACTTAGTGTTCTTACGGATGCTGTTCAGATTGTTAATTTCATTAAGTCTCGGCCAGTGCAGGCTGGTTGCTTTACAGAATTTTGTGAAGAAACGGGATCTGAACATAAGCGTATGCTTTTTTACGCTTTCCAACCGTAGGTTGAAGAAGCGTATATGCTCCAGCTTTTTCCGTCCGTCTGTCCGTACGATAACTCACATAAAAATGGTTCGATTTCGATGAAATTTTAGTATGTGGTAGGGGACCACCAGGGGACGAACCCTATTGAAAATGGGTGAAGTGGGGTCAAGGGTCACGCCATAAGAGCAGGATCCATTTCATTGCCTTTATGCGTCATAACATGCGTAAATATGGTTCGATTTCGATGAAATTTCAGTATGTGGTAGGGAACTACTTGGGCACGAACCCTATTGCAAATTGGGGTCAAAGGTCAGGCAGGGCATAAGAGCGGGATTTATTCCATTGCCCTTATGCGTCATAACTTGCGTAAAATTGGTTCGATTTCGATGAAATTTTAGTATGTGGTAGGGAGCCACTGGGGACGAACCCTATTGAAAATGGGCGAAATGGGGTTAAAGGTCAGGACACTGGAGCCGGATCCATTCCATTGCCCTTGTGCATCATAACTTACCAAAAAATGTTTCTATTGCGACAAAACGTTATCATGTTGTTCCGGAGGTATAGTGAACCGGTTCTGTTGAATATAAACGAAATGGGGTCAAATGTCATTGCACAAAAGCAAGATTTATTCCACAGCCATTATTCTCATAACTTGCGTAAAACTTCTTCTATTGCGACAAAACTTTAGTATGTCATTCTTGAGGTGTACTGAACCGGTTCTGTTGAATATCATCGAAATAGGGTCAAAGGTCAGGACACAGGAGCGAGATTTATTCCACAGCCATTATCCTCATAACTTGAGTAATAATTTCTGGTATGTTGGAAAGCGTGTCATAATCAATGCATTGCATGATTTTACCAACTTGTTTATAGTGAGGCTAGGTGGCTGTCGCGTGGAAAAGTTCTTCGGCGTCTTTTCGAGTTGCGTGATGAAATTAGAATTTTTCTGCTTGGGAAAACGGAATTAGCAGAACATTTGTGTAATGTCGAATTTTTAGCAACACTGGCCTATTTGACATTCATTTTTTGAAAAACTAAACAGTTTGAATGTGTCACTACAAGGAAAGAACTCAAATATTCTGGATACGCAGGACAAAAAGGAATTCTTTGTGAAGAAGTTAGATTTGCGGAAAGGTCGTATCGATGTGAAGTTACTGATTAAAGAGCAATGAACACCTGTGGGTATAATGTGATGAGGGGGTGCGGAATACTGTAGAAAAGGCTGGAAACCGCTGGTCTATATATTTCAAGCTAGCCTCAATGGGAGAGGAATACTGTAGAAAATGTTGGGAACCGCTGGTCTAGACCATCCGCAGGCGTGTATTAATTGAAAACTTGATTCATCGGACCAGGCGACCTTTTCTAGACCTTAAGGGTCCAGGTTTGGGGCTCCCGTGCCCATAGCAGACGCATTTGACCGGTGGAACATGAATGTAACGTCTGCTGTTATATCTTATTCGTGCCAATGTGGGGTTGGCTGTATTTTCTGAAATTCTCCTCTTGATACGGCTGTTGTACTGCGATGTTACTTGACGCAATGGAACTTGTCTGTTACCTCGTACAATCCCCATCCAGCACCCGTTGCCCTCGAACAATTGACCAGTCGTTTCCTCCCACGGGAAGACTCCCCCTCCAACTGCTTGTTTTTTGTTTATGCATCACTCATTGTACCTATACATCCTCGATGCAACTGTTCTTGCATAGCGGAGATGGTTTGCCGTTTCTGAGATGTTTGCGCCTGCCCTCCTAGAGCCCACTATCATGCTTCTTTCAAAGTCGGTTAAATCACAAGTGTTTCTCCATATTGAAGCTGCCTACGCTTCGTACAAGTCTGAATCATTTGCAGTGAACTGTTTATAAAGCCATTTCAGCGTCATAGTTGTGTACGCAAGTGAGGATGGCACTTGTCATATTTCCATTTGGTGTTCCAAATAATTTGATACTTTAGTGTGTAAATTGGGATATTACGCTGTGATGAGCATTTCAGATGTACAAAACAAATAAAGATCGGTCTTTAGAAGTTCCTTTCATACAGCTGGATCAGCTATACTCTGTTATGGTTAATATAAACAAGGCTGCTGTTCTATCCGCACCAACGCTAGAAGAACAAGGAAAGTTTTTGCAATTCTTGAGTTTTTGAAGTATCGCCACAAGTTGCACAAACTTTTGTTTTGGCATGAACACAAAAATAAGGGACTCCATGAATTGCTTAGTATCAGTTCGTGTTTTCACCTTACTCAAAAAAAAAACTGAAAAAACAAAGATTCAGCTTTCATTTATGTATAACTAAATGCCCATACAGTAAGTATGCAATATGTCGAAGCCGCCCCGTTGGCGCAGTGGTCTAAGCGCTGGCTTTTGACCATTCGCCCGAGAAGGGTCCGGGTTCGAATCTCTGTGAGGAATGGATGTTGTTTGTCTTACACTGTTTGTCTCCCTTCCCTGGAACCAGTGACTCGTAATTAGGGACGGGCGGCAGCTTTATAGGCCACTGAGTTGCTCACGGTGGTTGTTAAACCTCCAACCCAAAAAACAAAAAGTCGAACGAGAAAAAAAAAAGTTACATAAACCGTTCTGATTAATTGCCGTTCATGTCTTTAAGCTCATAGGGGAAAAAATATTCTGAAAATGTTTACAGTGAATGAAAAAAGTCATTTTTAATATAAATTTTTGTTTTAATAATTCACTTTTATTTTCAGAGCCCACGCTTCTGGATGTTTTTCGTAGGCCCAGCTATTCTGTTTACGTTGGATAAAATTATCAGTCTGCAAACCAAATACATGGAACTAGAAATTTTAGAAACTGAACTTCTGCCTTCAGGTAACGCATGTGTTTTTGAAATATCTGAGAATTTTTAAAATATGACAGTATTAGTTAAATACTTATCACTCCGAATTATATTAAAGCAGATTGGTTTACCGATCTTCACGCCATGAGCAGCTGAGTCTGTTTCTAAAGTGAAAACCATGGAACAAACGCCATATTTAACATCTGCGTCAGACTCTAACACCAATCCGGGCAGCGGATGACCTAGTGGCCAACGTTCGTGACTGCCACGGAAAAGTCTCATGATCGAACCCAGGCAGGTACGAACGCTCGAACCACTAAATATCCGCCGTGCGTTGGATGGGAACGTTAAGTCGCCGAATCCTGAGTTGACCCCCGGTTATATGTGACAGCGCCCAAACTGAGCGCTGCACATTTAGGTCGAAAACTCATTCCCTAGTTTATTTAATTATTATTTTATTTATTCATTTATTTATTTATTTATTTTTATTAATTCATGTATTTTTTTGAAGAAGGGGTACGTTTTATTTTGCCATACTTTCAGGTGAATCTTTTTTTTTTTTTTTCCTCTCCGTCCCCCCTCTCCCAGCACAAGGCGTCACAGGACAGACCGACACTGTAAGGAGTAAACGCTGGCGACAGCCATCGGCGAGCTGGCTTTGTAGTATGTTTTATTGGGGCAATAGAAGTGTCCACCGTCTATAGGATCAACAATGCGTGTTAGCCCGACCGTAGACTTGTTGGAACCAGAGCTAGCAGTTTAATTGGGGTAAGGATTTACGGCCGGGAGTAGTATCACGCGGGAAACGAGGGGTTCTCAGAATTTCACTGGAACGGGTAGGAATCTTGGCCCCCTAACGAATGGAAGATCAAAATGTTAATTTTCCGACCAGTAAGATCTACACTGGGGAATTTAATTCAGGGAGGCTTGCGTTTGCCAGCTAGTGATTGGATGATGGGATGTTTTGAGGTAGTGTGGGTCTTCTTGTGGGGGTCGTCGAAAGATTTTTTCAAGGGAAGAGAAGAACTTCGTCACTTTCATCTTTTCACTTGTTCTTCTAAGTCGAGGTGCTTGACTTGCACTTTTTTTTTTATTACTGGTGACTTGTCACTTGGGGGTTTTTTTGGTGGTCCAAAACGTGGACGCAGCCATGATGTATCAGAGACTGGTAGCATGACGAGAGCCCGCACCAAGTTTGACGGACCGGGGCAGACATCGCAGACCAGTACCCTAGGTGGAGGAACCACGATAAGTGTTTGGCGGACGAGAATTCTCCCGGCTCAGGAGTGGTCAGCAGCGCGATATCTAGGCCAGATTCGGAGGTTAAGGTAGAAAATCCATCCTATTCTTTTTTTGGTGTCCCCTCATAAAATCTTTATCGGAGCAGTCCACACATAGAGTTTATATTTTAATGAGCAAATAAGTAATTTAGTACAGGTTCCTGTCAGAGAGTCTTAAATCATTTTTTGCTAGTATCATGAGCGTATATTTATTATTATGCCAAATCATAACCAATAAATTGTTTTTGTTGTTAATTTTGTCTCAGTTCCATGATGGGTGTGTCGTTAACTGCAATATGTGTGCTCAACCCTAGATTATTTGGAGAATATATATAACTTTTGGAACCGGAACTTAGAAAATCACTTCACTTATGCTTTTTTATTTTAAATCTAGACGTTCACAAAAATATTGCGGCACACAGCGGACCCTTTGACTCCCAGAGGAAAATCTGCTGTGTGAAACACAACGCCCCGTCAGTGGATCCTGAAGTTGCGTCACCCCTAAATCAGGGAATCGCAGAATCACAATCCACTCGACACCCCCTTGGCTCCCAATATTACGCCGGGTGAACCCCATTAGGAACCCGAGCGATAATATATAAATAAGGACGTATTCCTCCCCCCCCTTCTCTTTCTTTCTACCTCGCTTCCGTGTGACTTTCTTGTTGGACACTCTAGGCCCAAATCTCCTAGTTTCCTACTTCTAAGGGTTGTTTCGGACCTGGGGTCCGATACTCCCTTCCTAAAATTCTCTACATAAAATCTCAAACACTAGTCCTCGCGTGAGAGATTAGCCCCCTCCCCATATCCTTTTGTGGCACCTGTATGTATGAAAAAATAACGTGCTTACAGATTTTTTTTTCAGTTTGTAGACCCGAAAATATGTTCAAAAAATATTTTGAACATATTTTCTACTTTTCATAATTCAAACTTTTGCCTATAAGACGTCCTGATTTATTTCTATTTGCAGGATCACCTCCAACTCTTAAAACCCCATGGAAAAATCCTTTGTCGGTAGAACACCCTTTGAATATTTTGTGTCCATTTTCTATAAATAACGCACAGATTTCTCACTAGAAGCGTTAAGTTATATTACGTGTTTTCTTCCATATCTCTGCTTCTCGTTGTTCGATTTGGGAAATTCGTTTTGCCTCTAATATCTTCCACTATAAGTAAATTTTTTTTTAATTTGTGACTTCTCGTAACACACAGATGTTGTTGTTACTGAGAGTAAGTAGCTATTCTTACTTGTAAATGCTTTTCGGATTCTAGTAATCCGGTTGAAAAAAATATTTTAACTGGTTCCATTGACTATGAAGTATAATGCACACATTAGTAATTTTAAATAACGCTCAGAGTTTTTCACTTGGGACCGTAAATGCATCTTATTTTTCGCTGATTTTTTCTTTCCTAAAAATCTGCTTTGAAAAATTCTTCTCGTCTTGGAAAGGTTCAAAAAACGGGCTCATTACACCCAAGAATTCGCTGTTATCTTTGTTTTTTGTTTTTTTTATTTTTTGTTTCTCTCAAATAAGTCCCGTATTTGTAACAGCAAGTACGGAAGTGTAGTTCCCTTGCAATGGAGATATACATACAGTTATGAGTCATATCATTGTGACCACCTATCAAATAGCTTGTTTCGCCGAGATTACCGATTGCACTAGACATGACATCGATTCCACTAGACCGTAGATGATGTCCAGAAGTATCTTGTACCAGATGGAAAAATGACTTCCCGGAGCTCCACGACAGAGTGAGGCACTGATGTCGAATGCTGCGTCCCACAAGTGTTTGATGGGATTCAAGTCGGGAAAAATTGGATGCAAAGTGAGCACATCTAATGCTTGTACATGATCCTCAAATAATTCCCGTCCAATGCAGGTCTTGTGACACTTGGCATTGTCTTTCTGGAAGAGTCCGAAGCCATCTGGATACACGGTCACCACGTAGGGCAAAACTTGGTCCAAAATGATATCTAGACAGGATCTGGTGGTTAAGGGTGTGATCCTCAAGGACAAAGGCACCTATAGAAATGTCCATGAAAACAACTCCTGTACCATGATCATCAGCAGCAGTAGTCCTGTTTCCTTACCAGCCTGCAATCGGATTGGAACTGCGCACATAGTCAAATACGGATCCGTCCATTGGTATGTTGAAGCTGGAACCTAAACTCATCAGATCCTACGACTTTTTTTTCAGTCGCCCACTGCCCATTCATTGTGCTTTTATGACTACTGCATTTGGACCTGTCGATGATGGTCGATAAACATGGGCACATGAATGTGCCCCGTCGACTTTTTCTGGCCCATACTCTCTGTACACACCTGGGTTAAATGATGGACATTGAGCCCTCTGTTGTCCCGGATAGCACGTGCCAAGCGGAGTTTTCTTCGACTGTCAGCTAGAGGTGGTCTCCTCTTTCTGGCATTTTGGATGGACGTGTACCTCTTATCATTCTCGCCACACTTTTGCTACGGCCGTACTCGAACAGCCTTCAATGTCTGCAGTGGCTGAGATTCTGGCATCCGTCTTCCTTTCCCCATAATCGTTCTCTGTTCAAACTTCGACAATCACTTCAGACTGAACGGGTTTCGTGTAGGTGAACAGATATGCCATGCATGTGCTTTTACATGCAATATGCGCCGGTTGGTAACGTCATAGCTACCTACTGTGACACGCGTCTACTTGCGAAGACAGGGGTAGTAATAAGGATCTGGCTCGTGAGGGTGTTTAAAACAATTTTCTGACCAGATCGGTTAAACCCACCAAAAATGTTAGGCTACAGAAACGAGACGTTTTTTTCACATAAAAATATGACTTTTGCTAAATGTTGAAAAGCATCTAAATTTTACAGCCTTCGTGCATAAAAGCAGTTTTTCGTCACTTCAGTGATAATCACATCCGTATTTCGCAGCCTCATTGTGAAAGACAACGTTCGCTACATCAGCATTTAAGTAGCTTAAATTTTCAATCTTTGAAAATCATTGTCAAAAACATCTTAGCTTTGCAATCTCTCCAACGGATTGAGAATTGTTATAGGGTGCAGCCTAACTTGTGGAAAATCTTTATATTTCATTTATGCGATAAATTTTTGTTTTGATATAACTGCAAGGCGGCACTCATAGTTATAATTAATTACGGTAATAGGTCCTCTAATTTATTCATCACTGCCATTGTTAAAATTTGTTCATTATTTGAAAAGTGCATAATTCGTAGCCTTCTGGCAAACGAGAATTGTGAAAGGCCACATGGCGACAGACCATCTCCTTTCGGACTTACGGCAATCGTCTTGTGCATTTTTGACTCCGACAAAAATCTACAAAACTCACCCCCGAAATTCCCTCTTGAATCCAAGAGACATTCTGGTGGTGGCATTTTTCTCCGAACTGAACGGGATAAGCGGAGAACCGACTGCCACCCACAGTTGAAAACAAGGTGATAAATCCCTCTTCAAGTGGCGAAGAGGAGCCCTTGTGACAGGACAAAGAGGAGGGAGAACCCAGGAGAAGAGAAAAAACAAGCGGCGAGGCATTATCAGGACGGAGTCTAATGCGAAAACACGTAAGAGAAAAGCATCAGCGAGGTGTATGGAACCAATGCCTGAGAGCTGACCGCGGAGAGCCTAAAAGATCCAGGGCGAGGAATGATCCCTTCGAAAAATGAGCGACATCTCAGTCCTTTGGACATGGGGCTTCTCGACCGCAATTAAGTCGACATTAGTGCAAAAGTGCCTAGGCTGTTGCCAAACGAATGAAAGGCAGGATATTTCTTGCCACTTCTCTGCGCTAAGGACCTCTTTAAAGACTGCCAAGGTATGTGGAGTTTATATGAACATTTGCTCACGACCTACAAGTGCCGTCGGACGGTGAAACATCGTGTAGAACTCTGTCCCCTGTGAAAGGGAGTACGCAATCGGAGGCCTCCAACACATTTCATTCGGTTTTTTTTTTTCTTTGTGTTATGGCCATAATTACTAAGAGCTCTTCCCTGCTAATTTGGCCTCAAGCCTATGCAGGGTGTGTGTAATGGTATGTATATATATACATATAGCTTATAATTAAATTGCGGCAGTCATGGTAATTACTGTATCATTTTTATTACTGGTACCCACGCTCGTACTATATAAATTCTCGTTTTTTTTTAAAGTGTGGATTTAAATGTTTTGGGTAATCTCTCACATATGTTTCCTTTGTTCTATTTTCATTGTGCATGCTAGAATCTCATCAGTGAACAGTGTTTGAATCAGTGGTAATTGTTAAATGAGTGTTAGTTAAATCAGTGATAGTGCCGATAGAGCAGCCTACCATACATTCATCTCAGCAGATTCTTGTACCACTTCATGGATAAAGGTGGCAGTGTATATAATATAATGTTGAATATTAACTGTCAAGCGTGCGTGAAATGAGCGTCGGGTATCTTTTCGAGTGTGTGTGCGCGTTGCAGTGACTTTTCGGTAGATTGGGACGTGCTGGAGTTAAATCCAGGCATCCACGCCCAATCGCGGTACGGGTTTTGCGGGAAGTTAATAATTAATTTGTAATAATTAATTATGGGAGGTCATTATTAATTATTGGAATCAAATAATTAATTTGTTGAATAATTTTCGGTGCCAACGCAAGTCTGAAATCTCCTTGCTAGCCTCGAGCAGAGGAGGGGCAAAAATATTTGACAAAATTGTCTTTAGTTTTTTTTTTTATTTTTATTTATTTTTTTTTTCGATGGAGATATCGGGTGCTTCACTGCACGCGATACTTCACCTGGTGCCGCGGCCACATCTGCCTGTAAAGGTAAGATCCAACAGAATTTTCCAGTCTCATTGTGCAAGCCAATATCTGTCAGCAGCATTAACAGTGTACACTTCAGTTAACTTACAAGTTGTAATGGATTAATATGTTCATGTTTTTATACTTGTTTATCTAGATGTGACGAGAGTGAAGTTCAAGCGACCTCCTAACTTCAAATACCTCTCTGGGCAATGGATAAGAATGAGTTGCACTAACTTCAGAAGCCGGGAATATCACTCGCTGACTTTAACATCAGCTCCTCATGAAAATTACTTATCAGTTCATGTAAAAGCCCAAGGCCCGTGGTCATGGAAGCTGAGGAATTACTTAGACCCAAACAATTTGAATGATGACCCGCTGCCAAAGGTAAATCAATTATTTTCTGAGAATAACTTGAGAATTAAATTTTACTTTGCTGAATTTACTTTATGAATCCGTTTCTCGATAACGTTCGCTGTTTGACTTTCCGAAGTTTTTATATTCTTTGTCTTTCGAAGCCTTTCTCTGTCTTGTGATATTTTTCACTGACGAAGTCTGTTTTTAGATCAGCTAGATGTGGCGTTAAAACATCAGACGGTCAGGGATATGGCAAAATAGGGAATGATCGAAAAGTCACGCAACCCACAATCATTTGTGGTTGTATTTGACTGTGTTTGGCTGTCGGCGACGGCCAAACACCGACGTGAACAGAAGTATTTCAGCTGTGTGGAATGCCTGGAGTCTGTCAGTGTTTGACTAACTACATATGTTGAAGGCTGTTGTTGAAGTGATGTATGGAAGGACTACTATGTTCGTAGAATAACTTTGAAATGGAACACACTTCGGGCATGAGTTTCGTTGACCAACTACTATAAGCTGATTTTTCGGACATTGCCATGATACCTAACGTCGTTTTATCCATACGATGGAATCCTGAAGAGTTTTGCGTTAAAGCTCCATCTCTGGAAGTGGATGAAAATATCGTTTACAGTGCTTTGGTGGGTTACGGACATATTGTAAGGCTGCTAACGAGGGGAAAGATTCATTTACCGGGGTTTCCTTTTTTGAAGTCCGTTACACTTTTTATGAAGCAAGGTATGAACAATGAAGCGTCCTACCGCTATGGATACGAACTTTTCAAGCGAGGATTACGTACGGTCTGCCAGAAGTGCGCCGAATCGTGACCAGAGGCCGCTGCTTGTTCTACAGTTACGCATCAGGGTGGCGGACATTTCAGGTGGTCATGAAGAGCCAGCAGCACCATAAGACGAAGAGCCAGCTCATGTGTCACACCACTATGAGGGACAGTGCGTACCGCATAGCCGTAGGTAGCTACCGGGGTAGTAGAGAGAGAGAGAGAGAGAGCGGTTTTTCTCCCAGAATGGTTATTCCAGGAGCGTAAATTCATGCTGTGGGGGATGTAAAACATAGAAATTGTAACTAAAAAAAAAAGCTACACCCTTCAGTATTTTTTAAAGACTTTCATTTCATTTATTTCGTTATGGGGTTACATTTGACCATTTTACATTTCAAAATTAATTTTATAACATAACAAAAAACAAGATATAAATATGAATACGTGTATACAGGGTAACCACAGAACAGGAAATTGAGTAAAAGACTAGATAAATATAGCCTGAGTGAATCCCAATTCCCTTACAGTACGTAATCAAGTCAAACGTCCTGTACATATAAAATTTACGCTATGTGGTCTGATTAATAAATTTTACCATGGAATTTTATATTTTAGTTTGTTAGGAAATATTTTTTTAGTTGCTTTCGAAAATAATTATAATTATTAATATGTGTTAGTTGACAAGATAGGTTATTCAATAACATCAAACCCTGATAATCAATAAATCTTTGTTGGGTTAAAGTGTTAGGCATTGGTAACAAAAATGCATTTCTGTCTCTTGTTTGATAGTCGTGACCCACAGTGTTCAGCTGAATTAAATGTTGATACCTATTCTCTTTTATTCTTTTATACATAAATCCTAATAATCTATACTGCCATAATTTCTCAATATCTAGAAATCCATAATTAATCCGTACCCCCACATTCAACAATTTTTTTTAATTCTCCTAAAATTATTTAAAATTTTAACCATCCTATTTTGTAATGATTGTAATTTATATAAATGAGTCTTAGTAGTTTGCCCCCATACTAATAAACAAATAAGACTCTAAAATGCTGTATTAGAGTCTGATTTATCCAGACTCTAATACAGCATTTTTAATGTTTTAATTGTTAAGTTACTTGAAATTCTCGTAATTAAACCCAATATTCCCCGAAATTTTTTTTATAATATTTTGAATAATATTCCATTTTAGATTATCCTTAATTATTATTCCCAAATATTTAATATTATTTACTATTTCAAGGGTACAATGCTCCACACAGATAGATGGTGGCTCAACAACCTGTCTATCTCCCTTTTTAAAAATCATAATTTTAGTTTTTTCTATATTTAATCACAGAAAATTTGTCTCTAGCCATTCCATCAATTTTTCAATAAATTTATTACATTCTATTTTTGCCTCGTTTATATCTACACCCGTAATCAAAACTGTGGCATCATCCGCAAATAAAATAAAATCCTCATTAGGTTCAATGTTAAAAATGTCATTAATATAAATTAAAAAAAAGTAATGGTCCCAGAAATGACTTTTGTTAGCCTCATGCAGGAAATGTCATGCATTTTGTAATGCCATGCAGTTAACGAGGGTACAGAGTAATAAACACTATGAGGTGCGAACATCTTATATCCATGAAGGGAATTTTTCCAAAACAGTGGATGGAGGCATAGAAAACAATATGTTTATATGCCTAACCTCCATGACCTTTCCGAACATGTTATTGGGATGAAGAACTAATTAATCATTCGTGCTCTACCGCAGAAAGTTATCTGAGCGTTTAACCTTGAAGGGAATTTTTCCAAGTCCTACCCCTAAAGTTTCTGCCTATTGTTATATTCACTATCCGATACTCATTCGTTCTGCGCTGGTTTGTTTTTCGTTCTGCATTTCTGTGGAATGCTGTGTTGTCAGCGTTCACATAACGTTTATTCTTTGTTCGGTATTTACAAACTGTGATTCTTGTGTAAATACCTAATTTTTTACATTTTTAATAAAATTACGTCAAAAACTTGAAGTGCGATTTTTGAACGATCATGTTACTTTCGTATAACGGCGGTGTGCGACAAAAGTAAAAAACAAGTATTATTTGAGAAGAGGCGTAATTTTGAACTCGAATGGGCGTAATTTCAAGCCCCCTCCCCGATAAGAAAAGGTTGCTACAGTCCTGGCGCACCGGTTTGAGTGCAGCTAAGTTCTAGTGTCTTACCTACAAGAAAGTTAATACGTGAGATTGTACAGCAAGTTCCAGTATTTATTGTAGAAAAGCGTTCAAACACCAAAGTTCAGAGATGCAAACCGAGCTTTTCAACTGTGAACTTCGTTGTCTGAGCGTTTAACCTTGAAGGGAATGTGGTATTATCTTGTATAGGTTGTTTCACCACGTACGGTATTTAAAGTACTCACTTGATTAGTGAAGAGTATGGCGCTACAAAGAGTATGACGCTACAAATCTGCTGTCTTAGTAATTCCGACGAAAAAAATGTTCGCTCTTTTGTTTTGTTTTTTTGTTTTTTGTATTTGTTTTTCTTCCACTGATTCATTCAATTGTGCCCCAGGATGTTACTTATATTATACTGAAGTGGATTTTCTTCTGCGTTTCTGAAAACGTCTAGAGTAAATCTTGGTTCAATAAAACCAGCTCCCAGACATGGTTAGATAAAAGAAACAAAATAATCATTCGCAACAGGACTTCAACTTCATAAATAAATCTGAGCCAGCCTTTCTTGAAGTTCAGATGTGAGAAAGTGAATGATCGAACCAAAACTGACTTATAAGTGGAAAAGTTCAAACGGCAGTCAATCACTCTGGTCTCTCGGCAGCTCTGTAGCAGAAATTTTGGCTTTTTTTATTCCTTCTCTCATGTGTTCAGATTGCTCTGCTGTTAACTTTCCTAAAAGAAAAACTGATCTCCAGATTCTACAGTAAAGTGTATAAGTTTCAGAAAAAGACTGCAGCATGGTCATATTACCACTTCCACGTTTTTATGCTTTCAGTATTTCTCAGTGATGTGGGATGACTAAGTGTTGAAAATTAAATTATGTAACGTACATCTACAAATGGGGAAATTGATGAACACAGTTTTTTTAATTGAAGGAAATGTTGAAAAAGTTTGTGAAAGACGTCATTGAGAACTTGATAGGTTTGCTAAGTTTATTGTAATGTCTATTTCACTCGCATGGACCACCAGTACCATAAAGGAGTTTGGGCAGTCGATGAAAGTAAATAATGTTTTGAATAACGAATTTTCTTGTTTTGTTTGCATTGTACTTAAAGAAATTGATGAAACCTGATTTATTAACGAAAAAAAAACTAATTTTTCCATTGCTTAGATTCGATTGGAAGGGCCTTATGGTGGAGGAAATCAAGACTGGTATAAATTTGAAATTGCTGTCATGGTAGGCGGAGGAATCGGCGTCACGCCCTATGCTTCTATTCTGAATGATTTGGTGTTCGGAACGTCAACCAACAGATATTCCGGAGTAGCGTGTAAAAAGGTAATTGCTGTCTTCATTTCTTGAAAACTGTATTCATGAGGCTAACATTTTTTCTCCATGACAGTTCTGTTTTTATACTTTGTGAATTAATGAAATTTGCCAATATTTGTTATTGACTGTTCCGTGGAAGGGCGTATTCTGAAAATCGAGACAAGGTAGGTAGTTTTCTAAATTACATGCGATTGAGGAGACTTGAGTTCCTTCAGAGTGTTTGTATGCTAAGCTGACCAGAAGTCCCCAATTCTTGAGGACAGTCCTCGAATTTAGTTTACTGTCTCCAAAAACGTCGGATGCCTTTGGGGACCTCAAATTGTCCTCAAATGTCCTCGAATTTACATTTCCTCATTAGCTCGTTAGATTTCTAATGAAAAATGTTCTTAAAAGTAGTTTTCGTTGTACTAATTTTCCGACATGCTTCTTGTGAAAACAAATTTTGACTTCTTTTTTTCTTCTTTCCGAGTTTAACGACCACCGAGAGCAACTCTAAAGAATATAAGCAGTCACCTGTCTCTAATTTGGAGACATTAGTTCTAGGGAAGAGAGAGCAAGTGCTGCAAGACAAACACAGCATCCATGTCTCAGTCGGGACTCGGGTCGTACCCACTTGTACGAATTGTTAGTGGCCAGCACTAGGACACTGAACTACTGGTGCGGTCAAATTTCGATTGTACTTGATCTAAGTTTCTCGAAAAACTTTGGCAAAATGAAAAATTCGCCATGCAATTAGTTTAGTGTGCAGCTTTATTTTAATTTGGCACATGTGCAAGGTAAAGCATTTCACTTTTGCTAATATGCTCTCACCATCATAATTCTACTTTTTCAATACAAATTACTAACATTCTACAAGATATATCCTTTTAAGACACAAATTTTCATATGTCATATCACACTTATTGAAGCAATGCAGTTTTGTGACAAAAAGATTTGCATATTTATTTTGAGTACAAATGTCTCCAAATGAACTGCAGATTTGGGGACGCCACGTTCTTTTGTCCTCAAATCAGTGTTCCGATATCTGGTCACCTTATTGTACGCATACCGCCCACTGAACTTGAAACTTTTAATACTGAGTAGGACCTCCTTTAGCCCAACTTACAGCACGTATGTAGTTTGGCATAGATTCCACAAGAAGTTGGATTCTACGTCTACAGCATACCAGGCGTTCACCAGACAGTCCTTTAACTGGCTCAGATTTGACAGAAGGGGAATTTGCTCCCGGATCTGTTTTTCTAACATATCCCACACATTCTCAATAGGGTTCAGATCCTGGTTTTGCGGTGGCCAGGGAAAATGGTGTAAGTCGCTCTCATGCTCGCTGAAACACTGCTGAATGATTCCATCAGATGGTGTTCCATCTTGCGCGGTGGACAGTAGCATTATCGTTCATAAAACAGCCGTCACCTGTTGGATAAAAAGTCAGCATTGCACGATGGACTTGGGCAACATTGTTCAGGTAATCCATGGAGGACACCTGAACTTTAGCAATATCAGAGGACCCATTCCGTACCAATCGAACTTGTCCCACAGCAGGAAACCATCTCCAGAACTTTGGGTTGTGTTTGCAAGGCAAGTTGGATCCATTGCTTCATAAGATTCCCGCCAAACAGTTTGTCTACCGTCGGTACAGAAAAAGGTGTACCCAGACTAGTTGGACCGCATGACTTTTTTTTCCTGAGTCCAGTCACGGTGTTCCTGACACCACTGTAGAGAACTTTCAGCTTCTTCGCAGAAATCTATGCTTTGCGTATAGGCAAGCAACTACTAGCACCGATCCTCTTAAATCCCCTGCACATACAATGGTGGCCAAAAACCTGCACCAGTAGACTGTAAGTCAATTTTTTTATGTTTGAAGTCAACGTAACGGTAAAGCCAGGAATACATATTATGCATCATTTTAAAGGAAATTTTATGCTGAATTCAAATATTTTTGCAGAATGTTATTTTACCGGTAATAAAAGCGAAGTTACAAGCAAAAGTACAGCGTCTAGTCATAAAAAGCAAAATATAGTGGAATTTGTGAAATTAGTGTATAATGCATTTAACGTAAAATTACTGTTCAGTACATTATTGAAACTTGCAGGACACTTGAAATAACTTACCAACAAGAAAAATACGCTTTAATATTTAATTGGATAACCACGGTTTGTTTGTTTGTCAGTAACAAAGTTCATCTTCTTGGCATGGAACTAATGAGCTTCTCTATAGTTGTCCATTGGTGATAACACGGTGCCATACGGCCGTTACAGACTTTAATTGAGGTCAATTAAATACTTTGAGTCTGTAAGGGCCGTATGGCACAGTGTTTATCACCAATGGACAAATAGAGAAGCTCCATACCAAGAAGGTGCACTTTGTTACTAAGAAACCGTGGTTATCCAATTAAATATCAAAGCGTATTTTTCTTTTTGGTAAGTTATTTCAAGTGTCCTGCAAGTTTCAATAATGTACTGTACAGTAATTTTACGTTGAATACTGTTATAGGGTGCAGCCTAACTGGTGGAAAATTTTTATATTTCATTTATGCGATAAATTTTTGTTTCGATATAACTGCAAGGCGGCACTGATAGTTATAATTAATTACGGTAATTGATGATCTAATTTGTTCATCACTGCCATTGTTAAATTTTTTATTGTTTGAAAAGTGCATAGCCTTCTGGCAAACGAGAATTGTGAAAGGCCACATGGCGACAGACCATCTCTATTTCGGACTTATGGCAATCGTCTTGTACATTTTTGGCTCCGACAAAAGTCTGCAAAACTCACCCCGAAATTCCCTCTTAAAGCTTTAAAAAGACATTCTGGCGGTGGCATTTTCTCCGAACTGGACTGCATAAGGGGAGAACCGAAAGCCACCAACAGTTAAAAACAAGGTGATAAATCCCTCTTCAAGTGGCGAAAAGTCTCGTGACGGGACAAAGAGGGAGAATCCAGGCAGAAGAGAAACAAGCATCGGGGCATTCTCAGGACGGAGTCGATTGCACTTACACGCAAGAGAAACGCATCGGCGAGGCGTATGGAACCAAGGCTTGAACGCTGAGCGGCCAAAAAAGGAAAAACGGGGAGAAGCAAGAGAGACATCAGAGTAAGAAAGGCTGGTAATGGTCCTCTCGAAAAATGAGCAACATCTCAGTCCTTTGGACATGCGGGATTCTCGACCGTTATTAGGTCGACATTAGTGCACTTTTGCCTAGGCTGTCTACACACAAAATAAAGGCAGGAGATTTCTTGCCACTTCTCTGGGCTAAGGACATCTTAAATACTGCCAAGGCATGTGGAGTTTATCTGAACATTTGCTCACAACCTACAAGTGCTGTCGGACGGTGAAACAGCGTGTAAATAACAGAACAACAAATTAATAGGCATATACTGTGTAAGCCTTGGCTGGAGTACATTTGGAAGAAACAGTTCAATTTTCAAGAGCAATTTACCGTTATGTGTTAAGGTAGTTCCACCTAAAATCTGCCTTATGTTTCTAATGGTAAAATTTCTTTACATATTTTCTTCGCAATTAATGTATTCCCAAGGATGAAAAATTTGCACATCGATGAAAGTAAGTTTACGTTACAGCATGGGATACTTAACACTTGCTGAAAAATAACCATAATTATATTAAAAATCAATCATTTTTCTTTGAGTAATGTTCAGACTTGCTAATAGGTGTCGCAACCTATACATTAATGACGTCAGTAGACAAACAAATGTTGGATTGCTTAATTATTATTATGTTTTAGCAAGTATTAAGTATCCCATGCTATAACTTAAAGTTAGTTTCATTGATGTGTAAATTTTCATCCTTGGACATTAATTGCGAAAAAAATATGTGCCGCCCCCGGTGGCGCAGTGGTCTAAGCGATGGCCTCTGATCATTCGTCCGAACGGGGTCCGGGTTCGAATCCCGGTGAGGCATGGATGTTGTTTGTCTTACGGCACTTGTTATGTCCCTTCCCTGGAACCAGTGACCCTAAATTAGGGACGGGCGACTGCTTATAGCCAATTGAGTTGCTCACGGTGGTCGTTAAACCTCCAATCAAAAAAAAAAAAAAAGTAAGGAAGTTTTACCATTGGAAACATAAGGCAGAGATTTTAGGTGGAACCACCTTAAAAGAAGTGTTTAATCAATGCATCCTTCCAGAGTTCTTACTTATGAATCAGAGACATGGACCTCTAAACCAAAACAGACATGCAGAGCCTGCCAACAACTCAAAGAACCATGCTTGGTGAAATCCAGAAGGATAGGAAAAGGAACTTGTGGATCAAGAATGTCAAGAGCGGGTGGTAAAAGGACAGGCCTTTAAGTGGCAATGAGCTGGCTACAGTGCTAGACGAACTGACCACCGTTGGACAACCAAAATACTAAACTGAATACTGAGGGACAGGAAAAGATCCAGAAAAAGACCATGTAGGGAAATAACTACATGTGACTGAAATTCGTAAGCAATGCCAAAGTGATATGGTAGAAAATTGCTCAAGACAGTTGTGGAAGAGACTTTCATACAGAAGCAGATTGAGAATGGTGGATGATATACACACACTGAGTTGCCAGTTTGAGTTACACCTGCCCTCGTCACATAAATTGCTCAGTTTTACACATAAGAAAGACTACATAGCGCGGTGTGTGGTACAAATCGTGCAGGGCAGATCGTTGAGCACAACTTTCAGTTGATGGTTGGAATTGGCAAAATGAGTGATATGAGCGACTTGGAACGTGGCATGATAGTTGACGCCAAACGCGCCACTTCAAGCGGCACGTTTGGCGGAGATGCTTGAACCCTCAGTTTTGGTACTAACTACCATGGCACTTTCAAAGTTGCTGACATCACTCTGTTTTTCCCTAATTCGGACTCCCAATCGAACGTTACTTGATGCTCAACGAGCTGGTACACCTGATTAAATACGTTTTTGAGTGAGCCATTTTATGTGACTAGGGCAAATGTACCTAATAAATTGGCATTTGAGTGTATATACGAAGGCTATACTGAAATTAATAAGTAACAATGTTTTAAAAATTGCGAGCTGTAATGATTGAAGAAATAAATACACCTTTATCTACATACTTAATCTATTTTTCTACAAAATCCCCGTTTTTTCGGACACATTTTACCCGTCGTTCTGGCAGTTTAAAGGTACCCTTGCGGAAGAACTCCGTTCCAGTTGAGCGAAGACACCGACATACAATTTGCTATATTACTTCCATGCTCTGGCCGCGCATCTGGTCCTTCAAGAATCCAAAACGATGATAGACTGATCTGGACTTTGTAAGCAGGATAAGATAAAAATTCCTATCCGAATTTCTGGATTTTTTTTCCGAGGTGAAACTAGAAGAGTGCTGGAAGATGACTTAGTTTCCCGGCCGTTTATTACGCAATGCACGGCGGAACTTTTCCAATGTTTGGACATAATGAGCTGTATTTATGGTTTGTCCGGGCTCTAAGAAATCAACTAGAATGCACTTATCTGCACCTCAAAGACAGTTCCCATAACCTTTGCAGCTGACGGAACTGTCTTAGGCTTCTTCCTGCTTTGTGAATGGAGATGCCATTCCATGCTCTGGCGTTTTGTTTCAGGTTCTAAATGGTAGAACCAACTTTCGTCACCTGTCAAAATACTGTACAAAAATATGGCCCCTTCATTTTGTTACCGCTCCAGAAATTGTGACGAAATGTTTTTGCGCCTTTGTGGTCCTTTATCATTAAACGTGGGACCCAGCGGGCACAAATTTTCCGATATCCTAAGCTGCTAATCATTTCTTGAACTGCGCGGTGTCCAATGCTCAAGTTCGCAGCAATTTCCTTCACCGTCACACATCTGCAATCAAGAATTTTAAGGTATCAACCCTTTCCTTGTTGGGTTTCGTAGAGGCTGTTCATTAATGTCTGTGAAATCGTCTTTAAAATGTTTCACCCTTTTTCTCACATTGCTGGCACACATCTCTGTATGCACGCTGAAGCCTACGGTGAATATCGGCAACCGGAATTTCCTCTTTAACAAGGAACTCTATCAGAGCACGCTGACTGAACGATGTATCACTGTCAGCCATATTTTCTCACGTCTGTTTTTCACATGATTGACTCTGGTGACGTCATTTGGCATTCATGGCCACAACGCAAGATGGCCCTATCTGTCTACAAACTATCATTCTTCCAATGTGCAATCAGCCTATGTAACGCAACTTTGCTCATTACTTTCAGCATGACCCACGTGTGTGTGTAATATAGCGAAATATGGCTCCGAGTGAAAAGTAGAGTTCGTCACTATTTGGCTCAGAATGACACCTGAGATTAGAAACCTATTAACAAAAAGCCTTTGGTTCTCCAGTTTGATCTCAAAGAACCAGAAAGGAAGGACAAAGAGAAAGACTGCTTCCGATTCAGTTAATTTAATAAGGTGCATGGTATAGCGTCAATCTTCACTAGTCTTTTCGGGAATCAAATTTACCTTGAGAATTTCGGGGTAGAAATCAAAATTTTAATGAAGTTATTTTACTTTTATTCGAATGGACAAAACAGAATGGAGTTTATACAGTTTCATCCGTTTGAATGACGCCAATTGTTAGTTCATGTTGATAACGACTTGACGATTTCAGGTGTTTCTCTTCTATATACATATTTTAACAGTTGTTGCTCTTCTATATATGTTTTGTATGCTCATAAGCATATTACATATGAGTAGTCATTGCGAAATATGTTATTACGAGTATATGCATGTCTTCATGTTCAAAGATATAACGAATTGTGTTTATATAGAGCAAAACAACGAAGTCCTTCGGCGCTCATTATAACTGAGTTTTACTGTACATACTTTGTGAACACAGAAATGGACACATTTTTCTTTTTCAGGTGTATTTCATGTGGATATGCCCTTCACACCGGCATTTCGAGTGGTTCATCGATGTTCTGCGAGACGTTGAGAGAAGAGACGTCACCAATGTTCTTGAAGTGCACATTTTCATCACGCAGTTCTTTCACAAATTTGATCTACGTACCACTATGTTGGTGAGTATGAAAAAACATGAGTGAACGTATATGTCAACTTCTGAGTGGTTATGTTAAGAGAGAATGACTTCCTGTAATTACCTCCTTTAAAATAGAAATGTTACCTTCCTTAAAATGGAAATGGGCAATAGACACGGCTATTTGTGCTTTTCTTTACAAAGAAGAGCAGAAGCTTACGATTAAGATGATACAGTCCGTATGCCAGCCAAGCAACTGCTGAGTGGCATGCGTACTTAGACCAGAAGAAGCTACCGATCATGCCGAGTTGAAGGATGGATTGAATCCGATCCACGTCAAACAGTACGAGAACTTGGCTAGAAACTCAGAGTACATACAATATGCAACCATTTTCCAACATTTAACAGCCATAGGCAAAGTAGGGAAAATGGATAAATGGGTCTCGCATGAATTGACGGAACAACACAAAACAGACTGTTCTCTGCTTATCGTCACGAACGAGACATTTTGGGGCGCCTCCTCAAGCGTGATGAGAAATGGATGCTGGATGACAATCTCCAGCGTTCGGCGCAATGGTTCGACCGCGACAGAGCCCATTCCAGGGAGTCGATAGTCAGTGTTTGGAGGTCCGCACCTGGTGTGATCCACTCCTCCATTTTACAACCGGATCAAACCATCCTGGCGGACAGGTATTGTCAAGAACTAGACATTTAAAACTGGTTTAACAAACAGCCAGTATCATTCAGTCACCTGGGCGCATATTTCTCCATGTTAACGCGAGATTACACGCTGCATGCCAGACGATCCAAAAGTTGCACCAGCTAGGGTACTAAACCGTACCTCATCCGCCTTATTCACCTGATCTGTCCCCTACGCACCATCACTTCTTCCAACACCTGGACACCTTTGTACAGGAGAATCATTTCTCAATCAGACATCAGTTTAAACCGCAATCTACGAGTTTGTCGCATCTTGAAGCTCTGTATTCTCTCACGACTGCATACAGAAGCTTGTATCTCGTTGGCTGGCAGTGATTATTTTGATAAATAAAGTTTGTTTCGTGCCGTACTTTGGACGTTTGAAATTTCTATCAATATTTCATCCGTAACAACTAATATACACAGAGTGATTCCTGAATTATGACCACCCCTATCAAAAGTGGATGCGGCCTTTCGACCACGTGATTTCCGAGGGGCCGCGATTAGTCGACCGACGTAGCATATATGTAAGGTGTGATTGGAGCAATAGGTAGTAACATTCGAGGCTTGCTGGGTAAACGGAAGAATTTGTCGGCCTTTGAGATAGGGCAGATTGTGGCAACGCAGAGAGCAGGTGCCTCGATTTCACAAACGGATGAACTGATGAGCTATTCGCGAGCCGCCGTAGTTAAAGTACATCGGGATTGGCGTGAAAATGGTCAAACAACGACCCGAAAGCAAAACTGCACAGGACAACGAAAGGTTGATGTGAGGCCCAGGTCCGATTACTCGTACAAGCCAACAAACTCAGCACTGTTACACAGTTGACTACACAATACAACAGAGGTCAACCCGGTACAGTATCTGTCATGACCATGTGTCGCATGTATGGGCAATAACAGCAGACAAACTCGATGGCATCCTCTCCTAACCACGGTCCATCAAAGCAAAAGACTCTCCTGGTACAAAAATCACGCAAGTTAGACTTTGGGTGACTGGGAAAAAAAAAAAGAGTGCTGGTGTGACTAGTCACATTTTTATTCCACTCTGTGGATGGTTGTGTACGTATTTGGTACAAACAACACAAGGCATTCGATTGATCCTGCATGGTCTCCACAGTCCAAGCCGATGGAGAGGGGGTTGTGTGGAGTGGGGCATGTTGACCTGGGAGACTGCTTTCAAACTCCCCAGATATCAGTCCCATAGAGTACTTCTCGGACACTATGGAACGGCATATCAGGCGTCTGGATACACCAATCACCTCCATACCTGCATTGAAGGCTGCATTACGCACAGCTTGGTTGGCCATACCTCCCAACTTCCGGCATCTTATTGAATCGATGCTACATTGGATAGCTGCTGTACTGAAGGCGAAAGGAAAAACGTGGTCTGTCCACTTACTCAACTCTGCAATGCCAAACTGTCAAGAACAGATTCGTAGGCTTTCTAGACTATTACCCAGTTGTCACTATAAAGCTTAAAAACATTTGTAAAAAACAAACGAGATATTGGTTTGAAAACCACCAACTTCATGTCCTTAATCAGAAAGGACCGTGATTCAGCACCTACAAACAGCAAATTCGGCATATACTGTATAAATATGAAGGCAATAATAGACCAAACTGCTGAAGCTATTGTTTACTTCGGCTCTACACACAAGATGAAGATAAATATAACGTCAAGAACAACTCCGACTTCACCGCCCTATCAAGACTTTCAAACAGAGGAACTCATTACCCCTCTCTGGAATGAGGTCAAACTGCTTATTACCCACAATTCAAAAACTGCAAATCTGTTTGCAGAAGGCTTATATATTTATAGCAATCACGGATCCTGCTGCAACGATGAAATCCCTTACAACATTCCGTTACCTTGGAAACAACTGTTTCGGCCTCATGAATATAAGGACGATTTCACCCATCCACCCAAATGTACAATTATGGTTTCTTCTAGTTGTCCATTCATTCCTGCGCGCATGCCTCATAAATTATGCATCATGAACCTTCAGTGGTAGATTACTTAAGGAACTGTGTTATTATAGTGTTAGTTTTAACTCTTACCTGAAGATGAACCACATGGTGGTGGTGTTTGAAAGTTCTTGTATATATATTTTTAACTACTTTTAACTTAATCACATGTGTTTAGTGCTTGCAACCTTTTATCATTACTCATCATGCAAAGACTGCTCCCATCTAAATATTGTGTTTTGTGCACAAGATCTATTTCCTGAGTTCTGATAGCTGCATTAAAAGAAGGATATCTCTTGCCTTTTTGAACCATTTTCTGTGCAAAATACACTGAGTTAAGATCACTTTCCTAGTACTTCATAGGCTCACCTTTCGCACAGAAAACGGCCGCCACCCGGCATGGCATAGACTCCATGAGGTGTCTGCACAGTTGTTTGGGGATCAGCAACCAAGCCGATTGTATTGCAAGTACACATTTCCCGTATGAAGTGGGGTGGCATTTTCAACTGCTTCAACAGGCATTCCATAACATCCCACAGATATTCAATTAGGCGAGTTTGGGTGCCATTTGAGATGTCTCGTATCAGCACTGTGTTTTTTGATCCATTCCTGAAAGTGAAGGGCTATCTGGCATGGAGCATTATAGTCCTGGAAGAACCCGGCGTCCATACCTTAGTCCGCATGCAGCAGGGGTCCCAGTTCTTGCCAGCTAAACATGATCCATATCATACAACTGGCCTGAATAGTCAATTCCATGCATGAGAGATCCTTAGACTCGTGCTGTTGACGCCAAATACGGACTCGACCAGTGTCAGGATGGAGTACATATTACAATTCATCGGACCAGCACACCTGTTTCCAGTCTTCTGTCGCCAAGTCACCATGAGTCATTTAAGTCGATGGACTGATGCTAGGAGAGGATGGCGTGTAAGACATCTACTCTTGAAGTCCATCTGTGCCAGTGTGCGATGCATAGTTGTGTGGGATATTGTCTCCTGTTGAACCATATTGTATTGGGACAACTGCGAAACTGTGCTACGCTGATTGCCCTATACGAGGCGAAGCACCCGTCGTTCACCTCTGGAATCCTCTTTTCACCGTCCTTTCAGTTGTGTTGCCGGTTGGTTGTTTCACGAAGGTTTATGCACCAATCCTTCATGCGCCCACAATTTGGCCTCTTGTAAACTCTGATAATTCCTAGGCGTTACCCTCATGTCCATAACTTCGTGCGCAACTGAATTACCAACCTCTTATATGCGTTCCTTTAGCATACACGCCACACTGCTGTTCTCATTACATCAGTATCGGGTGTAACTCACTCTGCATAGGGGTGGTCGTAATTCAGTGAGCAGTACTGCATTCTTGCAAGGTGGAGTAAATTCAGATTCTCAGTTCAATGATTTCTCTATTTATACCTGTACGGTGGAAAAAATCCTCTTGACTGTGATCGACATAATACACCCAGTATCTTAATTTTTCGGAGCACTATTTTCCTCGCTAGCGAGCTTCCGACTTGGCCATGACTACCATTCCCTAATCATTTTCAACCATGACCAATCTGCTGCTGGATGAAGGTCTCCCCAAGCTTCTTCCACAATGGTCTTGAGCCAGTTTCCTTCATGTCACTCCAGCATGCTTTCAAATTTCATAATGTGTGTGTGTGTGTGTGTGTGTGTGTGTGTGTGTGTGTTTCTGTCCCTTGGTATCCAGTCTAAAATTTTGGTTGTCTGTTCTTCTGGTAATATGTCCATCCCACTGCCATTTCAAGGATTTACTCTGATCATGTCTTCTTCTCTTGCCATTTCCCTGGCCCACGAGTTCCTCTTCCTATCTTTCCTAGTTATGCCAAGTATACATCTCTCCATGGTTCTTTCAGTTTGTCTGCAGCCTTTGTACATATATTTTTTTGTTTAAGTCTAAGTCTGCTCCATTAGTAAGAACTGGAAAGATGCATTGATTAAACACTTTTCTTTTACGACATAATGGTATATTGTCTTAAAAAAAAAAAGTAAGAACACATTGTTGAAAATTGTACTGTTTCTTCCAAAAACTTTCCAACCACATTTTATAAGCTGATTAATTTTTTCATCAAGATGATCCTCGCTTGATATGTTGTCCAAGGTAAATGTAGCTATTGGTTAGTTCCAAATTTTCCCCATCAATCAATAAATTTTCATTTCTTGTAAAAGCATTGTACATCAATTTTGTTTTCTGAAAGTTCATTTTTAATCCCACTTCTTTACTCTTGTCAACAAGTTCCTGGATCAGACTGTGCAGCTCTTTAGAGGTAGTTACAAAAATGACTGTCATAAACAAAATGAAGGTGAATTAAATAATCTCAATCTCTATCCCCTTGTTTTCCCAGTTCAATGATTGAAAGACATTTTGAAATGTGGCATTGAAGAGTTTGGGAGATATGGGGTTACCTTGTCTCACTCCCTTTCCCATTTTTATTTATGCTGTATTCTCAAATAACCGAACCTTTGCATTTTCATAGATGATGCTAATGTATCTAATTCTTGTAGATGCATACATTAGCATTGCATTAATAATTCTAATATATGCATCTACAGAATTTTTAAAGTTCTACAAAACAGAATTTTTAAAATTCTACTTTTAGAAGCACAGATATAGGGAAATGGAAATATTTTGTTACACCTCTTTGAGAAAATATTACATCAGGATTATCAGAAATGATGTGGATACTATTGATCGCTTATAACTGATAGAATTTTCCCAATCCGATTTGCTGAAGCTGAGATACCATTGAACAAAAATAGAAATTTATGCAACCTAATGGAGAAATAGTGCACCTTAAATGGTATGAGATCTGAAGTATTGTACATGCATACATTTGCATTATTAGTAACATCTATGAAAATGCAAGTGCAAAGGTTTAGCTATTTGAGGATACAGCATCAATAAAAATTGGAAAGGGAGTGAGACAAGGTGACCCCATATATTCCAAACTCTTCAATGCCACGTTTCAAAATGATTTTCAATCATTGAACTGGGAAAACAAGGATACTTTTTAAATTCTATTTCTACAAGAATTTTAAAAATTCTGTTTTGTGTTTCATTGCTGGCACCATAACTAAGATTCTATATGCACTTTACAGGTTTTCTAATGTGGAATTCCACTGATAAATATTAAATTGATGTAGTTGATTTGACTTTTCTCAAAAGACACCATAGCCTAGAATTTGGTGTCTACTTCTTTGTCTTCTTCAGAGAATACACATTATGTAACAATTGGTCTGGTTTTTCAACATGCACAAGCCTGCAGAAGAAAACTGTTGGATTACATGAAGTAAAATTTGAAGTCTTCCAGCCATTTTTTTTTACTAATTAATCATTCTAAGTAAGAACAGCTCTCTCTGATTTGTATACGTTAGCTGTGTCAGGATCTCGCATGTACAATACAGGCCCCAGTACCACGTTAGGTGACAGGGCCCCTATGGAGGGAATGTAAGAATTAAGACATAATTATGAATATACCCTACCAATTAATATTTGAACACCCCTCTATTGATAATAAATTAGGTTCTACACAAGCACCACATCTCAGACTCTACTATAAATATACTCTTAGGGTTTAGCTGAGACAAAAGCACGATGCCTGGATTGACAGAGAGAACTGATTTACAGTGCAGATTGGAAATAGGGTGCCCACATATATATGCACCCTATTGTAAATCCTCTGTATGTGACATTTCAGCACCATTGATGACCCCTAGGCCGACAATTGATTATGTGATATGCAAATGCAGTGCACTGGGGATCAATCTGCCAAGTAACAACATAGTAAACCTCTGAAGGCAACAGAGCGCAACAGGAGAATTCTACAAAGGACTGTCCACCCACTCAATGCAAATTAACATTGACTCAAATAACGCAAAACCCTATGTGAGACTATTGGGACAGATGTTAGCACTTGCACGGTGTGCAGGAATCTGTATGACATGGGTTACCACAGTCAAGCAGCCAGCCAGAAGTGGCTAATCACTCTGATTAATGCCCTTAGTGTGGATCTTGGATTGTAGGCCAATAGAAAAATGTGGTTTGGACTCGCAAGTCACTGTATACAGTCTTGCACCCTGATGGTCATTCCGGAGCATGGCTGATGCTGGAAAAGTTACCTTCCAGACTGTATCATCCCGACAATGAAGTTCGGTGGAGGCAGCGTGATGGTATGGTGTTATTTTAGATTTGGCTAGGATCCATTAGTCATTTTAGACAAAACCATGAATGCTGAGCTCTACCTAAACGCCCTGGACACTTATGCACTACCAACATTGTGGCTGAACTTTTGAGGACAACTTAACAGGTCATGGCTGCTCGTGTTGTTACAGATTGGTTTGAGGACATGGGCATCAAAAAGTTGGACTCTCCAGTCCTGAGAATCCCTGGGATTAATTGGACATTATTTTGAAGGTGGAATGTATCAATGGACATTTACAATAAAATGGTGGAGAGTGTCCCATGAAGAATAGAGGATGTCATACAAGCCAAAGATTTCAGAACACAATATGCAATTTTCTGTAAATAAAGACTTGCAGATGGGCAGGTGTCCAGGTATTAATGGTAGGGCAGTGTATGCCTATGGTAAATTGTGATCATAATCTACTCTGCTCTGATTTATTCTACAACTTTTGAAACATTAAGTCAATTGCTGATTTTGTGCAAAACCAGTTCTAAGATAATTCTTTCACTGGATGATTTTTCACTTTTCATTGAATCAAGTTTTTAATATGCATACAGTTAAAGGAACAACAGTTAATAAACATGCAATGGTGTAATTCTGTAAATCCCCCTTCCTTGTCATCATTTTTTTTTTTTTTTTTTTTTTTTTTTTGGCATGCTATCTTGCACAATCACCCCAGTACTGGCATTCTTTCCTTCAGCTGGGGGTGCAAGTTGTGTACTTGGATATGTAAGTCTTGTGATCACTTATGCTAATTTAAATGTTGAGTCTTGTGAGTGAGTGAACAGAAATTTATTTTACATTTTTGGCTTACTTCTTTTACAGTACATTTGTGAAACTCATTTCCAAAGAATATCAAACTGCAGCATGTTTACGGGACTCAAAGCTGTCAACCACTTCGGCAGGCCAGACATGACAGCATTCCTCAAGTTCGTTCAACAGCAGCATTCCTACGTAAGTTCCTAAACACAGCATATCATTCTAGAGTGAGAACTTACTCCAGTTGTTATCATAACAAAACCATCTGTTATCATAACAAAAAACATCTAAACCACTGTGTTGGAGGAAGTTGAAAAAAAATTAACAGCTGTTATCATAACAAGCAACAATTGACTCATATTTCTGATGTAATATGCACACAGCAAAACCCAAAGTTAGCAGGTGAAATTTCCAAGTTTTTGCAGTTTAAATATTTGTTAATCAAATATTTTGCTTGTTGCAGATGTCATTCATATTTTTATTGCTATACTTTTTAATTGATGAAAATTTTTTACCTTTTAATTTATAAACTGTTTGATTGGCTAGCTTTAGACTGACCTAATGCAATAAATATGCTAAAAATAGCCCTTTTTTTTTATCTGTCTAATTATAACAAAGTTCAAGTATAGTTAATGTTTTGAACTATCACTTCAGTTTTGTTATATATGGTTTTGACAGTACATAAAAGGGCCACCTCCAGTTTTAATGACTGCAGCAACCCTTTTGGTAGCACGCTTTCTACTTAATTCCAGAAAGTCTCTACCACAGTATTTCTTCACTCTTCCAGTAAAGCTACTGACAAAACTGATTTGGAGTACCATTGCTATAGTTAAGACCTGATTCTGCATCCCAGTGCAACTCAAAGGCATTATGTTGGGTTGAGGTGTGGACTTTGAGCCAGCTAGTCTAAACATTTCACTGTTCTCCCCAAACGAATCTTGTACACGTCATACAAAAGTAGCATGGAGCATAGTTGTGGTGAAACAAGAGGCACTCCAGACTGAAGTACTGCTATAGAGTAGGTAGCATGAAGTTATCCAGAATATTGAGGTACAGGATGGACTTTGTGGTCCAAGATAAAACAGCCAACTGACCTAATCCTATCCAGCTGAAACAGTTCCAAATTATTACAAAGCTGCAACTTAGCTGAAATGATGCAATCTTGAGAGTGCAACAATTGCCAGACCCAAACACTTCCATCAGAGAGAAACAGCATGAAGCTTGATTCATCACTCCATAGTACACTCTTCCAGTGTTCTACATTCAAAAAAAAGGGGGGGGGGCAGACACTAGCACGGACAATGTTTAACACTTACAGGACTGATATTTTACAGGCCTGTACACAACTGACTTACCATGATCACACAGGGTATGAAATGCTCTGAGGATAGTTCTAGTGCTGACAGATGTTCCTACAGTACTTTCAAGCTCTACAGAGAAGTCTAATGCAGGTGATATGCACGATTCTTCAGGCCCTGTCCATGAGTTAGTGCAGCTTCTGGTGCATTTCTTTTTTTTTTTTTTCACTGTTGGTTATTCCATTCTCAAATTATATCAACTACAGTAGATGTTAGCATTTTGAATGTCCTGTGCTTAGTGATTACTAATATGGCATCTCCAACCACCATGTTGAAGGTTCCCTCCCATTGTATGTAGCATACTGAATTCCAATGAAGTTACTTCTCCAGCAAGATATTCTTGTGGAATTCCCATAGGTGCAATGCATAATTGAATTCAAAATTTGCATAATCAATCAGTTGTTCAAATACTTTTTGGCAACATGGCGCATATTTTCAACTATTTTCTTTTGAATTGCACTGTTATGTTTTCTCTTCAGTTTTCATAAATAACCATTGTTGTTTGTGTTGCCTTCCTAGGCTCTACAGAACCAGAGAAATGATTTACTGTGCATTTAGAATTCTTATGAAGTCCTATAGATTCTGCTGTTACAGAGTGTCTATCAGTGTGTGATACATCTTCAATAAAGTTGCAGAATTTCCCCATTTCAAAGTTACTCTGTATAAAACTTATATGAAACATTCTGGAACTTAGCACAATGATAATAATACAAAACATTTTTGCAATGGCATAGAAGATTCTGTGTTCCATAGTCATCTATTCCCACACACACAGCAGCAAGGAGGCCAGATATCAATCTCCTTTAGCAAGGAAAGCGTGCGCTAGAAGGAAAGGCCATCTTGGACTTGTGGGAAGGTTTCCACGTGTTTATTGAGACTCCAACTGCTATACTACAAACCAAGATCTTTGGTAATATGGCACTCAAGCATCTTACACTGCAGCATCACATGAGATGAAACAGATGATATCATGTCTCCCACTCCAGGGAAGGAAGCTAGAACAAACTGATGCAAGCGATCTAAACGTTGACTTTTTTTTTTTTTTTTTTTTTTTTTATTGCAAGGAAAATTTCCAGGACTTTTCACAAAAATATAAAAAAGACTTTCCAGGCCTGGAAAAAAGGGAAATCGAATTCCAGGAGCATTGCAAACCCCGTTTCTAATGCAAAATGAATTTTGCAGATTGAGCACCATCTCTCTATACCTATCAGTCCACAGATGGACAGACAAATGTAATAAACCTATACATATTCTTTTTTACCAAAAGACATGAACTACAAATATTAAATCAAAGGATTATGAAAAACATATCACCTATGAAATATTGAAAACCAAATTCAACTGTCACTAATGAAAGTACAATGGAGAAGTCCAGTAGTATATGCCTCATAACTGAGGAGTGGAACTCAAATGGTAATCTTAAAATGCAATGTACTTCTAATTGCTCAAATGTACATACATACTTATCATTAAGCTGTTCTCTCAGATTTAGAGGTTAGCTCTTCAAAGAAAGACAATCTGCCAGATAAATGTTTAACTGATGGAACTAGATTTTACTTTGATACATCAAACGTCTCCATTTACAGCGATCTTTGCCCACAATGGAACTAGATTTTACTTTGATACATCAAACCTCTCTCTTTACAGTGATCTTTGTCCTCACTCAAAAATCATAACTTTGGTTTTTCCCTTATTTACACTGTTTAAATTTTGTACATCCGGAGGAACATACTCCAACTCTCTTTTGCTTTCTGCCAACAGAACTGTGTCATCAGCATACAGCAATCTGCACACACTGATATTACCAGGACAAAAACCAGTATTACCCATTTTGGCATCACATATGCACAATCCATTGAAATATTAACAAGTAAGTAAAATCATGCAATGCATCGATTGATACTTTCCAACATACCAGAAATCGTTACTCAAGTTATGAGGATAATGGCTGTAGAATAAATCTCGCTCCTATGCCCTGACCTTTGACCCCATTTTGATTATATTCAACAAAACCGGTTAAGTATACTTCCGGAACAACATGATAAAGTTTTGTCTCAGTCGAAGCATTTTTACTTAAGTTATAATGCATAAGGGAGATGGAATGGATCCCGCTCCTTTGTCCTGACCTTTGACCCCATTTCCAATAGGATTCGTCCCCTACCATATACTAAAATTTCATCGAAATCGAACCATTTTTATAAGGGCAATGGAATGGATCCTACTCCTATGTCCTGACCTTTGACTCCATTTTCCCCATTTTCAATAGGGTTCATCCCCAGGTGGTCCCCCTACCACATACTAAAATTTCATCAAAATCGAACCATTTTAATGTGAGTTATCATGCGGACAGATAGACAAAGCTGGAGCATATACACTTCTTCAGCCTGCGGTTGGAAAGCATAAAAAAGCCAGGGTTACATTACACAACCTTTTCTGACTCCTGCACCAATAGAAAACCATTTCAATATAATGTCATTCACTCGTACACGTGCTTTACTGGCAGCATACATTACTTTCACACTGTCTAGTAGATTCTCGGTGATACCATATTTATTCAGTACCTTCCGCAGAAGTCTTATTTACTCTATTATAAGCTTTCTCTAAATCTATGAAGGCAGCAAAAACTTCCTTACCAACAGACAAATACTTTTCAGTCATGAAATTTAATGCAATGCAAAAATTTGGTTAGTGCAGCCCTTATCAGGCATAAGGGCCACTCGTACATTAGACACTATCTGTGATGTAAGAACACATACCTTATTAGTAACAACCTTTCCAAATACTTTCCCTGGCACACTCCGCAAACTGATACCACGAAAGTTCTTGCATTCAGTCTGATCACCCTTTCCCTTAAACAAGGGAACAATGATAGCATCCCTCCAATCCTGAGAGACCATTCCTAACTCCCAGCACAACTGGCAAATTTCAGTTAAGTAACCAGGGCTAATTGAATTATACTAAAATTGTGTTGTTACCATAGCCACATGCAGTATGGGGACCACAGATATTGCTTTGTGAGGGGGGAAAGCACACCACCAGCCTTAAACATTACAGATTCTTAATTTTTAACCTAACCCTTAATGTTTTTTTCCTTGAATTTTTGTGCTCTGATAATCAGATCTTTTGGAAGTGTTGTTTTTCTTATATATACATTGGTTGCTGCAAAATGACATATTATTTCATTTTGCAGGTCAGTAAAGTTGGTGTCTTCAGCTGTGGTCCATCAGCGATGACAAAAAACATCAGTAAGGCATGTGAGACTGTTAACAAACAAAGGAAGCTGCCTTACTTTATCCATCACTTCGAAAATTTCTGAACTTACGTCACTGTTACACGAGACTACTGGAAGGCTTCGTCTTGCTGTATTTTAAAGGTGACAATGCTAAGAATGGTAGCAGATTAAAACTTTCTAACCTTGATTCAACGAGTTGTACACCAATGTGATCAAAGTGCTAGTACTAAGATTCATAACCTGTCATTTCTGCGCTCATTTTATGGTAATAAGATGTGCTGGGAATATAAGTGGAGGAGACAGGACCATACTGTGTGATATTCTCAAGGCCAACTCTCAGTAATATCAACATTTTTCATTTCGCATACATTTTAGGAAAAATATTTACTTACGCCAAAGACAATTCAGTCTCTAAAATTAGCATTTAATATCACTCTTGCATTACTTGTATAGTTCTATAAGATATTCGTGGCAGTAGGTACACTAAGTTTCAGTTGTTAAAACTAACAAGTATTTTCATCATCTGTCATGAAGATTTCCTTTCCAAAATGTTACAACCACAAAAAAAGTTCCATATTAGCATGTTTAAAAAATAGTCTGTTTTTGCAATGTTAAGCTATCAAAAAACATCTAAAAGTTATAGAACTGTAACTAATGAAATGCACTGTGAAATCGCTTGGATTGTTTCAAGTTCTTTACATTGTATATTTTATGAATTAGTCCAAACTAAACCTTCAGCTTGGCCTGTAGCTAAAGTAAACTGGAGGATAATAAATCAATGTTTTGACTTTGTCAAGAGCTACACCTGTGAAGTGTTGCTGTTCTTAATAAGCACTTTTACTATTCAATGCATTTATCTCATTACTGTTGCAATATTTGGCTATTGTGCCTAAGTGAATTGATAATTACCGGTGCTTTGTGATTATTTGCTGAAAACTACTGTTGTAATGTTTAAAGTTTATCTTTTTGAAATATTATACTTTCAGATTATTTATTCAAAATGTTTTATATAAGCATCTTTTTATGAATTTCTACAAACATACAACTTTTCTGAATAAATTTTACTTTCTCAACAATGTCTGTGTATGCTTTTTGCACCTCTGCTTCTCATTAGCAGAATGTGTATTTATTCACCAATTGGAAAACACTCAAATATTGGATGTGTCAATTTAATAAGTTACTTTCTTCAGTGTAACATACATACACTGCTGTTTGTTGAAAATGTAATACCAGCAAAAACGTGTGTGATCAGACTGAAACTCGCAACATGAGTAACTCACGTGAGGAAATGTAAATGATTATGGTCGCAGTGCACATGCAAATTATTTGTGCCAGCTATGCCTTCATAGCTGTACCACAAGTTGCCATGGTCAGTGTTTGTGGGAACTGTAGCAGTAAGGTTGTGGTAATGACAGAGTACGCCCAGCGCAGCACAAGAGACCCATATGTACGGCTGACAGACTTTGAGCGAGGCTATTATGTTGGACTGCGGGAAAGTAGACTTTACTTCCGCAACATTGTTTCTCTTGTTGGATAAAACACGCACACAGTGATTCAAACATAGTATCATTGGGAAGTGGAAGGTCTGACGCACTGATGTGAGGGGTGTGAACAAACACACAGGAAGACAGTAATCCCCACAGTATGCAATTGGCAGACTGAACAGCCATATCTCGAAGGTTAGCATGTATGAAATAAAGGATTATCTGCAAGCTGTCCGATGCAGCTCACTTCAGAGAAGCCACGTCAGTTACTGCCCATTGCTTTGAATTCCCTTGACTTCAAACCACAGACTGGTCAGTTGGCTGCAATGGAGCCAAGAATGAGCGGCAGTGCATAGTGGTTCCGCAGGCTCAACTTAATGACCCATGATGGAAGAATCCTTGTATGGCAACACAGTGGTGAATGGCTGCTGGAGGCATGCATTATGAAGCATCATACAGGCATTCTGGTACCATGACTAGCCAGTAGTACATCACGGAAGTTGTGGATGCTGAAGTGCTACCATCTTTGCAGACAGACCTCGGTGCCATCTTTGGGCATGACAATGCCCAACCACATATAGCACAGGATGTCTTATAGCTCCTGGATGGCTGACATGTGCCATGTTTTCCTTGGCCAGTGCATTTGCCTGATATGTTGCCTATTGAATTAGTGTGGGAAATGGCCACTTGACACCTGGTCCATTAGTCTCTGCCAGTTACCCAAGATGAACTTTCTGTACAAATTGAGACAGTATAGAATGACCTTCCACAGTGAGACGTCCAGAACCTTTTCCAATCGATGCCACACTGTGTGCAAGTTATCCTCGCTTGTGGTGGGTACATGAGGTACTGGGTGTTCAACATCGCTTGCACTTTGCATTGTCAGCAGTAATGTAACCTATGAATATCACTTCAATATCTCAAGTCTTTCTTGGTGTTGCATTTTCAACATACAGCAGTGTACTTTGAACATTAGTTACTTTGTCACATCGAATCTTTTCCGAATGTTAGTGTTGAACTTCTGTTTGGTTAGTGATTTATAAGTTTCTAAGTCACGGGAAAGGGTGCAGTTTACATATTTCTTGCTCATTTATCAAGCTTTGTGGCATAAGGGCTGATGTTTAGCCAGAAGAGTGCAGTGTTACAAGATATATAACAACGGTTAGTTCTGACTTTTCATTTTATGCTGAAAATTATTTATGGAGCGGAGAGGAAATAGGGTAGCAGGTCCAAAGCCATAGATGCCACCTCTTCATGAGCACAGAAAGTAGAGGGAATCCACTTGTCACCCAAGTTCCCCGACCTAACCACAGTAACTTGATATTTAAATTAGATGATTGCAGGTTATGGGTTTTGGAACTCTCTATGATCCTCCAACCATGATTTCATGCATCTTGCTGTTTATGCATTACCTCAAAAGACAAATCCATGCTTGAGGGAAAATTTCTGAATTGCGGGATGCACTGGTCATTGAAATCGTGAACATAGTCAGTAGAACTTGCCACCATGATATTTAATGATGGGACCTAAGGAATGTTAATGTATATTTCTGCTCAAACCAATAAACATTCCCCCTGCGTGTTTAAATGCATGTGAACAGCCATTAAAGGAATACACACATCTTTGCCATTCTTCAAACATAATCTTATGTTTTAAAATGATTTGTCAGAAAACAGTTCCAGAACAGATGCTGTTATGAGGAAAGTTTAATGCACAGAGTCCCCCTTCTTATTGATGCACCATTTTGATTGCTCCACTAGATGTGTGAAACACTTCTTAAATTCATTTACCAGAACACTATTTTCTCAATGCCCTGAACAGTTGTGAAACATCGTCCTTTCAACCCCAATTTCACTTTGGGGAACAGGAAGTAGTCTGTGAGAGCTAAGTCCGGGGAGTAGGGTGGATGGTTGAGCCTGGGTACTCTGGACTTGGCGAGGAACTGTGTCACCGAGTGGGCAGGCACGTTGTCATCCAGAAGGAACCAACCTTCCATGTGTTGGCAGCTGTGGCCTTGCATAATGAATTCTCTTCCGTAGGCGATCAAGAACTTGCAGGTAGAAGGCACTGGTGATTGTTGCACCCTCCAGAAGTCATTCCCTGTGAATGCCACTGGTGTCAAAAAACGTGTTGCCTTGACTTTCGAACCTTCTTGGGTCTCGGTGAACTTGGTGCCCTCCACTCACTCCATGCTTTTATGCTGGATCGTGTTGAAAGCACCTTGTCTCCTCGTCTGTCGCAATGCAGTCCAGCATCGAAGGGTCCGATTCCATGGCCGCAATGAATGCCTTGCAGCTTTCGACTCTTTGCATTTTCTGTTCTTCAGTCAAACTGTGCCGCACAAACCTTCCTTTAGAATCGGCAAGATTGTTTTACAGTTGATATGGAGTTTGTCCTCCATCATCCGTAATGTCATTGGAGGTTTAACGACCACTGTGGCAACTCAATGGGCTATAAGCAGTCTCCCGTCCCTAATTTAGGGCCAGTGTCGTAAGACAAACGCAACATCCATACCAGACCGGGATTCGAACCCAGACCCCTTTCGGACGAATGATAAGATGCCATCACTTTAGACCACTGTGCCACCGGGGCAGCGAGGGTCTGATTGCACCAGAGCGTGAACTTTCTCCACCATTTCACCAGAATGGCTGGTTGACAGTCTTCCACTACGTCTTCCCTTCCCTTGTGAAAGCGAGCATACCATTCAAAAACGTGACCCCGGGATAGGGCATTGTTGCCGTAAACAGTTTTCATCATTTCGAAGGTCTCAGTTGCTGACTTCTTGGACTTGCAGCAAAACTTGATGTTTACTCTCTGCTCAAATCCATGACAATGATCTTCAGGTCTGTACTTAGACCTTCATGTGTCCCGTAAGAGAGGGAAAATGGTTACAATTTGACCCATAGAACATAATTTTGACACTATCATTAACAGAGTAATAATACCCACTGTCCTGGAACTTTATTGTAAGATTAATATTTCAGGCACTGAGCATAAATGACAAAAATATGTTTTTCCCACATAAGTGTGTGTTCTGCAGTTGAAAACTGCACCACCAGTCAAGAACACATTCCTCTGATCCCTGCTAGATTTATGTTGAACTTGATATTTTTATTTATGGGGAAGAAGGAAATAAAAATACTGCATACTCATGATTTATACTTTTTAATCAGCATTATAAATGGAAGAACTACAAAAATCGACATGTTTTTCTGTCATGGTGACAGTTTACACATATTGGAAAGATCAACAACAATAGTTGTACATTATTAACACTGTGCTACAAAAATTGACTTTTTCACAATAACTGCTGCTTAATATACTGAATACTCACACACATTTCTATGTTTTTGGAGGAATGATATTTCCTGAAGCAACATTATTGGCCAGTTTAGTTTTACCTGGTGCAAGTGCTTCATACTGATGCCTCAATGTTTGAAGCTCAAATTCACAGTTTGCTAGGGCAAGTTTTAACTCGTACAGCAGCACCATGTCACTACGCAATTCATTGAAGTGAGTACATATGTCCTCTGTAGGAACAGGGTTTACATCTGTAAAAAAAAAAAAAAAAAAGAAATTAAACTTGCCATTTCAGAATTTTGGTTGGTTCATAAATACAAAGGTTAAGAATGCTGTTAAATTCACCGTAAAAACATTTTTAAGTGCCACGATAAGCTGAAGTGTTAAGAATTGCTCTCGCAAGAAAAGAATTTAAAAAATATTAAAACCACACTCAGCTCTTTGACATTATCAGGATCTCTAGCCATGAAACACAAATCATGCAAGAAGGGGAGGATCAACAACCATTTTATAAGTACCGTAATTTTTGGGGTAAGAGCCATGGCTCTTACGTTACTAAAAGTAAAATTTTTGGGGTGTGCGGCCCTTGTACCAAATTTGTTTTCGATAAGCCTGTTTCTTCCCTCAGATGTTCAGTAACTTTTTTTTTTTTTTGACAGTGACCCCCCCCCCCTCTACTAGTACGTTAGACACGTCTATTTAAACGATAACTCTGCTGTTGGTTTAGGAGGGAAAGTGGGGAAGGACCGACTCAAATCCCCTTTGCGTGGGGGGGGATGGAATGGGGACATAAGCACACAGACCAGTAGCGCGACCTTCTGTGGAGAGTGCACCCAGGGTATCTCTTTCGTTGGCTGCAGCATACGTCGTGCAGGAAGGTGCGATGCAACCAAGGGAAGGAACGTTGATTTTCACTGGGGTGGGGAGACCAGTTTGATGGGCACTTCCCTGAACAAAATCTTAAGAACATGAACAATGCAAAAGCCTGCCCCAGGATGATTCCATTAGCAGTGACCTATTCCAAACAATGCTGGCGGGACGGAAAGACAAATTCTGTTCACTCTTCTTGGTTAATCTGGCATGCGATACAGGTGTTTCTTGGCTCTGTGCTCCTAAGTTTTGCTTCGATTTTTTTTTTTTTTTAATTGACTGACTATAGTGGAAGTTGAAGGCTTCGGCCGGAAATTCAAATGCAAGAGAAAAAAAAAGGGAGAGCTTTTCCATTCATATAAAAGCGGAAGTGCGAGACAGCTGGTAAAAGGAAGCTTAAAGCAACTTCATTCTAACAAAAATGCAAGGAACATATTATTAAAGAAAACATTAATCGAAAGCATTACAAGCAATAATTTATAAGTTAATTACTTCTAAGACTGATTCTATTGCGGTGAACATAGAACCATCCTGTAGCAAACATCCACACTGAATGGAATTTAGACAATTGTGCGGTTTTACGAGCAATGCGATATTCTAACGGGAGTCTTAAAATTAACTGATTTATATTGCTTACATAAATGGTTTTGAGCATTAATAAAGGCAAATATCATTAGCATGATTAATAAATGTATAAATAAAAGCTTTTGCCAGTATAAAAAAAATGAGTGCATAAAGCAGATTGACACTGAGTTGCAGAATTAGCCTTTGAAGTATACATATAATCAGGTTTGGAGTGAGTTAATTCATGAAAATAAGGAAGATAATTTAGTTTTCTGAGCAGCACCACGACTTCATAGGTGCGGCCCTTACGTCAACTTTTGCTTCCAAGATCGCAAAATTTCTCACCTGTGGCTCTTGGTCCCTCTCGGAATATATGCATTACAATAAAAAAAAAAAAAGTTCTTTGGACATAAAGGTATTTTAATTAGTACAGCAAATTTTAAAATAGAGTAATAATTCCTAAATTTAAAAAGGTGCATCCTTACCACTGCTGCAAAGATGGAAATTCTATGATATACACTATATTGAAAAAGACACCTAGAAGAGAAACACAACATAGCATTTATTGACATACATTAGTACAGTGTCTGTCCACCTTTGGCCTTAATGCACGCACTGACCCTTTGGGACATGCTTTTGGAACACGGCGATAGGTATGTGCTTCCATTCAGTACATAATGCTGCCGTTAACTGTTGCTTAATAGCAGGGCTTGGTTCCGAATTTCTTATGCAGCACTCTAAATTTTTTTTTTTTTTTTTTTTTTTTGTAGATTGAAGGTTTAACGACCACCGTGAGCAACTCAATGGACTATAAGCAGTCGCCCGTCCCTAATGACAAACAACATCTATGCCTGACCGGGATTCGAACCCGGACTCCTTACGGACGAATGATCAGAGGCCAACGCCTTAGACCACTGTGCCACCGGGGCGGCACGCGCGCTCTAATTCATTCCATAGGTGCTCTATGCTGGCCAGTCCACACGTGATACAAAATTATCGTCAAACCACGCCATAAGTCCTTGCTTTTTATGGCTCTGTTCTATAGTATTGCCACAGAGTTGGTACAGCATAATTGTCCAGAATGTCTAGGTTGACCTGCTGGTTAACAGGTTTGTCCACGATAACCAATGGGCCAGGACCATACCACGAAAAACGCCCCCAGCTGCAAACTTGACCATAGGAACAGTACACTGTGGTAAATAGCATTTTCCCAGCTGCCGCCATACCCACACACAGCCATCAGACTGATGAATCGTGTATCTGGATTCATCGGTCCATAGGACCCGTTTCCATTGATCTATGGTCCACGATAAATGTTCTTTACACCATGCTAAATGACGAGTGGCAATGAAAGGCTTATGAGCAGCCGCACGACCACAGTAACCCATGGAATGCAGTTCTCTGCAAATGGTACATACAGAGGTTCCAGCATTTTTACTCACCTGCACACTACTCCGTCGATTAGCTGTAACTTACTCTCTTGAGGCTTCAACATCGTCTATCGCCGATTTTCTTTGGTCTGCCAGAACGTTTTGCTGCTTCGGGCATGCCATGTGTCTTCCACTTATTCAGAAGACTTTGGTATGTTTAAATGCCTCTTGGTTTCTCTTATGGACAACCCACTAATCTTTCCTTTCTCACTCAACCTCACAGTACGATATGATCGCGATCACGCATCTTAACAATGTGGCGGGCTGCCCCGGTGAGGCATGGATGTTGTGTTTCTCTTACGGCACTGGTTCTCTCCCTTCCCTGGAACCAGTGACCCTAAATTAAGGACGGGTGACTGCTTATAGCCCATTGAGTTGCTCACGGTGGTCGTTAAACCTCCAATCAAAAAAAAAAAAAAATTTGGCGGATCCGTTTATTTGCTTTTGAAGGGGTGTCTGGTGACTTTTGTCAATATAGTGTATGTGCGTACGTACACTTCTTCCTACACATGTAATAGGTTGTTGTTGAGAAGAATGCCAGTCTCATATTTTTGATAAAACATAGTCTGTTTTGCCAAGTTCATTTGCTGGAAGAAGTCACTTATCTGTACACTGAGAATTAATATTCTTAATGTTCTTTTAATGGATACAACAGTATCCTCAGTAGGTTTTACTGTTGTAAATCAAAGTAAAACTGACTGGAGTTTCCTATTGTTGATCTATGAAAGGTGCAAAACTTTCAGAAACGTACAAAGGCATTATTCTGTCCACTTTTTAACGCAGAGAGTATCTGCACAGAAATATACATAATCCTGATTTTTCAGTCTATCTATGGATATGTAATGCTACTGAATTTTTTTCAGTTACATAAGTTAAACTTTCTTACTCATTATTACCAGATCCATACATTTTAAAAAAAAAATTGGCTTTCATACTAATGGTATAATGAGAATTTCCAATAGCTTAACGAACGGAGCAATTTGTTTGGTGTCATTCCAAAGAGGTTCGGCAGAAGTGTCAGAATTTTTGCTGAACCCCTTAGAAAAGGACATCATTTTTGTGTTCCAATATACAGCTGTTGATGCTGTGGAAAGTGCTTCCAATATAGTAATTTTCACCAGATGTTGAGATTGGGATGAGGTAAACTCCAGGAAGACTGTTTCTATCATGCAAAATTAATTTGATGATAGAAGGGTTGAAACTGATGATGTCCAAACTTCTTGAGCTTGCAGGCAAGAGAAGGATCCACAGAAGTGCAGATTCTTAAAGAGGTTTTGCTGGAGGCTACTAATTTTTGACCTTAATTCATAATGAGTGTACGTACCATGCAAAATGGCAGTTTCCAAAATTTTCTCACATTCCTTTTCAAGAAATGGAGGATTATAATGCTGATGATACTGGCTCTATGAATATCATTTTTATGGCAGCAAATATGTACTTTTGAAAGAAATAATACTGGTGGTTGCACTAGGTTTATGATAGATCTTGAGATGGTATGGTTATTGTTCCTTTGGAGGGAGATGTCAAAAAAAATGCACTGGTTTTCTTTACCCTGTGAAGTCCGCAATTGGACGGTGCAGGTAGAAGTCATCAGATTACTTCACAGTAAATTTAACGGTAGGAAACTTTTCAGTGCTTGAATTGGTTAACTGCAGAAACAACTCTTTGAAATGAGGCCAAATCACAAAAAATATCTAAGCCAAGTAGTAGGAGTCTATACAAAAATGGTTTGAAAGGTGAAGACCACTTTATTGGATTGGAAGACCACTTTTTTGCCTGTAACATGTTTTATTGCAAATAAAAACAATTTTGCTCTTGAAGTATATGAAAACAGTCATACAGATTTTTGATTAAGGAATGCCTGGAAAATTGAACTTTTGAATGAGCAACATGTAGGAATCAAAAAAATGAGACAAGACTGAAGGAAAACGAGATGTGGTGGTGCATTTCAGTTTGCTGTGAAGTTTGTGGAGGAATTAACAGTATGAGAATGATCTGAAATCAGGGGGTTTGCAGCTGGAGAAAAGATATATTTTACCAGTGGTCTTGTTTGTGAATTCCTGTAGTATAGGGAAAAAGATATATCCCCAAGAATGGCTTGTAGGGTTGTTTTCTTAAGACAGTCTTTCAACAGGGACACAGTTATTTTTAATGGAGAGGGAAAAAATACTTTTTGGCTGAGAATGGCTTTCTCCATAATGACAGGATACTCTACTTTGCAGATAGCAAGATTGTTGGTATCCATGAATGATTTTACAGGGATACTTTTTGGCTGAGAATGGCTTTCTCCATAATTACAGGATACCCAACTTTATCTACTTTGCAGATAGCAAGATTGTTGGTAGCCATGAATGATTTTACAGGGTTCCTACTCTTTTTCTCCCATGAAAAATAAGGACTTTTTAAACCCTTACCAACTGCATACACAATAAAGACATATGCCACAATACTTTTACACATGACTGAGTTTGCAACATTCAGACTGTAATTTAAGTTAGAGGATATAATAAAGATGAACTTATGCAATTGAAAAGAGCTTGCAGGTCAAATCAGTTTTCCTATGTCAGAGAATAATCACATAAGCAATAAAGGATGTGCAAATTATAATACTGTGGTTAAAGATATTTTTCTCTTGGTATAACAGAATAATCATTACTTGCATATAGTTATACATAAAGGAGAAATAAAAAACCCATCAGTTCCAAGAGATGGTGATGGGACTTGAACAAACATTATCCAGAACCTGCAGGATATGTGTTATTTACTGAGTCCATGATCCTTCATGAAAAAAAGAAGTACCTTAAGGAATTGAGGACCTTTAGCACCCTGAAAAAAAAATTGAGCACTTTTTAGGACTGTGGGAACCCTGCCTTATTTCTTTAAGGGTGTTAGCTGAATAATTCATAGGAGCAGGTTTGACTTCAGAAAATTCCAAAGCTACTTTTGCTCGTATGATTGTTGCTGGTTTTTCCACACACATAATTTAGTGTATTGTAAGTGACATGGTGAAGTTAGGACATAAACATGTAACCATTAATAATAAAAAGTATGAAACTTTAAACCATGCTTAAGGGAGCTTTTGACTGATAACTTTAGTCTTTGTCAATGTTGTAACTGACTGTAATGGTTGCCAGACCTGTAAAGTCAATATTCCTCCAGCAATTCACCATCTCCTTCTAGTGTTTCCATACAATATGTCTCCTTGAATTAGCAGTTCATAAAACTTCTCTTGTTCACCAACCAATCATAAGAACAAAAGTAGCTTTGGCAATTTCTGAAACCAAACCTGATCCTATAAATTATTCAGCAATCTGCAAAGCAGATAAAGTTGGGTATCCTGTCATTATTGAAAAAAAGCCATTCCCAGCCAAACAAAAGCTAACCCCCCCCCTCTCTCTCTCTCTCCACTAATGTGTTCCAGTTAAGACGACTCAACCACCACCCTACCAGTCGTTTTTGGGGATATATCTGCCACCCCCATACTTTTTCTGCAAAATTAAACCACAAACAAGATCAGACCATTGGTAGAATATACCTTTTCTCCAGCTGCAAACCTATTGATTGCAAATTATTCTCATACTATTAATTCCTCCAATGATTTCACCAGCAAACTGCCATCCACCACCACATCTTCCGAACAGTTTTTCCTCTGGATGTCAAATCTCCTTTTTGATTCCTACATACCACTTGTGAAATTGCTTATTCAAAAGTAAAATTTCTAGACATTCTTAATCAAAGATCTATGACTTTTTGTACACTTCAAGAGCAAAATTCTTTTACTTACAATAAAACATATTACAAACAAAAAAGTGGTCTTCCAATGGGTTCAACTTTATCCCCCCCCCTCTTACTGAAATATATTTGCAAATCACTTTTGTACATACCCCTACCTAACCAACTACTTGGCTATGATATTTTTGTGATTTGGCCTCATCCCATAGAGTTGTTACTACAGTTAACCAGTTCAATCACTGAAAAGTTTACTATGAACAGTGAAGAAAACCAATGCAATGCATTCATTTTTTGGACATCTCCCTCCAATGGGACAGTAACCATACCACCTCAAGATCTGTCTATCATAAACCCAGTGCAATCTCCAATATTATTCCTTTCAACTCATCACCTTTGAAAAGTACAAATTTGCTGCCACAAAAGCTTTTATTCACAGAGCCAATATCATCTGCAATAATTCTTCATTTCTTGAAAAGGAATATGAGAAAATTTTGGAAACTGCCATTTTGCATGGATACTCTCCTTCCACAGTCAAAAACCTAATCACTCATTATGAACTACGGTGAAAAATTCATAGCCTGCAGCAAAACCTCTTTGAAAATCTGCACTTCGGTGGATCTATCCTTACCATCGTTCTCTTGCCTACAGGTTCAAGATGGATATATCATCTGACCATCAGTTCCAACCCTTCTATCATTAAATTAATTTTGGATAAAAGAGACACAGTTACCCCCTCCCCTAATCTTCCTGAAGTTTACCTCATCCTAATCTCAACATCTTCTGGTGAAAGTTACTACATTGGAAGCACTTTCCACAGCCATTTATTGGAACACAAAAATGATGTCCATAAAGGAAATTCTGAAACTTCACAGGCATCTCTAACTCTGGAGGACGCTAAATAAATTGCTTCATTCGTTCAGCTATTGGGAAATTTTTCTCAACTCCATAAACAGCAATTCTGATTCTCCTTTTATCATACACATAATATGGAAGTCAATTTAAAAAAGAAATAATGTATACAACTTTATGGATCTGACAACAACAACATCGTCCATCTGTCGAAAGCTTCCTTAAATTCCTATATGTCGAAAGCTTCCTTAAATTCCTAAATTGGACTCCTGTATATCTACTTCTAGGGGTAAGTCACTTGAGCACTTTGCGGGTCTTTTTTTATTTTTTCAGACATGCTCTCAAATCTCCAATAGCAGTTGGAGTTCACACACTATAATTTGCTTCTCATGGTTGATGTGACACAGTATTCTTTTTCACAGCCTGCATGCCGACATTATGGAAAAGTTCCACAAAACTTACCCAAATACTGTCAAAGTTTGTGTGATGCTTAAAATGGGTTTCTGTCAGAAGAGATTTCCTGGTAAACATACCCAAGCTGCTGCCACATTAAGACTTTCTTTCAAATATTGCATGTTTTTCACATAGCTGACAGTACTCAATCTAAACTCTGCACGTTTTTAGATTGAGTTTAATGCTGTGGCGTTATAAACAGAAAATTCGGTAAGGATAACCAACTATAAATATTATTGCTTTATTTGAGAAAAGTCATAGCCACCAACAGTTTTGATCCAGTAATGGGAAGAAACTCTAATTACTTGAAAATTCTTAAAAATTAATCCTTGCAGATTTTAAAAATTATATGCATAACATTGGAAATAAATGTCATGAACTTACCTATTCCCAGTTCTTGAAGCAACTGCTCTATTGCTTTAGCTTTCTTTTGACCCAGTGATGATGGCAACTTCATCTGAAAGAAAAACAGAAATTCAGTATACCCCCCACACACACAAATTGTTTACTACAATTTGAAAGTAGTAGAGCCACAAAGATACATATGTTTTTGTATAAGTTTCTCTCACCACTTCATGGAATTACTTTTGAAAGATTTTATCAATAAATTTAAATCATGAAAAAAAATCAAGGAGCTTTGCATGCTTTTTCTTACCACCTACAAGTTTCGTTCCATGAAAATAAACTAGTTTCCAAGTAACAGAAATGGTGAAAAAATATTCATCTCCACAAAGCTGCCTATTTTTATGTCAGTACAGAGGTTTGTTGAGAAAACAAAATATTTGTCAATGGCTGCAATTCAATACATATCTCAACTGGGTTAATGTATACACTACACAGAAAAAAAAGTTTCAGGATACGAGTATGCATGCTGTCTGTGCATTATGATATATGCAAATTATTGTGGGATGGTATAAAATAAAGCTATTGTTCTCTAAGAATCTGTATTTGATGTGAAAGTACAGAGTTTGAGAGAGGCATAACTGTAGGGTGCCATATCAGTGGCCTTTCGACAAGAGAGATAGAAATTAGTTAAGCTCTCCAAAGTCAACTGTGTTGGGTATAATGCATCGCTGACAGAAAGGTGCCACCCCCTCAACTATTTAAACATACTGACAGACACAAAAAAAAAAAATTGACTGTCGCAGACTACAGGGACAGGTGAAAACTCATAGACGGTGTACAGCATAAGATCTGTTTACATACAAGGGCTTCTGGTATCCCTGTTTTTACAAGAACTATTCACACAGAGCTCTGCACAGTGGGTTTTCATGGTTGTGACACCACCCTCAAGCCTCATATCACTCCAGAAAATGCTGCTGTTCATTTGGCATGGTACATCATTTGTCTTGGGGTCTAAAACAGTGGAAAAAAAAAAAGTCCTATGGACTGATGAATCACCTTACATGACATACCAGTCGGATGGCCATGTATGAATATAGTGAATGGTTCTTGCTGGAGTACACTATTCTCACACACAAGCTTGGAGATGGCAGAGTTCTTATGTGGGGCTGTGTCTTGTGGGGTGGGCTCAATCTATCAGCAGTGCTGCAGAAAACTCTTAATGGAGAAGTTTACCTGGACCTACCTTGGACATTTTGGACTTCCAACACTTTAGCAGTACTATGGAGGAGTCCTTCTGGTATTAGAAAGACAACACACATTTTTTTTGCTGACTGGTTTATGGAAAATCAAGTTTCATGTTTGGACTGGTCCTGATCTGAATCCCACTGAACATCTGTGAGATGAATTGGAGTACTGTATCAGCACTTTGGAAAATAGTCCTGCTTCACCTCAAGAACTGATGAAGGAATAACAACATGAATGGAAATGCATTCCTGCAGATAGTTTTCAACATTTGAAGCAGAAAGCATGAGTAAGAGGTTTAACACATGTATTCAAGCCAACTTGATACTAATTTCTTCCAGTACATGGTCTTTCTTGTTCTGGTGTCCGATGATTTTTGTCTATATAGTTATACACTCAAGTAGTAAATTATTAGGAACACCTACCTAATATTGTCCTCGGTCTTCAAAACAGTATTGATTTAATGTGGCATGAATTCAACAAGAGATGCTAATGTTCTTCTACAGGTACGTTTAGCCAAGTGGATGTGATGGTGCCCATCAATTGTTTGATGGAGAAGGATCTCTGTTATGCAGGACTTACTCAATCCTATCCCACAGCTGTTCAATTGGGTTAAGATCTGGGAACTGTGAGGGCCATTTTAGCACTTTGTAGCAACTGTCTTGCAATCCGAGCCTTGTCATGTTGCATTATTCTCTTAGAAATAGCCTTATCCATCAGGAAACATCATGCATAGATGCAGGTGTACCTGGTCTACAATGATTTAAAGATACCCCATGGCATCCAAATGCTGTTCCAATGAGATTAAGGAACCCAATGCCCACCATGAAAACAGACCTCAAACTACAACACCACCTCCACCAGTTTGAACAGTTAATGCTACACAGCTGGGATCCATCAGTTTGTACTGTTGAAGTCATATTGTGCCATAACTGAAAATGTGATTCATCAGACCAGGTAACCTATTGCTAGGTCTCAAAGGTCCAGTTTTGGTGCTCCCATTCCCTCTGGTGACTAACTCATTGTTTTTTGGCTGAGACAAGTACACAAAAAGGACATCTGCTCTGCTGTTATAGCCCATTTGTGCTAATGTGTGACAAGATGCATATGCTGAAATTTTCCTCTTGATACGGCTGATGTTCACCCACTTAGCCACAATCACTTTCTCATGTGCCCCAGGTAATGTGAATGGCTCACCATGTTTTAAAAATTGATATGGTATTGTTTTCAAAATTGCATGTGGAGTGAAAGTTAAGTAAATGATACGTTGTAGGTCGACAGAATTTTAATAGAACAGTTCAAATCTTCAGTTATGAAATAGTAATTTTGTTTTAACCAACTGCTACTCAATAAAACATTTGTGTTGAAAAGAGGATTGCTAAAATGATACACACACTAAGAAGTGTGTTTATCACTTTGGCAGACCTGCCAACCTCTCAGAACCAAAAAACATAACACTCAGATAGAAAAATATTAACACCACGCATGCTGATAACTTGTTAAGCCTATTTCAGCTATATAAATTATTGATGATGAGAATGTAGGGATTCGTTTCCCTACATCAAAATCTTATTGAGAAACTACAATTAAATCTAATCAGCAAACACTTTTATGTTGTTAATTATTAGAAAAAAATTAAGATTACGGGAGAAATCCTCACTCCGCCTAACTTCCGTTTTTGGAAATTTTGAGAGGCGGAAAACTTGCATCTTAGGAGGTCTGCAAGATGGTTTAATCGGGTTCTGGGGATGCCGTTTTTGTTTGCAGGACCAAAATAAATCTGCGATGTGCATCGGCCATCGCCGCGATTCTGCTACAAGTATTAGTAGAAAAGGAATCTGCAATGTACGTTGGCAGGTAAAACATAAATCTGCAATGTACGTCGGCCGTCGACGCGATTCTGCTACGGGAATTCTGAAAGGCAGAAAACTTGCATCTATGGTAGGGAGTTTGCAAGATGGTTTAATAGGGTTCTGGGGATGTCGTTTTTGTCTGCAAGACCAAAATAAATCTGTGACATACGTCACCATGATTCTGCTACAAGGCTTCTGTCTGAAAAGGGAAAAAATGGGGGAAAACATGACAAAAAAAATCATATTAGCGTACGGCAGCATGATTTATCGTATTAAATACGATAAAATCGTAACAGTTGGCAGGTCTGCTTTGGTAACTAACCACTTTTGAATTTTGATAACTAAAAATTCCCAACAAGTGAAAATATTCTGCTATTAAAACTCACAGAAATCAAGCAGTTTCAACTTTAAGGACAGCAAAAACTTTACAGTTTTGTATTGATCAAATTAAAAAGATTGGATGAAGGCAGCATTGTTTGAATTTGGAAAATGGGTATACAATGGAGAAAAACTTTTTCAACTGATAACTGCATGGCTTTTAACCAACAGTAAGTTGAAATATATTACAACCTGTCACTTTCTTACCAACCATAACATTCCAACTTTGGCTCATGGATAAGGGGAAATTTAAATGCCTGAAAATTTTATACAGGGCAAGTGTTTTAACACTGGGTTATCTTAAATCTCAAGAATGATAAGTCTTTTGTAATTGACATCAAAATTGTGTATGGGCTTCTGATGGAAACAAAAAACGGGATTATTGGTGTTAGGATGAAGAAAATTACTTGTGGCAAAATTTGCATGAAATGGGAGTTATACTAGCTGACATCACCTCCACAAATTACATTATAACAGCTGCATTTGTTTTCACCAAGCAACATGATACAGCAGATAATGAAATTGTTTCCAGCATTGCAGGAAAATGTACAACTCCTAGGAAGGAATCTGAAAGGCTATGTCTACTGGCAGTGGTAGAATTTCCCCTAGTAACACAAACTTAAAAAGAGAGCTTTCAAACCTACAGCATTATTTGCAGCTCATAATGAAAACATTACCATACTTGAGCAGCAAATGTATGTGTTATGAAATATATTGTGAAAAAAAGTTTATTTTTAAGTACATGCATTTTGCTAAAAATAAATTAGTTGTTTTTAAAAAAAAGCACACTGAATTATATGCAGAGGTGCCAACCTTTAGCAGAACGTATCAGTAATCAATAGGGAATTTTTCAGTAGTGTTTCAGTAATGGAACACAAACTTACAGTAATGTAACACACCATTTTTTTTTTCAAAGTTAAGGGCAATATTATAGTATTACTGTGTAACCTGTAATATATGAGGTGACGACCTTCCGAGGAGCCTATCAGTAATCGCCATATGAAGCCTCGTCGTTAACGTGCGGAAAGGGTATTTCATGAGCATAGATGCCAACCTCTAAAAGTAGTTTTCAGTAACCAACTGTTCATTTTTCAGTAATTTTCAGTAACAATTTTTTTTTCTCAGTAATCCAGTCTACAGTGGCAAATTTGGGTATTTAACAATGCAACAAATTTTAATCTGTCAGAACTATTAACAAAATAATAATAATAATACAATAAAAAATAAATTGCCAGTGGGAAAATTTAAAATACTGTATACCAGAAAAATATAATAAATTACCTCCAGAAATGAAGAAAAATCATTCCTTGGAATGTTGGCCAAATTATTATGATAAACTGGCTGTAGTTGCCATTTTGGCCTTCCTTAGTTCAATTTGTGAAAACTTCTGATAGCATAGTTCACTGTGTGCAATGCTGTTTATTTTTTCTACTAATAAAGACAGCACATGAGTACTTAAATTAGGTCTGAATTGATTCCTGTTTCTTTCACAATACTGAAAATTCTTTCTGTACTTGCATTGCTATGAGGGACTATTAAAATCATTTTCATAATTTTGCTTAATGATTCATACTTCAACTAGCCACTTTCATTTTTCATTAAAGAAATTCTGTGCCACACTTCATCCATTCTTCCAGAAGTAACAGCACAGTTAAAATTTTCAAACTGGTAGTGAGCAAATTCAGATTCCACCTTGTCAGATTCTTCTGGTTTCAAAACTGGAAACAGGGAACACATATATTGGACTGATGCAAAAGAAACACTTTGCCTTAATGCTACATCTGCAATTTCAGCATGACTCAGAAATTCATCATTAAGTGGAAATTTTCTTAAAATGTAATTGCAGCCTGCCTTGTAAAATTCCCTTACCTCAGAATAAGAAGCAGCCACTGTGTCTTCACTCAGATCTGCAGTTGTGCCTATATAAGATCTCACTTTTGACCCAATTACGAGATCAGTTTTTTTTGTTTTTTTTTTTATTTCTCCTCCTTTCAAAATTTCCATCTGCAGGAGATGTTGCTGTCACATCAAATGCCGATGGCTTGATAAATCGTATACGCAATTCAGATAACAGACTATGAAGTTTTCTTTTTAATACATGCACAAGTGGAGCTTCAGCTACTGCAAGAACATGTTAACAGATGTAAACAAAGGAAGAGTAGCAGATAAAAAAAGACAAAGTTTAGATGAAGGATTTCCCATCATACTTGCAAGGTTCTTATACTGTGAATTAGCTTCTTCATTGTCACTGAAATAATGTTCTAGAGCCTCCCACTGTTCTAAAATTCTGTCAATGGATTCCAAAAGTGATAACCAGCGAGTATTGACATGCTTTAGAATTTTGTGTGGTTTAGTACCACAAACAGCTTGACTCAGTTTTAGATTGTGTTTCCTCTTTGAACTTTTCTCCAAAAAAAAAGTACAACTGTATCAGAAACTGCTCAACATTAAATCCTTTCAGTTGAGTAGCAGATTTCGGTGCAGCTAAATTTACTAAATGGCATGAACATCGCTGCACTAGGATTGCAGGCTGAACCTTCTTTATGTGAGAAACACCTTTTACTTGACCTATCATAGTGTTATCATTGTCACAGGAAAATGATACACAGTTGCTCCACGAGATATTTTTTTTAACAAACTCATTGTTCAAAACGTTGAATATTCTTTCACCTGTATTATTACTTGATTCAACCAATGATAACAAAACAGTTGAATTTTCCCCTATTTTTTCGTTAAAATATGTTATTGTAATGGGATACAGTTTTATTAGCTTGAGCATCATTACTTCTGTCCGTAGATAGAGAAAAAGGATTTTTTTAACTTCAGATACGATGTTACTTGTAGAAACACTGGCCATGTGCTGAATTAGTGCAGTAGCCTTGGTTTTTCCACACAAATATTTTTTTGCGATCGCTGAATCGGAAAACATGGCTTGAAATAACGGTTTTTCAAGCCTTCAGTTTTCGGAAATTTATCCAACATTTTCAAGCTGAACTGACTTCAGTTTTCGGAAATTTAACCAACATTTTCAAGCTGAAATACAAATATTTATGGAATAAAATGATATCTACAATACTGGGCAGAAGAAACATCGCGAGAAAAAAAAATTACGATTACCAGAGAAATCTTACCTCCGTCTACTTTCCGTTTTCGAAGGATGAAATTCCGTCCTCTGACGGAGAAAACGAACCCCCCCCTACAAAAAAAACAAAAAAACAACAACATGCGTTGCGACGAGTTGCGCGTTATTGCACTTCGAACGGCGCTCGAAAAAGTGATTTCCGATAGTACAACGTTTTTTAGTTCACCAACAAGGCCAAGTGCCCAGCTTTGCCTCAACTGCAGTAGGAAAAGTTTTGGCAAAAGTAGCCTTTCTCCCGTCACACGGAGAAAGCGCGTGTGAAGCCTGATAGCAAGCACAAACTATTTCACGATACCACTCTTACGGCATATTACGATTCTTTTGATAATATCGCTGTTTGACGATATGATTCATGGAGATTCCATTTCAAAACGATATGATTGATAAATGATATGATCATCGACACTGATATCTGTCGTCTGATTCGGAAAATACTCAGATCAAAATTGAACACTGACGAATCGGCCGTGCCGCACTAAAAGGGTTAACAAAAAGGATACAAAATTGAGATTCTTCAAAACGCACTGAAATCCGTAATTCTTCCAACCTGTCGGTAATTCCATAATCTGACAGTCGAAACCGTAATAATTATGGACAATCCGTAATACAGTTGGCACCTCTGTATATGCATTAAAAAAGTGTAAAAACTGATCAGGATCTGGTTGTGGACTAGGGGGAAATAATTATTCCATATGAAGTCACATTCACAAACAGTTGTAGCACATAATTAATAATAAATATATTTTTTTCCAGCCACAAGTACCTTCTTTATGTACAGGTTACACTGTATTTATTTTTCTTGTTTCATACCAAGGTTCCCACAAAAAAAAAAAAAAAAAAGGACTTTTAAGCACCTCCTCCCAATTTTTTAAAGACCTTACCAATGGCATATGCAACATAGACAAATGCACACATACTATTACACAAAACTTTGCAAAATTTTTCCATATAATTTAAGTTAGAGGATGTAATAAAGTTGAATTTATACAATTTAAAATACAGCACCGCTGGTCAAATCAGTTTTCCTATTTGAGAGAATGATTGTATATGCAAATTCCAAAACTGTGATCAAAGTTGAGTTCAATATTTGAATTTTGCACTTAATCATCTCATAGTTTAAATTGCAAGACCACAGTCAAAATTACATGTTGAAGATTTCAGTGTTACACTTAATTTCTCATGGTACAACTGAATAATTATTACTTGCATGTATAAAATGGGGAAATACAAAAAGGGGTTATCAGTTCCAGGAGAAGGCGATGGTGCTTGTTAGGTAGAACCTGCTGGGTATGTGTTATTTATGGTCCTTCAATCTCATACTGTCCCATGCTTTTTCAGCTGACATCAACATAGACAACCAGAAGCAAAAGTTCTACGTACTACATTGTAACTTTGGATTTCATGCAGCCAGTTAAGAAGAATACATTCCTTTAAAGTGCCTTTTGGAATTTGTGTCAAAAATTATGGACTTTTAAGGACCGTGGGAATCCTGCTTACACATTTACAAAATCAGAAAAAAAAAAAAAAAATAATAATAATCCTATGCTACAGAAAATGAAAAAAAAAATATTTTATCCTGGTTATGTATGATGCCTCAGCATGTAATTGAAATTGCACAAGCTTCAGCACATATGAACTAACAGGTGAAGTTGAATGATAAACTTCATCTCTCAGTACAGTTGCTGGAAAGTGTTGAAAATAAATAGGGATAATGATTAACAAGATCTCAGATGAAATAACATATATTCTCTTTGAATCAACAATACATAAATGGAATTACAGTAATTTCTCATCCTTGCTATTATGAAAACAAAGAAAAAAAATAATCTCCACCTACCACCACTTTTATTTACAAATCAGAAAGTAATGATTAAATCCAGGAACTCACAAATGACTTCATTTCCTGGTAAATCAAGTGATACAACAGTAATACAACAATATATTCAAACAATTCACTTACTCGCTGACTCCTTAAACTAACCCCACTGGATTTAAAATCTGTGAATTTAATGCCAGCAGTCTCCACATTCTGCAAGAGAAGAAACATTAATTATTACTTGAAAAATCTTAAAACTTTCAAAACTGCTTTGATTGCAGCCATCCTCGTCGTCATAAAATCAGTTACAACTCAATAAATATAAATTAATCAGCAGAAATAACATTGTAACATTGCTCCCTATACCAGGGTTGCATCCCTGAGAATGAATTCTTTTGATACAGCGGGAATTTGGAAGGATGTGATTGAATTCAACTGACAGGTGATTGAAGACTACAAGCAAACAGGTAACACACACTCAAAATAACAATCAGAAGGGCTCAGCACAAACACATTTAATTATTTACATATTAATAGGCCTTAATCTAAGCAAAACAAATTAAAAGGGCCACCCTGGTGGCGCAGTGGTCTAAGTGATGGCTTCTGATAATTTGTCCGAGATGGGTCCGGGTTTGAATCCCGGCGAGGCAGGGATGCTGTGTTTGTCTTACGGCGCTGGCTCTCTTCCTTCCCTAGAACCAGTGGCCTTAAATTAGGAACAGGCGACTGCTTATAGCCTACTGAGTTGCTTACAGTGGTTGTTAAACCTCCAATCAATCAAAGAAAAAAAAATTAAAAGGATAATGACAGTTTGGGAATTTCTATCATTCTGGACTTGAGTTAGATATGACGTGTTACAGTATTGAATGTAATCATATCATGTAGATCAGGGAGGTTCCTCATTGATTGTTTATCATGCTAAAGAAGAGTAATCTGGTCTTGAATTGCACACAGCCCAGCATTATAAAATATGCACACACAGAGAGAACAAGATGCTGGTTTTTCGGTGGTTGTGATAACTTCGCCTCGATCATGCAGTGAACCCAGTGGCGAGATTGCAATTGCATGGGCTTTTTGGGTCACCTGCATGAAATTTGGACACCTCTCTTCAGCGTCCGAAGTTGTTTCTTTCATTTATGGGGAAAGGACAGAAACTGTTATTCTCTCTGGTGCAGGAAGGCAGTTGAAGAGGAGGGGGGGGGGGGAATACACTACTGGACACTCTTGCAAGCTAGCATGGCTGCTGACCTCTTGTGACTGGCTATTTATGATGCTCTCAAATACCTCAACATCTCTTAGAGATGAAATATGGCTGGCTCGCTCACCTCTGAATAACTCAGGTATTGAAATCTGGCTGCTGAGACAAGGTGAGCTATTTTTTGTGGTTTCAATGGCTTATGTTTCAGCTACTGCCTCTCAGCTTTGTTTCTCTTTGCATCAAAGAACATCTCACAGATACCAGCAGCCTGTACCTATGTTATTTTACTCTTGATTTTCCCTTCACTCCAAGGCCGATCGACATCTATGGCTTTCACCCCTTTTTCTCTTAAAGGCCACTGAAGCAGACAAGTGTCTCTCTGCTTCAGCTAATTTCGAAGACGACTCTGTTGCTAGATGCCTTTCTTTCTTGGTCCAGTTAATCTGACTCATAAACACATCTTCTCAAAATGTTCCTGAATGCCATGTCATCTTTCTCATGGTGTCTCCCTATACAAAAACTAAACTGTGGATTTGGGGCTGGCCTCTTAACAGGCATGCTACCTTATCTATGATGAGCAGCTTCACACCCAAAACATATTCTCTCAAGCTATAAACAAGAGCAATATCAACAAAGGAAATTTGGTGGGGTCTGAGCAATCAAAGACGAAGTAATTTATTGCTTTGTTTTTGTCAATCTCATGAAGATTACAGCTGGGAGGCCCAAATAGGGAATAAGGTTTCAAAAGCCCCCTTACTTCCTTGCAGAAAGTTAGTTTGTTTTCTGCTCATTTTAGACATTAAAATCTTCTTCCAATTTTACACAAATCCCCCTCGTTACAATATTAATGCAGGGGTTTAAATTTGATAAATAGTCAACTGTCTAACTTACATCTTTGAAAATTTTCTAAAGATGGAAAACACTACCATCCGTGAATTACACACACTCTCCAGAAAAGAAAAAGAAAAAAAAACTGCTATTAAAGAAGTGTCATCTTTCCCTTCAAAATTAGTCAAAGAAATATCAACATATAAAAGTGGCAGATTCACAGAGACAGATGGAAGAAATTAATTAAAAGTAGGAGGATTGGCAATTATGCTATTTATACATTTTTTACTTCCCATTCGGGGACTCTTCACAGCCCAAATTCTAAGTATGGATTTTTCAGAAAAGATGACATTGACAGCAAGTAAAGCAACTGCATATATTTAATTATGGACAACATAACATGCAGAACATAAAACAGACATGAAATAGTCAGATAAAAGGTGCAGTGTGGTACTTTCACCATTCAAGCAAGAGAATAACTCACTGACTCAAAAGAAATGAGAGGCACACATGACTTACCTTAGTCAGTACATTGTGACACCTCTTTGATTGGTCACAACTGCCTGACATCTCCATGGCATACTGCTGATAAAATGATTCACCTGATTTTCAAGTAATGCCAGCCATAGATGAGGCTCAAGTTCCCACAGTTCTGAAAGTGTTGTAGGAGCCAGATGCTGCTCTGCAGTGCATCCCAGATGTTCTTAATGGGATTAAAGCTGCAGAATAGGAAGTAGAAGGAAGCATTTCAGAATAGTGCAGTCTTTGAGCTTTCACGAACCGTGATGTGAACTCAATGAAGTTTTCCACAAAGAGGAAACAATGGCCAATCACATCATGTGAAAGCATCACAACACTCCTGATGATTTTGTCTCTGCACTTGTGTTTATGTGCCCTAGACAAACACACAGTTCTGTGTGGCCATTAAAGAAGATCTCTCTCCACACCCACAACTAAGTCACTGTGGAACAAATGCACAGGTTGGTACAAATGCATTCCTCAAGTTCTCCAGATATGAAGTTGCCGACTATAAGAGTGTACACTGAATCTGGATGCTTCCTGTCACAGAGATGCCAACCTCTAGCAGAATGTACCAGTAATCAATAGGGGATTTTTCGATTTTTCAGTAATTTTATTTTTCACGCCATTTTATTTTTTCATTTTTTCAAAGTTAAGGACAATATTACAGTATTACTGTGTAACCTGTAATACTTGTATAATGTGCCAACCTTCCGAGGTGCCTATCAGTAATCACCATACGAAGCCTCATCGTTAACGCGCGGAAAGGGTATTTCATGAGAAATTAATGCGTGAAATGTGTAATAACCTTATATGTTTACACTATCCTGACAAAAAATTATGAAATTAAATTATCAATATTGTACTTACCTCATATCATTGCTTACATAAAGACTCCCTCTTGTTGCTTGTTTAGCAGTGTTATATTCTTTTTCAGAAAACTTTTTATAAGACGGCTCACCTGAGGAAAATGCTTTACTTTTCTGTACAAGAAGGGCACTTAATGTTTTGGTGCTCATTGTTGGGTGGAAGTATGTGAAGTTTTTCCTCACTATACTAAATATTCTCTCTGTAGAGGAACTGCTGTGAGGGATAGTCAATATTGCTAACATTAGTTTAGGCAATACAGAATACTTGGGAAGGCCAGATGAATCCTTCATCTTAAATATTTCATTCCATGTCACATCTGCTCTAGGATATCCAGCTTCATCAATATCAGAGTCTGGGAACATAACATGAAAAACAAGGGACCAGCATGATCACAGCTTGCTATAGGTAGGTTATGCTCCACAACAAATGTAGTAAACAGCAATTCAGCATTTATCACGCTATTTTCATTATTTTTTGCACAAAAATTATCCAAAGGCTTTGATTGAGTCTTTAATTTTACATAATTATGTTTTTTTTTTTTGACTGAATATAACTTCGGCAATCATCTTGTTCTGCATGGGCTACTGATTACTCCCATATTAGAAGGCACGCAAGGAAACCTTTATTTCAGCATTTGTAACATTTTTCCATTTCCTAGCTCAAGATTTGGGAGAAAGATTTCAATGTTCCTGGAGAAACCTCTTTGCATACTTATTTGTTTCAGAAGCGATAATTCCAAGCTTTGCATAACTGAGCCGAAGTGTTCTAACCCTAATGTGTTCCATTAACCAGAAACTGCTGTGATGTAATATAGGAAGCTAAAAGAAAACAGAAAAATCAGAAGGAAAATAATTTCAATTTTACATATTTCTTTTCAAACTACAAGTCTAACAGGTATGCATGCATTGTCATGTTCTGCTCTGTTATCAGCCATATATTTAAAAAGCCCTAAGCACAACAGCACATGCAATTAAACTAAAGCCATACTTACATCATTAGTACCGAAAAAAAGTAACAGCAATAAAAAAAAAAAGAATTGATTTGTCACCAAAGCATCACTTCAATGAAGGACTGGAAGAAAAATATAATCAATATTAATGATTTCAAAATATGCTGAAACACGGAACTTACAGCTCCTTCTGATTTGGCATGTTTCTGAGGTAGCAGCTTCTTTTTTGGACCTTTCTTCTCCATCCTTCTAGTTTCTGCACTACTATCAGCAGCAGTGATCAACTTCTGGAGATCTTGAGTTTTCTTTTCTCTCTCCTTCTTTCTCATTTCTATTTTTCGAAGTTCATTCAAAAGATTTTGCTCCTCCTCTACCTATTTTTTTTTAAATTAGGAGTTTAATTAGTAAAACACATTTTAAGATAATATGCAGTTTTTATAAACTTAAAAGACTTTTGTATATTACTATTAACAATGGAAGAGTTTCAAAAAAGTACTAAATAAAGCCACATCATGTGACAAGGCTATTTCACAACAAAATTCATTATCACTTTACAGTTGCATACCATTCTGGTGTTCAGGTACGTCTTAACACTATGAGAAATTTTCTTTATTTCTTTCAAGTGGCACAGACCCCACCACAGTTTCACTTTTAAATATTCCAGTTTTGCCATTGCTTTACAGTGAAAAACAATACATGTGGATCATGTACAGAATTTTCATTTTAAAATACAGTACATACAATGTATGTATTTTGATACATGTTGAAAAATATGTTACACCATGAATTTTAAAACACATGTACTTATCACCCATTATTTAATTACTGTATATACTCGCATATAAGTCGACCCCCCCCCCCTCCCCACTTTCAGAGGAAAAAATCGTAAGAAATCGGAAACTCGCGTATAAGTCGATCCCGGAATGAGAAAAAAATTTCAATGAATTTATTCAAAAACATTTGAAAACGAAAAAAAATTATATATATAATACTAAATTTAATTTGCATACCCAAAAACTTCATCAGAACCCTTCAAAATCCGATTCCGAGTCAGACTCGCCAAACAGTTCAAAAAAGTCTTTCTCCGTCATCGGCGCGTCATCATAAGCATCAGTATTCCCATCTATGCCTGTGTCATCAGAATCACTGTCATCATCACTCATAAAAATCTCATCATCCTCAGTGCCATCAAGTTTGTTACTAATGCAACATTTCTTGAATGATTTCACGACCATTTCCGCAGGTATCGCATCCCAAGCATCCTTGACCCATCGCGCAATCAAAACGATATCCGGCTTCTTTAGATTTCCGCCCTTGGTTTCAGTCGGCAAATCGGAACTTATCCAATCTGCCCAATACCTCCGCACATTGTCCTTGAAGGGCTTATTAAGGCAGACATCTAGTGGTTGAAGAACAGATGTCAACCCACCTGGGATGACAGCAAGAGTTGTTTTTGAATTTTCTGCAGTTTTTTTCACTTCTGCACAACGGTGTGCAACAAACATATCCCACACCAAAAGAGAAGGTTTCCTCAAAAGTGCACCTGGCCTTTTGTTCCACACATTCTTTAACCAGTCAATTGTTCCGGATTCGTTCATCCATCCTTTTTCATGGGCACGAACGAGCACACCAGACGGAAAGACAACGCCTTTCGGCAGAGTTTTGCGTTTGAAAATAATTACCGGAGGTAGCTTACTGCCGTCGGCCAAACAGGAAAGAACAACCGTGAAACTGGATTTTTCGTGGCCAGTCGTTTTGATCAAGATATTTTTCTCGCTCTTTTGGTTCACCGTCTTATTTCCAGAAAGGTCGAAACACATGGCGGTTTCATCCATGTTCCCTATTTGGGAAAGTTCAAAAGCAGTCTCTTTTCTCTTTTGAATTACATACTTTTGAAATTCCATTATCTTTGCTTCGAGGTCACGAGGTAACTTTTGTGCAATTTTGGTGCGCTGGCGTAGACACAACCCATAGCGGTTCATGAACCTTGTGCACCAACCTGGTGAGGCACGAAAAGTGTTATTTGCGGCTGCAAACTTGTCATCTTTTGCGAGCTTCATTGCTCGCAAACGTATACCAGTTCGCGTTACAATGTAACCATTTTGTCTGCAGCCCACAATCCAATCATTCAAGACACTTTCCAGCACTGGGAAAGATGTCGTTCCACGGCCCAGCGCCTTTTGCGATTTTTGGATTTTCACCAAGTCCGAGTTTTTTTTTACGCCAATCTCGAATCAGTTTTTCGTTAATGCCAAATTGACGTGAAGCAGCACAGTTGTTAGTATTTTCTGCAAAAGAAACCACTTTCAGCTTGAATCCTGCGTTATAGGACATCCGTTTCTTTACACAATCCGTGTCACCCATAATAGGAGAAGCGAGACACATGCGATTAAGAACAAGACAAACACGTGCGATTAAAAACAAGCAACACCTAACACTGGCTGTCGCATGGCTCCGTTACTAAAGAATATAAACGCTTCACGTGATATTCTTTGCCGTTACGTCGAAGATCAGTGCAATCAACTGGTAGTCGGAAGGGCGGAGCTTTCTATGCGCGGCTGTGACTGCGCTGTGGATACGCAAAGCCAGGAGAGAGGAGACTTCTCAAAGCGCGGAGAAATTCGGAGGTTCGCGATTTCGTAATTCTACCACATCAGCGTTTTTTCTTTCTTTCTTTCTTTTTTTTTCTTTTGGAGGGTTGCGATTTCGTAATTAATACCGCATCGGCATTTTCATTTCTTTTGGGATGGATTGCCTCACGGGAAGAACTTTTGGACTTACGATTTTTTTAGACCCCGCGTATAAGTCTACCCCATTACTTTGAAGCTTTCATTTTGTCCCAAATTTCTCGACTTATACGCGAGTATATACGGTAAGTCAGTCAGCAATTTTTGGCCATAAAAATTTGCTTTTTTTTTTTTTTTTTTTTACAATTTGTAGCATGCTTTTTAAAGTGTATTTTTCAATTCTTCTATAGCTCTAATCCCTACCATGCTTCGTATCCCCTTTGTTTACAAAGAACTTTTGTAACTCTTCATTACAATTTACAGCAACTTAAAAAAAAACCGTGCACACCTCTTCTACAACTGCATCAGATGCTTCCTCAATCCAAATAATTTTCTTCTGATGTTTTCAAAATAACAAACTTGCGCACATTGTTATAATATTTGACTAAAAATTTGATTATAACCAAATAATTTATGTGGCTAACTTATTTGTGAGAACAATAGATTTGCTATTGCCATAAGTACTGTTTCACACATTATGTTCTGTAGTGTCTTCAATGCAGGTCACGCTATGCAACAAACAAAAGTACAATGTTAACATCAATATCAATAACTTGAATAATTAGTATAATAAATGCTTGAACTTACTGTGGTATTGTCCTAGTATATATATTATTTCTCCGGTAGAGCAGCTTTCTAATCCTGTTACTTGCACGTGGGGTTAACGTTGCCTCTATACAACAGATGCTGAATGGCCTCTTGAAGAAAGCAATTCGATAAAATATGGGTTTGTTGATATAGGAACACCAATAAATAAAACCAAAGGTCTATTTGTCACTTGTAGACAGATGTATGCAACATATGAATTAAAAACAAACCAGAAGTCAATTATATAAAACCAGGAATGCAATAAAATGAAGAATAGATAAAATAGAATAAAACATCTAGAACCTTTGAACTTTAAACGAGCATAGCATATATATCCTACATCTAGATGAAACCAAATTAGTTTCAACAGCATTAATCGCTGCCATCTTAAGCAGCGTTTTTTTTTTTTTTTTTGCCAATTTACACAGCCTGTTGTTGCTGCAAAGTGCAATGACGACATTCAAGATTTCTCCACAAACATGTTGTTACATGTAGCATTTCTTTATTGCTCAGAGTAGATACGATGAAGAAATGCTATGTGTAACAACATGTTTGAAGAGAAATCGTGAAGCTCATCCTTGCATTTTGTACAACAGGCCGTGTAATCGGCAAAACAACACCACTGAAGATGGCAGCGATTTAATGCTGCTGAAACTAGTTTGGTTTTATCGCTTTGTAGGATATACATGTAGGATATACGCTATGCGCGTTCGTTTATTATGTTTTATTCTATTTTATCCATTCTTCATTTTATTGCATGCCTGGTTTTATATATTTGACTTCTGGTTTGTTTTTAATTCATATGCTGCATACATCTGTCTACAAGTGACAACAGACCATTGGTTTTACTTACGCTTTCCAACCGTAGGTTGAAGAAGCTTATATGCTCCAGCTTTGTCCGTCCGTCCGCACGCACGATAACTGGCGTAAAAATGGTTCGATTTCGATGAAATTTTAGTATGTGGTAGGGGACCTGAGGACGAACCCTATTGAAAATGGAACAAATGGGGTCAAAGGTCACGACGTAAGTGCGGGATCATTCCATTGCCCTCATGCGTCATAACTTGCGTAAATATGGTTCGATTTCAATGAAAGTTTACTATGTGGTAGGAGACCGCCTGGGGACAAACCCTATTCAAAATGGGTGAAGTGGGATCAAAGGTCAGGACATAAGATCCGGATGCATTCCATTGCCCTTATGCGTCATAACATGCGTAAAAATGGTTCGATTTCGATGAAATTTCAGTATGTAGTAGGGGACCACCTGGGGACGAACCCTATTGAAAATGGACGAAATGTGGTCAAAGGTCAGGACATAGGATTGCGATCCATTCCATCGCTCTTATCCCATACTATTAAGGTGGACGTCAAGTAATTTTGCTTCCTATACTTCCAATGGAAAAACGTTTGTACACATTTCCTTCACAATTAATGTGTTCCCAAGGATGAAAATTTGAACATTGATTAAAATAACTTCATATTATAACTTGGAAAACTTAATATTTTCTAAAACATAACCATAATTATATTAAAAATCAATAACTTTTCCTTTGGTGGTGTTGAAACCAGAGAAAAGATGGCGCGACCTGTACTTTGATGACGTCAGTGGACAAATAAATGTTGGATTGCATAATTACGGTTATGGTTTAGAAAATATTAAGCATTCCAAGTTATGAAATGAAGCTGTTTTAATCGATGTTCAAATTTTCATCCTTGGGAATGCATTAATTGTGAAGAAAATGTGCACAGAAGTTTTTCCATTGGAAGTATAGGAAGCAAAATTACTTGACGTCCACCTTAAAGTAGCAATTCTTGTATGTATGTATATACATTTTATTTTGAAAACGGCTCTAAGAATTTTGATGAAAGTCGTTAACCTACCGTTTTCTGGTACTAGAAATCGATTTAGCTTGATCTCGACTCTAGGAGAATTCGTTTAGTGGGTTAAATAACCACCCCAAATTATAACGTTTTCAGTGTCATGGCGTTGTTCCATTAATGTTACCAATGCTTAGAAATCTTATGACGTCACAATCTCGCGTTTGAGAATGTTGGCGCGCGGTCACACCATCTGTCTCATTACTTCACGCGTTGTGTGCGTATGCCCGTCCGCACGATAACTCGTGTAACAATCGTTCGATTTCGATGAAATTTTAGTATCTGGTAGGGGATCACCTAGGAAGGAACCCTATTTAAAGTGAACGAAATGGGGTCAAAGGTCAGTACATAGGAGCGGAATCCATTCCACTGCTGTTATGCGTCATAACTAACGTAAAAAGGTTAGATTTCGATGAAATTTTAGTATGTGGTAGGGGACCACCTGGCGACAAACCCTATTGAAAATGGGCGAAATGGGGTCAAAGGTTAGGACACAGGAGCGGGATCTATTCCATAGCCCTTGTGCATCATAACTTACGTAAAAATGCTTCGATTACGACAAAACTTTATCATGTTATTTCGGACTATACCGAACCGGTTCTGTTGAATATCATCGAAATGGGATCAAAGGTCAGGGCACAGGACCGAGATTTATTCCACAGCCATTATTCTCATAACTTGAGTGATAACTTGAGTAATGATTTCTGGTATGTTGGAAAGCGTATTATAATCAATGCATTGCATGATTTTACAAACTTGTTATTGGTGTTCCTATCTCAACAAACCCATATTTTATCGAATTGCTTTCTTCAAGAGGCCATTCAGCATCTATCATATAGAGGCAACTATTAACCCACAATGATTATAATTAAGCATCAGCGGTTGTTGAAGAACTAGTTCAAAATGAATACGTTAACCCATGTGCAAGTAACAGGAATAGAAAGCTGCTCTACCAGAGAAATAATACACTGCTGGCCACCCAAAATGCAACACCAAGAAGGAAGCATCTGATTGGTCTGAAATTCGCAGCATGTGTCGCCTGCGAGAGGACATGCAAACGATTAGCATTGCAGGGCATATGCAAATCATGTGCGCCCGGCACGCCACCGAGAAGCACTATAAGAAGGGTGCACAGAAGGCGGGGTGTAAGTAGTGGAAGTGTGTTGTGCTTCCGAACCTGTGCGTGGGAAGCTTCCTGATGCCTCGTCGCAGAATACGGCAGTCATTCCAGCACGTTTCGGAGTTCGACAGAGGACGAATAGTGGCTTATCGCGACAGCGGTTTATCGTACCAAGACAAAGGCGCCCGTGTGGGAAGACATCCAGCCACAGTAAGGCGAGTATGGATTTGGTGGGTGCAGGAGGGATGGATGGACCGACGTGAGCGATTGCCGCAGCCGCGGCACACCACCGAACGAGAGGACCAGCATGTTGTGCGGCGGGCATTGACGGTTCGCACCGCCACATCACGAACGTTAGCGCAGGAATTAGGGTGTGTTGCGCAACAACCTGTGCCAGCACGTACCGTTCGACGTCGTCTGCAGGAGCGGGGACTTGTTGCACGTCGCCCATTGCTCTGATTACCATTGAAGTTACACCACCGGCAAGTGCGACGGCAGTGGGCCGTTGAACACCGCACCTGGACTACGGAACAGCAAGACATTGTCTTCTTCGACGAATCCTGCTTCTGCCTGCAACACCACGATGGTCGGATCTGCGTGTGGCAGCACCGCGATGAGAGACTGTATGACGCCTGCATTATGCATCGCCATACCGGTCCGTCTCCTGGCGTTATAGTTTGGGGCGCAATTGGATATGATACCCACACCCCTCTGGTACGCATCACTGGTACACTCGACAGCCACTGCTACATCTCCGACATTTTGGAACCTGTAGTCCTCCCTTACCTGCAGGACCTGCCAGCGGCCACGTTTGAACAGGACAATGCGCGCCCCCGCATGTGGCACACATCGTGCAACAATTCTTCACGGCCCACCTGTTCTTCCAATATGTCGCCCATCGAGCACGTCTGGTCGCTGATCGGCAACCGAGTGGCCCGGCAAGCACCACCCGTGGCCACGCCTGATGAACTGTGGCAATGTGTGGAAGCAGCCTGGACCGACATACCCCAAGCCCACATCTAAAGCCTCTTTTGTTCGATGCTGCGGCGTGTAGCGGCCATTATTGCCAGCCATGAGGGCCACACGAACTATTGATGTCTGCGTGTTACGCAAGTTGCACGGACTCATTTCATCTTTGTGTCTGTTGTTATGTGTCCAATAAATCTGGCTGTGCTATCTCGTGTCCTTCTTGGTGTTGCATTTTGGGTGGCCAGCAGTGTATATATACTAGAACAATACTACAGTAAGTTCAAGCATTTGTTATACTAATTATTCAAGTTATTGATATCGACATTAACGTTGTACTTTTGTTTGTTCAGGCATGAAAGTGAGGAGTGATAGGAAAAGCTGAACTTCCACACACATGGGGGGGCTAATAACAAGGTGTAGAATCTTGCATTTCACTCTCTAATGTATACAATCATGACATTATTTATATATTGGATGCATGCCTGCCAACTAAATAGATTTAATGTATGTATTTTGCTTCCAGAAAATTGAAATATTTAATACAATATAATGTAAGGGAAAAAAATTGCTGACGAGGTCATATACATAGGAAATCACCCACCTTAGTACAGAACGATGTTTTTAATCAAGTGAGGGAATTAATCAAATGTCTTTATAAAATAACAATGTTGTATGGAAATGAAATCTTGAAGGTTTGAAAAACTTCAGAAATGTTTGTTGATAAATAATAAAAGTTTGATGACAAATAAATGTTATGAAGAAATATGATATTAATAAATGATTGCAAAAATGTTAAAACATTTTGTAGATAAATAATAAAAGTCATTCACAACTAATGAAATTTCATTTTCTTAAGTTGTTTCTGTCTAACAATTTGTTTTAACCTTCTTTTATGAATTAGCAGGCTATACGTTTTTAGAGATATTGAGCTCCTTTTGTCTTCTTTTCATTTCTTCTTCCTTATTTTGTAATTCTTTCTTATATTATGAATATGATGATTTCATATTCTGCCATAAATCTCTATTTACATGGTCATGAAAATAATTGTTTTTCTTAAAAAAATTCAAGGCTGACTTATCCTGATTCAGTAGCTTATATTTCATGGTTTGAACAGATGAAAATGTTTCAATTTTCATGTTGCTGGATTCTTTATCAAGTACATCCATCATACTAAAGGAACTTTCCACTTGAGAGCCATGAAAACAACTCAATAATGCCTTAACCATTTTTGAGAGGGAACTTAAAAAGTGCATGTTTTGGGATTCATTGAAATTTATTTATGTAAATATTAAACTGGAGCATGTCACTGCATCCAAAGTACAAAATTACTGACATTTAACAACAACACAGGGCAGAGGGAACGTCGCGCGAGCGTGGATTATGATTGCTGGTAAAATCTTCGCTCTGTCTTCGGACATTTTCCCTCCATTTTTCAAGCTAAAATACAAATGTTTATGCACTAAAATGATATTTAATAACAATACTGGACAGAAGAAACATCATGAGAAAAAATCTTCACTCTGTCTAGCTTCCGTTTTTGAAAGTTTTAGATGAAATACCATCCCCAAACAGATATCTCATCTTTAAAAAAAAAACAAAAAAAAAAAAAAAAACTTCTTTTCAGTTTTCAGCGATCTTGAGAAAGACCTAAATGATGACAGAAAAAGCGAAATTCCACAAAACCACAAAATAATCTCATGTATGAGTAAGAAGTGACAAAGAAATGGAAAAACACGAATTTTATGGAAAATAAAAGTGAAAAATCAATACTGTGTTGCTCACTCTGCCGTGAAACAACTTTATGGGACACAGAAACGGCGCGGATTCCACCACGGATGGATTAAATACCAATCTAGAAATTTAATTTCGTCTAATAAAACGGAAAGGGGTGAAAACTATTGCTTTCTATTGATTAGTTTTGAAGATGTACGTATTAGAAATAGGATAACATGCATTTCATTAGAAAAAATTCTTTAAAAAATACGAAGTTGCTCCTTTCACTATTACTGAAGATATTAAGAACGAGGAACAGGACAAGAAAACATCAAAAATAAAAATATAATCAGACCGAGGGAGGGAGAGTGAGGGAAAAAAAGGAGGGGGAGACTTGGTTGAAAAAATTTAATATGAGGAAACGGAAAATGACATGACATTCTCAACACCTAAGAAACATTCTAGAAAATGTTTAACAAGTGTTAGAATCTTGAAAACATTAAAATAAACTTTACACAGATGTTAAATAACGTTATTTCACTGAGATTTTTGATTTTCGTTGCATACTCAACGTTTTCCATCGTTCGTAGAGGACCAACGATTTCCATCGTCCATAGCAGACCGATGAACTTCATAGCATACTCGATGTTTTCCGTCGACGATTTCCATAATAACTACATAAAACCCGTAGTACTTGGGAGTCGCTGACTTTTTTCAGAGTCAAGCGGAAACAGTGTGCACTAGGGTGGGCCTTACGTGGCCTTAAAAAAAAAAAAAATTTATTTGTTTCTTCCCAACCCATAAATGTGTTCACCAAAAAAATAATTTGCTGAATTTTTTATGAATGTCAAGATATTTTTAGGGGTCGCTACCATGTTTACAGTATGAGATGGGTAAGAGATGAAGTTAGTACGATGAAATTGTACGAAATGGAGTTTCATTAAGTTTTAAGGGTTAAAAACACAGATATAAAACATAGTATGTATTTTGGTTAATAATATACAATTGGCTTATAATACAAAACTACTGCATTAATTAATAACACAAACCCCACAAAAAAAACAGTATAGTACTTAATTACTTAAATTCAACACCAAGAAGCCCCCATACTTCATTCCTGTGTTTGCTGCTGTTGTATCAAAGATGATACACCTAACTTTACCACAAATTCCCCACTTTCCTGATGTATCATACACAGTCGATGCAATTATTTCTCCTTTTGCTGAAAATAATTTTGGTACCCCTAATAACTGATCCACACCATCTCGAGATACCAAAATGGTAAGACTGTCAACAGTTTCGAATCCAACTATATCTTCAAGCAATACTTTGACGATGTTTCGCTCTTTCACGGATAATTGAATTTACATTTACATTGTAAAGAGATGGATATAGTCCAAGATTTCGTACTGTAGGGGTCAGGATTAAAGCTCCCTATCAATTGCTTACCTTTGCTACATCAAGACTAGCAGATAAATTACTATCCAGTACTTTTTTTCTTCCTATTTTAATGGGTTTCTCTCCTGAAGTGGAAGACTCTTCAGAAACAGTACAAGGGCATTCTTTTTCTTCAGAATCCAAATCAGACGAAGAAAAAAATTAACTTTTTCCTCCCTGGTTCTTATCTTTTCATATTCTATTTGTTTCCTTTTTCTGAAATGTTGTTCTCTTTTTTTTAATTCTCTTCTTTTTTTGCTAGCACCAAGTCAAACCTTAATTTTCCTCGTCATCCTTTCTCTCATTGAGCCATAAGAAACAATTTGTTTTCTTCAATTGTGATCATTTTTAAAGCTTTAGCATGTGCTATATCAAAAAGATCTTCCAAATTTTCTTTATTTTCTTTATTCTTTTTCAGCCGTTGCCATTCTTTAAAAAAAATGTCAACTTTCTCAACGATATGATCTTTTCATTTAGTAGGAATTAGTCTTTTCCCACATCTCTAAAATATCAAATGCAGTTGATTCAAGAGATTTCATAACAGTTTGTTTCAAACCAAGTTTATAATGGAAAAATAATGGCATTACCTCACTAATGGACAGAAGTTTCGAATGATGAAGCGATGACGAAATTGGCCACTTAACCACACTTCTGTACTTTTTCTAGTAGAAATAGAACTTTCATAAGATTTACTTGTGTTTGATGCCATTTAATACTATGTTGTAAATTGCTAGAATTGCAAAAATGTTCCTACTATACTTCGATTCACCCTAAGATGACACTGCAGTTTAAGGTACAAGAGCATATGCACTCACTGAGCCTTCGGGAACGGCTGAGAGTTATGTTCATCCGCGTCACTCCACACTTTGTCCTGCTCTGTTAGCAGCTGACAATCACTTCTCACATCAACTCATTGGCATCCTTGTCTCCCAAACACTGCATATCCACGCATGCATGTGTTGGTCTAATTTTAAAACCTAATTTCTGAAAATAGATCATTTTTAGATTTGCCTAAAATAACTATATGTACTTAAAAGTAAACAGATAGGACAATGTAAATATGATTCTGGGCAATAAATGCATTGGTTTTCACGGAAAATGTTGGGAACTACTTTTAGTCGCGGCGATAGGTTTTAGGCACCTTACCCTTCAGTGTCATCTTAGGGTGAATCGAAGTATAGAGGTCTGAAAAATACATCCACTCTGTGCAACAGTCAGCCACTAACTGACTCAATCGGATAACACTACAGCGCCACCTGGTGGTTTGACTGTAGTGCCACCTTGAGGTTGCTTAGCACATGTTTTTGACTGTATTGCTAGCTGGTGGGAGACTACAGTGCCATCTGGGGTGCAATACCACACAGATTCATGTCATGAGTAATATAGTTATACTTTCAACCTTGGTAACGACCTCTAAATCTGATCCGATTTAAAAAAAATTAATAATAACTGATTTATTTTCTCACGTGATGAAACATTTTGAACAGTTGGGAGAAACAAAATTCCAAACTTCAAAAATAAGGCCCATCCTAGTGCGCACGGATAATTTACTGTACCAATGTCCCGACGATGACGACGGGGCACAGCGGTTCTGGCACACAATGGCGCAAAATCTGCTTTATGTAGCCAGATGGCGCAAGATTTTTGTTTTGACACACTTTGGCGCAGAATTCCCATCCCTGGAAGAGGTGACGTCATTCCCCATCATAACCATCCCATCATTCGAAGTCATTACGATTTTGCTTTCCAGAAGAGGGAGGCATAATCCCCCTCCCCCTAAAAATGGTATTGAAATTTTTGAATAATATCGGTAACACCAAAAACAGAACAGAAAAAAGTTGATTTCCCTGTATTCGCGGAAGTCTTTCATGCCTGTTTGTTGCATAGCGTGACTTGCATTCAAGACACTACAGAACATAATGTGTGAAACAGTACTTATGGTAATAGTAAATCTACTGTTCTCGCAAATTGTGCACATTGTGTTGCCTCTTCGATACACAGATCTTCATAGACCATAATGAAATATTTTACATTTCCTTTGTTTAGGCACATAATTAGCTTGAAAATGGCATCTACATCCTTTTCCAGATTGATAACAAATACCACATTTTGTTTGAAAGTTGTTTTGCCCACTTCTAAGAAAAGATTGGTCATACTGAAACTACAGACCGGTAATTTTTGTAACAGGGATCTGGAGAATAAAAAGTATTTAATTTCTGTCCAAAGAAGCTATACAAAATTTTACAGCAAAAATTTGCCATTTTTTTTTAATGTTCGTGTTTTTAACTGTAGTATGACTAGTAAAATGTGGGCTTCTGCTGTAACACATTTGCATATGGGGGGAAAAATTGTTTACCTCTATCTAATGAGGTATCTTCCCATGCTACTTAATTCACAATAATTAAGAATGAATTAGGCTTTATTTACTGGGGTAATTCTCTTTTGGCCCATATACAAATGTGTTACAGCAGAAACCCATATTTTACTAAGTCAATGTGGAAACAAGAGAGGGTTATTTATGCTGGTCCTTGAAAAAGCCATAGGTAACAGCTCTTAAAATTTTCGCAATCCTTCCTATCCATTCCAATATGGTTTGCTGTGCTAATCGGTGTTTTTAAAAAAATATTTTTGTTGTCCCTGTCATAAATGGTTTTAAATTGGTTAATTATTTTTGTTTGCAAAGAAAATATGGAAAATCTAGATTCAGCAGCACAACAGGATTAGTAATACAGCTGATAGTTCTGATTTGGGTACTGTTATACAGGGCAGTATTAATCTAAACTCACCGAGTTTGCATGAGTAAATGTCACGAGGGTACTTCCTACATAGATATTACATTTTTAAGTAGTTTTGAACTGTAGAATAGAAGTAGAAGGGATCAGGAAAATAAGGTTACAAGGTGTAAAACTGAATATAATGATGTACAGATAGGCGGAAGGTGTCAAACTGATCTTCAGTGATACGGGCAGAAAATCCTAAAATGGACAAAAGGAGATGAAATTTTTGTAGAAGACTGGAATTAATTTCCATTTACCTCTCTCTCTCTACTTCTCTCACAATTGAAGTTTGAGTTTTGTTCGTGTCACTTTACCCTTAATACTAATTTAAGTATGCATGTGTATACATATGTGTCAGTATTTTTAAATGTACATGCTGCATTTAATTTGTTGGTCAATTTTGTCTTTCAAATGATATCAATATTAATGCACATTTCACTCTAGTCACTGAATCACTCAATATTTAGTTGGTTTTTCTCTTTATCAAAATTAGCAAATGCACAGCCTACCTGTTCTGGTGTCCTGTAGTACAGCTTTTTCAGCTGCTCTTTACGTTTTCTTTCATGATCACCATCAAATGCCCTAATTTTAACCTCCTGTCCAGATGATCTAGCCTGAAAAAAAATAAAAAAAATAGTAGCAATTTAACACAAGATTTTCTACAACCAAATAGACATTGTAACATATGTAATATCTTTGGTTATTTTAATCGTCCTTATCATGCTTAGGCTTGCTTTCCTTTTCACCAATTCATCCTAAAAAGGAAACACAAAACAGAAAAGAAATGCTGCTTCAAGATTTTTGCCACCAAAGTAAACTAAGCTATGTTTATACCATATACTTAAATAAACACAGCAGCCAGTACAATATTCAATACTATGCCCAGTGCAAAACACTGTTATAGTAAGCCACCTGTCCTTCCTTGTTGAAGCACAGTCGAACTATGTTATAGAGATCTTGGTTGCATCGAGACCTTGAGTATAGCATCAATTACTAAGTGGTACTAATTAAATTTGCATGAATTAGTTAGTAGTATCTTTCACTTGTTAGTACAACACTCATCTACAGTGACTTAAATTTTGTGGTCCCTTCGATTTCATTATAAATTAGTTCAACTGTATTTCATACTTAAACTAACTGATCTGTTCATTACATATTGCACTTGAAAGGCATTACCCCATTGTACGAACTATGTACGCAAAATTTCTGTAGCTTTGAAGCAACAAATGTTATTCCAACACAGTTTAAGTCATTATTACTATGTGTAGTGGTGGCACTTTCCACTGAGAACATGAGCATTCTGCTTAAAAGAATATGCAAATTTAATTTCCTACACATGTAATAGTTCTTAGAGACACATATTTAGTATAGAAACCCATTTAATAGCTGTAACCCCTTAATTCATGAGAAAAGCTCAGAAAACTTGAAAATTTAGTCATCCTCATAAGAACTGAACTAACATCCCTTTATTTTCATCCAAAACCCACTGATGCACCTGGATAAAAATTAGGGGATGTGTGTTTGATCCTAGCTAGAAGGTAGTATAAATCTCTGAATCTTCTGATTTGTCACAGATTACAGTTATAGAAGCACCACATGCCATTAATGTGAGAGGTGAACGTTGGCTTTGAAGGTGCATGAGGGCCGATCGACACACTACAGTGAAGCAACTCACTGGCCGAAAGAACCAGGGGGCTACCGGAACTGTGTCTAAAACGACAGTTCAGTGAACCCTGCTGCGTACAGGGCTCCGATGCAGACGAATGGTCACTGTACCTATGCTAATGAAGGTGTATCGGCAGAAAAGGCTTACATTTGCACAGCAGTAACAGAATTGGACCTCCGCTGATTAGCAAAGGATTGCCTTCTCCGATCAGTCACGTTTTCTGCTTCATCGAACGGATGGACGCTGGCGCATAAGGTGAGAAACATCGGAGAACAAACACTCTTCAACCATTGCTGGAAGAAAACAAGCTGGTGGGGGCAGCATTATGATCTGGGAAATCTTTTCATCACATTTCCTGGGTCTACTGATACCTGTGGAAGGCACTTTGGACTGAATTTGTTATGAATCCATCCTTACAGACCACGTACACCCATACATGCTGATTGTCTTCCATGGGGCGGATGGGATCTTCCAGCACGACAATGTGACATGTCACACAGCTAGAAATGTCCGAGAGTGGTTGGAAGAGCATTATGAAGACTTCAAAGTACTTCCCTGGCACCCCTAATTTCCCAAAATTAAACCCAATTGAGCATCTGTGGGACCACCTCGATCATGTTGTTCGCTCTATGGATCCTCCACCACACACCCTCCAGCAGCTGTCAGATGCACTGCAGTCAGCATGGGTCCACATACCTGTGAACACCTTCCAGAACCTTACTGAGTCACTCCCAGCCCGTCTAACTGCTGCACATGGTGGTTACTCTGCATATTAGCTGGTGGTCACAATAATGTGACGACCGTGTATAATTGTACCTGTATTTTTTTTTTTTTATTCTAATCTCTTCAAAAAAATTAGGTTACGAAATTCTGTACGATTTCATATTTTTAAAGTATGGAAAAAAAAACTTACCTTTGAAATACAGGTAGTAAATCTGAATATGATTTTATTTTATATTCAATATCTCTATTAGGTACACATAATTTAGTTATTATAAGCACTGCTCCTTTCAAAGCAGGTTGTCCATTAGTTGATTTAGCACTAGCACAGAGGAAATATTCACTAATCTTTGATTGTTTCAAATTTCTTGAATTCAGTGAAAAGAATAGACTTGTGAACACATTATTCAGTAAATTTTTAGTTGCATGAACTATTTCATGTCTGCAAAAAATATAATGTCTCAATTTGTCTGGTCCACAGTAACATACTGGGCTACGTATATATAAAAACAATCCAAGAACATTGCATTTTGATAACCTGAGATTTAAAGTGTAATATGTAATCGGAAAAAGTGTATAAATAAATTACATATAACCAATTATGTATAATTGTGAAAATTGTATAACTCAGGTTTCACTTTCTATACAATACAGTAGATCCTTTACTCATTCAAAGCAAAATGAAATCTTAGTTCCAGACTTATTGCATGTATTGAACGAGGGGCATAAAAACCTGTGCTTTAAGAAGTATTCCCTTTCCTCCTTCGTGCAATGCAAAAAGAACCACCCAAATCTCTCTGGACCACAGAATCAAGTGGCAAGATAAAATCAGCATGCTTTCTTTCTTGATAAGAAAGTTAAAAGTGAATTTAGGAGGGGGAAAAAATTTTTAATAATATACACAAAAAGTAACATTATTTTGCCATCTTTGAGCTGTTGGTACTTTTGAACAAATAAGTTTTCGATGAGTTGTCCTTTTGACAAATGGGTACCAGATGAAATGTATCACTGGACAAACTGTCTTTAGATATATTGTCCTTTGGACAAATCTGAATTGGAGCAATTGTCACTGGATGAATCATGCCAGACCCTTATTAAATACCGATTTGCTCACCGTTCAGTGTCCCCTTCCCCATATTACACACTAATAAATTGATAACCATAAACAGCTGTCCTGAGTAGTAACACTCCCATGATAGAGTTGGGAGAAGAAAAAAACATTTTGGTCTCTAAACCATCAGCTGTATTTCACATCTTTGTGGTTGTTATTAGCTTTCATAGTTTAAGCATGCAGATAACAGTTTTTGCTTCAATTCCTTTTTTGTTGAAAAATACAAATTACCAGATAAATGAAACAATCAGCATTTGAGTATTTTTTCATGACATATTTATCCCAAGCAACTGGAAATAAGCAGAACTTTGTCCTCTTTTAACATCTGTGTCGAACCAAACCTCAACTTGTAAGGAGGATTTGAGTTTCAAACAGTCACGAAAATGCAGAATGTCTGTGTATGAAACTGTAACTAATACATATCATATACATATCACTAAGATGCTCTCTGAAAATCACAGGTTAGCACCTGAAAGAAAGTATATCTGCCAGAATAACGTTTAACTTTTGGACCTAGATTTTACTTACTGTTGATGTATCAAATGTCTCCATTTACAGCAATCTTGGCATACAGCTCGAGCTTCGCTGACATCCATCACATCTTTTTCTCATGCAGACATTCCTGAATCTGGTCCTTCCTCTGCCTTTCTTTCTTGCCACATGGGCTGAAAAAATTCTCTTAGTAAGCATCTCATCACTCATTCTTTCAACATGGCCAAACCACATAAGAATATTAGTCTCCACCTTACTAACAACATTTTGCCTCACATTACACAACTGCAACACATCTTCATTCCTCAGAATCGAACTGGAATTTCTAAATGGCATATGAGAAAGAGATCTCGGCTGAGTGAATGTAAGATTGGTGTATGAAATAGGAATACTAAAGGAATAAATGGAAAGATGAATGAGCTGATTGAAGAAATTACTAAGTATAGATTGGATGTTCTGTGTAAAAGTGAAACTAAAAGGAAGGAAATTAGGACAGAAGTGAATGGAGTGGTGAATGTGTGGTCTGGAGTGTTGGATAATGTGAGAGGACAGGCTGGTGTAGGTGCAATTTTAAGTGAAAAGATTAAGAACAACTTGGTTCACTAAAGCTGCATAAGTGAGATAATTCTTTGGATTCATTTGAAAGTGAAACTTCGGAGAATAGTAATTGTTATAGTATGTGCTTCTTGTGACTTGGAGCCTTCTGATAGGGAGGAAGATTTCTGGAATAAGCTAAAAGCTGTTTTGAGCCAATTTGGTGCTAAAGAGAAAGTTATTATAGCAGGGGATTTCAATGCTAGAGTAGGTGTTCAGAATGGGATTTTTGATAATGTTCTGGGTAACTTTAATTATCCTTGTGTGAATGATAATGGTGAAAGGTTAATTGAACTGTGCAATGAGAATGGATTGTGTGTATCTAATACATTTTTCAACCACAAGTATATCCACACATACACTTGGGAAAATTGTACTCTAGGACAAAAGAGTGTAATTGATTTTGTTCAACATCTGAAACACTTAGTTGTTGACACTCATGTAATGAGAGGTGCAGATGTTGGCTCTGATCATTACATGTTAGTGTCACGAGTGAAACTGAATGTTAGATGGAGAAAAGAAGAATAGGAAGAGGCCTGTGATGAACAGAATAAAGGTTGAAAGGATCCATGAAGAACATCAGCATTACTCTAACTTACTCCGAGTATGACTGAATGAGTTGAAGTCACGTGAGAGGGATGTAGAAAAGAAGTGGACATGTTTTAAGAATTGTGTTGTATCTGCTGCTGAAGAGGTCTGCAGTATTGCAATTGTGGGTAACATTAGAGGTGATGCTTGGTGGAACAGTGAGATTAAAGAAACAGTAAAGAGAAAGAAGGAAGCATATTTGGGAATGCTGCAAGGTAGAGTTTCTGTGGATGAGTATCGCTGTAAGAAGTGTGAGGCAGCAAAGCTGGTTCGCCAGAGTAAAGCAAAAGATAGGAAAGAAAAGGTGGAAAGGCAGGAATTGACGTTTTTGAAAGATAGAAAAGCCTTCTCTAAGTGCATAAGACAGGAAAATTTGGGGAAATAAAATTCTAAGTTGTGTGAAGAATAGGTCCAGAGACATGATATGGGAGCCCAATGAGTTATGTGAATGATGAGGTGAATACTTTTGTGAGTTATTAGATGGTGAAAGCAAAGGCGATTCTGAGACAGATGATGTTGCAGTGTGAGATGGAAGTACAGGAGGGATCTCAAGAGAAAACAAGAAAGATGACGCCAAATTCTCGGGTGTAATGAGCACGTCTTTTGAATCCGTTCTGACATAAATTAAATGTATCAAAGCTATACAAAGTCAATGGAACCAGTCTGTAAAACAGTAGTATCTGACTGAAGAAAGAAGTTTTTCAATCGGGTTTTTAATCCCGCAGATACGCGAGAAACGGGACGGAGAAGACGCATGTAGGAGACTTTAAGTGAGACCGCGGAGAATGGAGACGCACATGTGCTGAAGTGCGGTCGGCTAATCAACTACAAGATGTATGGTGATATCATTTTTGGTCGAAAGTGAATTCTATATTAAAGTCATTTTTATTGTAAGACTGTTTCGTTTTTTTTTTTTTTTTTTTTTTTTTTTTTTTTTCACGAGTTGTAACTTATGGAAATACACGAGTTACAAAGAACTAAGGAAACGTGTTAAGAAGGGTGTCCGTACTGAACCAAGTAAGGGACCGAAAGTCAGACAGGTCTCTTACATGAATGGCTCGTCATGTAGGATAAGCTGATTTAGCTTAATATTCGGACAATGGGGATTCTGTAAGAAAAAAAAAAAAGATTCTGTTGAAAGTGAACCTTATTAGAGGAACTAACGTGAGGATGTGCAGCAACACGTGGCCCAGGAGAACAAAGGAGCTCGCTTGACAACTCGAAGACCGAGAGACGGGAAAGAAAGTGGTTACAAGAGACGTGAAAAGAGAGCAGAGAAAGAACATCGTGCAGAAGTTACTTCGTACAAGCGTCAGGACAAACCAGATGTGATGCCATGGAAAGTTACCCATGTAGCATGTGCAAGTTACGAAGGCTGTGAATATGACAGGACCAAAAAGGAAGGATCCAGAGGCAACGCAAGTACCATTTACAGAGATTTCTGCATGAGTGAAATATTTATTTTAGTAGATGGATAGTGAACAGGCAAATTTAAAGTTAGGAAGAGATAGGAAATAGGCTGAGAGTTGTACGGGATATATTAAGGAATTGGTTATAGAAGTGAAATATTTTGTTGCATGTGAATATATTTGTATGTTGGGTTGATTTATGATTTAAGAATTGAAACTGGGTAGTAAGGAATAAAATGAGTTAAGAGCACATTGAGAAGGAAGCTCAGATGAGGAACACGTGGGTTCAGAGCATGATGAAAGTAAAGAAGTAGTCAGATTTAAACACAAGAGACAGAAACAGAGAATTATAATTAAAATTAAAATTCTTAGAATTAGAAGATAAGAAGGCAGAAGGAGAACAGAAAAAGTTAGAATTGGAACTAGAAAGGGAAAGTAAAAGGACAGTGCTAGAAGAAAGAAGATTAGAATTAGAGTTAGAGCTAGCAAATAAGAGAGAGGAAAGAGAATTTTAATTAAAGAAAATTGAGTTGACTAAAGATAATGAAAATGATGCAAGTAAAAGTAGTAGTAAACTCTATGATTATATTAAGATCTTAGAGAAAACTTTATCTAGAAGTCCGAGTAAACCAGACGAGATACTGGATTTTTTTAATTCTCTAGAAAGAGCTTTTATGCTGCATTCTGTTCCTAATGATTTCAAAGGTAAGCTGGTAATCGCTCTTTCCAATTCAGAATGTGTGAATCATTTGTTCCGTAGGCTGACAACAGAGGAATGCAATGATTATGAAGTTGTTAAGACAGCTATTTTAGCGGAGTGTCATTTAACGCCTGATACATACAGAAAACAGTTTGATAAGATAGGTAAGGAAAAAGAAGAAAGTTACATGCAATTAGTTGAGAGGTTGAAAAGAACCTTAACCTATTATGTCAATAGCAGTGAAGTCACCACATTTGATCAGTTGTTGAACTTATTTGTGTGTGACAAATTTAAAGCGTTGTTATCCCCGGAGCTTAAAACGTACATCTTGCAGAGGGGAGCAATGGGTAAATTAGAAAAGGCAGATTATCTAGCAGAACTATGTGACTTATTCACCAGCCATGTGGGATCAAGTGGGAGGGAGACAGAAAAGCCCAAATTTAAGCAACAGTACTACCCTAATGGGAATAATTTTAAGGCAGAACATACAGAGAGTAAACCTATGACTGTGACCTCCAAAACATGGGTAAATATGCATGATTCTAACAATAGTATAGTGTGTTTTTCTATGTAAAAAGAAAGGGCACATGAAGTCCCACTGTCCACAAAGGAATAGCAGTCAACTTACAAGCAACTTTTATGAGAAAGATCGACGAAAGGAACAAAACTCCACACATCAGGTGAATCGCATTGTTACGCCCAATACACCTGTGATTGAGGGAACAATGAAGAATAAAGGAGAGGTAAACACCACGGGCACAAATGAGAGGGCCGATGTACTCACTGCTAAGGTTGATAGGGTGAATTGTTGTAACGATACAATTTTAAATAAGGCAACTATACCTACTGGGAAAAAGGTAGATATCGTGAACCAGGAAGGTGAATGTGTAAGAGCAATGGTTGACAGTGGAGCTTAGTTTTCTTGTATAAGAAAGGGTATGTTAAACAAACAGGAAATAGATCCCAAGAGAAAAATTGTTCTTACGGGTTTTGATGGAACTAAGGGGCAGTTTGATATAAAGGAACTCAGCGTCCGGATCGTACAGGAGGGTACGGTGAAGGCCAACCCGAAACAGGGTAACTTTGAAAATATTATGTGTGCTGTAATACCTAATTTAACCAATAAGCTTTTACTTTCCATGGAAGATTACCTAAAATTAGAGTATATTGAGGAAGCATCACCTCGATGGCCAACTGGGGGAAATAGCGTTATAGAGGAAAGCGATGGTGACACGGGTCTCGTAAACGGTCATACTGATATCCCGCAAGTTTCTGAACAGGGAGGAAATTGGGGGTGAATTTTCCCACAGTGTTAATGACGGGATTACCACACATGAATGTGATAATGACGATGAGGGTAAGACAGGGAGTATCATGGTTGATACTGAGCTAGGGTTAGGAAACCACGGGGGAAGGATTAGGCATGTTGGCAGATGACCAAAGTGATAAGAAAATCAGGGTCAATACCCGGAGTAAGAGTAGTTGCAGAGATGATCCGGAGGGGCAGGATATGGGTCCAGAAAATTCTAACAGTGGCGAGGTTCCGATACTGGCGAAGGAAAGCAGCAGAGGCAATACAGAAGGATCGAGCAATCAGGATATAAACAATCATCCTGACCAGGGTCATAGATCAGACAGACAGGCGTTCACAGAGGAACAGAAAGGGAATCCGACGTTAGCTGAAGCAATGAAGTGGGCGACGTCACAGCGTCATAATTATCTATTTCAGGATGAAATGTTGTATCATAAAGAAAGAGTCTTAGGTCAAATGACACTACAGCTTGTAGTCCCTAAGGAGTGTAGGAATCAGGTTCTAAAACTAGCGCATGATTCAGTGTTTGGTGCTCACCTAGGTTTCAAGAATATCTTCTTGAAGCGAATAAAGTATTCCTTTTATTGGCCCACAATTAAGAGACTGTATGTAATTCATGTGAGGCGTGTCAACTTAGGCGACCTATGAGCAAGAAAGATCACGTACCGATAGAATCAGTCAGACATCTCGCCCTACCATTTCGAGTGGTAAATGTTGATCTAATTGGTCCGATTGAACCACCGTCCAGCAAGGGGCACAAATGGGTTTTAGTTCTGGTCGACCAACATTCGCGCTGGCCAGAGTGCATATGTCTTACGTCACTAACCGCCAAGAGCATGTACGAAGCCTTGTTAGAGATTTTCCAATGGACAGGCATTCCGGAGGTCATCGCCATGAATCAGGGCACAAACTTCATTTCTGCTCTTACGCAGGAGATGCTCAGACGCCTGGGATATTTGCCGCGTTTTTCCATGCCAGGTCATCCGGCTAGTAACAGTTTGGTAGAAAGGTTCAACCGTGTTGTAAAACATGCAGCATCATTCCATTAGAGAAGAACCTAGACATTGGCATAAGGCCACGCCTTTCTGCTATGGGCGTACCGAGAAGTACCAAATTCCATGACAGGGTTGGCTCCTTTTCAATTACTCTACGGTAGTGAGCCAATAGGACCCCTCCTTATCTTAAAGAACAATTGGTCAAGAGGGTGTGAATTACCTGTAGCAGGGCTTGAAAAATACCATGCTCGAGATGCCCGGGGCATGTAAATTATTGGCCTGGGCAAGTAAAAATTAAATCTAGTTGCACGGTCGGGCAACTAAATTTAAAGAAAAAAAAAAAGAAGTTTGGAATGGAGAATTTTCTGCTCTAGAAAAAAAGACTGTCGTCGCGTGTTTTTCATTTTACTGCAGTTGTATTATTGTTACAGAATAAGTGCCAAGAGAATAGCATTTCTTTAATTATATTATGCTCTACGTCCAGAAATTGGGGCCATATGTAGTTTTGCTCCAGATGTTGTTTTCAGTTAACGACGGGATGCATGCTTCGGACGAAACTAGCCTCCGATGTTTAGTGACAAAACGCATAAACTGCCATGAAACAGGAGGACACAGACTGATGGGCAAAAAAAAAAAAAAAAACGTGCTTTATGGGGAGGGAGTGACAACAGAATATTTATTGCACAGCCCCGGGTGGGGTTGGGTCTCTGACATAACTTGGCCAGTGAGGGAGGGTAGAAAGTGGAGGCTTCCGCCCGTGTGCGCGCCCACAGACATGAACTGACAGCGGAACTACTGAAACAAAAGCTAAGTTTCATTTAAGAACAAGCCTGTGCGATACAATCCACTTAACCGGGAAAAGAGCGAAAATTACCAACACCGATAACTTAGTTTATCTGAGAGAACGGTATTCGTGTTAGTTGCGGTTCATGTTAGCTGTGGATATAAGTTGTATTTAATAATGGATATACCCTGTTTTTTGGAAAATAAAATCCAGCAATGAGAGTATATCTCATAGCAATTATGTGAAATTCCCGATCTGTCAGCGGTAGTTACAAATTCGTCTTCCGCACTGTTGAGTGACATAATTTCAGAATCGGAATCTACATTGTTGGCAAATCTGTAACTTATGCAAGCGAACTATGATAAAGGGTTAAAAAAAAAGTTGTTGCACAGTTGAATAATCCTGGATAAAAACATTTAATTGGCTAAAGTCAAATGACAAGACTATTATGTTGTGCACTGTTTGCAAAATCCATCCTAAAACTGCTGATACCACCAGTAATTTTTTCAAGCAATGTGGGGTGTCAGGTGATAATATAGTTTAATAACTAAGTGCACACAACAGTTGTCGAAAACACGATTTGCCTTTGTTTCTAAACAACAATTCTTAGGGTTTTATGATGCAAAATTACTTTTGTTTGTACAAGAGAAAAGGGTAAATAATTTTTACATTCAAAATTGTTGTTAAAAACTACTTAAACTGCCATACAGTTAATTATGATTATTTTTTTTTTTTTTTTGTAAAACACAGGACATATATTAAAAATTCTTGAACATGGCATCATCACTAAATTTCTCAAATGCCATCGATTACCTATCTTAAAACTTGAGATATATGCTTTTGTGCATTTTGAATACAGACACTTTAAAATGGTGATGCAAAAGATGTATAAAAAGTTTATCATAATTTTTAACTTTAGAAAAATGAGGCTCCTGTTTTGTTATTTTAAAAGATAAAAGTGAAAATCCTCCAAATATGTGGCGTCAGTGAATAACCATCGTGGAAAAAGCAATGTCTTGTTTAAAAGAAAAATTTTTCTGGGCAAGTAAATATTTTCTGCACATGCCCAGCTGGGCATGTAACTTTTCAGATATTTTTTAAGCCCTGTGTAGGGATCTCAGTACCTCCAGGAGTTGAAAGAAAGAATGGGGCGAGCAGCGGAGCAGGTAGAAGGAATGGCTATAGAACAGCAGCGATGCTATACTTCGTATTACAATTGCGCCCTATAACACAAGAACTTCGAGGTTTGAGATCAAGCGATTGCACTTATCCCCGACTCCCAAAACAAAATATATGCTCGATGGACAGGCCCAGCCCGTATCAGGGAGAAGGGGCACCCACACAGTTATATAATTGAATTGAGTGATGGCAACCAACGCCATGTGCACGCAGACAAGTTGGGGAAGTTCATTCCACGCATAGGAGTAGTGGGAGTGGTATTCGAGGAAGACGAGGAATTTTGAAGAATTACTGAGATACCTAAGGCCACAAATCAAAGGACGCCATTAAAACCTTCAGACGTTACAACAGAGTCTGATAGATTAACTGTTTCCCAGATTCACGAGCTACAGTCTCTTATTTTGTCCTTTGATAAATTTTTCTCAGGGAAAATTGGCAAAACTAATGTGGGAAACCATAAGATTAAAGTAAAACTCGGGAGTGTTTTGCAGACTAGGCATCGTTATAAAGTGCCACAGGCCATGCAAAAGGTGGTAGACAGCCAAATTTAGGAGTTACTAGAGAACGACATGATCGAAGGGTCCAGTGAGGAGTACAGCCACCCAATTGTTTGTGTGACAAAAAAAGGATGGCACGGTGAGGATATGTTGTGACTATAGGATGCTAAATTCTTTCACCATACCAGATGCGTTTCCTATGTGTCACGTTCCGGATCTGTTTGCGAAAGTGGGAGCGGCAAATTTCATTTCTACATTAGATATGCTTAGAGGATATTATCAGATACCTATGGATGAGGACAGCAGGAGGTACACTACATTTGCATATCATAGAGGACTATTCCAGTGGAGAACCATGCCGTTTGGTTTAGTGGGAGCTGGAGCCACTTTCCAGTGTACGATGAATAAAATTCTAACGGGACATCTGGAGTACGCGGTAGCCTACTTTGATGATGTAGCAGTGTTTTCGCAAACGTGGGAGGACCACCTTCAACATCTGGACAGGGTTCTGAAGAGTCTGGAAACCGCAGGGTTTACGGGGAAACATAAATAAATGTTGTTTCGCCAAGTCACAAGTTAATTATTTGGGACATGCAGTAGGATTGGGGCAACATCGTCTTGACCCGGAAAAGTTATAGGCAATAGAAAAGTTATCGCCACCAACAACTAAGAAAGAAGTCCGGAGTTTCGTCGGGCTGTGTAATTATTATAGGGATTACGTACCAGGGTATGCGGGCATTGCAAAACCTTTATCGGACCTAACAGCTAAAAAATGCACCTGAAAGAGTCATTTGGATGACGGTACTGCAGGAGTCTTTTGAGGAGTTGAAGGTAAAACTAACCACAGCACCAGTCCTTCGCACTCCAGATTTCTCGAAACCATTCATTCTATACACAGACGCAAGTTCATTCGCAATTTCTAGTAGTCTCAGTTAGAGGAATGAAGAAGGAAAAATCAGAACCGTAGCTTACGTCAGTAAGAAATTAAATGTGACCCAGTCTCGTTGGGCAGCAAAGAAGCTTATGCAATAATTTGGGCATCACAAAAATTTGAGGGCTGGATTTTCGGTAACAAAGTCGAAGTTCATTCAGATCATAATCCATTAGTGTACCTAACTAATTCAGCATCACAGATTTTTAAGTTGCAGAGATGGGGTTTAGCAGTAGCGCAGTTTAATTTAAGCTTATAGCATGTGCCCGGAAAACTCATCCCGCACGCGGACTCGCTTTCACGATTAAACTTTAGAGATTAACAGGGGTACTTCTCATTATGTAGGGATTAATTCACCGCAGCTAGGGTAATGCAGAAATCCCGTAATATGGTGCTATGATTGTTGATCTATGTGTGTTATTTCCAGGCAAGGATGTACAGAAGAACCATGCGTTCAACAAGAATGAACATCTTCAATTCGCAAACGAACATTTGTGTTGTGATACGGGTGTGCAATGTTTTTCTGTGTGAAATAACTTTTCTCCACAGTGTTTGCAGGCGTACTACGTGAAGAGGACTTTCTTGCAGTACTTGATTAACTGTACGTGTACTCATGATATATGAACGAACTGAACTGTAACAGTTCCCTAATTAGGGGATGACTCACGATGCATTTCAATGCATCTGTCATCTGGTTGCCCGGGTGCTGTAAGGACTCTGATTAGAACACTGCGATTATTTTCTTCTTTTGATATGTGTTAATGCCAGCGGTGCAAGGAGACTTGCTGACGTCACTCCGGATCACCCTTCCATTGGATGTTATACCCGAGGGGCTTAAGCGGCACTCCCAATGCAGGACCGGTTTGCTGGGAGACGCCATCTTGTAAAGGAGTTCAACGCAAGACATGGGACGGAGAAGACGCATGTAGGAGAGTGGGAGTGAGACCCCGGAGAATGGAGACGCATATGTGTTGAAGTGCGGTCGGCTAATCAACTACAAGATGTATGGTGATATCGTTTTCGGTCGAAAGTGAATTCTATATTAAAGCCATTTTTATTGTAACACTGTTTCGTTTTTTTTTTTCACGAGTTGTAACTTATGGAAATACATGAGTTACAAAGAACTAAGGACACGTGTTAAGAAGGGTGTCCCTGCCAAACCAAGTAAGGGACCAAAAGTCAGACAGGTCTCTTACATGAATGGTTTGTTGTGTAGGATAAGCTGATTTAGCTTAATACTCGGACAATGGTGATTCTGTAAAAAAAGATTCCATTGAAAGTGAACCTTAGAGGAACTAACGTGAGGAGTGAACCTTAGAGGAACTAACGTGAGGAGTGGCCCGGGAGAGCAAAGGAGCTCGCTGGACAACTCGAAGACCGAGAGCGGGAACCAAGTAAGGGACCGAAAGTTAGACAGGTCTTTTACAGTATATTTTGCATGTTTTTACTTTATTATAGAACATTTTTGTGCTTGTTAATTTTTAAATTAAAAAGCTACCACACGCATTGTTTTATAATTAAGAATTTTATCCAAATCGGTCAATTTCCCCGGAAGATATTGTGCTAAAATTCTGACACGAGCACGAACAAATCTTGTGCATGTATCACTGCACTGTCCCCGTGAATGCTGATAGCAACCATTTTCAATAGGATAGGTCACTATGGGTGCTGAACAGCATACCGAAACTTTATCACAATCATGCTTTGATTTTACACAAGTCATCAAGCAAAAGGGCGGAAGAATGAATCCCGCTCCTATGTCCTGACCTTTGACCATTTTCAATAGGGATTCGACTAATTAGTATGATGTACCCTAACATATTAATTTTGTTGAATCAAGCCAAGACATTTTTACGAACGTTATCGAGCAATGAACAAAGCACGGTTGGAAAGCGTAGAAAACTCACCGACTAATGGACCAGCAAAATAAATCATTGCTGGAGAAGCACTGGCTTCCTCTTATAGTAGCATTATTTTGTTAGGTCAAATTTATTGCCAAAGAAGAAGTTACGAAACCATGCCCCAATGCATTTTTCATTTCACAAAACTGGCAGTTTTGGCTTAATTTCGTCATGTTGGGTATCGATCTGGGCTTTAACATTCCACAGATTTAAAATCCGTTTGAATTTTTTTTCTATGATAACTACGTTCTGAGATAGCATTTCGAACTGGCAGTAATAAAGACACCTGCTCCAATGCAAGATACAACCAATGCTGGCCTACTGAGAAGTTGCAACCCAGGAGACGAACAATGCATTATCTGAAAAGGATGGGGGAGGGGGGCAGCAGAGGGAGAGAACCAAGCTCAAGGTTAACCAAGCCCAGCTGGTTGGTGTTCGAGAGTTTGAAAAAAGGCAAAACAATAACTTAAAACGTGGGAAAACTGCAGCAAAATGTTCCCAAATAACTGAAAACTTATTCGTAACTTACATCGGCACTTTACTTTGAATGGAATAATTTCAAAAAAAAAAAAAAAAAAAAAAAAAAAGTTTTAATAGTGGGTGCAAAATCATCAGGGAAAAAAAAAAAAAAAGGAATCTCGGAGAATCACCAAATCCATAAAATTAACATTTTGCCCGTAAAACAAGTCACATTTCCGTAAATTTTACGGGAGCCGCCCCGGTGGCGCAGTGGTCTAAGGCGCTGGCCTCTGATCATTTGTCCGTAAGGGGTACGGGTTCGAATCCCGGTCAGGCATGGATGTTGTGTTTGTCTTACGGCACTGGCTCTCTCCCTTCCCTGGAACCAGTGACCCTAAATTAGGGACGGGCGACTGCTTATAGCCCATTGAGTTGCTCACGGTGGTCGTTAAACCTCCAATCAAAAAAAAAAAAAAAAAAAAAAAAAAAATTTATGGGTAAACCGTAAAACCTGGCAGGTGTGTATCATTGTTCCCTTGTAAAAGGGAAAAGGTGATCAGACTGACTGCAAGAAAAGGAATCTCGGAGAATCACCAAATATTGTTGTATTAGCCTATTGAGTGTGTCAGGGAAAGTGTTTGGTAAGGTCATTATTGAAAAAATATGAGGTAATATGAAACATCACAGAAAGTGTGGGATGTTCAGAGTGGTTTTATGCCTGGTAAGAGCTGCACTAACCAAATTTTTGCATTATGAATGATGATTGAAAAGTATCTATCTGTTGGTTTGCTGCCTTTATAGTTTTTGAGAAAGCTTATGACAGAGTAAATAGGATACTTCTATGGAAGGTACTAAATAAATATGGTTTTATTGGGAATCTACTTAGTAGTGTGAAAGCCATGTATCCTGGCAGTAGAGCATGTGTATGAGTGAATGGTGTTGACTCGAAATGGCTTTCTATTGGAACTGAAGTCAGACAAGGTTGTGTAATGTCACCATGGCTGTTTAATATATTTATGGATGCAAGCATGCGTGATATCAAAATGGACAATACTGGTTTATGTCTTGGTAATTTCCGTGTGTGCCAATTGCCGTACATGCTGATGACACAGTCCTGCTGTAAGAGAGCAAAAGTGAGTTGCAAAGTATGTTGTTCCAAATGTACAAATTCAAATTGAGTATAAATAAGGGGAAAACCAAAGTTATGTTTTTGAGTGAGGAACTGTTTAGCACTGAATGCAATATAAGTCTAAATGACACAGTGATTGACCACGTGAACGAGTTTGTGTATTTAGGGAGCATGTTTGACAGAGAGAACACGTTACAGGGTGAAATTAGTAGGCGAGTGAACTCTTCATTGAAAGTCATAGCTGCTTTAGGAGGATTTCACAGGAATGATGAGTCCTGAATGGCTGTGTATGAAAGAGTAATTGTTCCTACTCTGATGTATGGTAGTGAAACCTGGGTACTGCAGAAAAGACATAGGAGTCATTTATGTGCTGGAGAAATGCGTTACTTATGGGGGAGGAGGTTTGTGGCAAGACTCACATATTTTATTCAGAGTTAATTAAGGATAAACAGTTTTCATTGAAGAATCTGAATCACTATTTTCTGAGTTATTTTCAGTAATTTTCTGTAAGTTTTTGGTCTTTATGTTTGTCATGGCTTGTACTCAATTAATAGTGACTGGACCCAAATATTTATTGTCACAAGAAGTACCTATTTCACCTTCTGTAATAATGAATATTAGTATCAGTAACAACAAAAAAGTAACTGCAAGTGTTGCTACTCTGGTGTGTAGCAGCAAACCCAGGAAACTACAAATAAAAACAAAACAAAAAAACAAGAAAGATGACACCGAATTTTCGGGTGTAATAAGCATGTCTTTTGAATCCGTTCTGACGCAAATTAAATTTATCAAAGCTATTCAAAGTCAATGGAACCGGTATGGAAAACAATAGTATCTGACGGAAGAAAGAAGTTTTTCAATCGGGTTTTTAATCCCTCAGATATTGCTGTAAACGAAATCGTGAGCTTACGCCCTCTGGTTGCAGACTTGTGCGTTAAGAAAAACATGAATTTGTATGAGAAACATTTCGCACCTGAAACGCTCTCCAACAAAGAAAGAATTTTTCAAATCAGACTCTTAGAAACAGAGATATCGGCAAAAAAATAAGATGTGACTTTACGTCCCCTGGTGGAAAAACCATGCATTATTTTAGGAAGAAAGTATTCTCAAAAGGTTTTTCCATACGAGCAGTATCGGTCCAAGAAAAAAAAAATTGTCGAGTTTTCAGGAGCCCAGATTTTGCTACAAATACATCAGAAACAGAAATCAACACTTTTGCTCTCTGGTGGCCAAACCATTCTTTATCAAACATTAGAAATTATGTGAAAAATATTTTCCATCAGGTCTTTTATGCGATACAGGAAGAATTATTCAAATTGGAGTTTTAGAAGCAGAAATAACGCAGGAAATGCAATTTACCTTTGTTCCCCCTAGCGGAAAGTCTATGATTTACTTGAAAATTCTGAATTTATAGGAAAAGCATTTCGCATCGGAAACACTATCCAACAAAAAGGAATTTTTCAAATCGGACTCCTAGAAGTAGAGATATTGAAAAAAATAAGATATACATCGACGCCCCTGGCGTGAAACCATGCATTATTTCAAGAAGAAAATGTTCCTAAAAGGTTTGTCAACATGAGTAGTATTGGTCAACAAACAACTTTTTTTGTAATCGAGATTTTAGGAGCTCAGATTTTGCTGCAAATACATCAGAAGCGGAAATTAAGACTTACGCCACCTGGTGGCCAAACCACTTTTTACAAAAATTAGAAATTATGTGCAAAGGATTTCCCATCAGGAGCTGTATCCGGCGCAGAAAGAATTTTTCAAATCGGAGATTTAGAAGCAGGATATAGGGGGAAACACAATTTACCTCTACGCCCCTAGCGGAAAGTCTACGAATTACTTGAAAAGCCCCCTGGCGGAGAAACTGTGGAATATTTTAAGAAAATATTACGAAAAGATTTATCGATGTGAGTGGCATCAGTCCATGAAATAATCTTTTCAATCGATATTTTAGAAGCTCAGATTTTATGGCAAATACATCAGAAGCAAAAATTAACACTTACGCCCTGGTGGCCAAAGTATTATTTACCAAAAATTAGAAATTATATGCAAAGCATTTTCCATCAGCAGGTGTATCCGCTGAAGAAAAAAATTTTCAAATCGGAGTTCTAGAAGAAGAGTTATCGGGAAAAATGTAATTTACTTTTACGCCCCGTAGCAGAAAATCTATGCGTAATTTGAAAAAGTAACTATATCAAAAATACTCTTCAACATAAATAAAATTGAAAGATAAAATAATTTTTTCAATCTGATGTTTAGAAGCAAATATGTGGAATAAAACGTATTTTTGAATTTGACATCATCTGCCTTTACGCCCTCTAGTGGCGAAATTGTACATCGTAAGAAAAAAAAATGAAGGATCATTATTCGCATATTTCAAGCTTCCCAATGCAAAACGATTTTTTCAAATCGGACTGATAGCTGCAGAGATATCGTGGGTACAGATGGACGGATGGACAAACCGGTAACATAAGCACCATCTGTTTTTACAAAAGACGTGCTAAAAAACAGAAGTCCCTTGTATGCTGCAGAGGTTCATTAGTTATGAGAACTCGTAGCGATCACGTGGAACAAAGATGTTTCATATAAATTTGTAATGTGAAATAAAAAATTTTTGTAAGGCAGTAACAAATATTTTGAGGTGAAGAAGAATACCATTAAGAGAAACTTACCTTTTAAGAGGTTCATTTCCACTTAAATGTACATATAAAACATTTCTGGCATGTGGAGTCATTGCTGTTCCCGAAATGCTGCCGTGAGGACAATCACACACAAAAACCCCAAAATTTATGCTATTAATAAAATAGCAAAGCAAAATATCCCAAAAACTTGTTATTTTCAACTTAGGTACCTAGTATACTGATGTTCAAAATTAAGATAATTTGCACATTTTGTCGAATTTCTGAAAAACTAATGGACACATTTTAATGAAATTTGGTATGGATACACAGTTATACACAAGAGAAAAATTATACCATACAACAGTCATGGTACACACTCATGATCGTCAATAAGGCTCATCACCGCAGGAATGTCCAAAATACACATTGCAAGATCGAACATAAAGTGACTCTAATATGGGGTATGGTCCCCTCTCACAGTCATACAGCTCTCACAGTGCGACATCATACTGGAAACGAGGCAGTTGATCAGTCCCTGTGGCAGTCGGTCCCACTCCTGCTGCAATGCAGTTTTCAACTCCTGGATGGTTCTCAAAGGGAGATGGCGAGCTGCAATTGCCCTCCCAAGAGCGTCCCAGACATGTTTGATAGGGTTTAGGGCTGTCAATCCATCCGGCGAATATCTTCACTTTCAAGAGAATTGTCGACCAGGTGAGCCCTATGTAGTTGAGCGTTGTCGTCCAAAACAAAAAACCGAGGGCCAACTGCGCCCCTGAAAAGTTGAACATAGGGCTGTAAGATCTCATCCCTATACCTCTCAGCAGTCAGGGAGCCTCTGTAAAACACATGGAGAGGTGTGCGGCTGTCCAACATGATGCCTGCCCAGACCATGACACCTCCGCTGCCATAGCGGTCCCTTTCTTGGATGTTGGAGGAAAGGTATCGGGTCCCAGGTTCTCTCCAGATGAAAGTACGTCGAGAATCAGTGTCCAGGCCGAATCACGACTCGTCTGTGAAGAGAACGTTACCCCACTGAAGTCTAGTCTAAGGCTGATGTTGTCTGCACCATGCTAAACGCGCTCTCTTGTGTGCTGAAGTGAGCGGGACGCAAACAGCAGGTCTTCTGGCAAAAAGCCCTCTCTCATGAAGCCTTCGGGAAACGGTAACCCTTGAAACTCGGGTTCTAATGGCGGAATGCAGCTCATGAGATAGCTATGCAGCTGTAGCAGTCCTGTGGCACCTCGCTGAAAGTGCCAAATAACGATCTTCATTGGCCGCCGTGGCTCTTGGACGACCTTGCCCAGGCCTTCTTGATATGGACCCGGTGTCCTTAAACTGTTTCCACAAATTGCAGATGACACTGGGCATTACATTGAGCTCTGTAGGAACCTGCAGTTGCAATTGCCCTGCCTCCAATCTACCACCGATTCTCCACCTCATTCCTTCATCAATATGTTCGTGGCAACTCATTTTACCTGATTGCTTATGAAATTGAACCAACTCCTGCAAGAAACACAACGAATGTCGCCGAGAAGTACGAGCGAACGAATCGGGAAGAAAAGCCATGTGTGCTTTTCATGCCCTCCGCTGTCACAGCTCCTCCCACACGCACGTGTACGCTTACGTATTCGACACTGCAAATTTGCATTCCTTTTTGGCGGAATAATTTGTACCTTTGGTTTCGCACTTTTTGTGAAAATCGTCAAAATGTGCAAATTCACTTAATTTTGAACACCAGTGTATTTACAATATTTGCAAGTCAAGCAATTTTATAGGCACATATCTTCTCTTTCATTCATTTACTTAATATGTTAAGCCTCGCACTTTCAACATTCGATAAGTTAGTTAAAAACTAATTAAAAGAAGCATTTCAAAAAATATATAATAAAAAAACCCATTAAGAACATTTAACATTACATAAAAAAGAAAGAAAAAGTCACCACTTTGGCATTCGGCTTGGACATTTGATGTTTAAGTGCTTTCCCCAAGCCAGTGTAGGCATCCTCAGAACACATTTGCCCTTTACCAGCGTCCACGTTGTAATGGCCAAGTCTAGAGTCAATATGGGTCTCCCCTCCGGCGACATGAGCACAACACTGCAGTGGCTCCAACTAACATGTAAAATAAATACTATTTCTTTCTGGGCATAATGCGTTTTTCTTTTTTTATTAATTCTCTCCATTGGACAAGTATTTGGTTTGTTATGACTGCATAAAGTAGGTCTATTTTTTTTAGAAAGAATGGTTACTGCAAATCTTAGATGTTTTTCTGTTTTTGAGGTGGCTAATAATTTAATTTGATCAAATTTTAGAAATACTCTGTTTTCAAAACAATATTGCATTAAAGCAGTCTTTGCTTCTTTTTTCTGCAAATTTCTAATATGTTGTGACAATCTGTTTTATTTTATTTTTTGTACTCCCAATATATGATATAGCTGGGTTATTACTTGCGAGAATTTGATATACACCAGATTTATCTAATATTTTTATCTTTTCCCTATTATTCATTATATTATTTTTATAGAGTTAATAGGCCTACTATTGCTCAGCTGTACGTTATATTTCTGACTTATTTATTTTGCTGGTTATACTTTTTATATATGGAAAAACTCTGATATATTGAAAATAATTTTTATCATCTTCCAGTACATTTTTATTTTTTTAACTTCTGTTACCAATTTATTTATTATATACATTGGATACCCATATATGCTTGGGAAATATTTTTAATAAATTTAAGTTCTTCAAAATTTTTATGTTGAGGAATGGGAAAAAGCTCTTTTAATCAATGTTTTAATACTATTTGATTTATGTGCGGGTGGATGATAAGAGTTACATGGTATTAAAATAGGTATATAAAAAGGTTTTCTACACACTTTAAAGTCAAAACCATTCTCTCCTATAAACATAATTTCCAAAAAAGGGTCATGTTTTATTACTCTCTATTTTAACAGTTAATTCTATGACTTATCAATCAAAAAAGCCAAACACTTACCTAAAAGCTCTTGGCCACTTTCTTGCTATACACTTCATGCACGTCAATTAGAACATCCTGTTATGTAGCTGGCCTTCAAAGGTTGAAACTTTCAGCTTATAGGGCATTGTTTTATATACGTTCTTCCGGTCATGAAACATCATATTTTTATTCACAGGACAAAAACGCTTACTTCTGTCTGCCGTCTGACATGTAACATAGCTCGTCATCACTAGGTGTATACTCACTATTATGTGAGTGTTGTCAACTTTTATTACACCTATTTTTTTTATCTGATTCATCACTTTCATTCCCCCATATGCAAAATGGCCTTAAAATTCACAATTCAAAAAAATGGTACTCACTTCGAAAACACATATTCACCCACCCAATAAATACTCACATATAGTACTCTCAACAATTTACACTCCCCATAAAACCACTCTAACGTACACTATATACAACACATTCATACACTCAATTAAAACCACTATGTACATAATTACACTATTTACATTCCACGGCAGTCAAACTGTTGTCAACTGTGACTAATGTAGTGCTCCATCTGCCTCATATATCGCATAAACCCTACAGCAAACGCCAACCTCATTCAGCCTGTCACACACAATCCCCAAGCGCTTTCAACAGTATTCCTGTCGTCTTCAGGAGGTCGATGTGTCCCTCTGCTCTGCTAAGCTGAAAGTTTCAACCTTTGAAGGCCAGCTACATAACAGGATGTTCTAATTGATGTGCATGAAGTGTATAGCAAGAAAGTGGCCAAGAGCTTTTAGGTAAGTGTTTGACTTTTTTGATTGATAAGTCATTAATGACTTGCACGTAAATATGCGCACTCTGTAGGTACTTAATGCCTTTAAAGATGCAAATAATATGATAGTTAATTCTATTGTAGGACCTATTTCAGTAAATTCAGTTGCCGAACTTTTCAACTCTGAGCTAGAAATAGAAAGCTTTGATAATATAAAGATATCATCCACATATCTAAACCATATTAGGGGTTGGGTTTTCATTTTATCTATTATTTTGTTTTCTACATAAACTCACGACCAGCAAACAATGCAGACAAAGGGGATCCCATAGATCCACCTTGTCATTGCCTATACAAAACCTCATGGAAGGAGAAAATGTTATTTTCTTTAATATATCGTACTGTGGAATTAACTTTTTTACGGGTCTTATAGAGGTTATTATTCAAAAAAGTTGGTGGTCAAATTTTCGAACTAAAGCCTAGTTCGTCATCAGGACTACGTCACTGGAGTAGTTGCTTTTTTGAATAATAACCTCTGTAAGACCCGTAAAAAAGTTAATTCCACAGTACAATATGAATAGATGTGCCATAAATTCATTTACAACTAGGTTTAATATATTGTAAAACATCATATAGTTCTTGTATTTGAGTTTGGTTTAGTCTCTCTGATTTTTTAAGTTCCTCTATGATAATGTGTATTGCCAACTGCACTGGGGTATTTGGGAAAAAAGCCTTAACATCCAAACTAGCCATTTGAAATTGTCTTAAATCTTGTTCTATACCCTTTAACTTTTTCTGTGAAATCATAACTGTTTTTAATGTATATTTATTTTTCATAAAGATAACTGTTTTTAACATATATTTATTTTTCATAAAGAAAGGAACCAAAAAATTATAGATCTTTTTTTCCAGTTTGATTAATGGTGATTTTTCCTTAGATACTATTATTCATAGTAGAGCTTCTGGTTTGTGTGTTTTAATTTTTAAGAAGGCTGAAGGCCTCCATGGGGGAGGGGGGGTAATTTCGTTAGGTAAGCTACTGTGATTTCTAACCCAAGCCAAAAATCTAATTTGTTTATCAGTAGAATCAGTGGCAATAATCTCACAATTCAAATCATTAATAGCTTCTATCATTTTTTTATTATAATCTGTAGTATTCATCAGGACAATTTGTCCTGATGTATCTGCTTCACAGAATTTTAGTAAAGGATCATTTAATTCTAATCATTCCGGTTTTTCATAATTTAGTTTATCCCAAAAATATTGTATATCTATTATTATAATCTTTAAGTATTACTCAATATAACTTAAACCTTAAATAATCTCTATCCTCCATAGGAGCCCTAGTCACCACCTTATCCAGAATTGGTATGAACTGTTCAGTCTTAGGCAGTCTACAGGAATGCAAATTTCTTTCCTCTTTGCAATATAGCTGATTGAGAATATGATAACTCAACATTTGAAATATTACAAAAAATCCGGAAATTATTATTATTATGATATTTTGTAGCCAATTGCTCAAATAAATTATCTAGTTTTTTTGCATTATTTTGTATTGCTTGCTGTTTTTTTTATTATTTCACTTTTCTCAGTTAATGTGTAGTCCAGTACAAAATTTTTCCAAGTGCCCTCTAAATTCACATATCTGGTATTTTGAATTGTGTACCAGAGGTTTAAACATTTATGGTGTATTTTTTTTTTTTTTTCGAAATCTCTATCTTTTTAAGAGGGATGTTATGTATTTTAAGATATTTGGGGGTTAAATCAAAATCACGACAACTTACCAAAAATTCAATTTGTACCTCATTTTTAATCAATTTAATTTTACTCTTTTTAAACTTTCGGAAACAGCAATACGACTCCACGTGCTAGAAATGTTTTATATGTAGGCTACATTTATGCGGAAATGAACCTCATAAAGGTAAGTTTCCTTAATAGTATTCTTTATATATACGTACGTCTATAAGATATTGAACGGTGAACTTAATATTTCACCCGCTGATACGGTTTATAAAAGTATTTTGAGGTGGTTTGAACAAGTTGGAAAGAATGAATGATGAAGTGCTAACTAGGAGAATTTATTCAGCCCAAGTGACAAAAGAAAATTAAAGCCAGACACAGGAAATTATATGAGGATTTGATTCAGTAATGTCTGAAGAAGAAAAAAATGAAGCACAAGACGCTACATGTGAGGTGTGTGTTAGATGTTTGATACATCAGCAATAATTAAAACTTTAGTACCCAGTCTTAGCATAAATACTGTTACAAACGTTCGACAGATGGCGCACAATCGGTGTGCAACATCACCGACCAGACAGGAGGCATGAAGCAGCTAGTGAATCATTGTACGTTCAGCCACAGGGAGATAACATGTTTCATGAACAATATTTGCACTTTTAAGGAATTAAAACACCAGCAAAGTGTGCATATTTACGTGCAATTCATTAATGATATATTATTAAAATAACCAATCACTTACCCGAAAGATCATGATCACTTTTTTCCTTTAACACTTCAACACGTCAATTATCATCATGTAATGTTGTTGGCCTTCAAAGGTTGAAAGACTGCTTGCCTATGAGATTCATTCTTCCGGGCATGAAACATCGTATTTTCCTTTTTTTTTTACTGGACAAAAAACGCAGGTTTCCCTCTGCCATATGAGACGTAACCATAGCTCGTCATCTCCATAAAAACCTCACAAACATACACACCATACCACTCATTCATACATTCAGTTAAAAACACTATGTACATAATTACACTATTTACATTCCCAGGCAGTTAAACCTTTGTCAACTGTGACTAAAAAGTGCTCTATCAGTTTCAAACTCTGTGCTAACCCAACTGCAAGTGCCAACCTCGTTCAGCCCGTCATACACAATCCTCTAGCGCTTTCAACAGGCAACTGTCATCATCAGGAGGCAGATGTGTCTCACCTGTCCACAACAGCTCAAGTGAGCAGAGCTATTGAGGTCTGGGCCTCAGTCGCAATCTCTGCATCTTTTGTCTCTGGCGCCATCTATTGTCATTGCTGCTCTCTTTTCTTTTTTCCCTCTTAGCTGTTGTTCAATTTTTATTAAGGCCTTCCATTGTTCGTTTAAGTTGCTAGGCTCTTGCTAACTGAAAAAAACAGATCAAGATTATGCAACATTAATGAGCCTAGCAACTTAAACGAACAATGGAAGGCCCTAATAAAAATTGAACAACAGCTAAGAGGGAAAAAAAGAAAAGAGAGCAGCAATGACAATAGATGGCGCCAGAGACACAAAGATGCAGAGATTGCGCCTGAGGCCCAGACCTCAATAGCTCTGCTCACTTGAGCTGTTGTGGACAGGTGAGACACATCCACCTCCTGATGATGACAGTTGCCTGTTGAAAGCGCTAGAGGATTGTGTATGACGGGCTGAATGAGGTTGGCACTTGCAGTAGGGTTAGCACGGAGTTTGAAACTGATAGAGCACTTTTTTAGTCACAGTTGACAAAGGTTTAACTGCCTGGGAATGTAAATAGTGTAATTATGTACATAGTGTTTTTAACTGAATGTATGAATGAGTGGTATGGTGTGTATGTTTGCGAGGTTTTTATGGAGATGATGAGCTATGGTTACGTCTCATATGGCAGAGGGAAACCTGCGTTTTTTGTCCAGTAAAAAAAAAAAAAAAAAGGAAAATACGATGTTTCATGCCCGGAAGAATGAATTTCATAGGCAAGCAGTCTTTCAACCTTTGAAGGCCAACAACATTACATGATGATAATTGACACGCTTGAAGTGTTAAAGGAAAAAAGTGACCATGATATTTCGGGTAAGTGATTGGTTATTTTAATAATATATCATGTTTCATGAAGTACAAGCCATGGAGTGGGGTGATTATGAGAACTGTGTTGCTGTAATAGCACTGCAAAAAGTTGGAAAATCAGCTTCCCAGATTTTCAACATGCTGAAGAAGCTGAAAATCAGCCGAATTTTTGTCTACCGGACCATAAAAGGGTTCCTTAAGACTGTCGCTGCCCGCCCCAGAAAGGGTCGGCTACGTACTGTGAGGACTGCTCCCCTGGTGAAAGCAGTGGCAGCCCGTATTCAACGAAATCCTGTTGGAAAAACAATCAGTGATGGCTCGTGAGCTGAACATTTCAAGAATGTTGATGTCATGCATGCTGCCAAGTGACCTAAGGGTGAGAGCTTACCGGCGACACACAGGGCACTTCCTCACCCCACAACTGAAGCAGCAGAGGGTGCTAAAAGCGAAATGTTTGCTGCAGCGTTACGCAGACAATCGCCACAGACAGACCCTTTTCTCTGATGAAAACATTTTCACTATTGAAGAGGCTTTCCACTGCCAAAATAACAGGGTGTATGTGTCAACCTCACGATAAGCTCAGAAGAAAGCTCCAAGGATAATGAGGGGGGCCATCATAGTGCTTCTGTCATGGTTTGGTGGGGAGTCTCCTGCGAGGGTACCACGGAGCTCCATTTCTGTGAGAAAGGAGTGAAAACATCCGCCAAAGTCTACCAGGACAGCATTTTGGAGCCAGTGGTCGAAAATGTGAGTCACACCCTCTTCCAAAAACGACAGTGGAGCTTTCAGTAGGATTCCGCACCTGCCCACAAGGCCAGGTTAACCCAGGAGTGGCTTCAGGTGAATTTGCCAGACTTCATTTCTCCAGCTGATTGGCCTTCAAGTAGCCCACATCTCAACCCATTGGACTATAAATTGTTGGCTACACTGGAGGACATGGTCTGTAGAAAGAGACACGCCAGCATTGACAGTTTCAAAAGCTCTTTGGAGTGGGCAGAAGCAGCTTTCCATGTGGAGACCCTGTGTAAAGCTATTGATTAATGGCCACAGAGACTGAAGGATTGTGTGAAGGCAAAAGGATGCTATTTTGAAAAGTGATTGGTTCTATGTATTCACAAGTGTACTACTTACATCACGTCACAGGTATATTAAAATACCTTAAAATTTCGATAAAAATCAAAACTCCGTTTATTGGGCATAAGAATGACGATAAAACGAAAGATGCTAGCTTTCGCTACCTCCGGCTAGCTAGCATCTTTTTTTATCGTCATTGCTAGCATCTTTTATTTTATCGTCATTCTTAAGCCTAATAAATGGAATTTTTTATTTTTATCGTCTTTCTCATCAATCTGGTGAACAGTAACCCCCTTTTTCATCGTTAGTTTCTATACACCTTTAAATTTCTTTTGTTATTTCATTGAATACTTTGTAACAGTATTTATGGTAAGATTAGGTACACTAACCTATAAGGAGCTAACCTCTAAATCTCCAACAAAAGTACAACAATATATGACATGATACACAATGAAGTGAAATTAATACAGTTACACTGGAACATTTCATAAAACAAAATCCAAAGAATTAATTATCTAGTTGAAAACATTCTTCATACCCTTGCAAGTATATTGCATATGTTGTAATAACGCTCCTTCAGATCTTCTATGCTACGATTGGAGAACCTGGTACGATCCCAACGATCATGAATAACCATAAACCGCAAATCAAATTGTCGACACAAGTCAAACAGATGGTCAGTTTCCTGACGGCTCCAATTGTCACTTAAGAGAAGTTGAGCATATTCACCATCAGTATAGGAACATATTTGAACCTCCTGGGAAAAATAAACAAGAATCAACATTTAACTCATATTACTAATTGCTTGCAATAAGGAGTATATAAATATTTACAGTGTTAGAATTAGAAAAAAATATTCTACAGGTCCAGCAGACCACTCGAATTTGCAAATCACTGGTCTGCCAAAATGGCCACTGATGAGTGAATAAAAAACATACACATTTGCAATGTCTGTAAAAAAAAACCATATCATTTCATTGGGCTGTATATCAGAAATTAAGAGCAACAGAACATGTACATGTACGCATGCAAATAATGCTAATAAATGAAACTCAAAACATGGTAAGCAGTCGAAGAAATTTGGAAAAAAGAAAAAAAAAGATCTTCACTGGTCAGTAGTACCAAAATGAGATGGTCCACTCATTTTCACTGGTCCAGAAATGGCACAAATACTAATACCTTTAGTATGCACGAGGTATTAGTATCAAAGGATGGTACATTGAGGCATAATACATAGTTTAATTTCAAATTAAAATTTATAGTACAAATACACTGCCGGAAAGTGAAAAAAGAACACCAAGAAGTAATTGACAGACGATCATGAAATTTACATATGTTAATGGGGTTGAGTTTATGTAGGTGTGATGTTAATTTCTGGACCAACCGGTGAGCGCTTACGCCACAGCACAGCATATTATTCAAATTATCGTCGGTGGTATTTAAGGAGTATGACGAAGTGAATGTAATCAGTTGTCGGCGTACGGACACGTGCAAAGACCCTGAAGAAGCTACAATGCCTGGACATGAAAGACGTGTACGATTTCAGCAGTTATCGGGCTTTGAGCGAGGTCGTCTAGTCGGACTCCGCGAGGCCGGGTGGTCGTATCATCGTATTGTGGAGCGAATTGGACGGGAAGCATCGGTGGTGGTACGATAGTGGCGTAGATGGTCCGAGGAACATTCCCACACAAGAAGACGTGGAACCGCGAGTCACAGACGGACTGATGAGCGAACCGATCGACGCATAAGAGCGCCGTTGTCAAGCAGAACATCCACTGCGACGCAAATCCGAGCTGCCGTTGCACCTGAGGTGACTGTGCGAACAATCTTCAACCGTCTACTGGATGCAGGACTATGTGCACGTGTGCCTCTGGCATGTGTACCTCTGACTCCAGCCCACCGTCAGGAATGGCTGCAGTGGTGTCGCCAACATCTGCACTGGAGAACGCAATGGAGATCTGTCGTGTTCAGCGATGAAAGCAGATTCTGCTTGGGAGCCTCCGATGGCCATATGCGTGTTCGCAGACGCACAGGGGAGCGTCTCCACCCTTCTTGCATCCGCCAGCGACACACAGGGCCTACACCTAGTCTCTTGGTGTGGGGAGCGATCAGCTATTACTCCCGTACACAACTAGTGTTTGTACCGGGTACGTTAAATAGCACCTCCTACATCAACAACATCATTCAGCCCGTTGTTGTGCCATTTGTAAGGTCGGTCCATCGTGGTGTTTTCCAGCAAGATAACGCATGCCCACACACGGCACGTGCAACGCAACATGCACTTCAGGGTATGAGACAACTTCCATAGCCTGCACGTTCACCGGATTTGTCCCCCATTGAGCACGTGTGGGATTTTATGGGACAACGACTTATCCGGTCTCCACGGCCAGCCACGACCATCCCCGATTTACACGTCCAGATTGAGGATGCTTGGAACTCAATACCCCAAACTTACATCCAACAGCTGTACGACAGACTCCATGCCAGAATTGCACAGTGTGACGCAGTTCATGGCGGTTCAACTTTGTACTAACCATGTTACATGGAAATGTTATTTTTCAGTTTACCAGCAAATACAGCTGTACTTTGCCATAATGTTTTGATCACGTTATCCTCTGTATTTCGTTATTATGCTGTATAAATTTCGTTGGTATCAGACGTCTCCTTCTTGGTGTTCTTTTTTCACTTTCCGCCAGTGTATTATGAAATATTTTGATTGCCATTCACAAATGTAAAAGTGACCTGGGTTGCTGGTCTTTAAACTGACATTTCCTAGTCTGCCACAGTAACAATACGCTTCTCTTCCTGTGATTCCTTGCCTGTTTTAGTCCCACAGGGAATGCTGATGTTGCATGCAAAACACTGTTTTACTAAAATGACCTACACACATTCATTTGACCTCTCCCAACAGTGTTTCTTCATAGGCAGAAACAAAAGCTGGCTTGCATGTGGTTTCAGGGGGAGAAGATGCAAAACCCCTTTGCCCTTGTGGCTTTCCTATTGCATTTTTGTATCTTCTTAGTTTTGCCTTTGTTATGCAGCAGGAACAAAAGGGGGTGCAACTGTAATTTTTATTTTGGTGTGTATTTCTGCAAGATTTTGATCTTGAACAATAAAATTTAGAATTTATCAATCAAATTGTGATATTTGGATATTTTTATTTTCTAATAGCAAAATACATGGAGTCAAAGTTGATAAAAAAATCAAAAGGTTTCTTTTTTAAGTCATGAAATTGAATGCATGCATATACAGTACAGTGCGTATAATGCACTGATTATGAAGCACTTTGCAACATGCCAAAAGCCACCTCCATGGAATAACTTGCATCTGTGTGAAAGGCAGGAGGTTCTCCCATGTGGGCAGAATTCAGACAGATCAGCAAAGCCAGAGCATAAATGGTTCTTCAGCCTCTAGTTGGAAAGCATAATAAAAGATCCATTCTGTGGGGTCACTACTTAGGCAAAAAGTGGTGCTGTCTTAATCCAAATATTTTGATTCGGACCTCGGTTTCCTACAGCCCAAAATTTTCATAAAACTTCAAGTATGGTCTGCAATTCCGTTATTCAGAATTTGAAAAGTAAATATCTGAATTTCAAAAAATCCAAAAACTGCCATAGCCAAACCTCAATATTTTGAAATTTGGTTCAGTTCTTTATAAACCTGCAAATTCCAAAACGAAGAGGAGAAAAAAAAAATAGTGGCCACCTCAGCCAGTAGCATAAATAATTCACTGGCCCAATGGAATTTTTACTGGCCAGTGGACCACCAGGTAATTTGAACGCTGATATATCATCATCTCACCCATTATCAATCCACTGCTGGATGAAGGTCTCCCCAAGTTTCTTCCACAACGATCTGTCTTGAGATAGTCTCCTCCATGTCACTCCCGCTCACTTTCGAATTTGATCCAACCATCTCCTATGTGGCCTTTTTCTGGGTCTTTTCCTGTCCCTTGGAATCCAGTCTAAAATTTCGGTTGTCCGTCGGTGGTCTGTACTTCTGGCAATATGTCCTGCCCATTGCCATTTCATTAATTTTTACTCTGATCATGATGTCTTCCATTCTTGTCATTTTCCTTATCCACGAGTTCCTCTTATCTTTCCTAGTTACACCAAGCATGCATCTCACCATGCGTCTTTCAGTTGTTTTATCTTTTCATGTTTTCATGTACTACCATTTATTTAATCGTTTAAGCTGCCAATGCTTTATGTATATTTTAGCTCATTAGCATAATAACATATTATGACTTCAGTTATCTGCAGTCTTTGTAAGTCTTTTTTTAGTTAAGATCCAAATCTCTGCTTTGTATGTTAGCACTTGAAGTATGCATTGATTAAACACTTTTTTTAAAGACATAATGGCATATTGCTCTTAAAAATTATACTGTTTCTTCCAAAAGCTCTCCATCTAAGTTTTATACACTGATTAATTTCTTCATCAATGTGACCCTCACTTGATATGTGCTGTCCAAAGTAAATGTAGATATATATCCACTATTTCCAGCTTTTCCCCATCAATTGACAAATCTTCGTTTCTTGTAAAAGCATTGTACATCAATTGTGCCTTGTAAAAGTTCATTTTTAATCCCACTTCATTACTCCAGTCAACAAGTTCCTGGATCATACTCTGCAGTTCTGAAGGAGTAGTTGCAAAAAATGACTACATCATCAGCAAAACGAAAATGAGTTAAATAATCTCCATTAATCTTTATCACTTTGTTTTCCCAGTTCAATGACTGAAAGACATTTTCAATGTGGCATTAAAGAGCTTGGGAGATATGGTGTCTGTCACCTTGTCTCACTCCCTTTCCAATTTTTATTGTTGCTGTATCCTCAAATAGCCAAACCTTTGCACTTGCATTTTCATAGATGTTATTAATAATGCTAAATTATGCATTTCAATACCGCAGGATTTCAAAGCCATTATAACTGCTGATGGTTTCACGGAATTGAAGACCTTTTCATAATCAATAAAACGTGCATAACGGGAGTTCATATTCCCTTGTTCTTTCAATTAGTTCTCTCAGTACGTGAATATGATCTATAGAGCTGTAGCCCAGTGTTGCCATTCTACTGATATATCAGTAGATCTACTGATTTTCACTCCTGTCTACTGATAGATTTTTTGTAATCTACTGACATTTACCTGTTTTAAGACCACCTCCTGAAATTTTTTAGTATGTCTAATTCTTTTGGCTTGAGACATAATTTTTTTGATTATTTGACATTTCCCCTATAAACTATAAAATAATTATCCCCTATAAACTATAAAATAATTTGTATGATGAACTTCTGATGTGATATTAATACTATATAATTTTTCAAGCAGCTGGTTATCGTTTCTTCTATCAAATGCCATAGGGAAGTTAAAGTCCTGCTGTTATTTCTGTGGAATTATATTTTTTGCGAAAGTTGATTAAAATGAACAACGAATGAACGCTGTTGGAGAGGATTTAGGAAGGGAGTCTGACCCTTGATGTTAAACAGCTCTTAGAAGAAGGATGCTAGGAGATTTAGACTCAGATGCCAGATTCAAGTGTTCCCTCGTATTGAGATTGCATCCAAATGTTACATTATATATGTCAGATGGTGAATATATTTTAAGCAAAATACTTGATCTACTTATTTCTATTGATTTTTTTTTAGCTCTGTTGGTCTACTGATTTTAGGTAAAAGTTTCTGGCTACACTGCTGTAGCCACACCTGAATCCATCTTGTTTTCTTGGTTTTCTAGTGTTACCTTCAAGTGACAAGAAAGAACCTTAGTGAATATTTTAATAACCACTGATAGGAGGCTGATGGGCCTGTAGTTCCTGTGTTCCTCAATGTCACCTTTTTTATGTAGCAGGATCAATGCAGAATTGTTCTAATCCTCAGGAATCTTCCCTTCATTAAGATATCTAGTGAAAACTTGGGCGAATCTAGTTTCAATTTCTCCACTTGCTTCTTGTATAATGTCCACGGTAATTTCCTCTTCTCCTGGAGCAGTGGCATATCTAGGGTGGGGCAATTAGGGCACGTGTCCTGGGTGCCAATGTTAGGGGGCGCAAAAAATCCAAAAGAAATAGTGTGTGCTTGCTGGTTGTTTGTTGAAGAAAATTAATTTTGAGAAAACTTGATAAGAAATGAATTTCAAAAACCCAAAGTCGTAATAAAAAAGAATAGAAGAGTTCGTTCTGAATGGTTGTCGTTAGCAGCGTGGAGTACACAGAGATGCCACGCTAGACAGACAGACTAACATGGTGTCTCTGTGTATTCAGCTCTTCGAGCGACATGCAACACGTGGCGGCGCTAAGTGTCTTTTGGCAGGTGGCTCGGCACTTTTGTTTTCTAGTAGTTTCAAGAAGACTGATATTTTTTTCTTTGGTTGCAGTTCTTTTACATGTGCGAATGTTCTGGTAGCTCCCATTGTAATATAAAAATACTTTTACCAAGTTCGGTCTCGTCAGTTAACGATTTAAAACAGACAAAGAAGGAGGTCTGCTATTTCTATTGTTTTGTATTTAGTGATTGTTTAGCATTAAGCAAACATTGTAAAGTTTTTGAAAGTGAAGTTTGTTAAATTATATAGGATTCTATTTTAAATTTAGAAACTTGTGTAAAAAACAATGAAACCTAAGAAGGAAAGTGGAGCTGAAGAGCAGAAGAGACAAAAGTTGGAGGCAAATGAGGCCGAAAAGTCCAGCAAGTTTTTCGAAGCTTCTTTAAATAGGCCAGAACAAGTATGTCAAGTAGTTCGACATGTCCGATGTCTGATGCGTCTCAACTTGCTACGTTGGATTACGATGGTAGATCAAGTTCAAATGTGTTACAGGAGGAGGTCAAGTCAGTCGAGTATGATGAGGTAAAGAACTTGACAGGAGAACCAAACAGAAGTGGAGACGTCGAGCGCATTGACGAGCCTGAACCTAGTGAACTGGAGCCTACAACTGTGATTCCAGAAGTGATTGAGCAGCATGACATTGGAATTCTTAAATTCGACAAGAACAAAAGAAAAGCACTATTGTCCGACTCATTGAGGACAGAAATAATATGGTTGGGTGCAAAGTATTTCCAGAATAGCAAGGGACCTTTCGTACCGACAAATAGTCACTGTATGAACAAAAATTGGTTCAAAAGGATATTAGCCAATGGTCATGGTGAGGAAATCATTCGCTCATGGCTGGTCTATTCTCCGTCTAAAAAGTCGGCATTTTGTTTTTGCGTTCTTCTTTTTTTTTTCCTGCCACAGTCAAGCCATCAGTCTGCATTGGAACAGGAAACAGAATTTAACAATTGGAAAGCACCTGAAAAAATGAGCGGTGAACGTTCATGAAAATGCCAAGACACACACACTGTGCTTCCTTCACAAAAAGGAAAGAAATTGAAAGAAATCTAGTTGAAAATAGAGGAGTAATTGATGTAGAACTTCAGACACAGATTGCAAGGGAAAAGGGAAAGTGGTGTGAAATCTTGAGGAGTGCTTCATTGCATAAAATTCCTTGCGACACAAAACCTACCTCTGCGGCGACACAGGGAGTCACTTCAGAAGACCGATCACTCTAACGTGGGTAATTTCCTGGCCTTACTGAATCTGCTTTCCATTTTTGAACCTGTCATGAAAGAGGATTTAGTCCAAGCAGAAAAACATCCTGGACCAACATCTTATCTTTCACCAAGATAAGCAGCGCAAATCTCGTACACATTTCTTCCTTTAATGAATAAACAGACTGTCCCAAGAGAACAAACCCCTTCCAACTAATATATTCTAAGTTTTTTGCCACAAAAAAAAAAAAAAAACTAATACAATGATTTCTAAGGTACAAGAATAAAATGCAAATCATGTATATTACTAATAAAAAAAAAAAAAAAAGGAGGAACCTAAATGCTCTTAAAAATGTGTTACTAGAATTAATGTTTGTTTGTTTTTTTGTTTTGCCCAATGTTTTTAACAGCCTGGACAAAAGTGAAAAGAGCAGTTGTACCCGAATGATGTGTAGAGTATGCTAAAAGTGACAGAAGCATACAATTAATGCCAAATCCATAGAAATTGGAAGAAATGTACATAAATACATCAGCTAATTGTAAGAGCATTTACCTGTACGAAACAAACTAAATAAAGCAGTTCTCAAATTATAAAGGACTCCACCACAAAGAATTATAAATACTAACTTAATGTTCACAATACTATCTAAGTAATTCAAAAAATAATACTTACTTTATTGAACCTTGCAAAAGGATATTCTTTTCCTTCATCAGCTACTCTCCTCCAATGGTGAAACATGGCTCCATCCTAAAAATGAAAAGAAAACTTACATATCACATTCATAATGGATATCTAAAAGTCTTTAACAAAACAAATTATCACTACAACACTGGCATAACAAAGTTACAAAAAAGTAGGATAATTCAAACTCGTTCACCACCCCCTTTTCTTTCTAGCACTTGCTTCTTAGAACATTCATGCTGATGTTTGTACCAGTGCCTCCTCATGGACAATAAACTGGTAATGTGTGAGGATAAAATCTTCATGTTCCAGAAAATGCATCCACTTTTCATTCAACACCATTCTCAAATTATAGAAATTCACAGAATTTCTAGTTTTGGCTTCACTGGAGCTGCAAATTACAATGTTTGTTCTTTCTTGATATTTCATAGCTATAAACTTTTCACAATAAAAAGACACTAGACTTTTGCATCACATTTTTACCTAGATTTTAATGACATAAAACCCCTATTCTTTAGTTGAACTTGAATGAAAAAGTAGAAACATCAATGTTCAAATGTTTTAATAATTAAAAAAAAACAAAAAAAAACTAAAAAATAGGTAATTGTAGACATGCCTCAGAAAACTCAAAAAATTACATCATCCTGGAATGATTATATTGTCGTTTCCTGTTCCAGGACGATGTAATTTTCAAGTTTTCTGAGGCATGTCTACTTGCCTGATGAATTTGGCAACCATCTTATTGTTATTTCTTTTTGTCTATCAGGTAATCGCATAGTTTCCCCCGGACAAATCCTCTTTACCCCCATGGCCCAGCTGCAGTCTTTTTTATTCCATATATACAATACTATATATTCTCTGTATTCCCTAAGAGATCTTGTGCTGAATGAGTTCTAGCCATACTGTTAACAGACTCTTGTGCTGAATGAGTTCAGGCCATACTGTTAACACAGCATCAGCTCTTCCTCCTATTTTGGCTCTATCTTGCCTCACCCCCACTCTGCAGCATTCATTGCATAAGCATTTTTCATTTTCTCAACCTCATACCTACCATATCAGTTTACAACATTTTGGAGACCTCAGCAAAACAAGATTTTTGGGGTACCTACACACATGTGATGGTCACATGTGCATAAGATCACACACTGATACAACCAAATTTACACAGCACAATGTTTGCATTTTCTGTTAACACAAAGTATAAGAAAAATCAAATTTGATGAACTAAAAATAATACTAATTTGTTAAATTGACTCAGCTTAAAATTTTATTTCTCTTGTTCTTTGTACTGTAAATGTTGCCATGAGTTTTTCTACATTCAAAGAATGTGCAATTCCTCCTTCAATTGAGTTTAGTGCAAGTTTATTTAGTCTTTCTTGTCTTAGTATAGATTTTAAATAACATTTTAATAAGCAAGTTTTCCATTTGCGGATCTCCAAAACAACTGGTGATTCCTGCAGCGATTGGTGGTAGCGCTGAACTGGACCTGCACCCCGTAACTTCCAATGCCCTTTCATATGCCTGCTCACAAGTTAAATTCAGACCTTTTCAGGACCTATTTTTCCAAGGACTTCAATGACAATTACTTAGTTTACAGTAACAAAGTAAATTTGCCTTTTATTTGAATGGAAATCAACTGGAATCTGTTCACCTACCAAAAATGCTATTTCCTACTCTTGAATAATTACTGAACTTCTCTTGCCATTTTAGTAAATTCCCATTTTAAATAGCCTTACATTTGTTAATTGATGTAGAATGGCAAAATGTTTGAACATGAAATGATTAAGTTCACATATAATTGACTCTAACTGTGACTTGTAGATAAAAAGAAGTTATGGTCAGAATAAGAGCTACATCTGCAAAAATATTGCTGTTTAGGAAACCAATTCATGGTAAACATCATACCTCAAAATTTTGCAAACTGTTGGAGAACAATGTAAGAGCTTTGAAAAATTATATCATAACATGTTTCAATCACTATTTGTGTGTGAACCCCATATTTTTTAAAGTTTCCTTGTACAATTTCGTAGCATCTTTAAATTATCTTCAGTAATGTGATGACCTCAGATAAAAATAAAATGCAGGACAGCACTGAAAATCTCAAATTTTCTTTCCTACTTTATTACTTTATTCATTTTGTGAAGGAAATAGTCATTCTCACAGAATGATGGTGATAATAAATTCTAACTTCTAAATAGTTCTCAGGGTATGAATTATCAGCACTATTTTCAGATGAAACAACTGATTTATGCTATTAAAAATTATCTGAATGAAAATCAGTTCAGAAATATTAATAAGCCATTTCTTGTAAAATGACTCATGAGGGAAAAGAAGCAAAGCAAAAATAAATAGATGAAAGACACAAAATGCACATAGTAAAAAATAGAACAAACAAGTACACTCCCCCCCCCCCAGCCTTTTACTTTTGGTCATGTGCAGTGCCTGTAGTGGAAACAACAGATGCTATTTTTGATAGGTTTTTCTTTTTTAAATACAGTTTTATTGAACAACAGTAAATTCTAATTTACATTATCATAAAGGGGAATGCTAAAATATTGTGGTCTTCTTAACGTCAGTCAGAAGGAATGCAACTTGTGGCATGACAAAAATGTGAATAACTAGTATAATTTCCTGATCTTTATTCTTTGCTTTTAAGATTAGTACATCAGTGTATATCAGCTAAACATAAAACAGATCTTCAAGCACCTATGGAATTTTCATCATAACTTCTTCCCTTAAGCATGAACTTAACTGCGGCAAACTCCACGGCATATGGTGGCACCTAAACTTCCCAGGGGTGCAATAGAAAAGCAACTCGGGGTCAACCATGTATGTTCAATAACTTCTGTTTCACCTTATGCAACCTTCCATAACTTTTCACTGCAACTTTCTTTATACAACCACTTCTCTGGCCCAAAATATTTACAAAGAGAAACAAAAAGTGAAGGATTTTCACATAGATCTTTAAGCCATTTCATAAACAAACAAACAAAAAAAATGCCATTAAATTTTAAAAAGAAAGGATGTAGAAAAGAATTTCTCACAGTCAGTGATTATATTGTTTGCCAGCTTCGAAAACGGTTTTACTTCCAACAAAGCATCTATAGCTGCCCCAGTGGTCCAGTGGTCTAAGCGCTGGCTTCTGACCATTCATCCAAGACGGGTCTGGGTTCGAATCCCAGTGAGGCATGGATATTGTGTTTGTCTTACGCCACTGGCTCTCTCTCTCTCTTCCCTGGAAACAGTGGCCCTAAGTTAGGGACAGGTGACTGCTAATAGCCCATCGAGTTGCTCATGGTGGTCATTAAATTCAAAAACAAAACAAAAAAGCACCTATAACCATTTCACTACAATTAGAATGTAATGTTCCATGTAATTAATTTACAGTATGTAAAAGACTGAGTTAAAACATTAACCTGACGTGCTCACTTTTTCAGTATGGCATGGGAAAAAAAGGTATCTACCAAGTTCAGTTTTCGCTGCAAAACATTATAATTTGATGAAAATTTCCAGACACATTGGCAACACAAAAATTGTTTCTCTATAACTTATTTTCATTTCATTTTGCTTATATTTAGGAATGATACTACTTGTTTTTTCAGGCACTATATAAATCATGAACAATGTAGAAAGAAACATGCCTATACTATATAATAAACTTACCTTTCTCGCAGGATTAGAAAAAGGCATCCATTTCCACTTCCGTACTTTCTTCAGACCCAATTTGGCTTTAACCTGCTTGTACCCTTGGCCTGTGTCAGTAGGAAGCAAAGGAGGAGCATCCCTGAAAGAACAAAAGAAAACTGACTGTTAACATGCAACAGTAAATTTCATTAAGAAAAATAAAAAAGGTGAAAAAAAAGCAGAGGAAAATATGTACACAGCAGAACTAAAAAAACTTTTATACACCTCAGCAGGAAATGTTATGCCTCAAACATTTTCTATTAGCACAAAAGGAATAAAAAATTAATTGTCTAGGGTTTAAAATGTGTGAAAAAAATATATATATACAACTTGAAAAAATATATCACAAAAAAAAAAAAAAATCCCTTCTCGGAAGAGGTATCTACATATCTACTAGAATTTTGGGAGATGACATCCAAAAGAAATACGTGCGTGGCATACAAATGCGTAATCAGCATTTCCCACACACTGCGTGAACTAACGTGCTGTATTGGTACCACAGCAAAAGATCCTCCAGCACACAGAAATATAACAGTTGCCACACATTAAGTCCATATTAAACAATGCCCTAGTCATGAAACTACAGTCAGCAGACTTCAGCAACAGGATGAATAAATAAAACATGGAAAGTGGGAGGAATATCATACTAGGCAGTCTTACATCACATGGACAATAAATTCAAAACATTACAAAGTGTGTGGTAGGTACACACATGGAACACAGAAGCCCAAAGAAGCTACATGACAACCAGAACAGGAATATGAAATATTAAGTTGTTCTTCAGCTGTTTGTGAACCTACTGCTCTACACTGTGCTTACCATTAATTGGCTACCAAACACAATGAGAGAGCAGCCACAAACGTCCACAATGGCAAAGGAAATGACCACGCTTGATGATAATAAAAGAAGAAACTGGGTTTACCTGCACTGTTGTGTTAAAAGTCACTGTTTATATTACAGTCAGAAAGGTCTGACACCAGGTATTATGCTACAGAATAATATTTGCTATGTTTCACAACTGCTACTTATATATATGGTTCACAAAGTGCACAAAACTATATCCGTGTCCAAAATTAACATGGCAAACACAAAATCAAGAATAATGCAAAATCCACAAAACAGAATTTAATGACAGTTGATACGGATACCCATAAATCAATAAAGCAGCAATACACAACAGAAATAGAATGTCATCACCATATAAGGAGCAAACATGCGCACAACGTCCAAAAGTGATACAGCAAGTGGCATGGATATTGAGGGGCTAACAGGGAGGGTGATTACTTAGAACAGCAATACAGCTCGCACAATGAGCCTTCATGCTGTTTATAAGGCTGTGAATGAAAACTTACCAACAATGATATGCATATGCCAGGGTTGCCACTCATATTGGCTTTAAAAAATTTTAAAAACGCAATATCTCCGTTGTTTGGGTTAAAAAAGTACCAAAATCACCACTACACCCTGTATATGTCAAGCTATGACACCAGAAAAAAAAATGAAAATATGTTCACAATGAATCTTTAACAAGTAGGAAGTTATCATAAGTCTCAACTATGTGGTAGTCAGTTACTTCTCATTAAAATGTCACAGAATAATTGTATATAACTGTTGTCAAAATTTTGATTGAATATGTCCAATTCTACTGGCAGTGTGTTGGTCAAGAAGCCCTGTCCTCTTGGATGCCAAATTTGGACTTTCGTACATGAGCTAACACACACACACATATATATACACTGTCGAGTCACATTATTATGACCACCAGCAAATATCCAGAGTAACCGCCGTGTGCAGCACAGACAGCAACTAGACGGGCTGGGAGTGACTCAATAAGGTACTGGAAAGTGTTCACAGGTATGTGAAGCCATGCTGACTGCAGTGCATCTGACAGCTGGGTCATTCCACGCCAAATCGTCAGATGCTATCCACCACACCATCTCCAATTCTTACGAATTTTTTTCATGAATAAATCACCCCAATGTATGAAAATCCCGAAAATTTCATTTTTTTATTTCCCATAGATCAGAAGATATTAATTTTCGAATTCTGGTGCATGGCAGGCCTTAATCGCGTAAAAACGCAAATATCTCCGTTGTTTGGATAAAAAAAAGTACCAAAATCACCACTACTTCGTAATTTCCCCCAAGGAATCGATCGGTGCAATGCACGAATTTCTATCTTCTTTAGTTTTTGAGTTACGTGCAACGGGAGAGTCTTTCTTCAAAACTTAAAAAAGCAATGTAGTACAGCACTTAGAAGATCACAATTGTTTTTCGTTTTTAAAGAACAGTTTAGTCTAGCAAATGAAGAAAAAAACCCTTGGGCTTTCGCGTGCACGCCGAGAAAAGAATTTTTAAATATGGTGCACGGCTCGTATTTTGCCACTGTGAAACCGTGTGTGGCGAATAGCGTTGGCAGCCAGCCAAGCGGCAGTGGATGTTGGCCTTCGGACCGGCAGCAGATCAAGATACCATTGCACGCGTTGGTCAGATCGCGAGATAATTTGATGTGATGCTTGAAGGAGAAAGAATAGTGAATTAGTGTTATGTTTAAAGGCATTTCAAATAATATAACTGTAAAATATTACTAAAAGGTCATTTCACGCCAAATTGTCAGATGCTATCCACCACATTCTTAGCCATTCGACGACGAGGAAAACTAATATAAATCATTTTCTTCGTACAGCTTACCAATATGAGCTATACCGTGAAAAAAGTTACACACAAATAACGCATATAAATTATGCAACAGACGTCGAAAATATATTAGTATTCTTAGCCATTCAATGACGAGAAGAACTAATATAAACTTTTTTCTCCCTGTATAGCTTACCCATATACAGTACTGACGCTTATAAATTATGCAATTGACATTGAATAGTTTTTGGAAAATTGATTAATGATATCTACAGCTTACGCAATATCCGAAAGAATTTTTAGACATGTAATAGTTCTATTTCAGGAATTAATAAATTGTCTAGTTGTCCACATAAGAGAAAATGATCAAGGAATGACAGCTTGAGATTGAGAAATAAAGTAATCGGGGTTATATATCTCGGTGCCTATTCTTGTGAAGTAGAGGGGATATATACTGCATTTTAGTTAACGTCAGATACTTGACGATCACAGATGATGACATTAGCAAGGCTCAGCGTCGGGTTAGAAAAAATGTTGCCCATTATTTTCTGGTAGATCTGGTATTTAAATGAACGAGTATATCTTGCAGTTGTCATCTCGCCTGTTGTTGTTTATTTTTTAAGTTTTTTTTTTATTTCAGTTGCTTATTTAAAGATTGTGCGTCAGGTGGGAGCTCACGAAACTCTCCAGAGCTCATATGAAACAAAATGCATCACAGTACCCTAAAATGAGCAAAACACAGTTTAACTGTTCGTGGTGTCGCCCAAAAATAGGGAAATACAGTTTGATGATTACACTGAATGAAAAATTGTATGCCTCCTAAACAGATCCCGGTGTCCGAGTGGTAGCAATTGGATTTATTTCCGATATTATTATTATTTTTTATTAATCATGCCAATAAATTTAGAAATAATGGGAGACATTAACAGACCTTGAACGTATGAGAACCTTTTCGTTAATGTAATACCCAATGTATCGCAATTATTGATTACCAATTTATGTAAAACAAGTATGGAACTCGTGTTACTATTCAGCGATCGTAATTTGTCCACTCTGTTTTATGAGCTTCTGTTTCTCTTTATCAGTAGCAATGCAATTATCATCTTTATATTGACAAGTTACTTTAGCTGTCTCTTGAATTAAGAATTAGTTTTTTTTTGTTTAACGCATTACGCCACAATCACAATGCCCAAAGACGCTGAAAAACTAGGCAGCAACTTTCAAATCGCAAGACAATAAAAGTGATCTGAGAAAATACACTACGGAGCTTTTCCACTTGCTATCTCGAGGTCTAAGAGGAAAAAAAAAAAAAAAACTAGAAGCAAGCGTGTCAGCCATAACACGGATAAAAAGAGTAAATCGTCTCTAAGAAAAATAAACAGTTCTACATCTGTGGTGAACAGAAAACGCAGGGCAGTGGCGATGCTAGCTGATGAGAACTGGGTGGGCCATTAAGAGGAGGGGGTGGCTAAACATAATGGGAGAGGAGACACACATTTTGAAGTGTTTGGCAGAAATTTTTGGCAAAAAATTCTATTCATGTGCACTTTACTCGACGCTGATAATGTTATCCCTAGTCAAAAAAAGTTTTCATGTGAATACTGTACATAGTATTTATTCAACGTATGTAGTATGGGAATAACGGATACGAATCTCTATGGCAAGTTACTATTTCTTCCCAATTTTAGCTTACTTAGGTCTTCTCTCTCTCTCTCTGATTGTTTTAAACTATAATTCCAAAACACGTGTTTCTGCTGCTCTCTTAGAAATTCGTTCAGAGGTCTCCCCCCACCCCCTTCCCTCACATAAGTACAAAAACTAACAGCCATGTGGAATGCCATTTTGCTTTTTTACTTTTTTATTTAAGAAGGTACAATTCATAAATTTCAAAAAGACTAAAGTTTAGAACTGATTGGTTTACATCGGTGACACGAACATTAAATTTTCTCGCGGGTCATATTTAGTTTCCACGCTACAGAAAAAGTATCATTTTACATTCAGAGAAAATAATCGGTGATTTTGCGTGCGCATATAAAATTCTCCTAACACTTTTTTGTCAATATCATTTTTCATCCTGTGGCGAATGGCAAGTTTATTACTCTTTTTTTTTAATTTTATTGGAGGTTTAATGACCACGGTGAGCAACTCGGTGGGCTATAAGCGTCGCCCGTCCCTAATTTGGGGCCACTGGTTCCAGGGAAGGGAGAGAGTCAGCCCCGTAAGACAAAAACAACATCCATGCCTCACCGGGATTCGAATCTGGACCCATCTTGGACGAATGATCATTCATAAGCCATCGCTTAAAGCTTAGACCACTGCGCCACCGGGGCGGCAAGTTTATACTTAAGGATATCTTTACGAGGAGCAATACATTTGCTGGATGTTGATCTGACAAAGTGCGCAAAAGGTCTGGAGCGTCAGGTCATTTGTAGTAATAACCCTCTACAAACAACATCTAAAAAGGAGAGAGACTTCATTTCATCGCCGGCATGATACATCTGAAACAAAGCACGATGGAACTTTTTATCCATGTATACATACATACATACATACATACTCACCAGAATAAAAAAAAAAAAAGCTGATTAAAAAAATACAAGATGATCCCCAAAATTAGCCAAAGAAATTTCTCCACAATCTCTCGTCTAGAGCGAAAGCATTGGCAGCAATCCCCCCACTCCCCACTAAAAATAATTTTGGTTTTGCATCGATTTCAAGAAATGATTCAGATGACGACACAAAACGTGGGAAAATCTCACGAACACTGTAAAACCTATAAATGTTAAATTTTATGATAATCGCCAAATTCGTTATCGGGAGGGGAAAAAATGTGTTCCATGGAAGTTCAACTTCCTCTTGTCTGATTTGATTAAATATAATCAAAAACTGACATGGAAGTCTATCACAGAGTTGTGAGACATCGAAATATAAACATCGTTCATGAACTAATCATATTTTTTTGAAATAAAGAATTCCTTTCCTTCAAAACGTGAGTTCAACAATACATGCTTCCCCACGGTGGGGGTGATGGGTGGGATCGCTTCTTGCGTGCGGGAGGAATGCCATTCTTCTTCCGGTACCAAGTCCCCGCACGGCCGTGGCCACGACACAGCGTGCTTCGCCGATTGCGCTGTCAACGTGGCAATGCACTGGCCATGCACCATGTTTAAAAATTCTTTTCTCGGCGCTCGGGCAAAAGCTTCTTCTTTTGATAGATTAAACTTTTCTTTGCAAAGAATAAAAACTGCAGCTTTCTAAGTGCTGTACTGCATTGGCTTTTTAAGCATTGAAGAAAGGCTCTCTCATGGCTCATAACTCAAAAACTAAAGCAGATAGAAACGTGTGCATTGCACCAATGGATTCCTTGGTAAAAATTAAGAAAGAATGATGATTTATGTATTTATTTTTATTCTAAATAACGGAGATATTTGTGTTTTTACGCAAAATATGTCCTCCATGCACCAAAATTTAAAAAATTCTATCTTCTAACCAATCGGAAATAAAAAATTGAAACTTTCAGGGTTTTTATAAGTTGGAAGTAGCTACCCATTAAAAAAAATTGTAAGAATCGGAGATGTGTTGGTGGAAAATTAATTCAAAATCTGACAATTTCGCGTGGAATGACCCAGCTGCTGGAGGGTGTGTGGTGGAGGATCCATAGAGCGAACAACACGTTGAGGTGGTCAACATAGATGCTCATTTGGGTTAAGTCTGGGGAATTAGGGGGCCAGAGAAGTACTTTGAAGTCTTCATCGTGCTCTTCCAACCACTCTCGGATATTTCTAGCTGTGTGACACGTCGCACTGTCATGCTGAAAAATCCCATTTGCCCCAGGAAAGACAATAAGCATGTATGGGTGTACGTGGTCTGCAAGGATGGATTCATAACGAATTCGGTCTATAGTGCCTTCCACAGGTATGAGTGGACCCAGAGAATGCCACGAAAACATTCCCCAGACTATAACACTGTCCCTACCAGCTTGCGTTCTTCCAGCAATGGTTGAAGAGTGTTTGTTCTCCGATGTTTCTCGCCTTATCATGTGCCAACGTCTATCCGTTCGATGAAGCAGAAAAATGTGACTCATCAGAGAAGGCAATCCTTTGCGAATCAGCGGAGGTCAAATTCTGATACTGCAGTGCAAATAAAAGCCTTTTCTGCCGATGCACCTTCTTTAGCAAAGGTGCAGTGACTATCCATCTGCATCAGAGCCCCATAAGCAGCAGGGTTCACTGAACTGTTGTTTTAGACACACTTTCGGTAGCCCATTGGTTCATTCGGCCAGTGAGTTGCTCCACTGTAGCGCGTCGATCGGCCCTCACGCGCCTTCGAAGCCAATGTTCACCTCTCACATCAATGGCATGTGGTGCTCCGAAGTTTCCACATCGCTTATTAGCAATGGTGCCATTTCTTCAATCACGATACACTGTAACCAAAGCAGCATGTGAACAGTTCACAAACTGCACTGTTTCAGAAATACTGCCACCCTTGGCTCGAAAGCCGATAATCACCCCTTTTTGCAAATCTGATAAATCGCTCCTTTTATCCATGAAAGCAATGATTGATATGTTTTCAGAATGCCTACACAGCACACCTTATACACCCTCCATGCCAGCTCATGACACGGGCCTTCTTTCATTGGCTACATGCTGTTGACCAAAAGTAGGAGGTGGTCACAATAGTGTGACTCGGCTGTGTATATACATATACGCAGGGTGTTTCCCAAAGTGGCGGCTCACTTCAATAACTCGAGAAAGAATTGGAACAGAAAAACAGGGTCAACGGGTATTAATAAGGGATGATATGATCTATTTAAGAGATATGTGAATGACCTCCCAGGCCCCCTGACCAGGGGGCTATCTCATAAACAAAGCAAGTTAGGGGGAAATTCCAATTAAAAAGTTATACAGCGTTTTTACCTTAGTGTAAATCCGCAGAAAAATTTCTAATAGCTCCCCAAGTTTGGGCTGTGCCCTCTTGAGCTACTGCATGTCTACAAGGAAAAGTTGTTTACCCTGCAAATCTCGAAATGTTTCTGCCTTTTCCTGAGCTTCGTAAGAAAAGGCATCTGAGGGGATGATTTTTTCGTTGGCAAAACTAAGGGTTCGAAAGACCCCCCCCCCCAACTTCTCTCGCTTTTTGCCAAGAAGCTGTTAAGTCACCTAAACTTTGCACAAAATGCCGCTGTGTAGTAAATTTAGAGTTTCAGTTTATGTATCTAGAACTTTAGAAGGAAATCTTGGAAATTATGGTCCTATTCTATTCCCGAATCCCCGAAATAAATACTTGCCTATGGTAACCCCCCCTTCAGGAGCTCAACAAATACAAAAATCAACAGATATTTTGGGGTAAAGCAACTCACAGTAAGAGTTTTTACCACCAACTTGATAGCTGAATTCAACCACACAGTTATTCTAACTTCTCACAGTGGCTTGTAGTCGAAATTCACACTGAACTGTATAAACTTGCCATTTTAATGTAGTAACTTGTTCTAATAACAATACCATCAATAATAGTGGGGAAAGATCACATGTAAATCATTCACAAAATTCAAAATGTCCGCCATCAGCTACAATGCATGTTTGAATTCTAAGAAGTACAGTTTCTGGCAACTTATGCAGCTGACGCGAAGCAATACTCCTACAGGCATTAATAATTCATTGTTTCAAAACATTCCGATCATCAGGTGGTGTTGCATAAACTTGGGATTTCAAATAGCCACAAAAATAAAAATCCATTGGTGTTAAGTCCGGTGACCTGGGTTGCCATTCTACGTTCCCGCCATATCCTATAATCCTCTCCTTGAAAGTTCGTTTGAGGAAATTTTGAACAGGCAATACTTTATGTGCTGGGGCTACATCGTGTTGAAACCACATAAGAAGATGACTTTGAAGCGGAAGAACATCAAAAAAATCAGAAAGTACTTCCTTTAGAAGGTCACAATAACGTCCTCTAGTAAGTGGACCTTCAAAGAATACAGGGCCAAGAATTGTGTTTCTACATATCCCACACCATACTGTAACAGATCATTTTCTTTGATGACGAACATCTCTTGTCTCGTGAGGATTATCCAGAGCCCAAAAATGAGAATTGCTTTTGTTTGTTACATCTTCATGAGAGAAACAGGCCTCACCAGTCCACAAGACGTCATGCAGAAAAGAAAGTTGATCATTTTTTTCTAGAATGAAATTGCACCAATCCAACTGTTGTTCGTTATCACCTTCATATAAAGCCTGCTGTAAATGGGCGTGGTATGGGTGCTAACCATGCCGATTCAAAATTTTCCAAATTCTGGCATTAGAAAGGCCACATGCTAAGCTCATTTCTCTGGTACTGATTTGAGGGTTTAAAAGAGCATAAGCGACAACATCTTCATCATGAACCAGCGCGCCAGATCCTTGAGGTCTTCTAATGCATGGTCGAGGACTCACAGTGCCTGTTGTTCGTAAACGCATAGCAGCACGTCTTACGGTGGAAGAACTTGGACACAGCAAATCAGGGAAACGTTCTGCATATAATTTTCTAGCAGCGCGAGCGTTTCGTCGACATCCTCCAAAAATTAATATCATTTCATAATATCCAGCAAATAAATAACTTTCCATTAGTAGGGTTTGTTTTTGCTTGGCCCATTGAACGAGTTCAGGAATAAAAGCATTTGACCCATTGTATACACGATACAGGAATCACCGTAAGAGATGGGCATATTTCAACTTCGGTACAAATGTTTTTCTCGATAATGTAGCAAGGTAAGTAAAAGAGCATGGTCTGCTACGGTAAATTTTAACTGTGCTATATTTCACAAATTTCGAATTGAAGAACCCATATTTCCTGATGTCAGAGGTCGGGAATTGCCAATAACATCACAAGACTGTAGCACGAGTCTTTGCATCTGCTAATTCTACAGCTTTCATGGACTATGTAAGAAGCCAGGAGGTATTTAAATGGGGGGCAATGGGGATTTCTCTATAGCCCCATTAACTTACATTAGAAAAAGGTGCATTTCTTCTATTTTTCATTAAATTTTATTTTATTCTGGTGGATTTCAAAACTTCCATTTTTTGTCGAAACCCCGAAAAAGAATTCTATACGCCCTTGTAATAAGGGCAACACAGTCCAAATGATTGCTTAAAACTACAAGACGCTGGTATGGAGCTGTTTGTAGCTTTAGGCATTGGATAGACTAAATATCTGTTGATTTTTGTATTTGTTGAGTTCCTGAAGGGGGGTTACCATAGGCAAGTATTTATTTCGGGGATTCGGGGATAGATTAGGACCATAATTTCCAAGATTTCCTTCTAAAGTTCTAGATACTTAAACCGAAACCCTAAATTTACTACACAGCGGCATTTTGTGCAAAGTTTAGGTAACTTTACAGCTTCTTGGCGAAAAGCCAGAGAAGTCAGGGGGCTTTCGAACCCTTAGTTTCGCCAACGAAAAAATCATCCCCTCAGATGCCTTTTCTTACGAAACTCAGGAAAAGGCAGAAACATTTCGAGATTTGCAGGGAAAACAACTTTTCCTTGTAGATGTGCAATAGCCCATTAGGGCACAGCCCAAACTTGGAGAGCTATTAGAAATTTTTCAGCAGATTTACACTAAGGTAAAAACACTGTATAACTTTGTAATTGGAAATTTTTTTCTAACTTGCTTTGTTTACGAGATAGCCCCCTGAGCCCCCTGATCAGGGGGCCTAGGAGGTCATTCACATATCCCTTAAATAGATCATATCATCCCTTATTAATACCTGTTGACCCTGTTTTTCTGTTCTAATTCTTTCTCGAGTTATTGAAGTGAGCCGCGACTTTGGGAAACACCCTGTATATTGTCAAGCTATGACAGCAGAAAAAAAAATGAAAATATGTTCACAATGAATCGTTGACAAGTAGGGAGTTCTGATAAGTCTCAACTATGTGGTAGTCAGTTACTTCTCATTAAAATGTCACAGAATAAATGTATACAACTGTTCTTAAAATTTCTTTGAATACATCCAATTCTGCTGGTAGTGTGTTGGTCAAAAAGCCTTGTCCTCCTGAAAGAAAACACCCAAAACTGAGATCATTCCTAGGCGATATGGAAAAACTTCTTGGAAAACATGGAGTTACTGGTCAACTTTAAGTGCATTACACTAACAGAATCCACACCATGCATTTTTCAGGGTGCAATGTTTATCTCCATTATATTACACAAATGCTTAGTGGAATACACATACAATATTCTATTTGTTCATGCAGCCATTTGAATAAATATAAATCTCATCACTAATCATATGCTTTGGAGCAATGAAAGATGGTTAACTGCTTCCCTTACCAGTTTAAATGGAAAACATTGAAAAAAAAATTACCAATTTTTTAATTGCATTTTCAGATAAAGGAAACTGAAACAAAACAAAACATTTTTTAGTTTTTTAATTTTACATTGTGAAAAAAAATACTGCTTTAACATCACTTTTCTATCCTGAGTTATCTTGGGCAACACAAAAATATTAAATTTTAGTTTTTGAAACAGGGAACTACACAAAGTGATACCTGACATTCTGTACATTGATATTTTTTCTTATGATATCGGCCAACTCTTCATCAAAACATTTGCAGAAAAATTCCAAAACATGACTGACGTTGTCAACTTCAAAACACAAATATGGTTGTTCAGTAAAGGAAAAACAAGCAGGTGCAGTGGCAAGCTATTTGGTTGAATTTCGCACTATTGCCACACTGTTGCAAATTTGTCAGAATCACTTGAGTTCTCTTTCAAGTCGTAACTTACTGAAGAGTCATTCTTATTTAAATTTCCAAGTCAATATCCTTGTACTCACTGTCATCAATTTCTGATTGATTATTTGCTGTTGCATTCCTTGCTTTGTAAAAAAAAACATAACTTATCTTGGCTGTATCGTCTACAATCCAAGACTATATTAACCACAAAGCAAACACAATTCAATAGCTAACGAAAACACACATGGGGCAAGAGCAAAAGCGAACAAAATGAGTCAAGTGTTCCTGCGCGCAACTGTGTGCATTCACAACCAACAAAATTTCCGCAGAAGTATTCATTTCCTCCCCAGCTACCTTCAGCATGTTTTAAATCGGGTAAAAGCACATCATTCCGAAAAATTCTGCCACACCCGAGTTTTCTCGGGGGATAATATTTATTTGTAATGTATAACAACACAAGTTAACTTGGGATAATCAAAGAAGTGGTTAAGGTCGCTACAAAAGTTGACCATTCTAGCTTTATAAGCATTTTCTGCATCTGAAGTGTGATTACAGTGTTAATGCTAATTGTTTTCTAGAATAGTTCAGATATGCTTGTCTTAGACGCTGCAGGGTAATTACAAATGATTGCCCCGATTACAAATGACAATAACGTGTTTATGAAGATAAATAGACAGCTGATATCTCTACACAAGAAAGAAGGAAGTTTATAATTTTATTGGAACCTACTGCTGTGTTGCTATGGTGACGTAGGGAAGTGAGCTGCCCGTGTGCCAAAGCCAGTGGGAAGAAATGGCGACCGCAGCAGAAAAGGAGTTTTGCATGCTGAAGTTTGAAAAGTGTCAACTCTGTTGTTACAGTGGAATGTTTCGTAATCGCTACAAACGTGCTCCTCCATGCTAAGAGCATAAGGAGGTGGCATAGGCAGTTTGTAGAAACAGGATGTCTTTGTAAAGGGAAGAGTACCGGCCGACCACGTGTTTCAGAGAAAACGTTGACAGAATTCATCAGAGTTTTGAATGCAGTCCACACAAGTCAAGTTACTGCGCCAGCCAGGAGCTGCAAATGCCACAAACAATTGTTTGGTGTGTTCTTAAACGAAAGTTGCATATGAAACCCTACAGAGTTCAAATTTTGCACGAACTAAAGACCGACGACAAAGTGCAGCACGCTACCTTTGCTGAAACCATGCAGGAAGCCATGGAGGATGACACATTTGCGTCACGCCTAATTTTCAGTGATGAAGCTACCTTTCATATCAGTGGCAAGGTAAACCACTACAACACTCGCATATGGGGCACGGAAAAACCTGTTGCTGTGATTGAACATGAGCGTGACTCACCGAAAGTCAATGTGTTCTGCGCAATTTCCAGTGTGAAGGTCTATGGATCTTCTTTCTTCATTGAAGATACAGAAACGGGTACTGCTTATCTAGATATGATTCAGCAATGGCTACTTTCACAACAGGATGACGATTCCGGGGACTACATCCTACAGCAAGACAGAGCACCCCCACATTGGAATATGCACGTTCGCCAATTTTTGAACGAAATTCTGCCGAACTGTTGGATTGGTGGTTGTGGACAGGATGACAGGGTTTTATGCAAGTGGCCCCCCAGGTCTCCGAACCTTACTCCTTGCGACTTCTTTTTGTCAGGGTATGTTACCATGTGTATGTGCCTTTGCCGAGAACACTGCACGAACAAAGATGTGCATTCAGATTTATCTGGAATCAGAGATTATGGACATGCTTCATAATGTATGGTGTGAAATGGATTACCGTTTAGATGTTGTCCGCATGACCCAGGGGAGTCACACAGAACATTTGTAAGGTATGGAAACAAAATTCTAAACTTCCTTCTTTATTTGCATTTTTGAACTTCACTTTTAGTTGGTAAAGTTCGATGAACACTTACCGCACGTGGATCTTGGCTTTCAATCCATATTTCCGTTACGTGGATGCGGCACGGGATTTTTTCATTTGGCCACGGGTCCGCTTCTTTTTTTTTTTTTTTTTTTTCTCCGTTGGAATTTATTTTGTCTCATCACCAAATGAGTTTTTCCCTTGCTGCATCCTCATTTACTTCAATATTTATTCATACCCGAGTACTTTCGGTACTACTACTATACCGTCTTCGAGGGGACATTTTGCTCCAACTAGCACGGACCGTGTCAGCTGGGCATTTCGGTGGTTCTCGCGGGCTGCTTCTGTCATCTGCTATCGCTTCTTCTTGGGCGTTGTGGCGCCATCTCTTGTTGGTCAGTGATCTCCTTTTTCGAACTTTTTCTTTTTTTTGCTCAATTTTAATTAAATTTCTCCAGCTGTTTCTCAAATTATTAGGGTCATTGTGGTTGCAAACTTTTGTCCTATTTTTTTCAATCATTACCGACTCTGCTATTCTGAGGTGTTTTTCGGATTTACAGCTTTTAATGATTTTTATATTTTCGAATTTTGGATATTTTTGGTTATCCAGACAGTATTGAATCAGTGCTGTTTTTTCTTCTTTTTTCTGCCAGTTTTTTATGTGTTGTTTTAATCTGTGTTTAAGCTTATTTTTGGTACTTCCTATATAAGCCATTGGAGGATTTTCAGTAATAGGAATTGAATAAATACCTGCTTTTTCTAACATTCTTATTTTATCATTATTTTTTGTTACTATATTTTTGATGGTATTTACTTTTCCTCCAATTTGAATGTTATGCTTTTTACAAATATTATTAATTTCATTGGTAGTGCCTTTAATGTAAGGAAAACCATTTAAATATTTGATTTCTTTTTTAATTACTACAGCATTATTTTTTTTTATTTTCTTTATTACTTCTGTGTCCCATTTTTTTATTAAATGGTTAGGATAACCAAAGCTGCTTGCAATTTTTTTTATGAATTTGATTTCTTCATTGATGAACTGAGGAAGTACCAAAAATACTAGGAAGTACCAAAAATAAGCTTAAACACAGATTAAAACAACACATAAAAAACTGGCAGAAAAAAGAAGAAAAAACAGCACTGATTCAATACTGTCTGGATAACCAAAAATATCCAAAATTCGAAAATATAAAAATCATTAAAAGCTGTAAATCCGAAAACACCTCAGAATAGCAGAGTCGGTAATGATTGAAAAAATAGGACAAAAGTTTGCAACCACAATGACCCTAATAATTTGAGAAACAGCTGGAGAAATTTAATTAAAATTGAGCAAAAAAAGAAAAAGTTCGAAAAAGGAGATCACTGACCAACAAGAGATGGCGCCACAACGCCCAAGAAGAAGCGATAGCAGATGACAGAAGCAGCCCGCGAGAACCACCGAAATGCCCAGCTGACACGGTCCGTGCTAGTTGGAGCAAAATGTCCCCTCGAAGACGGTATAGTAGTAGTACCGAAAGTACTCGGGTATGAATAAATATTGAAGTAAATGAGGATGCAGCAAGGAAAAACTCATTTGGTGATGAGACAAAATAAATTCCAACGGAGAAAAAAAAAAAAAAAAAGAAGAAGCGGACCCGTGGCCAAATGAAAAATCCGTGCCGCATCCACGTAACGGAAATATGGATTGAAAGCCAAGATCCACGTGCGGTAAGTGTTCATCGAACTTTACCAACTAAAAGTGAAGTTCAAAAATGCAAATGCATTAATGCACGTTAAATAATTAACCTCCAATATCGGAAGTAAATTGTTCCTTCTTTATTGTGCAAAAATGTGATCTCTGTATCTATGTTCATAAACCAGGTATTGTCATTTGCAATCGGGCGTAATTATTTTGAATTACCCTGTACTCTCTCCAAAGCAGTACCCCCGCAATCATTTACAAAGCCTTCTGAAAGGCACAGTTTGCAAAATCAATAAGAACAAAGTCAAAACTGCAACAAGAAATTTTAGCATCAGGCATTGGCGAAGGACACAGCTGCAGCTGTATGACATTTCTGCAAGTGGCTTTTAGTGGTTTCAGGCATCAATGTTGCATTTACTGAAAATGTTTTTACATGACTCAACCTTTATAGAAGCTAAATATAATGATTTATCTGTCTGCTTACAATTAAGAAACTACACATGATTTAAATTATTGAATATTTTTTTAAGAATCTCTATACCTGTTAATACCTTGTAAGCAATACTACTATTGTTTATAACTTCCATGTAGCTTCTGCATTTTTTGGAATTGCAGTTTCCATGCAAATGCCGGCAATGAGATAATATAGGTTAACCTGCAAATGCAAAATTCATCACGCAGACAGAACTATCACAAAGATATAAAAAAAGTATGTACACCAAAAATTCTGTATAAAAGTATTACTTGTTGTCAGAGTACAGAAGTGCATATAATTCACGATGCATGCCCTCTGGTCTTTTAAATGTTGCTTCCATGAGTCGCTTTTTCCTCTGCAAAGAATAAAAGAAAACATCAAATGATTTACACAGAACATAGAAATTACACAGCTCAATAAAAAAAAGTTACAATACATTAAAGATAATTTCATAATTTATCAAAGAGAAATTATAAAATTATTCCAAAAATAAGAAGAAAATAAGAAAAAATAAATAAATAGAAGATTATTCTTATACTATTATTACTCCAAAAATAATAATAATATAAGAATAATTTCATAATTTATCTTCATCGTTTCTTTACTGACTCAGTGAAACGGAGAGTGGGCCGCAGGGTCCATGTTTCAAGCCTTTGAGAATGGTTTGTGTGTATCTAATATGTTTTTCAACCACAAGTATATCCACACATATACTTGGGAAAATTGTACTCTTGATCAAAAGAGTGTGATAGATTTTGTTGTCTACAATCAGCATTTGAAACACTTAGTTGTTGACACTTGTGTGATGAGAGGTGCAGATGTTGGTTCTGATCATTACTTGGTAGTGTCACGAGTGAAACTGAATGTTGGTTGGAAGAAAAGGAATATGAAGAGGCCCAGGATGGAAAGAATAAAGGTTGAAAGGCTCCCTGAATATCATCAGCGTTATTCTGCCTTACTCAGAGAATGACTGAAGAAGCTGAAGTCTTGCGAGAGGGTTGTAGAAAAGAAGTGGGAATGTTTTAAGAACTGTGTTGTCACAGCTGCTGAAGAGGTCTGTGGCACCACAATAGTGGGTAACAATAGAGGTGATGCTTGGTGGAATAGTGAGATTGAAGAGGCAGTAAAGAGAAAGAATGAAATCTATTTGAGGATGTTGCAAGGTAGAGTTTCTGTGGATGAATATCGCTGTAAGAAGCGTGAAGCAGCTAAGCTGGTTTGCCAGAGTAACGCAACAGATAGGAAGGAGAAGATGGAAAGGCATAAATTGGCTTTTGGAAAGATAGGAAGACTTTCTGGAAGTACATGAGACTCAGGAGAAACAAAGTTGTAAGTTGTGTGAAGAATAGGATCGGGGAAATGATATGGGAGCCCAATGAGTTAAGTGAAAGATGGGATGAATTCTTCTGTGAGTTACTAGATCAAGAAAGCAAAGGTGATTCTGAGGCAAAAGCAGATGATGTCACAGCAAAGGATGGAAGCACAGAAGGAATCTCAAGAGAAGAGGTGTGTAAAGCTCTAAAATCTCTTCAGAATGATAAGGCTTCGAGAGTTGATGGCATAACTGCCAAGATGTTGATATATGGTGGTGACTCTGTAATTGACTGGTTAACTAAAACTTGCCAATAGTACTGAGAGTTAGGAATGGTCCCTTGGGATTGAAAGGATGCTACCATTGTTCCCTTGTATGAGGGAAAAGGTGATCAGACTGACTGCATGAATTATTGTGGTATTAGCCTACTGAGTGTGCCAGGGAAAGTGTTTGGTAAGGTTGTTATTGAAAAAGTATGGGGTCATACATCAGAAGAAGTGTGGGATGTTCAGAGTGGTTTTATGCCTAGTAAAGACTGCACTAACCAAATTTTTGCATTATGCATGATGATTGAAAAATATCTGGCTGGTGGTAAGAAAGTTTTTGCTGCCTTCATAGATTTAGAGAAAGCCTACGACCGAGTAAATAGGACACTTTTGTGGAAGGTATTGAATGAATATGCAGACCTCAGCACAGACTTCATTGTAAAAAGTAGTGAGAAAAGTGACAATTTTTTTTTTTTTAGTGACTAAATAGTGACTGCTTAAATAATTGAAAACCAGACTAAACCATTTAAAACGATAGAACACACACACACACACACACACACACACACACACACACACACACACACACACACACACAGTATATGGATAGAACTTATAATTTGCACTTTGAACGGATTTACTTTATTCTTTGCTCAACTGTGAACAATTCACTTTATAATTTGTGATAGAACACATGTTATTTAATGTGATTACATGTTGTAAAAAAACCAACAATATATTGGATGGGCAGGTGATTCCTTTCAATATTTTTTTATACCCTACTGTTTGTGAAAATTGCAACACCAAGAAGAATGAACCTTGCGATTCGAATGAAATTTATACCAAACATTACTGATATGACTGTACATAAGCGATTTAATTTTCTGAAGAATACAATTTTTACCTGCAAAAATCAGTATCTTGTGAAGCCTCTGCGGGCTGCAATAAGAGCTTCAAGACGAGTTGGCATTAAATCGAAAAGGCATTGGATGGTGTCTTGGGTAATTGCTTGCCAGGCAGCGTGTATACGCGGCCACAGATAACTGGTACTGACCACTGGAGGACTTTGATGGGCCAGTTGCCAAGTGACCATATCCCAGACATGTTCAATAGGTGACATGTCTGGTGAACGTGCAAGCCAGGGAAGAAGCAGTATCTGCTGTGCTGCGAAGAGGGCTTGAACATTCCTGGCAACATGAGGTCAGGCATTGTCCTGCTGGAATATAGTGCCTGGAGTGCTACGAAGGAAGGGTATGACTTCTGCCTGTACAACTTCACTGATGTAGTGGTCGCTGGCGATATTGCCCTTAAGTCATAGCAGCCGAGATCGCGAATGTTACCCAATGGCACCCCACACCATCACACTTGGCGTTTGGCCTGTATGACACTCAACAATGCATGCTGAAAGAAGGCGCTCACCACAAAACTGTCTAATGCGTATGAGGCCATCATGGTAGTTCAAGCTGAATCGGGACTCATCCGAAAACACGACATGTTGTCAATTAGCACGCCATTGTCTGCATTGAAAACCCCATTGCAGTCTGAGGCGTCCATGGTTCAGGGTCAAAGGAATCTGCCACAAAGGGATGCATGCAACCAGTCCTCCGTGCAACAGACGCTTCGAACTGTGGAGGCAGACAATGCCACACCTGTTTCAGTGCTCCACTGTTGTGCTAACACTTGCAAATATGTGGAACGGTTCGCCACTGCCAGATTGTCGATGCAACTGGTTCTCCTCAGTCCACTGCCACCACACGCACATCACTATCATGGCGTTATGTCTCATCCGAGCCGCAATGCCACGGTACGAAAATGCACCTTCACGCAGACCAATCATTCGTCCCTGTTCAAACTCTGTCGTATGGTGATATTGCGCACTTCATCGCTGCCAAAGCATTATTGAATCCTGGAGACATTTTCACAACTTGCTGTCCATGATGCACTACTGGTGTGTATCCTAAATAACCCTCTCTTTCTATCCCTCACTCAACTGTTCAGGCGGCGCTTGGCGCTTACTGGGCCAAGACATGCGCAATGACTCTGCATTTCTAATCATTTGCATGTCCTACCCTGCTCTGCATATCCTGTAAGTTTCATCTGATTACCATCATTCTTTCATGGTGTTGCAATTTTCACAAACAGTAGTTTATTTTATCAGCATGATGGCATTTGACGATTTATATACTGCACTAGCAAAATAAGTATGTTCTAGAAATGATTACATATACAAACTACCATAGGCTTATACGTATAATGAAAGACTAATAATAAAGAATGAATGTAATGTTTAACAAGAAAGATGACACCGAATTTTCGAGTGTAATAAGCACGTCACTAGAATCCGTTCTGACACAAATTAAATTTATCATAGCTATTCAAAGTCAATGGAACCGGTATGGAAAACAATAGTATCTGACGGAAGAAAGAAGTTTTTCAATCGGGCCTTTAATCCCTCAGATATTGCTGTAAATGGAATCGTGAGCTTACGAACTCTTAGAAACAGAGTTATCAACAAAAATAAGATGTGACTTTACGTCCCCTGATGGAAAAACCATGCATTAAAGGAAGAAAGTATTCTCAAAAGGTTTATCCATATGAGCGGTATCGGTCCAAGAAAAAAAAATTTAGTCGAGTTTTCAGAAGCCCAGATTTTGCTACAAATACTTCAGAAGCAGAAATTAGCACTTATGACCCTTGGTGGCCAAACCATTCTTTACCAAACATTAAAAATTATGTGAAAAATATTTTCCATCAGGTCTTGTATGCGATACAAGAAGAATTTTTCAAATCGGAGTTTTAGGAGCAGAAAAAGCAATTTACCTTTGTGCGCCCAGCGGAAAGTCTATGATTTACTTGAAAATTTTTGAATTTATAGGAAAAACATTTCGCATCGGAAACGCTATCCAACAAAGAAGGATTTTTTTCAAATCGGACTTTTAGAAGTAGAGATATTGACAAAAAATATATATACATCTATGCCCCCTGGCGTAGAAACCATGCAATATTTCAAGAAGAAAATGTTCCTAAAAGGTTTGTCGACATGAGTAGTATAGTCTACAAACGATGTTTTTTCCAATCGAGAATTTAGAAGCTCATATTTTGCTGCAAATACATCAGAAGCGGAAATTAAGACTTACGTTACCTCGTGGACAAACCATTTTTTACAAAAATTAGAAATTATGTGCAAACAATTTGCCATCAGGAGCTGTATCCGGTGCAGAAAGAATTTTTCAAATTGGAGATTTAGAAGCAGAGATATAGGGGAAACACAATTTACCTTTACGCCTCCTAGGGAAAAGTCTATGAATTACTTGAAAATTTAGAAATTATATGAAAAACATGGCACATCGGAAACTATCTAATAAAGAAAGAATTTTTCAAATCGGACCATTAGAAGCTGAGATATTGACAAAAATAAGATATACGTATCCGCCCCTGGCAGAGAAACCATGGAATATTTTAAGAAGAAAATACTCTGAAAAGGTCTATCGACATAAGTGGCATCGGTCCATGAAAGAATTTTTTTAATCGAGATTTTAGAAGCTCAGATTTTATGGCAAATACATCAGAAGCAAAAATTAACACTTATGCCCCCTGGTGGCCAAAGTATTCTTTACCAAAAATTATAAATTATACGCAAAAATTTTTTATCAGGAGCTGTATCCGCTAAAGAAAACGTTTTTCAAATTGGAGTTGTAGAAGAAGAGATATCGGGGAAAACGAAATTTACTTTTACACCCCCTGGCGGAAAATCTATGCATAATTTGAAAAAGCAACTATTAATAAAATACTCTTTGACATAAATGGAATTAAAAGATGAAAGAATTTTTTCAATCGGATGTTTAGAAGCAAATATGTGGAATAAAATGTATTTTTGAATTCCGCATCATCTGCATTTACGCCCTCTAGCGGTGAAATTGTACATCGTAAAAAAACAAAAAACGAAATGAACGATCATCATTCATATATTTCAAGCTTCCCAATGCAAAAAGAATTTTCCAAATCGGACTAATAGTTGCAGAGATATCGTGTCTACAGACGGACAGACAAACCGATAATATAAGCACGATCTTTTTTCACAAAAAACGTGCTAAAAAAAATTAAGAAAACTATTTTTCCGAATTCTTCACGCAACTGGCTGAAATTTGTACATATACTATAATTGGCTAGGAGATGATGACCTTAAAAAATTCAAGTGAATTGGCAAAAACGTTTTTTAAATTAGCCGTAAAATGCCGATTACGAATTCTGGTCATGCCAGCCAGCCACATGATAAAGAGCAAATAAAAAAAATTATAGCCCATTTAAAAAGTTTTTAATTGATTTACGCGAGATTTGGAGGGCTCATTCCTATTAGCGATTTATGGCGCTGATCAAAATTTCAGAAATTTTCATGAAAAATCCACGGAGATAAACTTTCGTCATTTTTATTCCACTTGAAATAATCCTTGAGAGAACCAGCTGGCTGCTGTGGGCGGGGGTTACGGGGAGAGAGGTGCAGTGTGTGCGTCACTGCCTCTTGCCGGAGCTCCGCTCTTGACGAAGCTCGCTCTTGCTGCTGCGGTGAGTGGTGAGTCGCGTTTACAACTTGTGACCCCACACACGAGTGTGTTCGACAAGGATGGGCGTTTAACAAAACAATTTATTTTTGTTTCAGGATTTCTTTTTTCATCTGACAAAAAATCCCCTAGATACAAAAAAAAAAAAACAATGCAAAACTGTAGCTAAATTGAAAAAAAAATATAAGCACACTTAAGAAAAAGGTGAGAATAGTGACACAATTTTAAAAAAGGTAACAGAAAGTGACAAATTTTAAAAAAGGTGACAAATAATGAGAAAAGTGACTTGCACTGAGGTCTGAATATGGTGTTACTGGGAATCTACTTAATAGTGTAAAAGCCATGTATGCTGGCAGTAGAGCTTGTGTACCAGTGAATGGTGTTGCATCAAAATGGTTTTCTGTTGGTGCAGGAGTCAGACAAGGTTGTGTAATATCACCATGGCTGTTTAATATACAGGGTGTCCAAGAATTATTGGACACATTACAAAATTATACACTCAGTGGCCACTTTATTATGACCACCTGACAGTTTTAAGCAAATGAGCTATGGCTGCACGCTGTTGCCGCCAGAGGGCGAGGCTAGTATAAAAAGGGAAAGCTTAGTGCTTGCGACAGTAGTAGAAGTGATTTTTGGATGACGAGATGGGTAAAAAATGCGATTTGACGGACTTTCAACGTGGGATGATTGTAGGAGCTCAGAACCATGGAGCGAGTAACACCGAAACCGCCACATTCGTGAAATGTTCCAGAGCAGCTGTTGTTAAAGTGTTTAAAGACTGGACTGTCAATCAAAAAACTGGGTCTCTACGTGCAACGTGTGGTCGTCATCGACTAGTGACTAATAACAGACAACAGAAGGGCAACAGAGCAGCAAATTACAGACCACCTTAACCAAGGATCCCCTCAAATGATCTCTGCACGCACTGTTCGCCGTACACTGCATCGGATGGGATATGGCAGCCGAAGGACTGTTCAAACACCTTTGCTGCCTGCAGTTAACAAGAGAAAACGTCTCCAGTTCGCACAGGAGCACAAGGATTGGGCAGTCGATAATTGGAAACAAATTATGTGGTCCGATGAATCACGTTTTCCTGATGGCCGAGTGAGAATTTGGCGGAAACAGCACAAAAGTATGGACCCCAAATGCATTGCTACAACCCTTCAAGTTGATGGAGGCAATGTTATGGTTTGGTGAATGTTTTCCTGGCATGCTTTGGACCCTTTAATTCGTGTTGATCAACGTCTGACTGGCACATCATATCTAAACAACGTTGCGGACTAAGTGCATCCTGTCATGTGGATGGCTACTTTTAACAAGATAATGCGTCCTGCCATAGTGCTCGTATTGTACAGGATTGGTTTCAGGAACTGCTGGTGAGTTTACTTTGCTTAGGTGGCCCCCACAATCTCCAGATCTCAACCTCATTGAGAATTTGTGGGATGAAGTTGAACGAGCCATCAGACAGCTGGATCGAACACCCTGCAATCTTACACTCCTGGAAAGTGCTATTCGTCAAGCATGGTCTCAGATTCCACAAACCACCTATCAACATCTCGTGGAGTCCATGCCGCGAAGAATCAACGCAGTATTAAAGGCAAAAGGTGGCCCAACAAAGTACTGAGGGGGTGGTCCTAATAAAGTGGCCACTCAGTGTATAAAACAAAACATTAAACAGATAGAAAGAAACTGACTGCACTAACTTACAATGTAACTACAGAAGTTAATTAATTTTGATGTGAGATCCCTTGGTTGCTCGTAGTACGTCCAAGCGATACTCGATTTCATGCCATGTATTGGCAAGCATCTGAGGAGTTAAATGGAATTAATAGCAGCTGTGATATGCTGCTTCAGTTCCTGCAAATCAGTACAAGGCGTCTGATAGACACGATCCTTCACATAACCCCACATGAAATAATCCAATGGAGTTAGATCTGGAGAGTTAGGAGGCCATGGAATGGGACCACCACACTCAATCCATTTGTTGGGGAAATGCTCACTTAGGCACTTACGTACACACGTTGACCAACGCGGCGGCGCGCTGTCTTGTTGGAAAACGACGTTGCCATATCTTTTGATCTGGGGTATAGTGAAATTTTCTAGCATATCCAAGTAAATGTCACCATTTATGGTTTTTTCACAGAAGAAAGGGCCAATCACTTCTATTTTTGATAGGGCACACCACACATTAACTTTTGGAGAATCACGTTCCAGTTCAATAGCAGCATGAGGTGGTTCACTGCCTCATATCCTACAGTTGTGACGATTCACAATACCTGTTACATGAAATGTGGATTCATCACTAAATATTACAGTACTGAGAGAGAAAGTTTTCGCCGTTTTCTACTCGATTCAGCATAACCCTAGCGAAATTGTATCACAGAGTGTGATCATTTATATGCATCCTTTGCACTATTTGAATTTTATAAGCATGAAACTGTAATTTCTTGTGCAAGATATCGTGAACTGTCGATTTCGGAATGCACAGTTCTCTGCTTGCTTTACGAACGGATTTCCTGGGGCTTCGTCGGAAACTTCCATTAACTTGGCCAACTGTCTCACCGCTGACGCTAGGCCTACCGGCTCCTCCATGATGTGTCACATTGCCAGTTTCCTTGAACTGTTTCATCCACCGCTTAATTGAATTCATTGACGGAGGATTACAGCCATACTCTAAACAGTACCGTCTTTTAACTTTAATGACAGACTTTAATTCCGCAAATCATAACAGACACATCGCCTTCTGCCGTACGGATGGCATGACTACTAATTGCACATTTCTCATACATGCCTCGTCAGGCCACACCTAGTGCCTTTAGATTCTGGGAATAACAATTCTGCAAAACAAAAATATAGAAACTGTGTTAGTAATACGTGACATAGAAAAACAGACAATGCTCATAGTTTTGATTTTTTACATAATTTTGTAATGTGTCCAATAAATTCTCGGACACCCTGTATTTATGGATGCATGCATTCGTGATGCCAAAATAGATAATTCTGGTTTATGTCTTGGGGATATCGGTGTGTGTAGATTGCTGTATGCTGATGACAATGTCCTATTGGCAGAGAGCAAAAGTGAGTTGCAGAGTATGTTGTCCCGGATGTACGAAGTTTGCATGAAATTCAAACTGAGTATAAATAAGGAAAAACCAAAGTTATGGTTTTTGAGAGAGGAACTGGTAGTATTGAATCTAATATAAGTCTAAATAGCACAGTGATTGACCAGGTGAATGAGTTTGTGTATTTAGGAAGCATGTTTGACAGAGAGAACGAATTGGATGGTGAAATTAGTAGGCGAGTGAATTCTTCATTGAAAGTCATGGCTGCTTTGGGAGGATTTCACAGGAATGGTGGGTTCTCAAAAGAGTCCTGCATGGCTCTGTATGAAGGTGTAATTGTTCCTACTCTGATGTATGGCAGTGAAACCTGGGTACTACAGAAGAAACATAGGAGTCGTTTGCGTGCTGGAGAAATGTGTTACTTATGGGGGGTTTGTGGCAAGACATGTTCTGATTGTGTGAGGAATGAAGATGTGTTGCAGTTGTGTAATGTGAAGCAAAATGTTGTTAGCAAGGTGGAGACTAATATACTTCGGTGGTTTGGCCATGTTTAAATAATGAGTGATGAGTTGCTTACTAAGAAAATCTTTTCAGCCCAAGTGGTAGGAAGGAAAGGCAGAGGAAGGCCAAGGAAGTCATGGGATGATCAGATTCAGGAGTGTCTGCATGCAAAAAGATTATGAGTACGAAGTATAGAAGATCTTGTGTACGGCATGTGATGGATGTCAGTGAAGCCTGAGTTTTATGTCAAAATCGCTGTAAATGGAGAAGTTTGATACGGCAACAATAAGTAAAAATTATCTGGTAGTTTGTATTTCCTGGTGGAGCTAACCTCTGAACCTTAGAGAACAGCTTAGATATGTGATATCAAAGAGAAAGTACGATGTAAAAAATATCCACACTTTTACAATGTGATATTACAATTTTTCCATCACATTCAACATACTTTTGGCTCTTCACTAATACCCAGGCAACTGTTATTTCTGCAATGGAAAGATTAAGTCAGAGAAAAAATAGCTTAAAGAACAAAAAAAGATTACAGTGAATTATCGAGTGTAATGAGCATGTCTTTTAAATCCTTTCCACCTGAAAAGCACTTTCAAATACTTTTAGGAAGACAAAAAAAAAAAAAAAAATCAGCAAAAGAGAGAATGCATTTACAGTCTAGTGGAAAAACTGTGCATTGTGTGAAATATGGAATGTGAGCAGTGTTCTTCAAATTAAATGGAATGTGTCAACCCAAATTGAATCTATAATTGCTTAGTTTCAGTTGCTTGAAATTTTGTTGTCCTACATGGCATAATGGATAGCATGCTTGGATGTAAATCAGGAGATGCAAGTTCAATTCCCACTCCAGGGCAATGTAATTTTCAAGTTTTCAGAAGAGAGTTACATGTTGAACAATGAACTAGTATTGTACTTGTTCCAAACAATTAAAAGAAGTGACATGGAGGGAAAAATGATATAACTTTACCTCAAAATAATAAATTAATAACTAGGAACTGTACACCAACTACACAGTAAAACTATACTAGTAATCCAATTTATTGGCGAAGGAATATAAATTCGTTTCCTGCTCCAGGGCGATGTAATTTTCAAGTTCTCTGATTAGACTGATGTTACCTGATGAACAGTAAACACAGGCAGTTCAAGGATGTCTGATCGCTGAGCTAATAATAAAAATCGACACTGGAATTTTCTTCCTGAGGAAAAATGAACTACAATCATGGCTTCAATTTTAAAGTAGATGAAGATGACTACTACAAAAGTAGGCTAGTGTTTAATATCTGATATGAAATTTTTGTTTTGATAAAAATACACTGTCTACAAACATATGCAGTGTTAGAATCAGAAATAAATCTCCTACTAGCCCAGGGGACCATTAGAATTTGCAAACCACTGGTCCACCAACATGCCCACTGGTCCGTAAAAAATAATGAAAAAAAATTTAAGACATTTACAATATATGTAGTAAATAATGTATCATTTCAGTGTATTTATCTCCAATATTTGTTTTTAAAACGTGTAATTTGAAAGTGCAACTGACAGGACAAAGAATGTTTTCAAAATAAGATTCCGATGGATTGGCAATACCGCAGAGTAAGACTGCATTTCCAATCTGTTTTTAAATAAGGGAATGAGGAGATTCCAAGGGTACAAAAATTCACAAACGTTTGCAGCCTTTTTTTAATGTTTTATTGTTTAGCTTTGAATCGTGGGGATGGAGGTAATAAAAGACTGCTGTTGCCGTTACAAGACAAAGACTGGGAAACTGCCTTTCTGTATTTGTTGTTTCTTCCACTCTCATAGATGCCAACCTCTAAAAGTAGTTTTCAGTAACCAACATGTTCATTTTTCAGTAATTTTCAGTAACATTTTTTTTTTTCAGTAATTTTCAGTAATCCAGTCTACAGCGGCAAATTTGGGTATTTAACACTGCAACAAATTTTAATCTGTCAGAACTATTAACAAAATAATAATAATACAATAAAAAATAATTTGCTAGTGGGAAAATTTAAAATACTGTCTACCAGAAAAATATAATAAATTACCTCCAGACATGAAGAAAAATTATTCCTTGGAATGTTGCCAAATTATTATGATAAACTGGCTGTAGTTGCCATTTTGGCCTTCCTTAGTTCAATTTGCAAAAACTTCTTCTGATAGCATAGTTCACTGTGTGCAATGCTGTTTATTTTTTCTACTAATAAAGAAGACAGCACATGACTACTTAAATTAGGTCTGAATCATTCATGTTTTTGTTTTTTTCACAATACTGAAAATTCTTTCTGTACTTGCATTGCTATGAGGGACTATTAAAATCATTTTCATAATTTTGCTTAATGATTCATACTTTAACTGGCCACTTTCATTTTTCATTAAAGAAATTCTGTGCCACACTTCATCCATTCTCCCAGAAGTAACAGCACAGTTAAAATTTTCAAACTGGTAGTGAGCAAATTCAGATTCCACCTTGTCAGATTCTTCTGGTTTCAAAACTGGAAACAGGGAACACATATATTGGACTGATGCAAAAGAAACACTTTGCCTTAATGCTACATCTGCAATTTCAGAATGACTCAGAAATTCATCATTAAGTGGAAATTTTCTTAAAATGTAATTGCAGCCTGCCTTGTAAAATTCCCTTACCTCAGAATAAAAAGTAGCCACTGTGTCTTCACTCAGATCTGCAGTTGTGCCTATATAATAAGATCTCGCTTTTGACCCAATTACGAGATCACAGTTTTCTTTTGATTTCTCCTTCTTTTCAAAATTTCCATCTGCAAGAGATGTTGCTGTCACATCAAATGCAGATGGCTTGATAAATCGTACAAGCAATTCAGATAACAGACTATGAAGTTTTCTTTTTAATACATGCACAAGCGGAGCTTCCTGCTGCAAGAACACGTTAACAGATGTAAACAAAGGAAGAGTAGCAGATAAAAAAAGACAATAAAGTTTCGATGAAGGATTTCCAATCATACTTGCAAGGTTCTTATACTGCGAATTAGCTTCTTCATTGTCACTAAAATAATGTTCTAGAGCCTCTCATTGTTCTAAAATTCTGTCAATGGATTCCAAAAGTGATAACCAACGAGTATTGACATGCTTTAGAATTTTGTGTGGTTTAGTACCACAAACAGCTTGACTCAGTTTTAGATTGTGTTTCCTCTGTGAACTTTTCTCCAAAAAAAAAAAAAAAAAAAAAAATACAACTGTATCAGAAACTGCTCAACATTAAATCTTTTCAGTTGATTAAATCCTCTCAGTTGAGCAGCAGATTTCTGTGCAGCTAAATTTACTAAATGGCATGAACATCGCTGCACTATGATTGCAGGCTGAACCTTCTTTATGTGAGAAACAACACCTTTTACTTGACCTATGATAGTGTTAGCATTGTCACAGGAAAATGACACACAGTTGCTCTATGAGATATTTTTTTTAACAAACTCATTGTTCAAAATGTTGAATATTCCTTCACCTGTATTATTACTTGATTCAACCAATGATAACAAAACAGTTGAATTTCCCCCTATTTTTTCGTCAAAATATGTTATCGTACTGGGATACAGTTTATTTGCTTGAGCATCATTACTTCCGTCCGTAGATAGAGAAAAATGATTTTTTTTACTTCAGATACGATGTTACTTGTAGAAACACTGGCCATGTGCTGAATTAGTGCAGTAGCCTTGGTTCTTCCACACGAATAATTTTTTTGCGATCGCTGAATCGGGAAACATGGCTTGAAATAACGGTTTTTCAAGCCTTCAGTTTTCGGAAATTTATCCAACATTTTCAAGCTGAAATACAAATATTTATGGAATAAAATGATATCTAACAATACTGGGTAGAGGAAACATCGTGAGAAAAAAAATTACGATTACCAGAGAAATCTTATCTCCGTCTACTTTCCGTTTTCGAAGCATGAAATTCCGTCCTCCGACGGAGAAAACGACCCCCCCCCATGCAGCCGCCGCCACCAATCTTCCCAAAATTTAAGTTCAGTTATGCATCGATTTCGTACATGGTGCAAATGATAACAAAAAAAGACGGAATTCCTCGAATCAGCGTGAGAATCTCGTCGCCGAAGATTACGGGGAAATTTTCGGGAGGGCCTAACTTCCGTTTTCGGAAATCGTTGCCTACAATTTCAAGCTGAAATTATATTTAACAGTACTGAACAGAAGCAACATCGCGAGAGAGAAAAAAATACGATTACGGTAAAAATCTGCACTTCGTTTAACTTCCGTTTCCGAACGTTTAAAAAGACAAAACAACGTCCCCAGACGGAATACGACCCCCCCAACTAATACCCCGAAAATTTCTTCACTTTTGCATCGATCTCGAAAAGAAAAAAAAAAAAAAACGAAGGGGAATCCGCGGAACAATCTCGCGTACGAATTCACCGCTGAATCTATTTCGAATGTCGTAAGATAACGCTAAAATATCGATGCCGGTGGCGCAGTGGTCTAAGCGATGGCCTCTGATCATTCGTCCGGAACGGGGTCCGGGTTCGAATCCCGGTGAGGCATGGATGTTGTGTTTGTCTTACGGCTCTGGCTCTCTCCCTTCCCTGGAACCAGTGACCCTAAATTAGGGACGGGCGACTGCTTATAGCCCATTGAGTTGCTCACGGTGGTCGTTAAACCTCCAATCAAAAAAAAAAAAAAATATCGATGACCAGTAATTTTTAACTTTTGGCGCAAAATTGGATTAGATTTCGTCGAAATGGCGATTTTTTAGCAGAATGGCGCAAGAACAACGTTTTGGTGCGGGCTGGCGCAATTGGCACAGGTCTGGCAGCCCTGAATGTAGCATTTAATTTTTTCCCCCAGAAAAACTTGAAGAACCAACAAAAATTTTTAAGTTAATGAAAATTTGCTTTCTATCTCAGAAAATTAAATCAAATGGCGATTTTCCGTAATTTCAGCGGTGTTTCGTTACTTCCGTAACAGCAACCAAAAATCCGTAAAATTACGGAAAATCCGTACTAGTTTGCAGCCTAAAAAGAAAACGAAATAAATTTGTAAAAGAAATAGAAATAAATTTTTTAACTTGAGACAAATTAGAAAAAAAAAACTTACTGGCCATCCGGGCCAGTAAAATCAGTAGTTCAGTGGTCCGACGGAAATTTTACTGACCAACGGCGAGCGGACCACTGGATAATTCAAATGGTGATATGCATATTTTTCAATTTTTCATTGAGGCTGAATTTTCATTTGGGAGAGAGTCACCTAACGATACAGTAATCTGATATTCAGAGCAATATGGTATTTACAGATGATGACAGGGAAAGTATCTTAACATGGTACAATTTCTGTTCAAGATGCTGAAGCTGTCTTCACTATGCCAACATACAGTTCACCAGTCACACGAGGTTCGTGCACATTTCTGTGTACTTTGAAATTGTTATGCTTAAGTGTCTCTTTTTTTTTAATCTCCCTGGTTTTATTTCATTATGATGAAAGCAAGAAGAGGCTGCATGGTTTTCCTTGCAATTCACACAATCAACTACATTTGCAGAGCATTACTGGGGACATTCATTTAGTTGAGCTCATCAAACTAATAGTAAATATGTTTATCTCAGGAAGGGCTAAAGAATTCGACATTTGGGATCTGAAGCACAAAACAAGATTCAGAATTAAAACTACTGTAGAGGAAAAAACTTCCATCAAAGACTTATCTGGCATGCTGATAAAACATTCTATGCATTGAATTCAATTTTCTGGAGCCAGCCTTTTAATTCATTAACTTTTTAAAACATTGTTTTCCACATCCATTGATGAAGGAAGTAATTTAAATTACAAAGACAAATTCTTGTTCAACTATTGATATATGGAACCATCACATAGCACAATTTGCTAATTATATTAGTGGAACTTAAAAGGTAAGATGAAAACCTACTTACAGTTAAAATCTTAAAAATTATATTGTAAAAGTAATATTAAAAGTTCTATGAAAAGTGAGCTTCAAATCAGCTATGTCACATCACTCTTGGCAAGCACTTTAAGGATTTGAATTCCCATTTTCAAGCCTCTGCAAAGTACCAGCCAGCCACATGGTTACCATGCAAATCACATTTAAAAGTTGCCTCTTTCATCATCACAAATAAAATTTATACTTGTAGTGATATTATTAATTGTATATGCAACCGTGTGGTTGCCAATAGTTGAACAAAGATTTTTCTTTGCATTTTTAAATAAGGTAATTTCTATTAATTTCTTCATCAGTAGTAGTGAGAAACATTGTTCTTTTTTAATTTAAGAACTGAAAGGTTGGTAGGCCTCAGAAAATTGAATTTTACAAATGGAGTATGTTTTATGAACATGTCAGTTAAGTTTTTAATAGAAAATTTTACCTTGAACGTAGTTTTTAATATGTAGAGTTTATACAGTAATCTTTAAGTTGAATTAATGTCAACATAATTTTTAAAGATTCAGATATTAAGTTCCTAACACATCAAGAGACTGATGGTTACTGAACATGAGAATTATGATTCCCTTACTTCATTACAAAAATCTCATCATATAAATACCACTTGTTAGTTTTTCTGATTGAAATTCTAAATTCAAAGATCACCAAAATATTGTTACGACCCACCCCCGCCATTAATTCTGGAATTAATGGATGCGGTGGATGTATGAAATTAATTAGGTATTAATTAAGTTTGAGGCTTAATTGGGGTTAAAAAGTGTAAGGAGCAGAGAACGTTTTATCTGGGGTTAGGAAAGAAAAGAGAGGAAGAATTCTCACTCTGTTTGGGTGGTCGGAGTTTCGAGCGCTTTTAGGTCATAAATCGCAAGTCGCAGCTGACGGGCAAACTAAACAATGGGAGGAACGAATGGATCGAAGCAAGACATGGCGGGCCACTTGAAGGACTAAATAAAGATGGGGGACAGGAAGGTGAGCGAATAATCGTAAATTCGTCTATTGTTTAGAGCATTTTTTAGTACAATTGCTCTCTTCTTGTGTGGTCCGGGCGTAAGCAAGATTGCGCACTTGGCATTGAAAATACGGAAACAATTTCAGTTGCCTGTCCGCTCTCCGATGTGACAGACAAGATGTCTTTGGGCTGCTATGTTATTTGGAAAAATGAAGCAGCAAAAACTTCCCGAATTTTGAAAGAAACAGAGATTAGCAACTTGAGGTATCTGGATAGACCAGATTGCCATTAAGACAGCGAAATGCTTGTATCCGCGTGATAAAACAGGAATTCCTGTGCTGTGAGCCGAATGGAAATCAGCAACTTGATGGCCCAGTAAAAAGTGAAGCTATGGAGAAATTCAGAAGTCGGCGAGTTAACGTTGGTCACTCCAAGGAGAAGCAAAGCCAAGAAACAAAACTCAGGCTGGGAACGCCAACCACAGTGGTGCGGAACCATCAATCCAATCATCAGCTCCCCTATGCAGCAAAAGAGACGAGCTCATCATACGAGGCGAAGCGAGGCTCCATCAACAAAAACATATGTGCGAGTTGGTCAACGTAAGCAGTGCAACCACTACGCATGATTGCGACGGTATGCAGCCCGCTGAAGGAAATCTTCAGCATAAAAGTAAGTGTGTTAGTGTATCAGTTTACAGGTTAAATTGTTTATGGGATTTATTCTTGTCAGCCCCAAGTAAGTAAAAACATTTTTTTTATTGTTGTTTACATCTGGCACGCTGATAGTCGAGGAACTGTTAGGAATGTATAAGCCGATCAAAATTACAGTTTATAGCGAACTGAACTAATAAATTGGTAAGAACTGCACTGTGGAATTTATGTACGCAAAAACTTTCTAACAGGAACAAATTTCGGTCAAAGATGACCCAGCACTTAAGATCAGCAGACAACTAATTGTTACATGTATTAGTGCCATTTTTGTTTTATAGCCAAGTAAATGTTTATGTTTAGTGCAGTCAGGGCATTTGTAGGATACATTATTCATGTGTAAGAGTGTGATTGGTTTTAATTATTTAAGTGTGTGCCCATACATTACAGTCTTTGCGCCAAGGACAACGTTGAATTACCGTGGAAAAGAAATTTAATAATTGCTCGGCCATGGTCGTTACATTGGTGGTCCTTGGTGAGACCACGGTTACAACATTGGTGGTCCTTGGTGAGACCACGGTTACAACATTGGCGGTCCTTGGCAAGGCCACAGTTACAACATTGGTGGTCCGCAGTGGGATCGCGACCACGGATACAACAATATTATTAGGGGTATGCAAAATTTCTGCCATTTTAAGGAGAAAGGAGACAAGAATAATCAGGAAACCAGTACACATTTATTCAACAAAATATTGGCCGTTGGCATCAATGACCTTTTGCCATTTTTCAGGCAACAAATGAATGCCCCTGTGATAGGACTACTCAGGTTTTGAGTTGAAGAACGCAATGACGAAATTTCCCACCTCTGGAACTGTGGCGAACCGCTGTTGGGCTAGGGCATGTTGCATAGAGTGAAACAGATGAAAGTCTGAGGATGCAACATCCGGGGAGTAAGAAGGGTGTGGTAAAACCTCCCAGTGTAACTGTTTAAGGGTTAATTTCATAGTGGCACCAACATGTGGTCATTATCGTGTAACAGGATGACTGGGCGGTGCCCTTTACCCAGACCTGCCAACCTCTCAGAATCAAAAATCATAACACGAAACTGCTGATCATTTTGTAAGCCTATTTCAGCTATATAAATTCTTGATGATGAGAATGTAGGGATTTTTTCCCTACATCAAAATTTTATTGAGAAACTAATTAAATCTAATCAGCAAACACTTTTATGATGTTAATTATTAGAAAAAAATTATGATTGCGAGAGAAATCCTCACTCCGCCTAACTTCTGTTTTTGGAAATTTTGAGAGGCGGAAAACTTGCATCTTAGAGAGTCTGCAAGATGGTTTAATCGTGTTCTGGGGATGTCGTTTTTATTTGTAGGACCAAAATAAATCTGCGATGTGCATCAGCCGTCGCCTTGATTCTGCTACGAGGATTGGTAGAAAATGAATATGCAATGTACGTCGACTGTCGCCACCTAAAGGGGTGGGTACAAAAAAAAATATGCGATGTACTTCGGCCATCACCACGATTCTGCTACGGGGATGAGTACAAAATAAACCTGTGACGCATATCGCATCGATTCTTCTATGGGGATGAGTACAAAATAAACTTGCGGTGTACGTCGCCCGTCGCCTCAATTCTGCTACAGGGACGAGTACAAAATAAACCTGCGATGTACATTGGCCGTCGACGCGATTCTGCTATGGGGATGAGTACAACATAATTCTGTGACGTACATCGTCCTTCGCGAGAAAAAAAAAAATTATGATTACGGAAGAAATCCTCACTACGCCTAACTTCCATTTTTGGAAATTTTGAAAGGCGGAAACATTGTATCTATGATAGGAAGTCTGCAAGATAATAGGGTTCTGGGGATGTCATTTTTGTCTGCAGGACCAAAATAAATCTGCGACGTACATCGCTTGTCGGCGCGATTCTGCAAAAAGGCTTCTGTCTGAAAAGGGAAAAAATGGGGGAAAACAGGACTATTTAAAAAAAATTTATTTTGGGCTGCAAAATTGTATTAGCGTATTGCAGCATGATGTATCATACTAAATACGATAAAATTGCAACAGTTGGCAGGTCTGTTTACCTGTTCATGGGCGATTTTGCTCGACCGCAGTGTTCAGTTTCATCAACTGATTGCTATATCATTGAGCAGCGATTGTTTCGCCCAATTTCAACAGTTCGAAGTACAGCATTCCATGTATATCCAACCACACACACAACAGCACCTTTTCCCCGTGGATATCCTGTTTTGCAGTGGATGTTGATGGCGCTGGCCTGGGTCGAGGCAGGGTCGCTTGCGTACGGGGTTGTCCCAATAGACCCATTTTAAATCCCCAGGAACAACCTTCCACAAGAAATTCTTCCCTTGAAACCTATTCAGCAACGACATGCAGATGCCCAATCATTGACCAATATTACGCTCCGATGCGGAACCCACTTACCAACCTTTTGGATTTTCCCCAAGGCCTGTAGATGCAGTACCACCGTCGATTGAGCCACTTTCAAACGTTTCGCCAGTTGCGTGGTTGATTGTGTGGCATCCTCTTACAACAGCGATTTGAGTTCCTCGTCTGCAAGTTCCTGAGGTCTACCTGAACATGGCTTGTCTTCTAAGCTTAGATCACCTTTCTTAAGCCTGGCAAACCATTCTCGATACATCCGCTCACATATAACCGTTTCGCCATACGCCTGACATATTGAACCGTATGCTTCACTTTCACTTTTCTCTAAATTAAACATAAATAACAAACAGTGCTACAAATGAACTTTATCGACCCCCATGCTTGGCTTCCTGTACGAACTGACAGCACGAATCGCCGGCCGGTTAGACTCCTACAGCGACCGCTAGCCGGGGCGACGGAAACTTTCGCATACCCCTAATAATTTTTAGTGAGTGAATTTTGCCAGCAAGAAACAAATATACATTCAATCTAAAATTGGGTATTATAAATTATTTAAAAAAAAAATTTTAAGTGGAAAGATTTTATTCAACCTTTCAAACGAAAAAAAAAAAATTAAATACCTCACATCCATAAGAAGATGTAGCAGACTAATATTTACTTAAAAAGTATCTGTCGGTCACGCAAACTTACTTTTAGCATCACCAAGGATGCTTTCTTTGCTGACCATTTCAGGTGTCTGTGGTCGTTCCACATCAAGGATCTCTAGAACATCACTCATCTGGAATAAAAAGCATGTATTAGAAAATAATTCACAGGTTAGTATCAAGCAATATTGTGCTGTGTTTAAAATCGAGAATAGCTGACACCAATTCAAAAACCTCTTATACTAGAATCTTCAGTAAATTAGCAACCATGATCATTGACCACACACACTAATAACTTTAAATCATCAATCACTTCTGATTGAAAAATTATTTAACACAGATCAAAAGTAGTGCAACTTGAGTGATGAAATATACTAAAATTTAACTGCTGTAAGCAATAAGTTTTTTCATGGATATTAATTCAAATGAACCAGTTCTGTAGAAACTAATTATCTATTCTTGGATCTTCAAAGTTAGCTTAAAGCTTAAATTTCCTTCCTCTGTGGTTTTTACATAAGCATATTTGATGAAGTAAACAGAAAAAAAACTATGGTGCAATTGTTGGCAAATGGTGGCACTGCTGGTAATTTTGTTTCCATTTTGATAAAATACACATTTAAATCTGACAGTTATATATATATATTTTTTTTTGTCCCGCTTTGGTCGTGAATTGGAAAGAGCGCTTGCCTGTTTTAATTGTCAAATCCTTGCCTCAACCAATATATATATTTTTGATAGTAGTAATATTCATGAAATATTATTTCACATTTGGACATCACAAAGAAAAAGAATACCTAGTTATTACAAAATTTCTCTACTTACCTTATTTTTCCCTGCCTTGATGGGCTTTTACCTAGCATATACACTGAAGAGCAATTGAATTAGAGATACCTGTCTAGTAACATGTAGCACCACCTTTCACCCTGATGATGGCGGCGATTCGTCTCGGCATGGACTCGACAAGACACCGGAAGCGTTGGGAAGCCATACGGATCCACGACCCCTGAACAAGCTCTAACAGTTCACGAAGATTTGATGGAGGGCGGTCAGAGCCTCGAACATCTCTCTCGATGGCATCCCAGATGTGCTCGATTGGATTGAGGTCAGGTGACCTAGCTGGCCAAGGAAGCGAGGTCGCGTCGGTGGAGTGTTCATCCAACTATTCGGATACAATTCGGGAGCGATGGCACAGTGCATTGTCTTGTTGCAGGATGAGGTCCCCAGTGGGATGTTGAAGACGCACAAACGGGAGCAAATGGTCGTGCAGGATATCCCGGTAATGTTGACCTGTGAGGGACGATGTCACACGTACCAGGGCTCCCATTTTAGTCCACATAAACAGTCCCCAGACGAGAGTGCCATCCCCACCAGCTTGAACAATACCCTGCTGGCAAGAAGGATCCATCGCTTCATGTGGTTTGCGCCGTAATCGTATCCTGCCATCCGCATGTACCAACGTGAATCTCAACTCATCAGTCTAGGCAACATTTTTCCACATGTCTACGGTCCAGTGGCGATGTTCCAGCGCCCACGCTAATCTTTGCACCCTGTGATGTGCGGTCAGCAGCGGTACCCTCGTGGGATGATGGCTTCTGTACCCCATAGCGAGGAGATGGTTCTGGATGGTGTGGCTGCTTACACGTTTTTGTGCACCAGCGTTAAATTGCCGAGTGATTTCTTGCACTGTGGCCCGTCTATCCGCTGTTACAATGCGAGCTAGCCGATGATAACCCTGCTCATCCATACGCTGTTGTCCATGGCAGCTGGCCCTTGGAAGGATGGTTTTACCGGATTCGATGTACTCACGGAAGTCGTGAAGGCACTGGGATTTTCACGAGCCACCATGACACAGTGTCTGCACGACTTCCGAGATGGAGTGACCCATTAGTCGGGCCCCAACAATTTGCCCACGATCAAATGCGCTTATTAGATCCTTCGTCTTACCCATACTGTGTCCGACTCTTACTGACTCCCCGTCGCATCACTCCTTATACACACGAGACCGACCAAGGAACAAAAAAGCTGAACTTTTTAACCAGGTGAAAAATCAGAACGTGCGGCAAGAAAATGTGAATATAACGCAGCATGAGCAAGATGGAATTGTTCACTGTCATTTATTCACGTAAATATTAAACTGGTACACATCACTGTATTCACAATATAAAATTACTGAATTCAAAATTTAATTAGTATTTCTTTCTGTTCATATTATTCTCTTCCCATTTCCTCATTGCCACTTTCCTTCTTTTTTTTTTTCTTTCCTTTTATTTCCTCAAATGACAATTTATCCATCATGCTGGAAGAACTTTCAGCCTCATGAGGACCATGAATGCATGATATCGAAGCTTTCACCACTTTAGATACATGGTGCAACTTTCAGAATATGAATACTTTCGAACACCATACATTAATTCTACCAAATTTTCAAATTTTGTCATTTCTGTTTTTGGAAAATTTCCCCTCTCTTATCAAGCTTAAGTGCAGCCATCTATGGAGGAAAGTTTCATTTAACAACAACACAGGATAGTGAGGACATCACGGGAAGAAAAAAATATGATTATGAGAGAAATCTTCGCTTCGACTGACTTCCGTTTTCGGGAACTTTAAAAACTGAAATGCAGTATTTGTGGAATAGATGGGCATTTAAGGACAATACTAGGCAGAAGAAACATCGCAAGAGGGGGAAAAAAATGATTATGGGAGAAATCTTTGCTGCGTCTAACTTCCATTTTCGAAAGTTTCTAAAGACGGAACTCAGTCCTCAAACGTAAAACGAATCCCTTCTTCCCCCATTACACCTCCAAAATTTCTGTTCAGTTGTGCATTGATCTCGAGAATGCTCAAAATGATAACGGAAATGGCGGAATTCTTCGAATCCATGGAAGAATCTCCTGCCTATACACTACAGTGAAATCTTTGCGCCGTCTTAACTTCCATTTTCGGAAATAGTTGCTCACAGTTTCATTGAAGAAATGCTAACATTTATGCAATAAAATGATATTTAACAACAATACTGGACAATTTAACATCGTGAGAAAAAATAAATTACGATTACGGGGAAAATCTTTACTTCGTTTAACTTCCATTTTTTCCAGAAGTTTTGAAAGATGAAACAGCGCGCGCGTTCCCAGACAGACCCCCCCCCCCCATTCCTTCAGTTCTGCATCAATCTGGAGAATGACCCAAATTATGACAAAAAAAGCGGAATTCCACAAATTTGCGGAAGAATCTCAGGTATGCTCATATTGTCGGATTGCTGCATACGTCATATTGTTTCCGTTTACAGGGCCGCCCACAGCGGCACATTTGCATAACGCCAGCTGTCTCTAATTCAATTGCTCTTCAGTGTATATATTTGTCTGAGGTCAATCCAGGTTTTTAAAAATGACACCAATTTTTGTGAAATTTTGTCGATTTTTATGCAAGTTTGCTTATTTTTGTGTTAACAACAATTTTGGCAAACACACTGTTAAAAACTCTCAAAACTACACAAAGCTTTTAAAGGTGGTATGGATTCATAGATAGGGTCAACAAAATGATTGGTCTCTGCAAGTAAATAAGAAATCCAGTTGCCTGGTGAGGGGGAATATGTAAAAAAAAAAATCTTCACCAACTGCACTTTCACAGCAAAGTACAGTCTGAATGCTAAAAAAGAATAAAGCACATTAGTCAAACATGGCAATATTCAAGATGCGTCATACACTAAAATATTTTTATTAAAATGAAATTTTACTAAAAATATTTTGTTAGGATACCATTACAACTAAACATTTTGGCTAAGATACCATTACAGTTCAAAATATTTTTGTGAATCTATCGCCCAATGGTATCAAATGCTGCCTAGATTGAGCCCTGTTGGACCCAACAGTTGCTTTGGCTTTTTTAAAGTTTTTGCCAACTTATTCCCTAAATGCAATTTTTTTTTTTGCCAAGGTGTTACAACCATACAAAAAGGTAATCGCCAAAACAATTATTTTTTTTCACAAATTGCGAAGAATGTGATCTGCAGCACAACTCTTCACACACACACAGATCATTGTTGTCAACCATTATCAATCTACTGCTGGATGAAGGTCTCCCCAAGTTTCTTACATGACAGTCTGTCTTAGGCCAGTCTCCTCTGTGTCACTCCAACATACTTTCAAATTTCATCCACCCATCTCCCACGTGGTCTTCTTCAGGGTCTTTTTCTGTACCTTGGTATCTAATCAGAAAAAGATCCAGAGAGAAAGCAAGGTCAGGGGTGATGCACAAACATAATACAGCCTCTCCTTGACAAATGTCAACCCCCACCTTCTCATGATGCATCCTGTTCCCATTAAAGGGGCTCTAATGTGAGTCGCATAGCAGTATAACTATACCACCAGGATTAGAGGAAATGCTATCCCACACTCACCAACCTGCTTGGACAGGGTGATGAGTTATGGCAGTTGACTCTGGTGTTTTAAAGTAAGCACTACTATAACCATAATGGCACGTAGTCAAAAATTATTTAAGCTGATTGGAGAATTGAGCTCCAGAGCACACACATGCTGAGATTGGGCATACAATAATACATTTTTAACATTGTGCTCCTTAGCAAAATGTGGCTCCACAGTCTGAATGCCAAAAAAGAAAAACCGTGAATTTTAAATAAACAGATCAACACTGGAAACAATTTCAATCTTCTTACCTTTGAGCATGAGAAATAAGACTGTGGCTGAAGTGGAAAAGTAAAAAGTCCAGAGCAGATTGGTCTTTTGGGTAGTGCAACACCCCAGCAAAAACTTTTGAAATAGCTGCTAAACAGTGGTGTAGTATCTGACAAGATTTGCTGCAAAATGATTCATGAGGCAGCCTTCAACTTTCCAAATTGGAAACATGAGTCACAGCAAAATAAAAACACTTTCCCACTGGCTACAAAATTAATTTCCCAGTCAGCACTGCAGAAAATACTTAAATTCCTAAGAAGAATGAAATTCACTGAACAGTGGTGTTAGTGGGTATGGTATGTTTTGGAGCAAGAAAACTTGTTCACTTTTAATACTACCATTTAAAAACTTATTTTTACTTTAAATGCCCTTTTACAACAAAATGATAATACATTCACATGCTTATTATAATTGTAAAAATATTTTAATTATAAAACTGCATTAATTTGCACGAACTCTGAAATAGAAAAGTGGAAGAAACTTACCTTAACCTTACTCTACAGAGCAAACACAATCAATGAACAAAAGAACACAAATATCATGTACCCAGATCTTTATGATCAAATTACACATTTAAATTACAGAAGTCAACAGACAAAACAGTGTGTAAAAAACTAAGCCAAGTATAGTGTAGTGGATAAAAGCTCATGCTGCACCCAAAAGAAGTCTCCAGTCTAGCTAATCAAATTCTGTAGTAAATGAACATATGCTTTATTTATAGATTAAGATAATACAACGTAGTTGTCACAAATGTTTATTTTCTCAAGCCGACCATGGTTTCGCTGGGTATTGACCTAGCTTCATCAGGACGAATTGTATTATCTTAATTTATAAAGATAATACTACGTTGTATTATCTTAATCTATATATAATCGTCACAAGACTGTAGTCTTTGAGATAAAGAATATGCTTTATTCTTTTTCTTTCTCTCATTTAGTACAATTAAGAAATTTCTTCTTACAAGTGTTCTTTTATTTGAAGTCCCTAATTATTGCTTAGTAAAATAAATATCTGAAAAAATGTTCTATTAAAAGGAAAGTAGTGAGATAGTTATTAAATTAAGAGTGAATTTACTTTGTTTAAAATGGGAGAACTAGATACATAAATTTTAGTTTCATATTCACTTCAAAAAATTGGTGTGAACATATATCAAAATCCATAACAAAATTTAACAATTTTGAAAGGAAACTTCTGTTTAGATTTTAATATGGATAAGAACTGAAAATTGTCTTTAGATTTATTTAAAGAATTTGGATACTTCATATATCCACCCAACTATTTTTTTTAAACACTGATTAATGATCATTTTTTAATTATTTTATATTTGTTGATCAGTCTACTGTTTCTGAAGTTAATTTTACTTAGGCCTCATCTGATGGCTTTAAAGCCACTTGTGATCACTTTTTTCATCTTTTGGTCAGCTACCAAAAGATTTTTGAAAAAATCAACTAATTGCAATTGATACAATAAAATAATGCCTTAATTTATCTGTTATTAACAATTTTGGTTATTTAGATGAAATGATACCAACAGATTCTTATCCAAATAATGTAACTTTTCCCTGAGAATTTTGTGATTTTTTGTTGTTCCCAGAAAATCGCATTCAAGAAATGAAATAACTTTTCTTCTTTGGAGAAATCAGTTTTTTTCTTTCTTTTTATATATATAATGCACTTTTTGACATGAGCACATTTAGACAACACTGTGGGAAATTGTTACCTTTTTCTGCCACAGGAGAGCATTTTATTTCCTTGGCTTCTTTTTTTGCTGCTGTTGTTGTTAAATATTGATCAGAATCACATTCGAATGATTCTATAACCTCTCTCTCTCTCACTGTAGGAAATCACATTCGAACAAAGCAATAAATAACCTTTCCAGCACAAGGAAAAGTGACATTTTTTCCCTTAAACACCATATTTCAGATGAATCGAACTGAAACAACGCTGTAAAATCTCCGGAGTTAAAACAAACTCATGGGTGTTTATTAATTTCTAAAATATTGCATTCACATACTAATATTAATTTCTAGAATATAGTGTTCAAATTAATAAGAAATTTTCTAGGGAAAGTGGGGGAAGGAGAAATTACATATACGCAGGGCTCAAAAAATGCGGTTGCCTGGTTGCCCAGGGCGACCAAAAAAATTGCCCGGGCCACAACAGAAAACATCAGCGAAAAACATGTACCATAATTTTCATCGTATAATCCGCTGATTATCTTCTAAAAAAATTAATTTAGGTTCTGCAGATTACACGCTAATGCGGATAAACACCAATTTAAAAAAAAATATGTTTTTGCTGCCCTTTTATTTTGAAAAAATGTGCAGGGTAATTGTGCAGGAGAGGGAGTATAATTCGAAAAGGAATTCTCTTGGAATTTTTTTTTTTTTAGTTCAGGAGTTCGTATGGAGCGAAGAGGAGGGGGAAGAGGGTGTCATAATTAGATTGGAAAAGTAGGGAGAGACGGCAGGAGTAATTTCGTCTTTGTATCATTGAAAAAGACAAAAAGCTGCCTGCTTGTACCCTTTCTTTGTCAACCAGCCAATGAAAATCTATGCACAGAGCACTTGCTGCATGAACCTACATATGCATGCCGCCTTTCAAAGTTCCATGTTCTGGATCTTGTGAGCGCTGTGCCTTGTATTTAGTTCATCCTTCACTGTTTTGACCGTCGTTGCTGCTATTTTTCTTCACTGCTATTTATAATGATGTCTTCGAAAACGAAACTTTTCAGTTACACTGAAAATTTTAAACTTATAATGGGGGGCACAGCTGAGGATATGACCATGTCACTACGTGATAATTTTCAAAAGTCAGAAAAGTAGTATGCAATGACACCCAAAGTGCCATGGTCTAAACATAAACTGCAGGTAAACTCCACAGGAGAATTCATGAAAGAGCAGCCCTTTTTTTTTACTGACCTGTGTGTAAGCCGATTTCCCTACTTTGAAAGCAGGATTTCTTTCAAAAACTTTCGACTTACAAGCGAGTATATACGGTATTTCTATTAATTGTTCTGTATCAGTGTTTCGTCATTGGCAATATGTAATACAATACTCTAAAGCTGCATCAGCGTGATTAAATTTTGTGCTCTATGGATGCACACGCCACTAAGCTTTATTTGTGTCTGGAGATAAAAATATATTTAAAAACGTTACCTTTAAAAATGAATTTATTCATTTAATAAGATCATGTTTTTTTCTTACTTTTCAGACTCTGGGGTCTTTATGTGATTGACTTTTCAGTCGGAAATTCTACTTCCAGATCAACATTTGTGATGTGCGGATTACGTGGCAATTTTTTTCTGAACATCATGGTCTACATATTTATATGCCGGTGCAGATTATACGAAGGTAAAGAAAAAATTGTACAAATTCAAAAATTACAGTGTTTCAAGAATTTGCAAGCCCCAGAAAAAAAAAAAAAAAAAGGAGTGAGTACCAATTTTTTATTGTTGTTATTTTCCAAGGAGAAATAAGCTAAAGGCTGAAGGTAGAACATTATTTTTTGGACAGAGATGTGTACATGACTTCGATCGATATATATAGTCCTCCCCCTCCTTCACAGCACGTGTGCGCTGGTCCAATGTTTGGCCACCAGATTTCAGAATATTTTTCTACCAATGAATTTAAGGTACTTTCCATGCACCATTTCTAGCAGAATTGTATTCAAATATAGCATCGTAACTTTCTGTAGATACTAAAAAATGTGCTTATTTCAGATGTAATAATATCAAAAGAAACGTGAATAATGCTGTAACCAGGGGTTGACGAAACCCCAAAATTTTCAGGAACCACTCCTATTTCTGAGAGGCCAAGACATTTTTTCAAGAGGTACAAGGAGAAAACCATGACCATTAAATTAAGTACATGTACAGAAACATGATTTTTATTATTATTATTATTGTCGGTTTCATGACCACAAGCAGTCATCCATCCTTAAGTGAGAGCCAATGTTCTAGGGAAGGGAGAGAGAGCTAGTGCCATAAGGCAAATACAACATCTATGCCTTACCAGGATTTGAACCCAGACCTATCTCAGGCAAATGATCAGAAGCCAGCACTTTAGATCACTATGCCGCCGGAGTGGCATCGTGTTCTTCAACAGTTAAAATTAATTTACTATTTCCTAGATATTGTTTGAAAACTGGGTACAAAATCCAGAGCGAAAAGTAGGTAACATAGCATCATCGATGTCAACCATTATCAACCCACTGCTGGATGAAAGTCTCCCCAAGTTTCTTTCACAACAGTCTGTCTTGCACCAGTCTTTTCCACGTCATTCCCTCACACTTTTGAATTTCATCCACCTCTCTCCCATGTGGTCTTCTTGGTCCTTTGCTGTCCCTTAGAATCCAATCTAGAATTTTGTTTGTCCATCTGTGGTCCGTTGTTCTGGCAACATGTCTAGCCCATGGCCAATTCAGGGATTTTACTATCATGATGTTTTCCACTCTTGTCATTTTCCTTATTCATGATTTCCTCTTCTCATCTCTCGTGGTTACACCAGGCATGCATCTCCCTATGCTTCTTTTAGTTGTCTGCAATCTTTGTATGCATTTTTTAGCTAAGGTCCACATCTGTGTTCCATAGGTAAGCACTGGAAGAATGGATTGATTAAACGCTTTTTCTTCTACGACATAATTGCATATATTGCTCTTAAAAATTGTACAGTTTCTTCCAAAAGCTCTCCAACCAAGTTTTATACACCAATTAATTTCATCAATGTGACCTTTGCTTGATATCTCTGTCCAAGGTAAATGTAGGTATCAGTTATCTCCAACTTTTCCCCATCAATTGATAAATCTTCATTTCTTGTAAAAGCATTGTACAAGGTAACATATACACTGTTATAAATAGTTGCATTTTGAAATAGGTTTTCATTTCTGAAAGTTCAGCTTTATCTTCTGGTGTAACACATTTAATAAAAACCACTTATAAGCATCCCACATAAAATCAGTGCCATGGGTATGAACATATCAGATGCATATACCACATGCATCTCAGTTGGGATGCAACACACAACTTCAGCCTGAATTACTACTGCCAGTATCACTGCAGAATGCATAACTCTGCTGGCGATAGTGCCAAAAATTGATATTGTCATTTTTATTAAAAAATATCATGATTCTATGGTACGTAGTCTACAAAAAGGAAACAAACAGCAAAAATCCGTATACTGTACTTGTTGATTTCTTAGACATAGAAGTTTTAAAACAGAACGTCAAAGTTCGAAAAATAAAAAATTTTAAATCGAATTTGAAAACTCAGGCACCTGGTGAAAATTTTCAGGCACCTTTATCTGCCCCTGGTTGTATTCCTTTGCAAAGAAATTGCATTCCCCCCCCCTTTTTTTTGTAAGACATACTTAGAAGAAACAGATTGAAATAATGCCACACGAAATTTTTGTCATAGAAAAAATTGCATTTTTCTTTTTCAATTCAAATGTACTGATCCAAAGGCTATTGCATTGAATAATGCCATATCTTTTTGATGCAGGAATTATAATTTAAAGATTAACCCACTCCATGACAGCAGTACTAAAAAAAATTTTACAATACAAATTTGTAAGTGTGAATCTGTTTATTGGTATAAATATGACTCGGATGTTAAGTCAGATGATATCCGAAAACTTGAAAATTTTGTCGTCCTGGAGCGGGAACTGAACCAAAATTCTGAATATTCAAATTAATCGGAAACTTGATCGTTCTGGGTGGTGTAGCGGCAAGCCTACTCAGGCGCTATCCGGGAGATGCTCATTCGTTTCTCGCTCCAGGACAACGAAATTTTAAAAGTTTGCGATATCATCTCACTTAACATCCAACTCATATTTACACCAATGAGCGTATTCACCTTTATAAAGAAGCTTTGACGTCTGTAAGGTTTTTTTATAATAGTTGATGCTTCTTTTCCATCTCAGATGATGAAAGTAAATACTTCACATGTTCTTTTATTCACATGATTTTGTTATAAACATCGAAAACATTCCAGAGCATGCCCAGCTGTAAAAACCAACATTCATGTTTGCAGCACTACCAAAACCACTTATTATCATACACAGGTGCAGAAAAATAATCTGAAATCTAGTGGCTGGAATCAAAATATTGGACCAGATGGTGGGGGGGGGGGTGTATATAATATAAAAGTCATGTACACTTCTGTCTAAAAACAGATCTTTTACCCTCAGCCTTTAAGCTTATCTCTTTCTGGGGAAAGAAAAAACTACTTACTCATTTTTTTTTTTTTTTCAGGGACTCTCAAACTTTTAAATTACATGTTTTCCGTGGTGGCCCTGGACAACTGCATTTTTTGACCCCTGCTTCATATGTGATAGTTCTCATCCATAGCTGCACCAGAGACATAACAAAATGTGATGAGTTAGCAAGTTCAACTGATAATGTTCAATTACATTTCAATAAAACAAATTGTCTTTAAATCACTTACTCAAGGCTTTATCCAAATATATTCATTTGGTTCTAGTTCCAGTTGAAGAAATTTTCAATTAATCTTTCTTCCCTCTGAGTTCTTTTGGGTGTTTACAGATGTTTCGGGCCTCTTGATTTTAGACAAGGCCTGTTCTCAATGTATTATATACATTGAGAACATGCCTTGACTACAATCAAGGCTGGAAATGTCTGTAAATATCCAAAAGAACTCAGAGGGAAGGAAGATTAATTGAAATTTTCTTCAACTGGAACTAGAACCAAAGTGTCTTTTGTAAGCCCTGTGCAATTTGGAGATTTCTGAGATCTTTGTGCTACTTGTACATCAACTGACCAACATTTAACAACAAATGACATAACAGAATCTTATTAACCATCTGCAAAAATATCAAGCAACAAAACAGGCATGGTACTAAAACAAAAGTGTGACTACATACTGCTTAAAACAATTTTCTTAGTGAAATGCATGTTTCCACATTTCTGAATCTCTGCTTACAATATCAATGGGTGAAGCTAGAAATTTTGGTTTTCCTCAAGCAAAATTAAAGCTTAAAAACTATGCGTAACCATCCTACTGCTATCTTTCATGGCTCAAAGCTGTTTACGAGGCAATGCAATATGAGTACAAATGTATTTACTTTGTTCAAAATTTAAGTTTTTCCATTCCATAGTCTCTTCTCACTATGATAAATGGAATTAGCATTCTTCTTCTATTTAGCAAAACTGAATACAACAAACTTTTTTACACCAACATCAGCACACTTTGAAACCTTATATCTGAATCATGATATGTTGTAATAGCATTACAATGGAATAAGGTAGGTTCTCTCCCTTGAGAAAGCCATCCGCTAAAGAGCGAAACTTGGCTGCGTCTACATATTTTTGTTAATGTAGATCAATAAACGGGTTTATTGTGCAAAGTAAATTGCGAAACTGAAGTTTTAAAATACGGGTCAGCTTCTCCTCACCGCCATGGAAATAACATGACTATCACGAAAATGCGGTGATGACGATAAGAATTGACTTTGAACTTTAATTTACCTTTTAAAAATCCCAAAATATGCATTTTTGGGAAAACTCTCTAAATAATATGAAGCCGTTTCTCTTCGTTGTCAGCAGACAGGTATCAATTAAAACACCACATTCAGAAGACACAAAAAATGTGGAAAAAACTGCAACGATTACAGCGACGGACGTCCTGATGATCAAATAAGTAAAAATATAACACAAATTTGGAAAATGTGAATTAAATATGACATGGATGTTAAGTCAGATAATGAATTCAATAAACGGATTCACATCTTCCAAATTTGTATTGTACAATGGTGTAATCCCGTATTTCATTCATTGAAGTAAAAATATGCTAATGCAGTCGCAAATTTTGACCAAACTTGGGGTACGTCATATTTCGAAATATGAACCACAAGCAATGAAAAAGTAAGGATCGAGTATCGGAAAGGCGCCCATCCACTGCCGGGGAACTCGTACGAACCCTTCCGTTGTTCACCGTCGCTTCCAGAAGCCGATCATATTACAGATTCGGAGTAACAGGTTAAACTTAGATAACATCTTTACCAGAATAAAGAATTAGACGATCTACCACTAAAAAGCAGATGAGTTAAAAGCTACGGAAAGAGCAAATGGAATAAACAAATTTAAGTTAAATTACTTTCCAACACCAGTAACAGCGCGATAGCAGAATAAACGGACGTCAGAAAGCCATAAAACATCAAAAACAGCTAAGAATAAAATAATTCGGAATATTCACAATACAAAAAATTAACCGAAACAAACGTTTCTAGACAAAAAGTTTAGTATACCTTGATCTGTAATTAGAGCTCTCAAATCTCAGTCACCGACATATATTTTGAGCGCCAAAAACATAAGCCAACAACTCCCACAGAGTCACAACTCCAACACAAACGTCAAACGCAAAGCGCAAACACGAAGTGAACACGGCCAACAACAGTGTTGCCAATTTCTGTAGCGTGAATCAACTGATTCCAACGGAAAAATCAGCTAAATATCAACCAAGTTCTGCACTCGCTGTGATATCAACCAATAATAGACAAGACATCTCAGTGAGAAAGGAGGACTCTTTTTAAAAAATAATTGTCAGGAAAAGGAAAATAATGAAAGTATACAATTTATGATCTTCAAGCATTCTTCTGAAATGAAGAACAGAATCCACCTTTTTCTTTGTTCTGCTTTCCTGTCGTTTTACGTTCTGATATATGCAGTTTTGATGGTTGACCGCAAGCACAGTGCGTATTCCTCTTCAAGTCTTCAACAGATTAAAAAACGAAAGGCAGAATATCGTAAAATTCTAATTTTTCACATGTGTAAGTCAGATTCATCTTCATGGCTAAAAATTAAAATAAATCCCCACTACTTTGATTTGTATTCATCTTCATCTTTAAAGCGGAAAAATCAGATTAGATCATATGAAGAGGATTTTAGGAAGGGAATGTCTGACCCCAGGTCTTAAACTACCCTTTAAATTTTTTTGGATTGGATTGGAGGTTTAACGACCACCGTGAGCAACTCAATGGGCTATAAGCAGTCGCCCGTCCCTAATTTAGGGTCACTGGTTCCAGGGAAGGGAGAGAGCCAGTGCCGTAAGACAAACACAACATCCATGCCACCCCGGGATTCGAATCCGGACCCCGGTTCGGACAAATGGATGGATGGATTGGAGGTTTAACGACCACCGTGAGCAACTCAATGGGCTATAAGCAGTCGCCCGTCCCTAATTTAGGGTCACTGGTTCCAGGGAAGGGAGAGAGCCAGTGCCGTAAGACAAACACAACATCCATGCCTCACCGGGATTCGAACCCGGACCCCGCTCGGACGAATGATCAGAGGCCATCGCTTAGACCACTGCGCCACCGGGGCGGCCCTTAGAAATAGTAAGCTAGGAGATTTGGGCTAGAGTACCCGATAGGAAAGTCACATGGAAGCTAGGTAGAAAGGGGGGGAGAAGCCCTTATTTATTACTGTCCGACGGCGTAATGTGCCCATCCGACGCACGGCGGGTATTTAGTGGTTCGAGCGTTCGTACCTGCGCCCAGGATCGAACCTGAGGTTATCTCCATGGCAGTCACAAAAGTTGACCACTAGGCCACCCGCGGCCCCTCTTTGAAGCGGACGACAAGCTGTAAAGATTTAAACCCCGACCCGGTGGCGCAGTGGCCTAAGCGCTGGCTTATCCCCATTCTTTTTCTTTTTTTTTTTTGGAGGTTAAACGACCACCGTGAGCAACTCAATGGGCTATAAGCAGTCGCCCGTCCCTAATTTAAGGTCACTGGTTCCAGGGAAGGGAGAGAGCCAGTGCCGTAAGACAAACACAACACCCATGCCTGCCTGGGATTCGAACCCGGACCCCTTACTGACGAATGATCAGAGGCCAGCGTCTTAGACCACTGCGCCACCGGGGCGGCTTATCCCCACTCGTCCGAGATAGGTGGGCTGTTCGAATCCCGGTGATGCATGGATTTTGTGCTTGTCTTACGCCACTAGCTCTCTTCCTTCTCTGGAACAAGTGGCTCTAAATTAGGGACGAGCGATAGCTTATAGCCCAACGAGTTACTCACGGAGGTCGTTAATCTCGCAAGTGCCGCCCGGTGGCACAGTGGTCTAAGGCGCTGGCCTCTGATCAATCGTCCGTAAGGGGTCCGGGTTCGAATCCCGGTCAGGCATGGATGTTGTGTTTGTCTTACGGCACTGGCTCTCTCCCTTCCCTGGAACCAGTGACCCTAAATTAGGGACGGGCGACTGCTTATAGCCCATTGAGTTGCTCACGGCGGTCGTTAAACCTCCAATCCAAAAATCCAATCCAATCCAAACACCACAGTAATCGTCAACATGGGAAGAAAAATTTATGTTTTTTTTTTTTTTTTTTTTGATTGGAGGTTTAACGACCACCGTGAGCAACTCAATGGGCTATAAGCAGTCGCCCGTCCCTAATTTAGGGTCACTGGTTCCAGGGAAGGGAGAGAGCCAGTGCCGTAAGACAAACACAACATCCATGCCTGACCGGGATTCGAACCCGGACCCCTCACGGACGAATGATCAGAGGCCAACGCCTTAGACCACTGAGCCACCGGGGCGGCGAAAAATTTATGTTTATGACGAAACAGTTAAGGTTGATTCCAGCTCAAAGAAAGAAGGTACAATAAAAAACCGAATAATTATAAATAGTAAAAACAACTAGAAATCAACTAAATTTTTTAGGGTAGTCAAGCAAATTTTTCAACTGTCAAATAAACCAAGATTTTACAGGAGGACTACGATTTTACTAACCAAGTGTTGTACTTTATGATCGCTGGTAGTGCCATCTTGAGATCACTATATTCACTGGGTAACATTGTAAACTTCTGTCTTCTAAGCAATTATTTAAGTGGAAAGTCCGTTGTAATTTTTTAATAATTCGTTAGTGATTGAAGTTTGACACTGTCAAATTGCTGTGTAGAACCTACATTATCCGAATGAGCTGTTGGATCGGAACGTTGTCCATCAATTTATTCCTGTCCTGAGGTTGTTGGTTTTTTTTACCGGACAGTAACGAAAGGTGCGAGTTTCTTCACCGGACACCAACGAAAGTTGTAATTGTAGAATTTTTGATTTCATGATATTCATCACCAGGATCTTGCTGTATTCAATTTAAAAGTTCAGTGTTTGATACTGAAGTATATTTTGTTATCCTTATATATATATATTCATTCTGTGTTATGAAGATTTTGTTTATCCGTATATGTATATTTATTCTGTGTTATGAAGATTGAACCCCATTGTATTGCTTTTATTTTGGAGTTGAAAATGTAATGGAACTTGAAGGATTCCTATGAGCATTTATATGCACATGGTCTTTTTCAAGTGGACTTCTGATTATCATTGCTGCAAATAGTTCTGTGTATCAGTCCACTCTGTTTACACGAGGCCTAAACTTTTATATAGCTAAGATTTTTGTAGAAGTAGCAAAAGGTGAAAATCTGTACTTCTACATCAGAGCATTTGTCTGCAGGGTCTTGTAATTTTTGCTTGGACGTAGGTGCTACAATGGCCGTTCCATAAAAACAGAGTAAAATCACACAAAATGAGGACATATAGGTACAGCAAAATATATGTTATTTATTCTTCCCTCTGATGATTTGCAACAGTCCCATCGTTCAGTCCACTTTTCAAAGCATGTGGCGAAGGCATTTTGGCGACCCCTGTACAGCTTAAATAACGTCAACATCTGTGTTGAATGTTACGCCGTGGAACTTCTCCTTCATTGCTGGAATCAACCAGAAATCGCACAGCGCGAGGTAAGGACTGTAGGCAGGCTGTGGTATGATTTCAGTACTGCATTTCATAAGAAACTTGAATACAAGCAGCCACATGTGGGTGGGCAGAGTTATCATGGTGTAGGGTCCACTTGCCCACCAGTTCAGGTCGCTTAATTGATATGCGTCATTGCAGACACTTCAAGACTGACTCAGCATTGACCGTAATTTGTAGAAGAGCGACATGCTGGTAGACTACATCTTTATGATAAAAAAAAAAAAAAAAACTATCGGCATCCCCTTCCCAGCTGATTTGGTTTGGCGGACATTTTTTGAAGGAGAGAAGCCTGTGTGTTTTGAGACACTTGTTGCGTGCTTCATCAGAGGGTCGAAATAGTGGACCCATGTTTCATCGGCAGTTATTATACTGTGTTTAGGAAGTCTAGATCCTTCGCAATCATTTGTTTCCACTCAAGACACACCTGAACTCTGGCTAACAGTTCTTCTCTCATCAAGTGATGAGGTCCCCATTTGGAGCACACATGATGCAGCAGTAATTTGTCTGGTAGAATGTACAATGGCAATGTTTTTGAAGTATTAGTTGATGCTGCTGTGTCTTCACATGTCAATTTTCAATCTTTTTGCAGGATTGCCCAAACAGCGTTAACAATATGCTCTGAAAAAACACTTTCGGGTCAACCAGGCCTAGCCGCCCCGGTGGCGCAGTGGTCTAAGCGATGGCCTCTGATCATTGGTCCGCACGGGGTCCGGGTTCGAATCCCGGTGAGGCATGGATGTTGTGTTTGTCTTACGGTACTGGGCTCTCTCCCTTCCCTGGGACCAGTGACCCTAAATTAGGGACAGGCGACTGCTTATAGCCCATTGAGTTGCTCGCGGTGGTCGTTAAACCTCCAATCAAAAAAAAAAACAGGCCTAGGAGTGCGTTCTGCTGACAAATGCCCTTTTTTGAAATCATGGTGCCATCTAAAAATCATTGATTCACCCAAATGTTTATCTTTATAAGCTTTTTTCATTAAATCAAGTGTTTCTGGAGCCGTTTTATCTAAACGATAGCAAAATTTTATCGCACAAAGTATTTCACTTCTTAACTTTGAAATCACTCACCTCCATAGCCGTATGGCAAAATGCATATGTACCTTAAACAACTGTGCAACAAAACCAGAATCATCTACTATGGCTAATAATTGTTGCCATAGGTACTTCCTTATTCAGTTAGTCGTCTGTGTGGTTATTTTCCCACTTCGTACTGTTACCAACACAAAAAAAAATTACTCTCAGTTTTTATGGAACGCCCTTTGTAGACACAGCATTCAGATTCCTTTTAGAATTTAAACAAAGTAACTCAAAAGAATGGAAGAAGTAATTCCATAAAATTAGAATTACCCATTCAGGAGTAACTAATTTACCATCTGTGCAATAAATTTCTTTAGTTTGTCTTTCATTAAGCAGTAATTTTATGTTCTCTACTTTATGTATTGACTTGTTCTCCATTTCAAGTTTTGGATATATTTTATTAAGAAAAGTTCCAAATCATAAGATTTCTTTTTCTCTTATGTTTTTGCCTTTCTTTTGTGATGGTGGGTGTGCGCAGGCCTTATGTGTACAGAGTGAAGTGATACTCACAGCTACTTGAAGCGCTGATTATTGGAAGTCCACACGTTTTTTTATGGGAATGTCTTTTATGGCAGTGTATGATGCTTTCCATAGCAGACACATTTTTGTTTTATAAGTTTTTGTATTGCATTAATTTATTATACATACAAGGTGTGATTAAAAAATAAGATGAATGTTTTTACTGAAGTCAGGAATTTAATGTAGAGTTGCACAAAATAATTCTCCTTGGTACACACACACACTTATTCCAGCAATTCTGCTATTGTTGGAAACACCTGTAAAAGTCCGGGATGGGAATGCCTTTAAGGCTCTCGTTACATTACCTTTGATGTCTTCCACAGAGTCAAAACGTTTATCTTTCATAAATGCCTTGAGTTTCGGAAACAGTCAAAAGTCACTTGGTGCTAAGTCTGGTGAATAAGGGTGGGGGGGGGAGTATCGAAATAGATTTTGCAGCCAAGAATTGGTTGATCGGCAGAGCAACATGACTTCAGAAGACAAGGAATGAACTTTGCACTGACACGTTTCATGTTTGATTTGTCAGTGAGAATGGCTTCAACGGAACTAAACAGCAGACCAGTCTCTGCTGCAATTTCTCTGGTGGTGAAGCATCAGTTCTTCCTGATCATAGCGCAGATTTCCATGATGTCAGTTACTGCCGTTGATGGCCTTCCAGGATGAAGTTCATTGTCTGCAGAAGAAGCGCCATCTTTAAACCAGTTAAACACCACCTTTTTGGTCACAGCGCTTTCACCATAAACAGTTGTCAGTTTTTCATGCTTTTCTCTCGCCGAATGTCCAAGGTGGAAACAGAATTTCATGTTTGCCCATTGCTTGAACTTTGACATCCTGATCACATTGAACAAATGAGAAACACTCATCTACACTCTTTCCTGTATGAAAGACTGCTGGCATTTGCTGCAAAACTTGTTTCTGGCCAGGTGGCATGTACGTGGGGGATGGATGGATGAAATTTAAAAGCTTGCCAGAGTAACATGAAGCAGACCCACCCAAGACAGACTTGTGGAAGCAACTTGGGGATACCATCCAGCAGTGGATTGATAATAAATAAATAAATAGCTCTACAATGAAATGAAAAAAAAAAAAAAAAAAAAAGCAATATAATTGCTATTTCAGATAATTCTTCATTCATTTGTATTGATTGGAATTTATTTATTTTTAAAATAAGTTCTTTCCCCTCTTTTGCATTCTGATTGCAAGTTTCCGGGGAAATCGTATGTGGCATCTGTAATGCAAGATTCTGCTGCAGTGATGTAAACATTGCACAGTGCTGTGTGTGAAAGAATAGATTCTAAGGGCAGAACATATGATGTTGTGAAGATTCATTGCATGTGGCGACAATACCATCACAATATCGAAGGAAGGTGTATGTGTGTGTGTGCAATATTGTTCTATGAATATTTGAATGGTGTACAAGTTATGAAAACACTTGGAAAATCGTGAAACGTGTTTGGTCACGATATGATCGGGCAGATTACTTGCTATTACTGGTACAGGAAATTTGACACTGGTATACAGAATCTGTCTGATGCACCCAGAAGTGGCAGGCCTAGTAAGGTTGAAGCTGAAATGCTGCAACACGTGCTATCGACCAAGCCTAATGCAACACTGCAGGAACTGAAGACCTCCGATACGACCATCAACACCCGACTTCGGAAGTTGGAATATTCGTGTCATGAGCAAATTGGTAACCCATGCTTTGTCTGACCAGAATCGAATGCAACGCTACTCCATTGCTGTTTTTCTGCGTGTGAGGGTATTTTGCATTGGTTGGGCAGGTGACAAAAAATGGGTCACATACACTGATGAGCCATTACATTATGACCATCCCCTGCCTAGAGAAATAAATGTACCTGGAGACTGAAGGGTAGCGCAGGTGAAGTTCAGAGAGCAGTATGTGTATGACCCAAGGACCGGCTTTCGGTTAGTAGAGCATTCAGAGTCGGAATGGGAAAAGCTGTTGATTTATCAGAGTTTGATAAAGGACATATTGTAATGGCGTGGCGCCTCAGAACTGCAATCTCGGAAACGGTGTGGGTTGTTCATGTGCCGCTGTAGTGAATATGTATCAAAAGTGGTGCACAGATGGCCAAACAATGAACCGTTGTCCGCAGCTCATTGATGCCAGAGAGGAGTGCAGACCGTCGCACATTGTTTGCAGGGCCACAGTGTGATAAATTACCCGCAACTATGTCAGTGGTGATTAGGGCAATGTGTCCCAGCACACAGTTCATCGCAGCCTTCTGCGCATGGGCCTGCATAGCCGAAGACCCAGCTTTGTCACCATGCTCACTGCACCTCGTCGCCAACAACGCATGAAATGGGCTCAGATCGTCAAGATTGGACCGTAGATGATTGGAAGAAAGTGGCCTTGTCTGATGAATCAAGATTGCTGGTGCGTCACGTAGATGGCCTAGCGCGGATACACCAATTACCAATGGAGTCTATGGCACCTGAATGCACTGTTGGGCAGAAACAGGCTGGCAGCAGTGTTAATGTTATGCTGTGGACAATGTTTTCTTGGGACACTTTAGGCTCCATTATTCCAGTATCACAATCCCTGACAGTTGTCAGGTATCTGAACATCATTGCAGACCAAGTTCACCCATTTATGGCAACTGTGTTCCATGTGGTGATGGCCATTACCAACAGGATAATGCACCATGCCATAGTGCCAGAATTATCAAGGAGAGTGGTTCAAGGAACATGCTGATGACTTTCTGTTAATGCCCTGGCCTCCAAATTCACCTGACATGAACCCAATCAAACATTTTGGGTTGACTTGGGAAAGTGGGTTCGTGCTAAATCCCCACCACTCCAAAATGTATGGAAACTGGAGGACTTGCTGTTGGCATTGGGATCCGGAAAAGTGGCCCCTCGCATTTTGCCTCCCACATTTCGCCCCCAGTAGATAATGAGTAGGCTACAAAAATTTAAATAATACACCTAATTTTTTTTTAATTCTAATTTATTTTGTTTTAATAGAATAAATCCATAGTATTGTTTAAAACTCAAAGTTGTATGTAATGCCTCTAAGGTAATCTATCACATTACGATTTTGAAAAACTTGGACTATTCTTTTGATTCTAGCAGAAATTGCAATATGCTTCTTGTTTCTTTGATTGCCTGAATTACTGGCAATTAGTTGTGTAATTTTGAAATTGTGCAGCCCTTGTTATTTCTTTAAAGAATCAATGAATCAGTAAATATTTGGGAATAAAGTAGCACAGGTTTCCTGAAATACCCTGTGCTACCCCTCCATGTCGTTGTTGGTACGTCGCTGATCATTCAGTGTTTGTGTGTAAACATTCCACAATTCGATGACAAAAATGGGTAATTGCCGGACTCTCCGTAGTCTTCTTCCAATTTGCCGTATTTGTGTAGTCTTAATAACATGGATTTCATTCATATGTACTTTCTTCCATATCTGTTTGTTTGAAAATATACAGCCATGCCTGGGAGCAGAAACACCATGACACAGTAGCACCTGTCACAAATTTTCTTAAAGGTGTTTTTCCTACATTTCTTTTAGAACAAAGATATTCTGAAAAAAAAAAAATAATAAAAAAAATCAGAAAATGTAGCACATAAGCCTAGTATGGCTGCTGATTCAATAATATGTGAAGAAATAAGTTCTAATTACTGAAAGAGGTTTCACCCCTTTAGGACAAGGGGACAGAGCTGTGAGTGAGAACTGTTTCACATCAAGGCTTGAAAAATATCTGAAAAAAGTTAACTTTTTTACATTTCTGTTTTAAGGGTTTGTATTCAAAATGTTCAGGGCACAAAAAGCGTGTATCTCAAGTTTGAAGATGGTGATGCTGAAATTGGTATGATGATGAAATTAGCATTTGAGAAATTTAGTGACTCTGCCATGTTCCTTTCGTTTAAGTTTTCTCCCTTTGTCACTAAACACCGGAGGCTAGTTCCATCAGAGGAATGCATCCTGTCGCTGACTATAAACAACATTTGGAGCAAAACTACATATGGTTCCAATTTCTGGACCTAGAGTATAATATAATTAAAGAAGTGATATTTTTCTATCCTTGGCACTCCATAACAATAATACATCTTCCAATGATTAACAGTGAAATGAAACACAACATGCGACGACTGTCTTTTGTCTTGTAGTAGGAATTTCTGTTCCAAACTTTTTTATTTTTGAATTTATTTGCCCAGACTGGACAACTAGATTGTTCTTTTACCTACCCAGGCCAATAATTTACATGCTCAGGACATCTCGCACATGGTATTTTTCAAGCCTTACACATGGTATGATAGTTGACGATAGTCAGTTGTTAGTTGATATCAGTTGTTTTAATAGCCCTTCAAATGTAAACAAACTAGGTATTGGCTTCTTCCTGCTGAGCATGTTGCAGATTTGTTGACATATGTATAATAAATCCATGAGATTAAAAATAAAGTAGGTGAACACCTAAAATATTTCTGCCACCTGAAAATGAAGGAAAACATTGATTATCATCATACAAAAGCATTCTCGTGAGGGGAAAAAAAGCATGAAACAAATGCCTTTGACTGTTGTTTTAGTGTGCTCATCTTTAAAAAGTACAGTGATTTACTTTTATGATGATTTTTTGTTTCAGTAGTGCAATTATTTGCTTTTATGTTTGCACATACAGTCAGCTACAAATATCAACATACACCCTTCAAAATGTAACCATTTAAGAAATTATGATCATCTGGAAAACCTCACATGTTTGGTAACCTTATATTTTATGAGTACAACAATATTGTAAAATAATAAATGATTGAAACAAACTCATAAGGATATGCAAATAACTTCAAAAAACATGTCACAAAACTCTGCATACAGCATGTGCATTTCCATTTCATCATATGAACTCATTTCTTATGTAAGCAATCAGGAAACTGTAGTGCACCACTCTGCTGAAAAGTTAATCTTGTGGATATTAGTCAAGTTCTTTTTAGTGTGCAAGTTAAAATGGCTTCATGAAAAGAAATTTCTCTGGACATGAGAAATGTGACAGTTGTGAAAGGGGAAAAAATCTCATGTTGAGATTTCATAAATTGTTGGATAAAGCTATTCAAGTGTCTAAACTGTTATTAAGAATTATGAGTCAGCCAGAAATATTTTCAACAAAGCTTAAAGTGATTGCCCCAGAGTATTAAGATTCAGATGCTCAATCTGTTCTAAAAGTAATCAAGTCATTATATCTCATATGATTCAATCATAAAGTTCACATTCAATTACGTGACCACAAGGTTCTTTAGGAAGACACTTTAACGTCTGTAAATTCTGTTTTACACATTCTGTAAAGTGGATATAGTCGTGGTGGTGCATTAACTTATTCAATTAAAATATAAATTGGTTAGAAGTCCTAAAGTTGTTACTTACGGAAGTGCGTGTTCAGTCCAATGTCAGTAATTATTAAGTTTTTTTGTCCAAAGTTGTATCTTGCTTCAATATGGTCAGTTGTTAGGGTTAGTTCGAGAGCCATTTCGTTATAAGTTGTACCCTACTTCGGATATGTCCAGATGTTAGGGTTAGCTCTGTTCTGGCTGGATGGGGGTTTCATGCAGCCAGAACGAATGTATCATTACTGTAACAAATGTATCAAATGTATCATTTCTCAAATTCTTATGGGTTTTCTAATAAATGCTGTTTTGAAAGGTGTATGTTAAATTTTGTGATTGAGTGTATTTTTAGTATGTGTTTTTGGCACTCATTGCTAGAGAAAGTGCTCTGATGCAGTTAGATGTGATGCAGTTAGATGTGATGGAGGTACGTGCAATGATCAGAAGTAGCACTGCTACTGTAGCATGCTACTTTTATAGTAAAATTGTATGTAGTATCACTACAAATTGAAAAACTAACTATAGCAGTAGCATGCTACAAAATAAAGTAGCTTGTAGTGGAAAATTATGCTAACAATGGTGCTACTTTGAAAACAAAAAGTTAAAAAAATTCTTCGTGTAATGTGACATTTTCAGATTTCCTGATTGAACAGGGACTGAGAAAATTGATTCCCTGCATCCAATCACATTATTTGACTTACATAGTGAAAGCCAACCAAACCATTTTTTCTTATTATACCCTTTGCCAGCTTCCCACATATATGTGCTGTTTAAAAAGATCACACAACACAAATGGTGAAACTCTTTCCACAAACACATTTGCGGAAATGTGTAAGCAAATTTTCCTCTCACTTAATGTGGAGGAAGTCTTTTTCCCACTTACAAGCAGTGTAATAAAACATTGGTATATGATGCTTTATTATACTGCTTGTGCAACATCCTTCTTAAAATGCCCTAAATGTAATGTTTTTGTTTGTGAACAAGATTTTGTTTTCCATTTGGGGGTTTAACAGCCACGATGAGCAACTCTAAGGGATATAAGCAGTTGCCCAACTCTATTTAGGACTGCTGGTTCCAAGGAAGGGAGAGAACCAGTTCCCATATGTGCCTCACCTAGAACTTAAAATTGGTCTTCCCTGGGATGAATGAAATGATGCTTGGGCTCCAGACCACTCAGGAACCAAGGCAGCTTAGTAGAGAACAATAGCATGTACAGAAAATCATGAAGACCAGTTGATGCACAAGCCTTTCCAGTGAAATGGTGGTTCACTTAACATCTAATCTTTAAAATATATACTTGTTATGGGTATTTTTACATATTTTAATCCCCAGAAATCTGCAGCTTTGCAATTAATATGTTGAAATGTGTTCCATTTGGTGGTCAGAAGTAAATGTAAAGTTAAATTATTTGTGCAGTTTGCTTCAGTATTTAGCTCTCAGTGACATATACAAGAATGTACACATAAAAATAATCTTCAGAATTTGTATCTTTAACTTAAATCTAAATGTAAAAAGTACCTAAGAAGTAGCAAAAGTCATTTAAGTTTCTGAAAAAAAAATAGTGTAGCAAGCTAGCTACTTTTTAGAAAAGTAGTTGTAGCTGAAGCAAACTGCTTTTTCAAGATTGTAGTTGTAGCAGTAACTAGCTACTTTTAAAAAGTAGTTTTCAGATCACTGGGTGAGAGTACATTCAAATGAGATGTTGTTAGGAAAGGGGTTAGCCTTGCTAACCCTTGTTCATTAGCTGTATTTGTTCATTAGCTGTATGTGAGAAACTTGGTGATGCAGTTGTGTGCTTTTTTCCCTGGATGTTTTTTTGCTGCATTGGTATTTTGTGTACCATGGCATCTTGTGAAAGAATAACTGATGTTAGATTGATTCATGATTCTTGTGATTTTTCCCATTTTTAACAGGTAAAAATCTTAGAATTTGACTCCTCCCTCTTTTTTTTTTTTTTTTTCCTTTTACAGTGGTTACAGCCATTTGATCATATGTAGGGATAGACAAACCCCAAAATTTTCAGGCACCAGCACATTTTTTCAAGAGGTACAAGGAGAAAAACTGCGATCCATCTACACAAAAACTAAACATACAGAATTATGATCTTCCACAGTGAAAATTGATGTATTATTTTGTAGACATTGTTCAGTGAGGTGCAAGATCTACAACTAAAATTAGGGAACATATACACTTGTATTAACAGCTACATTTCAAAATAGATTTATATTTTAGAAAGTTCAGCTTTGTCTTCCTGGATATAACATTGAAAAAAATCTGTAAAGTAGAAATACTTATAAGCACCTCACGTAAAATCATTGCCATGATCATGAAATCTCTCAAGCTCACTCAGCATCATCGTCAATTATCTATCCACTGCTCGATGAAGGTCTCCCTAAGTCTCTTCACCACAACTTTCTTCCATGTCACTTTGACATGCTTTCGAATTTTATTCACCCATGTTCCACATGGTCTTCTTCTGGGTCTTTTCCTATTCCTTAAAATCTGTTCAAGTGTTTTAGTGATTATTAAAGAGAAGGAAGCCTCATAACAGAAATCCTAATGTTCAAAAATAAAATTTTGGAATAGAATTTGAAATCTCAGATGCCAGGCAAGTTTTTTAGGTGCCATGACGACTGGGCACTTCAGATTTATCTATCTCTGATCATATGTGGAAAGTATATGAACATTCAACAATCCAAATGGCTCCCTGTCTGGTAAGGCATTCAATTATGTGGTTTTCAGTTTCACTGTAACCATAGATTATGTTATAATATTTAGGTTATGTTATTGGTACTCACCTAACTCATATAGCTCACAGATTGTGTGGTTCAACTCCAAGCATAAGGAAGTGGGGGGAGTTCTTTTTCATACTTTGTGGGTGAAGAAATCAGTCTGTATCAATATTTTAACACTTTTAAACCTTACCCTCTTGGATTTTTTTTAAATTCAGCTCACCTGATATACAGTACACCCAGAGATAGCAAAAAAAAAAAAAAAAAATCTAAATTTTTACATTTTAATCTGCTGTAAGTTTTTAAGTTACAGCCCTCAGAAATCTAAAAAAAACAAAAAAACAGAACTAAAATATAATTTTCCACTGACATGCAATTACAAAATAAACTATTACTCAAGCTAGAAATGAAAAGGCTCAGGTAAAAACCAGTCTGTAGCTTATTTTACAAGCTTTCATATAATATGTAACATGACTAATTTTGGTTACACAGTTTCGAATTTCAAGGTCATGAAATAAAATGTTTGACCTTGAATTTCTCAAAAACCGAATTTTTAAAACTTTCGAAAAATCACACAAACTTATATATTTTAGCATCACTTGTGGAAAGTTCCATCATGAGATCACAGTGGGATAATAATTTTGTCAATTTTAAAAAATATATATGCAAAGGAAAAGCCATCCAGATGTGAAAGGAAAATTGTAATTTTAATGCACATATTTCAATTCCTTTAGACAAGGACCACTATTTTTTGTTTAGTTCAGAGCAGTGCTATCATACTAGCATTCTAAAACAGGTTAAATAAGTTAACTCGAGGAAGGGAGGTTGGCAGGGATGAGGTGGGTAGCTTACAAAAATATCAAAAATCCTTAAAATAAAAGCTAATTTATTGAAATTTATAACTAAATTGTATTTTTCTGCAAGCTAGCACTGTCACCATCCCTTCTTCCATGTTAACAACTTCAATAATCCCTTGCCAGGTAATTTTGAAGAGCCATGGCTCCTGCGTCTGCTCTTCGTTGCAAAGGTAGTAAGTGCAGCCAGTGGGACATGGACTAAAGTCAGGATTTGGCAGACAGGCACTTCGAGCTTATCTTTGAAGTCCCTTGGATATGTAAAGGATGGAGCAGAAATTTCACTTCCACCATCTCAGTTGTCTCATTTTTGGCCAAAACTTAATCAAGCCATCATTGGTTGTCGTACTCAAATGTTACATATCCTTTCACTTCTTCTAGGGTGAGCTTCTGTTTTAAACCTCCTCCTGACAAAGAAAACTTGTATCATTGCTCACTTTTTGAAAATACTTTTGTCAGTATCTCCTTATTTGACACAGGAAAGAAACTGTGGAACTTCTTCATGCCTGGTATTGATTTCACAACTAGAAATAGTTCTTCACGCATTTTCTCTTCTTTTTTGTGTTGTTCGTTATTAAAAAAAGAACTCCATGGAGTCAATGTTGGCCCGATTCCAAGTAAACAGCTGTGATGGTGTCATAATTTGCTCTTCATAGAGTTGTTGGAGACTTGCCCTTGCTGTAAGTCATTTCACGTTCCTTCCCCCCATCAGACCATCACATACTCCTTTACCATGGGCTGTTGCATAGAAATGCGACTCAGCTTTGATTCCAAACTCACTTTCGTGGTGGGATATGCTGGAGAAGGGGTTTTTTTTTCTGTTTTTAAACTCTGCAACAGAACCATCAGAAAAGTAGTAGATTTTTCAAATTTGGTATCAGTGGCGCAGCCTTGGAAGGGGCTCAGGGGGCTTGAGCCCCCCTCCAGATGCCCATTGAAGCGTCCTTTGCAGAACAAAACTACCTCTAGGAGTACTCCTTCCCTGCTTATTCGCATTCTGACTTTTTTTACGCACAACAAAGAAAAGAAAAAAACCCCAGGAAAACAAAAATGCTCTGAGCAGTTGACTGGCCCCTCTGCTGTGCTTGAGATCATAGTTTTGTCAGCTAACTCACCCCCTCCCACCCCCACTGGACAAGCTGTCACCTCTGGCCAAGCTCACTCGCCAACACCAATGAGACCTTGCATCCTCTTCTCTCGCATTGAAACACATACATGTGATTAGTCAAGAACAAGAGTTCTTGAAGAAATTCCTTGCTTCCACCTACACCAACCCGCCTGTTAATTTCCCATCCTCCCTCCCCCACGCCAGAAATGTAGGTCTCGAAAACTCGGGATGACAACCTTTGCTCACAGACTCTCAAACAGAAGAGAACAGTACCTAGTTTTAGCAATTGTTTAGTGAGCATGGCACGAGCCTGTATCGGGAGAAAGAAGATGAAAAAAAGCGAGAGCAACGACTTCCGTCAAACTAAAACAAAACGTCTAATGGCAGAAAGTGTTAAGAACACTGTTCCTATTTTCAAATTCATGAAATCAAATTTACAGCAAGTGCCTGAAAATTCTGAATTGAACGATAAAGGTATTCAAAATGAAACTTTATTAATTTGTGTTTGGAAAACGAACGTTCAGCACCCACGTTTGTTACCATCTTGCTTAAAAAATCTGCATTGCAATCTCAGTGTTAGGGAATATCATAAGGAGTGCATTTTCATGTAAGTGCCCCACAAACTTTGGATATTAATTCTAAAACTTTTTCTACCTCCTACTCCTCCTCCTTCCCCTCTTCAACATTTTTTTCTCCTTCTGAGATGTTCATGTTGATTGAATTCAACAAAGCATCCTTCTCTTGCACGATATGTGATTTCAAATGGAGACATTCAGAGGCAAGTTCATTTTTACTAAGATCCATATAGTAGATGGATGACAAATTGTTACAGTGTTTTCTGATTTCACTTTCCTCAAAATATGATAACTATTCCAGAAAATCAAATCTTTCAAAAATCATGTTGTACCACACAGTCCTCTGTTTTAACCCACAATGAGAGGTAAAAATGTTTGTTTTAAACTTTTTGCTTCCTTCTGGAAATTCATCTGAGGTATCTTTACTATCAATGTTTGAACTGTAAATGCTGCTGCTAATTTATTTTCACCCGCTTGTTGACATCTTTATACACAGCTGTTGGATATTTCACTTTTGCTTGAGCTTCATGTTCATCAAAAAGGCCTCTGTTGTCTTCTATGTATGCTGTCAAAGTTGTTATTATTTTAAGAGCTACAGACAAGTCCACTTTCTGGCGCTGCAAAAATTTGCTGGTTGTGTTGAGACGTGACAAAATTTTGCTCCATAAAATCGTTAAAAAGATAGTTTCAAATTTATCCCCCCCTTTTGTAAACTGTTTGTAACAAGCCATGTATCCACAGACTGCATATTATCTATAGTCAATCTATTCAAAACTGACTTCATTTGTTCACAGCTCTCGTTTAAGCAGCAACTGCGTCAGAACTGGCAGACCAATGAGTTTCAGACAGGGATTTTACCACCTTCTGCTTTCGACCTAATTCTGATATCAGAACTTCCCAACGATCTGTGTTGAAGAGGGGAAAAAATTACATAACTGTTGAATAGAATCAAAGTAAATGGCAACGTCCGTGCTACGTTCTGTTGCTTGCCTTGCACACCGACTAAATTAATGCAATGCCCTGCACATGGCACACATTTACCAAACTCATTTATTTACTTAATTCTGCTCTGTAAACTGGAATAATGCCCTGCCATATTTAAAGCACTATCATAAAGCATTGTCTTCAACCCCACCACCTCCCCAAACCAAGATGAAATTGAGATGGGACGCAAACATCTGCTCTGTATAAACCAATTCAGTACAAATGGAAATTTCTGCCTTCTGGAATCAATGGGTGCGAGTAGATAATATAAATTGGTCATAAATAAAATAAAAGTTCGGCTTTTTAAATAAAAGCATCGACTATATAGTAGCGATGTACTGCTATTCAGCAGGAAAGTACTAGAGACAGAGAGAGACCCACCATCTACAACCACCCTTCTATTTTACAACCCACAACCAGCACTTCCCCATTTACTTTGCCTGCTTGAAGATAGGGTGTGAGATCCCACCTCAGTCCAAATTTATCGCACTAAACTTCTGTGGATAATTTCCAGAAGAGGGATCAAAGCAAGCGTACTTTCTGGGAAAACAAAATGACGCAGGTCAGACACCGATGCAAATAGTTAACAGTCTGTCCGAGTCTCCCACCGACTCTCACTCCCATCCTTTTGTGAACAAAGAGAACAGGCTGGCTCTATGATTCATCAAATCTTAAATGGGATGTAGAAAACGTGCTGTCTGCAGTGTAAGTCAAAGTGGGAAAATGGCATAACACAGCTATCTTGGGCGACTCAGTCAAAACAATGTTTGACGGAGGCCCACCCAGAGTTTGAGGCCAGTCAAACGTTAGGTACGCCCATGAGATAAAACATTCAGTGTCTGTGTGTGTTTCTGCAGGTGGGATAATCTTAGATTTTCAAATTTAAAATATTCATGGATCTTTCATGTGTGTCTTCTGTTGATAGCCAAATATCAAATGATAGTACAAGGTAAGTGTTAATTTGTGTTCACATTTTGTATTATTGTTTCTTTTGAAAATCAATCATAAACAAAAATATAGTGAGGTCTTCCGAGAGCTGGCCATTTTGTGTACAGTCCATTACTTGAAAACATGGGGGATCCTTCATGGTGAAATTTTCCAACAGTGTTGAGCATGAAATAATATAATGCTCTTAGAATCCAAAGCATTTGTCTTCTTTTAAAAATAAACGTATTGGTAGGAAATCCAATGCAAAATGTGTTAAGTTCTTCAAGGCTTAATTTTTGCTTCCAGTTTCAGTCATAAATTGTCCCTTAACTATTGCATATAATAATAATTATTATTTATTTTTCTACTCTGATAGAATTCGTGCACCCGTTTTGCTGGCCAGCCCCCCCCCCCCCCCGAGGAAACATCCTGGTTGCACGCCTGTCTGGTATCATCTTAACCCTCTGACTGGTTTGGACATGCCTAGCGCATTCAAGGTCGTCCTTGTCTAAAACTGCTAGATCGCGTTGACTTATTTGCTCCCTACTGTTCTGAAAATGGTTTGACCGTATCAGGCACGACTGCCCTGACTTCTTCACGAAACAGCTTGCACGTGTGAAATGCATTCATTGTTATCCTACAGATTAATGACAGGAACACACTGGTTGTGTTTCAAACCTAGGGGCAGCAATTTTTAGGGTAGGGTACTCACAAGCTCTAATTCCTCTTTGGTGCTCAAAAGGCTGCTTCCCCAGTCGCCTTAATTTATATTCTTTTAAATGAAAGTTGTTTTGCATAGGTGTGGGTCAATTTGTAGTACATTCTTTGTGTTTAGAGAGCACCTGTTGTACAGCTTAGCCCACTTTTGCCTCTGCTTAGAAAGAGCATCATACAGTTTTCCCGGGGCAAAACAACATTTCTGCCTTTCGGATCAAAGAGTTTTCTCATTTTCTATTTGGATACATGTGCGCACAAGTCTCGTAAAAGTTTGATGCACAAATGGAGAGCGACAGTGATTCAGAGTATATCTTTTGAATTTATCTTCCAGCTCCTGCGAGAGTAGTAGCAGTGAGGAAGAAGAAACTGATTCAGAGGAAATGTGCAGAATGTCAGAGGCTAGGAAATGGTGTAGAACAAATGAATCAATACTGATATCTCCTTCGTGATTTCCATTCTTAAGAGCCAGTGGATTAAGAGCAAATATTTCTGACCGAGAGGATCCTTTGGAGTTGTTCAACTTATATTTTAGTGACGACATTGTAAATTTTATCGTAACTGAAACTAACAGATATGCTGGTCAATTTGTGAAGGGAAATGTGTTAAAATCATTTTCCATTTTCCTGAGCACATCAGTGGACTCCCACAACTACAGCAGAAATTAGGACATTTTTTGCTGTACTGATTTTGCAAGGTATTGTTCAGAAACCGAAGCTTAACTGGTATTAGAGTAGAAAGCCAATACTCAAAACTCAGTATTTTTCAAGAGTAATGAGTGAGCAAAGATTCAGTTTACTTATGAAATTTGTTCACTTTTCAGACAACGAAACATTTGATGAAAGCACTCACCCTCAACCAAAGCTGAAAAAGATATGGGATATATTTATTGTGTTAATGGATAAATTTAGCTGAGTTTATATTTCAGAACGGGATATTACAATCGATGAGTCACTAATGTCGTACAAGGGACATTTAAGTTTGAAACAGTACATTCCAGTTAAGTGATCACGATTTGGAATAAAGTCATTTTGGCTGTGTGAATGGAGAAGTGGGTATATTTGGAGCTCCATAATATACACTGGTAAACATACGAAGTTTAGTAGTGCTTATGAAAACTTTGGCCTACCAATAAAAGCAGTCATGTCCTTAATTCACTCACTGCTCAACATACACTGACGGAAAAAAAATCCCAACACCAAGAAGGGGTTGTGTTAGATAAACTACAGTTGGTAGGCTGTGAGAGTACATCTGTAAGATGACGTCTATGCAAATTTCGCGCTCGGCGCATACGTGTGGCACTGGTAGTGCCCCTCGGAACATGCAAAGCAGGTTTGCAGTAAATACGCACTGTAACGTTTGTGAGCGTTAGTTATCATTGAGATTCAATGTAGTGTGTTGATGTTAGCCAAAAATGCCTTTAAGAAGACGAAGAAGCCATTATCAACAGCTCACGAAGTTTGAACGAGGTCGTGTAATAGGGCTACAAGAAGGTGGATTTTCTTTCTGCAATATTGCAGAACGACTTGGCAGGAATGTAGCCACTGTGTATGATTGTTGGCAGCGGTGGTCAAGGGAAGGTACTGCCTCAAGAAGACCGGGTTCCGGCCGGCCACGTGGCACTACTGAGAGGGAAGACCGCCGTGTACGGCATATGGCCGTGGCGCATCGTACCGCGTCTGCGGCAGCAATTCAAGCTGCAGTTGCCACCACAGTGACACAACGAACTGTTACGAATCGGTTACTTGAAGGACAGCTCCGAGCCAGACGCCCTGTAGCGTGCATTCCACTTACTCCAAACCACTGCCGTTTGTGACGTCAGTGGTGTCAAGCTAGAGCTCATTGGAGGACGGAGTGGAGATCTGTTGTGTTTTGTGATGAAAGCCGGTTCTGCCTGGGTGCCAGTGATGGCCGTGTGTTGGTTAGAAGGAGGCCAGGTGAGCGCCTGCAACCAACCTGTCTGCGGCCGAGACACACTGGACCTACACCTGGAGTTATGGTCTGGGGAGCAATTTCCTATGACAGCAGGAGCACTCTCATGGTTATCCCACGCACCCTGACCACAGTTGTACGTCGGTCTGGTGATTCAACCTGTTGTGCTGCCATTCATGAGCAGCATTCCAGGGGGTTTCCAACAGGATAACGCTCGCCCGCATACCGCTGTTGTAACCCAACATGCTCTACAGAGTGTCGACATGTTGCCGTGGCCTGCTAGATCACCAGATCTTTCACCAATCGAGCACGTATGGGACATCATTGGACGACAACTCCAGCGTCACTCCCAACCAGCATTAACCGTCCCTGTATTGACCAACCAAGCACAACAGGCATGGAACTCCATCCCACAAACTGACATAAAGCACCTATACGCCACAATGTATGAACGTTTGCGTGCTTGCATTCAACATTCTGGCGGTTACACCGGTTATTAATGTACCAGCATTTCACATTTAAAATGGCTCTTCTTGCGCTTACAATAAGCTGTGATTTTGAAACCTTAATCTATTAAATATGTTACCTATACAAATGTATTGCCGCCATTTCATTCCTCTACAACTATTTTTTCGTGGTGTTGGGATTTTTTTCCGTCAGTGTAGGTTATTGCCTAACCATGGACAACTTTTACAACTCTCCTGAACTAGCTGATCTACTTGTTCAGCATAAAACTGATCTGTATGGCACTGTGAAGTCCAACAGGAAAGATATGCCGCCAGAATTAAAGACCAAAAAGTTAAAGAAAGGAGAGCTGATAGCGTTTCAGTGAGGAAAGATCATGACTTTAAAATGGATGGACAAAACAACAGTTTGTATGCTAAGCAGCATTCACAATGCTGAGCTATTGGACTTCACAAAAGGAAATAATTTGATACAGAAACCGAAAGCAATTTGTGAGTATAATAGCACTATGGGAGGAATAGATAAAGCTGACCAGTGTATGGTTTACTATGCAACTGCACAGAAGCAGCAGCAAAAATATTACAAAAAAAAAATTCAGCATTTACTGGATTAAACTGTTTGGAATTGTTTCACCATCTACAGCAAAAATGGAGGGCCAATGGACCACTTGATGTTTTGCCTTAACCTTGTGGAAAAGTTATTAGACACATCTCCAAAAGATTTGGAGCAATTCGTTCATGGTAGACATTTAGTGAAAGGAAATCCTATGAGATTGACAGAATGTCATTTACCTGATTATATACCTTCAACTTCCAAGAGATCTGATCCCTGCAGAAGATGTGTCGTGTGTTGCTCCCAGTGGAATGGGAATGGAAAAAGTATAAGAAAGGAAACTAGGACCTGTTGCAAAGAATGTGACATAAGACTTTGTGTGGCAGGATGCTTCAAAATATACCACACTAGAAAGGATTTTTAAGTTGAAGTCAGGCAGCTCTGTGTAAGTTACATTTTAGATTTTATTATATGTTGTTCAAACATATTTCTTGTAACTTAATTTTATTAAACTGAAATAATAAATATTGTATTCATAAACAACTTTCAATCGGGGAGCTTTGGTTCAGCTGAAAAACCTCGTAAAATTCGCATCAGTAACACAGCTTTGAGAGGTTGATTATACTATATTCTCACAGTTTTCTATGCTACAGTTTTGAAGAAATTTATTACAGGTTCACGCATGTGATAAATACAAAGTCAGTTCGGTTGTGAAAGTGGTTTATTGACATACCCACTGTCACTATAGTCTATAAATATAATACAAACGTAATCTTTGAATATATCGTAATTATTTCCAGCACGCATGATAAACCACTAAAACGTATCTAAGGCTTATAAATTTACATTCTTTTTTTTTTTTTTAAGTTTGTGTGGTACTATTTTAGTATAAGTGTTATCTCAACTAAATATAACAAAAGGCTATGTTAATTACGAATATTTTATAGTAGATAATGAATTTTAAGTAAACTATATTATGAATTAAATAAAGGCATTTCAGAATTTTGGGTAAAAAATGCTAAAATATTTCTATCATAATTGCTTAAGTGTTGCACTTAAGTATTTCAAATAACAGGATTCTAACTGCTTGTTTTGAGCTGGGAGTTACATTGCTGAGGTTAATATAAAATGATACATTAAATTTTAATATACTGAATTGTGTATTGACTGAATTCTAATATTTGCTTTGGACATATTTTTCCTGAAGAACAACAACATGTGATTTAGCTTTAAGCAAGTTACCAAATCACCAATTTAGCATCGTGCAGTAAAGCTGACCGTAGAAACGGGTGACAGTTTCAAGGTGCAAGACCAGTTTCCGCACTGACAGAATTTGCCTCTTTCACTCGTAAAATGCGAGCAGTCTTAGACGTGGCTGCTATGGATCTCAGTGGCATTTTCAAAGCAGCTGAATCAGATTTCGTGAGCCAGTCAGAGGGTTAATGAAGTTTGCACAATGCACATTTACTCAAGGAGAGCCAAGGCACAACTGAATGCTGGTTGTTGAATCCCCACCCTAGAAGCAGCAAGCTATGAAGGTTTCAACATGAAATACTCAGACCTGCAGCTTGGTGCTGACTGAGTTTCTTGCTTATACAGACATGACTAGTCTGCCTAGTCATACAAGAACCATACTATTACTTCTCATATTTTGTTGTCTTCCTAAGCTACCCCCCCCAAGTTATTTAATCTGTTTTAGCATGCTAGTATAATGCACTGTTCTGAACTGAACAAAAGGGGTCCTTGTCCAAAGAAATTGAAAATTGTGAATTAAAATTACGATTTTCCTTTCATGTCCAGATGACTTTTTATTTGCATATATTTTTTTAAAAATTGACAAAAATATAATCCCACTGTGACCTCATGATGAAACTTTCCACAAGTGATGCTAAAATATGTTTGTGTAATTTTTTTCAAAATTTTAAAAAATTAGGTTTTTGAGAAATTCAAGGTCAAAACATTTATGGAATGACCTTGAAATTGTTTAAGACTAGTTATGTTACATATTATATGAAATCCTATAAAGTAAGACTCTAGAAAATGTTTTTTAACTCTAGCCTTTTTCTTATTTCTAGCTTGAGTAATCATTTATTTTGTAATTGCATGTCAGTGGATTTTTTTTCTCCAGATTTCTGAGGGCTGTAATTTAAAAACTACTGCAGATAGAAATCTAAAAATTTAGATTTTTGACTGTCTCTGGGTGTACATCAGGTGAGCTGAATTTTAAAAAAAATCTAAAAGGGTAAGGTTTTTTTCTTTGGACCACTTTAAAACAGAATAACCTGGGTATCATGCATTCTACCGTCACGAAAGACTGCCTTAGTTCACCTCCCCATTAAATGATTTTAAGATTTCCCATGCAAATAAATTACTTCAATAGATATTCAATGATATCTTAATAATTTTCACATTTTACTTTTGCTATGTAGATCAAGAAGCCAGAAATGGTTGTGAAGGAGCTTCAACTACTGCATAGCAAGGTGTCACAGGAAGCTGTAGATTCAAGAGTGAAACCTTGGAATTATAGCAAGTTCTTTCAGAGTGTGTTGACATCAAGATTTTTCAAAGAGTACTAGAAGCAAGACGAAAGGTATTAAACATTCGTTATCCATATTTTATGAATTTTGTTTCAGAAGTTATGTTATTCTCCATGTTGGTTGTGTTTTTTCAGTTGTGCCTCCTAAAACAGTTTCCTTCATATCTGTAAAATTATTTTATGATGTTGATGTAGTTTATGACTTATTTTATTTGCTTATGACTGCTGGTTTGCAGAACATGAGGAAGACTTAACCCTGGCTTCCAAATTCTCCAGACAATTTAGCATCTGCGGTTTATGTGGGAACAGCAAATGCAATCTGCTGGTCACATGTTGGTACCAGATACAACAAGACCTTTGGAAACCTTGTAGTGTCCATGCCTCATTGAGTAATAGCTGTTTTGGGGTCACACGGAGTACCAATATCATATTAGGCAGGTGGTCATAATGTTTTGGCTCTTCGGTGTATATACATAACACTCAGAAATTCCAACTACTACGGATTCTCTGTAGTCACTATGGAAATCATCAGTCTGCTATGGATTACAGAAGGCATCGGATATACTACAGAAATTGAAAATCTCACTGAAATGACCTTTTTAATGATGTGTATAAAGTTTACTTTCCTGTTTTCTAGATTCTAACATTCATTAAACATTTTAGAGAGTGTTCCTTGAGTGTTTTCAATAGTGTTGCATTTTTCCCATGATTTTTCAATATGTTTTTGATGTTAAGTATCTCTGGCCACATGCAGAGCTATTACGGCCCATGGAATCCTGGAAATGTCTTGAAATTTTAGTTCCCTCTCCAAAGCTTGGAAAGTCCTTAATTTTTTGTATTTTTGCATAAATTCCTCGAGTGGTACTAGAATTCTTTCCTGCTATGAACATTTTTTTGTTTTGTTTTTTTTGTTCATTGCAGGGGGAAAAAAAAGCTACATTTTTTTTTCATTCTTTTTGGGGTTTGAAGACTACCGTGAACAACTTTCAGTCTGTGTAGGCACATACTTTGTTTACTATAAAGTTGCCACTGAAACATACATTGATTTTTAAGGTAAACTAAAAAAAATTGTAACCATTTAGTGCTTCTCACAAAATGTCTTTAATTTATGGACAATTTTTTAAGCAAAAATGCGTTGTTGTTTTTTGTTTTTTTATGAATTTACACTGTCATTTTCCTGCTTCGGCAATTTATTTTTTTGCCAAGTGTGTAATACAATTTTATTCATTACTATTCGTTACTACTGAAAAATTCTGAAAACAACGGATTTTTGTTTTCACTACTGATTAAAACTAATAACTATGGACTTTTGTGTTTACTGCTAAAAATTTCCAATCAGGGTTGGAGTATCAGAACACTAGATATAAAAGTTTTTCCTCTGTATATCTTATATATATTTGTATTTGCCATCATATCACTATTTTTGGGAGAAACTAAAAAAAATTCTCAAGGATTGGATAGAGGTTACCACACTTAAGGTTTTCCAAATGCTTTCCTGATTTCGGCACTAAATTGTGCATGTATATATTTGTCGCATTATTTCTTAAGAATGGACAAGAAAAATATTTTTTAGTTTGCACAAAGTAAAGCATGGCTAAAATTTTGAATACATTTTACCCATTTGCCTATGCAAAATTTTTGCTCCAGGTAGAAAAATTTGTTTATCACTATATGTATCTAGGAGACATTTGTAAAAATTCATTATGTATTGAATAAAGTCACTCATGAATAAAATTGCAGTATTTCATAGTGAATAATTTTACTTTTTTGTAGTGGCAATGCATGGATATCAGTATTGTTTGTGGACATGCTATCTCCATTGTTGTGGAATTTTGGTGGTTTTCCCATTTGATTATTAGATACTGTGTGACATTGTAATAATTTTTTGTTTTTTTATTATGTCAAAAGACATTCTATTTACAAAGAAATCCCATAATCTGATAGCATCCTTCGTGTTACAAAATTCACAAAGCCTCTACAATGAGTACCTAAAATAATGAGAAAATCATGCACTTACATAAGGATTATCATCAGAATAATGCCTGATGAAAATTAATGACAGTCAATATAGCATCATAGTGTTTATACATTATGTTGTCATTTTCAGTATCTAGAAATCAAAAAGCAAATATTAAAATAAGACTATCTGAAGAACTTTTTGTTAAATATTTCTAAACAATTAAAATCTATAATTCCTTTAAGTAACGCAGTAAGCCACTTACCAGCTGCAGGAAGATCTATCCTTAGTAATCCCACATAAAAACGCTTCAAATGACAACACACTAATATTTATTGTACATCTCCACAAAAAGGTAATAACTCACTATTCCAACACACCCTCTACATATCACCGACATTGTTGTTGTTCAGTCAAAGATCAACCACTTAGATTACTAACTGACGTGAGCAGCAGAAGGGGATCTTCTTTCTCAGGCAACGCTTGCTAGAGTAAACAAATAAAAACGTTTCGAGCAGCGCCACCTGCAAGTCTGTTAAATGTTCGCTGAGGCGTCTGGTTTGAAGAACTCTGACAGCCATATTTCTTATAATAATTTCTAACAGTCTCCCACTTGGCTGGAGGAGTTCATTTTATCATGCCTAGTGTCAGTCTAAGTTTTTCAAACTGGGGTCCAGCCAACGGCTTGGTGAAAATGTCCGCAACCATTTGAGAAGTATTACAGTAGTTTAACTGAAGAATAGTTCCACTCAATTCTTTCACAAACTGATACCGCACCATAATGTGTTTAGATCTGGAATTGATCTTTTGATTTTCTATAAGATGTATAGTTGATTTGTTATCCTGAAATATTGTAGTGGTTCCAATCTGTTCACAATCAAAATCCTTGAGTAACTCTCGCAACCACAATAGTTCTTTGCTTGCTTCTGCAGTGGCAATGAACTCTGCTTTGGTTGTCAATAAGGCTGTTGTTGACTGCTTATAGCTGGTCCAACATATGGGACTCTTTCCAAGCATGAAAACAAATCCAGATGTTGATTTCCAGTCAGTCCGGTCTCCTGCTAGTCAGCATCTGCATAGCCTTTTAAAATTAGTGGGTCTTGTGAAGATAGTCTTAATTTAAGGTTTACTGTTGATTTCAAATAATAAATTAACTTCATAATGGCTAACCAATCTTGTTTACTTGGTTTTTCTGCTTAAGATGCCTATGGCAGTTGAAATGTCTGGTCTTGTTACTGTAGATAAATACATGACAGCTCCCACTATTTCTCTATAAAGTCCATTATCTTTTAGAAGTTCTTCTTGAATGTTCTTTCTGTAGTCTGTACTAATTGGTGTTTTACTTTCCTTATTTTGATCTGTAGCATAACTTTGTATAATTTCCTTTATTTTATTACTTTGACTCAGAAGAAAACTTCCATCTTCTTCTCTTTCTGAAAAAACCATTAGAAAGAACCACTCACTCACCATAAAGATCATGGTAACCTCCAATGACAACACACTTCCAACACGTCATTCATCGTGATGTAACTGGGCTTCCAAGGTTTACAGACTTCTTGCTTACGCTTCTTATTTCCGGGTGTGAAACATCGTATTTTTTTTCTTTTCCTTAGCCTTATGAGATGTTACTATAATGCTTGTCAATTCGATAAAAAATCACACATACAACTCATTCATACAATTCAAGTAAAAACTATGTACATAACCTTACATTCACAGGTGATTAAACCTTGGTCAACTGTAATTATCAAACTCCTCCTTCTGTTTCACAACCTCTGCCACTCCCACTGCAAGTGTCACACCCATTCAGCCCCTCACATCCAATCCTCTAGTACTTTCAACAGGCCTCTGTCATCTTCAGGAGGCAGGTGTGTCTCACCCGCCCACCACAGCTCAAGTGAGCAGAGCCATCGAGGCCTGGGCCCCAGTCGCTATCTCTGAATCGTTGTGTCTCTGGCGCCATCTATTGTCCCTGCTGCTCTTTTTTCCCTCTTTCTTTTTACACTGCTGTTCAATTTTTATTAGGGCTATCCATTGTTCGTTTAGGTTACTTGGCTCATTAATGTTGCATAATCTTGATCTGTTTTTTTCAATTAACACTGATTCTGCAATTCTTAACTGCTTTTTGTTTTTACAGCTCTTAATAATTTTAATATCTTCAAACCTTGGACATTTTTGATTTTCCATACAGTATTGGGTCAATGCTGTCTTAGCTTCTTTTTATTCCAATTATTAATATGCTGGTTCAATCTATACTTTAATTTATTCTTGGTGCTGCCTATATATGACACAGGTGGTTGCTGGTTTATTGGGATTTCATAAATTCCTGCTCTATCTAATTGGCTAATTTTTTCATTTTTAATCACTAAATTTTTTACAGTAAGTACCTGATTTCCTACCTGTATGTCATACTTGCCACAAACTTTATTAATTTCTGCTGAAACATTTTCTATATATGGTATTGCTCCTACATATTTTACAAGTTTTTTATCAGTCTTGACCTTATTGTAACCTTGAGTTACTTCATAAATCCATTTTTTTAATACATGTTTAGGGTTTTTTAATACATGTTTAGGGTATCCAAAATCATATGCAATTTTTTCAATATATTCGATTTCTTCATTTCTATACTGTTCAATTGATGAGTGTGTTAAACTTCTTTTAATTAGTGTTTTAACACTATTTCTTTTATGTGTTAATGGATGTGATGACTGAAATGGTATAAGTACTGGGATATATGAAGATTTTCTATGCACTCTGAATTGCATATTCTCCTCTGTTTTAACAATCAAAACGTCCAAAAATGCCAAAGTATTGTCATGTTCTTGTTCAACTGTCAGTTCAATAGATGGATAAATTTCACTATACTTTCTTGTCAAGTCCTCAAGTTCATCATTTTTTAGCCTGGATAACAGAAAAATGTCATCAACATATCTGCAGTATATCAGTGGTGAATCCTCGAGTTTACTTATTATTTTTTCCTCAATGTCACTCATTATAATTTCAGCAAATAAAGTTGACAGTGGTGACCCCATAGGTCTACCATGATTTTGTTTGTATATCTTGTTGTTAAACTTAAAAATGTTATTTTCATATATATACAATAAAATGTCTCTTAACTCCTCTATTTGTATTGCATTCATTGTCTGTAGCACATATAATTTTTCAATAATTATTTCTATTGCCTGAGGTACTGGTGTGCTAGGAAAAAGAGCTCTCACATCCATACTAGCCATATAATATTCACTTAAATCTTGTTTAATTACTTTAATTTTCTCAATAAATTCGTATGTATTCTTCACAGTGAACCTTGTCTTCATGAACAAAGGTGCCAAAAATTTGTAGATATTCTTTTCCAGTTTTATTAGTGGGGAATTCCTTTTTGATACAATCACTCTCATAGGTGTATCATGCTTATGAGTTTTTATTTTTGCAAACATTTTTGGTATTCCAGTACCCATTGGTGGGTATGCTTTCTTTATTTCATCAGGCAAGGTGCTGTGATTTCTTATTCTAGCTAAGTACCTTACTTGAGATTCGGTTGGGTCTTTTGTTAGAATGCTACAATTCAGTTCTTCTATAGCTCTATTCATTTTTAGATCATATTCAGTTGTGTTTAATATTACAATTTGCCCTGTTTTATCAGCTTCACAGAATTTAATTGTTGGGTCATTTCTTAATTTAATCAGTTGTTCTTTCTCATACTGAATTTTATCTATATGATATTTCTTTTTCTTACTTTTTTCATTAAATTCTTTCAAAACGATTCTATACAGTTTACTTCGAAAATTTTCACGTTCTTCTGCTAGTACACTGCGTGCAATTTCTTCTAAGTTGGGTATTAATTCCTCCGTCCTCGGCAGGCTCCGTGGAAATGCAAATTTTTTACCTCTCTGCAAAATAGCTCTTTGCGTGAAGCTCAAGGTCAAGTTGGAGTTATTCTGATATACCTCATACATATTCTCCCGTTGTTCTTGTACACGTTGTCTGTCAATCATCACGTGCAACTTTTTTTCCATGACTGCTCTTGAGCATTTTTTTTCGTATTCCACGATGTCAAAAATTTCCCTGAAGGTTACATCCAAAATCTCATCTTTCCAATTACCGTCAAACTTTCTATACTTTTTATAACATATCAAATCGATTAAGTGTAAACATTTCATATTCAAGTTAAAAATCAATTTCCTTTTATTGACAATTTCAGCTCTTAATCTCTTTTTTTGGCACTCCTGGATTATTCTATTATCCTTAGCAGTGACTGGGCAATTCCGTATTTTTAAATACTTTGGTGTTATTTCTAGGTCACGGCACGTCACCAAAAATTCTTCCTGATTTTCTGACTTTACTAATTTAATTTTAGCTTTCTTAAACGCTGTAATATCTCTTATCTCGAAGTTGTGAAATTGATTCCTATAGCGCATAATCCCAGAGTATGATAGCGACTGCAAACCCCACACCTCAACTATCCCAGCTCAGAATTTTTGCGTGTAATTCTCAATTATTATATTTGCACTTTTAAGGTATTAACCTCTTGCAAAGTGCGCATAGTTTATGTGCAATTCATAAATGAAAAAACCATTAGAAAGAACCACTCACTCACCATAAAGATCAAAGATCATTGATCTTTATGGTGAGTGAGTGGTTCTTTCTAATGGTTTTTTCATTTATGAATTGCACGTAAACTATGCGCACTTTGCAAGAGGTAGTAAGCAAGGATCTGTTGTACTTTGTTTGAAGCCCTTGTTGAACAAATATTCTGTTATTGTTTTATTCCAATTTCTGGCACTTTGTTTGAGACCATATATGCTCTTATGCAATTTACAAACTTTTTCTTCTTTTCCTGATTCTCTGAAACCTGGTTGTTCCATAAATACATCTTCTTCTAAATTTCCATACAGGAAAGCAGATTTTATATCAAGATGATGAACATTCCATTTTCTATTTGCTGCAACTGTTAAAAGAGTTCTTAAAGTGGTATGTTTTACTATGGGTGAAAAAGTTTCTTCAAAGTCTAATCCCGGTTGTTGTGTATACCCCTTTGCAACAAGTCTTGCTTTATAGCTTTCGACTTTTCCACTTGCATTGTATTTTGTTTTCAAAATCCATTTATTTTTAATGGCTTTGTTTCCTTCTGGAAGATCTACCAAAGTCCATGTTTCATTTTCCTTCAATGCATCTAGTTCTTCCTTTATGGAATTCAACCAGTTTCCTTTTTCTACTTCGTTCATGTCCTGGATTTCTTTTAAATTTTGAGGATCCTTTTTATACTGAACTTTTGCAACATATGCTAATCTTTCTGGTGGTTTTCCTTTGTTTATTCTTGAAGACTTTCTTTGAACATTTTCAGGCCCTTCTCTATCATTATTTTCTTCCACAGTTTCTGATGACATTACTTCATTTTGAACGAAAATTTCTTGTTCATCTTCTTTCTTTTCAGCAGGTTTACTTTTTATTATAGCTTGCTGACATTCATCAAATTTTACTGATCTGGTAATGATTATTTTGTTTGTTTCTTTATTTAATACTCTGTATCCATTAGATCTTTGATCATATCCTAATAAGATTCCCTCTTGTGCTCTATTGCCAAATTTTCTTCTTTGTTGCTTTGGTACATATGCTTTTGATCCAAATACTTTAATATGACCAAGATATGGTTTAAATCCGTTCCATAATTCAAAAGGAGTCTTTCCTGTTGCTTGTGTTGGAACTCTATTTTGTATGTAAGCTGCTGTTATTACAGCTTCTGCCCAGTATTTACCTTCCATATTAGCATCTAACATCATAGTTTTTGTCATTTCTGTCAAAAATCTGTTTTTTCTTTCAGCAATTCCATTCATCTGAGGACAGTATGGAACAGTTGTTTTATGTTCTATTCCTTGTTCCACTAAATAATTTTCAAAATCTCTTCCACAATACTCTCCTCCATTATCTGTTTTTATTGATTTTGGCATTTTTCCAAATTTGGTTTTCACTGAAGCTACATATTGCTTAAATTTTACTAATGCTTCATCTTTACTTTTAAGCAAATAGATGTAACAGTATCTGCTATAGTCATGTATAAATGTGATAAAATACCTGTAACCACTAGGACTGGCCTCAACCATGGGACCACAAATATCTGTGTGTACTAATTCTAATACAGCTTTGGCCTTAAAACTATTTTGTTTGGAGAATGGCTTCTGTGTAAGTTTGCCTTTTATGCAAAACTCACAATTTTCTTCCTTTTTACAATTGGAAAGAGTTATTCCTCTTGCTAACTCCTTTTTCTCTATTTGTTTTATCATTTCAATATCCCTATGACCTAGCCTTCTGTGCCATAAATTCAAACAATTCTTATTTTCACATGTAGTGGCCAAATTTGCCTTTTCATCTAATATTTGTAGTTTGTACAAATTATCTGAGGCATCTATTAATCCTATAGCTACAACAGTATCCCCATACTTAATTGTGCATTTTTTATTCTTGAATAAAACTTCAAATCCTTTTTCTGTGGCTTTTCTAACAGATAACAAATTAGTGTCTAAATCTGGAACATATAACACATCCTTTACTTCCACTTTTCGAACTTTTCCTTTTTCGATTTTGCAGTTTAAGGTTATATTTCCCTTGCCTTCTGACTTTATCTGAGAACCGTCGGCAGTAGTGATCAGCTCTGATTCACCCTTTGAAAGTTCTTTAAACAGTGTTGCATCATTTGTCATGTGACACGTTGCACCGGAATCAATTGACCAACCTTTGGATATTTTGTTGGGTTTTGACTTCGTTTCTAATGAGAAATTTTCATTTTCTCTTTTTATGTCATTTTGTTCACAATCTAATTTTGGTTTTCTTGTCTTCACGGCAATATTACTGTGAGACTCTGTATGTGGGTTTATTTTGTGAAACTTACCAGTGTTACCTTTGTTTTGATTTCTTTTGTAATGCCAACAGTCATCTTTGACATGATTCTTTCTTTTACAAAAAGTGCAAAATCTTTCTTGTTTGGAGCTGTAATTTTTCTTTTTATAACTTGTTTTCAAAACAGTTGTGTGATCGGTGTGTGCCTGTGAGTTTTCTTTCCTTCTATTAGATTCATCTATCCCTTTACATTTGATAAACTCAAGTGTTAAATCTTCTTCCTGTCTTGCTTCTAATGCAGTAACTAAATTTTCATAGGTACTTGGTAAACTATTTAGCAAGATAGCCCCCAAATGTGTGTCTTTGAATTCCTCTCCCTGTGCTTTAAGCTTGTGAACTATTTCCAGCATTCTATTTACATGCTCTTGCATAGTTGGTCCATTTTCTTGAAAACGTAAACTATACAGTTTTCTAAGCAAATACAATTTACCACTCAAACTTTCTCTTTCGTAAACCATTTTCAAAGCATTCCACATTTCAGAACTTGTTCTCTTATTGCGTACGTGAATAATTTGATCATCAGACACGCAAAGTGTTATTGTAGCTTTAGCCAGTTCGTCATTTCTCAACCATGCATCACTCTTTTCTTCTGGAATTGGCTCTGAAACAACCTTCCATAAATTATCTTTAATAAGAATCATTTCCATTCTTACTTTCCAAATTTGATAATTAAAATTATCTAACTTTGTCATGCCGCTTCCTATGAATGACGCCATTTTGTTCCACTTTTGATTTTCGAATGAGGAACTACGCAGTAACAAATACGCCTTCAATCCACTCGACTCAAATGCTTGATGAATTTGACGAACTTTGCTTTTAATCTTCCTGACAGCAATGAGATTTCAGTCTCATAATCAAGATTGTTAAATATTTCTAAACAATTAAAATCTATAATTCCTTTAAGTAACGCAGTAAGCCACTTACCAGCTGCAGGAAGATCTATCCTTAGTAATCACACATAAAAACGCTTCAAATGACAACACACTAATATTTATTGTACATCTTCACAAAAAGGTAATAACTCACTATTCCAACACGCACACCCTCTACATATCACCGACATTGTTGTTGTTCAGTCAAAGATCAACCACTTAGATTACTAACTGACGTGAGCAGCAGAAGGGGATCTTCTTTCTCAGGCAACGCTCGCTAAAGTAAACAAATAAAAACGTTTCGAGCAGCGCCACCTGCAATTCTGTTAAATGTTCGCTGAGGCATCTGGTTCGAAGAACTCTGACAGCCATATTTCTTATAATAATTTCTAACACTTTTATGTCTGTACAACTTTAAAACTGGAAACACTGTAAGGGAAATGCTCCAGATTTTTATAGAAAATAAAATTATGGTTAATTGAGACACATCAGGAGTAGAACACTTTGGCTCAAAAAAATGGCTGTCCCAATTTTGTAAAGCTGTATCCCAAAGAGCTAATTTGGGATGTTCTTCTGAATTGCCCCAAATAAACAATTGCCCCAATTTACTGGTTGTCCAGTTAACCAGAATGTACTGTATTATGTAATACTAATAGTTCTGAATGACAAATACTGGACAATTTTTATTTGTGGTCAGAAGGAATTCATATTGTGAAGTGCTATGCTGTATGAACAGATGTAAATTTTCCTATTTTTGCAGGCTGAAACTCGTATGTTGCCCCCATTACCATAGTAATTACTGTTGTAAATGCATTTATGGCACCTCTATTCATAGTGATTGTGGAATAACTTTTTTACGGGTCTTTTAGAGGTTATTTTTAATGAAAGTTGGTTGTCAAATTTTCGAACTAAAGCCTAGTTCGTCATCAGGACTATGTCACTGGAGTAGTTGCTGCCACTCAATTGGAAGAGACCATCCGCAATTATCGTTAATTGTGGTACTTCTTCTTCTTTTAGATCAAACTGTAAAAAATCTTAAGAAATTAATCAGCTCTTTAAGAAATAAAAAACAGCTTAATGAGCTCTTCAAAAACTTCTCCAAAATCCAGTCAAGAATTCCACAGATCTATGGTACGATAAAAGTTCACAAAGAAGGCCATCCAATAAGACCTATAATAGACACTAGAAATTCGCCACTCTCCAACATTAATTATTATTTGCTTGGTCACCTCAGAGATATTTTCCCTTCTCCTCCCTACCTACTAAAAAATTCCATGCAGCTAAAAAGAAAACTGGACAACTTGCCAGAATTAATTCATCCAGTAATGGCAAGCCTGGATATAGTCTCTATGTATACCAACATTAACCTGGACCTCCTACTGGAATTCATTGCAGATGACCTTGCGGAAAAAATAGTATTCCATAATCACAATAGAGAAATACTACTTGGCATATATGAACTGCTCCTATTTTCCTTCAAGAATAATTTCTTCCAGTTTGGAAAGAAATATTACAGGCAAACTTCAGGACTTGCAATGGGTTCTCCACTAGCACCTCTGCTAGCAAATTATTATATAAGTAAACTAGAGGCAAAAATCCTTATACAACCCTCCTTGTTTGCTCTCTATGTAAGGTACATGGATGATGTCCTAATTATAGTAGATACTGTGGACCAATCTCTACCCTCTCAGATTCTGGAAGAATTTAACTTACTAGAGAATACCTTGAAGTACACCCTGGAACAGGAAAAAGACCATAGCATCAATTACCTGGATTTAACCTTGACCTCAAGAGAAGGGAAAATATTCACTCAGCTTTTTAGAAAACCCACCAACACAGGGAAGATGTTAGACTTCTGCTCATTCCACCCTGATTATATTAAATCGAATACAGCGAGACAATTTTTGGAAAACATTGAAATCCTGGTCTCTTCAGCTTCTCAAAAGATCTTCACAAAGAAGAATTAAAGGAAATGTTGGCAGAAAACAATTACCCCTCCCCATATGTTGAGAAAATATTTAAACAAGTGCCAAAAAAGAAGCAGGAAAAAAACCAACTTCAAATTCACCAGCAAAATTACGTACCACAAGGGACTTTTCGAGAAACTGAAAAGGATCGGAGCAAAATATAATATCAGGCTAGCTCCAGATCTTAATAACAAAATAAAGAAATTCTTGCCAGCTTTAAAGCAGAAAGAATTGGACATCCAATTGCAGGAAGGAGTAATTTACTGCATCGACTGTAACTGCGGACTCAGCTATATAGGAGAAACAGGGAGAAGTATTAAGGTCCGAATGAAAGAACACCAAGCAGCTATTAGGAACATTGGGAACAAAACAGGGCTAGACAGACATGTACAAGCAAGTGGACACTCCATAAATTGGGACTCAGTGAAAATAATCGCCCACCAGTCAAACTTAGTAAAGAGAAAACTAGAAGAAGGGATCGAAATAGCAAGAAGAAGAAGTACCACAATTAACGATAATTGCGAATGGTCTCTTCCAATTGAGTGGCAGCAACTACTCCAGTGACATAGTCCTGATGACGAACTAGGCTTTAGTTCGAAAATTTGACAACCAACTTTCATTAAAAATAACCTCTAAAAGACCCGTAAAAAAAGTTATTCCACAGTAATTACTGTATTATAATTTTTGTTTTCAAATTTGCTGCCCTGCATGTGTGAAAAAAAAAGAAAACTAAACAAGTTAACCATTGGTTGACATGTTTTATAAAGGAGTGGTAATATAACTACTTACCTTGTTGATCCTTCTGTGTTAATCTCTTCATGCACTTGAAATTTTCTTGCTTTTAAGGTTTTTAATAATTACTTTTGTGGATGATAGGACCTCCTAAAAACATGGTTTTGGATGTGTAAAAAAATCTGGCACAGTTAAATTTAACATATAAATTATCAAATTTCTCCCTAAGGGTGTCCAACATTCGAAATTTCATGAATTTTGAAATGATGTGAAAACACAGAAGAACAAAGTTTTCCATCTGCTAGTGCATATGAAATGGCTTATTTTTGCATTTTTTAAGTTTTTCTTTGTTTCTGAAATTCTGTGCTAGAAATGATTGAAATCAAGAACATAGACTACAAATTTTTCTACAAATTTATGACAAGTACTACATGTTTTTAATTACAGTGAAAACTGTGCTGCAAATAGCACATGCAAAGAAAATAAAAACTCAATATTTTAGGAAACAAAAAAAACATTTTTACATTGAGAATTTTCCATTGTGGGTGCCACAACAGAAAAATTGCATTGCTAGGAAAAAATTTTTTGGCTGCGCAAAAGTTTTTTTTTTCTTTCTGACAGATCATAAAATATTCTTAATTTTTCATTCATGTACTTCCTGTTAGCTCATGAATTTCTCGCCGAAACCTTGAATTTCTGAGTGTTTCAGAACCTTCGAAGAAAGGCGATTATTGGCAGACAGGTTGAGGTGCTCTTGTTTGAACTGCAGTCAAGATAACAGATAACACATTTTCTCTTTGTTTGTAGGAGCTTCTTAAAAACACACACGTCCACCCTTTTCATGCATGTGTTCTCTAGAGTGTTGAGTTAAAAAGAACACGAGTTTTCATTCATATCTTTAGTTGCTTTTTTCTATTATTGAAGTCATATATTTCCATTTACATTTTTTAGACATGACATAACCCACAAGAAAATATTTGAGATCCAATGGATTTTGGCACAAATTGATTTTTTTTTGCTGTATGGTTGCATGTGTGTTGATCAGAATTATCAAAAAATTCTCCCCCCTCCAGATCTGCCATCCTGTGAGTGTACCTGTGTGCAAATGTACTCTTGGGTACAAAGTACAGTGGTAGTTAGTTATCTCGCACACTTCATTTCTTGTTTTTTTACTTCAAATTTATTTCACAAACAAAAGCTGGCTTTGCACATGGCAACTGATTCACTCCTAAAAATGTGACTAAATAGCATATTCAGTCAAAGGACTGCACAATGGAAGTGATTTGCATTGTGCATTCCATAACACAGCTGCTGAGACAAAATTGTTCCTTTTGTTCAGTCCAATGACTGCACTAACCAAAGTATCTCCCGTTGGTAGTTTTGTCTATTGATATCTTAGCGACAGTGATGTAAAGTACCTGGGTATTTATTTTTGGGTAAATATCCAGGGTATTTACCCAAAAAATACCTATTTGGGTATCCAAAATGAGTAAAAACACAGGGTATTTACCCGTAAATAGTTTATTCATGACATATGAAGATTAAACTGAATAGTATGAAAGAGATTGAAATGAAAAAGTAAGTATTTAGCTCATTATTTTAAAAAGTCAGTATAAGTCAGTATTTCAAGATGACTAATAGAATAGTTTCTCAATCTAAACACATTCAATAAGTTTTTTTAAAAAGTACTGATACTGCAATACAAGTAAAAAAGCACAATAATTACTTTTTATCTAGCATAGACATTTCCTATCTGTGTACAATTTTCTTATGAGGAAGGAAAACAATGAGAATTACACAATTACGCTTTTATTTTTAAATCAAAATAATTTTCTATACTCATTCATTTACAATATTAAGGATATATCACAGCTCCTCAGTATTTTATCATGTTAGTGTTCTGTTCATCTGAATCGGAAAGTGATTCAGACTCTTCACTTGAGCTTGGTTCATGTTCAGATTCTTGTTTCTGAATCTATTTTTCTATTTTGCTGTTTCTTTCCATTTTCTGATTTTTCTTGTCTTCTAACATGCTAAACATCATAGAAGTGGTGCTTTCATTGGGCCCATGCTCATCTAAGCCTGGTTAGGGAACATGTTTTTGATTTAACTATTTCCAATTGTATGCCAAATATGGTAGTTTTGCAGCCTTTTCTGATGTCAAGTGATTTCTCTTTTTACTGTGGGTCCAGCTGAATGTGTTAAATGATCTATCAGTGGCTGCTGATATTATTGGTTCACTTAAGATCCTAATAGCAACTTCCACCAATTAATTTGTCCCTCTTAAACCTCTCCACCATAGTATGGGGCTCATGATGCAAACTCCTTCCCATACAAACTTCCTTGCCCAGAGTCCATCTTTGTCTCTGTAGTTTGCCAAACCTGTTCTTAATTATATGTTATTCAGTCCCATATCACAAATGAAACTTATTGCATCAATGAGTTGGATCGGACCCAATTTACAACCTTGTGAAGCTGGATTCAGAAGATTTACTGCTAAATGGATATGTCCTAGGCCAAACTCGTCCCTTTCTGCAAATTTCTTCAGTATCAATTGTTCTTCAGCTCTTTGCAAATGGGATACAGGCAGCTGTTCATTTAAAGTAGCCTGATGGTTTTCAAATTCAGAGAACACAGAATGTATCTGTGGCTCATTTGATTGAACTTTGTTAAGTAAATCCACTATTAGTTTCAGAATGTGAGCCATTTTTTTTATACAAACTCAAAACGTATCAAGAAGTTTTTTCTCTAGCTCTATGGGAAAGTTTGCTTCTTCACTTTCAGCCAGGGTTTGAAGTACAACTTTGTTTATGAGCAAACTTTGAAAACATGAGAAATGCCTACCCCATTGTGTTTTTCCCAGCAACTTCAAAGATATGGTAACTTGTTTCTCTTTCCAAATTTTATTGAATAACACTTGCAGGAGATGGCTTTGCTTAACTGTTTTCACAACATTTATTACACTTGTCAGAAATAATTTGATGGATTGGCATGCTAAGATATCATAATACAGCAAATGCAGACGAGGAGCGAGACAACCCAAGGATACAATGTGAGGAAGTGGGTCTTTCAGAGACCTGAAATCTGCTCTTGTATTTGCAGCATTGTCTCCAATAACCACAAGGAACTTCTAGGGATTATGTTTTTTCTATAAAAATTGATATTTGTTGAGATAAATAGGTGGAATTGTGTTAATTTTCTGTTTCCATGATAAAATCAACAAATCAGAATTTCTGAGTGATGTATTCATCAAAACTGCAATCAATTTGACGTGTTGTGTGATTTTCCAGGTTCAGAAAGTTTTTCAAATTTCCTTTACCAAGTTGAGATTTTAGCAGGAATAGTTTTGATTTGAAAGCATTCAGTGAACTCACTAAATCTATAACACTATTCCCTTTCCCTTGCAGCTCAAGGTTGAATGTGTTGTAGTGGCCTGTGAGATCAGTCAAAAGCTAAATTTTATAGCCAAGTAGCATCTCGTAGCTGAGCATAATTTTCTCCCATTGCATCTGGGAGTTCGATTATTTCTGGCAAGATATTCAAAAATATTTCAAGGAACTTTCCTTTACTAAACCCCTAACATTCATGAAAAACAGCAGGTCTTTGTATTCAGCTTCAGTTTCTTCTAGTTGGTTTCGAAAAAGCCTCCTATGTAAACTTCATGCCCGAATAGAATGAGCTATTTTGGCAGTTATGTCGATAATGTATTTCACATTTAAAACTTCATTGCATAGTGCATTTTGGTGGATAATGCAGTGAAAAGAGGTAAAGTCTGGAAAATCATCATTTTCCCTACAAAGTGCAATGAACCCATTGGTTTGGCCTGCCATTGAAGATGCCCTGTCAGTAGTGATACAAACAAGCTTCGACAATGGCAGATTTATTTTTTGGGTGAATTCCATAAATATATTAAAAATATCTTAACCCTGAATTGTTCCTTTGATAGCAAGGATGATGAGAAATTCTTCTTTTGGCATCATGTTCGGGAATACCATTCATATAAATACAATTAGTTGATCTGTGTCAACTACATCTGTTGATTCATCAAATTGTAATGAAAAGAAAGAAAAGATTTGCAAGTCTTTGTCCAGTTGTTGATTCACATCCTTATTAATTGTTCCAACGCGTCTTGTGATGGTTTGACGTGAAAGCAGCAGCTCCTTAATTGAACTTATTTATGTCACTCCTTTTTTTTAATTTGTCAAATAAAACTGCACTAACCTCTAGAAAAGTTTCTTTTACCATTTCCCCATCCTGGAAAGGTTGTTTTATGTTTGATCAAAAGGTTTTTTTATGTTTGATCAAAACACGAATAATTTGAAACGAAGCCTCGACCACTGCTTTCGATTGTTTTGCATAGGCATAGCAAAAAGTAACTTTTGTGCTCCTAACTGAGCTTTCATTTCCTTAAGTTTAATTTTTCTCAGTTCACTGTTAGCAGGATAATCACTTTGGTACAACTTATACACACTCAAAAAATGTCTTTATAGATTTCCTTTGTTAGGAATGGCAACTGAAGCCCGACCTATTAAACACAACACTTGTCAGGAAACACTGTGAAGAAATAAGTTTCCTCCCATTCACTGTGCAAATGATACATTTTCGGTTTCCTAGCTGCTCTCATTTTAAATATGTAAACAAAACTTAATAACTTAACTTATATCTGCACTCAACAAGTGACCTCTAATTTTTATGCACAAATAAGAATGTTGACAAATCAGCTTTCCTGTAAGTGTAGGCATTGCGTGATGACCAGCACAGTGGGAGATAACAACATGCCTCATGCGACAGACTGCAGATATGTTATTACCATGTACAGTGGTTAGGGGTGGGGAGGGAGTCTGATTCATTCTATCATCTGGTCTCAGGCAGTTCATATGGAACAATATACACCAGCACGATAAAACAAACAATCAACTGTACAAGAGCTTGCGGTCAACTATTTGGCTACCCCTGGTGTACATAAAGCCGTAGACCTATTTTTAGAATTTCTACTGTGGCTAGATCCAGGTTCATCAGAAACTTCAGCTGTTCATGGTTCTTGTAGTTTTCTGAGAGTAGATGATTTCACAACAGTAAGAGGCTGAGATTGTATGGGGTTTTTTTAGATCAATAGGACATTTGAAGCACTTAATGTGATTTGTCATTTTGTTCACATTTGAATATTTGTAATGTTTATTACAATACTTGCATATAACTCCTTTATCTTTGTTCTTGAAAAAGTTCCATGCAGGGCCTTTCTTCCTTTGCATGTTTAAATTTAAATAACTGCATTATCCCTTATTATCAATCTCATTATCCCTTATTATCAATCAAGTTTAAACTTCACCTGAAGCTCTCCCTCAACACTATGTTTAATAGAGAGATTAACATGTCACATGTCCACCTCAATGTTGCCAGGTTTGCAATCATGAATTTCCCTTAAACTTTTATAAAAAATTTCCCTCTTTCTATTAAAACTTCCCTGCTGTTTTCACTCTAAAAAAGAACAATGTAATTATTAAGGTATATTTCATACATAAAACTCACAAAACATATAAATATTGCTTAAAACCTTGCCTCACAAAATTTCCATGTATTTTTAATTTAAAAACATTTTGTGAAAAATCTCCTTTTCCCCCTTCATGAAATGAGGTTGCAATTTCCCTGTGCTAGAGGAAATATATTAATCAGTAGGTAGGCCACCGGCTACTGATTGAATAACCTTACTGCTTTTAAAAACAATTTTAAATTTGATTTTAAAGTTATGTAATATTTTTAACAAAAATTAATGATACTGTGTTGTTAGATGATATTTTTTGAAAATACCCATTTTTAGGTGGGCATTTAAGAAATGGGTAAATACCCATTTATATTTACCCTACCCACCAGGTATTGACCCGATCCACATCCCAGCTTAGGGCAGTCAATACTGACTATTCTTGGAAATTCAAAAGCACTTATCCGAGTAGTGCCCACTAATGATTTCACACACAAAATGCCAATAATTGTGTAAATACATTTAAAGATCCAAGTGCTGTTTGTAAAAAAATTGAACTCTGCATCATGAAGTGATTTTTTCTTCTGCAACTGTTACCATTCGTATAATATTGGAATGCAAATTGTAAAATTAGTGGAGTTCAGAATCTGATTAAAAACACCCATACACAACCTCAGTTTGCTTTCTGCTACCTAATCTGCAAAGTGACATGTTTGTCCCTATTGAGCTAAACCTACTCTGTAGCCTGTGAACACAAAATGGTCATGTTTTGCAAAGCACTTGATGTTCCTTGTTTGTAATTGCATCAAGACATTGGTCATTACCCTTGTCTTAAACAAACACTGAATGTTTCATCCTCATGTAATTTGACAAAATTTGGTTGCTAAATTATTTGAGCTGTGTGAGGCAGGGCAAATGAATAATTTTTGCTCCTTACTCTGTTTTCATAAAAATATTTTAAAGCTATTAAAACATCTTTTCTTTTTCATTTTGCAAACAAAGGAAAAAAGAAAATTGCTACTATTTGTCAAATAATATTTACTAGATCAAGTATCTCAGGAATTTCAAACAAATAATCAAGAAATATCACTCACAGAAAGTTAATGAAGAATAAATCTTCCTAAATAGATGACAGATATAAAGGTACACTATTTGTTGACTTGTAAATCCCTTATTTAACTGATACCATTCAACCCACTTCTCAGAATACTGTAAAATTGAATTGTCTTGGAGTGGGAATTGGTTCTGCCACTCCCAAAATTAAACTTTTCTGTCCTTTATGAAGGCAAATCTTGCACTTGGTCTAAGTGTACTAGCCTTAAAACTTAAACGTATGAAAAAGCTTCACTGTGAAAATCATCCCATGTCGTAGGGATCAGCAGAAAAAAAAAAGGTAATTTTAATAATTATTGGAATGTTAGTGAATTCTCAAGTTAAACTCTTCTTCCTGTTTCTTTTATTCTTCTGATTTTCACAAGTCTGTATTTCTTAGACACAGTGGATTCGACACAGAAAACAATATAATGAGAAGTCATCAATCATTATAATGTGAAAAATATCTGCTTTGGCACTTTCTGGACTGTCAGACTTGAAAATTCCCAACTCATGTTGCTTGCCTAGAAATTGAGTTGCAGATGTGTTTACATTGAGGTAATCTTACTATCTCACTTTTCGTTGGCCAGATGAGAGAATGGCAAATCGAAATATTCGCAAGCATATTAATGTAACAGTATTTAAAATAATAAAGTACCAGATGCAAATGTGGCCAAATACTTGCCATGTTCTTATTTGTAACTGGAGACAGAAGGTAGCACTAGTATACTGTCTGGTTAGTGCAGAAGGATGCAGAGATGATGGCAGCAAGCAAATAGCACATTAAAGGTATTGTGGGAGACATTGCTGTTGTACTTTGTTTCGACTGACTGCTATGAAAAAACCTCTGTTAAGTGTTCTTTATATGTTGTGTAGTAAGTGCTTATGATCATTTTCATGTTGCATCTAATTGCTTAACCCTTAAGTGGTGTCCTGTGGTCCCACGGACTGCATCAGTTGTTAATGTATGTTTTATGCACATGTGCAATAGACCTAATGATTTTAACCTTCTAATATATTCTTAAGTAAGCAATCTGCATGCATGCTTTGTTGTGATCACCACTGGTAGCATGTTTTTTATTGATCCAGCGGTTCCATGGACTGCACGATACAACTTACGTATCGCAAAATGTTTCATTCAAAGCTGTCCCATAAGTTGCGTCATGCAGTCCAATGAAGGGTACGATGCCACTGATGCATAGAAAGAATCTTGGCTTCATTCCAAGTTTTAGCAGTTGGGTTTGGGAAAAGTCATCTGACGTTTCAGATCATTGTTTGGTTGCTCTGTGAACTTTAGTCTGTTATTCGCCGTGCCATCATCTTTCTCATTTCTTTCGTGAAACGCCGTGCCATCATCTTTCTCATTTCTTTCGTGAAAACTGAATAATTGGGATTTCTCATTGCACATGGAATAGTATATCTCACTTGTTTTTGACCTCCAGAATGTTTTATGGTCAGTAATTGGGCATCATCACTAACCCTGGTTATTTGCTCGCAAATACCAGTCTGTCGCGACATTACTTTGAGGATGATTATATGTTATCATTTTATGCTCATTGGAAAGTGATTTAACAGATCTGACAAATGAAGATAATTCTGAGGAAGAAGTTGATGAAATCATGGAGAGTACTCATAGCAGCATTTCAGAACAAACCAGAGAAACACACCACAAACAAGAGAGTTCACCTAATAAAGTAAATTTCTATGGGATAAAATAGATACAAATAGATTCAAGAAGAATAAAAATTTCCTTTATACAAAGTGTATACAAACGTAACTGGAATTTTTTTATCTGCACAAAAGGAGGTGTGGATGCCTTAGATGAAAAATGCAGTATTTATAGCTCTAGTCGTCGCACCAGACGTTGGCTGATGGCTGTATTTTCTTTTAATGTTAAGTATGAGTACAGTGAAAAAATATATTCTGTATCAGTCTCATAGTAACTTTGATCTCCAATCACAGTTGGAATTCATGAAATCTTTAGCTAAACAATGTATAGATCCAAATCTAGAAGAAAGTTTGAATAATATGAGACCGGCAAGGGAAAATTACCTTTGTCCATGAAACTCATTTCTTTGAATCAGGAAAGAATCAGGAAAAAGCAAGTTAGGAAGGGGGAAAAGAGTGAAAAGTTAGCAAGACAAAATAGAGAAACATGTTTTCTATTTCCAGCGGCAAAGACACTAAAAAAACTGCCTTTTTTTTTTTTTTTACACAACATGCTGACATACGTTGAGTGTGCAAACTCTAATTTCGAAATCTGAACGTGATGTCGATTGAACACCTGCAGTTTTCTAAAAATTCTCGCTGGAGGGACTAATACTTAATTTTTATGAACAATATTTTATCGACAGCAGATATGCTCAGTCTTAGAAGTGTGAGTATTTTATTTTTTAAGATAATTTAAATGTTATATATGATTTAGAGTAAAACTTCTATGTTCCAACAACGTTTTCGTTATTTCCAGTAACAAAATTTTAAAATATCAAAATTTTTGTCACATTTGAGTGTCAGTGTATTATTACAACATGAAACAGTAGTTAATATCGTTCTTTTTTGCAACAGGTCTTTATCTAGGGTACAGTAAGTACAGCAGTCCCCTGGACCGCACAACTCTTTGCGTACTAAATATGCATGATGTCATTTGCAGGTTAAATCATGCTCTTTCAAATGCTTTTAGTTGTTTGCTAACAAGTGATCATCCTGTAGTAGGGTCATTCCGTGTCAAATCAACCAATGATCTGAAACTTGACGTCTCAGAAATTGATCATTTTTGGTACAGTGGTAGGTATCAGTAAAGTTGGCAAAAACTGTAAAATTTCAGATTTTTTGGGGCTCTTCATTTTTGAGCTATTGACAACATTTTAAAATCTTTAAAAAGCTGTAGATCAAGAACTATTTGACCTAGAGAGCTCAAATTGGTGTCATTCTCTTCTGTTTTTAATGAGCTTTAATTTGATATGCAACATGACTATGGCATTTGAGTTTTGTAATGTTTAAAAAAATCTATGTTTCAAAGACAATTGACTATTTGTGTGTCAAATTTCATAATAGGACGCCAATGGGTTCCTATGGAAATAAAAAAAATTATATTATAATGTACATGAAATTTGCTAAATTTGTTGACTTCCATGTCAATACTATAACTATAAACTGAGTGGTTGAGGTTTGAAAGTTGCTAATAATCTATTTTATAATTTTTATACTGCAAATAGTATGAAAACGCCTAATATTTATCAATTTTCATATCAGGTAATAGCAAATTGAAAAAGTCATGTTTGTTATTACATTTTTTGTCCATTTCGGAATTGAGCAATGAAGAGATTTTCAAAAGAAAATTAACCTACAGTCTCTGTGTAAAATTAGCTTACCATAATCAACTTTAAGTTGTCCTCAGTGGAGATCTGGTGCTAGTAATGAACAGTTCAGTAAAGTAGCTTGACATAAGATACAAATATTGTATTGGCTGGCTTCCATTTATGTAATTTGAAGCTTCAGGCTGTAGTTATCAAGAAGAAAGAACACTTCTAACCAGGGCTCGATTTTGACTGGTAGTTAGTAGCAAATTGCTAGCAAGCAAATGCATTTTGCTAGTGATAAAAGAATGTTTTAGTGTGAACTGTAAAGCGCCACTGCATTGTACATGTGGAATATTTTAGACACATACAAAAAAAGAACAACTGCTTTCTGGAAACGAATGCTTCTTGAAAAGTACAAACATTTGGCAATAGTAGAAATATCCAGTATATTTCCCTTATCTAATTCTGCATGTGAGGTTGGGTTCAGTTTCATGAACAGAATCCAAGGTGATTGGACGGGCAGTTTAAACTTACAAGCATTGAATGCTCTCATGAGTATTGAGGTTGAACATCCGTCTGAAGACAAGTTTGACCCCAGACCTGCTGTTTTAAAGTGGTATGATGAAAAAACCCAAAATCCAGATCATAAACCACACAGAAAATAACTTAAGATCTTGAAATTTAAATAGTGTTCTTGAATTTTGTGAATAAAATTAAATAAAAAAAAAATTTCTAAAAATATTCATTTGAATTAAATTATTAGAATTTATCTGTCAGATCATGAAAAGGTGAGTTATATCTAAACGTTTGTAATCTTTTCAGCATTACAATATGACAGTTACAGGGGTGAAATCAAAATTTGTCATGATTGACTAATGGAGGGGACATGTTAAAGTTTCTTTTGTGTAATGTTAATAAACTTTTGCTAGCAGATAATGCAATCTGCTAGTAAAAAATAAGGCCACTAGCAAGTGTTGCTACTGCTAAAAAAAATGAAATCAAGGCCTGCTTCTAACACCTTGATCCAATTCAACATTTTTTTTTACATAACTCGTGAAGTAGTTGTTTCAGACATTCAGCAAACATATGTTCTTTTTAATTTTAATTATTTGCTACACTATTATAAATATTAGTCAACTATGTAGTTGTTACATTGTGTACTGTTTCTCATGTTATATGAACATTTTAGTGCCCGCAGGAAACATTCTCTCTTTGTTTAACATAGAGCGTATATTGTTTAATGCAATCTAATATTATAAAATTGAGGTGAAAAATATATGAATGAAAACAATTACTCACGTTCTGTTTTCATGGAGTATTCATTCATATAATATTTTTCACCTCAATTTTATAATATTAAATTGCATTCAACAATATTCGCTCTATGTTAGACAAAGAGAGAATGTTTCCTGCGGCCACTAAAACGTTCATATAACATAAGAAACAGTACACAATATAACAACTATATAGTTGACAAATATTTATAATAATGATTATAACCACGTAATAAAGTTCAACAATGAAATATGTTTGAAGAATTGATTGTATTTGCTACACATTTCATTTTTCACATGTCACTCAAAATTGAAATTTATTTACAATCATACTTTCAAAAACTTCACATCTCAAGAACTTTTTTAAGATAAGTACTTTTCCAAACTAAGTGAAGACAATTTCATTTCTTCCTTGCTCAGAGTATAAACTCTCCCAGTTGCAGTAAGAGGCTGTACTTCTTGCAGAAGGATCTCACCTGGCACATTCAATATATCACTCGGTTGTGGATAGAAAAAAAGGAGCCTGGTCCCTTAGGATGTAGGAAGCTTACTTTATACTAACTTGTAACATTATTCTTTGCAAGAACACATGCAAGCCACCAAGAATCTTCATAGACTATAGTGGCAAATCCAAATTCAATTTTTGCTAAGTCTGTTAGTGTGATATAGTCTATTGCTGTCACACATTCAGTAAAATGATGTTCACTAAGATAATGCTTAACAAAAAGAGCTGTCTTTCAGAAATTGGGCAAAAAGAATGAAGTTTTTGAGTACCCATGATTGCTTTAGATTCATTGAATCGTGGTAACAGTGTTCTTTCAACTTTTTTGTACTCATCAACTGTGCAGTACTCAAAGTCTCTGCAGGAATGTTGTTAACAGCAAAATCATACGATTGTTTTGAAGTCAAAATTTGGTCTTCATATGGCCTTTGTAAACTTGCTTTAGTAGCTAGTCTTTTAACAGTAGCGCCAAGTCCATCACATGTGCTCTTGCCATGTGAAGTAGCGAAGAACTGCTACTCTGCCTTAATTCCAAAATCTGTTTTGTGGAGACATAAAATGTGGAAGTTTTTCCTATTATTATATTGTGCCAAGCTGCCATCAGGAAAGTATATGATTTTCTCAAGGTTGAAAGGTAAAGTTTCCTTTAGGATTCACTGAACACTGCACAAAAGATAACTGACTGAAGATTGCAGTAAACAATCAAGTGAGTTACAAGAAAGCAGAGCTAGCCAGAGTTGTATAAAAATAAAATGTATCTGCGTACACACCATTGAAACAGAAAACTTGCTGCAAACCTGCAAAGCGCTAACCACAATAGAAATAGAATAAGATATTTTTTTTAAAAATCGATAAAACAATAAATAATTGTTAGAACATTACTGATTCCAATGTGGACAAAATAATTACATTACAATTGAATCTGCAGCAATGTGTGTGAAATAGACTTTTATGGTAACATATCAGAATACCGGACTATGAACTTCATAAAAACAAGACTGATTAAAGAAAGTTTTTACAACCAGAAAAACAGTTCCATCAATGAACCTTCAAAAATTATAAATAGCATTTTCAACAACTTAATTCAAAAATAGCAGACTTACAAAATACATAAGGAAAAGATTTAAAATTTTTTTTGTGTTAATGAAATGTTTGATACAGTTCCTAAACATTAAGTGTAAGCCTTGATAATATCTAGAGGACAAAATCGTCTGTAAAAACAAAAGAACAAAGAGGTTAGAATAAAATATCTGGAGATGCTCTTGTTAATGGTGGAGCAGTATCACTTTGCGTGAAGCCTATAACTGCGAGGGGCAGCCGTCAAAGTGTGGGAAAGCTGATGGTTTTTAAGGCTATTGCAATGCATATTGTGTTGGCTGAATCGCTTTCTTTCATAGTAAATGTTTCCAATTTTTAATCGTAACTTGCTGCCGATGTGTGAGAAAATGCTGAATTTATAAAATTCTTAATTATTTTGAGGCTCCTTCCCATTTTTATTTTAAATTGAAATACAAGAACGTTACTGCAAATTCTAAACAAAACATAACATTAAAATTGAAAACTTCACTCGTGTAAAAAGTATAATTCATTCCGGTTTAACATTAACATGATTTCTGCAACCAAAATCCATGCAATTTCAAAATACACACAGTTGAAATTACACAGGTATCATGTAAACAACGCCAAATGTCCACACCTTGTGGCTTCATGGTTAAGAGGCTCAGGGCATCTCCAGAAGTATTATACTAATCTCCTTGCAAAAGAACTCCAAAGATGTGAAAAATAATTGAAGGTTCTTCAAGTTAAAACAGAATTAAGTACATTAATCTGAGTAAAGCCTTGAGTAAATGCTTTAATTGCTGTAAATAATATTTTTAATTTTTTAATCTACAAGCAAAAACTATCTGCAAACAGGGTTCGTACTCTTTTTGGGGAAAAAATTTAAGGACTTTCCAGGCCTTTTCCAGGCCATATACAAAAAATTCCAGGATGATTACTACGCTTTACAGTATCATGCTCAAATTAGTTTTTAAAAGCAATTTCAGTTTTAAGTAATAAAAATGATGAAAGATGCAAATGGATGAGTGTGCTTTTTTACCCATTACATTTCTTTTTAATGTTTTTAATTGGCGAATTACCCAATAATGCTAAATTGAATCATGATGCAATTACCACAAGGCTATTTAGAAAATCCTTTCCCTCAATCAGAAAATGATCAATTCAATCAGTCATTTTAGCTGCATCACTATTCTGCACTATCTGCCATGTAATCAGACTATTATTGATAACAACTGAAATTATTATAAAATAAAGTGAGGGCAAATTCAGAATTTAAGAATGGGGAGGGCGCACGTCTAACAGAGGACTGGTAAAAAAATCTCTGAGATTTATTTCCTCCAAAAAAACACGGTGGTAAAACATGGAGGACCCATAAGGGGGAGATGGGGTGCTTGCCTGTCAGAGTACATCACAAACAGCAGTTCTGAAGTACTGCTGTGTGGATCACTGAAAAGTTCGGGCCAATGTAAGACAAAACGTGGAGTTGCAAATCCATAAGTGAAAAAGTGTGATGTCTGAAAACAAGAAATGTGAGACAAAGCAAAGCACTTATCTACTTACTCACCCCCTTTTTTGAAATGGGACATGTGCCTGTTATGCCCACAGGTGGATTCTAGCTCTGATAAAAAGTGTTTCCATACATGGGAATGATTTTTTTCTTTTTAACATTCCCAATGACTGCCACTGGTGGATGCATATTGGGATGTGACTTTTGAAGGCAATGAAAATCTTAATTACTAGACAGAATATGTTCCAGACTTAAGGAAAATTTCATCCAATTGTAGTACAGTTATGTTAAATCAAAAAGCATAAGCCACGGAATCACTATGCACCTCAAGAAATGATTCGGGAGTGGACGATCATAGAAAGGTGAACCAATAGAGTTTAAAACAGAAAGTGTAATTTTAGGAACATGGCAATAAATTTCAAATAAGTTTCATCATAGAAGTCAGAAAGTCCTGGCCCACCACCCAACCCAAAAGAATCTAACCACCTTTATGTCTACCAGTACACTTGCCTCATATTACTTTCCAAAAATTATTTTTCATATCAAACAAGATTGCCTCAATTTACTTTTATTTTTTTAAATCAAAATCACTGCTAAACTAAATTTATGAAGTGCTACCCCAAAATGTGGAACTAGCTAAACTATTTATAAAAACCTTAAACATAAAACAATTTCAGTTTTTTATTGGTATAAATTAGGATATTCTTAAGTATTTTACATAAATGAAAAATGATGAGCATAAGGAATCTCTACCTCCAGTTAAGCTTCAATCATAACCAGAATCAGAATAACCACTTTTGGTTCAACTCCCAAACATAAGACAATTATATGAATTAAGTTTTTAAAAGCTTTTTTTTAAAAAAATTGAAGTTTGTCAGTTATATAAACCAAAATCTGATCAATGCATTAAGGACAATTGATTGAATTGTTTTGGCCACAAATTCATAGTAAAATGTACAGCAAAAATATGTTTTAGGAGCCCATGAGTATTTACTGCACAAGTATATATAAGGTTTTATATTACTTACCAAAGTTTTGGTCCAATAAGAAGCCCAATTGTGGAAGTTAGTTGCAGAAAGTTATAAGTTTTTGGAACAGAAGAGTTCATTAGTCTATTTACATGAACTTCATATGAAAAACACTAAATAATTATGAAGATATAAGATCAAAACTGGTTTGAAGTTCAACATGCTTCAAAGAAAAAAAAAGTTCATTTCTATTGTAAATTGTACAAATATAAAAATTTTATGTTTTAGTATTAATTCTCTATATGCTTGGAAGATACCACAAATATGGAGTATCAATGGATGGTTATACAGATTTAAGATGGCTGACTTTGGTTTCAAGTTCCATATCCATTTTTTAAGTACTTCTCTTTTCTCATGAGCAGTTTTTCTAAAGCTATTAGATTTTACAATGTATGTATTGTTATTTGTAGTTTCAGCTTTTAAAGCTAAATCATCAGCAGAGTTAAGTAATTCTTTGACTTCTCCTTCAATGAGTTTCCTTTTCTTTTCTATGCTATCAATTTCATCTAAAATAGCTTTCCTTTTTCCACATATGGCTGCTTTTTCCTTTTCTTTGGACTTATCATCCAAATAATGTATGTATTTTTGCCTTGCAGCTCCAACTGATAACAGAAGGGATTTTGAGATATTTACCTTATCAATACCACCTACATAGGATATATGATCATAAATAATTTTCTGTGCTACAATTGACTCCTCTCTCATGTTTTCTACAATGAGCTCCTTATTGACTGAAAAACCCCTCTCAACAGAAGCTTGCCCATGTGACAACAGTAAAAGAAGTTTCACAACTTTCCACAGTTCACTAAAAGCTTTAGTAGAAGACATGTATTCATACAATAATGTGTCTACTCTTTGTTGTTTATCTTCTGGATCAAAGTTTATGAATGAAGATTTTACTGCTGCAACACTGGTCACAAATTCCTTAAACTGCCATATTACACCATCACATAATTCTGGTTGTATTCTATGAGCATCAACAAGAAGTGTGAGAATGGATGTTAGATTCTTAATACAAGTCTCACTATTTTTTGACATCAACCGAGGATCTAAACACTTCATGTGGCGAACAAGGGAGTACTTAAGTGGATTTTTTTCCAATAGCTTCACAACTAGCTTTTGCAAAAATATTCGGCATTCCATTCTAAACTCCATAAGTTTGCGTTCACTAATGTTCTTAGCACTTAATTCTTTCAATACCTTCTCTGTTTGAAACCCAACATCAATTTCTTTATAATGACAACACTGAGATGCATCTGTAAGGTCTACTTGTAACAGCTTTAAGGCAGATTTAGCTTCTGCCATTACGGTTCTTTTAACAAAGCGATTCATCATATTTCTTAGCATCTTTTCAAGATCTGTGGCCATAAAAGGCATCATTGGCTTATCTGACTGATATGCCTTGAGAAATGGTACCAGCTGTTTTGAAACTGAATTGAAGAAATGCAGTTTAGCCAAAACAAAAGGATCTTTAGTGAAAGTTTTGATAGCATCAAATGATACAGTGTGGGGATTCTTGATGCACTTCTTTTCAACTTGGTTAACATAATTTTCAATGTCTGCCCAAATTTCTAATGCTCGCTCGCAGGCAGGAGTATTTTCTAGCCACCTGTGTGGGCAGAATTTTAATGGCATCTTACTGGCTAAAATTATTTTAGAAAAATCTTCCCTCCTTGCAGGTGAATCTTTAAAAAGCCTAAATAATGATGAAAGCAACTTTTGAATTTCCCACCCTGTTGCTGAGGCTCCATGTCGAAAGGCATTGTTTACAATGTGAAGTCCACAGCTCCCTGTGTTTAGGAGTTGGACATTTGAGTCAGCACTAAGTGTTGATTGCAGCATATCAAAAAACTTCCAATTAACATTGGGTCCATTCATTGATAACTGCACAATGTTACACAGTGGGAGGCACGCCATGCATTCAAGAAAATTTTCCATCATTATGTCTGCACTAGCATGACCCAAAAAAACTGATGACAAATATCTGGTTGAAACTTCCTTTTTCCCATAAACGAACATGTATATCCATTTGTTTTGACTGACTAAACTTGTTTAAACTTTCGTCAAACAAAATCACAAAATTTTCATTTTCAGTTTTGACTTCCTGAACCAACACTGATTTAAAGTGAGGTGCCAAACCAAAGCAACAAATGTAGGAACATTTTTCGCCACAGCTGAAGTTTCCAGCAATTCTGCTGTCAGAAAACATTAGGCGGAATAAAACATCATTACCTGCACAAGACCTGTAAGAGTAATGGGATTTAACCACTTTTAAACACCACAATGCTTCTCTGCTTTAATGGTTGCATTTTTTCAAGAAGAATATGCAGAGGATTAGATGTGGATGCAATAGGCTGTACTTGTTTATCACTTGATACACATAGCAATTTATCAACAGTTAGTGGAACATTTTTACAGCTTTCTGTCAACATACTATGTTTTTTTCCTTTCATGTGGCTTCTTAAAGCGGATTCCCCCATATTCGAAACATCTATTATTTTAATGGATAAAAATGCATTTTGCAACATGGCAATTGCTTTCATCTTTTTTAATCCATCCAGCATATTTAGGATTTATTAGCCAAAGATCACTAAAAGTACACTTACCCATATTTAAAGGGGGTGAAAAAATGGGTAAATCAACTGAAACAGTAAATGAAAACCAAAAAAATATCTAAGATCAGGAACCACACAACTAAAAATTGAGAAATTCCCCTGAGTAAGGGGCTACACATGTGACCAATTACTATAGGCCAGATTTTAAGTAATTAAAGAAAAAGGGGTCTTACTGCTATGTTCTTTCCTGCTCCCCCAGCTTTGTCCTTTAGGCAGCCTGGGTTGCAAATGCTTTGGCATTGATTTAGTCTTCATTCAAAACAAGGAAACAACACTTAGTGAAGTTACTGTTTTATGACCTGTACGCCAATCAGTAGACAGAGTGTTGTGCTAAAAGACTGTTACAAAGCATCACCTCTTACAGCTGGGCTCCAAACCAGAGGAAAGGAAATGTTAACAAACACTTAGTGCCTGAGGGAAGCAAAACTTTGTACTGGGTCTCCTCCTCCAAGTCTCAAATCTTTCATACTTACCCAGCTGGAGAGTGGACGTAGGGCTTCAAGCTTGGAGAATGAATACTGCTCTTATATCTATGCCTTTGAATTTAATTTCGACCATTTTCAACAGGGTAGGTTCCTAGGTTGTACCTAACAGCATACTAAAATTTCGCCAAAATCCAACCCCTTTTACGTGAATTATCGTACGGACAAATGGAAAAAACCAAAGCATAAACGTTTCTGCAACCTACAGTTCGAAAGGGTTAGTAATTTCTAAAATAAAAACATAACGAACAGCGTGAAAACTAGCTCATACACAGAATATTTGAAACTACAGTATGCGCTCTCAATTATTAGGGATGATAGGGGGAAGGGAATAGAACTGTCCATAATTAGCATGTTCTCGTTGCGCTAGGCGCTTAAGCACTGCTGAATTCCGTCAGACCCCCAATGGTCAAATGATTGAAATGTGCTGATGTTCATGGAATGAAATGGTTGATCAGCTATGATAACCGCATAAAAGTTCGAAGGGGGAGGAGGGGGGCGATTTTTTTTTTACTTTATGCAACATTCTACATTACTCCAGTATTTATCTTGTCATCATCAACAATAGCAATGTAACTACCACTTACGATCGCGGATATCGGCCAACTGAAAATCTGCCATACAACTAAGGGATACAACACACAGGTATCATGTTACAGTGTATTGTAATTGAAAAAAAAAAAAAAAAAAAAAAAAGATTTCAGAAATTAAAATCGAAAAAAAAAAAACTTTCAGAAATTTGCACTAGAACTTTATTGTGATGTATTTTAACCACTGTAAAAATTTTACTGTGTTATTTTCAAAATTCCGGAAAATGGATTTCTGAAAATATCTTTTAGTCCTTTTGAGCTGTGGAAGTGATAAACAGGTGCTTGCTTTCTTCCCAACCAAGGGCTTCGGATCAGCGCTCCCAGCTGTCAATCAACCGTTGCTATGGTAACACACTTTCTGCTCAAGGCTCACTGTCTAAAGAGGCACACATAATAAAAATTTCCAATGCTAACTTTTTAAGTTTTAAACCGATTCAAATGGAATTTTGGGAGTGAGCTTCTGTAATCCAATTATAGTAAATGTAAAAATTTCAGCCACTTTTGTGAAAAATTCGCAAAGATAGTTTTCTTATTTTTTATAAGTAGCCGAAGTCTCTTGAGGGGTGGGCCGGAAGCAAGCGTCTTAATGCAATAAATAAGGAGCAGATGAATGTGTTGTTCAGGCATACTCTTCACTGGTGGATGCCAGCTGACTTGGTAAACACGCGACCCCCTTGCAAATGCTAAATGTCTCTTCTTTCCCCTTCTGTTGTTCTCAGTAGTTGTCGGACGGACATCAAGCTCAGGGCTAGAGAATGCATCAAGCTCCCCTTCCCTAACAGACCTGCTAGTAATCATCCAATTTTATTGCACTGGAAGTAGTGCTTCCCCCCCCAGCCAAATTAGGATTTGGGCACATCCGAAACACTACTGTAGTCGGCGGTTTCTTTGAGAACAGAGGAGAGGAAGGTAACTTGATCACGCTAGTTACGTTAACTAAAACTTTTACAAAAAGTTCGTAAGTTGGAAGCTTTCGACCTTATCTTAGGTCTTCATCACGCCAATGGAGGACTAAAATTGTTGCCAGATTCTACATTTGAATTTTTCCTATTTTTGTTGCCAAAACTTAGAATTGATCTCCAGATCAACGGAATGTAGAGAGGAGATTCGGAGTTGCAAGTCATTGAGTTGAAAATAATTTCTATGCTTTCACGGTAACGGAGGGCAAAACGATTGTCAAACGAAGCAATTCGTTTTGCTTCGTTCCAGTGGGGAACTGCAGATGTGTCTTCCATTGTCAAAATAGACAAGGCAGTGTTGGGATTGCCTTTCGAAACATCTTTCCTGTGTTCTAAAATTCTATGGCTAATGCTCCTGTATGTGCTTCCAATGTATAAGTTATCCCCAGTAGAAGAAGAGATAGGAATGCAGTAAACTCCTGGGAGGTTCAGGCTTTCAACTTTGTCCCTATCCCTTTGTAGAAGTTTCAAGATGTTTGGGGTAGATTTAATGGCAAGATGGTAACCAAAACTTCTAAAAAGGATCTGTAACTTATAAGCATAGGAAGGATGGTAAGGAACAGAACCACAGAATTTCAGGTCTTCTTTCTTGTGAGGAAGGAGGCATTCGATTTTCGAATGGTTTTCATATTTCTTTATGAGGGAGTTAACTGTAACAGCAGGGAAACCATGAGAGAGGGCTATTGTAGAAATTTTGGAGAGTTCTTCTTGAAGAGAGAGTTGGTTGTTGCAAATGATATGAGCTCTGTGGATGTAGGACTTCAATGCTGCAAGCTTGTAGAGATGCAGGGTGCAAGATTTGTAGGGAATGATGTTAGTGGCTGCAGAAGGTTTTCGATAGACGGAACGAGTAATGGAGAGATCAGCGTTTCTGCAGATAGATACATCCAGGAAATCAATTTTGTGATTTACTTCCTTAGATATAGTGAGCTTGATGGAAGGAAATTTTTCTGTAATGGAGTTGATCAGTATCTGTAGCTCAGACTCGGAATGTGGCCAGCTAATGAAAATGTCGTCTACATATCTTAACCATAGGGAAGGTTGAAAAGGGTGTAGAGGAATTATGGAAACTTCAATATGTTGCATGTAGATTTCAGCAAGCAGAGGGGAAAGAGGTGAGCCCATGGGGAGACCAGATTGTTGCCTATACACAATTTTGTTGAAAACAAAACAACTGTGTTGATGAATAGTGTGGAAACAATCATAAAGATCTTTGATAAGAGGACCGGGGGTTCAAAATGAAGAATCAATTTCTTCATGAGGAGCATGTAGGAATCAAAATATGGTACAGAGGGAAACAAAGATTCTACATCAAGAGTATACAGATTATCACAAGGGGGAAAGGAATTAGGAAGGTTGTGGATGAAGTTTGAAGTAGAGACAACTGTATGAGGATGGTTGGCTGCCAGGGATTTGCATTTGTGGACCAATCTCTTTTCAAGGTTTACAGCTGGAGAAAACGAATATTCCACTAAAGGTCTGATGGGGTTACCAGCTTTATGCAGTTTCACTTGCAGGAAGAGCCTGGGAGTTCTAAAGTAAGGAGGGGGTGATATATCACCAAGGAAGGATTGAAGAGTTTCTTTCTTAGCTAATCTGTCAACTGAGTTTTTGAGTGAGTTGGTGGTGTCTGACTGTAAAGGGATGCAGTTAGCAGATGTAAGAAAAGAAAGCACTTTTTGGTTTAGAGTTTCTTTACCAATGATGACTGGGCAACCAACTTTATCTGCTTTGCATACGGCTAGGTCATTTTCTTGAATAAATGACCTGAATTCTTTTAAACAAGAGGAAGAGTACTTGATTGGCACAGAATTTTGCTTGGATAAGATCCCAACACTGCCTTGTCTATTTTGACAATGGAAGACACATCTGCAGTTCCCCACTGGAACGAAGCAAAACGAATTGCTTCGTTTGACAATCGTTTTGCCCTCCGTTACCGTGAAAGCATAGAAATTATTTTCAACTCAATGACTTGCAACTCCGAATCTCCTCTCTACATTCCGTTGATCTGGAGATCAATTCTAAGTTTTGGCAACAAAAATAGGAAAAATTCAAATGTAGAATCTGGCAACAATTTTAGTCCTCCATTGGCGTGATGAAGACCTAAGATAAGGTCGAAAGCTTCCAACTTACGAACTTTTTGTAAAAGTTTTAGTTAACGTAACTAGCGTGATCAAGTTACCTTTCTTTGTTAATATTGTTACGTGTTTTGCCCATAATCGTCAAGAGGAGAGGAACTTAAAAAAATTAAGGGGTAACAGTCAGTAACACGATTTCCTAAAATGGCATTTTTTTAAGCACTAATTTCAAATTTCAAGGCTTTTCAAGACAGCATTAAAAAAATACCGTTTTTCCAGGATATTCCAGGCCTTGAAAACGTAATCATGATTTTCCAGGACTTTCCAGGTTTTCAAGCACGCGTGCGCACCCTGTGCAAAATCTGTTAATAATTTGAAAACTATCCGTGTATGTGCGTACATCTACGGTCTGCTACTTTGGAGCTAGCCCACACCTTGCGGCTTCATGGTTAAGAGACTCTATTCCTGTTGAGACTTGTTCTTTTTCTGTCGTGACATGTGTAAAACTGATTAATATTCTTGACATAGCTGTCAAAATATAAATAATATTATACATTTGTATATAAGATATTTATATACCATAATAAATTTTTGTGCAACCTATATTATTACTTTATTATTAAAATTGATAAATATTAGGTATTTTTATATTATTTGTTGTACAAAAATTATAAAATAGATTATTAGCAACTTCCAAACCTCTCAATCACTCAGTTTATAGTTACGATATTAACATGGAAGTCAACAAATTTAGTGAATTTCATGTACATTATAATAAAAAAAAATTAATTTCCGTAGGAACCCATTGGCATCCCAGTAGGAAATTTGGTACACAAATAGTCAATTAATATCTTTGAAACATACATTTTTCAAGAAAATTAAAAGTGGTGTTTTTGAGATTTTAAAAAATTACAAAATTCAAATACCATAGTCATGTTGCATATCAAATTAAAGCCCATTAAAAACAGAAGAGAATGACACCAATTTGAGCTCTCTGGGTCAAATAGTTTTCGATCTACATCTTTTTAAAAACTTCAAAATATTGTCAAATTTGTGCAATTTTTTGCTTCTTTTAAAGTCAATAGCTCAAAAACTAAGACCAAAAAAATCTGAAATTTTGAATTTTTTTGCATTCTTGATAAGTACAACGAATAAACAAAAAATCTTAAAAATCTGAAGATTCAAAAATATTTTTTTATTGGATATTTGACACGGAATGACCCAAAAATAGTTGTATTTTTCACAAACAGCATAGGGAAAGGTAATACGGCCAAGGCTTAGCATAATTACTTGCACATGTGACGATATTAACTGCACCTGATATTATGTGAGTATCACACACTAATTTTGTATTTCTATTCATTTCAGGTCATGAATCCAGTAGCCAAAAAAGATGCGTGGTGTTTGGACTGTAGAGAACATGGCTAAAGCTTTGGATGCTATTTGGAAGGGTGATTTATTGAAAAATGCTGCATCAAAAAGATATGCTGTTTCTTGACTAACTCTCTGCTTGTACCAAGGAAAAGGCAAAACTAGGTCAAAACTCAATTCTCAAACCTGATCAAGACAAAGATTTATGTTCAAGGGTATTTATTTTAACAGATGCAGGCTATCCACTTTGTCTAAAACCATTAAAATTTGTGTCTACAGATTTTGCGAGGAAAATAACATACAAAATATGTTTTCAGTTTCTAAGAAAGCAACAGGAAGATATTGGCTTAAAGGTTTTTTATCCGGCAGTCAACAGGTGTAGTTCACAGAAAATGGCAGAGAATGGACCGTAGTCAAACACTGAAGCTGAGCTTATTTCACAAAGCCCAAGGTGCTCCTCCTTGCAAACAGCTTGATGTTTCCTGAACAAATTTATGATGTGGATTAGAAAGGATTTAGCCTTCCTTGAACAAGAATCCATCTAAGCATCTAGTTCTGTTATTCCTCCCATGATTCTGTTCGGTGGCACAACAACAAATAAAACTCTAGTCTGGAACAGTGTGACATCATCCAACATTTCTGGTGGTTTCAGAGGCATAAGTATCTATCCATTCAGTCCTGGTGTCATTCCTGATGAAGTATATGCTCCTAACTGATTAAATGAGACAACTGTTCTGCCTTCAGCATCTTGTGCAGAGGGCAGTAGGGCTACTCTAGATACTCAAGTTCCAGGCCATCAGGAACACAGAGATCTTGTCATTCAAGGCCAACCCCTTCATAGGACTCCAGCAGTAGTGGGAATTTACAGAGTTTCTTTCCCTTGAACAGCAGGGATGAAAATCTAAATGTCACAGCATCATCAAACAACACATAGTTCCATGACATCTCCAGTTAAAAAAAATTTAAGAAGCTATAGAGTGAAGAAACCTGCTGCTATTAACAGCAGGGCTATAGTGACAGAGAGATCTGTTTTCAAAGGACAGACAGCCAAAAATGAACAGTCAACCAAAACAGAACAATATAACTCTCTCTCCTCCAAAACAAAAGTCAGCCCAAAGAGAACAATCAGTGAAATGTGAGACAAATCAAACAAGTGATCAAAATTGGTTCTGCTGGGTACATTGTGAGAATATACAGAAGGACATAAGACAGTGTGAGGTGTGTGTTCTTTCACAAGGAGTGTGTTGAACTGACACCTGAAGACATGGATTTGTTTGTATGTCTGGACTGTCAACCAGATTCAGATTTTGGCAGGTGTTTGTATGCTTACATTAATTTTGATGTTCATATTTCTTGCATTGCTGGCGGTCGTAGTGAGCGATGGGTTTGCCTCCTCGGGGCGCTCCGTGGTAACAATGGCACACACAACAGCAACTAGGGCCTCTGTGAATCTTGGAAAGGTGCAAGCTAGTTCTGTGTGACATTGGCGAAAAGACCCCAACTCACTGGGTTTTGTTCCAGAATCCTTAGGTTGAATGACCAACTGGAACCCTCAGCTGTGGGCTAATCCCCCACACTGATGTACTTACCTGATTAAAAAGACAAAAAGAAATATTAAGAATGACTCAAGTGTGGGATATGGTGGACCTACCACACTTGAGAAGGACGGTCCACCGCGGAATCAACCTGGACTTTCTAAACGGCGTATGAGAAAGCGATCTCGGCTGAGTGAATGTAAGATTGGTGTATGGAATACTAGAGGTATAAATGGCAAGATGAGTGAGGTGATTGAGGAGATGAATAAGTATAGACTGGATGTGCTGTGTGTAAGTGAAACCAAAAAGAAGGAAATTGGGGTAGAAGAAGTGAATGGCATGGTGAGTGTGTGGTCTGGAGTATTGGATAATATGAGAGGACAGGCTGGTGTAGGTGTGATTTTAAGTGAAAAGATGAAGAACAACTTGATTCACTATAGTTGCATAAGTGAGAGAATTCTCTGGATTCATTTGAAAGGAAACTTCAGAGAATTGTAATTGTTGTAGTGTATGCTCCTTGTGACTCGGAACCTTCTGATAAGAAAGAAGATTTCTGGAATGAGCTAAAAGCTGTTTTGAGCCAGTTTGGTGCTAAAGAAAAAGTTATAATAGCAGGGGATTTCAATGCTAGAGTAGGTGTGCAGAATACAATTTCTGACAATGTTCTGGGTAAGTTTAATGATCCTTATGTGAATGATAATGGTGAAAGATTAATTGAACTCTGCATTGAGAATGATTTGTGTGTATCTAACATATTTTTCAACCACAAGTATATACACACATATACTTGGGAAAATCGTACTCTTGGTCAAAAGAGTGTGATAGATTTTGTTGTTTACGATCAGCGTTTGAAACACTTAGTTGTTGACACCCGTGTGATGAGAGGTGCGGATGTTGGTTCTGATCATTACTTGGTAGTGTCACGAGTGAAACTTAATGTTGGTTGGAGGAAAAGGAGTAGGAAGAGACCGAGGATAGAAAGAATAAAGGTTGATAGGCTCCTTGAAGATCATCAGCGGTATTCTGACTTACTCAGAGAACGACTGAAGGATCTGAAATCTTGTGAGAGGGATGTAGAAAAGAAGTGGGAATGTTTTAAGAACTGTGTTGTTACTGCTGCTAAAGAGGTCTGTGGCACCACAATAGTGGGTAACAATAGAGGTGATGCTTGGTGGAATAGTGAGATTGATGAGGCAGTAAAGAAAAAGAAGGAAGCTTATTTGGGGATGTTGCAAGGTAGAGTCTCTGTGGATGAATATCGCTGTAAGAAGCGTGAAGCTGCTAAGCTGGTTCGCCACAGTAAGGCAAAAGATAGGAAAGAGAAAGTGGAAAGGCATGAACTGGCTTTTTGGAAAGATAGAAAGTCCTTCTGGAAGTACATGAGACTCAGGAAAAATAGGGGAAACAAAGTTGTAAGTTGTGTGAAGAATGAGATTGGGGAAATGATATGGGAGCCCAATGAGTTAAGTGACAGATGGGGCAAATACTTCTGTGAGTTATTAGATCAGGAGAGCAAAAATGATTCTGAGACAGATGCAGATGATGTCACAATGAGGGATGAAAGCACAGGAGGGATCTCAAGAGAAGAAGTGTGTAAAGCTCTAAAATCTCTTCAGAATGGTAAGGCTCCAGGAGTTGATGGCATAACTGCAGAGATGTTGAAGTATGGTGGTGACTCTATAATTGACTGGTTAACTGAAATTTGCCAGTTGTGCTGGGAGTTAGGAATGGCCCCTAGGGATTGGAAGGATCCTATCATTGTTCCCTTGTATAAGGGAAAAGGTGATCAGACTGAATGCAAGAACTATCGTGGTATTAGCCTACTGAGTGTGCCAGGGAAAGTGTTTGGTAAGGTTGTTATTGAAAAAGTATGGGGTCTTACATCAGAGAAAGTGTGGGATGTTCAGAGTGGTTTTATGCCTGGTAAAGGCTGCTCTAATCAGATTTTTGCATTACGCATGATGATTGAAAAGTATCTGGCTGTTGGGAAGAAAGTTTTTACTGCCTTCATAGATTTAGAGAAAGCTTACGACCGAGTCAATAGGACACTTTTGTGGAAGGTATTGAATGAATATGGTGTTACTGGGAATCTACTTAATAGTGTAAAAGCCATGTATGCTGGTAGTAGAGCTTGTATATGAGTGAATGGTGTTTTATCAAAATGGTTTTCCATTGGTGCAGGAGTTAGACAAGGTTGTGTAATGTCACCATGGCTGTTTAATATATTTATGGATGCATGCATGCGTGATGCCAAAATAGATAATAGTGGTTTATGTCTTGGTGATATCCGTATGTGCAGATTGCTGTATGCTGATGACACTGTCCTGTTGGCAGAGAGCAAAAGTGAGTTGCAGAGTATGTTGACTCGGATGCACGAAGTTTGCATGAAATTCAAACTGAGTATAAATAAGGGAAAAGCCAAAGTTATGGTGTTTGAGAGAGGAATGGGTAGCACTGAATATAATGTAAGTATAAATGGCACTGTGATTGACCAGGTGAGTGAGTTTGTGTATTTAGGAAGCATGTTTGACAGAGAGAACAAGTTGGATGGTGAAATCAGTAGGCGAGCGAATTCTTCTTTGAAAGTCATAGCTGCTCTGGGAGGTTTTCACAGGAATGATGGGTTCTCTAGAGAGTCCCGCATGGCTGTGTATGAAACAGTAATTGTTCCTACTCTGATGTATGGCAGTGAAACCTGGGTACTGCAGAAGAAACATAGGAGTTGTTTGTGTGCTGGAGAAATGCGTTACTTACGTGGGGTTTGTGGCAAGACATGATCTGATTGTGTGAGGAATGAAGATGTATTGCAGTTGTGTGATGTAAAGCAAAATGTTGTTAGCAAGGTTGAGACCAATATGCTTCGGTGGTTTGGCCATGTTGAAAGAATGAGTGATGAAATGCTTACTAAGAAAATGTTTTCAGCCCAAGTGGCAAGAAGGAAAGGCAGAGGAAGGCCAAGGAAGACATGGGTGGATCAGATTCAGGAGTGTCTGCATGAGAAAAGGATTATGAGTATGAAGTATAAAAGATCTTGTGTACGGCGTGTAATGGATATCAGTGAAGCACGAGTTGTATGTCAAGATCGCTGTAAGTGGCGAAGTTTGATACGACAACAATAAGTAAAAATATCTGAAAGTTTGTATTTCTTTTTGGAGCTAACCTCTGAATCTCAGAGAACAGCTTAGTGATATGTATGTATGTATATTTCTTGCATTTTGTTGAATTTATTATGTTCAATTGATGAATAATCAGTAACTTGTTTCCCAGATAAATGTTTCTGTTTTCAACCTCAACATGCTTTAATTACTGGTGCTTCCCACTTTGACCGTAGTATGAATTGTGATGTTTTTATATAAATATACTTTTTCAATCACTTTGTATTGTCTAAAAAGTGATATCATCATCATCATTGTCAACCATTATCAATCCACTGCTGTACCAAGGTCTCCCCAAGTTTCCTTTACAACGGTCTGCCTTGTGCCAGTCTCCTCCATGTCACTCCCGCATACTTTCGAATTTCATCCACCCATTTTCCATGTGGTCTTCTTCTGGGGCTTTTCCTGTCCCTTGGAATCCAATCTAAAATTTCGGCTGTCCATCGATGGTCTGTTCTTCTAACAGTATGTCCAGCCCATTGCCATTTCAGGGATTTAACTCTGATCATGATGTCTTCCACTCTTGTCATTTTTTGGATCCACGAGTTCCTCTTCTTATCTCTCCTGGTTACACCAAGCATGCACCTCTCCAGGCTACTTTGAGTTGTCTGCAGCCTTTGTATGTCTCTTTTAGCTAAGGTCCACGTCTCTGCACCATACGTAAGCACTGGAAGGATGCATTGATCAAACACTTTTCTTTTAAGACATAATGGCATATTGCTCTTGAAAATTATGCTGTTTCTTCCAAAAGCTCTCCAGGCAAGTTCTGTACGCCGATTAATTTCTTCACCAATGTGACCCTCACTTGATATCTGCTGTCCAAGATAAACGTACGTGTCTGTTATCTCCAGCTTTTCTCCATCAATCGATAAATCTTCATTTTTTGTAAAAGCATTGAACATCACTTTTGTCTTCTGAAAGTTCATTTTTAATCCCACTTCCTTACTCCTGTCAGCAAGCTCCTGGATCATACTCTGCAGCTCTGATGGGGTAGTTGCAAAAATGCCTATGTCATCAGCAAAACGAAGGTGGGTTAGATAATCTCCATTAATCTTTATCCCTTTGTTTTCCCAGTTCAGTGATTGAAAGACATTTTCCAATGTGGCATTAAAGAGCTTCGGAGATATGGTGTCACCTTGTCTCACTCCTTTTCCAATTTTTATGTGTGTTGTATTTTCAAACAGTCGAATCTTTGCACTTGTAGTTTCATAGATGTTATTAATATTATTAATATACGCATTTTCAATACCGCAGGATTTCAGAGCCATTGTAACTGCTGATGGTTTCACCGAATCAAGGCTTTTTCATAATCGATAAAAGCCATGCTCAATGGAAGTTCATATTCCCTCTCTCTTTCAATTAGTTCTCTCAGTACGTGGATATGATCTATTGTGCTGTAGCTACTCCTGAATCCAGCTTGTTCTCTCGGTTGAGCCATGTCCAGTGTCGCCTTCAAGCGGTGTGAAAGAACTTTAGTGAAGATTTTATAAACCACTGATAGGAGGCTGATAGGTCTGTAGTTACTGAGATCCTCAATGTCACCTTTTTTATGTAGCAAGATCATTGTAGCGTTGTTCCAATTTTCAGGAATCTTCCCTTCATTAAGGCATCGAGTGAAAATTTGAGCGAGTAGTTTTTCGATTTCTCCACTTGCTTCTTGTATGATGTCTACAGTAATTCCATCTTCTCCTGGAGCTTTCCCCCGCTTCATGTTCTTGATTGCATGTGCAACTTCTGCTGGGAGGACTGGAAGAACTCTGGTACTGGTACCTTTCATGATGTCTGGTGTACATGTATCATCCCTTTCATATAATTTGGAGTAGAAATCTTTCACTCTAGTCAAACAAAATTTCGCCTCTATTTCTTGTTACAGAACCATCTTCTTTTCTCAGTGCCATAATCTGTTTTCTTCCCTTACTGAGATGTCCCTTTGCTATCTTTAGGCTTTGGTTGTTTTCAATTGCTTTCCTTACTAGTTCACAGTTGAATTTCCTTACGTCTTCAGTGATACTTTTTCATATTGTCTTGCATAGCTCTATATATTCCACTTTGGAAGTCACATCTTCTTTAGTTGTCCTCATCTCTCTTCTTTTTTGCATCAACATTTTGGTTTTTCTTGATAATTTGTTCACGTGCAACTTGTTCTTAGACCCAGCTAATTTTGTTGCTGTTTCCATAAGAGCTTTGGTTACTTTTCTATTAACTTCAGAAATATCCACTTCTTCTGATGTTAGGCCTTCTAAAGCAGAGAATCTGTTCTTCAGTTCCAACTTGAAGGTATTATGGTGTTTTAGGTTGGTTATGTCAATACATTTTGTTTGTCTTATGAGCTTGCTACGTTCGAGTTTAGTGTTGAGGTGCATCTTACATCTCACCAATCTATGGTCACTACCGTGTTGAACTTGTTTAGCACACTGCAGTCTTCTATGACGAATTTTTTGTTACACATAATAAAATCAATTTCACTTGTCGTCCCATTTGGATGTCTCCATGTCCATTTCCTGTGTAGCTTTTTCTTGAAAAAGGAGTTCAAGATGAAAAACCCTTCTGCCTCTGCAAACTCTACGAGAGTATTTCCACGCTGGTTTCTGTTGCCGTGACCAAATTTACCTAATGAAGTTTCATTCTGTTGCCGTTGCCCTATTTTTGCATTGAAATCTCCCAAAATTATCTTTAAGTGCTGCTTAACTTTATTATTTAGATGACGAATTTCCTCATAAAATTCTTCAATTTCTTCTTCAGGATGACTTGTGGTGGGTGCATAAGTTTGAATAATCTGAGCCTGGTATCTTCTCGAGAGTTGGATAACGAGTCGTGCAGCTCTGTCAGAGGAACTTTCAACTTCTACAACTTTATCCTTCAGTTTCTTGTTTATTATAAATCCAACACCACTAGTTCTGCCAGTATCAGTCTCACGATATTAGAAGAGATGTCCACTTTTCAGTTCAATGAGATCTTCTCCTTTTTCTCCTTACCTCACTTAGCCCGATGATGTCCCACTTGATCCTTTGTAGTTCCTCTTCCAATTCAAGAAGCCTTGAATCAGAAGATAGGGAGCGTCCATTATACGTAACCAAGGTCAGCATCAGATGGCAGCCTAGTCCGGTCCTCCGGGGATTCTTAGCACCCTCTGCCTTCATGTTGCACTGGCCGCTGCCTTGGCCAGGTACATTCCAGCTGCCGGAGACTGAGGGCCAAGATTTAAGTTATGGAGTCATTTTGGAGGGGTTTGGCCATAACTCACCATGCTGGCCAAGCGGGTTGGTGAGTGTGGGATAGCATTTCCTCTAATCCCGATGGTATAGTTATACAGCTATTGGCGGTCAGAGCCCCTTTAGTGGGAACAGGATGTACCACGAGAAGGCGGGGTTGACATTTGTCAAGGAGAGGCTGTGATGTTACGCATCACCAGACCTTACATATCATCATCATCATTGTCAACCATTATCAATCCACTGCTGGACGAAGGTCTCCCCAAGTTTCCTCCACAACGGTCTGTCTTGTGCCAGTCTCCTCCATGTCACTCCCGCATATTTACGAATTTCATCCACCCATCTCCCATGTGGTCTTTTTCTGGGTCTTTTCCTGTCCCTTTGAATCCAATCTAAAATTTCGGCTGTCCATCTATGGTCTGTCCTTCTGGCAGTATGTCCAGCCCATTGCCATTTCAGGGATTTAACTCTGATCATGATGTCTTCCACTCTCGTCATTTTTCGGATCCACGAGTTCCTCTTCTTATCTCTCCTGGTTACACCAAGCATGCACCTCTCCAGGCTACTTTGAGTTGTCTGCAGCCTTTGTATGTCTCTTTTAGCTAAGGTCCACGTCTCTGCACCATACGTAAGCACTGGAAGGATGCATTGATCAAACACTTTTCTTTTAAGACATAATGGCATATTGCTCTTGAAAATTATGCTGTTTCTTCCAAAAGCTCTCCAGGCAAGTTTTGTACGCCGATTAATTTCTTCATCAATGTGACCCTCACTTGATATCTGCTGTCCAAGATAAACGTACGCCGATTAATTTCTTCATCAATGTGACCCTCACTTGATATCTGCTGTCCAAGATAAATATCCTTACATATATATGATTATAACTATTGTGGACATGTTACTTGCATGTGGGCATTTTACACATACTGCCCACTGAATTAGGAAGTCTTATTCAAAGATTAACTTGGTGGCAGCTTCTAGTAATATTTTTGACTGAAAAAACATCTATCATTAAAATATAAATATTAAATCAGATTTGAGTAACATTTTTCTACAATGACTGGAAACTAATTTAAAATGCATATAAGTTATTGAATGTATGAAACAATCTGTTGTAGTCAAAAGTGTGGGAAATTGTAATCCTTTTAAATTAGCAAATATAAAAGATGTTCTGATTTTCACATAACCCTGGAAACTTTTATCAGTTTTTTATTTTTTTTTATTGACTATGTACTCCTCCTTCATTATTGTCTTTTTACTTGTAAAGCCAGCAGAAAAGATACCAGTCTTCACTGCAAAAGTTAAACAGAAAGAAGGGAAAAAAAGCTGTTTTCATATGACTTCATTTAATGAAATCCTGAAAAAAATAATGGGAACAGGAAAAGCGAAAAGGTGTATTTCGTGTATTAATCTTTTTAGTGAGTTTATTCATTTCTTTTTTCTTTTTTTTCCAAAGATAATACAGATTACAAATTGTGTAGTGATGAAAAATCAACATATGATTAAAATCTGCAGCACTAGGTAGCTGTCTGTGCTAAAAGCCAGCCCTCATCAGGGCTGATCATCTGTGTGGTTGTGCTGTTTTCTCCAGAATGCTGTACTCCAAAACGAAGAATTGCCCTAGTAGAAGCATATGTGCATACAGTTTAAAGAAACACGAAATCTTTGCACAATAGTTTCTTGATGCCACCAGTCCAGCCAGCAAAGAACAGCATACAAGACTTGATTGGGAAGTGGACACGACAGGATCTGTGGATAATGAGAAACAGAGTAGAGTCCACATTTATTTGCACACCTGCTGTAATTTCCAGTATTTAACAAAGGATTACAAGAAGTCCCAGCATATTGACACAATAAGTAGCATAACAATCCAGTGTCAGTCAGAAAACATGCCAATGTAGTACTGCATTCTTTCAATTTGAAGCTTATCGTGTAATGTGTCCAGGAATTAAAGTAGACAGATGAGGAGGTAAAACTTGTGACTGTGGCCCCTCATCATGACTGCTGATGGGATGTTAGACTCCTCATTGTACTTCATGAGTGATGAAGCTTGGTTCTATCTGTCAAGTCACAAAAATCCTCAGAACGGCATGTACTGATTGGCAGAAAATCCACACTTTGTGCACCAGCAACCACGTCATCAGTAGAAAATCAGTGTCTGGTGCACTATGTTGGCAACACACATTGTAGGTCTTATATCCTTCTATGATTATGTGGATATCAAAGAGTATTTGGACATGTTTGAGGAGTTTTGTGTAGAATTTAGCGCTCATGAGTATTGTGTTTTTCAACATGATGGAGCAACATATCACACTTTCTGAAACGCAATAGCACATATTCATAATCTTCTCAGAGAAGAACTAACTGTTGGCAAAGGTTTGTAGCCCTCATATTTCCTGGACTTGCCTACATGCGAGTTTTATCTGTGGAGTTATTTAAAGAGCTGAGTGTATGAGACAAATCTGCACACTTTAAATGAACTGAAGAACATTCAAAATACTCTTGGGAAAATCAAGGTTTTGCATCAGGTGTACCTGAATGTGATAGCACATGCACAGAAATATTTTGATGTGCATGGAAATCATTTTGAACTTGTGGTTAGTATGCAATGTTTTCTTTGATATTCATGCTGATCTGTAGTGAATCACTTCACTGAACTTTGCTACAAAGGCAGGCCAGTTTTATGCTGGCCACTTCGTTACATACGTAATTCATTAAAAGTATGCACTTGTTTAAGATATCATTTTCGCAATCACCTGAGGAACTTATCTTTTGCATAATCTTATTGTCAGGGTTGACTTTTAAAGATAGTGACATTTATGTTCTTATTGAGTATTATTTGTTCACAGCTTCCGAAGGTTACAAAAGTAATTGTTGATGCCGCAGTTTCAAACAAGAACTAACTTTCATGCATTCAAGATTGAAGTACAAGTGCTGCTTGTCATGCTTGTCTCATTTCTGCTCATATTATTTTAAATATTCCACAAATCTCTATGCTCATCTAACTCCACACACTGGTGAAAACCCTTACTCATGCAATAAGTATGGGAAACGATTTTCTGATAATAGCAATCTGAAAGGACTTGTGATGTTACATTTAAAAAATCTATTTTACTGAGAAAAATAAGTTACGAATCTCTTCTTTTTATTACAATTTGTGTCATGTTATTTTATTTTTGTTAAAGTTCTTAATATTGTTCTGCATATTGCAGGGATGATTATACTCCAGGTGTAGCCCAGAAATCCGAGTTTTTAAGTTTTGCAAGAATTTGGTAATCCTCAGTCATGTCATTCTTGAAAATGCTACAAAATGGTAATTAATTGAAAGTGCATTTCCAGTTCTTTTTGCATGGGAATTGCCATGTTTAATTAAAAACACACCACATTTCTGCGAGAGTGGGGAATGCGAATGTAAGTTGGGCGAACAGAAGCTCTTATGCATTGTCGTGGATGGGAACAAGGTGCAGAGATAGATGCAATAGAGAAGTAGAAATGTGTAACACTGCTAGATGGGGAGGGGTTTGTAGAGAAGCAGGAGTTCAAAGTCAACTTTTACTGCTTGGCAAGAACTTTGGTTTGGTTTGCTTTTTAAGTCTGCAGTGAGGCCTGCGACAGTAAAACAATAACATACAATTTATTTTCCATTCGAGTTCAGAGGTGGATTCAGTTGGAAATATAAGGAAGTGTACATTTACAATGAAGAATTAAACTGTGTTTCATTTCTTCTTAGAGAACAGAAAAATTTACAATTAATTGTTATCTCTACAATATATAACATTTCAAATCCGATTATTGTAAGAGATTCACCCAGTGGCCCAAGTACTCGTGGTTGGCAGTTGAATTTAGGGATGCTGTGATTATGAAAATGGACATTTCTGGGAGAACTATGAATAAATAATGCAAATCTAATCTGCTAATTTTTCACAAAATTGACTGAAATTTTTTACATAAACTACAATTAGCTATGATCAACTAAGTCCGAAAATTTCACCTAAATCGGTCAGTCATATACTCCTTAAAATAGCCATTAAAATTTTAATTGTGGCTACTCGAAATCCTTGGACTCCAACTGAATCGCATATTGCACGGAGTGCCGAAAGCAGGCCAGCTGTCAATCAACAACTCACCCAGTTTCACACACTCATCTGCTGTCTTGCTTTAGTGTCTTCCCTCTCAGACTAGTTTAAAACTACAAAAAAAAAATAAAAAAATAAAAAAAATACCCAATTTTTAAAATAACTGATATAAATTTTTTGTGGTCAAGATATATAAAAATGACATTCCATTTTGAATTTTATTAAAATCTGTTGAAAACTTTAAAAGTTATGCACAAATTTATTTTTTTCTTTGAATTGGATTTGCCCAGGGGTTTGGACAAAGGCATATTGGTCTCTTATTGTGTAGTTAGTTGATACATAGCACACTTTTTAACTTTCAAAATTTCCATTTTTTAAGGATTTCTAACATACTGAAAACAAAATTTGGTACAGAGAAAGGTGCGAAGTTAAACTCCACAAGCAGCAGTGGCTAATTATTGTGTAGCTAATTAATATAAGTTTGTAATATGTAAATAATATGTATTAAGGTCAGAGTTTCACGAGGGTTGGGGGGGTTAACCTCACAATCACCCCCGACTTGCATTAAATTGGTATGAAAAGTTGTTTTTCTTGTATAAATTAAAGAATAATAATTTAAAAAGTTGTACAATGAAGTTTAATCATTGAGTGGTATACATTCTAAAAATTTTAAATGGTAACTACAGCCTTTGCTGATTCATTTAATAATTTTGGATTATTTTATACCTTCCCAACATTGATTCCAAGTTTTTGCTTCCTATTCATGAAGTAGTAGCTTTAATAAGTGATTTAAAGCCACATATTTACCCTTACTCCTCATAGTTCCAGTTCATAATGAAATACTTTGGTGTTATTTAGAGAATTTAACATAGTGTATAGTGTGGAAGGTGGCATAAATATAACGTATATGTGGAAGGTGGCATAAATATAACATTTTATATGAAATTCCATTGCCCTTTCTAAAACACACACTGCTGTTTGTTGAAAATGCAACACCAAAAATTAAAATTAAAAAAAAAAAAAAAAAAAGCTGTGCAATCAGGCTGAAACTCACGGCATCGGTTGCTCATGTGAGGAGGTACAAATGATTAGAACCACAGCCCACATGAAAATTATTTGTGGCAGCCCCTCCCTTGTAGCTGTCTAGCAGGAGGTATAAAAGCAGGATGCACAGGACAAGTTGCCATAGTAGAGTCTTGGGAGGTAGCAACTGAGTATGCCCCGTGCAGCAGACAAGACCTTACGTACAGCTGACAGACTTTCAGCAAGGCTGATATCTTGAGATGTGGGAAGGTGAACTTTTCTTCAGTGATATCATCACTTGTGTTGGACCAAATGTGAGCACAGTGATGCGAATATGGTATCAGTGGGAAAAGGAAGGACTGACACACCGACGTGAAAGGTCTGGAGCCCAGCTGCAGATGTGCATGCTGGAAGACTGCCATCTCCACTGTATGGCATTGGTTGACCAAACAGCTACTTCCTGAGGGTTAGCACAACATTGAAAGTATGTATCATATCAAGGGTTGTCTGCAAACTGTGTCCGATGCGCTTGCCTTTTGATCTTCTATAATCATTATTCTGACAGTAATTATTGTTTGTTTTCAGTTATTTTTTATTTATTATTGCTAAATGTTGTTTACACATTCCCAGTTTGCAACAAATTCTCTGTTCTGATGACTGTGTAGGCAGATAGTTTTTTTTTTTTTAATACAACTCTGAGATTATACTCCAGCTGAAATCTCAAAAGGAAAATAATAATAACACTCCAGGTTGAATTAAACCAGGAAAGTCATCAAAGGTCAAAATTTTAAAGTGCTGAAGGAACAAAAACTAACTAACTAAAATATAAAATAAAAAAAGTGGTTTGTCACAACGCGATTCCCCATAAAGCATATAGTCAGCACTTTCACATCAGGCTCCTCTTCTCATAATTGTAAATATGCAAGGTGTAACTATGTTTCCTGGAATCCTGGCCGGTGCCCGATACAGCAAAGATAAATCTGTATACGGCAAAAAAAAAAACATCGTTGTTTTGCAAGTGATAATCGATGTTTGAAACTACAAAAGAATATTTTCTACGTAAAGCAAATAAATTTCTTTTTGTTGTCTTTTTTGAAGAAAGGAATATTCCTTTGTTGTGAATTAGTGATTTTTTTGCTGTTTTTGTTCGATGTTTCATCACCAAAAATAGAGTTCTTATCTTCGATGTTACAGGAGCCCGTACATCAAAGAAACAACGAGATTTCCACCTATTATTAGTTATTTGATGTTGAATTGGTGATTAATCACCGATATATTGAACAGCGATTTTACCCATCGATGTGCTTATTACTGCTGCAGATGGTAAAGATCTAGTTCATCGACTTTTTGGTGAAATGTGGAGGTTTTCACTGTTACATCAAAAATTTCTACCAATATTACCGATGGATGGATGTTTTGGGGAATGAGTATTGATGTCCATCATTGATGTTTCTCACAGATGTTCCCATCCCTACTTCTAAGTTAGCCCTGGAAAATTCATGCAGAGTGAGAGGCGAGTGGGAAAAAATTCTCCCATAATGCTTTGGGGTTCCTTTCAAGCATCGGCTTAATTGCCAGCACAGCCAGTAGTGATGATATAGTAATTAACAGCCATCCCTCAGAGACCGTTTTACTAATAACATTTCGTAATGGAAAAAAAAAACACATTCATTAAACCCAACAATATTGAAGATGCCTCTTACACTAAAATACTCTTGTTAAGATAAAATTTTACTGAAAGTGAAGATACCATCACAATTTAAAATATTTTTGAGAAGATAACATTTGAGCTAAAAATATTTTTGTGAAAATACCGCCCAACAGTATCAAATGCCGCCTGGATCAACCCCTGTTCAGAAGAGCTTTGTTGCTTACTGTCCCACCTTGACCTTAATCCACAGATTTCAGTGGCTGCAATGGGGCCAAGAACACAGATACTGGCATGATAAATAGCAGCACTTAATGTTTTTTGATGAGTCACAGTTCAATCTAATGGCCCATGATATGGGCATATTCTTGTACTGCGAAATCTTGGTGAACCGCCACTAGAGGCATGTATTATGCAGCAGCACATGGTCTTGACTCCTGCATTGCAGTGTGGTGCTATTGTGTTCCATTCACATTCCTGCCTCTTACGTATTGCAGGAACCATGACCAGTCAGTGGCACATTGTGGAAGCAAAAGTGCTACCATATCTACAGTTGGTTCCTGGTGACATCTTTAAATGTGACAGTACCAAACCACATGTGGTGCAGAATGTCTTACAGCTCCTGGATGCCCACAGTGTGGCAACGTGGCCAGCACATTCCCCTAATTTGTATCCCATTGAACAAGCATGGGATATGATCACTCGTCATCTGGCCCATCAGGCTCTGTTGCTGGTTAATCAGGTTGAACTTTAGGTAAGAACAGAGACAGCATGGAATGACCTACCATTGTGCAACATCCAGAACTTCTTCCAGTCAGTGCCATGCCATCCATGTACAAGCCATTACAGCCACTTGTCCTGGGTACATAAGTGTTAAGTATTGTGTGTTCCACACAACTTACAAGTCTGTACTTCTGATCACTTACATTTTGTATCCTAAGTAATGTACCCTATAAATTCCACTTCAATATCTCATGTCTTTCTTGGTGTTGCATTTTCAACAGACAGCAGTGTATTTTTCTGGGTATGTTTGCTTAAGTATCTTTGACACGAACTTGCTGACAGGTGCAAAAAAGGTAGGTTTAAAAATGAATTTACTGAAAACAAAATTGATGTGCAATGCTTTTACAACTGAAAATTTCAAAGTTGATTGGGTTCAAATCTAGAAGTAACCAATGGCTATCTTGGCAACAGATATCAAATGAAGGTCACATAGAAGAAGTAAGTGGGCATATAAAACTTGGTTGGAGAGCTTTTGGAACAAAAACAGTACAATTTTCAATAGCAATCAACCAGTATGTTTTGAAAGAAAAGTGTTTAATCAATGTATACTTCCAGTTCTTAATTATGTAGCAGCAACATGAACTTTAACTAAGAAATATATTCAGAGGCGGGAAACAATTTAAAGAAAGAGGGAGAGATGCATGCTTGGTATAACTAGGAGAGATAGGAAGAGGAGTACATGGATTAGGGAAATGGCAAGAGTTAATGACATTGTGATCAAAGTGAAGACTCTCAAGTTACAATAGGCTGGACATATTGTTAGAAGAACTGGTTACCATTGGACAATTGAAATACTAGACTGGATACCAAGGGACAGGAAAAGACCTAGAAGAAGACTATGTGGGATATGGGTGGATAAAATCTGCTGGAGTGACTTAAAGAGTCTAGCTCAAGACAAAAAGTTGTGAAGGAGACCATCCAGCAGTGAACTGATAATGGTTGATGACGACGATCTTTGATATTATGAGTTTTATGTGGAATTCCACATGAAGCCCTTTGATCCAGTTTTGTGTAGTTGAATATTCCTCAGAATATTTATTTTTACCGTAAGGATCTTAAAGAATTGAATTAAACCTTGAGGTTTTGCTACCTCTGATGTGCATAAAAATACATAAAAATCTAATTTTGTAGAAATCTGTTATTTAACATTGAAAGTGTAAATGTGTTAGCTTATAAAGCTGCTGCTTATGCAGTGCGATAGTAGACATGATATTTTATTCATTTATTTGACTTCATATTTAGTGATAGATGAATATACCACATGATTAAATTTACTTTTTATTTTGGACAAATATCATTGTTCTTCACTCTGTAACATGCTCTTAGAAAGTTGTTTTGCTGAAAATATTGGATTTCTTCCATGATTCGTAAATAGTTTTTCAATATCTGTACACATATTTTATGTACTGTGTTAAAAAGACTGAAAGATAATACCACAGATAATGTTGCAAAAAGGTGTTTTTCACGACAAAGAGTAGTGTAGCTTTTTAGTGAAGCCCCTTTGTACTGTTTAGGCCCTTGTTTCATTGTGAAAACAGTTTGCTGTTCCCATCCCAGGAGCAGAATTTTTTCAGAAGTCTGTAACGCAGAAATTAAAACATAAAATCTGTCTGCAAGGTAAAGGGATGTCTAAATGTTTTTTTCTGCACTGTGACAAAGTGAAGTTTTAAAAAATGAGTCAATTTGAGATTTTGCTAATAGTGCAAATGAGTACATATTTAGTTGCAATAGTCAAACTAGCTTTTCCCTGAAAAAAAAATGCATAAGAAATGAACTATTTCATTTCGTTCAGAACTTAAACATCATTCTTTAAATACTTTTGGATTTTTAAACATGGTCAGAAAGTATATAAGAAATAATAAATAATTTGAAATCTATATTTTTTTAATTTAACATTTAGTTAATTGACTAAACTTTAACTCCCTCTTTTGAAGGATGTTTTGCCTGATAGACATTTTGCTCTTACTAATTCCTGCAACAATTATGTTGTACTAGAAACCTCATTATGTGATTATTTAGGTGACTGTGTTAGGGAGTAGGGATCATGCCCACTTTGGAAACAGTAATTTTGCCAATTTTAACTTGATTTGTGAAACATTGGTCTATACAAGATTTTTGTTTGAAACCCAATTTGTGAATTGACCACAGTTTTAAGAAAAATTTAGTGAATTTGTGAAAATGTGATGGAAGCATTTTCATTGTTGTAATTAAATCCTATAAGCTTAAAGTGGAAAAAATGGCAATGGTTTATGTAAAGCAAAAAACTTTTTAGTTAATCAATCTGAGATAAAACTATCTGGAAGAAAATAATAATTTAAAAAATTGTGACAGTCAGTTTCCAGAATACCTTAAAATATGGCGTTGAAAACAAAGTAGGGGTGTTAAAAAGGTGCAAAAGTATGGTTGTAGTAAAAAAAAATTGTGATAAAGCTATCTGTGGAAGTTAAAAAATAAATAAATAAAATGAAATAAAGTGTGACGGTCAACTTTCAAAATGCTGCATGGCTGCAGAAACAGAAGGAAATGTTGCAAATACTTAACAAATGGGGGTTTTGTAAATAATAATAAATCGGCATTAATCTAACTGAAACAAAAAAAAAATTGCGAACATCAGCTTCTGGAATGCTTCATAATGCATCGGTGGAAAATGGAAGACAGACGATAAAAAAACATGTAAAAATATGGTTTTTGAAAAAGAATTGGCAGAAGAAAATGAAAAACAGGTTGTCAATCTAATTGAAATAAAGCTATCTTTAAGCAAAAAGAAAAAAAGTTGCAACATAAGCTTACAGAATGCCGACAGCCATGCAAACGAGAAAAATGCTTTACAAATATGGCTCTTGTAAAAAAAAAATCACCTTAATCTAACTTTCAGTCAAATGAAAGTTTAGGCCACCATGCAAAAAAAAAAAAAAAAAAAAAAAAAGGAACATTACGATCATTAGCTTCCACAGTGCCACACCGAATGTGTGTGGTGTGTTAAAAATGCACAAAAACATCACTTCCCAGATTCAAAACTGAAAAAATAAAAAGCAATTACATCTCATCAAGCTGAAGTTATCTTTTTGAAAAATATGGAAGAATGAAAGCTAAAATAAAATAAAATGAGGTGGAGGAGCCTGCGTGATCTATCAATTGCAGCTTTACGTCTGGAATTAGAGCCAACGTTAAAAACACACCAAAATTTCTCTTCTGTTGTTTTGAAATTTTAGGAAATCCTAAAAATGATGTTAATAAAATGAAAAACAGTCCGCACAGCTTTCCACGAATCTGCAACGGGCGTTGCACAGTTTCTGCTCACGGGGTTTTCACTTGCTTAAAATGCTGCCCTTTATATCAGGTGGATAAAACCACTCATTGTACAAGTATCATTCCTAAGGATTAAAAGGATCGTAGCCTAGTGACTGACTAGAAGCTATATTGTTTGTATTACATTGGTTAGGCTGTCAATTTAAAATTTCTTCTCAGGTGCTTGCAAATATGTTTTGCATCACAGTATGTTTCTTGCTTTGGAACTTGGAGGCATTGTACTCCTTGCTGCCGATGAATTTCTGCAATTAAGAAGGTCCACAGCACTGAGAAAATAGATAGCAGTGAGGCACAATGTTTAACCACTACTTGCAAGTAGATACATAAAGTCAGATAACAGCACCAACTACACTTGCAGGCAATGAAATTTGTGCACCAAGAAGGAAGCATCGGATTGAACTGAAATTTTATGGACATAATGATGCAGATGAAGGATACACATGATGGCAAAAACAGAGCTGCAGGACAATTACAGAGGGATCTATGGTACGCAGTCCGGTCATCTTCAATAGCGGGTTGCACCGCCTTGCGCAGCGATACATGGTGCAATACGGTCTTACATAGGGGCGAACAGACACCTGATGTTGTCCTGCGGCAGACTGGCCCACATGTGTTGGCCAGTCTTCGCACAATGTTTACATAATGTAGGAAACCAATATTTTCGGTTCTTTTTTACATAGCTGGACACCAGTTTCTCACTGTCGCTTGTCTGACAGCCGTCATTTTGCTGCTGAATGCTTTGGTTAAGTAATTCACGGCGGGCACAAACTAGCCTGCTCAAGATATCCAGTATCAAATGGGATGCTTTCGTCAAGGTTGGCGAGAGGTGCCTAAAGTAAACAATTACTGACTGGATTTTTAATGTTTGTGGTTGCACATCATTAGACATTGCTAAGCCCTGGAGATTTTCAGGGGATTTTTTCAGGTCTCGCAAGACAAACATCCCTGATTATATATATATACAGTACAAACACCCTGCTAGCTGGCTCATTCCATTCATGATCTCTGTAGTGGTATAACTTCAAATTGAGGAGAGGTGTGTTAGGATCAAGGGGGTGGGGGCTCTCAACCTCTGCTGCCACCCCAGAACATGAGGGCAAGTTGATTCTATTTGTTTTACATTTAATAAGCAATCTTCTCTGAAGCACTCCTTTTCTACAGTGTAAAAAGGTAACACATGTTATGTTTTTACAAGTTAATTTTACTTCTAATTGATATTCTGTTTCATGCAGTTTATAATACTGAAATTGTTACTTAAGAAGCTAAATGCTGGGGGAAAAAATCAACTATCGTATTTTTCTCACAATTTTAAAGTACGTTTAAATTTTGATGCTACATATTGAAGTCTAATATCTATGAATTATGTGTTTAATATGCAAAGTAATGTGTACATATTATAACATTTTTGATAAATTTCATAATTAAAAGTACTATACATGATTTATATATCACTGAAAGAAATAGAACTTAGCTGCTTACATATTCTGTTATGAACACTAGCTTAATTTGAATGTTTCATTCGAAAGGCTTCCTTGATTTAGTGAATTCCATGATTTTATGTACAAGACTGTTGGTCCCTTGAAGTTCGTTGAATCGACGTTTGACTGTATATGCATGTGCAGTGTGTGTGTGTGTGTGTGTGTAGTACAATAGGAATACTATATTACAGTAACACAATATTTCCAATTTTTAATTTTAAAGAATCTGAAAAACTGGTGCCCCCATCTGGAGAAAAAAGGAGAGTAGAACATGTGAGCAGCTGTCACCTATGGCTTCAAGGGCTGACACAGATCACAACTCTCATTTCTACACAGACCAGAAAGTGTGGGTTTCTGCATTATTCAGTTTGCAAAACAAAAACAAACCTAAGAAAAAACTTAAAAAGAAATATATGAGCCCTAAAACTAAAAAAAACGAATCCCTGAAGAGCAACATAGCCCACCCAAAAACTTTGTGCGGACAAGAAACAAAGAACAAAAAAAATTTTCTTAAGAAAATAAAGGACAAACCAAAACTTTTAGAAAAGGCGAGAAATTAGACAAAAAATTAATAAAATTAAAAAAACCCCTATTGCAAACTGAATAATTGAGCCGGACACACACATTACCTAGAAATTTGCCAACTCAGTTTACTGTTGTAATCAGAATAACATCATGAGCACGCATGCACAGACACACAATAATTCAGTTACACCATTACATTAACAATGCAGTGTATCTGAATTATTGATACACTACATGACTATTCCTTTCTAGCAGGGTTTACTAAATCCTGCTAGAAAGGAATTAAAAGCTTCTACTAGGTTCCATTATATACAAAGGTATTGCAATTAATGAAGAAGAATGACCTATAAGGAAAGTAAACTTTAAAAATTGCACAAATGCAGAGCCTAAACTAAAAACATGCCTGCAAAGGACACTCAGAAACCAACCCTAGGAGCTGAAAAACAACAAAAAGAATGAGACCGTTCAGCTAAAAAACCAGAAAAAAAACCAAACATTTCAACCAAACAAATTAAAACTAAAACCGAGAAATAACTAAAACTCACCTGTAAAATCCTATTTCCAATACCAGAGCCAAAAAAAGGGAGCATGTTGTTACAATTGCAGCACAATTCAAAATGACTGTTTGGGAAGGAAACAACAGCACCCTCTAGAAGACACAACCTCAACCAACACATTGTGAGAGAATTTAAACACCAGCAAGCTTTCCAACAACACAAGCAAGACCAAATAATACAATATGTTAAAATTTGAATTTCACATTTTCAAAAATACATAGTTCTTTGATTCATTTACACACTGAAGTACCAAAAGTCATAGAATATGTATCTAGTATTGTGTAGGACATCCTCTAGCCTGGCAAAGTCAGCAACTCAACATCGCATCGATTTCACAAGTGGCTGGAAGACTTCTGGAGAGATGTTGTGCCTTGCTGTCTGAATATAGCTGCCCACAGTTCCCTGGTATTTGTAGGTACAGGATCTTGGGTGTGAATGGACCTTTCCACCACATCCCATAAGTGCTGTATTGGATTCATGTTGGGCAAACATGGTGGTCACACCATCCATTGGAACTGTCTAGAATGTTCCTCAAACCAATTTTGGACAATTTGGGCATGATGACATGGTGCATTGTTTGCCTAGAAAATCCCATTGTTGTTAGGGATCCAGCAGAGATACAAAGCAATTACTGGTTAATGACGTGTTTACAAGGACCTGAGGACCCAAACCGTACCACATAAAGACACCCCACACATGTATGGAACCACCACCAGCTTGCACAGTGCCGCCTTGTTGACAGCTTGGGTCCACGGCCTCGTGGGATCTGCGCCACACCTGAACCCTACCATCAGCTCGTAACAACTGGTAGCGTGTCATTGGACCCCGCCACATGTTCCCAGTCTTCGAGGGTCCAATTACACTGTTCATGAGCCAGGTGAGGCGCTGTGTCCCATGTCATGGTGTTAACAGAGGCACTTTGATAGGACTTCTGCTGCCATACCCCATGGATGCTAAATTACGCTGCACTGACCTGATGGATATATCTCTGGTACCTCCTGCATTGAATGTAGATGTTATTTGAGCCAGTGTCGCTTGTCTGTTAGCATGGACAATCCTTGTCAGACTCTTCTGGTCACGGTCATTCAGCACCCGTGGTTGGCCACTGCGCTATCCACAGTGGGTGGTAATGCATTCCATAAGGTATTCTTGGTGCACACATGACACAGTGGATAAAGGAATGTTGAACGTTCGCACAACTTTGGAAATTGAATGTCCGATCCGCCTGGCTCCCACTACCATGCCTCATTCAAACTCTGATAATTCACGTCGGCTTGCCGTAATCCTACTGGTGGTTGTTCAACCTGACTCGCGAGATAACACCTCACAACTGATAAAAATCGTGGCATGTGTCGAGGCCTTTATATGACGGCAGCTACAGTTAAAAATTTGAATGCTGATATGACTTTTGGCACTTCAGAGTATGTAACCCGGCATTTACAACTTGGAGAGAACTGAGTCAGTGTTGTGTTCATTCTTGGTGCAGTCAAAATTGAACCTTGATCCCATCAAAGATTAGTATGTTGTTTACTTTTGGTTTGGATGAAAAATTGATTTTGCATTTCATGACTCACACACATATGTGTTCTCAATATTCAACATTTTGGTTTCAAAGGGATGCACTCACTAACCACAGAAGGAAAAAAAAAGGCTATTCATTCATGAGTTCCACACTGTGAAGCTCTTATCTCAGGTTCTTAGTTAGGAGGATTTCACTTCATCTGTGATCAGGATTTTTATAGGCAGTCATTGAAAGAGAATTTTGATTTTCATAGGTCACGATTTCTGCAATGTGATAAAATATAATTTGTAATGCTTTTTTTTTTTCTTTTGCCACTGATTCTATTTTAAATAAATCATAATTAAAGAACATCCTATATGCCTTTAAAGCATAATTTTTACAATAGTATTTAACATTTCGAAATTTCATTTATATGTTTTTTACATTTATATGGGTTTTGTTTAAGGCCATCCCCTAGAAACGCATAACTGAGTATTACTCAAGTTGAAGTAAAAGAACTTACCTCCAAATCACTAATATATGTCATACATTACAAGCTCTGCTGAACGTACTCCCACTCAACATGGAGGCCTAAACTACACGTGGTTTTTAACTGCAAAATTATGCATTTGCAAGTTAAAATAAACTATTATAAAACATATTTTTTATACACATTACTTTTTCTAATTTAACACACTAAGCATTCAAACCATTAAAATGCTTAGTATTAAAAAAAACATACAAAAATGCCATCTCATTAGGTGGGGAGACACTGTTCGCAAACACACTCAACCATTGTTACGAGTACTTTCACCAATCCTTGGCCAGCATCATCAGGATTACAAGATGTCACTTAAAGTTCAACCTCACCTGTGTGGTAATTCAAAGTTACTCACTGGAAGAAGGAAGGGCTGTGGCATTTTACCTCTATGCATGTCAGAAAACTGGATCTTTTGACTGTGCTGCCATCTATCGTAGGTTTTATTATCTTTTGATTTTGACTGCGAAAAATTATCCAGTTTTCTGACATGCATAGAGGTAAAATGCCACAGCCCTTCCTTCTCCCATTGAGTAACTTCAAATTACCACACAGGCAAGGTTGAACCTCAAGCAACATCTCATTAGCCTGATGATGCTGGCCAAGAGCTGGTGAAAGCGCTTGTAACAATGGTCAAGTGTGTTTGCGAATGACGTCTCCCAACCCGATGAGATTTTTTTTTTTTTTTTTTGTAATACTAAGTATTTTAGTGGTTTGAATGTTTAGTTGTTTAGTGTGTTATATTAGAAAAAGTGATGTGTGTAATAAATATGTTTTATAATAGTTTATTTTAATGTGTAAATACATAATTTTAGAGTTAAATAACCATATGAAGTTTAGGCCTCCATCAAGTGGGAGCTCATTCAGCAGACGTATGAAATGTGTAAGTGATTTGGAGGTAAGTTCTTTTAGTCAACATGAGTAACAGTTGTTAAAATATTTAGCATGAAGTTCTTGAGTTTAATGACCTTTATGATATGCATATACATGTAACTGAGGTTTCACTTGTATAACTTTCAAAATGCTGAGCAATTGTCAATGTTGTTTCTACTGAGAAGCTTTTAAGATAATTGAGGGAAAAGGAGGGGGGAGTTGTTGCACTAAAGTAATAGTGTATCTGTCTGTCCATTATTTGATGTTTCATGAAGGATTTTTGGGTAAGAGATGATGGGGAGGGCAGGAAATAAAAACTACAGTGAGTGAGTGATCTTTTCATCTCCAATTTTTACTGAAACTGGGAAAACCACAGAAACAGTTGAAATTGCCATATTGCTCCAGATAACAGTCTTAATCTTTGTCTGTATATTGAAAGCATGCTAAAAATCCTCACATGCCATAATTAAATACAGAGGGCCAAGTAGAAGGTGATATTTATGCATGATATTGGAGCTGTTCAAAAATAAAAAAAAATGTCCTTGGTATGTTGATTAGATTATCATGTATGTATAGTTGGAAACTATGTGTGCTGAATTGACTCTTCCACTGTAGATTGCTAACTACTCTGAAAAAGTAGAGGAAGCTTAATGATCATTTAAAAAGTCAAAACAATTTTCTGTGAATATTAACATTTCAATAATACAAATTGGAAGCTATTTTTAAATTTTTTGAAGGTATATTACTGTGTTAAAAATTGATAGCAATTATTTGCAAATTGATGCTGTAATTTGTTTCATTGGATGTTTCCATGAAAGTTTATCGGTTTAATTTTTATGATTTTAAAGGCTGGCAAATGTCAAAGACAGTGGTTTGTGAACATGTCACACTCTGACTTATGTACTATAATATGTTAAAGTATAACAATCTTAAGCAAACTTATCTGTTGTGAAAGAATAAAATTCTTTCTGCACTTGAAATGCTCTACCATTGTTACTGCAGCTGATTATGAAGTATCAAAACAGAGTGGTATGTTTGCTGATGTAAAAAATTGGCATTCGAATGTTGATGTGCGGATAAGATATTGTGTTTACAGAAAGTTATTGATCAGCTCATATTGAGTAGTAGTATCAGAAATACCATTTCATTTTTGTCATGCCATCCAAAGAGAATTATGAAAATCGGGTTGTCTGTCCATTTAGAGCATTTCTACTTGAGAATCTTATGTTAACAAGCCATGTTACAGAACAAAACAAGAAACAAACATTAAAATAAATAAATTATCAACAACTGAAGCCCCTTTTAAAAAAATTGGTGGGGTTCAATTTGTTCAGTGCCTTACGGCTGAATATAATCACAGTAGTAGTTGGTTAATTGGCATTTATTGGCACAAGAGCCTCAATGAGCCAAAGAGTTACATGCCCCATGGTTTACACAAGAAACAAAAACAACATCAAAACTATAACGAAAGGTAATGTACAAAAGTGAAACCTGACTAGAAATAGTGTAAATGGTCGAGAATCACACAACAAACTGCACAAAATGAAAAACACTGATACAAGAAAGAAAAGGGGACACAGGAGATACATCAATCATTTATAAGGCAACTCAGGGTTTCTTAATTGTCTAGTAGAACTGAGAAAATCAGAAAACGAGCATGGTCATGAACAAAATGATGACATGAACACAAAATGTGCAGCAGTCGGAGGTACATTCAAAGTAGTATTGAAGGAATGTATGTGAAAGTTTTGATAAAAGGTTTAACTTCACTTTTTGTAGCCACTTTTTACCAGAAAACATTTTTACTCTAATCGTGATCTGTCCAGCTCTTAATTTTGCAGTAGATTTATAAATCTGGCAAGAGTGCAGTATAGGCCATGTGTAAAAACAAGAAAATGTAAATTAATAAGTAAATCTGACACACTATCAGATTTTAGCCACAACTACAGGGTGTCCAAAAAATAACTGTTCATTGAAAGTAACACCATGTCGAACTTGTTCCTACAGGTGTTGGAAATGGGCCTCACTGATGTCAAGACATGTCTGCACATGCTTCTGCATGTTGGTGAGTGTGTGATTTGTTGAATGTGGGTTGTTATTGCAGCCTGTAGCTCTTGGAAGTGTATGCAGATTACCTGTGTGCACCTTCCCCTTCAGTCCTCACCACAGAAGAAAGTCAGGTGGTGTCAGATCCGGTGACTGGCCATGCTACAGTCCCCAGGAGATGATGTGACTTCCAAAAAATTCCTCCAGAAGCATACTGTATTGATGCCCCAGAGGTGTGAGCAGTTGCACTATCTTGTTAGAACCATCCTTCACTGATTTCCTGTTCTGTGAGTTCCGATATGAAGTTGGATAATCTGGGCATGGTACCCTTCTGAGTTAATGGTTACACTGAAGAAAATTTGCCCAATAATGTGCATATGAGTCATGGCACACCAAACACTGACCTTCTGGTTTTGAAGAGACACTTCCTTAAATTCAATGGAATTTTCAGTACCCCACAGATGAGTGTTTCGGCTGTTAAAGTACCCGGACGGGTGGAACCCATGCCTCATCTGTAAAGAAAGTCACATCCAGAATGTCCTCACCTTCTCCAGACCGGAACTCTTGGAACCACTTGCAGTACCAAACACAGGCCTCATAGTCTGTTTCTTTTAGCTGATGCATGACAGACACTTTGTATGGGTGGAAACGCAACTTCCTTTTCAAAATATCATGGGCTGTACTTTTTGGCACATTAGCTTGTTGTGACAGCCACCTCATGGACTTGTGTGGACTTCTCTGTATTCTGTCCTGGATATCCTGTATGGTCTCATCTGTCGTGGATGGCCTACCAGGGCGGGGGACATCCAGAACACTGCCAGTTTCTTGAAACTTTGCTATGAGCTGACTTACTACATTACTGCAGGGGACGTCTGCATCACAAAATTTCCTAGCGAACTGTTTTTGTACTTCGTCCATGTACTTGTCATGGATGTTTCACCAAAAAAGCACTCTGTTCAACCATCAACAACATTGCCCTTGTACAGGGACGAGGGATCAATCGATTGGAGACAAGAAGGTTTCCAGACACAGAGCACTTCCACGTGGTGGGTCACTTCTACTGTAATTCCATTCAAAATTTCTTCATTATTACATTACTGCAATTCATACATTCAGTGCACAGTCATTATTCAGACACCCTGTATTTGCTGTTGCATGGCAACAGAAGTCATACGCATTTCTGTATTCATTTCTATTCCTTTGAAGTGTTGTGAGCAAACTGCAAAAAATATTAAATTGTTGTTTTAATTTGTTCGGAACAAATTGAAGCAGTCTAAAACTAAATATTACATTCTTTTACAATAAAAGACATGACATTATTCTGCGGAAAAAGGCACTCACCACTTACTTAAAATATGAAAAATTATTCACTATTTGAAAATGATGCGAATGGCGAATTTTTTTTTTCAAAATTTCTATTCTATTGTCTTTTTATTTATTTTTTATTAAATTTAAAAAATATTTCCATTGTTGCTCTGCAAACAGGAAATAGAACACTCATTAATGCTTTCTATGTGCCAAATGAGCCAGTGAGTGGAAAGATTGCATTTGAAGCATTATTTAAAAATAAGCCCTGAGATTGAGATGTTCATTTCCTGGAAAAGGGAATATGAAATATGCTGGACTCAGGGTGTGCAAAACACTGTGGTGTCCCTGTAGAGTCCCACATGAAAGTTTGATACTGTCATCCAGTCAGAACAAATACAGTATCCAAGAGGCAAAGAAGCGTTCTTTGATTGATATTGTCACATTTTAGCCAGCTCATTTCTGTTGTTTACAAAAATACAGAAAGAATGGCAGTTAATGGATTCAAAAATATTAAAATTATAAAAATTTGTGAAGAAAGATTTTTATTTTAGCTATAGTCAGAATAGGGTATTTTAAAAAAATGCCCTTGGTTCCTTCATGTGAGGAATGAAGGATACGGTCACACACACATTCTGGGGGAGGGGGATCCTTACAGACCCTTCCCTTGTGTGTACTATTGGTTCTGATCTCAAGTAAAATACATAAGTGGGTTTAACTGAACATTTTTGTTCAATAAACTGATTGTGTATAAAAGAGATATAAAAATCTGTTCTGTTTTTTCTCATTAAAACATGATTTTTAAGAAGGCTTGTTTGTTGCTGGAGACACATTCCAAAGATGTAATATGCAATACAAACAATGAACAATGTAATAATCTAAAGAAATTGGAAATTTTTAATGGAATTGAAAACATACTTAAAAAATAATCTGTAATTGTAAGAAATGCAACATTTAGTTTTAAGGAGTAAATTTTTAATATTTTGTCATGTAACCTCATGTAGGGTCATCAGTATTAAATGATTGCTATGCAGGCTGAGTTTAAGTTGATCCATTGCTGCTGCGCAATTATATATCATTTCCAGCAAAGATGTTATTTTAATCATGCTGGTGTCATTCATTATAGCATGTGCTTTTGTTCATTTGTTCAGGGTGAAAATGTTATTTCAAGTGTTTGAGTGGTAGGAACTTCCCCATTGCTGTGCTATAAATAATTTGGTTGATTTGGTGTAAAAATATCATTTGGTGTTTCAAGGTAGTTGAATGGTAGGTGTTTATTTATTGCAGTATGATCCTTCATCTGGTATCCCAGAATCCAGAATACTCCAGAAAACAGCAATGTTCTGGAACAAATAAATATTTAAATACAACTTCTAAATAACGCCAAGGTTTATAACCCTTGGTTTTGATGTCCTAAATTATGAAACCAAAGTCCATGATGCTGAATTATTCAGATAGTTTCACTTGGGAATTTCCTGTAAAAGAGAAGGAAATTAGAGAAATAATATCTTTTTGAAATGTTTTTAGCAGCAAAATGTCAAAAATGATTTTCCCTTAGCAAAAGTAGAAACTCTAGGGAGCATTGCCTTTCTTCACTGTTTTTGCTAGCAGAGCATCTCTAACAACCTGTATCCTCATTTCTGAAGTTCTACAGGAAAATCATTTTCTCTCACCATTTATTTAATTTAATTGCTGTTTGGTTGGACCTAGTAACTAATAGCAAAAATAAGATGCATCTAGACAGCAAACACTAACCCTGTCATGGATCCTCGTCATGTTTGGTGTCAACAACCCTTCCCATAAGTAATGGGTAGATTATATGCTTAATTCAAAAGCACAACATTCACTGCTTCCCAGTGCATCAGGTGTACTGAGTCCCAGCTCCCAGAGATTCTGTCATGATTGCAGACTATTTTTATGACAAAATTCTCAAAAAATATGTCCTAATTTTTTTTTCCAATAAATTTGAAATTTTCAATTCTGGATAATTTATTACCACATTAATTATTTTCCCATAATTTAAGACAGTAATACAATAAGGACTGCTGAAACTTTGGTGTTTTTGCACACCAATGTTTTAGCAGTCCTTGTTTTAATGTTAGGCATGGTGCTCTAAATTATGGAAATGCCCTTTATCTGGAAATCCCCAAGTACCAAGGTTTCCAGATAAAAATTCCCATACTGTGTATTACCGTACTATTTTTTATTTTATTGTATTCCTTGATTGTTTAGGTATTTCTCTCTCTCTCTTTCTCTCTTGTTCTCTCTCGTCACTTGTTCAATTTTTTCCCTTGTGTTGTGCTTTAGTTTATTTAATTACTGTGACATTCAGGCTAAGTGCTGCTGCTTGTATGGTATAAAAAGTTTAAATTTTCTGTGCTGTGACTGGTTTTACACTAGCCTTTTTTGCCAAACTGCATTTTGCTTTAGCAGTATGAACATTATAATGGTTAACAAGGAAGAAGTTAAAGGAAATTACATAAAGCCAAATGTAAGTTATTCTGGATTAAATGGTTGTTAATGGACCTCTCACCCTCCTTTTTCTGTGTTCCTTTTCCAATTCCACAGTAGCCTAAAGCAATAGAGAATTTTTGAAAGAAGTGAGTAGTCAGAATTTTATGAGTGCTGAGAAAAATAGCATGCTAATTAGCATACACCTGAACTATCAACCACTGGTGGTTTACTCTTTTCAGCATGTTCAGTGAATGTGCATTCACCAAACACACATTCACTATGGGCTCTCCCCTGTCCACACTCTTTGCAGAAGTAATTATGAAGGACATTGAAGATAACATTATCCCTATTTATGAGCATAATATTGCGTTGTATTCCAGGTATGTGAGTGATACATTAATAATTTTCAGGAAATTTAGCCAGGATTTGATTCAAAATGTACAAATGGCCTTCAGTAGTTGTTATCCGACTATAACCTTTACCACAGAAATGGAGAAAAATAATGAATTATCTTTCCTGGATGTTATGGTTTCAAAAAGAGAGCATAGACTAGAATTTCAAGTATACCGGATTCATTCCTGCTAGTTCCTGTCGTCCAATATCCCATAAACTTTCCACGTTTAGGTATTTAATACCAAGAGCTTTCACAATATGTAGCAGTAGTAAGCTATGAAACGAAGAATTCGATTGGATTTTGAACACGGCTATTAGATATGGATATAGTAAAAAAATGGTGTACAGATTAATTTATGACCACAAGCATAATCAGAAGTCTGAAAAAAAAAAAAAAGAAAAAAATCTTTTGAGGTACATTTCCATACCTCCCAGCCATTATTTCCATATTACATAGAGAATGTGACAAAGTTAATAAGAGTTTCAGTACCAATGTTACCACTTATGCTGCTATACTCTTAAAAAATAAAGGACCGCAACAGGCTTTAAATAAAGCTGGTGTGTATACTATCTCAGTGATAGATCAAGATGATACCAGGTCAAAATTCTATGTGAGAAGTACAAAAAATCGATTAAAAACTAGAATACAACAGCACCAAGATAATTGGAAGAATAAAGAACAGAAGACGGCTCTAATTGAATTCTGCATGGATAATGCTTATAACCCTGATTTTGAAGGGACAAAAATTGTCCTTGATCAACGTTCAGAGAAACTAATACGTTTTTCAGAAGCCCTCGTCATTGAGAAAACATGGAAGGACAACTGTAATAAGGTCAACCCCACTGAAGTTCCATACCCATGGAAACTTATATTGGAAAAAGAAACTCAAAATAAACCAAAAACTAAAAAGACTCGGTATAACTCAAGAAATATTAGAGATGTTGGGAACTGTCCACTTAGCTATGATCTTGAATTGAGTTCATCAGTCGACTTACAGCAAATTGTTAACGAAGTTCCTCACTATGACGAATCAATACATGACATCACAGGTGGCGCTGACAAAATGTGACAACCAATGATATGCATCAATAGGTTATAAATACCCAGGTGCTTTACTAGCAATATTGAGAACCGCTTGATAATGGTATAATAGACATGCCGAAATGAATCGTGCACGACAGAAAGATCGCACGCATGTACTTGTGATGGGGTGGTGTAGTGATGTCAGTGACAGTTTTACTTCTTCATTTGATCTTAACTATAGGTTCAGCATCCACAGATTAACTATTGAACGATAGATTGGAATACCTCTGAGGAGGCCTAGTGCCAGCTATGGAAAATTCATTTGAAGCCAGAGGAACAAGGTTTTTAGCTCTTAACTAGCATCTGGGTTTTAATGAAATAGACTGTTTTAGTATACTACAATATTGTATGCAATTCATTTAATTCACCTTAGAACACTGCCGCAAAGTAAAAAAAGAACACCAAGAAGGAGACGTCTGATACCAATGAAATTTATACAGCATAATAACAGAATACAGAGGATAACGTGATCAAAACATTATGGCAAAATACAGCTCTATTTGCTGGTAAACTGAAAAATAACATTTCCATGTAACATGGTTAGTACGAGGTTGAACCGCCATGAACTGGGTCACACTGTGCAATTCTGGCTTGGAGTCTGTCGTACAGATGTTGGATATAAGTTTAGGGTATTGAGTTCCAAGCATCCTCAACCTGGACGCGTAAATCGGGGATGGTCGTGGCTGGCCGTGGAGACCGGATATGTCGTTGTCCCATAAAATCCCACACGTGCTCAATGGGGGACAAATCCGGTGAACGTGCAGGCCATGGAAGTTGTCTCACACCCTGAAGTACATGTTGCGTTGCAGGTGCCATGTGTGGGCGTGCGTTATCTTGCTGAAAAACGCCACGATGGACCGACCTTACAAATGGCACAACAACGGGCTGAATGATGTTGTTGATGTAGGAGGTGCTGTTTAACGTACCCAGTACAAACACTAGTTGTGCGCGGGAGTGATAGCTGATCGCTCCCCACACTAGGAGACCAGCTGTAGGCCCTGTGTGTTGCTGGCGAATGCAAAAAGGTTGGAGACGCTCCCCTGTGCGTCTGCAAACACGCATATGGCCATCGGAGGCTCCCAAGCAGAATCTGCTTTCATCGCTGAACACGACAGATTCTCATTGCGTTCTCCAGTGCAGACGTTGGCGACACCACCGCAGCCGTTCCTGACGGTGGACTGGAGTCAGAGGTACACATACCAGAGGCTCACGTGCACGTAGTCCTGCATCCAGTAGACGGTTGCGGATTGTTCACACAGTCACCTCAGGTGCAACGGCAGTTCGGATTTGCGTCACAGTGGATGTTCTGCTTGACAATGCCGCTCTTCTTATGCGTCGATCAGTCCGCTCATCAATCCGTTTGTGACTCCCGGTTCCACGTCTTCTCATGTAGAAATGTTCCTCGGACCATCTACGCCACCATCGTACCACCACCGATACTTCCCGTCCAATTCGCTCCACAATACGACCACCCGGCCTCGAGGAGTCCGACTAGACAACCTCGCTCAAAGTCCGATAACTACTGAAATCGTACACGTCTTCCATGTCCAGGCATTGCAGCTTCTTCAGGGTCTTCGCACGTGTCCGTACGCCGACGACTGATTACATTCACTTCGCCGTACTCCTTAAATGCCACCGACGATAATTTGCATATTATGCCGTGCTGTGGCATAAGCGCTCACCGGTTGGTCCCGAAATTAACATCACACCTACGTAAACTTGACCCCATTAACATATGCAAATTTCATGATCGTCCGCCAATTCCTTCTTGGTGTTCTTTTTTCACTTTCCGCCAGTGTATATATATATATATGTTCTAAGGTGAATTAAATGAATTACATACAATATGAGGTATGTTATTACCTCATATTTCACAATTTGAAAGATTTATATTATGTGTTGTACATCATGTGCAATTAAAATAACTACATGCTTCATAGATTATAAGGAATTTTGGTTTATGTATTCAAAAATCCATTAAGCCACTGTCACTGGTATGGTATCTCCATTTTGCCCCAAGTGATGAAAATGTGCACAGTGTTAAAGTATGTTTTGTACAACTTCAATTTTGATATCTTTTAAGCACATTAAATTTGCCAAATAGTTTTTGGTCTCAAGTTGTTATTTTAGTTAGTCATATATTAAATTTATAGGATTTTTCTGTATGGCATTATTGTTTTGGAAATGTTATTATAATTTTGTGTCATAAGTTTTAATATTTTCTATTAATGCTTATGCTTTTTGATTTCAGGAACTGACTTAAGTTTGAACTGTAAAAAAACATGCCACACCAGACATGTTTGCCTAAAGCCTAGACTGTTTGGATTCTAACAAACACAGCATAAACAACTGCTTGTTGCTGGTAATCAATACGACGCATTCAAGAAAATGTTCTTCACTCACGAGAGTTCTTTATGAAACCAACTTGGAATAAAAAGCTTTGTGGCTATAATCAGGGCACAAACTTGTCCTATTTGTCCTGCTTTTTTTCTTCTAGATGTCATATGTTGTGGGAGATTCTCCTACATTTTTTTTAAATTTTGGTGAACCAACAATTTTTCTCAAAATTGTTGAATCTCATTCACTCATTCAGCCTTCCTTCCAGTCACCTACCAGTGATCTTGTAACACATATTTTGCATGATGCATGTCAGCCAATTTTGTTAAATGCCTAGCACAAATCTGTCTGCAAGGAAGAATTCAACATCTATGATGACAAAGTTTACATATTTGGTCTTTGAATTCTTAAGAAAAATGGTTTTATTTAATTTACAGTTACATTGAAAAGAAAAAGATGCCCTCAATGATGAAAAAAAATATGTTCTTATCATGATGCAAAAACTGAGAGGAGTACATCTAGCTTATGTAGGCTCACTGGTGTTCTACCAAACTAACCCCCTCCCGTGCAGACTTCATTTCTATAGGTGCAAACTGGAATTTTAGCTAAGTGGCCAGAAAGTCCAAAAACGTTAGTGGCCAAAAAAAAAAAAAGTCTGGTCGATCAGTCCGTTTGCGACTCCCGGTTCCACGTCTTCTCGTGTGGGAATGTTCCTCGAACCATCTACGCCACCATCGTACCACCACCGATACTTCCCGTCCAATTCGCTCCGCAATATGACCACCCTGCCTCGCGGAGTCCGATAACTGCTGAAATCGTACAAGTCTTCCATGTCCAGGCATTGCAGCTTCTTCAGGGTCTTCGCACGTGTCAGTACGCCGACGACTGATTACATTCACTTCGCCGTACTCCTTAAATGCCACCTACGATAATTTGCATTATATGCCGTGCTGTGGCATAAGCACTCACCGGTTGGTCCCGAAATTAACATCACACGTACGTAAACTCGACCCCATTAACATATGTAAATTTCATGATCGTCTGCCAATTCCTTCTTGGTGTTCTTTTTTCACTTTCCGCCAGTGTATATATATATATATATATATATATGTTCTAAGGTGAATTAAATGAATTACATACAATATGAGGTATGTTATTACCTCATATTTCACAATTTGAAAGATTTATATTATGTGTTGTACATCATGTGCAATTAAAATAACTACATGCTTCATAGATTATAAGGAATTTTGGTTTATGTATTCAAAAATCCATTAAACCACTGTCACTGGTATGGTATCTCCATTTTGCCACAAGTGATGAAAATGTGCACAGTGTTAAAGTATGTTTTGTACAACTTCAATTTTGATATCTTTTAAGCACATTAAATTTGCCAAACAGTTTTTGGTCTCAAGTTGTTATCTTAGTTAGTCATACATTAAATTTATAGGATTTTTCTGTATGGCATTATTGTTTTGGAAATGTTATTATAATTTTGTGTCATAAGTTTTAATATTTTCTATTAATGCTTATGCTTTTTGATTTCAGGAACTGACTTAAATTTGAACTGTAAAAAAACATGCCACACCAGACATGTTTGCCCAAAGCCTAGACTGTTTGGATTCTAACAAACACAGCATAAACAACTGCTTGTTGCTGGTAATCAATATGACGCATTCAAGAAAATGTTCTTCAGTCACGAGAGTTCTTTATGAAACCAACTTGGAATAAAAAGCTTTGTGGCTACAATCAGGGCACAAACTTGTCCTATTCGTCCTGCTTTTTTTCTTTTAGATGTCATATGTTGTGGGAGATTCTCCTACATTTTTTTTTTTTAATTTTGGTGAACCAACAAATTTTTCTATATATAGGATTTTTATACATATATATATAAAAATCCTATATATAGAACATATATATATATATATGTTCTAAGGTGAATTAAATGAATTACATACAATATGAGGTATGTTATTACCTCATATTTCACAATTTGAAAGATTTATATTATGTGTTGTACATCATGTGCAATTAAAATAACTACATGCTTCATAGATTATAAGGAATTTTGGTTTATGTATTCAAAAATCCATTAAACCACTGTCACTGGTATGGTATCTCCATTTTGCCACAAGTGATGAAAATGTGCACAGTGTTAAAGTATGTTTTGTACAACTTCAATTTTGATATCTTTTAAGCACATTAAATTTGCCAAATAGTTTTTGGTCTCAAGTTGTTATCTTAGTTAGTCATACATTAAATTTATAGGATTTTTCTGTATGGCATTATTGTTTTGGAAATGTTATTATAATTTTGTGTCATAAGTTTTAATATTTTCTATTAATGCTTATGCTTTTTGATTTCAGGAACTGACTTAAGTTTGAACTGTAAAAAAACATGCCACACCAGACATGTTTGCCCAAAGCCTAGACTGTTTGGATTCTAACAAACACAGCATAAACAACTGCTTGTTGCTGGTAATCAATACGACGCATTCAAGAAAATGTTCTTCAGTCACGAGAGTTCTTTATGAAACCAACTTGGAATAAAAAGCTTTGTGGCTACAATCAGGGCACAAACTTGTCCTATTCGTCCTGCTTTTTTCTTCTAGATGTTATATGTTGTGGGAGATTCTCCTACATTTTTTTTTAAATTTTGGTGAACCAACAAATTTTTCTCAAAATTGTTGAATCTCATTCACTCATTCAGCCTTCCTTCCAGTCACCTACCAGTGATCTTGTAACACATATTTTGCTTGATGCATGTGAGCCAATTTTGTTAAATGCCTAGCACAAATCTGTCTGCAAGGAAGAATTCAACATCTATGATGACAAAGTTTACATATTTGGTCTTTGAATTCTTAAGAAAAATGTTTTTATTCAATTTACAGTTACATTGAAAAGAAAAAGATGCCCTCAATGATGAAAAAAATATGTTCTTATCATGATGAAAAACTGAGAGGAGTACATCTAGCTTATGTAGGCTCACTGGTGTTCTACCAAACTAACCCCCTCCCATGCAGATTTCATTTCTATAGGTGCAAACTGGAATTTTAGCTAAGTGGCCAGAAAGTCCAAAAACGTTAGTGGCCAAAAAAAAAAAGTCTGGTCGATCAGTCCGTTTGTGACTCCCGGTTCCACGTCTTCTCGTGTGGGAATGTTCCTCGAACCATCTACGCCACCATCGTACCACCACCGATACTTCCCGTCCAATTCGCTCCGCAATACGACGATACGACCACCCTGCCTCGCGGAGTCCGATAACTGCTGAAATCGTACAAGTCTTCCATGTCCAGGCATTGCAGCTTCTTCAGGGTCTTCGCACGTGTCCGTACGCCGACGACTGATTACATTCACTTCGCCGTACTCCTTAAATGCCACCTACGATAATTTGCATTATATGCCGTGCTGTGGCATAAGCGCTCACCGGTTGGTCCCGAAATTAACATCACACCTACGTAAACTCGACCCCATTAACATATGTAAATTTCATGATCGTCTGCCAATTCCTTCTTGGTGTTCTTTTTTCACTTTCCGCCAGTGTATAGATATATATATGTTCTAAGGTGAATTAAATGAATTACATACAATATGAGGTATGTTATTACCTCATATTTCACAATTTGAAAGATTTATATTATGTGTTGTACATCATGTGCAATTAAAATAACTACATGCTTCCTAGATTATAAGGAATTTTGGTTTATGTATTCAAAAATCCATTAAACCACTGTCACTGGTATGGTATCTCCATTTTGCCACAAGTGATGAAAATGTGCACAGTGTTAAAGTATGTTTTGTACAACTTCAATTTTGATATCTTTTAAGCACATTAAATTTGCCAAATAGTTTTTGGTCTCAAATTGTTATCTTAGTTAGTCATACATTAAATTTATAGGATTTTTCTGTATGGCATTATTGTTTTGGAAATGTTATTATAATTTTGTGTCATAAGTTTTAATATTTTCTATTAATGCTTATGCTTTTTGATTTCAGGAACTGACTTAAGTTTGAACTGTAAAAAAACATGCCACACCAGACATGTTTGCCCAAAGCCTAGACTGTTTGGATTCTAACAAACACAGCATAAACAACTGCTTGTTGCTGGTAATCAATACAACGCATTCAAGAAAATGTTCTTCAGTCACGAGAGTTCTTTATGAAACCAACTTGGAATAAAAAGCTTTGTGGCTACAATCAGGGCACAAACTTGTCCTATTCGTCCTGCTTTTTTTCTTTTAGATGTCATATGTTGTGGGAGATTCTCCTACATTTTTTTTAAATTTTGGTGAACCAACAAATTTTTCTATATATAGGATTTTTATATATATATATAAAAATCCTATATATAGAACATATATATATATATATATATATATGTTCTAAGGTGAATTAAATGAATTACATACAATATGAGGTATGTTATTACCTCATATTTCACAATTTGAAAGATTTATATTATGTGTTGTACATCATGTGCAATTAAAATAACTACATGCTTCATAGATTATAAGGAATTTTGGTTTATGTATTCAAAAATCCATTAAACCACTGTCACTGGTATGGTATCTCCATTTTGCCACAAGTGATGAAAATGTGCACAGTGTTAAAGTATGTTTTGTACAACTTCCATTTTTGATATCTTTTAAGCACATTAAATTTGCCAAATAGTTTTTGGTCTCAAGTTGTTATCTTAGTTAGTCATACATTAAATTTATAGGATTTTTCTGTATGGCATTATTGTTTTGGAAATGTTATTATAATTTTGTGTCATAAGTTTTAATATTTTCTATTAATGCTTATGCTTTTTGATTTCAGGAACTGACTTAAGTTTGAACTGTAAAAAAATATGCCACACCAGACATGTTTGCCCAAAGCCTAGACTGTTTGGATTCTAACAAACACAGCATAAACAACTGCTTGTTGCTGGTAATCAATACGACGCATTCAAGAAAATGTTTTTCAGTCACGAGAGTTCTTTATGAAACCAACTTGGAATAAAAAGCTTTGTGGCTACAATCAGGGCACAAACTTGTCCTATTCGTCCTGCTTTTTTTCTTCTAGATGTCATATGTTGTGGGAGATTCTCCTACATTTTTTTTTAAATTTTGGTGAACCAACAAATTTTTCTCAAAATTGTTGAATCTCATTCACTCATTCAGCCTTCCTTCCAGTCACCTACCAGTGATCTTGTAACACATATTTTGCTTGATGCATGTGAGCCAATTTTGTTAAATGCCTAGCACAAATCTGTCTGCAAGGAAGAATTCAACATCTATGATGACAAAGTTTACATATTTGGTCTTTGAATTCTTAAGAAAAATGGTTTTATTTAATTTACAGTTACATTGAAAAGAAAAAGATGCCCTCAATGATGAAAAAAATATGTTCTTATCATGATGAAAAACTGAGAGGAGTACATCTAGCTTATGTAGGCTCACTGGTGTTCTACCAAACTAACCCCTCCCATGCAGACTTCATTTCTATAGGTGCAAACTGGAATTTTAGCTAAGTGGCCAGAAAGTCCAAAAACGTTAGTGGCCAAAAAAAAAAAAAAGTCTGGCTGGTAATTTAACAAATCTTAGTAGCCGAAAAGAAGTATCCAGCATGAAAAAGGAGGGGGGGGGGAATTAATAGGAACTGCTATTATTTACATGGATGGCTTTATCTGATCTTAAAAGAAGCCACTCACTATGCAAAATAAAAACCAATTTTTTTTTCCCCTCTGGGTATACTCATTCCCAAAACATCGATAGTATCAGTGGTAAGTTAGCATGTATCAGTGCAAACATCTCGGTGTTTTTGCTAATAAATTGATGAATTCGTACTTTTCCATCTGCAGCATTAAATGGGCACATTGGTGAGTAAAATCGCTGCTTAATATAATGGCCATTACTCTCCAATTCAAATAAAGTAACCAATATCTGTTAGAACACTCAATGTGTCGGTGCAAAACTCGTTCTTTTGATGCATCAGTTCCTGTAGCATCGAAGAAAAGAACTTGATTTCGTCAATCAAACATCGACCAAAACAGCCAATTCACAACATAAAAACATGATATTCCCTTCCTCTTTACAAGAATGCAACAAAAAGAAATTCATTTACTTTACGCAGAAAATATTCTTTACCAGTTTCAAACATCGGTAATGAAACCTCAATGTTTTTTATGTATTGGCTTCTGAAACATCGCGGTTTAAGCCCTTTTTAATGCTACATGTAATGTGTGTGTGTGTATATGCCAGAAATGCTAACCCATTTTCTTAGAAATTGCAAGCTTCAAGAAAAACGCTGTACTTTCCATATATTCTGGGCAGAAAATTTTTCCTGAACTTTATAAGATTTTTCTTAACGTATATATATATATCATCATCATCATCATTGTCAACCATTATCAATCCACTGCTGGACGAAGGTCTCCCCAAGTTTCCTCCACAACGGTCTGTCTTGTGCCAGTCTCCTCCATGTCACTCCCGCATACTTTCGAATTTCATCCACCCATCTTCCATGTGGTCTTCTTCTGGGTCTTTTCCTGTCCCTTGGAATCCAATCTAAAATTTCGGCTGTCCATCGATGGTCTGTTCTTCTGGCAGTATGTCCAGCCATTTGCCATTTCAGGGATTTAACTCTGATCATGATGTCTTCCACTCTTGTCATTTTTCGGATCCACGTGTTCCTCTTCTTATCTCTCCTGGTTACACCAAGCATGCACCTCTCCATGCTGCTTTGAGTTGTCTGCAGCCTTTGTATGTCTCTTTTAGCTAAGGTCCACGTCTCTGCACCATACGTAAGCACTGGAAGGATGCATTGATCAAACACTTTTCTTTTAAGACATAATGGCATATTGCTCTTGAAAATTATGCTGTTTCTTCCAAAAGCTCTCCAGGCAAGTTTTGTACGCCGATTAATTTCTTCACCAATGTGACCCTCACTTGATATCTGCTGTCCAAGATAAACGTACGTGTCTGTTATCTCCAGCTTTTCTCCATCAATCGATAAATCTTCATTTCTTGTAAAAGCATTGTACATCACTTTTGTCTTCTGAAAGTTCATTTTTAATCCCACTTCTTTACTCTTGTCAGCAAGTTCTTGGATCATACTCTGTAGCTCTGATGGGGTAGTTGCAAAAATGACTATGTCATCAGCAAAACGAAGGTGGGTTAGATAATCTCCATTAATCTTTATCTCTTTGTTTTCCCAGTTCAGTGATTGAAAGACATTTTCCAATGTGGAATTAAAGAGCTTCGGAGATATGGTGTCACCTTGTCTCACTCCTTTTCCAATTTTTAAGTGTGTTGTATTTTCAAACAGCCGAATCTTTACACTTGCATTTTCATAGATGTTATTAATAATATTAATGTATGCATCTTTAATACCGCAGGATTTCAGAGCCATTGCAACTGCTGATGGTTTCACCGAATCAAAGGCTTTTTCACAATCGATAAAAGCCATGCACAATGGAAGTTCATATTCCCTCGCTCTTTCAATTAGTTCTCTCAGTACGTGGATATGATCTATTGTGCTGTAGCCACTCCTGAATCCAGCTTGTTCTCTCGGTTGAGCCATGTCCAGTGTCACCTTCAAGCGGTGTGAAAGAACTTTAGTGAAGATTTACTAAACCACTGATAGGAGGCTGATAGGTCTGTAGTTCCTGAGATCCTCAATGTCACCTTTTTTATGTAGCAAGATCATTGTAGCGTTGTTCCAATCCTTAGGAATTTTCCCTTCATTAAGGCATCGAGTGAAAATTTGGGCGAGTACTGTTTTGATTTCTCCACTTGCTTCTTGTATGATGTCTACAGTAATTCCATCTTCTCCTGGAGCTTTTTCCCGCTTCATGTTCTTGATTGCATGTGCAACTTCTGCTGGAAGGACTGGAAGAACTCTGGTACTGGTACCTTTCATGATGTCTGGAGTACATGTATCATCCCTTTCATATAATTTGGAGTAGAAATCTTTCACTCTTGTCAAAATTTCGCCTCTATTTCTTGTTATAGAACCATCTTCTTTTCTCAGTGCCATAATCTGTTTTTTCCCCTTACTGAGATGTCCCTTTGCTATCTTTAGGCTTTGGTTGTTTTCAATTGCTTTCCTTACTAGTTCACAGTTGAATTTCCTTACGTCTTCAGTGATACTTTTTCGTATTGTCTTGCATAGCTCTATATATTCCACTTTGGAAGTCACATCTTCTTTAGTTGTCCTCATCTCTCTTCTTTTTTGCATCAACATTTTGGTTTTTCCTGATAATTTGTTCACATGCAATTTGTTCTTAGACCCAGCTAATTCTGTTGCTGTTTCCATAAGAGCTTTGGTTACTTTTCTGTTAACTTCAGAAATATCCACTTCTTCCGATGCTAGGCCTTCTAAAGCAGAGAATCTGTTCTTCAGTTCTAATTTGAAGGTATTATGGTGTTTTTTAAGGTTGGTTATGTCAATACATTTTGTTTGTCTTATGAGCTTGCTACGTTCGAGTTTAGTGTTGAGGTGCATCTTACATCTCACCAATCTATGGTCACTGCCTGTGTTGAACTTGTTTAGCACACTGCAGTCTTCTATGACGAATTTTTTGTTACACATAATAAAATCAATTTCACTTGTCGTCCCATTTGGATGTCTCCATGTCCATTTCCTGTGTGGCTTTTTCTTGAAAAAGGAGTTCAAGATGAAAAACCCTTCTGCCTATGCAAACTCTACGAGAGTATTTCCACGCTGGTTTCTGTTGCCGTGACCGAATTTACCTACTGAAGTTTCATTCTGTTGCCGTTGCCCTATTTTTGCATTGAAATCTCCCATAATTATCTTCAAGTGCTGCTTACCTTTATTATTTAGATCACGAATTTCCTCATAAAATTCTTCAATTTCTTCTTCAGCATGACTTGTGGTGGGTGCATAAGTTTGAATAATCTGAGCCTGGTATCTTCTCGAGAGTTGGATAACGAGTCGTGCAGCTCTGTCAGAGGAACTTTTAACTTCTACAACTTTATCCTTCAGTTTCTTGTTTATTATAAATCCAACACCACTAGTTCTGCCAGTATCAGTCTCACGATATTAGAAGAGATGTCCACTTTTCAGTTCAATGAGATCTTCTCCTTTTCTCCTTACCTCACTTAGCCCCATGATGTCCCACTTGATCCTTTGTAGTTCCTCTTCCAATTCAAGAAGCCTTGAATCAGAAGATAGGGAGCGTCCGTTATACGTAGCCAAGGTCAGCATCAGATGGCAGCGTAGTCCGGTCCTCCGGGGATTCTTAGCACCCTCTGCCTTCATGTCGCACTGGCCGCTGCCTTGGCCAGGTACATTCCAGCTGCCGGAGACTGAGGGCCAAGATTTAAGTTGTGGAGTCATTTTGGAGGGGTTTGGCCATAACTCACCATGCTGGCCAAGCGGGTTGGTGAGTGTGGGATAGCATTTCCTCTAATCCTGATGGTATAGTTATACCGCTATTGGCGGTCGTCAGAGCCCCTTTAGTGGGAACAGGATGTACCACGAGAAGGCGGGGTTAACATTTGTCAAGGAGAGGCTGTGATGTTACGCATCACCTGACCTTACATCCCATATATATATATATATATATATTACATTTCAGATAACTGAATTTTGTTTAAAAAATAACTTCACATGAAATAGTTTTTTTGAAACAGAAATTGCAAATTCAAAACAAATTCTTAGACTGTTCTATCTTCTGCAAAAAAAAAAAAAAAAAAAAAAAAAGAGGAATAACTCCCTTAATTTTGAATATACTCTCACAGACTGATATTATTCTATGGTGATTCAAAATCATTACTATCACTTGGCAAACTTTCACTGTCACTACAACTAGCCATTTAAGATTTCCTTGTTATTCTAAGGTGATTCAAATCTCACGTCTGCAAATACTGAGGAACAAGCTGTCAATAAAGTTCGTCCTCAGCTACCACACGAATTTGGAAAAAGACGTGTGGGTTTGTTTGGGGGGGGGGGAATTAATAATGTGAAGAGTTTCTAGTAATAAAACATATTTCGTTCTCCAGCGCAGCTAAGTCTGTAAGAAAAATAAACATGCCGTTGTCATTGGACCACAAGTTGTGCATTATTGCACTTTGAACGGGGCTGAAAAAAGTAATTTCTGACAGTGTAATGTTCACAGTGATTTACCCACAATCCCTTGTGAACAGCCCTGCCTCAACTGTAGTAGGAAAAGTTTTGACTAAAATTAGCTTTCCTCCCGTCATGTGGCAGTGCGTGGACAGCCGCGAACCAGAACTTACGAGGCAATTCTTATTGCATATTCTCATGATTTTTTCCATAATATTGCTGCTTGATGGTATGATTCGTGGAGATTTCATTTAAAAAAAATATGATTAATAAATGATATGATCATTCACTCCGATATCTGCTGTCTGATTCCATAACTACTCCGGTCAAAATCAAGGGCTGATCATTCAGACCACCGCGCTTTAGCAAAACATGCGCACGCAGAATCGATCGCGTCGCTCTAAAAGTGTTCTGCAACATCGAGGTTTAAACATCGATTATAAGTGGCAAAACTTCGATGTTCAAAAACATCAAGGTTTTTTGCCATTCTTACTTAGGACTGGTTTCACTTTTACATTTACTTCTGAATTATTATACTTTTGTAAATTGGTACTAAAAACTACAAATGGCCAAACTGGCAACCACTAAAATAAATGTAATCACCAAAGTTATCAGTTAATCGCCATCTGGCGAGTGACGAGTGCTAATTTACACCTATATTCATTTCCTTTTACTGTTAGCTTTTCATTAAAAAATTGTATGTATTTTAGATGTGTTAATCAATATTTAAAAAATGGTGTTATTTGTTATATTAGTTATACATAGTCGAGTCACATTATTGTGACCAGCAGCTAATATCCAGAGTAACCACCGTGTGCAGTGTAGACAGCAGCTAGACAGGCTGGGAGTGACTCAATAAGGTACTGGAAGATGTTCACAGGTATGGTGAGCAATGCTGACTGCAGTGCATCTGACAACTGCTGGAGGGTGTGTGGTGGAGAATCCATAGAGCAAACAACACAATCAAGGTGGTCCCACAGGTGCTCAATTGGTTTTTAAGTCTGGGGAATTAGGGGGTGAAGTCTTCATTGAGCTCTTCTAACCACTCTCAGACATTTTTAGCTGTGTGACATGTCGCACTGTCATGCTGGAAGATCCCATCCGCCCGATAGAAGACAATCAGCATGTATGGGTGTACATGGTCTGCAAGGATGGATTCCTAATGAATTCGTTCCATAGTGCCTTCCACAGGTGTGAGTGGACCCAGAGAATCCCACAAAAACATTCCCCAGACCATAAGGCTGCCCCCACCAGCTTGTGTTCTTCCAGCAATTTTTGAAGAGTGTTTGTTCTCCGATGTTTCCCACCTTATATGCCAACGTCCATCCGTTCATTGAAGCAGAAAATGTGACTCATCAGAGAAGGCAATCCTTTGCCAATCAGCAGGGGTCCAATTTTGATACTGCCGTGCAAATGTAAGCCTTTTCTGTCGATGCATCTTTGTTAGCATAGGTGCAGTGACCATCCGTCTGCATCGTAGCTCCATACGCAGCAGGGTTTGCTGAACTGTCATTTTAGACACAATTCCGGTAACCCCCTGGTTCATTCAGCCAGTGAGTTGCTCCACTGTAGCATGCCGATCGACCGTCACGTACCTTCGAAGCCGACATTCACCTCTCACATCAATGGCACATGGTGCTCCACAGTTTCGATGTCGCTTATTCGCAATGGTGCCATTTCTTCAATCACCATACACTTTAACCACAGCAGCACACAAACAGTTTACGAACTGCACTGTTTCAGAAATACTGCCACTCTTGGTCCGAAAACCGATAATCATCCCTTTTTGCAAATCTGATAAATCGCTCCTTTTATCCATGACAGCAGCAGGTGATATGTTTTCAGATTGCCTGCAACACAACTTATATACCTTCCAAGCCAGCTCACGACACGTCGTACCTTTTTTCACTGGCTACAAGCTGTTGATGTTAAAAGTAGGAGGTGGTCACAATAATGTGACTCTACTGTGTATTAATATTACATGATAACATGTGATTTTTGTTTTGGAAATGTTTTTACAAATTTTTTATAAATTTTTAATGTGTTTTGTTAATACTTATGCTTTCTAATTTCAGGAACTGACTGAAGTTTAAACCACAAAGCACATGCCACACCAGAGACATTTTTCCAAAGGTTGGACTTTTCAGATTCTAACAAAGCTTAGCATTGAATTATACTGCACGAAAGGTAAAAGGGATGTGATGAATTCTTCTGTGTCTTGTATGACACATCGTTTTATTGAGATAACTACAGTGCAAACAAATCAGTACTTGTTTTGCCCATTATATTCAGAATGAAGTGTCACAGCATATAGAGTGCCATTAATTATTAGTAATCAATATTTTAAATCATACTGAACAAACGCATGTGAAGGAAAATTTTGCTTGTGTTTTAGAGAGAAGATTTTTATGCCAGAACTATCATGGTTGTCAGTGGATAGATGAAATATTAACAAATCTCTTTGCAAGAAGGTAGATACATTGTCAGATCAGCGCTTCATCTGGACTGATAAATATTAGATCTTACAGTTTATATCTGGTATAAATGCATTTTGCACGGAATTGCAAGACCTACAATTTAGTATTGCAGAAGATTTCACTGATGACTTGAACAAATTTTCAAGCTCACAGCTACCAGGAATGAAGTTCACAAGGTAGCTCAGAAAATAATCTTTTTTAATTACATGAGCTATAGGTGTAACCATATTTACCTGTTTGATAAGAATTATAGAGCAATATGTTGCCATGAAACATTTTTTGGCATTTCTGCCAAGTAAATGTTAGATGCCAAAAATAATAATAGGGCTTAGTTTGTGCTTATAAAATTTTCTTGCCATTAATTTCTATTTTTGTCAGCAATACTTTTGTTTGATTCATCAGAACATTCCAAACTGGAACTATAATAGGTTAATATTTAATACAATAAGTTAAGAAAGGTATACTTAAGGAAGCTTGTGGAAGATTTATTAGACCAGTGATTATTAAGGAACTTATGCATCATAGGACCTAGTGAAGAAAAATTGTTGCTTTCACATGAGATTGAAATTGGTCTTAAAGCCAGGAGAAATTTCTATTCTCGAGTCTCAGCATATGACCCCAGAGCATTTAAAATGTTCTGAATGTGATAGTAAATTTCATCCTCAATGTCTTGGTATACCAGAAATTTTTTTTTAGGCTTATGTCTAATGCTAAGAAAAAGAAATATAAATGTTTCAAATGTATAAACAAGCAAGTTCAAACATCTGATAACAATGATAAGGAAGATGAAAGTCGACAGAAGGGTGGAGATCAGATTTTGCAGTTTTCTGGACCTCAGTCTGATAATAAGAAAATAGAAAGAAATATTGACCATGAAGGTATTAATATGGCACTTATACAAATAAATAAAAAGCTAGATGTCATACCAGAAATAAAAAAAGAATTAAATGACTTGAGACGTGCTATGGAATTTTTTGAGTACTAAGTATGATGACTTGATTAAAAAAAATACTGAGCTAGAAAATGAAAATAAAATTATGAGTTCTAAAATTGAAAAAGTTGAGAAAGTAAACTCTGAGCTTCATGACAAAATTAATAATATAATACAAATTCAAAATCAGTTAAATCAATATAATAGAAATAGAAATACTGAAATACATGGATTGGATTTGGAGCCCAAAACTACTGAAGAAATACTTAGAGAGATTGTTACCTTATTAGCACAAAAATTGGAAATTCATGATTATAAACCTTCAGATGCTGATGTTGTTCATGAGATACTGTCAAAACAGGAGGGGAAAAAATTAAAAAAATAATAGTTCAGTTTACAACAAGGACAAATTGTGGCAAGTGGCTTATGGAATGAAAAAAAAATTATTACAAATTCAACGGTTGGAGTGTCTCATAGTTCTTCCAGGATCTACATCAATGAAAACATGTCACAATTTAACAGAGAACTATTCTGGACTGTAAAAAAATTTGCAGTTGAACATTACTTTAAATATGTTTGGTTTTCACATGGGAAAATTTTTATTAAGAAAACAGACTCTGACAGAGTTCATGTTATTACAACTTATGAAGATGTCTTGAAACTAATTAACAATATTACTTACTAATTCTTATTTGTGGTAACCTAGGAGCAGGGAAATGAATACACATAACTTACACTGAAATAGATTCCTTGAGAACATGCTTTCAAAATTGTTCACATAGTGGATTAAAACTGATTCATGTTAATGCTAGAAGTTTGATAAATAAATTCACATTGTTGGAAATTTTAATTAAATCCTTAAATTCAAATACATATATTTTTTGTGTTACTGAAACTTGGTTTCCATCTAAACAATATCAAATACATCTAAATAATTATCGATTGTATAATATGAATAGATTTGATAGGGTTGGGGGGTGGGGTGGGGGTTGACTATTTAAATTAAAAATAATTATGGTCTTTTCTCAGAAATACAGGAATGCACTTATATCAATCATGATATGGAAATATTAACTATTGAGAGGGAAATTTATATCCTTACTGTCTGTTACAGACCACCTAGAGGAAATACTCCAGTTTTTTTACATTGTTGACTAACTATCTTGAATACACAACATTATCAAATAAACAAGTCATAATTATGGGGGATCTTAATATAGATCTTGCTTCAATAAATACAAATACTCAAAGGCTATTAACACTTATAACTACTTATGGATTTAAGAATTACATAGACTCACCTACTAGTCTCACTGACACCTCCATTCTATTTTGGATTTATCCATAACTAACATTGATGCTAATTATATATATGCTGGTGTTTTAAATTATGATCATTTACCTACTAATTTAATTCATAATAAAAAATCAATATCTTTCCAAACTAAAGTAAAATATGAAATCAGAGATCTGAGGGAAGTTAATATGGGTAAATTTTATGAATTAATTCAAAAAATAAATTGGGATAGTATTACAATACATGATTTTCAGAAAAATTATATAGTATATTTCTTGATCAATTTACAGTAGTCTATAATGAATGTTTTCCAATAAAATATGTAACACAGCCTAAAAGGACAAGAAAACCTTGGATTAATAAAATATTATTGAGAAAAATTAATAAAAAAAATAAATTGTTTAAAAAATTTATTTCACCTCGACAACCAACTGATTTATTAAATTTCAAAATATTTAGAAACTTGCTTAAGAATTACTAATCTAAAGCAACTTTTATGGGAATTTTACTAGGAAATTTTTTCTTTAATAGCAAATTTTCGGAGAAAACTCTTCTTCTTCAGGCTGTCTTGTTGTTGTCACTTTTTTCTTGTCACTATCACGGTTACGGTTAACCTTGACGGTTAAGGTTATTTTTCAACAAATCCTGCCAGATGTTAGGCAGGGAAAATCCTTTGCAGTCATTGATGATGGAATTTTGATTTTTCTCAATCTCTATTCCTTCTTTCAGCTTTCTTTTTGGAAATTGCTTTGGAAACTGATTACTTTAAGGGAATTCCAATCCATGCTGTGCCCAGTTTCTCTCCCATAAAGAAGAGGTGAAAGTCATACTTGCAGAGAATAACTATATCCTAAAGAAGAAATTGAGAAGCTTCTGAATTTTAATGGTACGAAGAACCCACAAAAGCAACAAGTAAAATTCACTAGAAAAATTTTTTATCACAAAGGTTTATTTGAGTCTTTAAAGAGAATTAGTAAGAAGAACAATATTAGGCTAGCTCCAAGTTTAGAGAACAAAGTTAAAAAATTTTTCCCTAAAATAGTTCAAAGAGAAGAAGATATTTTTAAAATGCAAGGAGTAGTTTATGAAGTAAATTGTAGTTGTGGACTATCTTACATAGGTGAAACAGGTCACAGACTAGAAACTCGTATAGCTGAGCATAAAGCAGCTATAAAAAATTGCTCCAACAAGACTGGATTAGGTAGGCATGTTAGAGAAACTGGGCACAGCATGGATTGGAATTCCCTTAAAGTAATCAGTTTCCAAAGCAATTTCCAGAAAAGAAAGCTTAAAGAAGGAATAGAGATTGAGAAAAATCAAAATTCCATCATCAATGACTGCAAAGGATTTTCCCTGCCTAACATCTGGCAGGATTTGTTGAAAAATAACCTTAACCGTCAAGGTTAACCGTAACCGTGATAGTGACAAGAAAAAAGTGACAACAACAAGACAGCCTGAAGAAGGAGAAGAGTTTTCTCCGAAAATTTGCTATTAAAGAAAAAAAAATTTCCTAGTAAAATTCCCATAATAGTTGTTTTAGATTAGTAATTCAATTAAGAAACTAGGAAGCTATTTCTCAACATGAGCTTTATTCAAAGAATTGCTTAAGAAATTAAATATAAAAACAAATTGTACTATAACAATCTATTCAATACAGAATCGACTGAAATTATTTGGAAAAATATAAATGAGATGTTGGGAAGGAAAAAAAGTACAACTGAAACAATTACATTGAGTATAAGTGGTCAGAGGGTTTCTGATGCTATGTCTATAGCAAATGAATTCAATTACTATTTCATAAATGCCCCTAAAGAAATAAAATTAAAACTAATATAAACTACTTATTAACAAAAAACATTAAAAAATTTGTGTTATTTTGAATATTTCACAACAGCAGAAGTTGAGGCATGCATAAGAAATATTAAATCAACATCTGTGGGACCAGATGACATACATCCAAGGGCTATTAAAAGGGTTTCCAAAATAATTTCTAAACCTCTCAGTCATATATTTAGCGTGATTATTGAATTTGGCAAAATACCTGAAGAATTAAAAATAACTCCAAAACATAAGACTGGGTCCAGAGATAATATAAATAATTACAGACCAATTTTTAACTTATCTTGTTTTGCTAAGGTTTTGGAAAAACTATTATATACAAGATTAGGAAACTTTTTTGAGAAATATCATGTTATCAATAAAAACCTGTATGGGTTTCAAAAGGAAAAATCCACAGAAATAGTCATTTTGACATTTCAGAATATCATATTAAATAATAGAAAAAGGGGATTAGTAACCATTGCAGTATTCCTGGACCTTACGAAGGCATTTGATACGGTCGATCATGGAATACTTTTGGATAAGCTCTATGATAATGGAATAAGAAATCAATATTACAATTTATTAGAGGACTACTTACATAACAGGAAACAATATGTGGAGATTAATAAAATGAAATCGCACAAGTTACTTAATGAAATAGGAGCACCGCAGGGTTCAGTCCTGGGACCATTACTTTTTTTAATTTATATAAATGACATTTTTAACATTGAACCTAATGAGGATTTTATTTTATTTGTGGATGATGCCAAGGTTCTTATTACGGGTGCAGATATAAATGAGGCAAAAATAAAATGTAATAGATTTATTGAAAAATTGATGTAATGGCTGGGACACAGATTTTCTGTGTTTAAATATTGAAAAAACTAAAATTATGATTTTTAAACAGGGAGATAGACAGATTGTTGAGCCACCATCTATTTATCTAGAGAAAAGTACCCTTGAAATAGTAAATAATATTAAATATTTGGGAATAATAATCAAGGATAATCTAAAATGGAATATCAATATTCAAAATATTGTAAACAAAATTTCAGGGGTATTGGGTTTAATTACGAGAATTTCAAATAATTTAACAATTAAAACATTAAAAATGTTGTACTACAGTCTGATTTATCCATGTTTGACTTATTGTTTATTAATATGGGGGCAAACTACTAAGACTAATTTATATAAATTACAATCATTACAAAATACGATGGTCAGAATTTTAAATAACTTTAGGGGAATTAACTTGAATATGGGGGTATGGATAAATTCTTATGGATTTTTAGATATTGAGAAATTATGGCAATTTAGATTATTAGGATTCATGTATAAAAGAATAAAAGAGAATAGGTATCAACATTTAATTAAACTGAACACTGTAGGTCACGACTATCAAACAAGAGATAGAAATGCATTTTTGTTACCAATGCCTAACACTTTAACCCAAAAAGATTTATTGATTACCAGGGATTGTTGTTATGGAATAACCTACCTTGTCAATTAACACATATTAATAATTATAATTATTTTCGAAAACAACTACAAAAATATTTGCTAACAAATTAAAATATAAAATTCTATGGTAAAATTTATTAATCAGACCACATAAGAGTAAATTTTATATGCGCAGGACGTTTGACTTGCTACGTACTTTACGGGAATTGGGATTCACTCAGGCTATATATATATATATATAGCCTTTTACACAATTTCCTGTTCTGTGGTTACCCTGTACATTAGTATTCATATTATATATGTTGTTTTTCTTAATACTTTATAATATACATAATATCTAAGGTATTTTTACCTGATATTGTCAAAGTATTTCGTATGTTGTTGCTCTGTGAGGCATGTGCTCCCGGCCTGAGAGGTCCCTTATGTTATAAAATTAATTTTGAAATGTAACAGTCAAATGTAACCCCATAATGAAATAAATGAAATGAAACTAAAGTCACGGAGTTTGTATTTTTTTGTTGTTGATTTTTTCACCACTGTGCCTTTATAAAAGTTTGTTGCAAAAAGTTATTCACTTTTCTTTCACCAAATAAGAGTACCTTAAAAAATCTCCAATGTCTCCAACCTTTGGTACAGAAATAAATTTGCTGTGTACCTTTTCAACAATTTTGCAGCAAAACTGTATTATGCTCTAATGGATTGGAAGAAAGAGCATTGGATGAATGGAACTGATATCAAACTAATGACAAAATTGGGAATGAAAAGTTTTTTGCTAAAAAAATTAAAGAAATCAGGTGTTGAGCTGATTATTGCTATTTTAAAGTTATATGTGTGAAAGCAATGGATAGGAAATTTCTGTACCCTGTATTAAGAAATTAGTAAACAATAATAGGTCTTCATGGCAGTGGTGGCTCGTGGTAAGCTGAGATGGAGGGTGGTGGTGGCTGCATCTCAATTTTGTAGATATCACGATACCACTTCAAAAGCTAAGTTACTGAGCCTGTGCTGATGCTGTCTGTTTAATAATAATAATAATAATAACAATAAAATATATATATCATCATCATCATCATCATTGTCAACCATTATCAATCCACTGCTGGACGAAGGTCTCCCCAAGTTTCCTCCACAACGGTCTGTCTTGTGCCAGTCTCCTCCATGTCACCCCTGCATACTTTCGAATTTCATCCACCCATCTCCCATGTGGTCTTCTTCTGGGTCTTTTCCTGTCCCTTGGAATCCAATCTAAAATTTCGGCTGTCCATCGATGATCTGTCCTTCTAGCAGTATGTCCAGCCCATTGCCATTTCAGGGATTTAACTCTGATCATGATGTCTTCCACTCTTGTCATTTTTCGGATCCACGAGTTCCTCTTCTTATCTCTCCTGGTTACACCAAGCATGCACCTCTCCATGCTGCTTTGAGTTGTCTGCAGCCTTTGTATGTCTCTTTTAGTTAAGGTCCACGTCTCTGCACCATACGTAAGCACTGGAAGGATGCATTGATCAAACACTTTTCTTTTAAGACATAATGGCATATTGCTCTTGAAAATTATGCTGTTTCTTCCAAAAGCTCTCCAGGCAAGTTTTGTACGCCGATTAATTTCTTCACCAATGTGACCCTCACTTGATATCTGCTGTCCAAGATAAACGTACGTGTCTGTTATCTCCAGCTTTTCTCCATCAATCGATAAATCTTCATTTCTTGTAAAAGCATTGAACATCACTTTTGTCTTCTGAAAGTTCATTTTTAATCCCACTTCTTTACTCTTGTCAGCAAGTTCCTGGATCATACTCTGCAGCTCTGATGGGGTGGTTGCAAAAATGACTACGTCATCAGCAAAACGAAGGTGGGTTAGATAATCTCCATTAATCTTTATCCCCTTGTTTTCCCAGCTCAGCGATTGAAAAACACCCTCCAATGTGGCATTAAAGAGCTTCGGAGATATGGTGTCACCTTGTCTCACTCCCTTTCCAATTTTTACGTGTGTTGTATTTTCAAACAGCCTAATCTTTGCACTTGCATTTTCATAGATGTTATTAATGATATTAATGTATGCATCTTCAATACCGCAGGTTTTCAGAGCCATTGTAACTGCTGATGGTTTCACCGAATCAAAGGCTTTTTCATAATCGATAAAAGCCATGCACAATGGAAGTTCATATTCCCTCGCTCTTTCAATTAGTTCTCTCAGCACGTGGATATGATCTATTGTGCTGTAGCCACTCCTGAATCCAGCTTGTTCTCTCGGTTGAGCCATGTCCAGTGTTACCTTCAAGCGGTGTGAAAGAACTTTAGTGAAGATTTTATAAACTACTGATAGGAGGCTGATAGGTCTGTAGTTTCCGAGATCCTCAATGTCACCTTTCTTATGTAGCAGGATCATTGTAGCGGTGTTCCAATCCTCAGGAATCTTTCCTTCATCAAGGCATCGAGTGAAAATTTGGGCGAGTACTGTTTCGATTTCTCCACTTGCTTCTTGTACGATGTCTACAGTAATTCCATCTTCTCCTGGAGCTTTTCCTCGTTTCATGTTCTTGATTGCATGTGCAACTTCTGCTGGAAGGACTGGAGGAACTCTGGTACTGGTATCTTTCATGATGTCTGGATTGCATATATCATCCCTTTCATATAATTTGGAGTAGAAATCTTTCACTCTTGTCAAAATTTCGCCTCTATTTCTGGTTCTGTAACAAGAAATAGAGGCGAATATATATATATATATATATATATATATTGATTGAAAGTGCTTTTTTTTTTTTTATAAGAAATGAATACTTAGATTTTATATTTAGCAATTGATAGGGAAAATGTAGAGGTACCGATACCTAAATTAGGCAACAGATATTAAGCGATGGCCACATTGCCACATTTATGAAGAAAATAATCAACCTGTAAAACTTCGTCGGATGCATTACTTCTTAAACAGAAACTGATTAATTGGCGCATCCTTCCAGTTCTTATGCATGGAGCACAGACATTGACCTCAACTAAAATAGACATACAGACAACTGAAAGCAGCATGTAGACATGCATGTTTGATGTTACCAGGAGAGATACAAATAGGAACTCGTGGATCGGGAAAACGACAACAGTGGAAGACATGGTCAGAATTCCTGAAATTGCAATGGGATGGACATATTGCTAGAAGAAAGAGCCACTGACGGAAAGTTGAAATATTGAACTGGATAGCTAGGGAAAAAACAGTACCCAGAAAATGACAAGAGGGAGATGGGTGCATGAAATTCAAAAGCATGAAAGAAACTGGCTCAAGGCAGACTGTTTTGGAAGAAGAAACTTGGGGACTTTAATCCAGCAGTGGATTGATAGTGGTTGCAAATTATATATACATGCATATACTGTACGTATATATATATAAGGATAAAAATTTAATGCGTGTGCCAGTGGTAACGGAGACACACTCAAGGTCATGTATGCGGTCTCAAGCGTCTCATTGTGACCCCTAGAAATATGACAATAAATATTTTTTCTTCTGATACACTCCCTTTCAAACTTTGACTTGATACCGACCACTGCAACTTGGACAGCGATGAAAAACATTTTGTGGAATTTTGAAGGGTCTGCCAGAATTTCAAAATGAGTTGTTATTGCGATTCTCACACATCGGCATTCTCTTTAATAAAAACGGATTGCAAACATATTCAGTCCAGTTTTAATTCTGAAGCCATCATCATGATAACAATTTAGTGTAGAAAAATTTGTTTCCCAAAATTTACCAACTTCGTAAATTTTCCAAACAATGATATCTGATTGTTTTTTTCAAAGTAATTAAGTACACTACCTCAATTGAAATGTGCAGCTGATTTTTGGGAGGGAGGGGGATGCAGCAGAAAAATAAAATGTATCCAGTGGAGTGACTTCAATGATTTTTGGTGAATAAAAATTTACGTGAGTTTAAAAGCGAAAATCTCGCTGTGCTTGGTAAGTGAAGAAATCAATTTTGTGCAAGTATTTCGCTGCAGAAATTAGTATATCTCTCTCTTTTCTTTTTCTTTTTCTTTTTTCAATTTATCCAATACTGAACTCTATTTTTAATCGCAATTTGTTCAAAAAAACTTTTTTTGCAAAAGTTCCGGCAACTTATCCAATACTGAACTCTATTTTTTAATCGCAAATATAAGTAAAACTTTTTTGCAAAAATTCCGGCAACTGAGTATTTGTTATTAGATGGGAGCAACATTGTTGTTAGAATTATTACGTTGAATAAAAGCAGGAACAAACCAAAAATTGGAAGAAAAAAAACCAGGTTGAGTAATACATTCAAACGTACTTTATTTAATACTTTATTTCAACATTTGTCATTATTTTTAATTCATTCCCCTATTTTGTCTTATTCAGAAGCACAAGAACCGTATTAATCAACAAAGCACACAGGCCCGGCGATGCATTTACACCCAACGAGAGACTGCGTTCGCGAGCAACCCTGCTAGCGAGAGCTGCCATGAATGCAGTCCCCGGGGAAGTTTTATTCAAAGGAAACGAACTGGTGTGGGAATAGGCAGAGTTTCCCACATGTGTTGGTTTCAATAGCCGTCAGGGCTGCAAGAAGCACAGTCCATGACGTTCTTCCCCGCTCCCAGTGGTGTTATGCAGGGAAAACTTACAGCGGTGTTCACAAAACTTCTCTTTCTTGGTATGGCATAAAAAAAAACTGCTTTGGGTAGGGGGCTGCAGCCCCACAGCCCCATAGCAGGATCCGCCCCTGGTCGTGGCATTATGCTGGAAAAACTTACAGCGATGTTCATAAACCTTCTCTCTCTTGGTACAGCATGAAAAAAAAACCGCTTTGGGTAGGGAGGGGAGCTGCAGCCCTACAGCCCCATAGCAGGAGCCACCCCTGCTTCATGCCATGAAAGGTAGCATAAACGCTTCAATAGCTATTACAGTTATTAAGATTTAAAAGTAGACCATTAATGCACTGAGATAAGGCAATTTTGGGCAAAACATAAACAGTAATTAGCACAAGATGATGAATTTGGAAAAAAACAAAGATGAAAAATTTCTAAAAAGATAATGGAAAATGTTTATGAAACTGATTTGAAGAAGTTGAAAGCAGTAGAAAAATTTCTAAGTATATGGAACAGTCCTGTGCATACAGCTTTGAAAAACAAAAATCTGGCACACTTTTCATTCCACTCAGACATTATTGACATTTCAACAAAGAAAACTGAGAGTGTTCATCAACAGTTGAAAAAGTAGTTAAAGGTTTTGCTGAGACATGCAGCCATCATGTGTAACTACTAGAAACTGAACAAAGTTGTGACTTGTAAATTGTTAAATATTAATTGTTTTTCTATAGAAACTCATTTTTATTTGTTGTTAACTTTAAGGTGTACTATATACTGTATTATGTCAGTTGACGTAATTTATTATGTTGCCAGCCAATAGTGACCATCTTTAAGGTGTACTGCCAATAGTTACCATCTTTAAGGTGTACTGCCAATAGTGACTATTTTCAATGTGTACTATATGCTGTATTATGTCAGTTGATGTAATTCATTATCTTGCCAGCCAATAGTGACTATTTGTGATATGCATTAACTTCTGCTATATGTATGATATATATTTAGAATGTAAACAGGCAAATGAGAAGTTAATATTTGTAGGGGGAAATGCGGTTAAATCATTACTAGGAAGGTAATGATTTTTTTTTTTCTCAGGAAATGTTCTTTTTCCCCTCTAAATGCCTAGTAAGAGGTCTGTATGGAATATAGAATATATTAATATTCTATATACCGTAATACATTTAAATATTTTAGTACTTAAATTTATACATTTAAATAAATACATATTTTTAAATATTTAATTTAATACATTCAAATATTTTCATAAGTTAAATCATTATTGAACTTATTCCACATAAGCTACAGCTGTCTCATTTTGACAGCAATGGAATTGCTATGGACATTGACTTTTTTCAGTGGAAACACACTGTTGATTTTTTTTTTTTTTTTTTTTTTTTGTATGACGAAGATTAGCCTTAGGAAAACTGCTTTCAAATTTCGTTGTGCAGAAGTGCACCACATCGACTCAAATCATACCATAAGATCCCCAAGATGTAAGAATATGGGACAAGTGAGCAAAACTGTCCAAACAAGGAATCCAAAGGATACAAAGGCACTTTATTGAAAAGGTAGTTCGAGCACAACTGGACAGAAGACAGAAATGCCCACGTGACAGGCGGCTGCCAAGAAAAATCCAGTCTTTAGTAGGCGATGTGATCACCCCTGACTGCGTTGCAGGATTTACAACGTCTGTCCATGCTGAGGACGAGGTTGTCAAGGAGCTGTTGAGGCATCGTGGCCCATTCCTCTTGTAGCGCCAATCGCAGCTGCGGAATCGTTGCTGGCGGCTGGTGACGTGCTGCCAAGCGTCTCCTGAGAAGGTCCCACACGTGTTTGATTGGATTTAGGTCCGGGGACCTTGCGGGCCAATCCATGCGTTGAATATCTCCACTCTCGAGCAGCTCTACGACAGCCACTGTATGATGAGGTGTAGCGTTGTTGTCCATGAAGAGGAACTCAGAGGACCCACAGCACCTCTAAACAGACGCACGTGAGGCAGGAGAACCTCGGTACAATAGCGGACACCAGTGATTGAACCTCCTTGGAAGATGTGGAGTTCAGTACGGCTACCAAGCATGATACTGCCCCAAACGAGAACTCAGCCACCTCCAAACCGATCCCTTTCGATGATGTTGGAGGTGTTATTGCGTGTTCCCTGCTCTCTCCAGATGTGTATACGTACAGAATCGCTTGTCAGACAAAATCGGCTCTCATCCGTAAAGAGAACTTGACCCCATTGCAGAAGTGTCCAGTTCTTGTGTTCCTGGCACCACAGAAACCGCCATCTCCGATGAGCAGGCATTAATGGCACACACCGAACTGGTCGTCGTGCAAATAGACCACCTTTGTGCAGCCTCCTGGCCACGGTAAAACGCGATAACGGACGTCCAGTTGTCTGTTGCATGTGCCTTGCGATTTCTTCCGCTGTCTGCCGTCTGTCTCTTCTCGCCTGTAAGACAATGTACCGGTCGTCCGCCGCCGTGGTTGCACGTGGACGACCACGGCTAAACTCTTGGACAGCTGTTCCTGTTGTTTGAAATGCTCTCCAGGCACGTGAAACGATGCTGTGAGCGATCCCGAACTCCTCAGCCACACTAGTCACATTTCGACCTTCTGCCAACTTCCCAATGACGCAACCTCTAGTAAAGTCATCCACATGTCGTCTACTGGATTGCCTGTTGGCCATATCACACGGTGGCAGCAACTCGACGTCGTTCAAACCGATGTACACCGTGCAATAGCTTTCACCGAATTGCTGAGCGTACAACGCTCCCCCCCCCCCACGCCATGCTGCATATATGTGCATGCCAAACCGGACCCTAGTCTATCTGCTAAGTGGTCTTTCGGTCCGTTCTGACTGCTCGTTCCGCTGTTATGCTAATTGCTCCTCTTCGTCCTTAATTTTTGCACACCAGTGTAGTTTACAGGGTGCAGTTGTTTTGCATTATAGTAATGTGACATTTACAGGGTGCAATTGTTTTGCATAATAGTAATGTGCACTTTAATCAAGGACTTCAGCACTGAAAAATAGTGAAAATACTAAATTACATTCCCTATTTTTTAAGCATAAATATGTGCTGTAGGACTAACATTCATTATAATGGAATTATGTGCATACATCATTCTTGTATGCTGTACAGTGTATATAAATATACACGTGTATGCATCTCTATAAATGTTCTAAACCTACAATACAGTTTTTTGTTCAAAACATTTTTGAATTTGAAAGTTTTTTTAAAGCATATGTTCAATTATGTCTGTTGTATTATGAGCAAAAATTTGCCTCTTTCATGGTACAAATTAATAAATAAATCAACCTATCTATCTGTGTGTGTGTCTGAGTGTTCTGAAAGGGCAATTTATTATACACACCCATTTAATAATTGTTGGGCCCAGTTTTCACCATTATAACAGCAGCAATATGTCATGGCATGGACTCTATCAGGTGTTTGATACTTTTGGGTTGTGTTATTGCACATGATTCTTCAGGACAGCTGTTTATAAAACTGCGAGAGTTGTGGGCTTCAAGCTCGAATTCATCATCTCACTTCTTCCTACAGATGCTCAATTGGTTTAAAATCTAGAGAGTAAATGGGTAGTTGAAGGTTGCAAACTCTCTGGAATGCTCCTCCAACCAGTCCTCCTCCAAACGAGAGCAATGAGATGGGACATTGTCTTGTTAAAAGAAAGCTTTCTGCTGTGGGAAATAAATAGCTATCAATGGATGTAAATGGTCAGTGAGTATGTCAACATAGCCTTGTGCAATGATAATGGTCCCAGGAGGTACAAGGGACCCCAGGTTGGTTCACATAAACATGCTCCAAATAATTACACTACCTCCACCTACCTTTATTTTTCTGGGGGTTTAACAACTAAAGCATCTCAGTGGACTATATAAGCAGTTACCCATCCCTAATTTAGGGCTGCTGATTCCAGGAAATGGACAGAGCCAATGCCATAAGATGAACATACTACTCATTCCTCATCTGGGACTCGAACCTGGGTCCACCTCAGATGAACGGTCAAAAGCCAGCACTTACCCCACTGCCGGTAACTTCCCAACATGGCAAATGGGGTCCAATGCCTCACTTCTCCTCCATACACCTCCCCCAGTGTGTTGTAATTGAAATTTCAGTTTGTTGGACTAATCTACCTGTTTCCAGTTTTCTGTGGTTCAGTGGTGATATCCTTTGAGCCAGTGGACCCTAAAAGCCCTGCAATGTGCTTGTGACTGAAATTTAAAAAAAATGTGGATAATGTGATTGATACATTAGAAATATAATTAATTAAAAAGTCTTACAGATATTTTTAAAGTAAAGTAATTTTACTTTGTGATTTTGCATGTTTTATGTTTTATTTGTTTATTTTCTATGAAAAACTTATGCATTTGTAAAAATATTCATTAATGCCCGATTTTCTTTTTTTCTTTTGTAGGGAAAAAGAAGACACCAATTCAACTGCATGAGAGCAAAAAAATAACAGTACCTCCATTATACAAGGAATGTAGATGCCCACATTGTTTCTGTACAATATTTGTAATGACCAATATACCTTCATATGCATGCCCTTACTGTAAAACAAAATTTTATGTTACAAATCTAAATCAAGATTTTGTAAAAAAACCAGGTCATTTTGTAAATTTATAAAGCAAATGTTATGATGAAAGTTTGTGCTGTCTATGGGTATTTTTTTAAATTATGCAAACATTAAGATAATGCAGAAAAATTTCTTAAATATCCTTAGCGATAACCCAAGTATGTGAGCTTCACCTATATGATATCCTAAGTTTCCAATAACATGCTGAAATGTCATTTTTGACAAAAAACATGAGTCCTTTACAAGAAAGTTATCTCTATTTGTGATAAAACTTTCTGCATGTTGTCTCTTATACACAGAGACCTGGAGACAGCATGCAGAAAGTTTTATCACAAACAGAGAGAACTTTCTTGTAAAGGGACTCGTGCTTTTCGTCAAAAATTAAGATAACTGTAAACATTGAAATTTGATAAATATTGAATTTGGGAGATAGGTGGACGTGTTTGGAAATACCGGAAAATTTTCTAACAAGGCCATGATAAATAAAATTTCACATTGAGTTTTGAAATTTAAAAGTTATTAAGGCGGGTTTGTGTTGTTTGCATTTTTGCTGAGTTGAAAAACCTATAAGTGTAAAAAGGGTATTTATTGTTACATGCGTACCAATGTGTGACACTAAATACTCATGTTAAACATTGTACATGTGTAAACAACATTTGGAGGTGGTGAGGGTTTGTCATAGTGGTTAGAGCCAAATGCTCGGTTAAATCAGTAAAAATAATTTCAGGTTACTTACCTTCCCCTAGGCAAGCTAAGGGGATAACATGAGACCTAGGGAGAGATGAATTTCAACCTTGGCACATAATTTTTTCACCGCACAAAGTTTGGGTTTTTAAATGGCCACTTGACCTGCATTTATTTGTAAAACTTAACCATCAAACAAAACAAGAAAACCAGCATCAGCTGCTTGAAAACACAAACAGGGCTCTACACTCTCTTTAAAATTTTTGACATTAGAGCTAGAGCCTTATTTCAATTAAATCGGATGACACACAACTGATGTACTTCTAATTTAGAAAAGGAAGAACAAATATTTCTGCTAGCAAATAACAATTCTTTACCTTCAATTTTAAAATTTCACATTAAGCAGAAAATCTCACTCAATTCAATGTAAACTGGCACAACATAACACTTCCTTAATGTAAAATCAAATTTATCCTTTTCAGGAGACTAGTGGCACATTTTCTCAGAAAGCATAATTTGCGAGAACAAATAAAAACACTTGACAGAGTAAACAGTAAGAATATTGTGGATAGGTTTTGACAGCTGAAGTGTTATGTCTTTCACTCTGAGTTATAAATTTATAGCTTAATGTGTATGCAATACAGATTTCATTTAACTTTTCAAAAAAAACCCTCAAACCAGTTTCCTTAGCCCACATTAATTTTAAAATTGCAATAACTGAGCAAAAATCTGTAAATAACCAAAACCTACTTTAGTAAACAATCCTACACTACCAGGAAAATTTTCTTTAAAATCTCATAGCACTGAACACTAGCCAGGGCCGGATTAAGACAGTGGGCCCCTAGGCTAAGACATTTCTGTGGGCCCCAAAGCTAAAACATCTGAGTGGGCCCTCAAAGAATTATGGCCAGCAATCATTATGAAGCTCGTTAAAACATGAAACTGTAGCAATATGCTTCTGATAATTAATACTGTACATAGTGTATTCTTCAAACTAATAAATCATCTACAGAGTTTTCGTAATAAGTCATTGTTCTTATAAGAACATGAGTTTAAAACTTAAGATTCCTGGATCTTGTACATATATTCTAATGATTTAGCATTGTATACTTTTATTATTGCATCTTTTAAGTTATACAATGTGAAGCCACAGGGGACTTCGACTATTAACGGTTCTAAGTGCAAATTGGGAGGATTACATGAAGAAGATGAAACCACTCGTCGACCCCGCCTGTACACAATATCACGTAATATCTTACTAAATTAACTCAAAATTTATCACCAACTTGCACTGTCACAAAACGAATTAAAAATTCACACCACATCAAGAAATTCTAATAACCTTTCTAACACAAGGTTGCTCAGAACGCATAATGCCTTATAATGCAAATAAAAGGGCAAACACTAATTCACAACACTCCTGGACTTGAACTCATATTTATAGGCATCCTTACTGTTCACCAAAATTTAAACTACATAACTTTTTCTGACATGTAACTCATAAAACAACTTAATCTACATTTTCAAAAGTACACTACGTAAGTTTTTCACCAATTTAGCAGATCCATGTAGTTAATAACTCATTGTCAACCATTATCAATCCACTGCTGTACCAAGGTTTCCCAAGTTTCCTCCACAACGGTCTGCCTTGTGCCAGTCTCCTCCATGTTACTCCCGCATACTTTAGAACTTCATCCACCCATCTCCCATGTGGTCTCTTTCCGAGTCTTTTCCTGTCCCTTGGAATCCAATCTAAAATTTCAGCTGTCCATCGCTAATCTGTCCTTCTGGCAGTATGCCCAGCCCATTGCCATTTCAGGGATTTAACTCTGATCATGATATCTTCCACTCTTGTCATTTTTTGGATCCACGAGTTCCTCTTCTTATCTCTCCTGGTTACACCAAGCATGCACCTCTCCATGCTGCTTTGAGTTGTCTGCAGCCTTTGTATGTCTCTTTTAGTTAAGGTCCACGTCCCTGTGCCATATGTAAGCACTGGAAGGATGCATTGATCAAACACTTTTCTTTTAAGACATAATGGCATATTGCTCTTGAAAATTATGCTGTTTCTTCCAAGAGCTCTCCAGGAAAGTTTTGTACGCCGACTAATTTCTTCATCAATGTGACCCTCACTTGATATCTGCTGTCCAAGATAAACGTACGTGTCTGTTATCTCCATCAATCGATAAATCTTCATTTCTTGTAAAAGCATTGAACATCACTTTTGTCTTCTGAAAGTTCATTTTTAATCCCACTTCTTTACTCTTGTCAGCAAGTTTCTGGATCATATTCTGCAGCTCTGATGGGGTAGTTGCAAAAATGACTACGTCATCAGCAAAACAAAGTTGGGTTAGATAATCTCCATTAATCTTTATCCCTTTGTTTTCCCAGTTCAGTGATTGAAATACATTTTCCAATGTAGCATTGAAGAGCTTTAGAGATATGGTGTCACCTTGTCTCACTCCCTTTCCAATTTTTATGTGTGTTGTATTTTCAAACAGCCTAATCTTTGCACTTGCATTTTCATTGATGTTATTAATAATATTAATGTATGCATCTTCATTACCGCAGGACTTTAGAGCCATTGTAACTGCTTATGATTTCACCGAATCAAAGGGTTTTTCATAATCGATAAAAGCCATGCACAATGGAAGTTAATATTCCCTCGCTCTTTTAATTAGTTCTCTCAGTACGTGGATATGATCTATTGTGCTGTAGCCACTCCTGAATCCAGCTTGTTCTCTCGCTTGAGCCATGTCCAGTGTTACTTTCAAGTGGTGTGAAAGAACTTTAGTGAAGATTTTATAAACCACTGATAGGAGGCTGATAGGTCTGTAGTTCCTGAGATCCTCAATGTCACCTTTTATATGTAGCAGGATAATTGTAGCGTTGTTCCAATCCTCAGGAATCTTCCCTGCATTAAGGCATCGAGTAAAAATTTGGGCGAGTACTGTTTTGATTTCTCCACTTGCTTGTATGATGTCTACAGTAATTCCATCTTCTCCTGGAGCTTTTCCCCGCTTCATGTTCTTGATTGCATGTGCAACTTCTGCTGGGAGGACTGGAAGAACTCTCGTAATGGTACCTTTCATGATGTCTGCAGTACATGTATCATCCCTTTCATATAATTTGGAGTAGAAATCTTTCACTCTTGTCAAAATTTTGCCTACATTTCTTGTTACAGAACCACCTTTTCTCAGTGCCATAATCTGTTTTCTTCCCTTACTGAGATGTCCCTTTGCTATCTTTAGGCTTTGGTTGTTTTCAATTGCTTTCCTTACTAGTTCACAGTTGAATTTCCTTACGTCTTCAGTGATACTTTTTCATATTGTCTTGCATAGCTCTATATATTCCACTTTGGAAGTCACATCTTCTTTAGTTTTCCTCATCTCTCTTCTTTTTTGCATCAACATTTTGGTTTTTCCTGATAATTTGTTCACATGCAACTTGTTCTTAGACCCAGCTAATTTTGTTGCTGTTTCCATAAGAGCTTTGGTTACTTTTCTGTTAACTTCAGAAATATCCACTTCTTCTGATGTTAGGCCTTTTAAAGCAGAGAATCTGTTCTTCAGTTCCAACTTGAAGGTATTATGGTGTTTTTTAAGGTTGGTTATGTCAATACATTTTGTTTGTCTTATGAGCTTGCCACGTTCGAGTTTAGTGTTGAGGTGCATCTTACATCTCACCAATCTATGGTCACTACCTGTGTTGAACTTGTTTAGCACACTGCAGTCTTCTATGACGAATTTTTTGTTACACATAATAAAATCAATTTCACTTGTCGTCCCATTTGGATGTCTCCATGTCCATTTCCTGTGTGGCTTTATCTTGAAAAAGGAGTTCAAGATGAAAAACCCTTCTGCCTCTGCAAACTCAACGAGAGTATTTCCACGCTGGTTTCTGTTGCCGTGACCGAATTTACCTACTGAAGTTTCATTCTGTTGCCGTTGCCCTATTTTTGCAATGAAATCTCCCATAATTATCTTCAAGTGCTGCTTACCTTTATTATTTAGATGACAAATTTCCTCATAAAATTCTTCAATTTCTTCTTCAGGATGACTTGTGGTGGGTGCATAAGTTTGAATAATCTGAGCCTTATATCTTCTCGAGAGTTGGATAACATGTCGTGCAGCTCTGTCAGAGGAACTTTCAACTTCTACAACTTTATCCTTCAGTTTCTTGTTTATTATAAATCCAACACCACTAGTTCTGCCAGTATCAGTCCCACGATAGTAGAAGAGATGTCCACTTTTTAGTTCAATGAGATCTCCTTACCTCACTTAGCCCGACGATGTCCCACTTGATCCTTTGTAGTTCCTCTTCAAATTCAAGAAGCCTTGAATCAGAAGATAGGGAGCGTCCATTATACGTAGCCAAGGTCAGCATCAGATGGCAGCCTAGTCCGGTCCTCCAGGGATTCTTAGCACCCTCTGCCTTCATGTCGCACTGACCGCTGCCTTGGCCAGGTACATTCCAGCAGCCGGAGACTGAGGGCCAAGATTTAAGTTGTGGAGTCATTTTGGAGGGGTTTGGCCATAACTCACCACGCTGGCCAAGCGGGTTAGTGAGTGTGGGATAGCATTTCCTCTAATCCTGATGGCATAGTTATACCGCTATTGGCTGTCGTCAGAGCCCCTTTAGTGGGAACAGGATGCACCACGAGAAGGCGGGGTTGACATTTGTCAAGGAGAGGCTGTGATGTTACGCATCACCTGACCTTACATCCCACAATGATGATATATGTCATCATCATCGTCGTCAACCATTATCAATCCACTGCTGGACGAAGGTCTCCCCAAGTTTCCTCCACAACGGTCTGTCTTGTGCCAGTCTCCTCCATGTCACTCCTGCATACTTTCGAATTTCATCCACCCATCTCCCATGTGGTCTTTTTCTGGGTCTTTTCCTGTCCCTTGGAATCCAATCTAAAATTTCGCCTGTCCATCGATGGTCTGTCTTTCTGGCAGTATGTCCAGCCCATTGCCATTTCAGTGATTTAACTCTGATCATGATGTCTTCCACTCTTGTCATTTTTTGGATCCATGAGTTCCTCTTCTTATCTCTCCTGGTTACACCAAGCATGAACCTCTCCATGCTGCTTTGAGTTGTCTGCAGCCTTTGTATGTCTCTTTTAGTTAAGGTCCACGTCTCTCTCTCTCTATATATATATATTTCCCCCTGGGAATGGGCCATTTGACGAATTTTGAAGAGATTTATCATTTCTCAAGCTGGTGAACTCTTTTAAACTTGCAGAACTTTAGTGAGTCACTTTTTTTATTTTTTATTTTTCGAGGTGAGGTGAAGGGCACCTCTTCTCATATCCCCTGGTTCTGATAAACAGCACATGGCATATGGAAAAAAAAGTTTTGCGTTGGCTGACCAATGAAATTGTTAAATTTTTAGAAAAGGCTCTAATCATGGAGCCGAGGTCAGCAAGTTGACTTTGCCCTTCATGTCGGTGTTGGGAACATTTTTTTGTAGTTGGCTTTGTGGAATCCAGTTGCTATCTCTGGCCAGTCCTAGATGAGGTCCAGGCCCGACGTTTTACTTCATCAACCCTCGTCAGCCTCTTCTTGAGAAGGGTTAGCTCCTTCCACAGAAACGCAGCCCATCTTATAGCTCACATCAATGGCATACCCAAAGGGGTGCAAAGGGCCATATGCACCCTCCAAAATAATTTTGTCTAGTTTTAAAAATTGTAGGTGACATTATTTTGCTAGTGTCGCCATTCAGGCCTTTCTTAAATAACCATTAGTTACTTCCTTATTTGGAATGGTCAGACAAGGTCACATGCCTATCCCTCCCCTCCCCGTATGCATTTCCCACTTGTATGCCACCAAAGAAAGAAGAGAGCAAACTGGGGTTGTAGTGGTCAGGGCGTCATGCTAATGATTGGTGGGGGCCGGGGCCTGGGGGAGTGAGAGAGTAAGCCTTTTATCTTGAGTACATACCATACCAGCAAAACAAAAACGTAGAATGAATATTACTTAGTAATTAATAGCATTTGAGAAAAATAAAAATACCTGTTCACATGCATATTTTTTTCACCACTTTAGGAAGGGTTGATATCGTAGCTGCAGTGATAAAACCAAGAATGTGAGAATTTTTCGATTGTTGGCTTGACATCATGTAAATTTTATTCACTGATGCATAATACAGATACAACTTGATGTATGTATAGTGTTTGAACAGTCTGATGTAACTGCAAAAGTGATTCTTTGATCAAATATAATTTTCAAATAGCAATAATCCAAACTACAAAATTTCGCATTCGTGGTTTTGACATTGCAGCGACGATATGCACCCCCCAAAATTAATTTCTGGTTATGCCACTGGCTCACATGCCCTCCATACAAACTGAAAGGGGGCAGCCACCCAAAGAGACTGAGACGTCGAATTTCAGTGGCAAACCAATTATGCCACCAGGATACAATTTCCAGTATTGGGTGTTGTCCACCTCTCATGTGCTAACAGGCACCACGTTTTCCTGCTGGTCTTCTCCCCGCCGAGCGGCAAGGAGAGATCTCCCTCTTTCCACTTTCACTGACAGGCCAGCAAGAGAGCAAACTTTTCTTGGGAATCTCACGAGACAACCGTGTGCTGACCTCTGACCTCCGTTCATTGGGCCAAAAATTCGCATAGCAACGGAAGTGACAACCAACCAGAAGGGTCAGTTCCTTCGCACCCAAAAGTGACAGAACACCTGGCTCCCACTGACCTTGGCCAAAGGGGGGGGGGTATGAATTACACCCCCCAAAATTTGGTATTTTGATTTCTATTCGGTAAATCAGCTCTGACAAAAATTGCTGAACTTTGTAGAAAAAAAAATCTTTATCATCTACGCAAAATATTTTAAATTCTGATTTATGAAAAAAAAAATGAACCATTGTTTCTCTGCTGCTTAACTGCTGAGGAGGATGAAAGTTGTTTCTATGACATGACCAAACCAACTCCACACATTTTCCTTTCGTGAATTTGTTACTAATGTGTAATGTCAACATGGCCAGGGTCTCAGAAAGGGACGGAGACAAAGTAAAAAACATGATTTACTGGAGTCGCTGGTTGTCAACTTCTACATAAAAAGATAAGTCGAACCTGGTGACCGCCCTAATGGTACCCCTTGGACAATGGCGGTTCATGCTCCTGAGATTGTACGTGCTGCGACTTACCGATTTACACGCGGTCTGCGACCCCCCCACTACCACTTTCACTAAAGGCCTTAGGAATTGTGCAATAATGGGGTCATCTTGATCATCGGGGAAAATACCCGAGAGAAGATTTTTGTAATTACATATAAATTAATGATTATTCATTTTGTTCACCTCTTTGGCGTTAATGGTTAAATTTGTAATTGTACATTCGACAGAGTATTAAGCCTAATATTTTGCGGAATATACGGCTTGATTAATCTGCCCCGACTTCAGTTGCCTAGAAAACAACATTATCAGATCTTGATCATCGTGGAAAATAGCCGACTACAAAATCAAAGTTCCGTAAAAAGAACGAAAGTTTATTTATTTACTCATTTTTTTATTTTTATTTTTTTGAAAATAGGTTTTTATTCAGTTTCATATTTTTAATACGAAACTTTTTTACAGTGTGCTTCAATACACAAATCAGTCAATCACTCTTGCAACTTTATTATTTGCGATTTTTAATGCACTTTGAAGAGCTTAAATATGAATTAATAATATATGAATTAACGAAATTACTCAACGTATTGCACAAGTAAAGACTTTTTGAAATACAAAAGAAAAAAAGAGAACGTAGATAATAAATTGCACATTGACCAAGCTTTAGTTTCAGCCCCTCCCGAAAAAGATTACGAAAACCACAGAATAAAGAACAAAAAATTAGAAGCACAGATAAATTTTAACTAGCTGATCAAGCAAATGTTATGAGAACACAGAAACAAACAAACAATCAGATAAGTTTTCCCTCTATTCTATTGGTCAACTGCCCTGCTCCCAGTTCCGATGAGAGAAAGAGAGGGATGGGGGTGTCTTAGGTTTCAACGCTGTTTGCTGCCGGCGATCTTATATCGTGCTGAGAGAAATATAGCACGCTGGAAACCCTTGTGGCCGGTTTGACAAGAGGACCCCTAAGAGGTGTGTGGTGTAGGTGGCAGGAATGACACACTATTAGTGCCGTGCTACTTCGTTTGCAGCACAAAAGGTCGATCGCGTAGGCTGCAGCAGAACCACGCTGTTATTCCCATGTGCTAACCGACACTACAGACCGAATGACGAACAGGAGCCTTGATTACGGCCCGTCTAAAAATCAGATTTTGGGCTGGCAACAAATCATATGCATGCATTTTCAGGCTTTCAGCTACAATATACAATATGAATCTGAATTCAAAATTTTTTTAGCATGCTGCAGCACGTAGTCACCGGCCGCCACTGCCCTCGGATGTATTTTGCTGTGATTGACATGCCATAAACAACACCACTGAGTAGCTTGACAGTGAACAGTATTTGTTCGGTTTGTGCCATGCGAGATATGCTTGCACCTCGGACTTCAGAATAAGTTCTCTGCCGCGGCGACGTTTTGGTTGAACCCAAGTAGAAACTGCCTCCAGCAGTCTATATCGTTCAAATAAAGAAGAATGAATCATGTTGTCCTCTTCTTTTCCTCATGTGACCAATGAATGGAAACAAATGAGATAGAATAGCGGCGATTTTGAATTATGCGTTGATAGTTGGTTAATTACGTAAGAAAGGTGTAAAATGAAATGAAAATACATTAAAAGACGTAACAGGTACAAAGTTGAATGTCTGCAATGTACAAAGCAATTCGATATGGATTACGAGAAAAAGCATGAAGAACTTTGCCACGTTAAGCAACCAGTGAAAGTGAAATGTGTTCGATCTCCTGCAAACCCTTTCGAAGCAGCTGCAAAAGGTAAAACAGCACGAAGAGAGCATTTTAAAAACAACATTTTCCGTGGATATACCGTCCAAAAGAGGAGTGACTGCAATTTTCAGTCAAACCAATATGGAAGTTTCTGACTGACATAAAATCAAATGTGATGAATAAGAACGTAGCGGAAGATGCTGGTATGAGCAGCATAGAACGTGAAAATGAGCTACCGTTTTCGAGCTCTACTGTTGACTGGACAAACTGTATAGGTCAGTTTCACATTTTTCTAAATTATTACGATGACTATAAGGAAACAATTGCAAAATGTCAAGACAGGGAAATATTTAACCCTGATTTAATTTTAGTTGAAATTTTGGAGGTTACAGAAATTATTCATAAGCAGTGTGGCAAAATATTAACTTCTTGTAAAGATGCACTATCAAATCGATTAAAAACCGCAGGAACAGTTGATAGTTTAAACTACAGCAAAGTCGAACATGATCCTGGTATGAGAAAAATGAAAACAGATACTGAGAGAAAATATTTAATTTTTATTGGACCTCGTCAATCTAACTTAACTATTTTCCCTTCAAACCCTTCTATTCTTGCTGCCAAGCAGAGACGTTTTTCTCCTTCATGGTATAAACAATATCTCCATTAAGAATATAGCATTGTTAAAGATGCTACGTATTGCTTTGTTTGTTTTCTTTTCCCTGAAAGTCCAGATAAGGAGAAATCAGATTCTACTTGGAATGAAACGGGTGTAACTGTAAGGCAATGGCACAAAATGAAGTGTGTCGGAAAAGATAAATTGAGAAAATTATTGCAGCATTTTTCTTCTAAATCTCGCAAAGCTGCGCTAGTTGATTTTTGCTGTTATTCGCAAAAAGATAAACATGACGATGTTCTTAATAAAATGAATTTATGATGATCAAATTTTCTAAAATTCAAAATTGACGGAATGCCTATATGAAATCAAGTCTATCTAATTCAATTGGAAGAATTCGGTAATTTTCATCTATACACCCCCCCCCCTCCCAATATAAACACTCTAGCTACGCCCCTGGTATGAACGTTTCCTGTTGTGCTGCGGAAAACAGAACACTTGGTCTCACGCTTCACCCATGAAACCCATAAGCTGGTGACACTTTTGAGCAGGATCTGATATCGCCTAAGATGGCGGAAAGAGAAATAAAAAGGAATTCATCCAAAAGACACAAGAAATGCTGTTTTTCCCGCTCCATGATGGGGAAAACCGCTGAAATAATTAATAAAATAAAAGCAAGAATTTAGATTATTTTTTTTTTTTTTTTTGAGGTTTAACGACCACCGTGAGCAACTCAATGGGCTATAAGCGGTCGCCCGTCCCTAATTTAGGGTCACTGGTTCCAGGGAAGGGAGAGAGCCAGTGCCGTAAGACAAACACAACATCCATGCCTCACCGGGATTCGAACCCGGACCCCTTCGGACGAATGATCAGAGGCCAACGCCTTAGACCACTGCGCCACCGGGGCGGCGAATTTAGATTATGAAAGAGAACTGTGATAATCTTCCTTCCCCCTTTTCTGAGAGAAAAAAAGTAACTTAAAATCTATCAAAATTTACTTAGTTATATACTTATTAATAATTTTTTTTTGTTATGAAATTTTGTTCTCTTGGGGCCAGAGCAGGAGAAGGAACTGCGCGCTCATTCATCACCCCCTAATAGCTTAGCAGGCCCGCGCACCGGTTTGTGACGTCACTAGAGTAGTCCATAGTCGCGGAGAGGGAGCATTATGGCAATGTGCGAAACGAACGCGTCTTTACGTACACCAACTGACCAGGTCGTGCGTTCTTTTAGAGTTTCACTGCATTTAAATAAGAACTTCTGTGTTAGTGTTTAAATAACTGCAGAGTTAACACATTTGTTTTATAATCTTTTAAAATACAGAAGAAAAAGAAATTACAGCGTAAAATTTAGCGTAGCAATAATTTCGACTTGAAAGGATAAGTAAGACAGATTCGTCAACTTAATGCAAGCATCGCTGTCATTTCACTGGAAGTGATAAACCATTCCTATAATCGAAATTATAAACTGTTTTAGTTTCACTTGAAGTTATAGTGTCTTTATAGTTAACCGAATGATTCCTGTACTTGTGAACAAATCGTTCTTGTACTTGAAAGATTAGTTTGAGGGTCCATTACGAAGTATCGCCGTCGTTTCAAAAGATGTCAATTGACTAATTTAAGGAATCAGATTTTTCATTCATTGCAAACTTATGACTGAAAATTTTAGTAATGAAATAATTCCTTTAGTGAAAATGTATTTTCACATCAGACAGTAACGAGCAATTTATGTGCAATCCGTGATCACTAATATATAAAAAAAGGTCAAGAAAAACTGAATTTTTTTCTGTGTTTTTTAATTATTACCAAAGGCTCAATAAAACACTTTTTAGCATACATACAGTGAATTGCTGCTTGATCCACTGATTGCATGAAATAAATTAAGATTTCAAGAAAATTATGCAATTGCTACATTATTAAACGTACAATAATGACATAACAAGTTTTCCTAATTTTAGTACCATCTAGTTACGTGTTTGGACAACTTCATTTTGATAAGCAAATATAAAGTTTATAATTTTTGTCTTCCAGAGCACTATTTCAAAAAAGTTACCTTGTCAAAGTTCAACACATCTGTATTAAGTATATTAGTAGCATTAAGCAAAACTATTTGGATCCACGATATAAGCATTTCTTTTTATCTGGAAAAATACAAGTAACTTATTGGCAGAAATTTCCTGAAATTTGATTTTCAAGAAGTATTCAGGAAAACTGCCAATGTACAAATAATTATGGTTGTGCAGTTCTTTGGGTATCACAAACACAATCTGATTATGTGTCCGTTAGCTGTTCCTTGGAGAATTTCAAAGACACATTTCTAAGAAAATCTGAAATTTGTTCCAATAGTTTCTTAAAGTATTTTTACAGATAATTATTATATTTTTTGAGAACCTGACAAATGCACATGCAGTTATTGTACTGAATAAATCTAAGAGATTGTTTTGGTACTATAGGATGTATTTTAAAAGATGTACATGTCTCATTATAAATTGACTAACTCGATGTACCATTTTCTCAGAAACTATAAAAAGCAATGGTATAAAATTTTGCACAAATGTTTTGTCATTACTAAAGCTATTGAAAAAGATTGTTTTTTTCCTTTTTTTTATGATTTTGGTTTCAAAATAAATTCTATGAAGGATTGAAGAAGTTTTCCCCATACAAAAATTGACACCCACCCCCACGTTTGGAAGCACACTTTCCAGTAGTTATCGGATAATATGAGATATATTAGTTCCAGTTATTATAGCTATAGATTGTGAAGACGCAGTGCAGCAAGTCTGGAAACAGATAAGTCTAGATAAATGAATAAAAAGTTGATCTCTCATTTAAAGCAACTGTTTAAAAAAAAAAAAAGCGAGTATATGTTTCTACTTGTATTTTAAAAACCTTGTTTGTTTAGAACATAGTTTCTACAATATGTGGATTCCTGTCGATCCAGGTACTTTTTTTCTCTCTAAAAATAACAATATCCAAGGCTTAAAAATACCATGCCAGAGATGCCCAGGGCATGTAAATCATTCGCCTGGGCAGGTAAATAAAAAATCTAATTGCCTGTGCATGGCAATTAAATTTTAAAGTAAAAAAGTTTGGTAATAAAATTTCCTACTACACAAGAAAAAAAAAGATAGTCATCACATGTTGTGTTTCATGTGATTGTTAATTAATGGAAGTTGTATTATTGTTACGAAGTACCAAAGAAAGAGCAATATCACATCTTTAATTATGTTATGCTCTACGCCCAGAAATCGGAAACCTAGTTTTGCTCCAAATTTTGTTTATAATCAACAACAGTATGCATGCCTCTGATGTAACTGGCCTCTCATGTTTAGTGACAAAGGGAGAAAACTTTAACAAAAGGAACATGGCAGAATCACTAAATTTCCGAAACACTAGTTTCATCATCGTACCATTTCATACAATTTTAGCATCAGCATCTTAAAAATTGGTATACACACGTTTGTGCATTGAAAATTTGTAATACAGACCCTTAAAATGGAAGTGCAAACATGTTAAAACAGTTCATATTTTTTACTTAAAAAAAATTAGGGTTCTGGTTTGTTATCTTAAAAGATAAATTTTCCTGCGCATCCAGCTTTTACTACCTGGGCAAGTAAATAATTTCTTGCCCAGCTAGTAAATAAACACCTAAAAGTTACATGCCCAACTGGGCACGTGGGCATGTAACTTTTCCCATATTTTTCAAGCCCTGATATCTATAGATTTCTGATATATTTAAAAAGAATATGATTAGTATCTTTCGGAAAACTACTGATTTTGCTTTACTATGCAAAGTGTGAAATAACTGCTTTCACTATGCAAAGTGTGAAATCTCCTGAGTGTGATAACCGTTTTGACACTTAAGCAATAAAAAACAATGCAAACCAGAATGAACAAATTTGTGAAAATTTTATTAGAAAAAATGTCAGGCTGTATATACACGAGATATCAAGAGATATAGAGTAAAACAAATGGATTTTAAAACACAAAGGCAAAGGTAAAAAATTCTCTTTCTGCGACTTCTTTTAATACGCAATACAAAAGATTTTAAAATTCATAATTAACAAATGTAACAGGAAAAATTTAACAAGATTGTTTAATACACACGTATTTCACTATGTATCTAGATTAATTTAACTTATGTCACTTACTTCTGGCATGTACAATTTTAAATTTTCAAGATTTCGGTCACATTTTGATATTTTTTACAAAATTCTGCTGTAGGAATAATTTAGAAAAAAAAAACACTGTCTTGGATAAATTTAATCAGACTTCATCTGATATGCCACTCCATATACAGTATATTTTTTGTCACCATGAATTTTTCTGTGGTGACCTAAAATATGCTGGATTCTTCTGCCAACATGTTGAGTGTCAAATGGGAGATGTTTTCAAGATTCATAACTTGTGAGTACATTGAAAAATAGTGGCTCATGCAAATTCTTTAGACCAAAGCTCTTACTAAAGTGAATCTTATTACTACAACAGCTTGTGTAATGTCATCAGCCGTGCTATAATCAGAAATAAATCTACTGGCTCAGCGGACGCACTAGAATTTGAGATATCAAGAGATATAATATATATAGCCACTGGTCCACCAAAATGCTCATTGGTCCGTACAAAAAAAAAAAAAAAAAAAAAATTGCAGACATTTACAATATATGTAGTAAACAATGCATCATTTCAATGGAATTATATACAATATTTGTTTTTAAACTTATTAGTTTGCAGCCTAAAAAGAAAACCATACAGCAAGGTAAAGGAAAAACATTCATTTTTTAACTTGTGACAAATTAGAAACAAAACAAAACAAAACAAAAAACCAACTTACTAGCCATCCGGGCCAGATAAAATCAATAGTCTAGTGGTCCGACGGAAGTTTTACTGGACAACGGCCAGCGGACCACTGGGTAATTCAAACACTGCATCAGTAAAATTTAACAGTGCTGCTGATAAACTTGAACATATGCTTTACAGGAAGCAAATTATTTGCAGTCATTCAAATTATTTGCAGTCATTATGTGAAATTTGACATATTTTAGTGAATAAAAGATTCAGTACCTATATTTTGCTACCCACAGCAATTAATTTTTAACTAAATGACTATGACAGACGTTAATTTTTTTATTTTTTTTATTGGAGGTTTAACGACCACCGTGAGCAACTCGATGGGCTATAACCAGTCGCCCGTCCCTAATTTAGGGTCACTGGCTCCAGGGAAGGGAGAGAGCCAGTGCTGTAAGACAAACACAACATCCATGCCTCACCGGGATTCGAACCCGGACCCCATTCGGACGAATGATCAGAGGCCATCGCTTAGAGCACTGCGCCACCGGGACGGCATGACAGACGTTAAAGAAACTATGTTTTCCTCACCTAACTCATGTTCTAAAATAAAAGTTTATTAACAAGTACTTGAATGAAGGCAAAAATTTCTGGTACAATTATGCTCCTTGAGTAGTAGATTTTTTTTCAAATTAATATCAAACATATGAAACTCTAGCTGACATGAAATATGATAAATGGAATATGAAGCCTTACTTCTGTACTTTACATTGGTATCACCATAAACTTCATATTTTGATTAGGACTTTAATGATTTGAATAGCTTAAAATCACTTTTGAAGGAGGATGATATACCAAAAAATTGGGTATTAATTTAAAAAGCAAACTGCATAATGTTTGTAAACTTGTTTGTATGAAATAAGTATACCACAGAAATAGTTATGTCACAGTTACCAGTGATTTGCTGATACATATTATATGTAAGAAATGTTCCCATTCATGAACTAGAAAATACAACATATCCATCACAGATAAAGAATGTAAATATTCTTTATGAAATTTAAGAAAAAGTGGCATGTTTGGCATAAAATACAAATGATAACAACAGTAATAGATTTCATGTAATGTTAGATATTATACATGCATTTTTCACAGAAATTAAAAAACTTGTAAGTGAACCAAACATAATTAAAGGCCGTCCATAAAGTACGTCCAAGATTACAGGGGAGAGAGGGTTCCTGACAACCAGACCAAATGTAACGTGGGGGAGGTGGGAAGTTCAGTAATTCGGACATCCAGCGGCTAAAAAATAGTGGAATCGTATTATTAAAAAACTCCCGTTTGTTCACATTGGAACTTAATTATGTTTGCAGATATGTCTTTATATCAACGGGGGGGGGGGGGGGGTCGCAGTCCTTTGAGAGTCTGCAAGTATATTTTATGATTTTCAGAATTGAGCTCTTTCAACTTAATAAACTGAGAGAATGCAATATTTATTGCTTAATTATATTTTATCTGAAAAATATGTTGGCAATGTGTATTTATTTTCAGGGTAGGAGGCGTCCACGGGCTCCACTCTGTATTCTATGCCTAAAATATCAGTTGCTTCGAGTTAAATAAAAAAAAAAAAAAAAAAAATGGAAAATGCGTTGTCGACCCAGCCGTTTTGAGAAGGGTTGCGCATCCTAGGGTAGCAGTGTAGTAACCCACCAAGTGGATGGAGGTAAATGAGTCACAAAATATTTTTTATCACTTCTGATAAAAAAAAAGTAATGAAGAACAAAACCCATGTTCGTCAAAAATTAAGCCAGGAATATTCTTTTGATTAGCACCAGCACAACGAGCTCTGAATGATGAAATCAATATTTTAAACGCCAATGTATTTGGACTACTGAAAAGGGAACAAAGTGGAATGTTAACGGAAGTACAGACAAAAGAACTAACAGTAAAAAAGCAGAAGCTAAAGGAACTTGAAGGAAGACTATGGAAAAAAAATAAACGTGAAATGCAGAGAAAAACAAAAGAGCGTGCTACAAAGAAAATGTACGTGTTTATAAATTAATGCCTAAATAATAAACATTTTCTGAAGCAAACGTGTAAATATATGGATGTTTCCTTTGAATAATTATGTTTTCTTTGTTTCACAACGGACTTCTAGAAATAGTCGTCAAAAATAAAGGGGGTTGCGGGAATTAGGACATACTTTTTAGGGAGGGGGTTGCTAACAATCGGACAAAATGTGACATGGGGAGGCGGGGAGTCTAAAAATAGTAAAAATCTCGGACGTACTTTATGGACAGCCCCCTTACCTTTATTTTACAGCAGTGAAGCCCCCCACACAGGTACTCCACAGATTAAGTTATTTTTGCTAGTTTATTGAATTCAAACCCCCCCCCCCGTACATACAGGTTCTTGAGACAATCTAACATCAATACATCATTATCCCACATTCCAGTACCCTACAGAAACTTTGTTAAAAATTTGGTTTTAGTCCAAGGACAACAATTTTCATAGTTTTTCCTAAGATACATCAAGTAAACAACCTGGTTTAGAGGGAAATGAAAAATTATTACATTGATGAAATTCATTTTAAACCATATTTTGATTACACCAGAGATTTAAGTCAACTATTACGCCAGAGACTTGAGTCAACTATGACATCTATGGCATCCCCCCCCAAAGCCATAAGCATTAGTTTCCCACTGATGTCCAAAGCATTGTTGGTGCAAACAATTCAGTTAGTGTTATGATTTTCCAAGCAACAAAAACAGCTAAATATCTTTAGCATTTTGTTACAACTTTTTTCCCCATTTTAGCATTTGTTGAGCCAGCTTAATCTCAGGATTATGCTGCTGGTCATCTGACTGGAATGGCATTTAATAACACAAGTGCTGCAACCAGTACTTTTGTATTCATGGTACAAAACCTAAGGTCTTCCTTTCAAGATGTGGCCCAAAATTTTCCTGTCCACACTTTAACAAGAACTGATTAGCATTGTTTTTAAATAAAAAAAGTTATTGTTGGTTTGGAAGAAATTGGCTTTAAAGGGATTGTAACTGTAACTGACTGACAACAATTCTATAAACCAAAAAACAATGGCATTCTTTTCATATCCTCCTTTACAAAGTGTGTGGTCATATACATACCCATATTATGATAGTTCAAGGCCATTACATTTTATTTTTGACTGTTCATTTAATAAAAACTGTGAGAAGTACCTGGCTGAATCAGAAAAATGGGCAATGCATGTATTATCCAGATTTTGATGTCCTCTATGAAGACCAATGACTTCACTTCAGTTAAGAAATTACATGAGACTGAAAGTGGCCAAATTGTGAAATATGGTTATGGTTTAACATTAAAAGCTTTGTGTCCTTCCAATTTAGAAAGCCAAAAATTAAATGTGAAATTAATACTCCAGATTTTCAACTGTAGCACTGCTGAAGCTTTATTAACTGTTGGATGAATTAATAATATACTAAATTTTGGTGACACTGAATGTATTAAGATTATAATTACACAGTGGAATATTTATAATGTGACAGCAGTTTTTAAAGGGGAACACTTGAGGACCAAATATCATGAAACACTAACAGCAGATGTAAAAGTAGTGTTCATTGAAAAGTTCCTTAGGTGGCTTGACAGGTAGGAAAAATTGGAGTGTGATAGTGCAAAACTTAACACTGCACTAAAACACATATCTTGTGCTATACTTCAGTTGGTTAGATACTGTACAAATCAACTTAAATTTAAATACTTACTGCCTGGAAAAGTACAGGCTGATGAACTAGAAAACTTGTTTAGAAAATATAGGCAGCTTGCAGGATTTCAGTATCATATTTCTATATGTCAAGCTTATAAATGTGGAACAAAGTTAAGACTCCAAGGTAGTCTACCTTTGCTAATCAATTCAAGTGAATTTGGGGATATTTCTTTCAGTAGTTTCAGTGAATTATCTGACTGGAAAGAAATGCAGATAGCTGAAAATGTTTCAGACTTCCAAAACCAGTGTTTTAGAAAATGATATATCTAATGTGGATTTTGAACTTCCTAACCTTACATTTATAGGAAGTTATTGTGCTTATACTACTGTTAAGAAACTAAAATGTAGTGACTGCAGTGTTTTCTTTGTAATCAACAAAACATTAAGTATGACAAATGACGATTAAAAAAATAGATAGAGATGGACTGCTTTACCTGCACCAATGTTGTATCAATTATTATTCACTGCTACATTGTTGTGAAGAAGCTTATTTCATCTAATATTTAAAGGCAGCTTTTTTTAAAACATGGCAACCATATAGCAATTGTATGTGCTGCTGTAATGTCAGTATTTAAGGAAAAGCAATATTTCAAGATTGGTGGAGCATGAAGTTCTAAATGAAATTTTCAAGATACGGTAAAAAATAACAATGATTTCTTTTCAAAATTATTTTCACTGAACATTTAAGTATTCTACAATTTTTTTCAAACTATTTTTTTAAGGTTTGAAGTTTCCTTTTTTATCCTGCTTTTCATTTCTGTCACTTTTACTTTTACAGTAATTATTAAGAAATGTATTTGTGGCAGCCATGATAATATATTTTGTTACAACTTCAATACCATGACCTTCAGAGCAATCTACACTTAAACATATTTCTTTTTTGTTTAGCACATCTTTTGTCAAATCCAAAACAAGTTGCCTTTGGTTTCTGACCTTTAAAAACAGATTTTCAAAATCAGCCGAAACAAGTTTTTGTACGATAACATATGTATGCACTACAATATCTAATACTTCAGGATGGGGATATAGAAGTCCTCCTCTATCCATTTTTTCTGTTAGTTTATACTGACAAAATTTAACAGTATTATCTATTACAAGGTACATTTTACAAGAATTGCATTTTAGTTTTTTAATAGTTGTGTGAGCACAATAACCAGCTACGTATGTAAGAACTGGAAGTAAATGCTGAACAGCATGCACATCTTTTATATTTACATCAATCCTATGAAATCCAGAAAGAGTTGTATCTTCATTGAAATTTACTGTATTGGTCAATTCTTTTCGCTCCAGATCAATATTTAAGTCACCATACTTTGCTGACTTAATTTTTAAGGGAGCTACAATTTGCAAACGTAACTTGCATTCAGTCTCAAAAACCTGACGTAATGAAATAGCAAACAGAGCCAGCAAGCTGGCGAAACTTACCAAAACGATACTCCAAAGCATCAGTCTGAATTTTCCCTGTTAATATAAAAGAAAATTTCAACTCTTCTATACAGTATGTTACTAACTCTAACACAGCATGAGTTGTATGTCTGAGAGATGTAAAAGTTTCCCTTGTCAATACCCCAGTTGAATACTTGCATTAATCCACTGGTTAACCCAGTCCAGAAATTTGCTTAAGAACTGGTATTTTACGTCATTGTCACTGTTAGTGAGTGGCTCCATGAACTTATATCTTTTGTGTTCCCCCTTAAATAAGCTTTTAACGTTCATTATTGACCACCATGTATAAATAATCCTTATGTACTCTGAAGTCTCTCTAAAATGGGGCAATTCATTTTTTCTCCAAACTGTATCAAACCTTCAATTACATGTTCATTGAAAATTTGCAAAACTAACTTAACATTTTGTCTCTCTAAATTTGTTGGAGAAAGAGCTTTTAAAGTAACACCATATGCATATTTTACCAAGTTTCCCAGTTCTAAAGAATACATTTTTTTTATGGAATCAAAAGATGCTGTCTTAGTTTTTGAATGATCATCAAAATCAATGTAATACATACACTGGCCATGGTTACTTTGGTTCAACCAATTATTACGTAAGGACTTTAAAATATGGACAGGGTCATAAATAAAAAACAAAGGTCTATTTACATCAGAGGGATGAATGTACACAATACTCAGTTTTGGTGGAGAAGCAAAAAAAGACATTGCTTTACCATTGATTGCATTATTATCAGAGCTAACACAAATTATCTTAAAACCAATACCTTCTAAACCTGTTATAACTCTCTTAATAGCCTTAAAAAGGTCTTCGGCTGTTATCTTACAGGCAAAATATATGCAACATCTTTATAGGCTGACAAAAAACTCTGAACCATAAATACAAAAGCAGTTGTAGCACATTTCTCACTGTTGTAGGCAGACCCTACAATATTTCCCCCCTTGAAATCAAGACATGACTTAATGTGAATTTCATCAACCATAAGAGACACAATGTGATCTCTCGATTCTATCATACCAAACCTCTGTTTCATATACGACAAAAAATGTTCATCAAATTGTTCACTTCCAGGATCTAATTTCAATGTGGAACATATTCTTCGTATTGTACATGGATGCGGAAAAATAACATATCCAGAACTTCTTAAAAATTTATACGCACGAGGAGAAATGGAAAAAACTAAACTTGAAAATATTAAGAAATCAACATTATATCTTACATTATGTTTTTTGTTAGAAATAAGCATGAGTTGCTCAGTTATAAAATTAACAACAACTTCTTTTTCTTCTGGTAACACCTTTAGCACATTTAGTAATAATTCCTGGATTACACTAATCACATCACTGACCGAGGAGTCGCTACTTTCTTTGTGCAATTCCTCGACAGTCTGCAGTATGTCAGATACATCATTAATGGTCTCTAATTTTGAAAGGAAAATTATACTTACCCAAGTGCTTTATTGGTGAACTTCCTACATATGCCATTATATCCAATTCATTATTTACACATACTGATTTTAACACAAAAGGGCCAGGTGAAAACTTTAAGTCCAGAAAAATTACTTGATCTGGTTTATCCATGATGACATTCCAAATATTAGAAATTTTTGTTGATTGTAAATGCTTTTTAAGTTCACATAAATTGTTGCATGCATTTTTCTTATCATACAATGCTTTACTTTCAATGCTTTCTTGAACTGCTCGCTGAAGAGTTTCCATTTCAATTCTGGCTCTTTTTTCATCAGGACCTTCCCTAGATGTGTCCGCTTTGGACATGTAATCCGGACATTCTGGAAACTGGGATGGAACAGCACCATCCCTTAATTTTGGGTGTGCCAATGGAGATGTTATTAATTTCCCACATTTCTCGTCATAAGAAGAAGACTCTCTAACAATGTCAGTCTCACAGAAATGTAGCTCACATACCTAAGATTAAAAGTAACTAAATATTAGAAAACATTCTTCAAACAAAACACAACAACAAAAGTTATATTACATTTATATTTGTAACATTATAACAGCTATTATTTAAAATTACCATATCACATTAATTATTTACAAACCAGTACACATTCTTTTATTCAATTTTTTTAATGCCAACACACTGAGATTATATTTGTTCATTACCAAAACCGTTCGTTAAATTACACTGAATCTGAACAAAATTGTCTGATAAATAGGTCTTTTGATATTTAAACAAGAGTTTAAATCTCAAAATACGTATTTATCAGACAAATTCGAAAATGGGTAAATATTCTACAGCCCGAGCCCGTCTTAGCTCTGATAGAAGCAATCTACAATTCTTTTTGCTGTGTGGGTAGACAAGTTTCTTTCCCTTTCAACATTTTCCCTGAAATTTTTTTTTTTTTTTTTATAAAACTTTGCATTTGAACTTCTACATAGACATTTCTTTTTGGTGATACCGCGCATGGTTGCGTTTGGGGGGTCTTACGATGCTTTCTGCGATGCTGTATTGTAAACGTAGCAAATAAACTATGGGTCGCTTGCAGATTTTAATTATTATAAGTTTTCATTCATATCACTTTCGCCATCTATTTATCGCATATTAACTGCATTGCTTCCCTTACTTACAAAGTCATGCTTCACCACTGATTTATGCTCAGACTTTGCTAAATTGTATTTGTCTACATGGAATTGCCTTTCACACTGAAGCAAGGAATTCCATGAAGGTGGCTTTCGGTATGTTGCATAGCGCTTCATATCAGTGCCCTTACAATCAAGGTACCGTTCTGGATACTAGCACCATTTGTGCCATTCCTGGACCAGTAAAAATGAGTGAACTACCAACTTTTGCTATATACTGGTCAGCTGTTTTTATTTTTATTTTCTACTACTGCATAGTATGTTTTGTGTTTTATTTATTAGTACTATTTTCATAATTACATACACACACGCATTCCATTCTAAATTTGCTATATACTACTACAATGAAAATGATACATTATTTTCTACATATACTGCAAATATATATACATATATATATTTTTTTTTTTTTTTTGCACGGACCAGTGGGCATTTTGGCAGACCACTGATTTGAAAATTCGAGTGGTCAGCTCACTAAGCCTGTAGAAGATTTACTTCTAATTCTAACACTGCATTTCATTGCCAATAAAAGATATAATTTTGAAAACTATGACGAAATAGTTAAAACATTAAGTGAAAAATCTCTGGGAAGTTTTGTCGAATCACGATCAATAAAAAATATGCATATGGCAATAACGATAATGACACTATTTTCAAGAATGGAAAAATTTGAAGTAGACACAATGTGATTATTGATCAGTTGCATAGCAAACTTAACAAACGTCTGTTAGCTTATAAAAACTGTCAGTCTCCATTTCAATTAGTTAACGGCCAAACTTCTAATGCGATTGACCAAATTTCTCTAAATAACTGTTAAGATTTGTACAATGAGGATTTGGGTGAATTTTTATGTAGTGAAATTTCACAGTTCTACGACTTTATCAGAAGTGTGAATGTAGCCACTGCACAAAACACAAAGAAAAAGGAAGGGAAAAAGAAGTAAAATACATATATACACACTATATTGACAAAAGTCATACGACACCCCTTCAAAAGCAAATGAACATATCCGCTGCATTGTTAAGATGTGCGGTACAGCTGCAAACGCCATAAAAACAAGCCTGCAGCTGATCGCGATCACATTGCACTGTGAGGTTAAGTGAAAATGTCACGACAGAGAGAACTGACTTTGAGAAAGGAAAGATTGTTGGGGGTTATATTAGTGGTTTGTCTATGAATGTCAATAAATGCTATGTTGTGTTTCCCTTCAAGGTGTCTGGTGACTTGTCAATACAGTGTATATTACAATTTAATTGATGTTTTCCCAAATGTATTCAATGTATTAAAACTATATTTGACAATAACCAACTGACAAGCAGAGTATTCTTTTTCGAAAATGGCCTTGGTAAAATATAACTTGCAATCGACAATGCTTCAACAAAGACTTAATGGTCTTGCTATCGTGTCATTAGACCAAGATTTTGTTAAGCAGTTATCGTTCAACGATGCACACTCCTTTGCAAACCTTAAAGCAAGAAAGAAGACAGTTTAAAGACAAACTTTAACTCCTGAACTATGTGTGAACTTTTGTTTTTGTGCATTCATTCCTAATTTTTGTTGTCTATACTTGATCCAATGTTTGCATTTCTTTAGAATAAAATTTTTGTAAGATATGTTGACACTTGGAGAGATTTTGGGGCATTTTTGGGGTATACTAGCAATGTTTATTTCCTACACAGAGTACACTTGAAGAGATTTTTGAGGGAGTTTTCTTAGCTCACTTAGCAGTTCTAATGTAATGAATGCCTAACATCAGTGACTGACATGTTTGCAAAACTTTCTACAAAATTTTGTGTACACTGAAAGACACTTTTTGGGGTACTCATTTTATAAAGAAAACAAACATATTGCTACTGCTATTAACAGCATTGGTAGTTTACCTGATATGTCTCTAGTTATAAGTTGGGTAATATTGCTCTCATTTTTTTTATAATTTTACAGGAAACATTGGCAGTCAAGCAAGTAATACTGAACCAATACCTGTGTACCGATATATTTCACCTATTTTTTAAGAAATTGAATGGTTCTGATAAATTCCTATCCTACCACAGATAGAGCATATGAAGTTCTTCAATGTGTTGGTTTGTAGAAAAATGCTTCAAAATCTTTAAACAGACATTTTAAAGGCAAACTTACTCCTAAACTTCTGTTTTTGTGCATTCATATGTAATTTTTGCTGTCTATACTTGATTCATTGTTTGTGTTCCTTTAGTAATAAATATTAAAAATGATAATTCAATGCAACTCTCCATGTCTGCAAACACAAAAGATGTATTTTACATGGCAACAAGGCCTTAACATTTATATAAAGGACATAGGCATGTTAGATGTGTGCATGACATACATATATTTCGTATAGGGTATACGACATAGTTATTTTACAAGCACTTGTGCCCAGAAATAGGGACCCCAAAAAAGTTTAGTCTGGCACTGCTTTAGACACTTAAATAACTATGAACGAATGTATCAACATATTACTCTTGGGATCAAAAGCATGCAACCCTTATTATTCTGTGTCCATAATAAAGTTTAAAATCCCTTCCTAAATAAACATATTTTACTTTGAATTTATTTGATACATTGGAAACACAAGTAATCTATTATTTCCATTACAAACATAAATTTCATTTTTCAAAAATCTTTTCAGTGCTCTGACTTCCCGCTGTGAGATGCATTGATTATAAAATTAACCAAATTTAAATTTTCTTGTTCAAAATATTTATTTTACAAGTAGTTTAAATAAGGTTAAAAAAATGTTTCTACTTACCCTAGAGTTCTTCCTCACTTGAAAATGTTCTCGCTTAATTGCTGTAATCCATTTGGTGTGAACCTCCCCATTAGTAGGGTATTTGAAGACGCTTACGCGTGGTCCATCATCATAATTACCGCGGCAGTGCGGTACACAGCACTTAAAAGGCATATTGATTTTACTTCTGGTGCTGTTTTTCCTAAAAATATTCCTTAATGAAAATAAATTGACGACGACCACGCAAATCAACAGTTTGGTTTACACAGAGTGAGCAGAACATGCATGCTCGACCAAACACCACGGACATCAGCCTACTCTCCCCTACGTCATGCAGCTTCCGGTGTTCGGTGCGCGGGCTCGTTCATCACCCCCTAATAGCTTAGAAGGCCCGCGCACCGAACGCCGGAAGCTACGTGACGTAGGGGAGAGTAGGCTGATGTCCGTGGTGGGTGGTCGAGCATGCATGAGCTTGCTCACTCTGTGTTCTTTTTTTTTTTTTTTTTATTGGAGGTTTAACGACCACCGTGAGCAACTCATTGGGCTATAAGCAGTCGCCCGTCCCTAATTTAGGGTCACTGGTTCCAGGGAAGGGAAAGAGCCAGTGCCGTAAGACAAACACAACATCCATGCCTGACCGGGATTCGAACCCGGACCCCTTACGGACGAATGATCAGAGGCCAACGCCTTAGACCCCTGCGCCACCGGGGCGGCACCTCACTCTGTGTAAGCGTGACTACGGATGTGCGTGGTTGTTGTTGTCAAATTGTCAACTAAATTTATTTTCATATAGGAATATTAAAAGTATTCAAATTTCCTACTAATGGGGAGGTTCTCAGAAAATGGCATACAGCAATAAAGCGTGAAAATTTTCAACTCTAAGGTACGTGGAAACCTTTTGTTAACCTTATTTTAAACTACTCGTAAAATAAAAATTTTGAACTAGAAAATTTAAATTTGGCTAATTTTATAATCTAATGCATCTCACAGCGGGAAGTCAAAGCGCTGAAAAGATTTTTGAAAAATGAAATTTATGTTTGTAATGGAAAGAATATATTACTTGTGTTGTTATAGTAACCCATAACCTGTTTTTGCCAATGTATCAAATAAGTTCAAAGTAAATATGTATATTTAGGAAGGGATTTTAAACTTTATTATGGACACAGAATAATAAGGGTTGCATGTTTTTGATCCCAATAGTAATATGTTGATACATTCGTACTTAGTTATTTAAGTGTTTAGGCAGCGCCAGATTAACTTTTTGGGATCCCTATTTCTGGGCACAAATGCTTGTAAAATACTTATATCCTATACGAAATATATGTATGTCATGTACACATCTAACATGCCTATGTCCTTTATATAAATGTTAAGGCCTTGTTGCCATGTGAAATACATCTTTTATGTTTGCAGACATAGAGAATTGCATTGAATTATCATTTTTAATATTTATTACTAAAGGAACACAAACACTGAATCAAGTATAGACACCAAAAATTAGATATGAATGCACAAAAACAGAAGTTCACACATAGTTCAGGAGTAAGTTTGCCTTTAAAATGTCCGTTCAAAGATTTTGAAGCATTTTTCTACAAACCAACACACTGAAGAACTCTCGTGTGAGCAGTGTGTATGCTCTATCTGTGGTAGGATGGGAATTTATCAAAACCATTCAATTTCTTAAAAATTAGGTGAAATATATCAGTACTACCTGGGCAAGAAATTATTTACTTGCCCAGGTAGTAAAAGCTGGATGCGCAGGAAAATGTATCTTTTAAGATAACAAACCAGAACCCTATTTTTTTTAAGTTAAAAATATGAACTGTTTTAACATGTTTGCACTTCCATTTTAAGGGTCTGTATTACAAATGTTCAATGCACAAACGTGTGTATACCAATTTTTAAGATGCTGATGCTAAAATTGGTATGAAATGGTACGATGATGAAACTAGTGTTTCGGAAATTTAGTGATTCTGCCATGTTCCTTTTGTTAAAGTTTTCTCCCTTTGTCACTAAACATGAGAGGCCAGTTACATCAGAGGCATGCATACTGTTGTTGATTATAAACAAAATTTGGAGCAAAACTAGGTTTCCGATTTCTGGGCGTAGAGCATAACATAATTAAAGATGTGATATTACTCTTTCCTTGGTACTTCGTAACAATAATACAACTTCCATTAATTAACAATGACATGAAACACGACATGTGATGACTGTCTTTTTTTTCTTGTGTAGTAGGAAATTTTATTACAAACTTTTTTATTTTAAAATTTAGTTTCCATGCACAGGCAATTAGATGTTTTATTTACCTGCCCAGACGAATGATTTACATGCTCTGGGCACCTCGGGCATGGTATTTTTAAGCCTTGGATATTGTTATTTTTAAGAGAAAGAAAGTACGTGGATCTACATGAATCCACATATTGTGGAAACTATGTTCTAAACAAACAAGATTTTTAAAATACAAGTAGAAATATATACTCGCTACTTTTTTTTTTTTTTGAAAACATTTGCTTAAAATGAGAGATCAACTTTTTATTCATTTATCTAGACTGATCTGTTTCCAGACTTCCTGCACTGTGTCTTCACAAGCTACAGCAATAATAACTGGAACTAATATATCTCATATTATCCGATAACTACTGGAAAGTGTGCTTCCAAACGTGAGGGTGGGTGTCAACTTTTGTATGGGGAAAAACTTCTTCAATCCTTCATAGAATTTATTTTGAAACCAAGATCATAAAAAAAGGAAAAAACAATCTTTTTCAATAGCTTTAGCAATGACAAAACATGTGTGCAAAATTTTATACCATTGCTTTTTATAGTTTCTGAGAAAATGGTACATCAAGTTAGTCAATTTATAATGAAACATGTACATCTTTTAAAATACATCCTATAGTACCAAAACAATCGCTTAGATTTATTCAGTACAATAACTGCATGTGCATTTGTCAGGTTCTCAAAAAATATAATAATTATCTGAAAAAATACTTTAAGAAATTATTGAAACAAATTTCAGATTTTCTTAGAAACGTGTCTTTGAAATTCTTCAAGGAACAGCTAACGGACACATAATCAAATTGTGCTTGTGATACACAAAGAACTACACAACCATAATTATATGTACATTGGCAGTTTTGCTGAATACTTCTTGAAAATCAAATTTCTGCCAATAAGTTACTTGTATTTTTCCAGATAAAAAGAAATGCTTATATTGTGGATCCAAATAGTTTTGCTTAATGCTACTAATATACTTAATACATTGACAAGGTAACTTTTTTTGAAATAGTGCTCTGGAAGACAAAAATTATAAACTTTATATTTGCTTATCAAAATGAAGTTGTCCAAACACGTAACTAGATGGTACTAAAATTAGGAAAACTTGTTATGTCATTATTGTACGTTTAATAATGTAGCAATTGCATAATTTTCTTGAAATCTTAATTTATTTCATGCAATCAGTGGATCAAGCAGCAATTCACTGTATGTATGTTAAAACGTGTTTTATTGAGCCTTTGGTAATAATTAAAAAACACAGAAAAAAATTCAGTTTTTCTTGACCTTTTTTTATATATTAGTGATCACGGATTGCATATAAAATACATTTTCACTAAAGGAATTATTTCATTACTAAAATTTTCATAGTCATAAGTTTGCAATGAATGAAAAATCTGATTCCTTAAATATGTCAATCGACATCTTTTGAAACAACGGCGATACTTCGTAATGGACCCTCAAACTAATCTTTCAAGTACAAGAACGATTTGTTCACAAGTACAGGAATCGTTCGGCTAACTATAAAGACACTATAACTTCAAGTGAAACTACGACAACAGTTTATAATTTCGATTATAGGAATGGTTTATCACTTCCAGTGAAATGACAGGGATGCTTTCATTAAGTTGACGAATCTGTGTTGCTTACCCTTTCCAGTCGAAATTATTGCTACGCTAAATTTTACGCTGTAATTTCTTTTTCTTCTGTATTTTAAAAGATTATTAAACAAACTTGTTAACTCTGTAGTTATTTGAAAACTAACACACAAGTTCTTATTTAAATGCAGTGAAACTCTAAAAGAACGCACGACCTGGTTAGTTGGTGTACGTAAAGACGCGTTCGTTCGCACATCGCCGTAATGCTCCTCTCCGCGACTACGGACTACTCTAGTGACGTCACAAATCGGTGCGCGCGCCTGCTAAGCTATTAGGGGGTGATGGCTCGTTCCCCCACTTAAGTCTTCCAGGGTAGAATAAAAAAAAAAACGTGTTCTGGAGTGGGGATTTTTTCCTATCTGAAAAACTGAGAAAATTGATCAGGTTTTCTCAAATTTTCAAGGAAAAAATCCTGCGACAGAACACTAACAACATCAAATTAAAATCCAATAATTTTTTTTTTTTGAGGTTTAACGACCGCCGTGAGCAACTTAATGGGCTATAAGCAGTCGCGCGTCCCTAATTTTGGGTCACTGGTTCCAGGAAAGGGAGAGAGCCAGTACCGTAAGACAAACACAACATCCATGCCTCACCGGGATTCGAACCCGGACCCCTTACGGACGAATGATCAGAGGCCAGCGCCTTAGACCACTGCGCCACCGGGGCGGCATCCAATAATTCTGATGAAAACAGTCTTTTTTAGCATAATAACAGTTCTTGTCAGCTGTACCCTTACAAAAAAGTCGTACTTCTTCTACTTCTTTAACATTTTTTCTATGGTGTATAAAAACCACTAGACAAGTTTTTATATAAATCTTTAGAATGATGGCCCCTTTTTCTATAAAGACGTTTATATAATTTCTGTCTGGTGCACTATAGAAATGTTTACACAAAATTCCTACAGAAATAGTGGACACAATTCTATGGAAACCTTGATAGAAATTGTATAGAAACTGGACTGGGATTTCTATAGAAACTCATAGAATTGCTGAGATTTGATATAATCCTATAGAATATGGTCCCTTTTTCTATAGGATTATATCAAATTACTGTTTCTATAGATTTTTCTATAGTATTCCATAAATGGATACTATGAGTTTGCCATTTAGTCTTTTCAAATCGTTTTCTGAAGTAATGTGAAAAATTCATTGACTCATGATTAATTTGGACATAAGCCATGTAACCATAAATGAGCAGGGCCTGATTTACGCCTAGGCACGCAAGGCACATGCCTAGGGCCTTCAAATTGAAAAGGCCCCAAAATCTTGGCTAAAAAAAAAAAAACTTTCCCTTTTTCAAAATATTTATACGTGGGTAGATGTGATGTGGAGTAACTATATATAAATCGCTGGCAAAACACAAGCAAGTACTGGCAATATAATATGTGATATTTCTAGTTAATATCAGTAACATTTTCCAGATAATTTTTTTTTTCATTGGAGGTTTAACGACCACCGTGAGCAACTCAATGGGCTATAAGCAGTCGCCCGTCCCTAATTTAGGGTCACTGGTTCCAGGGAAGGGAGAGAGCCAGTGCCGTAAGACAAACACAACATCCATGCCTCACCGGGATTCGAACCCGGGCCCCTTACGGACGAATGATCAGAGGCCATCGCTTAGACCACTGCGCCACCGGGGAGGCCCAGATAATTTGGGGAGGGTATTTGTGTGAGATTAAACAAAATATTGTCGTGTTGTGTAATAAAAGCTAGCAGTATGTGTATGTTTGTAATTATGGCTTACTAAGATCAACTATATACTTCAATTTCAAATACTGCATGGTTCTGAAGCAATTTTTAAACATTTTGACATTTTAGCTCCCAAAAGTTATATTTGAAAAATCTTTGGACTTAATTCGGGCAAGGTTTGAATCCCCCAAACATCTCTCTTAAATACACCCCTGGTTAATATGGTAATAGTATAGTTTAGACACACCTGGCAAAAAATCCAATGTCCAATTGAATTTTACCCGTCATATGGCTTTGTCACACACAACTGTTTCATTGATGAATCTTTAAGTCTTTTCAGATGCAAATCAGTAGGACAGCATAAAAATCTAAGAGAAAACAGTATTTTTACCAGGTACTACCGTAATTTAATGTCAGTCTTATAAATGTATTGTGTTTATTAAATTATTACGCTGGATTGTAATACAGTCGCCCAAAATGGTCACACTACCTACTCGACTCCGTAAAGTAAATGTCGAGTTGAGGGGGCCTCATTTAGGGTTGTGCCTAGGGCCCAATTCTGTGTAAGTTGGGCCCTGTAAATGAGTATTAAAACTCTAAAGACATTACTTCATTTGAATAAAGCTCGTGCTGAAATCTGGCTTCCTAGTTCTTTAAACTAAATACTTAATCAAACATGTGTCACGAGTAAGCACAGTTTTCCGTGAATGTTTTACTGTTAGATCGTTACCTCCAAACAGTAGTGAGTAATAATTCTACTCATTTTTTTTAACTATTCAGACGAATTTTATTTATATCTGAAAATGATTATTTCTACAGTAAATGAAACTGGTTTTTAAGCACATAACTTCGGAATAAAATTTTCTGTTTGTATCAGTTGCATGGCTGCTGTGTTTCTCAGTGATGGAAATGCCGTGAATCGTTGCTGCCTGACCCGCTGATAATGGCACCATGCTTTACATGCGTCAGCGGCACCTCGTCCAATCTAGTCTCTTATATAAGCTGACCAGACGACCCCAATTCTTTAGGACAGTCCTCGAATTTAGTTTACTATCCCCAAAAACGTCTGAAGCCTTTGGGGACGCAAATTGTCCTCAAATTTTAATGTTTGTCCCCAAATGTCCTCGAATTTATACTTCCTCATTAACCCTTTAGATTTACAATGAAAATTTTTCTTAAAAGTAGTTTCCGTTGTACTAATTTTCCAACATGCTTCTTGTGAAAACAAATTTATAATTTTTTTTCTTCTTTCTGGGTTTAACGACCACTGCGAGCAACCAATCACCTGTCTCTAACTTGCAGACATTCGTTCTAGGGAAGGGAGAGAGCAAGTGCTGCAAGACAAACACACCACCCGGGCCTCATTCGGGATTCGAATCCGTACAAACTTGTACGAATGGTCAGTAGCCAGCACTAGGTCAATGCACCACTGGCGCTGTGAAATTTCGACTATACTTGTTCTGAGTTTCTCCAAAAACTTTGGCAAAGAAAAATTCGCCATGCGATTACTATGGTGTGGCAGGTATGCAGCCTAATTTTAATTCAGCGCATGTACCTAAGGTAAAGCATTTCACTTTCGCAAATATGTTCTCTCCATCATAGTTCTGCTTTGTCAATACAAATTACCAACATTCTACAAGATATATCTTTTAAGACACAGATTTTAATGTGTAATATCACACTTATTGAAGCAATGCAGTTTTAAGACAAAAATATTTGCAACTTTTATTTTGAGTACGTAGGCCTATGTGTCCCCAAATGAACTACCGATTTGGGGACTCCACGCCCTTTTGTCCTCAAATCGGTGTCCCGATATCTGGTCACCTTACTCTTACATGATATTTGCAACTCCAACCACGTCCCGACTCGATCGAGCGTGAGAAAACGCTCTCTACGGCCTGTGCGATTTTTTTTTTGAATTTTTAACGACCACCTTGAGCAACTCAATGGGCCATAAGCAGTCGCCCGTCCCTAATTTAGGGTCACTGGTTCCAGGGAAGGGAGGGAGCCAGTGCCATAAGACAAACACAACATCCACGCCTCACCGGGATTCGAACCCGGACCCCGTTCGGACGAATGATCAGAGGCCATTGCTTAGACCACTGCGCCATCGGGGCGGCCACGGCCTGTGCGATGACCGCTGAAAGCAGGAATCAGTAGTTCTAAATATATCCGCCAACGTCAGACGGCGCTGATTGCCCACTGTACGAATACTATCTCAGTTGCAAGCCAAACGATATAACAATTAGTAATAGTAATTCTGATTTTATTTTTCTGGAGCCAGATGTTTTCCAGTACATTTGGTTGGAACATTATACTGAACAATCAAAGAACTGAAACAAAGTCAGAATAACGCGTAATAATCTATATAATTACAGAGTCAAATTAAATCTCAGGCTATTCCGTCATGAATTGTTTTAGTATTAAAACCAAGCAAAAAAAAAAAAAAAGGTAAGGATTAGAATAATGTTATAGCTGGTGAACTAATCCGAATGAGTTACGGAATAAAACCGTATTGCATTCAGTTATTGAAACAATATAGGAAGGTGGTATGATTATGCTAGTAGCCGTAGAAATTGAAATACAGAATTCATAAAAGCAAGTATTTCCCCAAATGAGTTTCGCTGAAATGCATTTTGCATTCAATAAAATACAAAAAAAAAAGTTTCATTGTATTTTAAAATTTCTTAACAATGTCAACCATGAATTAAAAGAATACTTACGATTTTTTTAATTCACTTTTTTCTGGAAGGTTGCGTTCCACAAACGTTTCATCAGTGTTCATCAGTTCACTTCTGGTAGCTTTACAAAATATAACTTAACTGAATATTGAGCCTTTGGTAATAATTAAAAAAAACAATATTTTCCTATGCTATAATTTATTGTAAAATTTTAGGGTAGTTTTATCAGTCACTTGTTTTGCTATGTTCCTGAGCTGTATGGGAAGAAATTTTTCACAAATTAAAATGCTGATCTTCTCACTGTGCTGATTTCCTTCACATTTTAACAAAGGACATTTTTTCAATTTTGGAAGAATATATGAAGACAAGTTTCGTAGCAGCAGGTTCTGTGGCAAATGGGGCAATGACTTTTCAACAAAATCTTATATAACTGATAGCATCATAAAAAACACCTGGTGTTGGATATTTAAGTCCACCACGATCTTGACTTGAAATTAAGCTAAGAATGGGTGTTCTACAGTCACAGTTTGCTAGCTTTTCTATACATGAAGTACAATCAATATTTGATTCCATTATTTTCACTCAATAGCCAGCCGCAAATGCGTGGCTAGCAGATTTTAAGTTCGTCTTAGGCGTATCTAGTGGAGGTGAAAACAATTATTTTAATTAAAAAGATAAAAATAAAATTAGATTTTACTACAAAGGCAAACATAACAGATTTTTAAATTAGTTTTAAATGAACTTACTGTAAAAAACAAATTAAAACAGAAATAAAAAATGTGCATGGGTCTAATGTTTCTGAAATTATATGTACTGTATTACTGTATACTGTACATATTATATAAGAAGTGTGGAGAGACATGCTTGGTGCAAGCATGAAAGATAAAAAGAGGAACACATAGGTTAAGAAAATGGGCAGAAGTTGATAGTATAATCAAAGTAAGATGCTCAAGTGTCAATATGCTAGACACATTGCTAGAACTGACCATCGTTGGAAAACTGAAATACCAGATTGGATATCAAGAATGAGAGAGATGGGTGAATGAAATCAAAAAGCCTGCTTGGAAGAGACTGGAAGGAGGCCTTCATCCATCAGTGGATTGATAACTGCAGATGATATATAATAAATTGTACATGAATTTCACAGTTATATTTTTATATTGTTCATTATGTTAGTGAAAAATGCTTAATGTATGGTTCCAGCTCTTACTTATGGATCAAAGACATGGACTAAGAAATTCATAGGCTGCGAACATGGGCAGCTTGACAGATGAGGCACTGCCTCACCAGAAACCTTGAAACCTTTTGCCCATGAACAAAGTTTTATATATGTGAGATATAAATATACCTCACAAGCCACCACTGGCTGAAATTAACTGAAAGAAGGATAGAGATATGTATCAGCGTTCGATTCACCCAGTGGTCCGCTGGCCATTAGCCAGTAAAACTTCCATCGGACCACTGAACTATTGATTTTACTGGCTCAAATGTCCAGTAAAGTTTTTTTCCTAATCTGTCACATGTTAAAAAATGAATTTCTATTTCTTTTACCTTGTTATACGGTTTCCCTTTTAGGCTGCAAACTAGTGATAGGTTCATGAAATGCTATTGGATAACAGCTATTTATTTTACTCCTCATCATTTGTAAAGAGTGGAAGAAACAATAAATACAGAAAGGCAGTTTCCCAGTCCCCGTCTTGTAATGACAACAGATGTTTTTTCTTACCTCTACCCCACCATTTGTAATGAGCAGAAGTAAGCAGAATAAATATCCTGCTCTTGGATTCGTCCACCCTAGTGAATACAGAAGATACTGACACCAGACACGAGCTAGTTTCTGTTTCTTCTCCAAGAAAACACACTAGCGGAGGAGGTCAGTTGGATGCAGGAGCAGGAGGGTAATTTTTGTAAAAGAATAATTCATATGAAACAGTGTTCAGTGGAGAACTAAAAATAACTTCATGGGAAAGTAGGAGGGATGAGCAGTAAGATTAAAATAAGAAAAAGGAAACTAAACCCTAAAAAATAAAATATATACTGTAAGAATGGCTGCTAATATACTGTATGTCAATTTTGTACCCTTGGAGTATCTTCATTCCTTTACTTTAAAACAGACTGAGAATGCACTCTTACTCTGCCATATCACCAAACCATCGGAATGTTATTCTTGAAATATTCTCTGCCCTGTGAGTTGCACTTTCAAAGTAGATGTTTTAAAAACAGATATTGGAGATAATTCCACTGAAGTGATACATTATTTTCTTCATATATTGTAGATGTTTCAGTTTTCATTTATTTATTTTTTACGGACCAGTGGGCATTTTGGTGGACCAGTGGCTTGCAAATTCTAGTGGTCCGCTGGGCCAGTAAAAGATTTATTTCTAATTCTAACACTGTGTATACTTGGTATAACCAGAAAAAATAGGAAGAGAAACTTCTCAATCAGGAACCTGACAATAGTTGATTACATAATTTTCAAGGTGAAGTCCCTAAAATGCAGGGACGTCGCCAGACTTCGAAATCAGGATGGGCGAGCATTTTTCTTTGGTGGGGCAAGCTTAATAGTAATTTTTCTTTTTTACGAAACACTGAGATAACTAATTTTTAATGCTTTTCACTTCCGGCTACAAATGAATTTATTCAATCCTCCCCCCTCGATCTGGACACACACACACACATACATACACAGGCCCGACTAGTTACGCCACTGGTGTAAGATAAAAGTGTTGGTAGAATGTCGCCTTCAACTTTTTTGCTTGCTCTGAATGCATTGTCCGAAATTGCTTCAAGAGATCTGGGATTCGATTCCCCAGCGGTGACCGAATAACAATTTTTCGGTTGTTGTGTGTTGCTAAACGTGGACAGAGCGATGTCTTTGTTTATTCACTGACGCCACGTATTTGGAGGATTTTCACTTTGGATCTCGCCCTTTAGATTTAATTGCTATAATTCATATATAGCCACAGCAGTTAATGCCCACCAGATGGAGATGTCTCAGTAGCTGAGCCCATCTTACGGATTTATGATGTCAGAAGCTGACAGAAAAACAACAAAGCGCCGTGGATTGTTGACCACCGTGGTGTAAGGCTAACGCGCTTGGCTGGATATCTAGAGATCTGGTATTCGGATCCCCAGCGGTGACCAAATAACAATTTTTCGGTTGCTGTGTGATGCTAAACGTGGAAAGAGTTATGTCTTTGTTTATTTATTATTCTGAAATTGATTTTCAAAATTTTGCATTTTTGCTTTCAAGAACAGTACTGTACTTGAACAATTTAAAGGAAAACGTCATTTTTGTTTATCTAAATCAAATTTTAAGTCATGCCATGCTGACACAATACCTCCCCCTCCTTAACACTCCCTTCCTTCAAGCCAGCAAATTTGCAGCGCACTCCTCCCCTACAAAGCAGTCTTCAGCCACTTCCTGTACTTTCACTATCCCGGGGCAGTCTTAAGAGTGCTACTGTATCTTTAGACTCCACTTTCCGTGTTGAAGCCCCCTATTTTGTAAAGCCTCCCCAAGCCATACAAGCATGAAAAGAGGCTTAAACTAAGGAATTGGAAGACAACTGAATTTTCATGTCCCTACGGATGCTATTTTGATAACCTTTCAATGAAGAAGTAAACAACGCACTTCCTAGTGGAAAATACGTAGGGCTACATGAAATAAAACACAAGTTCAGATTATATCTTAAAGTTAAATATACTGAAAAATATATGGCACATTTTGAACTGGGTGGGTGGCAGGGTGGGCAAGATAATTCAGCCCACCCTCACATCCTCTTGGTAACATCCATGCTGAAATGGCAATGGGCTTACCGTCTTGGAACCAGCCCATCTCATGTAAAATGTATAAGTACACACACACACTTGCCATTAAGCAATCCCTACCTGCTACAATCCTGACAAACAGCTAATGCATGACAAAGAACCAGCACAAGATTTACAGATCTCCCACAACTTACACTCACAACAGGGGTGCCAACTTTACCAAATTATTGGGTGGGGGGGGTGCAGACGTATAGAGATCAGACGTGGGAGATGGGCACGTTTCTTCCATTGTCAGGAGAAAAATGAAAAAAAAATGGGCGAAAAGATAAACTACGAGACTCGACGTATATTTTAAAACCAATTGTAATTGCTCATCACTATGTGCTTTTATATTTAAATCTATAAATCAACGTTTCCCTCAAGAAACTGTTTGGGTAACATTGTATGCTGGAATATATATATATATAATATTTGAATCATCACCATCATTGTCAACCATTTACAATCCACTGCTGGATGAAGGTCTCCCAAGTTTCTATCAATTACACATTTTGCTAAATACTTTTTCTGAAGCACTTGGTAATCTGATTTCACAGGAACTCTTGAATTCGGGTTTTCTACCCTTTGTCCTTGTATACGGGAACCATAACAGTTTATCCTCAGTCACTTGGACCAATTCTTGGATTCCAACATATTTCTACCAGTTTTGTCATAATATTTCTATAATTTTATATTATAGCAAAACACGGATCTGCTGGTGACGGAACCTGAGCCAAATGCTTTCCCTAAGTAGTCTTGACCCAAGGCATAGTAGCATCTATTAGGGGTATGCAAAAGTTTCCATCGCCCCCGCTGGCGGGCGCTGTAGTGGCCTAACCAGCTGGCAACCCGTGATGTCAGTTCGCACATGAAGCCAAGCATGGCGGCCGATAAAGTTCATTTGCGGCACTGCTTGTTATTCATGTTTAATTTAGGGAAAACTGCGAGTGAAGCATACGGTTCAATATGTCAGGTGTATGGAGAAACGGTTATGGGTGAGCGGACGTGTCGAGAATGATTTGCCAAGTTTAAGAAAGGTGATCTAAGCTTGGAAGACAAGCCACGTACAGGTATATCGCAGGAACTGGCAGACGAGGAGCTGGAATCGCTGTTGCAAGAGGATGCCACACAATCGACCATGCAAATGGCGAAACGCTTGAAAGTGGCTCAATCGACGGTGGTACTGCATCTACAGGCCTTGGGGAAGATCCAGAAGATTGGTAAGTGGGTTCCACATACTTTAACGGTAACGGAACGTAATATTGGTCAACGATTGGGCATCTGCATGTCGTTGCTGAAGAGGTTTCAAGGGAAGAATTTCTTGTGGAAGGTTGTCACCGGGGATGAAAAATGGGTCTATTGCGACAACCCCGTATGCAAGAAATCCTGAGTCGACCCAAGCCAGTCATCAACATCCACTGCTAAACAGGATATCCACGGGGAAAAGGTGCTGTTGTGTGTATGGGGGGAAATGCATGGAGTGCTATACTTCGAACTGTTGAAACCAGGCGAAACAATCACTACACAATGATATATCGATGAAACTGAACGCCGCAATCGAGCAAAAACGCCCATGGACAGGTAAAGGACGCCGCCCAGTCATCCTGTTACACGATAATGCCAGACCACATGTCATTGCCACCACGAAATCAACCCTTGAACAGTTACACTGGGAGGTTTTACAGCACCGGGCTTACTCCCCGGACATTGCACCCTCAGACTTTCATCTGTTTCGCTCTATGCAACATGCATGCCCTAGCCCAACAGCGGTTCACCACAGTTCCAGAGGTGGAAAATTTCGTCACTGCATTCTTCACCTCAAAACCCGAGTCCTATCACAGGGTATAATGAATAAAATTCTCCGGCTGGACGTGTAGTGCAGGAAAGCTTACGTTAAGTCACGTTAGGGTTATTGAAAGGTTACTTGACGTAGCTAAAGTGTGCTTAATCTTCAAAGTGCTAGAGTTTGTTTAGGTAAGACACGCACGTGCAATAAATTCCAAGAATATGGAATTTATTTTTACTCAGCGTTCCTCATTATCCTGAATATCAGTAATATAACTTCGGTTTTAGTACATTAGTACCTTGAAGGCTCCTTATTAGAGCGGTAAACACAATATTCCCTGAACTTAACGTAAACACTCAATGAAATAGACTTAACGGCCAGACAGAGGTCTGACAATAAAATGAACTAAGTAAACGTACTCACTTTTAACCTTTTATTGGGGAGCTCCTGGTATTACTCAAATACACACTCCAAAATAACACAACTACTGATAGCCCGAACTTTCGTACTAACGTAATATCGTAGAAACGTAGGTAAATCGCATATCAATAATCAGGAAGAACCTATCACATATAAAACGAAGCTCTCTGGTATACTTCAGCGCGCCTATATATACTGCATACCACCACGTCATGACTTACACTCATTGCCACATATAATTCAGCGGGAGAAACAACATCTCGTTAAGTGAGAAGATAATTTGCATAGGAAAATAAAATAACAAGAGATAGTAAAATAAAAAAGAAACTGAATCTAGAGTATACGTTACATCATCTCCCCCTTATATATACATATTTTTTTTTTTTTGAAAAACCTATCAAATTTTGAGTGTAGTCTTACATTTCGCTGACTGACGTTTATCGTCCTACTTTTTTTTTTGTGGCGGCAGTATTTACAACTTAAAGCTTGGCATAACAAATTCAGTAAACCTGTGTCCGCAGCTATTGTCGTCTGTGAAGCAGGAAACACTTTTTATACGTGTACAGAACAAACCTGCATCGGCATACCTTATTTTTATTCTGCCCAGCAGGAATCACTTTTTTTATTTCATTTTACTTCCTCATATTTTCAACTCTATATATATTTATCGTTGATTACAAACAAACTGTATCAGCAGCGAAGATTGCCTGTAGCTGCCTAACAGTAACAATTTTCACTATTTTACCCCTAACACACACACATATATATATATATAAAATTCAGATTAGTAGACGGACATAGAATATATATATAAAAAAAACTACATATATCACAAAAAGAATACGTAGGCCCACACGGAAAAAAAAATTCTGTCACGCCAACTGGTCGTGCAGGAAAAACAACATAATGCGAAAATAACCTGTCCACGAGAACTTACTTATCTCGAGGACGCATAAAAAAACCCTAGTACGATATCTTTTTCCAGTCCTAATCGGACTGGTAAATTCTGGTGGCGCCAATATTTTCTGCGACTTGAATGGATCTGGAACATCTGTAGTCTGTCGGTCAAGAAATTCTGAAGTCTGTCGGTCAAGAAATTCTGAAGTCTCTCGGTCAAGAAATTCTGAAGTCTGTCGGTCAAGAAATTCTGAAGTCTCTCGGTCAGGAATTCCCTGCGTCTGACAGGAACGGCTAAAGTCTGTCGGTCAGGAATTCCCTGCGTCTGACAGGAACGGCTGAAGTCTGTCGGTCAGGAATTCCCTGCGTCTGACAGGAACGGCTGAAGTCTGTCGGTCAGGAATTCCCTGCGTCTGACAGGAACGGCTAAAGTCTGTCGGTCAGAAATTCCCTGCGTCTGACAGGAACGGCTGAAGTCTGTCGGTCAGGAATTCCCTGCGTCTGACAGGAACGGCTGAAGTCTGTCGGTCAGGAATTCCCTGCGTCTGACAGGAACGGCTAAAGTCTGTCGGTCAGGAATTCCCTGCGTCTGACAGGAACGGCTGAAGTCTGTCGGTCAGGAATTCCCTGCGTCTGACAGGAACGGCTGAAGTCTGTCGGTCAGGAATTCCCTGCGTCTGACAGGAACGGCTGAAGTCTGTCGGTCAGGAATTCCCTGCGTCTGACAGGAACGGTCAGGAACGGCTGAAGTCTGTCGGTCAGGAATTCCCTGCGTCTGACAGGAGCGGTCTCCCCCAGGCTTTCGATATGTTGTCCCTTTGTGCTGGAGCCCGTGTTGTCCTTCCAGCATTCTTTTGAAGGGACGTGGCTCCGGCCACATCGCTTGTTTTCTCTTTCTACTTTTTGGCATGACAGTAGAAGTAGGCATCGGCCCTGTTTGCCCTGAGCGTTAGTTCCAGGGGCGAAACCCGGGCGGATGCAAGGATCTCTGCCTTCGTCGCTGTTGCGGCGAAGCAGATTGGGGAGACAAGTTGCGTTTTCGACCAGCTTTTGGTGTTGCTGGGCGGTTTGTAATATGTGTCTGACGTTTAGGAATTGTCAAACTATCGTCTATATCTGGTAAATCAGAAATATGTGATGACTCTGAGTCGCTGCTGTAAGTTAGTGGTCGTGCAGGGCGATGTTTATTTCTGCCTATTGGAATACTCTCTGAAGAGGTATTCAAGGAAGTAGGAGCTTGTGTTGGTGCAGAGTTATTAGGGAATGGTGCAGCAATAGTCTCGGCAATGGTTGGAGGGAAGGGAATGATACTAGAATTTGAAGAACTTGATTCGAGCCTTCGTCTTATGGTAGAATCAGGTTGCGTTCTTGGAAGCCAGTTTTGTGGAGGGAGGGTGAAGAAAAAATAACTGGAGATTCTTCAAAAATGTTTGTCGGTTCGTCCAAAACTTCTGGAGGTTGATCGTGTGATATAGACTCTTGAGTCTGTGGAACAGAAGGTTGAGTAGGGTTGATTATAAAATCTATATTTCGTTCATGATACTTGCGACACTGAGCAACGTGTACGTATTGAAATTGATTGTCAGGTTTTTCAAGGATAATGTTATTTTCATACACATTTGCCACCCGATATGGACCTTCGTAGCTGGGTGCAAATTTCTTTGCTAAAGTATGAGAAACAGAAGACTGGAAGTGTGTCTTCAAGAGAGTTAGATCTCCAACGACAAGATCTGGTTCCCTACGCCTAGTATTATAGTATCTTGCTTGAGCCGCTTGTGCTCCTATCATTGCAACACGAGCTTTCTCTGCCATGATTCGTACTGATTGCGGAGTTGGTCACTGGTTTAGTTCGTCGATAATCCCCGTTAAATTTTCAAAAGGGGTCTTAATTTTTCGACCCAAAAAAAGTTCTGCGGGAGTAAACTTAGTAGATTCGTGAACAGACGAGCGGAGGGCGAACGAAAAAAGCTCAAGATGTTCGTCCCACCGCTCGTGATGATCCATGACAAATGTAGCGATCATTTTAACTAGCGTGCGGTTTACTCGTTCCGCGGGATTACTCTGGGGATGATATGGGGAAATGAATTTATGCTTTATGTGTAGTCTCGCACACATTCTTTCAAAAATGTCAGAAATAAATTGGGGACCATTATCCAAAACTACTTGATTAGGTGCCCCATATCTAGAGAATACTTTATTAATTAACACATTACAAATAACTTCCGCCGTAGCGGCTTTAATGGGAAAGACCTCGACCCATTTAGAGAAATTATCGGTTAATACTAAAACGTAACGAGCTTTGTTTTTAACAGATGAAGGATAAGGTTCCAATAAATCTATTGAAATAATGTCAAAACACGAGAACTTGAACTAGATTTCAAGTGACCATCTGGTCTTACATTACGGTAATTATAAATCTGACACAAGTGACATGATTGAACGTATGCGAGCACACTTTGGTACATGCCAGGCCAATAGGCAACATCCCGCAATTTAACACGGGTCTTACGAATACCTAAATGGCCTGCAATAGGTTTGTCATGAAATTCGTTTAAAAGACCCATTCTAAGGGTTCGCGGAATACATGGGCAAAACTCTGCCCTAGTAGTCCTAGATTTCGTATAGTAAAGAAGACCCTCTATGACTTCAAAATGCTGTGACCTCCCAGCCAGAGAAGGGTCACTTTGTTGTGGTGAACCCGCAAGCAAAAAATTATAGGTTTCCCCAAAATCTGGATCATTTACTAATTCTGCCATTATCTGCTCTCTGGATGTTATATCAGCTATTAGAAGTAAAGGCTGACATCCAGGAGTAGTTTCTGTGGGAACCCCACTAATCGGGACGCGAGATAATGCATCCGGTAATTGATTCTTATGACCTGGCTGGTACGAAATTTTTTTTTTTTTTTTTGATTGGAGGTTTAACGACCACCGTGAGCAACTCAATGGGCTATAAGCAGTCGCCCGTCCCTAATTTAGGGTCACTGGTTCCAGGGAAGGGAGAGAGCCAGTGCCGTAAGACAGACACAACATCCATGCCTCACCGGGATTCGAACCCGGACCCCTTCGGACGAATGATCAGGGGCCAACGCCTTAGACCACTGCACCACCGGGGTGGCTACGAAATTTTGATATTGCTCTCTTGTAACTTAAGAGCCCACTTCATAAGTCTGTTAGAGAGGTGCTTAGCAGAATTCAAATACTGAAGGGCAGAATGATCCGTAATTATATTAACTGTCAATTCGTTGAGATAACATTGACATTTTTCAAGAGCATACACTACAGCAAGACATTCGCGTTCTGTAGCTGAATAATTGCGTTCAGCTTTGGCTAAAGTACGGGACGCAAAAGCTATTGGATGCCCAGCTTGTGACAAAACGCAACCAAGACCAACTCCGGATGCGTCAGTATAAATATCAAATTCCTTAGTATGATCCGGGAAAGTCAACACCGGAGGCTGAGTCAACGCAGATTTTAGTGCTTCAAACGCTGCGTTAGCCTCAGGTGTCCAAACAAACTTCTTGTATTTACGTTTCAAAGCATACAATGGCTCGCAGATTGTAGCATAAGCGGGGACGAACTGCTGATACCATCCGGTCATTCCCAGAAAGCGTGATAGTTCTTTGGCTGTTTTTGGCCGTGGAAAGTCAACTATAGGCCTGATTTTTTCATCATCCGTAAATAAGCCGTGGGGAGTGATTTTCAACCCCAGATATACAATCTCGTCCCTCGCTATCTGGCATTTACTAGGTTTTAACGTCAAGCCAACATTGTATATGAGTTGGAACACCTGTTTGAGCAGAGAAAGGTGCTCGTCAAAAGTCTCGGATGTAATAATAATGTCATGCAAATATACATGCACATGGGGACCTAGAACAGGTCTGAGAACCGTATCCATAAGCTTTTGGAAAGTAGCAGGTGCAGAGGCTAGTCCAAAGGGCATACGCAGGTATTCATAAGCCCCAAAAGGAGTCACAAAGCCTGTTTTATCTACGGAGCCTGGATGTACTGCAACCTGCCAATATCCACTCGCCAAATCCAAGGTTGACATATATTTAGTTGACGATAGGTCATGCAAAATATGCGACATGACAGGTAGTGGATAATTTATCGCTTTCGTGACTTGGTTTAGCTTGCGGAAATCTGTCACGAAACGAAATTCGTTGGGTTGTTTCTTTGGAACAAGAAAAGCAGGTGCGGCCCAGGCGCTTGTTGATTCCCTTATTATGCCCTGTTTAATCATCTCTGAAATTTGACGTTGCATTTCCTGTTTTTTATGGGGAGCACAAGGGTAAGGTTTCGTCGCTATCGGTTTCGAACCATCAGTGTCAATGACGTGATAAACCACCTGTGTGAAGCCAGGTTGATCGGAAAATAAACCAGGTCTTTCATTCAAAAGTTGAGAAAGCTGGTTTCGTTGCCTCGCATTCAGTTGTTTACTCAGTAACAAATTCGTTATGTCTATAGGATCGTTAGGAATCACTTCGACAGGTTCCGGAAAGGAAATAACATGTTGTTCGAAATTCATGGTAACTTTAAAAGTATTGATAAAATCTATGCCCATTAGACATTTAACAGGTAGGTCGTCTATGAGCAGGAAAGAATGCGTAAAACGAGCCTTTCCCAGCCCTAGAGATAATGTGACAGTTCCTGTGATACCGAATATTTCGTTATTTGCACCTCGCAAATACTGCGTCGCAGGCTGGACGTGTATTGCAGGAAAACTGTCAGTGCAAAACTTCGTATTTAGGGCTGATATTTCAGAACCACTGTTGAACTTCGTCTCGACAATAATATCTTCAATTGTCAATAACACATCAGGCAACTGAGGAGTTTGGACAGTCAATAATGCTATTTTAGGGTCAGAAGTCTTGGTATCAGGAAGCAGTGCCGACCCTTGGTCTACTTCCTTTCGAAGTTTAAAGGATTCCTGGTTGTATTTTCATGCGGTCTGAAACCTCGGCCCTGCCTGGTATCGGTAAAGTTTTCACGCTTAGAAAAACTTCGTGAAAACTGCTGCGGGAACTCCGCATTTCTGTTGAAATTTCCATTTCTATTATTTCTTCCCTCAGCACGGGCAGAAAAATCATTATTGCCCTTAGCATAAAAATGTTCCGAATTCTGCGGATTGGAACGGGGTTGAGCATACTGTGCATTTGTACTGTACCCAGAAAATTGTTTAGAAACTAGCGGTTGGTGTACCACTCTTCTATGCGGTGGTACGTATGATGCTTGGACTTGCACCTGTGTACGCTCGTGTTGAAAGTCATTAGGCCTATTATGCTGCTGAGGATTTTCGTGATAAGCCTCCCGGGGTTCCCGAGCATGTTTAGTTGGTCCATGTTTGCCGTGTCGCTCCTCATACGTTCGTATGAGGCGAAGGCATTCATGTATTGTAGCAGGGTGTCGGACCTCAATAAAATCCTGTAGAAATGGATCGAGCTGTTGCAATAGGGTGTCCAACATGTCGACATGACTGTCATGTGGATCCCATAATTTATACAAGCGTGTTGTTTCTAAAGCAAACGCAACAGGGCTATCGTGGGGTCCTTGCTTACGAGAAAAAAGTTGTTGTGCTAGGCCAGCTCGACTGAGGCCGAAAGGAAAGACTTCTAAAAATTCCGCTCGGAAATTCTCATAACGAGAATCCGGGTTCGATACTCACCACTGCCGATACCAGGTCTTAGCGGCATCTTTCAAGCAAGTGCCTGCTATTTGCACTTTGCAATCTTGAGGAATATTGTATAAGTTGAAATGATCCTCCAAATCCTCGAGAAATTTCAAGGACCCCTCCAAACCATTGAAAGTAATTGCTCCCTCATGCGGCACGAAACGTGCAAGCATTTTGCCTCTGTGAGAGGATTGAAATACCTTAGGTACGACCCGCGACTCAGAGGGAGATGAAGCTGGTGAATGACGAAATTGTGAGGAATGCCTGGGTACGTGCAAATCATTGACATCAAGGTTAGACCCACAGGCTTCCTGCAAATTGTCGAAAATAACCCCACCTCCACCGAAACTTGATTCAGGTTGAAATAGTGAAGTTTTCTCAGGTAATGAAGACATAGTCAATAAGTGTCAATACCTCGTGTTCAAGAAATGTTCGGGCGCCAATTATAATGAATAAAATTCTCCGGCTGGACGTGTAGTGCAGGAAAGCTTACGTTAAGTCACGTTAGGGTTATTGAAAGGTTACTTGACGTAGCTAAAGTGTGCTTAATCTTCAAAGTGCTAGAGTTTGTTTAGGTAAGACACGCACGCGCAATAAATTCCAAGAATATGGAATTTATTTTTACTCAGCGTTCCTCATTATCTTGAATATCAGTAATATAACTTCGGTTTTAGTACATTAGTACCTTGAAGGCTCCTTATTAGAGCGGTAAACACAATATACCCTGAACTTAACGTAAACACTCAATGAAATAATCTTAACGGCCAGACAGAAGTTTGACAATAAAATGAACTAAGAAAACGTACTCACTTTTAACCTTTTATTGGGGAGCTCCTGGTATTACTCAAATACACACTCCAAAATAACACAACTACTGATAGCCCGAACTTTCGTACTAACGTAATATCGTAGAAACGTAGGTAAATCGCATATCAATAATCAGGAAGAACCTATCACATATAAAACGAAGCTCTCTGGTATACTTCAGCGCGCCTATATATACTGCATACCACCACGTCATGACTTACACTCGTTGCCACATATAATTCAGCGGAGAAACAACATCTCGTTAAGTGAGAAGATAATTTGCATAGGAAAATAAAATAACAAGAGATAGTAAAATAAAAAAGAAACTGAATCTAGAGTATACCTTACAAGGGGCATTCATTTGTTGTCTGAAAAATGGAAAAAGGTCATTGATGCTAACGGTTAATATTTCGTTGAATAAATGTGTACTGGTTTCATGTTAGTTCCTGTCTCCTTTCTCCTTAAAACGGCGGAAACCTTTGCATACTCCTAATATTAGAAATAATGGTTGAAAAACCAATTTTCTTGTTTTTTAAGGCCATTGGCTAGTTGGACATCAAGAAATTAATGTAATTATTATACCATTGCTTGTTAGAAGTAAAACACTGAAAGAAATATTATCTTTTAACAAATGGTGAAGTAGTGTCTCAGACCTTAAGTACAAATAGACCAGCTGCTACTTATGTAGTTGGCCACTTAAATTGTACACAAAAACACAAAGCAAGGGAGTAAAAGTTAGCAAATGGACAGCACTTTGTTTTTCTTTATTAATTGTCTTGGCTAAGTGCAGGGAGAAAATGAACAGTAGTTCAATTTACAATTATAAGTAGTTTCACTCGCTTTGTTAATGTGGAATAATTTGTTTCAATCTGACCAAAAATAAGCCATTTTATGTATCTAAAAGGGAAAAAAACAAATGGCCTGCGGCTGATAAAACTGAAAATGTATGTGCTGTGATCGTGTTAACAAATACAATAATCTCACCTTGTTTTTTTGTCATGTTTTAGAGTTGCATTCATAAATAAATAAAAAATAAAAGTAATAAAACACTGTGAATTTAAAATGTTTTGAATACATATCACAAGAAATATGCAGGAGCGAAGCCAGTGTGATAAGTGAATTATATGGCCAAAGAAAAAATATTCTTCTATTAGTGTGCCTGCAGGAAGCATGTGAAATGAAAAGGCGCTCCAATTCTTTTCAAAATCAAAAATGTTAAACTTGTGCCGTATTAGGACCAAAAAAAAAAAAAAAAAAAAAAAAGAGAAGAAAAGAAAATCCACCATTAGAATGCTTTAGGGCACAGAAGAAAAACCCAGTAGTGAAAAACAAACTTTGAAAGATGGAGCCAGAGATGTGAGTGATCTATATTTCTTTTTCCCTGGCTACCAATTCCACAAGTAGGTATGTTTCTTTTCAGATATGTATAAGAACCAATAAAATTCTGGTATAATGTCCTTCCACCCCCATGAAAGATGATATGCCATATGTAATAGGGTGGTTGCCAAATATATGGTAAAAATTAAGTTTGTTGTATGCCAAATGGTGCCCTGTCATATTGTTAGATATGTAAAATAAATGATTTCTGTCAAATCTGGAGTCATTTGAATAATATTTAGAGGTGGCTCAAGACAAGCGAAAAAGCTTGAACGTACGCGATATATGGTACTTAATCGATAGCCAATAGCCATTGTTTAAGTACCTTATATCGAGTAATATTCAAAGCTTGAACGTACGCGATATCAGGTACTTAACCTATAGTCAGTAGTCATTACTCATATGCCAATATCAATTGCTATAAGAATTATCATATTCATTATTCTTTTAACTGCAACTATTTCATTTAGTAGTCAGAATATTAAAATCATGTAATTTTTTTTCAGGTAGAAGGTAGCCTACTGTGGCAAGGAAGGATTAAAACGAGATGGTTACTAGGAGTAGTGCTTCTGCTTCTGCTTCAGTTCAAACAAGAACAGCATCTCAGATTTGGCTGGTAGGATGTGCTACGGAATGCATCACGGGAATGAAACTCCCTACGTATCGCCAAACACACTCTCTCTTTTTTCACGAACATAGTGCAAACAAGAGAACAGTAAGGGAAATCTCACGACATGTTGTTAGGGAAGGTTTGAAATCCTGGAGCATGGCTCGTATCCCAACGAACGACCATAGGGAGAAATGCCATTGAAAAACTGGAAATTATGTTTGACAGATGGAAAAGACTAAAGAAGAATGCAAAACGATGAACCCTAACTCAGGAGGCAAATGAAATTTCTTTCGAAAGAGATATTGATAAGCGTTTTGACATTGCGCATGCTGATGCCATGACCATGATTACCATCCCTGAAGATTGTGACTTCCTGCATGATCAAAGAAACGAGAGGAAAGGTTATATGAGCAGCTCAATTAATGTTAAATTAGCAAAGAAAGAGGAAAGGATTTTGAGCAGAAAACGTCGTGAAATAGAACGGAAAGAGCGGGAAGAAAAAGAAGAAAAGAAAGCCAGCCCAAATCCAGTGATGAAACCATCATGTCGTCTGAAGATGACACAGATTTGGAGGAGGAACAAATGAAAAGCACTTGGGAAAAGGTCAATACAAAGGGTATTTGTGGCGACCGTCGTGAAAGACCCCGAGTATTATATCCCCAGATCTTGCCCGGCTATCGATCGGATAAATATTAGTGATAGAAAAGCTGTGTTCCTGTTAACAGCAGCTGCTCAGAGTCTTGGCCATGATGTTTTCGACTTAGCAATAAATCGGTCAACTATCAGAGATGCAAGGATTAAGCTCAGACCAGATCAGGCTCAATTTCCAATGCAATATTTTTCTCCAGACGTGCTTACTAACTGTTCACTGGAACGGTAAGATGTTACCAGACATTCAAGGGACACAATCCGTTGAAAGACTCCCTGTATTAGTGTCCGGACATCAAGTGGACAAGCTTTTGGGCGACCAAAACTACCCAATGGAACAGGAAAAGTAGCAGGTGATGCTGTTGTGTACTTTAACAGAATGGGGTATTACTGATCAGGTAAAGGCGATGAGCTTTGACACAGCCGCTGTGAACACAGGGCTCAAAGCTGGTGCTTGTACGGTAATTGAGACAAGTCTTGAATGAAGTATGTTGCATCTGGATTGTCGACACCACATCCATGAAATTGTCATCAGCGAAGTCTTTACTTACTGTTTTGGTCCGTCGTCGGTCCAGACATTAGTATTTTCAAACGGTTCAAAGCAAACTGGAACCTCATAGACAAAGGAAGCTACACGAAAACACCTGACGATCCGATATGTTCAGAGGTTCTCGCGAAAAATAACAAGCTTCGAACAGACGCTCTCGAGTTTGCAGAAAAATCATTGCTGCAGCCAGGTGGGTTTGCACGTGATGATTACCGTGAACTGTTGGAGCTGACAATTATTTTCCTTGGTAGGACTCCACCACGAGGCATTCATATAATGAGTCCAGGTGCAATGCATCGTGCCAGGTGGATGGTGAAGATTCTATACTCCATCAAATTATGGATGTTTAAAAGCAACTCAAATTGACTTCACGGGAAGAGAAGTCGGTCCGAGAAATCAGTCTTTTTGCCTCTTTACTGTACAGTAAGGCTTGGATTTCGTGCATTCTTTCAACCGCCGCTCCAGCAAATGATCTCAGATTTTTGAAATCCGCAGTGAAATACATCACCATTAACTCTGGCATTTCCACAGCTGCCGTCACATCCTGTGGACCTCAGTGAGGAACTAATTGCCTTAGCTTTCTTCTACTCTGAAACGGATATCAGCAAGAAGAAACAAATGGTAGAGGCATTAACTAAACCCGGTTCTGATTGCCCGCCAAAGAGAATCACATTGGATGCAAGCACCATTGACTCCAAAGAACTTGAGGATTTTGTAACAGTCAACACCATCAACTTTTTCAATATTTTGGGGATTCCTTACGACTTTCTTACAAAGGTTGATCCGAATGACTGGGAGGAGAACGAACAATATCACGAAGCCAGGAAATATGCAAACAGCCTCCATGTAGTGAACTACGTGGCAGAAAGAGGAGTGAAGCTTATTCAGGATTTTAACTTAAGCATTGCAAAGAATGAAGAACAGAACCAGTACTTGATTCAAGTAGTGTCTGAGCACCGATCAAAGTTTCCTGAGCCTAAGAAGTATTTGCTAGTTGGTTATAGCACCGATAAGGCTAGTGGAAGTAGACCGCGCAAACACCGCAAAGTTTCTTGAGCCTAAGAAGTGTTTTGCTAGTTGGTGATAACACCATTGAACTGCAATTTGCTTTAATAGTGAACTGACAATCTGACATAGATATGTTTTTTATTAATTAGCAACATTTTAAAGGTTTAAGATGTTTGATACCTAACAAGAGGGTAGTGCATTTACCATTTATCTATGCAAAACCGTAATACTTTACTGTGTTATATGTGCTGGAAATTCAAGTTCTCTGAGTGACCAATAAATATTGTCCAAACTGTTTCAAATATTTTTGTCATGTTTACTTTACGCATTGAAATAAAATTAGATGGTACCAACAAATAATTTCCAACTTTTAAGTTTGACGGCCATCCTAATCTGTAAGCTTTGCCTTTTTCAAAGGTTATACAATTTCAGTGCTCTACCGTAAGTTAGGCACTTATATTGAAAACCTACTGCAGAAAAAATAATTTCAGGAATATGAAAAATGTACTGCACAGTTTTTTGAATTGAAATTGCCAAGCAATCCCACTATGAAGCATCTGTATGCCACATGAAGGGATATGCACACAGATATCAATAAAAACAGTGGCAGCCTTTAAAAAGAGAAAAGATGGGAAGACAAAATGCTTTTATTATGTGGCTATGATAGTCTTTTTTTAATGTTATTTAAAACCCCTTTTCTATTCCTTTCCACTCCATTATCTTATTATTTGACTTTCCTCGACATTTTCCTATAAACATCTCAAGAACACAGAATACAAGAATATGCCTCAAGACATATCAGAACTGAAACAAAAAGTCAAGCACAAAGGGACAGCACTTAATATCGACATTCCGTTCAGAACACTGAATACTCTGCTTCTCTAAGTCCAACTAGTCAATAAATGAGACCAGTTTCAACATTTGTTGTGATAACATTGGTCACCTGTTTGTTGTAATAAAATACCTTATTTACTTATACTGTGTACAATTATTTATTTATACCTTGTAAGGACAATCATATTAATTTCTTAGAAAAACAAATATATAAATAACACCCATTAAAATATGCCCAAGAAGTGTAAAAACCATGTATTTTTTAAACTTTGTAAAGGAAAAATAAATAAATATATTGTTGTTTTCCAAGCATATCCAAGATTCTAATTACTTAATCTGGAAGCTCTGGAATTGTCCTTTGTAAATTTTTATCATACTGTGGTTTTCTTGCACGTGCATTGGAGATCACTCCATCAGCTTTTCCAAAATTAGAGTATTTTGATGTGACCAAAATGCCTACTTTTAGAATTCTCTCCAAGTTTAAAATTGTGGATCTAACATCCACTATGTCATTGCCACCATTCATATGCCTTAATGCACTAAATAAGGATTCTACAGGATCACTATTAAAACATCTAGTTACAATCTGTAGTAGATCTTGTTGTTAGTGTTATGGCTTCATAAGTATCTTTGCTTAAAAATTTATAAACGTCTTGGTTATTTTCACAGGACTTTTTAACACGGGAAAGATATTGTAAAAAATCATATTCCAGCCACTCTATCCTGTCATCAGTGCATGAGAAGAAATGCATCCTTTCTTGATTAAGAGACTGTATATACTGATGCCGGTTTGAAGCATCGTGGATGGTAAACCATTTGTATATATGTTTTACAAATTCAATGGTAGCTGCAGCGTTAGTAAACTGAAGCGCTTGAGGATGGCGTGATGAATGGTTTATCAAAAATTCTTAAGCTGCAGTAACGGGTGGAGAAAATATTAGAACTGCATGACTAACGTTCATTTTGTCATTGTTTGAAGGCTGAATGTGTTGATACGTGAGGATTCTTACTGCTTTGATATTTTCATTCTGCCGCAGTTTATAAAGAAACTGCACATACTTACCACTGATAGCTTGCTTTCCATTAGTCATTTCTTTTTCTAAAAATGATGACCTGACATTTTTGATAATGTGATTTGGATCGAAACTCAAAAACAAATCGCGACTATCATCACAAGGATGTGGAATTTTGTGACTCAATCTCCCACCACACAGCGACCTAAACATTGCCACATTTGTTTTGTGCATTCCTTTATGGTTTTGTGATTGTCTGTAACAATTCTGATTATTAAAAACCCACATTCATCAACTTCTTTAATAACACTTTTGGTCAAGGCGTAGGGTTCTTTACCAGTGAGCTGTTTTGAGAAAAAGTATGCACATGGAATTCTATAATTTGTAGATAAACCACACAAAACATAACAGGCGATTTGCAAAAGGCTGTTTCACATTTTCTTCTGAATCTTTAAGATTTGTTTTTTGCCCCCCCCCCCCCCAAAAAAAAAATCTACACTTTTTTCATATATATATATTGTGGTTTTATTGCCATTTCATCAATTATTAAAGATGAGAACTTTTCATTAGCATTCAGAGTACAAGATTCCTCTTGCAGCCTCTGTTTAATAAGAAGTGTAATACCCACTTCACCTGTCACATGTCCAACATATCTTGAGATTGTTGTCCTGTGAGGCAGTTTCATAATATTTCTTTCACGTACTAAATTATATCCTTTGGGAGAGGTTGCATGCGAAAGTACACATTCACGCAAAGTTCTTTCATTCCAGGCTGGGTTTTTTTTTTTTAAATTCTATTTGCTGCAAGATAAAACTGGCATGGTAATTCTCTGTTTCGTCCATAACAATAAGTTTTTCAAGAGTTGAGTGGTACTTATTTTCTTGATAATACTTAATTATTTGCTGTAACTTTTTAATTTCTTGCTTTTGTTGTTCTAACATAAGTTTTTTTTTCCACAGAGACCATGTCAAAAGGCGTTCTTCCTCATGCTTTTTTTTTAAGTTTGCCACTTTAGATAGTAAAGATTGACATTATAATTCTTTGACAGAAGTGGCAGTTGCTGTAAAGTTAGAACACTCATTTTCTTTTGCTGATCTCAAAAAACGCAAAAACAGTTCTGCTTCAGCCAAAGTGCTTGATTTGCTTCAGACATTTCTGGCATCTCAGTACCTGGAAAAAACATTTCCCAAATCTGGTATTGCTGGGGTCCAGACAAAAGCACACCGGACATTTGCCCACCCTGACATTTGCCCACTATGGATGATTTGTATACTGTATAATATGTAACTTCGGTGGACGTTTCCGATCAAGTGTAGGAAAACTGATCACATAAATATTTATGGATTGTATAGAAACTGCACTTTGTTTTAGAAATGTTAAAATGCAAGGGGTTACACCCAAACCTAAACTAATATACACTGCTGGCCACCCAAAATGCAACACCAAGAAGGAAGCATCCGATTGGCCTGAAATTCGCAGGATGCGTCGCCCGCAAGAGGACATGCAAACAATTAGCATTGCAGGGCATATGCAAATCATGTGCGCCCGGCACGCCACCAAGAAGCACTATAAGAAGGGTACACAGAAGGCGGGGTGTAAGTAGTGGAAGTATGTTGTGCTGCCGGACCTGTGCGTGGGAAGCTTCCTGATGCCTCGTCGCAGAATACGACAGTCATTCCAGCACGTTTCGGAGTTCGACAGAGGACGAATAGTGGGTTATCGCGACAGCGATTTATCGTACCGAGACATCGGCGCCCGTGTGGAACGACACCCAGCCACAGTGAGGCGAGTAGGGATTCGGTGGGTGCATGAGGGACGGATGGACCGACGTGAGCGATTGCCACACTGTATAATACGTAACTTCGGAACGAGAGGACCGGCATGTTGTGCGGCGAGCATTGACGGCTAGCACCCCCACATCATGAATGTAAGCGCAGGAATTAGGGTGTGTTGCGCAACAACCCGTGTCAGAACGTACCGTTCGACGTCGTCTGCAGGAGCGCGGACTTGTCGCACGGCGCCCGTTGCTCCGATTACCACTGACGTTAAACCACCGGCGAATGCGGCGGCAGTGGGCCGTTGTACGCCGCACCTGGACTACGGAATGGCACGACATTGTCTTCTCCGACGAATCCCGCTTCTGCCTACAACACCACGATGGTCGGATCCGCGTGTAGCGGTACCGCGGCGAGAGACTGTATGACGCCTGCATTATGTATCGCCATACCGGTCCGTCCCCTGGCGTTATGGTTTGGGGCGCAATTGGATATGACACCCGCACCCCTCTGGTACGCATCGCCGGTACACTCAACAGCCACCGCTACATCTCCGACGTTTAGGAGCCCGGAGTCCTCTCTTACCTGCAGGACCTGCCAGCGGCCACGTTTCAACAGGACAAATGCGCGCGCGCACGTGGCACGCATCGTGCAACAATTCTTCACGGCCCACCAGGTGTCACTGCTGCCGTTGCCCGCCAGTTCTCCCGATATGTCGTCCATCGAACACGTCTGGTCGCTGATCGGCAACCGAGTGGTCCGGCAAGCACCACCCGCGGCTACGCCTGATGAACTGTGGCAACGTGTGGAAGCAGCCTGGACCGACATACCCCAAGCCCACATCCAAAGCCTCCTTCGTTCGATGCCGCGGCGTGTAGCGGCCGTTATTGCCAGCCATGGGGGCCACACGAACTATTGATGTCTGCGTGTTCCGCAAGTCGCACGGGCGTGTAAGCTCAATCGTTTCATATTTGTATCTGTTGTTATGTGTCCAGTAAATCTGGCTTTGCTATCTCGTGTCCTTCTTGGTGTTGCCGTTTGGGTGGCCAGCAGTGTAATTGCTGCACCCAAAAGTGTGCAGCGAAATATTAATTTCTAACAATTTCTTTGAATTTAGTAAAATACTGTGTTAAAGACCTGGAGATTGCAATATTAATATGATTCGCTTTGGGAGGAATTTTCACGTATTTATCCAATGACAGTAGAACAATAAGGTGGAGAAGCGATAGCTGTATTTGTTCAGATGGACGCAATGTGAATTACTCATGATTGAGATTTTATGCAATAGTGCATTTTAAAGCGTTGATCTCAATAGTTTTCTTTGGAACACAGTCCCGCAAAACATTCGTAATAAATTCGGCGGAAGTAGCTTAACTAATTTTGGAGCAACTAAATGTAAGTAAATTAACTCTATAATTATTAACAAATAATTAACAATATTTTTAAAAACGACAGAGTTCTTTTAAGTAAAAATTGTATCCATCTTTCTTGAAGTTACCATCATAAGGCAGTATCTAAAAAAACCTGTATTTCAGACACATTTTCTAAAAAAAAATCTTCTACATCTACGGAAATACTTGAACTGAAGAATCAAAGCTACTAGGTCTGTTTTATAAAAGTATCCGAGAAAGAATTGCACTGTAATAAATTCTTCAGTAAAATGCATGTTCGATAAACTGACCGTTCGCTGAAATGACCTTTTAGGTGAGATATTTCTGTTGGACATTCGATAAGGCCTGTCAGTGAAATTAACAGTTCCGTAAAACGACCTTTCGGTAAAGTGATCCTTTCGATAAAACGACCTTTCTCTAAAGTGATCTCTTCGATAAAACGATCTTTCTGTAAAGTGGGCGTTGAGCAATTGAGCTACATCCATAAGAAAACTATTTTGTTGGCCGTCGAACTGCTCCATCTTTGGTAATGAAAATTATTTTCTTTGGCTCATCGCATCCACTTTTTTACCATTTCTCTACAACTGTTTCGAAGGGAAGTGCGAATTTATTAAGTAATCAACTGTTTCGACGTAATAATATTTGTATGAACTGAAGAATGTATTAAGAGTTGCAATTTATTGACAATGTTGTCATTTTTACACTGTTACGTTGATAACAGATTTAAGCAAATACATAAAAACAAAAGGAATGAAAAGTTGTCGAAGGGAAGTTCCATTGAACTGTGTTGGTCGACAGCTGATAACTCTTTCCCGCCTGAAGTAGGTTCTCGAGCGGAAATGACACTCAGTACCACATTCTTTATTGTACGGTAGAGCTAACAACAATCCAACGCAAACAACATTTTTCTAACCAGAGTGATAGACATCCAGATGTCGTATCACAAGTCGGAGTAAGTCTTTTGCTATACTGTATATTCATATGTACTCCAAAAGTTGTGCTCTAAATGTATGACTTCAGAATCTTCTGAGCCCGAAAGAGTTTCACGCTATTCTTTATTTGTTAGTTCCAGTATAACAGAACAAATCCTGATGATTTAGTTGTGTGGGGTTCAGACTTCTTGTACTTCTTGGTCTGTGCTGATTCCCAACTAAGCCATGATGTATTTTATTCGTTATAATGGTACTGGTTGTCCCTTTTCAAGAATGAATAAAACGAAATTAGGGACACCTTCAAGAGTTATGTGGTCATGGGAGCCATTTAACTTAAAAAAAAACATGTGACAGAATGCAACCTTGCTAAAGATGCTTGATTCTCCTGACACCGTGCACGATAGATAGCTGCGGCCTTCACGTCGCCAGCTTGAGTTTCATTTTCGCAACCAGTCCACTGATGAAACGCTTGAAAGCATTTCGATAGTCCTTTCTCAGAATAGCATATATGAAGGGATTGATTGCAGATGAAGAAAACTGAAGAATAGTTGCTGATAAACTGAGACCAGGAGTAAGATTCTCACCATAACGGATGTTTTTGAACGTTCTTATATATGCACGTGGAGCGGAAAAAATGATATACACTATAGTGAGAAGATAAAGAGTACATAACGTCTTCTTGGTCCATGCATCACACTGTCTGTACATAGTTCTCGATGATTCCCTGGTGTGAAGTTCTTGAGTACCTTCGGACACCGAGGGTATTTGGAAAGTCACGATACGCAGCTTTCTTACAGACAGAATTATTTTGGCATTAAAGAAAACTAAAAGAACCGTCGGAATTCCAAAACATACTGCAGTTCCAATAAAAGCATATATCTTCTCAGGATAAGATTCACTGTGGAAACACGAAGTGCACATTCCTTCTTCGTTATCGTAGCATATGTCACAGAGGAAAGCTGGAGCGAACGCTAGTATTATTCCTTGTATCCAGCAAACGGTAATCACTATCTTGAGTTTGCGGGGAGTTATGATCTGGGTGTAGCAAAGCGAGCGAGTCACTGCTACAGCTCTGTCGTAACTAATGGCAGCAAGACTCGTGTTGGATACGCTGAACAACGTAAAAGTGATGACCATGTGTGCATAGCAGGCGTGTTTCCCTAAAATCCATTCTCCCACGAACACGGAGACAGCGGCCGGCAACATGGAAAAAATGGCCACTAAGAGGTCGACTGCACTAAGGTTGACGATCAAGATATTTCCCAATTGTTCTCGTAGATCGCTATTCTTTAAAGAAGCTATAATAACAAGAGAGTTTCCAAGTATGGCTATAAATGAAATGACACAGATAATTACTGCGGCCACCGGGTTCTCCATACATCCGGGGTCTGTTGTTGATGTGTTCGTCAGCAGTTCCATGTTGTTCTTCCAGGTGCAGGATTCTATCTCCACAGAGCTGAAACAAATACATGATATAAATATTGCATACCCTCACATAAAGTACGGGATATCCGTTCCCAAAAGGCAACGGAACTACAATTTTGCAGAAAAATCAATATGAACACTCTGGTATGGTTTTTCGGAACTCAAATAAAATTTGTACATACGTAAGTTGATTTTGTTCAGTTTTGCACAAAAATATTGGCCGCACCAGTTGCCGAGTGATACGAGACGCTAACTTCTAATTATTCGTCAGAGATGGGCCAGGCTTGGAATTTCGGGAGATGCATGGATGGTTTGTCTAACGCCACTGGCTCTCTCCCTTCCCTGAAACCATTGGTCCCAACTTAGGGACGGTGATTGCTTGTAGCATATTGAGTTGCTCACGTTAATCGTTATCCCTCCCAAAAAAGAATATTCGAGATTTAACGACCTCTGTGAACAACTAAGGATATAAAAGAGTTCCACGCCTGTGATTTAGGGTCACTTAGAATTAGTGCCGTAGGACAAATACACCATTAACGCCATATCCTTGACTCGAACCACTGTCCAACTTAGATGATTATCCAGAAGTTAGCGCCTTTGAACACTCGACCACCAACGAGGTAAAATACAAATCGAAGATGCATTGTTGTACTACTATTATGTTTACAGAGGTTGATCCAACTTCATAGAAATGAATCTTCAAACCTTACCAAATTAAGAAAATCCGTATCTCCATCACTGATCGTGCTCCATATGTTTTCTCTATTCATGGGCAATAGTAGTGTGGTAGCATAAAATCCATTGTAAAAGGGCGTATCTCAGAACAGTCAGGCCAAATTTGTCCCATTTCTGAAGACACTTTTCACAATCTGTCGACTATTCGAGGTCGACGGTTTCCAACCGCAGGTTTCAATTACGCAAAAGTTCACAGATGGTGCATCAGGCGATATCAGTGGAATGCCAGTGTAAGGAGGCAGCATAGATACTTATCTTGCTGCCTCCTTATACTAGCATCCCATCTGTTAACATATACCATATTTCACTATTGCATTTCCTGCATAAATGCAATGGTGAAATATGGTGTATGGCTGAACGTTTACCCTGGTGAATACCGACCTTTGTGGAACATTTGCTATGTAATACAGGGATTTTCCAGCTCTATAGCGGTGATAGAATTTCGCACTGATAACAGGCTCAGTTTTTCTTAAATGTTTGAATAAACCCATGGAGCTCGAGCTTTTCCGTTATGGGCAAAGCACGCCACCGCAATCAACCTACATCTATAATTTTCGTTTGCATGCACGGGACCAGGTTGGGTAGCTCTTTGCCCTATTTGAAATATCGTAAATGACCCAAAGTTTGGTCCATGTTTCATCGAAAGTGATCGCAAAGTTCCAGAGATCAGCTATCTCTCACAGGGCTTCCCATTAACGATTTTGTGTTCTGCGATGTGATTAGGGTTAGCTTGTGAACACGGATTTTGGTGTTTTCTTTCTAAATCAAATATGGCGAAATGGCTGTCCCAGTAGCGGAGTGGTCTCAGCGCTGGATTCTGACCATTCGTCCGAGATAAGTCCAGGTTCGAAAAAGTTATGCACGTTGGGTTTGATTTACGCACTGGCTGTCTCCTTTACCTGAAACCAGGGGCCCTAAATTAGGGCGAAAGACTGCTTATAGCCAATAGAGTTTCTCATGGTGGTCGTTTCTCACGGTGGTCGTTATCCCCCCCCAAAAAAAGTGATATTAGACGACCTTCTGCTGTTTGGGATTTGATTACACTCGTTGCGGTTACTCATTGTGTTCCCAGGTTCTTACTTGTCAGGTGCTGAACTTTTAGTATGACAATCCTCGTCCATCATTATGCGTTTTGATGCTTTGAAATACTATTGTCCCCACTTGTCTCATACATGCGAGATGTTCCTTTTCCACGCAATACACAATAAATTCCATTTCCTTATATGCAAACCCCTTGTTGCTACATCCCTGCGTTAGTGCTATGTAGATCTGTCCGTCATCTGTAAGTGCGGTTATGTAGTCATTGAACCATCTGCCAGTTCGTGAAGTCCTCGATTTCGCTGTATCTCTACATGTTGTGTGTACGAACTTCCAGGCAATCTGGTTCCCGGATGAGACATTCCATGATGCGCTGTCCGTATGTAAATTTGCAGCGAGAACGTGACAGCTGCTAAGGGTGTATTATATAGGTAATATGCCCAGCCGGATCTCGTATGAGTTCATTCTGCTTTGCATGTGTTTCAGCGACGTTGCGAGAAACTGTGGATCTGAAGTTACAAAAAGACATCTCGCAGACATGATATGGATGATTTTACACGAGGCCAAATTATTGGCAAGATCGATGTCGCCAGAGAGTTTCACGTTGCACGCAATATAGTGTTGCGGCTTTTTTCAGTGTCTAGGCGATACAGAACCTCTGCCATACCTTTTGCTGGAGGTCGCTCACGCTGCACGAGCCAGCATTGTGACTATCACTTGGCCATAATGGCAAAACGGAGTTCGAGAAGTACTGTGAGCCAGTTGGCTAATCGTCTGCATGTAGGCACAGGTGTGCAAATTTCGCGGCCAACCGTATCAAGACGTCTAAATGCAGCAGGAATATACAGTATATGCCCACAAACCCGTAAACTATCATTATCTAAAGGGCAACGTACAACTCGCCAACAGAAGTGCATACGTCACGTTGACCGGGCTTCAAATCAATGTGCCAAGAAAATGTCTACAGATAGAATAAAAGTCACTTTAGTTTTTCGTCGAATACCAAGCGGTATTTGATCAGAGAGAACGTAAGAGTGCGTGTGATGCCAGGAACATCGTTGAGGGGGACAGATATGGCGGTAGCGGCGTCATAGTGTGGGCCGGTATCATGATCAATGGGCATACCGAACTGCAGGTGATGGATCATGGGAAAATCACCGGGCAGCGGTACTGCAAGGATGTGATTCTTCCACACGTTCGGCCTTTCCGCGCTGCTGTGTCGTCCAGGATATCCCGGTAACGTTGACTTGTGAGGTACGATGTCACACGTACCAGGGGTCCCATTTCATTCTACATAAACAGTCCCCAGACGAGAATGCCACCCCACCAGCTTGAAGAGTACCCTGCTGGCAAGAAGGATCCATCGCTTCATGTGGTTTGCGCCGTACTCGTATCCTGCCATCCGCATGTACCAACGTGAATCTCGACTCATCAGTCCAGGCAACATTTTCCCACATGACTAGGGTCCAGTGGGGATGTTCCCGCGCCCATGCTAATCTTTGAACCCTGTGATGTGCAGTCAGCAGCGGTGCCTCGCGGGACGATGGCTTCTGTACCCCATAGCGAGGAGATGGTTCTGGATGGTGTGGCTGCTTACACGTTTTTTTTGCACCAGCAGCGTTAAATTGCCGAGTGATTTCTTGAACTGTGGCCCGTCTATCCGCTGTTACAATGCGAACTAGCCGACGATGACCCCGCTCATCCACAAGCTGTTGTCCACGGCAGTTGACCTTTGCAGTGATGGTTTTACCGGGTTCGATGTACTCACAGTGCACTTGTGACACAGTGGCTCGTGAAAATCCCAGTGCCTGCACAACTTCCGAGATGGAGTGACCCATTCGTCGGGCCCCGACAATGTGCCCACGATCAAATGCGCTTAGATCCTTCGTCTTACCCATACTGCGTCCGACTCTTACTGATTCCCGTCGCATCACTCCTTATATTGTCGGATGGATGCATACGTCATGTCGTTTCCGTTTACAGGGCAGCACACAGCGCTACATTTGCATAACGCCAGCTGTCTCTAATTCAATTGCTCTTCAGTGTAATTCGGTAGGAGCTGTCTGTACAGAAACACACACACCAGCCACCGAATTAGAAACCTTTATTCAGATTACATAAACGGATATGCAAAGTATGTGGTCACGTCCGTCACCACGTGAACTAGGCAACTATTTAAGACTACTGCTCGTCAGTAATCGTCAGTAGGGCTGAATACAATGGGAAAAACGATGGATCTTTCTGAGTTCGATAAAGAGCTTATTGAAAGTGCCCATCTGGCTGGAGCGACGATTTTGTGAACAGCAGAGCTGACTGGTTTCTCAAAAAGTGTGAGATATCCTGGGTCTTTAACCAGTGCAAAAGTAACCCACATTTGCTTGTCTAAGATGCGTGACTGTGGCGTGACGACAATCTGTGAGAAGGGAGATTACCGTCGTCTGAGAAGGCTTGAACGGAGAAACAGGGCTTCCTGTGTGCAGTAATTCACCGAAGCTTTCAATGAAGGCTATTCCCGACCAATGGCTCAGCGAAGTATGAGTAGGGAATTGAAGACGATCGGTATTGGTAGTTTCATGTCTATACGGAAACCACTGATTTCTGCGAAGAACCGGAAAGTTCGTCTACAGTGGTGTCGGGAAGACCCTGACTGGACACTGGAAGACTGAAAAAGTTGCTCTGTACCGACGGTAGTCAAAGAGTTGTTTGGCAATAACCCGGCTTGTTTTGTAAACACAACTCGAGGTTTTGGAGGTAGAAGAGACATGGTGTGGGGCACGTTCTGTTAGTGTGTGTGTGTGTGTGTGGGTCCTCTGATATTGATGAAAGGGGTCGGGTGTCCTCCAAGGATTATCTGAACATTGTTGCCGATCAAGTCCATCCTGCAATGTTGACTTTATTTTCTGCGGGTGACAGCTGTTTCATGGCCGACGATAGGAGAGAAGGTGGGAATATGGACCACTTTTTGTTTTAGACGAAAAACTCAATTTTAGATGTAACAGTTGCATAAAAATAAGTCAAAAGTGTTAGCACATATATTTCTCATAATGTATGTATACACTGAAGAGCAACTGAATTAGAGACAGCTGGCGTTATGCAAATGTGGGGCTGTGGGCGGCCCTGTAAACGAAAACGACATGACGTATGCAGCGATCCGACAATATAAAAAATGATGTGACGGGAATCAGTAAGAGTCGGACGCAGTATGGCTAAGACGAAGGATCTAAGCGCATTTGATCGTGGGCAAATTGTCGGAGCCCGACGAATGGGTCACTCTATGTCGGAAGTCGTGAAGGCACTGGGATTTTCATGAGCCACTGTGTCACGGGTGCACCGTGAGTACATCGAATCCGGTAAAACGATCCCTGCAAGGGCCAACTGCCGTGGACAACAGCGTGTGGATGAGCGGGGTCATCGTCGACTAGCTCGCATTGTAACAGCGGATAGACGGGCCACAGAGCAAGAAATAACTCGGCAATTTAACGCTGGTGCGCAAAAACGTGTAAGCAGCCACACCATCCAGAACCATCACCTCGCTATGGGGTACAGAAGCAATCGTCCCACTAATGACCGCACATTACAGGGTGCAAAGATTAGCATGGGAGCAGGAACATCCCCACTGGACCCTAGACATGTGAAAAAATGTTGCCTGGACTGATGAGTCGAGATTCACGTTGGTACATGCGGACGGCAGGATACGAGTACGGCGCAAACCACATAAAGCGATGGATCCTTCTTGCCAGCAGGGTACTCTTCAAGCTGGTGGGGATGGCCTTCTAGTCTGGGGACTGTTTACGTGGACTGAAATGGGACTCCTCGTACGTGTGACATCGTCCCTCACAGGTCAACGTTACCGGGAAATCCTGGACGACCATTTACTCCCGTTTGTGCGTCTTCAACATCCCACTGGGGACCTCATCCTGCAACAAGACAATGCACCGTGCCATCGCTCTCGAATTGTATCCGAATGGTTGGATGAACACTCCACCGACGTGACCTCGCTTCCTTGGGCAGCTAGGTCACCTGACCTCAATCCCATCGAGCACATCTGGGATGCCATCGAGAGAGATGTTCGAGGCTCTGAACCCCCTCCATCAAATCTTGGTGAACTGTGGGAGCTTGTTCAGGGGTCGTGGATCCGTATGGCTTCCCAATGCTTCCGGTGTCTTGTCGAGTCCATGCCGAGACGAATCGCCGCCGTCATCAGGGCGAAAGGTGGTGCAACACGTTACTAGACAGGTATCTCTAATTCAATTGCTCTTCAGTGTAGTTTTTAGGAAAATAAATATCACTGTTTAAACGGCACAAAATTTTTTAAACACATTGCAAAAAGTGAGCCTTGGAAAATGGGGGAGGTAATATGAAACAGCATGAAAATAAAACAAAAACCTCAGTGTTTTGATTATAAAGTTATTGATATTACGACAACGTTTTTTTATTGAATGCCGCTTTCATTGTGAAACAATTAATGATACTTTAAAAACGAAAATAAAAGAAATTCCTATAGAAAGTATGAGTCCTTTAGGCTGATGAACAGAAATCGCAAATAAAAACGTCACTTTCACATCCATTGCAAAAGATGTGAGCTTATTCCCGGCACGCTATACATTGAACATACAGTTCTTCAGATTTGGATGTACTGAATGTGTCGCAACAAAATATACACTGCGCATCATCTTTGCCAGATACATCTCCAACAGGTTGTTGACGGTTTGAGGAGAAATACTGCAGCGCCGTGCAGCTTCACTCAACGTTTTTGTTTTGTTACGAACTGCCCTTATAGCATTTAACATGTCTTCCGCCCTCCACGTCTCTCTTTGTCCCCTTTTTTCAGGTCCTAATTTTCTTCTTAGCATAGCGACACCTAAGAAACAGAAAGAAAAAGAAGAATGGTTGTAATATGGAACACCTAGTTCCATATTATCGCCCATCGCCATTTCCCAAACTATCCTACGCATCTCAACGTAGAAAAAATATTTGCAAATAACTAACCCAGACGTTTTAAAGTTTCGTCTTCTGATTAATGGACACACTATAGCTAATATGCTACATTTATCAATAATAGATTTATCAATAAAGATATCAAAATAATTCTGGAACCTTACCTTACGAAAATTGTTGACCCGGGAGAAAACAACGCACCTCCTCTGTACCATGTACACAAAGTGACACTGACACCTGAGCCCTCTGGTGGCCCATACGGACCGTAATGATTATGTTTGTTTAAGTTATCGACAAATGGCAGCACTTGTTTGAGAAATAAGCCCCATTTCATATTCCCACCTGCGACGTACCTGCCAGCAGGACGCACACGACATAAAGGCAGATAGGAATCAGAATGAGCGTCCGCGTATCTCAATTGGTAGAGTGGCTTATTCCGGAACCGGGTTCGAATCCTGGCGCGGACAGAAATCACGGAGAAATTTACTTCGTTATAATGGCGCCTGAACTATCCGGATGACCCGTCCGTTCAAAATCTCGCAATGGTGTGATGTTCTTTCCACACCGCGAGATAGAAAAAATCAGAGAATCCCATCTCCAGCGCTTCGAAAAATAAATGTCTGTGACGTTGCATTCCACACACCAGATTGACTGGGAGTTCTCAAGTGCACGTTCTACAGTGGATGGCTGCCTGCAACGATTCATGGTCACGACTGACGCGTGGGCCATGCCCCCGGCCCTCTTTCGGGGGAGATGTGACGTACCTGCCAGCAGGACGCACACGACATAAAGGCAGATAGGAATCAGAATGAGCGTCCGCGTAGCTCAATTGGTAGAGTGACTTATTCCGGAATGAGGGGACCCGGGTTCGAATCCTGGCGCGGACAGAAATGACGGAGAAATTTACTTCGTTATACACCTTCTCCCCTACTATTGTCCATCGCGCAAGATGAGTTCAACGAACAAAGCGGCGACTTCCACCATCTTCCCTGGCTACCAAAGCCCTGATCTGAACGCCCCCCCCATTGTGAATGTATGGGACATGGCAGAAAAACAGATCTAGGAGCAAAGTCTTCCTCCGCCAAATCTGATCCAGTTAAAGGACTAATACAGTACTTACTGCAAAGAAGTTGCTACGGTTCACAGTACGAAAAACAAAACAAACAAAAATTGAAAAATTACTAAAGAGAAATTCCGCTGGGACCACACTTTGTTGTCAACCCATAGATTTCAATATTTATTTTACACTTTTAATATACCAAGACACATTTCAATTATGTGCATTCATCATATTGTTCCTGTAATGCTACTGCAGTAGAAAAAAAGACATATCGGTGCATACAAGGGTCATAACAAAAGTTATGCGAACGTTAATCTAAAAAGGAAGCGGTTGATGCAATCGAGAAAATTATTACGTCATGTCAAGGTCAGACTCTCAGCAGCGCAGTGGTGTCAGAACGACGCTCTATCATTTGTTTCGTGGACGTGGGAGGGTTTAGAAATGGAAGCGTGCAGCTCCTCAGGTCGGGTCACAGCGTTAGACCGCCGCTCGTATATGAAAATGAAAACTATGCGGGAAAAACTCCGATATAGATCCAACTGCTTTGCAAGAAGTTTGCGGGGAAGGAACTCTTGACCGAAGCAAAATTTCTTTCTGAGGACAAAGTTGAGACCGAAAATTCGTCAAAATTGCCTCAACATGTTGGAGGCGGGGGCGATCTTGCTGCATGACAATGCAGCGTGCCATGGTGCAGCGTCGGTACTGAACTTTTGTCGAAATATGGCTGGGACTCTTTATCCCACCCACCATACAGCCCTGATCTCAGTCCACCAGACTTTGATTTTTTCTCAAAGTTAAAAAATCGGCTCCGTGGCATCCGATACGAATCGCTGGACGAACTGTCATTGGATGTGGCCCGAGTAATACGACAGCTGAACAAAGATGGAGTATTACGGGCCATCCAGGACCTACCTCACCTCTGGCAAGCTGTCATTCGCAGCGGAGGGGAGTACATTGAACGGCAATAAGGTAAGTTTCCTCCGTTACTTCACACTCTTCTGAAAAACGGACAGTGTGCAGAAATTTTGTTATGACCCCCGTAGGGAAGTATAAAAGAAATAGATCTAAACCCTCTCATAGACATGATAAAATGCATAAATATTGTATATCATGTGTTAATAACCAGATAATTTCTCCATTGTAATCCAAATTGACCCAAAAAATGAATCATAGGAAACATCGGACATACTTCACTTGGGCAAATCCTTAAATATTATGTTTACTGAATTTTCTGGGAAGTACTGTCCTGAGTTGCAGAATAATTCGAAGAAATATTCAGGACTGGGTAAAAATTCGTACCTTTCTTTTCTTTGTTTGAAGAGTTTAACGATATCCGTGAGTATCTAAGACTACAGGGAGTTTTTTGTCTCTAATTTAGGGCCACTGGTTCCAGGGAAATGACAGAACCCCAGAGCCGTAGGACAAAGGTACCAGTCAAAAGCTCGCGCCTCTGACTACCGTGGTGGCTGGGTTGATGACGCATGATCAAAGATATGACTTTAATCTTCGCAAGAGCACTAAAATATCTGTACCTTATATTTTTCAGATGGACCGCTTTGGAAAAGAAATGCTTCAAGTTGCCCGTGAATTTTTACTGTGAATATATGCAGCAAAACATTACTAACCTGTATACGAGTATATCGTTCTAAACACTCACCTGTGAGGTTTAGAAACATTTCAGAAGCAGTATTTTAAATGAAACGTAGAAAATGTATTCTTGGCAGCTCATTTGGTAGTGCAGTTCAGTGCGTAACCGCATTGTATGATTTTACAAAGCCTTTAAGTGGGATATCGCTCTTGATCTACTTGTTTTTCGCATCCTTTAATACGCTATATACTCTCGCTTCTGATGTCTACTTATTTCTCTTTCTTGTTCTTCAAACGCTTCTCGTATTCCACCGGATTTGCTTTTAGAACGCGTATTCCACCGGATTTGTTTTTGGAACACTTAAGTAAACAGTTCTCGAAATGGGAATTTTGAAGTGCCGGTACGCTCATATTTAGATAAAAAGATCATCCGGAAAAAACACCTTCGCCAGAAAATTTCCAGAACTTAAAAAGTTAAAAAAAAAAAAAAAAAAACAATCCTTGGAAGGAAGACTCCTTCGTTCGAAAATGTAATTGCAACATAAGTCAGAAACGATAGCGGTCGATTTCAGTTTGTTGGTTTTTGGATCCATAGGGCATTATTTATGCTACACCGGGGACTGGGGTTAGACTTGTTTAGAACGAGGAGTCTCTACCCCGGGACCAACACGTTAAAGAGACTTCTGAACCTCGGCTAAAAACTAGTGATTCAGCTGGACTTGAACGCACAACTTTAAGGTCCCGAGCCGAGAAGGCAGCCCCCTTCCAATAGGGACTTTCATGAAGTAGAAAGTTGGCAATGAATACTCAGTCTTAAATTAATAGCAATCTCACAACCCTCAAAAAAAAAAAAAAAAAAAAAAAAAAAGAGTCTGAAGTGGAAAATGTTTATATACTCATTGCTGCAAAATTAAAATTTGTGTTTAATCTATTGGGTCGTTTCCTAATTATTGGCCGATGCCGACAAGGCGAATTTGCATAGCCAGTTACAAGGCACGCCTCGTAGGAGGAACTGCCAAACGCCCATGCAAATTCAATCGGTTCAGTTCACGTGTATAAAACGGTATTTCAGACAGATCTCAGCAGTTGGGGACGTGATGGAGCAACCCGACGTGAGATCAGTGATTTTGCACGAATTCAAACTTGGCCGGAATGTGTCCGAAACGGTCGCAAATGTCAATAGAGCGTGGGTTGTCGGAACGACGAGGGACAGAACTTTTTCTAAGTTCCATGCCGGTGATGTTGCCATCGACCATAAGACAGGAGCCGGTCGTCCGGTTTTGTGTGACACTGTCCATTTAAGGTGGAAAGTGGAAGAAAAACCAACATCCACAGTACATGAGCTCAGTGCCGAACTTGTCGTATCATCAGCGACAGTTTCCAGACACCTGACAGCTATGGGCCAGGTTAAAAACTGGATACCTGGGTTTCACACGAACTCACCGAACAGCAGCAGATACGGCGCCTGGAAACATGCATTGCCCTACAAAAACGTGAGATTAATGCTCACTTTCTGCATCGGATCCTTACGGTTGATGAAAAATGGGTGCTTTATGACTAAGGAAGAGAACAGCGCCGTGACTTGATAAACGGGAACCACCCAAACACATGTCCAAACACGAGTTGCACGCAGAGAAGGTTCTGATCTCTGTGTGGTAGACTGCCAAGACTGGGTTTCATTAAGAGTTTTTTGCCGCGAGGTCAAACAATCACAACGGACGTGTGTTTCCGTCAGCCGAACGAATGTCACCAGAAATTATGCAGCCAACAACCATCGCTCGCCAACCGTTTGGGTTCCATACTGCTTCAGGATGGCGCACGACTGCATGTGTCTATTGGAAGCATGCGAAAAATCAACGCCTTGGGGTACGAGGTCCTCTCTCACCCTGTTTATTCATCTGACTTGGCCCCCTCAGACTTTCACATGTTTCGCCATTTGGACCACTTCTTGAGGGGCAAACGGTTCGCTAACAAGGATGCTGTGATTTCCACCGTTAGCGATTCCTCGGACCACTGTCACCGTGGCAATTTTGCCCTGAAAATACGTTGAGCACAGTGTATTGCTGCCGAGGGCAGGAAATGTTTGGAATAAAATGCATTTCGTCGTCTGCTACTGCTGTTTGTTTCTTTGTGTCCGAATCGGCCAATAATTATGAAACGACCCAATATTACTCCCAATAGTTCATTCTATGAAAGAGCTTCTCAAACTGAATATACGTATTAAATTAATGACATAATAAAAATTACCGACATTTTTAGTGGGATGATCTGGGGCTTGGGTAAGATGTGATTATGTGCTATGGGGAGCTTCATTTCCATCCTTTGAAGGATTTTTCTGAATTAGGGCCATTGTTTAGGGGAGGGGGATGGAGACAGCCCGGTAGGTCACAAGTATAGTGTCGTACCGGACAAAGATTCAAACCCGACTGTATGGCCAGAAGCTCACTTCTAAGTCCACTCGGCAAGAAGAACAAAGCACTGTAATTCAAAATTTACAGATAGTCTGGGTATGGAAAAATAAATCTATCATTTAACCTTCATAAGTGTTAGAATTTTTACCAGCATCTCCAAAAGTTTGTCTGAAACTTCAGCTAACAATCTGCTGAATGAGACAAATCTGGAAGCTGTAATTTTGTATTTAAGACTAAAATACGAAAGATTAAGATCGCTTTGATTCTGAAGGAAATTAAGTCCTATATTTTTCTTCAAAATCAAGAGAGGCTTTAAAATTTTGAACGAGATTTGTCACGCAGCTAACAATTTAGTAACAATTCAGAATGAGATCCATCTGCGGTTTTAGCATAGGCTATATAGCACGAAGGCTTTGAGCTAGAAACAGAGAGCTAAGGATTTAGTTCTTGTAATACTCATCATGGTGGAATTGGAAACAAAGAAACAAAATGTACTTATCAGTCGAAATAGACCGATTGGATTTTTTTGTACGATCTAAGCTTCCACAAAAATAATTTATGTGCTTGTTGCAAAGAATAAACGTAATGTTGTTCATTACTGTTTCATTCCTTAGTTCCTGCCGTTAGGTTTAGGCACTGAATAAGGTTAATGCACAAACATTCACAACCGCAAACCAGTGATTTGGAGAAGTAATGTTGTGGTTGTACGCAGGATCGGATTCACAAGCTTACCTTGAGGAGCGGCTCTGATCAAAAAAAAAAAAAAAAAAAAAAGATTGATGGACAGACTTTGTGGAAGGGTCACACACACACACATAAACTGGCAGAACTGTCCCTCCCTGGCATTGCACGGCTATTTAAAAACTTCATCAGTCAAAAAAATTGTGAGTTGAATTTTTAAAGCACAGAGTGGGAAAAACAACCAAAAAGTCAACCCTATTTTCCTGGTGTTCACTTGCCTGGTTTGCGAGAAAACAACAAATCACGAGCTTTTTGAATATCAAATCTGGACAGAATTTTTCAAAGTAGGTTAGAGCCCTTCTATTCGGGCGGTTAAATTTAATAAAAAATCCAGCTTGAATAACTGAATCATTCCTAAACAATGTGACCGCTAATTTATCTTTAAAATATTCGTTTATTCTTTTGTAATGAGAGATTCCAACTTTTCAAAGGAATTTCCGTTCATTTCACTTCATCAAGTCATTACTGCGCCATTCCTTGTCTTACTGGCGATTTTCTCTCGAAAGTTTGTAGAAATAAATTGGGAATTTGTAAAAATAGTACATTAAACAAAGCGCACTCCCATTGCTTTTCACGATCAGTCAAAATCTCTTTTCCCTTCCGATCTCAGTTTCCTCTGTTTCTGAAGAACAGAACATTTAATCTTTAAATTTCGCAGAAAATTTTAATCGTTATAAGAACTTTCACGAAAATCTGTGCATTTATTACTATAATTTCACAAAACTAAGTACGTTAATTATTTGCGATCATGGTCATTCAAAACGGAAAACTGTTTTTTTTGGGGGAAGGCGATCGCTCCAATCTCCCCCACTGGATCGATACTTGTTTTACGATCTGCATTCCTAAAACTTTAATGCTTTTGATTTAATGCGACATAATCTATCTGAGGTTAAATGCTAAATGTAATCAATCAACAGGAGTTTGACTTAACGTGAAATTAGTCAGGTGGTCCCTGGGTATCATGATTTTTGAAAAAGCGATCTCCATAGATTACGTATTTAGAGCGTGTTGCGAAAGTGAGGAAGAACGCTGCAAGTGTTAAATATCTATACTGGCGTGCAAAAATTAAAGACCAGACGGTTTTTCGAATGTAACGTCGTGCAGAAGTGCTCCACATTGACTCAAATGATACCATAAGATCCCCAAGATGTAAGAGTGAGCAAAACCGTCCAAACAAGGAATATAAAGGATACAAAGGCACTTATTGATAAGATCCCCAAGATGTAAGTGAGCAAAACCGTCCAAACAAGGAATGTAAAGGATACAAAGGCACTTTATTGAAAAGGTAGCTTCGAGCACAACTGGACAGAAGACAGAAACGTCCATGTGACACGCGGTTGCCAAGAAAAATCCAGTCTTTAGTAGGGGATATGATCACCCATGACTGCGTTGCAGGATTTACAACGTCTGTCTATGCTGAGGACGAGGTTGTCAAGGAGCTGTTGAGGCATCGCGGTCCATTCCTCTTGTAGCGCCAATCGCAGTGGCAGAATCGTTGCTGGAGGCCGGGGACGTGCTGCCAAGCGTCTCCCGAGAAGGTCCCACACGTGCTCGATTGGATTTAGGTCTGGGGACATTGCAGGCCAATCCATGCGTTGAATATCGTCACTCTCCAACAGCTCTGCGACAGCCACTGTACGATGAGGTATAGCGTTGTCGTTCATGAAGAGGAACTCAGGACCCACAGCACCTCTAAACAGACGCACGTGAGGCAGGAGAACCTCGGTACAATAGCGGACACCTGTGACTGAACCTCCTTGGAAGATGTGGAGGTCAGTACGGCTACCAAACATGATACCGCCCCAAACGAGAACTCCGCCACCTCCAAACCGGTCCCTTTCGATGGTGTCGGAGGTGTGATTGCATGTTCCCTGTTCTCTCCAGATGTGTATACGTCCAGAATCGCTCGTCAGACTAAATCGGCTCTCATCCGTAAGAATAACTCGACCCCATTGCTGATGTGTCCAGTTCTTGTGTTCCTGGCACCACAGAAACCACCGTCTCCGATGAGCAGGCATTAATGGCACACACCCCACTGGTCGTCGTGCAAATAGATCACCTTTGTGCAGCCTCCTGGCCACGGTAAAACGCGATAACGGACGTCCAGTTGTCTGCTGCATGTGCCTTGCGATTTCTCCCACTGCCTGCCGTCTGTCTCTTCTCGCCTGTAGGACAATATACCGGTTGTCCGCCGCCGTGGTTGCTCGTGGACGACCACTGCTAAACTCTCGGACAGCTGTTCCTGTCGTTTGAAATGCTCTCCAAGCTCGTGAAACGTTGCTGTGAGCGATCCCGAACTCCTCGGCCACACTAGTCACACTTCGACCTTCTTCCAACTTCCCAATGACGCGACCTCGGGTAAAGTCATCCAGATGTCGTCTACTGGATTACCTGTTGGCCATATCACACGGTGGCAGCAACTCGACGTCGTTCAAACCGATGTACACCGTGCAATAGCTTTCACTGAATTGCTGAGCGTACACCGTCCGTGTGCTTTATACCCTTCCGCCCCCCCCTACGTTATGCTACATATATGCGCATGCCCTACCGTACCGGATCCTAGTCTATCTCCTGAGTGGTCTTTCGGTCCGTTCTGCTTGCTTGTTCCGTTGATATGCTAATTTTTACTCTTCGTCCCTAATTTTTGCACACCAGTGTATTAGAAGTGGCTCAGGTTTTTTTATTGGGGGTTTAACGACCACCGTGAGCAACTCAACGGGCCATAAACAGTCACCCATCCCTAATTTAGGGCCTCTGGCTCCAGGGAAAGGAGAGAGCCAGTGCCGTAAGACAAACACAACATCCATGCCTCAACGGGATTCGAATCTATCTAGGACGTATGGTCAGAAGCCATCGCTTAAACCAATGCGTCACCGGAGCGGCTGGTTCAACTTAATAGAAAGCTCGGAAAGCAGTGGTACAGGTTCTATGCGATACATTTTCTGTTAAATAACATAACATTATATTAGCAAAACCCCACGAAAGAGCATTTATGCAGCCGTACTTTCTAGCTTTCTTTGTTTCGGCTTTTAACGGCTTTCACGAGAGCTTAAGGTTGGAAAGAAGTCTCCCCGTTCTTAATTTAGGGTCATTGCTTTCAGAGAAGGGAAAGGACTAGTGCAAACACAACTCTCATGTCTTACACGGGATATAAACTCAGGCCTATTGTTATGAGTTTGTGAACTGAAAAAATAACAAGAAGTGAGCACTACTTTGCCCACGCGGTCATAGGCTGGGATTTTTACTAATTGTCTGATCTGGGTCAAGGTTCGAGTCACGGATGAGGTATAGGCGCCAGCCCCAAACTGGGAACGGGTGACTTCCTAGTGTTCCAGATGTCCATAGAACCATCAAACCCCAAAACTTCGAAAACTTGCGTATATCTCTGATGAAGCTTTCTGCAAATTTATTCTCGGAGTAGATTACTGACTGACGGAATCTTAACTTTAGGCGTTTCCTCTTCAAAATAAGTATTTCCTCGTGCGAGGTGTGAATGGAAAAACAAAAATGCAATAAACAACTTATAAGTAGTTTCAAAACTTACTCAAAGCAACGTACTTACACAAAGTGCATCCATTTAAAATTGTGCGAATTAGTCAAATAGTTTAAGTGTTTCCCTATTGTTGAATGACAGAAGACTAGTAACAACTCGAAGAACCTTTTCGGGGAAGAGTTTACTAACAGCTTCCTTAAAAACCGAACAACCAGACTTGTGAATCTTGATCTAGAAATGAGTGGCTGGCCCTTCAGAAGTGCATTACGCTTATCTTTACTGAAGTGAACAAGGGAAGCTGAAAACAAACCCTACCATATGGCTGTTATCGTCTTTTACCAGAATTAAGTAGTGAAACATCTCGTGCGAGGGTAAATAAAGACGCTTTTGCCTACATTTTAACTGGCGCCTCAGTAATATCTTTTGTACTTGGCGCCACCCGCATTGTCATTGTATTGAACAGGAAATATATATTAAGCAAAGAGGGTGTCGGAGAAGTGGCCACCGGAGAACTGACCACCCGGAGAACTGGCCACAAAAAATTTAAGGGGTCGTGTAAAAATTGCGGTTTTGACCGCTTCATGCCCACGAACCCCAGAGGTTAGTTATCTGAGTCATATAAAGATTTTTTTTTATTGGAGGTTTAACGACCACCGTTAGCAACTCAATGGGCTATAAGCAGTCGCCCGTCCCTAATTTAGGGTCACTGGTTCCAGGGAAGGGAGAGAGCCAGTGCCGTAAGACAAACACAACATCCATGCCTGAACGGGATTCGAACCCGGACCCTTACGGACGAATGATCAGAGGCCAACGCCTTAGACCACTGCGCCAACGGGCGGCTATAAAGTTTCCGTAATTTCGTCATTTCTTAATTGCGATAATTAATGTAATTTTTTATAAAAAAATGTTTATGATCTACATTTCAACAGAAGATTTCAGGGTTTTCAAACTACAACCCGACACATTGTCTGAGGGCATGTGCCTACTCTGCAAACCCGTCGGGGGAGGGCGGGGGTTAATACCAAAGGTGTAAGATATGAAGAATTTCTCGTCCGGTCGGGAGATTTTCAGCATTTACAAGCTACAACTCGACATATTATCTGAGCGTATGTGCCTACTCTGGAAACCTGTCTCGGGGGGGGGGGGGGGGGTAATACCAAAACTGTAAAATATGAAGAATTTCTCGTCCGATCCGAAGATTTTCAGCATTTACAAGTGACCCCCCCCCCCCCCCCGACAGGTTTCCTGAGTAGGCACAAGCCTTCAGATAATGTGTCGGAGTTGTAGCTGCTAAATGCTGAGAATCTCCCGATCGGACAAATTGTTCATATTTTACACTTTTGAAATTACCCCTTCCCCCAGACGGGTTTGCTGCGTAGGCACATGCGCCCAGAACAGAAAATTTGTCGAGTTGCAGCTTGTAAATACTGAAAATCTCCCGATCGGACGAGAAATTCTTCATATTTCACTGTTTTGGTATAGCCCCCTCACATACACAGGTTTGCTGAGTAGGCACATGCCTTCAAATAATGTGTGGAGTTGTAGCTTGTAAATGCCAAAAATCTCCCGATCGGATGAGGAATTTTTTCATATTTTACACTTTTGGTATTACCTCCCCCCGCCCTCCCCATCGCCAATAGGTTTCCAGAGAGTGCACATGCGCTGCGAAAATTTGTCGAGTTGCAGCTTGTAAATGCTGAAGATCTCCCGATCGGAAGAGAAATGAGAAATTCTTGATATTTTACTATTTTACGCTTTTGGTATTGCCCCCCCCCCCCCCCGACTAGTTTCCTGAGACAGCAGATGCCCTCAGACAATTCGATGACTTGTAGCTTGTAATGGCTGAAAATCTCCCGATCGGACCAGAAATTCTTTATATTTCATATTTAAGGTTTTAAGTCCCCCCACCCCCCACCCGACAAGTTTCCCGGGTTTGCTCATACTCGCAGAGAATTTGTTTAGTTAGAGTTTATAGAAAAATATCGTAAATAAGAAAATAGGAAATTACGGACATTTTATGTGTGTCAGATAACCAATCTCGGGGAGACGTAGCCACGATGCAGCCCATACCGCAATTTTTATACGGCCCCTTAAAATTTTTGTGGCCAGTTCTCCGCTTAGTCTTAGCTCCGAAAATCATGAAAATGTCTAAATTTCTTACTGAAAATTAAATATTAAAAAAAAATATGAACAATAGTTGCTCGAGTAGCGGGGAATATAGCGACATGAAATTTGTTTATGCAGAACAATTTTATGGCACTGAAATTGCAATGTGTCCAGTTCTCCGGTGGCCAGTTCTCCGTACCCGAAGCAAAGTATATCTCGTCCTACATCTACATTAAGTACCTCTGTATTGTGGTCAACCGTTCGCCCACACGGAAAATATTATCTATATTTTAAATCTACATAATTCCCAACAAACAAGAAATAACCCATAACAAACGAGCGTTCAGTAGTAACAAGCGTAAATTGTCGCTCAAGAAAATGAACCGAGTCTTACAAAGATTATTTTTTGTTTTTTTTTTGATTGGAGGTTTAACGACCACCGTGAGCAACTCAATGGGCTATAAGCAGTCGCCCGTCCCTAATTTAGGGTCACTGGTTCCAGGGAAGGGAGAGAGCCAGTGCCGTAAGACAAACGCAACATCCATGCCTGAACGGGATTCGAACCCGGACCCTTACGGACGAATGATCAGAGGCCAACGCCTTAGACCACTGCGCCAACGGGCGGCTATAAAGTTTCCGTAATTTCGTCATTTCTTAATTGCGATAATTAATGTAATTTTTTATAAAAAAATGTTTATGATCTACATTTCAACAGAAGATTTCAGGGTTTTCAAACTACAACCCGACACATTGTCTGAGGGCATGTGCCTACTCTGCAAACCCGTCGGGGGAGGGCGGGGGTTAATACCAAAGGTGTAAGATATGAAGAATTTCTCGTCCGGTCGGGAGATTTTCAGCATTTACAAGCTACAACTCGACATATTATCTGAGCGTATGTGCCTACTCTGGAAACCTGTCTCGGGGGGGGTAATACCAAAACTGTAAAATATGAAGAATTTCTCGTCCGATCCGAAGATTTTCAGCATTTACAAGTGACCCCCCCCCGACAGGTTTCCTGAGTAGGCACAAGCCTTCAGATAATGTGTCGGAGTTGTAACTGCTAAATGCTGAGAATCTCCCGATCGGACAAATTGTTCATATTTTACACTTTTGAAATTACCCCTTCCCCCAGACGGGTTTGCTGCGTAGGCACATGCGCCCAGAACAGAAAATTTGTCGAGTTGCAGCTTGTAAATACTGAAAATCTCCCGATCGGACGAGAAATTCTTCATATTTCACTGTTTTGGTATAGCCCCCTCACATACACAGGTTTGCTGAGTAGGCACATGCCTTCAAATAATGTGTGGAGTTGTAGCTTGTAAATGCCAAAAATCTCCCGATCGGATGAGGAATTTTTTCATATTTTACACTTTTGGTATTACCTCCCCCCGCCCTCCCCATCGCCAATAGGTTTCGAGAGAGTGCACATGCGCTGCGAAAATTTGTCGAGTTGCAGCTTGTAAATGCTGAAGATCTCCCCGATCGGAAGAGAAAATGAGAAATTCTTGATATTTTACTATTTTACGCTTTTGGTATTGCCCCCCCCCCCGACTAGTTTCCTGAGACAGCAGATGCCCTCAGACAATTCGATGACTTGTAGCTTGTAATGGCTGAAAATCTCCCGATCGGACCAGAAATTCTTTATATTTCATATTTAAGGTTTTAAGTCCCCCATCCCCCACCCGACAAGTTTCCCGGGTTTGCTCATACTCGCAGAGAATTTGTTTAGTTAGAGTTTATAGAAAAATATCGTAAATAAGAAAATAGGAAATTACGGACATTTTATGTGTGTCAGATAACCAATCTCGGGAGACGTAGCCACGATGCAGCCCATACCGCAATTTTTATACGGCCCCTTAAAATTTTTGTGGCCAGTTCTCCGCTTAGTCTTAGCTCCGAAAATCATGAAAATGTCTAAATTTCTTACTGAAAATTAAATATTAAAAAAAAATATGAACAATAGTTGCTCGAGTAGCGGGGAATATAGCGACATGAAATTTGTTTATGCAGAACAATTTTATGGCACTGAAATTGCAATGTGTCCAGTTCTCCGGTGGCCAGTTCTCCGTACCCGAAGCAAAGTATATCTCGTCCTAGATCTACATTAAGTACCTCTGTATTGTGGTCAACCGTTCGCCCACACGGAAAATATTATCTATATTTTAAATCTACATAATTCCCAACAAACAAGAAATAACCCATAACAAACGAGCGTTCAGTAGTAACAAGCGTAAATTGTCGCTCAAGAAAATGAACCGAGTCTTACAAAGATTATTTTTTGTTTTTTTTTTGATTGGAGGTTTAACGACCACCGTGAGCAACTCAATGGGCTATAAGCAGTCGCCCGTCCCTAATTTAGGGTCACTGGTTCCAGGGAAGGGAGAGAACCAGTGCCGTAAGACAAACACAACATCCATGCCTCACCGGGATTCGAACCCGGACCCCTTACGGACGAATGATCAGAGGCCAACGCCTTAGACCACTGCGCCACCGGGGCGGCACAAAGATTATGAGAGAGATACCAAATTAGCGTTTCTGACCATAAAGAGCACATAATAAAAGAAAACGTAAACGATATTTAATCGACAATGTATGTTTGTCGGAAGCAATGATTCTCCACTGACCTCATCAACCAGTTTTAAATCCCTGCTAGATTAAAGCTTTCAGGTTTGTGGAGGATAAAACACAATGGGAGGCCTTTCTGGGAATCTTTCACATGCTCATAGGTTTCACCATCGATATCTTGCTCCAACAAAAGTGAATGAGTATAAGTCTGATAAGGCAATGGCAACTAAATACGGAGAATAGGATACTAATTTCTGAGCCAAAATTTTCCCACTTTCTTCTTCAAATAATGAACAACTTTCCTGCCAGAGGGCGTAAACGTATATCGCGTTTCTCTCCATTTCGAAAAGTCTGTTTTGAAAAATTCTTTTTGAGACAGATAGTGTTCACTGCGAAGAATGCTCTACACATAATTTTTGTTTTCCCGTAACGCACGATTTTGCCAGGAGCAGGCGTAAGCGCATATTTTTTTCCCCACAAAATTTTAGCTGCCGAGAATCTATGCTTCTGAAAGCGCAATTGTAAAAGGAAACATTTCGCGTATATTTCTTCTTGATAATAATGCACAGTTTCTTCCGCTCGGAGGAGTAACTATGCGTAACATTTTTTTCGACATCTCCATTTCCAAAAGTATGATTTCAAAATTTCTTTTAGGCGAAGGATAGAATTCAAGGCGATGAATATTTTGTATGTAATATCCAATACTTTGCAGTGTATAATATTTCCACTAGAGGGAGTAGGTGTATATTTCTGTCTACAGCATTTTTGCAGCCGTATCTATGTGTCAAAAAACACGATCTAAAAAAACCCATTTTGGTCTGATACCGTTCATTGCGGTACGAAATAATGCACAATTTTCCCACTAGGGGCGCACACATATATTTTTATTTTTCACGATATCTCTACTTCTAAAATTCCAATTAGAAAAATTCTTTTGCATAAAATACCATTCATCTCGAGATAATTCTGCATCTATACTTCGATTTTTCGTAACGTGCACTTCTTCTAGATGACGCAAGTGCGGATTTGTGCACGAAACTGCAACCCCGCTTCCAAAATCCGGTGCAAAAATATTTTTGGTACTGTATGCCATTTGTTACGGTAAGGATTTCGAATAGTATCCACTTTAAATAAAGGAAAGTTTTCCCGCTAGTGTCGTATGTGTATAAACCGTTTTCTTGCTATCTCTGCTGATAAAAGTCGCATTTGACCATTTTCTCATCGCCTATCTTCTTTTATGAAGTACATTTTGTGAATATTTTCTCCTTTTCACAATGAACAGTTTTTAGTTTTTACCGCTAGGAAAAGTGAGTGCACATTTTTCATTGCGAGAGTATTTCCCATTCTAAATATCCGATGGGATTATTTCTGTGTGCGTTGGATACCTTTTATCTAAAGAGATAGTTTTGCGCTGCTTTACATCCTCAAATAGCGCACACCTTTCTCCTGTGAAGTTGTATACCGTTTTCTTCCATATGTGTGTGTCTAATTGTACGATTTAGGGAAATCCCCTTCTGCGGATATCTCTCGCTGCGAGGTAGATTTTGCGTATAATTTGTGATTTTTCGTAACGTGCCCTTTTGCCGCTAATATAGTGAGAGTAAAGTGCTGCTTCTATTTGCAAATAGTTTATCAATTCTGAGAAACCGACTGAAAAACTCCTTTTGTAATTGGTTCCATTCACTATGAAGAAGAGTGAAAACATTGTGCCTTTTAATTAGTGTCCAGTTTCTCCGCTGGTTGAGCAAATAGATTTTTTCATTGATTTTTCAGATTTTCTAAAATTGAGTCTGAAATATTGTTTTTTTTTTCATGTCGGAAAAGATCTAAAAGACGTGCTCATTACACCCAACTTTTTCCGTGAAATGACGGGGTCAACAACAAAAAAACAAACAAACCTGAATTTCACAAATTTTTGGTACTCCAGGAAAATTCTGAATTTTCAGAAACCTTTCCGCAATTCATTTCGTATATTAACGGGAAAATTTTGTTCCCACTTTTTTCATATGTAATGTGTTTCGTTTAAAATGTCACTCCTTAAACATTACCTTTGTACCATCAATCGGTTGTTCTCATATCATTGGAACTATGTACTGTTAAGTCTCTGACAATTAGTTCATAAATAATCCTTAATTACATACTCAGCTAAATTAGGCGACCTAATGGCCAGAAGAGAGAAGTCGTGAAAACACTTACGAGCAAACATTGTCAAAACTTCACGGCACTTTTTTTTTTTTTTTTTTTGATTGGAGGTTTAACGACCACCGTGAGCAACTCAATGGGCTATAAGCAGTCGCCCGTCCCTAATTTAGGGTCACTGGTTCCAGGGAAGGGAGAGAGCCAGTGCCGTAAGACAAACACAACATCGCCGCCCCGGTGGCTCAGTGGTCTAAGGCGTTGGCCTATGATCATTCGTCCGTAAGGGGTCCGGGTTCGAATCCCGGTCAGGTATGGATGTTGTGTTTGTCTTACGGCACTGGCTCTCTCCCTTCCCTGAAACCAGTGACCCTAAATTAGGGACGGGCGACTGCTTATAGCCCATTGAGTTGCTCACGGCGGTCGTTAAACCTCCAATCAAAAAAAAAAAAAAACACAACATCCATGCCTGACCGGGATTCCAACCCGGACCCCTTACGGACGAATGATCAAAGGCCAACGCCTTGGACCACTGCGCCACCGGGGTGGCTCACGGCACTTCAGGAACATAACATATGCACAGACGATCTCATCAACACAATTCAAAATACTGAACTTCTATTAACTTAGGTTCAACAGGTTTTCATTCATGACCGCAGCAACAGCTTTTTATCCAGAGCCTTCTCCTTCTTCCCTGCGTACAACTGACGTGCTACTGCGTTCCATAATGCCGTCCTGTCTTCGCCTATCTCCGATGGCGCCAAGGATGCCTCTTCTTCCCAGCTGTGGCCTCTGCTTTCCTACCTTCGCCGCCTACATCAGACGTTGTGATGGATACTTCTTTTTCTCCTGTTTTTGCCGTTGATGTGCCCTTCAGCTGCGCCTAGCTTCATCGCTGCCTGCTTTACCAGCTGCTGCTCCGGACGTTGCTCCTCTTCCCTCACCTGGTGTTCAATCTTTCAGAACAGCCTCGCTTTCCTCGAGGACTGCAACAACCACCTGCATATACTCATCTGTTGCCTCGTCTCCTGCTTCGGCGTCCTCGTCTTCCTCGGTAAGTGCTCTGTATTCCTATGTTAGTCTCCATGGCCACGAACGTTTCCCAGATTTTTCTGAAAACTCTCCCACTGGTTAACAGCTGCACGCTGCTCAACCTCGGAGTTTCCTTCGAGGCCTTGCCTGAGACTCCTATGCAGAAATAATGTTCTGCTTTGAAGACGATACTCCCCCCCCCGGTGCCATCACTCACATGGCCAGAGAGCCTTAGTCTGTCATTGTGTATTGTGCTCTGGCAGTGTTCCTTGTGATGCCCCCGCTTCCAGACTTTTGTCCCAGCCTTCCGGGCCTGTTTCCAAGCAAATGCCATTTACAGCCTCTGCTAAACGCGTGTCTTTCGCTTCCGCTACCCTCTGGACACGGTTCGCTGCACAAGTTATTTACAGCCGCTGTTCAACGAGCGTCTTCGCATCCGCATCCATCTGCCTCTACATCCGACGATTCCAGTTTCTGCTAGCCCACATCACCTGTTGCCGTGTATCACCTTCTGCAAACGCCCTGATCTTCTCTGATGAGACGCAGTGATCGCTATCTCCGCGTCCACTGTTTTTCATCATTTGCGCTGCCACGTCTGTGCTACTCAGGCATATGTTGCTGCCCTTTTCTCGCTGTATTCCTCCGGCTCGTGTGAACAGTTATGTACTGAACTTCTACTTATTGAGTCCTGCCTCGTGCTCCACGCCAATCATTGTGTGTTCTGTGCACGTTACTGCAATGTTTCCCCTGCTTCGGTTTGTTATGGGCGATTTTGGATGTCTAGTCCCGTTTTATTGTTTTCTCACTGTGTTTCACCGGCTCGTGGGATCATTTCAGTACTGAACTTCTACTGATTGAGTCCTGCCTGGTTCCACGCTCACCATTGTGTGTTCACACTACTGTAATGTTTCCCCTGCCACGGTTTGTTATGCGCAGTTTTTTTTTGTATGTTTTGCCCTGTTTTATTGTATTGCCATGTTTTCCCCGTTATTCAATGTAACGCTCCAAGAGAAATATTAAAGCGATGTTGAAACCTTGCTTTATGGCTCGGTGCATTATCCTGCTGGTACCAACAAGGCGCGGTTCCATAGCATTGCCACAGAGTTGGTAGGGCATAATTGTCCAGAATATCAAGGTAGACGTGCTGGTTAACAGGTTTGTCCACGATAACCAATGGGCCGGGACTATTCCACGAAAAACATTCCCACACGAGCACACTGCCAGCTCCAAACTTGACCGTAGGAATAGTACACTGTGGTAAATAGAGTTCCACAGGCTGCCGCGATACCCACACATGCCCATCAGACTGATGGATCGTGTATCTGGATTTATCAGTCCATAGGACCTGTTTCCATTGACCTACGGTCCACGATAAATGTTCTTTACACCATGATAAACGACGAGTAGCATTCCGAGTGGAGATGAAAGGCTTATGAGCAGCTGCACGACCACGGTAACCCATGGAATGAAGTTTTCTGCGAATGGTACGTGTACATAGCGAGGTTCCAGCATTTTTATTCACCTGTACACTGAGGTCTTGTGCAGTACTCCGTCGATTAGCTGTAACGACTCTCCTGAGGCTTCGACGTCCTTTATCACTGATTTTCTTTGGTCTTCCGGTACATTTTGCTACTTCAGGCATGCCATGTGTCTTCCACTTATTCAGTACATCCAAAACAGGTGACTTGGGTATGTTTAAATGCCTCTCAGTTTCTCTTATGGACAACCCACTAATATAACACCCAACAATTTTTCCTTTCTCAAAGTCAGTTCTCTCTCGCCGTGACATTTCCACTCAACCTCACAGTGCGATATGATTGCGGTCAGCTGCAGGCTTGTTTTTATACCGTTTGCAGCTGTACCGCGCATCTTAACAACGCAGCGGATGCGTTCATTTGCTTTTGAAGGGATGACCGGGGACTTTTGTCAATATAGTGTATAATAAAAATACCGGGGCTGATAAAAATTCAAAATTACTGGGTCGATTTGGTAGTCTGTCTGCTCGTTATTCGTTTGTTTGTTTTTTATCCGATATTCTAAACATTCTTTCATCACTGCCCGTACTCCTGTCTATTATAGCCCTGTGTTTACGATGATAACGACGAGCGGTGAACACTGTTTTAATAATTCTTATTATCAATCATTTTAGCGACAAATATTCTGCATTAAATTTTTGTTTCCCTGTTGTTTAACAAGTGCGGTGGAGTAGTGTTATGAATACAGATTTTCCGCTCATTTTCTAAATTATAACATGTAGTGTTCTTAATTATTTGAAAGTTGTTTTTAGTTAAAAAGAAGGAGCACTCGAACTGATGTTAAGCCATATTAGGATAGTCTTCTATTAGGATGCCATACTGAGTTAGTACATCAAAGAGATAAACCTGCCAAACTGAATGAATGAATCGTTGCTTTGTTCGCTGCCTCATTCAGTGCCTCACTTAACAGATTTTTTAACGAATTAGGAGTTTGAAAATGTTCTTGAGTCCTAATTCGTTAAAAATACGCAATCATGCTTAGACGAGTATAAAGGTTTTATAATCAATATCTGGTCTATCAATATCCGGAAAACATTTTTGTGATAAATTATAACAGTTGAAAAATAATTGTATAATAATTTTAAATCCGCTAACTTTTAATTCAAGGGGAGAAAACCCATAAATAGCCTTTTTTTTATACCTAATCACATCCTGTAGAACACCAGTGTTCCACGGAACACACTTTTTTTTCACGAAATACCTAACCACATCCTGTAGAACACCAGTGTTCCACGGAACACACTTCGGGAAAAGCTGTCTTTAAGGATGTGCCGCCATATAACTCACCATGTTCACTTGCTTTATCAATTCACGGAGATCCTCTGACAACTACGCAATCAAAACGATTTATGAAGGCATACAGCGAAAAAGTTTGTTAAAAACATTAGTGCTGTAGCATCAGTGGTTATGGGCATTCATAGAGACAAAATCACCAGTGAAGAAACCAGGCTGTAATCAAAACACGACAGTACAGTTTTTCATTATTTTCCTCAAATAAACCCCCTAAATACCTACGAATAATGCATTCGTTGTTGAAAAGTTGAAGTGTAAAGCTACGAAAGTGTGGCAACCAAATAATTTGTGAAGAAAAGAGCAAACGGGACTTTCGCGTATTTACATTTCATTTTTTATTTCAAAATATTTACTAAGCGATATAAAACTTCACACAACCACACACGCACCTATAAAACAGTATGGACAACAAAATAAAAAGATTCCTTGAAAGACATTGCTTCAAGAAATATCAAAATTTTGGTGGTAAAAACCCTGCCAATTGAACTGGTTGCATCTCATTTTCCCGATATGTTGATACAAGACGAGATTTCTTATGAGGCAAAGTTTCTTTCCGAGTTGTGATATCAGGTTTCGGCATTCTTTGGTAGAATTTTGTGAGGCATATTTTCGTTCCGAGTTATGATATCAGACTACGACATCGCTATGTAGATCACATGTTCTTGCAGAAGATCACAAATGCTTTTATATATACTGAGAATGAATCAGAAAACTGCAGCATGATTTTCAGTCACTTCGTGTGCTGGCAGTTGAAGAACTCTTTCGGAAATCGGTGGAGGTTTACTTCCGTCAGGTCGAACAGACACATCAACCAAATATTTCCCGATAACCTGAAAAAAAAAATCACATTATATTAATTATATCTTTGTAGAAAACAAGACATGCCATTTTTCATGCAAATTAACAAAATACTGGGTATCCGAAAAATAATCTCACAAAATGAAAGAATATGGGGTAAAAATAACAATAATAAACAGGGCCGTAGCTAGCAGGTGCTAAAAGAAGTTCAGTCCTCCGGTCCCGGGGAAATGGAAGGAGTTGAAAATTCTCCGAACTTTTATTTTCGGTGGTTTATGATAATTAGTTTTGTATTTCATTATAAGCATAAACACTTTCACTTATTTATTCGTGTATTGCACTTTTTTTTTTTGAAAAGGCAAAATTGAAATAATACAGAGCGAATCATGGATAACTCAAAAGAAATTATTTCTCGATGTGAGTCAGTATGAATAGCTCCACCAATGATTCTATGCCACATGGACACAGGGCTTGTTGGTGTTAAGGGTCGGAAAAACAGTTTTGCTCCAATTTTTTTTTCGGAAAACATAAAACCTGGAAGGGTGTTAAAAGTGAGAGAGAGAGAGAGAGAGGACGAGGTGTATATATATACACACACATATCAGGGGCGAATATTCAAAGTGTGCTAGGTGTTCGGCGCACACCCACACAGAGTCGTTGCATTTTATTTAACCTATACTATCGACATTACATTTTAGGATTTATTTTTAATAAAACTCGCCAGAGTTTGTCCTAAGGCTTTGAGTGGTGGCAGAAATTAATTCCCCCTCACAATGTTTTCGTTAAAAGGAGAAGGTTCGTTCATTAAGCATAATGTCACATTTGTGCTAAAATCATCGGGACATCCACGGTTTTCAAGCAAATCTGGTACAAGCGCACCTTAGATGGCGCTGCAGGTCACGTTTTGATTTCCCCGTGGTTTGAAACATTACAGTTGATCTCTCATGGTGTGCTAGCCAAATAGAGCACCGCTTGCAATCCGACGATGCTCAAACAACTTTGGTACAAGCGCTCCTTAGATGGCACTGCTGGTCACGTTTTTATATCCCTGTGGTTTCAAACATCACAGTTGATCTTTCAGGGTATGCTAGCCAAATAGAACACCACTCTCAATCCCATGGACTACGCAATTCAACGTTGTGATACGAGTTGCTGTTATATTATGTCTCTGTGTAACAAAGTTCACCAAAGTTTGTCCTAAGGCTTCGCGTGGTGGCTAAAATTAATTTTCTTATACAGTGTTTTCACAAAGTGGGAAACGTTCGTTGCTTCGTTGAGTAAACAAAACATTGTTTTGTAGTATTCGCATCCGTAGGTGTACTGTTTGGCCAATAAACACCCAAGGCGTGTAAAGCAACTGTGATATAAAGCTTTCCAGATGGCGCTGCAGGTCACGTTTTTATTTCCGTAGAGACTAAACTTCCAGGATGTGCGCGCCTAAAAAAGCACTACTGGACATACGTTTGCGTTTGGAATCTCGTGGAGTCATAAATACAATGCAACGTTCCTCCACGAATTGCGGGTTTTCTGTCTTTCCATCGCAGTGCTAATCGATTTGTTTATGAGCACAGATTTAAAAACAGAAGTTGAAGTTTTGTTAACCATATAGGATGAGATAACAAAAAATCATTTTTTTTATTGAACGACCGCTAGATAAAAAAAAAATGTTCAAAATCGATGCGCGAAATTTTCAGCTCGGGTTACATAGTAATATTTTTGCGTGTTTTTTTCCCTTAACAGCGCACACCCAACCTAAATGGGCACGCGATGCCACTGATTTATATATATATATATATATATATCATCATCATCATTGTCAACCATTATCAATCCACTGCTGGACGAAGGTCTCCCCAAGTTTCCTCCACAACAGACTGTCTTGTGCCAGTCTCCTCCATGTCACTCCCGCATACTTTCGAATTTCATCCAGCCATCTCCCACGTGGTCTTCTTCTGGGTCTTTTCCTGTCCCTTGGAATCCAATCTAAAATTTCGGCTGTCCATCGATGGTCTGTCCTTCTGCCAGTATGTCCAGCCCATTGCCATTTCAGGGACTTAACTCTGATCATGATATCTTTCACTCTTGTCATTTTTCGGATCCACGAGTTCCTCTTCTTATCTCTCCTGGTTACACCAAGCATGCACCTCTCCATGCTGCTTTGAGTTGTCTGCAGCCTTTGTTTGTCTCTTTTAGTTAAGGTCCACGTCTCTGCACCATACGTAAGCACTGGAAGGATGCATTGATCAAACACCTTTCTTTTAAGACATAATGGCATATTGCTCTTGAAAATTATGCTGTTTCTTCCAAAAGCTCTCCAGGCAAGTTTTGTACGCCGATTAATTTCTTCATCAATGTGACCCTCACTTGATATCTGCTGCCCAAGATAAACGTGCGTGTCTGTTATCTCCAGCTTTTCTCCATCAATCGATAAATCTTCATTTCTTGTAAAAGCATTGAACATCACTTTTATTTTCTCAAAGTTCATTTTTATTCCCACTTCTTTACTCTTGTAAGCAAGTTCCTGGATCATATTCTGCAGCTCTGATGGGGTAGTGGCAAAAATGACTACGTCATCAGCAAAACGAAGGTGGGTTAAATAATCTCCATTAATCTTTATTCCTTTGTTTTCCCAATTCAGTGATTGAAAGACATTTTCCAATGTAGCATTGAAGAGCTTCGGAGATATGGTGTCACCTTGTCTCACTCCCTTTCCAATTTTTATGTGTGTTGTATTTTCAAACAGCTGAATCTTTGCACTTGCATTTTCGTAGATGTTATTAATAATGTTAATGTACGCATCCTCAATACCGCAGGATTTCAGAGCCATTGTAACTGCTGATGGTTTCACCGAATCAAAGGCTTTTTCATAATCGATAAAAGCCATGCACAATAGAAGTTTATATTCCCTCGCTCTTTCAATTAGTTCTCTCAGTACATGGATATGATCTATTGTGCTGTAGCTACTCCTGAATCCAGCTTGTTCTCTCGGTTGAGCCATGTCCAGTGTTACCTTCAAGCGGTGTGAAAGAACTTTAGTGAAGATTTTATAAACCACTGATAGGAGGCTGATAGGTCTGTAATTCCCGAGATCCTCATTGTCACCTTTTTTATGTAGCAGGATCATTGTAGCGTTGTTCCAATCCTCAGGAATCTTCCCTTCATTAAGGCATCGAGTGAAAATTTGGGCGAGTACTGTTTCGATTTCTCCACTTGCTTCTTGTATGATGTCTACAGTAATTCCATCTTCTCCTGGAGCTTTACCCCGCTTCATGTTCTTGATTGCATGTGCAACTTCTGCTGGGAAGACTGGAAGAACTCTGGTACTGGTACCTTTCATGATGTCTGGAGTACATGCATCATCATGTATCATCCCTTTCATATAATTTGGAGTAGAAATCTTTCACTCTTGTCAAAATTTCGCCTCTATTTCGTGTTACAGAGCCATCTTCTTTTCTGAGTGCCATAATCTGTTTTCTTCCCTTACTCAGATGTCCCTTTGCTATCTTTAGGCTTTGGTTGTTTTCAATTGCTTTCCTCACTAGTTCACAATTGAATTTCCTTACGTCTTCAGTGATACTTTTTCGTACTGTCTTGCATAGCTCTATATATTCCACTTTGGAAGTCACATCTTCTTTAGTTGTCCTCATCTCTCTTCTTTTTTGCATCAGTATTTTGGTTTTTCCTGATACCTTGTTTACATGCAACTTGTTCTTAGACCCAGCTAATTTTGTTGCTGTTTCCATAAGAGCTTTGGTTACTTTTCTGTTAACTTCAGAAATATCCACTTCTTCCGATGTTAGGCCTTCTAAAGCAGAGAATCTGTTCTTCAGTTCCAACTTGAAGGTATTATGGTGTGTTTTAAGGTTGGTTATGTCAATACATTTTGTTTGTCTTATGAGCTTGCCACGTTCGAGTTTAGTGTTGAGGTGCATCTTACATCTCACCAATCTATGGTCACTACCTGTGTTGAACTTGTTTAGCACACTGCAGTCTTCTATCACGAAATTTTTGTTACACATAATAAAATCAATTTCACTTGTCGTCCCATGCGGATGTCTCCATGTCCATTTCCTGTGTGGCTTTTTCTTGAAAAAGGAGTTCAAGATGAAAAACCCTTCTGCCTCTGCAAACTCAACGAGAGTATTTCCACGCTGTTTTCTGTTGCCGTGACCGAATTTACCTACTGAAGTTTCATTCTGTTGCTCTATTTTTGCATTGAAATCTCCCATAATTATCTTCAAGTGTTGCTCACCTTTATTATTTAGATGACGAATTTGCTCATAAAATTCTTCAATTTCTTCTTCAGGATGACACTTGTGGTTGGTGCATAAGTTTGAATAATCTGAGCCTGGTATCTTCTCGAGAGTTGGATAACGAGTCGTGCAGCTCTGTCAGAGGAACTTTCAATTTCTACAACTTTATCCTTCAGTTTCTTGTTTATTATAAATCCAACACCACTAGTTCTGCCAGTATCTGTCCCACGATAGTAGAAGAGATGTCCACTTTTTAGTTCAATGAGATCTTCTCCTTACCTCACTTAGCCCGACGATGTCCCACTTGATCCTCTGTAGTTCCTCTTCCAATTCAAGAAGCCTTGAATTAGAAGATAGGGAGCGTCCATTATACGTAGCCAAGGTCAGCATCAGATGGCAGCCTAGTCCGGCCCTCCGGGGATTCTTAGCACCCTCTGCTTTCATGTCGCACTGGCCGCTGCCTTGGCCAGGTACATTCCAGCTGCCGGAGACTGAGGGCCAAGATTTAAGTTGTGGAGTCATTTTGGAGGGGTTTGGCCATAACTCACCACGCTGGCCAAGCGGGTTGGTGAGTGTGGGATAGCATTTCCTCTAATCCCGATGGTATAGTTATACCTCTATCGGCGGTCGTCAGAGCCCCTTTAGTGGGAACAGGATGCACCACGAGAAGGCGGGGTTGACATTTGTCAAGGAGAGGCTGTGATGTTACGCATCACCTGGCCTTACATCCCATATATATATATACACGCTGATCTCAATACACAACTTGTGTTAATTGACAGAACAGATCATGAAGTTTTATAGACATTCGACATGAGGACCATTTGTCATCCGAACAATATTTAAACGGTATTCCAGTTCCAACCACGAGAATGTCCGTATTAACTTTCTGCAGTGCGTGGGTAATCCTCCTCTTTAGGTCAGCAATGTCTGCCACAGGGGTGCTGTAAACCTCATCCTTGAGGAATTCCCATTAGAAAAATCACAGGGTGTTAAGTCCGGCGAACGTGGGGGCCATGCAATGGGACCACCACGCCCAATCCATCGATTGGGAAATTCGGTATTCAGAGACTTTACAATCAAAGCCCAATGAGCTAGCACCACATCTTGTTGGAAAATGACCGGAGTTTCAAGTTCATCCAACTGGGGATGCACAAAGTGCTCAATCATGTCCAGGTAATTAGCAGCTCTCACGGTCGCTTCCTGAAAGAAAAAGGGTACAATAACACGGTCGACCATTATGGCACACCAAACATTCACTTTTGGGCTAGTATGTTCATGTTCCATTGGGCAATGCGGGTTTTCAGTTCCCCAGATTCTCACATTCTATTTATTAACCATTCCAGAAACATGGAAAGTTCACTCATCCGAGAAACAGATTTGTCTCAGGAAAGATTCAGCACTTGCAATGTTAAGCTGTTGTTGAAAAACTTCCACGTAGTTAATTACCTGCAAAAATTGTTGTTGTGGAAGCGTTTTTGCTAAATGTATCCATCTAGGTGTTGGGAAACAGTGATAATGGGAAATCCTTGTGAGAGAGAGAAAGAAAAAAAGAGAGAGAGAGAGAGAGAGAGAGAGAGAGAGAGAGAGAGAGAGAGAGAGAGAGAGAGAGAGAGAGAGAGAGAGAGAGAGAGAGAGAGAATTTTCAAATTCTCCCTGTTCATTGTTATGCTGCCAGCAGGAGTGATTTTGCGATGCTTGTGTAGGAGAAAAGGGGTTTCTTTTTCGGGAATCTGAGAGCTTTTTATTTTTGAATGGAGAAGCAAGGAAAGGTTAGGCCATCGACCACGGTAAGAAGAGACTACCTGCAAGCATCAGGGAAGGAGAATGTGAGAAATACGACATCAATAACTGCTCGATGCAATTGCGTGGATCCACGAAAGGGACCAGAAGAGTAAATTAAAACAATGAATAGTTTTTTCCATGCCAGTTGGGAATTATTTTGACTCCAGCAATAAGGAACCTGCCACTGAACCACCAGCAAGAAAATTCAGACAATGATTTATATTTTATAATTCAAGAGAATTTAGTTTTCTTCCTCCATTTTTTTATATTTCGCCTTTCATTTTGTTTTTTACCTTTTGGCATGGAAAAATTCTTCGCTAGTGAAGTAAATTAACAAAAGGAGCGAAGAACCGAAGCAAAATTTTCGTTTGAGCACAGAGTCCCAGGTGACTCTTCAGCTGCCCCCTGTTTTTGCGACGGCGCCTACAGAAAAAAAAAAAAAAAAACTTTTTTTGTGCGTTTTTTACAACCAGTCGTGAAAGGAGTTTCCTAGTGCACTAACAGATGGCGCAGGGGCTACTTCAGACTGCATGAAAGAACGTTTATCTAGAAATGTCGGCAGTCGTTGAAATGGTTCATTCTTAGGCCGAGGAAGCAAGCATCGGGCTATATGTAGAATTGTGTACAATCATGTGCGCCGGTAGCTCCGTTTTCAATACGGCCAAACTGAAGTTTTAAGTACAAATAATATTCACAACAGTGGCTACCGGAAAATCTTGGGGATCCCCCGCAAAAAGTTCTTCGACCCTTTTGCGAAAATATATTAACACTCTATTACTTAAAATTTTAATACCATATCAGAACTAGGTTTTACAGGCGTTTTAATAATTGAAATTCTTCGGAACCTACAAGTATTTTTCGTAAAACCAAAATTATTGCACTTTACTGCGTGTAACACAAATGTGCACGTTGTAATTGAAATAGTTACCCTAATTTTAAACCAACAGAAAGCACTACAAAGCAGTTACGCCAAAGTTGAATATATCATTTCAATTTTATTCTTTCAGAGAACTAAGGCCAGCCTCTTTGATATGCCTCACAATCACATATACAAAACACATAACTTTCATGTGACAATGTCCAAAGATCTCCGATTTATACGAAAATACAGAAAATAAGTAAGCAAATAAATAAGTAACAATTAAGAATTCTGACACAAAAAAATAATACTTATATTACTTACTCTTGAATATAAAAAACACTTAACATAATGCTACAAGATTTTGCACATACACTCACGGGCAATAAAATTGGCGCACCAAGAAAGAAGCATCAGATTGAACTGAAATTCTAGGGACGTAATTGATACACATGATGGCAAAAACAGCTGTAGGACAATTACAGAGGGATCTGTGGCACGCAGTCCGGTCACCTTCAATAGTGCGGCAATACATGCTGCAATACGGTCCGACATGGAGGCGAACAGACGCTTGATGTTGTCCTGCGGCAGATTGGCAAACACGTGTTGGACGGTGTGCTCCAAATCCCGGATAAAGTGGCACGGCGGTAGCCGGCGTTTCCAACTGGTCTCACACATGCTCGATAGGAGACATGTCCGGGGAGCGCGCAGGCCATGGAAGTGTCTGGACAGGACGTAGGCTGTCCTGGGCAAACCGAGCCGTGTGCGGGCGGGCATTATCCTGCTGGTATAGCGCAATTGGAATCCCGGCCAGGAATGGGAGCACATGGAGCCGTAAGATCTCATCCACATACCGCTGGCCCGTCAATGATCCACGTACCACTACTAGAGCTGATCGGCTATCGTAGGCAATGGCTCCACAGACAATAATGCCTGCAGTGGAGAAGGTGTGGCGCTCGATAGCAAGGTTGGGATTGTGCAGTTGACCCGGGTACCTCCACACCCGAACACGGTAATCATCTGTCCCCAAAACGAGGCGGCACTCATCGCTAAACATCACACGTCGCCAGTCTGTGGCGTTCCACGTCGCTCTGGCCTGGCACTACCGCACACGGAGCCGGTGATGTTCCGGTGTTAATGGCAGCACACGTAAGGGGCATTGTGATCGCAGATTCGCTTCCGCGAGGCGTTGAGAAATGGTTCGTGGGTACACAGGAGCCGCTACATCTGCCTGTATAGTGGAGCGGGTTCCCGTGGGATCCACTCATGCCTGGCGAACGATCCGTCGATCTTCTCTACCGGTGGTTCTCCTGATTCGTCCGGGGCCGCTCCGCCGTGTTGCAGTGCCGTCACGGGTCCACTGCTCCAAACACAGTCGGACGGTATGGTCAGAACTCTCCGCGTGGCGGGCTATACGACGTGTTCAGCCCGATGATCAGGCCTCTCTCAAAGTCCGTAAGTTGCGTAAATCGACCTCTCTGGCGTCTACCCGGCATTCCTGTCTCTCTGTACTCCTGCTTTCATGGGGCATCGACTACACGCCGGTTTTTAAGGCTGCCGGTTCGTGCTTGCAGCGCCACCACAGGGTCAGCGGTCATGCGCACTCGCACCGAACGTGGATCATTTGCATACCACGCACTCTAGCTATTTGCACAGTTTCGCGGTTGCAGCCTGTTTTCTTCTAGGTGCGCAAATTTCGTTTTCCTTGAGTGTAGTAAAATATTTTCTCTTGACTGTGTTGTGAAAAAATGACACAGGTCTCTGCTTCTCCCCGCGAATAACACCTTTCAGTTCATTATATTCTGAAGCATGCGTAGTCACGTGCAAACAACTGTAATACATAACACCTTATCCTCATTAGTAAAATCTTTTCATTCATTGAACTGATATTTCTGTTACATTCTCTTGTTAATGTGCATGTATAGGAATTATTGCTGTTACTACGAAAAGGGGCCTCAGGTCCTCTGAAATAACTGCTTTCCCGTCATCCAGTTTTTATAAATTTTAACCGCGAGATAAACAACAACCAAAATTTTTCTTTTTGATGCTTCTTACAAAGCTGCCGTAAAAAAATAGCTGGTTATTTCTTTATTCATATGAAGTTTCCGCAAAAGATTCTGTAAAATGATTTTTCTGAAGCAAGTGGCCCTCTTAGCTGTGAGCCCTCCCCCTCCACCCTCCGCAATGCGGGGGTTATCAGTACGCGCCTGATTCACAAACACCATATGCAAATTTCCACTATGCCTTTTCTGTTATTTAACAGTTTTTACCGCACACACACACACACAACAGATGAATTTAACTGAAAACCAGAAGATCAAAAAACTGCACAAAACTGTTGGATAAAAATTAGTCAAATAAAATAATAGTCAGCATGTTGGAGCAAAGAGGAAATTTCTTTGTTGATATTTTTAGCCACTTGCGTCCGATGCGCCTTGTGATCCCAGCAGTCCCTCAATCTGTCATCAACAGAGATGTAGTCAGAAAGAATTTTCGGCGAGGGTTCTAAATTTGAAAATAAATTTTTAACCGTACATTATACATATGTTGAGTTTTTTCTCTGCCACATTTTATTTGCGCGCAAAATTCTTCTGTGTAATACTCCCCATTTTTCAAATACTGACATATGTTAAAGTACTTACAAAAATTTATAAAACAATCCTTTTAGTTTTGAGATATTTTAAACATTTCGAGGAGGGTTTAAACCCTCAAAACCTCTCCCTGGCTATGGGTCTTGTCATCAAGAAGGAAAAAACACCCTAAAGACAAGTACTGAAAGGAACCTCGGGAGATCTTTGGCCAGCACGAATGCACGCACAGAGGATCATATACAAATTTTTAAGATGACAATCCGTTCTTTAGTGTAAATATGACAAGGATGGTAAGTCAGATAATATCCGGAAACTTGAAAATTTCGTCGTTCTGGAGCGGGAATCGAACCTGCGTCTCCCAGATAGCCCTCGGGTATGCTAACTACTACACCACTCAGAACGACCGAGTTTCAAGTTTCCGATTAATTTGAAAATAGACATCACAGGATTCGCTAGTCGAAGCAACCGGCATTCGTGTTTAGCGAATCTGGATGTTAAGAATCTAATCCCGTGATTGCCCGGAGGAGCAAATAAATCATAAATGGAATACGGGACTACACTAAAGATGAGTTTGGGCTCAATTTTAGGAGCTCAGGTCCGCCCGGGTCCAAAGGCCTAGAGCCCGGGCCCGGCCCGCTTTCTTTGATTACATGTGTTTGTTGAGCCAGGGCCCGTCCGGGCCCGAATTCTTGGAAAAGTTTGCTTACCAAGACTTGCATTTATGTATTATATACTGGCCAAAGATATGGCCCAAGCCAGGATTAGTTTAAAAATCATTAGTTTGAAAAGTTCAGTTCAGTTATTCCACTTCACAATATAAATATGTTTTTAGAAATACTACGCATAAAGCCAAATGTTCTAAAATGTGGATCTGAAAAAAAATAAATAATCAACGTGCCTTTCGACCGTATCAGGGGAATCAGTAATTTTGGTAAAAGCTAAAGAAAAGAAATCGTTTAGAAACCAAAAATTTCATTCGTTATTTCTTTTTGATTCTAAATTTACTTTTATTTTTGAATAAATTGCATTACAACGCCGTACAGACAGTTGCAAGTGTTTGAAATTTTGACTCTAGAAAACTAATCTTTGCCATATAATTTACATATATGCTAATTGGTAAAGGTAGTTTAGAGTGATGTAGTAGAATATAAAAAAAAAAAGCATGTAGGGAAATTTCCAAAATTAAAAAAAAAAGAACGTAAAAGCATTCCAGATCAGATTATTCTGCATTTTGTAACATTAACAAAGCTTTGCGTTTAATAGTATAATAATCACAATATTATCATATGTGTGTGTAATTTCCAGATCAAGTTCATCATGAAAAAAGAGAGAGAGAGAGAGAATTGCATCTAATGCCTCAGCACTTCAACTTGATCTTCTTTTCTCTAAAACTCGACCTGCTACACTAAAAGCCAACGTCACCCCAAAAATCGCAGGAGTGAGGAAATTTAAAATAAATAAATAACAATACTTCTAACTGCACAATTCTGGAAATTAATACATCATTTTAAAGATAAGATTGCCGCCCCGGTGGCGCAGTGGTCTAAAGCGCTGGCCTCTAATCATTCGTCCGTAAGGGGTCCGGGTTCGAATCCCGGCGAGGCATGGATGTTGTGTTTGTCTTACGGCACTGGCTCTCTCCCTTCTCTGGAACCAGTGACCCTAAATTAGGGACGGGCGACTGCTTATAGCCTATTGAGTTGCTCACGGTGGTCGTTAAACCTCAAAGGAAAAAAAAAGATAAGATTCTTGATTTTTAATAAAATACAAAAAATGGGAATGTGATTTTTTCCCAGTTTTTTTAAACCAGACCTCCTTAAAACTAATCCTTGCTTGGACCATAGCTTTGGACAATGCATAATGCAAGTCTTGCTAAGCAAATTTTGTCTTGCAATGGCAGCTAGCTTAGGAAATTGAAAATCCTTCCACCATGATAACAAATCCACAATGAAATTACACATATTGAATTAATTACAGTAATGAAATTCAAGACGTGTAATTCCGAGCCCGGGCCCAGTCCGGACCGGGATTTTCGGTAGTTAATGAATTCTGAGCCCGTCAGAGCCCGGTCCGGGCTCGAGCTCATCTCTAGACTACACTATAACAATACAAATTTTGAAGATGACAATCCGCTTTTTGGTGTAAATATGACAAGGATGGTAAGTCAGATAGTATCCGAAAACTCGAAAATTTCGTCTTCCTGGAGCGGGAATCAAACTTGAGACTTGGTCGTTCTGGGTTGTGTAGTGCTTAGCTTACCCGGGCGCTATCTGGGAGACGCAGGTTCGATTTCCGCTCCAGGACGAAGACATTTTAAAGTTTTCGTATGTTATCTGACTTACCATCATTGACATATTTACACCAAAAAACGGATTGTTATCTTAAAAATTTGTATTGTATGGTGTAGTCCCATATTCCATTCAGGATCATATATATTTCTTTATCCTTTCATACTTCTACATACACTGTAAACTCCAGCATACAACAAGAAATTTCAATATTACTTTCTGCTGAAAATTCCCAACTTTTTTATCGATACACGCACATTCTAAAGTTCTTTTTTTATCCATTTCAGGATTTAGCAATCAGCATGGGCAACTCTTATGGATGCAAGTAATCGCCCGTCCCTAATTTTTGGATTCCTAAAGACGGTCGCGATCACGATCCTAGATAATTCCTTTTTTTTTTTTTTTAATTTAGGAGTTTAACAATCACCGTGAGCAAATCGATGGGCTATAAGCAGTCGCCCGTTCCTAACTTAGGGTAACTGTCTCCAGCGAAGAGAGGAGAGAGAGAGAGAGAGGGAGAGAGAGAGAGAGAGCCAGTGGTGTAAGACAAGCACAACGTTCATGCCTCACCGGGATTTGAACCCATCACCATCACGGATGAATAGTCAGAAGTCAACGCTTAGACTACTGCACCAATGGGAAAGCACCCAGTTAGTTTGAACTGCTCTGAACTAATGAATACTCACCGTGTGTCGGATGCGCACGTTAAGCCGTCGGCCGCGGGTATCGGAGTACGCGTTACAAATAAGTTCATTTGTTCTATTCCTTCGCTCTTGTTTTCTCTCTCTCTGGAAGTGTTTATTGTGAAATCATAATCTGGCATTTCAAACTATACCGACTCGTCACACTCCTACTTCTCTGACCTGTCTAACGTCTGTCGTATCTGAGTCTCTAAGTTCAACCTAATGTAACTTTGTTGCTGATAAGTCGTAAAAAAATTCCCATGGCAGTTGCGCCTAAACCTTCCCCGTAGGTGTAAACCCTACGAGAAATTGGGGGGTATATGACATTTCTATTTATATTTAGAGCCACAGATTCCGTGAGGGCCAGCGCTGTAGTGCGTCATCCATTCCTCATGCGAGACCTGCTCCGAAACCTAGACAGAAATATTGTGTATTATGTTTTCATATTGTGTTTTCTATTATTTAAAGATGGTTGTGAAAAAAATAACCTTGCTATACAATACGGGGTATTCGATTTTGCATTTTGGTTTATTGGTAAAGGAATTTGGCCTAAAGTGGCAAAGGCCATTTGCTTAAATACTTCAAGTTCTAAATGAAACATGCTCATGCCATGCAGTAACTTCAAACCACTGCCCATTCAAAATTTACTTTGAATTTAAAGTTCTTTTTGGAAAGCTTGGGTATTTTTAAGATTGTTATGCCTGTTGGGTAATTTGATTACAAAAGGTTTTAGGTCAGATCTAATTCTTTCCTGTCAAAGAGAAAAAAAATTGTCAGAATTATTCTTAATAAATGCAGCTGAAGCCGGTTTTGCACATGTATTTTAAGTCAGTACATAGTTCTGTCATGTACTGTATTTTCTTTGATTTTTCAAAGAAGAAAAATTACCCCTGTATTTTGCAAGACTTTGAAGATTCGTTCTGTGGGCTTCTTGTCTGCACAAATTGCCGATGCTCCACTAAAATTTTCCCGCACCAAATTCACCAAGTTAGTTGTGTTCGAATGTTATTTTTTTACTCGAGTGTTTGTTTATGATTGTGCTAAAATGTATTCTCTTTATAATACAGCCTAAATTTTAATTTATTCATTTTAAAAGTAAGTTTATCATTTTTTCATCCATATCACGTCTAAGGAGTTGCCTTGAAGAATCATTCGTACACTGGCGTGCAGAAATGCTCCACATCAACTCAAATCATACCATAAGACCCCCAAAATGTAAGAATATGGGAAAAGTGAGCATACCCGTACAAACAAGGAATCCAAAGGATACAAATACACTTTATTGAAAAGGTAGCTTCGAGCACAACTGGACAGAAGACAGAAACGTCCATGTGACAGGCGGCTGCCAAGAAAAATCCAATCTTTTTAGGGGATATGATCACCCCTGACTGCGTTGCAGGATTTACAAAGTCTGTCCATGCTGAGGACAAGGTTGTCAAGGAGCTGTTGAGGCATCGCGGCCTATTCCTCTTGTAGCGCCAATCGCAGCTGCGGAATGGTTGCTGGCGGCTGGTGACGTGCTGCCAAGCGTCTCCCGAGAAGGTCCCACACGTGTTCGATTGGATTTAGGTCCGGGGACCTTGAGGGCCAATCCATGCATTGAATATCTTCACTCTCCAACAGCTCTGCGACAGCCACTGTACGATGAGGTGTAGCGTTGTCGTCCATGAAGACGAACTCAGGACCCACAGTACCTCTAAACAGACGCACGTGAGGCAAGGAGAATCTCGGTACAATAGCGGACACCAGTGACTGAGCCTCCTTGGAAGATGTCGAGGTTAGTACGGCTACCAAGCATGATAATTCCCAAAACGAGAACTCCGCCACCTCCGAACCGGTCACTTTCGATGGTGTTGGAGGTGTGATTGCGTGTTCCCTGCTTTCTCCAGACGTCAGACTAAATCGGCTCTCATCCGTAAGAAGAACTCGACCCCATTGCTGATGTGTCCAGTTCTTTTGTTCCTGGCACCACAGAAACCGCCGTCTCCGATGAGCAGGCGTCAATGGCACACACCGTACTGGTCGTCGTGCAAATAGACCACCTTTGTGCAGCCTCCTGGCCACGGTAAAACGCGATAACGGAAGTCCAGTTGTCTGTTGTATGTGCCTTGCGATTTCTCCCGCTGTCTGCAGTCTGTCTCTTCTCGCCTGTAGGACAATATACCGGTCGTCCGCCGCCATGGTTGCTCGTGGACGACCACTACTAAACTCTCGGACAGCTGTTCCTGTCGTTTGAAATGCTCTCCAAGCTCGTGAAACGTTGCTGTGAGCGATCCCGAACTCCTCGGCCACACTAGTCACACTTCGACCTTCTTCCAACTTCCCAATGACGCGACCTCGGGTAAAGTCATCCAGATGTCGTCTACTGGATTACCTGTTGGCCATATCACACGGTGGCAGCAACTCGACGTCGTTCAAACCGATGTACACCGTGCAATAGCTTTCACTGAATTGCTGAGCGTACACCGTCCGTGTGTTTTGTACCCTTCCGGCACTCCCCCTATCCCTACGTCATGCTGCGTATATGCGCATTCCCTACCTTACCGGACCCTAGTCTATCTCCTGAGTGGTCTTTCGGTCCATTCTGCCTGCTCGTTCCGCTGTTAGCGCAATTTCTCCTCTTCGTCATTAATTTTTGCACACCAGTGTATGCGTTGGGCCCGGGTTTGAGTCTAGAACGAAGCATGGGTGTTGTGTTTGTACAATAGAGTTGGATCGCCCCCTTTCCAAGAATCAGTGGCACTAAATTTGAGACGGGTGAAGCGTTTACCCCCCCCCCCCCCAACGAGTTCCCCTTCGTTGTTGCTAAACTCCTGGGAAAAAAAATCGATGTTCGAAAATGAATGGTTATTCTGTAAACCGATCAACATATGATTTCTACTTTCTTGTATTTATTTCGGGGCGTAACGACCACCAGAAGCAGCAGTAAAGGTTATAAGCAGCGACCCGTCCCAAATTTAGGGGCACGAGGGAGGGGGCCACTCGGCAAAAAGGGACCCGTTAAGCGATACATAATCGAATGAGCCTTTGCTTGGGGTAGAATTGGTATCGCAGGACTTTATTCACCTTTGTTATTACTTATTACAATTTCTTAGCTTTAAAAAAAAACTGTTTATACTTTCGTACAACGCGTGGTAATCATTTTTCAGATGGATGTATTTACACTTCAAGAAATATTGTTGTCAAAGCAAAATGACCTTTACCCTTCGGGCTTGAAAGAAAAATAGGAAAAAATGTAACCGAAAACAAGTGAGAGAAAAATATTTCGTCCACTGTCTTATCGGAAAATATTTCGGGATTTACTTTCTTTTTCTTTTTATGTCGGGGTTTAACGACCCTCATGAGCTCCCTGATTTGGAGACACTGGTTCCAAGGTGGGGACAGATCGAGAACGGCCCCTAGGCTTCTCATCCGGGAGTCGAACAAAGTTCCAGCTTAGGCGAATAGCCAGAAACTCGCGCATCCAACTGGAAAACCATTGACAGCGTCGTTTCATGCGATAATACAATCTGGAAAACTTCAGAGGTGCCGTATTTCATTTTCTTGAAAAATGGAAAAATTAAAATACAAAAGCATTACTTACCGGAAATGTCAATAAATTCTTCCATCCTAAGGCGACGCAAAAGATGAGTGTCTAAACCATAAAAAAGATAAAAGAAAAGACTTAAAACCAAAATTATTTGGCAAACTTAATGTGCTGAAAATTGCAGGTGTATAAATATACTTTAAAACTATATATGCACATTTTCATCACTTGCGGCGAAATGCAGGTATTACACCAGTGACAGTGACAAATTGACTTTTGAGTAAATGGAGCAACTTTCCTTTTAATCTATGAAACGTTTAGTTATTTCAATTATATATGAACACATAAACACATATATACAAATCTTTCAAATTGTGAACTATGAAGTAATTGCATTATATTCTAGGTGAAGTGGAATGAATTGCACACATTATTTCAGTATACCAGTCTATTTTATTGAAACATAAAAGTTAGTTAATAGCCATTAAAGCATAAAAACCGTGTTCCTCTGGCTTCGGATAAACTTTCCGTATCTGATATCAGGCTTTCTGATAGGTGTTACAGTATCTTGTTCAACAATTAATCCTTAAATTCCATTCGTATAGTTGAAGCCTATTGAAGAAATAAAGCAACACACTATCCCCGACACCACAATATCACTCCTTTACAAATACATTAGTGTATACTGACATGCGCGATGCTTTTCGGTATATCTGGTATACCATTATCAAGCGGTTCTGAGTATTGTTAATAAAGCACCTGGGTATTTATAACCTCTCGATTCATACCATTGGCAACGCCACTTGTGATGTCATACGTTGATTCGTCATAGTGAGGAGCTTCGTTGACTTTGAACCCTCGTCAACGAGACCCTTTAAGATACAAGTTTTACAGACAAATAAATCAACAAAAGCATAAAGACAACACTTCAGGGGATTCCGGCTAACGCATATTTCGATATGAACGTCAGCAGCTCTTGGAGTTGAGAAGAAATTCAGAGATTAATATAATTATATAATTGAAGACGATAAGTCTAAACGTCTATTGATATTGAATCATACAGATTCCATGGATAAAATGGAAAGTGCAATACAACAGCTTTCTGTTGAACAAGTAGATAAAGACCCTACTGACCGGCTTAACCGAAAATTGGCCACTTTCCGTAACCATAGCTGTTTACCAGACTCGGTACGACTTTCTAGGCCTCCAAAGCTTGTCAGGAGCTTTTGGTAAAATTAAGCTCCATAAGCCAGACACTCCGATGAGAGTCGTAATTTCAAAATTTAACTTTCCTTTAATACATTTGGAAATAAATTTGTTGAAGTTCTTGAAGCCACTGCTACCGTACTCACAATATTGTGTTGTGTACCCAATAGTAAAATGTTTATTGATAGAGTGAAACAATGTGTTTTTGACTTTGATACCGATTGTTTCATAAGTATGGACGTAACATCATTGTTCCCAAATACCCCTGTTAAAGCTGCTATTTCTATTATACATAACAAGCTTTCTTTGAGTGCCTCATTATTAACTAAAGAAGTCGACGACATCGTTTCTGTTCTTTGTTTTATTCAAGACAACAACTACTTTGAATTTTACGGCAAGATGTTTCGACAGAAGTCTGGTGCCCCAATGGACTCGCTCATGTTCACACTCTTTTTTTTTTTTTTTTTTTTTTTTTTTTTTGATTGGAGGTTTAACGACCACCGTGAGCAACTCAATGGGCTATAAGCAGTCGCCCGTCCCTAATTTAGTGTCACTGGTTCCAGGGGAAGGGAAAGAGCCAGTGCCGTAAGACAAACACAACATCCATGCCTGACCGGGATTCGAACCCGGACCCCTTGCGGACGAATGATCAGAGGCCAACGCCTTAGACCACTGCGCCACCGGGGTGGCTCACACTCTTTGAGAAAGTAATTATGAAGGACATTGAAGACAACATTATCTCTATTTATGAGCACAGTATTGTATCATATTCCAGATATGTGGACGATACGTTCATAATTTTCAAGGAATTTGGTCAAGATTTGATTCAAAATACGCAAATAGCCTTCAGTGGTTGTTATCCGACTATAACTTTTATTAGGTGTGTAACTTTATTCTCGGATCCTAACCGCAAGCGATCATAGAACGTCGGCAAATGCAAATAGCTGTGTGCAATAATGGCTGATTACAGCACCATCCAACAGCTTTCCAGGCAACCGTAGCTGCTCACAGCTGTAGTGACAGAAGGGACGAAAGTTGACGGTGAAAGCAATGTCGTTCGAGAAGCAACATTTGAGGCACTGCCTCCTGTTCGTGTTTCAGCTGAAAAAAAGTGCCCCAACAAATGATCTCTGCTACTTTGGGTGAGGCTGCTGTGTCCTACAGTACGTGCAAGAAGTGGTTCCAGGGGTTTAAGCAGAGAAATTTCGATCTCCGTGATGCAGAACGTCCGAGATAGCCACAGAAAGTTGACGATGAGGAACTGTAACAACTGTTGGACGCGGATCCCTGTCTCACACAATCAGAGCTCACCCAGGAACTTGGAGTAACACGGCAAGCCATTGCAAAGCGCCTGCACAAGCTTGGACGGATTCACAAAAAGGGCCGTTGGGTGCCTCACAAACTCACAGCTGCGAACAAGTCTAGGCGCTACGAACTTGCTGTGTCCTTGCTCTCCAGATTCAAGAAGAAGGATTTTCTCCACAAGATTTTGACCTGTGATGAGAAGTGAATCCTCTACGACAATCATAAGCGGCGCAAATAGTGGGTTTATCCAGGTCAGCCTACCAACAGTACCGCCTAACCGAATATCTATGCCAGGAAGTTGTTGCTGTGCTTATGGTGGGATCAGTGCGGTATCGTACACTATGAGTTGCTCAAACCAGGTGAAACGGTCGATGCTGAGCGTTACTGTTAGCAACTCATTCGTGTGAGTGACGCAATGGAGGCAAAAAGGCCGTACACCGGCAAGGGCAGAAGGTGGGTCCTGTTGCTTCAGGATAACGCGCGTCATTACACCGCGAAAACGACTTTAAACACGATTACTGACCTGGGATGGGAGATTTTGTACCACCCGACGTATTCTCCAGACTTCGTCCCGTCGGATTATCACCTCTTTCGCTTCCTGCAACATCACTTGAGCGATACCCACTTCACTTCTGTCGAAAAGATGCACACAAGTATTGATGACTTTATCAACCCGAAACAGCCCTCTTTTTTCAGCAGTGGCATTCGGCAGCTCCCTGACCGATGGCCCAAATGTATCCAACACGACGGGGATTATTTCCCTGATTAGGTACGTATTCGATTTGTTATAATTTGCTGTCAAGTGTCGTGCCAATGGCCGAGAATTAAGTTGCACACCTAATATTATAGAAATGGAGAAAAATTATGAATTACCTTTCTTAGATGTTATAGTTTCAAGAAGACAACACCGACTGGAATTTTGGGTGTATCGGAAAGATACTTACGCTCCAGTGGTGTTCATTCCTGCTACCTCTTGGCATCCGATTAGATATTTGGTGCAGATAGCTTTTACAGTATGTAGCAGTATTAAGCTACGAAATGAAGAACTCAATTGGATTTTGAACACTACTATTGGGTATGGATATAATAAAAAATAATATACAAATTGATTTGTGACCACAAACACATACAGAAGTCTGAAGAAAAAAGGAAAAAAAAATTGTGGTACATTTTCATATCTCCCAGCTATTACTTCCATATTGCATAGAGAATGTGATAAAGTTAATAAGACCTTTGGCACAAATGTTACAACTTATGCTGCTATGCTCTGAAAAATTAAAGAGCCTTAAAAGGATTTAAATAAAGCTGGTGTGTATACTATCCCAGTGGTTAATCAAGATGGTACCAAATCAAAATTCTATGTAGGAAATACAAAAAATCGATTACAAACTAGAATACAACAGTACCAAGATAATTGGAAGAAAAAAGACCGGAAGACGGCCTTAATTGAATTCTGTATGGATAATGTATGTAACCCTGATTTTGATGGAGCAAATACTGTTTTTGATCAGCGTTCAGAGAAACTAATACGTTTTTCAGAAGCCCTCGTCATTGAGAAAACATGGAAAGACAACTGTAATAAGGTCAACCCTATTGAAGTTCCCTACCCATGGGAACTTATATTGGAAAAAGAAACTCAAAGCAAACCAAAAAATAAAAAGATTCGGTGTAACTCAAGAAGTAATGTAGAAAATGGGACCAATCTGCCCAACTATGATTCTGAATTAAGTTCACCAGTCGGCTTACAGCAAATTGCCAACGAAGCTCCTCACTATGACGAATCAACGTATGACATCACAAGTGGCGTTGACAGAACATGACAGCCAATGGTATGAATCGAGAAGTTATAAATACCCAGGTGCTTTACCAGCAATACTCAGAGCCGCTTGATAATGGTATAACAGATATACCGAAATGCATCGCGCGTGTTAGTATACACGAATGTATTTATGACGGAGTGATATGGTGGTGATGGTGACAGTATGTTGCTTTATTTCCTCAATAGTCTTCAACTATAAGAATAGAATTTACTGATTACTGTTGAACAAGAGACTGTAACACCTACCTGAAAGCCTGATATCAGATACGAAAGTTCATCCGAAGACAGAGGAACAAGGTTTTTATGCTTTAATGGTTATTAACTAACTTTTACGTTTCAATGAAATAGACTGGTTTCATATACTGCAATGCGATACAGGAAGAATGTTTAAAATCGGAGTTTTAGAAGCAGAAATAACGCAGAAAACGCAATTTAGCTTTGTGCCCCCTAGCAGAAAATCTATGATTTACTTGAAATTTTTGATTTATAGGGAAAACATTTCGCATTGGAAACATCATCCAACAAAGAAGGAATTTTTCAAATCGGTCTCCTAGAAGTAGAGATATTGACAAAAATAAGATATATATCTAGGCCCCCTGGCGTAGAAACCATGCATTCTTTCAAGAAGGAAATGTTCCTAAAACGTTTGCCGACTTTTTTTTCAATCGAGATTTTGGAAGCTCATTTTGCTGCAAATACATCAGAAGCGGAAATGAACACTTACGCCACCTGGTGGCCAAACCATTTTTTGCAAAAATTAGAAATTACGTGCAAAGGATTTCCCATCAGGAGTTGTATCCGGTGCAGAAAGAATTTTTTAAATAGGAGATTTAGAAGCAGAGATGTAGGAGGAAAAGCAATTTACCTTTACGCCCCCTAGCGGAAAGTCTACGAATTACTTAAAAATTTTGAAATTATATGAAAAACATGTCACACTGGAAACACTATCCAACAAAGAAGGAATTATTGTTTTACTCTATATTTCAGTCATAACAAGACTTGAGAATTCCCTTTATGTCACGCTTTCATCTATGTGGCCCTGGCATCTATGCGACGCGCAGGCTTACGGGGTGTCCGAACGGGCTCAATACCCTCAAGGAGTGTCCACGCACAGTGAGGTAACAGGCAGCCCCAACAGAACCCAGAAGGAATTTTTCAAATCGGACTCCTAGAAGTAGAGATATTGACAAAATGAGATATACATCTACGCCCCCTGGGGGAGAAACCATGCATTATTTTAAGAAGAAAATGTCTCTAAAAGGTTTCTCGACATGAGTACCATCGGTCTACAAACGACGTTTTTTTCAAACGAGAATTTAAAAGATCATATTTTGCTGCAAATACCTCAGAAGCGGAAATTAAGGTTTACGCCCCTTAGCGGCCAAACTATTTTTTTTTACAAAAATTAGAAATTATGCGCAAACGACTTCCCATCAGGAGCTGTATATGGTGCAGAAAGAATTTTTCAAATCGGAGGTTTAGAAGCAGAGATATAGGGGGAAACCCAATTTACCTTTACGCCCCCTAGCGGAAAGTTTATGAATTACTTGACAATTTTGAAATTATATGAAAAACGTGTCCCAATGAAAGCACTATCTAACAAAGAAGGAATTTTTCAAATCGGACTCCTAGAAGTAGAGATATTGACAAAAATAAAATATACATCTACGCCCCCTGGCGGAGAAACTGTGGAATATTTTAAGAAGAAAATATTCCAAAAAGGTTTATCGATGTGGTGGCATCAGCCCACGAAATAAGTTTTTCAATCGATATTTAAAAAGCTCAGATTTTATGGCAAATACATCAGAAGCAAAAATTAACACTTACGCCCCCTGGTGGCTAACGTATTTTTTGCCAAAAATTAGAAATTATACGCAAAAGATTTTCCATCATGAGGTGCATCCGCTGAAACAAAATTTTTTCAAATCGGAGTTTTAGAAGAAGAGTTATCGGGAAAAAATGTAATTTTCTTTTATGCCCCCTAGCTGAAAATCTATGCGTAATTTGAAAAAGTAACTTATATCTAAAATACTCTTCGACATAAATGGAATCGAAAGATAAAAGAATTATTTCAATCGGATGTTTAGAAGCAAATATGTGGAATAAAACTTATTTTTGAATTTGACATCATCTGCATTTACACCCTCTAGCGGCAAAATTGCACATCGTAAAATAAAAAAAAGATATAAAGGATCATCATTCGCGCATTTCAAGCTTCCCAATGCAAAAAGAATTTTTCAAATCGGACTAATAGTTGCAGAGGTAGCGTGGGCACAGACGGACGGACGGACGGACAAACCGGTAACATAAGCACGATCTTTTTTTACAAAAGACGTGCTAAAAAGTCGACTTACTATTGCAAAAGAGCAGAAATTGATTTCAAGAAACCAAAGAAAGTTTCAGAAAGGGATTCGTGATTATTTCTGTTTCTCGTACAATGGGAAATTAAAGTTAAGAAAAGTTGAAAAAAAAGAAGTTAAAATCAATTCCACATATTACCGAAATAAATGTTTTAACTCCTGTATTTAAAGAGGAAATACCATTCCTTTATCCATAGAGCCTTCAAAGAGTAGAACTCCATTAGGATAAGGCTACCAGTCATACATTCAAACCTACCACTCTATTTCTTGAAAGAAAGAAAAAAAGAAAAAAAGAAAAAAGAGACGGTTATCAAGTCTATACCTTTTGCTCATATTCATTCCTTCAAAGTCTCCTGATGTGTCACCAATGGTCTATTGTGCCTTCGGACTGCTGAAAAGGGAGAGCGCTTTCTAAACGCAGACCTAAAACAATGATTGGACTAAGGAGAGCGGTGGAAAGGAAGTGGAATAAAATACCACTACTGATTTTAAGAAATATCCTGTTTTCCTGGAAATCTAGATGTAGGTTCATATCCAGAGAAAGGGCTATCAGATAGAATATTTAAGAAAGACATAATTTTATTTTAAACATTAACCCATTCATGCCTAAAGTGGTAATATTTTTTTTGTAGAAATCACCATGAATTATACTTATTGCACCTCCTTGAAGGTAACAAAAATTGATATTTATGTTTTTATAATATTGAACAACATTAGGGTTCTATATGTAGGAAGCCAGGTATTCATAACATGTTTTCTACTACGTTTATGCAGTGTGATAATCTTTGAAACATTTCACGTGGAGTCCTTTGCCACACTTTTCGCATCTAGTTGTGGCTTTCTGATGACAATAGGCACATCTGGTTTGCTTCTCTTGGGGAATAACCATATGGTTATATCCGGCGCCATCTATTTTTGATGTCTGGTGTTTAAATTGGCGAGCATTTTGAAAACGTCCTACATATAGAACGCCAGGCATAAATGGGTTAATTATATTGCTGAAAAATCGTTCCAAAAATGTGTGAACACCCTTTGTATAATACACTGCCGGACAATTGCTAAGGACGGATGACAATAACAACGATAGCAACCATAAAATGGAAGGCAGGAAAATGTGGAAATTAGCATAAGTGCGGAATACAGTAAGACGTGTTGTGCGTATGCAAATTTTGGATTGCCGAACTTGTTCGTGACGTCATAGCGCTGATAAGAGATATAAAGGATTTGACGCGTATTGACCGTTGTTGTTCAAACGCAAAGTTGAAAGGGAAAGAATCAATTGACGAACTTGCAATTTTCAGTATGTCTTCCCGACATCACCTAGATAATTTTACGCGTGGCCGTATTATTGGCAAGATTGAAGAAGGGCGAAAAATAACAGATGTTGCCAGGGAGTTCGACGTCAGCGACAGTGTTGTTTGAAGGATTTGGAAATCATTTAAAACAAATGGAGACTGTAGCAAACGTCACGGGGGAGGTCGTGTTCGCAGTACGACACCTGCAGAAGATCGGTACATAGTGCTATCAACAAAAAGGCACCGCCGCAGCACAGCTAGTGAGGTAGCAAATCAGTTTATGGCTACTACTGGCAAGCGGATCTCCCGAAAAACTGTCGCCAGACGTTTGTATGAAGGAGGACTATACGCCCGACGTCCTGTTGTGTGCATCCCATTGTCCAGACGTCACCGTACCGCCCGTTTGCAATGGTGCCATCAACATCGCAATTGGACTGATAACGACTGGTCTGCTGTCCTCTTCTCAGATGAGAGTAGATACAGTCTATCGTCTGATTGTCGACGACAACTGATCTGGCGTGATAGTGGTACTGCATATTGTCCAGCAAACATACAGGAAAGGGACCGATATCCGACATGTAGTGTCATTGGTTGGCTGGCATCATGATCAATGGCCGTACGTCCCTCTATGTGCTTCCAACTGGGACTATGACTGGCCAACGATACATTGATGATGTTCTGCTACCTCATGTTCGCATGTTCCGTGATGCTGTCGGTGATAGATTCATTTTCATGAACGACAACGCAACATGTCATCGAACAGTCGCTGTCCAGGAGTGTCTTGAGAGCGAGGATATTCAACGCCTCATATGGCCAGCACGTTCTCCAGATCTGAATCCCATTGAAAATGTGTGGGATGCTTTGGGGAGGAGTCTTGCTGGTCGCCAATGCCCTCCAATAAACAAGGCCACCCTCATCCGTGCACTGACAGAGGAATGGGATAAATTACCCCAACAACTGTTTGATAATGTTGTGCAAAGCATGATACGACGTGTGGAATCTTGCATCGCCCTCCATGGTGGCCATATCCCGTATTGACATCTTACGCCGGAACGCCTGCGGACGGTAATTGCATTTTTTTCACGTTTACGTATTCTGCACAAAATGGCCTGTTTGTCGCTTGAACACGTTCCAAAGCCTTCTGGATTTCAGAGCACAATAAATTGTCTTTCTTGTAATGTCCTGGCATTCTGACATTATTTTATTTCACTTGGCATGCAACCACACTTACTTTTTTATGCGCTATATAGCCGTTTATGATCCGTCCTTAGCAATTGTCCAGCAGTGTATTTTCAGAATATAAACTGTGCGATAGAAAAACGAGAAAAATGTGTAGATCATTTTCATAGTAGAGCTAAATGGATGGACCTAGAAACAAATTTTCCATTCCGACCCACGAATGTAGAAGTACCGTGCTCATATCTCTCAGGTCAACATGCAGACGAGAGGTTTATAGTTACATGTCAAAAGTCGGGGTTAACAAAAAAGTTTTAACAGATACATTTATTTGAATGTCACCGTGAAATCAAATACTTACCAGATACAGCACAAATGATGAGTACAGTAAGAAGAAAACAGCGAGCCCTAGGTACATCGGCCATGTATGAGGTAAGTACTGGTCCGTGAATACTTCAACGAAGTATAGATTCAGCCCTATGATGCCTATAGATAGACATACGGAAAAAATTTTGCTAGCTCTGCCAAAAAGAGAGAAATAAAAATTAAAGATGCACATGTAAGCACTATCAAGATACAACTTGTTCTGAAAAAGAAAAAAAAACAAGTTAAGAAGAACAATTAAAATTTTTCTTGAAATGCTTAGTAACTACGAAACAAAATTAATAATCTGTAATAAATCTCCGGTCTAATTTATTATGGACATGGATTTAATGAGGGCGAGACGATAAGTGCGTATCGCGCGGCATACGTCCCACACGTTTTAGAATACAGCTACAGATTTTTCTCTCGTCAATCAAGGGGGTTTCCAGTTCAGCGAGGTAAGTGTTCAACAGTGAATAAAGTCGAATTGTAGGCTATATTGCCCCAGTTGGATTGAGAGGACAGTGATGATACTAGGAGATCGCCATGATGTGTTCCTGAACCTCTTAAACAGCCGATCTACGTGAACCAAACGGTGCCCAAAATCAGCAACAGTTTGCAGACCCAAATTTTCTGTCACCAAACAAATTTTCACATAGCTGTTCCGTTTTACAAAAGCTGCTTGTTTTCACGGTAAAACAATTCCTTTTCGCCTCTCATCGGAGCTGTACCGACCATAAACCTGTAAGGGGTATAAGTCGTTTATTCTCTGCTCCATGACCCGAGGCACGAATGGGAAAGGCGTAGCTCCCGGACATGGACATCATGGCTTTGAAACATATTCTCTCCTCTTTTTTTAGTTTCAGGTCTAATACAATAGCCCTTTAGCAGGTAATCAGCCAGAAAGAATTAGTATCAGTCGTCTCCCTAAATGGCCACTTTGATAACAAGGTTTTTCTTATGCTCTGGTCTTGCAGATCCCTCTTTCGAGCGTGGGACCACTAAACGTACTCCGAATGAAGTCGTTTTAGCTTTAGACAGCGAATACATTCGTTCGAGCAGATTTCAACCCATTTTACCAACCCCGAGTTAATTCATTCCTGCTGGTTAATGGGTTAAACAGATCGCGTACGACCTTCGAGGGCAATAAATATTATCATTAGACATCCTGGAACATTCGAACTCTGCCAAGATGAAAATTAGGCATCATGGAAGACATCTGGTCGTGAAGGTGCGCATTCTTTCTGGAACTGACGTATCGATCGGCGCAGGCACCTAGTTTTTCAGCACTTTGAACATTTGGAGTTATACAGCACGGTTCCATGGTTTGGTGGAGTGACCACTAGAATTTTCGAAGAACATACGATTGGCGAGATCACATGACGCGTTTTCAGTAATCAACCGTTAATTTTTCAGTTTATTGTAACATCGGAGACTGTTCGGTTGTGTGGGAGACGAAAGACGTACGAGTCACAGCCCAGTTCCAAAAATACTTACTGTACGATTCCATGAGCATGGCCTTTGTTAAAATAGATGCACCAGAACATCCAGCGCTCATGTCCACCAGTGGATGAACTCTATCGGTTTTATTCTGCTTGACTCCGCGGCCGGTAAGCGCTTGTCACGCAACAGTTGCACCGGACCATATTTCCCCACTCTGCTGATATTTCCTTTACTCGTTCTTATGCGAAATAAACTTAGGATACTGCGCCCTTTTGATTGCTCACTAAGTGCCATAGCCGTCGAAGCCCCGGATAGCACACTGTTAAAGATTTTGGTTCAATGTTGCTCCGCATTCTGGTGCAATGTCAGGCTCTTACACCATGATGTGGTGCGATTTTGGCTCTTGTACTATACAGTGGTGCTTCAAATCATCTGACTTGCGCCATTATTTCGTGGTGCAAAGTACGAAATGAAGCGAAAGTGGTGCAATCCTGCCGCGATTTTTAGTGCAACAGAAGAAAACCGAGCACGTGTCTTCGTGATCGAAACAGTGGACGAGAAGACGTATCTGCTCTGTTGTGCCATGGAATTTTACGTAGGACAAGGGATCGTTTGGACAATTCTGAAGTGTTAACTCAATATTATAAAGGTAGGGCAAAACGTATCGTTGTGAGATTAGTTTTGTCTTCATAATAATGTGTGTAATGTAATCACATGGGAACGCGATTTTCTCGATGAGGTAGTGAGCTGGACTGGGCATGGTCCGAGGTCTAAGCCAACGCCATTGTATGAACCCTATCTTATCCTCTTTTTACTCTTCTTAGGGGTGAAAAGTTTAAGATCGGATTATTGCTTTCCCTGTGTCTCTTACTTTATTTGCATGGCATGCCGGCATTCGATGTCGTCTTCGTTATCGAATATTCTAATCTGTAATTAAATAACCGCAACACAATTATTCATTCTATTAAGTTGAAAGAATTGCCTTTTTATTTATCTTTGAGCTCATGAAAAACTGGAAATGCTGAATTCGATAAAAAGCTGTTAGTAGTACGAAATGTTTCGTAGGAAAATGCATATATTCCACAGACGTTTCTAATAAGTACGTTTACTTCACAGGTCAGTCATTTATGCTCTTTAGTAGTCAGAACGAAACAAAATATTGCACTGATTTCTTAAGATTTTAAGAGTATAGGAATTATGCAAATTTTTTTAATGAAAAAATATATATCATCCTTCCAGTGCTTTTATATATACACTGACGGAAAAAAAATCCCAACATCACGAAAAAATAGTTGTAGAGAAATGAAATGGCGGCAATACATTTGTACAGGTAACATATTTAATCGATTAAGGTTTCAAGATCACAGCTTAATGTAAGCGCGAAAAGAGCCATTTTAAATGTGAAATGCTGGTACATTAATAACCGGTGTAACCGCCAGAATGTTGAATGCAAGCACGCAAACGTTCATGCATTGTGTCGTACAGGTGCTGGATGTCAGTTTGTGGGATGGAGTTCCATGCCTGTTGCACTTGGTCGGTCAATACAGGGACGGTTAATGCTGATTTGGGGTGACGCTGGAGTTGTCGTCCAATGATGTCTCATACGTGCTCGATTGGAGAAAGATCTGGTGATCTAGCAGGCCACGGCAACATGTCGGCACTCTGTAGAGCATGTTGGGTTACAACAGCGGTATGCAGGCGAGCGTTATCCTGTTGGAAAACACCCCCTGGAATGCTGTTCATGAATGGCAGCACAACAGGTTGAATCACTAGACCGACGTACAACTGTGCCGTCAGGGTGCGTGGGATAACCACGAGAGTGCTCCTGCTGTCATAGGAAATTGCTCCCAAACCATAACTCCAGGTGTAGGTCCAGTGTGTCTCGACCGCAGACAGGTTGGTTGCAGGCGCTCACCTGGCCTCCTTCTAACCAACACACGGCCATCACTGGCACCCAGGCAGAACCGGCTTTCATCAGAAAACACAACAGATCTCCACTCCGTCCTCCAATGAGCTCTAGCTTGACACCACTGTCGTTGCAAACGGCAGTGGTTTGGAGTAAGTGGAATGCACGCTACTGGGCGTCTGGCTGGGAGCTGTCTTTCAAGTAACCGATTTGTAACAGTTCGTTGTGTCACTGTGGTGGCAACTGCAGCTCGAATTGCGGCCGCAGACGCGGTACGATGCGCCACGGCCATACGCCGTACACGGCGGTCTTCCCTCTCAGTAGTGCCACGTGGCCGGCCGGAACCCGGTCTTCTTGAGGCAGTACCTTCCTTTGACCACCGCTGCCAAAAATCATGCACAGTGGCTACATTCCTGCCAAGTCGTTCTGCAATATTGCAGAAAGAAAATCCACCTTCTCGTAGCCCTATTACACGACCTCGTTCAAACTCCGTGAGCTGTTGATAATGGCTTCTTCGTCTTCTTAAAGGCATTCTTGATTAACATCAACACACTACGTCGAATCTCAACGATAACTAACGGTCACGAACGTTACAGCGCGTATTTACAGCAAACCTGCTTTGCATGTTCCGAGGGGCGCTACCAGCGCCACAGTATGCGCCGAGCGCGAAATTTGCATAGACGTCATCTTACAGATGTACTCTCACCGCCTACTAACTGTCGTTTATGTAACACAACCCCTTCTTGGTGTTGGGATTTTTTTCCCGTCAGGGTATATATATATATATATATATATACTCTATTAAAAAATATTTCATTTTTTGTTGCAATGTTAAGAACTTGAAATACTTTTGTATTGCTATTCAGGTTTAAATTCTCTCTCAGGCGAGCTTGGCAATTGGTTATTACTGAACATTATTTCTGCTTCATTATGTCACTCTTACAACTGAGTTTCTATAATCATCTTCTTTCTGTTTAATAGTAACAGATGAAGAGCATGGGTCGGACCAGGAAGGTTATGGATACAAGCTAAATTGTTAACTAAAGCTTGGTCATACAACTCTGCGGAGGTCATGACATATATATCATCATCATCATCATCATCATCATTGTCAACCATTATCAATCCACTGCTGGACGAAGGCCTCCCCAAGTTTCCTCCACAACGGTCTGTCTTGTGCCAGTCTCCTCCATGTCACTCGCGCATATTTTCGAATTTCATCCACCCATCTCCCATGTGGTCTTTTTCTGGGTCTTTTCCTGTCCCTTGGAATCCAATCTAAAATTTCGGCTGTCCATCGATGGTCTGTCCTTCTGGCAGTATGTCCAGCCCATTGCCATTTCAGGGATTTACCTCTGATCATGATGTCTTCCACTCTCGTCATTTTTCGGATCCACGAGTTCCTCTTCTTATCTCTCCTGGTTATACCAAGCATGCACCTCTCCATGCTGCTTTGAGTTGTCTGCAGCCTTTGTATGTCTCTTTTAGTTAAGGTCCACGTCTCTGCACCATACGTAAGCACTGGAAGGATGCATTGATCAAACACTTTTCTTTTAAGACATAATGGCATATTGCTCTTGAAAATTATGCTGTTTCTTCCAAAAGCTCTCCAGGCAAGTTTTGTACGCCGATTAATTTCTTCATCAATGTGACCCTCACTTGATATCTGCTGTCCAAGATAAACATACGTATCTGTTATCTCCAGTTTTTCTCCATCAATCGATAAATCTTCATTTCTTGTAAAAGCATTGAACATCACTTTTGTCTTCTGAAAGTTCATTTTTAATCCCACTTCTTTACTCTTGTCAGCAAGTTCCTGGATCATATTCTGCAGCTCTGATGGGGTAGTTGCAAAAATGACTACGTCATCAGCAAAACGAAGGTGGGTTAGATAATCTCCATTAATCTTTATCCCTTTGTTTTCCCAGTTCAGTGATTGAAAGACATTTTCAAATGTAGCATTAAAGAGCTTCGGAGATATGGTGTCACCTTGTCTCACTCCTTTTCCAATTTTTATGTGTGTTGTATTTTCAAACAGCCGAATCTTTGCACTTGTATTTTCATAGATTATAACGAAGTGAATTTCTCCGTCATTTTTATCCGCGCCGGGGTTCGAACCCGGGTCCACTCATTCCGGAATAAGTTGCTCTACCAATTAAGCTACGCGGACATTTGTTCTGATTCCTATCTGCCTTTATGTCGTGTGCGTCCTGCTGGCAGGTACGTCACATCTCCTCTCCTGGTACGTTACATCATCTCCCCCTTATTTTTTTTTTTTTTTGAAGTGCTGGAGAAAGGATTCTCTTATTTTTCCTATCTCGCGGTGTGGAAATAACATCACACCAATGCGAGATTTTGAACGGTCGGGTCATCCGGATAGTTCGGGCGCCATTATAACGAAGTGAATTTCTCCGTCATTTTTATCCGCGCCGGGGTTCGGACCCGGGTCCACTCATTCCGGAATAAGTTGCTCTACCAATTAAGCTACGCGGACATTTGTTCTGATTCCTATCTGCCTTTATGTCGTGTGCGTCCTGCTGGCAGGTACGTCACATCTCCTCTCCTGGTACGTTACAAGATGTTATTAATAATATTAATGTATGCATCTTCAATACCTCAGGATTTCAGAGCCGTTGTAACTGCTGATGGTTTCACCGAATCAAAGGCTTTTTCATAATCGATAAAAGCCATGCACAATGGAAGTTCATATTCCCTCGTTCTTTCAATTAGTTCTCTCAGTACGTGGATATGATCTATTGTGCTGTAGCCACTCCTGAATCCAGCTTGTTCTCTCGGTTGAGCCATGTCCAGTGTTACCTTCAAGCGGTGTGAAAGAACTTTAGTGAAGATTTTATAAACCACTGATAGGAGGCTGATAGGTCTGTAGTTCCTGAGATCCTCAATGCCACCTTTTTTATGTAGCAGGATCATTGTAGCATTGTTCCAATCCTCAGGAATCTTCCCTTCATTAAGGCATCGTGTGAAAATTTGGGCGAGTACTGTTTCAATTTCTCCACTTGCTTCTTGTATGATGTCTACAGTAATTCCATCTTCTCCTGGAGCTTTTCCCCGCTTCATGTTCTTGATTGCATGAGCAACTTCTGCTGGGAGGACTGGAAGAACTCTGGTACCTTTCATGATGTCTGGAATACATGTATCATCCCTTTCATATAATTTGGAGTAGAAATCTTTCACTCTTGTCAAAATTTCGCCTCTATTTCTTGTTATAGAACCATCTTCTTTTCTCAGAGCCATAATCTGTTTTCTTCATTTACTGAGATGTCCCTTTGCTATCTTAAGGCTTTGGTTGTTTTCAATTGCTTTCCTCACTAGCTCACAGTTGAATTTCCTTACGTCTTCAGTGATACTTTTTCGTGCTGTCTTGCATAGCTCTATATATTCCACTTTGGAAGTCACATCTTCTTTAGTTGTCCTCATCTCTCTTCTTTTTTGCATCAACATTTTGGTTTTTCCTGATAATTTGTTCACATGCAACTTGTTCTTAGACCCAGCTAATTTTGTTGCTGTTTCCATAAGAGCTTTGGTTACTTTTCTGTTAACTTCCGAAATATCCACTTCTTCCGATGTTAGGCCTTCTAAAGCAGAGAATCTGTTTTTCAGTTCCAACTTGAAAGTATTATGGTATTTTTTAAGGTTGGTTATGTCAATACATTTTGTTTGTCTTATGAGCTTGCCACGTTCCAGTTTAGTGTTGAGGTGCATCTTACATCTCACCAATCTATGGTCACTACCTGTGTTGAACTTGTTCAGCACACTGCAGTCTTCGATGACGAATTTTTTGTTACACATAATAAAATCAATTTCCCTTGTCGTCCCAATTGGATGTCTCCATGTCCATTTCCTGTGTGGCTTTTTCTTGAAAAAGGAGTTCAAGATGAAAAATCCTTCTGCCTCTACAAACTCAACGAGAGTATTTCCACGCTGGTTTCTGTTGCCGTGACCGAATTTACCTACTGAAGTTTCATTCTGTTGCCAGTGCCCTATTTTTGCATTGAAATCTCCCATAATTATCTTCAAGTGCTGCTTACCTTTATTATTTAGATGACAAATTTCCTCATAAAATTCTTCAATTTCTTCTTCAGGATGACTTGTGGTGGGTGCATAAGTTTGAATAATCTGAGCCTGGTATCTTCTCGAGAGTTGGATAAGAGTCGTGCAGCTCTGTGAGAGGAACTTTCAACTTCTACCACTTTATCCTTCAGTTTCTTGTTTATTATAAATCCAACACCACTAGTTCTGCCAGTTATAATGAATAAACTCTTCTTCTAGCTAAGCTAAGTATAATGCTTCTGCTACTGAATTATATGCTTGTACTAAGCTTCAAATAGTGAATTCAAATGGTTGTTGTTACTAGTTAATTAAGATCATGAATAAAGTCACCTGCTAGTAGTGTAGTAATAGTAATGAACAAACTTATAACTGGTAGTAATGTTGTAGCAGTAATTAAGATGAATAAAGTCTTATGCTGGTTGTTACTAGTAATATTAATTGAAATAAACCTAACAGCCAGACAGAGGTCTGACAGTACTATGAACTGAGAAAGACGTACTTACGTAAAACCTTTTATTATGAACTTCTACTGGTATCATCACACACAGCTACTCAAATAACACGTAGCTCCTTGCACATGAACGGAGCTCTATACTCATAAACAAACGCTCTCTTTCACATAAACCAACACTCTCCGTACAACAACAAACGATCTCCGTACAACAACAAACGCTCTCCGTACAACAACAAACGCTCTCTGTACAACAACAAACGCTCTCCGTACAACAACAAACGCTCTCCGTACAACAACAAACGCTCTCCCTACAACAACAAACGCTCTCCCTAGATATCGCTGAACGCGCCTATTTATACTGGCTACCACCACGTCATGACTTACACTCATTGCCAGATCTCATTCAGCGGGTGAAATAACATCTCGTTCAGTAAGAAGATAATTTACATAGAAAAATAAAATAACCAGAGATAGTAAAAATCAAAAGGAAAGTGAATCGAGAGTATACGTTACACAGTATCTGTCCCACGATAATAGAAGAGATGTCCACTTTTCAGTTCAATGAGATCTTCTCCTTTTCTCCTTACCTCACTTAGCCCGACGATGTCCCACTTGATCCTTTGTAGTTCCTCTTCCAATTCAAGAAGCCTTGAATCAGAAGATAGGGAGCGTCCATTATACGTAGCCAAGGTCAGCATCAAATGGCAGCCTAGTCCGGTCCTCCGGGGATTCTTAGCACCCTCTGCCTTCATGTCGCACTGGCCGCTGCCTTGGCCAGGTACATTCCAGCTGCCATATATATATATATATATATTTTAATTTTTTTGGCGGTCTTATTACTTGCATCCATGACTTTGCAGAAACCCATTTCCAAATAGGTCTTTGTGGAAGTCAGAAAATGCAGAGTTTTTGCTGGTCCTTGATAAAGCCAAGGCTCAGTATTCTCGACACTGTCTGCATTCAGTTGTTCTTTTTTTTGTCTTTTTACTCACACCGGTCAATACGTAACTTTTTCTATGTTGTACTTGATATGAGTCAAACAATTTTTTTTGCTTCAGTCTCTTCTTAATAGAGTGTGAATTCTGAATTTTCATAACTGCTGCGTTGCGCGTTTTGATCTTCAGGTTAATTTGGCAACTTTCGTTTTAAATTAAAAAAATTTTCTTGTGTTTTCGGCTCTGCTCTTTAGTATATATATATATTTAGAAACTTATTTTAGAAAAAAATTCATAAAATGATATAAGAAGAATAGCTTCGCAAATACTAAAAAAATTGGGGTAGATTCCACCAATACCAGCTGCACTACTTTCTAGGAAGTGATACATCATTGTGTGCTGCAAACAAAACCAACAACATGGTTCAATCGTGTACCATAATGTGTTGCAACCGTGTACCATAATGTGGTGCAACCTTATACCATAACGTGGTGGAATCGCGTACCATAATGCGTTGCAACCGTGTACCATAATGTGGTGCAACCTTATACCATAACGTGGTGCAAAGTTGCATCATATGTTGTTGGAATTTTTTGCACCACAAAATGGTGTATGTTTTCTTAGAACATGGTGCAGCTGGTGTAGTACCCCTTTTTTGAGCATCCTACAACAAAATATTTAACAGTGTAGAATTGCAGCCATGAAATCTAATTCAGAGTCTAGAAGATATGTTATTTTCTCTCGTGTCTGACTTGTGACACACTGTTTTACCGTAACGGCATCAAAAATGCTGTTATGATATGGCAGTCAGATAAGGTTCTAGTTCAGGCAAGTGTTCACCTTAAACAGGCTAGAGCAAGAACCATACCTTTGCACAAAATTCAAACGTGAAGTTAAAAAATATATTATTTATTTGAAGGAAAGCTTTCACACAAAAATAATACATACATACATGGTACTAACCGAGAATAACAAGAATGCTCTAGTGGATATGTCACAGAAAACTGTAACCATTCTCTCTAGATGGTGTAAGAGTGCCCACCTTTGTGAACGAGTTGCTGATTTATTTACCATTTGTCCTGCGTTAGTTACTTCCAACGCAGGCTCGACTACAAACTGCAAAACTAGACCCGCGACCTTTGAATGAGTGATTTGATAGAGTAAAGAACTTGAATCAAGTTTTAAAGATATAAACAATGAGTGTCCAATACAGACCTTAAGAGCTGGTGGTGGTAACGTTATTTTGTCGGCATGTTTCGTTGAGACACTTTCGGCCCTGTGATGCTCATCGGGGACCGCCTGAATATTGAAGGCTAGAGTGACATGGTTGCAGATCATCTGCACCCATTCTCGCTCATCATGTTTCGTGTCAGCGATATGATGTGCAATATCATAATGTAACAGATGTAACCAGTCATAGATCGAAGAACATTCCGGTGATTTTCCAGTACTGTCGTCGCCTCCGGACTAGCTAGCTAAATTGAAATTCCAAGGAATACGTGTATTTGGCGCGATTTCAAACGATCTGCCAGGAATTGCGATCCCCACCGTTCTGCTGAGTTGGATTGTTGGCTGCGTATTCCACGATCTCTCTGGATATTGTTTCGACATCTGACTCAAGACTTTCCACGAAGAAATGCAGAAGTTCTACATGCCGACGATGGCCCGTAACTTGGCTGCTCAACGGCTCTAACTAACTGCTAAAAGTGTACCACATAACTATCATAAATACACACGTATATATTATTCAGTGTTTCAGAAACACTAAGTTTTTTTTTCAGATATATATACAGTATACTCGACCGTATGTATATATATATATATGTATATATACACACACACGGTCGAGTAATATTATTGTGACTACCAGCAAATATTCAGAGTTAACCGCCGTGTGCAGCGCAGACAGCAGCTAGATGGACTTGGGAGTGACTCAATAAGGAGCTGGAAGGTGTTCACAGGTATGTGGAGCCATACGGACAGCAGTGCGTCTGACAGCTGATGGAGGGTGCGTTGTGGAGGATCCATACAGCGAATACCACGATTGAGGTGGTCCCACAGAGGCTAAATTGGGCTTAAGTCTGGGGAATTAGGGGGCCAGGGAAGTACTTTGAAATCATCATCGTTCTCTTCCAACCACTCTCGGACATTTCCAGCTGTGTGACACGTAGTATTGTCGTGCTGGAAAATCCCATCCACCCCAGAGAATACAATCAACATGTATGGGTGTACGTGGTCTGCAAGAATGGATTCATAACGAATTCGGTCCATAGTGCTTTTCACATGTATAAGTGGACCCAAAGAATGCCAAGAAAACATTCCCCAGACCATAACGCTGCCCCCACCAACTTGTGTTCTGCCAGCAGTGGTTGAAGAGTGTTTGTTCTCTGATGTTTCACGCCTTATACGCCAACGTCCATCCGTTCGATGAAGCAGAAAACGTGACTCATAGGAGAAGGCAATACTTTGCCAATCAGCGGAGGTCCAATTCCGATACTGCCGTGTAAATGTGAGCTTTTTCTGCCGATGCATCTTCGTTAGTATAGGTCCAGTGACCATCCGTCTGCATCGGAGCCCCATACGCAGCAGGGTTCGCTGAACTGTCGTTTTAGACACACGTCCGGTAGCGCCCTGGTTCATTCGGCCAGTGAGTTGCTCCACTGTAGCGTGTCGATCGGCCCTTACGCACCTTCCAAGCCGACGTTCACCTCTCACATCAATGGTACATCGCTTATTCGCAATGGTGCCATTTTGCCAATCACGATACGCTTTAACCACAGCAGCACGCGAACAGTTCACGAACTGCGCTATTTCAGAAATACTGCCACCCTTAGTTCGAAAGCCGATAATCATCCCTTTTTGTAAATCTGTGCTTTTATCCATGACCGCAAAGAGTGATATGCTTTCAGATTGCTTACAGCACACCTCATACAGTATACCCTCCAAGCTAGCTCACGACACGTGCCTTCTTTCATTGGCTACGCTCTGTTGACGTCAAAAGTAGGTTGTGGTCACAAAAACGTGACTCGACTGTCTATATATATATATATGGGATATAAGGTCAGGTGATGCGTAACATCACAGCCTCTCCTTGACAAATGTCAACCCCGCCTTCTCGTGGTGCATCCTGTTCCCACTAAAGGGGCTCTGACGACCGCCAATAGCGGTATAACTATACCATCGGGATCAGAGGAAATGCTATCCCACACTCACCAACCCGCTTGGCCAGCGTGGTGAGTTATGGCCAAACACCTCCAAAATGACTCTACAACTTAAATCTTGGCCCTCAGTCTCCGGCAGCTGGAATGTACCTGGCCAAGGCAGCGGCCAGTGCGACATGAAGGCAGAGGGTGCTAAGAATCCCCGGAGGACCGGACTAGGCTGCCATTTGATGCTGACCTTGGCTACCTATAACGGACGCTCCCTATCTTCTGATTCAAGGCTTCTTGAATTCGAAGAGGAACTACAAAGGATCAAGTGGGACATCGTCGGGCTAAGTGAGGTAAGGAGAAAAGGAGAAGATCTCATTGAACTGAAAAGTGGACATCTCTTCTATTATCGTGGGACAGATACTGGCAGAACTAGTGGTGTTGGATTTATAATAAACAAGAAACTGAAGGATAAAGTGGTAGAAGTTGAAAGTTCCTCTGACAGAGCTGCACGACTCGTTATCCAACTATCGAGAAGATACCAGGCTCAGATTATTCAAACTTATGCACCCACCACAAGTCATCCTGAAGAAGAAATTGAAGAATTTTATGAGGAAATTCGTGATCTAAATAATAAAGGTAAGCAGCACTTGAAGATAATTATGGGAGATTTCAATGCAAAAATAGGGCAACGGCAACAGAATGAAACTTCAGTAGGTAAATTCGGTCACGGCAACAGAAACCAGCGTGGAAATACTCTCGTTGAGTTTGCAGAGGCAGAAGGATTTTTCATCTTGAACTCCTTTTTCAAGAAAAAGCCACACAGGAAATGGACATGGAGACATCCAATTGGAACGACAAGTGAAATTGATTTTATTATGTGTAACAAAAAATTCGTCATCGAAGACTGCAGTGTGCTGAACAAGTTCAACACAGGTAGTGACCATAGATTGGTGAGATGTAAGATGCACCTCAACACTAAACTGGAACGTGGCAAGCTCATAAGACAAACAAAATGTATTGACATAACCAACCTTAAAAAACACCATAATACTTTCAAGTTGGAACTGAAGAACAGATTCTCTGCTTTAGAAGGCCTAACATCGGAAGAAGTGGATATTTCGGAAGTTAACAGAAAAGTAACCAAAGCTCTAATGGAAACAGCAACAAAATTAGCTGGGTCTAAGAACAAGTTGCATGTGAACAAATTATCAGGAAAAACCAAAATGTTGATGTAAAAAAGAAGAGAGATGAGGACAACTAAAGAAGATGTGACTTCCAAAGTGGAATATATAGAGCTATGCAAGACAACACGAAAAAGTATCACTGAAGACGTAAGGAAATTCAACTGTGAGCTAGTGAGGAAAGCAATTGAAAACAACCAAAGCCTTAAGATAGCAAAGGGACATCTCAGTAAGGGAAGAAAACAGATTATGGCTCTGAGAAAAGAAGATGGTTCTATAACAAGAAATAGAGGCGAAATTTTGACAAGAGTGAAAGATTTCTACTCCAAATTATATGAAAGGGATGATACATGTACTCCAGACATCATGAAAGGTACCAGAGTTCTTCCAGTCCACCCAGCAGAAGTTGCTCATGCAATCAAGAACATGAAGCTGGGGAAAGCTCCAGGAGAAGATGGAATTACTATAGACATCATACAAGAAGCAAGTGGAGAAATCGAAACAGTACTCGCCCAAATTTTCACTCGATGCCTTAATGAAGGGAAGATTCCTGAGGATTGGAACAATGCTACAATGATCCTGCTACATAAAAAAGGTGACATTGAGGATCTCAGGAACTACAGACCTATCAGCCTCCTATCAGTGGTTTATAAAATCTTCACTAAAGTTCTTTCACACCGCTTGAAGGTAACACTGGACATGGCTCAACCGAGAGAACAAGCTGGATTCAGGAGTGGCTACAGCACAATAGATCATATCCACGTACTGAGAGAACTAATTGAAAGAGCGAGGGAATATGAACTTCCATTGTGCAAGATGCATACATTAATATTATTAATAACATCTATGAAAATGCAAGTGCAAAGATTCGGCTGTTTGAAAATACAACACACATAAAAATTGGAAAGGGAGTGAGACAAGGTGACACCATATCTCCGAAGCTCTTTAATGCCACATTGGAAAATGTCTTTCAATCACTGAACTGGGAAAACAAAGGGATAAAGATTAATGGAGATTATCTAACCCACCTTCGTTTTGCTGATGACGTAGTCATTTTTGCAACTACCCCATCAGAGCTGCAGAGTATGATCCAGGAACTTGCTGACAAGAGTAAAGAAGTGGGATTAAAAATGAACTTTCAGAAGACAAAAGTGATGTTCAATGCTTTTACAAGAAATGAAGATTTATCGATTGATGGAGAAAAACTGGAGATAACAGATACGTATGTTTATCTTGGACAGCAGATATCAAGTGAGGGTCACATTGATGAAGAAATTAATCGGCGTACAAAACTTGCCTGGAGAGCCTTTGGAAGAAACAGCATAATTTTCAAGAGCAATATGCCATTATGTCTTAAAAGAAAAGTGTTTGATCAATGCATCCTTCCAGTGCTTACGTATGGAGCAGAGACGTGGACCTTAACTAAAAAAGACATACAAAGGCTGCAGACAACTCAAAGCAGCATGGAGAGGTGCATGCTTGGTATAACCAGGAGAGATAAGAAGAGAAACTCGTGGATCCGAAAAATGACGAGAGTGGAAGACATCATGATCAGAGTTAAATCCCTGAAATGGCAATGAGCTGGACATACTGCCAGAAGGACAGACCATAGATGGACAGCCGAAATTTTAGATTGGATTCCAAATGACAGGAAAAGACCCAGAAAAAGACCACATGGGAGATGGGTGGATGAAATTCGAAAGTATGCGGGAGTGACATGGAGGAGACTGGCACAAGACAGACCGTTGTGGAGGAAACTTGGGGAGACCTTCGTCCAGCAGTGGATTGATAATGGTTGACAATGATGATGTATATATATATATATATATATATATATATATATATATATAATTTTCCTATATATATATATGCAAAAGAATATTAACACACAAGCAACCAACTTTCATAAACAAATAACTAGGGCCTTATGAATTCCAGATGAAAAAATGCACAGTGAAGAGAATTATAAAATGATAAAATAATGTTAAGTAAATTATTATAAATACACACTCAGAACCCCTGGACCACTCTTCAGGGAAATACATCCAGTGGCCCGGAGCATACAAATTCAGTTCAGGTCAGTGGACGTCTGTTGTTGCTTTTTTCGAGATTTTTGGCATTCTCATGAAACCTGAACTGAATTTGTATGCTCCGGGCCACTGGATGTCTTTCCCTGAAGAGTGGTCCAGGGGTTCTGAGTGTGTATTTATAATAATTTACTTAACGTTATTTTATAATTTTATAATTCTCTTTACTGTGCTTTTTTTCATCTGGAAGTCATAAGCCCTAGTTATTTGTTTATGAAAGTTGGTTGCTTGTGTGTTACTATTCTTTTGCATACACTACCAACATCTAATACTTGCAGCACAGCGCAGTTCTGATGTAGTTTATATTACATGAGTAGTATTTTAACTTTCCTTTGATATATATATACAGGGTGTCTCAAAAATACACGGCAAAACTGCAGGAATGAGTTCCTCATAGGTAGATAAGAAAAAAGTTTATATCAACATAGTCCGAAATGCTTGGTTTCAGAGTTAGGAAGGTCTATCTAAGACACTTAACTGTTCACACTACCTGACTCAGGTCTGTCTTGGTTTTCCAGTTATTCACCGGAATGTTTTATCTCCCGCAGGTGAATTCCTTCATCACAAAGTACTGACAGAATCTGGTGGTTTTCCTTTCCGACCAACAAGCACACTTTATGCACGATGACGCTCCCGCGCATTTTAGCCACCTAGCTCGCAATTATTTGAATCGGAAGTTTTTTAGTCGGTGAGTAGGTAGAGGTGGACCAACTAACTGCCTTGCCTCCATGCTCACCAAATTGAAATCCTGTAGATTTCTTCTGGTGGGGCCATTTAAAATCATTGGTGTATTCGACTCCAGTAGCAGACGTGGAAACTCTCTACAATCGAATTGTGGCAGGTTGTGAAACAATACGACACATGCCAGAAATTTGTCAGCGTGTTCGCGAGTCCGTGAGACATCGATGTGAGGCCTGTATTGAGGCACAAGGTGGAAATTTTGAACAATTACTATAAGGTAAGGTGAGCAGTCAAATGTCATAGACAGACCTTCATAACTCGGAAACCAAGCATTTCCGGACCTATACTGATATAAACGTTTTTTCTTATCTACCTATGAGGAACTCATTCCTGAAGTTATGCCGTGTATTTTTGAGACGCACCCTGTATATACACATAGAGTATTTTCCCAAATATATATATATATATATATATATATATATATATATATATATATATATATATATATATATATATGTACACTGGCGGAAAGTGAAAAAGAACACCAAGAAGGAATTGGCGGACGATCATGAAATTTACATATGTTAATGGGGTCGAGTTTACGTAGGTGTGATGTTAATTTCGGGACCAACCGGTGAGCGCTTACGCCACAGCGCGGCATAATATGCAAATTATCGTCGGTGGTATTTAAGGAGTACGGCGAAGTGAATGTAATCAGTCGTCGGCGTACGGACACGTGCGAAGACCCTGAAAAAGCTGCAATGCTTGGACATGGAAGACGTGTACGATTTCAGCAGTAATCGGACCTTGAGCGAGGTCGTCTAGTCGGACTCCGCGAGGCCGGGTGGTCGTATTGCGGAGCGAATTGGACGGGAAGTATCGGTGGTGGTACGATGGTGGCGTAGATGGTCCGAGGAACATTCCCACACGAGAAGACGTGGAACCGGGAGTCACAGACGGACTGAAGAGCGGCGTTGTCAAGCGGAACATCCTCTGAGACGCAAATCCGAGCTGCCGTTGCACCTGAGGTGACTGTGCGAACAATCCGCAACCGTCTACTGGATGCAGGACTACGTGCACGTGTGCCTCTGGCTTGTGTACCTCTGAATCCAGCCCCCACCGACAGGAACGGCTGCAGTGGTGTCGCCAACGTCTGTACTGGAGAACGCAATGGCGATCTGTCGTGTTCAGCGATGAAAGCAGATTATGCTTCAGAGCCTCCGATGGCCGTATGCGTGTTTGCAGACGCACAGGTGAGCGTCTCCACTCTTCTTGCATCCGCCAGCGACACACAGGGCCTACACCTGGTCTCCTGGTGTGGGGAGCGATCACCTATCACTCCCGTACACAACTAGTGTTTGTACCGGGTACGTTAAACAGCACCTCCTACATCAACAACATCATTCAGCCCGTTGTTGTGCCATTTGTAAGGTCGGTCCATCGTGGTGTTTTCCAGCAAGATAACGCACGCCCACACACGGCACGTGCAACGCAACATGCACTTCAGGGTGTGAGACAACTTCCATGGCCTGCACGTTAACCGGATTTGTCCCCCATTGAGCACATGTGGGATTTTATGGGACAACGACTTATCCGGTCTCCACGGCCAGCCACAACCATCCCAAAGACCATCACAAAGAAAAAACACAGATGTTTCTTTCTTTTGTTGTTGTTGTTGTTTCCTATGTAGTTCTGTCCACTAGGTATAAATTAAAACATGGCTGCTGGGTTTAGTCGTCAATAACCTTGGAGACTCCATGCCAGAATTACACAGCGCGACGCAGTTCATGGCGGTTCAACCTCGTACTAACCATGTTACATGGAAATGTTATTTTTCAGTTTACCAGCAAATACAACTGTATTTTGCCATAATGTTTTGATCACGTTATCCTCTGTATTCCGTTATTATGCTGTATAAATTTCGTTGGTATCAGACGTCTCCTTCTTGGTGTTCTTTTTCCACTTTCCGCCAGTGTATATACGGTAGGTATATTATATACACTGCCTGACAGCGAAAATGCCACACCATGAAGGAATGCTCGAAAACCGACAAAACTGCACACACAAATAGCCAAGTAGGTCCGAAGAAATGATTTAGTTGTCACAAAAAGACTAGGGTCCAGTGACCGAATATACAGGATGATCAATAAGGAGTGTGTCCTTCATTTTGGGCGATATAGCGTTCAATCGGACATGGCATCTAGGCAATGAGAGTCCGAATAAAGTCCTGGGATATCGTGGACCATGTGGTGTTGATCCGAGTCCACAGTTCATCTTCATTTTGAAGGGGTGGGAGGGTACTCAACCGACGTCCAATCGTGTCCCACAGATGCTTGATGGGCGACAGGTCGGGGGATTGTGCTGGCCACGGAAGCATCCGCACACCGTGTAACGCATTGAGGATGATCCGAGCGGTATGCGGCAGGGGCGATATCCTGTTGAAAAACGGCGTTTGGGATGCCCGCAAATACGGTAGTGCCACGGGCTCCAGCTCCTCGTCTACATAGCGGCGTACCGTCAATGTGCCCGGAATGTGTACCAGCGGTGACGCTGATAGCACTCCACACCATGATTCCACGTTGCCGGGCCATGTGGCGCTGATAGCACCCCACACCATGATTCCACGTTGCCGGGCCATGTGGCGCTGATAGCACCCCACACCATGATTCCACGTTGCCGGGCCATGTGGCACTCCACAATGGCGGAGGAATCTGCCCGTTGGCCACGCCGCCAAGACTCTCACACGGCGATCATCCGTGGTGAGACAGAACCGCGATTCGTCGCTGAACACCCCACTGCTCTATTTGGCACCCCACGCAGCTCAATCGGTACGACACTGTCCGCGTCAATATCGGAGCAGCCAACCTCCCCGTACACTCCGCAAAATGTTGCCCGTTGTGGCCCGTGGGTCCGCTGCGACATGACGTCGGATGCGGCGATCGGTGCTCCCGGACGTCCGTCTCCGTGCTCTGGTCCCTTTACGACGTTGCACAGATCCTTCCTGAGACCACTGTCTCCAAATGCGACCGACGGTTGTGGTTTTACGCTGCGTTTCTTCCGCAATATGACGCAAGGACCATCCGGCGGAATGAAAGGCCTACGATTACACTTCTCGTGAACACATCCGTTTGACGAAATCGCGTGCGACGGCGTCTTTACGGCATTGACACCCCTTGTTCGTACTCCAGACACGGTTACAGCAGAACCACTCACTTCTCGCGGCCGTGACGACGTCGCCTCATGGGCTGGTTGTCCGCTTATATCCCGTGAGCGGTTCGTGAGATTGGCCTTCAAATGCAATCATTTGCATAAATTGCACGTATGCACTCACCCTGCAATTTGCATGGCGTTGTGTTCACGTCTGGGCGGTGTGGCATTTTCTGTCAGGCAGTGTATATTATATTTATATATATATATATTTCCCCAATTTTTCAATTTTCCTGATACAGCAAGTTATAATTTTTGATGTGAGCTCACAAATAAAATTTTTATAAATCTCAAAATGTGGAAGTTCCATGTGTACGGACCTTTAGAGAAAGATGTCATGTACATTTCTTTACAAAGGCCGTTTTAAATGGGCAGTCAAATAACCGTTTGCTTAAAAATATAAATCAGTACGGTCTTTTCTAAGGCAAACGGATTCCATAAAAAAACGTTAAGGAAATCTGGACTCCATTTGGCTCGGAACCTGAAGGCAGAAAAATCTATATTTTGTTTTCAGGTATTCATGCTCTTTTCCTTTTTCTCTCTGTTTTTTTTTTCAGTCATTTCCTCTTTTACCGTTTCTTTCTTTCTTTCTGTATCTTTTTCATCACTCTTTTTTTTGTACGCAACGTGTGGTCTCCACCGAAGTACACTGCAGAGTATACCAAAAGCAATGAAACACAGATGTTTTTTTCTTTTTGTTGTTGTTGTTGTTTCCTATGTAGTTCTGTCCACTAGGTATAAATTAAAACAGGGCTGCTGGGTTTAGTCGTCGATAACCTTGGAGGATCTTTTAGAACAGAAAAAGAGACCACTTTGACTTCTGTAATCTGTAAATCAGTAGTACTAAGAACTCAAAGCAACGTTTTTATTTTTCCTTTTGCTTTCATTTAGTATTTTAGACGCGCCTTTCTTTAAAACTTACTTTTTCTGGGAATGACTGATAGGAAACAAATAACTCGAGAAATAATGCTAAGGAAAGAAGTAAAAAAAAAAAAAAAAAAATTTTCCCATTGCGACATTGGATGTCAGTGTAGCAGTAACCTGATTCATTGGTTCGTCAGAACAAGAAAAACTTGCGGTCTTGCTCACTCACACCGAGACGAATGGTGGAACGGAAGTACAGAGAATAAATAAATGCAGAATGAAACGCTTGCATCGCGTACGAGGAAATTGATATAATACTTAAGTTTACACCGTTGTTTTGTTACGCGGACAGTCGATGCGTCATCACCTGCCTTATGCTATCAGTTTTAGAAGTTGGGAAAAACACATTTGTGAGGGCCTGCGTCGCAGAACTTGCGAGCATGTTTACATACGTTTCAAAGTGAACGAATATATTTTTTTTTCGATTGAAGGTTTAACGACCGCCGTGAGCAACTCAATGGGCTATAAGCAGTCGCCCGTCCCTAATTTAGGGCCAATGGTTCCAGGGATCCATACCCAGAACGCATCTGGGTATGGATAAGATAAACTCTGGTTTAACTCAGGCATTTATCTTATCCATACCCAGATGCGTTTTTGAAAAGAAATCGTTTGCCTGGTGGGTGGCAGTCGAAGGGGACATCGTGATGGAAGCTTCAGCAGGAAGATTTCTTTTGTCTTTCCTCTCCATACCCTTAGGGTCTTAGGGGGAAGGGTCAGCGACACTTGGCACCACATTAGTGCGCGGAGAAATACAGATAAGGAAGAGATACGGACCTGTCGGTGAATCGGTTTCACAGCGTTCACAGTGTAATCAGGTTAGCTTTGCCCCGAGTATAAGTGTGATTCTTGGATAGAAGTCTTCTCCGGTGTAAGAAGTAAAGCGTTCCCTTTTCGCTTCGCAATATTTGGTTTTGCTTTGCTTTTACATGTAATATAACATAAATTGGAATTAGCAATAAACAAAGCTTCGACTACTAATTTTTTAAAGACTGAAATTTTACCGAGCCGCTCCCCCCCCTTTTTTTTTTTTACCTGATGAGGCGAGTGGTTCTGTTCCTCAAACCTATTTTTTTGATTGGAGGTTTAACGACAGCCGTGAGTAACTCAATGGGCTACAAGCAGACGCCCGTCCCTAATACCTAATTTAGGGTACCTGATTCCAGGGAAGAGAGAGAGAGCCAGTGCCGTAAGACAAACACAACATCCATGCCTCACCGGGATTCGAATCCGGACTCCTTTCGGATGAATGATCAGAAGCCATCGCTTAGACCACTGCGCCACCGGGGCCGGCAACGAACTTTTCGGAAGCTGCATTAAATAAAATTTGGAACATTACATCTATCACAAACGTTCAGAAACTGGTTCAGTTATATTTCATGTACTAATACATAAATAAATTTAGAAATGTTGCAGTACCATCATTTAAGTATTTTTCAGATAAGAAAATGATATGCTCTGAAAACATTGTCTTTTTATGGTCCAACATGTTACCTATAAGTGAATAAATCACTAACCTATTTAAAGGTTTGAGGAACAGAACACTCGCCTCATCAGTTAAAAAAAAAAAAAGGGGAGGGGGAGGGGGCTCAATAAAATTTCAGTCTTTAAAAAATTAGTAGTCGAAGCTTTGCATGATTTATTGCTAATTCCAATTTATGTTATATTAAAAGCAAAAGCAAAAGCAAATATTTCGAGGCAAAAAGAGAACGCTTTACTTTTTTCACGGGAGAAGACTTCTACCCAAAAATCACACTTAAGCGATACCAGAGAGACAGAAAAGCTGGAAAAAAAGTTTTCCGGCAGAAAAAAAAATCTAGTCGCTTCTTTCAGCACTTGCTCGATGAGTTTTCTAGGTGATAAAAAAAAACCGCACTAAGCTCTTTTTGCTTCTGTGTACTACTTATCTTGACCTCTGACCTTTTGGGAAACTGAATTGGCATGCAGAATGAAGAAACCCCTTTTGCCATTCACAAACACTTTGCTCACACGACTTTAGCCGCTTCTAGAGCGAACTTTCTTTCTCGTTTCAGGGTTTAATGACCACCTTGAGCGGCTCTTGAGGCTACAAGCAATCCTCAGTCCCTAATTTGGGGCCACTGGTTCCGAGAAAGGGACAAACTCAGCACCAACAGACAAGCATATCACACATGCCTAATCCGGGGGTCGAACCTAGACACAGCTCAGTCGAATCGTCAGAAGTCAGCGCCTCAGACCCACTCCTCGGTCGCGGGAGCGGCGGAGGAAAATTTGAGAAGTGAATTTTCAACGTTTCGCATGACATATCAGAACAAAAAAAAAATCGTTCTAACAGAAATAACCTCTGCACAGCCTCACTTTAAAGTTTTGACCTTCAGCGCTCCTAGCGGGAAAATTATGATTTATGTCAGAACTGAAAATAAGTAAAATATTTAACTCATTTAAATTGACTTTTCTAGTGTCCTGTCAGCCACAAAAAGGATTTTAGAAAATTTCAAAAGCGACGGATGAGCAGACAAAGCGATTATATTTCATGCTTTTACAAAAACCTTCAAAAAGTGTTGAAAATCTATTTTTTTGTGAAGTAACAAACTAGGAACAATACTAAAGGGTGTGAGGGCGATATCCGAATCGGTCTATTCGGTGACAAAATAATTCAACTCGGTTTTGACTGCTTAGGCGAACTCATTTTGAGGATTCGTATATAACTGCGCTGTGGAATGCTGCAAAGAGATACAGGTCCCCTGATGGAGATGTTCTCTGACGTTGTGCGAGTTTCTGTGGAGTGTTGCTAAACATTAGTAGTTCCATGAATAAATTAATCAGACCACGTAATAGCTAGCGACCTAGGGGATGGGAGGCCATCCTAACTGAGAAGTGACAAGGGAGTGTGACACGTATGGTTGTTATACACTGCCGGACAATTGCTAAGGACGGATGACAATAGCAACGATAGCAACGCCGCCCCGGTGGCGCAGTGGTCTAAGCGATGGCCTCTGATCATTCGTCCGAACGGGGTCCGGGTTTGAATCCCGGTGAGGCATGGATGTTGTGTTTGTCTTACGGCACTGGCTCTCTCCCTTCCCTGGAATCAGTGACCCTAAATTAGGGACGGGCGACTGCTTATAGCCCATTGAGTTGCTCACGGTGGTCGTTAAACCTCCAATAAAAAAAAAAAACAAAAAAAAACGATAGCAACTATAAAATGGAAGGCAGGAAAATGTGGAAATTAGCATAAGTGCGGGATACAGTAAGACGTGTTGTGCGTATGCAAATTTTGGATTGCCGAACTTGTTCATGACGTCATAGCGCTGATAAGAGATATAAAGGATTTGACGCGTATTGACCGTTGTTGTTCAAACGCAAAGTTGAAAGGGAAAGAACCAATTGACGAACTTGCAATTTTAAGTATGTCTTCCCGACATCACCTAGATGATTTTACGCGTGGCCGTATTATTGGCAAGATTGAAGAAGGGCAAAAAATAACAGATGTTGCCAGGGAGTTCGACGTCAGCCACAGTGTTGTTTCAAGGCTTTGGAAATCATTTCAAACAAATGGAGAGTGTAGCAAACGTCACGGGGGAGGTCGTGTTCGCAGTACGACACCTGCAGAAGATCGGTACATAGTGCTATCAACAAAAAGAGACCAGCGCAGCACAGCTAGTGAGGTAGCAAATCAGTTTATGGCTGCTACTGGCAGGCGGGTCTCCCGAAATACTGTCGCCAGACGTTTGCATGAAGGAGGACTATACGCCCGCCGTCCTGTTGTGTGCATCCCATTGTCCAGACGTCACCGTGCCGCCCGTTTGCAATGGTGCCATCAACATCGCAATTGGACTGATAACGACTGGTCTGATGTCCTCTCCTCAGATGAGAGTAGATACAGTCTATCGTCTGATTGTCGACGACAACTGATCTGGCGTGATAGTGGTACTGCATATGGTCCAGCAAACATACAGGAAAGGGACCGATATCCGACATGTAGTGCCATGGTATGGGCTGGCATCATGATCAATGGCCGTACGTCCCTCTATGTGCTTCCAACTGGGACTATGACTGGCCAACGATACATTAATGATGTTCTGCTACCTCATGTTCGCATGTTTCGCGGTGCTCTCGGTGATAGATTCATTTTCATGGACGACAACGGAACATGTCATCGAACAGTCTCTGTCCAGGAGTGTCTTGAGAGCGAGGATATTCAACGCCTCGTATGGCCAGCACGTTCTCCAGATCTGAATCCCATTGAAAATGTGTGGGATGCTTTGGGGAGGAGTCTTGCTGACCGCCAATGCCCTCCAATAAACAAGGACACCCACATCCGTGCACTGACAGATGAATGGGATAAATTACCCCAACAGCTGGTTGATAATGTTGTGCAAAGCATGACACGACGTGTGGAATCTTGCATCGCCCTCCATTGTGGCCATATCCCGTATTGACATCTTACGCCGGAACGCCTGCGGACGGTAATTGCATTTTTTAACGTTTACGCATTCTGCACAAAATGGCCGGTTTGTCCCTTGAACACGTTCCAAAGCCTTCTGGATTTCAGAGCACAATAAATTGTCTATCTTGTAATGTCCTGGCATTCTGACATTTTATTTCACTTGGCATCCAACCACACTTACTTTTTATGCGCTATATAGCCGTTTATGATCCGTCCTTAGCAATTGTCCAGCAGTGTAATTCAGAAACCGCGCTAGTATTTTTATTCCATAATTTACCGATGCGTTTTCAGCATCAAGGTAAACATTAAGTTAGCCATTTGATATTTATTACTTTCATGTACGTTCACTGCTAAATGACTTTATACAGGTTATCAAAATAGTGCCAGCTTTCTCTAGTGCCGAAAATACTAAAAGTATTGACGTCTAATCCAGAGAAGTAAATATTTGAGTAGAAGTATCTAAAACAAAGAATATCTTTTTGCGAGGAACAGGGTGGGTTTGGATACATATTCCATTTCCATCTCAATGAAGCTCTTTTGTTCGGAATGAAAGATTTAGAAGTGATATACAACGCCCTGACTGATAAAAGGGCTAAGAAATTTTAGCCTGCAGAAGTTTACGGTTGTCCGTTAAGATGCGTGCGCGCTCCAGTGGCAGAATGGTCAGAGGCGCTTGCTTCTAGCTGGTCGTCCAAGGTGTGTCTGGGCTTGAGTCCCCGATGAGGCATGTGTACAACGCTTGTCTAACAGCGCTGCCCCCCACCCTCCAACCAGTGGCCCGAAATTGGAGACAGGCGACTTCTTATAACTGATGAATTGCTCATGGTGCTCGTGATCCCACCCATGCCACCAAAATGGTTGGTACGGCGCGGAACGAGGACTAAGTTTGTTAAGCTTGTGAGACTGACTTACTGGGTAGTCTTACTTCCGACTCTTCCTTCAACTAATTGAGATTTTTGTATCGCATAAACGGAAATATTGATATTCTGGATAGGACACCTTGATTTTCCAAAGTGCTGAGAAAGAATTAGTTATTTTTGAGGAATTGTCTCTAACCCGGGACCGCCGGATTTACGCGACCTCCGAATCATGGTGGGTGTTTGGAAGCAGCAGGAAGTGAACGTGGGAACTTCCTCAGTCTATTCGCTCATAAAACTACTCAGGACTTCTAAGAATTTAAGGATTTCAACGAATCTTTATTCCTACACGTATGGGCCAGATGATCATTATCCTTCTGACTCCACGAGTCGGCGCATTCCACAGCACGCAGAAGTGACTTCAGAGATTTGAGCGAAATAGACGTCACGAGAAGGGCGTGAAAGTTCGCCAACACAAAAGCTCGTGCAATGGGGTAAGGAAAGGACTTGAAGAAGTTTGAACGAGGGAAACATTATAGGCTGAAAGAGGGCCGCGGCACAGCATACCATCAACTTCAGCTTCTGTGGGCTGTTTGAGGGCTGCCGTAATGACGGTGTGGTGAGAAGAGCCCGAAGAAGGACATACATCCACTCAACGTGAGGGAAAGTCGAGAAAACCACTGGTGGACAGTCGAGGTGAACGTCAGCTGGCGCTCTTATGAATGGGCCTAAGGAGCCTGTGCCCAGTTCATGTGCTCATATTGGCCGATCGTCATCGACAGCTCCGCTTTCTGTGGGCACGGAAGCACCGGGCCTAGTCCGACTGGTCCAATTCAGTCGAGATTCTATACCCCAAGTCATCATGATCATGATCATATGTAGAGGATTTTAGGAAGGGACTGTCTGACCCCAGGTCTTAAAAAACCCTTAGAAATAGGAATCTAGGAGATTTGGGCTGGAGTGCCCGATAGGAAAGTGACACGAAAGCGAGGTAGAAAGGGGGAGGAAGACGCCCTTATTTATTACCGGGGGCCAGTACCCGGGGTCCGACGGCTTAACGTGCCCATCCGACACACGGCGGATATTTAGTGGATCGAGCGTTCGTACCTGCCTGGGATCGAACCTGAGGTCTTCTCCATGGCAGTCACGAACGTTGCCAACTAGGCAACCCGTGGCCACTCCAAGTCATCGAAAGAGTGCAATATTTTTGAAGGTCGGATAGTCGGATCACTGTGTCTGCGGGGGAACGCAAGAGCGGCGCCAATCCGCGTCTCACTCCAGCCCCCCATCCCTAATCTTCCCCCCTATTCGTGGATTTATGACCTTAACCAAAATTCATTGAATCGTTCTTTCTTTTCTCCTTTTTCTCCCCTAAGGCTGCTTAACCACATTCATTTACTAATTTTACGTCAAAACTCAGGCTTGCATTACTTCCCAATTGCTCACTCATTAATGGTCTACGGTTAACGCATGCGCTACTTGAAACATGTCCAGATACGCATAGGCACGTGATTCTGCCAGCATCGCAACAAGGGCGACACTACGTAAACATTCCAGGAATTAAATTGTCACATCTCATACTTCCCCGAAGGCTTTTTTATTTGGGAACTCTGACAGTGGGTTACAGCACGATAAAACAAAAACATTGAATGTGCAGAGTGCAATAAAAGTAGACTGTAGAGTTGTCAAAATTTGTGTACTTGAAGTTGTAGAGATTACGAGTAGATGTTAAATGTTGAGATTGTGAAACGCTGATACGAAACAAGTTGAGTGATGTGTTACCGTATTGCTGTCACTGGAACAAATTTTGTGTAAATACGTGAGAGTCAAGATGTAAGAGTAGAATTGACCTTTCAGTGAGTGAAGGCATAATTTAGTGGAAATAACGTTAAGTCTATTCTCTCATGCTGGTTCTTATCTCTGGTCGTTTGATCATTTGTTACAAAGCGTAATTAATGTTTAACCTTTTCGCTACCACAACGCCCGACGCGCCCGGACATGCAGACAACCACAAGCGCCCGAGTCGCCTGGATAGCATGAGTAGGATTTCCAACCTCCATGTTCTTTGAATTTGCGCGGCGTCCGATGGATTAGCAGAAGTCACCCTCAGTTGTCATTGTTGTTGCTAAACAAAGAAGTGCACCAGGAGTTGGTTTGCCCCGGGGTTATATCATTCAGCCTTCTGACATCGCTCAGTAGAACTCTTGCTTGGTTGACACGTGCTTCGTTTGTCTGTGATATTTTACATTGTTTTAGAAAAGTGGAGTTTGCGAGAGGAAATTTGTCGTAAAAATTCTTTCATTTTGCTCAATCCAAATAAATAGGTTGAGAACATATTTTTTACAAGAAAGAAAAGAAAAGGGGAAGTAAACAAGAGATTTTCCAGCTGTTACCACTTCCAAAGGCTCTCAGTAGAAGAATGCCCTGATTGCCTCAGGGGAACGTCTGAAAGTCACTGCATAGCAAACCTAGAAAGCGGAAGTTTCGAGTGGTGACCCAGGCCCAGTTGGCAAAGGGAGGGAGAATTAAATACGCAAAAGAAGCAGCAGACATTTTCGGGCGCTGTGGTATTCTAAGTGACAAAATAATTTTAGTATCGTGGTCGCGAAACTTGTAAGTAGCTATTCAGGATAAATTAAATTTAAATTACAGCTATAAAATTATTAAAACTCCATACACCTCAAAGTGAAACTGTATTTGAAATGAAAGAATAAATATTGAAAATAGCTTACAATCCATTTGCAAATTCTTGCATCACAAGTGCAGCCGATGTGAACGTTATAGTAGGGATGAGAGCAAAGGGCAGCTGCAAAGACATTAACGCATTCAGCATATCGTTTAATCCTGTCAAGTGCTTGATGTCCTTAGCGAGAGCTATTGACAAAGTAGGGACAATGGCAATTGAACGTGTGAGAAGAACTCTCTTCCATCTGGCCCATTTTATCTTCAAGAAACCCTGTAAAATTGAAACTGTAATTAAACCTAGCAGGATTTATGAAATTCGCAGAAGTTACACAACACATCTTGAAGAAGAAAAACAATACCGTTTCATTAGTACGAATAATACAGTAGAAAGTCACGTGGCATCAGGGCGGTCAGTTACATGACCATCTGAATAAAATTTCAGCACGCAGTCGTTACACAGGGATTTGGATAGGTAAATTTAATTTCCCCATAATCTTTAAATGTGTAAGTTATGAGAAATTTCTGTGAGTTTGGTAGAATTTGTTTAATTCGAAGTTCCGTAAGAGCACAAGCTCTACATTGCATTGTTTTTAAAAATACTGCACCGACTACGAGTTTTCTTTTCCATGGAAATGATGTGAGGGTGTGCTTAATAAAATGCCCACGAAGTGTACATATATTTTTTGGCTTTTGAAAGACGAACTTCGAAGAAAAGATGTGAAAATGGACACGATGTAAAAGTACGCCGATTTAATTTCAGTGATTAAATACACTGCTGGCCACCCAAAATGCAACACCAAGAAGGACACTAGATAGCAAAGCCAGATTTACTGGACACATAACAACAGATACAAAGATGAAGCGATTGAGCTCACAGGCCCGTGCGACTTGCGGAACACGCAGACATCAATAGTTCCTGTGGCCCCCATTGCTGGCAATAACGGCCACTACACGCCGCGGCATCGAACGAAAGAGGCTTTGGATGTGGGCTTGGGGTATGTCGGTCCAGGCTGCTTCCACACGTTGCCACAGTTCATCAGGCGTAGCCGCGGGTGGTGCTTGCCGGACCACTCGGTTGCCGATTGCGACCAGATGTGTTCGATGGGCGACGTATCGGGAGAACAGGCGGGCCACGGCAGCAGTGACAGCTGGTGGGCCGTGAAGAATTGTTGCACGATGCATGTTACGTGCGGGTGCGCATTGTCCTGTTGAAATGTGGCCGTTAGCAGGTCCTGCAGGTAAGGGAGGACTACAGGCTCCAAAATGTCGGAGATGTAGCGGTGGCTGTTGAGTGTACCGGCGATGCGTACCAGAGGGATGCGGGTGTCATATCCAATTGCGCTCCAAACCGTAACGCCAGGCGACGGACCGGTATGGCGATGCATAATGCAGGCGTTATACAGTCTCTCGCCGAGGTGCCGCCACACGCGGATCCGACCATCGTGGTGTTGCAGACAGAAGCGGGATTCGTCGAAGAAGACAATGTCGTGCCATTCCGTAGTCCAGGTGCGGTGTCCAACGGCCCACTGCCGCCGCACTCGCCGGTGGTGTAACGTCAATGGTAATTGGAGAAATGGGCGCCGTGCGACAAGTCCCCGTTCCTGCAGACGACGTCGAACGGTACGTGCTGACGTGCTGACACAGGTTGTTGCGCAACACACTTTAATTCCTGCGCTAACGTTCGTGATGGCGATGCAAGCCGTCAATGCCCGCCGTACAACATGCCTGTACTCTCGTTCGGTGGTGTGCCGCGGCTGCGGCACTCGCTCACGTCGGTCCGTCCGTCCCTTCTACACCCACCGAATCCATACTCGCCTCACTGTGGCTGGAAGTCGTCCCACACGGGCGCCGATGTCTCGGTACAATAAACCGCTGTCGCGATAAGCCACTATTCGTCCTCTGTCGAACTCCGATACGTGCTGAAATGACTGCCGTATTCTGCGACGAGGCATCAGGAAGCTTCTCACCCACAGGTCCGGCAGCACAACACACTTCCACTACTTACACCCCGCCTTCTGTGCACCCTTCTTATAGTGCTTCTCGGTGGCGTGCCGGGCGCACATGATTTGCATATGCCCTGAAATGCTAATCGTTTGCATGTCCTCTCGCGGGCGACGCATGCTGCGAGTTTCAGGCCAATGGGATGCTTCCTTCTTGGTGTTGCATTTTGGGTGGCCAGCAGTGTATTTACAAAATTATGTATGTTTCAAACGCAATGCTTTTTAAACATCCAACAATTTTGGATATAGCTGATAGCAACAGAAAATTAGAACAATTATCACCTCATTGAATTTACTTCGATTAGCGATTTTTAGAAGTTTCAACTACAAGTAAAATCGTTTCTCTCGCGGCGGAGAAGAAAATACCTTTTCGTAAAAATCGGTGTTTAATTTTAATGCTTCAGACACTTTTCTAGTTCGTCCACTTTTCTTTAATGTATCTTGTGACGTACAGCTTCATTTGCTTTTAATTTGAGGGTTTTAGAACCACCGTAAGCAACTCGATGGGCTATAAGCAGTCGCTCGTTCCTAATTTAGGGGCACTGGTTCGAGAGAAGGCAAAGAGACAGTGACGTAAGATAAACATAACATTCCTGCCTGACCGGATTCGAACCATGACCCATCTCCGACGAATGGTCGGAAGCCAGCGCTTAGACCACTGCGCCATAGGAGCGGCTTTAGCTCTACTTAACGTTTGTTTTGAGTTTTTGATTTTTATGTAAATTTAGTTCCTTTTTGGTTTAAGATTGTTTCACTTATAACCTTCTTTTGCCGGTGGTGGACCTCGTATTCAGAGCTTCCTACTCCGCAGCGCCTGTTCTCCCAGTTGAACGACTCCGTCATGCTTATCACGGCTTCATTGTCGATTTGACATATGCGCCACCTCAGTATAGTACGTTATCTACGCCATGTCACGGAGAACGTCACATCATAACCTCCCACCCCTTGAGAAAGGCGGGGGCATAAAACCGCAGTTCTCGGGTCAGTCGACATACAACCATGTTTTGTGGCGGCCAGAGAACATGGGGGAAGTCGCTGTCATGCTAGCCGAGACACACACCTTCCGCGATGGATACTGTCGTCCATAAAGCAGCCGTTACCTTGAAAAAAGTCAACATTGCAGGATGGACTTGATCGGCAACAATATTCAAGTAATCCTCAGAGGACACCCGACCTTCCAGCAATATCAGGGGATCCGCTGCGCACCAACAGAACGTGCTCCACACTATGACACCACCTCCAGAACCCTGAGTTGTGCTTATAAGGCAAGCTGGGTCCATTGCTTCATGGGGTAGGGCCGCGGGTGGCCTAGTGGTCAGCGTTCGTGACTGCCATGGAGATAACTTCAGGTTCGATCCTGGACAGGTACGAACGTTCAAACCATTAAATACTCACCGTGCGTCGGATGGGCACGTTAACCCGTCGGACCCCGGGTACTGGCCTACCGGTAATAAAAAAGGGCGCCTTCCTCCCACTTTCTACTTCGCTTCCGTGTCACTTTCCTATCGGGCACTCTAGCCCAAATATCCTAGCTTCCTATTTCTAAGGGTTGTTTAAGACCTGGGGTCAGACACTCCCTTCCTAAGATCCTCTACATATGATCTGATCTGTTCTGCTTCATGGGGCTCCGGCGGGACTCTCTGTCTACGGCCGAACAGAGCGAGGGCTACCGCGACTTCGCGGACAACATGACTTTTTTCCAGTCTTCCAGTGTCCAGTCACGGTGTTTCTGACACCACCGTAGACGAACTTTCCAGTTCTTTGCAGAAATCAGTGGTTTTCGTATAGGCATGCGACTGCCAATACCTATCCTCTTCAATTCCCTGCGTATAGCTCGCTGAGATATGGGTTGGCAACAGACTTCATTGAACGCTTTGGTCAATTGCTACACACAGGAAGTCCTGTTTCTCTGTACAAGCCTTCCAAACGACAGCAATCTCGTTCCTGACAGAGTGTCGTCGTGCCAGAATTACGCCTCTTAGACAAGTAATGTGGATTATTTTTCCACTGATGAAAGACCAGGGATATCTCACCTTTTGAGAAACCAGTCAGCTCTGCTGTTTTCAAAATTGTCGCTGCAACCAGACGAGCACTCACAATAAGCCCTTTACCGAACTCCAAAAGATCCTTTATTTATCCCATTTAAGTTTTCCATCTGCATAAAGGTTTCAGACTCAGTGGTTTGTCTGAGCAGTAAGTTGAACTTTTAACTAAGAACTGCGTTAAGCTACAACCATTGTAAGTTTAAAATATAGCACACATCTAGATTTAAAACTCGATAATCTCTTCGTGATGCTTTCTTATAAAATGTTATTGGGTACTGAATACATTTGAAACATTATTTGCTTTCGTGAAATCTTGTTGGACTTTGAATAGGCACTGTAAGAAAGGAAATTTCTGAGTGCCTCAGTATCTGTAATGCGCTATGTGTGTGTGCGTGTATGGGAAAACTTACTTCCATAACAAATTGCCCGGCGTACGTTCCTGTCATGGTCGAGCTCTGACCTGATGCAAAGAGTCCTATTGCCCATATATACATTGGAATGAGTCCAAACTGGCAGCCTAGATAAACGCCCTAAAAACAGAAATGATATTATATTAAAGAAAGTTTTATTAATATGTAGGCATACGTTATTTTGCATTTCAGATCGTAAATAAACACTGCATCAAAATCTTAGAATACATTATTTGGCATTTTGAAGTCAGTAATGCACGTTAACAAACATCTGTTTCACATCGTTTGCGTTAGTTGTCATTTACTATTGGAATTCTTAGAAGATGTTGAAAATTTATTTACGTACAATCTATACACCCTCAAAACATGGTGACCTATCGCCTCCTTCATATTATCGACCTACAACTCTTACTTGGTAGGATCCACACATTTTTTGTTCAAAAACACAACATAAGAGCACCAACTTGGACACGATGGAAAACTGTTATTTCCCAAAATAGAGCAGTTGAAATTCAACATAATTTTCTAGTAAAATGGTGCACCGCCTCACTACTATCACACTGTTAGGGGTGCCTTTAGCAAAAAAAAAATTCCAAACCCATTGATAGATCACTAGGCTGGCAACTCGGTTCCCGTATGTAATGCATTGGGCCTTTTTCTGTAGGGGGCTTACTAAGATTATTACTTACAGAATCAAATATCCTAACTCAAGCGCATTACGACCTCAATTTTGGATGCCTTAACGATGGTCACATCTGATATGCTGCAACGAATTTGGTTCGAATTGGAATGCAAGTGAGACTAATGGGAGCCACGAAATATGCTTATGTCGAAATCTGATAACACAAAAAAATTCAATATGGCTTTTTTAAATGAATGTTTGAGTCTGCTCCAAAATTTCTAAAATGGTAGTGTTTTTGATGGTATAAATTTCGATGTTTTCCTGAATAACGCTGGCGTGTTTCAAAGATCGAGTCTGTCAACCGGTTTTTTAACACCAGTATTCTTAACATATAACGAAGTGAATTTCTCCGTCATTTTTATCCGCGCCAGGATTCGAACCCGGGTCCACCCATTCCGGAATAAGTTGCTCTACCATTTGAGCTACGCGGACATTGATTCTAATTGCTATCTGCCTTTATGTCGTGTGCGTCCTTCTGGCAGGTACGTCACATCTCCTGGTACGTTACATCATCTCCCCCTTATTTTTCTTTTCGAAGTGCTGCTCATATTTTTCCTATCTCGCGGTGTGGAAATAACATCACACCAATGCGAGATTTTGAACGGTCGGGTCATCCGGATAGTTCGGGCGCCATTATAACGAAGTGAATTTCTCCGTCATTTTTATCCGCGCCGGGGTACGAACCCGGGTCCACTCATTCCGGAATAAGTTGCTCTACCAATTAAGCTACGCGGACATTGATTCTAATTGCTATCTGCCTTTATGTCGTGTGCGTCCTTCTGGCAGGTACGTCACATCTCCTGGTACGTTACAAACATAATTTCAGGAAATACACTGGCGGAAAGTGAAAAAAGAACACCAAGAAGGAGACGTCTGATACCAACAAAATTTATACAGCATAATAACGGAATACAGAGGATAACGTGATCAAAACATTATGGCAAAATAGGACTGTATTTGCTGGTAAACTGAAAAATAACATTTCCATGTAACATGGTTAGTACGAGGTTGAACCGCCATGAACTGCGTCGCACTGTGCAATTCTCGCATGGAGTCTGTCGTACAGATGTTGGATGTAACCTTGGGGTATTGAGTTCCAAGCATCCTCAACCTGGACGTGTAAATCGGGGATGGTCGTGGCTGGACCGGATAAGTCGTTGTTCCATAAAATCCCTCACGTGCTCAATGGGGGACAAATCCGGTGAACGTGCAGGCCATAGAAGTTTTCTCACACCCTGAAGTGCATGTTGCATTGCACGTGCCGTGTGTGGGCATGCGTTATCTTGCTGGAAAATACCACTATAGACCGACCTTACAAATGGCACAACAACGGGATGAATGATGTTGTTGATGTAGGAGGTGCTGTTTAACGTACCCGGTACAAACACTAGTTGTGTACGGGAGTGATAACTGATCGCTCCCCACACCAGGAGACCAGGTGTAGGCCCTGTGTGTCGCTGGCGGATGAAAGAAGGGTGGAGACGCGAACACGCATACGGCCATCGGAGGCTCCCAAGCAGAATCTGTTTTCATCGCTGAACACGACAGATCGCCATTGCGTTCTCCAGTGCAGACGTTGGTGACACCACTGCAGCCGTTCCTGACGGTGGGCTAGAGTCAGAGGATCACGTGCCAGGGGCACACGTGCACGTAGTCCTGCATCCAGTAGATGGTTGCGGATTGTTCGCACAGTCACCTCAGGTGCAACGGCAGCTCGGATTTGCGTCGCAGTGGATGTTCTGCTTGACAACGCCACTCTTCTTATGCGTCGATCGGTTCGCTCATCAGTCCGTCTGTGATTCCCGGTTCCACGTCTTCTCGTGTGGGAATGTTCCTCGGTCCATCTACGCCACCATCGTACCACCACCGATACTTCCCGTCCAATTCGCTCCGCAATACGACGATACGACCACCCGGCCTCGCGGAGTCCGACTAGACGATCTCGCTCAAAGTCCGATAACTGCTGAAATCGTACACGTCTTCCATGTCCAGGCATTGCAGCTTCTTCAGGGTCTTCGCACGTGTCCGTACGCCGACGACTGATTACATTCACTTCGCCGTACTCCTTAAATACCACCAACGATAATTTGCATATTATGCCGTGCTGTGGCGTAACAGCTCACCGGTTGGTCCCGAAATTAATATCACACCTACGTAAACTCGACCCCATTAACATATGTAAATTTCATGATTGTCCGCCAATTCCTTCTTGGTGTTCTTTTTTCACTTTCCGCCAGTGTACGATTCACAGATTTGCTGATGTCTTATTCGCATAAGTTAATGAACTTCAGCAGCTGAAGATAATACAGCCTGCTCATAGATTTATGGTGATGAGGCCGTTTAGTAATGAATAAAGATAAACTTGTAAAGAAAACCCACTACTTTGTTATAAGCAGCAATACAAGTCAAGGTTTTCACTTTTTTGTCACGGTAAATAACGTTGGCAAGGAACTCTTCTTTGTCTGCTTTTGGTCTAAGTCAAGGATCGAGAGTTTTGCACCCCAAATTGGCGATAATCGTGTAAAAAAATTCTTTCGCCTGCTCATAGGAATTTTGAGCAGCATGTTGTCATTTATTATTTATCCACTGTTCACTCACAAGCAGCAGAAGAAATATATAAGCTGAGTGAAGCCAATGCCAATCGTTTATTCCTATTATTACCCAAATATTTGGTCTACGAAGATTCCAAAACGAGTCAGACGATTTCGCACATTCTTGCAACAGCCCAGATAGAAACAAGACCCAGAGTGAGACGTCTGCTGTGAACCCTTCTCACTGCTCCCGTTGGCGCTAGCAAGGAACGGAGGTAACCCCTTCATTTCTTTCGTTTTGGAGAGAGAATTGATTGGGCGTGCTACCGTTGTTGTTAAACACTCCGCTCTTTGCTTGTCCACTAAAGTCCCTTCGAGTTACGGCCAGAGAGAATACTTTCGCTCTGCCTCTTAGACTAACTCAGCAAACTTCCATCTTCTTGCTGTCTGGCTGGATGTCCTGTTTCGTGGCAGTACCCTTCAAAATTGTCTTAAGCTGATCCAAATCCCATACCCGACATTCAAATTTCTAAATTACGCCTTAGTAACAGCCGCTTCATTTGGAAATAATGATAATCGTTACATATTTGCTTGCACATTGTGGGCGTGGTTTAAAAATCAAGAGGCGGCACTGTATGCCACGTGCCATAGCTTCGCCACCCCTGGTCTAGGTAATCCTTCTAACTTGTCATGGTATGGCCAGATATCTTTCATTGCTGAATCTCTCTCTAGGTTCTGTTTTGATATGAACTATATTTTTTTGCACGCAACAACTTTTTTCCCTATAAAGATTGCAGGCACACCGAATCGTAAAGCATTGTGCTCAGAAATTTGCGTACAGCACTCAGACTGACCCCAAATTCTAATGTGAATTAAAGAGCGTTTCGCTTGATTAGTAAATTTATGTCCACTTATGCTCATCAATTTTGTTCACACAGACGCGTAATGTTTGTCTGGTTTACAGATGCTGTCATAATCAACTCTTATAAGAGATATCTGATCTCTTGGCGCACACATACTTTAGATCTGTGAGAGGAACAAAATCACAAAACATCCACCTCCCAAATGAATAAATTCGCTTAGAATGTTTTGACAGTTCCCTCTATTCGCAGCAATTATACTCCTGCATATGGTTCTATGAATGCATTTAGCCGAAACATGGGATAAGATTCTCGGGGTATTGGTCAATGGCACTCAAGAATCGGCGAAAGGGGTCAGTCAGTTTCACTTAGAGCCTCTCCCAGTGTATATGCCAACTGCTGCACTCAGAGACCACTCTTCAGAACTTCTCCGGATGAGCATTTATGCAATCAGAATTATGAGACGGAATACTGATGATCTGCTTTCTAATGGGTGGGTGGGGAGTCATAGTGTAGTACAAATCAGATTTTAAAATAACAAAAGCACGATTTCCGCATGAAGTTTTGTTAAACATTTGGGAAATGTACACTGAAGAGCAATTGAATTAGAGACAGCTGGCGTTTTGCAAATGTGGCGCTGTGGGCGGCCCTGTAAATGGAAACGACATGACGTATCAGCGATCCGACAATATAAGGAGTGATGCGACGGGAATCAGTAAGAGTCGGACGCAGTATACAAAGGATCTAAGCGCATTTGATCGCGAGCAAATTATCAGGGCCCGAGGAATGGGTCACTCCATCTCGGAAGTCGTGCAGGCACTGGGATTTTCATGAGCCACTGTGTCACGGGTGCACCGTCAGTACATCGAATCCGGTAAAACCATCCCTGCAAGGGCCAACTGCCGTGGACAACAGCGTGTGGATGTCGCGGGGTCATCGTCGGCCAGCTCGCATTGTAACAGCGGATAGACGGGCCACAGTGCAAGAAATCACTCGGCAATTTAACGTTGGTGCACAAAAACGTGTAAGCAGCCACACCATCCAGAACCATCTCCCCGCTATGGGGTACAGAAGCCATCGTCCCACGAGGGTACCGCTGATGACAGCACATCACAGGGTGCAAAGATTAGCATGGGCGCGGGAACATCACCACTGAACCCTAGACTGTGGAAAATGTTGCCTGGACTGATGAGTCGAGATTCACGTTGGTACATGCGGATGGCAGGATGCGAGTACGGCGCAAACCACATTAAGCGATGGATCCTTCTTGCCAGCAGGGTACTCTTCAAGCTGGTGGGGGTGGCATTCTCATCTGGGCTCTGTTTACGTGGACTGATATGGGATCCCTGGTACGTGTGACATCGTTCCTCACAAGTCAACGTTACCGGGATATCCTGGACGACCATTTGCTCCCGTTCGTGCGTCTTCAACATCCCACTGGGGACCTCATCCTGCAACAAGACAATGAACCGTGCCATCGTTCCCGAATTGTATCCGAATGGTTGAATGAACACTCCACCGACGTGACCTCCCTTCCTTGGTTAACTAGGTCACCTGACTTCAATCCCATCGAACATATCTGGGACGCCATCGGGAGAAATGTTCGAGGCTCTGACCCCCTCCATCAAATCTTCGTGAACTGTGGGAGCTTGTTCAGGGGTCGTGGATCCGCATGGCTTCCCAACGCTTCCGGTGTCTTGTCGAGTCCGTGCCGAAACGAATCGCCGCCGTCATCAGGCGAAAGGTGGTGCTACATGTTACTAGACAGGTATTTATAATTCAATTGCTCTTCAGTGTATGCTATTTCCAGCCTTTCCCTACTTTCGATCTTAGTATAATTTATACATATCTTTAATGCATTAATATTTTTTAATAATTTTATTTCCTCTTTCTCTGTACATGAATTCCCATTTACGTCTCAAATCGCTAATGAAAAATGACTCCACAATACTACTATTTTGCATGGGGGTCGGTCGAGCATTGTCCACAGAGCATCTTATTCCGGAGGTAGTAGTTCTCTGTTCCTCCCTTCAGAATGCTCTTCAGTATGCTCCCTCTAGTAAGCAACGGCTGGGTAAATAAGGTCGATCCCTACTGTTATCTCCTTTCTGAGTGCAATTAACCCATCAGATAAAGAGGCTTAGGATGAGTGCAGTTGATCTATGAGTTTTGAAGAGTTGAGGCTCTGAGTGCAGTTGACCCTTTCTGGGGATTAGTGAGTGAATTCAACCAACACTCTGTCTGCCCGTGAACTCGCTCTTGTGTCTTTGTATGCGAAAGTTCAATGTCACGTTTACTTGTATTATAACTGAGATATGCCTTGCATTCGGGGAGTCAATTCTTATACGCTTCTGGATTTATTCTCTACTCGAGGTTTCGACTTAACAGGTCCTTCGAAGCAGATGTTTCCGTGAAAGCAATCAGAAAGTCCCATGGAAAGCTAGAACAAGTGTTAAGAATGACATGAAATAAAGAATTATATATTGGTGAAGGAAGTTTTGAGATGATAACAGAAGGAAACGCTGTAACGTATACCGCTAATTTAATCTTCCTGTCGAGTTTCTGTATTCTTATGTAAATTTAGTTTCGTTTCAGTAAACGTTTATTGACTGAACGACATATTATTTTTCTCGAAGATTTTTCTCACTTTGGCATCACTGACAGTGAGTCATAGGTCGATAAAACATCAACAATGAATTTACACTGCTCAAAAGAATTAGGGGAGTAAGAGATATCGTAACGAAAATCATGTGCGACCCACGTTGTTGAGCGTAAAATATTTTTTTATGTAAGATACAGTAGAAAATTCAGTGCCGCCCCGGTGGTGCAGTGGTCTAAGGCACTGGCCTATGATTATTCGTCCGTAAGGGGTCCGGGTTCGAATCCCGGTGAGGCATGGATGTTGTGTTTGTCTTACGGCACTGGCTCTCTCCCTTCCCTGGAACCAGTGACTCTAAATTAGGGACGGGCGACTGCTTATAGCCCATTGAGTTGCTCACGGTGGTCGTTAAACCTTCAATCAAAAAAAAAAAAAAAAAAAAAAAAAAATTCAGTACTATGGGTAAGAAAAAGCATATTAGCGAATTTTTATACAATAATGTCATTTGATGCACATGATGCCTATGCTATACAACAACCGTCCTTATCTGTACAACAAGAAAAAATGACTTTTTGAAGGTGGTAACTGACCTTATAACGAAGTAAATTTCTCCGTCATTTCTGTCCACGCCAGGATTCGAACCCGGATCCCCTCATTCCAGAATAAGTCACTCTACCAATTGAGCTACGCGGACGTTTTATTCTGATTCCTATCTGCCTTTATGTCGTGTGCGTCCTTCTGGCAGGTACGTCACATCTCCTGGTACGTTACATCATCTCCCCCTTATTTTTTTTTTTTTTTCGAAGTGCTGGAGAAGGGATTCTCTTATTTTTCCTATCTCGCGGTGTGGAAATAACATCACACCATTGCGAGATTTTGAACGGTCGGGACATCCGGATAGTTCGGGCGCCATTATAACGAAGTAAATTTCTCCGTCATTTCTGTCCACGCCAGGATTCGAACCCGGATCCCCTCATTCCGGAATAAGTCACTCTACCAATTGAGCTACGCGGACGTTTTATTCTGATTCCTATCTGCCTTTATGTAGTGTGCGTCCTTCTGGCAGGTACGTCACATCTCCTGGTACGTTACATAATCTCCCCCTTATTTTTTTTTTTTTTTTTTTTATTTTTGAAGTGCTGGAGAAAGGATTCTCTTATTTTTCCTATCTCGCGGTGTGGAAATAACATCACACCATTGCGAGATTTTGAACGGTCGGGTCATCCGGATAGTTCGGGCGCCATTATGACGAAGTAAATTTCTCCGTCATTTCTGTCCACGGCAGGATTCGAACCCGGATCCCCTCATTCCGGAATAAGTCACTCTACCAATTGAGCTACGCGGACGTTTTATTCTGATTCCTATCTGCCTTTATGTAGTGTGCGTCCTTCTGGCAGGTACGTCACATCTCCTGGTACGTTACAACCTCTAGTAGGATGTGTGGTCTCACCGAGCGGCTAAAACCTCTGCAGGTCCGTGTGAAATGGAATTGATAGAGTATCTTCGCCACTCCTTAATGACAGCAGTCTTCAGTTCACTAAGAGTCAGCAGAGATGCCGGCCGAGCTGCAATGCGTTTGCCGAGTGCGTGCGTGCGTCCCAGGCAGGCTCAATTGGATTTAAGTCAGGGAAGGATGCTGGCCACTCCATATGCTCGATTCCTTCCGCTTGAAGCATGTTGTCCACTAGCCGAGCTCTATGAGATCAAGCGTTATCGTCCATGAAAAGAAACAAATCGCCGACGGTTGTAGCATACAGCTTGACAATAGGTCTGAGAATGTAGTCTTCTGAGCCGTTAGACTGCCTATTCAGATGACATGCAGGTCCGTACGTCTACCGATACTTAAGTCTACTCAGACCATCAATTCATGTCCGCCGTAATGCGATGTTCCCTGCACAAAAGTTTGGTTATTTCGTGTGCCGAGTTCCTTCCAGATAAGAACTCGTCGATTGTCAGACTCCAGACGTAATCTCGACAAGTTAGAGAAGAGAACTTGACTCCACTTGTTGGTGTTGGGCGGTTAAAGGGACACACATCATTGGTCTACGTTCGTAAAGGTCACTTTGGTGAAGGCAATTGCGGACAGTTTGAGTTGACAACCTGAGCCATGTTGACACGAGAAGCTCTCGCTGGAGCTCAGTAGCATTTTGCCGCCTGTTCCTGTATCCAGGAATTCGAACACTTCCTGTATCTAGGAATCGTGTCCACAGTCTGGAAGTGACACTTTGTGACACTCCAATGGCTTCTGCTACCACCAGCTGTGTCTGACCTTCTTCCAGCTTGCCAATAGCTTTCCACGATATTGATTCCGGTAAACCATGCTGTTGAGACATCGTTCGAACATGAAACGAATAAATCACGATACACGCGGAAGAATAAGAGAGACTCCGGAAAACCTTCGCTTTTATCCCAGTCTGTGATTTATGCATTCTGACGCTACAGACGCTAATTTGCATAAGGATATGCATGAGTCGGCTGCCCACATCATACTCGACTTGAGTTTTCGCCGTTTCAGTGAGAAATCACACGATTAGCTTCATTACACCAATGTCACATGCTCCTGTTATTATTTTGATCAGCGTAGAAAGATTTATTAGCAGAGGATTTTGTGATAGGGGTTTGTTAAAGACACTCTCGTTAGACACGCATTTTATAATTACGGAGTAATGTGTATGTTATATAAATCGAAACCAAGTTCGTATTCTATTTAAAGTTGATCTTTCTGCTCTGAAGTGCAAGTGACAAGACAATAAAAGTGGACTCATGTAAGTTGCTTCATCTGAATCACTACTTTGTCCATCCGTGATTACAACAAAGTACATTACTAGTTATATTTATGTTCACAAGTTCAGAGACAAAGTTCATGTTTAGGCGACAAATTAGCTAAGCCTTTAAGATAACGTAAATCTTAAACTTATTATACAGGTATAAATATAACTTAAAAATTTTCACAAAATTCAAAATTTGATCTCTTTTTTAACACGTCTTTTGAAAAAAGATCGTGCTTATGTTACCGGTTTGTCCGTCGGTCCGTCCGTCTGTACCAACGATATCTCTGCAACTATTAGTCCGATTTGAAAAATTCTTTTTGCATTTGGGAAGCTTGAAATATGCGAATGACGATCCTTCGTTTCATTTTTTTTACGATGTACAATTTTGCCGCTAGAGGGCGTAAATGCAGATGATGTCGAATTCAAAAATACATTTTATTCCCCATATTTGCTTCTAAACATCCGATTGAAAAAATTCTTTTACCTTTCGATTCCATTTATGTCGAAGAGTATTTTAGATATAGTTACTTTTTCAAATTACTCATAGATTTTTCGCTAGGGGGCGTAAAAGTAAGTTACATTTTCCCCGATAACTCTTCTTCTAAAACTCCAATATAAATTTTTTTTTCTTCAGCGGTAACACCTCCTGATGGAAAATCTTTTGCATATAATTTCAAATTTTTGGTAAAGAATACGTTTTCCACCAGGTGGCGTAATTTTTAATTTTTGCTTCTGATGTATTTGCCATAAAATCTGAGCTTCTAAAATATCGATTGAAAAAATTATTTCGTGGACTGATGCCACTCACATCTATAAACCTTTTCGTAATATTTTCTTCTTAAAATATTCCACAGTTTCTCCGCCAGGGGGCGTAGATGTATATCTTATTTTTGTCAATATCTCTACTTGTAGGAGTCCGCTTTGAAAAAAATCCTTCTTTGTTAGTTAGTGTTTTCAGTGTGACATGTTTTTCATATAATTTCGAAATTTTCAAATAATTCATAGAATTTCCGCTAGGGGGCGTAGAGGTAAATTGCGTTTCCCCTATATCTCTGCTTCTAAATCTCCGATTTGAAAAATTCTTTCTGCACCGGATACAGCTCCTGATGGGAAATCGTTTGCACTTAATTTCTAATATTCGTAAAAAAAAAAAAAAATGGTTTGGCCACCAGAGGGCATAAATCTTAATTTCCGCTTCTGATGTATTTGATGCAAATATGAGCTTCTAAATCCTCGATGGAAAAAAACATCGTTTGTAGACCGATACTATTCATGTGGACAAACATTTTAGAAACATTTTCTTTTTAAAATAATGCATGGTTTCTACGTCAGACGGCGTAGATGTATATCTTATTTTTGTCAATATCTCTACTTCTAGGAGTCCGATTTGAAAAATTCTTTCGGTGATGGAGAGCGTTTCTGAAAGCCACAATTAGAAACAACCTCCTTCTATGTGAGACCAGAGTTCATTTGTGGTGACTGGTGGAGGCGCCTGACGGACCAGTCGCTTAGCTACCACGTCCCAGACATGTTTGATCGTAGACATATCCGGCGAACGTTCAGGCCAGGGAAGAAGCAGTATCTGTCGTGCATGGAAGAGTTTTTGGACATTCCGGACCACACGTGGCCCGACGATTGACACGATGGAATATAGCGTCAAAACAACTCTGAAGGAAGGGCATCACCTCTGCCTCTAAAACATCTCTGATGTATCGCTGGCTGTTGAGGGTTCCCTTAATTCGTATCAATCGAGATCGCGAATTGAACCCAATGGCTCCCGTCGGTTTGACGCTGCAAGGTGACGTTCACCATAATGTCTTCGAACACATATGTGACCCCCATGGGCATCACGCTGAATCGTGACTCGTCAAAAAACACGACCTGCTGCCAATCAGCGCGCGCACCAGTGTCTGTGTTCTAGACCCCATTGCAGCCAAGGGCGTCTGTAGTTGAGGGTCAAATGAATGTGCAGCAATGGGCTGCTAGCAACCAGTATTCTGTTAAACAGACGACGTCGAACTATACTGGTGGACAAAGCCTGACTCGTGACAGTGCTCCACTGCTACGCTAACACCGTGGATATCACTGTGCATGACTGAAGGTACAGCTGTCTGTCATCCCATGCTTCGTGCGATTTAGGTTTCGATTTCCCGGATTTCTGTGAGTCCGAGCCTCATCTGTCCACTGATGCCATGTTCGCATCACTGTACTATCGTTTCGTCCTGTACGAATGGCAATTTCGCTGCAGGAAAGTCTAGCTTCTCTCACCCCAACAATCCTTCCTCGCTCAAAGTTCATCAGGTGTTCATAATGCGACTTTATTCCGCGACGGGGCATAGTGAGACACAAGAAACACCTTTTCGACTCAATGTCGGCTTTTCACTGATTGCAACATCTCGTTCGAGCCAGATCTTTATACTTAAGACCAGACAGTTCAAAGAGCGCTACTCCAAAACCGCATGTGCATTTTCACTGACATTTTAATTATTTGCATGTCCCAACCTTTTGCATACATGCTGTAAGTTCTAAACTAATACCAGCAGTCCTTGATCATACTGCAATTCAAACATTACTGTAGATTAACGACAGTCTTCCGTTTAGTTGCCGCAGTAACTTTCACTTGAGGATGGAATTTACTTACTAGCACGCCGTGAAACGCTGAAGAAGACATTCACGATGAATGTTGTTTGAAGCAGCAAATATAAAAGTTGCGGCGTAAGTCTGCAACAATAATCTGCTTGATTTTTTACTTATCCAATGTAGACAAATGAGTGAATGAGAATTTTGTTCTGAAGTAAAGTCAAAAATGAATTGTCCTTGAATTGAAAGTAACTGATAGGAGTGTAAAACTTTGTTTCGGGAAAACGAAAGAGCCACAGTTGCAAATAAAAAAAATAATAAAATATACTTACACCTTGATAAAGATCAGCATCGACTGGATTCGTATCATTCTGAAAAAAAAAGAAAACAAGGTCTTACAATTGGAATTCGGATTACACTGATATTGATGTTCGATTACTGCACACGTTAGGGATTTTCAGTAAGGTGTGATCATGATTTTTTATCGGTTTGTCACATTAGTTAGCTCCTATATCATAATAAACTTTTTCGAAATAGTCCCAGTTAAATTCAGTTATTTGTTTCAACGTTACTGCCAATATCGCACAATCTACTGCATTTGGTGTATGGAGTCGTGCACAGGCCTGGTGAAGCAACCTTTAACTTGCATGCAGTTGGCATTTCTCGTCGGATGCGTTCTCGCAAAGACTTTAAGACACATACGCAGTACTACTCTGTGACAGAAGTATGCCTCCGCATAACATGAACATAAAGCACTGAATGAGGTTTGAATAAAACGATGGCTATAATCTTTGCTGCTGAGGACAACACTTAGGCTTTCTTTAATGGCTTGGCTTGGCCACGTCCACACGCGGAGAAATTTTCAACTTCTTTATTCTAAGGAGCAAAACGTATCAGCTACATCTCATCTGCATGATCACTCTGCTTAAAAAGTCTTCACCACCTGCAGCAATTTTTTTCTTCAATTCCGGATAGAAAACCATGAACAATTGTTGCTGCTCGAAAGTCATCAGCCGTAGGACTCAGCGTACACATATTCTACAAATTCTTTTTTTTTTTTTTGTGGGGAGGGGGGATTACGACAACAGTGAGAAACTCAATGAGCTATATTAGCAGTCACCTATCCCTAATTTGGGGCCTGGCAGCGGATAGCGTAGTGGTCAATGTTCGTTACCGCCTTGGAAAAGACTCAAGATCAATCCCAGGTAGGTACAGATGCTCGAACCACTAAATATCCGTCGTGCGTCGGATGGGCATGTTAAGCCGTCGGACCCCGGGTACTGCTCCCCGGTCATAAATAAGGGCGTCTTACATCCTCTTTCTACTTCACTTCCGTGCGACTTTCCTGTCGGGCACTCCAGCCCGAATCTCCTAGCTTCCTACTACTAAGGGTTGTTTAAGACCTGGGGTCAGACACTATCTTCCTAAAATCCTCGACATAAATTTCTAATTTAGGGCTACTGGTTTCAGGAAAGGGGAGAGAGCTAGTGCTGTAGACAAACATACCAGCCATGCCTCATCGGGACTCGAATACGGACCCACTCGGAAGAAGTGTCAGAAGCCATTGCTTAGACCACTGCGCCACCGAGTGGGGGGAATCAGCGTACCCTAATTCTGTTCATGGTCAACCGGGCGTGCACTACCGTGTGGGATTTTCGCTCTGATGTCCCAAATTTCCTGCCAGTTGTCTTACAGTTACACGACGATTTTATTTCATAACAACATCTCAATAGTATTTATTGATTCCTCAGTGACTGGAGCAATGGGATCACCCTCCTTTGTGATTGACTCGCCTGTTTAAATCATTGTAGATCAATACCAATCTGTGCGGTAGGGAAAACGGATTCTCTATATGCTTCTTACAAGTTATACGCTTCATGCGGAAAGCTTTTTTTTTCAGATAATAGCAAAATTTCATTGTATGGTACTGTTGCTTGGCTGCGTGATCCTTTGCTCTATAAGAGAACCCGGACAGACCTACCATCATTTCGACATGCTTTGAGCGAGAATTCACCGCATACGGCTTAATGCATGTTGAACGTGTGCTCAACATTCCAACGCTAAGATAGAGCTTATGCGTTTAACTGTAAAAGAGTCTTTAAAAAATCTTGATTTATCTTTACTGAGCAGCCCGCATAGTAAATAATTTATAATTGAATGAAATTCAAGTACAGCAGAACAACATTGGCAGAAGTGAAATCCAGCGTGGAATGAGTGCTATAACACAAGTAATTTTCATTAACTTCAGAAAAAAAAATCGGTAAAAGCTAGGTGGTGCCACTGCTTCGTATTTCGCCCTCGCCACCCAGTTCTTTCCCTTGTCACCCCGACATTTATTTTCCTCTCCTTCATTTTGATATTTATACCATCTCGCCATCTCAAGTTAGGTCGTCTTTTGATACGATTTCTTGGTAGCTGTATTTGAATAGCCCTATGTCATGTATTGCTTTTATTCCTTCACAACGCATATGAATACTATCGCAGTCATGCTCCTTTGACATTGTTTCAAGCATCTATTACTTTAATTTTGCTCTTATTCTCTAGTGTTTAATTCTATCCCATCTAGTGATATCTCACATCCATCTCAAAATTTTTATTTCACGACATTTAATTTATTACCAATACTCTGAGTCTTTGCGCTGTTCTTCTTCCCTTCTTAACGACATTTACGATTTATCCTTACTAGTAGGTTTTCAGGGCAGAAAATATCTGCTGTTATCATCCAATCATTCGGGTTTGCCTGAAATCTGCTGTTCACATCTCACGAAATGTTTACCTTCCTCCAACGCCGATTCCGAACATTTCAATGTCCTTACCTTTCTTAAATGGACGATGTCATCGCTCTGTCCACGTTATTTTATAAACAACGCATAGCGACTGAAAAATTGTGTTCCGACACCGCTGGGATCGAATCCCAGATCTCTCGATAACTAGTCGAGTGCGTTCGCATTTACGCTACGGCGTCAACAATTCTCAGCGCCATGCGTGGTTTTTCAGTCAGCATCTGACTACACGAATCCGTATTGATGGTCTCAGCAACTGCGATGTCGTCATCTGGTGGCATTTAACGCAACAGCTATTAAATTCTAGCTGATAAATTTAAAGGGCGATAGAAATGGTTAATATATATCAAATACGTAGAGATAATGTAAATGGACGATGTCATCGCTCTGTCCACGTTATTTTATATAGCGGTGTCGGAACACAATTTTTCAGTCGCTATGCGTTGTTTATAAAATAACGTGGACAGAGCGATGACATCGTCCATTTACATTATCTCCACGTATTTGATGTATATGAACTTACCTTTCTTATTGAGTCTTCCAGGTTAGTAACAACATCAGTTGGTACTTCTTCATCAGTACTTTTTCGTGGCAGCACACGTTCTCTGTTTTGTCTCTAGTCTGGGCACAGACAAGGCATCATCTTCAAACAGATGATGAAGTTCTCGGTGCCAAGATTAAAAATCACGGCGCTGCTTCCCTCCCTCCTGCTGGTATCACATCCAGAACAATATGAAATAAGAATAGGCTTTAGTGCCGATCCGTGGCGCATACCGATAATAGCGTCAAATTTCTCTGTCTGCTCTAAGGTACTTCGGGCACCCTTACTCGTTCAATTTTTTACGCTTTCCAACCGTAGGTTGAAGAAGCGTATATGCTCCAGCTTTGTCCGTCTGCCTTTCCACACGATAACTCGCGTACAAATAGCTCGATTTCGTTAAAATTTCATTATGTGGTAGGGGACAACCTGGGGACGAACCCTATTGAAAATGGGCGAAATGGGGTCAAAGGTCAGTACATACGAACGGTATCCAATCCACCCCCTTATGCGTCATAACTTACGTAAAAATGCTTCGATTGCGACAAAACTTTGTCATGTTATTTCGGAGGTATATACTGAACCGGTTCTGTTGAATATCATTGAACTGGGGTCAAAGGTGAGGGCACAGGAGCGAGATTTATTCCACAGCCATTATCTTCATAACTTGACTAAAATGCATCTATTGCGACAAAACTTTAGTATGTTGTTCCGGAGGTATACTGAACCAATTCTGTTTAATATCATCGACATGGGATCAAACGTCAGGGCACAGGAGCGATATTTATTCTACAGCCATTATCCTCATAACTTGAGTAATAACTTGAGTAATGATTTCACGTATGTTGGAAAGCGTATCATAATCAATGCATTGCATGATTTTATTAACTTGATTTACATCAGCTGAACATACTATATTTCTCAAACACTGTTTCTTCAAACGTGCCATTCTGCGAGGGTACAACAAAAAGTAAAGGAAGTTTGTGGATTAAACTGATACCACAAGGGACAGCAGCTGACAATCGTTAACACGTCATAACGGCAGTTAGATAAGGTGGCACTTACAACGGGTAACGCTACACATCAATTATATATACGTATATATATATATACATTTTGAGTGAGTGTTTAACGACCACCGTGAGCAACTCGATGGGCTATAAGCAGTCGCCCGTCGGTAATGTACGGCCACTGACTCCAGGGAAGGGAGAGAGCCAGAGACGTAAGACAAACACAAAATTCATGCCTTACCGATATTCGAACCCATACCCATCTCGGGCGAGTGGCCATAAGCCAGCGCTTAGACCACTGCGACAGCGGGGCGGCCTAAACGTCAATATGGCTCCGGAGGTGAGTGTGCAAACATGGAATCTTCTCTTTCCGTTTCCACCGCTGTTGGAACAGCCTTAAATAATAAAGTTTCTTTGCACCGATGGGGTCAAGCCAGCGGAAATTCACAGCAAAATGGTACCACAGTACGGTAACAATTTATGGGAAAGAGGAAAGTTTACGAATGGGTAGAAAGATTTAAATATGGCAGAACAAATGTGATTGACGATAAATATATACATCGCTCTTTCCACGTTTCAGAAACACACAGCAACCGAAAAATTGTTTTTCAGCCGGACGCTGTGGAATTGAACCACAGAACTCTCGATATCTAGCCGAGTGCGTTACATTTACACCACGGTGGCCAACAATCCACGGTGCTATGTGTATTTTTAAGTCAGCTTCTGACATCATAAATCCGTAAGATGGGCTCAGCTACAGAGACGTCTCCATTTGGTGGGCATTAACAGCACTGGCTATATATATATTATAGCAGTTAAATCCAAAGGGCGAGATCCAAGGTGAAAATCCTCCAAATACGTGACGACAGTAAATAAATAAATACATCGCTCTTTCCACGTTCCAGTGGCGACAGTAAATAAATAATACATCGCTCTTTCCACATGGCCACCGTGGTGTAAATGTAACGCACTCGGCTAGATATCGAGAGTTCTGTGGTTCAATTCCACAGCGGCGGCTGAAAAACAATTTTTCGGTTGCTGTGTGTTTCTGGAACGTGGAAAGAGCGATGTATTTATTTTTTTACTGTCGCCACGTATTTGGAGGATTTTCACCGTGATTGACGATGTTCGAGCACGGCACTCATCAACGTCCCCGCACTTAAGACCATGTCGATCGTTTTAACTTTCTCATTTAAGAAGGCTGGCAGGTTACTGTGTTTACTGTGGCAGATGTATTAATCATAAGTTAGGATTCTGTCTATGCAATGCTGCATGGCGAATTTCGATACTGGAAAGTGTGTGCCAGATGGATTCCGAAGCAATTGACCGATCAATACGACCAGCATATAGAAATTCCAATCAAGGTTTTGCAGCGTTATGAAGATCGAGGTGTTTTGGAAAAGACTGTTACTAGGGACGAGACCTTGTGGCGTACCACTGAGGTGACGCAAGAGTCAAAAAGGCAAGTTGTAGAGATCAGCCAAGGTCGGTGTAGTTCAGTCGGGAGAATAACTGGCTCCGGAGCGAAGAGACGTGGCTTCGAATCCCGCCATCGGCAAAAAGGGGCTCATTTTCACTTTGGCGCCCGAACGTAAAAATGAATCTCCTGGCTCTAAGGTTCCAAAATAATGTGTAATGCTTCTTTCACACATCGTCTGGAATTAATGAGAACTCTTCTATGCTTTGAAAAATGTGTCATGCTTATTGAATACCTCGTCTGGAATTAATCAGAATTCATTCTTGTACAGTGAGCTACTTCAAGTGTGGTTTGCGATGGAACCGAAACCTGCGATTTCGTGTCCTCACCTTTCTCAAAGGGGGGATATATTGGGTTGATGCATGAGCTCATGCCGTTTTATTTCGCGAGTGTTTCTTGAGTCAGTAGTGACGGTGTAGATGGCCAGTTGTATATCGAAATGTGGCCAGTAATATTGTGTATCTAAATCGTATTGTGTTGTGTGATTGTGGCTAATGGTTTTTTGGTTTTCAGGTCCGGAAATATGGAGTGTCAAGTAGAGAGGAATGAATATTTCCGACATCTGCTCCTCTACGAGTTTAACACAAGGGATCCACAGCCGCCGAGGCTACTCGACAAATTTGTGCTGTGTATGGGGAGGATGCTATTGCTCCGAGGACAGCCCGCAAATGGTTCGAGCGGTTCCGAGGTGGCAAGTTTGACCTCAACGACTCTCCACGCTCAGGTGGTCCATCTCACTTTACTGAGGATCATTTGAACCATCTCATCTACTTCGATCCGAGTCAAACCCCACGCGAATTGGCCACTGAGATGGACTGTGATCAGGCCACAGTGGTGCGACACCTGGAACGTATGGGAAAGGTCCAAAAATTGGGGTCTTGGGAACGACACCAAGAACAACAAAAATCAGCTAACAACAAGAACCAGCGTTTTGCCATATGTGGTTCCTTGCTCGCCTGTAACGGCAAATGTTCTCAGAAACACAAATGCTTTCTGTCACGCATTGTTACTGGAGATGAAAAGTGGTGCCTGTACGTGAATTTCAGGCATCGGAGCGAATTGTTAAGCCCAAACAAGAAGCCAACACCACGCCCAACTCCGCCGTGTGGAGGGAGCAGTTCAGCAGAAACGGCCACATCGGCGCCATGGTGTTCTTCTCCAACATGATAACGCACGTCTTCACAGTGCAAACATGACCAAGATGGCCACTCAGGACATGAAATGGGAGATCCTTCCACATCCGGCCTATTCCCCAGATGTCGCCCCCCTTCAGACTATCACCTGTTCCGATCTCTGTCGAATGCACTCCGTGGAAGAACGTTCAACAACGATGTTGATCTTCAGAATTTCCTTAATGATTTCTTCGCAGCAAAACCTGCGCGTTTTTTCAAGAATGGCATTGCAGACCTATCCACAGACGTTGGGGCACCATCGTTAACCTAGGGCGGGGGGGGGGATACGTAGTTGATTGATTCCGTTTTCCCTTCTGATGTAATACACTCCTGTAGTACGGTGAAAAAAACGGCATGAACTCATGCATCAGGTGACGCGAAAGTCAAAACGGCAAGCTTTGGCCATAAGCCAACGGATGTGTAGTTCAGTCGGAAGAATAACTGGCTCCGGAGCGAGGAGTCGTAGGCTCTAGTCCCACCACTGGCAAAATGGGTTTATTTTCATAACCTGGGTACACCATTTCGACCTTCAAGCACATGAGACAAAGTCTGGGATGAAAACGCCCTTCATCGTCAGCATAAAATAAATTCAAAAGTGTCCAGTTTCTTTCCAAACTATCTTGCTAACCTTGTATCGGGATATACATAAATCAACTTTAGAACATTATTAGGAACACGAATAAACTGCCTAAAGTTCAATATATTCAAGGAAAACCAGCAGTTCCCAACAAAAGAAGATTATTGTCAAAAAAGTGTTCTTTAGCACCAAGACAATGCTCGCCCAGTTTCACACATGACGAATTTATTGCGTTGAGTAACAAATACGAAGTAAAAAAAAAAAAGTCACATTGCAAGAACTGACGGCAATTGTTTACAAGAAGGGGCCGGCCCCTCTTTGAAACGATGTATCTCACGAAAATATATGGCGAAATGACAAAAGAAGAATATAAGCAAGCAGAGAAAGCTTCGCTGTAAACAAATTTAATCGATTTTTATGTGTAATTAATGTTTTACTCTAAAAAATAAAAATAAAAATTCACTTTCTCCCTAGCACCGATATACACTCGTTACGGAGGCGAAGCGTCCTGAACGAGAACTTGGTAATTTACATATTGAGGAGAGCATACGAAGCTGTTATGCGTAGAACACATGCGTGGAGATCAGCTGTCTCCGCTAATCGTTGGGCAAAGTTAAAAACTCGGGAGTCGTTACTAAACGAGTTTCATTCAACGGGAAATGGCTTGTGTGAGTATTCCGTGACGAATTAAAAAAACAAACAACTGTTGATGACAGGAACAAAATGGTTGAAAGTTTGTTCGATCATGTATTTTACTAAATCAGGAAATGTGCTGTAATTGAAGAAATAATAGTAAAACTAAACTGCAGTGACCTTGAGTTTCGGTGCATGCCTGCCCTGCGTGCGGAGTGTCCCATGGTACCTAGCAAGACGCAAGCAAGTGTTTCAATTCTTCTTACAGAAAGAAATACATAAATAACGCATTAAATCCAATTACTTTACATTTACAACGAAGCTTTATGTGAATAATAACAATGTAATTTTGCCATTAACTGCTGTTTTATATGGATAGTAACTGTCACGAATGATGCCTACTCTGAATAAAAAGCGTGCAATAGCTTCATAGTTCAACTACAATTAATTAAAACGTGCGTGTTTTCTTACTGCCGAAGTAAATGTAGTTCGGCGCCTTACGAATTTTTCACCCATGGTAAAATATATTCAGCATTGTGCGAATGTGCGCAATACGAGTTCGGATATCAGCACGCTTCCAAGGGGGAAGGAACTCTCAGTTTTTAATTTTTCGTTTCGAATAAAAACATTACGAAACTTTAAAAATCAGTTAAATTTGTTTTAGCGAAACTTTCCCTATCAGATAATATTCTTCTTTTGTCATTTTGCCTTTCGCGAAGTACGTCGTTTTAAAGAGTGGCACCTTATTTTAAACAATTACCGAAATGAGAATATTCCATCATTCGTTTATACCATGCCAGGTTGATTATGATTCTGACATATATAAGATATAACAAAATTTATCTGCTTTTTAGGTACAAATTCAGAAATGTTAACGAAAGTGGATGCTCTGAGAAAGTAGCATGTAACAGGCCATTTTCTGCTAATTATGAGCTCTTATGGTTTATACGTTTACGCTTCAAGGAAATGTTTTCCAACTTTTAACAACGTGAACTTCTTTACCTCGAAGAGCAAACATTCGCTTTTTCCGGTAAAAACAAAACAAAGTAACTCTTCATGTTATTCGATAGACCTGAAATACACTGCCGGACAATTGCTAAGGACGGATGACAATAGCAACGATAGCAACCATAAAATGGAAGGCAGGAAAATGTGGAAATTAGCATAAGTGCGGGATACAGTAAGAAGTGTTGTGCGTATGCAAATTTTGGATTGCCGAACTTGTTCGTGACGTCATAGCGCTGATAAGAGATATAAAGGATTTGACGCGGATTGACCGTTTTTGTTCAAACGCAAATTTGAAAGGGAAAGAATCAATTGACGAACTTGCAATTTTCAGTATGTCTTCCCGACATCACCTAGATGATTTTACGCGTGGCCGTATTATTGGCAAGATTGAAGAAGGGCGAAAAATAACAGATGTTGCCAGGGAATTCGACGTCAGCCACAGTGTTGTTTCAAGGCTTTGGAAATCATTTCAAACAAATGGAGAGTGTAGCAAACGTCACGGGGGAGGTCGTGATCGCAGTACGACACCTGCAGAAGATCGGTACATAGTGCTATCAACAAAAAGACACCGGCGCAACACAACTAGATAGGTAGCAAATCAGTTTATGGCTGCTACTGGCAAGCGGATCTCCCGAAAAACCATCGCCAGACGTTTGCATGAAGGAGGACTGTACGCCCACCGCCCTGTTGTGTGCATCCCATTGTCCAGACGTCACCGTACCTCCCGTTTGCAATGGTGCCATCAACATCGCAATTGGACTGATAACGACTGGTCTGCTGTCCTCTCCTCAGATGAGAGTAGATACAGTCTATCGTCTGATTATCGACGACAACTGATCTGGCGTGATAGTGGTACTGCATATTGTCCAACAAACATACAGGAAAGGGACCGATATCCGACATGTAGTGTCATGGTATGGGCTGGCATCATGATCAATGGCCGTACGTCCCTCTATGTGCTTCCAACTGGGACTATGACTGGCCAACGATACATTAATGATGTTCTGCTACCTCATGTTCGCATGTTCCGTGGTGCTGTCGGTGATAGATTCATTTTTATGGACGACAACGCAACATGTCATCGAACAGTCGCTGTCCAGGAGTGTCTTGATAGCAAGGATATTCAACGACTCGTATGGCCAGCACGTTCTCCAGATCTGAATCCCATTGAAAATGTGTGGGATGCTTTGGGGAAGAGTCTTGCTGGTCGCCAATGCCCTCCAATAAACAAGGACACCCTCATCCGTGCACTGACAGAGGAATGGGATAAATTACCTCAACAGCTGCTTGATAATGTTGTGCAAAGCATGACACGACGTGTGGAATCTTGCATCGCCCTCCATGGTGGCCATATCCCGTATTGACATCTTACGCCGGAACGCCTGCGGACGGTAATTGCATTTTTTTCACGTTTACGTATTCTGCACAAAGTGGCCTGTTTGTCCGTTGAACACGTTCCAAAGCCTTCTGGATTTCAGAGCACAATAAATTGTCTTTCTTGTAATGTCCTGGCATTCTGACAATATTTTATTTCACTTGGCATCCAACCACACTTACTTTTTAATGCGCTATATAGCCGTTTATGATCCGTCCTTAGCAATTGTCCAGCAGTGTATTAATTAGTTACTGTAAATCTTAATTTGAAAAGTTTATAATATCTTGAGCTATACTTCCGAAGTGCAAAGAGTCGACAGGTTTGTTTAAATTTCCCATCGTGACTCTCTCTCCGTGTGCCACTAATCTGTATAAATCCTGTAGTTCCACAACGATATGCGAAAGAATGCGTGCGTAAGTGCAAGTATAGAATAATAACAGACTTTCGAAAAATCAAATAGCGTTCTTCGTTTGTTTGGACGGTCTTTAATATGCAGTTGAAATTACTTTCTAAACATGCTTGCGTTTAGGAGACAGTAATGTCACACTTGCGTACACCGAATAGCTTTAGCCAATAGCGTTCTTCGTTGGTTTGGATGCTCTTTACTACGCAGTTTAATGAATTGATAAACACAATTAAGACAATTGAATGCAAGAAATAAGAAGGTAATTGTTATTTCAGATATTTTTATAATATTAGCTCAGTTGTGTTTTGATTTATGTATGATTGAAATATATTTCCCTACTTTTAAAAATAAGTCTTTGACTTACGTTTCAGACCGACGCTATCTTGTTATATCCTCAGCTGTTTCGCGCCCCTACCCTGCGGGCAGGGCACAGTGAGGACATAACTCATCGCAAAATGAATAACCCGCGGTCTAAATCGTAAACAAACTCGCCAGCAGATGCCGCTAGAGAATGATTGAGGTAGTGTTTTCATTGCGTAATCGCGCAATCTCAAACGTAAAGAACCGCGTCGGCGAACGTCGCGGAAGGATGGATACACGTAGCACTGCGGAAATGCTTCTATATCTTGAAATTGAAAAATGTCACGGTACGTATGTAGACTTCTAAATTCCTGTGCAATTTAATTTCCCAGTGCATCTTAAAAATACCATGGAAACGTAGTTAGTTTAGCTGAATGAAAATATTGTCGTACGATGGGCGTCTTGTATCTGCGCTGTATGCGTGTTTTCTGAGCCGACTGTTTCGAGAACGGTGTTTCTTTGACGCTTCAAGGGCCGAATTCACAGGATCCGCCATCCAGCGACCATGTGTCACAGGTTTGTTGCTCCTGCCTCTGTCCACGTCATTGATTAACTATTTTTGCCCATAGGTTCCCATGGGTCAATGAGTGCCTGGTGGTGTCTGAGAAACACCTTGTAAAGTTAACATGCGTGTACTTTGAAAAAAAAATGTACGAAGCTGCCACAGATTGTGATAGATTGTCGTGTCCCACCCACCAAAGTGGTTTCGTTTATTAATGTCTACTGTGTGATTATGGTTCAGGAAAGAGGCAGAAATTATGTTTTATGGAATTTAAAATATACATTTAAGACAATGTTTACTGACATTCAAGTGTTTATCGTGGTATGATTTACCATATCAGCTAAATGACACATTGGATTATTATTATTACAGAGGATGATGTTCACATGTTCACGCATTTTTAGAACGATTTTCCGGCAATATGAGTAATGTTTAAAACAAAACTATTTCTTTCTCATATGTTCTATCTGATAGCCCTTTTTCTGGACTATGAATCTACATCTTTATTTCCAAGATAACAGGGCATTTTTAAAAATTGGTAGTGGTATTCTGTTCCACTCCTCTTCCACTACTTTCTACAGTTCAATCATTGGTTTAGATCTGCGTTTAGAAAGCGCTCCTTTTAGCAACCCGAAGGCACAATACTCCATTGGTGACACATCAGGGGACTTTGAAGGTATATGAGCAAAAGGTATATGAGCAAATGATCACATGTAGAGGATTTTAGGAAGGGAGTGTCTGACCCCAGGTCTTAAACAACCCTTAGAAATAGGAACCTAAGAGATTTGGGCTAGAGTGCCCGATAGGAAAGTGACACGGAAGCGAAGTAGAAAGGGGAAGGAAGACGCCCTTATTTATTACCGGGGGGCCAGTACCCGGGGTCCGACGGTTAACGTGCCCATCCGACGCACGGCGAATATTTAGTGGATCGAGCGTTCGTACCTGCCTGGGATCGAACCTGAGGTCCTTTCCGTGTCAGTCACGAACGTTGCCCACTAGGCCACCCGCGGGTCACCGAGCAAAAGGAATGGACTTGATACCCGTCTCTTTTATTCATTTTTTCAAGAAATAGAGTGGTAGATTTGGATGTATGACCGGTAGCATTATCCTGATGGAGTTCTAGTCTTTGAAGACTCTGTGGATAAAGGAATGGTATTTCCTCTTTAAATATAGGAATTAAAACATTATTTTGGTAATATGTAGAATTGATTTTAACATTCTTTTCGAATTTTCTTAACTTTAATTTCCCATTGCGAGAACCAGCAATAATCACGAATCCTTCCATGAAACTTTCTTTGGATTCTCGAAACCAAGTTTGTAAGTCTTTTTCTGCTCTTTTGCGATTGTAAATCGACCTTTTTATGTTACAGTCATTTTAGGCAGATCAATAGGTACAATAAATTTCCACCTGCCTCCGCCTAAGTAATTTTCATAAAGAAGTCTACACCGTGTTCTGCGCTTGATCACGTGCGTAGGCAAAAAACAGTGAACACACGTTATGTTTTTTTTTTTCATTTCGAATGTTTGTTTATTACCCTGTTTACAGTTCATACAGAAAATTTTAACGACTTAGCGATTGCTGTTTGGGTCAGTGGATTTTCGTTTAAGACCAGAGAGACCTTACTTATGAAATAGTCGTAAAAGTACGTACATTTTTTAAATATTCGTTTAGTGATCTTTTTTCTGTTAACAGCAATGCTTGACGATTTTTTCATGTTTTTAATTATATTGCTGATTTTACATTTAGAAATGCTAATTCCATGATTTTACAGCGTTTTTCAATTACAGAATACGAATATTTCTCTTCGTATAGAGCAAAATCATAACCTTCTATCCACAGCCTGTTTACGTGCACCATTTTCTTAGCAGACGATATTTAACTGCAGCAGATGTTTCTTTCGTGTTCATCTAACACGCTGTTGCCAGTTTCAATTCTTTGACTTCTTTTATGTTTTGTAATTTTTTCATCCATTTCTTGCACACCTTGTCTGGAATTAATTGGAATTCATTCTTCAACGATTCAAAAACGTATGATGCTTCTTCCACACATCGTCTGGAATTAGTCAGAATTCCTTCTTCTACAGAGAATTACTTCAAGCGTGTTTTGCCGCCTGACCCGGAAAACTACGATTCGCCGTCCCGGTGTAGCGGTAGTCTAAGCGATGGCTTCTGACCATTCGTCCGAGATGGGTCCGGGTTAGAATCCCGGTGAGGCATGGATGTTGTATTTGTCTTACGGCACTGGCTCTCTCCCTTCCCTGGAGTCAGTGGCCTTAAATTAGGGACGGGCGACTGCTTATAGCCCATTGAGTTGCTCACGGTGGTCGTTAAACCTCAAAAAAAAAAAAAAAAAAAAAAAACCTACGATTCGGTCCCAGCCTTTTCTCAAGAGGGTGATATATGTGACGTACCCACCTTAGAGGTGACGCACATGTCAAGACGGTAAGAAGGAGTCATAAGCTCTTGCCGGCGTAGCTAAATTGGAAAAGCATTCGGCTCCGGAGCAGTGGATGTGGTTCAGACATCTCCACCGGCAAATTTGGGTTTTCACATTGGCACCCGAACGTAAAATGGATCTACTAGCCTTCAGGCTCTCCGGAAAATGTGTGATGTTTCTTCCACACATCGTCTAGAATTAATGATATTTTCTTCTTCTACAGAGATACAGCATGGTTTGGGGTGGTCCCGAAACCTGCGATCTCGTGTCCCCGCCGTTCTCAAGGGGGAAGGGGTATATTCGACGTACTACAGAAGTAACGCACATGTTTTGACGGCAAGTAGCAGGGGATAAGCCCTTGCCGGCGTAGCTTAATTGGCAAGCATTCGGCTCTGGAGAAGTAGAACGTTGGCTTGAATTTTGCCACCGGCAAAATTTGGGTTTCACACTTGCTAATACATATATGGGCCTTCCCCCAAAGTACTGCCACAACGTTGGTAGTGCATTATTATCCAGGACGTGTAGGTGGAGCTCAGAATTTATGGGTTTGTGCAAAATAATTATTGGGACCAAGTCGCAGCACAAAAATAGGTCCATTCGATGATGCTGCCTTCACAAAGACTTCACTGTCAGGACGATACAGTTCGAAAAGTACCGTTCTCTCGGCATCCGCCGCACCCAAGAACGATCATCGGACTCGTGGACTGTGTACCGTAACTCGTCATCACAGTTTTCCATTGGTGTACAATTCAGGAGCGACGTTGCTTATACCACGCTAATCGGCTTGTAGCATTAGTCGAAGAGATTAGCGGCTTGTGGGTGGCTATTCGATCGTGGTAATACAGCCTCGTGCTCACTGTGCTGGTGCTAACACCGGTCCCAATCGCTTCACATAGGGCTTGCGTAATTTGAGATAATGTCGATTTGCGTTTAGATTGGACAGTCCTTTAGAGAGCTCTTTTTTTCGCGTTGTGTTAACTTCGGAATTTTACTAGTCCGTTTCTTGACAGATTCAGCCCCAGTCCGCTGCAATCTGCATATCACATCACCAACCATTGACCTACGGATCTTCAATGCCACTGAAATACCACGTATGGAACAATTGTTTACGAGGCATCCTAGTATCAATCCGGGCTGGGAATCAGTTAACTTTGTCGATCTAGGCATCTTGCATTCAGATCCGTCTTATCGTATCCCAACCAGCATATTTACAACTGTGTCTGTGACGTAGTGCGTTCATAGGGTCGAATTCACTATCAGTAGAGGGGTGTCCGAATATTAATAGTAGGGCAGTGTTTATTACGTCTGTAGCCCAACTTTACATAGATATGGAGTCGGGAAAGCAACCATGCACATTGTTGCTTGTTTAGTGGGGCATTCTTTCGTCAGTCGTAAACAAATATGAATCACGTTTTTGAAGAAAACGTCCGTTCGAACGAATTATTTGTCGTTAAACCAAAAAGATCATTCCACCACACATAAAGAACGAGCCATGCCGTCGCGCAATTCCTAATAACACTGCGAGAAACTACGCGTTCTGGCCCGACGATTTGCCTACGTTAGTGCTTAAATACTTAAACAAATTAGATCATTATTTATTAATATGAAATAGAAATCACTGACTTTAAGCTTATGGCGAAATGGAAATAATATTGCTCTGCTCGTCTTTTTAAAGTAGGGCGCTCCTCACAAGTAGAAAGGAGTACGAATTTGTTACCTATTTGAATCTGGTATTGCTCTTTCACTAAAATTAAAAAATTGGTATCATTGCATGAGTGTGCAACGGATAATTTTTTTCTATACTGTTTATGTAAATAATTGATAAATAGCGGATGGACTGATTCAAAACTTACCGGAAAAGCACCGTGTGTGTCTATATTGCTGTCTTTGCAAAGCTGTATCTGAAAAAACAAAATATATCTGTCATTCACAGGGAATTGTGGAAATTTAAATGAAAAGCTTACTTTCTTTTTTCTTCATTAAACTGATTTACTAGAAGAAAGATAAATGCCACTCACATTACTAGAGCTTTTCACAGCTGCAAGAATGATTCTGCACCATTTTACTGCAGGCTTATAATAATCGGAATGGAGATAACCGGTGGCATTAAAAAAGAAGGAACTGTTGGAGCTTAATCCAGACAAAAGAAAAATGTCTGACACTGTACTGTTTTCGAGACATTTCTTAAGATTAATAATTTCCAAATCTATCTTGTACCGCATCTTAAGCAAGTTTTCATGCTAGTGACAAAACATGACGTGGCTGGTTAACGTTTTGTCCATCCTTCTATGGCCACGATATTTCCGGCCATAGAAATCGAGTAAAAAATAACATAGGTCTACAAAATGTCACATATTAAAAGTTGTTTGATTTATTTGGGCAGATGTTAAACATATTTGCGGTGCTGACTACAAACACGAGTTTAGGTTTATTCTATCAAATAAGTTTTTCCCCCAAAATCATGTATCACTTTGGACAAATTATGCGAATAAAATAATAGATTATCAAATACGAAAAATGTAGACAAAATAATTTTAATTATTGAAGGTACATCCATCACATTTAAAACATATACACATCTGTTTTTACTTACATCCAATGATTTTCATACTCGCTCTTGTAAATTCTGCCTTTTACCTTAAAAACTACGTTTCTACACTTTTGTTTATGTGTTTCTTGCGGTGTCTCTCTGCGCAATATCCGGCAGTTTTCGTCCATTATTATTTATAGAGTTGTATCATGGCACATTACACTCAGTAGACAAAATGTTAGAGATAGAGGTGATGGAAAGTTGACATGGATATCCTCCGTGCAGAGTGGTACAGACCCAAACCGAACGCAGGCGATAAAATAGGCTGTCAGCAGGGCTTCTCAACAGTGCATCGGAATCGACGAACATCGGTAAACGTGGCAATCTGAGCGATTTTGCTCGTCAACGCATTGTAGGCGCAAAACAGATGGACCATTCTATCGCCCAAGTGGCAAGAACCCTAGGATTCCCTAGGACAACTGTATCATGAGTGTTCCGCAAGTATACTATCTACGAGCGTACCAGCGCCTAGAGAGCAAGCGGTCGCCTACCACACGTCATTGATGACAGGAGTCGATGTAGGCTATACAGACCAACCGCATGACAACGGCAGCGCAAATCACATACAGGTTAAATGTTGGAGGCGCAAGCAGCGTCAGCGAGCTATGTACTCTAGTCTACGGGAGCCGACGCTCTACTCGTGTGCCACTGTCGACTGCTGGCATCGCTTGTTTCCGGGAACATAAAAACTGGATCACTCCACAGTGGCGTCACGTCGTGTGGTCGGATTAATCTCGTTTTTTTCAGCCGTACCTAGCTGACGGGAGGGTGCGGGTGTGGCGTCGGGATAGCATGAGGCCATGGCCCCGTCGTGCCAGCTCGGATCAATTCAAGACGGTGGTGGTTCTGTGATGGAATGGGGGGGGGGGCTTCTCATGGGACACATTAGGTCTCTTATTTTGTCTGTAGAGGTCCTTAACCACTGCGCGCTACCAGCATCTGCTGGCTGATCACCTACACGCTTTCATGGCCTTCGCGCGTCCTATGGCCGATGGTCTGTTTCACCAAGACCATGCGCCGGTCCATTGGGCTGCAACTACCCAGGCATGGCTCGAGGAACACTCATATGAGTTTACTACCATCCAGTGACGCCCAAGGTCCCCGGATTTGAATCCTGTGGAAGCTGTCTGGGATGCTGTTGTGAGGAACATTAGATCCATGGATCCTGAACCGACGTCTCGGGCGGAGTTGTGAACAATGCTGCAAAGGGCACGGCTGGCATAACCTCCGAAAACCCTCTGGGATTTGCTGGAGTCAATGCTTTGGCGTCACTGGCTGTTTTTCGCGCTAGAGGAGAACCAACACGCTATTAGGTAGGTATCTTTAGTGTTTTGTTCATTGAGTGTACAAAAGCAAAAGTAGAAGTCATAACTAAAATTTTGTGATTTCCTCAACATCACTCGCACATCAAAATGAATGGATTTCTTTTTACCATTTGTCCAGCGCGATTATTGTTCTGATTTATGTGCTACATTTGCTCTTGTACACTCAATGTAGCCCATGATTTGTCCTGGTCCCAAAGTTTCACTCCACAGTATACATAGCAAGCTTTTTTATGACGTTCCTCTGTTGCTTTTTAATGACAGTATCTTCACAAATATAACAGAAACTTTCCAGACAATTAACACATCCTTGTATAGCCATTGCCATAAAAACTACCATTCGCTACATTAAAACCAAACACAAATACAATAGACAACTGTTCACTGCAAACAGGCTAAAAGATCCAATTGAGATCTTTTAGCCTTCCAGAGAAGTGGAGATGAGTTCAACTACAAGTTCAGACAGGTTTATACCGCCTTTCGCAGTTGCGCTGCTTTGTTGCCCCCCTCCTTTCCTCCCGAAGTGTTTTCACTTTGATGTTCAGACCTGTACACAACAACTTTAAGTGGCGATATTATTTTTTAGACGATCGGACAGAATCAGTAACCTATTAAACCATTATTCGTTTTCTTTATGGCAGTGCTTCTCAAACTTTTGACACCGCGGAGTCCCAACATTTTTTTCTATGCCCGTGTTTATATTCAGTGCAAAATTGTGTTTATACAGACAATAAAGATTTAAGAATTTCATTTCTAAGATATCTAGGAAGTATTGGTTTCATTTCTCAGAAGTACTAGTTTTATTTATCTAAGAGCATAAGTAACACTTTTAGTGTTCCTGATGTTCTAGTATTCTTTCATAACAAAACCAATACAGATCAAAGAAAGAAAATGTTATTACAATGCATGGCAAGTATTCGTAAGAAAAATTATTGAATTACTGACCTCAATACAACGAGTGCATTTGTTTCTTTTCCTTTCAAAGTTCTTGCATGTTTCTTAGTGTTTCTTTTTTCGGTTGTTTCTTTCCCTTTCAAAGGTTGTGCATGTACTATGTTGCGACATTTGGATTTTGTGACAACATAGGTTGGAAAACCAGTCTCGTACGAAAGGGAAGGAATATTCTAACCGCTTTGTGTGATAACATCGGTACTGTTTCTTGACGCTGCACCAAAATTCACCCAATGGTATCAAACGCTGCCTTTTCAGAAGTGTCAGATTGATTAGATTTTCATATCACTTGCAGTCATGCTGCGAGGTTTGTCTTTAACTGCAAACGGATCTTTTACCCACGTATAATTTTCCAAATTCTCGTGCATTACATTCGGGAAGTACTGCAAGGGGACATCACTTATTTATTGTACGTGCTGGGTGAATTCTCTAAAAATCTTGCCAGATTCACGGATGCTTTCTTCGATCTCTTCCAAGAAACCCGTAAGTGTTGGGAAGCTATCGACCTCACGGTTTCGGAAACATACAATCTAGAACTGCATCTTTCCCTTGAAAGAACGAATTTTGTCAGAGGCCAGGAAAACAGCAGCATTCTTTCCTTGGAGAATTAATTTGACTTCATTAATTGTTTTGAGTATGTCAGTTATTTAAGTATGAAAGCCTTATCAACTACAGACTATCATTCAGCCGTTCTTCGAAGCCGAGACGGTGACCAATGAGGAAAACGCGCATTTCTATTCTCATTATGTACATTCATTGCATAACAAATACGTGGACTTTTCCAGAGTATTTTCTTTGTCGAACATAACGGTGTCACGAGGGATTATTCACGGAAAGCTTCAAGGAGCCCAATTTGAGAACTGCTGCGCTATTGGAAAACCGTGCTTGATAGAAAATCTGAGAATCATTCTGGAAATCAGCAATTGAAATTAATTAGAAAAAGTCAAAATCTTGCTCAGTAAAACTGCTGCATACTTGTTTTATTTCAATCGATTGAAGAAATCTTGACTGTGCTCTTTGGTATACTTTGAACATCTTACGCACAGTTTTCACATGGTACAGGAAATATATATGCAAACTTGTCACAATATTTCTGATTCAAGAAGATGGACTGGGAAAATTTCGCTTCGAGCAAACAGAAGCAAACGAAGATATCCGAACTTCTGTATATTCTTTTGTGTTTTTCTGGAACATAAAACTTTTTGTTACGCTCCAGATGTGAATTATGTTTTCTTTTGATTGATTTCTTTTTGGATTGCCGATACAGACAAAATTTTCTAATGTGACTTCTAGCCGTCAAGATATCGTGCCCCGAAGGGCCAGGCTGATTGAGGGACAGAAGGACAAAACGGTGATATATTCTAGTCATTTTCCGATGCACACACATGTTACATCAAAAGAAGAGCAAAGGCAGAAGAAAATATGTTATTAAGATAAGTTAACGATAGGCTGAATGTGAAAGGGAGAACAAAACATCACACTTTACTGAACAGAAAGACCTAAAAACTCGATGAACAGCTAAAACATTTAAATTTCCGATAGCAAATTTTGACGCAGATACTAACATAAGCGTCTTTAATATTAAAATCGTGGTAGAGGTCAGTTTCATCGCTCTAAATAAAACAACTGTCACTGAAAGTAATGTCCCTGGGTACGTTTTAACGAAGTTAATTTTAATACGTGTATCTAACAATTTTTGTAAAAGTAAGCATAAAGGAACTCTTTCTTAAACTTATTTATTGGTTTAACAATTGCGAATTGTCGGTATTAGCGTTTTGTGTTGCAAAAACTAGAGGTTTCCAGCTGAAAAAAGTGACACCAGCATCAGGGGTGGAAGGGACCACTACGCTCTACCAGGCACAACTGGTTCCCGTCGTGGAGATGCGTGTTGTCGATGTTGGTCTTAGTATCGTGTTGTTAGTTTGATTGGTTTGGATTTGCAGAGTTTTCTTTCAGTGCGTCAATTGTGTGAGAGGTTTGTTATGTGTGTGTGTGTGTGTTTGGAACACTCCTTCCGCCTTAAGATTATCCCACAAAAGGATATCAGAAGTAAAGTCAGGGAATCGCGTTGGCCACAAAGTCTTAAATATAACTGAATTCCCGAAGAAGCTCTAGATAATTGCCATGGATTCTTTAATGTGTGGTATACTGCACCATTTTCTGGTAGCATATCTGAGTAAATTCTACAATGTCCAGTTTTTTTCAAACTCTGAGAAAATGTACAAATATATTCGGTGTTATCTACAATTCTTCCTGCAAAGAAAATGGGACCGATAATCCTTTGACCAGACATTGCGTACCAAACTCCAAATTTCTCCGGGTGCAATGGTTCTTCATAAATCATACGAGGATTCTAGGCAGCTTCGGAAATCTGTGAGTTCACGAATCCAACCAAATGGAACTTGACCTCATAGGTACTCTAAGTAATGTCGGCTAATTGCGACTGTTCGCAGTAGCTAACTATTGTAGCTTTCCCTTAACTAGTTCCAGCAATACATGGCCCGCTGGCACTCTGTTTGGACGAAGTGTACCTTCTTGGAAGCACTGGGACAGGTGGGGCAGTTTTCACATCGATTTTATGAAAAACTGTTCCAACATAACACGCACATCTACTACTGTAGTCTCGGGCATCTGCGGACGATAATTTCCTCGTTCATAAAAAAGAGACTGGTCATATCCGATTTTTGTACCATAATCGTCTAGATTTCTTCCTGAATTCCATCTAAGGGACATCTACTTCATGGCACAAGAAGCACATACTTCTGTAACATATACGACATGATGCAACAGTGCCCGTTGCGCGAAAACCGAAGGCGTCCAAACAGCCTAGACAGCATAAACAGGACGCATGGCCTACATATGATGGATGAATTGGAACGACATGCTCTCGAATTTAGAAGTAATCTGAAGGCAATCAGTGCCGCCGTTCACCGTCCATGATTTACAGCTAAATAGCAGGATCTCGTTTTATAGGAATCAATCTATATTTACAGCCAAATGTTGAACCACTTCTAAACTTCCATTGTAATACAGTATGAAGTCTTAAGAGTATATCAAATTAAAATTTAATAATACATGCACACTTTCAACTAATCGGAAATTAAATGTGCGCAACTTTCTAAAACGCATCATAACCACTGACATAAGTGCACCGTCCTGTCATACCGGCTATTTAATCGCAAACATGCCCACTATTTTATTTTTGCACTTTGATGTATGGCACTGACGGCGCTCTCGTTTTGCACTAGGGTATTGGATCTAGCGCATTTATAAACACTAAATCCAGTAAACTAAAATGACCTGCACTGTCGACAATGTGATGCATTGCTTATAGAATATTTCTACGCTACTTGGTTAGTGACATCTACTTAATGGAGTTAAAAACGGCAGTAATGTTCGGAAATTTTCTGAAGTCGTTTCCAACTTTTACCTCAGTTGAAGTGTGCGTGGAACAAGAACGCTTTTATTCGTCTAGTGGAACAAGAACGCTTTTATTCGTCTAATGGAACAAGAACGCTTTTATTAGTAAACAGACACACGCGTTTCCTCGTGCTTCATCACAGAAGTTGCATACACCGACAAATTTTTCTTTACTGATGGGAGCATTTCCTTCGTGAGCGAGTTATGGTACCAAATATACTTGTCCGTTTTGCCCTCAACCTTTCAGCTAAATTTATAGAGGTAGTTGGTCATAAACTTTGCGGTGTTTACGAAGTTTCTAACAGTCATAAATCTAGATAATAAGGGAATCAGATTACTACCATCCACAAAATATACAAACAAACGTTTAAAACTTCCTGATTCCCGTTGTTATAGAAACAGCGCATACCAAAGGCTGATGGTTCTGTATCGTTGAGCTGTATTAACTGTTCGTATGGACAGAGCATCAGAAATGAAAAAAATCACGCGTTATAGTAGAAAGGATTGTGTAAATAAACATCTGTGACGTGCCTGCCCCGCAGGATGCACATGACATAAAGGCAGATAGCAGCAAGAACGAACGTCTGCGTAGCTCACTTGGTAGAGCTACTTGTTCCGGAATAAGTGGACTCGGGTTCGATTCCCGGCGTGGACCAAAAATGACGAAGAATTTACTTCGTTATAATGGCGCCCGAACTTCCCGGATGACCCGGCCGTTCAAGATCTCTCAATGGTGTGATGTTCTTTCCACACCGCGAGATAAGAAAAAAAGAGAATCCCTTCTCCAGCGCTTCAAAAAATAAATGTGTGTGACGTTGCATTCCACACACCAGATTGACTGGGAGTTCCCAAGTGCACGTTCTACAGCGGATGGCTGCCTGCAACGATTCGTGGGCACGGTTGACCCGTGGGCCATGCCCCCGGCCCTCTTTCGGGGGGGGTGTGTGACGTGCCTGTCCCGCAGGATGCATACGACATAAAGGCAGATAGCAGCAAAAACGAACGTCTGCGTAGCTCAGTTGGTAGAGCGACTTGTTCCGGAATAAGTGGACTCGGGTTCGATTCCCGGCGTGGACCCAAAATTGACGAATAATTTACTTTGTTATACATCTCTCAGAAAATAAGTTTGATGCTCAGAAAATATGTTTGATGTGAAATGACATTGACTAATTTGAAATGTCGAGTACCTATCGCATTTTACATGAAATTTGTACTGAGGTCCATTGAATCCTCCGAGGTTCTAGGTATAAGTAGTCAAAACTCAGTTTTTTATGAAAATACAAATTTATAAATGTATTTGAATGAACATATCGCCGTAAATTACTGAACAACGATCATACATTGCACTGTATAATTAAATCAAACTCTCTTTACCAAACGTCAGGAAAGAAGCAATACTTACAACTTCCATATTTGTTTTTCCGTATAAACCATGGGCGAATACCGCAACCACGAAAATGTTGATGAGCAGTGAAATGAAGAGAGCTATCGCACATTCAATAAAGTAATAGAAATTTGCTTCCCTGACTTCGCCTCTATCTTCTCTGTTGATATCTCGAGTCTGCAAAGGGGAAAGGAAAAACATAATGAAAACGATGCATTTACCATGCTGTACATAAAATAATTCAAAAGCATTTTTCAGATACTGATTTTAAAAACAATAACTAATATTAAGTTATGAAACACATGCTTCAGAAGGAGCGACTGGGAATAGTATACGTAAAGGAACATTTTAAAATATGCAAGAGTACACCAAATAATACCAGCGATACAAAACTTGATACCACGGCTTCCAAATACTTTATGGTACAGAAATGTGACGTAGATTCCCAAAAAGCGGCAAAGTGGAAGAGATTTTGGTGATCCTTGAATATCAAAAACATCCAAAGACAATTAATTGCTTTCCTGACGTGTATACAGATAGAAGACAAGCCACATTAGACATGTAATAGTGAGCTCAGTATTGCTTCTTTCCAGGAAAAGTATTGCAAGCCATTAATTGTTTGTCTTTCAATTACACTTTGAAGTGTTAGGAACAATGTAATATGTTAAATAAGAAATGTTAGCAACAAGAATTAAGTTTATTTCGTACTCAGAGCATTAAAAACAAAATTGTAAAGATTCCCGTCACTAATCAGGAAAAGAAGTATCACACGAAATAACATTGAAATCGGTCATCTTGTGATCTCGATTTGCAGTTTACACATAGCATCCGTGACGCGGTCCTAAAGATTTCAAACGCATAACTTTTGATGATAATCCGCATGTCCCGCTTCCCTCCGCTGTGCTCAGGTGTGGATTGGCAAGGACATATCCCAAGACATCCTTAGGACACACTCGAATACCCTGTTCTCTAGGCTCGTCAGATCGAGGACGTGGTGCTATGCTGCCGGTCTCTCTGAGGCGGCGAACTGTGTTGGAAATAGTTTCACCAGTTGGATGTGGACCGGACGGAAAACTCTGGGCATACCACTTTACAGCTTCTCGGGAATTACGATTACACTCGACATAAAGTAATACACTCACGGACAATGAAATTTGCGCACCAAGAAGAAAGCATCGGATTGAACGGAAATTTTATGGACGTAATGATACAGATGAAGGACACTCATGATGGCAAAAACAAAGCTGCAGAACAATTACAGATGGATCTGTGGCACGCAGTCCGGTCATCTCCAATGTGGCACGCAGTCCGGCAGTATCTATCGCCGCACGAGGCGTCGCACCGCCTCGTGCGGCGATAGATACTGCAATACGGGCCGGCATGGAGGCCAACAGACGCCTGATGTTGTACTGCGGCAGACTTGCCCACACCTGTTGGACGGTGTGCTCCAAATCCCGGAGAGCGCGGCACGGCGGCAGCCGGCGTTTAATCGTTTCCCACACATGCTCGATAGGGGACATGTCTGGGGAGCGGGATGGCCATGGAAGTGTCTGGACATGATGTAAGCAGTCCTGGGCAACCCGAGACGCGTGCGGGCGGGCATTATCCTCCTGGTATAGCGCACCTGGAATCTCGGCCAGGAATGGGAGCACATGGGGCCGTAGGATCTCATCTACATACAGCTGGCCCGTCAATGATCCACGTACCACTATTAGAGCTGATCGGCTATCGTAGAAAATGGCTCCCCAGACCATAATGCTTGCAGTGGGGGAGGTATGGTGCTCGATAGCGAAGTTGGGATTGTGCCGTTGACCCGGGGACCTCCACACCCGGACACGATGATCATCTGTCCCCAAAACGAAGTGGCACTCATCGCTAAACCCCACACGTCTCCAGTCTGTGGCGTTTCACGTCGCTCTGGCCTGGCACTACTGTACACGGAGCCGGCGATGTTCCGATGTTAATGGCAGCACACGTAATGGGCGTTGTGATCGCAGATTCGCTTCCGCGAAGTGTTGGGAAATGGTTCGTGGGCACACAGGAGCCGCTACATCGGCCTGTATAGTGGAGCGTGTCCCCGTGGGATCCGTTTGTGCTTGGCGAACGATCCGTCGATCCTCTCTAAAGGTGGTCCTCCTGGTCCGTCCGGAGCCACTCCGCCGCGTGGCAGTGCTGTCACGTGTCCACTGCTCCCTAAACAATCGGACGGTATTGTCAGAACGATCGACGTGGCGGGCTATACGGCGCGCTGACCACCCTACGATTTTCAGCCGGATGATCAGGTCTCCCTCAAAGTGTAAATCGACGTCTCTGGCGTCTACCCGGCATTCTTGTCACTCTGTTCTCTTGGTTGCGTCGGCAAGTGCTTTTCGCTTTCATGGGGCATCGGATACACGCCCGTTTATAAGGCTGCCGGTTCTTGCTTGCAGCACCACCGCAGGGTGTTCGATCATGCGCACTTGCACCAAAAGTGGATCATTTGTATACCCGCACGAACTCTAGCCCTTTGCAAAGTTTCGCGGATAAAATTTTGCGCACCTAGAAGATTCGCGCAAATTTCATTGTCCGTGAGTGTATCATCTCACAAGACTGATCGGTAGAGTAGCACGCCATCAGGAGGTGCGACGAATACGTCAAGTCGCTGTTAATTCCCATATCCCGTTCTGCACGAGCTGCCTTTTATCTTACAGCTGGGTGCTACGTCACTGTCATGATTTGCATACGCTCGTGTTTCGCTCGCTACCGTTCCACAATACTGTGGCGTAGCTGCGCATCTAGCAACCGATTAAGTATGACTGGTATTTATGGCCTTCCTGGAGTCAATTGCTACTGATTAGACAGTGCTATACAACTTTGTGATTGCCCATTTCCCTCTATCTCGCTGTGTTGCTGAGTTCGTTATCATAACTTCTACAATTTTCCGCTAACGGCGCTGCAATCACTGTTATTCGATCGGGCATGGTCACTCTACTACAGATAAACCTAACGTGTACACTCAGGGACCTTACCTTACAAAATTATTGGGGTACTTCAGGACTTTCCTAGGAACCCTGTATGTACGTGTAATGCATTCCTTCATATACGAGTATCTATACTCCAGATCAGGCGCAGTTTGCATGATTTCTCTCAGAATTTCATCGAAATCTCACCTGGTTTTATATTTACAGGTTATGAACAATACCCCAATATGCTAAATTGTACCGGCACCGAGGATTTTCACAGAGTGAAAGTATTCTCATTTACCAATTATTTCTTTATTGGTAAACATGCTACATTCTTTTCAATGTCATTTGCATATATTGGATTCGGTTGGTGTACAGAACTCGGAGAGCTGGCGGTTTGATATCACCCCGATTATTTCAGTTGTTTTTCAGGTCTACATATGGATGAATATAAGAAGTTTTAGGTGAGGCATAAAACTCTATAGTGGTATTTTCCAGTCTCATTTAGTTGAGTATTTGTCCTTGCAGCCCAGGGAAGAGTCGGTGGAGAAGCAATAGTCTTCTTGAGATATCCGATGACGATAAGCGGTAGCGGAAGATTGAATCTCCATTTCTAAAACAAAGCAAGAGTCTTCTTGGGAAACCCAATGAAGATGAGCGGCAGCGAAAGATTGAATTTCCGTCTCACACATTTACAGTATCTGCATAAGCTCAAACTGAATTTTCTATCCGCAGAAAGCCGCTCCACTATACGACCTGATATTCCAGTAACCGGTTAGACCTCCCTCGCGGACCTCATCCTCAAGAGAAAGAAGGTACCACTTATGTCAATGTTCTCTGTTTCCAGCTTGTACACGGGATTCAAGTATCGAGATTCCCCTGTTAAAGATAATTCAGAGTCAAGAAGTACTCAATGGAATTCCGAAGATACCAACGGACTGCCTGTAGATATCATAATGTTTATACATTGTATAAAAAGCAATTAATATCTTCTAATAATCGGCCTTTCTTTGTTTGTATTCTTCCCACCTTTTAAACTGCTCACGTTACACGCACTTTGGAGAAATAACCTACTCTCAATTATCACGCACAATCTTCTCCCACTGTTCATACAGTAATATAAAGCACATTGCACTCAACAGAGCTTAAAACCTACTCAAGCTACGTAGTATTGTTATTGTGAGAATTTTTGCAACTGATGCAGGTCATGTATTAAAATTGCTAACAGTAATAGTTGCAATTTATTTCAAGAGGAAATTTGCATGACACCTCTGAAAGAAATCCACCAGTAATTTGTTTCATATAAGTACTAAGCGGAACAAGAAAGATGACATCGAATTCATAAGTGCAATGAGCATGTTTTCTGGATCTTTTCCTACACAAAAATTATTTTTCCAAGTCGATTTTTAGAAATAGAGAAACAAAGACAGCGAAAAAGAGAATACATTTACTCCTTTAGTGGGAAAAAATGCACCTTGTTTAAAATACTGGATGCGAGCAGCGTTTCTCGTAGTTAAGCAATGATATAGAATAAAATACATTTTGAATTCGATATCATCTGAATTTATGATTCTTAGCGGCGAAGATATGTACTTAAAAAAGACCAAAGAGTTCATCGTTCTGATAGTTCAGGCTTACCAATGCAAAAATAATTTTTCAAATCGGACTAATATGCGAAGAGACATGGTGCTCACAGACGCACACGCACATAGTGATAACGTAAGCACGTCCCATTGTTGATGTTGTTTTCAAAAGAGGTGGTAATGATACGGCCAAACCTTCATTTGGTGGACTGCATCGAGAGGTGAAATGCTCATTTGGCATCTCAAAGATAGGATTGAAAGCTACAAAAAAGCTACGAGTTTCATATGCAAATTCAGTGGATCGTTATAAGCTAATGCAATCAATTCATAATAGCAATACAGTATTAATTCAATGCATGCTAAAATAAATAACGAAGTGAGCTTATTAAATCGTGGTTCCACTATAATGCTGCTATTTATGGATACGCCTCCTGAAGTTTCATACCGGAATACCGGAACTACAGGGTGATCTGTTTGGGTAGGGGAAATTTAAAAATGTTGTGGTGTGGCTTGTAACAGATATGATAAGTCAATATTTGGCAAACAAAAAAAATTATGGATGGGATGAGAGTGTGTCTAGGCCTCCACATGACCTCTTTGTGGACCCGGCAGAGTTCATACCGGGTGCTCAATTTTCGACACGTGTTTTCTAACATCTGCGGAGTGATTTGTGCGAACGCTGCATTACGGGGGTAAAATTCTGTCCGAAGGGCGAGGAAAGATAGTAGTTTCTTGCGCTGTAGTCAGTGCGCACGTGCCAGAACGGCCGGGGAGGAAGGAGAAGAGTTTGATGCGCTCTAGTCAATGCTCACGCGCCTTCGCAGGATCGTGGCAAAAGTAAAAATAGCAGCGACCGTTCAACACCGCGCAAAGTGTGCCCTGTGGTTTGTAACGTTTGAGAGTCTTACGGCTGTTCAAAGAGTTTCGTCGTGTTTATTACGTCAGGAAGGCGCCTAAGTACAAGAGCATAATGCGTTGGTATCACACATTTGAAGAAACTGGATTTACCATGAAGCCAAACTCCAGTGGACGTAAGCGTGAACCCGAGAAAGAAACCCTTGTTTCCACCGCCTTAGAGCGTAGCCCGCGGAAAAGTCTACGACGCTTATCCTTGAATTGGAGCTGACAGTGTCTTACACATATAACGCCTTGTGCGGCGTTACCTGAAAATGCACCCGTATCGCTTACAGCGTGTACAATCATTACGGGGGCGTAACCATGCAAGCCGTTTTGAGTTTGCCTGCCTCATGTGCTACCGGATGGAAGCGGATACAACATTTTTCGATCGATGGCTATTCACAGAAGAGGCTACATTTCATTTGAGCCGAACACACAACGCTATCTATCATTGTGCGGTGCGGGGTGAGTCGTCACCAGCTGTACGGTCCTTTATTTTTCTCTGAGGATACTGTACGATCAGGATCATACCTGGGCATGTTACAGATCTTATTGCTGCCACAACTGGATAAAGATGTTATTTTACAGCAAGACGTGACCCCACCCCACTGGTCACTGGAAGTCAGGAACTTCTTCAACAACACGTTCAATGACAACTGGTATGACCGCGGCTTGCAAACTCCCCGGATCTCACTCTTCCCGATTTCTTCTTGCGGTGGTTTGTGAAGAACATCGTGTAGACACAACGACCTCAAAGCCTGGATGACTTGAAGGTGAAAATTTCTGCAGCGTTCGCACAAATCACTCCGCAGATGTTAGAAAACATGTGGCCAGAATTGAGCACCAGGTATGAACTCTACCGAGTCCTCCGCAAAGGGGGTAATGTAGAGGCTAAGACAAACTCCCTTCCATAAAGGTAATTTCTGCCAAATATTGACTTATTATATCTGTTACAAACCATACTACAGCATTTTTAAATTATCCCCACCCAAACGAATCCCTCTGTATTTGTGGTCACCGTATACACTGAAGAGAAATTGAATTAGAGATACCTGTCTAGTAACGTGTATCACCACCTTTCGCTTTGATGACGGCGGCGATTCGTCTCGGCATGGACTCGACAAGACACCGGAAGCGTTGGGAAGCCATACGGATCCACGACCCCTGGAAAAGCCCCCACAGTTCACGAAGATTTGATGGAGAGGAATCATCTCTCTCGATGACATCCCAGATGTGCTCGGTGGGATTGAGGTTAGGTGACCTAGCTGGCCAAGAAAGCGAGGTCACGTCGGTGGAGTGTTCATCCAACCATTCGGATACAATTCGGGAGCTGCATTGTCTTGTTGCAGGATGAGGTCCCCAGTGGGATGTTGAAGACGCACAAACGGGAGCAAATGGTCGTCCATCATATCCCGGTAACGTTGACCTGTGAGAGACGATGTCACACGTATCAGGGGTCTCATTTCAGTCCACGTAAACAGTCTCCAGACGAGAATGCCACCCCCACCAGCTTGAAGAGTAACCTGCCCGGCAAGAAGGATTCATCGCTTCATATGGTTTCCGCCGTACTCGTATCCTGCCATCCGCATGTACCAACGTGAATCTCGATTCATCAGTCAAGGCAACATTTTCCCACATGTCTAGGGTCCAGTGGCGATGTTCCCGCGGCCATGCTAATATTTGCACCCTGTGATGTGCGGTCAGCAGCGGTACCCTCGTGGGACGATGGCTTCTGTACCCAATAGCGAGGAGATGGTTCTGGATGGTGTGGCTGCTTACACGTTTTTGTGCACCAGCGTTAAATTGCCGAGTGATTTCTTGCACTGTGGCCCGTCTATCCGCTGTTACAATGCGAGCTAGCCGACGATGACCCCTCTCATCCACACGCTGTTGTCCACGGCAGTTGGCCCTTGCAGGGATGGTTTTACCGGATTCGATGTACTCACGGTGCACCCGTGACACAGTGGCTCGTGAAAATCGCAGTGCCTGCACGACTTCCGAGATGGAGTGACCCATTCGTCGGGCCTCGTCAATTTGCCCAAGATGAAATGCGCTTAGATCCTTCGTCTTATCCATACTGCGTCCGACTCTTACTGATTCCCGTCGCAACACTTCTTATATTGTCGGATCGCTGCATACGTCATGCCGTTTCCGTTTACAGGGCCGCCCACAGCGCCACATTTGCATAACTCCAGCTGTCTCTAATTCAATTGCTCTTCAGTGTAATACTGCTGTTGATGGATACGCCTCCTGCAGTCTTATTTCTGTTTGTTTTGGAGTTGTAATTATTTCAGTGAGCATCTATTACCATAAGGATTCTTCTGTCTCTTATGTAAAGCCACTGATACACAGAAGGTCAGAACCAGCGCAAGAAAACAGATACACGCTCAGTGCCTCGTGCGACTAACACGTAGCTCGTGTCTCTCATTAGTCGGACTCTGGTGTCCCCACAGTGTTTCGAAGCTGAGACACAAAAACTCTGTTTTGCGTAAAGCTCAGAATGTGCTGCTGTGGTTTCCTCATTTGATTCACTTACCTCGAAAACTACAACCTTAAGTCTATAAATAGCTAACGGCTGTATGTTCCCAGCTGAACAAACACTGCATATTAGCAGTTCCATGTCTTATACAGAAAAACAAATCTCATCATTCTGCTACGTAGCATAGGTTCTGAATCTCATTACAAGGGGCGTTCAGAAAGTTCTTGACATGCACATTCAGAAGAAAAATTATTTCGCTAACCTCAGCGAAACTTGACTGTACTTCAAAGTATTCTTCTCCAGCATCTATGCAAAGCTGCAGTCATCTACTTCAGTTGTGGAACGCTTGGCGATATTCTTGTTGGGCATACTCCGCAACTGTGAATACACGCATTTTGCAAAGTTTTGCACCCTTGAAAAAAGCTTGTGACGTATCTCCCTCAGAGGTGACGCACCTACAAAACGGCAAGTTGCAGTCATAAGCCTTTATTGGTGCAGTTCAAGCGGTAGAATATCCGACTCCGGAGAAAAAATGTGGGTTCGAATCCCAACACTGGCAAGCTTGGGCCTTTACTCTACAATATATTGGGGCCCGAACGCAAAATGAATCTCCTAGCCGTGAGGTACGAGGAAAATGTGTGATGTTTCTTCGACACATCGTCTGGAATTTGAGATTTATGTAGGACTTTAGGAAGGGAGTGTCCGAACCCAGGTCTCAAGCAATCCTTTGAAGTCGGAAGCTTGGAGATTTGGGCTAGTCACACGGAAGTGAGGTAGAAAAGGAGGAGGAGGAAGACGCCTTTATTTATAAGCAGACGACTAGTATCCGGGGTCCGACGGCCTAACGTGCCCGCAAGGTGGATATTTAGTGGTTCGAGCGTTCGTACTTGCTAGGATCGATCCTGAGACCTTTCCGTGGCAGTCACGAACATAGTCTGGAATTAATCAGAATTCCTTCTTCTACAGAGAGTTCTTTCAAGTATGGCCACTCCTTTGACCCGAAATAGCCTGCGATTTCCTACATACGCCTTTCTCAAGGGTGGGATATATGTGAAATACCTACCTCAGAGGCGACGCACATGTCAAGACGACCATTTGCAGCCATAAACCATCGTCGGTGTACTTCAAGCGTAGAATATCCGACTGTGGAGAAGGAAGATGTGTATTCGAATGCCATCGCCCGCAAGTTTGGGCTTTTATGCTATAGGCTTCCCACCAAATTCCTTTCTAATTTTTGAAAACAACCAAAAATCGCATGGTCCAAGTTCGGATGCATATGGAGGTTAGAGCAGCTATTGATTTTTTTTTTTTTTTTTTTTTTGCTCCAGATAAGTCGTAACTTGCTGGGTATTGTAAAACACCGTCATTGTCTCGAAGAAGGAAAATCCTTGACACGTGGTTGTTGGATGCTGCTTCTTTCCCTCCTTAATCATTTTGAGCAAAAGTGTAGTATTGGCTATTTCGTCGTTTGGGGGGGGGGGGGGGGTAAGGCGTCCACGGCTACCACTCCTTGGGAATTGAAAAAATGTGAAAATCCTCTTGCTTGAGCGAAAGGAAAGTCTTGTCTGAGGATTTGGAGACTCGGATCATCTTTTTCAACCCAAACATAGTTGTTGATACAAATTTTGAAGATGACAATCCGTTGTTTGGTGTAAATATGACAAGGTTGGTAAGTCAGATAATATCCGAAAACTTTAACGGATTGTCATCTTCAAAATTTCTATTGTATGGTATAATCCCGTATTCCATTCATGATAGTTGTTGATATTTCTGGGAGGTATATAGTAATAAAACCACGTTTCATTACCAGCGACAATGTTTTTTAAAATGCTTGGGGCCGGTATTTCGAAACATTGGCGGCATCTCCTTGCGAGAGCTGACTCTATCTTTGTTAGCACGTCTTTTGTAAAAAAAGATCGTGCTTATGTAATCGGTTTGTCCGTCCGTCTGTACCCACGAAATCTCTGCACCTATTAGTCCGATTTGAAAAATTCTTTTTGCATTGGGAAGCTTGAAAGATGCGAATGATGATCCTTTATTTCGTTTTTTTTTACGATGTGCAATTTCACCGCTAGAGGGCGTAAATACAGATGATGTCGAATTCAAAAATACGTTTTATTCCACATATTTGCTTCTAAACATCCGATTGAAAACATTCTTTTATCTTTCGATTCAATTTATGTCGAAGACTATTTTAGATATAGTTACATTTTTATATTTACGCACAGATTTCCCGCTAGGGAGGGTAAAAGTAAATTACATTTTCTCCGATAACTCTTCTTCTAAAACTCCGATTTGAAAACGTTTTTCTTCAGCGGATACAACTCTTGATGGAAAATTCTTTGCATGTAATTTCTAATTTTTCGTAAAGCATACTTTGGCCACCAGGGGGCGTAAGCGTTAATTTTTGTTTCTGATGTATTTGCCGTAAAATCTGAGCTTCTAAATCATCGATTGAAAAAATTCTTTCGTGAACTGATGCCACTCACATCGATAAACCTTTTCGGAACATTTTCTTCTTAAAATATTCCACAGTTTCATCGCCAGGTGGCGTAGATGTATATCTTATTTCTGTGAATATCTCTACTTCTAGGAGTCCGATTTGAAAAATTTCTTCTTTGTTGGATAGTGTTTTTAGTGTGATATGTTTTTCATATAATTTCAAAATTTTCAAGTAATTCATACTTTCCGCTAGGGGGTGTAGGGGTAAATTGCGTTTCCCCATATATCTCTGCTTCTAAATCTCCGATTTGAAAAATTCTTTCTGCACTGGATACAGCTCCTGATGGGAAATTCTGTGCACATAATTTCATAATGGTTTGGCCACCAGGTGGCGTAAGTGTTAATTCTCGCTTCTGATGTATTTGCAGCAAAATATGAGCTTCTAAAATCTCGATTGCAAGAAAAGTCGTTTGTTGACCGATACTACTCATGTCGACAAACCTTTTAGTAACCTTTTCTTCTTGAAATAATGCATGGTTTCTACTCCATGGGGCGTAGATGTATATCTTATTTTTGTCAATATTTCTACTTCTAAGAGTCCGATTTGAAAAATTCCTTCTTTGTTGGATAGTATTTCCGATGCGAAATGTTTTTCCTATAAATTCAAAATTTTCAACTAAATCATAGACTTTCCGCTAGGGGACACAAAGGTAAATTGCGTTTTCTGCGTTATTTCTGCTTCTAAAACTCCGATTTGAAAAACTATTCCTCTATCGCATACAAGACCTGATGGAAATTTTTTTTCACATAATTTCTAATGTTTGGTAAAGAATGGTTTGGCCACCAGGGGGAATAAGTGTTAATTTCTGCTTCTGATGCATTTGTAGTAAAATGTGGGCTCCTGAAAGCTCGACTAAATTTTTTTTTTCTTGGACTGATACCGCTCATATGGAAAAACCTTTTGAGAATACTTTCTTCCTAAAATAATGCATGGTTTCCCCACCAGGGGACGTAAAGTCACATCTTATTTTTGTCGGTATCTCTGTTTCTAAGAGTTCGTAAGCTCACAATTCCGTTTACAGCAATATCTGAGGGACTAAAAACCCGATTGAAAAAGTTCTTTCTTCCGTCAGATACTATAGTTTTCCATACCGGTTCCATTGACTTTGAATAGCTTTGATAAATTAATTTGCGCCAGAACGGATTCAAAAGACGTGCTTATTACACCCGGAAATTCGGTGTCATCTTTATTGTTTTTTTTATTGTTGTTGTTCTGTCACTGTGTGAGGTAGTTAATTGGTACAGATCTTGCGGAACTTTAAATGTAGATAAATAATTGTTCCCGCACTGCCAATCGTCACACTGAGATCTACATTTATTACCTGAACGGTGATGTGAAGGCTTTCCGTAAAGAGTTCACGAACAGCAGCGATCGTTCTCTCGTTCATGGTGTCATTCCGTTTTCCTGCACGAGAAAGATCTTCGAAGCTTTGCTATCAACCTCTGCATTATTGCGCGTTCATCCTGCAATAATGCCAGACGCACACGCATGTCGCCATATAGTTGTGATAAATAGGCGTGAATTTTGTTTTGCGTCGTCCCAAGCTTCATTTTTGTAAAACGGTAAAACCTTTCCCCGTCTTTAGTAGGCTCCACAGCAAAGATGCATAGAATTCACCAACAGAACTTAAAGCGCAGTCAGCGAAGAGAGAAATGGCGACAGTACCTTTTTGTTTAACACGTAACTACAAGTTTAGACAAAGATTTCAAACAAGTCGTAGCTCGTTAACTTCGAAGGAACAAGTGTAAATCTACAGAGTCAAAAACCTTTTGAAAAAAATATATATAACGCATAAGGTCCCCATTACAAAAATATCAATAATTTGAGCAACACGTAAACAGCTGCAGTGGTTGTTGAGTTTGCAATCTGGTGCTTCCGAAAGATTAGTCCACCGAAGTCAGCTCCTATTATTAGTAATATTTACAACACTCAAGCCTTGCGAATCCTTTCGCCTGAAGTTTTTGAACAACACTACGATTTCATCTTTGTGGATATGGGCCACACCTAATTTCTTTAAACTGCTCCTTCCTAGTTTTTGTTTTTCAGTAAATTTAAGTTTCTTCTGTGAGCGGCGATCTTTAGAATATCAAATTTACGGGCAAAGTTCTTTAGCTTCTCTCCACCTATTTTACGCACACACAGTTCATCGGGGATTTCATCAACACAAGTCGTCAAATTCTCTACTTATCTTAAATTTGTCGTTAATGCTGTTTAAAGCGTGCTTCTTTTCCTGTGAATTATTGTGAAGACACAGAAACGAAGGTAAAACTGCTTTATCATTCAAAGCACAAGCAAGAAAGGCAATCTATCAACACGAAGTTTACATGTCAGAGCATGAGATTGCAGTCGACAGCAAACTGAGAAAATAGTGGAGAGGCACTGAGCACACAAATTTGCAACTTTGGACGTCTGAAACTACTTTGGTGCGGCGGATGAACGACTTTTAACCGCTGTGGAAGTTTCTCGGATTGCTGTAAAAAAAGTCCAAAAAAAAAAAAACAAAAAAAAAAAAACGAAGTCCATACAGTTGAGTTTTTATTGTACTGGTCAAAAACACGTTATTGTCTGTAATTTCATGCCGGAATCTAAAATGGTAATGCAATTCAATCAGTAACATGATGAGAGTAAAAATGAAAGAACTGATAACAGTTTATTTTACCTTGACGAGTGCTGAGTGGAGGTAGAGATTGTGTGGCTGAATAATGGCTCCTACCATTTCAATGGCTTGCGCGAAGGCTTGTTTCTGGCATCTGACGCACCATGGGATAGCCAGACCCTTTAAAACTTGCACCTGATCTGGGGCAACTTTTATGTACTGTGGAAGAAAAAACAAAATATGTATGTTCTTTTTTTCTGCTCATATTAGTTTTAAATATTATTATACTCCGGCCTTCGGCATCAAATTACGTAGCGTGCATTAGGAAATTACTTTCGGTGGCATGTTAGCGATTGGCTGACGGCCCAGAGGTAAACATAAGAATTATTTGCGTTCGGAGGGTATGATCTTTTGTCACCGAAATCTCACTTGTTAAGTGAGATAGCAGGCCTTACAGTTATCCAATAGAAATTAATACCACTGGCACTCAGAAACGACGAATTCTACATCGAAATTTGTACAAGACAACAAACGTTTAAATAGCATAAAATAATGGTTAAGACGTAAGATATACGAAACAGAAGGGGGAGGTTTCGAGCCACCTCCGCTCCCTTGAATTTAGCTTCAGGTGTAATTTATAAGGGTAGTTTGTTAAGCTTCGTAAGTATTGTCAAGCTTGGACAGGTTAATTTTCTATCAATAAACAGCACGTGTTACGTTTTTTCGTAGTTTGCATTTCACAGCCTCTTATACAGGCTAATAAAAGTGTAATACGAGTTCATGCATAAATAAATCGGTTTATTTACAAATTATCTTCTTGTAGTTTCGTGCAATTTCTTTTTGATGCTATGCATATTTCCCGACAGTGGTAAAGTAAATTCCACGTAAAATGTTTCGATGTATAGAAAATGGGTAACGGAAGTAGTCAAACATATTGTTGAAATCTGATGCTGTCCCATGAAGTAACGCAGCATTAGTTAATTTCATTGTTACTCAACAACAGAATTTACTTAACTATAGGCGAACATTATTTCATCACGTTTTACACATATGTAACAATATCTCATTGCAATCTGCGTAAATTACGAGAACCTGTTGCAAAATGTGATAAAAGCCATTACAAATATACATTTTGATGCTGTAGACAGAGAGCCACCTAGGTTGATTTTCTCAAATATCTCGAAACGAAAATGGTGCGTCGTAGAGAAATTTGGCTTCCTCTTGACCCCCCTCAAAGGGTGGGTTACATGCTAGTGAGAGAGTTTTTGTTTAACACAATACGGCGTAACCTGTAGATATGCCCCTCTTTAACAAACTCCCGACTCTGCTTTTTTACGCTTTCCAACCGTAGGTTCAGCTTTGTCCGTCCGTCCGTCTGTCTGTTTGTTTGTCTGCTTGTCCGTCCGTCCGGCTGTCCGTCTGTCTGTCCGCACGATAACTCGCGTAAAAATGGTTCGATTTCGATGAAACTTTTGTATGTGGTAGGGGACCACCTGGGAACGAACCCTGTTTAAATGGGGGGAATAGGGTCAAAGGTCACAGTTTGCGACAAAACTTTAGTTTGTTCCAGGGTATACTGAACCGCTTTTGTTGAATATCATCAAAATGGGGTGAAAGGTCAGGGCACAGGAGGGATATTTATAACACAGCTATTATCTTCATAACTTGACTAAAAAGTGCTTCTATTGCGACAAAACTTTAGTATGTTGTTCCGGAAGTATACTGAACCGGTTCTGATGAATATCATCGAAATGGGGTAAAAGGGCAGAGCACAGGAGCGAGATTTATTCCACAGCTATTATCTTCATAACTTGCGTAATGATTTCTGGTATGTTGGAAAGCGTATTATAATCAGTGCATTGCATGATTTTACAAACTTGTCTTTTTATCTTGAGGTCAGATTTTAGCTTGCGCATGAGCAGATGGACTTTCGTAGCTACATCACATTTCATCGGTGTCAGGGTCGTTTCTTACGTTCGTCTAAATCTGAATAATATAACAACCAAAATAAATATTGCTCTGGAGAAACTAAAGAGTCGAAATGCTTACTATTGCCGCTGCCATATTTTAGTAAATATTTACTTTTATGACTCACTTTTCTTTTTTCATTGGTTTTACGGCAATAACATTCATTAATTCACCTGCCTAAGTACCGCTCAATGTCAGGCATTAGTAAACCTTATGTTTGTTGTAATGATTTAGTTCTACTTAGTATGTGGCTCGGCGTGGCCGTGACTAACGCGAATAAATGCAACGCGTTGTACGTAAATAAATGTATACTCTCGAATCATTCGTTTTATTTCACACCCACAAAAATCATGGCATCCGAAAGATGCATGGCATAAATTATCTTCAAAGAGTACCAGGGGCCAGTATTTTTTAAAAAGAGTACCAGGGGCCAGTATTTTTTTTAATTTGGGGGTTTAACAACCATCGTGAGCAACTCGATGGGCTACAAGCAGTTGCTTTCCCCTAATTTAGGGCCATTAGTCCCAGCCAAAGGAGAGAGCTAGTGACGTAAGACAAACGCAACATCCATGCCTCACCGGGATCCGAACTGGGACATATCTCGGACGAATGTCAGGTGCCAACGCTTAGACTACTGCACCACCGGGGCGGCCTTCGCGTAATCCTAGAAGGCTAACCTACGGTGACCTTTCTCATCCCACCTGCACAGGTAGCCGGTGATAATACACACACACACACACACACACACACACACACACACACACACACACACATGTTTTCTATTCGCCAGGCTTGGCACGAACGTAAACGTTGGAGAAAACCAGTACTCCCGTACAAGTAGACTTTTGTATCCACACATAGACGCATATCCGAAAGTGGGTAGCACCCCGTAGGTAGTAGAAAGAGTTGATTACTTATAGCTTGCAATAGAGTGAATGCTGTTTCCGCAATCCTCCGCCTTCGATTTCTCCCTACTCCGTGCGCGGGTCAGCCGAAGTCGCTAACCGGATGAAGAGAATCCTTAGGGTACGTTTATGCTGCAGCCTCGCTGCTGGCACATAGATGCTTGCTCAGGCACCTCGCTGCTTGCATGTAACTGCGATGCTCGACATGAAGCATTTACCCTGCAACTGTTCACATAGCTTTTATTATTATAGTCTTGTGTCCTCTGATATGAAACGATGCTCTTTCTTATGTCATCTGATGACAGTGATAGCGATTCATTTTCGACAAAGATGTGGTTTTTGACAAGGAGAAAGAAGAGAAGATATGGTGCATCCTTTGAATCAAGAACGCCCTCACTACGGTTATTTTTACCAATTCTATCAACAACTCAAGAATTATGTAGAGAGGTTTTTCAGGCACTTAAGGATGTCGCAACCAACCTTTCAGTATATTTTAAACATTGTTGAACCAGAAATTGTGCAGCAGTTGAAGATTCGACCAAATACTGTCAACCCAATTTCTGTTGTAGTGATTTGAATCTGTTGTGGTGATCTGTTTCTCGCTGGTTCCAAATAGCGATGCGTTCGAAAACAGCTGATATCAGTGTCTCTTTGAAATTGTCACCCATACTTCAAAAAGTCATTAAATTTATACCTTTTAAACAAATCACAGGAAAACTCCACAAATAAAGCTTGCTTCTATAAAAACACAACACGGTTTTTTAAGATACGAGAGAGATGACCGCGTAGTTTCACATTCGGCTGGGAAAGTGGGTCAATGGACGGGAAGAGTGGCCTTGAAGGCACCAATCACATCGTAAGTTTGAGGATGCCTGGCGATGGTCGAGGCTCGAAAAACAAACCAGTTTGATATCATCGCTGTGGTGATGATCGCAGTGAGCAGCACAGATAGCATCGATGCTCCACGATAAATGGGCCTGTAAAGATTTATGGTTTTGTTTCATCATCGCCAGGCATCCATGTGCACAGCTCGGCTACGGCATAAAAGTACTCTTAGTGTGCCCTTCCATAGATACCGCTGCTCAGTGGCTACTTTCGGGTCCCCATTTTACTCTTGCGGTTTCGCTTGTCGCCCAATCGCTGTCACTCGTGGGAAGCCTTAGATTCTCAACCTAGTGAACTTGTATACAGTATAATTATATTCACATAAGCCGCTCTCCACTTCGGCCTTTTTCCTGACAAGGAACAAGACTCTCCTTGTTCGCTGCCGGGGAAACGCGCAGGTCACCATTTATTCAGCGAGAACTTGTCGACTATTACGCTAGACACAAGGCATTTGCTTTCTTTGGCCTTGAGAGGATGGCTTGGGTCACTCTCACGTCACTGTCTCTCGGACAGTACCAACACGCCGGTAAATTCTTTTACCGCATCTGTCGAGTTCCTGTTATCCGACCTCGAGCTCTGAGCAAGGCTGTTCGTTCTACGACGGGTGTTCTATTCAACTGCCTTGCTCTACTTCTACAACAGGACTACCTTCTTCATTTCTTGACTGACTTTCCATCTTGTTGCTAGGACCGCTGTCTTTCATCAGTTGCCATTTTAGTAGTAGAAAGCTTTAGAAGCGCAAGATAGGAACGACGCACACTTACGTTCCGAACAGTCTGATCACTTTTTCCTGCGACCCCCTTCTTTCTCCGCTAAGCTATTTTCCTTATATCTCAGTTCCACTCCTTTGAGCTGTCACTGTTGCTATTGAAAATCGCTAAAAAGTCTAAAAAATGTTCCACTCCTTTGAGCTGTCACCGTTGCCATTGAAAATCGCTAAAAAGTGGTCCCAGCTTTAGCGATCAGTTAGAGCAGCTGGCTTCCAACTGATCGCCAAAGTTGGGACCGGCATCAAAACCCGGATGAGGCACATATTATGTACAGTATCTTTCAAAGGATGCTGATTCTGTCCCCCTTCTTGGAACCAGTGTCGCTAAATTAAAGAAATATGACTCCTATAGCCTCAAATGCTAGGGAACGGGTTGAACTTCTATCTACTTAGATTTATTAAGCTTATTAAGTTTCATGTAAGCAGATTAACCGCCGTCACAATAAAATTTCTACAGACAAAAAAAAAAGTTTGCAAATAAATACTCTGTTTTCGAAACCACAAACACACAAAAATATGCGGGAACACACACAGGCAAACGAATGTCGGTAGTATTCTTTTTCAAAATGTCATTAAAGAAAAACGAAAATGGTAAATGTTCACTAACCAACTTCGTAAAACGTTCACAAAACAAAAATAAAAGCAGAAGTTACAATTAATCTTTCATGAACTTTAGAAAAATCACTAGCATTTTGAGAGAAAAGACTTACTTCGTATCCAAATGTAATTGCCATTATTGAAATTAGCAAACCAAAAAGTGCTTCTAGTTTCCTAAGACCATATCTGTCAAGAAGTAAAAAAGTCAATGTGTCGAACACCGTTATAAGAACTCCCGCCCACAAAGGAATTCTGTAAGGAAAGGAATAAATTTACTCGTAAGGGTTATTTCCGTACTTCCCAATGCTTTGCAAAACCACAAACACAAGTACAAAAATAACGTAAAGTATCTATGTAGTTAGTTCATCAGTAGTTAAACTTTCTTCAACACTTCCTCTGAAACAACAACAACAACAACAACAAACATATCATTATATCATCATTTTGTCTGTCTGTCCTTCTGTAGACTCGATGTCTCTGCATCTATAAGTTGGATTCGATGGTAGCGCTCACCAGTAATATTCTGATTCATGCACTATCGAATATGCAAGACGAACACTTTTCCCGCATCATAATAGCAACTTTTATGGTCGGCATGATATCTACACTTGTAAGTCAGACAGAATAATTTTTATGTTCGACAGCAGTAACGATGTGCAAAATTTTCCACGAATTTCTTGCTTTAATGAAAACTTTTGCCGTTAGATGGCGCACGTGATTCCGCGAGGTGTACATTTGCATTTGAAACTACACTGCCCTATTATTAATATTCGGACGCCTACATGTCTACAAATAATATTCATTTACAGATAATTTAACATTGTGAGCTGAAACTGTTAGTCTAAATGTCTGCCAATATGTTTCGCCATTCGACTTTCAAAGCAGCCACTAGTTCAGCTTTTTTCGTCGGGCGGTCTCTTCTTCCACTCACCTGACGATCCAATTCGTCCCAGAGATTCCTTTTAGAGTTCAGATCAGGAATGTGGATTGGTCAGTTCAACTTTCGACTACCATATCCTCAAACCAATCTAAAACAACGTGAGCAGTTGTTTGTTCTGCTGACAGAGGTATGGGCCTTCCCCAAAGTACTGCAGCAACGGTGGTAGTGCATAATTGTCCAGGATGTCTAGGTAGAGCTCAGAATTCATAGTATTGTTCAAAACGACAAATGAGCCCAAGCCTAACCAGGAAAAACAACTCCATACCATCACGTTAACTCCACTAAACTTCATTGTCGGAACGGTACAGTTCTGTAGGTATCTTTCTCCAGGCATCAATTACCATCAAACTGGTAGGTAGTTACCGTGACTCGTCAGTCAAAAGCACAGTTTTCCATTGGTTTACAGTCCGAGATCGACGTCCCTTAAACCACACTAATCGGCATGTGACGTTAATCGAAGCGATTAAGCGGCTTGTGAATGGCTGAGAGACCGATGTATCCCATGTATTGAAGTTTCCGGCGCATTTTACTGGTGCTAACATCAGTTCCAATAGTTTCTCACAGGGTTTAATGATTTGAGCCAATATTGATTTACGTTCTGAGCAGACGGCCCTTTGCATAGCTCTCCTCTCTCGTTCTGTTAGTTTCGGAGGTTCACCGGGTCATTTCTTGGCAGATTCAGTCCCATTCCGCTTCGATTTGCATAACACATCTCCAACCGTTCACTTAGGGATTTTCAATGCCGCTGAAAGATCATGTACAGGCCATTGCTTATGTGACACCCTACTATCAATCCGCGTTGGAAATCATCTAACTCTGTCGATCGAGGCGCCTTGCGGTCGTGCTATTGTCTCATCATATCCATATTTACGGATGAGTTTGTGACGTGGCACTTGCGTAGGACCAAATTCGCTATTACCAGAGGGACGTACGGATTTTAATCGTAGGTCAGTGTATATCTCCTCTATCTATTTATTTTTTACCTCAGCTTTAACAACCACCATAAGCGAGCAATAAAATCAGTTGCTCGCGCTAATTTTATGGCTACTGGTTCCAGGGTAGGGTCACAGCCAGCGCCATCCGAAAAACATACCATGCATGACTCATCGGGGACTCGAACTCGGGCCCATCCCGAACGATTGATCCGAAGCCAGAGCCTCCGACCACCCAGCAACCTGGGTGACTATGTCTCCGCTATAAAGTCTGATCTGAAAAATACCTTTTGCATTCGATAGCTGTTAACGACCAACATTTCTAATGCATGCCTGATGGAAATCTTCCAGCCGTCCCGGTGGCGCACTGGTCTAAGCGATGGCCTCTGATCATTCGTCCGTACGGGGTCCGGGTTCGAATCCCGGTGAGGCATGGATGTTGTGTTTGTCTTACGGCACTGGCTCTCTCCCTTCCCTGGAACCAGTGACCCTAAATTAGGGACGGGCGACTGCTTATAGCCCATTGAGTTGCTCACGGTGGTCGTTAAAAATCCAATAAAAAAAAAAAAATAATCTTCCAGCTAGGTGCGTAAACTGATATTTTTAAGTCACCGATTTTTTCGCTCTTACTTGCCGAATAGGAATTTTTTTGCGCAATTTTCCCGTTAGGTGGAGTCGCTGTGCATTAGCATTTGGAATTCCACCTGTGTTGCTGAAAATTCGCTTTCAAGGATTTGCTGCGCTTCCGATTACACTAGTCATGAATACAATTTCCAGTGACTTTTTCAGCTCTTCTTATACTGAATTTTTTCAATAATTCGATGTTGTTGTTCGAATGTTACCAATATAGATTGAGAAAAAACAACCTTGAAATACTTTTTTCATGTCATGCTTCTCCTATTTTGTGGTTCCTGCTGTTAGAAAAGTCTAGCCACATAAAGACTTCTGGCTTCCGTACTACTACTAAGCTTGAGTTCGTATATCTGTCAGAATACGGATATACGGATTCTGACAGATATACGAACTGTCAGAATCCGTATATCCGTATTCTGATAGATGAACTGTCCAAATCCGTATATACTTTGCAAAAAAGAAAAAAAAAGAGGCACCTAAAAAGAATCATGCAATAGAGATGAAAATTGGTATGTGCAATGTACGGATCTGTATAGGAAAGGAAATGATTGTAACTCCAAGGCCATTTATTCGGATAAAACAGCTACACGAGTGGATACAAGCAGTTACCCGGCGTAATATGGACGCATACAGTACTGAGGTAAAAAGCATGCCAGATGATGTCCAAATTGCAGGCCAGTTCGCCGACATTCTGGGATGGGCGTTGGTGGTATTCCATCAGATTTCGGGCGATCAGGATGGTCACGGAAGGGTGTCGACATTACGGAGGCAGGCCTGGGAGAGCCGTACCGTGTGTGGCCGGGCATTATCCTGTTGAAAATTTTTTTGGTGATGCTGCGAAAGGAATGGCAACACAACAGGTCGTAGAATGTCATCTACGCACCATTAAGTCGTGAGGGTGGTACGGAGGACTACCAAGGGTGTCCGGCTATCGTAGAAAATTGCTCCCCAGACAGTCGCTCCGTGTGCTGTTACACGGTAAAGGCAGGATCCGTGCGCTGGCCGGATCGTCTCCAGACACGTGTGCGCTGGTCATCGGCGCAAAGTGCAAACCGTAACTCATCACTGGAGACAACATGACGCCGCTGAACATCATCCCCCGTTGATTGGGCCTGACACCCTTGCAACCAGTGCCGGCGATACTCTCTGATCAGTGGTAGGCGGCGGAGTGGCCACTTCGAATGTAGTCCTCGTGCCTCAAGTCGTTGGGCAACGGTTCTGATGGACACTTCTGTACCTGCAGACGACGCAACATGACCACGAATGGTTGAGGCGACGAATTCGGTTCTGTTCGTGCGTTTCTTCCAAACGTTCGATCCTCGCATTCTGTCGTTGCCCTCTGCCGTCCACTGCCCGCGTGCCTCTGGGTTGTGCTCTCCACGACCCATTGGCGCCAACATCGTCCGATTGCTCTGTCGTTCCGACCCAAATGCCTAGGGGTACAGCGATTTGACCAACCGGCCTCTCTCAGATCAATTATTATATGTCTTCTCTCAAACTTGCTCCACTGCTCGTATTGTGCACGGATCCGACGTGGAGGCATCCTCATAGTCCGTGGAGGTTAATGCCCCCACAGTCTGCTGTCACAATTCTTCCTGCGCGGGAGCTTTGCTCTTGATATACCCTCCTCGATGAGCGGTTCCCATGCGCTGTGGCGGGCCGCTATTTAGTCATTGGTCGTCATTTTTCAAACATTTTCATATTCGGCCTGGAGGTAATTGCATGCGCTGTTTCATCATCGATCGAATTTCTCGGGTTACTTTGTTTTGTTTGACAAAGAGAAATAACCCGAGAAATTTGAAGTTTGAGAAGTTGTATATTGGGAAGTTTGTATATTGCGACATTAAGAGGCGCGATCACTTCTAACACTAAGGGCTCACGGACTGGGAATAATTATCTATTATGACTGAATATCAAAAACGAGAAACAAAGCGAGAAAGATTTGTTATTAAACGCATTAATTGTTATGAATATTTTAGAAAAAATACAGTCCTCGATTAACCTTGTCCCTCTTCATATTGTTTTACGTCGTCAAGGAATCTAGAAAACATTTTACTTAACGTAGATATAATTACTGCATACACATCGTTCAAAGAAAAACCGCAAAACTAACGCGTGCGCGCGCGCACATTCGCACTCAGGCCGACGCATTTTTTAATTCAAACCCTTCCTCATAGAGAACGTTTTTTTGCAAAGGTGTCTCGTGACATCGCGTTTCCTGTCATCCTGTGTTACACCGAGATGCGAACAGTGACCTCTCTGTGCATCATTTTTTTCGTCTCGTGGGTACCCTGAAGTTATCTTTGTGTGACCTCATGAGAATAATGCTTTGTTATCGTGCAACATTATTCAAATGCTTTCGATTTGAGTCCCAGGCATACAGCTATTGGAAGGAGGTAGTGAACCTAGGCCAAATGTAATAAGGTCATGTAGTATTGTATTACTAAGAATACGAGTGAATGAAATTTGTGAGTTTCTGCGCATGCCTGCGAAAACACTTGCACAGATTGGAGATTAATTACGCGAGTGTGCTGGCAAATGAATATTAGCAGCGTTAATGCTTGAGTGGGTGTCATGCATCATTGACATGGTATAGAAACAAGGCAGAATCTAACAATCATTCCATTGAACCTTTTGAACTGAAAAATCGTCCAGTGCGTAACACAGGCAAAAGAAAACGGCGTGACTGAACGCATCTCTCTTATTCATACTGTCGCTTGTGGAGAAATAATTTTTTCTTTAAGTTGTTTCATTTGACTTTACGGTTTTCTGAAACGTATTTACGATTTTAAGTGAGCTACCCACGTATGTAAAAAAAAAAAAAAAAAAAAGGAAACCATTTGTAATAATTTTTCCGGAGCTGACAACCCCGCAGTTGCTCTAACGGATTTACAAATTTGGCACGTGTCCTCAGAGGTACTTGGAATCGTTTACTAACAAAATCATATTTGCATTAAATTTACGAACAGTATTGCCAGTTGACATTGGACGAAACAGAGAGCAAGTGCAGTGTTTTAACCGCCGAGATAAACGAAGAACAAACTAAAGACACATTGAAGTTTCATTTCTCATTTGTGAACCCCAAAAGATTCTTAACAATGCACATTTTCAATTATAAAAATTGGCGAAAGCTTTTAGACTTATTCGCGTGTGTTGAAATTATTATCTTCGAAAAACGGAATTTTCTCCATCTTTAACCATAACAATCGAGTACAGGTTACCACTTGAAACGTTCATTTTACCAGCAAGTTGCGTTTTCCGCTAATGGACTCGCGCTTTAGTACTGTATTATTTGGATGAGCTACTAAAGTTGTGCCTTGATGAAAAGTACTACTATAACGTTAGTCGCATGAATGCTACATAATAGTAAATTAATATGACCTATATATATTTGGAAATTGTCTGACCGATTGTCTCTTAAATATTATGCATTCGATCTCAAACATTTTTAGTAACTGCAGCAAAGACGAAACTTTTACCACATGGTCCAAGTACACTCATGTCCAAAAGTTAAGCATAATCAATATACCTGTGAGTATCTGAAGAACCAATCGTTGGAAAAGCACGATGCTGGGTATATGCTTGTGTAGTATAACATATTGCAAGTACAATAGCAAACAAAACAAGTTATGAAGGAAAGATTTTTGCATTACTTATGCGAATTTCCAAAAATCAACGTACAGTGATTTTCGTGTTAAGTACATAAAATGGAGAAAATGCTAGTGTACCATGATTAATAAGAAATGTGGTGTAACGCCTTGCAGTCACGCACGCCTCACATTGACTTCTAATGCTGCTTATCAGGTTGTCCAAGAGCTCTGTGGGCAACAAGTCCAACAGCTGATGAAAAGCAGTTCCGAGCTCCGAAATGGTCATTGGTGGAGGCTGACGGGATGCAATTCGCGTCCCTAGTGCATCCCATGTATTTATCGGATTCATATCCGAAGACCTTGCTGGCCACTTCAGAGTGCTGGATGTCTTTAATTTAGAAAAAAAAATCACCCACCAGTTGAGCTCTGTGGGGGTGCATTATCGTTCATGAATATCAGCTCTGGACCCACGGCACCTCTGAAAAGTCTCACATAAGGTTCCAGTATCCGTCTCTGGACCTCAGAGTATTAACGGTACCTCTGTCGAAGATGTGGAGCTGTGTGCGCCCATTCAACATGATGATTGCCCACGTCATGACACCACCGCCACAAACTGGTCCCTTTCCATGATGTTATTGAGATTGTACCGGAATTTTCATTCTTTTCAGACAGTGATTCGACGAGAATCAGTCTGTAAATTGCATCTGGACTCATCAGTGAAGAGCATATTGCTCCACTGATTCAGTGTCCAGTTTCGATGTTCCAAACTGCAGTTTAAACGGGCCCTCTTACTCGCAGGAAGGAGCGGGACACAAACTACGGACGTATGGTATAGAGACCAGTTGTCCTGATCCTCCTGTAAACAGTTTATCTTGAAACTATTGGTCCTGAGGCAGCCCCAAGCTCTGCAGAGAATTGCCTGGCATACATCGTCCTATGACGTCGTGCAGTTAATGCAAGATACCGGTCCTGCCGAGAGGTTGTTACTCTTAGACAACCTTGTACTGGTTGGCATCTAACCTCTCATGTGACTTGGAACATTCTCCGAAGCCTTGAGATGGCACTTTGCCGGACATTCAGTGCTCTGGATACCGAAGTGTGTGACTGTCCTGATTTGAACCTTTCGATTGTTCTAACCTGCAAAAAATGGTCAACCTGGTGCCTTTATTCCATATTACGTTCCTGATCACCGATGACAACAACTCTTCTCACGGGGATTGCAAGACAAGTTAGTAAAATCATGCAATGCATTGATTACGATACGCTTTCCAACATACTAGAAATCATAAAATGGCTGTGGAATAAATCTCACTCCTACGCCCTGACCTTTGATCCCATTTCGATGATATTCAACAGAACTGGTTCAATATACCTCGGAAATAACATGATAAAGTTTTGTCGCAATCGAAGCAATTTTACGTAAGTTATGATGCATAAGGGCTATGGAATAGACCCCGCTTCTGTGTCCTAACCTTTGACCCGTTTCGCCTATTTTCAATAAGATTCGTCCCCAGGCGCAGGCCCCTACAACATACTAACATTTCATCCAAATCGAAACATTTTTACGTAAGTTATGATGCATAATGGCGATGGAAGTGAATCCGCTCCTATGTCCTGACCTTTGACCCTCATTTCGCCAATTTTCAATAGGGTTTGTCCCCAGGTGATCCCTTACCACATACTAATATTTAATCGAAATCGAACCTTTTTTACGTTAGTTATGACGCATAAGAACAGTGGAATGGATCCCGCTCCTATTTCCTCACCTTTGACCCCATTTCGTTCACTTTCAATAGGGTTCCTTCCCAGGTGATTCCCTTCCACATACTAAAATTTCATCGAAATCGAACGATTTTTACGCGAGTTATCGTGCAGACGAACATACGCACACAACGCGTGACGTAATGAGGTAGATGGGAATCGCGGCCATCTGCTAGCAGAAGTGTGACTTCATAAAACTTTAATAGGATCCGCACATTTGTTTGACTGCTGATGTCATGAAAATACAGGTCGCGCTATCTTTTTCTTCCCAATTACTGCGTTCCCAAGGATGAAAATCTGAAAATCGATTAAAATAGCTTCATTTTATAACTTGGAATACCTAATATTTTCTAAAACATAACCATAATTATGCAATCCAACCTAATATTTTCTAAAACATAACCATAATTATGCAATCCAACCTAATATTTTCTAAAACATAACCATAATTATAATTATTTGTCTACTGACGTCATCAAAGTACAGGTCGCGCCATTCTTTTTCTGGTTTCAACACCACCAAAGGAAAAGTTATTGATTTTTAATATAATTATGGTTATGTTTTAGAAAATTTTAAGTAATCCAAGTTATAATATAAAGTAATTTTAATCGATGTTCAAATTTTCATTCTTGGGAACACATTAATTGTGAAGGAAATGTGTACAAAAGTGTTTCCATTGGAAGTATAGGAAGCAAAATTACTTGACGTCCACCTTAATAATATGGAATAAGGGCGATGGAATGGATCGTAATACTATGTCCTGACCTTTGACCCCATTTCATCCATTTTCAATAGGGTTCGTCCCCAGGTGGTCCCCTACCACATACTGAAATTTCATGGAAATCGAACCATTTTTACGCACGTTATGGCGCATAAAAGCAATGAAATGCACCCCGCTCTTATGTCCTGACCTTTGACCCCGATTCACCCATTTTGAATAGGGTTCGTCTCTAGGTGGTCCCCTACCACATTGTAAAATTTCATTGAAATCGAACCATATTTACGCAAGTTATGACGTATAAGTGCAATGGAATGGATCCCGCTCCTACGTCGTGACCTTTGACCCCATTTGTCCCATTTTCAATAGGGTTCGTCCCCGGGTGGTCCCCTACCACATACTAAAATTTCATCGAAATCGAACCATTTTTACGCCAGTTATCGTGCGGACGGACGGACAAAGCTGGAGCATATACGCTTCTTCAACCTACGGTTGGAAAACGTAAAAAATAGAATAAGACACTCAGGGAAGGGTAAACTGTTTTTATGGAACTGCGAGATATTTGCATATCGAACATCAGTGGGAGCTACTTGACCGTGCACTGTGATTGGTTTAATTGGTTTAGGTGTGTGACTAACCTACATACCAATGTCCGCTGTTCTATCGGTTTTAACCCTTTGCTTCGTATGTTTTACCAGTTATGCTTAACTTTTGGACACCAGTATAGTAGTGCCAGCAAAACAAATATTTGTCTAAAATGAAACCGATGTTTTTCCAACATACGTGATATCCATAATGTAGCACGTTTTTATGATATTTTTACTGAAAAATACTAAAATTTTGTCTTCTTGGGAGTCTTCTTGCTGACAGATAGTCAGAAAAGGAAACGACTTTTATCCGGAGTTATGAAGTGCTGAAGTTTTTATGTACTTTCAGTTAAACTTTTCAGAAGTCTTGCGTGACAGTAGTTCATGTTTTTGTTGTATAAGAGCTAGTAAAAATTTGTTCGCCAACCTTCTATCATTCCACATATTCATGCCTGCCAACATTGGCCAGAGCCCTGTCAGTTTCAGGTTGTACTATTATGCGGTATACGTAGCTGCTGATTCTGACTGCGATAAATTAATTCGTTAAATGTTTCTAAATGGCTTAGTTCACAGATATTTTGTTTAAATTTTATAGCTATAATTTAATTTACTGCTGCCTTTTTACCGGCACCTAAGTGAAGGTTCATATTTCATGGAATTTAAAATGTGTACTGCTCAGTTGGCCCAGAGAAACTTTTTTCTTCGTACACTGAATTACTAGATCATTTGAAAAAATGAGAATAACGAACTTTAATGAATAAAGTAAAATTAAAGAGATTATCTTAATTTTTTTCTGTTGAACTCTGCCCAAATACATTTTACTCTTCCAAAACTAAAGCAATATAGGGCTGTTTGTCAAACAATGTTGGTACAAAAAATGCACAGTGCCGTTCAGTCATATGCTTGTTTCTGCACATTTCAATAAAATATCCTTCCCATTTTACCAATTTTTTGTTGAATTCTTATTGAGTTGGGAAGAACTATCAGGAAATTCAGCAGATAAAGATAAAGATACATTATTTTCCTATATTTTTTTAATTGATACCAGCACTTCTGTAAAAGTTGCCTCCTTTTAGCAATAAAAAACTACCAAAATAAAAAAACTCTTCTTGACTCTTATATTCCTCAGTTATGATATACATTGATACTACCGTAAGTACCGAATTGTTTCAGAAATGTATGACTGTGAGCTAGACTATACACACCTGTAGTAACTAAGGCATATTCTATCTGAAATAGGAAAAATTTAATGACGAAGTTTAGAGCCTTGAGCTAAGATCTTTAAACCATACGCTTTTTGCTTTTTTCAGTTCGTCAAGAGTAAAATTTGTATTGCTGTAACAGTCCATGTATAGTTTCTCAATTAACAGCGATTCTAATATTTTTAGTATTATATTCAAACTTGATCTAAATTCTGTGTTTGGTTTTTCCGTATCATACGGAATAAATATGATAGTGTATCGATATCATACGAATACAATATGATATTGCATCAATATCTCACCATACAGTATGCTATTGTATCATTATGAACAGTTCGGAAATAACACGGTGGGCAACCTGAAGGTGATAAAACTGATATATCGACAAACACACCTGAACTTATACAGCCCTTAAAATACTGTCTTTGGAAATACCTTTATTCCACTACTCAACGCAGTGCTGAAACTTTACGGCTGACCGAACATGGTAAGTATCGTAATTTTTGGGCTAAGCACCGTATCGGTGTAAGAGCCGCACCTGACAAAAATCGCTATTTAGGAAACAAATTCGTTGTACCAGTAGCACGGGCATTAGCGATGCACCCCCAAATTTTGTAATCTTTTAACCATCGATGCATAACTTCGACAAAGAATATTGTAACAGGTTTTAATCACAATCTGAATTACCTGCATACGTCATTTTTCAATAATTTCATAATCTTTGAAGTTATTTCAGGTAATTTAATGTGCTAATATAAAAAAGAAATGGCTGATGGCATCGAAAATCTCGAATGTTCTTTCCTTTATTATCTCATTATTTTGCGGTTAATACTCGTTATTGGAGGGTAATACTAATTATAAATTCCAGCTTGTAAATACAGTTTTCAAGGCATGAATTACCAGTGTTAGATTTAGTAAAAGAAATCGGGTTTGTGCTATCAAAAAACATCTGAACAAAACTAAAGTAAGAAATATTAAACAGCTATTTCTTATAGAATAATGTTTATGAAAAAAGGTATAAATAAATGGATGAATGAAGCAGAGACGTGCTGGGAAAAAGAAACAAAATTAAATTCCGTTTTTATTTACTCCTTTTTAAAAACCACGAATTATATTTTTAATAACAGTTTTAAACCTGTTTTGTGGAACAACTCTAAATTCTCAGAAGTGCTGCAGTTTCTGACATGACAGAAACGCGGGGTCAATGGTACAAATTTTTATTATGTACATTTGGCTTTTAAATTACTGCTGACCATATATGAGATAAATGTTTCCCAACTTCAACATGAACACTAGTCGTTTTCTTTGACTTTAACCTCACAGCTAGGGAGGGGGCGAAAAGAAGAGAATCAACCGAGGGTCAGCAACGGCGTGTGCTAATGGACAGTGAGAGAAATTACCCATACAAACACAGAGAGCCAAATTTGGCCCACCACTCCCTAAGAGAAAAAGCGGATAGGAGAGAAGGCGAAGGCTCAAAATTTATGGCATACAAATGGAAGTCTTATGCCGCTACGAAGTTTACACGCCTAGAGTCGAGTCTAGTGAGGGTCTAAATTTCTGTGAGCTGCTATCGTTTAATAGAAATATTTGTATTATTTTAAATTAAATGTTTTTGTGGAAAATAATTAAGGTACATTACGAGTTGCATTAATGAAAAAGTGCTAATGAGTTTAGGGTCTGTTAATCTGTTCTTTTCTCGTTAATAATAAATTAATGACATAACAATGCTGAATTTCAGCATTATTGATAGATACTGCTGTGTTCTAAAACTTTTAAACAGAGGTAATCGCTCTTTTCACGTTTATAAGTGAGTCACGGAAAAATTCTCATTGGCCGCCGCCGGGAATCGAACCCAGGTCGTCCAGTTACGTGCCGGATATGCTTCCACTGCACCACAGCGGCCTCGAATTCCTCCAGACTCACACACACTAACTGCCAAGCCAATTTGGCAGGTTGTTTCTTGGAGTCCCGCAGAATGCTGGGGATTCACCAAAGACGGTAAGCAGCAACTGAACAAATAATTAGAAGGCGAATGAATAATTAATACAGACATTTGACGTGGACTAGGAACATCAAACAGAGGTCATCGCTCTTTCCACGTTTATAAGTGAGTCACGGAAAAATTCTCATTGGCCGCCACCGGGAATCGAACCCAGGGTCTTCCAGTTAAAACAGAAGACCCTGGGTTCGATTTCCGGTGGCGGCCAATGAGAATTTTTCCGTGACTCACTTATAAACGTGGATAGAGAGATGACCTCTGTTTGATGTTCCTGGTCCACGTCAAATGTCTGTATTAACTAAAACTTTTGCTTAGTGCAGTTTTGTAAGAAAAGTGCAAAAGGCAAGCCACTGGGAAAAAAAATGGCGGGGATGATCTTCCTCTCGTTCTCAGTAACCTTGCAAGAATAAAAATATGGTTAAAAACAGGGAGTAATTACGGTCTGTTTACTATGAGAGTGACATCATACACAACTTTACAAATTCGGTTAGCTGAGGAGCTTTTTTGAAAAGAAATAAGATTCTGGGTAAGTGCCACATCGAAATTAGAGCCTCAGAGTGGGAAAACCGAGCTGTGGCTCTTAGACAAAAATTTGTGGTAATTCCAGAAAATGAAAGAGAACGTGATATAAAGAATATCAAATCAAGAACGAGGAAATGAATATGCTAGGTGAATGAATCAACCTCGGCAATATATAGCTGAACTCGGCAAATGACAAGAGGGTGTATAAATGGATAAAACCAGCAAGATGTTATAGCAGTGAAACTCGAGGCGCAGATTAACCACTTTGCAACAGCAACTTTGTGCGGCAATGCAAAGGCGGGTGAGCAGGTTTTTCTTTTTCTTTTTGTTTCGGGATTCAGATTCCTCCATCAGCGTATTAAGCCATGAAGAGTCGCTCTTCCCTCATTTATTCCCACTAGTTCCACGAAACCAGCGCTCGAAAGGCAAACACATAATCCATGTTATGCCCGGGGATTCGAACCCGGACCCAGTAATACGAGAAGTGAGAAACTCACGGCCTAGGAACAACTTAGACAAACTCCGTCAATCACGAGGCCAACTCATTCCACGCGATTCTGATTTATCCGATAAATAAATGTGTAGATGCTTAGTGCGATTACGATACTTGGTGACTCAGGAATGTCATTTAGAATGACATCCAAGTACGATGTGCAGCTCTTCAGATAACTGGCAAAGCAAGAAACGCGCGCGAACTCACGTACACAAACACACAATCTGTAATGAATCGAGAGAGATACAATACGAGTTTCAATAAATAAAAATGAATACGTGAAATTTTTTCTAATCTTGTTTGATTTCACTAATGAGATAAAGAATGATACAATGAAACTTACCTGGCGTTCGACATTAGGTAAAAGGATATAGCCGTTCCGATAACTTCTTGCATGTCAGATCCGATTATAGCAATCTCTATCATGATCCATATCAGAAGGCGCGGAAACTGTGGATAGTTCTGATAGCACAGTTCTGCGATGTTGAAGCCAGTAACGACGCCAACTCGAGCACACAGTCGTTGAACGAGGAGACCCAAAACTGTAGCCCACATCACTACCCACAGAAGCTATGCAAGATAAAAATTAAAGCTCATGAAAGTGAAACTGAATAGTGAAAAATACTTTAAATCTTTTTGATTTCTACATAAGAACAGCAAAGTTTCAAACAAAATTTCAAGAAAAAAATTCTTTTGATAAAATAGAATTTGTCAATATCTTCTTTTTTTTTATTGGAGGTTTAACGAGGAACAAAACATAATTTTCCCCAAAAAACAGTTTACTTATTAAGATCATTAATTGGGCCTGTTTTGCTGAACCACTTAAAAGATGTGCTGACCTCTTTTTCTTTTGTTTGGGTGTTTAACGACCACCACGAGCATGCAATTCGATGGGCTATAAGCAAGTGCCCGTCCCTGATTTAGGGCATCTGGTTCAGAGGAAGAGAGACAGCCAATGCCGTAAGACAAACACAACATCCACGCTTGACCGGGATTTGAACCTGGACCCCATCTCGAACGAATGGTCTGAAACCAGAGTTTAGACCACTGCCCCACCGTGGTGGCGCTGATCTCTTTGCCACGCTCATTCGGTGAAGACGAAAAACGAAGAATATAACGAGAAGGTATTGAGAGAGAGAGAGAGAGGCAGTTCATTTTACAAGTTTTTAAAAGTTTTTAAAATTAATATGTAAATGTTTAACATAGTGTAGGTTGAAAATAGTATACCTATACTAGTAATCCGAATTTATTGGCGTAGCATAAAAATCGCTTTTCCAAACTTTCGCACATAAACCAGATGGCTTTTTCAAGGACGGTAGACAGTTACTGTCTACCTTCCTTGAAAAAGCCATCTGGGTGATGTGCAAAAGCTTGGAAAAGTGATTTTTATGCTACACCAATAAATTCGGATTACTAGTATAGGTATACTATTTTCTACGTAGTTGGTGTGTGGTTTCTTGTTATTAAATAGTGTAGGTTAATACATTTGATACACGTACGAGTAATTTCAGTATTTATTCTTTAAATTTCATGATGTATGCGATGAATTAATTGGAATTTTCTGCTTCATTAATTCATCGATGATATTTTGCATTAATTATGGTGAATGCCCTCCTGCTAACTACACTTGCTCGAAGTAGGGGATCCGAGATGCGTATGTTTTATTTTATGCATATGTTATTACATCAATACTTTCGCTTTCTATGGATTCTGAATCACATACAATCTGCAAGGATTCCTTTGAAAAAATATTACCCTCTCATTGGGAACCACAGTCGTACTACCAGGTACATTTTATTTTGTGTGTATATAGATATGTATTCCGTTTTTAAACAGTAGAGCTGTGGCATAACTAATATAATCAATTATTCAATTCCTAAACTAAACGAAAGGAAAAAAACACTGAATGAAAGTAAAGACTATAATGAATTAGCTTTATTTTCTTTCCGCTAAGCTAATTAATATGAATGATGCTCTTCCTACCAGCTAGCTAATGATATACTTGTACTAAGCTTCAAAATAGTGAACTCAAAATGGTTGTTACTAGTTAATTACGAACGAGAATAAAGTCTTAACGCTGGTTATTTATGGTAAGAAACTAATGTTATAAACCTAACAGCCAGACAGAGGTCTGACAAAAACTATGAATTGAGAAAGACTAACTTACGGCAACTTCTTTATTATAAGACTCTTGGTCAACTAAAGCACACACACAACTTGTTTTACAATAATGAAGAATCTCTCCTCATAACAACACAATCTCTCCTCGTATTACAAACGCTTTCCGTAAACAACAACGCTCTCTCATAACAACAACAAAAGCTCTCCCTAAGTCTCGATGAACGCGCCTATATACTAGCTACCACCACGTCATGACTTACACTCATTGCCAGATCTCATTCAGCGGGTGAAATAATATTTCGTTCAGTAAGAAGATAATTTACATAGTAAAATAAAATAACCAGAGATAGTAAAATCAAAAGGAAAGTGAATATAGAGTATACGTTACAAGACTTATATATATTCGTAAAAGCAAAGGCAAAAAAACAGCGTAAACATATCTGATAAAAAAAGACTCGAAAACTGACGTAATTTATATCACGTTTCTTTAAGGGTCATGTTTTGTAACCATATAAAAGTAGAGAACAAAACCTTTAAGGAATTCAGTCTGCAGCAAAAACTGGCTTTAAAGTCAAATAAAGTAGTTTTTTTATTCTTAGAAATACAGATTGAACTCATCCTATTCTTTACCTTATTTCTCTCGGTTTACTGAGGCTTTGGTTAAATTCTGGACCAAGATAAGCAATTTGATTAATTGATTTCATGTTTTCTTTAAAAAAATGATGCTGTCCTAGTTTTGATCATGACTTCAAATTCTAAGTGTTTTTGTTTTACTTTCATTTTTTGTTCTAATGTATCACTCTTACCGTTGACATGCTTATGCACATTTTGTAAATCTATTTCATTGAATTCAAGTAGACCGATATTGTAAGCAGACAGATGGAAATAAATCATTAAACAGTCATAAAACAAATAAAAAGATTGTCTTGGTGAGAGGCCATTTCTTCTTTATCATGGAATATATATCTCTTTTGCCATGTACTATATACTGTATCTCCCTTGTATATATAGTCCATAGTAAAGGTAACTTCACTCTGAAGAAGTAAATGAAAACATTTTTTCTCGGTTCGTTCGCTTTTTCATTTCATAAAGAACACACACACACACACACACACACACACACACAAGAAAAGAACTGTACTGACGATTTTCTAATCATGAGAATGAAGGTTTTCTCATAACCGGGTGGTCCAAAACACCTGTTGCAAGTCTTCACGTATGCTTTTTCTTTTACATCCGGATGAATTAGGAATGACATCACAGTAAAATCGCCAAGTTTATGCTTTTATTTATCATAGTAACTTCTGTGAGTATTGTGGGTTAAGTGGAGGCCAGCTTATACCTAATTTAGAGATTATGATTCCAAGGATGACGATTTTCATCAGCGTAAGCATGTCAACTCTGAAAAGAACCGTATCGTCCCATTCATGTTAAGTGAAAAGAAAGCCGCATCGGGCTCACCGGAAGATTTCTTCGTTGGATGCGAAAATCCTCCCAATGTACTAGTCGCTTCTGCTTAAAATTCACACGCTTCTTAGTGTTTGGAAAAATGTGTCTTGGAATACCTATCATTATCAGGCATCAACAGATCTTTATTTACATGTTGTTTCAAAAACCCTCATAAGCATCGAAGGCTGGGAGGAGTCACCCATCCCAAATTTAGGGTTCTAGCTTCAGAGAAGACAGAGAGAACTAGAACCAAAGAACAAGAACACTAATGCCTCATGGAATTGAACAAGCACTTCTGTCACGTGAAGTATGAGCTGCAATGGACGACAGGAAACGTTCGTCAGATGGTTTTTGTTAAAAGTGCTTATTAGGCAAGAAGAGTTCTGTGCATTTTTTAACCTCTGTATTCGCGGTACACATTTCTACAATTTTGAAAACTGATTCAGTATCTGAAGAAAAACAAACTTTTCATGGAAAAGCAAACAGCGCCAGCTATAAAGAGATTCTGAGCACAGAAGTATCAGATTATTATTATTATTTTTTTTTTTTGGAGGAAGCTTTTTCAGGAAATCTCGTTTGAAATTAAAATAGCTTTAGGTGATTGTGCCACTCAGGATGCAGACTTGCCATTTGCGTGTAAGCTTAGATTTCGTATGCTGCCTGCGCCTGGTGGTTAATATAAGTTTCACTACGGTTTTCATTCCAGTAGAATTCACCTTCCAGGTAGGAATGTGAATGGAAATACAAAACCGTTTGATTTCCGGTTCAATAGACAACGAACGTTATCGACACTGAATCCCATTTCCCTAAAAAATAACCTAATAATAACAACAAAAAAAAAAGAAAGGAAGAAAATAGCAGGCACACACTGCTCACTTCCAGGTGTGGAATCTGAGCCAAGGCATTTCGAAACAGAAGGGCTAAATTGCTTTTTCTTCTTTGTACAAATGTAAGAAGTAGCAGAAGAACCAGATATAATTATTTATGATGTTCTACATCATTTACGGTGCTTGCATTATTTGTTGCCTTCTTTCACCTAAAACATTAGTTAAGCAAATAGGATCAGATATTTTTTATTATTATCTAAATGTTGATGCTCATTATCAGTTCAATGGTGAGTTGCTTCAAGTTAGACATGTGATATCAGAAAATCAAATCGTTCTCGCCAGAGTTATTCATTACAAGTTCCGCTCATTGTGTATAGAATAGAGCTTCAAATGTTTACGAAAAGGGGCGAAGGCATTTGCTGGAAATGACTAAATTTGTGAATACTACCATAATTCGTTAATTCCGGTGTCTAAGACGAGGTACTTCAAGCAGGCGTAAGGAAATAATTCATTTGTATAGACACCATCGTAGGTTACGTTTCATGATGGAAGTGAGAAAATCACTCGCTTTAAAGTTGATACCAATCGCTCTAAAAAGTTTCCTCCTCTCATTGCCCATCTGTGTAGGAAATGTGTAAGGAAATTATTCCTTTTGAGGAATCCAGTTAAGAAAATCAGTTGTTACGTAGATATTGCCTTGAATTACTATTCAAGAAAGGCGTAAAAAATCACTCATTTTGCCAACACTTCCCTACGTTACTTGTTTACTGCTCAGGAGGGAAGCATGCAACAAAGTCCCTTGAGGAATTTACAACTGTACACTCTCTCATAGAAAGAGCTCAAAGAAACCTCTGATTCTGCGGAACCTTAATGTTAAAGTTAAATGATGGACTTTAAGATAGAATAGATCAATTTTTCTAGCACCTACCTACTCATAAAAACAGCCTTAAAATGCATCCAAAAAAGAATGTTAAATACACTCACTTCCAAAAGTTAAGCACGCAGAGGGAGAAGCTAATTTCCGGAAGCCAATCGGAATTGGAGAGGCTGCAATTCGCCGCAGCGGTAGATGGAAGTATGCAAATGTGGTAGGTAACAGCGAATCACGGTGTCTTGCCGAGAAATATGCAAAACAGGCAGTCGTATAAGAAGCCATCACTCTGAAGGGGTACAAGAGTTGCATGCAAGTGCATCTAATAGGTGTTGAGAACTGTCGGAGGATTTTTTGAAGACAGACTTGATTTTATGGCTTCCAGAAAACGATTGGAAGGTTCTAAGTGCTGGCGTGCCGTCGGACACATTGAAGCAGGACAGTCAATCACAGATGTTGCTGGTTTCTTCGGCGTGAATCATTCCGTCCTTTCACGTTTATGGAAATAATTTCTAACCAGCCAAACAGTTGTCCGCAGACTTGTGGCCGGTCGCCCAAGGGTAACGACCCCCGCGGAAGACCGATATATTGCTGTTGTAGCCAAGCGGAATCGAAGAGCGACGTCCACACGTGTGGCATCTATGGTTACGGCGACCATTGGTAAGACGATATCTGCCACTACTGTGCGTCGAAGGCTACACATGAAGGGACTGTACGCCCGGGTACCACGGGTTTGTGTTCCTCTATCCATCCAATCCAGAGGGGCACGATTAAAGTGGTGTCGCCAACATGTCAATTGGACTGTGTCTGATTGGAGCAACGTTATGTTCACGGATGAGTCCAAATTTGCCCTGCAACCCGATGACAAGCGTGTACGGGTGTGGAGGGAAGAACGCACACGCATCGACCCCAGAACATCGCCGAACATCATGCATTCCGAGGTGGAAGCATCATGACCTGGGCAGGAATTTCGTTGGGATATCGCACCGACCTCCACATCTACAGACGGGGTTTTGTGACGGCTGTACGGTATCGGGATGAACTCCTAGACCCCACTGTGCGATTGTACGCTGCAGAAGTTGGACCTGCCTTCGTTTTAATGGACGATAATGCGCGTTCCCATAGAGCTGCCATCGTCGACGACTACCTGGAGAGTGAGAGGATTGCGCGTATGGAGTGGCCGGCGTACTCGCCCGACTTTAATCCCATTGAAAATCTTTGGGATGCCCTCGGTCGTGCTGTGTGTTCACGTCTCCCGCCCCCAACCACTCTCACAGCTTTGGAAACTGCTTTACAGGAGGAATGGCGATTACTGGACTCTGCGGTGGTTGATCACCTCATAAAAAGCATATTCAGACGTTGTAAACTTTGTATGCTGATGAGGGGTGCTCCCATACCCTATTAATGTCGGGTTTTGTTGTTTGTTGTGACTCTATTACTCACTTTGTAAATGACTCCAATTTGACGTCATCTTATAATTTCTGAAAATTCAATATTATTTTTATCTCTGTCTGTATTTCGTTGTTTTGATTCATTAATAAGCATATTTCCTACTTTCCTGCCGCATTTCGTTTAAATCCTAGCAGTACTTCTCCATTTTTTCACATCTTACTGCTCTGTGCTTAACTTTTGGAAGTGAGTGTATTAATACAGGGTGTTCCACTCGCTGCCGAACCAGACATTTCTTTAATAATATTAACACCAATGAAGATATTGCAACGAAGTTTGAAGTGGACTTACCTCATTTCGTGCGAAATGTGATGACATCACAATATGTGCTGGAAGTGACCACCATTTGCGTCCAGATATCATTGAACTTGGCGCTGTCCGCCAGCCAGCCGGAGTGCTCTTCAGTGGCCGACACATTCCTAAGCGTGACGCCAGTGAGAAGCAGTCCACCAGGCAGCCGGACGCGCCTCTGAGTTGCTTTGTTATGCCATTTCGCTAAGCGTGTCTACACAATACGGTTGTTGATAGTGAGCTTTCGTGCTTATTCACGTACGTGTGAAAATGTATCGGCATACTCTGGAGGAGCGAGTGTTTATTGTTTGCACTTATTGGAAAACAGAATCGATAAAATCTTGTCAACAGCAATTCCTGGAGAGGTTTGCAGGCAGATATCCGCCGGGCAAGTCCACCATTTGGGCATTGTCGAAGAAACTGGAAACGAAGGGGACTTTATTAGACGACCATGCATGAGGTCGTCCACAAATGTCAGAGGAAACGATCCAGAATGTAAAGGATCGACTACTTGCGTCTCCCGGGAAGTCACTTCGCCGACTGTCACAGGAAACAGGGTTGTCCAAAAGCACTTGTCAACGTGCTGTGAAAAAGCGAAGCTTCATGCGTACCGTATCTCCGTGGTCTACGAACTGAAAGAGCCTGACGACGTGAAACGAGTGACATACTGTAGATGGTTTCAGACATTTCTTCAAGAAAATCCGGGCATTCTGTACTACACGTGGTTCTCGGACGAGGCGTGGTTTCACGTGTCCGGGAAACGACAATTCTCAAAATTCCCGTATTTGGCCCAGTGAAAATCCCAACGCCATACACGAAGAACCCCTTCATTCACAGAAAGTTGGTGTTTGGTGTGGGATGACACGGCGCCGCATAATTGGTCCCATCTTGTTCGATACAACCATCACAACAGCTGCATACATGGAAATCTTCAACACCTTTGTTAATCAATTGAACGACGAAGAACTCTCCATTGGATATTAACAGCATGATGGAGCGACATCACACACCAGTATGGCCGAAATTCAATCCTTTTTCGGCAACCGCGTCATTTCGAGGGGTCTATGGCCACCGCGCTCACCCTAACTGACGCCTCCTGATTACGATTTTTGGGGTTATCTAAAAGGGAGAGTTTACCAAAAGAAACCGCGAACCATAGATGCCTTGAAAGCAAACATCACCGAAGAAATTCAGGCAGTGACGGCGGACGTACTGGCAAGGACTTCCACAATATGGTGCGCCGGGTTCAATGCTGTCTGGACGCAAATGATGGCCACTTCCAGCACATGTTGTGATGTCATCACATTTCGCACAAAATGAGGTAAGTCCACTTCAAATTTCATTGCAATATCTTCATTGGTGTTAATATTATTAAAAAAATGTCGGGTTTGGTAGTGAGTGGGACACCCTGTATAAGTTTAAATGACGCAGGATCAAGAAAGGCTCTAGCACAGGGCTCTCTCCACCAGAAATGGAAAAGAATAGAGGGTGATCTGGAAAAGTACCGAAGGAGGACAAACCAGTAAACTAGGAAGCGACTAGCGTCTCCTTTGTCTGCGTGAAAGAAGCTTGAGGAGAGTTTCATCGATCTTTTTGCACATGCGAAAAGGGAGGACACCGCTTCCTAGCCCCTCTAGTAAAGTCCCTTCGAAAACGTCTAGAGAAGGATGAGCAAGGTGGAGGACTTAAAATTTTTGCTGATAATTTTTTCTCAGGCAGCTTTTACAAACTTACGAATTATCACGGAATACCAGAGCAGCTCGGAGATGCGCTGTGTCTCCGGTGTAGAATTATAAATCATAAAAAAAAAAAAATTCCGCTGAGACCCGGAATGACTGGGCGTCTCACGCACAACGCTTTGGTGCAAAGTACCTTGAGGCCTCTGAGAGAATTAATGCATTCCTCATCAGAGACTTGTGAAGGAAGCCCTCTAAGCAAACGCTTATAGAATCTCTCTAGACGAGATCTGGAATTCTACCTAGCTGACTCCGAAGAGCAAAAGGTGAAAGTAGAAGCTTGTGTGTCTTCTTTCCATCTGATTTAGAAGACTGAGACGCAGATGTAGTAGTCTTAGCTCCAGGGGGAGAATTCTACTTTTTATCAGGTGATGCGGTCTGAGAAATTTACTATTGGTTACGGTTTATATAGCAACAGTGAGAGCAAATCTCTCGTTTTTTACCCTTACCATGTGCCACTGTGATTTTAGCAAACAAATCTTAGACTTAGAAGGTGGATATTTTGGTTTTAGATGCACCCCGAATACGGAACGTTTAATTTAGATAATGAACCCCCTTTCGTTGAATAGTAAGTTTGGTACTCTATTTATATATGTCAAAGTGATTCTGCCTAAAACAGATATTTCTCCCCATTTTGAGCCAAACACCAGTGCTGCCGAGCAAATAAAGACAGTCGACATTGTAACTATACACGCGGCAAAGCTAACCTGACTGTTGAGTGGAAGGTCCTTAGTACGAGTATGTACTTCATCTACATAAGATACACTCACGGACAATGGAATTTGCGCACCTAGAAGAAAACGTGCTACAACTGCGAAACTTTACAAATAGCTAGAGCGCTTGCTGGTATGAAAATTACTCACATTTGGTGCCAATGCGCATGACCACACCGGCGTGTAGTCGATGCCCCATAAAAGCGAAAAGCACGGGCCGACGCAAGCAAGAGTACAGGGAGACAAGAATGCCGGGTCGATGCCAGAGACGTCGATTTACGCAACTTACGGATTTTGAGAGAGGCCTGATAAGCGTGGTGGGCTATACGCGCCGTATAGCCCACCACGTGGATCGTTCTGACCATACCGTCCGACTGTATTGGGAGCTGTGGACACGTGATGGCACTGCCACACGGCGGAGCGGCTTCGGACGGATCAGGAGGACCTCCTGTAGAGAGGATCCACGGTTCGTTCGCCAAGCACGAACTGATCCCACGGGGACTCGGTCCACTATACAGGCATATGTAGCGGCTCCTGTGTGCCCACGAACCATCTCTCGACGCCTCGCGGCAGCGAATCTGCGATCCCAGTGACCCTTACGTGTGCTGTCGTTAACACCGAAATATCGCTGGCTCCGTGTGCAGTGGTGACAGGCCAGAGCGACGTGGAACGCCACAGACTGGCGACGTGTGGTGTTTAGCGATGTGTGCCACTTCGTTTTGGGGAGAGATGATCATCGTGTCCGGGTGTGGAGGTCCCCGCGTCAACGGCACAATTCCAACCTCGCTACCGAGTGCCACACCTCCCCCACTGCAGGCATTATGGTCTGGAGAGCCATTGCCTACAATAGTCGATCGGTTCTAGTAGTGGTATGTAGATAATTGATGGGCCAACGGTATGTGGATGAGATCCTACGGCTCCATGTGCTCCCATTCCTGTCCGGGATTCCAGGTGCGCTATAACAGCAGGATAATGCCCGCCCGCACACGGCTCGGGTTGCCCAGGACTGCCTACATCATGTCCTGACACTTCCATGGCCTGCCCGCTTACTGGACATATCCTCTAACGAGCATAATTCGGACCAGTTAAAACGCCGGCTGCCGCCGTGCCACACTATCCGGGATTTGCAGCATACCGTCCAACACGTGTGGGCCAGCCTGCCACAGGACAACATCAGGCGTCTGTTCGCCTCCATGCCGGACCGTATTACAGCATGTATCGCTGCACGAAGCGGTGCGACGCGCTATTGGAGATGACCGGACTGCGTGTCACAGATCCCTCGTGAATGTGCTGCAGCTCTGTTTTTGCCATCATGTGTATCATTCATCTGTATCATTACGTCCATAAAATTTCAGTTCAATCCGATGCTTCCTTCTTGATGCGCAAATTTCATTGTTCGTGAGTGTTGTTCAAGTCTGAAAGCTCGCATTCTAACTTGAACTGGGACTTCAAAAGTACATAGTTGCTCTAAACGTTGTGCGTAAATAAATTAAGAAAATAAAGACCTTACTTTTGATGACGCTTCTAAAAAATACATATATTCCCGTTCTAAAGATACAGGCGTCATTGTCACATTTGTCGGTCGGTCATCTGCGTAAGAGAGACTATAACAGGAGGATATTTACTGCGGGTAGAGGGTAAGCGATCAGTCTAGTGGTTTGAGGGGTACTAAATTTTACCCCTTTTTTCCTGAGAGGGAAATCACTGATAGTATGGTAGAATGATCTGGAAGTTTCCTTTTGTTCTTCCTCCCGTTAGGGTTTGCGGGATGGTGCCCGACACACTACTCCTTTTTAGTATGGTGAAATACTGAGAAACCATGAGATCTCTTCAGTGAAAAACCTTTTTCAGCTTCCACTCCATAGTCAGGTTAATTTTGCCCCGATTTTTTCCTGGTTGGGAGTTCAACGACCACCGTTAGCAACTCCATGGGCACGGAGTCACCCGTCGCCCGTCCCTACTTTAGGGCCACTGGCTCCAGGAAAGGGAGAAATCCATTGCCGTAAGACAAACATAACATCCATGCCTTACCCGGGATTCGAACCCAGACCCACTTAGACGAACGGTCATAAGCTAGCGCTTAGGCCACTGCGCCACCTGAAGTACCCGACTGATGTCTACTACGATTGCATAAGATAGGCATTGGATTGAACTGTGATTGGATAGGAACATTTTCTGTATTTCCCTGCGGTGCCAAAGCTAATCACATACTGCTGCTTCACGAGACTTCAGCGCTGAAATACGTATTTACTTCGTTCATAAAATGCTCTTCGCCGCTAAAATATTGCTTTTCTTTTAATGTTTCGTGTTTTAACAAGCCCCATATGTGTCTATTGCTGTAAAGAGACGCCCTTTCCTAATTAAAGGTTATTGGTTCTAGGGAAGGGACGGTACAGTAGGATAAATATACCACACCATACCTGATCCAGGACTTAAATCAGGACCCAACTAGGAAGATCGTTCAGCAGCCGCGCCCTTTGACTGCTCAACCACCGAGGCATCAAAGTAAAGAAAATAAACGGAAACCAAGGGAATACTTTTAACATAACATGGAATTACACTTTGCATATGTTGGATAATTTTATTTCTGTTTCAAATAAGTTTTAGACTAGCCTCAGTTCTTAATATGTGTTGATCAGAGTACTTTCCAATTTTACGCCCATGTAAATTTATAAAGTGAAAGTATTTGAGTTTATGAAAGTTTAAATGTTTCATGCACCTTCGAAATCAGCGACCCATGCTACAAAGAAATTATCGAAAATATTTCTTGTTCTTTAATTCACAAAGAATTTTAATTATATTTTCTCGTGAACTCTCTGATTCATGATTCGCTGTGTTAAAAATTTAGGCTAATTCCTGTGAGACAGAAGCTTGTGAGCCAGCCACCAAGCATTATCAAGAGGAATGATATTTCCAACAACCTACCTCTACACTAAACAAAATAGGGGAGAGAGAAAGAAATCATAAATCAGCTGTGTTTGCATTTACATAAATTCTAGTGCAAAGTCTCGGGAAGTTTAGATAACATATCACCCGTCCCACGTTTCTGCATTAAGACTCCCCATCGCTCTGTAGATGCGATGCACTGTGTTTCAAAAACAGATTACAGAAAGTAAAGTTTTATTATTTTGTTTGAGTTACACTCACCACGCCACGTCCAAGTTAACCAGCCGTTCAATCGCGTGGTTGTCAGATATCCAGATGAATATTGTTTATTACCTTTGGACGTTTGAATCACTAAGAAAACACTTTCAGCAACAAACACTTTTAGCAACACTTGTTTCAACTCACCTTAAAATCAGCAACCGTTCCAATCTGCATATCTGCCTCTATGTTTCCTGGATCCAGAAACGCTATGCTCATAAGAAAGCCTGGTCCAGTGAAAGCCCATAATTTTCGAAAGCTGAATATCTTCTGCAAGTCGAATATAAAATAATTCCATCAACAACATAAACGGCGATAATCACAGTAACAACGAAAGTACTAATTAGAGCAATAATAATAATAATAATATCAAGGTTCCTGCTCGTTTAACAGTCTGGTTCCATACTCCTGGTCAGCGATTCCAAGACTGAAGTAAAATAAACTTGTCAGTCTCCAATGCCTTTGACCTATTCTTTTTCGAACACCTAAACTAACCTGTGAAATACCGAAATAAAAACATCGACACACACAAGTTTGTTTGCTTAACTGAGGAAAACTTGAAAGTAAACAATTATTTGTAAAACCTGTACGCACGAAATTGTTGCAAAGAAGGATTTAGCCAAACAAATATAAAATTAAAAATAGGAAGCAAAATGATATAATCAGGAGGAACAGCGAAACATGAGGGAAAAATACAAGAAACATGGGGTTGAGTTGCTCTGAAAAAATGTGCTGAAAGGAAGGGGGTGATTGTGGGGTACCTAATTAACCAAGGAGCAGAAAACGGAAAAAGGATGAAAGAAGTAAATAAAAATAATCATATTTAAAGGTAGAAATTTTAGGAACTATTCAACATGGCGCTATTTAAGGGCAAGGCATTAAAAATGTTCCTTCTATCTCTACCACAGCCTAGAACTTGGGTTTCTGCCTGTACTGTTAAACTTAAACTTAAAACAACATCGTAATAATTAAAAATTAAATTTTGTATTTGAAGAATTTGAATGACCTAGTTTCAATGTACAAGCCAAAACGAAGGCTCAAAATGAATAATTATTTATAAAACAGCCAAAATTAAAAAAAGAAATTGAAATTGACTTAAAATGAACGGAATTAGGAAATAAGTAAATTCACAGCATTGTCCGACTCAAAACAAGTCCTACATGGAAAGGAAGCTACTCCTACATGAAAAGGAAGCTACTCCTTCATGAAAAGGAAGCTACTCCTTCATGAAAAGGAAGCTACTCCTTCATAAAAAGGAAGTTACTCCTACATGAAAAAAGCTACTTGTACATGAAAAAGAAGCCGCACCAGCAAATAAGCTTGAGCAAACAAATATTTTAGACTAAAAATAAGTAAAAAACAAACAAACCAGCATTAGCAGTCAACTGCCAAAAAGTAGTTTTAAAAGGGGCATACCTAAAAGGCGAAAGTTGGGAGGCAAGGAAAATGACAAAATTTTTGAGGACCGTAGCGCAAGACAGAAACTGTTAAAACAATAGTTCTGAATATTTTTTCTAATTATTTCATATAGTGCACAGTAAATTAAAAGAAATTATGTAATAAATTATGTACATTTGTATATATTAATATATATATATATATATATATATATATATATATATATATATATATATATATATATATATATATATATATACTTAAGAGCAAAACTGAAGACTAAGGAAAAAATTTTAGAATTTAAAACGAAGGGTGCAAAATAACCTGAAAATCAAAACGCGCAACGCAGCAGTTTTGAAAATTCAGAATTCACATTCTATAAAGAAGAGACCTAAGCAAAAAAATACATATATAATTTTGACTCACACCTAGTACAACATAGAAAAGGTTATGTATCTACCTGTGTGAGTAAAAGGAGAAAAGATAAAAAAATAAAATAAAACAACTGAATGTAGAAGGTGTCGAGAATACTGAGCCTTGGCTTTATCAAGGACCAGCAAAAACTCTGCATTTTCTCACTTCCACAAAGACCTAGTTGGAAATGGGTTTCTGCAAGGCCATAGATGCAAGTAACATTCCCACCTAAAATAGTTTAAAAAATATATATATAAGTCATGTCCTCCGTAGAGTAGCATGACCTAGCACTAGTTAACAATTTCGCTTGCATCCATTAACCTTCCTGGCCCGACCCATGCTCTTCATCTGTTACTATTAAACAGAGAGAAGAAGATTAAAGAGAACTCAAGCTGTGAGAGTGACATAATAATTAGAAATGATTTTCAGCTATAACGAAATTCCAAGTTCGTTTGAGAGAGAATTTAAACCTGAAAAACAATGCAAAAGAAATCCAAATTTTACATTGCAATTAAAAAAGGAAATGTTAATTTATAACGAACAGATTTTTGAAAGAAAACTTGAGTCTAAAACCCCCTACTCTACAACTTATGACAGCACGAAAACGAGAATAAGTTAAAGATAATAATTAACTAAAGAAAACTTTGTGAAAGTTATATACCTTAAACAGTTAGTTGCAATATGTACAAAGTATTTCAGCAGTGCTTTAAGTGCATAATTAATTAGTTATTAAGAACTTAACTACTTTGAAAAAACAGCGCATAGACAGCGCATAGAAAAGGAACAAGCTTAGCCATCTTCTGTTCCTAGGTACCCCAAAAGACGCTCAAAGTTACAAAGAAAAGTAAGAGTTAAAACCCGCAAAAATGTTAACAGACAAACAAATGCTTAAAAGCTGAAAAGCTAAAAAACGACAGAGAAAAGGTACATGAAATACAAACATTGAACTTATAAAACCTAGAACCCAAAAACAAGGAAGAGAGCTTACCTCTTGTGTGACAAAAACTTTTCTCCTCACAAGAGAAGAACATGGCTGACCTCTTCCGCCACTCCCTAGACGCTGGGGGGCAGTGAGGGTGGGGCTGATGGCCTCCTCATACAGCAAGAAACCAACGCGCGGAGATTTTAACCAGAGAAAAAAATATATAAACTTAAGACTGTGGATCTGTATGATCAGAAAGAGCAGAAATAACTCTCCAGAATACATGCGAAATATTATAAAATACACGAGCAGTTTATTTAATAATCTTTGCATGTATTAAATCACCTTAGTGAGCTTCTATAGATTAATCAGAATCTTATTAATTTTAATGTTGGTTTTACTATTTTTAGTATAGCTATCCTAGTGATGAATAACTAGTTTTCTTTTTTATTTGTTTTTATTTTCTTTTATAAACAGATTTGTAAGCTTTTTTTGTGATTTTGTTTATATTATTTAATTTTTTGTTTTAATAGGACCGTCATATCCATAGCACTAAGGTTCCTTTAGGTAGTTAATAGGCATCCTCTAGCCAACTTCCTTACGGCTTTGATTGGTCAGAATCATATTATTAACTGTGTAGAAAATTAAAGCAGATCTGCCAACCTTACTCTATTATTCAGAATAATTTTTCTTAAAGTTCTTTTGATGAAAGAAGAAGGAATTTCGTTCTCTAGAAAACTTTCTAATAGTATATTAATGTGGTAATTGAAGTCCAAATTGTTGCTGCAAATTCTTGAAATTCTTAGGACCTGAGAAATTAGTACATTCTCAATTACTTTGGTTGAAATGTTATTATTCCAGTGTAGATATTTAATTACTTTGAAAGGAAAATTAACTCTTTTATCAAAGGGGCTAATAGATGGGTTACCTCTGTTGAGCTTAATGCTTAAGTCTAGGAACTCAAGTTCCTGATTACTGTGGTTGGTTTTACATAAGTTAAGAGAGCTAGGATAGATATTATCAAAATCACTCTCTATAACTTCTGAATTATTGATACACAGCAGATCATCAATATATCTAAAAGTGTAAAGGTAGTTATCTGAGCAGGTGGGGTGATTTTTAATGAATTTATATTCCTTAAAGAACAGGAATAGATTAGCGATATTCGTGGACGTTGATGTTCCCATTGGAATACCGTTCACTTGCTTATAGAGAGTATTATTATATAAGATATGGTTATTTTTTATGCAGCAATTGAGATAAGAGTTCCAAGTTCCTACATCAACAAATTGGTTAAGTTTAAATTCTGCATACAGCTCTTTAAAGGTAGTGATTATATCTGATAGAGGCAGATTAGTATATAGGTTTTCAAAATCATAACTATTAATATCTAGGGGACAAACTTTGAGTATAGTAGAAATTACTTCTGCATTATTATTAATTATCCAAAAATCTCTGTACATCAAGTTAGAACAGTTTCTAATGTGTTTCAAAACCTTCTTTAAGACATCTTCAAAAGCAAGATCTATTTTCTTTTTATGACTCCTTACTCCACTAGCTATGAACCTGAACCTCACAGGATCCCTATGAAACTTAACCGTTGCAAAAAGAGATGGAAATTCAGGCTCATATCTGCTAGTTTGTGGAATTTTAAGTTTCTTGAAGAATGAAAATGCAGCGCAAAGGTTCGACTGTTCGAGGATACAGAACTTATAAAAAATTGGAAAAGGAATGAGACAAGGTAACACAATACCTCCCGAGCTCTTCAATGCTACATTACAGAAACTCTTCCAATCACTGAACTGGGAAGACAAGGGGATAAAGGTTAATGGAGTTTATTTAACACATCTTCGCCTTGACCATGACTAGAGACCGTATAATATGCACTAAAACAGAAAAATCTACACTTAAAATACATGAAATATGCATTTAAAGTGTAAAATATGCATTTATAATTTCTGTTTATGTATCTTCAAATAAATGCTGTGGACTAAAAAAGGACTTTTCGGATATGAATTGATGAACCACACACAAATTAATACATTACTCTTAAACATTATAGCTAATAATAAGTAATAACTGATATTAATAAATAAAAAGCTCCTTAAGTGATATAGTTTCATACATCATAACTTTTGTTGCAATAGAACACAATATGTTTTTTAAGTGTTCTACTGTTTGGCTTTGTCGTTTGTCATCCAAAACCATTTTGATGGAACAAAATGCTCCCTTTACATTTCTTTGTGGTTAATCCTATTTTCCGCAAGCCTATTTAGAGGCGAACTGACGTTATTGGGCAATATTTATAGTGTTTCACGTTCATTGCTGGAAGCTGTGGTGGCAATTCGTAAGCATCACTATCGATAAAATCACTATTTTTTATTCAATTCATGAAACCTAGAGCACTTATTTGAAACAGCCTTCTGTTTCCCGTCAATTGTTTCTCCATTTTCACCGGGAAGATGAAAATAACATTTTCAGCTTTATTTTTTCTATTGCATCACTAAATGAAATGCCACGAAATTCCAGTTTTGTAGTGTTCGTTGGTAGCCAGGAAAAGTGTGTCTCGATCATTGATAGATTTGTTTGAAACTAGTTGTCAGAGACACCATCTGAACAGAAAGAATGGCAAATGCATCTGTACTGTCTAAGGAGTTCACATTACTTACTGATCGCAAATTATGAGCATACAGATAAAGCGCTGCTTTTATCCATGCTCTGCACCTAGTCAAAACGGGTTGTAGTGAGACGGCAGGATGCGGATACATTTCTTTATATTTTAATCCACATTGGAAATTTTAGGACAAAATTTTTCACACAGGAGGGAAATTTGTTAACTGGAGTGAAAATTTCCCGAATCTGTTCAGCAATTCGATGGAACCCATGAATAAGAATGTTACGTACAAAATGTTAGGATAAAATACTTTTAAAGTAACCTTATCATGTAAGAAGCAGAATCACTAATAAAAAATTAATACATTTTCGTGAGATGAGTCCTTTTTTGGTTATAAAAGTCGCAAGGAATCATTCATAAACCTAGGCATTTTGGAATGATCAACTTTTTCGAAAGCTCTATTGGCAAGTAGATTCGTACGCGATGGTCCTGTGTGTCCAGTTTTCCACAAATTAAGTGAGCAACATAGCCAAAGCATTTGTCATTCGTTTCATCGACTCGTGTCCGATATCTTGTCGAATTTCAGTAAGAACTTCATTGTAAATAATATCAGGGTAATTTTTCCTAACAATTGATTCAACAGGCACATTTTGATTTACGCAGCATTTCGTCAGAAAGTATTTAAAGTTTTCTTTGTTCAATTTATTGAATGGAATATTGCTACTTACAATAAATTTGCATACATCGTTTCTACCTTTTTATGATGGAACCGATGCTGTTGTTAACAGCGCTTATAGTGGTGTATAGTCCTTATTTTCATTCTGAGTTTTTGCAGTGCGAACGGCCGTTTTTACATTCCGATCGATTTTATGCTTTTCCCCCGCAAGCGATGTTTTTTTTTTTTTTTTACAAATCGCACAATATACGATTTTTCCACGAGTAGTCCCATCCCTATTGCAGTCGGAAATCCGTGATTTGATTAAAACTTACTAATTTTATTTTTATTTTAGGTATTATAGTTCCTTAGTTTTTTCTACCAAAACTGCATTTTCTATAACTCAGAGATAAAACGTAACAGACATACCCAGAGATGTGTTCTGTTTATTTGACCAACCTAACATTAGGCACGGCAAGATCCCTAAGTTTGAAAACTAGTTCGTAGAAGTATATGTCATGCTGTTTTTGTGCCCTCCGTATAGATTTCGCCTCAGCTTTTATGGGAATTTGAAGAAAACTTCAGCCAGAAGGTGCAAACATCAAAGCACGCCCACCTTTGCATTGGAGACCGGTAGAGGGCATTTTTGATGCTGCGTTTCTTGCTGTCACGTGTGGGGAAGGTAGTTTAATATTTTGTCATTCCCTTGGTTTCAGTGGACTGCCAATCTTTTGATCAACCGCCGAAATTAGAAGTTAACTTTGAGTTTGGGCTATTGCTTGTTTTTCCAGTTTTCCGAAGATTAAAGCCTGTCGTTTCTAAAAGTAAGCGTGTTAAGTAAACGCACCTTAAAAGATCAAATATATTATAAACCGTTTTGCTTGAAATATGCATTTTACAGATAATTTACGCCTTTTATGCGTTTATATGCACTAACGTCAACAATGGCTAAAATATACAATTGCATACAATTCATGACATTTTCATTTTTGCAAATAATCTATCAGAGCTGCAGCGTGTGATCATGGAACTAACTGAGAAGAGCAAAGAAATAGGTTTAGAAACAAACTTACAGAAAACAAAACTGATGTACAATGCTTTTACAAAAACTGAAGATTTGAAAGTTGATCATGCAAATCTAGGAGTAACAGATGATTGATTACCTCTACCTTGGACAACAGATATCAAGCTAGGTAATGTCGAAGAAGAAAGGTATATAAAATTTGGCCAGAGTGCATTTGGGAGAAACAGTACGATTTTCAAGAGCAATTTACCGTTAATTATTAAAAGTCTTTAATCAGTGCATCCTTTCAGTTGCTATGGATCAGGGAGATGGACCTTAACTAAAAATGAAGTACAGAGGTTTCAAGAAGCACAAAGAAGTATAGAGAAACGCATGCTTGATGTAACAAGGAAAGATAGGAAGAGGAACTCGTGGATCAGTAAAATGACAAGACTTGATGGTATCATGATTAAAGTAAAGACCCTCAAGTGGCAATAGGCTGGACATATTGCTAACGAACTAATAACAATTGGAGAACTGAAATACTAGACTGGATACCAAGGTACAGGAAAAGACCCAGAAGAAGACCACGTGGACAATAGGTGGATGAAATTCGAAGGCATGCTGGACTCTTGTAAAAGACTAGCCCAAGACAGAATTTTGTGGAGGACACAAGGGGAGACGAGGCCTTCAATCATAAGTAAATTGATAATGGTTGATGATATTGGTGATATATACTCGTATACCCGCACACATACGCTCTGCCTTCATTAAAACATGTTGATGAAGACGTGTTAATTTTCATTTGTAATCAGGAGCGGTTTAGCAATTTTGAACCTCTCCGTACTACAAAAAAAATTCGTTGTGATATAGAACTTCTTTTTTCAGAAATTTAAATCACTTCAAAATCATTTAAAGAGTTTTACAATCAATGAACTATACATAAAGAGAAAACCAATACAGTTTTAACTTCTTAAAAAATCCCCTTTTCCACTGAATCGCCTAGATAGATCTTAATTTACTGCGGACTGTGACACTAAAATGTTACAATGATATCATTTAGAATGGTGTTTTGCGAACCCTTGCATTTTGAACGTTTGGGGTCAAAGAAATGTCGCCATACAGAAATAACGATGTTGATATTTAAAACAAATAGTTGAGTTTTATGGATTTTGAATGACAGACGAACAGTTTTAGTGCTCAAAAACGAGTAACTAAACATATGTTGTTCTAATTAACGAAGATAGATGTCTGAATCTCACCAGAATTTCAAATAAGAAAGACAGACTTTGAACAAACTGATTAGTCCCGAGGTAACATTTTTTTTCAGGCTAAATACAAACGATAAAAGTAATACCAAATTTTGACACTTATGAACCACAGCCGGCTATATAGGTCTCTAATACATACGCTTATCGGTGTGAGCATGATTTTAGCTGAGATCCGCGTCTTCATATCAGCTAGAAGTCCAATCACTTAATGAAACTTCATTCAGTAGATCACCGGATGCTACTGTTTTTGCCACTCAGTCTTCTCAGTGCAACATCATGTTTTTATTGATACAATGATGTGCGTTCAGGAAGACAACAGTGGAATGTCATCATTACGCGAACAAGTAAATTTAGTGTTCGCAATAATAAGGGCGTTGCTTCATGGGGGATGAGTGGTAGACAGTTCAGCTCAAGGTTGCATGTTCATCCAGCGTTCAGAATACACGAAGCTTTCGTAAATAGACAGCATGCTTAAAAAATTTAATCAAATTACAGCGCTGTTTGGTCCGGGTATTCCCGTTTTGCGAACACCGTTCATCCGAAGCCAGTGAAAGGAAATGCTATTAAGGGAAGTAAGGAAAACATTGTTTTTCTTCAGCTTGTACAAGCATTTGCATCCATTAATAAGAGATAAAATGATCAGATAGTTGCGCCCTGATTTTTTGCATTTACGACAACGATAGCCATCTATGAAATAAAATAAAATAAAATATTTAACTGAAACAGTTTTTAAATGATTTGTTGATATTTTCCATGTAACTTCTAAATTTCAATGCTGCAGCTAGAATAAGTTTTTAAAATGTAGAAAGAAAATTAAACGTCTTTGCGATTTATATTTTTTTGTTTGACATATTGCGTTTTTAAAACAGTTTCAGAATATATATGTAAATTAGAGGCGAATCTTCAATGTGTTTTTATTTCAGCAAATCTTTTGAAAAAAGGTACGTGCCTATAATATCACTTTGTACGTCTGCGGATACCATATTTCGGCAACTATTAGTCCAACTTGGAAAATACCTTTTGCATTGGGAAGCCCAAAATGAGACAGCGATGTTCATTGCTTTTTAGTCCTTTTCTGATGCATAACTTCGTCACTAGAGAACGTAAATGCAGATATTATCGAATTCAAAACGCATGTTATTCGATATCACTGCTTCTAAAAATCCAATCGAAGAATCCCTTCCTTCCATCGATACCACTTATAACAACACATGTTTGGGTTGAATTTCATTTTCAAGTAATGCACAATTTTCCCGCTAGAGGCATAAAAATAAATTGCGATTTCTCCGATATCTCTGCTTCTAAAAGTCCAATTTGAAAACTCCTTTTTGAGTCGAATAGAGTTCTTGGTGGTAAACGTTCTGCACATAATTTCTAACTTTTGGTAAAGAACTATTTTGCAACTAGCGCGCGTGAGGGTATATCTCTGTTTCCGATGTATTTGCAGCAATATCTGCGCTTCTAAAAACTCGACTGAAAAAATTCCTTTTTACGGTCAGACACCCGCTCACCATGGAAAATATTTTGCCCAAATATTTCTTTGTTGGACTGCGTTTCTGTTGCAGAATGTTTTGCAAAGAATTTCAAATTGCTATTAACGCACAAGTTTACCACTAGAGTGAATAATTTCACGTTTCCGTTTACAGCATATTATTACCACGACCCTGGTATATTGTGGTGGTCGAGGAACACAACATCATCTATTCAAAATACACTGGTTTTCATAAATCAAGCAACAAAGAGAAAAATCGCTATAATTGGGCGAAATGTAGCTCAAATTCCACGAAATTTGCATATGTTACGAGGAAGGCATACAGCATCGATGTGAGGAAGGCAAATGAGGGGCCCTGGCAGCGTTTTATGCAAATACGCAAGAGCTTAAAACCAGCTGTTTCTGAAGAAGTCGCCAATTTATGTGCGGCGGTGAATGACAAGATTTCGTGATAGCGATTTTGTTAACATGGCTTCGAGACGTCATGTACCAGCGGAGTTACGCTACAGAGCGATAGACCGAATCGAAGCAGGGCAACTGCAGGCGGACGTCGCAAGATGACTCAACGTCGATCGTTCTGTGGTCAGGAGGATGTGGCAGCACTTCCAAGCCACAGGTGCAGCTTCCCGAAGATACAGTAAACATAGGCCAAGGGCGACGACCTCCACGGATTACCGGTATTTGCGGCTTTCGGCACGGCGGAATAGGACGGCTACACCGACTCATCTCAGATCTGTGCTTGCGGCAGCCATCGGAAGGACGCTATCTGTTTCTACGGTACGCAGACGGTTACATACAGGAGGACTGTATGCTCGGCGGCCGGTATTATGCGTGCCCCTCATATCCCGCCACCGGAGGGAGCGTTACAATTGGGCACGAATGCATGCGAATTAAACTCAAAATCAGCGGCGGTCCGTTCTGTTTCACGGATGAGTCGCGGTACTGTTTACAGAGTGACCTTCGCCGATTTTACATCTGGAGAGAGGCCGGTACTCGCTATCTTCCCTCTAATATACAGGAAAGAGGCACCTACGGTGGTGGTTGTGTTCTGGTGTGGGCAGGCATATCGTTAGGCGGCCGTACCGACCTCTATGTATTGCCACATGGAAACCTCAATGCTCAGAGATACATAGACATCTTGGACCCTATTGTTCGTCCGTATGCGGCCGCAATTGGCGATGCATTTGTACTGCAGGCTGATAACGCACGCCCTCACAGAGCTCACCTCGTGCACCAGTACTTGGAACAGGAGACTATAGTCCGTATGGAATGGCCAGCACGCTCTCCCGATCTGAATCCCATTGAGCATGTCTGGGATGGTCTCGGGAGGCGTGTTGCTGGCCTCTAGCCCACTTCGCGAACCCTGCAGGGGCTCTTCACTGCTTTGCTCGAGCAATGGACGCAGCTACCCTCGGAACGTCTCGACACCATAATTAAGAGCATGGAACATCGCTGTTGGGCCTGTATTGCTGTTCGGGATAACCACACTCCGTATTGAAGTACCTTTCCTATTTCATCTTAATACCTATATTTCTCTATTTTCATATTTGCATCACTCATACAAAATGTAAATGCTTTGTATCACATGTTCCTACTTTTTTTGTGTTGCATTTGGTCTGATAAAGCTTACTACCAAATTTCATCCGAATCGGTAGTAAACTTTTTGAGTTATCACGAATTTTTCATTTGTTGCTTAATTTATGGAAACCAGTGTAATACAGTATAACTATACTAACGATCCGAATTTCTTGGCGTAGAAAAGAAATAAACAAAAAACCCAACTGGTTGATGTGCGAAAGCTTGGAAACTTTGATTTCTGTTCTACGCCAAGAAATTCGGATAATTAGCACAGCTATACTATTTTGAGTAGAGTTGGTGTACAGTTCCTATTTATTAATACAATCACGAACAATGAAATTTGCGCACCAAGAAGGAAGCATCGGACTGAACTGAAATTTTATGGACGTAATGATACAGATGAATAATACACATGATGGCAAAAACAGAGCTGCAGGAAAATTACAGAGGGATCTGTGGCACGCAGTCTGGTCATCTTCAATAGAGCGTCGCACTGCCTCATGCGGCGATAATGCTGCAATACGGTCCGGCACGGAGGCGAACACACGCCTAATGTTGTCTGCGGCAGACTGGCCCACACGTGTTCGACGGTGTGCTCCAAATCCTGGATAGCGTGGCACGGCTGCAGCCAGCGTTTCAACTGTTCCCACACATGCTCGATAGGGGACATGTCCGGGGAGCGGGCAGGCCATGGAAATGGGTGGACATGACGTTGGCAGTCGTAGGTAACCCGAACCGTGTGCGCGCGGGCCTTATCCTGCTGGCATAGCGCACCTGGGATTCCGGCCAGGAATGGGAGCACATAGGGCAGTAGGATCTCATCCACATACCGTTGGCCTGTCAATAGTCCAAATACCACTACTAGAGCTGATGGGCTAGAGACCATAATAATGCATTGGCTACAGACCATAATGCCTCCTCAGATCATAATGCATGCAGTGCGGGAAGTGTAGCGCTCGATAGCGAGTTTCGGATTGTGCCGTTGACCCGGGGACCTCCACACCCGGACACGATGATCATCTGTCCCCAAAACGAAGAGGCACTCATTGATAAACACCACTCGTCGCCAGTCTGTGGCGTTCCACGTCGCTCTGACCTGGCACCAATGCACACGGAGCCGGCGATGTTCCGGTGTTAATGGCAGCACATGTAAGGGGCGCTGGGATCGCAGATTCGCTTCCGCGAGGCGTCGGGAAATGGTTCGTGGGCACACCGGAGCCGCTACATCTGCCTGTATAGTGGACCGGGTCCCCGTAGGATCCGTTCGTGCCTGGCGCACGATCCGTCGATCCTCTCTACCGGTGGTCCTGCTGGTCCGTCACGAGCCGATCCGCAGTGTGGCAGTGCCATCAGGTGTCTACTGCTCCCAACACAGTCGGACGGTATGGTCAGAATGATCCACGTGGCGGGCTATACGGCGCGCCGACCACCCTGCAGTTTTCAGCCCGATGATCAGGCCTCTTTCAAAGTCCATAAGTTGCGCAAATCGACGTCTCTGGCGTCTACCCGGCATTCCTGTCACTCTGTACTCTTGCTTACGTCGGCCGGTGCTTTTTACTTTCATGGGGCATCGACTCCAAGCCGGTTTATAAGGTTGCCGGTTCGTGCTTGCAGCGCCACCACAGGGTGTGCGGTCATGTGCACTCACACCAAACGTGGATCATTCGCGTACCAGCACGCGCTCTAGCTATTCGCAAAGTTTCGCGGTTGTAGCAAGTTTTCTTCTAGGTGCGCAAATTTCATTATCCGTGAGTATAACATCGTCTATTTGGATAAACAGCGAGGTCGCGTCCTCCCAGAAATTCAGTAACCCAAGCTCAAAGTTTACGGACTTCGTGTTGTGATTTTGTATGAGGCTTTTACGAATAATTCGCAAAACCCCCATGTGTCGCATATTGTGAGACAGAAAAACATACACAGCCTTAAGAAGTGCGTCACACAAAATTAAATAAATAACTTGATACAGTTTATTATGAAAAATATGTAAAATATTTTAAAACTTTTTGGGAGATGAGAAATTAAAGTTAATTTAACGTAAGTTATCAACTTTAGCCATGTGAACTGATCCTTGCATATTAAGCCTGTTTCACTCCCAGATTTACAATAAAATGAAGATAAGTTCCCACCAAATTTTTCTCTGAGAAAGAATAGTGTCCGTGGATAGGCGCATATATACACTGAAGAGCAATTGAATTAGAGATACCTGTCTAGTAACGTGTAGCACCACCTTTCGCCCTGATGACGGCGGCGATTCGTCTCGGCATGGACTCGACAAGACACCGGAAGCGTTGGGAAGCCATACGGATCCACGACCCCTGAAAAAGCTCCCACAGTTCACGAAGATTTGATGGAGCGGGGAAAGAGCCTCGAACATCTCTCCCGATGGCATCCCAGATGTGCTCGATGGGATTGAGGGCAGGTGACCTAGCTGGCCAGGGAAGGGAGGTCACGTCGGTGGAGTGTTACTCCAACCATTCGGATACAATCCGGGAGCGATGGCACAGTGCATTGTCTTGTTGTAGGATGAGGTCCCCAGTGGGATGTTGAAGACGCACAAACTTGAGCAAATGGTCGTCCAGGATATCCCGGTAACGTTGACCTGTGAGGGACGATGTCAGACGTACCAGGGGTCCCATTTCAGTTCACGTAAACAGTCCCCAGACGAGAATGCCACCCCCACCAGCTTGAAGAGTACCCTGCTGGCAAGAAGGATCCATCGCTTCATGTGGTTTGCGCCGTACCCGTATCCTGCCATCCGCATGTACCAACGTGAATCTCGACTCATCAGTCCAGGCAATATTTTCCCACATGTCTAGGGTCCAGTGACGAGATTCCCGCGCCAGTGCTAATCTTTGCACCCTGTGATGTGTGGTCAGCAGCGGTACCCTCGTGAGACGATGGCTTCTGTACCCCATAGCGAGGCGATGGTTCTGGATGGTGTGGCTGCTTACACGTTTTTGTGCACCAGCGTTAAATTGCCGAGTGATTTCTTGCACTGTGACCCGTCTATCCGCTGTTACAATGCGAGCTAGCCGACGATGACCCCGCTCATCCACACGCTGTTGTCCATGACAGTTGGCCCTTTCAGGGATGGTATTACCGGATTCGATGTACTCACGGTGCACCCGTGATACAGTGACTCGTGAAAATCCCAGTGCCTTCATGACTTCCGAGATGGAGTGACCCATTCGTCGGGCACCGACAATTTGCCCACGATCAAATGCGTTTAGATCCTTCGTCTTACCCATACTGCGTCCGACTCTTACTGATTCCCGTCGCATCACTCCTTATATTGTCGGATCGTTGCATACGTCATGTCGTTTCCGTTTACAGGGCCGCCCACAGCGCCACATTTGCTTAACGCCAGCTGTCTCTAATTCAATTGCTCTTCAGTGTATAGACAACCGGTTCACCGCTGAGGACAGCTATTACTTGAATTTTGAGGATTTCTTGTTCTTTCTTACCATGGTGCCCCATGGTAAAGAAAAGAAGGAAATGCCTTTTTTGGTCATTCCCAAGAGAGTCCACGTTGAACGAAATATAGTGACTTGACCACCGGTACGGCCACCAGGATGCCCCGACGGGCTGGGGAACAATGGGAGAGGAAAGAAAGCAAAATAAAAAATAAATAAAAAAGAGTAACTTTCATACCATACCCTTAAAAAATTAAGGGGTAAAACAATGTTATCCGAAATACGAAGTATATCCGCGGCAACAATATTTGCAGCAATGTCTGTGCATCTAAAACCCCGATTGAAAAAAAAACATTTTTCTGTCAGATACTAACTACGAAAATATTTTGAGTGCATTTCCAATCTAAATAACCAACATTTTCTAAGCTAATCGGCGAAAATATTCAATCTGTTTTTCACGATATCTCTGCTTCTAAATGTCCGATTTAAAAACAAAATTAACACCGGATACCATTTTCTTTGTGGAACAGTTTGTACGCACTCGTGGGCTTTTGTAGTTCACAGTTCTAGTGCTAGGCGATGTTAGTGTGTATTTCTGTTTGAAACTGTATCTTCCCTTCCAAATGTTCCTATTGAATTTTTGTTTTGTTTTACTGCATGCCATTTGCTACAGTTAAGATTGGGAACATTATCCTCTTTAAATAATGCACATTTATCCCTTTAGGGGCATAAATGTCGAAGCTTTTCTCTCTATCTCTGCTTCCAGAAGACGTATTTGAAATATTCTTTTCCCTTAGCATAGCTTTCGCCCTGAAGAATACATTTCACACATTTTCTTCCTTTTACTATTTCCGTCAGGAACATCAGTGTATATTTCAATTTGAGAAAGAGTTAATTCGATTCTAAAAATCCCATAAAAACCCTGGTTTGGTAGGATACTCATGTATTTTGCCCCTATTTTCTTCTTTAAGTGACGCACAGCTTTTTTTGGCTACGGGGAGTAGTTATATAGCGTTTTTCTCTATATCTTTCTTCTAATGTTCGATTTAAAATCACTTTTGCCTGTAACAAACTTTGTTATCTTCGTAACAAACTTTGTAGCCGCTAGTGAAAGTAAGTAGCTATTTCTACAATATTTTTGGATATATATATATATGCATATCATCATTGTCAACCATTATCAATCCACTGCTGGGTGAAGGTCTCCCCATGTTTATTCCACAATTGTCTGTCTTGAGCCTCTCTCCTCCATGTCACTCCGGCAAGCTTTCGAATTTCATCCATACATCTCTCATGGTGTCTTCTGGGCCTTTTCCTGTCCCTTGGAATCCAGTCTAAAATTTCGGTGGTCTGTTCTCCTGGCAATATGTCCACCCTATTGCCATTTGAGTGATTTCACTCTGGTCATGATGTCTTCCACTCTTGTCATTTTTCTGATCCACGAGTTCCTCTTCTTATCTCCCTGGTTACACCAGGCATGAATCTCTCCATGCTGCTTTGAACTGTCTGCAGTCTTTGTATGTCTTTTTTACGCTTTCCAACCGTAGGTTGAAGAAGCGTAGGCTATATGCTCCAGCTTTGTCCGTCCGTCGGTCCGTCCGCACGATAACTCACGTGAAAAAGGTTCGATTTCGACGAAATGTTAGTGTGTGGTAGGGGACCACCTGGGGACGAACCCTATTGAAAATGGGCGAAACAGGGTCAAAGGTCAGGACATAGGAGCGAGATCCATTCCATTGCTCTTATGCGTCATAACTTACGTAAACATTGTTCGATTTCGATGAAATTTTAGTGTGTGGTAGGGAACCACCTGGGGACGATCTCTATTGAAAATGGGTGAAATAGGGTCAAAGGTCAGGACATAGGAGCTGGATCCATTCCATTGCCTTTATGCGTCATAACTTGCGTAAAAATGGTTCTCTTTTAATGAAATGTTAGTATGTGGTAGGGAACCACCTAGGCACGAGCCTTATTGAAAATGGGCTAAATGGGGTCAAAGGTCACGCAGGGCATAAGAGCGGGATTTATTCCATTGCCCTTATGCGTCATAACTTGCGTAAAAATGGTTCGATTTCGATGAAATTTTAGTATGTGGTAGGGAACCACATGGGCACGAGCCCTATTGAAAATAGGCGAAATGGGGTCAAAGGTCAGGACACTGGAGTGGGATCCATTCCATTGCCCTTGTGCATCATAACTTACCTAAAATGCTTGGATTGCGACAAAACGTTATCATGTTGTTCCGGAGATATAGTGAACCGGCTCTGTTGAATATCAACGAAATGGGGTCAAAGGTCATTGCGCGAAATCAAGATTAATTCCACAGCCATTATTCTCATAACTTACGTAAAACCGCTTCTATTGTGACAAAACTTTAGTATGTTATTCCTGAGGTATACTGAACCGGTTCTGTTGAATATCACCGAAATGGGGTCAAAGGTCAGGACACAGGAGCGAGATTTATTCCACTGCCATTATCCACATAACTTGAGTGATAATTTCTGGTATGTTGGAAAGCGTATCATTGCATGATTTTACTAACTTGTTTAGTTAAGGTCCACGTTTCCGCTCCGTACGTAAGCAGTGGAAGGATGCATTGATTAAACATTTTTCTTTTAAGACACAATGGCATACTGCTCTTAAAAATTGTAATGTTTCTTCCAAAAGCTCTCCATCCAAGTTTTATACACCGATTAATTATTTCATCAATGTGACTTTCACTTGATATCTGCTGCCCAACATAAATGTATTTATCGGTTATCTCAAGATTTTCTCCATCAATCGATAAATCTTCGTTTCTTGTAAAAGCATTGTACATCACTTTTGTCTCCTGAAAGTTCATTGTTAATACCACTTCTTTACTCTTATCAGCAAGTTCTTAGATCATACCTCTGCATATATATATATTATTATTATTAAGACTAGTTTGGCTTACAATCAGCCTATTGAGGCCTTTGCAGAGTGGACGTACCATGTTATCCTTAGCTTCTCTGAAAAGTTGGCTGGTCTTGGTATTATGTTTTGACAACAATCTGCATTTCTCCGGTGCTTCAAAAAAGTCCCTCTCTAAACTTCAAGAGCAATATATTTTTACAACAACCGATAAAGCTAGCAATAATTTTGCAATTATCTGTAAAAAGTTCTATTTCGATTTGATTAATCATGGAACTTAATAATAGAGTAACCTACGAGCCAGTAAGTTAATGCATCAAACAGCTTAGAAAATTGGTTTAAAGCCTTCTCCAGGAAACTTAAAATTCTCTCAGTTAGAAGCTATGAACCTGAATTTCCGTTTCTTTTTGCTACGGTTAAGTTTTATAAAGATCCTGTGAAATTTAGGTTAATAGCTAGTGGTGTAAGGAGTCATAAAAAGAAAATAGACCAGGCTTCTGAAGCACTTTTGTAAAAAGGTTTTGGAACTTATTGGCAACAGTACTAATGTGCAGAACAGGGAATTTTGGATTATAAATAACAATTCCGAAGCGATTTCCTCTATTCTTAGCTTAAAGCCCATAGATATTAATACATTGTATTTATGATTTCGAGAACCTATATACCAATCTGCCTCTTTCAGACATTTTTCCACTTTTAAGGATCTGTATGTAGAATTTAAAATCAACCAAATTGTTAATGCTAATGCTTGGAATACTTTTCTTAACTGTTGCATCAATAATAACCATATTTTTTTTTATAAGAAAACTCTCTATAAGCAAATTAACGGTATTCCAATGGGATGTTCTCACTCTACTAGTGTTTGTAACCTTTTCCTGTTCTATAAAGAATATAAATTTATTAAAAATCACCCCACCTGCTCAGATAGCTACTTATGCACTTACAGATATATTGATGATTTGCTATGTATAAATAACTCTGAAATAAGAGAATGATTTTACTGATATCTATCCTAGCTGTCTTAAATTACCAACCAAAATAGCCAGGAGCTTGAATTCCTAGATTTAAGCATTAAGCTCAACAGAGGTAACTCTACTATTTGCCTACTCGATAAAAGAGTTAATTTTCCTTTCAAAGTAGTTAAATATTTGCACTGGAATAATAATATGTCAACCAGAGTAATTGAAGGAATGTACTTATTTCACAGGTACTTAGAATTTCAAGAATTTGCAGCAATAATTTGGATTTCCATGAACATATCAGTATCTTATTAAATAGTTTTCTAGACAACCAAATTCCTTCTTCTTTTATTAAAACAACTTTAAGAAAAATTATTCTGAATAATAGAGTTAGGTTGGCAGATCTAATTTAATTACATACACAGTTAATAATATGATTCTGACCAATCAAAGCCGTAAGGAAGTTGGTCTAGAGGATGCCTATTAACTACCTAAAGGAACCTTAGTGCTATGGATATGACGGTCCTATTAAAACAAAAAATTAAATAATATAAACAAAATCACAAAAAAAGCTTAAAAATCTGTTTATAAAAGAAAATAAAAACAAATAAAAAAGAAAACTAGTTATTCATCACTAGGATAGCTATACTAAAAATAGTAAAACCAACATTAAAATTAATAAGATTCTGATTAATCTATAGAAGCTCACTAAGGTGATTTAATACATGCAAAGATTATTAAATAAACTGCTCGTGTATTTTATAATATTTCTCATGTATTCTGGAGAGTTAATTCTGCTCATTCTGATCATACAGATCCACAGTCTTAAGTTTATATATTTTTTCTCTGGTTAAAATCTCCGCGCGTTGGTTTCTTGCTGTATGAGGAGGCCATCAGCCCCACCCTCACTGCCCCCCAGCGTCTAGGGAGTGGCGGAAGAGGTCCGCCATGTTCTCCTCTTGTGAGGAGAAAAGTTTTTGTCGCACAAGAGGTAAGCTCTCTTCATTGTTTTTGGGTTCTAGGTTTTATAAGTTCAATGTTTGTACTTTATGTACCTTTTCTCTGTCGTTTTTTAGCTTTTCAGCTTTTAAGCATTGGTTTGTCTGTTAACATTTATGCGGGTTTTAACTCTTACTTTTCTTTGTAACTTTGAGCATCTTTTGGGGTACCTAGGAACAGAAGATGGCTAAGCTTGTTCCTGTTCTATGCGCTGTCTATGCGCTGTTTTTTCAAAGTAGTAAAGTTCTTAATAACTAATTAATTATGCACTTAAAGCACTGCTGAAATACTTTGTACATATTGCAACTAACTGTTTAAGGTATATAACTTTCACAAAGTTTTCTTTAGTTAATTATTATCTGTCTAAAGTCATTCTCGTTTTCGTGCTGTCATACCGTCTGTAGAGTAGGGGGTTTTAGACTCAAGTTTTCTTTCAAAAATCTGTTCGTTATAAATTAACATTTCCTTTTTTAATTGCAATTGTTCCTTAAAATTTGGATTTCTTTTGCATGTGGTTCCTGGTTCAGAGTTTAAATTCTCTCTCAAACGAACTTGGAATTTCCATGTGGTATAGCAGTAAAATCATTTCTATTTATTATGTCACTCTCAAAATCAGCTTGAGTTCTCTTTAATCTTCTTCTCTCTGTTTAATAGTAACAGATGAAGAGCATGGGTCGGGCCATGAAGGTTAATGGATGCAAGCGAAATTGTTAACTAGTGCTAGGTCATGCTACTCTACGGAGGACATGACTTATATATATATTTTTTAAACTATTTTAGGTGGGAATGTTACTTGCATCTATGGCCTTGCAGAAACCCATTTCCAACTAGGTCTTTGTAGAAGTGAGAAAATGCAGAGTTTTGCTGGTCCTTGATAAAGCCAAGGCTCAGTATTCTCGACACCTTCTACATTCAGTTGTTTTATTTTATTTTTTTATCTTTTCTCCTTTTACTCACACAGGTAGATACATAACCTTTTCAACCAAGTTGTACTAGGTGTGAGTCAAAATTATATATGTATTTTTTTGCTTAGGTATCTTCTTGATAGAATGTGAATTCTGAATTTTCAAAACTGCTGCGTTGCGCGTTTTGATTTTCAGGTTATTTTGCACCGCTTCGTGTTAAATTCTAAAATTTTTTCCTTAGTCTTCAGTTTTGCTCTTATAGTATATATATATATATATATATATATATATTCCATTCACTATGCATAACCCCGCTCACACTGCGTATTTTAAATTACGCAGTTTTTCTTTAGGTGGTGGAAATGTATTCCCTTTTTTGCTGAAATAAATTTTTTTTTCATGTCGGAAAGTATTCAAAAGAAGTGCTCATTACTTCCAAAAATTCGGTGTCATTTCTCTTGTTAATATATTTTGCTGACAGGCAGCAACGCATCTTTTGCACTTACGAAAGCTTAAGCATGGCGTCTCTCCTCTCTGTATCTTCGCCAGAGGTACATTGACATGCTGGGCGAGTTGTATGAAAATCAAAACGCACGACAAAATGAGCGCTGTCCATCGAAGTCTATCAGTAGAACGTGGGATGTTCCAGCGTAAATCGGAATTAGCCATTTTCTTTTCGTCCTATTGAAAGAAGACGTCTCGAAGAATCAGAACGATGGAGAACTAACTGTTGGGAGGTTAGAGACCGAACAATCGATCACGAAGGTAGCTTGATTCTTTAGTGTCAACTGTTATGTTATCTACAGGTCTGGAACCAATTTCAAACAAGTGGAACAATCATTCGGAACCTGTTTCGGACGATCCGAGAGTGACAGTATCTTAAGACGACCGCTAAATTGCAGAATGTGCCAGACGAAATAGGAGTAAAGCACCACCCAGCCTGCATTCGGACATCATCGCAACAACAGGAAGACAGGCATCTATCTGTAATTTGACCAAAAGGATCTATAACTGTGAATTCTATGCAGGTACATTACTTGCACGTGTGCTGTTTCATCCCAACCACAGGCGCTCCCGCATGTTCTTACGAAGATGTCAATTGAACCTTGGAACAATGTCGTAATATCTTGTTCACGGAAGGGTCACGTTTCTCTTTGGAATATCTCAGCAAATGTGTATCAGTCTGACAAAATGTTGGAATCCTCTACACATCTAACAAGTGTTTAGGTGGTCGGTAAAGTGACTGTGTGGGCAGGCTTCTCAATAGGAGTCCATACTGACCACCAAGGCTGGAATCCTCTACACATCTAACAAGTGTTTAGGTGGTTGGTAGAGTGACTGTGTGGGCAGGCTTCTCAATGGGAGTCCATCCCCTCTAAAGGTTCTTTGACTGCCACAAAGTACCGGAATGACATTTTCGGATCCTACGTAAAGCCATAGTCTGGTAAAGTTTGCGTAGATTTTATCCCAATGAATGTTAACGAGTATATCCAAAAGAGCTAAAGTCGTCAAGACATTTTACAAGATATAAAATGAATGGAGTGGTCAGCATTTTCTTCATAAACTTAATCTCACTGAATAACTGTGATATGCCTTATGGAGGAATATTGCTCCCTCTCTCTCTCTCTCACTCACACAAACACACTTTCAGCCTCCCGCTCTTCAAAACTTCTGAGACCACAAAGCGACTCTCATTCGGCCGTGGTAATTATTGATATGCCTTATGGAGGAATATTGCTCACACACACACACTTCCAGCCTCCCGCTCTTCAAAACTTCTGAGACCACAAAGCGACTTTCATTCGGCAGTGGTAATTATTACCTTTCGTCTCGCTGGATCATCTTATTGAGGGTACGATTTTTCGATGCAAGGACTACATTCTAGTTTTGTTACCACATTTTGTACTAACAAAACTGTTATGGATTTGCTTCACAAAAGTTCACAAAAGATTTAACTTCAGATACTATCTTTTGCGAGCCAACGGAGCGTCTTTTATTGGGGGACACATTCCTCCGTATAGGTGTCCCTGTGAGAAGTTGAGAAGCGTTTTCTGTTATATTTTTATCAATGAAGTATAACATCAAAAGGCCGTCAGTCGTAAATAAAGGAGGAAATTTGTAGGCAGTACAGAAAGCAATATTTTCTGTGTATTGCACCTGGGTGGAGAGAGAGCATGCCACCAGCCGAACAATTTATGGAAAGACTCAAATGTTCTGCGAATTTTAAAAACTTGAGAGGAGAACGCTTACATCCGTCGAAGAGTGCGGTCTTACTTTCGACAAGAGAGAATTGCCGTCTTGTAACGAGACCGGGGGAAGGAGGCGGGAGGAAAGCCGAGTTTCGCTACGTGTTCCGGAGAGAGCGATGGGTTGTTCCCTTCTCACCCGCCCTTCTTCAATAAGAGCATTCCTTTTCGCGAGAGCAAAAGACTGCGCCAGATGGACTTGGAGATGTCAAACCAAGTGAGAAACCTGAAATTCTGCGCATGTGTTAGTGCTCCATACACTCCCAACCGTGGATTATTTCTTCCAGGACAGTACTTGTAAGTAGAGAATCTTTCGTTTCCATTGCTGTGTCAAGTGACAAGAAAAGCACATGAAATTAAAATGATCTGTTCATCCAGAAAAACTTCAAGACTGATGGGCGCAGATTTTGACCACCATTGTGTACATAATCATGTAAGCAGCTGATATCACTGTAAATAAAAATGCCTGTAAATAACATCCAGTCTGCATGTTTGGAGTTGGCAGAGGTGAGTCTCTTGTAGTATGGCAAATACTCTGATCTAGCAAGCCGTCCCCCTCTCGAGAGAAATGAGGCCATTGGGATATTTGTACCGGGATATACACTACTCGACATAAAAAGCGCCACTCTTCTTTTCTTCTTCCAACCCTTCTTACAGCCAATTAAGGCTATAGGTTTCCCTTATTTTATGAGGGATTTTCTGGTCTAATTTTCCCCGATGACCAATCGTCTTGGAACTCCATCCTGCCAGGTTTAAGTTAGGGACAAAGAGCGTCCGGGGTCGACTTCACAGGGAACCAACTACGCATTCGCGTCCCCACAAACAGGGAGTTTGCGAAAAAAAACCCGGAAAAACCATAGACTAGATGCCGGCAGGGCCAAAAAAAGCGTCACACCATGAAGGAATGCACGAAATGCGACGAAACGTAGCATGCATACAGATATCAAGTGGAAAAGAAGTGATTTAATTTCTGAGGGATTAGATGAAAGCCATGAGTGAGGAGATAGTATAATGTGGCCTGAGTCAGTAGGTCGTATGACCGCCAGGCTGGGCTATATGCATTGGTCAACATGGCACGGCATCGAGTGGAAAATTTGCCTGAAGAATCACTGACCCTGCGTCGTTGACTTGTATCCATAATTCATGGACATTACGAAAAGGTCGTGCAGAGGTGTTAAGTCATCTGCTTGTGACGTCCCACATGTTCCTTCTTGTTGAAACTGGGCATCAGGGATAGCACGGAGCTGCAGCAACGAAACGGGCTGCAGCCTCTCATCGGCGTATCGTCGTGCTGTCATTGAACCAACTATACGTACGAGCGGTGGAAGGCTGTTGAAACTGATAACTCCGCAAACCATGACAACAGGCTGAGCAGCAGTATGGCGCTTACGGATAGCAGCAAGATTATCCCTGTAACCACGTCGTCTCGAAGCTCTCATTCGGCGAAAGTCGGCACTGAGCAAGAAGCGAGACTTGTCGATGAATACGACACGGTTCCATTCGTCCCGCCAAACATGTCTGGTGCAACACCCACTAAGCATACGAGCTATGAACGGCTGTGGATATTGATAGATCTCCAAGATATGAGGCCGGGCTGAGAAGACGTATGACGTTCACGGATTGCAGCAAGATATGCCTGGTGACGATGTCGTTCCCAGATTCTCAATCAGCAATTGTCGGCGTTGTGACAGAAGCGATAATCGTCGCTGAATACAACATGGTTCCATTCGTCCCGTCACGCATGATTGGTATAACACCCACTATGTATAAGAGCTATGAACGGCTGTTGACATTGATATGGCTCCAAGCCATGAGACCGGGCTGAGAAGCCGTATGACGCTCACGGATTGCAGAAAGATATGCCAGGTGACGATGTGATTCCTAGTGAGGGGATACTACGGCTTGCCGTCGATTGCGGCGATTGAGAGGTTCGGATGTCTACCTACGTGCACCAGTCCTACTACGGCGAAGCACGTTACTTTCAATCACTATCGCTACATTCGGCCGACAGTTGTTGCATATCGATGCGTTTCTGCGCTGGTGGGACGCAGGGACCAATCAGCCGTACGTAGCCCCAAAACGAAGCCTCTGGTAAATATTGCCGTGTGATTATAGGAGTCTCCTGACGTCGCCCAGACATTATCACTCCTTACACGTGCTTTTGCTACCGAGATCACTTCAATGCAGTGGTCCACACGCCCAGGTGAGGACGACCAAACTTAGCTACGCTGATTATTTGCATTCCTTACCTGTGCTTTCGCCACCGAGATCACTCTGATACAGTGGTCCACACGCCCAGGTGAGGACGACCAAACTTGGCTATACTAATTATTTACACTCCTTACACGTGCTTTCGCCACCGAGATCACTCCCATGCAGTGGTCGTACACGCCTAGGTGCTGAAGACCAAACTTAGCTACGCCGAGCTATTTTCCCCTTTGATCTCCGTCACCTATCACGCAGTTGGTCCACAACTGCGATCATAACCCAACTGTCGACACATACCCACCAATTGGCATGGCGCTCCTACGAATACTTTCTGTTGTGGCATTTTCTATGTTGAGCAGTTTCGGCCATATCGGTAACAGGTTTTGTATACCAAACGTCCACCCTATTTTAGTGTTGTATCCTTGAAGCATGCGTTTTCTCGTATCACATGCATCTGTATTATCTCATAAGCTCTACAATCATACAGCCTGAATATCATTGTACCATGCCATGAAGTTTGACATACATTGTTTAAATGATTTTGGAAATGCGCTCATTTTCTTGCTTTGTACTTAACCTTTGACCGTCAGTGTATGTAATTTTTAACGCCAGGTTCAACTTTCTCATCGAGGCAATATTAAAACAATAGCTTCCGTGATTGATTTATTACCAATTCATGGTTTCTGAGTCTGTTGATTTGCTGAAATATACCCCGGAACGATTTCACAAGTTTATTATTGTAATGCTGAACTTTCCTTTCTTTTTGCCGAGACATTGTTTGATTTAGCGGCTCATGTTTTTCTTATTGGATGCATTTAATGACAAAGTGGAATCTGGTGGAAGTGATTCCAGTTCTTCAGTTCTTTCAACTTTGGTAATAATCAAATTTCGTTTGTTAGGTCAGCTGTAACACAGATAGAAACGTTAAAATAATATTCACCAGTAATGTTTCATACGTATCTGAAGTGATAAATGGATCGCATAGGACAGCGTAACTGTGACACTGAAAAGCACTTCAGATAACACTAGAAACCTCCTACATAATGTCGATTTACGTGGATGTTTTTCGAGAAATCGTAAGACATGTAGCCGATAAAGACTGACTAAATACCTAGCTCTCTGCAACACGACAAATAACAGCTGTTTGCTATAGACCTTTCCGAAAGACATTTGCGAGCTTAGAATTTTCTTTTCGGAGTCATGTTTCCATGAATGCATTTTCAGAGAACCTGTTACTTGTCCGTATGCCAGTCCTTCCGTTTACCTGAAAACGAGGCCCCACTTCTGGCGGACTGGAAAAATTCTGTTTGGATCGGTTAACTAAAAGAACGTCCAAGATTTTTAATGTTACGTTATCTCTAAGCAGCAAAACGTAAGTTTTTATTGTCTCATTATTTTTCTACTCTTTTTAAAATATTAGTTAAAAACTCTTCTCTTAGAAATAAAAATGTAAGAGTAATAAAAAATTACACTGGTATACATTGATTCTGATGTCTGTAACTCAAAGAATGCCTTGTAACGTATCCTCTAATTTAACTTTCCTTTTTGGATTCTGTACTCTTACGTAAATTTCGATTGATTCTCCTTAAGCCGTTTTTATTAATAACTCTACATTTTCTCTCTCGCTGAATGTTAATTTGGTAAATTGAAGCTAAGTCAAAAGTGAATTACGTATGTGGTCGACTCTGATAAGAGGTATCAGAGAGGGAGTTTGAGAGAGCTCGGAGAGATTTGTTGCAGAAAGATTGGTTACGAGAGGTATTATTCGAGCGCGACTGAGTCGCTTAAGTTGTTTTTATACTTCATTAATATTGAAGTCTCAAATTGTTGTAGAGTTAGTAAGACAAGAAGAGTATTCTTGTTATGCGAATCTGCTGTATTCAGATGTTGAAATACTAGATGATAAAGTGCGAAGTAAATTCTATTCTGTGATGCACTGACTTGAGAACCTACCAAGGACCAGTAATATTGATTGACCAAGTAAGTAGACTTTGACTTTTCTTTGTCTGACTTGAGTTCCTTCTAAGGAACCAATAAGTAATGATTGACCTGGTAAGTAGACTTTTACTTTTCTAGCCGTAAATGTCATTCAGTGCTTAGTTAGTTCTGTATTATATATTTACGCTATCTAGAGTAAGACATAAATTTACGGAACGTTTCAGTACGAAGAGTGTTTGCATTGAAGTATGTAAAGGTTTTTGGGTAACATAAACAATTAGCAGATATTTCAACCAATGACATTAAAACATTACAGTATCTAGGACTATTTCCATAATGATTTCAGAAATGTATTCCGCTATATCACGGCAGGTTTTTATAATATCATCAATGCTTGTTTCAACGAAGTGAGAAGAACTGCATTCTCGATAGAGAGAAAGTTTCGGCGATAATTTCCAAATTTTAGCTAATATTTGGTGCAGTATTTAGTCACATGACCAATTAACCTTGAATTCTCCCTCCAGTTCTTCCAGCGCTCATACGACATGAGCTTGAAAATTCATTTTTTGAATTCTCACACTGACTACTTCCCAGAAAATTTCGTTACTGTAAGTGAAGAGTAAGGAAAAATATTTCATTAAGTCATTAAGAAAATGGAAACGAGATATCAGGGAAGATGGAATGTGAGGACGAGGGTGGATTACTGTTGGATGTTGAAAAGGGAGGGCCCCAGTGACAAAGGACATCTTAATATGCATAAATTTTATATGGTAACCATACTATATCATATTTTCAATTGTTTTAAGTCTGTTTGTTTGCAATGGTGATTAAAATTACTAGAAAAATGTAGGATCCTTTTCACTGTTATAACGAAGTAAATTTCTTCGTCATTTTTGGTCTACGCCGGGATTCGAACCCGAGTCCGCTTATTTCGGAACAAGTCGCTCTGCCAACTGAGCTACGCAGACGTTTGTTCTGACTACTATCTGCTTTTATGTCGTGTGCGTCCTGCTGGCAGGTACGTCACATCTCCCCCCCGAAAGAGGGCCGGGGGCATGACCCACGGATCAGCCGTGACCATGAATCGGTGCAGACAGCCATCCACTGTAGAACGTGCACTTCAGAACTCCCAGTCAATTTCTTTTTTCGAAGCGCTGGAGAAGGGATTCTCTTATTTTTCCTATCTCGCGGTGTAGAAAGAACATCACACCATTGCGAGATTTTGAACGGTCGGGTCATCCGGATAGTTCGGGCGCCATTATAACGAAGTAAATTTCTCCGTCATTTTTGGTCTACGCCGGGAATCGAACCCGAGTCCGCTTATTCCGGAACAAGTCGCTCTACCAACTGAGCTACGCAGACGTTTGTTCTGACTACTATCTGCCTTTATGTCGTGTGCGTCCTGCTGGTAGGCACGTCACACTGTGACGAACATTTGCCGGGCATTTCCCGCTTTCGATAATTTAGAATTTTCCTGGTACAAGACTTCTTACAGGTATATTCAGTTTCATCGATTATCTCAGCTTCGAAAGATGTTTTTTCTGTATGACAGCGTCCATCGGGGTTTACAAGCCGGTGGAGGGGTTGTAATGTTTTGGGACATGTTTACGTAGACAACCATGGGGCACCTTTTACCTTTTGGGACCACCATCACCGCGCAAGGCTATGTTGACGTACTCGCAGACCACCTACAACCATTCATGACTATTCATTTCCCAAAGCAGGATGCCTTCTTTCAACAAAACAACGTCCCATCTCATACCTCTCCCGTTTGGTGAAGATTGGTTGGAGGAGCATTCTAGTGAGTTCGCAACTCTTTAATGGTTCTCTGTCTCTCCGGATGTAAACAAAAATGAGCATCTGTGGGAGGAAGTGAAGCTATGCATTCAAGCCCGAAACTCACCATTGGCAACTCTCTGCTCGTTATGGACGACTGTCCTGGAATCATCGGCCGCAATACCACCCGCACCTTTTCAGTACCTGGTAGAGTCCATGTTATGACATGCTGCTGCTCTTGTAGGGGATAAAGGTAGACCCACACGTATTAGGTGAATGCTCCTTTCATTGTATACACTGAGAGCTAACTGAATCACGAATACCCTTATGCAAAGGTTACATCCGATACTGGCGTGACGTTGAGCACGACATGGCCTATAGGAAAAAAATGTTTGTAAGAGGTGGGTGGTCAGTTAAGAGCGAAGTTACAGAGGTGATGGGGAAAACCAAGGATTTATCGGAGTTTCAAAATGGTTAAATTGTGGTGTGACGTACCTGCCAGCAGGACGCACACGACATAAAGGCAGATAGGAATCAGAATAATCGTCTGCCTAGCTCAGTTGGTAGAGCGACTTGTTCCGGAATAAGCGGCTTCGGGTTCGAATCCCGGCGTAGACCAAAAATGACGGAGAAATTTACTTCGTTATAATGGCGCCCGAACTATCCGGATGACCCGGCCGTTCAAAATCTCGCATTGGTGTGATGTTATTTCCACACCGCGAGACAGGAAAAATCAGAGAATTCCTTCTCCAGCGCTTCGAAAAATAAAAATGTGTGATGTTGCATTCCACACAGCAGATTGACTGGGAGTTCTCAAGTGCACGTTCTACAGTGGATGGCTGCCTGCAACGATTCATGGTCACGGCTGACCCGTGGGCCATGCCCCCGGCCCTCTTTCGGGGGGAGATGTGACGTACCTGCCAGCAGGACGCACACGACATAAAGGCAGATAGGAATCAGAATCATCGTTTGCGTAGCTCAGTTGGTAGAGCGACTTGTTCCGGAATAAGCGGCCTCGGGTTCGAATCCCGGCGTAGACCAAAATTGACGGAGAAATTTACTTCGTTATAGTGGGCTGACGAAGGATTAGTGCTTGCATTTTGGAAACGTCAACATATGTGTGTTGTCCAAGGGCTACCGTGGTTAGAAGGCACCAGAGGGTGGTACTAAAATAGCGAAAGAATCTACCGGCGACACAACCATAAAAGATGGAAAAAGGCGGATTCCAAAAGCGAACGACTGGTGTTTCGCCTTGTACATGACGATTGGCACAGCAGAGTTTCGTAGTTGACTGCCCAATACAATATGGGCCAACCAGAAACTATATCCCGCCCAATCTCTCGGTGCCAACAGCATGTGGACTGGACGATAGAAAATTGGAAGTAGGTGTGTTGGTCTGAGAAATAACGATATGTATTCAATCCTGCCGAAGTTCGAGTCCGTATTTGGCGACAGCAGCATGGGGTTATGGATCCCTCATTCATGGCATCGACATTCCAGGCCGGGGAGCGGGACGGTTGTATGATATGGGTCATGTTTAGCTGGCATGAACTCCTGGTGCGTGTGGATCAACGTATGGAAGCCGGCTACAAACAGGGACTGACAATATTGATACATGACACCCCAGAATTTTGTACCTCCACACAGAGGGGGATGGTTTCTTCCAAGACGATAATGCGCCATGTCATAGCTCCAGCTTCGTGCAAAAATGGCTCAACGAACAAAACACTGATATGAAACATATCGAATGGCTTCAAAAAGGGCCTGATCTCTACCCAGTTGAATGTCTGTGGTATGTTGTGGAACGCCAGGTGAGGCATTTGAGCACACTACCCAGATACATACTAGACCTGTAGATAGCAACACAAAATGACTGGTTGCAGATCCCCAGAGAACTGCACAAACACCTCGTGGAGTCGATGCCATCCCGGGCGGCGGCCGTTTTCCAGACGAAAGGATAGCCAACGAAGTATTAGGTAGGTAGTCGTAATTCAGTCTCATCACACAGTATATATTTCCATTTGAAGGCATATCTTCGCTTCGAAAAGGCCGATTGAAAAAAAAAACCTTTTTCTCATCGACCACATATCCCAATAACACACATTTACTTACACATTCTGCATGAGGACCTTCACAGTTTAACTGCTGGAGGTGGTGTAGATGTACATTTCTATTTGTGATCATACCTTCCCACCTAAAGGAGGGATTAAAAAAATTTCTGTTGCACTGGACGCGTTTCTCTATGGAGAACATTTTGCTATACACTCACGGGCCACTGAATTAGAAACATTTATTTAGATGTACGTAAACGTCATTTACGCAGCGTATATGCAAAATACTTGGTCACATGCGTCACCACGTGATATAGGCAGCTATTTAAGACAGCTGCTCGTCAGTAGTGTTGATCACAAAGGCTTTTCCGGAGTTAGATGAAGCGCTTGTTGTGAGTACCCGTCTGGTTGGAACGACTATTTTAAAAACAGCAGAGCTGACTGGTTTCTTAAAAGGCGAGATATCCTGGGTCTTTAATTAGTGGAAAAATAATCCACATTGCTTGCATAAGAGGCGTAATTGTTGCGCGACGACAATTTGTCAAGAACGACATCGCTGTAGTCTGAGAAGACTTGTACGGGGAAGCAGGACTTCCTATGTGCAGCAATTGTCCGAAGCGTTCAATGAAGGCTGCTCGTGACTCATGTCTCAACGAACTATGTGCAGAGAATGGAAGAAAGTCGGTATTGTCAGTCGCATGCCTATACGAAAACCACGGATTTTTGCAAAAAAACTGGAAAGTTCGTTTACAACGGTGTCAGGAACACTATTGTAGACAAAGCCGTAATTCAGTCTCATCACACAGTATATATTTCCATTTGAAGGCACACTAGAAGACTGAAAAAAGTCATGTGGTCCAGTGAGTCGCAGGGCACCTTGTAATGTACCGACGGTAGGGAGAGAGTTTAGCGGCAACCCCATGAAGCAATGGATCTGGCTTGCCTTGTAAACTCAACTAAAGGTTCTGGAGGTGGTGCCATCGTGTGGTGCACATTCTGTTGGTACGGGACGAGTCCAGTGACCCTGAAATCGCTGGAAGGTTATCTGACCACTGTTGCCAGTCAAGTCCATCCTACAATGTTGACTTTTTATAGAGCAGGTGAGAGCTGTTTCTTGGATGACAATGTTACTGTACATCGCGCAATATGTGTTCAGAGAGCATGTCAGCAACTTGAAAGACTACCCACTTCTTGCTGTTGACGATGCATCTCTGTTGCCGATGTTTTCCGTACCTAGAAAAATCTAATCACCGCGCGTACGTCCGAGTGAGATCTTATTTCCCAGTTGAAAGTAATTTTCTCTTGAATGTGTTCTCTAGCGCCTCACCTTTTTATTCAAACTCCTGTGCTAAACAATACCCTCTAGTTAGGATAGTGCAATGACGTTGGGAGATGCTAACTTACATATCCCTAATCCGCTGCCAAAGGTCACCGGAAATAGCTTATGTATAATTACTTTTCGTTACATTCTACTGAAATGTCCTGCTTTGTTTGTTAGCATTTCACATGTAAAATCTAACTAGAACCGTAAAAGTTATTATAGTTTTAAGTCAACACTTATCAAAGGCGAAGACTGATGAATTGCGGCAAGGAAAACAGGCAAAATGTAGACTGCTTACAGGCACCCCAAAATTCAAAACATGTTTGGATAAGCTTTATGAATAAGGTATTCCCAATCAGTATTATACAACCTATGTCCAATAAGTTTTTTGATTGAAGGTTTAATGATCACCGTGAGTAACTCAATGGGCTATAAGCAGTCGCCCGTCCCTAATTTAGGGTCACTGGTCCCAGGGAAGGGAGAGAGCCGGCGCCGTAAGACAAACACAACATCCATGCCTCACCGGGATTCGAACCCGGAATCTTCACGGAGGAATGATCATAAGCCAGCGCTTAGACCACTGCGCCACCGGGGCAGCGTCCAGTAAGTTCCAAGACTGACCGCATAACTGACGCAACCGTAACGGGATGAAAATATCACGGGTATGCCGACCTTGGTCAACCAGCGAACAGCTGGAAACCGGTTTATACCGGTACCGACAGGCGGCAGACAGCCATTAAAGGAGTCATAGCAAGCGTTCTCGTCCCATTTCATTTTATCCATGGAAGAGTAGAGAGTAAACATCTGTTTTTGTTGAAAACTTGGTAAACCAGCTACTGGAACTTACAAAATGTTAAAATAATAGTATGGAAACACAGCATTATCCCGCAGCAGAGATGGTATGCACGGTTTCGTGACGGGCGGGAATCCTTTCATGATGATCCGAGATTTGGCAGTCCCTTCAGTGTGCGGACAGAGGAAATAATCGAAGAGGTGCGAAATCAGTTAAAGAAAGATCACCGAATTACAGTCAAACTTTTGGCAGAGTCGGTGGGAATCAGTAAGTATCTGTGATGAGATTCTACGCGAGGATCTGGGAAAACGAAAACTTAATGGCAGATTGGTACCCCGCATTCTAAATGACGACCAAAAGAAGGCCCGTTAATCGATCTGTTCCGATCTACTGGGTACTGCAACTGAGTATCCTGATTTTGGCTCCAGAATTATTGCAGGAGATGAAACATGGTGCTGCAGTATGATCCACAAACCAAGCAACAAAGCGCTGAATGGAGAAGTACTCACTCCCAGTATCATGCTGGCATTACATCTATACAAGCAGCCGTGACAAAACAACTTGCGTAAATCCCGGAAAGTGCCTTCCGGAACTGTTTTCAGGATTTTTAAAAACGCTGGAAACCTTTTGTTGATTCAGAAAGGCGGTATTTTGAAGGTGACTAGCATTAGTTGTGAGTATACTTTTTTATATTCTTTATTGCGTCGAATGTGGGCTGTAATTCTTTTAGGTCCAAAGACGTGCAGAATTCCCCTAAAAATTAGGTGGCATGAACTTTAGGCAATTTGCATCTTTACTTTTTTTCATCAGACTGATGAGAAAAATCTCCGAACCCCTGCCACACAGTAAACATACTGTCCATAAATATTAATCAGCCAATAAATATTCATGAGCCATTAAGTATTGCAAAATAAAAAAGTACAAAGGCGATTTCCGATAGCTACTGAGATGAGAGAAGAAAGGAGCGTACTCTGGATTTGTCTAACACATAATTTGACATGTGTAATGCGTTGGATGTCGAAGTAAAATATTTGCTTATCATGATCACTTATTTTTTCTGTACCATAATTTTCCAATGGATGTGTGGTAACATTATGTGTCTAAAAGGAAACAATTGTGTCGCACATTTTGCCGAGTCATATTTTCTGATAACCCTGGGATGAGCAAAGGAAATAAATAACTTTCCTGACGAGACAATGGGTGTGATTTCCCAAACAAAGGGGTGGGACTTTTATTGAAGAAAAAATATTTTTTAATTTGAACGTTCAGAAGTTCTGGTATTAAAAATAATAAATTTCAAGTTGTTGGAATAATGAGAAAGCTGCTGTTTTAAGTGAACATTTTGACAATGTTATTTGGGGATTTGAATGGTTACAATGAAATATGTTTCTGATATATTTCCAAAAAAATTCTCTTGGCTTTAGAGACATTACTAGAAAACTTAAAAAAAAAACACTTATCAAAAAATTAAAGACTGCCAAAATTAATCGTAGTCCCCAGGGAACTGCCAGAATGAAAAACAATAAGTTTCCAGTTTGAAATAGTATTTTAAAAATATGGGTCAGCAGAAAAGTGATAATGGATGAATACGTGTGCACAGTAACCTGCGCGGTTTGTGCTAACTGAACTCAAAAGAAAGGCCTATCAGACTTAAAAAAATGCTTTCATAGTTAAACCTAAGAAACATAATTAAATCATTATTAATTTCAATTTCCCAAACACATGATAATTTACTGTTACTACCCCCATGTGAAGTAATCTTTTCAAAATACCATTTCATCATCGTGCAAAACCATCGCTAATTCACGAAGAAAGTACAAGAACTCATCGTTTCATGCATAAAAGTGCCTAAATTAACTTTCAGCTACACCGAAGAAGAAATAAATAGGCATATTAAATTTAGTTGGAGAGCTTTTGGAAGAAACAGTACAATTTTAAACATAATTTACTATTACTTCTTAAAAGAAAAGAGTTTATATTAATCAGTGCATCCTTTCAGTTCTTACTTATGAATCAGAGACCTTTACCAAAGAGACATACAGAGGACGCTAGAAAATCAAAGAGACTTAGAAAGATGCAGGCTTGGGATAATCAAGAAAAACAGGAAAAGAAAACTGTAGACCAGGAATGGCAAAAATTAATGACGTCATTATTAAAGTAAAGACTCTTGTGACAATGAGCTGGACATATTGCTAGACGAACTGACCACCGGTGGACAACTGAAATACTACACGGGATTCCAAGAGATAAGAAAAGACCCAGAAGAAGACCATGTGGGAGATGGGTGGATGAAATTCGAAATCATGTTGGACTGACATGGAAGAGAATTGCTCAGCCCAAGAAGGTGTGATAGAAACTTAGACAGACCTTAATCCAGCTGTGGAATCGTTGTTTGCGATGATGATAATGAAATAAAAGAAATAGGTTTCCTCTAAACATATCTGACTGCATTGTAGAGTACTAGCTGTCTGAGTTTGTGAGTTTAAGGTTTTGATTTCATTTGTAGCTCACAGAACTCTAATATTATGTTGTGTTATGAATAGTTGTACGATTTTTACCCGTTCATTTTTTTTAATAATAATGAAATCGTCAGTTCGGTTTTCCCGATTCGAAGCTTGTCGTATCAAGATAAGCGTCGTAAAAATTTATTCCGTGGTATTATGCCAAACGTATGGAACTGAACCAAATTAAAAACTCTTCTTACGTTATTTTTCTCCTCCTCTGAAATTCTATTATACTTTACGAATGAGATTTCTAAATTATTTCGTTTGATTAAATGGCCGTTTCTGATATGTATAATGAAAATTCATAGAAAACCTTATTTCTTGTTGTCTTCATTCGATTTAATCTGCATTAAAAAGAGAGATGTAGCACATATCCTGGATGCCTCTGTTAGTAATGCAAACAAAAATTTGAGGGAAGCCTGCATTCTACGCTATTATCTCCCGGAATTGGGGCTAATCACACCAAGGCTGCCTTGCAGTTTCGTCAAAGTAATTTGTACTACACATTTAAGTGAGGAAACTTGTTTTAAAGGACCGTAAAATTTGAAGTTCAGGATAGAACGATAAACAGTTTCAAGAAAAAAACTGAAGTCAAAGAACCTAAGAAGGAAGGCGTGCCGAAACTGGAAGCTGCATTTTACGAGACGCCAAGTTTTCACAAACGGATTCTCTGTTGGCGAAGGGGATTCAGGAATATCGAAGCCTTCAAGAAGTGATGCCCCAAGAGGAAATATCACAAAACGTTTGGGTGTAATGAGTACATATCTCAAAAAAAAAAATGTGCCAAACCCACATAATATTAAATATTTCTTGTCATCTGAAATCTTGTAATTAATGGATGGTGGTGACTATATATTCCATTAAAAAGCTGGTGAACAACAAAAGGCTAAGTATAGCTCAATAGGCTAAGTGAGCTTTACTCGGCACCATTTCTCATTGGTTCCTTTTTTACTAAGAACTGAGTCTCATACAAAGCAGCTTGAGACACACAGCCGTCATGCTCAGAATCATCTCTAGATGCCTCTTAAAAGCCCAACCCTTTCCAAGCAATCTCATTCTGACTGAGGCAAAAGACATATGTCAGTTGTGAGTCTCAAGTGCTCCTTTGTCGAAGACTCAGCTCCTAGTAAAAGTGGCACCAATTAAATTACAGTATCGAGCTCTATACTGTAATTTAATTATAGTTTCACCAACTTTTTGATGAGAATACAGACGTTCTTATGTTCTGGAATTTTGACTGTTTCCTAATAAATTTACACACAGATAAGTAAAGAAATGGTGCGTTTGAAATCATGTTTAAGAATACAGTTCCGGAGTGAGTCATTTAGTCAGTTGTAATTATAAAATAATATTAAAGTATTACGTAATTCCGCATATGTATATTCAATACAGATATACGTACAAGAAATGAAAGGAAATATCTCATTCAGTTATTTATAAATCCATTTATTTGCTTCCCAAAGGTTGTTCACTATGATAAAAAAGTGAAAAACTGAAATGCTACGTTTTCCTTTCGATGTTTCTAGGAAGGTATTAAGATGACACACTTCTGCATACCCGGATGAGATTGCTTTGAACGAGTGGTGTAACACAACCGTGATGTCATGCAGGCTTAAGGATAGATAAATCGCTTTGCTGTTATAGATACAGCGTTAACGTACGCAATTACAACTCAAATTATTAGGTTGTTAACAGGCGTCAAAAGTGTTGACGTTAAATCAGAAGTTAGAACTTGTCACAATGATGGATCTGAATTCAATACACATATAAAATTTCAACTTAACATATGTCTATATGCAGGGTTTAATATAATTTTGATACACGTGTGTACCCTTTGCGTAAACTGAAACAGAAATATATGTGATGTCACTGTTTGCTTTTCGTTTTTTGTGGCAGTGTTCAGTGAATCGAAACTGCTTTCCGATTTAATTATGCAAAGCTGTGGCGCAAGTTCGCATATACGTTCAGTGAAATTATTATCATGGCTATAATTAAATAATTTTTGTGGAATGTGGCATGTATGCTGCAATTTAGCTTTTAATTTTAGTTGTCTCTTCGTATTTCAATTCTGTTACTTCTCGTTTTTTCTCCTTACTGAACGTCATATCTCCCAAGAATTTACTTTTGTTTTTCTATCCAGCTTGTGACTGTTCGCTATTTTGTCAACGGGTTGTAATTTCGACTCATCTATTTGTGACTATAACTAGAAAAATTTACGTTGCCCTTGAATTTGGCAAGGACTATTAACAAAGGTACTTTAAGTCTAAATTTGCTCATTCATTCTCTTTTGTCTTGTGTGACGAGAGATACAGTCCAACCTCTGTTAGGACGTGATAGGCATCAGTATCTCAAAACCCATTGGAGCGTTTCAAATGAAGTATTTCATACTTACCAAAGCCCAGTTGGACACGTCTTTTACAAAATTTGAAGTTAATTCATTCACCCATTCCAAAATTACTATAAGCCAAACCGAATTTCTGTGTTTAACATGAGTTCAAACTAATGGACGCTATCGCGCCCATTGATAGTTTCGAAAAGCAAAATAACGAAAAATATTTTTTTGTTGTGAACGCTTTCTTTGAAAACGATTTCCCATTTGTAATTACATCTGGGCTTTTATTTTCGAAGTATTTTGTACCAATGGTACTGTAGACATTGTTTACTTTCCTTTTTATTTTTTATTTGCGTGTTTAAAGAAGACAGTGTGCAACTTGATGGGCTGTAAGAAGTCGCCCGTTCTTAATTTAGAGCCACTGATTCCAGGGAAGGAGAGAACCAGTGCCATAAGACAAACACAGCATCCATGCCTTACCGGGATTCAAACCTGGACCCATCTTGGACAGAAGCCAGCGCTTAGACCTCTGAAGCCAGACGCCAGCTGTCAGAAGCCAGCGCTCAGACCAATGCGCCACCGGGATTGCACTTTCCATTTGGATGCCAAATAATTATACAGACAACTATAGATCTGCCACCCCGGTGGCGCAGTGGTCTAAGCGATGGCCTCTGATCATTCGTCTGTAAGGGGTCCGGGTTCGAATCCCGCTGAGGCATGGATGTTGTGTTTGTCTTACGGCACTGGCTCTCTCCCTTCCCTGGAACCAGTGACCCTAAGTTAGGGACGGGCGACTGCTTATAGCCCATTGAGTTGCTCACGGTGGTCGTTAAACCTCCAATCCAAAAAAAAAAAAAAAACTATAGATCTGCACTTTTGTCATTTAGCGAGAAGATTGTGGAAGGGAAATTATTCCAAAAGTACGTGGATAACCGTGATCAGGGTTACAGCAATCCCATGAAAAATAATTTTTGCAATGCACCTCTGAAAAAGGGAGAATCATGAAAAATATGCACTTCCGCCATCTATCGAGAAAATTGATAAAAAATATGTGAAAAAACATGGTTCGATGCAAGAAGAATTATTTCATGTTCGTCGATTGCGATACACTGTTGGGAAAATGATCAAATGATTATATGTAGAGGATTTTAGGAAGGGAGTGTCTGACCCCCAGGTCTTAAACAACCCTTAGAAATAGGAAGATAGGAGATTTGGGCTAGAGTGCCCGATAGGAAAGTGACACGGGAACGAAGTAGAAAGGGGGAGGACGACGCCCTTATTTATTACCGGGGGGCCAGTACCCGGGGTCCGACGGCTTAACTTGCCCATCCGAAGCACGGCGGATATTAAGTGAATCGAGCGTTCGTACCTGCCTGGGATGGAACCTGAGGTCCTTTACGTGGCAGTCACGAACGTTGTCCACTAGGCCACCCGCGGCCCTACACTGTTGGGAAGCCCTGCTGACCGCCTATTTATCGCCTGCGTTCAGTTTGGGTCTGTTCCACTCTGCGAGGGGATGCCCATGTCAACTGTCCATGAGCCATACCTCAATGTTTTGTCTACTACTGTATTTAATCGAGCTGATTTTCGCCTATATTTCTAACCACGAGTTAATTCGTTCCAGTCGGTTAAAGGGTAAATTAAGTTTACAACTTCAACTTCTACAGAAACGATACGAATTGAAACATAAGAGTTAAGCGAATAGATTTTGTGACGTGCCTGCACAGCAGGACGCACATGAGATAAAGGCAGATAGCATACGTCCGCGTAGCTCAAGCAGCGAGATCATACGTCCGCGTAGCTCAGTTGGGAGAGCGACTTATTCCGGAATGAGGGGACCCGGGTTCGATGCCCGGAGTGGACAAAAAATGACGGAGAAATTTACTTCGTTATAACTTAACTCAACAAGAAACTTTGATATCAAACAAAGATATTCGCTCTTTGCACGTTTATAAGTGAGTCACGGAAAAATTCTCATTGACCGCCACCGGGAGTCAAACCCAGGGTTTGGAGGAATTCGAGGCCGCTGTGGTGTAGCGGAAGCATATCCGGCGCGTAACTGGAAAACCCTGGGTTCGACTCCCGGTGGCGGCCAATGAGAATTTTTCCGTGACTCACTTATAAACGTAGAAAGAGCGAATATCTTTGTTTGATGTTCCTGGTCCACGTTAAATTTTTGTATTAAGTAACTTTGAACCTGATATTTCTACAACCATTAAACCCTTATTGTTTTGCAATGCCCATTTCATAGTCTGGCGGGGAAATTATGCATCAGTGATAGCAGAAAACGTACGGATAATTTGGTCGGGCCTGAAATAACCCACATTTTCGGGTTGTTTGGTGAATAATTTAAGCGTTAGTTTTTGTTGTCATCAATACAAAAATCTCATAAACAGATGCAAATGTTCAAAAGATTTTATCTAAGTGACGCATGGAGTGCGTGTTTTATTGCAATTTTATAAGCGCCTTATCTTTGAACTACATGTATGAATGGGGCTTTAGCGCACGTTTAGAGAAACAACGAATGTTTTAATATTAGAATTGAATCAACACATCTGAAGATTTCGTTTCCAAACAAAGAACGTGAGGAACTAACGTCACTATTTGCTCAGGCTGTCTCGATTGATAACGAAGTACTGATAAGATATGTGTAGATAATATAACTGTGGAGTTGCGACGTTTCCGAAAATAACGCAATCAATTAATCTTATCGAAGCTTCGTGTTTTGTCACATGGCAAATCTTCGCTAACCAGCTGATAAACCTGAACTCTTTGTCCTTCAACACGTAGTCACTTTCATTTTCGCATAAAACACGCATGCCAGTGACATAATAAGCTCGGCACGCCAAATATATTGATTACGCGAACATTTCTAATATTCCGTAATCATGTTCGAAAGTAAATTAAAAAGTCTTTTTCCCGACAACAGTAAAGTAAATCTCCATGCATAAAATTTCTATGTAATGGAAATGGGTAACGGAAGTAATCAAAGCCATTATTGAAATCTGATTTTTGAATACTATCCCATGAGGTAACACAACAATCGTTAATTTCGTTGTTACTCAACAATATATTTTACTAAACTATCACCGAACATTATTTCATGACGTTTTATATAAATATAACAATATCTCATTGTAATTTGCGTAAATTACAAGACCCTGATGCTAAATGTGATAAAAGCCATTAAAAAAAATAATTTTTGATACTATGAAAACGCTGCGTTTTAGAGAAATTTAGCTTCTTCTCGACGTTACCTTCTATTGACGAGTGCTTTTAAATGATGTATAACACAATGGGGGTGCAACCTGTAGATATCCTGGAGTAAAAATTACCAGTCCCCTCGCTAACAAATTTGCCATTCAACTTCTCTTTATGCCTTGAGGTCAGATTTTAGTTTGCACATGCGCAGATAGAATTTCGTAGCTAAATCACATTTCATCCGTGTTCTTACGTTCCTCTAAATATGAATAATATATAATAATAATAATAAATATTGTTTTTGAAAAACTAAACTGTCGAAATATTTATTAATGCCGCCGCCAAAGTTATATAAATATTTACTTTTACGACACACATATCTGTTTTCGTTAGTTTTAGGAAAATAGCATTGATTAGTCCACCCACCGTTCAACTTCAGGAATTAGTAAGCCTCTTTGTTTGTTGCTATGATTTAATTCCACTTAGTATGTACCGAACTGTGGCAATAAATGCAATATGTTGTATGTAAATAAATGCATACTTTCGAATCACCCGTTTTATTTCACACCCGCAAAGATCTTGGCATGCGAAAGACGCATAGCATAAGTTAAGGTACTCTCTCGATTTTTTTATTGCACCCTATGGTTATGAACGTTCGCAATATACAAAAGTAAAATGACTAACGTATGCTTTACAATCTGCGTCTTCCAAGTAGCAACACTGCTCTTGCTGTTACGGTAATCGAAATATGACATCATTCCTGTTTGTATTTATACTAGCGGAACAACAGAGATTTTTACATTTCCAGAATATCACACCAATATCATTTGGAGAGATCATCATCATAATCAACCATTATCAGTCCACTGCTGAATGAAGGTCTCCCCAAGTTTCTTCCATAACTTTCTGTCTTGAGCCAGTCTGCTCCATGTCCTTCCGACAAGCTTAGGAATTTCATCCACCCATCTTCTACATGGCCTTCTCTTCAGCATTTTCCTGTCCCTTGGAATCCAGTCTAGTATTTCAGTTGTCTATTCTTCTGGCAATACACTATATTATCAAAAGTATTCGGACACTGCCAAATATTTGCAAAAGTGCACAGAACGGCTGCGCAGGAAGGTGCGCTGTGAGTGGAGAGGTACGTATGTAAAGCTGAGATGTTCTATCCTGTTATCAGTAACTTTGAAGCGCAACAGATGTCTCGTGAACGTGCACTTTCCGAGTTCCAGCGTGGGCTGGTAATAGGATGCCATTTGAGTAACGTTTCCTTACAAAGCATTGCAGCTAAGCTAAACATATCAAAATCGATTGTAAGCGATGTCGTGAAGAGATAGAAGCAGGACGGTGCAACTACTGCAAAAAACAAAAAAACAACAACAAAAAAAAAAAAAAAAACATTTAGGAAGGCCCCACAAACTGACGGAACGTGGTAGAAGAGCCATGGTAAGAAATGTTAAGAAATCACAATCTTCCTCTGCCGTTTCCATCGCTGCTGAAATAGGAAATACTTGTAATGGCTCCATTAGTACCATAACTGTCCGCAGAGAGTTGCACAGTGTGGGTTATTATGGTGGACCAGCGGCACACAAGCCACACATCACTATGGAGTGATGAGTCACGCTTTTCATTTTTCCAAATTGATGGACGTGTTTGATTTTGGCGACAGCCAGGCGAACGATTTTCGTCGGACTATGTTCTTCCAACTGTTAAAGTCGGCGAAGGCTCCATCGTGGTATGGAGTTGTTTTACGTGGATGGGATTCGGCCCGATGATTATTATACCACAAACTATGAACTCTGAAGTGTACCTCGACGTTCTGGATAATTTTGCACTACCAACAATGTGGAAGTATTATACAAATGACCATTGTCTCTTCCAACACGATCAAGCTCCCTGCCACACTGCATGGCGTGTGCAAGACTGGTTTCTTGAAAATGAGTTGGAATTGTTGGAGTGGCCTGCTCAAAGTTCTAATCTTAATCCCATAGAGCATCTCTGGGATGAACAGGAGTTACGGATACGAAATCGACAGCAATGACCGTCTTCCCTTCTCTTCTCGACAGAAATGGCTCGCCATTTCGTCCTTTGCAGGACGAATGGTGAGCCATTCCTCTCGAGACCTACAGGAAATTGGTTCATAGTCTGCCTTGACGTATTGCCACTGCTATAGAAGCAAAAGGTGGACCGACGAACAAGTAATTGCGATAATAAAGCCATTTGTCCCAAAACATTCTGGTGTGCGAATACTTTTGATAATATAGCGTGTGTCCAGACGATTGCTATTTTAGGGATATTACCTGGATTATGATGCCATCAACTTCTGTGATGTTCCTGATGCGCGAGTTCCACTTCCTGTCTTTCCTGCTTATACCAAGCATGCACTTCCTATTATTTCCTGTAGGTCTCTCCATGCCTCTTTCATTAGTTTTCAGCCTTTGGGTGTCGTTTATAGTTGAAGTCCATAAGTAAGAACTGGAAGGATGCTTTAATTAAACACTTTTCCTTTAAGACATAATGGTAAATAGCTCTTGAAAACTGTACTGTTTCTTCAAATGCCCTCCAACCAAGTTTTATACGCCTATTAATTTCTTCTTCCATGGGGCGCTGGGTTGATATCTGTTGTCCGAGGTAAATGTACGCAACGGCTGCTTGTAGATTTACTCCATCAATGGCTAAATCTTCAGTTGTTATAAAAGCAGTGTACACCAATTTTGTTTTCCATAAGTTCATTTTTAATCCCACTTTTCTACTCTTGTCAGCAAGTTCCTGGACAGCAGCTCTGACGGGTTACTTGAAAAAATGACTGTGTCCTCATCAAAATGCAGGTGGGTTAAATAAACGCATTAATTTTTATTTGGGGAAGTACCGGGAACATAATACAATACTTTGTTGTTCTTTAGGAGTGAACGCAGATAAGAGAGACTCCACGTTGAGAATTTCGCAATAGTCGGTCTGCTGTTCTCCGCATGAAAAATTATTAAAAACAGATTGATCTTTGATAAGTGCATTCCGAAACAATTCATAACAATGATGCAGAAAAAAAAAATGTTTTGCAGAGAGTTTTGGTTTTATCCTCTCGCTGCGTATTTCTTTCAGTATATTTCCAAATGTAACTTGCCGAATAATTTTCTTTTTGGGGGATATGATATCTATGAACATAGAAATAGGGAGGCTTGAACCGTTTTTGGCACGTCTTTTGTAAAAAAAAACAAAAATCGTGCTTATATTATCGGTTTCTCCATCCGTCTGCGGAATTTGCATAGGGAAGCTTGAAATATGAGAATGATGATCCTTTCACTCCGGTTTTCTTCCGAGGCACAACTTCTCCGCTAGAGGGCGTAAATGCAGATGCTATCGAATTCAAAATACATTTTATTGCACATATTTGCTTCTAAATATTCGATGGAAAAAAATCTTTCTTCCTTTCGATGCCATTTATAACGAAGACTATTTTAAGCAGTTCCTTTCCCAAGCAATGCATAGATTATCCGTTAGGGGGCATGGAGATAAGTTGTGTTTCCCCCGATATCTCTGCTTCTAAAACTCCGATTTCAAAACTTCTTCCTGAACCGGACACAGCTCCTCATGGGAAATCTTTTACACATAATTCCTAATTTTTGGTAAGGAATTTTTTGGCCACCAGGAGGTGTAAGTATTAATTTGTGCTTCCGATGTATTTACAGCAAAATCTGAGCTTCTGAAAACTCGATTGGTGGACCGATACCGCTCACATCGAAAATCCTTTTGATAATACCTCCTGCTTAAAATAGTACATAGTTTTTCAGCCAGAGGGCGAACATTTATATTATATTTTTGTCGATATCTCTGCCTGTAACAGTCCGATTTGAAAAATTACTTCTTCGTTGGAAAGCGTTTCCGTTCCAGAATGTTTCTCATATAATTTCAAATTTTTCGTAACGCACAAGTTTGCCATTAGTTTATGTTTCCCTTTATCTGAGGGAACTAAAAACCCGATATAAAAATTTCTTTTTCAGTCAGATACTACTAACTATGAAAACTATTTTTTGTATATTTTCTTCCCCAAATAATGCACAATTTCACCACTAGGGGAGCAAATGTTTAATTTGGTTTTCTTAATAGCTCTGCTTCTACATCTGCGACTTGAAAAATTCTTTCAACACTAGATTCCATTCACCTTGTGAAATACTTGAGATTAGTATTTGAGGAGTTTTATAGTTCACAGTTTTGTCACTAGGTGGTGTTTTTGTATTTCTGTTTGCAGCTGTATCTCCGCTTCTAAAATCCCTATTTAAAAGATTATTTTGTACTGTATGCCATTCGCTACAATACAGCACTGTCCTTTTTTATAATGCTCAGATTTTTCGTTAGAGGCATAAAGGTCAATACCTTTTTCTCGCTATCTTTGCTTCCTGGAGACGTATCTGAAATGTTCTTTTTCCTTAGCATAGCTTTTTCCATGAAGAATATTTTTCTTCTATTTTCAACTTTCCCATTACGCAAAATTCTTCTGATAGAAGGCGTAGAGTTATATCATGTAACCTTTTATATTTCTTCTTTTAACTGTTTGATTTGAAAATCCCATTGTCTCTGATACTTTTTGTGTACCATTTACGAATTTTCGTAACATACTTTTTAGTCTTAGGTGGACGTAAATAGCTGTTTCTATTTCTAAATGTTTTATCGGTTATAGAAATTAGGTTGATTTTTTTCTAATGCATGGATTTTGAGTAACTTTGATAAATTTAATTCGCGTCAGATTCAAAAGACGTGCTCATTACAACCGAAAATTCGGTGTCATCTTTCTTGTTTATTCTGTGTAAGCTGCTCCAAAGAAGGAAAATAAACAGGCGAACACAACATCTATATCTCATTACCTAGCCACAAATTCAGGCCCTTGGTCCTAAAACTTCATTCTATCAGTAAATTACTGACAAACAAGACGGAAATATCACTAACATTTAATATGCTGTGCCTACGTGAAGAGATATACGAAGACATAAATTTTCGAGATGATAGCGAGCGGAAAAAGTGTACTGAACGAAAGATGTAACACTTAAAAAGTGTATGCGAAGCACCGAAATAACATTAGCTATATATCTCTTGTTTAAGGTATTCCAGCTTCTAAGGCTCTTATCTGCAAGTTCAGGTGTTTTCTGCAGTTTCCCGGTTAGGATTTCAAATTGTAAACAATTTTGAGAGTTATCTTGCTTGGGCCTACGTGGCCTTCTCTTACATTAATTATATTTTAGGTCGCATTTATTTAAGATTTCGTCAAGTCATTGTGTCACATCTCCCACATGCTTCACGAGTCCAAGCCATCTTATTCTGCATGCCAATTCACAATGGGGATCCGTACGTATAGTAAATTTTATTATTATACACAGTTGAGTCACATTATTGTGACCACTTCCTACTTTTGAAGTCAACAGCGCGTAGCCAATGAAAGAAGGCACGTGTTGTGAGCTGGCTTGGAGGGTATATAAGGTGTGTAGGCATTCTGAAAATATATCACTTGTTGCTGTCATAGATGAAAGGAGCGATTTATCAGATTTGCCAAAAGAGATGATTATCGGCTTTCGGGCCAAGGGTGGCAGTATTTCTGAAAGAGCGCAGTTTGTGAACTGTTCGCGTGCCTCTGTGGTTAAAGTGTATCGTGACTGGATAAATGGCACCATGGCAAATAAACGAAGTGGAAACTGCGGAGCACTATGTTCCATTGATGTGAGAGGTAAACGTCGGCTGCGAAGGTGCTTGAGAGCCGATCGACACGCTACAGTGGAGCAACTCACTGGCCGAATGAACCAGGGGGCTACCGAAAGTATGTCTAAAACGACAGTTCAGAGAACCATGCTGTGTATGGGGCTCTAATGTAGACGGATGGTCACGGCATTTATGCTAACGAAGGTTCATCGACAGAAAAGGCTTGCATTTGCACGGCATTATCGGAATTGGACCTCCGTTGATTGGCAAAGTATTGATTTCTCCGATGAGTCACGTTTTCTGCTTCATCGAACGGATGGACGTTGGCATATAAGGCGAGAAACATCGGAGAACAAACACTCTTCAACCATTGCTGGAAGAAATGGCTGAAGAGTGTGGGGGTAGCGTTATGGTCTGGGAAATATTTTCGTGGCATTTCCTGGGTCCACTCATGCCTGTGGAAGGCACTATGGACCAAATTCGTTATGAATCCATCCTTGCAGACCATGTACACCCATACATGCTCATTGTCTTCCCTGGGCGCGGATGGGATTTTCCAATACGACAATGCGACGTGCAACACAGCTAGAAATGTGCGAGTGTGGTTGAAAGAGCACGATGAAGACTTCAAAGTACTTTCCTGACCCCCTAATTCCCCAGACTTAAACCCAATTTAGCATCTGTGGGATCACCTAGATCGTGTTGTTCGCTCTATGGATCCTCCACCACGCACCCCCCCAGCAGCTGTCCGATGCACTGCAGTCAGCATGGCTACACATACCTGTGAACACCTTCCAGCTCCGTATTGAGCAGCTGTCCGCGCTGCACACGGCGGTTACTCTGGAAATTAGCTGGTGGTCACAATAATGTGACTCGACCGTGTATATTCTCCTACTTCCCATCCTGTTTGTTTTATAATGGCTCCATATAATATTTTAAGAACTCCGTTTTCAAAACTGTGATAAATTTTCTCATTATCGTCTGTTGCACTCGAAGTTTCTACACTGAATATAATAATAAGTCTATTCCAATAACGTGCTGTGGTTGTGACAGTTCCAAATATTTACATCCATTTTCCCGCTAAAACTCGCATGCCGATACGGTGTCTATAACAATCATTCAGTCACACAAAGTGATTTAGTAAAATCAAATATATACACCATTGAAACTGCAACACCCAGAAGCAGTGAGAAAATTCAATTGGTGTTCATGGATGGAGCAGTATGGGAGACAAGAAAGACATGATTAAGTTTTCAAAACTAATGGACAGTTTCATTACCAGAAAAATAAGGCAACACAGTAGGAAGTACAACCACCTCTGTTAGCAATGCATTCAGCAATGAGACGTGGCATCGAGTCGAAGAGATGTCTGATGGCCTCCTGTGGTACTGTGCCACCAAGCTTCCTGAAATCTAGTCTTACACGGTGGCCACTGCATTGTCTGGACTGATTGCAGATTGGTGGTGTGATGCCGTGCAACCGTGTTCCACGTATGTTCTATTGGGGACAGATCCGGGGATCTTGCTGGCCATTCTAGAACGCTGACAACGCTTAGAGTTTCCTGGAAATGTCTGAACTACGCAGGCGGGCATTAACTTGCTGAGATATAGTTCCAGATCCCCCACCCCCGAGTATAATAGCAACAGCATTAAGGATATATATTTTCCATGTAACCTCCGAGCTGTCATGCTACCTGTGAGGGATGCTAGAGATGTTCTGCCGATGACTGCTTCCCAGACCACGACAGCTGCCGTTTCTCGTTTAATGCTGTGAACAATTGCCCTTGAACTGGTTCGTTCTCCCCGTCGTTACTAATATCAGTGAAATCAATGTCTCTAATTATGGGAGATCTTATATATCTAGGTGCTGTGTTTTATTATTTTTAGCGAACCGAGGATCATATACGCAGCTATCGTAAGTCGGAATCTCTAAATTAAAAAAAAATAAAATGATGGTTACTACAAAAGTGAAACTTTTTTCCTGGGATCAAAATAAATAAATGCTCGTCTGTGATTTCACTGATGCAGAGACAATTCGATCTAAATTTCAAATCCTATATTTTGCTTATAATTGCATTAGGATGTACGGGAACAAATCCGCTGATAATTCACTGTTTACGAAAACACCACAAATTTAGCAATAAACTGATACTGACTATGGTGTTATTTCCCTTCTATTTTCATAATAACGCTCTGGAGGGTTGATATGTCTGCGTTAAGAAGGTGAGTGCTAGTTTTAAAGGAAGCATATGCACAATTTACTGAAAAAAGACAAGAGTGAAAAAATCAGCGAATGATAAATTAATGAAAAAGTGAAAATCATCTGAAAGCAACATGGTCCATGGTACAACTTCCTTCATCACTTCTGTTACAACATATAAAATAATATCATATAAGAATGGCCTTAAAACTGATCATTGATGTTCTGCAACTTCTACATCGATTTTTTTATCTACCCAACGTTACTTCTGGTACATATATGGCAGGCACGTATCCAGCGGAAGGGACCTAGGCGGGAGGCCTCCCCCACCCGAAATGTTTGAATATGCATTTCATAGATAGATAGTTTTTGCAAGGGCACAAATTTTACTCTTGAATAATCACAAAACCAATGCATTTAAACATGAGCTTTTGCAAATTATTAAATTGATGTAAATATTTATGGTTTGATGTAGAGGTCTCATCTTATCGGACTGGGCTCGGGTACTTAGAAAGCGAAGCATGATGAACCTATGTGAAAGATGAAAAGTAGTTTAACGGGTCAGCTTTTAAACTACAGGGTGATTCAAAAAGGACCTTTATAGCTTTGAAAGCGTATAGATATTTATTCAGAATATTTACGGAATTTTTTGAGGCGTTAATCTGTAGCAAAACACATCAAGTTTTATTCCACACAGTCATTTTAATTCGACGTGACTGCCACTGGTGATACGGCAGACGTCTCACCTGAAGTCAGTTTCTTCCCATACTCGAAACAGAATATCTGTTGTCACTTCTGTAACTGCGGCGGTGATTCGAGTTTTGAGTTCAGTGAAATTAGCAAGTAATCTTGGAACACACACTCAATCTTTAATGGAACCCTATAGGAAAAAATCGAGAGGTGTTAAGTCGGGATAACGAGGTGATCATGCTATCGACCCTGCTCTAACCAATTCACCAGTCTCTGAAACGGTTATTGAGAAAATCCCGGACATCTGTACAGTAGTGAGGTGGTGCACCGTCTTGCTGAAAGTAAATGCGTCGTTCTTGAACGATGGTGACATCGTTCAACAGTGGAATGAGGTAATTTTCGAGCATATTCCGATACACGTTACCGTTGATGGTTTACTAATGAAAAAAGAAGGGAGCTGTAAACCTTATGTTTGCTAAGTGCACAAAACACACTCACGTTTGGGCTGTCACGAACATGTTTCAGAGATTCGCGTGAATTTTCGGCGCCCCAAATCCTGAACTTGTGGGTGTTAACGGTGCCACTGACATGAAATGTCGACTCATCACTGAATATTACATAGTCGAGGAATGTCCGGTCTTCCTCTATCCGGTGCAACATTTCCACACAGGATTCCTAACGAGCCACGCAATTCGCGCTACTAATTTCTTGAACCATGGTAAATCTGTTTGGTTTTAAGTGCAATCGTCTTCGTAACACTCGCCAAAGCGTCGGTTGTGAAATACCCAATTCACGAGACGCACATCGCGTTGATTTCGTGTGACTCTACGAACGAAGCTCTCTTTCACTTATTCGACGACAGCAGCAGAAACACGCGGGCGACCAAGGGATTTTTCATGGCGAACAGAACAACCAGTCTCAACAACATTCTTATGCCAAGATTATACACAGTGTGGCAAAGAATTTTTAAGACTGGGTCTGTAAAATGAAATAGAAACAAGAAATTATAATTTGTTTTGGTTTGTTATTCAAAATAAGTCCCACCGGCTTCAATGCACTTGTTACAGCGATTTAATAATGATTCCAATGCCTGTTCCAGTTCACTTTGTGGAATTGCCTCCAAAGCACGCGTCGAAGCTGTTTGTATGGTCGAAATATCATCAAAATAATACGCTTTTAACGTTATTTTAAGTTTTAGGAATAAAAAAAGTAGCAGGGTGCTAAATCAGGCAAATACGGTGGATGATTCAACACACAGACTTTCTTTTTCGCCAAATATCTACGAACAAGAAGTGAAGTGTGACTGGGTGCATTATCGTGCAACAAACACCAACGGGTTTCATCCCGATATTCTGGACGAATGCGACGAATTCTGCCCATCAAACGCCTCCAAATATTTAAATAAAACTCACCAGTAATTGTTCGTCCACTTGGAACAAATTCTTTGTGGATAATACCCTTACTATCAAAGAATGTAATGAGCATTGTTTTGATTTTCGATGGAACTTTTCTTGTTTTTTGGCTTGTGGTGAGTTTTTTACTTCCATTCCGCACTTTGTCGCTTTGTTTTAGGATCATATTGAAAACACCATGTTTCATCACCTGTAACAACCGATTTTAAGAAGTTTGGATCATTTTCAGTGGCTGAAATGATGTCCCCGAAATGTGCACTTTTGTTCCTTGATTTTTGTTCATTGGTTAACGTGTGTGGAACAAATTTAGCACAGACTTTTGTTTTGCCAAATCTTCATGCAGGATGGTTCGAATCGTTTCTTTGTTGATGTTTAAAGAATCTTCCATCATTCTTAGTGGCGCACATCGATTGTTTGCCACGAAATCACGCACGTTTTCAATAATCTCAGGTGTCCTAGATGAACTTGGTCTTCCGGTATGCTTATCATCTTCTAGCGTATCTCTTCCGTCCAAAAAAGGTTTGTGCCACAGGAAAACATTTGATCTACTTAAACAAAACTCACCGTAAACTTTTTTCATCATTTGGTACGTTTCCGAGGCACTTTTACCAAGTTTTGCGTTAAATTTAATAACAGCACTTTGTTCCATCTTAATAATTCAACATGAAAAAAATTTTACTTCTCTAATGAACGGCCGTTTCGTTTGAGTTATTTTAACAACTGCGCAGTACTTTTGGCAGAAAGCAAGCAGATGGTCACGGTTTATAACGCATTCGCGATTACACTGGTGGCGCCACCGTAGGCTGAAATCTAGCGCCAGTCTTAAAAATTCTTTGACGTACTGTGTATTGTAGGTCTAGTAGAAGGATCTCTTTTGGATACTGGGGGTGAAATTTCCGTTGAACTATTCTCGCAGATTTCGTTTCTTCAAACCAAAACACACAGCTAGCATGCTCTCTCTGCACCTGTGAAAGCTGTCGTTTTGAAATGCACGCCGCTGGCGATCGCGGTTACGGAATTCGGGGCTGTGGCACTACGTGAGGTAAAACTTGATGTGTTTTGCTACAGATTACCGCCTCCGAAAACTTTGCAAGTATTCTGAATAAATTTCTATAAGCTCTGAAAGTTGGAAAGTCCTTTTTGATGCATTCTGTACGTTTATGATAAAGATAGTGCCTTAACAGTAACTTTTTAAACCTCACTGTGGTTCTGTGTGTCTTATTTTTTTTATCTGGCCATGTACGAATATTTTCAGTAGTCCCACAAGCGCGATATTGGAGACGTGTTAGTGATTTGTGTGAGCAATCAGTGGGACACTTCTGGTTACTTGTTCTACATTTCATGACAGGACGTCCAGGAAGAGGGAGACTTCTACATAGAATTTCTATCGGGAGATAGGGAATGGGGAGGCGACACATTTCTGATGAGAGACTGCCTTACGAAACACCTGTTTTAGTGTCCAGGGGACCAAGGCGCAAGTAGTCGTTTTGTAAAATGTTGAACAACTCTAAAAAGGCATGAAGAAGTAGCTCCTTTTCTATGTGTTCACGAAATTAGAAAAAAAAAACATTATATTGGGCGCGCCCACACACACATGTGCACGCGCACACACACATGTGCACGCGCACACACACGCACACACACACACACACACACACACGTACAATTTTTCAGGACCCCGCCAAAACAGAAATTCCGGATACGTGCCTAATACATGGAAATCTGTACATGATTTTCTGGAATTTTCTCTCTCAGGAAATGCCGTACTTCCTGCTTTGGCTCACTATCATATGACTTCCCCAGATCTAGAAATATGTATATATATATATACTCTATAAACAAAAGGATGAAAAACGCTTCGTCCTAATGAATTGTGACAAAGGTTTTCTACGGAAACCATCGGAACATGTTAATTAAAGAGTTAACAAAAACTATTTCGAAAGACCGTGAACTCTTAACATGCTGTGTCACACGAACAAATTTATTACTGCACGCAAATATCCGGTAAAACGAGTTTAACGATCCGTATGTAAAGCTTGTTTTCGATAACGAAAACCATACATTAGGCTAGATTCTGCGCAAAATCCTATTATTAAAAACTACCACAAAGTAAAATTACAGACAAGCTTTCAACAGCACGAAGGAGCAGAAAATGGTGAAAAAAGAAAGGTTCTGCATAATCGACCATGGTCAACAAAGTCGAATTGTCAGGAAGTAAAGTAATTTCTATACAAACACTCATTATGGCTAAAATAAGATGGCGTGCAAAAATAGCACAAGTGCCCTTTCATAGATAAAGTAAGAAAATGTCTATAAAATAAGATTCTGCGCAAGCGCCACTTACCGGCAAAGTAAAAGCAAGAAAGATGGCACCGAATTTCTGGGTGTGATGAACTGGTCTTCTGACTCAAATGAATATGCGATAGTATAACATCCACTTTACTCTCCTACAAAATCTTTTAACTAAGGATAATCTACTGTACGATAATCTGAAAAATGTCCCTACGCAAAAAATATTTTTGAAATCGGTCATTTAAAAGCAAAGATACAGTTGCTAATATATATATACAGTTACGGAAAAATTTATAGCAATTCTGGAAATTGTGACGTATATTCTAAATTAACTTTCCTTTTTAGTTTCTTTCCCTATGTAAATCTTGAGTTTATTCTGTTATACTTCACTCTTAACGTGATATCTTTTCTCTCAAACGAATACTGTGGGCAACACAATTGAGGTTGAATGAACGTGACGTATGCCTGTTTTGATAAGAACGAGAGATAAAAGCGACGACTAAACTGTTGTAGAGGAGCGATTGTTGAGAGCGTTGAAAGAGTGCGTTGTAAAGCGAGCGTTGTGTTAAGAGCTGCGAAGCTGTGTGGTGTGTTTGAATATTGATATCGTTCTGTTATGGACGTGCTACAACCTTGAATAAAGCATCTTTTCCCTAAGTGTGACTTCTGTTGTTTACATGTTTCGTCTGGCCGTTAAGGTTTCTTTCATTTAGGAACTATTTCTTAGTATATTGATGTTTTAAATTAACGTAGAAGTGCGAAAAGACTTCTACGTCATAAAATTTCTGACGTTTTGGGGTTTTCAGTGTTGCTATAAAAGTAAATATGCAGATAATACTCACCATATATATATATATACTGTATATATACAGTATATATTTATATATATATATATATATATATATATATATATATATATATATATATATATATGCCATTATGCCTTAAAAAAGTGTTTGATGAATGTATCCTTCCAGTGCTTACATATGGTGCAGAGACGTGGACCTTAACTAAAAGAGACATACAAAGACTGCAGACAACTCAAAAAAGCATGGAGAGGTGCATGCTTGGTGTAACCAGAAGAGATAAGAAGAGGAACTCGTGGATCAGAAAAATGACAAGAGTGGAAGACATCATGGTTAGAGTTAAATCCCTGAAATGGCAATGGGCTGGACATATTGCCAGAAGGACAGACCATCGATGGACAGCCGAAATTTTAGACTAGATTCCAAGGAACAGGAAAAGACCCAGAAAAAGACCACATGGGAGATCGGTGGCTGAAATTCGAAAGTATGCGGGAGTGACATGGAGGAGACTGGCACAAGACAAACCGTTGTGGAAGAAACTTGGGGAGACCTTCGTCCAGCAGTGGATTGATAATGGTTGACAATGATGATGATGATGATACATATATATATATATGTAAGGTCAGGTGATGCGTAACATCACAGCCTCTCCTTGACAAATGTCAACCCCGCCTTCTCGTGGTGCATCCTGTTCCCACTAAAGGGGCTCTGACGACCACCAATAGCGGTATAACTATACCATCGGGATTAGAGGAAATGCTATCCCACACTCACCAACCCGCTTGGCCAGCGTGGTGAGTTATGGCCAAACCCCTCCAAAATGACTCCACAACTTAAATCTTGGCCCTCAGTCTCCGGCAGCTGGAATGTACCTGGCCAAGGCAGCGGCCAGTGCGACATGAAGGCAGAGGGTGCTAAGAATCCCCGGAGGACCGGACTAGGCTGCCATCTGATGCTGACCTTGGCAACATACAATGGACGCTCCCTATCTTCTGATTCAAGGCTTCTTGAATTGGAAGAGGAACTACAAAGGATCAAGTGGGACATCGTGGGGCTAAGTGAGGTAAGGAGAAAAGGAGAAGATCTCATCGAACTGAAAAGTGGACATCTCTTCTACTATCGTGGGACAGATACTGGCAGAACTAGTGGTGTTGGATTTATAATAAACAAGAAACTGAAGGATAAAGTGGTAGAAGTTGAAAGTTCCTCTGACAGAGCTGCACGACTCGTTATCCAACTATCGAGAAGATACCAGGCTCAGATTATTCAAACTTATGCACCCACCACAAGTCATCCTGAAGAAGAAATTGAAGAATTTTATGAGGAAATTCGTGATCTAAATAATAAAGGTAAGCAGCACTTGAAAATAATTATGGGAGATTTCAATGCAAAAATAGGGCAACGGCAACAGAATGAAACTTCAGTAGGTAAATTCGGTCACGGCAACAGAAACCAGCGTGGAAATACTCTCGTTGAGTTTGCAGAGGCAGAAGGGTTTTTCATCTTGAACTCCTTCTTCAAGAAAAAGCCACACAGGAAATGGACATGGAGACATCCAAATGGGACGACAAGTGAAATTGATTTTATTATGTGTAACAAAAAATTCGTCATAGAAGACTGCAGTGTGCTAAACAAGTTCAACACAGGTAGTGACCATAGATTGGTGAGATGTAAGATGCACCTCAACACTAAACTTGAACGTGGCAAGCTCATAAGACAAACAAAATCTATTGACATAACCAACCTTAAAAAACACCATAATACCTTCAAGTTGGAACTGAAGAACAGGTTCTCTGCTTTAGAAGGCCTAACATCGGAAGAAGTGGACATCTCTGAAGTTAACAGAAAAATAACCAAAGCTCTTATGGAAACAGCAACAAAATTAGCTGGGTCTAAGAACAAGTTGCATGTAAATAAATTATCAGGAAAAACGAAAATGTTGATGCAAAAAAGAAGAGAGATGAGGACAACTAAAGAAGATGTGACTTCCAAAGTGGAATATATAGAGCTATGCAAGACAGTACGAAAAAGTATCACTGAAGACGTAAGAAAATTCAACTGTGAACTAGTGAGGAAAGCAATTGAAAACAACCAAAGCCTAAAGATAGCAAAGGGACATCTCAGTAAGGGAAGAAAACAGATTATGGCACTGAGAAAAGAAGATGGTTCTGTAACAAGAAATAGAGGCGAAATTTTGACAAGAGTGAAAGATTTCTACTCCAAATTATATGAAAGGGATGATACATGCACTCCAGACATCATGAAAGATACCAGTACCAGAGTTCCTCCAGTCCTTCCAGCAGAAGTTGCACATGCAATCAAGAACATGAAGCGGGGAAAAGCTCCAGGAGAAGATGGAATTACTGTAGACATCATACAAGAAGCAAGTGGAGAAATCGAAACAGTACTCGCCCAAATTTTCACTCGATGCCTTAATGAAGGAAAGATTCCTCAGGATTGGAACACCGCTACAATGATCCTGCTACATAAGAAAGGTGACATTGAGGATCTCGGAAACTACAGACCTATCAGCCTCCTATCAGTAGTTTATAAAATCTTCACTAAAGTTCTTTCACACCGCTTGAAGGTAACACTGGACATGGCTCAACCGAGAGAACAAGCTGGATTCAGGAGTGGCTACAGCACAATAGATCATATCCATGTGCTGAGAGAACTAATTGAAAGAGCGAGGGAATATGAACTTCCATTGTGCATGGCTTTTATCGATTATGAAAAAGCCTTTGATTCGGTGAAACCATCAGCAGTTACAATGGCTCTGAAAACCTGCGGTATTGAAGATGCATACATTAATATTATTAATAACATCTATGAAAATGCAAGTGCAAAGATTAGGCTGTTTGAAAATACAACACACATAAAAATTGGAAAGGGAGTGAAACAAGGTGACACCATATCTCCGAAGCTCCTTAATGCCACATTGGAGGGTGTTTTTCAGTCACTGAGCTGGGAAAACAAGGGGATAAAGATTAATGGAGATTATCTAACCCAACTTCGTTTTGCTGATGACGTAGTCATTTTTGCAACTAGCCCATCAGAGCTGCAGAATATGATCCAGGAACTTGCTGACAAGAGTAAAGAAGTGGGATTAAAAATGAACTTTCAGAAGACAAAAGTGATGTTCAATGCTTTTACAAGAAATGAAGATTTATCGATTGATGGAGAAAAGCTGGAGATAACAGATACGTACGTTTATCTTGGACAGCAGATATCAAGTGAGGGTCACATTGATGAAGAAATTAATCGGCGTACAAAACTTGCCTGGAGAGCTTTTGGAAGAAACAGCATAATTTTCAAGAGCAATATGCCATTATGTCTTAAAAGAAAAGTGTTTGATCAATGCATCCTTCCAGTGCTTACGTATGGTGCAGAGACGTGGACCTTAACTAAAAGAGACATACAAAGGCTGCAGACAACTCAAAGCAGCATGGAGAGGTGCATGCTTGGTGTAACCAGGAGAGATAAGAAGAGGAACTCGTGGATCCGAAAAATGACAAGAGTGGAAGACATCATGATCAGAGCTAAATCCCTGAAATGGCAATGGGCTGGACATACTGCCAGAAGGACAGATCATCGATGGACAGCCGAAATTTTAGATTGGATTCCAAGGGACAGGAAAAGACCCAGAAGAAGACCACATGGGAGATGGGTGGATGAAATTCGAAAGTATGCAGGGGTGACATGGAGGAGACTGGCACAAGACAGACCGTTGTGGAGGAAACTTGGGGAGACCTTCGTCCAGCAGTGGATTGATAATGGTTGACAATGATGATGATGATGATGATGATACATATATACAGGGGTTGTCCAAAATAATGGCAATACCTTGAAACAATAGGTGTTACGCACCTAATATGGTGTGGGAGCACCCTTAGCATTTAAAACTGCTTGTATCCTCCTTGGAATGGACGCATACAAGTCCTGAATGGTGGTAAGTGGTACGTTGTACCATTCTTCCTGCAGAAACTGATCCAATTCCTTGAGAGACGTCGGAGGAGGATAACGGGATCACATTCTGTTTTGCAACACAGACCAAAGGGGCTCAATGTTGTTTACGTCCGGTGATTGTGCAGGCCAGGGAAGGTGTGCAACCTCATCCTCATGTTCCTCAAACCATGATTGAACAGTTCGACTTCTATGAATCGGGGCATTATCATCTTGAAAGGTGCAATCACTTGACGGAAACAATGTCTGCGCCATTGAATGAACATGGTCGGCCAAAAGGGTGACATAGTCACCGCTAGTGATCCATCCGTGAAAGGTGATAATGGGACCTGCTGCAAACCACGAGATCATGGCCCAAACCGTTACGGAACCGCCCCGATTCTTCACTGTAGCAAGGAGACAGTCTGTGTTGTAGGCTTCTGCGGGGGATCTCCACACGTACACCCGTCCTGTGGTGGGAAATAGTGAGAAACGGGATTCATCCGAAAGCAAGACATGTTTTCATTGATCCGCAGTCCACGTGTTATGTTCCTGGCACCACTGTAGTCTCCGTTTCATATTCACCAAGGGTTTTGCAATCGCAGCTCTGCCGTAAATATTGTGCTTATGCAATCCCTTCGCACGGTATGGGTCGACACCGGGTTTTGGAGATGTGCATTGAGCTCAGCAGTCACTATCGTCGCCGTGGTCTTACTTCTTGCGGTCACAATCCTCTTTAATGTCCTCCTGTCTCTCGCAAGTGAGTTTGGTTTTCCTTCCACAGTTGTGTCTCGCAGATGATGTTGTGCCGTGAACATTGTATGCTGTCATGACTTTCGACACGGTACCTCTCGATACCCCCAATACCTGTGCCAATGTGGTTACCGGCACACCAACCAGACGGGCTCCTACAATCTGCCCTCTTTGGTACTTCGACAGGTCACGCATTGTGCCTTCACCTGGAACGAAATTATGCAAACACCGAAGCACAATGCAGAGACTATAAGCAACACTTTTTTCAAAAAAAAAAAAAAAAAAAAAATGTAGCAACATGTTCGTTTTACTCAAAAAGCAGCACATACTAAAAAGTCACTGTTTTCAACTAGGTGTTTCCATTATTTTGGACAACCCTATATGTATATAATTTTAAAGCACAATTTATGCAGAAGCCAACTCAGTTTACTGAATAGGAATATCTTTAACAGAACCCAAGTTATGACCGGAAATGTGCTGCGAAGGAAGCACACTTCTTTGTTATATGTCATCGTCGTTGCTACAAGCCGACGGAGCTTGTTTGTACGTCCGCGTACAGGCGATATAAAGGGCAGGCGATGGGCGTGGGGTTATTCCAGACGTTTTCGCAGTGCGCGTAGGTAGTTCGTTTTCATTGCTAGTGTGCAGTCGTTCCTCCTGTGGACTGCAGTGCAAATCTGAAGTGCATTTCGTTTATTTTGTGCAAACTGTGTTACAGTTATGGGAAGATTAGGTGACATTTCACCACGAAATGCTTTGCGAATTAGGACTTTAAGTGAATTCGGCAAAAGCAATGCAGAAATTGCCCGGATAACTGGGGTGCAAAAGAGTACAGTTGGATGGCAGCTGGCGAAGATCCGGGTGGAATCAAGAATAGTAGGGTGAGTAAATGTCGCCGAAAATGAAAACAACTCCTAGAAGTAACAACGCGTTGAAACTGTTATGTCTGCGAAACAGGTTCGTCTCGTCAACAGTTCTTGCCAAAGAATTGCGGGAGAGCTGTGGTACTGTTGTTTGTCCTCGAACAGTGAGGTACCGGTTACGTTTTATGGGTCTGACGTCTCATAGGGCGCTAAAGAAGCCATTGATAACCAATGTACAAAGCAAGGGACGTTTAGAATGGGTAAAGGAACACAAGGAGTGGAACACTGATAGGTGGCGTCAAGTGTTATTTAGTGATGAGACAAAATTGAATATCGACGGTAACGACGCGGGGTGCAGAGTGTTTCAACGAAATGACGAGGCGTTGCATCCATCTTGCACACTTGAGATAAGAAAGTATCCATGCAGTGTTCTGATTTGGAGATATTTTGCTGCTGCTAGAGTGCGCAGAATCTATGTGTGTGAGAGCACTGTTAATGCACAGGTGTACAAAAGTATCCTGCAGGAGAGGATGGTGCCTTCAGGACGTGATTTATTCCAGGGTCAGCCATACGTCTTCCAGGACGATTAAGCCTCATGCCACCGTGCAAAAATCATTAAAGCTTATGTGACGTCTTTAGGCAATGTTGTGCCTCTTCCTTGGCCTGGTAATTCGCCAGACTTGAACCCGATTGAGAATTTGTGGCACATTCTCAAAAGAAAAGTGCACGAACGTCACCCCACAAACAAAGTGGAACTGATTAACGCAATTACTGACGCTTGGTACAACTGTATTTCATCATATATGTTGCATAAGTTGGTTGACTCCATGCCCAACAGGTGTGCTGCCGTTGTTAAGTCAAAAGGCCACCCAACGAAATATTAGGTACGTAATTGTATTTGAATTTGAACATGCCATGATTTCTATTTTGCAGCACATTTCTGTTAAAAACATTAGTTCTGTTAAAGATATTCCCATTATGTAAACTGATTTGGCATCTGCATAAAATGTGCTTCAAAATGATATATATATATATATTGTGAGTATTATCTGAATATTTACTTTTGTAGCAACACTGAAAACCCAAAAACGTCGGAAATTTCCAGAGTTGCTATTAATTTTTCCGTAACTGTATATAAGAAAAAGAAACAGTATACACGAAATGTTTTCCATAATAGTTGCTTTTAGTCATAAGAATTTTTTAAGTCGGATGAGTAGAAGTGGAGATAATAAAGGAAATAGATTCGTGCTCTTTATATAGGGCATTCTACGCATTATTTAAAATAAACAAATTGCACACAATGCTCTACACCGTGAACGGTTTTTGGTGCGAAAAGAAGTTTCTTTAATCCATATACCAGTGGCGTGCATTGTCAGTTTTCAGGGTTACCACAGCATAACGAGTTTGTTTAATAAAATCAGTATCACAATTTCTTAAATACCTGACTATATATCTATACATATTTATTTAGGATTATAGCCTTCTTGCTCTTAAAATTGCATTGGTCCTTAACATTATTTTGCACCTTTAAGTGCAATTTGCCTCTTCGTATAGAGCGCATCCAGCGCTTTTTTTTTTGCCAAATCGCTTGCCATCTGCTGGTGTTGCTGACTTACGTGAATAGCAGCCACATTATACTTCCTTCTGGCGCATGCACTCTCACCTTGTACTTCTCGTCTCCTAAGGGCGCTGCACAAAGCTTTTGCTTAGCTTGGCATGGTAGTGAGTGGCTGACGCATGCGCACGGACCACGTCTCAAGCAGAAATGCTGCAAACCCTGCCTCCCTACTCAACCGATTAAGGAAGTTATTTTGCTTTTTGGCTATTTTTTCTGTCGGCAGTGTGAGAGCTTATAAATTATTATCGCATTTGTAATATCATTCAAGAAACTAATTTGGGGTGCGTGAATAAAAAAAACCAGTATTTTCCCAGTTGATTTCAATATTTTCGTTCCGCATTGAGACAATGTATTTCGATAACGCAGTTCAAGTATTTTATAACAAGCTTCTAATTAAAGTAGACAACATGGCGTCTTTCATTCTGTATCTTTTTGTAACTGAAATAATATTTGTGAATCTTCATTAATGTGCGTCTCAAAAGTGTCTCACATTGTTTAGTTTCTCTCAGAACTTTCCAAAAACACCATTACGGTGTAAGAGTTTCAGTGTATAAGTAAGTAAATAGCTGTATAAATTTATAGCAAAAATGCTCTTACAAACAGTGTTTTCGCTTAAGAATTTCAACGAATATATTAATACAAAAATTTGCAAAACCTTTAACTGTGACAAACGCCGTTTCGGCATTAGAATTTCTGTGGATAAGGAAAAGAGAGAATATTTATAAAAAAACGAATTGCATACTAGCTGCAAAGATTACCATACGTTGCTATCAGAGACAGATGGACGAAAGGAAAAAAATACCAAAAGTATGTACGATTTTTTCCCCAAGGGACGCGTAAATTCTACCAAAGAAGAAGTTCTCATTAGTTCATGTTGTCGGTGAAGCAGAAGACATGATCGAATAGAAAAAATTCTGGACAAGCAGTCGGTTTTAGCCAAGAAACGAGTGTTTCGTCCGTCCTAATGGTTGAGTGGTATGAAGCTTTGGTTTCTAAACATTCGTCCGAGATGGACTGGACTCGAACTTCGGGTGAAGTATGGATGGTGTGTTTGTCTTACGGCACTAGCCATCGACCTTCCCTAAAACCACTGGCCCTAAATAAAGGATGGGAGACTGCTTACAGTTCACTGAGTTGTTCACCGTGATCATTAAAACTCACCAACAACAAAAAAAAAAAAAAAAAAAAAAAGAAGAGTACCCCAGCATTTCAAACTTCTGAGACATGGTTAACAGTTTTGAAGTTCATGCTCGACAAAAGGCTACTTTAATATAAGACATCTTTCTCCTTCATTGAAATGAGGAGTCCCTTACTGGAAAATAATAAAAATATATGAACGAGACCATCAATAGGGGGTAGATGTGTTGATTCTGTCTTCTTTTTGTTACGCTTCAATCCACCCGAATAACCTGATAGTAACCTAACTTAGCGACAAGGTTTAATATCTTAGCAATGGATATGAGCAGGGCCGGTTTATCCTAGTAGTGTTGTTGGCTTGGTTAATTTTATGTGTAGAAGTGAACGCCAACTTATCAGAGGAATCGTTGGTTGCAGGTTCCTGTCATTGGAGCAGGGAAGCAAATAAATAAATACTTAAACAAATTGAATGTAGTGGCAAATGATTTCGTTTGCACATATCCTTATTCTTCAGATTGGGGAGAAAGGGGATATATCAGTTGGTCTGAATAAATAGTATATACTTCCAGCGGGTGATGGATACTTCGGGTCATTTTCTCGATGTAATTCCTGCCTAAATTTCCTTCTATTACATTCCGTGCAAAAGCGTTTATCCCTGCCTCGTGTCCGAGCGAAGTCCATTGTCGTTCTCTCCTGAAATCTCCAACCAGACTCTTCGTTTATGACTACTCCCGTCTAATTCCCTTTCATTATCTGTCCCCGAGAAAGATACTATTGGCGTAAGAAGTTTGACTGTTAATTGCTTACTCGGATTGTCCTTGGCGGGCTCTCTCTGAGGGAGATGTCTTCCAACAACCGCGGGATAGGGAAATGGGTCCTTTTGTTGTGGGAGGTCCCACGGTCAACGAAAGAATGACTTTCCCCAAAAGGAATATGTGCTAAGCTCCTTTTTAACTGAGGGTGAATTTCTCTAGCTGCTTTTCTCACACAGAATAATTAGAGTTACTATTTAATTAGAGTTTAAATATTACCATATAATAGTAGCACGTGCTACAAGCACCGCGCTGATGTGTACGCTGGTAGGTTGGTTGTTAGAAATTGTTATTCTATAGGTATATTATCGAGATTGTGTTGAAGATTACCTCACTCTGATGATTACCAACTGCAATGGTGAACGCTCTTTTTCAAAATTGAAACGAATCAAGACCAAAGTAAGCGACAGTACGGGCCAAAAAAGACTGAACCACCTCTCATTCATGAGTATTGAGCATGAATTACAGAAAGAGACATGAACATGTCGCTGTTAATTGATGAGTTTTCGGTTGCCGAGTCTCGTAAACGCTTCATCTGACCATGTAACTAACTGAAGTTTAATAAGTGTACTCAACTGACAATTTACAGGTTCATATTTTTTGTTAAGCTTAGGAAGTGATTTAATTAATTTCAGGATAATACTAGCAAATGTTTTCAGCAAAGTCATCGTGAAATTTAATTATCCTAGTTAAGTCATCCTAGTGGAAATATCTGTTGTTCCACGAATAACAAATAAAAATTTATGAAGTATTACCATTTCCCCCTTCACATACACCCAAGAGTACCATCATTCAGAAATTTTTCTACTCTCCCCGAGGAAGTTGTAAAATATATATCCCTGGAGAGAAAGCCCCACTGTTACTAATGCTACAGGCCACGCGGATCCTTAAACCGGCTCTGGATATGAGATATCTTTTATCAAAAGTTACTGCAAGCAAGCGTGTCATTGACAAGTATTATTAAGAACGTCATGTTTTCCCGGTAAACTCAGGAACTTCCTATATTTTACGTAGCAAAGCTATTGCCATTGATAACGATTTCGTTTTAGTCAACATTTTTAATCTGATACTCCTTCTCCACGACATAATTTTCCATTAACCGATATGTTTAAGATCTAAAAGGATTTTCTTTTTCAGATAAATGATCGTTGAAATTATCAGGCCTGTGATCTGAAATATCCTGGTTTTCGTAAAGAGCGCATAATTATTTTAAAGAAAGAAGCCCACACAGGAAATCTCATAAAATGTTTTTCAGGGACTGGATTCAAATGCGCCTTGTGCTGTTATGTTGACTTAAATATAAAATTTTGTTGTCCTGCGCTAAATATCAATAACATCATGCCCAAAAAATCTTTACTTTTAAGAACTCACCGAAGCAACAAACCTTTGATTCGGTTACACACTGCCCTATCAATAACATCTGAACAACTGAATTTCTACACATAATCTTTATTTAGAGAAAATTTAATTTTGTGCGCTGGAGCCTTTTGCCCTTATGATGGCGTCTAGTCTTCATAGAATAATGTTCACCAGTTTTTTTGTAAATGTCTGACGATATGTTCCGGCATTCGGCCTTCAAAGCAGTAACTAATTCAGCATTGTTTGTTGGATGATCTCTTCTTCCACGCACCCGATGATCCAATTCGTCCCAGAGATCTATAGGGCCAGGACTCTGGGTTCTGACCAGTCCACATTTTCAACTCCTATGTCATCAAATCAATCTGTAATACTATGACATGGTGCGTTTTCCTAATGATAGGGGTATTGGCCTTCCTCAAAGATCTGCCACAACGTTGGTTGGGCACAAGTGTTTAAGACGTCGCACTGACGTAAAATGACAATAAACACCATGTAAGTTAAAACGTGCAGTGTACGTTCCTGTACCGCTATCGTAACAAATACAGGTTACAATGACTGAAACTTAGTAAGAGAGCCAAACCGTTGGTATGGTGGGTTTCCTGAAGAATGTTATTCTATGTGTAAGTCGAAAGAACATCCACTTTTCGTTTTCTCTTTGTGTACATATTTGATTCATAGTGTCATATTAGTTAAATTTGCACTGGACTGCGATTTATATTCATAAATGTGTTTTAGCAGTTTCATTTGGCTTCTAGCAACTACTGGCACCAGAAACTTTATGACTGACGCCATCTTTCCCCATGAAAAAGTAATCAGTTTTAAAGTATTTTAATGGTATCATAAAGAGGTAGGTTTTGCATAAAGAAGTTTATGTTTACCTAGTTATATTTCCATATGACAAAGGTACATCTTTCGAGAGAAGCAGAGAGCATCCGAATGCGAGTAAATTAAATTAAAACGCAGCATGAAATCATTTATTTGACAACCTAAGAGCAACACAGTGCCCGGAAGAGCAGTTGAATAGGTATGTAAGTCGCCATAGAATAAAAAAACTTCCATGACGACGTCGTTCTTCTGCTTATTGTTTACCACGCGAGTTGGCACATTCATCTCTCTCTCTCTCTCTCAATGGCTTGGTGGGGCAAAAGCCCCCAAGAAACCCCAAACTAGTGTGACGTGCCTGCCCAGCAGGACGCACACGATATAAAGGCAGATAGCAGCGATAACGAATGTCCGCGTAGTTCAATCGGTAGAGCGACTTATTCCGGAATGAGGGGACCCGGGTTCGAGCCCGGCGTGGACAAAAATGACGGAGAAATTTACTTCGTTATAATGGAGCCCGAACTTTCCGGATGACCCGGCCGTTCAAGATCTCGCAATGGTGTGATGTCCTTTCCACACCGCGAGATAGGAAAAATCAGAGAATCCCTTCTCCAGCGCTTCGAAAAAAATATGTGTGACGTTGCATTACACACACTAGATTGACTGGGAGTTCTCAAGTACGTTCTACAGCGGATGGCTACCTGCAACGATTCATGGTCACTGCTAACCAGTGGGCCATGCCCCCGGTCCTCTTTCGGGGGGGAGATGTGACGTGCCTGCCCAGCAGGACGCACACGATATAAAGGCAGATAGCAGCGAAAACGAACGTCCGCGTATCTCAGTTGGTAGAGCGACTTATTCCGGAATGAGGGGACCCGAGTTCGAGCCCCGGCGTGGACAAAAATGACGGATAAATTTACTTCGTTATACTAGTGAGAAGTTCTTTTCAGTTTTCAAGAACGTAAAGTGGTAATAAAATTGCGCCATTTTTTCATGCATTCTGTTGAGGGAACATAGATAATTTTTAAATATATTATCAACAAAACGCAGGTCCAGGTTGTGTCCTCCTGCTTCATGTTCGATCGCCACAGCTGCAGTCTTGTATGCTTAGGCGTCAGGACTGTTAGGCTGAATATCTGCCACGGCTGTTAAAATCGATCGCTTTAATTCTTTATTTTCATTACGACCAATACGTATATTAGTAGCTGCCGAGGAATCGGTATAATACAGTTTTCACCAGTAAGTGGTAATAAATCCGAGATGTACCGGTGAATCTGTCCCTGAATTTTAAACAGTACGGACTATTGCCTGTAATCTCCTTTTTCGGTGGCCGAGAGGGAAGAAAATGGCATTGCACTATTATATTTCAGGATGTGTTGGACAAAATTAAAACTGTTCAGAAGTACGTCCTTCAGCTCCGTACTTATCTATAGCTCTGGAAGAAAAATAAGGCCGTTATGATAACAAAAATTAAAATCCCCATTAGTTTCCTCATTAGAGAAATGCAAAGCGTAGCAGTGCGCACACTCAATATTCATCGCACCCAAGCTGTGTTCATGTATGGCAGTTTCGTCCAATAAATCTTTTCGGAAAGATAGGTTGCCGTGTGTATTACTGCGATCATTAGGCGTGCTTTCAAAATTCCTTAGCTCATGTACATTACGAAAAACACGTCCTCGTTTGGGTGGTCTCCCTCGAACGCTACTCATAACAGAACCTTGTTCCCGTTCTTAATGTAACACAGTTTACAGTTAAATAGCAGTGAAACCGATTTTCCTTGATAATAGCCAATCCGCTCCTTGTTCATCGTACGACTACCCGTCTGCCTCGCGTTGCGATGACGAAGTCATAATACTTGGCGTCAGATTTTTGACACGTACAGCAACCAGCAGATTAAATTTAGAAGTAATTTTTTATTTTCCGCTGATTCTTGGGATCAAGATTTCCAAAATGAGCCATTTCTCAAGTTCACATGACGTATCTATGTCGCACAAAATTGCGGGACACTACGGAATTATATATAAGATATATACGGCATTATAATGGAATTAATTATTATTCGTAGCGGTTTTAACAGACTAAGGCGATATGGATGCAGAAAGACATGACTTTTAGTTCTACCACCAGAGAAATACGGTTGTGCTCTAAGAAGAGTTTTAAGAGCTACTTTTCCAGTTAAAAATACCTTCCTGTAACGCGTCAACTTTCCTTTCTTTTTTTTTGTTGCTTTACACGAGCTTAGGAAATTCGCTAATTACGGGTTAAAGGGTTTATGGTGTGTACATGTATTTTACCTTGCTTTTGAGTTTCTGTTTTATTATGTAAATTTCGTTAGTTTTTGGTAAAAGGTTTTGTCATGGAACAGCACGTTACTTCCCCTAACTGCTTGTACATTTTGGCAATATTGAGAGTGAGTCAGAAGAAAATAAATATTCTAACTTGAATGAAAAAAGGTTGAGATAGTGGATAGTGTGGATATGTTGGCGATATAGTTGGAATAGCGAAAGAGTTTGAAGCTTGTTGCGTATATCTATGTAAATCAACGAATAACGTATTATAGGTATTGAAATTTAAATGTTGATACAAGAGCTTGTTATTAAGTGTCGGTAGGCAGCTTCAGAGACCCGTCGACATCGGCGGCTGTAGCCGTCTAACCAAGAGCGGAGAGGTGGAAAGAGCTTGCTAAGGGCAAGAAGAGCAATGCGGTAGCTACGAAGTTGAGTGCTCAAGTCGTGGTTAAACAAAGGTGGATACGCCTGAAGAACGCCTTTCGTCAGATGACTGTTACGAGGCGCAAAGAAAAGGCCGTGAACGGAGGATACAGGAAGATGTCCATCAGGTAAGGAGACACCGTCCAGGAGCTTCTGAAATTGATCAATGGGAAAAGGAGGACTCGGCTGGCAGTCTCCAGCAGAGGTGTCAAAATCAGTCAGTAATGCGGGCTTGGAAGTTGCGAACGAGGGCGGAAAGACCCTGGAGGCGAAGCCAAGCGCTGTTTCTTCAGAGATGAGGAAGCAAGGCTGGAAAGACTTCCGGCAAGCAGCATCGGCAGAATCACGGAGCGAGGAGTCGGAAGCATCGGAATCAGTGCATAGAGACGGAGGGCGAGACAGCAGCTGAGACCTCGGGCAGAGCATCGTGGACATCACATCAGAGGGCACAACAGAAAGAGCTAGTCCAACTGGTGAAGCAGGCGAAGGAAGAGCTTCGGCCGGAACAGCGGACGCCGGAGCCGAAGCAGGCACGGAGCACGAAGACGGAGCAGCAGGAGCACCGGGAGGAGAATGCAGACAGGCAGAGTTAAGATGACCGGAGACCTGGCAGAGAAGACACTGAAGAAGAGGTTGAACATCGATGCGCCGATAAACATCACCACAGGTACCCACGATTTAATGATAACTTGTAGCGCGTGGAGAATAAATATTTGGTGTTACACGTACATACTGATTCCTTCACGCTGGCCGTTTTATTCACGTTGTTATTTCTGAGTTCAACGAATTAATTAAAGACATTAGTTCATTTTATTCATCAGTGGATTTGATAAGGGCATTAACTGGTTAATTGAACTATTAAAACCGACGTTCAGCTAACAAAAACACTACAGGTTTATTTTGCAACACTCTTAGAACAAACTTCATGTTTTGCCGCCCCGGTGGCGCAGTGGTCTAAGGCGCTGGCCTATGATCATTCGTCCGTGAGGGTCTGGGTTCGAATCCCGGTCAGGCGTGGATGTTGTGTTTGTCTTACGGCACTGGTTGTCTCCCTTCCCTGGAACCAGTGATCCTAAATTAGGGACGGGCGACTGCTTATAGCCCATTGAGTTGCTCGCAGTGGTCGTTAAACCTCCAATAAAAAAAACTTCATGTTCGCACACACACACACACAAAATAAAGAAAAAAAAAATGGTATTGTTGCTCAAACGTAACCCAAAATAGTCTTAAAGTGTGTTTCGACGGTTCAAACATGTATACATCCATTACAAGATATTCCGCTGGCTTTAAGATCGTCGCCTCTTTTGTTCTTCAACCGACGAGCTCATTCACTACGACACATCCTACACGAGCATTTAATAAGGCTCGTGCGCAGATGACAAGTCTTAACATCCGTTTAGTAAAGTCAGTGAGGTACCTGCTTAAGAGCCGACAGTTTCACTTTCCTCACTAAATGTGCATTTGGAGGAGAGGTTAACGACCCCCGTGAGATTCTGGTACTATGAGAGACCGCCCATCCCTAATTTGAGGCCACTGGCTAAGGGGATGAGGCAGAGCTACTGCCGTATGCCAAGAGCACCGCCCATGTCTTATCCGAGGCCCAGACCCAAATTGGAAGCGTCTGTGACAACTCGGCCACCGGCCCGATTGAGTGTACTTTTAGGACGAATGAACATTAGCACCTGTGTGTTTATCCGAGATTGACCCCGGTTCGATTCCCGAATGAAGCATGGGTGTCGTGCTTTCTTCCTTCGCTGGGACCTGTGGCTCTAAGTTAGGAACGGACGAATGCGCCCAACGAGTTGCTCACTGTGGTCGTTAAACCCCGAAACAAACAGACAAGGAAGCAAACGCATTAGCACGTCTGCCAGCAACCCGGCAAATTTTCATTGAAAAAACTTCAGGGCATCGTTTTGCCACGGAAATTTTCCAGACTGACCAGTTACAGGATTATGACATTGACTACTTTAGTGAAAATGACTGATATATCTGAAATATAATAATTACCATTCGTTCACGAGAAATTTTTCGACTGGCGGATTTTCGATGGATGATGCATTGTCTATTGCAGCGACCATACAGAGGTATTCATCGATTTGAAACACGTTCACCACGAAAATCACATGCAAATAAATGTAAACAGTCACTATTTGGAAAATTTTCTTGCGAACGAAAACGAATTTGACTTTTATTTACCCACTTTATTTCTCTCATATGAAGAGGCAGGTACCTCTAGAACATTCTTGATACATCAAATAAATTCCGTAAGTAATTAATTAGCGGCAAACATTACATGAAGAAAGATAGTTGAGATCTCATACAAAAACAATCTTAACAGAAAATACGCCTTACACGGGTGCACAGGTTATTGTCTTTACACAAAATCGGAGCTACTCCAGACACGTCGATTTTAAAGCAAATGAAGCAAAGAGACAGATCATCACGCCATTGGTTTATTTCTTAAAAATTAAATAAATGTTTTACCTCATTGGACCTCAGGTATTTTCCCTCCCTTTCTTCCTCTGTTGAAAAGGTTCTTACACTGGCAACAAAAGGCGGCAGCAACGTCTCCCGTACGTTGCTTTCGCCTTTTGATTCATACTTCCCAGAGTGTCTGCTCATTCCACCACAGTGACTGTTTCTTTTCACTCTCTTCTGGGAAACAAAGCTAATTTGTGTATACAGAAAGTTATATTAAAATTTTTTTACTTACTCCATAAGAATCTGGAATGGGCAGACGCTCTTGGAAGTATGGATCTTCGGATGGATCATTGATTGCAGGTGTCTTTTCAGTGACGCTGTTGATGAGAGGTGTTCTTTCAGTCGGTTCAGAAGCCCAATACGATTCTGCATTTCTTCTGTCATTGCCACCTTGAAAAGAAAGACATTTCTTTCATATCGGGCATGCATATACACAAAAATCGTAAAATTTCGAATGACTTGCATTAAGATGGATGTGTGTTTCATGTGTAGAATAGTTGGCAAATAGCATTTACATCTCGTCATTTAGTACTTTTTGTTTGAAGTAAATATAAAAATATTTCCAATTCAGATATATAAATACGTCATACTTATTAAATGGCAGGGCACACCACTTTCTGAGACTTTTTGTTCCTTGGAGCGCGGAGAGTATAACAGACATAATGTATCCAAAACGTATGTTTTATTTCTGACTAGGTATCTATTACAAAACACCCTGTACCTTTTTGTTTTGCCATGCAGTGGTGAATTGAGATTAGATAGATGACAGTTCTAGAACTCCTTTCGGATGCAAAGCCAGTCGTAGTAATTACGACATAGCCCTTGTTCGTTTTGATCAATCAACTGGAGGGTCATACATCGTCTCAAATAACCATTGAAATGTAAGATTATTATCACGCCAATGGATTGAAATACAGGAATTCTGTTTCCTCTCTTCCATTTCAAGGTTTGAACGACCCTGTGAACAGCTAAAGCTGTAAGAAGTCGACCTTCACATCACCGTATGCAAATATACATGTAGTTCTCCAGTTAAGCACCGATCTGCTCTCACAGCACTGCACTCGAATGTATACGTACGGGTGAAGAATACCATATGGTTAGCAGCTTCAAATCCTGGAGGACAAGACAGGTCTAGCCCCTTTCCCTTGTTTATGAACCCTTTATTACGCTGCTTCAAACTCGAATTCTGATATGATCTTGGAGTCGTTCATCGACACCTGCGCACTACGAGATTGAAACTTCTCTACCTACGCTGATCACTTGACTGTTTGTTTTCAAAGATTCCGATTGTTCATGGTTGAGGAAGCTTTTCAAGGGCATTTCATTGCTCAGGAACCACCTTAAATCGTGAGAAAAGTACAGTGTGATGGTGCAGCAAAGTTCAGCAGACGTATCGATCGTCCACATGCTGTGTGACCACTCAAAAGTTTCTTGGAATTCATTTTGGGGATGAAGCACAAGTCAAAACGCTAACAAACGAACGGTAAAAGAGAAGATTACTGCACAGCTTGATGCATTTGCGCCAATAAAATCATCTCTCACTTAGCATTCTCAAGTACGAATCCGCAACATACTTATTGCCCCGTCACCGTAGTATATTCTGAAAGTGTTATCTCCGCCACAGAGATCACGAGGGTAAAATGTTCCTTCGTGCATTTTGTATGTGACCAAATACCCTTCAGCAGGCTCATCACGATTTCTCTGTCACTGTCGAAGTTTTGGCTCGTGCAGCTGCCACTTTACCTGTTCCCTTGTGTTGGTTTGTTTGTTTAGGGTTTTAACAAACACCGTGAGCAGTTCGATGGTCTAAAAGCAGTCGCCTGTCTCTAATTTCGGGTCACTGGTTCCACGGAAGAGAGAGAGAGAGAGAGAGAGAGAGAGAGAGAGAGAGAGAGAGAGACACAGAGAGAGAGAGAGAGAGAGAGAGAGAGAGAGAGAGAGAGAGAGAGAGACAGAGAGAGAGACAGTGCCATAAGGCAAACACAACATCCCTCACCGGGATTCAAATCCGGACCCATCTCGAAAGAAAAGTCAGAAGCTGGCGCTAAGACCACTGCGCCATTGAGCGGCTCTCTTTTGTTCAAGATGCAGTGTAGAATCCCCAGACTAAGTTGTCTTCTAGAGCACTATAAAAAAAGCCTCTTACATTCTGGAATAATCTGCTAGCAAATTAGGATGCTCAGACTTCGCTGGCGGCTATTTTAGCGCGCTTCTCTTTGGTAATTCACACAATCCACTGGACTCAACTCACTCTCGGTTCCTCACATGGTTTCACGCTAGAATTAATTCTGTGGGTCACCTTTTTTCAAAAGACTGCAAATGGACACTGCTTAATGACTTATTGCTGAAGCTTGCGTCCACATTCGATAGTGTAGTGGAATTTTATTAGCAGAAGACAGCGTTGCGTTGGGCTTCTCCAGATTTCGTTGACACAGATGGCTGTCGTTGCGTACCTTCAGCATCACCGGAAAACGTCTGCCGTTGTATAATCACCTCGAGAAACTTATGAATTTCTTCATTATCGTCCGCAGATAATTTCTTCATTATCGTCAGCAAAACGCAACTTGGTTCTCCGAGCTTCAGCACCGGTCTGTCCATCTCTACTTCCTAGCACATTCCCACAGCGGTTGTGCAATATTGTACGTAAAACTGTCAAGACTCCAGAGTGCCGCCACTTTCATGGGAAACTAGCGATTGTAGCAACATTTTATCGACTTTATATTTTAACAACACCGGATTGCATCTTCTGTCACGTACCGGCAAAGATATCTGCTACGTTTTTATCTCCTATAGCATTCTAATACCTATCCTTTATCTCATGTGAAATATCATCAACGCAGTGAGTTTACAAGGCATACAGTGCATGAATATCGGCTTGAGCCCGCAATTTGCTGGAACATCACGGCAATATACTGTAGAATGTGCAGATCTATTTTTATTCTGGTTAAGTTTTCGATTTATATGTTTCTGAGATCCTCACGTACGAAATCTCCAAGGGTGTCAGTCCGTTTTACAAAAGCCTCCTTTACGCAGAAATATATTCTTGAACTACGTTCCTGCCTTCAATCTGAACTGTGCATGATAAATACACAGTTGACGTGGACCAGGAACATCAAATAGAAGTCATCGCTCTTTCCACGTTTATAAGTGAGTCACGGAAAAATTCTCATCGGCCGCCACCGGGAAACGAACCCAGGGTTTTCCAGTTACGCGCCGGATATGCTTCCACTGCACCACAGCGGCCTCGAAATTATCCAGACTCACATACGACAAACTACCAAACCACATGGCAGGGTTGCTTCTTTGGAGCCCCGCACAATGCTGGGGATTCACCACAGATGAACAGCAGCAACTGAACAAATAACTAGAAGGCGAATGAATGATAAATACACAGAGTTGACGTGGACCAGGAACATCAAATAGAAGTAATCGCTCTTTTCACGTTTATGCGTGAGTCACGGAAAAATTCTCATCTGCCGCCACCGGGAATCGAACCCAGGGTCTTCCAGTTACACGCCGGATATGCTTCCACTGCACCACTGATGAACTGTGCATACTGATGGAATCTGTTTCACAGTTTCATGAACTTTGGTATCCGGTGGAAACAATGTTTTCACTTGTTGATGGAAAAATAATATTCAACCCATCTGTCGCGTGGTCCAGATGTGCAGAGATTATGCTTACCATCTATCAGTCTTTTACAGTATACTACAGTACTGTTAAAGTGGAGTCTACCAGCATAAACTTTTACAATGGACTAGCTTTCTCGCCATGCGATGAGACGCCCGTCCGTTTATGTATATAGCTAATTTTAATTTATATTATTTTTTTTCACTAATAAAGTGTAGTTCAAATCATCCTTAATTTAGGGATACTGGCTTCGCGGAAAGGACGCAGCCAGCAACGTAAGACAGGAGGGCCACTATTCCGCATCCGGGATTTGAACCCCAGCTAAACTCGGACGATTGGTCAGAGACCCGCGTTTCTAATAACTCGGCTACTAGGACGGCGAAGTTGAATTTGGAGGAAAAATCAGCAGTTCCGTACTGGAAAATTCTTGTGTATGAGGAAGAGCTGAAAAGTTACATACGAATAGGGATTCGCAGGTGGCTTAACAGTTGGCGCCAGAGGGTCCTTGTTTGTGTTTAGCTGCTGCCAAACCCTTGTCGTGCATTTGGAAGTCACGTTAAGCCGTTGACCAAGGGGTATAGTTCTCACGAGAATCAGGTTTCTTAACAAGTCACTGTATACTGCTTAAGAAACCTAATTCTTCTGTACTTCATTTCTAACTGTTTCAAATATTTTACTTTCTCCTACATGAAAATCTCCATGATATGAAGGGATTTGGGAATAACATACCGAGGATATCAATTCCGTACATCACTACTGTTACTGCATCATAGTCGTCAACTGAGTCGGCAGGTTGAAGTCCAAACGACAGCAACGTAGAGTGCAACTGGAAAAAGGGATGCACAGTATTTTCATTCTGTGGACATGATATCTTTGATGCACTGATACTTTCCAGGATATTTTTGTTTATGATTTAAGGACCACCACGAGAAAATCGTAAGGCAATAAAGCAGTTGCTTGTCCCAAATATAAGGCCACTTGCTCCAGAGGCACAGCCAGCACCATCGAGCAAGCATCCCACCCATGCCTCAATGGACTCGAACCCAGGTCCACCTCAGAAAAATGGTCAGAACTCAACACCTCTTATCACTCAGCTACCGAGGTGGCTTTCTAGAAGATCCAGTGTACATATGGAACATTGCTCAACACTCTAAAATTTAGAGTTGTATTCTTAAAAGATTTGTTCAATTTGTACTATACATCGGTGGCATCACTATCGTTATATTATATCTACATGATGACTTACTTGGTCTCTTCATGTCTACGCCATATATTTTTAATATTTACATGTCTTTTAATGTCTACGCCGTCTGCACTGGGACATTAATATACGAATAGTAATAATCCTGCGTTTTAGTACTAGCTGGTATTCCATAAGACTGACTGGAGCAGAAATTGAAAAGTGACAAATACGAAAATAACTGATATTTTCGATACATAACTCGTGTTATCTGAAGAAAAAATGACAAGTAAACGTGCCACGACTATTTCATTTAGAAGTCGTGAATATTCCTACAGCAGGAAGCGCGGTTTGATAGGAAGATAGTAAATTTTCCAATTGCTCCATAGGAATGATAATGAAGGAAACATGGTATGGAATGTATTATATACACACTGCAAAAGCTTGACCAACATTATGGCAGACCTCAGTGAAAAAAAAGCGGAAGTACAACGAAAGTGAAAGTGAAAGTACAGTGAAACGGAAAGTAACAATACAACAAAACTAAAGATTAAATATTAATTATTTTAAGTGGTCGTTCAGTGTTTATTTACCTGCCGTACGTGAAGTCATCTTGCAGCTGTTTTGTCAGGCAGTTGGTGTCTTGCAAATACAGTGCCTGAAAACAGTAGAATGTTCTTTACAAGCGTTCTTCAAATAAAAATTACTACTATCATAAGTACTGATCAAATACATTAACGTATTGATCTCATATTTAGTCTTGCAAAAAGTATTTATGAGCGCACATGAATAACTTTCATTACAGTAATAATTCATGAATAAATAAATATATGCATGCTTACCTACAAAGGTTGAATGATTTTTTGTGGTTACAAAAACTAAAGTGTCCCCGATCGCATAGCTCGATATATTCGTTAATTCTTTAGTGAAGACATTTGTTCAGTGTCAGTCTAGAAGGCAAGTGATGGTGCCCTGTGCTTATTGTCACACACAACAAAGCCTTGTACTAAGGGAAAATATAGTAGAACCTACTTTAACGACTGGATGTTTAACACGGCAATCCAAAATATCCTGTATTGCTTTTACTGTTCAACATGCAACATCTCATTACATCAGAAAACTTGAAAATTACATCGCCCTGGAGAGGGAATCATACCCACATCTCCCGATTTCCATTAGGGCATGCTATGCATTACACAACCCAGGACAACGAAGTCCATTGTTCCAAGTTTTCCGATGAGATGTTACATTTTGAACAGCAAAGGCAATTCAAGATATTCTGACTGCCGTCTTAATAATCCTGTAGTTTTTCCACGTATTTGTGAAGAATATGTTTTCCATAATTTCTACTTGAACGGTTTTATTCTGTTCCAGAAAGCTCATATTTAAATGTAACTGTTGTGGATTGTACATAAGGGATGCATGTTAATGCTCTGTCCCTTCCAGAAGACCAAACAATCAATTTTGTTTTGTCACAAAGGGTTTACCTTTTAACACTTATTCAACGGAAATTTATACCTAAGGTATTCTACCAACGATCAGACATAGATTGAGATAAATGATCTTTAGATTACTATTATTCAAGGCATAAAACAATTAAATAAGATTTCAGGAGAATCTGACTATAATCGAGGCTTCTTTTCGAAGAAATTATCCACATGGAAAGGATTTATACAATCCAACCCATGTTTCTTAGGTTTATATGCCTTCAGAAATACAGTTTCATATTTCTTTTTAAGTATGCAGCAGACATCAAAATATTTGAGTACCCTTAACGTTTTCAGTGCCTCTCATTACTGTGATCGATGAGCTGTGGTTATCGTATGCAATAGAAACATTCTGATGCATTAGACTTCTTTTTTATGAATTCCTAACAGTGCAAACATAAGAGATGTCAAAGTTTCTAAAACTATTTTTACAAAGCAAAAGCGCCGCTGACTGGCTGAGAGCCACTCAGGCCATTTTAGAACTGTACGATTTGTTGAAGTTGTCGTCAGCATGTTCCTGTACCGAAACCTTTAAAAAATTAATTTATCCATTTTTGGTAACTGGATGAATATAATCCTATGTAAGTCCCATTGTTAAATGATTTATCCATAATGTATTCAATCGCTAAAGCAGGTTTGACTGAACACAAGTCTTTAAGTATTCTGAACTTAAAGAGCAGATTAAACATGATCAGATCATCTTTAATCTGCTTTCAATAATTTATTCAGAAGATGACGACGCCAGGCTATCTACGTATTATGGCATTCCGAATATGGTGACTCTCTTGTCTGTGTCCTCGAGGTGGACGATCATGAGAATTTTATAGCCGCTCCAGGATGTCACAGTGGCATTTATGGGCAAAATACACTATCTACCAACAAGTAATTGGACACCCCTACAATCGACGATATCTGCGGTCCTGATACACGTCACGGCCACTGCCGTAAAATATCGTGTGGGAAACAACTACGCAACCAGTCGCATGCAAGATGCCACGCAGTTCGGAGCTCTCTGATTTCGAGAAAGGTGTAAACGTCGGGTATCACAGAAATGGACGATCCATACGTGACATATCCAGCTAGTTGAAGTAACCAAAATCGACAATGGCCTACGGGATTGGCAAGTGGAAGATGTGAGGTGACTGTCGGAATGTGCCCCGACCCGGCAGACCTACAAAACTGGGAGTTAGAAACCGACGCGTGCTGGCCAGATAAATTCGGAAGAACCGCACCAAATCGATGGGCCACATCCGCGAGGAGTTTCAACAGGCATCCGGGAGTGTTCTTTCGATGAATACCATCCGTAAGGAAGCCCATATGCTCGGTTATCATGGACGTGCTGCCGCCTATAAGCCTTTGATCACCAAGTACAATAGCGCTGCTCGGCTAACGTGGTGCAAAGAACGTCGACAGTGGACCGTTGAACAGTGGAAACAGGTTCTCTGGAGCGACGAATCAAGGTTCACCCTCTACCGTTCGGATGGCAGGGTCTGGGTTTGGCGTCTGCCTGGAGAACGCCTCCTGCCGGAATGTATTGTGCCAACTGTGAAGTTCGGCGGCGGTGGAATTATGATATGGGGTTTTTCTCCAGGTATGGCACGGGACCCTTGGTCGCAATTCCTGGTAGACTCAACGCCGTGACCTACTGCACCTTTTTGGACGGCCACGCGCTTCCTACGTTGTGGAAGTTTTACGGGGTGGACCCATGTTACTTTCAGGATGACAATTCCACCTGTCATGTTGCGAGGTCCACCATGGCTTGGTATGGTGACAATGGGGTTACTCAAATGGACTAGCCTGCGCAGAGCCCGGACCTTAACCCTATAGAGCACCTCTGGGACGAGTTGGAGCGTCGACGTGAGGGGTGCCCCGACCGTCCGAAATCGGTGAAGGAACTGACCTGTCTTCTCGAAGCCGAGTGGAAGAAAATACCGCTAGCCGTCGTACAACGCCTGGTTGAGAGTATGTCCCGGAGGGTCGCAGCTGTAGTCGCCGCTCGTGGAGGCTCCACCAACTATTGAAGGTGAATAAATTTCGTTTTCGTTTGCTATCACAGGTGTCCAATTACTTGTTGGTAGATAGTGTAGCTTTGAAAACGATTTTCTTCTGCACGTCATTATAGGATACCTTAACACCAAGTATGGAGTTGCCACCTGCGGAAAAAATCTAAAGCACAAAAAGGTACTTCTACATATTCTGAAATGCTCGTAACAATGTAATATGTCAAATGTAAATGTCAGCAAAGACTTTTACTTTTACCCTCGCGCGCACGTATGTGCATATATGCTCTGTCAGCAGTCCAATTATTAGGGTACATCTCATCAACTTCATGAACAGCAGCTGATACAAAATCAGAGTTTTTCACGAACTCGTTAAATGCTGCAAAATTTCATTTGTACGATGGTGTGTACTGGGTTGGAAAGAAAGTAATGTCCGACGATGTGGTACGAGAAGTCGAAGCACCGGCCGCGGAGCACATTGGCCACTGATACTGCACAGCGCACCGGCATGACATCAGCAGGTAGGTGGCTTAAGTCAGGGGCATTTTGCTGTCAGGAGACGAAGAGTGTAAGCGTCAAACAACATGGAAGTGGACAAGGAGCACATCCGCCATTGCATGCTGTATGAGTTTCGTCGCGGTAGAACACCCCCAAGTGCTGTAAGGAACATTACCAGTGTGTACTCCGATGCCATATCACATCATCAGTGCTGCCGTTGGTTTGAACGGTTTCGAGAGCGAAAGTGTGGTCTGCCAGACCGTCCCAAAGACGGAAGACCCGCAGCAGTGTATATGGATATGCTGATGACCTTAGTGGAGGCCGGCTCACGTGTGACCACACCGGAGCTGGTCGAACAGCTAGGGACTAACCACACGAGCATTATCACGCACCTGTGTCAACTTGGGAGTGTGCACAAGAGGGGAGTTTGGGTACCCCATCAATACACAGTTGAGCAGAAAGCAAGTAGCATGAGTGCATGCGCTTCCCTTTTTGCACGTGACCACGTTGAACTGTTCTTGGATCTTAGTGCTGCAAGTGACCAGAAATGGGTCCTGTATGACAATGTCAGCGCCCGGAAACAAAAGGATGGACTCAAAACAGAAACCCATACCGATTCCCAAAGCCGGCGTACACCCACGTAAAGTCCTGCTGTCTGTTAGGTGGGATATGCGGGGTGTCGTGCTTTTTAAGCTGCTGCCGGACAACACCACTATCACCGCCGATGCATACTGCCGTCAACTCGATGACCTACACGCTGTTCACGTCGAAACAACCAGCTATCCTGAACCACAAAGGCGTTCTCTTACAGCAGAATGGAGCGAGACCTTACCAAACAGGGTTGACCCGACACATGATCAGGGAATCTGGGATGGGAGCTGCTGTCGCGCCTATTTCCCGGACATTGCCTCCAAGCGACTACCACGTTTTGGGAAGTGGCAGCATTTCCTGGACAGACAGCGGTTCACGAACCGGGACAATGTCGAACATGCACTTACTCACTTATTTGCGTCCAAGCCGCCATAATTCTACAGGAACGGTATCCAACAGCTGCCCAGAAAATGGAAGCAGGTCGTCGCAAACGATGACGACTACATTTTGGACTGATTTGTACATGTTTATACGGTAATTAGCACTGTATTTTACCTTGCATTAGCAGACATTACTTTATTTCCAACACTGAAAAGTAATGCCCCTAATTTTGAGTTGGTAAAAAGGACAGATACTTCACTAAAACAGGAGTGCATACTTTTCTTGGACTTTGCTTTGCTTTGTAATGTTGCATAGCTTTTGTTCAACACAATCACGTCTGCGATCTATGAATGTACTTCCATTGCCACATGAACCTGTTATGGCAGAACTCTGTAGCCTGTTGAAGGAAGCACGTAACCTTTGATGTAAAGATATTATCCCATGAAAAGCAGTGATGTTCTCTCCGATTGGAAAAAGAAGAAATAAGATGGAGCTAAGTCTGGGGGTTTCGGTGAATGGCTTCAGGCTTTGCATCTTTCCAGCTAATCATATCATGTGATTCCCAAACATCTTCGATTATCATACTGGAAGAAAACTTCTTGAGTGCAAGGAAGAACGGTTCATTTAAGAGACAGAAATTCTTGCAGGTTTTCAACACAATACTCAGAATTAATGGTGGTACAAGGAGGCATGCATTCTAAATGCAGCGCACCATTAATGACCCTCAAAATAGTGTACACGACTTTGCCGCAGAGAGTGTTGTCTTGAATTTCCTTTATGACGGCAAATTTAAGTCGATTCGACTATCTCTTCCTGTTTAAAACAATGCACCCCACGTTTATATAGAAACAGTACTGCTTCCACATATTTAAACTAATATTTTACTCCGTACTGTTTAATAATTTATTTATTAATTACTTTTATCTATTTTTAAGCAAGCAACACTGAAATGGTACCTTACTTTCGTCACATAACGTGATAATTATGACTCATAAAAAGCCGTACGGCATGTTTACCACTGCCACATCAAATTTTTTATCCATGTGTTAGCTATAGCGATAGCTTGGTAAATAATGATATACATTTAGGATACCTAGTAGCACAATAACGCGCAAAGAAAAGGAAAAGGAAAAAACTTCTTAGTGGTCTATCATTCTATCTGATAGAACAGAAAAAAAAAGGAATTTTAACGATCCATCTGTTAGAAACAAAGCTGTCGCGAACAAAACAAGTCACTCTTTTGACACGTAAAGGCGTGATGAAACCTGTCAGCCGACGAATGTGCGGAATATATTTATTCAGGGGATTTCAAAAATATTTACCTAAAAATTTCCTGTCATTTAAATATTCTGATGTCATTAATCGGAAAATGATAATAAAGTAAAATTTTATGTGAACAAGGAAGTAGTGATAAAGGAAGTATCCGAATCAATGTTTATCAGAGAGCTACGAAGCCATATCATATTCCTTGGAACAATGAGCTTTATTCTGGAACTTTCAGCTCTGAAGAAGTTGCAATACTTTCGGTTTCCTCGAAGGTTCCAAGAACGAACACGATAGGCTACGTGTTTACCAAATTGCTTATAACAGGAGTGTATGCTTTATCATTGCGTCACAGTGAAACACATATCTTTTGAATTGAAACAGAGCGTTCGTTACTCTTGTCTTGACGTGAAAACAAGCATTAAGAGAAACTGGGAGGATGTGATTGAAGTCTGTAGCAATCGGGCAGCTACGAATTCCATTGCAACGTTATCACTCACACCTGCCGAAATGACAAAAAGGTTAATCTGTCAGATTAAGGCAAGTCCCTGACTCAGCTGCGTGTCTTAACCTGACTAACTTAAAACATTTTGCAACGATATTATCTGACCTTATGGCGTATGCTCAGGTTTGAATGTATGGTCTAAGTATTCAAAATAAAAGATGTTTCTTTTAAGGAAATTCCGTATGAAATTACAATAGTGAAACCAAAATCATTCGCAACGGAAATGAGATTAACAAAATTATTCACATATGAAGCCAAATTTCTCCATAGCGTCCACTTGAATTCTCAAATTGGTCAAATCAGACATTAAGAAATATTAGTACATATTCCATATGTACTAATATTTCCTAATGTCTGAAACGCCCAAAACACCCAACATATTTGGACACGTTTTAATTAGACGACTTCATTTCATCATAAATACAATATAATCTGGTAAACTGACCACCAAAGATAGGATCAGGTCACAATTTTCATGACCTAGGATCGCATTTTCATATCAGATCAGATCATATGTAGAGGGCTTTAGGAAGGGAGTGTCTGACCCCAGGTCTTAAACAACCCTTAGAAATAGGAAGCTAGGAGATTTGGGCTTGTGTGCTCGATATTAAAGTGACACGGAAGCGAGGTAGAAAGAGGTAGGAAGACGTCCTTATTTATTAACGGGGAAAGGTTGGGGGGGGGGGGGGCAGTACTAGGGGCCCGACAGCTTAACGTGCCCAGTGATCGCATTTTACTTTATGTGGACTCTACTCAAACCGAAACATATGATTCTGAACTATTAATGTCATTAACCAAATCATGTGCCAACATGAAGATTTTTATATCTTAATAGGGTACCCTAGCACACTTACTGTTGCAGGCAACTTTAAATTTTTACGTATTATAATTATAATACAATTCTTGTACAGGGGAAATTTGGACGGGATAAGAGTAGTTCAGGCCACCCATATTTGGTGAGGTGGCGTGAAGACAAAAAGCATCATGTCTCATATGGAATTCGAACCAACTGCCGCAGAGCAATGCGAAAAAATCGCAAACATAATCTTCATTTTTAGTTTTCTTCATTGAAACACTACACAAGATAATGAATCTCTTAGTAGCCACTTTGTTGGCTCGACTTGTAAGGCTTTTATGAATACTACAGTAAGACCATAACGCACAGATGTCAGTCTGTTTAAAAATCGTACCATTTATTATTTATTTTAATTGGAAATAATTTCCTTACCATTGGTTCAAATTGTGTGTTTCCCAATTTCTCAGGCGTGGTAGCAGTTTGAAAGTGTCAGAAAAGTTCCTTAAAGTGTTTATAAAAATCAGAAGTCAGCACCACGAAGATCTAGTAAAATAATTTTCATGCAATTACGAGTTAGCGGGAATACGAAACGTTATGTTTGAAATCACATTTCTTCCCTCACATTTCTTACACTTGGGGCAGAAATTTCCTGTCTATTATCATGTACTCAGTGCCTCAGAAAACGTGAACATCACATCTTCGTGACGGTAAATCGAACCTGCATTTCCCGATAGCTGTCCGAGCAGGCTTCCTCATGTATTGGAAAGAAAGTGTTCTTGTGCTAGATATGAGGATTTGATATCCGCACCGAAGAGCCAAAACTTTATTCAAATCGAAGCAACTGCACACAAAACGACGGCGCGTGTGAAAATCATGGAACGGTATAAATGACAACTAATACTGAGCTCTCTTAATCAGTGTTATTCGTGTTCTTAGACGGGAAAGGAGATTACTTAAGAGAGTTGACAGAGGTCAAATTCTAATGGCCTGACGACTGAGTTAGAGTATTCCCTAGACGGCAAGGCTTGTGGGGTGCTCACGGTCAATCCATGGTTAGTGACTTCAAAGAGTGGTCCGAGGAGGAAAATAGTACCTTCAAAGAGTGGTCCGAGGAAGGAAAAACCAAGAACCGCCGCCAAGGTGTGGGCCGACTACGGCTCGTCGATGCCAGAGGTGAGCGAAGGCTATTCCGTATGGTACAAGCCAACAGAAGGGATACTGTGGCGCAGTTCGCTAGTAATTTGAATGCTGGTGACAGGATTAATGTGTTAAAACACACAGTAAATCGAACCCTGCTTAAAGCCGTTTGGAGTACTCATTCTTACCTCGGTTCACCAAATGGGCACGCGAGCATCAAAAGTTGACTTTGAATGATTGGAAGAAGATCGTCTGGTTCGATGAATACCGTTTCCTGTTGCCCAATATGAACGGCCGGGTATGTGTGCGTCGTATACCAGGGAAAGTGTTGGCATCAGGATACACCGTGGGACGAAAACAAGTCGGTGAAAGATGTGTAATGCTTTGGGTAATGTCCTGCTGAGATACCTTGAGTCCAGTCATTCATGTGCACGAAACTATACCGTCTGCCACCTACCGAAACATTATTGCAGACCAGATACATCCCTTCATGGCAACGGTATTCCTCTCCAGTAGTGCCTTCTTTCAGCAGGATAATACGCCATGCCACACTGCCGTGGATTCTTCGAGAATGGTTCGCGGAACATGAGGAAGACTTCTAGGTATTGCCCTGGCCTCCAAATTATACAGACATCAATGCAATCAAACATCTGTGGTTTGTGTTGGAACAGCAAATCCGATCTGCGGCGACTCAACCACGTAACTTACGAGAGTTAAAGGACCTGCTGGTAACGTATTGGTACCAAATACTACAAGATATACCTTTAGAAGTCTTTTAGCGTCAATGTATCGCCGGGTAAGAGTTGTTTTGGCAGCACGTGGAGTACCATATTTATCTTCTGTAACTCGAAGTAGCATATGTTCTGCAGTACAAAGTGCATTCCATAACTCTAATTTCAAGAGAAATACAAGCTCTTATAAATTAATGCAAGCTGATGTCAGGTTTACTTTCTAAAATTCATACGTATTTGACTCTGCCTTAGAAAGAATATTGAACAGGAGAGCCGGGTACGTCTCTTCGAATGTGCAATTCCCTATCCCTCATGGATATAACGCTATTCGAGTCCCGTTTTACTCCGCTGTAGTCAAGCAGGTTAGGACATAGTATTGCCTACTTAGCAGTTTCCTTGAGTTCGTTTAAGTGTGCTAAGAATTCTTTCACTCTATATTCATCCCCTTCTTGCGCCAGGGAGGAGTAGGTGTATGCTGTCATCTCATAATAGCACCAAACAGATTTATTTCACTCCTCTATTGTTACCCTGAACAGCCTGCCAAACGGACCTATCCTAGGAAAAGCAGAATTCTTGTCCTGTGGGTCAGAAACCTCCACCCCTCAGGCCGATGGTTTTAGGAGTGAGGAGATAGCTTTTGAAATCGTATTATCTTTCACCCTCCCCCAACCCTTTCAACTTGATATCAGTTATATTTGAACTGAAGTAGCCAGTTCACTCAGTTTTTGAATGCTTATGTGATAGCTAAAGGAAAGCTGATAGTGTTGTCATTGCATTAAAAAGTAAAATTAATACAAGAAGTTGACAGTGAAAGTTTAAAGAAAAAGAATATTACTGAGAAATTTGGTATTCCCATCAATACCCTATCAACCATTTTTAAAACCGCGGAAATTAAAAAACAAATTGACGTGAAGCACAGTTCCCACCGAAAGCGCTTGAAATTTGTAAAATATACAGATCTACTCGTACGAGAAGCTTTTCTGAAATACACTATCTACCAACAAGTAATTGGACACCCCTGCAATCGACGATATCTGCGGTCCTGATACACGTCACGGCCGCCGCTGAAAAATATCGTGTGGGAAACAACAACGCAACCAGTCGCATGCAAGATGCCACGCAGTTCGGAGCTCTCTGATTTCGAGAAAGGTATAATCGTCGGGTATCACAGAAATCCATACGTGACATATCCAGCAAGTTGAAGTATCCAAAATCGGCAGTGGCCTACGTGATTGGCAAGTGTAAGATGAGAGGTGACTGTCGGAATGTGCCCCGACCCGGCAGACACACAAAACTGGCAGTTAGAGACCGACGGGTGCTGGCCAGAGAAATTCGGAGGAACCGCACCAAATCGATGGGCCACATCCGCGACGAGTTTCAACAAGCATCCGGGAGTGTTCTTTCGATGAACACCATCCGTAAGAAAGCCTATCTGCTCGGTTATCATGGACGTGCTGCCGCCCACAAGCATTTGATCACCAAGTACAATAGCGCTGCTCGTCTAACGTGGTGCAAAGAAAGAATGTCGACAGTGAACCGTTGAACAGTGGACACAGGTTCTCTGGAGTGACGAATCAAGGTTCACCCTCTACTGTTCGGATGGCAGGGTCTGGGTTTGGCGTCTGCCTGGAGAACGCCTCCTGCCGGAATGTATTGTGCCAACTGTGAAGTTCGGCGGCGGTGGAATTATGCTATGGGGGTGTTTCTCCTGGTATGGCACGAGACCCTTTGTCGCAACTCCTGGTAGACTTAACGCCGAGACCTACTGCACCATTTAGGATGACCATGCGCTTCCTACGTTGCGGCATTTTTTCGGATGGACCCATGTTACTTTCAGGATGACAATGCCACCTGTCATGTTGCGAGGTCCACCATGGCTTGGTATGGTGACAATGGGGTTAATCGAATGGACTGGCCTGCGTAGAGCCCGGACCTTACCCTATCGATCACTTCTGGGACGAGTTGGAGCGTCGACGTGAGGGGTGCCCCCACCGTCCGAAATCGGTGAAGGAACTGACCTGTCTTCTCCAAGCCGAGTGGAAGAAAATACCGCTAGCCGTCGTACAACGCCTGGTTGAGGATATGCCCTGGAGGGTCGCAGCTGTAATCGCCGTTCGTGGAGGCTCCACCAACTATTGAAGGTGAATAAACTTCGTTTTCCTTTGCTATCACAGGTGTCCAATTACTTGTTGGTAGATAGTGTAGTTTAGACTTCCCAGAGAAGAGAACTTTTCTGTTTGAGGAACATTGGTTATATAGAGACGAAAAGCTCAGTGTTTTGCTGAGAAATGTGCGCACACTGATTTCCAAGCCAGTGTTAGATGCCTTGATAAGTATTGAGCAAGGAACAGCGTTGTTTGTAAAGCGACGTGTGAAGAAAGTGCCAGTAGATGAAAGCAACTGCGACACATGGAATAGAGATATTTTATCTATAATTTCAAGCGAATATGAGTAGGATTACATTTTTAATGCTAATGAGGCAGGTATTTTTAATAAATGTCTGCCGGAGGAAACCATGGCTTTCAAATCCGATGAGTGCCATGCATGAAATCGCAGTAATGATCATGCCACTCTCATGATAGCTGCAAACATATTTGCTAAAGAAATACTGCGTCTTCTTTTAATCGGGAAATCTAAAATTTCCAGATGATTTTTACATGTCAAAGTTCTCCCCGTTTTGTATGAAAGCGGAAGGCCTGGAGGATGTCTGAATTTCATCATGGCTCCACAAAATCGATAAGAAATTTTTAAATCAAAATAGAAAAGTTTTGTTTCTTGTGGACAACATCTTTACACGTCCAACAGTTCCACCGAATGAACTTAAGGAAATTAAAGTTGCATCTTTACCCCTACTTTAACGTCAAAATGTCAGCCCATGCAGCAGACAGCAATGAAAAACATTAAACACTTTGGCAGAAAGTTCATTGTGGTAAGGTTGATTTTTGAAAATGACGTGAGAAAGTCACCAGAGATAACGCTTCTCGATTGCATTTGAGAAATTCATAAAGCGTTGGACAGCGTGAATCCTGAAATTATAGCGCCCTTTTTACAAAAAAGCTGGTTTCAGTCATTCTACGACAATGGCACAAATGCAAAACGATTACCCAGATATCGATGAGGAAGAAACATAAAAATATTATTGGAATTTATTACAAAAGCGATTACTTGTTCCAAATGATGTAACTTTTGACGAGTACGCTAACATTAGTAATGAACTCATACATTGTTAAAATAAATGTCGTTTTTATGGAAAATTACTGTACGTTGTTACAGAAAAATGCCGTAATCATATTCAACAGTTTAAAACTGTAGAAACTACAGTTATGGAGATGGCAACACCGACTGGACATCAGCAGGAGCAAAGAAAGAAAACTGTGCATGTTTATTATTTTCTTGAATCGTTGTAGCTGTTTAACAAAATTAAATTGTGTCATGTTTGTACCAAGGTGTTGTACTGTCTATGGTTACGAACTCTTCGGACGCATTTCTGATCTTCGGTCGCAATATTTCATCGAAGGAACGTTAGAGCAAAGTTACCATTATTTTTTTATTAATGAGTCGTAGTAGCTTATTTTTGTCACGAAGCCTTATTGGTAGGATTGCAACTCCTGAATAATTTTTGCTTTTCTCAAAACAACAATAATCTGTTTCGCAAAAACAATCAGATTGAGTGATTCACAATAGCTAAGTGCTTTATATTTTATATTTTGTGTGTATTTATATACATATAATTTTTTGATTGATTAAGATGGAAAAAATGAACAATGAGGAGTCCATGGCAGCTTAGAGCCACGTGCTCAGGGTTGAATGTCATAGTCTTGAAGAAGCAATTTTAGAAGAAAGAGTTATAAATAAACAACTTAAAATAGCTGGTAGAATAGTAGGCACTCAGGTGCTTAGGTGATTTAAACCAACTACATGTGCCTGTTAAAAGAAGAAGCTATTATTTAGAGCTAATATAATCAGATGAACTTTTACAAGATAGCGCTGAAAAAGATTTTACATAGGAATCAATGATACGACTTCAATTATGCTTCGGCATATCATCATCATCATCATTGTCAACCATTATCAATCCACTGCTGGACGAAGGTCTCCCCAAGTTTCCTCCACAACGGTCTGTCTTGTGCCAGTCTCCTCCATGTCACTCCCGCATATTTACGAATTTCATCCACCCATCTCCCATGTGGTCTTCTTCTGGGTCTTTTCCTGTCCCTTGGAATCCAATCTAAAATTTCGGCTGTCCATCTATGGTCTGTCCTTCTGGCAGTATGTCCAGCCCATTGCCATTTCAGGGATTTAACTCTGATCATGATGTCTTCCACTCTCGTCATTTTTCGGATCCACGAGTTCCTCTTCTTATCTCTCCTGGTTACACCAAGCATGCACCTCTCCAGGCTACTTTGAGTTGTCTGCAGCCTTTGTATGTCTCTTTTAGTTAAGGTCCACGTCTCTGCACCATACGTAAGCACTGGAAGGATGCATTGATCAAACACTTTTCTTTTAAGACATAATGGCATATTGCTCTTGAAAATTATGCTGTTTCTTCCAAAAGCTCTCCAGGCAAGTTTTGTACGCCTATTAATTTCTTCATCAATGTGACCCTCACTTGATATCTGCTGTCCAAGATAAACATACGTATCTGTTATCTCCAGTTTTTCTCCATCAATCGATAAATCTTCATTTCTTGTAAAAGCATTGAACATCACTTTTGTCTTCTGAAAGTTCATTTTTAATCCCACTTCTTTACTCTTGTCAGCAAGTTCCTGGATCATACTCTGCAGCTCTGATGGGATAGTTGCAAAAATGACTACGTCATCAGCAAAACGAAGGTGGGTTAGATAATCTCCATTAATCTTTATCCCTTTGTTTTCCCAGTCCAGTGATTGAAAGACATTTTCCAATGTGGCATTAAAGAGCTTCGGAGATATGGTGTCACCTTGTCTCACTCCCTTTCCAATTTTTATGTGTGTTGTATTTTCTAACAGCCGAATCTTTTGCACTTGCATTTTCATAGATGTTATTAATAATATTAATGTATGCATCTTCAATACCGCAGGATTTCAGAGCCATTGCAACTGCTGATGGTTTCACCGAATCAAAGGCTTTTTCATAATCGATAAAAGCCATGCACAATGGAAGTTCATATTCCCTCGCTCTTTCAATTAGTTCTCTCAGTACGTGGATATGATCTATTGTGCTGTAGCCACTCCTGAATCCAGCTTGTTCTCTCGGTTGAGCCATGTCCAGTGTTACCTTCAAGCGGTGTGAAAGAACTTTAGTGAAGATTTTATAAACCACTGATAGGAGGCTGATAGGTCTGTAGTTCCTGAGATCCTCAATGTCACCTTTTTTATGTAGCAGGATCATTGTAGCATTGTTCCAATCCTCAGGAATCTTCCCTTCATTAAGGCATCGAGTGAAAATTTGGGCGAGTACTGTTTCAATTTCTCCACTTGCTTCTTGTATGATGTCTATAGTAATTCCATCTTCTCCTGGAGCTTTCCCCCGCTTCATGTTCTTGATTGCATGAGCAACTTCTGCTGGGAGGACTGGAAGAACTCTGGTACCTTTCATGATGTCTGGAGTACATGTATCATCCCTTTCATATAATTTGGAGTAGAAATCTTTCACTCTTGTCAAAATTTCGCCTCTATTTCTTGTTACAGAACCATCTTCTTTTCTCAGTGCCATAATCTGTTTTCTTCCCTTACTGAGATGTCCCTTTGCTATCTTTAGGCTTTGGTTGTTTTCAATTGCTTTCCTCACTAGCTCACAGTTGAATTTCCTTACGTCTTCAGTGATACTTTTTCGTGCTGTCTTGCATAGCTCTATATATTCCACTTTGGAAGTCACATCTTCTTTAGTTGTCCTCATCTCTCTTCTTTTTTGCATCAACATTTTGGTTTTTCCTGATAATTTGTTTACATGCAACTTGTTCTTAGACCCAGCTAATTTTGTTGCTGTTTCCATAAGAGCTTTGGTTACTTTTCTGTTAACTTCCGAAATATCCACTTCTTCCGATGTTAGGTCTTCTAAAGCAGAGAATCTGTTCTTCAGTTCCAACTTGAAAGTATTATGGTGTTTTTTAAGGTTGGTTATGTCAATACATTTTGTTTGTCTTATGAGCTTGCCACGTTCCAGTTTAGTGTTGAGGTGCATCTTACATCTCACCAATCTATGGTCACTACCTGTGTTGAACTTGTTCAGCACACTGCAGTCTTCGATGACGAATTTTTTTGTTACACATAATAAAATCAATTTCACTTGTCGTCCCAATTGGATGTCTCCATGTCCATTTCCTGTGTGGCTTTTTCTTGAAAAAGGAATTCAAGATGAAAAATCCTTCTGCCTCTGCAAACTCAACGAGAGTATTTCCACGCTGGTTTCTGTTGCCGTGACCGAATTTACCTACTGAAGTTTCATTCTGTTGCCGGTGCCCTATTTTTGCATTGAAATCTCCCATAATTATCTTCAAGTGCTGCTTACCTTTATTATTTAGATGACGAATTTCCTCATAAAATTCTTCAATTTCTTCTTCAGGATGACTTGTGGTGGGTGCATAAGTTTGAATAATCTGAGCCTGGTATCTTCTCGATAGTTGGATAACGAGTCGTGCAGCTCTGTCAGAGGAACTTTCAACTTCTACCACTTTATGCTTCAGTTTCTTGTTTATTATAAATCCAACACCACTAGTTCTGCCAGTATCTGTCCCACGATAATAGAAGAGATGTCCACTTTTCAGTTCAATGAGATCTTCTCCTTTTCTCCTTACCTCACTTAGCCCGACGATGTCCCACTTGATCCTTTGTAGTTCCTCTTCCAATTCAAGAAGCCTTGAATCAGAAGATAGGGAGCGTCCGTTGTAGGTAGCCAAGGTCAGCATCAAATGGCAGCCTAGTCCGGTCCTCCGGGGATTCTTAGCACCCTCTGCCTTCATGTCGCACTGGCCGCTGCCTTGGCCAGGTACATTCCAGCTGCCGGAGACTGAGGGCCAAGATTTAAGTTGTAGAGTCATTTTGGAGGTGTTTGGCCATAACTCACCACGCTGGCCAAGCGGGTTGGTGAGTGTGGGATAGCATTTCCTCTGATCCCGATGGTATAGTTATACCGCTATTTGCGGTCGTCAGAGCCCCTTTAGTGGGAACAGGATGCACCACGAGAAGGCGGGGTTGACATTTGTCAAGGAGAGGCTGTGATGTTACGCATCACCTGACCTTACATCCGCTTCGGCATATACAGAAGATTATTCCGGTTAATTGGACAATCGGTTAATCGGGGCAGCCGTTTATTTGAGACAATTCTTGAAGAACATCCCAAATTAGGTCTTTGATAAAAAGCTTCGCATAATTGGGGCAGCCTCTTAATTGTGCCAAAGTGTTCCAGCTCCGATGTGTCACAATTAACCGAAATCTACTGTACCTGTAGGTGTAAGGGAGAAATCGATAAAAAATACTTTTTAAGTCATATGGGTCAGATTTTGAAATACAGTATCAACGGTATACTGATAAATTTGTCCTGAATTTAGGGGATTCTAAATGGCAATATAATAATTGCTATAAAATTAACAAAAAATATTCCGTCGTTTTTGAAGTTATTCCTTTTCTGGGGAAAGTATCTAACGAGGACAGCTCCCAACTTGTAGAAAGTGCGGGGAAGAAGGACATATTGATATTTACAGAACTGTAAGATTTCAGATCTCAGGCTGTTCCTTCACATTTATTATCTGTAAATAATACGGTACACAACTGTTATTTTTACGGCCAAATGATGGCATCCTCGTCAACGGTCCAAAACCGTAAAATTAACAGCCAATTCTTTTACAGCGTAGTTCCATCATATCCTAGTATCATAGATATCGTCGAACGGTTTTGAACAAAGAACATGAAATTACAGATGAAGTTGACGCTCATGATTGTTCCAACAGTCATGAGCGTCAACTTCATCAATTCCAACAATCCAAAAAGCTTTCGATGCTGCAGCATCCGACGGTCATAGTATTTTTCAAGCTATTGCACGTTTAAATGCTTTCGTATTTAAACAAAATCGAAAGTCAAAAACAATTAGTTAAATTAACAGATTTTTGCAACAGATGCTAAATGTACTCTCAAGGATTCCAATTGCTCCGCACTTCGCGAATAAACTCCGCAAAACTAGATTGAGTCCGCTTACTCTGCGTAAGTAACGGTATTCTGCGCAAATATGAAAACGCTCCATAATAGGCAAATTTTCCCTAAGTATAGCATAGCTACCAATTTCCCGATTTAATTCGATTATGTCCGAATTTTGTACCCAGTATTTGGGAATCCATTTTTTTTAGAAAACGTCTTTTTTTTTTTTGGAATTTTAACAACTTTAAATTTTTTTAGTCATTTTTTTACAGATATATGTTTCTTGTTTACTACCATTACAGACACTCCAAGAGTCACGAATTCTCCGCAGTCATCAAAGGAATCGTTAGTCCGTTACAGACTATGTGAAACATCCAATATACTACGGAAATTGAAAATCTCAGTGAAATAATGGTATTCAACATTGGTGTATAGTATATTTTCTTATTTTCCAGATTCTGATATTTGTTAAAACATCTTTGGGATTGTTTATTAGATGTTTTAAATATCGTGACATTTCTTCGATAGTTTTTGGAAGTCTTCAGCCATCGTCCAAAAATGTTTGGAACGGACGGAACTGATTGTGCGAACAGGATAAAAATGTTCCGTGATTTTCGGAATTTTGAGTTTTTCTGACGAAACTGCGTTTCTTTTCTGTATTTCTCTTCCTGATTAAATTCTTAATTTTTATATTTTTCTGATCATGCTCTTCGTTTTTTAACATTTCTGGTCATAGTGAAAAAGAGCGGATTCGTATTTTTTAGGTTTTTTTCTGAAGAACTGCATGTTTTTCTTATTTCTAACAGTCTCTTCGAAACCAGTCAGTAGATAAAAGGTTGTTGCCCCCTCTTCCTCATTTTTAAGGCAAAATTAAATTTCAAAATCGATACTTAATCTGCCCGTAATGGAATTAGAACCTTTTCCGTGACCCGGAAAATTGTTTTCACGGCAGAGTACCAATTTTTGATGACTAGTTCCCTTAAAACGTGTTTTTTTCCATTACATAATCACTTCTTGCTGTATCAAGCGGCAGATGAAGCATTTTTTTTCCTGTTTAAAGCAAAATTAATATAAAAAAACGCACGCTACTATGCGCTCAATAGGCAGATAAAACGACTTTACGGGCTGCCCAAAACGGCGAGGGACAGTTGAAGTTCTGATTTTGAACTTTCTTGTAGACAAAAAAAAGTTGCTCCTTCTGTCTGTTGATACAGCAAGAAGCGACAAGGCAATGAGAAACCGATCATTTCGGGCGGAATTAAATTTTAAAAAGCGATCATTCCGTTTTGATGGTGAAATCAGATACGGAAGGTCCACGTTTTTAACAAAAAATACAGAGATATCCTTTAGTGAAAAGCATTTGCAACTACAGTGGCTCTTTAACAAAATGATACAAAAGATCAGTGTTTAGATATATGTTGAGAAAATCAGGGTTTCTCACAGGGCATTGAGAAAACGTGCATTTTTTATCATCAATAAAGATGTGCCTTTCTTATTCTCGTAAACCCGCTCCTGAAGTAGCCCCAAAACTCCAGAAAGTTTCCGCGATTGATACTCATCATAGTGTTGGCAACCCTAATACTGTATGGCTTACATTTATTTGAAAGTTATGCACATACTGTAATTCTGTTTTAAGAAAATTGCAAATTTTTAACTTGTGAATAGGCATTTATTAAAAAAGGAAATTTTAAAACTAAGTGATAGTTTAGAACAATTAGATGATATGTAGCACTTTAAGTACAAAAATTGCCATTGCAATAGGGAATTACAGAAAATTTGCACCAAACAAAGAAGTTTTGTCTTTCGTAGGACATATTATGAACAGACGGAAGGCGTAGCCATAGGAAGCCTGCTGTCAACCGTTTTTAGGCAAAATATAAATGCTTCATTCTGAAGAAAACCTTTTCCAGCTTGTGAAATCCATGGATACGATATATCAGGGGCACATTCGTTCCCTGGAGGATAAAAATTCTGAAATATCTAAATTAGTCGAACTTACTAATTCCATTGGTTCTCACGTACAGTTCAGCTACGAGAGTTAAAACAATGGTTGCTCACCATTCCTTGATGTCCTCGTAACACGATCAGAAGAATCTCTCGTAACTGTGATTTACCCTAAATCTTTCGCTACTTCTTCACCTCCACATGCCAGGTCCAATAACCTTTGGCAACTAAAACTTAGCGCTTTTTAAACTTACATATATGGTGCGGTACATATATAATCTGACGAAAACCGGAAAAAGAACTTGGTTTTCTCTCTGCATATACGTATATCGTGCGGTAAACACAATATATGATAGTTTCATGAGTATATTATACTCAGATGAAAACTATTTGAAATAAGAAACGCATTTTCTTAAAAGTGTTGCAGCACGAAGAACACGCAGCCCTTCTATTACGGACATATAAAAAAGCTCTTAAAAAAAGTTTGGAAGCCAAAACCTTTCTACATGCTGACTCCGATTGCACTTCCACTTCGAAAGAAGTTTGCCATTGTTCCTTTTTCCCGTGACATTTCCTCCATAATTTCGAAAAAATTCTCAAAACTTTTAATTTCAAGATGTTTTTTCGTATTCACCTAGTACGCCATGCGTCATCGATTGAAGGAGACACAAGATTTACACCAGGGCCATAGCTACACGAGGAACGGAGAGTGAGGCGGTTGCCCTCCCAGAATGGTCATATTAGGGGCATAAATTCATGTTCTGAGGGGCGGAAAAATAGAAATGCACACACCGTATAAATGAATTTACTGAAATTTTAACTGAAAAAGAAAGTTATACACTTCTTTGTTTTCTTTTTTCAAGACTTTAGTTATCATCATACAGTATTCAGTCCCCAACTCATCTACTCTATGAAGTCTAGACCGCTCATATGCATGAAATGAATTGTCCGAAACAGCGGAGAGAGTTTTAATGAACGATAAGCGGACATATGCATAACCGCCGTGACCTTTCCGGATATGCGGTAGGGATGAAGAGCTAATTCGTCCCTTGTGCTGTATCACAGAAAGTCCCACTGAGCGTTTAACTTTGAACGGAAGTTTTCCAAGCCCTACCCTAAAAGCACCTTCCTATTGTTACATTCATCATCTGACACTCATTCGTACTGCGCTGGTTCGTTTTTCATATTCGGAGGAATGTTGCCCTTGATATTTGCAACAGTTGAGTATTTACCTAGTTTTTACATTTTTAGAAGAATGTTGTCAAAAAACGAAAGTGCAAGTTTTGAACGATCGTAATACTTTCCTATAACAGGGCATGAGAAATTAATAACTGTGTATTATTAGAGTGTGGAAGTGGGTACTTTTGAACTTGAAGAGGCGTAATTTCAAGTCTCGCTCCCCTAGACAAGATAAGCTTGCTCCGGTCCTCACGGAATTGGGAATTAAAGAACCTGTCAATAGCTAGACATGTGAAAATAATAATAGATTTCTATTTGATAAAGTTAAACTTTTATCGACAAAACTGATATTTCAGAAGCTTTCCATGAATATCAAAATTCTTACATGTCAACATGTTTACGAAGAGCATGGAAGTAATTGATTAGAATTCCCCACCGTCAACACCGTTGTTGACACAATGATTTGAATATTTTAGGGCCATTCCTCTTGAGGAAGCTGGGCCAAAGTACAGCGAAACTGCGGTTGACTAGAAACTAAAATTAACTGTGACCAAACGTTGATTCCTTCAATCCTATATACTTCACACGGTTGTAGTCTCGATTTATAATGCAGATAATTATTGATTTAGGAAAATTTCATTTCACATTGATTGAGTAACCAAGGTTTCTGTGACTCGAATTTTCTATAATGAAAAGTGTTTTGCCATTGCTTTAGTGATTCTGGTTATGGAAGTTCCACTGTACCAAGAGACAGAAAAAGACCCAAAAGAACACCAAGTGGAAAATGAAATTCGAAAACGTACAGGAGTGGCACGGAGGAGATTGCCTCGAGACAGAGAGTTGTGTAAGACACTTCGAGAGACCTTCATCCAGCAGTGGATTGATCATGGTTGATGATGAAACATAGTTTATCACATGTACCTATACCAGTGCTGTCAGAGAATTTTGCCAGAATTTAGTAGACCGCAGCTAAAAAATAAGTAGAAATCAATAGATTTGTCTTCTTTTTTGCTTGAAATATGTTCCACCTGACAAATTTAATGTAGCACTGGATGCACTCTCAATGCGAAGGAGCATTCAAAACTACTAATATTTCAAATAATACCAGTACCTCACACACTGCTATTCAACACATTAATGCAAATTTAAACAAATGTTTTTGCAAATAGTAATGACATTGACCCTAACTTAGTCACATTTGTATCGGTCTCATTTGTATTTCGGAAAAAAATTCATTGCTTAATAAACATACCCAAATGTTCTCAAAATAGGTAAAGCAGCTACCATGCTCAAAGAAGTATCATTTGTACAAATATCTATATAACTCTATATGAATAGTAAAGTTATTTAAAATCAAAATAAAAAATATGAAATAAAGAGAATGTACAGAAGTACCATAAGACAGCGCCACAGCAGCATATCAAAATGGGTTCCTTAATAACAAACTGGTATTGCTACTTTCTTACTAGGAGTTCCTAGAGAGTTAATTATTTTGAATGCACCCGATATATCATTTCATTTTACTTTTGTACTTCCCTTTATATTAGCGTTTTAATCTCAATTTTTTCATGTGTGTCAATGTATATAAGTGACTGTTTAAATTCACGTGATGTTATATAACTAAATATCTACAGTAACTACAGACTTTTGTTTTATAATGTTAAGGGTTTTAGGAAAATAACAGAATCTTTTTATATAACAAACTAATTAGCTATCTGGATTAAAATGTTATTTCATGATAACCAGTATGGATTTATAAATAAATTAACTTAGCAGATATTGTAAAAATTTCCAACACCGTTAGCCTTTTTCTCCTCGAACAAGTGTTGGTTTGAGTATTATCAACTCTTTCAGTAGACAGTGAGTACGAAAAGGATGCAGACAAAGTTCATAAATTACACAGGTAGTGACGTACTCTCTTTTCAGACTTTCCTTTCCTGGTCATTTAGAGACTCGTAACCAAGGCTCTTACCACTGTGACATCTAGGTGGAAGGCAGAAATGACTGGCAGGCACCCAACAATTGGAAAGCTACTTTTTAAAAGTACCTAGCTACACTATTTTTGAAAAGTAGCTACTTACCCTACTTTTTACTTTTAGATTTAAGTTAAAAGTACAAATTCTGGAGAAGATCTTTATATGTACATTCTAACGGATGGCACTGAAAGCTAAATACCATGGTAAATTACACACAAAAAAAGTTCCTTTTGTACATATTTACCTCTTAGTTCTGATTATCATATGTAACACATTGTAACATATTGTATTAATTCCAGAACTGCAGATATATGGCTGTTAAAATATGTAAAAATACTGAGCTGGGGGTGTATTTTTTGAACATATATTTGATGTAAATCTAACCATCGTCTGTTTTTTATATTTTTTGTACATACAGACATGCAATCTTGCTTACAAAAAAACAACAACAAAAATAAGAACAACACTGCATTTGCTCAATGCGTTTTTCGAAGGATGTTGCACTTCCAAATGTAATATGCACTAGATACATACTATTTCTGAACAAAACGAAAACGGGGAACTATTTTTTTTTCTCTCTTTGAAAGCAGTATAATAAAGCATCAGCGCACACCGATGCTTTATTATACTGCTTGTAGATAAATAAAAATCTCCACAACGGTAAATAATATATATATATATATATATATATATATATATAAGAGTTCTTGTTTCAGCCAATAAAACATCCGCTTCAGGAAATCTGGAAATGTCACATGATTTTAAGATTATATTTTCCCACTATTTTTCTAAGTAGCGCGACATGTAGCGTATTTTTTTCGCAAGAAGCTACTTTATTTTGTAGCTTGCTACAGCTACAACTACATTTTTCTATTTGTAGCGATGCTACATTTTTCTATTTGTGGCGATGCTAGCGACGCTTCAGTAAAAGTAGAGTGCTACAGTAGCAGCACTACATGTTGCTCGCTACTTCTGATCACACTAGGTACACTCCCATGTGCCTTTCCTATCAAGCACCCTAACCCTAATTTCCTAGCTTCCTATTTTTAAGGGTTGTTTAATATTTTAAGTCAGACACTCCATTCCTAAAAGCCGCGGATGGCCTAGTGGTCAGCGGTCGTGACTGCCATGGAGAAATCTCAAGTTCAATCCCAGGCAGGTACGAACGCTCGAACCACTAAATCTCCGCCGTTCGTCGGATAAGCACGTTAAGCCGTCGGACTCCGGGTAATGCCCCCCGGTAATAAATAAGGGCGTCTTCCTACCCCTTTCTACCTCGCTTCCGTGTCACTTTCCTATCGGGCACTCTATCCCAAATCTCCTAGCTTCCTATTTCTAAGGGTTGTCTAAGACCTGGGGTCAGACACTCCCTTCCTAAAATTCTCTACATATGATCTGATCTGATCCATTCCTAAAACCCTCTCCAACAGCATTCATATTTAATCCACTTAAACAACGATTAGGATTCCGTTGAACTAGTTCTGAAATTTTCTGACTTCTCAAAGGCATTCGACAGATGTAACCATCGTGCATTGCTTGAAAAATTGTATAAAATTATTATGACAGGTACATCATGCAAATAATTTAGAGTTTTTGTTAAAAACGTCTGTCAAAATATTACGGCTCATGCCAAAAACTTAGGTATAACAGTAGAAAATTCAGGTAACCGTAAAACCGAGAAAAATCAGTCGATTCTTGTGATTTACGAAAATCTATCAGAGTAGTAGACAGGGGTAAAAATCAGTAAATCTACTGATAAATCAGTAGAATGCCAACACTGATAGAATAACTTATGAATCATATGCCTAAATCAGGGTAACATGCCTAGACGATTGCATTGGGTACAATCTGCATGTTCCTAGGGTGGTAGATGTTTCTACGACTTTAAAAAGCATAAAGTCATGTATCAAAGCATGATAACATGCAATAAAATTACTTTCTTAACTATGCTACAAGACAGATTGGTTTTTAATGTTTTTTGCAATATGTCATGTGTAAAAACTATTAATAAGAGCAATGCAACATTAGTAGCAGCTAAAAAACCTGAAGACCTGAATGAGATATTATTCCAATTAATTTTTTCTACACCAAGAGTTTTATGGTGTGTGAAAAAAAAAAAAAAAAAAAGAGTGTGAAATATGCAGTTGTTTTAAAGAAGTTTTTTTTTAGCTGCAGGTGGGTCAACAAAAATTCATTTTAGAGATTTCAGAATTCCGACTTTCAGAGCTCCTTTGGGGACCTGCATTAAAAATTCAAAATGCTTCAGTTTTTCTGACGCATTATACAGTCTTTGATGTTCCATCAGCAACAAAAGGAATTTTTGAAAATGTTACACACACAAACAAAAAAAGTTTCATGTGTGCTGACATATGGGCAGACTGACCGACTCAGTAATTCCATTAGCGCATTTTACAAAACTTCTAAAAATTGGTTATAATTCAGATTATCAGATACTTAAATCCTAAATTATCTGTGCGGCATTCTTTTTTCATTTTTGTAAGACAACAATTACGTTACGAGGACGACATCCGAATTGATAAAAAAAATTCTGCTCTTCGAAGATCAGACACAACATCGATTGCTTCTCTTATAAATTCCAACGAATATTTTTCTTCAGTTTAGGACAGTGTGGTTACGCTATTTTAAGTAGAGCCGTCAAGTTGGATAGACCTCTGTTACAGAAACGACGTACGTGAATAATGTCCCTTGTCGGATGTACGGATTTTCCCTAATTTTCCATTGACACAAACAACTAACAGCGAGTAATAAAAAAAATCATTTTTAAAACAAATTGAGTGAGATGAAGCGAATCGAACATAGCTTACCTCCTAAACCTAGTAGCGGGAGCTCCGACGGTGGTCACTTGAATGCACAGGCGTGATTGCTGCAGGAGTGGAATCGGGAGAAAACCCACGGAATTTATTTTCTGACGATGGATGACTTCATCCCAGCTGATAGGATTGCGAGCTCTGCAGTTGGGCATTTCCTTTTTTAATCGCGACATCCTGCACTTCCTTCTTCCCGTAACAATTCGTTGAACAAGATAAACTTTCGATTTTTGCATTGTAAATACTGGGCCGCGTGATGGCTGGGTTTTGCAACCCAAAAGGACTGACCGGTCGACGGCAGCGCCACCATACGGCAGCAAGAGGCTGCATCACGTACTCCCACGCTTTAGATACTGAGCCTGCAACAGAAAGCGGCCGATGAAAAATTCTCTCATTTTATTTACAGCTGCCGGTTAAAATATCAGTGATCCTCGGCTGTAGCGAAAGCAACGCTATCGAGTAATTTGCTGGATGTAGTCAATATTACACTAGTTAATGCAAAAACTTTAACGATATTTTACGAAATCAAAGTATACTTAACATGTTTATGAACATCAAAACAAAAATTACTAAAACGTTACTTAACGCAAAGTTTGCGTACTTATAAGTTTTTTTTTAGATTGGAGGTTTAACGACCACCGTGAGCAACTCTATGGGCTATAAGCAGTCGCCCGTCCCTAATTTAGGATCACTGGTTCCAGGGAAGGGAGAGAGAGCTAGTGCCGTAAAACAAACACAACAACCATGCCTCACCGGAATTCAAACCCGGGACCCTTACGGACGAATGATCCGAGGCCATCGCTTAGACCACTACGCCACCGGGGCGGCTTCGAGGTTCCTCAAGGGAAAGGTCCCAACACGGGATAAACAACACAATGAGTCACATTATACATATTTATACACACCAGTGGCGCATTTAGGTTGGGTGTGCGCTGTTATGGGAAAAAACACACAACATTTTTAGCACGTCTTTTGTAAAAAAAGATCGTGCTTATGTTATCGGTTTGTCTGTCCGTCCGTCAGTCCGTCCGTTCGTCCGTCTGTACCCACAGTATCTCTGCAACTATTAGTCCGATTTGAAAAATTCTTTTTGCATTCGAAAGCGTGAAATATGCGAATGATGATCCTTTATTTCGTTTTTTTTTACAACGTACAATTTCGCCGCTAGAGGGCGTAAATGCAGATGATGTCTAATTCAAAAATACGTTTTATTCCATATATTTGCTTCTAAACATCCGATTGAAAAAATCTTTGATCTTTCAATTCCATTTATGTCGAAGAGTATTTTGGATATAGTTTCTTGTTCAAATTACGCATAGATTTTCCGCTAGTAAATTGCATTTTCCCCGATAACTCTTCTTCTAAAACTCCGATTTGAAATTTTTTTTTCAGCGGATACATCTCCTGATGCACAATCTTTTGCATATAATTTCGGATTTTTGGTAAAGAATACTTTGGCCACCAAGGGGCGTAAGGGTTAATTTTCGCTTCTGATGTATTTGCCATAAAACCTGAGCTTCTAAAATATCGATTGAAAAAATTCTTTCGTGGACTGATGCCACTCACATCGATAAACCTTTTCGGAATATTTTTTTCCTAAAATATTCCACAGTTTCTCCGCCAGAGGGCGTAGATGTATATCTTATTTTTGTCAATATCTGGACTTCTAGGAGTCCGATTTGAAAAAATCCTTCTTTGTTGGATAGTGTTTTCCGTGTGACATGTTTTTCATATAATTTCAAAAATTTTCAAGTAATTCATAGACTTTCCGCTATGGGGCGTAAAGGTAAATTGCGTTTTCCCCTGTATCTCTGCTTCTAAATCTCCGATCTGAAAAATTCTTTCTGCACCGGATACAGCTCCTGATGGGAAATGGTTTGCACATAATTTCAAATTTTTGTAAAAAATGGTTTGGCCACCAGGGGGCGTAAACCTTAATTTCCGCTTCTGATGTATTTGCAGCAAAATATGAGCTTCTAAATTCTCGATTGAAAATAACGTCGTTTGTAGACCGATACTACTCATGCCGACAAAATTTTTAGAAACATTTTATTTTTATAATAGTGCACGGTTTCTACGCCAGGGAGCGTAGATGTATATATTATTTTTGTCAATATCTCGACTTCTAGGAGTCCGATTTGAAAAATTCCTTCCTTGTTGGATAGTGTTTTCCGTGTTGCATGTTTTTCATATAATTTCAAAATTTTCACGTAAATCATAGACTTTCCGCTAAGGGGCGTAAAAGTAAATTGCGTTTCCCCCCATATCTCTGCTTCTAAATCTCTGATCTGAAAAATTATTTCTGCACCGGATACAGCTCCTGATGGGAAATTGTTTGCACATAATTTCCAATTTTGGTAAAAAAATGTTTTGGCCACCAGGGGGCGTAAACCTTAATTTCCGGTTCTGATGTATTTGCAGCAAAATATGAGCTTCAAAATTCTCGATTGAAAATAACATCGGTTGTAGACCAATACTACTCATGTCGACAAACCTTTTAGGAACATTTTCTTTGTAAAATAGTGCATGGTTTCTACGCCAGGGGGCGTAGATGTATATCTTATTTTTGTCAATATCTCGACTTCTAAGAGTCCGATTTAAAAAAAATTCCTTCTTTGTTGGATAGTGTTTCTAGTGTGACATGTTTCTCCTATAAATTCAAAATTTTCAATTAATTCATAGACTTTCCGCTAGAGGACGTAAAGGTAAATTGCGTTTTCCCCTATATCTCTGCTTCTAAATCTCCGATCTGAAAAATTCTTTTTGCACCGGATACAACTCCTGATGGGAAATCGTTTCTATGTCATATCAAATTTTTCTAAAAAATTGTTTGGCCACCAGGTGGCGTAAGTCTTAATTTCCGCTTCTGATGTATTTGCAGCAAAATATGAGCTTCTAAAATCTCGATTGAAAAAAGTTTTTTGTGGACCGATACTACTCATGTCGACAAACATTTTAGAGACATTTTCTTCTTGAAATAATGCATGGTTTCTACGCCAGGGGCGTAGATGTATATCTTATTTTTGTCAATATCTCTACTTCTAACAGTCCGATTTGAAAAATTCCTTCTTTGTTGGATAGTGTTTCCGATGCGAAATGTTTTTCCTATAAATTCAAAATTTTCAAGTATATCATAGTTTCCGCTAGGGCGCACAATGGTAAATTGCGTTTTCTGCTCCTAAAACTCCGATTTGAAAAATTCTTCCTGTATCGCATACAAGACCTGACGGAAAATATTTTTCCTGTAATTTCTAATGTTTGGTAAGGAATGGTTTGGCCACCAGGGGTCATAAGTGTTAATTTCTTCTTCTGATGTATTTGTAGCAAAATGTGGGTTCCTGAAAACTCGACTAAATTTTCTTTTCTTGGACCGATACCGCTCATATGGATAAACCTTTTGTGAATACTTTCTTCCTAAAATAATGCATGGTTTTCTCAACAAGGGACGTAAAGTCACATCTTATTTTTGTCGATAACTCTGTTTCTATTTTTGTCGATAACTCTGCTCACGATTCCGTTGGTAAAGATATTTACATAGGTAAAGATATTTACATACACTCCATTGCAAGAAAACTCTGAATTTCCTGTGCAATTACTAGAGTGGTGAACGAATTTTCGGTATTTTTTTATACACTGCTGGCCACCGAAAATGCAACACCAAGAAGAAAGCATCCGATTGGCCTGAAATTCGCAGCATGCGTCGCCCACGAGAGGACATGCTATAACGAAGTAAATTTCTCCGTCATTTTTGGTCTACGCCGGGATTCGAACCCGAGTCCGCTTATTCCGGAACAAGTCGCTCTACCAACTGAGCTACGCAGACGTTTATTCTGATTCCTATCTGACTTTATGTCGTGTGCGTCCTGCTGGCAGGTACGTCACATCTCCCCCCGAAAGAGGGCCGGGGGCACGGCCCACGGGTCAGCCGTGACCACGAATCGTTGCAGGCAGCCATCCACTGTAGAACGTGCACTTGAGAACTCCCAGTCAATCTGCTGTGTGGAATGCAACATCACACATTTTTATTTTTCGAAGCGCTGGAGAAGGAATTCTCTGATTTTTCCTGTCTCGCGGTGTGGAAATAACATCACACCAATGCGAGATTTTGAACGGCCGGGTCATCCGGATAGTTCGGGCGCCATTATAACGAAGTAAATTTCTCCGTCATTTTTGGTCTACGCCGGGATTCGAACCCGAGTCCGCTTATTCCGGAACAAGTCGCTCTACCAACTGAGCTACGCAGACGTTTATTCTGATTCCTATCTGCCTTTATGTCGTGTGCGTCCTGCTGGCAGGTACGTCACAATGCAAACGATTAGCATTGCAGGGCATATGCAAACCATGTGCGTCCGGCACGCCACCGAGAAGCACTACAAGAAGGGTGCACAGAAGGCGGGATGTAAGTGTAAATAGTGGAAGTGTGTTGTGGCGCCGGACCTGTGCGTGTAAAGCTTCCTGATGCCTCGTCGCAGAATACGGCAGTCATTCCAGCACGTTTCGGAGTTCGACAGAGGACAAATAGTGGCTTATCGCGACAGCGGTTTATCGTACCGAGACATCGGCGCCCGTGTGGGACTACATCCAGCCACAGTGATCCGAGTATGGATTCCGTGGGTGCAGGAGGGACGGGAGGACCGACGTAAGCGATTGCCGCGGCCGCGGCATACCACCGTACGAGAGGACCGGCTTGTTGTGCGGCGGGCATGGACTACTCGCACCGCCACATCACGAACGTTAGCGCAGGAATTAGGGTGTGTTACGCAACAACCTGTGTCAGCACGTACCGTTCGACGTCGTCTGCAGGAGCGGGGACTTGTCGCACAACGCCTATTGTTCCGATTACCATTGACGTTACACCACCGGCGAGTGCGGCAGCAGTGGGCCGTTGAACGTCGCACCTGGACTACGGAATGGCACGACATTGTCTTCTCCGTCGAATCCCGCTTCTGCCTGCAACACCACGATGGTCGGATCCGCCCGTGGCGACACCGCGGTGAGATACTGTATGACTCCTGCATTATGCATCGCCATACCGGTACGTCGCCTGACTTTATGGGTTGGGGCGCAATTGGATATGACACCCCCTCTGGTACGCATCGCCGGTACACTCAACAGCCACCGCTACATCTCCGACGTTTTGGAGCCTGTAGTCCTCCGTTACCTGCAAGACCACGTGGACAATGAGCGCCCACACGTGGCACGCATCACGCAACAATTCTTCACGGCCCACCAGGTTTCACTGCTGCCGTGGCCCTCCTGTTCTCCCGATATGTCGCCCATCGAACACGTCTGTTCGCTGATCGGCAACTGAGTGGCCCGGCAAGCACCACCCGCGGCTACGCCTGATGATCTGTGGCAACGTGTGGAAGCAGCCTGGACCGACATACCCCAAACCCACATCCAAAGCCTCTCCTGTTCGATGCCGCGGCGTGTAGCGGCCGTTATTGCCAGCCATGGAGGTTACACGAACTATTGATGTCTGCGTATTCCGCAAGTCGCACGGGCCTGTAAGCTCAATCGTTTCATCTTTGTATCTGTTGTTATGTGTCCAGTAAATCTGGCTTTGCTATCTCGTGTCCTTCTTGGTGTTGCATTTTGTGTGGCCAGCAGTGTATATATAAGTTTTAAATACAGCACGGGGCTTATTTTCTATAAACCGCTTTACACAATCTGCAAAATCTCTGGCAGAAAATGGGACACTTAGTACATCGCCAACCTAAGTGGATGTCAAAATTCAAATTGTATATTTAAATCTGTGCTCATAAGCACACGGATTCACAGCGATGAAAAGACAGAAAAACAGTTAACTCGTAGCAGAACGTTGAAATGTGTTTAGTACACCACGCTATTCCAAACGCAAACAAATACAACCAGTGGTGCTTTTTTAAGCGCGCACACCTTGCAAATTTAAATATCTGCGTTGAAACCTCGAGGGCCGCCCCGGTGGCGTAGAGGTCTAAGCGATGGCTTCTGATCATTCGTCAGGAAGGGGTCCGGGTTCGAATCCCAGTGAGGCAAAGACGTTGTGTCTGTCTTACGGCACCGGCTCTCTCCTTTCCCTGGAGCCAATGGCCCTAAATTAGGGACGGGCGACTGCTTATAGCCCACTAAGTTGCTCAGGGTGCTCGTTAAACCTCCAATAAAAAAAAAAAAAAAAAAAAAACACCAGTAGATAAAAACATGAGCTATACCGCCATCTGGAGAGCTTTGAATTACAGTTGACGACTTGGGGGTGTCCGCTGGTAAAATAGCACTCCTGCAGCTGCAAATATTACTTACTATGTTTTGTTTACGGCACGAACTAACGAACCTTCTCGTCTTCACGAAAATATTGCACAAGGGAATTAAGTTTAGCGGACAAACTTCAGCGAATATTACTGGAAATATGTACATAAAAAGAAAAAAAACCCAATATAACAGCAACTCGTACCATATCGTTGAATTGCCCTGATCCGTGAACTCTAGCGGTGCTCATCTTGGGCAGCACACCCTGAGAGTTCAGCTCTTACGTTTGAAACCACAGAGAAATAAGAACGTGACCTGCAGCGCCATCTGGGGGCGTTTGTACCATAAGCTGCTTTAAGGTCGCCGGATGTGTGCACGAGAAACAGCACAATCCAGGATTCTAGGGCGAATGCAATAAGCTTACTGAACGAACTTCTTCTTAATGAAAACAATATGTGGGGGAATTAATTTTAACCACCACTCGAAGCCTTAGGACGAAATCTTTCGAGTTTTATTAGAAATAAATCCGAAAAAATAATATCGATAATATCAGATCGATTGCGGCTTGTGTGGGTGTGCGCCGCACACCTAGCATATTCCGAATATTCGCCCCTGATATACACCGATTAGCCATTACATTATGACCATATTCCAGAGTAGAGAAATGAGCGCGCCTGGAGACCAAACGGTGACACAAGTTTTAAGTTCACAAAGCAGTATATATACAAACTGAGGACCGGCTTTCGGTTAGTAGAGTGTTCAGTCAGAATGGGAAAAGCTGCTGATTTATCGGAGTTTGATAAAGGACAAATTGTGATGGCAGGGCGCCTCGGAACTACGATATCGGTAACGGGGCTGCTTCTGGGCTGTTCACGTGCCTCTGTATTTAGTACGTATCAAAAGTGGTGCACAGATGGCCAAACGACGAACCATCGTCCAGCCGTGTGTCGTACTCAGCTGGAGAAAAACTGGTACACCAGTCTAATACTTGGTAGGTCCCCCATGGGAGCGCAGGACTGCAGAAAAACGACGGGGAATGGACTCCACTAGCTTTTGGAAATATGCTGTAGGCAGTGCACACCATACTTCCTGCAAAGCGTTCCACAACTCTGGTGCATTCCGAGGTATCGGATTCCTGTGTTCGATAGCGCGTTGCATGGCATCCAAAATGAGTTCTATCACGTTCAGATCTGGCGACTTGGGTGCGAATGGCAACATCCCAAACTCAGACGAATGCTCCTCTAACCATAATGTGGCGTCCCGACACTTGTGTGGAGGTGCATTGTCCTGTTGGAACAGGCCCAACCCATCAGCATGAATGCAGGACATGAACAGGTGTACCTCGTCAGAAAGTATGCGCACATAGCATTGGCCGGTCCCAGTCGTTTGTAGACGTACCAGGGGTTCCAGTGAAGTCCAGCTAAACACACCCCATACCATCACGGACCCCCCACCAGCGGGTACAGTTCCCTGTTGACAGGCGGGATCCACGGCTTCATCTGGTTTGCGCGCCACACACGAATCCTTCCATCTGCCCGATACACTTGGAAACGCGACTCGTAAGACCAGGCTACTTGTTTCCAGTCATCAAGTATCCAGTGGCGGTGTTGCCGTGCCCAAGCGAGGCGCATAGCTCTGTGTCGTGCACCCATCAAGGAGACTCGAGTTGGGCGTCGGCTCCCAAAGCCGATATCGTGCAGGGTACGTTGCACAGTCCGGACGCTGACGCTTGTTGAATCTCCAGCATTGAATTCCGATGATACCTGCGAGAGTGCTGCCCGTCTATTGCGTGAAACGATTCTTGACAGCCGACGATGGTCACGTTCACCCAATGTCTTTTTACGGCCACATTGGTATCGTAGTTTGGAGGTTTTGCCGGAATTCCTGTAGTCACGGTACACCCTTGCAATGGTCGTCCGTGGAAAATCTGAACTTCGTTTCTACCTCCGAAATACTATGCCCATCTCACGAGCGCCAACTATGACACCGCGTTGAAAATCGCTTAAATCGTTATTACTTGTCATTCTCATGCAGAAAACAACTCGGACAGCTGGCAAGGATGTCTATCGCTTTATATACGCACTGGCGGACGCAACCGAGTACGCGCATAGGTGACGTTGCTATGTATTTTGCATAAGCTCGTTTGTACTAGTTTTTCTGGCAATTCAGTGTATATATATACATATATGCATGCGCTCATCGTCAAAAAACCAGTTGTACCCCGAAGGAAGCAACCGACTAGAGTGAAACTTGGTGGGTAGGTTTGACATCGTCAGACAAGCAAATGATTCCAGTATCACGCTCGGCCTCGCATGTGACGCAAGCAAGGATGCGACGTAGCGCTGTGCCTGACCGGCTGTATGATGTCGTCCTGTTGCGCGTGCTTGCCATTCTGACTCGTGCTGTTTTGTTTATTGCATTCTTCACAAATGAAGTACGCCTCGGAGAAAAGTTCGGTATCAATTCGAGCAGTTGGAGGAACTTCGAGAGGGGCCGCAACGTTGGGCTCCAGGAAGCGGGATGGTCTTATCGTCGTATTGCGCGCCATACCGGTTGTGCGTATATCACCATATCACGCTGTTGGCGGCAGTGGATAGAACAGGGCACGCAACAGCGGCAGGAAGGGTCTGGGAGACCTAGACGAACCACGGAGAGAGAGGACCGACGGGTTGTCCGACATGCGCGGAGTGATCCAACAGCCACGATTGCGGATATTCAGCAAGTAGTGGTGCCCTCCATGCATCGTCCGATTAGTGCCACCACCATTGGCTTACGGCTGTACGGCGTAGGACTACACGAACTCTTACCGTTACGACGACTGCCCTTAACACCATTGCATCGTCGTCAAAGACTGCAATGGTGTCGTGCCAGACTGTAAAGGAGACACTCGGAATGGCAGAGGGTGATCTTCAGTGACGAGTCCCGCTCTTGTCTTGGAGGAGACGACCACCGAATCCGTGTGTGGAGACACCTTGGTCAAGATAAACGGTTTGTTGTCTAGCATCACATGTCTAGAAGGCCTGGTGTCATGGTGCGGGGTGCAGTTGCCGACGATGCCAGATCACCTTTGGTGTTCATTAGAAGCACTTTGACAGCTTAACGTTATGTTAATGAGGTTCTGCAACCAGTGGCTCTATCTTTTCTGAACGCTCACTCCGGTATAATTTTCCAACTGGACAACTCTCGTCGGCATACTGCTGCTGTCTCGAGAGCTTGCCATCAAGGCACTGACACTCTGTCATGATTAGCCGCATCCCCGAACCTGTCGCGAATTGAAAATGTGTGGTATGTAATTGGACGTACTATCCACACTCCATCCCTACCGCACAATCTGCAGGAACTGCGTGAGAAGATTCAAACTGCATGGGATGGCTTATCGCAGGACACCATTAGGAACCTGTACAACTCCATGCCGAGACGTATGGCATGCTGTGTGAGCAAACATGACGGCCCAACGCCATACTGAGAGAGACACTACTTATTGGCGCGTAGCTCAATAAATATTGCCCATATCAGTCTCAATGTTTAATCATTTATTATTCCTGGTAACCTTTACCTTCCTCCCGAATAGAATTGCAATCCGACACGTCCTTTTGGGTGCAACAATTTTTTTGACGATGAATATATATATATAAATATATATCATCATCATCATTGTCAACCATTATCAATCCACTGCTGGACGAAGGTCTCCCCAAGTTTCCTCCACAACGGTCTGTCTTGTGCCAGTCTCCTCCATGTCACTCCCGCATATTTACGAATTTCATCCACCCATCTCCCATATGGTCTTTTTCTGGGTCTTTTCCTGTCCCTTGGAATCCTATCTAAAATTTCGGCTGTCCATCTATGGTCTGTCCTTCTCGCAGTATGTCCAGCCCATTGCCATTTCAGGGATTTAACTCTGATCCTGATGTCTTCCACTCTCGTCATTTTTCGGATCCACGAGTTTCTCTTCTTATCTCTCCTGGTTATACCAAACATACACCTCTCCATGCTTCTTTGAGTTGTTTGCAGCCTTTGTATGTCTCTTTTAGTTAAGGTCCACGTCTCTGCACCATACGTAAGCACTGGAAGGATGCATTGATCAAACACTTTTCTTTTAAGACATAATGGCATATTGCTCTTGAAAATTGTGCTGTTTCTTCCAAAAGCTCTCCAGGCAAGTTTTGTACGCCTATTAATTTCTTCATCAATGTGACCCTCACTTGATATCTGCTGTCCAAGATAAACATACGTATCTGTTATCTCCAGTTTTTCTCCATCAATCGATAAATCTTCATTTCTTGTAAAAGCATTGAACATCACTTTTGTCTTCTGAAAGTTCATTTTTAATCCTACTTCTTTACTCTTGTCAGCAAGTTCCTGGATCATACTCTGCAGCTCTGATGGGGTAGTTGCAAAAATGACTACGTCATCAGCAAAACGAAGGTGGGTTAGATAATCTCCATTAATCTTTATCCCTTTGTTTTCCCAGTTCAGTGATTGAAAGACATTTTCCAATGTGGCATTAAAGAGCTTCGGAGATATGGTGTCACCTTGTCTCACTCCCTTTCCAATTTTTATGTGTGTTGTATTTACAAACAGCCGAATCTTTGCACTTGCATTTTCATAGATGTTATTAATAATATTAATGTATGCATCTTCAATACCGCAGGATTTCAGAGCCGTGGTAACTGCTGATGGTTTCACCGAATCAAAGGCTTTTTCATAATCGATAAAAGCTATGCACAATGGAAGTTCATATTCCCTCGCTCTTTCAATTAGTTCTCTCAGTACGTGGATATGATCTATTGTGCTGTAGCCACTCCTGAATCCAGCTTGTTCTCTCGGTTGAGCCATGTCCAGTGTTACCTTCAAGCGGTGTGAAAGAACTTTAGTGAAGATTTTATAAACCACTGATAGGAGGCTGATAGGTCTGTAGTTCCTGAGATCCTCAATGTCACCTTTTTTATGTAGCAGGATCATTGTAGCATTGTTCCAATCCTCAGGAATCTTCCCTTCATTAAGGCATCGAGTGAAAATTTGGGCGAGTACTGTTTCAATTTCTCCACTTGCTTCTTGTATGATGTCTATAGTAATTCCATCTTCTCCTGGAGCTTTCCCCCGCTTCATGTTCTTGATTGCATGAGCAACTTCTGCTGGGAGTACTGGAAGAACTCTGGTACCTTTCATGATGTCTGGAGTACATCTATCATCCCTTTCATATAATTTGGAGTAGAAATCTTTCACTCTTGTTAAAATTTCGCCTCTATTTCTTGTTATAGAACCATCTTCTTTTCTCAGAGCCATAATCTGTTTTCTTCCCTTACTGAGATGTCCCTTTGCTATCTTAAAGCTTTGGTTGTTTTCAATTGCTTTCCTCACTAGCTCACAGTTGAATTTCCTTACGTCTTCAGTGATACTTTTTCGTGCTGTCTTGCATAGCTCTATATATTCCACTTTGGAAGTCACATCTTCTTTAGTTGTCCTCATCTCTCTTCTTTTTTGCATCAACATTTTGGTTTTTCCTGATAATTTGTTCACATGCAACTTGTTCTTAGACCCAGCTAATTTTGTTGCTGTTTCCATAAGAGCTTTGGTTACTTTTCTGTTAACTTCCGAAATATCCACTTCTTCCGATGTTAGGCCTTCTAAAGCAGAGAATCTGTTCTTCAGTTCCAACTTGAAAGTATTATGGTGTTTTTTAAGGTTGGTTATGTCAATACATTTTGTTTGTCTTATGAGCTTGACACGTTCCAGTTTAGTGTTGAGGTGCATCTTACATCTCACCAATCTATGGTCACTACCTGTGTTGAACTTGTTCAGCACACTGCAGTCTTCGACGACGAATTTTTTGTTACACATAATAAAATCAATTTCACTTGTCGTCCCAATTGGATGTCTCCATGTCCATTTCCTATGTGGCTTTTTCTTGAAAAAGGAGTTCAAGATGAAAAATCCTTCTGCCTCTGCAAACTCAACGAGAGTATTTCCACGCTGGTTTCTGTTGCCGTGACCGAATTTACCTACTGAAGTTTCATTCTGTTGCCGGTGCCCTATTTTTGCATTGAAATCTCCCATAATTATCTTCAAGTGCTGCTTACCTTTATTATTTAGATCACGAATTTCCTCATAAAATTCTTCAATTTCTTCTTCAGGATGACTTGTGGTGGGTGCATAAGTTTGAATAATCTGAGCCTGGTATCTTCTCGATAGTTGGATAACGAGTCGTGCAGCTCTGTCAGAGGAACTTTCAACTTCTACCACTTTATCCTTCAGTTTCTTGTTTATTATAAATCCAACACCACTAGTCCTGCCAGTATCTGTCCCACGATAATAGAAGAGATGTCCACTTTTCAGTTCAATGAGATCTTCTCCTTTTCTCCTTACCTCACTTAGCCCCACGATGTCCCACTTGATCCTTTGTAGTTCCTCTTCCAATTCAAGAAGCCTTGAATCAGAAGATAGGGAGCGTCCGTTATAGGTAGCCAAGGTCAGCATCAAATGGCAGCCTAGTCCGGTCCTCCGGGGATTCTTAGCACCCTCTGCCTTCATGTCGCACTGGCCGCTGCCTTGGCCAGGTACATTCCAGCTGCCGGAGACTGAGGGCCAAGATTTAAGTTGTAGAGTCATTTTGGAGGTGTTTGGCCATAACTCACCACGCTGGCCAAGCGGGTTGGTGAGTGTGTTATAGCATTTCCTCTGATCCCGATGGTATAGTTATACCGCTATTGGCGGTCGTCAGAGCCCCTTTAGTGTGAACAGGATGCACCACGAGAAGGCGGGGTTGACATTTGTCAAGGAGAGGCTGTGATGTTACGCATCACCTGACCTTACATCCCATATATATATATATATATATATATATATATATATCATTTTTTTTTACGTGTGTTGTATTTTCAAACAGCCTAAAACTGATGACGTAGTCATTTTTGCAACTACCCCATCAGAGCTGCAGAGTATGATCCAGGAACTTGCTGACAAGAGTAAAGAAGTAGGATTAAAAATGAACTTTCAGAAGACAAAAGTGATGTTCAATGCTTTTACAAGAAATGAAGATTTATCGATTGATGGAGAAAAGCTGGAGATAACAGACACGTACGTTTATCTTGGACAGCAGATATCAAGTGAGGGTCACATTGATGAAGAAATTAATCGGCGTACAAAACTTGCCTGGAGAGCTTTTGGAAGAAACAGCATAATTTTCAAGAGCAATATGCCATTATGTCTTAAAAGAAAAGTGTTTGATCAATGCATCCTTCCAGTGCTTACGTATGGTGCGGAGACGTGGACCTTAACTAAAAGAGACATACAAAGGCTGCAGACAACTCAAAGAAGCATGGAGAGGTGCATGCTTGGTGTAACCAGGAGAGATAAGAAGAGGAACTCGTGGATCCGAAAAATGACAAGAGTGGAAGACATCATGATCAGAGTTAAATCCCTGAAATGGCAATGGGCTGGACATACTGCCAGAAGGACAGATCATCGATGGACAGCTGAAATTTTAGATTGGATTCCAAGGGACAGGAAAAGACCTAGAAGAAGACCACATGGGAGATGGGTGGATGAAATTCGAAAGTATGCAGGGGTGACATGGAGGAGACTGGCACAAGACAGACCGTTGTGGAGGAAACTTGGGGAGACCTTCGTCCAGCAGTGGATTGATAATGGTTGACAATGATGATGATGATGATATCATTTTTAGGACATATCCACACATTCTAATATATATATATATATATATATATATATATATATATATATATATATATATATCATCATCATCATCATCATCATTGTCAACCATTATCAATCCACTGCTGGACGAAGGTCTCCCAAGTTTCCTTCACAACTGTCTGTCTTGTGCCAGTATCCTCCATGTCACTCCCGCATACTTTCGAATTTCATCCACCCATCTCCCATGTGGTCTTCTTCTGGGTCTTTTCCTGTCTCTTGGAATCCAATCTAAAATTTCGGCTGCCCATCGATGGTCTGTCCTTCTGGCAGTATGTCCAGCCCATTGCCATTTCAGGGATTTTACTCTGATCACGATGTCTTCCACTCTTGTCATTTTTCTGATCCACGAGTTCCTCTTCTTATCTCTCCTGGTTACACCAAGCATGCACCTCTCCATGCTGCTTTGAGTTGTCTGCGGCCTTTGTATGTCTCTTTTAGTATAGGTCCACGTCTCTGCACCATACGTAAGCACTGGAAGGATGCATTGATCAAACACTTTTCTTTTAAGACATAATGGCATATTGCTCTTGAAAATTATGCAATTTCTTCCAAAAGCTCTCCAGGCAAGTTTTACACGCCGATTAATTTCTTCATCAATGTGACCCTCACTTGATATCTGCGGTCCAAGATAAACGTACGTGTCTGTTATCTCCAGCTTTTCTCCATCAATCGATAAATCTTCATTTCTTGTAAAAGCATTGAACATCACTTTCACGCCATATCTAGGTATAACTATACCGATTGCATGCATTGGTTTTCCAGTGCGTAGTGTGCCGCAGTTGGAAGTGTTAGACTTGCTGTTCAGTGTTTGTGCTGCTTCGAATTTTATTTTTGTGTTTTAATGTCGATATTTATTTGGCCCTACACTTTTCCAACGGATCGCACTGAATGCAAAGCGTTTTAAAAATAAGTAATCGTAATAAGTATGGGGAAATACCGTGTACAATTGCAACAGTTTATAAAGGCACAAATTGATCTGCGAATTGTATTGCTGTATCTTAAGCAAGCTTCTGTACGGACATGTTTTTAAATCATCTGATTTACGGGATTTCCTCTCAGTCAGATCGACATATAGCACTATACCCCCCATCTCTCATGTCTATTTTGTTCTTTGGTATCCAGTATATTAATTCAGTTGTTTAACTGTGGTCAGTTTTTAAGCGTGATACTGAAATTATTTTCTTAATTGCTTTTCCAAATATGGCATGTGCTAATTATTATTACATTCGAAGAATCTTTCCTATGCTTTCAAGCTACGGTCCTGTAACAGTTACGGCCCCCAACTCGGCATCATCGATAACCCCTTCCGGTCAACTGCGTTGTTAACTTTCGAGGCTCACATCGCAGAACGCGAATTAAGGAAACCAACGTTGTGTCTTGCGTTCACTAATGGTGTCTACCTCAAATGCTGTACTGATGTTTCAAGCTGCTTCTAATGTACGCTGTGTCTAAGGTTAAACTCATCTAAAATAACAGAAGTTTGGCTCTGAGCTGTCGTCCTCTTCACTGGAGCTCTTGGAACTAATGCCACTGATGAAATAACCAGTGCTCTATAGGCAGCAGACTTCATGCTTTAAATTTACGAATCACAGATCGCATCACGTGATGGGTTAGTTCCTAAATTACCCGCCAGCCACACGAGTCGGCGAAACCTGATATTTCATCTGCAACAATCTATAATAACTGCCGAATCGCCTAGATGTGCCAACTTCTTTTTAAGACAATTTTTTTTATTTTATGCGATAGACATCATTCGTTAATCACCCCATTTCGAACACAAATAATTGGACCACTGACGTAATCATAATGATACACCGCCCATGGCACATTCGGGACTTAAACCCAGTTCCACCTCAGACGAATGATCAGAAGCCAGCGCCTTAGACTACTGAGTCACCGGCGCTGCTGAATTGCTTCATAACTTTTACTTTTTAAAACTAGAGTTCTGGCTGAGCACCCTTACCTGAAGTCCAGAAATCTCCAAAGTTTTGAAAATTGCCTTTTTTCGAGCACTGGCACAACTCCCCGAGTGGAAAATTCTATTCATTGATGTCGTGAAAAGAGCTGAAATCTTTTTTTTTTTTCGAATTGAGGTTTAACGACCACCGTGAGCAACTCAATGGGCTATAAGCAGTCACCCGTCCCTAATTTAGGGTCACTGGTTCCAGGGAAAGGAGAGATCCAGTGACATAAGACAAACACAACATCCATGACTCACCGGGATTCGAACCCGGACCCCTTTTGGGGAATGATCAGAGGCCACCGCTTAGACCACAGCGCCACCGGGGCGGCGCTGAAATGGTTCTGAATGAAGGTAATCGAGATAATAACGGTGAAGATAACTTTGCTACTTGAGAGGGAAAATTGCCCTTAGAAGAAAGACATATTGAAAATGTGCGACTGATTTAGTGGAGGACTAGGGAAGCGTGCGCTTATGGCGGAACAAAAAGTTATATACAGGGTAATTCAAAATGATTCACCCGATTTCGAATGACTGCATTTTATGTGTTTTTAAATATACAGCGATTAAATATGCATAGGATAAAGAAAAAAACTACCCGGATTTTGTTTTCATACCTCATATAAATGTTCTATGTGACTTCCGTTGGTCTACGTCGAGGCGATTATCAAATTCCTGTCATATGTGGTAAAACATGTCTGTTGTCAACGACTGCAGAGCATTATGAATGCAAACTTTGCGTTCATCTAGCGTTGTGAGCAATAGTAACACATGCACATTATCCTTAACATAACCCCATAAGAAAAAGTCGCAAGGGTCAGGTCTGGAGACCTGACGGGCCACCTGTAGAGTTCCTTGTCGTCGTCCACAGCAATCAATCTAGTGGTTTGGAAACTGTTCGTTAAGGTAACGGCGAACATCTAGATGCCAATGTGGCGACGCTCCATCAAGCTGGAAGATGTAGACGTGTAAATCCTCATTTAATTGCGAAAATAGCCATATCTCCAATATATCTAAATACGAGTGTCCTGTTAGTGTTTGTTCCTGGAAAAAAAAAGGGCCGTAAAACTTTGCACGAGAAACCGCACAGAACACATTAAGTTCAGGTGAGTCGCGCTCAGTTTCAATTACTGCCTGTATGTCTGCGCCATCTAGCGCTTACATTCGTAAACTTGGTGCGTTTCTCTTCATTTTAATGTGTGGTACGCTATTATTACCTTGATTTTTACGGAGCTATGATCTAATGAAATAGGTCGAATCATTTTGAATTGCCCTGTATTATAAGGACAAAACAAAAGGAGACTGCTACAGCGAAAAACATTGCTGATGAGGCAACTAACTCTAGAAGAAACATTTTCGAAAAAGCCATTTACCATAGTTCATCCTCATTTCAGAGCATTAACGTCCTGATGCCTCAATTACAATTACTTCACCTTGACACTTTCTTTGAAATTACTTTTCGTTACATTCAGTTGTAATTAAATTCGATGAGTTTACATTCTTTACGTAAAATCTAAAATTTTAAGCACATACCTTTTCAATCAGAACACAACCTTAATCAAAACACGCTGGAGACCAATGGCAAAATTGAAATTGGTATTCCAAAATCAGAAAGGAGAAAAAACCTGGAATCATAAACAGTGGCGCCCATATGAGTACTTTTAGGGGCGGGGGGGGGAAACTAAGAAAAATCCTTACCTCCTTCAAGGCTGTCAAACATTTTAGTAAATGTACAAGGCACTAAAATACGACAGAAATAATTGATGCAATCAATTATTAATGTCTTATTATTTTTAAAAATGATTTAAAAAAAGGTTTCGTCTATTTTAGTGTTTTAAATTTATCAAAAATTTGGCTATACCAAATGCTTTGGGGGGTTAAACCCCCTTCCTCCCTCATGGGCGCCCTTGATCATTAACACGTTAGGCCCCAAGCATTTTAGATTAGGGATGCCCAATCGTAGGGCCGTAGCTACCGGGATGACAAGGAAAGCAAATACCCTCACAGAATGGTCATGCTAGTACGTAAAATCAAGTTCTTCGGTGCCTAAGGAACATAGACGCATAACTTGTGAATCAATTAACTGAAAATCGAAGCTCAAAAAGGAAGTTATACACTCAATACAGTGGTGAAGAAGAGCGCTTGCGCGTCTTAGCAGTTACGCTAAGGCGCTATTTTTTTAGGCTTACAGGCGGTAATGGACTTCTCGTGGGTAGACGTGGCTGAAGCTGGGAAAAGGAGTTCTTTTAGGTGATCAGATATTCGAAAAAAATTAAAAATACTGTGTTTTATATGCAAGTATGCTTTTATCTCAACGAACTGCTTATATTGCAACGATAAGACTAAATAGCTGGATCCTGAGTTGGAAACGGGTCAAAAAGTTTGGACCCGGGCTTCACATAATTGGACCCAACCAGGACCCAACCTAGACCAGACCCGGAAAAATCTGCTTTGAATTATAAATCCGAATACATCATCATCATCATTGCCAATCATTATCAATCCACTGCTGGATGAAGGTCTCCCCAAATTTCTTCAACATCGGATTATCTTGGGCCAGTTTCCTGCATCCACCATCTTCCACGTGGTCTTCTTTTGTGTCTTTTCCTGTCCCTTGGAATCCAGTCTAAAATTTCGGTTGTTCATCGGTGGTCCGTTCTCCTGGTAATGTGTTCAGCCCATTTCAATTTCAGGGATTTTACTCTGATCATGATGTCTTCCACACTTGTCATGTTCCTAATACACGAGTTTCTCTTTTTATTTTTCTTGGTTGCGCCAAGCATGCATCTCTCTATGCTTCTTTCAGTTGTCTGCAGCACTTGCATGTCTTTTTTAGTTAAGGTCCCAGTCTCTACTCCGTACGTAAGTTGTAGAAGGATGTATTGATTAAACACTCTTCTTTTAAAACATAATGGCATATTGCTCTTAAAAATTGTACTGTTTCTTCCAAAAGCTCCCCAAGCAAGTTTTATACGCCGATTAATTTCCTCATTAATGTGACCCTTGCTTGATATCTGTTGTCCAAGGTTTTGGAAGGAATAAAACTCAATATTCACACATAGACATAGGATATTAATAGCGATTAGTCAAATCATAACCTATCGGTTACCTCGAGCTTTTCCCAATGAATCACAAAATCTTCATTCCTTGTAAAAGCATTGCACTTCAGTTTTAGCTTCTGGAAGTTCATTTTTAAACCTATTTCTTTACCCGTCTCAGCAAGTTCCTGGATTATACTCTGCAGTTTTGATGCATTATTTCAAAGACTTCTGAAAGGTTCTTTAAAATATTTTTTTCTTTTCAAAAATAAAAAGGAAATAGAACCGGATCAAAATCGGGTCAGGAACATCTTGACCCGATGACCCGCAAAGAAATTGTCGACCCGGTGACTCGTTGACCCTCTGACCCGTGACTCGTTTCCATCTTTGATTGGATCACTTACAGTCGGGCTTTTCATGTATCGTAAGGGTTCTAGTATAATGTCAACACCTTTGTGCAGACAGCAGTCATTAGAACAAAGTTAGAGGAGGTGACTTCACTGTGGGTTAAGATTCCGCTTCTAGAAAGCAAAACAGCAGAGAAGAATTATGAAAAAAAAATTATAGTTTCGAAGGGTATTTATAATAAACAACTCCCCACCAGCAGCTACCAGCTCCACTAAAAGTAACTCATCTTATCCCCGTAGCTCATTCTCTGATTCTTGATGGACAACATAGAATAAATTTCCTATACCCACCACTTAATCTTAGAGAATAAAACTCAATATTCACACATAGACATAGGATATTAATAGCGATTAGTCAAATCATAACAACTGGTATAAATACAGATACCACAGAACTTGAACGTCAGCACTAATCAGGCACTTTGCTTACGTTAATAATTACGTCCTCTGTCTATGAATGTGTACTATTATATGCTGTCAAGTCTCCGACTATACTGGAAATTGTAGTGGTGTTAAATCTTCTACTATACTGGAAGTTGTAGTGGTGTTAAATCTTCTACTATACTGGAAATTGTAGTGGTGTTAAATCTTCTACTATACTGGAAATTGTAGTGGTGTTATATCTTCGACTTATCCAAGAAATTGATCTGTGACCCTGAAGATCTTATTGTAAGTCCAGTGGTAACCCGTGGGGGCACATGCCCCCACAGATCAAAGGCTATGTGAGCATTGCCTCTGCTGCACCGTAAGCCACAGGATATTATTAAGCATCATACAGTACACTCCCGTTATAAGAAATTTGGATATAAGAAATTTACGGTTATGAGAAAGAAAGTTATAACTCTGGTTGGCCTAATGTTAAAGTATAGGAATGTGTCATGTTTTCGAGGAAGCAAAAAAGTCAAATTTCGGTTATAAGAAAATTCCAAAAAAATTATTTCCAAAAAACTCTTTTTCTGACCTGTATTGCCATGTTTCTTCTCTTTATCTCCCATGGTATTTCAAGGCCATTTTCGGAGCGATTTCCACCAGATAATGCACGTCGTTTTTTACCCTTCGCCCCTTCCCTCAATGCATGATAAACGTTTTCTTGGAAGGGGAAAATTCCGTTCTATCTTACCCCGTCCAAGAATTCTAGGTCATCTCCTACGTGTTCATAGATGAAGATCGGTACATTGCTACAACATTTCTCGAGTAGGCGGGATACATTAGGATGATCACATCCATCTATTAGAGATTTTGCTTGATCACTTAAAAGACTAAACATTAACGCAAAGCGTTTTGCTCATTTTGTGTTCCTTGTGTCATGCCGCAAATCTGAAAATTTGCTGTATGCCGACCAAGATAGAACAGATGAAGTGGAAGTGAAGGATGTAACCATGACCTTTGGGTCACGAACTGTTTCTAGGAAAAGCATCTTCGGAAAATTTTAATTTTCTGTTGTAACATTCATATGGTGTGTGACGCAATTGCTGTATTTTAGATCACTTGATTAGTGCCTTTCCCTTTACCTTGGTGAAATATAAATTACAACCGCTTCAATAGCCCAAACACTTTCTTTTGCAGCAACAACATCCTCTGTTATAAAAGTTTTCAAAATATTAATAAAGCTAAAAATGTAATATTAATACAAAATTTCAAAATACTAATACCGTCGATGAAAAGCATTGTACAATTCGGATATGATAACTTCATTCTTTTCATAGAGATAAGAAGTGTATGAATTAAAGCGCTTAAATTTTTACTTGATAAAACAGTATAATTTTTGATCAAGAGAAATTAAAATGAAAAATATATACACAGTGTGGCAAAGAATTTTTAAGACTGGGTCTGTAAAATGAAATAGAAACAAGAAATTGTAATTTGTTTTGGTTTGTTATTCAAAGTAAGTCCCTCCGGCTTCAATACACTTGTTACAGCGATTTAATAATGATGTAACAAGTGTATTGAAGCCGATGATTCCAGATCACTTTGCGGAATTGCCTCCAAAGCACGCGTCGAAGCTGTTTGTATGGTCGAAATATCATTAAAAAAAACACCCTTTTAACGTCATTTTAAGTTTTGGGAATAAAGAAAAGTCGCAGGGTGCTAAATCAGGCGAATACGGTGGATGCTTCAGTACACAGACGTTATTTTCGCCAAAAATCTACGAACAAGAAGTGAGGTGTGACCGGGTGCATTATCGTGCAACAAACACCAACTGTTTTCATCCCGATATTCTGGACGAATGCAACGAATTCTGCCCATCAAACGCCTCAAAACATTTAAATAAAACTCACCAGCAACTGTTTGTCCACTTGGAACAAATTCCTTGTGGATGAAGACACAATCGAAGAATGTAATTAGCATTGTTTTGATTTTCGATGGAACCTTTCTTGTTTTTTTTTTGGCTTGTGGTGAGGTTTTTGACTTCCATTCCGCACTTTGTCGCTTTGTTTTAGGATCATATTGAAAACACCATGTTTCATCACCTGTAACAATCGATTTTAAGAAGTTTGGATCATTTTCAGCGACTGAAATGATGTCTCTGCAATGTGCACTTCTTCCTTGATTATTGTTGATTTGTTAACGTGTGTGGAACAAATTTAGCACAGACTTTTGTTTTGCCCAAATCTTCATGCAGGATGGTTCGAATCGTTTCTTTGTTGAAGTTCAAAGACTCTTCCACCATTCTTAGTGACGCACATCGGTTGTTTGCCACGAAATCACGCACTTTTTCAATAATCTCAGGTGCCCTAGATGAACTTGGTCTTCCGGTTTGCTTATCATCTTCTAGCGTCTCTCTTCCGTCCAAAAAATGTTTGTGCCACAGGAAAACATTTGATCTACTTAAACAAAATTCACCGTAAACTTGATTCATCATTTGGTACGTTTCCGAGGCACTTTTATCAAGTTTTGCGTTAAATTTAATAACAACCCTTTGTTCCATCTTAATAATTCAACATGAAAAAAATTTTACTTCTCTAATGAAAGGCCGTTTCGTTTGAGTTACTTTAACAATTGGGCAGTACTTTTGGCAGAAAGCAAGCAGATGGTCACGGGTTATAACGCATTCGCGATTACACTGGTGGAGCCACCGTAGGCTGAAATCTGGCGCGAGTCTTAAAAATTCTTTGACGCACTGTGTATGTATGTATATTTGGAAGTTTGAAACCATGTGCCGTCACACAAACACTTGGAGTTAAGCGCTAGTATGTAAGTCAATTTGTTTTCGTTAGGCTAATTTCGAACCATGAATCATCGTACTACCTGCCCTCATAATTCCCACGGCATCTGTGACATGAAAGCAAGATAGCACTAGTTCCTTGAGAATTATGTCTTCAAAAAAATCTTTATCGGTGTCTATTGATAATTATCTCCTTTGTTGTTCTCGGACCTCGGTATCAGTTGCGTTCGTAAGAATACAAAAAGACATAAAATCCTCGTCGATGTGAGCGAAATTGTTGATATGATTTAAATTCCATTGTATGTTACTCATTCAGATAAAGTTAGATTATCTTCGTTAGAGGTTTCAGTTACCACCCGGAAGTTCTTTCTATGGTATATCGGATTTCTTAGAAAAAAATTATGACCATCGCATGGAAACTTTCACTTAAAGAATAGAATTCAGTTCACGGTCTTTTCGACCGTACCCTTGTTTTCTGCTATCAATCGACTTTGGAGAACCAAAAATCATTCCAGATAATCTTTGAACTTTTTTATTACATGTGTGGGTTGAGAAACAGAAGTTGCGTTTTGAGGCAAAATCTGTTGCCTAACATTGGACAAATCTTGCGCATGAAGAAGTGCTGGGAAGCTTTTCACTGAGCGACTGCCTAGTGATTTCATACGCACTATGAGCAAAACATTATGATCCCCCTCGTTTGCATTGTTTCCTGGGTGTGGTGGACACGTGTGAAGGTTAGGACCGTACTCAACGCTATCTGTGATACGTGCAGCATCAGTCGGAACTGAAACGGTTCTTGTAATAGGTAAAAGATGAGATTTGAGACCCTTGGGAAAGGGTATGATAATCAGATACAGAAAAGAGTGGCAGTATTCCAGAAATGGTGTACTTTGTTGGCTCTTCACGGGTTGCGGTTATTAAAGTGTACCGAGAATGGATGGACAAAAGGTGCAACGCATAACAGGAGGGCGTGTTTTGGACGGCTGCAACTGCTTAATATTTCTGGAGAGAAGCGGCTGGGTCCCCATTATTCGTCGCCAGCAACCGAAATTGGAGGAAATCGAAGACTCAGCTCCTAAGACTTGCAGTTCTTGTTTTCAAAAAAAAATATTTCTATTCGCCCTTGGGTTTTACCATTTCGTACTTTGCCATCTCGTACTAACACTTGGGAAGTGAAACGTAGAACTATTTAAATGGTGATTTAGTCTGATCACTTTTCACCGCCCTCCCCTACTGCTAGGTAAGCTGTAGGCTAAGTGTTTTAGGGTACTTCCCCAGAACAGAACAAAGTTCTGTTCAAAATAGAAAATGGGTCTCTTTTCCCCTTCAAAGAAGACTAGGTATTCTGCCTTTCCGAATTTAAATATTATTTTTTGAAATATGCTCCATAAATATTTTAAAAAGAATATTTGCGTAGGCATTCGAGATAAAATGGAAGGTCACTTCTTCTGCTACTGTGAAAAGCGGGTATACTACCATTTCTATTATTGCACTTAGAATAAAAAATATTTTTGTGGTTTTTCATACTCCCCCTTAAGTACAATGTGTCACTTATCTTGCCTTTGCAAACAGTGGGGTTCTCAGCCCTTCCTGCCATTTCATCCTTAATGATTAAGGTCCTCTGTCCACTTAGGTGCAGATCCCAGGGTAAAAAGATAGTTTCTCTGCGGTTCTGAAGATAAACTACCATCAGACAAAATTGATTTCTTAATGCCATTTAAAGTTGCCTGAAGGTTGGTAAAATAAAACACAGGAAATACTCGGTTTCTACATTTTTCCCCCTAAAAAGACAAAAGTTAAGAGGCAAAGTGTGAGGCACTCTCTTGGAAGGTGACCTGACTAATCACGTGCCACCCAATTTCCTATTGACTATAGCCAATCACTTTATAGTATTTTTTTATTGGGGGTTTAACGACCACCGTGAGCAACTCAATGAGCTATAAGGAGTGGCCCGTCTTTAATGTATGGCCACTGGTTCCAGAGATGGGAGAAAGCCAGTGTCGTAAGACAAATACAACATCCATGCCTCACTCGCCGAAATTTGAACCAGGACCTATCTGTGACGAATGGTCACGAGCCAGCGCTGACACCACTTCACCGCGAGGGGGGGGGTGTAGGAAATTTCTTATTGAATTAAGACTTTAGTCATTTTAATCCATAAAGTTTATAAAAACTACTTGTCCTAAAGTAGTGCTCACGTCAAAAAAATTGCTTAAATTCATAACAAAATTAAAAGTTCAATTCCTAATAAAGCTTTGCTTGTTAACATAAAATTTGAAAATTTTGTGGATAGAGCTGTAGCAATGTGAACACTTCTTGCGCATTCTACTAATACTAGGGGTGTTCAAATGAAAAGGTACGAAACGTCATAAGAACGTAACCGTTAACATATTTGTCTATGCCGCTATGGGAGAACGTAGCGACACATCTAGGGATGCGATTGGAGTCGCCGGCGTGGATCGGAGCATGCGCGGGCGCCCGCATGCGCAGGAGAGAGCAGAGGCTCTTATAAAGAGCGCCGTCCAATTGACGCGGCAGTGCGTGTGAGGACAGGATGGCAAACCATTAACTCCGATGTGTACTGTGAGACACTCCGAAGCCTACGCAGGTCCATCAAGAACAAAAGACCGGGGCTGCTCACGGAGGGTGTGGTTCTGCTCCATGATAACGCGCGTCCACACGTCTCCAGGGTCACACACGCGTAACTGGCCAAGTTCCAGTGGGAGCAGCTTGACCATCCGCCTTACAGCCCGGACATGTCGCCCTGCGATTTCCATGTGTTTGGTCCCCTGAAAAAACATCTGAAAGGGAAGTGCTTCCACTCGGACGACGAACTCAAGGACGCTGTGCAGGACTGGGTCTCGTCACGGCCACAGGAATTCTGGGAACAAGGAATCCTTTGGATCGTTAATCAATGGGATCATTGTGCTACGGCCTATGGTGTATACTTTGAATAAAATCTTCATTTATACCCACAGTGTCGTTTCGTACCTTTTCATTTGAACACTCCTTGTACCTCTATACAATAGAGCTAAGTGAATTTCATAAAGACTCAAAAATATTAAACAATTTTTCTTGGAATGCTAATGGCATTCTTCGGCATCGTTCGGAATTTCAAGACTATCTGCACAATGAAAATATTGATGTTGCCCTTATTTGTGAGTCGCACTTTAAACCAAAGGATAAAATTTGCTTTGTTAATTATAACGTTTATAGGGGAGATAGGAAATTATTAGAGGAGGTGCCCATAGGATTTGTTATTTGTATCAAAGATACAATACGATACGAAGAAAAAAATTGAAAACCTTATTAATATTGAAGAACATACAGTTATTCTACAACTTGAAAGAACGAAACTAAAACTAAAACTAATCTCTATGTATAATAAACCCAAACAATTTTTTGACTCTAGGGACTTGAAAAAAATATAATTATTTGCAAAGGATATGTCCACCATTATCATGGGGGATTTCAATGCAAAAAGTAAATTATCAACTGAGGCTCAAATAGAAATGACAGCATTAGATCTATATTAATGGATTATGTTTTAAATGAGGATTTAACGATTGATGCCCCCCCAACCCACATTTCATCCTAATAACATCAAATATAAGCTCTCATTTATGAATTTTAGTGTTATGAAACAAATAAATAACAACTATTATGAGATTCAGATCATAATCCAATTCTCTTGAAATTTTATCTTACTGATAAAATCTCACTGTATAGCCCTAAAGCTCTGGACATAAATGCATTCAAAAAAAATAATAATAATAAAAAAAAAGACTGCTGAAACAGAACTACCAACCAAGTTTTGATGAAATATCAACTGTAGAGGAACTCTGAACAATGCAGCTGAAATCTGAAGTGAAGTGATTATTAATGCTATGGAATTTTCCTCCAAGCTCAAGGGAAATAAATTTAGTCCATATAAAATTTAAAAAAGAGGTCAGGAAATTGACTTTAGAAAAATATACCTCAGAAGAAAATGGCAAAAAACAAGAAATGTTTACCGTGAACAATTTTTTCAGCTACAAAGAAAATGTAATGTTGCACTTAAAACTTCTAAGAAAGAACAATGGAACACGTATCTTAATCAAGTGCCCATAGGATTTGACACTGCTTGGCAATTGGCCGAAAAATTCACAAATAAAAGCAGTAGATTTCCGCCTTTGCATGGACTTAAAGGCATGGCTTACTCTGACTTCGAAAAACCAGAAGCGTTTGCACTGTCTTCAAGGGAACAATTGTACCCTAATACGGAACTTCTTGACAGAGAGCATATACAAAGATTATTTATTAATGGGTAATTTATGGTTTTCCAAAAATATAATTAAAGGAAATCGTCCTAAGTCAAATGAAATAACTGTTGCTCAAGTCAATAATCTCATTAAAAACCTCAAAAGAAAAAAGGCATGAGGGATTGATAAAATTAATAATAATGTTCTTAAAGTTCTACCATACAACTATGTGGAACTCTTGACTAAGATTTTTAATACCTCACTCAAATTTACGCACCACATGCTGGACAGTTGTCAGATAACCACAAAAGTATCTGTCGTTTTTGAGTGAGCAAAAGAAACGCCTTGTAATGATTGAATTTGCTGAGAGATGGCGTTTCGCCCACGGAATATTATCAGCTGAAATCCCAAGATACCCTGCACATATGAATCAGATGAGTAAGCAATTTGGTAGTGGAAAAACATACGATTACAATGGCGGTATCAGCGGAGATTGTTCGTGAGGTTTGCTGTACGAGTTTAAACCGTGTTCATCTGCTACAGAAGCAACTCGTTGCATTTTCTTTGTATTTTAGGCACATGCCGTGAAGGAACGCACAACTCGATATTGGGTTCGGAAGTTCAGAGACGGAAATGAATCCTTTCAAGTCAAGTTCCGGAGTGGTTTCCCTATCAGCCTTGACACAGAAGCCCTGAGAGTTGTTACTGAGCAGGACAGTAGCCAAAGATGCCAGGAACTAGCCCAGTCATTTGGTGTTAGTGATGAAACCGTTCGAAGACATCTGCATGCAATAGGCGAGGCATACAAATTGTCTGTGTGGGTCCACCACGAACTGTCTGCGCAGAAAAAGCAGCAACGTGTTTCAGCTTGTCTTGCATTGCTGTCTGGCTATGACAAGCAAGGAACAATTTTTGGATAGGGTACTCACATGTGATGAGAAAAGTGTGTCCAGTACAGCACCCCAAAACGTTCCAGACATTGGTTGTCCACCAGTGACTCAATTCCTTACACATTGAAGCCAATACTGCATCCACGTAAAGTTATGCTGTGTGTATGGTGGTGTTGTTCATTATGAACTCTTGCAATGTGGGCAAACGATCACTGCTGCAGTGTATTATTAACAACTAAACGTGTGCATGAGGACCCGAGAAAGAAGTAAGCAACACTGGTCAACAGAAAAGAAGTTCTGTTCTTTCAAGATAACGCTGGTGCCCACTCCGCTTCATTGACCAGAATCACTATCAAAGAACTTGGGTCAGAGTTTTTATGTCATCCAGCTTACTCACCAGATATCTATCATTCAGACTGTCACTTGTTTCTCTCACTCGACAATCATTTGCGTGGACACTTCTTCTCCAACTTTGATGAATTGCACTCTGCCCTGCGAAACGTTTTTCTTCCCACGACCCTCATTTTATCGTAGTAGTATATATAAGTTGTTAACACGTTGGTAGAACATTGTTGATGCCCTTGGTAATTATTTTGAAGAATAAATTGTTTTTCTATTACGTATGTGTTTATACCTTGTCTCAGTCTCCGAAAATGGAATATACAGTACTTTTGTGGTTACCTGATATTTACCAAGCATATTGAATTATTTCATGCGTCAAAGTGACAGGTAGTAAACCGTGACGGCACTTTTGCGGATAATCGTAGAAGTCTTTGCAACACTGGTCTAAGCGCTGGCTTATGACCGTTCGTCCGAGAAGGGTCCGGGTTCGAAACCCGGTGAGGCATGGATGTTGTGTTTGTCTTACGGCATTAGCTCTCTCCCTTTCTTGAAGCCAGTGGCCCTAGATTAAGGACGGGCGACTGCTTATAGCCCATTGAGTTGCTCCCGGTGATCGTTAAACCTTCAATAAAAAAATTAAGTCTTTGTCCTTTAATTTCTGTTATGTTGTTCTTTGTCGTCAGGTTGGTCAAATACTTCATTTTTGTTTCTCTTTTGAGGTACAAGGATATCTTCGAGATGAAGGTACGCGCATCTAAACCTATAAACCTGAATTTTTTGCGTGCAGATTTTTGGTGATTATAACTACAACAGCGTTATGACATTGATCGTTATAAACGAGTTCCCTGTTATTTAGCAAAACACATTTGGTACATGTTGATACACCGATGAGCCCTTACATTATGACCACCTACCTAATAAGCTGTAGGACCCCCTTTAGCCCGCAAAACAGCGGCTACTCGACGAGGTATCGATTCGATGAGGGGGCGATATGTATCCCGGGCTATCTGGTACCATAATGTCAACAACAGGTTTTCCAGTTCCCGTACATTTCGGGGTGGTGGTGATTTCGGGCGAACCCGCTTTTCCAAGTCGAACCACAAATGTTTGATTGTGTTCATGTCAGGTGAATTTGGAGCCCAGAGCATTAACAGAAAGTCACCAGCATGCTCCTCGAATCACTCCTTGACGATTCTGGCAGTGTGGCATGATGCATTATCCTGTTGGTAATGGCCATCACCAGCATGGAACGCAATTGCCATGAATGGGTGAACTTGGTTCACAACGATGTTCAGATACCTGACAGCTGTCAGGGATTGTGCTATTGGGGTAATGGGGCTTAAATTGTCCCAAGAAAACATATCCCACAGCATAACACCGCCGCCGCCGGCCTGTTTCCGCCCAACAGTGCATCCAAGTGCCACAGCTTTCGTTGGTAATCGGCGTATCCGGGCTCGGCCGTCTACGCGATGCACCAGGAATGTTGATTCGTCCGACCAGGCCAGTTTCTTCCAATCATCCACGGTCCAATCTCTATCATCGTGGGCCCATTTCATGCGTTGTTGAAGATGACGTGCAGTGACATGGGGACCCGGCTGGGTCTTCGGCTACGTAGGCCTGTGCGCAGAGGGCTGCGATCAACTGTGTGCTGTGACACATTGCCGTGATCTCAGCTGTTGTAGCTGCGGCTACACTGCTTGGTATAGAAAATGCCGCATAATGAAGGAATGCACGAAATGAGACGAAACTTATCACACACGTAGACAAATAGGTGGAAAAGAAGTGATTTAAAAGAAAAAGAAGTTTAGTTTAATTTGATCAATAAAAAGAAATTTAGTTTAATTTGACCTTTGAATCGAACGTACTTGCGTTAAAATGACAACTTTCTTGCCCCTTACACAGGGGGACGATGCCAATCGTCACATATACGTGAAATCTCATATCCTTCAGCGAGCTCAAGATTCCAAACCCAAGGCGAACGTTCTCAATCTACTTGATATAATTTTTTTCTTTTGTTTGGAGATTTAACGACCATCGTGAGCAACTCGATGGGTTATAAGCAGCTACTTGTCTCTAATTTAGGGTCACTGGTTTCAGGGAAGGGAGAGAGCCAGGGCCAAAAGACAAAAATAACATCCATGCCTCATTGGGATTCTAACCCTGATCTATCTCGGACGAATGGTCAGGAGCCAGCGCTTAGACCACTGCGCAACCGGGCGGCTGATTTTAAATGCCATAATTGCACAAAGGCACTCAACATTTTACTAGTAAAATATGAAAATAAATTATAAAACTCTTATGAAGTTTCCATAAATGTTTAATGAAATAGTTTTGTGGCTCTAAAAAAATTACCATGGTTCAAAAAAAAAAAAAAAAAAAAAGAAAGAACTATGTACGTCATCCTCCCGTCTTATATATATATATACAGATGTACATGGAGCACATCACTATGACATAGAATCCTCTGTTACTGATATACTGAGTTAGATGCTCCACAGAATAGTCATAGGGTCATGACCTAACTGCTCACCACGCTTCTTACTCCTAGTCTTGTGGAGTAGCCACTATCTACACTGGTAGCAGATAAAGCTGGAGAGATACGTATATATATACTGAAGTGCCAGAAAAACTGGTACACCAGTCTAATACTTGGTAGGTCCTCCACGGGAGGGCAGGACTGCAGAAATACGACGGGGTATGGACTCCACTAGCTTCTGGAAATATGCTGCAGGCAATGCACACCATACTTCCTGCAGAGCGTTCCACAATTCTGGTGTATTCCGAGGTTTCGGATTCCTGTGTTCGATAGCGCGTTGCATGGCATCACAAATGTGTTATATCATGTTCAGATCTGGTAACTTGGGTGGAAGTGGCAACACCCCAAACTCAGATGAATGCTCCTCTAACCATAATGTGGCGTCCCGACACTTGTGTGTGGTTGTTGGAACAGGCCCAACATGAATGCAGGACACGAACGGGTGTACCTCGTCAGAAAGGATGCGCACATAGCGTTGGCCGGTCACAGACGTTTGTAGACGTACCAGGGGTCCCAGTGAAGTCCAGCTAAACACACCCCATACGATCACGGACCCCCACCAGCGGGTACAGTTCCCTGTTGACAGGCGGGATCCATGGATTCATGGGATTTGCGCCACACGAATCCTTCCATCTGGATTCGTTGGAAACGCGACTAGTCAGACCAGGCTACTTGTTTCCTGTCATCAAGTGTCCAGGGGCGGTGTTGCCGTGTCCAAGCGAGGTGCATAGCTCTGTGTCGTGCACCCATCAAGGGGACTCGAGTTGGGCGTCGGCTCCCAAAGCCCATATCGTACAGGGTACGTTGCACTGTCCGGACGCTGATGCTTGTTGAGGCTCCAGCATTGAATTCCGATGATACCTACGAGAGTGTTGCACGCCTATCGCGTGAAAGGATTCTTGACAGACGACGATGGTCACGTACACCCAATGTCTTTTTACGGCCACACTGGTATCGTAGGTTGGAGCTTTTGCCGGAATTCTTGTAGTCACGGTACACCCTTGCAATGGTCGTCCGTTAAAATCCGAACTTCGTTTCTACCTCCGAAATACTGTGGGCCATCTCACAAGCGCCAAGTATGACACCGCGTTGAAAATCGCTTAAATCGTTATTACTTGTCATTCTCTGACAGCTGGCAAGGATGTCTATCGCTTTATATACGCACTGGCAGTACGCGCATAGGTGACGTTGCTATGTATTTTGCATAAGCTCGGCTGTACCAGTTTTTCTGGCACTTCAGTATATACGTATGTTAGTGTGTGTGGGTGTGTGCGCTCGCTCGCGTGTTTGTATGTATGTGGTGCGTATCATCATCACATCAACCATTATGAATCCGCTGTTGGATGAAGTTCTCCCCAAGTTTCTTTAACAACTGTCTGTCTTGATGTCTTCATTTTCATTTCATTTTAATTTTAATTTTAGTTAAACAAAACATAAGGCTTCATAACAGTATAGAACATGAGTAATAAACATACTGCAACTGGGTAGAAAGAGGGAAAAGGCCCGAAGGCCTGATATTGCCCTCTTCTCCCCTCACCCTCAAAAAAAGGAAATACAAAAAAAAAAAAACATACAGATTTAACAAGAATATGATAAAACGGCGCACCACAATGGCAAGGCAATTGTAAGGTATTTAATAGAAATAAATTGATTATGATGAGATTCTTCATTCGTGAGGTTCCCGATGCCCAACCCCTCTCCCTCGATTCTCACAACCCTTTGCCCGGGTCCCCTAGTCTCCGAACCGCAATTCCGCTATCAAATAATCCCCTCCCCCTCCCAATCCTCCACTTCATCTAGGTGGACCCAAGAGAAGAAGCAGTAGCTAGCAAGTTGTTAGTGTAGGGTTTAATTAAATATTCTCGCGTAGTAGAGGTATGATTTTGTTTATCATTTAGAAGTGAATTAGGTTTTACCCATAAGGTATAGTTTTAGTTAAAAAAAAAAAAAGTAAATGCTGTTTATGTCTTTTATATTTTCCGGTAGAGAGTTCCAGTTTGGGCCAGAATAATTTGTGTTTTGAGCCAGTCTCCTTCATGTCACTTCACCATGCTTTTGAATTTTATTCACCCATCTCCCACGTGGTCTTCTTCTGCGTGTTTTTCTGTCCCTTGATATCGGGACTAATATTTCAGTTGTCCATCGGTGGTTAGTTTTTCTAGCAACATGTCCAGACCATTGCCATTTCAGGGTTTTTTTTTTATCATGTTATCTTCCACTCTTGTCATTTTCCTGATCCACGAGTTCCTCTTTTTATCTTTCCTGGTTCAAGCATGCAGCTCTCCCTACTGCTGTGAGTTGCCTGTAGTCTCTGTATGTCCTGTTTAGTTAAGGTCCATGCCTCTAATCCATAAGTAAAAACTATTGATTAAACGTTTATCACTAACTATTGATTAAACACTTTTTCTTTATGACATGAAAGTAAATTGCTGTTGAAAATTGTATTGTTTGTTTCAAATTCCATTCTCTTTAACTAAGCAGTTTACGCCCATTAATTTCTTCATCAATATGGCTCGCTTGATACCTGTTGTCTAAGGTTCAGATGTGATATGTAATACCTTCAGCTTTAAATTGCTTTCATTCATCGTTAAATTGTTAAAATTGATTCACTACTGAATTCATTTTACCATGCATATTCCAACAGTTCTCTTTCATCCAGAACCTATTAAAACTTTCTAAATGAGGGAATTTATGAGATGCTCCCTTGTACGTGCGATTTCGTAGTGGACCGAAAAACTGGTTTAAGCGATGACGTCTGATCATTCGTCCGAGATGTTTCCGGGTTCGAATCCCGTGAGGCATGGATGTTGTGCTTGTCTTACGGCGCTGACTCCCTCCCTTCCCTAGAACCAGTGGCCATAAATTAGGGACGGGCGACTGCTTATAGTCCATTGAGTTGCTCACGGTGGTCGTTAAACCACCAATAAAAAAAACAAAAAAAACTAAAATACCCGGATTGCGTAAACCTTCCACGTTCGGCCCAAAAATAGTTTTATGAAGCGACGATAGATGGCGACACGTTATCGCTACATCGTGAAGCGTTTCGTTACGTTGTGAAAGTGGCAAAGGGAGTGAATAATATGGATGAAAGGTGGCGCTTAAAAGAACCTTTTTGAATGTTGATCGTGGCATATGTGTGAAATATTTATTTTAACGGAAGAATATGAAACTGTGTAGCTAGCAGAATAAAAGCAAGGAAAGTTTTATCTGCCTGGGAAGAACTGTCTGATCGCAGGAATCAGGACTTCAAAGCAATGTTCAGAGGAAAGACGGCAATTCCGTCGGAATAAATATTCCAGAATATGGTCTGTCAAGTACATTTACATTGCGAGGCTACCATAAACTGTGAGACTAGTTGTCTGCAATACGAATACCAGTCGCTGACTGTCTCAGTGGATGTGGCCATGTGAGGTTTCTTCAATCGCCTCATCATAAGACAATCCTTTGGCTAAACAATGTGTCAGAATCATCACTTTATCAATAGGAATCTCAACATAAAAAAAAAAACACGTACCAAGTGTACGGGAAGAGTACTCATAATTCCCTGAAGCGTGCTTCTTCCGACACCTGAATTGTCCTAAACGATGAGACGCATCGACACATAGAGTCATGAGATGGCTGAATCCATTTCACGTGCGAGAAGAGCGGAGGATAGATGAAGTGCTACCGTGGCGCCATCTATTATTGCTTTCGAAACTAGCGGGGCCGAACGTGGAAGTTTAGCCCCGGATTGTTTGGTCGTCCCAATTCTCATTGTGATACATTATAACAGTAGTCTGGCTTGTGAGATACCAGATGCGACAGACGGCGATACAAAAGGGGATGGGGTATAATCAAAAATTTAACAGCAAATCAAGCATTTGGATTGAAGAAAGACAAAAAAGGAATGAAAATTCGCCAGAATTGTATAATAGACTAAAGCCTATTATGCAGCACTGATGTTGCCTCAGAGATGGCAGCACAACTCTTTTTCCGAAACTTTTAGTCAGGCTGCGTAGGGATGAAACAAAAAACTGAGTTTACTCACTTTCCTTAAATGCAGGAAACCGGCTTTACAGTTTTAAGAAAACCCAACCTACACTGGCTTCGTGTAGCTGATTAATCACTTTTCCTGGTGTAAACAAAATGAACATCGCGTGCGTACATTAATTGGGAACAATTTATGTAATGGTAATCGAACACAACGCTTTGTTAACAATATGTAGAATTTTTATGCTTCAAACATTATGCAAAACATATACGCCAACTACGGGTGTGCTATGCTGCTTAAGTACCACTTAAAATTATTTTAAGGAAGCTCGGCACTCTTCAAAATTTTTGTTGTAGTACACTAAATCCATAATTAAATAAATGTCCTCAGTGTGCCAGCATTAAGGCGCGTGAAGTATGTACAGCTACATAGGGAGGCAAAGTTTGAAGGACGGCAAAAGGATATTGAAATAATAAAACAACAAAAAACTTAAACAAATAAATTTATAGCATTTAGCGTGGTACATAAAAAAAAGGGCGAGCCTATAGCGATTAGCCTGTCTCGTAATTCGTTATTAAAGACCTACTCTTTCGCATTTACGAGAGATGGCAGCACAGTACCTACAAATAAGATCCGCCTCAGATCCATCTCAGCGAATGAAAATGTAAAGGGTAATATGTCAGATATGAAGCTAGGGTGACCAGGAGACTTTTTGGAATGAGATGACATTTTCATTAAAAAAGAGGACCTTGTACAAAAATAAATATGAATGCACATAATCCGTATTTAAATTTTAGAGTTTGAGAGTTTTTACGTGTAAAACTTTAAAAAATAAAAAAAAACGACGTTAGTCTGCTGGTCACTTTTACTTATATTTTTCTCTGGAAGAGATTTTCTTCAGTAGATCGGGTTTCTTTAACAAATATTAATGAAATTCAGAGCATGACATGCCTTTCAAATTGTATTTAACTAGCAGTGTACCAGTACCAGAGTTCTTCCAGTCCTCCCAGCAGAAGTTGCACATGCAATCAAGAACATGAAACGGGGAAACGCTCCAAGAGAAGATGGAATTACCGTAGACATCATACAAGAAGCAAGTGCAGAAGTTGAAACAGTACTCGCCCAAGTTATCACTCGATGCCTTAATTAAAGGAAGATTCCTGAGGATTGGAACAACGCTATAATGATCCTGCTACATAAAAAAGGTGACATTGAGGATCTCAGGAACTACAGACCTATCAGCCTCCTATCAGTGGTTTATAAAATCTTCACGAAAGTTTTTTTTTTTTTTGATTGGAGGTTTAACGACCACCGTGAGCAACTCAATGGGCTATAAGCAGTCGCCCGTCCCTAATTTAGGGTCACTGGTTCCAGGGAAGGGAGAGAGCCAGTGCCGTAAGACAAACACAACATCCATGCCTGACCGGGATTCGAACCCGGACCCCTTACGGACGAATGATCAGAGGCCAACGCCTTAGACCACTGCGCCACCGGGGCGGCTCACTAAAGTTCTTTCACACCGTTTGAAGGTAACACTGGACATGGCTCAACCGAGAGAACATGCTGGATTCAGGAGTGGCTACAGCACAATAGATCATATATACGTACTGAGAGAACTAATTGAAAGAGCGAGGGAATATGAACTTCCATTATGCATGGCTTTTATCGATTATGAAAAGGCATTTGATTCGGCGAAACCATAAGCAGTTACAATGGCTTTGAAGTCCTGCGGTATTGAAGGTGCATACATTAATATTATTATTAACATCTATGAAAATGCAAGTGCAAAGATTCGGCTGTTTAAAAATACAAAACATATAAAAATTGGAAAAGGAGTGAGACAAGGTGACACTATATCTCCCAAACTCCTTAATGCCAAATTGGAAAATGTCTTTCAATCACTGAACTGGGAAAACAAAGGGAGAAAGATTAATGCAGATTATCTAACTCACTTTCGTTTTGCTGATGACGTAGTCATTTTTGCAACTACCCCATCAGAGCTGCAGAGTATGACCCAGGAACTTGCAGACAAGAGTAAAGAACTGGGATTAAAAATGAACTTTCAGAAGGCAAAGTTGATGTACAATGCTTTTACAAAAAATGAAGATTTATCGATTGATGGGGGAAAGCTGGATATAACCAATACCTACATTTATCTTGGACAGCAGATATCAAGTGAGAGTCACATTGATGAAGAAATTAATCGGCGTATATAACTTGGCTGGAGAGCTTTTGGAAGAAACAGTATAATTTTCAAGAGCAATATGCCATTATGCCTTCCAACGCTTACATATGGTGCAGAGACGTGGACCTTAACTAAAAGAGACATACCAAGACTACAGATAACCCAAAGAAGCTTGGAGAGATGCATGCTTGGTGTAACCAGGAGAGATAAGAAGAGGAACTCGTGGACCAGAAAAATGACAAGAGTGGAAGACATCATGATCAGAGTAAAATCCCTGAAATGGCAATGGGCTGGACATATTGCCAGAAAGACAGACCATCGATGGACAGCCGAAATTTTAGATTGGATTCCAAGGGACAGGAAAAGACCCAGAAGAAGGCCACATGTGAGATGGCTGGATGAAATTCGAAAGTATGCGGGAGTAACATGGATAAAATTGGCACAAGACAGACCGTTGTAGAAGAAACTTGGGGAGACTTTCGTCCAGCAGTGGATTCATAATGGTTGACAATGATACCCCGTACTGACTGATTAAGAAACTTGAAATATAAAATAGAAGAAAACTCACAGCAACGACTCATAACACACAAAACAAGCAGTATTAGCTGACTGTTTAGACGACTGCACAGCACGGAACAGTCCACGTGCAGTGAACGACAGATAGACTAACGCGCACTGGCGGGTTTTCTCTGTGCTGTTAACTCACAAGTGACGCACTGCATCAGGCAGCAGCGGGATTGTAGAAATAAACTAACTGGGAGAGGAGGGTGGGTGCGGGCGAGAATTCAGAAACGAATGATTACATTTTAGCAGTGGCTTGATAGGATATATGACTAGAATAGAAGAATTTGATCAAAATGTATTTGAATTATTCCTTATTGAAAAAGCCAGACATTTGGGCTACTTCCATGAGTGCCTGGAGGACAGGAGGACATGATAAGAAAAGGAGAACATGTCCACCAAAAGCCGGACGTCTGGTCACCCTGTATGAAGCCAAGGGACTTTTTAGAAAGTTAAATTGTTTTGAAGTAGCTTTTACGTCGTCAGGATTGCATTCTTCATCAGTTTGGTAAAGTGACGAAAGAACTGCAAGATGAGGACGTGGACATTTCCACTGTTGTTAAACTGTACGGCTCTCTTACTACTTGTTTATCAGAGATAAAGAGCTCTTTCCACATTTAAAAGGACTTAGCGGAAAATAACCTTGTTCAGGTCAGCGCCCAGGAATCTGTTTCATCTATAGTTCCAACTTCATCAGGACCAAAGCGTAAAATTAAACTTAAGAGATTTTTGATAATTTAACGATAATTTAAATATAAATAATTGAATTCATAATAAATGTTATGTATCATAATAATGAATGCCCTTTTTAGCACGTCTTTTGTAAAAAAAGATCGTGCGTCTGCTATCGGTTTGTCCGTCCGCCAGTACCCACGATATCTCAACAACTATTAGTCCGATTTGAAAAATTCTTTTTGCATTGAGAAGCTTGAAATATGCAAATGATGATCCTTTATTTCGTTTTTTTATGTGCAATTTCGCCGGTAGAGGGCGTAAATGCAGATGATGTCGAATTCAAAAATACGTTTTTTTCCACATATTTGCTTCTAAACATCCGATTGAAAAAATTTATATTTTTTGATTCCATTTATGTCGAAGAGTATTTTAGATATAGTTACGTTTTCAAATTACGTATAGATTTTCCTCTAGGGGGCGTAAAAATAAATTACATTTTCCCCGATAACTCTTCTTCTAAAACTCCGATTTGAAATTTTTTTCTTCAGCGGATACATCTCCTGACGAAAATCTTTTGCATATAATTTCAAATTTTTGGTAAAGAATAATTTGGCCACCAGGGGGCGTAAGTGTTATTTTTTGCTTCTGATGTATTTGCCATAAAATCGTAGCTTCTAAAATATCGATTAAAAAATTCTTTCGTGGACTGATGCCACTCACATCGATAAACCTTTTCGGAATATTTTCTTCTTAAAATATTCCATAGTTTCTCCGCCAGGGGACGTAGATGTACATCTTATTTTTGTCAATATCTCTACTTCTAGGAGTCCGATTTGAAAAATTCCTTCTTTGTTGGATAGTGTTTCCGATGCGAAATGTTTTTCCTATAAATTCAAAAATTTCAAGTAAATCATACACTTTCCGCTAGGGGGCACAAAGGTAAATTGCGTTTTCTGCGTTATTTCTGCTTCTAAAACTCTGATTTGAAGAATTCTTCCTGTATCGCATACAAGACCTGATGGAAAATATTTTTCACATAATTTCTAATGTTTGGTAAAGAATGGTTTAGCCACCAGGGGTCATATGTTTTAATTTCTGCTTCTGAAGTATTTGCTGCAAAATCTGGGCTCCTGAAAACTCGACTAATTTTTTTCTTCGACCGATACTGCTTATACGGATAAACCTTTTGAGAAGACTTTCTTCCTAAAATAATGCATGGTTTTCCCACCAGGGGACGTAAAGTCACATCTTATTTTTGTCGATATCTCTGTTTCTAAGAGTTGGTAAGCTCACGATTACGTTTACAGCAATATCTGAGGGATTAAAAACCCGATTGAAAATCTTCTTTTTTTGGTCAGATCTATTGTTTTCCATACCGGTTCCATTGACTTTGAATAGCTTTGATAAATTTAATTTGCGTCAGAACGGATTCAAAAGACGTGCTTATTACACCCGAAAAGTCAATTTTCTTGTTTCCGTTCGACTTCGTCTTCTACTGGTTTTCCCGGATCAATCGACAGCTCTTCTTTAAAAATCTGTATTTTCATATACCCAATTTCGATGGACACTCATTAAAAACAGACCACGTAGCCTCTCCTCGGTCATGGGTGGTCTCAGCCAAGACGCAGGGTGCTCAGAGATCTTTCAATGATACATGTTTTTGCCGGAAGTGTGGCTAAGTTTTGTAGTGTTCTTGAAACTTCCGGGTAAAATTTCTGTGCTTCTTACATATTTTCTGAAAGGGGAATGTTTACTGTTTTCGTTATCAACTTGTCTTTCGAAATGAGGTGCCGCGACCTTGAATCTGCGTCTCAGTTATCAAGATACGTACCGTACGCTGCTCAAATGTCTTTGACCAACAAATTAAATTTAGCCTAATAAAGTTTGCTATGTTTGGAAAGTTAATACATACATACATACATATCACTAAGCTGTTCTCTGAGATTCAGAGGTTAGCTCCAAAAAGAAATACAAGCTTCCAGATATTTTTACTTATTGTTGTCGTATCAAACTTCGCCATTTACAGCGATCTTGACATACAACTCGTGCTTCACTGATATCCATTACACGCCGTACACAAGATCTTTTATACTTCATACTCATAATCTTTTTCTCATGCAGACACTCCTGAATCTGATCCACCCATGGCTTCCTTGGCCTTCCTCTGCCTTTTCTTCCTGCCACTTGGGCTCAAAAGATACTCTTAGTAAGCATTTCATCATTCATTCTTTCAACATGGCCGAACCACCGAAGCATATTGGTCTCCACCTTGCTAACAACATTTTGCTTTACATCACACAACTGCAATACATCTTCATTCCTCACACAATCAGATCGTGTCTTGCCACAAACCCCACGTAAGTAACGCATTTCTCCAGCACACAGACGACTCCTATGTTTCTTCTGCAGTACCCAGGTTTCACTGAAATACATCAGAGTAGGAACAGTTACTGTTTCATACACAGCCATGCGGGACTCTCTAGAGAACCCATCATTCCTGTGAAAACCTCCCAGAGCAGCTATGACTTTCAAAGAAGAATTCACTCGCCTACTGATTTCACCATCCAACTTGTTCTCTCTGTCAAACATGCTTCCTAAATACACAAACTCACTCACCTGGTCAATCACAGTGCCATTTATACTTAAATTACATTCAGTGCTACCCATTCCTCTCTCAAACACCATAACTTTGGTTTTTCCCTTATTTATACTCAGTTTGAATTTCATGCAAACTTCGTGCATCCGAGTCAACATTCTCTGCAACTCACTTTTGCTCTCTGCCAACAGGACAGTGTCATCAGCATACAGCAATCTGCACACACGGATATCACCAAGACATAAACCCCTATTATCTATTTTGGCCTCACGCATGCATGCGTCCATAAATATATTAAACAGCCATGGTGACATTACACAACCTTTCTAACTCCTGCACCAATGGAAAACCATTTTGATAAAACACCATTCACTCGTACACAAGCTCTACTACCAGCACACATGGCTTTTACACTATTAAGTAGATTCCCAGTAACACCATATTCATTCAATACCTTCCACAAAAGTGTCCGATTTACTCGGTCGTAAGCTTTCTCTAAATCTATGAAGGCAGTAAACACTTTCTTCCCAACAGCCAGATACTTTTCAATCATCATGCGTAATGCAAAAATCTGGTTAGTGCAGCCTTTACCAGGCATAAAACGACTCTGAATATCGCACACTTTCTCTGATGTAAGACCCCGTACTTTTTCAATAACAACCTTACCAAACACTTTCCCTGGCACACTCAGTAGGCTAATACCACGATAGTTCTTGCATTCAGTCTGATCACCTTTTCCCTTATACAAGGGAACAAGGATAGCATCCTTCCAACCCCTAGGGACCATTCCTAACTCCCAGCACAACTGGCAAATTTCAGTTAACCAGTCAATTATAGAGTCACCACCATACTTCAACATCTCTGCAGTTATGCCATCAACTCCTGGAGCCTTACCATTCTGAGGAGATTTTAGAGCTTTACAGACTTCTTCTCTTGAGATCCCTCCTGTGCTTTCATCCCTCATTGTGACATCATCTGCATCTGTGCCGCCCCGGTGGCGCAGTGGTCTAAGGCGCTGGCCTCTGATCATTCGTCCGAAAGGGGTCCGGGTTCGAATCTCGGTGAGGCATGGATGTTGTGTTTGTCTTACGGCAATGGCTCTCTCCCTTCCCTGGAGCCAGTGACCCTAAATTAAGGACGGGCGACTGCTTATAGCCCATTGAGTTGCTCACGGTGGTCGTTAAACCTCCAATAAAAAAAAATAAATCTGCATCTGTCTCAGAATCATTTTTGCTCTCCTGATCTAATAACTCACGGAAGTATTCGCCATATCTGTCACTTAACTCATTGGGCTCCCATATCATTTCCCCAATCGCATTCTTCACACAACTTACAACTTTGTTTCCCCTATTTTTCCTGAGTCTCATGTACTTCCAGAAGGACTTTCTATCTTTCCAAAAAGCCAGTTCATGCCTTTCCACTTTCTCTTTCCTATCTTTTGCCTTACTGTGGAGGAACCAGCTTAGCAGCTTCACGCTTCTTACAACGATATTCATCCACAGAGACTCTAACTTGCAACATCCCCAAATAGGCTTCCTTCTTTTTCTTTACTGCCTCATCAATCTCACTATTCCACCAAGCATCACCTCTATTGTTACCCACTATTGTGGTGCCACAGACCTCTTTAGCAGCAGTAACAACACAGTTCTTAAAACATTCCCACTTCTTTTCTACATCCCTCTCACAAGATTTCAGATCCTTCAGTCGTTCTCTGAGTAAGTCAGAATACCGCTGATGATCTTCAAGGAGCCTATTAACCTTTATTCTTTCTATCCTGGGTCTCTTCCTATTCCTTTTCCTCCAACCAACATTAAGTTTCACTCGTGACACTACCAAGTAATGATCAGAACCAACATCCGCACTTCTCATCACACGGGTGTCAACAACTAAGTGTTTCAAACGCTGCTCGTAAACAACAAAATCTATCACACTCTTTTGACCAAGAGTACGATTTTCCCAAGTATATGTGTGTATATACTTGTGGTTGAAAAATGTATTAGATACACCCAAATCATTCTCAATGCAGAGTTCAATTAATCTTTCACCATTATCATTCACACAAGGATCATTAAACTTACCCAGAACATTGTCAAAAATTGCATTCTGCGCACCTACTCTAGCATTGAAATCCCCTGCTATTATAACTTTTTCTTTAGCACTAAACTGGCTCAAAACAAATTTTAGCTCATTCCAGAAATCTTCTTTCTTATCAGAAGGTTCCGAGTCATAAGGAGCATACACTACAACAACTAGAATTCTCTGAAGTTTCACTTTCAAACGAATCCAGAGAATTCTCTCACTTATGCAACTATAGTGAATCAAGTTGTTCTTCATCTTTTCACTTAAAATCACACCTACACCAGCCTGTCCTCTCATATTATCCAATACTCCAGACCACACACTCACCGTACCATTCACTTCTTCTACCCCAATTTCCTTCTTTTTGGTTTCACTTACACACAGCAGATCCAGTCTATACTTATTCATCTCCTCAATCACCTCACTCATCTTGCCATTTATACCTCTAGTATTACATACACCAATCTTACATTAACTCAGCCGAGATCGCTTTCTCATACGCCGTTTAGAAAGTCCAGGTCGATTCCGCGGTGGACCGTCCTTCTCAAGTGTGGTAGGTCCACCATATCCCACACTTGAGTCATTTTTAATATTTCTTTTTGTCTTTTTAATCAGGTAAGTACATCAGTGTGGGGGATTAGCCCACAGCTGAGGGTTCCAGTTGGTCATTCAACCTAAGGATTCTGGAACAAAACCCAGTGAGTAGGGGTCTTTTCGCCAATGTCACACAGAACTAGCTTGCACCTCTCCAAGATTCACAGAGGCCCTAGTTGCTGTTGTGTGTGCCATTGTTACCACGGAACGCCCCGAGGAGGCAAACCCATCGCTCACTACGACCGCCCGTTTGGAAAGCTAATTAATAGGAAAAATGAAGGCTCCATCCCTTTCGAGAATCTACTTTCCAGAGAAGTTATCAAAGGATCCAAATAAGCAGTGGAGGTAGTTGGATGGTAATATTCTTCCGCCGATTTACTGGTACGTTAGATCAATATCATAGATGCAATATACATTAGATTTTTGATGGTACATTAGGTGCACCACCGTAGATCTAATGTACATGATGGTACATTAGATCTTTGCCATAGTGAGCATAGCGAACATGTTTGGAGATGCAGCCTCTAGTTTTAGAAGAAAGTCAAAATTCGTGATTTCTCTATTCTGGCTTTATTTTTTAATTTTAATTTGGTGGAGAATACAATTTCCACGGAGGAGAGGTTACTTGACCATCGCCGCCAGGCACCTATGGTTATAGGAATGATTCTAACTCTGAATTTTTTTAATTTTTTTATAAATATAACAAATTCCATAACTGGACAATTCAAATTAAAATTTAAAGCGAGTTTAATCTATTCGCCAAAATGCAACGCAAATTTAACGTATTCGATCACACAAAACCGGTTTAAAAATGTGAAAATTACACTATCTACCAACAAGTAATTGGACACCTGTGAAGCAAAGGAAAACGAAGTTTATTCCCCTTCAATAGCTGGTGGAGCCTCCACGAGCGGCGATTACAGCTGCTACCCTCCGGGGTATACTCTCAACCAGGCGTTGCACGACGGCTAGCGGTATTTTTTTCCACTCGGCTTGGAGAAGACAGATCAGTTCCTTCACCGATTTCGGACGGTGGGGGCACCCCTTAAGTCAACGCTCCAACTCGTCCCAGAGGCGCTCGATAGGGTAAAGGTCCGGGCTCTGCGCAGGCCAGTCCATTCGATTAACCCCATTGTCACCATACCAAGCCACGGTGGACCTCGCAACATGACAGGTGGCATTGTCATCCTGAAAGTAACATGGGTCCACCCCGTAAAACTGCCACAACGTAGGAAGCGCATGGTCATCCAAAATGGTGCAGTAGGTCTCGGCGGTAAGTCTAACAGGAATTGCGATCAAGGGTCCCGTGCCATACCTGGAGAAACACCCCCATAGCATAATTCCACCGCCGCCGAACTTCACAGTTGGCACAATACATTCCGGCAGGAGGCGTTCTCCAGGAAGACGCCAAACCCAGACCCTGCCATCCAAACGATAGGAGGTGAACCTTGATTCGTCGCTCCAGAGAACCTGTTTCCACTGTTCAACGGTCCACCGTCGACGTTCTTTACCCCACGTTAGCAGAGCAGCGCTATTGGACTTGGTGATCAAAGGCTTGTGGGCGGCAGCACGTCCATGATAACTAAGCAGATGGGCTTCCTTACGGATGGTATTCATCGAAAGAACACTCCCGGATGCCTGTTGAAACTCCTCGCGGATGTGGCCCATCGATTTGATGCGGTTCTTCCGAATTTCCCTGGCCAGCACCCGTCGGTCTCTAACTCCCAGTTTTGTAGGTCTGCCGGGTCGGCGTACATTCCGACAGTCACCTCTCATCTTCTACTTGCCAATCACGTAGGCCACTGTCGATTTTGGGTACTTCAACTCGCTGGATATGTCACGTATGGATCGGCCATTTCTGTGATACCCGACGATTACACTTTTCTCGAAATCAGAGAGCTCCGAACTGCGTGGCATCTTGCATGCGACTGGTTGCGTTGTTGTTTCCCACACGATATTTAACTGCGGCGGCGGCCGTGACGTGTATCAGGACCGCAGATATCGTCGATTGCAGGGGTGTCCAATTACTTGTTGGTAGATAGTGTATAACTAATTATTTATTTTTTTAGTGGTGAGAGCTTAGTAACTGGCCGTATGAGAGGTATACGTGTGCTTAGGTTAATGCTTCGAATTAATATGTCGTCTCACGGCCATCAAGGGAAAAAAGCCTCCAGGGTACAATTCTCGGCCCTCATGAGCGATCTCGTACAGAGAGGCGTAACTACGGCAGGGCAGGCTGGACGGATGCCCCGGGCGCAACTCAAGGGAGGGCATAAAAGTAGCTGCTTTAAATCTGATTGAGACTGGAATTGACACTTTTACACCAGTTTCTGTTACAGCTTTTCGCGCCATACTTGTTCATTTGTCAGTTTGCTGAATTACCTTATAATTTCGCGAGTTTCGGTAGCCTTGCAAGCTTAAAATTGCCATTTCCCCTCAAAATGTTTAGGTGATGGGATGTTAATTGCTCACATTCAGAAATTAATGCGACGTTACGTACATTGCAAGATATCGATGTCATTCACTTTGCTGAAGATGTTATATGTGGTATTCGATCATCACTGCCTCTGGAAGACATGACTGCCACGTGCATGCCGTCCGTTTGATATTGTACTGAAGGACAGTTGGGGAAAGCTCTACAAACAGTCAGAGTTTGATTGTGCATCTTACATGAAGATAACATCATGGAAATAACATATCTATCTATCTAATCACCTGTCTATCTGTCTATTTATTTATTTATTCAACCAGTATCAATCTACTACTGAATGAATCCCTCCTGAAGTCTCCTCGACAAATTTCTGTCTTAAGCCAGTCTCGTCCAAGTCACTCCAGCATGCTTGCGAACTTCATCCACCCATCTTTTGGGTGTAGAAATATTAGATTGGTATCCAATCTAATATTTCTATTGTCCAACGGTTGTCAGTTCATTAGCGAAATTTTGCTCTTTTTTCCAATGCTCTTCAACCAAGTTTTATACGTCTATTGATTGATGAAGAAATTAATCGGAATATAAAACTTGGTTGGAGAGCATTTGTAAGCAACAGCAAAATTTTCGAGAGAAATTTACCGTTGTGTCTTAAAAGAAAAGTGTTTATACTCAATCCATTCTTCCTGTTTTTACTTAGGATCAGAAACATGGACCTTAACTATACAAAACGTGCAGAGGCCGCAGATAACCGAAGGTAGCATAGAGAATTGCATGCTTGGTGTAACCAGGAAAGATAAGAGAAACTCGTGGATCAGGAAAATGACAAGACTGGAAGGCATAATGATCAAAGTAAAATCCCTGAGAAGGTAATGAGCTGGACATAATACTAGAAGAACTGACCACCGATGGATGACTAAAATATTAGACTGGATACCAAAGAACAAAAAAAGACAGGAAATTAAGTGGGAGATGTGCAAATGAAATTATTAGAGTGACATGGATGGGACAAGCTCAAGACGGACAATTGTGGAATAAATTTGGGAAACCTAGATCCAGCAGTGGATTGACGATGACGATAATGATGATGATATATAGGAGAGGAAGATAGATGGGGGCGCAATATTTTTCAGTTTGTCCCTGGCGCAGAAATTCCAAGTTACAGCTCTGGTGATGCCAGGAGGCAAATTTGATTGAAATTATAGAATAACCTGTTCAATGACATAGTGGGTATGTAGCGAGTCGTGAATAAGACCCCAGGATAAATTTTGGGGTAAATATACACTGGCGGAAAGTGAAAAAAGAACATTAAGAAGGAGACGTCTGATACCAATGAAATTTATGCAGAATAATAACGGAATACAGAGGATAACGTGATCAAAACATTACGGCAAAATACAGCTGTATTTGCTGGAAAATTGAAAAATAACATTTCCATGTAACATGGTTAGTATGTGGTTGAACCGCCATGAAATGCGTCACACTGTGCAATTCTGGCATGGAGTCTGTCGTACAGATGTTGGATGTAAGTTTGGGGTATTGAGTTCCAAGCATCCTCAACCTGGACGCGTAAATCGGGGATGGTCGTGGCTGGCCGTGGAGACCGGATAAGTCGTTGTCCCATAAAATCCCACACGTGCTCAATGGGGGACAAATCCGGTGAAGGTGCAGGCCATGGAAGTTGTCTCACACCCTGAAGTGCATGTTGCGTTGCACGTGCCGTGTGTGGGCGTGCGTTATCTTGCTGGAAAACACCACGATGGACCGACCTTACAAATGGCACAACAACGGGCTGAATGATGTTGTTTATGTAGGAGGTGCTGTTTAACGTACCCGGTACAAACACTAGTTGTGTACGGGAGTGATAGCTGATCGCTCCCCACACCAGGAGACTAGGTGTAGGCCCTGTGTGTCGCTGGCGGATGCAAGAAGGGTGGAGACGCTCCCCTGTGCGTCTGCGAACACGCTTACGGCCATCGGAGGCTCCCAAGCAGGATATGCTTTCATCGCTGAACACGACGGATCACCATTGCGTTCTCCAGTGCAGACGTTGGAGACACCATTGCAGCCGTTCCTGACGGTGGGCTGGAGTCAGAGGTGCACATGCCAGAGGCACACGTGCACGTGGTCCTGCATCCAGTAGATGGTTGCGGATTGTTCGCACAGTAACCTAAGGTGCAACGGCAGCTCGGATTTGCGTCGCAGTGGATGTTCTGCTTGACAACGCCGCTCTTCTTATGCGTAGATCGGTCCGCTCATCGGTCCGTCTGTGACTCCCGGTTCCACGTCTTCTCGAGTGGGAATGTTCCTCGGACCATCTACGCCGCCATCGTACCACCACCGATACTTCCCGTCCAATTCGCTTCGCAATACGACGATACGACCACCCGGCCTCGCGGAGTCCGACTAGACGACCTCGCTCAAAGTCCGATAACTGGTGAAATCGTACACGTCTTCCATGTCCAGGCATTGTAGCTTCTTCAGGGTCTTCGCACGTGTCCGTACGCCGACGACTGATTACATTCACTTCGCCGTACTCCTTAAATACCACCGACGATAATTTGCATATTATGCCGTGCTGTGGCGTAAGCGCTCACCGGTTGGTCCCGAAATTAACATCACACCTACGTAAACTTGACCCCATTAACATTTGTAAATTTCATGATCGTCCGCCAATTCCTTCTTGGTGTTCTTTTTACACTTTCCGCCAGTGTCCGATTAGCATTAGTTCACTGTGTCCATATACGGCGAGGAAACATGCGGAAGTATCGAATGCAGTTCACCCCTTTTGCATCATAAAATTTTATTCAATGAATTGCATTTTAATATTTTCTCAGTATATGGTTCAATTAATCCTCCGCAAGATATTTTGCAAGATACTTCATAAGGTGTGGTTTTGCAGTGAATGGCAATTATGTGCTAAGTACCAATATTTTAATATTTTAAATTTCAATATTGGAAACTGTACCTGCCTTTTGAATTTGGGCACCCCTCGAAATTTTTAGAATAAGGATGGTTTCGTCTCATAATATTAATGCTGTATTTTAATGTCAGCTTTTAAAAATTATTTTAACACCGGATACCATTTACCCTGTGGAACACTTTGCTTGTACTTGTGGAGTATTTTGTAGTTCACAGTTCTGCCGCTAGATAGCGTTTGTTTTTTTCTGTTTGCAGCTGTATCTTCGCTGCTAAAAACTAATTAAAAATTTCCTTTTTTTACTGTATGCCATTTGCTACAATACAGATGGGGAACATACACTGCTGGACAATTGCTAAGGACGGATCATAAACGGCTATATAGCGCATAAAAAAGTAAGTGTGGTTGGATGCCAAGTGAAATAAAATAATGTCAGAATGCCAGGACATTACAAGAAAGACAATTTATTGTGCTCTGAAATCCAGAAGGCTTTGGAACGTGTTCAAGGGACAAACAGGCCATTTTGTGCAGAATACGTAAACGTGAAAAAATGCAATTACCGTCCGCAGGCGTTCCGGCGTAAGATGTCAATACGGGATATGGCCACCATGGAGGGCGATGCAAGATTCCACACGTCGTGTCATGCTTTGCACAACATTATCAAGCAGCTCTAGGGGTAATTTATCCCATTCCTCTGTCAGTGCACGGATGAGGGTGTCCTTGTTTATTGGAGGGCATTGGCGACCAGCAAGACTCCTCCCCAAAGCATCCCACACATTTTCAATGGGATTCAGATCTGGAGAACGTGCTGGCCATATGAGGCGTTGAATATCCTCGCTCTCAAGACACTCCTGGACAGCGACTGTTCGATGACATGTTGCGTTGTCGTCCATGAAATTGAATCTATCACCGACAGCACCACGGAATATGCGAACATGAGGTAGCAGAACATCATTAATGTATCGTTGGCCAGTCATAGTCCCAGTTGGAAGCACATAGAGGGACGTACGGCCATTGATCATGATGCCAGCCCATACCATGACACTACATGTCGGATATCGGTCCCTTTCCTGTATGTTTGCTGGACAATATGCAGTACCACTATCACGCCAGATCAGTTGTCGTCGACAATCAGACGATAGACTGTATCTACTCTCATCTGAGAAGAGGACAGCAGGCCAGTCGTTATCAGTCTAATTGCGATGTTGATGGCACCATTGCAAACGGGCGGTACGGTGACGTCTGGACAATGGGATGCACACAACAGGACGGCTGGCGTATAGTCCTCCTTCATGCAAACGTCTGGCGACAGTTTTTCGGGAAATCCGCTTGCCAGTAGCAGCCATAAAATGATTTGCTACCTCACTAGCTGTGCTGCGCCGGTGTCTTTTTGTTGATAGCACTATGTACCGATCTTCTGTAGGTGTCGTACTGCGAACACGACCTATCTCGTGACGTTTGTTACACTCTCCATTTGTTTGAAATGATTTCCAAAGCCTTGAAACAACACTGTGGCTGACGTCGAACTCCCTGGCAACATCTGTTATTTTTCGCCCTTCTTCAATCTTGCCAATAATACGGCCACGCGTAAAATCATCTAGATGATGTCGGGAAGACATACTAAAAATTGCAAGTTCGTCAATTGATTCTTTCCCTTTCAACTTTGCGTTTGAACAACAACGGTCAATACGCGTCAAATCCTTTATATCTCTTATCAGCGCTATGACGTCACGAACAAGTTCGGCAATCCAAATTTTGCATACGCACAACACGTCTTACTGTATCCCGCACTTATGCTAATTTCCACATTTTCCTGCCTTCCATTTTATGGTTGCTATCGTTGCTATTGTCATCCGTCCTTAACAATTGTCCGACAGTGTATTATCCTCTTTAAATAATGCGCACCTTTCCCTCAAGGGGTACTTAAGGTCAAAACATTTTTTATCTCCCTATCGCTGCTTCCAACAGGCGTATTGTGAAAACACAAGTTTGTCCGCGATGGGCATCGAATTCCTGCCCCGCACTCCGGAGTAAGGCCCTCTCCCAACTGAGCTACGCGGACAGAATGTCTCTCTGCATACTTGTCGTCTTGACACGTTTTCACCTCTGTAGTACGTCACACCGTCTCCCTCTTAATTTTTTTCAGCACGTCTTTTGTAAAAAAAAGATCGTGTTTCTGTTATCGGTTTGTCCGTCCGTCCGTCTGTACCCACGATATCTCTGCAACTATTAGTCCGATTTGAAAAATTCTTTTTGCATTGGGAAGCTTAAAATATGCGAATGATGATCCTTTATTTCATATTTTTTACGATGAACAATTTTGCCGCTAGGGGCGTAAATGCAGATGATGTCGAATTCAAAAATTCGTTTTATTCCACATATTTGCTTCTAAACATCCGATTGAAAAAATTCTATTATCTTTCGATTCCATTTATGTTGAAGAGTATTTTAGATATAGTTACTTTTTCAAATTACGCATAGATTTTCCGCTAGGGGGTGTAAAAGTAAATTACAGTTTTCCCGATAACCCTTCTTCTAAAACTCCGATTTGAAATTTTTTTTCTTCAGCGGATACATCTCCTGATGGAAAATCTTTTGCATATAATTTAAAATTTTTGGTAAAGAATACTTTGGCCACTAGGAAGCGTAAGTGTTAATTTTTGCTTCTGATGTATTTGCCATAAAATCTGAGCTTCAAAAATATTGGTTGAAAAAATTCTTTCGTGGACTGATGCCACTCACATCGAAAAACCTCTTCGGAATTTTTTTTCCTAAAATATTTCACAGTTTCTCCGCCAGGTGTAAATCTTATTTTTGTCAATATCTCTACATCTAGGAGTCCGATTTGAAAAAATCCTTCTTTGTTGGATAGTGTTTTCCGTGTGACATGTTTTTCATATAATTTCAAAATTTTCACGTAACACATAGACTTTCCGCTAGGGGGCGTAAAGGTAGATTGCGTTTTCCCCTATATCTCTGCTTCTAAATCTCCGATTTGAAAATTTCTTTCTGCACCGTATACAACTCCTGGTGGGAAATGGTTTGCACATAATTTCTAATTTTTGTAAAAAATGGTTTGGCCACCAGGGGGCGGAAGTATTAATTTCCGCTTCTGATGTATTTGCAGCAAAATATGAGCTTCTAAAATCTCGATTGAAAAAAGTCGTTTGTTGACCGGTACTACTCCTGTCGACAAACATTCTAGGAAAATTTCTTCTTGAAATAATGCATGGTTTCTACGCCAGGGGGCGTAGATATATATCCTAATTTTGTCAATATCTCTACTTCTAAGAGTCCTTTTTGAAAAATTCCTTCTTTGTTGGATAGTGTTTCAGACGCGAAATGTTTTTCCTATAAATTCCAAATTTACAAGTAAATCATAGACTTTCCACTAGAGGGCACAATGGTAAATTGCGTTTTCTGCGTTATTTCTGCTCCAAAAGCTCCGATTTCAAAAATTTTTCTTGTATCGCATACAAGACCTGATGGAAAATATTTTTCACATAATTTCTAATGTTTGGTAAAGAATGGTTTGGCCACCAGGAGTCATGAGTGTTAATTTCTGCTTCTGATATATTTGTAGCAAAATCTGGGCTCCTGAAAACTCGACTAATTTTTTTATTCTTGGACCGATACCGCTTATATGGATAAACCTTTTGAGAATACTTTCTTCCTAAAATAATGCATGGTTTTCCCACCAGGGGACGTAAAGTCACGTCATATTTTTGTCGATATATCTGTTTCTTAGAGTTCGTAAGCCCACGATTCCGTTTACAGCAATATCTGAGGGATTAAAAATCCGATTGAAAATCTTCTTTCTTTCGTCAGATCTATTGTTTACCATACCGGCTCCATTGACTTTGAATAGCTTTGATAAATTTAATTTGCGTCAGAACGGATTCAAAAGACGTACTTATTACACCCGAAAATTCGGTGTCATCTTTCTTGTTTCTTTTTGGCTTTGAAGCGTGGTAGGAATTTTTCATGAATTCCAAACAATGTGTGGAACAACATTACACGTTTTTCAAAGAACCCAACGGCCAGTAGGCGCCAATGTGAAAACACAAATTTATTCGTGTGCGAGCTTTGATTCCGTGTCCCCTTACTCCGGAGTAAGACGCTCACCCAACTGAGCAACGCGGACAGAATGTGTCGCTGCAGATTTGTCGTCTTGACACTTGTTTTCACCTATGTAGTACGTCCCAGCATCTGAAAAATTCTTTCTCCTTTGCTAAGCTTTTGCTATGAAGAATACTTTTCGCATCTTTTCAAATTTTTCATTATGCAAAATTCTTCCGCTAGGGGTGTAAATTTATTCATGCTTATATCGTCTCCTAATTGTTCTATTTGAAAATCCCATTATCTCTGATGCCTCGCAAACTAATGGAAGTAAATCAGTGAAATTTGACACAGGCCTACCTTGGTGAGTGAAAAGGATGAACAGCAAACACGCAATCGGCCTTAACTTCGCGCAGGCGCCACACACGGGTTAGAGAGTAGCGAGTGGCGGCGCTACTCTCTAACCCGTGTGTCATGCCTGCACGAAGTGAAGACCGATTGCGTGTTAGCTGTCCTCGGCAGTTGGTGTGACGCATCTGACTGTGCTGTTGTTACGAGATCGTCAACAGCCTTTGCGTTACGAGCAATTACAGTATGAGCCAGTACACAGTGGAACAGCACGTGTTTATTGTCCGCAGGTACTGGAAAACTGCGCCGCCCCGGTGGCGCAGTGGTCTAAGGCGTTGGCTTCTGATCATTCGTCCGAAGGGGTCCGGGTTCGAATCCCGGTGAGGCATGGATGTTGTGTTTGTCTTACGGCACTGGCTCTCTCCCTTCCCTGGAACCAGTGACCCTAAATTAGGGACGGGCGACTGCTTATAGCCCATTGAGTTGCTCACGGTGGTCGTTAAACCTCCAATCAAAAAAAAAACTGCGTCGATAAAGGACTGCCAAAGACAGTTTATCGCGCAGTTTGGGGCCCGGAAACCACTGGCAAAATCCTCCATTCAACATCTGGTGAAGAAACTGGAAAACATGGGAACATCGTTGGGTGTCAACGAAGGAGGACGTCCGAAACTGCCAGAAGCCAGGGTGCAGCAAGTGAAAAACAGACACCTGGCCTCTCCACAGAAGCTCTTGTGTAAACTGTCTCAGGAAATCGGGGTTTCCACAAACACATGTCAACGAGCTGCAAAAAAAAAAAAAAAAAAAAAAAAAAAGCAAAGCTGCATGCATATAGAGTTACTGCTGTGCAAGAATTGAAACTTCCTGACGAACAGAAGAGACTAAATTATTGTCATTGGTTCCAGCACATCCGGGAATACTGGACTACACGTGGTTCTCCGACGAGGCGTAGTTCCACCTAAATGGGCACGTCAATTCCCAGAAGAGCCATATTTGGGCTAGTGAGAATCCTAACACCATGCATGAGACACCTCTTCATGACGAAAAAATTGGGGTGTGGTTGTGCTCTGTCGCGAAGCCGCATTATTGGCCAAATCTTCTTCCATACAACGGTGGATAGCGCAGTGTACATGGAAATCTTCCATGAGTTTGTGAATCAGCTGGACTACGTGGAACTCTGTACTGGCTATTTTCAGCAGGATGGTGCCACCTGCCACACCTCCAATGTCAGCATGGCTAAAAGTGTTTTCTTTTTTTTTTGAAGATCGTATCCTTTCTAAGGGATTTTGGCCACCAAGGTCTCCTGACCTTACCCCACCGGATTTCGTCCTATGGGGCATGCTGAAAAGGAAATGCCGCCCCGATGGCGCAGTGGTCTAAGCTCTGGTTTATGACCATTCGTCCGAGAAGGGTCCGGGTTCGAATCCCTGTAAGGTATGGATATTGTGTTTGTCATACGGCACGGGCTCTCTCCCTTCCCTGGAACCAGTAACCCTAATTTAGGGACGGGCGACTGTTTATATCCCATTGGGTTGCTCTCGGTTGTCGTTAAACCTTCAATAAAAAAATGGGGGGATTGTAACGCAACAAACCACGGACTCTCATAGAACTGCAGGGAAACATTCGGCGGGAAATTGAGGCTGTGATTCCCGATGTGTTGGTGAATACCTTCCGTAATATGCAGAGGCGTGTGCAGGCATGCCTTGATGCTTATGGCGACCACTTTCAACACTTGCTCTGAGATCATCATGCTTCTCATAACCAAGGTAGGTCAGTGTCAAATTTCACTGAATTGCGTCCATTAGTTTGCAAATTTAAGGGAAATTCAGGGGCCGAGAGCGAGCGAAACACTTTGTACTTTTCGGCCGCTCTAGTGGGAGAAAGTAACTATTTTATTTCTAGACATTTTATTGATTACATGCACCGATTCATTTTTAGCACGTCTTTTGTAAAAAAAGATCGTGCTTATGTTAACGGTTTGTCCGTCCGCCTGTACCCACGATATCTCTGCAACTATCAGTCCGATTTGAAAAACTATTTTTGCATTGGGAAGCTTAAAATATGCGAATGATGATCCTTTAGTTTTTTACGATGTACAATTTCGCCGCTAGAGGGCGTAAATGCAGATGATGTCGAATTCAAAAATACGTTTTATTCCCCATATTTGCTTCTAAACATCCGATTGAAAAAATTCTTTTATCTTTCGATTTCATTTATGTCGAGGAATATTTTAGATATACTTACTTTTTCAAATTACGCTTAGATTTTCCGCTAGAGGACGTAAAAGTAATCTACACTTTCCCCAATAACTCTTCTTCTAACACTCCAATTTGAAAAATGTTTTCTTCAGCGGGTACACCTTCTAATGTAAAATCTTTCGAATATAATTTCAAATTTTTGGTAAAGAATACTTTGGCCACCAGGGCGCGTAAGTGTTAATTTTTGCTTCTGATATATTTGCCATAAAATCTGAGCTTCTAAATCATCAATTGAAAAAATTCTTTCGTGGACTAATGCCACTCACACCGATTAACCTTTTCGGAATATTTTCTTCTTAAAACACTCCACAGTTTCTCCGCCAGGGGACGTAGATGTATATCTTATTTTTGTCAATATCTCTACTTCTAGGTGTCCGATTTGAAAAATTCCTTCTTTGTTGGATAGTGTTTTCAGTGTGACATGTTTTTCATATAATTTCAAAATTTTAAAGTAATTCATAGACTTTCCGCTAGGGGGCGTAGAGGTAAATTGCGTTTCCCCCTATATCTCTGCTTCTAAATCTCCGATTTGAAATATTCTTTGTGCACCGGAGACAGCTCCTGATGGGAAATCGTTTGCACATAATTTCTAATTTTTGTAAAAAAATGATTTGGCCACCAGGGGGCGTAAGTCTTAATTTCCGCTTCTGATGTGTTTGCAGCAAAATATGAGCTTCTAAATTCTCGATTGAAAAAAACCGTCGTTTGTAGACCGATACTATTCATGTCGACAAACCTTTTAGAAACATTTTCTTCTTAAAATAATGCATGGTTTCTACGCCAGGGGGCGTAGATGTATATCTTATTTTTGTCAATATCTCTACTTCTAGGAGTCCGATTTGAAAAATTCTTTCGGTGTTGGAGAGCGTTTCTGAAAGCCACAATTAGAAACAACCTCCTCATTTCCATCCATATCCACATCGTTTACGATTTTTCTGGTATGTAGCGTTAGTAAACATTTAATTTCGCGTGAGCACAATTTCCGAATGCCAAACTGGCAAAAAGAAAAAAAGGAACTAGGTAATCCTTAATTTTTAGAAAACTATTGATTATTCACATTAAAATGTGTCGAGGACGCTAAATGTGAAAGTTGTTTATTTATCATTTAGTCATTCAAATCTGCTGCCGCAAGGGCGTCTTTGGCCGAAGAGCGCCGAAACATGATATGTATGGTAAAGGTCGGCGCAGAATGTATCAAATTATATACTTGTCACATTCGAGTATTCGGCGGCATAAATTTTGTTTCATACTTTTCAACAATCCACCGAGTGCACATTTGGTTCTACTGTTTCCAGCTAAGGGATACAGCCAGCACCTTCTGACACACACTCAACCCATACTTTTTCTAGGACTGGAACCCGGACCAATGTTATAGAAATTATCCGAAGGCAGCGCATCAGTGCACTCGGCCTACGTTAGCCATAGATGTGCACATGGTAGCAAAAGTGTTGAAGCTGGTATGACAATAAATACCACAATGTGAATAAAGCATCGGGATACACTGAGGTGCTAAAAGAACTGGGAAGAGCGCTACCATTTCCATTATATGCCACCTCACCCATACGGTAAATGGTATAGTCCGCCAACGACGTATATATAGAAGCAGATATCTCCCAAAGCTTAAGTAGTAACATTCGCAATTCAGGTAGCATCTTATCAGGATTTAAGCGATTTCGAACGTGGTATGATAGTCGGCGCCCAGGATATCGATCACTCCATCTCGGAAATTACCGCGTAATTTAAATTCACACGGTCAGCAATTTCAAGGGTGTAGTGTACCTGGACTACACAAACTCAGGGGGAAATTGTTGAGTGTGAGACGAGTGTGGCTATAGAAGAGCTCTGCACGATAGCGGACAGCGGTGTCTGGACCTTACCGTAATATCCACCCGGCATGTAACATTGCCGCACATCAATCACAGCGCAATTCAATGCTGGAGCCAGTAGTAGCATCAGCTTTCGGAAAGTGCAAGGTTTCATGTGCTTCATTGGATTCCGGAGCCGATGGCTCAACATGGTGCCATTGCTGACCCAACAACACAAGGCTGTGCACATCGCCTGGACTCGGGAACACCACCATTGGACGCATGATGACTGGAAACGTGTAGCCTGGTCCGACGAATCGCGGTACCAACTGTGTCGGGCAGATGGCCGACTCCGTGTGTGGTGACAACGCCAGGAGTGAATGGATCCGGCATAACTGCAAGGGACAGTGCAGGCTGGCGATGGCTTTGTTATGGCGTGGGGTGTTTTTAGCTGGCACACATTAGGACGCCTCCACGTCTGGACCGCCTGACCGGTGGACGCTACGTAACTATTCTTGGGGATCACTTGCACCCGTTCATGTCATGCAACCACTCTAACGGGTGGGACCACTTTTAACAGGACAATGCGCCACCGCATACGTCCACAGTCGCTCGATTGCAGCTGAAGGAACATTCCACGGAGTTTGGCATCCTGACTTGGCCCCCTCGTTTGCCGTATTTAAGCGCCATCGAACACATTTAGGATTCTGTTCAACGTGCCGTCAATGCTAGGAATCCTCCACGGAAAAATATTAGGGATTTGTGGGACGATCTTCTATACGCATGGTGTGCACTGTCTCCACAGCACTGCAGTGAACACATGGAGTCCATTCCCCTTCGCGTTGCTGCCGTTATCCGATTGCAAGGTAGACCAATGCGGTATTAGAGAGGTATCGCAGTTTTTCTGACACTTCAGTGTACATGAGTAATAAAGCATGATTACATGCACGTGAAAATTCGCAGACATATAATGTTTAAGTTGTGTACAGGGAACGTCGATTTTACTCCTCTACTCGTGACAATACACTGGTGTATAGAACTATGACACAGAAACAAAATAAAGGAACAAACAGCGAACTCAGTCTTGCTGAGCACCACTAAAAAAGATTAAGATCCGATCGACTTCCCGAGAGGTGATGCCATCTGTTTTTCTGGGGAGATTGAAGCGGGATAATTCTGATAGATCGTATGTTAAAAAAGTTATACAATTCGTGTGGTCTGTTAGCAAAACCTGCTTTCAGGCTACAAGAGGAAATAACTTTGGAAAAAAGAAGGAATGTTTTCCAAAAAAATCCGAATTTTTTAAACTACTACCGTTAGCAACTCTGTGGGATATAATCAGTCGCCTGTAGCTGATTTAAGGCCACTGTTTTCAGGAAGGGGGAAGAAACAGTGCCTTAGGACAAGGGTACCACGCATGCCTGAGCCGGGATTGGGTCACAAGCCCATCTCCGACGAATGATCAGAAAACAGCGCTTCGTTCCATTCGGCTGTCTTCTTGTGGGCACTGTACAATCTACGCAGCTGCCATTACGTCGCAATTTCCGTGATAGTGAGGGTATGAAACTCTATACTCTGACTTAATGGAGAAATTATTGCGTGGTGGGCATTTTTTGAATTACAATGACCTCAGCAGTGAAAAATAAACCTAGTTTATAGCTCAGAATGAGAGGTTCCAATCCAAGTGACCAATGCAGTTTATACATAGATGAGAAAAGTGTTGCTATTGACGTTAGCTATGTAGAAAATGACTGAATACCCTTCAAATCTTTCAATACCCCTAGTTTAAATATATTACTCTGAGGACAAAAACTTATTCTGCCATTCCTGTGTCGAAGTGAACAGAGCGCTGATTTCTGACTAATCGTTCGAGCTGAGCCGGAGTCGCGCATTAGACTTTGGTCGGTGTGTTTGTGTTATAGCGTTGGCCTTCTCCCTTCCCTGAAATCAGTGTCGCTAAATTAGGGACGGGTAACTGCTTATATCCCAAATGGGGCCGCGGGTGGCCTAGTGGGCAACGTTCGTGACTGCCGCGGAAAGGACCTCAGGTTTGATCCCAGGCAGGTACGAACGCTCGATCCACTAAATATCCGCTGTGCGTCGGATGGGCACATTAAGCCGTCGGACCCCGTGTACTGGCCCCCGGTAATAAATAAGGGCGTCTTCTTCCCCATTTCTACTTCGCTTCCGTGTCACTTTCCTATCGGGCACTCTAGCTCAAATCTCCTAGCTTCCTATTTCTAAGGGTTGTTTAAGACCTGGGGTCAGACACTCCCTTCCTAAAATCCTCTACATATGATCATGATCATGCTTATATCCCAACGAGATACTCGTGGTGGTCGTTAAACTACGAAAAAACAAAACAAAAACTGGACATCCTTCGTACAGTGAAAGCCTTTGCACAGGAGTAATTACAAATTTATGTGACAAATTTATAAAAGATGTTTTTACACCGCATACAGATAAACTATAGCTATGGAATTCATATTAATTGTGTGAATTATGCCCTCTGTTTCGTGGGTAGGTCACGAGGTGGCTGAACATTAGTCGAACTAGCAAAAATGATTGATTTCAGAATGGCGGTGAAAGCACAGTAGATGTTGTGGTTTAACGAAAGAAAGCCGATGCTGGAGTTTAGTACAGATTTCGCACAAAACTTCATAAGGAGCCACCCACACAAAAAAACACACACACAAAAAACTGCATGTGTGGTGCAAATTATTGGTTGAGGGAGGTTGTGTTCTTGACAAGCGAAAGCTGGTGGAAGATCATGTGTGTCCGTGGAGACTGAGTACAAGAAAGCATTCTTCGCATCCCGCGGAAGTTGGCGTATCGTGAAAGTCAAGAGCTTCAAATTTCTCAGACATCAGCGTGGAAGATCCTGTCACGGAGAGTAATTTTCAAACCGTTCAGCCATGGATTTTTGTTGGCATTAAGTAAAAATGATAAACCCAATTGATATCACTTCTCCTGTAAAATGTTTGGGAGAAAGAAACGAGAATTCTGTTCCATTGTACTCAAAATCACAGGAGTTAATACTCTGGATTTCACTTTGCATGTAGCTATGCTAAGGAAACTATTTACGTACGGACGATGCACAACAGCGTTGCTGAGTTGAAATCACGGATTTCGAGAAGATAGGACGACAGAGTGGACGAGGATGTGTTGGATAGAATCTGGCAGGAAGTGGATTATCAGTGGGATATATGCCTTGTTAACAAGGCTGCGCATATTGAGCACATGCAAAAAAAGATGCGCATGTAATTACGTCAGTGTACGAGGTATGGCTATTAAATAACGAGACTGACGCTTTAACTTTAGTTAAATAGGAAACTTACATTTTTAATTCTCATCACCATCAATATACTCCTCTTCCGCATCAACACAGAGTTATATTCTGATCTTCAATTGGGCAAAGCAGAGCTGTTGCTCATTTGGTGCGATACATATGAGAAACTTGGTCGTTTTCTTGTTCGTGACAAAAATTGACTCAAAAGGGGTTCCCTTGAGTACAGATCTGATTTTAGGGAAAAGAAAAAAAGCCCCATGGGGAAAATCTGGCGAGCAGGCAGGACGTTCAAGCACTCTGATGTGTTTTTCGACAAAACCACTGCTTCAATGAGAGCACTGAACGAGTTGCCGCGTTGTTCTAGTGAAGGAGGAAACCATTGCCATTGTTCTACAACTTTGGCCTCATTCTTCTGATTTGCTCTCTCAAAGTAACCAGAACCTATTTGCAGTACTGCTAGCTAGCTGTTGCTCCATCGGGAACTCACTCCGCCAAAACTATACCCTGTCCAAGAAAACAATTAACATGGTCTTGAGTTTGGACTTCCTTTTCTGTGCTTTCTTCATCCTTTGTGACCTTTGTGTTTTCAAATGCATCAACTTTTTTCGTTTCAGATCAGTGGCGTACCCAGAAATTAATTGGGGAGGGGGGTTACAAATCATCGCCGCAATATTAAAACCACGAATGCGAAATTTTGTAGTTTGAACTGTCGCTATTTAAAAATTAAATTTGTTCAAAGAACCACTTTTGCAATTACATCAGACTGTTCAAGCACTATGCATAACATTTACATCAAGTTGCATCTGTATTATGCATCGGTGAATAAAATTTTACATGATGCCAAGTCAACAATCGAAAAATTCTCACATTCTTGGTTTTATCAGTGCAGCTACGCTATCTTCCTAAAGTGACGAAAAACATGTGTATGAGAACAGACATTTTTATTTTTCTCAAATACTATTAATTACAAAGTAATGTTCATTCTACGTTTTGACATGAATACGTCTTTAAAATCAAATCAGTGCTAGGTGAATACGGAAAGTTAAGCGTTACAAAAAAAATTGGCATCGAGTTCGGTCTAATAACTTCTATATTATCAACGCGAAGCAAACCAACCTAGTGCCATTCGATAGCAAAGGGAACAAAGACTTGTTAGCGACCTTGACATCGCGCGACGCGATAAGCGGGAGGGGTGGGGGATGTGGTTTTGGGGACTTTCCGCTGCGCCACCAAAGCGCTACGACGTCGAAATCGATTGCAAACTAAAACCAACATCGAGATCAGTCGATTTAAGACATTAGAAGTGAAATCGAATACAGTGTTGGTTGTGAAACCTTGGATCGCAGTTGACAACATTTTTTTTAATTTCACAATATCAGCATATACTCGTCGAAAAGCCAAGCAGAAATGCATCGAACGTAGTCTACGCTGAAGAGCAACTCGTCAACTTTCGATAAACACCGCAATGTCCGCGGCAGAACGCATGAGAAAGTATCGGGAGCGAAAGAAAATTGCTGCGGCGCCGCGCGAGCGACGGTGTGAGCACTTGGGCGGCAGCGATGCACGAGCCCATGGTCGTGGAGCATGAAAACGATTCTGCCCATACTTCGGAACACGGAAACGACGAAATGGAAGTGGATTTCGTGAGATCTGCGCGGTTTGAGAAGTGTTGGAGATCTGCGAGCGAACGTTTCGAGGACACGTTTGTGAGCAATGCATTCGGTCATTCGTGCGGGGTTTGCGACAGACTGTGGTTTCTGAAAAATTTGAAGCCAGTGAAGCCAAAACATGTGGAATTACTCGAAAACACGTTTCCTGGCGAGAACGTAGCGGAGTGCGATTTGTGCAGTACTTGTCGCAAATCATTCGGCAGCAACCAGATTCCGAAATTGTCGCTATCGAACGGTTTCAAGAATCCACCGAAACCGATCGGTTTGCCACCGTTGGATAAGTACCACATTGATTTCTCCGAGGCTCCCATTTATGCAGATCCGTCAACTTCGCTACGAGGACAACTATGGAATCGTTGGCCAAGTGATAAACGTTCCAGTGGATGTTAACACAATGGTGCAGCAGTTGCCACGGCGTCTGGACGATGATCACGTTTTCAACGTCACTATCAAGAAGAATTTGATCCACAAGTCTACGTACTTGAGTGGTTTCGTAAAGAAGTCTGTGGTGAATGCTTGGCTTCGATTCTTGGTGAACCAACCGCTGTAAAAGCATTACAACATCCAGATCAATTGCAAAGCATTCGACGAGAGCGAGCAGATGGATAGTGAGTGTCCGATCGAATCCATGAATCCGGATTTGGTGCCAGAGTATGAAGTTCTGCTTGCGAGACAACACACGATGCTGTGAAACGAAGAGTAGAGCTTGGATATCGCGCCAGGTCAGCACACGACACCGATCAATTTGGTGTACGACGTGCACGCAAAAGAATTGTCCTTTCCGGTGATATTATGGCGCCCACCGTCAGTTCAATCTCGATGTACGGGTAACTCTGTATATGATGGCTACCAGAGAGATTTGTAGAAGCGATCGGCGTGGAGTTACACCGGATCATGTTCTGTATATGGCGATGAAGATTTTGAGAATATGAGTAGTCGAGGGCATTTACAGTATGTTCAGATGTGTGAAGCAAACAGACAACATCACTCGCAAAATGTTAGACGACGGGAGTTTCCTCGAGGAGTGCATGGGGAAGAATTTGGCATTCCTCAAAACGATACCAAACTCTGTGCAATTGACTACTGAATTTGTCTTTCTTTCATTTACTAGACCCAAATAAATACTATGCGCTAACGAGACGTATTCACGTAAAATCTTACGGCCGTGCTCCGACACAACCTATTCGATTTTTTTCCTGCTATGGTATGTACTCAAAATAAAAGGCTTATCCTCAATCCCCCAGGCCCTAACCATTCATTAGAAGGACGCCATGACCACTGCAACACCAGTTCGCTCTCTTCTTTCTTTGGTGGCATACAAGTGGGAAATACGCATGGGGGTGATAGGCATTAACAGTAGACATATGTGACCTCGTCTGACCATTTCAAATAAAGAAGTAACAGACGGCAATTTAGGGAATACCAGAATGGCGACACTAGGAAATTAACGTCACCCATAATTTTTATCAATTTTTAATACCAGACAAAACTATTTTAGGGGTGCATATGGCCCCCCGGGTACGCCATTGTTTCAGGGTCGTATTGGAAGATCCAAGTTTCATCACAGATAATAACACTTTCTGAAAGGCTTGGGTTCGCTTGAATTTACAACGAAATATCAGTGCAAATTCGCTTGCGATCTTCTTTTTGTTCAGGCGTGAAGAGCTTCGGAACCATCTTGGCACAAACCTTTGTCATGTTCAGATTTTCATATAAAATTTTCCTAACATTTCGCGATGCTTACAATTTCTGGCATCGTTTTAATACTCAGTCGTCGATCGTTTCGAACAGTTGCACAGAATTTGTCCATATTGTCGTCTGTTTTTGAAGTGCTTGGGTGTCCCTGATGTTCATCGCCTTCAATGGCCTTCACTGAATTTCTTAGCGCACGTGACCTACACTTTTTCCCGTACGCCTCACTTAACACACGAAAAGAGTTAGTAGGTGGTTTCTTTAATTTCGCTAGAAATGTCACGTTTATCCGTTGCTCAAACAACACGTCTACTTTCACTGACACGTGGCACTGAACTAATGCAGAGAGTGAAGTGGACTTTGCATTTCCTGTTATGGACAGTTCAAGGTCAGTGGCTTCTCACTAACCGAGCCATATGTAAGTCTCCACCGCGCGATTCATTCGTCACAAGCATAGTCGCATTATTACATAGCCGTACCTCCTATTATACGGGTACGTGTTTCAATTTCAAGTATTAAGGTGGACGTCAAGTAATTTTGCTTCCTATACTTCCAATGGAAAAAGTTCTGTACACATTTTCTTCACAATTAATGCGTTTCCAAGGATGAAAATTTGTACATCGATTAAAATAGCTTCATATTATAACTTGGAATACTTAATATTTTCTAAAACATAACCATAATTATAATAAAAATCAATAACTTTTCCTTTGGTGGTGTTGAAACCAGAAAAAAGATGGCGCGACCTGTACTTTGATGACATCAGTAGACAAACAAGTGTTGGATTGCATAATTATGGTTATGTTTCAGAAAATATTAAGTATTCCAAGTTATAAAATGAAGCTATTTTAATTGATGATCAAATTTTCATCCTTGGGAACGCATTAATTAGGAAGAATATGTGTACAGAAGTTTTTCCATTGGAAGTATAGGAAGCAAAATTACTTGTCGTCCAGCTTAAGGTTAACACGAACTTGGAATTTTTAAAGTTGTTACCGAAGTTTGTAGTTACCCTGCACAATAGAACAATTTCTGAAAATCCCCCAAATACGTGGCGTCAGTGAGAAAACAAAGACATCGCTCTTTCCACGTTTTATTTCTACTATTTCCTAAGAACACTTAAGTGTTACGATTTTTTCGTATTTTGTGCTGTTTCCTACATTTCCCCGAATAATTCAAAGTACCTGTGGAATCAATTTTAGAGTTATGTGGCATGTACAAAGTTTTATATCACAGTCAAATTTAAATGCCAAACAAACTTTATTTCACACAAACGGGTCATATTATTTCAACACAAACGAGTAATATTTATGTCTAGGAAGCTGAAAACCAATGCTTCACTAAAAAAAATACATATTCACACACACGAATTTATAAAGACAATTATGTTCTGTGGTACAAATAAAGAAACTATATGTTGCACACACTATTGCAGGAAAACCAAATTTCACTGTTTGGAATACACACAGTTTCTTAGACTGATCTTTCCATTGTCAAATTAGACGCGTCCTTTTGGTAATCGTACAAATATTGATTCTTCTTAATAAAGTCGTTAATGTCTACTAATGTTTTGTAATTTGACAAGTCTTGGTTCTTGGTTCTGTTGATGTCCTCTCGATACTCGGTGAACACTGGAATACCGAAGAGGCCACGCAAATTACATTTTACAATGAAATCAGTTTTGGTAATAACATTCTGTATGACCATATTTCAATTGCTGGTATGCCATAGTTGGACAGTTTTTCAATGTGATAGGACAGAAAATAGGGAAAGAAATGGTGGTATCCGCGAGGTGCATGACCACAGTGATGACGTAAGTGAACAACAGATCTGTTCTTTGAAGATGGTTCAACATCTGCGTGGGTGCTCATGAACCATGCAGAAAGTGAGGAGCTTTCGCCGCAGCGTGATTTGTTTATTTATTTATTTATTTATTTATTTATGCTGTTACATAACATAAGAATATTACATGAAGTTATTCATACAAAGGCTATTGAACAGCAAAGGGGACCTGAGAAAAGGCTTCTTAGTCCTGACATAGCCCTTAGTTCCCTCAAAAGTATGAGACAAGTGTGTTTGGCTTTATCATGAGTTATTTTGAGTAAATAATTAGTATTATTATTTCGATTTAATTAAAGGAGATATTTTTTATTTTTTAAATCAGCAGGTATTTTTAAGTGTCTTTTTAAAGAGAATTTGGTCATTAATATTTGTTAAAATCCGAAGATAATGAATTCCAATAATCTGGGCCAGCATAGTTCAAACTTTGTTTTAATAGCTGAGTTTTAGGCTGTATCTATTTCTTGTCTGGTAGTTGTGTTTATTGCAATTAATTTCAATTAAATCTATATGCAAATTGTTCTTAAAGCTAGTGTTGTGTTAAATGTCGAAATTAGATAAACTCTTTTAACGCGGTTTAGTTCTTATATTCTGAACAATCAATGTGTATGCACTGGATTGTTTTTTTGATTTCAAGGAAAACGGTTGAAGTTATAAGGTACGATCTATAGCGAATATGGTCGAAATAAATTTAATCATTACATAGATTTACGGAAATTATTAATTAAGCACAGAACTCTGCAGGTTTAGCAGATAATTCTTTGGCTTGCAATATCAACATGGTAATGTTGGTCCCTAGTTTCCAAGTCGACCATCATGTGAGTTTGCTGGGGAGTAGGAATTAGTGGATGTGAGCTTGGCAGTTTTCTGTGTAAGAGTGATGGAGGAACAAGCTTAAACGTTCTTTATCAGAATATCAGAAGAATATAGCAACCACTTCTTCCAGTAACGTATGTACAACTTCCTTTGAGGCTATATGTCATGGTTAATTAGTTCATACAATTTAATCCCTCACAACTGTGTTTTGCTTTCTTTTGGCATAAAAATCACTAAAGTTTGTTACAATGGGTTTGCAAACTGGATTCACTTGCGAAATAGCATGAATGAATGCCACTGTAAAGCTCCAGCAGATGTGTTTTCCAGGACAATAATACAATCTTCATCAAAAACTACCCGGAACAAGAAGACTTACGTTGCTGTGAATTAGTATAGAAGTGCGGTAAATTGATGCAGTGAAAACTCCGTTAAAGGACGTCTCCGAAATACTGTATCGTCCAAACAACGGTAACTTTTAGATGTTACATTAGCAACAACCTCCTAACAACGGAACCTCTTAAGAGCAGTCAACGGACACGCCAGTCAGTCCGAAAGGAGGTCTAACGGACATCTTTTCGCTTAGGATTTTACTTAGCTCCTCCGGTACTTCTGCGGGTGAGTAAGACTGTTGATAAATACTTTTTCTAAATGAACTAATGAGTTGCACTATGGCGAGTACAGTGGTTGCTTAAATGAAAAAAAAGCGAGTTAAAGTTTATTTCGAAGTGTGGCGGTAATTACTTGAAGCGAGTTCCAGCTTCTCGTATGTCTCATTCCCCAACTGGATTCGGTCGGGGGTGGGTGCTTATGCCTGGAATATTGCCCGTATTTGGGGTGTCTGTTTTCAGTAGGCGAACATTATACAGTCTGCATTCTGATCGTCTCATCGCCACATTCACTGACCACGTCAATCGCTAATTCCGCATTGGCTTCGAGGATTTGCTCAGACGAACGTAACCGACGGACTATATTAATTTAGGCCTAACATCCGAACAACGGTCCCCTTCCAACAACGAGCACTCTTTTTTCAGGCAGAGCGCTGACACTTATTCAGAGGTCTTACTGTACATGCAAATGAAGATAAAACCTGCGGGTTTGGCTACATCTAAAATATGGCGGTTGACACAGACTCCGTTAGTTGTGGAGAAGGTTTCTCTTGGGTGAAAAGCGGACAGTGTAGATTAAAGAAACTAACCTGACCTGCAAATCTGGTTACCTCAAAAGAAACACGCAGTTTGCTTGTCTTGACGGATGTTCAACCAACTCAACGAGTTTGAGCGAGACCGTGCAATATGAAGCAGGTTTATGTGAAGCAGGATGGTCAATGCTACGAACTGTAAGGCATTTATAGCTTGATAGACGGACAGTTGGCGGCTGCTGGAAGCAATGGACAAGGGAAGGTGTTTCATGACGTCTTTCAGGATCTGCTTCTTCTTAAGTGACTATGGATCGAGACGATCTGCAAAGTCGCTTTGTTAGTACAGGAAACGGGACTGCCTCACAGATATCTAGTGCCTGAATGACTGATGAGATAATTCCAGTATCTGTCTTACTATTTATCAACTCTTACACGAAGCTGCTATGCGATGAAGGGGGTCTTTTACTCTGCATATAGCTCATTCTAAGCTACAAGCATTTCAGACTGCAGTGGTGCAACGAATGAGAAGAATGGAGTGACGGATGGTGAAATATCGTTTTCGGCGATGAGGTCCGCCTCTGCCTGGAACAGAACGAAGGCCTTAGGAGTTGGTGGTGACGTGCTGGCAAAAGAGCTTTCACGTCGGGTACTTTTAAGGGCAATACAGCTCCAAGTCCTGGTGTGAAACGTCATCTTTCATACACGTCTAGGGTAGTATAACGACCCAGGTGGAAACCATACTTCGCCTTGTGGTCTTACTAGTCTTTCAGAGTATGCTGAACGTCACATTCCAGCATGACAATGCCTGATCACTACAGAACGCTTTGGTCAACAGTATCAGCAGGCTGTTCTCGTTCTACCATGAGCAGTCCTGTTGCCGGATCTATTGCCGATTGGGCACATCTGTGACTTCATGGAACGACGTCTCAGAATTGAACAGAGATCAGAATATAACGTGATGGATCTTCAAGCGTAACGGAAGCAGAAATGGAGGTTCATAAACCAGGATATTATTAGGAACCTTGTTGACTCACTTTCTAAGCGTATTATTGATTGTACTGCTGTGAGAGACGGCCATACGTGTTTCTGATGTTTCCCTAATATTTATGTATCCGCCTCACTATACGGACCACAAATATGATCATTTCTCACATTTAACGATTATATTTTAGTACGTTTCTTCGTATCGTGCAATCATACTGATGAGGAGTGTATATGTTTTGGGTGTACTTTGAATGTACTGGTATGCCATTAATGCGTAAAGAATAGAAAATTCAATAAGATGATTTAGGGTCTTAGTGGAGAAATGCGGCTATAGAGAATCATACGCGAGATCGGTAACGAACAGGATTAAGTAACAGAAATACATATTGTGATTAGAAAGATCAGAACTTGTAGACGTAGCCGTTTAATTACTTGGAGCACAGCCAGATTGTTAGACGCAGGGACAGTATAAATGAAGGCAATGCATTTTATCTCTAATAATAATCTGCTGGAGGCCTCCTCCTCCGTGCCACTTTTTAAGTCATCATAGCAACAACAGAGAAACAAATGTTTGTGACGTCACGCTTAGCTTTCGTGTAGGTGACGTCATCAATTACACGCGCACAGTCCACCCGTATACCACTTTGTTTTGTTGTCATAGCAACAAAGAACACAGCTGCTGTTGTGACGTCATCTAACCCAAATCATTCTGACATGACGTCAGAGATGCGTTACGTCACACGGTCAAATCTAGAGATACGAAAACTTCTTTTTTGATTAGAGTTTTAACGACCACCGTGAGCAACTCAATGGGCTATAAGCAGTCGCCCGTCCGTAATTTAGGGTAACTGGTTCCAGGGACGGGAGAGAGCCAGTGCCGTAAGACTAACACAACATCCATGCTTCACCGAGATTCGAACCCGGACCGCTTTCGGATGAATGATCACAGGCTGTCGCTTAGACCACTGCGGCTACGAAAAACTTTACATCACGAATTTTGGTTCACTACCTGAACCGGTGTTTAGCCATCTGTATGTGGCAACGTCAAGAGTACGACGATTTGACAACGTCAAGATAAAAATAGTTCACGGAAAAGAACAGGGGAAATTGATACAGGGTTCACCGTCAGTGTATACAAAAAAATGTTTGTGACGTCCCGAATTTTGGTTCACTACCTGAACCGGTGTTTAGCCATTTGTATGTGGCAACGTCAGGAGTACGACGATCTGACGACGTCAAGATAAAAATAGTTCAGGGGAAATTGATACAGGGTTCACAGTCAGTGTATACAAAAAATGTTGTGTACAAGGAAGTGTTGACGAAATAGGGACTAAAGGTTTTACAAAAAACACATAACAAACAGATAGCCCGTCGTATCAAATTCCATAATCGACTGCTCGGGAAATTTTCAGAAAGCTGTGAGCCAACGTCGCCATCTATTGGCGTGGAACTCAAAAACTCAATAAATAAATGTCAATAATTTCTGTATCATAAATTTTATTTTCCCCCATCATTATTGACGGGCTTTCATTTAGTTAGATAATAAATGTGATCTCTCTGTGTTTCCGTTTATCTAAAGAACGCAATAGGAAATCATCAGCGCGAAAATGTAAATTGAAAAGTGGGGTCATTTTCATGGAGTTGTTACCTTTTTATTTCCAATTTACATGGCCTCGCACAATTATCGTGAATACTATTTTCATTTTGAAGCATACATCTTCGTTCTGTGTCTAGTAAACCCCAATCGTCACGCTTTGGCTGCGAAAATGGAAAAAAAGTAATTTTAATTTTGGGCTCATGCTTTCCTCAAGGAAGTTCCAGTTTAATAGAGTCTAGCGTGTGGAGAAAGGGAAAGAATGCCTAAAGTAGTTCCTACGGTAAGGAGTATAAAAACCCAAAGAAGGAAGCGGTCAATAACCACGGCCACTTGCTGCCATTCCATTTTAATCGTATTTCGGCGGTCCTGTTCTGCCGAGCGCATCTCATTGTTTTCGATTGTCTGGTAAACTTTGTTAAGGACTCGGATGAAATGTCGCTCCAATGGATCCATGCTTGGGGTCACACCACGTATTACTCCATGAAGGTATTCCGATGCCAGTGCTTGAGAGAGGTTGCCGTTCTCAAACTTCTCGGCTTCAGTTACTGTCTCTACTGGAGGTCGCTCATATTTCTGGAAATAAATAAATGGAATTTTATTTCATGTTTAAGAGTAAGCGATAACAAGTGCAAAAAAAGGAACAGAAGCAGAAAAATTACCCTGAAAATTTCTAACTTCTACTTACACTGAATCAACAAATATCTGTCGTCCTCGTCGAGCCATGGCTGAGTCATTAGAGGAGCAGGCTTGCGGCTAATCGTTTGAGTTGGGCCAAAGTCCGAATCTCGGATGACGTATGAGAGGTGCGTCTGTTTCCAGGCGCTGTTCCGAACGCATTTCTCAAACCGCCAGTCCCAAATTACAGACAGAGTGACTATCTATAAACTGAGGTGCTCGTGGAAGTCGCTGGACTCCACTGTCCCCTCTAAAGAACACGTTCGTCGAAATGACGGAATCAATCTCGTCGGCATTTTTTGTAATCACAAAAATGCCGCCCCGGTGGCGCAGTGGTCTAAGCGATGGCCTCTGATCATTTGTCCGTAAGGGGTCAGGGTTCGAATCCCGGTGAGGCATGAATGTTGTGTTTGTCTTACGGCACTGGCTCTCTCCCTTCCCTGGAACCAGTGACCCTAAATTAGGAACGGGCGACTGCTTATAGCCCATTGAGTTGCTCACGGTGGTCGTTAAACCTCCAATCAAAAAAATAATCACAAAAGGTCGCTTTAAATGTACTTTGGGTTTAATCAAAAGTGGTCTTTTACGTAGATGGAGTATGTGGTCAAAAAGGGTTGACGGTTTTCCCTCTGAAGTTTGAACTTCTCAAAATTAATAGAAGGAACATTGTACGTAATAGGTTTTATGAAACAGCTTGCATTTGAGGAACAAGAACTGTTGCGATCACAGCCAAAAACCCCTAACGTAAGGGGTCCGGGTTCGAATCCCGGTCAGGCATGGATGTTGTGTTTGTCTTACGGCACTGGCTGTCTCCCTTTCCTGGAACCAGTGACCCTAAATTAGGGACGGGAGACTGCTTATAGCCCATTGAGTTGCTCACGGTGGTCGTTAAACCTCCAATAAAAAAAAAATAATCACAAAAGGTCGCTTTAAATGTACTTTGGGTTTAATCAAAAGTGTTCTTTTACGTAGATGGAGTATGTGGTCAAAAAGGGTTGACGGTTTTCCCTCTGAAGTTTGAACTTCTCAAAATTAATGGAAGGAACATTGTACGTAATAGGTTTTATGAAACAGCTTGCATTTGAGGAACAAGAACTGTTGCGATCACAGCCAAAAACCCCTAACGTAAGGGGTCCGGGTTCGAATCCCGGTCAGGCATGGATGTTGTGTTTGTCTTACGGCACTGGCTGTCTCCCTTTCCTGGAACCAGTGACCCTAAATTAGGGACGGGCGACTGCTTATAGCCCATTGAGTTGCTCACAGTGGTCGTTAAACCTAGAATAAAAAAAAAACAAAAAAAATCCCCTAAAGATTAAGAAAGCCTCCGAACTGGTCTGTGATGTCAAAGCTAGTGGGCCGACCGACTCGAGCCTCGAGCTCTCCGCTCCGGAAAATGCCGACGAAGTACCGCGGTATTTACGCAGAGAAATAATTTCTCGAGTGCGATACTAGACAATTTGCGCACACAACAATAAATCGACCGTTTTTTTCTCTTTATTTTTTGTCCTTAGATTAAAAAAAAAAAAATTTTTTGTCCATCAAAAGATTACATCCTTAGCTTTCACCCCCCCCCCTCAGTTTCAAGCAATGATATCCGTAAATCGGGAAATTCCAAAGTTTTGCTCTTGTGCTGGGAAATGATTTCATGAAATTTTTCCTTTAGTTGTTAAAGGAGCAAAAAAATAAGATTTTCACGCATAACGTGAAAACCCCAGCAGTTTACGTTAAGCATTTTTGCAACTACGATCTTTTTAATAGATATTTGCGTTAATGGCAAATTGGTAGGACTGTATGAACATAATCATTTCACTTAAAACTTTTAGAAATTCCCTTCGCGTTCGATTTATTAAAATGAAAGAAAAAATTAAAAGACTTTTGCGTAATTACGTAACGAACCTGAAAGCAAAATTTCCGATTTAGTAAGTATATTTACTGAAAATACGGTAAGATGTGTGCTCAAATCTTGCAACTATTTCTAGAAGGTAAAAAAAAATATAAATTAAAATCATTTAGGAAAAAGTTCTTTGTCAAATGAACATGGAATATATTAATTCCAAACTTTCGGATACATTTGTTGGCCATTCCAATAAACTTTCCTTTGGGCTAGCCTTCAGATTATCAGCGTATCAAAGTAGTTCTGTACTTTTCGTGCGAATTCTTGTTTTAATTAGGACTCTGATACACAGCAATTTTTTATGAAGAAAAATGACATTTGTTTTACGGAAATGAAATGTTGATTAATAAATAACGTAATTATTTATTGCCAGTTTCTTTGCCTGGTACTTGATGCGCTGATAATAATATATGTATATCCTCTTTTTTTTTTTTTTTTTTTCAATTTGAACACAACTAACTACGAATTTTGTAAAGAAAAATAACTATTACTTTATGGAAATGAAATGTTGAATGATAATTAATATCATTTTTCAAACGACAATAAATAATGAGCTGATAATCGGAAGGCCAGCCCTTAAATTTTACTCCGTCGATAAAAATTAAAAAAAAAAAAAAAAACAAAAAAACACTAACAATTCACTAAATTGTAATTGTATTTACAACGAAAGCAGAAAATGCTGTCATGAAAACTTAACTAACCTTTGAATTCACGGTGGGTTCAAAATTCTTCATTGGTACGGAAGAAATCCGCCTTCTTCGAAAGTTTTCACTTTCAGGAAAGCTGAAAACAGTGGCTTTTGGAAGTGCTTTTGTAATTAGATGTATATAAAGGCACTCAATATTTTCCAGGTATGTTGTATAAAAATGCTTACTCACGTGCACGACTACCGAAAGCTCAACACTGATCAATGTCGCATGAACGCGAAGCTAATATCGGCATTCCCTTTACGTTTGCCCTTTGACCTCTCTCTGGAGAGAGGGTTTGCGATGGCACTTTGACCGTGACGTCACACCCCTTCGTAGTTCACGTGCTGGGGCTTTCTCTCCAGGGGTTTTTGTCACAGCACACATGTACTATATTTCTGCCGTCGGACGAGTGGATAGAGATTCGGACCTCTGACCAGACGCGCCAGCTGGGTCAAAAACCTCGGAGAAGGGTAGCGCGTCTCTCTCACGTTGCTGGCCCTACCCCTTCCCTGAAAATAATGGCCTCAAATCAGGGACAGGCCACTTGCTGTTGTCTTAGATGCTCACAAAAGTTGTTAAATCTCGAGAACAAAAAAGCCATAACTCGTCAGCCAAATTCATTGTTTTGCATCAGTAACTTTGTCTGCCATTTGTTTGTTTGGGGATTTCACGATCAACGTGAACAAGTCGATGGGCTATAAGCAGTCACACTTCCCTAATTTTAGGGCCACTGATTCCAGGGAAGGGTGAGAGCCAGTACCGTAAGACTAGCACAACATCCATACTTCAAGGAATTCGAACCTGGCAATCTCGGACGAATGGTGAGAAGCCAGTGTTTAGACCACTGTGCCACCGGGGCGGCAAAATCTTCTGAATGTTTAATGCAAAATAAAAACATTCGACATATGCTTAGTGGATGAAGTTTCAGTTTTATTAATTGTGGGTCGTAATATTTCTAAAACAGAATTTGAAGAAAACCTGCGGATACAGTACACAGTAGAAATCGCTTATAAGGAGGCGCTCAGGATCGACGAAAACTCTCGCTAAATCCATTTTTGGGTGAAAATCACCACCATGTAAAAATATGTACAAGTGATAACATGCATATACGTTTATATTATATATCCAGAAAAATTGAACGGTGGCGCAGTGGTCTAAGCGGTGGCCTTTGCTCATTCGTCGGAAAGGGGTCCGGGTTCGAATCCCGGTGAGGCATGGATGTTGTGTTTGTCTTACGGCACTGGCTCTCACCCTTCCCTGGAACCAGAGACCCTAAATTAGGGACGGGCGACTGCTTATAGCTTATTGAGTTGCTCACGGTGGTCGTTAAACCTTCAACCAAAAAAAAAAAAAATTGAACGTACTTGAAAGATTTAATTTATTAACTACATTAGTCCTACGGTAAATTAATTAAATATTTCAAATACACTATTTACCAACAAGTAATTGGACACCCCTGCAATCGACGATATCTGCGGTTATGATACACGTTACGGCCGCCGCCGTTAAATATCGTGTGGGAAACAACAACGCAACCAGTCGCATGCAAGATGCCACGCAGTTCGGAGCTCTCTGATTTCGAGAAAAGTGTAATCGTCGGGTATCACAGAAATGGCCGATCCATACGTGACATATCCAGCGAGTTGAAGTACCTAAAATCGACAGTGGCCTACGTGATTGGCAAGTGGAAGATGAGAGGTGACTGTCGGAATGTGCCCCGACCCGGCAGACCCACAAAACTAGGAGTTAGAGACCGACGCGTGCTGGCCAAAGAAATTCGGAAGAACCGCACCAAATCGATGTGCCACATCCGCGAGGAGTTTCAACAGGCATCCGGTAGTGTTGTTTCGATGAATACCATCCGTAAGGAATCCCATCTGCTCGGTTATCATGGACGTGCTGCCGCCCACAAGCCTTTGATCACCGAGTCCAATAGCGCTGATCGGCTAACGTGGTGCACAGAACGTCGACACTGGACCGTTGAATAGTGGAAACAGGTTATCTGGAGCGACGAATCGAAGTTCACCCTCTACCGTTCGGATGGCAGGGTCTGGGTTTGGCGTTTGCCTGGAGAACGTCTCCTGCCGGAATGTATTGTGCCAACTGTGAAGTTCGGCGGCGGTGGAAATATATTATGGGGGTGTTTCTCCAGGTATGGCACGGGACCCTTGGTCGCAATTCCTGGTAGACTCAACGCCGAGACCTACTGCACCATTTTGGATGACCATGAGTTCCTACGTTGTGGCGGTTTTACGGGGTGGACCCATGTCACTTTCAGAATAACAATGCCACCTGTCATATTGCAAGGCCCAGCAAAGCTTGGTATGGTGACAATGGGGTTAATCGAATGGACTGGCCTGCGCAGAGCCCGGACACCCTATCGAGCACCTGTGGAACGAGTTGGAGCGTCGACTTAAGGGGTGCCCCCACCGTCCGAAATCGGTGAAGGAACTGACCTGTCTTCTCGAAGCCGAGTGGAAGAAAATACCGCTAGCCGTCGTACTACGCGTGGTTGAGAGTATGCCCCGGAGGGTCGCAGCTGTAATCGCCGCTCGTGGAGGCTCCACCAACTATTGAAGGTGAATAAACTTCGTTTTCCTTTGCTATCACAGGTGTCCAATTACGTGTTGGTAGATAGTGTATATTGAACTTGATGGCCACGTGACTCTGACCTCTGTTTAAGTACACAACACACATGAAGCAAAAGCAGCTCCGATTCTCCTAATACAACGCTCACTTGGAGGGTGAAAAGAACAATGGACACAATTCCAGGAATTGTCATTTCCTGTTTCTCCTCCTCCGACATCCTCATTCCATTACTCCCTTTTCCGTCTCTGCAACTGCCACCCAGAAATCCACTTAAATATGAATGAGACCCGCCCATCCCCTTTCTTCCTAGAAGTAGGTGGCACCCAATGCATAGCTCCTTGGATTGGGTTGCGGAGAGAGTCTCTTGCACAGCTCGCTTGTTGAAGATCCGACGAACTCCCTCCGGATTGCTTTTCTACCAACACTCTTCCACTAGCAGAACAAGATCCCCCTGCGCTGTTGCAATTTCGTTCTGTATGCTACCATTTCTATTCCTCTATTCCAGGACAGTACGCAGCAGGTTTTCTCTGTCGCTTTAAATATGGAATTTCATTACATTTTTTTTATTTTGCTTATTAAAAATGATCACCTTAGCTTTTCTCCCCCTAGTTAAATCCGAAATCTCGCTAATTATGTGCTCGTTATATACTAGTTATACTCTATTTTTTTACTCCTCCGATGTTTGTAACATATAGCAGTAAAGCATGAGGAATATATATATGCTGAAGGAACGACAAGAACACTACGTATTTGTGTAAAAATAAGAATACTATGAGTCCTCTGGGCAGATTTTCTGCAAAAAAAGTTCATGAGGTTAAAGGTAGAGGTAATTTTTGCCACTCTCTCTTTAAAACGTAAGGTGACGAATATGTACATCAAATTTTATAACAGTGATTTAAAGTTTTCAGGCAAAAAAGAAGTCAAAGGTATACAACGGCTGACCATAAGCAGATGCTGTAATAAAGTTTATGTCGAATACTGTATTTATTATCTTATATACACCGTCGAGTCACATTAATGTGACTACCTCCGACTTTTGAAGACAACAACGCGTAGCTAATGAAGGAAGTCACATGTCGTGAGCTGGCTTGAAGGTTATACACTGAGTGGCCACTTTATTATGACCATCTGACAGTTTTAAGAAAATGAGCTATGGCTGCACGCTGTTGCCGCCAGAGGGCGAGGCTAGTATAAAAAGGGAAAGCTTAGTGCTTGCGACAGCAGTAGAGTGATTTTTGGGGGACGAGATGGATAAAAAATGCGATTTGACGGACTTTCAACGTATGATGATTGTATGAGCTCGGAGCCATGGAGCGAGTATCACCGAAACCGCCGCATTCGTGAAATGTTCCACAGCAGCTGTTGTTAAAAGTGTTTAAGGACTGGACTGTCAGCCAAAAAACAAACTGGATTTCTACGTGCAACGTGTGGTCGTCATCGTCTAGTGGAGGCTCGGGCGGGACGGAGAGTGTCCAGACTGGTAACAGACAACAGAAGGGCAACAGTGCAGCAAATTACAGACCATCTTAATCAAGGATCCCCTCAAATGATCTCTGCACGCACTGTTCGCCGCACACTGCATCGGATGGGATATGGCAGCCGAAGGCCTGTTCAAACACCTTTGCTGTCTGTAGTTAACAAGGGAAAACGTCTAGTTTGCACAGGAGTACAAGGATTGGACAGTCGATAATTGGAAACAAATTATGGGGTCCGATGAATCACGTTTTCAGATCACCACGCCGATGGCCGAGTGAGAATTTGGCGGAAACAGCACGCAAGCATGGACCCCAAATGCATTGCTACAACCCTTCAAGCTGGTGGAGGCAACGTTATGGTTTGGGTAATGTTTTCCTGGCATGCTTTGGGCCCTTTAATTCGTGTTGATCAACGTCTGACTGGCGCATCATATCTAAGCATCGTTGCGGACCAAGTGCATCCTGTCATGTGGATGGTTTATCCCAATGGCGATGGCTACTTTCAACAAGATAACGCGTCCTGCCATAGTGCTCGTATTGTACAGGATTGGTTTCAGGAACATGCCGGTGAGTTTACTTTGCTTAGGTGGTTCCCACAATCTCCAGATCTCAACCCCATTGAGAATTTGTGGAATGAAGTTGAACGAGCCATCAGACAGCTGGATCCACAACCCTGCAATCTCACACTTTTGTTCCCACATAATTAACTGAAAACATTGCAAACTTTTAGTTTAGTTGGAACTCAAATGTTAAATTTGCTTTACTGATGTACTAAAAGGTGAAAACGCATTTGGTTTAATTTCACTGTAACACACTCAAGGTTTAGCTTAAAGTTGAACCTTATTGAATTAACTTTTGTTGAACGCGGATAGTTTCAATGAAAATAGTTGACGTTGGAAACCTTAAGTAGGCATAAACTTTTTAATACAGTAGTCCCCCTTTTCCGCGGGGATACATTCCAAGACTTTTAGTGGATGCCGAACTCTATATATATTGTGTTTTTTCACATACATACGTACCTATGATAAATTTTAATTAATAAATTAGGCACAATAAGAGATTAACAACAATAACTTATAATAAAATAGAACAATTACAACAATATACAGTAATAAAAGTTATGTGAATGTGAAACTATCACGAATTTCTTTTTTTCTTCTTCACAATTTCACGGATAGAAAATTAGTTATTTCCCTAGATCTTAGCAACCTCTGCTTACGTTATTTTTCTTTTCCTTAATAAGTCGAGAACTTTCATTTTTTCACTTAAAGGAAGCACTTGACGGCTTCTCTTTAGCATATCCGAAATGCCAGCACCTCTACTCTTACATTTTAGGCCCTTATTAAGTAAAATAAGGGTTACTTGAACACAAGGACTGCGATACCGCGACAGTTGGTCTGATAATCGAGACTGCTACTAAGTGACTAACGGGCGGGTAGCGTATACAGCGTGGATACGCTGGAGAAAGGGATGATTCACGTACCGGGCGGGAAGGAGCGGGACTGCGCGAGATTTTCGTCACCTTACTCAGAATGGCGTGTCATTCAATTCTTATGAATTATTTGTTCCTGGAATTTTCCATTTCCGAACCGCGGTTGACCGCGTGCAACTGAAACAGCGGAAAGCGAGACTGCTGATAACGGGAGGGGAAATACTGTAATGCATATCAATAAATATGTGAAGTACTACATGACATGACGCAGATGACGTAATACTGAGGTGACGTATGAGACGACTTGACAATGAAGCAGCTATCAGCCTGCCCGTTTAGTTCAGTTGGGAGAACAGACATTACGGAGTCGGAAGACGTGGCTTCGAATTTTCTACCGGTAAAAGGCTGTTGAGTAACAAGCCCGTAGTTACAAACAAACTCGACGTCTTCGTTGTCTCCAATGCATAACGGTTGTCAACAAGACGTCTTAGCACAAACAGATACGTTGCAATAATTTCATCAAAGAATACAAGTCAAAAATGCGTTAACCTCGTTCAGCTTTAAACTATCACTTAACATTCTCTCAAAAAATTGCCTTAGTAACACTGGCTTTGATAACATTGCCTTATAACGTAGCCTTTGATAACATTACATAAAGATTACTGAACACAACAGCTCTTGATTCCTACTAGGTAAATCGCATTTTTACTTGCTGTCAGGCATTGCCTAACTCGAATACGTCGAGCAAGAATCTGGGGTGTTAAGTTTAGAAAATCTTTAACAGGAAGTATCCAAATTTACATAAGAATACAGAAAGACAAAGGGAAGGTTAAATTAGAGTATATGTCACACTTCTGTGCCCTAACTAAAGTTAAAATAAAAATCTTTCAGAAAATATTTTATGGTGTTGGAACAATAAAAAAATACGTGATGGGAAAGCTGCTGACGATATCCAAAACTGAATTGGTGAAATATTGATCAGCACAGTGGAATAACTCAGACTTTGTCTCGAAACAATTCGATCAGACATCGCATGTTAACATATAGCTTTGCGTCTTGTTTTACTTTTGCTTATTTTTTTTACTGCGTAGGAAAAACGCATGAGAGATGTATAAGAACACGTCATTATTCGCGGCCACTTATTTTCTTTCTGGATTGATTCAGTAATTTACGACACGATCCAAGGAAAAATAATAAAGGGAACGTTGAAAAATGTTTTCTAAGTGCAACTAAGTGCTCATCGTGAGAAATACAGTCCAAGAGAGTGCGCAGTAGAATTCTTGCCACTCAGATAGCATCGAATGCATCTATTCAATGTTTCGTGACGTATCTCGAAAAAAAGTGATTGATTATACGGAATTCAAATAAAAAAATACAAGGAAAACGTGAACTATTTTTGAGAAGCAATGTGAAAGACATGTGTATCTGAATCCGATCAACTGCTGCAGACGACACCTAGAGAACCCCTGGAAGAGATAACTGAAAACTCAAGTCATCAACTCTGAGACAGAAAAGGGTCTCTTTGTGTGTTGGCCATTCATGTTTCACAAACTTTTCATCTAAGAAAAGCAAAAAGACGTGGAGAAAGTAATCTGTTTAAATCCTTCCATTCGGTACATTCCGTCGTTTGAATTTCGGGTGCATCGGAGCTATCTTAATAGCTTTCCAATATTTGCTTCCGTGATCACTTCAGTCTCCCAAATAATTTAATCGTCCTGTAGGAAATGTTCGTTGAATTGAACTCATTTCGGTTTTATGCTTATAGTAAAATGGTCGTTATCGATGTTGATTTGCCATTTATCTTATCAAACGAATAAGCCGATGTATTCACCGCCCTAAGGAAAACTGTCTTGCTTGCACCGTAAAATTTCGTGGAACGGGACACCATGTGAATAATTCCAGAATCACTTGTGCCTTTAATGAAAGAGAGAGAGAGAGAGATATTTCATGAGGCAGGAGGAGGACCTTAAATGAAATTTGCAATATTAGATCGATTTTCCTCAAAATGTGAAACGTAATTCAAAGATAATAAATAAGATCCTTCTGAGACAGCAAAATTTGCCACTTTCGAACAACTGCATCAAGATGAGTGAGATTGTACCAGAGTAGAACCTTCTGTTTTTACTTAATGAATTATTTCAGCTTCACAGGAGAGAGTAACTGCGTCATTTTAAAGAGCATTTAGTAATTATTTGACTGCGCAATTAAGCGCGGTAAAATTAAGTTTTCACGAGGAACCGATATTCATAGAGCAAATGCTACAGTTAAAATTTGTATAATAACACTCCCTTTTTTCAAAGAATAAAATGCCGCATTCCTTAGAGCACGACACTATAAGGAATGTGCATAAGTAATCACAATTTCCAGACGTTAACTACTTAAAGCTTAAAAAAAAAGACAAATAAACGCCAGTGACGACTCGTTGGTTTAGCAAAAAGGTAGAGCACAAGGAGCGAGAATTGTTATGTTAATATTTTTACAAGTTTCACTATGGTGCTAAAAGTATCTCAAGAAACAAGATGCGAAAAAAAATTCCGGGTTCGACACCAAGTCCGATTCATCATGTGCTCGCCAAGCAAGTTCAAATGCGTCACAAAAACGAATTCAGTTTGTATGATGTGACAACATATGTCGACTTCTTTTACTTTTCCGTTTACTGTTGAATTTGCCACCTATTACTAGAATTATGTTTGCCTAACCAAATATGGCCAAAATTAGTATATTATTCTTGTGTGTAGAGGACACGTCATGGTTCTAAATTTTGCCAACGAAACGTCAAAAATCTTTCACGCCAGCTGTAGATCATGAAATTTTGCCTGTAAGCAATGAACATGAGCTGTAAAGTACAGCAATTTTTTATGTCACAGCCGCATATCCATTTATTCTCATCATATGTCTTGGAATTGAACTTCTTGATTGGCTCAGTATTTGTATCTCTAAATATTTGCTGTAATTTAAAATCTGGCGTGAAATTTTAAATTACTTTTAATTTCCAATTTCTGTTCCAACGGATGCAAGGAGAGCCGATGTTTCAGCAAATAATCAACAGTATTCATGATTAAGAAGGCAAACATTTAGCTTTTCATTATTTATATAATATGTTAAGATGTCACTGATACTGTTTCACCGATGAAACAGAACAGTGGCACTAAAATAATCCAGTTAGTAACACAAGACACAGCTGCGAGCGATTATGTTTTCCCCCTGTAACAAAACGAGAATAGGCAACGTGGATATGTGCTCCGATGCTTACGTAGCAAGCCCCGGCTAGCTTCCAGCAAAGTGCCTAACTGCGCATGCCCAAATACCTCTGATCTGTGGCACCAAGATATTGTGCTTACGGGAGACAGAATTAAAGGTTGTACACGAGCTGTAGATGGAAAACTGTGAATGCTTAACCGCAAAAACACGCAAGATGTTTTGATTGTCATAATGGTGCTTTACAGAATACATAACACACTAATTCAATATGTTTTCAATGTAATCTTCTTACTCTTAGAATTTTTAAATCACAAATTCTTATGTTAATCTAATAAGATTTCCTGAAAAACGATGGGTAGAGCACATGCTCATGTGCTCCAATGGACAAGCTGCCACTAATGAACACACCAGGACAACAATGATTGCATACGAAATACCAAAACGCCAAACTCTGCTATTTGTTTGCTCAATAAAAGTAAAACGGAATTGTTCATCAGCATGATAGCTCTGTCAAGACGATAAAAAAAACAACAACAATTCATTGCCCAAAGTATAGGTGATACTCTACTTTCATGTACTCGGTACTCATACAACTCGCTCTTCACACGTGAAAGTCGAACTTTTCTACAGCAGCTGACGAACATGAATTTTCATTATTGCATAAGAAGGAATACAAATATGTGTGCAATAAACCTTTGAAGGGATGCAATTTAAATCCTCAATTAATCGCTAGTTGGTGTCGGCCTCACGGATACTTAAAACGTCAGAGAATGCATTATGTAGACAAAAGTATTCGGACACTTAGATGGAACCTAAAGAAGAGTATTTATTAGCCGAAATCAGTACAATGTCGGCCCACCTTTGGCCGTTATGATTACAGCTACCTTTCTAGGCATGCTTTCCACTAAATACCGATAGGTCTGTACCGGACTAAAGTTCTCCCTCCATTGCTCCTTTAACTGGCCGGAAAGAATTAACTCGGAGTTAGCAAACTGGACTGAAATCTGCTCGAACGAGTTTATTTGCAGGGCCCAACGCGGATACAACAGATTAATTTGGGGTATATTCCGTGGTCACAACGCCGTTCGAACGAATGACCTGAAAGAGCAGAGCTTCAGTTACTTTCCCCAGTTGCTTTTTTATTCAAAGTGGTCATTGAGAAGGATAACTGGCACTAATCTTTTCGGACTGATTGCCTGCTAAATAGACATAACAACTTCGATAAACCTAAGGAAAGAGAGAAAACACTTTTGAATGCCATAATGTCCGTGTCATTATGGCATTCGTACTTAGGGTCACGGAGTAGAGACCAAAGGACTCGAAGAGAGCGCTAATTACTTATGATAGCTTTATGGTCGGCACTTCTGGGCTGAGAGGGGGAATTAAATTGTTTTGTATTAAAAATAAATAAATTTCGTAAAACCCGGCTGTACGTGATCATTTGTATTTGGGGAGCGAGAAAAACTTAGAGCCAATGCGTCGGCAAGCTGCGGTAGATTTGGGGCACCATTTGGTAGATCGACCCTTTAAGGAATCAAAGCTACTGCGAAAGCTACCCAAGAGGAAGATCTAACCGGCCGAGTTCGGATTCGGCATTCCAGCTGTTGCAACAGATGTTCTGTTGGATTCAAATCGGGACTTTGAGCAGGCTAGTCAAACACATGGACGTCCTGCTCCTCAAACCAGTTCTGAAAAGATCTTGCAGTGTGGCAAGGCACTCGACTCTTCTGAAACTTGAAGAAATTTGTGCCGAAATATTGCCACTGCGTAGATAATGCGAAATTGTTCAGAATGTCTTCGTACCTGTCGGCCTTTAGGCAGGATGGAATCGGAACCAAAGGATCGAGACTTTCCCAACAGAACCAGCTCCACACCATCGTAGATCTCCTCCACATTTGATAGTAAAGACGGTGTATGTCGCCTGATAGCATTCCGTAGGCAAATACCAAACTCAAATGCGTTAAATTGATTGAAAGAGTCAGCAGAGTGATTCGTTACTCCATAAGGCTTTCTTCCGCTCTTATATTGACTACAAACGGCGAACAAGGCACCACTGTAGTCGTCTTCTGGGATTGTGTGGAGACAAGCAGGGCTTGTACGCAACTGACCTAACATAGTAACGGTGGTCATGCAGTTTCCAACGAACTGTTCTGGTGAAAATAGCTGTTCCAGTGGTTTGTGGAACGTCGCCGGCCAGATCTGTGGTGGAGTGTGTGTGTACCTTCTTCACATTCCGCTTTAAGCTTCGTTTTGCTCGATTACTCAGTTTGTGCTGCCTCCCATAACATAGTTTATTAAATATTTTATTTTTGTTAATAAAATGCCATTAGAAGCTCATGAACAGGTTCACTTAAGGACGAAAGCATATATTCGTTTTAGAATTACACAAAAACATATTCTCTGGATATCTGAGTTTCTTATATATTAATGAAAAACACATTACGAAGCTTTACTCTGAAATATTTTTAAATTATTTGTGTGCTGAATTTTGTAGGAGTTAAGAAATGCGCTTGTCAGAAACGCATACTTAAACCTGATGAAAGTGTTATCCAGATTACGCTGGGCTATTCCACCAAGAAAGTCTTTGTTAATGTGTCATGAAAGAGTGGGTAACCCCCAAAATAGAGGTACCCAATTTTTGCCTCCCATTAAAACACAGTTATAATCACAAAATCGTACCAACCTTTCCAGAAAGGACATACTGTGAATCAGATACTGTGTCAATATTTATGAAAAGAATTTTCGCCAGTACACCAAAGACTATTTTCTTCACATAACCTGGTACTTCGGCGCCTCTCGTTCCTCTGTGGTGGATATTCAGGGTTACAACAGACAGAGCAGTGGTCAGAGACACAAGCGAGATTGTAACTCCATAGTAAAGACCTGAAATGACAAAAACAAGTAAAATATACTTCTTAATTTTTAAATGTACGATGTCATCGCTCTGTCCACGTTATTTTATAAACAACGAATAGCAATTGAAAAATTGTTCACCGACACTGCTGGGATCGAACCCTAGATCTCTCGATAACTAGCCTAGTGCCTTCACTTTACGCTACGGTGCCAACAATTCACAACGATATTCGTGTTTTATCAGTCAGCATATGACTACAGAAATCCATATTGATGGGCTCAGCAACTGATGTGTTGCCATCTAGTGGCATTCAACAAAGCAAGCTGTTTTAATTACAGCTGATAAATCCACATCAGTTGCTGAGCCCATCAATATGGATTTGTGTAGTCAGATGCTGACTGATAAACCACGAATAGTGCTGTGAATTGTTGGAACCGTAGCGTAAAGCGAACGCACTCGGCTAGTTATTGAGAGATCTGGGGTTCGATCCCAGCGGTGTCGGTAGAACAATTTTTCAGTTGCTATTCGTTGTTTATAAAATAACGTGGATGGAGCGATGACATCGCATATTTACATTATCTCCACGTGTTTGAAATATATTCACTTCTTAATTTTGTTGGAAGATTTCAATGATATGAAAAAACAAAAGCAGCATTCCTCACTTGACTAGACACTTTACCGAAATTCCTTTCATTCAAGCATGTTTCCTGGCGTGGACAGGTAGAACACCGAAGCTAAAAACGTACATAGACACAGCTAGCAAATAGAGCTATTTTGATAACTTGTCAACGGCAATTTTAATTCTATTAAATGACGATGCATTTTACAATATAAACTTTAAGAGAGAGTTATAAAGGAGAAGCGTTAGCAAGGCATGTGCTAAAAATATGCACAATAAGCGACATATACAGTGAAGTAGGAAATTATGAGGAACAAATATCTAATAACGTGTTGGATCACCCCTGGTCATTAACACAACCTCGATTCGATGTCGCCTGGATACAACGAGGTGCTCACATCGTTCTACAGGTATGTTCAGACAAGCGCATGTGGTGGCCTTCGTCAGTTTCCGATATCTGTTACGAATGGCTCACTTGATCTCATCTCACAGGTGTTAAAATGGGTTAAGATCTGGATAAGTTAAATGGGTTAAGACAGTGTAGCACTTTGAAATCACTGTCGTGCATCTGGAACCACTGTGTGACGATACGAACTTTATGGCATGGCGCATTATCCTGGTGGAACTAGCTCTCTCCATTAGGAAACACCATGCAAGTGTACGGGCGTACCTGGTCCTCCTAATGACATCCAACTCATGTTCCAGGGAAGCCAAAGAACCCTATGCCCGCCATGAAAACATACCCTGGACAATTGCATCGTCTTCATCAGCTTGTACAATTAATGAAAGTCATCTGGGAACTATTGATGCGTGCTGCTGTCCTCATGCTCTGGCCTGTCCACAGACATGTATTAACTGAAAACGTGATTCATCGGACTAGGCGACCTTTTCCCAGTCCTCAAGGGTCCAGTTTCGGTGCTTCCGAACCCATCGCAGACGAATTTGTTGTTTCTTTTAGCAGAGATGAGTGGTGTACGAGGGGGATGTCTGCTGTCATATACCATTCGCACCAATTTGCAGCGGTCTATGTATGCTGAAATTCTCCTCTAGATACCACTTTTGTACTGCTCAGTTACTTACTGCAATGGAGCTTGTCTGTCATTTTTTACAATACTGTCCAGCTGTCATAGCCCTCGAACATCGACCAGTCATTTCTGCCCACAGGAAGAGCGCTAACTTCTACTTTTGTTGTTTGTGTACCATTCATTGCACCCACTCGATGCAATTGCTTATGCATAGCCGAGAAGTTTTACCGTTTCTCAGATGCTTGAACCTGTTCGCCTAACAGCCACTGTCATACCTCTTTCGCGATTGTTTACCACATTACAGCTATCTACGCTTCGTACACGTGCAAAATCTTTGCAGTGAGTCTTTTATAAAGCCATCTCAACGTCGTGGATGCGTACGTAAGTGAATATGGCACGTGTCCAATTGCTGTTTCGTGTTCCTAATAACCTGCTATATCAATGTGAATGGAATTGGCAATTTAGTAGAACCAACAGACTATAAAAACAGGCTGATACATAATCATTTGGTGCCACGACATATCAGGCGAACGACACACTCCCAGTAGTAGTTCGGTATACCTTGCTGAAAGTCTAACGGGCGAGCGAAGTTATCTAACGAACTTTTCTGTGATAGGTGCAAGTACCAGCAAAACTGCTGTACATGAGGCATTTGAAAAACAACAATATAGAGAGAGCGGGCGTATGACTTCTGATCGAAAAAGAACAGTCGATGTCCTAGGGGTATTGAGGATAGCCAGATTTGTTGGGCCGCCCCTGTGGCGCAGTCGCTGGCTTATGACCATTCGTCAGAGATGGGTGTCTGTTAGAATCCCGGTGAGGCATTGATGTTGTGTTTGTCTTACGGCACTGGCTCTCTTCCTTCCCTTGAACCAGTGACCCTAAATTGGAGACGGGTGATTGCTTGTAGCCAATTTAGTTGCTCACGGTGGTCGTTAACCCCAATCGAAAAACAACAACATTTGTTGGGGCCACCAGACGTGTAATGATGAGTCAAATAACTCAGGATTTAAATTAGAGACAACCCCAAATGGCATTCAAGCGCACGGTGTGCCACATATTGAACAGTCTGCGTAAAAACAATACAACACCATTGTTGTCTATATCGAACAAGACTGAACGTTTCCAGTGGGATCCTGAGCTCCGTGGGTTGGACGTAAAATGGTTGGGAAGAAGTCACGTGGTCTGAAGAATCTCGTTTTCAACTTCTTTGGGAGGGTGAGATTTTGAAGACAACAGGATGATGACATGGATTCATCTTACATGGTCACGACTTTCCAGACTGGAGGAGGCAGTGTAATGGTGTAGTTCAAGACACAGCTTCATCCGAGAGGATTCATGCCTGAACGGCAAGTGATCGTTGCCGATAAGTTCATCTAACTATGACCACTCTGTTCCCCTTTGGTTTGACATATACTTCTAGAAGAACAACGACATGTTTGCATCGCCCAGGCACATGCTGAATACATTTCCTTGCTTCATTGGCCCCCTCAGTTCCTCCATCCCATAGATTATACGTTCGACGAAGTCGACTGGGACATCCAACGTCTCGACCCACTGCTACCCAGTGTGTTTGAATTGGAAGTAGATGCTATTCGACAAGTGTGAGCCAATATTTCACACGAACGTCAACCGATATTTAATCAAATCATTGCATCGTGAATTGCTTCTGTTTTGAAGGGAAAAGGCTGTTCAAGATGCTACAATGTTTTCATCAACTAAGGAGCAAAATGAAATTTATGTCTCGAAAACTGTAAGTAGTGAAGTTTTAGGTATTCACCATAATGTAACACAGGGGCCAACCAGCCAGACGTAGCAATGTGGTGAAGCATATAGTAAAGGTTCCGTGTGATTGTAGGATTCTCGATGATATCATTGAGGCATTCCCACTCCTTACACGTGCGCTCGCCATCGAGATCACTCTGATGCAGTGGTGCACACTTCCAGTGTGAGAGACCAAACTTAGCTAAGCCGAGCCGTTTTGCCCATTTTTCTCCCTCCCCTATAACGTAATTGGTTCATAACTTCAATCCTTCACATAACCCAACTGTCGACATTTACCCACAAAGTGGGTTATGTCCAGACAAATATTTCGTGATGTGACATTTTTTATGTCGACCAGTGTATTTGTCAGGACGCCATTTCCTTGTTCTCCTCGAATCTGTTCCCTTATCTATACCCCGACTTTTTTTACGAGCACGGCAGGATGCAAATACATAAGCGGAGTTTCTTTTCTTTTCTTTTAACAAATTCCGTTCCATGGTAATGAAATGGAAAATATTTATAGTGTTTCTGAGAAAAGCAGCTCCTAGCTGATGTTTTCTCAAAAATTTGTCCGTTGTTCCCTTTTGTTAAAAGCTTTTCTTTTTTTGCCCGCATACTCGGCGTGAAAAGCGAAGCTAAACGACATACGGCAGACGTGATGACGTGTCTAAGTGTTCACATTCATAGTTTGAAGGAACACTGCTATCATCAAACTGGAGAAAGCGCAAAGTTTCCCTTCTGTTAAACATGAGATATCTCACTGGGGCGAGGTAAGGGATCAGTCCGCTGACAGCAAAATTTACCGTAACGTTTTCTCGATTCCGACTTCTTGCTCATAAATCTTCAATGAGGGTAGCTACTTTAAAAGAAAACGAAAGTGAGAGATGTTCGGTACAAGTTTGATGAAGCAGAGACTTCACTAGAGGAAAGTAGCTGACAGTATGCGGACGGGAGTGAGAGGTGAAAAGTTGTTGTACGTGCTAAAACAAACAGATGAACTGTTTCGACGGAACCTGAATAAATGAGAATAACAGTAGCCACAGTGCCAAGAGAGCCGTGACGGGAAAACTATTTCTACGAGAGATCATTATGTTACTCCTATGCCACTGATTCGTTTCCTCTCATGTCGCATTGCAATAAGTTCATACATGCCAACTCAAAGAAAAGCTCTTAAAAACATATTTTGGCCATCAATCTTTATTGCTATTTAATTGACAGGAACCTATGCTGAGCTACAAATATCAGGAGCGAGACTGAAATTCCTAATTGAGTTTTTTTAAACCAAATCTAACTGGTCTCTCTGTGGTCGAATGCCATTGGGAGCAGACCATTAATTTGTTTTAGTGCTGGACTGGGTTCGATGTGGATGCTGTGTTTGTCTCCCTGTTCTTCGTTCACTCCCTTTGTTCAAATTAGTGCCTGTTCATTAGCGATATATTTGATAGCTGTCCTTAAACCCAGAAAAAATAAAAAGACCAATAGAAAGCCTAATTTTTTTTTTTTTGGCAAACAGAGTGAACTGGCAAGAGTGCAAGAATAGATACAGTGCTGAAAGTGGGTGAGAGCGGTGGGGAACGGTGTTCCCTTAAGAAATTGGTAAGGGGAACCGAGTTACCCTAAATAGTGGTGAATAAAAGTACATAGATATTTGAGAGCAAAAAAAAAAAATTGCTGCTGAACTATACCGAGAAAATTTTGTCTCGCAATTTATTTCTATCTATGAATTCTATTCGTAATTTTTGTAAGGTTTTTACGTTTGAAAATTTTGTCTCTGATTTTGCAGTTTGCAGAGCTTTCCCCGAGACAATTAATTTTGTCCTTCGGACTCTTAACTAAAGGCTCATAGTCAGAGAGGTTGCTCGCATTCGACTGTTTGGCTTTCGTATCTTTCAGCACGTTATCCCGTAGGGTGGAATGTTGAATTACACTCACGGACAATGAAATCTGCGCACCAAGAAGGAAGCATATGATTGTACTGAACTTTTACGGACGTAATGATACAGATGAATGATACACATGATGGCAAAAATAGAGCTGCAGGACAATTACAGAGGGATCTGTGGCACGCAGTCCGGTCATCTTCAATAGCGCGCCGAACCGCCTCGTGCGGCGATACATGCTGCAATACGGTCCGGCATGGAGGCGAACAAATGCCTGATGTTGCCCTGCGGCAGACTAGCCAACACGTGTTGGACGGTGTGCTCCAAATCCTGGATAGTGCGTCACGGCGGAAGATGGCGTTTCAACTGCTCCCGCATATGTTCGATAGGGGACATCTCAGGGGAGCGAGCAGGCCATGGAAGTACCTGGACATGACGCAGACAGTCCTGGCAACTCGAGTCGTGTACGGGCGGGCATTATCCTGCTGGTATAGCGTACCTGGAATTCTGGCCAGGAATGGGAGCACATGGGGCCGTAGGATCTCATCCACATATCGCTATCGCGTCAATGATCCACGTACCACTACTAGAGCTGATCGGCTATCGTAGGCTATGGCACCCCAGACCATAATGCCTGCATTGGAGGAGATGTGGCGCTCGATAGCGAGGTTGGGGTTGTACCGTTGACCCGCGGACCTCCACACCCGGACACGATGATCATCTGTCCCCAAAACGAAGCGGCACTCATCGATAAACACCCCAGGTCTCCAGTCTGTGGCGTTCCACGTCGCTCTGTCCTGGCACCACTGCCAACGGAGCCGGTGATGTTCCGCTGTTAATGGCAGTCCACGTACGGGGCGCTGGGATCGCAGATTTGCTTCCGAGAGGCGTCGGGAAATGGTTCGTAGGCGCACAGGATCCGCTACATCTGCCTATATAGTGGTCCATGTCCCCGTGGGATCCGTTCGGGCCTGGCGCACGATCCGTCCGTCCTCTTTACAGGTAGTCCTGCTTGTCCGTCCTTAGCAGCTTAGCAGTGTGGCAGTGCCTTCAAGTGTCCACTGCTCCCAACACAGTCAGACAGTATGGTCAGAACGATCCACGTGGCGGGCTATACGGCAAACTGACCACCCTGCGGTTTTCAGCCCGATGATCAGGCCTCTCTCAAAATCCTTAAGTTACGTAAATCGACGTCTCTGGCGTCTACCCGGCATTATTGTCACTCTGTACTCTTGCTTGTGTCGGCCAGTGTTTTTTGCTTTCACGGGGCATCGACTACACGCCGGTTTTATGAGGCTGCCAGTTTGTGCTTGCAGCGCCACCACAGGGTGTGCGGTCGTGCGCAATGGCACCAAACGTGGATCATTTGCACGCACTCTAGCTATTTGCAAAGTTTCGCGGATGTAGCATGTTTTCTTCTAGGTGCGCAAATTTCATTGTCCGTGTGTGTATAGTAACAACGTTGCAAGCTAGACTTTGAACAAGGTTAACTGAGTTTATTAACCTTAGATTACCAGAATACGAAATCAAATTCATAGAATACAGATCACTAAATCAAATTCATTCATAGTAAGAGTTCGGTGCATAGCAGCTGATCAAGACTGCAGTGACTTCAGGAAGAGACGGAATCCACTAATAAGTGAAGTGGTGTCTAACAGCAGCGGTTTCTTTGGTATCTTAAAAATGAACACTCTCTGAGGTGTTCCTCTCTGAAGTTAAAAATACCGGAGTGTGTAGTTTTTGTCGTTTTAATACTGCATAACGTCGATGAACTGAATATGCTTATTTATTAGGATAACTGCTATGTACAATTAGGCTGGAAAACAATTTCAAGGATTTTCATTATATAAAAAAATTCCAAGGGTTTTCATTATATTTTTTGTTTATCTGTATGTAAAAGAACTAAGGAGGTTAGAAGAAGAGGAGGTGAAGGGACCCGTTTTGAGTGAAGCCAAAACAGATCAGCTGTTTCTGTCCTCTCTCTGAGGTGGTGGGAGTATGCGCTGCGAGAGTTCGGGAACGTGACGTCACTTTCTGTGGCTTAAGCAGTTTTGCTTAGCGCATGCAAACCAAGGATGAAAAGAAGAAGGAATATTTCAGACTTCTTATTTCTTAACATTAGGGTTTTGGTTATAATTTAAACATGGTTACTTGCACATGGGCAGTATGCAAGTAACCATGCGCACTATGAACTTCCGCTCAAAAAATCATTATTTTGTTCAATTTTTTAAAGAAATACCAACAAATATTTTCCTGTTTTTTCTGAAATTTTTTTTATAATGGGAATGAATATTTCAGCCCCAATTTTTTTCATGCCTGTATGGGTAGAGTAAGGGTCCGAAAAACCCTTTCAAAATCGCGATTTCCCCATAGAGATATACAGGAGATTCTCAGGTTGGGCATTGGCGTAGTCAGCTGATAAAAAGTGGCGTCACGCCAGAAGCACAGGGAGAGGGGCAGTTGCCAACTCCTCTTTCTTCTAACCTCCTTGAAAAGGACACATATGCATAAAATGTGTGTGTGTAAGGGGTTAGTCCACTCATCTATTTATACAAGTGTGGGATCAATAATTATTATTCTAGACCAGAGGTGGGAAACCTTTTTATGTTGGAAGGCCACATTAAGTTAGCTGTAACCTAACAAGGCCGCATTCTAGAAACTTCAATTAGATATACTTCAAATTTAACATTATTTTCTAAAAATCTTACTTATATGTATTAACTAACTTCAAAAAATGAAAAAAAGAAATGTAAATACTTGTTAATTTTAAACTTAACTAACCTTTTAATGACTTTGTTGTGACTGCTTTTTGTTGCAAAGCATTTGAATATTTGGTTGCATCATGGAGATCCGCAGCTTCAGCTGATCATTTAGATGGGTATCCGTCATTTTTGACCTTAAGAGCGTCTTGATTGGGTTAGGTAGGATAATGTAGATTCGCAGCAATAAGTGGTTTAAAAGCAAGAAAGCATGTAACGTACCAGGAAATGTGACGTACCTGCCAGAAGGACGCACACGACATAAAGGCAGATAGGAATCAGAATAAAACGTCCGCGTAGCTCAATTGGTAGAGTGACTTATTCCGGAATGAGGGGACCCGGGTTCGAATCCCGGCGTAGACCAAAAATGGCGGAGAAATTTACTTCGTTATAATGGCGCCCGAACTATCCGGATGACCCGGCCGTTCAAAATCTCGCATTGGTGTGATGTTATTTCCACACCGCGAGACAGGAAAAATCAGAGAATTCCTTCTCCAGCGCTTCGAAAAATAAAAATGTGTGATGTTGCATTCCACACAGCAGATTGACTGGGAGTTCTCAAGTGCACGTTCTACAGTGGATGGCTGCCTGCAACGATTCATGGTCACGGCTGACCCGTGGGCCATGCCCCCGGCCCTCTTCCGGGGGGGATGTGACGTACCTGCCAGCAGGACGCACACGACATAAAGGCAGATAGGAATCAGAATAATCGTCTGCGTAGCTCAGTTGGTAGAGCGACTTGTTACGGAATAAGCGGCCTCGGGTTCGAATCCCGGCGTAGACCAAAAATGACGGAGAAATTTACATCGTTATAATGGCGCCCGAACTATCCGGATGACCCGGCCGTTCAAAATCTCGCATTGGTGTGATGTTATTTCCACACCGCGAGACAGGAAATATCAGAGAATCCCTTCTCCAGCACTTCGAAAAAAAAATAAATAAATAAGGGGGAGATGATGTAACGTACCTGCCAGAAGGACGCACACGACATAAAGGCAGATAGGAATCAGAATAAAACGTCCGCGTAGCTCAATTGGTAGAGTGACTTATTCCGGAATGAGGGGACCCGGGTTCGAATCCTGGCGCGGATAAAAATGACGGAGAAATTTACTTCGTTATAAGCATTTTTGGTACATGTTGCCGAAGGCGTGGGTATTCTACTGTATTTCTGCATATTTCAACTGCATCTTTCTTAGCATCAAATAAGGACTTTAAAATGTCAGCTTCTGAGAGCTCAAACAATTCCATTTGTATTTCTTTAGGAACCATAAAACGAAATCATGAGAGGTGTCAAAATAGCCCTTTTGACTCACTAATATTTCAATTGCGGCCGTCAGACGGGGAGCATTATTTCGGTGAATCTTTAACTTTTTGATATTTTAAACACGGTCATTTTAAGATAAAAATAAAAATAAATAAAGACGAACAGAAACGTATTAATAAAAATAAAAGGATTTATTCTGCAAAATTTAGATTCAATCAAAAGGCCGCACATAATGGCCTAGAAGGCCTCAAGTTCCCCACCTCTGTTCTTGACCCTACTCCTAGAATTAACTATAACTAAGAGTCTAGGAGTAGAGCCACCATTTGTTTCAAGCTGTTGGTTTTTGTTTCACCTACAAGAATCGCGACTCACCAACAACCATTCTTTGCCCAGGTAAAAAGTACGTCTCTATAAGATATCAAGAAATTGAAAAAAATCAGACAACATGCATCGATACAAAAATTGCAACACTGTGATTGCGTATATGGAGATGTTTAAAAAATGGGACAACAGTAGTGTTTGGTATTGAGTATCTACGACAACAGCGACACACCCTGACGTGAATGTCGTGATGATGTTTCCACACTCTCCCTCGATAAGGAGTGTGTCCTACATTGATGGTGATGTTCACAGAAAGGCTTCGTGGCATCCATTCATACAGGTCTCGAGTAATGTCTTATGGCACACTCAACAATTCTTCTTTCAACTGGACACTCAGGGTGTATAATGACTGTACTTGACCTAGAATCCCTGTCGAAAACATCATAGGATATTCCAGATGTGCTAAGTAGAGAAAACATCTTGGAAAACAGCTAGCAAAGTTAGGGCAGGCCTTTGCCATCATCACGTTAACAATGCAAGGGGACGTCAGCCACGTTAGGACGTGCATTGTCTTTTTGGACAATGGTACTGAGCACGCTGCGGAGCAAGGGTAAGCGATGGAGTTCAAAACATCATCCACATATTGCTGTATTGTCAACATTCCTCTGATGAATACGAAAGGCAATTGGGTTTTATAACTTATGGCACGCATATTGTGCGCACCGCGTGGCCCAACTGAATGTACGCTGGATCCGCTCTCTATTCTTGGCAAAGCTACACATTCCTGTGTCCATCATCTTCATCCAAATGGGAGCGGGACTTAAAGAAGACGATTTGGTGCCGTTGGTCTACCCAAGCCTTACACTCTCGACACCAGAACAGACGTTCCTAGCAGTGGTGGGTTGTCAGAGGCAGCCAACACACTGGGTGTAATTTATGTAATCTGATTTTTACAAAACGTTGATGGATGGTCCATACAGAGAACGGTGCACTTAAGGGATGAGGCACATTTTGTTAAATAGTAGTACAGTAGATGGAGTAGGGCGATATGCAGTTTCTTATCTCCAGAACTTCCCGTTTTGTGGTACTTCGATTTGGACCAGATCTGTGGCTTCAGGTAAAGGAACTCTTCCTAATACACTACTGCAAACACTGTGTTACTACGCTTAAACGTGACCGATTTGAACGGTTATTCGATATGCTGCTCAACCAGCTTCATGCACCTCCACCATGGGGCTTTGCAAAAATGGCCCGAATTTGTTGGTATCCCCGTCGTCTACATTGTCTTAGCATACCTACCCTTCACTAGCACACAACGGAATATCAACTGACCTCACAGCTGCATAATCGGGGTACATCGAATAGGGACGTCATTGGTAACAGCGCCGCTTGTACCTCAGGAGCTAATAATTAACGACACTGGACGTGTCTAAGGTTCATGTATAATGTATCGTTCTAACCGCTTAGCCTCGCTTCCCCTAATTCCCGTTTGCCCTAAACACGTTTGCCCCAATCGCACTTACCCGAATTCGCTTTTACTCGAATTCCCATTTCCCGTAATTTCGTTTGCCCTAATCTCGTTTCCCCTAAATCTCTTTCTCCCTAATCACGTTTGCTGGTATCAAGTTTTCCCTAATTCGCGTTTGCCCTAATTCATGTTTGTCCTATTTTTTATTAACCGAAATAAAACGGTGGATCTTCATATCTCAAGAGAATTATTCTTTCCTTTCTTGTTGATGAAGTCGATAACCATGCCAACAAAAGTGTAAAGAAGTGCACACGGTGAGGGTCATTATACGGTTAGTCCTTAACGTAGCCATTATATCCGTCACGCTCCCACCCCCTCACACCCGCTGCCCTCCCTCACACATAAAGTACTACATCGCACTAAATTTTTATTAAAGCAAGAAACAGTATTAAAAAAAGCATTCGCTAGAATTGTGAACGCAGAAGGTCCACTTTTTAAGAGTTCTTAGCGTACTAGATCCCTCCGCTCTCCCACACAGTATGAGACTAAGCATGACCCGTGGAAATGCCTTTTCCTAATTGAGTTCCCACTTAAGAGTAGACGTCAGTTTGTCCAGTTTGAATGTTTTCCCAGTTAGCACCATAACTGATTGGGTGTAGGAGAACTGGCCATCGGTAAACTGGCCACAAAAATTTTAATAGGCCGTGTAAAAATTGCGTTTTCGACCGCTTAGTGGCCACGTTCCCGGAAGTTGGTTATCTGAATCACATGAAGTTTCCGTAATTTCGTCTTTTCTTAATTGCGATTATTAATTTCATTCTTTATAAAAATGTGTATGATTTACAACTGAACAAAATATTTCGGGATTTACAAACTGCAAGTCTGCAATTAATTACCTGAGGGCATGTGCTGCCTCACGAAACCTTTCGGGGGGGTAACACACCAAAAGCATAAAATACACCGGTGTGCAAAAATTAAGGACGAAAAGGAGAAATTAGCATAACAGCGGAACGAGCAGGCAGAACGGACCGAAAGGCCACTCAGGAGATAGACAAGGGTCCGGTACGGTAGGGAATGCGCTTATATGAAGCATGACGTAAGGGGGAGGGGGGAAGTATCGGAAGGGTATAAAGCAGACGGGTGATGTACGCTCAGCAATTAGGTGAAAACTATTGCACGGTGTACATCGGTTTGAACGACGTCGAGTTGCTGTCACCGTGTGATATGGCCAACAGGCAATCCAGTGGACGACATCTGGATGACTTTACCCGAGGTCGCGTCATTGGGAAGTTGGAAGAAGGTCGAAGTGTGACTAGTGTGGCCGAGGAGTTCGGGATTGCTCACAGCATCGTTTCACAAGCTTGGAGAGCATTTCAAACGACAGGAACAGCTGTCCCAGAGTTTAGCACTGTCGTCCGTTTGCTGGTATCATTTGCTGTATCGTTTGCTGGTATCGTCCACGAGCAACCACGGCGGCGGAGGACCGGTATTTTGTCCTACAGGCGAGAAGAAACAGACGGCAGACAGCGGGAGAAATCGCAAGGCACATGCAACAGACAACTGGACGTCCGTTATCGCGTTTTACCGTGGCCAGGAGGTTGCACAAAGGTGGTCTATTTCCACGACGACCAGTGCGGTGTGTGCCATTAACGCCTGCTCATCGGAGGCGGCGGTTTCTGTGGTTCCAGGAACACAAGAACTGGACACATCAGCAATGGGGTTGAGTTCTCTTTACGGATGAGAGCGGATTTAGTCTGACGAGCGATTATGGACGTATGCACATCTGGAGAGAGCAGGGAATACGCAATCACACCTCCAACATCATCGAAAGGGGCCGTTTTGGAAGTGGCGGAGTTCTCGTTTAGGGCGGTATCATGCTTTGTAGCCGTACTGACCTCCACATCTTTCAAGGAGGTTCAGTCACTGGTGTCTGCTATGGTACCGAGGTTCTCCTGCCTCACGTTCGTCTGTTTAGAGGTGCTGTGTGTCCTGAGTTCCTCTTCATGGACGACAACGCTACACCTCATCGTACAGTGGCTGTCGCAGAACTGTTGGAGAATGAAGATATTCAACGCATGGATTGGCCCGCAAGGTCCCCGGATCTAAATCCATTCGGACAGGTGTGGAACCTTCTCGGGAGACGCTTGGCAGTACGTCACCAGCCGCCAGCAACGATTCCGCAGCTGCGATTGGCGCTACAAGAGGAATGGGCCGCGATACCTCAACAGCTCCTTGACAACCTCGTCCTCAGCATGGGCAAACGTTGTAAATCCTGCAACGCAGTCAGGGGTGATCATATCCCCTACTAAAGACTGGATTTTTCTTGGCAGCCGCTTGTCACATGGACGTTTCTGTCTTCTGTCCAGTTGTGCTCGAAGTTACCTTTTCAATAAAGTGCCTTTGTATCCTTTAGATTCCTTATTTGGACGGTTTTGCTCACTTGTCCCATATTTGTTCATCTTTTGGATCTTATGGTATGATTTAAGTCGATGTGGAACCCTTCTGCATGATGTTACATTCGAAAAACCGTCTCGTCCTTAATTTTTGCACGCTAGTGTATAAAGAATTTCTGGTCCGATCGAGAAATTTTCATCATTTGCAACCTACAAGTCAACAAATTATCTGAGGGCATGTGCTGCTTCAAGAAACCTTTCGGTGTGTTTGTGGAATGGGGGGGGGGTACACGTGTACAATGTTATGTTAAACGAAATTTGTTTTGGATTTTATGGATTTTTACACTGCCTGAAAATAAACATCTTTCTTTTTCTTTATGTTGAACTTGAAATCGAAAAAGAATTAAGAAAAAAGTTTGTAATTTAAAAAAGAAATAAAATTACAATGCCCCCTCTTCAATTCATGAGAATTAATAGCGGCAATAAGGTGCACAAAACCCTCTTTTCAAATTTTTACTGTCTGTAGCAGTGGCTTACGCCGAAAGATCGTTTTACAAACTTAAAATTATGAAAAGTTACTTCTGATTAAATGTGAAACAGGAACGACTTTTTTTTCGTTAGTATTTAAAACAAAATTGCTACAGGCTTAGACAATTTGGACATTGTTCTAAAGTTTGTAACAAAAAGAAAAAAAAAAGCTTTCAAATGTTAATTTTACCTGAAACTACGTTTGTTTGTGTGCTTTCTTAAAGCTTAAGTTTTTAATTTATAGGAAAAATAATTTCATTTAAAACGAAAACCAGTTATTTCGAATTCTACTGTTAGTTTTATACAATTTATTTGAATATGTACTAATAGAAGATATTGTTTGGTTAGAATAGCTCAAGAGACGCCCGTCATGTTCAATGCTATATACATATACTGTATCATCATCATCATCATTGTCAACCATTATCAATCCACTGCTGGACGAAGGTCTCCCCAAGTTTCCTCCACAACGGTCTATCTTGTGCCAGTCTCCTCCATGTCACACCTGCATACTTTCGAATTTCATCCACCCATCTCCCATGTGGTCTTCTCCTGGGTCTTTTCCTGTCCCTTGGAATCCAATCTAAAATTTCGGCTGTCCATCGATGATCTGCCCTTCTGGCAGTATGTCCAGCCCATTGCCATTTCAGGGATTTAACTCTGATCATGATGTCTTCCACTCTTGTCATTTTTCGGATCCACGAGTTCCTCTTCTTATCTCTCCTGGTTACACCAAGCATGCACCTCTCAATGCTCCTTTGAGTTGTCTGCAGCCTTTGTATGTCTCTTTTAGTTAAGGTCCACGTCTCTGCACCATACGTAAGCACTGGAAGGATGCATTGATCAAACACTTTTCTTTTAAGACATAATGGCATATTGCTCTTGAAAATTATGCTGTTTCTTCCAAAAGCTCTCCAGGCAAGTTTTGTACGCCGATTAATTTCTTCATCAATGTGACCCTCACTTGATATCTGCTGTCCAAGATAAACGTACGTGTCTGTTATCTCCAGCTTTTCTCCATCAATCGATAAATCTTCATTTCTTGTAAAAGCATTGAACATCACTTTTGTCTTCTGAAAGTTCATTTTTAATCCCACTTCTTTACTCTTGTCAGCAAGTTGCTGGATCATACTCTGCAACTCTGATGGGGTAGTTGCAAAAATGACTACGTCATCAGCAAAACGAAGGTGGGTTAGATAATCTCCATTAATCTTTATCCCCTTGTTTTCCCAGCTCAGCGACTGAAAAACACCCTCCAATGTGGCATTAAAGAGCTTCGGAGATATGGTGTCACCTTGCCTCACTCCCTTTCCAATTTTTACGTGTGTTGTATTTTCAAACAGCCGAATCTTTGCACTTGCATTTTCATAGATGTTATTAATAATATTAATGTATGCATCTTCAATACCGCAGGTTTTCAGAGCCATTGTAACTGCTGATGGTTTCACCGAATCAAAGGCTTTTTCATAATCGATAAAAGCCATGCACAATGGAAGTTCATATTCCCTCGCTCTTTCAATTAGTTCTCTCAGTACGTGGATATGATCTATTGTGCTGTAGCCACTCCTGAATCCAGCTTGTTCTCTCGGTTGAGCCATGTCCAGTGTTACCTTCAAGCGGGGTGAAAGAACTTTAGTGAAGATTTCATAAACTACTGATAGGAGGCTGATAGGTCTGTAGTTTCCGAGATCCTCAATGTCACCTTTCTTATGTAGCAGGATCATTGTAGTGGTGTTCCAATCCTCAGGAATCTTTCCTTCATTAAGACATCGAGTGAAAATTTGGGCGAGTACTGTTTCGATTTCTCCACTTGCTTCTTGTATGATGTCTACAGTAATTCCATCTTCTCCTGGAGCTTTTCCTCGCTTCATGTTCTTGATTGCATGTGCAACTTCTGCTGGAAGGACTGGAGGAACTCTGGTACTGATATCTTTCATGATGTCTGGAGTGCATGTATCATCCCTTTCATGTAATTTGGAGTAGAAATCTTTCACTCTTGTCAAAATTTCGCCTCTATTTCTTGTTACAGAACCATCTTCTTTTCTCAGTGCCAGAATCTGTTTTCTTCCCTTACTGAGATGTCCCTTTGCTATCTTTAGGCTTTGGTTGTTTTCAATTGCTTTCCTCACTAGTTCACAGTTAAATTTTCTTACGTCTTCAGTGATACTTTTTCTTACTGTCTTGCATAGCTCTATATATTCCACTTTGGAAGTTGCATCTTCTTTAGTTGTCCTCATCTCTCTTCTTTTTTGCATCAACATTTTCGTTTTTCCTGATAATTTGTTTACATGCAACTTGTTCTTAGACCCAGCTAATTTTGTTGCTGTTTCCATAAGAGCTTTGGTTACTTTTCTGTTAACTTCAGAGATGTCCACTTCTTCCGATGTTAGGCCTTCTAAAGCAGAGAACGAATAGGGCAAACGTGAATTAGGGGTTCCAACTTGAAGGTATTATGGTGTTTTTTAAGGTTTGTTATGTCAATAGATTTTGTTTGTCTTATGAGCTTGCCACGTTCAAGTTTAGTGTTGAGGTGCATCTTACATCTCACCAATCTATGGTCACTACCTGTGTTGAACTTGTTTAGCACACTGCAGTCTTCTATGACGAATTTTTTGTTACACATAATAAAATCAATTTCACTTGTCGTCCCATTTGGATGTCTAAATGTCCATTTCCTGTGTGGCTTCTTCTTGAAGAAGGAGTTCAAGATGAAAAACCCTTCTGCCTCTGCAAACTCAACGAGAGTATTTCCACGCTGGTTTCTGTTGCCGTGACCGAATTTACCTACTGAAGTTTCATTCTGTTGCCGTTGCCTTATTTTTGCATTGAAATCTCCCATAATGTTTTTCAAGTGCTGTTTACCTTTATTATTTAGATGACAAATTTCCTCATAAAATTCTTCAATTTCTTCTTCAGGATGACTTGTGGTGGGTGCATAAGTTTGAATAATCTGAGCCTGGTATCTTTTCGAGAGTTGGATAATAAGTCGTGCAGCTCTGTCAGAGGAACTTTCAACTTCTACAACGTTATCCTTCAGTTTCTTGTTTATTATAAATCCAACACCACTAGTTCTGCCAGTATCTGTCCCACGATAGTAGAAGAGATGTCCACTTTTCAGTTCGATGAGATCTTCTCCTTTTCTCCTTACCTCACTTAGCCCCACGATGTCCCACTGGATCCTTTGTAGTTCCTCTTCCAATTCAAGAAGCCTTGAATCAGAAGATAGGGAGCGTCCATTATACGTAGCCAAGGTCAGCATCAGATGGCAGCCTAGTCCGGTCCTCCGGGGATTCTTAGCACCCTCTGCCTTCATGTCGCACTGGCCGCTGCCTTGGCCAGGTACATTCCAGCTGCCGGAGACTGAGGGCTAAGATTTAAGTTGTGGAATCATTTTGGAGGGGTTTGGCCATAACTCACCACGCTGGCCAAGCGGGTTGGTGAGTGTGGGATAGAATTTCCTCTAATCCCGATGGTACAGTTATACCACTATTGGCGGTCGTCAGAGCCCCTTTAGTGGGAACAGGATGCACCACGAGAAGGCGGGGTTGACATTTGTCAAGGAGAGGCTGTGATGTTACGCATCACCTGACCTTACATCCCATATACTGTATGTATATATATATAATCTCAATCCCTTATATATATATATATATATATATATAAGGGATTGAGATTATATATATATATATATATATATATATATATATATATAAGGGATTGAACTTCAGTAGGTAAATTCGGTCACGGCAACAGAAACCAGCGTGGAAATACTCTCGTTGAGTTTGCAGAGGCAGAAGGGTTTTTCATCTTGAACTCCTTCTTCAAGAAAAAGCCACACAGGAAATGGACATGGAGACATCCAAATGGGACGACAAGTGAAATTGATTTTATTATGTGTAACAAAAAATTCGTCATAGAAGACTGCAGTGTGCTAAACAAGTTCAACACAGGTAGTGACCATAGATTGGTGAGATGTAAGATGCACCTCAACACTAAACTTGAACGTGGCAAGCTCATAAGACAAACAAAATCTATTGACATAACCAACCTTAAAAAACACCATAATACCTTCAAGTTAGAACTGAAGAACAGGTTTTCTGCTTTAGAAGGCCTAACATCGGAAGAAGTGGACATCTCTGAAGTTAACAGAAAAGTAACCAAAGCTCTTATGGAAACAGCAACAAAATTAGCTGGGTCTAAGAACAAGTTGCATATGAACAAATTATCAGGAAAAACCAAAATGTTGATGCAAAAAAGAAGAGAGATGAGGACAACTAAAGAAGATGTGACTTCCAAAGTGGAATATATAGAGCTATGCAAGACAGTAAGAAAAAGTATCACTGAAGACGTAAGAAAATTCAACTGTGAACTAGTGAGGAAAGCAATTGAAAACAACCAAAGCCTAAAGATAGCAAAGGGACATCTCAGTAAGGGAAGAAAACAGATTATGGCACTGAGAAAAGAAGATGGTTCTGTAACAAGAAATAGAGGCGAAATTTTGACAAGAGTGAAAGATTTCTACTCCAAATTATATGAAAGCGATGATATATGCACTCCAGACATCATGAAAGATACCAGTACCAGAGTTCCTCCAGTCCTTCCAGCAGAAGTTGCACATGCAATCAAGAACATGAAGCGAGGAAAAGCTCCAGGAGAAGATGGAATTACTGTAGACATCATACAAGAAGCAAGTGGAGAAATCGAAACAGTACTCGCCCAAATTTTCACTCGATGCCTTAATGAAGGAAAGATTCCTGTGGATTGGAACAGCGCTACAATGATCCTGCTACATAAGAAAGGTGACATTGAGGATCTCGGAAACTACAGACCTATCAGCCTCCTATCAGTAGTTTATAAAATCTTCACTAAAGTTCTTTCACACAGCTTGAAGGTAACAGTGGACATGGCTCAACCGAGAGAACAAGCTGGATTCAGGAGTGGCTACAGCACAATAGATCATATCCACGTGCTGAGAGAACTAATTGAAAGAGCGAGGGAATATGAACTTCCATTGTGCATGGCTTTTTATCGATTATGAAAAAGCCTTTGATTCGGTGAAACCATCAGCAGTTACAATGGCTCTGAAAACCTGCGGTATTGAAGATGCATACATTAATATTATTAATAACATCTATGAAAATGCAAGTGCAAAGATTAGGCTGTTTGAAAATACAACACAAGTAAAAATTGAAAAGGGAGTGAGACAAGGTGACACCATATCTCCGAAGCTCTTTAATGCCACATTGGAGGGTGTTTTTCAGTCGCTGAGCTGGGAAAACAAGGGGATAAAGATTAATGGAGATTATCTAACCCACCTTCGTTTTGCTGATGACGTAGTCATTTTTGCAACTACCCCATCAGAGCTGCAGAGTATGATCCATCAACTTGCTGACAAGAGTAAAGAAGTGGGATTAAAAATGAACTTTCAGAAGACAAAAGTGATGTTCAATGCTTTTACAAGAAATGAAGATTTATCGATTGATGGAGAAAAAGCTGGAGATAACAGACACGTACGTTTATCTTGGACAGCAGATATCACGTGAGGGTCACATTGATGAAGAAATTAATCGGCGTACAAAACTTGCCTGGAGAGCTTTTGGAAGAAACAGCATAATTTTCAAGAGCAATATGCCATTATGTCTTAAAAGAAAAGTGTTTAATCAATGCATCCTTCCAGTGCTTACGTATGGTGCAGAGACGTGGACCTTAACTAAAAGAGACATACAAAGGCTGCAGACAACTCAAAGAAGCATGGAGAGGTGCATACGTGGTGTAACCAGGAGAGATAAGAAGAGGAACTCGTGGATCCGAAAAATGACAAGAGTGGAAGACATCATGATCAGAGTTAAATCCCTGAAATGGCAATGGGCTGGACATACTGCCAGAAGGACAGATCATCGATGGACAGCCGAAATTTTAGATTGGATTCCAAGGGACAGGAAAAGACCCAGAAGAAGACCACATGGGAGATGGGTGGATGAAATTCGAAAGTATGCAGGGGTGACATGGAGGAGACTGGCACAAGACAGACCGTTGTGGAGGAAACTTGGGGATACCTTCGTCCAGCAGTGGATTGATAATGGTTGACAATGATGATGATGATGATATAAGGGATTGAGATTAATGGAGATTATCTAACTCACCTTCGTTTTGCTGCTGACGTAGTCATTTTTGCAACTACCCCATCAGAGCTGCAGAGTATGACCCAGGAACTTGCTGACAAGAGTAAAGAAGTAGGATTAAAAATGAACTTTCAGAAAACAAAAGTGATGTACAATGCTTTTACAAAGAATGAAGTTTTATCGATTGATGGGGAAAAGCTGGAGATAACCAATACCTACATTTATCTTGGACAGCAGATATCAAGTGAGGGTCACATTGATGAAGATATTAATCGGCGTATAAAACTTGCCTGGAGAGCTTTTGGAAGAAATAGCATAATTTTCAAAAGCAATATGCCATTATGTCTTAAAAGAAAAGTGTTTGATCAATGCATCCTTCCAGTGCTTACGTATAGTGCAGGGACGTGGACCTTAACTAAAAGAGACATACAAATACTACAGAGAACTCAAAGAAGCATGGAGAGGTGCATGCTTGGTGTAACCAGGGGAGATGAGAAAATGAACTCATGGATAAGAAAGATGACAAGAGTTGAAGACATCATGATCAGAGTAAAATCTCTGAAAAGGCAATCGGCTGGACATGTTGCCAAAAGAACGGACCTCCGACGGACAACCAAAATTCCAGAGTGAATTCCAAGGGACAGGAAAAGACCCAGAAGAAGGCCACATTGGAGATGGGTGAATGAAATTCGAAAGCATGCGTGAGTGAGATGGTGGAGACTGGGGCAAGACTGACCGTAGTGGAAGAAACTTGGTGAGATCTTCACACATCCAGCAGTAGATTGATAATGGTTGATGATGATGATGATGATTAAACATACATATATTTTCTTGAATTTGACGATAAAAAATATTACATACAACGATTTTTTTTTGAATTTGACGATAAATCCGATTTTTTTACCTGAATTATGGCGATAGAAGAAGCGTTTTATTTCGCTGAACGAAAATCAGGACAAACATGAATTATGGAAAACGCGAATCAAGGCAAAGGAGAATTAGAACAAACTTGATACTGTAAACGTTTTTAGGAGAAACTTTGATACGGACGAACGTGTTTATGGCAAACGTGAATTAGGGGAAACTTTGATACGGACAAACGTGTTTAGGGCAAACGTGAATTAGGGGAAACTTTGATACCGACAAACGTGTTTAGGGCAAACGTGAATTAGGGGAAACTGTGATACGGACAAACGTATTTAGGGCAAACGTGAATTAGGGGAAACTTTGATACGGACAAACGTGTTTATGGCAAACGTGAATTAATGGATACTTTGATACGGACAAACGTGTTTAGGGCAAACGTGAATTAGGGGAAACTTTGATACGGACAAACGTGATTAGGGCAAACGTGAATTAGCGGAAACTTTGATACGGACAAACGTGTTTAGGGCAAACGTGAATTAGGGGATACTTTGATACGGGCAAACGTGTTTAGGGCAAACGTGAATTAGGGGAACTTTGATGCGGACAAACGTGTTTAGGGCAAACGTGAATTAGGGGAAATTTTGATACGGGCAAACGTGTTTAGGGCAAACGTGAATTAGGGGAAACTTTGATACGGACAAACGTGTTTAGGGTAAACGTGAATTAGGGGAAACTTTGATACGGACAAACGTGTTTAGGGCAAACGTAAATTAGGGGAAACTTTGATACGGACAAACGTGTTTAGGGCAAACGTAAATTAGGGGAAACTTTGATACCGACAAACGTGTTTAAGGCAAACGTGAATTAGGGGAAACGAGATTTAGAGGAACCGAGATTAGGGGAAGCGAAATTACGGGAAATGGGAATTCGGGTAAAAGCGATTTCGGGGAAACGCCATTTGGGGAAAGGATATTTAGGGGAAACGAAATTAGGGGAAATGGGAATTCGGGTAAACGCGATATCGCGGAAACGCCATTGGGGTAAACGTCTTTAGGGCAAATGTGAATTACGGGAAACCAGATTTAGGGGAAACGAGATTAGGGCAAACTAAATTAGGGGAAATGGGAATTCGGGTAAAAGCGATTTCGGGGAAATGCCTTTGAGGGAGACGAGATTTAGGGAACACGAAATTAGGAGAAACGGGAATTCGAGTAAAAGCGATTTCGGGGAAACGCCATTGGGGTAAACGTTATTAGGGCAAACGAGAATTAGGGGAAACGGATTAGGGGAAACGGGTGTTCACCGTTCTAACATGAAGTTGCGAAGTTAATTCAAACGAGTGAAGGAATTCTTCTGTCAGTAAGTGTATATACAGTGGAACATTGGTTATGTTCCACTGTATATGCACTTATATATGTATATACATTGGTTATGTTCCACTGTATATACACTGGGTGAACTGTTTTTTCAACTAAACGTTTTTATAACTAAGACGAATGTTTTTTATAGACACTAATGCTGTTTTTTTTATCAGTAATACGTAACTAACTGGAAGGGCAATTTCACTTATTCATTTTCGTTAAGTCTCATTTCAGCTAAATTGCTGTCATTTTGGCGTTGTGCGAAACAAAAGCTAAAACCAAGCGATCAAAGATAGAACGAAGACGTTTCCGTTTGCAAAGGGGTTACGCAGAGTCATTGTTATCTCATATACCATTTGTTCAACTCTTCGCATCAGCGGCACCGCAGGCGAGCCATGACGGAGTGCCGAGGGGGTCAGAAGAAGAGTCTTATCTTTTCCTTTTTTTAAACTCCAAAGGTAGGGTTTACGTTTCGGTCATTTTTTAAAAGTCTGTTAGTTTCCTGTGCATTTGTCACTGCGCGCTTTTTGTTTGTTTGTTTTTCGTGTCATAACGGAAAAGCACTTCTTTTTCAAAGGAAAAGTTAGAGATCTTAAAAGAGAGAGAGAGAATAATTTCTACTTTAGTAAAGTCGAAATGTCCACGAAATAGGATTCGACAGTATGGAAATTGTTGATTATCACTTGCAAGAAAGATTATTTCAAAGAAATGGCAAACGTTTGTGGACCATCAGCATCGAAGAAAATGCATCACAAGTACATTAACTTCCTTTATTTGGGCAATTCTATTAGTGGTTGGAATTTTACCGGAAGATGAATGTACGTCGCTCTCCAGAGGCATGCAGTGCTTCACAGGTCTCGAGTTGGGAAAATACACATGTGACTACCAGCTAATATCCAGAGTAACCGCCGTGTGCAGCGCGGGCAGCAGCTAGACGGGCTGGGAGTGACTCAATAAGGTGTTGGAAGGTGTTAACAAGTATGTGGAGCCATTCTGACTGCAATGCATCTGACAGCTGCTGGAGGGTGCATGGTGGAGGATCCATAGAGCGAACAACACGATTGAGGTGGTCCCACAGAGAATCAATTGAGTTCAGGTCTGGGGAATTAAAGTACCAGGGAAATACTTTGAAATCTTGATTATGCTCTTCCAACTATTCTCGGACATTTCTAGCTGTGAGGCACGTCGCATTGTCGCGCTGGAAGATCCCATCCGCCCCAGGGAAGACAACCAGCATGTATGGGTGTACGTGGTTTGTAAGGATGGATTCATAACGAATTCGGTTCATAGCGCCTTCCACAGGTATGTGTGGACCCAGAGAATGCCACGAAAACATTCCCCAGACCTTAACGTTGCCTCCACCAGCTTGTATTCTTCCAACAATGGTTGAAGAGTGTTTGTTCTTCGATGTTTCTCGTTTCATACTCCAACGTCTATCCGTTCGATGAAGCAGAAAACGTGACTCATCGAAGCAGGCAATCTTTTGCAAATCAGCGAAGGTGCAATTCCGATACTGCCGTGCAAAGGTAAGCCTTTTCTGCCGATGCACATTTGTCAGCATAAATGCAGTGACCACCAGCCTGCATCGGAGCCCCAAACGTAAACACGGTTCTCTGAAATGTCGTTTTAGACACACTTTTGGTAGCCCCCTGGTTCATTCGGCCAGTGAGTTCCTCCACTGTAGCATCTCTATCGTCCCTCACGCACCTTCGAAGCCGACGTTCACCTCAAACATCAATGGTGCGTGGTGCTGCGTTGTTTCCACGTCGCTTATTCGCAATGGTGACATTTCTCCAATCAAGATTTACTTTAACCACAGCAGCACGCGAACAGTTCACAAACTGCGTTGTTTCAGAAATACTGCCAGCCTTGGCCCGAAAGCCGATTATCATCTCTCTTTGCAAATCTGATAAATCGCTCCTTTTATTCATGACAGCAAGGAGTGATATGTTTTCAGATTGCCTACAGTACACCTTATATACTCTCCAAGCCAGCTCACGACACGTGCCTTCTTTCATTGGATACGCGTTGTTGACGTCAAAAGTAGGAGGCAGTCACAATAATGTGACTCGACTATTTACTTTACTACGGTTCATAAATATCGTACTGGAAGTGTGTGTGAAATTCCTTTTTATTACGTTCCTTCTGAAGCGGAAATTCAACGAATATTTTTCGCGGTAAGGGGGTTCCAGTGGTACTCTGAATACCTTTATTTTCTGCAGGGGAAATCAGAATATACAGACCGCATCTTAAACGTTATACTAAGCTACCCTGGCCAAGGCTGAAGTGGATCCTACCAGGCTGTAACATTAAGCAAAAACAGCGAGAACAGAAAAGATGTGTTGAGACGCAGTGCCATCTATTGACGTAGTTAGCATTAACAAACTGATTCCGTATCATTATTTACATTTGAGATTTTATTTATATTCACTTTCACATGAACAGATGGATATTTGCATTCTGAATTCGTAGTACTTGGGCAAGATAATTTTTCTGTAGGAACTGGTGTAAGTTATGTGTAAATCTCATTCCTCGTTTATTCTTCAACGATCTAGGGCTGAGATTTTGGTAAATGTGTAGATTAGCGTCTTAAATTATTTCGTCGGAAAAATGTTAGTACCTGGAAAAAGTGCGACGTACAAATTTTAGAGTATGTAAATTAATGGCAAATTGTGCAGAAATTTCGTATTTTAAATGTCTTTTAAATATTATTATCGTAACATTTACATGTAAGTTCGATGCTGTGAAGAGACGCTGCCGTAGGCCTAACGTATCGAACGTACAGGTAAATGTTACGACAAAAATCTTTAAAAGACATTTGAAACAGAAAATGTCTGCACCATTTGTCATTAATTTTCATAATCTAAAATCTGTACGTCGCACTTTTCCCAGGTACTAATATTTTTCCGACGAAATAATTTAAAACGCAAATCTACACATTTATCTACTATTTTACTTAATATGAGTTTATATAGCTGAGGTTTTTTCTAAAATTGAATTAGGTACGTATTTATCAGAATGAAAATGCTTACCACAAACAGTAGTTGAAGATAACTTGTCATTTGGAGCAAAATCCTGACGAGATATTTCTGTCAGCAACAGTTGCTTTAGGTTCTGATCTGAGGGAAACTTATGGAATGAAAATCTTACGTTTTTCTTCTCAGAAGATGTGCATATCGGCACACAACAGTAAACGATTTTTAAAATGGGTTAGATTTTGTTGTGAAAACAACAGTTTTGTTTTAAAACTGTAAGGTTTTATTAAAAAGAAACACAAGAAAAAACGACGAGCATACACAATCCAAACAACGTGAAAACTGAGATGTTTATACCTTGGGACGCAGTGCCATCTAACGGCTGAAATCGTCCCTAACGCCCACTGGCCAATCACCAAAAGTCTATTGTCTTCAACGCTAATGTTATAGCCTGTTCTTCATCTAGTTCAGCCTTGCCCTGGCGGAGCAGTGGATAAGCGCTAGCCCATGACCCTCCGTCCATCGAAACGTGCCCGAGTCCCCACCCATGCAGGGGCAGCGCGCCCGCTTCACACCCCCCTGGAACCAGCTGCCCAAATCAGGAACGGGCTGCTGCTTACAGCCCTTCGGGTTAGAGTTCAGCTAGTAGTGAATAAGATGTTTAGCCGCTATGATACTATAGCGGCGAATATAGTTCAGCTAGTAGTGAATAACTACATAATATTCAATATAATAAATTGTTGATTGTAAAAATATATGTTGTTAACTTAAACTCTTCATGAAGTACATAGGCCTAAGAGCGAAAAAACACTTGATTGTTTTTCCTATCAATGCCAAGAATACCATCCTTAAACCTTTAATCGGCCGATGTACCTGAACCAAATGGTGCCCATATTTTCTGCGCCCCCTAAACAGGAATGTTCAAATAGCTACCTGGTTTAATGAAAGCTACGGCAAAACAATTCTGTTCCCCATCTCATCTTAGCAGCATCGAACATAAACCTGTCACTGGTGAAAAACTTTCCCTTGTAGTCCTTTATACTCTGTTCCATGACCCAAGACATGATACGGAAGAGCTAGTCCCACTGACATGGAGATCATGCCAGTAGGTTTAAATAAGTGGCTCAAACATCTTCTCTCTCCTTCAGCCGCGGATGGGCAAGTGGTCAACGTGTGTGACTGCTACGGAAAAGTTTCATGATCGATCCCAGGCAGGTACGAACGCTTGAACCAATAAATATCTACCGTGCGTCGGTGGCACGTTAAGACTCCGGGTACTAGCCTCCCGGTATAATATAAAGGCGTCTTTCTCCCCCTTTCTACCTCACTTCCGTGTCACTCTACCCCAACGGGTTGTTTAAAACTTGAGGTCAGACGCTCTCTTCCTAAAATAGTCCACACAAAATCTCTCTCAAAATCTTCTCTCCCCTATCTTAGGTTTGTTGCCATTGTTATAACCCAATCAGCAGGTAATTTGTCAAAAAGGATTAGTGTCAATCATCACCCGAAATGCCCATTTTAAATAACAAATCTAGAGGGAAAGCAACGCTTTCTCATATGCAGGTTCACTTGTTGTGGCCATGTTCAGCCCATTTTTTCAGACATCGAACATATTTCATCGAGGTGATTTTAGCTCACTTTGCTAACCCCGAGGTAATTCGTTGCAGCTGGTTATAGGGTTAATGTTCTACCTAAAGGGACTTTAAGTACAACAATAAATATGGTATTGTGAGCCTTGACAGAAAAAAAACCCACACTTTTAATTTCCGCAGCCACACATTTCTTTCATTTTAGTCTTTTGAAAGACGTAACGTTCTGCTGAATATATAGATAGATATGTAGGCAAGATTACTTTGTGACTTACCATATCCTTGGTGTTTAAAATATGGTAGTAATCGATATAAAAGTGTCTCCGTCGGGCTGGAGCCAAATATTCACCGGCGGCATTGAGCTAAATTGTGGAACTGAACCTGTGTCGCCATAACTTCTATAATGTTTAAAGGTTTTTAGCTTTTGTGCGCAGATCATTTTTTGTTAAACAGTCACTTAAGCACTTGTTCAACCAGAGCTCACTTGGGAAAATACTACTTACATAAGCATCGAATTCGTACTTTATGCTCCTTTGCCGACTTATTGCTTGTAGACACAAATCCATGATAACAGCAACAACGTACAGTATATATTATATGATATAGCACTTTAACACTTTTTTCGAAGTACAGATCAGCTTTGATTCTACAGGGTGTTTCACTACAATTACGGTGGAGTAAAAAATCTTTTTTCTCGGATGAAAAAGCTTGGGTGCGGGAAAGCTGCTACTAGTTGTCAATAACAGCTGTTCAAAAAATTCGTAATTCCAATACTATCTTCAGGAGCCACAACACCCTTGAAAACCTGAAAATTTTGACTAAAATTTGCTATGTACTGAAAAATCGAGTGTGCTGAAATTTCAATTTTGCGTTTAGCTTGGGCTTAAATTATTTATATATTTACATAAGAATCAACACAAAATATATGACTGCTATATGCTGATATCTTGAGGTGCCACATTAAGATGGAAATTCATTGAGTTTCAATACCAGCCATGACTTAACGTATTGTAAATGCCAAGAGATGGCCAAACAATTCAGTTGAAAATTACTGAATTTAAATACCAGCTGTGAGAGCGAACGTACTGGTCACGTGTTGTAGCGCCGCCTCCTACTTATGGATCTGAGGCGTCCACGCTATATGGTCGCTCACAACAACAAAAAACGGTTTGTGCTTCTTAGGAACATTCCCTCCAACTCTGTTCGAGCGAACAAACGAAGCCTTCCCTACTTTAATATTAGATTTGTGATTCAGGAAGACGGAGTGACAACAGCTAAATGTACGGAATAATATTCACCTTTAGATATAATAATATCTCTATTGAAAACATGCAAACATTTATTTCATAATCAATTAGAAGTTAGACGGCGGCAGATTACTCGTTCTCTAACATCAGGCCTAACTAAGGATTGTACCTGACAAGAATCGTGAAACGCGAAAGCTAGAATAAATTCTTCCCAAAAAAAGCTCTCTGGGCATGGAAGTTCTAGCTAGAGTCTACGTGTCACTCAGTAGCTCTATATCTCGGTGAATCTTGAGAAATAGTATTCCAACTATTCTGCTCTACCCGATGTTCCAGTCTTAGCCTGTGCTAAGCTCGTATTCTCTGTAGCGAAACATCTACTACACCAACGGAATCCCTGACTAGGGCCTATCTCGCTGCAGCGACGATCTATCTCTTCTAGGATAGATGCCCGCTAACTCCTCTTGAGCTTCGGACACTCTCCCTCCTGGAGCGTCCCTTGGCCCACACACAATAAAAGGCAAACGCGTCGCGTCGCGTCTCCTTCTATCGGAGAACTTCCCTCTCCGTTGAACGAAAGTTGTCAATGACAAGCTTGTGATATTAATTTTAATTATGGTCATATTTCATTTGCACTGATTATATTTTGATGCATACATAGGACATGTATTACTTCTTCACGCGCGGGAAGGAAAGGAAAAAGATGACCATGATTATTAAGCAACGTGTAAGATTTTTTTTGCTGCCTATCTTTGTTTGCTGTTGCGGACAGAAAGCAAGAGGTAAAAATTAAACCTCATTTTGGGGGAAGACTATGTCTCCTTCAAATGTGACACATCTTTGAAACTCACTTTCGCCGCCATAGTGCCAGAGTTGTCTAAGCGCAGGCTTCTGACCATTCATCCAAGATGGCTCCGGGTTCGAATGCCGGTGAGGCATGGATGTTGTGTTTGTCTTACTGCACTAGCTCTCTCTCCCTTCTCTGGAACCAGTGACCCTAAATTAGGGACGGGCCACTGCTTACAGCCCGTCGAGTTGCTCATGGTGAACATTAAACCCCAAACAAACAACAACAACAAAAAGGAGGTTTGGGTAGGTATCTCATATGATTCGTGCTCCAGTCTAGTGGATATTTCAGAAAATCTGAACGTAGGTACGTCAAATAAATTCTCAAGCCTGTTGCGATTATAGTTCATGGTAGGCTAAAACAACGCATGGCTTCAGACTACAATGACCTCATACTGAAAATGCGTTCGAGGTAATGTTTACAAGATGTCGGCATGTTACCTTGGCCAGCCCGATAACCAGATTTGTCTCCGATGGAGCATGTCTGGTACATACAGGTACAACATTTCCAGACTGCTTCAACCACTTTCGATAATAGATGCCCCAAGACACCATCTCGACGAAGCGTGATGCTAAGTATCTCAGGATTCCATAAGACATCTGTACGCCCCCTTCTACGGGGGGTAGTGGATTGCATTGCTCATCTGGGAGAGTTTACTTCATGCTAGCATGTTCAAGTAATCCTTCTTTTACAGTATTAATTCAATTTCTTTTTGTCTGAAAATCTGTGTGTGGGTTGTCATTTCTTACGTTTCTACTACCTGGTGTATCTAGTAGGTTTCACAGCATTTGTGACATCACTTCCTGTTGTTGCAATTTTTGCTTGACAGAGTGTATTTATAATTTGTAGGAAAGGGGACCATCCAAAATTTTTTCATTGAAAATGGGGTTCCAATAAATTGTGAAATCCTCTGTTGTACAGTTTTCTCATTTTACGGTCAGTTATTCATAAAGAATTCCTCTGATTACACAGGTCTAAAGAAAAAAACAATCTGTCCCACAAGAAGTAATATGTGATTTTAATAAAATTTTTTATGCTGAATTCAAGTATGATATTAGTTTTTTTTATCAAGGAAGATTTTTTAATGACACACGGGTTAAGTTTGAATAAATCGTATGTGTACATACACTTTTAAACCATAAATTAGTTGCCTAAAACGTAACAACTGATGACTTCCTGGTTTATTTCACATGTTAAACGCCTCTCTCAAGTGTCCAGCAATAGTCTGCCGGCATACTAGGACTCCATTTACCTTGGTATAGCTTTTCCATGCTCCAAATATGTATCTTGATGAAATCTCTTAGATATTCAAGAAAGAGATCCAAGTCTGAGTCCAGGAAATGGATTTTCAGGGACACATTGCATCCGTAGCTTTATATGAATACTGGAGTTCACACATTAAGCCACGGTAGTAGTCTGCCTTAAAATTTCCTAAAAAGGTTTTTTAACACTTTTAAAAAAACATTTCCAACTTGCTTATTCAACTTAGCTTCTCAAAAAAATTCGCCCTGTATCAATTCCCTTATTTAGAGACCTACAAAAGTTCCTTCCTTAATTTTGGTGTCACTAATTGTTGGGAAATTTTCTTTTAAATATGTGAATTCAGCACTATTTTGATCCACTGCCTTCACCAATTTTTCATATATGCTAGTTTAATGTGTAAGAAGGTAAGCAGACATTTTCGGGGTTGACCAGTGGATAGTTTACGACGTTTTCCTTCCCTGGTATTAGTGACTCACGTTTTGACCAGTATTTTCTAGTATAACGTCTCTGTCTGTCTCTACTATCCCACTCACGTATGAAACAAACGTTTTTGTATACAAACCCAAACCAAGAAAAAGAGCAGTGACTTTCAAATCCCCACAGAAGTTCCAAGAACATGTTACACAACAGATATGAATGGCCAACTGTTATCTTTATCACTCACTTTAAAACCAAAATGAAGATCATAACACTTTTTAATTAACAGGGTTAAAGTCTCATCTCTCAGCTTTAGCTTTGAAGGTTACTTCATCGAAAACGTAATAGAAAGTATCAGGGTGATTCAAACACGAACTTGACATAATGACACGATTTGAAACACAGCACTTTTGCAGAAGTTATTTTTCATTTCGAAAATATAACAACACGCGCAATGCTTACACCGTGAAGACCAGCTCATCACTAACAGAACAATGGCTTCTCAGATGTCGCGAGGCGTAGGTGCATGAATCATCTCTGACTGTGGCTAAATATAATCACTAGTTCTTTTATAATGATATATTGTTTTTGTTTTTGCACGCTGTATGAGAAAAAAAAACAATAATTCAGAAACACGATTTATGTACATTATTTCTGTTGATGGAATGCCTAAACAGTCAACAACCAGTACTGAAAAAGACGTTGTCACGAAAAAACCGTGGGTGACAGAAAAAGTCTGATTACATTTCTGAATTTAGGGTAAAAAGTTACGTTGGAAACACAATCGATATTCCATGGAACAAAAACTGTGTTTACCAGTGTTATTAAAACTTTTGACTTTCAAACTTAATTAAATTCTAATGCAAAGTATTAAATTAATATGCTGTTTTGAACTCTAAAGTATTAAATATAATTGCGTTTATTGAGTATTTAACCGAATGAATAGAATAATGAGAATCATTTATTGAGAAAATTTCCTCCTATAAAAAGAAAAGTAAGGTTTTCTGATTTTCTCTTTGTGAGAGAATATTAGATCACACAAAAGAAGGCATTCTCGTTGCCAGCTAGAACAACGATAATTTATGCAAAAAAAAAAAAAAGTGTGTGAAAGAATAACGTCTTACCTATTAAGGGTACTGTATCGGAGGTGGGAGGCATACTTTCTCCAATAACCATGAGGAAAACCGTCATGGAGAGCAAAGTGGTGATCCCAAGGGTTACTTTTTCTCCTGAGTCGGATGGCATGTAGAAACTGAGAAGAGCAATTCCAGTGATCAGCACGCAAGGAAGGATCAAGTTGAAGACATAAAATAAAGGACGACGGCGTAAGATGATGGAGTACGTTATGTCAGGATAGGGCTCTTGACAACAGCTGTAGAACACTTCATTTCTTTTCACCACCATACGAATAAGATCCCACTCTCCGTTTTCCACGTAATTTGAAAGATCTCCTTCGGTGGTTTGTATCACCAAATTCACCTTAAAAAGCATAACAGATCAATTGCATACAGAAACACGAGGACAAAATTTTTCGTATGCTCTACAAGATGGTTAAATTGAATTCAATAAATCTTGGTTATGAAAAGAAATACGGAATTTGGTGGTTTTCCTCATTCTCGCTGATTTTTTATAATTTTCATAAACATAAAAACATACAAGGTGTGATCAAAATGTACCATGAGTGAATTAATTAAAAAAAGGACAAGACTTACAGATCTGAAATTTAATCGCCTTCGAAGTAGTCCCCTTCCGAAGTCACACACTTAGCCCAGGGCTGTTTACAATGCTCAAAGCATCTCTTGAAGTCATCTGAAATAGCGAACAGCTGCTACATCGCAATGTGTTGTATCTCCTCAATAACTTGAAATCTTTTTCCTTTCAAGTGTATTTGTTCTAAAAAAGTCGCCGGGAGCGAGCTTTGACGAATATGGTGGGTGTCAAACCTGTGCAATGTGGTGTTTAGCAAGAAACCGCTGCACAAGTTGCGATTCATGGGTAGGTGTGTTGTTACCGTGAAGTTGCTATTCGCCACACTTATCCAATTCCGGCCTTTTGTGACACACTGCTCCCTCAAACACTGCAAAACTTGACAGTAGTACTCTTTGTTGGGTGTCTGGCATGATGGGGCGTATTCATGATTGAAAACAAAAAAACAGTCAGCATCGTCTTGACATTGCTGTGGCTCTGTCGTGCTTTCTTGGGTATGGAAGAGTTTGGGGTCTCCCATTGTGAAGACTGGGCCTTAGTTTCTCTGTCATATCCATAAAAAACCACTTTTCATCACCAGTTACGATAGTTTTAAAAAAAATGTCGTCATTTTCGACGCACTCAATCAAGTAGGTCACTAGCAGCTGAAACAAGGGCCTGTTCTTGCTCATTTAAGAGCAATTTTGGCACAAATTTGGCTGAGATACGTCTCATACCCAAATCGATCGTAAGAATCGATTGAATTGAACCTAAACTAATGTTGAAGTCTTCAGATAATTCGCTAATAATGATTCAGGAATTTTCCCCTTACGGCTGTGTGCACAAGTATGACATTGTTTTCACTCTTTCTGGTAGCGGGCCTCCCAGTCTGTTCAGCACTTTCTCGACCATCTTTAAAACGTTTATACGACTCATAATCTTGTACACGACTCATACAATCCTCCCCATAAACTTTCTGTAATTTTAAGTATGTGTCTTAGCAAGTTTCTCCACGTTTTTGACAAATCTGATGCAAATTCGTTGGTGGATTTTTTTTCCGACATGACAAACGCGAGTAACAGTTTCACACACGAAAGAACATGGCACTACTGCAAAAAAAAAAAAAAAAAAAAAAAATGGAAGAGCTGGGGAGACGTGATTTACGACATATGCGCAGTCGATTCTAAGGTGAACCTGTGCCAAATCACTTCGTGCTGTGTCGCACAACTCCGAAATTATGCAACCAGACTGGATACCTTTTGATCACACCTCAGTGTTTATTTATTTTGAGATAAGAAGGTATTCATAAACGGAACAAATTATGAGTGCCGTCGGCGGCTCACTCTGCTTGTCAACTTTCCGGCATTTGGGCTCCCCGCCTTGACTTCATAAAATGTGAATTAAAAATCTCCATGTTCTAGTTACCTGCCAGAGGTATCTGATTCCTCATAGTATTGATTGTTGGGAAAACACATTAAAATTTTTGGTTGCAGGATGTTCGGTTTAACCAAAGACATGACTTAGTAAATATACAGGGGTTGGACAAAATAATGTAAACACTATGATTACAGGGGTCAATATTATTCGTGAAGACTACGCTGGAAAAAAAGAAAAACTTGGTGATTATCTTTTGTAGATCTTTTTTTTTGTATATATTCTTTAGGTTGTATGCCAGTGTAGTACAAGTTGTGTTCAGCAGCCGTTCGTATGAGCGGTTCGTGAAATGGGTGACCTGCCAGATTTCCAAAGAGGACAAATCGCGGGAGCCCGTTCAGCAGGAGCGTCTGTAACCATAACAGCCAAATTGCCTCGTGTTTCAAAAGCAACAATGTTCATGGTTATGAATACGCGCACAAAACATGGCAGTTCTTTATCGGCGAAGATGAATAGTCGGCGAAAACCGAGATTGAATAGCTGGACCGTCGAACGCTAACAAGTATTGTCTAAACAACACAGAACTACTGCTGCAAAATTGACAGCAGAACTTATTATCCACCCGGAAGACCCTGTTTCTACAAAAGTAGTCTGCAGCGAAATTCACAAAGCCAACATCCATGTAAGAACTGAAATTGCTAAACCTTTAATCACAGAAAGCGCTTCAATGCAAAAAAGATGGTATCATGAGCATAAAACCTGTAAAACTGATGACTGGGAACGAGTGATATGGTCCGATGAGTCTTCATTTACATTACTCCTAACAATAGGTAGGGTTTATATATGGAGAACCCACAAGGAGGCGTACGATTCGGAATGCCTGGTTGTAACTGTCAAATATGGGGGTGAGCCTGTGATGATTTGGGGGACCATATTTTGATATTCGGCTGGCCCCATCATTACCCTACATGGGCAAGTTACTGCCAGCGAGAACTTAGACATTATAGATGATTAGATGCATCCTATGGTCTAAATGCTGTTTCCCAACAATAAGGCCAATTTTTCAAGATGATAATGCGCCCTACACAAAGCCAGAACAGTTCAGTGTTGGTTTGAGGAGCACAGAGAGGAACTTCAACAGCTGTCCTGGTCAATTAAATCACCTGACTTGCATATCATCGAACCACTCAACAAAGTGAGAAGCAGATTCCCTCCTCTAACATGTCTCAAACAATTGGCTGATCCTCTGATCGAAAATTCCTGGAACAATGTTGTTTTCTACATTTCCTGTTTTGCATCTAACCCAGTCTTTTGTCAGTACACACAATGAATTTTGTGATTCTATCTTCAATTTTATCATTCAGACTTTCTCATTTTTACTTCGAACTGATTTATTGGGGATCATTGTATCCAAAACAAATTCATACATGCTTTGCGTATTTTTTATTTCACAGTAAGATATCATTTTTTGCAGCTTCTTTCTTGAATCATTCACTGGACTTCCAGGATTTGTTTCTGTGAGTCCTTTTCTCAGTAATAAATCCACTGCAATTTTTGAATCTTTGGAAACAACTGATATTTAGCAGAAATATTCAATTTCATATTTTTCCTCTTAGCATATCACTTTTCACCACCAACTTTATTAGGAATAACACCATCTTTAGAATGTACCTGGCTAATCCATATAGCAAAGCATTTTCTAGATTTCATGTTTCCCACTTTTCTGTGTGAGTTGCGTTTCATATCCATAATTTTTATGCTTATCCCTCTTAAATTTATATGCTTTTCATTCTTATGCTTATGCTACACTGTTCCTACAGTTGTCTTATCAAAACACAATGAAACATGATCGGTATTGACTCATGGTTAGATCCACGGTCACGCTCTTGAAATGGTAATTAAACCTTTCTCATCAGCATAAAGCAACATTTCCTTCATTTTGATGTACTTTAAGATAAACGAAAATTAAAGGATGCAAATCCACATGAAACACAACAACAAAAACGACAGATATCTGAAAATTCCTAGTACGACGCAGGAAGTATATAGAGGAGGAAAGCATGTTTGGGGTGACGTATACCTTTAATTTAACCTTGATTTCGAGATCTTGTATTCATATGTAAATTTGGTTTCTTCTCGTTAACGATTTTCTAAGCTTTACATCACAGATTCCCTCTGGACGAATTTGAAGTTGGAAGCCTCTGACAGAGAGTCAAAGTGCAATCTTTATAATTCGACTCGAGATATACACAGTTGAGTCACATTATTGAGACCACCTCTTACTTTTGACGTTAACAGCGCGTAGCCAATGAAAGAAGGCTTGTGTCGTGAGCTGGCTTGGAGGGTATATAAGGTGTATTGTAGGCAATCTTAAAACATATCACTCCTTGCTGTCATGGATAAAAGGAGCAATTTATAAGATTTGCAAGGAAAGATGATTATCCGCTTTCTGGCTAAGGGTGGCAGTATTTCTGAAATAGCGCAGTTTGTGAACTGTTCGCGTGCTGCTGGGGTTAAAGTGTATCGTGATTGGAGAAATGGAACCATTGCGAATAAGCGACGTGGAAACTGCGGAGCATCACGTGCCATTGATGGGAGAGGTGAACGTCGGCTTCGAAGGTGCGTGAGGGCCGATCGACACGCTACAGTGGAGTAACTCACTGGCCGAATGAACCAGGGGGCTACCGGAAGTGTGTCAAACACGACAGTTCAGCGAACTCTGCTGCGTATGGGCTCCAATGCAGACGGATGGTCACTGCACCTAGGCTAATAAAGGCGCTTCGGCAGAAAAGGCTTACATTTGCACGGCAGTATCGGAATTGGATCTCCGCTGATTGACAAAGGATTGCCTTCGCCGGTGAGTCACGTTTTCTGCTTCATCGAGTGGATGGACTGTAGCGTATAAGGCGAGAAACAGCGCCGAACAAACACTCTTCAACCATTTCTGGAAGCACACAAGCTGGTGGAGGCAGGGTTATGGTCCGGGGAATGTTTTCGTGGCATTCTCTGGGTCCACTCATACCTGTGGAAAGCACTATGGACCGAATTCGTTATGAATCCATCCTTGTAGACCACGTATAGCCATATATACTGATTGTCTTCCCTGGGGCGGATGGGATCTTCCAGCACGACAATGTGACGTGTCACACAGCTTGAAATGCCCGATAGTGGTTGGAAGAGCACGACGAAGACTTCAATGTACTTCCCTGGCCCCCTAATTCCCCAGACTTAAACCCAATTGAGCATGTGTGGGACCACCTCGATCGTGTTGTTCGCCCTATGGATCCTCCACCACGCACTCTCCAGCAGCTGTCAGATGCACTGCAATCAGCATGGCTCTACGTACCTGTGAACACTTTCCAGAACTTTATTGAGTCACTCCCGGCCCGGTTATCTGCTGTCCATGATGCACACGGCGGTAACTCTGGATATTAGCGGGTGGTCACGATAATGTGACTGGACCGTGTAATTACTTATATGTAAAATGTTTGAGGTGCAATGTTTCGAGGGTACTTTTTTTTCTACTGTTACAAAAGCTCTGTTATATACACGATTGTCAAACGCTCTTTAGGTACGACATTGGATAGCATTTTTTCGCACGATATTTGAGAGCACTGTTACTTGAACACAGTTTACTCTAATGCTCGACAGCAAGGTTGATTGGATTAAGGCAACGTTCTATATTTTTGTAAATTAATTCACTAGTGAAAGTTTTGTAAACTCAAGTTTTTTCAGCGCAGAGAGGATATCATTGAATGAGGATTTAACCACATATGGGGTGGTTTTGATTCAAGGCTAATTAGTATGCTGGATAAACTGTGTGATTTGGATGAGACGCGCCATAACGACTAATATAAGTGGAACTGGAACATAAGTCATTTGATTCATTTCTGACCCGTGGCCATATACTGAAGTTTATTTTATATCTTACGTACTTTTCAGCTTCAACTGAAAGCCAAATATCGGGATTCAACGAAAAGCAGATTTAATAAGCTTTTGGTTTACAAGCTACTATCTAAGCATTAAGTTAAGCTAAGCTTAGTTGTGTTGCAGTAAAGTTGACATCAAGATAAGCTCCAACCTTTAGTTTGTTGAAGTAAAACAAACTTAAAGTTAAAAGAGAACAACCAACCAAATTTAAACCTAAACTTTATATGTGGCTCCTATACAGTTACTCAAAAGGAACGTTTATACGTCACAGTGGAAATTAAGATGCAAATGTAGTTTAGTTCATCTGATTTGATGAAATGATAAAGAACAGGATATAAACTGGATAGTTAGTCTCTACTTCTCGGTTCAGCGACCTCTTCGATTTTTAACAGTATAAATGTTTCCAGAAGAGCGAAAAGCCCCATCGCTCAAAATCAACACAACAGACACGCGGATATCTTCTCAGGTGTAATAGATCACTGACGACACTGTTTCTGATATTCGACAGCGGATGATATTTTGTGAAACATTTAATGATATTATCATGTTTTCCAGCACAGAAACGAGGGACTACTGCCTTCCTCATTCATCATTTCTTTCAAGAATGGCCAGACTCAAATGTTTTCCCGACGTACATCAGGATGATTGGATGGGAGGTTCGGAATTGTGAGTTGGATATGAAAGTTCGGAAAGTAACCCCGTAAATTTTTGAGGAGTTACAACAGAAGCATTTTGCGTACGAGAAATGTCTTCAAAATATCTTCATGAATGGTGGTCTGTGAGTTGAAAGTTTTTGGAAGAAAACTGTGTCTTTAGCGCGATGGCATAAGATCCTTAATACGCGCGCAATGAGAGAAAGTGAGAATTGCGGTTTAAAAGGTAAAGGCTTGACAATGTTTGACTGTATGTAAATACGAAGAACAATCTTTGTTCTGAAATAATTGTTCGTAATTCTAGTAGTTGCTAAAAACTTGGTATGCTTTCAAATACTTTCACTTACAGCATTCAACTACTTTTACGAGTGTATTATAAAATTGCGAGTGTATATAATTGCTATTTATTAAATTTGCGGAAAGATTCTGCGTATGATGCGACAAAGTTGCAACAAACATTTCTCGCAAAAGCAGACAATAAAGGGGGCTATTCTTTAATGTCATATAACCAAAAAAATTTGAAAGCTATTGCAATTAGAGAGTGTGACGTAGTACAGAGTGAAAACATGTGTCAAGACGACAAATCTGCAAAGAGATATTCTGTCCTCGTAGCTGAGTTGGAAGAGCGACTTACTCCGGAGTGAGGGGACACGGTTTCGATGTCCGCCGCTGACGAACGTGTGTTTTTACAAGCGTCATTTGGAGGAACGAAGTTTTAATACAGTTGATTTCTGAAAATATTCTTTTGTTTCCTGGTTCATACCAGAAGATTTAAGAAAAGATTGTACTCGTTTTGAGGTTTAAGAAAGGAGTCACCCGTCTCTAATTTAGAGCCAATAGTTTCAGAAGAGTGATAGAACAAACACAACATCCATGTCTTTACCCGGAATTTGAACTCAGACTTAGCAGTGTGAAAAGTCATAAGGCCGGGCCCTAGACCACTCAATCCCTAGTCGATTACGTATTTCTATATTCTGAGTTTTGTACAATTATTCAGAGCAGATGAAACAAAAAGTTTTAAGGAACGTGAGAAAGTGACTAAAAGTTGTTTACCTGGTACCCATCGTAAGTCCAAGAAGCAAACTTCATGGTGCACGTTTGTTCATCGAATGGAAACCATGACACATCTATTTTGCATGAGCTTTTGAAAATGGCGCTAGATAACCATGTAAGATTCCCGTCTGAAACCACAATCACATTTGTGCTCAATATCGCATTGTTGTACTGTGAGTCGGCACTGAAAAATAACACATAATAATCAACAAAAATATTTTGGATGGTCTTATACGAAAGCTGCTGAAATTGTATCCGAATTGACCCGGTTGCAGAAACATAGGCCACAGCGGATTGTTTTATTTTCATAGGACATAGCCTATTTGTTTTATTTTCATTTTTTATAGGAGAACTTATCATGCAAAGGCAAAACATATAGTGAATAGCACCATGATCACATTCTTTTCTCTATTTTAAAATCCGAGTGGTAATTTATTATTTAATGCTGTCAAATATCAACCTTTGCATTTAATAGCTGGAATTTAACCTTCAGAAAAATGTAACCATAGTTAGGGATACCAAAATTTTACCAATTGAAATACTATAGTGCTCATATCTTCTCTCGTCTCTTCTTTGAAGGTTATTCTTTTGTTTTGAGAGAAATAAATTAGCCAGTTGTACAAAACCAATAACGTTTACTTTTCCCAGAAAGCTCTTAAGAAAAATTACTTATTTTGAAGATTAGGACCCAAACCCTGTAAATGCCACGTTTTTCCGATAATTATTTTAATTCGGATACTTCATGAACACCCTTCGTATACAATTCATTACATACAAAATTATCAAAATAGAAAAAAAAACGTAGCATCCTTGACAAAACTACATAAGTATTGTGAAAGAACTGGTATTAAAGGTTTACCAGGGAGCAGAGGTCTCTGACGCAGAAATCATAGTGTCAAAAATGTGTTACACATAATGTATACAAAAATGCCATCAAACGATACAACTTAAAACAGAGGACGAAAGAGTATAACGATACACAAAAACAAGCTCCACTAATGCGGACACAAAATTTATAAATGAGGAAATAAGAAAAAACAACTAAGAATATTACTAAAATATTGAAGTGTCACCACACCAAGTCCCGTTGGGGAACTTGAGGGCATAAATTTTGTTAACGATTTTCGATCGACTAGATTGGCAACAATGACATTGGGTTTCCTAGTATAGGCGACCCAGTCTCATCGTTGGGACTTAAAAGCGTTGCGTTTCATTCGAGCTCGTACGAGGTTGTCGCAAGAACTCATATGCCGCAAAGAAATTAAATTTAAAAGCTAACATTTCGTTTTATGTTTGAAGGGGTATCTGTGAAGAAAGAAAACTATTGCTTTAAATTAAACCAGAACACCGAGACACTCGTACTCATTTGCAGAGCAGCGAGAAGAACAACACGTTGTTTAAAGAAACAAATATAAAAAATTTTTTGTGTATGATTCTTAATTTAGATACAATTTAATGGTGGGACCAGTTTAAGTTATAATAAGACATCTCTACAAAAAGAAGTTATGGTTTAACTTGAGAATTGTAGAACTACAAATGTCCCTAACAATCCAACTAGTACGAGGTGAGCAATAATATTTCATTTCTAAACTTTCAATTACTCAGCGTGCAAGAGATTGAAATAATTGGATGATGTGTTACCCTAAATAGAACTTCTGCTGTGCTGCACCGATCCGGCGGTTAGGGAAAGCGCTTGTCGTCTGGTGGACGTAGTCTTTGGCTGGTATCCTCCGTGGACAAAACACAGCCGGTAGATTTCTAATATTTTTCCTTTACTTTTCTGGGGTGTCTAACATCCTGCCTCCGTGACGACAGACTTCTTGACCCACGCACAGTTAGGCATTTTTTACCTACCGCTGCTGTCGAGCTGCGACTTCCAACACAAAATGCCAGCAAACCACTCAGACCAAAATACTGCGACCGACCGACGTCCAAAAAAAAAAAAACAAAAAAACAACCTCTTCCAAGTTTTTCCTTTTAGTTTAGTTTCGCTTTCCTTACAGCCTCGCTGCGAGGCGTGTCCTTACCTCGAGAAGACGTCCCTTGCCCCTTCATTGGTTTCTGGATCCTCCCCACCACCTCTCGTACGCAAGTGGACCGCCGTCCAGTTGCTGCCGGCCAGTGGCTACCTTGAGCAGATGTTCTCTGAGCCTGCTGACCATCTGCTGAGCCAAGCCCTTTAAAACTTTATTTGGCCGTAACTGTCACCCCGTTGTTGAGTTCTATTATCGGAGCATCCGAGCAAACCCTTTTAAAACTTGAAGACTGCCCGAAGGCACGTATGCCCGACTGAAATATGTTCTCCGACACCGAGCTTGGGTGACATTTATTGCCTAGCCTTATCTTCTTACCAGCTTTAAGATTCTTTCTTAAATTTCCGCCGTATAGCCACCACTGCGCCATTGTTAGTTAAGGAAGCATTATGTAATTCGCAATGCTGTTGCTTCTGAAATGTCGGGAAATAGAAGAAAATACTTTTCTCTTCGTTTGTGAAATTTTGCACCAGGCCTGGTGTTGGCGATTTAGATCTCCTTTCCCTCGCGGAGGGAAAGCAAAGAAAAGAAAAGAACCCAGCGAATCCCTATGCGGCCTGGGTTGGGATAATATTTCTTGCACCTAATTACGAATTACTCCAACTAAGCAGTTACATAATTATTTATGTTAATTAATTAACATAATTAAAACAATTAATTTGGTATTTGAATCCCGAATTTGAGTATTTCTATACCGAAAGCAATGTGCCCGAAATTAGAATGGTATTTGAATCCCGAATTTGAGTATTTCTATGTCGAAAGCAATGTGCCCGAAATTAGAAGAATTTTCGCGGCAACAGAAGGAAAAGTAAAACAAAAACTGCAACAATGTTAAAACTGTATAAGGAATGCAACAAAGATCAGACTGAAACGGGAGCACTGTGAAATGTCAACAGCCCCTAAAAATTAAGACTAAGAACAAAGAAAATAACATCAACAAAAAATTAGTTAAACGTCGCACGTAAAGACATACCCTAACATCCGAGAGGCCGCACAAAAAAAAGCCCGATGACGAAGAAGAAATAAATGAAAAAAAAATCATATAGAAACTGTCTGTGCGGCTTGATGATGTAAAAACAATTCAAACGTCCAGAAAAGGTGCGAGATATAAAACATAGATATCGTGAATCATCAAAATATTATGACATTAGGTAAAAGGAAATATATCACCAAAATATGAAAATGGCAAACACGACTTACAAACAACAGATGATGAATGCTTAATGGATTGTTCTTAGTGAAAAATTTATGGAATTGTTATTTACTGAGTAGGAAAGTGGTATTAACAAAGTAATGCCGAGTAAGGGGTGTGCGAGGACTTCCTCATGAAGGTTCTTGAGGAGACTGGACTTCTACAGCTGAGTCGTAGGTTAGGGAACAGTCAGTTTGCTCTAGAATTTCTGACTTCACATGCCATTCCAGACATGAAAAACATGGCATCGGAAAACTGGACGGCATTCCCTTAAGTGCAGTAGCAAGTTGGTTTACTTTCAAGAGGAAACAGGCCCATAACATTATCTGCTATCTGGTTCCATTTATTTTACCACGGAAAATAACACAATAAAATTAGGACTGCTAACCGGGCTATCACAGTTCCCCGCGTTTTCACACCAAATCGATCCGAGCAGTAGTGACTAAAAAGCTAATACCGGCAAAACCTGTATAAACTAGACTACTGTACTGTCATATGGTTTAATTGACATGACATTGTGTTGCATACGTGAGCTCCGTTCACTCAACACACATCAATTTGTTCTCTGTGGGTTGCATAAGGGCACCAACAGCACGAAAATAAGCAAATAAGTTTTCGACCCGGGAAAGAAAATGCAAGGTGAAATATACACCTTCCAACAAAAATATTAGTGAAAGCACACAGCCGCGGGTAGGTCCATCGTTCGCGACAATTAAAGAGCTAAGCCTACATGGAATGAATTCAACCACGTCTGGTGATTATTTTATTTCCCTGAGAAAATGGAGTTCAGTTCCGTCGTCCCGTTCCATGGGATTCATATCCAAATATTTGGCGAGCCATCAGAGATGCTGCATGTTACTGGAATACAATGCGACGCATATTTTCCCAGTCTACCGTTTAGGCTGGTGCGTTGTAATCTTGGAAAAGTTTTCTCATTCTGGGTGTGGAATTACACAGTGCGTCAAATAATTTTTAAGACTGGCGCTAGATTTCAGCCTAAAGTGGCGCCACCAGTGTAATCGCGAATGCGTTATAAACCGTGACCATCTGCTTGCTTTCTGCCAAAAGTACTGCGCAGTTGTTAAAGTAACTCAAAAGAAACGGCCATTCGTTAGAGAAGTAAACTTTTTTTCATGTTGAATTATTAAGATGGAACAAAGTGCTGTTATTAAATGTAACGCAAAACTTGGTAAAAGTGCCTCGGAAACGTATCAAATGATGAAACAAGTTTACGGTGAGTTTTGTTTAAGTAGATCAAATGTTTTCCTGTGGCCCAACCTTTTTTGGACGTAAGAGAGACGATAGAAGATGATAAGCATACCGGAAGACCAAGTTCATCTAGGACACTTGAGATTATTGAAAAAGTGCGTGATTTCGTGGCAAACTATCGATGTGCGTCACTAAGAATGATGGAAGATTCTTTAAACATCAACAAAGAAACGATTCAAACCATCCTGCTTGAAGATTTGGGCAAAACAAAAGTCTGTGCTAAATTTGTTCCACACACGTTAACAAATGAACAAAAATCAAGGAGAAGTGCACATTGCAGAGACATCATTTCAGCCGCTGAAAATGATCCAAACTTCTTAAAATCGATTGTTACAGGTGATGAGACATGGTGTTTTCAATATGATCCTAAAACAAAGCGGCAAAGTGCGGAATGGAAGTAAAAAAACTCACCACAAGCCAAAAAAACAAGAAAATTTCCATCGAAAATCAAAACAATGCTCATTACATTCTTCAATAGTAAGGGTATTATCCACAAAGAATTTGTTCCAAGTGGACAAACAATTACTGGTGAGTTTTATTTAAATGTTTTGAGGCGTTTGATGGGCAGAATTCGTCGCATTCGTCCAGAATATCGGGATGAAAACAGTTGGTGTTTGTTGCACGATAATGCACCCACTCACACCTCACTTCTTGTTCGTAGATTTTTGGCGAAAAATAACGTCTGTGTGCTGAATCCTCCACCGTATTCGCCTGAATTAGCACCCTGTGACTTTTCTTCATTCCCAAAACTTAAAATGACGTTAAAAGGGTGTTGTTTTGATAATATTTCGACCATAGAAACAGCTTCGACGCGTGCTTTGGAGGCAATTCCGCAAAGTGAACTGGAACAGGCATTCGAATCATTATTAAATCGCTGTAACAAGTGTATTGAAGCCGGAGGGACTTATTTTGAATAACAAACCAAAACAAATTATAATTTCTTGTTTCTATTTCATTTTACAGACCCAGTCTTAAAAATTCTTTGCCATACTGTGTATTGCGAGACGAACATGATCCACTCCTGTACTTAGACACTGCGAGTTGACAGAACTATTTATAATAATGAACGCAGAACCATCAGTACCTAGAAAATATTCTCTCGACGAGTACACCATCACGGGCAGCTTATCCAGATGGCAGGGAAAAATCAGCGTGCACTGTTGTATATGGTTTTCTCCACACCCTTCTCACGTCCGTCGGTATTATACAGTGTGTAGTGTGATTTATCTGACCAAGTTACACTTTTTCAATGTTCCACTATCCATTACTACTATTCACGACATAACAACCAACGAATACGTCTGTTTCGCTCGCAAATGAGAAATTTTGGTGGGCTTTTCTAAGAGGCTTTAGAGGCTAAGAGGAAATTTTGGTGTGCTTTTCTAAGAGGCTTTAGAGGCTAAGAGGAAATTTTGGTGTGCTTTTCTAAGAGTCTTTAGAGGCTAAAAGGAAATTTTGGTGTGCTTTTCTAGGAGGCTTTAGAGGCTAAGAGGAAATTTTGGTGTGCTTTTCTAAGAGGCTTTAGAGGCTAAGAGGAAATTTTGGTGTGCTTTTCTAAGATACTTTAGAGGCTAAGAGGAAATTTTGGTGTGCTTTTCTAAGAGGCTTTAGAGGCTAAGAGGAAATTTTGGTGTGCTTTTCTAAGAGACTTTAGAGGCTAAGAGGAAATTTTGGTGTGCTTTTCTAAGAGGCTTTAGAGGCTAAGAGGACATTTTGGTGTGCTTTTCTAAGCGGCTTTAGAGGCTAAGAGGAAATTTTGGTGTGCTTTCCTAAGAGGCTTTAGAGGCTAAGAGGAAATTTTGGTGTGCTTTTCTAAGAGGCTAAGAGGAAATTTTGGTGTGCTTTTCTAAGAGGCTAAGAGGAAATTTTGGTGTGCTTTTCTAAGAGGCTTTAGAGGCTAAGAGGAAATTTTGGTGTGCTTTTCTAAGAGGCTTTAGAGGCTAAGAGGAAATTTTGGTGTGCATTTCTAAGAGGCTTTAGAGGCTAAGGGGAAATTTTGGTGTGCTTTTCTAAGAGCCTTTAGAGGCTAAGAGGAAATTTTGGTGTGCTTTTCTAAGAGGCTTTAGAGGCTAAGAGGAAATTTTGGTGTGCTTTTCTGAGAGGCTTTAGAGGCTAAGAGGAAACTTTGGTGTGCTTTTCTAAGTATGGTTTTCCTCTCTCCCAGCTATAAAAATGATGGTTTTCTTCTGAATTCTTTCCTTCAAATTCTTTTTGTACAACGCGGGCTATTCATCTGCTGTTTAGGTCGTTGGGTGTGAACTTTCGGCCACACCTGCCCTTCGCGTTCTTAGTTTTGTACTGACTCTGCAAACAAGTAATCAACCTGAGACACCATTTGCGTCAATACGAGGATGTGATCCTCAACACTGCTTCAAAAATGCTTCTCCGGAAAGAAAACCTAAGGTCATGCTTCCTTTGAAGTTGCCAATGTCGGCTTTCCTCGAAGTTGCTGATGCACTGTCTTCTTTGCTTTAAATCATTAAGTGCACCACTAAGAGCCCCACATATCACGTCACGGGCATTTCATGGATACTGGAACAATGAACTCTGTAGCATTTGTATCAAGCAGTATAGCTGCTGTTACAGATACACAAGGACTGAAATATTAGAGTAGCTCTTTACCAATTCGTATAGCTCTTTATTAATTTCTTGTGGCGACAACCATCGACAAATGGATCTTAACAACCGAAGCTGTGCTAGACCGAAGCTGTGCAACCGAAACTGTGCTATTTTTACACGTCTTTTAAGGGTACTTATTAAAATCGAAGGCTAAGAGAAATTGCCTACCGCTAGTTGTTCACGGTTTCTAGTAGAAGAAATGGGAGAGAAAATGAAGAAACATCCATGTCTTATATGGAACTCAAAATAAGCTGATTTGTGTAGGTGCCACCGAACTGTAGAAGTGGCAACTCTCGAAGGGCGTTACTAAGAAGACATGCAAACTGCGGATAAAAGATATATTCAGGCTGTAGATAATCAAGAAAATACTTAAATTTTGAACAACGATGTTAACAGGGCGACTAAGGGCGAATATACAATGGCGATTCATGAATCGAAGAATATTCAAGTGTGACTATTAAATACTGAGACTGGTCGTCTTGTGTGACCAATAGAAGTAAAGGAACAGTGTTCATGGAGTGCGCACGTTAAAACGTGCTTAAAATTGCAACAACTTTACTTTCAGGGTCGCCAAGTGTTCTAGAAAATCTAGCAGGCAGAAGAGTATGTTGTTTCTTGCCAACCCCTGCAGAAAATGCGTGTCCACTACTTAGAGTGCAGGACTGATATCAAGTATTTGAAGTTAAATAAATATTGAGACATCTGAAATGGTAATGTCAGGTCTGCAATTTTAATTTTGAAGTAACAAAATAAGTCTTTGACTGGCAAAAGAGGTATAAGGAAGGTACGAAACTTCCTCATTATGATTTACGTAACGGTCTTCCAGTGGCCTGCTAGAAAGGCGTTTGCAAGACTAGAGGTGTGTTCTATTTAGTTAGATACTTAACTGCGATTATTTTGGTTCAAAAAGTAAATTTAGGTAAAGAAACACTAATTCTGAACAAAAATGTGAATACGATGTACGTTCAGCCGTTAGTTTGGAATGATGAGAAGAGACAGGAAATATGAGACTCGTGATCTGATCTTTTGAGGGAGAAGGTCAAAATAACGCAATTTTGCCAAAATTATAATAATTCATTTTGTATGATCTAGAAACAAAACATTAAAGTCTTGGGTGTGGAAGTACGATACTTTCGGTTCCTAAAACGCATATTATGAAATCACGAAACAATAACTTGTTTGTATTTTACACTCCAATGGTATAGTTCATCCAGATTCCGATTCACACAGTCCGTCAGTAGATACTGTCATGCAAAGTAGGTCGAGATAATGCGATTTTGAGGAAATTGGTAACCTGTACCGATATATATATATTTTCATATAATCCAGAAAAAAATGTCAGAGTTCCTCGTGGAAAAGTCCAATCTGGGGAAATGCAAGAAAACACCCGTTTCGCAGTCACAGAACAAGGCAATGTTGAGTTTTTATCTTCCCATCGTTGTCGTATTTCATGAAAACCTATTCCACGCAATCAGTCGATCAGGATTATGACAGAACAGTTCTGGAGTTTTACATTTCTGGGTTAAGAAAAAGGAAAGAACCGTGGCCCAATGATTGGCTTCTTCACCAAACTATGTCTTTGCTCCTAGCTCACTATTTGTAAACTGTTTTACCATAAACGTTGTCATTCATCTTCATCATTCAACGTATTTCGTATACATTTTAATGATCAGAAATTTGGCTGTGTAAAAAAACCAGTTCCACCCTCAAAAGGCGCAAATTTATCACCAATGAACAAATTCAATTGAATATGATTCTAGCCTAAGGAGGATCAAATTAAAACAAATTTCAGCAATATTAGCATGCGTGGAAAAAGGGCAAAACGTCCTTAGGTCTCTAACTTGAGGGACAACATTCATTTAGATATATAATTGCAGATATGTTTAATAATAAATTAATAAATCAGTTGCGTCACTTTATGATCTAAATTCTTCCAAATTAGGAAAAAATTGGTTCTGTTCATCTGTGAGAACTTAGTAGTCAGTTGGAGCAAAGATTCGACTTCAAGTCTGACTGGACAACAGAATGACAAAACAAAACTCTGAGCATTTTTCGGCTTCCAATTGAATCGCCAAAACTCAAGTGAGGATTTTCAACTCATTGTCCAACGGACAATAATACAGTTAAACAGAACAATGAAAACACCCTAAAGATATTCAATACCTTACAAGACGCAGAAAACACCCTCAAGATATTCAATGCCTTACCGGACTTCACATGACAGATGGGAAGACAGAAGATGAGTGAATCAGCCGAATAACATTTAAATGCAATCCCAAAAATTTTAGCTTTATCCACGGAAGGTGATTCAGATAGATGAGAGTTCTCGCGGAACTGACTGATATTTATCCTTAATTCTTGTACACGAGTGTAGCCAATACATCTGTATTTTGAATGACTACGTAGAAAAACCTTTTAGATTAAGTAATGGAACCACTAGTTGCAGCTAAATTTTACAACTTACCTGTTGAATGAGAAATCTCGTTTATGGAACTTGCTAAACCAGATTCTTACCATATGCTCCTAAGAGAGTAAAACTAGAGAAAAAGCACTGACCATCAAAATTAAGGTAGGGAAGTAGTATCACAATTTTGTTCTTGGCAATAAAGACTTGGGTATATTTCTTACTTGTTGTAGAGAATGATGTCTGGCTTCCATACTGTGTCTGCTGGCAGCCGAATGACGTGTATTCCGCCAAACATGGAAGCATTCCACTGCAGGCCGTAATCAATCCATATCTGAAAACAAAGTTTTGAATTTTTGATAGGAAAAATTTAGAGGAACTGGAAACAAATTTTTTCTCAGAGATTGATGCATATTGCGCAAATCAATAATCTTGGAACTAAGGTATACAGTCATGGGCCAGATCATTAAGACCACCTCAGTCTCCACGAATAGACACATCCCTCATCCCGGCGGTGTCATTACCGACTGGCGAAGAATGCATATAGACGGCCCGGGAAAGTCGTGTCAGTTCGTCAGAATGACGTCGGGGCAATGGGGAAGGGAATAACTTGTCGGAGTTTCAACGGCGAGTGATTACAGGTGCGAGGAGTATCTCAGTAATCTCAGCCATTGCTGGCTGTTCAAGAGCCGCAGTAGTGAATGTGTGACAGGAATGGTTCAGAGAGGAACACACATTTACTAATCGTACTTGAAAGGAAAGACCACCGCTGGTTGTGTATGTGTTCTCGAAGTAAACGGCGGTCGGCACGCAATGTCCGAGACAAAAGACGGGTTCCGATTAGGAAAGACCACCGCTGGTTGTGTATGTGATAGACTACAACCAGGATACTTAGAGAAACGTTTCCCAGCGCACAATACAGCAGACATTCTTGTGAATTGGCCTAAAGGGTAGGCAGCTTTTGTTGACCAGCACTCATCTACAACTCCTTCTACAGTGGGCACAAGATAACCATGCCTGGAAATGGGACGACTGGTAAAGAGTCACCTAATCCAATGAGTCAAAGTTCGTATTCGAGGCAGCACAGGGAAAAAATTGCCACCAGATTGCACGGTCCGACGAAAAAAGCCGGCCGCGGGGATATTATGGTGCAAAGGCTGTTCACATGGATATCACTGGATACTCCCATCCCCATCGAATATTGCCACGCCGAGTGCAAGCGGTTATAGAAACGAAAGGTGATCCAACAGGCGATTCAACTGGTGGTCAAAATGTTATGGTTCATGAGTATATTTCTTTGTTTTCGCAGAAACAGTTGGCTGACTCAAAAAATTTCGATCCGCCATTTTGTTGTTCCTGTGTGATATTTTATGTTCACACACAGCAAATCCTCGATTTAACGTTTATCATGAATCTGACGAAAATTACCTTTAAATGTGGCGAAGCGTTATGTCGTTTATGCGATTTTAAGACATTTCCATTTTCCGAAAACTAAATAGAAGTTCATTCAAACTTTGAAAATAGGTGAGTTTTTAAAAATATGTGCTATCAGAGACTTCTTTTTAAATATTGAAAATAATTTTATCTGATATTATTATTTATGAAAGTAGGATTTATAACCACCTGACTTATTTTGTAAATATAATAATTGCTGGCCTAAGTACATTAAAATAAAAGTATGAAAACATCGATTTATATCAGAACATTTTAAAAATTCTAATTTTTAATGACTCGCAGAAAAGAATTCTGCATTCCTCTCACAGTACGCGATTTGGGAGAATGCTTACGTTTCTGAAAACATTTGCGTTGCTATTTTGGTATCCGCGAAAGAAAGGATATTTTTCTCGATGGCGCAAACTGTAGAATAACATCAACTGCAGAATTTGTATATCGGGAGAAACAAAACTTCTTTTAAAACTTTGCCGTTTCTTCCTTTACGAAACAAAAATTCATTTTCTGTATATCTAAAAGTTGAGCATGAGTTTCTATCTGGGTTATCTTGCAAAGAGCGGATTAGAATCTTAGAAGGGTCTTAAAAGTATTTTTTTCTTCTGTCTTAATAATTGCATGTCTTAGCTTTTAAAGTTGAATCCGCTATCAATACATACCTAGACCAATGGTTTTAAACCTTGAATGTTGGATGAACGTAGAATCACGAACCTTTAGTGCGTGAAATTTTAGTAGTTTCAAGGAAAGGAAATTTTGACTCGAGAAAAACAACATAAAAGGAGTAAGCGCGTTAAATGTGGAGAACATTGGACTGGGATTTCATCGTATATATCTACATATGCATCACACAAACAACAAAATGTCGAATCAGGAACATGGGTATGAAAGTATCACAAAAATTATTACTTCTACCAAGCTTTCTTGCTGCTACTGATTTATACATTCTGACCAGGTTTTCAAAAATGATGTATTCAAAAAACAATGAAATGCCAAGATACAGATATTTAACCAATTATCTTTCTGTTATTGTTTATTAAAATAGGAGTATCTACTTCAAACGCTGAAGTTTAAAATTGTTAGAATTTCATGTCATTTGCTTTTTTTTTAAACAAATACTTGCCATAAAAATATGTAGATTCGGAATATTTTCAGTTGGTTACTGTTCTTCAGATCAATAAATAAAACAAAACCTTTCTTTCAATCTAAATATGGGAAAAATCGAATTTAGGAATTCATGATGTTTTCAACTGAAAAGTTTTGCATTTTATGAATACAAGCCGTACACAATGAATAAAATAAATAAAAAGGTAGAAAAAGAAATAAAATAATAAAAGGTAACATAAAAAGATAATAAAAGATGTATAGCTCATTGTAACTGTTTTCATGCGCTGTATTTTGTCTCAAAAATTCCTTATACGAGATTGGCAGTATACAAACAATGTCAAATTAGAAAATAAAACCCTTTTAAAATGATGACCTGCCAGCTGTACACGAACATCAGTATTCGTTTTAGTCTCACAAATGATGGCGAGTGTCTCGCGTATGTTTTGTTGCAACGATTCAGAGCATACTGAACGACAAAGTTAGACAGGAAACATGCCACGAATGACGATCTCAATATTCGACCGCACGTGCATCAAGAGGACTATCGCTGTGAAATGTTGGATAACATCTCGGAGTGCTTTAGAGACGTCTCTCAATATTCGACCGCTGCTGTGCATCAAAAGGACTATCGCTGTGGAAATTTGAATAACATCTCGGATTGCTTTAGAGACGTCTCCCGGATTTGGAATCCTTACCAGGAAACTGGATCTGTGGAGGACAAGCCACGCCCTGGATGCCCACGATACATAACAAATGTTGCGGCCTACTACTGCCAGATTCTGATTCGACGACACCTTGCCAATAGTGCCACGGACGTGCGAAATGATTTTCTGATATCTACTGGATCCAGCAAACCATCGGGAACCACTAGCGTGATGACAGTCTACGCTCCGAGAAATCCCATGGCGATCACCCCTCTCACACCCAATTACCGTGGTGTCCTGCTAAGTTGGTCGAGTTCCCACGTCGAATGGACATTAGACAACCATAATCGTGTCCTCTTCACCGACGAATGCTGAGTCAGCCTAATGCCGGACAACCATAAACAACGTGAGTAGAGGAAGCCAGAAAGTAGCTGAGAGCGTTCAGCAGGGCGGTGGTTAGGTGATGGTTTTGGCCGGAATAATGCAACGAACGCAGCACACTCCTAATTCCCGCACAGTACAAAGCTATGCTCTAACGGGGTAATATTCTTCTACCACGTGTAAAGCCCAATGTCTTGAATATCTTCAGTGGGTTCTTTCTTCGGGATGACACTGCTCGAGCTCATCAATGTATCATTTGTTTTAATTTCTCATTTTGTTTTGTTTAGGGCTTTAAAACACCATGAGTAACTGGTAGGGCTATAAGCGTTTTTCTGTCCTTGTTTTAGTGGCACTGGCTCCAGGGAAGAGACAGAACCAGCTCCATCAGTTAACACCACCACCCATGCCAAATCCGGAACTACAATCGGGGCTCATCTTCGACGGGTGGTCAGAAATCAGCACCTCAGACCACTCGGCCACTGGGGCAACAGTTACCGTTTTACGATGTTCGTTGCAAACCTGAAGTACATAGCTTCCAGCAGAAAATGAAGCAGTATATCTCTAAAAATAAGAGGTAAACAAGACGTAAAATGAAAGACGATATTTTTGCCTGACTTTAAGTAAGGAAACACCTCCTGACACTTTTATGCGTCCTTTTCCGTTAATCCTTTATCGAGAAACTTTACATAACATATACTACTAGTACCCATCCCAAGTGTTTAGATTAAGGGTGGCCCTCGACACTGGAAATGTTTAAGACTCCTGTGAGGGACATACTTTACCATAATCAGGATTTTCCAACCTCAGAATTTATTTGTTTTTGGTTTAAATGTATAAGGATGGTTTATTTGACATGGATTTCAACTCTCCATGTTCTGTAGCGATCGGGACAGAATCCGTACGGTAAATACGTACAATCCGCCTGTTTACTCCAGTATTACCTTCTTCCACGAGGTGCATTGTGGGAACATTGGGGCACCTTTAGAAGTGTCAGGGTGTTTACAACAGTGTTGCATTATTAAATTTCTTGTGAAGCAGAAGGTGAAATCTGCTGGAATTTTGCAAAGACTGCAAGCACAGTATGGAAATTAAACAATGTCAAAGGCAAACGTTTACAATTGGAGCAAGAAGTTTTCCAAGGACCGAGAATGAGTAGCAAATGAATCGCATGGACATATATCTGCTACTGCTGTGACCGAAGTGAACATCGATCGTGTGCAAGAGCTTATTTTTGAAACAGGAAGCTAGTATGTGATATAGCTGCAGTAGTCAACATTAGTGTTGATAGTGTGGAAAAATTCATCCATGAACACTTGCTGTTTCGAATATTTTGTGCGCGCTGGGTGCCAGTGGCATCGATATTTGACCAGAATTCGTTTCGTGTTGCGATCTGCACATATCCTTTGTATCTCTTTAAGTTTGAGAAAGATGCATTTCTGCAAAAGATTCTGACCAGTGATGAGACTTGGCTTAATTATTTTACTTCAAAAACCAAGCGAGCCAGCTGTGAATTGCACTACAAGGATTCCCCACGGCAGAAGAAATTCAAGGCAGTGCCATCTGTAGGAAAGAAAATGACTACTGTATTTTGGGATGCAAACGCGGGTACTTCTGGTAGGATTTCTTGCACGGGGAGCAACAATGAATGCACGGTACTACCCTACCCTCTTAAAAGAAAGATAAGTTTCGACTCCATCCGCAAGAAAATGCCAGAAAGAAATTGCCGGAACAGGTCATAATGTTGTACGATAATGCTAGGTCACACACAGTTTCCGTGACAACTACTACTGTGGCATCAGTGGGCAAGGAAATACTCAGTGTTCCCCTTACAATCGTGACTTGGCTGCAAGTGATTTTCCACCTGTTCGGCTCACTTACAGGTCATTTCGAGGGGGTGAAGAAATTCGCTACAGGAGTGTGTCCTGTAGTGGCTAGGACGGCAACCATAAATATTCTAAGTGGCTGAAATACAGTCTTCCATGAAGGTAGGAAAAGTGTGTTAATTTTAAGCGAAACTAGTTGGAAAAGGGCCCATAGTTTGGTAAGTGTATTCCTAGTCGGGCTTTTTTGTGCAAAAAATTTCCAGGTCAAACTTGAACCACCTACGTACATTTGTATTTGCTATGAAATCACATGTTTTTAAAAGACGAATTGAAATATTCCTTTCAGTTTCGGTAAAATTGTAAATGACGATTTTCCAGTTTTTCGCAGTGCATAATGTTTCTTTCTAGATTGTAATGATGCACCATGTATTTGAAGATAGGCAGACCGATATTGCCTTGCTGTGCTTACGAATATTGTAGTTACCTTGGGATGATCTAAACGAATCAATGTGATTCCAAAATGTAATTGAATATCCAAAATTTCAATAATTTCTTCTCAGGAAACTTACTTATTTCCCTAAAATTCTGTCACATGACTAATGCTTTGTTTTCAAACAGCACTTGTATTCAGCGCAGAGAATCATCTGAATCAATGCACCAGTAAGTCCTAGTGTGATAACTTTCGGTTTTCTTCACGTATTCACGGCATTCTATTGTCAGATGTACACGATCAGTAGTTATCAGGACGTGTAACACGGCTGTCCTAACGTGATTAGACGTAACGGATTAACAGTTTCAGGAAGTTTCTTCACTGTTTTCGACAACGTATAAGGGAAAGCTTATCCGCTGATTTGACTGAAGGATTCTCCATTGCGATCCTCAAAGAATGACGGAAGACTTACCCAGTTAATAGCTTCCAAGACTTTCACAGCAAGTATTAAAGTATGAGAAAAACCTTACCCGATCAATAGCTTCCAACAAGTTTTGGGACATTCGATGCGAAATGAGAAAAGACTTACTCGATTAACAATTTGTTGGACGTAATCGTTCATGTTCATCTGTAAAAGATGAGCGAAGAGATGCCCTGAATCGCGGAAATCCATTGACAATAAGTGAAAGAAAACTTACCGATTAATATTTTCCAGAACGTTTCTGGGCAGTTCCTAAAAAATTAGTGAAACTTACTCAATTAATAGCTTGCGAGACGGGCTATATCCAAGGCTTTTTGTACAGCATGTGTGAAGACGTACCCGAATGTTAATAATTTTCGGGACCTGTTAATGGTTACTTGCTTATTTATGACATATGGGAGAAGACTTACCCAATTAGCAGTTTTCCAGTGGTTTTGTATCACACTTATACACACACACACGCACGCACACACATACACACACACACACACACACACGCACGCACACGCACACACACGCACGCACACACACGCACGCACACACACACACACACACACACGCACGCACACACATACACACACACGCGCACACACACATACACACACACGCACGCACACACACACGCGCACACACATACACACACACGCGCGCACACACGTACACACACATACACACACACGCACGCACACACACACGCGCACACACATACACACACACGCGCGCACACACGTACACACACCCGCGCGCACACACATACACACACACGCGCGCACACACATATAGATTCAAAAGTCAGGTACCCATGAAACAGCTCCTTTTTCTATGTCATAAACAAGACTGCTTCTTTAAGGATGAATCTTGCGGAAAACCAGGTATATGGTTTTAGGAAATCAATCTTAGGATTTGAGACAGTTACTCAAAAAATGAGGATATTGTAAATAATTAATTTATGATTTTACTTCATCATAACGTAATACATAATTTACACGTTATCTCTAACTTCTTAGGTAATTTCAATTTACGTGCGCTTCATCTATAACTTGTAAAGGCTTTATACATCACTCACTGTTAATAAATATGTTGTGCTTTGCCCAGAGCTTTCTAACTTCATCCATAAGCTTCTACTACATTTTCCCAAAGTTTACATATACACTGGCGGAAAGTGAAAAAAGAACACCAAGAAGGAGACGTCTGATAACAACGAAATTTATACAGCATAATAACGGAATACAGAGGATAACGTGATCAAAACATTATGGCAAAATACAGCTGTATTTGCTGGTAAACAGAAAAATAACATTTCCATGTAACATGGTTAGTACGAGGTTGAACCGCCATGAACTGCGTCACACTGTGTAATTCTGGCATGGAGTCTGTCGTACAGATGTTGGATGTAAGTTTGGGGTATTGCGTTCTAAGCATCCTCAACCTGGACGCGTAAATCGGAGATGGTCGTGGCTGGCCGTGGAGACCGGATAAGTCGTTGTCCCATAAAATCCCACACGTGCTCAATGGGGGAAAAATCCGGTGAACGTGCAGGCCATAGAAGTTGTCTCACACCCTGAAGTGCATGTTGCGTTGCACGTGCCGTGTGTGGGCGTGCGTTATCTGGCTGGAAAACACCATGATGGACCAACCTTATAAATGGCACAACAACGGGCTGAATGATGTTGTTGATGTAGGAGGTGCTGTTTAATGTACCCAGTACAAACACTAGTTGTGTACGGGAGTGATGGCTGATCGCTCCCTACACCAGGAGACCAGGTGCAGGCCCTGTGTGTCGCTGGCGGATGCAAGAAGGGTAGAGACGCTCCCCTGTGCGTCTGCGAACACGCATACGGCCATCGGAGGCTCCCAAGCAGAATCTGCTTTCATCGCTGAACACGACAGATCGCCATTGCCTTCTCCAGTGCAGACGTTGGCGACACCACTGCAGCCGTTCCTAACGGTGGGCTGGAGTCAGAGGTACACATGCCAGAGGCACACGTGCACGTAGTCCTGCATCCAGTAGACGGTTGCGGATTGTTCGCACGGTCACCTCAGGTGCAACGGCAGCTCGGATTTGCGTCGCAGTGGATGTTCTGCTTGACAACGCCGCTCTTCTTATGCGTCGATCGGTCGGCTCATCAGTCCGTCTATGACTCCCGGTTCCACGTCTTCTCGTGTGGGAATGTTCCTCGGACCATCTACGCCACCATCGTACCACCACCGATACTTCCCGTCCAATTTGCTCCGCAATACGACGATACGACCACCCGGCCTCGCGGAGTCCGAATAGACGACCTCGCTCAAAGTCCGATAACTGCTGAAATTGTACACGTCTTCCATGTCCAGGCATTGCAGCTTCTGCAGGGTCTTCGCACGTGTCCGTACGCCGACGACTGATTACATTCACTTCGCCGTACTCCTTAAATATCACCGACGATAATTTGCATATTATGCCGTGCTGTGGCGTAAGCGCTCACCGGTTGGTTCCGAAATTAACATAACACCTACGTAAACTCGACCCCATTAACATATGTAAATTTCATGATCGTCAGCCAATTCCTTCTTGGTGTTCTTTTTTCACTTTCCGGCACTGTACTTGTCTATAGTCCTCAAAATTACGAGTTTATGCACAAATTAATAAATTATTTACCAGTTATCTCTAACTTTATCCAAAGATTTATTATTGAGTCGTCCATCATATGTCAACTTTGGGAAATCTTACTTCATTTAAAAAAAAATTGTAATTACCTAACTTTTTTCCTGGGCAGTAGTACACTTGTGAAGTTACCTTTTTTACACACGGTAAGTCTTGAACCACTGCGTTTTTTTAGGGGGATGATTACGACTATTGTGAACAACTCAGTGGGCTATGAGCATTCGCCCATCCATATTTTAGGGCAACTGGCTCTAGGGTAGGGCGAGAGCCAGTGCCGTAAGAAAAACACGTCCGTGACTCCCTAGGAGTCGAACCCAGACGAACGGTCATAAGCCAGCGTTTAGACCACTGCGCCATCGCAGCGGCAGCGAATCGGGATGAAACTTTAAATTCACTAATCAGACGTACAAGGCACGACAGGGTTTTACTGAAGGAATCTTAGTAATTCTACGACAAAACATCAAAACGTCTTTGCCAAAAGTATTTTAACACTTGTTTTGGCCTTCAAATGCATGCCATTAGGTGAAGTACTTACAGACTCCCTTTGTCTCTGCAACTGTAAAGCTCGACATCGGTTTAGACTCCCTCAGGTGACATACTCCACAATTTTCCAATGGAGTTCTAATCAGTACCTTGCCACCCAGGTGGCTCAGCGGTCTGAGCGCTGGCTTCTGATCATTCATCCGAGATGGATCCAGATTCGAATCCCGATGAGGCATGGATATTGTGTTTGTCTTACGGCACTGGCTCTCTCCCTTCCCTGGAACCCGTGACCTTAAATTTCGGACGGGTGACTGCTTATAGCCCATCGAGTTGTTAACGGGGGTCGTTAAACCTCCAAACAGCAACAACAAAATAATCAGCACTTTCGAGTTGAACAGTCCACAATATAAACATTGTGTATTTGCAAGAAACTACTCATATGTGGAGTTAGCGGAGTGAATTGGAGCGTTATCTTGCCCGTGTAGCCAGAATGTGCCGTCCATTTCTTTAGTCAGTGTTAACAGATGATCTTCGAGTACACTTTTGGTAGTCCACAGCGTTCATTGGGTTGTGCAGAAATGCAATATCAATCTTAACATTCCAGATCACGACCGAGCCACTTCCACATACATCGTCTTTTGTAAAAAAAAGGGTTCTTTTTTACGATGATCATGCCAGAGCACTACCATCCATCAGAGATATTTAGGTTGAATATGTTTTCATCACTACACGCAACTCTCATCCAATCTTCTTTTCACATCATGACATCTTTTGCCTAACTCAATCTTATTTTCGTCGCGTCTGTGGCTGAGTGGTTTGAGGCGTTGATTTCTCAGCATTGGTCAAAGATAGGCCAACGGTCGAGTCCCAGATTAGGAATGGATGGTTTTCTTATCTCATCGCGCTGGTTCATTCCCTTTCCAGGAACTAGTGCCCTTAAATTACGGACGAGCTACTATTTGTAACCATCCAAACTGCTCATGGTGGTCGTTGAACCTTGAAACGAAAAAATAATCTTATTTCGTTATGACTTGCCGTTAATTTTGGTGCTGACTTTAGTTACTTATTGGATAGAAAGTCTGTCACCGCTTCTAGCCTTGAGATCGTTCCCTTTGATGCTGGAATGTTCGTTTTGTCAGAGTCCCTAAGGACACCGAGTCAGCGTTTATTTCTTCAATAACGTAGCGTCTTTCCCGAGATGTCAAGTTTTATGGTCTTTGTGGTGTCTTTATCTCGGTCCCGGACGATTCGTCCAACGACGATTGGTCCGATGCCAATTCGTCCAATGCCGATTCGTCCAAAGGGACGATTGGGCCAATGCCAATTGGTCCAATGTCCAATTCGTCCAATGTCCGATTCGTCCAATTCCGATTCGTCCAATGGTACGATTGGTCCAATGCCGATTCGTCCAATTCCGATTCGTCCAATGGTACGATTGGTCCAATGCCGATTCGTCCAATGGTACGATTGGTCCAACGCCGATTCGTCCAATGCTATCTATCGTCTTACCAACGGTAAACTTTTTTATTTTCCAGAAAGGAATAATAATTTAAATTATTTTCCTCTTTATATCCTTTTGAAAGATAATTTCCGTATATTTAGTAATTGTAAACATTTTACATAAACCTGGTAAAAGGCACTCAATGGAGCATTTCTCAGCTGTTTGCAAAGCACCTCGGCCGCAGGCATTTTTTGAAGGTTTTAATTTACAACCTAGATATTTTGTATTTGTAAATATATAATAAAACCTAATAAAACGCACTCATCGTATCATTCCTCCTGTTTTTACGAGACTCCTAGGCCCCGGGCCTTTTTAGAAGATTTTAAGTTACAACCTAGATATTTGGTATTTGTAAACATTTTATAAAACCTAATAAAAGGCACTCATCGTATCATTTCTTAGGTCTTTACAAGGCACCTAGGTCTCGAGCTTTTGTAAAACCTTTTAAGTCACAACCTAGATATTTGGTATTTGTAAGCATTTTATAAACCCTTATAAAAGGCATTCAACGAATCATTTCTCAGCTATCTAACAGGCACCCAGGTCGCGGGCCTTTTAAAAAGATTTTAAGTTACAACCTAGATATTTGTAAACATTTTATAAAACTTTATAAAAGGTATTATTATTATTATTTTTTTTTTGATTGGAGGTTTTACGACCACCGTGAGCAACTCAATGGGCTATAAGCAGTCGCCCGTCCCTAATTTAGGGTCACTGGTTCCAGGGAAGGGAGAGAGCCAGTGCCGTAAGACAAACACAACATCCATGCCTGACCGGGATTCGAACCCGGACCCCTTACGGGCGAATGATCAGTGGCCAACGCCTTAGACCACTGCGCCACCGGGGCGGCTAAAAGGTATTAATCGTATCATTTCTGAGGTCTTTGCAAGGCACCTTTGCAGGGCGGGCCATTTTAGAAGATTTTAAGTTACAACCTAGATATTTGGTATTTGTTAACATTTTATAAAACTTTATAAAACTTTATAAAAGGCACTCATCGTATCATTTCTGAGGTCTTTGTTAGGCACCTAGGCCGCGGGCCTATGAATTAATATTTCGTGCTTAAGTGAAAGAGCGATATTATTAACTTGATTTAATATGCAAACGTTATGAATATGATATCGGTAGAATAAAAAATCCTAAAAGGGCCTAGACCTAGAGCCTATGAATTAACATTTTGTGCCTAAGTAAAAGCTCAATATTATTAACTTGATTTGATATGTAAACGTTATGAATCTGACATCGGTAGAATTAAAATTGTTAAAAAAGCCTAGGCCTAGGGCCTATGAATTAATATTTCGTGTTTAAATAAAAGCGCGATATTATTAACTTGATTTAATACGTAAAGGCTATGAATATGACATCGCTGAAATAAAAACTGTTGAAAAGGCCTCTGTCCAAACCCCGACCAGTTGTTTCCATTGGGCAGTTGGCGGAAAACCTCACTGCATTCTACAAACAGAAAAGTAACACTAGTACACTGCCGGACAATTGCTAAGGACGGATGACAATAGCAACGATAGCAACCATAAAATGGAAGGTAGGAAAATGTGGAAATTAGCATAAGTGCGGGATACAGTAAGACGTGTTGTGCGTATGCAAATTTTGGATTGCCGAACTTGTTCGTGACGTCAGAGCGCTGATAAGAGATATAAAGGATTTGACGCGTATTGACCGTTGTTGTTCAAACGCAAAGTTGAAAGGGAAAGAATCAATTGACGAACTTGCAATTTTCGGTATGTCTTCCCGACATCACCTAGATGATTTTAGGCGTGGCCGTATTATTGGCAAGATTGAAGAAGTGCGAAAAATAACAGATGTTGCAAGGGAGTTCGACGTCAGCCACAGTGTTGTTTCAAGGCTTTGGAAATCATTTCAAACAAATGGAGAGTGTAGCAAACGTCACGGGGAGGTCGTGTTCGCAGTATGACACCTGCAGAAGATCGGTACATAGTGCTATCAACAAAAAGACACTGGCGCAGCACAGCTAGTGAGGTAGCAAATCAGTTTATGGCTGCTACTGGCAAGCGGATCTCCCGAAAAACTGTCGCCAGACGTTTGCATGAAGGAGGACTATACGCCCGCCGTCCAGTTGTGTGCATCCCATGGTCCAGACGTCACCGTACCGCCCGTTTGCAATGGTGCCATCAACATCGCAATTGGACTGATAACGACTGGTCTGCTGTCCTCTTCTCAGATGAGAGTAGATACAGTCTATCGTCTGATTGTCGACGACAACTGATCTGGCGTGATAGTGGTACTGCATATTGTCCAGCAAACATACAGGAAAGGGACCGATATCCGACATGCAGTGTCATGGTATGGGCTGGCATCATGATCAATGGCCGTACGTCCCTCTATGTGCTTCCAACTGGGACTATGACTGGCCAACGATACATTAATGATGTTCTGCTACCTCATGTTCGCATGTTCCGTGGTGCTGTCGGTGATAGATTCATTTTCATGGACGACAACGCAACATGTCATCGAACAGTCGCTGTCCAGGAGTGTCTTGAGAGCGAGGATATTCAACGTCTCGTATGGCCAGCACGTTCTCCAGATCTGAATCCCATTGAAAATGTGTGGGATGCTTTGGGGAGGAGTCTTGCTGGTCGCCAATGCGCTCCAATAAACAAGGACACCCTCACCCGTACACTGACAGAGGAATGGGATAAATTACGCCAACAGCTGCTTGATAATGTTGTGCAAAGCATGACACGACGTGTGGAATCTTGCATCGCCCTCCATGGTGGCCATATCCCGTATTAACATCTTACGCCGGAACGCCTGCGGACGGTAATTGCATTTTTTTCACGTTTACGTATTCTGCACAAAATGGCCTGTTTGTCCCTTGAACAAGTTCCAAAGCCTTCTGGATTTCCGAGCACAATAAATTGTCTTTCTTGTAATGTTCTGGCATTCTGACATTATTTTATTTCACTTAGAATCCAACCACTCTTACTTTTTTATGCGCTATATAGCCGTTTATGATCCGTCCTTAGCAATTGTCCAGCAGTGTATTTTATATTATTTCATGCAAAAGAGAAACATTGAAGTTGATAGAACGGCTCGTACATCAGTAAATTCATACGGCAGCAAGGACAGTATAACAAGAAAACGCGACTTCAAAAAAAAAAAAAAATCTCTAACCACAATATTACGCATGAAATGTAACATTATTTTACATTCTTTGGACTACCGGTACTTTCGTATAACATCGGAGATAGAATCAGAACAGATGAGACTTTTATAGCACGAGTAAGCACTTCGCACAGATAGGACGGAATTGGACCAATCGTCCATTGGACGAATCGGCATTGGACCAATCGTCCCATTGGACGAATCGGCATTGGACCAATCGTACCACTGGACGAATCGTACCTTTGGACCAATTGTCCATTGGAGGAATCGGCATTGGACAAATCGTCTTTGGACGAATCGTACCAGACCCCTTAATCTACCCATAATTCCTCTCCAGTCTCACAAAAATTGTCTGCAACTCCGTTTGATGTTCCCATCATCTCTGCAGTATGTCTGTTAGACTAACTACATTGCTTAAAATCAATTATTGTTGCCTACTCAATCTCCATGAGGGTTTTATCTCGTCCCATTCTGCCTCGCTCACTCGAACCTGCTATTTGGTCTATGCATGTTTACGTCGCTCCACGTAGCGCGCTGTAAAGGCCAAACAGTTGATTATTTGTCACAGTTTCCTGTTGTTGGGGTAAAGCGTCAAAACTTCATCGCGAACAGAGCATACTTATCTTTAGCTGAGCTAAGACATGGCGACGGACAAGGCGCATATTCGTCACCGACAGTTGTTCGTGTTTAATCTCGGGAAAACCGCAGCAGAAGTACCAGAGTGGATTTGTTCGTTATACGGTGAGAAAGCCATAGGTGGAAGCACGTGTCGTGAGGTTTGGTCATGTTTATAAGGGCTGATTGCAGCGTGGAGGACAAGCAGCGTAGCCGACGGGCGAAGAAGATGCAGAGCGTATTCATATTTTGGTGATGATTAAATATCAGTTGCTTGTTTAAGTACGGCATCTCTTAGAACATAGAATGCTTAAAAAGGTATGTATTGACCTACTATAGACCAGATTGCCGCCTCCAATCACGAAGTGAGATCTTTCATGTATTGGCAAGTGATTTGCATAAAAGTTAGTTAATGCACGTGCTGTTTTTGTCATAATAACTTTGATGGACCAATCTTTTCACAAGTGGTGCAAAGTAAACGGTTGCTTGTATTTTTCTAAGTACTCGTTTGCTTTGCACGTTTGAGTCATGAAATATTACTACACTCTGAGAATATTCGAATGAATAAGAAACTTATCTGCAGATCGGGACACGCAGATAAATAATTTGGAATCACAGCCCAAACATTATGAAAAGCACTGTACCTTACCACCATGTATAGTATAACAGAGGAAAACGAAGTTGACAAAAATAGAATCAAAAGCTATGTAAGGATACAATTAGCCGAAAGTGTATATACTAAGAATCTGAGATCGTCTGTTAAATATCTTTGTGCTTATTGTTTATAATATTATATGGGGAAAAATCAAAATTTTTGTTCACTGCAGCTCTACAAACCTAAGTTGAAAAATGCTAAATATTGTAGGGTGCGTACGGTATTTGAGGACATGTGATTGAGCGCCTGCAGTTATGTGTAAAATAATTTCTGGACCTTTATCTTTACAAAACATCAATGACAGACTCTTAGTTATTGCAAGAAATGAAGAGACACGCCGTGATCGTTGCGTTACACGCACAGCACAGCGATGTTGAGATTGCAAGATTTTTGAAAGTCGCCAGATCGTTTGTGAACAAGGTTCGGAAGGAGTTGGAAGCCTCGGGCGGACATGTGTCGCCTGTAGCGAAGCACAAAAAGCACTCACAGCGTTCAGACTGTATGAGAACACCACAATTCGTACAACAGGTCCAAGACATTATCGATGCGAACCCCGATACGTCCATCATAGCCGTTGCCCAAGATCTGCAGGTTTCCGAGGGCACAATTCGCACTGTGGTGCATGAGGACATTCGTTATCTGTCGTATGTGCAGAGGAAAGGTCAGTTCATGTCGGCGAAGATAAAGAACAACGACAGCTTCGAGCAAAGCGATTACTGAACAAGGTGAAACATCCAGAGGAACCTGGCTTGCTCTGGCTTTTCTCCGATGAAAAAACTTCGACCAGGACCAAAAGGTGAACCGGAGAAATGACAGATGGTTATGTGCGGATCCTTCCGACGTCCCACGTGTTATGCACACCAAGTTTCCCGCAACTGTGATGGTTTTAGGGGTGGTGAGTAGTGAAGGCCACGTCATGCCACCTCACCTTTTCCAACAGGGCCTTCGAGTGAATGCTGCTGGCTACATTGAGGTGCTGGAAACAGTTGTGAAGCCCTGGATAGACAGTGTACGTAATGCAAGGCCGTATGTCTTTCTGCAGGACTCTGCACCTGCACATAAAGCTCTGACAACACAAGACTGGATGGCAAATCATCTGCATGATCACATCACACCCAACTTATGGCCATCTAACTCGCTAGATCTCAATGCCCTGGACTATTACACGTGGGGCGTTGTTGAACGGGAAGCTAATAGACATCCCCACACAACCATTGGTTCAGTAAAGGCCGCCATTAGCCAAGTAATGTCCGACATCCCGAAGGACCATGTAATTCGGGCATGTCAACTCTTTCGGACTCGCATTGAAGCCGTCATTGCAGCTAACGGCGGTTACATCGAATAAACCTGTTCTCCAACCATTACTGCATCTGTGTACCGCATTTTGTATGAATAAAATACGTTGTTTGTCTTATACGGTTGTTCGTCCTACTATCTGCAGTGTCCTCAAATACCATACGCACCCTTATATGATTGAAAAATGCTAAAATATTGTATAACACAAAATATTAGTGAATCATACTATTTTTATGAAAAAAAGAAAACAAAATTCATAATCAGGAAGGTAACCATGTCTCCCCAGTAATCGAGTTATCAGAGGCGTAGGATTCTGGTTAGTAGGCAGAGCTGCGCCAGGGTTCATGTCCTGAATGAGGCATGGTCGAAGCGCTTGTCATACAGGGCTGGGTCTCTCCCTTCTATGAAGCCAGTGGCCCCGAATTAGGAATATGAGATTGCTTTTAGCTCTTAGAGATACTCATCATGGGGTTCGTTAAACCCGAAATAAAAGAAATGCCATCAATTGCTGAACTAATTTTGGTAAATATATTTGACTAACACACAAGCGTAAGTAAAATTTTATTAAAGAAACAAGACGGACTGATGAAAATTCGAAATATATCTCATTTATTTCAGAAAGTTAATTTTAAGAGTTTGAAATTTAATTTTCCTGTGAAATGTTCACTTTTCCTCCTTCTATAATACAGTACAATACGCATATGATAGACAAGAAACGAAATATTGCCCTTTTTTAATTTCTTTATAAACATATCTTTTGTTTAGCGTATTTCAGTTACATATTTTTTTTATGTAAGCATCACACTTAGAGATGAGAAATAGTAATTAGTGTTGTAAATTTACAAATCAATAAATTGATCGGAAACTTGAAACTTGGTCATTCTGGGTGGTGTAGTGGTTAGCATACCTAGGCGTTTTCTGGGAGACGCGGGTTCGAGTCCCGCTCCAGGACGATGAAAATTTTCAAGTTTTCGGATATTATCTGACTTACCATCCTTGTCACATTTACGCCAAAAAACGGATTGTCATCTTCAAAATTTGTATTATATGGCGTAATCCCGTATTTCTTTCATGATTTATCTGCTTCTCCGGGCAATCACGGGATAGGATTATTAACCTCCAGATTCGCTAAACATGAATGCCGGTTGCTTCGACTAGCGAATCCTGTGATGGTTAAATTCAAATTGATCGGAAACTTGAAACTTGGTCGTTCTGGGTGGTGTAGTGGTTAGCATACCTAGGCGTTTTCTGGGAGACGCGGGTTCGAGTCCCGCTCCAGGACGATGAAAATTTTCAAGTTTTCGGATATTATCTGACTTACCATCCTTGTCACATTTACGCCAAAAACGGATTGTCATCTTCAAAATTTGTATTATATGGCGTAATCCCGTATTTCTTTCATGACTTTCTTTCATGAATAGATTTTATGTAATTCAAGTGAATTTACTGACATAATGCACTCTCGATACTTCACCAATGAAGCCATCGATTGATGTACAGATTTTTCAGTATTAATAAAACATGTTTCGGCATTTAGCTAGCTCCATCTGAAGCCATTTATTTTGCTTACACTTCGGTAGAGTTCCTTCTATAGAGGTCAACAACACAAACTTGGGCGATAACGCGAAACTTTCATTTCCGCTGACAACTGAACAGGTAATCAATCAGTGAAACTCTCGTTAGAAAGCAAAGATAAGGAGAGGATGAGAGAGACGAAACAATAAAAAACACAGTCGCGGCTATTTCTGGGTGTTCAGAATCTAGAAGCGCGTGACATTCTCGGTGTCATGATGAACCAACTATTGCTTGTAAACGCAACATTTTCCTCTCTCGCGATAAATTACTGAGACGTGACATTTAATTACGTTGGTTAACTTAGTTTTTAAAACTCGTAAAACAAAATCCTTTACGAACTTGAAGGAGGTCACAATAAACAAAGCATTCAAAAACCACAAATACAAAACCTCATTAACATGCAACGTAATTATTTTTCTGCAAAAAAAAAAAAAAAGAAGTTCTCTTGGACGGATGATATCACACACACACACACACACACATATACACACACGTATTTGTCGATTGATGGAGAAAAGCTGGAGATAACAGATACGTACGTTTATCTTGGACAGCAGATATCAAGTGAGGGTCACATTGATGAAGAAATTAATCGGCGTACAAAACTTGCCTGGAGAGCTTTTGGAAGAAACAGCATAATTTTCAAGAGCAATATGCCATTATGTCTTAAAAGAAAAGTGTTTGATCAATGCATCCTTCCAGTGCTTACGTATGGTGCAGAGACGTGGACCTTAACTAAAAGAGACATACAAAGGCTGCAGACAACTCAAAGTAGCATGGAGAGGTGCATGCTTGGTGTAACCAGGAGAGATAAGAAGAGGAACTCGTGGATCCGAAAAATGACAAGAGTGGAAGATATCATGATCAGAGTCAAATCCCTGAAATGGCAATGGGCTGGACATACTGACAGAATTACAGATCATCGATGGACAGCCGAAATTTTAGATTGGATTCCAAGGGACAGGAAAAGACCCAGAAGAAGACCACATGGGAGATGGGTGGATGGAATTCGAAAGTATGCAGGGGTGACATGGAGGAGACTGGCACAAGACAGATCGTTGTGGAGGAAACTTGGGGAGACCTTCGTCCAGCAGTGGATTGATAATGGTTGACAATGATGATGATGATGATATGCACTTACTGGCCAATTTATTAGGAACATCTACGTATTATTTCGTTGGGTCTACGAGGGTGGCGATCACACATGTGGGACCCGCCGCAAAATTCAGTTGCATACCTTTTGAACGTATGTAACTGAATTTTGCGGGTACATAACTTTAACTTTAAGCAGATGTCATTAAGAGTGAGCCGGTCTGACTGGTGATTTTCATTTAGTCTCAAGCATTTTCGACAGATTGTTATTTTAAATTTATTTTTCTTTGTTTTGGGGTTTAACGGATTATTTTGTCCCTGAGAATTTCATCCACGTTCACTTCGTCTGGTTCATTTCGTCCGCTGTTCAGTTCATTTACAATTCACTTCATCCGCATTCATTTCGTTCTCAGAATGAATGGAATGCTGTAGAACATTTCTGTTTTAATGGAACTATTGTTGCCAGGCAGAATAAAAAACTTAGGGTACACTGGGTACATTCAATGTTTTTTCCTGTTTTAGTTTTTCGATTAAAATATGACGATTTTAAGTGTATAATAATTTAAAGTAAAACGTGGAACTGAATTTTGAAGATCAGTTTAACCCTTTTGTGTGGGTATGCCGTTAACCACTAAAATGTTTGCAATTAAAAATTTCTTTTTCAATCCAACACATTGATTACACAACACATTTTTATGAAATTTATCACAAAGGAATGTGTCACTCCATCAGAAATCTTCGAACCCAAATTAAGGAAGATTGTTTGTCGCAGGCAAGGGTGTTCCGTTGAGAGAAATAATTCTCTGCGACGCGCTCGCATATTTCTAACTTCGGACGGATAGACGGATGGCAATACATTTGGCGTGAAGAAAATGAAATAAAAATGATCGAGGATGGGGGATAAAAAAATCACTTAAAAATCGTACTTTTTTGTGTGGTAGCTACGCGTGTTTACAGGAAGGATGAACAAACGGAGAGATAGACAGTTCGCAGAGAAGGAAAATGAAAACGACTGAGAGTATGGGTGAAAAAAAATTTGGTTTTAAGTTTGACGTTCTGTGTGGTACAAACTGATATTAATAAGGCCAGAAAAACAGATGGAGATACAGTTCGGTGAAAATAAAATGAAATAAATAAATAAATAAATGAATGACTTAGTATGCGGTGACGAAAATTTGTTTTGAGATCGACTTTCTTTGTGTTTACTAAGAGTGTTGGTGGGAAGGACCGATAGATGGAGCGATACACAAAGAGAAGCAGAAAAATTAAATAAATAAACAACAGATTATTGAGAGTGTGAAGTGACGAAAAGTCGTTTAAATTAGACATCCTGTGAGGTACGCAAGAGTGTTAAGATGACCGGACAGACAGATACACGGATGGAGAGACAGTTCGGTGAAAATAAAATAAATAAATGAATAATTGAGGACGCGGTGCAGAAAATTTGTTTTAAAATCGGACCTGTAGTCCTTTTTTCCAGCCTAGTAGCAAACATTCCATCTGTTATAAGGACTTATTGAATGTGGACGAAGTGAACTGTGAAAAATAAACCAAACGAAGTGAACTGTGAAAAATAAACCGTACGAAGTGAACTGTGAAAAATAAACCGAAGTGAACTATGAAAAATAAACCGAAGTGAACTGTGAAAAATAAACCGAACGAAGTGACTGTGAAAAATAAACCGAAGTGAACTATGAAAAATAAACCGAAGTGAACTGTGAAAAATAAACCGAACGAAGTGAACTGTGAAAAATAAACCGGAAGTGAACTGTGAAAAATAAAACGAAGTGAACTGTGAAAAATAAACCAAACGAAGTGAACTGTGAAAAATAAACCGAACGAAGTGAACTGTGAAAAATAAACCGGAAGTGAACTGTGAAAAATAAACCGAACGAAATGAACTGTGAAAAATAAACCGAACGAAATGAACTGTGAAAAATAAACTGAACGAAGCGAACGTGGAAGAAATGAAAACGAATAAAGTAATAGGGCACGGCGCAGTGGTCTAAGCGATGGCCTCTGATCATTCGTCCGTAAGGGGTCCGGTTTCGAATCCCGGTGAGGCATGGATGTTGTGTTTGTCTTACGGCACTGGCTGGAACAGTGACCCTAAATTAGGGACGGGCGACTGCTTATAGCCCATTAAGTTGCTCACGGTGGTTGTTAAAACTCTAATCAAAAAAAAAAAAAAATAGGGCACCTTAACGACAACTATCAGCGCCGCCCCGGTGGCGCAGTGGTCTAAGGCGTTGGCCTCTGATCATTCGTCGGAAGGGGTCCGGGTTCGAATCCCGGTGAGGCATGGATGTTGTGTTTGTCTTACGGCACTGGTTCTCTCCCTTCCCTGGAGCCAGTGACTCTAAATTAGGGACGGGCGACTGCTTATAGCCCATTGTGTTGCTCACGGTGGTCGTTAAATCTCAAAAAAAAAAAAAAAAAAAAAAAAAAAACTATCAGCAACTCTGAGGGCTATAAGCGGTCTCCCGTCCTTAATTTTGTGTTAGTAGTTCCCGGGAAGGTAGAATGCTAGCGCCGTAAGACAAACACATTCCGCAAGTCTCGTCCAGGACTAGAGCCCGGGCACAAATTGGAAGTCTGTTCAAAAACTGTCGCTCTTGACACTCGGCCAGCAGAGCGGCTTTAAGGGATTGATATTCGATGACTGGGCAGGCCGGTGAGATTCTGGAACTCTGTTTTACATTCCGCGAAATATATATAACATACGATCTGAGAAAGCAATAAATGTGTTTTCGTGGAACATGGGAAATCCGTTGGGATATAAACAGGACCGTATTTTCCAAAGGACTTAGTTGTGAGCCCAGGGCGGCATAGTGTTTGGGGGGGGGGGGGGGGTGGCAAAAAGAAGACGAAGAAAAGCATTAAAGCAAAAAAGAAACAAGAGGTAAAACGTGAAAGAACAAAAACTATTGACAACCAATGTAGAATGAAAAAATGCCTATAATATATTTAATGCAATGGTAAAATTTGGAGGTGGCGAGAAGTTCATCAACATGGAGGAGCGTAAGTTTAACTAAATCTTTTGGCGGCCTCGAACTCCCAAATATTCCTAAGTTTTTTTAACTCATTAGAATTATGAGTATATCCTGTAAATGTCAATTAACGTTCAAGGCACTTGTGGATTGTTTATAAATTTTAATTCTCATTAAAGGATTCTATCTGGCCGAACTGGTAATGCAGGCTTAAAGAAAATATCCTGTGTGTTATTGATATTGAGTATTTTATAACAAATACGCTATTTAAAGACCTGAATATTTGGAAGAAGTATCAAATCCTAGCGATGACCTAGAGGGAAGGCTTCTCCCGAAAAATGGAAATCAGCTCGAGCTTTTCAGATTGTTTGATCTCAGATAGGATGTCCTTTATCCCCCGAGATTAATGCTTACCAGAAGTAACTCCCACCTCCTCTCAAAAATATCTGTGCTGGTTACAATACCGTTTAGAAGGTATAGATAGCAACTACACTTAATATCGTTTTATACAAACACGTTGTTGCGCCATGGTTGGAAGTAGAGGAGCGGCAAACTGAGAGGCGCCCATGGTAGAACAATCCCCAAATTGACCCGTGGATATAAATGTCACATCATGGGGGACACCTGGACCGCTTTGAACAGTAGCTGCTAGGTAAAATGTGTTCAAAACGTTCTGAGACGTTGCCGCCATGATTCTGTTCCCACGTCCGTGGTAAACAGAGTGTAACGGGATTCATCGAACCAAAGGACAGGCTTCCAGTTCTCTATTGTTCAGACTCGTAATATATTAGACCCCTTCGGAGTCGTTTCAGTTGATTTTCCGCTCCATGATTCTCGCGGTCCACCTGTGGTAAACAGAATTTGACGGGATTCATAACAGCTCAGAACACGTTGTGACGTGCCTGCCCAGCAGGACGCACACTACACAAAGGCAGATAGCAGCGATAACGAACGTACGCGTAGCTCAATTGGTAGAGCGACTTATTCCGGAATGAGGGGAACCGGGTTCGAGCCCCGGCGTGGTCAAAAATGACGGAGAAATTTACTTTGTAATAACGTTTCCAGTTTTCAGCAGTTCAGATTCGCCAGTTCTGGTAACCGGAGAAGCCGCTATAGTCGGTTTGGTATTAAAAAGACTGACAATAATTTTCCAGTCATTTCACAGTTCCTTGACTGCATATGGCATTATGTTTTGCACCTGGCCTTTGTTGACAACTGTGAGATGAAACATCGCGCACGTATGTACACTAGCTGTTGAGCAGAAGCAGCTTTACTGTTCTTACATTTTGCGGAACTCTAGAATAAACCCTGCTTTGTGTTAGTTTCTTTCAGGTACATCTTCCCATTAATATTTCGTATCGCACCTTTGAAACTGGTTTCTTTAATTTTCCATTACATTCCGTGGCCTTCATTAGAGAAGGCCCAGGTATTCGAGCTTCGAAGACGAAACATCGGTCAAGACATATTGCATATTTCTTTGTATCTTATTTACTTAACTGCACTGTTACGTAGAAAAACGATGTCAGCTGTACCATTTGCATGACAAGTTTGTTTAACGATTTCTATATTGAACTTCGAAGGCTATAGAAAAGCTTCTGCGGTTCCTAATTTAATGTTACTACATAGTTCTAGGGTAGGGAGAGGACTAAAAACTGAAGAAAGCAATATAACGCCTGTATCTTACTGAGGATTTTAACTCTCGATTCTTGGCGTGCCTCATATTGTGTATAAATAATCACACAATGCAGCAAGTATCCTGTCTTAGCTCAACTGCGAATAGACAGTGCTCTTTTCTTGAATCCCAGTTGTTTTGGATGAAATTAAGTGCTTTCATTTAATTCGAACAACTATTGCTTATGAAGGATGGTAGTTATGTATATACACAGTCGAGTCACATTAGTGTGGCCACCTCATACTTTTGACATCAACAGCGCTTAGCTAATGAAAGGTGGCACGCTCCGTTAGTTGGCATGGGGGGTATATAAGGTGTGCTGTAGGCAATCTGAAAACATATCACTCGTTGCTGTCATGGATAAAAGGAGCGATTTATCAGATTTGCAAAAAAAGGATGATTCTCTGCTTTCTGGCCAAGACTGGCAGTATTTCTGAAACAGCGCAGTTTGTGAACTGTTCGCGTGCTGCGGTGGTTAAAGTGTATCTTGATTGGAGAAATGGCACCATTGCTAATAAGCGAAGTGGAATTGATGTGAGGGGTGAACGTCGGCTTCGAAGGTGCGTGAGGCCGATCGACACGCTACAGTGGAGCAGCTCACTGTGTGAATGAACCAGAGGGTTACCGGAAGTGTGTCTAAAAAGACAGTTCAGCGAACCCTGCTGCGTATGGAGCTCCGATGCAGACAGATGGTCACTTCACCTTTGCTAACGAAAGTGTATCGGCAGAAAAGGCTTTCATTTGCACAGCAGTATCGGAATTGGACCTCTGCTGATTGGCAAAGAATTGTTTTCTCCCATGAGTCACGTTTTCTGTTTCATCGAACGGATGGACGTTGGCTCATAAGGCGAGAAATATCCAAGAATAAACACTTTTCAACCATTGCTGTAAGAACACAAGCTGGTGGGGACAGCGTTATGGTATGGAGAATGTTTTCATGGCATTCTCTGGGTCGACTCATATCTGAGGAAGGCACTATGGACCAAATTTGTTATGAATCCATCCTTGCAAACCATGTACACCTATACATGCTGATTGTCTTGTCTTCCCTGGGACGGATGTGATCTTTCAGAACTACAATGCGACCTGTCACACAGCTAGAAATGTCCGAGATTGGTTGGATGAGAACGATGAAGATTTTAAAGTACTTCACTGGCCCCCTAATTTCCCAGACCTAAACCCAATTCAGCATCTGTGGGACCACCTTGATCGTGTTGTTCGCTCTATGGATCCTCTACCACGCAACCCACAGCAGCTGTTAGATGCACTGCAGTCAACATGGCTTCACATACCTGTGAACACCTTCCAGCACCTTACTGAGTCACTCCCAGCCCGTCTAGCTGCTGTCCGCCCTGCACACGACGATTGCTCTGGATATTAGCTGGTGGTCACAATAATGTGACTCGACCGTGTGAAATAGAAGTTATTTAACGTAGTTATTTGTGTGGGACCTCTAAAGTTTCATTCCTTCGATCAACGCACAAGTTCCCTTAGGTCTTTCTTTAAAATTATCCTTAATCTTATAGAAAGCGACGGTGTATAGGACATCAATCAGGTATTTATACACTAGCGGAAAGTGAAAAAAGAACACCAAGAAGGAGACGTCTGATACCAACGAAATTTATACAGCACAATAACGGAATACAGAGGATAACGTGATCAAAACATTATGGCAAAATACAGCTGTATTTGCTGGTAAACTGAAAAATAACATTTCCATGTAACATGGTTAGTACGAGGTTGAACCGCCATGAACTGCGTGTCACTGTGCAATTCTGGCATGGAGTCTGTCGTACAGATGTTGAATGTAAGTTTAGTGTATTGAGTTCCAAGCATCCTCAACCTAGACGCGTAAATCGGGGATGGTCGTGGCTGGCCGTGGAGACAGGATAAGTCGTTGTCCCATAAAATCCCACACGTGCTCAATGGGGGACAAATCCGGTGGCCATGGAAGTTGTCTCACACCATGAAGTGCATGTTGCGTTGCACGTGCCGTGTGTGGGCGTGCGTTATCTTGCTGGAAAACACCACGATGGACCGACCTTACAAATGGCACGACAACAGGATGAATGATGTTATTGATGTAGGAGGTGCTGTTTAACGTACCCGGTACAAACACTAGTTGTGTACGGGAGTGATAGCTGATCGCTCCCCACACCAGGAGAACAGGTGTAGGCCCTGTGTGTCGCTGGCGAATGCAAGAAGGGTGGAGACGCTCCCCTATGCGTCTGCGAACACGCATACGGCCATCGGAGGCTCCCAAGCAGAATCTGCTTTCATCGCTGAACACGACAGATCGCCTTTGCGTTCTCCAGTGCAGACGTTGGCGACACCACTGCAGCCGTTCCTGACGGTGGGCTGGAGTCAGAGGTACACATGACAGAGGCACACGTGCACGTAGTCCTGCATCTAGTTGACGGTTGCGGATTGTTCGCACAGTCACCTCAGGTGCAACGGCAGCTCGGATTTGCGTCGCAGTGGATGTTCTGCTTGACAACGCCGCTCTTCTTATGCGTCGACCGGTCCGCTCATCAGTCTGTCTGTGACTCCCGGTTCCACGTCTTCTCGTGTGGGAATGTTCCTCGGACCATCTACGCCCCCATCGTACCACCACCGATACGTCCCATCCAATTCGCTCCGCAATACGACAACCTGGCCTCGCGGAGTCCGACTAGACGACCTCGCTGAAAGTCCGATAACTGCTGAAATCGTACACGTCTTCCATGTACAGGCATTGCAGCTTCTTCAGTGTCTTTGCACGTGTCCGTACGCCGACGACTGATTACATTCACTTCGCCGTACTTTTTAAATACCACCGACGATAATTTGCATATTATGCCGTGCTGTGGCGTAAGCGCTCTCCGGTTGGTCCCGAAATTAACATCACACCTACGTAAACTCGACCCCATTAACATATGTAAATTTCATGATCGTCTGCCAATTCCTTCTTGGTGTTCTTTTTTCAATTTCCGCCAGTGTATGTGCAGAAAACTGAGTCTTATGTAAGCTAAAGAGAATACTACGACGGCATTCTACTTAAATGAAAGATAGATTAGTAAGGGTGTCGCTCTTATGGAAGTCTTTTACTCACGTGTTTGTCGTCCTCCATTTGCTCCTTTGAATGATCCCTACGTCGTATGTACTTCACAGAAAAATGTTAAAGATAATGAACTGCTCTGGTGGTTATTTTTTCGGCATAGGAATGTTGGAGTTAGCACAAGGCGGTGATCGGTACCAAATGTGTTCACCGCTTTTTAAAGATTACTTCCAATTTAACGGCTAGTGTATTATTATTGCGTTTGAGCTTCGGTTTACCGCCGCCCCTGGCACCACACAACTGTAAGCTTTCAAGTTGCTAAGATTGTCTGAATATAGCACCATGACAAAACACTCCTCCCACTTGTCCAGAGAGAGAAGGCTCGGAAAGAATTGATGTGCAGAGGGGTCGCTGTTAACGCACCTTACAACATGAGATTTGGAAGGAGTCTAAAGTTCTGAGATTACCTGTCGTGTGACTTAACGTTCTTAACGTTATCTGTACGAGGTACATATAATTAAAATTTTCATACTGCTTGATACCGTAAGTGCTAAACGAAGAAAACAGGCCACCGTTAAGCATAGACCACTCGCACAGTTAGAAGTCATTTGCAGGAAGCGGGGAGAACTCTAATCTTACATAACTGTACGACAATAACTTCTAATTATTAACATGGACGTTTTCAGTGGTGACACGCTTGAGTCTAGAAGACTTTGAATTGCTTTAGAGTAATTTTGGTAATAGAGTAAAGTTGTTATTCTCAGAGCCGCATTACTAGATTGGCTCTTCACAAGTGAATGCTCTTCCATGACTTGTGAGATAAGCAAATCTAACACTCGTAATGCATGATTGGAGCCATCTGGATTCAGATTTGATCCTTCAACTAAGAGCTCAAGTAGAACTATAGCACAAAATGACATCCTACAGCTTTTTCACCGAAACCACTCCCATGTAGGCACTTTTATACCATCATCTTAATTGCTACATCTGTTATTATTTTTCAAATTTAATAATTTGATAATTTAACAATTTATTTTTATAATCACTTTTTACACTATCACAACATTGAATCATTCTGCGATCTCAAAATTGGATGTTTACACCAATCACCAGATGCTACGCACAAGAGGGTTTCATCATTACATACTACACGGTGGCATACTGTATCCCAGTTTACGCGTGAGCGACACAGTTTTTTGATTATCGGGGGAGAAAGCACGCCGTGCGTGACAAAACCTGCCTACTCCAGTCAGAAAAAATGGACTGCCGTGTGATGGGATGATTTCTGGCCAGCGTCAATGAAGGAAGCTGGTATGGTTGTGGATGGTGATGGAAACAGCATGCGGTGAAAGCATGCTGCTGGATTAAATGTTTGCTTGGGAATTAAGTGCCCAGAAACCACCAGTCCCCATCAGAGGAGTGTGTGAGAGCTTTGTCGCAACCGCTGCTGTAGGCATAGATAGACTGTGGTATTGTCGGGTACTTTTTTTTTTTTTTGATTGGAGGTTTAACAACCACCGTGAGCAGCTCAATGGGCTATAAGCAGTCACCCGTCCCTAATTTAGGTCACTGGTTCCAGGGAAGGGAGAGAACCAGTACCGTAAGACAAACACAACATCCATGCCTCACCGGGATTTGAACCCGGACCCCGTTCGGACGAATGATCAGAAGCCATCGCATAGACCACTGCGCCACCGGGGCGGCATTGTCGGGTACCGCATGTTCCGCTGTACGGCGAGTTGACCACCCCTTCTTCTTTCAGGCAAATAATCCAATCCTTATCTAATTCGCTTAGGAGCCCACAGGGCTACAAAACGTGACGACTCGGCATTCTGTTCTTCAGCGAATCAATTGCTGGAGGTAGGGAGTCTGGTTGCAGCCACAAACTCATAGCACATGTAACCCAGAAGTCTACGCGTACTCAGAGACAGATTTACTATTAGTCAAACTTAGGCCGCGGCCTACGTCCCGTCTGCCACGGCATAGGCTGGCCATTAAATATGCCAGTATGTCGCGGCCTTAGGTTGTCGCTTTAAATACGAAGGTTACGTTCAGTATGGAAAAAAAGGAGAAGTAACAAAATTTTGATAAGTGAAAATTCAACAAAAACGGATGGTAAAAAAAATCGAGAGAGTACCTTGGTACTCTTTGTAGATAGTTTATGCTATGCATCCTTCACATGCTAAGATCTTTGCAGGTATGAAATAAAACTTACGAGTCGAGAGCATACATTTATTTACGTAGAGAAAATTGCATTTATTTGCGTCACTCACGACCGCACCAAGCCACAGTCCGGTGCATATCAAGTGGATTTAAATCATAACAAAAAACAATAAGGTTTACTAATTACTAACACTGAACTGTACTTAGGTAGGTTTATCGATGAATGTTATTGTTGTAAAGCCAATGAAAGAAGATATATGAGTCATAAAAGTAAATACTGTATTTACTAAACTATGGCGGCGGCAATAGTACACTGGCGTGCAAAAATTAAGGACGAGACGGTTTTTCGAATGTAACGTCGTGCAGAAGTGCTCCACATCGACTCAGATCATACCATAAGACCCCCAAGATGTAAGAATATGAGACAAGTGATCAAAACCGTCCAAACAAGGAATCCAAAGGATACAAAGGTACTTTATTGAAAAGGTAACTTCGAGCACAGCTGGATAGAAGAGAGAAACGTCCATGTGACATGCGGTTGCCAAGAAAAACCCAGTCTTTAGTTGGGAATATGATCCCCCTGACTGCGTTGCAGGATTTACAACGTTTGTCCATGCCGAGGACGAGGTTGTCAAGGAGCTGTTGAAGCATCGCGTCCCATTCCTCTTGTAGCGCAAATCGCAGCTGCGGAATCGTTGCTGGCGACTGGTGACGTACTGCCAAGCGTCTCCCGAGAAGGTCCCACACGTGTTCGATTGGATTTAGGTCCGGGGACCTTGCGGGCCAATCCATGCGTTGAATGTATTCACTCTCCAACAGCTCTGCGACAGCCACTGTACGATGAGGTGTAGCGTTGTCGTTCATGGAGAGGAACTCACGACCCACAGCACCTCTAAACAGACGCACGTGAGGCAGGAAAACCTCGGTACAATAGTGGACACCAGTGACTGAACCACCTTGGAAGATGTGGAGGTCAGTACGGCTACCAAGCATGATACCGCCTCAAACGAGAACTCCGCCACCTCCAAATCGGTCTCTTTCAATGATGTTGGAGGTGTGATTGGGTGTTCCCTGCTCTCTCCAGATGTGTATGCGTCCAGAATCGTTCGTCTGACTAAATCGGCTCTCGTCCGTAAAGAGAACTCGACCCCATTGCTGATGTGTCCAGTTCTTGTGTTCTTGGCCCCACAGCAACCGCCGTCTCCGATGAGCAGGCGTTAATGGCACACACTGTACTGGTCGTCGTGCAAATAGACCACCTTTGCGCAGCATCCTGGCCACGGTAAAACGCGATAACGGACGTCCAGTTGTCTGTTGCATGTGCCTTGCGATTTCTCCCGCTGTCTGCCGTCTGTCTCTTCTCGTCTGTAGGACAATATACCAGTCGTCCGCCGCCATGGTTGCTCGTGGACGACCACTGCTGAACTCTGGGACAGCTGTTCCTGTCGTTTGAAATGCCCTCCAAGCTTGTGAAACGATGCTGTGAGCGATCCCGAACTCCTCGGCCACACTAATCACACTTCGGCTTTCTTCCAACTTCCCAATGACGCGACCACGGGTAAAGTCATCCAGATGTCGTCTACTGGATTGCCTTTTGGCCATATCACACGGTGGCAGCAACTCAACGTCGTTCAAACCGATGTACACCTTGCAATAGTTTTCACCGGATTGCTGAGAGTACCCCGCCGTGTGCTTTATACCCCTCCGACACTCCCCCCCGTCATGCTGCATATATGCACATGCCCTACCGTACCGGACCCTAGTCTATCTCCTGAGTGGTCTTTCGGTCCTTTCTGCCTGCTCGTTCCTCTGTTATGCTAATTTCTCCTCTTCGTCCTTAATTTTTGCACACCAGTGTAAGTATTTCGACTGTTTAATTTTTCAAAAAAATATTTATTTTTATTATTATGTTTATATATTATTCAGATTTGGAGGAGCGTAAGAAACGACTTTGACACCGACCAAATCTGATGTAACTACGAAAGTCCATCTGCGCATGCGCAAGCTAAAAACTGATTTCAAGAAAGAAAGAAAAGCTGACAGGCAAGTGTGTTAGTGAGGGGGATTGGTAATTTTTGGTCCAGAATATCTACAGGTCACACCCCACCTTGTTATATATCATTTTAAAGCTCTCGTTAATAATAGGTTGTCTCTCTTTTGTCAGGGTGTTTAAGACGAAGCCAAATTTCGTTAGGACGTACCGTATTCACAACACCAAAAATGCATTTTTTAATTACTTTGTCACACTTAGCATCAGGTTCTCGTAATTTACGCAGACTGCAATTAGATTTTGTTAAGTTTTTGTGAAACGGGATGAAATAATGTTCGGCGATAGTTAAGTAAAATGTGTTGTAGAGTAACAATGAAATTAGCCATTTTTCGTCATTTAATGGGACAGAATTCAGAAATCAGATTTCAATGATGGTTCCGATTACTTCCGTTACCCATTTTTGTCACATTGAAATATTTTACTTGGGATTTAATTTACTACTGTCGGGTAAGATACATTGCGTGAAAGGGCAGTACGCGTCACATACCGGAGAAGGAATTGGATTATTCTTTTTATTTTTATTCCTCAGTTAGTTTACATCTGCTCGCATGTCAAGGAATTTCCTACTAAAGTACATCGTCTCTTGTTTCACTTCCAGTTTTTGGTTGAGAGGAAGAACCCACAAAACATACATTGTTTCATCTCTTCGGCTGCCATCCAGACCAGAGGGATCTTTCTCAGTCTCCCGGAATTCTCCCAGCTTGCAGCTTTACATTCCTTCGCTTTAGCATTCTGTCTTTAAGACTTAGTAAACTTCAAAGTTCTGCAAAAGGAAAGATAGGGCCTTCAGAATTTCTATCTAACAAAGCGCGTGTTTATGCGTAAAGCTGCTTGGCCCATTTCAATGCTTATTTAATCCTCTTCAGGCACAAGATAACTGAATATAAATGCGGCAATCATACGCTCAAATAGTGCAGTGATCATCGGCTTATTTTAAAGTATGAGTTCATCTGGTCGACGCCGTAATCTTCTTTTGCAGCATTAAAGCTGTTAAGGCATTTTCACCTGGATTCCAGATTTCCTCACGGTAATCAAAACTGTTCATAATTATCGCTGTGAGAGACGCTTGATTATGGCTAATTGTCCTGGCCGGAGACAAACATTCTGGTTTTAAAAGTCTACGGGGAATTCATCCTCCCATAACTGATGAGTTGTTAATCGAGAAGTTTATTACTGATGGTTATAGAAAATTATCAACAAATAAAAAAAAACAGATTTTATGATTTTCTCATATACATTCGATAGTCTTCCTGAAACGATGAAGAGTGGTCACTGAATTTACGAAATGAAAATATGTTTTTCTTTCGAAACATCGGTCAAAATGTTTTCCACTTTGGAATTTCCAATATCAGACTGACGAGAATGCGCCATGTATAAGTTTATATGCACATGGAATCTTGATAGTCTAAAAAAGTAAAAAGAAATACATTTTTCTACATACTTCGAACAAAGTGTTGCGACATCCCTTCCTTTGCCGTTGCCTTAATGGCTTGGAAACTGAGAAAGTATGTCCTGTTTGGCTTCTTGTAAAACAATCCTGTGAATGCACAAGTTGACTGGTCGAGATCATTGCGCGTCCATCATGTACGAATGCCGGAATTGACTCTTGTTGGACCACTTCTGGACACCCCTCACTCCTCAGGCTTTGTAATGATGATGATGACGATGATGCAGAGCATACCAACAACAGAGTCAGATGAAAGCCGTGTCGTCTTAACATTTGACTGCACTCGCAAAGTCGCGCTACGGTGACAAATGCCATTACTGAGGGAGGTTATATAATTTCTTGGAGTAAGCTGCAGTGACGTCTGTCGACCTAAGTATCTTTTCAAGAATAATGGCTGTATGGAAGACTGGCGGCTTCGTGGACGCTCACTATCCACAACAACAGTGCTGCGAATCGTTGTTCCCGGATTCTAGCCGGCTCACACTTTACCGACAACGTCACAGACATGCTAAACGAATTCTTGCTGCTACTGGATCTGCATTGCAGATACAAACCATCCGTAACTGCCTGCATGACAACAATCTCCATTCAAGTCACCCATGCCGAACAGCTCCTCAAGCAATCCGTCATCGAGGTGCACATAAAGGTAGACAACGTCCCACGCCGAATGGACATTAAGACTACTGGTTCTGTGTCCTAGGAGTTCACGTGTTAAAGCTGAATCATCTTGGTTCCTGATAACTGTATGCAACGTGTGTGGAAGGAATCAGGACACTCTTCACGCCTTGCGACCCAGCTGCGCGGCATGAGCACAACTCTGGTTCGGTGATTTTGTAATGGTACAATGTAAAATGACAGCACCCCACTTATCAGCATCTAGTGCGTTTCGTAGGAACAGTATTCTTCTACCACTTGTGCAACCCTAACCTTTAAATAGCAGTGATAGTTACATGCTATATGACGACAACCGAAGAAACCATTTTGCGAGGCTAGTAAAGGCGTACCTTAAGGAAACAGCGAACGCACTGATAAAGTGGCCAACAAACTCTCTCACTCTGAATCTCATCGAGGATGCTTGGGATAAAATCACACAGGCTGTGTGACAACTCAGGAATCTATCGCGCAACAGGGTCGATCTCCGTCCAGCCAAAACTTCCTGCCTTTAATCCAACTTAAAAATAATTTTTCTGGCCATTCCTCTACATATAAATATGGCATAACGAAATTCAATCATGAGCTTTCGATACCAAGCCAGAAATTTCTCCTCTAGGAGATGTTGGACAATGCATGGGAAATTCTTGGCATGATTAATTAATTTCATTCAACTCTAGTAAACTATTTTAAGTCGACCTGCTTGAAGCAGGCCTATTGAGACAAACACTTGGATTTACTCGGGCAAGCGGAAATAATGTGCATCGGGAAACACCAAAGTTACATGGAAAAACTATTTATGTTTAAGTTCTCCCATTTCCTGAAGAACTTTTAAATTACGTCTTTCGGAAAAGTAAGAGTGAAAAACTGTAAATATACTTTTACACGACCTTGTAAAAATTGCAAAAATAGTTAGTCGTGATTAACTATTCGACGAAAAACGAATATTTCAAATGCCACTCTTAGAAGCAGAGACGGATGGACTGATAGAAAACAGAGTAGCATAGGCAGGTCTGTTTTAGGCAGATACGTGAGCCACAATGGAGATGCTAATGAGGCATTCCAGAAGCATCCCTTTTTGTTCTCAAAATAGTATAAATATAATTATAATCCAAAATTTCTTGGCGTAGACCAGACACCCCCCCCCCCCAAAGTCCTGGTGATCATCATGTTACGCAGGTTACGTGCTTGAATCCCTGCCAGAGGTGGTGTGGCACTATTGAGGACAGTATAACGTATCACATGGCATGCCGTACGCTTAAAGTGATGCATGAGTTAAATCGGCATGAGTAATCCTGAATTACTCTGGCATGAGTTAATCCTACCGGAGTAGTTCAGTTGGGAGTACAGCAGGTCGGCGTAGGAAGACGTGGGTTCGAATTCAAGAAAGGTAATATTGCCCCAAACAAAAATGAATCTTATGGACGTGAAGTTTGAAAAATGTGTGTGATGATTCTTCCACACAGCGCACGGAATTAATTAAAATGAATTCTTCTACAATGAGATGATCATTTGAGCATGGTTGTCGGTTGATTCGAAACCTGCGATTTCGGGTCCCCGCGGTTCCCAAGGGTTGACGACGTAAGCACTACATGACATGGCGTACTACTAAGGGGATACATGAGTCAAAACGAAAGAGTAGCAGCGATAAGACTGCCGGCATAGATCATTTGGGAGAACAGGTGCTCCGGAGTAAGAAGACATGGAGACGTGGGCTCGAACTCACCACTGGCAAAGAAGGGTTACAATCACTTCTGCCCGTTTTGCTGGTTCCCCCGGAAACTCTCAGCAATGAACTTGCATCCAATGTTTTTCTGTTAGTTGTTGCTCAGTAAATATTTTTGGTGCTTTATTATGGCTTTCATGCCACAGCTCTGCCTTGCCGCTTGCACCCATAGTCTGTCAGAGACAGGTGTGTTGCAATACTTATGTTTTGACGTATGCGTTAGTATGAACGAACATAAATGTGCAGTAATAGAGATGGAAATTCCATCAGATCTGCGATAGCTGAGCATTCAAATTATTCGGGTCATATTGGCAACAATAACACGAAATGCGTATTTAGGTGTTTTTGTTTTCAAGATCAAAATTCCAAAGATTATCTGGAATTTCAAAATCATGTTTGGAAATTCCTGAGAATCTTTGGAAATTCTAGGTAAAATATTTTGGCATTAAATCTGAATTTAGACCGTGCGGCTAGTATTCTGAAATTTTGAAAACACTTAATCTGTGACACTTCCTGGAATAACTTTCAAAACATGCCGTTCCTTCACTTATCATTAATTTTTAGCAGCTGAATGATTTTGTCTGGTAACAAAATGTTTCCTTTCATATTTACCGTTTTTAGTACACCTTTTGTAAAAAAACATCGTGCTTATGTTATCGGTTTGTCTGTCCGTCTGTCTGTGGACATCATACGTCTGCAACTATTTTGAAAAGTTATTTTTGTATTGGGAAGATTGGAATGTGAGAATAATGATCTTTGCTTACCGTATCTTTTCCGATGCACAACTTCACCGCTAGAGGGCATAAATGCAGATGATATCCAATTCAAAATACATTTTACTCCATATATTTGCTTCTATATATCCGATTGAAAAAATTCTTTTTCTTTTCGATGCCATTTTTGTCGAAGACCATTTTAGGTACAGTCACGTTTTCAAATAATGCATAAATTTTCCTCTAGGGGGTGTAAAGTTAAATTACGGTTTCCACGATATCTCTGCTCCTAAAACTTCAATTTGAAAAATCCTTCCTGCATAGGCTACAGCTCCTGATGGCAAATGCTTTGCATATATTTTTTAATTTTTGGTAAACAATGGCTTGGCCACCAGGGGCGTAAGTGTTTTTTTCTTGGTTCTGAGGCATTTGCATCAAACTCTCAGCTTCTGAATTTTTTTCTTCTTAAAATAATGCACAATTTTCCGCCGGGGGCGTTGACGTATCTCTGCTTCTAAGAGTCCAATTTGAAAAATTTGTTTTTGTTGGAGAGCGTTGCCGATGCGAAACGTTTCTCATGTATTTTCAAAATTTTGAAATAATGCATAGATCTTCCGCTAGATGGCGTAAAGGCGACTTACGTTTTCCCCGATATCTCTGCTTGTAAAATTACGATCTGAAAAAAATTCCTGCATCAGATACAGCTCCTGATGGGAAATGTTTACATACAATTTTTAAATTTTCATGAAGAACAGTATGGCCATCAGGGGGCGTAAGCGTTTATTTCTGCTTCTGATGTATGTACAGTAAAATCTGACCTTCTGAAAACTCGATTGAAAAATTCTTTCGTGAACCCATAACTTTGAGCTCACCTTGGTAAACCTTTTCAGAATACTTTCTTCTTAATAGAATACATAGTTTTTCTGCAAGGGGCCGTAGATGTATATCATAGTTTTGTCGATATCTTTGCTTTTAAGTGTCCGATATTACTAACTATGAAAGCTTTTTTGTGTGTATTTTCTACCCAAAATAATGCACAATTTTGTCGCTAGGGGCTGCCAATGTTTAATCTGTTTTTCTCAACATCTCTGCTTTTACATGTGTGACTAAACAAATTCTTTCAACACCGGATGCCATTTACCTTGTGAAACACTTTAGGTTTGTATTTGAGGAGTGTTATAGTTCATAATTTTATCGCTAGGTTGTGTTTCTGTAGTTCTGTTTGCAGCAGTATCTCCGCTTCTAAAAATCCTGTTGATAATTTTTTTAATTGTGTGCCTTTCGCTACAATAGAGGTGTGGAGCATTATCGTCTTTAAATTATGCACATATTTCCCGCTAGGGGACGTAAAGATCAAAGCCTTTTTTTAGCTATCTCTGCTTCCGGGAGACGTATTTGAAAAGTTATTTTTCCTTAGCATAGCTTTTGTCGTGAAGAGTACTTTTTGCCTATTTTCAACTTTACCATAATGCAAAATTCTTCCGCTAGAAGGTGTAGAGTTAAATCATGTTTATTTTTATATTTCTTCATTTGAATGTTCGATTTGAAAATATCTTTGTCACTGATACCTTCCTTCTGCTATGAAAAACTTTTTGTGCGCTATTTGTTAATCTTCGTAACATACTTTTTCGCCGCTGGTGGAAGTAAGTATCTGTTTCTTTTTTTGGAAGTTTTATCGACCGTAGAAATCTGGTTGGGTTTTTTTTCTAACCATTTCCACTGACTTTGAATAACTTTGATAAATTTTATTCGCATCGGAACGACCGAAAATTCGGTGACGTCTTTCTTGTTCATATTTGGGGGTTTAACGACCACCGTGAGCAACACGATGGGCTATAAGCAGTCACCCGTCCCTAATTTAGGGCCAGTGGTTCCAGGGAATGGGGAAAGCCAGTGCCGTAAATGCAAACTCAACATCCATGCCTCACCGGGATTCAAACCCGGACCCATCTCGGACGAATTTTCAGAAGCCAGCGCTTGAACCACTGCGCCACCGAGGTGATTTGACCATTATCATGGTGCTTCCGTCCAGTACATAAGAAATAGAAATTTTGTTCTGGTCCCCGTTGAACATTCGTAGTTTTCTGTTTATGAGCGATTTGCTCTGCCAGGTATGTCCTCCCCCGCACATACCTTATTATTACATATATATCAAGAATAACATTATCGTAATTACATACTTACCTGATTGAGCCAGCAGTTTGTCGTCAAAATTTGATTTCTTTCATCCTGAAAAGAATAAAAACACTGTGTCAAATGAAAGTTCAACTTGAAAAAACAATAAACACAACTTCACATCGTCTGCAAATTCAAGGGCATGTTTGAATACCTTTAATGAAAACAAATGAAATTGAAATTTAGGCAAGCATTTCGTCAATACAAGGCTGAAATGTTTGACTCCTTTTGTATGTGAGACACACACGTCGCAACGATCACTGTTACTTGTGTTACAGACATGCTCGCGCCATTGTCGAGTGCCAAGAAAATACACTCCATGCTGACGTGCATTGTGAATGAAAATATCTGCGTCACTGAGTCACAGATTTTGAAAACAGATTGCTCTAAATGAAGTTTGAGGCATAAAACTGAAAGACTGAAGTTATACGAGAATGAAGAGTTAGGACCTGAGCTCCACCTCTATCCTTGGCCTTCGACAAAGCCCATTTAAACTAGTATTTAGCATAAAAGTCGTAGTTCTGGATGTAACAAATAACATACCAAACAACCAACGAGCTATTTCACGTCAAAGAACACTTCGAAATAGCAAAGATTGACTAACGTTTCGGAAAAGAATTAAAATCACTCCTTTTTGTGAATTCTTACAAACACTTGAAACATTCACCTAAATCTGAATGTTACATCAACGATATTTTCTGCACTAGGTAGTTTCAAGAATGAAGTAATTAAAAGTTTGGTAAATAAACTTACAGAAAGTTTGCGTAAAAATACAAATAAAGTATATTTTAAGAAAATTTATTGGCTGTTAAGCATTACATTTGGATCCAATATATTCCCTTTTTGCATTTCGGGATTTCACGATCCGCTGTAAGAATATAAGGATATAAAAAGTTCCCATCTCTAACGTAGAGTCATTGGTTCCATGGGAGTGGATGACCTAGTGTCGGGAGGACAAAGAACATTCATATCCTGCCCAGAGATTCGAACACATGTTTGTTTTCGCCGTTTAACGACCAAAAACGAGTAACACTTATAGCTATAGGCAGTTGCTCGTCCCTTATTTGGGATCACTTCTTGCTGGGAAGAGAGTTAACCAGAGCTGTAGGACAAACGTACCACCCACGCCTTAAATGGGACTCGAACCAAGGCCCAACTCGGACGACCAACCAGAAAGCAGCGCCCTTGATCACTCAGCTCAGGTGGAGGCAGAACCCAGATTCAGACCTACCACTTGACCAACTCCAATGTAATAATCTTCTTGTCATCATTCTAATCAAGTGTATTTAAACTACGGGTCATCGCAGAATAAAAACTCTCAGAATCTGGGATTCGAATCCTCTGATGAAAGGCAAACAATGGTATGTAGAAATCGAAAAACAATGCATTTTTGGTAGTATTGTCTTCTAAGCCGGAAGAAAAGTCGGACTGAGAATTCTCTGAATTGCTGCATAACAAAACTGAACCTTGATAGCAGACCCCCGTTTTCGCGAACAGAAAGCAACGTATTCTCTTCTTTCAACAATATTACACGTGTTCATGGATTAGGTAAAAATTTCGGAGTCGTATATGGATGTTGTACTTCTCCCTCGTAATAAAGACTCCAGAGATAAGAGCTTGTGTGTGCAACGTTGAGTGTGCTATGTTATTTAGACGGTGATAGGGGAACGACGTATGCTATGATCTATTTGTAATCATGCAGGAATGCTTTTTGTACGAAGTTCTATATATTGAGCGAGAGCAGAGATTGTACTCGTTATGGCACTGTTATGAGAGATAATTTGAGCAAGGTGTGCCTGCGTGATACGAAAGACTGTTGTATAAGCTGATTATATTCGATGCTTGAGTTACTACAGCTTTTTGATAGCGAATATTTGAAGAGATGACGTGCTGAAATCCTGATTAATAAACAGTTTTTACGCGTAAATAACCTTGTTGTCTCTGAACCCTAGCCGTATTTTCCTGTAGTGAATTTGCATGCCAAATTAAGTTTTCAGCGGACACGAAAGGCTGAGACTCATCCTGGAAAGCAACCTTTAAGTTAAAGTGAAAATTTTCAGTGAATCAGTAAGTTTAACTGTTTAGATAAGAGTTTTACAGACAAACTAATAACCAATATTTAACTACTATTTTACAATCCGTTGATGCTCATCTAGTTCATTGACTCCCGAATAAACAAAGGATCCACAATACAGTACTACCGTACAGCCTAAACGTTCTGCCTTTAATCCAACTAAAAAATAAATTTTTCTGGCCATTCCTCTACATATAAATATGGCGTAACGAAATTCAATCATGCGCTTTCGGTACCAAGCCGGAAAGTTCTCCTCCAGGATATGTTGGACAATGCATGGGAAATTCTTGGCATGATTAATTAATTTTATTCAACTCCAGTAAACTATTTTAAGTCGACCTGCTTGAAGCAGGCCTATTGAAACAAACACTTAGATTTACTCGGGCAAGCGGAAATAATGTGCATCGGGAGACACCAAAGTTACATGGAAATACTATTTATGCTTAAGTTCTCCCATTTCCCGAAGAACTTTTAAATTACGTCTTTCGGAAGAGTAAGAGTGAAAAACTGTAAATATTTTTACGAGGTCGTGTAAAACTTTTACACGACCTCGTAAAAATTGCAAAAAATATTTAGTCGTGATTAACTATTTAACGAAAAACAAATATTTCAAATGCCACTCTTAGAAGCAGAGACGGATGGACTGATAGAAAAAGAGTAGCATAGGCAGGTCTCTTTTAGATAGCCACGTGAGTCACAATGGAGATGCTAATGAGGCATTCCAGAAGCATCGAAGCATCCCTTTTTGTTCTCAAAATATGTATATAAATATACTAATAATCCGAAACTTCTTGGCGTAGAATAGAAATAAAACTTTTCAAGCTTTCGCACATCAACCAGATGGTTTTTTCAAAGAAGGTAGACAACTACCTTCCTTGAAAAAGCCATCAGGTTGATGTGCGAAAGCTTGGAAAGTTTTATTTCTATTCTACGCCAAGAAATTTCACATTATTAGTATAGTTATGCTATTTTGAGTATAATTGGTGTACAGTTCCTATTTATCACGTTTTGTGTCTGTCAAAGAAACACTGTTTTATCACGTGTTAAAACTGGGTAAACTTCATGCTAATATTGAAAAGATAGGCCGTGAAAAAAAAGCTGTGAGAGAGAAAAAACGTTTGTTGTAGGAGGAAATATATGGATAATGGTTCAGCTCACGGCAAGACATGGTTGTTATTCGCTAGCTACATAGGGGCTTGAGTCACTGCTACGAAGAGCAGCACGACTAGCAAACCTCTGAGATAAATGAATTTAATTGCCCTGGAAATGTATGATTACTTACTTAATTGGACACTGTTCATAATAAGCCACTTGGTTTTTCCAATGTTATAATCCGACCGCGCACTACTTTTGCGGAACAATAGTTCTCCGTCAAGGGCCTCAAGGGAATTGGGGCTGATTTGTTGATAAATCGAGCAACATATAACCCAGGACCGCCGACTTAACGTGACTTCCGAACAACTGCGGGTGATTGAAGTCATCAGTAAACGAACCTGCAACACTCCGGTCCAAAGTTGTGAGCTCTGAAGTTTAGGCCACTCACGCCCCGATATCTTACTTTTACTATGTGTACTTTACCGTTCATATCTTACACTAAATGTCTTGCTTTTATTATGGGTATTTTACCTTTAATATTTTCTGCATTGTACCGCTACTATTTGTCGCTATAACTGAAAAGCATCATTTCCGACTTACAGTCGTTTAAGAGTTTTTCTCATTAAGTTCTCCAAAACTGGGTCATAAACGACTGATGTTGACTCTAGAGAAATTTTAATCAAAATTGCTTGTAATTGTACGAGTGTTTTTAAGCCAGAGTATAATACTTATCGTCGAATTTTTCATCTTCTTTTTGGTCAGTCCCTTATCACTATCATTGCAGTGCTTACGGATAACCATATGGAGCCATACGCGTGGTAACAAACATCCGACATGATCATGGACAGTAGAATATTACGTCTCTTAAAAGTTCTGTTAGCTGCCATTCCGCAATATCCTACTGACTGATTATTTTTCATTAAAGCCCAGTTCGTATTGTAGCCATTCTCTCTTAAACAGTAAGAAAATATCTTACGTAAAGACCGAATTATCTACAACACTGATATGAAGCTATGAGCTTTTATGCCCAGGAGAAAGTAGTAGTCAACTGGAAACTTGTTTTTCTAGAACATCAGATTAAAACTGGATTGGGTAAACGTATTACAGAATATGGTCACGAAATAAACTGAGATTCACTTATTAGCAGTAATCAACGTGATACCATAAAATGGAACTTATTTAATGATGATCATGAGAAACTCTAGGGGCTATTATTAGTCGCGCGCCAATAATTTGGGGACACAAATTTCAGGAAAAGGCGAGCGCCAGCGCCATAAAACAAACACACCACCCATGCTTTACCCAGGACTCTAACCAGAGCCCAATTCACACGCCTAGCCAGAATTTGAAAGGAAACATGTTCGTTTGCTTCGGGGTTCAGCGATTCCCATGAGCATCTAAGGACATAAGAATCACCTATTCCGCATTTCGGGGCAACTGACTCTAGAAAAGGAAGACAGCTAAGCTTTTAAGAAACAAACGAAGCATTTTGGACATAAACATTAAATAACCTCCATTTTGAGTATCTGCTATGGCGTGTCCTGAAAACACGCCGTAGTCCAGAGGAAGCTGGACCATAGTTCTAAAACGAATCTACAGTAGATATTAAGTTAATAATTGCATTTACAGAGGCCATCCACACATTTTTAAAACGATTTTCCAGCAATATAATTAATATTTAAAATAAAATTATTTCTTTCTTAAATGTTCTATCTGATAGCCCTTTCTCTGGACTATGAATTTACATCTAGATTTTCAAGATAATTTTTTTTAGATTGGTGGTTTAACGACCACTGTGAGCAACTCGATGGGCTATAAGCAGTCGCTCGTCCTTAATTTAGGGCCACTGACTCCAGGGAAGAGAGCGAGCCAGTGCCGTAAGACAAACACTACATCCATGCTTCACCGGGATTCGAACCCGGATCCATCTCGGAAGAATAATCAAAAGCCATCGGGTAGGCCACCGTGTCACCGTGGCGGCGTTTCAAGATAACAGGGCATTTCTTAAAATTGGTAGTGGTATTTCATTGCACTCCTCTTCCACTGCTTTCCATAGTCCAATCATTGCTTTAGGACTGCGTTTAGAAAACGCTCCTTTTAGCAGTCCGAAGGCACAATAATCCATTGGGGACACTTCAGGGGACTTTGAAGGAATATAAGCAAACGGTATAGATTTGAAACCCGACTCTTTTTTTATTTTTTCAAGAAACAGAGTGGTAGATTTGGATGTACGACTAGTAGCCTTATCCTGATGGAGTTCTACTCTTTGAAGGCTCTGTGGAGAAAGGAAAGGTGTTTCCTCTTTAAATACAGGAGAACAAACATTATTTTCGTAATATGTAGAATTGATATTAACATTCTTTTCAACTTTTTATAACTTTAATTTCCCACTGTACGAGAAACCAGCAGTAATCATATATCCTTTACTGAAACTTTCTTTGGATTCTTGGAACTAAGTTTGTAAGTATTTTGCGATAGTAAATCGACCTTTTTTGTTACTGTCCATAGGTAGATCCATGCTTCTCGAATAGTCACAATAGATTCCATCTGTCTCTGGCTAAGGGAAGTTCATAAAGAAGTCTGCACAGTGTTCTGCGTTAAGCCACGTGGCTAGGTAAAAGGCCGTGAACATTATATTTTTTGTTTAAACTCAAATCTTCGTTTACCACATTTTACAGTTGATACAGAGATTTTTACCGGTTTAAAGATTGCTTTTTGGTCGGTGGATTTTCTTTTAACGCCAGAGACCCTGCTCTTGAAATAGTCGTAAAGTACGTACCCACTTTGGATATTTGCTTAGTGTTAGTTTCCCTGTTAAAATCAATGCCTGACGATTTTTCCCTCTATTATTAACAATATTGCTTATTTTACATTTAGAAATGCTAATTTCATGACTTTCATCGTGTTTTTTAATTACAGAATACGCATATTTCTCTTCTTAAAGAGCAGAAACATTATCCTTCCATCCACAGCTTGTTTACGTGCGCCATTTTTTAGAAGACGATATTTAACTGCAGCAGATGTTTCTTTTGTGTTAATCTAAGATGCTGTTGCCAGTTTCAATTCTTTGAACTTCTTTTATTTTCTGTAATTTCTTATCAAAAACGTTCTAAAAATGTGTGAACATCCTCTGTAAAAACGTTGTTTCTTTATACTAAAGTGAAAAATAAAGCATGTCGATATACACTAAAGAGCCAAAACCTTATGACTAGCGCGTCTTTATGCAAATCGAAGAAACTGCAGGTAAACAGCGGCGCGTGTGAAGGCCATGAAACGGTAAAAACAACACCTGATACTTATAACGAAGTAAATTTCTCCGTCATTTTTATACGCGCCAGGATTCGAACCCGGGTCCCCTCATTCCGGAATAAGTTGCTCTACCAATTGAGCTACGCGGACGTTTTATTCTGATTCCTATCTGCCTTTATGTCGTGTGCGTCCTTCGGGCAGGTACGTCACATCTCCTGGTACGTTACATACTGAGCTTTGTTAATAAAATGTAATGGCCAGACGAATAGGTCAGAATATTTCTGAGACGGCAAGGCGTGTGAGGTGCTCACTGTCAGCCGTGGTTAGTACCTTCAAAAAGTGGTTCGAGGAGGGCAAAACAACGAACCGACAACACGGTGTGGGCCGACCACGGCTCATCGATGCTTGAGATAAACGAAGGCTGTCCCGTGTGATACTAGCCAACAGAAGGGGTACTGTGGCTCACCTCGCCGGTAACTTGAACTCTGGTGACAAAGTAATGTGTCACAACGCAGAGTACATCAAACCCAACTGAAAATGGGGCTACGTAGCACATATTCATGGCCACTCTGTGTATCAATGCTGACTTCTGTGGAAAGTCGAGGGTTTATAGTAGGTACGCGAGCATCAAAACTGGACGTTGAATGATAGGAAGGATGTCATGTGGCTCGTTGAATCTCTTCTCCTGTTGCACCATGTGAGCGGCCGAGTACGTGTGCGTAGTAAACCTGGGGAAATGTTGGTACCGGTATGCACCGTGGGATAAAAACAAACCGGTGGAGGAAGTGTAGTGTTTTGAGAAAACTTCTGCTAGGAAACTCTGGGTACAGTCATTCATGTGCAGGAAACTACACAGTCGAGTCACATTATTGTGACCACCTCCTACTTTTGACGTCAACAGCGGGTAGCCAATGAAAGAAGGAACATGTCGTGAGCTTATTTGGAGGGTACATAAGGTGTGCTGTAGGCATTTTGAAAACATATCACTCGTTGCTGTGATGGATAAAAGGAACGATATATCAGATTTATAATAAGAGATGATTATCACCTTTCGAGTCAAGGGTGGCAGTATTTCTGAAACAGCGCAGTTTGTGAACTGTTCGCGTGCTGCTGTGGTTAAAATGTATCGTGATTGGAGAAATGGCACCATTGCGAATAAGCGACGTGGAAACTACGGAGCACTACGTGCTATTGATGTGACAGGTGAACGTCTGCTTCGAAGGTGCGTGAGGGACGATCGAGATGCTACAGTGGAGGAACTCACTGGCCGAATGAACCAGGGGGCTACCGGAAGTGTGTCTAAAAGGGAAGTTCAGCAAACCCTGTTGCATATGTGGCTCCGATGCAGACGGATGGTCGCTGCACCTATGCTAACGAAAGTACTTCGGCAGAAAAGGCTTACATTTGCACGACAGTATCGGAATTGGACCTCCGCTGATTGGCAAAGGATTGCTTTCTCCGATGAGTCACGTTTTCTGCTTCATCGAACGGATAGACGTTGGCGTATGAGGCGAGAAACATCGGAGAACAAACACGCTTCAACCATTGCTGGCAGAACATAAACTGGTGGGGGCAGCTTTATGGTCTGGGGAATGTTTTCGTGGCATTCTCTGGGTCGAATCATACCCGTGGAAGGCACTATGGACCGAATTCGTTATGAATCCATCCTTGCAAACTACGTACACCCATACATGCTGATTGTCTTCTCTGGGGCGGATGGGATCCTCCAGCATCACAATGCGACGAGTCACACAGCTAGAAATGTCCGAGAGTAGTTGGAAGAGCACGATGAAGACTTCAAAGTACTACCCTGGGCCCCTAATTACCCAGACCTAAACCCAATTAAGCATCTGTGGGATCACCTCGATCGTGTTGTTCGCTCTATGGATCCTCCACCACGCACTCTCCAGCAGCTGCCAGATGCACTGCAGTCAGCATGGCTTTACATACCTGTGAACACCTTTCAGCACCTTATTGAGTCACTCCCGGCCCGTGTAGCTGCTGTTCGAGCTGCACACGGCGGTTACTGTGGATATTAGCTGGTGGTCACAATAATGTGACTCGATCGTGTATTATATGACGTCTACTACTTACATAAACACCATTGCAGACCAGGTATATCCTTTCATGGCAACGGTATTCCGTTTTAGGAATGTCTTGTTTTAGAAGGGCAATGCGTCATGCCGCACTGCCCTGGACTGTTCGAGAACAGTTCGAGGAATATTTAGAAGACATCCAGCTATTACCCTGGCCTCTGCGTTCCTCAGAGATCAATGTAATCGAGCATCTGTTGTTTTTGTTCGAACAGTAAATCCTATCTGTGGTGGCTCAACCACGTATCTTACAAGATTTAAAGGATGTACTAGTAACATGTTTGTACCAAATAACACATGACACGCGTAGAAATTTTGTGGCGTTCACGCCTCACTGGATAATAGCTGTTTTTGGAGGCACGAGGAGGAGCAATATCATGTTAGGCAGGTGGTCATAATGTTTTAGTTCTTTGGTTTATATGTGATCGACAAATAGGTGTTATTATCATACGATTGACATTTGTTTTGATACCAGCGAAATTATATTGATGTCTCTTCAAATGCAAAAGCTTGAAAATGAACCGTCGGGATTTCGTAGAACAATAACCGATTCTTTCTACCTGGCCGTCTGGTTATTTGCTTTTAAAGTGCGATTTAGGTGCTACTAAGCTACCTAAGAACATTAGCCAATAAGTTAGCTAATCAGTTAACCATTTAAAAATACACCTATCCACATATTCATGACCTCTATCACTAATCGAACTGTGACTCAGCAGTACAACATAGGTATGAGTCATTTTCTTGTAGGACTTCCGTCCACAGTGAGTAGATTTTAGTTCCCAGCCACCTACAGCGAGTTCGCCTTTTGGGAAGGACACAGAAACGGAAGTAATGAGAGCAAGTCTAGCGACTTTGACAGAACAGTTTGTAGTGAGATTAGAGTACAGTAGATGGCGCCACCGTACAAGTACGATGTTGCACATAAAGGGGTGAGAGAATTTCAGGAGGGGGAGGGATAGGAAAGGATACCCATTTACCCAGTGGGTCCAACCTGCGGGCCGTGACTTAACGTGCTCGTCCGATGCACGGCTAATATTCAGTGATTATTAGCAAATCACACCACCTCCGCAAGATCAGCCCAGGAACGAACCTGAGGACCTTGCATTGGTAGTCTGAACTGCTAACCACTCAGCCATTCGCGGCTGCCTGTGACCCAGCAGTGAGAGAAGTTCTTTTATATCTGTAATGTTCGTGGAATACTCGTATGGCTGTCTGAACACTATATAGATCAGTCTCACAACGTCACCTACAGTGAACCAGCAGTCATTCAAGAAACTTCAGAAAATGTTACTTACGATTAGTCTTTATTCATCTAAATATCCTTTAGCACAACTCAGTCTTCAAAAATGTTAGTGAACTAATACAATTTGCTTGTGAGGGAACGACTAAAGAAAAAAGCAAAGCATCAGCAGTAAATATACACCCTGATTCATAAAGAAGTATACAGCTTCCAGATGATGTAAAACAGTAACAGTTGAAGACACGTACCGCAACTGCGAACCGTTAGGTAGATGTACTCATAAAGTTTGTGTCGCGCTACTGAGGGAAGTGACGTAGGCGATAGCGCGGGTGTCACGTGACTAGTCAGTCAAAATGGCAGCGTCTGCCGTGGAGAAAGCGTTTTGTGTTCTTGAATTGAGCAAAACGGAATCTGTAACTGTTGTGCAACGGCATTTTCCATCACGATTTGGAAAAGAGCCTCCAACCAGAAAATCTATCTACGATCGGCATAAAAAATTTTAAACTACGGGCTGTTTGTGCAAACTTAAAAGTCCCGGACGACCGCGTGCATCGGAAGAAGTCGTCGATAGTGTTTGCACCGCCATTCAACGAAGCCCGGGAAATCAACGCGGAGGGTGAGTCGTGAATTGCAGATTTCACAGCCCACTGTCTGGAGAATTTTGAGAAAGAAGCTGAAAATGATTCCATACAAAGTGCAGATGTCGCAAAATCTCACTGACCTTAAGAAGACAAATCGCTTTGAATTTTATGCCGAAATGCAGCACCGTTTTGAAAATGACGATTTTGCCGATCACTTAGTTTTCACCAATGAAGCTACTTTTCACGTGAGTGGTCAGGTGTAACAAGCACAATGCTCGCTTTTTGGGAACGGAGCATCCCAAATTTACAGTTCAAACGCGAGGCAAGATTCAGATATCTTACCTCGCGTTTGGGCCGAAATGGATTACCGGCTCGATTTGTGTCATGTGAATAAGGGTGCACACATAGAACATCTGCGACTGTCTCTAAAAAAACTTGAAACATTCCCCTACAATGCTGTGACAGGTAACATAAAGTATCTTATATTGTTCTTGTTTTATAGTGCGTCGAAACTGTATATTTCTTTATGAATCACCCTTATAACGAAGTAAATTTCTCCGTCATTCCTGTCCACGCCAGGATTCGAACCCGGATCCCCTCATTCCGGAATAAGTCACTCTACTAATTGAGCTACGTGGACGTTTGTTCTGACTGCCATCTGCCTTTATGTCGTGCGCGTCCTGCTGGCAGGTACGTCACATCTCCCCCCCTAAAGAGGGCCGGGGGCATGGCCCACGGGTCAGCCGTGACCATGAATCGTTGCAGGCAGCCATCCGCTGTAGAACGTGCACTCGAGAAATCCCAGTCAGTCTAGTGTGTGGAATGCAACATCACACATTTTTATTTTTCGAAGCGCTGGAGAAGGGATTCTCTGATTTTTCCTATCTCGCGGTGTGGAAAGAACATCACACCAATGAGAGATTTTGAACGGCCGGGTCATCCGGAAAGTTTGGGCGCCATTATAACGAAGTAAACTTCTCCGTCATTTCTGTCTGTCCACGCCAGGATTAGAACCCGGATCCCCTCATTCCGGAATAAGTCACTCTACCAATTGAGCTACGCGGACGTTTGTTCTGACTGCCATCTGCCTTTATGACGGGTGCGTCCTGCTGGCAGGTACGTCACACCCTGTATAATACGCAGACGTCAAGAGATCGCAACTTCAAGTAACTCAATTTCGTAGCTACTATTATATGGTCATACTACCAACATCACCACATACTGCTGCTTCTCAAACATTATATATATCGTCAGTTTTCATCTGACACATACACACGCCATACGCTCTGACCTCAAGGTGTTGCCAACCATACTCTTGCAAGAGAGAAGATATCACGTTAAGTCTGAAAAATGCTGAGGAGAACCAACTCAAATTTACCTAGAGAAAGAAACTAAAAAGGAAGGTTAAATTATAGTATACGTCACATATCCTGTTTTGTTGACCAGTCGACCACTGGTTAACAAAACAAGATATAAAGAAGAACTTGAGATGAACTTCAGCACCAACGTTCGTAGATTGTTTTCTATCAGAGCAGAGGTTCTTTATGTTAATCGTAGCCATTCCAATCAGCGTGAGCTGTAAGGCTAAATGAACAAGATGAATAGGTTTAAAAATTCTTCCATCAATAAGGATTGTTTAGATTTAAGGTAACATGCGCACATAAAAAATTCTGGTTGATAAGTTTCAGCTTTTATTCTAGGTAATGGACACATTGCTTTGGTGGTAGAACCTCTCCGGATATGTGAAAAATGGAAAGACATATCGTGCTGAAGATTGATGAGAGGTGTTTTCATCTTTTCTTTTCTCTCTTTGTTTTTGCTCCTGCTCTTCAGTTTACAACCTATACAATCCCTGAACACAACCCTACATTAGGCATGTGCTGCTCTCCTAGAATCGAATACTCATTAAAGGTCACTGAACTATGGAAAGAAAAAGGAATAGGGTATGTGTGAGTAAACGTAAACTTATTTTCGTTTAAGTCAGAAAAAGATAGAAAGAAGCTGTTACGTGATAGAAGAAAAATGGATACATGCTTATTTTCCTACATGCCTGTTCCTTTGAAATAACGATTAAGATCACATTATCAGGCAGCAGCAGTACGATCAATTTAATTGCTTTGTCAACACGTTGACTGATGGAAGATACATTGATTATTTCAAAATGAATTAAATTCCTTGGGGAGTGGGCGAACACAGAGTTCAGCGTTCTGGTGACGCCGGGGGGTGTGAAAATGAAATTTCAGATTCCAACGCCGGAGCCATTTATTGGCAGTTCCTTTTCTCCAGAATGATGCCCTCAATTCCCAAAAGATCTGCAATTCCGATTGAATCTATACATAAATCATGTCACGTATTCTAAATTTTCCTCGGCAATGCCTCTAGCAAACCCAGTGCCCTTAAAACAAAACAGTGACATTAAGATTCCCTTAGTTTTCCGTGGAAATACCGTGCACTAAATTGCAGCAAGTGTCCTTGTCATTTAAACAGAATTTCCTTCCGAAATATGCACTAAAATGAGAACAGTACGGGAACTCATTGTTTCCAGTTTTCACTCCTGGAATCTATATCAGTAAAGAGTGATAATTTCATATGCATAAGTCTCTCACAAAAGAACTAGTAAAAAATGAAAACGACAATCCACTTAAAAAAGTAAAAGAACTTCACAAAACCAGTTTAAATCATTATGACGTATGTATGTCTCTACTTTTATCTTCTGGAGGTGCATCTAACTGTCCCTCCTGAAATAATATAGTTGTTATTTTGTAATCAGTTGGGTTTAGAGGCCTTTCAAGAAGCCCTACATAAGCACTGTTTTCGTTAAACCATTCCTGCACGAAGCGGGGCTAATGTTATCGTCCTGGAGAAACTCCTTCCCTTCTGGGTGGAGGTACAACATTGTGGGATGCACATGGTGTGCGAGTAGTCTCTGTCAATAGCCGGCGTCCACACGTTGGTCTACACGCACCCGGGTCCCAGTTCATGCCTGCTAAACATACTCTATATCATACACACACACACACCTGCCACTGAATTAGAAACCTTATGTAGCTGTACATAAAACTTACTTACGCAGCGTATATGTAAAATACGTAGTCACGTGTAAAATAACGTACTCTAGGCAATAATGTAAGACAGCTGCTCGTCAGTAGTGTTCATGAAAATAGTAAAAACAGCGAGGATCTTTCGGAGTTCAATCAAGGAATTAGTGTGGATGCCCGTCTGGCTGGAGATCGACGATTTTGAAAACTGAGTGCTTTCCCAAAAGGTGAGATATCCAGGGTCTTTAATCAGTGGAAAAACTAATCCACATTGCTTATCTAAGAGGTGTAACTGTGGTGAGACGTCAGTCTGTCATCAGGAACGAGATCGCCGTCGTCTGAGAATGCTTGTACGGAGTAACGGGACTTCCTCTGTGCAGCTATTGACCGAATCACTCAGTGATGGCTGTTTCCGACCCATATCCCATCCAACTATGAGCAGGGAATTGAAAAGGATTGGTATTGGCAATCGCATGCCTGTACGAAAACCACTGACTATTGCGAAGAACAGGAAATTTCGTCTATAGTGGTGTCAGAAACACCATAACTGGACACTGGAACACTGGAATTCGTCATGTGGTCCGTCGAGTCGCGGTACACTTTGAGAGTTTAGCAGAAGCCCCATGGACCCAGCTTGCCTTGTAAACACAACTCAACGTTCTAGAGGTCACGGTGTGCAACACGTTCTGTCGATACGAAAGTGGTCTTCTGATATTGCTGGTAGGTCGGGTGTCCTTCAAGGATTATCAGACCATTGTTGCCTATCAAATCCATCCTGCAATGGCGACTTTTTATCCAGCAGATGATAGCTGTTTCATGAACAACAATGCTACTGTCCATTGAGAAAGACGTGTTCAGCAGTTGCTAAGTCAGCATGACAACAACTTCTACCATCTTCCATGGCCACTACAAATCCCGGATCTGAACCCCACTGGAAATGTATGATGCATGTTAGAAAAACAGATCGGGGCGCAAAAATGTTCTCTTCCGTGAAGTATGAGACAGTTAAAGGACTGTCCGGTAAACGCCTGATATGCTGTAGACGTAGATTTTTTTGGATTGGAGGTTTAACGACCACCGTGAGCAACTCAATGGGCCATAAGCAGTCGCCCGTCCCCAATTTAGGGTCACTGGTTCCAGGGAAGGGAGAGAACCAGGACCGTAAGACAAACACAACATCCATGCCTCACCGGGATTCGAACCCGGACCCCTTTCGGACGAATGATCAGAGGCCATCGCTTAGAGCACTGCGCCACCGGGGCGGCGTAGACGTAGATGCACTCCAACACCTCGTGGAACCTATGCAAAACCTCATACGTGCTGTAATTTGGGCTATAGGTGGTCCAACCCGACATTGAATAAAAGTTTCTAATTCAGTGGCCGGTATGTGTAAAACTTCCCCCACCACCATGAACAGTCGATAACATTCATGAAGGACAAATAGCTTTGTGCTGCTGACGCCAAATACGGATTCCACCATATGCAGAATGGAGTACACGTCGTGATTCATCGGATCAACACACCTGCTTCCAATCTTCTGCCGTCCAACCAGCAAGCATTTGGCGTTAGGAAACTCGTTCACGTCGATGGGCTGTTATTAAGAGAGGGTGGCGTATGGGGCGTCTGCTCTTGTGTAGCAAAGCATTACCTTTTCGGCTAATTTTTTTCCTTAATACCTACTTGGAAAAATTCTTGTCCTGTTGGAAAGGATTCAAAATACTTGCTCATTACTCCCAAGAACTTTTTGTCATCCTTCTTGCTTCTATTGTGAGTGCTGTTTAGTTGGAGTTTTCTTGCAAGCGTGCGAGGGAACCTCGACTCCTACGTGGCAACTGAAGTTCCAGAACTCAGTGAAGATGTTCTTTTGTGATATTTGTTCCATGTTCTGATGTAACTTCAAATAGAAAAACATTTTATTTCAGCTTAATGGTTTTGCATCGTAAAAATAAACTTCTCTGCTAGGGCGATTATAAATAACTGTTTTTTACAAATTGGAAGTGGTATTTTTTGGAATTTTTCTTGTTCATGATATAGGGCATTGGAAGCTGAAGAAGAAATTTGGTGAAATGCGAAATGAGCTTGAATAAAAAGGAAAAAAAAAATCGAAATTCGTTAGAAAATGAAGAAAAAGGAAACAAATCGAAATTCTCGGTGTTGGGACCTAACACAGTGGAACTCCTATTTAAGAACCTCTGTTCAGCGAATTTCTCCATTTAACGAGTTCTATGAGGGAACCTTAAAATTTGAGCTAAAATTCGTTTAAAAATACGTTCATTCAGCGAACCAATTTTCTATTTATGGATGTTTCTTTAATTTTGTTTCCGTTTGTTGTACTCGAAATGGATAAGGATGTTAATTTTGATGAACATCTGACTGATGAGGATGACAGAATGTTGAAAATTCAGTTGAAGATGCTAAGACTGCGAATGCGGACCAAAACCAGCAAAAGAAGATACACTCAAAGCATTTTGTACGATGCGAAATTAGCTTTTTAGTCACTGTGCCAGAAGATGGAGAAACACCTTGGGCGAAAGCTCAGAAAAAAATATTGATTTCTTTGTAGGATGATCTATAAACTTCTTTTGACGTATTGGCATTCTATTTATTTATTTATTGAAAAAATTAGATTTAAGGACTTTTAGGAATGTACATTGTGCACATTTTATGATAATACTGTATGCACTGCTATTAAATTATTCTTCAAATTCAGAATGGCCTGAGTGAATTCGAATGAATACACTACGTAATTGTGATTAAAATTTATACAAATTTTGAGAAGAAGAATATTATTACTGTTAAAGTTAAAACCTTCATGAAAACTAGCTTTAATAGCAACACAACCTCAACAAAGTTTAAAATGGTAGAATAATCGGCAGTTCTGTTATCATGGCTGAAGTTAATTCTGTATTAATGTTTAAAAAGACCTACTTCTTATAGCGAGTTTTACATATAACGGATGTTTCGGCCGCCATCATGCTACATTTTTTACATATAGGTCCCCTTGTTTTCTAAAATCGAAGTCAGTACCCTAAATCAAAAGCGAAATCGGAGTAGCTAACACAAACGTACCTACTCCAGTCCGAGGATTTCCACGATTTAATCGCGTTTGCTTAAAAATTTCAGATTTTATCGCCAAAAACATACGAAATCATCAAAAATTATTTTTTTTGATGATTTTTCTCCACGAAAAGAAGTTCTAAGTTAATTTTCGGTCATTATGAGCAGAATTTATAATGATGTCGCCGTTAGATTTCTTTTTAAAGGCTGTATAATACACAAAGGTTACAGCAGAAATTCATACAATCTAGATGAGCTAAAAACCAAATGTACACCTTGGATGTTTTCATTTCTCCCATTACATTGCAAACACCAACAGTTAGAGTGTGGCGTACTACAGAGGTGAAGCACATGCCACGACGGCAAAGTTGCAGCGATAAATTCAGTCGGTGTAGATTAATTGGAAAGCATTCGGCTACGGAGCAGAAGGATGCGAGTTTGACGCACTTGTGTTTTCACAAGTGGTCAGAAGCTCATCGTCCGAATTGGCTTCGGATTTGAGACCTAAGTGAGGCATTTGTGATGTACGTGCCCTATGGCGCTGGTTCTATCGCTTCTCTTGAACCAGTGGCCCTAAATTAGGGATGATGGCTCCTTATACCCTCAGCTCTTAATATGGGGCCACTGTTTCCAGGTAAGGGGGAGCCAGTGCCATAAGGCAAGCCCACCACCCATGCCTCATCGAGGATTTGAACCCGGGCCCACCAGCCTAGAACGAGTGGCTAGAAAAAGAGACTGACGACTTGGCTACCGGAGCCGCATTGTCGAAATTATTCCACTGGATTCGTGTCCTAACCTTACTTCTAACGGTTTTTTCCCAACTTAAAACAATTAACATTTCAGTAAATTGTGCTGCATTCGATATTTAAACAAGAAAGACGGCACCAAATTCTCCAGCGCAATGCGCCCGTCTTTTGAATCCTTTGCAATATGAAAAATGTATCTGAAAGTGGATTTTTGTAAAACAAATAAATCAGAAAAAAATATAATGCGTTCACCCCTCTGAATACATATAACGAAGTAAATTTCTCCGTCATTTTTGTCCACGCCAGGATTCGAACCCGGATCCCCTCATTCCGGAATAAGTCACTCTACCAATTGAATTACGCGGACGTTTTATTTTGATTCCTATCTGCCTTTATGTCGTGTGCGTCCTTCTGGCAGGTACGTCACATCTCCTGGTACGTTACATCATCTCCCCTTCATTTTTTTTTTTTTTTTCGAAGTGCTGGAGAAGGGATTCTCTTATTTTTCCTATCTCGCGGTGTGGAAATAACATCACACCATTGCGAGATTTTGAACGGTCGGGTCATCCGGATAGTTCGGGCGCCATTATAACGAAGTAAATTTCTCCGTCATTTTTGTCCACGCCAGGATTCAAACCCGAATCCCCTCATTCCGGAATAAGTCACTCTACCAATTGAGCTACGCGGACGTTTTATTCTGATTCCTATCTGCCTTTATGTCGTGTGCGTCCTTCTGGCAGGTACGTCACATCTCCTGGTACGTTACCTCATCTCCCCTTCATTTTTTTTTTTTTTCGAAGTGCTGGAGAAGGGATTCTCTTATTTTTCCTATCTCGCGTTGTGGAAATAACATCACACCATTGCGAGATTTTGAACGGTCGGGTCATCCGGATAGTTCGGGCGCCATTATAACGAAGTAAATTTCTCCGTCATTTTTGTCCACGCCAGGATTCGAACCCGAATCCCCTCATTCCGGAATAAGTCACTCTACCAATTGAGCTACGCGGACGTTTTATTCTGATTCCTATCTGCCTTTATGTCGTGTGCGTCCTTCTGGCAGGTACGTCACATCTCCTAGTACGTTACATACACTCCGCATGCTTTAAAATGCACAATATGAGCAGTGCTCTTTACTGTGACGGAAAAAAATAACGGAATTCCTACAACTGGTAAAACATCTACAAGTAGAAATAGCTTCATTCGACCGCTAGCGGCAGATCAAACTGTTCACAGTACATTTCTCGCATTGGAAGATATCGAAAAACGAGGAAGATGACACCGAATTTTCGGTTGTAATAAGAACGTCTTTTGAATCCGTTCTGACGCGAATTAAATTTATCAAAGCTATTCAGAATCAGTGGAACCGGTATGGAAAACAGCAGTATATGACCGAAGAAAGAAGTTTTTCAATCGGGTTTTTAATCCCGCAGATACTGCTGTAAACAGAAACGTGAACTTACACCCTCTGGTGGCAGACTAGTACGTTAAGAAAAATTTGAAATTACACGGAAGAGCAATTGAATTGGAGATACCTGTCTAGTAACTTGTAGCACCACCTTCCGCCTGATGACGGCGGCGATTCGTCTCGGCATGGACGCGAAAAGACACCGGAAGCCATACGGATCCACGACCCCTGAACAAGCCACCACAGTTCACGAAGATTTGGTGGAGGGGTCAGAGCCTCGAACATCTCTCTCGATGGCATCCCAGATGTGCTCGATGGGATAGAGGTCAGGTGACCTAGCTGGCCAAAGAAGCGAGGTCACGTCGGTGGAGTGTTCATCCAACCATTCGGATACAATTCGGGAGCTGCATTGTCTTGTTGCAGGATGAGGTCCCCAGTAGGATGTTGAAGACGCACAAACGGGAGCAAATGGTTGTCCAGGATATTCCGGTAACGTTTACCTGTGAGGGACGATGCCACACATACAAGGGGTCCCATTTCAGTCCACGTAAACAGTTCCCAGACGAGAATGCCACACCCACCAGCTGGAAGAGTACCCTGCTGGCAAGAAGGATCCATCGCTTCATGTGGTTTGCGCCGTACTTGTATCCTGTTATCCGCATGTACCAACGTGAATCTCGACTCATGAGTCCAGACAACATTTCCCCACATGTCTAAGGTCCAGTGGCGATGTTCCTTTGCACCCTGTGATGTGCGGTCAGCAGCAGTGCCCTCGTGGGACGATGGCTTCTGTACCCCATAGCGAGGAGATGGTTCTGGATGGTGTGGGTGCTTACACGTTTTTGTGCACCAGCGTTAAATTGTCGAGTGATTTCTTGCACTGTGGCCCGTCTATCCGCTGTTACAATGCGAACTAGCCGACGATGACCACGCTCATCCACACGCTGTTGTCTACGGCAGTTGGCCCTTGCAGGGATGGTTTTACCGGATTCGATGTACTCACGGTGCACCCGTGACACAGTGGCTCGTGAAAATCCCAGTACCTGCACGACTTCCGAGATGGAGTGACCCATTCGTCGGGCCCCGACAATTTTCCCACGATCAAATGCGCTTACATCCTTCGTCTTACCCATACTGCGTCCGACTCTTACTGATTCCCGTCGCATCACTCCTTATATTGTCGGATCGCTGCATACGTCATGTCGTTTCCGTTTACAGGGCCGCCCACAGCGCCACATTTGCACAACTCCAGCTGTCTTTAATTCAATTGCTCTTCAGTGTATATGAGAAACATTTTACAGCGAAACGTTCTCCAACAAAAAAATGCTTTTTCAAATCGGACTCTTAGAAGCAGAGATATCGACAAATATAAGATATGTATCTATGCCCTCTGGCAGGGAAATCATGCATTGTTTTAAGAAGAAGGTATTCTAAAAAGGTTTTTCCATGTGAGCGGTATCGGTCCACGAAATAATTTTTTCAGTCGAGTTTTTAGGAGCTCATATGTTGCTGCAAATACATGACAAGTAGAAATTAACACTTACATCATCACATGCAGAAACACCTCACAAGAAGAAATTATCACTTACACCCCCTGGTGGCCAGACCATTTTTTAAATCAAAAATTAGAAATTACAAACAAAACGTTTTACATCAGGAGCTCTATCCGGTGCAAGAAGAAGTTTTCCAATCGGAGTTTTAGAAGCAGATATATCGGGAAAAACACAATTTACCATAATGTGTCCTAGCGGAATGTCTATGAATTAATTGGAAATTTTAAATTTATATGAAAAAAATTTAGTACCAGAAACGCTATTCCACAAAGAAGGAATTTTTTAAATCGGACTTTTAGAAGTAGAGATATTGACAAAAATAAAATATATGTCTACGCCCCCTGGCGGAGATACCAAGCATTATTTTAAGGAGAAAACATTCCGAAAAGGTTTACCGACGTGTGTAGTATCGTCCACGAACGAATTTTTTCAATCGAGATTTAGAGGATCAGATTAAGCTGCAAATACATCAGAAGCGGAAATGAAAACTTACGCCCCCTAGTGGCCAAATTATATTTTATCAAAAATTAGAAATTATATGCAAAACATATTCCATCAGGAGCTGTATGCGATACAGGATTAATTTTTCAAATCGGAGTTTCAGAAGCAGAGATATCGGGGGAAACGCAATTTAATTTTACGCCCCCTAGCGGGAAATCTATGCGTAACTTGAAAAAGTGACTACACCGAAAATAGTCATCAACATAAATGGAATCGAAAGGTAAAGAAATTTCTAGTCAGCTGTTTAGAAACAAATGTATGGAATAAAATGTGTTTTGAATTCGATATCATCTGCATTTACGCCCTCTAGTGGCGAAATTGTGCATCATAAAAAAAGCAGAAAAGCGAAATAAAGGATTATCATTCGCACATTTCAAGCTTCCCAATGCAAACAAAGTTTTTCAAATCGGACAAATAGTTGCACAGGTATGGTGTCCACAGGCGGACGCACGGACAAACCTGTAACATAAGCACGATCTTTTTTACAAAAGATGTGCTAAAAAAAGGGGAATTTTTTAAATCTAATAAAGAGAACAAAAGATGTGAAGTAAAATCGGATATAACTTTACGCCTCCCATCGAAGAATTTCTGTATTACATTACGAAGAAAATGTGTGCAAAACAGTCTTCATAATGAAAAGTATTCTACCAAGAGAGGATTTTCCCAAAGGATTTTTAGAATCGGAGATATTCTTTCAAGAATAGAAATTTAATCCTGACGTTCCGGGCGACAGAATTGTGAATAGCAGAAAAATAGTAAAAGCTATTCGAAGGAAATGGATTTTTGAAATGCGTCATCTGCAGGGAAAGATAGAGAATAAATAGTTTTTACATATATGCCCCCTAGCTGGAAAATCGTGCATTTTTACAGAGGATAATGTTTCTCATCTTTTTACCGCAGCGAAAGGCGTGAAGTACAAAGCAAATTTTTCAATCGAATTTTTAGAAGCGGAGATAGTGCTGCAAAGAGAAATATACATTTACGTCATCTAACCGCAGAGCCTAGTATTATGAAAAATCCAAAGTTATAAGCAAACTTTTCTTCAAAGTCAAAAGCATTTGATGTACACTCATTGTATCCGTGCATCAAGAAGGATGCGTCGTATTGAAATGCGATTTTAGCAGTGAGATGGTACATACCAAGGACAGATCTGTTTACAATTCACATTTCCGCGGACATACGGTACACATTTATATTTTCCGCGGACATACGGTACACATTCCGGGTCAGCGTTAGTACCGCGTCGGACCGCCTCGTGCTCGGATACATGCAGTGATATGGTCCGGCATGGAGTCAAAGTGACGCCGTATGTTATCCTGGGACAGATTGGCCTACACTTATTGCAACTTGCACTCTAAATCACGAATACTGGGCCATGGAGGAAGCTGGCGACCCATCTGGTCCAACACGTGCTCGATGGGCGAGAGATCAGGATATCTGGGAGGTCACGGAAGCGTCGAAGCATGACGTAGACAGTTTTGGGAAACCCAAGTCGTGTGCAGACGGTCGTTATCTTCTTGGAAAATGGCTCCGGGCCGCCCCGTCAGGAAAGGCAGCACATGGGGACGCAGTATCTCCTGTATGTAGTGTTGGGCTGTCAACGTCCCTCAGATCACTGCGACGGAAGTCCTGCTGTCATACGCGATGGCTCTTCAGACCATCACGACTGCAGTTCGGGCAGCTGCACAGTGAGGTTGGGATTGTAGCGCCCACCTGTCGTTGTCCACACTCTGACACGGTTGTCGTCCATTCCCATACAGAAGCGAGATTCGTCGCTGAACAATTTACGTCGCCAATCCGTAGCATTACAATTTGCTCGCTGCTGACACCACTGCAGTCGACGCCGACGATGGTCAGGTGTTCATGGGAGAAAACGTAAGGGCTATCGAGGGTGCAGATTCGCCTCTTGCAGGCGTCTGAAAATGGTTCTTGCGGACACAGGAGTCATTTGTATAGCCGCCACATGTCTCTGGATATTGGACAAAGACGTCGTTGCATCTGTGCATGCCGCTCTCACGATCCCACGGTCTTGTCTTCTGCTGGTGTGTCTGGGTCATCGAGAGCCAGTCCGCCGCGTCAGGGTGCCTTCGCGTGTCCATTGCTGTCCGACCAGCCAAAATGGCGGCCGATTCGGCGGGCCGGCCACTCTGCCTCTCTCATGTCGACGATATGGCCTCGTTCGAACTCCGTCAGTTGCCTGTACGCACATCTACGGAGGCTACTCGGCGTGTCTATCGCTCAGGTATCTCACCGCACTCTCACCGTGCACTTCGGCACGAATATGGAGTCCCCTGCGAGGCGCCTTATAAACTCCAAGGATTACGATTGCAGCGCCGGTCTTGGACGCGCGGGCATGCGGAATCGCACGAGACTTTAATCATTTGCATGTCTGCCCTCCCCGTAGCTATTCGGCGAGTTTCGCGTTAATCGCACGGTTTCTTATTAGTTCCGTGATATTTTGGCAATGAGTTTAAAATAATTTTTAAATCGGACTTTTTGAAGCAGCTATATCGATAACAGTAGATCATACATTTGCTCCCCCTAGCGGGTAAATTTTGTGCTATTTTGGGCAGAAAGTATGCATAAATTTGTTTATGTAGTTAGCTGTATATGACCAAAAAAATGATTTTTTCCATCTGGTTCTTAGAAGCGCACATAAATCTGCAAATATGTTATAAACAGAAACATGCACTTACCTCCTCTAATAGCAACATTATGTGTTACGAGATATTATAATTTATATGTTAGACATTCCTTATTAGATACGCCGTCTGACAAAGCCCAGATATTTCTGCAAAAACATCGGAAACAGAATTATAAACTTACGGCCCCTAGTGACAAAAATGCTCTACACGATAAGTTAGAAATTATTTGGAAAGCACTCCTCACCGCGAACACTATTCGCCGCAGAATGAATTTTTAAAATCGGAACTACAGAATCATAAATATCCAACACGCAATTTACTTTCCTGCCTCCTGGAGACAAAGCTATGCATTATTTGAGAAGGAAACCATACCTAAGTGTGGTCTTCGTCGTAAATGGTATGGAATGAAAGAAACAATTTTTAAAATTGGATATAGAGAACCAATAATATGGAATAAAGTGCATTTTGAATCCGATGGGATATCCATTTAAGCCCTCTAGCGACAAAATTGTGCATCGGAAAAAGACCAGTATAAAAGGGTCACCGTTCTCACATTTCAGGCTTACTAATGCAAAAATCTATTTCTTAAAATCAGAATAACAGATGCAGAGTATACGGGTGCATTAGCAGGCAATTGTTTGAAAAAACCTGTTAAAAAGAACTAAACTAAATTGCATATAATCCTTTAAAGTTTCAGTAATGATTAATAAAATGTGAGGATTCAGGAATATGGGGATTCCGGAAGGAATAATTTCGACATTTTCTTGTTAAACTAAAGAATATTAAAAAAAAAAAACTATCTTGAATAATAACTATATTTCAAATGAGATACGTAATATTCTTGCATAACACGTAAACATTACAAAAAAATATGCACACCTTATTTGTTGCTATAAGCTCATTATTTGTTTTATATAGTTTTTTCTTAAAGACGTTGTGTCGTACACCTCTACTTTAACCTTTCTTTTGATTTCTTGTGTTCTTATGCAATTTGGTTTCTTCTCGTTAAATATTTTCTGGCATAACGCGATAGAGTTCCGTTCGATGATTTTGATGTTGGAAATCCTGAAAGCAGGTTAAAGGGCTACTACGTAGTTAATGGCTCCTGAGATAAGACCTCAGTGTGTACTAGGTATAAAATATAAGAAGAGCCATTGAGAGAGCAGTTTCCTGTGAGCAGTATTCTGTTGGCACTTATTGAACGAGCTATACTGTTGTAGAGAGAGAGAGAAGTTCACGAAAGTGCTGATGTTGAAAAATTATCGGAAGAACAATTTGCGTTCGATAATATTCCTATAGAGAAGAGTGTAAAGATTCAAAGAGTGGCCAGTGTCACGTATTTTGTACGAAGTTTTTGATTGAAGTAAGATGCCATATGTTGCTTCGAGCGCAATGATTGATGTCTTTTGGTGATATGCTTCAGGACTAATTGAGAAAGGAATTGTACTCGTAAGTAAACTTGTATTCATTGAATACTAATGAATACTAGGCGTTGTTTTGAAAGTATTTTTTCTTTTGAGGTTTAGCGACCACCGTGAGCAACTCGATGTGCTATAAGTAGTCGTCCGTCCCTAATTGTGGGTCACTGGTTCCAGGGAAGAGAGAGATCCAACGGCGTAAGACATACATAACATCCACGCCTCACCGGGATCCGAACCCGGACCCATCTCGGACGAATCGTCAGAAGCCAGCGCTTAGACCACTGTGCCACTGGGATCGGCAGTCTGAAAGTGCATGTTGTGTGTTATTCAATCTTTCAGCCACAACGAGCAGTGAAGTTATCCGGGTTTTACAATGAAGATAAGTTCACTAAGCTATGGCTACAAGTCAAGTTAAGCTTAAAACTTACCAGCTCTAAGCATTAGTTGTGTTTCAGTGAAGTTAACGTTAAAAATGCAAACCAACAACCCATTTAACCCTTTAACCGGCTGAAAAGAATTAACTCGGGGTAAGCAAAATGAGCTGATATCAGCTCGAACGAATACATTCACTGTCAAGAAGTGGGCCTAACACCGCAGGAGCGAGTGAACCTGTGCATCAAAAACTGTTACCTTTCCCTTTGGTTTGTTTTAAAGTGCTCATATAGGAAAATGATTGACATTTATCTTTTCTGACTGGTTACTTGCTAGAAGGGGCTATAACAGCAAACGACGGACCTAAGAAAGGAGTGAGAAAATGTTTGAGTCATTTGTTTTTGCCCAGTGGCATGGTGTACGTGTCATGAAGACCAGCCCTTCTCCATCATGTCTTGGGTCACGGAGTAGAGAATAGAGGACTATAGATGAGAGCACATTTTTATCACGAATGACAGGTGTATGGTCGGTACTACTGGGGGAGAGGGGTAAAATAATTATTTTGCAGTAGCTTTGGCAAAACCCGGCCGCTATGTGAACATTCCTGTTTGGGGAGAGCAGAAAATGTAAGCACCATTTGGTCCACGTACATTTGCCGCTTAAAGAGTTAAATTATACTGGTGTCCAAAACTAACGTGACAAATAACAAAACACACGAATAACGTAAAATCCACACAAATGCGCAACGGAAAAGGAATTTCGTGACTGCATGAGGATGAAGCATGCACATAACAGCGTGGCAGCATAAAAGTCATGCAGCAAGTGACGCGTATTTCGAGGGGCTAGTAGGGAGTGTGATTAAGCTGAAGAGCGATACAGCTCATACAACGTGCCCTCATATTGTAAAGCATGCTGTGAATGAGAGAGTTTGGGGCAATAAGTGCCACTTTTCCACCAGAGCGCGTCCGAGTCTACGGAGAATTTCGGGAGGTGGCTTCCGGCTCGAAATGGTTCTTCCCTGGGCATCCCAGACATCCTCTATCGGGTCCAGGTCCGGCGATATCGCGAGCCACTCCATCCTGTGCATATCCTCACTCTGCAGAGATTTGTCAAATAGTCGATCCCTATGGGGACGGCCGTTATCGTCCATTAAAAGGAACTGGGAGCCAATAGGCCCCCTGAAAATCGGTATATAGGGCTCTAGGAAGTTATCCTTGTAGCGTGAGGCAGTCAGGGTGCCTCCTGGAAGCACGTGCAGCGCCGTGCATCCATTCAACATGATGCCAGCCCAAACCAAAAGTCCACCACCGTAGTTGTCAATTTTCCTAATGTTGGATGGAAGATTTCGGCTTTCTGCCTCTCTCCAAATGTACGCACGAAGAGAGTCCGTGTATTATAGTATGTACCGTGACTCAACACTAAAGAGAACACAGGCCCATTGGTCAGGGGCCCAATTCAGAAGGCCTTTCTGTGCGATGCGGCGAATGTGATAGATACCATTGGCCTTCTTGCATACATACCTCTCTCGTGAAGGCTTTTGTAAACTGTTTGCCTCGATATCGCAGTTTCCGTAGAAGAGGAGAGCTCCTGCGAATGTTGCCCGGGTGTCGACGTCCTATGGCAGCGAGATGTTAGAGACAAATACCGGTCGTATTGACTTGTTGAGGCTTATGGGCATCCTAGTCCCAGCCTTATTGTTGTTGTTCAGGTTTACCGGAATTGTCTCCAGAGATTGGTGACCACTTGCTTCGAAACATTCTGCCATCTTGCAATCTCAGCTTGCAGTTGTCCTGCTTCCGATCTGCCACTTGCTCTTCACCGTAAAGAGCCTTCTAAGCAATACTGCGGAACCATCCTTCCACTAATAGTCTAACTCAAGCTTCAATTGCCTCGCCTTGCTCAAGACAACGTTTATCACTATTGCCCTGCTCAGGACAACGTCAGTTCGATGACGTGTGACGTACCTGCCAGCAGGACGCACATGACATAAAGGCAGATAGGAATCAGAATACATGTCTGCGTAGCTCAGTTGGTAGAGCGACTTGTTCCGGAATAAGCGGCCTCGGGTTCGAATCCCGGCGTAGACTAAAAATGACGGAGAAATTTACTTCGTTATAATGGCGCCCGAACTACCCGGATGACCCGACCGTTCAAAATCTCGCATTGGTGTGATGTTATTTCCACACCGCGAGATAGGAAAAATCAGAGAATCCCTTCTCCAGTGCTTCGAAAAATAAATGTGTGTGACGTTGCATTCAACACAACAGATTGACTGGGAGTTCTCAAGTGCACGTTCTACAGTGGTTGTCTGCCTGCAGCGATTCATGGTCACGGCTGATCCGTGGGCCATGCCCCCGGCCCTCTTTCGGGGGGAGATGTGACGTACCTGCCAGCAGGACGCACATGACATAAAGGCAGATAGGAATCAGAATACATGTCTGCGTAGCTCAGTTGGTAGAGCGACTTGTTCCGGAATAAGCGGCCTCGGGTTCGAATCCCGGCGTAGACCAAAAATGACGGAGAAATTTACTTCGTTATAGACGCACGGTCGTCATTTGTTTATTATCGCAGGAGCTAGCACAATGTTGCTTGGTTACATCGACTTAGCCTTTCCCTTTGCAGATATTTCTGAAAAATGTTGACAGTCGGTCGTCTCGTTTTGGACGTATTCTCGAATTTGTATTTGTCTCGTGAATTTTGTACACCAGTTTACATCATCATAAAGTTTAATACTAAATTTGTGGTAATTTAAAACGCAAAAATTATATAGTTTCCTGATTTGAATTTTTGGAGTCCGAAATATTTTATCAACCACAAACCTTTGTTAAATTTCGTGTTCGCTTTGGATGAAAACGGTAGGAAAGAGATTCGAGATTTTATTTAGAATTATTTCCTTGAAAATAGAGTATCGCTGATAATGAGCATTGCCATCAACCTATGAAAACTTCGTGAAAACAAAAATGTTCATCGATTTTGCCAAGCAATACAGTAGCAAGATATCGTCTAGCATCCCAAATAGTAGCTTTCAACGACCGACAGATGGTTATTTTGGCCCATCTAAACAAACAGTGAACGAAAATGCCGTCTCGCAAGCTAAACGAAACACGAGAGTTACTCCTACTTAGTGACTGCTTTGTTGGCGTTCTTAAGCAGCTGCAACGTGTTAATGACAAGCCCCTCTATTCCATAACTGACAGAGAGCTACGTGGAAAGAGCTTCACCTTCATGATCAATATTGCCATGCGTCTAATAGGAGAAGGTAAACGACAACTTAAAGCTGTGTTTCCTAAGACTCCTACCGGAAATATCACTGATGATACTTACTGACTTCCAGCTTTACGCTTTAGTTAACAACGCCGAACACGATCAGTTCGGAGATACAACGATGTGTACTTATTAATGTCAACAACTCAAATATTGGAGTTTAATTTTAAAGCTACAGTTGCACTTTGGATGCACGAAACCTGATTCGCAGTCGCATTTGTACATGACAACATGACTTCAGTAACAACAGAAAAAGCGAAACGGCTGGGTAGACAAAAGTTCAACACCTTTGGCCAGAAAAGTTTGCTACGTAAAAATCTATGGACTAAGTGCTGCTTATGCTGTGGTTCTACACGAACATTAATGGATTTTTTATTTATTTAAAATATGCGCAATCGAACGACCACATTAAGAAATGCCATTCGTGGTACAGTGGGTGCAAAAATGCACTATAATGGATGTAGAAAATGCTACACAAGGAAGTTTTTCTCAGAGCTCCATGCAAATTGGTGGCCATGCGTCAGCTGTTGGGTTCTGTTAATGATTGAAATTACGAACAAATCACGTAATAGGTGAGGGAGATAAAAGGGAAGAACTGCAAATTCCTGGGCAACATGATCAGGAACGCTACCATTACACGGATATCTTTATCAGAGGCCTCATCATAGGGCTACGTATTGCTCGTTTGTCCTTGCGTCGCATCGCACCAGGATGCAACAAATCTCGAGTGAGTATAGTGAGAGTGGTTGGAAGAAGTAACGTGCGTCGCCATAGTGTGACTGGTGTACTTAGGCGGATGTCCGAAAGCCTCGATTGCCGCATTCCACAAAAAGCCGTAGCAGCCTCACAATCCACAGTTGACGACATTCGATGAAGTGTACAGGAAGCTATGGACATCCCCGCATCAACAAGAGCTGTGAAACACTGATTGGCTGAGGCAGGTTTGCACTCTCGCCAGCCAATGCGACAGGACACTGCTCTGTGGCCGAATGTATAGACCTGCATAGCGGTCATACCACATTATACTCCGTCCTCGCCCATCGCACTTGTGAAATCCCTCAGAAATTAAATCATGTGTTTCCCACATACATTTTTACATACGCGGTAAGTTTCCTCTCATTTTGTGCATTCCTTCAGGGTCTGGCATTTTCTATGTCGTGCAGGTATTTGCACACTCAGAGGTTTTACTGTTGCATGCCCTAATTGCAGGACGATTGCTCAAGTATCTCATAGTGGCAATTAGAAATTGGTAGAAAGCGTATCTTATTCACAGACGAAAGCAAATTGAACGTTTTCCAGAAAAGGCGCCAAAATAATACTGAGTTGGATCCTGAAATGTCATCTCTGCAGTTAAAAATGGGGGAAGGCATGTCATGGTGTCGGGTGCTTGTCACATAATGATGTCATCAACTTATGGCTTATCGAGAGAATCCTGAATGTGCCATTCTGGTGATTTAGTTGTCAGGGGCGTAGGTTTCTGGCTAGTCGTCCGTGCAGGACCAGGGATAGAGTCCCCATATGATTGGGAGGAGTGTTTGTCTCTTACAGCGCTGGCCCTTTCCCTCTTTGGAACCAGTGGCCTCAAATTAAGGACGGGAGACTGCTTACATCCCTCAGAGTTGCTCACGACTCTTGTTAAACCCCAAATAAAAAAGAAATATGAATGCCTGGGATTTTGTTGAAATTTGGAGGCGAAGTTTGCGTGACAGCGTTAATAAATTAGGTATCGAGGATACGTATGCTTAAGCGGAATAACGACCCAAAGCATTTCGCAAGGGTAACTTAACAATGACTGCTGTTCAATTAAGCGAAAATTAACTACCACTCCTTATAAATGTAAAAGAAAATTGGATAAAAATTGTGGCAAACTATGGAAAACCTCAACCGCTCAATTAATACACTGCTGACCACCCAAAATTCAGCACCAAGAAGGACACGAGATAGCAAAGCCAGATTTACTGGGCACATAACAACACATACAAAGATGAAACGATTGAGCTTACAGGCCCGTGCGACTTGCGGAACACGTAGACATCAACAGTTCATGTGGCCCCCATGGCTGGCAATAACGGCCGTTACACGCCGCGGCATCGAACGAAAGAGGTTTTGGATGGGGGTTTGGGGTATGTCGGTTAAGGCTGCTTCCACACGTTGCCACAGTTCATCAGACGTAACCGCGGGTGGTGATTGCCGGGCCACTCGGTTGCCGATCAGCGACCAGACGTGTTCGATGGGCGACATATCGGGAGAACAGGCGGGCTACGGCAGCAGTGACACCTGGTGGGCCGTCAAAAATTGTTGCACGATGCGTGCCACGTGCGGGCGCGTTGTCCTGTTGAAACGTGGCCGCTGGCAGGTTCTACAGGTAAGGGAGGACTACAGGCTCCAAAACGTCGGAGATGTAGCGGTGGCTGCTGAGTGTACCGGCGATGCGTAACAGAGGGGTGTGGGTGTCATATCCAATTGCGCCCCAAACCATAACGCTAGGCGATGGACCGGTATGGCGATGCATAATGCAGGCGTCATGCAGTCTCTCGGCGCGGTGCCGCCACACGCGGATCCGACCATTATTGTGTGTTGCAGACAGAAGAAGGATTCGTCGGAGAAGACAATGTCGTGAAATTCCGTAGTCCAGGTGTGGTGTTCAACGGCCCACTGCCGCCGCACTCGCCGGTGGTGTAACGTCAATGGTAATCGGAGCAATGGGCGCCGTGCGACAAGTCCCCGCTACTACTGACGACGTCGAATGGTACGTACTGACACAGGTTGTTGCGCAACACACCCTAATTCCTGCGCTAACGTTCGTGATGTGGCGGTGCGAGCCGTCAATGCCCGCCGCACAACATGCCGGTCCTCTCGTTCGATGGTGTGCCGCGGCTCCGGCAATCGCTCACGTCAGTCCGTCCGTCCCTCCTGCACCCACCGAATCCATACTCTCCTCACTGTGGCTGGATGTCGTCCTACACGGGCGCCGATGTCTCGGTACGATAAACCGCTGTCGCGATAAGCCACCATTCGTCCTCTGTCGAACTCCGAAACGTGCTGGAATGACTGCTGTATTCTGCGACGAGGCATCAGGAAACTTCCCAAGCACAGGTCCGGCAGCACAACACACTTCCACTACTTACACCACGCCTTCCGTGCACCCTTCTTGTAGTGCTTCTCGGTGGCGTGCCGGGCGCACATGGTTTGCATATGCCCTGCAATGCTAATCGTCTGCATGTCCTCTCGCGGGCGACGCATGCTGCGAATTTCAGGCCAATCGGATGCTTCATTCTCGGTGTTGAATTTTGGGTGGCCAGCAGTGTAAATTGCCGGCATTTGTTGGCTCCCATGGCTTGACACTTTTTTCAGTTATTCAAATCCACGTGTGATCAAAAATACTTTCTGTTTTCAGTGCATTCCTGTTTTATTGTTTTGTGAGGATAAAGTAACCAAATTTTCAGACTTGTATTAATTTCACAGCTCTCACTAAACCTTCTGTTTTCATCTTTATTGATAAGATACATATTAGAAACATGGAGTATACAAATAATTTTTACATCCGCTGTGTTTGAGCATTTAAGAATTTATGGTGTCCTTTCCTACTCAAAATAATATTACAATTGCCCGTATAAGTAGTATATGCCCTAGTAGCTTGTATTGGTTGTCGCGTGTGCTCCAATAAACTCAGAGATACAAAACCTGCATTTCCACGATAGTTTATAAAGGTGGCTCAAAGGTTGGTAAAGCGATCGAGATAAATAGTTCAGTGCATCTACGATAACAATAAAATTATCTGACGTTAAAGCAGGGACGCAGTTTCATGGATTTCCTCCTTGTATACAGATCCCGAACAGTGTCCAAGAGCACATTACAAAATTAATCTTCCAACATGATGCGCAAAGTTTTGAGTGTCAATGTATGATTTGTACGACCTCTGATAAAACATCCCATGATGCCCCAGATATGCTCAACAGAGGAAAAATCTGGCGATGTGGCCTGTCAAAGCACGGCGTTAACATAACAGACATTGTAATACTGCGCGAACCATATGGATAGGTGCATTATAATGTTGGAAAGTGGCATGAGAAACGCCGCAACGGAAGGGTAGGTTGTGGGGTTTTCAGAATGTCATCCAAGTATCTTTGCGCTGTTAACGTTCCTCTAATGAAAACCAAAGGCGATAACGTGTTGTAACTTAATGCACTCCAAACTGTAACTCCGACGGCGTCCTCCCTATGCCCATGATGGCAATGCCATTGCCTCATGCGGTCATTACAGGAATCCAAATAGAAACTGGACGTAAAAGAGAACGCAAGGTGGTGCCATTCCTCTAGCTCTCCGTTTTAGACATCACAGCAGATCCACGTGTGGTCATTTCTCGTGGTGACGGCCTGTCAGCGCATGGTAACCGCGCATAGAGGAGGGTATACAAAAGTAAAGCTCTCACGTATGGACAAATGTGACAGCGGATTGCGATTGTGTTAACCTCCATGGACTGTGAGGAGGCCTAGATTTCGGATTCCTGCACAATACGAGCTGCTGAGCGAGTTTGAGCGAGGACTTATAACTGGGCTGAGGGAGGCCGGTTGGTCAAGTCGCCGTATGATCGGGAATTTGAGTCGGAGAAACCCGGCACTCGGTCAATATTGGCGCCAACGGGGAGAGGAGGGCACAACCCAGCAGTACGCGGGAAGTAGACGGCCGAGGGCAACGACGGAACTTGGGGATCGAGAGATTGTGAGAGCCTCGTGAACAGAACCAAATTCGTCTCTCTCCATTATCCGTTGCCATGTTGCATCGTCTACAGGTACGGAAGTGGCTATCCGGACCGTTGCCAGACGACTTGCGGCATGGGTACTACATTCGAGGAGGTCACTCCCCTGACTATCACTGACCAGCGAGCATCCCGGGCATCGGTTGCAGTGGTGTTGGGCTTGATCAACGTGGGATAGTGTCCAGTAGCTTTGTGTTGTCTTCAGTGATGAGTTACGGTTTGCACTTGCCGCTGATAACCAGCGCATACGAGTTTGGGAGACAAGCAGCTAGCGCATACGTGTTTAGAGACGGACCAGCCAGCGCACGAATCCTGCTTTTACCGTGGAACAGCACACGGCTCGAACACCGGAGTGACTGTCTGGGGAGCCATTTCCGACGATAACTGGACACCCTTGGCAGTCCTCCGTACCACCCTCACGACTCAACAGTACGCCGACGACATTCTACGAACTGTTGTGTTACCATTCCTGTCCCAGCATCACCCGAGAAACTTTTCAACAGGATAATGCCCCAGCCACACTCGGCATGGCTCTCCCAGGCTTGCCTCCATAATATCGACATCCTTTCATGGCCAGCCCGAGCTCTCACTGATCGAACATGTTTTGCACATGATGGGACGCCACCTACGTCCATCCCGGAATGTCGGCGATCTGGCCGCAATGTGGACACCATCTGGTATGCTATACTTCAGGACAGTATCCGTGAACTGTAAGCGACTATGCCACTCCGGGTAACCGCTTTTATACGAGCCAGAGGTGGCGCTACAACGTACTAACGTTTTCCACTCGTGTAGCTTCTTTATCCGAATAAATGGACCAGTTGCTTTGAAATTGCAATATTTTGCGTTCTTATACATGTATGTACATTATACATACCAATATTTGTCTTGAATGGATGATTCCCTCCGGGTGCCACATTTTTTTAAAAATAGTGTGCTTCTATGTGGACCACATTCATGGTAAAGCGTAAAGTAACATCCTTAACCCACCTTTGTAAACACCGCATCGTTGTGAATCAAACACGACTGATTTTATGGAGATATCTCTGTTGCTTGTTTTGCTTTAACATACTTACACGGGACAAGCAAACTCTCATTGGTTGAAGCTCTACCTGTTCCTCCGGTGCCAGTCACGTCGCTGGGCTATACATGCACATAAGGACATGTACGAACGTGGCTCCCACATGCACCAAAATGACGTTACGAAATTCATCCGTAATGAGTGTTGCAATTTTTTGTCCCCCAGTGTATATATGAATAGCTGCAACAACTTTTGGCTTGTATTTAAAGCCAAAGTTTATGACGCATACCTTTATTTTAACTTTCCTTCTAAGTTCCTGGTTCTTATGTAAATTTAGTTTCTTCTCGTTATATATTTTCTGACTTAGCGCCACTGAGTTCCTCCTGATTAATTTGATGTTGGCAGTCCTAACAGCTGGTGAAAGTGCTATCTACGTAGTTAAAAACTAATGAGATTGTGCAATGTTGTGCTGCTTACGTTCTGCGTGTTGTTCTGCTCTTGTTCTGTTCATTGTGCTATGTTCGAAAAGGCAATGTTAAATAAGCAGTCTTAGAGAAGAGACTCATGGGTAATCTGTGATGAGATATCTGTAATATTTCACCGATGGTTTATGTGCTGTGTTCAGTGTCACGATAGAGTAGAGCTATAAGAGATTCTTGTATTGAGTGAGCATTCACGTATATATTGTGATTGAAGTTCTATTTCAAGCATCTTGTTGTGTTACGAACGACTTGTGAATGATTAAGTAGTGACGTGCTGACTGAGATAAACAAAGTGGAAAATTGTAAGTAGACTTTGTATTCACTGAATTGCGGGCGTTTTATTGTAGTAACATTTGTATGTTTAGTTAAGGCTTCCAGATACAACCGACTGAGAATTATCTGGATTCAACGCAAAGCTAATTCAATGAACTTTAAGTCTACAAGTTAAGCTCTAAGCATTAATTTAAGCTAAGATTTAGTGTGTTGCAGTGAAGTTAAGCTCTTAGAATCAATTTAAGCTAAGATGTTAGAGTGTTGAACTGAAGTTAATGTTAAGAATACAAATAAACAACCAATTTAAACGATAAACATTAAAAATTAGAAAATTGTTTATTTTGCTCCATTTTTACAAGGAGTAAGTGCTTCGAATGAGCTTCTTTCCATACATGTTCAAAACATTTTCCGCTTATGGTCCTATTCTGTTACTATGTGACTAATTATATTTTTCATTAATCATTAAGATATCCACGAATGTATGCCTTAAATCTGGAGTAGGTTGCTAGCCGATCTCGAAGGATGTCATGATCGTTAGTATGAAAGACTGATCTTTCCATTCTGTTCTTGATGTTTTGAAGACGCTTTTGTATTAAAAATACCAAAAGATTTTCATATTAGTTTCTTGGACAATTGACGGATATTAAAGATGGCGAAATCAATGATGCCCAGTGATTTTCCCCAAGAGCATCACAAAGGCACAAAATCACTGCGACCTGAATTTGGACAGCTTCTTGCGCATTCCTACCGGGACGTTTGACGCCTCTAGAAGAATACGTGACATTGGGCTTTTACTGTACCTCCCTGATAAAGTAGGATCCCTGTGTCACCGAATCCCTTCCACATAATTCTTTTTGCTGTCTCATCGTTTCCCCTTTGTTGTTTCATCAGGCTTTGAAAAATGTCTGTCTTGTACGTATTCGTGTGAATATTTTTTTCAGTTTCGGACCATACACTGTTCAAAATTTTGTAGTAGGTTGCACCAGCTGCACCACATTGGGGCAAAGAGAAACCATTGTGTGATGCTAGAAATAAGCAAAATCATGATGAAAGTATGCACCATAGTATGGTATCAAACGCCAATGGTTCAAAGTTACACCCACTGTAGCATGTTTATGTATGTTTCACGCGTCACACAATGGTGTACCATTGCCACAAAAGTGGTGCAGCTGGTGTAGCACCACTGTTTGGTACAAGATACTGCAAGTGAGCTTCTAGGCTATAAGCAATCTCCCGTCCCTAATTTGGGGCCACGTCTTTCAGTGAGGAGAGAGATATGCCGTATGACAAGCGCAGCACCCACGCTTCATCCGGGACTCCAACTCGTGCTCAACTTTGACGATTAGCCAGAAACCCGGGCCTCTGGTCATTCCGCTAACTGGGGCGAAAACCAAAAGTTTATAGATAATATCATTGAAGAATACAATTCTCTCGCTCGCTCTCTATGGTCATACTCACGGACACAAAAATTTCAATACCTATTGTGGGTGTACTTTGATACGTCATGTCAGTTACACGTGTATCTATACAGATTATACGAACGACAGCCCAGCTGTATTACTCCCACCAGAGATATACTGTAGGTGGTGCTGAGGTCATTGAAAAATGCATTTAAAGTGCCCCGATTATCATCCGATGATGTCAATTTTTGCATTTTGCTGCGTGCTAGTGCCGGATAGGTATGCCAACATCGTCCAGGAGTCACAGACATCAAGAACAGAGGATATATCATGAGCTGGGCGGTATAGTCATTGTGGAGCCAAATCTGCGCCTCGCATCGCTTAGGGGAGTGAGAATAAGTGACGTAAAAACTAACAGAACATACATGCCTTAGAGGAATTTAAATGCATGCTCAGGATGAAAGAAATGTCACAGATTTATCAGAACCACATAAATGCCCTTTCCGAGACACATCAAAATCTTTTACGGTGGGACTCGGGTAATTAAAAGCGCGAATGATGATCATAATGCTATTTATAGCAGAAGTTGAGTAACCACGTGGAAGTGTTATTATAATGAAGACGACCGCGTAAGAAACACTTTTGTCCATAATTCTGGGCATTAGCACTCAGATGTACACTTGAAGTGATGACTGACTTAAAGACGTTTCAAGCAGAGATCAGAAATTTTGTTTTCGAATTTTATAGAACAATTTGTTTGAACTGAACATTTCTCTGAAATTTTACTAAAATAATTTGCACGCGAAACAATATTCGTAAAAGTAAGTGTATAATCATGAGGAATGCGTGTGAGGACGCTGACGGAGTAATGGTATTCCGTATCATAAGAAGTTAATGGAACTGTCCATTTCGAGCATTCGAAGAAATTGTTCATCATATGTTTCGTGACAAAAAGCACCAAAAAAATACCACTTCAAAATAGCAATATAAATGGCAGGATTAAGTCTAACAAAAAATTTTAGCGGCTCCAAATCGTGTTCATTATACACCCCAAGCCTAGAAGGTCTTATATTTCCGCCCCAAATACATCAGAGTTTGTCGCACGTATTGTTGCGATTTCCAACAACCTGCGTTCTTAGAGCTTTACCTCTAACCTAAGGTATTAAACGGGAAAGGACACTCGCATCTATGAAATTCTAACATATCTGAGCACTATGCACCTCTCTAATGCCAGCTAGCCAAGATCTTGTGAAAATAAAGAACACCTTTTCCATAACGTAGCAGTTGTGGTGACGATACACGGAAATTCAATTTTCGGTGCATTCAAGAGAGCTTCCAGCAGTGACGTTTTTCAAAGGTGTCTTTGTTAGCACGTCTTTTGTAAAAAAAGATCGTCCTTCTGTTAACGGTTTGTCCGTCCGTCTGTACCCACGGTATCTCTGTAACTATTAGTCCGATTTGAAAAATTCTTTTTGCATTCGGAAGCTTGAAATATGCGAATGATGATCCTTGATTTCGTTTTTTTTTACAATGCACAATTTTGCCGCTAGGGGGCGTAAATGCAGATGATGTCGAATTCAAAATTACGTTTTAATCCATATATCTGCTTCTAAACATCCGATTGAAAAAATTCTTTTATCTTTCGATTCCATTTATATCGAAGAGTGTTTTAGATATAGTTTCCTTTTCAAATTACGCATAGATTTTCCGCTACATTTTTTCCGATAACTCTTCTCCTAAAACTCCGATTTGAAAAATCTTTTTTTCAGCGGATACATCTACAAATCGAAAATCTTTTGCATATAATTTCGAATGTTTGGAAAATAATGCTTTGACCACCAGGGGGCGTAAGTGTTAGTTTTTGCTTATGATGTATTTGCCATAAAATCTGAGCTTCTAAAATATCGATTGAAATATTTCCTTCGTGGACTGATGTCACTCACATCGATAAACATTTCCGAATATTTTCTTTCTAAAATATCCCACAGTATCTCCGCCAGGGGGCGTAGATGTATATATTTTTTTTGTCAATATCTCTACTTCTAGGAGTCCGATTTGAAAAATTCCTTCTTTGTTGGATAGTGTTTTCCATGTGACATGTTTTTCATATAATTTCAAAATTTTCAAGTAATTCATAGACTTTCCGCTATTGGGCGTAAAGATAAATTGCGTTTCGCCCTATATCTCTGCTTCTAAATCCCCGATTTGAAAAATTCTTTCTGCACCAGATACAGCTTCTGATGGAAAATCGTTTGCACATAACTTTCTAATTTTTGTAAAAAAATGGTTTGGCCACCAGGGGGCGTAAATCTTAATATCCGCTTCTGATGTATTTGCAGCAAAATATGAGCTTCTAAATTCTCGATTAAAAAAAACGTCGTTTGTAGACCGATACTACTCATGTCGACAAACCTTTTAGGAACATTTTCTTCTTAAAAAATAGTGCATGGTTTCTACGCCAGGGGGCGTAGATGTATATCTTATTTTTGTCAATATCTCTACTTCTAGGGGTTCGATTTGAAAAATTCCTTTTTTGTTGCATAGTGTTTCCTGTATGACATGTGCTTCCCATAATTTCAAAATTTTCAAGTAATTCACAGACTTTCCGCTAGGGGGCGTAAAGCTAAATTGCGTTTCCCCCTATATCTCTGCTTGCAAATCTCCGATTTGAAAAATTCTTTCTGCACAGGATACAACTCCTGATGGGAAAGCGTTTACACATAATTTCTAATTTTTGTAAAAAAAAATGGTTTGGCCACCAGGTTCGTAAACATTAATTTCCGCTTCTGATGTATTTGCAGCAAAATATGAGCTTCCAAATTCTCGATTGGAAAAAACGTCGTTTGTAGACCGAACTACTCGTGTCGACAAACCTTTTAGAAACATTTTATTTTTAAAATAGTGCATTGTTTCCGCGCCAGGGGGCGTAGATGTATATCTTATTTTTGTCAATATCTCGAATTCTAGGAGTCCGATTTAAAAAATCTTTCTTTGTTGGAAAGTGTTTCTAGTGTGTCATATTTTCCCTAACAATTCAAAATTTTGAAGTAATTCGTAGACTTCCCGCTAGGTGGCGTAAAGGTAAATTGCATTTCCCACTATTTATCTGCTTCTAAACCTCCGATTTGAAAAATTCCTTCTGCCTCGGATACAGCTCCAGATGGGAAATCCTTTGCACGTAATTTCTAATTTTTGTAAAAAAATGTTATGGCCACCAGGTGGCGTAAGTCTGAATTTCCACTTCTGATGTATTTGCAGCAAAACATGAGCTTCTAAAATCTCGATTGAAAAAAGTCTTTTGTTGACCGATGCTACTCATGTCGACAAACCTTTTGGGAACACTTTCTTCTTGAAATAATGCATGGTTTCTACGCCAAGGGGCGTAGATGTATATCTTATTTTGTCAATATCTCTACTTCTAAAAGTCCAACTTGAAAAATTATTTCGTTGTTGGATAGTGTTTCCCATGCGAAATATTTTTCCTATAAATTCAAAATTTTCACGTAAATCATTTAAGACTTTCCGCTAGGGCGCATAAAGGAAAATTGAGTTTTCTGCTCCTAAAACTCCGATTTGAAAAATTCTTCCTGTATGGCATACAAGACCTGATGGAAAATATTTTTCACATAATTTTTAATGTTTTGCAAAGAATGGTTTGGCCACCAGGGGTCATAAGTGTTAATTTCTGCTTCTAATGTATTTGTAGCAAAATCTGGGATCCTGAAAACTCGATTAAATTTTTTTTTTCTTGGACTGATACCGCTCATGTGGATATACATTTTGAGAATACTTTCTTCCTAAAATAATGCATGGTTTTCCCACCAGGGAACGTAAAGTCACATCTTATTTTCGTCGATAACTCTGTTTCTAAGAGTTCGTAAGCTCAAGATTCCCTTTACACCAATATCTGAGGGATTAAAGACCCGATTGAAAAACTTCTTTCTTCCGTCAGATACTATTGTTTTCCATACCGATTCCATTGATTTTGAATAGCTTTGGTAAATTTAATTTGAATCAGAGTGGATTCAAAAGACGTGCTTATTACACCCGAAAATTCGGTGTCATCTTTCTTGTTGAAACATGTTGTTAAAAAGTATCGGGTGTGTGCAAAAGTTCTACCCGTTTTTGTAATAGATGCAAATTGCAATCGGAGTAGTTACGTCACAGATGACGCTGCGATGCCGAATTTTCGGCCAATAAAGCGTGAAACAGTACAGCATATAGAGGCACTAGATTTTTCCGAGTAAGTTATTCGTAACGGAAATCACGGACGGTGTAAAATGACATGCGATAAGGAGCACATTAGACATTGTTTACTGTACGAGTTCGATAAATGCAGTACTGGAGCAGCGGTTTCCCGCGACATCTGTCAAATGTATGGGGAGGATGCAATTAATAATAGCACATGTCGTCATTGGTATCGGAAATTCCGGGACAGAGACAGAAGCTGTAAAGATCAACCACGTCCTGGACGTCCATCCTTGGTTTCTGAGGAGGATGTAGGCTAAGCCATAACAAATGACGAACATTCAACTTTTCAGGAATTAGCGGAAACGTTGTCGGTACACAGAACAAGAATCGAAAGACGTATGCATGCGCTTGGATTCATCACCAAGTTCGATAACTTGGTTCCGCATCAGCTTTCTGCAAAGCAACGAGAGTAGAGAATCCGTACCTCTGTTTCTTTGCTTTCTCGTCACAGAATTGAACTGTTTTGGCGATAAATTGTAACGGGTGATGATAAATGGGTATTATACCGTAATGTAAAGCGTAGATGGACTGTGTGCCAAGGTGCGGAGCCTGCTCCATCGACCTCTAAAGGAGGACTGCATTCCAAAAACGTTTTGGTGAGTATTTGGCACGATGTCCAGGGAATAATCCACTGGGAGGTGTTGGCACCTAACCGAACGATAAATGCTGACCTCTACTGCTAACAGTTGGACAGATTGCGAGAACAACTGACATCGAAGCGACCAGCACTCGTCAATCGCAAAGTTATGATCCTTCATCATGATAACGGCAGACCTCATGCTGCTTTAATCACTCGGCAAAAATTACTGGACTTTGGTTGGGAAGTGTTACTTCACCCGGCGTATTCCCCTGACCTGGTACTTACAGACTACCACCGTTTGCGATCGTTACACAACGTCTTCTCTCTCAAAACCTGCGATGATGTGGACGATGTGAAATCGGCATTACATGACGTTTTTTACTCTAAAACACAGGAGTTTTTCTGTCGTAGAATTCACCTACTGATAGACAGACGGCAAGAGGTCATACAGTCATTCAGAATGATGGCAATTATGGGAAATTATGCGTACGTTATTTGTTGTGTTCTTCTTCTTTGTTCGTAGCCTACAAAATTCAATGTCGACCGTGCTAGATACTGCATCATCCTGTGGTGCCAAAGAAATGGCTAGGCAGCCACACTGGGTTTTAATCTAGCAAGTAGATCTTTTCCTGTAAATTCGAAGTACCGGAAAGTGGTAGAATTTTTGAAGAAAAGTGGCCATTTACAAATATGTTTTTAAGCTGTAAATGCGAAGTACCGGGATGTGGTTCAATTTCACAAAATATGGGCTTAGGGTACATGGAAATTCTGTGGAGGTTATGCCATCCTGGATCTCTATATAATTATTGTCTTTGAAATCATGAAACATTCTGATGGGGCACAAAGTCAGGAGACATTCATCAAAAACGCAGTTTCAATGTTTATTACAATGAATTCGAACATGAGATTTACCTCAATGCTTTCATAATTTAATAGTGGCGCAGACCGTATTCAACATGATTCCATGTGCGGAGTAATACTAATATACCCACAAGGGCGCGCATAAAGGGGGGGCAGGGGGCTGTTTTGACCTCCCCCTAGCAGTTGGTGTAGCCAAATTTTTGATAAATTTAAAACACTAAAATAGACGAAACCTTTTTTAAAGTATTTTTAAAATTACTAAAATATTAATGACTGATTGTATCAATTATTTTTGTTGTATTTTAGTATCTTGTGCATTTACTAAAATCTTTGACAGCCTTGAAGGAGGTAAGGATTTTTCTTACCCCCCCCCTCTAAAAGTAACCCACATATTGTTTCTGATTCAGACGGCTTTAAGACTGCGTCGAAAACAAAGAACAGGTCTTCTTAAAAACACGAAAAAAGAAAGATAGAAAGAAAAGAAAACGTTTCGCTTTCATTGGCTGGTAAGCTTCGCTTAGAACTGAGGATTCTGCTAGTGCGAAATGCTTTGTCTTTACCATCTGCTTCTTTCTTTCATGAATACTTGCAAAAACAGAAGGAAGCATCATGGGATCTCCCGCTGCTTTTCGCTTCGTCTGCCAACAGTTTTTATCCAGTAATCCGTGTTATCCACTGTTAAAACCAAAGTATTATTATTTCCGCTTCCTGCACCCGTAAGTCAAATTTATTATTCTAATTCTTTCCATAAAGTTAATATTCTATATAGTTCTTGCTGTAAAAATACTGACACTGGAAAACTATTTTTACGACATGAACGTTAGGCAGAAGCTTTTGAAAAAAGTACTTACGACATCGATGATCTGAGTCAATGCTAGACCAAAAGTCACATTCAGTGGTTCTGAGGCATTGCGTGTAGGTCGCACGGATTTGTCGTAGTCTGCTGAGAGATATTTCGTTAACCGGAATTCGTTTTCATCCGCCGACATCAAAGAAACTGTAAAACATGGAAACACGAAAATTTAAAAAATTAAAACAATTGTTGGAATTTGTGTTACATCGACTAATGGGCATGACACTGAATAGAACTTAAAACAAAACCAGAACTTTTAAATCATTACGCATTTAAACATTGTTTTTTTAATTTTCTACTAATTTTGTACGTGTAGGATTTCAATAACTTTTATTAGTGCGATTCATTAAATGCAGAATTCATGGTTGGACTTATGATTACGAGTACTTTCGTGTTGTTCCCCAATTTGCGTGTATCGCTCCGCCATGTTTGTATGGAGTCCGCTCACACCAACCATGACGGAGCAAAGGAACTAGCCCCGCATAAATTTCATAGGATTATTTTGGCTAAAAAATAATAAAAATAATAATAATTTCAAACCTGTAATAATATAGTAGAACCTGTTTATAACGAAGAGCTCGGGACCGAGGGAAACCCTCACTTAAATTTGTTTTTCGGTGAGCATTCCCTCCATGAAAAAATATGCATTTGTATCATATACCCGTCACAACTGGGTATACCTGAAATATTAAATTAACCACATTAGTACTGCAATTAATTAATTAAATATTTCAAGTCTACTCAACTTGACAGGCCATGTGATACTCACCGCTGTTTAACTACGTAATACACAAGAAGCAAAAGTATCACCGATCCTCTTAATGCAGCGCTCACTTGGAGGGTGAAAGGGGCAATGAACACATCTCCAGTAGTTGCTAATTCCTGTTTTCCTTCCGAAGACATCCCCATTCCACTACTACCCTATCCCTCTCTGCAATCGTCGCCCAGAAATCCACTTACATGTGCGTAACCTCAACCCATCCTCTTTTTGCCCCGGAGTAAATGGGCTATTTTCGACTTTGCTGACGCGACACACTCAAGGCAAAGTCTTGTACAACTCGCTTGTTGAGCATTTGATGCGCTTCCTCCCCATTACTTTTCTAACAATATATTTTTATACGAGTACAAGGTGTTTCCGCTTGCAATTTCGTCCTGTATGCCACCTTTCTACTCCTTCACTTCAGAATAGTGCGCAGCCGATTTTCTCTGCCTCGTTAAATATGGAATTTCACTAAATTTTGTTACTTTGCTTTTTAAAAGTTATCATCTTAGTTTTTCTCTCTTTCTCGTTAATTCCGGGGACTTCGTTAAATTTTGTTCCTTAAAAACGAACAAATTAGCATTTAATTAATATTATACCAAACAAAAGTTTTTGTTTTCTTCGTTAAAACCAAGATCTCGCTAAATACGGGCTCGTTATATGCGAGTTCTTCTATACAAAGTTTTTATACAAACTAATGCATCTCGTTTTACGCGAAAGAAATAACGGGCTATAAATAACACACACGATTTTTATCTGTCAAGCTTTACCCAACAGCCTATTCGCTCGCTGAGTTCAGCCCTAGTTTCCACTCATCTTCAGTGATCTACGTAGCTGACAAATCTTGCCGATAAACGAACTGCACGCAATACTATTTTCGCAGAGTAGAACAACTTCTGGCACAATAAAACGAGCATATTGAAAAAAAAAACTGCAATTGAACTACGTCGTTTGACTAAAAATTTATTTCAAAAACTAATCTTGGGTGCCAAGTATTATCTATAGCTCTGTTCCCCAGAGACACTGCTGAGGATTTAACTGACAGAAAAGTCACTAAACTGTACGAGTGACGGCTAAAAGTAGTACAAATCATTACAGCGCGTAACCTATTAGTATTCTGAGAAAAAATTTCCCATAAAATATATCATGAACTAATTCTTTTGTTGTTTCATGCTGGGTGTCCGCAAGCTCTATCTACACAAGACAAAACAATATGAACGAAGTGAACTACTTCAAAGCGTTCGTAATTGGAAGTCCATCCGAACTTATTAAACAAAGTATTTTGGTTTTTTAAAATCGAATATGAGATCCAACATAATTCTGAACTTTTCTGGAACACAAGAATATTTTTATAAAATTAGTTAACATGCTTTGCACATAATTTAACAGAAACAGTACGTTCCTTTAATATAGTATAACGCACTTTTGCAGGACAGAAATGTCACTGCACTTTACTTATCGTCACGAAAATCACCGCCTACGAGGAGTTTGCCGTCAAAAAAATTTGAGTTAATAGTTCTAGCGAAGGGAGATAACCAGAACGAAAGAAAGTACACAGTACTTATGCCTCAACCAAGACTATAACCCATATTCTCGATGCATGTAATAGTATCATTAGACACGTACTCCTAAAACAATGACATAAATATCGTGTGCAATCGCATTCCTTCCATATTGCCTTTTGTAAAGTTCATGAAAAAATTTAAGGCGGGTTATCGCCATGTTTTTAGTTATCCTAGTCGTAGAAATGTATTTGCCAAACATTCACCGATGTTCAAAATTAAGAGAAGTTGCACATTTTGTCGAATTTCTGAAAATCTAATGGACACATTTTAATGAAATTTGGTATGGATACACAGCTATATAAGAGAAAAAATTATACCATACAACAGTCATGGTGCGCACTCATGATCGTCAGTAAGGCTCATCAGCGCAGGAATGTCCAAAATCCACGTTGCAAGATCGAACATAAAATGACTCTAATATGGGGTATGGTCCCCTTTCACAGTCATAGAGCTCTCACAGCGCAACGTCATACTGGAAACGAGGCAGTTGATCAGTTCCTGTGGCAGTCGGTCCCACTCCTGCAGCAACGCAGTTTTCAGCTCCTAAATGGTTCTCGGAGGGGATGGATGGCGAGCTGCAATTGCCCTCCCAAGAGCGTCCCAGACATGTTCGATAGGGTTTAGGTCTGGCGAACTGGCTGGCCAATCCATCCGGCGAATATCCTCACTTTCAGGATAATCATCGACCAGGTGAGCCCTGTGTGGACGAGCGTTGTCGTCCATAAAAAGGAACCGAAGGCCAACTGCGCCCCTGGAAAGTCAAACATAGGGCTGTAAGGATTCATCCCTATACCTTTCAGCAGTTAGGGAGCCTCTGTAAAACACATGGAGAGATGTGCGGCCGTCCAACATGATGCCCGCCCAGACCATCACACCTCCGCTGCCATAGCGGTCCGTTTCTCGTATGTTGGAGGAAAGGTATCGGGTCCCAGGTTCTCTCCAGATGAAGGTACGTCGAGAATTAGTGTCGAGGATGAATCGCGACTCGTATGTTAAGAGAACGTTATTTCACTGAAGTCTGGTCCAAGGCTGATGTTGTCTGCACTCTACTAAACGCGCTCTCCTGTGTGCTGAAGTGAGCGGGACGTAAACAGCGGGTCTTCTGGCAAAAAGCCCTCTTTCATGAAGTCTTCGGGAAACAGTAACCCTTGAAACTCGGGTTCCAGTGGCCGCATGCAGCTCACGAGATAGCTGTGCAGCTGTAGCAGTCCTGTGGCGCCTCGCCGAAAGTGCCAAATAACGATATTCATTGGCCGTCGTGGCTCTTGGACGACCTTGCCCAGGCCTTCTCGATATGGATCCGGTGTCCTTAAGCTGTTTCTACAAATTGTCGACGACACTGGGTGTTACATTGAGCTCTGTAGCAACCTGCACTTGCGATTGCTCTGCCTTCAATCAACCGACGATTCTCCCCCTCATTCCGTCATGAATACGTTCGTGGCAACTCATTTTACCTGATTGCTTATGAAATTGAACCAACTCCTGCAAGAAACACAACGAATGTCGCCGAGAGTACGAGCGAACTAATCGCGGAAAAAGCCACGTGTGCTTTTCATACCCTCCGCTGTCACAGCTCCGCCCACACGCACGTGTACGCTTAGGTATTCGACACTGCGAATTTGCATTCTTATTCGGCGGCAAAATTTGTACCTTTGGTTCCGTACTTTTTGTGAAAATCGACAAAATGTGCAAATTCTCTTAATTTTGAACACCAGTGTAGTTGCAACAGAAGAAGTGCTAGTACCGAGATGTTAGTAAGCATAATTCAAACATTGCCAGGATCCCCATGTTTTGCAATTTCTCTTAAGTATAACATAAGAGCTGAAAATTCTTTACAGTTGCTGAGGAGTACGGCTGTGAAAAGAATCCGACACTGATTTAATCATCAGATGTTGACCCGATGCCGAAAAACTCTCACTACGTATTTCCTTCATGATTTCTGCTATCAATATCTCGCCTTTTACCTTCCTGGGTTGCAGGACATTAAATTTCATTTCTGCTGAAGCTGAATCAATTTATATGGAGTCCAGATGAACCGAAATTTGAATTTATTTTCCCTCAAAAGGGGAAACAATAGTGTGAGCTTTGGGAAAGTAGACTCTGATTTCATGAAATACCGTATATACTCGTGTATAGGTCGACTTTTTTTAATGAAATATTTAGGTCGAAATTAGGGGATCGAACTATACACGGAAAATATTTCTGATAGGTTGAGAACCAAAATTTTGTTGCCTTATGGAAATACGCATACTTAGCCATTTACGCCATCAGTTCATTTGCAGTTGTAAATTTAGTCATTTTCCGGGTGTTACTGGCACAGAAGAAAATTATTGTTAAGAATTTTCTTGATTTTATATGTACGAATATTTTGTATTCACTAATAGAAAAACTCATTTCGCAAGGATGTCTCAAAGTCCGTTTTAGATCTGTCGATATGGCCTTGACTTGACTGCCCCGCTGGTAAATAACCCAAAGGCAAGAGTTACACCGTGCCGTGACCTACAAACGTGCTGAATTCTCGACGGGATGAATGAAGCGGGAAAAGGACAGACTATTGCGAAAGGAGACCGCTGCCCCTGCTTAGCGATGGCGAAGAGAGGCGCGACAATCTACAGAACAGCAGTAACTGGATCAATGCATCCTGAAAACGAAAGTGTTTAAACTTGGCCGATCGCTCAGAATAACATTGCCACTGATAGTAAAAAAGCGCATTAGTTTAACAACCTACTTACGTTTGTTACTAAATTGAGTGTGCCCTGGCTCTAAAAATCAAACAAACAATAACCTTTTCTGAAGACTAAGAGCGAGCAAAAACGGATTGCATCTTTACTGAATGGGGCGATGTTTGGTTTTTTCACTAAAGCTGATTGTTTGTCTCAAACACGGTGGAGAGGGGGGATGAAACTCGGGAGTAGATAAACGACCTCTCTGTCAATCACACACTCGTCCAACTCAGCAGTTGACCGACAGCTGCTACGCTGCACAAGGTAGTGGGAGAAAATTTTATAGAACAAATTTTCTTCAATTTTTTAAATAGTTGCGTGCAAATTTTACAGTGTCCGCAATACATCAAAATAAAGATTCATTTTAAATTTTGAAGAAATCCATTGAAAACTTCAAAAGTCACTCATTTATTTTTTACGGCATGCATTCTTTATGGGATAAAAAAAACCCTATCAGGTTGACATCAAGAGCTATTTACGCTTTCCAAATATGTTTCAGGAAGTTTTTTTTTTTAATAACGATGGGCCTTACGACGTTTGGTAAATGCATCACGATTCGTTTGCTGCGCAAACAAATGCTTTACTCTCCATGAATGAAGTAACTGCAGGAAACTCGCTCGCAAAAAGTGGGAGGAAGGGGGGGGGGAGGGATACTATGTGCAAAAGTGGGTCCATATACTGTTAAAGTGTCTAACCTTCCCCTGAAAACTCTCTAACCAGGGTGGTGAGCCCTATCATCTTCCCAGAATTGTGCCTCAATTCCACCCAGATTTTGCGGTAAACTGCCGCAAGCAACATTGCGAGAGTGAGCTACAACAATAAATAGTAGGTTCACATTTCCGCATGCGGGCGCATCCACGGAAAATATTTTTTTTTAATTTATATGCAAAATAGGTAGGTATACAAAAACTGCAGATATTCACGTAAAAATCGGGGGTCGACTTATACACGGGATATACAAAAACTGCAAATATTCAGATAAACATCGGGGGTCGGTCGACCTATACACGAGTATATACGGTATGTTTTAAGAAAGGAAGGGAATATCGGCACAGATAGATTTCCGCGTACTTTGAATTTTATTGATAAACTTGCAATAACTGTATCGTTTACCACTAGAGACGGAATCGGTTTGAAATTTTCTGACCCAGCCCAGGATACTTTGAATACTTGACATGAAAACATAATTTTGCATACTAAAGGCATTACATAAAATGCGATACTTTACACAATTTACATAAATATTGAGCTAAGTTGTTTTCTGTATACAGAATACCCGGATAAATTGATATGTGATATTTTTACTTCATCTAAAGTTCAAGAACACAGCATACGCAGAAGCTGCACGAGTACAAATTAAGATCTAAAGACGCAGACTTGATTTAAGGCTCATGAATTGTAAAACCGTAAGTAGAAAATGAAAAAATACAAAACTATTTCTCACTCGATATCCAACAAAGATGACGGGAAGAGGAAAGCATCATCTACAAAACACGATTGTTGAAGTCATCGGTTGGCGAGAACAGAAGAGGTTGCATTTATTGCTTTACCATATCACACAAGAAATTGTGATGAGAGAGCGGCAGTGGTATAGCCAAGTACAGTACTATGCAAAAACTACACAAAAATGTGTCGGTTTTTCTCTATACAAGATCAAATCATTTGGTGAACAGAGACAGTAAAGAAACAGGCAAAACTTGAGCCGAGAACTCTTCCCCATACCCGCTTTACCAGAGAAAATGTTTTCACTAGGTGACTCATTATTAGTTTCTATTTATGATTGCTATTACCTGATTATTTGCGAAAGAACAGCTAAAAAATAGGATATCAAAGTTTAATTACCTGATTTTTTCTTAAAAGTCGAAAAGTTGCTGGTACATGAGTTACGAAAAATATTTTTAAATAATAAGAGTTTTTTTAGAACCCAAGTTACGCAAATTTCAATTTCCAGCAGAAATTATCATTCTCAATCAACATTCGGACAAGTTTAAAGTGAATTTCTTTTCCTTTGAAGATAATTTTAAATTTCACAAAAGTGTGTCGAAGGGTCTTTCTTTTACCGTCGTGTTGCATTTAATAAACAGGATAATTATTCTGATCATGATCATGATCATGATCAAAATCAAATGTAGAGGATTTTAGGAAGGGAGTGTCTGACTCCAGGTCTTAAACAACCCTTAGAAATATTAGGAAGCTAGGAGATTTGGACTAGAGTGCCCGATAGGAAAGTGACACGGAAGCGAAGTAGAAAGGGGGAGGAAGACGCCCTTATTTATTACCGGGGGCCAGTACCCGGGGTCCGACGGCTTAACGTGCCCATCTGACACACGGCGGATATTTAGTGGATTGAGCGTTCGTACCTGGCTGGGATCGAACCTGAGGTCCTTTCCGTGGCAGTCACAAACGTTGCCCACTAGGCCACCCGCGATAATTATTCTGTTTTTACTAGGTATGATTTTATCAACATCTTCAATCATTATAGGTCTTACGCTTAAATACGGAGGGTGAGTCGAAAGTCTTGCAATATTTGCATAAACGCATGTGCTGTGGCGGCGGGTATGTCACGTGTTTAAACTAGTTCAAGTTGCGCACTGCCGTCAGTCGAAAGTGATATAAACTGGTAGTCGTTGCTGTGAACAGCATTCCACGTTGGCGTTCTGTTAATGGTTGGGACGCCTAAAAGTTGAACAGCCACAACCGGCTAATTACGGAACTTTTGCTTTACGAGTTGAAACTCGTCCACAACGCTTCTCAAGCAACACGAAACATTGTCATGCGAAAGGGGAACGTTCCGTGGCCCACAGCTCCGCAACCAGATGGTTCAAGAAATTCTGCTCATGTGACAGAAACCTCGACGATCAGCCAAGGTCAGGTAGGCCGCGAACCGTGGATTCGGAAGCCGTGTGCCATTCCGTAGAGGCAAACCACACAACCAGCACTCGGAGATTATCATGAGAGTTGGACATATCACAGACCACCGTGGTTCGTTAACTTCAGGACCTCGACAAGGTCTACAGGAGCTGCCGCACTGTCCCTCACGAACTGACGCCAGCTGAAGCAAACCGCCAAGTGGAAGTGTGCACGAAGCTCCTAGGAAACCCGCGCGATGTACGGTTCGTGAAGAGAATTGTTACGTGCGATGAAAAGTGGGTCTATTTTCGTAATCCTAACACACAACTGCAGTGGTTGAGCCTGGGCCATCTTCCAGAACCTGTTGCCAAACGTGGGCGCTTCGAGCAGAAGGTTGAGTTTGGCGTCTGGTGGAATTTCGAAGAGATAATCCATTATGAATTTGTTCCAGACGGTCGGACCATCAACGCCAACCTCTACGTTGTACAGGTGGAGCGGGTGTATGCCGTTTTGGAGAAGAAGTACCCCGGCATTGGTGAACAGAAAGCGCGCTCTTCTACAGCAGGATAACTCTCGGCCTCATACCACGCAAACCAGCATATAGTCCGGACCATGCCCCGCCTGGATTATTATCTGTTACGGCCCATGGCCCACTTCCTTCGCGGGTGGCACTTCAACAACGAGGAGGAGGTGGCAGCTAGGGTGAAGCAGTTCTTAGCCTAGAAGGACAAGAACTGATACCGATGCGGAATCGAAGAACTGGTTGACAGATGGCTAAAGACGGTCCAACACGATGTCCTATACTTTGAATGCTACTCAGCTCGTCGTAAAAATACGTATGAAGTATATAAGATGATCCTACCAATGAGGAGGCCGGATGTTTTGGCCACCAAATGATTATTGTTTATCTAACTGTGCTTAGATACTGTGAAACTCTCACCCACACTCTTGAATTTGTTGGACACTTCCCAATTACCTTTTAAGTTTTGTTTTGGTGTTTAACGATCACCGTGTGCAAGCCAACGGGCTAGAAACAGTCGCCCGTCCCTGGTTCCAGGAATGGGAAAAAGCGCGTGCCGTCGGACAAGCACACTACAGATTTCTCATCTCTAAATCGAAATCGGTCTCGTCTTGGATGAATTGTACGAAACCAGCGCCTTAACTGGTTAAATGGTCTTAAGATCCTTTTGACTCTTGCGCGTGCATAAGAGAATTTCGGCTTGACTGTTGCTTATTAAAACGAACATAATCAGTAATCATATGCTCCTGGTCGGCAAATACTGGTTACCAGGGTCATGCAATTCTATTCAAAAGGAATTTCGAAAGCCATCGAAAAGGTGTATTCAAATATTAGTAACAAAGAATTGCGCGTTTCACCATCTGAATCGTTACCAGATTAGCGCCTGTATTCCACGTGTCAACAAGCTGCCAAAAGATGCAAAGCGGTGCCCTTATTATGCATTTGTGGTTCAAAAACAGCCTCGGATTAATTACGAAAGGCTCATCGGTTTTCCTGTGTGATTTTAACAAACTGTTGCGAAAAATCCTGGGATTCTGGATGTCATGTGGTTGACAGATGAAGCATGGTTTCATTTAAACCGTTTTATGAACTCTCAATACACACGTGCATGGACACAAGAAAATCCTCATGCTAAACCTTTGCATGCAGAAGAAATTGGAATGTGGCTTGTAGTATTATCACGTTCTAGAGGAATGTTTCCTTCGAGTGCGATGTAACAACAGAAGTTTATAAAAGAAAAATACAGGTAGTCTCAGTTCTGATTGAGCAGCCTGTTTGGAACGTAGGACTACGCCTTGCAGATCAGAGAGTTGAAATGAGCTAGTCAAGCATGGGTTCAAAGCGTTTATTTAATTTTTTATAGCCAGCACATGTCTATGGCATGAAAAGTAGCTTACATAATTTGTAGAAATAGTGCTGGATACATTACAAACACAAAGCATATCGATACACGAGTCACCCAACATGGTGCTCTGTCTTCTTGGGCTTCTTACATTCTTCATCACTTGCTCTTGACTCTCGTTTTGATTTTCTTCACTTTTGCTTGCGTTCATTCTGCGAATTCCGCGGCATTGTCGAAAATGTTAACCCGTTCACACGAAAACAGTTTTAAAAAACTTTAGTTTAAACCATTGCGAAATGTTTTTCATATATTTGAATAGATCTCGCCGAGAGCTTTAAAACGATACCACGCACAGTCGTGTTGCTCTCACGGTTGCTGAGATAGGCTGAGTCAAACGCGGCGGCACATCGATAAATATTGTATTATCTCCCCAGCACACAGGGAGCGAGGGGAGCATCGAGCGCACGATGTATTGCACCGTACGCGAATTGGACTGTATGGTGTTTACAAATATGCTAACACGAGTAGCGTGCGGCACGTATTTTTAACGCTATAATGATTACAATTGGGACCTATTTTTGTCACGGGCGGTCGGCCTAAGTCGCCCATACTATCCGCGGAGTTAGACGTAGTCCTACGTCCAAATTGAGTGAATTTTCAATGAGGGCGATGCAATATATCACACATGAATTGCAATCATTAGGAAATTCTAAAGTTCTTTTGGTGACCGAGTCATTTCTTAAAAATATCTGGCCGGCGAGATCCACAAATTCAAGTTCCCCAGAGTACATCCTATGGGGTTTGCTGAATTGTAAAGTGTTCCAGGAAAAGACTTGTATAATGGAAGACGGCAAAAAAGTCATAACATAAGAAATTGCAGATATTACTGATGACAATTTAGAGAAAGTATCCGCGAATTTGGAGAGTTGCGTGTATTGGAGCTAGCGTATTCGCAATTTTGGAGCCTTTTGTTTGGATACCTGATGTGACCAAATTCAGCACGTTGTGTAAGACAATCCCGTTCTGCAAAGTATAAGGCATGTATGTACGAATATTAACTGAAATTAATGGATAAATAGTGACTTTATTAGTGCAAGTGCGGGACCTCTCTTGTGTAAGAATCGTGTGTATGCTATTTTAAGGGGTCGCAAAATCATCAAGTTTGGAAAATACTTAATGGGGAGGTCTCTGAAATTTCGGAAATTTAGAGAAAATGTCGTTACACCACCCTCACAATCGCCGACGTCGTAACTGGGTGGCTTGGAACTTTGCCCTCTCCCCCGATAAAACATTGAGGACAATGCATCCCAAATTTTAAGGTAAAACAAATGCGTCCTTTCTGATCCTTGAAAACTCAAGACTATTAAAATTGTCCCGTTCGTGCCTCACCCAGCAGCAAAAAATATATTCTAAAACTCATATTTTTATGTGAAACTGTGCAACCCTACTCACATTTTCACATGCATACTCATAGACAAAACTGCTTACCACTGATGTAGATAATAGGCATGAAATGTGACAAAACTGTTCACGACTGGTACTAATCCATTAAAAGAAATGTCTACCCTACAACAAAAATCACGATTTTAAAACTCACCACATCACGTCTCTCTCTCTCTCATTCTCTCTCACACACACACGCACGCAAAGGACACCATCGCTTGGGGAACTTGACACTTCATGCTGCCAAAATTCCAAAGAAAAATAGCAAGATGAGCATCGAAGCTATTGAAACTCTCCCATGTGGAACCTTCGCCAAAGAATTCCTGGGTTCCGGCACCCACCTGATCACGTGTTCACGTAAAATAGTGCTAACCACGTGTATATGAAGGGAGTGCAGATACGACCTTGACTTTTCATAAAAAAAATGCAGTCAGGGGAATGGTTTTGATACATTTTTCTAAATAGTATTTGACTCGGGGGTCAACAGATTTCTGATAATTACCTGATACCTGTGCCAGGTTCTTCAATCCTTAGAAATTAAAATCTGATGGTTGTACCCGAAGCCACGAGTCAATAGTTGAAGTTGCATCGGAAACAGACCAGAAATTTGTTCCCTTCAAATATTTCTTCAATGTGGTGAACAAATGATAATCAGACGGAGCTAAATCCGGCGAGCTATAGCAGAATGTTTCAACAATTCAAAGCGGATTTCATAAACATTTTACTGCATCATGTCAGCCACGTAAGCCGAAGTATTGTCCTATGAAAACAGAATCCCTTTTGACAATTTCCTCCCTGTTTTGTGATTTTCAGTTTGCCTAGAAGTAAGGTATAATACGAGTATGTTGCTGTGATTATGGCACCGTTTTCTAGGTACTCGTCTAGCACTACCTCGTTCTTTTGCAGAACACAGACGTTATTACTTTGCCACAAACATTTTTACACGAAGCGATTTTCGCCCTCCGGATCATACAGATGTGTCCACGTTTTATCCACAGTTACTAATCATGCCAAGAAACGGTCAGCATCCTGATGAAAAAGGATGCGGATGGATGTGAACGATTGCCTTATCTACTGCAACCCAATGGATGACTCTTCTGAAATGCAGTTAGATAATTCGACACCCATTCGGTTGAGAGCTTCCTCATGCCCATGGATTATAAATGGATTAAAAATAAATCCAACACTTTCACAGGATCACCCGTTGTCTTTTCGCAGAGTTTCTTTCTTTTTGCAAAATCATGTTATGGAGAGCATCCGTATTTTATGGAACGGTGACCACAACAGGCCTTCTTGGACGGTCTTCATCCTCAACCTGAAATGCCCAGTCTTAAATTCAGCAACCTTGTTTTTAATTGTGGAATAGGAAGAACACTGCTCATACAGTGTCTCCGACATTTCGCTGTGGATTTCATTAGCTGCCTTCTCTTTCATGAAGAGAAACTTAATTACCGTTCAGCTCTCCTTCTTCATGAGAGGACGCCATCTTTACTTCAGAACTGAAAATGAAATGCTTACTCATGTCACAATGGGATCAAAATTGGTCACAAAATTTTTCAAGATATACTTCCATGAAAATACGTTTCATTTTTCGGAAAAAATTGCAAGGCAAAGACTTATCAACACCCCTTTTAGACAAAATGTAACGAAGTTTCCATATATGCTCACGTTTGTTGCTAATCGGCCAAATCATATGCCTGCTTTACAGCAAAAAATTGCAGTTATTTTATTAAATTCACATTTAGCGATATATACCTTCATTAATATAAAGAAAGAAATGGAAGAAAATTAAAGACCAATTTTTTTTATTCTTTCTGCGTTAGAAAGCATTTTAAAATCTTTGTTCTGCTTCACTCATTGATTATTTTACAGTCACTATCTATACAATTTAGTAATCCTGCAGAATGTAAATTACAACCAAAATCTTATTTCGGAGCATTCAATTTAGCTTAATCATTCTAATCATAAGTTGGGCGTACACTTTTGGCAACCCTCTGAAAAGAAGTGGGTTCGCCGGGAATTCTGCCAGGGGCGATGAAGATAAAAAAGCGAGGAAAGGCTAAGAGTGAAGATGCGTTGGATTTTTTATTACGAAAATGTAACACGCGATCTCGTGGTGCACCGAGTAGCTCAATCAAGCCAGAATTCCTAAACTTCTCATCTTCCGGCCAAATATATTAGTACGGAGTGAAAGACAAAAAAAAAAATATATATATATATATATATATATATATATTAACCTTTAAAATTGATAGTTTTTTAAAAAGCTACCTAAGTTATGTATTTAATGCTATAATGACAGTTTATCATTGTTTTACACGTATGACATAGTAATTTATGAATTTACAAGCTTTAACATCCAGGCCAGAAAACAAAGTATTATATAAAAAGCAAAATAACAAAATGCAATACAGAGATCTGATAAAAAGCTGTAACTCGAAATGTAAAAGAAAATCCAAATCCGTCCAACGGTGCATCCAGGAGTAAGCACTTCCCTAGGTAAACGACATACACGTATCAAGCCGTCTACAAAGTGCAACAGGAAAAGAGATTCATTGGACCAAACGAACTTCTTCCAATCATTGAAGATCATTTTTGATGCTCGCGTACCTATTGTAGTCAATTTTGACAGAAAACCGAGGTTATCATGGGCACTCACAGCGGCCTGCGGCTACTCCCCCCTTTTTTTTCAGCAAATCTCGGTGCACTGTATGTTGTGACACATTACTACCGTCACCAGCATTCAAATTACTGGCGAGCTAAGCCACAGTATCCCTTCTGTTGTCTTGTTCCCTACGCCGTAGCCTTCGCCATCGATGAGTCGTGGTAAGCCCACACCTTGCTGGCGGACAACGTTCTGAAGGTACTAACCATGGGTGACAGTGGGCACTCCACAAGCCTTGCTATCTCGGAAATATTCTGACCTAGTCGTCTGGGCATTACAATTTGGCTTTTTTTTTTTTTTTTTTTGATTGGAGGTTTAACGACCGCCGTGAGCAACTCAATGGGCTATAAGCAGTCGCCCGTCCCTAATTTAGGGTCACTGGTTCCAGGAAAGGGAGAGAGCCAGTGCCGTAAGACAAACACAAAACCCATGCCTGACCGGGATTCGAACCCGGACCCCTTACGGACGAATGATCATAGGCCAGCGCTTTAGACCACTGCGCCACCGGTGCGGCTTTGGCTTTTGTCAAACTAGCTTCAGTCCGTTGCTTTTCCATATGAATAACAAGGATAATACTGAATGGTAGAGCTCGGTACATGTGTTATTTATACTATTTCATGACATTCACACGCGACATCATTTACCTGAAATTGCTTCGATTTGCATCAATACGCGCAAGTCATAATGTTTTGGCTCAAATAAATCACCACTACCCCGAGATGTACGGGAACTGGAGGACCTGCTGCTGGCATTATGGTACCAGATACCCCAGAATACCTATCGTCAACTCATACAATCGATGCCTTGCCGAGTGGCCGCTGTTTTGCGGAATAAATGGAGTCCTACAGCTTATTATGTAGGTAGTAATAATGTAATTATCTAAATAGCACGTTAATAATTAAGCGGTGTATATATATATTATATGTTAAAAAAAAAAAAGCTATTCCGGGAAGTACTGCGTCGTTCAGTGAGAAAACATTTAACGAGAACAAACTAAATTTACTTAAGAATACAGAATCCCAAAAGGAAGGTTATTTAGAGGTATACGTAAGCATAAATAAACACCTCAACGAAAGTTCCAACCCACAAGCAAAAAACAAGATTAGTTTGCAATCCCAAGAACCAGCTGAAACACAGAAGTCGAGAAAACAAAGTGTGACAATCCAACAGAAAAACAAATATTGTAGCCGTCAGTTGAAGACGAGATCTAACACACAAATTAGGGAAAAAAGTGATATAAGAATTGAAAAGAATTGTGAGAGGTAGCACGCAAGACATAAAGAAACAAGAAAGATGACACCGAATTATCGGGTGTAATAAGCACGTCTTTTGAATCCGTTCTGATGCAAATTAAATTTATCAAAGCCATTCAAAGTCAATGGAACCGGTATGGGAAGCAATAGTATCTGCCGGAAGAAAGAAGTTTTTCAACCGGGTTTTTAATCCCTCAGATATTGCTGCAAACGGGTTCGTGAGCTTACGCCCTCTAGTTGCAGACTTGGCCGTTAAAAAAAACATGAATTTATATGAGAAAGACATTTCGCACAGGAAACGCTCTCCAACACAGAAATAATTTTTCAAATAGGACTCCTAGAAACAGAGATATCGACAAAAATAAGATGCGACTTTACGTCCCCTGCTGGGAAAACCATGCATTATTTTACGAAGAAAATGTTCTTAAAAGGTTTTTTCATATGAGCGGTATCGGTCCAAGAAAAAAAAAATGGTCGAGTTTTCAGGAGCTCAGATTTTGCTACAAATACATCAGAGACAGAAATTAACACGTATGCCCCCTGGTGGCCAAACCATTCTTTATCAAACATTAGAAATTATGTGAAAAATATTTTCCATCAGGGCTTGTATGCGACACAGGAAGAATTTTTCAAATCGGAGTTTTTGAAGCAGAAATAACGCAGAAAACGCAATTTACCTTTGCTCGCTCTAGCGGAAAGTCTATGATTTACTTGAATATTTTGAATTTATAGGAAAAATTCCTTCTTTGTTGGATAGTGTGCATCGGTAACACTATCCAACAAAGAAGGAATTTTTCAAATTGACAAAAATAGTAGATACATCTACGCCCCCTGGCGTGTAGAAACAATGCACTATTTCAAGAAGAAAATGTTCCTAAAAGGTTTGTCGACATGAGTAGTACCGGTCAACAAAGAACGTTTTTTTCAATCGAGATTTTAGAAGCTCATATTTTGCTGCAAATACGTAAGAAGCGGGAATTAAGACTTACGCTACCTGGTGGCCAAACCATCTTTTACAAAAATTAGAAATTATGTGCAAAGGATTTCCCATCCGGAGCTGTATCCGGTGCAGAAAGAATGTTTCAAATCGGAGATTTAGAAGCAGAGATAAAGGAGGGAAATCATGTTACCTTTACGCCCCCTAGCGGAAAGTCTATGAATTACTTGAAAATTTAGAAATTATATGAAAAACATGTCACACTGAAAACACTATCCAACAAAGAAGGAATTTTTCAAATCGGACTCCTAGAAGTAGAGATATTGACAAAAAGAAGATGTACATGTACGCCCCTGGCGTAGAAAGCATGCATTATTTTAAGCAGAAAATGTTTCTAAAAGGTTTGTTGACATGATTAGTATCGGTCTAGTAACGACGTTTTTTTCAATCGTGAATTTAGAAGCTCATATTTTGCTGCAAATACATCAGCAGCAGAAATTAAGATTTACGCCCCCTGGTGGCCAAAATATTTTTTTACGAAAATTATAAATTATGTGCAAATGGTTTCCCACCAAGAGCTGTATCTGGTGCAGAACGAATTTTTCAAATCGGAGATTTAGAAGCAGAGATATAGGAGGAAACGCAATTTACCTTTGCGCCCCCTAGCTGAAAGTCTATGAATTACTTGAAAATTTTGAAATTACATCAAAAAATGTCCCACTGGAAACACTATCCAACAAAGAAGGAATTTTTCAAATCGGACTCCTAGAAGTAGAGATATTGACAAAAATAAGATACACATCTACGCCCCCTGGCATTAGTCCACGAAAGAATTTTTTCAATCGATATTTTAGAAGCTCAAAGTTTATGGCAAATACGTCAGAAGCAAAAATTAACGCTTACGCTCCCTGGTGGCCAAAGTATTATTTAACAAAAATTTGAAATTATATGCAAAAGATTTTCGATCAGGAAATGTATCCGCTGGAGAAAAAAATTTCAAATCGGTGTTTTGGAAGAAGTGTTACCGGGAAAAATGTAATTTACTTTTCCGCCCCCTAGCGAAAAATCTATGCGTAATTTGAAAAAGTAACTATATCTGAAATACTCTTCGACATAAATGGAATCGAGAGGTAAAATAATTTTTTCGATCGGATGTTTAGAAGCAAATATGTGGAATAAAACATATTTTTGAATTCCACATCATCTACGTTTACGCCCTCTAGCGGCAAAATTATACATCGTAAAAAAAAAAATACGAAATAAAGGATCATCATTCGCATATTTCAAGCTTCCGAATGCAAAAAGAAATTTTCAAATCGGACCAATAGTTGCAGAGATATCGTGGGTACAGGCGGACGGACGGACAAACCGGTAACATAAGCACGATCTTTTTTACAAAAGACGCGATAAAAAGCATTAAGAGACAAGCAACGAAAAGAAGCACAAGCGTAGAAACCTGAAAGCAATTTGTAATTCAGAGCTCGATTGCTGTGTTTGGGGCCGTTTTCTGTTGGCTGTAACAGTTCAAAATATTGTAATGCCACTTCCTGTAATGTTCGATATGACGACCGTGATGAGCTACCACCCGGTCTCAATTTCTAATGCAAAAAGTGTTTGCACAAAACCAGAGATCCAAGCGGTAACACTCCTTTTTCCTTTTGGCGCAATGGTCTAAGCCAGTGGTTTTCAAACTGTGGTCCGTGGCTAGGTCCTAGGTCGTCAGCGAAATCTTCTAAATTTTCTATGGAAAATCTGTATTTGTAAAACGCTAGTAATGCAACTTTAAGATAAGCGGCGTGTGCAGTGTTCTATCGCACTAAGGTGGGAGTATACTACGCCACCCCCATGTATCTCAGGCCATCTAGGTCAAATATGCTGTCAACGTCGCTATCTTACCGTAATGTCATATATTCATAAAGCATTGCAAATGTCAAAAAAGTCACATAGCTGCCTAATTATTAACGTGCTATTTAGATAATCTACATTTTGAGGTTACTCACTTTTATCCTAAATATCTTTTAGGAGGTTTTCATCTCTTACACACATTTCAAACACGTAATTTTCAGTAGTCACATCATGGTTCAAGGCCGAAAATTTCACATCACACTCCCGCAAAACTTCGTTTTTTTTGAACCATGATGTGACTACTGAAAATTACGTGTTTGAAATGTGTGTAAGAGATGAAAACCTCCTAAAAGATATTTAGGATAAAAGTGAGTAACCTCAAAATGTAGATCACCGTAATGTTGTAATCGCAGTAGCTGCAGGACGAAGTTACAGTGACGCAACAAGGATCCTCCGCGGAAATCCAAACCCGTCTTCAACGAGCAGGAACTGGGTAGCTGATGGTTTCGGCTACACTTTAGAGTTCGGCCCTCAACCTCAATCGTCTGCTTCGCTATCGTGCGAATGGAATGCCGGGAAAAACGGCGCTGCAGCTGCGTCGGCGTTTTCTCCCACGCTGTGTGTCTTACGTAATCGCTATTTGCTGAATAGAATCACGTTACAGGGAAAAGTGAGCCGTGTTCCCCTTTACTTGAGACGTGGTTTGAAGCTGTTTGTATTCCTCTTGATAAGGTGATGACTCTTTTGTATTGTTTTTGCCAAAGGATTGTCCTACGATGATGCAGTTGAGGAATCTTCCCATGGTGGGGTTCCCACATCCTCTGCGACAGTCAGTGACTATTATCAGTCTTGCAGAGAACTAGTCGCAAAGTTTATGGTAGCTTACGAACAAGACGAAGGACAGCTTGGAGTCCGTGGTGTCATCGTTGAAGTGGATGAGGCTAAGGTTGGGAAGCGGAAGTATAATCGTGGTCGTCTCGTTGAGGGCACCTGGATCTTTGGCATTTTTGTACGAGTTTCGAAACGATTCAGGGTTGAGATCTGCCCGCAGAATAACCGTTATGATCACACATTGCTGCCTCTCATCCAGAAAAATGTTCAACCCGGAACAACTGTCATGACGGATCAGTGGGCTGCGTACCGCAATCTCTCATCCTGTGGTTTCCAACATCTTTCAGAAAACCACTCACTCAATTTCGTCGATCCGACTACTGGAGCCCATACGCAAGGTGTTGAGAGCATTTGGCGGCCCCTCAAACGCACACTATCTAATGAAATTCACAAAGACCACTTGGCCGACCACATTCTGGAATATTTATTCCGACGAAATTGTCGTCTGAACACTGTTTTGAGGTGATAATTGCTATCATCAAACAGTTCTTTCCTAGTACGTAATGTTTTCCACTTAAATATTCGTACTAGATACACAGGTATTGAATGAGGAGGAAACACTTCTTTTCCGTCGTTATAAATATTTAACAACACCTGAACTACTGACATTCCATAAAGGCCCTTTTCAGGGCTAGCCATATTACAAAACAAACCCCTTCCTTTCAAAAATACCCACCGCCGCATATTTCGGCCGTTGACAGCGACAGGTAGCGCCGACATTCATTATGTCACTGATATTTCAGCAAACAAGTCACAGCCGGTGACGGTGACGTACTCGTATCAGTGACGTGATTTCCGACCTCGTAGTATTGAGTATCTCTTTGCGTTCAGCAGTTAGTTATTCTTATGTGTTTTGTGCGCGTGGGGTTTACCTAAATATTGTATGCCATTGACATTATTATTGCGTTATTTGTAATTTATATTCAGAATGGATCGGTGGCTTAACAGTGGTTTATTGAAACGGAATATAAGTGAAATCGATACGACTCCACATGGGCATGCACAGCCGGTGACGGTGACGTACTCGTATCAGTGACGTACTCGTATCAGTACTCGTATCAGTGACGGTGACGTACTCGTATCAGTGACGATCGGTTTCAAACCAGTTGCTCTGTTATCGCCGAAAAAACAAAAGAAATGTGTAAACAGGAAATATGATGAAGATTACCTGAAAATGGGGTTTTATTGGACCGGTGATCAACTTGCACCTAACCCTCTTTGTGTTGTGTGCTATGACACTTTGTCTAACGACGCGATGAAATCTTCAAAATTTCACGGCGTTTTCAAACAAAACATGCAGATTTAGCCCATAAACCAGTTGAATGTTTTCAAAACAAACGTAAAGTGATGCTGTCATCCAGGGCTGTAGAATACAAGGGCTGGGTCATAGGCTTCGGACTCGCGGATCCCTACGAACGAGAGCGTGTGACGTCAGTATGTTGGAACGGAGCTGACCGCTGCAATGGATGGCTGCAGAGAAGGAATGAAAGCCAACGAGCGTTTAAGTGCCTTTTGCAAAGAAATGTAATAAATGATTGATTCTAGGTATTTAACAGACTTAAATAAAAAGTAAGAGAAAAGACTGGAGTACAATTAATGACAAATGAAAATTTTCATTATACACACACAATACGTTTAAATTTTCAGGTCACAAGTTTTCATGCCAACAACTTGCTCCAGCAGATGTGTACAATAAAATATATTTGATCTGCGAGATTACACAAATAGATCACCTGAAGTGAAAAGATATGTTTTTCCTCGTTTCTTTCTCTGTTTAATTTCTTAAATTTCGAACAGCAATCTTTAAAATCACAAATTTTTTCGTATGCTTATTTTTCGTTTTTCCTTAAACTTTATTTGCGGTGTTTTCGTAGTGAGTCTTCGACGTCTTTCTAAATCAGTTTTTTTTTTTTTGACGTAAAGCAGTAATGTACTACTTGTAATGCAACACAATGTCCGTATTCATTTGTATGCCCTTTTTAAAAATCTATGAATTAATGAATATAAATTTTTGTATAATGGCCCCCACTTTGGTGAAACATCGGATGGCCTTGCATTCTGAATTACTGCTATATATGCACTTATATATGAAATTAATAATTTTTTGTATACGGTTCATGGAATTTCTTATGAATTTAAGGCATACGTTTTTTAACATCTCATTAACTAACACCTGCGCTTTAAAGTTTCTCCTTATGCACTGAAGTAACTGACATTGAACGCCAAGTAAACAAGTAAAATTTGCGCATATAGTCAGCTATTTGTCCCACAATTTCTTGTTTCTCTTCGCTCCCTGAGGAAAAAGGATTAGTATTTTTCGCAAAAGAAAAAACATTGAGAACTGAAGCCCTTCCGAAAACTGAGCTCCAAATTTTCCTTCCACAAAATACAATATTTATTTCACTATAGGGGAACAATGGTAATTTAATAATTTAATAGCAAAAAGATTCTCAGAATTTCAATTGAAAAGCTTCTAAGAAAATTTAAATGAAGGAGAGGCATTCCTTTCGTATCGGTAGTTCTCTCAAAAGAAACACGTAGCAGCATTACGTTCCCATAATTTAATTTTGGTAATTTACCATCCTATATTTACAAATATGTGAAATATGAAATCTGTTTTTAAAATCACACACATTTGTAAAATTAACTCACCAAACGAACGAAAACAAAAATTCCTGTTGTGTTCAGGCATCGGACCACATTTTAATTCCGAGAGCTTTGGGCGCAACTACTGGACTGCAACCACTTTTTCATCATGTTCTCAGATTTTCGTTTTTGAAGTGATGCTTTTCGATTAAGATATCGTAGCCTGATGAATGTTCTTACATCTTTCTTCCAATATTCTCTTTAACTCTTGGGTAACCTGTTTTCCTATGTGAAACCCCTTCTTTTCCGTGAATCGCAATAAATATGGTTTCGAATTTTTCAATTGTTTTGAGCTAACCTGCTGTTGGCATAGTTAGCCCTCCCTGCGAAATTAAATTGATCCAGACGGAGGAATCGAAATCATCACCTACTTTATGTGAAATGGTGCCCGGAGAAGGATCTTTTTCTCGAACTCGATAGGCAATATATCCGGCGACATATTTAAGGGCTTCATGTTCTGTGAAAGACATAAGGCAACAACTTGAGTTGTTTTCATCAGCTTTCCACGACATTGGCACAGGTTCATGACATAAATTTGTACACATCTGATCATCGGTCACATCATTGCAAGACAATTTAACAACTTCTTGGATATCTTTCTCTGCGAAAGCGCTCTTAAGTAAATCTGCAGTCAGATAGCAATCAACAGAAGCAGGTGTTTCACAGGTGTTGACTTTGTCTGAAAGACCTGGTAATTTATTTGCTGAAAGCAAATGTTTCAAACGACTGATCACTTCAACTGAAGATGGATGGTCATAAAAATTTCCGATTCCACTTATTTGACTAAATAAACTTTCAAGCGCATCTTGAGTCAGACGGGGTGTTATAATGTAGGTTACTCCAATGGATTTCAAATAGGTGTGAAGTTCGAGAAGTGATGATATCGAAACCAATATACCCTTTTGAAATGGCAATATGTTTTTTCTTCCAAACACTCTCATTCCAGAAATAGCGCTACTCATAAGTAATAATATTTTTTTTGTCTCGTAACGTATGGTTCGATCCCAAATGCTGCTTGCAGTGGCTTATTACTGGGTGGGTGTGGACGACTACTGTTCATGACATCAAAACACCAGTTCAAAAAAATTGGAAGCTTTTTCATTGCCAGACAGTAACTGAATTGCTTTTGCTGTTGTTGCGAAAAAAAGGGTTTTGGCAGGCGCGACCTTTTGCCTTTCGTTGCCTGTCACGTTTGAAAAACAGGGTTTTAATTTGTGACAAATTCTGAGTTCGCCGCGATCCTTTTCAAAAATGTCTTATATAAGTTTTGATGTAAGATGGGTACCATCTTCTAATACTTGTCCATTATCAAAAAAATTATTTCTAAGGAGTTTTAAGTAATGTGGAAGAGCAGCGAAAACCTAAATACGTTTTTCTTCTTGACATGGATGAGGAAATGAAGATAATTCTGAGGAAATCTGTAGTTCTTTCCATAAAGTAGAACATCCGCCCAAATCAGAAACAATGGGTTTTGCTTTTACGCCACTGTTTACCACTGCCTTTACAAATGAAAAAAGTAATTCCTTAGTCATAGTCTTCTGGAAATCAAAAAACACTGGTTGTTTCCATGGAGACATTATTCCTCTCACCAACACAAACTGAACTCTAGAAAATGGACCTAAAATTTGATCTTAAGTGCCATCGCAACACAATTTTCTCTCTATGTGCATTTCATCGAAACTCAAAATGCAAGCTTTCTCGGTTTCAGTCATCGTTTCACAGCCCTTTTTCATAAGCAGTAGCACATTGCGTAAAATTCCTGGTCTGTAAGAGGATTTTGCGCACCACCTTCCAGCGTACTCGCACTTGGTAGTGGGATGCCTATTTTATTTTTGCAAAAATCGTAGCACTTTCTAGAAAGTGCTCTAGTTACATTTATCCCCCTGGAAATGTCTTCAGCCTTCCAAATAATTTTTCTTTTTCCTTCAAGTATTGCGTCTAGTTGTGTCGCAGTAGTACACTTTTAATACGAGCTTCTAGTTTTAACAGTTCTCTTTATTCTTTAAATCAATAATTTTCAGCTTTGTTTTCAGAACTCTGTTTTCACACAATAGTCGTTTCATTCGTAATTTTTTTTGTCGTCTGCCGTTAACTTTGATTTTAAACGCCTTGGTTCTCTCCAAATTTTAAAAGTTCAATTTCCTTTTTAAGGGATGCAACATTTTCAAATAGCAATCTATTTTCCTCCGTTATTTTGATACAGGAAGAACAACTGATATCATCTGACGTTTCATCAACTTCATAACAGAGATCCTGCGTTTCTTGCACACAAAATTAAAAGTGTACTACTACTGTCGCAGTAGTACACTTTTAATACGCACTTGCAGTTTTAACAGTTTTTTTATTCCTTAAATCAATAATTTTCAGCTTTGTTTTCAGAACTCTGTTTTCACACAATAGTCGTTTCATTCGTAATTTTTTCTGTCGTCTGCCGTTAGCTTTCATTTTTAACGCCTTGGTTCTCTCCAAATTTTAAAAGTTCAATTTCCTTTTTAAGGGATGCAACATTTTCAAATAGCAATCTATTTTCCTCCGTTATTTTGAAACAGGAAGATCAACTGATATCATCTGATGTTTCATCAACTTCATAACAGAGATCCTGCGTTTCTTGCACACAAACCTTTTTCAGACTTAAATTATCAATTCGATCGAAAGCACTTTTTCAAATATCTCGTTTGCGCTATCTGTTACTTCGTGGAGTGACACAGTGTCCGCTTTGCTGACATTTCGGCAGATTCAGAATCGGCGCCGCGTTTTCTTTCAGTATTTTTTTCTCCGGGAGTCCAAGTAGGCGATTTTTTAAATCATCTTCGTAATCGGAAGAATGAAAATGTTTGCCGCAAACTCTAGCATTAGCTACATTCACAGAGTCTGACCTATAGCACTTGTTCAGCCATTCCTTCACCAAATCTGGATTTTTTCAAAGGAAATGCATGGTACACAATACACTGACCTTTAGATTTTTGTAATGGTTCTTACAAGTAGATACAGCACAACTCGACATTGTTATCAGTATTTCAACGTAAATTAACTAAACGATTTCGCTGAGCTGAATACTTATCCACACAAAGCAAAGAAAATAATACAGCGTAAGTAGAGACACCCTTCACGGCAGCTTCACGTTTCCAACCCGAGTGCCAACACAGTGACGTCAGAAACAGGTTATCTGTCAGCGCTGAGGGAATTCGCAGCGGCAAAGTTTCTTCAAAAGAATGACCCAGCCCTAATATTCTAACAACCCTGCTGTCATCACGGAAGTCAATACTTTGCTCTACAATTGAACGAAAGCACGGACGTAGAAAACTTGTGGCAACGTTTAGCATACGTAAGGTGCATTTACGAAAATGAAGTTCACGATGACTTTTTGTTTTGTTTATCGTTAAAAATTCACAGTACAGGAGATGATATTTCTGGTATGGTTAATTATTATTTCATAATCTGGAGTAGAAAAATGTGTCGGAGTCAGTACTGACGGTGTGCCAGCTTTGTGTGGGAAAAGAAAACGTTTTACAGTAAAGGTAAAAGAGTTAGTGCCCGAATGTAGTTGGATTCACTGCTTTATCCACAGAGAACAGTTAGCGGTAAAAGGAATGCCTTCTGAACTGGATCTTGTATTGAAACAAGTAGTTAAAGTGGTTAATTTAATTAAATCACAGTCACTGAACTCTCGCCTTTTTTGAACACCGAAGTACGATGGTTGTCAAGGGGGAAGTGCTTTCAAGAGTTTTCGAGCTGAGGGATGAGATAAAGATCTTCCTTCATGACACCGATGAAGTAAGTAAATATCTTTTCCACGATTTCAAGCGGCTAGCGCAGGTGGCATATCACATCGATATTTTCAACATCCTCAACAGCCTAAATCTGTCACTTCAGGGGGCGCTATAACCATTTTTAAAGTACAAAATAAAATAAAAGCATTTCTACAGAAATGTGAACTTTGGAGTAAACGGCTTTGTCATGGGGAGTATGATTCATTGATTAATTTTCTGCACTTGATGATTTTTTGCAGTCTTCAGGGGAACCAATCGATGATGAATTAGTGCAATCGTTTCAGAACCATTGAACAATTCTGCAAGACAGTATAAAACTATTTTCCAGAGCCTGATGAAAGTAAGGAATAGATTAGGAATCCTTTCAGTGCTACATCAATGGTTGAGTCTTTCGGCCTTTCAGCTCGTATGTGTGATCAGCTTATTGAATTGGCGTCTGATAGAGCACTAAAAATCATATTCACTGAGATATCCCTCACAAACTTCTGGATCCATGTGAAATCAGAGTACTCCGAACCCGCCAACAGTGTCATTAAGCACCTGCTACTGTTTCCCACAAAGTACAATTGTGAAATAGGATTTTCTGCCCTGGTTGGACTAAAGAGTGTTGAAAAGAACAGGTTTAATGTTAAGCATAACTTAAAACTGAAACTATCTTTTATTGCACCTGATATAACCGAACTTGTCAAAGATTGCAAGCAACACCATTCTTCACATTGAAATGAAGAATAAAAAATTTATTCGCTTCTTTACTTTCTTGAAATGTGCTAATACCATTTTACTTTTAAAAATATTTATGCTGTTATTATTTCTTATCCCTTGGTCTTAGTTCCATGAGGTTATATTTTTTTAATTCATTTATTAATTTTTGTTCACCATCTTGAATTATTTTTTTATTGACGCCTATATATTGAAAGATGTGGTTTGGTGTCGACTCTTTTGCATTACATTTTGTACAGATTTTTGTGCCATCAAGCATTTTCATTGATTTGAGATGCCTAGTTCTAAATCTTGATAATGCGGTTTGTTCATTTTTGTTTGTTGTTGTGTTCAGTGATTTCCCGTGTTCTTTTGTGCTTTAAAATATAATAAAAAAACAATACTTTTTTATTAATTTATTTTTAACTTTTCTACAATGAAATAACTTTAATATCAAGTTTTTATGATAATGCATTTTAATGAGTTGTGAAATCATTATTCCTACATTTTGGTACTTAAATGGAAGAGGTGTCGAGGTAGGTGGTTCGTGTTAGGTTGACAGTCTACACTCAGTCAGTGGTTCGTGGTAAAAGAAAGTTTGAGAACCACTGGTCTAAGCGATGGCTTCTGATCGGGCGGTCACGTTTACTTGTGCTCCTGCACTTTGAGTGATATTAGTTGTTTTTGGGAGTTTTCCTGTTAGGTTTTTTATGTTATTTAGTTTTGTGAATGTTGTATGCTTAAGTTGAACCTACAAATTCGTTGGGACAGCCTTTATTATTTTTATTTTTTGGTGTATTTTCCACCGACGTGGGTGACTAGGTCAGTTACTCACTTCAGTGTTACAAGGTTACTCAAGGAGAGTACCTATGCCTTCAAGCATACTGTTGAAGGTGGGTTCTTTTGTTTTTAGTGTTGCAAGCCGCAACACTAGGTTTTAGTTCAAGTTCTGTGTTAGTAGTCAAGATGATTACGACCTCAGCGTCTAAGTCGACGTCTGATGCTTCTGTGCCTATTCTACTCGAATCTTCTATATCAACGACCAGTGTGTCTGCTTCCCAGGATATATCAGTAATGGATACCTCCACTGTGATCTGTCATTCTTCGGAAAGTGTGTTAAGTGTTGTGGAACAAATTGTGCATGAAGGGGTCGGAGCCGAGGGCCCACCCCCACCCCCTCTCAGCACCTATGCGACTGCTGTCCGTCCTGCGAATGTACCTTCTGCAGCTTCAATAGACTCTCAATATACGATTACACGTGTGGATAAAGTTTTACGACTGAAAGTTCCGGATGACTCTGTTCTAGGTAAGCGTTTCTCAGAAAATTTATCTTTCACTGTTTATGTTCCTGCCCTAAAGGACACCCCAATCCCTCGGTACCTGGATGCAATTTCAATGGTTGTTTCCAGAGAATCCATCAAATCAGCCATCCGTTTTGGTGGGGGAATCGAAGTGCGCTTTACCCTAAAATCTGCTGTTGAAAAAATTCTTCAATGCGGTGTAGACATTGGTACTGTGCATCTGCAGCCGACACCTTCTATTCAGCGCCCTGTTACCGTCACTCTGACACCCGTTCCCTCGAGACTTCCTGATGAACTATTAGTAGATGCGCTTAGTTCCATCGGCAGAGTAGTAGGTACTCCTTGCACATAGGCATAGGGGGCTTAAACACCCCCTATGCCTATGTGCAAGGAGGACGTCGTCAGTATAGGGTGATTTTCCCTACGGAACAGGCTCTGAAGGACAGGCCTACCTCCGTTGAGGTTATTACAGACTCAAGAAAATACACGTTTGACTTATTTGCAGGAATGCAGTGCTTTTATTGTAAAGGGGAAGGGCATCGGGTGACCTCGTGTCCTCACAGAAATGTGCAGAATAATTCTACTTCAAATCCTGGAGCCGTTGAGTCATCATTCTGTTCTGAGCCGTCAGTTGCCCGGACACCAAACCTGGAATCAGTAGATGATGCTATGTTGAGTACAGACAGCACATTTCAGAGTCTTATTATTCATAACTCTGCAGCTCAGCGATCCCCTTCTGTGGAAGTACCTGATAGTGGTTATCAATTAGAAGATTACCCTGCCTTGCCACCGTCGGGGGGAACACGAGTTTCTACAACTACATGTAAGAGACCTTTGACCCCGACATCTCCTAAGAAAAAGAGAGGTCGACCACAAACCAGGTCCAGCTTGAAAGCGACACGTTCTGGTGGACCCTCTCAGTCGCCGAGTCTTGAACGAAGCAACTCTTCCACTTCAACCCTAAAACAGCCTGAAACCAGTGTGAGCTATCAGGAGGTTGACATGGAAATACCTGATAATCTGAGTGACACCACGTCGACACATTCTGATATTGAACCATATCCAGAGTGTGCGGAAGACTTTGATAGATATCTTAAAGATATAGAAGTGCCAGTTACGCCATTATCTTACTTCGAACTAGTCTCTCTGTATGCGGTTCCTAAGAGAACTAGCATCATGAAAATTCCTTGCATTCAGAAAAATCTGTCTAAAGTGCCGGAATTGGTTTCACAGTTATCTTTTTTACATGAACTGTTCCACAAGCACTCGACTACCACACCAAAAGTGCACTTATTTTGTCGACGTATTCGTTATTTATTAACAATGCTTGATAAACGAGTTGAGGGGGTTTTGCAGCCACCAAAATGAACTCTAAGGTACTATTTGTTTCTTTTAACTGCCGAGGTTTAGCGGCGTCAGCAGCAAACGCATTGGTTTTTGAAGATGTCCGACCTTTAAAGGCGGATGTTCTAATGTTGCAAGAGACTAACTGTTCGGCAGGAATCAATTTTGCTCGCTGGCGCCGCTGGCCTTATGTTTTTTATCATAATTACAGGACACATGTTGGGTCCGGAACTGCAATAGCATTTCATTCCCGATTTCACTCTATATTACAGAATATTGTCGAGTCCCAGAGCCGCCTGGGAGTTTTTCAATGTATTTCGTTTTGCCTTCAGTCCAGTCGAATTCATCTATTAAATATTCATGTACCTCAAAATAATAATGAAGCTACTGATCTCCTGGTTCATGTTGCTGCCGTTCTTGCGAATATTCCTCCCTCAGACCTTATTCTTTTTGCTGGTGATTTTAATTGTACACTTCAACCTTACGTTGATAGAGATAATTCACATGAAAGCCGTCATTCTTTAGTTTCTCAGCTCTCTCAGATTGTCTTCAACTTTGACCTCCAAGATGCCTTCAGATATCTACACCCAACTGAACGAGAGTTTTCTTGGTTCCCCCTATTCATTTAAATTGTGCTGCAGCCAGACTTGATCGATTTTATGTCTCCCGTTTTATTCGTCCGTCTATTATTTCAGTCAATCACGCACCTTCTGTTTCTTCAGACCATAAGCCAGTTATTCTTTCCCTCTGTTTTCAGTCTATTGGTATTCCACGGCCGAGTGTTTGGTCTTTAGATGATTCATGTCTTCAAGATCCTGATTTTAATACTGAAGTTGTTCTTATTATCACTCAAGCTGTTACTCAATTGTCTTTTGTTTCCGACCCAGCGGCTCTGTGGATCTCGACAAAACAATCTGTTGTAGCTTTTGCGAAGAAATATTCTTTTACTATCAGAACCCGGCGTAATATGACTGTGGACAGTCTCCGGCGCGCGCTTCAGCGAATCCCACGAACCTCATCGGATTATGATCTCCTTGAAACGAAATTACGAGAATGTCTTCAAGCCTCTGTTTCAAATGTACTGACCCGTCTGAAATACTCATTTCTCAGATTCGAAGAAGATCCTTTTCGCAGTCTCCGTTCCCTCGAGGTACGAAGGAAAAAAATAATACCATTGTACAACTCACCCTCTCTAATGGCTCAGTAACTACTGACCCATATGTTATATGTAATCAAACTCATGCGTATTATAGCCAACGTTTTCAACGTACATTAACACAGCCAGCCTCTTCTGCACCACTTTTGCAAGACCTTCCGCAAGTTCCTGAATGCTATGTGTCCTCTCTAAATGCTCAGATCACCCCTCAAGAAATCCGCAATTCGATTTACAGTTTAAATGATCGTTCCTCACCAGGAGAGGATGGGCTTTCCTTAAAATTCTACAAAACATTCCTTCCTTATCTCATGCCACTTCTCCTCAGTTGTTATACTTTCCTTTTTTCGTCTTCAAGTTCTTCTTCCAATGCTTTCAGCTTTGCTCTGCTTCGCCTTATTCCTAAATCTGGCTATCTTGGTATTTTATCTAACTGGCGACCCATCTCTATACTTAATACCGACTATAAAATCTTTGCTAAACTACTCGCACTCCGTCTGAATCCTGTTCTATCCTATTTAATTCATCCTGACCAAACTTACACTGTTCCCACCCGCTCTATCGCTTCTAATATTACCACGATCCGCGATCTTAACACTCTCGCATCCCAGCTAGCAGAACCCCTTGCTATTTTTAATATTGATCAACGACAGGCTTTTGATTCCATTAACCATACTTATATCTTTACTGTCCTTCAACGCTTTGGATTCCCTCCCTTCTTCTGCCAGGCTCTTTCTAATCTGTATTCAAACTCTTTTTTTCGGGTTCGTACTTCGACTTTTATTACTTCTGCTATCCCTTATTCTAACGGTATCCGGCAGGGCTGTCCCCTGTCGGGTCAACTTTGCACTCTGTTTTGAACCTCTTCTAATCTGTCTCCGTTTCCGACTTCTTTCTTCTGTCCCCCGTGGAGTTGTGTGCACCCGGCACCATCATACTGTCTTGACTGCATATGCCGATGACTTGACGTTATTTTTACGAACAGAATCTTCGTTTGGAATCTTATTATCAACATATAACGAATATGCCGTAATTTCTGGATCAGCCTTAAACACTGAAAAATGCTCAGGTTTATGGACGGGAGCGTGGGCGACCCGTGGTGACCGTCCGTGGGGTGCCCGATGGTCTTCCAACGTAGTCAAATTTCTTGGTGTGCACTTCGGAAAACCGGAGGCGGTTGCTGCTGCAGCATGGAACCCCCTCGTTCATCGAATTAATCGAAGACTTGCGCCTCTCCGTCAGCTCAAACCCTTTCTTTCATTTTTTAGTCGGGCAATGCTACTAAATGTGTTTGTGCAACCGAAATTGTTTCACAGCTGGATTGCTCACCTTCCGCCACCTTTCTTGCTGAATCATCTGCAGAGAACTTTTGTGGACTTCATTTGGAATATTATTCATTGGGTGCATCGCTCCACGCTTTCTCTTCCGATTTCGTATGGTGGTCTCTCTCTTGCTGATATCACTCGAAAATTTCAAGCCTTTCATCTTCATAACTTTCTTAAGATTTTTTCAACGCCTCTTTCTTCAACGCAAACCATTATCGATACTCTGTTCTTCCCCCGGAGTCCCCACCTTACAGTTCAAACTTTTCTGCGAATGGACCTGTTCCCATTCATTCCCACTCATTTCCCTGACACTTACAAGTCTGCACTTACCCTTTGGCGCTCCCTGAATCCTGTCCGACTCCCCCCTTCCACTACTAATGACCTCCTTGCAGAACCCCTCTTCTTCTCCTCTGCTATCTACTCTTCTACCTCTTCGTACCTTCACTACTCCTCATGGTTTGCCAGTGGAGTTGTGAAGGTCTCTCAACTCGTTGACATTGATCTCCTTTGGAAACCTCTTTCTCGCATTTCTCCCTTGTTTGCAGATACCCCTGTTCATCGTGCTCAACTTCGGCATATCCAGATTTGCATTCAGAGACTCTACCCACAACTTGCCAATCAGAATGGCCTTATTCAGAACTCATCAGCCTCACTCAGTCTCCCGTTCCTTATTTATCTAGATGACCAGCCGTTTCTTCCACATCAAGTATCTGCTAAACTCATTTATAGGCATTTCATTACATATTTTACCGATCCAATGCAGATTCCCTCCGTGCCAGAGGCAGAAGTACCAGCAACATGGAGTGATCCACTAACCGCCTTGGCTTCTCCAAAGGCAAGGGATATCCATTGGTTACATCTACATAGTTGCTTATTAACCCCACGCACCCTTCATCGTTTTCGGCATCTTACATCGTCACTATGTTATTTTTGCAATACAGAGGGAGATGTATTTCACTCTTACTCGATGTGCTTGTTTTTACAGCCTTTGTTTTCATTGATGTTTCTTTTGCTTCAGAATGTTTGTGCTTCTTTACATACCATGTTTCATTATAATGTTCTTCGCTCACATCACCCATCTGCTTCATCACACAATTCTGTATGCATTTTTCTCATATTGCAAGCAAAATATACAATTTATCAGTACCATCATATTAGTGTCGATTGTCCTACCCTTAGACGTTATAACGTGGCAAGACGTTTTCTTTGTCGCAGATACCGTCAGTCTGTGACTGCGATATTGCAGGTCGAGTATGATACTGCAGAGACGAGTAACAGTCTTGACAGTTTTCATGCTAAGTGGTCCCCAAGTCATATCTGGTTTAATACGAATAATGGTATTGTAACACTAACCGTGTAACGTCCACGACATTTTGTTGTGGTCCGATCTCTGCCTTCGTATTGTACTGGAGCGTTTTTTGGTTTTTTGGGTTTTTTTTGCACTATGTTGTGAGTATTTTTGTATATTTACGCATGTTAGCTGCCCGACGAAGTGTTCGGCATAACCTCTTTTTCCATAAATTACTGTTGGGTAATATGTCGTTTTATTTGACTACCTAGTTACGTTTCTCTGTTCAATTTCATAAAGTTAGTGTCTTATGGATTGTTCTGCTTCATTGAGTGTCACGTGAGAGTATTTTATGTTATTACGTTGCACCGTCATGTGCTGTTAAGGTTTTTCCTAATCATTCGCGTTTATAACTGAATTTTGTATTTATTGTTGGGGAAAATTGAATGCTTGAAGTTGCTTGCACTGTCTAGCGATAACATAATGGTCTTTTTTTCTGCATTATCGAACCCATAGTGGTTAATAAGAATTTTACTATGTCTGAAGTTTTTTTTTCAGTTGTAGTATTTGTCTTTGCAAGCCTATTGTTAAAGTGACAGACTAATTCAGCTATTTAGTTTTTGTCTAGCAATAAGTACTTTCTCTGTATGAAAATGACGGTTTCTTTAAGATAATGTAATGCTCATTTGTTGTAATGTCATGCAGTTTTCTGTACTTCTAATTTACGATTCTTCCCATTGAATTTAGCAACATTTGCAATATATCCTGTACATTGAATTTTTGTATTTATCACATATGAATGATGAGTCCTTTTTGTTTGTTTGTTGCATCTAATGCTACGAGATTTTTACTCACCTACTTTTTCCGCAACTTGTTGACGAAAAACGTCAGTGTTTATAGATTGAGAAGTAGATGATTTTTGTTTTCAAGTGAAACTGATCCGTATGTATAATGTTTTTTTTGTTGCGAATTATGTTGCTCATAGTCTCACTTAGCGATATTTTTTTCTTTTATGTAATATTGAGGTACTTACAGACAGACAGAAGAGCCTATTTTTGTATTAGAAGCAGCGTACCCGCTTTAAGCAGGTTTTTTAGAGTTAAGGTTTACGCTTATTTTGGTTCATGATTCTTAATGAATTAATATGTCTGTCGTAAAATATAGTTTTACAGCCTGGCAGAAAAAAAACAGTATATCATGTTGTTAGTGGTAGCGTACATGTTACGAGCAAGGGTTTTTTTTTCCTGGCTTGATGTTTTTTTTCATGAATGACATGCTTAAATATTTTTAACTTTGTGCGGCCTTTGACAAAGTTCAGTTTTACAGATTTTGTGTTTTGTTTAATTTTAATGTTCATTATTGTGAATTACCTGGTGCTTTCTTTTTTGGCTTTCTGTGGTAGACGGAGAATGTTAAATTGATCTCGTTTCTGTGTTCTGTCATTGTAATTTCGCAATACTGTATGTTTGTTGAGTCTTTTTGTCTTCCGTGTAAAATATGCCAAAATGGCAAGTGTTCCCGGTGAACTTACTGTAAATATTGTTTATATGGTTTTATGGCAATAAAGATATTTTGAAGTTCTGATCATTTATCCGAAATGGATTCGAATCTCGGTGAGGCCTGGATGTTGAGTTTGCCTTACGACGCTGGCTTTCTCCCTTCACTGGAGCCAGTGGTCCTAAATTAGGGACAGGCGACTGCTTATAGTCCACTGAGTTGCTCACGGCGGTCGTTAAACCTCGAATATAAAAAAACAAACATATCCCGGCAAGGGCTTTCAGTCGCCGATCTTCCAGGTTATGGTTTACTAATACAAAGGCCCGGTGACCCGTTGGAGATGCATTGATGCTCGAAAGGGATTGCTTGCATACTGTTTTCCCGCTCCACGACGTGGACTCGCGTAATCGCAACTTATAGCTGGAGGCTTTATTCTGGTGCATACGCATATTTTCTGTCTCGGTGCAGTACAAGACATGGCTCTTTTCTCAGTACAACGAGTTAAAACTTTAGTGTGATAGCAGAACGAATGTTTTTCTCGACTTTTCTATTCTGAAATTTACCCTTATAACCGTGTCCCTCGATGCCAGTAAAACCTACAGAAAAAACTTCACAGCTTTCTTTATATTACCTTTAATAAAATATATCGTATGTGCGTTCGTTTTGCTAGAGTTTTCGGGATAGAACTAGGCTTTGTGTACAGTGACAAGAAAACGTCATTTCTTACCTACAAAAATCTGTTCATAGAGGATCATTTATTTTTACCTTGCGCTTTTCAATGTCACCGGAAATGTATGGTCCCCTTCTGGTGTTATGAACTATGCCGTTTCAACCATGCATCCAATCATTCTTCTGGTTTGGAAGATTTCCACCATTTGCAAGATGTACCTTTGCCATTAATTCAGGAGTGAGTTTTGAGGCATGTCACTTTTTCAACGATTCCTGGCACGTACATATGGTGCCTCTTGTTCCTAGGTTGATTGGGGTGCTGACGTGAGTAGATAGCGAGTCAAGAAACGACGAATCTCCATTGTTTGTACATGCAATAATCCGTAATTGCAAATGCGTTTGGTTGGATAGTTATAGAGATAGCACGAAGATCAGTGGGAGAGTTTTGAACTCCCTACTTTGTCTGTAAACTTCCTCTGTTATGTAAATTACAATATTGAGCAGTAGGTTCACATCAGGCTCAAAAAAGTAAACACGACGATAAGTGGAGCATCAGAATTTGAACCTCGTACAGCCGATGGAAAAGGATTCCATGTAACGCGATTGACTTCTGCATACCGCGAAACTGATTGCCCGAGCATTTGAATGTTCCTGCTCTTACTACATTGCATCGGAGTGCTGGTGAACAACACAAGATTTGCAACTGATGTTTACGGTTACGAAGTATGCTTCAATACGGTGTTCATGTTTTACTGCGGCATGACATGCCCTTCTACTAGAAACATCAAGACTTGTCTCTTAAACATGCCTTACAGTTTAGCCTTAAAATTTTACTAATGTTCACGATGTAGTATACTGTATACACCATTTCTAGTCATTGAACAGTATTTTATGGTCTGTAGGCAAATGCAACAACCACTTTTCATATTTTTGCTGTCTGTTCAGGGACAGTTTGGATCCGATACAAGATTACCTTTATCACGTTTTGGTAAATGAAACATAATCTCGGGGAAACTTTTCCAGAATGTACGCAGCTGTGAAGCTTAAAACAGCTAAGAGCAATGTCTAGATCTTATTCAAGATTCGAACTCAACCCAGAAGTGCAAGAAATCACAAGCCACTACTTTAGCCCCTCGACTTCGGAGTGAAAAATGGATTTTTTCATTTACGTTAATTCAAAGTGAAGAATAATACATACGTACAAATATACTCTCACTATTTTTTGTGAAAACGCGATACTGCAAACCTATACACGAGTGATTGTCGCTAGTAATATTCATGTGCATATTTTGATAGAGAGTACTGTCGAACTCAGTATCAGGCTTACCTAGCCGCAAATAACAATGGCGATACTTGATAAAAGCTGAGCTAAGTTAAGTATCTGACTTACTGTGTAGTAGCGGTAATTCAATAAAAGTAAAATACACTGACGGAAAAAAAAATCCCAACACTACGAAAATATAGTTGTAGAGGAATGAAATGGCGGCACCACATTTGTATAGGTAACATATTTAATCGATTAAGGTTTCAAGATCATAGCTTATTGTAAGCGCGAGAAGAGCCATCTTAAATGTGAAATGCTGGTACATTAATAACCGGTGTAACCACCAGAATCTTGAATGCAAGCACGCAAACGTTCATGCATTGTGTCGTACAGGTGCTGGATGTCAGTTTGTGGGATGGAGTTCCATGCCTGTTGCACTTGGTCGGTCAACACATGGACGGTTAATGCTGGTTGGGGGTGACGCTGGAGTTGTCGTCCAATGATGTCCCATACGTTCTCCATTGGTGAAAGATCTGGTGATATAGCAGGCCACGGCAACATGTTGACACTCTGTAGAGCATGTTGGGTTACAACAGCGGTATGCGCGCGAGCGTTATCCTGTTGGAAAACAACCCCTGGAATGCTGCTCATGAATGGCAGCACAACAGGTTGAATCAGCAGACCGACGTACAACTGTGCCGTCAGGGTGCGTGGGATAACCACGAGAGTGCTCCTGCTGTCATAGGAAATTGCTCCCCAGACCATAACTCCAGGTGTAGGTCCAGTGTGTCTCGGCCGCAGACAGTTTGGTTGCAGGCGCTCACCTGGCCTCCTTCTAACCAACACATAGTCATCACTGGCACCCAGACAGAACCGGCTTTCATCAGAAAACACAATAGATCTCCACTCCGTCCTCCAATGAGCTCTAGCTTGACACCACTGACGTCGCAAACGGCAGTGGTTTGGAGTAAGTGGAATGTACGCTACAGGGCGTCTGGCTCGGAGCTGTCCTTCAAGTAACCGATTTGTAACAGTTCGTTGTGTCACTGTGGTGGCAACTGCAGCTCGAATTGCTGCCGCAGACGCGGTACGATGCGCCAAGGCCATACGCCGTACACGGCGGTCTTCCCTCTCAGTAGTGCCACGTGGCCGACCTGAACCCGGTCTTCTTGAGGCAGTACCTTCCCTTGACCACCGCTGCCAACAATCATGCACAGTGGCTACATTCCTGCCAAGTCGTTCTGCAGTATTGCGGAAAGAAAATCCACCTTCTCGTAGCCCTATTACACGACCTCGTTCAAACTCCGTGAGCTGTTGATAATGGCTTCTTCGTCTTCTTAAAGGCATTTGTGACTAACATCAACACCCTACGTCGAATCTCAATGCTAACTAACACTCACGAACGTTACAGCGCGTATTTACAGCAAACCTGCTTTGCATGTTCCGAGGGGCGCTACTAGCGGCACACGTATGCGCCGAGCGCGAAAGTTGCATAGACGTCATCTTACAGATGTACTCTCACCGCCTACCAACTGTCGTTTATCTAACACAACCCCTTCTTGGTGTTGGGATTTTTTTTCCGTCAGTGTATAATACTAATCAAACTGTTATATTGGTTTCTTTGTTATCATTGATTGAGAGGCGAGTGATTTGTTTTTGTTTTGAGCTTTAACGACCAAAATGAGCAACTCCAAGGGATATAAGCAATCGTCTGTCCCTAATTTCGGGGCACTGATTCCAGGGAGGGGGTCAGATCCAGCGTCATCAGAAAAACAGCAGCCATGCTTCACCCGGGACTCGAACCCGGGTTCACCTCAGACCACTCGGCCACCGGAGCGGCATGCTGATGATCGAAACCAAGGTATTCGCTTGTATGTTGAATGAAAATTTGAAGTTCTGGGAGCAAAGCATGCTACAGGCGTTTTATTCCCTATTATATTGTCATACTACGGTGATCCCATGTACCAGCATAATCGCAATAAACGAGAAGTAGCTCACAGCATCAAATTAATTGATACAGGAAAAATAACTCGGTGCAATTAACCTTTCTTTTCTATAAAGTGCTAAAATTAGGATACGATAAAAATCTCTGGATGGCTCTATGGTGTAAAAACAAGTAACCATTACTTAACTGTTTGCATTTTTTGCACCGTGAGCGGTATGTTTTTGTTAAAATTTGCTAGAATAACGGATTAAATAAATCCTCATCGTATGTGTTAAATTAAGTTCATCAGATTAGTGAATTAAGAATTTCGATTTGGGAGGTTAAATATTCTTTCCCTTTTTCAGTATCTAAATTATTAAACTTTCTCTGAGGTAAGGAAGGAGAAAATGCATTACCCTTTCTGCTCGTACTCACTACCCTTTGTGAAGAGCTAAATATTTAGTTTAAAATGAATTTAGTTTTTCAAGGATATAATTAGAATAATAAACTCTGCGCGTGTGGTTATATATAAAATTGCGTTATTTCTGAAGCACTTATATTTTGAAATGTCATATAAGACCTTTTCGATGCAGTCGAAATTTTGGTGAATTAAAGCAGATTTAGGACTAAGGGTAGATTATTAAGAAAAACTTCTTTTTAAAGGCTGGATAGATCTTTCACAATTTTATCGATTTCTGCTTTTGAAACTTTAATTTCTTAAACCTTTGGTGCTATAGTTCGTAAAACTGCAAATCTTTGAACTGATGTTTCAAAAAGACAACTTAAATAATGAATAATTTTTTCATTTATTCGCCTAGCCGGTATCGAAGAAGCAGTTATTGCAACCTTAGCGAAAGTTACAGCAAATTTGTAAATTTGCCTGTAGTAGCGTTGACATCATGCAAATTTTAAAGCATTCAAATATTTCTCCGAAAAGCCTTTTTATTTTTAATCACTTTTCTTACATAAACATAGACATAGTGTCAGAGGGAGGCAGCGCCATCAGACAAACAGTGGGCGCAAGGACTCCCAACTTTTGGGCGCAAAGTTGAGCGAAAGGGCTCCCAACTTTGCAAAACTTAAATGCGTGGGCAAATATGAGTTGGGAGGCTTAATGGAGTCGCTACGAAGTTAAGAGGAAGAACCGAGCGATTCATAAACACACGCGCACGCACACACACACACAGAATTATTTGTTAGGGGAAGAACTATTTTTTTTGTCATTTTCTTGTAGGACTTCCGTCTACAGTGAGTAGAGTTTAGGTCCCAGCCACCTACAGCGAGATCGCCTTTTGGGCAGGACACAGAAACGGAAGTAATGAGAGCAAGTCTAGCGACTCTGACAGAACAGTTTGTAGTGAGATTAGAGTACAGTAGATAGCGCCACCGTACCAGTACGATGTTACACACAGAGGGGTGAGAGAATTTCAGGGGGTGGGGGCATAGGAAAGGATACCCAGTGGGTCCAGCCTGGGGCCGTCACTTAACGTGCTCGTCCGATACACGGCAGATATTCAGCGATTGCTAGTAAATCACACCATCTCTGAAAGATCAGCCCAGGTTCGAACCTGAGGATCTTGCATTGATAGTCTGACTCGCTAACCACTAAGCCATCCGCGGCTCACACACACTCAGAGAGAGAGAGAGAGAGAGAGTTATACTCACCTTTTTAGATTTGACTGTGATTCATTTTTGTGAGGTAGTAAAACCAAGACAAAATGCTATCATTGTAGAGAACTCATCATATAACTTTATTCATGCTTCAGCAACAAAATGTGTATTAATTAAAATAATTTGTAAAAAAAGTGAGGACTATTTCCAGAACACTTAGCACATAATCAAAAATACGCTGGACTGTTCGTCGTCATTCATTATGAGCACTGTTTGAACAGTCGCGCATAATAAAATAAGTTTTTTATGCACTTAAAAGATCCAAATTTTGTGACATTTACGGAGAAACGGTTTCCAAGAATTGCCTTCCCGCAAGGAAAACATCAGGTTGTATCTTTACACTTATTAGTGCTTCCCTCCCCAAAGTAACACATCATCAGTTTATACTTATTTGTGCCCCCCCCAAATTGTTTGGTCACGCTAGGCCTATGCACATAAATGCAGTGATAAAAATTTAACTTGGTTTTTCCTTTTAACGAACTAGTTCCCAAAGCTCTCCTAGTGCATTCTCATCCGACATTTCGGTTAGATAAAGAATCAGAAATAAATACTGAGGTCGCCTATCACGTAATTTTAGTGTGACCTCGGACGTGTTCATAAACGTAAGTTCCCACCTGACACGAGCTCTAAAAGATATATTTTTTTGCCAATTTCGACGGTAAATTGCACATCCGGTGAATATACGGGTAGCAGTAGCTGGTTCATGTTTGGTTCATCGTTCATGAGAGCCTTGGCATCTTACGTTACAAAAGCCCACATTCCGCTTCCGGTGCAGATGGCTTTCACTTTCTCCAGAACATCAGCCATTAGTCATTTCTCAGTGATTAACTTCTTCGAAAGCGCGACGAAGTGCAAACCTTGCCTATCCTTCGAAGGATGCTACGCGGAAAGATCGATGATTTTACGAAGTAACATTTTTGCGAGATGATAAAGCCCACTAACAAAATAAACTCGATAACTGCTGTAGATGAAAAAAAGTATTTTGGGAGTACAAACAACAAACCGATGAAATTACAGAGCCCACAGTACAGCAATTAATTAGCGGTGACAGCCCAATAGAAAGTTTCGAAGTCTTGCGAAAAGAGTCAACAGAGGTTGTGAAAAAAAAAAATAAGAGAACTGTAAAATAAATATTTTCAAGTTTACACAGGAAAAGGATCGCCATAAATGGTTTTTCTCTTAAATTCAGTTATGTTGGTGTTTGTCTTTAATTCAAATAAAAAATCATTTCTTGTTGTATTGAAACAAAACATTTTTAACGACAAAATTGGACTTCAATTGTGTTGGAAAACTTTAAGGCTGTTTTGCTGTGAAAATATTAGGATTAAGACTCTTTATCCCAAAGACTTGTGACGATTATATATAGATTAAGATAATATAACGTAGTTGTCACAAATGTTTATTTTATTTTTTTACAAAAATTCTCAAAACCTTTAACTTTAAGGTGATTTTTAAACCCATAAACAAAATGAGATTTTTAGGATCAAAGAATTATGTTGAAGACAAAAACTCGTGGGGAATTTATCAAATTCCATGTGAATGTTGCGCTTCGTACATAGGACAGACCCGTAGAGCCTTGCGTTTTCGATTGAAGGAGCACAAGACCTACGTTCGGAATTGTGACCCAAAGAAGTCATCGATGGCTAAACACTGTTACGAAAAGAACCACAAATTGCTCTTTGAAGAAGCAAAACGTATTGACAAACCAGATTCAACCACCAAACTTAATATTTTGGAAGCTTTCCATATATATCAGAAGTTTTCGCAACTTGTTAATGACATGGTACCCACGCCATTACTATCAAACGCGTGGAAGCATCTAACCAAAAGACGTGACTGTAAACACCATTTATGATGTCATATACAGTTTGAATATTTACGTGCCATTCGTCCTGATGAAGCTAGGTCAATACCCAGCGAAACCATGGTCGGCTTGAGAAAATAAGCATTTGTGACAACTATGTTGTATTATCTTAATCTATATTAGATTTAAGGTTACTTGATGATTTTAAATCTATCCGCTGACTCTTAAGTTTTAACTCGTTTCTTGTGGAAGCTGCAGACTTAATTAAGCATTGGTAAAGTCTCTAATTCAGCACTTTGAAGATAATGGTCCAGAGTAAATGATCAGCAGCAGTATTACTTACAAATTCAGTGTCCAAGATTTATTCCTTATATAGACACGTTAAGACGAGCAACGCTGAATCTTTTTCACTCCACAATAAAAAGATGACAATAAATATGTTAACTTGGTGTAACAAACGTAATCCACATATATCATACACCGAAGAGCCAAAATATTATGACCAGCGAGTCTTCATGCAAGTCGAAGCAACTGCAGGTAAAAGACTGCGTGTGCGAAGGTCATGAAACGGTGTAAATAACACCGGATACAGAGATATCTTAATCAGTGTTATTCTTATTTTTCGGATGGCAAAGGCAGCGAACTTCAGCGAGTTTGACAAAGGCCAAATTGTAATGGCTGGGCGACTGGGTCAGAACATTGCCGAGACGGCAAAGCTTGTAGGGTACTCACGGTCATTCGTGGTTAGTATCTTTAAAACGTGGTCCGAAGAGGGAAAAATATCGAAGCGCCGGCAAGGTGTGGGCCAACCACTGCTCATCGATGCTGGAGGTGGGCGAAGGCTATCTCATAAGGTACGAGACAACAGTAGGGATAGTGTGGCACAACTCGCCGGAAATTTGAATGCTGGTGACGGTAGTAATGTGTCGGAACACAAAGTGCACCACAATTTGCTGAAAACGGGAGTGCGTAGACCCAGGCCTCTCCAAGTGCCCACGATATCCTCGATTCACTGTCGAAAGCCCCTACAATAGGTACGCAAGCATTAAAACTGGACCTTGAATGATTGGAAGAAGGTCGTGTGGTCCGATGAATCTGGTTTTCTGTTGTACCATATAGAAGACCCGGTAAGTGTGCGTCATTTACTTGCGGAAGTGTTGGCACCAGGATACACTGTAGGACGAAACCAAGCCGGTGGGGGAAGTGTAAGGCTTTGGACGATGTTTTGCTGGGAATCCTCGGGTCCAGCCATTCATGTACAAAAAACTATGACGTCTACTACCTACTTACGTATCATTGCAGACCAGGTATACCTTTTCATGGCAACGGTATTCCCTCTAGTAGTGCTTCTTTTAGAATGATAATACGCTATGCCACACTGCCCGGATTGTTCGGGAATGGTTTGCGAAACATGAGAAAGACTTCCGGGTATTGCCCTGGCATCCAAATTCCCTAAACATGAATCCAATTGAGCATCTCCGGTTTGTGTTAGAACAGTAAATCCGATCTGCGGCGGATCAGCCACGTAACTTACGGGATAGAAAGAATCTGCTTGTAACGTGTTGGTACCCGATACCACAAGTCATCTTTAGAAATATTGTAGCGTCTATGCCGCGCCGTGCAGGATCTATTTAGGCGGTACGTGGAGGATTAACAGGATATTGGACAGATGGTGATTATGTTTTGGGTCTTTGGTGCTTCTACAATATTTATAGCCCTTATAATAATAGCTCTTAACCTAACGTATAGTATGTCATACAACACACACAACACTTAGTACCCCGCTTGATTTACATTTGGCTCACTATCAGGATGCCAAATGTGAAAATATATAGGGAGAAACAGTATGTCATTAAGTCAGTAAACGTTTAACGAGAGGAAATCAAATTTCATATGAATGCAGGAACTCAAAAGGAAGGTTAAATTAGAAGTATACGTCTCAGGGTCGGTTGCAGTTTGACTGTGATTAAGACCCCTGCTTGGACTAGTTGTTAGTTGGCAGGACTTTGAGCCACAGGTTTATTATACTAAACCTGTGACTCAAGTGTATATATACACTGGCTTGCAAAAATTGAGGACGAGACGGTTTTTCGAATGTAACGTCGTGCAAAAGTGTTCCACATCGACTCATATCATATCATAAGATCCCCAAGATGTAAGAATATGGGACAAGTGAGCAAAACCGTCCAAACAAAGAATCCAAAGGATACAAAGTCACTTTATTGAAAAGGTAGCTTCGAGCACAACTGGACAGAAGACAGAAACGTCCATGCGACAGGCGGCTGCCAATAAAAATCCAGCCTTTAGTAGGGGATATGATCACTCCTGACTGCGTTGCAGGATTACAACGTCTGTCCATGCTGAGGACGAGGTTGTCAAGGAGCTGTTGAGGCATGGCGGTCGAGTCCTCTTGTAGCGCCAATCGCAGCTGCGGAATCGTTGCTGGCGGCTGGGGACGTGCTACCAAGCGTTTCCCGAGAAGGTCCCACACGTGTTCGATTGGATTTAGGTCCGGGGACCTTGCGGGCCAATTCATGCGTTGAATATCTTCACTCTCCAACAGCTCTGCGACAGCCACTGTACGATGAGGTGTAGCGTTGTCTTCCATGAAGAGGAACTCAGGGCCCATAGCACCTCTAAAAAGATGCACGTGAGACAGGAGAACCTCGGTACAATAGCTGATATCAGTGACTGAACCTCCTTGGAAGATGTGGAGGTCAGTACGGCTACCAAGCATGATACCGCCCCAAACGGAAACTAGGCCACCTCCAAACCTGTCCCTTTCGATAATGTTGGAGGTGTGATTTCGTATTCCCTGCTATCTCCAGATGTGTATATGTCCAGAATCGCTCGTCAGAATAAATCGGCTCTCATCCGTAAAGAGAACTGGACTCCATTGCTGATGTGTGCAGTTCTTGTGTTCCTGGCACCACAGAAACCGCCGTCTCCGATGAGCAGGCGTTAGTGGCACACACCGTACTGGTCGTCGTGCAAATAGACCACTTTTCTGCAGCCTCCTGGCCACGGTAAAAACGGACGTCCAGTTATCTGTTGCATGTGGCTTGCGATTTCTCCCGCTGTCTGCCGTCTGTCTCTTCTCGCATGTAGGGCAATATACCGGTCGTCCGTCGCTGCGATTGCTCGTGGACGACCACTGCTACACTCTCGGACAGCTGTTCCTGTCGTTTGAAATGCTCTCCAAGCTCGTGGAACGATGCTGTGAGCAATCCCGAACTCCTCTGCCACATTAGTCATACTTCGACCTTTTTTCAACTTCCCAATGACGCGACCTCGGGTAAAGTCCTCCAGATGTCATCTACTGGATGGCCTGTTGGCCATATCACACGGTGGCAGCAATTCGACGTCGTTCAAACCGATGTACGCCGTGCACTAGCTTTCACCGAATTACTGACCGCCCGTGTGCTTTACACCCTTCCGACAACCCCCGCTACGCCATGCTGCATATATGCGCATGGCCCACCGTACCGGACTCTAGGCTATCTCCTGAGTGGTCTTTCGGTCCGTTCTGCCTGCTCGTTCTGCTGTTGTGATAATTTCTCCTCTTCGTCCTTAGTTTTTCCACACCAGTGTAGTTCCTATATTGCTGCTGTCAAATACCCGCGGTAGTTCAAAAGTTAGGTGAACCCGTTTGTTCCAGAATTCAGGTTGTTCGTTATAAACACGTCTTCCCTCACGTCCTTGGAACTTCGATACAGCCCATTTAAACTATTGCGTGGCATAAAGTGTCCTGTCGGGGATAACAATCAAGTACCTAAACATTGCTAAACATTGTGCTTTTCTTTCCATGCAAGGAAGGGATGGGTTAAAGACCACGACCAACTCTAAGGGATATAAACAGTGACCCGTCCTTGATTTTGGGTCACTCATTACGGGGAAGGAAGAGCGCCAGTGCCGTAAGACAAGCGCACCACTCATACCTTATTCAGTCCTCGAGCCCCTGACCAGCTCTGACGGCTAGCCAGCACACAGTGCCTCTGACCATGTTTCACAAGCACGCTGAGCGTTTCTTAGACTGTTGCGGTCCGACATAATGAGTGTGGATGAAACGGTTTGCAGTAATTTCCAGAAACGAGAGTATAGATGAAGTGTACTTATGTGTAACTCACTGAGTAGTTCGAGAAGTATGAATACTAAAATGTGAAGTTCGAAATCTAGGAAACTATGTTTCTTGGAAATCAGAATTGTACTCCTTTCTCACTGACAGTTTTGTAAAGTGGTGGACCTTCATGTCTTTTAGCTCTTCAAGCATTTTTCGTGTTAGTCGCGAGGTAATCATACAACCCTCAGGATTTTCCAGGGACAGAAGAAACGAATGACTGAATTTTTCTGGATTGAATATGACCACCATTGTTGCCGATTCATCCCGTGCTGTGTTTTATAGAATTTTCATGCTGTAATGCAGGTTTTATTGGTTATTCATGTACTATAATGTTAAGTTTCAATTCTGGATATGTTTTATTGAATTTTAATGGTATAGTATTTAATCTTATCAAAGTCGTAAACGTACGGACTTTGAGTGGTATGAGTTGGTTCCCGTTTTTGTATCACGCAATGTAAATTTAATCGGCACAAAGTACTATTACCAAAACCGTTCTTGCTTATTTCGCTGAAGAGTGAAAGCATGAAGATATACCAATCCATAAGGAGTGGACGGCGACAGATTAAATCATTTCCTCAACGTCCTTTGCTGATGCCGTCAGTTAGCTCTACATAAATAAGTTTTATGGTATTTGCATGCGTTTATCGGGTTTTTATGTTACATAATAATGCATAACTCAAAGATCGTACTATATCAGTTATGTTGAGTATTTTCGGTGTTTATTGTAAGTTTTATTGAAGTTCAGCGAGCTGAAAAAGTTTTTGACTAGCTACAAAAACCTAAGTTTATACTTTTTTGCTTTCACTAATTCAGGGTTCTGATAAAGAGCGACCATAAAACACAACGTAAAAAACACTAATTCAGTTCATAAAATATTATAAAGAACACTAACTCAGGGTTTTGATAAAGAGGGTTCATAAAACGTAACCCTTATTTTCCACCCAGGAAGCTTCGGTGGGAAATGAGCTTAGAACTTCGGGGTCCTTTTAAAAAAAAAATAATGCTCTTTCGTCGCATTCAGAAAGCCCGATAAAATGAATAATTTCTTTCCCAGCCGACACACCAGCCGTTGCAGTGTTTAAAATTTCATAAATGTGATCTTTCTCTGAATAAATGGACATTTATGCAGTATATGAAAATCAGCGTAAAAGGGAATCTTCCAAGGTATAATTTTGGTCAACCCAACGGAAAGTCAGCTGAAGACATGGTTGTAATATACATAACACAAGGTTACAACAGGTTTATTTTTAAAAGATGTTGCTGGTTTCTGATTAGTTTAGAATTCTGATTTCAAGAATGATGTTCGCATTTGCTTATGACGTACAGTTTGCCCACAGAATGAAACTGTTGAATCATCGTGTTAAGCAAAAAATAAAGGTTTTATGAATTGCTGATTCTGTACGATCGCATAGAAAGTAGTATTGCCACTACTCAAACTTGCTGTGTAACAGGTCTGAACTTGAATCTACTACAGCTTGGGGAGTGGAAAAACAGTGTTTTCAGAATCAAGTGGGCAGCAAAACATGTATGGAATAATTGTTAAAATAACCTTTCTTTTGCAGACAGTGGACTTCGATTCCACATCTTCCTACTCTGGAACGGCTGTTTTCGCAATCGATATACGTCGGCAGGTTTACCGCTGCTTCATTGTCCATTTGACTTATACGTCACACCATCACCCCGACCTTGAGAAAGGCGGGGACGTGAAATCGCTCAGCAGGTTTCGGGTCAACCGACAGCAGCATTCGGTGACTATTTATTTATTATTTACGTACGTTGTGCGGAAGAACCATTACACAAATTTTTTTGCAATCCTCACGACGTTTTCGTTTGGGCGCCAATACAAACTTTCTTTTGACGGCAATGGGATTCAAACTCACATCTTCCTACTGCGGAGCGGCTGTTCTTCCAACTGAACTAAGCCAGCAGGCTTTCCTCTGCTTCATTGTCCATTTGACTGATACGCCACACATGTGAAAACAGGGTTCGAGAATGCCTGGACTTGCAGATGAGCTCATTCGCATCTCCTTATGAGGCCGAAAGCTTCCAGATAGAGTTGTATGTGTTCACTGAGCAGTGACTATTAGTTTGCTACTCTATTTATGTTTGGATTTAATGTAGTGCATGGTAGGTTTTGTGACAATGGCTACACGAAGGACTGTTAGCTGTGCAGATAGTTTCTGTTACATTTATGCAGAGTTTGTTTTTAACAAGTTAATAAAATCATGCAATGCATTGATTATAATACGCTTTCCAACATACCAGAAATCATTACTCAAATTATCACTCAAGTTATGAGGATAATGGCTGTGGAATAAATCTCTGTCCTGTGCCCAGACCTTTAATCCCATTTCGATGATATTCAACAGAACCGGTTCAGTATACCTCCGAAATAACATGATAACGTTTTGTCGCAATGGAAGCATTTTTACGTAAATTATGACCCATAATGGCGATGAAAGTGATTCCGCTCCTATGTACCGAACTTTGACCCCATTTCGCCCATTTCCAGTAGGGGTTGTCCCCAGGTGGTCCTTTACCACATACTAAAATTTAATCGAAATCGAACCTATTTTACGTTATTTATGACACATAAGAGCAGTGGAATGGATCCCGCTCCTATGTCCTGATCTTTGATTCCATTTCATTCACTTTCAACAGGGTTCCTTCCCAGGTGTTCCCCTTCCACACACTAAAAGTTCATCGAAATCGAACGATTTTTACGCGAGTTGTCGTGCGGACGGACATACGCACACAACGCGTGACGTAATGTGGCAGATGGGAATCGCGACCATCTGTTCGAAAGAGTGTAACATCATAAAACTTTAATAGGATCCACACACAACGCGTGACGTAATGAGACAGATGGCGTGATCGCGCGCCAACATCTCAATCGCGAGATTGTGACGTCATAAGATTTCTAAGCATGGGAAACATTAATGGGACGACGCCATGACACTAAAAACGTAGTAATTCGGGGTGTTTATTTAACGCACTTAACGAATTTTACTAAAGTCGAGATCAAGCTAAATCGATTTCTAGTACCAGAAAACGGTAGGTTAACGATTTTCATCAAAATCCTTAGAGCCGTTTTCAAAATAAAATTTACATCCATACAGGAATTGCTCCTTTGATACACTGCTGGCCACCCAAAATGCAACACCAAGAAGGACACGAGATAGCAAAGCCACATTTACTGGACACAAAACAAAAGATACAAAGATGAAACGATTGAGCTTACAGGCTCGTGCGACTTGGGGCACCCGCAGACATCAATAGTTCGTGTGGCCACCATGGCTGGCAATAACGGCCGCTACACGCCGCGGCATCGAACGAAAGAGGCTTTGGATGTGGACTTGGGGTATGTCGGTCCAGGCTGCTTCCACACGTTGCCACAGTTCATCAGGCGTAGCCGCGGGTGTTGCTTGCGAGTCCACTCGGTTGCCGATCAGCGACCAGACGTGTTCGATGGGCGACATATCGGGAGAACAGGCTGGCCACAAGAGCAGTGACACCTGGTGGGCCGTCAAAAATGGTTGCACGATACGTGCCACGCGCGGGCGCGCAATGTCCTGTTGAAACGTGACCGCTGGCAGGTCCTGCTGGTAAGGGAGGACTACAGACTACAAAACGTCGGAGATGTAGCGGTGGCTGTTGAGTGTACCGGCGATGCGTACCAGAGGGGCGCGGGTGTCATATCCAATTGCGTTCCAAACCAGAACGCCAGGCAACGGACCGGTATGGGGATGCATAATGCAGGCGTCATACAGTGTCCCGCCGCGATGCCGCCACATGCGGATCCGACCATCGTGGTGTTGCAGGCAGAAGCTGGATTCGTCGGAGAAGACAAGGTCGAGCCATTCCGTAGTCCAGGTGCGGCGTTCAACAGCCCACTGCCGCCGCATTCGCCGGTGGTGTAACGTCAATGGTAATCGGGGCAATGGGCGCAGTGCGACAAGTCCCTGCTCCGACAGAAGACGTCGAACGGTACGTGCTGACACAAGTTATTTCGCAGCACACCCGAATTCCGGCGCTACCGTTCGTGATGTGGAGGTGCGAGCCGTCAATGCCCGATGCACAACATGCCGGTCCTTTCATTCGGTGGTGCGTCGCGGCTGCGGCAATCGCTCACTTCGTTCCGCCCGTCACTCCTGCTCCCACCAAATCCATACTTGCCTCACTGTGGCTGGATGTTGTCCCACACGGGCGCCGACGTCTCGGTACGATAAACCGCTGTCGCGATAAGCCACTATTCGTCCTCTATCGAACTCTGAAACGTGCTGGAATGACTGCCGTATTCTGCGACGAGGCATTAGGAAGTTTCCCACGCACAGGTCCGGCAGCACAATACACTTCCACTACTTACACCCCGCCTTCTGTGCACCCTTCTTATACTGCTTCTCGGTGGCGTGCCGGGTGCACATGATTTGCATATGCCCTGCAATGCTAATCGTTTACATGTCCCCTCGCGGGCGACGCATGCTGCGAATTTCAGGCCAATCGGATGCTTCCTTCTTGGTGTTGCATTTTGGGTGGGCAGCAGTGTAGTATAGGATAGAGGAGATGGAATGGATCCCGATCATATGTCCTGACCTTTGACCCCATTTCGTCCATTTTCAATAAGGTTCCTTCCCAGGTGTTCCCCTACCACATACTAAAATTTCATCGAAATCGAAGTATGTTTACGCGAGTTATCGTGCCGACAGACGGACAGACAAAGCTGGAGCATATACGTTTCTTCAACCAACGTTTGGAAAGCGTAAAAAGGTAACAAAAGAACATTACATACTTCAAAAAGAAAAGCTTATTTTGCATACTTAGGATTAAAACTCAGGGATCAATACAAATCATGGGCTCCAAATAAGGTCTGTAATGCTTATGTTGAAGAACTGAGGCAGTGGACAAAAAGCAAAAAAAAAAAAAAAAAAAATCCATTCGTTTTTGTGTACCAGTGATTTGGAGGGAACCACAAAATTGCATTAATGACTGCTACTGTTGCCCATGTAATGTACAAAGATACAATAGTAACAAGAAAGATGACACCGAATTTTCGGGTGTAATAAGCGCGTTTTTTGAATCCGTTCTGACGCAAATTAAATTTATCACAGCTACTCAAAATCAATGGAACCGGTATGGAAAACAATAGATCTGACGAAAGAAAGAAGATTTTTAATCGGGTTTTTAATCCCTCAGATATTGCTGTAAACGGAATCGTTAGCTTACGAACTCTTAGAAACAGAGATATCGACAAAAATAAGATGTGACTTTACGTCCCCTGGTGGGAAAACCATGCATTATTTTAGGAAGAAAGTATTCTCAAAAGATGTATCCATATAAGCGGTATCGGTCGAAGAAAAAAAATTCGTCGAGTTTTCAGGAGCACAGAATTTGCAACAAATACTTCAAATGCAGAAATTAACACTTATGACCCCTGGTGACCAAACCATTCTTTACCAAACCTTAGAAATTGTGTGAAAAATATTTTCCATCAGGTCTTGTATGCGATACAGGAAGAATTTTTCAAATCAGAGCCTTAGGTGCAGAAATAACGCAGAAAACGCAATTTACCTTTGTGCCCCCTAGCGGAGAAAGTCTATGATATACTTGAAAATTTTGAATTTATAGGAAAAACATTTCGCATCGGAAACACTATCCAACAAAGAAGGAATTTTTCAAATCGTACTCTTAAAAGTACAGATATTGACAAAAATATGATATACATCTACGCCCCTTGGCGTAGAAACTATGCATTTTTTCAAGAAGAAAATTTTCCTAAAATGTTTGTCGACATGAGTAGTATCGGTCAACAAACCACTTTTTTTTTCAACCGAGATTTTTGAAGCTCATATTTTGCTGCTAATACATCAGAAGCGGGAATTAACACTTACGCCACCTGATGGCCAAACCATTTCTTACAAAAATTTGAAAATATGTGCAAACGATTTCCCATCAGGAGCTGTATGGGGTGCAGAAATAATTATTCAAATCGGAGATTTAGAAGCAGAGATATATTGGGAAACGCAATTTACATTTACGCTCCCTAGCGGAAAGTCTATGAATTACTTGAAAATTTTGAAATTATATGAACCACATGTCACACTAGAAACACTATCCAACAAAGAAGGAATTTTTCAAATCAGACTCCTAGAAGTAGAGATATTGACAAAAATAATATATATATCTACGCCCCCTGGAGTAGAAACCATGCACTATTTTAAGAAGAAAATTTTTCTAAAAGGTTTGTCGACATGAGTAGTATCAGTCTACAAACGACGTTTTTTTCAATCTAGAACTTAGAACATCATATTTTGCTGCAAATACAACAGAAGCGGAAATTAAGATTTACGCCCCCTGGTGGCCAATCTGTTTTTTTAAAAAAATAGAAATTATGTGCAAACGATTTCCAACCAGTAGCTGTATCCGGTGAAGAAAGGATTTTTCAAATCGGAGATTTAGAAGCAGAAATATAGGGGGAAACGCAATTTACCGCTACGCACCCTAGCGGAAAGTCTGTGAATTACTTGAAAATTTTGAAATTACATGAAAAACATGTCACACGGAAAACACTATCCAGCAAAGTAGGAATTTTTCAAATCGGACTGCTAGAAGAAGAAATATTGACAAAAATAAGATGTACATCTACTCCCCCTGGCGGGGAAACTGTGTAGTATTTCAAGAAGAAAATATTCCCAAAAGGTTCACCGATGTGAGTGGCATCAGTCCACGAAAGAATTTTTTAATCGATATTTTAGAAGCTCCGATTTTATGGCAAATACATTAGAAGCAAATATGAACACTTACGCCCCCTGGTGGCCAAAGTATTCTTTACCAAAAATTTGAAATGTTATGCAAACGATTTTCCATCAGGAGATGTATGCGCTGAAGAAAATGTTTTTTAAATCGGAGTTTTAGAAGAAGAGTTATCGAGGAAAAGGTAATTTACTTTTACGCCCCCTAGCGGAAAATCTATGCTTAATTTTAAAAAGTAACTATATCTAACATACTCTTCGATATAAATGGAATCGAAAAATAATTTTTTTTTAATCGGATGTTTAGAAGCAAATATGTGGAATAAAACGTATTTTTTAATTCGATATCATCTGCATTTCCGCCCTCTACCGGCGAAATTGTACAGCGAAAAAAAGAAAAAAAAAAGAAATGAAGGATCATCATTTGCATATTTCAAGCTTCCCAACGCAAAAAGAATTTTTCAAATCGGCCTAATAGTTGCAGACATATCGTGGGTACAGGCGGACTGACGAACCGACGGACGGACAAACCGATAACAGAAGAACGATCTCTTTTTACACAAGACGTGCTGAAAATGATGATGGGCGACCACTACTAGGGATTGTGTTGAAAGACTCCGTGAAACATACTCACGCACGCGCATATACCGTGATTAGAAGGATCGTACACGCATAACAACATGGCAAGGGGCATCATTTTGCTGGAAGCAACCCATGCAATCGGGGTAGACAGTCATTATGAATGGGAGCACCTGAACCGCTACAATGAATAGATAGCCTGAAACGCTCATCGAGCGATAGAGGAGGATGATTGCTCCTATGATTCCCTGTAAAACATGCCCCTCACGAGCACGGGATGATTCCTGTGAGCAGTGCTTTGCCGTGCTCTCCATCGACAATGGAGCAGTAAACGTGTTTCGTCTGAAAAGGCGACTTTCATCCACTGCTCGATGGTCCAATGCCCCCTCTCTGATGCAAATTCACGCTATGATCGTCGATGTCCGGCCGTCAGCATGGGTATCTTGAGTGGACTGCTGCTCTGGAGATCCGTAGACAGCAGAGTTCGTTGGACTGCGGTCTGCAATACACTCCTCGATGTGCCTGAATTAAACGCTCAGGCCAGTTGTTCAACTGTGGCCCGTCCGTTGGATCGTATCAGTCGTGATAGCCGTCGTTGCTCACGGTTGTCAGTGCTACGTGAGCTCCACTATTACCCGGATTACTGCAGGCCTTGTCGATCTCCTTCCATTCTTAGAACACAAACAACTGCACCATGTGAACAGCCCACAATATCGGCCATTTCTGTAATGCCACCACCCTTCAGTCGGTAGCCAACAATCATTTTTTTGTGAAATTCTGTTAGATCACGCTCTTTCCTTTTTCCATTTTCACGCGAAACTGCATACCGTCCACGAGTTCGTGTAATCTGCTGGGTGTACCTTCAACAATTAAAATTATATTTTTTCTGCATTTTTCCTATTTGATAACTTACTACACTGCTGGCCACCCAAAATGCAACACCAAGAAGGACACGAGATAGCAAAGCCAGATTTACTGGACACATACCAACAAATACAAAGATGAAACGATTGAGCTTACAGGCCCGTGCGACTTGCGGAACACGCAGGCATCAATAGTTCGTGTGGCCCCCATGGCTGGCAATAACGGCAGCTACACGCCGCGGTATCGAACGAAAGAGGCTTTGGATGTGGGCTTGGGGTATGTCGGTCCAGGCTGATTCAACACGTTGCCACAGTTTATCAGGCGTAGCTGCGGGTGGTGCTGGTCGGGCCACTCGGTTGCCGATCAGCGACCAGACGTGTTCTATGGGCGACATATCGGGAGAACAGGTGAGCCACGGCAGCAGTGACACCTGATGGGCCATGAAGAATTGTTGCACGATGCGTGCCACGTGCGAGCGCGCATTGTCCTGCTCAAACGTGGCCGCTAGCAGGTCCTGCAGGTAAGGGATGACAACAGGCTACAAAACATCGGAGATGTGGCGGTGGCTGTTGAGTGTACCGGCGATGCGTACCAGCGGGGTGCGGGTGTCATATCCAATTGCGCCCCAAACTATAACGCCAGGCGATGGACCGTATGGCGACGCATAATGCATGAGTTATACAGTCTCTCACTGCGGTGCCGCCACACGCAGATCCAACCATCCTGGTGTTGCAGGCAGAAGCGGGATTCGTCGGAGAAGACAATGTCGTGCCATTCCGTAGTCCAAGTGCGGCGTTCAACAGTCCTCTGCCGCCACACTCGGTGGTGTAACGGCAACGGTAATCGGAGCAATGGGCGCCGTGCGACAAGTCCCGGCTCCTGCAGACGACGTCGAACGGTACGTGCTGACACAGGTTGTTGCGCAACACACCCTAATTTCTGCGCTAAGGTTCGTGATGTGGCGGTGCGAGCCGTCAATGCCCGCCGCACAACATGCTGGTCCTCTCGCTCGGTGGTGTGCCGCGGCTGCTGCAATCGCTCACGTCGGCCCGTCCGTCCCTCCTGCACCCACCGAATCCATACTCGCCTCACTGTGGTTGGATGTCGTTCCACACGGGCGCCGATGCGTCGGTACGATAAGCCGCTGTCGCGTTAAGACACTATTCGTCCTCTTTCGAACTCCGAAACGTGCTGGAATGACTGCCGTATTCTGCGACGCTGCATCAGGAAGCTTCCCACTCGCAGGTCCGGCAGCACAACACACTTCCACTACTTTCACCCCGCCTTCTGTGCACCCTTCGTATAGTGCTTCTCGGAGGCGTGCCGGGCGCACATGATTTGCATATGCCCTGCAATGCTAATCGTTTGCATGTCCTCTCGCGGGCGACGCATGCTGCGAATGTCAGGCCAATCGGATGCTTCCTTCTTGGTGTTGCATTTTAGGTGGCCAGCAGTGTAATTTACATGTATCCTGCCCAAAGGGATACAGCATTTGCTAAAAACTGTACACGTTAGAGTAAACCTAAACTAGCATTTGCGATCAGCACTGCATATATGTAGTACATTTCAAAATTAACTCAAAGAGCGTTTAATAATTTAATATGTTTCATTTTATTGACTTGTGTAATATGCTCCCAGCTTTTGGTGATGAACTCAATACAGTGATTTTCTGTTCTAAATGCATTTTTCTGTTATTTTAATGTTTTCCTGATCTCAGCAAACCCGCCTTTGAAGATTTTCCAAAAGGTTTATCATGATTTTTAAAGAAAGTTTAGTAGAAAGAATAGTAAAAGTCTATTTCTCAAATAACCTGAAGTACTTACTGTCTAGTGTCCCGTAGCAGAGGGTAAAATATTATCACCCTTTGTAATTTCATTTATTTTCTAAAAACATAATCATGTGAACAGTCCTAAATACTCTGAACAGTAACACCCGATAAATTTCACGCTCACTGCCATTTTCATAAGAAATGGTTCTAGCTACGATCATTTTGTATTTCTTATTGCTTAGTAACCGTTATGAGCCCAGCACCTTAACATTTTCATTCTTCACACTTTCTCATTTTTCACGGTTTGTACAAACCTTCCATAATATCAGTAACACAGATAATGGCTCAAACTGCATCTTTACTCCGAGAGATTTGAACGGCTCTCATGAAATACACAGGAACCGGAAACAGCATCGGAATCGCATATTTTTTAATCTTCCCAGAGCATTAAGTCAAGATGTATTTAGAAATAAAGTCATAATAGCAGCTTAAAACTCTCAAAAGAAGAGGGCGTTGTAGTATAACAATACACATAAAAAAATTTAAATTACCTGAGTCAAGTGCTTCAAATGGTGCGGCTTGAAGTGTCGAATCCGACATGCGAGAAAGGGAAAAGGGCGATTTTATGACTTTCGGAAGTTTAAAATGGCACAGTGAAGGACGTATAAGCTCTTTCAGTGTGCGCCTAAATGGTTCCCTAAATTTTATTGGTTTTATCGCTCATGGCACTTTAATCTACAAAAACTCTAAATTCCCGCGGTAAATAGCTAAGCCGTGGGTTTATTGCTACTCCATGCTCACTTTTCTTAGGAACAAAAATATGCTTGGCTTTGACTACGGCAAAATTACATGCTTTTCTCTAAATTTGCAGACTAAGTATATGTGCAGTTTAGTAAGAACTTTTAAGATATTTACAAAAACATTGTCGCGACAACCTCATTTAGAAAGAGGCACCGCTATATAGTTATTTTTCGTACTCGTGACAAATTCTGTTTTTCTGCTGATTTCGACAGCTGTTGTTTCTCCTTCTTTTACGAATAAAATTTTAGCTCAAGCATTTGAAAAATTACTCCACCGTTCTCCGGCTAGAGGTAGTATTTATTAGGAATTTGTGAATGAACGTTTATTGAAATGAATAGAGAATATTAATTCTAACCAATTTGGTGAAACATATGATCTCAGTAATTGCAGCATTAAATATACGGTCACTATGCAAATGAATGTGATCATTTTCAAGATGTAGAGGGTGGATCAAAATCAGCCGCTGATTTAAAAAAAAATTCATACCTTAGGAATGAAGATAGCAATTAGCATAAAACAAATGATATTGTATAGGCACAAAACTGAATATTTTACAAGTAGCAGTTCTACAAATGTTATATCTGGCTGCTGCGTGTTACGCTACAAACCTTCCACAAGTCCTCTTCCAACACAATCTATTCACCCATGCTGCAACAGAACTCATGCCGGCACTTTTGGTCATTGTTTGATAGTGCTTGAAGTAGCTGCAATTCGTATGGCTTCAAGATCAAGATCTTTTGTGCAAGATACGACACACGGCTGCTTTTGGCACCTGACGTTCCGTGCTCATTCGCCTAGTCGATTTCCGCGGATATCTTAGGTATGCTTCGCGCACACGCTCTATTGTAGCTTCGAAAAGAGATGTCCGACCTTGACCTGATTTAAGGTGAGATGTGCATCCTCCTGTTGATATTGAAGCGTGAATGCCATTCAGTAATGAAAGAATATGCAGGAGGTTTCTTCTGATATAATCGTCTAGTTACTGTACTACAACCACAGAATGGCTTTCGTTACATCACAAAACAGATGCTGCACGCTCGCTGTCAGTGTTATCCGCCATTTTGGATTTGGGATTACACTAGCGCTATTTTTTCCAGATCGTGACAACCAAACGGGATTGTCAAAAATTTTTTTTTGGTTTCTACCAATAAAATAATGTTTGTTTTATGTCGATTGCCCCATTCGTATTTATGATATTTTAAACAGGAGCCAAAAATTTGTCCATCGCGTATTATAAAAAACTACAAATACCCTACTTTTTTTGTTTCGGAATTTAACGGCTCTCACGGACACCGGAGCTGTAACGAGTCGCCCGTTCCTAATTTAGGGCCATTATTTCTTGGAAAGGGAAACAAGTGTCAGAACAACAAACACAAAAACCTAATTTTGGAGTTCAAGAAATCAGATTTTATTTCGGAACAATGGAAATATCACACATTTAGGCAGAATACTGAAATTGGTAACACAACATAAAAGGGTCACACACCTTCGGTATGGCTACCATTAGCCAGCTGACACGCATTCACTTCGCTTTAGAGTTCATCCCATAATTCTCTTAGTGAGGCCTTGTCAAATGACGTATACTGGTGTCCAAAACGTAAGAACAAACACTATATCGAAAGGTTACAACCACAAAAATTCAGACCCAACAGCTTGTGACAATTTGTATAACTAAGGACCTTTACTACAAAGCCGGTGCACATGCAAAATGTCGAATCGTGCGCACAGGAGCCACGTGGTATCACTTAAATTGATAAAAGAGAAAAGGGCGCGGTAGGTGACAAGTGTTTGAAGAAAAATCTGTACGTGAAGGCATAAAGGTATGCACGTGTAATTTACATTATGTCTCAAAGACATCATCTAGACGATTTCACGCAGGGAAGGATTTTAGCGAAGCTGGAAGAAGGTCGCCGAGTGAGTAATGTTGCCAAAGAGCTTAAATGACATTAGTGTGATATCCAGGCTCTGGGAAGCGTTTCAAACCAACGTAATGTGTTCCAGACGCCTGCTAGAAGGTCGCCCTTGCTAGACTATGACGCATGAAGACAGATATTTAGTTGTATTAGCAAATCCTAATCGCCGTACCAAGGCAGGTCAGCTTGAGAATCGCCTCCATACCAGCACAGGAAAGCTGATATCCCGACAAACTGTGATGAGACACCTGCGATATTTAGGGCAATATGCCCGAAGGCCTCTAGTCTGCGCCTCTCTATCCAGAGCTCAACGTAGCGCAGGTTTTCAGTGTTATGGTATCCACAGGAATTGGATACGTCATCAATGGGCCAATGTACTCTTCACAAGTGAATCATTTCAGTCGGTCCTCGAATTCTAGACGGCAGTTGATATGGCGTGAAGGTGGTACTGTGTACCAGCACGAAAATTTGCAGGAAAGGGACAAATACGGCGTTACTGAGGACATCACGTTGAGCAGCATCATGATTAATGGACGAACTGAGCTATAACAGGTGGATAATGGAACCATGATGGGCTAACGATACTGCAAAGAAGTTCTTCTACGTCATGTTCGATTATTCCGTGGTGCTGTGGGCGAAGACTTTCTGTTCATAGATGACAACGCAACACCTCATCGTACGAGTGCGGCGCAGACCCTTCTGGAGACCGAGGATATTCAACGCATCGACTGGCTAGCACGCTCCCCAAACATCAACCCCATCAAACACGTCTGGGATGCAATGGGGAGATGCATTGATGCTTGAAACCTCTCCTCCAGAAAACAAGCATGCTTCTGATGTGATTGATATTACGTGAGGAGCAGTAAATACAGTCAATTCAGAGATTCTGATTGCTGTGATAATTTTCATGAAGCAGGGCCTCATCCGTGCTATGAAGGGGGAGTGGGCCAATTTGCCTCAGAACCTTCTGGATCACATGGTTCTCAGCATGCCACGACGCTGTGAGAGCTGCATCACAGTTTGGGGTGGATACATTCCATACTGAAATGTCTCTCCGCCTGGCTGTTGATAAGCACTGTACATCCATTCTGCAATTATGTATTTCGAAAATTTGTAACTTTTGCGTAAACACTGATTACAATGTAATTTGTGGTTATTTATAAAAAAAATTTGTGTCTTTGCATGTGATCATGTGCTGGCGATATAATGATTTCCCCATCTGGCTACGATCATGTATTGTTTTTCTTATACAGCTAAAAATGTAGTCCGTCCTTAGGTTTTAAATACGAGTGTATTTACTTTGACCGATGCGGCGGTGGGTCAGCTAATTCACTACTGTTGGCAGCAATGATATAATATTTTGTCTTTTAAGTAACCTCAAAAGAATAAGTTATATACCTAGTTAAATGACTGAGGAGGCAACGATATTTGGCTCTCACGACCAATCCATCTGAGATACAACGTTTTGTTGAGAAATTCTTTTTCAACACTACGAAAGTGAAGAAAACCATATTGCTGAAGCACATATCTATGAGGAAAGTGTGCAAGTAATGGCCTTGAGCCATATTTCGAAGACGCACGTTTCTTCCCTGTGGCCCAGTGGTCAAAGGCGCGAACTTTGGATCATTCGTTCGAGATGTGCCCTGGTTGGAGTCCTGGATCCGTCATGGACACTGGCTTTGTCCTTTTCCTAGAAGCAGTTATCCCAAATTACGGACGAGCGATTGCTAACAGCCAGCAACCCAGTGAGTTGCTTATGCTGGTTGCTTATTTTCCGAAAGCAATGTCCCGAGGTTAAGGACAAGTGTCTGCTCATATGCCAAAGGGTTAGTTCCCGGTGGTTTCTAAATTCCTCCACCACAAAGAGAGATCCACTGTTTCCCATAGCTTTATCTTGCTCACGTGAAAACCTTCGGAAATAGTATTATTCTGTGAAATATCACGAAAAATCTTACGTTCTGTACATGAATTTCCTCCGTACACAGGATTTTGTTGCTAAAATCTTTACTCCAAGTGGTCTCTACACTGTAGAAAAAACAAGGTGTGAATCTCCATAAAATTCCTAAAAATATCGTTCAGGAACCGTCTTTTAACGATATTTCTGTTTTTGAAAGTTTTCGTTTCTTCTAACTTCAGTATTTCGACAGAATGTCTGTAGTCAGGAATCTATTTATTTCAGAAAAATCCGTTTCGCGGTTTTCCCTATTCATACAGAAATTTCGCAAAACCTTCGATTTTGACTTTTCTCAGCTCTTTTACTAGAGATTCTTCTTTTCTGACGAACGAATTTAATGAGCCCTTTCCCTTCGTTCCTGCTGGGTTTCGAGACAGGGAACTTTTCAACAGCCCCTGCGCGTGCTACCGGTCAGCGAGGAAGACACGTCAGGCACAGTCACGTGTATGGTAGAACTCTAATCGCTTGATGATGAAATGCGTTTTGTTATTAATGTGGATGAGTTAGTCATTTTATTTGCTGTTGGAGCTTATTTTTTTTAACAGGTTTGTAATAATTTTATTTTTTCAATAGGAAGACGGACTTATTAAAAATTTCGTAATTTTTCATCATGATATTTCGAAGCACCGGAATGCTTTGGAATTTGAGATCTTTTAAACTGTCAGTGACTTTCAATTATCTTTCAGAAAAAGTGTGAAATGTATCGCTTTATATTATTATTTCACAAAACTCCTGAATATAAAATTTACTCTTGATAGCTGTAATAGCTTCCTTCTTAAGGGGTCCATAGACTGATACATAGTCATCATACAATCACCTGTACAATAATTTAATAATTTAAGTACCCGGTTTCTTACGGTAATACAATATACAATTGCTGGAACACAAAATAGGGGAAAGGGAAAGGAATATGATGTGCCACAAATACCAAAATTTCATGCAGTATGCTATTCACAATATCCGATCTTGCTACAGAACTTCAAAAGCAGATCCTCTGACAGACGGTTAAAATTTAATTGTTAATCAAACCTCAAGTATTCCCGCGATTCGCCCTTCTTACCGGAAATTATCTGTCATATGGATACGGAAAAAGTGAGAACATAATTTTTCAGTTATTATACGAAAGGAATTGCGGAAAGGTTTCTGAAATTTCAGAAATTTCCTGGGGTAGGTAAAAAAAAATTCGTGAAATTCAGATTTTCCCCGTCACTTCACGGAAAAGCTTCTATGAGGAATATGCTTCGTTAATTCACGAGAGCAATCAGGGAAAATCTCTTGAATTTCAGAATATTTTTTACTGTGTATATTTGTGAAAATGTATCGTTTCGTAGAAAGAGAACAAAAAGGAACCTTTGAGTAAGTATCTCCGTATTTCAACAAATAAGGATCTTCATATCTTTGGCTAAAACTTGCTGCGTTCAGTCGCTAGGGACATTTATTAAAATATATTGCGAATTGCAAAAACATTGCTTTTAATAAATGACACCACCAATGTTTCTCGTTTATTTTTTCAAAAAGGATCTTCATATCTTTTGCTGAAACTGCATGATTTGTTCAGTTGGCGTGAATTAACTTCTTATAACGGATTTTTAAAATCTTTCGTCAAATCTATGTACAGTCTCTCATTTTTGTTATATTCTGAAGTGTGACACCGTGTCATTTACACTGCTGGCCACCCAAAATACAACACCAAGAAGGACACGAGATAGCAAAGCCAGATTTACTGGACAATTTAACAACAGATCCAAAGATGAAACGATTGAGCTTACAGGCCCGTGAGACTTGTGGAACACGCATACATCAATAGTTCGTGTAGCCCCCATGGCTGGCAATAACGGCCGCTACACGCCGCGGCATCGAACAAAAGAGTCTTTGGATGTGGGCTTGGGGTATGTCGGTCCAGGCTGCTTCCACACGTTGCCACAGTTTATCAGGCGTAGCCACGGGTGGTGCTGGCCGGGCCACTCGGTTGCCGATGAGCGACCAGGCGTGTTCGATGGGCGATAAATCGGGAGAACAGGCTGGCCACGGCAGCAGTGACACGTGGTGGGCCATGAAGAATTGTTGCACGATGCGTGCCGCGTGCGGACGCGCATTGTCCTGTTGAAGCGTGGCCGCTGGCCGGTCCTGCAGGTAAGGGAGGACTACAGGCTCCAAAACGTCGTAGATGTAGCTGTGGCTGTTGAGTGTACCGGCGATGCGTACCAGCGGGGTGCGGGTGTCATATCCAATTGCGCCCCAGACCATGACGCCAGGTGACGGACCGGTATGGCGATGCATAATGCAGGCGTCATACAGTCTCTCGCCGCGGTGCCGCCACACGCGGATCCGACCATCGTGGTGTTGCAGACAGAAGCGGGATTCGTCGGAGAAGACAGTGTCGTGCCATTTCGTAATACAGGTGCGCAACACACCCTAATTAATGCGCTAACGTTCGTGATGTGGCTGGGCGAGCCGTCAATGCCTGCCGCACAACATGCCGGTCCTCTCGTTCGGTGGTGTGCCGCGGCTGCGGCAATCGCTCACGTCGGTCCGTCCGTCCCTGCTGCAACCACGGAATCCATACTCGCCTCACTGTGGCTGGATGTCGTCCCACACGGACGCCAATGTGTCGGTACGATAAACCGCTGTCGCGATAAGCCACTATTCGTCATCTGTCGAGCTCCGAAACGTGCTGGAATGACTGCGGTATTCTGCGACGAGGCATCAGAAAGCTTCCCACGCACAGGTCCGGCAGCACAATACACTTCCACTACTTTTACCCCGCCTTCTGTACACCCTACTTATAGTGCTTCTCGGGGGCGTGCCGGGCGCACATGATTTGCATATGCCCTGCAATGCTAATCGTTTGCATGTCCTCTCGCGGGCGACGCATGCTGCGAATTTCAGGCCAATCGGATGCTTCCTTCTTGGTGTTGCATTTTGGGTGACCAGCAGTGTAGAAAGCTCACATGTCCTCAGAGAACATTAGTATTATTACTTTAAAGTCTGTAAACATCTGACATGATAAAAAAAGTCACCTAGATCTTTGTTTAAAAAAATGGTGCTTTGCCCGAAAGTAAAGGAAAATAATGTTTATCATTATGTTTAGTAAAATGTAGTATGCGAAAACTAAAGATGTTCTTTGATATTTTAAAGTAAAATATCAATCTCTGACCTACTGCAGATGTCTTTTTTTCTCACGCTTTCCGTGTTCAACCGCTGACAGACATCCTTGTTCCATACCATAGGAACACAATGCTTCTTTGTAGCTTATTGCGTTAGATACACGCAGTAGCTATCCGAAATTTCAACCACCGTGTTTTTCCGATGCAACCAATTATGCAGAGATAAATTCCTAGATTTACTTTGATTCAAACACACCACACACAATAAAATATTTTTGCCTCCCCGATGACCGAGTGGTCATAGTTATTGACTTTTGGCCAAACGTCCGAGATGGGCCTTGAGTTCGATTCCCGATGAGTCATGGGTGGAGTGCGTGTTCCACGGCTTCCCTACCTGGAAACTGTGGTCCCAAATTTGGAAACTGTGGTCCTAAATTTGGGACGGGCGACTGACCCAAATGAAACGACGTATTCTTCGTGGTCGTAAATCCCCGAAATAAACAAACATTCAATTCTGTACCAGCATTGATCTGTTGCCTTCGAACACGTGAAAAGAATGTTTATCCACCAGTTCGTGCAGGCTTGCTTTCGGATGCTGCCTTCCTATACATATCGTGCTGGGAAGATTACATTAGCTGTGATGTTTCCCTTTCACCAAATGTCTTCAAAACTTGCAATTTCCGCCCCCATATGTTCTCTCTGATTTTCAGTTTTCTTACTTAGCCGTCCATCTATGGTCTGCCAGAAGGACAGACCATAGATGGATGGCCGAAATTTTAGATTGGATTCCGGGGGACGGGAAGAGACCCAGAGAAAGATCACATGGAAGATGGGTGGATGAAATTCGAAAATATGCGGGAGTGACATGGAGGAGACTGGCACAAGACAGACCGTTGTGGAGGAAACTTGGGGAGACCTTCGTCCAGCAGTGGATTGATAATGGTTGACAATGATGATGATGATGATGTTCTCTCTGATTTTCAGTTTTCTTACTTAACCTTTTGATAATACAATGAAGGAACATTGTAAGCATCTAAAAGTAAAAACGTCATTTCATAGGGTTTAAATTACATTTAAAATAGAATTATACGTTTCTCTCTCACACTAACAGCTGTTAATATTTTATCTTTCATATTATGTCATGAATAATTTTTGAACTATCGTAATTGTCCAATTTTAAAGGAAAACAGAACCTGTACTTTTGCAGTGTATTTATTCTACTTTTTGTTTACATACTGAAATAACCAATTATTGGGAACATTTAACTAATAACTTACTGGAAGCCCCTTGGCCTTCAAAACAGCCTCAATTTTGTGTGACATGGATTCAACGAGGTTCTTGTATCACTTTACAGGTATGTTAAGCCAACGGATGTGATGGAGTCCTTCAATGACCGAATGTTCGCTGTAGGAAGATCTCTTTTACGAATGTCGCTCTCAATCGCATCCCGCAAGTGTTCAATTTGGTTACGATCTGCAGACTGTGGGAGCCATTTTATCGCTTTAAAATCGCTGTCGTGTTCCAGGAACCATCTGAGCCCTTTTGGCATGACGAAATCTCTTGCCAGAAGTAGCCTTTTCCATCAGGAAAGCCTGTTCCGAAGTGACGTTAATATACCTCATGACATCCAAATGCTGTTCCAGAGGTATTAAGGAACTCAGTGTTCGCCATAAAAATAAACCACAATGCCTCTACCAGATTGGACAGTTAACGCTATTTCCATCGATTCCTATCATTGACGCAGTCCTGTGGCTAGCCTATCAGGGTGTGTTAATTTAAACTGTGTTTCATTGGAGTAGGCAACCTTTTCCAAGCCCTCAAGAGTCCACTTTTGGTGCTCCCGTTCTCACTGCAGACAAATTTCTCGGATTTCGGCAGAGACGAGTGGTATACGATGGAAGAGTCTGCCGTTGTAGCCCACTCGAGCCAATGTATTGTTACGACCCTCCCCCGTCATTAATTTAGTAATTAATGGGCGTGGTGGATAGATGAAATTAATTAAGTATTAATTATGTTCGAGGCTTGATTGGAGTTTAAAAGTGTAAACAGCAGAGAAAGTTTTATCTGGGGGTTTGGACAGAAAGGAGCCCAAGAATTCCCTCTGGCTGGGTGGGCTAGAGTTCCTAGCGCGCTGTTAAGTCGTAAATATCAGGGCGCAGCTGACGGGCAGCCTAAGCAACACGGAAAGAGAAAGAGGTACATTTCGAAGAGGGCCACTTGGTAAATGAATGAAGATGGGGGACAAAAGGTTTAGCGAATAATCGTAAATTCGTCGATTGTTTGGGACATTTTCGAGAACAATTGCTCTCTGTGTGGTCCGTGTAGAAAAATAAGATTTCGCACTTGGCATGAAAATAAGGAAGAAAGTTTAGTTGTATGTACACTCTCCGATGTGCAAGGCTGGATGCCTTGGATCTGCTATATGAATTGGGATAAATGAAGCAGTTAATCTCCCTGAATTTGGTAAAAAAATAGAGACGACAACTCGGGGCAAATGGAGATGCTAGTTTGCCATTAAGGCAGCGGAATGCCTAAATCCGCGTGATAAAGCAGCAATTTCTAGGCTGGGAGCCTAATGGAAATCAGCGACTGATTGGCGCAATGAAAGCAAAGTTACAGAGGAAATAAGAAGTCTACGAGTGGACGTTGGTCGAAACGAAACCAAGCCAAAGACCGGGTTCGAGTCGAACTACGGCAATGTGCAATCACCATCCTCTCCCTGAAGCGGCGAAGGAAGCGAGCTGGTCCTGTGGGGCGAAGAGAGGTCCCACCCATGCATGTGTGTGTGGCTACGTAAGCAGAGCAGCCACTACGTGTAAGTGCGACGGGATAAAGCCGGCGCAAGGAAAATTGATAGCGTAAGAGCGGTGGCTTGGTTACCTAACAAATATACAGGTGAAAAGTTAAATCACAATTTGGATTTATTCTTGACAGCATCCATGTAAGTACAAACGTTTTGGTTTTATTGTTACATCTGCTACGCAATTAGTTGAGGAACTGAACTAATACATTGGAAGAACTGAAATGAGAAATAGTAAGACTGAACTGTGGAATTGAAGTTCATTAAAACTATCTCGCGGGAACTGATTTCGGTCAAAGTTGACCCAATACTTATATTCAGAAGACAGCTAAATTTTATTCGTATGTGTGCCATTGTTATGTTTATATAGCCAATTAAATATTTCTTTAGGCAGTCAGCGCAGTCATAGAACACATTATTTATGTGTACGCATTTGATGGGATCAAATTGTTTAAGTGTATGCCCATATAATACAGTTTTCGCGCCAAGAACTACGTCGAAGGATGTCAGAGAAGAAATATACTAATTGTTCGGCTACGGTTGTTAAATTGAATGACAGCGGTGGGATAATGACCCATTGTCGTAACAATTTCGTGGCGAGCGGTGAATGCATAACCTAGCTCTGACCGGTACCGTAACTATATGGAGGGTTGTGTACACTGAAATTCTCCTTTCGATACCGCAGTTGTACTGATGGTTTACTTGACACAATGCAGCTTGTCTGTTACTTCTTACAATTTCCTTCAGCCGCCGTTGCGTTCGGACAAAGACCGCCTGTTTTTGTTCACCGCTCATTATACATCTTCGATACAGTGGCCGTTTCCGAGATGCTTGCATCTTCCTGCCTAGAGCCCATTATGATGTCTCTTTCAGGGTCGCTTAATTCGCGAGTCGGTCCCGTAGTGCTGTTATGTACGCTTCGTACACGCCTGTATGCTTTTTCAGTGAGCTTTTTTGTGAAGCCATCTCAACGCTGTAGTTGTATACATAAGTGAGGATGGCATGCGTTTGATTGTTATTGAGTCTTCCTGATTATTTGCTACTTCAGTGTATATCCGAGCGTGAATCAACAATATCTGCAATGTCATTCTAATTTCCCTTCGGTTGGCTGTAGTTCTGGTTGCGGGCATGTGCAAACGTGGTTTTGCTGTCGTTACTATGCTGAACGTTTTGCCTTTATCTGTCAGTGCTCGTATTGTTGGATGTGTACCATAGGCTGAAGTTCTTTGAAGGCTTTCAGCACAGTATGAGAACAATATTTTCTGACAAGAGGTATATACGTATGGATTTGAGCAACGATACGCTTTTTGTGGGCTGAAGGTGTACCAGCGGCTGCAGTTTATTCAAGGCTTTCAGTACAGTATGGGAAAAATGTTTTCTCACAAAAGGTATCTACGCGTGGATTCCCATGTTCAAAAATGTTCGCACATGTGTAGCGGATCAAGAAGGAGCAGGACGCCCGTTGACGTCTACTGCTGATGGTACGTTGAACGAGTTCGTGTCACGGTTCTGGCAAACAGACGAGTAACTATTTACAAAGTGGCAAATCACAGAAATTTTACAATGATACTCCCTAGGAAATCATACGTTCTATGACGCTTTAAGTGGCAGTCAATTTGCCATGGAGTAAAAATTGAAGGAAGCCGTGCATGCGTGTCTTGTCTCTCAGGGAAATATTTTTTTTGTTTACGAAGGCACAATGAAGCCAGCCCAACTCTGGACCAACTATGTTACAAAACAAAGGAACTTCTCTGAAAAATGATACCCGTGTAAGTTTTTAATTGGTTTAATAAATTTTACAATACACGGGTTCACAATTGCTAAAGAACAACGTCATTTTAGAGTGAAACATCAATAAGCACACTATAAATATGGGGAAAAACCAGTAGATGGCGCTACGTATTGTGCCTAACCAACCTCAGACATAAATGGACTGGCCGGCTGGATATTTAAGGGCTCCAAATCAGACTCTCTCCAAGTCAGACCGTCGTAAAGGTCACGAAGACAGCTTATTAGTCTTGCAGCGAAATTTTGTTGGTGACTGGTGGATTTTGCTTCGTTGGGAGCGCAATGTCTCATCGTTGAGACATTTTGTTCCCAACGAAGCGAAATCCTATGACCGTGGAAGGGTCATGGCAGGGCAAAGAATAACAGCAGTTGTTCGAGATATGGGTGTAGCGAAAGGCATCACATCGGATTTGAAAACAACTGTGGAAATCAGAGCAACAGGACTATGGATGCATGGTGGAGGTCGTAGAAGGGCAACAACAGCACAAGATGACCGATATGTGTCCCTCATGGCCCAAAGAAACAGGACTGATACACCAGCACTGCTCGCTGCAGGCCTCAGTGCTGCAACTGGAACCCAGGTGTCGAGTCGAACAATCAGTTGACGATTGAACAAGACCGGTTGTATGCACGAAAGCTTGTGAAATGTGTCAAGTTACCATAACATTGTGGTGCCCGATTGAGGTGGTGTAAAGCACACAGAGAGTGGGACAGTCGGAGGTGGTTCACAGTGATGTACTCAGATGAGAGTCGTTTCAGTTTATCGAGTGACTCAAGATATCAGCTGCTGTGGAGAGAGTGTGGAACACGCCATTACATTCACAACGTCCGTGAATAGCTCAGTTATGGTGGCCCTGAAGTCCTAGTGGCCGCCCCGGTGGCGCAGTGGTCTAAGGCGCTGGCCTCTGATCATTCGTCCGTCTGGGGTCCGGGTTCGAATCCCGGTGAGGCATGGATGTTGTGTTTGTCTTACGGCACTGGCTCTCTCCCTTCCCTGGAACCAGTGACCCTAAATTAGGGACGGGCGACTGCTTATAGCCCATTGAGTTGCTCACGGTGGTCGTTAAACCTCCAATCAAAAAAAAAAAAAAAAAAAAAAAAAGTCCTAGTGTGGGCCGGCGTAATGATGAATGGAAGAACGTTGCTGTATGTTCTGAACGGAGGGACTGTCACAGGAGATAGATGCTCAGGGAAAACTTAAAAGGCCATATTCGCTTGTTCCGTGGTGCAGTGGGTCCTAGATTCATTTCCATGGATAAAAATGCCAGACCTCACAGAACGACCCAAGTATCTGAAGAACTGCAGGGCAAGGATTTTTACCGAAAGGACTAGCCTGCTTACTCGCCCGACCTAAATCCGATAGAGCACGCATGGAACATTCTTGGAAAACTTATTTCTATGCGACTATCGCCACCTCAGAATCTCCAGGACTGAAGATGGCATTGAAAGAGGAGTGGGACAATATCCCAACAGAACTTTCAAATAAACAAAGGCATCGCTCTTTTCACGTTTTATCAACACATAGCAACCGTAAAATTGTTACCGGTCACCGCTGGGGAACCGAATCCCAGATCTCTCGATATCTAGCCGAGCGCGTTCGCCTTACGCTACGGTGGCCAACAATCAACGGCGCTATGTGTGTTTTTCTGTCAGCTCCTGACATCATAAATCCGTAAGATGGGCTCAGCTACTGAGATGTCTCCATCTGGTAGGATTAACGGCACTGGCTGTATATTAATTAATTATAGCAGTTTCTATCATGTTTCTTTCTATACTTCTTCATTTAACTGTTCGATTTGAAAATCTCTTTGTCTCTGATGTACTTTTTAGCAACTGGTGGGAGTAAGTAGTTGTTCCTATTTTTGGGTGTTTTATCGATTGTAGAAATAACATTGATTTTTTTTTTCTGACCGGTTCTATTGACCATGAATAACTTCGAAGAATTTCATTCGCATCGGAAAAGATTCAAAAGAAGTGCTTATTACAACAGACAATTCGGTGTTATCTTCCTGTTTTATGATACAAGGACCAGGCGAAACCGAACTTCTCTCACAATTAGGAGTCTGTGACGTGCCTGCCCAGCAGGACGCACACGACTTAAAGGCAGATAGCAGCGAGAACGAACGTCTGCGTAGCTCAGTTGGTAGAGCGACTTCTTCCGGAATAAGAGGACTCGGGTTCGATCCTCGGCATAAACCAAAAATGACGAAGAAATTAACTTCGTTATAATGGCGCCCGAACTTCCCGGATGTCCCAGCCGTTAAAGTTCTCGCAATGGTGTGATGTTCTTTCCACACCGCGAGACAGGAAAAATAAGAGCAGCGCTTCTAAAAATAAATGTGTGTGATGTTGCATTCCACACACCAGATTGACTGGGAGTTCTGAAGTGCACATTTTTTAGCGTATGACTGCCTACAGCGATACATGGTCCCGGCTGACCTGTGCCTGCCCCGCAGGACGCACACGACATAAAGGCAGATAGCAGCGAGAACGAACGTCTGCGTTGCTCAGTTGGTAGAGCGACTTATTCCGGAATAGGAGGACGCGAGTTCGATCCCCGGCGTGGACAAAAATGATGGAGAAATTTACTTCGTTATAAGTCCTAAACGGAACAAAAAGTCAGTAACATTCTTTCTGGGTAAAAAAAACAACAACAGGTGTTGCAAGCTTTCAGCACCGCTCACAGTAAGTACCACGGGGAAAAGCACTAAAATTAAATAACGATTTTATAGCTCATACGGAAGTTATTTCAAAGTTATTTAGGATGCGATCGAAATAAAGTTAACGATTCCTGTATAGTACTTGAAGTTCCTATGTAGCTGCAATAAAGGAGGATTTGCCGCCAGTCAGAGCGCATGAAATGTGTTGGTCCCATCATGCACTGCCTGACAGAGAAAATGCCACACCATGAAGGAATGCTCGAAAACAAACCAAACTGCACACATAGATAGCCAAGTAGGTCCTGAACGAACAAATGATTTAATTGCCACATGCAGACTGGGCTCCAGTGGCCCCCATTCTAGGGGATACAGCGTTGAATCCGACGTGGCATCAAGGCAATGAGAGTCTTAACAGAGTTCTGGGGTATCGTGGACCATGTGGTGTTGATCCGAGTCCACAGTTCATCCTCATTTTGCAGGGGTGGGAGGGTACTCAACCGACGTCCAATCGTGTCCCACAGATGCTCGATGGGTTAGAGGTCAGGGGATCGTGCTGTCCACAGAAGCATCCGCACACTGTGTAAAGCATTCAGGCTGATCTGAGAGGTATGCGGCCGGGCGTTATTCTGTTGAAAAACATCCTTTGGGATGCCCTGCAGATACGGCAGGGTCACAGGTCGCAGCACCTCGTCAACATAGCGGCGTGCCGTTAATGTTCCCGCAATGCGTACCAGCGGCTGTTGGTGCTGATAGCACCACCCACCCACCATGATTCTACGTTGCCGGGCCATGTGGTGCTCCACAATGGCGGAGGAATACGCCCGTTGACCACGTCACCTATAGACTCTCACACGGCAATCATCCGTGGTGTGACAGAACAGCGATTCGTCGCTGAACACCACACTGTTCCATTCGGCACCCCACACAGTTCTGGAGCGACACCACGCCAAGCGGTGACGACGATGTCTCACTTTTAAGGGTAGTCTTCGCAACGGACGGCAGGCCAGCAAATCAGACGTAGCCAATCGGTGCGACACTATCCGCGTCGATATAGGAGCATCCAAGCCTCCCCGTACACTCTGCAAAATGGCGCCCGTTGTGGCCTGTGGGTCCGCTACGGCATGACGTCCGATGCGACGATCGGTGCGTTCAGACGTCCGTATCCGTGCTCCGGTCCTACTACGACGTTGCACAGATCATTCCTGGGACCACTGTCTTAAAATGCGATCGACGGTTGTGGCATCACGTAATGTTTCTTCCGCAATACGACGCAAAGACCATCCGGCGGTACAAAGTCCTACGATGACACATCTCGTGAACTCCTCCGTTTGACGAAATCGCGTACGACGGCGTCTTAACGGCATGGGTTCCCTTTGTTCGTTCTCCAGACACTGTTACAGCAGAACCACTCCCTTCTCGCGGCCGTGACGACGTCTCGACTGATGGCCTCACGGGCTGGTTGTCCATTTATATCCCGGGGGCCGTTCGTGCGATTGGCCTGCAAATGAAATAATTTGCATAACTTGTACGTGTGCACCCACCCTGCAATTTGCATGGCGCGCTGGGTTCACGTCTTCGTGGTGTGACATTTTCTCTGTCAGGCAGTGTATAAATGTTGAATGAGTGGGAACTATACTATGCAAAATAGTTATGTATATATCTAAGTGGTCCCGGTAGACGAGTGTTACGAAGCTTTATCTTCTGATCATTCGTCCGAGTTAGGTCCGAGTCGAGTCCCGTGTATGGCATTGATGGTGCGCTTGTGTTACCGCACTGGCCCTCTCTCTACCCAGGAATCAGAGGCCGAAAATTAGAGACGGGCGACAGCGTATAGCCTATTGAGTTACTCACGGGGGTCTTTAAATCCCTAAACAAGACATATTCCTAAAAATAATGAAATGTGTAAACAATGGGTTACGACTTACAACATCCAAATAAAACACAAAATTTGTGGCCTAAGAATCCAGATTTGAGTACTTGTTTCCCATCAGGTGAATCTTGGAAATGAAACAATGCTAATTACAGACAAAATGCATACACATCACTATGTTTTGTTCAACTTTGTTGTCTGGGTGGCTCTTTCTTTTAATTTTAAGACCCAATTGGTGTGATTTAAATCTCGTGTGAAATAGGGAATTATTTTCCGTACGCTTCTTGCTTTCAGTGCATACAAGTAATTGAACTTTTCATTGTGGTCTTTAGAATACAAAAATAATGTTTATGCTTAGGAGAGTGTACATGTTCATATTCATACGTATTCATATTCATAATGAGGAAACTTTTTATGCTTTGCGGAATGTTTCTTTTTAAGATTTATGCATGAGGTACAATTTTATTCATGAGCTTTCTCTGTCTAGGTTTTCGTGCCACCTTTTAAAGAGAAAATATTTCTCGCTCACACACACGTCTGGTTGCTTCTTTTTATTTTTAAAAATCTTCCGGCTTTCTACGTATCCAGTATTTTGTGAAATATCCTGAGTAACGTACAGGAGCATTAATTTATTAAACTTATAAATTTATTAGCCCGTATTTTACATTTGTGTCCAAAATTAAATAACGAAGGCAGTTTTGGAAGAAAAAAAGGAAACCACGCAACCGAATGAAGATACATTTTTTACATAAATGCACATAATCATAAGGTTTATAAACAATTAACTGAAACATTATATGTATCATCACAAGCACATGGGTCTCCAAAGCGGGATGTCAGTATCCACCCAATTAGAGGGTAAATAAGAAATACGATCTCTTTTTACGGGCAAACTAGTCTCACAACGACGAGTCATGCTAAAGACAAGATTGCTGATGAGCTCTGGAGAAAATTAACCCCATTCCTCATGAAGGACGGTACGTAGCTCATGGATGGCTTTGGAAGGGAACTGACGAGCTGTCACTTATCTCTCTAAAGAATTCTAGGCATGTTCTATGTGGGCGGCCCTGTAAACGGAAACGACATGACGTATGCAGCAATCCGACAATATAAGGAGTGATGCGACGGGAATCAGTAAGAATCGTACGCAGTATGGGCAAGACGAAGGATCTAAGCGCATTTGATCGTGGGCAAATTGTCGGGTCCCGAAGAATGGGTAACTCCATATCGGAAGTCGTACAGGCACTGGGAGTTTCACGAGCAGCTGTGTCACTGGTGCACCGTGAGTACATCGAATCTGGTAAAACCATCCGTGCAAGGGCCAACTGCCGTGGACAACAGTGAGTGGATGAGCCGGGTCATCATCGGATATCTCGCATTGTAACAGCGGATAGACGTGCCACAGTGCATGCAATCACTCGGCAATTTAACTCTGGTGCACAAAAACGTGTAAGCAGCCACACCATCCATAACCATCTCCTCGCTATTGGGTACAGAAGCCATCGTCCCACGAGGGTACCGCTGCTGACCTCACATCACAGGGTGCAAAGATTAGCAGAGGCGCGGAAACATCGCCACTGGACCCTAGACATGTGGAAAAATGTTGCCTGGACTGATGAGTCGAGATTCACGTTGGTACATGCAGATGGCAGGATACGAGTACGGCGCAAACCACATGAAGCGATGGATCCTTCTTGCCAGCAGGGTACTCTTCAAGCTGGTGGGAGTGACATTCTCGTCTGGGGACTGTTTACGTGGACTGAAATGGAAACCCTGGTACTTGTGACATCGTCCCTCATAGGTCAACGTTACCGGGATATCCTGGAGGACCATTTGCTCCCGTTTGTGCGTCTTCAACATCCCACTGGAGACCTCATCCTGCAACAAGACAATGCAGCTCCCGAATTGTATCCGAATGGTTGGATGAACACTCCACCGACGTGACCTTGCTTCCTTGGCCAGCTTGGTCACCTGACCTGAATCCCATCCAGCACATCTGGGATGCCATCGAGAGAGATGTTCGAGACTCTGACCCCCTTCCACCAAATCTTCGTGAACTGTGGGAGCTTGTTCAGGGGTCGTGGATCCGTATGGCTTCCCAAGGCTTCCGGTGTCTTGTCGAGTCCATGCCGAGATGAATCACCGCCGTCATCAGGACGAAAGGTGGTGCTACACGTTACTAGACAGGTATCTCTAATTCAGTTGGTCTTCAGTGTATTATGAACACGATTTGTGACACACCAGTTGCAGTCAAATAGTTGATCTAAAAATGTGCCTTATTTGAACTTAACCAAATTTAGGTTACTTCAAAACCCAGTCTAGCTTTTATTCTGCCCCATGCAAACTTTTTATGTTTTGCTAGTTAATATTCCGGCAAACATTGCATTCAACATGGAAATTAAAACAGCTTGAGCTATTAGGCTAGTTAAAAACGGTATAGAACGGAAAACATTGCGCCACGGTATTGACACTATTCATTAACTCAAGCAATTGACTGAATGGTAGGGTAGTAATATTATAATATATAAATGTATGAATCTTCAGCCATTCCATGCAGAAATTAGCACTATAAACATTTGTAGTCGAGAGTTATATCTGGCTTTAGTACGCTTACGTTATGGAACATTCTTTGCACCACAACTCGAGCGAACTCTTTTATGTCTTCCCACCTTGCAAAGAAATTTTAATGGTTACTTATTAAACATGCTGCTTACGGAAACAACTTTCAATTACGTGCCTATACGAGATGTACATTCTTCCTTAATAAGTTTTCGAAATTACATCGCCAATGAAAAACAAAAACATTCTGTTAATAATTTTAACCTTTTAAGTTAAAGAAATAACGAAACAAACATAATCTGTACATACCCTGCTGTACATTGTCCGGGCACTTTTTTGTATTGATCAAAGTATATCCGCCTTTGGGCAAGTATATCCTCCTTTGGGAATGAACAAGTACACGACATCTTCATAAAAAAATCTAAATAGTTATGATCCCTTGAAAAATGTTTAAACGTGGGTCCACTAGAGTAGCAACAAGAAAAACTAAAAATACTTCCACCAATATGTCCAATGATAACACGTGGTCCACATGCCGTGACTTAGCGTTGTATTCGCCGATTACTTGGGGTCGAAGGTCACGCCAGAGCCGCTCCCCTGCCATAACGTATCTGCGGGTGACGACGTTAGAGGCGGTTTCGGAGTTTGTCCGCAGGCTTGCTTTTTGTTGGTTACGGCTGAGCCCTATGCGAACGAGCGTTATCATACATAAAAAGAAGTTGAGGACCGACATAACTGAGAAAAGCCTGGGATGGAGCTCGAGGATCTCGTCCCTGAAGTACGGAGCAGTGAGTTTGCAGCCTTAAAGCCTTAAACACGTAGAGCAGTGTACGGCGGTTCCGCGTCATGGCACCCCACCCAGGCTGGCAAACTACCACCAACAAACGCGTCCCGTTTTCTGATTTTGGAAGGATAATTACGAATTCTTGGTGCCTTCCAGATGAAATGACTCTAGGAAGATATTTATAAACGGAATCTGAACTCCTCAGAAAAAGAACACCGGCCCATTTTTATTGGCTCTTAGAACAACGTTACCTGCACTAGTTCAAACTAGCTCTCCTGTGAGATGAGGTGCGAGGGTCGTAAACCATAGGCCTTCCTTGCAAAAAATCCATTCTCATTAAGCCGTCAATGCAGTCGACTCTCGATAAGTTGAATCAGAAGAGAGTGCGAAAGAATTCGATATATCAAAAATTTGAGTTACTGAGATAACATTATGCGCATAGAACATGTGCACGGTACTTCATTTTTTTCGAGGTATCAAGAACTTCGTGCTATCGAAGTTCGAGTTACTGAAAATCAACTGTATATGGTTTGCCTTAGCACAGTTGTCCCTGTGGCTGCGGAGAGCTCTGTAGGGAATTGTCAGGCTATATACTTCCTGTCAGCCCGCTGTTAAAGCAAACTAATGGTTATCATGATGTTTGGTAATCCTTCAGAAACCCTGGTCAGGCTCTTCACACGTGTCATTAAATTGCTGTCATTATCTTGAAATCACTGCTTGATGGATATTCAAGACTTTGGAAACATGGACCTGAGACTGGTCTGCTTGTAGTCTTCCTATGGCACCATACCTGGCCAGAAAAACGGTTTTGAGTGATTTAGAATGAGTTTTGTTCCGAAGAGATGCCTCTGTCATGAGCTACTGACGGGAACTAACGGTTTCACTTTCAAGGTGGATTTAAGTAGGTGACTTCTTTTGCATGTATCGGACAGCATTGTGTTCTGCAATATGTAAATATAGGTGCTAAAATGGACTCGTGTGCCATATAATATTTTTTTTTTTGATTCGAGGTTTAACGACCACCGTGAGCAACTCAATGGGCTATAAGCAGTCGCCCGTCCCTAATTTAGGGTCACTGGTTCCAGGGAAGGGAGAGCCAGTGCCGTAAGACAAACACAACATCCATGCCTCATCGGGATTCGAACCCGGACCCCCTTTCGGACAAATGATCAGAGGCCATCGCCTTAGACCACTGCGCCACCGGGGCGGCCCATATAATATGATACATAACTGTCATTATATTTCATTCAATGAAATTGTTTTCCCCAAAATGCCGTCCATATTTGATTTTGAACACTAGTGTAGTTGCACGATTGAGAACCTAAGGCCAGATGAAGTCATGAGTTGTAACGTACCAGGAGATGTGACGTACCTGCCAGCAGGACGCACATGACATAAAGGCAGATAGGAATCAGAATACACGTCCGCGTAGCTTAATTGGTAGAGCAACTTATTCCGGAATGAGTGGACCCGGGTTCGAACCCCGGCGCGGATAAAAATGACGGAGAAATTCACTTCGTTATAATGGCGCCCGAACTATCCGGATGACCCGACCGTTCAAAATCTCGCATTGGTGTGATGTTATTTCCACACCGCGAGATAGGAAAAATATGAGCAGCACTTCGAAAAAAAAAAAAAAAAAAAAGAAAAATAAGGGGGAGATGATGTAATGTACCAGGAGATCTGACGTACCTGCCAGCAGGACGCACATGACATAAAAGCAGATAGGAATCAGAATAATCGTCCGCGTAGCTTAATTGGTAGAGCAACTTATTCCGGAATGAGTGGACCCGGGTTCGAACCTCGGCGCGGATAAAAATGACGGAGAAATTCACTTCGTTATAGAGTCCTTAATCTACGCCCTCTAACTCCAGGGAAAGGATAAAATCAGTTATATAGATTCGAACCCGGGTGTAGCTACCATTAGTCTATAACCCGCAATGCAAAAATAAGGGCTATTTACTTCAGATTTAAAGAAAACATCTTTAATATCATTGGTAATTTGATGGCCGAGATTTTAGGGTTTACTTTTCAATTTCGGGTTTATTTTGCTGGAATTCAGATCAGATCTTATGTAGAGGATTTTAGGAAGCGAGTGTCTGACCGCAGGTTTTAAACAACCCTTAGAAATAGGAAGATAGGAGATTTGGGCTAGAATGCCCGATAGGAAAGTGACATGGAAGCGAGGTAGAAAGGTGGAGGAAGACGCCCTAATTTGTTACCGGGGGGGCCAGTAACCGGGGTCAGACGGCTTAAAGTGCCCATCCGACGCACTGCGGGTGTTTAGTGGTTCGAGCGTTCGTACCTGCCCGGGATCGAACCTGAGGTTATATCAATGGCAGCCACGAATGCTGACCACTAGGCCAGCCGCGGCCCATTTTGCTGGAATTAACGTTAGCACAGGAGGAAAATGCTTTTTTTTCTTGGAGACAACAACCTTAAATAGACCCTAAATAACGAAAAGTGACTTCATCCAGCATTAGATGTTTAATTATTCTGTAAGCTTGCTATTCAGGATATGGGAACTTATGGGTTACCATGACGTAAGACGAGCTATAAAATAAAACAGGCGTGCTCACGCAAAGCGAAAGATAGAATATTCGGTAACTGCTCTTAAATTACAGCGATTCCTCTTTTAAATTTAATGAAGGCATTTCAAAGTTACTGGTGTCGTCTTACAATAATGTTCCAAAACGATGACTTAATTATGTTCATAAAAATACAGTACATAGTTTATTATGATTGTTATTTTGAAGAGAATCTTATACATATAAGTATCTATTTATCGTCTTCACCATGAACATAAACATTTTAAGGGCGCTGTTGTTAGTTGCAGTTTTGATTTCTACTTAATACTGTTTATTAGAGTCACTCGCTTAAAATTTTGTTTCTTCTTAAACAAGACGCACACATCTGGAGAAAGTATTTGACGTAATTTTAGTGGTACTGGTCAGGCGTAGGGCATTTGAAGCGAAGACAACAACATCGCAACACCTCCGCTTCAACTGCTGTTGAGATTTTATCGACCTCAAACGAAGGACAGCTGAAGCTTGGCTTCAGAGATGCTGAGAAGCCTGCAACCTTTAAACTCTATTAATACTCCATAAGTTCTTAGCTTAGGACTTAGTCTAAGGGGAGATCATAATGGTGCATACAAAAACAAAATGATTGTTTTTGCGAAAAATACACTGACGGCAAAAAAATCCCAACACCACGAAAAAATAGTTGTAGAGGAATGAAATGGCGGCAATACATTTGTATAGGTAACATATTTAATCGATTAAGGTCTCAAGATCACAGCTTATTGTAAGCGCGAGAAGAGCCATTTTAAATGTGAAATGCTGGTACATTAATAACCGGTGTAACCACCAGAATGTTGAATGCAAGCACGCAAACGTTCATGCATTGTCGGTTTGTGGGATGGAGTTCCATGCCTGTTGCACTTGGTCGGTTAATACAGGGACGGTTAATGCTGGTTGGGCGTGACGCTGGAATTGTCGTCCAATGATGTGCCATACGTGCTCTATTGGTGAAAGATCTGGTGATCTAGCAGGCCACGGCAACATGTCAACACTCTGTAGAGCATGTTGGGTTACAACAGCGGTATGCGGGCGAGCGTTATCCTGTTGGAAAACACTCCCTGAAATGCTGTTCATGAATGGCAGCACAACAGGTTGAATCACCAGACCGACGTACAACTGTGTCGTCAGGGTGCGTGGGATAACCACGAGAGTGCTCCTGCTGTCATAGGAAATTGCTCCCCAGACCATAACTCCAGGTGTAGGTCCAGTGTGTCTCGGCCGCAGACAGGTTGGTTGCAGGCGCTCATCTGGCCTCCTTCTAACCAACACACGGCCATCACTGGCACCCAGACAGAACCGGCTTTCATCAGAAAACACAACAGATCTCCACTCCGTCCTCCAATGAGCTCTAGCTTGACACCACTGACGTCGCAAACGGCAGTGGTTTGGAGTAAGTGGAATGCACGTTACAGGGCGTCTGGCTCGGAGCTGTCCTTCAAGTAACCGATTTGTAACACTTCGTTGTGTCACTGTGGTGGCAACTGCAGCTCGAATTGCTACCGCAGAGGCTGTACAATGCGCCACGGTTATACGCCGTACACAGCGGTCTTCCGTCTCAGTAGTGCCACGTGGCCTGCCGGAACCCGGTCTTCTTGAGGCAGTACCTTCCCTTAACCACCGCTGCCAACAATCATGCACAGTGGCTACATTCCTGCCAAGTCGTTCTGCAATATTCCGGAAAGAAAATCCACCTTCTCGTAGCCCTATTACACGACCACGTTCAAACTCCGTGTTGATAATGGCTTCTTCGTCTTCTTAAAGGCATTCTTGACTAACATCAACACCCTACGTCGAATCTGAACGATAACTAAGGCTCACGAACGTTACAGCGCGTATTTACAGCAAACCTGCTTTGCATGTTCCGAGGGGCGCTACTAGGGCCACACATATGCGCCGAGCGCGAAATTTGCATAGACGTCATCTTACAGATGTACTCTCACCGCCTACCAACTGTCGTTTATCTAACACAACCCCTCCTTGGTGTTGGGATTTTTTTCCGTCAGTGTATAATGAAATCATATAGCCTCGGAAACATAAAATACTCTGCCGGACAATTGCTAAGGACGGATGACAATAGCAACGATAGCAACCATAAAATGGAAGGCAGGAAAATATGGAAATTAGCATAAGTGAGGGATACAGTAAGACGTGTTGTGCGTATGCAAATTTCTGATTGCCGAACTTGTTCGTGATGTCATAGCGCTGATAAGAGATATAAAGGATTTCACACGTATTGACCGTTGTTGTTCAAACGCAAAGTTGAAAGGGAAAGAATCAATTGACGAACTTGCAATTTTCAGTATGTCTTCCCGACATCACCTAGATAATTTTAAGCGTGGCCGTATTATTGGCAAGATTGAAGAAGGGCGAAAAATAACAGATGTTGCCAGGGAGTTCGACGTCAGCCACAGTGTTGTTTCAAGGCTTTGGAAATCATTTCAAACAAATGGAGAGTGTAGCAAACGTCACGGGGGAGGTCGTGTTCGCAGTACGACACCTGCAGAAGATCGCTACATAGTGCTATCAATAAAAAGATACCCGCGCAGCACAGCTAGTGAGGTAGCAAATCAGTTTATGGCTGCTACTGGCAAGCGGATCTCCCGAAAAACTGTCGCCAGACATTTGCATGAAGGAGGACTATACGCCCGCCGTCATGTTGTGTGCATCCCATTGCCCAGACGTCACCGTACCGCCCGTTTGCAATGGTGCCATCAACATCGCAATTGGACTGATAACGACTGGTCTTCTGTCCTCTTCTCAGATAAGAGTAGATACAGTCTATCGTCTGATTGTCGACGACAACTGATCTGGCGTGATAGTGGTACTGCATATTGTCCAGCAAACATACAGGAAAAGGACCGATATCCGACATGTAGTGTCATGGTATGGGCTGGCATCATGATCAATGGCCGTACGTCCTTCTATGTGCTTCCAACTGGGACTATGACTGGCCAACGATACATTAATGATGTTCTGCTACCTCATGTTCGCATGTTCCGTGGTGCTGTCGGTGATAGATTCATTTTCGTGGACGACAACGCAAAATGTCATCGAACCGTCGCTGTCCAGGAATGTCTTGAGAGCGAGGATATTCAACGCAACTTATGGCCAGCACGTTTTCCAGATCTGAATCCCATTGAAATTGTGTGGGATGCTTTGGCGAGGAGTCTTGCTGGTCGCCAATGCCCTCCAATAAACAAGGACACCCTCATCCGTGCACTGACAGAGGAATGGGATAAATTACCCCAACAGTTGCTTGATAATGTTGTGCAAAGCATGACACGACGTGTGGAATCTTGCATCGCCCTCCATGGTTGCCATATCCCGTATTGACATCTTACGCCGGAACGCCTGCGGACGGTAATTGCATTTTTTTCACGGGTACGTATTCTGCACAAAATGGCCTCTTTGTCCCTTGAACACGTTCCAAAGCCTTCTGGATTTCAGAGCACAATAAATTGTCTTTCTTGTAATGTCCTGGCATTCAGACGTTATTTTATTTCACTTGGCATCCAACCACACTTACGTTTTTATGCGCTATATAGCCGTTTATGATCCGTCCTTAGCAATTGTCCAGCAGTGTAGTTTATGAAAAAAACAGTATCTTTCTCTATTTATGGAAACCTAACACACAGCACTTCTTCATAGTAATACCGCTTCCTGCCACAAAAATAAAAACAATCGTTTCAATTATTCTGAAAATGGATAACTGCATTATTATTCACAAATGTAAACTTCAAATTGTATTGGGTTAGTTGAAAAGTAATTTCGGGTTTTCAAAATAAAAAGGTGATCACCAATTTCTGTGAAAACTCATTACTACCCAATCATCAAAATCTGTGCTGTCCAACTCCTATAGTGTGAGAGGATTTTGGGAAAGGTGTGTCTGACCCATGTCTTAAACAGTCCTTAGAAGAAGGAATCTAGGAGATTTGGGCTGGAGTGCCCGATAAGGGGGTCACATAAAATGGAAGGTAGATCAATAGAAGAGATGACATTTTCAAAGTAGGGGTCAAATACATAGAGAACGCAAGTAACGTGCTCTCCGCGGCGTGCCGAAATTTGGTGGTTGGGCAATCGAGATGGTAGGTATCTGGCACACAAACATATGGTTGAAAGCCGCCTGATCTAATAACAGGGCCATTTCCGACCCAAGCCAGCAACTGTAGAGCAGCGTGTTTAGGTTTTTAAAAGAATTAGATGGCAGGCCACATTATTTTAAATATATATATAAGATGATGTGAATAGGAAGATGTCCTACTTAATTTATTAAACCTTTCAGCTCTCTAATTGATACTAAAATAGTTGAAATTTAAAATTTGAATAAAAAACAACTTACATTTAACGATAGCACAGTGGACGCATAGATTCCACTAAAAGTTATTGCATGTACAGTTTGATGAATTTCGTTGAAAGTGAAAGTAATTATTCACAAGTAGGCTTTCATACTGCTCCAGCGTTCTAAAAACGCAGTTCGTGTCAGAAATTCTCTTTCGCATAGGTACTTCCAAACATTGAATTAATTTTTAACCCAAAATTTCTTATGTTTGTGTACTTCTCAGCTAAAACATGTTTAAGCAATTCTTCTCCCATCTATGATCGAGCTCTATAAATTCATCTGCTTGAATTTACATAATTACATTTGCTAAATGGGCTTCGTACTTTCAATGCTAGCATTGAGTGAATTGCTGAACACACGTAAGCTTAGTTTGTGTTGATCAAATTGTTTCTAAGTGTGATCAAAATTCTTAACAAGAAAGATGACACCGAATTTTGGGTGTAATAAGCACGTCGTTTGAATCCGTTCTGACGCAAATTAAATTTATCAAAGCTATTCAAACTCAATGGAACCTGTATGGAAAACAATAGATCTGACGAAAGAAAGAAGATTTTCAATCGGGTTTTTAATCCCTCAGATATTGCTGTAAACGGAATCGTGAGCTTACGAACTCTTAGAAACAGAGATATCGACAAAAATAAGATGTGATTTTACGTCCCTTAGTGGGAAAACCATGCATTATTTTAGGAAGAAAGTATTCTCAAAAGGTTTATCCATATAGGCGGTATCGGTTCAAGAAAAAAAAATTAGTCCAGTTTTCAGGAGCCCAGAATTTGCTACAAATACTTCAGAAGCAGAAATTAACACTTATGGCCCCTACTGACCAAACCATTCTTTACCAAACATTAGACATTATGTGAAATATATTTTCCATCAGGTCTTGTATGCGATAAAGGAAGAATTTTTCAAGTCGGAGCTTTAGAAGCAGAAATAAAGCAGAAACCGCAATTTGCCTTTTTTTTTTTTTTTTTTTTTTTTTTTTGATTGGAGGTTTAACGACCACCGTGAGCAACTCAATGGGCTATAAGCAGTCGCCCGTCCCTAATTTAGGGTCACTGATTCCAGGGAAGGGAGAGAACCAGTGCCGTAAGACAAACACAACATCCATGCCTCACCGGGATTCGAACCCGGACCCCGTTCGTACGAATGATCAGAGGCCAGCGCCTTAGACCACTGCGCCACCGGGGCGGCCAATTTGCCTTTGTGTCCCCTAGCGGAAAGTCTAGTATTTACTTGTAAATTTTGAATTTATAGGAAAAGCATTTCGCATCGGAAACACTATCCAACAAAGGAGGAATTTTTCAAATCGGACTCTTTAGAAGTAGAGATATTGACAAAAATAAGATATACATCTACGCCCCCTGGCGTAGAAACCATGCATTATTTCAAGAAGAAAACTTTCCTAAAAGGTTTGTCGACATGAGTAGTATCGGTCAACAAACGACTTTTTTTCAATCGAGATTTTAGAAGCCCATATTTTGCTGCAAATACATCAGAAGCGAAAATTAAGACTTATGCCACCTGGTGGCCAAACCATGTTTTTCCAAAAATTAGAAGTTATGTGCAAACGATTTCTCATCAGAAACTGTATACGGTGCAGAAAGAATTTTTCAAATCGGAGATTTAGAAGCAGAGATATAGGGGGAAACACAATTTACGTTTACGCCCCCTAGCGGAATGTCTATGAATTACTTGAAAATTGTGAAATTATGTGAAACACATGTCACACTGGAAACACTATCCAACAAAAAGTACATTTTTTCGAATCGGACTCCTAGAAGTAGAGATATTGACAAAAATAAGATATACATCTACGCCCCCAGGCGTAGAAACCATGCATTATTCCAAGAAGAAAGTTTTCCTAAAAGGTTTGTCGACATGAGAAGTATCGGTAAACAAAAGGCGTTTTTTTCAATCGAGAATTTAGAAGCTCATATTTTGCTGCAAATACATCAGAAGCGAAAATTAAAACTTACGCCACCTGGTGGCCAAACCATGTTTTTACAAAAATTAGAAATTATGTGCAAACGATTTCTCATCAGAAGCTGTATCCGCTGCAGAAATAAGTTTTCAGATCGGAGATTCAGAAGCAGAGATATAGGAAGAAACGCAATTTACCGCTACGCCCCTAGCGGAAGGTCTATGAATTACTTGAAAATTTTGAAATTATATGGAAAACGTGTCACACGGAAAACACTATCCAACAAAGAAGGAATTTTTCAAATCGGACTCCTAGAAGTAGAGATATTGACAAAAATAAGATGTACATCTACGCCCCCTGGCGGAGAAACTGTGGAATATTTTAAGAAGAAAATATTCCGAAAAGGTTTATCGATGTGAGTGGCATCAATCCACGAAAGAATTTTTTCAACCGATATTTTAGAAGCTTAGATTTTATGGCAAATACGTCAGAAGCAAAAATTAACGTTTACGCCCCCTGGTGGCCAAAGTATTCCTTACGAAACATTTGAAATTATATGCAAAAGATTTTCCATCAGGAGATGTATCCGCTGAAGAAATTGTTTTTCAAATCAGAGGTTTAGAAGAAGAGTTATCGGGAAAAATGTAATATACTTTTACGCTTCCTAGCGGAAAATCTGTGCGTGATTTGAAAAAGTAACTATATCTAAAATGCCCTTCGACATAAATGGAATCGAAAGATATAATTTTTTTTCAATCGGATGTTTAGAAGCAAATATGTGGAATAAAATGTAATTTTGAATTCGACATCATCTGCATTTACACCCTCTAGCGGTGAAATTGTACATCGTAAAAAAAACGAAATAAAGGATCATCATTCGCATATTTCAAGCTTCACAATGCAAAAATAATTTTTCAAATCAGACTAATAGTTGCCGAGATATCGTGGGTACAGACGGACGGACGAACGGCCTACTCGATAACATAAGCACGATCTTTTTTTAACAAAAGACGTGCTAAAAAGAGTGTCTAGCTGAGGAGCAAATACTTAAAATGTATAGTTTCACCAATTATAGCCATTTCATCAGGAAGCTCCTTGCAGGATTTCGAGTCAAATTGGTTTTTTTAGCAAGTCTTTTATGAACAAAAAGGTCGTGCTTATGTTACCGCTTTGTCCGTCCGTCTGTGAACTCATATCTGTGCAACTGCTAGTCCGATTTGAAAAATTATTTTTGCATTAAGAAGCTAGAAACGTGAGAATGATGGTCATTGCATTATTTTTCCGATGCAGAACTTCGCAGCTAGAGGGCGTAAATGAAGCTGACATCGAACTCAAAATACATTTAATTGCATATATTTCCTTCTAAATATCCGACCGAAAAAATTACTTCTTATTTTCGATGCCATTTATAACGAAGACCATTTTAGGTACAGTTTCTTTTTAAAGTAATGCATACATTTTCCGCCAGGGGGCGTAAAGATAAATAGCGTTTCCCTCGATATTTCTGCGTTTAAATGTCCGATTTGAAAAATTATTCTAGCATCGGAAACAACTCCTCATGGGAAATGTTTTGCATAACTTCTCATTTTTAGTAAATAATGGTTTGGCCACCAGGGGGCACAAATGTTTATTTCTGCTTCTGATGCAATTGCAGCAAAATCTAAGCTTCCGAAAATTAGATTAGAAAAATTATTTCGTGTATCGATACCGCTCATCTCGGAAAACCTTTCGAGAATACCTTCTGCTTAAAATAGCGCATAGTTCTTCTACTAGGGAGGTAGTTGTATGTTATATTTTGTCGATATCTCTGCTTGTAAGAGTCCACTTTAAAAATTCTTTCTTTGTTGGAGAGTGATTCCGGTGCGAATAGTTTCTCATATAGTTTCAAAATTTTCAAGTAATGCCTGGATATTTCGCTAGGGTGCGTAATGGTAAATTGGGATTTCCCTATCTCTCTGCTTCTAAAACTCCGATTTAAAAAAATTCTTCCTGCACCGGATAGAGCTTCTGATGGGAAATATTCTGATTAATACTAGTAATTTCTAATTTTTGACAAAAAATGTTTTGGCCACCAGGGGGCGTAAGCGTTTATTTCTGCTTCTAATGTACTTTCGGAAAAATCTAAGCCCCTGAAGCCTCGATTAAAAAAGTTCTTTCGTTGACCGTTACCGCTTACCTCGGAAATTTTTTCAGAATACTTTCTTTTTAGAATAACACATAGTTTTTCAGTCAGGAAACGTAGATGTTTATCTCATTTTTATCGATATCTCTGCTGGTAAGAGTCCTATTTGAAGAATTATTTCTTTCTTTCTTGGAGAGTGCTTCCGCTGCGAAATGTTTCTCATATAATTTTAAATTTTTCTTAACGCACGAGTTTTCTACTAGAGGGAGTAAGTTCACGTTTCTGTTTACAGCAATATCTGCGGGACTAAAGACCCGATGAAAGAAAATCATTTTCGGTCAGTCTAACTATGAAAAAAAAATCATTACAAAAATCATTTTTACACTAAAGAGCAATTGAATTAGAGACAGCTGGCTTTTTGCAAATGTGGCGCTGCGGGCGGCCCTGTAAACGGAAACGACATGACGTATGCACGATCTGGCAATATAAGGAGTGATACGACGGGAATCAGTAAGAGTCGGATGCAGAGTGGGTAAGACGAAGGATCTAAGTGCATTTGATCGTGGGCAAATTGTCCGGGCCCGACGAATGGGTCACTCCATCTTGGAAGTCGTGCAGGCACTGGGATTTTTACAAGCCACATTGTGTCTCGGGTGTGCCGTGAGTACATCAAATCCTGTAAAACCATCCTTGCAAGGGCCAACTACCGTGGACAACAGCGTGTGGAAGAGCGGGGTCATCGTCGGCTAGCTCGCATTGTAACAGCGGATAGACGGGCCACAGTGCAAGAAATCACTCTGCAATTTAACGCTGGTGCCCAAAAACGTGTAAACAGCCACACCATCCAGAACCATCTCCTCGCTATGGGGTACAGAAGCCATCGTACCACGAGGGTACCGCTGCTGACTGCACATCACAAGGTGCAAAGATTAGCATGGGCACGGGAACATCGCCACTGGACCCTTGGCATGTGGGAAAATGTTGCCTGGACTGATGAGTCGAGATTGACGTTGGTACATGCGGATGGCAGGATACGAGTACGGCGCAAACCACATGAAGCGTTTGATCCTTTTTGCCAGCAGGGTACTCTTCAAGCTGGTACTGGTGGCATTCTCGTCTGGGGACTGTTTACGTGGACTGAAAGGGGACCCCTGGTACGTGTGACTTTGTAGGTCAACGTTACCGGGATATCCTGGACGACCATTTGTTCCCGTTTGTGCGTGTTCAACATCCCACTGGGGACCTCATCCTGCAACAAGACAATGCACCGTGCCATCGCTCCCGAATTGTATCCGAATGGTTGGATGAACACTCCACCGACGTGACTTCGCTTCCTTGGCCAGCTAGGTCACCTGACCTCAATCCTATCGAGCACATCTGGGGTGCCATCGAGAGAGATGTTCGAGGCTCTGACCCCTCCATCAAATCTTCGTGAACTGTGGGAGCTTGTTCAGGGGTCGTGGATCCGTATGGCTTCCCAACGCTTCCGGTGTCTTGTCGCATCCATGCCGAGACGAATCGCTGCCGTCATCAGGGCTAAAGGTAGTACTAAACGTTACTGGACAGGTATCTCTAATTCAATTGCTGTTCAGTGTATAGTCTAACTATGAAAACTCTTTTTCTGTACTTTCTTCCCAAAATAATGCACAATTTCGCCGCTAGAGGCGCCATGTTTTATCGGTTTTTCTTAATATCTCTGCTTCTAAATGTACATACATATCACTAAGCTGTTCTCTGAGATTCAGAAGTTAGCGCCACAAAGAAATACAACTGCCAGATAAATTTTTTAACTGATTATTTACTTACTAAATGTGCGATTTAAAAAATCTTTAAACACCAGATGTTATTTACCTTGTGGAACACTTTAGTTTTATATTTTAGGAATTTCTTGTAGTTCACAGTTCCGTTGCTATGTGGTGTTCATGCATTTCTGTTTGCAGCTGTACCTCCGCTTCTAAAAACCATAGAGAGAAATTTCTGTTTTATTCTATGCCATATCCTCTAAAATAATGCAAATATTTTCCACTAGGGGGCGTAAAGTTCAATATCATTTTCTCGCTGTCTCTGCTTCTGGGATACATATTTGAAAGGTTTTTTTCTGATTATAGTTTTACCAACAAAGTATATTTTTCGCCTATTTTCAACTTTCCCATTATGCAAAAAGTCTTCCTCTAGAAGGCGTAGAGTTATATGATGTTTCATTCTATATTTCTTATTTTAACTGTTCGATTTGAAAATCTGTTTATCTCCGATATCTTTTGCTATGAGAAACTTTTTGTGTGTCATTTGCTAATTTTCGTAACATGCTTTTTATCCGCTTGTGGAAGTCAGTAGTGTTTCTACACCGCTGGACACCCAAAATGCAACACCAAGTAGGAAGCATCCGATTGGCCTGGAATTCGCAGCATGCGTCGTCCGCAAGAGGACATGCAAGCGATTAACATTGCAGATATATATGCAAATCATGTGCGCCCGGCATGCCACCGAGAAGCATTATAAGAAGGGTGCACAGAAGGCGAGGTGTAAGTAGTGGAAGTGTGTTGTGCTGCCGGACGTGTGCGTGGGAAGCATCCTGATGCCTCGTCGCAGTATACGGCAGTCATTCCTGCACGTTTCGGAGTTCGAAAGAGGACGAATACTGGCTTATCGCGACAACGGTTTATCGTACCGAGACATCGGCGCCCGTGTGGGATGACATCCAGCCACAGTGAGGTGAGTATGGATTCTGTGGGTGCAGGAGGGACGGACTATCCGTCGGGAGCGATTGCCGCAGCTGCGGCACACCACCGAACGAGAGGACTGCCTAGTTGTGCGGTGGGTATTGACGGCTCGCACCGCCACATCACGAGCGTTAGCCCAGGAATGAGGGTGTGTTGCAGAACAACCTGTGTCAGCACGTACCGTTCGACGTCGTCTGCAGGAGCGGGGACTTGTCACACGGCGCCCATTGCTCCGATTACCATTGACGTTACACCACCGGCGAGTGCGGCGGCAGTGGGCCGTTGAACGCCGCACCTTGACTACGGAATGGCACGACATTGTCTTCTCCGACGAATCCCGCTTTTGCCTGAAACACCACGATGGTCGGATCCGTGTGTGGCAGCACCGCGGCGAGAGACTATATGACGCCTGCATTATGCATCGCCATACCGGTCCGTCGCCTCGCGTTATGGTTTGGGGCGCAATTGGATATGATACCCGCACCCCTCTGGTACGCATCGCCGGTACACTCAACAGCCACCGCTACATCTCCGACGTTTTGGAGCCTGTAGTCCTCCCTTACTTGCAGGACCGGTCAGCGGCCACTTTTCAACAGGACAATGCGCGCCCGCACGTGGCACGTATCGTGCAACAATTCTTCACGGCCCGCCAGGTGTCACTGTTGCTTTGGCCCACCTGTTCTCCCGATATGTAGCCCATCGAACACGTCTGGTCGCTGATCGGCAACCGAGTGGCCCGGCAAGCACCATCCGCGGCTACGCCTGATGAACTGTGACAACGTGTGGAAGCCGCCTAGACCGACAACCCGAAGCCCATATCCAAAGCCTCTTTTGTTCGATGCCGCGGCGTGTAGCGGCCGTTATTGCCAGCCATGGAGGCCACACGAACTATTAATGTCTGCGTGTTCCGCAAGTCGCACGGGCCTGTAAGCTCAATCGTTTCATCTTTGTATCTGTTGTTATGTGTCCAGTAAATCTGGCTTTGCTATCTCGTGTCCTTCTTGGTGTTGCATTTTGGGTGGCCAGCAGTGTATTTCTGGATGTCTTATCGATTGTAGAAATCCTGTTGATTTTTTTCTAAACGGTTGCATTGACTTTGGATAACTTGCATAAATTTAATTCGCTTCAGAAAGGATTCGAATAATGTGATCATTACAACGGAAAATTCAGTGTCACCTTTCTTGTTTTTTCTGGATTTGGTTTTAACAATGTCAGTTTGTTAGGAAAACCAGCTATATGGTTGCAAAGATTACAGGTATTTTGATCTTTCCCTTACGTTTTCGATATACACTGGTGTGCCAAAATTAAATACGAAGAGGAGAAATTAGCATAACAGCGGAACGAGCAGGCAGGACGGACCGAAAGACCACTCAGGAGATAGACTAGGGTCCGGTACGGTAGGTCAAGCGCATATATGCAGCATGAAGTTGGGGGGTGTCAGCAGGGTATAAAAAACACGGGCGGTGTACGCTCAGCAATTCGGTGAAAGCTATTTCATGGTGTACATCGGTTTGAACGACGTCGAATTGCTGCCACCGTGTGATATGGCCAACAGGCAATCCAATAGACGACATCTGGATGACTTTACCCGATGTCGCGTCATTGGGAAGTTGGAAGAAGGTCGAAGTATGACAAGTGTGGCCGAAGAGTTCGGGATCGCTCACAGCATCTTTTCACGAGCTTGGAGAGCATTTCAAACGACAGGAACAGCTGTACGAGAGTTTAGCAGTGGTCGTCCACCAGCAACCACGGCTGCGGACGACCGGTATATTTTCCTACAGGCGAGAAAAGACAGACGGTATACAGCGGGGAAAATCGCAAGGCACATGCAGCAGACAGCTGGACTTCCGTTATCGCGTTTTACCGTAGCCACGAGTCTGCACAAAGGTGGTCTATTTGCATGACGACCAATACGGTGTGTGTCATTAACGCCTGCTCATCGGAGACGGCGGTTTCTGTGGTGCGAGGAACACAAGAACTGGATACATCAGCAATGGGGTCGAGTTCTCTTTACGGATAAGAGCCGATTTAGTCTGACGAGCGATTCTGGACGTATACACACCTGAAGAGAGCAGGGAACACGCAATCACACCTCCAACATCCTCAAAAGGGACCGGTTTGAAAGTGGTGGAGTTTTCGTTTGAGGCGGTATCATGCTTGGTTGCCGTACTGACCTCCACATCTTACAAGGAGGTTCAGTCACTGGTGTCCGCTATTGTACCGAGGTTCTCCTGCCTCACTTGCGTCTGTTTAGAGGTGCTGTGGGTCCTGAGTTCTTCTTCAGGGACGACAACGCTACACCTTATCGTACAGTGGCTGTCGCAGAGCTGTTGGAGAGTGAAGACATTCAATGCATGGATTGGTCCGCAAGGTCCCCGGACCTAAATCCAATCGAACACGTGTGGAACCTTCTCGGGAGACGCTTGGCAGCACATCATCAGCCGCCAGCAACGATTCCGCAGCTGCGATTGGCGCTACAAGAGGAATGGGCCGCGATGTCTCAACAGCTCCTTGACAACCTCGTCCTCAGCATGGCCAGACGTTGTAAATCTTGCAACGCAGTCAGGGGCTATCATATCCCCTACTAAAGACTGGATTTTTCTAGGCAGCCGCCCGTCACATGGACATTTCTGTCTTCTGTCCACTTGTGCTCGAAGCTACCTTTTCAATAAAGTGCCTTTGTATCCTTTGGATTCCTTGTTTGGACGGTTTTGCTCACTTGTCCCATATTCTTACATCTTGGGGATCTTATGGTATGATTTGATTCGATGTGGAGCACTTCTGCACGACGTTATATTCGAAAAAATGTCTCGTCCTTAATTTTTGCACGGCAGTGTAATATATGGACGTTGACGTATACAAATGCTGCGTGGTATTAGTTACCAAAACTAGTGAGCTAAGAAAAGCAATACCACTGAGACTTTTAGTTAGATCAGTATCAGATTTTATTTCTTCCAAGAAAAAGTGATAAGTTCTTTCCAAAGTTAGAAAATTATCTCTAAATCTTTTACAACACTCAACCAACGAATTCGATTTTGCAGAATCAAGAAACCATATTCGGTATCAAGCTTGTCTAAAAATGCTTTGAATTTTCTTTGGCAAAAGAACACGGTTTCCGCCACTAAAAGAATTCGTTATTTTCACAACGTTGTGTATTGTGTTTGATTGTCCCAGCGAAGACTCACATAAAGTTTGTGGGTGTAAAATACAATGTACCATTTTGTATTGGATTCTGTCTCTTTTCAGTCAGAAATGAAATTGGGTTTATTCTTCATTTGGAGGCAGCCAGTTGGACACAGCTGAGCCGAATGAATTTCGCTGTTGCTTATAGTAGCAGTCGCTCTTCTTGTTTCTTATTTATACCGCTCTCGAGACAGGTTATTGGGTTGGACTCAAAAAAGGCATTGACGCAGGTTTAGACAGCATCCAGCGGATCCACTTATGGTTCATTTTGTCCAGTTATTTGCAAGAACATGCATTCAAATTATTCTTTTCATCAGGTTTTAACAATTCTTAATCCATGGCACCTAGGCAAAACCACCAATAGAATGATAATGCTTTTAGACAGCTTTTTTCACAGTACTTGTAGATACCCATTTTTCATCGCCAATAAAACCGATTTATTTTTACCTAGGTGAGTCAAGAGTTCATCCCGTTTTGAGGTATAGTGTTGGGTTTATATCCTGTGCGAAACACGCGCCAGCGTCGACTGGGTATCGCGCTGACGTGGAACACATACGGCCGACTACGTGTATTTGGCAAGAAGCCACATTGCGTTATCGATTGAGCAGATGATGGAGGTCGATAAACGTGCTGTTCGGGTGCTCCTACTCCCTTATTTGAAAAAGGTTAAACATGGGAGCAGCAGTTGGAGACGTTTGTTCAGTTGAAGGCGAGGAAGAGCAATGGATAGCAACACTTCACGAAAGAAAATGGCTCCGGCTTTTAAAACATTCTCAAAGAGAAGTCGAGGACAGTCTGTCCACCGACCACCAACATTGACACCCTAGTCAAAACTGTGACAGCAAACCGTTGTATCAAAACACGACAATAAGCAGCTAAGACGAGTTCTTCCCAATCCACCATTGTTCGTCAGCTGCTTCAATTTGGTTTCTCCTCAGTCCCCCATCGAATGCACGACGCCCCAGAAGGCGGAACAATGTGCCGCTCTCTGTCGCAAAATGCTGTGAAATCCACAGGACGAGAGAATTTGGCGTTGTATAGTGACAGGTGATGAAACGTAAATATACCTACAGTATATTATCCTACCGCTGGGAACCTATGCCCAATGCCATATTAGGAAATACTGTACAGCCAATTATGTAAACAGGGTGGTTCTTTAGAAAAGTCATGCTGAGCATTTGGTGGAATTAAGAGGGCCCTGTGCATTGGGAATTTGTACCAAAAGTAACTTGTGAACGGCAACTTCTGTTTTAAAAAATGCAGGAGCTCCATGATGCGCCAAGGCACACCTCCAAAGTGGTCTACTGAAAACTACAAGAAATGGAATAGGTTGAGTTCTTACACCATCCTCTCTGCAGTTCGGACCTTGCCCAATCCGACTACACCCTGTTTCACTGCATGGCTAATTTCCTACAAGAACGGCACTTCGCTTCATTGGTGGATGTGAAATCTGGTATGAGAGAATTTCTGTCATCGAAACAAGCCGAGTGATACCGCCATGGGATCGTGGCTCTGGTACAACGTTGGCAAAGGACAATAGAGAACAACTGACTGAACTTTGAAGAATCAGGTGAGCGTTTATGGCTTTCTTGCATCGTTACATATTTCTGTTCCTAACTGGACGAACTTTGGACTTCCCCTGATAACATGGCAACGGATGTAACTGGAGTAAACGTGGTAATGAACGATTTTTGAAACCATTTTAAGATGATATGGAACAGCTGCATATTAAGCATTTCATCAAGTTCTCGTGGTGTCCGACATGTATTTTAGGCAACCATTTGCTTTTTAACATAATCATAATCTGACAACGATGCCCTGTCAGAAAGCCATATTTCGTTAAGTTTAAATCCCTAATTTGAAGCATCTTAAACAAAAAATTTCAAGTACATTCTTTAATCACAGCGTAACCAAGCACATCACAAATATTTCTGTATACACACCGTTCAAAATTCAAAAAACATACACACATGGGTCAGACTATTATGACCACCTCTCCACGAATGGAGGTGTCTCACAGCACGTCACCAATCGGAGCGGAATAAGTATGGATGGCAAGGGCAGGCTTGTCAGATTGCGAATATTGGTCCGATGCACGATGCAGTAGGGAAAGGTAAGGACTTCCTTGGTTGGAATAAGAAATGATTCTAAGAGCGAGGAAGGCGGGAACCAGAATCTTAGCAACGGTAAGCCTTATTGTTGTTCGAGGGCAGCCGTAGTGAAGGTGTGGCGAAAATGGGTCGACAAGGAACACATATTTACCCAACTTACCAGAAATGGGAGACAACCACGTGAACGCCTTTTGGCATGTGCTATAGGGGACGACAGATAGCTCACTATCCGTCACTTAACGGCAGACTACAATTAGGACACACAGTGAAACACTTTCCGAGCACACTCTTCTGGAAGGACCTACCGAGTCGGCAGCACATTCATGTGCCCATGTTGACTAAGCGTGATCAACATCTCCAGTCCAGTTTGTGAAAATGCAATTTATAAGAACTCGAGGGTATAAAAAAAGAGACACAATTTTGGAAGTTATAATTATGAGCAACGCGGTGATATATAAATGATGCTGCAATCGGATTATGTAACGACTTCGAAGTGCATGGAGGTTTCATTTACGTAGGTCTACAGAATGTTACATACTAAAAGTCGTCTGAACTATTTTGGGAAGTAATCAATATACATACACTGAAGAGCTATTGAATTAGAGACAGCTGGCGTTATGCAAATGTGGCGCTGTGGGAGGCCCTATAAGCGGAAATGACATGACGTATGCAGCGATCCGACGGGAATCAGTAAGAGTCGGACGCAGTATGGGTAAGACGAAGGATCTAAGCGCATTTGATCGTGGGCAAATTGTCGGGGCCCGACGAATGGGTCATTCCATCTCGGAAGTCGTGCAGGCACTGGGATTTTCACGACCCACTGTGTCACGGGTGCACCGTGAGTATATCGAATCCGGTAAAACCATCCTTACAAGGGCCAACTGCCGTGGATAATAGCGTGTGGATGAGCGGGGTCATCGTCGGCTAGCTTGCAATGTAACAGCGGATAGACGAGCCACAGTGCAAGAAATCACTCGGCAATTTAACGCTGGTGCACGTGTAAGCAGCCACACCATCCAGAACCATCTCCTTGCTATGGGGTACAGAAGCCATAGTCCTACGAGGGTACCGCTGCTGACCGCACATCACAGGGTGCAAAGATTAGCATGGGCGCGGGAACATCGCCACTGGACCTTAGACATGTGGAAAAATGTTGCCTGGACTGGTGAGTCGAGATTCACGTCGGTACATGCGGATGGCAGGATACGAGTGCCGCGCAAACCACATGAAGCGATGGATCCTTCTTGCCAGCAGGGTACTCTTCAAGCTGGTGGGGGTGGCATTCTCGTCTGGGGACTGTTTACGTGGACTGAAATGGGACCCCTGGTACTTGTGACATCGTCCCTCACAGGTCAACGTTACCGGGATATCCTGGACGACCATTTGCTCCCGTTTGTGCGTCTTCAACATCCCACTGGGGACCTCATCCTGCAACAAGAAAATTCACTGTGCCATCGCTCTCGAATTGTATCCGAATGGTTGGATGAACACCCCACTGACGTGACCTCGCTTCCTTAGCCAGCTAGGTCACCTGAACTCAGCACATCTGTGATGCCATCGAGAGAAATAGACCCCCTTCATCAAATCTTCGTGAACTGTGGGAGCTTGTTCAGGGGTCGTGGATCCGTATGGCTTCCCAACGCTTCCTATGTCTTGTCGAGTCCATGCCGAGACGAATCGCCGCCGTCATCATAACGAAAGGTGGTGTTACACGTTACTAGACAGGTATCTCTAATTCAATTGCTCTTCAGTGTACATACAATGCTGATATTTTGTAGACAAGATTTTTTAAAATCTGTCACGTTAAGTTTCTTTATCGTCGCACTTTGGGTAGAATTTGCGTAAAATAACAAGTTATGAAATCATGGAGATATAGAAAGAAATGATTTTAGTCCCTGAAAGTGCACCCATTACATTTAAAACATTTGCACATGCACTATCTGGTCAAAAGTATCGGACACTTACCTATCCACAAACTCGTTGTGATAGAAAATGAATTAATTTCGAATTGGTCCACCCTTTGATTCCATCACAGACTCCACTCTGCTGGGAAGGTTTTCCACCAGATTTTGGTACATTGCTGAGGGCATAAGTTGCCACAAGAGCATTAGTTAAATCGGTCACCGATGTCGAGCGTTCGTCCTGACTCGCTGTCGGCGTTTCAATTCATCCAAATGGTGTTCCAGAACGTTGACGTCTGGGCTCTATGCAGACCAGTCAAATTCTTCCACATCTATCTCATCAAACCGTTCCTGCACAGACCTAATTTGTGGACCGGAGCATTTTCTTGTTGGTAAAGGAAACGGCCTTCACCGAACTGTTGCCATAATGTTGAGCGCACAGAATTGTCCAGTATATCATTTTAAGCAGAAGCGTTAAGATTCCCTAGCTCTGGAATTAGGGGGCACAGCCCAAACCACCATATCCTTGTGATGCCTCTTCCACCAAACTTCACTATTGGCACAACACAGTCGGGCAGGTAGCATTCACCTGGTATTTTCCAAACCCAGAATCTTCTGTCAAACTGCCAGATGGTGAAAGGTGATTCATCACTCCACCGAACACATTTCCACTGCTTCAGATTCCAATGGTGCCGAGCTTTATACAACTGCAACCGACTCTTACCGTTGCTCTTGTTGATGTTAGGATTACGTGCAGAAGCACGCCACGAAAACCCATTTCTTTTATTTTTTGACGAATCATCATGGCGATTGCGTTGCTTCCAGAGGCATTTAAGTACTCGGTGGTGTGTGCTACAATCGAGGACAGTCGATTTTGTCACACCACATCCTTCAGCATCAGCGGTCCCACTTTGTCATTTTACGTGGGTTACCAGGCCGCGATCGTGCTGTTGCTGCGCCTAGATCTTTTCATTTCACAGTAACAGCAATTGCAGTTGCAAGTACTTTGCACTTACAGTGGTAAAAGCGCTTCCACTACTTAGTTCTTCAAAGTGTTGAATTGTGGTGCTAGGATCTGCAAAGATTATCTCCAGTAACGTATATAGTTGAGTAATTTAAAAGCACGTCGGTTTATGGTCCCTGCGTTTTACCAAATCCCGATCTACGAAACATAGACGTTTAGCAGCTGTGAGGCATCGTTCAAAATCTGGAACATTTGTTGGAGTTTAAAATCCTGCACTGCACTTCTTGCATTCGTTTTGAGATTTGCTAGGAAGACAAAAAAACACTTTGTGTTCGATTATTATTATTTGTTTTTGAGGAGACGAGAGTGAAACGACCACCTTGTGAGTGACTCTAAGCCACTGTCTCCATGGATAAGAGAGAGCCAGAACCTGAAGTCTCTCCTACAATGCCTCCATGGATAGGAGAGAGCCAGAGACTGAAGTCTCTCCTCTAATGCCTCGATGGATAGGAGAGAGCCAGAGCCTGAAGTGTCTCCTCCAATGCCTCCATGGATAGGAGAGAGCCATAGCCTGAAGTCTCTCCTCCAATGTCTCATCAGGAACTTGAGTCCGGGACCCTCTCAGATGAACGGTCAGAAGACAGCGCTTAGACCAGCGTCCCTTCTCGTAAAAGAAAACTCTTATGTGGAGTGTCGTTAGCTGCGCGATTTTTGCCTGCGGTGGTTGTGCGCTGTTACTAACATATGTACTGCGTGCATTGCCCATGGTAAACGAGAAAAATAAGAGCTGCGCCGTCAAAGAGGTGGGCACATTATCCGATTGGGTTCGGGTTCTCATTGTCACATGCGTTGCGGACTTTGTCCGAAAGAGACTGCCGTAGCGGGCATTTCCCGAAAAATATAAAATATGTAAATGTGTTCTTTATCACATATGGTATTTTTGCCAGAAAATATGTCAATAAACAAACACACAAACAGGCAACGCAAAGCAATGTTCGATCCACTTTGTATTACGGGGTGATACATAACGGTTCAAATTTTGCTGCTTCCCAATCTGTGCAATCTTGGTTACTGCTATTTTCTTTATGGTAAAAAAAAACAACACAAATCCTTTGGAAATCCGAACATTGTAGATAATCATGCATCCTAATAGCTACCAGATGACGCAAAATTATTTCTGGAATATGCCATGACGCGATGATCAGGCGAACTTTAGCAGAGGTAGCCAAAAAAAAAGTGTGTCGGTAACTTAAAAAAAAACAATCCTTTACATCTTCTGTAAATTACCATACATTATGAATAATTTGGAAGCTATAGAAAGCAGAAGAGCAATTAAAGTGAATAATTTTACGTAAAAACGTGTCCGTTAGAGAAATGAATGGAAGCATTAAAATGTCATTTTCAGTGATAAGACTTTTTCTAACTTTGTAAATTAAGTATGCATATTTCAAGTTGATGATAAAGTATTTAAATTTCTAAGAATAACTCTTGGCAATGCATGAATATTTTTGATTGATGTTTTGGAAAGTTCTCGATCGATGCAAGTGATGCTAATGCGGAGTTCGCTAATGCAATCAACTTTTGGTTAAAAGTACAAGTTTCTGCACCAGATAAACAGCACTGCATGTCCAAATCATGAAGAATAACTGACCGATCACGAATACTTGTACCACAACAACCAACATGAACGCACACTCATATACGCAGTTCTGTGAAATTATATATATATATATTTTTGTATCAGAGTTTAACGACAACCATGAGAAATTCTAAAGTCCTAAGCAGTAGTACGTTCCCAAATTTGGGCCATTGGTTCTTTGTATGGGTGACAGATAACAACGTAAGGCACACGCACCACCCATGCCTCATCCAGGACTCTAACTTGGGTGACGACTTTCCCGAAACCTACGCTTCTGATCACTCAACCACAGGAGCATGAAATTCCATCAGTGTCTTAACTGCAGCACCAAGAGTAACAAGATCCAAGTAAGCAAAATGTAGATCTAACAGGACTTGAATGGAGTTTCATTGCTGATCATGAATGGTAGAGTTTTGTATTAAAGGCAGCCACGATATTCAGTCGAATATAACTGTATACAGTCGAATATAACTGTATTCAGTCGAATATAACTGTATTCAGTCGACTATAACTGTATTTTTATATTCAGTCGAATATAACTGTATTCAGTCGACTATAACTGTATTTTTATATTCAGTCGAATATAACTGTATTCAGTCGAATATAACTGTATTTTTGTATTAAAGGCAGCCACGATATTCAGTCGAATATAACTGTATTCAGTCGAATATAACTGTATTCTGTGCTTGTTGGCCAATGGCCAACAAGCACAGAATACAGTTGTAGTGGAGAAAATGACGTGAGAGAAAGGAACTAACACAGGACAAAACTTGGCGCAGATTGATTCAGATTTTCAGGCGAAATTAAACAGTTGGCCTTCAGAAACTGCTGGATGTGTGTGATTTTGCAATGGATGTCCCGATGTACTCGTGCTGACACTGAGTTAGATTTTCATTAGGAGCACATACCTAATAAAGCGTTGGTCCACCTTTTTGTGCAATTACGGCTCGCAGACTCCTAGGAATACACTCTACAAGGTGTGGAACGTCCTCCATGCATAACGTGATCCATGTCCACTGCAGCAGCTCCGTCAGTTCGCGATCACTCCGTGGATCAGTAGTTCTGACACCCCGTTCTCGCAAATCCCCCAAATGTTAAATTGGGTTACGGTCAGGGAAGCGTGGGGGTCAAGGCAGTGTGGAGAATTCATTGTCGTGTTTTTCCAACCACTTGGTAGTTTGTACGAGCCCTATGACACAGTGAGTTGTGCTGTTGAAAGTTGGCATTGTGTTCCGTGCAAACCTTCTGCAGTTATGGATGGAGATGGTCTGCAAGCAGGTCCGTCTAGCGTCCACCATTCAGTGTCTGTGGGATGGTAACCAACAGACCTTGGGCCTGCCAGGAAAAAGCTCCCCAGACCATTACACTACCTCCACCGGCCGTTTGAACTCCAACTGTGTAACCAGTGGATAAGGTTTCATGGTGTGTACGCCATATATGCGAACCCGGTCATCAACATCGCGCAGCAGGAAACGGGACTTATCACTCCAGACGACCGTCTTTCATCTGTCGAGGGTCCATTGCGGACATTCCTTAGTCATGCGAGGCAATGTTTACAATGACTGGGAGTCATCATGGGTACTCTCTTTGGCATCCGGCTCTGAAACCCAAGGTGAATCAATATGCGGCGCATGGTGCATGTGGAAATAAGTCGAACTGCACCGCTATTGTACTGGTGGGTGAGCTGGGTGACTGTTGCGCGTCGTTGCTGAGATACCAGTCGTAACACCAGACGCTCACTTCTAGGACCAACCGGGCAAGGCGGACCAATGTCAGCCTTTCTGCTGGTCTGGCATTGGTCTGCCACTCGCGTTTGATCCTTAAGGTGAGGTGACATTAGAGCTGGTCTGACATTGGTCCGTCTCGCGTGGTCGATCCAGTCACATCAGATTTGTAAAAATCAAAGATCAAATTTGTCACTTCATCATCAAGAATCAAATTTGTCGAACAAAAGTTATAACGGTTTATGTGTGTAAACCGTTATAACTTTTGTTTGTCAACAGTGGGCTTCGAACCAACATTTTCCTAAATCCGGGATGGCTGTTTTCTCAGTTGAACTACGCCGCCAGGCTTATCGCTACTTCATTGTTCATTTGACATATACGTCACCTTATACCACTCCTTGACGAAGGCTGGGACACCAAATCGCTCAGAAGGTTTCGGGTAAATCAACATCAACACTCGGCGACCATTTAATTGCAGGCGTATTTGTTTATTACATACACACGTTGCAAGGAAGAACCATCACATAATTTTCTTTTTCAATCCTGGTGGCTAGGAAAGTCTTATTCGTTCGGGGCCGAATATTGCATTTCCTTTCCAATGGAGGAATTCGAATCCATATCATCCTACTCTGGAACGGCTGTTCTTCCAATTGAAATACGTCGGCATGCTTATCTCTGCTTTATTATCTATTTGACTCATACGACACACCGTACGTATAACTTTTCTGAAAGTTGTGTCTCCGTTCAAATTCCAATAACTTTAACCCACCTTTTATGACATTTAGTAGTCACATACAAAACCGATTTTAATTTTGGATGAAGTGCTTGCTTGTATAAGCAGCTCTACGTATTGTTAACTCCTCCTCTGTAGTTCGATCATATTATCTCCTGTTGTGAATACGAGCTGTTTGAAGATACACGAAGGTTTAGTTCATTTTCTTCGATGTCAAAGTCTTAGCGGGATATTGGACATTCATCAACTCAGACTTCATGTCGTGTTTCATTTGCCTCCTGCATTGCAGTTCTATCGTAGCTCGAAATAGGCCCTGAATGAGACGCAATCATTTCCTCCATATCCTTAATGCTGACATCAAAGTCCAGTTTAATCTTAAGGTGGACGTCAAGTAATTTTGCTTCCTATACTTCCAATGGAAAAACTTCTGTACACATTTTATTCACAATTAATGCGTTCCGAAGGATGAAAATTTGAGCATCGATTAAAATAGCTTCATATTATAACTTGGAATACTTAATATTTTCTAAATCATAACCATAAATATATTAAAAATCAATAACTTTTCCTTTGGTGGTGTTGAAACCAGAAGAAAGACAAGAAACATGACACCGAATTTTCGGGTGTAATAAGCAAGTCTTTTGAATCCGTTATGACGCAAATTAAATTTATCAAAGCTATTCAAAGTCAATGGAACCGGTATGGAAAACAATAGATCTGACAAAAGAAAGAAGATTTTCAATCGGGTTTTTTAACCCTCAGATATTGCTGTACACGGAATCGTGAGCTTACGAACTCTTAGAAACAGAGATATCGACAAAAATAAGATGTGACTTTACGTCCCCTGGTAGGAGAAATATGCATTATTTTAGAAAAAAGTATTCTCAAAAGGTTTATCCATATAAGCGGTATCCGTCGAAGAAAAAACAATTAGTCGAGTTTTCAGGACCCTAGATTTTGCAACAAATACTTCATAAACAGAAATTAACACTTATGACCACTGGTGGCTAAACCATTCTTTACCAAACATTAGAAACTATGTGAAAAATATTTTCCATCAGGTCTTGTATGCGATACAGGAAGAATTTTTCAAATCAGAGCTTTAGGAGCAGAAATAACGCAGAAAACGCAATTTACCTTTGTGCCCCCAGCGCAAAGTCTACGATTTACTTGAAAACTTTGAATTTATAGGAAAAACATCTCGCAGCGGAAAAACTATCCAACAAAGAAGGAATTTTTCAAATCGTACTCTTGGAAGTAGAGATATTGACAAAAATAAGATAGATATACATCTACGCCCCCTGGCGTAGAAACCATGCATTTTTTCAAGAAGAAAATTTTCCTAAAAGGTTTGTCGACATAAGTAGTATCAGTCAACAAACGACTTTTTTTCAATCGAGATTTTAGAAGCTCATATTTTGCTGCAAATACAACAGAAGAGGAAATTAAGAATTACGCCACTTGGTGGCCAAACCATTTCTTACAAAAATTAGAAAATATGTGAAAACGATTTCCCATCAGGAGCTGTATGCGGTGCAGAAAGAAGTTTTCAAATCGGAGTTTTAGAAGCAGAGATATAGAGGAAAACGCAATTTACCTTTACGCCCCCTAGCGGAAAGTCTATGAATTACTTGAAAATTTTGAAATTATATGAACCACATCTCACATTAGAAACACTATCCAACAAAAAAGGAATTTTTCAAATCGGACTCTTAGAAGTAGAGATATTGACAAAAATAAGATATACATCTACGCCCCCGGCCTACAAACCATGCACTATTTTAAGAAGAAAATGTTTCTAAAAGGTTTGACGACATGATTAGTATCTATCAACAAACGACGTTTTTTTCAATCGAGAATTTAGAAACCCATATTTTGCTGCAAATACAACAGAAGCGGAAATTAAGATTTACGTCCCCTGGTGGCCAAACTATTTTTTAAAAAAAATTAGAAATTATGTGCAAACGATTTCCCATCAGGAGCTGTATCCGGCGCCGAAATTTTTTTAAATCTGAGATTTAGAAGCAGAGATATAGGAGGAAACGCAATTTACCGCTACGCCCCCTAGCGGAAAGTCTATGAATTACTTGAAAATTTTGAAATTATATGAAAAGCATGTCACACGGAAAACACTATCCAACAAAGAAGGAATTTTTCAAATCGGACTCCTAGAAGTAGAGATATTGACAAAAATAAGATGTACACCTACACCCTCTGGCGGAGAAACTGTGGAGTATTTTAAGAAGAAAATATTCCCAAAAGGTTTATCAATGTGAGTGGCATCAATTCACGAAGGAAATTTTTTAATCGATATTTTAGAAGCGCTGATTTTATGGCAAATACATCAGAAGCAAAAATTAACACTTACGCCCCCTGGTGGCCAAAGTATTCTTTACCAAAAATTTGAAATTATATGCAAAAGATTGTCCATCAGGAGATGTATCCGCTGAAGAAAAAATTTTTTAAATCGGAGTTTTAGAAGGAGAGGTATCGAGGAAAATGTAATTTACTTTTACGCTCCCTAGCGAAAAATCTATGCTTAATTTGAAAAAGTAACTACATCTAAAATACTCTTCGACATAAATGGAATCGAAAGATAAAATTTTTTTCAATCGGATGTTTAGAAGCAAATATGTGGAATAAAACGCATTTTTGAATTCGACATCATCTGAATTTACGCCCTCTACCGGCAAAATTGTACATCATTAAAAAAAAAAAGAAATAAAGGATCATCATTTGCATATTTCAATCTTCCCGATGCAAGAAGAATTTTTCAAATTGGACTAATAGTTGCAGAGATATCGTGGGTACAGACGGACGGACAAACCGATAACAGAAGCACGATCTTTTTACAAATGACGTGCTAAAAATGGCGCGACCTGTACTTTGATGACGTCAGTAGACAAACAAATGTTGGATTGCATAATTATGGTTATGTTTTAGAAGATATTAAGTATTCCAAGTTATAAAATTAAGCTATTTTAATCGATGTTCAAATTTTCATCCTTGGGAACGCATTAATTGTGAAGAAAATGTGTACAGAAGTTTTTCCATTGGAAGTATAGGAAGCAAAATTACTTGACGTCCACCTTAAGCCGAACAACTTTCTTTGAATAAACAAATAATTTCTCATACTTAAAGCATCCTTGAGACAGACACCTACTAGTGATTAGTCGAGGATTTTTAATTGCGCCAGTGCAGTGGCCGTTCAAAATTTTATTATATACGTTTTTGTTTCATCTCTTATGCGATAATCCGAAATGTGTGCTTGTCAGCTGATGAACGGAAGTCCAGATTCCATGCATGAAAGACAGATCTGGGATGCAAATATGGTGTACGAAAGTGTAGGAGAAATCATAACCTTTGTTTTGTAAACAGTGGGGAACGTTGGATAGATTGCCAAATTTCAGGCAAGGGAAAGAGAAGCATCGAATTTGAGCTAGTCTAGTGCCGGAAGAAACGATGGAGTTATTAATTTAAACTGCGTAAAGTTGTATGTAGTGCAGTTTCCGAGCCGTTAGGGCGGGAGGTTTTGAAAATTAAACTCCGGGGAGGTACACAAATTTTCTATGCGAACCGGTAGAGCAGAATGTTTCTGATATTAGAGAGAGAGAGGCGAGAAGCTTATACTGTAGGTCGCATTAATACGAAATCAATGCTGTGCGTGCGTTCTATCGTTGATAACTACTTTAAGGGTTATCATTATCATAATTAATAATTCTCAATCCACTTCTGGATGAATGTCTCCACAAATCTCTTCTACAGCTCTTTATTTTGAGCAATTCTCCTCCATGTCATTCCGGTATGCTTTCAAATTCCATCCACCAATCTCCCATGTGATATTTTTCTGGGTCTTTACCTGTCCGTGTGACCTATAACTCCATTTCAATTTTTCCTTTTAGTTTCTGTCTCCCGTGTAGATTCGTTACTTCTTAGGCATGTTTTTAATTCTATACGGTATATCGAGCCTCTATACGTTTCCCCCTACGTATCAGCAGCTACCCAATGATAAGTAAAAGGACAAGCGCGGTGTGAAGTTTGTGGAAGTGACAAAGGGAATAATATTTTGAATGTATTTGCAGTTCAACGATATTCTGTCGGAAATAGTGATTTGTAATTCAGCGGTCGACGAGATGTATAATATTAAAATAGCCTGGAAGAAGTTTTGTACTCACACTATAACGAAGTAAATTTCTCTGTCATTTTTGGTCTAAGCCGGGATTAGAATACGAGGCCGCTTATTCCGGAACAAGTTGCTCTACCAACTGAGCTACGCAGACGCTTATTCTGATTCCTATCTGCCTTTATGTCGTGTGCGTCCTGCTGGCAGGTACGTCACATCGCCCCCCGAAAGAGGGCCGGGGGCATGGCCCACGGGTCAGCCGTGACCATGAATCGTTGCAGGCAGCCATCCACTGTAGAACGTGCACTTGAGAACTCCCAGTCAATCTGCTGTGTGGAATGCAACATCACACATTTTTATTTTTCGAAGCGCTGGAGAAGGAATTCTCTGATTTTTCCTGTCTCGCGGTGTGGAAATAACATCACACCAATGCGAGATTTTGAACGGCCGGGTCATCCGGATAGTTCGGGCGCCATTATAACGAAGTAAATTTCTCCGTCATTTTTGGTCTACGCCGGGATTCGAACCCGAGGCCGCTTATTCCGGAACAAGTCGCTCTACCAACTGAGCTACGCAGACGATTATTCTGATTCCTATCTGCCTTTATGTCGTGTGCGTCCTGCTGGCAGGTACGTCACAACACGAAGTTTGCGGTTGTTAGCACAAAAAAAAAATTGAGCTGTGAAGTTTCAGTAAGGGCGTTTTTGTTGCTATGCATCTCTCCCAACAGAAGTAAAGTAAGTCCCATGAAATAAGTTGCGATGTAACAGAAATGGGTAACGGAAGTATTGGTGTCTCGTGACATGCAAGGGATCTGCCTAACTTGTATTTAATTTGCGCTGACCAATTGCGGTGTCGTTTCGTAAGCGTTTTATGTGTGTGCCTACGGAAAGTAGCAGTGTTTTCATCACTTCTGATGCTATGAATCTTTTCCGACAGCAGTAAAGTAAATCTCATGCAAAAAATAATTTCGATGGGATATGGGTAACGGAAGTAGCCGACACCATTGTTGAACTATTAATAATTTCGTGCAGCTAAAAACACTAAAGTAAAATACAAGGCAGCTCACCTTGGTGCAAGGTACGTCAGTAAAATCAATCCATGGTTTAAAACCTGAGTTGATGAACAGTCTCTTTAATTATGCTCAAGGTACAAGTTAAAATCTGATGATAATTAAATACACTTCATAGGAACTTTCGGGTCCACCCTGGATCCAGTCTTCAAATAAGAAATACAAATGTAAACATAAGACAGAGTAACACATTAATTTATAGGTCTCTACAATGACGTATGTGTACTGGTCCCCTAGCGGCCACCAGGATATCTACATAATTAACTGATATCAAAGTGAGACAAATAGGTTGACAGGAAAGGGGTTATATGTAGGAATGGTAGAATAAGTACGAAAAGCAGTTAAAATATGCCTGGGGAATAAGCGGTTGTAGGGGGAAGGGGGTGATAGAGATGGTATAGGTATCGGAAAAGAGGCTCCAAAAAGGTTTGGAACGCAACTAACATACGGAAAATGTACAACTCACGTCAATATAAACAGATGTAGTGTATAAACAAAATTTCAAGTCACAAATGGTGCTAACGGTAATGTCGACAAATAATGTTTCCAAGCAGTCGAAATCAATTGAGGCAGGTCATCATTACAGCATTCTGTTCCCGTCTGGAATATAGCAAGGCTTTCCGCAAATAATAGTGTAGGTTGGTGTATCGGGAAAGACATAACTTGTGCTTCCTCCCAGATCGGAGACTAGGTACTGCACTGCTGGCCACCCAAAATGCAACACCAAGAAGGACACGAGATAGCAAAGCCAGATTTACTGGACATATAACAACAGATACAAAGATGAAACGACTGAGCTTCCAGGCCAGTGCTATTTGCGTAACACGCAGCCATCAATAGTTCGTGTAGCCCCCATGGCTGGCAATAACGGCCGCTACACGCCGCGGCATCGAACGAAAGAGGCTATGGATGAGGGCTTGGGGTATGTCGGTTCAGGCTGCTCCCACACGTTGCCACAGTTCATCAGGCGAAGCCTCGGGTGGTGCTTGCCGGGCCACTCGTTTGCCGATCAGCGACCAGACGTGTTCGATGGGCGATATATCGGGAAAACAGGCGGGCCACGGCAGCAGTGACACCTGGTGGGCCGTGAAGAATTGTTGCACGATGCGTGTCACGTGCGGGCGCGCATTGTCCTGTTGAAACGTGGCCGCTGGCAGGTCCTGCAGGTAAGGGAGGACTACAGGCTACAAAACGTCGTAGATGTAGCGGTGGCTGTTGAGTGTACCGGCGATGCGTACCAGAGGGGTGCGGATGTCATATCCAATTGCGCCCCAAACCATAACGCCAGGCGACTAACCGGTATGGCGATGCATAATGCAGACGTCATACGGTCTCTCGCCGCGGTGCCGCCTCACACGGATCCGACCATCGTGGTGTTGCAGGCAGAAGCGGGATTCGTCGGAGAAGACACTGCCGTACCATTCCTTAGTTCAGGGGCGGCGTTCAATGGCCCACTGTTGCCGCATTCACCTGTGGTGTGACGTCAATGGTAATCGGAGCAATGTGCGGCGTGCGACAAGTCCCCGCTCCTGCAGACGACGTCGAACGGCACGTGATGACACAAGTTGCTGCGCAACACACCCTTATTCCTGCGCTAACGTTCGTGATATGGCAGTGCGAGCCGTCCATGCCCGACGCACAACATGCCGGTCCTCTCGTTCGGTGGTGCGCCGCGACTGCGGCAATCGCTCACGTCGGCCCTCCTGCACCCACCGAATCCATACTCGCCTCACTGTGGCTGGATGTCGTTCCACACGGGCGCCGATGTCTCGGTACAATAAACCGTTGTCGCGATAAGCCACTATTCGTCATCTGTCGAGCTCCGAAACGTGCTGGAATGACTGCGGTATTCTGCGACGAGGCATCAGAAAGCTTCCCACGCCCAGGTCCGGCAGCACAACACACTTCCTCAACTTACACCTCGCCTTCTGTGCACCCTTCTTATAGTGCTTCTCGGTGGCATGCCGGGCGCATACGATTTGCATATTCCCTGGAATGCTAATCGTTTGCATGTCCTCTCGCGGGCGACGCATGCTGCGAATTTCAGGCCAATCGGATGCTTCCTTCTTGGTGTTGCATTTTGGGTGGCCAGCAGTGTAGAATTAACCAGTCGAGAGAGTGCGGTTGTCGGTAGCCCATTTTTTATGTCGTATTTATGTTCTTTAAATCTTATTCCCAAGGTACTGTGTGTTGATCTGATGTATGCTAAGTTGGGATCCCGTTCATCGCTACTGGTTAACAGGATGGAATAGACACCTCCTCTATTCAACATCGGGACTTTGCCTCGATCATTTTTGACCAAAGAGAGAATATTGAAAGTCTTTGACCCAGAGTCAATATTAAATCTCCTGCAGATGTTTTTTAAGGCTGGAGTGATGATCAAATCTCCTGCAGATGTTTGGCTGTTTATATTGATATGAGTTGAGCATCTTCCGTATGTTAGTTACGTTCCCAAACTTTTGTAAGCCGCTTTTCCGATAACCTATTCCACCTCTATCACCCCTCCCCCCTTCCTACCACCCATACTACCCCTTTTTGCCCAGGTACCTTTTAATTGTTTTTCGTACTTATTCTACCGTTCCTACATTCACTGAGTAGACACTTGATTATGACTACCTGACAGCTTTAAGCAAATGAGCTACGGCTGCACGCTGTTGCCGCCAGAGGGCGAGGCTAGTATAAAAAGGGAAAGCTTAGTGCTTGTGACAGTAGTAGAAGTGATATTTGGGTGAGGAGATGGGTAAAAAATGAGATTTGACGCACTTTTAACGTGGGATGATTGTAGGAGCTCGGAGCCATGGAGCGAGTATCACCAAAACCGCCGCATTCGTGAAATGTTCCAGAGAAGCTGTTGTTAAAGTGTTTAAAGACTGGACTGTCAGCCAACAGACTGGGTCTCTACGTGCAACCTGGGGTCGTCATCGACTAGTGACTTCTCGGGCGGAACGGAGAGTGTCCAGACCATTAACAGACAACAGAAGGACAACAGTGCAGCAAATTACAGACCATCTTAATCAAGGATCCCCCAAATGATCTCTGCACGCACTGTTCGCCGTACACTGCATCGGATGGGATATGGCAGCCGAAGGCCTGTTCAAACATTTTTGCTGTCTGCAGTTAACAAGAGAAATCTTCTCCAGTTCGCACAGGAGCGGTCAGTCGATAATTGGAAACAATTTATGTCGTCCGAGGAATTACGTTTTCAGTTGCACCATGCCGATGGCCGAGTGAGAATTTGGCAGAAACAGCACGAAAGCATGGACCCCAAATGCATTGCTGCAACCCTTCAAGCTGGTGGACGCAACGTTATGGTTTAAGGAATGTTTTCCTGGCATGCTTTGGGCCCTTTAATTCGTGTCTGACTGGCACATCATATCTAAACATCGTTGCGGACCAAGTGCATCCTGTCGTGTGAATGGTTTATCCCAATGGCAATGGCTACTTTCAACAAGATAATGCGTCCTGCCATAGTGCTCGTATTGTACAGGATTGGTTTCAGGAACATGCCGGTGAGTTTACTTTGCTGAGGTGTCCCCCATAATCCCCATTGATAATTTGTGGGATGAAGTTCAACGAGCCATCAGACAGCTGGATCCGCAACCTATAACAAGTAAATTTTTCCGTCATTTCTGTCCACGCCAGGATTCGAACCCGAGTCCGCTTATTCCGGAACAAGTCACTCTACCAATTGAGCTACGCGGACGTTTTATTCTGATTCCTATCTGCCTTTATGTCGTGTGCGTCCTTCTGGCAGGTACGTCACATCTCCTGGTACGTTACATCATCTCCCCCTTATTTTTATTTTATTTTATTTATTAATTTTTTTTTGAAGTGCTGGAGAAGGGATTCTTTTATTTTTCCTATCTCGCGGTGTGGAAAGAACATCACACCAATGCGAGATTTTGAACGGTCGGGTCATCCGGATAGTTCGGGCGCCATTATAATGAAGTAAATTTCTCAGTCATTTCTATCCGCGCCAGGATTTGAACCCGGATCCCCTCATTCCGGAATAAGTTGCTCTACCAATTGAGCTACGCGGACGTTTTTTTATTCTGATTGCAATCTGCCTTTATGTCTTGCGCGTCCTGCTGGCAGGTACGTCACATCTCCTGGTACGTTACAAACCCTGCAATCTCACAATCCTAGAAAGTGCTATTCATCAAGCATGGTCTCAGATTCCACAAACCACCTATCGACGGAGTATTAAAGGCAAAAGGTGGCCCAACGAAGTACTGAGGGGGTGTTCATAATAAAGTGGGCACTCAGTGTATACCCCCTTCCCTGTAAACCTATTTGTCTCACTTTGATATCAGTTAACGATGTATTTATCCTGGAGGCCGCTAAGGGACTACTACACATACGTCATTGTCGAGACCTATAAATTAATGTCTTATGTTTACATTTGTATTTCTCATTTGAAGACGGGATCCAGGGTGGACCCGAAAGTTCTTATGAAATGTTTTTAACTATCATCAGGTTTTAACTCGTATTTTGAGCATAAATAAAGTTATGGCTCATCAACTCAGGTTTTAAACCATGAATTGATTTGATTGACGTATCGTGCACCAAGGTGAGCTGCCTTGTGTTTTACTTTAATCACCATTGTTGAAATCTAAGTTTTGAATGCTATCCCATGAAGTGTCACAACAATATTTAATTTCATTGTTACTGAACAATATATTTTACTAAACTATCGCCGAACATTATCTCATCACTTTTTAGATGAACGTAACAATATCTCATTACAATCAGCATAAATCACGAAAACCTGATGCTAAATGTGATAAAAGTCATTACAAAAATGCACTTTGTTGTTATGATATGGAAACGGTGCGTCGTAGCGAAATTTGGCTTCCTTTTGAACCTACCCCCTTGGGAGCTTACCTTCTATTGACGAGAGCTTTAAAATGATGTATAACAAGATGGAGTGTAGCCTGTAGATATTGTAGACCAAAAGTTACCAATCCTCCTCTCTAACACATTTGCGATTCGGCTTTTCTTTCTATCTTGAGGTCAGAGTTTAGCTTGTGCATGCGCAGACGGACTTTCGTAAGCTTCATCACTTTTCATCTGTGTCAGGGTCGTTTCTGACGTTTGTCTACAACTGAATAATACATAATAGTAATAAATATTGTTTTTGAAAAACTAAACAACTAAAATACTTACTATTGCCGCTGCCATAGTTTAGTTAGCATTTACATTTGTGACTCACATATCTTCTTTCATTCATTTTACGACAATAACGTTCATTAATCCACCTACCTAAGTACCGCTCAATATCATGAATCAGTAAACCTTATTGTTTATGATTTTATTTCACTTAGTATGTACCGGACTGTGAATTGGTGTGGTCGCGAGTGGCGCGATTAAAGCAATGTGCTGTACGTAAACAAATGTATGCTCTCTAATCACTGGTTTTACTTTCACATCCATAAAGATCTTGTCATGCGAAAGATGCATAGCATAAATCGTTTACAGAGAGTACCAGGGTACTCTCTCGATTTATTTTCTACGTTTCTTGGCTACACCAAATAGACGTCTGTCAATGCTGTTTTAAGTTTTCAGTAGAGTATGTCTCCTTTGGTTAAGGTCCATGTCTCTGATCTGTAAGTAGAGATATATTGCGCTATATCTAGAATATCTGAAACAAATAAACATCTGTGTTCCGGTATTATTACTTTATTCACTTGAGTAAAGCGTGCATGCTTTTTAGAAAAGAATAATAATAAGAAATCAGAGTACGTATATTGTTCAAGGGCTGACGATAAATGCAGGTAAACTGCTATCTATGGGTTTCGGTGTTTTCGTCGATGCGTGATACATCGAAAACAACAAAAAATACGGCATTATAAGCTGTTCCAAATCGGCAACAATTTTTTCTGTTTGAAATATTATACTCAGCAACTGTTAAGGTTATCACATCCTACGTCAGAACAGAAACAAAATTTTATCTTCGGAACGGAAATTGATTTTGTCCCCGTAGTAGGTTGGAACTATACAGAAGAAATCTGAATCCTGCAAGACGTCGATCGCGCTGGAAGTATTGCTGCGCGTCGTACTATAATTACAAAAGTCACATTATTTTGTTAACTTAACTCATACACACCGCTGTTTGTGAAAACTGCGAAATCAAGAAAGAATCGCGGTATTCAAATGAAATTTATATCCCAAATACCTCATGTTACAGGAAATAACTGATTACATTTGATGTTTTCGCTTCAAAACTCAGTATTGTGTGAAGCCACCTCGAGCAAAAATAATAGCCTTTACACGACGTGCTATTGAACGGAAAAAGGTTTTTGATGTCATCCTGAAGAATAGCCTGCCAAGCTGCTTCTATGCGAGGCCAGAGTTCATTTGTTGTGACTACCTGGGGCGCCTGACGGGCCAACCGCTTAGGTACCATGCCCCACACGTGTTCGATCGGGGAAATATCCGGGGAACTTGCAGGCCAGGAAAGAAGCAGTATCTGCCGTGCAGGGAAGAGGTCTTGAGCATTCAGGGGCACAAGTAGCCGAGCGTTGTCCTGCTATGGAATATAAATAGCACCTGGATAACTCTGAAGGAAGGGTATCACCTCTCTGTATTTAATGTATCCCTGATGTATCGCTGGTTGTTTAGGATTCCTTCAATTCGTATCAGGTGAGATCGCGTATTAAACCCAATGGTGTCACGAACTAAGACACTTGGTGCTAGGCAAAATGCATGTTGCAAAGTGCCGTTCACCACGATGCCTTAAAACACGTGTGTGACCATCATGGGGTATCAAGCTGATTCCTGACTCGTCAAAAAACACGACCTTTTGCCAATCCGCGCGCGAATGTCTGCGTTTTAGACCCCATCGCAGCCTGAGGTGTCTGTGGTTGAGGGCCAAAGGAATGTGCAGGGACTGCTAGCGACCAGCCCTCTGTTAAGCCGACAACGTCGAACTGTGCTGGAGGACAAAGCTTCACCTGTCACAGTGCTGCTCTGCTGCACTAACACCATGGATGCCGCTGTGCGATCGGTGACTACCTTTCGGTACAGGTGTCTGACATCCCGTGCTGTCGTGCGATTTTGTGGTCCATTTCCCGGATTTCTGTGCGTCCGAGCTTTATCTGTCAACTGACGCAACATTCGTATCACTGTACTAGCATTTTGTCTTGTACGAGTGACAATGTTTTGGTAGAAAAATCCATCTTCTCTCATCTCAAAAACACTTACTTGATCAAAGTCCATCAGGTGTTCATAATGCGACCTCTTTCGGCTATGGGGCGTAGTGAGACACAAGAAACCCCATTTTGACTCAATGTCGGCTCTTCGCTGATTGCAACATCCAACCCTTTATACCCAAGACCGGACAGTTCAAAGGGCGCTGCTCCAAAACCGCACTCGCATTTTTACTGACATTTTATTCATTTGCATATCCCAAATTGTTGTATATATCCTGTAAGTTCCAATATAATACCAGCAGTTTTTCATGGTTTCGCAATTTTCACAGACAAAGTGTACTTGTGTCGACGATTAGTGAACTTTCGATTTAAATGATGCAAAGCTCGAAGAAAGCCACGGTATTTCAAGTTCAGGAAAAGAAGCGATTTCAACAAATCAGCTTGTCCGTTACTAAATGGGAGTTGATTACGTTCAGAGCTGAACTGACGTTTGGAATCGATGCTAGTGCTGGATATCATGATGAAGAATTCAAATCTGAGTGCATAGTATGGACTGTTAAACACCCAGTATGGTGATGGTTTGGTACTCTGCGTCTTCACAGAGAGATTTTAAAGAGTTATTGATCTGCGCACACATCCTCATGGGAATATAAATATTCTGAATTTTTACCAGACACTGGAAAAACTAAATGCTCCCAAGTGCAATGGTGTCACGTCAATTCGTCGCCAGCGTCAATTCATCGACTACATCAATTCGTCGCCTGCGTCAATTCGTCACGCGTCAATTCGTCGACTACGACAATTCGTCACCTGCGTCAATTCGTCGCTTGCATCAATTCCTCAACCACGACGATTCGTCGAGCATCAATTCGTCGCGGACCAATTCGTCGCGTTTACAAATTTTGGTTACATACAAAACGAATGCCGGAAAACGTACGATATCGAACGTCTTTCGCCCTGTCAAATAGGTTTGGACACTCAGACAGGCTAGGAATATCACGCTTTCTCTTTAGCACTAAAAATATTAGACGGTAGACGGTTTTTGGAACTGGCCTTGCACGGGATCAGAGTCCCCCCCCCAAAAATTCGTAAAATCTACAGTTTTCAATTTAGAACCACCAAATTTGATATACTACCTTACGAAACTCTAACTTAGACTGTAGACGGTTTTTGGAAGCGTTTGGAACCGGGGGGGGGGGTCAAAGCCCCATACAAAATTTTCGTAAAATCTACAGTTTTCAATTTAGAACCTCCAAATTTTGTATACTATCTCATGGTGCTCTAACTTGGACTCTAGACAGATTTTGGAAGGGGTTGGAGCCCGGAGGGTCACGGCCCCCTCATAAAAACATTTCGTAAAATCTACAGTTTTCAATTTAGAATAAACAAATTTGGTATACTATCTCATGGTACTCTAACTTAGACGGTAGACAGTTTTCGGAACGGGTCGGGGCACTGGGGTCAGAGCCCCCCATACAAAATTTTCGTAAAATCTACAGTTCTCAACCAAAATTGGTATATTATCTTATGGTACTCTAACTTAGACAGTAGACGGTTTTTGGAACTGGTCGGGCATAGGGGGTCAGAGCCCCCACACACAAAAGTTTCGTAAAATCTACAGTTTTCAATTAATAACCACCAAATTTGGTACACTATGTCATGGTACTCTAACTTAGACTTTAGACGGCTTTTCGAAGGGGTTGGAGCCCGGTGGGTCAGAGCCCTCCTCATAAAAAAATTCGTAAAACCTACAGTTTTCAATTTAAAACCAACAAACTTGGTGTACTATCTCATGGTACTCAAACTTAGACGCTAGACGGTTTTTGGAAGAAGTTGGAGCGCGGGGGTCAGAGCCCCATCATAAAAACATTTCGTAAAATCCATAGTTTTCAATTTAGAATAGCCAAATTTGGTATACTATCTATGGTACTCTAACTTAGACGGTAGACAGTTTTTGGAACAGGTCGGGGCCCGGGGGTCAGAGCCTCCCATACAAGATTTTCGTATAATCTCCCGTTTTCAATGTAGAACCACGAAATTTGGTATACTATCTCATGGTACTCTAACTTACACGGTTTTTGGAACGGGTCCGGCCCGGGGGTTAGAGACCCCCACTACAAAATTTTCGTAAAATCTACAATTTTCAATTCAGAACCACCAAATTTAGTGTACTAACTTAGACGGTAGATAGTTTTTTGGAACGGGTTGGGACACGAGGTCAGAGCCCCTCCGTACAAAATTTTCGTAAAATCTACAGTTTTCAATTTAGAACCACCAAATTTAGTATACTGTCTCACGAAACTCTAACTTAGACTGTAGATGGTTTTGGAAGCGGTTGGAGCCAGGGGTCAGATCCCCCCATACGAAATTTTCGTAAAATGTACAGTTTCCAATTTTGAACGACCAAATTTGGTATACTACCTCATTGTATTCTAACTTAGACCGCAGACGGAAAGGGTCGGTGCCCGGTGTGAAGGCGCCCTATTCAAAATTTTCGTAAAAATTACATTTTTTACTCTTAAGAGCTGCATCCCAATACAGCACTCCAATACCCCACCTACGGTCTAAGTTAGAAGCCGTAGATAACAATAAAGTGCAAAAATATCCGGTTAATGGTGTATTAAAACACAAATTAATAAACGTTAGCTTTCACCACCAACGGGTGCCTTATCAGGCAGAAATACAATGTAATGTAAACAATGTAAAGTCCTTTTTGTTTCGTATAAATAAATTGACCAAATAAATTTTTTAAATAAGTGTACTGGAAATTTACGAATAGTAATATTTACCCAGGAAATACCGGGTACCCCTGCTAGTAGGAACTAAAGATAATGTTACACTTTTAGTCAGGTACAAAACAATAACTATAAAGCCCTAGGCCTCGGCATTTTTAGGAATTTTCAGTTCGCCGTGCTAATTTTCATAAGGTTTGTATAGAAGTCCAAGATTTTAGGAATGCGCTTTACTGAGGTTGAAACTATTAAGCAGACCCTAGGCCTAGGGCTTTTTGATAGTTTTCAGTCCTCCGAGCTGATAAATATATAGTTTTCGTAGAAAATCAAATTAATTCTGTTGAAATGTTACTCGAGCACAAAGCATTAATAGATACGCCCGAGGCCTAGGCATATGCATTTTTAGTAATTTTTATAATGATGTGATCATATGAGGTTTGCATGACAAATCAATTTAAGAGTGTTATCCTTATTAAAAATTCTTTAAAAGGCCTAGGCCTAGCAGCAAAAAATTAATATTTGACGCGTAAGTGAAAGCGCAACATTATTAACTTGATTTGTTATGCAAACCTGATAAATATGAGCACAGCAATTAAAAGTTACTAAAACATCCTTGTAAATAATATTTTTTGACCGAGTGCGAGTGCAATTTACGAAATGTCAACAGGTCAAAATATCTAAAGTAATAATGAAATTTGGAATATTTCTTTTTTCTTTTTTTATTTCAGTTTTGACACTTGTGTTAAGTTTTAAAAACATATATTTCTGCTATTGTTTATCTTCATTGTGCTTTTAACAGAATTTCTTACCATGTTTTGGGCATTTTATTTTGTGTGGTTACAGTATTTTAATGTTTTGGGCATTTCATTTTGTGTGGCTAATTGTTTTTATGTTTTGGGCATTTTACTTTGTATAGGTATTTTTTTGTGTTTTGGTTATTTTATTTTCTGTGGTAGTTGTAGTGTCGACTGGATAAAAAGGGGAAACTGTGGACAGTCACGAGGCCTACTTGCTTATATATTTTTTTCAAATAGAGCACGTGGTTTTGTATTGATTTATACCACTTATTCATTAAGCGACTACAGGTTTCTTTAGATATGAACTTTTTTTCAGAGCCTTCTGTTTCCTCTACCTAGCTTTTTCTGCTCCGCAATTTCTTTTCTTGGTTTTAGAATATTTTCCTCATTATTACTCTATTTTCTCATGTAAACTCTCTATGTAAGTTATGTCTATTCTATCGAAGTATTTTGCAATTATACGTGAAGCCCTGTTGCTGAAGTAAAAAAAATATTTCCAACTGAAACAACGCAGTTCAGACATTTTCCCGCTGTTAATTCAAAGAATGAAAACAAAAACAACAAATCTGGGCAATGGTTGAGGCATGAGACAGTACTTACTAGTAACAAGGCAAAGTTTTGAGGAAGAAGGAGCTTAGGAATTTCTAACTCCAACAAAAAATAATAACCGCACTGTATCCCTCCCCATGCCCTAGTGCCGGCCTTTGGACGTCTTGAAAGAGAAGTCCTAAGGATACGTCTGTATCGTAATTGCCTGAGAATCCGTGACAAGCTTCTGGTGTCGTAGTAGAAAAACACACTTACTACTTTGCTTAAATTGCTTGGATGTAATGCCAACGAACAAATTTTTGCTCTGGCATTGGGATTTCTGTTGCTTTTGATGGTATACTTTTCCCCTGGGGTTCACCGCTTTCAGTGTAGTCTTAAGGACACACGGGAATACGTCCCAACGTAAAACACCCGTTTCACGGCAATCAACTACAATTAGCGAAAGACAGGTGCGGTACAGGAAATAAGTCGAACGAGACGGATCTGAACTTAGAAAGTCGGGGAAGGTATTGCATGAAAAACTGTGTTTGGCTTACAGACCATTTGGCACGTAGGGACGTAGGTCTTTTTTTAATACGCTACGGGGTAAACAAATTATCTTTTCAGTATAACAATTTTCTTTCATACGCATGGTGCAGCACAGAAAAAGTTTGAATTTATTTTTGAGAATTAGCATGACGCCTACCGGCCCAGAGTACAGAGGCCCAGTCCGCACCTGCTGCCGCCCCGGAACCTGGCGCCTGTGTGCACCGCATCCGTTGATCCCCCGCTTAGAGCGTCCCTGCTGTAAAATACATATACCTCTGCGTTTTGGAAAAACAAAAGATAAGATGCCGATCCCTAAACTTAACCTCTTCTTGCGACCGCAGGTACCAAAATCTTGAACTTCGCCTAAACCCTAACAGGAGGAACAGGCTTCACGTGATTGTCTGTATTCTGAGTGTTTTATTGAATGGTTGCTCATCAGTTCGTAGTTGACTGGCGAACAGGGAACTTCCTTGTTGAAACCTTTGTTGTGCGTTGTCAAGTGATAATAGTGGAAATATGTCATTCTAAATATTTTGGAAAGAGAAAGCATTGTTTTCCAAAGGCATTATGTAGGTGAAGTATGCAACAAAGTTAACTCACAACAAGGAAATGATTTGCTGAAATGGAAAGGATATTTATTTTGCCATAACAGGGTGCGGGTGATTTACGGTATTGGCACTGAATTGAAAGAAATTATGGAAATTGTACTGGCTTTGCTAGTACTACTCTTATTGGAGATGAACACAGGATGGCCGCCCCGGTGGCGCAGTGGTCTAAGGCACTGGCCTCTGATCATTCGTCCGTAAGGGGTCCGGGTTCGAATCCCGGTCAGGCATGGATGTTGTGTTTGTCTTACGGCACTGGATCTCTCCCTTCCCTGGAACCAGTGACCCTAAATTAGGGACGGGCGACTGCTTATAGCCCATTGAGTTGCTCACGGTGGTCGTTAAACTTCCAATCAGAAAAAAAAAAAAAAAAAAAACACAGGATGCGCAGTGAGAAACCACATAATCATGCTCCAAGACCGGAGAAAAGCGATGTTGCTGTTGCAAGAGCGCAAGTAAAAGAACGAGCGTGAAATACGGACGAAGCTCCTGCACAAATGATTCAAACCGTGACAACGTCAATGGTTACAGTAAATGCAGCTTACATGCCTAATATAGATGCACTAAGGCAAGTTGTAAAACGAATACGAAGAGAAGACATGCCTGCGTAGCCTACGACTTCAGAAGGGATCGATGCCCCAATAGGTTTTCAGGAAAGAGATGGTGCAAAACTTCTTGGCATAGATAGCGCATTTGGAGATCAGAGAATTATTTTATTTTTAACAGAAAATAATTTACGAAAGCTTAAAGAAGCACCCCTCTGGATTATGGATGGGACATTTGAAACTTGTCCAACCCTTTTTAGGCATTTATATACCATTCATGCTATGGTTGAAACGAAACCAGAGATGCAAAGATTTGTCCCACTAGTTCATGGGTTACTTTCGAGCAAGAATAAAGAAAATAATACTGTTATACATAATTTTTGCAGGATTTACAAGACTATGCATCAGACTATGATATTCAGCTAGCACCACAATATACGTATAATTACAGATTTTGAAATAGCCACCATTATAGTGCTGCTAAAAAGGAATTTGAAAGCAGCACACACAAATGTTGTTGGTTTCATCTCGGAAAAAATGTGCGAAGGAATATCCATCTTCTGGCATAGCCTCCAAATATGGGGAAAACAGTGAGTTTGCTCTCAAAGTCAGACATTTGCAAGCACTCGCATTTCTTTCATCTGATGAAATTCCAGCTGCTTTTGAAGAAGTGAAATAAATTTTACTAGAATATGTAGATTCTGTAGCTCAGTGGTTTGGGGAAAATTATGTTCTTGGAAAATTTCGTGGAAGCAGAAGAAACAATCCGAACCCTCCGCTTTTCCCAACAACAATTTGGTCAGTAAGGGAAAACAATTTACTTGGCTTTCCTAGAACAAAAAACAAACTTGAAGGATGGGACAGACGCTGGAATACAATTCTGGGAGAGTAAAAACTGTGACTGTACAAAATAATCAATGAAATTGCGAAAGAGCAGAGAACAACTATGGCTAAAACCGAAAGAGTGATAGCACAGATTCCAACAAATCCACTCAGAAAAGAAACGCTGGCAAGATAAAAAGGAGTTCGAACTTCTTTGGCGCACAGAAACAATGTTAACGTGCTAGACGTTTTAAGAGGAATTTCTTATAATTCTACCCTTTACTAAAGTGTGCTGGTATTTTTCACTAACTGAATTATACTTTTTACTAACTTGTATTTGAATTTTTCAAGAATGTAATTCTGCCGAAGATGCAAGAATGTAAAACACAACACAAAATTAAAAAAGACAAACTTTTCAAAATAGCATGTCAAAAACATAAAATGTCAAAAAAGGAATCCAAAATGTGAAACAAATAAAAATTCAAAATGCAATCACAAGTCACAACATAACAAAAATGCGAAACGCTATGTAACAAGTACAACACAAAATAAAACAAATGCCAAAACATAAAAAAAATGCACACGCTATGTAAAATGTACAAAATAAAATAAATGCCAAAACATAAAAAAAAAAATGCACACGCTATGTAAAATGTACAAAATAAAATAAATGCCATGTTCATAAGGATATCATGACACGTCAAGTTAAAAATGAGCTTTTACTTAGGCTTCAAACAATAATTATTAGCATCTATGCCTTTTTAAAAATCGTTAATAAGCGCAACATCTTTAACTGACTTGTTATCAAATATTATCAATATGACCATGGCATACAATTACTTAAAAGACTTGTTAATGGATGAATAGTGGAATCACCAAGTCCAGCGGGTGAAAGTTTATGGCTGTTTATAGTTTTGTACTCCAGTAAAAGCGCAACACAATAAACTTGACTTTCTCTTAAAATTTTATGTATATGAGCACGGTTGATTGAAAACTGATAAAAAGGCTTAAGGCCTGTTTATTAATATTTGTGCCTGTGTCAAAACGCAGTACCATAACCTTGGCATGTTATCGAAACCTTATGAATACGTCGGACTAAAAATTCCTAATAAAAGGTTACGCCTAAGGTCTTGTAATTAAAGTTTTGTGACAGAGTAAAATTGCAACATTAATAACTTGACATGCTATGTTAATGTTGAGAATATGAGCAAGGCGGATCAAAGATTTCAAGAAATAGCCTTTGGGATTAATGTGTTGTAACTGAGGTAAAATGTAACATTATTTTCTATATAAATCAAACTACGTGCTGAAATGGCCCAACTATATATACGTATACTTCAACTATATACCGATGCGCTGACAAGGTGAAAACAAAAGTGCAACTTTGTACGGTCCCCTAACATTTTACGGCCAGCCTACATGGAAGTGGACACGTTGATATCAAAAAACGTACTTTTCATACGGCTCCATAACAAATAGAAATGGACATATCGCAATTTTTTTTAGTTGGGGTTTAACGACCACCGTGATGAATTCAGTAGGCTATAAGCAGTCGGACGTTCCTAATTTTAGGCCACTGGTTCCTGGGAAGGGGGACAGCCAGTGCCAGAAGTCAATCACAACGTCCATGACTCACCGGGATTTGAACGAGGATCCTCCTCGACGAGTGGTCAGAAGCCAGCGGCTAGATCACTCCACCACCGTAGCGGCACACGTTGAAATGTATTTTTCATACGGCCCCAAACGCTCTTATGGACATACTAGATTGAACTGGACGCAAATAAATCATTAATATAATTTGTACCAGCAGGGATATCAGGTATTTGCCAGGTACATATTACTATTTGTGGAATCACCAAGTTCAGCGGGTGAAAGTTAATGAATGAATGAAAAAGATATTCCTGCAATTTTCCAGTAAAGTTATTTTAATTTTTTTTGATTTAGTTAATTTAATTTTGCGAAACAGAAAAGAAAGAAAAACGAATCGGAATACTTACCTTCGAGGAGACATCTATAGAACTGCCGTACATCTGGCGTGTGCTTCTGTAAATCCCGCGACACAGAAATGCAATGTATCTATGTGATGTCGCATGCGTACATTGGCATTGATCATCTTTTTCTTACCGTTTTGAATTTTGAATATCTGGAAATGTTTATTTACATTACATTTCTGCCTGATAAGCCGCCCGTTGGTAGTGAAAGCTAAACTATATTGATTTGTGCTTTTAATACACCATTAACCGCATGTTTTTGCACTTTATTGTTATCTACAGTCTCTAACTTAGACCGTAGGCTGGTTAGTTGGTTGGTTGGTTAGTTAGTGGTTTATGTCGCAAGGGTCTCAAAGGGCCAAAGAGCGCCTTAGAACGTACATAGGTTATTTGAGTGCTGAATTGTGTTGCAGATCTTAAGAGTAAAAAATGGAACTTTTTACGAAAATTTTGTATTGGGCCCCCTTGACCCCGTGCCCCGACCCCTTCCAAAACCGTCTATCGTCTAAGTTAGATAACCATGAGATAGTATGTATATATACTGTGGATTTTACGAAAATTTTGTATGGGGGCCCCAACCCCTTCCAAAAAGTACATGAGGTATAACTTACAGTTTCATGAGATAGTATACCAAATTTGGATGTTCTAAAATGAAAACTGTAGATTTTACGAAAATTTTGTATGGGTGCCACTTGGCCCCGACCCCTTCCAAAAACCATCTACAGTCTAAGTTAGAGTTTCATGAGATAGTATAACAAATTTGGTGGTTCTGAATGAAAAACTGTAGATTTCAAGAAAATTTTGTGAGGGGCACATTGACCCCAGGCTCCGACCACTTCCGAAAACCGTCTTCAGTCTAAGTTAAAGAACCATGAGATAGTATACAAATTTTGGTGGTTCTAAATTGAAAACTGTAGATTTTACAAAACTTTTTGGGAAATCTACAGTTTTCAATTAACACCGTGCCCCGAACCCTTCCAAAAGCCGTCTACGGACTAAGACAGAGTACTATGAGATAGTATACCAAATTTGGCGGTTCTAAATTGAAAACTGTAGATTTTACGAATTATTTTTATGAGGGGGGCTCTTTCTCCCCTGGCTCCACCCCCTTCCAAAAACCGTCGAGCGTCTAAGTTAGAGTTTCATGATACCAAATTTGGTGGTCCTGAATTGAAAACTGTAGATTTTACGAAAATTTTGTTTGTGGGGGCTCTGACCCCCGGGCCCTGGCCCGTTCCAGAAACCATCTACCGTCTAAGTTAGAGTACCATGAGATAGTATACCAAATTTGGTGGTTCTAAATTGAAAACTGTAGTTTTTTCGACAATTTTGTAGGAGGGGGCTCTGTACCCCGGGCTCCGACCGTTTCCAAAAACCGTCTACAGTCTAAGCTAGAATACCATGAGATAGTATAACAAATTTGGTGGTTCTGAATTGAAAACTGTAGATTTTACGAAAATTTTGTGTGTGTGGGGCTCTGACCAACCGGGCCCCTACCCGTTCCAAAAACCGTCTACCGTCTAATATTTTTAGTGCCAAAGAAAAAGCGTAATATTCCTATCCTGTCTGAGTGTCCAAACCTTATAAATTTGATCAAGGCGAATGACGTTTGAAATCGTACGTTTTCCTGCATTCGTTTTGTATGTAACCAAAATTTGTAAACGCGACGAATTGACGTAGTCGACGAATTGACGCGCGACGAATTGTCGTAGTCGATGAATTGACGCAGGCGACGAATTGTAATTAAAGTTTTGTGACATCTTTGAAGATAACAACATACTAAGCCATCTTAATCAGATGGATATATATTGCATCATGAACACAGTGTACGTCGTCTTTATTGTCCACTGCAAACACAAGCGAAAACTTAGGGATAAAACTTTCTTTTTAACTGTCTGAAAGGCATCTTGAGGAGAAGAACGAATTCATCGAGGACATTGTTCCTGCGCGGTATCATGTCGAGATCACTGACCAACTTCAGAAACTTGTTCCACGAGATATTGCCCTTATTGTTTAAAAACAAAGAATGGACAATTAAACACAATCGCATTTTATTTTTCACTCTCAGTGACGATACAGTATTTTTATACCTGTAAAATATTCATCACCACATGTTGAAACATTATTTTCGTCATCATACCAGGATTTGGGATCCCATGAGTGCCACCATGGTCTCACATTACATTACCATGAGACTTCGTCGTTAGGTTGCTTCGCCACGGATGCACGCAATTGGGTTTTCTGTTGCCAGCTTTGAGGGGAGGGCCTGGAAAACGCACCACACCCGCCTTCACCGGGACTCAGTCGGCCCCATCTCGATACGAAGCCAGCACCTCTGAGCACTTGAGCACCTGGGCGGCCATGTTTGCGCATTACATTATGCAGTCCTGGGTTGAAGTGGTCAGAGGCTCGGTCTTTGGAGCAATTGCACAAGTTGTGCCTAAGGTCATGTCCCAAATTCCGAGTATTCGGCATGCTGGTCTTACGGCACTGGTTCTCTCCCTTTTGTATAACCAATGGACTCAAATTATAGACAGGATACTCCTTACAGTCCGAAAGACTCGTGGAGGTCATTAAACGCCGATTTAAATTCCTGTGTTGCTTTCATAAATTACTGGAAATGAAATACTAAAAATTCGTTTGTAGTTTTGAAATCGTCACTAAATTTCCAATAAGGTGGCAAATATAAATATAGTATTTTAATATAATTTATCATAGGATTTACGTGCGAATTCAAATTTGCATTTGTAAGTAAGTGATAAAATACCTTTAAGGATCCCCACACATTACTTGTTTCTTAGAGAATAATATCCTAAGAATGTTGCTAATGCGATGGTGCGTTGAGAAGAGTTTGTGCTTACAGTATGTGAACTGTTTAACGTTTCCATAGGACGGAATGTGCTTTTCTTTACTTCGGCATTACACAATCAGTCTTGACGTTAAAATATAATTTTAAGAAGCTTACTTCTAACTTCTTTTAGTTTTTTAGAATTCTTCAGTTAATAATTCTATGAAGGTTGTACCGAAAATAATGCAAACGTGGGCATAACTTTTTTATTAACAGACAGAAGTCGTTCAAATTGCACATGTTGATAGAGTAACTCTTTCTCTATACCAAGGCACTACTGAACATAATCTCCATCACAAGCGATGCATTTGCGCCATCGTTGAACTCAACTCTCGAATCCTCTTTGAAAAAATTCAGGTGTAGACTATTGCTTGACAGCCACTTTCACTTCGTCTGTGTCATCAAATCTTTGTCTTCGGAGACTGTCCTTTATTGAACCGAATAGGTGGAAGTCGGAGGATGCCAGATCAGGGCTGTACGGTGGATAGGGGACTACCGATCAGCCTGATTTGTTGCCAAAGTTATATGTGGTCTCGCATTGTCATGATGAATGTGGATCCTTTTACAGATTCTTGTTCGGTCTCTTCCTCCTTGTGGCTTCTCTAAGCTTCTTGAGTGTCTCGATGTAGAACTCGCTGGCCACGGTACACCCACGTTCCAAAACATTAAGGAGAACGACACCCCTGTCATCCCAAAACACATTCATCATGACTTTCTGTGTTGACCGCTGGCTTTTGAACTCCTTAGGCTTTCGTGAAGACGTGTGACGCCGTTCCATGGTTTTATTCTTCGTTTCCGGGTCGTAAAGATACGTCCATGTTTCATACCCTGTCACCAGATCAGAAACAAACGTGTCTTCATTGGCTTCAAACGCTTCCAACAAATAAGAGCAGACTTTCACACTTCTCTCCTTCAAATCAGGGCCACCCCGGTGGCGCACTGGTGTAAGCTCTGGCTTACACGAGCGAGATAGATCCGGGTTTGAATCCCGGTGAGGCATGGATGTTGTGTTTGTCTTACGGCCTTGGCTTTATCCCTTCCCTGAAACCAGTGGCCCTAAATTAGGGACGGGCGACTTCTTATAGCTCATTGAGTTGCTCACGTTAAACCTTCAATAAAAAAAAAAAGGTTGTGCCCACTTTTGCATTACTTTCGATACAACCCTGGTACGTTTAATTTGGCAAACACACACACACACACGCGCGGCTGAAGTGCGTATATAATCAGCCAAACTTCTGCCGTTTCGCAATAGGCGGCTGCTTCTCATGGTTTTTCTTTTTGTTCTTTTTTGTTTTTGTGAGTTTTACTCATTGCTCAGAAACACCGCACGCCTATTCCGCGAAGGTATCGTGACGAACAAGGAGGAAGTCTCGAAATTCTGTTGCAAATACGGGGAAAATATTACACAAAAATACGCCGTTGTAAGAATATTTTAGATAAAAATGCAAAAGACTAATGTGAGTAAAACTCTAACAGAATAGCAGTAGCAACAACACGAACCATTTTCCTAGCTAAACTTCCACGCATACGAAACGAAGTGTCCACTGCAACAAAGTAATGGTAATTAGATACGAGGTCCGATATTGGTCTGAGCCGCTAGCTTCTGACCATTCGTCCGACATGTGCTCGGGTTCGCGTCCAATATGAGACATGGATAGGGTGCTTGTATGACGCTCTTATACTCTTGCGCCAGTGGCTCTAAATTCAGAAATTCATGTAGAGGATACTAGGAAGTGAGTATCGGACCCCCCCCCCCCTTCAGGTCTTAAACAATCCTTAGAAGTAGGCGCTTTGGGCGAGAGTGCCCGTCAGAAAATTCACACGAAAGCGATGTAGAGGATCAGGCGCCTTTAATTTTACTCCCGGGAGGACAGTACCCGTGATCCGCCCGCTTAACGTGCTCACCCAAGACCCGGCGGATATTCAGTGGTTCGAAGTTTCTCCCTGCCGAGGATCGAATCGATGTTCTTTCCATGTCAGCCAGAAGCGGTGACCACTAGGCCATTCACGGCACCAGTGGCTCTACATTAGGGATGTGTGACTATTTACAGCCCATAAAGTTGCTCATGGTTGTTTTTAAACCTCGAAGCACAAAACAAAAAAAAAAAATATGCGAGGACGTAATTTTATTGCCGAGTTCGTGTGTTGCACGGCTGTAAAAAGATATTGCCATCAAAAGCGTAAGAAATTTTTCTTTTCAATGATTTCTCCAAGACAACCGGAGTTTATGTAATATAACGTATTCCTTAGAGGGCTTGCCCAGTTGACCAATATTAAACTTGTAATATAACAATTTGTTACAATCCTCTGCAAAGTAAGTTCTTCTTTTGGGTCAAATTGTATATACAGGGGTTGGACAGAATAATGTTAACACCTAGGAAAAGAAGGGTTTACTTACCTAATAGGGTGTGGGACCACTTTTTGGCATTTAAAACTACCCGAGTCCTCCTTGAAATGGACGCAAACAAATCCTGGATGATCGTTAGTGGGATGTTACACTATTCTTCGCGCAGAAACTGCTCCACCTCCTTGAGAAATGCAGGAGGAGGATAACAGGATCTTACTCTGTTTTCAAACACAGACCGTAGTGGCTCGATGACTGTTTAAGTCTGGTAATTGGGGAGGCCAAGGAAGGTGCGAAAGTTTGTCCTCATGTTCCTCAAACAATGATTAGAAATTCCGAGCTCTATGAATTAGGACGTTATCATCTTGATAAATGGCATTCTCTGCAGGAAACAATGTCTGAGCCATTGGGTGGACTTGTCGGCCAGAATGGTTTCATAAGCACTGCCAGTCATCCTTCCTCTCAAAGTGATTAGTAGACTTGCTGAAAACCACTATATGACGGCCCAGAGCATGAAAGAACCACCACCATGCTGCGCTGTAGGGAGCAAATAGTCTGATGTGGATTCTTCCGACCATGCACCTTACAATCTTCCATGCATGGGAAGTCCACGTTGTATGCCCCTGGCACCACAGCCGTCGTCGTTGTGCATACCCGTGTCACCAGAGGTTTTGCAATAGCAACTCTGCCATGAATATATTGTTTATGCAATTCCCTGCGCACTGTTTTCGCTGATACTGAGGTCTGGAGATGCAGATTGAGCTCCGTACTAATTCTGGGCGCCGTGGTCTTCTTATTACGGGTAACAAACCTGTTTAATGCTCTCCTGTCTCTATCAGTCGGGGTCGTTTTCTGGCAGCTCTTGTGTGCTGCAGACGAGGATTTGCTACGAAAATGATATGCTGCCATGACGCTAGACATAGTAGCTCTCGATACCCCCACTACCCTGGCGACTGTTCTCAAAGAGACACCAACTAGCCGGCCACTAACAATTAGCCCTCTTTCGAAGTCCATTAGATCGCCCATTTTGTTGCAACATTGAAAGAAATTTTGCAACGAGACACTTTAAGTGCACTTAAACAGGACCTTGAGGTTTTAAACAAATTTCTTCAGTTGCTGCTTACCATCTTTGGTGAATCCCCAGCATTGTGCGGGGCTCCAAGAAGCAATCTGCCAAATTGGCTTAGCAGTTAGCGTGTGTGAGTCTGGAGGAATTCGAGGCCGCTGTGGTGTAGCGGAAGCATATCCGGCGCGTAACTGCAAGACCTGGGTTCGACTCCCGGTGGCTACCAATGAGAATTTTTCCGTGACTCACTTAGAAAGGTGGAAAGCGCGAAGATCTTTGTTTGATGTCCCTGGTCCGCGTTAAATGTCTGTATTAATTATTCATTGGCCTTTTAATTATTTCTTCAGTTGCTGCTTACCATCTTTGGTGAATCCCTAGCATTGTGCGGGGCTCCAAGAAGCAACCTGCCAAATTGGCTTGGCAGTTAGCGTGTGGGAGTCTGGAGGAATTCGAGGCCGCTGTGGTGTAGCGGAAGCATATCCGGCGCGTAACTGCAAGACCTGGGTTCGAATCCCGGTGGCGGCCAAAGAGAATTTTTCCGTGACTCACTTATAAACGTGGAAAGCGCGAAGATCTTTGTTTGATGTCCCTGGTCCACGTTAAATGTCTGTATTAATTATTCATTCGCCTTTTAATTATTTCTTCAGTTGCCGCTTACCATCTTTGGTGAATCACCAGCATTGTGCGGGGCTCCAAGAAGCAACCTGCCAAATTGGCTTGGCAGTTAGCGTGTGGGAGTCTGGAGGAATTCGAGGCCGCTGTGGTATAGCGGAAGCATATCCGGCGCGTAACTGCAAGACCTGGGTTCGAAGCCCGATGGCGGCCAATGAGAATTTTTCTGTGACTCACTTATAAACGTGGAAAGCGCGAAGATCTTTGTTTGATGTCTCTAAATGCACTTTTAACAGGACCTTGAGCTTCTAAACAACCAAAAAGTGGTGGATACCTTTGCATATTGCAACTGAATTAAAAGTCATGTATATGAGCGTGGTGTTCACATTATTCTGTCCAACTCCTATAGAATGGAAGAATAACTACAGTAAATACTTAAAAATAGTTTGATATGAAAATAGGAGGGAATTTTAGTTTTTTTACATTTGAAATGCTTTTTCCTTTTTAGTTTTCGCACTGGGTAGTACAGTGTAAAAAAATATTCTATCCTTACCAAAGAACTGGGTCATCGCAAACAATCTCAGAAGAAACATCATGCATCGTTTGAACTTCAAAATAACGTAGACAGCTGACGATCAAAATGCTTATTTCGGACGTTTGTTGAATAAGAAATTAGCCGTCAAACAGCAAGGGACGTTTCTCGGCTGCAGAGCAGATCTCCAGAAGCAGAAGAGCAAAGCTATTTAAGGAAAATCCCTCTTTTTATTTCGTCTGGTAAACCTAAAACAAAAAGAGACGGTTGAAATATATCCTAAAATTATATGCTTACTCTATTTGGTGATAGATTTCGAAAACAAAACGTGAAACAAATATGTTCATGAATGGAATTCATTATTAAACATCAAAGAGCAAATCATTCTAAATTACATTTTGGGAAGAACTGTTGCTTGTTTTTGTGTTTTGAAAAGATTTGAAATGTCTTGCTGCCAGGGAAAGTCTTTTATTTCTAGATCCCTTCAAATGAGAATTTCTCCGTAATATTTTTTCTGTTGCATGTCATTAATTAAACTACAAGAAAATGTGAAACACAGAAGGGATCAAGTAGTACAAAACGGTACTTAACTTCAAGACATATTTTCCATTTACCCAATAATACGCTTCGGAGCAATATTTATCCTAAGACAAAAAGGCTTTGTAGTAATGTCCTGAGTGAACTCAGGAAATTTTTAAAAGCTGTTAGAAAGAATAAGAATTTTAGACATGAGTAAATATCGATTTTTGAACGAAATTGGAAAATATTTAATTAGCGAAGTTAAAACACCAATGCATGAATTTAAATTAGAAATGAAACATTGGATATATTTCTCAGGCTTTTAAAAATCTATTTCTGTTTTTTGTAAGAATGCTTAAAATTGGAGTTAGAACTTAATAGATTTATTAATGGTCATGCATCAGAGCTTTCTCGTAAAGTCAGTTTTGCCTTGTTCTTAGACTTCAAAGGTTTTATTGGTATTTTTCTCTCAAAATGTTTGAAAATCGTTGTTTCGTATTTTATGAGATGTACAAGTTTTGTTTTAAGATGAGCATTTAAACAGTATGAAATAGCCGTAATTTTTAGTAGTTAGTAAGTTAGGTTGATTATTTGAGTTTAGCATCCCAAGATTGCCACTGCAGCCCGAAGAGCGCGAATTACCACAGTTGTCATTTTCGTAGCAAACATTTCGAAAAGCCTAGAAATCCTACAAATAATTCTAAAAGGACTGACAAATAAGTTACCTCCAATTTAACCTTCCCTTTGTGTTTCTGTTTTCTTATGTAAATTTTAGTTCTTTCTCGATTCAAGGTTTCTCACTGAACCACACATTACTTCCCCGAAAATCATGTACACTTTGGCAACGTTGAGAGTGAGCCAGAAGAAAACAAACAGACTACGTTGAATGAAAAAAAGGTGGATAATGGCGATATAATTGGAATAGAGAAAGATGTGGAAGCTTGTTGTAGATTTATTTTAATCGATGTATAACGTGTTGTAGACATACATTGTATGATTTGTAACGTACCAGGAGATGTGACGTACCTGCCAGAAGGACGCATAAAGGCAGATAGGAATCAGAATAAAACGTCCGCGTAGTTCAATTGGTAGAGCAACATATTCCGGAATGAAGGGACCCGGGTTCGAATCCTGGCCCGAATAAAAATGACAGAGAAATTCACTTCGTTATAATGGCGCCCGAACTATCCGGATGACCCGACCGTTCAAAATCTCGCATTGGTGTGATGTTATTTCCACACCGCGAGATAGGAAAAATAAGAGAATCCCTTCTCCAGCACTTCGAAAAAAAAATAAATAAGGGGGAGATGATGTAACGTACCAGGAGATGTGACGTACCTGCCCGAAGGACGCACACGACATAAAGGCAGATAGGAATCAGAATAAAACGTCCGCGTATCTCAATTGGTAGAGCAACTTATTCCGGAATGAGGGGACCCGGGTTCGAATCCTGGCGCGGATAAAAATGACGGAGAAATTTACTTCGTTATAGATTGAGATTTCTATGTTGATACAAAAGCTCACTATTAAGTGTCAGCTGATAAATCACGACTTGATGATTATGGTGTGTTAGTGACTTGAAACGTCTAGCACGTCAAAAAAAAAAAAGAACAAGTTGCGATTAAGATAAGTACTGAATCGTTCAACCTGGCCCTTTTATTCCTCTAGTTATTTCTAGAGTGTAATTTATGTTCAATGAGTTAGATAAGAGTTCTAGTTAAGTAAATATGGTTTGTGTGCAAAAGTTCGACCGGTGTTTTTTGGTAGAGAAGAGAAACAATCGGTTTTGCGCAAATAACATTTTTCTTTACCTCAAATACTACAGTCTTGTGACGATTATACACTATCTAGCAACAGGTAATTGGACACCCCTACAATCGACGATATCTGCTGTCCTGATACATGTCACGGCCGCCGCCGTAAAATATCGTGTTGGAAACAACTACGCAACCAGTCGCATGCAAGATGCCACGCAGTTCGGAGCTCTCTGATTTCGAGAAAGGTGTAATCGTCGGGTATCACAGAAACGGCCGATCCATACGTGAAATATCCAGCGAGTTGAAGTACCCAAAATCGACAGTGGCCTACGTGATTGGCAAGTGAAAGATGAGAGGTGACAGTCGGAATGTGCCCCGACCCAGCAGACCCATAAAACTGGGAGTTAGAGACCGACGGGTGCTGGCCAGAGAAATTCGGAAGAACTGCACCAAATCGATGGGCCATATCCGCGAGGAGTTTCAACACGCATCCGGGAGTGTTCTTTCGATGAATACCATCCGTAAGGAAGCCCATCTGCTCGGTTATCATAGACGTGCTGCCGCCCACAAGCCTTTGATCACCAAGTCCAATAGCGCTGCTCGGCTAACGTGGTGCACAGAACATCGACAGTGGACCGTTGAACAGTGGAAACAGGTTCTCGGGAGCGACGAATCAAGGTTCACCCTCTACCGTTCGGATGGCAGGGTCTGGGTTTGGCGTCTGCTTGGAGAACGCCTCCTGCCGGAATGTATTGTGCTAACTGTGAAGTTCGGCGGCGGTGGAATTATGCTATGGGGGTGTTTCTCCTGGTATGGCACGGAACCCTTGGTCGCAATTTCTGATAGACTCAACACCGAGACCTACTGCACCATTTTGAATGACCATGCGCTTCCTACGTTGTGGCAGTTTTACGGAATGGACCCATCTTACTTTCAGGATGACAATGCCACCTGTCATGTTGCGAGGTCCACCATGGCTTCGTATAGTGACAATGGGGTTAGTCGAATGGACTGGCCTGCGCAGAGTCCTGACCTTAACCCTATCGAGCACCTCTGGGACGAGTTGGAGCGTTGACTCCAAATGCCCCCACCGTCCGAAATCGGTGAAGAAACTGACTTGTCTTCTCCAAGCCGAGTGGAAGAAAATATCGCTAGCCGTCGTACAACGCCTGGTTGAGAGTATGCCCCGGAGGGTCGCAGCTGTAATCGCCGCTCGTGAAGGCTCCACCAACTATTGAAGGTTAATGAACTTCGTTTTCCTTTACTATCACAGGTGTCCAATTACTTGTTGGTAGATAGTGTATATTGATTAAGATAATACAACGTAGTTGTCCCAAATGTTTATTTTTTCAAGCCGACCATGGTTTCGCTGGGTGTTGACCTAGCTTCATCAGGACGAATGACAAGTAAATATTCAAATTGTGTATGACATCATAAATGGTGTTTACAGTCACGTGTATGTGGCGCTTTGTACATAGGACAGACCCGTAGAGCCTTGCGTTTTCGATTGAAGGAGCACAAGACCTACATTCGGAATTGTGACCTAAAGAAGTCATCGATGGCTAAACACTGTTACGAAAAGGACCACAAATTTCTCTTTGAAGAAGCAAAACGTATTGACAAGCCAAATTCAACCACCAAACTTGATATTTTGGAAGCTTTCCATATATATCAGAAGCCTTCGCAACTTGTTAATGACATGGCATCCACGCCATTTCTATCAAACGCTTGGAAGCATCTAACCAAAACACGTGACTGTAAACACCATTTATGATGTCATATACAATTTGAATATTTACGTGCCATTCGTCCTGATGAAGCTAGGTGAATACCCAGCGAAACCATGGTCGGCTTGAAAAACTAAACATTTGTGATAACTACGTTGTATTATCTTAATCTATAAATACCATTTTTATTCTTTTATACAGTATAATTGGCATTAATATTTATGACCTCTTTTGCCATCTTTCTCGAAGTAACTGAATTCCCCTTCTGTAGATATCCTTTGTTTTGGAGCCAAAAACTCTGGTAATGTAGTTTCAATATCTTCAACTTTATCGAACGTTCTTTCAGCAAAGTTGTTTTGAAGAGATCGAAAAATGTGGTAGTCCATAGGTGCAAGGTCTGGGGAACGTTGGATGGGAAGTATTACCTCACCCGCGGTGAGGTAAATACTTCCCATCCAATGTCGAGTAATTTTCTCTGAGTGACTAAAATGCATGAGGTTTTACGTTGTCATGTTTTCAATCAGCGTTTCCAAATGTTGGAAGTACAGGTCGGAATTTATCGTTTGGTTGGGTGCATGCAGCTCCCTGTGGATTAAACCCTTGTTATTACACCATACACTTAACAAGATCGTTCTCGAATACAGTCCTTCTCTTGAAGTCACTGCAGCAGGCTCTCCAACTCGACATACAGTCCTTTAACGTTTTACATTTTTGCAAAGGACCCACTTTTCATCACTCGTAACTTATCGTTTCAAGAAAGGTTGATTTCTGTAAAGCTCAAGCAAAGAAAGACAGGTGGTCAATCTGTCCGACCAAATTCTTGCGGATTGCTCATGTGATATCCACTGGTCGAACTTTGTGATAAACCCAAGCGCATGAATCCTTGTTTCTACTGTGTTCTGCGTACAAAATATTATGATAATTCTTTCACGGTTAGATATTGGTTATTTGATATGGCTGGATTGAGATCCTCTTCAGAAACCTCTGATGGACGTCCAGGGCGTGGTTGATCTCTGCATCTTCTGTTTTCTTCACGGAACCAACGGGGACATGTGCTTTCGTTTACAGCATCCTCGCCATACACCTCACAATTGTTGCGGCATGCTTCAGCTGCATTGCTGCCTTTGTCGAACTCGTAAAGCAAACAATGCCTAGTGTGGTCCTTATTGCTGGACATGTTAACCTTTGAGTGGGTTGTTTACGAATGAGACGTACATGCATATCTGGTGCTATTTTTTAGCCTACTTCTCGAAGCATTTTGGCCATGACAGGCTCCATCTATTATTGCACTTGTTACTTAATTTTTTTAAGGAATTCGAATCTTGAAAAACGGTTAGAACTTTTGCGCACTGTGACGTGCCTGCCCCGCAGGACGCACACGACACAAAGGCAGATAGCAGCGTGAACGAACGTCTGCGTAGCTCAGTTGGTAGAGCAACTTGTTCCGGAATAAGTGAACTCGGGCTCGATCCCCGGCAAGGACCAAAAATGACGGCGAAATTAACTTCGTTATAATGGCGCCCGAACTTCCCGGATGACCCTACCGTTAAAGATCTCGCAATGGTGTGATGTTCTTTCTACACCGCGAGACAAGAAAAATAAGAGAATCTCTTCTTCAGCGCTTCGAAAAATAAAATGTGTGATGTTGCATTCCACACACCAGATTGACTGGGAGTTTTCAAGTGCACGTTCCACGGCGGATGGCTGCCTGCAACGATTCATGGTCACGGCTGACCCGTGGGTCATGCCCCCGGCCCTCTTTCAGGGGGGATGTGACGTGCCTGCCCCGCACGACATAAAGGCAGATAGCAGCGAGAACGAACGTCTGCGTAGCTCAGTTGGTAGAGCAACTTGTTCCGGAATAAGTGGACTCGGGTTCGATCTTCGGCGTGGACCAAAAATGACGGAAAAATTTACTTCGTTATAACAAACCTAACAGCAATTTCAACTACAAGTAATAAAAATACTACTGAAGTGGAAAAAGAAAATAACGCTGTAAATAGCAGCAGCACCCAAACACAAACTCAGGATCGTGTTTGGGAACAGGAAGAACAAAACATGCGTAATAATGAGGCATGACGTGTGGTTTGCGTGACCTCAGAACAAAATGCGCTCGCGGAGTACAATAGCATCCGTTGATTGGAAGTCACCGGACGGTGTGCATAAGTGTTACAGACGTTCGATTGTGCTTGTGTACTAGAGACGACGAACTGCCCGTCGAGAACCTCTTGATGATTTTACTTGTGGTAGAATAAGTGGGAAGCTGCGGAAGAGGCGGAATGTGATGAGTGTGGCCCAAGGGTTTGCTATCGCCCATATCATCGAATCGCGTGCATCGTCGGCTTTCAGGATTACAGGTACAGCTGTGTGACGTGTCGGCCCCGCAGGACGTACACGACATAAAGGCAGATAGCAGTCAGAACAAACGTCCGCGTAGCTCAATTGGTAGAGTGACTTATTCCGGAATGAGGGGATCCGGGTTCGAATCCTGGTGTGGACAGAAATGACGGAGAAATTTACTTCGTTATAACGGCGCCCGAACTTTCCGGATGACCCGGCCGTTCAAAATCTGGCATTGGTGTGATGTTATTTCCACACCGCGAGATAGGAAAAATCAGAGAATCCCTTCTCCAGCGCTTCGAAAAATAAAAATGTGTGATGTTGCATTCCACACACCAGATTGACTGGGAGTTCTCAAGTGCACGTTCTACAGCGGATGGCTGCCTGCAACGATTCATGGTCACGGCTCACCCCTGGGCCATGCCCCCGGCCCTCTTTAGGGGGGGATGTGACGTGCCTGCCCCGCAGGACATACACGACATAAAAGCAGATAGCAGTCAGGAGAAACGTCCGCTTAGCTCAATTTGTAGAGTGACTTATCCCGGAATGAGGCGATCCGGGTTCGAATCCTGGCGTGGACAGAAATGACGGAGAAACTTACTTCGTTATAGCTGTGCAAAAGACCGGTGGCAGTCGTTCACCAAAAAACACCCCCAGTGAAGACCGTTCCTACAAGCCAAGCGGGATTAACACCGGACATCAGGTAACCTTGCAAAACAACTGAACATGAGCACAAGACGCACAATGTGTGGCTTACAGTGGCCAGGTGACTACACAAGGGTGGACTATTTTCCCGACGACCAGAACGCTGTGTTCCACTAACTGCTCATCGGAGACAACATTTATGGTGGTCCAGAGAACATAAAGATTGGGCTGCAGAACAGTGGGGTACGATACTCTTTACTGATGGGAGTAGACTTAGTCTTCCTAGTGATTCTGGACGTCAGATAATATGTCGTGATGTAGGCACTTGTCGTCTCCCCGAAAACATCAATGAAAGAAATAGATATAGCGGTCGCGGTGTTCTCCTATGGGGATGTATTCTGATGCTTAGAAAATCATAAAGGAGGGGTATGCATGCTGCTTTTCCTTGTGAATTTTTTTCCCGTTAGTCAAGTAAATGTACAAATACACTATGTGATCGAAAGTATCCGAAAACCCCTTTTGAGTACTGCATTTTACCATATACTTCACAGATATGGTCCGTAAAGTTTAAAAAAACCCGCATGCTTCCTGGCAAAGATCATAAACAAGCATGAACAGTAGAATGGGGCGTACAGCAGAGATCAGTGACTTGCAACGCTGCGCGGTCATAAGATGCCATCTTAGCAACATGCCAATTCGGGAAATTTTTCCCCTTCTGCAGCTGTCCTTATCATGTGTAAGCGTGATATTATGGTGGAGTGGAAACACTTAGTAGCAACAACAGCGCAATCGTGATCTCTCAGTCCGCGTAATATGAAAGAAAGGCACTGCTGAATGCTGAAGCTGGTGGTGCAACAAAATCGCCTGTCCTCGGTTGCCCCACTCACTACCAAATTTCAAAATGACTCTGGAAGCAACGACATTACCATAAGGGTTCAACGAAAGCTGAAGGAACAGGTTTCCATGGTAGATCCTCCTCACACAAGCATAACGTCAGGAAGATCAACGGCAAGCGAAGGCCGGAGTGGTATGAAGCTCGGCGCCAGTCAGTAGACTCTGGGGCAGTGGACTTGAATTCTCTGGAGTGATGAAACACGCTTCACCTTCTGGTAGTCCGATATAAAGTCTGAGGGTGGTGGATGCCAAGTAAGCACTGTGTTGTGTCATCTGTGAAGTTAAGGTGGAGGAGGCATTATGCTCTAGTGCTGTTCTCCATGGTTTAGGCTGAGCCTTTTAATTCCAGTACCCGGAAATCTTAACGCTACTGCCTATAATGATATTCTCGACAATTATGTGCTTCCCACATTATGACAATAGTTCGGTGACGGCTCTTTCCTTTACCAACAGCATAATATACTAGTCAACAAAATGAAATTCGTGTAGGAAAGTTTGATAAGGTGAGTGTGGAAGAACGTGATTTTGCAGCATAGAGCTTCGATCTCAATGAACACACCTTTGGAATGAATTGGAACGCCGACTGCGATCATGCCGAACCGCCCGACATGGATTACCGACCTTATGACGAAGTAAATTTATCCATCATTTTTTATGCCAGGGGCCGGATTCGAACCGACAACTCTCGGATCCGCAGCTCCGAGTGCTATGCACTATACTACACTGGCATTCTCACTGCTATCTGCCTTTATCTCATGTGCGTCCTACGGGACAGGCACGTCACATTTACCTCTTCTCTCCCCCCCCCTCCCGAAAGAGGGCCGGGGTCATGGTCCACGTGTCAGCCGGGACCATGTGCCGCTGTAGACAGTCATCCGACGAAGAATGTGCATTTGGAAAATCCCAGACAATTTGGTGTGTGGAAAGTAACATCACACCCATTTATTTTTTGGAAGCACTGAAGAGATTCTCACTTTTCCTGTCTCACCGTGTGGAAAGAACATCCCACCATTGCGAGAAAATTAACGGTCAGGTCATCCTTGAAGTTCTGGTTCCAATATGAGGAAGTAAATTTTCCACCAGGAGAGGTATCAGAACCCCCAACTCTCGGCTCCGAAGCTCAGAGTGCTATCCATGTGCTCTCACTGCTATCTGCCTTTCTCTCATGTGCGTCCTGCGGGGTAGGTACGTCACAACCTGACTAATGCTTTTGTAGTAGAACGGAAGGCAATTCTCACAGTAACATACCAAAATATAGCTGAAAGCCTTCCCAGCAGAATGTAGACAGCGAGAGCCCTAAAGATGACCAACTCGACATTAATTCCTTTCCTGTTACAAGGAGTTTTGGGGAAGCCAGGTGTCCAGATACTTTTTATTAGGTAGTGTATATATTTCATGATGCATAATGGGAAAATATGCACCAGGATATACGATCTTGACCTTGCTTCTATTGTTTTAAGAAATACAATAAAGAATTTCCTCCCGAATGGTAGAGTGGACTTCTAGCAAATTGTTGAAGTTAGGCCTGTATTAGATTCCCGGAAGAGGTATGAAGTTGAACTTATCTTAGCTCTGTGGTTCTGTACCTGCAGTTTAACAAAGGGCCGTAAATTAGGGATAAACGACTTCTAAGAGCCTTAAATGCTGAAGAGATTGTTAAATTGTTTTTGTTTCAAGGACCACCATGATCAAATCTAAGGCTATAGGAAGTCGTCCGTCTCTAGATAAGGGCCATTAATATCTACGGCAGGTACAGGACCAGAACGGTGATACAAGTGTTATACCCGTACCCGTGCCTTATCCGCGAAGCAACCTCGCGCCCATCTCGGACGAATGATCGATTACCAGCGCCTCAGACAATTCGGCAACCGGGCTGCTGATTTTTAATTCTCCAAAAATATGTTTTCCTGTTTTGGTTTCTAAAAATGAAAATAACTGTCTACAGACTTGTACAGAATGTGGTAACTTAAGGTTTAAGGTTTTTATTTGCAAAAAAAAAATAGTGGTAACTAGAACTAACTGAGTATAATTGCATTTTTCGCTCTACTAATAAGAAAACACGAAGTTAATGACAAGAACTACACATCGCATTTCATAGCCTTTACATTCACTTTTCTTGAAAATAAATACTACTGAAGGATCTGTTAACAAGAATTAATAATAATGATTTGCTTTTTTCTTTCGTGTGTTCTTTCTTCTAATTTCCTGATCATGACGAAGTTGCTTCCGTTAAAATAACGGGAACTAAGAAACCTACTTGACTTTCCATTTCTGCCTAAGCGACTTTTTATCGCTAAACATTTTTTGACATTGACATAAATCACAAATCCTCCTGACATTGGAGGGGTGGTGTTTTTCAGAGCTGTCAGCACTGTACTTTCCATTTACAAAGTTATAAATAACAAGAAAGATAACAATTTTTTGGCTGTTCCTTGTCAAATAACTCTTCAACAAGGAGAAGTCCTATGCTGAGCAATTTTTAAACCTTTCTTGGCCCCATAGCTTTGCAGTTGCCATTGAGCCTGCATCCAAAACAGGATATTGGACTTTCCATCCTTGCCTGAAATAGTTTTGTCCCATAATTAGATTTTGACACCGACACAAAACATTGCTATCATATTTGGGTGGTCGCCTAAAATACAACCCAATTTGGTTTATTGTGTGCTTGCTGCATACGTTTGTATATGAATCATCGCATTTCATGGCCTTTACAAATATGGAAGTTAGATAAGATTCAGTTGTCACAGAAATACATTCTGCTCACAATTCTTGAAAGATTTTGATGGTAGAACATAAGTGATAAAGGGATTTTTTTCTATATTCGTTCACTAAATAATGTTATTGATCCACCACTTTATCGCTCCTTCATTTGTCTTAGTCCATGTAGTTTGTTTCAGGATATTTTCCGAAATTATAGTTATGGTAACTGGAAAGATAGTAGATTCCCTTAACATTTTGGCAAGTGAACAAAAACTGGAAGGAACTGATTACTTCTGTTCTGAAAAAGGAGAGACTTCACAATTAACATGAAAAGGCGACATGCACGTATTTCGAAAATGCATGTTGATGGTTTTGTTATTGTTGTGTCTTTAGGTTCTATTCCATGTGATAATTATTCAAAAGATACACTCATCGTAGGTACAACAATTTAATAACAAGAAACTATCAGAGGACAATTAATAAGCTAAGTAACTGTCTCGTTAGCATAATAGTAAAATACACTGCTGGCCACCCAAAATGCAACACCAAGAAGGAAGCATCCGATTGGCCTGAAATTCGCAGCATGCGTCGCCCGCGAGAGGACATGCAGACGATTAGCATTGCAGGGAATATGCAAATGATGTGCGGCCGGCACGCCACCGAGAAGCACTATAAGAAGGGTGCACAGAAGGCGGGGTGTAAGTAGTGGAAGTATGTTGTGCTGCCGTACCTGTGCGTGGGAAGCTTCCTGATGCCTCGTCGCAGAATACGGCAGTCATTCCAGCACGTTTCGGAGTTTGACAGAGGACGGACGAATAGTGACTTATCGCGACAGCGGTTTAGCGTACCGAGACATCGGCGCCCGTGTGGGACGACATCCAGGCACAGTGAGGCGAGTATGGATTCGGTGGGTGCAGGAGGGACGGACGGACCGACGAGAGCGATTGCCGCAGCCGCGGCACACCACCGAACTAGAGGACCGGCATGTTGTGCGGCGGGCAATGACGGCTCGCACCGCCACATCACAAACGTTAGCGCAGGAATTAGAGTGTGTTGCGCAACAACCTGTGTCAGCACGTACCATTCGACGTCGTCTGCAGGAGCGGGGACTTGTCGCACGGCACCCATTGCGTCAATTACCATTGACGTTCTACCACCGGCGTGTGTGGCGGCAGTGGGCGGTTGAACGCAGCACCTGGACTACGGAATGGCACGACATTGTCTTCTCCGACGAATCCCGCTTCTACCTGCAACACCACGATGGTCAGATCCGCGTGTGGCGGCACCGCGGCGAGAGACTGTGTGACGCCTGCATTATGCATCGCCATACCGGTCCGTCGCTTGACGTTATAGTTTGGGGCGCAATTGGATATGACACCCGAATCCCTTTGGTACGCATCGCCGGCACACTCAACAGCCACCGCTACATCTCCGCCGTTTTGGAGCCTGTAGTCCTCCCTTACCTGCAGGACCTGCCAGCGGCCACGTTTCAACAGGACAATGCGCGCCCGCACGTGGCACGCAGCGTGCAACAATTCTTCACGGCCCACCAGGTGTCACTGCTGCCGTGGCCCGCCTGTTCTTCCGATATTTCACCCATCGAACACGTCTGGTCGCTGATCGGCAACCGAGTGGCCCGACAAGCACAACCCGCGGCTACGCCTGATGAACTGTGGCAACGTATGGAAGCATGCTGGACCGACATAACCCAAACCCACATCCAAATCCTCTTTTGTTCGACGCCGCGGCGTGTAGCGGCCATTATTCCCAGCCATGGGGCCCACACGAACTATTGATATCTGCGTGTTCCGCAAGTCGCACAGGCCTGTAAGCTCAATCTTTTCAGCTTTGTATCTGTTGTTATGTGTCCAGTAAATCTGGCTTTGCTATCTCGTGTCCTTCTTGGTGTTGCATTTTGGGTGGCCAACAGTGTACATATGCAGTAGATACGCCCTTGCTTTTAGATGCATCTGCTTCATTAGTTGCGCACAAGATCTCTGCCGCTGTCGTTGTTTTTCAAAACAGTCTGTGCATAGCAAAGCAAGCCAACAATTATCGTGCGCTACATGCAGTTTACATCACGTGCCATTATGTAAACAAATTCGTATTAAGCTTAAACATTTATACTGTTGCAAGACAGAGAGATATCCTAATCCAGAGAAAGCTGAGGGATAAATATTAATCTATTTTCCAAGCGTACAGGTAAAAGTGACTGGTTCCAAGAAAGGTGCAGTGAAACGCACCTCCCACGCCTCATTAGGGATTTCAACAATTAACCAGAGAGCAATCGTTCTGTTCACTTGGCCGTTGGGAAGGCTTCCCATTTTAGGGATCAGGTTTAATGTTCAATGAAGTTTATCAGTTTTACATGAGTGTTACTGTTTGTGCATTGTAAAGGTATGTGTAACACTGTTAACTGAACTTGATCCTTTTGAGCACATGCTTCCCTGTTCAAAGATAAATTGCGTTATGGAAGCACAGAATTACTCCTGTGGTTGTCGAAAACTTTGATCTTAAAATATTGACGGATCTTCATCAACCTAGAGTTTTCTTCATTGCAAAAATGAGAACAATATTTTATACCGCTTTTTGTACTTTAAGGAAGGTAAGCAAAATTTCAAATATCGAAAGAAATCATTTTTGGAATTTAACGAAAGTTTGAGTGGATATTTAGCGTGATGTAACTTACACCATCTATCAGCTATTGAATTTACATATCTCCTTGTGAAAGACTGAGCGATTTGCGAATTTATCTGACGACAAAACTAGTTTCAGAATCGGGAGATTCTCATTAAGAGCGGCTGTATCGTGCGCATCGGATTTCAGATTTGTTAAAATGCAACGTTTGATCCATTGGGGTGAGAGTCAGAGGTGGAGAACCATCGGACGGGTGGAAGCTGGGTATTAAAATAGAGAGGTTGCCAGATTAATGAATGTGTGGGAGAGCATAATATCCAGACTCTGGAGATGTTTGCAAGACTTAGGAGCATGCTGCAGAAGAATCAGCCAGGGTTGGTCAAGAACAACAACAGTTAAGGATTTTCGTTTCGTGTACATAATTACAAGCCGCAATAGAATGATTTCAACCCTCCAACTTGCATCGGAGATGCCAGCTGTCACAGCAAGGGCAGTTTCCAAAGAAACTGCATTACGACGAATTCATAAAACAGAATTATATGCTCAGATGTAGCATACCGTAGCCATTATACCTTAGTTCTTTGGTATGCACGATTGAAATGAAGCAGACAGCACTTCAATTGGACCAATGTATAACGGTGACAGGTTTTCTATTCGGCATAATCACGATACAGCCTAACAAGTGATTCTCGGTGTCAACGCACCTGGAAGGAACATAGGACATGTTAGCACATTCCGTGAGTATCGTGGAAAAAGATTGTTTTGGTGGAAGTGGTTTGTTGTTTTGGGGAAGTGCAACAATCAATGGTCGCACTGACCTACATGTCGTCTCAGGAGGGACTCTTAACTGTCCTGAGATACAGAGACGAGATCTTAGAGCTCTAGGTGAGAGTTTGAGAGATGTCCCTGGACTCTTAACTGTTCTAAGATACAGAAACGAGATCTTAGAGCCCTATGTGAGAGTTTAAGAGATGTCACTGAAACTGAGTTTGAGAGATGTCACTGGACTCTTAACTGTTCTAAGATACAAAGACGAGATCTTAGAGCCCTATGTGAGAGTTTGAGAGATGTCACTGAAACAGAGTTTGAGAGATGTCCCTGGACTCTTAACTGTTCTAAGATACAGAGACGAGATCTTAGAGCCCTATGTTAGAGTTTGAGAGATGTCACTGAAACAGAGTTTGAGAGATGTCACTGGACTCTTAACTGTTCTAAGATACAGAGACGAGATCTTAGAGCCCTATGTGAGAGTTTAAGAGATGTCACTGAAAAAGCTCACCTATATGGAGCTCAAATAGTTGAGGAATATCTTCAGAATGAAGACATCCAGAGAATGGATTTGCCAGCGAGGCCACCGGACCTAAATATCACTGAACATGCAAGAGATTCTCTGAGAAAATGATTTGCAAGTCGTCAATCCCTCTCAAAGAATTTTCTTGCTCATGAAGTCGTCATGAGCTAGAAAATGCTCTTATTGAGAAGTGGAATTTTCCACTCTCTGCATTGTTGGATAATTTTATTAGAAGCAAAAAAGCTGGTTGTGAAAGTTGTATTATACTCCTTACTAGATTACGATAACTTGAATAACAGAGGTGATCTATATTTTTTTAATTGGAAATATTATCCGTTATATTCTTTGAGTGGAAATTTTGGTTTATAATCTGAACAGAATTCTGCTCTGTTCTTTATTTTAAATAGAAATAATTGTATATGTGATTAAATATCCTTCATTAAATTTCAAACATGCCTACTTGAGATATCTTCATTTTCATTCAACTTCCTCAAATTATACATAGTCGTTTAAGTACTTCTGAAAACATAGGTTCGTTCACGCCGGACATCAAACCGGGTCCCCTCACTCCGGAGTAAGTAGCCCTTCCAACTGAGCTACGCGGACATGTGCTCTTGACCTTTATCTCATGTGCGTCCTGTGGCGCAGGGACGTCACTCCCTCCCCCCGAAAGAGGGCCGGGGGAATGTCCCACGGGTCAGCCGAGACCATGTGTCACTGTAGGCAGTCATCCGCTGAAGAACGTGCACTTGAGAAATTCAAGACAATTTGGTGTGTGGAGCGTAACATCACACACATTTATTTTTTCGAAGCACTGAAGAAGAGATTCTCATTTTTCCTGTAAAAAGAACATCACCACTGTGGGATACGTAACGGCCATCTCATCCTTGAAGTTCGGGCGCCAATATGACGAAGTTTTGTCCACGCCCGAACATCTAAGCCGGGTCCCCTGACTCCGGAGTAAGTCGCTCTCCTAACTGAGCTACGCGGACATGTGCTCTCATTGCTATCTGCCTTTACCTCATGTGTGTCCTGCGGCGAAGGCACGTCACATACTTCATTATAATGTGAGTGCATGTCCTATTTTCAATCTTCTAGGCAGCAGACGAATGGCAAAATTCTCAAAAGACAATAACATGTCTATCAATTCTGCTAATGGCCTTCTTTGAGTATACTAATATTAATCTCATAATTTCGGTACCTGAATCTACGATTTTAACACCAGAAGTTAGTACCTTGAAATTTTCACTAGCGGCGATTCAGATGAAGCTATACCACTCTTAATTCTTTAAAAATAGATACAAAATGGAAGGATTTACACAACGATCACGAGAGTAACATTAAAAGTTTTCTAAATGCATCCGTACATCATCACCTTGCAAAATGAAGGACATTTTAACTCCTGTTTTGCGACTATTAATACTCATTTAATGGATATTTACGAAGGTATCGAAGTTGATTTTTAATAAATTCATTAAGTCCGAATTAACTTTTAATAAACTACGCTAATTCAAAATAGGCCGAAGCATGGACACTTGCATAGAATAAAAACTGTTAAAAAGGCCTAGGCCTAGGGCCTATAAATTAATATTTAGTGCCTAAGCAAAAGCGCAATGCTATTGATTTTATTTGATACGTAAACGTTATGAATATGAAGTCGGCGAATTAAAAACTGTTAAAAAGGCCAAGGTATAGGCCCTTTGAATTAATTAAGCAAAAGAAAAGCATTACAAACTTGACATGTTATGTAAATATTTAGTGCCTAACCACAAGTGCAGCGTTATTATAAAATCCCGCCTTATCGTCCTTTTCTGAACACAGTATGAGTTATGTGTAATACTGTAGTTTCGTCGAACACTGTAGTTTTAAGAAATGTACGGCGATCTTTATAACCCCCTCTCTTCTGTTGAACTTTTGTGGCCAGTCACCCTAAACTGGTATGAATCGGCGTAAAAATTCAGACAGACAAAGGAGCTCCTTCCCGTCGTTAGGCGCCTTGGAAAACTAAAACATAATTAGGAAACTTGGAAAACTGCCACACATTCAAAGTGTTCCTCGGAGGAATAGCACTTTGTGCCCGGCCTCTTAATGAAAAACGTGTGACAGTTTTCCTGTGTGGCGGTTTTCCGGCAACCCCACCACACTAGGTAAATAATGAAAGTATATCCCCCCACCCCCACCCCCAACATTCAAACAGTATGTCAAATCGACTTATTAGTTAGCCCATGATGACAATCAAAACGCCCATCTCGGACTTTTTTTCCTGGCCTTATTTTCCTCGGACTTTTTTTCCTGGACTTTTTTCCTGGACTTTTTTCTGCGTTTATCAACAGTTTCGGACTTCTTTCCCTTGGACTGTTTTACCTGGACTTTTTTCCTCAGACTTTTTTACCAATTACCGATCTGAACAAACTGCTTCCGGCCCAATAAATAATTCTGAAACATGCTAATTGCAACACTTCTAACCCCAATCCTCTCTAACTTAGTTAATAATATATCATGGCATACAGTATCAAATGCTCTAGAGAGATCACAAAAGAGTTTAGCAAAACTATTTCCAGAATCTAATCCGTCCTGTAAATAATTTATAACATCTAGAACAGCAGTCTCAGTTGAAAATCCCTTACGGAAACCATGCTGATTGTTGTCCAGAATATCGTTACTATCCAGATATGAAATTAACCACCTATATAATGTAAGCCTTTCCCAGACTTTTGCAAACACCGAAATATTGGCAACTGGACGATAATTTGTCACATCAGTTATCAAACTCTTTTTAAGGATAACACTAATTCAACTAAGGGTCATAGGAGAGGTAACGATACCAGTTTGGAAAATATTATTCAAAAGTTATCTCTATTTCTATATCAGTAAGCACCTATTCGAGAAAAGTTATCTCTATTTCTATATCAGTAAGCACCTATTCGAGAAAAGTTATCTCTATTTCTATATCAGTAAGCACCTATTCGAGAAAAGTTATCTCTATTTCTATATCAGTAAGCACCTATTCGAGAAAAGTTATCTCTATTTCTATGTCGATATATTCTTGGAGTTTATTCAAATCAATTTTGATTTCATATCATAATACGCTCAAAGACATTAATTTTAAACCTAGATCAGATATCCAAAAAGATAGTATATTTATGAATTAGTGGCTGGCCGAATCAAGGCGCAATAAGAACGCATAGCATCCAAAAAAAGAAAGATGTCACCGAATATTCGGTTGTAATGAGCACGTCTTTTGAATCCTTTTCGACACGAAAAATATATTTCGAAGCACATTTTTAGGAAATCTAAAAAATTCAGCAACAAAAAAATACACTTACACCACGTGGGAAAAAGACTGCGCATAATTTAAAATACGCGAAGTGTTGTTCATAGCCAATGGAACCGGTTAAAAATATCAACCAGATTTCCACAATAGGTAAAACATCCAGAAACAGAAATAGCTACTTCCACACACGAAGCAGCTGTGCAGTGTTTTGCGGTGTACAAACTGTGTAGAAATATTTTCTCATTCCGGAAGAAAGATATCATAGACAAAGGAGTTTTCTAATCGAACAGTTAGAAGAAATATAGTGGAAAGATATGAAAAAACTTCACGCCCTCCAGCGGAAAGCTATAAGTTACTTAAAAAAGAAAATATGTAGATTCAAAATACTCTTCATAATGAAGAATAACCTACCACATAAGGATTTTTCTAATGAATATTTAGAATCTAATTAACGTTTTCAAATAAAACTATACTCTGCGTCACTGGCTGAAAAATTTCAAATAATGAAAAAGAAGAGACTATGATAAAAGCATTCTTCATAGCAAAAGCTATGCTAAAGAAAAACAATTTTTCGAACACGTCTTTGGAAGCAGAGACAGCGAAAAAATAAAATAAAAAACGGTTTTGGTATTTACGCACCTGTGGTGACGTGGAGTGATGTGTAAAAAAATAGAGAAAAATAGCTGCCTGCAGTGACAGAAAAATCAGTGGTAATGCTGGAAAAAAATAAATAAGAAAAGGTGAAAGGGAGAAAATTTCGAACTTGGGTAATGGGACGCCATTATAACGAGAAGAACGAAGGGAGGAAGAAACAGCAACCATTTTTGTGACAAGGTCACAAGAGTCACATAGAGGTTACGACTTTCTAGGAAATTTGGAGAGTGGCATTTGCAGAGACCAGAGCAGCTGCAACAGGGGATGTTAGAGTACGTCGTGGGAAGGCCACAGGACTCTGAGAGCGCGATGCCTCAGGATTCGGGGTTCAAACTGCAATCATATGATTGGTTGTGTGCTGTCCAGGGTCATAGGAGAAAGTTGAGTGAGGCAGGAGAAGAGTTTTGGCGGGACTCCTGGTTCAGGTAACAAGAGGAGCGGATGATAGGCCATCTCTCGGAATAAAGTTTGAGACCTAAAAAGTCTGAGCGCTCAGCTGCGGTTGAGTCGCCGGTATACTTTATCACTAGCCGAAGTCAGTGGTCGATTTTTGTGAATTACTGAGGTAATAGGCTGCGGTCTAACAAAATAAAAAATAAGTAGATAGTGTACCTCTAGTAGAGCACTCACCGTGTTTTAAGTAGCTAATAGATGATTTACACGGTAGCCTGAGTGGTTCTGACTAAGAATTATGAGATGTCTCAGATGACTGACAAGCTTGTAATAACAACTTGAATAACCGACTGTGGATGACGTGTAACTCACTGCTGTGTGTGTGACGTAGATTTTTAAACAGAACTGTGCGGGTTAAATACCTAAATAATTTGACCTCAGATTGACGATTTCCTCCATCAACTTTGTACATGTTGTCCTAACTGAAACGGACTGTATATAAATTAAAGAAGATCCATGTCTGTGAAGTTGTCAGCTGTGTGTCATCAATGCTTGATCCTTCGTTACGCATCTGAGGTGAGTAATGGTGTGTGAAATAAGTCGTCCAGGCTTTACAAATTCTGGACTGGTGGCAGCGACTAACTCTGGTAAAAATACTCTCATACCTGAGTGCATATATATATATATATATATATATATGTGTGTGTGTGTGGATGGTTCAGAGGTACAAAAACAGTATTAATCAAATGGTGGCTACAAACTAACAACTACATAACTAAGAAGGAATTTAACATCACCCTAGCGAGAACACTGTGCATTATTTAAAAAGAAAAATGTTCTCCATCTTTGCTGAAGCGAATGGCATACAGTAAAAAGAGAGATCTTTCAACATTATATTTAGAAGCTGATGTGCAGGTAAACATAACTACACACTAACACCACCTAGTGCCAGAACTGTGAATTACAAAACCCACGAGTACATGCAGATTGTTCCACATGGGTAATGGTTTCCGGTGTTGATTTTGCTTGTAAATAGGACTTTTAGAAACAGAGGTATCGTAAAAAATATATTAAATATTTCCTAACCCTAAAGGGAAAGTCCAACATTATTTTGGGGAGAAAATGCGCACAAAATGTTTTCTTAGTTAGTAGTATCTGACGGAAAAAACTATTTTTTCAATCGGATGTTCAGGCGCGCAGATATTGCTGTAAATATACTCATCGTCAAAAAAAAAAAAAATTTATATAGTTGCACCCAGAAAGAAGCAACCAACAGGAATGAAACATAGTGGGTAGGTTTGAAATCGTGACACATGCAAATGATACAAGTATCATGCTCGGCCACACAAGTGACGCAAGCAAAGAGGGGTCGCAACGCTGTGCCTGACAGGCTATATAAGGTCATCCCGTTGCGCGTGCTTTCTATTATGACTCGTGTTGCTGTGTTGGTTGCATCCTCTGCAAGTGAAGTAGGCCTCGAAAAAAAAGTTCAGAAGCAATTCGAGCAGTTGGAGGAGTTCGAGAGGTATAATGAATTAGCTTTGTTTATCTTTTCGCTAAGCTAATTATTATGAATGAATAATGCTCTACCCACCAGCTAGCTAATGATATACTTGTACTAAGCTTCAAAGTAGTGAATTCAAAAGGGTGTTGTTTCTAGTTAATTACGAACGTAAATAAAGTCTTAACGCTGGTTATTTATGGTAAGAAACTAATTGTAAACCTAACAGCCAGACAGAGGTCTGACAAAAACTATGAATTGAGAAAAACTAACTTACACAAACTTCTTTATTATAAGACTCTTGGTCATCTAAAGCACACACACACAACTTGTTTTACACTAATGAAGCATCTCTCCTCATAACAACACAATCTCTCCTCGTATTATAAACGCTCTCCGTAAACAACAACGCTCTCTCATAACAACAACAAAAGCTCTCCCTAAGTCTCGATGAACGCGCCTATATACTAGCTACCACCACGTCATGACTTACACTCATTGCCAGATCTCATTCATCGGGTGAAATAATATTTCGTTCAGTAAGAAGATAATTTACATAGTAAAATAAAATAACTAGAGATAGTAAAATCAAAAGGAAAGTGAATATAGAGTATACGTTACATCATCTCCCCCTTAATTTTTTTTTTTTTTTTTTTTTGTTTCCGAAAAACCTATCAATTTTGGAGTGTAAGTCTTACATTTCGTTGATTGACGTTTCTCGACCTCTTTTTTGATTTGTTGTTTGGTGGTAGCCGTATTTACATTATCAAACTTGGCATGACAAATTGAAGTCTGTATTCGTCTGTGAAACTTGTATTGTGGAACAAAACAAACCTGCATCGGCATACCTTCCTTTTATTCTGCCTAGCAGGAATCACTTTTTTAATTTCAAATGACGTTCTCATTATTCGGTGAATACATACCAACTGTATCAGCAGCGAAGATTGCCTGGAGCTGCCTAACAGTAACAATTTTATTATTTTAATTTCAAATTACGTTCGCATTATTCGTTGAATACATACCAACTGTATCAGCAGCGAAATTTACCTGGAGCTGCCTAACAGTAACAATTTTATTATTTTACCCCTAAGCACATAGATATACATAAAAAAAGTGGATTAGTAGATGGACATAGAAGAAATATAAAAAAAAAAAACACATATATACACAAAAAAGAATGCATAGGCCCACACGAAAAAAAGAAATTCTGACACGCCAACTGGTCGTGCAGGAAAAACAACAAACTGAGAAAAGAACCTGTCCACGAGAACTTACTTATCTCGAGGACGCATAAAAAACTCTAGTGCGATAACATTTTCCAGGCCTAATCGGACTGGTAAAATCAGGTGGCTTGGATCTCTTCAGGGACTTTAATGGATCTGGAACATCGGTCTGCTGTCGGTCAGGAAATCCCGGCGGCCGACGGGAACGGTCAGGAATGGCGGAAATCCTTCGGTCCGAAACGGCTGAAGTCTGTGGGTCCAGAAATCCCTGCGGCTGAGAAGAACGGTCAAGAACGGCTGAAGTCTGGCGGTCTGGAAATCCTTGAGGCTGATAGGAACGGTCAGGAACGTCCGAAGTCTGGCGGTCCGGAAATCCTTGCGGCTGATAGGAACGGTCAGGAACGTCAGAAGACTGGCGGTCCGGAAATCCTTACGGCTGATAGGAACGGTCAGGAACGTCAGAAGACTGGCGGTCCGGAAATCCTTGCGGCTGATAGAAACGGGCTCCCCCAGGCTTTTGATATGAAGTCCCTTTGTGCTGGGGCCCGTTGTGTCCTTCCAGTATTCTCTTGGACGGACGTGGCTCCGGCCACATCGTTTGCTTTCTCTTACGCCCACGTGGCATGAGAGTAGCAGTGGGCATCGGCCCTGTTTGCCCTGAACGTAGGTTCCAGGGGCGAAACCCGGGCGGATGCAAAGATTTCTGCCTTCGGCGCTGTTGCGGCGAAGCAGATTGGGGAGACAAGTCACGTTTGCGCCCAGCCTTTGGTGTTGCTGGACGGTTTGTAACATGAAATTTAGTGTTCATAACTGATAAGTCGGAAATGTCCGAAGCCTCTGAGTCGCTGCTGTAATTCAGTGGTCATGCAGGGCGATGTTTAGATTTGCCTATAGGAATACTTTCTGACGAGGTATTCAAAGAAGTAGTAGCCCGCGTTGGTGCAGAGTTATCCGGAAACGGCGCAGCAATAGTCTTGGCAATGGTTGGAGGGAAAGGAACGATACTAGTATTCGAAGAACTCGATTCGAGCCTTGGTCTCATGGGAGAATCAGGTTGCGTGTTTGGAAACCCGTCTTGAGGAGGGGAGGGTGAAGGAAAAATCACTGGAGATTCTTCAAAAATGTTTGTTGGTTCGTCCAAGATTTCTGGCGGTTGATCGTGAGATAGAGACTCTTGAGTCTGTGGAACAGAAGGTTGAGTAGGGTTGATTATGAAATCGATATTCCGTTCATGATACTTGCGACACTGATCAACGTGTACGTATTGAAATTGGTTGTCAGGTTTCTCCAGAACAATATTATTTTCAAAGATATTTGCCACCCGATATGGACCTTCGTAGCTGGGTGCAAATTTCTTCACTAAAGTATGCGAAACAGAAGACTGGAAGTGCGTTTCCACGAGAGTGAGATCTCCAACGACAAGATCTGGTTCCCTACGCCTAGAATTATAATATCTTGCTTGAGCCGCTTGTGCTCCTAGCATTGCAACACGAGCTTTTTCTGCCATGACTCGTACTGATTGCGGAGTTGGTCGCTGGTTTAGTTCGTCGATAATCCCCGTTAAATTTTCAAAAGGGGTTTTAATTTTGCGACCCAGAAAAAGTTCTGCAGGAGTAATTTTAGTAGACTCGTGGACAGACGAGCGGAGGGCGAACGCAAAAAGCTCCAAATGGTCATCCCATCTTTCATGATGATCCATTACAAAAGTCGCAATCCTTTTCACTAACGTGCGGTTAACGCGTTCCGCAGGATTACTCTGGGGATGATATGGGGAAATGAATTTATGTTTAATGTGTAGTCTCGCACACATTCTTTCAAAAATGTCAGAAATAAATTGAGGACCATTATCCGAAACTACTTTATTAGGTGCACCATATCTAGAAAATACTTCATTAACTAAGACATTACAAATAACTTCTGCCGTAGCGGCTTTAATGGGAAAAACTTCAACCCATTTAGAAAAATTATCAGTTAGTACTAAAACGTAACGAGCTTTATTTTTAACAGATAATGGATAAGGTCCCAATAAATCTATTGAAATAATATCAAACACATGAGAACTTGAACTAGATTTCAAGTGACCGGCCGGTCTTACATTACGGTAATTATTAATCTGACACAAGTGACATGATTGAACGTATGCGAGCACACTTTGGTACATGCCAGGCCAATAGGCAACATCCCGCAATTTACAACGGGTCTTGCGAATACCTAAATGGCCTGCAAGAGGTTTGTCATGAAATTCATTTAAAAGGGCTATTCTAAGGGTTCGCGGAATACATGGGCGAAACTCTGCCCTAGTAGTCCGAGATCTTGTATAATAAAGAAGACCCTCTATTACTTCAAAATGTTGTGACCTTCCAGCCAGAGAAGGATCACTTTGTAGGGGCGAACCCGCAAGCAAAAAATTATAGATATCCCCAAAATCTGGATCATTTATTAATTCTGCCATTATCTGCTCTCTGGATGTTATATCAGCTATTAGAAGTAAAGGCTGACATCCAGGAGTAGCTTCTGTGGGGACCCCACTAATCGGAACGCGAGATAATGCGTCCGGTAATTGATTCTTATGACCTGGCTGATATGAAATTTTGATATTGCTCTCCTGTAACTTCAGAGCCCACTTCATAAGTCTTTGAGATAGGTGCTTAGCAGAATTCAAATACTGAAGGGCAGAATGATCCGTAATTATGTTAACCGTCAATTCATTAAGATAACATTGAAATTTATTCAGCGCATACACAACAGCAAGACATTCACGTTCCGTAGCTGAATAATTGCGTTCAGCTTTGGCTAAAGTACGAGACGCAAAAGCTATTGGATGCCCAGCTTGTGACAAAACGCAACCAAGACCAACTCCGGATGCGTCAGTATAAATATCAAATTCCTTAGTATGATCCGGGAAAGCCAACACCGGAGGCTGTGTCAATGCAGACTTCAGTGTTTCAAATGCAGCGTTAGCCTCAGGTGTCCAAATAAACTTCTTGTATTTACGCTTTAAAGCATACAATGGCTCACAGATTGTAGCATAAGCGGGGACGAACTGCTGATACCATCCGGTCATTCCTAGAAAGCGGGATAGTTCTTTTGCTGTTTTAGGCCGAGGAAAGTCAACAATAGGCCTAATTTTTTCATTATCAGTAAATAAGCAGTGGGAAGTGATTTTCAACCCCAGATATACAATCTCGTCCCTCGCTATCTGGCATTTACTAGGTTTTAACGTCAAGCCAGCATTGTATATAAGTTGGAACACCTGTTTGAGCAGAGAAAGGTGCTCGTCAAAAGTCTCTGATGTGATAATAATGTCATCCAAATAGACATGCACATGGGGACCCAGGACAGGTCTGAGAACCGTATCCATAAGCTTTTGGAAAGTAGCAGGTGCAGAAGCTAGTCCAAAAGGCATACGTAAATATTCATAGGCCCCAAAAGGAGTCACAAAGCCTGTTTTATCGACAGAGTCCGGATGTACTGCTACCTGCCAATACCCACTCGCCAAATCCAAGGTTGACATCCATTTGGTTGACGACAGGTCATTTAAAATATGTGACATGACAGGTAGTGGATAATTGATCGTTTTTGTGACTTGGTTGAGCTTGCGGAAATCTGTCACGAAACGAAATTCATTGGATTGTTTCTTTGGAACCAAAAAGGCAGGAGCAGCCCAGGCGCTTGTGGATTCCCTGATTATGCCCTGCGTAATCATTTCAGAAATTTGATGTTGCATTTCCTGTTTCTTATGTGGAGCACAAGGGTAAGGTTTCGTCGCAATTGGTTTCGAACCATCAGTGTCAATGACATGATAAACCACCTGTGTGAAACCAGGTTGATCCGAAAATAAACCAGGGCTTTCCTGTAAAAGGAGAGAAAGCTGGTCTCGTTGCCTCTCATTCAACTGGTTACTCAATAACAAACTCGTTATATCTACAGGAACCGTAGGAATCATTTCGACAGGTTCCGGAAAGGAAATCACATGTTGCACAGAATTCAAAGTTATTTGAAACTTATGTATAAAGTCCATTCCCATTAGACATTTCACAGGTAGTTCGTCTATAAGCAGGAAAGAATGCGTAAAACGAGCTTTTCCCAGCCCTAAAGATAATGTGACGGTTCCTGCGATACTGAAGATTTCATTATTTGCACCTCGCAAATACTGCGTTGCAGGCTGAACGTGTATTGCAGGAAAAGTGTCAGTGCAAAACTTTGTATTTAGGGCTGATATTTCAGACCCAGTGTCGAACTTTGTCTCGACAATAATATCTTCAATTGTTAAGAATACATCAGGCAACTGAGGAGTTTGAACAGTCACTAATACTGTTTTAGGGTCAGAATGCTTGGTATCAGGAAGCAGGACCGACCCTTGGTCTACTTCCTTTGGAAGTTTAAAGGAATCCTGGTTGGGTTATCATGTGGTCTGAAACCTCGACCCTGCCGGGTATCGGGAAAATTTTCACGATGAGGAAAACTGCTTGAAACCTGCGTCGGGAACTCCGCGTGTCTGTTGACATTTTCATATCCTTTACGTCTGCCCTCAGTACGGGCAGAAAAATTATCATTGCCCTGAGCATGATATTGTTCCGAATGCTGCTGATTGAAACGGGGTCGAGCATACTGTGCATTAGTACGATATTCCGAAGCTTGTTCAGAAACTCGCTGTTGGTTTGCCACTCTTCTGTGTGGTGGAACGTATGAAGCTTGGGTGTGCACTTGTGTATGCTCGCGCTGAAAGTTATTATGCCTATTATGCCGCTGAGGGTTTTCGTAATAAGCCTCGCGGGGTGCCCGAGCATGGTGAGTTGAACCATGTTTGCCATGTCGCTCTTCATATGTGCGTATGAGGCGAAGGCATTCATGAATTGTGGTAGGGTGTCGAACCTCAAGGAAATCTTGCAAGAATGGGTCGAGCTGCTGCACAAGGGTATCCAACATGTCAACATGACTGGCATGTGGATCCCATAGGTTATATAAGCGTGTAGTCTCCAACGCAAATGCAACAGGGCTATCATTGGGACCTTGCTGACGTGAAAAAAGCTGTTGAGCAAGGTTAGCTCGACTGAGGCCAAAAGGAAAGACCTCCAAGAATTCTGCACGGAAATTCTCATAATGAGAATCTGGGTTCGACACTCTCCACTGCCGATACCAGGTCTTAGCGGTATCCCTCAAGCAATTGCCGGCGATTTGGACTTTGCAGTCTTCAGGAATATTATATAGATCAAAATGATCTTCCAGATCTTCGAGGAACTTTAAGGACCCCTCCAAACCATTGAAATGAATTGTTCCGGCATGCTGCACGAAATGGGGAAGCATTCTGCTTCGCTGAGAGGATTGAACTCCCTCAGGAACGACCCGCGACTCAGAGTAATAGGAAGCTGGTATATTACGAAATGGTGAAGAATGCCGGGGTGCGTGTAGATCATTCATATCAAAGTTAGAGCCACAGGCTTCTTGCAAATTTTCATAAAAAACACCATTACCCTCGGAACTTGCCTTGGTTTAGAAAATGGAAGTTGTCTCAGGTAAGGAAGACATGGATAATAAACGTCAAGATCTCGTGTTCGAGAAAAGTTCGGGCGCCAATTATAATGAATTAGCTTTGTTTATCTTTTCGCTAAGCTAATTATTATGAATGAATAATGCTCTACCTACCAGCTAGCTAATGATATACTTGTACTAAGCTTCAAAGTAGTGAATTCAAAAGGGTGTTGTTACTAGTTAATTACGAACGTAAATAAAGTCTTAACGCTGGTTATTTATGGTAAGAAACTAATTGTAAACCTAACAGCCAGACAGAGGTCTGACAAAAACTATGAATTGAGAAAAACTAACTTACACAAACTTCTTTATTATAAGACTCTTGGTCATCTAAAGCACACACACAACTTGTTTTACACTAATGAAGCATCTCTCCTCATAACAACACAATCTCTCCTCGTATTATAAACGCTCTCCGTAAACAACAACGCTCTCTCATAACAACAACAAAAGCTCTCCCTAAGTCTCGATGAACGCGCCTATATACTAGCTACCACCACGTCATGACTTACACTCATTGCCAGATCTCATTCATCGGGTGAAATAATATTTCGTTCAGTAAGAAGATAATTTACATAGTAAAATAAAATAACCAGAGATAGTAAAATCAAAAGGAAAGTGAATATAGAGTATACGTTACAGAGGGACCGCGTCGTCGGGCTCCGGGAAACGGGATGGTCTTATCGCCTTCTTGCGCGCCGTACGGGTCGTGAGGATATTACCATAGCACGCTGTTGGCGGCAGTGGATAGAACAACGCACGCAGCAGCGACAGCAAGCGTACGAGAGACCTAAACGAACCACCAAGAGAGAGGACCGACGGGTTTCCGGACATACGCGGAGTGACATAACAGCCGCGATTGCGGATATTCAGCGAGCAGCGGTGCCCTCCGTGCATCGTCTGATTAGTGCCAGTATCATTGGCAGACGGCTGCACGACGTAGGACTACACGCACTCTTAACAACAGTGCATCGTCGCTAAAGACTGTCAGACTATGGAGCCACGCAGAATGGCAGCGGGTGATATTTAGTGACGAGTCCCACTTTTGTCTTGGAGGAGACGACCACCGGATCCGAGTGTGGAGGCACCGTTGTCAGCCCCAAGATGAAAGGATTGTTGTCGAGCGTCACGCGTCCAGAAGGCTTAGTGTCATGGTGTGGAGTGCATTTTATTTACAATGCCAGATCACCTTTAGAGTTCATTACAAGCACTTTGACAGCCCAACGTTATGTTAATGAGGTCCTGCAACCAATGGCATTACCTTTTCTGAACGCTCACTCTAGTGCGATTTTCCAACAAGACAACGCTCATCCGCATACTACTGCTGTATCAAGAGCTTGCCTTCAAGGCACTGACACTCTGCCATGTCCAGCCGCATCTCTAGAACTATCGCCGATTGAAAAGGTGTGGGATGCTATAGGACGCACTATCCGCACTCCACTCTTACCACACAATCTGAAGGACCTGATTGAGAAGATAGAAGCTGCATGGACTGACTTATCGCAGGACACCACTAGGAACCTATACAAATCCATGCCATGGCGTCTGGCATGCTGTGTGAGCAAACATGGCGACCCGACTCCATATTGCGATACACTACTTATTGGCGTGTAGCTCAATAAATATTGTCCATATCAGTCTCAATATTCAATCATTTATTGTTCCTGGTAACCTTTACCTTCCTTCTGAATAGCATTGCAATCCGACACGTCCTGCCGGGCGCAACTATTTTTTTTTTTTGGCGATGAGTGTATGATGTAAACGAAATGAAAATTTATGTTCTTTAATTGCCGACTTGTACGTTACGAAAAATTACAAATTATGTGCAAAACATTTCGCACTAGAAACGCTCTACGAGAAAAAAATATTTTACAATCGGAATATTAGAAGCAGAGATAGAACGATAAATGAGACATACAGGTACGCTCCTTGGCCGCAAAGCTATGCAGTATTTAAGGAGAAGATATTCTCAAAAGGTTTTTCCTTGTGAGTGCTATTTGATCGCAAAGCGCAGATATTGTTGGAAATACATTTGTAAAAGAATATACAGTCATGACTATAGTAGCAAAATGTTCTTTGCCAAAAGTTTAAAATTTCATACAAAAAATTTCCCACATGGTGCTATATCCAATACAAAAATAATTTTTCAAATTAGACTTTTAGATGCAGAGATACTGGAGAAATCGCAATTTTAGTTTACGCCCCCTAGCGGAAAAACTGGGCACTACTTGAGAAAGAAACTGTTTCTGAAATTATTCTTCGCTATGGACAAATGGCACTGAAGTAAAGAAAGATTTTTTTCAGTTGGGTATTTAGAAGCAATTATATGGAACCCACCTTCGTTTTGCTGATGACGTAGTCATTTTTGCAACTACCCCATCAGAGCTGCAGACTATGATCCAGGAACTTGCTGACAAGAGTAAAGAAGTGGGATTAAAAATGAACTTTCAGAAGACAAAAGTGATGTTCAATGCTTTTACAAGAAATGAAGATTTATCGATTGATGGAGAAAAACTGGAGATAACTGACACGTACGTTTATCTTGGACAGTAGATATCAAGTGAGGGTCACATTGATGAAGAAATTAATCGGCGTACAAAACTTGCCTGGAGAGCTTTTGGAAGAAACAGCATAATTTTCAAGAACAATATGCCATTATGTCTTAAAAGAAAAGCACTGCATCCTTCCAGTGCTTACGTATGGTGCAGAGACGTGGACCTTAACTAAAAGAGACATACAAAGGCTGCAGACAACTCAAAGCAGCATGGAGAGGTGCATGCTTGGTATAACCAGGAGAGATAAGAAGAGGAACTCGTGGATCCGAAAAATGACGAGAGTGGAAGACATCATGATCAGAGTTAAATCCCTGAAATGACAATGGGCTGGACATACTGCCAGAAGAACAGACCATCGATGGACAGCCGAAATTTTAGATTGGATTCCAAGGGACAGGAAAAGACCCAGAAGAAGACCACATGGGAGATGGGTGGATGAAATTCGAAAATATGCGGGAGTGACATGGAGGAGACTGGCACAGGACAGACCGTTGTGGAGGAAACTTGGGGAGACCTTCGTCCAGCAGTGGATTGATAATGGTTGACTAATGATGATGATGATGATGATGATATGGAATAAAATGCATTTTGAAGTCGACAACATCTGCATTTACGCCTTCTAGCAACGGAGTTATTTATCGAAAAAAACAACAACCGGAAAGGATCATCGTTCAGTATAAAATTGAATTTTTGAAATCGGAATATTAGTTGCAGAGATAAGGTATCCACAGGCGGACGGACGGAGAAAGTGATAGTATAAGCACGTACGTTTTTTACAAAGGAGGTTCTATAAATGGCAGATTAAAAACAAAACTAGAAAATGTACCGCTATCTCCGTGGCTGAGTGGTCTGAAACGCTGGCTTCAGACCATTCGTCTGAGATTGGTCCGTGTTCCAGTTCCGGGTGAGGAATAGGTCGTGCCTTTGTCTGATAGCACTACCTCATTTCGTGCCATGGGATTAGTTAACATTTTTAGTTCAGGGACGGCCGACTTCCTATAGCTCTTAGGGTTGCTCATTGTGGTCATTCAAATCCGAAGAAAAGAAGAGGTGAAATTTCAATTCCAAGAAATTTTTCACGTGTGAAAATTTCCACACTGTAAAATTACTTGTCGTGGCACCTTTCCAAATTTAGCCGCAAAATCATTTGAAATTGTTCCGCAGCGCAACTGCCCATCCCTAGAAGCGCCCCTCCATTTCCGCCTGTCGCTACGTCTCTGCCTGAACCAACATCTGATGTAGAAATGTTGATGATGATTTACTTATTTATATTTTCAATATGTTGGATCAAAAACGCGTTGAGCAAATATTGTGGCATAGTCCCCACTGCATGAATACACACAGAGAGGATACAGTTCAGGGGTGGGAATCCTTCCTTCCGTTGCCACAGATGGCAGAAGAGTGAGAAGCGTATACACTATATTGCCAGAACTATTCGGACATTACCAAATATTTGCATAAATGCAAAGAACGGTTGCGCAGGAAGTGCACTGTGAGTGGGGAGGTGGGTATATAAACCTGTGATGTTCGGTCGTGCTGTCAGTAAGTTTGAAGTGGATACGCCGCGTCGATGTTAGCTTTCCGAGTTCCAGCGTGGGGTGTTCATAGGATGTTATTTGAGCGATCTTTTCATATGGAGAATTTCAGCTAACTAAACATACCAAAATTGATTGTAAGTCAATGAAATGAACTTCACTGTCTATGTAGGATATGTTTAATAAAATACGAAAGATATTTACAGTTAAAATACCCCACTAGCACTTTCGGGGTAACATTTACCCCATCATCAGGTCCACCTGATGCTGGGGTAAATGTTACCCAGAAAGTGCTAGTGGGGTATTTTATCAGGTCAACCTGATGACGGGGTAAATGTTACCCCGAAAGTGCTAGTGGGGTATTTTAACTGTAAATATCTTTCGTATTTTATTAAACATGTCGTACATAGACGGTGAAGTTCATTTCATTGACATATTGTGCGAAGTCATTCTTTTTATAGTTACGACCGTAAGTGATGTTGTGAAAAGATGGGAACAGGACGGTGCAACAACAATAAAAAACGTGTTTAGGAAGGCCACACAAACTGATGGAACGTAATAGAAGAGCTATGGTACGAACTGTTAAGAAATCCAGTTTTTCCTCTGCCGTTTCCATCGCTGCTGAAATACGAAATGTTTCGAATGGCTCGGTTAGTACGATAACTATCCGCAAAGAGTTGCATAGTGTGGGTTATTATGGTAGAGCAGCAGCACACAAGCAGCAGATCACTACCGTGAATGCGAAGCGCGGTTTGCAGTGGTGTCTGCAATCGTTTCTGGAGTGTGGGCGACTGGAAAGCTTCTTTGGACTGATGAATCACGCTTTTCACTTTCTCAATCTGATGGACGTATTTGGATTAGCCAACAGTCCGGCGCAGACTGCGTTCTTTCAACGGTTAAGGTCAGCAGAGACTCCATCATGGTATAGTAGGTACGCGTCCTCATGCAGTTTTTCGTGGATGGGATTCGATCCGTTGGCTATTATACCATAAATCCTGAACTCTGAAGTGTACCTCGATGTTTTAGATAATTCTGCTCTACCAAAAATGTGGCAGTATTATGGAAATGACGTTGTCTCGTCCAAACACGATTGAGCTCCCTGCACACTACGCAGCGCGTGCAGGACTGGTTTCTTGAAAATGAGGTGGAATTGTTAGACTGGCCTGCTCAGAATCCTGATCTGAGTCCCATAGAACACCACTGGCATGAACTGGAGCGACGGGTACGAAATTGACCACGACGACCGTCTTTGCTCTCCACTCTGGCATCAGCTTTGCAGAACGAATGGCGGGCCATTCCTGTCGAGACCTACCGGACATTAGTTGCTAGTATGTCACGACGCGTTGCGTTGTCATACAAGCAAACGGGGAACCGACTATTACTTGCGATTGTAAAGCCATTTGTCCCAAAACGTCATGGTGTCCGAATACTTTTGGTAATATAGTGTAGATGGGACACACTTTCCTGGAATTACCGACCAACTAACAGCACAAAAACGAGACAAATGGGCAAAGATATTTACTAGAGAATACATGAAGGGCGTCTGTTCAATTTTTTAAGAGAAATATTAAATTAATAACTGTTATTGCATTTCAGGGCAAATTCAAATGGGATAATTTTATCTTTTACATTAAACATATCTACACTGTGTTTTTTATTCTTTTCCCACTAAAAAGTATCTGCTCTGGAGGCATCCTGCGTAACCATTAAAATTGTAATTTTAGGTTGATTTGTACAGGTATTTCTCAGTTTTTTGAGACAGAGAATTCTACTTAAATAGTTTTTTTTTCATTTGCAGCCTAACCCGATGAAATGCCCATTGACCCTGAAATTCGAACATTGAAAACAAGCACGAGGCTACGGTTGTCTGGTTGGTCATGTTTCATCAATTTCTAGTCGTTTAGTCGAAAACGGATGTGAAGAATGCACGGAAAAATGAACTCTTCGTGACATCTTGCACCGCCTCAGTGATGAAGTTTAATGGCGGAAGTGTCGTGGAGCCGTTTTTCTTTGGGGTGAATGGTATATTTTTTCTCATTTCCTTTCTTCAGGGAAAATGTTGTAAACATCTGTGCACTGAAGTTGGAACCGGGTCAAAGTTTTGTGCAATGGATCTTGGTAAGTTACCAGACTTTAGAATCATGAGTACCGTAAGTTAAAACGCAGTTATGTGTAAATTTCCTGTATAACGCATTATAATGCTGCTTCACCATTGAAAAATAAACCTAAGAATACTTAGTCTATTATGACACTAACCTTTTATTACCGAATACACCGATGAGCGATTCCATTATGACCACCCCCAGCTTAGAGAAATGAGCGCGCCTGGAGATCGAATGGTGGCGCAGGTGAAGTTCGCAGAGCAGTATATGTACAACCCGAGGACCGGCTTTCGGTTAGTACAGTGTTCGGAGTCAGAATGGAAAAAGCTGCCGATTTATCGGAGTTTTATGAAGGACAAATTGTGATGGCACAAAGCCTCGGAACTACGATCTCGGAAAAGGGGCGGCTTGTGGGTTATTCACGTGCCGCCGTAGGAAGTACGTATCAAAAGTGGTGCACAGATGATCCAACGACGTACCGTCGTTCAGCCGTGTGCCATCCGCAGCTCATTAATGCCAGAGGAGAGCGGAGATTGTCGCACATTGTTCACAGCGACCGCAGGCCCACAGTGCGACAAATCGCCCGCAGCTACAACAGTGGGGATCAGGGCAATGTGTCGCAGCACACAGTTCATCACAGCCTTCTGCGCATGGGCCTGGGCATCCCTAAGATACAGCAGGGTCCACATACTTACTGCAGTTCATCGCCAACAACGCATGAAATGGGTCCAAGTTCATCGAGATTGGACAGTGAATGATTGGAAGAAAGTGGCCTGGTCTTAAGAAGCAAGGTTCCTTGTACATCACTTAGACGGCCCAACGCGGATACGCCTGTTACTAACGGGGGCTATGGCACCTGGATGTAATGTTGGGGAGAAACAGGCCGGTGGCGGCGGTGTTATGCTGTGGGCGATGTTTTCTTGGGACACTTTCCGCCCCATTATCCCAATAGCACAATCCCTGACAGCTGTCAGGTATCTGAACATCGTTGCGGACCAAGTTCACCTATTCACGGCAACTGTGTTCCCCGCTGGTGATGGCAATTACCAACAGGATAATGCGCCATGCGACACTGCCAGAATCGTCAAGGAGTAGTTCGAGGAACATGCTGGTGACTTTCTGTTATTAATTTGAGGCCAGGGACTTTCTGTTAAAAGAAAGTCCCTGGCCTCCAAATTCACCTGACATGAACCCAATCGAACATTTGTGGTTCGACTTGAAGAAGCGGATTCGCGCTAAATCTCCACCACTCCGAAACGTACAACTGGAGGACCTGCTGTTGACATTATGGTACCAGATATCCCAGGATACCTATCGCCACCTATCGAATCGATGCGTCGCTGAGTGACCGCTGTTTTGAGGGCTAAAGGGTGTCCTACAGCTTATTAGGTAGGTGGTCATAATGTAATGATTCATCGGTGTAAATGTATTGTGCAAAATGCAATATGTAACACAATTAACCTACACAATGGCAGAACTGTTTGCTTTGGTGCAGGAGTAATGAATATTAAGTCTGTAAACCAATCTTGAATAAAAATTAAGATTTTCATGCGAAAACGTCCTCCCACCTGAAGCTTTAGTCAATGCAGAAAGAATGTTTGAAATCAGACTTTTAGAAGTAGAGATATCGGGGAAATTGACGCCTCCTTGGGGAAAAATTGAGCACTACTTAAAAAAGAAACTGAACCCAAAATAGATTTCGTTAACAATGGTACCGAATGGAAGAAAGCATTGTTCAATCGGATATTTAGCAGCCTTTATACGGAATAAAATGTATTTTGAATTTCGTGACATCTGCATGTATGCAGTCTGGCGGCGAAGTAATGTATCGTAAAAAAGCTGAAAGCACAGATTAAACCTTGAAAGCAAAGATAAAAAGAAAGCAAGGATCGTTCTCACATTCCAAGCTTCCCCATGCAAGAAAAAAATTAAAATCGGACAACTAGTTGCAGAGATATGGTGTCCACAGATGGACGGAAAAAATGATACTATAAGCACCTACTTTTATTGCAAAAGACCTGCGAAAAGTGACTAAGCACGCTAAAATCGCGACGAAATATTAACTGTTAAGGGCCACGGAGGTTCGCATCCATAGTTCCCAGTACTACGTACGCTGGATAAATACTACACACAGTACGTACTTGAACACATTGTTTTAACTAGGGATAACATCAGTGTCGAATTAAATCTATACGAATCTGAATTTTTTTGGGAACATTTCTGTTAAGCACCTCAAAATCTTGTGTCCATCTGTAGAGTTCTGAGCCCAGTCGCCAGCTCTGAACTGCTGGCATCACCATTGGGAACCAGCATTACTAAAAACAAGTTCTAGTGACTTCGAGAGAGCAAATCAGAAGAAAGAGGAAAAAGTTCTGGAAAAATGATCTCATCCTTCACCATGACAACACGACAGCTCATTTAGTGAAGCAGTTTTTATGAGACAAACGCCTCACAGTATTCGAACAATCCACCTACAATCTGGATCTGGCCCCATGTGACTTTTTTTCTTTTCCCTAAAGTCAAATCTGTAATCAAGGGGACTAGTTGTGGATCAGATACTGATCCACAACTAGTCCCCGAGCTACAACACTGCTTTGCCCAGTGGAAGGGCAGAATGCAGCGGTCAGTTGATGCGACAGGGGAGTAAATTAAGGGTGATAAGGGTTAAAAATGTAAGATTTTTATTTAACTAAATACAAGGGTCATAATAATTAACACAGCAATAAGATATCTGTGAATTGACTGTATTTATTGTTCCACACGTAATATCAATCACATCAGAAAACTTGCGAATTTCATCGCCCTGGAGCGGGAATCGTACCCGCATCTCCGATTAGCGTTCGAGTATGCTATCCGTTACACCACCCAGGACGGGAAAGTCACAAGCATCTGAGTGTTAAGAGCATCGGAAAGTAGTCCGATCGCATTCTTAATGAAGAGCTGCCATCTAGCGTTGTTAAGCATATCACCAGTCGTCCAAGTATATAATGTGGAAGAAATTTTCCTCTCATACGTTGAAAATACGTCATAAATATTAACACAGCGATCAGATATCTCTGAATTGACTGAATTTACTGTTCCACACGTAATATTAATCACATAAGAAAACTTTCATCGACATTTCATTCAAGTTTTCCGATGTGATTAATATTACGTGTTGAACAGTAAATACAGTCAATTCAGAGATATCTGATTGCTGTGTTAATTATTATGACGTATTTTCAACGTATGAGAGGAATATTTCTTCCACATTATATACTTGGACGACTGGTGATATGCTTAACAACGCTAGATGGCAGCACTTCATTAAGAATGCGGTCGGACTACTTTCCGATGCTTTTAACACTCAGATGCGTGTGACTTTCCCGTCCTGGGTGGTGTAACGGATAGCATAGTCGAACGCTAATCGGAGATGCGGATTCGATTCCCGCTCTGATGTGATTGATATTACGATGTGTTTGATATTACGATGTGATCTTTTCTGATGTGATTGATATTACGTGTGGAACAATAAATAAAGTCAATTCACTGATATCTTATTGCTGTGTTAATTATTATGACCCTTGCATTTAGTTAAATAAAAATCTTACATTTTTAACCCTTATCACCCTTAATTTACTCCCCTGCCGTATCAACTGACCGCTGCATTCTGCTCTTCCACTGGGCAAAGCAGTGTTGTAGCTCGTCTGGTGTGATCTCTTCGAGAAATTTTGCCGTTATTTTCTTTACCACAGTATCTGATCCACAAATAGTCCCCTTGATTACAGATTTGACTTTAGGGAAAAGAAAAAAGTCACATGGGGCCAGATCTAGATAGTAGGCGGATTGTTCGAATACTGTGATGCGTTTGTCTCATAAAAACTTGTCTCATAAACGTATTTTATACGTATGACAGGAATATGTTTTGCACATTATACACTATCTACCAACAAGTAATTGGACACCCCTGCATTCGATGATATCTGCGGCCCTGATACACGTCACGGCCGCCGCCGTTAAATATCGTGTGGGAAACAACAACGCAACCAGTCGCATGCAAGATGCCACGCAGTTCGGAGCTCTCTGATTTCGAGAAAGGTGTAATCGTCGGGTATCACAGAAATGGATGATCCATATGCGACATATCCAGCGAGTTGAAGTACCCAAAATCGACAGTGGCCTACGTGATTGGCAAGTGGAAGATGAGAGGTGACTGTCGGAATGTGCCCCGACCAGGCAGACCCACAAAACTGGGAGTTAGAGACCGACGGGTGCTGGCCAGAGAAATTCGAAAGAACCGCACCAAATTGATGGGCGACATCCGCCAGGAGTTTCAACCGGCATCCGGGAGTGTTTTTTCGATGAATACCATCCGTAAGGAAGCCCATCTGCTCGGTTATCGTGGACGTGCTGCCGCCCATAAGCCTGTGATCACCAAGTCCAATAGCGCTGCTCGGCTAACGTGGTGTAAAGAACGTCGACAGTGGACCGTTGAACAGTGGAAATAGGTTCTCTGGAGCGACGAATCAAGGTTCACCCTCTAGCGTTCGGATGGCAGGGTCTGGGCTTGGCGTCTGCCTGGAGACCACTGCCTGCCGGAATGTATTGTGCCACCTGTGAAGTTCGCGGGCGGTGGAATTGCGCTATGGGGGTGTTTCTCCTGGTATGACACGGGACCCTTGGACGCAATTCTGGTAGACTCAACGCCGAGACCTACTGCGCCATTTTGGATGACCATGCTCTTCTTATGTTGTGGCAGTTTTACGGAGGGGACCCATGTTACTTTCAGGACGACAATGCCACCTGTCATGTTTGTGAGGTCCAACATGGCTTGGTATGGTGACAATGGGGTTAATCGAATGGACTGGCCTGCGCAGAGCCCGTACCTTAACCCTATCGAGTACCTCTGGGACGAGTTGGAGCGTCGACTTAAGGGATGCCCCCACCGTCCAAAATCGGTGAAGGAACTGACCTGTCTTCTCCAAGCCGAGTGGAAGAAAATACCTCTAGCTGTCGTACAACGCCTGGTTGAGAGTATGCCCCGGAGGGTAGCAGCTGTAATCGCCGCTCGTGGAGGCTCCACCAACTATTGAAAGTGAATGAACTTTGTTTTCCTTTGCTATCACAGGTGTCCAATTATTTGTTGGTAGATAGTGTGCAAGGGTTGTCCCAAAACAACTGAGAATGTTTTTATAAAACAAAATAGGATTACCTTAATTATCAAGGAAGTGGTCATCTTCTTCGAAATACTATCCATTGCATCGAATACAGGTGTCCCAACGTTCCTCCCACTGTTTGAATGTTTTCTGGGTTCTGAAATGCTGTTGCAGCAACCCTGCGCAGCTGTAATAAGTTGTTGATCAGTCTCAAATTGTCGTCTCCGTAACGTCTTTTTTAAAATTTGGAACAACCAGAAGTCGCATGGTGACAAGTCTGGACAATATGCAGCTTGGAGCATCAAGTAAATATTCCTTTTCTCCAAATAAGAAACGTCAGAACTGACCATGTGCAGTTTTGCATTGGGCCGCACATGAAAAGAAAACTCGTTTCATGCCCAAATTCTCGATTAAAGTTCTTCTGTGAATTGATGTTTTTGAAATGTGAATAATATCTTCGATATTTTTATTATTAATTGATAGGTATCTGTCTTCGCGTATAATAACACCTATTGTATTGACGTTTGCCTCTGTAACACTCGTTGAAAGTCTTCCTCCATGCGCGATGAAATCTGCCGACCCACGACCATCTATAAATTCTTTATGCCATCTATAAAATTGTTGATTTTCATAGACATTCATCTTTATAAGCCTATTGCATAAGACGGAAAGTCTCTCCGACAGACTTCTTAGGTCGACAGCAAAATTTATTGACGTATCTGTGCTCCTCTTTCGCATCCATTTTTTCGAGAAGTCATAGCGCGAAAACACTTGTTAGGGGTTCTTGAAACAGCGCTTATTAAACTGCGCACTACCGATGACGCATGCGTGATAAACGTATGTGACTGATTGCTATGGTTACCACAACAACTACCATTTTTTTTTTGAGACTCGTGCCAAGGTCAAACGCAGTATTGAAATTTCTTTATAAAAACATTCTCAGTTGTTTTGGGAAAAACTATGTATGCAGCGTCAGTCTCGTTATTTAAGAGCTATACCTGAATGGGGGAAATTTTATCTGGAGCACACCAATTTTGATAAAAGAATAGTCTAGCGACGACAAGATAATATCTTAATGTCCGACATCATGATCAATTAACTCAGTCGTACAGAAGTGATCAATCGCTTCTATTAAGTACTTTCTTCTTTTGCAAATCAATGATCCCGTCTCCATTTCAGCTAACTCAATTTATCGTTTTGCTGACGACAGGGTTCTTCAGGCATCTAATTCACCAAGTTATGCACAAGGCTCTAATGGCCACCAGCGCTAAATCTGCAGTGTTGCCTCTTCCTTGGACATGATATTGATTGGTATACTTACATTCGGAAAAAATCTAACTTCTTCTTTTGCATGTACCAAAACCGATTTTCTTTCACGCTTCGAAAAACGCAATGCTTTCCTCATGCTGTATAAATGCAAACGTTTTAGATCGAATTTTATAAGAGTATTTTCTATTGTGTTTGTAAATGTATATGTTCTGTGGTTGCAATGAATGACTATAAACAAGCGCTTTAAATCTGTGCTATATACATTGACTTCAAATTAAAAAAAAATGCATTATGATAAAAGATAATATACACTGGTGTCCAAAACCTAACGACGGACTACATTTTTACCTGTATAAAAAAATACAAGACCGCAAGCAAATGGGATAATAATTATATCGGCAGCATACAAACACATGAAAAGACACACAATAATGGTTAAATTACATTGTAATCAGTGTTTACCAAAAATTACAAACATCCGAAGGACATAGTTGAAAAATGATTGTACTGTGCTTACCGATAACCACGTGGAGAGACATTTCAGTATGGAATATGTCCACACCAAACGGCGATGTAGCTCTCACAACATAGTGACATGCTGAGCACTAAGTGATCCAGAAGTTTCTGAGGAAAATTGGTCCACTCCTCCCTCAGAGCACAGATGAAGCCCTCATTGTTTTGTGGAGAGAGATTTCGAGCACCAATGCATCTCTTCATTTTGTCCTAGACGTGATTGATGAGGTTGAGGTCTGGGGAGCATGCTGTTCAGGTGATGCGTTGAATATCCTCGGTTTCCAGAAGTGTTTGCACTGCGCTTGTACGATGAGGTGCTGCGTTGTCGTTCATGAACAGAAAGTCTTCGGCTACAGCACCACTGAATAATCGAACATGGCGTAGAAGAACTTCGTTGCAATGTATTTCGCCCTGCATTGTCCCATTTTCCTGTACCTGTGGCTCGGTGCGTGCATTAACTATGATGCCGCCTCACACTATGACCGCGACACGGCCGTCTCTGCCCCTTTCCTGCACATTCTCGCGCTGGTACACAGTACCATTTTCACGCCAGATCAACTGACGTCTAGAATTTGAGGACAAACTGAAACGACTCTCATCTGTGAAGAGTACATTGGCCCATTGATGACGTGTCTAATTTCTGTGGATACGGCACCATGGAAAACGTGCTCTACGTTGAGCACTGGATAGAGATACGCTGACTACAGGACTTCGGGCATATAGCCTTATATGTCGCAGATCTCTCTTCAAAATGTTTCTTCATGCATCGTAGTAGAGCAAGGGCGACCTTCTAGCAAGTGTCTGGAACATACTACATTGATTTGAAACGCTACCCAGAGCCTGGATACCACACAATGCGCAATCATAAACTCTGACAACATCACTCACTCGGCGGCCACCATATAGCTTCCAAATAATTCTTTCCCACGTGAAATCATCTAGATGATGTCTTTGAGAGATACAGTAAATTATACGTTCGTACCTTTATGCTTTCAAGTTCATATTTTCTTTCAAATATATGTCGCGTACCGCGCCCTCTTTTATCCATTTAGGTGATACTACGTGCCCATTGATGACGTGCCTAATTTCTGTGGATACGGCACCATGAAAAACGTGCTCTACGTTGAGATCTGGATAGAGACATGCTGACTACAGGACTTCGGGCATATAGCCTTATATGTCGCAGATCTAACTTCAAAATGCTTCTTCATGCATCGTAGTAGAACAAGGGCGACCTTCTAGCAAGCGTCTGGAACACATTACATTTATTTGAAACGCTGCCCAGAGCCCGGATACCGCACAATGCGTGAAACTAAACTCTCTGACAACATCACTCACTCGGCGGCCATCATATAGCTTCCAAATAATTCTTTCCCACGTGAAATCATCTAGATGATGTCTTTGAGAGATACAGTAAATTACACGTTCGTACCTTTATGCTTTCAAGTCCATATTTTCTTTCAAACATATGTCGCGTACCGCACCCTCTTTTATCCATTTAAATGATACCACGTGACCCTGTGTGCACGATTTGACATTTTTCATGCGCTTTTGTACTAAACGTCTCGAGTTAAGAAAATTGCCACAAACTGTTGGGTCTGATTTTGTGGTTGTAACGTTTCGTGACAGTGCTCGATCTTAGGTTTGGGACACCAGTGTATATGATATCGAGGGTGTTTGAGAAAACTGAAGAAATTGAAAGGGTGTTGGAGGGCTGTTAGCTGTGTGTGAGTAAATTCCTACATCTGCGTGTAAACCTTTTTTAAGCCTCTTCCATCCCCACCGGCGATCTTTTTTTCTGATCTGTAGCGAGTTTTTTACTGCATGGTTTCCGTAAATTCACTGTGCGACTATATAAAGAGCAACTGCGCCTATGAAACTTCTATTTAAGGCAACTCATGTAGAGAAACTGAAAGTAAATGTGGCATTTTTTGCAGAACAGATGTTCGAAATATTGTCTATGCGCATTTTAAAAGATCTTTGAGATTGTGTATGTTTTCTCAGTGATCTGACGAAGTTCGCACTGGTTTTCTTCAAAGGAGCCCTTCTTAACAACGCAAGCAACCGCTGTGGTCCAGTTCCTTGAGTTCCATTTAGCACAGCTAAAACAGGGGTATTTTCTCAATGCTTTGTAGTAACGCAGGAGCTATGAATCCCCTGAGACGGATTTAGAAATGATTTTTAATTTCAGATTGATGTACAGACGATGTTCACACATTTTAAAAACATTTTTGATAAGAAATTACAGGAAAGAAAAGTTCAAAAAATTCAAACTGGCAACAGCGTGATAGATAAACACGAAAGAAATATCTGCTGCTAAGAAAATGGCGCAAATAAAGAAGCTGGCTATGTTTTTGCTCTTTACGAAGAGACATGATGTATTCTGCAATTAAATGAAATTTACCAAAAGTTGAAAAGAATGCTAAAATCAAGTCTAAATATTACCAAAATAATGTTTTAACTCCTATATTTAAATAGGAAATACGATTCCTTTATCCACAGGGAGTTGAAAGAGTAGAACTCCATCAGGATAAAGCTACCAGTCATGCATCCAATTCCACCGCTCTATTTCTTGAAAAAATGAGAGATGGGTAACAAGTCAATATCTTTGGCTAATATTATTTTCAAAGTCCCCTTATGTGTCATCAATGGACTATTGTGCCTTGGAACTGCTAAAAAGAACGCTTTCTAAACGCAAACATAAAAGAATGTTTGGATTATGAAAAGCAGTGGAAGGAAAGTTGAATAAAATACCACTGCCAATTTTAAGAAATGCCCTGTTACCTTGGAAATCTAGATTAGGTTCATATTCAGAGAAAAAGCTATCAGATAGGAAACTTAAGAAATAATTTTACTTTAAGCATTAATCATATTGCTGGAAAATCGTTCTAAAAATGTATGAACATTCCCTGTATTTGCTGAAACATCTTGCTTTTCTCCGATAAAGCTTTTGGTCTGACAGATTTAACATGATTCCCTGGTGGTATTAATACGAAGCTTTGGCTTCTAACCGTGGGTCCCGGTTTGAATCTTGAATGAATTTTGAACGGTGTGGTTTGACTCCTTTCCTGAAAGAAATGACTCTCAATTAGGGACAGGCGAGTACTTATAGCCCTTCGAGTTGTTCATGGTCGTTAAGCGCACCTTCCCTCAGACACACACACTATAACGAAGTAAATTTCTCCGTCATTTTTGGTCTACGCCGGGATTCGAACCCGAGGCCGCTTATTCCGGAACAAGTCGCTCTACCAACTGAGCTACGCAGACGATTATTCTGATTCCTATCTGCCTTTATGTCGTGTGCGTCCTGCTGGCAGGTACGTCACATCTCCCCCCAAAAGAGGGCCGGGGGCATGGCCCACGGGTCAGCCGTGACCATGAATCGTTGCTGGCAGCCATCCACTGCAGAACGTGCACTTGATAACTCCCAGTCAATCTGCTGTGTGGACTGCAACATCACACATTTTTATTTTTCGAAGCGCTGGAGAAGAGATTCTCTGATTTTTCCTGTCTCGCGGTGTGCAAATAACATCCCACCAATGCGAGATTTTGAACGGCCGGGTCATCCGGATAGTTCGGGCGCCATTACAACGAAGTGAATTTCTCCGCCATTTTTATCCGAGCTAGGATTCGAACCCGGGTCCCCTCATTCCGGAATAAGTTGCTCTACCAACTGAGCTACGCAGACGATTATTCTGATTCCTATCTGCCTTTATGTCGTGTGCGTCCTGCTGGCAGGTACGTCACAACACGAATAAATAAATTTAGCACGTTCAGGAATGTAACTTCTTGTAAGGACTTCGGTTATTAACTAAATGACTATAACATTATTGACTTTAACCCATTCGGAAGGTATAGTTAAGAATATACCAGCTTACCACATCGAAAGAATAGCTGAAATCTTACGAGAGTATAAAAAATATTACCTAAATTAACACGAAATTACGGAACGTAACTGCATTCAACGTGAAAATATATCACGAAAGTTTTCCACGTATAACAGTAAAAAATCAAATGAGAAAAATGCATTACTTTGTTTCGAATAAATAAATAAATAATCAAACTTTTCTTCATGTTATCAAATCAAATAACGTAAACAAAATACGGTTTTATTCTGGCTCTTGGTCCGAATATGTCCTCTGCCTTGTTGCGTAGCCACGTGTCTTACATTGCAAAATCTTCTTCAATGAAACAGATATATCTATGTAGATTTCAACTGAATTTTTCTTTTCCTTCTAGTTTCGACCCTGCAGAAATCACAGGTTATCTCATATCCTGAAATTTGCGATAATGCATCATCAATAACCTTAAAACTTTTTAGTGCTGTGGAGAACGGTCGCGTGCTCTCTGATTCTCTTCAAGGAATCCTTTGCGATGCGTCTAGAAACAAAACAATTATTATACAACAATTTTTTATCCGGCTCAGCAAGAATCGCATAGATTGTTTTGCCATACTCTTCCATTGAAGCTATATGAAAACACTTTTGCTAGATAATTTTGTTTTTAATATACAACGTTTTGGTATTTAAATCAAAGAAAAAATAAACTACTTTTTGTATTACCTCAATTAAAATATCAGTCAGTATGATGTACACAATTTATTTTATAATAAGTTCTATATGAATGTTGACATTTAATAAGCAGTACATGTTAAACTTTAGTGATTAAATATGATTTAGGCCGTTCGTTTTGCCTCAGGATGGTTTGACATTGTTTCATTCAGAGAAGGAAAAAAGTTCAGAAAAAAGTACGTCATACAAGCAGTCGTAGTTCTAACAGATTATATCGATAACTCTAATAGGTAATCGATGAAAGCCGCCCAGGTGGTGCAGTGGTCTGAGAGATGGCCTCTGATCATTCGTTCGAAAGGGGTCCGGGTTCAAATCTCGGTGTGGCATGGATGTTGTGTTTGCTTTACGGCACTAGCTCTGTCCCTTCCCTGGAACCAGTGGCACTAAATCAGAGACGGGCGACTGCTTATAGCCCATTGAGTTGCTCATGGTGGTCGTTAAACCTCCACTCCAAAAAAAAAAAAAAAAAAAAAAAAAAAAAAATCGATGAAACAGAATTATTGTCAGAATTAGAGCCTAATTAATTCAGTTTTTTTATCAAACTCTAGAAGGACATTCACTTCATTTGTTTGTGAAGAAAAATATCGACTTAATTTGTATATGACTCCATATCTCTGAAGATAATTAATGCAATAGTTGATGCTTTCGATAAATTAAGTTCAGTTTTTTCTTTTAGCATTTTCTTCTGTGCTATGCGTTTTTGATGTCATTTTACTCTAGAAACTGCATTTGACGTAAATATTTTGCCTTAAAGTTTCCTTTGTATAATCTAGAACAGGGGCCGGCAACCTACGGTACAAGGCTGACCAGCGGGTCCTTTTTTAATGACACGAGACAAGTTCCAGACGCAGAGCACAGAAAAACAAAATAAGTGATAGTAAATAATAATACGATTTTATAGGCAAACTTTAATATCTTGCATCATACTTTTTCTTTAAAACAAATTTACTTTACATATAAAATAGGTTTGTTTTACCCCTTCGCCGCTGAATGTGAGGTTGAGGCGCCCTTGTAAGAGGCAGGGCGCCCGCCACTTCACATACTTCTTAGCCGAAACTGCAGCACAGCTAAATGACCCTAGCCGCACCGGTGGCGCAGTGGTCTAAGCGCTGTCTTCTAACCTTTCTTCCGAGATGGGTCCGCGTTCGAATACCGGTGAGGCATAGATGCTATATTTGTCTTATGGCACCAGCTCTCTCCTTTCCCTCGAACCAGTGGCCCTAAATTAGGGACGGGCGACCGCTTTTAGCCCATTGAGTTGCTCACGGTGGTCGTTAAACCCTTCCCGAGTTACAAATGAGCGGAATTTGCGATTACAGAGAGAAAGACAAATATTTCTTACTCTTTATGAATACTGGAAAGAATTTATGACAGACCTGAACGTGTTTTGTCGTGATATTAACAAGAGACCTACAGGTATTTTACCAACGTAAAGGCACACTTTACTCACCTTCTTGTTAAGACAGACGAATTATGGAAGTGCATTGAGGCTGTCACAGAAAATTCACAAAACAATGTAAAACTTTCGAAATTCAAGAGCCAATGCTTTCTTTCCTCATCAAGTCTGAATTAAAGGATTTTTAACACCACGTTCGACATAACTCTCTTTGAATAGATGAGTGTTGGATGATTTTGAAATTTAGCATACTGAGTTTAAGGCTTCAGAGTTATGGAGAACGCAATTTGGAGAACTGCAGAAGACTCTTGAGAGAAACTGCCCACATAAAGCAGCTCCTGTCCTGCATTGCTGGACAACTCTATATAAAAATGCATTTGCTTGAACAAAGTAGTCTTTTCTATTGATTTCGGTGTTTAGATCCATATATACCTGGGAGCAGATATTTTTACGTATGAAGACAGTTTGAATCCACATCGATGTCTCCTGTCTACTGAACATTCAGAAGACTGTGTGAAGCTTAGTTAAAAATTCACACCTGATACAGAGGAAGGAGATAAGCAAGAACAAGGATCCGACTAAGACTTTCCCCCTATAAAACAGTGTGTTGTTTTTCGTGCTTTAGAATTAGCATTACTTATTTTGTAAAATATTTACATGAAGTGTGAATTTAATATTTAATTGAACTATCGCCATTGAAAGTCAGAGACGAATCAATGCGGTTATTGTATTATACATTTACACCATACTAATTATCTTTAAAACTAGACTTCCTTCAAAATACATAACTTTGTATTTTTATTATTCATAATATAAATTTTTTTTCTGAAATATTCTTTCACCTAAATTATTATTAAACCTGATTCAAAGTAGTTTTATTTTATAGAACAGGTATGTGAAACTGTGAGGGCAAACAAACGCACAGTGTGTTGATGTGCGAGTGGCTGGTATACGTGTTTGAAAATTATTTGATTTATTCTACATTTAAATATCTATTTACTTTTGTATTTTATCTTGGATCTTGAAAATTACACGTAGGCCTATTTTAAAAGATGAGGCTGACACGCTGGGTGACTTCATAGCACTGCTTAGACACGGTGCATAGAAAATTTTGCCGACCCCTAGTCTAGAACAATATTAAATATATATACATCTGCATATAGATACAGTGACTATGCAGGAAATCTCCGCTAATATTTTTAATTTGGCATATGAAGTTCGAACATTCTAGGACACACAAGTGAAAGGGTATGAAATTTGTTTTATATAAATTTTAGATGGTGTTCTTTAATATTTTTTCCGTAGGAAGTTAAAACGCGCTTTGTGTAACAGCATTCCAAAATGGCGTCTCTCCTGCGTGTGTCCACTCCAGAAGTGGAACGAACTTTTTTTCAGGTTTTGTTCTTTCGTGTGTTTGACATTACAAGAATCAAATTGAAGCAACAGTACTGATGTAACACGCAGTAGTAACAGTGTTCGTCTTAATAGATGAAATATATAACAGTCGAGATCAGGGAAATGGAGAGTACAGAGTGATTCTGCTTCTGTGCTTTCCATTAGTTTGGCTTTGTTGAAGCACACGCAAATGGATGTAGCAAACGAAAAATACCACAACGCTGCTTTGTTCTTCTGCTTTGGACACTTAAGCGTTTAGAATGCAGAAATAGTTAATTCACTTTTGCAACCTTACGGGAAAAGGTACTAAGGAACCCATTAACGATTCGTTTCATTTGTATACTCCGATAAGAGCGTAACAAAACAATGTGTCAAATAAGAAATGCAAATTTATGAATCTACGTGTATAATACCGGTAAGGCAGCGTACAATTTTAATTTCTGAATTTTGTAATACTATTTCAACATGATCAAGCGATTGCGGTTTGCATCTCTCTTTCAAGATTTTGAACAGACGCCGAAGTACGCAAATTTCTTCTTTTAATGTAAAATTGGTTCAAAAAGTCAATAAACGAGTTATGCTCAAAATAGTATAACTATACTAAAAATCCAAAATTTCTTGCCGTAGAATACAAATAAAACTTTCCAAGCTTTCGCACATCAACCAGATGGCTTTCTCAAGGAAGGTAGACAGCTAACTGCAACTGGATAATAGAACATTTCAACACTTTGAATGCGGTGACTTAACTAGACAATAAATGAATAGGAGCAAACGCAATATTTCGAAGAAACGAAGTCACGTTGGTTGGGCACGCGGTACTATGGTAGAAAACTCAGCATTATTTGAAGAATTGGTTCCAAATACGTGGCAAGTCCAGAGAGACGCTATCATTGCAAGCCTCGCAGCTGGTCAAGATTTCCAAAGTTTCACGAATGGCGGTAGATTTGGGTGTGGAGTATGAAACTAAATTCTTTACATCACTCCATATATGATCGGCGGATTTGAACTTGACTTCTCTTGATAGGGCAGTGGTTATTTTTCCGTCTCTTGTATCCCTTTTATGTTCGCTGATTCTAATTCCAAAAGAAAGTCTGGTCATTACGATGTAATATTGCCTCCGGATATTTTAGTGGGATAGCATAAACACCTGCCTCATTAAGAAGTGGGCGCTTGTCAATATTTCTCTTAAGCATCGTATATAAAGATGCCGGAGACCTTATGCCGACACCGAAGTTCATCCTCCTGAGCGCGTTTTTGAGTTGATAGGAAATATTTGGTATGTAGGGAATAGAGCCCAGGTAGCGAAGTTGCGGCATAGAAATATTATTAGCACGGCTGGTTCTGGCTTTCTCCATAAAGTTATGCATCTGGTTCAAAGTATATCCTGCCTCAGTGGCCACTTCGACGTTGTTTCTTAGTTCGGATTGTCTAGAAGGGACATCGGATATTAAACGAGTGATATCTGTAGAAAATTTTAGAAATAATATATTCATGTATATTTATAATACATCTGTTTACCTAATTTGTGTGGCAAAGGTTCATGCATAAAACTAACGTAAAAATTTCTTGTGATGGTGTTGAAGAACTGCTGGTTTTATGAACATTGAGTTTCATTTAAATGGTAATATCACTGTATTCTTCTTAGGTTTGAATTGAAGTAAGAGATATAATCAAATAGGATGGAGAAAATATTTCCTTTCTTTAAGCTTTGATATTCGTAAATCCACTCAGCTGCTCTGGGAAGGTTTTTTACAATTCAGATTTCTTAGTTTCCAACTGAAATATTGTTTCATAGCCATAACTTATGGTTAACTTATAATATATTCATTTACATTTATATTATATTTATTTATCAAATTTTTGCAACCAGGATTCATAGGTAAAACTAACAAAAAAATTCTTATGATGGTTTTGAAGAGCTACGTGTTTTGTGAACATTGGGTTTCCTTTAAATAGCGATATGCTGTTTTTTAAAGTTTGAATTAAAGTAAGAGATGTAATCTAAAAAGATTGAGAAAACATTTCATCCTTTTAAATTTTGATATTCTTAATTCCGGTCATCAGCTCAGTAAAACTAAGCAAATCTTTTTAAAATGAACTTTCAATCAGTGTAGTTTCAAACAGAAACTTTGTTTTAGAACCTCAACTTATGACTAACTATCCTTTGCGTGTTGATATAGAAATATTATTATATCACTTACGAGAAGTTCTTTTACTTAAAGCAAAACATAAACGTGCCTTACCTTGCGAATTTTTTTTATCGCCGTAGCAAAAACTCCTAAATACGAAACTGGAGTAATTACTCTTCCTTAGAGAAGTGAAGATTCTTCGTATTCTTAAAATATTTTACGGATCTTCATTTAGTATAACATCATTTTCTGGGAATTACGGAAGCAAGTTCTTGACATTTTATAAGTGCACATCCTTTTCATTAGTTATTTCATTACGAAAGCATAACTGGTAATCCCTAAAAGAAAATTTAGCGAAACCGCCCAGTGTTTATTAGTGACATCTCGAGCGGTCAAGTAAGTCTCTCAACTTCGCCGCTCCACCGTCCGTTCAGAAAGAGCGGATTCCTCTGCAGGCGATGTGTTCCCACTCCTCTCAGAGATGAGAATGTTCCTCGCCTCATGCTGGATCTTCGCCGCAAGTTTTTCTCCGATGGCGTGGCATCATCGCAAGGGATGATTATTACTCCTCACTGTATCGACTGTTTGCGATGACGACAAAGGGCGGCAGAGGTCTTTGCGGGGCATTAATCTCATAATTTACGGACGCAAATCACAACACTTACCTTTAGTGCAAATTTTTCACTCGATTTCATTAAATCATTCTCTGTGTTTTCTTCCATAACCATGAATCGGAAGCAAGGAGGAGCATTGAACATTTCGTCAGTGAGAAGGTGTATGCTCGAAGTCCGAGATTTACTCGGAAAAATAGCATTTCCATGAAAACATTGCACATATCTAAACATATATAATTTCCTTTGTCTGAACGTCTGAACTCTTGAACGTTTACGCCATTTCTTGGCGCCTTATCGTGGATGCCTGTTTTGATTTTTAAATCTTTGCCCAAATAATATACTTTTTTATTGTGGAAATGTTTATGTTCATTTTTGTAATGTTCATTCTTTCACGTTTGGAACGCATCTGTTTCACTTTGGTGAAAACATTTTTCGTGTATTTTTGTGACACTCCATGTCAAAGTGAGATTCTTACAACAATAAAATATAGCCAATCAACACAGCGCAGGCGTCTACTACTTTGCGTTGTTCTCATAGCATCAAAAACCTATTTTTCACAGCTTCTGGTGTGGCGTGATCTTATTCAAATAATTCTTACATGAGTCAGAGACGCGTTACGCCACACGATTAAAATCGTTTCAACAACTCTTTTGAAACAGGAAAACGTTACGCCAAGAACTTTTGCTCTACTTTGATGTTCATAAACGATATAGAGAATTTTTCATTTAGAATCCTATCGTATGAAATTTAATTTTAAGATTTCCCCTTGCGAACATAAAATGATTATTTTAGAATGTCTAACTAGTTTCTTTTCTCGTTTAAGTATAAAAATTGAGAGTTCCAATACATTAGATAACACTGTGTTATTATTATTTCATGCATATATATGCTGAAGAAATATGATTTGGGAACTTTCTTTTTCCTTAAACCACGAAATTCTCAGAATATAACTAAATGTTTTTCTCAGAATATAACCAGGTATTCTATTATTAATATTTATAGAAGAAATGAAAGAGCAAAAAGAAAAGAAAAGAAAACATACTGTTTTTGCTTTTGCGCATGAACTACCATAACGTTTTAGCATTTGCAACTGCGCAATTCTAAGTTAACAAAAAAAAAAAAAAAAAAAGAAAAGAAAAAACAACAGAAAATACCTGGTTATTAAAAAAATACTCTAGATATCTTATTTCTCCCCCACTCCCACAGCGTCATTGTTGACGGACTTTCACCTAGTCTATAATAATAAAGGAGGAAAATGTCTGGATGCGTTTGTGTATCTGTGGCGGAAATAACTCATCGGTTAATTGCGGTGAACAAATATTGGCAGATTGCTTTTCATTGTTGTTCGAGCTGCAGTGGCTGGTTTCAAGTCGAAATTTCTAAATGGAGAGCTTGCTAGAAGCAAAGATGTTTACAATACCATTTGTACAGGACCCAGGGAGACAGCTGAGAAAACGTACATATGGGGTCTCAAACGTTCGTGAGATGCCATTGGCTCTTCAAAGCGTTTCAGTCAAGTGCGCATTACGAAAAGCAAAAAACATCCCCTTCTTTGGGCATTGATATTCAATCGGTGGTCGGAATTTTTCCGGGAGATGATTGCATGTCGCCATCCCGATGCATGTAGTGTTTCATGATCGGTACAGAGTTGGTAAACTATTCTGCCTAATTTTCATAAGAAAATACAGGATGTGTTTATAAAACTAACTTTCATTACATTCTTTCTGAGAGAGCAAATTCACGGCTAAAGCTCAAGAAGCGAAGTAGCAGAAAAAAGAAACAGTTTTATCACGTAATCGAAAGACTATTAAACTAGACTATCAATAGCCATTATGAATTTATAACGGCGATTATCTTGTATTCATGTATACCATAGATATTATTACTTTATTTCTAACAAGACTGAATAAAAAATAACATTTATCATAGTTAGAGACTTTAGGAGGTGGTACACACAACACAATCACTTACTGCAGTAAGAATCAGAATGGGTAGATTACATCTTACATGTAATGCCTGGAACTGCCGGGTAAAGTTAGAAAATGTACACTCAGTACACAAAACATTAGAAATAAGGTGTGTCGCATAAATATAGAAACAGTCGACTTTGCGCCGTGAACCGCAATGCGAATATAGGTAAGAAGCTGAAGTGGTATCTAATTAGACATAACCCTACAACAAACGTTTCGATCCGTCGAGATGACCGGATTGTGTGAAAAGAACACCACAAAGTGAAATAGTGTAATTTTAGGTGTCTCATAAATATAAAGACAACTATGTAAAGTAGCCACATGCAAATGAGATGTACAAATTGGCATGTTGTACGCACGCGCATGGGCCGTAATTCGGTCCAGTCTACAAAAGACAGCGGACCTGCCGTCAGACATTCATTTGCCGAAATGCCACGCAACAGTCAACTTTCTGGTGAGGAGGTGCAGAAGATTTGGAGACTGAGAGCAAATGGATTGCCTGTAGCGAAAATTTGTAAAGTCATGGGGAGGAGTAAGGCAGTCATTTATAAGACTTTATCGAAACGCGGTGCGTTAACTGCCAGAAAACGGCCTGGAAGGCCTCGAATTACAACCGAACGAGATGATCATGCCACCATGCGTTTAGTTGAATCCCAAAGGTTATCACTATGTCAAGTTTCTCGGATTGTTGGTGTCACCGTCTCAAAGGACACAGTTCATCGACGAATCAAGGAAAGTTGCAACATTGTGTTCCGTAAAATGCGCCATTTGCCACACCTCACGCTGCACCACAAGGAAGTTAGACTGTTATGGGCATGCAGCCACATGCACTGGACGGACGAGTGAATCACAACTATTTTCTCCGATGAGAAAAATTTTAACCTGGACGACCCTGACGGTTGGAACTGCTATTGGCATGATTTACGACGCGAGCCAAGCACCTTCTTCAGCAGAATGAAAGGAGGAGGATCTGTGATGGTCAGGGGAGCTTTTGCGATCAATGGGACAACGAATATCGCTTTTCTGCAAGGCAGGCAAAACTCCGAAGCGTATCAGGACATACTCAGCAGCCACCTTCTACCGTTTGCCGAAACTCTAGCGGGTGTTGATTATCTGTTCCAGCAAGACAATGCCTCTATCCATCGGTCTGCATCAACGAAAAGCTGGTTTAACACTTATCATGTGATCGTAATAGATTGGCCAGCACTCAGTCCAGATCTGAACCTTATCGAGTACCTCTGGGGTATCCTCGCTCGTGAGGTGTATGCGAATGGACGGCAGTTCTCAAGTGTGATGGCATTGAAAGAGCAGATTGAACAAAGCTGGTACGCACTCCGTCCTGAACACTTACATCACTTGGTGGACAGCGTGCCCAATCAGATTTTCAGTGTTATTCGGAACAACGGCTCCACTATTCGTACCGAAGGTGCTCATAACTAGTAAGTCTTTATATTTTTGTGACAGCGTATTTCTGTTTTTTTCCTTGTACTTGGCGTTGGAATTGTTATGTTTCCGTCAAACTATTGTGCAGCTGCGTGTCCTATGCTACTTTTTGCTATAAATATGAGGTGTGCATTTGAGCTCGTTGTTGTTTCTTTTTTATTCGAGAATTTGTTCTGTCTCTATATTTATGCGACGCACTATAGTTGGTGATGAGCAGGTGACATGGGCGTTCTCTGTGCTAAGTGGAACATACCCAAACCAAACGCAGACGGTAAATAGGCAGAAAGCTGAGCTTCCCAACAGTGTATCGCAATAGACGAACATAGGTAAACGTGGTGATCGGAGTGCCTTTGATCATGGATTCATTGCCTGAGCAAGGCAGGTGGGTCATTCTGTAGCTCAAGTGATAAGAACCCTAGGGTTTCGGGCAACCATGTCAAGGCTGTACCGCTAGTAAAACATCGACAGACGTACTAGCGTCCAGGTAGCAAGCAGTGGCCGACCATAACACCATTGATTGACCGAGGCCGAAGTAGACTATCCAGCCTCGTACAGACCGACCGCTCGGCAACGGCGGCGCAAATCACATCCAGGTTAAATGTCAGAAGCCGAAGCAGTGTCAGCGAGCAAACGGTATGACGCAAGCTGTATACCCTGGGCTACGGGAGCCGACGCCCTACTCGTGTGCCACTTGTTGACACCTCGTCATCGGACATTACACTTCGCTTGGTGGCAGGAACATCAAAACTGGAGCTGTACAGAGTGTCGCCGCGTCGTGTGGTCCGATGAATCCCGCTTTTAGCTGTACCGAGCTGGCGGGAGGGTGCGGATGTGGCGTCAATGGCATGAGCCTACAGCCGCTACGTTCGAAGTAGGCTCTATTCAAGGCGGTGGTAGCTCTGTGGTAGTTTGGTGAGCCTTTTCATGGGACACATTAGGTGCCTTAGTGTGTGTGGAGAGGTTTATTAACCCTTTAACCGGCCGGTTTACGTGAACAAAATCGCCGAATATCACCCGAAGCTTGAACACGTATTGTCTCCAAATTCACCTTCCTCTTCCAAAAAAACTGGTCCCATTGCGGCTGGATTTCAGCTTTTCCAACATAGCGATTGCTGTCGCCCTTCTCACCTCAGCGGGTGGAACGCAAGCCTGTGACAGGGATTAATGATGCCATCAAGTGTCCTTTATGCTCCGTTCTATGACCCAAGGCGAGAACGGGAAGGCCAGTCTCCTCAAACACAATTCTTGCTGAGTCGGTCGGAAGAAAAAAATTAAAAGAAAGAATTAACATGTAAAGACAGTGATGCACACTACATTGAAAAAAAAAGAAAACAGTCTAACATCCGCATACATTGGATTTAACCATAGAAGTTGAATCGTATATAGACGGGAACACGCGTTCCCCTCAACTTCCGTTATCGAGAACACCCCTGAATTTTTGAATAAAGTTTTTCACATAAGATATTACTTTTTCCTATTTTTTTTAATTTCAGAACTTTGTATTTATAAAATTTAAATTGAATTCAAAATAATTGTGTTCTATATTTTTCTAAAACCAAATATATCGATATGAAGTTACTTTTATTTTCATACCACTGTGTGTTATGAGTGGCGCTTTCCCGGGCAAAACCCATAAGGTCCGTACCCTTTCCCCACCCTTCCACAAATTCCTGTCCGTTGCTCAGATGAAGAAACAAAAATTACTTTTAAAGTACCTTATTCCAACGGATCCAGGAAAACTCGTACACCGGAAAACTCGTACACTTTCTCATGCCGCTGAGAAAAGTGCAAAGGGCGGAAAACTCGTACACCGGAAAACTCGTACACCCTTTCAAGTAAGGGGATATACACAAATTGCGTTTCGGTCCGAGCTTTTGACCAAGTGTAGGAGTTTTCCTAGCTGAACAAAACGGAATGTACCAGTTTTCCTAGGGATCTCAATGGGTGTGTAAAATGAAAATGGCTCAAGGTTTATGTAAAACCTTTCTGACTCCTTTAATCTTGAGTTATGATTTTAATATCTCCCATGTGATAACAAGCAATAAAGGCTAATTAACAGGGACTCAACGAATCGATATTCAGGTGCTGATCTTTTTAGAAGATTTTAAATTACAACCTTGATATTCCGTATTTCTAAACATTTTATAAAACCTAATAAAAGGCACTCAATGGATTATTCCTCACCTATTCACAAGCCACTTGGGCCGCGGGCCCTTTTAGAAGATTTTAAGTTACAACCTAGAAATTTCGTATTTGTAAGCATTTTATTGAACCTAATGAAAGGCACACAACGGATTATTTCTCACCTATTTACAAGCCACCTAAGCCGCGGGTCTTTGAAAAGATTTTAAGTTGCAACCTAGATATTTCGTATTTGTAAATTAAACAGTGTCAAACGGTATTGATTTGAACATGTCTCTGCATTAGTATGAATTCCACAAGAACCGTAGCTCATAGATTATGCATCAAACGATCCATGTACGTGTAAAAATATCTCATTCCCTTCTTCACCTTCCCTTTTATTTTCTTTCTTTAGTGAAAGAATGATGTTATTGTACCTTAATGAAAAAGAAACAGTTCTTACAATATACATTTCAGGAAAACTTTTTTTTTCTTTTTTCTTGTTGGAGGGGGTGGGGGGATTAATCTCTAGTGGGACTCCGAAGTGTAAGACGTACCCAGAATTCCCTACCACTCATTACCTATGCTCTTTTTCGGGAAACGTTCACACCATATCATATCGGTAAACGGTAAAAATACCCCCGTGAAAATACCCATGAAAATTTAAAAGCGGTAAAAATACCCCTAGAGGAAATACCCACAGAACAAACGGTTCACTGAAAACTGCCACACAGGAACACTGATGTGTGGCAGTGTTCCGGTGTGGAGATTTACCGGCAACCCTGCCATACATCTTTCAGCAACTTGGAAAATTTCCACAGAAGAAAATTGCCACGTTTTTCATTAATTAAAGGGTCGGGTACAAATTGCAGTTCCTCCGAAGAACACTTTGAATGTGTGACAATTTTTCCAGTGGGGCCGTTTTCTAAATTCCCGAGTTATGTGTGGCAGTTTTCTAAGGTACCCAAAGAGGGGAAGGAACACTTTTGTTTGTCTGAATTTTTATGCGGGTTCATACGAGTTTAGGGCAACTGGCCACAAAAGTTCAAGGGGGGGGAGCTATAAAGATTGCCGTTTCTGAGCCTATATTGAGAACTGAATTGGGAACTCCAAACGAATTTCGACAAAACGTTCCATGTAAGCCGAGCGAGAATTGTACTTTAATTTGAAGAAATAAATAGCCGAGAATTCGAGGTACACTTGGTTTGGGAGGGGCTCTACCCCCAACTTCCGTAATATTATATTCTGGGCCGCTGGAGTTTGGCAGTGTATCCAGGATGTTCCTCTTGAAGTGTCCGCGAGGTCCGTGAGCTTGGGGGATGGGAGTACCACAAAATGTTAAAATGGACGTAGAGCTGTAAACATCAATACCATGTTTTATATAATGATTGTGTACGTGACCACGAATTTTCAGGAGGGTGGGGTGAATTCAGACCCCCCCCCCCCGTGTCTAAGAGCTCTTCAGGGGTAACATCGAGGATACACTGACCGACTTTAGAGGTCCATAATATAAAATTACGGAAGTTTTTGGTAGAGCCCTCCAAACCAAACACCTCGTATTCCTTTTACAGACTTCACCAAATTACCGGGGCAGCGGGGAAGGGCATACATAGTCTGCCACTAAACACAACATGAAGTATAGAAATTGCGAGCAAATCCCTTACCTTGAACACCTGTCTGCGCTCTAAGCGGCCCAGAATATAATATTACGGAAGTTGGAGACCCCCCCCAAAACTAAGTGTACCTCGGATCCTCGGCAATTTATTTCTTCAAATTAAAGTACAATTCTCGCTCGGCTTACATGGAACGTTTTCTCGAAATTCGTTTGGAGTCCCCAATTCAGTTCTTAATATAGGCTCAGAAACGGCAATCTTTATAGCTCCCCCCCCTCCCTTGAACTTTTGTGGCCAGTTGCCCTAAACTCGTATGAACCCACATAAAAATTCAGACAAACAAAAGTGTTCCTTCCCCTCTTTGGGTACCTTAGAAAACTGCCACACATAACTCGGGAATTTAGAAAACGGCCCCACTGGAAAAATTGTCACACATTCAAAGTGTTCTTCGGAGGAACTGCAATTTGTACCCGACCCTTTAATGAAAAACGTGGCAATTTTCTTCTGTGGAAATTTTCCAAGTTGCTTAAAGATGTGTGACAGGGTTGCCGGTAAATTGCCACACCGGAACACTACCGTACATCAGTGTTCCTGTGTGGCAGTTTACAGTGAACAGTTTGTTCTGGGGTATTTCCTTCGGGGGAATTTTTTCGAGGGTATTTTTACCGCTTTTAAGTTTTGAGGGGTATTTTCTCCGGGGGTATTTTTTCCAGTGGGTATTTTTACCCATATCCTATTATATAATATGCAGAGGTTTTTAGGAAAGGAGTGCCTGACCTCAGTTCTTAAAAAACCCTTAGAAATAGGAAGCTAGAAGATTTGGGCTAGAGTGCCCGATGGCTTAACGTGCCCATTGACGCGTCCGTGAAGGACTCGGGTTTGAATCCCGCCCGGTGAGGCATTGTAATTTACACTTTTGGGACAAACGGCATAGTAATAATACAGGAAAAAGAACTGAGGAAGAGTCTCACATCTCTATAATACACTAAATATCTCAATTAAAAGGAACACAAAATTATGAGGGTCCTTATGAGTCACAACTGGGAATGTTTACATGGAGAAGTCAAATGGACGATTATTATACAGTCCCTTTATATATGTGTGTTCAGTTCTCTGGGTGGCCAGTTCTCCGGTGGCCACTTCTCTTGCACCCATATCATCATTGTCAACCGTTATCATCCACTGTTGGATGAAGGTGTCCCTGACTTTCCTCCACAACGATCTGCCTCGAGCCAGTCTCCTCCATGTCCCTCCCGCATGCTTTCGAATTTCATCTATCCATCTCCCATGCGGTCTCCTGGGTCTTTTCTAGTCCTGTGGAGTCCAGTCTAAAATTTCAGTTCTGCGTCGGTGGTCCGTTCCTCTGGCAATATATCCAGCCCATTGCCATTTCAGAGATTTTACCCTGATCAAACTGTCTTCCACTCATGTCATTTTCCTTATTCCTGAGATCCTCTTCTTTTCTTTCCTGGTTACATCAAGCTTCTTTTCAGTTGTCCGTATTTTTGTAAGCCTTTTTTCGTTAAGGTTCACGTCTCCACTCCATATGTAAGCACTGGAAGGATGCATTAATCAAACACTTTTCTTTTAACACGTAATAGCATATTGCTCTTTAAAAATTCACTGTTTCTTCCAAAAGCACGCTGATCAAGTTTTATACGTAGATTAATTTGCTCATTAACGGGACCATCGCTTGATAACTACTGTCCAAGGTCAATGTAGGTATCGGTTATCTCCAGCTTCTGCCTATCAATCAGTAAATCTTTATTTCTAGTAAAAGCATTGTACATCATGAATGGAATACAGGATTACACCATACAATACAATTTTGGAAAATGTGAATCCGTTTTTTGGTGCAAATATGGCATGGATGGTAAGTCAGATAATATCCGAAAACTTGAAAATGTCGTCGTCCTGGAGCGGGAATCGAAACCGCATCTCCCGGGTAGACTTGGGCGCTCTCCGGGTGACGCGGGTACGATTCATCAGGAGACGCGGCTTCAATTCCCGCAGCAGGACGACGAAATTTTCAAGTTTTCGGATATTATCTGACTTACCATCCATGTCATATTTACACCAAAAACGGATTCATATCTTCAAAATTTGCATTGTACATCAGTTTTTTCTTCTGCGAGTTCATTTTTAATTCCATTTCTTCACTCTTGTCAACAAGTTCTTGGAACATACTCTGCATTTCTGAAGTGTCAGTTCCAAAAATGACTACGTCTTCAGCAAAACGAAGGTGAATTAATCGCCATTAAACTTTATCTCTTTGTTTTTCCCAGTTCAGTGACTGCAAGACATTTGCAATATGGCATTAAAGAGTTTGTAAGATACAAACACCTGATGACTAATATATTGTTTCAAACATCCGATGACATATGTTAATATCTATTTATCACTTTTTCTTATTTATTTAAACATATCAAACATTATGATTGTAACAAAAAGTCTGCTGAAAAAGTCTAGGGGCTTTGCACGAGTTTCAGTCATGTGTAGCACACATTTTTGTATTGGTAACTATGCCTTTTGTTAATGCAGGCATCTAAGGATTGATGTGCTGCATCTCCTATCCCCATTTTAGAATCTATATTTGAACACACCTCACCTTAAAACTCCACTGTAAAATCTAAATTTTGTTGAAAAGTCTAAGGCATAGGAATTTTGTAAGCGTTTTAGGTTCAGTGCGTTACTGCTTCTTGATAATATTTGACTGCAAGTTCACACTTACGAGATATTAAAATTGCTGAATTTCTTCGAATAAGACTGTTGTGAAATTTTGAGAACTGTTTAATTTCCTTGTAATGCTAGGTAAAGTTCTGCCGCTCAGCAGAGGAAATGATCTGACTAGTTTTGTCGATTGCTTAGTTAAAATCAAGATATTTCTTCGTGAAATTAAAAATGGCTTCTTGTTTTTAACAGACGTAAGAAAACAACACACATCTGAGTATTATCTTATTTTCAAGACGTGGGCATTTTTTCTTATTTTCGAGGAATGCGATTTTTTCTGTGAGCAATATTTCTGTGCGCATTCGTTATTCATATCGGATTAAACAGAACAGTCACAAAATTGTGCATTAGGAGACGTTGGCTGTTTTTAAAATAAATGCAAGTGTTTACATGACTGTATTTATGACAAACTAATCGAGTCTGATCTCGCTCCTCAAAATATGTAGGTTCAAAAAATCCAACTATGGGCAACTCGATATCAAGCTTTCCGATAAGCATAGCTTGTAATATTATTGATTTCTAAATAACACACAATGAATGAGAGTCTGACTGGACTTCTGCAAGGATAGCGCAATTTTTTTCTAGCTAAGCGTTTTCCATCTCTGTGAATCCGAAATCATATGTGTTCAAAAGGATTAGATCAACTGTCTTCGTACAAAGCATGCTGATTGACAACCAACCTACTATTTCCTCCAGTTAAATTAAAGAAAATCGTCTTTGTGTCTTGTGTGTTTTATCTACTTTTTATTCCTCACACTTATATCGGACTATCTGTTCTCACTAATAGTTCAAATCGTTGCTGTTTTCATTTAAAATAGCAAAACACTTTTGAAAAATCCTAAAATAAAGTAATTTTTGAAATTTAATTTTTGTTTTCAGTACCACCTAATGAGAAATTTCATGTAAAAAAGAATCGTGTCACATCCTTTAAATTATTTTTAGGTTGCTGTTGCAAACCGAAAAATCAGTTTCACAGTGGATTTCCTATTTCTTTAAATAAAATCGCGTTAATTAAATATTTTAAAATTAAAATATTGTGTTCCCGAAAGTAATGTTTTTCTTGCCAAGTTGATTACAGAGAATTACTGAAATACTCTAAAGTTTTCCTTCAGTTTTAATTGTCGCATAACTACAGTTCAAGCTTCGTGAATTTATCTTTCCAAGACAAATGTAGAAACTGCAATGACATCCAAACGTCTCTCCTTCTAGATTCAGTGCCATTGTCCGAACCCTTTCAGCTGGTAATCAGTCAGAAAGGATTAGTGTCAACTATCCCCGTAAACGAGCAGTTTGAATAACAAAGCAAAGGGGGAATGCAATGTTCACTGTTGTCCGTAGTTCGAGGTCACTCGGTGGAGCTGGGCAGTGGACAGATTGCGTACTCCGGGTTATTTCGTGCCAGCCGCTTTGGGCCACAGAAACGTACCCCGAGTTAATTTGTGCCAGCCGTTATGGACCACAGAAACGTACCCCGAGTTATTTTGTTCGAGCCGCTTAAAGGGTTAATCGTTCCACGCTACTAGAATGTGTTAACTGATCACTTACACGTTTTCATGGTCTTCCCGCATCCTGCGGCCCAGGGTCTGTTTCAGCAGGACAGTGCGTTGCCCCACCGGGTCGCAATCACACAGGCATGGCTCGAGGAACACTAATCTAAGTTTAGAACCATTCAATGGTCCCCAAGGTCCCCAGATTCAAACCCTGTCGAAGCACTCTGCGATGCCGTGGAGAAAAACATTAGATGCATGGATCCTGGGCTGACGTCTCGAGCGGAGTTGGGGACAATTCTGCAACAGACATAGCTGGCATTACCTCCAGAAACCCTACGGCATCTGGTGGAGTTGATGCCTCTGCGTCTACAGGCTGTTATTTCCTCTAGAGGAGGACTAGCACACTATTAGGAAGTATCTAATGTTTTGTCCATTGAGTGTATATACATACACTGTCCTAAAGTTAATATCCGGGCGCTTCTCTGTTGATAGTTAATTAGGTCCTACGCAAGCACAACGTCCCAGAACCAACCACAAATATGATCATAGCGTCATGATGAAACGAAAGCACGATTGTGAATGCAAAATGGCTCGACTGATAGAGTTATTGGATTTCCAGAGCGAATTCGCAATAGGGTGTCTAATAAGCAATCGTCCCGTACGTGGTATTTCAGCGGCATCGAAGAAACCTAGGTCGACGATTGTTGTTGTGATATGAAGATGGCAGAGGGATGGGGTTCAATCTGCCAAGAAACTACCCAGTAAACCTTCGAAAGTTAACAGAACGTGACAGGAGAACTCCGTGCAGAACGGAAATCAACATTGTCTCAAATCATGCAAACCCATGGAATTATTGAGACTGATGTTAGCACCAGTAAGAGGCAAAGGATCTGGCACGACATCAGTTACCACGACCGAGCTGCCTCCCACAAGGCATTAATCACTTTAACTAATGCCGCACACTGATTAGCGTGGTGTAAGAAACGTCCATCTTGAACTGCAAACCAATAGAAAACTGTGGTTTGTACTGACGAGTCACAGTACGTAGCCTATCAGTCTGATGGTCGTTCCTTGGTGTGGTAGATGTTGGGAGAAAGGAACCTTCCAGACTGCATCGTCCCAACAATGAAGTTGGTTTGAAGACATGGGCGTGGAAAAGTTGGACAGGGAAGCCCTGTTGTGTATTGTACCGTCGGGTGCGTGGAAGAAGAGATAGTCCAATACACAAAACTGAACTAATAACTGCTTTGAAAGCCGAATTGTGGAACATATCGGCGGACGTTCACAAAAACTTGGTGGGGAGTATTTCACGAAGACTAGAGGCCGTCTTAACGGCCAAAGGTTTAAGCACCAATATTAAAATTTCTGTAAATAAAGATTATTTGTAGACATAAAAAGCAGTGGTAGTGTAGTATATATACTGGCGATCAAACGTTAAGCAGGAAATACAAAAGTTTGGATAATAGACGAAAATATAAAAAAAATCACTGTGGTTTGAAAAACGTAAATGTCAAAACACATGTCGAATGGCAATTCGGTCATGGAATAAAATGCAAATTAGAATGCTCGATAATTTAATTGTTCAATTAGATACTGTTGGAAGAACGAGAAATGCTCAAAATAAATATCGAATAGCCATTTTCCCCATATATTTAGCACAATTTCGATGGAATTAGGACCGAGAATATTTTTAATTATAACTTCAAATTTTGCAAAACTTCTTCAGCATAATTTAAATCACTGTAAACTATGGAATTAATTTTTATTTCGTAATTTGTATTTAAATAAATATAGTTGCGTTTTGCAGGATATCTGTGGTTATGTCTTGCAGCATATTAACTGGAAATATACAGTACGAGCAATTATTTTTTGACCACGGTTTGATTTACAGGGTGTCGGAACATTATTGGACACATTACAAAATTATATAAAACAAAACATTAAACAGATAGAAAGAAACTGACTGTACTAACGTACAATGTAACTACACAAGGTAATAAATTTCGATGATAGAACCCTTGGTTGCTCGATGTACGTCCAAGCGATACTCGATTTCATGCCATGTATTGGCAAGCTGCTTCAGTTCCTGCAAACCAGTACAAGGCGTCTGATAGACACGATCCTTCACATAACCCCAACTGAAATAATCCAATGGAGTTAAATCTGGAGAACGAGGAGGCCACGAAATGGGACCATAACGCCCAACCCATCTGTTGGGGAAATGCTCATTTAGGCATTTACGTACACACGTTGACCAAAGCGGAGCCGCGCCGTTTTGTTGGAAAACCACTTCATATCTTTTGATCTGGGGTATAGCGAAATTTTCTAGCATATCCAAGTAAATGTCACCATTTATGGTTTTTTGCAGAAGAAGAAAGGACCAATCACTTATCTTTTTGATAGGGCGCACCGCACATTAACTTTTGGAGAATCCCGTTCCAGCTCAATAGCAGCATAAGGCGGTTCACTGCCCCATTTCCTACAGTTGTAACGATTTACAATACCTGATAGGATACATGAAACGTGGATTCATCACTAAAAATTACAGTACTGAGAAAGTTTTCGTCGTTTTCCACTCGATTCAGCATATCCACGGCGAAATCGTATCGCAGAGTGTGATCATTTACGTGCATCTTTTGCACTATTTGAATTTTATAAGCATGAAACTTTAATTTCTTGTGCAAGATATCGTGAACTGTCGATTTCGGAATGCACAGTTCTCTACTTGCTTTACGAACGGATTTCCTTGGGCTTCGTCGGAAACTTTCATTAACTTAGTCAACCGTCTCACCGCTGACGCTAGGCCTACCGGCTCCTCCACGATGTTCCACATTGCCAGTTTCTCTAAACTGTTTGATCCACCGCTTAATTTAATTCGTTCACGAAGGATTACAACCATACTCTAAACGGTACCGTCTTTTAACTTTAATGACAGACTTTAATTCCGCCAGCCATAACACACACATCGCCTTTTGCTGTACGCATGACATGACTACATATTGCGCATTTCTCATACATTCCTCATCAGGCCACACCTAGCGCCATCTATCGGATTCTGGGAATAACAATTCTGCAAAACAAAAATATAGAAACCGTGTTAGTAATACGTGACATAGAAAAACAGACAATGTTCATAGTTTTTTTTGTACATAATTTTGTAGTGTGCCCAACAATTCTCGGACACCCTGTATTTTATGAAACTTAAAACTTTCCATAAAACATATAATTTTACACACATGGGTATACAAACTAGTAGGATTCAGCGTAAACACAATTACGCTGAAAAATACTAAAAATGCGCAGCTTTACTAATAAGTTGCGTATAAAAGATACAAGGCAGAACATTTTGCAGGTAAGAACTTTAAAGAAATTGAAAAGTGGATACTTGAATTACAAATCAGTTGCCATTTTCCCAGTAAGGTTCATATTGTGACAGTACTCTCAAAGCATGGATATGTTGTTGAAAAAAATATTTGTCATTAACAATCGGATCCATTTTTCAACAATTTCACGTACGCGCAGGTTTCTTTGCCCGCATATTTGTTAGCACGTAAATTACTATTAAAAGCAGCTATATCTTTATGCATGTTTCTAGCACTCAAATTATTTAAACATTGTCACGTTTACGCTTTCGTTCTGTCTGTCTGTTTGTGTATACAGTATCGTTTCCAATAAAATTTTCCATACCTGTTTGATCGAATTAATGAAGACCTATACATCTCACCTTATTTTATTTTCCAGAATGTCGACTGAAAGAAAAAATTCCGGTTAAAATTAACTATGAATTCTCCGCAGTTCTTAAGCGCTTATTGCTTAATAATTTTGCTCCGGAATCATGTAACTGCGTACTTTTTTTTTCCTATTTATTTTTCCTATTCGTCTCTAAGAGCCAAATCTCTGCTCTTAGAGACGAATACGGAAAATAAATTTTGTATTCGAGCATGCAATTTTCCCTCTAGGAGCAGTAACGAATTTTATTTAGAAAAAGCTTGAGATACCTTTATGGTCTTCGAATTTCCTGAAAGCTTAGCCGAGGTTTTGTAATATGGCTGAAAGCATTTTAGATTTGATTTTCTTTCAAGAAGTGCGCAACTTATGCAGACCCTATTCTGTCAAATTGCGGCATCCTCCTTTAAATTTCTATATATTCAATACAGGGTATGACAAAAGCATTTTTCTATGAATAATATGCATTCGCAGCAAATACTAAGACGTACGAGTGTTCTACTAAAAATAATGCCTGTTTGCAAATAATAACCGTCAGTTGAATTATTTTAATTAAATCTGTTATCAAATTACATTGAAATCTGCTGAATGTAATGGTGCTACTCAAAATAGTCCATTTCTGAAATCATACATTTACGCCATCGTTCAACATAACATGAGTAACTAGTTCGGAAAAAATCCGTGGACAATTGTTTGGCCCAGGATCTCACAGCCTGTATTCTCAAAAGATGGTGACTTTGTTTCGTGGGACCGACCAAGTGAAAGTCAGAAGGTGCCAAATTAGAATTATATGGTAGATGTGGGATTACTGTTGAGCCCATTTTGACAATGGCCCGAAATATTTCAAGTGAGGTGTGACGCCGGGCCTTGTTGCATTGCTGGAGAACAGAACGAAGAGATATGTCTGGGTTCTTTTTGCGGATAGCTTCCCTGAGCTTCTTTAGTTTGCCAATATAGCGAAAAGTTTCGCGGAAGAAATATTCTTCACATATTACGTAGAACGAGATCAGGAGTTTAGCAGTCAGATATGCCTGAACCGCTAGTTTCATACTATTCTTCTAACTCAGATACTTGGAACTTCATTATCCTGGGTGCAACGGATAGCATTATCGAACCGAAATCGAGAGATGCGGGTTTGATTCTCGCACCCAGAAGTTGTAATTTTCAAAGTTTTTTGAAATGGCGATATCACGTATTGAACAGTAAAACTAGCAATTCAGGAATACCTAATTGCTAAAATCGTGATAGCGAGAACTGTGGACAGTTACACCTTGTTTGAAACCCACAATACGACTCATGTGACTTTCCAGAAAATTGTCAGCATCACTTTTTGTGTTGAAAGCTGTTTTTTTTAACTTCTTAGGCCTAGTCGAAGTTTTGTGCCACCATTCCATGTACTGGGCTTTTATTTTGGGGTCATGCTCCAGTGTTATCTCTAGTAAATACATTGAAAATTAATGTGTCCTGGTTCGCCTCAAGCATCCCCAACAAATCTTTTGGCTTTCACGATTCTGGGTTAAATGTCGTGAAACCCACCTTGCACACACACACACACACGCTTTTCGATATCCCATGGCTTGAATCATTGTTCGCACCGTACTATGACTACAATGCAGGGCATGACAGACCTTACGAATGACAACACGTCGATCGTTCTGAATAAATTCATCAACTTGCTGTTGGTTCTTGTTGGTGACTGTAGTTGAAGGTCTTCCGTTTTGTTGTTTCTCGGCCATTGAGGTTTTCCTGCTGAAAACATTTTCATCTATCTTTTGGCGTTACTGATGTCGATTGTCGCATGTCAATAAAGCATTTTTTCCTCACATGGATCTCTATCTCCTGGCAACTTTCCATTTGTGAAACCTTAATAACAGCTCTTTGTCTTAGGGAATTATCCATCCTTTGATTTGACCAATATAAACAAAAAAACCTGCATCCATTTACTCAGAAAGTCACATTTTTACAAACTTTCCTATACATATTTCTAAAATTAAAGGAAGTATTAGCAAACAGACATTATTTTCAGGACAACCCTTGTACATTTTTTTGTCATTTTAGAATTAATCCCGCTACATTCGTGGTTGTAACAATCACTGCTGAGTATAGAATGATGACGCTGACTAAGGCCTTGATCCTTTAGAGATCCAGACATGAAGAAAACACTTAAATGATCCCTTCCGTTATTTTCTCAGAAACGGTGGCCAAGCCAATACAAATTATGCTACTGTTATCAAAGCTTTTACTGAACAGTCCTCGTGATCTCCAAACAAACATAAAAACAGTTCCAACTTGGATAAGAAATCTGGGAAAACAGGAAGTGTGGTCAATGCTGCAAAAAGTAATACAGTGAAATCCCGATTTTACATCCCGTGTTTTGCGTTCTTCCCGTTTCGAGCGACGTTTTCCTGAAGTCATGATAATTTGCCTATATTTTCCTGTTTCATACGTTTCTCCAATCACGATTTTTTGCATCGAACGTAGTTTAAACTTTTTGGTGCTAAAACTGATTTCCTCTAATTTCGTGTCTTCCGTGGTTTGCGTACATGTAAAATTGCATTAAACCGGTTCTTCCCCCTACTGCCGCATTTCTCAGCCGAATTTGACGATCAAGTTGCGTTAAACCGGTTCTTCTTCTCTAGAATTTGTCGAAAGTACGTGACGTCCAGTTGAGGCATTGCCGCCTTCCTCAGACTGTACGTGTTTTATCTTAGGAACTTTTCTGGGGCGCCTCGGCTAGTGCCATAAGTCCCTGTGTTGGCTGCGTCTCAGCGTGGCAGAACGGGGTGAGTTTCTGAAAGCAATTCAGTCAGTTTGCTGTTAAAATCTCAACTTTTTAGATGTGAGAGTGAAGACGGTGAGTATAAAGCACGAGTGTCTTTCCTTTACTGGAAAAGTTTCCATTATACAAAAAGCTAGCAAATTTCATTGAACTAAAGTTGAATTAGCCAAGTGTCTTGGATTACCAGTTGCAACACTGAAAACAATTTTAAAACAGAAACAGTCAATCAAAATTACTTCGGAAAGCTTAGGTCATTGTGCTAATAAGAGAAGGACTAAACATTACGCCTTACAGTAAACTTGAAACAATTTTAACGAGGTGATTCAGGCAAGCTCGAATACCACTAAATGAATCAATATTAAAGGAAAAGGCCTTAGAAATTGCTGCTCGGCTTAGTTTAAACGATTTCACAGCGTCAAATGGATGGATGGATTGACTAAAGAAACGCCACAATCATATGTACCGATCACTTTGTGGTGAAACTGCAAGTGTTGAAACGGTTACAATTGATGAATGGAAGACGAAGACCTTACCTGCTTTGGTCGCAAATTAAGCTATGAAGGACATTTTCAGCGCCGATGAAACTTGTCTTTTTTTTTTTTTTATCTTCTGCCTAATAAAACGTACGTTTTGAAGGGACAACCATGACACGGTGGGAAAATGTCAAAAATGCGATTGACTGACTTATTATGCTGCATTGCGGACGGGAGTGAAAAATTACCACACCTGGTGATCGGCAATTCTAAGAAACCGCGTTGTTTCAAAAATGTGAAGGGCTTCCCTTCAAGCTACGAAGCAAACAAATAGGCCTGGATAACGCAAACTACATTTCAAGGTTTTTTGCACAATCTAGATAAGAAAATGAGATAGCAAAAGCGAAACATTATATTGTTTACTGATCAATGTTTGGCCTATGTTGGTTTGAAACTTCGAAATGTGCGCATGCAGTTTTTCCCTCCACTGCACAAGCAAACTTCAGCCGTGCGATTTGAGAATTATCTGCTCCTTCAATGGGTTTTACCGGAAACAGTTGGTGAGAAAAGCACTGACGGGACTTCATTCCGGAAACCTTGAAGATATGTGGAAGCAGAAAATCAACGTATTGGAAGCGATACATTTCATATCTTTTTCATGGTATAACGTGACAAGAACTTGCATTTCTCATTCTTTTGGGGAGGGCGGATTTCCAACATCACAGGACATTCCTATGAACATAGAGGATGAGACTTGGCGTTCCGATTGAGCCAGAGGATGATTACATCAATGAACTTGCAATCTATTTTGAGAGTATGCTGCATGTGATGTAAATGTGCTAACTTCAGAGTTTCAAACAATCTTCGAAGTAATGGACTGTTTGTCTGAAGAAAATAATGATGACGACAATCTAGCTGAAATTTCGGAACCCATACCTATGACTTCTTTCAACGCAGCAATTAATGGATTAAAACTTGTGAAACAGTTCTTCCCTGGTCACCATTCCCAAGAAAAGCACTTGCAAAGCCTTTCAACAATTGAGAATGATTTGCTTGAGCTAAACACTAAAAATAGAAAGATAACTGAAATTACCGATTTTTATCAAACCAGCAATCCCATAATGTAAGTACGAACGTAGTTACGGTGCATTTTTGGTTCTTACATAAATGTGTTTACAATACATACTATGGTATTAGTGTACATTGAGTTTCTACTTTTTCGTACACATTATGTACACCTGTAAAGTTTGTTTTACCCCCAACCTTGGTTTTACGTTTTCCCGCATAATACGACTTTTTATGCTGGTCCGCTGAAAAGCGTAAAATTGGAGTTTCACTGTATAAGGTAATCAGTTGCAACACAAGTAAACGCTCAGACAGTTGCTTAAGCACTTGTATAGAATCTAAAAAATATCGACTAGATGTGCAGCTCCAACCTTGGTTTATCTAATAGAAATTTGAGGCGAATAGGCACATTTTGAAAAGTGTAAGACTTACACACAGTAATGTTAAAAGCTCTACGTAAAGGCGACCGCGATCGAACGGAATTTTTTCAAGAACTGCTGATTGAAGCAGACACTACATTTCTAAAGAGCATCTGATGGACAGATTACTTTTAATTATTTATTTATTCGTATGCGTTTACAGCAAATGGTCAGTAGATTAGAATATGTAAAAACACAAACGATAAAAATTTAAAAAATGGTATGAGGAGCAGTCATAGATTGAGGGTTAGGTTGGAGAGCCAGATTTTAGCTCTCGAGTCAATACGATGCAGGGCCCCCAGTCCACCTGTATAGGCATGCTCGCTGTAGTCGTTGACGATGCCGTTCGTCGTCTGAAGAAGACCACAGGCACAGAGTGGGTCTTAGATGTGGTTCCATCTATGCATGAGGTAAGATCACCTGTCCTATCTAGTCGAGAATCCGTCCAGAAGTGACCAAAAACTCCTGAGAAGATGGAAGCTAGGAACGTCCTAAGGGAGGTCTTGGACAAAGTGGTAATTGCTCACAGTTAAGTGGTACCACGGTACCACGATTCTCTCTAGAAATCTTTCACTATAAGGTACTTTCCATCTAGTTACGTCTAGTTATCCAGAAAAATCTGGATTTATGTCTGAAGGCTGAAGGGTTGCTGATTATATCGTTGAGAGGAAGTGATGGGTGTGAGGATATCGTGGATAACTCTTTTACAAGGCAGCTTGCTGTCGGCGGATGACAGAAAATGAAATGTGTGCCATCTCTGGCAAGCAAAGTAAGGGTGCAATCCGACAAGCCCCAGATATTAATCTCATAGTTTCATCGATTTCTGGTTCAAGAAAGATGACATGAGAATCATTTATACATATTGGTGGACCATATTCGGCGGTTGCGAGCACCATGGCAAGGACAGTGGTGCGTGTAGTGTCTGTTCCACAATCCTTGCTTGTTCCTCCTAGCTTACGGATTATTTCGTTCCTTGATGCAAGCTTGCTCTTTGTGTGTATAAACAGATGAAGCTAATTTTAAGCGAAAGCCGACGTACATGCGTTTACTGGAGTAACGACAGCCTTTCATCAGGTATTAAATATGAAGCAAATGTACCAGGGGCTTCAATCCTGGCTAAAATACCCCGCATGGAGTTGTAGGCCCTTAACTACAACACTTGTAAAGTACCTTAATCTGTTGCAGCTGCCTGTAGTAACAACACATCCAAATTTTTAATATGATGGTGCTCCACCCGATTAAATACTTATACGTGTGTTTTCTTGAACTCGTTGCCAGAAACAAGAATACATGGAGCACACGAAAGCACTGATTCGGGCACAGTTTCTGCTACTGCGCAACAGAAAATATATCTGCTCTGCTGTTGACATTCACTAACTGACAATAGTACGAGAAATTCATGCCTTCAGCGCAATGCAGACCACCTCAAAAAATTATTGTAGCAATCTGTATCTCTCAGTTGTTGTTGTAAACCGTAAATGTTATGTTGCAGATAATTTTTTGAAACCGAAAATTAAATTATCATTGTATAACGTATTGCTCTGAGTAAACACAAAATTTGTTTTCTGGTTTTACTGGATGAAGTAACAAAATACTTTAAAAGAATTAATGTGCATACAGAACGCTATTTGTTCACATTTTAAACTAATTATTTCTTCTGCAATAGCTGCCATCAGCATTTAGATAAAAAAATCAGCAACTGTGCCGTAACCTACAACGTAGAACCACGTCAACTGTCACTATTTCGTTGCACTATCTCACTAGTTCTACGTCCTTAAAGTATTCAGCGAAGGACAGTAGACGTAGTTTTACGTTGTAGGTTGCGGCACAGTTGCTACTGTGGCCCTTTGATTTTATTTCGGTAAAGCATTTTAAAGAAATAAAACGAAAGAAATGTTTTACTTTATTTACTTAAGACCGGCCGTTGTCAGAGGCTGGTTGAGTGAGTACTGTGTGATTGATTGCGAATCAAATCGACTGCTGTTCCAATAGACTCTGTTAGCAGAGCGAGGGGAGTTGTTTCTCCCCTCAAAAACTTGATTTTTCTTCTCTTTCGTTTTTCAAAACTAAGAGAAGAAATTTTTTTTTTCATTAATTTGAAAAAAGTGTTTTGGTGCAGTCAGTTCGGACTTAGAAAAACTGTCCTTGTCAGGGCAAAGTCCGAGCTGCGGTCAAAGCACGGTGCGCAACTCTGACACACGAGCGGGTACGTCGTCGTCGTGCCGGTCCCCCTGATCTACGGATCAGGCCAAATCCCGCACTCAACCAGGGTCAAGTGCAGGTTACAGCGGAAGAACCCTAGGGTACCGCTGAGCACTTGACTGTCGAACGTACTAAGTCTGACCGACCAGGGACACAGGTCCCAGGGCTTACACTCGGTTAGCAACCCGAGTAGAGAGATGGCAGAGGATGCGGGGGCTTCAACCCCGGTCCAAGTGAGCCCGTTGAGGCAGACTGCGGCTTAGAAATTCCGTCGGAATTCGCAAGCGCAGTCAACTCCTTCTTTCAAGAGTAGGAGAGGATTCTAGAGAATCCATCAAATAAGGTTCTGGTTAACACCAGAACCAAGATAAGAAAGGTAGCGAACTCGCTACAGGCAGCTTGCACCAAGCAAGTGATTGAAATGAGTCTCATCCAAGGGAGACTACAGGAAAGAAGTGAGCACGCTAGCGCGGCTCCAAAAACATATGCCGAAGCGGCTCGAGCGAAGCCCGGCAAGGGGAACACGGCCCCTAAGCAAAAAACGGCTAAGAAGGAAGTAGCCAAGAAGGTGGTAGCCAAGAGGGTCGAGAAGAGGCACGTGCTTCTCGTTTACCCCGCAACAGACAAGGGTACTCCCTCGTCAGAAGACGTTAAGGCGGTTCTGCAAACTCAGATTTGCCCCGCCAAACTCCAGATTGGGGTTAAGGGAGTTAGAAAGGTCAATGGATGAAGAGTAATGGTGGAATGCTCCTCCGCCAAAGAAATAGAGAAACTGGATTCGGAGCTAAAGAGCAATGCAGTGACGAAGGAGAACCTTCGGTCCAGATTGCTAGCTAAAAGGAATCCAAGGTTTATCGTCTACGGGATAGACGGAAAATTGTCAAGGGAAGAGGTCGAGCAATGTCTCGCGGAACAGAACCCAGAGTTGGAGGAAAGCAGCCTCCAGCTCAAGTTCTCATTGAAAGTGAAGGGTGGGAAACGCCACTGGGTAGCAGAAGCGGACCCACTGACCTTCAAAAAAGTGATGAAGCGAGGCAAGCTCGGAGTGGGATGGACCGTCCACTCAGTAAGGGAATATCTGAGGGAGGTCCGTTGCTACAGGTGTAACGGGTTCGGGCACTTTAGGTCAAGGTGCACCGAAGAGCAGGATAGGTGTGCCCGGTGTGGGGAAACCGGGCACAAGCGCCAGGAGTGCAGCAATAGCCCGGTCTGCACTAACTGCTTGGCAAACAACAAGAGATTCAGGCGTCGAGTGGATGTAGGCCACTCGAGTCTAGACAAGGAATGCCCAAGCCTTGTCAGAGAACTGGCTCTGCTAAAAGAACGCACTCATTATGGATAATAAACCAAAGAGAGGCGTTAAGGTGCTTCAAATCAATCTGCACCACGCACGGGCAGCAACAACACAGGCCCTGGTGACAGCCACTGAGCAAAAAGCTCATATTCTGCTATTGCAGGAACCATTCGAACAGGGGGAAGAGTGGTGGGCTTCCCTAACTCCTACCGGATCTACCACCCTAGGGTGGCAAAGCCCAGGGTGGCCACGGTCGTGAAAGACCCGTCCCTAGCGGTTCTCGAGATAAAATGCTCCGAGAACGTGGTCGCCCTGGGCGTGGAATGTGGTGATGCGAAATTTTTAATGGTGAACGTATACAGTTCTCCAGCAGGCAATTCGAGAGAAACGCTGAATGAGCTAATGGCTCTATTAGGGGAATTCCCCAGTCATGAGATAATAATAGCAGGCGACTTCAACGTGAAGAGTCCTCTCTGGGGCAATCAGAACGAGGACGAACGCGGCCAGCTACTAGTGGACTTTGCCAACGCGGCAGACCTGAGTTTCTTGAACGATCTAGAGAGCACCCCGACCTTCCAAGGGGCGAGCGGCTCCTCTTGGATCGACGTGACTCTCGTCAGAGTCTCTAAGCGCAGCCTTGTCCAGGATTGGCAAGTACTGGACGACGAGAGCTGCAGTGACCACCTAGAGCTATCTTTCGTTTTGGGATCGGAAAAGCCCATCCGACCCAAGCGCAAAAGGTTCTTAATGAAGAATCTAGACTGGTGGGCTTTTAAAGCCAAGTTAACTACCTTGTTGGGGGTAGGAGGGAAGAAGAGGCCGCAGAAGTGTCGGACCTCAACTCCCTCTTTGAAGAACTTACCAGTCAAATAACAACGCTATGCGAGAGTAGTAGGGGAAATAAAAGGGGAGCCAAGGACCCCCAACCCTGGTGGTCGGAGAAACTAAAAGCTCTAAGGGCGAGAGCTAGGCGGAGTAGGAAAGCTCTGCAAAGAGCAAAAGCTACTCCGCAAGACAGGGAGTGCACAGAAGTGCATAAAAAGGCTCGTTCAGCATACAGGAGAGAACTGAATCTCTCGAAAATCTCCTACTGGAGAAAACTGTGTGAGTTACAAACTCCGGCTGACCCTTTCGGGATCCCCTATAAGATCTCGAGGGGATCCATAACCGAACCGCTAAAACTGGCAGCGGTGGAAAGGGCAGACGGTAGCCTATCAAAGACTCTTGATAGTACCGTAGAAAGTCTCTTGGATTACCACTTCCAAGGAGACGAGGGAGAAGAGGACTCCCCTCAACAAAAAGAAATAAGGGAAGAAAGTCGGATCCCGCCTGACACTGGTGAGGACCCCCCTTCACGAGAGACGAAGTGGAGAATGCCCTCTCCAGTCTAAACACGGGCAAAGCACCAGGCAAGGATGGGTTCGACCTCAGCATAGTCAGAGAAATCTACTATGCAAATCCCGGGTATTTTGTGGCGCTCCTAAACGAATGCCTCGGGAGGGGAATATTCCCAGACTTGTGGAAAACAGCGGTGCTAGTTCTTTTCAACAAGACCGGAAAGAACAAAAATGATCCCGCAGCCTATAGGCCCATCTGCCTCCTCTCGGCGTGGAGCAAGGTGCTGGATAAGCTCATAACGAACAAAGCGCTTGGCTTTCTCATGGAGCAGGGAAAGCTAAACAGGAACCAATTTGGTTTCCTTCCGGGGCGTTGCGCAACGCAGGCAATTCGCAGCCTCCGAGAGAGGGCAGAGAGGAACAAAGCGGAGGGGCTCCATACCTGCTTCATCTCACTAGACGTGAGGGGGGCTTTCAACAGTGTCTGGTGGCCAATGGTTTTAACCAGACTTAAAGAACTTGGCTGTCCAAGGAACCTGTTCAAACTGATCAGCAGCTACCTGTCTGATAGAAGAGTCGAGTTCGAAGCGGGGAATGGGCAATCCTCGCGTTCGTACCATAGAGGGTGTCCGCAAGGATCCAACTCCGGGCCGCTCTGGTGGAATATAGTTGCTGATTCAGCACTGAACCTAGACCTGGGGCCCGCAGTGGAGATTCAAGCCTATGCGGACGATTTCGTTCTCGTGGTCTCCGCCTCAGGGAGACACGTGATCGAAAGAGAAGCACATAGGGCCTTGGATGTGCTAGAAAATTGGAGCAGAGAAAGCAAACTGTGCTTCGCTCCTGAGAAGACCACTCTGCTAGCAATAGCTGAGAGAGGAGTAATGAAAACACCACCCCAGTGCAGATTCCAAGGGTGCACTATCAAGGCGGTGCGTGAAATGAAATACTTGGGTGTGGTCCTGGATCAGAGTCTATCAGGGCTGCCACACCTGAGGCACGTTAGAACAAGGTGCACGGTGATTCTCAATAGATTGAATGGCATGAATTTAACGGGCAAAACCAAGAAGGCCATCTATCAGAGAGAAATTGAAAGAATTCTGACGTATGCAAGTGGAGCATGGTGGACTCCCACAGTCAGAATGAAGAAGGGGATAAACCAAATCCAAAGGTTGGCCCTACTAGGGATAACCGGTTGTTTTCGCACAACGTCGACCCCAGCACTCCAAGTGCTGGCGGGGTGCGAGCCGGCAGACCTAGTAGTGGAAAGGGAGGCAGCAATGCACTGCCTAAGGTCAGGCGAGGACGCCTACCTTCTCGGTGCGCCGCATCGAGCCTCCGACATGGAGATGGAAAGCGTGGACTGGCAGATCCACCCTGCCGAGGAAATTTGCCCACCGTGGGACAAGGAGAAACCCACGGGAGTTGGGCATGAGCTGTTCACGGACGGCTCAAAGATGAAGGGACAAGTGGGGGCAGGCTTCTGTGCGTTCTCGGACGGGAACGAAGCCACTGAAGGAAGCGTGAAATTATCGCAGAACGCTTCTGTCTTCCAGGCAGAACTTCTGGCGATAGAGATGGCACTCACCTGGGCACTCCCCAGGCGTAGTGATGAAAGAATAAAACTCTACTCGGACAGTGAGGCAGCACTGCAGGCTCTGAGTAGATTCAGGGGAAGAAACCCCATCGTTCAGAGGATCAAAACCCTCTTGAGGGCAGAGGGAGATGGGGCAGTTAGTTTCCACTGGGTACGAAGCCATGTCGGAACCCTAGGAAACGAAAGGGCAGATCAGCTGGCGAAGGCAGCCACGCTGAAAGAGACGGTCGACGTGCAATGCAGAACGCCGCGAAGGTGTACTCGCGCAGCATTAGCACGTCGGACCATGACCGAATGGCAGGTCAGATGGGACACGGGAGAGACAGGGCGGAAGACACACAGAGTGTTTCCGAAGGTCTCGACCAAACGAGCCCAGACAAATAAGTTCCTGAATCAAGTACTCAGTGGCCATGGCATCAGCCCTGAATACCTAGGCAGATTTGCCATCAGGAACTGCACTTGTCCCTGTGGAAAGAGAACGGCAAGCATAGAACACTGCGTACTTGAATGCAGTGGCTTCGCCGAATGGAGAAACACACTGATCCCAGGTGTGCAAAGAACGCGAAGATTGGATCTGCTCATCCAATCTTCCGTTAACAGGAGGGGGATAATAGCCTTGGTGGAAAGGCTAACCCTCCAGCAACATACCATCTTCCCCAATCAAACGGGGACCGAAACGCAGGAGGTGAACGTGCACACCGAAAGCGATTCGGAAGATGAATGAGGGTAGAAGTCTGTGGGAAAGCAGACGAAGAGACCACCAATGTAAATATTCTGTAAATAAATTTTTTTGCTATCTCTTGATGTTGTAAGTCCTAAGCATGAGGACAGTGCATACATGTGTGTAGATGTTTTGAAAAAGAAAATAAAGGGAAATTATTCCCCAAAAAAAGTTCGAGGGCAAGGAATCTTCCAGTCAACGATAAAATAAGAAACGACCTATCCCGCCAGACAGAGCGGGAACCCAGACAAGGTATACTAGGTCGCCTGCCAGCACGTCACCACGGGCTGGTCTCTGGGCCATTGGGGTGGCCAGGGTCCGAACCGGCGTCTCAAGGCAGGATAATTGTCGCAACATGTCAAAATAACATCCAAGGTGCTCAATAAGTCCCCGTGGAGCCAAGACAGATTGGCGGAACGGGACAATGAAATCAGTATATTATTTACTTAAAAGCGACTTATACTACACTGAAGAGCAATTGAATTTGAGATACCTGTCTAGCAACGTGTAGCACCACCATTCGCCGATGACGGCGGCGATTCGTCTCGGCATGGACTCGACAAGACACCGGAAGCGTTGGGAAGCCATGCGGATCCACGACCCCTGAACAAGCTCCCACAGTTCACGAAGATTTGATGGACGGGGGTCAACGCCTCGAACATCTCTCTCGATTGCCTCCCGGATGTGCTCAATGGGATTGAGGTCAGGTGACCTAGCTGGCCAAGGAAACGGGGTCACGTCGATGGAATGTGCACCCAACCATTCGTATATAATTCAGTAGCTGCATTGTCTTGTTGTAGGATGAGGTCCCCAGTGGAATGTTGAAAACGCACAAACGGGAGCAAATGGTCGTCCTGGATATCCCGGTAACGTTGACCTGTGAGGGACGATGTCACATGTACCAGGGGTCCCATTTCAGAACACGTCAACAGTCCCCAGACGAGAATGCCACCCCCACCAGCTTGAAGAGTACCCTGCTGGCAAGAATGATCCATCGCTTCATGTGGTTTGCGCCGTACTCGTACCCTGCCATCCGCATATGTACCAACGTGAATCTCTACTCATCAGTCCAGGCAACATTTTTCCACATGTCTAGGGTCCAGTGGCGATGTTCCCGCGCCCATGCTAATCTTTGCACCTTGTGATGTGCGGTCAGCAGCGGTACCCTCGTGGGACGATGGCTTCTGTACCCCATAGCGAAGAGATGGTTCTGGATGGTGTAGCTGCTTACACGTTTTTGTGCACCAGCGTTAAATTGCCGAAAAATTTCTTGCACTGTGGCCCGCCTATGCGCTGTTACAATGCGAGTTAGCCGACGATGACCCCGCTCATCCAGACGCTGTTGTCCACGGCAGTTCGCCCTTGCAGGGACGGTTTTACCGGATTCGATGTACTCACAGTGCACCCGTGACACAGTGGGTCGTGAAAATCCCAGTGCCTGCACGACTTCCGAGATGGAGTGACCCATTCGTCATGCCCGGACAATTTGCCCACGATCAAATGCACTTAGATACTTCGTCTTACCCATACTGCGTCCGAGTCTTACTGATTCCCGTCGCATCACTCCTTGTATTGTCGGATCGCTGCATATGTCAAGTCTTTTCGGTTTACAGGGCCGCCCACAGCGCCACATTTGCATAACGCCAGCTGTCTCTAATTCAATTGCTCTTCAGTGTATATACCAGCATGGTGGTCATACCACCTACTGACTCAGGCCACAATATATGGTCTACTCGCCCATTGCATTCATTTAAAACCTCACTCCTCACCTACTTGTCTATATGTGTGTCACGGTTCATTGCATTTTGTACATTACTTCATGGCGTGGCATTTTCTATATCGTGCAGTGTATTTAATCCTTTTTACCTCTGCTCTTTATGTCAACAATCTCGAATTACAAGTCATCAACATTCGTGAAGTTATTGTATTAATTTCATGTATTAAACACAGTTTCCAGAGTAATGTGCTTTCATTATTAATTTGTAGTAACAGATAAAGGACTCCATTTTTAGTTCAGTAGAATATTGAGACACCCAAACTATGCACCATTAATTTGGTTTATTCCACAGTGAAGTGTGATAACCTGAGTTTTAAGGATTTCCATTTTCTAATGGCATTTATATCAATTCTTTTCTACATATGCTTTATTCCCCCATTTTCTTGTGTTTTTTGCAGTCGATAAGTGTGTCTGCAGAGTTCATCTTGAGGCGCACATCACCGTACTTGTGTACATCCTGTGACAAGTCTCATTGTAAAGATGAGTCGTGTGGTGTTTCAGCGATGCTGGCATTCCAAGGAACGGTCATTGGCGCCCTAAGGCTCATTGGGTGCACAAGAGTTGGCATGGGGGGGGACAAGAGCCTAGGAGAATGTGAGTGAGCTGACATTAGGGATGGGAAATGTCGTTCTTTCTACTGAACAGTTCTTCACTGCTCCTGTTTTTTTTTTTCAGGAGCTGTTCTTTTATCTGTTCTTGTTCAGCTGAGCAGTTCTTTTATAATATGTTGCTTCATATGAATGTATATAAACATGTCGACCACGAGCCTTTTGCAGGTCAATAATTATGAAAATAACGTTTCTGCTAAATAATTATGAAAATAAGCTATAACTAAGAAATTTGTTAATAAATAAAACAAATTACAACAAGGAAAGGCTTACATTTCTTAGGTACTCCAATGAGCACCGCACTTAATTACTCAATTTTTTCCAGGGTGTGGGTGCCTTCGTCTTTTATTTTTACAACCTGTATTAAGAACTGAAGTCGCGGTGTGATATAACATTACATCTCCTTGCGACACTTGTCTTAATTTCGCCTTCACAACTATTACCCATTGGAAAGGAGAAAGCTTTATGTATTTTTATGCACTAAAAAACACTGAAATACAATTGAAAAAACCTTGCTAAAAATACCTACACTGCTGAGTAGACATCCTACGCAAAACGGAAATTCTGGGAATTTTTTTTCTTTAAACGGGATTCTTACTTTATAATTATGGGTTACTATCGCTCAAATGCACTTAAAAAAAAGAAAAGCACTTAAATACACTACAGTAATCCTGCGCCTTTCAAAAACGAAATCGCTAAGAATATTGTGACTAACACTCCTGAGTTCCCACGATGAGTAAGTCTAACTAAAAGTTTGTTGGACCTTTATCTGATAGCTGAAAAAAACTATAATTAAATTTGCTTTACCTTTGGATGCAGCTCCAGCGAATACTTACCTATGCTGAGATCGGTACCTGAAATAACATAAAAAAAAAAAAATACCGGCTTAATCCAGCACAAAGTACGTACTTTGAGAAAAAAAAATTAGTATGAGCAGTTCTGAAACGAACTATTTTTGCCAAATATTTATGACAAAGAGGCAGAAGGACACAAAACGTAATCCTTGGCTTCCTGGCAGTATGTTCCATACACAAAAGAACAGAGCACAAAGTCAGAGAACAGGTCAGGACTCGGGAACGTAGTAACTGGTAAAGAACAGTCAGTCAAACTGAACCTGTTCCGGGCCGCCCCGGTGGCGCAGTGGTCTAAGCGATGGCTTCTGATCATTCGCACGGAAGGGGTCCGGGTTCGAATCCCGGTGAGGCATGGATGTTGTGTTTGTCTTACGGCACTGGCTCTCTCCCTTCCCTGGAACCAGTGGCCCTAAATTAGGGACGGGCGACTGCTTATAGCCCATTGTGTTGCTCACGGTGGTCGTTAAACCTCCAATAAAAAAAAAAAAAGAACCTGTTCCGGAAAGACATTCCGAGTCACTCCCACGTCACTGACGTCGGCAGCAGAACAGGAGCTGGCGAGAAAGAACAGGTTCTTTCATTTCTCCCGTTCTCCCCACATCTCTACGGAGTAGAGACTCCCGGACTCAAAAGAACAGGTTTTTTGGCAACGGAAGAACAGGCTGTTCCCGTTCAGTTCAAAGAACTGGTGCAAAAGAACAGGTTGTTCTTTTACTACCCATCCCTAGCTGACATGGGATAAGGTCGACCGATAAGGAGAAACAGGAAGTTCGCTCTGGTAGCGCAAATGAAAGAGTCAGAAAGGCTTGTATTCGATTCTCGAAAAGGGAGACCTGGCTTTGGGTACGTGAACGAGCGAGACGGAACTAAGAGGGAAGGCCGATTTACCTACAGAAACGTATATCTATAATTTTGTATACGAGAATTTGTTTTTTTTGCGAAGATGATTGAGCAACCTGCAAATAACCAAGGATGCGTGTAACTATAGAATGTTACAAGCTGAGACAATGGCTAAGTACGGAATAAATGAAAGGCTTCAACAAGATCATTGTTTCGCTCGAATCATGATGTTTCTGGCACGATGATTTCTTGGCTTCCTGTGCCGCCCCAGTGGCTGAGTGGTAAGAGGCGTAGAATTCTGGCTAGTCTCCCGAGTAGAGCCCTGATGAGGCATGGGTGGTGCATGAGACTTACGGCACTAACTCTCTGCATTTCCTGGATGGCCCTAAATTAGGATCAGGCGATTACCCTTAGCCCTTAAAATTGCTCACAGTGGTCGTTAAACTCTGAAAGAAAGAAATAAGAAAGCTTGCCTCACAGATAAGGAGTATTCAAAGATAGGGAGAGCCGGAAGTGGGAATCCACTTTGGATATAATTTAATTCGCTTAGATATAATTCAAAGGAATGGCACTTAATTCTGTAGTGTAATGAGTAGCAATTATGACAAGTACAGCTAAAATTTAGTGGTTCAAGTTTTTGTCGTCATATGAAGTCTTTTGTTGAAAGGTTTACGGTGATTAAACGCATTTCAATAAGTAAGTCAGATTCAACGGCCTCAAGATACCTAAAAAGCAAATTCAAACGCCTTCGAGAAACGGAAACCAAAAGGAAGTCTTTCCTTAATTAGGCATATATTGAAAGCTAGGCTTTTAGAAGCGGCGAATTGCTTCTACAGATGACCGGTGTGATAACAGTAATTTCAAATCAGTATATTGTGTGTACATATAGAAAGAGAGCATCCAACAATTCTATGGCCGAATATGACACAATCACTTGTGTATTTAATATGTCGGCTCAGCAGTAATTCATCACCCTCTGGCAGTGAGAAAACGACACGAAGCCATTGGAGAGCTTTTGCTGAAGTTCAGCAAACTGAATTGCTAAGCAGAAAATTAAATTCTCCGCATATTTACTGTTTTTTACATTAAAAAATATGTTTGAAGAGTGCAGTGCCCAGTGAAAGATAAGTATTCACGCATAATATAAAATTTCGATAAAATCAGTCGTAATATAATTGAACTATGTGAACTCACCGCTCATCTTGTACATCCTTGTAATCCAAAGTTTACATCCGGAAAAATCCAGAATTTGCCTATTGTTTATCAAGTTATCAATCCAAAGTTCACTTGCAAGCCGGGCTATTTCATTGACAAATGCAGCTATTTACATTGTGGCGAACGATAACACAAAAGACCAGGTTCTAATGCAATGGGGAAAATAACGTTAGCTAGCATAACAAGAAACTCGGAAATTTATACGATTTGGAAATGAAATGAATCAGTGGAATGAAATTTACAACCTTGAAAAAATGATACTAAAATCACTAAAAAATCTTAAGTATATGATATTAAAATATCTAAAAGGCACTAAGACTCTCTTGAATAAATCCTCATACTAGTTTTAGCATATTTAATCATAGCCATCATCAATGGTTAGCTTCCGCAAGTATGTAGGGCCAAATGTTTCAAGTCCCCTTTGTCTCGACCCACTGCCACGCCTCGACTAGGTGCCATGTCGCGTATCTTTTTCTATCGCGCATCATCGTTTGGGCTGTATTGCGCACACTACCGTCACGTCCAATAATAGATGCACGTTACCATCCTCTTTCTGTCATCGGTACAACTATTTATGCTCACGATTTTTAACTTTTCTTTCTAGCCCTAAAAATTGCCTTCACCTTCTGCTCTTGCTCATCCAAAATTTCCACGCATATGGCAAATCGATAGATTTCGTTACAGTTCTTATTTTTAGTTTTCTCCATTATTACTGCTTTAGATGTTAATATTTGCTTGTGCGTCTTATGCGATATCAAAATTTTTGCTTCTTGCCATATCAGAATACCTTGATTATTTACGCAATATTTAATCATCGATGGTTTTTTTCTTTTTATAACCATTTTATGACATTCTGGGGGCTATGAAGAGTTCCTAGTAATCACAGTTTTCTGCAAGGAAACAAGCTTATTATACCAGTTTAATTTAAATAGGCACTAAGATTATTTGCGTGCAAGTTCTTTTTTCGAAACATGTGTTCGAAAAAATAATAATAGATTTACAGATTTGTAACGTAATGTAATGGTTAAGAAAAATTTACGTCAAAAGCAGTTACGTTTTCCGCGAAATCTGATGGTAATCTGACTTTGTGGATAACTCAGCAGATTCTCTATTTTAGGCAATTACCTATTTGTGAAAAAATCTGGTGTGCGGTTGAAGATTTAGTAAGACAACAAATTATCTCGAGGAACTGGTCCCTTTTTGGAATCGATGTTCGATGCTACCAAAAGAAAGTTTCTCTACTCTTTTCGGGGTTCCAGCTGTTCCCTCAAGAGCTTTTTTTTTTTTATCTAAAGAATGTTATTCAATTAGGTCTCTGAATTGAGTCTTTAGCACTCAGAGGTATTTTACGCTTAGAAGACTGGGAATCTGCACTAAAATACATGAAAAATGGAAAGGTTCATCCGCAGGCCGCCGTTTTCACCACCGATTCCAACAAGAGACAGGGGCTTGGGTGAAAGATATCAACTGCGTTAATTACACCGCCGTGGTTCAACTAGTCTATTTCAGATCTATAATCTTAAGTTTTGTATGGTCGTCTGTTCCTAGCAGTCAACGCTCATGGAAATAACAAACTATCAACAAAAAAATCAGAAATGTGAGCAACTGTTTTCTACTTTCTGGCGTTAAGCGCATTTTTATTGTTATCAGTTTTCTGGATTGCAGGTTTCACTGAATTAAATATTGAAACTGGTTTTGTCAGCACACACATGTAAGAGCACGCAGTGGTGTGGAAGATCGTTAGCAGTTTTTAGAAGGGCTAAGACACTTTTCATGGTTAGTTGGACAGAAAAGCAGGGCGAAAGAATATTTTTTTGATAATCATGTAAGCAAGCACAGGAAATACTATCTCTCTATTCTAAACAAGTTAGTAAAATCATGCAATGCATTGATTATAATACGCTTTCCAACATACAAGAAATCATTACTCAAGTTATCACTCAAGTTATGAGAATAATGGCTGTGGAATAAATCTCGGTCCTGTGCCCTGACCTTTGATTCCATTTCGATGATATTAAACAGAACCGGTTTGGTATACCTCCGAAATAACGTGATAAAGTTTTGTCGCAATCGAAGCAATTTTACGTAAGTTGTGATGCATAAGGGCTATGAAATAGATCCTGCTCCTGTGTCCTAACATTTGACCCCATTTCGCCCATTTTCAATAGAATTCGTCCCCAGGCAAGACCCAACAACATACTAACATTTCATCCAAATCGAAGCATTTTTACGTAAGTTATGACGCATAATGGCGATGGAAGTGATTCCGCTTCTATGTCCTGACCTTTCACCCCATTTCGCCCATTTTTAATAAGGTTTGTCGCCAGGTGTTCTTCTATCACATACTAAAATTTCATCGAAATCGAACCTTTTTTACGTTAGTCATGACGCATAAAAGCAGTGGAATGGATCCCGCTCCTATGTACTGACCTTTGACCCCATTTCGTTCACTTTAAATAGGGTACCTTCCCAGGTGACCCCCTACTAAAATTTCATCGAAATCGAACGATTTTTACGCGAGTTATCGTGCGGACGAACATACGCACAAAACGCGTGACGTAATGAGGCAGATGGGAATCGCGACCATCTGTTAGCAAGATGTGACGTCATAAAACTTTAATAGGATCCACACACAACGCGTGACCTAATGAGACAGATGGTGTGACCGCGCGCCAACATTCTCAAACGCGGCGAGAGTGTGACGTCATAAGATTTCTAAGCATTGGTAACATTAATGGAATAATGGAACAACGCCATCACTAAAAACGTTATAATTCGGGGTGGTTATTTAACCCACTGAATGAAATCTCCTAAAGTCGAGATCAAGCTAAATCGATTTCTAATACCAGAAAACGGTAGGTTAACGACTTTCATCAAAATTCTTAGAGCTGTTTTCAAAATAAAATGTACATACATACATTCAAGAATTGCTACTTTAAGGTGGACGTCAAGTAATTTTGCTTCCTATACTTCCAATGGAAAAAGCTTCTGTACACGTTTTCTTCACAATTAATGCGTTCCCAAGGATGAAAATTTGAACATCGATTAAAATATCTTCATTTTGTAACTTGCAATACTTAATATTTTCTAAAACATAACCATAATTATGCAATTCAACATTTGTTTGTCTACTGACGTCATGAAAACACAGGTCGCGCCATCTTTATTCTGGACAACTAATGCGTTCACAAGGATGAAAATTTGAACATTGATTAAAATAGCTTCACTTCATAACTTGGAATACTTAATATTTTCTAAACCATAACCGTAATTATGCAATCCAACATTTTTTTGCCCACTGACGTCATCAAAGTACAGGTTGCGCCATCTTTTCTCTGGTTTCAACACCACCAAAGGAAAAGTTATTTATTTTTAATATGATTATGGTTATGTTTTAGAACATATTAAGTTTTCCAAGTAATAATATGAAGTTATTTTAATCGATGTTCAAATTTTCATCCTTGGAAACACATTAATTGTGAAGGAAATGCGTACAAAATTTTTTCCATTGGAAGTATAGGAAGCAAAATTACTTGACGTCCACCTTAATAATATGGGATAAGGGCAATGGAAAGGATCGCAATCCTATGTCCTGACCTTTGACCACATTTCGTCCATTTTCAATAGGGTTCGTCCCCAGGTGATCCCCTACTGCATACTAAAATTTCGTCGAAATCGAACCATTTTTACGCAAGTTGTGACGCATAAGGGCAATGGAATGCATCCGGATCTTATGTCCTGACCTTTGACCCCATTTTACCCATTTTGAATAGGGTTTGTCCCCAGGCGGTCTCCTACCACATAGTAAACTTTCATTGAAATCGAACCATATTTACGCAAGTTATGACGCATAAGGGCAATGGAATGATCCCGCTCCTACGTCGTGACCTTTGACTCCATTTGTCCCATTTTCAATAGGGTTCGTCCCTTGGTGGTCCCCTACCACATACTAAAATTTCATCGAAATCGAACCATTTTTACGCCAGTTATCGTGCGGACGGACAAAGCTGGAGCATATACGCTTCTTCAGTTCAACACAATTTTATTAACAAGGTTTGGTTCAGGAGGCGGACATAGGCGTCCTGATACATATATTGTACGGTAAAATATACAAATTCTAAAATTTTATGTACATTATATACAGCACGATGTATTGATTCACAAAGGAGCCTCGTGGTAAGAGGTACAGGCATTTTGCACAAGAACAATAAGAGAGATTGTCGAAACATTTCGTCTCGAAGCATAAGTATATTATAGTGCTGACAAATAACAGAACGAGAATATTATAATGAAGCACTGTACAAAAGGAGAACTGTAGATGACAAAGTAGACAATGTGAAACCTAAGGAAAACGGAATTACGATGTCTTAGTACTGGTAGAAAAAATGATAATCAAAGAGAAAACAAGTCAGACTATATATATATTTGTACAGTATGGTGCATATTATATTCACATTTGTTAGAAGATATAAGCTTTATGTTGAAGTTTGATTCCGAAAACCAATGGTTAGCATGCACGTTGAACTGAAGTTCAACAGAGCTAGGAGCAACGAGGTTATAAACTACCGACAGTCAGTTGCAACGTCGCTGGCATGCCGGCGAATCAGGAAGCGGCCGGAGACCAGGTGGAACGGAAATGTTGTTCTCTCTGTTGGGCAACGGCCACAAGGTTCTCTAGACGAAGTCTTGAGAGGAGACGCTCCCGAAAGTGGCACAGTAGTTCCACAGAAGCTTGGTGGATGGTATAAGGAGATGAGATATCTCGGCAGCGCTGATGAAATACGTAAATGACGTGTTTCACCAGGATGAAAATATATGAGCAGATGGGTGGAAGCTTGACTGGCGGAGAGACCTGCAGGAGAAGTGTCTTATAGGCATCGAAAGGAAGATCAGTTGTGGCTGAACGTTGAGCAATGGAAAATGCAAGATGGAGTAGTGGAAGGAGGATGACACAATGTAGATAAACGTGAGAGACATCAGCTTCTTGAGCACAGAAGGGGCAAAGAGGTGAGTCAAGAATGGTCATGCGGTGGAGGATGGATGGAACGGGAAGACGGCGGAGGAGAAAAAGCCAGTGAGTGTTTATTTCAAGAGGAGCTGAAAGAGGAGAAAGGGTGGCAGACCAGACAGCGGTGAGAGAGGATTGGGAGACATCAGGGATGTGAAGGGGAGAAGGAGAGTGGGATTTTAAAAGTAACCGATAGAGAACTGAGGTTGAAAGAGAGGAGAGTGGAAGTGTAGATCTGCCGACTGAAAGAAAGAAAGGCAGCGCAAAACATATTAAACACAAAAATATGAAATTTACATCGTTTGTAGAGAATTGTTTGGAAAACACGCTGAAATAAACCGTTTCTCGATTCTAGCGATACTTCAAGCGCTATTGTATTTCAAAGTTTAGGTAAACAAAAAAGTGCTATCAGGTCGTGTTCCGGACACACTAAGTGCAACAGAACCACGAAACTTTGTAGGTATGTAGTGCCATGACGGAATTTTTGCACCTTTTTGTCCTTTTTTTGAATTTCGTTTTAGTTTACGAGAAGTTAAATTTTTAAATTTCACAAAATTCTCTATTTCGCGAAGGGATCCATTTAAAAAAACGGATATATGGCAAACTATAAATCATAACGCATTGCAATTTTTACAGCATAAACTTACAACTATCGTCCCTATTTTACAAAAAAAAAAAATAAGAAAAAGTATTTTTCTGATGTATAAGCATTTTTTAAAGACGCAAAGGAAAGAAACGTTCGGCTTGCCTGTCTTCACGATAACAACAGAGGAACGTTCTGGTCCTGTGACCTGCTGCCATGGTGACGCAGAGAATTTGTTATGTATATGTTTTGTTGGTAAAGTTATCTCAGTTGTTTAGGTGGACGTCAAGTAATTTTGCTTCTTATACTTCCAATGGATAAACTTCTGTACACTTTTCTTCACAATTAATGCGTTCCCAAGAATGAAAATTTGAACATCGATTAAAATAGCTTCATTTTATAATTTGGAATACTTAATATTTTCTAAAACATAGCCATAATTATGCAATCCAACATTTGTTTGTCTACTGATGTCATCAAAGTACAGGTTGCGCCATCTTTTTTCTGGACAATTAATGTGTTCCCTAAGATGAAAATTTGAACATCGATTAAAATAGCTTCATTTTATAATTTGGAATACTTAATATTTTTTAAATCATAACCATAATTATGTAATCCAACATTTGTTTGTCTACTGACGTCATCAAAGTACAGGTCGCGCCATCTTTTTTTTGGTTCCAACACCATCAAAGGAAAAGTTATTGATTTTTTATATTATTATGGTTATGTTTTAGAAAATATTAAGTATTCCAAGTTATAATATGAAGTTATTTTAATCGATGTTCAAACTGTCATCCTTGGGAACACAGTAATTGTGAAGGAAATGTGTACAAACGTTTTTCCATTGGAAGTATAGGTAGCAAAATTACTTGACGTCCACCTTAACGGTTTACGGAAATGCATTTTGGACCGCTTTTTTTTTTTTTGGTTGGAGGTTTAACGACCACTGTGAGCAACTCAATGGGCTATAAGCAGTCGCCCGTCCCTAATTTAGGGTCACTGGTTCCAGGGAAGAGAAGAGCCAGAGCCGCAAGACAAACATAACATCCATGCCTCACCGGGATTCGAACCAGGACCCCGTTCGGACGAACGATCAGAGGCCATGTCTTAGACCACTGCGCCACCGGGGCGGCGGACCGCTTTTGTTTTCCTTAGTGGTAAATAGAGTAAGTGCTGAAACGGCAAAAGTCCGACCCTCCAAAAATTAACGGTAGTAAAAGAAACTCTGAAATTTCGGAATAAACAAGCCTTATTTGCTTAGACATGCAATAAAAATTGAAATTTATATGAATTTTCCAGTTTTTGTTTCATGTGATATACTTGGAGATCGGCCTGCAGGGCATGAGCGCTACTCTAAAAAAGGAGCGTATCGAGCCTAGAGGCACAGCCCCTAGTGTTTTATATGAAAGCTTTCTCGTATCTTAATCGAAGGTTCGTACTGCAGATGAGACTGAACAATCTTGTCACGCAATAGTTCTTCTCACGTATCAGAGTTCTAGTGTAAATAGGAACACTTTGCGAAGACTCCAGTCCTTAAATTTATATTGAGGTGATTTCTCTTTGGGTTAAGACTGCACGTGTGGAAGGGAAATCAGCTCAGAAGAATTAAATAGGCATGTAGGCTGAGTGAAAATTGATTTATGGTTGTGGACGGTATTTCTAATAAATTCGCCAACAAACACCTACAAAGTAATCCTCTGTGTCCACTTCCTTATTCCTCATGAGTAACATAGAAAGAAGGCTTGTTGACTGAGTGGTCAGGGGTACTCGTTTCTGGTTACCATACTTTTCGGCTTATAAGTCGATACGGAATATAAGTCGAATGGGTAAAATTTCTCAATTTCTTTATTTTCATTCATTCATAAGTCGATCCTGAGTATAAGACGAGGCTTGAACAAATACAATTCTTCTTCTTGGTTACTTAGTCCAAGGACTGGTTGTTCAGTAGATGTATTCTGTCTCTACATTCCTCTCTATTCTCCGCCGTTCTCTTCAAGTAATAGTATGTCCTAGTATTAGTGCCTTGAAGTAACTGTGTCAGAAAACTTTTCCTTGCCCGTCGTCTTCCTCTCTTGCCTTGGATTCTCCCTTCCAAAACTTTCAGAATCGAGCGTCCATGGCGCAATGTGTGTCCCACCCATAACATTATTATACTCTTTAACATGTTAATCAGATTCCCGGGTTCTCCCACACTCTCCAGGACCTTCTCATTAGTCTTTCTATCGAGCCAGCTTATTCCCACCATTCTTCTATATCTCCACATCTCAAACGTTTCCAGCCTTTCCTCTTCCCTCTTGGTCAATGTCCATGTCTCAGAACCGTAGAGAGCTGCTGTCTGTGGGCCTTTAAAATTCTCTTCCTCAGTTTTAGATCTACATTTTTGGCTTTCAGTAGTCTTTGATTTGCTCTAAAAGCCGTTTTTGCCATCCCCAGTTTCATCCTACTTTCCTTTTTACATCTTGCATCTTCAGTAATAGTTTGACCTAAATATCGAAATGCTTTAACTTGTTCGATTCATTGTTTTTCAATTTTAAGGAATGCGTGTTTTGGATCCTTCCCTATTACCATTAGTTTTGTCTTATTTTTATTTATCTTCATTCTATAGATATCCGCATTTTTGTGTATTTTTGACATCATGCGCTGTAATTATTTGGCTGATCATGAAACCATTGCCTGGTCGTCAGCAAACTTAATGGCCTTAATTCTCTCTCCATTAACCCAAACTAATTCACTGGCGCTCTCCAAAGTCTGATCCATCATAACTTTGGCATAAATACCAAAAAGACCAGGAGACAACAATCATCCCTGCCTTACACCTTTATTTATTGGGACTGGATCAGTCATTCCCTCTTGAATTGAAATCAACGTTTCCTGATTTACATAGAGATTTTGGATAAGCTGAATACTGTTATGATCCATGCCGAGTCTCTCAAGGATTGGAAAAAGTTTTGTTCAAGGCACTCTGTCAAAGACCTTCTCGTAATCAATGAAACATACGTAGAGGGAGCGCCCCATGTCAATCATTATTTCAGCCATGAATCTCAGGGTGCCAATCACATCACTAGTACCCTTTCTTCTTCTAAATCCACATTGGTACTCCCCCAACGCCTCTTCCACCTTTAAATCCAATCTCTTTTTAATAATCTTCAGCAGAATCTTGGATGCATGTGAAATTGAACTTATGGTTCTGTACTGTTTCACACTTTGTTGCCTTAGGTTTCTTCGGTATAATTATGGAGGTCGTATGGTCATCAGGCCAAATTCCTTTTTGATATCAACAATTTACAAAGAATAATAATTGATTAATTAAAGTTTCTCCAGATGCTTTTAGTAGTTCGATGGGTATCTCAACCAGCCCTGGAGCTTTTTTGTTTGGAATTTATCTAAGCACCTCCTCAAATTTTTGTCTTGTAATTTCCAGACCCCTATTCATTTCATCATTGACTAAGTCTGAATTTTACCGACATGGTTCTTGTTCCTTCTCCTCATTATATAGTTCTGACAAATATTTTTTCCACCTCTCTTTTTCAGCACGTCTTTTGTTAAAAAAATCGCGCTTATGTTATCGGTTTGTCAGTCCGTCCGTCCGTCCGTCTGTACTCACGATATCTCTGCAACTATTAGTCCGATTTGAAAAATTCTTTTTGCATTAGGAAGCTTACAATACGAGAATGATGATCCTTTATTTCGCTTTGTTTTTTACGATGTACAATTTTGCCTCTAGAGGGCGTAAACACAGATGATGTCGAATGCAAAAATACGTTTTATTCCACATATTTGCTTCTCAACATCCGATTGAAAAATTATTTAATCTTTCGATTCCGTTTATGTCGAAGAGTATTTTAGATATAGTTACTTTTTCAAATTACGCATATATTTTCCGCTAGAGGGCGTAAAAGTAAATTACATTTTCCACAATGACTCTTCTTCTAAAGCTTCGATTTGAAAATTTTTTCTTCAGCGGATACACCTCCTGATGGAAAATATTTTGACTATAATTTCTAATTTTCGGTAAAGAATACTTTAGCCACCAGGAAGCGTAAGTGCTAATTTTTGCTTCTGATGTATTTGCCATAAATTCTGAGCTTCTAAAATATCGATTGAAAAAATTATTTCGTGGACTGATGCTACCCACATCGATAAACCTTTTCGGAATATTTCTTCTTAAAATATTCTACAGTTTCTCCGCCAAGGGGCGTAGATGTATATCTTATTTTTTGTCAATATCTCTACTTCTAGGAGTCAGATTTGAAAAAATCCTTCTTTGTTGGATAGTGTTTCCAGTGTGACATATTTTTCACATAATTTCAAAATTTTCAAGTACTTCATAAACTATCCGCCAGAGGCCATAAAGTTAAATTGCTTTCCCCCTATATCTCTGTTTCTAAATCTCCGATTTGAAAAATTCTTTCTGTATCGGGTACAGCTCCTGATGGGAAATCCTTTGCATATAATTTCTAATTTTTGTAAAAAATGGTTCGGCCACCAGGTGGCGTAAGTCTTAATTTCCGCTTCTGATGTATTTGCCGCAACATATGGGCTTCTAAAATCTCGATTGAAAAAAGAGTCGTTTGTTGACCGATATTACTCATGTCGACAAGCCTTTTAGGAACATTTTCTTCTTAAAATAATGCATGGTTTCTACGCTAGGTAACGTATGTATATATCTTATTTTTGTCAATATCTCAACTTCTAGGAGTCTGATTTGAAAAATTCCTTCTTTGTTGGATAGTGTTTCCGATGCGAAATGTTTTCCCTATAAATTCAAAATTTTCAAGTAAATCATCGACTTTCCGCTAGGGGCACAAAGGTAAATTGCGTTTTTTGCGTTATTTCTGCTTCTAAAACTCCGATTTGTAAAATTCTTCCTGTATCACATACAAGACCTGATGGAAAATATTTTTCACATTTTTGCTAATGTTTGGTAAAGAATTGTTTGGCCACTAGGGGTCATAAGTGTTAATTTCTGCTTCTGGTGGATTTGTAGCAAAATCTGGGCTCCTGAAACTCGACTACATTTTTTTTCTTGGACCGATACCGCTCATATTGAAAAACCTTTTGCGAATACTTTTTTCCTTTAACGCATGGTTTTTCCACCAGGGGACGTAAAGTAACATCTAATTTTTGTCGATATCTCTGTTTCTAAGGGTCCAATTTGAAAAAATCTTTCTGTGTTGGAGAGCATTTCCGGTGCGAAATGTTTCTCATATAAATTCATGTTTTTCATAACGCACAAGTCTGCAACCAGAGGACGCAAGCTCACGATTCCGTTTAGAGAAATATCTGAGGGATTAAAAACCCGATTGAAAAACTTCTTTCTTCCGTCAGAGACTATTGTTTTCTACACCGGTTCCATTGCCTTTGAATAGCTTTGATAAATTTAATTTGCGTCAGAACGGATTCAAAAGACGTGCTTATTACACCCGAAAATTCGGTGTAATCTTTCTTGTTTATATTCTCTATCCACTTCATTTTTTAGTTTCTTATACATGCATACTTCTTTCTCTGTGTTAATATTTTTCGATTTACGTCTTTCCTTCATTTTGACTATCATCTCCGTTGTCAGCAATTTCTTTCTAATTTCCAAGTTTTCTCTTCCGATTGTTTCCTTAGCAGCATCTATTACTATCTTTTTTATCATTTTCCAATGTTATTCAGGTTCTTGAATGTCCATTTGAACTGCTTCAAGACCATGTAAAATCCTGGGCTGACAATTAAGCCTTATATTTTCATGTCTTAACGCCCCCAGATTAAATTTCATTCTTCTCTTTGATTTTTTCTATCTTCTTCCATTAAATGATAAGTCATCTTAAGGAGGTTATAATCGGAATCAACATCTGCTCCCGGGTAGGCTATCGACTTCTTCACTTGATTTCTATAACGTCTCTTGACCAAATGTAATCAATTTGGAACCTATTCCTATCCCCCGGCCTTTTCCATGTGTATCTTCTCCGTCTATGAACTTGATTCCACGTATTTGCTAATACTAATTTTTTCTTGTTCACAGAAGTTGATCAACATTCGACCTGTCTCATTTCTCAGTCCCAATCCGTATCTTCTCCGTCTATGAACTTGATTCCACGTATTTGCTAATACTAATTTTTCTTGTTCACAGAAGTTGATCAACATTCGACCTGTCTCATTTCTCAGTCCCAATCCGTATCTTCCAATGATATCTGCTTCCGGACCTTTCCCCACAACAGCGTTCCAGTCTCCAATTATGACTATATTGTCAATTGATTTTGTCAAACTCAGTATTTCTTCCAAACATTCATACATATTTTCCACTTCCTGGTCATCATGTTCTGTAGTCGGCATGTAGACTTGGACTATCATCATATCAACAGCTCTTGTAAAAAGCCTGATCATAATCGCTCTGTGGCTCAATACCCCTACCATCCTTTAAGGCAGCCACAGACTGTTTATCCCAAACCAGAGTAACTCCTCCTTGGGCACACTCACTTCCAGAATGAATCACGTGACAGTTGTCACTCTGAAATTCTCCTTCCTCCTTCCATCTAGTCTCAGACAGCCCAAGAATATTAATCCTGTGCATCTCTTAATATTTTCTAGTTTACCTACTCTCATCATTGTCCGAACATTTCATGTTGCAATATTCGTGCAGAGATTTCGCATGCCGTCTACCTGAGAAGCCCTGCCTCTTCTCCTGCCGGGCCTGACTCCAGAAACTGTCCCGGGATCGGAGTTACCAGAAACGCTCCTTTCTTATTGAGACTCTTCCATTATTGGTTACTTGGGAGTGTAGCTTTCCACACCGCAGTGATGCAGCATTCTCGTCTACTGGGCTTAGCTTGCATCTCGCCGGACAGGAGCCGATCGAACGCGTCTTGAGTCTCCAGCCCATTCTGTAAGTGCTGCTTCCCTCTTATAGGATTTGATTTCAGAGTTATTCATCTCCTAGGTAACTCTCTTAGTCTGGCTTCTACCCTACGAAGACCTGTCCAGCTTGGGTGTCCTTGCTGGTAGTCAAACTACCGATGCCATAGCTCTCGGGATTGTCAAAGCACGCAAGCCCCCCCCCCCTGCCCCCCCCCGACAAGGTGAAGATAACACCGGGGAAGGGGGAGGGGGACGATACCATCCGTATGAGTTTGACATTTCAGTAATACTACATGGAAAAGAAAGTGAGGTAACTTCCTCAATTTTCTTTCCAGCAAAAATGTTAAATTTCGTACCTTACGAACTGAAGCTAACGTATTCCTTCACTTCGACCGTTTAGTAGAAACCGCGCAAAGGTGAAAAAACAAAATAAGGTGATACAAATGTGTCAAACAAGAGTGATGCTTGCAGCGTGAGTTACCGTTCTCTTCTTTTTCAGAGTCCGATTCAAATGAGAAACAAAAAGAGCTTTCAATTTCAATCGGAAACATGAAATAACTTAAGTGAAGCATCATATATGGATGCAATCGTTGATATTAATTCATTAGGGAGAAACAATTCAGATACTGACAGCAAAAAAAGACGGCCTTCGCTAGCCGCTGGACATTACTGTTATCAAAGCGCATGAGCTGCAGGCTGTGCGCACGATTGTCACCAGCCAATTAACTGCATGGTAGCCTCGTGCTTCAGAGGTTTAATCACTGCGAGATAAATTAGGTGCACCCATTGCAATGAACACAATATTATGTTTCCGGTGTTTTGGTTACGACCAGATAAAATTAAAGCACAATATGTTTCCTTTTTCATTGACATTTCTCAATGAACAATCAATAGAAAAACCGATGTGGCATATAACTCAAGGCCCGGACTTTTGAAAGAGCCTCGTCTAATACCCCCAAAAATACGGTAATTACTATACCTCATCCGTGCCTAGAGGTATTCCAATGGGTACCTCCTTCTCCAGCTTGTTAGCAAATTTGTACCTACATCACTATGAAGAAACGTTTTCTTTGACTAATTATAATAATTTCCTATACATTGATGATCTAATCAGTTTTAATTCGTTTTCCGTGCCATTTGACTGGAAAGAGATTTATCCTAAAGACTTCATTTTATTGAAAACTAACATTGATGGCTGTTTAAACTTCCTGGATCTGGAAATTGTAATAAAAAGGGAAAGGCGTATCCATTGATGTATTTGATGAAATAAACTCTTGAATTTGGTTCAAAATTGTTGAGTCACTGGTCATCCAACATTTCAAGAAATATACATAGAAACATCATAATTTCCTAGTTCCTCAGAATTACTCGAATATGTAATAATAAAGCACATGCCATCGAACAGTTAAAACAATTATTCTCCACTTAATAAAAAATAATTACCCACTGGGTTTCTGTTTGTTTCATTACAAAAAATTACTAACTTCTTTTAACTCTAATAGGACTTACAATATCAGGCTATGTAATGTAACTACACATTCTTATTTAAAATAACCACGTTTCGGGGCTACAATAAATAGCCACCTCTTCCGAGCTGTCCCGCTAAATTTATTAACATTCTTTGCTTTCATCCAAGTAGAAATTTAGATTTATGGGGTTAAATACGGAGTTGCTACGTTCTGATTGGATTACGGCCCGGGTATTATTCTGAACGTACCATGTGTCACACTACCGGGGCCACGTGAAATTTCCCACTATCCGTACTTTGCAGTCTGGTGTTTACATCTCTGCTAATGGACTTAACATCAAGGTATGCGTTTTATGACATAATAGTTTTGGGAATGGTATTATTTTTCTTCTTTTCATGTAGGGAAGACTGGGTGCCCAAATTTCAAAATTGCTAAATTGTTAAGTGGTCGGGGATGTCTTTCCCTGAAGAGTGGTTCCCGGCTGCTGACCTCCAAAATATTTATTGATGTTTTTCCCTTTTTGCTGTCTTTGGGTTCTTGACTTGAATGGATTGAATCATATTTATATGCTCTATCTCAAACTTTTGTAGCGTAGCGCAGGATTGGTCTTGCACAGGTTACATATACATATTTATATATATTTCTGATTATTATATATATATATATATATATGCTGGTGACATAGTCATTTTTGCTACTACTCCTTAAGAGCAGCGGAGTATGATCCAGGGACTTGCAAACAAGTGTAAAGACGTGGGATTAAGAATGAAGTTTCAGAAAACAAAACTGATGTGCAATGCTTTAAAAGAAATGAAGATTTATTGATTGATGGGGAACATCTGGAAGTAAGCGATACCTACATTTACCTTGGGAATTAGATATCAAGAGAGGGTCACATTGATGAAGAAATTAATCGGCGCATAAAACTTGGTTGGAGAGTTTTTGGAAGAAACAATAAAATTTTCAAGTGCTGTAAATCTTTGTCTTACTAAATGCATCCTTCCAGTTCTTACGAACGGAGCAGAGACTTGGACTTTAACCGAAAATACACTGAAGTGCCAGAAAAACTGGTACACTAGTGTAATACTTGGTAGGTCCCCCACGAGAGCGAAGGACTTCAGAAATACGACGGGGCATGGACTCCACTTGCTTCTGGAAATATGCTGTAGGCAATGCACACCATACTTCCTGCAGCGCGTTCCACAATTCGGGTGTATTCCGAGGTCACGGATTCCTGTGTTCGATAGCGCGTTGCATGGCATCCCAAATGTGTTCTATCACGTTCAGATCTAAGGACTTGGGTGGGATGGCAACACCCCAAACTCAGATGAATGCTCCTGTAACCATAATGTGGCGTCCCGACACTTGTGTGGAGGAGCATTGTCCTGTTGGAACAGGCCCAACCCATCAGAATGAATGCAGGACATGAACGAGTGTACTTCGTCAGAAAGAATGCGCACATAGCGTTGGCAGGTCACAGACGTTTGTAGACGTACCAGGGCTTCCAGCGAAGTCCAGCTAAACACACCACATACCATTACGAACCCCAACCAGCCGGTACAGTTCCCTGTTGACAGGCGGGATCTATGGCTTCGTGGGTTTTGCGCCACACACGAATCCTTCCATCTTCCCGATACAGTTGGAAACACGACTCCTCAGACCAGGCTACTTGTTTCCAGTCATCAAGTGTCCAGTGGCGGTGTTGTCGTTCCCAAGCGAGGCGCATAGCTCTGTGTCGTGCACCCATCAAGGGGACTCGAGTTGGGCGTCGGCTCCCAAAGCCCATATCGTGCAGGGTAAGCAGCACAATCCGGAAGCTGATGCTTGTTGAGGCTCCAGCATTGAATTCCAATGATACCTGCGAGAGTGTTGCACGCCTATCGCGTGAAACGATTATTGATAGCCGACGATGGACACTTCATTCAATGTCTTTTTACGGCCACACTGGTATCGTAGGTTGGAGGTTTTGCCGGAATTCTTGCAGTCACAATACACCCTTGCAATGGTCGTCCGTAAAAATCCGAACTTCGTTTCAACCTCCGAAATACTATGGCCTATCTCACGAGCGCCAACTATGACACAGCGTTGAAAATCGCTTAAATCGTTATTACTTGGCATTCTCATGTCGAAAACAGCTCTGACAGCTGGCAAGGATATTTATCGCTTTCTGTACGCACTGGCGGACGCAACCGAATAGGCCCACAGTTGACGTTGCTATGTATTTTGCATAAGCTTGTCTGTACCAGTTTTTCTAGCACTTCAGTGTACGTACAAAGGCTACAGACAACTGAAAAAAGAATGGAGAGATGCATGCTTGGTGTAAGTGGGAAAGATAAAAAGAGGAAATCGTGGATCAAGATCAGTAAAGTGACAAAACGTAATGCCATCATGATAAAAAAAGATGCTGAAGTTGCAATGAGCTGGTCATATTGCTAGAAGAACTAACCACAGATGGACAACTGAAATATTAGACTGGATACCAAGGGACAGGAGAAGACCCAGAAGAACACCACATGGGAAATGGGAAGATGAAATTCGAACACATGCGGGAGTGACATGGAGAAAACCTGCTGAAAACAGACCATTGTGGAATAAACTTGTTCAGACCTTTGCGCAGCACAGGATTGATAATGGTTGACAGTGATGATAATGAATATATATGTATATATACACTGACGGAAAAAAATCCCAACACCACGAAAACATAGTTGTAGAGGAATGAAATGGCGGCAATACATTTGTATAGGTAACATATTTAATTGATTAAGGTTTCAAGATCACAGCTTATTGTAAGCACGAGAAGAGCCATTTTAAATGTGAAATGCTGGTATATTAATAACCGGTGTAACCGGCAGAATGTTGAATGCAAGCACGCAAACGTTCATGCATTGTGTCTTACAGGTGCTGGATGTCAGTTTGTGGGATGGAGGTCCATGCCTGTTGCACTTGGTCGGTCAATATAGGGACGGTTAATGCTGATTGCGAGTGACGCTGGAGTTGTCGTCCAATGATGTCCCATACGTGCTCGATTGGTGAAAGATCTGGTGATCTAGCAGGCCACGGCAACATGTTGACACTCTGTAGAGCATGTTGGGTCATAACAGCGGTTTGCGGGCGAGCGTTATCCTGTTGGAAAACACCCCCTGGAATGCTGTTCATGAATGGCAGCACAACAGGTTGATTCACCAGACCGACGTACAACTGTGCCGTCATTGTGCGTGGGATAACCACGAGAGTGCTCCTGCTGTCATAGGAAATTTCTCCCGAGACCATAACTCCAGATGTAGGTCCAGTGTGTCTCGGCCGCAGACAGGTTGGTTGCAGACGCTCACCTGGCCTCCTTCTAACCAACACATGGCCATCACTGGCACCCTGGCAGAACCGGCTTTCATCAGAAAACACAACAGATCTCCGCTCCGTCCTCCAATGTGCTCTAGCTTGACACCATTGACGTCGCAAACGGCAGTGGTTTGGAGTAAGTGGAATGCACGCTACAGGGCGTCTGGCTCGGAGCTGTCCTTCAAGTAACCGATTCGTAACAGTTCGTTGTGTCACTGTGGTGGCAACTGCAGCTCGAATTGCTGACGCAGACGCGATACGGTGCGCCACGGCCATACGCCATACATGGCGGTCTTCCGTCTTAGTAGTGCCACGTGGCCGGTCGGAACCCGGTCTTCTTGAGGCAGTACCTTCCCTTGACCACCGTTGCCAACAATCATGCACAGTGGCTACATTCCTGCCAAGTCGTTCTGCAACATTGCGGAAAGAAAATCCACCTTCTCGTAGCCCTATTACACGACCTCGTTCAAACTCCGTGAGCTGTTGATAATGGCTTCTTCGTCTTCTTAAAGGCATTCTTGACTAACATCAACAGACTACGCCGAATCTCAACGATAACTAACGCTCACGAATGTTACAACGCGTATTTACAGCAAACCTGCTTTGCATGTTCCGAGGGGCGCTACTAGCGCCACACGTATGCGCCGAGCGCGAAAATTGCATAGACGTCATCTTACAGATGTACTCTCACCGCCTACCAACTGTCGTTTATCTAACACAACCCCTTCTTGGTGTTGGGATTTTTTTTCCGTCAGTGTATATATATATACACACACGGAGTGACCACCGAATTATGACTACCCCTATCAAAAGTGAATGCTGCCCGTTGATCGCGTGATTTCGGAGAGGTCGCGATTAGTAGACCAAAACAGCATATATAAAGTATGAGTGGAGCCGTAGACGATAAAATTCGGAACGTGATAAGTAAACGGAAGGGTTTATCGGACTTTGAGAAAGAACATATTGTGTGAGCTCGGAGCGAGTGTTCCTCGATTTTCTAAACAGTTCAACTGGTAGGTTTTTCGCGAGCAGCGGTAAAGTGTATCAGGACTGCCGTGAAAATGGTCAAACGACGGCCCGGAGTAAAAACTACACAGGACTGAAAAAGGTTGATGTGACTGGTGAGTGCCGGGTCCGACGATTTGTACAGTCCAATAGATGCAGCACTTTTCAACGATTGACTACCCAATACAACGAAGGTCATGCCAGAACAGTATCTCTCATAACCATGCGTAGCACGCTCGCACATATGGACTACAATAACAGACGACCCGACGATATCTTTTCCTAACCCCGGTTCATCGGCGAAGAAGAGAAGCTTGGTGCAAAGATCCTGCAAGTTGGACGTCGGGTGACTGGCAAACAGTGTGCTGGTCTGATCAGTCGCGTATTTTACTCCATTCCGTGGATGGTCGTGTACGTATTTGGTGGAAACAACATGAGCCACAAGATCCATCCTGAATGGTCTCCACAGTGTAATCCAGTAGAGGCGTTTGTGTGGTGTGGGGCATATTTACCTCGGAGGAACTTGGAACGCTTGTGCATGTGGAATAAGGTGTGACTGGTGCTCACTGTCGGGAATTGCTTGCTGACTCTGTACACCCACCAGTGTTGCACTTTTTCCGAATGGCGACGGTGTCTTCCAAGATGACAATGCGCCGAGCCACAGGTCCATTGTTGTGCCGGAAGGTTTGAAAAACACAGTTCAGACCTCCAGCATATCGATTGGCCTCCGAACAACGCCAGATATCAGTCCCATAGGGAACTTGTGGGACACTATGGAACTGCATATCATGCCTCTGGATATACCAAACACCTCCACACCTACATTGGAAGCCGCATTACACACAGTTTGGTTGTTCATATCTCCCAACGCCGGCGTCTTTTTGTATCGATGCCACTTCGGATAGCTGCTGTACTGAGGGCAAAAGGAGGACCTACGACGTATTAATTAAGTTCTCATAATTCAGTGATCACTTACTGTATATAGGGTACTTTTTCTTAGATCTACACTGAAGAGCAATTAAATTAGAGATACCTGTCTAGTAACGTGTAGCACCACTTTTCGCCCTAATGACGGCGGCAATTCGTCTCGGCATGGACTCGACAAGACACCTGAAGCGTTGGGAAGCCATACGGATCCACGACCCCTCAACAAGCTCCCACAGCTCACGATGATTTGATGGAGGGAGGTCATCTCTCTCGATGGCATCCCAGATGTGCTCGATGGGATTAAGGTCAGGGGACCTAGCTGGCCAAGGAAACGAGGTCAGGTCGGTGGAGTTTTCATCCAACCATTCGGATACAATTCGGGAGCGATTGCACGGTGCATTGTCTTGTTGCAGGATGAGGTCCCCAGTGGGATGTTGAAGACGCACAAACGGGAGCAAATGGTCGTCCAGGATATCCCGGTAACGTTGACCTATGAGGGACGATGCCACACGTACCAAAGGTCCCATTTCAGTCCACGTAAACAGTCCCCAGACGAGAATGCCACCCCCACCAGCTTGAAGAGTACCCTGCTTGCAAGAAGGATCCATCGCTTCATGTGGTTTGCGCCGTACTCGTATCCTGCCATCCGCATGTACCAACGTGAATCTCTACTCATCAGTCCAGGCAACATTTTTCCACATGTCTAGGGTACAGTGGCGATGTTCCCAAGCCCATGCTAATCTTTGCACCCTGTGATGTGCGGTCAGCAGCTGTACCCTCGTGGGACGACGGCTTCTGTACCCCACTGCAAGGAGATGGTTCTGGTTGGTGTGGCTGCTTAAACGTTTTTGTGCACCAGCGTTAAATTGCCGAGTGATTTCTTGCACTGTGGCCCGTCTATTCGCTGTTACAATGCGAGCTAGCCGACGATGACCCCGCTCATCTACACGCTGTTGTCCTCGGCATTTGGCCCTTGCAGGGATGGTTTTACCGGATTCGATGTACTCACGGTGCACCCGTGTCACAGTGGCTCGTGAAAATCCCAGTGTCTGCACGACTTGCGAGATGGAGTGGCCCATTCATCGGGCACCGATAATTTGCCCACGATCAAATGCGCTTAGATTCTTCGTCTTACCCATACTGCGTCCGACTCTTACTGATTCGCGTCGCATCACTCCTTATATTGTCGGATCGCTGCATACGTCATGTCGTTTCCGTTTACAGGGCCGCCCACAGCTCCACATTTGCATAACGCCAACTGTCTCTAATTCAGTTGCTCTTCAGTGTACATCGATGAGGAACGTCAGTGGAATTGAGAAAAGTTAGTCCGTTTTTCTTAGGAAAACGGATAATATTTTTAATAATAATATTATTTGGTAAAAAAATTGACAACTGTGCTTCCATATTCAACCAATGCATCTCACTGTAACGGTATACACATATAGTAATAAAAAATTCCCTTCGAAGTCGATTTCGTTCCTGAACGTTTCACTTTCCAACCCAAATTCTTTGCGAATTTTTTTGAACAATTCTGTTTTCACCGTGAATAGGGAAACGTCTGTCATTTTGGAAATTCACACAAAAGCCTCCTGAATAAATTCGAATAGATATTTGTCATTTCCTAATGCAGTTTTCAAGATATTTAAAACAAATACCTATTCGAAACTCATGACAACAGACAAAATTTTTCATCACCAATTCTTCCGGATGTAATGAGACGGCTTCATTTGATTCCAAGGCCTTGGAAATGATCTGCGAAGCTCGTACTTCTACAATCACATATTACACTCTCACACCACATTTAACCAATTTCTATTTCATTTTTCCTTACTCTTTTCATTCCCAAATGATTGATAGCCAGAGATATCTCCAGGAATATATTCTACTTCGAATAGATTTCTAGAATTGACTACTTCCACTCTGGATCCCAGTGTGATCCTCTTTCAATAGCAATACGATATGATTTTCTGACAACAGGGAGTCCGAAAATTTGAGGAAAGCAAATATATTATAACTGGTGAAAATAACCCAACGGCAAAGAGAATCAGCGGGTGAACCAGAAAAGATAAATAAATCAAATAACTCTCAGCGAAAACAAACTTCTGGAACAAAATATACAACTAGATTATATTGGAGCCCTGAAAGTTTTAAGCACAGAGAAAATTATTGATTGATTCATTGGTATGGATTTACGCGTCTGCGGCCAGAACTATGGCAGATGCCTCACACCAAGAGCAAATTTGAAGGCAACACCTAAAACACGCGTGAGAAGTGAAAGATTGGTATGAGTTTATGACGCAGCCGAAATGCTTCACTCTCGTGGTAAATTAATGGAAGTGCAAACAGTACCCACACACTTGTGGCTGATTTAGCTGATTGAGAAATTCAAAGGCATAGCATATTTTGGCTCAAAAGCCAGAAAGGCGCCACGCACTTAATAAATTAAAAGATAAAGCAAACAATTCACATAAATTGACTGGTAAATATGGCTTTACTTCACAATGGCCAAATGAGCAATGCTAAACAAGAAAATCTTAGTTACACGCACACACGTGCAAATGTTGTCGGTCATTCTGAACTTTGAGGGTCAACACTACACATTTCAGAAACCCGCTGCTTGTACTGCTGTTATGTTTCCGGTGTAATGTGAAATTTGTTATGAATGTATTGCGAAGTAATCACACAAACAAGCTTTCAAAGTTTTGGTAGTCCGACTTACTGCTCCTTACCTCCGCTTCCGTACGGCTTTATTCCTAACTGTTATCTCCATGTTAGTTTCAGAGAAAGCTCGCTAGTCGATATTGATTTTATTCTGTCGACAAAAGCGAGGAGTAAAGCACAGGATACAGTTTCCAGACAGGGAATTCAAAAATTACTGCTGACACATCCAAATATGGAGGCCTTTTCTTTCAATGGGCTGCTTATGGTTTCCGTTCCAGCACTAGTTTCGAAATTCTTCGTTATCGCAGAATATGCAGACACATCGATTTCATCTACTTTCACTGCTTTTGGCTCAAGGAGAAAGAGAGAGAGAGAGAAAGAGTTTGGGTTTCTGCCTTTATTTCTTATATACTTCAACAAGACAAAAGCATCTAGCTCGGCTTAAGCACAAAAGCAGACTGTTTGATTTTTTGATATTTGTTCAAAATACACTTAATTCTCATTTAACTACCTTTTTGTAACATGGAGACTTAATTCCTAAGAAAACAAATCGAGAGAATTATAGGCACTCTTTGTTGATCATTTATGCTACACATATTTCTCATGCCAAGATCTTTGTGGGTGTGAAGTTAACGCGAGTGATTCGAGGGTATGCATTTACTTTACGTACAACGCATTGGCATTTGTTCGCGTCATTCACGACCACAACAAGCCACAGCGTACGTAGACAGTACATACTGAGGGGAATTACATCATAACATAAAACTATAAGGTTTACTAATTACTGACATTGAATGGCACTTTGGTCGGTGGATTAATCAATATTATTTTCGTAAAAGCGATGAAAGATATGTGAGTCATAGAAGTAAATATTTACTAAATTATGCCGGCGGCAATAGCAAGTATTTCGGCTGTTTAGGTTTTCATAAATAATATTTAATATTATTATATATTATTCAGATTTAGACGAACACAAGAAACGACCCTGACACCGATGAAATGGGATGTTGCTACGAAAGCCCATCAAGTTAAAATCTAACCCCAAGACAGAAAGAAACGCTGAATTGCATGTGTGTTAGTGAGGGGGATTGGTAAGTTTTGGTCTAAGATATCTACAAGTTAAACACCCCATCGTGTTACACATTATACACTGCTGGCCCACCAAAATGCAACACCAAGAAGGAAGCATCCGATTGGCTTGAATTTCGCAGCATGCGTCGCCCGCGAGAGGACATGCAAACGATTAGCATTGCAGGGCATATGCAAATAATGTGCGCCCACCACGCGACCAAGAAGCACTATAAAAAGAGTGCACAGAAGGCGGGGTGTAAGTAGTGGAAGTGTGTTGTGCTGCCGGACCTGTGCGTGGGAAGCTTCCTGATGCCTCGTCGCAGAATATGGCAGTCATTCCAGCACGTTTCGGAGTTCGACAGAGGACGAATAGTGCTTATCGCGACAGCGGTTTATCGTACTGAGACATCGGCGCCCATGGTGGACAACATCCAACCACAGTGAGGCGAGTATGGATTCGGTGGGTGCAGGACGGACGGACGGACCGACGTGAGTGATTGCTGCAGCCGCGGCACACCATGGAACGAGAGGACCGGCATGTTGTGCGGCGGGCATTGACGACTCGCACTGCCACATCACGAACGCTAGCGCAGGAATTAAGGTGTGTTGCGCAACAACCTGTGTCATCACGTACCGTTCGACGTTGTCTGCAGGAGCGGGAACTTGTCGCACGGCCATCAATTGCTCCGATTACCATTGACGTTACACCACCGGCAAGTGCGGCGGCAGTGGGCCGTTGAACGTCGCACCTGGACTACGGCATTCGTCTTCACCGACGAATCCCGCTTCTGCATGCAACACCACGATGGTCGGATCCGCGTGTGGTTACACCGTGGCGAGAGACTGTATAACGCCTGCATTATGCATCGTCATAACTGCCCGTCGCCTGGCGTTATGGTTTGGGGCGCAATTGGATATGACGCCCGCACCCCTCTGGTACTTATCGCCGGTACACTCAACAGCCACCGCTACATCTCCGACCTTTTGGAGCCTGTAGTCCTCCCTTACGTGCAGAACCTGCCAGCTGCCACGTTTCAACAGGTCAATGCGCGCCCGCACGTGGCACGCATCGTGCAACACTTCTTCACGGCCCACCAGGTGTCATTGCTGCCGCGGCCTGCCTGTTCTCCCGATATGTCGCCCATCGAACACGTCTGGTCGCTGATCGACAACCGAGTGGCCCGGAAAGCACCACCCGCGGCTACTCCTGATGAACTGTGGCAATGTGTGAATGCAGCCTGGACCGACATACCCCAAGCCCACATCCAAAGCCTCTTTCGTTCGATGCCGCGGCGTGTAGCGGCCGTTATTGCCAGCCATGGGGGCCACACGAACTATTGATGTCTGCGTGTTCCGCAAGTCGCACGGGCCTGTAATCTCAATCGTTTCATCTTTGTATCTGTTGTTATGTGTCCAGTAAATCTGGCTTTGCTATCTCGTGTCCTTCTTGGTGTTGCATTTTGGGTGGCCAGCAGTGAAAAAAAGCTGTCGTCAATAGCAGGTAAGGCCTTCCGTGGAAGCCAAATTTCGCTACAACGCACCGTTTTCATAGCATCGAAAAAAATGCATTTTTGTTAAATACTTTTATCACATTTAGCATTGGGTTATTGCAATTTACGCAGATCGCAATGAGACATTGTTATATTTAGGTGAAACGTGACGAAATAATGTTCGGCGATAATTTAGTAATATATACGAAAGAACATATAGTAATATACAGGATGCATAGGAAAATCGGTACAGTTATGCAAGTGAGCAAGTGAGATAACGGTATAGTAAAGCGACTACGCCCGATCGAATGCAACCAATATCAGCGCCCCTAGTGACGAAATGCGGAAGTTAGCCATTGCAAATCGAGTAAAATTTCCAAATACAAAGTTGTAGAGCATCAATTAATTAGTACAAAACAACATTTGTTTTACGCGGATAAGATAAATTGTCTCCTGAATACCCTAAAATGTCCGAAATCGATGTGCGACCTTTTGTGTGAACGTTTGAATTGAACAGACATAATTATGAGCAAATACACACAATTTATTGCATAAATGCGTACTTATGTCAATACAGTTTGATGACTTCTGACAAAACAAAAACAAAAAAGGCAAACTGGCGCACAGTGATAAAAAGTTAATGTCGAGCATGTTCGAAGAGTTCGCCATTGCCCACGATACACATTTGTATTCTTAAAAGTAACTCTGCATGCACATTCCTCAGCATGGAAGGTGTCACACTATTGCAAGCATCTGTAACACGACGACGTAGATCCAGCAGACTTGTAGGCGCAGTTGCATACACCTGATTTTTTACGTAACCCCAGAAATCCAAGCTGCCGCCCCGGTGGCGCAGTGGTCTAAGGCGTTGGCCTCTGATCATTCGTCCGAACGGGGTCCGGGTTCGAATCCCGGTGAGGCATGGATGTTGTGTTTGTCTTATGGCACTGGCTCTCTCCCTTCCCTGGAACCAGTGACCCTAAATTAGGGACGGGCGACTGCTTATAGCCCATTGAGTTGCTCACGGTGGTCGTTAAACCTCCAATAACAAAAAAAAAAAAAAAAAAAAGAAATCCAAGCTCACCATTCTCACACAGCGTACGTAGACCTAAACTTCTGATCAGGGTACATCCAGCTACTGGTTTTTATATCGTAGGTACAGTACAACGTCACAATCTGCATTTGCATACGACTCCATTTGAGAAATGCGAATATGCAGATTCGAATCGTCGCGCATCGATTTCGGACATTGGAGGGTATTCAGGCGAAAATGTATCTTATCCTTGTAAAACAAGTCGTTTTGTACTAATTAATTGATGCTCTACAACTTTGTAGTTGGAAATCTTGCTCAATCTCTTTTAGTTTTCGATTTGCAATGGCTAACTTCCGCATTTCGCCACTAGGGGCGCTGCTATTGGTTGCATTCGATCGCGCGTAGTCGCTTTACTATATCGTTATCTCACTTGCATAACTGTACCTCACTCCGTTCGCAAGTTATTCCAGGCTAAAGGGACTTTCCTATGCACACTGTATATGGTGTATATTATTTAGTAACAATGAAATTAGCTATTGTTGTGGTACTTCGTAGTACAGCATTCAGAACTAATATTTCACCAATGATTTTGATTACTTCCGTTACCCATTTCCGTTACATCGAAATTGTTTGCATGGGATTTACTTTACTGCTGTTAGGAAATATGCATAGCATCTAAAACTGCTACTTTCCATAAGCACAGACATAAAAAGCTTTCGCAGCAGGGCAGGATGTCGATCAAGCATCAGCGCCGTGTATCTGAGACGACCAGGCGGTTATGCGTCAGTTTATTCGTCACGATTCCTCGCGATCAAACTCATTGCGTTCCCAAATTTTGGTTACGTAAAAGTCGCATGCAGGAGAACGAACGATTTCGGTTGTCTTTCCTTCCGATTCTCTTGCCTGCAAGAACGTTACTTAAGCTTCGAAATGTTTTTTCTGTTCATTTTTCTTTCTCATGGACAGAAAGAACTGTGTAACATTCCAGACATCAGTCAGTTTCTTTGTGTGTCCCTCTACAGAAAATATACTTCTCTTTCTAATGGCTAGGGAAGAAATTCGGTTTGTAACTGACAGATGCAGGCATGCGAACAAGATTATCGCCGTCTATCCATACGTCCACCCATCTGTCCGTCCGTTCGCAGAAACCACATCTCCCCTTCTCACAATCAAATTGAAGCAATTCTTTCTGTGATTTTCTGAGAGAGATAGGTAAGACCATCGATGTCTGTTCGTCCACTTCCGCCTGTCCGTCCGTCTGAAGAAATGATACTTCCGCTTGGAAATGTTGATTAAAAAAAATCCTTCTCTTCCTCAAAGGAGAAAACATTAGCACAAAAGTTTACAAATCTCTCCCTCCATCCTTCCAACCATCCATTCCTCAGTTTGTCTGTCTGTCGGGCTGCCCGTCCGCAGAAATTCAATCTGAGCATCTGACGATCAGATCGAAGAAATTTGTTTTGTCGCTTATAGTGAAAGGCATGAACATGATATTAACAATGTCTGTCCATCCGTTGCTCTGTCTGTCTGTCAGTGAGTAGATACGACATCTCCGCTTCTAATTATCGGATTCAATAAATTCTTTTTTACGCTAGAATGGAAAACGTGAGCGTAAGATATCATGAATCTCTCGTTCAATCCAGCAGTTCCTCATTTTGTCTGTTCGTCGGTCCGCCCGCCCGTAGAAATTCCGACTCTGTTTCTGACGTCTGGATCGAAGACATTTGTTTTGTTATTTAGAGAAAATGGCATGGAACGATATCTCTGCTTCTAACAATATAACTGAGGAAATTCCCTATTCAATGGTGAAAACCCGTGAACAGGATTTTCAGCTGTAATAAAGTACTAGAGAATGTCATGTGTAGGATAGAAAGAATAATGCGCCAGTTTTTAACATGTCTGTAGTTTCGCCTTTCTGTTGGTTGAAATGTCTGTAAAGAGCCAGTGTATTCGTGTTGAGGCTGGATAAGCTGTTTCATATACACTGATGGAAAAAAATCCCAACACCACAAAAAAATAAATGTAGAGGAATGAAATGGCGGCAATACATTTGTATAGGTAACATATTTAATCGATTAAGGTTTCAAGATCACAGCTTATTGTAAGCGCGAGAAGAGCCATTTTAAATGTGAAAAGCTGGTACATTAATCACCGGTATAACCGCCAGAATGTTGAATGCAAGCACGCAAACGTTCATGCATTGTGTCGTACAGGTGCTGGATGTCAGTTTGTGGTATGGAGTTCCATGCCTGTTGCACTTGGTCGGTCAATACAGGGACGGTTAATGCTGGTTGGGGGTGACGCTGGAGTTGTCGTCCAAGCGATTTCCCATACGTGCTCGATTGGAGAAAGATCTGGTGATCTAGCAGGCCACGGCAACTTGTCGACACTCTGTAGAGCATGTTGGGTTACAACAGCGGTATACGGGCGAGCGTTATCCTGTTGGAAAACACCCCCTGGAATGCTGTTCCCGAATGGCAGCACAACAGGTTGAATCAGCAGACCGACGTACAACTGTGCCGTCAGGGTGCGTGGGATAACCACGAGAGTGCTCCTGCTGTCATAGGAAATTGCTCCCCAGACCATAACTCCAGGTGTAGGTCCAGTGTGTCTCGGCCGCTGACAGGTTGGTTGCAGACGCTCACCTGGCCTCCTTCTAACCAACACACGGCCATCACTGGCACCCAGGCAGAACCGGCTTTCATCAGAAAACACAACAGATCTCCACTCCGTCCTCCAATGAACTCTAGCTTGATACCACTGACGTCGCAAACGGCAGTGGTTCGGAGTAAGTGGAATGCACGCTACAGGGCGTCTGGCTCGGAGCTGTCCTTCAAGTAACCGATTTGTAACAGTTTGTTGTGTCACTGTGGTGTCAACTGCAGCTCGAATTGCTGCCGCAGACGCGGTACGATGCGCCACAGCCGTACGCCGTACACGGCGGTCTTCCCTTCCCAGTAGTCCCACTTGGCCGACTGGAACCCGGTCTTCTTGAGGCAGTACGTTCCCTTGACCACCGCTGCCAACAATCATGCACAGTGGCTACATTCCTGCCAAGTCGTTCTCCAACATTGCGGAAAGAAAATCTACCTTCTCGTAGCCCTATTACACGACCTCGTTCAAACTTCGTGAGCTGTTGATAATGGCTTCTTCGTCTTCTTAAAGGCATTCTTGACTAACATCAGCACCCTACGTCGAATCTCAACGATAACTAACGCTCACGAACGTTACAGCGCGTATTTACAGCAAACCTGCTTTGCATGTTCCGAAGGGCGCTACTAGCGCCACACGTATGCGCCGAGCGCGAAATTTGCATAGACGTCATCTTACAGATGTACTCTTACCGCCTACTAACTGTCGTTTATCTAACACCACCCCTTCTTGGTGTTGGGATTTTTTTCCGTCAGTGTATATACAGGATTATTTGGCTCCTTCCTTCCATTTTTTAAAAGAAAATGTTGAGGAAAACTTTCTTTCCCTGAAGGTATACCAAGTGAAACGTAATCCCTTGTCGATCAAAGAAATGCCGCGTAAAAATGAAAGAACATTAAATACCTCTATGCGGGGTGCTGTCCCCATGCAAACATCTCGAAATTTGCGGGTCATGCCGTTAAATTTCATTCATATCGTTTGTAAAGAAAATGTGTACCCTTTTTTCAAACAATTGTTTTATGGTTGCTTCTTTAGATCTCTCAGTGTTTTCATTCAGGAAAGAATAAAAAGATAAGAAAGCTAGTAAAACTCTGAGTTAAGAAGTGTTTTTATTAAACATACAGTTTGTTGGTAAACTTGTGTTTGTTTATTTCGGCAATCCTTTTCATTTGCAGCTCACTTTCCCTTACAGTTAATGCAATAAGGTTTTGTTTCGAAGCAGTAAGACATGTCATGATCTGAGTTTCCACAAGGACTAAAATGATGTTACTTTCAGGTTTCCTGAAATCTGTATTGCGGTACGTGTTGTGTTTTACCATGTACTGTAGCAGTATTTAACTTTCTCTTTCTTGGTACGAACGAAACCCATATTGCGTATATTTTGATTTTAAAAATTGCATATGATACCAGAGTACAGTTTAAATTTTCAGGGTGAATAACAAAACTGTGCTCTGGTATCCTCAGAAAGACCGCTAAGAGTGCCCGTGGAGTTGGTGCTGCAAGCACCACACTGGTTTAGAATGCAATAATAAACGTCAGAGTGTAAGTAGTTATTCCTTGATGGAGGGCGGCAGGCTCACAATTTTCAGCATATGATGAAACTTGAACACACAACTCCCCGTTTCGTCAGAAATTAATACGGATTACGTCAATGAAAACTTGATGTCATAATTCTTGAAGGCACCCAGCAACCGGAACCTTTAGGAGGTTGCTCCCACTGACGAAACCTCGAGACGAATTGCGATAGTAGTGGCGTTCAACTCCTTCCGTGGTACTCTACAGCATGGTACTATTCTCGAGTGTCTTATTGTGCTTCTAGCACAAGGTCTTAACAAACAAGTTACCCAAAAGACAGTTTCTTTACTCACTTTGGGGAAGCCAACGACTCTCTCAAGCAGTTTATTATCCAGAAAATGCCTTAAAATTAAGTCCCTGAGCTGAGTCTTTAGCATAGAAGATCGGGAACCTTCACTAGAATCCATCAAACATGGAAAGGTTCGTTCGCAGGCCTCCCTTTCCAGCATTCTACCATCGATTTCAACAAGGTACAGGAGCAGGTGCGCTAGCCCTGGAGGAGCCAGGACACTACTCTGGGGTTACCTAGTAGACATAGTCCATTGATAGAGCAGGCATGCATTCAGCGTGTACCTGACATTTTTTATGCTTCAGTAACACCCATTGATATAGCCTAGAATCACCCCATCGAACGTGACGCTAAGTCGTAAGAAGCCTGAGCTGAAGTGCGCCCACAGATTTCGTTGATTAGGAGTTGGTTAGTTCTCAGCTCAATAATTAAGATGAGGAGCATAGGTCAAAGAGGAGTGTGGGTAGTCGGGGAATAAGACACTCTTGCCTACAGCAACCTTAGGCCCCTGCATTCCCCCCCCTATTTTTCAGCTTACCGCACACAGCAAATATGCGAGTTAACTTAGCTAACTGGTCCCGTAAAACCTAAATGCCAACGTAAAGGGGAATCAAGAACTAAGCTTCGACATAGTGCTTGCGCAAAACAGTTGCAGTATACAACTGAGGGGGGGGGGCATGTTCAGAGACAAACAACACAAAAAATAAAGCAGAAGATCGAAACAGATTGGTTAGGGTCGTGGGGAGGTCCCTCTCGAAAACGTGAATGAAAATATTATCCTGTGGTGTTTAAATTCCACGGCGTCTTGATCAAAAGATGTCCGGTCATAAAGCCAGCTTGGGCCGTGGGGGCGGTACTTTCCCTAATAACTAGACGATTATTTATCCCTATGCGGGGAATTTTTCAGAGAGTATAATTGCATGTTACTTCTTATCGTGTTTAAGTATAATTGCATGTTACTTCTTATCGTGAAAGTTCGACATCATGGAACAAATGCTACATCGAATTCATGCAGGAAAAGAAACGCAACTTGAGCACCTGGGTTTCAGCACAAGCTAGGCAGCAAGGAATGCTTTAATAACCTACAGTCTCCTGCCCTTTGCCTCCACGCCGTTATGAAGAGTGACCACTAGAAGGATGGCTCTCGGTATTGTCACGCAGTTTATTTGTTCATTTAACTCAATGAGTTTCTGAATCTACTTTGCGTTCAAAATTTTAGAAATCTTAATATTGTGTCCGTTTTTAATGATGATATTTTACAAAAACTAGCTAAAACATACGTCGCACCACCACGTGAATTTATATCAACGTTGTCCACATCAAAAGGAGTTTATTGCAGTTCGCTTAAAAACATAAATGTTTTCCGGAACAGTTTTTATCGAACATGTTATTCAAAGACTTTAGTTTTAATGCTTTGTCAAAGTGATTACATTTACTTGGTTAAAAACTAAAACGTTTTCCTCGAAGCAAAAGATTTATCAAAGCTCTGAAACTAGATGTTTTTAAGGTAAGGCTTGTTGACATCATTTTGTTATTTTTCGAGTTCTCTTCTATTTTCCAAGATCTCCTGGGTAATATCATTCAGTTTTTATCTCCACCTATTCCTTGTTTCTCGCTTACCCTCTTATACTGTGAAAAAGAAGCGTTTGCTTTTGATTCGCTCAGATTTCATTTTTCTTAACCCATAAAACCTGCTCGTTCTATTTGTTCTCCAGCTAATGCGCCATCTGTTTGACATTTTATCTTTTTTAAGATCAGTAATGTGGAACATCATTTTCTACATCACTTGCAGTTATTCTTGTAAGAAACTGCCTTCTGAATGTTGACCTTTGACTTTGCTTTATATTTCAGCGGTATAATTTTGCAATTGGGTCAGCAGAGAATTTACAACCCAGTTTCCCAGAGGCATGAAGTACGATCTACATATTAATCGTCAGAGTACACTGTAAAAAATAAGTGGTGTGAATTCACGGAAAATTCCTGAAAATAACGTGCAGCAAAATCCTTTGACGAAATATCCGTTTTTAGAAGCTCCCGTTTCTTTTAACTTCTGTATTTTGACTGATTTTCTGTAGTCAGTAATTCTGTCGGAAAATTTCGTTTCGGATTGTCTCATTGCGAAACGACTAGAGAGCAGAATGGGCAGTGGTCAAGCTTATCTTAGGCACGAATTTACCCCGTCGATTATTGGCAGTGTTGATGAAGTAAATGATTTGGGAATGAAATGGCGCTATCAAAGAAGAGACTCCTGTCAGAGGATTCATTGACTGATTCACTGTAACGTCAAGAACCTGACAAACCATCTCAATGAACTGACATCTGCTTGCTGAAGAACTCAGCATGTCGCCCACTAACTGACAGATCTTATCAACGAACTGACTTCTGGAAGAAAAGCTCTGAAATTTTATGTATGAGGCATTTGTTTCTAAGGAAATGTCAACATAACCTAAAATTCAATGTTTTCGTGTGAAACATTGAATTCGACACGATATTTGCTAATGAGCACCAGCAACATTTCAAAAGCGTTTAATATAAAGAAAGATACTGAAGCAAGTACGCTGAAATCTATACACCAGAGTTATGCATTTTTCAAATATCTTACGGATGAATTCATTCTGTCACTAGACTCTCTGTGCGGTTTTGGAGATATGTTGAAAAATCACATGCTTATATAAATTTAGTGTATCCGCTTGGGGTCACGATGCCTGAATATGTGATAGTCGTATTGTAAAATTTATTTTTTAATTGTATAGCTGCAACCATTAACGTGACAATCCATGTATTTTCAACATCACAAATACACAGTTTTTTCTTTTTCAAGAAAAAGCTGCAAAAGAAATGGACATGGAGGCATCCCAATGGATGGACAAGTGAAATTGATTTTATTATTTGTAACAAGAAATTTGACATGGAAGACTGTAGTGTGCTGAACAAGTTAAACACAAGTAGTGACCATAGAATGGTAACATGTAAGATGCACCTCAATGCTAAACTCGAGCGTGGCAAGCTCATAAAGCAAACAAAATGTATTGACGTGACCAACCTTAAAAAGCATCAAAATTGGAACTGAGGAACAGATTCTCTGCTTTAGAAGGTCTAACATCAGAAGAAGTGGACATCTCTGAAGTTAACAGAAAAGTAACCAAAGCTCTTACGGAAACAGCAACAGGATTAGCTGGGTATAATAACAAGTTGCATGTGAACAAATTATCAGGAAAAACCAAAATGTTGATGCAAAAAAGAAGAGAGATGAGGACAACTAAAGAAGACGTGACTTCCAAAGTGGAATATATAGTGCTATGCAAGACAGTACGAAAAAGTATCATTGAAGATGTAAGGAAATTCAACCGTGAACTAGTGAGGAAAGCAATTGAAAACAACCAAAGCTTGAAGAGAGCAAAAGGACATCTGATTAAGGGAAGAAAACAGATTATGGCACTGAGAAAAGAAGATGTTTCTGTAACAAGAAATAGAGGCGAAATGTTGACAAGAGTGAAATATTTCTACTCCAAATTATATCAAAGGGGTGATACATGTACTCCAGACATCCTGAAAGGCACCAGTACCAGAGTTCTTCCAGTCCTCCCAGTGGAAGTTGCACATGCAATCAAGAACATGAAGCGGCGAAAAGCTCCAAGAGAAGATGGAATTACTGTAGACATCATACAAGAAGCAAGTGGAGAAATTGAAAAACTACTCGCCCAAGCTCACTCGATGCCTTCATGAAGGCAAGATTCCTGAGGATTTGAACAACGCTACAATGATCCTGCTACATAAAAAGGGTGACATTGAGGATCTCAGGAACTACAGACCTATCAGCCTCCTATCAGTGGTTTATAAAATCTTCACTAAAGTTCTTTCACACCGCTTGAAGGTAACAAAGTAACACTGGACATGGCTCAACCGAGAGAACAAGCTGGATTCAGGAGTGGCTACAGCACAATAGATCATATCCACGTACTGAGAGAACTAATTGAAAGAGCGAGGGAATATGAACTTTCATTGTGCATGGCTTTTATCGATTATGATAAGGCATTTGATTCAGTGAAATCATCAGCAGTTACAATGGCTTTGAAATCCTGCGGTGTTGAAGATGCATACATTAATATTATTAATAACATCTATGAAAATGCAAGTGCAAAAAGGCGGCTGTTTGAGAATAGAGCACACATAAAAATTGGAAAGGGAGTGAGACAAGGTGACACAATATCTCCCAAACTCTTTAATACCACATTGGGAAATGTCTTTCAATCACTGAACTGGGAAAACAAAGGGATAAAGATTAATGGAGAGTAACTAACTCACCTTCGTTTTGCTGATGACGTAGTTATTTTTGCAACTACCCCATCAGAGCTGCAGAGTATGATCCAGGAACTTGCTGACAAGAGTAAAGAAGTGGGATTAAAAATGAACTTTCAGAAGACAAAAGTGATGTACAATGCTTTTACAAGAAATGAAGAATTATTGATTGATGGGGGAAAAGCTGGAGATAACAGATGCGTACGTTTATCTTGGACAGCAGATATCAAGTGAAGGTCACATTGATGAAGAAATTAATCGGCGTACAAAACTTGCCTCGAGAGCTTTTGGAAGAAACAGCATAATTTTCAAGAGCAATATGCCATTATGTCTTAAAAGGAAAGTGTTTGATCAATGCATCCTTCCAGTGCTTACGTATGGTGCATAGACGTGGACCTTAACTAAGAGAGACATACAAAGGCTGCAGACAACTCAAGGAAGCATGAAGAGGTGCATGCTTGGTGTAATCGAGAGATAAGAAGAGGAACTCGTGGATCAGAAAAACGACAAGAGCAGAAGACATCATGGTCAGAGTAAAATCCATGAAATGGCAATGGGCTGGACATACTGCCAGAAGGACAGACCATCGATGTACAGTCGAAATTTTAGATTGGATTCCAAGGGACAGGAAAAGACCCAGAAGAAGACCACACGGAAGATGGGTGGATGGAATTCCAAAGTATGCGGGAGAAACATGGAGGAGACTGGCACAAGACAGACCGTTGTGGAAGAATCTTGGAAAGACCTTCTTATAGCAGAGGATTGATAATGGTTGACAATGATGATGATGATGCAAACGTCGACGGAAATTCTGAATCACGAAAAGTTGTAGAATAGTAGACAATGTTTATTGTCTACTATTCTACATGTCAGTAGCCTGACATGAAGAAAAAAATTTCGTGAAGGAAAAGTGGCGACGCCCGAAGTATCGAAAGAGGGGGGCGGGGTATTTTATGGCACTAAGTATCGTAGGGGAAGAGACGTTTGACAAAAGGGTCCGTTCTTCCAGATATTCCTGATGTTAATGTATAACGAAGTAAATTTCTCCGTCATTTTTATCCGCGCCGGGGTTCGAACCCGGGTCCACTCATTCCGAAATAAGTTGCTCTACCAATTAAGCTACGCGGACATTTTATTCTGATTCCTATCTGCCTTTATGTCGTGTGCGTCCTTCTGGCAGGTACGTCACATCTCCTGGTACGTTACATCATCTCCCCCTTATTTTTTTTTTTTTTTTTTGAAGTGCTGCTCTTATTTTTCCTATCTCGCGGTGTGGAAATAACATCACACCATTGCGAGATTGTGAACGGTCGGGTCATCCGGATAGTTCGGGCGCCATTATAACGAAGTGAATTTCTCCGTCATTTCTATCCGCGCCAGGATTCGAACCCGGGTCCCCTCATTCCGGAATAAGTTGCTCTACCAATTGAGCTACGCGGACATTGATTCTAATTGCTATCTGCCTTTATGTCGTGTGCGTCCTTCTGGCAGGTACGTCACATCTCCTGGTACGTTACATCATCTCCCCCTTATTTTTCTTTTTTTTTCTTTCGAAGTGCTGCTCATATTTTTCCTATCTCGCGGTGTGGAAATAACATCACACCAATGCGAGATTTTGAACGGTCGGGTCATCCGGATAGTTCGGGCGCCATTATAACGAAGTAAATTTCTCCGTCATTTCTGGTCTACGCCGGGGTTCGAACCCGGGTCCACTCATTCCGGAATAAGTTGCTCTACCAATTAAGCTACGCGGACATTGATTCTAATTGCTATCTGCCTTTATGTCGTGTGCGTCCTTCTGGCAGGTACGTCACATCTCCTGGTACGTTACATCATCTCCCCCTTATTTTTCTTTCGAAGCGCTGCTCATATTTTTCCTATCTCGCGGTGTGGAAATAACATCACACCAATGCGAGATTTTGAACGGCCGGGTCATCCGGATAGTTCGGGCGCCATTATAACGAAGTGAATTTCTCCGTCATTTTTATCCGCGCCGGGGTTCGAACCCGGGTCCACTTATTCCGGAATAAGTTGCTCCACCAATTAAGCTACGCGGACATTTGTTCTGATTCCTATCTGCCTTTATGTCGTGTACGTCCTTCTGGCAGGTACGTCACATCTCCTGGTACGTTACAAATGATGTTATCTCCAACAGGAAAAAAGTTTTCAGCTACATACTATACATCATCATCAACCATTACCAATCCACTGCTGGACGAAGGTCTCTCCAAGCCTATTCCACAACGGTCTGTCTTGTGTCAGTCTCCTCCATGTTACTCCCGCATACTTTCGAATTTCATCCACCCATCTATCATGTGGTTTTCTTCTGGGTCTTTTCCTGGTCCTTGGAATCCAATCTAAAATGTCGGCTGTCCATAGATGGTCTGTCCTTCTGGCAGTATGTCCAGCCCATTTCCATTTCAGGGATTTTACTCTGATCATGATGTCTTCCACTCTTGTCATTTTTCGGATCCACGAGTTCCTCTTCTTATCTCTCCTGGTTACACCAAGCATGCACCTCTCCATGCTGCTTTGAGTTGTCTGCAGCTTTTGTATGTCTCTTTTAGTTAAGGTCCACGTCTCTGCACCATACGTAAGCACTGGAAGGATGCATTGATCAAACACTTTTGTTTTAAGACATAATGGCGTATTGCTCTTGAAAATTATGCTGTTTCTTCCAAAAGCTCTCAAGGCAAGTTTTGTACGCCGATTAATTTCTTCATCAATGTGACCCTCACTTGATATCTGCTGTCCAAGATAAACGTATGTGTCTGTTATCTCCAGCTTTTCTCCATCAATCGATAAATCTTCATTTCTTGTAAAAGCATTGTACATCACTTTTGTCTTCTGAAAGTTCATTTTAATCCCACTTCTTTACTCTTATCAGCAAGTTACTGGATCATACTCTACAGCTCTGATGGGGTAGTTGCAAAAATGAGTGCGTCATCTGCAAAACGAAGGTGAGTTAGATAATCTCCATTAATCTTTATCCCTTTGTTTTCCCAGTTCAGTGATTGAAAGTTTTCCAATGTAGCATTAAAGAGCTTGGGAGATATAGTGTCACGTTTTCTCACTCCCTTCCCAATTTTTATGTGCATATTGTTTAATTAATGTGTGTATGTTGGTAACCATGTATACTAGCCCCTGTTGCTTTTAAGAAGTTACTATTCTTTCATAATTTTATACCACTCCATTGATGATCACTTTTCGTAATGCGCAGTTCTGTTTCTAGAAGGTTCAAATGTATAATGATATTAAAATAGATATATCCTTTTCTAATATGCCGACAAAAACCCTATTTTCGTCGAAGATCTCTTGCTTCGGCAAAAGCTTTTGTACACTTTCTGCTTTTAATGCTGAATAGTTTTTGCTCTAAGATTCGTAAACGCACACTACCGATAATGTAATACACTACCGATAACACTACCGATAATGTAAATTGAAACGCTGAGAAGGATTTGACGGATAATCAACATGTAAAAAATAACACTAATAAGTTATGACGGAGACATGTGAACGATGCATAAACGAAATGTTTCACATGACGGCAAGATACCATCCATTCCGTCACTGAAGTCATTAGAGATGGTCTGGGGTATGACAGTCCAAACAGTAACCAGCTGGCAATGCAGATGTTGCACGTCTGCTGACGGAGGAAGCTGGTAGAGGTGGCAACCCATGAGTTTCTACGCACACTTGGTGGGCGATAAATCAGATGAGTTTGGCTGCCATGGAAGAAAGTCCACTCTCTGGAGACAGTCCATTGTTACACGAGAAGAGTGTGAACGGCCGTTGTCCTGCTGGAGGTTTACTCACTGCTTGGGGAAAGAAAAGGCGTTAAACGGGATTGTCGGTGACACTGACTTAGCATTTCGCCGTGTGCGTATCAGAAAATGGACCAGAAGGTCCTGCGGTAGTACCGCATTCTACACCATGCCAGTGTACCACGTTGGGGCGTTTTATGTCGCCTGATTGTAAACTACCCCTATGTAATTAACAACAATAGAGAAAGTGTGGCAATTTGGTACATGAAAAATAAAAGGAACCTGGACTAGACCGTGAATAGTACATATTTCAATTCGTCTACCCCGTGTCGTCTCTTTGCGCAATTTTCAAAGACAGACCCCATGATATATCAGCAACGAAAGGTTCCGGACTGGACGTCTCGTCCGTAATCCAAGGCCATACAAACGTTGTCGTATCGCTTGGACGCACTGTTCTGTACGCCCAATAATTCGCACGCCACTCTACAGTACGGTCACCGTGGTAAAAGGGTGGTGAACAGCCCTTTTACGGAATAGGGGATCTTCTCGTGTTGTGGATTGGCGTCTTGATTCACTTCTTTCCCGCCCCTTCATACGGTGCTTCGTTACAAAATGTGACACGTAATGTTGCACTGTGTTGAAATTACTCGTACGTTAAGACACAGCTCACACATAACGATTGTCCTAGGCCGCTTTATGTTGGTCAATGGAACATAGGTGTCCTTACGGCTTAATCAAACCATATTCGGAACGTTTTTCACAAAACTCTTAATATTATGACGTCTGCTTTACTGCGAGATGATCCCGCCCGTGCGCCGTCTTTAATTAACTCTTCTCTTTTTTTTTTTTTTTTTTTTTTTGATTGGAGGTTTAACGACCGCCGTGAGCAACTCAATGGGCTATAAGCAGTCGCCCGTCCCTAATTTAGGGTCACTGGTTCCAGGGAAGGGAGAGAGCCAGTGCCGTAAGACAAACACAACATCCGTGCCTGACCGGGATTCGAACCCGGACCCCTTACGGACGAATGATCAGAGGCCAACGCCTTAGACCACTGCGCCACCGGGGCGGCAACTCTTCTCTGCCGCCGCCTACGTGACCGTTTGCTGCAAAACTTTGACTATTTTTATATCTCAGGTACCCAATTCCTTATGGATGCTTCCATGTTTAGCGACGTATTTGAGACCTTAAAGTCCAAAATTCCTTTGGCTGGAGAAAGCTTTTTTATGACAAGTATTTTCTTATTCAAATACTTTTCTTTGTACTACGGCTGTTACGTCGATCACGGGTTTCCATGTATTTTCCAGTTTTTATGGATCAAAATCTTATCTTAAGGTGCCGTGGAAATTTGGTTTTAATATCAGAATACTTCAAATTGCTCAGATTAAAATAAATTCAAAATAACTTTTAGACCAGTCCGCATAATAGATTTGAGATCTTTCCCAAAAGAAATGCTCAAAAGTACTCAAATTTTAGAATTCAGTGCTATTTTTTTCTTATCTGACGTGAACTGAAGTAGCAAATTATTAGGAACACCAAGCTAATAACGAGTTGGGCCGCCCTGCGCTTTTAAAAGAACTTTAATTCTGTGTGGCATGGATTCAACGAAGTGCTGATATCGTTCTACAGGTATGTTCAGCTAAGCGGATTTGTCGGCATACGTCCGTTGCCGGATATTCGCTAGAGAAGCATCTCTATTATGGATGGCTCTCTCATTCTCTTCCCACAGGCGTTCAAGTAGGCTAAGCTCTGGGGGCAGTGAAGGCAATTTTAGCACACTGAAATCGTTGTCGTACTCCAGGTAGAACGATTCGAAATTTTTGGCATGGAAGTAGCCATCGCCATCAGAAAACACCATACACACGTAAGGGCGTGCCTGGTTCACAGTGATGTTAAGATATCTCCTGGCATCCAAACGCTGTTCCAGAGGTACTAAGGAACCCCGATGCTAGGCATAAAAATAGACCTTAGACCATTGCACTGCCTACTCCAGCTTGTATAGTTAAATCTAGGCAGCTGTCTGTTTGGTATTGGGTGGTCGTAATAGTTTGCTCCTTCAATGTACGTATAACGTCGAAATCAGACTTAAAGTTGAAAAAATATCTATTTAATGTAGCACAGCGAGTTTAGTTATGTCTCAGCAATAGAAACCACAGAATTCATATGGTCTTGATATTCAATCCGGTTTTTAGGGCATTATTCCACGACCCATGTCGTTCTAAGAATGCTTTAGAATTTCACATGATGCAGCAAAGTGACACTTCGTAAAATACTTGTTCTACAAACAACAGATGTTGGTTATCACCATATCGAATTCCTCGCCGCTTGAGTATTCTGTATCGCGCCAAATTCAGTTTGCCTTTTCTCGAAATATCCCGAGGAAAATAAAAATGTTGTGAAACTTCGACATTCTTTTCGCCGAGTCGACATTTTTCTTCTTCTAAGACCCGTAGAGCTGAGCTTCGTGTAAATGGAGCAGCGAAGTCGTCAAGCAATTTACTCCAAAGATCGTTTTCAGCTCATATGAGCTTTCATTCCAGATCAGGTAATTCGAAACCATTTCGCGCTCCGTGGGGGATGCCGTACTTACTCTTCTTCTTCTGATTTCGCTGCTTCCTTCGCGCAGCTTGGAAACACTCTTCCCAATATAAAACCTCCAATGCCAGCGACTTTGTATTCATTTGTTATAATGAAATTCTATACTCGCCGTCAAGTGATGTTAAGCTTTCTCTGAAAGACTGCAATCACAGGAAGACATGGATAGATTTTTTAAAGCGATAGTTATATAAATAGGTCGGCGTTTATTGGGAAACCTTCAAGTATTTCTATTAGTACGCCTTTCGACCCAAAAATGGATGCCAAAAACAAAAAGACAGTTTGATTAATATTGGACTTTGTTCCGTTCTCTGTGGACACCATATCTTCGTTCCGACTGAAACTCTTATGCATTCGACTTCGAACATAAGCATATTATGGCAGTTGTACATTTTCCCGGCTAGGTGTTGTAAATATACACTCAGTAGCCACTTTATTGCACACCTCAAAAAAAATGTGCGACACCCAAATGTTTTGCGAACTGCACGCACTAACACTGAAGTGTAAGATGTTGAGGCAAGTTTGGTCTAAACCCGGCTCAGTCTTCAATGGCCCTCCTTCAAGGTGCGCGACGGATACCTACCAGGTTGAGTAGCCTGTTTACGTTGGTTTTTTTTTTTTTTTTTGATTGGAGGTTTAACGACCACCGTGAGCAACTCAATGGGCTATAAGCAGTCACCCGTCCCTAATTTAGGGTCACTGGTTCCAGGGAAGGGAGAGAGCCAGTGCCGTAAGACAAACACAACATCCATGCCTGACCGGGATTCGAACCCGGACCCCTTACGGACGAATGATCAGAGGCCAACGCCTTAGACCACTGCGCCACCGGGGCGGCTACGTTGGTTCTAAGCACACTCGATGAGATTCAGATCGGGCGAGAGTCCGGATTATTTATTCTTTCCTCGCGATGGTTGTTTCCTGGAAATACGCTTCTACCAGTACCGCACGATGGGTAATCCTTTAATATCTTGTAGCGGGAACCCATCGCCGCTCTACAAGCTGTGGAGATTTAAAACTTATTAGAGAATATTAATTCTATACTGCATTGAGCTCATATTAAGACGGACCGCAATGAAAACGTGCGCCTTCTCAAAACATCACTGAACCACCGACACACTGAACCCATCTGGTGGAGAGCTGAAGACGTACATCGGGTCTACGCTTCCTTCATGTATTGGTCACAAAACGTTAGGGATATTGCATGAAATGAAAGATGTATGTATCTGACTCAAGTGACACGCATTGAATAACATCATTTAGGTTACGTAACACAAACAATAAGGAGTGCGTTTACAAAACAATTAATAATGCGATTTCTGCACACAACAAAGCAGCACTGCAATATGCACTGATGGAAAAAAATCCCAACACCACGAAAAAATAGTTGTAGAGGAATGAAATGGCGGCAATACATTTGTATAGGTAACATATTTAATCGATTAAGGTTTCAAGATCACAGCTTATTGTAAGCGCGAGAAGAGCCATTTTAAATGTGAAATGCTGGTACATTAATAACCGGTGTAACCGCCAGAATGTTGAATGCAAGCACGCAAACGTTCATGCATTGTGTCGTACAGGTGCTGGATGTCAGTTTGTGGGATGGAGTTCCATGCCTGTTGCACTTGGTCGGTCAATACAGGGACGGTTAATGCTGGTTGGGGGTGACGCTGGAGTTGTCGTCCAATGATGTCCCATACGTGCTCGATTGGTGAAAGATCTGGTGATCTAGCCGGTCACGGCAACTTGTCGACACCCTGTAGAGCATGTTGGGTTACAACAGCGGTATGCGGGCGAGCGTTATCCTGTTGGAAAACACCGCCTGGAATGCTGTTCATGAATTGCAGCACAACAGGTTGAATCAGCAGACCGACGTACAACTGTGCCGTCAGGGTGCGTGGGATAACCACGAGAGTGCTCCTGCCGCCATAGGAAATTGCTCACCAGACCATAACTCCAGGTGTAGGTCCAGTGTGTCTCGGCCGCAGACAGGTTGCTTGCAGGCGCTCACCTGGCCGCCTGCTAACCAACACACGGCCACACGCCGTACACGGCGGTCTTCCCTCTCAGTAGTGCCACGTGGCAGGCCGGAACCCGGTCTTCTTGAGGCAGTACCTTCCCTTGACCCCAACTGCCAACAATCAGGCACAGTGGCTACATTCCTGCCAAGTCGTTCTGCAACATTGCGGAAAGAAAATCCACTTTCTCGTAGCCCTATTACACGACCTCGTTCAAACTCCGTGAGATGTTGATGATGGCTTCTTCGTCTTCTTAAAGGCATTCTTGACTAACATCAACACACTACGTCGAATCTCAACGCTAACTAACGCTCACGAACGTTACAGCGCGTATTTACAGCAAATCTGCTTTGCATGTTCCGAGGGGTGCTACTAGCGCCACACGTATGCGCCGAGCGTGAAATTTGCATAGACGTCATCTTACAGATGTACTCTCACCGCCTACCAACTGTCGTTTATCTAACACAACCCTTTCTTGGTGTTGGGATTTTTTTCCCGTCAGTGTAGACAAAATGGTAAATTCGGAAAATGTCCGTACCTGTGGATTTCAGTACCCGGAAACACCAGCTCTGTGAAGAAGACCTTCTTGACTCCTATGAGGTATACTTGCAAATGACACAATTCTTGAGTGTCTGGGGCAGCTCGTCCCATATTACAGGCAACACGTTACAGAGGTCTGTCTGTGTACTGGGATATGGAACCTGGTTACCCAGACGTTGCTTTACAGCGTCCCAAATTTTTCAATAGGATTAAGGCTAGGATATCTCGGTAGCAACTGTAACGATCGAATCCCATGATTTTCCAGCTCCCTGGAACATGCTTCAGGCATGGTCACTGGTTGCACTGTCATCGAGAAAAGGGAATGCATGTCCAACAGCAGCGTGAAGCAGTGCCACATTGGGCACAATGATCTCGTTTCGCTACACTAAGGCATTCACGTTGCCTTGACAAAGATACAAGGAAGTACAACTTTTAAAAAACACTCCTGCGCATACCAGAATTGACTGCCGCTGGTAATGATGGACTGACTGCCCATAGAGTAGTTTCATTATTCGTGTGCTGGTCTCTTCTCCACGCGTGTCCTCGTCGAGCATCAGGATAAAGAGCGAAACGAGATTCGCTGTTAAAAGGGGTGCCACTCTTTATCCCATGACATGTACTGCTGGATTCAGGTTTCTTTTTGATGACGGTGGGCTGATGTCAATGTTATACATCTCAGCTGCCTCCGTGATTCTGTGATGTTCAGCTCGAAGTGATTCCCGAAAATGAGCACTTGTGACACTAGGTCTTCGGCGAGCACTTATGCTGAGGTAGAGATCTTGATTCTGGTGGTTTTCCTCGGGCGACCACTCCAAGGTTGATCTACAACATTTCCATAATCGTGTGTGTAGCAGAGTTACTACAATTTGCGAAACTTCTAAATCAGCAGCCGCATCGATTTGCCGTACACCTGCTATTATTGCTTAAAGGTTGTCTGGACCTAATTTCAGGTTAATCTCACACCGAAGGCAATACATTCATAAAACTTCTGGACCAAGCGTTGAAACGTCCCGTTTTCCACTTCTCGCCGGGTATTTTTTATCGGAACTCGCACGCCGCGTGCTGTGCTGTCATGATGCTAATTTACATACCATGTAGCTACCCACGCTGATAACCGATCTCCAGTAGTCTCTAAGTATGTATATCACCACGTTGTACCTTCGAAACCGCAATATCCCTACCTTTTTGTGACTAGTGCATATATTATCTATAGATGTATGGCACTATGTTGATTCTGCACAAGGCGGTAAAGGGGACACGGCGCCAGCTGCCTATCGTTAATTCGGAGTGGGACAGTGCAATTTTCGACGAGCACAGCAGTGACTGGGTGTGAAGAGATTGCTCACTATGGGCGCTTAGATCGAAGGTTATCATCGTGCAGACGATCGATTCCGGTGGTTTATGTCTACACTAAAGATCCAGTTGCCATCGGGAAATGGCTTCCCAGTTCTGTTGCGATTCAGCGGGGGCCAGTGTGCCAGATTCCAGAGGCTGGGATTTGACACGGCAGTGTGGATCACGTGCCTATTGCAGCCTATACTCTCAGAGACATTTGTATCCTCCAGAGATGTTGTCCAAACTTCTGCAGTGGTAGCCCTTGTTGGTGTAGTGTGACAGTGCGAATGCAGAGATCGTCCTTAATGGCAAGTTTGTTGTCTAATTCTCTTCATCGCTACAATTGATCCGTCAGGGGGTCGTCAGTGCTGGCGCATCAAAGCTCAATGCCGACCTTCATGCACAAATGACACTAATGGCCACTTATACATTTATAGATGCAACGTGTATGTACTTAACAGGGTCTCTTAGAATATTCAAGCAAAACAAACTGAATTGGCTTGTACCACTTACTGGTCATCCATGTTACACTTCTCAGAAAACTTGAAAACCTCATCGTTCTGGAGCGGGATTCGAACCCCGCATCGCCCGATTACCGGTCGAGTATGCTAACCATGACACCACCAAGGACAGTGAATTTCCAAGCAACTGAGACATAGGATCTGAAATTCCTCAGATTTTTGATAGTCGAAGCATTCCTGCTTCCTCATAGCGCTTTGTGCCAACTCTCATCCGGACGGATGTAGGTCGGAGTTCACCAGTACCATTGATAAATCATGAAGGAAGAAATATTCTTCATAATACATGGAAAATTCACAGAATGTTCGGTAACATCCCTGTCGTCTTTATTTCATGAAAAGGAAGATATACGTAATAATGTGGCCGATCAGTGTATATTTTTTATTTATCTGTTTTCAGAAGGAGGAGTAGGAATATAGATGCATGAAGCGCGTAGTTTTTTTATTCTTAGCTTTTCCACTTTTCCATCACGTAGCATTATTTCATATTTTTATCAACCACAATATCCCGTTTTCAGAAGTGTCAAATTTTCTTTTGGATTGAGAAGAAGCAATAACGCGAATTTAAATTTTTTCTGTTCTCCGGTATAACATTTTACCACAACATGGTAATAACTTATACCAAAAAACGCACGATACTTTCTGTGTTTCGTCATGACCAACACAGTTTGGTTCATAATTTTCAGGAAGGTACCACGCTCTTATGGAATACTAGGAATATTTTCAAATTGTATCTTTTCATGGTCATAAAACGCGTTTTTTTCAAAAGCCAAAACTTCGGTTGCATTACATTTGTGAAAGGTAAGATTTCAGAGGGCCACGGAGAAATGGCATTTTTTTCTCTCTTTCTCACACAAACAAGCGCACACACACAAAAACTAGCTAGCGCGCGCAAACTCGCAAGACTGTTACACACACATTTAGTCCAAATAACTGTTACTGTTTGTTTGATTGTCTTGTGTTTGTCGCTCTTTGGCCACACACGGCCCTTGCGCCATAAAAATTCAACAACCAACCAACAAACCAACCAAATAACTGTTACACAAACCTGTATGGCAAAAAACTCTTGACAAACCTCCAGCTGGTGTTTAAACCGCCATGCAATACACAAAACGGAAGTATGTAAATTTTGGTCATGAAATTTTACAGAAGTCTTCCAAGAAACTGAGCCATTGGTCATGAAATTTTACAGAAGTCTTCCAAGAAACTGAGCCATTGGTCATGAAATTTTACAGAAGTCTTCCAAGAAACTGAGCCATTGGTCATGAAATTTTACAGAAGTCTTCCAAGAAACTGAGCCATTGGTCATGAAATTTTACAGAAGTCTTCCAAAGAAACTGAAGGGAAATGCAAATGCAAGTTACGTTAACCCTTTAGCACGTTGACTACCAAGGCTTATCTGGGTAAATGGGTCTTCGACACCAGTTCGAGTTAGGCATTTTAAATTATTCAAAACCCAAATTATAATATACACTATATTGACAAAAATCACCGGCCACCTAGAAGAGAAACATACCATAGCATTTATTGACATACATTAGTATGGTGTCGGTCCGCATTTTTCCTTAATGCATGCACTGACTCTTCCAGACATTCTTTTTACAAGGTTTTGGAACATAGCGATAGGTATGCGCTTCCATTCAGTACATAATGATGCCGCTAACTGTTGCTTAGTAGTAGGACTTGGTTCCAAACTTCTGATGCGGCGCTGTAATTCATCGCATAAATGATCTATGGTGTTGAGATCAGGGCTCTGTGCTGGCCAGTCCTCCCACGATACGGAATTGTCAACAAACCACACCGTAACAGTCCTTGCTTTATGGCTCGGTGCATTATTCTGCTGGTGCCAACAAGGCTTGGTTCCATAGTATTGCCACAGAGTTGGCAGGGCATAATTGTCCAGAATATCGAGAGAATATCGAGGAAGACGTGCTGGTTAACAGGATTGTCCACGATAACCAATGGGCCGGGACCATACCACGAAAAGCACCCCCACACGAGTACACTGCCAGCTCCAAACATGACCGTAGGAACAGTACACTGTGGTAAATAGCTTTTCTCCGGCCGCCTCCATACCCACACACGGCCATTAGACTGATGAATCGTGTAATTGGATTAATCAGTCCATAGGACCCGTTTCCATTGATCTACGGTCCAAGATAAATGTTCGTTACACCATGCTAAACGACGAGCAGCATTCCGAGTGGGGATGAAAGGCTTATGAGCAGCCGCACGACCACGGTAATCCATGGAATGAAGTTCTCTGCGAATGGTACGTGTACATACCGAGGTTTCAGCATTTTTACTCACCTGTACACTGAGGTCTTGTGCAGTACTTCGATTAGCTTTAGCGACTATCCTGAGGCTTCGACGTCCTCTATCACTGATTTTCTTTGGTCTGCTGGTACGTTTTGCTGCTTCAAGCACGCCATGTGTCTTCTACTTATTCAGTACATCCAAAACAGGTGACGTGGGTACGTATAAACGCTACTCGGTTTCTCTTATGGACAAACCACTAATATAACACCCAGCAATCTTTCCTTTCTCAAAGTCAGTTCTCTCCCGCCGCAATATTTTTACTCAACCTCACAGTGCGATATGATCGCGGTCAGCTGATAGCTTGTTTTTATACCGTTTGCAGCTGTACCGCGCATCTTAACAACGCAGCGGATCCGTTGATTTGCTTTTGAAGGGGTGTCCGGTGACTTTTGTATATTCATCACAAAAACTTATAAAAAGTGCTCGTTTTTGTTAAAAAAAAAAAAAAAAAGCTTCTCTGATTATCTCGTATGTGCCGTCATTTGGCAGTCATCTTGTTAAGGACCACAACGCCCAAAACGCCGGTACATGAAAACCACGGCCGCCCGAAACGCCTCTTTAGAGAGTGAACAGAATTTTCTACACTTAATTGTTCTTTGAATTTGCACTGGCTCTGCGGGTAGAAGTCACTTTCAGTCTTCATTGTTGTCAGTAAACGAATAAAATAATAAGGAGTTGGTTTCTCACGGGGCGATATCATACACTCTCATGACATCGCACCTTTTCTCCGAGGAAGAATGCAGTGACTGCCCCTAGAAATGTCTAAAGGTCCATGCATATCAAGCCTGCAAATCGAAAGTTTCGTTTGGTGACACAGCAGGAACCTTTTATCTGTTAACATGTGAAACGGGCCGGACAAAAATTAGGAAATTAGCAGCATACGTTTCCAGCATTACTGTATTCTGAGCGTCAGAAGGTTTTAGAGTCCTGGTCCTTGAAGGGTTAAAATAACTTTTAATTAGAAAAAATGTGTAAATCATTTTCGTTGAATCTATGGTTTGCTGATGGCTCCAAATCCGTCAGTACATTGAGCATCTTCAAAACGAAAAGGAGCAAAAATGGCTGAAATTTAATACCAAGATGTAAAAAAATATTCTATAGTCATGCTGATTGTCGTTAATTTCAAGATAATGGAGTTGTGTCTACAGCAATAAAGACCGTGAGTTTTTCTATGCATAAGACTATCATCGCCGCCCGGTGACTGACTATTCAGAGGCTCTAGTTTCCGGCTAATCGTCCGAGATGGGCCCGGAGTAGAGGCATGAGGGGTATGTTTACGTTAAGGTTCTGGCTCAGTCCCCTCCCTACAATCCGTTGCCCCAAATTTTGCATGAGAGACTGCTTTTAGCCATTAGAGTTAGTCATGGTGGTAATAAAACCCCGGAACAACAAAAACATTCGGTCTTGATTATTTTACAGTGACAAACCCTACCTGGTGATCATGACGATTCATACCTGCATCGTACTGAAACATAATTTTTCGGATCTCTCTCATTCGAAAACAAAAATAATATGACAAACTGCCTTCATATATTTGTGAATAACAGCTAGAAAACTTCACTTAAATGAAATACCGAAAAGTATATAAAACATCTTGCTCTTCCAACTAACATCTATTCTATGCAAAAGTAATTATTCCTGTCCATCTTCTAGACACACACATTTTGTGATCAATATAAATATACGTTTGCGCCACCAACAAGTTAGTAAAATCATGCAATGCATTGATTATGATACGCTTTCCAACATACCAGAAATTATTACTCAAGTTATGAGGATAATGGCTGTGGAATAAATCTCGCTCCTGTGTCCTGACCTTTGACCCTATTTCGATGATATTCAACAGAACCGGTTCAGTACACCTCAAGAATGACATACTAAAGTTTTGTCGCAATAGAAGAAGTTTTACGCAAGTTATGAGAATAATGGCTGTGTAATAAATCTTGCTTTTGTGCAATGACATTTGACCCCATTTCGTTTATATTCAACAGAACCGGTTCACTATACTTCCGGAACAACATGACAACGTTTTGTCGCAATAGAAACATTTTTTGGTAAGTTATGATGCACAAGGGCAATGGAATGGATCCGGCTCCAGTGTCCTGACCTTTAACCCCATTTCGCCCATTTTCAATAGGGTTCGTCCCCAGTGGCTCCCTACCACATACTAAAATTTCATCGAAATCGAACCATTTTTACGCAAGTTATGACGCATAAGGGCAATGGAATAAATCCCGCTTTTATGTACTGACCTTTGATCCCATCCCACCCATTTTCAATAGATTTCGTTCCTAGGTGGTTCTTTACCACATACCAAAATTTCATCGAAATCGAACCATTTTTACGCAAGTTATGACGCATAAGGGCAATGGAATAAATCCCACTCTTATGCCCTGCCTGCCCTTTGACTCCAATTGGCCAATTTTCAATAGGGTTCGTGCCCAGGTAGTTCCCTACCACATACTAAAATTTCATCGAAATCGAACCATATTTACGCATGTTATGACGCATAAAGGCAATGAAATGGATCCCGCTCTTATGGCGTGACCTTTGACCCTACTTCACCCATTTTCAATAGGCTTCGTTCCCTGGTGGTTTCCTACCACATACTAAAATTTCATCGAAATCGAACCATATTTTCGCAAGTTATGACGCATAAGGGCAATTGAATGGATCCCGCTCTTATGGCGTGACCTTTGACCCCACTTCACCCATTTTCAATAGGGTTCGTCCCTGGTGGTCCCCTACCACATACTAACATTTCATCGAAATCGAACCAATTTTACGTGAGTTATCGTGCCGACAGACGGACGGAAAAAGCTGGAGCATATACGCTTCTTCAACCTACGGTTGGAAAGCGTAAATAACCAAACATCTTGCATTACGGAAAAATCTGGAAAGTCCCTTAAAAGGTTTTGGTCATGCTGGCATCTATCTGGTCTAAAAGGAATTCTAACCTTTTTTTAGGAAAACAGGAATATCATGATAACTGCAACTGCTAAATCACAAATTTGTCTGTGACGGAGATTGAAGTTGCGCAGCTTCACTCCGGAGTAAGTTGCTTTCCCAACTAAGCTGCACTGACAGAATACACCGCTGCAGATTTGTCGTCTTGACACGTGATTCACCTCCGCAGAACGTCACACAACACACAAGAAAGTAGCGGTCTTTCTGTGGGCGGAAACAACTGGTCGATATTCGACGGGATAGTGCGAGCTAACTGAGGAGATCCATCAGAATTTAAGCTAACAGAGCCCGACGTACATTGACGCGAATGAGCAATGACAGCAGACGTTCCCTTCGTGGACCACTGGTCTGTGTGAAAAGTCGACATAGTCGTCTGCAGTGGGCACAAGAGCACCAAAACTGAGCACTTGAGGGCTAGATCAAAGGTAATCTTGTCCGAAAAATCACATTTTCGGTTCAAATAGGCCGACACACAGGCCGGAACATGGCATCAACAGCGGGCACAAGAGCACTAAGACTAGGCCCTTGAGGACTAGAACAAAGGTTAACTTGTCCGACAAATCACATTTTCGGTTCAAATAAGCCGACAGACAGGCCGGAATATGGCATCAGCAGCTCGCATCGGTAGATCTCAGCGGCCTAGCGTTAACTGTATAAGTAAGTGGAGGTGGTGTAACCACGCGGTTATCTTAAAATTCCAGCCTCACCCCTATATGTGCATGGTGTTTCCTAATGGAGGGCTGGTTCCAGTACGATAACTCACTAAGTCACAAGACTCAGACTGTCCATAGTAGTTCCAGTACCACGACATGAATTTAAAATGCTAAAATGACCCACACAATCCCGCAGATCGTAACCTAATTGAACACCTGTGAGATGAGAGTGAGACGGCCGTTCGTAACAGAGATCCTCCTCCAGCAAATATTCAGCAATTGACGGACGCCATCAAATCCGCTCAATTGAACATAACTGTCGAATGGTATCAGCTCTTCGTTGAATCTATGCAACATTGAATTGTGGCTATTCTGAAGAACAGAGGTGGCCCTAAGCGTTTTTGGCTAGGTGTTCTTAATAATCTGCTACTTCAGTGTATACGGTAAATAGAAAGACTTTGACATGACCCCTCTTATCCAAATCAAGAAGAATTTTCCCAGTATGATTTTTAGCCTGGTTGTTATTGCGCCTACAAACATATGGACGGATCGACAAAGTGATAAAATATGCTCATCTATGATTGAATAATGCCGAAAAAACCTGTACGCTCTTAGGAGTCTTTCCTACGAAGGCTAACATTTACTTCCGGAGACCTCAGATGAAAAAAGTTTTCGCAAAAATCGTTCACTATAGACAAATGACTTGTAAAAAGTGAAACATAACACTCGCTAGTTTTCTGGAGAGCGGTAATACTTTATGGGCTAATAAAGATCTTTCCTCCTCTAAGGATGACAGGAAATACCTGTGGAGAGAAAGCGTCAGATGAAGTTTACTCAGATTAAAGAAGATAGCGTGGCTTGCGCAAGTTCTTTCTCCTCAAATGACGTACTTTTACGTCACTGGTCATTTACCATCCATCTTCGGCTGCATACGATACGTAATTGCCCCTTCTAGTCATACAGTGTTGTGAATGAAAAATCGTTGCTGGCTATATAAGCGACGAATTCAATTCCATAACTTTTAAACAGAATTTAATACTATTCATAAAATAAATGTTTGGAGTAACAACACCTACTCATGATGAACGCACTCTGTTTAGCAAATGACACTCAGTAATGTTCTTCGTACAAACAAGGACTTCTAAATCTTCATTCATATGAAAAAAAAATCAAGCTAATGTTCAGCGAGGTGAGCAGTATTCCCGGGTTTTACTCGTTCCCATAAAGAAATTCTTAAATTTCAGAATGCCTGTCCATGATTTTTTAGCACGTCTTTTGTAAAAAAAGATCGTGCTTCTGTTATCGGTTTGTCCGTCCGTCCGTCCACCTGTACCCACGAATCCCTCTGCAACTATTAGTCCAATTTGAAAAATTCTTTTTGCATCGGGAAGCTTGAAATATGCAAATGATGATCCTTTATTTCGTTTTGTTTTACGAAGAACAATTTCGCCGGTAGAGGGTGTAAATGCAGATGGTGTCGAATTCAAAAATACGTTTTATTCCACATATTTGCTTCTAAACATCCGATTGAAATTTTTTTTTATCTTTCGATTCCATATATGTCGAAGAGTATTTCAGATATAGTTACTTTTTCAAATTACGCATAGATTTTACGCTAGGGGGCGTAAATGTAAATTACATTTCCCCCCATAACTCTTCTTCTAAAACTCCGATTTGAATTTTTTTTTCTTCAGCGGATACATCTCCTAATGGAAAATCTTTTGCATATAATTTCAAATTTTTGGTAAAGAATACTTTACCCCCAGGGGGCGTAAGTGTTAATTTTTGCTTCTGATGTATTTGCCTTAAGATCGGAGCTTCTACAATATCGATTGAAAAAATTCTTTCGTGGACTGATGCCACTCACATCGATAAACCTTTTCGGAATATTTTCTTCTTAAAATATTCCACAGTTTCTCCGCCAGGGGGCGTAGATGTACATTTTATTTTTGTCACTATCTCTACTTCTAGGAGTCCGATTTGAAAAATTCCTTCTTTGTCTGATAGTGTTTTCCGTGTGACATGTTTTTCATATAATTTAAAAATTTTCAAGTAATTCATAGACTTTCCGATAGGGGGCGTAGCAGTAAATAGCGTTTTCCCCTATATCTCTGCTTCTGAATCTCCGCTTTGAAAAATTCTTTGTGCACCGGATACAGATCTTGATGGGAAACCGTTTGCACATAATTCCTAATTTTTGAAAAAAATAGTTTGGCTACCAGGGGGCGTAAATCTTAATTGTTCTGTTGTATTTGCAGAAAAATATGAGCTTCTAAATTCTCGATTAAAAAAAGCGTCGGTTGTTGACCGATACTAGTCATGTCGGCAAACCTTTTAGAAACATTTTCTTCTTAAAATAGTTGATGGTTTCTACGCCAGGGGCGTAGATGTATATCTTATTTTTGTCAATATCTCTACTTCTAAGAGTAGGATTTTAAAAATTTCTTTTTTGTTGGATAGTGTTTCCGATGCGAAATGTTTTTCCTATAACCTCAAAATTTTCAAGTAAATCATAGACTTTCCGCTAGGCGGCACAAAGGTAAATTGCGTTTTTTGCGTTATTTCTGCTCCTAAAGCTCTGATTTGAAAAATTCTTACTGTATCGCATACAAGACCTGATGGAAAACATTTTTCACACAATTTCTAATGTTTTGTAAAAAATGGTTTGGCCAGAACTTGTTATAAGTGTGAATTTCTGCTTCTGAAGTATTTGTTGAAAAATCTGGGTTCCTGAAAACTCTACTAATTTTTTTTTCTTAGACCAATACCGCTTATATGGATAAACCTTTTGAGAATACTTTCTTCCTAAAATAATGCATGGTTTTCCCACCAGGGTCGTAAATTCACATCTTATTTTTGTCGATATCTCTGTTTCTAAGAGTTCGTAAGCTCACGAGTCCGTTTACAGCAATATCTGAGGGATTAAAAACCCGACTGAAAATATTCTTTCTTTCGTCAGATCTATTGTCTTCCGTACCGGTTCCATTGACTTTGAATAGCTTTGATAAACTTAATTTGCATCAGAACGGATTCAAAAGACGTGCTTATTACACCCGAAAATTCGGTGTCATCTTTCTTGTTAAATGATGTTTCCTAAAAATACAATCAATGCTCCAGCTCAGGAATCGTCGAGATTTTTATTTTTCCGAAATTCTCCACATTTTTTATCTCGAGACAAAGAGCGCTTAGAATGTTAGTAATAAAGTAAAACAAAAGAAGATTGCAAATAAATTTTGCCATCTGGAACATTACATTATTACTCATATCTTACAATACATAAATGAAATATAAGATCTTATCGCATTTCTAACATTTTTACTGAATGTACAAATACTGTTCTTGGTTTTACGACATTCCATACTACACTGCTGGCCACCCAAAATGCAGCACCAAGAAGGACACGAGATAGCAAAGCCAGATTTATTGAACAACAAATACAAAGATGAAACTATTGAGCATACAGGGCCGTGCGACTTGCGGAACAAGCAGACATCAATAGTTCGTGTGGCCCCCATGGCTGGCAATATCGGCCGCTACACGCCGCGGCATCGAACGAAAGAGACTTTGGATGTGGTCTTGGGGTATGTCGGTCCAGGCTGCTTCCACACGTTGCCACAGTTCATCAGGCGTAGCCATGGGTGGTGCTTGCCGGGCCACTCGGTTGCCGATAAGCGACCAGACGTGTTCGATGGGCGACATATCTGGAGAACAGGTAGGCCACGGCCGCAGTGACACCTGGTGGGCCGTGAAGAATTGTTGCACGATGCGTGCCACGTGGGGTTTCGCACATTGTTCTGTTGAAACGTGGCAGCTGGCAGGTCTTGCAGGTAAGGGGGGACTACAGGCTCCAAAACGTCGGAGATGTAGCGGTGGCTTTTGAGTGTACCGGCGATGCGTACCAGAGTGGTGCAGGTGTCATATCCAAATGCGCCCCAATCCATAACGCCAGGCGACTGACCGGTATGGCGATGCATAATGCACGGGTCATACAGTCTCTCGGTGCGGTGCCGCCACACGCGGATCCAACCATCGCGGTATTGTAGGCTGAAGCGGGATTCGTCGGAGAAGACAATGTCCTTTCATTCCTTAGTCCAGGTGCGGCGTTTAACGATCCACTGCCGCCGCACTCGCCGGTGGTGAAACGTCATTGGTAATCGGAGCAATGGGCGCCGTGCGACAAGTCCCCGCTCCTGCAGACCACGTCGAACGGTACCTGCTGACACAGGTTGTTGCGCAAGACACCCTAATGCCTGCGCTAACGTTCGTGATGTGGCGGTGCGAGCTGTCATTGCCCGCCGCACAACATGCCGGTCGTCTCGTTCGGTGGGGTACCGCGGCTGCGGTAATCGCTCGCGTTGGTCCGTCCGTCCGTCCGTCCTGCACCCACCGAATCCATACTTGCCTTACTGTGGCTGGATGTCGTCCCAAACGTGCGCCGATGTCTCGGTACGATAAACCGCTGTCGCGATGAGCCACTATTTGTCCTCTGTCGAACTCCGAAACGTGCTGGAATGACTGCCGTGTTCTGCGACGAGGCATCAGGAAGCTTCCCACGAACAGGTCCGGCAGCACAACACACTTCCACTACTTACACCCCACCTTCTGTGCACCCTTCTTATAGTGCTTCTCGGTAGCGTGCCGGGCGCACATGATTTGCATAGGGCCTGCAATGCTATATACAAAATATATACAAAACAGTCCTTAACACTGTCCGACAAAAAATTTTAAAATCGGCCTGTTAGAAGCACAAAGAAAAATAAGATACATCTCTAATCCCCTGGCGACAAAAATTGCATTATTATGATCACAGTCGCCCTGGATGACCGAATGGTATCATGGGCTGGCTTCTAATAATTCAGTCGAGATAGGTCTGTGTTCGTATCCTGGTTAAGCATATATGGTGTGTTTGTCTTATTGCACTGGTTCTTTCCCTTTCCCGGAATCAGTGGTCCCAAATTAGGGACGGGCGACTACTTATAGCTGTCGAGTTGATCAGATGGTCTTTAACCCAACCCTCTCCTCAAAAAAGTTATAAGAAGGAAACGCGTGCAAAAAACGTTTTCCTTCTTAAGCAGTATATGACCAAAAAACAATTTTTCAATCGAGTTTTTAGAAGTGTGGATACTGTTGCAAATATATCGGAAGCAAATGTATGCGCTTACACCCCATTGTGGCGAAACAGTGCATTACGAAAAATTAGAAAATAAGTGCGACGCAATCTATACCAGGACTTTATCTGATGCAAATAAATAAGTAAATAATAAATAAAATCGGACTTTTAAAAGACGAGATATCGCGGGAAATGCAATACTGCATTATTTAAGAAAAAAACAGTACGTATAATCGTCTTTGTTGCAAGAAGCACTATAAGAAGGGTGCACAGAAGGCAGGGTGTAAGTAGTGGGAGTGTGTTGTGCTGCCGGATCTGTGCGTGAGAAGCTTCCTGATGCCTCGTCACAGAATGCGGCAGTCATTCCAGAACTTTTCGGTGTTTGACAGAGGACAAATAGTTGCTTATCGCGACAGCGGTTTATCGTACTGAGACATCAGCTCCAGTGTGGGACGACATCCGGCCACAGTGAGGCGAGTATGGATTCGGTGGGTACAGGAGGGATGGACGGACCGACGTGAGCGATTGGCGCAGCCGCGGCACGACACCGAACGAGAGGACCAGCATATTGTGCGGCGGGCATTCACAGCTCACACCGCCACATCACAAACGTTAGCGCAGGAATTAGGGTGCGTTGCACATTAACCTGTGTCATCACGTACCGTTCGACGTCGTCTGCAGGAGTGGGAACTTGTTGCACGGCGCCCATTGATCCGATTACCATTAACGTTACACCACCGGCGAGTGCGGTGGCAGTGGGCCGTTGAACGCCGCACCCGGACTACGGAATGGCAAGATATTGTCTTCTCCGACGAATCCCGCTTCCACGATGGTCGGATCCGCGTGTAGCGGCACCGCGGCGAGAGACTGTATGACGCTTGCATTATGCATCGCCATACCGGTCCGTTACCTGGCGTTATAGTTTTTGGCGCAATTGGATATCACACCCGCACCCCTATGGTACGCATCGCCGTTACACTGAACAGCCATTGCTACATCTCCGACGTTTTGAATCCTGTAGTCCTCCCGTACTTGCAGGACCTGCCAGCGGCCACGTTTCAACAGGACAATACGCGCCCGCACGTGGCACGCATCGTGCAAAATTTCTTCACGGCCCACCAGGTGTAACTGCTGCCGTGGGCCGCCTGTTCTTCCGATATGTCGCCCATCGAATACGTCTGATCACTGATCGGCAACCGAGTGGCCCGACAAGCATCACCCGCGGCTAATGAACTGTTTCAGCGTGTGGAAGCAGCCTGGACCGACATACCCCAAGCCCACATCCAAAGCTTATTTCGTTCGATGCCGCGACGTGTAGCGACCGTTATTGCCAGCCATGGGGGCCACACGAACTGTTGATGTCTGCGTGTTCCGCAAGTCGCACGGGCCTGTAAGCTCAATCGTTTCATCTTTGTATCTGTTGTACTGTGTCCAGTAAATCTGGCTTTGCTATCTCGTGCCCTTCTTTGTGTTGCATTTTAAGTGACCACCAGTGTATATTCTGTGTAGAATATGCGATTTTCCGCAATACACATTTTTTCTGCTAGTGCAAGTAAGTGGTTGTTTCTATTTTTATATGCTTTACCGATTGCAGAAATCCTGTGGAATTTTAGTCTTTGATGTAACTGGTCCCTTCCACAATGAAGAGCGCTGCTCACATTGTGTATTTTAAACAATGCAGCAAAATTGAGTGGAGCGAAATTCCGGTACATACCTAGTGCAGTTTCGTGAACAGCATGCCTACAAGACTCGCTGTAGACATGACGGCCTAAAGGTGGACTGACAGTTTTTACTTTTTCAAAAAAGTTACATTGAAAAATCTGTTTTGTGTCGAAAAAAATCAAAATACGTGCACACTACACCCGAGAATTCCGCACCATTTTTCGTGTTCGTATACACATGGTTGATCACACTTGATTTACAGTAATTTCAGAGTTGTCAGAAGGTCATAATGATGATAGAAATTTTGTTCGATTTCGTATGGGGGTAAGAATTAAAAAGCAGATTATATCTGTAGACTTGAAATAAGTAAGGACTTTGTTAAGCCTAATTAGGTTTCCCCTGAAATGCATGACAGTTAGCGTAAAGAACGGTCTCCGGAATATGCACAAATAGTTCCAAGTGTCAAAATAAAAAGGAGTGAACGTACATTGCATGTTTATTTTCTTTGTATTCTCATTTCAAAAAGAAGCAAGTTAGTAAAATCATGCAATGCATTGATTATGATACGCATTCCAACATACCAGAAATCATTACTTAAGTTACTACTCAAGTTATGAGTGGTAGTAAATATCGTTCCTGTGCCCTGACCTCTGATCCCATTTCGATGATACTCAACAGAACCGGTTTAGTATACCTTCGAAATAACATGATAAAGTTTTGTCGCAATCGAAGCATTTTTACGTAAGTTATGATGCATAAGGGCTATGGAATAGATCCCGATCCTGTGTCCTAACCTTTGACCCCATTTCGCCCATTTTCAATAGGATTCATTCCCAGGCAGGCCCTTACAACATACTAACATTTCATCCAAATCGAAGCATTTTTACGTAAGTTATGACGCATAATGGCGATGGAAGTGATTCCGCTCTTATGTCCTGACCTTTGACGCCATTTCGCCCATTTTCAATAGAATTTGTTCCCAGGTGGTCCCCTACCACATACTAATATTTCATCGAAATCGAACTTTTTTTACGTTAGTTATGACGCATGAGGCAGTGAAACAAATCGCGCTCCTATGTCCTGACCTTTGACCCCATTTCGTCCATTTTCAATAGGGTTCGTCCCCAGGTGGTCCCTTACCATATACTAAAATTTGATCGATATCGAACCATATTTACGCACGTTATCGTGCCGACAGACGGACGGACGGACAAAGCTGGAGCATATACGCTTCTTCAACCTACGGTTGGAAAGCGTAAGAAGAAGACAACGAAGTATCAATAGAAAGTCGTTCGATCCTGATGAAACTACGCATGCAAGTACCTCAGGGAAGAATATGCCAATTATTAAAAAATAAGGTCCAATGATGAAACAGTGGGCCACTGCAGCGCATGGGAACCGCTTATCGATGAGGGTATATCAAGAGTAAAGCTCGCGCCCAGGGACAATTGTGACAGCGGAATGTGGTTGCATTTACCTCCCGGGACAGTGAGGATACCTAGACGTCGGATCCGTGCACGATACGAGTAGCTGAGCGAGTTTGAGACAGGACGTATAATAGAGCTGAGAGAGGCAGGCTGGTTAAGGGAGCAGTATCGCTAGGCACTTGGGCAGGAGTGACGTGGCAATAGGACGATGTTGGCACCAATGAGTCGAAGTGGGAACAACCCAGCAGCACGCTGGCAATGGACGGGCGAAGGCAACGGCAGAAAGCGAGGATTCAGCGATTGTGAGAGCCTGACGAACAGAACCGAATTCGTCGCTCTCAACCATCCGTGGACATGTTGCGTCGTCTACAGGTATGGAAGCGGCCATCCGAACCGTTGCCAGACCACTTGCGGCACGGGGACTACAAGGAGGCTTCATTCTGACTGGTCAGCATTGCCGGTATCGGTTGCAGTGGTGTCGGAACCGATCAACGTAGGATATTGTCTCCTGGCCCCGTGTTGTCTTCAGTGCAGAGTCACGGTTTGAACTTGGCATCGATGACCTGCGCATATGTATCTGGAGACGAGATGGATAGCGCATGGATCCTGCCTTTACCGTGAAACTGCACACGGCTGGCACACCGGATAAGACTGTATGGGGAGCCATTTCCTACGACAGCCGGACACTCTTGGTAGTCCTGCATTCTACGACCTATTGTGTTGCCATTCTTGTCGCAATATCACCGAGCAATTTTTCAGCAGCACAATGCCCCGGCCACAAATTACGTAGGCAGGCCTCTACCAGACCTGCCTACGTAATTTCGACACTCTTTCATGGCCATGTCGACCGCCCGGCATCTCACCGACCGAACATGTTTGGGATTTGATGGGACGCAGCTTACGCCGATCTCGCGATGTCGGTGAACTGGCCCGCAATTTGGACACTATCTGGCGTTCTATACCTCAGGACAGAGTCCGTGAACTGTATGCGTCTATGTAACGCCGGGTAACCGTTTGTATCCGAGCCAGAGGTGGCGCTACAACGTACTGACGTGTTCCAATCGTGTAGCTATATTATCCGAATAAATGGCCCAGTGGCTCTTGGATTGCAATCATTTCCTTTCCTATACATGTTCATTGCACATACCAATTTTTATTTCGATTGGATGATTCCTTCTGAGTGCTTCTTCTTCTTTTTCTTTTTTTGTTTTTGTTTTTGTTTTCAAAGAGTGTATAATTAATAAATCATGAAGCTAAATCTGAAGTAGGCCAAAATTATCTGCTTTGTAAAGAGACATTTGCCCGAATGTCTTCTATTTTTAGGTGATAAGAAAATCACGCAGAAAAAACATAAAAAAGTCAATTGTGGAACGTGTGTAAAATGAGTTGACCTTCCCCCCACAGCTATGTCTTTAAGAGAAGAGATTTGAAAACAAACAGTATTGTGCTGATAGTTTGTTCGAAGAAGAACTTAATAGGCCTACAGAACTTGACTGGAGTGCACTTGGAAGAAACTGATTAATTAAAAAAAGGGTTTAATAAAACTGCATTTTTCTTATCCTTACTTATCGATCATAGCTAGGGATCTTAACAAAAGTAGACAGTAAGAGGCTGCGGTCAACGTATTGAAACATGGAGAGATGTATGCTTGGTGTAACTAAGCAAATTAGGAAAAGGGACTCATGGAGCAAGGAAATACAAAAATCAGAGAAAAGAGAGAGAGAGAGAGAGAGAGTTCATGACATTATGATCAAATTAAAGAACCTAAATAGACTGGGCACATTGCTGGAAGAACTGGGCATCATTGAACAGCTGAAATACTAGGCTAGATACTGAAAGAGAGAAAAAGGCGCAAAACAAATTCACGTGGGAGATGGAGAGATGAAATTCGAAAACACGGCTGAGTGACATGGAAGTGAATTGTGAATTTCTCAAGACAGAGTTGTAGAAGATACTTGGGAAGAACTTCATCTAGAAATTCATTAAGAATGGAATGATCTTTTGTATATAAAAAACCTCGTCAATATTTGTCAGTTGGCAGCTGTGTGATGGGAGGGAAATTTCGTGGACAGATGAGCATTTACTTGGGCAAGTTTAAATTTTCCTTTTACTTGTGCGTTTATCAGACAAAATGTCGCTGATGAATAATCTGTGAAAACACAAGTTAATCCAAAATATCTACAGTTAAAGTACAGTGATCGGCGATGAACTGGAAAAAATAATAATTCTTGTATGAAATGACGCTAAAAAAGAACGATCCCATTTCCAACACAATTTCCTTTTACCCAAATGGGAACTACTGTATAAAAAAAGACATTTAAATTTTATAAAGCTTTCACATGCTTCTGCATAGAACTGTTTTCCTAAATGAATTTAATATACTTTTTAAGTACTGGGTGCCAGTGTCAGGTTTGCATCTGAGGCAATATTTCCTATTGGGTTGACGGAAAAGTCATGACGTATTTTAGCCATGTTTTCAAAAGGTCATTTATTAATAGAAAGAACAAAGATCAATCAATGATATAATGCCCGTTTTGTTCGATAACCTTTTGCCATCTTTCAGTGAGGTGCAGAATGCCTCGTTCATAGGACCTGTCTTTCGTGGCGAAAAACTATACAAGGTGCTGATTTACAGCCTCATCTGAATTGAACGTTATACCACGCAAGGACTGTTGAAGAGAGCTAAACAAGTGGAAGTCTGACGGCACAAGGTTAGACGAGTATGCTGGGTGTGGCAACACATCCCACCCAAGCTCCAATAACTTTTGGCGGGTGATCAAACTTGTGTGACTTGTGTGTGGTCTCGCGTTGTCGTGATCGAAAACTACACCTTTACGATGAACAAGCTCTGGACGTTTCTGGATGATGAATTCGTTCAAACTGTTGAATTGCCGACAGTACACATTCGAATTGATTGTTTGGTTCCGTGGTAGGAGCTCGAAAAACACGACACCTTTAAAATCCCACCACACTGAGACCAGAACCTTCCGCTGATGAATGTCTGCTTTGGATGTCGTTTGAGGCGAAGCAGCACGTCGGGACCAAGACCGTTTGCGCAGCACGTTGTTGTACACAATCCACTTTTCGTCACCAGTTATCAGTCGCTTCAAAAAAGGATCGTTTTCATCACGTTTAATGAGCATATCGCAGATGTTTGTACGCGTCAATGAGCTTCTTTGAGTTCATGAGGAACCCACACATCGAGCTTGCTTACGTATCCCAGCTTCTTCAGGTGGTCGTGAACGCTTGGATGATGGATGTGCAATGTGTCCTGAATTTCTCGTGTCGTGTAACGTGGGTTTGACTCGATCAATGCCTTGATTTAGTCGTCATCAACTTCGGTTGGCCTCCCGGACCGAGGAGCATCGTTGAGGTCAGAATCACCAGCACAGAATTTTGCGAACCACCGCTGGCACTGACGTTCTTGTAGAGCATTATCACCGTACATTTTACGCAACATTTCACAAGCTTGACGCGCGCTCTTCCCTTTGCGGAAGTAAAAAAGTAAAATATGACCAAAATGCACAGTTTGGTATTCCATCTTCAACTTGATGTTAAATCTCCACAAATCAACCAAACCTCTCGCTATTCCTATTAGCCAAAAATATTTAATTTCCAAAAAAATACCTCGTTACTTTTTGGGGTGAATTTAGTTTCCGACCCAACTATATTTATAAAACTTCTACCTCCGGGCGGGGGGGGGTAATGCAACAAAATATATCTGAAGCGCGCAATTCTTAAAAGAAAAGCATACATAAAACGCATTCGCATATATCAGTTACGGTTTAATATGAGTACGCAGGGGTCGCGCTGCCGATCGCCATCATCGCAATTTGCGAAGAAAAAAAATCGTTTTGGCGATGGAAAATGAGCTTTTGGCGATTACATTTCTGTACTGTTATAACAGTTTGGCGATAAAAATTGTATTTGGCGAATAAATTGGCGAAAACTTTAGAAGAGCCAGCGTGACCCCTGGGAGTAAGTACGTATGTGCAGTGCACTCGACCTGCCTTTAATTACGGGCCTGCTCACAGACGGACTAAAACTTGTGTATCATGTACGATTGACCAATGGCTTAACGTGCTTTCCGATGCACGGCGAATAGTCAGTAGTGGAAGTGCAGGGATATGAACCTGGTATTCCAGATTTGCATAATTCCCTGGACATAAAATATGCCACACATAATTTTCTTTAAGCAGAAAAATTTTAATAAATATTCAAAATCTATAAAATTTATATTATGGCTTACCCAAAGACAGCCACTCGATTGGTGTTTTCAGCACTAATTTCGTTTTATTTGTAGCCCATTTAAAATCCATCGATGATGAGAAATATGTAAAATTTATAAATTCGGTTATTGATCGTAAATTAAACCTAAATGAAGGTTTAAATGTCAGCATCAGAAATAAAATGGTTCCAGATGAAAATATAATTTCTGAAGAGGATACTGGCACTGTAAAGGAGAGCACCTCTGGTAGCTTTGCAGTTCTTCCAAATTAGGTGGGAAACAAATGTCCCCCCTTATGATTAATACTTAAATTTTATTATATAACGAACTTGTCGAGTTAACAAGGAAGGTATAAAATTAGGTTTCCACGTTTTTTATATAACAAAATCCAATCTGTGCTGACATGATGTGGAAAATCAATTCAGCACTTCTTCCGGATTAATATTCATACCTCGATGAATGTGCGAGCCCCAAAATTCTCTCTGCACTCATACGGCTCTTTAGCCAAGTTTTCATCCGACGGAGGGCAGAAAAACTTCGTTCCGCAGTGGCAACACTTATCGGTAAACTTTATAACATTCTTAATAAAATGTGGCAATTTGGATAAATATATTCATCACATGAATTAAAAATGTCTTGTAATGTATTCGGTACGTTTTCGTTACAGTTGGATTCCCGAAACCACTTTTCTTTCCACATGGCTACTTCAGATTTTAAGCAAATATCCGAATTTAAGGGATTAAACTGACTGAGTAACGTCGAGTATTTTTTCCAAAGTTCAGACAGTGATGCATTTAAATCATCATCCTCAGTTTTCAACAAATTTTCAGGTAATAAGGCATGCAACTTGAAAGCATTTAGTGTGTCCTCACTGAAACGTGTCTTCAAATAAAGTATAATTACATCAAGTATTGGAATATATATACTTAAGATGAAGTATTGGAATATACACTATCTACCAACAAGTAATTGGACACCCCTGCAATCGACGATATCTGCGGTTCTGATACACGTCACTGCCGCCGCCGTTAAATATCGTGTGGGAAACAACAACGCAACCAGTCTCTTGCAAGTTGCCACGCAGTTCGGAGCTCTCTGATTTCGAAAAAGGTGTAATCGTCGGGTATCACAGAAATGGCAGATCCATACGTGACATATCCAGCGAGTTGAAGTACCCAATATTGACAGTGGCCTACGTGATTGGCAAGTGAAAGATGATAGGTGACTATCGGAATGTGCCCCGACCCGGCAGACCCACAAAACTGGGAGTTAGAGACTGACGGGTGCTGGCCAGAAAAATTCGGAAGAACCGCACCAAATCGATGGGCCACATCCGCGAGGAGTTTTAACAGGCATCCGGGAGCGTTCTTTCGATGAATACTATCCATAAGGAAGCCCATCTGCTCGGATACCATGGACGTGCTGCCGCTCACAAACCTTTGATCACCAAGTCCAATAGCGCTGCTCGGCTAACGTAGTGCAAAAAACGTCGACAGTGGACCGTTGAACAGTGTAAACAGGGTCTATGGAGCGACTAATCAAGGTTCACCCTCTACCGTTCGGATGGCAGGGTCTGGGTTTGGCGTCTGCTTGGAGAACGCCTCCTGCCGGAATGTATTGTGCCAACTGTGAAGTTCGGCGGCGGTGGAATTATGCTATGGGGATGTTTCTCCTGGTATGGCACGGGACCCTTGGTCGCAATTCCTGGTAGACTCAACGTCGATACCTACTGCAGCATTTTGGATAACCATGCGCTTCCTACGTTGTGGCAGTTTTACGGGGTGGACCCATGTTACTTTCAGGATGACAATGCCACCTGTCATGTTGCGAGGTCCACCATGGCTTGGTATGGTGACAATGGGTTTAATCGAATGGACTGGCCTGCGCAGAGCCCGGACCTTAACCCTATCAAGCAGCTCTGGGATGAGTTGGAGCGTCGACTTAAGGGGTTCCCAGACCGTCCGAAATCGGTGAAAGAACTGACCTGTCGTCTCCAAGCCGAGTGGAAGAAAATATCGCTAGCCGTCGTACAACGCCTGGTTGAGAGTATGCCCCGGAGGGTCGCAGCTGTAATCGCCGCTCGTGGAGGCTCCACCAACTATTGAAGGTGAATAAACTTCGTTTTCCTTTGCTATCACAGGTGTCCAATTACTTGTTGGTAGATAGTGTATATACCTCTGATGTTCTAGACTGACAGTTAGCTCTTGTGGTTTTCTTTACTGCGAGTCTAGGTTTTTCGATGTTTATTTCCAACGCATTAGCCAAATGAGACAAGTTTCTCCATATTTTATTGAATTCCGCGTCTGCGTTTTTTCTTAACGAAGTCAGCACAGAGAGAAGATCTTTAATACAATTTCCTTCTGAAAACAGATCTAGAGATTTTTTTGAAACAAGTTACTGAGTACAGCAGTAGAAGAAAAAATAGATGTTATGCACTTTAGTGATACTAAAAATTGGCTCGTTAAGAGGGTGTTTAATAAAAGAGCAGCTTTAGTTACAGAAGTTGTATCATTGCATGTTTCAATGATAAGGACAATATTACTTTTGAAGTATAGGGTAGTGTCGTGTCGTTCCACCCAGCGAGTGTCACATAGAGTACTACTATACTTTTCAGAACGAAACTTCTTTTTGCTGGTGCAATGAAAAAAGCAATGGCCTCTTTCATTACTCCGAAGAGTTTCCTACACCCTGCACTTCTATGCATTTGGTCAAAGATAGGTTCAGTTAATGATTATAACATGGTATTCTCACAGCAAGCGGGGCTTATTTTTGAACTTTACTTATTTCTCCTCTTACTTCAGACATCATAACATTGCAGTTGTCGGTACAAATACCAACGCATGCTTTTTACGTCGATATTATTTTGATGCAGAATTTTAACTACAGTTTTTCCTAATGATACGCCTTCTATTTCGGGTTCGGTCTCTAAAGAGAATTCTGATGCATAATTTACTTCATGCAAGTCGAAAAATTCAATAAAATCTTCCCTGATTTCCGATTTGTAAACATATCTCAGTATAATACTCATTTCTGATATGGTAGATATGTCAGTAGTTTCATCAAATAATATGGAATAATATTTTGCCTCGGAAAGAAGCCCTTTAATGTTTTTCATAATTTCTTCACCGCAGCATTGAATAATGGAATTTTGTGTTGTTTTTGAAATATAAGTTGTATCCTTGGCACTTTTGAGATGGTTTTCCAGAACTGTATCTCAACCCCGTACTCTAAATTTTAAAATTTCTACGAAAATTCCCTACGTTCGTTATACTACTGCGTTCAAATGTATCTAATAAACAGCCATCGTCTCTGTGGCCTCTGAAAGGTATGTTTTGTCTTCCCAGTGTAATTACAGTGTCAATAATTGGAAGCAACCTTTTGCAATTTTCTTCAACTTATTTTAATCGAGATGTAGATAACATATTACGAATTTCGTTTTGCGGTTTGTTAAATTTTGTTACCAATTCTTCTGCCAACTGAGCTGAATTTCTGTGATACTTACTACGTTGGTGATTCTCTAACATACCATTACTACCAAGGAGTTTCAAAAATGTTTTCAGAGGTTTTGAAACTAAACTCTCAGATTGAGTTTGGCATCGACTATCACCTACAACGTTTGGAGCAAACAATGAACAATATTTACAGTAAACTCCTTTCATTAATTGGGGAATACACTAACCATGGGAATTTTCCCAAATGACTTCGATTTAAGTACCTTTTCACAACATTATCTTTTTTATTGTGCTCGGAGAATGGGAAAACGTAATTTTTCGGTGGATAAAATGGTTTTTCCAAACGCTCGTTTCTTCTAAAAATCACTTATTTTTTATCATTACCAGCATAAATACCAATATCATTTTTGTATTCACTTTCAAATTGCACAGGTAAAGTGAGGTCTGTCGAAGTCGATGGAAGTGCATCTGCACTTCCCAAGTTTAAGTCTATTGAAGGCAAATTTTTTGATGAATGTGCAACTTTTGGTACGTCTTTCGTTTCTGAAGTTTCAATTGTTGATTTTACAAAAAAATCTAAATTTTTTTGTCGCTTCTTTAGATTAAGCCATGGCGTAGCTATGTTAAATAACTGATACATGCTTAACACAGCCCTCTTGCCGATTTTTCTTTCTTATCGTACAAAAGAAATAGTAGTGTAAATACCTTCTTATTTCCACAAAAGAAAATCATCTAGTCCAATTTGGGGTACAGCGCGAGCATACAGCAGATCAAAATTCAAGATATTACTCGTATTAGTTAGAGGGTGGCATACAAGGAGGTGATTATGAACTACTGGAATGGAGGATCACAAGCCAACTAAATTGTATAGGAAGTAACCTGGGAAAAGAAGAGGAAGGGTGAGGGCAAATAACGGATCGCCCAAATAACGACTATCGGAACGACAGACTTTGTACTGTAAAAATGAAAGCATGATCAAAGCAGATGAACCATTTTGTGCACTTGCCGCCTGGGATGAACTCAAGTGCGGGAGACGGGGGAGAGAAAATGCCTTTCCGAATGACAGTTTGTCTAATCTCTCAGAAATTTCTAAACAATAACGTCACTTCTTTAATAATAAAAAATTGTTTTACATTTCACCTCCAGAGAAAGATAAAAAAAGGAAAAAAGATGTACAACATCGAACCACGAACCATCCGCACAAGGGGTTCAAACAGCCAATCACTGCAACTGTAAACAATTTATTTGCATAATATGATCTAAATAATAAAAAAACTTATATTTTAAGGTCCTGGACATTTAGTCTTTCTCCCACATGCTACAGCTCAAGGGGGGTGCATGGCCTCCATACCCCTTGTATCCGCGCCTGATTCAAGATAAAATAAAAAATTACCACTACTTTACTTTATTCAAGTAAATTAAAATAACGGTACCTCCCTTTTCTAAGTTTTTCTGTTCCATTTTCTCCGTTTTTCTGGATTCAACACCTGGGGCCCCTAGGCAGCGGCCTAGTTGGCCTAGTGGTAAATCCGTCGCTGGCTGCAGAGCATGATATATTTTTAATTTCTTTGCCTTTCATACCTTTTCATACTGTACACTGTGCTCCAACATGCAATTGGAAATTTCATTATTGCTTTCAGCTGTACATTTCCGCTTTTTCTATTGCAAATTTCTAGCGTTTTTCCTATTTTTATTGCATGCATCCAGAAGTTCTAAAGAAAATTCAGGACTCAACGTTACTGCTATCGCGATAATTTCTGTAGTACTTTCCAAGAAGAGAAAGCGTATGGTCCGACTTTCACGGGAGGGCCTCTTCCTGCCTTCTATATAGGCGCTCATGAACCTGCAAATTTTAGAGATTAAACATCGCATTGTCGTTGCAATTTTAACTTAAGTTGATTCTCGAGTTAGAACTTTTAAAAAGTATTCTTTGAAAGTAATAACTATTTTTATTATTTGGAAAAGTGAAAACTAGTGAAGGGATTGTCATGTCTGTTGCCTCCTAGTTGCGCTAATGTTTTCTGAAACAAAGACGTCTCTGGAGAATTAATGACTCTCGCTAAAGTAACAACAGAAAAGAATAGACGTGTCGCCATCTACAACTGTTAAAAGAAAGGAAAAGCATATTTTCAAACTAAAGAAGAGCATCTTTTCAGACTCAAATACGTGGAGCTGCCAAGGCCCAAGAAAAGTATTTCACGTGCAGCGGAGAATAGCCGCAAACCACTGGTAAACAAAATAAAACAAAAAACAAAAAATTGTAAAAGTTCTAGAGAAAAATCTAGATTTATTTCTGAGAAATATAAGAGTGATGTACGAACTGCATTCTACCGATAAAAATGCCTTCTGCTGTATAGTGGAACTGTCATGAATTGTATATTTACTTGAAGTGAAATAGTTTCAATTTCATTTTTGTTGGTGATATTTTGTATTCTTAACTATTGAACTGTGTATATTAAAAATTTCTTTCAGCTAAACTCAGGGTATCGGTACTGCTTTTAGTATCCACAGATGGCGACATGTCAGTGCGCCTCAACAAGGACGACTTGACGTAATATTATTGTGATAAAAATATTTATATTATATACAATGATAGCAGAATAAATGACAAAGTATAAAGGGTAAGTCAAAAATTATTTGTAAACTTATATTTACTTAACTTGCATTATAAACCTTTTAGAATATACAAATGAAAGATGAATGGTTGATTCTTTTAAGTATATTTTTTGGGGTCATGATTCCAACACCACACGCATGATGTAACTGCATCGAAAATATGGCATTTCCTCTGTGTTTGTTCACGCGGAGTTAAAACCGATATTTTGTGCGCGTTTACATCCAGAAATGTCGCATCAAGACATTTATTTCTAGATTTTACTGGTAGGCGAGTGAAACCATTGCTGAGAAATATCATTTATCCTCTTCATTACCAGCCTATGGTGGTTGTCAACAAACGTTGACATTTGTAAAAAAATTCTAAAATTATGCCAAACATTGTAGGCTTTCAATCTCTTTTGTCAACAAATGTTAACAGTCCATAGTTTCAGATGATACCAATAGATGGCAGCAGGAGCACCACAGAAGTCAAAGCACGTGTGTTGAAAATGGAAGTTCCTGAATGTGAATCGAGCCAGCCCATATGTCCAAGTAAGTTGATTATTTACTGATTAGATTATTATAAACCTACTTATATTTGTGGTTAAAGGAAAACCTGTGTTCCTTAGAATATCTTAAAAGAAAAAAGTGAAAGAAAATCTTAATTTAAGAGAGAAATATCTGCACTTTGTTTCAATGTCAACAAACGTTGACACCGGTAGTGAAGCTGGTCAAGGCTCGCTTGCTTCAGCCATTGTTGGCTGTTGAAGTAACTCGATTACGGAACACTTTATTGATTATTTGGCGACTGATTTGATTTAATATTTATTCTGGCGATGATTTGATGACTAATTTGACAGATTTAATATTTGTTTTTTGTCATATCATCAGTTGCCTGCTCAGTATTTCTATGGTTCGTAAATGTATGTGTGGAGGGGAGGGGAGAAATTTTTAGTATGTACGGAAAAAATGATGAGAAATTCTAACTATACTGTACAAAAGAATGAATATATTGTTTGTTAGAAAATCCTCATGTTTCTTTTAAAATAAGGTGATGAAAGTACTTTGTTTTGTTTTAAATTTTGATAAATTAAAAATTTCCACAACGTATGTCATTATTTTTAAAAATTTTATGTTTCAAAAGTTGTGTTATAGAAATAAACTTGTAACTTCAAACTAGTGATTTGATTTACTTTTCTCTTTCAATAGGATGTTTTTATGGTCAATCTCAGCGTCCGTCTACGCCACGGTTAGATGCTTTACTTGGCAGACTCATTGGCGCAGCCACGGGGAGGGACCAAGGGGACCGGTCCCCTCCCAGAGACCCATTGGTCTTTTTTTTCTTTTTTTTTTTCAGCATTAAAGAGCAACTTCTGGTGTGATATTTTTAATAAAATAAGAAAGCAGAAAAGTGTAAATTAGTGTTTTTCATTTTCATTTTCAGTATTGAGTACTGAATCCAGAACGAATTTTTCTTATTTGTTTTTTTTGTTCTTTCTGACTGGCACCTCTTGCAAATCTCTCTCTCTCTCTCTCTCTCTCTCTCACACACACAGAGGAGAGGGGGCGATTACCGCTCCCTTTTTATCAGCCCCGCACAGGACAGGAGCTGGTTGTTCTCAAAAAAAAAAAAAAAAAAAACAGAAACGAACGGCTATGTGGGTGGTGATTCTCTAGCCCTGGTGATCACCACCCTTACTCTACATTATGCAACTCGTAGAGGAGGGGCAGCACTGCCTGACCTCTTGATTCCAAGGTCAAATGTCCACATACTTAACCGAGGTTGAGTGTGACCGTTTGCTTATAGCTAAATAAAGCAACTGTCCCTTCATCGTCTGGCTCTGGGGAGAACCGGGAGCGGTCGAATAGTCCTTTCAAAACTTGTTTTGTTGGCAGAAAATTGAGACATTGTCAGTTTGCCATTACTGTAGGAAGAAGCGTGATTTCACTTTCTCAGGGCTGCTCGACGCAAAATTGCTACTGTGATAAAAGTCACAAAATGAAAAGGAACTTCATTCAGGAAAAATTAGTGTCATTTTTTAAAAAGGCAAAAATTGATGATACCAACAGGAGTGAGAATAGACAGGATGAGAGAGAAGTAGAACAATGTAGAATACCTACTGATAATGATGAGCCTACTAACAACGCAAGGAGCGAAACCGATTCTTCCGTATCTTATCTTGTGCATCCCAATGATATTAGATTGTACATCAAGAAACAAGTAAGTTACACACGTTTTCATATGTTTTTTAAACTTATTACGTATTGTATATTCACCTTAAGCCGTATGAATGTTCACATTCAGTTTATGTATTTTACAGCATTAGGGCGAAGAGAAGGCAATTTAATAACTTATCTAAGAATTGCACTATCGACTGCTCCAGGATCCGAGTAATTGGGGAAGGGGGGGGGGGAGATACATAACAACGAATGTGAGGAGAACTTGATAAATTGGGGCCGCGGGTGGCCTAGTGGGCAACGTTCATGACTGTCACGGAAAGGACCTCAGGTTCGATCCCAGCAGGTATGAACACTCGATCCACTAAATATCCGCCGTGCGTCGCATGGGCACGTTAAGCCGTCGGACCCCGAGTACTGCCCCCCGGTAATAAATAAGGGCGTCTTGCTCCCCCTTTCTACTTCGCTCCCGTGTCACTTTCCTATCTGGCACTCTAGCCCAAATCTCCTAGCTTCCTATTTCTAAGGGTTGTTTAAGACCTGGGGTCAGACACTCGCTTCCTAAAATCCTCTACATATGATCTGATCTGAATTTGATAAATTTATTTGTTTATAAAAAGGCAAAGAAACTGGCAAACTTGTGTCATCACATCAGGAAGGGGATAACATGAGAGTATATATGTGTCTAAATGAGAACGATTAAGAGAATTCACCAAACCTTCCTTTAAATTAAAAAAAAAAAAAAAAAAATGGTGAAATTTAACAGTATGACGGGGGTTTTGTCTTAAAGATGTCGGTTCGCCTTCTTTAAGATAAAACCCGCGTCGTACGGCTAAATCAATAATAATTTTACCTTTATCACTTCATCTTTTTTTAAACAAAATAATTTTTTGGTATTCTTTCTGAAATCTCTTTGTCACGCTGTGAAACTCATATACAAGTACGGAGTATATATACATTTCAAATAATGTTTCATGAATAAAATCACAATTTTGAAGAATTAAAGGTAAGTTAATTCTGCAAAATTTTATTTACATCGTAAAATGCATTATCCTGGTACGAAGGTCATGTACATGTAGTCTGAAAGTGTACAATTAACGAAATTTAGGAAAATTCCAGTAAATATATTATAGAAAGATGTAAATTCATTTATTATTACATCATATACTAATAAATGAAATAAAAAGAACTGAACGGCAAAGCGTTTAAGATGTTTGGCATCGACAATTGTAAGAGAAAAATACTTATTATTGTTCGATAATAAATTTATCTTTATCCTTAAATGTTTGTTTTTTTTAAACCGAACAGGCGTTAGGTACCAGAAAAATTCCTTGTAACACTTATGCTGTGGGAAATCGGGTATATGTATATGTGCGTGTGTCGTGTGTGTGATTTTTAAATAATATTTCAGCACTCCCCTTGACTAAACGACTTACGTGTCATGAAAAAAAATATTTTTCTGAATCTCTGTAAAAGTTTTTTTTTCATAGAAAATTCATTATTAGTTAATACAATCACGTTGAGCCCTGTTTCTGTATCGGTAATTCTTTTCGACGGACGTCTCTGTAGGGACGGAAGAGGAATCTAGGGAAAAAAATCCAAGGAAAAAAGATCCACGGAAAAAAAATCCAGGAAAAAAAAGCCACCGGAAAAAAAAAGCCAACGGAAAAAAAAGCCAACTCCAACAAAACAGTCACCATTTACATAATCGACATAGGGCCGGATTAAGGGGGGAGGGTTCTAGCCACATGGTTTTCATTAAGGAGCCGGGCTCCAATTGCTGTTCCTCCGAAGAACACTTTGAATGTGTGACAATTTTTCCAGTAGGGCAGTTTCCAAGGTGATTAACGAGGGGAAAGAACTCTTTTGTTTGTCTGAATTTTCATGCCGGTTCATTTGAGTTTAGGGCAACTGGCCACAAAAGTTCAAGGGATTGTGGGGGGAGGGCTATAAAGATTGCCGTTTCTGGGTCTATATTGAGAGAACTGAATTGGGAACTCCAAACAAACGAATTTCGAGAAAACGTTCCATGTAAGCCAAGAGAGAATTGTACTTTAATTTGAAGAAATAAATTGACGAGAATCCAAGGTACACTTGGTTGGTGGGGGAGGAAGGGGGGGGTGCTCTACCTCCAACTTCCGTAATATTATATTCTGGGCCGCTGGAGTCTGTCAGTGTATCCAGGATGTTCCCCTTGAAGCGTCCGCGAAGTCCGTGAGCTTGGGAGGGGCTTTCTCCGAAAATGTTAAAATGGACGTAGAGCTGTAAACATTAGTACTATGCCTTATATAATGATTCTGTACACAACCACGAATCTTCAGGAGGGTGGGGTGAATTCGCCCCCAACCCATGTTTCTAAGAGCTCTTCAGGGGTAACATCGATAGGTTACACTGGCCGACTCTAGAGGTCCAGATATTCTGGACTCCAGAATATAAAATTACGGAAGTTGGGGGTAGAGCCCTTGAAACCAAGCACCTCGTATCCCTTTTACAGACTTCACCAAATTTCTAGGGGAAGGTTGAAGAGCATGCATAGTCTGTCACTAAACACAACATGAAGCACAGAAATTGTGAGCAAATCTCTTACCCTGAGCACTTGTCTGCACTCTTAGAAACTTGGGGAGGTTGAATTCATCCCACCCTCCTGAAAATTCGTGGTCGTGTACAGAATCATTATATAAAGCATGGTTCTAATGTTTACAGCTCTACGTCCATTTTAACATTTTGGAGGAATCCTCCCCCCAAGCTCACAAACCTTGAGGACGCTTCAAGGGGAACATCACTGACAGACTCCAGCGGCCCAGAATATAATATTACGGAAGTTGGAGGTAGAGTCCCCCCTCCCCCGCCAACAAAGTGTACCTCGGATCCTCGTCAATTTATTTCTTCAAATTAAAGTACAATTCTCTCTTAGCTTACATGGAACGTTTTCTCGAAATTCGTTTGTTTGGAGTTTCCAATTCAGTTCTCAATATAGACCCAGAAACGGCAATCTTTATAGCCACCCCCTCCCCCCGAACTTTTGTGGCCAGTTGCCCTAAACTCAAATGAACCGGCATGAAAATTTAGACAAACAAGATAGTTCCTTCCCCTCGTTAGGCATTTTGGAAAATTGCCATACATAATTCGGTAAACTGCTCCACTGGAAAAATTGTCACACATTCAAAGTGTTCTTCGGAGGAACAGCAATTTGTGCCGGACCCCTTAATGAAAAATGTGTGGCAGTTTTCCGGCAACCGCAGGGCCCGTGCCTCCTTTTTTGAATTTTTTTTTTTTAGAAATGAGCTAATCATTATTGAAATTATTTTCATTATTATTATTACTGTGAAGGTATTAATTTATGTTGGGTTTTATTGCACCCTTCTTATTGGCCAATCTGCAATGCATTCATAAAAAGAGCAGTTTCAATATTCACAAAACCCTGTGTTAATCTTCTATTAAATTGCTACCAAACTTCAAAATCGCAATCAGTTTTGCTTTACCAATTGTAAGATTATAAATATTTATTATTATTAATTCGTAGGTTATTAATTAATCAAACTCTGCTGCCCCTGTGGCGTCAATCTAGGAAAAAAGATCCACGGGGAAAAAAACAGAGAACCAGGGAAAAAATCCAATGACAATTTTTATACGACCCTCTAGGCTTCTTACACAGAAGTGACGCAAAGAAATCAAAAAGAAATTTTTATACGATCCCTTAAACTTCCTACATAGAAGTGACACAAAGAAATCAGAAATGCAATTTTTATACGCCCCTCAATTGCTCGAACCTCCATGGAAACATTGACTTAATGACTGCCGTTGAACATGCAGAAGATACTGCTCATATTATTCAAGAAATCAGAGACCATGCTGAAGAGGAATTTAACATTCTATACTTAGAAGCTGAAAAAATCTGTGATAGAGTAGGCATACCAGTTACTGTTCCTCGAGTATTAAATCGCCAAACACACCGCAGCAATATTGAACACGATTCGGCTGAAAGTTATTACAGAAAAACGACCTTTATTCCTTTAATTGATGCGTTTTTAAATGAGATGAAGGAAAGATTTATTGCACATAAGGATACTCTGAGATCGTTCCAAGTGCTTTTGCCTCAACAAGGAGTGGAAACTACTTCTCCAAAAGATGAAGAATTTGAAAAGTCACTATGCGAACAGTACGCATCTGACATTGCATACGCTTCACCTTCTGCAGTATGCGGGGAACTTAGAGTCTGGTACAGAAAAATAGCCAGGATGGAAAAAAAGCCAAAAAATGCCCTTGATGGATTTGCCGAATGTGATGAACTTATGTATCCATCCATTCGAAAACTTTTGCAAATAATGGCGACATTGCCAGTAACAACATGTTCTGCAGAACGTTCCTTCTCCACCCTGAGGTACTTAAAAAATTATTTGCGCAGTACAACAGGAGAAACCAGACTGAATGGTTTAGCTTTATTGTACATTCATAAGGATATTTCTGTCTCTCCTGAGGAAGTACTAGATGACTTGGCTAAGAAACCTAGGCGCCTAAATTTCAAACTGTAAATAATTTAAATTAGTAATAGATATATACACTATCTACCAACAAGTAATTGGACACCCCTTCAATCGACGATATCTGCGGTCCTGATACACGTCACGGCCGCCGCCGTTAAATATCGTGTGGGAAACAACAACGCAACCAGTCGCATGCAAGATGCCACGCAGTTCGGAGCTCTCTGATTTAAAGAAAGGTGTAATCGTCGGGTATCACAGAAATGGCTGATCCATACGTGACATATCCAGCGAGTTGAAGTACCCAAAATCGTCAGTGGCCTACGTGATTGGCAAGTGGAAGATGAGAGGCCGGCAGACCCACAAAACTGGGAGTTAGAGACCGCAGGGTGCTGGCCAGAGAAATTCGGAAGTACTGCACCAAATCGATGGGCCACATCCCCGAGGAGTTTCAACAGGCATCCGGGAGTGTTCTTTCAATGAATACCATCCGTGAGGAAGCCCATCTGCTCGGTTATCATAGACGTGCTGCCGCCCACAAGCCTTTGATCACCAAGTCCAATAGCGCTGCTCGGCTAACGTGGTGCAAAGAACGTCGATAGCGGACCGTTGAACAGTGGAAACAGGTTCTCTGGAGCAACGAATCATGGTCCATCCTATACCGTTCAGATGGCAGGGTTTGGGTTTGGCGTCTGCTTGGAGAACGCCTCCTGCCGGAATGTATTGTGCCAACTGTGAAGTTCGGCGGCGGTGGAATTATGCTATGGGAGTGTTTCTCCTGGTATGGCACGGGACCCTTGGTCGCAATTCCTGGTAGACTCAACGCCGAGACCTACTGCACCATTTTGGATGACCATGCGCTTCCTACGTTGTGGCAGTTTTACGGAGTGGATTCATGTTACTTTCAGGATGAAAATGCCACCTGTCATGTTGCGAGGTCCAACACGGCTTGGTATGGTGACAATGGGGTTAATCGAATGGACTGGCCTGCGCAGAGCCCGGACCATAACCCTATCGAGCACCTATGGGACGAGTTGGAGCGTCGACTTAAGGGGTGCCCCACCGTCCGAAATCGGTGAAGGAACTGACCTGTCTTCTCCAAGCCGAGTGGAAGAAAATACCGCTAGCCGTCGTACAACGCCTGGTTGAGAGTATGCCCCGGTGGGTCGCAGCTGTAATCGCCGCTCGTGGAGGCTCCACCAACTATCGAAGGTGAATAAACTTCGTTTTCCTTTGCTATCACAGGTGTCCAATCACTTGTTGGTAGATAGTGTGTATATATATATTTTAATTTTTTGTATTGTCAATGCAAATGTCTCTTCCACTTTTGTAGACGATTTTACTTTAGTACATGATTTTAAGGTTTCTAATGATAAGTTGAATATATTTCGGAATAATTACTGTACAGAACTAATGATAAAATATTGATCGAAGTCATTAAAGGCACTTTTTTATTCAAGGGGACTATTTTCTGAAAATGGTAAGAATAAAGGTTTTATTTTTGTGAATAAGAGGCAACACATTCTTTCTTGCTGGAAAAAGAAAGCTGAATTAAATTTAAATTGTACATAGGTGAAGCATTCTATTTGAAGTCACAAAACTCACTACTACTAGGAAGGCAATAACATGGATTTGACAAAGTTGAATTTCGCATGAAAGTTAACTTAAATTTCTTTATATATGGAAATATGAAAATTATTAGAAATTAATCCAAAACTCGTAATGAGATTTATACATTGCTTTCATACTGTCTGCTCATCTCTTTCTAGGTAGTCAAAGAAATATTTATAAATAAATTTATTATTTGTTATAATTTTTCAACTCTATGATTCCATATGTATGTATGTGGGGACATATAGTTGTTTGTGTTAAATATATATATATATTCTGTTCAATTTATTCATATATATATATATATATATATATATATAATAATCATCATCATCATCATTGTCAACCATTATCAATCCACTGCTGGACGAAGGTCTCCCCAAGTTTCCTCCACAACGGTCTGTCTTGTGCCAGTCTCCTCCATGTCACCCCTGCATACTTTCGAATTTCATCCACTCATCTTCCATGTGGTCTTCTTCTGGGTCTTTTCCTGTCCCTTAGAATCCAATCTAAAATTTCGGCTGTCCATCGATGATCTGTCCTTCTGGCAGTATGTCCAGCCCATTGCCATTTCAGGGATTTAACTCTGATCATGATGTCTTCCAATCTTGTCATTTTTCGGATCCACGAGTTCCTCTTCTTATCTCTTCTGGTTACACCAAGTATGAACCTCTCCATGCTGCTTTGAGTTGTCTGCAGCCTTTGTATGTCTCTTTTAGTTAAGGTCCACGTCTCTGCACCATACGTAAGCACTGGAAATATGCATTGATCAAACACTTTTCTTTTAAGACATAATGGCATATTGCTCTTGAAAATTATGCTGTTTCTTCCAAAAGCTCTCAAGGCAAGTTTTGTACGCCGATTAATTTCTTCATCAATGTGACCCTCACTTGATATCTGCTGTCCAAGATAAACGTACGTGTCTGTTATCTCTAGCTTTTCTCCATCAATCGATAAATCTTCATTTCTTGTAAAAGCATTGAACATCACTTTTGTTTTCTGAAAGTTCATTTTTAATCCCACTTTTTTACTCTTGTCAGCAAGTTCCTGGATCATACTCTGCAGCTCTGATGGGGTAGTTGCAAAAATGACTACGTCATCAGCAAAACGAAGGTGGGTTAGATAATCTCCATTAATCTTTATCCCCTTGTTTTCCCAGCTCAGCGACTGAAAAACACCCTCCAATGTGGCATTAAAGAGCTTCGGAGATATGGTGTCACCTTGTCTCACTCCCTTTCCAATTTTTACATGCGTTGTATTTTCAAACAGCCGAATCTTTGCACTTGCATTTTCATAGATGTTATTAATAATATTAATGTACGCATCTTCAATACCGCAGGTTTTCAGAGCCATTGTAACTGCTGATGGTTTCACCGAATCAAAGGCTTTTTCATAATCGATAAAAGCCATGCACAATGGAAGTTCATATTCCCTCGCTCTTTCAATTAGTTCTCTCAGCACGTGGATATGATCTATTGTGCTGTAGCCATTCCTGAATCCAGCTTGTTCTCTCGGTTGAGCCATGTCCAGTGTTACCTTCAAGCGGTGTGAAAAAACTTTAGTGAAGATTTTATAAACTGCTGATAGGAGGCTGATAGGTCTGTAGTTTCCGAGATCCTCAATGTCACCTTTCTTATGTAGCAGGATCATTGTAGCGGTGTTCCAATCCTCAGGAATCTTTCCTTCATTAAGGCATCGAGTGAAAATTTGGGCGAGTACTGTTTCGATTTCTCCACTTGCTTCTTGTATGATGTCTACAGTAATTCCATCTTCTCCTGGAACTTTTCCCAGCTTCATGTTCTTGATTGCATGTGCAACTTCTGCTGGAAGGACTGGAGGAACTCTGGTATTGGTATCTTTCATGACGTCTGGAGTGCATGTATCATCCCTTTCATATAATTTGGAGTAGAAATCTTTCACTCTTGTCAAAATGTCGCCTCTATTTCTTGTTACAGAACCATCTTCTTTTCTCAGTGCCATAATATGTTTTCTTCCCTTACTGAGATGTCCCTTTGCTATCTTTAGGCTTTGGTTGTTTTCAATTGCTTTCCTCACTAGTTCACAGTTGAATTTTCTTACGTCTTCAGTGATACTTTTTCTTACTGTCTTGCATAGCTCTATATATTCCACTTTGGAAGTCACATCTTTTTTAGTTGTCCTCATCTCTCTTCTTTTTTGCATCAACATTTTCGTTTTTCCTGATAATTTATTTACATGCAACTTGTTCTTAGACCCAGCTAATTTTGTTGCTGTTTCCATAAGAGCTTTGGTTACTTTTCTGTTAACTTCAGAGATGTCCACTTCTTCTGATGTTAGGACTTCTAAAGCAGAGAACCTGTTCTTCAGTTCCAACTTGAAAGTATTATGGTGTTTTTTAAGGTTGGTTATGTCAATAGATTTTGTTTGCCTTATGAGCTTGCCACGTTCAAGTTTAGTGTTGAGGTGCATCTTGCATCTCACCAATCTATGGTCACTACCTGTGTTGAACTTGTTTAGCACACTGCAGTCTTCTATGACGAATTTTTTGTTACAGATAATAAAATCAATTTCACTTGTCGTCCCATTTGGATGTCTCCAAGTCCATTTCCTGTGTGGCTTTTTCTTGAAGAAGGAGTTCAAGATGAAAAACCCTTCTGCCTCTGCAAACTTAACGAGAGTATTTCCACGCTGGTTTCTGTTGCCGTGGCCGAATTTACCTACTGAAGTTTCATTCTGTTGCCGTTGCCCTATTTTTGCATTGAAATCTCCCATAATGATTTTCAAATGCTGCTTACCTTTATTATTTAGATGACAAATTTCCTCATAAAATTCTTCAATTTCTTCTTCAGGATGACTTGTGGTGGGTGCATAAGTTTGAATAATCTGAGCCTGGTATCTTTTCGAGAGTTGGGTAACAAGTCGTGCAGCTCTGTCAGAGGAACTTTCAACTTCTACAACTTTATCCTTCAGTTTCTTGTTTATTATAAATCCAACACCACTAGCTCTGCCAGTATCTGCCCCACGATAGTAGAAGAGATGTCCACTTTTCAGTTCGATGAGATCTTCTCCTTTTCTCCTTACCTCACTTAGCCCCACGATGTCCCACTTGATCCTTAGTAGTTCCTCTTCCAATTCAAGAAGCCTTGAATCATAAGATAGGGAGCGTCCATTGTACGTAGCCAAGGTCAGCATCAGATGGCAGCCTAGTCCAGTCCTCCGGGGATTCTTAGCACCCTCTGCCTTCATGTCGCACTGGCCGCTGCCTTGGCCAGGTACATTCCAGCTGCCGGAGACTGAGGGCCAAGATTTAAGTTGTGGAATCATTTTGGAGGGGTTTGGCCATAACTCACCACGCTGGCCAAGCAGGTTGGTGAGTGTGGGATAGAATTTCCTCTAATCCCGATGGTATAGTTATACCGCTATTGGCGGTCGTCAGAGCCCCTTTAGTGGGAACAGGATGCACCACGAGAAGGCGGGGTTGACATTTGTCAAGGAGAGGCTGTGATGTTACGCATCACCTGACCTTACATCCCATATATATATATATATATATATATATATATATATTGTATTCAATATGGCCGGTTGGTGGTCCCCCCCCCCCCAAAGCTAAATCCTATCTGCGCTACTGGGCAGACTTGATGATTCGGACATTGACTTGTCATCGGGAAGTGATGAAGATGAAATAGGAGCAGCTATTACCGACGCAGAATCAAGGGATTCTTCTTCATCTGAAATGGAAATTCCCCAAAATAGGAACAATTTATGGAAAATATCATTGGATTTTGAGCACACGTTACCCTCAGAAATTGCTGATCCACCACCGGATCTAACAAAATCTGACTGGGCACCGATACAATTTTTTCAACAATACATTGAGGACGATGTTTTTCAATTATTAGCTGACAAAATGAATTAAAGAGAAATTTTAGGGAAAGGTGAAACTTTGGGGACAAACCCTATGGAGTTGAAGAAGTTTTTTGCTGTTGCGATGTTAGGTGGATTACTGCGATTCCCACGTCTGCACATGTTGTGGTCAAAAGAGCTTGGTATTCAGTTTGCAATAAACTCAATAACAAAAAAATCGTTTCTACCAACTACGTTGTCGTTTCAAACTTGTCGAAGATTCCCAGGTAACCGATGAAACGAAAAAAGCAAATAGGTTGTTTAAAGTCCAACCGCTAATTGACAAAGTGCTGAAAGGCTGCAGCTCATTGCCCGTCAGCGCCAAAGCCTGTATTGATGAACAAATTGTACCTTTTACAGGTACTTGTGGAGTGAAGCAGTATGTCAGAGGCCAACCGAATCCTGATGGGCTGAAAGCATTTGTTTTAGCAAGTCCAGGTGGAATTGTGAATTCCTGTTTCTTTTATCAAGACAAAGGGTCCATTCCTGGCAATTTACAAAATGCTGCAGATATTGGGCCAGCTACAGTCTTGCATTTATCTGAAGGGCTTCCTCCAGGCCATAAGTTGTTTTTTGACAGATACTTTACAACAATACCGCTCATCAAAAAATTGCACGAAAAAGGTATTGCGGGTACAGGAACTATAATGAAAAATCGCATCCCTAAGGAGGTACTGAATAAACTGCCATCTGACAAAGCAATGAAAGCTGACAGAAGAGGTGCTATGGTAAGTGCAGTATGTCGAGATAAAACCATGGCAGTGACAAAGTGGTTTGACAACAAAGCTGTTCTTCTTGTGAGCTCAGAAAATGCTCTGCAACCAATAGAGAAATGCAAGCGTTGGTCAAAGCAGCTGCATAGGTATGTTGATGTTGATTGTCCAGATGTGGTGAAGCAGTATAACATAAATATGGGCGGAGTGAACCTAAACGACCGTATGCTTTCGTACTATGCCATGAGACATAAAACAAGAAAGTGGCCTGTTAGAGTGATATTTCATCTTTTTGATTTAGCTGTCGTAAACAGTTGGCTGGAATATTGAAAAATTGCTGTGGCTAACAAAAAGCGAAAAACAGAAATTTTAGATCTTTGTGCTTTTAAAATGGAGGTTGCAAAAAATCTTGCACATAATGGTCACACTATTGAAAGTGATGAATGTGAGTCTTCTGGCAGCGAATTTGCAGCATCCGAAGAAATGCAACATAAAAGGAAGAGGAGGAAGGTTGTGCCTATGCCAAGCCAAGCTGCTCAATTTTAAGAGATGCATTTGCCAGAACAGGTAGCAAGTGCGCAGGCTAGTCGCTGCAGGAAACCGCAATGTAAAGGCTACACAAGGGTCATGTGCCAAACTTGCAATTTGTTCCTTTGCTTATCCGGAAAAAGGAACTGTTTCTCAGAGTTCCATCGATTACAGTGACAGTCTTGATTTGTTTTTTGTGTTTTTTTCTTTTTTACAAACTTCGTTATTTTCTCATAATTCAAATAATAAAGAACATAGTGAAATGAAAATGTTTAGTAAACACTAAATAAAATATTTCTGTGAAGCACTGCAGTAATTTAATTTGAAAAAGTGTTTTTTGAATTTCACTTTTCTCATTATTATTTTTTAAAATAGTTTGCATATGTTAGCTTTTATGAGTATATATTATATTTGGCTCACAGCGGCAGTCCCAGGATTGGCTTTTTTTTCCAACAAAAAATGTGTAGGTTTAGTGTTGGGGGAAAAAAAAAGTCACAGATGAAGTAAGGTTACAAAATCACTTTCAAACCTTAGCTGGGACTGCTACTTGCAGCTGGGGATAGTAACATAAGCTTAATAAACAAAGTAGCGATGCTAATTATTTTACTTTGAAACGAAGTATTTAATTTTATAATTTACATACAATGCACAATAGCAGGTCTGAGCCCAAATGTCAACAAATGTTGACACCCCATACAGCTCATACCACAAATCATACGATGGTGGTGTAATGATAAAAGTTTATCCTTATAATAAGTATATTAATATTTCATAGCTTTTTAAAAAATTTGAAACACTTCAAAATCCCTGGTAATGAAGAGGTTATTGCTCCTTCTGGGAAGACAGATTTCAGAAGTAAAACTTTTCGTGTACATTTTGGCTAGGTGGCATTAAGGTGCAATTCCACAATTTCTACTTCTGAGAGTGTCCTGCAACTTGGTAAAAACCAGACTCCGTGATGTAACCTGGTTAAAAAACAAATCGCGGGACGGTAACAAGCTTCAGCACCCTTTCTGAAAAGGATGTATCGCATTGTAATAACATGTTACGCCCCAGATGTTGAAGGAGCTCGTCATCAAACACAATGGGAGACATTATCGGAAGCCATGAAAAGAAGCAGGAGTTCTAACGCCGATCTCCTCGCCCACTATCGAGATCAACAACGAAAAGCCGCAGGTCCACAAACCCAGTGGGAAACAGTTCTAGTTTTATCCAGTGAATAGTCTGTATGTAGAGTAGGCATGTGTCTCGACTTTCCTGTAACGCAGTATCAGCCATTTGAGATGCCAGCATGATCCCAAGGCATCACCGCGTCGTGCGTAACGATAAGCCGCTAGAAGCCAGGGCTCTACATTGCCACAGACTTCACTGACTAGGAGTAGCTTAGCTTCCAGCGGCCCGTTCAGGGTAAAAGGTTGGGCAAAAGAGTAGTGTTGGTAGCTGAGGACAGCACCCTAGCCTGCAATAGCTCATCTTCCCACATCCCATTTTTAACCGTATGGGGTCACCGAAAAACAAAGGACAAAAATAAAAGGGTAACTGAACGAAGAATTTAATTCTGGTGCTTGCTCATGATCACGGCTTCAGCATCTTATAATCGAGGAGAGAGTATGTCGTGTTGAGAACAAAAATACGCATAACAAAGTGTACAGCAATATGGAAATAGTTCAGACAGTTGGTTTGCCACTCCCCAAGAGCTGCTCTTGAGGTTTTCAAAAGCTAACTATGTTGTGTTCAAAGGCAGTTGTGAAAACACGATGGTCTATCACAGGGTCAGCTTGTTACCCGGGAGTCTAATCCTCAGATAACTGGAAACTACACTGCTGGCCACCCAAAATGCAACACCAAGAAGGAAGCATTCGATTGGCCTCAAATTCGCAGCATGCGTCGCCCGCGAGAGGACATGCAAACGATTAGCATTGCAGGGCGCCCGGCACGCCACCGAGAGGCACTATAAGAAGGGTGCACAGAAGGCGGGGTGTAAGTAGTTGAAGTGTGTTACGCTGGCGGACCTGTGCGTGGGAAGCTTCCTGATGTCTCGTCGCAGCATAGGGCAATCATTCCAGCACGTTTCGGAGTTCAACAGAAGACGAATAGTGGCTTATCGCGAAAGCGATTTATCGTACCAAGACATTGGCGCCCGTGTGGGACGACATCCAGTCGCAGTGAGGTGAGTATGGATTCGGTGGGTGCAGGAGGGACGGACGGACCGACTTGAGCGATTGCCGCAGCCGCGGCATACTACCAAACAATAGGACCGGTATGTTGTGCGGCCGGCATTGATGGCTCGCACCGCCACATCACGAACGTTAGCGCACGAATTAGGGTGTGTTACGCAACAACCTGTGTCAGCACGTACCGTTCGACGTCGTCTGCAGGAGCAGGGACTTGTCGCACGGCGCGCATTGCTCCGATTACCATTGAAGTTACACCACCGGCGAGTGCGGCGGCAGTGAGCCATTGAACGCCGCACCTGGACTACAGAATGGCACGACATTGTCTTCTCCGACGAATCCCGCTTCTTCCTGCAACACCACGATGGTCGGATCCGCGTGTGGCGGCACCGTGGCGAGAGACTGTATGACGCCTGCATTATGCATCGCCATACCGGTCCGTCGTCCGGCGTTATGGTTTGTGGCTCAATTGGATATGACATCCGCACCCCTCTGGTACTTATCGCGGGTACACTCAACAGCCACCGCCACATCGTCGAAGCTTTGGAGCCTGTAGTCCTCCCTTACCTGCAGGACCTGCCAGCAGCCACGTTTCAACAGGACAATGCGCGCCCGCACATGGAACGGATCGTGCAACAATTCTTCACGGCCCACCAGGTGTCACTGCTGCCGTGGCCAGCCTGTTCTCCCGATATGTCGCCCATCGAACACGTCTGGTCGCTGACCGGAAACCGAGTGTCCCGGCAAGCACCACCCGCGGCTACGCCTGATGAACTGTGGCAGCATGTGGAAGCAGCGTGGACCGACATACCCCAAGCTCACATACAAAGCCTCATTCGTTCGATGCCGCGGCGTGTAGCGGCCGTTATTGCCAGCCATGGGGGCCACAGGAACTATTGTTGTCTGCGTGTTTCGCAAGTCGCACGGGTCTGTAAGCTCAATCCTTTCATCTTTGCATCTGTTGTTATGTGTCTAGTAAATCTGGCTTTGCTATCTCGTGTCCTTCTTGTTGTTGCATTTTGGGTGGCCAGCAGTGTAGTTGTTCCATTGCGAGTAGTTTAAGAAAGTGGTAAATACTAGATGGTTTGGAAAAACACCAGTAACATCTGTGGTCCTATTGCTCGGACAGAAACTGCCGCTACAAGTTAAAAAAATTGTGGTCTGACAAAGCGTCTCGGTAGGCCATCAGGGACTTATGAAACCCTGCTGAAAGACATCGGCACAATGCACAATGTATTTATTAGCAGAACTCAAATTACCGGTACGTTTTATTTACCCGAATCACCAAAATTACAGGCACGTTTTCCGTTTTTGCTGTACTAAAGTCTTTAGGTTTGAAGATAAAAATCCTACTCGATATCTTGCGGGTCCTTTTCTTTCGAAAACATTCCACCGTCGAAAGTTTTTCTGCAGCACTGAGAATAAAATAAATTGGGAAGGAAACAGATGTCGCAGCTAGGGGAGATACGACTTTAATTATTGGCCAAAGTCCTTCATTTCTTGAATGATCCTTTTGCTGCAAGGAGACGAGCTTTACCCTGATGAAGAATGATTCTTCTTTGACTGACTATCCGTGGATATTTATGTTCTAATGCAGAGTTGAAATAATAAAGTTGATATTAATGGATTTCTTCAGTAATAGATTCGTTCGTCCGTGGCAAATTATACTGTATGATTGTTTTCTTTGATATTCCATCAAATGCTAGCATGATCTTCAGTGGGTGAAGGCTACCTCTCACTTCTGTGGCAATGAATTGTTCGTTGGTTTCAATGATCCAGTTCCCTTCTTGGCAACAGTGCGGTTCCAAAAAGAATCAATTTGCTGACAGCTTTGCAATGAATGACAAATGTCGAGTTGCTGCATGTAGTTCTCCGGCGGAAGTTGAAGTAGAACTCACCGATTGAATCTAGACAATATTTTCCTTGGCAAAAGATGATGATATCAATAAATGGTTGGTTGAGTCTATCTTAGAGACACTTTGCCATGGTGGACAGCTCATTCTTCCACCTAGAAGATGGGATTTAGTGTTGTCATATTTTGCAGCAAGTCTTCATAGATTATGATGGTAGATCTATCGATATCCAGTAAAAGAGATTTAGGGTGAATTGGAGACATTCGAAAAGGAAAAAGTATGAAACCTAAGTTTTAAATATGTATAAATAAAATTTGAAGAACACTAAATGGCCTACCAAGACGCTCCTTATCCCGAGAGTTGCAATCGACAAATTGGCATTTTTCAAATCACTTGAGGACAGTTTTTTCTGAATTACCTTTTTAACAGCTGTTTGAAGGGGAACACACGCAATAACTCGAATGTCAGCAACTACCGGATACTGACAAAGCAGTGGTGAAATTTTCTGAGCCTCAGAATAGAAAGGCGCCAGTACTTTAATGTACTAGTACCTTTACCATTCAATAATCGAGGAGAAATATCGCAAAATGTACCGCGACAAAGCTTCCGATAGCACTAAGTTTTAAAATACAAATAACAAGAGTAAAACCGGAAATATTGCCTTACTTGCCAAACAGAGCGTAAGCGGCAGAACCACGACAGACTATTGGGTGTGCAATTGGTCACTTGAAGCATCTTATCCGAACAGCTTCAAGAGAAATGTTTACAGATCATCAATTTATGTTCATAATTCATACTGCTTATCTAACAGATAAATGTTCTGCAAAGGCTTCTACTAGTATTGGTTTATTGCAGATTAATTTTGGGGGGACGGTGACTTAACGGTCTCCACGAGAATCTAATGATAAAAGGGGTCAATATCCCTGATTTAGAGCCACTAGTTCCAGGTAAGAGACAGAGCCAGACCTTTGGATAAAACATACCACCCACACCTCATTTGGGACTTGAACCCTGGTCCAGCTCTTGCGATTGTCTGAAACTTGAAAAAAGTTTACCAGCAAACAACCTGCTCTTTCGTTTTTTAAACGTGAGATCAAACGCAACTTCTCGCTCACTGAATTTTCCAATTTCAGATCAGAAATAGTTACTATATTTTCTAGATCAGTGGCTTTTAATTCACGATGAGGAACTTCTTCCAACCATCGATTTTTCTGGTGGTAGTTTAACTAACAAACAAGAACAAAATAGCAGGAAGACATTCTTAAACATGGGCAACCGAAGCCACCAAGTTTGTGTGATGAAACCATTCTTTCAAATATATAATCTATTCAATATTATTTTTGGCATTGCCTTCTAGAAGTAAGTATATACATTTTAAAAAGAATACTTGCTTGTTATTTTATAACGTCAATGTACAGGTATTAGAATTATTGCAGTTACTTAAAAATTATGTTTTCAATCCGAAAACCTATTTTTAAATAACACTTGATACTTTGTGAAAGTGTATTATATTTGACAATATGCCAACTTATCGCGACTCATTGGAACACTGCGTGTGTTGGTAACAACAGCCTTCTATAATCCGTTTCATGGAAGGTAAATCTCTGTGAAGTAAAATTTTAAGTAAACAGATATTTATGAACAATAATTGTTCGCCAATTTTCATCCAGGATTATTTTGGATGAAAATTGCCATCCATGTGATTTTTCAGACACTAATTTTTCCGCATCACTGGGAGGTAGCAATAATTACAATAAGTACAGTAGCGTAGGTTATGAAGCCAATGCGGTGGAACAACGGAAGTTTTAAGAGCTCAGACGGAAGTCAGTGGGAAGAGAATTTAAAAGTTAATTAGAAGCGTAGTTGGATTTTCTTCTATGAAGATGATTTGTGTGAAGTGAACGATCGTCGTACCTAGGCTGTGGAACATTTGCGAGTGTTTTAAGATCTCAAAGTGTTCCTGCCATTGAAAAGATTGGATCCGTTGTAACTTAGTGGGTTGCTAAATTGTGCTTATTTTAATTTCTTCCCTGAATAAATAACACACTAAAAGGAAGTAATAAAAGCAACTGGTTCAGACGGATCAGAATGCAGTTTGATGGCACTTGCATAAAAATGTTTTTCGTCATGTCTTTTAATATACATGCATTAGTGGAAAAGTAAGGTACTGGAATTATGTTTTTGTCGGTTAGCCAGCGGACATAAGCTACGATAGCGAGAAAAGAAAAGCAAATGAAGCTGATGATTACATGTCTAGTTTTTAGCACGTCTTCTGTAAAACAACGATCGTGCTTATGTTATCGGTTTGTCAGTCCGTCCGTCCGTCCGTCCGTCCGTCTGTACCCACGATAAGTCTGCAACTATTAGTCCGATTTGAAATTTTTTCTTGCATTGAGAAGCTTGAAATATGCGAATGATGACCCTTTATTTCGTTTTTTTAGCGATGTACAATTTTGCCGCTAGAGGGCGTAAATGCAGATGATGTTGAATTCAAAAATACGTTTAATTCCACATATTTGCTTCTAAACATCCAATTGGAAAAAATCTTTTACCTTTCGATTCCATTTATGTCGAAGAGTATTTTAGATACACACTGCTGGCCACCCAAAATGCAACACCAAGAAGGAAGCATCCGATTAGCCTGAAATTCGCAGCATGCGTCGCCCGCGAGAGGACATGCAAACGATTAGCATTGCAGGGCATATGCAAATCATGTGCGCCCGGCACGCAACCGAGAAGCACTATAAGAAGGGTGCACAGAAGGCGGGGTGTAAGTAGTGGAAGTGTGCTGTGCCGCCGAACCTGTGCGTGGGAAGTTTTCTGATGCCTCGTCGCAGAATACGGCAGTCATTCCAGCACGTTTCGGAGTTCGGAAGAGGAGGAATAGTGGCTTATCGCGACAGAGGTTTATCGTACCGAGACATCGGCGCCCGTGTGGGACGACATCCAGCCACAGTGACGCGAATATGGATTCGGTGGGTGCAGGAGGGACGGACGGACCCATGTGAGCGACTGCCGCAGCCGCGGCACACCACTCGGCATGTTGTGCGGCGGGCATTGACGGCTCGCACCGACACATCACGAACGTTAGCGCAGGAATTAGGGTGTGTTGCGCAACAACCTGTGTCAGCACGTACCGTTCGACGTCGTCTGCAGGAGCGGGGACTTGTCGCACGGCGCCCATTGATCCGCTTACAATTGATGTTACATAGGGATACATCAAAATCGGCAGCCGTCAGGGAAAATGTGGCTGTAAACAGTCCGTTGATTTTTGAGGTCCTCTCCCACATCGTTACGTCAGAATATGGTGTAAAAAAAACAATGGAGCACCAGCGAAGGGCTGTGCAAAGACTGTTCGACCTAAGAAGGCACAACTCGACTATAGCAACCTTCTCACACGTCGAGGGACCTTGATAATAGCTCGTAACCTGGCTATGGGGAAACAGGTGCGGAAACAACGTATCCACTGGACCATGGAAGACTGGAAACGGGTAGGTTGGTCCGATGAAACAAGGTTATAGCGGCAACAGTGCGACGGGTGGGTGCGTGTGTGGTGTAGACCACACGCAGCCATGGACCACGACTTGGGGTCTTACAGATGATGGAGGCTGTGATATTTTCTGGGTCGTGTTTATGTGGGCAACCTTGGAGCGCCTTTTACTAATTGAAAGCATTAGTAGCGCCCAAGGCTATGTTTACATTCTCGCAGAAAACCTACACCTGTTCTGGGCCATACATTTTCCCGCATGGTAATGCCTTCTTCCAGCAATACAACGTCTCATCACATCGTTTCCGTTTAGCAAAGGACAGGTTGGCAGAGCATTCCAGTGAGTTCGCGACCCTCGAATTTCTATCGCGCCATCCGGATGTGAACCCAACTGAGCATCTGTGGTGTGATGCATTTCATCCCGAAGCCTGCCATCTGTAGGTCTCGGCACTTTACGGACTACTGTACTATAATCATGAGCAGCGATACCACCTGAGCTTTTGCAACACTTGATAGAGTCAAATGAACAAGGTGTTGCAGTTGTGAGGGCCGAGGCGGACGCCCTCGCTGTTACGTTGTGAATAACAAATTGTCCTTTCATTGTATATGAAACATTACAACGAGCGCGTCTTTATGCAAACTGAAGCATCTGAAGGTAAACGATGGCGCGTATGAAGGTCGTGAGATGGTACATATAACATCTGGTACTGAGCGCTGTTAATCAGTGTTGTTTTTGTTCATCAGATGGGAATAGATGCGGACTTAAGCGAGTTTGACTAAAGCCAAATAGCAATGGTCAGACTACTGTGTCAGAGTGTTTCAGAGACGGCAAGGCTTGTAGGATGCTCAAGATCAGCCGTAGTTAGTACCTTCAGAAATTAGACCGAGGAGGGACAAACCACGAACCGCCGGCAAGGTGGGGGCCGACCAATACTCATCGATGCTAGAGGTGAGCGAAGGTAAACCCGAATGGTACCAGCTTACAGAACGGATACTATGGCGTAACTCGCCGGAAGTTTGAATGCTCGTGACGGGAGTAATGTGTCACAACACACAGTACAACCAGGTTTGCCGAAAATGGGGTTGCAAAGCCGCAGGCGCCCCGAGTGCTCATGCTGACTTCGGTTCAGCGTTGAAAGTGCCTACAATGGACACGCGATCATCAAATCGGTTCTTGAATGACTGGTAGAAGGTCGTCTGTTCCGAATAATGCCGTTTCGTGTTGCACCATATGGACGGCCTGGTACGTGTGCGTCATTTATCTGGGGTGGTGCTGACACTAGGATGCACCGTGGAACGAAAACAAGCAGGTGGAGGAAGTGTAATGCTTTGGGCAATGTTCTGCTGGAAAACCCTGAGTCCAGTCATTCATGTTCAGGAAACTAACTGTGACCTCTACCGTATACCTAGACATCACTGCGGATTTGCAGACAAGGTGTATACATTCGTGGCAACAGTATTCTCCCCTAGTAGTGCTTTCTTCCAGAAGGATAATGCGCCATGGCACACTGCCTGAATTTTTCGAGAATGGTTCGCTGAATATGAAGAAGTCTTCCAGGTATTGCCCTGCCCTCTAAATTATCCAGACATCAATCCAATCGAGCATGTGTGCTTTGTGTTGGAACAGCAAATCAGATCCCTGGCGTCTCAACCACGTACCGTACAAGAGTTAAAGGATCTGCTGGAAACGATTGGGCACCAGGTACCACAAGAAACCTTTAGAAACATCGTAGCGTCTATGCCTTCCTGGATAAGAGCTGTTCTGGCGACATGAGGAGGACCAACATTATATTAGGCAGGTGGTCATAATGGTTTGGCTATTGGGGTGCATTTACAATATTTTGTAAGAAAGGATCCGGTGTTTTTGCACTTTTTTAATTTTTTTAACAGAAAAACTGATATGATGTATACAAAATATAAATATTAGCTACCAATAGCAAAATTTATCGTCATGAGACAGAGGTCATCGCTCTTTCCGTGTTTATAAGGGAGTCACGGAAAAATTCTAATTGGCAGCCACCGGGAATCGAACCCAAGGTCTTCCAGTTACGCGCCGGATATGCTTCCACTACACCAGGCCGCTCTGGTGTAGTGGAAGCATATCCGGCGCATAACTGGAAGACCTTGGGTTCGACTCCCGGTGGCGGCTAATGATAATTTTTCCGTGACTCCCTTATAAGCGTGGAAAGAGTAATGGCCTCTGTTTGATGTTCCTGGTCCACGTCAAATGTCTCTATTAATTATTCATTCGCCTTCTAATTACTTGTTCAGTTGCTGCTTACCATCTTTGGTGAATCCCCAGCATTGTGCGGGGCTCCAAGAAGCGAGTCTGGAGAAATTCGAGGCCGCTGTGGTGTAGTGGAAGCATATCTGGTGCGTAACTGGAAGACCTTGGGTTCGATTCCTGGTGGCGGCCAATGAGAATTTTCCCGTGACTCCGTTATAAACGTGGAAAGAGCGATGACCTCTGTTTGATGTTCCTGGTCCACGTTAAATGTCTCTATTAAAATTTATCTTGTTAAAGCTCAGTATGACTGTCCAAAATAGGTCTTCTTATTTTGTTTACCAACCAGTATATAAAAATTGACGACTGGTTATTTGTGGTTGTAAGCTCGAAGTGCACTATGAAACAATATTTTTTGAAGGTGTGTGTGGGGGGGGAGGGGTTTTTTTTTAAGTTATTTTCGTAATGCGTAATCTTTTTAAGCATTTACACATAAGAGTTAAAATTTACTGTGATCCGTACACCAGGCGTTCTCAAGTTCTAACGCAAGCCTGTACGGATACTTAGCGTAAATTCTTAACTAAACGGTATTTACTTCCTGACGAAAAAAAACAACTGCTTGTGGATGCAAGAAAATGCAATAATGTGCTTAAAATGTGCGTGGACAAGTAAATACCACAAAGTGTGAACCAATGCAAACTCAGATAATAAATGAATAACATAAAAATGACGGTCATATGAAAGTGCTGTAACGCATTTCGCTAATTTATATTTCTTCATGAAATTGGGTAACACAATTTCTCCTTACAAGGATGTTTTGCAGGAGGCGTTTTTCCGGTGAGTAGGCCCATGGTGGTCTTCAATAAACTACCGTGTTTTTGAAGGCAAAGGTTATCAAATTCTTTTGGTAGCACCGTGTATACGAAGATGAAAGTTTTAAGAAGTTGCCCTTGACAGAACCAGTCCATTTCTTCAGAAACGACGACAGGAGATATTCGCATGCATAGGTAGGCTTCAAAAATGCGCTGATGCCAAATTTCTACAAGATAAATCGATTCATGCTTTACTTCACACGCAGAAGAAATCGTTTCTTTTACGCCTGGAATATTGGCAGCCGTAAGTTTGTGCAACGTAGATCACTGATCTAGAAATTTTTCGCGAAACGGCTGCGAAAGTTTTCCATACTCTGACATGACACCATATAAATAAATGCAGTGCATTTCGCAGTGGTTATCATCTTCTCCTCTGCCATTATGTATTAACACATGAGTAAAATGAGACGAAAATCTGAAGGTTGGAATTTGTTTTTCTGTTTTGTTGTTTTTGCGTTAAAATTCTGGTAATACCATTAAAATATGCTGCAAATCAAGTGCAAACACATTTCATGTGTTTTACAGGAGGATTCTTAGGTCGAAAATTAATTACATCATCACTTTTTTGTTGAATAACATTAAATCTAAGACGAGAAGTTTCGATTGCCTTGTACCGCACTTGCAAATGTACCATACATGGGAATGTGAAATAGGTGACATACGTTTATAAGAATATGAATTTGCACTTATCCGTTATTTGTAGCTATTCAGAAAGAATGAAATTAATTATGACATATTCACCCATACAGAACAAAACGATTCAGATATGTATCAATAATGTTACAATCTCTCATTTTCGTTACACTTTCAGAGATATCTTACAATTACGTTTCAGCAACATCTATTTTGCAACATAACTATTTGTACATTACGGTTACGTTAAAAATAGCATTCACCGATACTACTGTTTTATAGTTTCCATTGTACATAATTGCTGCCTTGATGTTACATTCCGGCAATATTTAAAATTTTTGGTTTGGCAACGGCGTGAAGCGCATGCGCATTTATGCCATTTCACCAAAACACTCTCGTAGTCGTATTTCCACGTGCTACTGGGATATTCTTTGGTGATACTGTCGTACTCGAGTTAGCTAGTTAGTTGATTTAATATTTCCTCCTTTTTTGTGTGATTCAAGATCATCTGTAGGTAAGTAATTGTTTTGATTATTATAATTTTTAAATTCTAAAAAGCATTTTATAAAATCTAAGTAGATGGCTGTGTTGTTGTATTAGTATACTATACCAGCATGTTTTTTTTACTTGAAGCTGAGAAATTTCATATTGGTAAGTATAACGTAATGTCTTTTCGTGCTTGAACTTTTATCGCTCTTCTTACGTTATTTTAAAAACATAACCATACGCTGAAAGAGTTCCTAAATTAAACCTTAACGACCAGACGAAACATTTAAACAGAAGTCAAACTTACGGAAATTGGCTCTATTCCAGATGATTTCTTTAGTACATGTACATCATAGCACTTCACATTTTATTTAACAAATCAGTGTCAACCACATTCAACACCCCACATCCAACATTCCACACGAGCAACTGTTGTATTCTAGTTTTTATATCTGGTTCTTATCTCATAACAGGCGTACGTCACGTTCATTCGACCTCAATTGTGTTGCCAACAGTATTCGTTTGAGAGAGAAGATGTCACGTTAAGTGTGAAGTATAACTGAGAACAAACTCAAGATTTACATAGGGAAAGAAACTAAAAAGGAAAGTTAATTTAGAATATACGTACGTCACATAGGTATCTAGAGAAATGACGAATTTGATTTTCTTTCTTTTTTTCGCTGAAATATAATCTATTCCACATGTATAATACAAATTCGACACCCTTATATGAGACCGATTTTTTTTGTTATCAATATACAGGGTATTCGTAAACTGTTTTGACAAAAGAACAGGGGTGATAGTACCCATCAAGACGAACAATATTTACAATGGAACCTAGGGTCGCATTCCACTCTGAGTGTCAGAAAAAGTAACTTCGAAATACGTCCAACAAGCACAAGTCGTTACCTCAGACGCCATTTCTTTCGTGCCGGAGAAGTAGCACATCGCCAGAACATCACCGTCAAGCATTTACCGCATGCAAATTGCCAGAGAAGAGACGCAGCATCGACAGTTGCAGCTGATTGGCTTATCAAGGTGCAGTAGTCACTTCCTGAATGCCACATATTCCGCACGATGGATTGGACGTGGCGGACCTGTGGCATGGCCTCCACGCTCACCGGACTTAAACCCACTGGACTTCTTCTGGGGCACATGAAATCATTGGTGTACGAGACGCCTGTGGACTCCGTGGAAAATCTCGTCGCGAGAATCGTTGTTGCAGCGGACAGGATAAACACGACACCAGGAGTCTTCGAGAGGGTGCGCCAGTCTTTCATTCGCCGGTGTGAATTGTGCAACGGCACCCGTGGCCGCCACTTTGAGCATCTACTTTGAGTCTGTCCCTGATCTCCATAAATGGGATTGTGCAACTTATGATGTCTTTAATTCTCTTTCTTTGCACTGTTGAAAGTTCAACTTGGACATCTAACTTTACTCTTTTCTGACACTCAGAGTGGAATGCGACCCTAGGTTCCATTGTAAATATTGTACGTCTTGATGGGTACTATCACCCCTCTTCTTCTGTCAAAACAGTTTACGTACACCCTGTATAAGAGCCGCCACTGTTTCCAATGAACAGCTGACTTCGTTGAATCTGGGAAAACCTAAACAAATCGTAATACGACTGTTGTTGCTTTTGAAACAATTGTCGAGTGTAATATTTTTTATTGTGATTTTACAAAGTTTATCAAAACTATAATGTTCAACCTAGTAAATATGTAACAGTAATATGATGATGTCACAAATATCCTTCAAATACTGTACGTCCCAGTAAATGTAACGAAGTTACAAATATCTTTTAAATGCGTAACAGTAACATGAAGTTGGTATGTTGAAGTTACAAAGACCTTTCACTCTAACGTATCGGTTATGTTTCAAAGTTATGTAACGTTTGAGGACATTTTAACGTAACCGTAAGGTGTCTGAAACATTACTGTTGCATTGCGCAACGTATCTGAAAAGTCTCAATGTTTCAGTGCTACGTACTTGTAACATATACGAAATATTCTGTGCTGTGTGGGAAATGATTTACTCCTACAGACTGAACAGGAACACTTTCCTCAAAATAACCCTAATAATTTTTGAAAAATCCTTTTCTTTCACTCTTTTTAGTCTAACGACTCTCATTAGTGTTTAACCCTTTAAGCAACCGAGGTACCTGAACCAAACGATGGCCAAAATTTTCTGCTCTTCCCAAACTCAAATGTTTACACAGGGAGCCGATTTTCTAAGGTTTATTCAATAAGCAATGAGACTTATTGCATGAAAGAGTTAAAACATGACATACCTAAAAGTAATCACCACCAGCATTTAGACAGTGGTCCAGTCGTTGCACAAGTCCCTGTCTTCCTACGGCATAGAAGGACGCAAGCTGCTGCAACCAGTTATCTACATCTACCACGCATCTGTTCATCCGGAGTGAAACGTTTTCCTTTGAGAATTTTTTCCGTAGGTCCAAAGATGTGGAAATCGCAGGGCGATAGGTCAGGACTATACGCCGGATGTTGAACGACCTCCCAGCAAAATGCGCTGTAATGTCCTTTGCTTGGTAACTACCGTATGCGGCTGGATGTTATCATGCAGAAGCGCAATACCCTGAGTCAGGTTGACAGGTCTGTTGTTTTTGATGGCTTGTCGAAGCTTTATTAAACTTTGAATGTATCGTTTGATATTGATGGTTGATCTTTTGGTAGCCACTCAAGAAGCAATGGTCCTCGATGGTCAAAGACAGGGTTAACATCTCCTTGCCTGAAGAAATGGTGGACTATGATTTCCTCAGCGGTGGCGATGATGCATGCTTCCACTGCAGGCTCTGGCGTTTCCACTCTGGCTCGCAATGATGACACCAGCTTTCGTCACCAGCAGTAATGCGTAACAGAAAATCTTCACCTTTTTCGTGGTAGCCGAACAGATGCTGTAACGATAGTCCCATTCGTTGACTCATCTGTTCATCGGGCAGATGTTTCGGTACCCACCTGGCGCAGACCTTACGATATTCAAAGTACGAATGCATGATCGGATTGACAGCTCCTATGCTCCCACACGCACTGGTCGGCAGTTCTCGGATCGTGATTCTTCTGTTGGCCTTCACTTCAGCATCTACACGTGCAATTGCCGTCGCTGAAATATCACGACGTGGTGCTCCTGATCTTGGCTGGTCTGCAGTGCTTGTTTGTCCACCACTAAAAAGCTGGCACCACCGCATTATAGTACTGCGTGGAAGGCAAGCAGGTCCATACACCGCCTATATTCGTCTGCGAATTTTGATTGGTGGCGTTTTCTTCTCTTTCAAAAACTGAATTACAGGACGTTGAGCCATGTCAGACTTATCGACCTCCGACGTGAGAACAACAAAATTAGTTCAGCACGATACGGCTTCCGTAACAAACAAGCTGCAATGCAGTCACACTGCCTTTAAATCGCCTGCACACTAGCGTCACCTATTGAAAAAATTAAGAAGTGTATACGCACTCCAACTAAAGAGTCTCATTACTTATTGAACAACTCTTATGCAAAAGCTACCGCAAAGCACTTAATTTCCCCATCTCATCTCAACAGTACCCACCATAAACCTATCACATGTGATAAATGCTCTCGTTTAGTCCTGTATTATCTGCTCCATGACCCAACGGATAATGGGGAAAAGGCTAGTCTTTCTGGCGCGGACATTATGCCACTGGGTAGAAAGCAGTGACCTAAACATATTCTTTATTCTTCCTTAGTTCGTCATCATTTTTTTAGCCTTTTCAGCAGGTAATCAGTAAGTAAGTATCAGTGTCAGCCATGCCCGTGAACGACTATTTTCAATAATAAAGCTAAGGGGAAAGTAATGTTTCTGATGCACAGTTCCATTCTGCCCAGCCGTGTTGAACCTACTTTCTAGACAGCGAATATGTTCGTTCGAGCTGATTTCAGCCCATGTTGCTAATCCCAAGTTAATTCGTTCCAGAAGGTTAAAGTTTTAAGGGTCGTCAATGTCATCTTCTGCAATTTAAGGAACTGGTAGAATCATCACCATAATAACGAACACAATACCATGTCTTACTATGGATATGTCATAGACGAAGCTATAACAAAAGGTCAGAAGTTCACTTTCTAGATTACTGGAAAACCGAACCCCAGTGCTTGGCCTCCTCGGTAGTCAAATTGTCTGAGAGGCTGTCTCCTGACTCTTCGTCCGAGGTTGGCCCCGGTTCGTATCCTGAATATCCCTTCCCTAGTACCAGTGACCCTAAATTAGAGTTAGGCAACTGCTTGTAGGCTATGAAGTGCTCATTGTGGTCGTTAAATCCCGAAACAAGAATAAACTGCATTGCCTGATTGGTTCGTTTCTCGGGTTTACGGTTCCCTTGACCATCTGAGGCTATGAAGAGTCGCATATCCATAATATAGGAGCTCCGAAGCAGGAAAAGGTTATATCAAACACACCACCTATGTCTCATCGGCAGCTTTACCCAGCACAACTATGTTTATCCTGACCGCTGACCACTAGGTTATCGTGACGCCGGGTTTCTATTGGTGCGGTCATGTCTCATTACCCGTAATGACACGCCCCAGAAATGTTTCTCAATCACAAGACTCCTGAAAAATCGCACGCAAGTCTCCATTCTTTCTTAGGTGTAACTCTTGAGTTGTTCCGGGGAGTATCTAGGAAAACCTTTATGGACGAGTGCGCAGTGGCGCTGGTTACTGGATAGTGTCCGGTGAGGTCATGTTTCATTACCCGTAATGACAAGCCCCAGAAATGTTTCTCATTCACAAGACTCCTGAAAAGTCGGACGCAGGTCTCCATGCTTTCTTAGGTGTAACTCTTGAGTTGTTCCGGGGCGTACCTAGAAAAACCTTTACGAACGAGTGCGCACTGTCGATGGTTTCTGGGTAGGGTCCGAGCTGGGTTCGGATAAAATTACCCGAAGAAGCATCGATTGTGTGCATAGTCTGTGGTGCAGGTTCGGCCTACTATGCTATAGAATACGTGATCATAATATAGGGATGGACGGCTGCTTAAATTCTTCCGGTGGTCATTAATCCCCGAAACAAGGACTAAAACAAATTGGGATATTTTAAGTCATAGCGCGTGATAGAACACGAAGTTAGATACCTGATTAATATTGTGGCTTGATCAGAAACAGTAATCCATTTGTTTTATGCTGTGAGACTGTTAACACGAGGAAAACTGTCTTTTGTTATTTATATTTACATATCGTAGGGTTTAACGGAACATTGATTTTTCGAATTACATGGTAAGGATATGAGTTAATCTTCATCCATGTGGCCAACTTCAACAACATTGAACAGTAAACCGGCCTGAAGCGGGAATTGAACCTCGTTCTCCTTATGTCCATCAGAGTAACGTAAGGGCAACCCATTCAGAATGCATTGTCCTAGCTAACACGTCGGTTTGATTCTGCTTCTTAAAATACCTTGGTTTCCTGTGCAGTTGGAACATAGATAGTTGATACTTGGATTTCTATGCCGAAAGTTAATGTTCGTGCCATCTAAAAGCTTAAAGAAAGCAGGAAACCATCTCCTGACGCACTTGCTGTGTTGCTTATTAATTTTTCCACTCATTCGTACGCTTCTTTGCCTTATATTCTATTCGCAATACTGTATTAACCATTTTCTGTAAATCAAGAGGCATGTGAAATTCTGACGTCAAAAAAACTGTTGAAAGGATGTTGTTCTTTAACGGCGCAATGGCAAAGCAAATTTGATATGTTTGCTCTTATGCTGCATGAGACACGTTGAGTACTAGCGATTGGGAAGACCCCAAAGACATCTTTGATTATATACTAAGTGTAGCTGTGATATTATTGCTTTCTGACGTTCTGATTGATTTTAACGAACAACCTGGTAACCCGTTTTAGCTCAGCGCAGTGGCCCAGTGGTCACAGCTCAAATTTCTGGATAGGCATCCGAGGTGGGCCCAAGGTTCGAGCCCCGGGTGAGACATGGGCGTCTATCAACTGTTACAATGCGAGCTGCCCGACTATGATCCCGCTCATCCACACGCTGCTGTCCACGGCAGTTGGCCCTTGCAGGGATGGTTTTACCGGATTAGATGTACTCACGGCGCACCCGTGACACAGGGCTCGTGAAAATCCCAGTGCCTGCACGACTTCCGAGATGGAGTGACCCATTCGTCGGGCACCGAAAATTTGCCCACGATCAAATACGCTTAGATCCTTCGTCTTACCCACAATGCGCCCGACTCTTACTGATTCTCGTCGCATCACTCCTTATATTGTCATATCGCTGCATACGTCATGTAGTTTTTGTTTACAGGGCTGCCTACAGCGCCACATTTGCATAGCGCAAGCTATCTCTAATTCAATTGCTCTTCAGTATATATACAGTGTGTAAAGAAATTACAAATGCACAGATGTACAAGCATTCCTTCTATTTCTTGATTATCTAATATAGAACGATAGTTGCAACACAAAACATAGCTCATATATTAATTTATTTGTATTACAGAAGAATGTTAGGCGGCATAGTGTTTCAAGATGTCTATAAATCATTAAACATAAGTAAAAGTGAAGCTAACAAGCACATTTTGCTGTAAAGAAATAATAAATACACATCAAATATAGCAAAGCAAAATATAATATTTCCTGAATCGATAATGTGTGGCACTTGACTTAAAGAATGAATAAATTCTGTTCAGCATTGCTGTTGCCAAGTCTTGTAACGTCCAAACGTTGATTTTGTCCCAACAGCGATATATTGCGACTTGCAATTCCTTTGATCAAGAATATTGTTTTTTATATACAAGCCTGACAAGTAACGACGAGACATTTACCATCGGGTTTAAGTCTAGGCTCCGAGACGGACAGTCCATTACATGTATTTTTTCATTTGTTAACCACTGTTCATGGTATTAGAAGCATGGCAGGGCGCATTGTCTGTTGGAAAATCCAATTGTTTTCACCTAATAAAGGTCCAAATGGAATTACATGTTCGTACAGCATAACCTAGTAACTCCTGGATGTCATACGGTAATATACACTGATGGAAAAAAATCCCAACACCAAGAAGGGGTTGTGTTAGATAAACGACAGTTGGTAGGCGGTGAGAGTACATCTGTAAGATGACGTCTATGCAAATATCGCGCTCGGCGCATACGTGTGGCGCTAGTAGCGCCCCTCGGATGCAAAGCAGGTTTGCTGTAAATACGCGCTGTAACGTTCGTGAGCGTTAGTTATCGTTGAGATTCGACGTAGTGTGTTGATGTTAGTCAAGAATGCCTTTAAGAAGACGAAGAAGCCATTATCAACAGCTCACGGAGTTTGAACGAGGTCGTGTAATAGGGCTACGAGAAGGTGGATTTTCGTTCAGCAATATTGCAGAACGACTTGGCAGGAATGTAGCCACTGTGCATGATTGTTGGCAGCGGTGGTCAAGGGAAGATACTGCCTCAAGAAGACCGGGTTCCGGCCGGCCACGTGGCACTACTGAGAGGGAAGACCGCCGTGTACGGCGTATGGCCGTGGCGCATCGTACCGCGTCTGCGGCAGCAATTCGAGCTGCAGTTGTCACCACAGTGACACAACGAACTGTTACAAATCGATTACTTGAAGGACAGCTCCGAGCCAGACGCCCTGTAGCGTGCATTCCACTTACTCCAAACCACTGCCGTTTGCGACGTCAGTGGTGTCAAGCTAGAGCTCATTGGAGGACGAAGTGGAGATCTGTTGTGTTTTCTGATGAAAGCCGGTTCTGCCTGGGTGCCAGTGATGGCCGTGTGTTGGTTAGAAAGAGGCCAGGTGAGCGCCTGCAACCAACCTGTCTGCGGCCGAGACACACTGGACCTACACCTGGAGTTATGGTCTGGGGAGCGATTTCCTATGACAGCAGGAGCACTCTCGTATTTATACCACGCACCCTGACCACAGTTGTACGTCGGTCTGGTGACTCGACCTGTTGTGCTGCCATTCATGAACATCATTCTAGGGGGTCTTTTCCAACAGGATAACGCTCTCCCGCATACCGCTGTTGTAACCCAACATGCTCTACAGAGTGTCGACATGTTGCCGTGGCCTGCTAGATCACCAGATCTTTCTCCAATCGAGCACGTATGGGAAATCGCTTGGACGACAACTCCACCGTCACCCCGAACCAGCATTAACCGTCCCTGTATTGACCGACCAAGTGCAACAGGCATGGAACTCCATCCCACAAACTGATATCCAGCACCTGTACGACACAATGCATGAACGTTTGCGTGCTTGTATTCAACATTCTGGCGGTTACACCGGTTATTAATGTACCAGCATTTCACATATAAAATGGCTCTTCTCGCGCTTACATTAAGCTGTGATCTTGAAACCTTAATCGATTAAATATGTTACCTGTACAAATGTATTGCCGCCATTTCATTCCTCTACAACTATTTTTTTCGTGGTGTTGGGATTTTTTTCCGTCAGTGTATAATGGCAATGTCCGATTTGACGCATTAGTCGAACGCCGCGCACATTATCACCCCTCCGCCAATTGTCTGTTAACAACTTTTGGGGCGCCTTCCGTAAATCATGTCAGTAATATCTATTTCCCTCGGAGCCATCTAAATTAATTTTTTTCTCATCTAGGAGCACAATACGTTTCCTTTTTCAGACCGTGTTATTACGTTTTTGGCCCAGACTATCGCCTTTATGTTCACCAGTGAGTAAACTCTTTGACTTCGTTTTAATGCAGGCAACATTCTTGTTTAATTTTAGAGTTTTTGCGACTGTCGTACGAGACATGTTTTTAGGCATAGATCGAGCAATTTGTCTTGTAGATATATTATGAACAGTCGCTAAACGAAAAACAAGTCGTTTACCGTCCTGTTCTTGTTGTTTTACTGAGTTTATCCTTATTCTTTGCAACATTTTGCATGCTTTCTAAAAATCTTTTGATTAACTTGGTAATTTCTCTATAAGATTTGTTTTGGCCAAGATAAAAATAACACTTTTCTGACTACTTCCTCACGTAACTTCCCTCTGCATGTTAAAGCATGTGAAGTATACTCTAATTTAACTTTCCTTTTTGGTTACTTTCTAATTTGAGTTCATTCTCCTTAGCATTTTTAAAACTTAACTTTATATCTTGTAACGTATATTCTAAATAAACTTTCCTTTTTAATTTAATTTCCCTATGTAAATTTCTAGTTTGTTCTCAGTTATACTTCACACTTAACGTGATATCTTCTCTCTCAAACGAATACTGTTAGCAACACAATTGAGGTCAGAATAAACGCGACGTGTAACTATATGATATAAAAACGATAGATAAAAACTACGAAACATCAGTTGCTCGTGTGGGGCGTTTGTTGGATGTGTGGTTGATACTGATTTTTTAAGTAAAATGTGAAGTGCTATGTTGTGCTGATGAAAGAGTTCTGGAATAAAGCCAATTTCCGTAAGTTTGACTTCTGTTTAAAAGTTTCGTCTGGCCGTTAAGGTTTAATTTAAGAACTCTTTCATCGTATGATCATGTTTTAAAATAACGTAAGAAGAGCGATAAAAGTTCAAGCTCGAAAAGAGATTACGTTACAATCTTCTATCTCGCAAGATTATGGTTGGAAACATCTTGAGGTCGGAACGAATGATGTTTATATGGTCCGATAAGAACTGGAAGATATATAATGTTTGAGCAGCAGCAAAGGGTGGAGATAGTAGTATGATGATAAAATAGTAGTTGCGGAAGTTGAGTTACTTGAAGTTGTGATTTCTTGACGTCTGCGTATTATCTTTAGTGTTGGTGTTTTGTTTTCCATCAACGAAGTTCCTTCACGTTAATTGGATTACGTCAATAATATTGTTGAAGAGTGAGTTGTCCCAAAGGAGTTTTGGCTGAATAAAGACTAACTGTAAATTTTTCTCCACGGTTTCTTGAATGACTCCTGTTTCACTGCAGGTGAAGTTTTTGAGAACTGATTTATGTAGTATTCAGTCAGTTATACATACACGAACATTACAGGTGCATGTAGTAGAAGGCTGTTTACTTACAACAAACGAAATGTGTAGGATTTGTGTAGTATAAGTAAGGTACGTAAGCAAAATTTGTTTATGTCGTTTTTTATCGCTGTTTTCTGAATTACATTTATAATTGTTTATTCGCAGATCGAAAAACGTCACTGCATTTGTAATTTTTTTACACAGTGTACCTGTATGAATATGAGTATGTAGATATAGGGTATAGCTTATTTTACTTAAAGATAACTTCAGTGAAGGTGACTTGGCCGAAACGCACTTGATCGTAAGGATCGTTTCCCCGAAGTTTCATTTGCTCGAAAAGTTCATTTCCCCGAAGGGTCGTTTCGCCGAATAATACACTTCATCGGAAGAACATTTTATCAAAATGTTCATTTCACCTAAAGGCCGTTTTATCAAATACGTCATCTGAACGACCACCTTTTGAGGAAATCAACTTTTAGGAATTTAGGTGAGGTAATCTCTCGATAAAATTAGCTACATTCAATATCATAACCTTCCGGCGAAATGAATAATTCGAAAAAACGACGTTAAAGTGGGCGTCAGGCAAAATACACTGGCGGAAAGTGAAAAAAGAACTCCAAGAAGGAAACGTCTGATACCAACGAAATTCATGCAACATAATAACGGAATACAGAGGATAACGTGATCAAAACTTTATGGCAAAATACAGCTGTGTTTGCTGGTAAACTGAAAAATAACATTTCCATGTAACATGGTTAGTACGAGGTTGAACCGCTATGAACTGCGTCACACTGTGCAATTCTGGCATGGAGTCTGTCGTACAGATGTTGGATGTAAGTTTAGGGTATTGAGTTCCAAGCATCCTCAACCTTGACGCGTAAATCGGGGATAGTCGTGGCTGGCCGTGGAGATCGGGCAAGTTGTTGTCCCATAAAATCCCACACGTGCTCAGTGGGGGACAAATCCGGTGAACGCGCAGGCCATGGAAGTTGTCTCGCACCCTGAAATGCATGTTGCGTTGCACGTGCCGTGTGTGGGCGTGTGTTGTCTTGCTGGGAAACACCACGATGGACCGACATTACAAATGGCACAACAACGGGCTGAATGATGTTGTTGATGTAGGAGGTGCTGTTTAACATACCCGGTACAAACACTAGTTGTGTACGGGAGTGATAGCTGATCGTTCCCCACACCAGGAGACCAGGTGTAGGCCCTGTGTGTAGCTGGCGGATGCAAGAAGGGTGGAGACGCTCCCTTGTGCTTCTGCGAACACGCATACGGCCATCGGAGGCTCCCAAGCAGAATCTGCTTTCATCGTTGAACACAACAGATCTCCATTACGTTTTCCAGTGCAGACGTTGGCGACACCACTGCAGCCGTTCCTGACTGTGGGATGGAGTCAGAGGTACACATGCCAACGGGACACGAGCACGTAGTTCTGCATCCAGTAGACGGTTGTGAATTGTTCGCACAGTCACCTCAGGTGAAACGGCAGCTCGGATTTGCGTCGCAGTGGATGTTCTGCTTGACAACGCCACTCTTCTTATGCGTCAATCGGTCCGCTCATCAGTCCGTCTGTGATTCCCGGTTCCACGTTTTCTCGTGTGGGAACGTTCCTCTGACCATATACGCCACTATCGTACCACCACCGATACTTCCCGTCCAATTCACTCCGCAATGCGACGATAGGACCACCCGGTCTCGCGGAGTCCGACTAGACAACCTCGCTCAAAGCCCGATAACTGTCGAAATCGTACACGTCTTCCATGTCCAGGTATTGCAGCTTCTTCAGGGTCTTCGCACGTGTCCGTACGCCGACGACTGATTACATTCACTTCGCCGTACTCCTTAAATACCACCGACGATAATTTGCATATTATGCCGTGCTGTGGCGTAAGCGCTCACCGGTTGGTCCCGAAATTAGCAACCCACCTACGTAAACTCGACCCCATTAACATATGTAAATTTCATGATCGTCCGCCAATTCCTTCTTGGTGTTCTTTTTTCACTTTCCGTCTGTGTGTACTAAAATCGTACATGTGTGTGTGTGTGTGCGTGTATGTGTGCGTGAGTGCATGTGCGCGTGTGTACATGTTTTACGTATACCGCTGTTTGTTAATAATGTAGCATCCGGAAAAATGTTTGCTATCCGTCTGAAATTGGCAGGATGGGCAGATCACCTGAGGAGGTAAAAATTATTGCAACCTCAGCGCAGATGCAAATGATTTGTGTCAGCCACGTTCTCGTGGCTGTTCCGCATGAGGAATAAAAGCAGGACGCACAGTTGCCATAGTTGATTCGCGGTAGTTGTAGCAGTACGGTACTGGTAGCAACTGAGTATGATCCGGCGCAGAAGACATAACCCGTTCGTACAGCAAACGGACTTTGAACGAGGCTGATGTATTAAACTGCGGGACTGCGAGAAGGCGGATTTTCCGTCGGCGACATTGACACTCATGTTGAACGAAACTGGAGCACAGTAATGCAAATATGGCATCAGTGGGGAGAGGGAAATCTGACGCATCAACGTGCGGGTTGTAGAGTCCAGCGATGGACGAATATACTAGAAGATTTTCATTTCCCCCATTTAGCGTTGGCGGACCGAACAGCCACGTTTTGTATGTTCGCACAACAGTGGATGTCTGTAGTGCACTAAAAGTTGTCTGCAAGCTCTGTTATAATGAATAAACTCTTCTACCAGCTAACTAATTATAATGAATAAAGCTCTTCCAGCTAAGCTAATTCTAATGCTTCTGCTACTGAATTATATGCTTGTACTAAGCTTCAAATAGTTGTTGTTACTAGTTAATTAAGATCATGAATAAAGTCACCTTCTAGTAGTGTAGTAATAGTAATGAACAAACTTATAACTGGTAGTAATGTTGTAGCAGTAATTAAGATGAATAAAGTCTTATGCTGGTTGTTACTAGTAATATTAATTGAAATAAACCTAACAGCCAGACAGAGGTCTGACAGTACTATGAACTGAGAAAGACGTACTTACGTAAAACCTTTTATTATGAACTTCTACTGGTATCATCACACACAGCTACTCAAATAACACGTAGCTCCTTGCACATGAACGGAGCTCTATACTCATAAACAAACGCTCTCTTTCACATAAACCAACACTCTCCGTACAACAACAAACGCTCTCCGTACAACAACAAACGCTCTCGGTACAACAACAAACGCTCTCGGTACAACAACAAACGCTCTCCTCGGGTATCGTTGAACGCGCCTATTTATACTGGCTACCACCACGTCATGACTTACACTCATTGCCAGATCTCATTCAGCGGGTGAAATAACATCTCGTTCAGTAAGAAGATAATTTACACAGAAAAATAAAATAACCAGAGATAGTAAAATCAAAAGGAAAGTGAATATAGAGTATACGTTACACTGTCAGACGCCGTTTTCTTCAGAGAGGCCTCGTCGCTCGACCTGCGCTGCTTCGACTTCCCTTGACTTTAAACCACACACGTTATCGGCTGCAATGGGGCTCAAGAGCGTAGATACGGGCGTGATGAATGACATCTCCGAGTGTTTTCGTCGCGGTTCAACTTAATAACTCATAACAGACATATCCTTGAACGGTAACGCCGTGGTGAACGGCTACTGGAGGCATGCATTATGCAGCCTTATACAGACCCGGTACCAGGCATTCTGGTGTGGGCTGCTCTTGAGTTCCATTCACGTTTCCGCATTCTACGTGTTGTAAGAATCATGAGCAGCCAGCGATACATCACGGAAGTTGTGGAGAATGAAATGCTACCATATCTGAAGACGGTGCTTGCTGCCATCTTTTAACAGCACAATGCCAGACTACATGTGACGCCAGATGTCTTACAGCTCTTGGATGTGGGACATATGCCACATCTTCCGCGGCCAGCAAGTTCGTTGGATTTGTCTTTTATTAAGGATCTGTCGGATATGGTCGCTCGACTGCTGTCCCGTCAGGCTCCGCCGCCAGTTACCCAAAATGAAATTTGGGTGCGAATCGAGACAGCATGGAATGACCTTCTGCATACCGGCAAGTAAAACGTCTACCAGTCGATGCTATTCCGTGGACGAACAGTTATTTCCGCTCATGGTGGGTACACAAGGTACTGAGTTTTGTGTATTCCGCATCACTTACAGGTCTGTACTTCGTATCACAAACGTCTTGTAATATAAGCAATGTACCATTAATTCTCACTTCAATGTCTCGGGTCTTTCTTGGTGTTGCATTTTCAACAGACAACAGTGTAGCGTGCGTGTATGTGCCTGTGTCCTTACACTGTAAAATACACTATCTACCAACAAGTAATTGGACACCTGTGATAAAAAAGGAAAACGAAGTTTATTCACCTTCAATAGTTGGTGGAGCCTCCACGAGCGGCGATTACAGCTGCGACCCTCCGGGGCATACTATCAACCAGACGTTGTACGACGGCTAGAGGTATTTTCTTCCACTCGGCTTGGAGACGACAGGTCAGTTCCGTCACCGCTTTCGGACGGTGGGGGCACCCCTTAAGTCGACACTCCAACTCGTCCCAGAGGTGCTCGATAGGGTTAAGGTCCGGGATCCGCGCAGGCTAGTCCATTCGATTAACCCTATTGTCACCATACCAAGCCATGGTGGACCTCGCAACATGATAGGTGGCATTGTCATCCTGAAAGTAACACGGGTCCACCCGTAAAACTGCCACAACGTAAGAAGCGCATGGCCATCCAAAATGGTGCAGTAGGTCTCGGCGTTAAGTCTACCAGGAATTGCGACCAAGGGTCCCGTGCCATACCATTAGAAACACCCCCATAGCATAATTCCACCGCCGCCGAACTTCACAGCTGGGACAATACATTCCGACAGGAGGCGTTCTCTAGGCAGACGCCAAACCCAGACCCTGCCATCCGAACGGTAGAGGGTGAACCTTGATTCGTCGTTCCAGAGAACCTGTTTCCACTGTTCAACGGTCCACTGTCGACGTTCTTTACACCACGTTAGCCGAGCAGCGCTATTGGACTTGGTGATCAAAGGCTTGTGGGCGGCAGCACGTCCATGATATCCGAGCACATGGGCTTCTTTACGGATGGTATACATCGAAAGAACACTCCCGGATACCTGTTGAAACTCCTTGCGGATGTGGCCCATCGATTTGGTGCGGTTCTTCCTAATTTCTCTGGCCATCGCCCGTCGGTCTCTACCTGCCAGTTTTGTGGGTCTGCCGGGTCGGGGCACATTTCGACAGTCACCTCTCATCTTCCACTTGCCAATCACGTAGGCCACTGTCGATTTTGGGTACTTCAACTAGCTGGATATGTCACGTATGGATTGGCCATTTCTGTGATACCCGACGATTACACCTTTCTCGAAATCAGAGAGCTCCGAACTGCGTGGCATCTTGCATACGACTGGTTTCGTTGTTGTTTCCCACACGAGGTTTAACGGTGGCTGCCGTGACGTGTATCGGGACCGCAGATATCGTCGATTGCAGGGGTGTCCAACTATTTGTTGGTAGATAGTGTATATGCAAAAGTACGGGCTTTTATTTCAGAAATCCTAAATCACTCACTATTCCTGATCGTAAGCCGTAAAGGTCCTGTATTTTTAACCACAACTGTCGCTAGTAGAAGATACTGAACAAACCTTGGGATGACCATTGAGCAGCAGTGGATTCATTATTTACTTCTACTGGTGTGTGTGTGTGTATGAAAGATAACGAGGGAGGTTTAGAAAAAGATAACTTTAGTTGCTATTGGCGACTGGCTAAAATTAAAAACCCTATATCATTGTATGTTTTGACAGATTATTGTATCTTAAAGATCAGTTGACAGCGGAAACTCTTGTAATTAAATTCAAATGTTGCCATTTAAAGCTTAAAGGGTTTTCGAAAATGTTCAAATACGTTAAAACAAAGAGCCCTGAGAGGGAGCGCTCACCCCGCCCCTACCTTTGATATGACAACGCCCTAAAAACGTAACGAGCATAACAATACGTGCCAAAAGAACCAAATAACCTTAGGACGAGAACAAATTGGAAGAAATCCAAAGGATGTTTTGAGAGCAGTGACTTGTGGCTTCTTCAAGGACGAGCACAAATGACACCTCCCTCATTTCTGTATAAACCTAGTGAACGTGGGTTTCTGCTATATCACACATGTACACTCAGTAGACAAAACAGTAGAGGTAGGTGTGATGGGCAGTTGACATGGGCATCCCCCGCGCAGAGTGGAAGAGACCTAGATCGAACGCAGGTGATCTATAGACCGACAGCAGGGCTTCTCAACGATCTATCGCAATCTACGAACATGGGAAAATGTTTTGATCCAAGCGGCTATCACTGTGGACGAAGTGTTGGCGAAAGACAGGTGGATCATTCTATCGCCCAAGTGATAAAAACCCCAAAGTTCCTGAGGGCAACCGTATCAGAATGTGTACCACGATTATACCATCGACGGATGTACCAGCGCTCAGAGAGCAAGCGGTGGTCAACCAGAGACCATTGATAACAGGGGTCGACGTAGATTATCCAGGCTCATACAAACTGACCGCTTGGCAACGACAGCACAAAGCACATCCAGATTAAATGTCAGAGACCCAAGAAGAGTCAGCGAGCGAACGGTATAGCGCACGTTGCATACTCTGGGCTAGGGAAGCGATGTTTTGTCCATTCAGTGTATAAACGCCTCCTTCTCGACAAAAAAATTCGATGTCATGGAAACTTAACAAGCACTTCTTAAAAAATTGGTTACTAAATCTTCCAATTCTTATTCGTCTGGAAATTGAAACAATCCACGCTTTCAAAAAAATATGTATTTACCAATCCACTTTGCCAACCGACAAAATTCGTTTACTTAACGTTAGTACCGATGTAATATACAGGCCGGACTTGTTCTTTCTTTCTTTCTTTTTTTTTGGAGGAGTTTTTACCAGTCTAGTATATACACAGCTGTCGAGAAGCTTAACATGACAAATACAAATTCGAGAGACACATGCAAGGGGAAACGCTATGTAGACGTACTCAAGCATCATTGCGCTATGGCTCCTACGAAAATATGCAACTGACGACCGAATGTCATCGAGATGGCAGGCACGAGACGTCGATAGGTGTTGTTATGAACGGGGTGCGGGAATTGAAGCTTGAGTTGGACTGTTAGTGGAAGAATAGCTTTGCACCACCATTTAGAAGACATTTGTTTGGAGGAAAGAGATCGGTAGATTGGAAGCAAGGCACTTGAAAGCTGAGGTAGCCAGATGACTGAATGTGTCGAGACAAATGATCTCCAATGTCTGGAGACAGTACCAGGGAACCGGAACAATACTCAGAAGCCCGGGACAAGGACACACACGCGTCACAAATAGTCAGGACGACCAGTACTTGTCTCTAACAGCTCGCCATGGTAGGGAGTAGACAGCCAGGCAATTCTCGCAGGAGCTCTACTATGCTATGGTAATCGCCATATCGAGACAAACAGTTTACAGAAGACTTCACGAGAGAGGTCTGTATGCAAGAATCCCAATCGTCTGTATCCCACTCGCCGCATCGACAGAATGGTCCGTCTGAACTGGGTCCGACATCACACCTGGACACCTGATATTGCTCGTCTAGTTGACGAATACCTGCTGAGTGAAGTTCACAGGATGGAGTGGCCGGTGTTCTCTTCAGTCACGGTACAACATAAGCATGGATTCGTGTGTACATTTGGAGAGAGGTGGGAAGCCAAAATCGTCCCTCCAACATTAGAGAAATTGACCTCTACAGTGGCTGGAACCTCTTGGTTTGGACTGACATCATGTTGGATGAACCCACGCCGCTTCACGTGTTTCTAGGAGACATTCAGACTGCTGAACGGTATAGAGGTGACCTCCTGAAAACCTCTATATACGTCCTTTCAGGAGATCTGTTGATCCCTAGTTTCATTTTATAGACGATATATCCTTTCCTCCTAGGGCCTGGCTAGTAGATGAATACCTGAACATTGAGGATGCTCATAGAATGGAGTAGACCGCGAGATCTCCGGACCTGAACCCGATAGAGCACGTCTGAGTGGCCTGGGAAGAGCAATTGCAACCCGGCAGTTCCCTCCCAGGACTCCGACGAGACTTGACGAAAGAATGGTATTTATTGCTCTCAAACTCTCATTCACGAATTGTAAACAGGATGACGGCTCGTTGTGCGAGCTTTTTTCTGTTTGGGGTAATCACACTCACTATTAACCCCTCCAAATCCACGCTACTTGCTGAACCACTTTTGGACTGCCGTGTTGTCATGCCCAGGCGCCTTTCTGATAGAGCGATGACATTCGCCCTCAGCTGTGTTTGCTGCGTTATCGATATACATATGTATCTCCATACCAACTGTCATTAAACTCTGCCTCATGGACTTTGCGTTATTCATGATTTTGTGTTTGCCGCTTTAATATTGGACACCAGTGTATATATACATTGAAGTGCCAAAAGTCATGGGATGCGTACCTAGTATCGAGTAGGACCTCATCTGGCTTGGCGAAGTCCAGCAACTCGACGTGGCATCGATACCAGAAGCGGCTAAAAGACTTCTGGAGAGATGAGCCATGCCATCTCAATAGCCACGCACAGTTTCCTGGCATTTATAGGTGCAGGATCTTGGGTGCGAATGGACCTTTCCACCACCTCCCATAAGTGCTATATTGGGTTCATGTTGGGCGAACGTGGTGGCCACACCTTCCGTTGGAACGGTCCAGAATGCTCCTCGAACCAATTTTGGATAACTTGTGCCTGATGACATGGCGCATTGTCCTCCTGGAAAATCCCATCGTTGTTGGGGAACATGAAGTCCATGAAGGGCTGTAAATGGTCACCCAGCAAAGCAACAAAGCGATTACCGGTGAATGACGTGTTTACGAGGACCAGAGGCTCCAAACCGTGTCATGTAAAGACATCCCACACATGTATGGAACAAACACCAGTTTGTAAAGTGTCTTGTTGACAGCTTGTGTCCATGGCCTTATGGGGTCTGCGCCATACCCGAACCCTACCATCAGCTCGTAACAACTGTTAGCGGGACTCATCGGACCACGACACATGTTTCCACAGGGTCCAGTTACCGTGCTCATGAGCCCAGGTGAGGCGCTGTGTCAGATGTCGTGGTATTAACAAAGGCACTCTTGTAGGTATTCTGCTCCTATACACCATGAACGCTACATTACGCTACACTGACTATATATATGTCTCTGGTACCTCCTGCATTGAATGCGGATGTTATTTGAGCCAGTGTTGCTTGTCTGTTAGCATGGACAATCCTGGTCTGAAGCCGCTGGTCACGGTCATTCAGCACCCGTGGTCGGCTATTACGTTGTCCAAGGTGGGTAGTAATGTCTTCCATGAGGTATTCTCGGTACACACGTGACACCGTAGATCGAGGAATGTTGAATGTTCGCACAACGTCGGAAATTGAATGTCCCATCCGTCTGGCTCTTACTACCATGCCTCATTCAAACTCCCATAATTCACGTCGGCTTGCCGTAATCCAACTGGCGGTTGTTCAACCTGACTCACGAGGTTATACCTCGCAACTGATTAAAACCATGGCGTGCGTCGAAGCTTTTATACGACGGCAGCGCCAGTTAAAAATTTGCATACTGCTATCCCATGATTTTTGGCACCTCAATGTATATATATATATACGGGTCTGGTTCACTTTGTCGAAAATCACTTCGTCGACAACCCATTTCGTCAACACTCACTTCGTCGACACTATATATGCAAACAGTCGATTCCTCAAAATTTTCGTAAAATCTACAGTTTTCAATTTAGAACCACCAAATTTGGTATACTATCTCATCGTACTCTAACTTAGACCGTACACGGTTTTTGGAAGGGGTCGGGGCCCGGGGTCAAGGGGGCCACACACAACATTTTCGTAAAATCTACAGTTTTCAATTTAGAACCACTAAATTTGGTATACTATCTCATTGTACTCTTACACCAACTTAGACCATAGACGGAAGAGGTCTGGGTTCGGGGTCAAGGGGGCCCCATGCAACATGTTTGTAAAATCTACAGTTTTCAATTCAGAACCACCAAATTTGGTATACTATCTCATGGTACTCTAACTTAGCTCGCAGATAGGGTATTGGAGTGCAGAATTGTGTTGCAGTTCTTAAGTAAAAAATGGAAATTTTTGAGAAAATTTTGTATGGGGCTCCTTTTACCCCGGGCCCCGACCCCTTCCAAAAACCGTGTACAGAGTAAGTACAATGAGATATAAATTTGGTGTACTATAGTATACCAAATTTGGTGGTTCCAAATTGAAAACTGTAGATTTTACGAAAATGCATGGCGGCCCCATTGACCCCGGTCCCCGACCTCTTCCGTCTATGGACTAAGTTGGTGTAAGAGTACAATGAGATAGTACACCAAATTTGGTGGTTCTAAGTTGAAAACTGTAGATTTTACGAAAATGTTAAATGGGGGCCCCTTCATACTGGGGCCCCGAGTCCTTCCGTCTGTGGTGTAAGTTGGTGTAAGAGTACAATGAAATAGTATAATAAATTTGGTGGTTCTAAATTGAAAATTGTAGATTTTACGAAAATGTTGTATGGGGCCCCCTTCAACCCAGGCCCCGACCCCTTCCGTCTGGGGTCTAAGTTGGAGTAAGAGTACAATGAGAGAGTATACCAAATTTGGTGGTTCTAAATTAAAAACTGTAGATTTTACGAAAATGTTGCATAGAGCCCCCTTTACCCAGGGCCCGACCTCTTCCAAAAACCGTCTACGATTTAAGTTACAGTACCATGAGATAGTATGCCAAATTTGGTGGTTCTAACTTTTTTTTGGTTTTTTAGGAATCGATTGTTTGCATATACTGTATAGTGTCGACGAAGTGAGTGTCGACGAAATGTACCTGTAGACGAAATGAGTTGTCGACGAAGTGAACCAGACCGGTATATACAATGGTGTGCAAAAATTAAGGACGAAGAGGAGAAATTAGCATAACAGCGGAACGAGCAGTCAGGACGGAACAAAAGACCACTCAGGAGGTAGACAAGGGTCCGATACGGTAGGGCATGCGCATATATGCAGCATGACGTAGAAGGGGGGGGAGTGTCGAAAGGGTATAAAGCGACGGTCGGTCAGCAATTTGGTGAAAGCTATTGCACGGTGTACATCGGTTTAATAGACGTCGAGTTGCTGACACCGTGAGATATCGCCAACAGGCAATCCAGTAGACGACATCTGGATGACTTTGCCCGAGGTCGCGTCATTGGGATGTTGGAAGAAGGTCGAAGTGTGACTAGTGTGGGCGAGGAGTTCGGGATCGCTCACAACATCCTTTCACGAGCTTGGAGAGCATTTCAAACGACAGGAACAGCTGTCCGAGAGTTTAGCAGTGGTCATCCACGAGCAACCACGGCGGCAGACGACCGGTATATTGTCTTACAGGCGAGAAGAGACAGACGGCAGACAGCGGAAGAAATCGCAAGGCACATACAACATACAACTGGACACGCCCGTTATCGCGTTTTGCCGTAGCCAGGAGGCTGCACAAAGGTGGTCTATTTGCACGACGACCAGTACGGTGTGTGCCATTAACGCCTTCTCATCGGAAACGGCGGTTTCTGTGGTGACAGGAACATAAGAACTGGACACATCAGCAATGGAGTCGAGTTCTCTTTACGGATGAGAGCCGATTTAGTCTGAAGAGCGATTCTGGACGTATACACATATGGGGAGAGCAGGGAACACGCAGTCACACCTCCAACATCATCGAAAGGGACCAGTTTGGAGGTGGCGGAGTTCTCGTTTGGGGTGGTATCATGCTTGGTAGCCGTACGGACCTCCACATCTTCCAAGGAGGTTCAGTCACTGGTGTCCGCTGTTGTACCGAGGTTCTCCTGCCTCACGTGCGTCTGTTTAGAGGGGATGTGGGTCCTGAGTTTTTCTTCATGGACAAGAAGGCTACACCTCATCGTACAGTGGCTGTTGCAGAGCTATTGGAGATTGAAGATATTCAACGCATGGATTGGCCCGCAAGGTATCCGGACCTAAATCCAATCGAACACGTGTGGGACCTTCACGGGAGATGCTTGGCAGCACGTCATCAGCCGCCAGCTGCGATTGGCGCTACAAGAGGACTGGGCCGCGATGCCTCAACAGCTCTTTGACAACCTCGTCCTCAGCATGGACAGACGTTGAAAATCCTGGAACGCAGTCAGGGGCGATCATATCCCCTACTAAAGACTTGATTTTTCGTGGCAGCCGCCTGTCACATGGACGTTTCTGTCTTCTGTCCAGTTGTGCTCGAAGCTACCTTTTCAATAAAGTGCCTTTGTATCCTTTGGATTCCTTGTTTGGACGGTTTTGCTCACTTGTCCCATATTCTTACATCTTGGGGATCTTATGGTATGATTTGAGTCGATGTGGAGCACTTCTGCACAACGTTACATTCGAAAAACCGTCTCGTCCTTAATTTTTGCACGCTAGTGTATATATAGTCCTCAGCTGACGGTAATTTAACTATCGCAATAGATAATTTCCTCCTGTTTTTTTTCTAAATTTACGGCTTGCACTACAAGATCTATTATAAAGAAAAAAACAAAAATTTCTATGAAATAGGTTTCCTAATCAGGAAAATAATTGAAAACAATAGGCCTACGTGGTATAAATGGAATAAAAATTACAGAAAGTTTGCCCATTTGTTTAAAATCAAGTAATTCTATTTATAGTACAAGCGTGGTTTCTGGAAGATAATCCCACTCATTATTCTATGCGAAATTCTTTTACTTTAATTCCTTCCTACACGATTCATTTCTCACCGATTTGTTTACACAAGAAATTGAAGTTGTTATCAGTAAGTGAAGCTGTTAGCAAATGTCATAATTTTCATCAAGGCTATTCTAAAAGTGATTGATGAAGGGAAAAGTGAGGTACAAGAAATCATTTTTTTCTTTGCGGCGATATTAAGTGTCGGAAAAAGAGTACGAGAAGGATTACGTCATTGATGCTCAAAAATAGTTCTTAATTGAGGCGTAAACGTAATGTTCTAGTAAAGACGAAGTTTATGTGAAATAACAACTTTGTCTAAATCCCATTATCTATCATTAAGGTTATTGAAAAAGAAAAATAGCACGATCAATGTGATCTCGTTTGTACAGCTCAAACTGGAAAACGGTAAAAGGATTAAACTTTTATCTGAATGTGTTCACGACAGGCGCTATTTTCGTCAAAGCGAATGACTCCAGGAAGTTTCTGTTATTAATAGGGGTTAGATTTTAGTCTTTTTCCTTTCGCAAAGTGGGATGAAAAATCGAAAAAGTTCGATGTTTTTGTCGCGTAGAGGAATATTGAATATAATCCCCTCAGTCATGTCCTTTCAACGCTGATGTATTAAATTATATTAAGACTGTATCTTGATTAAGCATGAACCCAAATGAACATGTGTCGCGCAATACTGTCGCACAATGTTCACAGCGACCTCAGGGCCACAGTGCGACAAATCACCCGCAGCTACAACAGTGGTGGTCAGCGCAATGCGTCACAGCACACAGTTCACCGCAGCCTTCTGTGCATGGGCCTCTGTAGCCAAAGACCCAGCCTGGTTCCCTTGCTCACTGCACGTCATCCCCAACAATGCGTGGAATGGGCCCAAGATCATCGAGATTGGACCATCGATGATTGCAAGAAAGTGGCCTGGTTTGACAAATCAAGATTCTTGGTGCATCACGTAGACAGCCGAGCGCCGATACGCTGATTACCAAAGGAGGCTATGGCACCTGGATGACCTGTTGGGCGGAAACATGACGGTGGCAGGGGTGTTATGTTGCGGGCGATGTTTCCTAGAGACGCTTTATACCCTTTATCCCAATAGTACCATTCCTAACAGCGGTCAGGTATCTGAACATCGTTGCGGACCAAGTTCACCCATTCATTGCAACTCTGTTCCCTGCTGGTGATGGCCATTACCAACAGGATAATGCGCCATGCCACACAGCCAAAATCGTCAAGGAGTGGTTAGAGGAATATACTGGTAGTAGGCCTTGGTACCAAACTTCTTATGCGGCGCTCTAAATCAACCCATAGGTGCTCTATGGAATTAAGATCAGGGCTCTGTGCCGACCAGTCCACACACGATACGGAATTATCGTCAAACCATGCCGTAACAGTCCTTGCTTTATGGCTCTGTGCATTATCCTGCTGGTACCAACAAGGCTCAGTTCCATACTATTTCTACAGAGTTGGTAGGGCATAATTGTCCAGGATACCCAGGTAGACGTGCTGGTTAACAGGTATGTCCACGATAACCAATGGGCCGCGACCATACCACAAGAGACACCCCCACACGAGTACACTGCCAGCTCCAAACTGGACCGTAGGTACAGTACACTGTGGTAAATAGCGTTCTCCCGGCTGCCGCCATACCCACACACGGCCATCAGACTGATGGATCGTGTATCTGGATTCATCAGTCCATAGGACCCGTTTCCATTGATCTACGGATCACGATAAATGTTCTTTACAGCATGCTAAACGACGAGTAGCATTCCGAGTGGAGAGGAAAGGCTTATGGGCAGCCGCACGACTACGGTAACTCATGAAATGAAGTTCTTTGCGAATGGTAGGTGTATATACCGAGGTTCCAGCATTGTTACTCACCTGTACACTGAGGTCTTGTGCAGTACTCCTTCGATCCGCTGAAACGACTCTCCTGAGTATTAACAAATTTTATTGAACTCTTAGGCATAAAATAATACAGACTCACCACACAGTGGGAAAAACAATAATTAGACAATGAATGAAGGTAATGACAATATCAACAGATGAATGCCGGTCAAAATAATATGAAAAATGCTAAAACCCACAACAAGGTGGTAAAATACACAATACACAGAGACAGCAAAGTACACGAAAGCAATTACAATTGGCACTGGCAATAGCCAGGAGTAATCGAGGAACACATAACAGCAGAAAAGGACATCCAACACGGCACTCTATTAATAATCAGGAAAACCGGATATATAAACGATAAATACAGTAATCACTGTACACCAACAGCGCGCAACAAACCCGGGGAAATTCACATTAATACCACTCCAGTTAGTGATTCTGAAGACAAGATCAAGGCGTGCCACACTGAGCCACGCTAAACAATGAGAAAACAGATCTACAAGTGAACGGGCATCACCACTCAAAACATAGAGAGGAAAACATAAAGGAACAACATAGCATCACGCACAATTCATAAAACGGTGCAAAGAAATATGAGACCAATGACACCGACTCGAACAGAAATCGCACGAAGTTTGAAGAAACAATGCAAAAAGCCCAAAAGCAAGTGCAAAATCCCCGGGGCACATCGGGGATACATATCAAACAAGAAGTACAAATAGCACGGTGCACTGAGAACAGGGAAAATACGCGTGAGAGATAGTTTATAATGACAGCAAGCACAGTACCAGAGAAGTAATGCACATTACGGTAAGTTACATGATACGCAATACAGATGAATGGCAAGCGCCAACTAAAGAAAAACAGAATAAAATTACAACTCACACTTGGTGGGAAGCTCTATACCCAAAACTCAACATTGATACAAAATGTGTAGTGTCCCTGGACTCAACCGAGGACCAAAGAATCACAAAGGAACTATTACCAAAAGAAATGCTGAAGAAAAAGTACAATATACATACAAGAACAATAAAAAGCTGAAGATATTCATTAAACACAGTATTAAGCACGAGGCAGAACCGTACACGTAAGCGAGCCGCCCCGGTGGCGCAGCTAAGGCGCTGGCCTCTGATCATTCGTCCGTAAGGGGTCTGGGTTCGAATCCCGGTGAGGCATGGATGTTGTGTTTGTCTTACGGAACTGGCACTCTCCCTTCCCTGGAACCAGTGACCCTAAATTAGGGACGGGCGACTGCTTATAGCCCATTGAGTTGCTCACGGTGGTCGTTAAACCTCCAATAAAAAAAACCAAAAAAAAAAAAAAACACGTAAGCGATGTAACAGTGATAAAACCTTGCAAGGGAGTGCGAAAAGAGTAGAAACACAGCGCTCGCGGGAACCGGAGAAAGCAGAAGGAAAAATTGTGTAAAATAATACAGCATTTACAGGTTAATGAGCTTTCACCAACTGAAACAAATTGAAGAACGTGAAAAAGTATGCGGCAGGGTGGCATTCACATAACACAAAGACATCAGGGGAACAAGAGTCCAATAACTTGGGACTCGAACATAAACCTTGTGACCACTCACACCTAGTGATATGCTCAATTCACAAAAATCAACATTGATATAAAAGTTAATGAGCCAGGACTCAACCGAGGACCAAAGAATCACAGATGAACATGTACCAACATAAATGCTGAAGAAAAGTACGCTGTATACATACAAGAAAACAGAAAAAGCTGTACATATTCAATAAACACAATAACAAGAACAAGGCATAAACAACACGGTACACATTATCAGCTTAACCGTGATGAACACCGCAAGCGAGTGCGAAAAATAGAAGCACAACGCTCGCGTGAACCGGCGAAAGCATGAGAAAGAAAATCGTAGAAAACGATACAGTATTCACAGGTCAATGAGCTCTCACTAACTCAAACAGAACGAAGAGCGTGAAAAGTGTGCAGCGAGGTCACGTTCACATAACACAAATACAACAGGGGAACGAGAGTCCGGGAACGTCGGACTCGAACATAAACCATGTGATAAGCCAGACAATACATGACTGGGAAGAAGAACAAGGAATAAGCACATTGGGTACACAGGGAAACAGAACATTCGAGTGAGAGGTACGAACCAGTATACTCTGATCCTCGTTTCATAACACTACATAATACACAGTACAACGGTCCAGTGAACAGGAATGATATAAAACTTCAGTATGAATGTACACAATGAGCATGCTATATAAATTACAAGCATAGAGAACAGAACTTCGCTGTCTCAGATAACAGTAGGGAAAAAGAAGCAATGGACGAACAATTTACAATAAATAGGGTGCATGACAATCCAAGGTGCGAAAAAAAGTGACAATGTCAGAAATTATGTACGATGAAGATAGGTTATAACAGCATACAATTACAGGCAACCAACAATACCACACCTATTGACAGCAATAAGGTGGCCTTAAGGAGATATGGTACATATATATCATAAAACACCAGGAAAAAAATGATAAAAGGGGTACACGCAGCTTGGATCCGGGTACAAACCTGTACCCAAACAAGAGAAAACGAGCCACATGAGTGAGCAATTCGCAAAAATTATGCAAGAAAGGCACACTACGGTGGACAATAACATACCCTGCCATATGAGAGAACAGACACTAAGAAATGCAGATCCAACAAAATAACAGAATATAATTACAAATATACACTGTGTCCCAAAAGGCACATGGAAAAGTAAGACGGGAAAGCACAACGCAATTAACACGAAAGAAACAGCGTCGACCCGTCAACTCGGAACCACCCGGTTTCCTGCGCCCAGGCAGACCGAAAAGAAGCCAGAGATTGGGGGTTGACGCTGCAAAGTACTCAAGCCGAAGACGAGCCAAGATACGATTCCGAAAAATCCTCCGCAAAGCTGCACCTGCAGAAAGGATGCTAGATGTGGCAGAACGGGAACGTATAGAAAGGCGGTTAAGATGAATAACATGCTTCACAAGGACGAATAGGTAGGCAGAAGCATTCAGAAGTTTAGTTGGAGGATGCTTAGTGAGAAGTAGCCATGGATATGCTTCAAAAGGAAGATCCCTGGAACAAATAATGCCAGCAAAACGAAAAGCAATATGAAGCAGCGGTAACAGAATGGAACAGTGACAATAAACGAACATCGCCTTCAGAACCACATAAAATACAGAGTGAAGAAGAAGAAATAGACATACGAAAGACAGAGGAAGGGACGGGAAGGCGACGGTAGAGAAACCGCCATTGAAAGTTAAGCTCCAGCGGGGAGGAAAGCGGCGAAAAAGATGCGGACCAGATCGTCAAAGAAAGCGAAGAAGAAACATCCGAGAGTGCGTGGGGAAGTGCGAGGGGTGCGCTGAGAAGAGTATAGATCGAACCGGTGGAAAAAGAAGAAATGGGGGCAACATAGTCACGAAGAGGAAAGAAAAAAGGAACAGAGAGGCTAGGAGCAGAAACGGAGATGAGACTAGAATCAGAAACAAGGGAAGGGAAGAGAGAACAGAGAGTAGAACGAAAAAGATCATAATCTTTCTCCAGTAGGGGAATAGAAGCGGGGAAGAGAGAGGAAAAGGGCTTCCAGGAGAGGTCAGCAGTAACTAAAGCTTGAACAGTTAAGATTCCGGAGTGGACCCAAGGAGGTAAGATGAAGTAGGGTTGATCAGGAGGGTGAATCAGAGACGAAAAGAAAAGTGGTTCGGCAAGAAGATCACGAGTAGTAGAGGGAGTTGCGCGAAGAAGTGGAAGTGAGCAGAAGAACGCCAGAGCTTGAGTAATGAGGGGTGGAAATTGATTAAAATAAGAAGGATAAGAGTCCATCCGAAGATATAAGAGAAAGGAAAGGATGGATCTTGGAGAGAGATAAGAATATCAAAAGTAGAGCAGAGTGATGGAGAAGGAGTGAGAAGAAGGCAAAGGAATGAAACTATGCGAAAGACTCGGAATTAAAGGCATACATCCGGTATACATCCGGTAGACGAATTCCTCCCAGGGAGGCTGGAAGAGTGAGAGTCGTAGCAGCAACCCAATGCTTCGCTGACCAAATCACGGAAGTGAAGATGCTGTTGATAGTAGAGAGACGAGCCGAGGTAAACACCGATGATTTCCAAGAAAACAAGCATTGGGATAGAAGGTATCGCTGGAAATTTTGCACTCTCTGAATGTAAGATGCGAAAGAATGCGTTAATCGCCAAAACGCAGCTGAACGTTGTAATCGAGGAAGGAGACCATTACAGGTAATAATTCCAAAAGTGAATGGATGTCCAATCTGGGCGCCAAGAATTTTCTGGGTCGAGGAGGACTACACTGCACCTCATGGGGCATCGGTGCAGCCCATCCAAGACCCACACCACAACTTGGTGCTCTTGAGCACGTTCAAGGACGCACCAGAGACAGCGAGCTGCATATTGTTTATATGTGGAAAGTAGGATATCAAACTGTTCATCTCGTCGGAGGCAGAAAGTGGCGTCATCTGCATAGGCAGAAACAACTAAACGGTGATGCCTGTTGCTAGAAACGGTCAACGGCAATGCAGAAAGAAGAGATGAACGGCTGGCAATCAAGAAAAGTTCAAATGCGAGAGTAAAGAGTTGCCCTGGGAGGGGGCAACCCTGCCGGATTCCTCGTTGGAAAGGGATGGGTGCCGTCAAAAATGAGGCAGCCCGAACATGAAAATGAGCGCCCCCATAAAGACTGAGAAGGAGAGAGACAAAAGGAGAAGGAAAGCCAAAATGGGTTAGAACAGCAGAGAGATAGTCATGGGAAACGTTATCAAAAGCAGACTGTTGATCAATCTTAAATAGTTCTAGGGGTTCTGAATGTTTGCGAACAAGAAAATTGAGATAAAGAAGAAAAGAAATGTTGTTTGCGAGCAAGAAAATTGCGATAAAGAAGAAAAGAAATGTTGTTTGCGAGCAAGAAAATTGAGATAAAGAAGAAAAGAAATGTTGTTTGCGAGCAAGAAAATTGAGATAAAGAAGAAAAAAATGTTGTTTGCGAGCAAGAAAATTGAGATAAAGAAGAAAAGAAATGTTGTTTGCGATAGATCGACCAGGCACAGTGTATGACTGCTCGAGAGGAACAAGAAACGAAAAGACAGAGTTAAGACGTCGAGAAAGGAGTTTCGTGAAAAAATTATAATCAATATTAAGGATGGAGATAGGGCGCCAATTTGTCAGATTCAGGAGGTCCCCCTTCTTTGGCAGGAGGATGACATGAGCAACTGTAAATACCGGAGGTAGCGCAGAAGAAGAAAGAGCACACACACACAAAAAAAAAACCAGCAGAAAGAATAGGTAGAAGGGACGGAAGAAAAGCACGGTAGAAGGACAGCGGAAGACCATCAGGTCCCGGCGGGGAGGCATGCGAGTTTAGGGAGGAAAACTCGTCTCGAAGTTCAAGCAAAGAAAACTCAGCAGTGAGGGGAGCACAGAGAGAAGGCGGAACCTGAGGCAGAGGAGAGAGAAGGGAAGAAGAAGAAAGATCAGTAACCAGCGCGACCGCTCGGAACTTCTCCTGAGAGATGTGTCGAACGTGGTGGAGCCATTAGGAAGGCGAAGATGTCGTAGTAAAGTTGACGCTCGTCTCGATGATTCCATCTTGGAAATAACTTCAAAGGCTTGTGTCGATGGAGATAGATGCAGAAGTCGAAGTCGACGCACAGCTTGTTAGGCAAGCGGTTGTAGGTGAGCGTGTAGTTCATCATGAACACCTGAATAATGTGGATCCGACATTGGTAACGAAGAAAGCAAGCCTCGAAGACTGCTGATCGCTATCGCACAAGTGGTAGTGATGGAAAATGAAAGGCGTCGTACCAATAACAGAAGGTCTTGTTTAATGTCGAGCCACAGGCGCAGGGCACTCGGAGTAGTAGCTAGCAGAGATTTCCGAGCAGTAAGGAACTGCTCAACTGTATCGCAGAAAGACCGATCTTGTAAAATTGTATCATCAAAACTCTATCCACGACGAGCCGAAGGTGGTGATGGGGAGACACAAACAGATAACGACACAGCGCTATGATCGGATGACACTGTGGGCAGGTGCCGTGCCGAAGTAATAGTGGAAATCAAAGAAGAGACAACATAAATACGGTCCAATCGAGCGGCAGCAGAAAACTGCGTCGGGGAATTGCACCAAGTAAATGAAATGGTTTGAGGATTTAGCTGGCGAAAAGAGTCAACAAGCTGAAAATCAGCAATAAACTGTGTTAACTTGGGGACTAGATTCGCACGGTGTTCGCCGTGCGACAAATAGCGGTCTACAGAGGGCTGCACCGTGCAGTTAAAATCCCCTCCAATGATGAAAAAATCCCCTGAGGGAATCGCAGCAAACGCTGCATGTAGACTCCGAAAAAGTGGATCAACATACGATTCTTCAGTTGGTATATACACATTAAACACATGAAAAGTTACAGTATCAACACAGAAAGTAAGGCATTGCAATAAATCTGAAGATAAGTTATTGACAGAAATAGAAGAGATACGGTGCATCAAACGACGGTGTACCCCGACGGCAATGCCACCATGCCTCGATTGGCGGTACGCATGGTAGAATGTGTAAGGCCATCACCGCCATCAGTGTGACGGCGCATCAGTTGAACATCGAGTCTCTTGAAGGAGGAGGACATAACTGGCATCCGCCGCGAGGTCCTCGTAGACAAGGGCATTCACATCAGGGTTCGCAAAGCCGCGACAGTAGAAGGTCGTCACCGTAAAAGCGCCAAATCGGAGGGTGGAGTGAGCACCTTACGCAAGTGGTCTCGAAGATTAGTGTATCGATGACTCATCATTTTCACAGCAGCAGCATTATCAGAAGACGGACTACGAAGCGCTTGATAGATGCAGTCCAACACCGTCAACTGCGCAGTCACCGCCGGAAGCTCAGCCGTATGAGCCTGGACAAAAGGAGGGAATCCCCAGGCAACGATTTCCGACAGAAAACCTCATATAACTCCGGATATGATAGACGAGTCGACGGAAACACATTTTGCAGTATTGCAAGGAAATTCTCGTAAGGTACGATGAAATCTTCAGGGTTCGAAGGCAAATCACAGTCTTTCAGGCGAGAAGCCAACGTATGGGATCGAGTAGAAAGTGGCGACTTCCCTTGAGGCTTCCGCCGCTTGGAGGAAACGCGGGGGGATTTTGGCGCTTCTCTTTTGTCAGTGCGGGACCGAGAGGTCGCGTCAGACCCATCACTTAAGGTGTGGTCACTGACGCTCTGGTAAGCGGTGTCGGTGTCCGCATTGGAAGTTTCAGTATCAGACAACACCCCACCATCAGCATCAGTAATGTCGCCAGGTGGTGCAGGAGCAAGGAAAGGCGATGTCGGTGGTGATTCGGGATAACGCTCTACAGAAGCAGGAGGCGGTAAGGCAGTCGACTTAGGAGCGATCTCCAAGTGAAGAGGATCAGCAGGTGCCGAAGATAGTGATGAGGCACCAACAGGGGTGTAGTGAGCATCTATCCGTGGTGCAGAAGAACCAGGTGATGGCCGTGCAATAGGACACTCTTTATAGAAATGTCCAACTTCCTTGCACTGACTGCAATGGAATTCAGTCAAGATATCAACTTGGCGAGTCTGACCATCACACTTAACTGTGAAGTGAGTAGGGAGCTGAGCAATAGCTTCTTGGGAAGGAAAACGACACGTGCAACTCGACGGGCTCCACGGATAGCATCATGCATCGGATCGTTCTTTGCAGCTAAGTGTGTTTGAATCCCTCCAACGACTCGCCCCAGAGATGAAAGCACAGCATATAACATGACGTCAGTCACCTCTGGGGTTACAGGGTAAAAAGAAACATTTACTGGTTGTTGGGCCACTGGTTCTGGAGTAAGTTGGCGATCTCCTATGGTCAGGACTGTCGTCAGGACAGACTTGGCATATTCAATATTGGCAAGATAAACGACAACCGTCGGGCCCCGTCGGAACATATGCGAAATGGCGTCTGGGGGAAACAGGCGTTAAAGGGCATTGGCATAGATCCGCATCGATGTATCTGGGAGAGCCTCAAAGCTAACTCACTTAGCCAGGTTTTCAAAGAAAGCAGTCGCGGCTGGCGAGCCTGCTGGAATTTCAAGAATAATTTTGTTTCCAGCGCGATGAATATAAGTGTGCAAAGCTTGAGCGCTTGCATACAGATCCTTGGAAAGCTGTCGAGGAGTAGAAGAGGCTGCAACTTTAGAATACGTGGCAGACAACTGAACGGGCACACAAGAACTGGAAGAGGCTTCACCACCAGTAATATCTATGGCATCATCGACTGGAGCAGAAGCTGAAAGGTTTGACGCAGCTGGGGAAGTGAACGGATGGACACCCGAAAGGCTACCGAACGCACCGCTCGGAGAGGGTAGTGCATCAGTGCTAGCTAGGGAAGACAGCGCAGGGACGCTGGCATCAGTCGAAATTAATGATGATGATGATGATGGGCCACCGGAAGCGAGGGCTGGGCTCCGCCTCTCTCCGCCGGAAGTCGCCATTTGCAATTTTGATGAAGTGTGCACCGCCGACCTTCTAGGTCGAACGTAGACAAACTGATAATAGCAAAAGAAAAAAACTCACCCGCTCGAGAGTAGACTTAAAATGATCACAGGACTTTCACGAATCGACGACGACAAACAGGTAACGAAGAAACACTTTATATTATACAACACAAACCCATTATATACAGAACTCTGCCGCCCAGGTGGTACAGTGGTCTAAGGCGCTGGCCTCTGATCATTCGTCCGTAAGGGGTCCGCGTTCGAATCATGGTCAGGCATGAATGTTGTGTTTGTCTTACGGCACTGGCTCTCTCCCTTCCCTGGAACCAGTGACCTGAAATTAGGGACGGGAGACTGCTTATAGCCCATTGAGTTGTTCACGGTGGTCGTCAAACCTCCAATCAAAAAAATATATATATACAGAACTCACACGAACGTGACCGCTGAGGCTTCGACGTCCTCTATCACTGATTTTCTTTGGTCTGCCGGTACGTTTTGCTGCTTCAGGCACGCCACGTGTTTTCCACTTATTCAGTACATCCAAAACAGTTGACTTGGGTATGTTTAAACGCCTTTCGGTTTCTCTTATGGACAACCCACTAATACACTGCCGGACAATTGCTAAGGACGGATGACAATAGCAACGATAGCAACCATAAAATGGAAGGCAGGAAAATGTGGAAATTAGCATAAGTGCAGGATACAGTAAGACGTGTTGTGCATATGCAAATTTTGGATTGCCGAACTTGTTCGTGACGTCATAGTGCTGATAAGAGATATAAAGGATTTGACGTGTGTTGACCGTTGTTGTTCAAATGCAAAGTTGAAAGGGAAAGAATCAATTGACAAACTTGCAATTTTCAGTATGTCTTCCCGACAACACCTAGATGATTTTACGCATGGCCGTATTATTGACAAGATTGAAGAAGGGCGAAAAATAACTGATGTTGCCAGGGAGTTCGACGTCAGCCACAGTGTTGTTTCAAGGCTTTGGAAATCATTTCAAACAAATGGAGAGTGTAGCAAACGTCATGGGGGAAGTCGTGTTCGCAGTACGACACCTGCAGAAGATCGGTACATAGTGCTATCAACAAAAAGACACCGGCGCAGCACAGCTAGTGAGGTAGCAAATCAGTTTATGACTGCTACTGGCAAGCGGATCTCCCCAAAAACTGTCGCCAGACGTTTGCATGAAGGAGGACTATACGCCCGCCGTCCTGTTGTGTGCATCCCATTGTCCAGACGTCACCGTACCGCCCGTTTGCAATGGTGCCATCAACATTGCAATTGGACTGATAACGACTGGTCTGCTGTCCTCTTCTCAGATGAGAGTAGATACAGTCTATCGTCTGATTGTCGACGGCAACTGATCTGGCGTGATAGTGGTACTGCATATTGTCCAGCAAACATACAGGAAAGGGACCGATATCCGACATGTAGTGTCATGGTATGGGCTGGCATCATGATCAGTGGCCATACGTCCCTCTATGTGCTTCCAACTTGGACTATGACTGGCCAACGATACATTAATGATGTTCTGCTACCTCATGTTCACATGTTCCGTGGTGCTGTCGGTGATAGATTCATTTTCATGGACGACAACGCAACATGTCATCAAACAGTCGCTGTCCAGGAGTGTCTTGAGAGCGAGGATATTCAACGCCTCGTATGGCCATCACGTTCTCCAGATCTGAATCCCATTGAAAATGTGTGGGATGCTTTGGGGAGGAGTCTTGCTGGTCGCCAATGCCCTCCAATAAACAAGGACACCCTCATCCGTGCACTGACAGAGGAATGGGATAAATTACCCCAACAGCTGCTTGATAATGTTGTGCAAAGCATGACACGACGTGTGGAATCTTGCATCGCCCTCCATGGTGGCCATATCCCGTATTGACATCTTACGCCGGAACGCCTGTGGATGGTAATTACATTTTTTTCCACGTTTACGTATTCTGCACAAAATGGCCTGTTTGTCCCTTGAACACGTTCCAAAGCCTTCTGGATTTCAGAGCACAATTAATTGTTTTTCTTGTAATGTCCTGGCATTCTGACATTATTTTATTTCACTTGGCATCCAACCACACTTACTTTTTTATGCGCTATATAGCCGTTTATAATCAGTCCTTAGCAATTGTCCAGCAGTGTATAACACCCAACAATCTTTCCTTTCTCAAAGTTAGTTCTCTCCTGCCGCGACATTTTCATTCAACCTCACAGTGCAATATGACCGCGGTCAGCTGCAAGCTTGTTTTTATACTGTTTGCAGCTGTACCACGCATCTTAACAACGCAGAGGATCCGTTCATTTCCTTTTGAAGGGGTGTCTGGTGAGCTTTTGTCAATATATATTCAGAAATTCGAGAACAATAGAATCAAAAATGCCAATAAGAAAAGTCAACAGCACTTAATGTTAAAAAAAAACCAATATATATTTGGGCAGGATCAGACACTGAAAAAAGAGTAACATCTTGTGTTTAAGAAATCTGACGAATTAAATTTAAAATTTTAACGCACCATTTTTAATGGAATTTTTTGCAAGTGTTTCGCTTCACGCTTTTTTTATCATTACAGGTTTATTGTTTTCAAAGCTTTACGTTTCTTTAAGTTTTTATGTTTGGGGAAACAACATTACGATTAAAAAGGTGATTTAAAAAGTGTGATTTTCTGTTACCCTATAGCAAGACGTCAATAAATATTACTGTGTAAAACCACTGTAAGCCGCCCCGGTGGCGCAGTGGTCTAAGGCGTTGGCCTCTGATCATTCGTCCGTAAGGGGTCCGGGTTCGAATCCCGGTCAGGCATGGATGTTGTGTTTGTCTTACGGCACTGGCTCTCTCCCTTCCCTGGAACCAGTGACCCTAAATTAGGGACGGGCGACTGCTTATAGCCCATTGAGTTGCTCACGGCGGTCGTTAAACCTCCAATCAAAAAAAAAAAAAAACCACTGTAAATACGCTCAGTCGAAATATTTGTGATTTTTCCTTCTAATTTTCTCAACTGTTTTCAATTTTATTTTCTGTGGAAAATCAATCCAAATCACATTTTTCTAAACAATGTAGCATTTAAGATCCCAACTTTTTATTGTACACAAACACCCATGAAGTGGTATTTATTCTTTTGCAGCACAATACTACGCCTTAATTTCTGTGCCTTCACTCTTAACAGCCTACGTTTTTTTACTCATTGTTAGATATTTAGTTTCTCGATTTGAACCTGAGTACGAACGAAATTGCATGGGCAAATTACACTAAAATGCAAGGTTTTGTTGTTTAGAAATGAATAGGTCTATCTGAATGAATTTCTTGCTCAGATTCCGAAAATGACCTTCAAAATTGCTTATCACGTCAAGTTTTTTCACAAACGACGGAAATGTGGAAATTAAAAAAAGGTTATTTTTTAATGACATTTTTATATGGCAAACGTTTGTAACGTGTGAAAATGTTCTCTAGAGGGGTGGAATGATTGTTTAAGGAATAGATAAACATAAATATATAGCTGATAATGGAAATGCAACTGTTTTATCTGTATGACGTCACGATGTGCACCACTCACAAAGGCGGAACATGAGAGAATGTTATCTTGGCACGGCAGTATGACTCATACTTCACACCACTGCTCCCTTCTTTCTATTGGTCACATGTGGCGCCATTAGGGCCAGATCGTGTTACACTAGTCAGTGCAAAGAAGGGACTAGTCCCGTTCGGTTGTTTCTTTGTGGCATGTGCAATGGTTTCACGTGGTTGTGTAAATCGTCCAGACATATTTTGGTACATATGTGGCTGTTATACGACAGGAAAAAAAACAGAGGCAAAATATTACGCCTTTCGTGAAAAATGCTTATTTTCAATACTTCGGCATTAAACTAGCAGATCAGGACAAAGTTTGGTCTCCTCACAATGTGTGCCGTGCATGTGTGGAGGGGTTGAGGAACTGGAAAAGTGGAAAAAGGGCATCAATGCCGTTCGGTGTACCCATGGTGTGGCGCGAGCCAAAAATCACAGTGACGACTGCTACTTCTGCACAGTGAATATCGTGGGCCATACCAGAGCCAGTAAGCGTAACATTGTGTATCCCAATATCCCATCTGCCATAAGACCAGTGCCCCATAGTGAATCCATCCCTGTGCCATCCCCGTCCAATATCAAGCCCCCAACAGACACCGATTCAGACGACGATACAAGTGATGAGATGTACCAACCGGACAGCATGGAGGATGAAACCCCAGTGCCATTTACCCAGCATGAACTGAATGATTTGGTTCGTGATCTGAATTTACCTAAAGACGCAGCCGAGCTTTTAGGATCACGACTTCTGGAAAATAATTTACTATGTCCTAATACGAGATTCTCCTGGTACAGACACCGAGAAGCAGATTGGTTCCGTTTTTTGCTGAGAAAGGTGGTTTGGTATATTGTCCAGACATTCCGGCAGTCATGGAATACTTCAACATTAATTACAATTCAGGACAGTGGAGGTTGTTCATAGATGCCAGAAAATCCAGTTTAAAAGGTGTTTTATTACACAATACTGACATCCATTCCAGTAAATTCTGCACATTCTGTGACTTTGAAAGAGACATACGAGAACCTTAAATTACTGTTCGAAAGTGTGCAGTACAAGTTTCATGAATGGTCTTTGTGCGGGGATTTCAAGGTGATTGGAATGTTGCTCGGACAACAAGCAGGCTACACCAAATTACCTTGCTTTTTGTGTGAATGGGACTCCAGAGCAAGGACGGAACATTGGGTTCGGCAGCAGTGGCCAGTCAGAAGTACATTCACCCCTGGCGAAAAAAAGTTGTTTCACTTCCGCTGGTTGATCCCTCGAAAATACTGTTGCCACCTTTACACCTGAAACTTGGCTTAATGAAGCAATTCGTGACAGCTTGAAGCAGGGACAGTAAATGCTTTTAGTATCTTGGTGGTAAGTTTCCATCAATAACGTCTGAAAAAATTAAAGCTGGCATTTTTATAGGCCCTCAAATACGAAAATTAATGGCACACAACATATTCGAGGAAACCATGAGTGAGTGCGAATTGCGAGCATGGACTGCATTCAGAAATGTGGTAGACAACTTTTTGTTTGGGGAACATGAAGGCTTCAAATTACACCACTTTAGTCGAGAACATGCTGGAATCCTATGAACTGCTTGGTTGCAACACGAGCGTCAAAGTTCACTTTCATCATGCTCATCTAAATTACTTTCCTAACAATCTTGGTGATTTTTCGGAAGAACATGGAGAGCGCTTCCATCAGGAGATTAAAGTGATGGAAAAGAGATACCAAGGAAAGTGGACTGTACATATGATGTCCGACTATTGTTGGATGTTGAACAGAGACGGTACGGACGCACAACGAAGACAATCCAAAAAGAGGAAGTTTGAAGGGGAGCCCAGTGGCGAATGTTAGGTATGTTTGCTTTTGAATATGTATTTCTGTTTATCTATTCCCCAAACAATCATTCCACCCCTCCAGAGAACATTTTCACACGTTTCAAACGTTTCCATATAGCAATGTCATTAAAAAATAACGGTTTTTTAAATTTTTACATTTCCGTCATTTGGGAAAAAACCTGACGTGATATGGAATTTTGAAGGTCATTTTCGGAATCTGCGCAAAAAATCCATTTAGATACACCTATTCATTTGAAAACAACAGAAAAAAGTTGAAAAATTGCAGATCAGTGTTATATTGTATACTACTAATTTGTTGCTACAACTTTTGCCCTCACAACAGCAGCAGACGTACTTATAAAGACCTAATGAAAGGCTGAAAATACGGGGGTGGTACAGCCGCTCTTGAAACGAGGATGGCCTATGGTAGGGCATCTACAGTTGCCTGTGTTGGTTGCTGAGCTCGAACAGATCTTTCTAATTCCTCCCAAAAATTCTCAATGGGGCTGAGGTTCGGCTATCGAGGGGGCTATTCGAGTGTGCTAATTACTTAAACGCTCCTGGAGCCTGTTGGTCCCCACTTAGGAAGTATGCGGTGCAGCATTGTCCTGTTAAAAATGGCGTCATGGTGGGGAAACAGCATCATTACTAACGGGTGTAGAAGGCTGGAGAGGACGTTCACATACCTTGCGCCGGTGACGGAGGTCATATCGGGTACGAGGGTCCCGAGAAAGTCCACGAGAACGAAGTCTAAAACTATTACACCTACGGAGACCGCACGAAATCGCACGGAACGAAGTAAGGACTGTAGGCAGGCTGTGGTTTAATTTAGTACTGCATTTCGTAAGGAAATGCTGAACACAAGCAGCCACATGTTGGCAGTCGTTATCATGGTGTAGGGTCCACTTGCACACTAGTTCCGGTCGCTTAATCGATATGTGTCGTCTCAGATGCTTCAAGATTGAAATGTAATACTCAGCATTGACATTAATTTGTGAGGAATGGCAGGCTGGTAGACTACACCTTTATGATCAAATAAAATTATCATCACCACCTTCCCAGCTGATTTGATATGGCAGACATTTTCCGGAGGAGGCGAGCCTGTTTGTTTCCAAACACTCGTTGCGCGCTTCTTGAGGCGGTAGAAATAGTAGACCTATGTTTCATCGGCAGTTATTGCAGTGTTTAGAAAGTCTGGATCCTTTGTAATCATTTGTTTTCACTCATGACACACGTGAACTCTGGCTAGTAATTATTCTCTCGTCAGGAGATGAGGTACCCATCTGGAAGACACACGATGCAGCAGTAATTTGTCGCGTAGAATGAAGAATGCCGACGTTTTTGAAGTATTAGTTGACGCCGCTATGTCTTTACACGTCGTTCGTCGATCTTCTTGCAGGATTGCCCAAACAGGGTTAACAGTACACTCCGTAATAACTCTTTTAGGTCGAACAGGCCTAGGAGCGAGTTCTGTCGACAAACACCCTTTTTTGAAATCATGGTGCCTTCTAAAAATCGCTCACTCACCAAAACATTTATCTTCTTAAGCTTTTTTCATAAATTTCATTAAATCAACTGTTTCTGGAGCCGTTTTGCCCAAACGATAGCAAAATGTTATCGCACAACGCATTTCGCTTCTTAACAAAACAACTGCGCAATAACAAAACAACTGCGCAATAACAAAACCTGAGACGTCTGCCACTGTTAATATCTATTGCCATAGATACTTCCTTAATTCAGTTAGTCGTCTGCGTGTTTATTTTTCCCCTTCGCACTGTTGCCAACTCAAAAAAAATACTCTCACCTTTTATGGTACGGCCTTTGTATATTTTGCAAAAAGTTTATGATTTCCTGCAAGCTGGGTTCATCCAGTCCAAATTTTCTGAGATTATTTCACTGATTTCAAAACTTAATTAACTGATCGATATTAAAATGTAAAGCACACAACCTCCCTTATTAAGAAAGATTATAGCATCCAGAAGTGTGCACGAAGAGAAATAACGAAATGAGATGAAAGTGATAACACTGTGACTGAATAATTTCAAATGAAATTATATCGAGTTCGGTGCTGATGCTTTTCAAGTTGGTTGACTACAACACAACACTTATAAGAGAATGATTCCGGCTTTAATGATTCCTTGGCAACTGTTAATATCGGAATATGCAAATCGGATTGCCGGTGGAGAAATATGACGGATTTGAAACTACAAACACGCATGAGATGTGCCTAACCAAGCACTATTACCAAGCTAATTCACACAAATGGTATGGGAGCGATGTTAATGACCAAATACACGCATCTGTTTTCGGTAGGAATAATGATTTAATTTTGAGAAACTATGAAGTACTGAGTGATGCATACTAAAATCTCGTTGACAGTTTAAAACTGCTTTAACGGGTTCACGTAAGTTGGATTAAAGTATCACGCACGAACGTAGAACTATACTCATGTCCAAAATTAATGTACAAACACAAAATCACGAATAACGCAAAATCCATAGGACAGAGTTAAATGACAGTTTGTACGGCTACACATACAGCGATGAGCCATTACATAATGACCAGCATGAGCCTAGAGAGATGAGCGCGCCTGGAGACCGAACGGTGGAGCAGGTAAAGTTCACAGAGCAGTATATATCCAACCCGAGGACCAGCTTTCGGTTAGTAGAGGGTTCGGAGTCAGAATGGGAAAAGCTGCCGATTTATCAGAGTTTGATAAAGAACAAACTGGGATGTCACGGAGCCTCGGAACCGGCCATCACAGTGAACACGTATCAAATGTGGTGCACAGATGGCCAAACGACAAACCGTCGTCCAGCTGTGTATCGTCCGCAGCTTATTGATACCAGAGGGGAGCGGAGACTGTCGTGTAATTTTCACAGCGACCGCAGGACCACGGTGCGACAAATCACCCGCAGCTACAAAAGTAGTGGTCAAGGCAATGCGTCACAGCACACAGTTCAACGCAGCTTCTGTGTAATGGCTTGCGCAGCAGAAGACCCAGCAGGGTCCCTATGCTTACTGCACGTCGTGGCCAACAACGCATGAAATGAATCCAAGATCACCGAGGTTGGACCGTCGATGTTTGGAAGAAAGTGGCCTTGTCTGACGAAGCACGTTTCCTGGTGCATCACGTAGACGCCTAACGCGTATAGGAATATTACCAACGGAGGCTATGTCACCTGTATGCCCTGTTGCGATGAAACAGGCCGATGGCGGCGGCCGTGTTATGCTGTGGCCGATGTTTACTTGGAACACTTTAGGCCCCATTATCCCAATAGCACAATCTCTGACAGCTGTCAGGAATCTGAACATCGTTGCCGACCAAGTTCCCCCATTTATGGCAACTGTGTTCATTGGCGTTATCAAGAGGAAAATGCGCCATGCCACACAGCCAGGATCGTCAAGGAGGGGTTCGAGAAACATCGTGGTGACTTTCTGTTAATGCCCTGGCCTTTAAATTTACCTGACATGAACCCCACGGAACATTTGTGGTTCGACTTGGAAAAACGGGTTCGCGCTAAATCACCACCACCCGGAAATGTACGGGAACTGGAGGACATGCTGTTGACATTATGGTACCAGATACCCCAAGGTACCTATCGCAACCTCATCGAATCGATGCCTGGTCGAGTGGCCACTGTTTCTCGGGCTAAAATGGGTCCCACAGCTTATTGGGTAGGTAGTCCTAATGTAATGACTCATCGGTGTTTATGGATAACGCGACAGTGCGCCGCAAAAGGAATGCCATCACGGCATGAGAAAGAAGCATGTGCATAACAGCATGGCAGTCCTAAAGTGATGCAGCAAGTTGCGCGGATGAGTGTGATTACTCCGAACAGCGATACAGTTCGTACAACGAGCCTTCATGCTGTTTAAAATCTGCGAATGAGTGTTGGAGCAATAACTGCCACTGCTCCACCAAGACGCGTCGGAGTGCATGGAGGGTTCTGGAAGGAGCTACCGATTTGCAGTTGATCTTCTCGGGGCATTCCAGACATACTCTGTCAAGCTCAGGTCCGGAGATCTCGTGGGCCACTCCATTCTGTGAATATCCTCAGTCTGCGTGTATTCATTGACCTGCCGAGCCCTATGAGGACGCACGTTATAGTCCGTAAGAGAAACTGAAACATCTCCCCTGAAAGCCATACATAGGGCTGTAGGATATCATCTCTGTAGTGTGCAGAAGTCAGAGTTGCGCTTGAAAACACTTGCAGTTGCGTGCGTCTATCCATGATTCCAACCAAAACCAGGAGCCCCCACCACGGTAGTGGTCAATTTCCCTAACGTTGGAGGGAAGATTTCGGCCTCTCGTTTCTCTCCAAATGCACACACGTCAAGAATCCGTGCATTGGCTGAACCATAACTCGTTACTTAAGAGAACACACGCCCATTGATCAGAGGTCTAGGGGTTTAACGCCATCGGGCCCAATTCAGACAGACCCTTCTGTGTGATGTGGTGAATAGAATACAGACCATTGGCTTTCTTGCATACAGACCTCTCTCGTGGAGTCTTCAATAAAGTGTTTGCCTTGATATCCTAATTCCCGTAGCAAAGAAAAGCTCCGGCGAGAGTTGCCTGGATGTCGACTCCCTATGACAGCGAGCTGCTAGAGAAAAATACCGGCCGTCTTGACATGTTGTGGCTCGTTCGCGTCTTTATTCCAGCCTTCTAGTTAATGTACCAGTTTCCTGAAACTGTCTATAGAGATTGGAGACCACTTGCATCTACACATTCAGCCATCTTGATACTTCAGCTTACCAACTTCCAATCTGCCCTACTTCCAATCTACCGATCGCTTTCCTTCGTAAAGAGTCTTTGAACCAATGGTGTGGAGCCATTTTTCCACCAACAGTCCAACGCAAGCTTCAATGGCTGCATCCCGCTCAGAACAACGTTTATGGAGGTCACGTGCCTGTTAGCTCTATGACGTACGGTCATCATTTGAATATTTCTATAGGAGCTAGTGCAATACTGATTTGGTACGTCGACTTAGCGTCACCCCTTGCTCATGACTTTCAAAATTGTTTACAATCAGTTGTGTCGTTTTGGACATATTCTCGAATTTGAATTTGTTACGTTAATTTTGAACTCCAGTATAGTAGTTGCTATCAATCGTCTAAATTGAGATTTATGTCGGTCTTTTATTCTTTTCCTGGCTTGCTTTGCCCGTATTTACGTGTCGCCAGAAATATTTTTATTTCTCCCAGGATTTTATAACAATCATGTGCAGCTCTAAGGGCAATAGATAGTTGCATGTCCCTGTATTGGGGCCACTATTTCCAGGGAAGAGACAGAGCCAGTACCATCCGATAGGCACGACACTCATGTCTCATCCGAAACTCGGACCGGGATGCATCCCGGACGGCTAAACCAAAGCCCGGGCCTCAGAGCACTTAGCCATCCGGGCTGCGTCAGTATCTTGTCGGTACACATATAACTTTTCCTTTGTTAGACAACATGCATGGCTAACTGTATCGTCATCTACAGTGATGTAGTTCTAGGTAAAAACTTGCCTTAGAGGTGAACGGGTTGAGCCAAAACAAACAGGAAAGAAGAGCTTCGAAGTTTTCATAAGCAATGGGAAGTTTTATTTGCTGGTTTTTTCATTTAGCATTTTGATTAAATGTTTATTCCTTGTTACCTTTCGTCAATTATTTATTAAAATTACTTAATTAAGGCAATATTAAATATAAGAGTATTACGAAGGAGTCACATGCTAAGAATGTAAAGTTTTTCTTCAAATACTGCTCTGTCACACATTACACATGATTCCAAATATTCAGCGTGAGTAACACGAACGTATTAGTTCACATTGAATATATACAACTAATGCATACGCATCTTATCAGTTTGTTTGATGAGCCGCGTTTCATAAGATTATGAGGTAGGTATAGGGAATTATAAAACTGTTGTCTGCCAACCGTCATACCCTTATAATTATTTTGTACTGTTCTCCCGCTCAGCAGTGCAATCTTAACCCACGGAGAAACTACATCCTATAACTTTATTCTGAGGACTGTGCTCTACAAAAGGCGTTGATTTGATACCAGAAAGCCTTTGATGTAAATAAGGTGACTTACTGCGTAATCCATCTGCTTTGTATCATCATTGCAATATAAACCTTTTGTTTAGATACGATTATGTTTGCATATGAAACACAGTATTCCTAATTTGTTCGAATATTGATCATCTAAAAGAATTCCTTTGTTCAGCTTCTGCAAACGTTGAAACAACGGGATGTCCCTCAACGTCGCAAAGCCTAAAAGCCGCTAAGACCGTTTCACACCACTGCACAGTGATCCCAAACGCGAATCCAGCGGGACAAAAGTCATTTCGGTCACTCTCGAAAAAATAAGTAAAAACAGTTCAGTAATATTGTAAACATATTGCCCTATCATGATCAAACCTTTAAACTACAATAATTTAAAATATGCCTGCGTGGCAGAGTCTCAAAGTGGAATGTGGAGATGACTGACCTTGCGTCTGACGTCAGACTGTTTATGTCTCTGTAAGATTAGTTAGTGGTCGCAAGTGAGTGTTAACAAGTGGAAGCTTTTATTTCTGCTGGATATTTTAGTTAAATATATGAGTAACCTTTTTGTATAATAAATATACATACACTGAGAACTCTGCGTCCATGCTATTAACTGGCATTCTTTATAAAAAAATATTTAATTATTCACTTTTTGGAAAACTTTAAAGAGACTTAAAAAAACATGTCCGAACATATCCATGAAATGTTAGTATATTATAGAAAAATTTATGGGCTATAAGGGGCTTTAAACCGCATAATGGGCAAATTACGGTTTTCTTCTTATCTTTTTATATTTGTCTTTTTTCCAAGGTGATTAACAATAAAAAATCTTACAACCAAGACTTGCCCTTTGTCGAAAGCAGGAATGAGATCTGTACCTAACCAAATCTACATAAACTGGCAATAAAAACCCCGCATAACAGTAAATAAGATGTTTATTTAAACAGGTTTTAGTAAATAAAACCATTAAATTTAATTTATATTAACTTAATATATCGATATCACAACGTTAGTCTTGGAATGAAATTTTAATTTATCGTATTAACTACGTAGGCTGAACAGTAGGAATTTTGTTGCTTTCATAATGCTTATTAAACTATCATTATTTACTATAATTGCAAAATTCTGTACAAATTTTTATTTAATATTATTTAAGAAAATAATAATGAAATCAGAATTCTTATGTACAATGGTGGACAGGAAAATATGCAATGCTGTGATTGACACTTCTTCGCAGACCTGTTATATTTATGTTGGCACTCCGAAATACATGAATAAAGACAAGATGGAAAAGGATGTAGTCAATATTGCTTCAGATAAATTTGGCCAATCAACCTTACATGCCTGGATAAGGTGTTTTGAATGCTACTCCACATTTCGTATTGACTGGACATGAAGAGGTGGAAGATTAGAGGAAAAGAAGAAAAAGCTTCAGTGAAGAAATGAATAGAACTTATACATGAAAATGTTAAAACTAAACGGGATTGATCGCGGACCAGCCGGTCCCCGAGGAAGTGGAAATTCCAATAACGACAATACAGCTCGCAGCTTTCTTCAGAACCTGAAACTTTCCGCAGTAATAACTGGCATTGATGAAAATTTAATACAGAGATTTGGAACCATTCTCAAAACATTTTCTTCTGGTATCTCAGTAAATCTTAAAATATTTGACCTTTACGCACGTGGAACAAAAATTCTATCCTTAAAGCTGTAACATGGTTTTATATGCCTGTCACTGTGCATAAGGTGCTTATACATGGAGCACAGGTTATTGAATATGAAATGTTACCCACTGGCATGCTTTACGAAGAAGAGCGAAAAACTGGGATGTGGCACATCAGAAAATTCCGTGAAAGACAGGCACGAAGAACTTAACGGAAAGACACAACGCAAGACGTTCTCAATCCACTGCTAACCACTTCAAATTCTTTAATCTCAAATACACGTACTTTACCACAGAAGAATAAATCTACTTTAGCAGTGGAAGTCCGACAGCTCCTGCAAGAACCACACTTAATTAAAGCAAAAAAAAAAAAGACGAAGGAGAGGAGAAAAATACATCACCTGCAGAAGGTGAAGAATATGATGAAGATCATGATAGTGATGAAGAAGAAAAATGAAGAAAAGTCTTCTTCTATTGATGATGATCAGGAGTAAAATTACAATCTACGTCAAAAAAAAAACAAAAAAAAAAACAGTTTCACCCAGAAAGACGTGTCGGATTGCAATGCTATTCGGAAGGATGGTAAAGGTTACCAGGAACAATAAATGAATAAACATTGAGACTGATAGAGGCCATGGGAGTGGTTCACTTCGTCGACAACTCATTTCGTCGACGCCACTTCGTCGACAATCATTTCGTCGACACTCACTTCGTCGACACTATACAGTATATGCTTTCGTAAAATCTACAGTTTTCAATTTAGAACCACCAAATTTGGTATACTATCTCATTGTATTCTTACACCAACTTAGACCACAGACGGAAGAGGTCGGAGCCCGGGGTCAAGGGGCCCGGCCCCATACAACATTTTCGTAAAATCTACAGTTTTCAATTTAGAACCACCAAATTTGGTATACTATCTCATTGTACTCTTACACCAACTTAGACCACAGACGGAAGGACTCGGGGCCCGGGGTGAAGGAGGTCCCACACAACATTTTCGTAAAATCTACAGTTTTCAATTTAGAACCACCAAATTTGGTATACTATCTCATGGTACTCTAACTTAGCTCGCAGATAGGGTATTGGAGTGCAGAATTGCGTTGCAGTTCTTAAGTAAAAAATGGAAATTTTTGAGAAAATTTTGTATGAAACTCCCTTTACCCCGGGCCTCGACCCTTCCAAAAACCGTGTACGGTATAAGTACAATGAGATAGTATACCAAATTTGGTGGTTCTAAATTGAAAACTATAGATTTTACAAAACTGTTGTATGGGGCCCCCTTGACCCCGGGCCCCGACCTCTTCCGTCTGTGGTCTAAGTTGGTGTACGAGTACAATGAGATAGTATACCAAATTTGGTGGTTCTAAATTGAAAACTGTAGATTTTACGAAAATGTTGTATGGGGCCCCCTTCACCCCGGGCCCCGACCCCTTCCGTCTGTGGTCTAAGTTGGTGTAAGAGTACAATGAGATAATAAACCAAATTTGGTGGTTCTAAATTGAAAACTGTAGATTTTACGAAAATGTTGTTTGGGACCGGGACCCCTTGACACCGGCCCCCGACCCCTTCCGTCTGTGGTCTAAGTTGGTGTAACAGTACAATGAGATAGTTTACCAAATTTGGTTGTTCTAAATTGAAAACTATAGATTTTACGAAACTGTTGTATGGGGCCCCCTTCATCCCGGGCCCCGAGTCCTTCCGTCTGTAGTCTAAGTTGGTGTAAGAGTACAATGAGATAGTATATATACCAAGTTTGGTGGTTCTAAATTGAAAACTGTAGATTTTACGAAAGCATATACTGTATAGTGTCGACGAAATGTACCTGTCGACGAAATGATTGTCGACGAAGTGGCGTCGACGAAATGAGTTGTCGACGAAATGAGTTGTCGACGAAATGAGTTGTCGACGAAGTGAACCAGACCGGAGGCCATGTTTATTGAGTTACACGACAATAAGCAGTGTCTCTCAGTATGGCGTTGGGGTCGCCACGTTTGCTCACACAGCCTGCTAGACGTCTCGGCATGGAGTTGTATAGGTTCCTAATAGTGTCCTGCGATAAGATATCCCATGCAGCTTGAATCTTCTCACGCAGTTCCTGCAGATCGTACGGTAGGGGTGGAGTGTAGATAACGCGTCCAAAGCATTCCACACATTTTAAATCGGCGATAGGTCTGGCGATGCGGCTGGCTATGGCAGAGTGTCTGTGCCTTGAAGGCAGGCTCTTGTGACCGCAGCAGTATGCGGACGGGCGTTGTTCTGTTGGAAATTCGCACAGCAGTGAACGTTCAGAAAAGTTAGGTCCACTGATTGCAGGACCTCATTAACGTAACGTTGGGCTGTCAAAGTGCCTGTACTGAACACCAAAGGTGATCTGGCATTGAAAGCAATTGAACCACACACCATAACACCAGGCCTTCTGAAAGTGTAACGCTCGACAACAAGCCATTCGTCTTTGCGCTGACCACGGTGCCTCCACACACGGATTCGTTGGTCGTCTCCTCCAAGACAAAAGCGAGATTCGTCACTGAAGATCACGCGCTGCCATTCTAAGTGGCTCCATGACAGTCTGGCAGAACATCATTGCAGTTTTTGGCGACGATGCAATGGTGTTAAGGACAGTCGTCATAACGGTCTGCGTGCGTGTAGTCCTACGTCGTCCAGCCGTCTGCCAATGGTGCTGGCACTAATCAAACGATGCATGGAGGTCACCACTGCTCGCTGAATATCCGCAATCGTGGCTGTTGAGTCACTCCGCGCATGTCGGACAACCCATTGGTCTTCTCTAGCTGTGGTTCGTCTAGGTCTCCTGGACCGCTCCTGCCGCTGCTCCATGCCTTGTTCTATCCTCTGCCACCAACAGCGTGCTATGGTGATATCCGCACGACCGGTATGGCGCGTAATACGATGATAAGACCATACCGCTTCCCGGAACCCGACGATGAAGCCTCTCTCGAACTCCTCGAACTATTCTCCGAGGCATACTTCACTTGCAAAGGATGCAACCAACACAACAGCTATTGTCAGAATGCCAAGAACGCGCAACGAGAAGACCTTATATAGCCGGTCAAACACAGCGCTACGACCCCTCCTTGCTTGCGTCACATGCGCGGCTGAGCGTGATACTTGAATAATTTGCATGTCTGACGATGTCAAACCTACCCACGAAGTTTTATTCGTGTCGACTGCTTCCTTCTGGCTGCAACAATTTATTGACGTAGAGTGTATGAAGAAAATATTTGTGCTATTGATAATACTGTTGAGAATATCTGGTAATAATATAGTCATTTTTGTGATGTACACATGTATCAGGAGATAAGAAAGCAATGTTTTAATTATTGATGTATCCTTATATTACGTCATATTATATTAAAATATATGATATGATATTATTATATTATATACAATATTACTTTGTTTTATTCATTTTCTATGATGCTCTTAAATTTAAGTATGATATAAACTGTTCCGTGCAATTGTTTCAGAGTTGTAAAATTATGAATTATTTTTATCTGTCATCCTAACTAACAGTCCAAAATATTCTCTTTGTTTAAGGTACAAGATCTATCAGTTTGAAGTTTTAAATCCTACTAAATTCGCATTTGGGGCCACTATGCACTGGACAGCTGCCAATTTAGTAGAAACACTCTTAAGTTGCGTTTCTATTATATTTTGAAAGCAATACTTACATATGTAGTTACAAAGTGAGTTTAGTAGGAGCTTCATTGAAATTTTCTGTGTCGTATTATGCCATTAACAACAAAGTGTCCACGGAAATTTCGTAGTACGTCTTTTGTGGCGCAATAGTATGCTTAGTTACATAGCAGCAACGTGATCAGGAGCATAGCCATGTTACTGTTTCTTTGCTTTTGTTAGTCTGGGAATGAACGAAGGAGTAAGCCATTCCCAATTTAGGGCAAATGGTTCCGGGAAGGGAACCTCCATCACTGGAGGATAGGCACCCTGACTATGCAGCACCGGGACTCTAACACGGACCTAACTCGAACGATAAGTCCGAAGCTTGCACCTCTGACCACTCGGCCAATGGGGCAGCTGCATTTCCTTTTCGGCGCAATTGTATGCATAGTTTCGTAGCAATAAAATCATCAAGAACCGTTCCCATGGTGCGCTGCCTTTGCGACGCTACTGCATACTTCCTTACGCAGCAGCAAATTAATCAGAAGCATTCTCATGGTTTGTTTTCTTAGTGGCGTATCTGTCTGGTTAGTTACACAGCAGCAAACAGATCAGGAATATTTTCTTGTTACTTTTACTTTCGGTCCAGTTCTCTGCGTCGGTGCATAACCAGTTGAAGTTGTGTCTCAAAAATGAGCATGCTATTTTTACATTTCTGGGGCACTTCTGCTCAGGTTTATAATGCATAATCAGCTACAGATTATGTATGTACGCTTTCATTGAACGCATCTGTGGGAAAGCTAATCATAAAAAGTCATCTCAAGTTTAGCTTATAGGAACGAGAAAATATTCCTGATCTGTTTGCTGGAAGTTCCTTCCCCGGAACCAGTTGCCCTAAATTAGGTTTACGATTCAGAAATTTTTGAAGCAATAATTTCGGAATATAATGGCTTCGGCGCGCATCTGAAAATTATCCAACCTGATTTAAATAACTAAAACTATGCTTGAGTTTTTATTTAATTATAAGGCTTAAAACTATGCTTGACTTGAGTTTTTATTTAATTATAATATCAGACGCGTGGAATTAAGTCCCCAAGAAGATTTTTCTTATGCTTGTGGCGAATTCACACACAGCTGTTCTGGCACAAGTGAATACGATAAATTAAAGACGAGGATCTCTTCGAAACCACAATTTCCCTAACTTTTTGTGACATATGCACTGCAAATGAATTTTGCAGATAAAGAACTATGTTGCTTATTCTTCCCAGATAATGCGATTTTTCTACTTTAAATAAATTATTTCTGTATCTGACTGTTAAAAAGTACAATCAGCAAATGGATTTTGTTGAAATTTTTTTTTTAACATCCTCACCCAGATAATAATGAAAGAACTATGGTGAAACCGTAAAACACCTCATTTACGAACTCTCTTGAAATATTTAGTTTTACCGTAAAAAACAGTGCCCTTAAAAGTGAGTTTTGCGAAACAGTCGAACTTCAACGGAGCTAACACGCTTAACACGAATTATTTCTCCTACGAACTATTTCTTAATTCCCCGACCATTTTCACTTGTACTAAGAGTCTATTTAATTCTTTAACAGGAAATGCCCTTAACATGAAATACCGGTTTAGACGAACTGACATTTTATCAGAAAAGAAATTAGAGGAATGTTTTGGTTAGCCGGTTAATGTTACTGCTTGGTTCAGTTCAGTTTGAAGCCCACTGAGGCACTTGGCTTGTCTTTTGTTTCAACTGTGCAAATGATAGAAAACTGGCTGTAAACGGTACTATACTGTGCAAATTAAATGGGACAAAGTAAAAAATCACTATTCTTTCCAAATCTATGCCTTTATATCATTCTATGCCTTGATATACTCTGATAAATACCTGTATTAGTATGAAGTATGTCCTCCTTTAGCAGAAATGACCTCTTGAATTCGTTTTGGCATTGACTCCCCTAATTGAGTGCACATATTTTTGACTTCATAATCGTGGAACCACACTTTTATATCATTCGTTATCATGCGTTCTTTGGTTATACAGTCCATTTTACCTAAACGTCTCTTCAAAATATTCCACAAGTTTTCGATGGGATTTAAGTCTGTTGAATTTTCAGGCCAATCAAGCAAATGAATTTCATTTTCCCGCATGAAATTCTTGACCAATTTCAAATTGTGACATGGGGCCAAGTCATGTTGAAATGTTCCGTAGAAATTTTGCAAGAATGGGACAATCCTACGTTGTAATATTTCTCCGTATTTGGCTGAATTCATCATACCTTGAACAGGAACTAAGCTTCCAGTGCCATTTTATGTAAAAAAACCCCAAAACATCTGTTTCAGAGGGTGTTTTACAGTTTGTTTGAGATGCTCAGGTCTTAAGGGTTCACAGTTGCTTCGTCTAACGACATTTGCTTGGTAACCCTGCACAAATAAATGAGTTTCATCACTGAAAATTACCTTTTTCCAGTCGTCAGCAGTCCATGATTTATATTTTTTGGCCCATGCTAAACGTTTTATCTTCATTTTCGCATTCAAATATTGTTTTTTCGTTGGTCTTCTTCCGGGCAACTTCCGGAAGCCTACGGCGAACAGTTGAATCACTAACATCACAACCACTAGCCAATAAATCTCTTTGAAGGTCGGTGCTGGTTTAATTTTTTATTAATTTTACTATTTCTGATTAGATATTTATCGATTCGCGGAGTTGTTTTTCGTTTTCTTCCACGTTTACCTCTAATTTTTGGAGACGATGATCCAGATGCCTTGTATCGCGTAAGCAGTTTTGATACACTTGATTTGCCTACACCAACTGCAGAAGCGATATCTCTCACTGTCATAGAAGTGTGATCCTTCAGAGCAATTATTTTTGCACGCTTCCTTGTGGAAATATCAATTTTTCAATACACGAAAGCAACACGTACTCCAAGAGAGCAGAAACTAACATCCACCTACCACACACGAAAGCTCAGAAATGAAGCTGAAGTACCTATTTTCTGTTTAAAACCTGTCAAACCACATTCTTACTATCAAGTTCTAACAGTCACACCACCTCACAGCTGATAAAACCGGTTTACGTGGGTTTCCGACGTCAACTGGCGATCACATTACAAGGTGAGGCTTTGGGCAGAGGGTTCTCCTCCCTTATCAATCCCTCTCATCTGCTTAGGTTGAATTCCTTTCCCATTAGAACACGAGAAAGACGACACCGAATTTTCGGTTGTAATGAGCACGTCTTTTGAATCATTTGCGACGCGAATGAAATTTATCAAAGTTATTCATAGTCAGTGAAACCGGTTATAAAAAAATCTATCGGATTTCTACAATCGATAGAACATTGAGAAATTCAACCAGCTACTAACTTCCACCAGCGGCTAAAAAGCGTGTTCTAAAAATTAACAAATATAATGCACAAAATGTTTTCCATAGCAGAAGAAAGATATTTTCCAATCGAATGTTTAAAGAGAAGAAATATAGAAGGAAAAATTATATAACTCTACGCCTCCTAGCGGAAACATTTTGCATAATGTAAAAGTTGAAATTAGGCGGAAAGTATTCTTCATTGCAAAAGCTCTGTATATGCTAAGGAAAAATAACTTTTCAAATACGTCTTGCGGATGCGGAGATAGCTCGAGAAAATTTTGACCTTTAAGCCCTCAAGCGGAAGAGCTATGCGTTATTTGAAGATGATAATGTTCCTCATCTTTATTGCAGCGATTGGCATAGAGTAAATAAAGAAATTTCTCAATATAATTTTTAGAACAGGAGATACAGCTGCAAACAGAAATTCACAAACACCACCTAACTACGCAACTGGGAACTACAAAAATTCCTTCGGTACAAATCTATAAAGTGTGCCACAACATAAATGGTATCCGAGATTAAAGAAAATTTTTATAGCAGACAATTAGAAGCAGTGATATTGGGAAACACAGATTAAATATTTGCGCCCTATACCCGAGAAATTGTGCAATATCTTGGAAAGAAAATATACACAAAATGTTTTCATAGTTAGTAGTATCTGAACGAAAAATATTTTTTTTCAATCAGGTTTTTAGTCCCGCAGATATTCCTGCGCACTGTAAACGAATACGTGAGCTTACGCCCTCTAATGGATGCCTTGTGCGTTAAGAAAACATTTAAATTGTATGAGAAACATTTCGCACCGGAAATGTTTCCAATAAAGAAATAATTTTTCAAATCCGACTCTTAGAAGCAGAGATACCGCTAAAAATAGGATCTACGTCTACGCCCGTGGTGGAAGAACTACGCGCTGTTTTAAGCAGAAGGTATTCTCAAAAGATTTTCCGAGGTGAGCGATATACACTGCTGGACACCCAAAATGCAACACCAAGAAAGAAGCATCCGATTGGCCTGAAATTCGCAGTATGCGTCGCTCGCGAGAGGACATGCAAACGATTAGCATTACAGGGCATAGGCAAATCGTGTGCGCCCGGCACGCCACAGAAAAGCACTATAAGAAGGGTGCACAGAAGGCAGGGTGTAAGTAGTGGAAGTGTGTTGTGCTGCTGGAGCCTCCTGATGACTCGTCGCAGAATACGGTAGCCATTCCAGCACGTTTCGGAGTTCGACAGAGGACGAATAGTGGCTTATCGCGACAGCGGTTTATCGTACGGAGACATCGGCGCCCGTATGGGGCGACATCCAGCCACAGTGAGGCGAGTATGGCTTCGGTGGGTGCAGGAGGGACGGGCGGACCAACGTGAGTGATTGCCGCAGCCGCGGCACACCACCGAACGCGGGACCGGCGTGATGTGCGGCGCGCATTGACGGCTCGCATCGCCACATTACGAACGTTAGCGCAGGAATTAGGGTGGGTTGCGCAACAACCTGTGTCAGCACGTACTGTTCGACGTCGTCTGCACGGCGCCCATTGCTCCGATTACCATTGACGTTACACCACCGGCGAGTGCGGCGGCAGTGGGCTGTTTAACGCCACAGCTGGACTACGGAATGGCACGACATTGTCTTTTCCGGCGAATCCCACTTCAGCCTGCAATACTACGATGGTCGGATCCGCGTGTGGCGGCACCGTGGCGACAGACTGTGTGACGCCTGAATTATGCATCGCAATACCGGACCGTCGCCTGGCGTTATGGTTTGGAGTGCAATTAGATATGACAACCGCAACCCTCTGGTAGTCATTGCCGGTACACTCAACAGCCACCGCACCATCTCCGACGATTTGGAGCCTGTAGTCCTCCCTTACCTGCAGGACCTGCCAGCGGCCACGTTTCAACAGGACAATGCGCGCCGGCACGTGGCACACATCGTGCAACAATTCTTCACGGCCCACCAGGTGTCACTGCTGCCGTGGTACACCTGTTCTCCCGATATGTCGCCCATCGAACACGTCTGGTCGCTGATCGGCAACCGAGTGGCCCGGAAAGCGCCACCAACGGCTACGCCTGATGAACTGTGGCAACGTGCGGAAGCAGCCAGGACTGACATACCCCAAGCCCACATCTAAAGCCTGTTTCGTTCGATGCCGCGGCGTGTAGCGGCCGTTATTGCCAGCCATGGGGGCCACATGAACTATTGATTTGTGTGGCCCCCATGGCTATTGATGTCTGCGTGTTCCGTAGTCGCACGGGCCTGTAAGTTTAATCGTTTCATCTTTGTATCTGTTGTAATGTGTCCAGTAAATCTGGCTTTGCTATCTCGTGTCCTTCTTGGTGTTGCATTTTGGGTGGCCAGCAGTGTATTTTCATGTAAGAACGCTGGTCTAACACCGTGACTCGACTTACTTAAGGAGCAGCACGCTTCCATTTCCAAACCCTTCCACGTCCACACAGCAAATGATAGTTTGTCGTTCTCACACTACTGTCTTGCTGAAAGTCTGACCTTGACATGATGCAATCATTTTCTCGATTGCATCATTCCCTTCCATTTTAGATTAACGTGTGCCTTTTAGCTCCCTCGTACAACGGACAGCGTGATAGCGTGGAAATACTAACTAGCACTAGCGGTCAGCTATGGAAGTTCAAATAGAAGAAAACAACTAGCGGGCCCATGTACCTGTTCAAAGGCAACGTTTATGGCAAAAGTGGATGTACATAGTGCAATGTTTGAAGAAATTCTTGATGCTAAAGAAGGAAGCATAGCCGAAATTCAACGCGTTAGCAACGTCGTAAATTTCTTTACCTACAGCTGATTCAGAAATCCTAAATATCAGAGATGAAACTACAGAGAAATGAAGGTGCAATACACTGAAACAGGTACATGAAGATGTTGGTGTAAATAATCAGTAACATTTTACAAGAGCTACAATAGTAAAGTGCTAAAAATGGAAGATCTAATAGCTGAAATAAAAAGATCTACGCATTAAATGTGCGTGTAGGCCACGAAAGAAAAATCCTAAATATTCCTTGCATGAAATCAAATGAAGGAAATTATTTTACCTAGTGGCTTATTGAATGGGTTTTATGGTTTAGGTGGGCGGTCCATCAGGTGGGTTCGATAACCTGAGACTTTTGCGTAAAACATTTGCCATTTTTAGTCCAAAAAATTCTTCCTTTACATAAAGAAAATCTCATTGTGATTCCTTTGTTCCAACTTTTAGTGACTCACTTTAGCATTTAACACTATAAGGTGTCGCCCGTCCTTAATTTGAGGCCACCGACTCCAAAGAAGGAACAAAACGAGCTTGATGGGATCCCATGCACCGTTTAGGGCTCAAACCAATGCCGTCTAGAAAATACAAGGCCATGACATCAGAAAAATGAGTTCCCTGCGTTTGTGACGTCAGTCTTGTGTTACAGGTCCTGATACGTTGGTGTCGTGTGTGACGTCATATACGACAGCCTTGGAAACCAAACCGTAGCCTTGGTTTCCGCATGACGTCACTAAAAGAGGAAACTCATCTCGCTTTGTACTTTTTAGACGGGTTTCCTTAAACACGGGATCGGTTCACACGACTCTCCAGAAGTCCACGCCTCCGACCACTCGGCTGCTGTGCGGTCATTCTGATGTTAGACCACTTGAAGTGAGCTTGCACCTACGATTCGTGACTGTTCCCTAGATACATCCTACTACAAGAAAAAGAGGTATCTCTCAGTTGGGTGTCATGTTAGATAAGATGCTCTGTAAAAACTCAAATTTGACGGCGAAGAAGAAGATCGAAACTGCGCCTTTTCGCTCCGGAGCCAGTTGTTCTAACCAGGGAAATTAGAATAATACTTCTGGAGATAATAAATACAGACATTTCACATGGACCAGGAACATCAAACAGAAGTCATCGCTCTTTCCACGTTTATGTTGTGCAGTGGAAGCATATCTGGCGCGTAACTGGAAGACCCTGGGTTCGATTCCCGGTGGCGGCCAATGAGAATTTTTCCGTGACTCACTTATAAACGTGGAAAAAGCGATGACTTTTGTTTGATGACTTCTTGAGATGCCTTGAGTCTCTTAACCGTGAAGCCGCAAAGTGTGGAAATTTGACGTTGTTTACATGATACCAAGCAATTTCCACTTTGTGTATTTTGGAATTGCGTGGTTTTGGGTTGTAGAAATCGTGTTAATATCAAGCCGGAATGAATTACACTTCTTACAAGAGTGAAGCTTTCAACTTTAACATTATGTTTTGTTTAGAATTCGCACTAACGTTCGTGTATTTCATTTTAAAATAAAAACGGGAAGGAGCCTCAAAATAATTAAGAATTTTATAAATCCAGTATTTTATCACACATCGGCAGCAAGTTACGATGCGAAATTGGAAACATTTGCAACGAAAGAAGGCGATTCGGTAAACACAAAATGCATTGCAATAGCCTTGAAAACCGTCAGCTTTCCCACACTTTGACGGCCGTCGCTTGCGGTTATAGGCTTCACGCAAAGTGGTAGTTCTCATTAAGAAGGGCATCTCCAGATTTCCTATTCTAACCTCCTTGGTTCTAACCTCTTAAACTTCTCCTACGGAATGTATAGCTGCAGATTTGTCGTCTTGACACGTGCTTCACCTATGTAGTACGTTACAGCTCTTGTTACGCTGAACTTGCTCGTCCCATGGTTTCTAGAGGTGAAATGTTAGATAGCGTGATTCGTGGTTCCAATGCACTTCTATGTCCTGTGAGCGAGATCTACTTCACGTGGTCTAACATCTTATCACAAGGAGAGCAATGCCTATTGGTGGAAAAGAACAATTTTTCTGGTTTGTCTTGTTTGTTTTTGACAAAAAACAGGGTACTTTTAAAAGACGTTTGGCACTTTCCATCCGTCGGCAGCAGGTGAAAGACGTTTGTTTACAAAAAACACAGGTTACAGAAGCCGGCACGTAAAATTTTGATCTTTTTTTTTCCATGAAAAACATTTAAGAACTTTCTTTTTTCTTTTTTTTTAATTGGAGGTTTAACGACCACCGTGAGCAACTCAGTGGGATATAAGCAGTCGCCCGTCCCTAATTTAGGGTCACTGGTTCCAGGGAAGGGAGAGAGCCAGTGTCGTAAGACAAACACAACATCCATGCCTCACCGGGATTCGAAACCGGACCCCTTTCGGACGAATGATCAGAAGCCATCGCTTAGACCACTGCGGTTTTCTTCCGTGGGCTAAATTCTTTCTTTTTTTATTTTTTATTTTTTCATATACCATCCATTCGGTAATTACATTTACAAATTCTGGAATATTTTTGATGAAATATTTGTAAACTGTTACTTTGACTTTCTAATTATTTACTAGGAACTCACGCACACTAGAACATTAAGCAACGAAATGCAGTTCTGTTAACTCTTGAGACAATTTTAATTACATCTTTTTCCAAACGCATTAGGTTTTTGCATATACATGAAATACAAGAGGTATTATAAATAATTTCTTGTCAAGTCTAACAGTCAAAAATATGTGATGCTGTATGGGTTGTCAATAAAACAGGTCGAGCTATACCGCTTTTCCAGAATCCTGGAACAAGTTTAGGAGACTCCCATTCTTCACTTTCGGGGTCATAGCCAACAAAGTAAATTATATTATCGAAGTCATTGTTCTTCTGAAGAGCGTACAGTTTACCTGCACACGAAACTAATGATGTACCGCCGAAAGTAATTTGTTTTATTGGAGCTATCATATTCCATTGGCACGTGACGGGGTCATAAACCTCTGCTGTATCCAAATTATTCTCGCAAGTGCTGAAAGCAGCTTGCCTATGTTTATCCTCAATACCTTTAGAAACTCGCTGTGTAGAGTAACCTCCACACACGTACACTTTTCCATTCAAAGTTGAGCATCCATGGTTGTACCTTTCTTCAATCATCGATGAAATTTCAACACTTCTGGCCGTGAACCTGTTAAAAGTCTCACACGAATTAAACGTATTATTTAAATTACAACCGCCAGTGACGTAAACGTTCTGACCAAGGCACGCGATTCCCGGACTTTGACGACCAGTTTTTATTCTGCCAACTTCCAAGCACACGAGATGATCTAAATCCATACAGTGCACCACTTCCGGAGAGCCAGCACGGTTTCCAAAAAAGTAAATCTTGCCTTGGTGAAAAGTTATTTCGGCATGCTTTGGCATTCTCAAGTCGCTGTTCAAAGCGCAGCGTAGTTCAAGTCTTTTTAGGCACAGAGATGCCATGTGTCCATTAGCTAAAAATAGAATCTTTTCTTCTGTACAAACGACGTATGGCTTCATTTCAGTGCAAAACTGCGGCAATTCGCATACAATTTTCCATTTGTTGTCGATAGGATTAAAATACAAGACGGAAAACGAAGCCCTGAAGTACCATCTTTTGTGAGTAGGATTGCAAATACAGTACAGTGGTCCTCCTAACATTTTTGAACATTTGACATAGTGTTTCCTTTCGCAGTACCTCTCACTTAAATTGAACTTGGGAAGCACAGGATTGCGCAGTAATTTCGTGCACTCTGAAGATTCTAGGATCAGCTTCTCGGAAAAAATATGATTGTTTATATAGTCCGAAGTTAACAGATTTACTCGTACGTATTGCATTAGTTGGATCAGAAAGACAGAGCGTTCGGATTCATCAAACTTAACCCATCGCAAAACCGATTCAAACACGGTTTGTTCACTGATTACCAACAAATCGTCTCTCTGAATGAATTTTTCTAGCTCCCGAAGAGACAAATTAAGGAATTCTTCTGTCTTGGAAACATCTTCAAAATTTTCCCGTATATAGAGACCAGTTCTTTCTATCACTGATGTGTGATTGCTATATTGACCGCGTTCGTGTATACTTATGGCAGAACTGGGATTCAATCTCTTCAAAAGAAACTTGAAACATACATCAACAACCTTATCCATTTGCAAGTAAACTGCTGTTGTCAGTAAATCATCAACCGTGACAGAGGTTATGCGCAATCTGCCACTGTACACAAAGTTAATAATAGTCTCTAAACATTTAGCGTCTACTTCGTGAACTGCGATTTCCTTACACTTACTGTCTTTAAAATTGTTCCGGAACATAATTCGGAAAAATGGAATTGTACTTGCCAGGACAACTCGATGCGCTTCAAAGGATTTCATTCCTATTTTGATGGTAACATCACACAGTTCTCTGGTTCCTCTCATCTCTTCAAAGGTCCGGAAAGCATCGGACGCAAAGTTAGCATCAAAGTGGTCATAAATATCTTTGGACTCCATATTGAACAAAACGTAAACTAATTCCTTCTTAATTAACAATGCTAAACGTTTCTGCAACGCAAATTCCAAACAACAACAAACTAAACCGAACAACCAGAAGCAATTTGAAAGTGGCTCACGAGAGTCGCAATAAAACATAAAACGTGGGGCAATAATTATGGTTTCTGGTTCAAGATTGCATTCACGTTTTCACGTGGCAGCATTTTACAAGTTAAATTTAAGATTTAAATTTTAAGGTTTTTTTCCAATGGAAAAACTTTTGTACACATTTCCTTCACAATTAGTGTGTTCCCAAGGATAAAAACTTGAACATCGATTAAAATAACTTCATATTATAACTTGGAATACTTAATGTTTTCTAAAACATAACCATAATTACATTAAAAATCAATAACGTTTCCTTTGGTGGTGTTGAAACCAGAAAAAAGATGGCGCGACCTGTACTTTGATGACGTCAGTAGACAAACAAATGTTGGATTGCATAATTATGGTTATGTTATAGAAAATGTTAAGTATTCCAAGTTATAAAATGAAGCTATTTTAATCGATGTTCAAATTTTCATCCTTGGGAACGCACTAATTGTGAAAAAATGCGTACAGAAGTTTTTCCATTGGAAGTATAGGAAGCAAAATTACTTGACGTCCACCTTAAGCAGCGAATACCTAGCACCGTGGTTTTCATTAAGAACTGTAAATATTCGTATTAAACGGAAGCCAAGTCATCACCCAGACTATCATGTTATTGCCTGATGACTTGGCTTCATGTTTATCATGTTTCAGTGGGTACCATATTTATCTGTATTATTCTTAATTTCATTCGTAATTGTATGCGATGTACTAAAAAATTCGAGAGAGTACCCTGGTAAGCTTTTTAAATAATTTATGCTAAGCATCTTTTGCATGCCAAGATCTTTGTGGGTGTGAAATAAAACAAGTGATTCTAGAGTATGCATTTATTTACGTACAGCACATTTCATTTATTCGCGTCACTCCCGACCACACCGAGCCACAGTCCGGTACATACTAAGTGAAATTAAATCATAACAACAAACAACAAGGTTTACTAATTCCTGACATTGAGTGATGGTTAGGTAGGTGTATTAATGCATGTTACTATCATAAAACCAATGAAAGAGAAATGCGAGTCATAAAAGTAATTATGTACTGAACTACGGCGGCGGCAATGGCAATCAGTATTTCGGCAGTTTAGTTTTTCAAAAACAACATTTATTTTTATTATTATATATTATTCAGATAAAGACGAATGTAAGAAACGCCCTTGAAACCGATGAAATCTGATGTAGCTACGAAAGTCCTTCTGAACATGCGCCAGCAAAAACCTGACCCTAAAATAGAAAGAAATGTTGAATCGCAAGTGTGTTCGTGAGGGGTGTTGGTAACTTTTGGTCTAGGACATCGGTTTCCAGCCGGTGGTACGCGTACCCCTGGGGGTACGTGCTGGGACGTTCAAGGGTACACGAAAACTAATCAGTAATGGCGGAAAAACAAGTAAAGTAAAAAAAAATGCAAAACGTTAGTTATGGAACAATAAATGTTACGTTTGAATCACCGCTAATGGAGACATTTAAAAACCAGCTCATATTAGCGAATGATGATTGGTGAGGGCTTGGCTATGAACTCCTCCCCCAAACCAGTGATGTATTAAAGAAGGGGCTTAGCGCGCCGTAGCGGGGCTAAGGCACTTTTCGTGGTTACATGGTAATAGAATGTGGGCAGAGGAACTTTTTAAATGATCATGTATGCAAAAATAGGTAAAACTGTGTTCTGTATGCAAACGTACTCGTATCTTAACCGAATGTTCATACTACAGAAATGGCCGCCCCGGGGGTAGGGTGGTCTGAGACGCAGACTTCTGACCATTCTTCCGAGCTGAGACTGAGTCCCAACCCCGGTTGAGTCATGGGTGGTGTACATAGCCACAAAGGTGCTGGATCTGTCTCTTCCCTGGAACAAGTGACCCGAAATTAAGGACCGGCGATTGCTTTTAGCCATTTCAGTTGCCCATGGTAGTTTTTTTTTTTTATTGGAGGTTTAACGACCACCGTGAGCAACTCAATGGGTTATAAGCAGTCGCCCGTCCCTAATTTAGGGTCACTGGTTCCAGGGAAGGGAGAGAGCCAGTGCCGTAAGACAAACACAACATCCATGCCTCACTGGGATTCGAACCCGGACCCCGTTCGGACGAATGATCAGAGGCCATCGCTTAGACCACTGCGCAACCGGGGCGGCCCCCATGGTAGTTGTTAAACACAGAAACAAACAGACAAAAAGTACTGTGTAGATTGATCTACATAGTTGGATAACGCAGTAGGGTGTCTCACAAATAATAAGATTCTATCACAAAGAGAATATGAACTCCTTTGTCTAGACAGTCAAAATAAATTTGTAGGAGGTGGCTACTCCGTAGGGTTAAGATTTCAGTGCTCAGAGAGAAAACGGTACTGATGGACATTTGTGTTAAACAACTCGCCACTGGTACCAACTCCAATAAAAGTAATCCCCTGAGCTCATTCTCTGACTCCTTACGGGCAATACAAAAATCTTAAACATGGATGTACCATATAATCATAGTAAAAACGACGCATTAGTCATATTGAATTGATGTTACTCTGTTAGTTCACAAATATTCCCAATGCATATTTAAAATCGTATAGAACGCCACAGAGCCGTATTTAAACAAAAGTTATATAATCTTAGCATATGTCTCTCACGTTACATTCCTCCTGTTATTTAAAATTGCTCAGATTACACAGTTTTAAGCAGTTTTAGTATAAATTGATATTGTAATTAGTAATGAAAATTAAAAAATAATAAATAATAAAAACAGCGAATCAGATTTTAAAAATTTTGAGGGTATTTTTTCCCTAGCCCGTTCAGCGCTAAGGCACTTTTTTTATTTAGAACTACATCACTGCCCCAAACCACTCTTCTACCAAACATTACGCACAGTTCATGCGTCACTTTTGTCACCCGTCCTCCTTTCCAGAACAATCGCGTGTTACTAATACATCCCTAGCCAGACTGTTTGATCAGTTCAGTTATTGACTGAGTATATACACTGACGGAAAAAATCCTAACACCAAGAAGGGGTTGTGTTAGATAATCGACAGTTGGTAGGCGGTGAGAGTACATCTGTAAGATGACGTCTATGCAAATTTCGCGCTCGGCGCATACGTGTGGCGCTAGTAGCGCCCCTCGGAACATGCAAAGCAGATTTGCTGTAAATACGCTCTGTAACGTTCGTGAGCGTTAGTTATCGTTGAGATTCGACGTAATGTGTTGATATTAGTCAAGAATGCCTTTAAGAAGACGAAGTAGCCATTATCAACAGCTCACGGAGTTTGAACGAGGTCGTGTAATAGGGCTACGAGAAGGTGGATTTTCTTTCCGCAATATTGCAGAACGACTTTGCAGAAATGTAGCCACTGTACATGATTGTTGGCAGCGGTGGTCAAGGGAAGGTACTGCCTCAAGAGGACCGGGTTCCGGCCGGCCACGTGGTACTACTGTGAAGGAAGACCGCCGTGTACGGCTTATGGCCGTGGCGCATCGTACCGCGTCTGCGGCAGCAATTCGAGCTGCAGTTGCCACCACAGTGACACAACGAACTGTTACAAATCGGTTACTTGAAGGACAGCTCCGAGCCAGACGTCCCTGTAGCGTGCATTCCACTTACTCCAAACCACTGCCGTTTGCGACGTCAGTGGTGTCAAGCTAGATCTCATTGGAGGACGGAGTGGAGATCTGTTGTGTTTTCTGACGAAAGCCGGTTCTGCCTGGGTGCCAGTGATGGCCGTGTGTTGGTTAGAAGGAGGCCAGGTGAGCGCCTGCAACCAACCTGTCTGCGGCCGAGACACACTGGACCTACACCTGGAGTTATGGTCTGGGGAGCAATTTCCTATGACAGCAGGAGCACTCTCGTGGTTATCCCACGCACCCTGACGGCACAGTTGTACGTCGGTCTGCTGATTCAACCTGTTGTGCTGCCATTCATGAACAGCATTCCAGGGGGTGTTTTCCAACAGGATAACGCTCGCCCGCATACCGCTGTTGTAACCCAACATGCTTTACAAAGTGTCGACATGTTGCCGTGGCCTGCTAGATCACCAGATCTTTCACCAATCGAGCACGCATGGGACATCATTGGACGACAACTCCAGCGTCACTCCCAACCAGCATTAACAGTCCCTGTATTGACCGACCAAGTGCAACAGGTATGGAACTCCATCCCACAAACTGACATCCAGCACCTGTACGACACAATGCATGAACGTTTGCGTGCTTGCATTCAAAACTCTGGCGGTTACACCGGTTATTAATGTACCAGTATTTCACATTTAAAATGGCTCTTCTCGCGCTTACAATAAGCTGTAATCTTGAAACCTTAATCGATTAAATATGTTACCTATACAAATGTATTGCCGCCATTTCATTCCTCTACAACTATTTTTTCGTGATGTTGGGATTTTTTTCCGTCAATGTATTTATCAAACAAAGATCTTCGCTCTTTCCACGTTTATAAGTGAGTCACGGAAAAATTCTCATTGGCCGCCACCGGGAGTCGAACCCAGGGTCTTCCAGTAACGCACCGGATATGCTTCCGCTGCAAGAAGCATATCCGGCGCGTAACTGGAAGACCCTGGGTTCGACTCCCGGTGGCGGCCAATGAGAATTTTTCCGTGACTCACTTATAAACGTGGAAAGAGCGAAGATCTTTGTTTGATGTTCCTAGTCCACGTTATATGTCTGTATTGATATATTTATGTTCACAAAGTTCAGTACGATTTATTGCAGAAACGGTACGGTTAAGCAATTGAGCATACGTAAGCACGTGAATCGTAAACCTACAACTTGCAACTATTAAATTTAATTAAAACTCTATTAGCCATAAAATGCAGAAAGTCGGACGGCATCTCTCTGTCGCACAACAGTTAAAGTGCAATGAGTTCTGCGAAAGATATCTTCCATAGCCAAAGGATAGGGCTGCAGAGATAGATCTATGAAAGGTGGTGAACCAATCTGAGTTGAAGACCATTCGTATTTTGATGAAATCTCACTACAGCAAAATATGAAGGGAAAGTTTTCCTTTTCGAATTTAGGCTCTTAGACATAAGCATTTTTGTATACCACGGAACATTACAAACATATAATAGATTACGAGACTAAACCTTGTCTTGTCTCATAAAAACAATAAAGTAAAATTTGAGTTTTAGAGCTGACCATATGAACTAACGCATATATCAAAAGAATGCAAAACATTCTCAGCTGTACAAGTGAAAGTGTAAAGCAATAACATTATGTACGGGGGTCCTAACAAAAGTTCTGCACACTAGCCATTTTGGGGAAAAGTGTGAAGTAACGGAGAAAACTTACTTTACTGCAGTTTAATGTACACCCCTCCGCTACTAATGACAGCTTGCTAGCGGTGAGGAAGGTCCTGGATGCCCCGTAGTTCGCCATCTTTGTTCAGCTGTCGTATCACTCGGGTCACATCCAATGACAGTTCGTCCAGCGATTCGTAGCGGAAGCCACGGAGCCGATTTTTTAACTTTGGGAAAAAAAACAAAGTCGGGTGGATTGAGATCAGGATTCTATACTGGGTGGGATAAAGTTTCTCAGCCATATTTCGACAAAATATCCCGTACCGACGCTGCACCATGACACGATGCGTTGTCATACAGCACGATCGTTCCCGCTTCCAACAAGTTGGGGCAATTTTGACGAATTTTTGGCCTCAACGTTTTCCTCCGAAAGTCACGACAAAATTGTGCGTTGGCATTTTGCCTTACCGGCACTCGATCAGAGACCATAACACCCTGGGCATCGTACGCAAAAATCATCATTTGCTTCACTTTGGATTGTTGCCGATGACACATTGAGGGGCGGGGAGAACTTGGAAGCCTCCATTCCGCTGATTGTAACTTCTGTTCCGGCTCAAAATCACGGGTCCAAGTCTCATCAATTGCGACAATTCTGTTCAGGAAGGTGTCGCCCTCCCTTTAGAACCTGTGAAGGTGATTCTGTGCGATGCTCACTCTGGCTGTCTTCTGCTCGGGGACGAGGAGTTGATGAAGCATTCAGCGCGCGCCGATTTGTCTTTTCTCCAGTGAGTTGGTCAAAATCCGGTGAATAGACATGGTGGACAAATTCGCCTGATGAACAATCTCCTCGATTGCCAAACGGCGATTCTCTTCGAGAAGCGTTGCAACAATGGGGCCAGATATTTTGGCTGTCGCCGTTTGAGGTCGGCCAGAGCGGGGATCATCTTCAATGCTGCTTCGGCCCTCCCGAAAGCGCGATGCCCAGCGAGGAATTGTACTTCGATCAAGAGTCCCTTCCCACAAACATCTTGCAAGGTAGTGTGGATCTGTGTCGGAGTTTTTCCCCGCAGAGTTTCTACACTGCTGGCCCCCCAAAATGCAACACCAAGAAGGAAGCATCCGATTGGCCTGAAATTCGCAGCATGCTTCGCCCGCAAGAGGACATGCAAACGATTAGCATTGCAGGGCATATGCAAATCATGTGCGCCCGGCACGCCACCGAGAAGCACTATAAGAAGGGTGCACAGAAGGCGCTGTGTAAGTGATAGAAGTGTGTTGTGCTGCCGGACCTGTGCGTGGGAAGCTTCCTGATGCCTCGTCGCAAAATACGGCAGTCATTCCAGCATAATTCGGAGTTCGACAGAGGAGGAATAGTGGCTTATCGCGACAGCGGTTTATGGTACCGAAACATCGGCGCCCGTGTGGGAAGACATCCAGCCACAGTGAGACGAGTATGGATTCGGTGGGTGCAGGAGGGACGGACGGACGGACGGACGTGAGCGATTGCCGTAGCCGCGGCACACCACCGAACGAGTGGACCGGCATGTTTTGCGGCGGGCATTGACGGCCAGCACCGCCACATCACGAACGTTAGCGCAGGAATTAGGGTGTGTTGCGCAACAACCTGTGTCAGCCCGTACCGTTCGACGTCGTCTGCAGGAGCGGGGACTTGTCACACGGCACCCATTGCTCCGATTACCATTGACGTTACACCACCGGCCAGTGCGGTGGCAATGGGCCGTTGAACGCCGCACCTGGACTACGGAACGGCACGACATTGTCTTCTCCGACGAATCCCGCTATTGCCTGCAACACCACGATGGTCGGATCCGGGTGTGTAGGCACCGCGGCGAGAGACTGTATGAAGCCTGCATTATGCATCGCCATACCAGTCCGTCGCCTGGCGTTATGGTTTGGGGCGCAATCGAATATGACACCCGCACCCCTCTGGTACGCATCGCCGGTACACTCAACAGCCTCCGCACCATCTCCGACGTTTTGTAGCCTGTAGTCCTCCCTTACCTGCGGGACCTGCCAGCGGCCACGTTTGAACAGGACAATGCGCGCCCTCACGTGGCACGCATCGTGCAACAATTCTTCACGGCCCACCAGGTGACACTGCTGCCGTGGCCCACCTGTTCTCCCGATATGTCGCCCATCGAACACGTCTGGTCGCTGATGGGCAACCGAGTGGCACTGCAAGCACCACCCACGGCTACGCCTGATGAACTGTGGCAACGTGTGGAAGCGGGCTGGACTGAAATACCCTAATCCCACATCCAAAGCCTTTTTCGTTCGATGCCGTGGCGTGTAGCGGCCGTTATTGCCAGCCATGGGGGGGGGGGGCACACGAATTATTGATGTCTGCGTGTTCGGCAAGTCGCACGGGCCTGTAAGCTCAATCGTTTCATCTTTGTATCTGTTGTTATTATGTGTCCAGTAAATCTGGCTTTACTATCTCGTGTCCTTCTTGGTGTTGCATTTTGAGTGGCGGGCAGTGTAGTTCCACGAAAACATGTTTTCAATCGAGGTTTGAGAAGCTCAGAGTTTGCTGCAAATACATCAGGAACAGAAGTAAACAGTTACTATTACTGGTGTCCAAATTATTTTCCATCATAAATCAGAAATTGTATGTTGAACATTTGACACCATGAGTTGTATCCGATGCAGAAAATGTTTTTGGATAGGACTTTTTTAGAAGCGCAGAAATCGGAGAAATCGATATTCATATTTATTCCCTCCCAGCGGAAAATCTATGTATTACTTGAAAAAAAAACTGTGCCCAAAATAGTTTTCGTTATAAATGGCATCGAAAGGAAGATAGAATTGTTTCAGTCGGATATTTAGAAGCAAATATGTGGAAGAAAATACATTTTCAATTCAATTGCATCTGCATTTATGACCTCTAATGGATAAGTTATCCATTGAAAAAAAAACGGAAAGCAAGAATCTTCGTTCTCACATTTCAAGATTTCGAAAGGTAAAAAAGGATTTTTCAAGTAGGACTAACAGTAGCAGAGATATGGTGTCCATGGGCAGACGGACGGACAAACGGACGAACTAAGTGATACTATGCACTGAGGTGCCAAAAAAAAAACTGGGATGGGTGCTACCATTTTCATCACATGCCACCACATCTTGGCGGTTAATGGAATTTTTTTTTTTTTTTTTGATTGGAGGTTTAACAACCACCGTGAGCAACTCAATGGGCTATAAGCAGTCGCCCGTCCCTAATTTAGGGTCACTGGTTCCAGGGAAGGGAGAGAGCCAGTGCCGTAAGACATATACAACATCCATGCCTTGCAGCCCCGGTGGCGCAGTGGTCTAAGGCGCTGGCCTCTGATCATTCGTCCGTAAGGGGTCCGGGTTCGAATCCCGGTGAGGCATGGATGTTGTGTTTGTCTTACGGCACTGGCTCTCTCCCTTCCCTGGAACCAGTGACCCTAAATTAGGGACGGGCGACTGCTTATAGCCCATTGAGTTGCTCACGGTGGTCGTTAAACCTCTAATCAAAAAAAAAAAAAACATCCATGCCTCACCGGGATTCGAACCCAGACCCCTTACGGACGAATGATCAAAGGCCAGCGCCTTAGACCACTGCGCCACCGGGGCGGCGTTAATGGATTCGCACGCAAACGCCGTATTTTTTTTATTTATTTTTTTTTGATTGGAGGTTTAACGACCACCGTGAGCAACTCAATGGGCTATAAGCAGTCGCCCGTCCCTAATTTAGGATCACTGGTTCCAGGGAAGGGAGAGAGCCAGTGCCGTAAGACAAACAACATCCATGCCTGACCGGGATTCGAACCCGGACCCCTTAAGAACGAATGATCACAGGCCAGCGCCTTAGACCACTGCGCCACCGGGGCGTCGTTAATGGAATCGTACGCAAACGCCGTATATTTATATATTTTTTTTGATTGGAGGTTTAACGACCACCGTGAGCAACTCAATATGCTATAAGCAGTCGCCCGTCCCTAATTTAGGGTCACTGGTTCCAGGGAAGGGAGAGAGCCAGTGCCGTAAGACAAACACAACACCCATGCCTCACCGGGATTTGAACCCGGACCCCGTTCGGACGAATGATCAGAGGCCATCGCTTAGACCACTGCGCCCCCGGGGCGGCACGCCGTATATCGAGAGGCAGATATCTCCGCAAGCTCAAGTAGTAGCATTCGCAGTTCAGATGGCAATTTAGGATTGAAGTGATTTCGAGCGGGGTATGATAGTCGGCGCCCGGGAGATGTGCAACTACACCTCGGAATTTACCACGACATTTTGATTTATGCGGTCAAAACTTTTAAGGGTGTACCTGGACTACGCAAACTCAGGTTCCAGAGGGCGAAACCGGTGTGGCCGTAGAAAATCCTTGGACGTTCGTAGACAGCGGCGTTTGGTACCCATAGTAACATCCGCCCAACGTGCAATGTTGCCCAGTTCACAGCGCAATTCAATGCTGTGTCCAGTAGCAGCATCAGCATTCGGACAGTGCAATATTCCCCGTGTTCTACGGGGTTCCGGAGCAGATGGCTCACCCGGGTGACATCGCTGACCCGACGAAACGAAGCTGTGCACCTCGCCTGGGCTCGGGAACAGCGCCTTTGGACGCAGGATGACTAGAAATGTTTAGCATGGTCCAACGGATCGCGTAATCAACTCTATAACGAAGTAAATTTCATCGTCATTTTTGTCCACGCCGGGGCTCGAACCCCTGGCCCCTCATTCCGGAATAAGTCACTCTACCAATTGAGCTACGCGGACGTTCGTTCTGACTGTTATCTGCCCCTTTATGTTGTGTGCGTCCTGCTGGCAGGTACGTCACATCTTCCCCCCCCCCCGAAAGAGGGCCGGGGGCATCGCCCACGGGTCAGCCGTGACCATGAATTGTTGTAGGAAGTCATCCGCTGAAGAAGGTATACTTGAGAACTACCAGTCAATCTAGTGTGTGGAATGCAACGTCACACACATTTTTTTTTCGAAGCGCTGAAGAAGAGATTCTCTTATCTTTCTTATCTCGCGGTGTGGAAGGAACATCACAGCATTGCGAGATCTTGAGCGGCCGGGTCATCCGGAAAGTTCGGGCGCAACTATAACGAAGTAAATTTCTCCATCATTTTTGTTCACGCCAGGGCTCAAACCCGGGTCCCCTCATTCCGGAATAAGTCACTCTACCAATTGAGCTACGCGGACGTTCGTTCTGACTGCTATCTGCCTTTATGTCGCGTGCGTCCTGCTGGAAGGAACGTCACAAATCTTTCAGGCAGATGGCCGACTCCGAATGTGGTAACAATCTCACGAGCCAATGGATCCCGCATGCCTACAAGGGACAGTGGAGGCCGGTTGTGGTTCTGTTATGGTGTGGGTTTTTTTCAGCTGGCACGCATTAGGACCTCCCATACGTCTGCAGACCGATCTGACCAGTGGAGGCTACGCCATCCTTGGGGATCATTTGCACCCGCTTATGGGTTCGACCTCTTTCAACAGGATAATGCGCTACCTCGCACGTCCACAGTCACCTGATTACGGCTGGAGGAACATTCCACGGGGTTTGGCATTCTGATTTGGCCCCCTCGTTTGCCGAGTTTAAACGCCATCGAACCCATTTGAGATGCTGTTCAACGTACCGTCAATGCTAGGAATCAGCGATTATTAAGGAATTGTGTGAAGTTCTTCAGGGCCGCCCCGCTGGCGCAGTGTTCTGAGGCGCTGGCCTCTGATCATTCGTCCGTAAGGGGTCCGGGTTCGAATCCCGGTGAGACATGGATGTTGTCTTTGTCTTACGGTACTGGCTCTCTCCCTTCCCTGGAACCAGTGACCCTAAATTAGGGACGGGCGACTGCTTATAGCCCATTGAGTTGCTCACGGTGGTCGTTAAACCTCCAATCAAAAAAAAAAAAAAAAAGTTCTTCAGGAATCATGGTGTGCACTGTCTTCACAGTACTACAGAGAGCTCATAGAGCCTTTCGCTGTCGTGTTGCTGCTGTTATCTGATCGCGAGGCAGACCAACGCGCTAGTGGCGAGGTATCGCCGTTTTAGTTTGGCACTTAAGTGTAAGCAGGTAATTTTTTTTTTTTTAATTTTCGAAAGACGTGCTAAAAAGAGAAATGTTGGGATTGAAGAATGAGAAGTTTGGGAAGACGATGCCACGACTTGACAGATGGCGAAATTGTGAACAATGTGATTAACAGCAAGAAAGTGGAGCCACAGAATTTATTTGACGTTGATGAATATATAGAGTTCCTGGTGAAACCGTGAAAATTTCAGTAGCTTTCGCAGCGTTGCAAACTGCGTGTTGTTTTGTAAAGTAACAGGCAGATACTTCGGCACCTTTTGAGAATGTGGACGAACTGGAAGAAGTTGTGAGGCATTGTTCTGATATGAAAAGAAAGCAGTTTCCGATAACAGAATTTTTTTAAATCCATCTCTCACTGAATGTACAATAAAAATTACTTCCATGCATAAGTACTACAGTATACATACCGCATTACAGTATTCAGTACTATAGAACTGTGCATAATTTTGTTTTTATCGTGTAGTTTTTGAAAAAGGTAATGCAATTCATATTTTAAAAGCCAAAATGTATTTACGTACTTTTTTCTTTCATTGTACTGTATGATTTTACGCGTTTCAATACATATTTAGCTGTTCAATTAATTACATGTCAATAACACAAGATACTTTTAACGGTAATATGTTTATGGGTCTCTGAGGTGTTCGTGTAAACGAGGTTCGACTGCATTTCTGGGTTACAGTACGCAAAAATAATTCAAAACTCTCGTTTACGTTTCTCTCAGTGTTAACGCCTTACGCTTACTAGCCATAGCTAAAAATAATCACATACACAATTAGAAATGAATCCATACGCAATCTTACAGGAAAGGAATGTAGCATGGTATGCAAACGGAAAGCATTGGTTGCATACCATGCTCAGAAGTGCTACTTTCTGGCTGAAATATCGTTGATGCATGCTAGTGAAGTCATATGTACTATCGTTACCTAACAGTAAGTGGGAGGTACCGTACATGCATTCGGAATGTTCCAATTGATGTACTCGTTCGTATATGAGAGAGTGCGCAAAAGAGAGGGGGAACGTTCATTATAACGAACGCTCTCTTGCAAGAACTGTAGTAAACGGCCGTAACTGGAAAGGGTGCGTTTGGGGAAGTTTCATATTGATGGAAATGTATACAGTGGAATTTCTACATGGAAAGTTATGCAACGTTACTGGTACAACCTTTCTTATTGCTATCTGTGAGGTTTGAAATCTTGGATTATAAGTGTGATACTCAAATATACACTATATAGACAAAAGTCACCTAACACCTAGAAGAGAAACACAACATAGCATTTGTTGACATACATTAGTACGGTGTCGGTCCACGTCTCCTGTTTTCTACCTTGAATAAAGATATTTTGAAACCACCTTTGTCCTTAATGCATGCACTGACTCTTCGAGACATGTTTTCGACAAGGTTTTGGAACACAGCGATAGGTATGCGCTTCCATTCAGTACATAATGCTGCCGCTAACTGTTGCTTAGTAGTAGGTCTTGATTCCAAACTTCTTATGCGGCGATCTAAATCATCCCATAAGTGCTTTATGAAATTAAGATCGGGGCTGTGTACTGGCCAGTCCACACACGATACGGAATTATCGTCAAACTACGCAGTAACAGTCCTTGCTTTATAGCTCGGTGCATTTTCCTGCTGGTACCAACAAGGCTCGGTTCCATAGTATTGCCACAGAATTGGTAGCGCATAACTGTCCAGAATATCGAAGTAGACGTGCTGATTAACAGGTTTGTCCACGATACCCTATGGGTCTGGACCATACCACGAAAAACATCGCCACACGAGTACACTGCCAGTTCCAAACTTGAATGTAAGAACCGTAAACTGTGGTAAATAACGTTCTTCCTGATGCCGCCATACCTACACATATCCATCAGACTGATGGATCGTGTATCTGGATTCATCAGTCCATAGGACCCGTATCCATTGATCTACGGTTCACAATAAATGTTCTTTACACCATGCTAAACGACGAGTAGCATTCCGAGTGGAGACGAAAGGTTCAGAGCAGCCGCACGACCACAGTAACCAAATGAATGAAGTTCTCTGCGAATGGTAGGTGTACATACCGAGGTTCCAGCATTGTTACTCACCTGTACACTGAGGTCTTGTGCAGTACTCCGTCGATTGGCTGTAGCGACTCTCCTGAGGCTTCGACGTTCTCTATCACTGATTTTCTTTGGTCTGCCGGTGCGGTTTGCTGCTTCAGGCACGCCATGCGGATTCCAATTATTCAGTACATCCAAAGCAGTTGACTTGGATATGTTTAAAAGCCTCTCGGCTTCTCTTATGGACAACCCACTAATATAACACATAACAATCTTCCCTTTCTCAAAGTTAGTTCTCTCCCGCCACGACATTTTCACTTAACCTCACAGTGTGATATGATCGTGGTCAGCTGCAGGCTTATTTTTATACCGTTTGCAGCTGTACCGCGCATCTTAACAACGCAGCGGATCCGTTCATTTGCATTTGAAGTGTGTCCGGTGGCATTTGTCCATATAGTGTATATTTGACTATCATTTATTTTTGAAGTGCTGTTTCTTCAGGGGGTTCGCTTTATGCTCGCGTGCCGCTAAGATGAAGGATCATATATTCTTCGATTTACGCAAGGCGGAGCGTTAGATTTGAGTCTCAAAACACATCCTCAGTTTCTTGGAGGTCCCTTTTCCTGGGTGGTGTAACGGGAGCATACTCGAACGTAAATCAGGAGATGCGGGTTCCCATCCAGTTCCAGGATGATGTAATTTTCAAGTTTTCTAAGGCATGTCTACTTGCATAATACAAGTGTGATATTTTCAGATATGGCCCAAATATGTAATTACTCATATCCTTTTCTATGCACGCGAACGAGGATTAAAGTGCGAATGATTCTAATTTCCTTTTCACAAACTACAACACCATGATAACGTCTAAGGAGATGGCAAGAACCTGACACAATAAAAGGCCATGGTATGGAGCAGTGCTGTCCATCTGGCTGCCAGTCGGACGAAATTTTGCAGCCCACAAATAATAAATTAACAAATTGTTTCTATGACATAAAAGACAGGGAATCGAATATGAAATGTTGTGCTGCACTGCACAGCAACAAGCATAATGTGAGTCTTTGCTGGGATTGTGAAATACACTGGTGTTCAAAACCTAAAGACGAACAATATTTCGAAAGTTTACAACCACAAAATCAGAAAGCAGCAGCGGGTGGCAATTTGCATAATTGGGCACATTGAGTAGAAAGCTGGTGCGCATGCAAAATGTCTAATCGCGTCCACAGGGGTCACGTGGTATCCCTTAAACAGATAAAAGAGAAAACCTATACGGATATAGGAAGTGAGTAAGAAGATTTCAAATAGCATCACATGGGGACGTGCATTATCTTGACGGACAAAGGCATTAGGGACGACAGGGAAAAACTGTAAGCAAGGGGGATTCCAAAATACCATCTACGGCCTGTTGCGCTATCAACGCCGCTTTTGCGAATACCATAGGTAAACGGGTGCGGTTATTTATGGCATCCCACACGTAACACCGAAGGTGAGGCAACGTACCTGAACGTACTCTGTATCCTTCCTCTTCTTTCTACGCAGTCGCACCGTTATACGGACATCATCTGTATCCAAACAGAAGCGAGATTCATCAGAGAAACTGACATGGTGCCATTCCTCTACCAAAGCCCTGCCCTGCACTCTAGACACAACAGCAACCATTCCTTGCATTGGCGGGCTTTCAAAAGCAACAGACGTCTCCGAAGCCATGCATGTGATCCAGTTCCCCGCAAACGTCTTTTCATAGGGATACACATTTTGTAGGATAACACTAGGAGAGGCTTACAGTTTCTAATCTCTAGATCAGGTTATATTCTCACCCTGTGGTACATTTGTTAAGATTCGCAATGGTGTTGAGAAAAACTGTAGTTTGACTGATTAAAAACCCGGACTCTTGTTGTCGGTTCTGCAATGGGAATTGCTCATAATAATTAAAGTTTCTTGGTTTACCTATTGCAGTACACCGTAGGGCTACAACGGGGGCCAGTACCCAGCTTGTGTGTTTGTGTCCTGCTAACTAAGTACCGCGCTAAGCAATTTGCTAACTTGTTCGCTTCTGATGCATCAGAACTTTGTAATTTTCAGGGAAAATATAGTGAGGTGAATTGGATCCAACCTTTCAGTTACTTAACCCTCTAACCGGAACGAACGAGTAAAATCGGTTTAATAGTAGCAAAATGTGCTAAAATGAACTAGAACGGAAAAGTGGGCAAAATGCAGCTGAAAAGAATAAACCTGCAAATCCGAAAACGGTCCATAAAAATATTGAACCTGCGAACCAGAAAACGTTATACCCACTTTGCAAAAAAAAAAAAAAAAAAAAAAAAGCGGAGCACCCCCATAAATCTTCATGAAACTCCTCATGCAAGTACCTCAGGGACGAATATGCAAATTGTAAGAAAATAACGACCAGTGACGAAATAGTGGCCTGCCATAGCGCATGGGAACCGTGCATCGAGGAGAGTATGTCAAGAGCAAAGCTCACACGCATAGATAATTGTGACAGTGGATTACGGTTGCATAACCTCCAAGGACTATGGGATGCCTCGACGTTGGATCCGTGTACAACACGAGCAGTTCAGCGAGTTTGAGAAAGGACATATAATTGGGCTGAGAGAGGTCGGTTGGTCGATTCGCCGTAGCGCCAGGCATTTGGGTCAGAGCGACGCGGAAATCAGACTATGATGGCGCCAATGGGTCGAGGAGTGCACAATCCAGCGGCACGCCGGCAGTGGACGGCTGCGGACAATGACACAACGCGAGAATTAAGCGATTAGGAAAGCATGACAAACATAACCGAATTTGTCGCTCTCAACCATCCGTGGGCATGTTGTTTCGTCTACAGACACCGCAGTGGCCATCTGGATCGTTGACAGATGACTTGTAGCACTGGGAAAATGTTCGAGGAAGCCATTTCGCTGCCTACTATTGACCAGTGAGCATCGCAGGCACGGGTTGCAGTGGTTCCGTTCCGATCAACGTGGACTAGGGTCCAGAGGCGTCGAGTTGACTTCAGAAAGTCAAGTCAAGTCACGATGTTGACATACAACTATGCTCAAGCTAATGATATTTTGTTGGTTGAAGTGTTTTTCGATGTAGTATTTGGGTATTTTTGAAGTTCATTGCGGATTCATGAGTGTTCTGTGCATCCATATGCAAGATAAGAGCTCCGGAAATTGCGGTAATTACTGGAGGCAGGTCACTCAGGTAGATAGATATCAGATGAAATTAGGGGAGCCAAAAAATTGCGTTGTTCTACGCCGTCTTGTCTTCAAGTGTCTGCTCTTGTTCGGGATTGCTGTCTGCATTTTGTGTTTTTGTCTGCAAACTAATGGATATTAGTGTTTCGTGAGTTAAAGGTAAATTTTTACTTCTTCAACTTTGAAATTATTGACTGATTTTCTATGGACTTTTGTTGATTGTGAACCTAAATACCACATGACTGCGTTATTGAGTAAAAGAAAGGAAAAAAAGGTGACAACTGAAACAAAAATGTATCAAAAATTTTGATAAAAATAAATAAAAAGAAAAAAGAAATTTAGGTGATGAGATAGTGTGCTGCTGCCATCTGTTGCACAGCTGCAGAAACTGAGGACAAAATGAAGTGAAAATTAATTGAAATTTACTGTCATGGGTCCCAAAAAAGACCAAGGTACCATAAACACAAGTAAAGCTAAAACTGACTCTAATGACTTTGATATGAATTTTATTAAGCAATTTTTAACAGATATCAGTTTAAAGCTTGATTCTATTGCTGAACTAAGGATGGAAATAAGTGAAATTAAACAAAACCATATTCCAGAGTTTAGGGAGGATATAAGAGATATCAAACGTTCTGTTGAGTTTTTGGGTGAACGGTATGATAGTGTTCTTTCGAAATGTACTGTACTAGAACACAGTAATGAAGATCTAAAAAATAAATTAGAATCTCTTCAAATACAGGAAAGGAATAATTTTCAACAGAATAAATTATTAAATAAAGAATTAAATGAACTGAATCAATATCAAAGGCTGAGAAACTTAGAAATACATGGAATTGAGCTTTCAAATGTTGCATCTCAGGAAGATCTTAATAACCTTGTTGATCTCTTAGCAACTAAACTACAAAAAGATAAGGATCTATCAAAAGATATTGATATTGTTCACCCTTTACCAACTTAGCTTAAATGGACTCGAGACTCAGTAGTGCTCACCCAGTCTGAATCAAGAACAACTAGTAACATTTGCATGTCCAAGAAAAAAACTCTGGTTTAAGGGCAACAAGAATCTACTTAAACGAAAATCTTACCCCTTACAATGAACATCTCTGCTGGGAAGCAAGGACACTGGTGCAGCAGTCAAGGCTTAGGTACGCATGGACATGGAATGGAAACTTATTCATAAAAAAATGAAGAAGCTCAAAAAAGGAAAATACTGACTATTGAGGAACTACATGAATTTATGAACTCCTTTTAATGACTTGATTAAATTATAAATTATAAGAGCTAAAATGGGAGATGTGGGGCAAAAGATGGATGGCTATTATTCAGTTGAACAGTTGAACCATTTAATAACAACTAACCTAAATAATTCATTAAAAATTATACATATTAATGCTGGATCACTGGCAAACAAAATTACACTTCTGGAGTCTTTCTTACACTTAATTAAGTCAACAATAGATATTGTCAGTATAACTGAAACATGGTTTCCAAGTGGGGATTATTCAACACAGTTAACTAATTATACCATATTCAACCTAAATAGAAATTACTCAAGAGGAGGGGGCGTTGCAACATATGTTAATAATCAATATAGGGACTTTTCAACTGTTAACAACTTTACTATAACAAACTCTGACATAGAAATATTAACTATTCAAAATGAACTCTACATAATCATGGTGTGTTATAGACAACCTAAATCTGATTATAATATATGTCTAAATATATTAAGTGAATTTCTAAACTATGCTAACCTTGTTAAGAAAAAAACTATTATCATGGGAGATTTAAATATTGATATTTCCCAGGATAATTCTATAACTAATCAATTAATTTATATTTTAAATTCAACAGGATTTGTAAATTTTGAAGATGTAAATACCATCACATTGCCAACCAGAATAACTACCCATTCTAAAACAATTTGGATTTGTGTATTACTAACATTCAACAAGATCCAATTATTGCGGGAATATTGGAGTTCAGTTTTAGTGATCATTTACTTATTTTTATTATTCATAAACACATACTTAAAAAGGCTCAAATACATGAAGTTTCTAAAATGAGACTTATAAAAAAAATCGACAAATCTTTAAAAATAAATTAAAGAATTTAAACTGGAGTGAATTGAACACATATTCATCACCTAATTTAAAATATGAAATATTTTTTACAAAATTAAAAGATATCTATGACATATGTTTTCCTATTTCAGTACTAAGCAATAAATCTAGAAAAAGTTTTCGAAAACCATGGATTACAGATACATTACTTAACTGCATTAAAAAATGAATTAGTTATATTCTAAATTCCTTAAAACTAGACAACAATCAGATTTTAATTATTTTAAACAATTTAGAAATAGGCTGAACTCTGAATTAAGAACTACTAAAAGAAATTATTATGCTAATATATTCTCACAAAATTCATCTAAACTAACATGGAAGCATCTTAATCAATTACTTGGTAGGACACCTAAAACGATATTACCATCTCACCTAACTATAAATAATATCAACAGGACATTGCTACACAACTGAATCATCATTTTAAAACTACCCCAGATACAATAAAACAAAAAGTTAAAAAGGGTTAATACACATTACTCTAGTTATTTACAAAAATCATATCTCCCTAATAATTTCCATTTTACAGATATTACAGAAACTGAATTGTTAGTGGAATTTCAGAACATAAGAATATCATCAGGTTCAGGATCTGATGAAATTAATTCACGGGCAATTAAATATATTGCATATGAGATATCTGATCCTTTACTTCAAATTTCTAATTCTGTTCTTGATACAGGAATTTTTCCTGATAAGTTGAAAATTACAAAAATTACCCCAAAATATAAAGCAGGATCACACAATGATGAAAATAATTATCGCCCAATATCTAAGACATCAATTTTTGCTAAATTACTTTAAAAACTCATTTACAATAAATTGTTATTCTACTTACAGAAATATAAAGTTATTGACAAAAACCAATTTGGATTTCAATAAAATAAATCAACAGATCTTGCTCTTCTCCATATTCAAAATATAATTCAGAAAAATTTGGAGGAAAAAAATTTAACTGTTGCTATTTTTTTTGGATTTAACAAAGGCTTTTGACACATTAAACCATAACATATTACTATCAAAACTACATAATATAGGAATAAGGGGTACTGCTCATGCACTCTTTACAAATTACTTATCAAACAGAATTCAGTTTACTCAACTGGGGGATTATTATTCCACAAAGGAAAATATTAAACTGGGTGTACCCCAAGGTTCAATACTTGGACCATTATTATTGAATATCTACATTAATGACATTTTTAACATCGAATGTGAATCCAGCATTATCCTCTATGCAGATGACACTACATTGTTATTTAAGGGTACTAATACAAAAGAAATAATTTTACTAAGTAATATTGAATTGCAAAAATGCACAAATTGGTTGGCTGCTAATGAACTTGTATTAAATACAGATAAAACTAAAGCAGTTTTGTTTTCAAGACAACAAACAAGTCAACGTATTAATACACCATTACTTCTCGACAAGAAAACAATCGAAATAGCAAATGAGTTTACTTACTTAGGTATTAAACTTAATAATGATTTAAAATGGAATAAATACATTGATAATCTCTTGAATAAATTATCAAAAAATATAGGAATTGTAAGTCATGTTCTGACAAATCTTACTGTTAAAACATTAAAATTAATATATTTCACTTTAGTTCATATACACCTTAACTACTGTACATTAACATGGGGTCAAACAACTCAATCTAATATAAAAAAATTACAAATACTTCAAAACAAGTATATTAGATTATTAGATTTAAAATATAGTTGTAATAATGTTATTTTATCTCAATCATGTATGCATACATATACAAGAGTTGACCCTAACAAATATAACATAATGACTATTTAAAAACTATATAATTTTAACTTGGGTAAAATCATGTACAAAAGAATAAAAAATAACATAGAGCAGGAATTAATTAAAATATCTACATATACGCATCAATATTATACAAGAAATCAACAGGCACTTATACCAGTGCTCCCTAAAACTTTAACTATGAAACAAAGTTTAAATTATTGTGGGCCGGCGTTTTGGAATTCATTGCCCAGAGAACTGACATTGCTTAATAACTTTAACCTCTATAAGAAAAACTTAAAAGCATACCTATTAAGCTAACTATTTAAGGGAATAACAAGGTGGGGAGAAAGAGTTATACTAATGGCTGGTGGTGTACATTGCTGTACTTGACTTGTAAATTTCATTCAGGGAGCTCTGGGCTTAGACAGGACTCAATAAGGCCTTTTCCTGGAGCTTCCTTACTGTTATTTTAAAACTGTCAATAATTGTTATCATTATTCAATAACCTGTAACTGCAGAAATAATAAAATGAAATGAATTGAAAAATGAAATGAAATAAGTCACGGTTTGCACTTTGCGCCGATGAGCAGCGTATACGTGTCTGGAGACGAGGTGGGGAGCGCAGAGATTCTGCCTTTAGGATGGAACGGTACACGGCTCGCACCTGGGAGTGGCTGTATGGGGTGGCATTTCTTACGACGCCGGAAATTCCATACAATCTTCACGGCTGAACGGTACGTCAACGACATTCTACCACCTGTTGGGTTGCCATTCCTGTACAGCATCACCGAGCAATGTTTCAACAGGATAATACCCGACCATACAACACAGAGCTCACCCAGGCCTGCCACCGTAATGTCGACCCCCTTCCACTGCCATCCCGATCGCCCAACCTTTCACCGATCGAACATGTTTGGGACATGGTGAGACACCACCTACTCCCTCCCATCCGGAATGTCGGCGAACTGGCCCTCAGTTGTGACACCACCTGGCATGCTATAGCTCAGGACAGTGTCCGTAAACTGTATGCGTCTGTGCCACGCCGAATAATCGCTTGTATCCGAGCCAAAGGTGGCCCTACAGCGTACTGTCCTGTTCAAGTCGTGTAGATGTTTTTTCAGAATAAATGGTTCACTTGTTCTGGAATTGTAATAATTTCTTTTCCTATACATGTACATTGCACATACCAATTTTTATCTCGATTGGGTGATTCCTTCTGGGTGCTTCGTTTTTTTTGTTTTTGCCAAAGAGTATGTATTTCTTCTTAGTTTTATTATTCAAAGTTATTATTTAGGCGTATGATTGACACTGATCTTTTCTGACTGATTACCTAGTAAACGGACTATAATAATGGCGATGAACCTAAGAAAAGGGGAGAGAAGATGTTTGAGTCATTTTTCCTATCCAGTGGCATGATGTCCGTGCCAGTGGACTGTCCCTTCCACATCATGTGTTAGGTCATGTTGCAGAGAATAAAGGTATAGGAGAGAGCGCTTATCACAAGTGACAGGTTTATGGTCGGTAGTGCTGAGATGAGAAAAGCGGGGCAGAATCATTTTTATTTTGCAGTAGTAAAACCCGGTCGCTACATGGAGACTTCTATTTGCGGAGAGTAAAATATATTGAGACCCCACTTGGTTCATGCACATCGGCAGCTTATATGGTAAAATGAAGGATTAATAAACTAATTTTCAGCAGTTCAACATTTTAAAATAGGGGAGACAGAACTAAATATTGTTCAATGTTCTACAGGTTTTCAGAATTAATTTTAAAAGCCAAGAGGAAGCATTGAGGGCAACATAAACGGAAGAGGGAGGAAGGGAGTGGCAAAGAAAGCGAGAGAAAGATAAAAGAGAGGAAGACGTGTGAAAAAAGAAAGCAGGCGAGACAAAGGGAAACAGAAAGAGGAAGACAGATGGAGAAACGGGAAAAGAGCAAAGAAGAGGAGGAGGGAGGTGGGAAACGAAATAAGAAGAGGGGGATTTTTGTTATCTTAATATACACTATCTACCAACAAGTAATTGGACACCCCTGCAATCGACGATATCTGCTGTCCTGACACACGTTACGGCCTCCGCAGTTAAATATCGTGTGGGAAACAACAACGCAACCAGTCGCATGCAAGATGCCACGCAGTCCGGAGCTATCTGAATTCGAGAAAGGTGTAATCGTCGGGTATCACAGAAATGGCCGATCCATTCGTGACATATCCAGCGAGTTGAAGTACCCAAAATCGACAGTGGCCTACGTGATTGGCAAGTGGAAGATAAGAGGTGATTGTCGGAATGTGCCCCGACCCGGCAGACCCACAAAACTGAGAGTTAGAGACCGACGGGTGCTACCCAGAGAAATTCGGAAGAACCGCACCAAATCGATGGGCCACGTCCGCGAGGAGTTTCAACAGGCATCCGGGAGTGTTCTTTCGATGAATACCATCCGTAAGGAAGCCAATCTTCTCGGTTATCATGGACGAGCTGCCGCCCACAAGCCTTTGATCACCAAGTGCAATAGCGCTGCTCGGCTGACGTGGTGCAAAGAACGTCGACAGTGGACCGTTGAACAGTGTAAACAGGTTCTCTGGAGCGACGAATCAAGGTTCACCCTCTACCGTTCGGATGGCGGGGTCTGGGTTTGGCGTCTGCTTGGAGAAAGCCTCCTGCCGGAATGTATTGTGCCAACTGTGAAGTTCGGCGGCGGTGGAATTATGCTATGGTGGTGTTTCTCCTGGTATAACAGGGGACCCTTGTCGCAATTCCTGGTAGACTCAACGCCGAGACCTACTGCACCATTTTGGATGACTATGCGCTTCCTACGTTGTGACAGTTTTACGGGGTGGACCCATGTTACTTTCAGGATGACAATGCCACCTGTCATGTTGCGAGGTCCACCATGGCTTGGTATGGTGACAATGGGGTTGATCGAATGGACTGGCCTGCGCAGAGCCTGTACCTTAACCCTATCGAACACCTCTGGGACGAGTTGGAGCGTCAACTTAAGGTGTGCCCCCGCCGTCCGAAATCGATGCAGGAACTCACCTGTCTTCTCCATGCCGAGTGGAAGAAAATACCGCTAGCCGTCGTACAACGCCTGGTTGAGAGTATGCCCCGGAGGGTCGCAGCTGTAATCGCCGCTCGTGGAGGCTCCACCAACTATTGAAGGTGAATAAACTTCGTTTTCCTTTGCTATCACAGGTGTCCAATTACTTGTTGGTAGATAGTGTACATTAACAATTTTTATAAACGATTCCATAATTGCACAAAGTGCAAAATCGATGTGACTCCCGTCAATTCATTAGTAAGCGGGCAGCTTCAAAAATCTAAACTGTACTGTAAGAGACTGGATCTGGTAATTGGGTCCATTTTTAGATCTACAACTCAGTGGCGTAGACGGTATGAAAGTTTAGAAGTAGAGTTTTGGTGCCATGACATGATGATCTAATGCCTTCGGATATATTAAAATACCATGAGCTGCAGATGCTGCTTTTTATCCGGATAAAAAAGTAGGCATCCATTCCTCTTGACAATAAATTTAATTCCCCTTCAAGTTGGTTGCACTGAGAGATGCAGGTAATCCCGTTCCTTTTTCTGAGATTCCTCGTTCTCTTAGCGGAAATCCGGTTTTTTATTTCCTCCTATATTTTTTGAGCTGCCTTGAAATAATCCAACGACAAGGGTCTCTCTTGAAAGGTTATCCATTAAATCTCATGAAAGCGATGAGCCAATCGTTGAAATCACTTTTAAGCTTCGACGTAGACGTTTCATTAAAATATATTTTTATTCTTGAAACAAAGAGAAAGTTACTATTTGGAAAAGAGATTTATGTTGGAGAAACATGGAATTGATATTATTAAATGTAGGCATATTTTAGTACTTTTGCAATGATGTATCACTTTGAGGGAGTAAGGGGCGATTCTTACTGGTTCAAGGTCCCCTTCTGGATATATAATCCTTGTAAATTGGCAGGTAAAGCCGAACGTGAAATTAAATTGGAAAAGTAGTTTTATTCGACGTTTTTTTAGGTTACAGGTTAGTCGTATGATGGCACATTGGATGTTTGTATAAACCAGCAAACGGGTCTATACAATGAAAAATAGTGAAGATGTATGAAATAGAGTTTCTTTGAGCCTTGGAGCTCAGAGATAATTTGTAGCAATCCTTTGTACAAGTTCTCAGTAATCCTTAAATAAGTATGCGGAATGAAAAGAGCGACAAAGAATGAAATACAATTTCTGCTAGGGACTTAACACTGAAGGTAAGTTGCGGAAAGTCATTGTTTAAAGTGTCAGGGGGGCCTAAAGTGCAAGCCCTTCCACGAATGCGAATACATTTGAAAGAGTTTTCGTGGAATATTGAAAACTAAAGATAAGTTGCGGGAATTCAGGAAGCAGAAATGCAAAAATCCACAAATAAGAAATAAATAAAGTGAACATTCAGTTGAACACTCAATGTATGATCAAGAAAACTTCAATGGAACTTTATCTCAAATGCCATTACGCATTTATAAATTCTTCTGATATTTACTTTGAACTTTGGAGACCTAAGCAAGCTTATTATTTTTCTTCTTAGCCTGTTGACACTCATTGCAGGGTATAGGCGTCCCCAGTCTTTTGCAACTTCCTCGATCCTTAGCTTCAGCCCATCATTTAGCACCTCTACGTTTCTGTAGGTCATCTGTCCCCCTTTTTCTCTGGCGCCCTTTTCGTCTCCTTCCATCTTTCGGTCGCCGTTCTGTTATTAATCGTATCCATCTTTCATCTTTTAGTATTCCAACATATCCAGACCATCTCGACTTTGATTCCTTTATTATTGTTATAATATCTATTATTCCGGTTCTTTCTCCTGGGCCTCGGATGGCCTAGTGGTTACCGTTCGTTACTGCCACGGCGAAACCTCAGGTTTGATCCCGGGAATGTACGAGCGTTCGAACCACTAAATATCCGCCGTGCGCCGGATGGGCACGTTACGCCGTCGGAACCCGAGTACCGCCCCCGGTAATAAATAAGGGCATCTTCCTCCCCTTCTTACCTTGCTTCCGTATCACTTTCCTATAGGACACTCTAGTCCAAATGTCCGAGCTTCCTATTTCTAAGGGTTTTTTAAGACCTGGGGTCCGACACTCCCTTCCTAAAATCATCTACATATGATCTAATCCAATCTGTTCTTTCTCTTATAATTTCATTTCTAACTCTATCTCTTTTTGTTATTCCAAAGATTCTTCTCTCTGACTTTCTTACCGATCCTCTTTTTTTACATTGTCGCTCTGTGATACTCCATGTTTTACTTCCATAAGTAAACACAGGTTTAATACATGCATTGAATATTTTTATTTTTAAACACAATGGAAGATCACCGCTTAAATATTTTTTAAGTATCCAAAAGGTTCTTTTACCTTGGATGATTCTTATATTGAATTTTCTATCTTGCCTTTTTTTAAAACTGATTACTTGACCTAAATAGATGTATTCGTCCGCTCTTTCGATTTATTTTTCTTCTGTTAAAATCTTTTCTGTGTCTTTTCCTGTATTGTCCATATATTTAGTTTTTGCTGTGTTTATTGTCAGACATTTTTTAAAACATATTCGAAAATGGAATTAAACTTTACCTCGGAATAAAATGTTTCGTAATACCAAAGAATAAGAGACTTTGCAAAATTTCCCCTAAGTGTGAGATAGACGTGTGTTGAACATAAAAGCTTAATCAAACACACTAAAAATGCTATATATTGAAACAAATTGTTCACGGAGTACTACAGACTGGGGGCTAGTTGGTAAGTTATTGAAATATAAGTCCTGTCGCGCCATGTCTGGCTTAACAGGGATTAATGGATCCATTGAAACGGGAGAAAGCAATAACAATCTTACCAGCCTTACCTCAGGTCGGGACACGCAGCACCAACAAATCTGCGCGAATTACAACCTGACCAAACCGACTGGGAGATCCATCGCCACCAAACGGGACCAACTCGGTCTTTTATACAAGAAATCCAAGTTACAATTACCAGAAAAAACGAAAAAGTACAATACATTCTTTCGAAAATATCGCACTTGATATTGTGGTACTACACATTTGCTACAAAGACAATTTTAAATTAGACGTGAGCCTATTTCTCATTCATTATCAGAAAAATCTAAAATATTGTCGCAAATTCAAAAACATTCACATTTACCAGTAAATCAATTATCAATAGACCAACTTTCTCACTACTAACATGAAATCACAATATCAGTCTTACTGAAACTACTTAACAGCAACTAACAACTTCAAGCACATTTAAATCAATCATAAAACAGGTAAACAAGGACAGTCCCGAAGGAACACAGATACGCAAAATACACATTCCAACCAAGATAACTAGACAAATATAGATATCTTCCAATATCTAGGAAAATACAGAAACACATCTCGGCACCATTGATTTATCATTGCAAATTCCAAACAACTAAGTATGTACAAAAGTTAATCACTACACCGATACTGCGAACATTATACCCAAAATATTCTATAACACTAGTGCATAACATCAAAAATTCTAATACTCAACAATCTATCTAATAAAGGGCCAAATATTCTGAACACTTTTTCAATACGGAAGTACTAATGCAGAATACAGCTCAAGATCACAATCAAACCCGAGAATGGCAACCGCCTACATCTCGAAAGAATCTAACTTCCCTGGAACCATAGAGAAAAAACAAGACAAGAAAAATTAGAGCTAACAACTAAATCAATAATAAGACTCTTAATCAAAAAAGGCATTAGAAAATCGTCTAAACACCCTTTCTTGATTCTGTGTAAGAAAACTGATCATCCGCGAAACACTGTTCCTCAGATTTGCTGAAAATAGGGATCTTGTTGCCATTCCAAAAGAATCTCGCTGGAAAGAAGTTTTCCTTGATGACATGATGATACCAGATGTTTGGCTGTTCCTCGATCTGCTCCACATCCACAAGAACATACTGTAGTTTAATTGAAAATCTCTTAAAATATGCTGGACATATTTTCAGTAATCAATTGATGTTGGTAAATCTCCATGTTCGGTAATCAATTGATTTCAATATTTGTTTGTCAAGCATCGTCTTGAAGACACTCTTGGTAAAAATCATAGGTGGAGCTACTTCTACCCTCTTCAGTCCATCTTGTCTGCCACTCCTCATGCAGCGCCCTTTGCGAAGTTATTTTAATACTTCTTACCTATGTTTTCAGGTAGACTCTCTGAGAACTTCTCTTTCTGCTAATCTGTCAGCATGTTCATTGCCTGTCGTTCACTGATGCAAGCGTGTCAAGCAAAAAACTATCTGTCTGTCAGGCATCCGGGCGATTTTCCTGCGAATCTCTTGAACCACATATTTGCAATTATTAACTCTCTCTATAGCCATCAGAGCCGACTGGCTGTCCGAGTAAAGATGTATCATATCCGGAATACTATTTGACGTCACCCATCTCAGTGCTTCTTGATCGCCGTAAACTCGGCCTGAAAAACCGTACTATTGTTTGATAATCTGATAGTGCCCTCCAATGCTATATTATCATTCTTATATGCACAATAGCTCGCTCCCACTCTTCCATCTATTTTGAAGACATCAGAGAAAATCCCAATTCCCCAAGACTTTGGGTGTTCACAATCCCAAGGGATTACAAACCTTGCAGCAGGATATACGAACAGATCTACTTCATCCCTCTCCACGTCATCCGCTCTTAAACTTATTCCATATAAGTCGTTATGAATTTTTCCCATATTTTTTAAGCCGAAGTAACAAAGTTTCCTTTTCAACGACTAATCCCAAAGATTTACATCCAGAGATAACCTCTAAAGCAACTGTGGAAACCTAAGAGAACAACCAATAATTCCCAAGAGGATTGTGCGCTGAATTTGATTTAACTTATACCTTGATCTGACTGAATCTCCCCACCACCCTGCTGATGCGTATACCGCTGTTCTCTCCAGACCTTGTTTATAGATTTCCTTAAGTACTTTCCCCGGTATCTTCATTCCTTGTATCCTATTCCATAACTTGAGAGCTTTCTGCTTAACAAATTTCAAATGAGGCAATCTAGTTAATTTGTTGTAAATCATAACTCCAAAATACCTCATGCTCTTCACTGGCCTTATTGTGACACCCGGAAAAATACATCTCGGCGAAACTTTCATCTGTTCGCCATTGGGAAAAGCCAACAATGTTGTCTTTTCTGGAGCGAATGCTATTTTCAGTTCTTTGCTCCATTCTTCCAACTCAGTTAATATTCTATTAGTCCATTCTTTGATTATATGACTGCCTTGATTATATTCTTTGATTATATGCTTGTATAGAAAATCCTTCTTCCAGCGACAGGTTAAGAGCTGAATTTGCCAAGATGTTTCAATAATGCGAGCCAGAATTTGACCCTTGAGGGCAGCCCATGACGTATTCTCTTCGATACAGAGAATTTAGTAATTGATATGTTATATCCCTCCTCGAGAGGAAATCGCTTGTCACCAAGAATAAATTACTTGGTAATACTGTTCTCGAAGCCGCTCTAATACTGCTGGCCACCAAACAGTATGTATTGAAAGCATTTCGTATGTCCAAGATCATACATGTATGTTTCCCTTGAATCTTGTTGTTTTCAACTAATTTCTTATTGATTCAAATGCCTGCAATTTGACCCTTGAGGGCAGCCCATGACGTATTCTCTTCGACACAGAGAATTTAGTAATTGATATATTATATCCCTCCTCGAGAGGAAATCGCTTGTCACCAAGAATAAATTACTTGGTAATACTGTGCTCGAAGCTGCTCTAATACTGCTGGCCACCAAACTATATGTATTGAAAGCATTTCGTATGTCCTAGATCATGCATGTATATTTCCCTTGAATCTTGTTGTTTTCAACTAATTTCTTATTGATTCAAATACCTGCATAGCACATTTACCTGGTGTAAAACCATATTGTGATGGGGCGAACAACCCTGTTGTAGAAAGATGGAAAAATATCCCGTTAGTAATAATTTTATCGTAAACCTTGCTCCAATATGGGAGTAGGCATATACACTGGTCTGCAAAAATTAAGGACGAAGAGGAAAAAATTAGCATGACAGCGGAACGAGCAGGCAGAACGGACCGAAAGACCACTCAGGAGATAACGAGTTACTTGGGTCCGGTACGGTAGGGCATGCGCATATATGCAGCATGACGGGGGGGGGGGTCGGTAAGGTATAAAGCACACCGGCGGTGTACGTTCAGCAATTCGGTGAAAGCTATTGCACGGTGTACATCGGTTTGAACGACGTCGTGTTGCTGCCACCGTGTGATATGGCCAACAGGCAATAAAGTAGACGACATCTGGATGACTTTACCCGAGGTCGCGTCATTGGGAAGTTGGAAGAACGTCGAAGTGTGAGTAGTGTGGCCGAGGAGTTCGGGAGCGCTCGCAGCACCGTTTCACGAGCTTGGAGAGCATTTCAAACGACAGGAACAGCTGTCCGAGAGTTTAGCAGTGGTCGTCCATGAGCAACCCCGTCGGCGGACGACCGGTATATTGTCCTACAGGCGAGAAGAGACAGACGACAGACAGCGGGAGAAATCGCAAGGCACATGCAACAGATAACTGGACGTCTGTTTTGCGTTTTACCGTGACCAGGAGGCTGCACAAAGGTGGTCTATTTGCACCACGACCAGTACGGTGTGTGCCATTAACACCTGCTCATCGAAGACGGCGGTTTCTGTGGGATCGAGTTCTCTTTACGGATGAGAGCCGATTTAGTCTGACGAGCGATTATGGACGTATACACATCTGGAGAGAGCAGGGAACACGCAATCACACATCCAACATCATCGAAAGGAACCGGTTTGGAGGTAACGGAGTTCTCGTTTGGGACGGTATCATTTTTGGTACCCGTACTGACCTCCACATTTTCCAAGGAGGTTCAGTCACTGGTGTCCGCTATTGTACCGATGTTCTTCTGCCTCACGTGCGTCTGTTTAGAGGTGCTGTGGGTCCTGAGTTCCTCTTAATGGACGACAACGCTACACCTCAACGTACAGTGGCTGTCGCAGAGCTGTTGGAGGGTGAAGATATTTAACGCATGGATTGTTCCGCAAAGTCCCCGGACCTAAATCCAATCGAACACGTGTGGGACCTTCTCGGGAGACGCTTGGCAGAACGTAACCAGCCGCCAGCAACGATTCCGCAGCTGCGATTGGCGCTACAGGAGGAATGGGCCGCGATGTCTTAACAGCTCCTTGACAACCTCGTCTTCAGCATGGAAAGACGTTGTAAATCCTGCAACGTAGTCAGGGGTGATCATATCCCCTACTAAAGACTGGATTTTTCTTTGCAGCCGCCTGTCACATGGACATTTCTGTCTTCTGTCCAGTTGTTCTCGAAGCTACCTTTTCAATAACGTGCCTTTGTATCCTTTGGATTCCTTGTTTGGATGGTTTTGCTCACTTGTCCCATTTTCTTACATCTTGCGGATCTTAGGGTATGATTTGAGTCGATGTGGAGCACTTCTGCGCGACGTTACATTCGAAAAACCGTCTTATCCTTAATTTTTGCACACCAGTGTAGGTCTATATGCTGCCGGGTCAGGTTTTTCTTTTCCCTCCTTGTTGAAGTGAACCAAATTCGTCCGTAAGGGGTCCGGGTTCGAATCCCGGTCAGGCATGGATGTTGTGTTTGTCTTACGGCACTGGCTCTTTCCCTTCCCTGGAACCAGTGACCCTAAATTAGGGACGGGCGACTGCTTATAGCCCATTGAGTTGCTCACGGTGGTCGTTAAACCTCCAATAAAAAAAAAAAAAGAAGTGAACCAACTTTCCAATTTTCCATCATCATGGGAAGTTGCCCCTAATGAAACATTCATTTAAGATTTCATGGAGTACTACAGACTGGTAGCTAGTTGGTATAGCTATACAATTCTCATGTATTTACATCCAGAAATGAGCAAGAGTGAAGTAATGTGCGATTCACTTAGAAATTAAATTTTGATGGAGCAATGATCCTTGCTTAACGTTAAATTAGAAAACGGTTGTGGCGTGCCTACACCGCAGGACGCACACGAGATAAAGGCAGATAGCAGGGAGAGCGCATGTCTGCGTAGCTCAGTTGGGAGAACGACTTACTTCGGAGTGAGGGGACCCGAGTAGTTTGCCCAGCGCGGACAAACGTGAACGTTATATTGGCACTCGAACTTCCAGGATGACCAGGCTGCTAAGTTTCTCGCAGTGATGTGATGTTCTTTCCACACGGCGAGACAGGGAAAATGAGAATCCCTTCTTCAGTGCTTCGAAAAAATAAATCAGTGTGATGTTACGTTCCACACACCAAATTGTCCGAGATTTCTCAAATGCACGTTCTTCATGCAGTGACTGCCTACAGCGACACATGGTCCCGGCCGACCTGTGGGCCATGCACCAGGGCTTTTTTTCGGGGGGGGGTTGATGTGACGTACCTGCACCACAGGACGCACGTGAGATAAAGGTAGATAGCAGTGAGAGCACATATCCGCGTAGCTCAGTTGGGAGAGCGACTTACTCCAGAGTGAGTGGACCCAGATTCGATGATCGGCACGGACAAACTTGTACGTTATAAGGTACAAGGGGCCTCCCCGGTGGCGCAGTGGTCTAAGGCGCTGGCCTCTGATCATTCGTCCGTAAGGGGTCCGGGTTCGAATCCCGGTGAGGCATGGATGTTGTGTTTGTCTTACGGCACTGGTTCTCTCCCTTCCCTGGAACCAGTGAGCCTAAATTAGGGACGGGCGACTGCTTATAGCCCATTGAGTTGCTCACGGTGGTCGTTAAACCTCCAATCGAAAAAAAAGAAGGTACAAGGGTTTTGATTGACTTCTCGAAATTACGATAGCATTCGTCAAATACCCAAGCATCGTGAAAATCTCGAGTGTAGTTGCATCACGGAACGACAAAGAACCTAGCAAAATGTTTTCAAATCATCCTGTTTATCAATGCATGGGTAAGCCCCGTTGCTTCTCAAATAACTTCATGGGAAAAAATTACATCGAGGAAAATACCGAAGTAGATAAAGTCTACGAAATGCACCGAAATTTAACGTTAGATATGTTAAGAGTCACAGGTTACCTGTAATTTAAGGCTACGAGCTGAGTCGCACGTATCGCTTCACGACTGTATAAGTTTAGATTAAATATTTGGTCGTTCGGGAAGCAAATAACTCCTTCAACTTACCAGAATTTCTGTAATAGAATTGAAATGATCACTATATTTGAAAACAACTATCAGTAACTCCCCACATTATCAGTAATACGTTCCTAAATTGTTGGCAGTTCACTAACACTATTAAAATACCAGTGTCAATTAAATCTGTGGAAAATGTCTGTGATTCGGAGATCAAAATCCTCTTTGTTGTTGTAGCAAGTACTAGACATCCCCCTTGTCAAAAGGCTAAAAGGATTTAAATCACGGGAGTTTCGTCAAGTGAGTACGGTAGGTGGGACAGCTCCACCCAGCCGTCCTGCTCATTGAAAAACCGAACAGTCCGGACCTTGTGCAGCCCTCCGTTGTCGTGTACGAGAAAAGGTAGCTATACAAGATGCTAGAGTGTCCTTGCCGGGACATGCTCCTCTAGAAATGTCTTATACAGCGCCGATGTCATAGTGACGTTTCCATCGTAAGTCTTACGAGTCATGCAGCGGAAATCCATCCCAAAGACCAATAAGCGTTTATGCGCATGCAGTTATGCACGGGGTAAAGACGCCGCGGAATTACTGGGTTCAACCCAGGACCGTTACTGATGTCGTTGTGTTGGTGATTAACATTTTACCCAACTTTCATCAAAGCCAAAGGTCCTTGGGAACACCGTACTATTGAGACAATACCACGTAAGGTCACTCTGTGAACTTTGGTAGCGGAATTTCCTCTGTGTCGTGGTTAGTGTGTGAGATAAATGCATCGCTTGCTCATTAGTCCTAAATCTTCCTTCAGCATGGTATGAAACACTGCGTGAGGGAAACCCAGTTGTGTGGAAAGGTCATTGGCAATCCACCTACAAGACTGTCGTAAGGCATCTTTGGATGCGTCTTTTGGAATTAAGCTCTAGGTACTTAAGACGAAACCTCCAGACACCGCGCATGCTGCCAGTTCAGGTTTCCGAATTGTACGCCAACGACATTGTACGCGTCCTTCCCGAACTACGATATCTAGCACAATCATTTATTTTTCAAAAAGGGTTTAAAAAAAGCTTTAAATGTGGATAATTTATTTTTCTGAACAATTTTCTCTCGCTGATGAAAATCAGTCATAGAAAAAACAAAAGAAAAACGAAGCACTCCGGAAAGCCGTTGTTTCCTGATGAAACTACACATACAAGTACCGCAAGACCGAGTATGCAAATGAGTAAAAATAACGACCAGTGACTAAATAGTGGCCCGCCACAGAGCATGGGAACATCGGTCGAGTAGGGTATGTCAATAGCGAAGCTCACACACAAGGACAATTGTGACAGCGGATTGCGCTCATACTAACCTCCACGGACTGTGAGGGCCTCGACGTCGGATCCATGCACACTACGAGCAGTTGAGCGAGTTTGCGAGAGGACGCATGACTGTGCTGAGAGAGACCGGTTGGTCAAGTCGCCGTATTTGTCCGTCACGGAGATCGAAGCCACGTCCCCTCACTCCAGAGTAAGTTGCGGTCCCAACTATGCTACACGGGCGGAGGACGGAATGTATCGCTGCAGATTTGTCGTCTTGATACGTGCTTTGCCTTTGTAGTACGTCACATCAGGTACAAAAGTGGCCATCCGGCTACGTTGCCAGACGACTTGCGGCATAGGAACTACATTCGAGGAGGCCACTGCGCCACCTACTACTGACCAGCCGAGCATCGCCGGCACCCGTTGCAGGGGTGTCGAGCCCGATCAACGTAGGATAGGGTCCAGTGTTCTCGTGTTGTCTTCAGTGATGAGTCACGGTTTGCACTTGGCGCCGATGAGCAGCGCATACGTATTTCGAGACAAGTCGGCCAGCGTACGTGTCCTGCTTTTACCGTGGAACGGCACACGACTCTAGCACTAGGATTTACTGTCTGGGGAGCCGATACCTACGATAGCTGGACACCCTTGCTAGTCTTCCGTACCACCCTTACGTCTGAACAATGCATCGACAACATTATATGATGGGACACTACCTACTCCCATCGCGAAATTCCTGTCGCAGCATCGCCAAGCAATTTTTCAACACGTTAATGGCCGGCCACACATGGCACGGCTCTCCCAGACCTTTTCAAAACGGAACTTCGTGCACAATACATTATTTAGAAGAGAGCCGTCTTTGCACCATGAATAATGATTAAAATTACAAGCCAAAAATTTAATTCGATTCAAAACCATAGTTAAAATATACACAAGACCTTTCGAGACTATTGTTTGACTTATCATCAGGTGTGAGTTAAAAACTTACATCATAAACAATACAGATTTTAAATAACCTTCATTATAGGTTCATTACGCTAAAACCAGAAGAGCATGCGCACAAGTGTGGAAACAACCTGATGAAGCCATTAAGTTTATAGATGGGTTATTGTTTTTAATTAAGAGGTTGAAGTCTTCCATCTCTTGCGGCAGCCCTGAATCTCCCAGACCTACCTCCGCAATGTCGACATCCTTTCAAGGCCAGCCTTATAGCCCTACATCTCACAGATAGCACATGTTTGGGACATGATGGGACACTACCTACTCCCATCACGGAATGTCATGAACCGGCCCGCAATGTGGAAACCATCTGGCATGCTATAGATCAGGACAGTATCCGTGAACTGTATGCGTCTATGCCACTCCGGGTAACCACTTGTTTCCGAGCCATAGGTGGAGCTACAACGTGCTGACTTGTACCACTAGTGTAGCTGTTCTGTCCGATTAAATGACCCAACTACTTTGGAGTGGCAAACATTTTCTTTCGAATACATATACACGGTCGAGTCATAATATTGTGACCACCAGCTAATATCCAGAGTAACAGCCGTGTGCACTATGGACTGCAACTAAACGTGCTGGGAGTGACTCAATAAGGTGCTGGAAGGTTTTAACAGGTATGTGAAGCCATGCCGACTGCAGTGCATCTGACAGCTGCTGGAGGGTGCGTGGTGGAAATCCATAGAGCGAACAACACGATCGAGGTGGCCCCACAGATAATCAACAATTGGGTTTAAGTCTGGGGAATTAGGGGGCCAAGGAAATACTTTGAAGTCTTAATCGTACTCTTCCAACCACTCTCGGATATTAAGCTGTGTGACACGTCCTATTGTCGTGCTAGAAGCCCCCATCGGCCCCAGGGAAGAAAATCAGCATGCATGGGTGTACGTGGTCTGCAAGCATGGATTCATAACGAACTCTCTCCATAGTGCCTTCCACAGGTATGAGTGGACCCAGAGAATGCCATGAAAACATTCCCAGAACCATAACGCCGCCCCACCAGCTTGTGTTCTTCCAGCAATGGTTAAAGATCGTTTGTTCTCCGACGTTTCTCGCCTTATATGCCAACGTCCATCCGTTTGATGAAGCAGAAAACGTGACCCATCGGAGAAGGCAATCCTTTGCCAATCAGCGGAGGTCCAATTCCGAAACTACAGTGCAAATGTCTGCCGATGCACCTTGGTGCAGGACCATCCGTTTGCATCAGAGTCTTATACGTAGCAGTATTCGCTGAACTGTCGTTTTAGACACACTTCCAGTAGACCCCTGGTTCATTCGGCCAGTGAGTTGCTCCACTGTAGCCTGTAGATCGGCCCTCATGCACCTTCGAAGACGACGTGCACCTCTCACATCAATGGCACGTGGTGCTTCGCAGTTTCCACGTCGCGTATTCACAATGATGCCATTTCTGCAATCACGATACACTTTAACCACAATAGCACGCGCAGAAAGCGCAAACTGCGTTGTTTCAGAAATAATGCCAGCCTTGGCCCGAAAGCCGATAATCATCCTTTTTGTAAATCTGATAAATCGCTTCTTTTAGCCATGATAGCAACGAGTGATATGTTTTCAGAATCCCTGCAGCACACCTTATATACTATCCAAGCCAGCTCACGACGCGTGCCTTCTTTCACTGGCTACGCGCTACTGCCGTCAAAAGTAGGAGGTGGTCACAATAATGTGACTCGACAATTCGTCTTGATTGGATGATTCCTTCTGTGTGCTTTGTTTTTTTTTGTTGCTTCTTTTTTTTGCAAAGAATGTATTTCGCTAACAAACCTAGGTGTTGCGTTCATATTTTTGAATTTTATTTTCTTGCAAGAATGTTTTTTCATTCTATCTGTATTGTGAAAGCCACTGGAATCCGGGAATATACGTATATCCCTCTTTGAAAATCTGTATTGCGGAAGTGCATTTTCTCATGTGCAAAAGGTATGGGTTCCTTAACATTCGACCAGCTGTAGAGGCAGCAGTACTTTATAAATACAGTACACACATAAACACCAAATCCTTCAGGATTAGAGATTCTGAGGAAAAATAGCTTTTCATTAGTCTAGTTTAGGATCCCAAAATTTGCCGAAAGATGCTCGATTGAACATGACGGGCTCCCTAGATAGGGATAATATTTTTAGAGGTAAACGAAATGGAACAGGAAGTGATAGCTGAGCATCTGTACTTTTGGCACGGCATAACTTATTTTGTAAACAAAACCTGTCTAAAGAGTGCTGAGTTAAATTACTCTTTGGTCTAGGTGACATGGTAACCCGCCCATCAAAACTGAACTGTGATAGAGTCAGAAGAAAATAAGCAACAAGTCTTATTGCATAAAGCCCTTGTTGTTAACCTTCTCGTAGTAGTCAAAGATATCCTTCATTGGGTAGCTACAAAGTGGTCGGCTACTAGCTCGAGCACTGTAGTGTTCCTTCGTCGTCATGCTGATTGAGTCATAAAACTGTCCTTGAAGGTGTTTTAACTTTATGGAAGAAATTGCACTAATTTTTTATACTGATTCTTCATTTTGGAATTGATTCCACAGTTTGTGGATTACACAACGACTAACAGCGATCTCGTTGCCTAGGCATGTGGTAGGACATTTTCCATACAACCGATGGGTCTCCGTTCTAATCGTCAGGCAAATGTGTTGGCTCTGTGAAATAATAAACAGTATCGTAATTCAAAAGATCAACAAAAGTTTGTTACGAAATCAAGTTACGACACTTAACGAAGCTGAGAGATTTCGATCCTCGCTGCTTTGAGTTCTACGTATATACCATTTTTACACAATTATGAGTTGGTTTTCAATTGCAATCTACATCCTTATAAACACATTATTCGTCCTATCTATTCCTTATATCTGATAGCAGTTTTATCCGGTTTTTATTCTTCAAACGTATACGCAGAAAGCTTTCCTCAGTTTTTTGAGAAGAGTTCATATTCAGTTGGAGCAAAGTTCCTTATTACAAATTGCTATATACAAATGTAGAAATCTTACTCCTGGACAGGCATTGCTTTGGATGTTTAGCCATTTATAATCTTTTAAGGTTACTTGTAATTTTATGAAGCCACTAATGTTGAATTGCGTGAATAATATACACTGAGTTAGGTTTGCATTAAGAACATTCCCCGTTTTACATATTCGGAGCTATAACGAAGTACCACTTAATATCAGTGTCACGTGAGGCTTCTCTAAATTGTGTACATCTGTACGTGAGCAGTAAGCGTTCGCCAGTAATGGGAATATGTGGCGATATAAGCCAATTTGACAGCGGCGACATAGGTGGAGCCCGGAGAGCAAGCGCGAGCATTTTGGAAGCAGCCGCACTTGTTTGCTGCTCCTTTACTACTGTATGAAGGGTATACTATGACAGGGTTAGTCATGCACAGACATCCAGCAGAAGCGCTGGCATTGGTCAGTCACGCAAAGTTGATACTAAAGGTGATCGTTGGGTGCAACGACTGGTATCTCAGCGACGAGGCCCACCAGTACACTAGCGGTGTAGTTCGGCCTATTTCCACATGCACCATGCGCCCTACTTTGAGTCGTCTGGGGTTCCACAGCTGGTGACCAACGAGGGTACCCATGATGACGCGCAGTCAAGGTCAAAGCGCCTCGCATGGACCAAGGAACGTTGGCAATCGATTCTCGACAGGTGGAAGAGGGTCGTTTGGAGTGATGAGTCCCGTTTCCTGCAGCATCATGCTGATGGCCGGCTTCGCTTATGGCGTAAACAGCATAAAGCCTTATCTCCTAGTTGCACAGTCGCGGTTCAACAGGCCGGTGTAGGTGGTATTCTGTTCTAAAGAGCTTTTTCCTGGCAAGCCTTAGGTCCATTATTATCATCCTAGAAACACTGAATGCTGGATGCCACGAGTGCTTGAAGGAACATGACAACAAATTCGTCACATCATCTTGGTCCCCAAACTGCTGTGACTGTAACCCAATTGAACATATGTGGAATATTTCTGGAACGCGATGTGAGAGCTACTGAATATCCTCCACGGAATGAGCGTAAACTGACGGAGCTCTGCAGCAGAAATGGATCAAATTACGCATGCAGAATTTTCGGCACCTTGTAGAACATCTTCCTAGGCGTCTTTGCGCCGTGTTTGCAAGGAAAGATTGACCTACGCGTTATTAGGTACTTGTTCCTAACGTAAAGCTAACTCAGCGTATTTTAAGCAACGGCAACGCATTTATTAACAAAGCATTGTTACTATAGGAACTAGAAAAGGGGATTTTAACCAGTTTGTTTCGCATTTATAATAAAGAATTGTCAGAGCGACTTTTAACAAAACAAAAAAAAATACTAAGGTGCTGGTACTGGTAGCTGAAAGCATTGCTCTTTAACTAGATTTAAAATGTGTCTGCTCTTAATTTTTTCACCAGAATTTTTCCACATACCCACAAAAGGCCCATAGGTATGACGATTAGGCTTCGTGAGGTTTCGTTGCTAGGGATGCGGAGAGTTGTGATCGAAGGGCGGAAGCTGCGGGGCAAAGACATCCCCCATGCAGCAGTCGGTACTAGAACTAGGGTCTAACTCAGCAGGAGTAGCCAGAAACCCGCGTCTCACACTAGACATCGCCAAGGGCATCCCAACGGAAATTAGCGTTCATGACACCAAGAAAGCACTTTCACATTTTAGGCTTGAGATCAATCGTGCAAGTAATTCCCAGATAAATAGATAAGTATCAGCTGTGTCCACTTTTAGGATTCACCTGACGAAAGAGTGGTATCCATCAGCAGTAATGACGAGCACAAATACACTGCTGGATATAGAAATGCCACACCATGAAGTAATACATGAAATGAGAGAAAACGTACATCTGATGATAGCACGAAGGGGTGAAAGAAAAAAGTTTAAATTCATAGAGATTCCATGAATGCCATGGGAGAAGACACAGTATAATGGGACCTGAATCAGTAGGTCGTATGACCACGACGCTGTGCTGTACATTCCGCAACACGATGTAGTATCGAGTGGAAAATCCCCTGATGGTGTTCTGAGGTATCGCTGACCTGTGTGCACAATTCATCGACACTGCGAGGGAAATTCTTAAGTACTGGGCCCAGGGAAGCATCAATATACCTCGTAGGTTTTGTCGGCAGATGTTTGCAGAGTGCTAGTGGGGATTATATGGGTGAAACTGGGCATATCAGATATACCACGCAGATACGACCGCAAAACGGACTGCAGTACTTCATCGACGTATCGTCGTGCTGTCATTAACCCAACCATGCGTACAAAAGGAGAACTTATACTTTTTTGAAACTGAGTGTAACCCACACCATAATAGCTAGCTGACGAGCCGTATGACGCACCCGGATGGCAGAAAGATCCTAATGTCGTCAAGGTGACCACGTACACCGCGAGCCACTTTCCGTGGTTTCTTTCGTGAATTAACGAATCATATTTCTGATATAACGTTTTCCTTGAAATGACGGGGAAAAAAACTGAATTTCACGGATTCTTCGTACGCCAGAAAAATTTTGAATTTTCAGAAACCTTTCCGCAATTCCTTTCTTATATTGACGGTAAATTACCGTTTTCAAAATGTGTTAACAGAAAATTTTGAATTTGCAGAAACCTTTGCGTTGTTCCTTTCTTATATTAACGGAAAAACTCCGTCCTCACTTTATCCGTACCCATATAACGAAAAATAGGACAAATTCACGAGAATACTTGGGAGTTTGATTAACTGTTGAATTCCAATACTGTAGTCTGTCGACGTATTTGATTTTGAAGTTCTGTAACGAGAACGGAGTTTGTGGTTAGTGTATATCGCATGCATTTTTGTTATTGTGGCACAGGATATTTCTTCTCCTCTCCCCCATTTTGTGCACCAGCTATTATACTGTATATTGTGTTACCGTAAGAAACTGGTTAATTCATTTATTGTACAGGTGATTGTACGATGTGTATGTGTCAGTCTGTGGAATCCTTAAGGCTTTACGAGACCCGCCATCTTGTATTGCTGCCTTCTCTTATTAACCAATGGGCAAGCGTATTTTACAAATGGCTCGGTCAATTTTGCACATTTTGGAACGCTGTTTGTGGCTAACGCAAGATATATGATAAATAAAGGGTTCCCTGGTTTCAGATTTTCACTTTGGACCCTTTAAGTATTTTTTATTAATTAATAAAACTATGGAAGACGCCTTGGTACGACTTTCGCTGCAGATAAAAAAATGAAGGGAAAGGTCAATAAAAATTCTGAAACCAGGGAACTCTTTATTTATCATATATCTTGCGTTAGCCACGAACGGTGTTCCAAAATGTGCAAAATTGCCCGAGCAATTTGTGAAATACGCTTGCCCATTGGTTAATAAGAGAAGGCAGCATACAAGGTGGTGGGTCTCGTAGAGTCTTAAGACAGAAGCTGTATAGTTATCAAGAATAAATTTTATATTTAGAAGTCCTGTGAAATAATATTATAAAACAGTATAATTCACCTTCTCTTAAAAGATAATTGAAAGTTATTATCAGTTGAAAAAAGACCTCAAACTCCAAATAATTATGCTGCTTTGAAAGAGCACGATGCAAAAAAATACGTAATTTGTAATAAGACCTACTACAGAAAATATAAAATTATTACAAACGTATTCAAAAAAATTATAAAATAAGAAAATAAAACGACTAAATCAATCGCATTAATGGAAAAAAAAATCATCATCACGCAGTTAGTTTTACCCTGAACGTGTGACTGATTCGTGTGACTTTCTGGCTTAGTGGTTAAAACGCGCGACTTCACCCCAAATGACCAGGGTTCTATCCCCACCACCAGCGCAAGAGGATTTTTTCGCGCGAGGGCTGGAATGTTCAGCGTGTTGGATTTTGCGAAATTTCTGTCTAAATACGGAAAATCTTGAAACGGACTTTTCTTAAATAAACCGAATTACTAACTACGAAAAATCTGTGAAAATAAGGAAGTTAAAAAAAAACCGGGCACTTTCAAAAACGTAAATTCCGTTAAAAGACGGACACAAACCGGCAACTTTGCTGCAGGCTGTTTTCAGAAATGTTTCGAGAATTCACACCACTTATATTTTACAGTTTGGTCTCTATAGATTCTCAATCGGCGATCATCGGCGCTCAGACGGAAGCAAGAGTCGTCGCTGAATAAGGTATGGTTGTACTCGTCCTGACACTCATATCTGGTACGGCTTCGCTGCAACTTTGCGCGACGATGTGCTGCGGTGTGTGGCAGTCGTCGCTATCATTGGTCAGAGCGCAAACCTTCCGCAGCCAATATGTGTTTCACGGTCCATGTTCATAGCTGCCCGTACAACTCTTCATCCCCTGTGGACTGTGGGGCTGCTACGGCTTGTCGTACAATGCGGGAATCGAGACTCTCGGACGTCCTCTTACGTCCAATAGTCACCCTACGGCGTCACATGTTACCTTCCTCCAACCACTGTTGCCACAATCGGGAAACAGTAGTTGCATCCCCATGAGCTTCAGCTGCGATACGAACCAGGGGCCAACCAGCCATTTGAAGCTCTACAGTGAAGCCTCTGGTAAAGGTGTGCGTGTAATGGTAGAGTTCTTGATGACGTTTCTCAGGCTTTCTCACTCTTTACACATGTTTCGGCTACCGAGATCACTTCGATGCAGTGGTTCATACGCCCAGGGGAGGACGACCAAACTTTTCTACCCCTAGCTGTTTTGTCCTTTTATTTCCTTCACCTATCACGTGATTGGTTCACAACTGCGATCGTTTACATAACCGAAATGTCTACACATAATCACAAATTTCAAGGTGCTTTGATAAACATTTTCTTGTGTGGAATTTTCTATGTCAAGCTGTATATACAGTGGTGGCAAACATTGTGGACTCATTTTGAAATTTTCATGTTTTGCAACCTTTGTAGGCTTATAGGAAATGTTATTTTGCACCAAATGCAAATGTTTATATGTCAATTTAAAGAAAATTTAATGCTTAATTCAATACAAAAAACAGAATGTAGATATATGCAGTACAAAAAAGTTATGCAGGAAATACTGCAATCATGCTGAATATATTGTAATGCACTTACGATTTCAATGTACTATCAGTATTTAGTAGGGAAGCCTTTGTTCTTTAAAACCCCATCACAAGGACGTCTCATTGAGCCAACAAGTCTTTGAAGCTCTGCCTTCGTTATTACGTGGTGCCAGGAAGCAATTATAGCCTCAATTAATTGCCTTTTATTTGACAGACACTTCATTCGTACAGGGATATTCAAATGATGCCACACAATTTCTATCGGGTTCCAGTCAGGGCCGTTTCCTAGCCAGGTCAACAATGGAATGGACTTTGTTGTGAACGACTGGTTGCATACTTTTACTATGTAACAGGAAGCTGAATCCTGCTGAAAAATAAATGGTGTATTTTTGGGAAAGAGATCCCTGATGGAAGGTAGCAGTTTTGGTTCCAGGATGGTGTCAACGTATCTTCTTGCGTTCAGAGTACCATCGATTACATGAAGGCGGCCAACACCATTTGCTTTCATACATGTACAAATCCTAACGCTTGTTAGATGCTTTGCATTGGTCTCCATGTAGTCAGGTTGTAGCTCTTCTCCTACACTGTGTTTCACATATTTTCGGCCATTACTACCAAATAAGGATATTTTACTTTCGTCATTCCAAATAACTTGTTTCCACTGATCGTCTGTCCATTCAATGTGTTCTTTTGCCCACTGTAGTCGTTTCTTACGCTACTGTAGATTCAGATATGGCTTTTTTACTGGGATTCCTACATCTTAGTCCCATATCTGATAGTCTGGTCCTTATCGTTTTTGAACTGACAGAAAACCCAGTTGAACACAGTTCAGCTCTGATAGCCCCAGATGAAATTTTTTTGTCCTTCAGACACAGTCCTTTTATTCATCTGTCATCAACAGCGTTTGTGCACTTTTTTCGGCCTTTTCCTGGTTTGGTTTTCAGTGACTTTGTTTCCTGATAACGTAAACAGCACTTTCGTACACCCATGTTGTCACTGACCCATCTACTTGCCTAGCAATTTCAGCATAAGAAAGCCCCGATTCACGTAATAAAGCAATCCTGGTCCTTTTCATGGATGACGAATCAACTCTCTTCTTTGTTGCCATTGCTGTACTTATTATCAACACGTTAAATTTAAAGAAATACTACAAATATTAACACAATCTACAATTACGCTTTACTTACACCGCTAACAGTCTTACTTCTGCAGAACAAACAGCAAAACTGACATTCCTCAACTTCTCACAAGATGCATTGCAGTTATCGCCATTTGATTAGTCCTCAGAACAAGGACCGTGATTGGCTAGTAGGATTTTCACTTACAATCTTCTTAACTGAATCGCACTTGTATTTCTTTTTTAGACTAAAGTAAGCGTAACTTTGTTTGTACTGTATATATTTGCATTCCGTCTTTTGTATTGAATTCAGCATTACAATTACTTTAAACTGACATATAAACATGTGCATTTGGTGCAAAAGAATATTTTCTATAAGCCTGCAAAGTTGCAGAACATGAAAATTTCAAAAAGTGTCCACAATGTTTGACACCATTGTATGAGAAACTTTTTGAAGTTGAATGCAATCAAGTTTGAAAAGAAAATACCGATTCATTTCATTCTTTTACGTTCCCCAAGTACAGGTATTACTTGCAATTTTTTGCTTGGAGTAGCGTGAAACCTCTGGAAAAATATTTTCTTCTGCAGTGTTGTTCATTCCTTGTAGCGGGATCATGTGAGGCTTCCGGAAAGCAATGCAACACTGTTTGTGGTACAACCCATCAGGAATTTAAACAGATCAATTTATATGAGTAATTTTGTGTATAGGTCCCTCCTCTGCACAAAAAGTTTTAAAACGGTTGTTAACAGAAGCCACAGCATCTGACGAGATTTGCAAGGAAACAAGTGCATGGAAGAAATGTCACACCTTCTCGATACACGAGGAGTGAGTTCCGCTGAGAACAGGATTCTGCCCCAGTGATTAAAAATTTATTATCATACAGTCACTGCAGAAATGACCTCACAAGGCCAAAAAGATCGAAATTCGTCAGTAAATTTCTTTAAAATCTAATGCGTCGGACTTCTAAATAATTCCTTCAATTTTCTTTTTGCTTATCGTCGACTGGTGGAATTGGCGATAAATAGGGCGACCTCTGCTAGAAGTCAAATTGTTTTACTAAGTAAAATTGCCACTCATTGTGTCATCATTAGGTCTCAGAATTGTTAATGGAATTCAGATTCACATTCAAGATTCTTACACAATAAATCCAGAGACTCAGCATCTGTTAGTGTTTTTCTGTTCTCATTAAATTTAGACTTAAAACAAGGAAAAAAATATAAGTCTTAAAACAAGGAAAAAAATACACACCGAAGAGCCAAAACATTATGACTAGCGCATCTGTACGAAAATCGAAGCAACTTGAAGTAAATGACAGCACGTATGAAAGTGATGAAGCGGTATAAATAGCACCTGTTACTGAGCTCTGTTAATCACTGTTATTCTTGTTCTTCAGATGGAAAAGGCAGTGGACTTACGGGATTTTGGCAAAATCCAAATTGAAATGGCCAGACGACTGGGTCAGAGCATTTCCGAGACAGCAAGGCTTGTGGGGTGCTCACGCTCAGCCGTGGTTGGTACCTTCAAAAAGTGGTTCCAGGAGAGACAAACCACGAGCCGCCGGCAATATGTGAGCTGACCACGGATCATCGATACTAAAAGTGAGAGAAGACTATCCCGTATAGAACGAGCCAACATAAGGGATAGGATGGCGCAGCTCGTCGGTAATTTGAATGTTGACGACGGGAGTAGTGAGTCACAGCACACAGTACATCGAATCCTGCAGAAAATGGGACTGCCTAGCTACAAGTTGCTTCGAGTGCGTGCAGATGCCAACCTTAGTTCACCGTCGAAAGCGCCTACAATGGGCACCCGAGCATAAAAACTGGACATTGAGTAATTGGAAGAAGTTCGTCTGGTCCGATGAATATCGTTCCCTGTTGCATCGTGTGAACGGCAGGGTAAACGTGCGTCGTTTATCTAGAGAAGTGCTGGCACCAGGATGCAGCATGGGAAGGTGCTTCCTGGGAAACCTTGGGTCCAGTCATTCATATGCAGAAAAATATGACGTCTACCACCTACATAAACATCATTGCAGACGAGGTACATCCTTCATGGCAACGGTATTCCCCTTTAGTAGGGCATTCCTTCAGCAGAATAATGGGCCAAGCCACACTACCCGAATTATTTGACAACGGTTCACGGAAAATGCGGAAGACTTCTAAGTATTTCCATGGCCTCCATCGTTCCATGTTGCATCATGTGGACGGCAGGGTAAACGTGCGTCGTTTATCTAGAGAAGTGTTGGCACCAGGATGCAGCATGAGACGGTGCATCCTGGGAAATCTTGGGTCCAGTCATTCATGTGCAGAAAACTATGACGTCTACCATCTACATAAACATCATTGCAGACGAGGTACATCATTCATGGCAACGGTATTCCCCTTTAGTAGGGCATTCTTTCAGCAGAATAATGGGCCAAGCCACACTACCCGAATTGTTCGACAACGGTTCACGGAACATGAGGAAGACTTCTAAGTATTTCCATGGCCTCCAAATTCACCAGGCATCAATTCAATCGAGCATCTGGGGTTTGTGCTGGAACATCAAAAATGTGCTGCTGCGGTTCAGCCACGTAACTTACAAGAGTTAAAAGATCTGCTGGCAATGTGTTAGTACCAGATAACACAATACACCTTTAGAAATCTTGTAGCGTCTATACCTCGCCGGGTAAGAGCTGCTATGACAGCACGTGGAGGACTAAATCATATTCGGCAGGTGGTCATAATGTTTTGACTCTTTGGTGTAGGTAGAATAATAGATAATCCAGGATTAAAATTAATTTTATGAAAGATACTGGGTAGAAATGATTGAGTACTAATGAGTACTGGGTAAGATACTGGGTAGAAATGATTGAGTACTAATGAGTACTGGGTAAGATACTGGGTAGAAATGATGTGATGGCGGGTATTTTTCTCTAGATGTAATTTTTACGAAGAAATTCCTTTACGAAAATGTAAAACACTCCAACCATCAGTTCTAACAGAAATATCATAAAAATTCTGTTTTATTAAATTTATGTGTTCTAAAAATTGCCGTTTTTATTTTAAAGCATGAAGACATTAACAGAGTTACATAACATTGTAACGTTGGAAAGAAAAAAATAATTATGTAAATATTTGGTTCTTTCAACCATGCATTGGAAAAATGCTTTAAGCGAAACAACAAAAAATGAAAAGCATTAGGATATAGCTTTGTGATATGGAAATCATACTGACATCGTAACAAATTATCCAGAAAACATAAAAAAGACCTTTGTTAATCTAAAAGCTACATCACCGAAATAATGGGCCTACTTATTAATTAAACTACAAGTATATTTGAAAGTTCAAGGGATATTAATAACCATGATAAAGAGCAGTTTCAATACGCTATCAAAATTGTAAAATTATTAATCTTTTAAATATTTCGAAACACTGATATTAGAAAAAAATGAAATTCAAGCAGAAATGGAGCCGTTTTTTTCATACAGTATCTGCTTTTGTGCAAGATATTATAGTGCGGAATCAAATTAAGTATTTATAAAACTCTCAGTAGGCTGTCATACATGTTTGTAGTGCAGAAAATTAGAGCCACAGAGTCGACGCTGAAAACTCGCTACGTTTTGAAAATAAGATTTAAAGGAAAACGCTTATACCTATCAAAAGACGAAGAAACAAGAAAATAAAGACACGACATGAAACTTCGTGTAGCCTTTGGCGCTGCTTTAGTAGTTAGACGAAGTCAAAGCCTAAACAATGAGATAATATCGACATGTCGAAAAAGTGAGTGAAGAGCGAAAAACAAAGAAGTTATTTTAAGTGAGACCAACTGGCACAAGACTAACAGATGGCCTCGAAGAAGACTGAAAGACAACGTGAAAGGGGATTTAACGGAAATGAATAGCAAAGTGTGGTCGACGACGGTGCTTGACAGACGGGGGAATATTGTTCTTGTATCGCTGTCTTGATGGATCAATGTGCTAAGGATAAATACACGAGCAGCAAAGGAATCCAACCGATTTTTCCAGGATGAAGTATGACGAAAAAACATTCATGGCGTATCTCGTGAAACCGGTAATGTGCTACAATCTGCCTGTTTTCAGGAAAAATCTGTGGAAGACCTTTGCTTCTACACAAGGGAAGACTGACGCATAAATAATCTTTTACCATAAAAACGGTCAAAAATTCATAGTCAATACGAAATTACAAAATTATTTTTTACAGCGGCGCACTTACGTGTAGGAGCAGTGTAACTGAAATAATCCCCTTGTTATGATCCAAACTTCATCACCACAGAGGTTAAGACATTTATCCTGACGATAAACCAGCTTTTGGAACCGATCGGCGTGAGGAAAGAACGTCAGATGTTTGCACTTATGGGCTCATATCGGCTATCACTTCAGAAAGTATTGATGCGAGATTTGCCTCCCAGTTACGCGAATTTGATCGGAAGGCGACGATATTTTTATTATCCTTCAGTTACGTAAATGATGATGCACACATTAGTGAATAATTATGGAAAATCAAAAGGGGTTGTGTCAAAGAGTTAATCAAAGAAATACAGTATTTTCCCAGAAGAACGCCGCAGCTCGATTACGAAATACCGTATTTTCGGTTATCGGAAAAAACGCTGCACCTAGTGTAAAGCCTCAGGTAAACAGAGCAGAAAGGAATTTTTACTTATCATCATCCTTACCCTCTCCTAAAAACTCGAACGCAATAAAGGGAAGTGCAGGCGATTCGAAGTATATTTTTAATATACTTCGCATCGCCTGCGCAACTCACATCAAATAACATCGGACGTGGATGCACCGTAAGCGCGAGGAAATTTAAGCACTAAATGGCAGTCGTCACCACTTTTTCACTGCTGTAATTGTGTAAACGCTTCCTCTTAATGAGTAAAAGACCTTCCGTTAATGAACATAGCGTTTACGGGAGAAGGAATATTGTAAACGGCCGTAAAGGTTTGTGACGTACCTGCCAGAAGGACGCACACGACATAAAGGCAGATAGGAATCAGAATAACCGTCTGCGTAGCTCAGTTGGTAGAGCGACTTGTTCCGGAATAAGCGGCCTCGGGTTCGAATCCCGGCGTAGACCAAAAATGACGGAGAAATTTACTTCGTTATAATGGCGCCCAAACTATCCGGATGACCCGGCCGTTCAAAATCTCGCATTGGTGTGATGTTATTTCCACACCGCGAGACAGGAGAAATCAGAGAATTCCTTCTCCAGCGCTTCGAAAAATAAAAATGTGTGATGTTGCACACAGCAGATTGACTGGGAGTTCTCAAGTGCACGTTCTACAGTGGATGGCTGCCTGCAACGATCCATGATCACGGCTGACCCGTGGGCCATACACCCGGCCCTCTTTCGGGGGAGGGGGAGATGTGACGTACCTGCCAGCAGGACGCACACGACATAAAGACAGATAGGAATCAGAATAAACGTCTGCGTAGCTCAGTTGGTAGAGCGACTTGTTCCGGAATAAGTGGTCTCGGGTTCGAATCCCGGCGTAGACCAAAAATGACGGAGAAATTTACTTCGTTATAGGTTTCACAGCGGGACATTTGTTACCAATCACGGGCGGTGAATGTCTTTTAGCCTGTGGTTATCACCTCTGTTATTGACACTTGTGTTTAGAAAGAGCTCCCTCTTTCTAAACACATAAACCACTCCATAGCACTCTAATTTCAATTGTGAGAAGGTTTTCGCGTGTGACAGTGGTAGCGCGTACGGTTTTGTGGTTTACCCTGTTGCCGGCTTGCCGACTGCACAACGAGAAAGGCCGAAAAGAAATACACGTTATGTTCTCGCTAGCGAGAGATAGAAAGTAAAAATTAGAGGGAAAAAAGGCGCTAAAGCATAATCTACAGGGTGTCCGAGAATTATTGGGCACATTGCAAAGTTATGTCAAAAAAAAAAAAAAACCTATGAGCACTGTCTGTTTTTCTATGTCACGTATTACTAACACGGTTTCCATATTTTTGTTTTGCAGAATTGTTATTCCCAGAATCCGATAGATGGCGCTAGGTGTGGCCTGATGAGGAATGTATGAGAAATGCGCAATCAGTAGTCATGCCATCTGTACAGCAGAAGGCGATGTGTGTGTGTTATGGCTTGCGGAATTAAAGTCTGTCATTAAAATTAAAAGACGGTACCGTTTAGAGTATGGTTGTAATCCTCCGTCAACGAATTCAACTAAGAGGTGGATGAAACAGTTTAAAGAAACTGGCAATGTGGAACATCGTGGAGGAGCCGGTAGGCCTAGCGTCAGCGGTGGGACGGTTGACCCAGTTAATGGAAGTTTCCGACGAAGCCCCAGGAAATCCGTTCGTAAAGCAAGCAGAGAACTGTGCATTCCGAAATTGACAGTTCACGATATCTTGCACAAGAAATTAAAGTTTCATGCTTATAAAATTCAAAGAGTGCAAAAGATGCATGTAAATGATTACACTCTGCGATACGATTTCGCTGTGAATATGCTGAATCGAGTGGAAAACGACGAACGAAAACTTTCTCAGTACGGTAATGTTTAGTGATGAATCCACATTTCATGTATCAGGTATTGTGAATCGTCACAACTGTAGGATATGGGGAAGTGAACCGCCTCATGCTGTTATTGAACTGGAACGTGATTCTCCAAAAGTTAACATGTGGTGCGCTCTATCAAAAAGATTGGCCCTTTCTTCTTCAGCGAAAAAAACATAAATAATGACATTTACTTGGATATGCTAGAAAATTTTGCTAAACCCCAGATCAAAAGATATGATAACGTCGTTTTTCAACAAGACTCATTGGTCAACGTGTGGTCAACGTGTGTACGTAAGTGCCTAACTGAGCATTTCTCCAACAGATGGATTGAGCGTGATGGTCCCATTCCGTGGCTTCCTCGCTCTCCAGATCTAACTCTATTGGATTATTTCTTGTAGGGTTATGTGAAGGATCGTGTCTATCAGACGCCTTGTACTGATTTGCAGGAACTGAAGCAGCGTATCACAGCTGCCATTAATTCCATAACTCCTCAGATGCTTGCAAATACATGGCATGAAATCGAGTATCGCTTGGACGTACTACGAGCAACCAATTGATCTCACATCGAAATTTATTAACTTGTGTAGTTACAATGTAAGTTAGTACAGTCAGTTTCTTTCTATCTGTTTAATGTTTTGTTTTATTTTATTGTGTAATGTGTCCAATAATTCTCGGACACCATGTATTAATCCTAAGTAAAGATTTCTAAACAGTAAATTCCAAATCACTTACGCACAAAACGAAAGGTGAGGTTCAATGCTTACCGTTCTTGAAATTAGCTGTTCACTCATAATCACGCAGTTTTCGAGACGTACACATGTGTGTATGTTGGTGACCGCTAGGCTCCCATGCTAATATACCATGAAGAATCGGCCCTCCTAATTCTTCATAGCTCAATGTCTGCCACAAACGATTCATGAAACGATCTGTTTCAACATCGTGAACGACAGTTGAAGCTGATAATCTTACTGAAAACGGTTGTTATAAGATGCAATAGTTAAACGCCGCATTCCGGAGCTACACGTCTGTAAAATCGAGTTTAACGCCGAGGCGTTATGATCGGAAGATACAGCCGGGCCACATAAGTGGCTGGGGTCTATACATTACCGAGGATCATCCCCTTCTTTGTTTTAAATACCTTTGGACAACCAAGAGAGGTCGGTGGGAATACAGAGAGAAAGTCACAAAAGAATAAAACAGACTCGTTAAAATGTCGTCGGCCATTATTCGTGAGTCGCTAGAGAAATCGTCGAGTTGAAAACAGAACTACGTATAAACATGCCACACAACGCAAACCACAGGCTTCCGAAACGGGGCTAGTTTTGCAGTGCTTTATAGTAATGAGATTAAGTGTCCTGTTTTTAGTGGAGGGAAAAAAGACAGACTAAGGTGTTTGGGGAGCGGGTGAATTCATCGAATACAAATTCGTCGAAAACGAATTTATCGAATGTGAATTGGTCGAAAACAAATTTATCGAACGAACAATTTACCGAAAGACGACTTTTTATTAAAAAGAAATGAAACAAATTAATGGAAATGGAGTTTAAGACAAGTGACCACAGAACAACTGGCCACTAAACAGCTGGCCACACGGACAAGTGCCGACACCCACTTTAGGGACCATATAAAAATTGCAGTTTCTTGGTTTCAGACGTACGCAAAGGCCTATGTATTAATATTTAATGCCTGAGTAAAAGGGCAATAATACTAATTTGTCTTGGTGTCTAAACCTTATGAATATGAGGACGACGGAATATATTCATTACGTTTACATAATAAGTCAAGCTAATAATGCTGGGCTTTTACTTAAGCATCAAATATTAATAAATAGGTCTTCGACCAAGTCTTTTTTAAGAGTTTTTATTCCGTCGTGCTCATATTCATAAGTTTCAGACACCAAATCAAGTTAGTATTATTGCTCCTTTACTTAGACATTCAATATTAATACATAGGCTTAGGCCTCTTTAACAATTTTTATTCTGTCGGGCTCATTTTCATAAGATTTAGACACCATGTCAAGTCCCCGCACGGGGATAACTGGTTTACCAGTTATTTGGAGAGCGGCGCCCCCACGGCCCGAGCTGACCTTGTGACGGAACATCTTTCTTTTTCGTATTGTACGATTACATCACCGAAGGGACAGCTGTTCATCCAGCTGCTGGGGGATGGCGTCCCCACGGCCCGAGCCGACATGTACTAGATGTGAATTTTCACATTTTTTATGTTTTTTGTTTTTTCACTTGACACGCTCCCGCCTCAGTTGTAGGTTGCTGAGGTTGTGATTATGCGCCAGCTCAGGATTTTAGTTTCTCGTTTTCTTTCCTGTCTTCTCCATTTCATGTTCCTTTCTTTGTTTTTTCCGAGCTGGTTAGCTAGACCTGCCTGCACGTTTGCCGTGTGCGGTGACCCGTAAGGTGGAAAAGGGGATGCTGGAGGCTGAGGTTTCTGGAGGCCTGGGTGTTGTTGTCGCCAGTTGCCAACACTCCTCTTTGCCCCCTGCTTCACCCTAAACGGGCGGCTGGGAACTAACCCACTCCTAGTCAATGAGGTCTGTGGCCGAGTGGAGCCCAGACCTCTAACGGCTTGTCGTCTCGTACGACAGGGTGAGTCTGGGGATAGGGTGGGCATGCCAAAGGGGTGTTCCCTAGGCATGGGAAAGTCTGGGTGCTCGCCGAGCGCATGTCTGCCCTATCAACTTGCTATATCCGCTTGCTATCCCTAGAGTCGTGTCCTGCGTCCACTTGGGCTTGCGGACCTCCGGCTCTCCCTCGTTGGGCTCGATTGTGGGTGGGGAAGTCGGCGGACGAATTATTAAATTTTTTCATGGATGAAAATAAAATTTCCCAAGAACCAAAAAGCAAAAGAGGTATGGAGGAAGGGTCATCCCCTTCTGCAAAAAAACATGTCCCTGATTGTTTAAATGCTCGATTCTTTTTTGTGCACTCATTGGACCCTTCAAAGCCTTTGAGTGCCAAAAGTCCATTTTGGATAAATAAAGCTCTTCAATCCATTGCAAGCTCTCCTAAGAGCGTAAAGAAGCTCCAATCTGGAGATCTTCTTGTAGAAATGTCCACTGTGGCCTACAGCTCTACACTTCTTAACACCACCACGCTGCTTGAGACTCCGGTAAAAATAACACCTCATGGATACCTAAATTCATCTCGAGGTGTTGTCTCCTCTCAGGACCTCGTTGAGTGTGCTGAGGAAGAATTACTTGAAGAACTGAGGAGTCAACACGTTACGGGTGTGCGGCGTATTCTATTCAGGCGGAATGGGCAGTCCGTCCCATCCCGGAACATCATTTTAACGTTTGATAGCCCTTCCCTGCCTACATCCATCAAGGCAGGGTATCTCCACCTAGAAGTACGCCCATACATCCCTAACCCGTTGAGATGTTTTAGGTGCCAGTCTTATGGCCATTCTCAGCAGTCGTGCAGGAGCAATCCCCGGTGTGCACGCTGTGGTGCCACAGAGCATCTTCTGCAAGAATGTGTGGCCGAGGCTGAGTTTTGTGTGAACTGCAAGGGTTCACACGCGGCATCAGCCAAAGATTGTCCCAAGTGGAAGGAGGAGAAGGAAATCCAAAGGATCAAAACGGTGGAAAATATTTCCTATCCTGAGGCCAGAAGAAAAGTGGTTCCTGTTACATCTGATCGGCGATCATACGCTTCAGTGGTGGTTGCCAAATCTACGGTTGCCACTCAGACCGACATTGAGATCCCCCTTAAATGTCCAATCAATGTTAACGACATCATCGCAGCCGGACTGGAGGCACTCCAGTCTCGAGCTAGGGGTCTGAAAGCGCCACCCACCACTTCGCCGAAGAAGACTCATCCCACCACCAACAAGGGAAGTCAGGCCACTTCTTCTAACAAAAAGACCAAAGCCCAGGATAAGAAAAGCATTTCTTCTCCTCCAAAATCTCAGGAAACGACTCAACGTCGTGCGCCTCCCGGTAAGACACTTGGGACAAAACATGCTCCCATCTTAGCCCCTGGTCACACGCCTCCAGATCTGGGGGAACCCCAGCAGAGGCGATGGAGCCGGACTTTGTTTGATCATTTTCATTTTCATTTCACTTATAACCATGGCTTCAATCATTCAGTGGAACTGTCGAGGTTTGCGGACGAACTTTGATGAAGTGAAACATCTGCTTTCATTTTACTCTCCGGTGTGCCTTTGTCTACAGGAGACGAAGCTTAAACCATCGGACCTGCTTTCAGTTCGAGGCTACAGTGCATTTCGGACAGATAACTCGTCTGGAAATATAGCCTGTGGGGGAGTTGCCATTCTCGTCCCTCACAGGGTTCCGGTATCTTCCGTCGCGGTTTCCACAACTGTGCAGGCCGTGGCGGTTCGTATTTCTATGCCTGTACCTCTTACTGTCTGCAGTGTCTATCTGCCGCCGGACGAGAACGTGAGCGTCTCGGTACTGGAGAGATTGGTTGATCAGCTGCCTTCACCCTTTCTTCTACTGGGTGACTTCAATGCCCATCATCATTTGTGGGGTAGTGTCAGCATCAGCACGAGAGGTCGTCGCATAGAGTCACTTCTGTCCTCGGCCTCTTTGTGCCTTTTTAACACCGGTGCTGACACGTACTTCCATGAACCGACACGATCCTTCAGTGCGATCGATTTGACCTTGGGATCACCATCAATTATTGCTGACTGGTCGTGGGCGGTGTGTAACGACCTCCACGGGAGCGACCACTTTCCCATTGTCCTCTCGCATCATGCGAACATGCCATCTTCTGCCTCCCGCCCTCCTCGTTGGAGGATGGAGCGTGCGAGATGGGAGGTCTTCACACCGTCAGCTTTGATATTTTCTGCAATGGTGACCCAAGAGTCAATCGACGCAGCGGTTCTTGAAGTCACAAATTGTATTCTTCAGGCAGCTGATCTTTCTATACCAAAAACATCTGCGACACTCTCCAGAAGTCCGAAACCTTGGTGGACCCCTGAATGCGCAGCGGCTAGGAAAGCTCAACATAAGGCCTGGTCTACGTTTCGGCGTTATCCAACCGATGCTAATCTCGTTACATTCAAACGAGCAAAATCCTATGCTCGGTTGGTGCGTCGACGTAGCAAGAGGGAGTCTTGGATCCAGTATGTTTCATCTCTCACTTCACGTGCCAGTTCGAAAAGTGTGTGGGACAAGATTCGTAAGATCCGGGGTAACTACAGCTCTCACCAGATCTCCATTCTCGAGAGTAACGGCTGCACATATGTTGGAGTCGGGGAGATTGCTGATTGTTTGGGGGAGGCGTTTGCCTCCGTGTCGAGTGACCTGGCGTATCCTTCCTCCTTTCTGAGGATTAAATCCACTGCGGAACGCCAGAGAATCTCTTTTGCGCCTTTTCTCGACACCCGATATAACTCCCCTTTCAGCATGGTTGAACTCAGGGTGGCTCTGCATCGGTCCGGCGCTACATCGGTCGGTCCCGATGGCATCCATTATGACATGCTCCGTCATCTCTCACAGTCGTCTCTCGAGAATCTCTTAATCTTGTATAATCGTATTTGGTCGGAGCACAGTTTCCCGGAATCTTGGCGAAAAGCTTTTGTTCTGCCTTTTCCCAAACCTGGCAAGGATCCTAGATCTCCCTCTAGTTATCGTCCAATTGCTCTCACTAGCTGTCTGTGTAAAGTTCTTGAACGCATGGTTAATTCCCGGTTAATTCATTTTTTAGAATATCATCAAGTACTTTCACCATCACAAAGCGGCTTTCGCCGTCATCGTTCACCTCACGATCATCTCCTGCACCTTGAGACATCTGTGCGCGAGGCGTTCGTGCGTAGGCAGCACCTGGTTTCTGTATTTTTTGATATTGAAAAAGCTTATGATCGAGCGTGGCGGCATGGTATTATCCGTGACCTCCACGCATGCGGATTGCGAGGAAATCTTCCGACATTTATTTTAAATTTTCTTCGCAATCGGGTGTTCCAGGTGCGCCTGGGTACGACGCTATCGGCAACATTCCATCAAGAACAAGGTGTTCCTCAAGGTTGCATTTTATCTGTCACATTGTTCATCCTTCGCATTAATTGTCTCCTCACAAATCTTCCTCCTGCGGTTTCGGCTACTGTCTATGTTGATGACTTGCACATTTTCTGCTCGTCATCAAGCATGCATTTTATTGAAAGGCAGTTGCAGTCAGCAATTAATCAGATCTTTAAAACGGCGAATAGCAATGGTTTCGTTCTTTCTCCCGACAAGACAGCGTGTGTCCATTTCTGCCGGAGGCGCGGCCTCCATCCTGACCCAGAGCTGTTTTTAGACCGTGCAGCCATACCAGTTTTGCCGGAGACCAAGTTCCTTGGACTGACCGTCGACCGTGCGCTTACATTCCGTGCGCACGTTCGGCGGCTCAAGATTTCCTGTCTGCGGGCTCTATCTATTCTTAAGATCCTTTCGAGAGTCTCATGGGGCGCAGACAGGATGTCTTTGATTCGCATTTACCATTCCTTAATACGGTCGAAACTGGATTATGGTTGTATCGTGTATGGCTCTGCGCGTCCTTCCGTTCTCCGGCCTTTGGACACTATTCACCATCAAGCACTGCGTCTTTGTTCGGGAGCATTTCGAACATCTCCGATTCCCAGCCTTTACGCTGATGCGAACGAACCATCGCTTGAATTACGCCGTCTGCAGCTGTCTATTCAATTCTACCTGAAACTTAGATCTCTTCCAGACCATCCTTTATACGATGCAGTTTTTCATCCCCAGCATGCTCGTTTATTCGGGAACCGGCCCTCGTGCGTTTCAACCTTCGGTCTTCGTATGGCGGCCGTAGCCCGTGATGTAGGGCTCGACTTGTCACTTGTTGGAGAGACAAGGGGCTTTGGGGACCCGCCATGGCACCCACTTGGTGTCATGGTGGATACCACCTTTACATCTTTTAATAAATCCTCAACCCCTGCGTCAGTGTACCAGCAGCTCTTCGCTGAGCACCGTGACCTACATTCTGATTACACTCCCATTTTTACTGATGGCTCCAAGATGCATGGAGTCGTTGGATCCGCGGCTGTCTGTGTAGATGACGTTTCAGTAGCGCGGATTCCAGCTGAGGCCACTGTGTTTTCAGCGGAGATGCATGCTGTGTATCTCGCCCTTCTCCATGTTCAGTCGAGTTCTCATCACCGGGCTGCGGTGTACACTGATTCCTTGAGTGTTTTGCAGGCTTTGTCATCGTTGGACTGCTGTGACCACCCTTTTCTTTTTACCGTACGAAGGCTTCTTTGTTCTTTGCTCGAGGCCGGTGTCCAGATACAATTTTGTTGGATTCCCGGGCATGTTGGAATCTCGGGTAACGAGTGTGCTGATGCGGCTGCTAGATCTGCTTCCTCTTTGGTCGTCACACCCTTGCCACTGTTTCACCGGGATTTCCGCTTTCTGGTTCGCGACCATATCAAGCGAACGTGGCAAGGTCTGTGGGACCAACAGGTGGAAAATAAACTGCATCGTATTAAACCTAATCTTGAAGTCTGGAAATCCTCATATCGTCGGAACCGTAGGGAGGAAGTGGTGCTTGCTCGTCTCCGCATTGGGCATTGTCGATTCACTCACCGCTTTTTGCTGTGTGGCGACACTGCGCCGATGTGTGAGGCGTGCAACTGCCGACTCACCGTCACTCATCTTCTTTGTACCTGTGTTCGTTTTCGTGATGTACGTTTTCATTTCTTTCATTCTCATTTGTTGACCGAGGACGCCGCTACACTGCAGCGGCTCCTCAATGACCACTGTGACTCTGTTGCCGTGTTTTCATTTTTTAAAGAAATTGACTATTTTAAACGTATCTAGATTTTAGCCTTATCATCATCCTCATTTCTCAGTTTTACTGTATCAGCTAGGTTTTAATTAATTGTATCATGTTTTTTAATACTGTTTGTTCCATTATCTTTTTTAGCCCTTCTATCGTTCTCATTTTTCAGTTTTACATGATCAGTCAGATTTTAAGCTTTATACCACACTTTTAATACTATTTGTTTGTCTTGTTTCTGGCGCTCTTTGGCCAACCATGGCCCTTGCGCCATAAAAATCGAACAACCAACCAACCACCATGTCAAGTTGGTATTATTGTACTTTTACTTAGGTATTAAATATTAATAAATAGGGCCTAGGCCTAGGACTTTTTAACAGTTTTTTTGCGACGTGTTCATATTCATAATGTTTGGACACCAAGTCAAGTTATGATTATTGTGCTTTTACTTAGGCATTCAATATTAATACATAGGCCTTTTAAACAGTTTTTATTCCATCGTGCTCATATTCCTAAGGTTTAGACACCACGTCAAGTTGGTGTTATTGCGCTTTTACGTAGGGATTAAATATTAATAAATAGGGCCTAGGTCATTTTAACAGTTTTTATTTGGTCGTGCTCATGTTCATAAATCTTGGACACGAAGCAAGTTAGTAATATTGCGCTACTACTTAAACATCAAATATTAAAATATAGGCACTTGGCCTAGGCCTCTTCATCAGTTTTTATTCCGTCGGGCTCACGTTCATAAGGTTTGGTCACCAAGTCAACTTAGTAATATTGCGCTATTACTTAATCATCAAATGTTAAAAAATAGGCCCTCAGACTAGGTCTTTTTATCAGTTATTATTCTGTCACGCTCATAATCGTAAATTTTGCGCCCCAAGTCAAGTTAGTGATATTGTGCTTTTAGTTAAGAATAAATAGTTCATACACGTGAACGAAATCTGTTAGAAATAAGCCTAAGGCCTACTTATTAATATTTAATGCCAAAGTAAAAGTGCGGTAATACTAACTTATTTTCGTATCCAAGCTTTATGAATATCAGCACGACGGAATAAAAACCGATCTCAAATCCTAGACCTAGGCCGTATTAATAAATTTTAGTGCTCGAGTAAGAGCGCAATATTACTAACTTGACCTTTTATGTAAACTGTGGTCTGGTATTATCGTGCTGGAATGTGGCGTTTGTAATACTCTGAAGACGTAGTAAGATCCCAGGAGGGGGAATGGTAGTAAGATCACAGGATGGAGAAACTGTTATGTGCCTCCGTCACATAAAAGTTTTGTACAGACGTCGATGAATGGTACTTAGAGATATTGGTAGGGTACTTTCAATTATTCTATTGCAGGATTTCTATTGATAAGTCGCATTTCTGGTACTGTATACCAACCACTGAATCTACCGATTATCTCGATCGGTAGTAGGTCCAGGACGATCGGATTCTGAATAACGATATGAAAAACCCTCCCATGCTAATTGCAGCTAGCAGAGGCCGCCTGTTTGCACGGTGCGTCTCAAATGCGCTACAAGTTTTCGAGAAGACCATCCCGCTTCATTTAGACCTATGGCATGATCTCGCTCTAAACTTTTGGCTTGATTAAACATCTCTTTACGGCGTACAAACGCTATTATCTATGGTAATCAGATTTACCAATCAGGCTTGTAGGACAAACACGGGAACCACACTTCATCCAGGACTAGAACCCTGGCCCATCTCAGCGATAAGATGTCCGCGTCCCTGATCACGTGGCCACAGGGATTGCACACAAAAAATGCATTTGTAATACGGGCATTTTTTCTAGCAATCAAATACAAGAGAACAAGATGATCTGACTTTTGGAAGCTCAGGTATCTGGTAAAACATAAATATACGTTCATGCCATCTCACGAAGGAATTGTGTTTTACAGAAACAGGAAAGCGTTTGAACTGTCATTCGCATGATGTTCACTATCTGGTGCGAAAGCAATTCTTCGAATCAAGCTTAGAAATATTGAGGCTACGGGAATTTAAATACATCGAATAAATTCTCCTATATTAGTGATCGTGTATCTTATTTTTCCATCCAGCTCGGCGAAGAAACCATAAGATATAACACAACCCTTGTCCAGACTCTGTGTTAGCACTTAGCCGTTGAAGTAATACAGTTTTACAACAAATCAATAAGGCATGCTATAATCTATCACCAGGTATTTGCAGCATTAGAGTCGTCAGTCATTTCTACCATCTAAGAAGAACATCTTTCCTTGCATTATTCTAGGACTGAACGAAGTACTTAGTGGTGGTGAGTTAAAAGGACTGTGGTGAGTTCTAAGACTGAACGAAATACTTAGTGGTGGTGAGTTAAAAGGACTGTGGTGAGTTCTAGGACTGAACAAAGTGGTGGTAAGTTCAAAACTTTCTTACCCCGTGAAACCGATTCCCAGATTACTGCTAAACAGCTATTCGTGTGCTAGGTAATGTTACGGAAATTAATTTAAACCATTAACCAGCAGGAACGAATTAACTTGGGGTTCGCAAAATGTGCTGAAATCAGCTAGCACAAACTTATTCACTGTTTTACAAGTGGGCAGAACGCGGCTCGAACAAGTGAATCTGCGCATCAGAAAGCGTTGCTCTCCCCGTAGCTTTGTTATTCCAATTGGTCATTTAGGATGCGACGTACTACTAAAGTGGCACGTGAGTCAAAACTGCAAGTTGCAGCGATAAGTCCTTCCGGTCTTGTCTAGTCGGGAGAATATCTTCAGAGCAGGAAGACGTGCGTTTGAACATACAACAGCAAAAGGGGGCATTTCTTCACATTGGCTCCTGAGCGTAAAAATTAATCTAAGCCGTGAGGTTCGAAAATATGTGTGATTATTCTTCCACACCTCGCCTGGAATTAATAAGAATTTCTTCTTCTGAAATGAGTTCCTTCAAGTGTAGTCTGTCGGGGCACCCGAAACCTGCCATTTCGTAATTTAGGATGCGACGTACTACTAAAGTGGCACGTGAGTCAAAACTGCAAGTTGCAGCGATAAGTCCTTCCGGTCTTGTTTAGTCGGGAGAATATCTTCAGAGCAGGAAGACGTGCGTTTGAACATACAACAGCAAAAGGGGGCATTTCTTCACATTGACTCCTGAGCGTAAAAATCAATCTAAGCCGTGAGGTTCGAAAATATGTGTGATTATTCTTCCACACCTCGCCTGGAATTAATAAGAATTTCTTCTTCTAAAATGAGTTCCTTCAAGTGTAGTCTGTCGGGGCACCCGAAACCTGCCATTTCGTAATTTAGGATGCGACGTACTACTAAAGTGGCACGTGAGTCAAAACTGCAAGTTGCAGCGATAAGTCCTTCCGGTCTTGTTTAGTCGGGAGAATATCTTCAGAGCAGGAAGACGTGCGTTTGAACATACAACAGCAAAAGGGGACATTTCTTCACATTGACTCCTGAGCGTAAAAATCAATCTAAGCCGTGAGGTTCGGAAATATGTGTGATTATTCTTCCACACCTGGCCTGGAATTAATAAGAATTTCTTCTTCTAAAATGAGTTCCTTCAAGTGTAGTCTGTCGGGGCACCCGAAACCTGCCATTTCGTAACCCCGCCTTTCTCAAAGGGGATATATGTGACGTACTACTAAGCTGACACCTCAGTCCAAACGGGAAGTTGCAGCGATTAGCCTTGCCGACAAATTTCAGGCGGTAGAATATCCCTCTTCCGAGTAGGAAAAAGTAAATTAGAACACACCACCGGCAAAAAACGGCATTTACTGACAAGGAGAGTGATTGATATTAACCCTTTCTGACTGGTTACTTGTTAAAGTGCTATAACAATGTCGACGAACGTCAGAAAGGCGAGAGGTGATGCTTGGGGTAATTTGTTTCTATCCAGTGGCATGATGTCCGTGTCAGGGGGGACTAACCCTTACCTATCATGCCTTGGGTCATACATCAGAGAGTAAAGGACTACAAGCGAGCTTTTATGACCTGTGACAAGTTCACGGTCAGTACTGCTGAAATGAGAGGGGTAAAAGTATTGTTTTGCCGTTGCTTTCATAAAACCAGGCAGCTATGTGAACATTCCTGTTTAGGGGGCACAGAAAATTTTGAGAACGTTTTGGTTCAGGTACATTGGCCGCTTAAAGGATTAATTACACCTGTAAAACTTGTGCATTGTCATTTACTTTAGGTTGTTTAGTTAAATGGTTGATGCTTTTTCGCAGTTTAACGATTTGTATTAACACTTATGATGTCAAGTATACTCTAAATTAACCTTCCTTTAAAGTTCATGTGTTCCTATGTAAATGTGGGTTCTCCTCGTTAAATGTTTTTCCTACTGAACGCCACATTTTCCCTCTCAATGAATTTGTAGTGACACCTGACAGCAGCTCCAAGTGCAATGGCGTAGTGGAAAATTGAGAGGTAAGAGTTTGTGAGAAAATGTTTCGAGAGCACTGTTTATAGTACTTTTTGAAACAATATTAATATTTGATGCTTAACAATCTTCTGTATATTACGATTTTTAGTTCATTTTTGATTAAAGTTTGTAAAACTAACTCACGAGCGAGCTAGTGAAGAGCTGAGAGGAGATCTATATTCGGATGTTTGATTGACTACAATCATTGATGGTGACTACTTACGTGCTGTGGAATAAGCAAGTTGAATCTGTAAGTCATTCCTGATTCATTTTCGTACCCTTGCAGTGTATTACAGAAGTGTTGTGATTGTGTCTAAGTTTTCAGCTACTCTGACCAAGGCCGTCTGGAAAACATAATGCCATGGCATTAGAGATATGAGTTCAATCCGTTTGTGACGTCACTCTGATGTTACACGGATTGATTAGTAGGTGACGTGTTTAACGCCCCACACGACGGCTTTGGAAACCAATCAAAAGCGTTGGTTTCGCATGACGTCATTAAAAATATAAAAAAGGGGGTGGGTGTAACTCATTTTTTTTATTGGAGGGTTAACGACCACCGTGAGCAACTCAATGGGCTATAAGCAGTCGCCCGTCCCTAATTTAGGATCACTGGTTCCAGGGAAGGGAGAGAGCCAGTGTCATTTATAAGACAAATACAACATCCATGCCTCACCGGGATTCGAACCCGGACCCCGTTCGGACGAATGATCAGAGGCCATCGCTTAGACCACTGCGCCACCGGGGCGGCAACTCATTTCTGTAATGTCATGACCTTGTCTTTTCTTGGCGGCCTTGCTCTGACTCATCTGGGACAACAGCGTTAGATAAAGTTACAGTTTAAGTATTCAGTGAAGTTAACGTTCAGTTAAGGTCAATCTAATGTTTACAGGCATTTTTAAATAAACAAGTAAAACATTATAGAAACCATAAGGAGTCGCTTGTCCTTAGTTTAGTTCTAACAGTCCCAGTGAAGTGAGGAAACCAGCACGAACACCATAAATAGCCCCCATGCCTTGACCCCTAGAACTCGAGCCCGAATCGGACAATTAGCTGCCCCGGCAACTGTGGTGTTAGGCGCTAGCTTCTTGGCCAATCGTCAGAAGTGGGATTGGTTTCGAATCCCAGGTGAGGGAACAGTGATATGCTTATCTGATGGCTCAGTTCCATTTCTGAAACCAATGCCCTCCATTTAGGGACGGGCAGCTACTGGTAGTCCTTTCAGTTGCTAACAGCGGGCATTAAACCCTGAAACAAAAAGTAATAAAGTCTGACAACTAGCCAAAACCAGCGCCTCTGACTAATCAGCTAACGAGGAGGCTAAAATGATCAAATGTTTGGGGTACAAGTTCGTAATGTAGCCACTCTCGTTATTTATATATTTAGAGCATAAAAGTTTGTGCCCATTTCTATCTTTCCGGAAAGCAGTATCTACACTGTTGAAAATGTTGTGGTAGTTTACACCAAAAAGTGGTGCTGCACCACTTTTGTTAGAAAATATGTACCATTAAGTGGTGCAAAATAAACCCAAAAAAACATGGTACAATCTTACGTGCAACCTTGTACTATAACGTGGTGAAAAGTTGAACCACGTTGTCGGGTTCTGTTTGCAACACAATGGTATATTTTTCCTCAGGTTCGGGCATGGATGTTGTGTTTGTCTTACGGCACTGGCTCTCTCCCTTCCCTGGAACCAGTGACCCTAAATTAGGGACGGGTGACTGCTTATAGCCCATTGAGTTGCTCACGGTGGTCGTTAAACCTCCAATCAACAACAACAACAACAGCAACAACATTTTTCCTCAGAAAATGGTGCAGCTGGAGTAGCACCACGTTTTGGTTCAACCTACCACAACATTTTTAGCAGTGTAGTAACACACTATATTATCAAAAGTATACGGACACTATCAAATATTTGCATAAGTGCAAAGAACGGTTGCGCAGGAAGGTGGCTTTTGAGTGGGAAGGTACGCATATAAAGCTGAGATGTTCTGTCGTGTTATGAGTGATTTTGAAGCAGACGTGAGCTTTTCGATTTACACCGTGGTCTAGTCACAGGATGTCATTTGAGTAACGTTTCCATACGGAGCATTTCAGCTAAACATATCAAAATCGACTGCATGTGTCGTCCATAAGAAACGGAAGCAGGACGGTGCAACTACAAAAAAACCGTTCAGGAAGGTCGCCCAAACTTACAGAACGTGACAGAAGAGCCATGGTAAGAAATGTTAAAAAATCCCGTTCTTCCTTTGCTGTTTCCATCGCTGCTCAAGTCGAAAATGCTTGTAATGGCTCGGTTTGTACCATAACTATCCGCATAGAGTTGCACAGTGTGAGCTATTATGGTACAGCAGCAGCAGCACACATGCCACACACATCTCTGCCGAGAATGCGAAGATCCGTTTGGAAGAGTGTCCCCCATCGTTTTCTGGACTGTGAACGACTGGAAAGCTTCTTTGTAGTGACGAGTTAGGCTTTTCACTTTTCCAATCTGATGGGCGTGTTTGTATTTGGCGACAGCCAGGCGCAGACTGCGTTCTTTCAATGGTTAAGTTCGGTGGAGGCTCCATCATGGTATGGAGTAGTTTTTCTCGGATGGGATTCGGCGCGTTGGTTACTATAATATAAATCAAGAACTCTGAAGTCTAACTCGACGTTCTAGATCATTTTTCTTTACCAACAATGTGGCATATTATGGAAATGAACGTTGTATCTTCGAACACGATCGAGGTCCATGTCACATTGCACGACGTGTACAGGACTGGTTTCTTCAAAATCAGGTGGAATTGTTAGACTGACCTGCTCAGAGTCCTGATCTTAATTCTATAGACCCCCCAGTGGAAAGAACTGGAGCGACAGATACGAAATCCCCCGCAACGACCGTCTTCCTTCGCTACTCTGGCGACAGCTTTGTAGGACGAAGGGCGAGACATTCCTGTCGAGACCTACCGGAAATTGGTTGATAGTATGCCTCAACGTGTTGCTCTGACATACAAGCAGGATGTGAATCGACTAACTACTTATTGCGATAACAAAGTCATTTGTTCCAAGACATTTTGGTATTCGAATACTTTTGAAAATGTTGTGTAAATGACCCACAGTTTGTCCTAGAATGTTATCTTCACATCTAACGAAGTGTTCACACTCATCTGACCCATAGCATTTTGGAAACAACGTTTTTCTCTGAAAACAAGAACGAACATGTTTTTTCAAGTGCTACACGTGCCCTTGCAGAACAGGCTTACTTAAGCGAAGATTTTTTGAATAATACTGTTGATTGCATATGTCTTCCATAATTTGGAAAGAAATAACGCCAATAAAAAAAATACAATGTTCTTTATTGAAGACAGCAAATTTGGAAGACACCTACTAACGTCACCGTCGAAAGTACACTATATTGACAAACGTCACCGGACACCTAGAAGAGAAACACAACATAGCATTTATTGACATACATTAGTACAGTGTTGGTCCACCTTTGGCCTGAATGCTTGCACTGACCCTTCGAGACATGCTTTTGACAAGGTTTTGGAACACTGCGATAGGTATGCGTTGAATTCAGTACATAATACTGCCGCTAACTTTTACTTAGTAGTAGACCTTGGTTCCAAACTTCTTATGTGGTGCTCTAATTCATCCCATAGGTGCTGTATGGGATTAAGATGCTCTTCTTTGTAGTCCATACACGATAGGGAATTATCGTCAAGCCACACCGTAACAGTCCTTGCTTTATGGCTCTTTGCATTATTCTGCTGGTACCAACAAGGCTCGGTTCCATAGTATTTCCACAGAGTTGGTAGGGCATAACTGTCCAGAATATCGAGGTAGACGTGCTGGTTAACAGGTTTGTCCACTATAACGAATCGGCCGGGACCATACCAAGAAAAACACCGCCACACGAGTACACTGCCAGCTCCAAACTTGACAGTAGGAACAGTATATTGTAGTAAATAGCGTTCCCCCGGCTGCCGCCATATCCACACACGGCGATCAGACTGATGGATCGTGTATCTGGATACATCATTCCATAGGACCCCTTTCCATTGATCTACGGTCCACGATAAATGCTCTTTACATCATGCCAAACGACAAGTAGCATTCCGAGTGGAGATGAAAGGCTTATGAGCAGCCGCACGACCACGGTAACCCATGGAATGAAGTTCTCTGCGAATGGTACGTGTACATACCAAAGTTCCAGCATTTTTGCTCACCTGTACACTGAGGTTTTGCGCAGTACTCCGTCGAATAGCTGTGACGAGTCTCCTGTGGCTTCGACGTGCTCTATCACTGATTTTCTTTGGTCTGCCGGTACATTTTGCTGCTTAAGGGATGCGATGTGTCTTCCACTTAATCAGTGCATCTAAAACACTTGACCTGGGTATGTTTATATGCCTCTCGGTTTCTCTTATGGACAACCCACTAATATTACACCCAACAATCTTTCCTTTCTCAATGTCAGTTCTCTCCCGCCGCGACATTTTCACTCAACTTCACAGTGTGATATGATCGCGGTCAGCTGCAGGCTTGCTTTTATACCGTTTGCAGCTGTACCGCTCATCTTAACAACGCAGCGGATCCGTTCATTTGCTTTTGAAGGGATGCCCGGTGTCTTTTGTCAATACAGTGTATATGATCTCTTCTGATTAGAAGGTTATTTGTGAGATTCCATTTTGGGGGGCAGTTAGGGCCCATGAACACTGAAAGTGAAGAGAGGTAGCTTTTCTCTGATTTAGGCTTCCTTGTCCCAGAAAAAGAATGAACCAGAAATGAATGCTCAAAATAATACTAAAAGCTCACTGGATACTTGAATCTAGGTATGACACTTACATTGAAGTGCTAGAAAAACTGGTACAGACAAGCTTATAAAAAATACATAGCAATGTCAGCTATGCGCGTGCTCGGTTGCGTCCGCCAGTGCGTATATAAAGCGATAGACATCCTTGCCAGCTGTCAGAGCTGTTGTCGGCATGAGAATGACAAGTAATAACGATTTAAGCAATTTTCAACGCGGTGTCATAGTTGGCGCTCGTGAGATGGGTCATAGTATTTCGGAGGTAGAAACGAAGTTCGGATTTTCACGGACGACCATTGCAAGGGTGTACCGTGACTACAAGAATTCCGGCAAAACCTCCAACCTACGATACCAGTGTGGCCGTAAAAAGACATTGGGTGAACGTGACCATGGTCGGCTGTCAAGTATTGTTTCACGCGATAGGCGTGCAACACTCCCGCAGGTATCATCGGAATTCAATGCTGGAGTCTCAACAAGCATCAGCGTCTGGACTGTGCAAAGTACCTTGCACGATATGGCCTTTGGGAGCCGACGCCCAACTCGAGTCCCCTTGATGGGTACACGACACAGAGCTATGTGCCTCGATTGGGCACGGTAACACCGCCACTGGACACTTGATGACTGAAAACAAGTAGCCTGATCTAACGAGTCACGTTTCCAACTGTATCCGGCAGATGGAAGGATTCGTGTGTGGCGCAAACCCCATGAAGCCATTGTTCCCGCCTGTCAACAGGGAACTGTACCTGCTGGTGGGAGGTCCGTAATGGTATGGGGTGTGTTTAGCTGGAATTCATTGGGACCCCTGGTACGTCTACAAACGTCTGTGACCGGCCAACGCTATGTGCGCATCCTTTCTGACGAGGTACACCCGTTCATGTTCTGCATTCATGCGAATGGGTTGGGCCTGTTCCAACAGCACAATGCACGTCCACACAAGCGTCGGGACGCCACATTATGGTTAGAGGAGCATTCTTTTGAGTTTGGGGTGTTGCCTTTCCCACCCAAGTCCCCAGATCTGAACGTGATAGAACACATTTCGGATGCCATGCAACGCGCTATCAAACACAGGAATCCGAGACCTCGGAATACACCCGAATTGTGTAACGCTCTGCAGGAAGTATGGAGTGCATTGCCTACAGCATATTTCCAGAAGCTAATGGAGTCCATACCGCGTCGAATTTCTGCAGTCCTGCGCTCCAGTCGGGGACCTACCAAGTATTAGACTGGTGTACCAGTTTTTCTGGCACTTCAGTGTTTATGTTACCAGTCAAACTGTTTGTATAGAACACCGAATTTGATTTTTGAGTTCACCTTGAGATATCAAGCCTCGAGTCTGCATCTGATATCTGAGTTCCCAATCTTTCAGCGAATATTTTACATCTGAGTTTTCTTCAAGTTTTCTCGAAGTCATCTTGTATCGGAGACTTCCTGAAATGGCTGTCTCAAATTTCCGACACTTAAGTAAAGCTACCCTGTACGAGAACACCGTTTTGGAATGCGTTGCAATAAAATTGCCGCTGCCCGGGGAGGTTTTATTCTAAACCTTTCCTTAAGGTGACATGGAAGTGGCTTTGGGATGCAATTGATTGGGAAATTCTGAAAACCTCTGGTTTCAAATATCTTGGATATGTTTAACTCCTTCCGTTATCAAAATTTTGGCTCTTGGTATTGGTACTTCGAAATGTAAGTTGAAAATTAAATTAGCCTGTAGGTATTATTTTTATGGAGGTGGGTAGCAGTTGTTTCTATATCACAATTCCATTTTAAAGTGAGTGAATGCGTAACTAGAAGTAAATAACACAGTAAGATCGGATCATCATACATGCCTCTGTAGCACTGCTCGTAATTGATGTAAAGGCATTGAGTCAGTAAAGTTTCCTTGATTAATAATTGAACTACGTACAGCCTGAGATTACGATTTATGATTACACTGATATTATATCTGTTATAGCAGAAGACGCCCGAAGACTTTGTAACGTATACCTGCAATTTAACGCGGCTTTTGAGTTTCTGTGTTGTCATGTAAATTTGGTTGCTGTTTAAATATTTTCTGACTTAACGCCACAGAAATTTCATCGAATAGCTCTTCAAAATTGGCATCCTGACAGGGGGTCAAAGTGCTGTCAAGTAGGTAAATAAAGCAAAGTTCTATAAGAGCAGTATTCAGAATTAGAGCTATGTTCGGAGACCGAGAATGCCGTCTTGAGGGACTGAGACCTGATATTCTGAGAGATATGGTATGAGAGGAGTACGATATGTGATGTTGGACTGTGCTATAACTGATGACGGTGAGAGACAGTTGTTAAATTTATATTTTTTCAAAGTAGTAGCTTGAAGTTTGTTTCAGCCGCCCTGGTGGTGCAGTGGATTTTGTGCCACGGGGCTACAACATCCGGTGCGCCACCGGGGTGGACTCGTTGATCGTTCGTCCGATATGGGTCCGGGTTTGAATCCTGGTGAGGCATGGATGTTGTGTTTGTATTACAGCACTGGCTCACTCCCTTACCTGGAACCAGTGAACCTAAATTAGGGGCAGGCGACTGCTTATAGCCTATCGAGTTGCTCACGGTGGTCGTTAAATCTCCAAAAACAAAAGTGTGTTTTTCTTTGATATTACAAGCGACGTATTGATGTGACGAATACTTTACGTGCTGGGGCATACATAGTAAAATGGACTTTGGAGTTGCAAGTACTGTCTCATCGTATACCCCGGACCGTTTATTTTCAACTGTTTAGTAAGAGATTGCCTATGAATAATATGGTTGCAGCTACTATAGACAAGAGACGAACGAATTAGAATAATAAGGATGCATTAAATTTAGTTTAAGAGAAGTTGTAGCGTAAAAGTCTGTTCTACTTCTACGTTAAATTTTGCACATCAACATACTAAGAAATAGTTCCTAAATGAAAGAAACCTTAACAGCCAGACGAAACATATAAAGAACAGAAGTCAACTTACGGAAAAAGATGCTTTATTCAAGATTGTAGCATAGCATATTGTAGAGAACGCTCCACACATTATCACAACACTCCTATCAATAATCAGTTTACAATCCAACACTCCCTCTTACAACGCTCTCTTCCAACGCTCCCAAGCAATAGATCAGTCGTCGCTTTTATCTCTTGTTCTTATCAAACCTCAGGCATACGTCACGTGCATTCAACCTCAATTGTGTTGCCAACCGTATTCGTTTGAGAGAAAAGATCTCACGTTAAGAATGAAGAATAACAGAATAAACTCAAGATTCACATAGGGAAAGAAACTAAAAAGGAAAGTTAATTTAGAATATACGTCACAAAGTGTAATTTAAGTTGACGTTAAAGTTAAACCTTAAACCAATTATTCTACAATCAGTTAAACTCTATTATTCTATAGTTTAAAAAATGAAAGGATTGCACGTTTAATAATAAAACTCATAAAAAAGATTATGATGAAAGTTTGTAGGACTGAAATATCTATTGTTAGAATTTCAAGCTGGTAAATTCTAGTGGTGTAGGTTCAATTTATTATCTCGAAGCTAAAACCTAATATGAAAATTCCAGATAATGACAGTGTTGCAAGCAATAACAAATTTTCCGGACGATATGCGTTAGAGTGTGTGGGCCATACACACATGCTTCATGAAATTTCATATGTGTATTCCAATCTCGATTTCGCGCCAAGACTTGTAAGTTCCAGTCACGTAAAGCAGTTGGAATACAGGAAAAACTGCTAGAAGCCTGGGAAGTGTAAACAGCATGAGGTTTGCGCGTAAATACTATACTCCGGTGTTTGTAAGCACGTTGCTTCGTACTCGCTGCACATCATAAGAGCTCTTCTGTAGCAATTAATTTTCCAATTTTTTTGAATTATGTGTCTTTAAATGAAAACTTTAAGAGCTCTTTACTGATGTTTTTCTTACCTCTTAGAAACAACTCACAAATATTGTCATCATTTAATACTTCAAAGTGTGTACTGATTCAATTAAAAAGTTCCGGGAAACAATGGCGCGCCATTCTTTAAAACTTGACTTTCTCAAACTAACGCGAAAAATTTATGAAATCACCTTCATACATGAAGTAATTAACGAACTCCAGTGAATAGGAAACAATAAAAAAAGCCCGAGTTTTTTTCTTTCTTCTTTTGAAAGCATTCAAGTAAAAATTAATCGGCATTGCCATCATTGGTGTAACAAGATGAGCTATAATTATTTTATTTCTTTAGCAAAATTTTCTGGAAGCCAGCCATTTGAGAAATGTTCCTTTCCATTCTGTCCCCGACGCAAAGTGCCGAGGAAAAACAATAATTACATGCAGATTAAAACAGTTACGATAATTACCAACTAGTGTAAAAATAAATATTCGGAATGGTCTTGTCTCTAACTCATAATCAGAAATTCTACAAATTTCCATAAAACTGCTTCATGGGTTTTACGAATCTACATGTCAGCTCTCTGTGACATGCAAAAATTTACTGAATTCTCACTTCTTAAAATGATTGATTATCGCAATTAAGATATTAGCGGGAACATGCAGCATATACTACCTAATTCATTTAACTAAATAAACAGATTAAATATTTTAAAGGCGGTTGGACTTGCTTCTCGCTGGAAAAAGGCTTTAATGGTTTGTATATTTGGGGAACTTACACTCTTCAAACCAGATCAGAACGTAACATTTATAGAAGAATCCGAAACCTTTCTTTCGCTCTTTAATTTATTCGATTTCATTTCCCCTGTTAGAACGCGTGAGACTACATAAGGACGACAAATTACAGACTTCACGGGAATTTTCGAACACGGTTTTTAAAAGAATATATTTTGAAGAATCCTTTCTTATCGCACGTAGTCCAAAAACGAAGTAGAATCTTGAATTTCAAATGGTAGAAGTTTTCCTTTTGGAGGAAGCAAATTTCCTATAACTTCTCAAATGAAATTAAGTTTTTTAACATACTATGAACAATACATTAAATAATATTAGGTCGTTCGGGAAGTACGCAAACATTTTCATTGCGTGCATTTCGGAAATCTGAAATGACAACTCAGGCGATGTCTGGAGGTTGCAAAGTGCATATATAATTTCGTGGCTACCAATCGGCTTGTGCAAGCTGTGATGACGATGGGTCAGCTGAGATGATCAGCGACAGTGAAAAAACAGCATTTCTTTTTAATTTTTGTGTCTTATTGCAGTATTAAGAAAGCTTGGCACAACGTATCCTGAAAACAGAGTAGATCAAAGTGCCCTTAAGAAATCCGCAGTGCACCATTAGATAGCAGGATTTAAAGAAAGCCGGACATCACCAAAAGGCGCTCCAAAATGACGCCGACCGATTTCGACTTTCTCACGAGAAGCCAAACGACGCATCCAAGAGAATTTACAGCAGTTGTGTAGTGTGAGTGTCAGTGACCTTTCTGCACTACTGGATATCTCTAACACAACGGTTTATACAGGGTTGACGGAAGATTTAAGCTTTATGAGCAAACAGGCAACGTGGGTGGGTGCTTCACATACACAGCATGACACAGAAGGAATTCCGCTACGAAATTGCCCAGGTATCGTCGCAATAATAAGGTTCTCACAAGGTTCCCTGCTTAAATGGAAGTTGAGTTCAATTTTACGCACCGGGCAACGACATCAGTGGATTGAAATCGGCACTTCTGCGGCCTTTTTACCGCGTGCAGAGTTGTGTGAGCGTAAAATCTCACTGGTCGTTGGCATTGATGTTCACGGCATGGCCTCTTCGAAGACGTTTGACGAGAACATCGCCATGACATGCAGTGAAGAGCAATTGAATTAGAGACAGCTGACGTTATGCAAATGTGGTGCTGTGGGCGGCCCTGTAAACGGAAACGAGATGACGTATGCGGCTATCCGACAATCTAAGGAGTGATGCGACGGGAATAAGTAAGAGTCGGACGCAGTATGGGTAAGACGAAGAATCTAAGCGCATTTGATCGTGAGCAAATTTTCGGGGCCTGACGAATGGGTCACTCCATCTGGGAAGTCGTGCAGGCACTAGGATTTTCACGAGCCACTGTGTCACGGGTGCACCGTGAGTACATCGAATCCGGTAAAACCATCGCCGCAAGGGCCAACTGCCGTGAACAACAGCGTGCGGATGAGCGGGGTCATCGTCGGCTAGCTCGCATTATAACAGCGGATAGACGGGCCACAGTGCAAGAAATTACTCGGCAATTTAACGCTGGTGCACAAAAACGTGTAAGCAGCCACACCATCCAAAACCATCTCCTTGCTATGAGGTACAGAAGCCATCGTCCCACGCGGGTACCGCTGCTGACCACACATCACAGGGTGCAAAGGTTAGCATGGGCGCGGGAACATCGTCACTGGACCCTAGGCATGTGGAAAAATGTTGCCTGGACTGATGAGTCGAGATTCGCGTTGGTACATGCGGATGGCAGGATACGAGTACGGCGCAAACCACATGAAGCGATGGAACCTTCTTGCCAGCAGGGTACTCTTCAAGCTGGTGTGGGTGGCATTCTCGTATGGGGATTGTTTACGTGGACTGAAATGGGTCCCCTGGTACGTGTGACATTATCCCTCACAGGTCAACGTTACCGGGATATCCTGGACGACCATTTGCTCCCGTTTGTGCGTCTTCAACATTCCACTGGGGACCTCATCCTGCAACAAGACAATGCACCGTGCCATCGCTACCGAATTGTATCCGAATGGTTCGATGAACACTCCACCGACGTGATCTCGCTTCCTTGACCAGCTAGGTCACCTGAACTGAATCCCATCGAGCACATCTGGGATGCTATCGAGAGAGATATTCGAGGATCTGACCCCCCTCCATCAAATGTTCGTGAACTGTGGGAGCTTGTTCAGGGGTCGTGGATCCGTATGGATTCCCAACGCTTCCGGTGTCTTGTCGAGTCCATGCCGAGACGAATCGCCGCCGTCATCAGGGCGAATGGTGTGGCTACACGTTACTAGACAGGTATCTCTAATTCAATTGTTCTTTAATGTAGAAGTGGTGTAAGTCATTTCTGGAGAAGCATATCCCGATACACGTACTTTGCCGGACTGCACCTGTACGGCAAAGTACGTGTATCGCATACCTATGGTGATTATTGGATTACGTTATAACATTATCTCCCCTCACAGAAAAATTGGTTTCATCCATCTACGTCACGAGCACGCTGCTGTACATCCGGATACTGTGAGCAACTTATGCAGTGTTCGGTGATTGATGAAAAATGGCGTTTTTGAGCAGCGCGTTGACATTAAGTTTTGCGTTTGTTTGGGCAAAAGTCCGACAGAAGGATGGTGAAGCAAGTTCATGGAAAAAACACCCTTTCGCGGCCACAAAGATTCGATTGGGATTGACGCTTTAGAGAAGGCAGACAGGAGGTCAAAGATGACGAATGAAGGGGTGACCAGTGACAGCTCGCACGGGTGAAAACATTTCGAAAGCTGTGGCCATCGTACGTGTCAACAGACAACAGACGATCGAACAAATAGCAGTGGCTGCTGGGATGTCGGAGACTACGCGTCAACTGACAGTAACAGATGATCTGAAGATGCACGGGGTATGTCAACACATCGTCCAACGCATGTTAAATGAAGATCAGTTGGCCATGCGGATGGAAATAGCGGACGAACTCGTATCCGCATCAGACCAAGACCCACGATTTCTTAGAAGAATCATAACGGGGGATGAAAAATGGTGCTTCCTCTTCGACCTGCAGACTAAACGGTCATCAGATAAGTGGAAATCGCTATCGTCTCCACGCAAGCAGAAATTCCGTCGATAATGCAGCAAAGGCAAGAGCATGCTAGAGGACTTCTTCGACATCCTGGGTATTTGTTCATCTTGAATTTATCCCTGAAGGACGCATTGTCAGCAAGGAGCTCTATCTGGATATCATGCGAAGTCTACGTGAGTCGATCCGCAAGAAGAGGCCTAAACTGTGGAGCTGTTGCACGACAATGCACCGTCACACAGGTTCGTTAGTTTCTCCGCAAAACAAGTCCTCCTATACCCACCGTACTCACCAGACCTCACCCCTCTGCGACTTCCACCTTTTCCCTGAGCTAAAACGTCGACTTCAGGGTTGTCGGTTTTTGAGCGCAGAAGAAGTGAAAAACGTATCGCCGGTGCACTGAAGGACATTGAAAAGAATGGGTTCCGGAAATGCTTCGACGAACTGTACATCTACTGGCAGAAATGTGTTGTTGCAAGAGGGTCTTATTTTGAAGGAAGATTTGCTTCAGCGTTGTAACTCTAAGTATCTATGGACTTATGGGCCCAGTCCGGGAGCTTTCGAATGCTACCTCGTTGGCACTATGACATCATGTACACCTGTCCTCGTTCACGATGGAAAAAAAAAAAGAAAAACGCCAATAGAGCATTGCAACGATTTTCTTACAGGTCAAACAGGTCGAAACAAAAACTCCTTGGCTTGGATTTTATTCCTCTCTCCAGGTTTGTGTTTCAAATTAATTAAAGCTTCGTGAAGAAAACTACTAAAACTTGTATAATTTGTCCAAGTCATTGTTTCAGGCTCTCTTGTCCGACGTTTACCTAGAGGCATTTGAGCAAACATAATAGCAGTGGAACATTCGCAAACAATTCGTTCGCAATGAATGGCTCTTCACCGTGAATGGTTTTCTCTCATCGCTGTAAATGACATTCAAATCTCCATTGCTGCGAAACACACTGAAGTAGCTAAACGTTTAACTTTATTCCACCCCTATGAGTTCTGAAACGAATTCACAATAAGAAAAATAATGTTGAGAAATAAAGTGTGCCAACCGTTATGTGAGTGAGCAACCAGCACTTAGCTAGGAATGTGGTGAAAAATAAGAGTGCGATTCATTTGAATCGTCAAATCATTCATCGTGAACGGTGAGCGGGCAGTTTGCCAAAGAGAGCTGTGGCCATGAAAATGCGACACGGTATCCCTGCAACGAATGATTTACTCCGTAAGCGTAGTGACAAATTGAAAATTGGAACATTCGCTTGAATGATTATAATCATTCTAACTATGAGAACATCTGTACGCCCAAGAAGGAATTATTTATGCCAACATAAGTCTTCTGTGTCCTAATTAGTTGACAGCATTGCAATATTTAGCTGCACATTAATGAATAAATAATTTGGTATGCAACTTACTGTATAACTCATTTAAATTGCAAAAGAAACTGCATCCTTTAACATGAGACCTCAGGAAGTGCGCAATTTCAGTCGTCTTTTTAAAGACGTCCGTGCATATATAGTAGTAACATTTTGTCCGTCAGTCTGTCTGTCCGTCGGTCCGCCTGTGCACACCATATCTCTGCAGCTCATAGTCCGATTTGAAAACTTCCTTTTGAATTAGAAAGCTTGAAAGGTGAGAGCGAAGATAGTTGCTTTCCGGTTTTTATTTGATGCATAAGTTCGCGGTTAGAAGGCGTAAATGCAGATGCTATTGAATTCAAAATATATTTTATTCCATACATTTGCTTCTGCATATCCGATTGAAAAAATATTTCCTTTCTTCGATGCGATTTATAACGAAGACTATTTTGGGTACAGTTTCTTTTTCAAATAATGTATATATTTTCTGCTAGCGGGCGTAAAGGTAAACTGGAATTTCCCCGATATCTCTGCTTCTAAAAGTCCCATTTCAATAAATTTTTTCTGTGTCGCATACAGCTCATAGCGGGAACTTTTCTACGTAAAATTTCTAATTTTTGTAGAGAATAGTTTGGCCACCAGGGGCCGTACGTTTTTATTTCTGATTCTTGCAGCAAACTCTGATTTTTGAAAACTTGACTGCAAGCATTCTTCTTGTACCGATGCAGCCCACATTGGAAGACATTTTGAATATACCTTCTGCTTAAAATACTGTATAGTTTTTCTTCCAGGTGAAGTAGATTTATATTTTGTTTTTGTCGATATCTCTGCTTCTAGGAACCCGAGTCGGAAAATTCTTTCTTTATCGGAGAACGTTTCCGGCCCGAAATGTTCTGCATATAATTTTTTTTTCTTAATGCATAAGTGTACCACTAGATGTCGTAAGTTCACGTATCCATTACCACCATGTTTACAGCAATACCTGCAGGACTGAAACCCCGATAGAAAATTCTTTTTCGGTCAGACATTACTAACTATGAGAACATCTTGTGTGCGTTTCCTTTCCAAAATAATGCACTGTTTTTCTCCATAGCTCTGCTTCTAAAAGTCCGTTTAAAAAAATTACCCACCGGATATTATTTACCTTGTGTAACACTTTAGGCTTGTACTTGTAGAGTTTTTATAGTTCAAAGTTTTGTCACTAGGTGGTGTTTGTGTGCTTTTGTTTGCAGCTGTATCTCCGCTTCTGAAAACCATTTTGAGAAATTCCTTTTTTTCTGTATGCCATTCGCTACAACAAAGATGGGATACATTATCCTCTTTAAATAATGCACAGCTCTCCTGCTAGGGAGAGTAATGGTGAAAACTTTTTCTATCTATCTCTGATTTGAAACATTCTGTTTTCTTATCATGGCTTTTGCTATGAAGAATACTTCTCGTATATTTTCAACTTTACCACTATGCAAAATTCTTCCGCTGGAGAGCGTAGGGTTATATCATGTTTCTTTCTATATTTAACTGTTCGTTTTGAAAACCCTAATACCTTTCTTCTGCTATGAGAAACTTTTTGCGCACCATTTGTTAATTTTCGTAACATACTCGTTTCTATTTCTGGATGTTTTATCGATTGTAGAAACCCAGTTGATTTTTTCTAACCGGTTCCACTGACTATTAATAGCTTCGAAAAAATTATTCTCATTGGAAAGGATTCATCAAACAGAAGTCATAGCTCTTTCCACGTTTATAAGTGAGTCGCAGAAAAATTCTCATTGGTCGCCAACGGAAATCGAACCCAGGGTATTCCAGTTACGCACCGGACATGCTACCACTGTACCACAGCGGCATCGAATTCTCTAGACTCAAATGCGACTAACTGACAAACCACATGGCAGGTTGCTTCTTGGAGCCCCGCACAATGCTGGGGATTCACCGAGGATGGTAAACAGCAAGTGAATAAATAACTAGGAGGCAAATGAATAATTAATACACACAATTGACGTGGATTAGAAACATCAAACAGAAGTCATCGCTCTTTCCACGTTTAGAAGTGAGTCACGGAAAAATTATCATTCATCGGCTGCCACCGGGAATCTAACCTGGGGTCTTCCAGTTACGCGCCGGACATGCCGACAGGATTCAAATGACGTGTTAATTTTTACAACTGAAATTCGGTGTCATCTTTCTTGTTTGCATTTTACGTGTGCTGCCATAACAAAGCATTGCAATAAAAATATCTACCAGTTACATCTTTACTTCTGTAATTTTACGCACAGGAAGAAATTTGGCCGCTTAAGGTGATTCCACCCAAAATCTCTACCATATGTTTCCAATGGTAAAATGTTTTTACATATTAATGTATTCCCGAGGATGAAAATTTGCACATCGATAAAACTAACTTTACGTTATGCACTGGCGTGCAAAAATTAAGGACGAGACGGTTTTTCGAATGTAACGTCGTGCAGAAGTGCTCGACAGTGACTCATATCATATCATAAGATCCCCAAGATGTAAGAATATGGGACAAGTCAGCAAAACCGTCCTAACAAGGAATCCAAAGGATACATAGGCACTTTATTGAAAAGGTAGCTTTGAGCACAACTGGACAGAAGACAAAAACGTCCATGTGACAGGCGGCTGCCAAAAAAAAATCCAGTCTTTAGTAGGGGATATGATCACCCCTGAGTGCGTTGCAGGATTTACGACGTATGTCCATGCTGATGACGAGGTTGTCATGGAGCTGTTGAGGCATCGCGGCCCATTTGTCTTGTAGCGACAATCGCAGCTGCGTAAGCGTTGCTGGCGGGTGGTGTCCTGCTGCCAAGCGTCTCCCGAGAAGGTCCCACACGTGTTCGATTGGATTTAGGTCCGGGGACCTTGCGGGCCAATCCATGCGTTGACTATCTTTACTATCCAACAGCTCTGCGACAGCCACTGTACGATGAGGTGTGGCGTCGTCGTCCATGAAGAGGAACGCAGGAACCACAGCACCTCAAACAGACGCATGTGAGGCACGAGAACCTCGGTACAATAGCGGACACCAGTGACTGAACCTCCTTGGAAGATGTGGAGGACAGTACGGCTACCAAGCATGATACCGCCCCAAACGAGAACTCCGCCACATCCAAATCGTTCCCTTTCGATGATGTTGGAGGTGTGATTGCGTGTTTCCTGCTCTCTCCAGATGTGTATACGTCCAGAATCGCTCACCAGACTAAATCAGATTTCATCCGTAAAGTGAACTCGACACCATTGCTGGTGTGTCCAGTTCTTGTGTTCCTGGCACCACAGAAACCGCCGTCTCCAATGAGTAGCGTTAATGGCACACACCGTACTGGTCGTCGTGCAAATGGACCACCTTTGTGCAGCCTCCTGGCCACGGTAAAACGCGATAACGGAGATCCAGTTGTATGTTGCATGTGCCTTGCGATTTCTCCCACTGCCGGCCGTCTGTATCTTCTCGCCTGTAGGACAATATATCGGTCATCCGCCGCCGTGGTTGCTCGTGGACGACCACTGCTAAACTCTCGGACAGCTGTTCCTGTCGCTTGAAATGCTCTCCAAGCTCGTGAAACGATGCTGTGAGCGATCCCGAACTCCTCGGTCACACTAGTCACACTTTGACCTTCTTCCAACTTCCCAATGACACGAACTGGGGTAAAGTCATCCAGATGTCGTGTACTGGATTGTCTGTTGGCCATATCACACGTTGGCAGCAACTCGACGTTGTTCAAACCGATGTCATCATCATCATCATTGTCAACCATTATCAATCCACTGCTGGACGAAGGTCTCCCCAAGTTTCCTCCACAACGGTCTGTCTTGTGCCAGTCTCCTCCATGTCACCCCTGCATACTTTCGAATTTCATCCACCCATCTCCCATGTGGTCTTCTTCTGGGTCTTTTCCTGTCCCTTGGAATCCAATCTAAAATTTCGGCTGTCCATCGATGATCTGTCCTTCTGGCAGTATGTCCAGCCCATTGCCATTTCAGGGATTTGACTCTGATCATGATGTCTTCCACTCTTGTCATTTTTCGGATCCACGAGTTCCTCTTCTTATCTCTCCTGGTTACACCAAGTATGCACCTCTCCATGCTTCTTTGAGTTGTCTGCAGCCTTTGTATGTCTCTTTTAGTTAAGGTCCACGTCTCTGCACCATACGTAAGCACTGGAAGGATGCATTGATCAAACACTTTTCTTTTAAGACATAATGGCATATTGCTCTTGAAAATTATGCTGTTTCTTCCAAAAGCTCTCCAGGCAAGTTTTGTGCGCCGATTAATTTCTTCATCAATGTGACCCTCACTTGATATCTGCTGTCCAAGATAAATGTACGTGTCTGTTATCTCCAGCTTTTCTCCATTAATCGATAAATCTTCATTTCTTGTAAAAGCATTGAACATCACTTTTGTCTTCTGAAAGTTCATTTTTAATCCCACTTCTTTACTCTTGTCAGCAAGTTCCTGGATCATACTCTGCAGCTCTGATGGGCTAGTTGCAAAAATGACTACGTCATCAGCAAAACGAAGGTGGGTTAGATAATCTCCATTAATCTTTATCCCCTTGTTTTCCCAGCTCAGTGACTGAAAAACACCCTCCAATGTGGCATTAAAGAGCTTTGGAGATATGGTGTCACCTTGTCTCACTCCCTTTCCAATTTTTATGTGTGTTGTATTTTCAAACAGCCTAATCTTTGCACTTGCATTTTCATAGATGTTATTAATAATATTAATGTATGCATCTTCAATACCGCAGGTTTTCAGAGCCATTGTAACTGCTGATGGTTTCACCGAATCAAAGGCTTTTTCATAATCGATAAAAGCCATGCACAGTGGAAGTTCATATTCCCTCGCTCTTTCAATTAGTTCTCTCAGCACATGGATATGATCTATTGTGCTGTAGCCACTCCTGAATCCAGCTTGTTCTCTCGGTTGAGCCATGTCCAGTGTTACCTTCAAGCGGTGTGAAAGAACTTTAGTGAAGATTTTATAAACTACTGATAGGAGGCTGATAGGTCTGTAGTTTCCGAGATCCTCAATGTCACCTTTCTTATGTAGCAGGATCATTGTAGCGGTGTTCCAATCCTCAGGAATCTTTCCTTCATTAAGGCATCGAGTGAAAATTTGGGCGAGTACTGTTTCGATTTCTCCACTTGCTTCTTGTATGATGTCTACAGTAATTCGATCTTCTCCTGGAGCTTTTCCCCGCTTCATGTTCTTGATTGCATGTGCAACTTCTGCTGGAAGGACTGGAGGAACTCTGGTACTGGTATCTTTCATGATGTCTGGAGTGCATGTATCATCCCTTTCATATAATTTGGAGTAGAAATCTTTCACTCTTGTCAAAATTTCGCCTCTATTTCTTGTTACAGAACCATCTTCTTTTCTCAGTGCCATAATCTGTTTTCTTCCCTTACTGAGATGTCCCTTTGCTATCTTTAGGCTTTGGTTGTTTTCAATTGCTTTCCTCACTAGTTCACAGTTGAATTTTCTTACGTCTTCAGTGATACTTTTTCGTACTGTCTTGCATAGCTCTATATATTCCACTTTGGAAGTCACATCTTCTTTAGTTGTCCTCATCTCTCTTCTTTTTTGCATCAACATTTTCGTTTTTCCTGATAATTTATTTACATGCAACTTGTTCTTAGACCCAGCTAATTTTGTTGCTGTTTCCATAAGAGCTTTGGTTACTTTTCTGTTAACTTCAGAGATGTCCACTTCTTCCGATGTTAGGCCTTCTAAAGCAGAGAACCTGTTCTTCAGTTCCAACTTGAAGGTATTATGGTGTTTTTTAAGGTTGGTTATGTCAATAGATTTTGTTTGTCTTATGAGCTTGCCACGTTCAAGTTTAGTGTTGAGGTGCATCTTACATCTCACCAATCTATGGTCACTACCTGTGTTGAACTTGTTTAGCACACTGCAGTCTTCTACGACGAATTTTTTGTTACACATAATAAAATCAATTTCACTTGTCGTCCCATTTGGATGTCTCCATGTCCATTTCCTGTGTGGCTTTTTCTTGAAAAAGGAGTTCAAGATGAAAAACCCTTCTGCCTCTGCAAACTCAACGAGAGTATTTCCACGCTGGTTTCTGTTGCCGTGACCGAATTTACCTACTGAAGTTTCATTCTGTTGCCGTTGCCCTATTTTTGCATTGAAATCTCCCATAATTATTTTCAAGTGCTGCTTACCTTTATTATTTAGATGACAAATTTCCTCATAAAATTCTTCAATTTCTTCTTCAGGATGACTTGTGGTGGGTGCATAAGTTTGAATAATCTGAGCCTGGTATCTTCTCGATAGTTGGATAACGAGTCGTGCAGCTCTGTCAGAGGAACTTTCAACTTCTACCACTTTATCCTTCAGTTTCTTGTTTATTATAAATCCAACACCACTAGTTCTGCCAGTATCTGTCCCACGATAGTAGAAGAGATGTCCACTTTTCAGTTCAATGAGATCTTCTCCTTTTCTCCTTACCTCACTTAGCCCCACGATGTCCCACTTGATCCTTTGTAGCTGAGCGTACACCGCCCGTGTGCTTTATACCGTTCCGACACTCCAACCCCTACGTCATGCTGCATATATGCGCATTCGCTACCGTACCGGACCCTAGTCTATCTCCTGAGGGGTCGTTCGGTCCGTTCTGCCTGTTCGTTCCGCTGTTATGCTAATTTCTCCTCTTCGTCCTTAATTTTTGCACACCAGTGTAGCATGGGATACTTAATACTTGCTAAAACATAACCATAATTGTTTTAAAAATCAATCATTTTTCTTTGAGTAATGTTCAGACCTGTTAATAGATGGCGCGACCTGTACAATGATGACATCAGTAGGCAAAACAAATGTTTGATTGCTTCATTATGGTTATGGTTTAGCAAGTATTAAGTACCCCATGCTGGAACTTAAAGTTAGTTTTATCGATGTGCAAATTTTCATCCTTTGAAATACGTTAATTCGGAAGAAAATATGTAAAGAAGTTTTACCATTGGAAACATAAGGCAGTGATTTTAGGTGGAACCACCTTAAGAAATATTGTCAGCTTTCAAGAACTTCCTCCCACTGAAACGCACTGTACATATGGATGATCTCTATATTTAATGTTCGTGTGTTCAACATGTGTGAACACACGAACATTAAAACACACGTTCAGACCTGTTAATAAATGGCGCACACACGTTCAGACCTGTTAATAGATCATCATCTAAATTCCATCTACGATCTAACATCATAATCTAAATTCCATCTACGATCTAAGATCATCAGAGTCTTATTCTGGGTCATAAATAAGGGCTTTGTCTTGTCTGCTAGGAGCATGAACCCTAAAACGTGACTCAGCACAACACGCAAGTAAATAACATGCAATATTAGAAACAAAATATTGATAAAAGAGACATTAGTAAAAATGAGATGCTAACCTGAGTCGCACTTAGTTGAAACGTAAAAATTTACTTCCGTTATCTAATTTCATGAGGAGTTACCTGAAATATCTTAGTTTGTGTTCTTTAGTTATCAGATCATTTATCTGGACTCACTCATAACTCCACAACTTATCAGATACATTTTTTTGTTTCTGGGTTTAATGACAACCATCAGCATTTCCACGGGCAATAAGTTGCCGGTCGTCCCTAATTTATGGCCAATGGTTTCAGAGATGGGACGGAACGAGCTCACGCAAGACAAACACATCACCCATACCTCATTCGGGACCACAGGCCTACCAACCAAACACCTGCGCCTTTGACAAATGGGCAGGCAGGTTTATCAGTCAAACTGTGACGTACATCTCTTAATTTAGCCATCGTTTTGAGTTTCTGTATTCTTATCTAAATTTGATTTCTTCTTGTTAAACGTCTTTTGCTTAACGACTCATAGCTTTCCCCTATGAGTTTGATAAGTTGGCAACTCTAGCAGTGAGTCAAAGGTCAATATAATGCAAGGGTGTGAAGATTCTATAGAATGATAAGGACGATAAGCAGTGCAGTTTTTTGAGGGAAGATTCTTGTTAGAAATTTGTTACGAGCTGAGTTGTGGTAAATATTAGTTGAACAGAAATGAGATAACGTCTTGAAATTATGTGTTTTGAAGGTAAGGGTTTAATAGTTTTAAACTGCATGTTTTATACGCGTTCTTGTTTTGAAATGATTAAAATGCACAGTTGTTCTACACTGCTGTGCTAATAGGATAAATAAAGCTGAGACATCAATATTTTGTTTCTAATATTGCATTATACACATGCTGATTCATTTTCTCCGGACCGTTTAATCTAAACATATACAAGTGTTTAGTTAGAAACAACTTTAAGTGATTAATGTAGCGTTGAATCTTACAGTTTGTAAATTCTGCGAGTAAGAATTAAACTAAGCCTTTAGTTTTCAAGAAATAACTTAAATCGTCGTATTTTCACACCGTACAAAACAAATACAGTCAATCCATTGCGGAACCTTGCTTCCTAATGACACATCGAAATTAAAATATGCCCGAGGGAGACTTAAAGATGACCATCTGTGACGTATACTCTAATGTAACGTTCCTCTATCTATGCAAATTTTGGTTCTTTTTCCCTTAAGCAGTTTCTAATTTAATTCCACAATTCTCTCTCAAATAAATACTCTACTGGCAACCTGGGTTAAGATCAGTGTGATCAACAGACATGAGAACGATGTATGTTTCGGGCGATCTAACCGGTTTTTGAACTGACTGTTTTTCCAACTGCTTACAGTCAGACGGCTGTTTCTTGTCGGGTGTACACTAAAGAGCAATTGAATTAGAGACAGCTGGCGTTACGCAAATGTGGCGCTGTGGGCGGACCTGTTAACGGAAACGACATAACGTATGCGACGGGAATCAGTAAAAGTCGGGCGCAGTATGGGTAAGACGAAGGATCTAAGCGCATTTGATCGTGGGAAAATTGTCGGGGCCTGACGAATGGGTCACTCCATCTCAGAAGTCGTGCTGGCACTGGGATTTTCACGAGCCACTGTGTCACGGGTGCAACGTGAGTACATCGAATCCGGTAAAACCATCACTGCAAGAGCCAACTGCCGTAGACAACAGCGTGTGTATGAGCGGGGTCATCGTCAGCTAGCTCGCATTGTAACAGCGGATAGACGGGCTACAGTGCAAGAAATTACTCGGCAATTTAACGCTGGTGCACAAAAACGTATAAGCAACCACAGCATCCAGAACCATCTCCTCGCTATGGGGTATAGAAGCCATCGTCCCACGAGGGTACCGCTGCTGACCGCACATCACAGGGTACAAAGATTGACAAGGGCGCGGGGACATCACCACTGGACCCTAGACATGTGGGAAAATGTTGCCTGGACTGATGAGTCGAGATTCACGTTGGTATACGCGGATGGCAGGATACGAGGACGGCGCAAACCACATGAAGCGATGGATCCTTCTTGCCAGCAGGGTACTCTTCAAGCTGGTGGGGGTGGCATTTTCGTGTGGGGACTGTTTACGTGGACTGAAATGAGACCCCTGGTACGTGTGATATCATCCCTCACAGGTCAACGTTACCGAGATAGACGACCATTTGCTCCCGTTTGTGCGTCTTCAACATTCCACTGGGGACCTCATCCTGCAACAAGACAATGCAGCTCTCGAATTGTATCCGAATGATTGGATGAACACTCCACCGACGTGACCTCGCTTCCTTGGCCAGCTAGGTCACCTGACCTCAGTCCCATCGAGCACATCTGGGATGCCACCGAAAGAGATGACCCCACCCCCTCCATCAAATCTTGGTGAACTGTGGGTACTTGTTCAGGGGTCGTGGATCCGTATGGCTTCCCAGCGCTTCCGGTGTCTTGTCGAGTCCATGCCGAGACGAATCGCCGCCGTCATCAATGCGAAAGGTGGTGCTACACGTTACTAGACAGGTATCTCTAATTCAATTGCTCTTCAGTGTATAGTGTTGTTTCGCTCCACTCGTTTTGAGTTTATCGTTACGAGACTCACCCTTGTAAGAAGTTTATTAGATTGTTAAACTGTTTGAGTTTGAAGCATTAATTTGTTAGCAAGTTAGTAATATTTAAAGTGCGTCATAAGTTACGAGTAATCTGGTTCACTTAGTACACCCAAGAACTTGCTGGATGTTAGGACGATGTGTGATTACTCTTCAGGTGTCTAAAAAAAAGTAAAGACATTGAAGTTTTTGTAAGTAAAGATTTGTTATTTACTAGCCGTTTAGGCAACAAGTGTGTATTTAAGTAATATCTGTTTGGGAGTTTTAGCTATCCGGTGTAGCAAGTAAACGGTACAGAGGTCTATAAATAGTCGTAGGCCCCTGACACCAGGCAAAAGAGAGAACCAGAGCGGTTGGACCAAAGCTCTTCCCATTCCTTATTCGGCACTCAAATCCTGGATTAAAACTTGGACGACTAGTCAGAAATTTACGCCTCTGTCTAATCGATGACCGGGGGCGGCTCAGTTACATTACTTTATCGCCAAACAAAACAATGATTTTGGGGGTTCCATTAATGGATAACCATACATTAATTCCTGAAAATTACCTTTTGTAACAAAAAACGATTCTGATATCTTTAAGCTTCTATACTCGTGTTTCATTTTTGTCTCACAGAATGTATGGCGAACTTGAATTGTTTTGGCCACGGTAGTATTTTTCGGAAACATTTATTTCCAAAATTGCTTTCACACGAAAGTTCCCGTCAACTCATAACTACAGATGTGTCTTCGACACGTTTCGTAAAGAGTGCCTAAACTTAGTAAAATGTTTTTTTTTAAGATTTTATCGCACTGTCCGTATATAAAAATGAAAAAAAAAGAAAGGAATGTTCACAAACACACTGCAAAGGAACATGGCGTAATGGCATGAATTTCGGAGATAAGAACTCTCTGCTTTGCCTCGTGGTAAATAAAAGGCAATTATTTTCCACTTCATTCATTGCTCCGCATCGATACGTTTGTCTTTGTGCAAATGTCAAACATGGAAACTCGTTTTTCTCGAAAAATATTTCAAAATATTACGGTTTATTAAAACTTAGAAATCGCTGCTCCTGAATTCGTATAACATTGAGCTGAAAATCCTTGAGAATCATGCCCACTGTTGCACGGCAACAGTGTTGGACGTTGAGAATTTAAGTATTCGTGATATCGTTTATTTGTGTTTAAAGCACTTCCATGACGTCTTCCGCTTTTTTTGTTTCGCAAAAGTTTTTCTTAATGACTGACTTCTAGATCTTTTAGATGATCGGCTGCACTTCCTATTTTTTAACAAGTACAAACTGAAATTTTCGGTAGAAATTATCCCCTTGTTATATAATTTAATAAAATATGCCGTGATCTCTGCAAATTTTAGCTAACGCTGTTTAAATACAGCCATAGCACATTTAAGGAGACTCCAAGCCTATCTCTTAAATGGGCTCTGAATACAGTAATTTGCAAAAAAGTATGGAAACTGTTAAATAGTTCGTAAGCCAAAATTTTACTATGTAGCAAAGAAAATAAGAGGTATGACACCAAATTATCGGATGTAATTAGTTCAGTGTTTGTATTGATAAGAGCGTAAGTTCTCGTCGTTTAGGGTTGCCTGGCAAGGAAGCTTTAAATTATGCTTCCACAGCATAGGGAAGGTGGCAGCACGGTGCACTTAACATTATGGAGTTTCTTTTTTTGATTGGAGGTTTTAACGACTACCGTGAGCAACTCAATGGGCTATAAGCAGTCGCCCGTCCCTAATTTAGGGTCAGGGAAGGGAGAAAGCCAGTGCCGTAAGACAAACACAACATCCATGCCTCACCGGGATTCGAACCCGGACCCCGTTCGGACGAATGATCAGAGGCCATCGCTTAGACCACTGCGCCCCCGGGGCGGCTTATAGAGTTTCGTCCCGGTAAAGAGCCGCATCCTTCGACATTACAACACATGTAAAGCTTGTAGGGTGGACCCCCCACCATCCCTCCTTAATTAACCCCTAAAGGTTTTCGGGGGTAAAGAAAAAAGAAATGTTTACAGTACATAAATAGATTGCTAACCCCCGCCTCTTAAATTGTCATTATTGACAATTTTACTTCTGGGCCATTATAAGATAAGTCTTTTGATTTGTTCTTACATTTTTCTGCTGCTTCAAACATTTTAAATATACACTGCAAATTTTTTTTCGGAAATTCGCGAGCTACTCTCCATGATTTCTTTCGTGAATTAGCGAAGTATGTTTCTGATACAACTTTTTTCGTGAAATGACAGGAAAAAAAAATCTGAATTTGACGGATTTTTCGTACGCCAGAAAGTTTCTGAATTTTCAGAAACCTTTCCGCAATTCCGTTCTTGTGTTAACGGAAAAATTGCGTTCTCGCTTTTTCCCTATCCACATGACGAAAGATTTTTGGTAATAGGAGGGATTCACGGGAATACGTGGGAGTTTAATTAACTGTTAAATTTCCAGTCTGCCGAAGTATTTGATTTTGCATTTCTGTAGTGAGATCAGATATCGTAGAGAGTATATCGCATAAAATTGTGCTACTATGTCACAGGATATTTCTTCTCTTTTCTTTCATTTTGTGCACCAGCTATTATACACTATATTTAAAAAAAGGCAGCGGACACCCCTTCAAAAGTAAATGAACTGTTCCGCCGCGTTGAGAAGATGCGCGGTACAGCTGACCGCGATCATATCGCACTGTGAGGTTGAATGAAAATGTCGCGGCGGGAGAGTATGACTTTGAGAAAGGAAAGTTTATTGGGTGTTATATAAGTGGGTTGTCCATGAGACAAGCCGAGATCCGTTTAAACATACCCAAGTCAACTGTTTTGGATGTACTGAATAAGTGGAAGACACATGGCGTGCCTGAAGCAGCAAAACTTACCGGCAGACCAAAGAAAATCAGTATAAGAGGACGTCGAAGCCTCAGGAGAGTCGTTACAGCTAATCGACGGAGTACTACTGCACAAGAACTGAGTGTACAGGTGAGTAAAAATGCTGGAACCTCGGTATGTACACGTACCATTCGCAGAGAACTTCATAACATGGGTTACCGTGGTCGTGCGGCTGTTTAAAGCCTTTCATTTCCATTCGGAATGCTACTCGTCGTTTAGCATGGTGTAAAGAACATTTATCGTGGACCGTAGATCAATGGGAACGAGTCCTATGGACTGATGAATCCAATCCAGATACACAATCCATGAGTCTGACGGTCGTGTGTGGGTATGGCACAGCCGGTGGAACGCTACTAACCACAGTGTACTATTCCTACGGTCAAGTGTGGAGCTAGCAGTGTACTCGTGTGGGGGTGTTTTTCGTGATATAGTCCCGGCCCATTGGTTATCGTCAACAAACCTGTTAACCAGACTACTAATTTGATATTCTGGACAATTATGCCCTCCCAACTCTGTGACAATACTGTGGGATCGAGCCATGTTGGTACCAGCCGGATTATGCATCGAGCCATAAAGAAAGGATTGTTACGGCGTGGTTTGACGATAATTCCGTATCGTGTGTGGACTGGCCAGCACAGATCCCTGATCTTAATCCCATAGAGCACATATGGGATGAATTAGAGAGCCGCATAAGAAGTTTGGAATCAAGGCCTACTACTAAGCAACAGTTATCGGCAGCTTTATGTACTGAATGGAAACGCATACCTATCGCTGTGTTCCCAAAGCTTGTCGAAAGCATGTCTCGAAGGGACAGTGTATGTATATTAAGGCCAAAGGTGGTTTCAGAATCGCTTTAATGTAACAAAACAGAGGAGACGAGCAACATCGAATCGTATCAAAGAAAAAAAAGAACAGAAGTGATACAAATTGATAAAAGCGAATATATGTACATCGAATGAGTAATGACAAATTTACAACGTGATGCAAAAAGAGCTATGCTTGCGGAAGAACAAAATGATCACAGGCGGGGTACCGCAGTGAGAAACATCATCAAAAAGTTAATGCAGAGTCTTAACTCACCGTGAGATGTAACGGACTTGGTGTAACAGCGAACCACGGGGTCACTGGCGACCATGTGGCATAGAAGGAGCTTTCACGGCATGCGGTGATGGCAGACTACTACTCCTGCTGGACAACCGTGCACAGAGTAACGGAAAGCATGTTGAAAGGTGAAGTCCCAAGTGCGCCATCTATGAAAAAGTATCGAGAAGTGGCAGTTCGCCTCTTGCAGAAGGAGTAAGTCGGCCTCAAGAGGCGAGAGATTTTCCAGAACGAGAGCGTTAGCGAGGGGGTTAGCAAACCCTCTACAATTCAGACTGGCGACCTTCAATGGGTAAGTCCGACGTCGGATGAAGGGAAGCTGTGGCAGCTTTCTGGAATGTGTCTAGGCGATTGATGATACCACGACACCACAAGACGTAGTCGGGTTGCTTGGCATTATGCCGAAGGAATTTGAAAATGGAGGTTGCTTGGTCGAAGACCTCTGGGAGAACTGCTTTAAACTGCTGTAAAACGATGAGAGAAGCCTCCCGATTTGTTTTATCAGTGAGAAACTCGTAAAGATCTTTAAAGGAGACAGGTTCTGAAGGAAGAGAGGGATTGGTAAGCAGAGTCGAGAAATCTTCAAACGTCGGCAGAGGACCCTTGGACTTTGAAGAGGAAGAGCTAGAACGTGACGGGGGTTACTTGAAGCCTGCTAAACGGGTGGAACGATGTGGGCGGCCAGTCGGAGAAGGTGATTTCTTCTTTTTCCTCCGAGCCTCGGTACTGGTAGTAGAGCGACGTTTGCCGTGGATCGATGACACACGAGATGTGGAATCAGAGGAAAGGTCCATCTCGTCACCGGGAGCAAAAGTGCCGACGGTGAATGAAGCTTGAAGATCAGCCGTGATGTCCTCTGATGGAGAGAGAACACGGGAAGGCAAGGAGGAGTCAAACGGAGGAACATCCGACAGAGTGGAGAAAGCAACATCGGAAGACGCGTGTTGATCGAAAACTTTAATCAGATTTTCAGCAGAACTGAGTTCAGGAGGTGCAGACGCAGGAGGAGGCATGGCAGCAGAAACGGAGGAAGAAGTAGAATGCTGCCTTGGAGCTGCAGGAGTCAGTGGCTCTGCATGGGGGCAAAGAGCCTGCTGATGGCCGAAGCCTTGAAGCGTTAGCAATGAGCACAGGTGAGGAGCTCAATACGGCGGCACTCGTTACCGCAACGAACATCGAGGGACCGTGGAAACTTTATGAGATGCTCTTCCGACGGGAAGATGATGCGAGCAGTTCTACGGAAGCCACAGATATGTTTATCATCGGGGTCAGAGGGGAAAGAGGAGAGAGTCTTCACTGGGCCGAATACTCTGCCGCATGGACTAAGTGCAGCACACAGCATATCATCAGAGATCTCCGGGGGTACCGGATGTAGAGAGACCAGAAGAGGACGCTGGGCGATGGATTCGGCTAAGAGGTGACGATCGCCAATTAATAGGCCCCGAGACAAGACAAGCTCGGCATATTCTTTTTCGAAAAATAAACAATCACAGTTCGTGGCTTTCAGGTGAGGTGGGTGATGGCACCAGAAGGAAGCATCTTCTTGAGAGCGGAGCTGTACTGCTTCAAAAGAGTGTTGGGCAGCGCATCAAAACAAACCCCCAACTCGAGGGTCGAATGAAGACGTTGACCAGTAGGAGAGTTCTCGGGAATGTCTAATAAGATAGTGTCACTGTTGAGAGTAACGTAAGAATCAATAGGGGGCAGACGAGACGAGGAGAAAGCCGGTGGATTACCGGAGGCAGCCGCAGAAAACGTGCTTGCAGAAGCGCATCCTCTGGAAGGCATTGACGCAGCATGAGATAATGTACTGGAAGCAGAGGCAGCGGAAACTGTAGAGGGCAGATTAGCGACGCCATCAGAGACGTCCATGAATTTATCATCGTCAGCAGAGGCCAGGGACGTCACATCCACGTTCTCAATGGCAGACTCGGAGACCTGAGCAGGAGAAGACGTGCAAATGACAGGAGGGAAATTAAAGCGCTCTCCACTAGCAAGCGAAGATGATTGATCGGCTGCGTCTGTCGTTGAAGAGGCGACGCGAGGAGCTGCAGCGATGCGGGCGGGAACAACGCCTTCACCGGCAGATACCATAATCAATGGCAAGGGTTAAGGAGGAAAAAGGACCAACTCGGTGTGTAAATTAAAACACCGATAATGAAAAAATAAGCACTCACTAACTCGTGAGGGATCTTAAACGAAAGCGGCATTGATCAAGCTGCTGGTAGTCACTACGGCTCTAGCAAAGAAAGAACGCGCGCTGCTGGTAACATTTTATTATGAAAATCAAAGTAATGTCAATAATGCACCACGCTTATATGGACTAGTCGAAGGATTACGAAAAGGACATCTTACACCAGCAGCGTTGAGGAGAATGATAGGAAAGTTCGAAGACACTAGAGAATTAAGCATAGCTTCGGATAGAGGTCGTCCTCCAGTTTCTGGAAATGCCGTGGATGAAGTTGCAGTTGACAGTGTATGCTGCAACGCACTCTCACACACTAGTGCCCAAGCTATTGCTCAGTCAATCATTCGGAAACGAGCCCATTATTTCTCGTGGGTTTCAGCAGCCGTGCCATATCGCTCACCTGACCTCTTACTCCTTCTGATTTCTGGCTTTGGGGATACTTGAAACTGAGTTTATCTGGACGGCATACTCCCTCCCTCTCTTTCTCTGTATCTCTCTCTCTGTCTCTCGGATCTGAAAACGAGTATCAGACGTGAAGTGGCCAACATCGATCGCGACGTGCTGCAAGCAGCAGTGTCACATGCCGTTCTTTGAAGAATGCCATATCTTGTAATGGCCAGCATATTGATCACATTTTGTCCTGAAACTTTTGTGCTGTCAATAACCAGTACTAATAAGGCTTTCATCTGGATTTTGGTATGTTACTGCGGAAATTGCCTTCCTTTCTTCCACAACAACTTTAGTCAGGCCAGTCGCCGCTGTCTAGGGTTTGGCCTGGCCTGCGGTAAACGTTCCTATTCGTTCAAACATAAAAGATGTCTACCGTAGGATGAAATCAGAGGAGTCTCATACCAGTTTCACTCTGTTCGGTGACTTTGGTGGAGAATCCACGGTCTGTGCGAACAAACTGACTACCTTCTCATTTCTTGTCCAAATATTGAAGTGGCGGAAGTCAAAGCTGAGCTCTAATGAGTGTGTCTTTGAGTGCTGTACAGAGCAATGAGTAATTAAAATGCCAAGGATCACTGAGAAAATCCACAGTGAAAAAATGTAGTGTTCACAGATGTGTCCAGATTCGTCCTTGGTTGCTCTAATGAAAAACATCGGTTTCACTGTCCTTCATTGGAGCATGAAGTCAGCTAATATACGCGGTATGGACATATGGAATCTGCAAAAAGTGCTACCGGCTGGAATACTGCTAACTGCACGTCAAGGGGTCATACGGATTCATGAGGTGAAGCTGTGTAGCCGGGATTTTGAAAATCCTGGCCAGGCTGATTGTTTCCCAGAAACGTGCCTTTCCTTTCTTTTTTGTTTTCTTTTTTTTTCAAGAGAACATCACGTTTCCGTACAGTTATGTTATCAGATAGTGCTTGTAGAATTTTCGGATCGATGATTTGCATTGGCCTATTTATTAAACTTGAGCATATAGTGAACCAACGGGACTCTACAGAACGAGCAATACGCGACCTGCTAGGAGGAGGAGAGTGAAGCACCTGGGGCCATTTACAGCATCAATCCAATCGAGTGTGGTGTTCCATCCTCGGGACTTTATTGCAGAATCGCCGAAGGCTGAGTCGCCTGATAGCTCTTTTTAAGAGTTATCCTCCCGTATATAATACGTGCATTTAATTTTGTTTATGATTTTTAGAGTATCTTATGATTAAGTAGATCATACGGAGACTCTGTGGGTTGTGTTGTTTCATGAACCCCAATATTTCCTGCCTGTAGTTTGTCATAAAATTTATTTTTTGACTATTATAACTCTAATTGTTTACATCATTGTTCTGATGATTTGCGTGCTGACCGCAGCCCCAGTGGCCGAGTGGTCTCGGGCGCTAATTTCTGACCAACCATCCGAGGTGTGCCGCGATCCGTTCCCTGGATGAGCTATGGGTGGAGTACTTGTGCGGCTCTGTCCCTCCCCTTCCTTGAAACCAATCGCCCTAAATTATTATTAGGCGATTGCTTTATAGCCCTCAGAGTTGCTTATGGCGGTCGTAAACAAAAAAAGGAAAGAAAGAAAAACAGGGTTTGTTCATTAGCCTTGTTTCTTTTTCTAGAAGTAAGGCTCACCAACAAATCATCTTTTGCTGCTTTCCCGGAATAAATAAGGCATCGTGTTCTCATTTTTCGTGCTTAAATTCAAATAAAAGGGGGAAATGTAATAAATATAAAATCACTATGCTCTTTACAAAACCGGACCGCGAATGGCCTAGTTGTCAATGTTCGTGACTGCCATCGAAGGGTCTCGTGATCAATTACAGGCAGGTACGAACGCTTGAACCACTAAATATCCGCTGTGCGTCAGATGGGCACGTTAAGCTCTCGCACCCCGTAGTACCGGTACCAAATGAAGTAGTCTTCCTTTCTCTTTCTACCTCAATTCCGTGTGACTTTTCTGTCGGGCACGTTAGCCCAAATCTCCTAGTTTCCTATTTCTAAGGGTTGCTTAAGACCTGGAGGGTCGTCCAGTCTCTTCCTGAAATACTCTACATAAATCTCTCATTACAAAACCAGTTAAAGGTCTAGTAGGTGTCCTGTACACCATTTGGTTGTACCATCTCACCGGCTAAAAGCCGGAACTGTAGACATATATTTGTCTGAGAAGGAAAGCGCTGATCAAGATTTTTAATAAATACGCTCGTACATTTTTTTCTTTTGTAGCTAGTATTATTTCCGCTTAAGTGGCATAAATGCATATACACTGGCGGAAAGTGAAAAAAGAACACCAAGAAGGAATTGGCGGACGATCATGAAATTTACATATGTTAATGGGGTCGAGTTTACGTAGGTGTGATGATAATTTCGGGACCAACCGGTGATCGCTTACGCCACAGCACGGCATAATATGCAAATTATCGTTGGTGGTATTTAAAGAGTACGGCAAAGTGAATGTAATCAGTCGTCGGCGTATGGACACGTGCGAAGACCCTCAAGAAGCTGCAATGCCTGGACATGGAAGACGTGTACGATTTCAGAAATTATCGGACTTTGAGCGAGGTCGTCTAGTCGGACTCCGCGAGGCCGGGTGGTCGTATCGTCGTATTGCGGAGCGAATTGGACGGGAAGTATCAGTGGTGGTACGATGGTGGCGTAGATGGTCCGAGGAACATTCCCACACGAAAAGACGTGGAACCGGGAGACACAGACGGACTCATTAGCGGACCGATCAACGCATAGGAAGAGTGGCGTTGTCAAGCATAACTTCCACTGCGACGCAAATCCGAGCTGCCGTTGCACCTGAGGTGACTGTTCGCAGAATCCGCAACCGTCTACTGGATGCAGGACTACGTGCACTTGTGCCTCTAGCATGTGTACCTCTGACTCCAGCTCACCGTCAGGAATGGCTGCAGTGGTGTCGCCAACGTCTGCACGGGAGAACGCAATGGAGATCTGTCGTGTTCAGCGATGAAAGAAGATTCTGCTTGGGAGCCTCTGATGGCCGTATGCGTGTTAGCAAATGCACAGGGGAGCGTCTCCACCCTTCTTGCATCCGCCAGCGACACACAGGGCCTACACCTGGTCTCCTGGTGTGGGTAGTGATCAGATATCACTCCCGTACACAACTAGTGTTTGTACCGGGTACGTTAAACAGCACCTCCTACATCAACAACATCATTCAGCCCGTTGTTGTACCATTTGTAAGGTCGGTCAATCGTGGTGTTTTCCAGCAAAATAACGCACGCCCACACACGGCACGTGCAACGCAACATGCACTTCAGGATGTGAGAAAACTTCCATGGCCTGCAGGTTCACCGGATTTGTCCCCCATTGAGCACGTGTTAGATTTTTTGGAGAACGACTTATCCGGTCTCCACGGCCAGTCAGGACCATCCCCGATTTACGCGTCCAGGTTCAGGATGCTTGAAACTCAATACCCCAAACTTACATCCAACATCTGTACGACAGACTCCATGCCAGAATTGCACACTGTGACGCAGTTCATGGCGGTTGAACCTCGTACTAACCATGTTACATGGAAATGTTATTTTTCAGTTTACCAGCAAAGACAGCTGCCATAATGTTTTGATCACGTTATCCTCTGTATTCCGTTATTATGCTGTATAAATTTCGTTGGTATAAGACGTCTCCTTCTTGGTGTTCTTTTTTCACTTTCCGCCAGTGTATTACAAACTTTTATTTACCACGGTATCTGCTTACCTATAGATTAACTCTTTAAGCGATGAAATAACTGAAGGAAGTGATGGCAAACATTTGCTGCGCTCTCCAAATAGAAATGCTCATATTTCGGCGGAGTTTTATGAAAACCACGACAAAACATTTCATTTCAATCTCTCATCTCAGCAGTACTGACCATAAACCTGTCACGAGTAGTAAGCGCTCCTTTTAAGTCCTTTATTATCTGCTCCATTACCCAAGGTATAATGGGAAAGGACTAGTCCCCCTGACACAGACATCATACCACTGGGTATAAAACAAGTGAGTCAAGCATCTTCTCTCTTCGAGGGCCGCGGGTGGCCTAGTGGTTCGATCTCTGGCAGGTTTCGATCTCCGGCAGGTACGAACGCTCGAACCACTAAATATCCGCCGTGCGTCGGATGGGCACGTTAAGTAAGCCGTTGGGCCCCGGGTACTGGCCCCATGGTAATAAATAAGGGCGTCTTCCTCCCCCTTTCTGCCTCGCTTCCATGTCACTTTCCTATCGGGCACTCTAGCCCAAATCTCCTAGCTTTCTATTTCAAAGGGTTGTTTAAGACCTGGGGTCAGACCCTCTTTTCCTAAAATCCTCTACATGTGATCTGATCTCATCTTCTCTCTCCTTTCTTAGGTTCCTCGCCATTGTGGTAGCTCTTTTAGCATGTAACCAGTCAGAAAGTATTAGTGTCAATCCTCCTCCTAAATAACCGATTTGAATAACAAAGCTAGCGTGACAGCAACGTTTTCTGATGCGAAGGTTCACTCCTTCCAGCCGCGTTCGTCCCACTTCTGAGGCAGAGAATACATTCGTTCGAGCTGATTTCGGCCTATTTTGCTAATCCCGAGTTAATTCATTCCAGCCAGCTAAATGGTTAATATTATTTTTTTTGAATAGCCAGGAGTGCATAGCAACAATTTTATAGCTAGTCCTATTGAATAAAACTAACACGTCGCTAGAGAAAAGTAGCACATGATACATTTGGAAGCACAAGCAAGCGGATGACTATCTTTTGTGCTGGTAGTAGTTTCTTTGCTTGGGAATTTCGCAGGAGAGGCTCTCGGAAACTGCACGCTATTGTGGAACGCACTATCTTGTAGTTCTTTTTATCACAGAATGTGCTCATTATTTCCAAGGTTTTCGTGGGATCATTTTTCTCCCTTTTTCTCCCTTTCCTTTCAGAATTTAACGATCCCCAGTGGCGTCAGTTCTTTCACCTAGGAGAAAAGTGATGAATTCACTAGCCTGGCAAAACCGATTAACTTGCACTCAACTCAATGTGCAGTCGAAGTTTCGAAGGACAGTTCTCTTAGAAACGTGATCTTCGGACAAAATCTGTGGCGTAAGTTTTCGTGAGTTTGGAAACGGCTGAAAACGAAATTGCCGCAAAGCTCAGAATTATGTTTGCTCAAGTTAAAACGGCGGTACACGATGGAATAAATCGTCGAGGAAAGGACACAGAACTGAAACCTTTGTTATCCCTCCTCTCCCCACCCCTCGCCTTTTTTGCAGGTTGTTGGCAGAGCAGAATTTCAAACCACGAAACAAGAAAACAAACAGATAAAAAAAAAAAAAAAAACCTTTCCGTGACCAGAGAGAGAAATGACCTTCAACCTCACGCAGTAAGTTACTTTTCAACGAAACGCAACGAGCTTACACCCATTACTATTATACTGGAAAGATGGTTGGTAACGTGGCCTTCGTGAAAGCTCGATCTGAAGAAGAAAAATTTTACAAATGAAACTATATAGGTGTTTGCTAAAATTTTCTCTCTTTAAGCACTGTGTGCCATCCTCTGTATAACTGCGAGCGCATCCATTATTAAAATCTAGATTACCTCAAAAAAGATTGGAGTGCAGTTTCCATAATTAAAATCTGAGTAACCTCAATAAAAAATTGCCAAAAATGCGTGGGGAGACCTTCACCCAGCAGTGGATTCATAATGATTGATGATGATGAACCTCAATAAAACATTCAATGCAAATTCTATTATTAAAATCTGGATAACCGCAATAAAACACTGAGTTCAGTTTCTATTATTAAAATCTGTGTAACCTCAATAAATGACTGAATGCATTTTTCTGTTTTAAAATATATTTAACCTCAAAATAAAGTAGTGCAATTTCTCCTACAGTATACATTTGAGTATCTTAGTTCAATTTTCTGAACAATTTAAATCAACACGTAGATGAGCGACACAGCATTTGACGACTTTGAGGGATGTAAGAAGTATCAAACGGTAAAGTAAAAGGAATAGAACATTTTTGAGAATGGATCTGCTGAGATATAAACAGTATTTTTCGTACACTTCTTTGAATGGAGTCAACATTTTTCAGGAGTCGTGTAAGAACTGCCATAGGGTATAATAAGCGAAAACATTACGCCACAATACATACTGAGGCGTATCTCAAAAAAATTACGCAACCTAAAAAATAGTGGTTATTAAAACATTTCGAGCAAACTAATTTTAAACAGCACAAAAATTGAGTGAAATGTGCGTTTCGCGAGATGTGTCAACAGGACTTTGAATAGTATCAAGAAAACGAAAGCAGTAACAGACGCCTAGGACTAGTTGTGAATTCACTGGATGCGAAAATTTCTTGGCATCATAACAAAAAGAGGTAAAGAAAAAACTCATGAAAGAAGAAAGGAAGTAGCAAGGGTCAGAAAAAATAAGGTTACTGCAAATTCAGTAAGAAAGGGACGTCCCGATGACCGAATTGTTAGAGACGCGGGCTTCCGGTAAATCGGTTGGGCAGGATCGCGGATGGTGATGAATAGTGAGGTCGGCTCAGGTTCTTGCCCTTTTCCTTCCTAGAACCAGCAACAGCAATTAAACACGGGAGCCAAACTCGTTATAGAACCCATTACCACGTCTTTTGAAAAGAAAATAATAGTACGTAAAATTATTGTGTCAGGGTCTTCTCTGTGGACAGCATATACCTGCACTTGTTAGAGGAAACGATAATGCTTGCATGTTTGTCTTACTTGGATTTGAAAAACCCACAATTAAAGATCGGCGCCGAATTTGCTTGAGATTCTTTTAGGGCGTCTTTTGGAAAAAAAGTACGTGCTTGTATTACCACTAGGTCATTCCTTCTCTCTGTCTCTGTGTGTGTACAGCATATATCAGCACTTGTTAACGGAAAACATGATGCTTGCATATTGCTCTTATTCCGACTTAAAAACTCCGCAATTAAAGACGGGCACCAAACTCGTTATATACTTTTTTAGCACGTCTTTTCAGAAAAAAGAACGTGCTTATAGTGTAATTATGTAATGCTGTTTCTCTCGCTCTTTCGTTTTATGGACAGCATATCTTTGCCCTTGTTAGAGGAAACGATGATGTTTGTACTTTGGCCTTATTTCGAGGGATAACTTCGCCGCTAGAGGGCATAAATGAAGAAGCTATCGAATCCAAAATACATTTTATTTCATATTACTGGTTCTAAATATCTGATTTTTTTTTAAAAATTCTTTCTTTCATTCAATATCGTTTACAACGAAGACATTTAGGTAGTTTCCTTTTCAAATAATGCACAATATTAATCGCGTTTCCTCCCATATCTGTGCACTTAAAAGTCGGATCTAAACAATTATTTTTGGTTCAGAAATAGTTCTTAGGGATAAATACTTTGAACGATTTCTATTTTTTCGTAAGAACACTTTATCTGTATATCTTTTTTGCCTCGTACATCTTCGTCTATGTGAAACGCTTTGTTCACAATTTTTGATTTTTCGCAGCCCACATTTCAGCCCCTAGTGACTAAAAGTAGCTATCTCTATTTGTGGATGTGTTATCAATTATAGAAAATATTTTTTTGTAACCGGCTCCAGTCACGGTGAAGAACATTGGCAATATTGCACATTTCAAGCTCTGCGCAGTTCCTTTCTTCAAGAAGGCATAAATGCATTTTGCTTTTCTCTGAATCCTATTTTAAAAAAATCTGCTTTGAGATACTTTGTTACGTGTCGGAAGGGATCCAAAATACGTGTCCATAACGCCCCAAAATTTTGTGTTATCCTTCGTGTTTTGTTTTGAAGTTAAGCGGCCACCATGAGTAACTGTGAGAGCTACCAGGAGTCGCCCGTCACTATTTTGGGATGACTGGTTCCGAAGAGGCGACAGTATAGCGCACAAAAAAAACTGCTGCCTCATCCAGGACTCGAACCTGCGATTATTTCGTACAAATGGTCAGAAGCTTGCGTCTCAGACAACTCTGCCACCGGGACGGCCCGTTATAAACTTAGGTGATCATAGGTGTCAGCATCTTCTCCCATCTCAAAGAAAGGAGAGACGTAGCTTTGACACACACAAACATCTCATGACGGAGAGAGATCTCATAAAAACTAAAAGTTCGGTAAAAACCATAAAGGCCTCAATTGACACATACATTAATCTTGTTTATGTTGTAAAACAAGCAAAGATTGAACAACATTGTCCCATGTATAGGATTATAGGCCGTTATTTCATGTCTAAGACTGTTCATTCACTTAACAAGGGTTTTTCTGTTGAAGACAAGTGTTTCAGTTACGGCACGTATCTGTTATCGAACTGAGTTTGTTGTCAAGTCCCAGTTCACACCTGCAAAGGACGTGGAATGCCGAGATGTACTGCCTCTCTAAGATAATTAACTACATTGATGTACAAAGCTTAAGAACGAAGTGAAAAAAGGAAAACAACGCTGTAAATAGCAGCAGCATCCAAACGCAAATTACCTCAGGACCGTGTCCAGAAACAGGAGCAACAGCGCATGCGTAATAATGAGGCATGACTTGTGCTTTGCGCGACGTGAGAATAAAAATGGACGCACGCCGTCCATAGCATTATTTGAACAAAAGTCATAAGTGTTACAGACGTTCGATTGTGTTTGTTGTGTGTTAGAGACGACGAAATTGCCCGTCACGCCCTGGTCGAATAATTGGGAGGCTCGAGGAGGAACGAACTGAGATGAGTGTGACCCAAGATTTCAATATCGCCCATAGAATCGTATTTCGTGCCTGATCGGCCTTGAGGATTACAGGTACAGCTGTGCGGAAGACCGGTGGTGGTCGTCCACCAAACACTACAGCCCGTGAGGACCGCTATTTGCTCCTACAGTCCAAGAGAGATCGACAGCAAGTAACTTTGCAAAACAACTTAACATGAACACAGGGCACACAATATTATGGTTTACAGTTCCCAGGCGGCTACATAAACGTGGACAGGTTGCCCGGTGACCGATACGCTGTATTCCATTAACAACTGCTCACCGGAGACACCGTTTATACTGGTGGAGAAAGCATAAAGACTGGATAGCAGAGCAGTGATGTACGGTATTTTTACTGATGAGAGTAGATTTAGTCTCTGTAGCGATTCTAGACGTCAGGCAATCGGCCGTGAGGTAGGCACTCGGTATTGCTCCGAAAACATTAATAAAAGGGACAGATACGGCGGCTGCAGTGTTCTCCTATGGGGAAGCATTGTGTTTGGCGGGCGTACGGAGCTTCAGATACTAACAAAAGGTACTGTGAGCGCTGCGCGCTACTGTAGTGAAGTATTCCTTCTCCATGTTCGTCTGTTCCGTGGCGCCATTGGCGCACTATTCTTGATAATGAATGTTAACGACACACCACATGGTACGGTGTGTTGGAAAGTGAAGACATTTAGCGAATGGATTGGCCAGCATGTTCCCCCGACTTAAATCCCATAGTCCACGTGTGGCACACTCTGGGGAGACGTGTTGCGATACGTCAACACACACCGGAAACTGTCCAACAGCTGAAGACGGTGGTGATGGAAGAATGGGTGACGTTACCGCTAGAATTCAATAACTCAGTGCCAAGCATGGACAGACGTTGCAAATCATGCATCAACGATAGTGGTGATCATATCCTGTACTGAGGAACTCCTCTTCCCTTCGTATCGTTTTTGGCTGTGATGCATCTGTATCATGGCATCCAGCGCTTTGTAGCCAATTCTGAATAAAGTTCCACTATATCCTTTAGTATCTGTCGGTGTTGTTTCCGTCATAATTGTGGTAAGTAATGGAGCTCCTATTGTTTGAATTTCACATACCCAGGCCGTTGCTGTGCAACGCTACAAGTCAAAACCTGTGCCGTCTTTAAATTTATTGGTTCAGGTTTGGAAATTTATCATCAGATTAGACAGCATTCTATGACTCTTCCTAATGCTGAAGATGATCATCTTATCACCATCTGCGAAGTTGAACAGGTTTTTAAAAATATTTCTATGAATAAGATTCCTGGATGGCACGGAATCGATTTCTCAATTATAAGAGAATTATTCATTACTGACGCTCAGTTCTTCATTGATTTGCTGAATATTTGCTTGGTAAAGGGAATTTTCCTTCAATGTTGGAAAAAGGCTGTCTTGGTCCCTTTTAATAAGGAAGGAAGATCTCGAGTTGATCCCTCTGCCTGTTGAGCGATTTGTTTGGGGCAAAGTTGTGGACAAACTTATTACGAATAGAATGACTTATCACTTGGATGTGCTTTACAATTCGCATTTATTAAGTTTAAGAGTACTACTGATGCTATACTTTATATCTGAGGAAAGGTCCAGCATCACCAAAAGATGGGCAGACATATTTGTCTTCTGCCTTTGGACGTCAAAAATGCATTTAGCATGGTTTCGTGGCCAAGTATCCTCGATTCGTTAAGGACAACTCATTGCCCAAAATATGTATTTGCTTTAGCGTCAAGTTTTCTGCATGACAGAAGTGTGGAGTCTCGTCTGGGTGGATCCATAGTTACACATCACTATTCATGAGGATACCCACAGAGGTCTAATCCTGGACCCCTGTGGTGGAATGTAATCGTAAATGTGATATTAAATATTCAATTTGATGATAACGTTGAGTTACTAACATATGCTGACGACTTCATTTTATTGGTATATGACAGTGGCAGACATGTTATGGACGACAAAATTCATTCTGCATTGCGGAAAATTAACGAATGAAACGTGAGAAATAAGGTGGTCTTCGCACCAGAAAAGACTGAATTAATGGTGTTTCCTAAGAAAACATAAATGAAAACTCCTCCAAAATGTTATTTCCAGGGAAAAACGATCAAAGCCATGCAGAGTATCAAGTTCCTAGGTGTCGTTTTGGTTAATAAATTTTCAGGTTTACTACATATTCAATATTTACGTGGGAAAACTTTAGCATTCATTAACAGAATAATTTCAATAAAATTGGAAGGAAAAACACAATTTTGGAAATAACAGGATGTTACCGAACAACTGCTACAGCTACTCGGAAGGTGCTCGCTGGCTGCGAACCTTTACAATTGGTTCTCGAGATGCAGGTGGCCTCTTATAAACTACAGCATGCTGATAATCCTGTCCGTGTTTTTGGGGAGATAGTTTGTCCGCGAGGCTATCACAGACAACATCGCACGGCGTTCATTCATCCTGCTCTCCAATTTAGTGTTTCATGGGATACTAAATTATAATTATAAATTGGTAAAGAAATTTTTACGGACGGCTCAAAAATCGGAAGTTCGGTTGGAGTCGGGTTCTACGCAACACCTGATGGCAGCTCTTCATGTTCGTGCAGTTTCACATCTCTGATCACTGATCAGGCATCATTGTTCCGTGCAGAGCTAATTGCAATCAGGTCTTCATTGGAGTGGGTTATGACTATCTCCTGTGGGCGTGTGGTTCACATATACTCTTATTCGCAGGCTGCTCTTGCTTCGTTGTCGGACTATGAGTGTTCTGAAGGACTGGTTATGGAGGTTCAAATTTAATCAGCAGATTGGGACATGACATTTTGCACTTTCATTGAGTTCCCGGCCAAAGGGGAATTGAGGGAAACGATACCGCTGACTTATTGGCATGTAGAGGCACTTCGAAGTTAGAGGTTGATTATCATGTGAAGGGTTGATTTCGAACACTTAAAAATCGTCGTAAGACTTGTCTCGTGGATGCCTCGCAACACAGATGGTCCAGTATTGATAAGGGAAGACATTTTTTCAATTATTCCTATAGTGTCAATCGACAGATGTTTAGATGACAGATATTTAAATCAACTACTTACCGAACATGGCTAATCCATGTTCGGTAAGTAGTTGAGATTTGGCCCAGAGATTTCAAGATGCAAGTGTGGTTAATCAACAGCTATAATGTACCATTTGGTCTTCGAGTGTTCTGGCATCTCGAGGTTTAGGGTACGTTTATGCTGCAGCCTCGCGGCTGGCGCATCGCCGAGCTGTGCACATGGATGCCTGGCAATGATGAAACAAAACCATAAATCTTTACAGGCTCATTTATCGTGGAACAGCGATGCTATCTGAGCTGCTCGCTGCGTATATCGCCACAGCGAAGGCACCACACTGGTTGGTTTTTTGAGCCTCAACCATCGCCAGGCATACTCAAACTTACTCTGTGATTGGTTCCTTCAAGGCCACTCTTTCCGCCCATTGACCCACTTTCCCAACCGAGTGTGAAACAATGCAGTCATCTCTCTCGTATCTTTAAAAACCGTGTTGTGTTCTTAAACAAGCAAGTTATATTTATGGAGCTTTTCTGTGATTTGAACTTTTTTTTTGAACTTCTCCTTGGATTGATCAAGAGTTTTCCTAACATAAGGCTTCATCATGTGTCTCAGTAAAGGATAAGATTAAACCCTTATGAACACAAAGAAGGGCTTGGATGTCAGTATTTGGTAGGAAGTTATTTTCAGGAATGTTAAGCACACCCTTTTTCATTCTGTCATACAAGGCAGACTTCCTAAAAGTGCCATCATCACTTTGTTTTCCACAGGCTCCGACCTCAATGAAAATAAATTTACAGTGTGAATCACTGACAGCCTGCAGAACCTTTGAAAAGTAGCTTTTATAATTACAGAACATTGAGCCTGACGATTGAGAGCGAAATATTCAGATGTGCTTTCCATCGATAGAACTTAGACAGTTAGGGAATCCCCATTTCTTGCAAAACATATCAGCGATTTCTTTGTATTCTTCTTTAGTTGGTGGCTTCATATGCAGTTGTTGTAAAACTTGCCATAACACTGGTAAAGTCTGTTTGACAATAAGAAAGACAGTCGTGATTCCTATAATAATAAAATCGATGTGAACAGCTGCAGGTTAAATTGCTCCATGGCGAGCATCGCAGCAAGATGCAAGCAGCGAGGTGCCTGAGCGACCATCTATGTGCCAGCAGCGAGGCTGCATCATAAACGTACACTAAGGATAAGTTTATGCTGCAGCCTCGCTGCTGGCACATCGCCGAGATGTGCACATGGATGCCTGGCGATGATGAAACAAAACCATAAATCTTTAGAGGCTCATTTATCGTGGAACAGCGATGCTATCTGCGCTGCTTGCTGCGATCATCGCCACAGCAATATCAAACTGGTTTGCTTTTCGAGCCTCCACCATCGCCAGGCATCTTCAAACTTACGCTGTGATTGGTTCCTTCAAGGCCACTCTTCCCGTCCATTGACCCACTTTCCCAACTGAGTGTGAAACTAGGCAGTCATCTCTCTCGTATCTTTAAAAACCGTGTTGTGTTTTTAGAAAAGCAAGTTTTATTTGTGGAGTTTTTCTGTGATTCGAAATTTTATTTTTTATTGAACTTCTCCTAGGATTGATCAAGTGTTTTCCTAGCATAAGGCTTCATCATGTGTTTCACAGTAAGGGATAGGCTTCATCACCTATGAACACAAAGGGGACTTGGATGTCAGTACTTGGTAATACCTTATCTTCAGGAATGTTAAGCATACCCTTTTTCATTCAGTCATACAAGGCAGACTTTCTAAAAGTGCCCCATCACTTTGTTTTCCATAGGCTCCAACCTCAATGAAAATAAATTTACAGTGTGAATCACTGATGGCCTGCAGAACTATTGAAAAAGAGCTTTTATAATTGAAGAACGTAGAGCATGACTATTGAGAGCGAAGTATTCAGATGTGCTTTCCATTGATACAACCTAGACAGTTAGGGAATCACCATTTCTAGTAAAACATATCAGCGATTTCTTTGAATTATTCTTTAGTTGGTGGCTTCATATGCAGTGGCTGTAAAACTTGCCATAACATTGGTAAAGTCTGTTTGATAATAAGCAAGACAGTCGTGATTCCTATAATAATAAAAGCGATGTGAACAGCTGCAAAGCGATGTGAACACACCCTAATTTATTCAGCTTCAAGTTAGCTTATATATATATAAGCTAACTTGAAGCTGATGAGTTCATACCTCATAAATGAAAAATGATAGCCCCTTCTTTACTCTTGTTTTTGGTGGTCTATAGTTTGAGATTTGTAATGGTGTTCAGATTTAGAGATTGATTTATGATTTGGTTAGGGATAGAAATTAATATGTTCAGATTTTTGAGATTGGGATTTCATCGTGATAACTCATGTGAAGCTGAAAGTTTATTTAAATACTTTTTTATCCAGAGTATTGCTTCAGGTTTGTTTTTAGGAATATTATATTCTGGGGGTAGTGTAATGGTAGCATTAGCGTTGAAAATTGGAGGAGGGCCATTTTATTTTTGGTTTCCTGGAGTTATGAAAGGTTTGATGTGAATAGTGTGTTTTTTATTAATAACTTTTCAAAAGTTAGTGCCTTTAATACTTATAGTGAATGTGTGAGGAGTAATAGGGTGAGGGGTTAGAATAGTAAGATTAGGGGTAGGTGTTGTGGGTGCTTTTGGTCAAATGGATTTACGTAGATTAATAGCTTATTCTTCTGTTCAACACACAGGATGAATAATATTGAGAGAGGGAGTTGGGGGTTTTACATGAATTTTATATTTTTTTCTGTACGTGTTGGTAGTAGGAATGGTTGTAATCATGTTCGTGATGTGGCGGTGCGAGCCGGCAATGCCAGCCGCACAACATTCCGGTCCTCTCGTTCGGTGGTGTGCCTCGGCTGCAGCAATCGCTCACGTCGATCCGTCTGTCCCGCCTGCACCCACTGAATCCAATACTCGCCTCACTGTGGCTGGATGTCGTCCCACACGGGCGCCGATGTCTCGGTACCTCCTTCAGATTTTCTTGCACCTATTACAAAGACAAACATGAAGCAGAGTTTCCCGAAGAATAAAGAAATGGAAACACCCTTAAACCTATTTTGCTACCATGGGTGAAAATTCACCCATGCCTCAGGATAGATGGAGTACTTCCTATTTAGTTAAAATAATGACAAATTAAATAAAATCAATTTTTTAGCACGTCTTTTGTAAAAAAAGATCGTGCTTCCGTTATCGGTTTGTCCGTCCGTCCGTCCGTCCGTCTGTACCCACGGTATCTCTGCAACTATTAGTCCAATTTGAAAAGTTCCTTTTGCATTCGGAAGCTTGAAATATGCGAATGATGATCCTTTATTTCGTTTTTTTTTAAGATGTACAATTTTGCCGCTAGGGGGCCGAAATGCAGTTGATGTCGAATTCAAAATTACGTTTTAATCCACATATTTGCTTCTAAACATCCGATTGAAAAAATTATTTTATCTTTCGATTCCATTTATGTCGAAGAGTGTTTTAGATATAGTTTCCTTTTCGAATTACGCATATATTTTCCGCTAGGGGCCGTAAAAGTAAATTACATTTTTTCTGATAACTCTTCTCCTAAAACTCCGATTTGAAAAATCTTTTCTTCAGCGGATACATCTCCTGATGGAAAATCTTGTGCATATAATTTCGAATTTTTGGTAAAGATTAATTTGGCCAACAGGGGGCGTAAGTGTTAATTTTTGCTTCTGATGTATTTGCCCTAAAATCTGAGCTTCTAAAATATCGATTGAAAAAATCTTTCGTGGACTGATACCACTCACATCGATAAACCTTTTCGGAATATTTTCTTCCAAAAATATCCCACAGTTTCTCCGCCAGGGGGCGAAGATGTATATCTTATTTTTGTCAATATCTCTACTTCTAGGAGTCCGATTTAAAAAATTCCATCTTTGTTGGATAGTGTTTTCCGTGTGACATGTTTTTCATATAATTTCAAAATTGTCAAGTAATTCATAGACTTTCCGCTAGGGAGCGTAAAGGAAAATTGCGTTTCGCCCTATATCTCTGCTTCTAAATCTCCGATTTGAAAAATTCTTTGTGCACCGGATACAGCTCCTGATGGGAAATCGTTTACACATAATTTTTAGTTTTTGTAAAAAAATGGTTTGGCCACCAGGGGGCGTAAATCTTAATTTCCGCTTCTGATGTATTTGCAGCAAAATATGAGCTTCTAAAATCTCGATTGAAAAAAGTCTTTTGTTGACCGATGCTACTCATGTCGACAAACCTTTTAGGAACACTTTCTTCTTGAAATAATGCATGGTTTCTACGCCAAGGGGTGTAGATGTATATCTTAGTTTTGTCAATATCTCTACTTCTAAAGGTCCAATTTGAAAAATTCCTTCGTTGTTGGTAAATGTTTCCAATGCGAAATGTTTTCCCTATAAATTCAAACTTTTTACGTAAATCATTTAAGACTTTCCGCTAGGGCGCATAAAGGTAAATTGCATTTTCTGCTCCTAAAACTCCGATTTGAAAAATTCTTCCTGTATCGCATCAAGACCTGACGGAAAATATTTTTCACATAATTTCTAATGTTTGGTAAAGAATGGTTTGGCCACCAGGGGTCATAAGTGTTAATTTCTGCTTCTGATGTATTTGTAGCAAAATCTGGGCTCCTGAAAACTCGACTAAATTTTTTTTTCTTAGACCGTTACCGCTCATATGGATAAACCTTTTGAGAATACTTTCTTCCTAAAATAATGCATGGTTTCCCCACCAGGGGACGTAAAGTCACATCTTATTTTTGTCAATAACTCTGTTTCTAAGAGTTCGTAAGCTCAAGATTCTGTTTACACCAATATCTGAGGGATTAAAGACCCGATTGAAAAACTTCTTTCTTCCGTCAGATACTAGTGTTTTCCATACCTGTTCCATTGCCTTTGAATAGCTTTGATAAATTTAATTTGCGTCAGAACGGATTCAAAAGACGTGCTTATTACACCCGAAACTTCGGTGTCATCTTCCTTGTTATTTTTATGTAAAAGGCAGCAGTATTATTAATCCATGATTAATTATAACTATGAGAAGAAATGTGGGGGAATATTCAGGCAGAGTAGCAGTAGCGTTTGGAAAATATGGGTAGATAGGGTTATAATAGGTTTAATTTAATTTCAATGGTTGGGGGGGATAGTTTTGACTGATGGCGTAAGTAGGTAAATTCCGAAGTTGACCGAAGAACCCGAACCCCTGTACTTTAATACATAATTTGAGCTAAACAGTGAGCTCATTTTGAGTTGGAAAAGGAGAACAGTGTAGATTGCTTTACTTTCCAAGAACCTGTACATGAGTTATGAAACTAATATGGAATGAGGTTACCTAAAAAAGTGAACTGAAGGAAAAAGATCGTCAAAAGCAAGATTCATTTTTTTACACATAATTTAAAAGAAAATTTCGTATATCTCAGTTGCGCGCAGATGTAGAATTTTGGAAGGGTAATCATTTCCCAGACTGAACCCGAAAGCCAATCCACAACATACACTTTCCAACCACTAATATCAGGAAGCCTGCATGACTACAAATCCTAATTTACAAAAACGTTACTATGTGCTCAAGCCTTGGGGCCGCCCCGGTGGCGCAGTGGTCTAAGGCGTTGGCCTCTGATCATTCGTCCGAAGGGGTCCGGGTTCGAATCCCGGTGAGGCATGGATGTTGTGTTTGTCTTACGGCACTGGCTCTTTCCCTTCCCTGGAACCAGTGACCCTAAATTAGGGACGGGCGACCGCTTATAGCCCATTGAGTTGCTCACGGTGGTCGTTAAACCTCCAATCAAAAAAATCAATCAAATCAAGCCTTGGGCCTTCATGGAGGCCTCTAGTCTTCATGTAATGTTCTCAATCAGGTTTTTGTACATGCCTGCCTATATGTTCCGCCTTCAAGGCAGTGTCCGGTTCAGCTTCATTAGTTGGCAAATTTCGTTTTCCCACGCATCCGACAATCCAAGACGTCTCAGATTTTCTATTGGGATCAGGACTGACCAGTCTAGCTTTTCGACGCTCATGCCCTCAAACAAATGTTTAACAAAGCGAGCAATGGTGCGTTGTCGTTCTAATAGAGGTATGGGCTTTCCTCGAAGTACTACCACAATGGTGATAATGCATCAGTGTTTACGTTGAGCTCAGTATTCGTGGTTTTGTCTAAAGCTACCGATGGGCCCAAATCAAAACGGGGGAAAAATAGCTTCATACCAACACGAATGCCTCCAATAAACATCATTCGATAGATAGTTTGAAAGATACCTTTCTCCTAAATCCGCCGAACCCAGGAAGGTCTGTGGCGTGGAGCTTTTGTACAACTGAATTTACTATCAGAGATGTTTGGATATTGATGGGAGCGCAATATAAAGTCGTGTGTGTATTTTAGCTCCTGCACTGTGAAGGTATGTGCACCAGCCAAAAATCCCTTGCACACAAGTTCATTCCGTGTGCTGTAGCAATAATTTTTGACCGCTGTTCATTCAAGGCAGTAAACGAGAGTACAGGTTGTAAAATTGCACCTCCTGTCCGACAGAGCTTCCCGTGAAACTTATTAGTAAGTTTTCAGGTCTAGTTGTAAATCACCTACAGACATTTAAAGCGCATTTATGTTCTGCAGTCATTATTTTCTTCTGAACACGAAGAGTCAGATTTTAAAGATTAGTTAATATTTTAACAATGCATTTGTCTTTCCGTGAAACAGTGCCCATGTATACGTCAGTTGTTAACGAGACCAGATGTTCGAGCTGCTAATGGTGGATGGGCTTTTTTGGAAGTTTAGTAGATGGGCTTTTTTGCCAAATACTGACAGTTACTCATTTGGCGTCAGAGAAAGGGGAGAGGGGCTTGAATCGAGAACCCTCAGTCCTTATGTTGTGCACGCTAATTGCAGTGTCATTGCCCGCTAACGGTGGTAAAATCGGTATTAACTATGTATTATCTCTTAAAATGTCTTCAGTTTGGTAATGCCTGGATATATTGTGCTGTAAAACTGACCTGGATGGGAAGGCCTTTATCATCTCAAGCGACCTCTATAAAAATTCTGCTCACATTCTGAAGCTTCAATTGATAATTAGTTTTTAAATTAGGTCACTGAAGTTATATTTGGGTTGAACACAGACAGATTGACACAGCGTTGCAAGCTGAAGCCTATGGAATTTACGTTTCCAATACAAAAGTGGTAAACTTACCTTTGGTGCACCTGAGTCAATCAGTGCCTACCCTACAAGAAACTCCATGATGCACGTAGAAATAGAAGACTAAGTAACGTTTGACTACGAGCCGTTACAGTACATAAAATACCAGTAAAATCAGTTTTATGATAGTAAAACTATGTCAGTAATATGAATTTATTGGCGTAAAAATATGAATTAGCGTTTCCGAGCTTTCGCCCGTCAGAATTATTTTTCAAGGGAGGTAAACAGCAAACTGAATAACAGAAGGCTACGACTTGACAATAAGCTAATAGATGCGAACGCAATTTTAATTCAAAGACACGAGGGCATCTTTGACTGTTGTGCATGTTTTATGCTCGTGTCGTCGTTTTTCATGAACGTCCTCGTTTCTTGTTTTTACACACTTTACCAGGTGTCTTAGATACCCTGAATCGCCTGTTAAACGATTCTTGTGATGTGCTTTCTGCGTTATTTCTTCGTTGTACCGGAGTTTTTCGCTTTGCGTAGCATGATATAGCTTTGTAAGTCATTTACAACGTTTCTTGCTCTGTTTTGTGACATCAGTTTTTATGTTGTATTTGTAACAGTTCTAAACCGTTGTACTTTGCGGGAGGATCTCGGCCAATAAACACAAACGAACCAAAGACACGAGGCGTCATGTTGGTTGGGCACGCGGTATATTGGAAGGAAAAACTGAATATTTAAAGAACCGGTATTAGATTCGTTGGAACTCAAGAGACTATCATTGCATGCATCACTGTTGGTAATGATCAAGGTTTCTCGAATGGCAGTCGATTTAGTGGGGAGTAGGAAGCTAATTTCTTTGTCATCCTACACAGGAGCAGTGGACTTGAGCCTGATTTCTCTGGATAGGGTCGTGGTAACTTTGCCGTCTTTTATCTCTATTCTATGCTCGTTGGTTCTAATTCTAAACGAACGCTTGCATATTCCTACGGATTATCGTTTGGAGCCATCCGGATATTGTAGAGGGATGGCATAAACACCTGTACACGCAATCCCTCTACAACCACGACCCTATCCAGAGAAGTCAGGCTCAAGTCCACTACTCCTATGTGGAATGAGAAAGAAATTAGCTTCCTACTCCACATCTCAATCTACAGCCATTCGAGAAACATTGAAGATCATTACAAAAACTGAGGCTAGCAGTAATAGCGTCTCAAACTAACAGAACGTGCCAAACTAACAGAACGCTTCGTGTCTTTGAATTAAAACTCCATTCGCATCTATCATTTATGGTCTAGTCTAGTCAAGTCACCGCTGCAGCGCCGGTGACGCGGTGGTCTAAGCGCTAGCTTATGACCATTCGTCCGAGAAGGGTTCGGGGCCGCCCCGGTGGCACAGTGGTCTAAGTGATGGCCTCTGATCATTCGTCCGAACGGGGTCTGGGTTCGAATCCCGGAGAGGCATGGATGTTGTGTTTGCCTTACGGCACTGGCTCTCTCCCTTCCCTGGAACCAGTGATCCTAAATTAAGGACGGGTGACTGCTTATAGCCCATTGAGCTGCTCACGGTGGTCGTTAAACCTCCAATAAAAAAAAGGGGGTTCGGGTTCAAATCCCAGTCAGGCATGGTTTTTGTTTTCCGGCACTGACTCTCTCCCATCCCGGGAGCCAGTGGCACTAAATTAGGAACGGGCGACTGCCTGCTTCCTGATTGGAGGTTTAACGACCACCGTGAGCAACTCAATGGGCTATAAGCAGTCGCCCGTCCTTAATCTAGGATCACTGGCTCCAGGGAAGGGAGAAAGCCAGTGCCGTAAGACAAACACAACATCCATGCCTCACCGGGATTCGAACCCGGACCCCGTTCGGACGAATGATCAGAGGCCATCGCTTAGACCACTGCGCCACCGGGGCGGCCGGGCGACTCCTTATGGCATATAGAGTTACTCACGGTGGTAGGTTAAACCTTCAATAATAAAAACAAAAATTCTGCACGGTGGCGCAGTGGTCTAAGCGCTGGTTTCTGATCATTCGTTCCATGTGGGTCCGGGTTCGAATCCCAGTGAACTGTTTTCCTTTCGGCACTGGCTCTAACCCTTCCCTGGAACGACGGACTACTGCTTATAGCCCAAAGAGTTGCTTACTGTGGTAGTTAAACCCCCAAACAAATCAGTCTCCGCGTTCTATTATTCAATTTGCTGTCTACTTCCCTTAAAATAAGCCATTTGGTTGATGTGTAAAAGTTTGGAAACGTTAAAATAATAAAACTGTTAGCAATTAGAATTGGTGTAAAAATTGAAATTTAAGTACAGTTGATGTACAATTTCTAGTTATTAATATATACCGTTGCCACAGCACGCTCCATTTTTCGAATGATTGCAAGTGAAAATTTTGCGTGGTTTAATTGACACGGCATTCTTGCATTCAGATCTTCTTCCGAAATGCTTAATGTAAAACATTTTTCTCAGCAGTCTTATTACTTCTGACGCTATTACGTCCTGCAAATAGAACTTACTGTTACGTGAGCTGACAATTACAATGTCTTAAGACAATATCTACCCTCGGTCCATCCGAAGAAAGTATGTAGGGAGAAGAAAAGAATAAAAAAATCCTTCGAAGCTACGCCGTTATCTGGTGTATAATTTTTCAACATTTGTCTCCATCGGCACTTCTCTTCCACGCAGTTATTCTGCTAGCCACGCGTGGCGCTGGAGCTTCTCCTCACCGCATCTCTGAAGAGCGATCTGGAGTTCCCTGATTTGTTGTGCGGAAAAATCGCAGGAACATAATCTTATTTAACTGCATCGTGGTTTCTTGAATGCCCGGAGGTGGCGGGAAAACTTCGAGTGTACGTTAAGGTGAGTACAAGATGCTTTTCAACTACGGGAAATTGGTACTCCTTCCGAGAAGTACGGAAACAAAAGGAATGCGACGAGGTTTGGGACTAGTAATTCACGCTAACTGGCCTCATTACCGAAGATACGTGCTATCGCAAATGTATCGACTTATTTAATTAGTTCCAAAATTAGTGCACCGTGGAAAGCAAAAGACAAGCACTTTGGCATGTAATTTCAGCCCGTAAATTTTGATCGTAAATTGCATTAGCATCTTTCATCAACAGCAGGAAAAAATGTGAAATTTATAGCCGTTGCATAAAATCCATTGCGGTGAAGATTTTCATAATATCCGGTGAGAGTTAAGATTGAGAGAAGAAAGTTCCAGGACAATCAGCCATGCGTTTAGTCCCCCGCCCTGGTTTTAATTTAAATTTCTCCTTGCATTTCCTAGAATTACTCTTTGCATTATCTCTGAAAGTACTGAGGTGATAAAAATGAAAACTGTTTCCTTCCTATTTGGATGTAAGGACACAGCAACTGCTCTAATTGATAATTTTGGTCGGTTGACGAATTTTAATACCTAAAATGCGAACCATCACTGTTCATATTTCTATTATATTATATCACTTCTTTTACTTCTTGTGAGATCCGTAGGCCTAGGCTGGTGACGGAAAGTTTTTTTTTATTCCTTTCAGTTGTAGGAAATCTCAGCTTAGAATCGCGTAATCCGATTCTTGCATAAAATGCTGACAACTAAGTATTACCAACTAGTTATCGGCCTGGTAGAATACGATCTATTTGTTCCTTATATTTATCGCAATTTTATGAAATGAATTGCAAGTTTAGCGTAAAGTAATAACAGCATAACATTTTATTGTTCGCTTATAATAAAAATGATTTTAGTTTTGTCATATTATAGCAGACTGTGTACACGGCATATTTTTCGACTATTCGGATTTTTTCACTCATAACGCGTTCGACAAAATTTCGCACACGAGAAATTAATATCAAGATAAGGACACATATTCATGTTAGTACATTACAAATTTGAGTAAATTTTGCCTCTTAAAAATCGCTTCTGCTCAGAGGTCGAGAAGTCAATCATGAAGGATACATTGAACTAATTAAAACATGGAAATATTCTTTGGAAGTATTTTCTTTCCGGAAACTGTGGAACTTTATAAAATAAATTGTACCCTTATTATCAACCAGGCAAGAAATTGGCATCTATTAAAACCGTTAATTCAGAAAATATGGAGGGGCGATAAAAACTCCTTAGAAATGAAATAGCCTCGTTCCACATTTCTTCAGAAAATCTTGAGTCCAAAGAAATCCTGAAAGAATTATTGGTAAAAGTATTGTAAGATAAAGGTATTAATGAAGTTTTCAAAGCCACACTGAAAATCAAATTTCCGATTTGGCATGAGTTATGTGCAAACTAGAGCTATTTAGCGAAGAATAGGAACATGAAAACCAGAAAATGTCAGACTTAATAAAGTAGATATATATATATATATATATCTTGAAATTGTCAAAATAAAACAAAAAACGGTGCACAATCAACATATCGCGTGAGCATGTTTAAAATTTAATCTGGGTTTTGGCAAATGCAACTCAAACTTGAAATTAGTTTTACTTATAAGAATTAAAAAAATGTACCGTACAGTAGTTGCATTTTTGCGTAAACTTTATCAAATATTTGAAACTTAATTTTTACTCACGCTTCTCATAAAAATAGTTTTGTTCGATAAAAGAACAAGGAGACTCCGGGTACGAGTGGTCTACGATACAGAATCGATACTACATTCGAATTCCTGGTTGCCGCAGTGTTATCAGCATTGGCGTTTGACTGTTAGTCCAAGTAGACTCTGGCTGGAGTCCTAGATGTAGCACTGGCTTTTGACTGTTAGTCCGATTAGACTCTGGCTAGAGTCCTAGATGTAGCACTGGCTTTTGACTGTTAGTACGAGTAGACTCTGGCTGGAGTCCTAAATGTAGCACTGGCTTTTGACTGTTAGTCCGAGTAGACTCTGGCTGGAGTCCTAGATGTAGCACTGGCTTTTGACTGTTAGTCCGAGTAGACTCTGGCTGGAGTCCTAGATGTAGCACTGGCTTTTGACTGTTAGTCCGAGTAGACTCTGGCTGGAGTCCTAGATGTAGCACTGGCTTTTGACTGTTAGTTCGAGTAGACTCTTGCTGGAGTCCTAGATGTAGCACTGGCTTTTGACTGTTAGTCCGAGTAGACTCTGGCTGGAGTCCTAGATGTAGCACTGGCTTTCTCACCTTCTTGGAATAAGGCCTAAACTAGGGACGGGTGACTGCTTATATAGCCCTTAGTTACTCACGGTGGTCGTTAAAGCCCTAAACAAAAAGATATTCCCGGTAAGACATGGACGGTGCTTTATTCCTCCCTCATTGCAGCGTAAGTGTACATTATTCCTACCGGTAAGTCCAAGACTTCTTCAAGATAGTTTCAGTGTCCTTTATAAAATCTCCCTTTGTTTGATTTCCATAGATTATCATAAAATATTCTAGAAGTTGTTTACTAATTTCAAGTGAGACTGCGAGTGAAATAGAGTTTAAAACAAGACCGAGCGCGATTATTCATATCTAAGACTACGATACCGCTGTTACTCGTGCAATTTTTTGGCACACGAGCTACGTCGAAATTTGAACTTGTATATCCGAATGTCTGTTCGTCTTTATCAATGGTCACTGGTTCCTGGGAAAGATGGCCAGTTCCGCAGGACAGGCACATAATCCATGCCTCATCCGGGACTTCAACCCAGCAAGGATAATTAGCCGGAATCCAGAGCCTCTGGTCTCCGCAGCATATATTGCCCTTACAGCAAATGAAATCTGGATAGTGCATGGATGTTATAAAGCCAGAACTAGTGCGTATGTTGTGTAAATATGAACTTTTAAATATTATGTACCTACAGACACTGCAGATCGTTTACATAAATGTTTCAGTCCAGTGCAGAAAGATCTCAGAACGCAAGGAGATTTTTATGAAATTAAAAATTAACCATAACAGAGTAGGGGTCTAAAACAGCACTCTTTTCAATCATGTTAAATCACATTGTGCTAATTAAGAAAAGGAAGTATCCTTGCTGTAAATGCTAAACGCGTGTGGAAATTTACGTGGAATTTTCAAGGAGAGAACTTCCTGAGTATAAATAAAAAAAAAACAATTTATAAATTTAAATACACTGTTAAACCTTCTGTGGTAGGTTGCCCCAAAAAGTGGTACTTTTCATCAGCTGCACCACTTTCTGAGAAAAGATACACCATCGTGTTTTGCAAACAAAAATCAACAACGCGGTTCAACTTTTCACAACGTCATGGGACAAAATTGCACGCAAGGTTGCACCATGTTGTTGGGTTCATTTTGCAGCACAGAATGATGTATCTTTTCTAAGAAAGAGGTTTTGTTGCGCTCTACAGCGTTTTTAACAGTACTATAGAATAATGAAAACAGAGGACACAACTCGTGTACATTTGAATTCAATACATGAACTTGTATAGATAATTCAGTCAAATGTCACTTGTGTGCATTTTGAAGACTGCTGCAAGGTCACAAAGTCAAAGAGGATTCAACTTTATGGTGAGAAGTTCATTTACAGAGTCATCATTTTTTAAAAATACAGCTAGTAGGGTTTTTCATTTTCGTTAATTTATTTCACTAAAGCGAGTTTAGTCGCCCCGGTGGCGCAGTGGTCTAAGTGATTATCTCTGATCATTCGTCCGAAAGTGGTCCGGGTTCGAATCCCGGTGAGGCATGGATGTTGTTTGTCTTACGGCACTGGTTCTCTCCTTCCCTGGAACCAGTTACCATAAATTAGGGAGGACGACTGCTTATAGCCCATTGAATCGCGCAAGGTGGTTGTTATACCTCCAATAATAATAATAATAAAAAAAAGCAAATTTAGCAAATGAAAGCGAAAAAACGTTTCTTCATCTTGTACGACTGAGTTTCAATTTGCCGCCCCGGTGACCGAATGACAAGAAGGGGCGGGCTTCTGGTTTATCTTTTGAGCTGAGCTTTGGGTCAAGTCTCGGAGATACGGATGGCGCGTCAGTGCCCTAAATTACGAATGTGTGGCTTCTTTATAACCTTAATGCGCACGGCGATCGCTAAACCTAGAAAAATTATTTGAGTTATCAACTGGCTTCTCCAGTTGATAAAAAAATAGGATTTTGATATAAAAATAAAACATGAAGCGTTAAAGATATTGAAATAAATGTAATTCTTAAAAATGACCAACTTTTGCGGACAAAGCCTTGTAAATTAACTTTGCGAACGGATTTCTCCAGTACAAAATGTTGTAAAGTAACATGCTGACGTACATAGATAATTTTCATTCATTCATGGAAATAAGTACATATCCCTTCTCAAAAGAGGCTGTGAAGCGGAATGTTGGCATTCACCGTTGTAAACATTCCACCGTAGCACACCGCTTTCACCGTTGGTATCCCTTTTCCTGTTGGGATTATAATGCTCTCCTAGTATTCTCTACAATATGTAGCATCTAGAATAAGAAATCGGCTGAAACGGGAATTGTCAGAAAAAGTAACTAGTCAATTGATGAGGGGTTTCTAGTCTCGGTAGCACCAGTTCTACGAGCTTTTTGATGACTGACTCGCATTCCACGAGTCTGCTAGCATAAAATCTTCTTACACTTAGCCATCGTAACTCATTCTGCTGGAAGTTCTTTCAGCTGTGGCTACGGCAACCTCAAGGTTTCTTCGAGGGCCAGCATTCTGTTTTGCTCTGCTATTAGACAAATACTGGCCAGTTCGGCTTGACCTAGCTCAATTTGTAATGGTTCCCGTTTCTTCGAACTGTTACCACAATGTAGAAACGGCTTGTTCCTATACACATAGTTATGTCACATTCGTCCGAGAATGTTTAGCTTAAAGTCGTCCGACAGCTCTCCGCATAAAAAAAATCATCTGAACGATGATGACATATATTCAGTACTGAAGTTTTTTATCGCCTGAGCATTTAACAATTCGGGTCGGCCCAGGGGTCAGACGCACCATCCTTTGACTCTTCGTCAAAGACTAGTTTTGGATGAGGCATGGGTGCTATGTTTGCTTGATGGTGCTGGCATTGTCTCTTCCCTGGAAACAATGGCCTAAATGTGGGACGATGGATTGCTTATTGCTATAAGAGTTTCTCATGGGGGTCATTAACAGCAAAACAAAAAGAGTAACTCTGGAGTGAAGCTACGTGGTTGAAGCCAAAGTTATTATACAAATATAGAGTTTGTATTATATACGAATTTCTGGAGTTGTAGAATAGAGATCTGCACGGGTATTCATTTTCATTCATTTGCTAATTTTAATTCAGTAGATTAGTTAGGTAACACAAGAACGAACTGATTAAGTTATAAGTCGGTCTTAATTTCAAGATGGCGATATCTGTTGTATTTATTCTAGCTACAAAATCTTATGGTCCAGGCCCGACAAGCGCTTTACGGGCCTGTTCAGGCCCTTGCAGACGTCTGTCGCAAATCTGTTTTGATTTTATGTGTCGAGTGTGTATAGCAATGTTATGACTGTCTCTTCTGAGTACCTTAGGTTATAGGGAGTTGCCTGTCAATAATTTGGGGTAGCCGCCCACTGTCCGATAGACATGAAGCGCTAGCTCCTTTCTGACCATTCGTCCAAGGTGGGGTTGGGTTCGAATCCTAGGTGAGGCTTGAGCGGAGCCTTTGTCGGATGCCGCTGTCCGTCTCCTGGAACCAGTGGCCTTAAATTAGGGACTAGCGACTGCTTTATAGCCCTCAGTTGCTCATAGTGGTAGTTAAGTCTCGAAACAAAAGAAAAACAAATACAGGTCGGCTCAGTTCTGATTGAGCCGTCAGTTTGGAACGTAGGACAACGACTTGCAGATCGGAGAGTTGAAATGAGCTAGTCGTTTCAAAGCGTTTATTTAATTTGTTATAGCCAACACAGATCTACGATATGAAAAGTAGCTTACATAATTTGTACAAATAGTGCTGGATACATTGCGAACACAAGGCAGATCGATACACGAATTACCCAACGTGGTGCTCTGTCTTCTTGGGCTTCTAACATTCCTCATCACTTGCTCTTGCCTCTAGTTTTGATTTTCTCCACTTTTTGCTTGCGTTCATTCTGCAAATTCCGCAGCATTGTCGAAAATGCTAACCCATTCACACGAAAACAATTTAAAAAAAATTTAGTTTAAAACGCTACGATATATGTTCTTTATATATTTGAATAGATCTCGTCGAGTGCTTTAAAACGATACCATGCACAGTTGTTCTGAACTCACGGTTGTCTAGATAAATTGCGATATTGTCAAAAGTGTTCACCGGTTCACAAGAAAACAATTTTTTAAATGTTCAGTGCAAACCACTGCGAAATGTTCTTCGTATATTTGAATAAATCTCGTCGAGAGCTTTAAATCGATACCACGCATAGTAGTCGTGTTGCGGTTGCCGTGGTAGACTGAGTCAAACGCGGCGGCATACCTAGGAATATTGCATCATCTCCTCGCACACAGGGAGCGAGGGGAGCGTCGCGCGCACGATGCATTGCGCAGTACTCGAATTGGGATACACGCTGTTTACGAATATGCTAACAAGATTAGTATGCGGCAAATACTTTTTAACGCTACAATGACTTCAACTGGGACCTATTTTTGTCACAGGAGTTCGGCCGTATATTTTCCCATATTATCCACGGAGTTGGACGTAGTCCTACGTCAAAAAAAAAAAAAAAGAAACCCGCACGTGAAAAGCACAAGCGATCAGCACGGAACGCCGATAACAGAACGAAGTCAACATAGCAGCTGCCGTACGTTAGTTGGCTTAATCACGTGACTGTGATCATGCAATAGCGAATTTTTGTGGCATACAAAATTAAGTCTTAATGTTGTGACACAGAGATGCTGGAATTAATTTTCACGCGTTTGGACGGCCCTACAGAAAACTGATTCGTCCTGGTACCGAAATCTTCCTCTGACATTTCGATCTCAGTCGGAGCACGCTGATGTTAATTACGGAACACACTGCATTCCTAGCTATCTGAAAATGCTGCCTCGCCCAGCAGAGGGTCAGATTCCATCCGAGATAGGTCCAAATTTGAATTATTCTGAAGAATTGTCTAGATGGATGAAAATTATTATGCCGCAATAACTATTTTCCAATTCATACACACAATTGACGTGTATTAGGAACATCAAACAGAAGTCATCGCTCTTTCCACGTTTGTAAGGGAGTTACGGAAAAATTCGCATCAGCTGCCACCTGGAATCGAATCCAGGTCTTCCACAGCGGCCTCGAATTCTCCAGACTCGCATACTGCTAACTGCCAAACCACTTGGCAGGTTGCTTCTTGGAGCACCGCACAATGCTGGGGATTCATCAAAGATGGTAAGCAGCAACTGAACAAATAACTAGGAGGCGAATGAATAATTAATACATTTGATGTTCCTAATCACGTCTATTGTGTGTGGATTAGGATGATGGATAATGATTTTCCATATCAATTGTAAGTTATTTCTTCGTGTTTTCCAGCGATATTGTATACAAATTAGGGATCTTATTACATAAGATTAGTAAGCTCATTTTTCCAGTTCTCAGCTGCAGGAGGCACTTTAATCTTTCCTCGAGTGCGTGACATTTGCGCTTAAACGCTGTCGGAAGTGAGAGAACGCAAATTCCGACATCTGATCTACTTCGCTTTGCGTTTTCCACTTCAGTTACGGATTATCACGCAATTTGGAATTCAGCAGTCAATAAGATTTCTCTGGTGACAAGTAAAGAGAATGCACAGGCCATGAAATAAGACCTACGTTTAGCTGCTGTGAGAAGACTACATGGCTGAAGGACCTCATACGGCTTGATAGCGGCAGACACGAGAATCATGATAGAAGGAAGGATTAAGAAATGGGTTAAATTCAAGCTTTGACAGTGATGACGCAACCAGCCAGTCGCAAGTGGCTTACGCAGAGATATACGAAGCGTCCGAAGACTGAAAGAAAACACCTATCGCGGTGAATTAAATACATCAACCACTAAAAGAATCAGTGAAAAGACAAAACAGTTTACAGTCGCCCAAAACTCCACGTAAGATCAAATCATCAATGCAGTCTTCTCTAAAAACATGCGCTACGTATATCTCAAAATAACCTTGTTTCTGAGTTTGCTTTCTTATGTAAATTTAGTTACTTCTTGTTTAAATATTTTCCAATTGAACGGCACATTACTTCCTCGAACAGCTTGTAACGAAGTAAATTTCTCCGTCATTTTTGTCCACGCCGGGGCTCGAACCAGGGTCCCCTCGTTCCGGAATAAGTCACTCTACCAATTGAGCTACGCAGACGTTCGTTATCGCTGCTATCTGCCTTTATGTCATGAGTGTCCTGCTGGCAGGTATGTCACATCCCACGGGTCAGCCGTGACCATGAATCGTTGCAGGCAGCCATCCTCTGTAGAACGTGCACTTGAGAACTCCCAGTCAACCTGGTGTGTGGAATGCAACGTCACACACATTAATTTTTATTTAGCACTGGAGAAGGGATTCTCTTATTTTTCCTCTCTCGCGGTGTGGAAAGAACATCACACGATTGCGAGATCTTGAACGGCCGGGTCACCCGGAAAGTTCGGGCGCCATTATAACGAAGTAAATTTCTCCGTCATTTTTGTCCACGCCGGGGCTTGAACCCGGGTTCCCCTCATTCCGGAATAAGTCACTCTACCAATTGAGCTACGCGGACGATTGAGCTACGCGGACGATTGAGCTACGCGGTGTTAGTTAAGAACGTTTCTGACGGCTATCTGCCTTTATGTCGTGTACGTCCTGCTGGCAGGTACGTCACAAGCTTTTACATTACATTTTGGTAACACTGACAGTGAGTCAGAGGAACATAAGGTAACACTTATCTATATAATTCTTATATTCTCTGGCCGTTTACAGTTACTTAATTTCTCAGAGTTTGAATTTGAATATTTTGCCAATCAGCTAAGATCTTAGTTAAGAACGTTAAAGAAACTGCTCTCAGAAATTTAAAACTGCAGCAAAACAACTAGCGTCAACTCTATACACGAGAAATTAATTAAAAATACGACGACACACACCAGATCCGTCGGTAAAAGGAACAGAATGATAAACACTGGCCAATCAGGTTAAAAACCGCGCCGGTAGCGAAGAGGCGTTGAATTCTGGCAAGTGGCTCAACCCGGGTTCGGATTTCGGATGAGATACAGCTGGTGTCTTGGTCGTACGGCGTCCATTAGTAAGGGACGGGCTGTTTAATAGCACTTAGCGGTGCCCGTTAAATTCCGAAGTAAAGAAACGGGGGGGAAAATGCTGAAAGTACAGAGGGAATAATAGAAGCAAAATCATTGCAGCTGGAGCAAACTCAAAGAACAAGTCTAGAAAAACTGACGTAAGCTACAGTTCTTTTGATTCTGGAGTTAAACAACCCATATTAGCATTATAGACTTGGGCCTGCGAAATCCTTATTAAATGAGATTCGTTTCATCGGAGAAAGAGAATCAGTGTCTTACAAAGACATCATCCAACAGTACGAGGAGCCAAAATTCCTCCCCTTGTGCCACTCAGCATCAAGGTGCCACGAAGTTTGAAGGGACAAGTTGAACGGCAGAAGATAACATTATTTTGCATTACGAATCCTGTCTTGAGATGAAGAGTTAGTATTTGATAACGTTAGTAGCATGTGAACGAGCGTCATTGTCATTCATTCGAAGCCTAAGTATATTTTTACGAAATCATGATCTGTAACAAAATCAATCATCTGTCTTTGGTTAAAAGCATGCTAGCCTGTGAAGTTGCGCAAATCTCATTTTCAATATGATTTCATGCTAAACCTGTGGTTTCAAACTCTATTTATTTGTGGATTGATGTCGCACTTTCTGAGGTTTTCACGGATCGTAATTTATACCATAGTGGTCTGCCTGGAAGACAGAAATGCCTGAAGGAAATTTGTCTAGTCAGATGCGGTTTTCATTTAGCATGTCATGGTGCGGTTCATTATATCCATGTAAATGTACAATCTATTTCTTCAGCATTTCTTCAATTCCTGAGTAAAGAATTGAGGTTTTCATTGTCATGCTGGGCTCAAATTTTTGTTTTCTGTAGTATAAGTAACCCTAAATTTGACATTAGTGTAAGATAATTGATTTTGGGGTTAAATGGAGTTTGTTATAGAAGTGAGCAAATTACGGTGTTCAAGTACACAGTCGAGTCACATTGCGACCACCTCCTACTTTTGACAACAGCGCGTTGCCAATGAAAGAAGGTACATGTCGTTAACTGGCTTGCAGGGTATATAAGGTGTGCTGTAGGCATTCTAAAAACGTATCACTCTTGCCTATCATGGGTAAAAGGAGCAATTTATCAGATTTGCAAGGAGCGATTATTATCGGCTTTCGGGACCAAGGTGGCTGTGTTTCTGAAACAGCGCAGTTTGTGAACTGTTCGTGTGCTGTTGTGATTAAAGTGTATCGTGATTGGAGAAATGGCACCATTGCGAATAAGCGACGTGCAAACTGCGGAGCACCACGTGCCATTGATGTGAGAGGTGAACGTCGGCTTCGAAGGTGCGTGAGGGCCGATCGACTCGCTACAGTGGAGCAACTCATTAGCCAAATGAACCAGGGGGCTAACGGAAGTGTGTCTAAAACGACAGTTCAGCGAACACTGCTAGGAATGGTATTCTCCGATGGGTCACGTTTTATGCTTCATCGAAAGGATGGACGATGGCGTATAAGGCGAAAAACGTCGGCGAACAAAAACACTCTTTAACCATTGCTGGAAGAACACAAGCTGGTGGGGGCAGCGCTGTGGTCCGGGGAATGTTTTCATGGCATTCTGTGGGTCCACTCATACCTGTGAAAGGCACTATGAACAGAGTTCGTTATGAATCCATCCTCGCAGACCACGTACACCCATACATGCTGATTTTCTTCCCTGGGGCGGATGGGGTCTTCTAGCACGACAATATGACTTGCCACTCAGCTAGAAATATCTGAGAGTGGTTGGAAGAGCACGATGAAGACTTCAAAGTATTTCCTTTGCCCCCTAATTCTCCAGACTTAAAACGATTTGAGCATCTGTGGAACCACCTCGATCGTGTTGTTCGCTCTATGGATTTCCACCACGCCCCCTCCAGCAGCTGTGAGATTTACTGCAGTCAGCATTGCTTCACATACCTGTGAATACCTTCCAGCACCTTACTGAGTCACTGCCGGCCCGTCTAGCTGTTGTCCGCGCTGTACACGGCGGTTACTCTGGATATTAGCTTGTGGTCACAATGTGATTCGACCGTGTATATTCCAAGCAAAAGTTCTTTTTTCAAACCTTGTAAACTTTGAAAAGCAAGGAATCTGCAGTTGTTGAATTGCGATAGATGAACGTAACAAACAAATTAGGGGTAAAAAGCTGATCCTACACCTCGCCGGTGGCGCAGTGGTGTCAGCCCTAGTTTCTGACCATTCTTCCGAGTTTGGTCCAGAAAAAACGAAAAACAAAAAAACTACAGACGCTGCTTCGCAGTGGTCAAAGCGCCGGCTTCTAATCATTGGACCAAGACGGGTCCTGGCTCAAAGCCTGGCTGAGGCATGGATGGGGAATTTGTCTTTCGGCACTAGCTCTGCGCCTTCCGTTTAATCAGCGGCCTTCAATTTGGGACGGGCGAGACTGACTTTAGTCCATCGAGTTGCTCATGGTGGTTGTTAAACCCCCAAACAAACAAAGAAAAACTACAGGGAGTTGCCGATCATACTTCGAACATTCTCGATAGGTTACAAAACGACATGAAGTCTGAAAGCTATGCAAAAGCACATCCTGCAGACAGTAGCATTTTCACGTTAAAAGAAGGCCCGTAACACCCCTTTTGAGAACGATTGTGCAATGAACTGTAGAGCATCATGGCTATATTGCCGCATTTTGCTTTTAACTGCTTGTTATATAATAACCAGAGGATATCTTCTGTCGTAACTAATGCATTTTCAAACAAGCGTACTCGGTGAATTAGAAGTATTACGGTCGCAGATGGAGGATATATTTTGATATATGCCCCATCGTCTGCATAAACTGGTGCAATGAACATCTATTCCTAGAACAAATAACATGTCACCATCTCTCTAGCGTGCGTGCGTGCGTTTTAAAAGCACGAGAAATCTTGGTAGCAGTCCTTACAGGATTTGGTATCAGCACGGCAGTTGTAGCTTTCTTTGGAATTTAACTAAAATAGCGTTTGGGTTTGCACACAATTTGCGGACGTTCCGAGTAACCTTCTAGTTGCTGTGCGACTATTGCGAGCACTTGCCTGAGATCTCTGGCATCTACAATGCCCTACCGTTTTTTTGTGAAGAAAAAAAAAGATCGTGCTAATGTTATCGTTTTGTCCGTTCGTCCGTCCGCCTGCGGACACCATATCTCTGCAGCTATTAGTCCGATTTGAAAAATTCTTTTTGCGTTGGGCAGCTGGAAAAGAATGATTATCTTTGCACTGTTTTTTCCCCGAAGCAGAGCTTCGCCGCTAGAGAACGTAAATGCAGATATCGAATTCAAAATATATACTGCCGGAAAATTGCTAAGGACGGACGACAATAGCAACGATAGCAACCATAAAATGGAAGGCAGGAAAATGTGGAAATTAGCACAAGTGCGAGATACAGTAAGACGTGTTGTGCGTATGCAAATTTTGGATTGCCGAACTTGTTCGTGACGTCATAGCGCTGACAAGAGATATAAAGGATTTGACGCGTATTGACCGTTGTTGTTCAAACGCAAAGTTGAAAGGGAAAGAATCAATTGACGAACTTGCAATATTCAGTATGTCTTCCCGACATCACCTAGATGATTTTACGCGTGGCCGTATTATTGGCAAGATTGAAGAAGGGCGAAAAATAATAGATGTTGCCAGGGAGTTCGACGTCAGCCACAGTGTTGTTTCAAGGCTTTGGAAATCATTTCAAACAAATGGAGAGTGTAGCAAACACCACGGGGTAGGTCGTGTTTGCAGTACGACACCTGAAGAAGATCGGTACATAGTGCTATCAACAAAAAGACACCGGCGCAGCACAGCTAGTGAGGTAGCAAATCAGTTTATGGCTGCTACTGGCAAGTGGATCTCCCGAAAAACTGTCGCCAGACGCTTGCATGAAGAAGGACTATACGCCCGCCGTCCTGTTGTGTGCATCCCATTGTCAAGACGTCACCGTACCGCCCGTTTGCAATGGTGCCATCAACATCGCAATTGGACTGATAACCACTGGTCTGCTGTCCTCTTCTCAGATGAGAGTAGATACAGTCTGTCGTCTGATTGATAGTGGTATTGCATATTGTCCAGAAAACATACAGGAAAGGGACCGATATCCGACATGTAGTGTCATGGTATGGGCTGGCATCATGATCAATCGCCGTACGTCCCTCTATGTGCTTCCAATTGGGACTATGACTGGCCAACGATACATTAATGATGTTCTGCTACCTCATGTTCACATGTTCCGTGGTGCTGTCGGGGATAGATTCATTTTCATCATCGAACTGTCGCTGTCCAGGAGTGTCTTGAGAGCGAGGATATTCAACGCCTCGTATGGCCATCACGTTCTCCAGATCTGAATCCCATTGAAAATGTGTGGGATGCTTTGGGGAGGAGTCTTGCTGGTCGCCAATGCCCTCCAATAAACAAGGACACCCTCATCCGTGCACTGACAGAGGAATGGGATAAATTACCCCAACAGCTGCTTGATAATGTTGTGCAAAGCATGACACGACTTGTGGAATCTTGCATCGCCCTCCATGGTGGCCATATCCCGTATTGACATCTTACGCCGGAACGCCTGCGGACGGTAATTGCATTTTCTTCACGTTTACGTATTCTGCGTAAAATGGCCTGTTTGTCCCTTGTACACGTTCCAAAGCCTTCTGGATTTCAGAGCATAATAAACTGTCTTTCTTGTAATGTCCTGGCATTCAGACATTATTTTATTTCACTTATCATCCAACCACTCTTACTTTTTTATGCGCTATATAGCCGTTTATGATCCGTCCTTAGCAATTGTCCAGCAGTGTATTTCAATGTACATATTTATTTCTAAATATCCTATTAAATTTTTTTCTCCCTTTCGATGCCATTTATAGCGAAAGACTGTTTTAGGCAAAGTTTCTTTTTAAAGTAATGCATAGATTTTCCATTTGAGGGCGTAATGGTAAATTGCGTTTTCCCCGATATCTCTGCTTGTAAAAGTCAGATTTCAAAATTCTTCCTGCATGGGATTTCAAAATTTTTCTTCTTCATGGGGAAATGTTTTGCATGTAATTTTTAATTTTTGATAAATAATGGTTTGGCCTTGCAGCAAAATCTAAGCTTCTGAAAACTCGGTTGAAAAAATTTGTCCGTGGATTGACGCAGCTCACCTGGAAAAACCGCCTGAGAATACCTCCTGCCTAAAATAGCGCACAGTACTTCCGCCAGGGGGCGTAGATGTATATCTTATTTTTGTTAGAAAATGTGCTTTGTTGGAGAGAGGTTCGGCTGAGAAATGCTTCTCATATAATTTCAAATTCTTCTTATAATGCACCAGTTGCCATTAGAGGGCGTAAGTTCACATTTCCGTTTATAACATCAGATTAACTAAAAACCCGATCTAAAACAAATATTTTTTTGTTAGATTCTACTGCCTATGAAAATAATGCAGAATTTCGTCACTGGGGGGCGCCGATGTTTAATATTTTTTTCTTAATATCTGTTTTAAAACGTACGATTTAAAACATTCAACGCAGGATGCCATTTATCTTGTGGAATACTTTAGGTTAGTATTTGAGGAGTTTCAGAGTTCACAGTTCTGTCGCTAGATGGTGTTTGTGTATTTCTGTTTGCAGCTGCTCCTAAAACGTATTGATAATTTTTTTTATGTATGCCATTTGCTACAATAGAGATGTGGATCATTATCCTGTTCAAATAATTCAGATTTCCCTCTAGGGGGCGTAAAGGGCAATATATTTTTTTTTATCTCTGCTTCCGAGTGACGTATTTGAAAAGTTATTTTTCTTGAAAAATTCTTTTTGCATTGTGAAGCTGAAATATGCGAATGACGACCTTTCCCTGCGGTTTTTTTTTTTTTTTTTTTTTTTTTTACAATGTACAGTTTCCCCGCAAAGGGCGTAAAGGCAGATGTCAAATTCAAATACATTTTATTTCATATGTTTGCTTTTAAAAATTCAAATACATTTTATTTCATATGTTTACTTTTAATCATCCAATTAAAAAAATCTTTTACCTTTTGATTCCCTTTATGTCGAAGAGTACTTTAGGTATAGTCACTTTTTCAAGTTACGCATACATTTCCCGCTAGGGTCGGGAAAGTAAATTGCGCTTCCCCCGATATCTCTACTTCTAAAACTCCGATTTGAAAATTTTCTTCAGCGGATACAGCTCCTGATGAGAAATATTTTGCGTATAATTTCAACTTTTTGAAAAAAAAAATGGTTCCGCCACCAGCGGGCTTTAATTTCTGCTTCTGAAGCATTTGCAGCAAAATCTGAGCTTCTAAAATCTCGATTGAAAAAATTCGTTCGTGGACCGGTGCCACTCACGTCGAAAAACCTTTTTTCGGCCGGAATATTTTCTTAAAATGTTGCATGGTTTCACCGCCAGGGGCGTAGATGAATATCACTTTTTTTTTGTCAATATCTCTGCATCTAATGGCCCGATTTGTAAAATTCCTTCTTTATTGGATAGTTTTCGGAGCGACATGTTTTTCATATACCCTGCTGGCCACCCAAAATGCAACACCAAGAAGGAAGCATCCGATTGGCCTGAAATTCGCAGCATGCGTCGGCCGCAAGAGGACATGCAAACGATTAGCATTGGAGGGCATACGCAAATCATTTGCGCCCGGGACGCCACCGAGAAGCACTATAAGAAAGGTGCACAGAAGGCGGGGTGTAAGTAGTGGAAGTGTGTTGTGCTGCCGGACCTGTGCGTGGAAAGCTTCCTAATGCCTCGTCGCAGAATACGGCAGTCATTCCAGCACGTTTCGGAGTTCGACAGAGGACGAATAGGGGATGTATCGCGACAGCGGTTTATCTCACCGAGACATCGGCGCACGTGTGGGACGACATCCAGCCACAGTGAGGCGAGTGTAAATTCGGTGGGTGCAGGAGGGACGGATAGACCGACGTGAGCGATTGCCGCAGCCGCGGCACACCACCGAACGAGAGGACCGGCATGTTGTGCGGCGGGCATTGACGGCCTGCACCGCCACATCACGAACGTTAGCGCAGGAATTAGGGTGTGTTGCGCAACAACCTGTGTCAGCACATACCGTTCGACGTCGTCTGCAGGAGCGGGGATTGTCGCAGGGCGCCCATTGCTCGGATTACCATTGACGTTACACCACCGGCGATTGCGGCAGCAGTGGGCAGTTGAACGCCGCCCCTGAACTACGGAATGGTACGGCAGTGTCTTCTCCGACGAATCCCGCTTCTGCCTGCAACACCACGATGGTCGGATCCGTGTGAGGCGGCACCGCGGCGAGAGACTGTATGACGCCTGCATTATGCATCGTCATACTGGTCCTTCGCCTGGCGTTATGGTTTGGGGCGCAATTGGATATGACACCCGCACCCCTCTGGTACGCATCGCCGGTACACTCAACCGCCACCGCTACATCTCTGACGTTTTGGAGCCCGTAGTCCTCCTTTACCTGCAGGACCTGCCAGAGGCCACGTTTCAACAAGACAATGCTCGCCCGTACGTGACACGCATCGTGCAACAATTCTTCACGGCCCCCAGGTGCTACTGCTGCCGTGGCCCGCCTGCTCTCCCGTTATGTTGCCTATCGAACACGTCTGGTCGCTAATCCGCAACCGAGTGGCACAGCAAGCACCACCCGCGGCTACGCCTGATGAACTGTGGCAACGTGTTAAAGCAGCCTAGACCGACATATCCCAAGCCCATATCCAAAGCCTCTTTCGTTCGATGCCGCGGCGTGTAGAGGCGGTTATTGCCAGCCATGGGGGCCACACGAACTATTGATGTCTGCGTGTTCCGCAAGTCGCACGGGCCTGTAAGCTCAATCGTTTCATCTTTGTATCTGTTGTTATGTGTCCAGTAATTCTTGCTTTGCTATCTCGTGTCCTTCTTGGTGTCGCATTTTTGGTGGCCAGCAGTGTAATTTCAAAATTTTCAAGTAATTCATATGCTTTCTGCTTGGGGGCGTAAATATAAATAGTGTTTCCCTCGACATCTCTGCTTCTGAAACTCCGATTTGAAAAACCTTTTTCTGCACCGGATTGAGCTCATGTTGGGAAATCTTTTGCATATAATTTCCAATTTTTGGAAAAAAATGGTATGGCCACCAGGGGTCGTAAGTCTTAATTTCCGCTTCTGATGTATTTGGAGCAAAATCTGAGCTTCTAAAATCTAGTTAAAAAAAAAAAATGTGGACCGATACTACTCACGTCCATAAACCTTTTCGGAATATTTTCTTAAAATAATGCATGGTTTCTCAGCCAGGTGGCGTAAATTTATATCTTATTTTTGTCAATATCTCTGCTTCTAAGCGTCCGATTTGAAAAATTCGTTTTGCTGGATAGCGTTTTCGGGCGGATTCTTTTTCATGTAACTGATAGACTTTCCGCTAGGGGACGTAAAGGGGAATTGCGGTTTTCCCGATATATCTGCTTTTAAAATCCCCATTTGAAAAATTTCTCCTGTATCGCATTGTTCCTGATGGGGAAATCTTTTTCATATAATTTCTAATTTTTTTTCTAAAAAATGGTTTGGCCACCAGGGAGCATAAGTGTAAATTTCTGCTTACGATGGATTTGCACCAAAATCTGACCTGAAAACTCGACTGAAAAAATGCTTTCCTGGACCTATACCCCTCATATCGGGAAATCTTTTGAGAATCCTTTATTCTTAAAATAATGCATGCTTTCCCGGCTAGGTGGTGTAGATGCATATCTTATATTTGTCGATATCTCTGCTTCTGTGAGTCCAATTTAAAAAAAAAATTCTTTGTTGGAGAGCGTTTCAGCTGCAAAATGCTTCTCATATAATTTCAAAGTTTTCTTAGCGCAGACGTCGACAACCAGGGGGCGTAAGTTGACGATTCCGTTCACAGCAATATCTGCGGGATTAAAAACCCGGTTTAAAAAATTTTTCCTTCGGTCAGATATTACTGTTTCCCATACCGGTTCCATTGACTATGAATAATTTTGATAAATGCATGCCGCGTCGCAACGTATTCAAAAGACTTGCTCATTACACCCAAAAATCCGGTGTCATCTTTCTTGTTTACCAATGAGTTCAGCAATTTAATTAGAATATCCTTTATCATTGCTGATAAAGAGGTGGTTCAGATACTGTAACAGTAGGGAAATATGAATTCTTAGCATCCAGTACCCTTACTGTTCTGTTTTCTCAGTCTTTCTTGGGAGTTTTAGTGCCAGAATGTCTTAGGTTGTGCCTCCGAAAAATTCACAAACTTTTTTTTTATCTTGTGTTTTTGACTTTCTTCCTTAGTGTCTTCCACTGTAATAACCAGCTAATCGTCAAAGGACCTGGGTTCGAACCCAGTGAGGCATGGATAGTGTTATTTATCTTACAGCTCTTGCTTTCTTCCTTTCCTGGAACCAGTGGCCCCAAATGATGGAAGATCAGCTGCTTTATTATAGCCTTCAGAGTTGTTCACGATGTTTGTTGTACCCCGAAACAAACAAAAGTGTCTGCAACTTCGCTTACAGCTATTTCGCATTAACAATCACCCTTATCTTTCGCGTTGTTCATCACCTTCGTTTTCATTTAAGTTCTTATTTGTGTTGTAAATCCTGAATGAAACTGTTCGGCTTTCAACTGTCTGTTATCAAAATTTTACTAGAAAAGAGAATACTGTCCCGGTGGCCGAGAGGTCAGAGACTAGGGCCTGTGGCTACAGAATTCAAGTCCTGGATGAAGTATAGGCAATGCACTAGTCCTATGGTCCTCTCTCGCCCTTTATTTTAAAACCAGTAGCCCAAAGTTAGGCGAACACTACTCTCCATAACCTTAGATGCTCCTTGTGGTTCCTAAACTCTCCTGAAAGATAGAATGATTTCATTAAGCAGTGTGTGTGTGTTGCCTCTTACTGCAAGCTCGGTCAGTATAACAGGCATGTGTTTCTTCAAGTTGCACCCGGAAATTACGACAGCCCCTGGATTAAGTGGTTATCCGATTTCAAAGTGCAAACTAGTCTAACACATTAGAAGCCCAATTATGCACCAAATTGATACAAGTTGTTACTGACTGAGACTACTTAACAACCCGAATATTGTAACTGATTGTTTTAAAGATCGTTTCTATATAAGAGTGAAGTTAAAAAAACCTTCTATAAGCGTCTTATAGTAAAATGGAGTCGTCAGACTGAAATTTCGGGACAATGCTCCCATATCCGGGCTAAACCAGCGCAATATGGCAGACCGCAACCATGCCTCATTCGGGTTTGAAACCGGACCCAATCTACCTCATCACCCCTCTGACTTATCGCAGGGCGAATGAAGGTCTGTTAATAAACGTTTAGATGCAGTCTCAACTGACAATTGCTAAGCCACGAATGGAATTACAGGTCTTCGAAGGCATTTGTAATTCCGACGAAAAGTTTGCTAGCAAAAGTTGAAATAAGCTTGTAACGTATACTCTAGATTCAGTTTCCTTTTGATTTTACTATCTCTCGTTATTTTATTTTCCTATGTAAATTATCTTCTTACTTAACGAGATGTTATTTCTCCCGCTGAATGATATGTGGCAACGAGTGTAAGTCATGACTTGGTGGTAGGCAGTATAAATAGGCGCGTTCAAGAATACCTAGGAGAGCTTTTGTTTATGTGCGTAGAGAGCTTTTTGTTGATGTGCGTAGGGAGAGCTTTGTTTTATGTGTAAAGAGATCTTCGTTTCGTGTAAAGAGAGCTTCGTTTATGTGAGAGGAACTTCGTTATATGTGAGAGCCAGATATCGAGTAGTTGTGTGACCTGTGAAGTGAGTGTGGAAAATACCAGGAGTTTCCCTAATAAAAGGTTTTCTTAGTAAGTACGTTTTTCTCAGTTCATAGTTTTGTCAGACCTCTGTCTGGCTGTTAGGTCTCTTTCATTAAGTGTTACTATTAGCAACCAGCATAAGACTTTATTCATCTTAATTACTACTACAACATTACTAGCAGTTAAGATTGTTCATTATAACTACTACACAACAACAAACTTATTAAAGCTAATTCATTATAAGCTGAAATTACGTACTCCCCTAGGGCAAAATATACCAAAAAGCCAGACAGATAGAATCGAGACGATTTTTTTGCTTGGCTATTGAATGACCACCGTTAGAAATAAGCAATCGCCCCTTTCTAAATTGGGACCACTTGCTCCAGGAAGAGGAGAGGGCCTGTGCCGTAAGACAAACGCACAATCCGTCTCTCCCGGAACTCGAACCCGGAATCATCTCGAGTGAATGATTTGAAGCCAACGCTTCATACCACACGGCCACCGGTGCTGCGCATAGTAGCTTTATGGAACAAGGGCAAAATGGTCAAGGAATATTGCTAAATCTGGCTGGTACACACCATCCACATTTTGCAATATTAATAGAGATCCTTCAGACACACAATTTCTTTGCGATCCTCTGGCACCAGAAGACCTTAAACGAGAATGTCTTCATTATGAAAGCATAAAAGACAACTACGGATGTATTTGGTCCCCTAAAAATAATGAAACATACGGCATCAATACGCATGTCGTTCTTGAAAATTAATGCAGCGATGTTTTCAATTTCTTTAGTGAAAATTATTAGGATACCATAATGAAAATGTGAAATTAATGAGCTATTTGAAAAGCCGTTCTGGTTCAGATATACAGATATGGAAGTTTGCTTTCTCTTTCAAAATACCAGCTTAATCATTATTTTTGATGCGTAGCGTTCTTAAGTAATACTATTTTAGGCATTTATGCTGATGCGTTGTTCTGATATAAGTTATCTAGGGTTAAAACGACATTCTGATATAACATCATAAGTACTGTGGTGATTGGTTAACGTGATTGTGATGATGCTAACAGCCATCATACAAAACAGGAGCGTGTTTATGCAGACAACTTCCCAGCGGAGCAAAATTGAGCGAAGAAGTGAACTCGTTTTGCCATTAGATTGAGTGCTGATTGATCACGCACTTAATACGTACATGTTAGCTGCATGGCGTTTTGTTTGTTTCTTCTGATACCTGCGAACAAATGGTAAATTGTAAACCAAGAAGCGATTTTCACACAGGGGTTATTCGTTTTTTTCAAGGCGATGGCCGACAGGCAGATTTTGCTGGGACTCTTGAGCTGCTGTTTCTCTCCGTAAGAGAAGAACGCCAACATATTTTAATGTTTCTATATATGTTGTACCGTCCTTGCGTTCGTGTGGTTTTGCTAAAAACAATTTAACTACCTGCATTTTATTTCAATTATGCTACATGTTAATTTGTTTCGACTTGCGATAATGAGGAACGGCTGGTGGTAAGTGCTAATCTGTTTGGCAGACCCTATACTATGTGTGAGTGGTATCAAATCCGCCACACGTATTAAAATTTATTGATGAGCTGTGTATGGGTTTGACACCCCCATCAAGTCTTACCATAATATAACCGTATTTGGGGCGATATTCGTTAAACACACAATGAAAGCTGCGTTCATACAACAATTAAATGCCATTTAGGAGCTACTGATTCTACCATCGTTATGCAAGACTACTTCCAGATGAAGACGTCATTCCAAATTAGTGAACTTCTGCGTCTTAATCATTCATACTTTTATCAGTTCTATATTGCTTCCTAACGAGTTTTGATTACCTTTTCTACACATCGTTCTCTTTCGTTTAACTACGCGGTGAAATGTTCCTGAAATTCAGGGAGAATACGATGTCAAAACTCCACAAATGAAACGAAATTGCATTTGCGAAGTGTAATAATGAAATTGCCGTTGAGCAAAGAGCGACACTGTTCCTATGCATGAGATTTCCAGGAATAATTGTTCAGATTAACACGCCGCATTGATTACACAGATGTTCACGCTGTTCATTTGCCTTTAAAGAGGAGAAACCGTAGCCCAGCAGATGTGCAGATTATCTTCACGATGCTTTGTCGATGTTCACTGAGATACGTATTGGAGTGATCTGTTTACAATATAAACTGAGTAACATGTTTTAAATGGAATACTGCCTCCTGCTTCTGGACAAGGAAATGACACAAGATGTATGTAATTGAAGAATATATTTAATCCAGCTGTTCAGCAGGGATATAACAACCATATAACAGTCGCGTTTAGTCACTTGAGTGTTCAGATGTTGAAGCAGGTAATTACGTGATACTGCAATGAAACAAATTTAATGGTGTCACTTAAACGTCTTGTGCACTCACGAAGATTAGTTACGGTTACACATATAGAACTTTTTAAACCTTTGCGGTGGCCCAGTGGCCTGAGGCGCTGGCTCCTGGCCAATTGTCCAAAGGGGACCCGGGTTCGATTTCGACATGAGGCATGGGGGGATGTTTGTTTTTCCGCTTCGACGCTTCTCTGGAACCAGCGGTAAAGGAAGAGCGACTGCTTACAGAGCCCTCAGAATTGCTCATGGTCCTTGTTAAACCCTGATACAAAAGCAGAAGTGTTTGATTCTTTCTTGACCTCGTTAAAAAAGATCGCATTCTCAGTAATATTACCGGTTTATCAAGTTAGTTCCCCAGTCAAATGCATGCGAATCTTATTTGAAGATTCGTCAATTTTTAAGATCTTGTCTCAGGGCAGAACAACAAAGAAATCATAACGTGTGGAATTTGACCAGCTATATATTATTGGTGACCAACAATTTTCTCATTGTCGTTTTGAACCTAGCAAAATTAGATGTTCAACATTCCGTACATTATATCCGGTGTCAGTTTAAAACACAAATGTAGACAAATTTAATGCAAAACACTTAGGTATTAGTTTCCATTCAATGTCAGAACTTGTCATTTTGTGGCAGTCGCTCCCAGGCCGGATTAAGGTCTTAGTGGGGCCACTAGGCTAAGACATCTGAGTGGGCTCCCAAAAGCTTTATGACAGAGAATCATTATTAACCCTTTAAGATGCCGATGAATCTGATCCAAATGGTGCCCACAATTTTCTGCCCTCCTCAAACATAATTGTTGATATAGTGGCTGGGTTATGCGAAAGCTATGGCAAAACTATTCCTTTCCTTCTCTCATTTCACCCGAATCGGCTATACATCTGTAGCTCGGAGTAAGTGCTCCCTTATGGTATTTAGTCCTATATTATATAGTTTGATTCCCTTATAGTATTTTATTCTCTGCTCTATTGCCCAATGAATGATTTGGAAGGGCTAGTCACCCTGACGCGAACATCATGCCACTGGGTAGAAGCAAGTTGCTGAAGTATCGTTTCTCTCATTTCTTACGTTCTTCGCCATTTTTGCAGTATTTTCAGGAGAAAACGTAATATGATAGGAAGGATTAAGGAAAAGCGTTCTACATAAATGACCTCTTTGAATGACTAACCTAAGAGAAAAGCAGCGCTTTCCGCTGTGCAGGTTCATTTATTCCTGTCGAGTTCATAGATAGCGAATATATTCGTTCGAGCTGATTTCAAACCATTATGCTAACCCCGAGTTAATTCGTTCTAGCCGGTTAAAGATATAAAGTAAGTTAAAGCACGAAACTGTAACAATCTGCTTGGGGTAATTAATAGATACTGCATTCTTCAATCTAATAAATTACCTGCAGAGTTTTCATAAAACGTCACTGTATTTTCCACTGTTTTCATAAAAACATGAGCTAAATGCTTAAGATTCATAAATTTTGTCTCGGAATTTTTAATAATTTAGCATTGCATACTTTTCTCGGTACATCGCTTTTGTTGTGCAATGTGAAGTTACCGTGGATTTCACCCGTTAACGGTTCCAAGTGCAAACAGGGAGGTGTGTGTGAAAGATAGTGGAAAAGCTAAAATTGTATCGCCGACACTGTTGTACACAGCGACATGAAACGTCTACCCTTAGTGAGACACTGCCTTGAAATCTGTTCGTCTTCTAGCCACTGTTTGTGATCGAGTGGAAATCATACAAGACAAAACAAATATCGAGACAAAACAAATTACTTTGCTTCTCTCTATGAATAAATACACTATCTACCAACAAGTAATTGGAAACCTGTGATAGCAAAGGAAAACAAAGTTTATTCACCTTCAATAGTTGGTGGAGTCTCCACGAGCGGCGGTTAAAGCTTCGACCCTCCGGGGCATACTCTCAACCAGGCGTTGTACGACGGCTAGCGGTATTTTCTTCCACTGGGCTTGGAAAAGACAGGTCAATTCCTTCACCGATTTCGGACGGTGGGGGCACCCCTTAAGTCGACGCTCCAACTCGTCCCAGTGGTGCTCTATAGGGTTAAGGTCCGGGCTCTGCGCAGACCAGTCCATTCATCATACCAAGCCATGGTGCACCTCGCAACATGACAGGTGGCATTGTCATTCTGAAAGTAACATGGGTCCACCCCGTAAAACTGCCACAACGTAGGAAGCGCATGGTCATCCAAAATGGTGCAGTAGGTCTCGGCGTTGAGTCTACCAGGAATTGCGACCAAGGGTCCCGTGCCATACCAGGAGAAACACCCCCATAGCATAATTACACCACCGCCGAACTTCACAGCTTGCACAATACATTCCGGCAGGAGGCGTTCTCCAAGCAGACGCCAAACCGGACCCTGCCATCCGAACGGTGGAGGGCGAACCTTGATTCGTCGCTCCAGAGAACCTGTTTCCACTGTTCAACGGTCCACTGTCGACGTTCTTTGCACCACGTTAGCAGAGCAGCGCTATTAGACTTGGTGATCAAAGGCTTGTGGGAGGCAGCACGTCCATGATAACCGAGCAGATGGGCTTCCTTACGGATGGTATTCATCGAAAGAACACTCCCGGTTGCTTGTTAAAACTCCTCGCGGATGTGGCTTATCGATGTAGTACCGTTCGTCCGAATTTCTCTGTCCAGCACCAGTTGGTCTCTAACCCCCAATTTTGTGGGTCTGCTGGGTCGGGGCACATTCCGACAGTCACCTCTCATCTTCCACTTGCCAATCACGTAGGACACTGTCGATTTTGGGTAATTCAACTCGCTGGATATGTCACGTATGGATCGGCCATTTCTGTGATACCCGACGATTACACCTTTCTCGAAATCAGAGAGCTCCGAACTGCGTAGCATCTTGCATGCGACTGGTTGCGTTGTTTTTTCCCACACGATGTTTAACGGCGGCGTCCGTGACGTGTATCAGGACCGCAGGTATCGTCGATTGCAGGGGTATCCAATTACTTGTTGGTAGATAGTGTATATAGGCTGGGTAATATTTGCGGTGTAACGGCATGCCTCCTGGGCCCTTGGTAATGGTGGGACCCTAGGCTATATACCCATTAGACTCCCCATAATCCGGCCCTGGTCGCTCTGTGAACGGCACAGTAACTGAACAAAAAGGAATTATTTTTCTATGGGCGCCCGGTGGCGCAGTGGTGTAAACGCTTACTTCTGACTTCGTCCCAGATGGATCCTGGTTTGTATTCAGATGAGGCCTGGATGTTCTGCTTGTCTTACGGCAATGTCTCTCTTCTTCCCTGGAACCAGTGACTCTAAATTAGGGACGTTTGATTGTTTATAGCCAATCGATCCACTCACGGGGAACGTTAAATCCCTTCTCCCCAAAAACCCTGTGCCTCACATGAGGTTCCACTCTGAACTCTTCAACGTTACTTCTGATCGCGTAGGAATAACTGCATGTGTGACAAACAATAGTTGATAGAACTTACGTGTTAGTAGACGAGAAATTAAATAAATTGGTCTTGTTAAATGGGAAAGAAAAGTTACTTGAAGGGTTTGCCGCCCTGATGGCGCAGCGGTCTTAAGCTCTGGTTTCTGATCATTCGTCCGAGATAGGTCCGGGTTCGAATACCCGTGAGACATGGACCTCTCTTTTCCCTGGAAACAGTGACTCTAAGGATAGGCGGCTGCTTTTATAATCCATCGAGTTGCTCACGGTGGCCAATAAACCGAAAAAAAGAAGTTTATTGAAATCTTTAAAATAAAGGTTTCATGAAAGCACTGGGACGTTAAAACCGCAGCTTCTAAAGTAATTTCAGTTTTGTGTGGAAGTCGAACTTTATATCTGAAATATACAGTATTACTCCTCATGAATGTGTTTTTGGAGCAGAGGACATTTTGGAGTTATTTTGCGTAGTCATAGAATCTCTGAGATTTTCTGTATTTTTCTAGAACACCACGAAGATCGTGGAACACTGTATTTGTTATATTACGTATCGTGACTCTGAAAGTATGAAACTTTTTCCCGTGAGCAGCTCATCTTTTCGAGTGTGAATCAATGGCTTACTGTACATAACGTAGACGCTGTGGGTTGCAAATACAGACGTTTATTGAGTTCAAAATATTTCATTGCTAGTGAATATTTTATTGAAACAACTTTATTCGATGCTTTTTACTATGAAGACAACTTTGTGCACAATTTCTTCTTCAAATTATGCAGGAGATTCAATATATATATATTTATTCTCTCCCACGGGCGAAATATACACTCATCGTCAAAAAAATAGTTGCACTCAGAAGGACGTGTCGGACTGTAATGCTATTCGGGAGGAAGGTAAAAGTTATCAGGAACAATAAATGATTAAACATTGAGACTAATAGGAGCAATATTTATTGAGCTACACGACAATAAGTAGTGTCTCTCATTATGGCGTTGGGGACGCCATATTTGCTCACACAACGTGCCAGATCTCTCTGCATGGTGTTGTACAGGTTCCTAATGGTGTCCTGCGATAAGCCATCCCATGCAGCTTGAATCTGCCCACGCAGTTCCTTCAGATTGTGCGGTAGGGAAGAAGTGTGGATAGCGCGCCCAAATAGCATCCCATACATTTTCAAATTGCGATAAATCTGGCATTGCGGTTGGCGATGGCAGAGTGTCAGTGCCTTGAAGGAAAGCTCTCGAGACAGCAGCAGTATACGGAGGAGCGTTGTGCTGTTGGAAAAATCGCACAGGAGTGAGCGTTCAGAAAAGGTAGGGCCGGTGGTTGCAGGGCCTCATTAACGTAACGTTAGGGGTGTCAAAAAGCCTGTAATGAAAACCAAAAGTATCTGGCATCTTAGGCAATAGCAACCCACACCATGACACCAGGCCTTCTGAATGTGGGACGCTCGACAGCAAGCCGTCCATCATGGCGCTGACCACGGTACCTGCACACACTGATTCGGTGGTAGTCTCCTCCAAGACACAAGCAGGACTCGTTACTGAAGATCACCTGCTTCCATTCTGTTTGGCTGCATGACAGTCTGGAACGACACCACTGCAGTCTTTGGCGATCATGCACTGGTGCTAAGCGCAGTCGGCGTAACGGTCTGTGTGCGTGTAGTACTACGTCGTACAGCCGTCTGCCAATGGTGCTCGCACTAATCAGACAACGCATGGAGGGCACCACTGCTCGCTGAATATCTGCAATCGTAGCTGTTGGGTCACTCCGCACATGCCGGACAGCCCGTTGGTCCTCTTTCCTTGGTTCGTCTATGCCTCCCTGACCCTTCCTGTCGCTGCTACGTACCTTGTTCCATCTACTGCCGCCAACATCGTTTTATGGTGATATCCGCACGACAGATATGGCGCGCAATACGGCGATAAGACCATCCCGCTTCCCAGAGCCTGACGATGCGGCCTTTCTTGAACTTCTGCAACTGCTCGAATTGCTTCCGAACTTTTCTCGGAGGGATACGTCACTTGCAAAGGAGTTAACCAACACAACAGCACGCATTCCAAATGGCAAGCACGCGCAATGGGACGACCTTATGTAGCAGGTCAGGCACAGCGCTACGACCCCTACCTGCTTGAGTCACATGCGCGGCCGTGCGTGATACTTGAATACTTTGCATGTCTCACGATGTCAAACCTACTTATCAAGTTTCGTTCCTGTTGGTTGCTTCCTTCTGCGTGCAAGGGCTTTTTTTTGACAATGAGTGTATATTGCGCTTCCACGGATCTTTGTATTTATACAAAGTCCGAGTTTTGAAAAGTCATTTTCGCGTTGGACGGAATTAATGCGGAGTGATGTTTAGAGCACGATTTCTAATTTTTCACATCACACAGTTTTGTTATTAGGGTGCATAAGGGAGTATTTCTGTTCGTAATACGGTATAAATTCGCAGCCGTATCTGCATTTCTACAAACCCCATTGAAAACATTCTTAATGAGATACTACTCGCCAAGAAGAACATTTTATGCACATCTTCTGCTCAAAATAACGAACAGTTTCCAAGCTGGGTGTTAAATGTTCATTATACTGTGTATGACTTCGGTATTTTTGCTTCTAAAAGTTCCATTTGAAAAATTCTTTTTGCAACCGGTAGTGATTAATGGGAAGATGAAATATTTTTCTTATATTTTCTGATTTTGATGTCGTATAGTTTTGTCACTTGTGCCGTTAGTGTATATTTGTTTACAACGTCTCTGCTTCTAAACACCTCAGGGAAAAGTTTCGTTTCGATAGGTATTACACTACATAGAAACATGTTTCTAAGCATATTTTGTTCTCAAAATAATATCCACTCTTCCCACTAAGGGGCGTAAATGAATATTTTATTTCGATATGCCTTCCTGTAAAAGTTTGAGTTTAAAAATTTGTGTTTTACGTCGGATACCATTCGCTGCGAGATATATTTTGCAGACATTTAATGCACGGTTCTGTCTGTAGGTTGTGTAAGCGCGGTATTCTGTTCGCAACACTATCTTAATTTAAAACAAACATTTGAATTTTTTTCTTTTGGACTGTATGAAATACGCGCTATTATTGTAGATTTTGAACAATATCCACTTCAAACAATGTGCAGTTTTCCCCACCACTAACCCTTATGTATAAATATGGTTTGCTATTTCTCACCATGCCGCTCGGTGGCCAAGTGGTCTAAGGTCCTGGCTTCTGAATATCCGTCTGAGATGGGTTACAATTCGAACCAATGAGCTGAAAAAATGAGCACCACCCACGATGAATTGTGGGTGGTTGACCGATGGCGCTGTTTTAACTCAGTTTGCTTCTAATAAATCCCTTAAATTCTGGTTGCTTCTACCTAGTAATTACTTTTTCTAAATTCCGTTTGCTTCTAATCTTTTCAGCTCAATTTAGTTTGCTGCTAATATCTTCCCCTGCGACGCCCACTAGCGGAAGGAATGTGTGTTACAAAACGTCAGAATTTATACACAAAAATAGCGGAAGATAACAGCGGCGAAAAAGAATTTTTCAATTTTCAGTTACACTACGGTTTGTGCAAATTGCAACACCAAGAAAGAATCGCGCTATTCAAATGAAATTCATATCAGATTCCTTTATGTGCCAGGAGATAACTAATAACATTTATAGGACTATACGAGATTTTTCGCTTCAGAACTCAGTATCGTATTAACCCTTTAAACGGCCGATGTGTCTGAACCAAATGGTGCCGAAAAATTGCTGACCTGCCGAAACAGTAATGTTGATATAGCAGCCGGGTTTGACGAAAGCTACGGCAAAATAATTCCTTTCCCCTTATAATATCAGTAGTATGACTATAAATCTGTCACTGGTGATAAGCACTCTCTCCTAGTCCTCTGTTCTAGCGCCCTCTCCTAGTCCTCTGTTCCAGCGCCCTCTCCTAGTCCTTTGTTCTAGCACTCTCTACTAGTCTGCCCTACGACCTAAGGAATAAAAAGAAAGGGGCCTGTTTTTTTTTCTATCAAAGGAACTACTCAGTAACACCATGACACTGTCTAGTCTCTTTGATACGGACATCATGCAACTAAGCAGAAAAAGATGATTCAAACGTCGTCTCCCTCTCCTTTCTTGGGTTCGTCACCATTGTTGTACCTAATCAGTCTTAAACGATTGATTCCCCTAAATGACCACTTAAAATAACAAAGTTAAGGAAGGCAAACGTATTCTGATGCACAGGTTCACTCCTCCTAGCCGGGTTTGGTCTACGTCTCAGACAGCGTATATATTTGTTCGAGCTCAGTTCGGTCCAGCATGCTTACTACGAGTTTAATCGTTCCAGCCGGTTAAAGGGTTTTTAAGCCATCTCGAGCAAAAATAATAGCCTGTACACGGCGTGAATGGGAGAGGTTTTTGATATCGTCCTGAGGAACAGCCTTCCAGGCTTCTTCTATGCGAGACCAGAGTTCATTTGTGGTGACGGACGAATCTCTTAGCTACCATGTCCCAGACATGTCAGATCAGGGACATATCCGGCAAATTTGCAGGTCAGAGAAGAAGCGGTATCGGCCGTGCATGGAAGATGTCTTGGACATTCCGGGCCGCATGTTGACGAGTGTTGTCCTGCTGGAATATAGCGTCATGACAAGTCTGAAGGATGGGCACGAACTCTGCTTCTAAAACATCCCTGATGTTCCGCCGGCTGGTGAGGGTTCCTTCAATTCGTATCGGGCGAGATCGCGAATGGAGCCCAATGGCACCTCAAACCATGACCTTTGGCGTTGGGCCGGTATGACGCTGAAAGGTTCCATTCTCCACGATGTCATCGAAAACGTATGCGTCCATCATGGTTCATCAAATTGAATCGTAATTCGCCAGAAAATACGACCTGTTGTCAAATAAGCACGCCAATGACTGATTTCGAGACCACATTGTAGCCTGAAGTTAAAGGACAAATGAATATGCAGTTAAGTAGCCTGAAGTTAAAGGACAAATGAATATCTGTAGTTAAAGGACAAATGAATATGCAGCAATGGGCTGCTAACGACCACTCCTTTGTTAAGCAGACGACATCGAACTATACGTGCGAGCGTTTGACGCATGGTCATGACAGATACTGTTCCGGGTTGACCTCTGATGTATTGGGTACTCAGCTGTTGTACAACGATGTGTCTGTTGGCCTATACGAGTCGTCGAACCTTGCGCTCATTTCTAATATCAATCTTTCGTTATCCTGTGAAGTTTTGCCACCAGGTCGTTGTTTGACAGTTCTCACTCCAGTCCTGATACACTTTGGCTACGGCGGCTTGCGAACAACCCACCGGTTTCATCCCTTTTGGAAATCTAGGCACACGTCTCTGTGCCCCCACAGTCTGTCCTTTCTGAAAGTCCGATAAATCCTTCCGTTTACCCATCACGATCAAATGTTACTGCCTACTGCTCCACTCATACCTGATATATGCTACGTCGGTCGACTAATCTCGCCCTTTCGGAAATCACTTGGTCAATGTGCGGCATCCACATTTGAAAGGGGTGGTCATAATTCAGTGATCACTCTGTGTATATAGGTATAACTTATGCAAAAACCGCGCGCGCGAAAAAAAAAATTATAGACAGTTCCGGTCCCAATTATTTTGGATAGGGGGATGCGCAACTTGAAGCATGTTAGGTGAGTCGCGTTTCTGTCTGTATTCCAAAGATCCAAGCCACGGAGTACAGCGTAAGAGTAACGAAACCCTTTGTCTGTACTATGTCAAGGTATTATTCAAGATAGATTGATCTGCGATGTTGTGGGGATGATTTACTTTATACCATGAATTAGGCTCATTAGTTGCTGTATCAAAGTTTAAATAAGATACAGTATACCCATTTTAGATGACCAAGTGTTGCCTTTTGGTCAATATTTGGGCGCCTAGCACATCACAGATATTCCTGTGCTCCAGGATGGCAACCGAAGTATGTACAGGGCTAACAATATTAACAGCTGACATGAGATAACATCTGTACTAGCCCCCATAGTCACCGGATTTAAAACTGGAACAGAATGTGAAACACCGAAATAGGCATCCACGTGATCTAGCTGAATTTCAGGTGCTGTTGTTGTTAGAGAAGTACGATAGAACTGATGTACGCTATGTCCGACGACCGGTGTCTAAAATACTTAACGGGATTGTTGCTGCAGTTCAAGCGAAGGGAGATAATGCACAGTGTTTTTAGGTCTTTAATAACAATATTTTGTGAAACATTGCTGTTGTGACCGGGTTTTGCTCGGCGAACTTACAAGTAACCCGCGTGCTATCTTAGGAATTGTAATAGCTCGACCTTTATAGTATATTTATAATTGCAGAACTACTAAGTGTGGTGGTATATCTTACCTAAATACCGACAAATAAGATGAGAACCTAATTCAGCACAAAGAAACCTTTGATTACGTACTTGATACCGAGAAAACAAAAGCAAAATTCTTAGAAAGCTTGATAGGAAAACACAACTTATTTCGTGCCTCAACTTTTTGTCCTTTGTATTGGATGAAAAGTAAAAACAACAATTTTGTATCTGACTGAATTTTCTTTTACGGCTGGATATTTTTCGGAATTATTGTTTTGGGGTTTGACTACACCCGTAAGCACCAATGGGTTTACAGCCCCACCTTGATGTAGGCCAGTTTGCTCCAGGAAAGTGGACAAAGCCGTGAGGAGGACAGAGACCTACGTTCTCCGATACTTGATCACAGCTCGAACGACTAGGCTGAAGCCCCTACCTTTGATCACTCGGCTAAGTGTGCGGAAGTATGGAGTAAATGTCCAGTTGTGGTTGTAGCCTGGGTGAGTGAATAAGTTTGTATATATATAACATTTGGAAAAACAAAAGCCATCCTGAAAGTCTGAAAGTAATGCTTCGTCCCTCATAAGGTTTTTATTTTTAGCAACAAAATTGTGAAACTTGGTGGCAAAATACTCGAACATATTATTAATAATGCTAGCCCATTCAAAGTATTGTCCATCACTTTCTATACATTTCACTCATTTTTGAACCCATTGGTAAAATCCATTTCGGAAAAATTCTTGAGGCTATCGTTTCATCCATGAGTTCACAGCCGGTTTATCTTCTTTCACATCATCGAAACTTTCCCCACGAAGGGTGTTTTTCACAGGGGCAAACAGGAAAAAGTCTGAGGGAGTGAAATAAGGACTATAGGGGGTTGGAGCATCACTGTCCTCCCCATTTTGGCAATAGCCTGTGAAGTCTCCATTGAGGTATAGGGACTGTGACGTACCGACGCACACGACATAAAGACAGATAGGAATCAGAACAAATGTCTGCGTAGCTCAGTTGGTAGAGCGACTTGTTCCGGAATAAGCGGCCTCGGGTTCGAATCCCGGCGTAGACCAAAAATGACGGAGAAATTTACTTCGTCATAATGGCGCCCGAACTATCCGGATGACCCGGCCGTTCAAAATATCGCATTGGTGTGATGTTATTTCCACACCGCGAGACAGGAAAAATCAGTGAATTCTTTCTCCAGCGCTTCAAAAAATAAAAATGTGTGATGTTGCATTCCACACAGCAGATTGACTGGGAGTTCTCAAGTGCACGTTCTACAGTGGATGGCTGCCTGCAACGATTCATGGTCACGGCTGACCCGTGGGGCCATGCCCCGGCCCTCTTTCGGGGGGGGGGAGATGTGACGTACCGACGCACACGGCATAAAGGCAGATAGGAATCAGAACAAATGTCTGCGTAGCTCAGTTGGTAGAGCGACTTGTTCCGGAATAAGCGGCCTCGGGTTCGAATCCCGGCGTAGACCAAAAATGACGGATAAATTTACTTCGTTATAGGACGTGCGTGTTTTCATGGTGTAAAACAGCATCATGAAGTGGAATGCCACGTATTTATTTCTGATAGCTTCCTTTAGTTTCTTCAGTGTCTACACATAGTGAGCCCTGTTTATTGTTGCAACTCCTGAATGGAGACACGACGATCAGCTGTAATGAGGTCTTTCACTCGTAGCCTGTTGGCATCTGTCACTGCAATTGCGGTTCTTCCACTCCGTTGTTTATCCGACACTGAAATTTCTCCCTCTCGAAATCCCTTCATCCATCTTCGGACATTACTGATATCGATTGTGGCAGCTCCATACACCGCCAGGAGTCTTCTGTGGATTTCGGGTGTCTCACATCCCTCTTTTTTCCAGGAATTCAATTACGGCTCGCTTCTTTTTCTGTCATTCATGATCTTTATTTCAGATTCTGAAAGAACTTCTTCCACACACACACACACACACACACACACACATATATATATATATATATATATATATATATATATATATATATATATCGACAAAAGTCACCGGACACCTAGAAGAGAAACACAACATAGCATTTATTCACATACATTAGCACAGTGTCGGTCTACCTTTGGCCTTAATGCATGCACTGACCCTTCGAGACATGCTTTCGACAAGGTTTTGGAACACATTGATAGGTATGCGCTTCCATTCAGTACATAATGCTTCCCCTAACTGTTGCCTAGTAGTAGGCCTTGGTTCCAAACTTCTTATGCGGTGTTCTAATTCATCCAATAGGTTTTCTATGGGATTACAATCAGGGCCCTGTGCTGGCCTGTCCACACACAATACGGAAGTATCGTCAAACCACGCCGTAACAATCCTTGTTTTATGGCTCGGTGCATTATCCGGCTGGTACCAACAAGGCTAGGTTCCATAGTATTCCCATAGATTTGGTAGGGCATAACTGTTCAGAATATAGACTTGCTGGTTAGCAGGTTTGTCCACGATAACCAAAGGGTCAGGGCCATACATGGAAAAACACCCGCACACGAAACACACTGCCAGCTCCAAACTTGACTGTAGGAACAGTACACTCTGGTAAATAGCCGCCATACCCACACACGGCCATCAGACCGATGGATAGTGTTTCTGGATTCATCAGTCCATAGGACCAGTTTCCATTGATCTACGGTCCACGATGAATTTTCTTTACACCATGCTAAACAACCAGTAGCATTCCAAGTAAAGACGAAAGACTTATGAGCAGCCGCACGACCTCGGTAACCTATAGAATGAAGTCATCTGCGAATGGTACGTGTACATACCGAGGGTCCAGCATTTTTACTCACCTGTACACTGAGGTCTTCTGCAGTACTATGTCTATTAGCTGTAGCGACTCTCCTGAGGCTTCGACGTCCTAGATCACTGATGTTCTTTGTTCTGCCGATACGTTTTGCTGCTTCAGGCACGCCATGTGTCTTCGACGTATTCAGTTCATCCAAAACAGTTGACTTGGGTATGTTTAAACGTTTCTCTTATGGACAACCCACTAATACAACACCCAACAATCTTTACTCTCTCAAAGTCAGTTCTCTCCCGCCGATACATTTTCACTCAACCTCACAGTGCGATATAATCGCGGTCAGCTGCAGGCTTGTTTTTGTACCGTTTGCGGATGTACCGCGCATCTTAACAACGCAGCGGATCCGTTCATTTGCTTTTGAAGGGGTGTCCGGTGACTTTTGACAATATAGTGTTTATTTGGTTTCTTCCCGTTAAATATTGTTCTGACTTAACGCCATAGAGCTCCTTTCTATGAATTTGAAGTTGGAAACCCCTGGTAGCTAGGCGTCCAGGCTACGCAATAAGACTGCTGAGATAAGAGAGCTCACTGTGCGATGTGAGATTAGGCACTGTTTCTAAGAAAATCTCTTTCGGTACATCAGAGGAAATGCTCGTATGTCTTATCTGAGCATATTTGAGCTCTTATCTCAGCATATTTGCATGTTTGATTAAAAATGTACCAAGTATGATCGAAAAGTATCAAGACTAGTTGCAAAAGTTCGGAATCGCGCGACGCAGCTGGAAGAGATTTGATACAGGTTGAGCTTGGAACTTACTACGCATGTATCGACTGATGAGCGGACCGATCGACGCATAAGGCCCAGTCTTCATAGTAGAAGACCCCGAACTCTCCTAGACCCCCCCCCAAAGCGTGACAGAGCAGCAGCAATGCTAAGACTATGCAGACAGTCTTTTCTTCAATCGTGATGGAATTGTGCATCATAAATAGGCTCCATTGGGCTAGAAAATCAACAAGGGGAAATTACTGTCAAGTTTTGTGGCGTTTCAGCGACGCGGTTTGTCGCAAAAGGCCGGCATTTTATGAGAGTAGCAACTCTACCATGACGACGTGCCTGCACATCCATCGCAACAATTTTTTCTTGCTAACCACCGTATTGCACAGGTCCGACAGCTACCCTTTTCCCCAGATCTCGCTCCCTGTGAATTTTTTCGCTTGTCCAAAATCAAATACCACTTGAAAGGACAACGATTTCAAGATATTGAGGAGATACAACAGAATGCGACGAAGCAACTGTTCGCTATTTCAGAAGATGTCTTCAAGAAATGCTTCAAGCGTAGGAAACAGCGCTGGGCTAAATGAGTTACTTCGGAAGAGGACTACTTCGAAGGCGATGGGCTTTCAAATTTGCAAGTTTGTACTTCTGCTTTAATAAATCCAGTCTAGATACTTATTTTATCACACCTTGTATTACTGCGATTTGATTTGAAACAAGTCTTCTGGATAAGTGTTGAGGACGTGCCATAACAGCAAATAGAGTGGATTTCTTTCATTTCATATCTTGGGACGTTCTTCTGAAGTTATTTTCTATGTATGTATAGTAAAATTCTTTTAAGCTTCAACGAAGAGTAAAATATCCAGTTTCTACAGTGAAGCCAATTCATTAAGGTAATGCTAAACCTTACGTCAGCTAGGCAGTTTTGCGTTTACAGTGAAGCTAACTTAACGTGAAAACAAATCAACTAGTTTAAGCATGAAACATTACAAGTCCGTTATATTCGAAATGTTTAAGCTCTTGCGCTAGGTACTCTACCGCAATTCCCACAGGTACTCATAGCCCTGCTTTACTCACGGTTTTCATTATTTTCTTTGTTCCTATACATACTAAAATGACACTTAACTACGTACGGTGCTCAATCAGTATTATTCGGACACTCCTCTATAAAGAGCAATTTCGGTCCTACCGAAGCACACGTCACAGACCCAAATATAAATAGGGCTATGATGGGAAAGTAACATGACTGTGAACACAATATGACGCGATCGACAAAGATAATTGGTTCACAGACTCCGACTCCGTTTGAGCCGTGGTTTAAGCTCTAGGTGGCTTCTGACCGATCGTCTGGGAGGGCTTAGGTTCGAGTTGCATATGTGGCACGGTTGGTGTATTTGTATTACTTACCGCATTGGCTATCTCCCTTCCCTAAAGCCTGTGGTTCTAAAATAGGGACGGCAGATTACTTTATAGCCCATTTATCTGCTCACGGTGGTAGTTAAGTCTGAAAATAGTAAGTGAATGCCACGCACACAATCGCTTCGTATGAGAAATAATTTTCAATATATTTCTCAGATGTTCTTAGTGAAAGGCAATCTCGTTACGGAACATAAAGGAAAATTCGAACGTGGCTCAGCATCGATTCTAATACACTATCTACCAACATGTAATTGGACACCCCTGCAATCGACGATATCTGCGGTCCTGATACACGTCATGGCCGCCGCCGTTAAATATCGTGTGGGAAACAACAACGCAACCAGTCGCATGCAAGATGCCACGCAGTTCGGACCTCTCTGATTTCGAGAAAGGTGTAATCGTCGGGTATCACAGAAATGGCTGATCCATACGCGACATATCCAGCTAGTTGAAATACCCAATATCGACAGTGGCCTACGTGATTGGCAAGTGGAATATGAGAGGTGACTGTCGGAATGTGCCCCGACCCGGCAGACCCACAAAACTGGGAGTTAGAGACCGACGGGTGCTGGCCAGAGAAATTCGGAAGAGGCGCACCAAAACGATGGACCACATCCGCGAGGAGTTTCAACATGCATCCGGGAGTGTTCTTTCGATGAATACCATCCGTAAGGAAGCCCATCTGTTTGGTTATCATGGACGTGCTGCCGCCCACAAGCCTTTGATCACCAAGTCCAATAGCGCTGCTCTGCTAACGTGGTACACAGAACGTCGACAGTGGACCGTTGAACAGTGGAAACAAGTTCTCTGGAGCGACGAATCAAGGTTCACCCTCTACATTCAGATGGCAGGGTCTGAGTTTGGCGTCTGCCTGGAGAACGCCTCCTGCCGGAATGTATTGTGCCAACTGTGAAGTTCGGCGGCGGTGGAATTTTGCTATGGGGACGTTTCTCCTGGTATGGCACGGGACCCTTGGTCGCAATTCCTGGTAGACTCAACGCCGAGACCTACTGCACCATTTTGGATGACCATGCGCTTCCTACGTTGTGGCAGTTTTACGGGTTGGACCCATGTTACTTTCAGAATTACCATGCCACCTGTCATGTTGCGAGGTCCACCATGGCTTGGTATGGTGACAATGGGGTTAATCGAATGGACTGGCCTGCGTAGAGCCCGGACCTTAACCCTATCGAGCACCACTGGGACTTCTTCTCCAAGCCGAGTGGAAGAAAATACCGCTAGCCGTCGTACAACGCCTGGTTGAGAGTATGCCCCGGAGGGTTGCAGCTGTAGTCGCCGCTCGTGGAGGCTCCACCAACTATTGAAGGTGAATAAACTTCGTTTTCCTTTGTTATCACAGGTGTCCAATTACTTGTTGGTAGATAGTGTAGTAGTTTTAGAAATAGTTCCTATTTTGAGCCAGGTAGCTGTGACCATGAGTAATGTACCTTCTGTTTTTTCCTGGCTAAATGGCGTGAGTGTTTAGTTTTTTTCCCCTATCAAAAGTTATTTCGAAAAATTCCTTTTGCATCAAAAGCAGTAACAGAGACCAAGAATATACTAAAAAATGTTATCACGTAATGGAGTTTTTCTACCCCCGAAGATTCCCCCGTTTTCTAATGTTACATACCTGGGTGCCAGCCTATCGAATAAAAACATCACTAAGCATTTAAACGGTAGCATGTCGGGCATTGCATGACGACCTCCAGGTAAGCATTAGAATTTATAAATACTCACTTGCGGAATGCTTACTGCCGAAATCTTAATGATTAAATAACAGAATGTAATTTACAAATTTAGCCAATCAAGTTCCTGAGACTCTCAAAAATGACCCAATAGACTGGCCTCCGAAAGGTTACTTTTGTGAACTAGTTAGTATCTCTCCATAGGATTACGGGCAATGATATACTAGAACATAGGTTCTTCGACCAAAGTATCTCATCTACTACAGAGTCTTTTCTTCTAGCTCTTTCTACGTCAGGGGCTTCTGACGTATATTCTAAATTAACTTTCACTTTGTTTCTTTTCCTGTGTAAATTTTGAGTTTGTTCTGCGTATACTTTCAAACTTAATGTAACATCTTTTCCGTCAAACAAGAATACGGTTGGCAACACTTTTGAGGTGACGTGCCTGCCCCGCAGGACGCACATGAGATAAAGGCAGATAGCAGCGAGAGCGTACGTCAGCGTAGATCAGTTGGGAGAGCGACTTATTCCGGAATGAGGGGACCCGGGTTCGATTCCGGCATGGACGAAAAAGACGGAGAAATTTACTTTGTTATATTGGCGCCCGAACTATAAGAATGACCTGGCCGTTAAAGTTCTTGCAATGGTGTGATGTTCTTTCCACACCGCGAGATAGGAAAATAAGAGAATCCCTTCTTCAGCGCTTCGAAAACTAAACGTGTGTGACGTTACGTTCCACACAGCAAATTGACTGGGATTTTTCAAATGCACATTCTTCATGGGATGACTGCCTACAGCAACACATGGTCCCGGCTGACCCGTGGGACATGCCCCTCCCCTCTTTTGGAGGGTAGGGGAGATGTGACGTGCCTGCACCGCAGGACGCACATGAGATAAAGGCAGATAGCAGCGAGCGCATACGTCCGCGTGCGTAGCTCAGTTGGGAGAGCGACTTATTCCGGAATGAGGGGACCCGTGTTCGATGCCCTGCGTGGACCAAAATGACGTAGAAATTTACTTCGTTGTAGGCTTTTCATGACTACCTTCGTCCCTGCTACTCGCATTTTGCCTATCTCACTTATCGTAGGGTCCTGTCTTTACTCGGTTGTCAATTCAATTGCCTTCTAAAAGATTTTAGCACGATGCAAGATGGTATCAGCACTTGCGTACAAATTACTGCAGTCAGTGAACATTTTAGTGACCAGACGCATTAATTACAGTTGACATTGGTTCCATGGCTCTCTATTGTCGACTTAGACCCTCGAGAACTCCATAAAGCGCGATCCCCTTTTCCTCAGTTGATGATAAACGGTACTCGGACCACAGGCCAAGCGTTGTTCCTAGCAGAATTACACGAACCTCCCAAACAGACTCTTGCTTGTGTTCCCCACAAACAACAAAAGTATCTCAAATAATTTTTCCTCTTTCTTAATTCCGTATCTTTGCAAAGGAAATCCATGAACAGTTAATTTTCGTTTTTTGTAGCCAAAACTTAACGCTGTCCCCGCCTAATGCAAATCCAGCTAATTGAACAAATTAGGCTACTCAAAATCTATAATACTAGTTTAGGTCGTTTGAGAAATGCAGTATATATATACACGATCGTATCAGAATATGATGACCACCATCGGAATTAGTGTACCTGCCCAGGCCAGTCGCAGAGTGCACGTGAGAGGGTCAACCACACAGAGATATGAGGCTGGCCAGGACAGATGAGCCACAGTGCGTCATGTGAGTACAATGGGCAGAGGTGGTGATTTGATGGACGTTCAAAAAGGAATGATCATTGGCTACTGCACCAAGGGTGGAAGCATTTCAGAAACAGTAGATTTTGTGGGCTGTTCGCAAGGTGCTGTAGTAAGGGTGTACCAAGAACGGACCGCTGGCACACCGTGTACCTCCTGACGTCATAACTGTGGAGCCCCAAATGCCATCGACAGTAGAGGAGAATGCCGCCTCCGTCGACTGGTAAAGGACAGAAATTTATAACGCAAATAAAGGATAGGCACACAGGTACGTGTCCCAGATAACAGTGGAGTGAGCCTTCTTACGCATGTGTTTCCGTAGTCGACGCTGTGTCAACATGCCCGTGTTAACCCAGGTCCATCGGCAAAGACGCCTGCAGTTCTCACGGGACTACCGTCATTGGACAGTGGAAGAATGGAAAAAGGTTGCCTTCTCCGACGAATCGAGGTTTCTACTCCACAGAAGTAATGGGCGGTAGCGGATACGGCGTCACACACACGAGAACCAACAGCCGGCCACGCTTGTCGGTCAAGCACAGGCCGGCAGTGGCAGGGTACATGTCTGGGAAATGCTTTCCTGGTATGACCTGGGACTGCTGGTACCACTGGATGGGTCCATGAACCCCTATAACTACCTGTCCATCCTCGCTGACCACATGCATCCCTTTATGTCAGACGTTCACTCTGGTGGTGATGATATCTACCAACAGGACAATGCGCTGTTCCACGTCGCTAAGGGTGGTGCGTGGCTCGTTCCCGGAACACGACAGCGTGTTTCCATTTTCCCTTGGCCGGCGAAATAGCCCGACGTCAATCCCATAGAACAATTGTAGGACTATTTGGATCGATAGGTTCGCCGTGCCGATCAAAAACCACGTCATCTCCGGGACCTCCGTGCTCCGCTACAGTCCGAATGGACATGTGTCTCGGGCAACTTTCCAGGGCCTCGTTGCGTCCATACCACGTCGTCCGAACGCTGCCATCCGGCCAAGAGCGGTTATTCACATTATTAGGTAAGTGGTCATATTCTGATAAGACTGTGTATTTAGCGTCTGGCAGACTAAAAATCGTTATTCTGAAAATAGTTCTTCCTTCTGTTTTGAACCCCTGATCACATTTCTTTGGAAATCTTTGAGTTCTGTTGCTTGCAATTCCGAAATTCCCAATAACTATTGGTTCAGAAATTTCAGACGTCTATCGGGTATTAAAATAAGATAGCATTAGTAACAAAGAGTGTGTTTAATATAGAATGAAATAGCGTATGGCAGATTAGATGTATATATATATATATATATAATTCAACTCCTAGAAATACAAAAGAACGAACGTAAAGCCTCATTCTTATAGGAAGGATTTGACAAAAGAACAAAACCAATAACGCTTGCTGGGCCTTCAAGAAAGAAAACGGAGAAATGATCCTAGTAAGTCGATTAAACTAACTGCTTTAGCTGTGCTGAAATTCTTTAGAGATTTGCTTCCTATAACTTTAGATTTTCATTATATAAAATGGCTCTTAAAAATTTCACGATGCTTTTTCATGAACTTGAAAGCATTGTTCACTTGCTGCGTTATCTGGACACATTTCGTAAAAGACTCTAGGCGTATTTTTTCATGGGTCGCTTGTTTTCTTTAAAGGAAACAGATGTCTGTTTTGCTTAATCAAAAGAAAAAAAAGTAATCCTGAATAAAAAGCGCAACGATGCGATAAGAAATAAGCGACTAATGTAAATAAGAAAGAAAGAAAGAAGTTAGTTTTTTCATTATTAATCTTTTTTCGTGAACATTTAAATCTAAAAAACCTACGGCCTGTTTTAATGTTCAACAGCAAAATTAGAATATCTCCATAAAAGCTTTCTCTTATTGAACTTGAGTCTAAGTTCATTTTAGATTTTAGTAAATTAATCAGCATTGGTGTGTACGAAGTACTTAAACAGAAAACACAGGGACACATGCTTTTAAATTGTTTATATATATATCATCATCATCATCATCATTGTCAACCATTATCAATCCACTGCTGGACGAAGGTCTCCCCAAGTTTCCTCCACAACGGTCTGTCTTGTGCCAGTCTCCTTCATGTCACCCCTGCATACTTTCAAATTTCATCCACCCATCTCCCATGTGGTCTTCTTCTGGGTCTTTTCCTGTCCCTTGGAATCCAATCTAAAATTTCGGCTGTCCATCGATGATCTGTCCTTCTGGCAGTATGTCCAGCCCATTGCCATTTCAGGGATTTAACTCTGATCATGATGTCTTCCACTCTTGTCATTTTTCGGATCCACGAGTTCCTCTTCTTATCTCTGTTGGTTACACCAAGCATGCACCTCTCCATGCTTTTTTGAGTTGTCTGCAGCCTTTGTATGTCTCTTTTAGTTAAGGTCCACGTCTCTGCACCATACGTATAAGCACTGGAAGGATGCATTGATCAAACACTTTTCTTTTAAGACATAATGGCATATTGCTCTTGAAAATTATGCTGTTTCTTCCAAAAGCTCTCCAGGCAAGTTTTGTACGCCGATTAATTTCTTCATCAATGTGACCCTCACTTGATATCTGCTGTCCAAGATAAACGTCCTCACTTGATATCTGCTGTCCAAGATAAACGTACTATATATATATATATATTATATAATTTTTTTGTTTCGAAAATGCAATATTGAATTCATAATTGAAGTTCAAAAATGAAAATTAGAAAAATACATAAAACAAAAAACCGGTTGCCGTCGTCAGGAGAATATCAACCTGCGGGAGCGGACTTTCTAGAACAGACAAACGACAAGGAGAACCAAAATTGTCGGTCATGCTCCAAAGGCTACCAGACCAAACCCAAAGCATGCCGCTCCAGTGGCGCAGTGGTCTAAGGCGCTGGCCTCTGATCATTCGTCCGTAAGGTGTCCGGGTTCGAATCCCGGTCAGGCATGGATGTTGTGTTTGTCTTACGGCACTGGCTCTTTCCCTTCCCTGGAACCAGTGACCATAAATTAGGGACGGGCGACTGCTTATAGCCCATTGAGTTGCTCACGGTGGCCGTTAAACCTCCAATAAAAAAACAACAAAAAAAACAAAAAAACAAAGCAAACATAAGATCTCATAATGCAATAATGTAAACAATGATGAAAAAGGCTTACCAGCAGACCAAAGAGGTCAACGCCAAGAATGAAAACTAAACACTTGACCGACGATCAACAAGAACACAAAGACACTGGCGGAAAGTGAAAAAAGAACACCAAGAAGGAATTGGCGGACGATCATGAAATTTACATATGTTAATGGGGTGGAGATTACGTAAGTGTGATGTTAATTTTGGGACCAACCGGTGAGCACTTACGCCACAGCACGGCATAATATACAAATTATCGTCAGTGGTATTTAAGGAGTACGGCAAAGTGAATCTAATCAGTCGTCGGCGTACGGACACGTGCAAACACCCCGAAGAAGCTGCAATGGCTGGACATGGAAGAATTGTACGATTTCAGCAGATATCGGACTTTGAGCGAGGTCGTCTAGTCGGACTCCGCTAAGCCGGGTGGTCGTATTGCGGAGCGAATTGGACGGGAAGTATCGGTTGTGGTGCGATGGTGGCGTAGATGGTCCGAGGAACATTCCCACACGAGAAGACGTGGAACCGGGAGTCACAGACGGACAGATGAGCGGACCAATCGACGCCTAGGAAGAGCGGCGTTGTCAGGCAGAACATCCACTGCGACGCAAATCCGAGCTGCCGTTGCACCTGAAGTGACAGTGCGAACAATCCGCAACCGTCTACTGGATGCAGGACTACGTGCACGTGTGCCTCTGGCATGTGTACCTCTGAATCCAGCCTACCGTCAGGAACGGCTGCAGTGGTGTCGCCAGCGTCTGCACTGGAGAACGCAATGGCGACCTGTCGTGTTCAGCGATGAAAGCAGATTCTGCTTGGGAGCCTCAGATGGCCGTATGCGTCTTCGCAGACGCACTGGGGAGCGTCTCCACCCATCTTGCATCCACCAGCGACACACAGGGCCTACACCTGGTCTCCTGGTGTGGGGAGCGATGAGCCATCACTCCCGTACGCAACTAGTGTGTGTACCGGGTGCGTTAAACAGCACCTACATCAACAACATCATTCAGCCCGTTGTTGTGCCATTTGTAAGGTCGGTTCATCGTGGTGTTTTCCAGCAAGATAACGCACGCCCACACACGGCACGTGCAACGCAACATGCACTTCAGGGTGTGAGACAACTTCCATGGCCTGCACGTTGACCGGATGTCTCCCCCATTGAACACGTGTGGGATTTTATTGGGACAACGATTTATCCGGTCTCCACGGCCAGCCACGACCATCCCCGATTTACGCGTCCAGGTTGAAGATGCTTGGAACTAAATACTCCAAACGTACTACCAATATCTGTACGACAGACTCCATGCTAGAATTGCACAGTGTGACGCAGTTCATGGCGGTTCAACCTCGTACGAGCCATGTTACATGGAAATGTTATTTTTCAGTTTACCATCAAATACAGCTGTATTTTGCCATAATGTTTTGATCACGTTATCCTCTGTATTCAGTTATTATGCTGTATAAATTTCTTTGGTATCAGACGTCTCCTTTATGGTGTTCTTTTTTCACTTTACGCCAGTGTATATACTGAATCGTAAAGCAGTGGACGCGATTAAATAACTTCCTCGCAAGCCAAAAAACTGTGTGAGATGACGAGATGCAAAACTGTGTATGTAAATGAAAATCTTCAGCCACTAGGAGCCTACCAGGTGGCACGTTGTGATACCTGATTTACTTAATATTGTTAGGTCCTGGATTAGTAAAATATGTCTGTGTGTAATATGAAACTCTTTGAAACTAAATTGAAATTCAGAACTAAATGTTTTAAATAATGTTTTAGAAAATGTATGGGGGAAGTTGTTAAATTGCAATTTAGTGAGAAGTGTTCTAAGATTTTTTATCATTAGAGCTTGTGTTGAACATGTTTTTGCTATTCTGTGAAATTGAGAAAGAATTAAGTTATATATATATACTATATTGACAAAAGTCACCGGAAACACCTTTAAAAGCAAATTAATAGATGCACTGCGTTGTTAAGATGCGCGGTACAGCTGCAAACGGTATAAAACAAGCGTATAGCTGACCGAGATCATATCGCACTGTGAGGTTGAGTAAAAATATCGTTGCGAGAGAGAACTGACTTTGAGAAAGGAAAGATTGTTGGGTGGGTTGTCCATAACAGAGATCGAGAGGCGATTAAACATACCCAAGTCAACTGTTTTGGATGTTCTGAATAAGTGGAAGACACATGGCGTGCCTGAAGCAGCAAAACGTACCGGCAGACCAAAGAAAATCAGTGATAGAGGACGTCGAAGACTCAGGAGAGTCGTTACAGCTAATCGACGGAGTACTGCACAAGACCTTAGTGTACAGGTGAGTAAAAATGCTGGAGCCTCTGTATGTACACGTACCATTCACAGAGAACTTCATTCCATGGGTTACCGTGGTCGTGCGGCTGCTCATAAGCTTTTCATCTTCACTCGGAATGCTACTCGTCGTTTAGCATGGTGTAAATAACATTTATCGTGGACCGTAGATCAGTGGAAACGGGTCCTATGGACTGATGAATTCAGATACAGGATTCATCAGTATGATGGCCGTGTGTGGGTATTACGGCAGACGGGGGAACGCTATTTATTACAGTGTACTCTTCCTACGGTCAAGTTTGGAGCTGGCACTGTACTCGTGTGGGGATGGTTTTCGTGGTATGGTCCCGGCTCATTGGTTACCGTGAACGAACATTTTAACCAGCACGTCTACCTCTATATACTGGACAATTATGCTCTACCAACTCTGTGGCAATACTATTGAACCGAGCCTTGTTGGTACCAGCAGGATAACGCACCAAGCCATAAAGCAAGGATTGTTACGTCGTGGTTTGACGATAATTCCGTATTGTGTGTAAACTGGGCAGCACATAGCCCTGATTTTAATCCCATAGTGCACCTATGGGATGAATTAGAGCGCCGCATAAGAAGTTTGGAGCCAAGACCTACTACTAAGCAGCAGTTGGCTGCAGCATTATGTACTGAATGGAAGCGCATACCTATCGCTGTGTTCCAAAACCTTGTCGAAAGCATGTCTCGAAAGGTCAGTGCATGCATCACGGCCAAAGGTGGACCGATGCCGTACTAATATATGTTAATAAATGCTATATTGTGTTTCTCTTCTGGGTTTCCGGGGACCTGTGTGTGTGTATAATTCAGATGTACAATATCCATTTCAGTGCTGTGCTTTGCAGCTGCCTACACTAGACGAAGATAATATAATAACACCCTAAACAGACCGACAACCCCGACCTCTACTTCCCCAAAATTCAACACAAAACTTAAAATTTCAAAAATGAAAAAACTCCCTAGTTTTCAAACCTTAAATACAAAAAAGGCCACCCCAGTGGCGCAGTGGTCTAAGCGATGACCTCTGATCATTCGTACGAAAGGGTCAGGGTTCGAATCCCGGTGAGGCATGGATGTTGTGTTTGTCTTTCGGCACTGGCTCTCTCCCTTCCCTGGAACCAGTGACCCTAAATTAGGGACGGGCGACTGCTTATAGCCCATTGAGATGCTCACGGCGGTCGTTAAACCTCCAATCAAAAAAAAAAAAAAATACAAAAGTACAAATAAAAACATTAATCACATGCATCAACTAAAACATTCAAGCAACCCAGACCAATCTTCACGGAAAAGCATCTGTGTCACTTGAGAAAATATAAGAGTTCAGGTTTCATCAGTGTGCTTTATTAATTTCTCTTTCGTCAAACTATATTTTCAAAATGTAGTAACACAAATCTAAATTTTATTGCACACTGCTTTCCCTACCTGAACTCATAAATGCAAAACAAATAACACATCAAATACCTGAATTCCCTAAAGATATGAAATAGCAAGTACAAAATAATCAAATCCATCCTCCCAAGGGATTTATAAACAAATTGAAGGTTTACGGTTAAACCTTTTTAATGGTACTTCCATAAATTCTATAATGTAAGACCAATCTGTTGATGCGTTCTGAAAACAAATCGATCAAATATTAATCTTTGAATGTAAAGAATGTAGACACTGCGTCAAGGAATTTTTATGACTGGCGCTAGATTTCAGCCTACGGTGGCGCCACCAATGTAATCCCGAAGGTATTATAAACCGTGACCATCTGCTTGCTTTCTGCCAAAAGTACTTCGCAGTTCTTAAAGTAACTCAAACGAAACGGGCGTTCATTAGAGAAGTAAAAATTTTTTCATGTTGAATTATTAAAATGGAACAAAGGGCTGTTACTAAATCTAACTCAAAACTTCGTAAAAGTGCCTCGGAAACGTACCAAATGATGAAACAAGTTTACGGTGAGTTTTGTTTAAGTAGATCAAATGTTTTCCTGCGGAACAAACGCTTTTTGGACGGAAGAGAGACTCTAGAAGATGATAAGCATACCAGAAAACCAAGTTCATCTAGGACACCTGATATTATTGAAAAGGTGCGTGATTTCGTGGCAAACAATCGATGTGCGTCACTAAGAATGATGGAAGAGTATTTAAACATCAATAAAAAGAACGATTCGAACCATCCTGCATGAAGATTTGGGCAAAACAAAAGTCTGGGCTAAATTTGTTCAACACACGTTAACCAATGAACAAAAATCGAGGAGAAGTGCACATTACAGAGACATCATTTCAGCCGCTGAAAATGATCCAAACTTCTTAAGATCGATTGTTACACGTGATGAAACATGGTGTTTTCAATATGATTCTAAAACAAAGCGACAAAGTGCGGAATGGAAGTCAAAAAACTCGCCTCAAGCCAAAAAAACAAGAAAAGTTCCATCGAAAATCAAAACAATGCTCATTACATTCTTCGATAGTAAGGGTATTATCCACAAAGAATGTGTTCTAAGTGGACAAAAAATTACTGGTGAGTTTTGTTTAAATGTTTTGAGGCGTTTCATGGGCAGAATTCGTCGCATTTGTCCAGAATATCGAGATGAAAACAGTTGGTGTTTGTTGCACGATAATGCACCCAGTCACACCTCCCTTCTTGTTCGTAGATTTTTGGCGAAAAATAACGTCTGTGTTAAATCATCCACCATATTCGCCTGATTTAGCACCCAGCGACTTTTCTTTGTTCCCAAAACTTAAGATGACGTTAAAAGGGTCTTATTTTGATGACATTTCGACCATACAAACAGCTTCGACGCGTGCTTAGGAGGCAATTTCGCAAAGTGAACTGGAACAGGCATTCGAATCATTATTAAATCTCTGTAACAAGTGTATTGAAGCCGGAGGGACTTATTTTGAATAACAAACCGAAACACATTATAATTTCTTGTTTCTATTTCATTTTACAGACCCAGTCTTAAAAATTCTTTGACGCACTGTGTATAGTGTTAAATTTTTCCGGGACTACTCGGAGTAAGCATCTTTTTATTGTGGTCCTAAGAATGGTTATTTCAAAGTTTAGAAGGTAGTATGTTACAAAAACGAATTTTGAAATTAGTTTCATGATTTTGAAAAGACAGCAGATTATCAAAATGTTTTTTTACAAAACTTCAGAGGATATTGATTTTTAATAATATTGAAAATATAAATTTTGAATGCTTAGTAATAGATTCTTTATTATTGCAGATACGTACAATTCTGAGGAACTCTGAAATATTAATATTGCGATGCATCGATCTTGGAATTCTAGAAGTCCATGAACTTAAAAACGTAGGTCCAAAATCATAATCCCTTCTTTTATCGTAAACACCAATATTTAACTGCCCTTTAATACTTGTGATCTCCAAATCCAAAAAGGTGACGGAACGCATATTATTACTTTTTTCCAACTGAAGATCAAGTGGGTAGAATTGTTTCATCTCCCAATCTCTCCCACTTGCATTAAAGCAAATCAAGTCATCAACACATCTGAAGTTATGAATCTCTTCCGTATTGAAATTCTGTTCATAATAGTGGAGGTATAAATTTGCTAATAAGCTTGAATAACTAGTTCCCATAGGTATACCTCTTTTTGTGTCTTCAATCTCTTTTGATCAAATATGTAATTGTGATAAATACAAAAATTACATATTAATGTCCAATATTTTTCTTTAATATCCAATAAATGACTATATTTAATACATTGGGTTGTCGGCAAAGTCATGTCGTATTTCAGCCATGTTTTGCAAAGGTCATTTATTGATAGAAAGAACAAAGATCAATCAATGATATAATGCCCGTTTTGTTCGACAACCTTTTGCCATCTTTCAGTGAGCTGCAGAATGGCTCCTTCTTAGAAGGATCTGTCTTTCGTGGCGAAAAACTGTACAAGTTGCTGATTTACAGCCTCATCTGAATTGAACGTTATACCACGCAATGACTATTGAAGAGAGCGAAGCAAGTAGAAGTCTGACGGCACAAGGACAAGCGAGTGTGCTGGATGTGGCAACACATCCCACCCAAGCTTCAATAATTTTTGGCGGGTGATCAAACTTGTGTGTGGTCTCGCATTGTCGTGATGAAACACAACACCTTTACGATGAATGAGCTCTGGACGTTTATGGATGATGGATTCGTTCAAACTGTCCAAATGCCGACAGTACACATTCGAATTGATTGTTTGGTTCCGTGATAGGATCTCGAAAAGCACGACATCTCTTAAAATCCCACCACACGGAGACCAGAACCTTCCACTGATGAATGTCTGCTTTGGATGTCGTTTGAGGCGAAGCAGCACGTTGGGACCAAGACCGTTTGCGCAGCACATTGTTGTACACAATCCACGTTTCGTCATCAGTTATCAGTCGCTTCAAAAAGGGATCGTTTTCCTCACGTTTAATGAGCATATCGCAGATGTTTATACGCGCCGTCAATTGAGTTTCTTTGAGTTCATGAGGAACCCACACATCGAGCTTGCTTACGTATCCCAGCTTCTTCATGTGGTAGTGAACGCTTGAATGGTGGAGGTGCAATGTGTCTGCAATCTCTCGTGTCGTGTAACGTGTGTTAGACTCGATCAATGCCTCAATTTGGTCGTCATCAACCTCGGTGGGCCTCCCCATCCGACCGAGGAGCATCGTTGAGGTCAAAATACACCAGCATGGAAATTTGCGAACCCCCGCTGGCACTGATGTTCTTGTAGAGCATTATCACCGTACACTTTACGCAACCTTTCACAAGCTTGACCCGCGTTCTTCCCTTAACGGAAGTAAAACAGTAAAATATGGCGAAAATGCACAGTTTGGTCTTCCATCTTCAACTTGATGTCAAAGCTCCGCAAATCAACCAACTCGCTCACTATTCCTTTTAGACTGCAGCTCGAACTGACACCTGTCGAATGTCATAGCGATAACAGAGCTGCGCTTGCCTCTAATACTTCCCAAACCGCCCAACCGCCATCGGGTGCTAAAATACGTCATGACGTTTCCGATAACCCAATAATTGAGCTTCTTTGAGTTTATGAGGAACCCGCACATCGAGCTTGCTTACGTATCCCAGCTTTTTCAGGTGGTCGTGAACGCTTGAATGATGTATGTGCAATATGTCTGTAATCTCTCGTGTCGTGTAACGTGGGTTTGACTCGATCAGTGCCTTGATTTGGTCGTCATCAACCTCGGTTGGCCTCCCGGACGGAGGAGCATCGTTGAGGTCAAAATCATCAGTACTGAATTTTGCAAACCACCGCTGGCACTGACATTCTTGTAGAGCATTATCACCGTACACTTTACGCAATTTTTCACATGCTTGACGCGCGTTCTTCCCTTTCCGGAAGTAAAACAGTAAAATCTGTCGAAAATGCACAGTTTGGTCTTCCAGTTTCAACTTGATGTCAAATCTACGCAAATCAACCAAATCGCTCACTATTCCTTTTAGACTGCAGCTAAAACTGGCACCTGTCGAATGCCATGGCGATAACAGAGCTGCGCATGCCTCTAGTACTTCCAAAACTGCCCAACCGCCATCAGGTGCAAAAATACGTCATGGCGTTTCCGACAACCCAATATATCCTGTCCTCCAATTTTGCATACAAGAAAGCAGTTTCTTCGTCATAAGGGTGTATTTGCCATTTTTTCATTGCTGCAAAAGCAATTGAGCATCGAAAACTGTCTGCTTTCATTACTGGTGAAAATGTTTCATTGTAGTCTTGCGCAAGCCTTTGAGAAAATCCTAGTGCAACAAACATTGTCTTGTATATTTTTTTCCAGACTTTCTCTTTTTACTGAATACCCATTTACATTTTAGAGGTTTTACACCTTCAGGTAAATGTGCTGTGTTCCATACTTCGTGAGCCTTGAGAGAATTTATTTCTTTCTCCATTACTTCTTTCCAGTTGTCTGCATGAAGCATTTGCATAGCCTCTTCAAATGATTTTGGTATGTAGCACCGACTTTCAACTTTAAGAATCTCATCATGAGGATTGTAATTCGGATCTTTTGCTGTGTCATTTTCGTCTGATGATTCGTAATAGTTTTTTAAGCCTTGCTTTGGGGTCTTAGATATGGTCTCTTCTGTTCTACGCAATTCTTTGAGGTTCATTTTCAGTTTCTTCAGTGATTTCCATTTATGGTTCATAGATTATTTGCTCATCTTGCTTGCATTTCTTCAGCATCATCAATCACCTCTTGATAATTTTCTTCATTTCCACTGAAGTTTGATATTTCATAATCTTGAATTTTAAATTTTGCTGTTTCCAACATTTCTCTTCCTTTCTTGTCTTGCAAGAATTTTACATCTCTAGATTCTACAATAGTATTTTTTAATGGATTATAGATACGGTAAGCTTTCCTATTACATGAGTATCCCATAAAAATTCCGATATCTGTTTTTGGTTGGAGGTTTCCTCTTTCATGCTTTGGAATCCAGTAGTAAGCTGTACATCCAAAGATTCGAATATGACATACAGTAGGGTTTCCCTGAAAAGTTTTCTTCTGTAGTTACTGTGTCATTTTTCTTTGCAGGAGTTCTGTTTTTTCTGTATATGAAAGCGTTAGTTGCCTCAACCCAAAATTTCATTGGAAGTTTTGAGCCTATCAGTAATGCTCTGGTACCTTCAATTTGTGATCTGTTAGCTCTTTCACAAATACCATTTTGTTGTAGTGTGTAGACTCTACTCAACTGATGTTCCAATACCCTTTGCCTTAAAATATTCTACAGCTTGTTTAGAAAGAAATTCTGAAGCATTGTCAGATCTTGTTCTTCTTACTTTTGCATTAATGGTGTTTTTAATTTGCTGAATAAAAGTAGACAATTTCTCTAGTGTTTCAGTTTTGTTCTGTAAAAAATGTGTAAAAGGTTTTCTGGAATAGTCATCTACCATAGTTAATATATAACTTGCACCTCTAATTCACTTCTCATGACTTGGACCAATTAAATCAGTATGTAAAAGATCAAGTGGTTTAGTTGATTGAATTTGCCGCACACTTTTGAAGGGTTTTCCACAATATTTTGCTTGAATACAGGTTTCACAAGATCCAAGGTGTTTGTAATTTTTCCATCAAGTTTGTGGACCACGGAATGTGTTTTTCATTTGGTTCATGTGTTGTTCGTGCCAATTTTGCCATGTAATTTCCCCTGCTTTCAAATTACAGATTTGTTAGTCATATCATATTCACAGTTTACCACAAAAACGCCGTTTACTTTACTAGCATTTAATCGCTTTTCCCAATTTTCCATAATATGGAACCATTCGAGTCGAAAATTACTTCTTGGTTATCCTCGACCAATTTATTAACATATACCAAGTTTGCTGAAAGCTGAGGAATACATAAAACATCTTTCATTAATAGGGTTTTATTATTTTCACTTTTTGATTCTACAGTGCCCATAGTCTGTGCACGTATAGTGGAATTGTCTGCCAGTTTTATTAACCTGTTATCTTCCATTGCCTTGATTATCCACTTTGAATTAGATGTCATATGTGACGTAGCGCCACTGTCCAGAATCCATTCATTTTCTGAGTATTTATCTATTTTTTCTGTCTTGGCTGTCAGAACTGCCTGACCCTTATTTGTTACATCATCTATAACATTCGATCTTTGATGCTTTGGATAAAATTTCACCCAGTGAGAACGTTAGCTTCCCCTTTTTCACTTCCCTTCCCTTTGTTAGCTGGATTGGGCCAACATTCAGCAGCTTTATGATTAGGCTTAGAGCAAATATGGCATATGGTTTCTTTAAATTTACATTTTGTCTGGGATAATATGAAAGCCTTTCTCTATAATTTACTTTATATGCTGAGAAATGATGTGCATTTAGGCTATGCTCATTTCTTTCATGGTGAGCTTTAAAAATTCTACGTAAATCAGCCATCGTAGCACCTTCAAAATTATCAAATCGCATTGCTATGAGGTTATATTTACTCGGTAAACCCCTAATTAGTACATCAATAAATTCTTGGTCATCAATATCTGTCCCTAAGATTCGTGTCGTTTCGAGCAGGTTTTCAGCTCTTGATAAATAATCCTACCAATTTTCATTCGCTCCCATTGTAATTCTAGTATGGCCATTTCTCGCCTCTACCATCATGCCTTTTGAATCGCCTTCATAACGCTTGTGTAGGGATTGCCAAATTTGTTTACTAGTTTGACAAGTTAAAACTAAAGTAACTTGTGTATCTGACATAGAACATGTTATTATTCCTTTTGCCTGAGAGCCCCTCTTTTCCATATAGCATTTTCAGCTCCGTCTTTCGGAGGATTTTCAGTTAAAATACTAAGTCCTTACTTTCCAGAATGCACAACATTCTGTATTTCCATGATTTAAATATTTTTCCATCAAATTTTGGATGTTGTGCATATTCCATCATCTTAAAGTGCATTTATTTCTGTAATGTAAATCAACGACTCTTGTGTTTTCCACTCAGCGAAAAAATTGTAGCCCTTTTGTTTTTTATTTCGGCAGCAAAAATATGTTCTTACCTTTTCAGCAACTTTTGCTAAGTTGCCTAACGCCATTAGTAACACTAATTTATAAGACTTCCAAGCCGAAAGTAAACATGGCAGAGTTGAGCTTCTCTTCGAAGAACAAAAATAAACACGAAAGATGACACCGAATTTTCGGGTGTAATAAGCACGTCTTTTGAGTCCGTTCTGACGCAAATTAAATTTATCAAAGCTGTTCAAAGTCAATGAAACCGGTATGGAAAACAATAGTATCTGACGGAAGAAAGAAGCTTTTTCAATCGGGTTTTTAATCCCTCAGATTTTACTGTAAACGGAATTGTGAGCTTACGCCCTCTGGTTGCAGACTTGTGCGTTAAGAAAAACATGAATTTCTGTGAGAAACATTTCGCACCGGAAACGCTATCAAACACAAAGCATTTTTCGAATCGGACACTTAGAAACAGAGATGTCGACAAAAATAAAATGTGACTTTACGTCCCCTGGTGGGAAAACCATGCATTATTTTAGGAAGAAAGTATTCTCAAAAGTTTTTCCATGTGAGCGATATCGGTCCAAGAAAAAAAAAATTAGTCGAATTTTCAGGAGCCCAGATTTTGCTACAGATACATCAGAAGCAGAAATTAACACTTATTCCCCCTGGTCACCAAACTATTCTTTACAAACATTAGAAATTTTATAAAAAAAAATTTTCATCAGGTGTTGTATGCGATACAGGAAGCGCCGCCCCGGTGGCGCAGTGGTCTAAGGCGTTGGCCTCTGATCATTCGTCCGAAGGGGTCCGGGTTCGAATCCCGGTGAGGCATGGATGTTGTGTTTGTCTTACGGCACTGGCTCTCTCCCTTCCCTGGAACCAGTGACCCTAAATTAGGGACGGGCGACTGCTCATAGCCCATTGAGTTGCTCACGGTGGTCGTTAAACCTCCAAACAAAAAAAAAAAAAAAAAGATACAGGAAGAATTTTTCAAAGCGGAGTTTTAGAAGCAGGAAACGCACTTTACCTTTGTGCCCCGTAGCGGAAAGTCTGATTTACTTGAAAATTTATAATTTATAAGAAAAACATTTCGCATCGGAGACACTATCCAACAAAGAAATAATTTTTCGAATCGCACTCCTAGAAGTAGAGGTATTGACAAAATAAGATATAAATCTACGCCCCCTGGCGTAGAAACCATGCATTATTTCAAGAAGAAAATGTTCCTAAAAGGTTTGTCGACATGAGTAGTATCGGTCATCAAACGACCTTTTTGGTTTTTCAATCGAAATATTGAAGCTCATATTTCGCTGCAAATACATCAGAAGCGGAAATTAAGATTTACGACCCCTGATGGCCAAACCACTTTTCTACAAATATTACAAATTATGTGCAAACGATTTCCCATCGGGAGCTATATCCTGTGCAGAAAGAAGTTTTCAAATCTGAGATTTAGAAGCAGAGATATAGAGGGAAACGCAATTTATCTCTACGCCCTCTAGCGGAAAGTCAATGAATGACTTGAAAATTTTGAAATTTTATGAAAAACATTTCACACTGAAAACACTATCCAACAAAGAATTTTTCAAATCTCGACTCCTAGAAGTAGAGACATTGACAAAAATAAGATAAACATCTACGCCCCCTGGCGGTGAAACTATGGAATATTTTAAAAAGAAAATATTCCGAAAAAGTTTATCGATGTGAGTGGCATCAATCCACGAAAGAATTTTTTCAATCGATATTTTAGAAGCTAAGATTTTATGGCAAAAAAAGTAACACTTGCACTCCCTGGTGGCCAAAGTATTCTTTACCAAAAATTTAAAATTATATGGAAAAGAATTTTCATCAGAAGGTGTATCCGCTGAAGAAAATATTTTTAAAATCGGAGTTTTAGAAGAGTTATCGGGATAAATGCAATTTACTTTTACGCCCCCTAGCGGAAAATCCATGAGTAATTTGAAAAAGTAACTATATATAAAATACTCTTCGACGTAATTGGAATAGAAAGATAAGACTTTTTTCAATCGAATGTTTAGAAGCCAATATGTGGAATAAAACGTATTTTTGAATTCGACATCTGCATTTGCACAATCTAGCGGCGAAATTGTACATCGTAAATAAAACAAACGAAATAAAGGATCATCATCATTCGCATATTTCAAGCTTCCCAAAGCAAAAATAATTTTTCAAATCGGATTAATAGTTGCAGAGATATCGTATCTACAGACGGACGGACAAACCGATAACACATGCACGATCTTTTTTTTTTTTTACAAAAGACGTGCTAAAAATGGCGCAGGCTTCTTCAATCTGCTCCACGCTCAGCCTTCCGTTTCCGCTTCTGAGCCACATAACGATTTTGCTGGTTGTCAGTGGTAGGTTGATTAAACTGTATTATTTTAGATTTCCTGTTTTCATCTTGATTGCTACGATATATCCAAAACACTACTCGTCCTTAAATGACTTATAACATTAACATTTTAAAACACAACAATTTATTACATAATAAAATAACATGTAGACACGATGAGCTCTTCGCAACACAATTCACGCGACCTCTCTACGGAGGCGAATCTGGAAGTGACGCTATTACGTCATACAGAGTCTCTGCATTGCGATGTGCACCTTGCGCCATGTATCAATCAAAATTGTATGTAAAAGATTGAGAATTACAATAATGTGCAACAGATTCGAACCCACAACTCTCGTCTCTGGAGCTCCAAGTGCTATCCACTATACAACCCTGGCATGTTCTCTCACAGATATCTGCCTTTATCTCATGTGCGTCCTGCGGGGAAGGTACGTCACTTTAACCCCCTCGCCCCCCGAAAGAGGGCCTGGGGCATGTCCCACGGGTCAGCCGGGACCATACGTCGCTGCACGCAGTCATCCCATGAAGAACGTGCATTTGAGAAATCCCAGACAATTTTTGGTGTGTGGAGCGTAACGTCACACTGATTTATTTTTTCGAAGCACTAAAGAAGGGATTCTCATTATTCCTGTCTCACAGTGTGGAAAGAACATCTCACGATTGTAAGAAACCTATCAGCCAGGTCATGCTTGAAGTTCGGGCCTCAATATGACGAAGTAAATTTCTCCATTTTAATGCCGGGGTGGGATTCGAACCCATAACTCTCGGCTCCGGAGCGCTATCCACTATACAACACTGGCATGTGCTCTCACTGCTATCTACCTTTATATCATGTGCGTCCTGCTGGGCAGGCACATCATACTTGGGATTTACTTTACTGCTGTCGGGAAAAATGCATAAGATGAAAAGTTTGGAAAATTTATTTAAATAACATTTTTGGCGAAGCCTTCGGTTTTCAGTATCATGTTCTGAAATTAAAATTAACAATTGGTGTGCACTTCACCGTGGCAGTATAATCAGTCATAATTTTTTGTTGAGAAGACAGTAAATGGAAGCATCCAGATGGTCACGCTGAACAGCTATGCATTTCCTAAAATGGAAGAGTAGCGAGTTCATGGAATTTTTCAGAAAGGTGAATTACCCTCTCTCTAGAGTACTGTGAGGGTTTCCTTTGCCAGAAAATTTCCGTGCCGACGGATATGTAGGATACTAAAGACCTATTTCTCGGTTACCTCATTCTGCTGATATCACGATTTTGGATTTTTCTATTGTGGGTTTACCACAGATATTTTTCACACAATTCAGTTTCCTGTATTATCTTGCAGACACACTTTGGATACTTTACGGTGCTTATTTCTGCTGTGCTTCATCTGAGAAAATGAAGGGAAATCCAGGAGAGCAAACTAGTTTGAAAGCCTGCATTTTTATGATCAACAAGAATTAGGAAATTGCCTTTAGGAGTGTTTTTTAAGAGTGTGTGATAAAATATACTGCTAAAATTCATTGAACATTGTGATTTTTGGTTGCATTTCATCGGGCATATTTATCATCAGATTTTAACAATCTTTTAGGTGCATGAACAGTATATTCATTTTGAATCTCAATTTCACCGATTTTTAATAATGCGTTCCAACAGCATTTAGGTAATGTTTTTCATTTCCACAGATACAGATCTTACAAACGAGGCACCAGGACATTAGAAAAAGAACTTAAATTTACTTCAAGTTGCAAGACCATTATGTTATTCAAAGACCGAAATGCGTCCTGTTGAAATGTTTGGCTTCCAATATGTTCTCTGAATTGCATCTTGAAGAAGACTCGAAATAAATTTCGCCCTCAGGTCATTTTTATTAATTTTTCAACATCCTCACCATCAATAACATACCCAGAATTAATTAAAGCAGGTTTCTATGGACATTGTATTGACTCACTGATATGTCATGCCTGCCGTCAGTATTATACTTAAACTCCGATGTTATATCAAATACTTTGAAGATGACGCCATGAAACTCAGACTTGTATCAAATTGGTAGAAAACGGAATATAGGTTAAATGGTACGCGTGTCACAAAACGAGTGCTTACTTCGAAATCATGCAGTATATCGAATTAAAGGAGCTTCTGATATCCTCCGCTGTGATGTCACTGGTGGCAGAAAAGTGTATTACGAAAAGTTACAATTTGTGCACAAAACATTCCTTATAGCGAAATATATCAGGTGCGAAAAGGAAATTTTCAGTTTCCCAATTACTCTGCGTGTGAAAATTGCAACACTAAGTAAGAATCACGCCATTGAAATGAGATTTATATCTCAGATTCCTCATGTTACAGAAGATAAGGGATTACATTTGTAGAGCTATACACGATTTTTTCTTTTCAAAACTCTGTATCGAGTGAAGCCACGTCGAGCAACAAATAACAGCCTCTATACGGCGCGGCATTGAATGGGTGAGATTTCTGGTACCGTCCTGAAGGAATGGCCTGCCAGGCTGATTCTATGCGAGATCAGAGTTCATTTGTGGTGACTCACGGAGGCGCTTGACGGGCAAGAGGCTTATTTTAGAAAGTGGAATACAGGTTAAATGATGCGCGTGCCACGAAACGAGTACTGACACAGAGATCATGCAACACATTGAATTAAAAATGCACTTCCCGTTTGCCTTTATATTACACTGAAAAATGCTAATAGATATCTACACTGCTGGCCAACCAAAATGCAACACCAAGAAGGACATGAGATAGCAAAGCCAGATTTACTGGACACATAACAACAGATGCAAAGATGAAACGATTGAGCTTACAGTCCCGTGCGACTTGCGGAACACGCATACATCAATAGTTTGTGATGTATGCGTGTTCCGCAAGTCGCGGCGTGTAGCGGCCGTTATTGCCAGCCATGGCAACTATGGCAGGCAATAACGGCCGCTACACGCCGCGGCATCGAACGGAAGAGGCTTGGGATGTGGGTTTGGGGTATGTCGGTCCAGGCTGCTTGCACACGTTGCCACAGTTTATCAGGCGTAGCCGCGTATGGTGGTTGCCGATCAGCGACCAGACGTGTTCGATAGGCGACATATCGGGAGAACAGGAGTGCCACGGCACCAGTGACACCTGGTGGGCTGTGAAGAATTGTTGCACGATGCGTGCCACGTGCGGGCGCGCATTGTCCTGTTGAAACGTGGCCGCTGGCAGGTTCTGCAGGTAAGGGAGGACTACAGGATCCAAAACGTCGGAGATGGTGCTGTGGCTGTTGAGTGTACCGGTGATGCGTACCAGAAGGGTGCGGGTGTCATATCCAATTGCGCCCCAAACCAAAACGCCAGGCGAAGGACAGCTATGACGATGCATAATGCAAGCGTCATACAATCTCTCGCCGCGGTGCCGCCATACGCGGATCTGACCATCGTGCTGTTGCAGGCAGAAGCGGGATTCGTTGGAGAAGATAATGTCGTGCTATTCCGTAGTCCAGGTGCAGCGTTCAATGGCCCACTGCCTCCGCACTCGCCGGTAGTGTAACGTCAATGGTAATCGGAGCAATGGGTGCCGTGCGACAAGTCCCCACTCCTGCAGACGCCGTCGAACGGTACGTGCTGACACAAGTTGTTGCGCAACACACCCTAATTCTTGCGCTAACGTTCGTGATGTGGCGGTGCGAGCCGTCAATGCCCGCCGAACAAAATGCCGGTCTTCTCGTTCGGTGGTGTGCAGCGGCTGCGGCAATCGCTCACGTCGGTCGGTCCGTCCGTCCGTCCGTCCTTCCTGCACCCACCGGATCCATACTCGCTTCACTGTGGCTGGATGTCGTCCCACAAGGGCGCCGATGTCTCTGTACGATAAACCGCTGCCGCGATAAGCCACAGTTCGTCCTGTGTCGAACTCCGAAACGTGCTGGAATGACTGCCGTATTCTGCGATGTGGCATCAGGAATCTTCCCACGCACAGGTCCGGCAGCACAACACACTTCCACTACTTACACCCCGCCTTATGTTCACCCTTCTTATAGTGCTTCTCAGTGGCATCCCGGCGCAAATGATTTGCATATGCCCTGCAATGGTAATCGTGTGCATGGCCTCTCGCGGGCGACGCATGCTGCGAATTTCAGGCCAACCGGATGCTTCCTTCTTGGTGTTGCATTTTGGGTGGCCAGCAGCGTATATTAGTTTTTTAAAGCAAATTTTTTAATGGTTCTATAATTCTGAAACACCCTGTATAATCGTGCTTTGCTGAGTTTCTGTCCTTTTTTGTTTGGTGTATGTCAAATAGAACCGCAAAAACACGCCTAGTCATTTTAAAGTTCACTGTAAGCATTTGAGCATAGAGCTAAAGTCTACACTAGCATTAAAATGCTCTATTCTAGATTCTGTCTTGACTAACAAAAAAGTGATCTATTCTAGACTAGCATAATAATGCTGTTACACGCACTGTTGATACTCTTATATGAACGGACATTTGCGCTGGTATAAATATATTCTCTAAGAATATCCATTCGTACATTTCAATGGTGAAATATTGTTCTTGCCTTTTCGTTGCTCCATTTCGTTTGGTGTCTTGAAATTATTATGGAGCCATTGTCTGAACATTGAACAGAAAATGAGCCTCACGCCAAATGAAACATGAGCTTTACGACAAAGAATCATAAATGCGAATTGCGACAAAAATATATTTATTTAATGACTGGTACTACAGGCAGATATACCATAAACGCGCCTTAAAACTAGCCGACTGTGCCCTTGGGAGAACAACGATTCCCAAATGTTTTTTTTTAATGAAAGTAACTACCGGTTGTTCTCTCATGTCACGAGATGCTGCGGCACTGATGGATGAGATTTCATTGTAACAACAGTTTGAAGTAATTTGAGTTACCTCGCTTATCTGATGCAGATTGAGTCACGTGAAATTAAAAGTAAAATCGTTCCGTGTTGGCAATTGAATAATATCATTTGCGGAGGAATTTGTATGCGCAAAGCCGGAAAGGAATTATTTGATTTCTAATGTTTTTTTTTTCTTTTTTGAGTCAAATTACTTACAAAGTTATCGCTGTGATATTTTCTCAGTAGTCACGGAGTTGTGCACAAATTTAAATGGTTCTGAAATGTCGCAGAATATATTATTTTTTATCGTACACTGTTTTTTTGGAGGTTTAACCACTCCCATGCGCTTCTAACAATATAAGAGTTTCCCGATGGGGAAACATTAGTTCAAGTAAAGGTACAAAACCAGAGCCACAGAGTTCTCACCTCTCGCGGAGGCTTTACACGCGTTATACGTAATTTATCAGAAGTATTGGAGAAAAAGAGCCTAAATCTTGGAAAGGTCCTTTGAGAGAAAAAAAAACTGTTTTTATATCGTTTTGTCCTTACTCTTGTGCACATGATAGCTCCGTACCTATAAGCTAAATTGGAAAGAATATGTTAGCATTGGATAGTGTTAACTATACTTGATACACTTTAGAACTTCTGTTATGCACATTTTTTCATCATATTGCAAAAAAAAAAAAAGAACAATACAATATAGTTTCCGGTTAAACTGCATCAGGGCTAGAACACTTTGGCCCAGTTAAGTGACTGCCCCAATTATGTGGAGCTTTATCCTAAAGAGCTATATTGGGGTGTTCTTCAAGAATTGTCCCAAATAAGTGGCTTCCCCGATTAACCGATGATCCAATTAACCGGAACCTACTGCATTTACCATCGCAATAACCAAATTAGTAAAAGTCGTGTTACTTTTAATAGATGAAACTATATGTATACGCAAAAATGTCAGTGTTTTTTTGTTTTTTTTTGTTGCAATATACACTCAAAGGACAGTTGATTATTATACACTGGCAACTTTTTTTCTTTAAACACATCGTTTGGTTTTGAGTTTTGGAATGATTATCTAATTAAAGTAAGATAATAACCGTAACATGTAACACAATATACACCGAGTGATCTCTGAATTACGACAACCCCTATCAAAAGTGGATGCTGCTCGTTGACCACGTGGTTTTCGGGAGAGCGCGATAAGTCGACCGACGTATCATATATGAGGTGTGGGTGAAACAGTGGGTATAGTAACATTCGCAGCGGGATGGGTAAACAGACAAAAAGTGAAAAAATGGCCCACACTTCTGTCGGTAGGTGGTATTTGTGTATTTCTGTTTGTACCTGTCTCACAGCTTCTAAAACTCATACTGAGAAATTTCTTTTTTATTGCATGCCATTCTCTACAATAGAGATGTGGAGCATTATTCTTTTTAAATAATGCACATATTTCCCGCTAGGCGCATAAAGGTCAAACACTTTTTCACACTATCTCTGCTTCCGGGAGACTTATTTGAAATGTACTTTTTCCTCAGCATAGCTTTTTCCATGAATACATGAATTTTTTCGCCCAATTTTTAAACTTTCCCATTTTGCGAAATTCTTCCGCTAGAAGGTGTATCGTTAATTCATGTTTCCTTCTATATTTCTTCTTTTAACTGTTCGATTTGAACATCTCTTTGTCTCTGATACATTCTGCTAGGAAAAGCTTTTTGTGCGACATTTGTTTATTTTCGTAACATACTTTTTAGCCGCTGGTAGAAGTAAGTAGATGTTTTTATTTCTGTCTGTTTTATCGATTGTAGAAATCTCGTTTATATTTTTTTCTAACCGGTTCTATTTATTTTGAATAACTTTAATCGATTTTATTCGCGTCGGAAAGGGTTTTAAAAGACGTGATCATTGCAACCGAAAATTCCGTGGCATCTTTCTTGTTTCATTTTGGAGGCATTCACAATTTTACAATAGTGTTTAACCTTATGAAATTTCTTTCATACGTTTTTTACATTTGTATGGTTTATAATGCAATTACCTGGGAAAACGTATAACGAAGTTTCCATGATGAACTTTCCATTCATTTTGTATATAATGAAATTTCCAATTTATTGTTCCACTCATGGGAAGATCCAACCGGCATCAATACAACCATTAATGTTAAAATGCTTATAGTTTTTCGTTGATCACATTATCTCAATAGCTTTCATATCAACGTTTCGCAATGTACAGGGTGTCCACAATGTCTTGTGACCCCCCCGTAATAAGAAATGTAAGTGAGCTATGTATCTGTTGTATGATGTATATGTTGAGTTATGGTCTGTATTGTGTTTATTTACAGATTAGGTACCGGAACCATGTGTGATACCAGCGTATACACCCTGGAACAGCGGATTGTTGTCAGTGTCTGGGTACACGAACGTCCACACACAGGGAAAATAATGCGTGACGTGCGTGCCGATTTCCAACAACGATTCGACAAAGGGGCCCCTCCAAAACAGTCTTCTGCGGTGGGAACATAAACTCTTCGAAGCAGGCAACATCAAGGATAAACCACGAACGGGAAGACCATCAACCAGAGTGCAACAGTGTCAAGCGGTCAAGGAATCAGTTATCCGGTCACCGACAAAGTCGCTCCGCAAACGATCAGCGGAGCCTGGAATTCCACGTTCGACACTGCATAAGCACATGAAGAATGACCAGAATTTGCACGCATATCACCCGATGTTCGTTCAGGAGTTATCAGACATCGATTTAAACAGCAGACGGGATGCGTGTGCAATGATGCTTCAGACATTTGCCACAATCCCAAAACGTGGAAAGGTCATTTTCAGTGATGAATGTCCGATATACCGCAGTTGTCGATCACGGGACGTTGTGTTCTGGTCCAAGGAAAACTCACATTTTGTCGAAGAATTGGAACATCATCCTCCGCATATCATGATATGGGCTGCAATGAATAGTCGACATCTGTTTGGACCGTATTTCTTTGATGGTCCAGTGAATCAGACAACTTATCTGGACATGCTGCAAACCTGGTTTGTGCCACAATTTGGAAATCTTGCCATTCTGAATGACGTATCGTTCCAACAGGATGGGGCACCCGCCCTTTGCGCAATCGCTGTCCGGGAATACCTTGGTGAGGTCTTTCGGGATCGTTGGATCTGCCGAGGTTCGGCAGTGCTGCCCGCTCCACTTGAATGTCCACTTCGAAGCCCAGATCTCTTAACGTGTGATAATGCCCTTTGGGGTTTCATAAAGGAGGTTGTTGCACAGCAGCGCCACCAAACCACTGATAGCCGCCCCGGTGGCGCAGTGGTCTAAGCGATGGCCTCTGATCATTCGTCTAAACGGGGTCCGGGTTCGAATCCCGGTGAGGCATGGATGTTGGGTTTGTCTTACTGGCACTGGCTCTCTTCCTTCCCTGGAACCAGTGACCCTAAATTAGGGACGGGCGACTGCTTATAGCTCATTGAATTGCTCACGGTGGTCGTTAAACCTCCAATCAAAAAAACAAAAAACAACCACTGATGAATTTAAACAAGCAGTGAGACGTGCTTTCTCTCGTATCACCCCGCAACTGCTTCGGAAAATGTCCCACAGACCATGGCGTAAAATTATTCTCTGTCACGAGAATGACGGAGACCAAACGGATCCACTGGATGTTTAAGGATGACTCAACATATAACTCAACACGTACATCATACAACAGGTACATAGCTCACTTACATTTCTTATTACTTCTCTCACACTTACGTTTCTTATTACACTTCTTAACAAGACATTGTGGACACCCTGTACTCTCCAACAACTACCGTACATAAATCACTATAGTGTATCGTGAATAAATCTAGGCAAATCTACATCAGCTTCTACTACAGCTGCATATTCATTCAATCTAATCACTATGTACAACTCTGACTCTATGTAAGTGTTAGCAAATTTTAAAGGCATTTCGTAGAAGTAATGTATCATTCAGTGAGAAAAGGTTTAATCAAAAGATAAATTTGCCGCCCCGGTGGCGCAGTGGTCTAAGGCGTTAGCCTCTGATCATTCGTCCGTAAGGGGTCCGGGTTCGAATCCCGGTGAGGCATGGATGTTGTGTTTGTCTTACGGCACTGGCTCTCTCCCTTCCCTGGAACCAGTGACCCTAAATTAGGGACGGGCGACTGCTTATAGCCCATTGAGTTGCTCACGGTGGTCGTTAAACCTCAAAAAAAAAAAAAAAAAAAAAGATAAATTTACATAAAAGGACAAACTCAGAAGAAAGGTTATATGGATGTATACTTCACAAATACTTTGTAATTTACATCATATTTTTATCTCTTTTTTTCGTTTTCTGTTTATCGGGCTGAATGAAGTTAGATATTCATTGCTTTTCCGCCATAAAAATCGATCAACCAAATGTGCCGGAGGCTTGAAAGACTGAAAGATTTCCTTTCAAAGGTTAAACATAGAAGGAAAGACTCGCTGAAAAGATTATCCAAAGTCGCTGTTCTTGAACACAAGAAGCACGTAAAACTTGCCCGGTTCGAACGAATCTCTGGCTGAAATCCCGATCTTATGAAACAAAAGATACGTACAATTTGGTAGAGAAACAATGTGTTATTGGAAGTAAAAACGCATTAAAAATACTATTTAATATGAAAAATAGGAGGGAATTAAAAAACAAAGCTAAAATCATGTGAAAGTAAATGTTTATAAACTTGGCTGGAACGTTGCTTCGAAGAAGTACGCAGTCGTGTGGATATAGTGCATAACATGCTGTTCTCTGTCATGGAATATGCAAGTTACACTATCTACCAACAAGTAATTGGACACCTGTGATAGCATAGGTAAACGAAGTTTATTCACCTTCAATAGTTGGTGGAGTCTCCACGAGCGGCGATTACAGCTGCGACCCTCCGGGGCATACTCTCAACCAGGCGTTGTACGACGGCTAGCGGTATTTTCTTCCACTCGGCTTGGAGAAGATAGGTCAGTTCCTTCACCGATTTCGGACAGTGGAGGCACCCCTTATGTCGACGCTCCAACTCGTCGCAGAGGGGCTCGATAGGGTTAAAGTCCGGGCTCTGCGCAGGCCAGTCCATTCGATTAACCCCATTGTCATCATACCAAGCCATGGTGGACCTCGCAACATGACAGGTGGTATTGTCATTCTGAAAGTAACATGGGTCCACCCCGTAAAACTGCCTCAACGTAGGAAGCGCATGGTCATCCAAAATGATGCAGTAGGTCTCGGCGTTGAGGCTACCAGGAATTGCGACCAAGGGTCCTTTCCCATACCAGAAGAAACACCCTCGTAGCATAATTCCACCGCCGCCGAACTTCACAGTTGGCACAATACATTCCAGCAGGAGGCGTTCTCCAAGCAGACACCAAACCCAGACCCTGCTATCCGAACGGTATACGGTGAACCTTGATTCGTCGCTCCAGAGAACCTGTTTCCACTGTTCAACGGTCCACTGTCGACGTTCTTTGCACCACGTTAGCCGAGCACCTCTATTGGACTTAGTGATCAAAGGCCTGTGGGAGGCAGCACGTCCATGATAACCGAGCAGATTGGCTTCCTTACGGATGGTATTCATCGAAAGAACACTCCCGGATGCCTGTTGAAACTCCTCGCTGATGTGGCCCATCGATTTGGTGCGGTTCTTCCGAATTTCTCTGACCAGCACACGTCGCTCTCTAACTCCCAGTTTTGTGGATCTGCCGGGTCGGGGCACATTCCGACAGTCACCTCTCATCTTCCATTTGCCAATCACGTAGGTCACTGTCGACTTTGGGTACTTCAACTCGCTGGATATGTCACGTATGGATCGGCCATTTCTGTGATACCCGACGATTACACCTTTCTCGAAATCAGAGAGCTCCGAAATGCGTGGCATCTTGCATGCGACTGGTTGCGTTGTTGTTTTCCCACACGATATTTAACGGCGGCGGTCGTGACGTGTATCAGGACCGCAGATGTCATCGATTGCCGGGGTGTCCAATTACTTGTTGGTAGATAGTGTATATGCATGGGTAAAGTACTCAACCTATAACAAAATCGTAATAAGGAAATCCGAAATTTGTCCATCAACTGAAATCTGTTTATACCGATCAAAATCTCACGAAACCCAAAATTAAATGTTTCAAAGATTGCTATTTTCTACTGAAGTTTACACGGTATATGATATGCTGGAAATATTACTTCTATTTATTTGATATGGTGTTTTATTGATTCTGTTATGATTTCCATTATTTGTATGTTTTCGCTTTTCGTTGTTTAATTCTTCTTAAAGATTTAAATCACACGTTATATTTAAAATGAATAGATAAATTATTATATAAATCTACCTAATGTGTTGCTACAAGTTTTACCCTCATAACAGCAGGCAGACATCTTGGTAAGTCTTCAGTGAGGTGTTGAATGCATGGAGGTAGAATCGCCGCTCACGAAACGAGATCCCCTTTTGTAGAGCATCTACTGATGCCAGTGGGTTTTGGCGGGCACGAACAGATATTTCGAATTTGTCACACAAATTTTCAGTGAGGCTGAGATCCGGCAATTGAGGGAGCGATTCGAGTTTGATAAACTCGAACGGTTCTGGAGCACGAGAAGTAAAGTATGTGCTTTATCCTGTTGAAAGATGGCGTCATATTGTGGAAACAGCATCTTTACGAACGGGTGTAGATGTTGGCCGAGGACGTTCATATACCTTGTACCGGTAACTGATGTCTCGACAGAGACGAGTAGGTCCCCAAAGAAGCCCACGTAAATACATCCTTCACCGTAAAAAAAATTCTGAAATTCGGGAGCCATTTTCCGCGATTGTTTCCGTGAATTTTGTACTCCAGAAAAATTCTGAATTTTCAAAACCCTCTCCGCAAATTCCTTTCTTATATTGCCGGTAAAGTGCCGTTTTTAAGATGTTTGACGTAAAATTGTGAATTTTCATAAACCCTGAGGTAATTCCTTTCTCATATTAACGGGAAAACGCTGTTCTCACTATTTCCGCATCTATAAAGGACAGATTCGCGAAAATACTCGGTCTGATTAATTGCTAAATATTCGTAGTCTGTCGAAGAATCAGATATTGTTGATAGCAAATCGCATGAATTTTAATTATTGTGGCACAAAATATTTCTTTTCCTCTCCCCATTTTGTGCACCAGTTACTATAACTTATGTGTTACCGTAAGAAACCGGGTACTTAAATTATTGTACAAGTGATTTGTACGAGCTCTATTCAGACTGTGGAAAGCTTAAAACGAAAGCTACTTTAACTATCTAGAATAAATTGTATATTTAGTAATTTTGTGTAATAATACTGTAAAACAGTGCATTTCACCTTTTCGTAGAGATAATTGAAAGTTATTGTCCGTTAAAAAAGAGATCTCAAGTTCCAAAGCATTCTGTTGCTTCGAAAAATCACGATGAAAAAAAATGCTTATTTTGTCTTCTACGGAAAAGGAAACTTATTACAAACATATTCAAAATATAATAAGCTCCAACAGAAAATAAAATTACTAAATTACTCGCATTAATGGGGAGAAAAATCATCGCGCAATTAGTTTAACCTTGAGCGTGAGTGCGATTCCGAAGAAATTCTGTCCCAGTGCTTCAGACTCGGGGGTTTTCTAACGCAAACGACCTCAGTTCGATCATCAATACCAGTCCGAAAGAATTCTCTGGCATAAGGACTGAAATATTCAGGTTATTCTATTCCGTGAAATGTCTGTATCAATACAGTAAAAACCGAAACTGACTTTTCTGAAATAAACTGAATTACTAACTATGGAAAATCTGTGAAAATACAGAAAAAACAAAAAAACAAAAAAAACGGGAACTTTTAAAAACGAAAATTTTGTTAAAAGACGGACACTTACAGGCAACTTTGCTGCACGTTTTTTTTTCAAAAAATTTCCGTGAATTCACACCACATATTTTTACAGTGGAAAACTTTTACACCGCTTCCATCTGCCTGTGTGACTCCAAATTGACAAGCTGGGTCCATCGCTTCGTGTGGATTATGTTACATACACACATCATCCCATCGACACGATAGAGGTGAAACTACATATGATTCGTCAGACCAGAATGACGTATTTTTAGTCCTCCACAATCCAGCTTGTTAAGAATTTGCAAACTGACGCCAAATGTTTCTGTGCTTTGTAGTCAACAAGGGGACACGACGTGGACGTCGATTGTCACTGCCTCTTTCCACAATAGTACATTTGTTCCGTTGTAGCCACGCAATTCCTCTAAACGATGTGGGCCGCCCCGGTGGCGCAGTGGTCTAAGGCGTTGGCCTCTGAGCATTCGTCCGTAAGGGGTCCGGGTTCGAATCCCGGTCAGATATGGATGTTGTGTTTGTCTTACGGCACTGGCTCTCTCCCTTCCCTGGAACCAGTGACCCTAAATTAGGGACGGGCGACTGCTTATAGCCCATTGAGTTGCTCACGGTGGTCGTTAAACCTCCAATAAAAAAATAAATAAATAAATAACTAAACGATGTGGGGCATTCTACGCTCATCTCGAGACCCAAATACACGTCTACGGCTACGTTTCCAGCGTTGGTGTACCAGATGTCGCAGTGTTTCGTTGGTGTACCAGCTGTCTCAGTGTATATGCAGTGTTTCTCGTAGTCTTGGTATACCAGATGTCTCCCAAAACAATTAAAAGCAGGTTTTACCTCTTCAACGTTTGATCACAGACATATACTTTCAACTAGAAAAATACTCAAAATGACGTAATGACCCCTGTGGGTAACATTCGAATAAAAAAGAAATTATACAGCCTTCGTAGAAAAAAGGTTCAATTAAAACATGTTGTGCAATGTTCTAATTAGTCTAAAAAATTAGGATGGGATATTACACTGGCGTGCACAAATTAAGGACGAGACGGTTTTTCGAATGTAACGTCATGCAGAAGTGCTCCACATCGACTCAAATCATACCATAAGATCCCCAAGATGTAAGAATATGGGACAAGTGATCAAAACCGTCCAAACAAGGAATAAAAAGGATACAAAGGCACTTTATTGAAAAGGTAGCTACGGGCACAACTGGACAGAAGACAGAAATGTCCAGGTGACAGGCGGCTGCCAAGAAAAATCCAGTCTTTTAAAGGGGATATGATCACCCCTGACTGCGTTGCAGGATTTACAACGTCTGTCCATGCCGAGGACGAGGTTGTCAAGGAGCTGTTGAGGCATCGCGGCCCATTCCTGTTGTAGCGCCAATCGCAGCTGCGGAATCGTTGCTGGCGGCTGGTGACGTGCTGCCAATCGTCTCCCCAGAAGGTCCCACTAGTGTTCGATTGGATTTAGGTTCGGGGACCTTGCGGGCCAATCCAAGCGTTGAATATCTTCACTCTCAAACAGCTCTGAGACAGCCACTGTACGATGAGGTGTAGCGTTCTCGTCCATGAAGAGGAACCCAGGACCCACAGCACCTCAAACAGACGCACGTGAGGCACGAGAACCTCGGTACAATAGCGGACACCAGTGACTGAGCCTCCTTGGAAGATGTGGAGGTCAGTACGGCTCCCAAGCATGATACCGCCCCAAACGAGAACTCCGCCCCTTCCAAACCGGTCCCTTTCAATGATGTTGGAGGTGTGATTGCGTGTTCCCTGCTCTCTCCAGATGTGTATACGTCCAGAATCGCTCGTCAGACTAAATCGGCACTCGTCCGTAAAGAGAACTCAACCCCATTGCTAGTGTGTTCAGTTCTTGTGTTCCCGGCACCACAGAAACAGCCGTCTCCGATGAGCAGCGTTAATGGCACACACCGTACTGGTCGTCGTGCAAATAGACCACCTTTGTGCAGCTTCCTGGCCACGGTAAAATGCGAAAACGGACGTCCAGTTATCTGTTGCATGTTCCTTGCGATTTATCCCGCTGTCTGCCGTATGTCTCGTTTCGCCTGTAGGACGATATACCGGTCGTTCCTCCACAGTGGTTGCTCAAGAACGACCACTGCTAAACTCTCGAACAGCTGTTCCTGGCCTTTGAAATGCTCTCAAAGTTCGTGAAACGATGCTATGAGCAATCCCGAACTCCTCGGCCACACTAGTCACACTTCGAAATTCTTCCAACTTCCCAATGACGCGACCTCGGGTAAAGTCATCCAGATGTCGTCTACTGGATTGCATATTGACCATATCACACGGTGGCAGCAACTCGACGTCGTTCAAACCGATGTACACCGTGCAATAGCTTTCACCGAATTGCTGAGCGTACACCGCCCGTGTGCTTTATACCGTTCCGACACTCCAACCCCTACGTCATGCTGCATATATGCGCATGCCCTACCGTACTGGACCCTAGTAACTACCTATCTCCTGAGTGGACTTTCGGTCCGTTCTGCCTGCTCGTTCCGCTGTTATGCTAATTTCTCCTCTTCGTCCATAATTTTTGCTCACCAGTGTAGAATCCTCGAATCTCGTGAATCTTGAAAAAAATTCGAAAACTCGAATCTTCGCGCTTTTTTCGTCATTAAAATCTTACAAATCTTAACCTAAAAAAACTTGACGTTTTGTGCTTGTTCTAGAGCGATATTTCTTCGAATTTATGTTCAGCATGACAAGTTCTGACATTAGAAAACAATCGAAGAAGATCGTCTACATTGTGTACACAGCTATTTAAAATAGCTCGTTGCTTCCAAATCGGATGCAACAGTGAAGGAATCGTTCAGCCAAACACAGAGAGCAACAGCCGAAGCGACTGGCGTCTCCGAACGGACAGTGCCGTAACCACCATACTTCACGTATACTGAGAAAAGATCTCCTTCCCGGCAGCCGTTACCGTGGTAACGAGCGTTAGAACAGAGGATGGAGAGGAGGGTTACCTTGACCCGCGCCGCGCACATTACTTAAGTTACTCAGTCTACAGCTCAGCCTTTCTAGTTCTACTCAACCCTCCGCAGCGTTTCACTTTCACACGCTATCAGTATACGCTCGGCGTTATCCGGTCTGTATTTTTTGTCTCAATCTCAGCGTTTCCCACGCTTTATTGCTTTTGTTCTTACGTAGTTTGTATCGCTAACCACAGCATTTATGCATACTTTGGAGCGATTAATTTTGTGCCTGTCACACAATCGTCGCATCTCTTATAACCTGCAACGAATGTCAACCCATGAGATGACAGAATCTCAAGCCTCTTCTAATATCTGGAACTATTTCCAAATTTCAAATAACGAAAATTATGCGAATTGCAGTCTGTGTTCTGGAAAAATATCCAGAGGAAAAGGGTCACATACTACTTTAGCAATGTGGAAACATTTTGAAAGCCAAACATTCATCCAAATTTCAAGAACTGAAAGACAGAAGTTCACCATCCCTATTACTGACCCTATCTTCACCCTTAAGCCCTTTGACTGTCAAAGTTGACTCCCGATTAAAGACAATAATGACCCAGATGATCCAGCTGTCATTGGGAGTCTTGCATCAGTTAGTTCAACTCCTAGTCCAGGTTCAGCAGCTTTTTCTTATGGAGAACAAAGCCCTTTCGAAGCACTCCCAGTAAAATGCAAAGCAGTTTTTTCTGACCAACCGACTCTGAAAGCATTTATTGATAAAATGCAAAGTTTTAAGCCTGGAGACAAAATGATCTAAAACAATTACCAGATTAGTCGCCGAAATGATCTGCAAAGATAACCAACCATTATCCATAGTAGAAGACAAAGGTTTTAAAAAGTTGATAAACCATCTTGAGTCAAGATATATCATCCCAAGCTGGAAACACTTTGCTCAAAAGGTAATTCCAGAGATGTATGAAGAAGAAAAAAATAAAAGTTGAGAATCTTTTAGATAAAATCGTGTTTATTGCAGTCACAACAGACATCTGGACATCAACATCTTCGGACGATTACCTAAGTTTACAGTTCACTTCATAGATGAAAACTTTGAGTATCATTACTTGTGTTTAGAATTTAATCCCTTTTCAGAGGTTCCACATACAGCACCTGCAATAGAAACTTTCATTACAAACACTATGAAAGAATGGAATCTCTTAGAAAAAGTTGTCTTTCATGAGAGACAATGGACCTAATATGGTTGCAACTCTAGAATGCAGTACCTTTGACCACTTGCCATGATTGCTCATACATTTCAATTAGTTCTCAAAGATGGTTTACTGAGCAAGTGTGAAATTAAGGAAATAATATCAACCTGTCGGAGTATTATAGGACATTTCAATCACTAAAGCCATGGAAGTCTTACGAGCTTCTCAAGCTAAGCTAAGGCTTAAACCTCATCGTTTGATACAAGACGAATCGACTAGATGGAATTCTCAGCTTCACATGCTCATTCGTCACATGGAACAAAAAGTAAGCTGTTTAATTATCTGCTTCAGAGTTAAATTTTCAAGTAGATCTTAGTGCTCGACAGTGGACAGCAATAGAAGTGATACCAATCCTAGATGTATTAGATCGAGCTACATTTGTGGCCATTTCTAGCGAAGTAACAATCACAGAAATAAATCCTTTAGTGAATAGCACCATTAGTACTCTACAAAACTTCAAATCAACTTTAAGTTTCATACAGGGGTTTCGAAATCACTTGCTTATATCTGAAAAAAGGCGCCATCAGTCTTCTGAGACAAAACAATTGTATGCTCTTGGGACTATACTTGATCCCCGATTCAAAGGAAGTGGTTTTCTTTGAGCAAAGAAAGCCATGAGCAAATTAAATCAAATTGGCCATTGAAATTTCTGATGTTAGTATTTTGCAAGCAGATGACAGTGGTCTGCAATCATCAGAACAAAGTCAAAGAGATACCGCTTGTGACGTATATTCTAAATTAACTTTCCTTTTTAGTTTCTTTCCCTATGTAAATTTTGAGTTTGTTCTCAGTTATACTTCACACTTAACGTGATATCTTCTCTCTCAAACGAATACTGCTGGCAACACAATTGAGGTGTGAATAAACGTAACGTATGCCTGTTATGAGATAAGAACCAGAGATATAAACTACGATACAACAGTTGCTAGTGATAATGCTCGTTTGGGTAGTTCCCAGATGTTTGGTCAACTCCCGCGAGTTCACACGCGAGTTCTGTCTCCATTAAGGTGTTCAGCGTGTCCATGCCCACTGTTGCAGGTTTTCCGGGTTTGGGACTTTCAGACAAGGCGGAATTTCCCTCTCAAAACAGTTGGAACCAACGACAGCACTGACGATGTAATATGGGACTGGACTACACACTGGTAATGTTCCTTACAGCACTTGCGGGGGCTCTATCCCGACGAAATTCGTACAGCATGCAAGGTGGATGTGCTCCTTGTACACTTTCATGTTTGCTGGAGCTTATTCTTTTCGCCTTCTGAAGGCTAGTTGCCACTGACTTAAGCCACTTACCTGCTGATGTCATGTCAGTGTGCTACGCAATCTCAGTGGGCCATGTACGCAGTGGGCGGGGCTACGAATTTAGGTTTTTCGTCGTCGGGCATCACTTTCTTTCCAACCCAATATGTTGTTGTGATTTCCCAGTTGCCTTCCTCATCCCAGCCACTCGCATTAATTGAGCAATGCGTATGATGGTCCAAGAAGTAACCACCGGAAATGGCTCAACACCTCCAGGGCCTATATCGGTGATCCATTCACATTAACTTTGCGGAAACCATAGAAAACTGCGTAATAGATTTTTTTAACACCCTACACGTTTTTGTTGATGTTGCAACCTTTCTTTTGCCGAAAGTGGGATTCGAATCCACATCTCCCTCCCGAGCGACTGTTCTCCCAGTTGAACCACGCTAGCTGGCTTATCGCTGATTCGATTTAGATTTGACTCATGCGTCACCTCAGTAGTACGCCATTGAACGTCACGCCACGCCACGCCACGCCACGCCACGCCACGTAGTACCTTACAATGTTTGAAGCGTTCTTCGCGCAGGCAAAATATAAAGCCGTCTCAGAGCAGCAGTTGTTTAAGCGCTGATTTCTGACCATATTGGTCCGGGTTAGAATCCCGGTGAGGCATGGATGTTGTTTGTCTTATGGCACTGGCTCTCTGCCTTCTCTGAGACCAGTGGCTCTAAATTAAGGACGGAGCAAATGCTTATAGTCCATCGAGTTGCTCACGGTGAGCATTAAACGAACAAACAAAAATATACAACTACGAGCCAGCGATTTGTTTTAATTGGAGATTTAACGACTACCGCGAGCAACTCAATGGGCTATAAGCAGTCTCCGTCCCTAATTTAGGGTCACTGGTTCCAGGGAAGGTAGAGAGCCAGTGCCGTAAGGCAAACACATCATCCATGCCACACTGGATTTTGAACCCGGACCCCTTTCAGACGAATGATCAGGAGCCATTGCTTAGACCACTGCGCCATCGGGGCGGCTAAGCGATTTCCATCTGCCGATTACTTGGATTCTGTAACGAGAAAGAGCCTGAAGTGTGATAGCAGATTTTCAATTTTATGATAGGAGAAATGCACACGCCGCCTGGGTGCCGCAGTGGTCTAAGTGATGGCTTCGGTATATTCGTCCGAGATGGTCTGGGTTCGAATCCCGGTGAGGCATGGATGTTGTGTTTGTCTTATGGCCCTGGCTCTCTCCCTTCCCTGGAACCAGTGACTCTAAATTAGGGACGGGAGACTGTTTATAGCACACTGAGTTGCTCACGGTGGTCGTTAATTCCCCTACAAAAAAATGCAGACACAATAAGACATTATTTTAAATTGAACTAATATGTCGCAGTTGTTAATAAATAGTTGCATTACTTATTGTGTTTTCGTTTTGATAAAACGCCCTTGTAATTCCCACATAACAATCTCTAATGCATAAAACTACACAAACCGTAAATATACGTTCCAATTATTATTAAAGAAAGCGATATTTCGTTAATTAATTAACGATAGCGAAAGGGAAGTTATTCATGCAATTAAATATTAATGGCTACATAAAATAAATCGCGGCTATGGGAAATTAAAAAAAAAAAAAAAGCAGCGCCTGAACATTCACTTCGTCTTGAATATCCGCCAAAAATTGCGTCGTACGGTATGACAATAAATAAACTGCACCCTATTTTATTTTTGAATACATATTTATACCACAGTGTGCATATGTTTTTAATGTAAGCATAATCGATTGTGTGCCGCATTCTACCACAGATTTTTAGCAAACCGGGATAAATTTCTAATCTTTGTGAACCATTTGTATCAATCAGAATGACAGCACTAAATACATCTCGGGTGGAGAATCTGAAACATTGTTTTTAAAAGATCATACAGAAAAATCCTCTCTTTATAACGATAGTACTGAAATGACAGAGGTAATACCCAAAGCAGGCAGAAAAGTATGTTAATGATTTCTGGAGATAAACTTATAGGCATTCACTACCTACATGAATGGCGCGAAGTTTCCTGTTTTAAGATTTACTCAAACTTTATTTCGAATCTGTCTTTTTTACGGAAACTGTCTTTGAAATGAAATCTTACTAACGCTTTTAAATCAGCACTTTTGCAAAAGGGACATATCTACGTTTATTTTAATTCTGTAAAAAAAGTGCCAGTTGAAATTTCTTAGAGAAATGTAATGTGACAGTAATTTCCCAGAAAGTTTTCCGGGCTGTAACTTAAAGTAATAATCTTCAGCGTCTACGGCTTTTGCGCACTAAACTAACTGTTTAAGCGACCGTTGTACTTGAACCAAATAGTGTAAAATTTTCTTCCAACATAAATGTTGACATATTGGCCAGGTTTTACGAAAGTTACCGACCCCCCATTCCTTTCCTCCTTATCTAAGAATTAGCGACCACAAACCTGTTACAGGTGACGTAAGTCTTTATTCTCTGCTCCATGACCGAAGAACGATGGTTTAGTCTCCCTGACACGGACACCATGTTACTAGGCAGAAACAAGTGACTCAAACATCTCTCTCCTTTCTCAGGTCCGTCGTTATTGTAACAACCCTTTTAGCAAGTAATCAGTCAGAAAGCATTAGTGGCAATACTTATCCCTTTAAATAACCACTTTGAATAACAAAGCAAAGGGGAAGGGAACTCTTCTTGATGAGCAGATTTCACACGTTCCACCCGCGTGTTCGGCCTACTTCTTAGACAGCGAATATATTCGTTCAAGCTGATTGCAGCCCATTTTGCCAGCCCTCAGCTAATTCGTTCCAGCTGGTTATATGGCTAAAATAAAATGTATTGAAAGATAGTTCGATGTTCAAAAACGTCCTACTTTGGCGCAGTTAATGATGCCATCGGCTTAAGCGAATGGGGTGTGTACCCCGTTTTTAACATTCGTTATGAGTTTGTTTTCTTCTGTTCTTTTCGGTTAATGGTGTTTTTACTGAAAGGCACATTACTTCCTCAAACATATTGTACGTTTAAGCAACTCTAACAGTGAGCCTAAAGAAAATACAGTCTATTTCGAATATGACATGTGTGGAATGGAGTAGTGAAAAGATTAAAAGCCTGTTGTAGATGAATAACGTGTTATAACTATATGGTGAAGATCGCTGTGCGTATAGAACGTAGCCAAAACATTATGACCAGCGCATCTTCATGCAGATCGAAGCAACTGCAGGTAAATGGCAATGTGTGTGAAGTAGAGATGAGTTCGGGCTGAATTTTAGGAGCCCGGGCGCAGCCCACTTTCCTTGATTACATGTGTTTGCTAAGCTCGGGGCCGGGTTCTCAGAAAATTTTGCTTAGCAAGGCTTGCATATTATGCACATGCCAAAGCTATGGCCCAATCAGGGATTAGTTTAAAAATCATTAGTTTAAAAAGTTTACTTCAGTTAATCCACTTCATAATATTAATATGTTCTTTGAAACACTATGCATAAAAGCAAGTGTTCTAAAATGTGGACTAGAAAATAAATACATGATCGATGCACATACCGTTCGACTAGACCAGGGGAATCAATGATTTTGCCAAAGTCTGAAGGTAAGAAAATCTTTAGAAACACAAAATATTCCATTCGTTATTTCTTTTGGATTTTTAAATTTACTTTTATTTTGAATAAATTGCATTACAAAACATGCAACTCTTTACAGACAGTAGCACGTGTTTTAAATAGTGACTATGGAATGTTAAACTTTGCAATATAATTTACAGTAACTATAACGAAGTAAATTTCTCCGTCATTTCTTTCCACGCCAGGATTCGAACCCGGATCCCCTCATTCCGGAATAAGTCACTCTACCAATTGAGCTACGCGGACGTTTTGTTCTGACTTCTATCTGCCTTTATGTCGTGTGCGTCACATCTCCTGGTACGTTACATCATCTCCCCCTTATTTTTTTTTTCGAAGTGCTGGAGAAGGGATTCTCTTATTTTTCCTATCTCGCGGTGTGGAAATAACATCACATATATATATTAACATCACACCATTGCGAAATTTTGAACGGTCGGGTCATCTGGAAAGTTCGGGCGCCATTATAACGAAGTAAATTTCTCCGTCATTTCTGTCCACGCCAGGATTCGAACCCGGATCCCCTCATTCCGGAATAAGTCACACTACCAATTGAGCTACGCGGACGTTTTGTTCTGACTACTATCTGCCTTTCGTTGGCCTCTGTTCATTCGTCCGTAAGGGGTCCGGGTTCGAATCCCGGTCAGGCATGGATGTTGTGTTTGTCTTACGGCACTGGCTCTCTCCCTTCCCTGGAACCAGTGATCCTAAATTAGGGACGGGCGACTGCTTATAGCCCATTGAGTTGCTCACGGAGGTCGTTAAAACTCCAATAAAAAAAAAAAAAAAAACCTATCTGCCTTTATGTCGTGTGCGTCACATCTCTTGGTACGTTACATAACGTAGTAGAGTATAAAAAAGAAACATGTCAGAAAATTTCCGAAAGATAAAAAAAAAAAACCCACAAAACAACAAAATACACGTATGAGCATTCCAGACTAGATTATTCTGCATTTTGTAACATTAACAAAGCTTTGCACTTAATAGTGTAATAACCACGGTATTATTTTATGTGTGTGCAGTTTCCAGCAAGTTCATCATGAAAATTGCTTACCGCTTAAGACCTCGAAACTCCTCAAAAAAAAAAAAAAGAAAAAAGGAACGTATCTAATGCTTCAGCGCTTAACCTTGATTGACCTGCTGCACTAAATACTCTCTCTCGCTAGCAGGAGTACTGGCTGGTATACATAGTACACGTCTCGCAATGATAGCTAGCTTAGGAAATTGAGAGGTCTTCCACCACGGTAACAAATCCACAGCTTCAAAGTGTTTCTCCCATGCGCAATTCCACGTACTTACGAATTTCATCTATATCAGGATCATGAATTTCAAACTCATCTTCCAAATCTTCAAATAAGCCTCCTGATTTTTTCCGGAAAAAAAAAATGAGAAAAATGAAAAAAAAAAAAAAAAAACATTGCTGAAGAAATCAAGCTACCGATCTAGAAGTGGCAACACCCATGTACTTAACACAAGAAATTCTTTAGTTTTTGGTAACCAGTTTAAAACAATAATATTCAGGGAATTATTGTTTAATTACAGTTTTTCGTGAAAGTAACTTATAAATAATGAAGGATATATATAAAGAAATCAGTAATGAAATTACACATGTGTAATTTTAACCCCGGGCCCGGGGATTTCGGCTCTTAATGAATTCTAGACCCTTCCGTGACCGGGTCGTACCCGAGCTCATCTGTAGTGTGAAGATCATGAAACCGTAAAAATAACAACCGGTACTGACTTTTGTTAATAAGTGTTAATCTTATTAATAACAAGGAACTGTACCCCAATTACACTTAAAATACTACTGGTAATCCGAATTCCTTGGCGTAGAATATAAATTGAAGTTTCCAAGCTTTCGCACATCAACCAGATGGCTTTTTCAATGAAGGTAGACAGCTAACTGCAAGCTGGATAATAGAACACTTCAACAATTCCAACGCGGTGACTTGACTAGACAATAAATTAATAGGCGCAAATGTGATCAGTCATTAGAAGAAACGAGGTCACGCTGCTTGGCACGCGGTACCGGGGTAAAAACACAGCATTATTTGAAGAACTGATTAGAAATGCGTGGCAACTCGAGAGAAACGTAATCATTGCTGGCCTCGCTGCAGGTCAAGATTTCCAAGGTTTCGCGAATGGCAGTAGATGAGGGTGTGGAATATAAGCTAATTTCTTTATATCATTCCATATAGGATCAGCGAACTTGGACTTGACCTCTCTTGATAGGGCAGTGGTTATTTTACCGTCTTTTGTATCCCTTTTATGTTCGTTGATTCTAATTCCAAACGAACGTTTTGTCATTCTAATGTAGTATCGCCTGGAGCCGTCCGAATATTGTAGAGGGATGGCACAAACACCTGCCTCATTGAGAAGAGAAGGCTTGTCAATCTTTCTCTTAAGCATCGTGTATGAAGATGCCGGATACTTTATGCCGACACCTAAGCTAATCATCCTGACCGCATTTTGGAGTTGATATGAAACTTTTGGTATATAGGGAATACAGCCAAGGTCGCGAAGTTGAGGCACAGAAAGATTAGCACGGCTGGATCTGGATTTTCCGATAAATTTCTACGCCAAGAAATTCGGATTACTAGTAGTATTTTAAGTGTTATTCTTGTTCTTTTCATGGGAACGGCAGCAGACTTACAAGAGTTTGAAAAATGCCAAATTGCAATGCCCAGGCGACAGGGTCAGAGCATTTCCGAGGCGACAAGGGTTGTAGGGGGCTCACGGTCAGTCGTGGTTAGTACCATCAAAAAGTGGTCCGAGGAAAGAAAAAAAACACGGACCGCCGGCAAACTGTGGGGCAACTAGTGCTCATTGATGCCAGAGGTGAGCGAAGAGTGGTCCCTGTGTTACGGGCCAATACAAGAGATACTCTGGTGCAACTCGCCGATAACACTAATATGCAAGGTTTTGTTGTTTTGAAATGAATAGGTGTATCTGAATGGATTTCTTGCGCAGATTCCGAAAATTACCTTCAAAATTCCGTATCATGTCAAGTTTTTTCACAAATGACGGAAATGTGAAAATTAAAAAAAAACCTTATTTTTTAAAGACATTGTTATATGGCAACGTTTGTAACGTGTGAAAATGTTCTCTGGAGGGGCAGAATGATTGTTTAAGGAATAAGTAAACATAAATATATAGCTGATAATGGAATTGCAACTGTTTTATCTGTATAACGTCACGATTTGTGCCACTCACAAAGGCAGAACATGAGAGAATATAATCTCGGCACGGCAGTATGACTCATACCTCACGCCACTGCTCCCTTCTTTCTATTGGTCACATGTGGCGCCATTCGGGGCAGATCGTGTTACACTAGCCAGTGCAAAGAAGGGACTGGCCCCGTTCGGTTGTTTCTTTGTGGCGTGTGCAATGGCTTCACGTGGTTGTGTAAATCATCCAGACATGTGGCTGTTATACGACAGGAAAAAAACAGAGGCAAAATATTACGCCTTTCGTGAAAAATGCTTATTTTCAATACCTCGGCATTAAACTAGCAGATCAGGACAAAGTTTGGTCTAATCACAATTTGTGCCGTGCATGTGTGGAGGGGTTGAGGAACTGGAAAAGTGGGAAAAGGGCATCAATGCCGTTCGGTGTACCCATGGTGTGGCGTGAGCCAAAAAATCACAGTGACGACTGCTACTTCTGCACAGTGAATATCGTGGGCCATACCAGAACCAATAAGCGTAACATTGTGTATCCCAATATTCCATCTGCCATAAGACCAGTGCCCTATAGTGAATCCATCCCGTGCCATCCCCGTCCAATATCAAGTCCCCAACAGACACCAATTCAGACGACGATACAAGTGGTGAGATGTACCAACCGGACAGCATGGAGGATGAAACCCCAGTGCCATTTACCCAGCATGAACTGAATGATTTGGTTAGTGATCTGAATTTACCTAAAGACGCAGCAGAGCTTTTGGGATCACGACTTCAGGAAAATAATTTACTATGTCCTAATACGTGATTTTCCTGGTACGGACACCGAGAAGCAGAACAGAATTGGTTCCGTTTTTTGCTGAGGAAGGCGGTTTGGTATATTGTCGAGACATTCCGGCAGTCATGAAATACTTCAACATTAATTACAATTCAGGACAGTGGAGGTTGTTCATAGATGCCAGCAAATCCAGTTTAAAAGGTGTTTTATTACACAATACTAACATCCATCCATTCCAGTAGCACATTCTGTGACTTTGAAAGAGACATACGAGAACCTTAAATTACTGCTGGAAAGTGTGCAGTACAAGTTTCATGAATGGTCTTTGTGCGGGGATTTCAAGGTGATTGGAATATTTCTCGGCCAACAAAGAGGCTACACCAAATTTCCTTGCTTTTTGTGTAAATGGGACTCCAGAGCAAGGACGGAACATTGGGTTCGGCAGCAGTGGTCAGTCAGAAGTACATTCACACCTGGCGAAAAAACATTGTTTCACTTCCACTGGTTGATCCCTCGAAAATACTGTTGCCACCTTTACACATCAAACTTGGCTTAATGAAGCAATTCGTGACAGCTTTAAGCAGGGACAGTAAATGCTTTCAGTATCTTGGTGGTAAGTTTCCATCAATAACGTCTGAAAAAATTAAAGCTGGCATTTTCATAGGCCCTCAAATACGAAAATTAATGGCACACAACATATTCGAAGAAACCATGAGTGAGTGCGAATTGTGAGCATGGACTTTTTTTTTTTTTTTTTTTTTTTGATTGGAGGTTTAACGACCACCGTGAGCAACTCAATGGGCTATAAGCAGTCGCCCGTCCCTAATTTAGGGTCACTGGTTCCAGGGAAGGGAGAGAGCCAGTGCCGTAAGACAAACACAACATCCATGCTTCACCGGGATTCGAACCCGGACCCCTTACGGACGAATGATCAGAGGCCAGCGCCTCAGACCACTGCGCCACCGGGGCGGCGAGCGTGGACTGCATTCAGAAATGTGGTACACAACATTTTGGGGAACACGAAGGCTTCAAATTACACCACTTTAGTCGAGGATATGCTGGAATCCTATAAACTGCTTGGTTGCAACATGAGCGTTAAACTTCACTTTCTTCATGCTCATCTAAACTACTTTCCTAACAATCTTGGTGATTTTTTGGAAGAACATGGCGAGCGCTTCCATCAGGATATTCAAGTGATGAAAAAGAGATACCAAGGAAAGTGGACTGTACATATGATGTCCGACTATTGTTGGATGTTGAACAGAAACTGTACGGACGCACACCGAAGACAATCCAAAAAGAGGAAGTTTGAAGGGGAGCCCAGTGGCGAATGTTAGGTATGTTTGCTTTTGAATATGTATTTATGTTTATCTATTCCTTAAACAATCATTCCGCTCCTCCAGAGAACATTTTCACACGTTACAAACGTTGCCATATAGCAATGTCATTAAAAATAACGTTTTTTTTTTATTTTCACATTTCCGTCATTTGTGAAATAACCTGACGTGATACGGAATTTTGAAGGTCATTTTCGAAATCTGCAAAACAAATCCATTCAGATACACCTATTCATTTGAAAACAACAGAAAAAAGTTGAAAAATTGCAGATCAGTGTAATTTGAATGCTGGTGACAGGAGTAATGTGTCACAACACACAATGCGCCGGACCCTGCTGAAAATGGGGATGCATAGCCTCAGGGTGCGCCGAAAACCCTTGCTATCCTCGGTCCACCGTCAAGGGCACCTACAAATGGGCACGCAAGCATCAAAACTGGATATTGCATGATTGGAAGAAGCTCTTCTGGTCCGATGAATTCAGTTTCCTGTTGCACCATGTGGATTGCCATGTATGTTTGCGTCGCTTACCGTGAGGAAGTGTTTGTACCAGGATGCACCGTGTGACGAAAACAAGCCGGTGGAGGAAGTGTAACGATTTGGGCAATGCTCTGCTGGAAAACCCTGGGTCCAGTCATTCATGTGCAGTAAAATATGACTTCTACCACCTACCTAGACATCATTGCAGACCAGGTAGATCATTTCATGGCAACAGTATTCCACTCTAGTAGTGCCTTCTTTCAGCAGAATAATGCCTCATGCTACACTGCCCGGGCTGTTCGAGAGTGGTTCGCACAACATGGGGAAGACTTCCAGGAATTGCTTTGGTATCCAAATTTCCCAGTCATCAATCCAATCGAGCATCTGTGCTTTGTGTTAGAACAGAAAATCCGATCTGGGTGTGCACAATCACGTAACTTACAAGAGTTAAAGGATCTGCTGATAAGCGTGTTAGCACCAGGTACCCCAAGACAACCTTTGAAATATTGTAGCGTCTATACCCCGCCTGGTAAGAGCTCTTTTGATGTCGCGTTGAGAGCCAAGCAGGTGGCCATATCGTTTTCACACTTCGGTGTGTATGTGATTGATTTTATGAGTTAATTTGATGACTTACTACCTGAGTATAGCCGACGGAAGTACACACACGTACATGGGGTATTGAAACTTATAAAAACAGTTGACGTTACGTAAGTTTGCTGATTCTTTTCACCCTGGCCGTTTATTCACTTTATTTCTGGTGTGAGGTATGTTCAACAAACTTAGTTAAGGCAACAATTTCAACTAAAAACACTCCAAGTATCATTGACTATCTTAAATTTTATTGGCCGCAGTTTTTAATTTTTGAATTGTGCTTAACAATAAATTAATCCGAATTAGTTATCATATCCTTTCTCAGTTCTTTCTGAAAAATGAAGTTATAATTTTGACTCATCTTTAACGGCATCTAGAACAAATTTCCTGGAAGTATTTACAGGCACAGGTTTGGAACCTGTCTATTAGAGGGTTCAGTTTTACGCGAATAAGGACACGGGTTATTTTTTTTTCAGATTGGAGGTTTAACGACCACCGTGAGCAACTCAATGGGCTAAAAGCAGTCGCCCGTCACTAATTTAGGGCTACTGGTTCCAGGGAAGGGAGAGAGACAGTGCCGTAAGACAAACACAACATCCTTGCCTTACCGGAATTCCAACCCGGACCCCTTTCGGACGAATGATCAGAAGTAATCGCTTAGACTACTGCGCCATCGGGGCGGCGACGAGTTATTTGAGAATCTTTCATACTAATAGTATAAATATATCGATACAAAATATATAAATATTGCTTATACACCGCGTGGCTGTTTTTGTTAAAATCGCATACCTAATGTTATAAAACCACCCTTGAATTTATTAGCGCCGCCCCGGTGGCGCAGTGGTCTAAGGCGCTGGCCTCTGATCATTTGTCCGTAAGGGGTCCGGGTTCGAATCCCGGCCAGGCATGGATGTTGTGTTTGTCTTACGGCACTGGCTCTCTCCCTTCCCTGGAACCAGTGACCCTAAATTAGGGACGGGCGACTGCTTATAGCCCATTGAGTTGCTCACGGTGGTCGTTAAACCTCCAATCAAAAAAAAAATATTAGCAATAGCTCGTCGTGGCGTTGCTTGCACACTAAATTTTGGTAAAGTTCTTATCAAATACCAGCGGAGTATTTGGGGTAACATCTACAAAAGCACGCACACTGCGCTATACTTAATATTGGAACAATTGCACGTCTACAAGTTTTGATTTACGTAAAATCAAATATTGTGTGTTCAAATATTTTGGCCCTTATCTCTGGAGAAAACTATCCCTCTAGTCTTCGTGCGATACTCTTCCCCAGATTTTTGTAAATGCCCTCAGATATGTTCAGCCATTCTGACCTCAAAGAAGTGACTAGTTCAGATTTGTTTGTTGGACAAATCATGTCATGGTATCATTCACAATGTAAAATACGGTCCCAACTGTGCTAGTGATGTTGCTAGAATATGGAGGTTTAGTGATTAAGGTGGGCAGGGTAGCTGCTGTTCATCATGCTCTGAAAACCACTACTTGACACGTCCAGCACAATGCATGTGTGCATTAATTGCTTGAAATCAGAGACTGTCATTACGAAACAATGCCTGCAAAATTGGGTGCAAGTGGTCCCCAAAAATGGATTCGTAGGTTGCAGATGTAACACGACCCTGCAGAATAAACAATGGCCCTAAGGAGTACCATGGGATGGCACCCCACTGCATCAGAGATATACCTACATACTTCACAGTGGGGACCAAATAGTTGGGTTGGTAGGCTTCTGCAGACCTTTAGCAGACGTAAACTCTATACCCTTCTAGAAATCTTCAGCAGAAGTATACTCCATACGCTTTTGCAGATCGTCAGCAGACTTACTTACTTTACCAGTGGTGGTGAAACAATATGAAGCACGATTCAACAGACCAGATGACAGATTTCCAGTCTTTAGCATTTCAGTTTTTATTGGCTTTGCACATCCTTACACGTTTTATTCATTAATGTTGGTAATAAGAGGTTTATGGATTGCATCACGGCTATAAATACCAACACGATGGAGTTCCCGACGAATAGTTTTGACGGAAACGGGATCATTACGACTGGTGTTCAACTGTGCTGCTATTTTCAGTGCCGTGGTCTTGTGCTACCATTGTACAATCCATGCCAACGTTCCCCTATCCCTATCTGCCATCTTCGTATGGCCTACACAATATTCACGCTTGGAAGAACGCCGTGTCCTCTTTTATATGCAGGCATAATTTTCGGTATAGTTCCTCGCATTGCACCTACTAATTCTGCCGTACTAGTCGCTGAAGTTCCTTCAAGAGGCGCACAAATTATCATGCCTTTTTGCGGTCACTGAGATCTGATATTGTTGAAAATTGTATCGCGTGCGACTGTGTCCCTGCTTCGTGATAGCCGACATGGTACTGTACCGCTTTATGTGTCTCACATTGTGTGTGACGTCGTCCCTGTGATTTGCATTTAGCGCAATACGTGTACTACAGTCTCAGTCGGTGTTTCCAATTATTTTGATAAACCCCTGTATTTATAGGCGTAAAAAACGTAGCTGCCAAGTATTTGGGAGTAGGACTTCCATGAGGAATATTTACCATTATATCTTAAAGTGTATAATCAACGTATACTTCCAACTTTTGCTTATGGCAAAGTGGCATGGGCCTTAAGTAATGAAGACATACACAGGCTGCCGACAACTCAAAGCTTGCATGCTTGGTGTAACCAAGAAAGATAGGAAAAGGAACAATGAATCAGAAAAATGGCAGGATTAGATAACTTCAAGAATAAAGAACCTCAAGTGGCAAAGAGCTGGACAATTTACCGGGAGAACTAACACTGTTCATCAACTCAAATACTAGACTGAATACCAAGGAACAGGTATAGATCTAGATGTAGACCACATTAGAAATTGGTGGATTAATTCTATAGCTCCCAGAAGTGGAATGGAAGGGAACTTTTCAAGATAGAGAGATCAAACAAAGATCTTTGCTCTTTCCACGTTTATAAGTGAGTCACGGAAAAATTCTCGTTGGCCGCCACCGGGAGTCGAACCCAGGGTCTTTCAGTTACGCACCGGATATGCTTCAGCTACACCACAGCGGCCTCGAATTCCTCCAGACTCACACACGCTAACTGCCAAGCCAATTTGGCAGGTTGCTTCTTGGAGCCCCGCACAATGCTGCGGATTCACCAAAGATGGTAAGCAGCAACTGAAGAAATAAATAGAAGGCGAATAAATAATTAATACAGACATTTTACGTGGACCAGGAACATCAAACAAAGATCTTCGCTCTTTCCACGTTTATAAGTGAGTCAGGGAAAAATTCTTATTGGCCGCCACCGGGAGTCGAACCCAGGGTCTTCCAGTTATTCATTCGCCTTCTAATTATTTCTTCAGTTGCTGATTACCATCTTTGGGGAATCCCCAGCATTGTGCGGGGCTCAAAGAGGCAACCTGCCAAATTGGCTTGGCAGTTAGCGTGTGTGAGTATGGAGGAATTCGAGGCCGCTGTGGTGTAGCGGAAGCATATCCGGCGCGTACCTGGAAGACCCTGGGTTCGACTCCCGGTGGCGACCAATGATAATTTTTCTGTGACTCACTTATAAACGTGGACCCAAGAGCAAAGATCTTTGTTTGATGTTCCTGGTCCACGTAAAATGTCTGTATTAATTAATTCTTCAAGATAGAGAGGTTGGAAAGAAACTTTGGGAGACGTTCATCCAGCAGAGGATTGATAATGGTTGTTGATGATGTCTGTAAGATTTAGAGAGCGAAAATCAGTGAAGCGCCTTTGCGAATTGTTAATTCGCATAATACAAGCAAGTGTACGAGTTTAATTTTTGCACTGGGCACAATGTAACGAAGAATCGGTTCAGCAGGTGCTCATCAGCTCTCAGTGGCACATTGATAGCATTATAGTAGAAACTTCCTTTGTGTCTTGTATACATCAATTTTGAGAAACCACATTTCACTAGTGCGTGAAGTAGCACTCTCAACGCATTTTTCGTAACCTTAACTTTCATTATTTTTATCGAAAAATCGCACCTAGTAGTTAATCTACATGAAAACGTGTAATGCTGTTAAGATGCCAGTAGTAAGTCTTCGTTTTCGGCTGAAATAATTTTTTCGGGATTAATGACCCCCCCCCATGAGCATCCGAAGCCATAAGGAGCCGCCTGTTCCTCATTCAGGTTAGCTAGTGCAAGAATAGGCACAGAACCATCGCCCGCAATAATAATTTGGAAACTTGGCTGGTACCTCACAGCTCAGTTACAAAAAACATAGAATGCGTTTGTTGAAAGTTTGATAAAAATTGAACTTACGTTTTGCCGAAACAAGAACTATTGTTTCAGTTTAATTCATATTACTCTGTGCAAATCGAAATGCATGAAAAACAGGTTTTCCACTTTCGCTTCTAAAACATATATGTGTCCACAATGAGGCAAATAAAACGAAATGACAACTTCTCAACGTAACATGAACGAAAATGGTAATGTTGGTAGTAGCAATCAACCATCAGACTAAATCATTGTTCAAAACGGAACCAGTACTCTGATTTATGCTTAATAACAAACAGAACGAACAGTCTGCAACCGAGGAATCAACAAGTATCGCAACAGCTCGTTTTTAATATTCATTATGCTTAATGACCTTTGATTTGCGTTCTTCACGAGTAGACCGATAACATACGTTAATAAGCAAGCTAATTAATGTTCTTAAATGGCAGTTAATATTTTATGGCAAAAATGCGTGATCCTTTTTCAAATGAGTGCAGAGGAAATGGAGGAACAATATGCATGTCACCTTTGCTTGTGGCTAGAATTTCGTCTGTCAGTTTTTGAAGGCACTCGTTTAGGCGAATGTTTATTTTTTGGGAATTACAACGGTACGGAAAACAGAATTGTGATGGAATGCTATTACTAATGTCTGCTGTTTTTTTTAATTCCAGGAATAGCAGCCTAAAAGTTAAAGCACATTTAGGGCCATTTTGCTGTAGCTGATAGAATACTAATATGTTGGTCAATCCATTAGTCTGTTCATGAATCTGTTTTGGACGAAGTATAGGTTTCGTTGAAATTTATTATATACGTGTTTAACCCGCATAACGTTGCATTCATAAATTACTTAAATCATGAGGAACCGGTTGACCCTGTGTAATTTTCAGGAACAACCATGTGCATGTCCTTTATTGACATTCTTGGATAGATCGATATTAAATTGGAGGTCCCTTGGTCAAGAAGCACAGAAAAGGACTTTCGCTAAATGACATATATTAGTCTTTTTCGAAATTTTAGGCTTGGTTAGTTGGTTAATAGTTTCTAGTGGGTCAAAGAGCGCCAAGCAATACAGATGATCATGAAAAACAAACTAGATTTTACTTTTTTGTGTGTCTGGATTTAACGACCAATATCAGATTAGATCATATGTAGGGGATTTCAGGAAGGGAGTGTCTGACCACAGGTCTTAAACAACCCTTAGAAATAGGAAGCTAGGAGATTTGGGCTAGAGTGCCCGATAGGAAAGTGACACGGAAGCGAGGTAGAAAGGGGTAGGAAGACGCCCTTATTTATTACCCGGTAGCCAGTACCCGGGGTTCGACGGCTTAACTTGCTCATCCGACACACGGCGGGAATTTAGTGGTTCGAACGTTCGTACCTGCCTAGGATAGAACCTGAGGTTATCTCCATGGCAGTCACGAACGCTGACCACTAGGCCACCCGCGGCCCATTTAACGACCAATATGTAGAACTGTCATTGCTATAAGCAATAGCCCGTCCCTATTTTAAGGCCATTGCTTCTAGGGAAGGAACCAGCGAACCACGGATGGCTTAGTGGTTAGTGTGAAAGACTATCGATGCAAGGTCCTCAGGTTCGAACCTGGGCTGATCTTTCAGAGATGGTGTGATTTACTAACAATCGCTGAATATCCGCCGTGCATCGGACGAGCACGTTAAGTGACGGCCCCCAGGATGGACCCACTGGTCAAATGGGTATCCTTTCCTATGCCCCTCCCCTGAAATTCTCTCACCCCTCTGTGTGCAACATCGTACTTGTACGGTGGCGCCATATACTGTACTCTAATCTCACTACAAACTGTTCTGCCAAAGTCGCCAGACCTGCCCTCATTCCTTCCGTTTCTGTGTCCTGCCCAAAAGGCGATCTCGCTGTAGGTGGCTGGAACCTAAACTCTACTCACTGTGGACGGAAGTCCTACAAGAAAATGACAAAAATACTGTGGGAAGGAACCAGCGCCGTAAGGCAAGCTCGCTACTCACATCTCATTCGGGTCGTCCCAGTAGGCCTGAATTCGAGTCCGGGACGAGGCGTGGATAGTGTTCTAGTCTTACAGCCCTGGTGCTCTCACTTCCTGGAATTAGTGGCCACAAAATAGCGACAGACTAGTGATTATAGTCCTTAGAGTTTGCTCACTGTGGTCGCTGAACTATCAAACCAAAAAGAGAAAAAAAACTTCATCTGAGACTCTAACGCAGGCCCATCTAGGAAGAACCGGCAGAAGCCAACGTGACAGATCACTTGGCCACAGGGGCGGCGAAAGTGAAATGAAATATCAAAACATGACTAAACATACCTAAAAACATGTCTAAAATACTTATTTGACATGACTGAAACATCAAAACATGACTAAAATACTTATTTCACATGACTGAAACATCAAAAAGAAGACTAAAATACTTATTTCACATGACTGAAACATGTGAAATAAGTGTAAAGGACCAACTCAAAAAAAGGGCTGCGCAAAGGAAAAACCACCAATGCGACGTGGGAAGGAAAACACACCACGCTGATCATCTAACAAGCGAAAGGCGACCTTTCTTTTGTGGGTCGTCTCCTATAGTAAGCAAAAAGATGAAAAAAAAAAAAAAAGAGCACGTTCACGACAACCCACCCATCGGATATGAACAACAGTGAAAGGTGGTTTACATGTCTCCCACATAGGCCACGTGTATCCACACAGAAAATCACGGAAAGTGATACGATAGTCCCCGATACGGAGAAAACGGGGATTTAAAATATTGTGCTTTCCGTTCGTCCCAAAATTTCTCCCTGCGGTTCCAGAGAAAGTTTGAAGAAAACACTCCGAGAACAGGCTTAGTACGATGCAATTAGTTTCTTACCTGTTGGTCGCACAGAATCTAGCGAATGAGATCAATATGCTCTTGAGCAATGAACGCAAGTCCTTGTGGTACAGTGATAAATAAGTGACTCCCAACGAGGAAACGCACCTTGAAGCAGGCGACTGTTTTCCCTGGATACCAATATGGTTGTGGATCAACAAAAACTGACCTGAAAACTTTCCTCATGTGACGAACGGAGCAACAGTCTTAAACGGCACAGGGAAGGACAGTCCCAACCCGTTGCAGACCAGATTGAGCAAAATGCTCAAAGAATCCAAAGAAACCACAGCACGCCGATGAAGTTTGAACTGTTAGTGATGAAGTGCAAGGTACACAGCAAGCAAATCCGATTAAAGCACCGTGACCTCGGATGGAATCCGCTCGATGCAAACGTAATCGACGCAGACAACAGATCCCTCTACTTCATCCGAATCCGTACAGTCTATGTATATTAGAACAAAGTCCGAATGGTTGAACCGGTGCTAAGCAAAAGAAACGGTTGTTCACTAGCACAGAAGTCGAGATTTTAAATTGCGAAGAAAAGAACCAAATTGTGGACAGCAAGAGTATCAAGGAGGGGACGTTTCAAAACCTGATCTCTCCGATCGACAAAGGGTCGATTCCAGCCTTTCGTGCTACGGCAGAAAATATTCAAACGCTAGAATAAATGATAAACGATTCCCAAAAAAACGAGCATGCAGAGGATAAGAAAACTACACTTATAGGTTGTTCCGGGAATTATCGCAATTTTAAGTACGATAGAAACTACAGTTTCTATTGTACTTAAGTGTTCCTTGGATTTCGTTTAAGAGCTACGTACCAGGAAGGTTGTGACGTATATCTCTAATTTAATATTTCCTTTGAGTTTCTATTCTTATGTAAAGTTTGACAATTATCAGTTATATTTTTCTTTCTGAGCGGCTCATTACGTGCGCGAATTTTCCTTATACATTTTGTCAACACTGACAGTGGGTCAAAGTGTAAATAAAAACTACGAGAGAAAGATAGTGGTGTCGAGCGTGATGACAGTAGTACGAAGAATGATGCTCGACTGAGCGTATATTTTGAAGCACGATATTTTGCTATCTTGATTATACACACCCACGCGCGCGCGCGTGGTCTAGTCACATTATTCTAACCACCAGCTAATATCCAGAGTAACAGACGTGTGTAGCGCGGACAGCAGCTAGACGGGCTGAGAGTAAATCAGTAAGGTGCTGGAAGGTGTTCACAGGTATGCAGAGCATCTGACAGCTGCTGGAGGGTGCGTGGTGGAGGATCCATAGAGCGAACTACATGATTGAGGTGGTCACACAGATGATCAGTTATGTTTACTTCTGGGGAATTAGGGGGCCAGAGAAGTACTTTGAAGTCTTCATCGTGCTCTTTTAACCACTCTTGGACATTTCTAACTGTGTGACACGTCGCATTGTCGTGTGCGGAAGATCCCATCCGCTCCAGGCAAAACAATCAGCATGTATGGGTGTTCGTGATCTGCAAGGATGGATTCATAACTCATTTGGTCCATAGTGCTTTCCACAGGTATGAGTGGACCCAGAGAATGCCGCGAAAACATTCCCCAGATCATAACGCTGCCACCACCAGCTTGTGTTCTTCCAGAAATGGTTGAAGAGTGTTTGATGTCCAATGTTTCTCGCCTTATACGCCAACGTCCATCCATTGGATGACGCAGGAAACGTGACTCATCGGAGGAGGCAATTCTTTGCCAATCAGCGGAGGTCCAGTTGCGATACTGCCGGGCAAATGCAAGCCTTTTCTGCCGATGCACCTTCGTTAGCATAGGTAAAGTGACCATCTGTCTGCATCTGAGCCCCCATACACAGCAGGGTTCGCTGAACTCGCTGAAGTTTGACACACGACCTGTAGCACCCTGGTTCATTCGGCCAGTGAGTTGCTCCACTGTAGCGTGTCGATCGGCCCTCACACACCTTCGAAGCCGACGTTCACCTCTCACATCAATGGCATGTAGTGCTCCGCAGTTTCCCCGTCTCTTATTCGCAATGGTGCGATTTCTTAAATCTCGATACACTTTAACCACAGCAGCACGCGAACAGTTCACAAACTGCGCTGTTTCAGAAATACTGCCACCCTTGGCCCGAAAGCCGATAATCATCCATTTTTGCAAATCTCATAAATCGCTTCTTTTATCCATGACAGAAACGAGTAATGTGTTTTCAGAATGCCTACAGCACACCTTATATACCCTCCAAGCCTGTTCACAACACGTGCTTTCTTTCATTGGCAACGCTCTGTTGACGTCAAAAGTAGTAGGTGGTCACAATAATGTGACTCGACTGTTTGTATATATATATATATATTCATTTATATTCCGGGTGGCTCAAAAATGAAAAGGGTATGAGATGTCTCTGATCTGATTTAATTACGCGAAGAACATGTTTATTTGTGAAGATTCCCCCGTAGGATTCGATCTATGTAAAAGAAAATGGTTCGTCTTCCAACTTCACTGCATACTACCAAGCACGGCAAGGAAGAGCCGATAGTACACAAGGCATGTAGGACACGGGACACTATTGTATGGTTAGCCGGTATAAATATACTTTTTTTTTATAAAACACGTGCTTACCTCTAATTTCCCATGATTCAGGAACCCCCGTTTGATATGATCACGCTATTTACTGGCTTACCTCCTCGCGTAACAAGAAGAGTTAGAAGCTTGGGCTTAACTCTGCCACACAATTCATTCGCAAAGAAAGGGTTAGTTTCTACACAGAGTACAAAGTGGGCTGTTCGCATCTGGTGACAACTACTTTGTCTCCTAAAAACTTCGGCATCCTCTATTCCTTCGTATGGGAACCACACACGGTAAACGTGAAGACGTAGTTTTAGATTGGAAAGCCCGTAAGCCAAAGGAAAATAATAAAAAGGATATAAAAGAAATAGATCGGTGAAGTAAACTCCGGCTCTGACGCATGAACACATCAGATTACAACTGAGGCGAGTTCAGAACAAAAAACATATGAAGGAAAAGTCAGCTCGAGTCGGCGAGTTGCCATTTCCCATCAGCTGGATGAACAGCTGTTTCTACGAAGTATTCACAAGTGAAAAAGAAACTGTGGTCAGTCGCAAGGTCAGCTCGGGACGGGCGGGGTAGCTGCATCCTAAATAACTGAAGGACCAGTTAGTTATCCATGTTATGCGAAATTCGAAGCTTGAAATGCTAAATGTGAGGAGTAAGTAAACTATAAGGCGATGAAGGTTTTGGTTCTTATTTTAGAAATTAGTGAATTCCAGAAATTCAATGTACGAATTCTCATAATTTTTTAAGCTTCTGAATACGAACCGTTTCGTTTTCAGAGGATAACACCTTTTGGGAAAAAGTGTCCTGTGCACTAAATACTTGTTTAGGTAACAACTTTCACAAATGTAAATTTTGGGGATTCCGAAATTCCAGTCTAAAATTGCAAATATCAGGCATCTGACGCAAAGTCCAACCAGTAGCGGGAGATTTCGGAAAGGTTGTCATTTAAAATTACCTTTGCCAGATCAAACCTGCATGGAATTTTATAAGGAGCACCGTTGCCTCGAAATCGTAAGCTAAAACTCATGAAGCAATATACACAGTGCGTCAAATAATTTTTAAGACTGGGTCTGTAAAATGAAATAGAAACAAGAAATTATAATTTGTTTTGGTTTGTTATTCAAAATAAGCCCCTCCGGCTTCAATACACTTGTTACAACGATTTGATAATGATTCGAATGCCTGTTCCAGTTCACTTTGCGGAATTGCCTCCAAAGCACGCGTCGAAGCTGTTTGTATGGTCGAAATATCATCAAAATAACACCCTTTTAACGTCATTTTAAGTTTTGGGAACAAAGAAAAGTCGCAGGGTGCTAAATCAGGCGAATAAGATGAATGATTCAACGCACAGACGTTATTTTTCGCCAAAAATCTACGAACAAGAAGTGAGGTGTGACTGGGTGCATCATCGTGCAACAAACACCAACTGTTTTCATCTCGATATTCTGGACGAATGGGACGAATTCTGCCCATCAAACGCCTCAAAACATTTAAATAAAACTCACCAGTAATTGTTTGTCCACTTGGAACAAATTCTTTGTGGATAATAACCCTTACTGTCTAAGAATGTAATGAGCATTGTTTTGATTTTCGATGGAACTTTTCTTGTTTTTTTGGCTTGTGGCGAGTTTTTTGACTTCCATTCCGCACTTTGTCGCTTTGTTTTAGAATCATATTGAAAACACCATGTTTCATCACGTGTAACAATCGATCTTAAGAAGTTTGGATCATTTTCAGCGGCTAAAATGATGTCTCTGCAATGTGCACTTCTCCTTGATTTTTTGTTCATTGGTTAACGTGTGTGGAACAAATTTAGCCCAGACTTTTGTTTTGCCCAAATCTTCATGCAGGATGGTTCGAATCGTTTCTTTGTTGATGTTTAAATACTCTTCCATCATTCTTAGTGACGCACATCGATTGTTTGCCACGAAATCACGCACCTTTTCAATAATCTCGGGTGTCCTAGATGAACTTGGTCTTCCGGTATGCTTATCGTGTTCTAGCGTTTCTCTTCTGTCCAAAAAACGTTTGTGCCACAGGAAAATATTTGATCTACTTAAACAAAACTCACTATAAACTTGTTTCATCATTTGGTACGTTTCCGAGGCACTTTTACCAAGTTTAGCTTTAAATGTAATAACAGCCCTTTGTTCCATTTTAATAATTCAACATGAAAAACATTTTACTTCTCTAATGAATGGCTGTTTCGTTTGAGTTACTTTAACAACTGCGCAGTAAAGCAAGCAGATGGTCACGGTTTATAACGCATTCGCGATTACACTGGTGGCGGCACCGTATGCTGAAATCTAGCGCCAGTCTTAAAAAATCTTTGACGCACTGTGTAGAAGGCCTATTAACTCAAATCGGTGAACCATGATCAACTGAAAGAATGGGGTCTTCTGTTGTGGGTCTAAAACATTTCTGGTCAACGTGTCAGAATTATTTATGTAGATGGATTCTTATAAGCATTTAAGAGGTTTTTTTTTTTTTTTTGGAGGTTTAACGACCGCCGTGAGCAACTCAATGGGCTATAAGCAGTCGCCCGTCCCTAATTTAGGGTCACTGGTTCAAGGGAAGGGAGAGAGCCAGTGCCGTAAGACAAACACAACATCCATGCCTCACCGGGATTCGAACCCGGACCCTGTTCGGACGAATGATCAGAGGCCAGCGCCTTAGGCCACCGGGGCGGCCATTTAAGAGTTGAAAAGCATTTGCATGAACCTTATGATTGACAGCAGATTGCCATAAGGCTCATGTGCATAGGGCGAAAAAGTAAGTAATGTTACTAGGTGTACAAATAAGTTTTTGCCGCCCCGGTGGCTCAGTGGTCTAAGGCGTTGGCTCTGATCATTCGTCCGTAAGGGGTCCGGGTTCGAATCCCGGTCAGGCATGGATGTTGTGTTTGTCTTACGGCACTGGCTCTCTCCCTTCCCTGGAACCAGTGACCCTAAATTAGGGACGGGCGACTGCTTATAGCCCATTGAGTTGCTCACGGCGGTCGTTAAACCTCCAATAAAAAAAAAAAAAAAATAAGTTTTTTAAAGCGTTTTTTGTGTGACGTAACCGCTAATTTAGATATCCGACCTTCCCACGCGTTGTCATATGACCGTAGCTGGTCCAGAGTATGAAATGTGGCACAAAAGCTTGCCCAATACTTGCACATCGGTAGGTGAAAGATGGCAAGCAATACTGCATTTATTTGACACTGCATTCGTTACGAATTTCCATCAAGGAAAAAGTGCTGCAAAAGCATGAGAATCAATCTGTTCTGTTCTGGGGATAAATGTTGTATCGAAAAGCACGTGTGAGGTTTGCTTCAGACTGGTTAAAGCAGGTGATTTTGTTGTTAGCGATCGAGAACGTAGCGGGGCCCCGCAGAAGCTTCCACACGAGGAACTGCAAGCATTTCTGGATGACTATTCGTCTCAAACGCAAACGGAACTAGCTGAACAACTGTGGGTAACTCAACAAACCATTGCCAATCGTTTGCGCAATGGGAAAGATTCAGAAGGAAGGGAAATGGGTGCCACATGACCTGAGCCAGAAGAACAAGGATGAGCGTGCCGGTTGCTATGTGTTTCTAGAACGTGGAAAGAGCGATATACTTATTTATTTACTGACGCCACGTATTTGGGGGATTTTCACCTTGGATCTCACCCTTTGGATTTAATTGCTATAATATATATAGCCAGTGCCATTGTTAATGCCCACCAGATGGAGACGTCTCAGTAGCTGAGCCCATCTTACGGATTTATGATGTCAGAAGCTGACTTAAAAATACACATAGCACCGTGGATTGTTGGCCACCGTGGTGGAAAGCTTAACACGCTCGGCTAGATATCGAGAGATCCGTGGTTCGATTCCACGGAGGCGGGTGAAAATAATTTTTCGGTTGCTATGTGTTTCTAGAACGTGGAAAAAGCGATATACTTATTTATTTACTGACGCCACGCATTTGGAGGATTTTCACCGTGTCACGAAGTGTTTGAATCTGTTGAATAGACAACACAGAACGTCTTTCCTGTAGAAAATCGTTACGGGGGATGAAAAGTGGATATGGTACGACAATCCCAAATGCAAAAAACACTGGGTAGAACCCGGTGAAGCAACGACTTCGACACCAAAACGTAATATTCACCCCAAGAATGTTCTGCTGTGCATCTGGTGGAGTATGAAGGGTGTGCTCTATTATGAACTATTGGAACAGGGTCAAACTGTTACTGCTGATCGCTACAAGCAACAATTGCTGCGATTGAACCAGGACATCTGTCTGAAACGTCCATTCTTAGGCAAAGGATTGCGTCCCGTGAAACTACAGCGTGACAACGCTAGGCCGCATGTCCCGAAAGCGGTCAAGAAAATGTTATTGACGCTTGGCTGGGAAGTTTTGGAGCACCCGGCGTATAGTACGACATAGCCCCTCCAGACTATCATTTGTCTAAATCGATACAACATGGTTTGTCTGCTGTACGGTACCGGACTTGTGACGAAGTGCAAAAATGGGTTCGCGACTTCATCGCGTCACACGACGAAGTATTCTTCATGGCTGGAATCCGTCAGCTGCCCGACCGATGGCGGAAGGTGATAGATAATGACGGCGCATAATTTGATTCGTAAAGTATTGTTGTTTTCTCTCAAATTACATGTTGCCTTGTCTTAAAACGCTTTAAAACGTATCTGTGCGCCTAATAGAAACGGAGAGAAGGTCAGGGAAAGGGAGACAGAGAGCTTATTTCTTTATCTCCCTCCCTCCCTCTTGAAGCAGGCACAAAAAACTGTTGCGTATCTCCTCGAGAATGGACAACACAACTTAGATTCACACCTCCATTCTTATTCCACAAAGGCGCGAAGATACCAAAGGCGAGAATATGAAGGAATAAGAGGAAGGGAAGCATACTCTCCCTCCCCTCCACGCACACCTTTAGATAAAAACACAAGTTTGAGAGCGGAACTAAGCAAAACAAAAGGGCCGCCGGACATCTTTTTTTTTTTTAACCAAGTTTGTATTTGTCACAGGATAAGTGTTCCGAGTAAAGGAAAAAAACTAATCCTTAAACGGATGTCGTACGATGAAACACTTGCAAAGATCGGTGCAAAGCACAAGCTTCAGAGGAGAGCGCGGGCAAACTATGTGTTCTGTAACTTGCAGAAGCTTTGAGCAATGGTAGCTTTAGTTGGTAAAAACAATCTTATCTTCATAAACACATCAGAATGCAGATATTTGACGTTGATACAGATGGTATATCAATGAAGGGGAGGGGGCGTTTTAAATGGCAGTTCTCTCGTAATAAAGTGATTTCACAGAACTGCTCCCCGTCAGAACTGGTTTCTTTAAAGTATTTCAAAAGAGCATCAAAGTGCTTACTAAAACCTTAAACTGTGTGATTATTGGAGATTTTATTAACCACTTAGCATCCAGGTACGTAATGTTACATTAACGAATGATAGTGAAAGAAAATCGAGATCCGTAATATTACGGGCCCACTGATGTGAGGTAGGGTGCCATATTTTCGCATATATCACACAAATATCGACTTTTGAAATAATTGTCCTTTTATTTCGTTCCACACGATGTGTACTGGAACTTTCGTCTTTTGTTTTATAAATACCAGAACGATGCTCGTAATATTACGTTTCACGTACGTTCATTATCTGGAATCGAGCTACTTGTACCTTGCAAACAATAATTGCGTTTTTTTACTGGTTTTTTTAGTTTTCTTTGGGATCTTAATTGGTTAAAACTAATATATTTTCCTCTGGGAAAAGTATGCATCGGTTTTATTGCCTTTCAAACATTTCTTTCCCGTTGAAAGTACCTCTTGCAGTTCGGACGACCCACAAATCATTCGGAGGATGACAAAATCGTTTTTTTCTTTTTTATTACGATTTTGCAAGTTTTGAGTTTTCTGCCATTGTTGCACAAGAGTAGTAAATATTTGTAACATGGGGCAAAAAAATCGTAATGGAAAAAGTACAGAAGAGTACTTCTGATGGTCTGATAGGATTAGGCAATGAAACCTGGACATGTTGAATGCAGCATAGATGACAAGCACACCGGACAAAAAATTAGTCACTCCTAACATACATGACAGTAGGAAGTTACCGGTTGCACATAGGACGCTGTGATAACATCAGTGGGAGATACATAGCACTGACGTGGTCTACAGGATCATTTCTGTCTCTTGCAGTGGTGAAGAGCAACGTGTGTGTTGAATCTAGTCTGTAATATGTGTGGTAAGACAGACATAGTCTTACCACGCACATTACAGACTGGAGAAGAGCAACGTGTGTGTTGAATTTAGTCTGTAATATGTGTGGCAAAAACGAGACATCGTGTTTCGCCGTGCCCTTGGACACAAAGTGAATGAAAACGCCCAATTTGTTGGTGTGTTGAAGCGTACTGTCTAGCGAGTTTACAAACCGTGGTGAAGTTCGCAGTCAACAGTAAATCGGCGACGCAACTGAGGCCGGAAAACGATTCTCACCAACAGGGACCGCCGCTATATTTCACGTCTAGTAACTGCAAATCTGTTTCAAACCAGGCAACAATTGATCCAAACAGTCAATGAAAGTCCACTCCAACCAATTTCCAAAAAATGAAATTGCAAGGAGAACTGCATGCGATGGACATCTGGAGCAGAGTACCACGGAAGAGGTCTCTTTTAACAGCAGGTCACAAAGTCGAACGTTCTCAATGGGCTCAGGGGCACAAAAACATTCCTGTGGAGGACTGAAGACAAATAATTTGGTCTGATGAATCTAGTTTTTGTTTGTGCTCCAAAGATGGGAGGCGATGAGTGCCTCGCAGGCCCAATGAAAACTTCAATCCTGATTGTGTCGAAGGTGGTGTTTAAGACGGAGGGTGTTCTGTGATGTTTTGGGCATGTTTTTCGTACCACGAAATTGGCCCTCTCTTTGCAGTGACGCTGAATTTGAACCAGCATGCGTACCTCTGCATGCATTCTGAATGAAAAAGCGTTGTCCTTTGCCCTACATCTCCAAGCGGAGCATAACATTGCCACTCCTGTTTTCCAAGACGACAATTGCTGTGTGCACAGGGCTAAAACTATGTCTGAGTGTCACGACGAACAGTCAGCAGCACTGTCTTACCTCGACTGGCCCACCAAATCCCCAGATTTAAATCCTATTGAAAAATCTGTGGGATCATTTGGAACAGAAGGTGAAACGCCGGATTAGACACTCAAGTACTCTGGCGGAACTTCGGGACCAATTGACGCGCGAGTGGCTGCAAATCGATGTTCAATACATCCACAACTTTGTGGAATCTTCACCTCACCGGATTGATGCTGTTATCAAGGCAAGAGGCGCCGGCATCCGTTATTAGGTAAGTTCTGACAGGGGTGACTAATGTGTAAGTCCGGTGTGCTTATGTTACCTATAATGCTGAATATGTCAGGTTTCATATGCAAGACAATTCAGCAGGTAAAATTCAGCAGGTAAAATTGGCTTGTTTTTAAATTAAATTGTTGGAACAGACTGAGTGTACCTTCAGTTCTGTGATAATACTCACATAACTGAAGGTACACTCAGTCTGTTTTATTGCAGTAACTGACGAACAATTCTTCTTGTGAAATCTTTCAATTAACAAAAAAGAGTTTGTATTACTAAGGCTAAACGAAGCACACAGTTTGGAATGAAACTCTGATATTTCAGCAAATCACACGCATGTAGGTTCTAGCCGTCGCCGAAAGGGTTCATTTCACCGATGTCTGGTCTAATCTTGGTCACATTATCTACTCAAAAATGGACCAGGATATTTTTTAACTGTATACTTTAAATCGGGTTGAACTTGGGTCTAGAATCCATTCATTAGTCGTTTGATGTGGTACAGCAGGTAAGAAGTGTTCGATGAGGAGTTTGGTGGCACAGTTTTGACCAGATATTACTGAAATCTTGTTTTTTACATCTTGAAGGAAATAATGTACCCCTATATAATTCCTCGCGAGTTATGACATTCAGGTGCTCTCATCCAACGTTTCCAATTACGCAAATAAAGTCAAGATATCGATAAATGCATCTTCACTTTTGATAGTGTTAAACATCACCGTCTACATACGAAACAATTTGATTAATTTCCAGCATTTGAATATTTAGCATATCGGTTATATAAATTGTATATATAAGATGTCTATTTAATAAAGAATCTTGTATTTCTCTGTACTTCATCCGCTCATGTGGAATATTCTGCTTTAGGAACAGTAATGTTGTGCCTAGAATAAAAGGACATTTTTCGACATAGAAAATGCCACACTAGCAAAGTACTTGTCGGAGCGCCTCTTAAATTGGCGTGTATGTGTCGTGTGTCGACAGCTACGTAAATTATTGCAGCTGCGAACCAATTAAAAGTCAAACGGCTTGCTTAGATAACTTTAGTCGTCCTCACCTGCACGAGTGGTTCACTGCATCGGAGTGATCTTGGTGGCGAAAGCAGGTGCAACGATTGAGAACGTCTGACGACAGCATCGAGGGTCCTTCAATAACGCGGACACTTTTATCAGAGGCTTCATCAATGTGCTACGAGCAACTGGTTTGTCCTTACGTGGCATCCCGGCTGAAACGCATTGGGATGCAACAACTGCTTGCCGAATGTGGCAATAGTAGTTGCATAAAGGTAACATACGTCACCGTAGTTGGACTGGTGCACGTAGAACTACGTCAGAACGCCTCGATCGCTGCATTCATAGGCAAGCCGAAGTAGACCCGCAATCCACAGCGGACCATATTCGACGAAGTGTACAAGTAGATTTGGGCATCCCGGTATCGACACGGACTGTGAATAGTAGATTGGCTGAGGAAGGATTGCTCTCTCGCGTGGGACATTGCGAAGACTGCCACTCACAGCGGCATATTGTCGCGCAAGGTTCTAGTGGTGCGGTACCAGACATGCGTGGCGTGACGAATGGAACAATGTCTTATCCAGTAACGAGCCTCGTTTCTGTCTTAGCGCCGAAGATCGCAGATTAAGACTGGAGACTACGTGGTCACGGAGCTGATCGTCATACTGCAACTGGTATTATCGTTTGGAGCGTTATCCGTTTAACAGCCTTTTACCGCTAGTACGCTTAGTGAGCACAATGCCAACACGACGACACTTCGTCGAGCTGCTGCAGTAAATTTAACAGCCTAAGTCAATAATTATCCGCAATGCAGCTATAAAATTTATTTCAATAAAACATGGAACTTACGAAAACATTTTTGAACATAGTCCTTGCTTTTCAGCGCACTTGTTCCATCGTTGCACAAGTTTATGACCTCAGAGAAAAAAAAGTTTCGGTTGAGCAGCGAGCCACGCATGCATCGCTTCTTTCAGTTCTTGGTCCGAGGTGAATCGACGGCCACTTAAGGCCTCTTTGAGTGGACCAAATAGGTGATAAAACCATAACTAATTTGCAGACTATTTGCCATTTCATCAATAGTTACTCGTCTGTCTAACAGAACCATCTCACGGACACGCTCAATGTTGTCGTCAGTTTTGTGGCCGTGGACTGGTGTCCGGCTCCTTCATGCGTAACACTTGTGCGACCATTTTTGAGCTTTCAGTCCATTCGTAGACACGGCAAGACACTGTTCCCGTACTGTTCTGAAAATCTTTGATGGATTTCAGCGCCTGATACACCTTCAGACAATAAAAAAACAGATCACTCAACGCTACTCTTCTTTGGTACAAATGGAGAGCTGAGCGGCCATGGCTAACAGCACAATGGAATTGACCTAGCAACTTCAAACCCGGACAGCAGTGATGAGACTATAACCTTGCCTAGCTATGCACGTGAAAAATACAGTACTACCAATAGAAATACAACTACATTGCGGATAATTATTGGCTCACCCTTGTATTGCCGAATTTTCTTGGTATTCCTGATACAGTTTCAACAAGATAACGCTCGCCCGCACAGTGCCAATATCACCAGACGGCGCCTATAAGGTGTCCAGGTGTTTCCCTTGACAAAGCGATCCTCAGACTCCTTCGCAAAAGAGATTAGGCACAGCCCCATGGCAATATCCATGAATGGTGAACACTGGTCAGTTACACCATCCAGGGATTTTCCCACTCGATGCTACGCCGTGTTGCCGAATGTATAGCTCATCATGGCAGTCATTCGACCTACTAACTCACACCAAATTACACTGCCTCCTCGACCATTGCATTAATGTAATCCCTCAAATTTAAATCACTTTTCCCCACCTACTGCTCTGCAAGTGTAGTAAGTTTCATCTTCGTGCATTCCTTCATGATGTGGTATTTACGTCATTTTATACCATATAGGAAAAGCAGCGTGTAATGTGTGGGAAAATCATATTAGATACATTTTACGTAATCAAAATGTTAAACGTAAGATTAATGTGTGGTAAACTCCGAATGTTAGGCATGTGAAATTCACAAATTTGTCGAATCAGTGTCTCCTCGCTCCAGAGCCAATTGTTCTAACCGAATAAACTACACCGACGGAATGTATCACTGCAGGTGTGTAGTCTTAACACATCTTTCACCTCTGTAGTACGTCACAGACAAACCAAATAAAATTGCAAGCTTATTTTTAGAGGAAAGTTAAGAATAATTGCGATTTAATGAATGACGATCTAGTGACATGGAAAAATTAACTAGATATTACAGTGTTATTCACCCTCCAACTGCTCTGATTAATGTCTGGCCCGGAACAAATTTTTTCCCTTACCTGGATTATTACCATCCTGATTGTACTTGCGAAAAGGTATTTTCATATGATCTTTCTGATGAAATCGACAAATTCGGTATGGCATTCTTACATATTAAATATCAAAGCATTAACTCTAAATTTGATAAGCTTTAAGTCTTTCTATCTCAGTTGAATCGTGATTTTTCAGAATAGTGCATTACTTAAGGAGTTCTGGTAGGGTCGACCTATACTTGAAATCTCACATCACATGCTTTATTCGTGATGACTTGAATAATATATCGCCCGTATTTGATTCCTGTGAAATGCTTTGGATTGAAATCATAAGTCCCAAGTTCAAAAACCTAATTATTTGCGTTATCTACAGATCTCCCAGTAATGATCGAAAAGCTTCTTGTGAATGCTTTGACAATATCTTAAACAAAATAAATAGCGAAAATAAAAACTCCGTTTTTCTGGGAGATATTAATATCAACAATCTACAATATCTCTAAGTGAAAACTATCTAAATATGCTTTCAGGCAATTTTTTCAAGATGGGCATTTCTTTACCTACTCCTGGTACCAATACTCTAGACCTTATTGATACTAACTTACTGAATATTGCTCTAGGGTACGGAGTAATCGATTTTAGTATTAGTGATCACAACCCTGTCTTCATACATGTTCCGGTTTTTACAAATTATAATTATGCAGTTAACCACAAAACTCGCCTACTGTGACTACACCACGTTAGCTGACCTAGTTTTTAATTTTGACTAGGATAAGTCCAGTATCTACAATAAAACTTGTCCAACTATTGCTAGAGAAATATTGTGAGGCATTTTGAATGATTTCCTCGAGATCACAACCCAAGGTTGGACCTTAATGTCATATTTAGTTTTAACAAGGTAGTTAAAACTAAAAATGACATTAAGGTCCAACCTTGGATTACCAATGGAATCATCAGATCAATAAAAAAAAGGATAAGCTTCATAAAATAAGTAGAAGAAATCCTTATAACAGTCACTTACATGATAAGTATAAAATATATAATTCTGCTCTAAAAATGTTATTAAGCATGCTAAAGATGCTTATTACAACCGCGCTATTTCAGATGCAGGCAGGGGCGGATTGGCGGTCGCAAAAGGGCCCGAGAAAGTTTTTGCAAATGGACCCGTTCAGTTGTAGTTCTGCGGTTACTATTGTATCACAACTGAAAATAATTTTTTTTATTTAAGAAACAAAACAAGAAGTACAGTTGCTCTGGAAACAGTGGTAAGCATAGTACTGGGGGGGGGGGGTAAAAGTACACCCGTCATCCTTAAATTGAAGTGGGTATTGCCGAAAAATTTTCATCGGCCCATGCCAAGATTTCACTGTAGAAAAATTGTACTGAAATTTTTCTGTTGTGGACAATCGCAGTTACAAATTTCAGGATATTTAAATATCGTGGAAAACTCACTTAATCTACGTGGAAAAAGCAAATAACCAGGTTTAAATTACTAGTTTAGTTAGTTATGTAGATAATTGCGCTGGAGAAGCTTCTAATTTTGGACACACAATATTTATATTGGTTCAAAATATTCTCTTAAGAACGCTGAAATAAGAACATTATTTTTTTTAAATTGCTTATATAGCCTTTTTACGTTTGACAGATCGTAAAACAATTTTGATTTTCATACCTTTGACCTTCCATTTCTTAAATTTTCAACGAAGTGGGCTGAAATTCTAGCAAATATTTGAGAGAGAGAGAGAGAACTGCTATTATCAAAATTATGTTGGAGTTGTACCAAAAATCCTTTCACATAAGACATAATTTTTAAATTTAAATAAATGAAAAAATACAGAACTTTTACACCGTAAAATTTTCTATTTGTACTGCAATTTTGGTAAGTTTTCTATTGTGGACAATCAAAGTCAGAAATTTACAGATTTTTAAATATCGTGGCGAACAGATTCTTCATTTAGTGATCATATATTCGTATGTGTTTCAATTACAAAACGCGCTTTTATGCTGCGGTTATGTATTGTAAAGACACCTTAGTAAATAACGTAAACAAAACATTTTGTAACTTCATGTTGAAATGATATTTCCATAAATGCCTTCATCTGCAGCATTTGTCAGTTATCACAAGGAGCGTAGGTTGCGTAGGTAGAACATTTCAGGGGAAGGGATTGTATATGTACACCCCCGTAAATAATCTTAGTTATTTCAAAATCAGTTCTTGATTTTATTAGCTTCCACTCTGAATTCTGTGTTGTCATATACTGAATAGTACATCCCATAATGACCATTATCTAGCATTGTTCTGCAACTTTATCAAACATGGGTGAGTATTTTAAATACTTTAACTAAAGTAGTGAAAACAATTTAGCCCTGTTCAGCCCCCACCCCAATGTTGTTAACATACGTAGATTTTTCCTGATGACGGGCACCTCGAAACATTTCAGGATGGAATGAATGGTCAAAGAAACTATGGAAATAGATAGACATCCCTTTCCCACTCCGCAGTTGAGAAAGACATCGGTTAATTGCACGGGGAGGAAGGAGTGGAAGTTTGGAAGAGGAGATTTTGTTAATGTCCAAACAGATTAATAATAGTTTTCGGGCTCGTTCGGGCCTGGGCTCTATTTTGCAATACAAAATTCGGGCTCGGGCTCTTAAAATTGAACCCGAACTCAGCTCTTATGAGCACAGCACTAATGCCTCCTACAACCAACCAGAGTAAAATCAACTACCCCCCCCCCTCCTCCTCCTTTACTTGGGGAATATATAGAACATCTTGTACACATCCCCGCCCTACCGCAACATACGGTACATACAGTACATTCTCGTTCCTCAGCTACTAAGTGAACCCAGAAGTTCGCAAACATGCATGTCCCATTTATTGTAGTTGGGATTCTAGCAGTTGCCTCGTGAGGGGATTTTTTTCTCTAATTCAAAATAGAATGGTTTTTTTACCCGCTTGTTATAATTACATTATGTGTATTTCGTTTATAAGAAAAGTGTTGTGGTTCAGTTGTGCGTTTAAAACAACTGAACTGAAAACATTTTTAAGAAAGTAAGAACGAAAGAGACAAAATATACGGAAGGGGCCCACCGGGAAATGTTCCGGTGGGCCAAACCGCCCCTGCATGCAGGAAATAACTCCTGTCAAAATGGAAAATAATCAAATCTGCTATTAACAAACGATCCGGCGCTGCTGAAACTCCGTACTCCGTTGACGTTAGGAGGAAATTCTGGTAAATTTATTTAATTTTATTGTTGATTCAAAATCAGTCGCTAATGAATTCAACAAATACTTCATTAACCTAGGTCATGATTTATCATCTCAGCTAAACTTGCCCGCAAACTCTAAAAGCTATGATTCTTTATCGAAAATTAAGGAAGTCCCTTTTTCAATGTTTCTACGCCCTGTGAATGATAATGAAATTTATAATATCACAGATACATATGAATATTATGTTCCAGTTCACACAATATTAACAATATTACGAATATTATGTTCCGGTTCAGACAATATTAATAGCAGTCATAAAAGCCTGTCTCCGTTTTGGTGCCATTTAGAACATATATTTATTAATCTGAATTTTTATTCAAGTCATTTTCTTGACAGTCTGAAAATCGCTAAGGTCGTTCCTTATTTTAAAAACGGAGATAGGGAATCTACCTGCAATTACAGACCGATATCTTTGTTACCTATTTTGAGTAAAATTATTGAAAAGGCTATTCATAGCGGAATAGTTGATTTTTTTACACAGCCATGGTATGCTTTCTTTGGATCAGTACGGTTTCCAAAGAAACAGATCTACTGAAATGACTGTTGCTGTTGTCAAATTTCATTTCCCAAGCACTAGATGAGAGTTGATACACTATTTGTGTTTTCATTGATTACTAGAAAGTTTTCGATAGGGTAAATCATGATATTATGTTACATAAATTAACCAAATACGGTTTTCATGGCAAAATACTCTCCCTCTTAATGAGCTACCTCTCTAATCACAAACAATATGTCTCTGTAAATAACATAAACTCTGATTTACTTAATATTTCACGTGGAGTGCCTCAAGTTTCAGTATTGGGACCGTTACTGTTCCTGTTAGTATAACGAAGTGAATTTCTCCGTCATTTTTATCAGCGCCAGGATTCGAACCCGGGTCCCCTCATTCCGGAATAAGTTGCTCTACCAATTGAGCTACTCGGACTTTTATTCTGATTCCTATCTGCCTTTATGTCGTCTGCGTCCTTCGGGCAGGTACGTCACATCTCCTGGTACGTTACATTATATATTAATGACCTTCCTATGTGCCTACAATCAACTCATGCTTTGTTATACACTGATGACACTGTCATTTTTCAAAAATGTCATAATTTGCATAAGCTACAGATAATGGTCAATAATTATATATCACATTTATCTGATTGGTTATGCTCTAATAAATTATCACTTAAAATTTTAAAATGCAACTCTGTATATTTCCGAAATGTTCATAAAAAATGACGTAAATAACTTTCCAGGCAGGATTAATAATCAATCTCCCACTTAAAATTTTAGGTAAAGTTCAGTATCTAGGCGTTTGGTTTGATGAATTCTTTAACTGGAACACTCATGTTCACTTTGTTTTAAAACAAGTTTCCTTACAGGTTGGCCTACTTAGTAAAGTTAAGCATCTCTTCACTATTAATACCCTAAAAACGTTTTACTATGCTTTTATTTATAAGCATCTCTCTTATTGTCTGGAATCCCGGTATTCAAATATACGTTCAAACAATAAGTTATGCTTGCTCAAATTACAGAAATCTATTCGTTATATGGTGAACACCGATTACATGTCTCATTCAAAGCCATTATTTCTAAAACTAAATATTCTAAAAATTCATGAAATTTGTGCCTTGAAACTAGGTATCATGTGTTTTAAAATAATGCATCTTAAACTGCCTATTTTTTAATCTGTTATCAAATATCTGGATTATGTTGTCTTCATCAGATCTGTTGCTAACAAGAAATTATGTCTACCGTCTGTTAGACTTAATTATGGTTTAAATAGCATAATGTATGAAGCCAATTATCCTATGGAATAATCTGTCAGAGAGCATCAGATCTCTGAAAAATATCAAAATGTCTTCCTTGTCTCTGCGAAATTACATTGTAAATCATCCTGATCTCCATCATGAATCTCAACCCTATCATAAAATTGTAGTCCCAAGCTATTCTGCTGATAGTGGTTTCTGTTATAACCATCTTACTTGCCTTTTGTATATTGTATATATTGTATCCCTTTTCTTACATCTGATAGGGGGAATTGCCTTACAACCAATATGTTCAGATTCCTCCTGGTGTATTGCATTTTGATATGACTGTAAATTGAAAGCAACTGATTCTGGGCCAAGTTCGGATGAAATAATTAACAAAACTGGGTCAGTAAAATTTCATTTAAATGTTTTTATCTGTGGGTACCATAGCTATTAACAATGCGTGAGTATATTAACATTTTTCGTAACACGAAGACATTACATGCACATATTTCAAAGACCTAAAAATTATTGTATGAAAGTCAACAGAAAAATAAAAGCTTTTTCAGAATGCAGAGAAGTTATGAATATTCAACTAAAGTTTCATACCCTGAATTAGTCTGAAGAAAAAAGAGATAGTGTGGTTAACAAATGATTCGGGACAATGATAATACTCTCCTTATTTCCAATATTTTAAAGATCAGAATCCAAGTATAACCAAGCACGGAAGAAAGTGGAGATTGTTAGCTTAGTGTAGAACCTCAGGGCTTAATTAAACGGTAATAATGATCCATCATTTAAATTTCTTCCCCAAGTCGTTACCAAAAGGAAAAAAATGAAGAAATGTATGACATTTGTCTTATGAATAACAAAAGCAGCCAAGAATATTCATTCTTATGAACGAAGTTCAAATGAGAAGACTAATTTATTAGTTTGTTTTTTCCTCATTCATTGAAAGATGTTTTAATGAGGTATCTGACTTTGCTTTTTTCTTTTGCGCAAGTAGTGTCTGCGTATCAGTGAATTTGATATACGCGGATGCAAATTGTTGTAGATAAATTATCGTTTGGTAGAAAAGAAACTGATTTTGTTTAGCCGTTCTTCTTTTTTCGAACATACAGAATGTGCCATAAATTGGTGAAGTAAATTGATGCGCTGGTATTCAGAAGCTAATGCATTAAAACAAGAGAAAGTATATTGTGCACAAATATAAAGCCTCTTAGCGTGAAATCTCCTTGATGTCATCAGAATTTTAACTTTACGTCAAATAATAAGTAAAGGAGCTTCTTTCATGTGTACAGAACATTCACGAACTTCTGATTGCAGCAAGTAGACATGGCTCAGAAAATTTGAAAATTACATAGTCCTGGAACGGTATTCGAACCCGCATCTCCCGATTTACGTTCGAGTATGTTATCATTACACCACGCAGAACAAGGAACCTCCAAGCAACTGAGGATGTCTTTTAGACATCCTCAGTTGCTTGGAGGTTTCTTGGAGGTTTTGCTTGTCTATAAGACATCCTCAATTGCTTGTAGGTTTCTTGGAGGTTTTGCTTGTCTATAAGACATCCTCCGTTGCTTGGAGGTTTCTTGGAGGTTTTGCTTGTCTATAAGACATCCTCAGTTGCTTGAAAGTTCCTTGTTCTGGGTGGTGTAACGGTAACATACTGGAACGTAAATCGGAAGATGCGGATTCGATTCCCATTCCAGGATGGAGTAAGTTTCAAATTTTCTAAGACATGTATATTTGCATGATTAATTTGGCATCCATCTGCCCGTAACATCTATATGACTTCTGCTTGCAGTCTCTGAATGACGCAGTTACGGTCGTCTTATAACGCCGACTAACATTTATTTCTACGACACAAAGAGAATATAATATTCTACTCTCGTTACCAAAACAACAAAAACAAAAAAAAAACATGCTAAGCTGCACGTTCCTTATATCTATTACAAATAGGGAATTGAATAAAAACTGAAAATGACTGAAAGCCGTTAGGTGATTCATAGGATGAAAACAACGCATGTCTCTAAGATCGGCGCGAGAGAAATTGACTAACATTCTTTCGGAAAAGTAATTACGTAGTTTGCTGAACATACGCCGAAGAGCCAAAATATTATGACCAGTGCGTCTTTATGCAAATTGAAGTACCTGCAGGTAAACTACGGCACGTGTGAAGAGCATGAAATGGTATAAATACCACCTGATACTGAGCTTTGTAATCAGTGTTTTTCTTGTTTTTCAAATGGGAAAAGCAGTGGCGAGTTTGACGAAAGCCAAATTGTAATGGCCAGACGACTGGGTCAGAGTATTTTAGAGACTGCAAGGCTCGTAGCGTGCTCACCGGCAGCTGTTGTTAGTACCACCGAAAACTGATCCGAGGAGGGGGAAAAAACCACGAACCGCCGAAAAACTGTGCACCGAGCACGGCTCATTGAAGCTAAAATTGAGCAAAGGCTATCCCGGTTGGTATAAAGCAAATCAAAACATACAGTGGAGCAACTTGCCGGACATTTGAATGCTGGTGACGGGAGCAATGTGTCACAACACGCAATGCGCCGAACCCTACTGAAAATGGGGCTGCAGAGCCTCAAACCTCTCCGAGTGCCCACGCTACCCTGGGTTCACAGTCGAAAGCGCATACAATGGGCAAGCAAACATCATAACTGGACCAAGTTGAAAACACATGGAATAATTAATACGGACATAAATCAAGCTGTTCTTCCATTAACGTAATCGCAGAAATTTGGAAATTTCATCGTCGTGGAACGGGAATCGAACCCGCATACTCGAACGCAAATCGGGATATGCGGGTTCGGTTCCCGTTCCAGGACAATGAATTTTTCAAATTTCTGCGGTTACGTTACATAGAAGAACAGCTTGATTTATGTCCGCATCATAACTGGACCTTGAACGATTAGAAGAAGGTCGTTTCGTCAGATGAATCTTGTTTCCTGTTGCACCATATGAACGGCAGGGTATGTGTGCGTCGTTTACCTGGAGAAGTGTTGGCACTAGTATGCACCGTGGGACAAAAATAATTCGGTGAAACAAGTGTAATGCTTTGGGGTATGTGCTGCTGAAAAACCCTTGGTACAATCATTCATGTGCAGGAAATCGTGACGTCTAGGACCTACCCTAAACATCATTGCAGATTAGTACTTCCTTTTATGGCAACGGTATCATTCTCTAGTAGGGCCTTTTTTCAGCATGATAATGCGCCATGCCACACTGCTTGAATTATTCAAGAATGATTCTCGGAAAATAAGGAATACTTCCACCTATTGCCCTTGGCCTATAAATTTCCGACATGAATCCAATCGAGAATCTGTTGTTTGTGTTGGAACAGCAAATCTGATCTGCGGTGGGTGAATCTCATAACATCCAAGAGTTGAAGGATCTGCTGGTAACGTTTTGGTACGAGTTACCACAAGACACCTTTGGAAATCCTGTAGCGTTCAAGCCTCGCCGGGTAAGAACTGTTTTGGCAGCACGTGAACAATCGGCATCATATTCAGCAGGTGATCATAATATTTTGACTCTTCGGTGTACATTTCACACTCTAGAAGTAACTTCGTGAATAAAACTGCCGCGATGAAAGAATCAGCAGAAAACTTACGTAACATGAACTGCTTATTCTCCATGCACTGGAAGTTCAGGTCACCAATACACTATAATCGTCAAGTCAGACCGCCGGCACTTAATGACAAGCTCTTGTATCAACATATCAATCTCAGTCAGATAGCTTCAACACTTATTCATCGATTCAGATAAATCTACATCTCATTCTCTTTTGATATTCCAAGTACAATGGAACCTCTGTTATGAGTATTTTTTTGTTATATATTTTTCATTTTACAAGGAATTCCGCGTTAGTTCTGATATTTTACTGAAGTTTCTATCGCTTTTCCAATTTGGCTATATGTAATTCTTTCATACTCTTTTTCCGATTATAACTTATATTTTGAACCTCAAATTATCAAAAATACGTGGTTCTCGGATTCTCTTTTACGTAATCCGGTATGATAGCACTTTGAGAAAATTGAGACAGCGTTTTTTGTTTCAACCACGAGATAGATGGCGTAACTAAAAAATTTACTAAATAACGTTCAATTTTTTTCTTTGAATTCAGGAAATTTGAAACAAAGTGATGAGTAGTGGAACAGTGAAATTAAAAAGGCAGCAACGAGAAAGAAGGATGCATATTGCGGGATGTTACAAGGTATAGTTTCAGAGGATGAATATCGCTGTAAGAAGGGTGAGGCAGCAAAGTTGTTTTGCCAGGGTAAGGCAAAATATAGGAAGGAATATGTGGAAAGGCATGAACTAGATGTAACGTACCAGGAGATGTGACGTACCTGCCAGAAGGACGCACCCGACATAAAGGCAGATAGGAATCAGAATAAAACGTCCGCGTAGCTCAATTGGTAGAGTGACTTATTCCGGAATGAGGGGATCCGGGTTCAAATCCTGGCGTGGACAGAAATGACGGAGAAATTTACTTCGTTATATAGCTTTTCGGAAAGGTAGAAAAACTTTTTGGAAGTACATAAAAAGAACAAGGCGAATAAAATTCTAAGTTATGTGAAGAATAGGGTGGGAAAAATGAGATATGAGTACCCAATGGGGTTAGTAAAATTTGGGGTGAATACTTCTGTGAGTTATAAGTTCATGAAAGCAAAAGCGATTCTGAGGCAGAATCAGATGATATCGCAGTGAGAGATGGAAGCACACGTGGGATCTCAAGAGAACAGGTGTGTGTGAAGCTCTAAAATCTCTTCAGAATGGTAAGGCTTCGGGAGTTAATGGCATAATTGCTGAGATGTTAAACTTGGGGATGACGCTGTAATTGACGGGTAAACTGAAATTTTAGAGTTGTTCTGGGAGTTGGAATGTTCCCTCAGGATTGGAGGGATACTATCACTGTTCCCAGGTATAAGGGAAAAGGTGATCAGACTGAATGGAAGAACTGTTGTGGTATCAGCTTAATGAGTGTGCTAGGAAAAGTTTTTGGGAAGGTAATCGATAAGGTACGAGGTCTTCAGAGAAAGTGTGGGATGCACACAGTGGTGATATGCCTGGGTAATGGCTGCACTAACCAAATTTGTGCTTTACGTATGATGATCAAAACTTATCTGCCTGTTGGTAAGAAAGTTTTTGCTGCCTGCATCATAGATTTTGAGAGAGCTAATGACCGAGTAAACAAGATAATTCTGTGGAAAGTACTGAATGAATATCGTATTACTGGGAATCCACTTAATAGTGTGAAACCATGTATGCTGGAAGTAGAGCATGTGTACGAGTGAATGGTGTTTTATCAAAATGGTTTTCTGTTGGTAAAGGAGTCAGACAAAGTTGTGTAATGTCACCACTCCTGTTTAATATATTTATGGATACGCGTATGCGTGATGCCAAAATGGATAATACTGGTGCATGTCTTGGTAATATCAGTATGTGCATGTTGCTGTATGTTGATAACACAGTCCTGTTGACAGAGAGCAAAAATAAATTACAGAGCATGTTTTCCAGGATGTACGCAGTTTATATGAAATTCAAATTGAGTATAAATAAGGGTAAAACCAAAGTTATGGTTTTTGAGCGAGGACTGTTGGTACTGAATGCAATAAGTCTCAATGATACAGAAATTGATCACGTGAACGAGTTTGCTCATTTAGGAAGCACGTTTGTGATAGAGAGAACAAACTAGATGGTGAAATGCTAGTGAATTCTTCTTTGAAAGTCATAGCGGCTTTAGAAGGGTTTCACAGAAATGATGCGTTCTCAAGAACGTCTCAAATGAATGTATATGAAAGTTTAATTGTTCCTACTCTGATGTATGGCAGTGAAACCTTGTTACTGCAGAAGAAACATAGGAGTCGTTTGTGTAATGGAGACATGAGTTACTTTCAGGGGGTTTGTGGCAAGACATGCTCTGATCATGTGAGTTACGAAGATGTATTGCAGATGTGTAATGTGAGACAACAAAAATAAGGTGAAGACTAATATTCTTATGTGGTTTGGCCATGCTGAAAGAATGATGAGATGTTTACTTAGAGACTTTTCCAGCCCAAGTGGCAAACAAGAAAGGTAGGGGAAGGCCAAGGAAATCATTCGAGGACCAGATCCATGAATGTAGGCTTGAGAAAAAGATTGAGTCTGAAATACAAAAGGTTTTGTGGGCGGCGCGTGATGGATGTCAGTAAAGATCGAGCTGTGTGCCAAGACCGCTATAAATGGAGACTTCTGATACAACAACAATGTGTAAAATCTAGTTCCATTAGTTAAATGTTTTTCTCACAGATTTTTTTCGTTAAGGAGCTGAACTTTGAATCTCAGAGAAGAGCTTAATGATATGTATGTATAAAGCAATCAAAGATCAATGAATGTTTTATTCGGCCGTCATGCTGAATCAACTAGTGGACAAACTGCTTTGAAAAGAGCGATGCTTATAAGTGAAGGATTTGCAATAGGGGTATTGAACATAAAACAAACCAATATTCGGATTTACCCCCTGTATTTCAAAATAATTTTATTTTTCATATATTGAAAATATGAGATTGAACAACAGAATTCTTTAAACTAGTTTTTATAATGAAATCAGAATAAATTCAATACAGAAATCAAAACAGACATAGGCCTAAATTAGCCAACAAGGTATATGTATGTATGTATGTATGTGTGTGGTCTGGTCTGGTCTGGTCTGGTCTGGTCTAAAGTTATGCAGCGATTTTTCCCTTCCTTTTTGGAGGCATTCGAAATTTTACAGTACTTAAAATTTTGAAATTTTGCTTATACGTTTCTTTAAGGCAATCACTAAGGAGTTATATAGCCGAGGTTTCACTGTATACTGCCAGCATATCCACTATTTCCACACTTTTTCATTTCTTTTTGTCTTTTCTCTTCTGACACACTGTCACCATTGCCCATATGTACAAGCTCTTCAGGTAAGTAATGTCCCCCTCAGTGAGAAAATTTCTAACGAGAAGTAACGACATGCAAATAAGGAAACACTCAAAAGGAAGGTTATATAGGGATATATCACAAAAGTTTTTTAATTTATTCATAATAATTTTTGTTGAGGGATATTCACACACACACACACACACACACAAGAGAGAGAGAGAGAGAGAGAGAGAGAGCCGATGGAAGAGAGTGTGATGCATATGCATCTCCAAATATATTAGCTACTGCTAAAGTTGCCGTCAGTCATCTTTTTATGTTAGAAGTTTACAAGGCAGTTAACGCGCGTGCAGGTAAATTAAGCTTCAGTGGTTGGCCTACTTACCACTCCCACGTGCTACTGTGCTGTAGAGCCAGGTTGACTATATCTTTTAGCATATACTTCAGCCAGGTTGACTATATCTTTTAGCATATACTTCAGCCAGGTTGACTATATCTTTTAGCATATACTTCAGCCAGGTTGACTATATCTTTTAGCATATACTTCAGCCAGGTTGACTATATCTTTTAGCAGTGCGACTTCTTAAAAGTTTATCGAGGGATACTCGTCATGTTTTGTGACTCCCGCAGGATGAGTGTCTAGTTCCTTCCTGGTGTACGGTGAAATACAGACCGACATAAAATATCTGAAAATCTATTTAGGGTGCCCCTGTGGCCTAGTGGTCTAAGCGATTGCTTCTGATTATTCGTCGGAGATGGTTCCGGGTTCAAATAGCGGTGAGGCATGGATGTTGTGTTTATCTTACGGCACTGTTTTCCTCCCTTACCTGGAACCAGTGGCCCCAAATTAGGAACGAGCGACTGCTTATAGCCTACTGAGTTGTTCACGGTGGTCTTTAAACCCCAATAAAAAAATCTGTTTAGAAAGCTAGGGAGTTTTGCATGGAATACAAGAGTTTGGGATGCTTTACATTGTAACTTTTGTCATTTTACTTTCGGAAACGTAGTTCCACATCTAACGGCATACTCAGGGAAAGGTATGGAGCTCAGTTCGAACCATACCAGGATCTTCCGCATTTGAAATACGATATTTCTTTATTTTACTTCCTTTACTCCAAAGTTATCTGCTCCTGCCACGTTTCGAGTAGAAAAATAATCTTTATTTTCTATGTTATGCTACAATTAAATATATTGCCTATTTTGTTTTCAAATAATGCGACATCTCCAATAAGGTTGCATGTGAATTCAACTTTAGTGATTTTCATGTTTCATATCTACTTGGTAGACGTCTCGACTTACACATGCCAGTTTACCACAATCGTATTGGTTTTACATTATCATAGCTTCTACCTATATTTAGGATGCTCACTGACTATAGATACACTGAATTATCATTAATATCCGAACGCCTGCATATCCTGAAGGGACACTTCTTCATAGGCAAACTAATAACGTGCACCTTTGACCTGTATCACGGCATGTACGATTCGTGGAATACTTTTACCAGTTCTTCTGTAAATGTGGCCGGTTTTATTTTTGTCATTGTCTTTGCAATCAGATCAGCGTCGGTTTTCTGGGCGTACTTTACTCACTCAAACGAGCATTTATGGTTTTGTCCGAAACAATAAATCTATCACACAGCGAGCCGCATGTCATGAAGCATTGTTTTGTCTTACATGTTTGTGCCCTGCCCCAAAGTGTTCCACAACAAACTAGGCGCAGAGTTGTCCAGCGCGCCTGGATGGACCTTGGCATTCGTAGTTTTGTCCGAAACAACAAGTGATCTGAGGATAAACCACGAAAATCCTCCGGCCCTAGAAAATCACGCCATTTCCAGCAAACTTCTCTGTCAGCATGATACAATTCTGCAGGTGTTACTCTCCGGAAATTCCCCACATCCGATACACTGGCAGATTGTGTATCGTGACTTGGCCTTCATAAACGCAAGCTTCTAATGATGTAGGGTCAAAATGCAACCAATATATGACTTCGTTTTGCCTGATCTCAGAGCAGGTCTGAGCCGCGCGTTACACTGCTCTGTGTGATTAGTGGGATATGGGTGACAGCACGACAATGATAACTTATATAATGTAACGTCTGTGTGTTGTACAGCTGCTGACGTCTGTCTCGATGGCCGCACTGAGGGCATGTGGTGTGTGTGTGTGTGCGCGCGCGCGAGCTGTGACATCGTCTTCCGTCGTTCCAAGCGAAATATCCTCTGAAGACCTCCCGTTTCACATTCCGTCATCTTTGCAGGTTTTCTGGACGTATTTGGTAGTGTTTCAACACCAGTTTCCCTTTGTAGATTACATTACATAACTGAAAGGCCATTGAAATGTCTAGAACAGACAGATTCCTTATGTGATAACGTATTATTATTCCGTGCTTGAAATCTGTTAACTTGGTCGGTCGTATCAGCATGAATTAACAGTCGTACTGGATTGTGTAAAACGTCTTTTCGCATTTTTGCGACAGTTGACGTTGGTACGAATTTTAAAGGTTAATTTGTATTGTATATACATGGTATTTACATATTCTGAAAGACGATGTTCTGACAGGTCTGTATAAAAGATGTTCGTTGTGATCGATTCCGTTGTGTTCGTTTGGTGTGGCCATTTGTTTGCACTTGTGCACGTTTTCGGCCTTTTCCTGCTTTGGTTTTCAGTGACTTTGTTGCTGATTACGTAAACATAATTTTGGCGCTCCATATGTCGTCACTGTCCCACCTACTTGATTTGCAATTTTAGCATAGGAAAGACCCAATTCACATAATACAACAATCCTGCTTCTTTTCATGGGTGTGCAGTCCCCTATTTTTTTTTTTTTTTTTTGGTGCCATTGCTCTATTTATTACCTACAATTCAAATGTCAAGAAATACTATTGAGTTGGAAAGAAAGTAATGTCTGCAAATGCAAGGCAACAGAAAATTGCTAATTACCGTATATACAAGTACAAGTGAGTCCAAAATTTTAGTCACCATTGTTTGTCACAACCTGCTCGCATCGTCTGGGCAGGTATTGGATACCGTCCCTGTAGAATTGCGTCGGCTTGGACGCTTAGTGGTAAGTGCGCGCTTGACATCGTCCCGGTCGGTGAACCACTGTCCCTCCATCAAATGCTGCAACTACCGGAAAATGTGGTAGTCGATTGGGATAATGTCCGGGAAATAAGCTAGGTGCGGCAGCAATTCCCAGCCTAGGTCCCTGATCTTGTGACTGATCACCCGTACTATGTGAGGTCTCACTCTATTCTGCAATAGGAGGAAGCCCTTGCAGTTCAGTAGTGTAGCTCGTTTCTACGTCAGCGGTGCGTACAGATCGTCGATATGTTGGAGTACACATTGGAGGTGATAGTGATGGTGTCCGGCAGCAGCTCAAAAATACGACACCCCGCATATCCCACAAAACAAACAGCAAGACCTTACATGGGTGTAAGTCGGCTCGGGTGTCGGCATGGGCTTCTGTTTTGGGTCCAGCCACTGTTCTCAGGCGCTGACATAATCATCCAGCACTCATTTCTCGTCACTTGTCACAATGCGGACCAAGAACAGTTCAACATGGTCACGTGAAGCAGGGAAAGCATGCATTCATGCGATTTGCTCTCTTCTCATCTATGAGTTGATGGGGTACCAAAGGTATCCTCTTGTGCACCTTCCCAAGTTGACGCAGGTGCGTGATAATGCTCGTGTGGGTAGTCCCCAGCTATTGGGCCAACTTCCGCGTGTTCTTGCGTGGTTCGGTCTCCATTAAGGTCTTCAGGATGTCGATATCCACTGTTGCAGGTCTTCCTGCTTTGAGACGGTCTGACAGGTGAAATTTTCCCTCTCGAAACCGTTCGAACCAACGGTAGCACTGACGATGTGGTATGGCATTGGTGTACACACTGGCAGTGTTCATTACAGCGCTTGCAGGGTTGCTACCGGGACGAAAATTCATGCAGCATGCAAACGCGGATGTGCTGCTTGTCCGCTTCTGTGTTGGCTGGCCCTAAAACTCTTTGCCTTCTGATGGGTAACTCCCACTAACTTAAGCCACCTCCCTGCTGATGTCATGCCGGTTTGCTGCGCAATTTCGGTGTCCAATGTGTGCCGGGGCTTCGACTTGGGGTTCCTCGTCATCGGACATTACTTTCTTTCCAACCCCATAAAACTATGCACACAATCTCTAATTGCGCTTCACTTACACCGATAAATCTTTCTTCTACAGAACAAACAGCAAAACCGACTTTCTACAACTTGATACATGACGCATCGCAGCTACTGCCATTTGATTGGTCCCCGAAACAAGAACTGTGATTGGCCAGTAGGGTTGGCACTCACATTCCGCTTCTAACTGAATCACATCTGTGTTTGTTTTTTAGACTGAAGTAAGCATAACTTTATTTTGTATTGCCGATATTTGAATTTTGTTTTTTGTATTGAATTCAGCGTTAAATTCTTTTTTAATTTATATACAAACATTTGCATTTAGTGAAATATTAGAAAACAGTACGTAAAATGGCACATTTCGTGAAGAACCGTTTCGTACATTTAAGGATGATTTTAATTGAATATTGAACGAATGCTAAATATCGTTAGAGAAAAACAAACAAAAAATAATGAAATTTACCGAACAAAACTTTCTTTCACATATGAACTTGTTTTACGTCCCCCAGTGGTCGCAGTGGTCTAAGCTGTTGCTTCTAACCAATCGCTCGCAATGGGTTGCAATCCCCGTGAGGCATGGATGTTGTGTGTGTCTTACGGCACTGGCTCTCTCCCTTCCCTGGAATCAGCGGTCCTAAATTAGGACGGGTGACTGCTTATAGCTCATCGCATTGCTCCTGGTGGTCGTTAAGCCCCAAAACACAAACAAAATTACTGTTTTAAAGAAAAAAATGGAAATATTATTTACCCAATGATTTAGAGGATTCTAACGGAGGTTAGAACTGGTAATTAAATGTTCATAGTGGTGTAGTTGTTACTGGCATCCGCAGTGACAAGTATAACGGTACGAGAAACTAATATTATAATCCAGTATTGAGAGCAGAGAAAGTAACGAATAATTTGACACATTGGAAAGGCATTCGAATGAAACGTAAAATAAGAGTAATTTCCTCAAACTATGCCAAAGTAAATTATACCCTGAAACTTTAATTTGTTGCACATACCGCACCCTGTTCTACCAAGTAACACAAATGTGGCCAGCCTGAATCCTTTGCTGGGTATATAGAAGTCAGATACCTACGTACCGTTAGAGTATCTGTGACTGTGATCATTGGTAAATTTGGCAACATGACGGCACAGGTGGTGTAGTGGTTTAAGCAATGGCGTCTGAACATTCGTTCGAGATGGGTCCGGGTTCGAAATGTCGGTGAGGCATGGGTGTTTTGTTAGTCTTACGGCAGTTGCTCTGTCTCTTCCGTGGAGTCACTAACCGTAAATTAGGGACGTGCGACGGCTTATAGCACATCGAGTTGTTTATGGTGGTCGTTAAACTTCCAAACAAAGAAATATGAGCGAATTCGATCATAGGCAGATTCGTAGCGATGAGCATGGAGTTCTACATCTTGTTTATTACAGAACGTCTGGGACTTCAGATTGCAACCGTCGCGCGTGTATACCACAATTACATCAAAATCGGCAGTCGACGGGGAAAATGTGACCGTAAACGGAACGTTGATGTTTAAGGTGAGCGCCCGCCCCCTCACTCATGTAGGAACGGAGGACTACGTTGGGGAGGGAAACGCGTCGAGGTAAAACGAAGAGGTCACCTACGATGATTTGTGTAAAGATCACTCGATGTACAATGGCACGACTGGGATTTGGCAGCCGAAGCCCACGGCGAATACCCTCGTTAACACATTCGTTGCCTTGCTAGATCTACGTCAGACAGCGCATTTCACACATGCAGTACAGTATCAGATTAATGCTTTTTTTAGATCATGGGGATAATTTCATTTTAAGGTATGTATGTATTTATGTATGAAATTTCAGCTTTCAATGTTTTATGGTTTTCGATTAGTGAAGGAATATGCAATGCCACCTAGTGAGAAATTCACATGCGACTCACATTAAAAGTAGCTGGTAGTAAATGAGTTAAGAGCACTTCACCCATCTCTCAGGTTAAAGAGCACTGCTGCTAAATCATAGAAGAGAGGAAACGGTTTTTTTTTTTCTCCCAAATCGGGGTCCCAACTACAGCACGCCAACTGGAGGCTGCATGTAGCGTAGACCACACGAAGCTATGAGCGCCAACTATTAAGTCGGTGTGTTACAGGTTGGTGGGGGTGCTGTAATGTCTTAGGGTGTGTACGTGAATCATCTTAGAGGTCTCTTGTAGCTATTAAGACCACCATCACGGCACAAGGCTAAATGGGCAACCATTACTCCTACCGCAGGAATGGTTATCAACTTTCCACAGCAGGATACCTTCTTGAAAAAGACAACGCTCTTCCCCATTGCTCACGTTTGTCGAAGGACTAGATGGATGAACATTCCAGTGAGTTCGCAATGCTCGAATATCTCTCTGATTCCCCGGATTCGAATTTAATTGAGTGTCTGACGATGTCCTGGAATCATGGGTTGCAGTACCACTTGACGTTTTCCATCACCTGGTAGTCCATGTCACGACCTGGTGCAAGGGAGAAAGGTAGACCCACACGTTATTAGATGGCTGTGTATAATAATGTTTCCAACACGTGGTAGGGTCCATGACACGACGTATATCTGCCATTGTGAGGGCGAAAGGTGGGCCCATAGTCTGGTAGAGATCATGCCCCGGCTTGTAAATGGTATGCACGTAAATAATGCAAAGAAATTTACGAATCATGTTTAATTGGTATGTAAAATGTAAGAATTACTCTAATACATGACACATCTCTAATGCCGACCTAGTGACCAAATGGCAGAGGCGCAAGCTTTTGGCTTATAAAATTTAGCCCCGGATTTAAGTACCGAATGAGCCACTAGGGTTTGTTCTTCTACTGCACTGGTTTCGTCCATTTCCTGAAACCAGCGACACTAAATTAGGGACAATACTCTTTATAATATTAGGTGGTCAAATGGGGCTTATAGCTTAGAAGATAACAGAAAGAAGAAATGCTTTTGCAAGATTTTAAATGAAATACCAATGCATGAAGATAATTCTTTCATAAACGGAAATGTAACTTAAAAATGAAGGAATTCTTTAAAATAATTTTAAATATGAAATGTAAGAAATACAAACAATAGTTCTTTTTAAATGCAGAAATATAAAACAAAAGAAATATTTCCAGAAACGGCATTTAATTGAAAATCAAAATCAATTACCTTGAAATAAATTTAAATTGAAACTAAAAAAACGAATTTCTTGTATGAAAGACATTTAAACGAAATGCGTGAAAAACTTGAAATTAACCATTTTAAAACTGGTATTAATACAAAAAGTAAATAGGCGTGTCTGTACTGTGCTGAAGTTCAATGCAAGCGAAAAAAATATGAATTATCTTAAATATATTTTTGGATATTGGCATGAGAAGTGAAAAACATCTCAAAATATCGTGAAACAAAATATGAATAAAAGTAAGAACTGATGTAAGTATATTTCAAGTGAAAGTTAACATAAAGAGTAAAGAATTTCTTAAAGTGCATTTAAAAAAATCAAAAGGTAAATGAACGAATATGAATATATTTCAATTCTTTATATTTATCTAAAATATGTTTTAATCAAGTAATATTATAGAAATAAGAATATACTAAAATAAAGTTGAACAAAATGTAAATGAAAGAAATAAGATTTATCTAAAGTGTAAGATAGTTTAATCAACATGAAGGGAAAATTACGGTATAAACGAAACAAATTAAAGAAACAGTTACTGAAAATAGTATTATACTGTAAACCGGTTGCGGTTCGTGGTCTTGTAGAGCAAGTAGCCCACTCCTAACGAAAACTGATATATTAATATTTTTATATGATTTACAATGGTATTGAAAGTACATCACGAAACAAATACAAAAAACAACAACTAAAAACAGTATTAGACGCCAAGTGCAACTCATTATGTAGTGGCATGCTCAAATGCGCCACAAAACCGAATACAATAGATAAGATGTAAAAGGATATGTCCATTGTTTTGTTACTTTTCCGGTTTACTGTTAAATTTGCCACCTATAACTAGAATCTAGTTGCTACCTTATGTTTGCCTACTAAACACAGCCAAAGTCAGTACATTACACTCGGGCGCATAGGCTTCTCAATTTTGTCGGCAAAATGTATAAAATCTTTGACACCATTTGTCGGCCACACAAAATTTCACCCGTGAAGAATTAACATGGAAAGTTAACTACCGCATTTTTTCATATCCATTCATTCTAGTTATATGTTTCGGAACTGAACTTCCTAATTCGTTCAGGATTTTTATATTTGAATTTTTACTGTAATTTAAGATATAGCTTAAGTCTTCGCACTCTTTTGATTTCCAGTTCTGTTCTATCGGATGCGAGGAGAACGTATGTTTTAGTAAATAATCAACAGTGTTCATGATTAAGGAGACAAACGTGCAACTTCTCATATTTCATTGTTTGTGTAAGGACTAGGCTAAAGCCCGTTAATAATGGCGGTGGAAAATAAGATACGTAGAGTAAATTTTAAAAACCAGGTATTCTTTTTTGTTTGTGATGTCCTAATGTGAAAGTATGTTTCATTAGCATTACAGAAATGAAAAAAAGTACTACGACATAGTTGTTACGTCACACGTTGACATAATTCGTAGTTTCCATTCACGGAATACCTGCCCGAAAACATGAGAAGCTAAGCGGAGCGTCACAAATATTTCTTTCTCAGTTGATGCTGTGGTGAGGACGTCACATAATTATATCCTGAAAGCACAGCGAGCAAAATATTTATAACCCATGTGTCATTTATTCAGCAAAAAAAAAATCATTATAATATAAAAAAAAACAGACTACATTGAACAAATTATAATGTAAATTACGTACAGGAAAGAAACAGTTCTTATGCTCAAAAATATATTTGTACAGGTGTGAGGATCTCCGCGGAGGAGAGGCTTCTACTGTATTTAAATATGTTTTATGTGTATTCAATTGATGTTCTATTCAAATTTGCCTTACAGTGATGAATGACATTTTGTTTGAGGGTATGTGTTCAACTAACGGCGGTGTAAGGTATATTGTATGAAAACGGACAATTTATTCTTACAAACCCACTGCTGGATATTTTGTGAAACTTCTATTAAAAGACGCCGTGTTGCTCTGACCGTTTAAGACAGTCCGTTTTAGGTTAAAGTGAACGAACTATACGTGATGTTTTGTAGGCCTTCTTACATGCTTGGAGGCGGAACCAAAGTGGGAGTCGTTACGAGGTGTCAAGACTGCGACCCCCAAATACACTGCTGGACAATTGCTAAGGACAGATCATAAACGGGTATATAGAGCATAAAAAAGTAAGTGTGGTTGGATGCCAAGTGAAATAAAATAATGTCAGAATGCCAGGACATTACAAGAAAGACAATTTATTGTGCTCTGAAATCCAGAAGGCTTTGGAACGTGTTGAAGGGACAAACAGGCCATTTTGTGCAGAATACGTAAACGTGAAGAAAATGCAATTACCGTCCGCAGGCGTTCCGGCGTAAGATGTCAATACGGTATATGGCCACCATGGAGGGCGATGTAAGATTCCACACGTCGTGTCCTGCTTTGCACAACATTATCATGCAGCTGTTGGGGTAATTTATCCCATTCCTCTGTCAGTACACGGATGAGGGTGTCATTGTTTATTGGAGGGCATTGGCGACCAGCAAGACTCCTCCACAAAGCATCCCACACATTTTCAATGGGATTCAGATCTAGAGAACGTGCTGGCCATACGAGGCGTTGAATATCCTTGCTCTCAAGACACTCCTGGACAGCGCGTGTTCGATGACATGTTGCGTTGTCGTCCATGAAAATGAATCTATTACCGGCAGCACCACGGAAAACGCAAACATGAGGTAGCAGAACATCATTAATGTATCGTTGGCCAGCCATAGTTCCAGTTGGAAGCACATAGAGGGACGTACGGCCATTGATCATGATGCCAGCCCATACCATGACACTACATGTCGGATATCGGTCCCTTTCCTGTATGTTTGCTGGACAATATGCAGTACCACTATCACGCCAGATCAGTTGTCGTCGACAATCAGACGATAGATTGTATCTACTCTCATCTGAGAAGAGGACAGCAGACCAGTCGTTATCAGTCCAATTGCGATGTTGACGGCACCATTGCAAACGGGCGGTACGGTGACGTCTGGACAATGGGATGCACACAACAGGACGTCGGGCGTATAGTCCTCCTTCATGCAAACGTCTGGCGACAGTTTTTCGGGAGATCCGCTTGCCAGTAGCAGCCATAAACTGATTTGCTACCTCACTAGCTGTGCTGCGCAGGTGTCTTTTTGTTGATAGCACTATGTACCGATCTTCTGCAGGTGTCGTGCTGCGAACACGACCTCTCCCGTGACGTTTGGTACACTCTCCATTTGTTTGAAATGATTTCCAAAGCCTTGAAACAACACTGTGGCTGACGTCGAACTCCCTGGCAACATCTGTTATTTTTCGCCCTTCTTCAATCTTGCCAATAATACGGCCACGCGTAAAATCATCTAGGTGATGTCGGGAAGACATACTGAAAATTGCAAGTTCGTCAATTGATTCTTTCCTGTTCAACTTTGCGTTTAAACAACAACGGTCAATACGCGTCAAATCCTTTATATCTCTTATCAGCGCTATGACGTCACGAACAAGTTCGGCAATCCAAAATTTGCATACGCACAACACGTCTTACTGTATCCCGCACGGGTATCGTTCACTTGACCGAAAGGTCACTTGACCGAAAATCACTTCGCCGAAAATCACTTGATCGAAAGGTACATTTCACCGAAGGGTCACTTGACCGAAAAGTTCATTTCATCGAAAGGACACTTGATCGAAAAGTTCATTTCACCGAAAGATTACTTTACCTAAAAGTTCATTATATCGAAAGATCATTTCACCGAATGGTCAGTTTATCGAAAACTTAGAATTTTGTTGTTATAGATCTGTTGGAGTATGGTGCTGGTTTTTAAAAAACTGGTCACCTAAACATTATTGGATTGTATAAAAAATACACTTTTAATTTCTTTTAAACACCTCCCCATAAGTAGGTTTTTCGAAATATAACATTAATTATAAGTCATGGATAGACCTGTGCCTTTTTGCCAAATTTTAATCCCCGAGCTCATATTCATGAAGTTTACATAACAACTCAAGTTAATGAGTTGTTATGTAAACACCTTTATTCAGACAAAAAAAATCAGTTTTAGGGCCCTTGGCCTCGGTTTAGGCCTTTTTAGAACATTTTAATCGTGCGTGCTCATATTCATAAGGTTTACGTAAAATATCCAGCTAATAATGTTGCACATTTATTCAGGCAAAAAAGAATCAATTTTTGGGCCCTAGGCCTCGGCTTAGGCCTTTTTAGAAAATATTAACCGTGCGTGCTCATGTTTATAAGGTTTACATAAAAACTAAAGTTAATGATGTTGTACTCTTATTCAGGCCAAAAGAATCAGTCTTAAAGCCCTTGGCCTCGTTTTAGGCCTTTTTAGAAAATTTTAATCCTGCGTGCTCATATTTATAAGGTTTACATAAAATGTCAAGTTAATAATGTCGCACATTTATTGAGGCAAAAAAGAATCAATATTAGGGCCATAGGCCTCGCTTAGGCCTTTTTAGCAAATTTTAATCGTGCTTGCTCATGTTCATAAGCTTTACATAAATAGTAAAGTTAATAATGTTACACATTTTTTCAGGCAAAAAAGAATCAATTTTAAGGCCCTAGGTCTCAGCTTAGGCCTTTTTAGAAAATTTTAACTGTGCTTGCTCATGTTCATAAGCTTTACATAAATAGTAAAGTTAATAATGTTACACAATTTTTCAGGCAAAAAAGAATCAATTTTAGGGCCCTAGGTCTCAGCTTAGGCCTTTTTAGAAAATTTTAATTGTGCTTGCTCATGTTCATAAGCTTTACATAAATAGTAAAGTTAATAATGTTACACAATTTTTCAGGCAAAAAGAATCAATTTTAGGGCCCTAGGTCTCAGCTTAGGCCTTTTTAGAAAATTTTAATTGTGCTTGCTCATGTTCATAAGCTTTACATAAATAGTAAAGTTAATAATGTTACACAATTTTTCAGGCAAAAAAGAATCAATTTTAGGGCCCTAGGTCTCAGCTTAGGCCTTTTTAGAACATTTTAATTGTGCTTGCTCATGTTCATAAGCTTTACATAAAAAGTCAAGTTAATAATGTTGCAATTTTTTTCAGGCAAAAAGAATCAATTTTAAGGTCCTAGGCCTCAGCTTAGGCCTTTTTAGAAAATAATAACGGTACGTGCTCATGTTCATAGGTTAACCTAAAAACTCAAGTTAATGATGTTGCACACTTTTCAGGCTAAAAGAATTAAGTTTAGGGCTCTAGGCCTCGGCTTAGGCCTTTTTAGCAGATTTTAATCGTGCGTGCTCATATTCATAAGGTTTACGTAAAAAGTCAAGTTAATAATGTTGCACATGTATTCAGGCAAAAAAGAATCAATTTTATTGCCCTTAGGCCTTTTTTTTTTTTTTTTTTTTAGCTTAGGCGTTTTTAGAAAATTCTAATCTTGCTGGTTTATAAGTTTACATAAAATGTCAAGTTAATAAGTTAATAATGTTGCACATTTATTAAGGCAAAAAAGAATAAATTTTATTGCCCTTAGGGCTTTTTTTTTTTTTTTTTTAGCTTAGGCGTTTTTAGAAAATTCTAATCTTGCTTGTTCATAAGTTTACATAAAATGTCAAGTTAAAAAAAATCAAGAGGGGGGGGGGGTTAAAGATTGCCGTTTCTGGGCATATATTGAGAACTGAATTGGGAACTCCAAACGCATTTCGCGAAAACGGTCCATGTAAGCCAAGCGAGGCGAGAATTGCACTTTAATTTGAAGAAAAAAATTGCCGAGGATCCGAGGTACACCTAGTTTTGGGAGGGTGTACCCCCAACTTCCGTAATATTATGTTCGGGGCCGCTGGAGTCTGTCAGTGTATCCAGGATGTTCCCCTTGAAGCGTCCGCGAGGTCCGTCATCTTGGGGGGGGGGTTGGCTTTCCCCCAAAATGTTAAAATGGACGTAGAGCTGTAAACATTAGACCCATGCTTTATATAATGATTCTGTACACGACCACGAATTTTCAGGAATGTGGAGTGAAACTGAACCCCCCCCCCCCGTTTCCAAGAGCTCTTCAGGGGTAACATCGAGGATACACTGATGACCGACTCCAGAGGTCCAGAATATAAAATTACGGAAGTTGGGGGTAGAGCCCTCAAAACCAAGGACCTCGTATCCCTTTTACAGACTTCACCAAATTTCTGGGGGAGGGGGAAGGGCATACATAGTTTGGCACTAAACACAACATGAAGAATTGAAATTGCGAGCAAATCCCTTACCTTGAACACCTGTCTGCGCTCTTAGAAACTTGGGGGAGGGTGAATTCGTCCCACCCTCCTGAAAATTCGTGATCGTGTACAGAATCATTATATAAAGCAAGGTTCTAATGTTTACAGCTCTACGTCCATTTTAACATTTTTGGGGAAAGCCCCCTCCCAAAGCTCACGGACTTCGCAGACACTTCAAGGGGAACATCCTGGATACACTGACAGACTCCAGCGGCACAGAATATAATACTACGGAAGTTCGGGGTACAGTTCCCTCAAACCAAGTGTACCTCGGATCATCGGCAATTAATTTCTTCAAATTAAAGCACAATTCTCGCTTGGCTTACATGGAACGTTTTCGCGAAATTCGTTTAGAGTTCCTAAAAAGGCCTAAGCCGAGGCTTAGGGCCCTAAAATTGAATCTTTTTTGTCTCAATAAATGTGCAACATTATTAACTTGACTTTTTGCGTAAACCTTATAAATATGAGCACGCACGATTAAAATTTGCTAAAAAGGCCTATGCGGAGGCCTAGGGCCCTAAAATTTATTCTTTTTGCCTGAATAAATGTGCGACATTATTAAGTTGACATTTTATGTAAACCTTATAAATATGAGCAAGCAGGATTAAAATTTTCTAAAAAGGCCTAAGCCGAGGCCTAGGGCTTTAAAGACTGATTCTTTTGGCCTGAATAAGTGTACAACATCATTAATTTGAGTTGTTATGTAAACGTTATGAACATGAGCACGCACGGTTAAAATTTGCTAAAAAGGCCTAAGCGAGGCCTACGGTCCTAATATTGATTCTTTTTTGCCTGAATAAATGTGCAACATTATTAACTTAACTTTTTGCTTAAACCTTATAAATATGAGCACGCACGATTAAAATTTGCTAAAAAGGCCTAAGCGGAGGCCTAGGGCTTTAAGACTGATTCTTTTTTGCCTGAATAAATGTGCAACATTATTAACTTGACTTTTTGCGTAAACCTTATAAATATGAGCACGCACGATTAAAATTTGCTAAAAAGGCCTAAGCGGAGGCCTAGGGCCCTAAAATTGATTATTTTTGCCTGAAAAATTGTGTAACATCATTAACTTGATTTTTTATGTAAACCTTATGAACATGAGCACGCACCGTTAAAATTTGCTAAAAAGGCCTAAGCGAGGCCTACGGCACTAATATTGATTCTTTTTGCCTGAATAAATGTGCGACATTATTAACTTGACATTTTATGTAAACCTTATAAATATGAGCATGCAGGATTAAAATTTTCTAAAAGGGCCCAAGCCGAGGCCGTGGGCTTTATGACTGATTCTTTTGGCCTAAATAAGTGTACAACATCATTAACTTGAGTTGTTATGTAAACCTTATGAACATGAGCACGCACGGTTAAAATTTGCTAAAAAGGCCTAAGCGAGGCCTACGGCCCTAATATTGATTCTTTTTTGCCTGAATAAATGTGCAACGTTATTAACTTGACTTTTCATGTAAACTATTTATGAACATGAGCACTGAACATGATTTTTATGAAAAACGTATGAACATGATAAAACTTGCTAAAAAGGCCTAGGCCGAGGCATAGGGACTTAAAATTAATTATTTTTGCCTTAAAACTAAATCTTTGCGTTCTCTGTGACACGGAGAAATCAAAAGTGCAATTTGAGTATGATCCCCTAACGTTTCGGTGGTCTGTCTGTCAAACTTGCACCATGCTTCAACAGATCCTGTAATGAAATCTAGCGTTTTCGATAAACTGACCCTTCGGTGAAATGACCTTTCGATGAAATGAACTTTTAGGTAAAGAGACCTTTCGGTGAAATGAACTTTTCGATCAAGTGACCCTTCGGTGAAATGTACCTTTCGATCAAGTGACCCTTCGGTGAAATGAACGCTTCGATCAAGTGATCTTTTGGTGAAACAATTTTTTCGGTGAAGTGATTTTCGGTCAAGTGACCCTTCGGTGAAGTAAACGTCGGGCAAATGAACCAGACCCATCCCGCACTTATGCTAATTTCCACATTTTCCTGCCTTCCATTTTATGGTTGCTATCGTTGCTATTGTCACCCGTCCTTAGCAATTGTCCGGCAGTGTAGTTGAAGGGTTCGCGAGGAGGAGAGGAGAGACGAGGAGATGTCAAGGAGGTACAGCATGTTTTTATATATATATACTATACTGTGCAAATTAATTGGAACAAAGTAAAAAAAATCACTCTTTTATACAAAACTATGCCTTTATATCTTTCTATGCCTTGATATGCACTGATAAATACCTGTATTAGTATGAAGTATGACCTCCTTTAGCAGAAATGACGTCTTGAATTCGTTTTGGCATTGACTCCACTAATTGAGTGCACATATTTTTGACTTCATAATCGTGGAGTCACACTTTTATAGCATTCGTTATCATGCGTTCTTTAGTTGTACAGTCCATTTTACCTAAACGTCTCATCAAAATATTCCACAAGTTTTCTGTGGGGTTTAAGTCTGGTGAATTTCCAGGCCAATCAAGCAAATTAATTTGATTTTCCAGCATGAAATTCTTGACCAATTTCGAATTGTGACATGTAGCCAAGGCATGTTGAAATGTCTCGTTAAAAGTTTGCATGAATGGAACAACCCTACGTTGTAATATTTCTAGGTACTTAGCTGAATTCATCATACCTTGAACAGGAACTAAGCTTCTAGTGCCATTTGATGCGAGAAAACCCCAAAACATCTGTTTCAGAGGGTGTTTACAGTTTGTTTGACATGCTCAGGTCCTAAGGGTTCACAGTTGCTTGGTTTAACGACATTTGTTTGGTAACTCTGGACAAATAAATGAGTTTCATCATTGAAAATTACCTTTTTCCACTCGTCAGCAGTCAATGATTTATATTTTTTGGCCCATGCTAAACGGTTTATCTTCATTTTCGCATTCAAATATTGTTTTTTCGTTGGTCTTCTTGCCTTCCGGCTAACTTCCAGAAACCTACGGCGTAGAGTTGAATCACTAACATCACAACCACTAGCCAATAAATCTCTCTGAAGGTCGGTGCTTGTTTTTTTTGGATTAATTTTACTATTTCTGATTAGATATTTATCGGTTTGTGGAGTTGTTTTTCGTTTTCGTCCACATTGACCTCTCGTTTTTGGAGACGATGATCCAGATGCATTGTATCGCGTAAGCAGCCTTGCTACACTTGATTTGCCTACACCAACTGCAGAAGCGATATCTCTCACTGCCATAGATATGTGATCCTTCAGAGCAATTATTTTTGCACGCTTCCTTGGGAAAATATCCATTTTGTAATACACGAAAGCAACACGTACTCACAGAGAGCAAAAACTAACATCCACCTGTCACACACGAAAGCTCAGAACTGAAGCTGAAGTGCCTATTTCCTGTTTAAAACCGGTTAAACCACATTCTTACTATCAAGTTCTAACCGTGACACCACCTCACAGCTGATAAAACCGGTTTACGTGGCTTTCCAACATCAACTGGCGATCACATTACAATTCTGAGAACAAAATAGCTTGTCCGAATTAATTTGCACGGTATAGTATATATATATATATATATATATATATATATATATATTCTATAAAGAAGATACCTAAGCAAAAAAATACAAATATAATTTTGACTCACACCTAGTACAACATAGAAAAGGTTATGTATCTACCTGTGTGAGTAAAAGGAGAAAAGATAAAAAAATAAAATAAAACAACTGAATGTAGAAGGTGTCGAGAATACTGAGCCTTGGCTTTATCAAGGACCAGCAAAAACTCTGCATTTTCTCACTTCCACAAAGACCTAGTTGGAAATGGGTTTCTGCAAGGCCATAGATGCAAGTAACATTCCCACCTAAAATAGTTTAAAAAATATATATATGTCATGTCCTCCGTAGAGTTGCATGACCTAGCACTGGTTAACAATTTCGCTTGCATCCATTAACCTTCCTGGCCCGACCCATGCTCTTCATCTGTTACTATTAAACAGAGAGAAGAAGATTAAAGAGAACTCAAGCTGTGAGAGTGACATAATAATTAGAAATGATTTTCAGCCATAACGAAATTCCAGGTTCGTTTGAGAGAGAATTTAAACCTGAAAATCAATGCAAAAGAAATCCAAATTTTTACATTGCAATTAAAAAAGGAAATATTAATTTTTAACGAACAGAATTTTGACAGAAAACTTGAGTCTAAAACCCCTACTCTACAACTTATGACAGCACGAAAACGAGAATAAGTTAAAGATAATAATTAACTAAAGAAAACTTTGTGAAAGTTATATACCTTAAACAGTTAGTTGCAATATGTACAAAGTATTTCAGCAGTGCTTTGTGTGCATAATTAATTAGTTATTAAGAACTTAACTACTTTGAAAAAACAGCGCATAGACAGCGCATAGAAAAGGAACAAGCTTAGCCATCTTCTGTTCCTAGGTACCCCAAAAGACGCTCAAAGTTACAAAGAAAAGAAAGAGTTAAAACCCGCAAAAATGTTAACAGACTAACCAATGCCTAAAAGCTGAAAAGCTAAAAAACTACAGAGAAAAAGTACATGAAGTACAAACATTGAACTTATAAAACCTAGAACCCAAAAACCAGGAAGAGAGCTTACCTCTTGTTTGACAAAAACTTTTCTCCTCACAAGAGAAGAACATGGCTGACCTCTTCCGCCACTCCCTAGACGCTGGGGGCAGTGAGGGTGGGGCTGATGGCCTTCTCATACAGCAAGAAACCAACGCGCGGAGATTTTAACCAGAGAAAAAAATATTATAAACTTAAGACTGTGGATCTGTATGATCAGAAAGAGCAGAATTAACTCTCCAGAATACATGAGGAATATTATAAAATACACGAGCAGTGTATTTAATAATCTTTGCATGTATTAAATCACCTTAGTGAGCTTCTATAGATTAATCAGAATCTTATTAATTTTAATGTTATTTTTACTATCTTTAGTATAGCTATCCTAGTGATGAATAACTAGTTTTCTTTTTTTATTTGTTTTTATTTTCTTTTATAAACAGATTTTTAAGCTTTTTTTGTGATTTTGTTTATATTATTTAATTTTTTGTTTTAATAGGACCGTCATAACCATAGCACTAAGGTTCCTTTAGGTAGTTAATAGGCATCCTCTAGCCAACTTCCTTACGGCTTTGATTGGTCAGAATCATATTATTAACTGTGTAGAAAATTAAAACAGATCTGCCAACCTTACTCTATTATTCAGAATAATTTTTCTTAAAGTTCTTTTGATGAAAGAAGAAGGAATTTCGTTCTCTAGAAAACTTTCTAATAGTATATTAATGTGGTAATTGAAGTCCAAATTGTTGCTGCAAATTCTTGAAATTCTTAGGACCTGAGAAATTAGTACATTCTCAATTACTTTGGTTGAAATGTTATTATTCCAGTGTAGATATTTAATTACTTTGAAAGGAAAATTAACTCTTTTATCAAAGAGGCTAATAGATGGGTTACCTCTGTTGAGCTTAATGCTTAAGTCTAGGAACTCAAGTTCCTGATTACTGTGGTTGGTTTTACATAAGTTAAGAGAGCTAGGATAGATATTATCAAAATCACTCTCTATAACTTCTGAATTATTGATACACAGCAGATCATCAATATATCTAAAAGTGTAAAGGTAGTTATCTGAGCAGGTGGGGTGATTTTTAATGAATTTATATTCCTTAAAGAACAGGAATAGATTAGCGATATTCGTGGACGTTGATGTTCCCATGGGAATACCGTTCACTTGCTTATAGAGAGTATTATTATATAAGATATGGTTATTTTTTATGCAGCAATTGAGATAAGAGTTCCAAGTTCCTACATCAACAAATTGGTTAAGTTTAAACTCTGCATACAGCTCTTTAAAGGTAGTGATTATATCTGATAGAGGCAGATTAGTATATAGGTTTTCAAAATCATAACTATTAATATCTAGGGGACAAACTTTGAGTATAGTAGAAATTACTTCTGCATTATTATTAATTATCCAAAAATCTCTGTACATCAAGTTAGAACAGTTTCTAATGTGTTTCAAAACCTTCTTTAAGACATCTTCAAAAGCAAGATCTATTTTCTTTTTATGACTCCTTACTCCACTAGCTATGAACCTGAACTTCACAGGATCCTTATGAAACTTAACCGTTGCAAAAAGAAATGGAAATTCAGGCTTATATCTTCTAGTTTGTGGAATTTTAAGTTTCTTGAAGAATGCCTTAAACCGATTTTCTAACTGCTTGGTAGAATAACTTACGGCCTCGTATGTTACTCTATTATTGAGTTCCATAGTTAACAATTCAAAATAGAACTTTTTACAGATAATTGCAAAATTATTGCTAGCTTTATCCGTAGTGGTAAAAATAAATTGGTCTTGTAGTTTGGAGAGTGACCTTTTAGCTTCTCCAGAGAAAAAGAGATTTCTGTCGAAACAAAAGTCCAGACCTGCCAACTCACCGGTGAAGCTATTGATTATATTATATTTCCATTCTGCGAAGGCCTCAATAGGCTGATTGTACCTTAAACTGGTTTTTACGATGTACCTATTAACATCTTGCGTGAAGCTCTCAAGAATCCTTTCTTTGGTAATTGTGAAGGAAGGTCTGAATTTAGAGCCATACTCTAATAAATTCCTAAGCTTTTCATTTTCAACAAAACTCAAGTTTCCGGTGATAATATGGTTGTAATTCTTATCATAGTGAACTGTTTCTTTATGTTCATCACAAGAACATGTAGTAATTACAGGAATGTAGCTCGAAGAGTTAAGTTTGTAGTTTTTAACTTCAGTTTTGCTCTTAAGTATATATATATATATGTGTGTGTGTGTGTGTGTGTGTGTGTGTGTGTGTGTGTGAGAGAGAGAGAGAGAGAGAGAGAGAGAGAGAGAGAGAGAGAGAGAGTTCGTTCGTTCGTTCGTTCTGAATAAATATAATCGAACATTTGTACTAATGGAGTCTTGAAACTATTTCAAAGAAGGGCCTACTTCATTCATCCTACTATAAAGGATAAAACGAACCGCCGAAATATGGGACACTTCTAAGAGAAATAACTGCCTGAAACAACGCCAGCTACATCCACAACAGGCTTTGTACACGTTCAATAAAGTGCGAAATAATTATGGCCCTCTGGGCTTTTAATTCTTATGTGTCACTTTTAGAAGCTGGAAATTTGTAATATTTTGTCCACCCATTTTGAGCATTGTAGCAAGCTTCGATTCGACGAGGTAAGCTGTCATACAAGTCCTGAATATACTTTAAAACCATAGAATTCCATCATTCAAGAATAGCTGTTTTCAAACTAGTCTTATTCATGAAATGACGCCCATTTTCATACATCTTCCGTGCCAGCACATACCACACATACATTCTTTGTTATATTTAGATCAGGTAATTATTTCGTCTACTATAGTTTCCATTCACTGAACACCAACACGAAAAGCTCAGCGGTGGGACAAACGTTAAAACAAAGCAAATTATATTGTTTGTGATTATATGTTATCATTTGTAGTGTCCCACTCTGATGAAACCAAACAATGGCACTAAAATAATCCAGTAACTAACGAAAGGTACAAAAGAGAGCGATTGAATTTTTCTCCGGTAAAAAACAACGAAAATGGGCGACCTGGATAATGTTCCCCGATGCTTCCCTGCGAAGCGCCGGCTAGCTTTCGGCAGCCTTTGACTGCGCATGTTCCTCTTATGCTGGAGTGGCGTAAGAGGAACCTCTTATGCTGGAGTGGCGGGAAATAGTAAAAATGAAAACTCAAAGCTGTTTTTATTGCCGTAACGGTGCTTTTCAGAACCCATAATAACACATTAATTTATTATGTTTTTAATGTAATCTTCTTACTTACAGAACTTTTTCTTCGCAACTTTTTTCTTTAATGTAACAAAAATTTCGTGAAAAATGGTGAATAGAGCACGTGCTGATAAGCCCCCATAGAAGAGCCCCCACTGCTGTAAACATATTTCATCCAAATATTTACATAAGTGAATTTTCGGAACGTGTATATTAATGCAAACTATTTACGGAGAATTGAGATATTCCTTTAAGGTGCCAAATATCGATGGCAAGAATGCCACAAATTTTACATTTAAGTCAAATAGTGAAAAAACAATTTCGCTAAACGAGTTCTTTGCTTTTTTTTTGTGAAAATATAATTAAAAAAGTGAGTATTTAATTTCTTCAGTCACCATCTGAGAAGGTTATTATTATTAGAGCAATGAAAACGAAAGGGTAAGATATTCAATTTTTCTTAGTCTCTTTCGATTGGAATTCATTTCCTCTTTACTTGATTTATCCAAACAATGTACTTTCCTTACTTTCGTCTGTTTCTAGCCTTGCGAAGTTTATTCTGCCCAGACTTATTATCGCGTTTCTATTGTTTGTCACTTCAGTTCGGCCCAATTAATATTCTTTAATTGGGCCCAAGGGAAGAATTACTTGGACCAAACAACGAAAGCTCCTGCTCCTTACTAAACGCTGGAACGCATGCTGTCCTACTTACTGTGAAAAACACGAACCAATATTTCTTCGTTTCTCGTAGAAAAGCAGTTTGGTTATTTTTTAATCAATTCCGTCTGCTTAGATTTATTCGTCAGCTATATAACAGACAGAATTGTTTAAAAAGTTTCCAGAGAAAATGAGATTGATTTGCAGTCTAAAGTAACGATTTTTTTTTATTTTATCCTAGACTTCTGGGCATGATACGTTAATCGATAAGGGAATGAGAGCTTTATTTCAGATAACCTATTTTTACTTGCACTGTTTTTTTTTTTTTTAATATAAAACTGGGAAAAAAATTCCACTAATTTAATCATAGAATGAGGGTTAGCCGTCAGCTCCCATTTTAACGATAGTATCAGCGTTGCGCGTACCGCAAAGGATATTGCACAGGAGAGAATTGAAAACAAAGCTGACAAAAGTTTTGGTCATTATTTCATAGGCTGACGAGTAAAGTCATTCTATAGTTAGTCGCGTGATCTCAGACTAATGTACATAGAATACCATTGAAATACCCTCTTGGAACATGGGCTTAATCATTCGTCACAATTATATGTTCATAAAGTTTCTTTTAAAATAAAAGGAAAACAGGTACTATTTTTCGACTCGTTGCTACTTTTATTAGTACTGCCGTTACATATTAAGTTATTAATATGAAGTTAGGTTTTAAATTTGTCGCAAGTATTTACACTTAAGAATTTTGATTTGTTGGATTTTCTTTGACAGTTGGGCAGTGCGTTTAATAACATCAAAATTTCAACTTCTTGAATCACTTCGTAGAGATGGTTCAAACTTAGCGCATAAATAAAATGGTATTGAGAATATGGCACATCGTGACGTGGATATTGTGATGCTCGTTTTGTGAGTCTCTCTAAGTAAGTGGTATGTCCCCTTTGTTGATTACACACTGAGCAAAACGTAATGCATACATTCCATTATTCCATCGTTCTTCTTACACTTGGAGATGCTGATTTCCGAGCGTATGTGCAAAGTCCAGACATCCTCGGAGACTAATTTTGTAAATCTTCAAGATGTGCTCACTGGGAGAAAAAAATCTGGTGATATGGTTTGCGCCGGGTGTTAACACATCACCGAGGCACTGAAGCGCAACGCGATGCATACAACAACGTGTATTATCTTGTTTCAATATGACATTAGGAATGCTTGGGAGGAAGGGTGAGAAAATGGATTCCAGGATGCGTCATCTGCGTATCATACTTGTATCGTTCCTCTGAAGAACACCAAAGACGATCAAGGTAGTAATGCTGTAATTCCGATTACGTGGGAACTTTTGGCGTACATGAAGTACGCTGGATTTCTCTTCTGAACGAGGCGGCACCATGCGGCAATTATGTACACCCAAATAAAAGCTAGACTCGTTGGATAAGAGTATTTGGTGTTATTCCTCTACGCAGAAGATCCCCTTCACTCCCGACATCACAACTGACGTTACTCGTGATGGTAGGCGGTCTGTAGCAACTAACGCATTGAGTGCCGTGCATGCTATTCAGTTTCCTCCAAATCTTGTCGAATAATCCTCGCATAGACCAGAGCATGAAATGCAGGAATCGTAAATTTATTCTCTGACACCAGTAGATGAGGCCGAAAGGTTTGCAGTTCCTCATCTTCGGATCAGGCGATCAAATGAATCTGTGGTATGTCTGTGTGGACTAGATCCATGATGACTAACAGAAGTGTCCTTCCATATCCTCCGTTGTGGACATCATGTCGTTGTGCTTTACAGTACGACAGATTTGGATGGCTATTCGTTGTACTTACCAGGTTGGGTAATACATACACACCATGCGGCTCCACGCACGTAGCCAGGTGTTGATATCTATGTAGACTGCGTTGCCTTGACACACTTACAGTGTCCTACCACACACCTGAAAAACAAGTAACCTCATTATGGCACAATCGGAGCACCTCAAATAGGGTGTCACAAGTGACAATGTAAAATAAATCTGTGGTGCAAGGGTATCACGGCTCTGTTGTTTGTTTCACACGTACGTAGTTATTATTCATGGTTATTATACATGGTGCCTCAAAGTTCATCCGTATCGTTAATTTTGTATCCATGGGTGCAGGTTAAACAAATTTGAAATGTCAATCAAACTTCGCAATACTTAGATCATGTTTCAAAAATATTGATTTAGAACTTTGACATGTACATTGTTCCTCATAATTTCAATACATTCGTCTTTATTTCTTCGGCGTGTATTTAACACAGTTTAGTGCTTGGTAAATCAACAAAGAACATGCCATGTTCAAACAAAACCCTATCACGATGGATATGTAATCCAACTTTGAGCGATGTAGCAAAGATAATTTTTTTTTTGGAACACCTAAGTTAAAAAATGTATTTAACCCTTTTTGTCTCTCTTTATAACTACAAAAAACTATTGTGCAAAATCTTCACGCTTTTAACTCAATCCGACGCAAGTCAGATCCGTGCGGCAGAATTTGAGTGGAGTAAGAGCTATTTCATTTCTTCTGCTTCTAGGTTTCGTATTTCTGAAAAACTGAAATCGAGTTGTCCACGTTAAAATAATCAAACTTATCTTGTTCTTCGAAAATACCACCTCTGAGTGCCACAATCACATTTACGAGTTCTTGTAGATGAGAAATAATTAAGTTTCGACAACTTCGTCAAACCATCGATCTTGGATTATTACTGAAAACTAGAACTACAAGAGCCTGTTGTGCTGGTAACACCAGATTGGATTCGTGAGTGTATGTGTGTATTTTGTAATACACTCTTTTGCAATGTAATTAGGAAATACAGGAAGAGATGTTGGAAAACTAGAACATGTTTTAGGCATTTCTTTGGAGGGTGCCCTTCTTTTGATATGTTATTCAAGGTAGATGTGGCCATTACTTTAGAAGAAACTGATGCCTACATCTACTTTAGGCAATATATATCAAGTAAGGGATGTAAGGTCAGGTGATGCGTAACGTCACAGCATCTCCTTGACAAATGTCAACCCCGCCTTCTCGTGGTGCATCCTGTTCCCACTAAAGGGGCTCTGACGACCGCCAATAGCGGTATAACTATACCATCGGGATTAGAGGAAATTCTATCCCACACTCACCACCCCGCTTGGCCAGCGTGGTGAGTTATGGCCAAACCCTCCAAAATGATTCCACAACTTAAATCTTGGCCCTCAGTCTCCGGCAGCTGGAATGTACCTGGCCAAGGCAGCGGCCAGTGCGACATGAAGGCAGAGGGTGCTAAGAATCCCCGGAGGACCGGACTAGGCTGCCATCTGATGCTGACCTTGGCTACGTACAATGGACGCTCCCTATCTTCTGATTCAAGGCTTCTTGAATTGGAAGAGGAACTACAAAGGATCAAGTGGGACATCGTGGGGCTAAGTGAGGTAAGGAGAAAAGGAGAAGATCTCATCGAACTGAAAAGTGGACATCTCTTCTACTATCGTGGGACAGATACTGGCAGAACTAGTGGTGTTGGATTTATAATAAACAAGAAACTGAAGGATAAAGTTGTAGAAGTTGAAAGTTCCTCTGACAGAGCTGCACGACTTGTTATCCAACTCTCGAAAAGATACCAGGCTCAGATTATTCAAACTTATGCACCCACCACAAGTCATCCTGAAGAAGAAATTGAAGAATTTTATGAGGAAATTTGTCATCTAAATAATAAAGGTAAGCAGCACTTGAAAATAATTATGGGAGATTTCAATGCAAAAATAGGGCAACGGCAACAGAATGAAACTTCAGTAGGTAAATTCGGTCACGGCAACAGAAACCAGCGTGGAAATACTCTCGTTGAGTTTGCAGAGGCAGAAGGGTTTTTCATCTTGAACTCCTTTTTCAAGAAAAAGCCACACAGGAAATGGACATGGAGACATCCAAATGGGACGACAAGTGAAATTGATTTTATTATGTGTAACAAAAAATTCGTCATAGAAGACTGCAGTGTGCTAAACAAGTTCAACACAGGTAGTGACCATAGATTGGTGAGATGTAAGATGCACCTCAACACTAAACTTGAACGTGGCAAGCTCATAAGACAAACAAAATCTATTGACATAACCAACCTTAAAAAACACCATAATACCTTCAAGTTGGAACTGAAGAACAGGTTCTCTGCTTTAGAAGGCCTAACATCGGAAGAAGTGGACATCTCTGAAGTTAACAGAAAAGTAACCAAAGCTCTTATGGAAACAGCAACAAAATTAGCTGGGTCTAAGAACAAGTTGCATGTAAACAAATTATCAGGAAAAACGAAAATGTTGATGCAAAAAGAAGAGAGATGAGGACAACTAAAGAAGATGTGACTTCCAAAGTGGAATATATAGAGCTATGCAAGACAGTAAGAAAAAGTATCACTGAAGACGTAAGAAAATTCAACTGTGAGCTAGTGAGGAAAGCAATTAGAAAACAACCAAAGCCTAAAGATAGCAAAGGGACATCTCAGTAAGGGAAGAAAACAGATTATGGCACTGAGAAAAGAAGATGGTTCTGTAACAAGAAATAGAGGCAGAAATTTTGACAAGAGTGAAAGATTTCTACTCAAATTATATGAAAGGGATGATACATGCACTCCAGACATCATGAAAGATACCAGTACCAGAGTTCCTCCAGTCCTTCCAGCAGAAGTTGCACATGCAATCAAGAACATGAAGCGGGGAAAAGCTCCAGGAGAAGATGGAATTACTGTAGACATCATACAAGAAGCAAGTGGAGAAATCGAAACAGTACTCGCCCAAATTTTCACTCGATGCCTTAATGAAGGAAAGATTCCTGAGGATTGGAACAACGCTACAATGATCCTGCTACATAAGAAAGGTGACATTGAGGATCTCGGAAACTACAGACCTATCAGCCTCCTATCAGTAGTTTATAAAATCTTCACTAAAGTTCTTTCACACCGCTTGAAGGTAACACTGGACATGGCTCAACCGAGAGAACAAGCTGGATTCAGGAGTGGCTACAGCACAATAGATCATATCCACGTACTGAGAGAACTAATTGAAAGAGCGAGGGAATATGAACTTCCATTGTGCATGGCTTTTATCGATTATGAAAAAGCCTTTGATTCGGTGAAACCATCAGCAGTTACAATGGCTCTGAAAACCTGCGGTATTGAAGATGCATACATTAATGTTATTAATAACATCTATGAAAATACAAGGGCAAAGATTCGGCTGTTTGAAAATACAACACACATAAAAATTGGAAAGGGAGTGAGACAAGGTGACACCATATCTCCGAAGCTCTTTAATGCCACATTGGAGGTGTTTTTCAGTCGCTGAGCTGGGAAAACAAGGGGATAAAGATTAATGGAGATTATCTAACCCACCTTCGTTTTGCTGATGACGTAGTCATTTTTGCAACTACCCCATCAGAGCTGCAGAGTATGATCCAGGAACTTGCTGACAAGAGTAAAGAAGTGGGATTAAAAATGAACTTTCAGAAGACCAAAGTGATGTTCAATGCTTTTACAAGAAATGAAGATTTATCGATTGATGGAGAAAAGCTGGAGATAACAGACACGTACGTTTATCTTGGACAGCAGATATCAAGTGAGGGTCACATTGATGAAGAAATTAATCGGCGTACAAAACTTGCCTGGAGAGCTTTTGGAAGAAACAGCATAATTTTCAAGAGCAATATGCCATTATGTCTTAAAAGAAAAGTGTTTGATCAATGCATCCTTCCAGTGCTTACGTATGGTGCAGAGACGTGGACCTTAACTAAAAGAGACATACAAAGGCTGCAGACAACTCAAAGAAGCATGGAGAGGTGCATACTTGGTGTAACCAGGAGAGATAAGAAGAGGAACTCGTGGATCCGAAAAATGACAAGAGTGGAAGACATCATGATCAGAGTTAAATCCCTGAAATGGCAATGGGCTGGACATACTGCCAGAAGGACAGATCATCGATGGACAGCCGAAATTTTAGATTGGATTCCAAGGGACAGGAAAAGACCCAGAAGAAGACCACATGGGAGATGGGTGGATGAAATTCGAAAGTATGCAGGGGTGACATGGAGGAGACTGGCACAAGACAGACCGTTGTGGAGGAAACTTGGGGAGACCTTCGTCCAGCAGTGGATTGATAATGGTTGACAATGATGATGATGATATCAAGTAAGGGAATTATGAGAAGAATCGAAGAAATTAATACGCGTGTTAAACTTCACTGGAGTGCATATGGAACAAACAGTCAAATTTTCAAAATAAATTTATCATTATGTCTTAAAAGGAAAGTGTTCAATCGATGCACAGTTCCATATTTTTACTTATCTATCAGAGACACGGATTTTAACTGAAAAAAGATATACAGAGACTGCAAACTTTGGAGGGTGCCCGCAAACAAGCGTAAATAGATGCAAACTTAGTGTTACCAAGAAACATATGAGGCAGAAGTCGCGGATCAGGAAAATGATAGGAGTTGAAGACATCATATTCAAAGGAAAAACCCTCAAATTGCAGTGGGCTGCACATATTGCAAGGACTTACCGCCGTTGGATAACTGAAATATGAGAATGAATACCAAGGCACAGGAAAATAAGCATGAACAGATGCAAATCACGTGGGATATGGGAGGATAAAATTCGAAGGCATTTCTGTATGGAAGAGAATGGCTGAAGACGGAGTTGTGAAGGAGACATTCTTCCAGCAGTGGATTGAGAATGTTTTTTGGCAATGATCATGTGATAGGTATTTAAGATAACGAAAGTTTCAAGGTAGAGAAGATGAACTATTTGGGATACGTTAATGATACAATTTTTTTGTTATTCCAAAAGAGAGGTGGAAGTACTCTAAGACTGGTTTGAGGAACAAGTGAGAAGAAACTAAAACATTTTTATATATAAGTGAAATCAAACTTAATTGTGGGGATGTCAGTTTATCAGATAACTTTCGAAAAGTTGAATTATTGGAATTGTTTGGTCGAAGGATTAGTGTGGTGAGACGGTTAGTTCTTTCAGCAGCAGAACTTTGCTTATCAACGCTCATATACCTGCACAAACATGACGAGGGCATTAGTAGAAACACTACTGGGGAATTTCGAGCTATGATTCCGTAGATACCCATAAAGCATTCCGAATTATTTTGGGCATTTTTGTGCAAACTAAGAAACGTTTATAGACAGGGTTGTATTGAAATTTGACCACTTTTTAAAGAAGGGGTTTTTCATTTCGCTTGACGAGGAGGTAAAAATTATGTGAGGTAAAAATTTTTTGAATTTTTAGTATGTTGTGAAAAACTCCCAAACCCGACGAAGACGAAGTAGAAAAATATAGCGAGACGTATATCTCTCATTCAACCTTAATCTGGAGATTCTATTACGTTAGTCTTTTTACTACTTCTTTTGATTTTCTTTCGAAACGGCACGTCACTTACCCCAATGTTCTGTACGTTTTCGAAACACTGACAAAAGTTCAAAAGTAAATAAAACCTACAACCAGAGTACTGTGGTTAAAGTGCTGATACTCAAGTGAGAGGATTTACTGATTCATATACACCCATGAGCCATTACATTATGACTGCCCCCAGCCTAGAGAAATGAGTGCGCCTGGAGACCGAACGGTGGCACAGGTGAAGTTCACAGAACAGTATATATACAACCCGAGGACCGGCTTTCGGTTAGTAAAGTGTTCGGAGTCAGAATGGGAAAAGCTGCCGATTTATCGGAGTTTGATAAAGTACACATCGTGAGGTCACGGTGCCTCGGAAGTAGATTGTCCCGGGGCCAACGTACCTCCCTCCTTCCTTGGTCGGGGCCTGGGCGCTGAAAGTTTACGACCGCTGTGACGTCACACAAAGCGCCGGGATGAACCTGTTGGAAGGCGTATTGTTGAGTTAGTTTACTTATTGTCACAGTCGTTGTCTTGTTTCATCTGAGCTGTTTTCTCTCCGCAGAAAAAATCTTCCTGCTTCCATTTATTTGTAAACTTTGTTGAGGATTTCACACGAATCCCTCTGCATGATGAAGGCTTTTTTTTTTATGCACCACCAAGAACGTTTTGTTGGTAATATCCACCTATTTATGTTGAATCCGAGAATGCCTTCTAGCTGTTGTGTCCCGGAATGTATACCTCAAATTACGCTCCTGCTAAAGAAAATTTTAAAGTGTTTAAATTTCCGAGTGAAGAAAGCAGATTTCAATAGTGGCTGAAGAAAGTTCCTCGGAAGGACTGGTTTCCAGGAAAGAGAAGCGTAGTATGCATCAAGCATTTTAAACATGAAGATGTTATAACAGAAGACAGTGTCACTAGAGACGATGGCTCGATTATTGTTGTCCCGCGCTCTTATTTTGCGCTTAGCAAAGATCCAGTGCCATGTATTTTTCCTAATCCACCAAAATATCTTACTGACAAAGATACTCATAAAGCGCCATCTAAAAGACTCGAAAACTTACCCGACAGAAAAGAGGAAGCGAATGATGCAATTCTGGATAAAGATCTGATACAGACTTTTGATGCTTTGAAAGAAATATCTAAATTATTAAAAAAAGGGTGATATGTTTAGACGAAGTGGACTGCTTTCATTTTTATAAAATTAGTTGTAAGAGACCACCTATTAAAATATCATCCAGTTTCATTATCCATTCCGATTTGTCAGTGGAAGTTTACGTCAGTCAAATTAAAGTTGAAACCAAGAGCATGATCTGGCTTCTAGAAAAAAATGAAAATGGCTATTTGAAATTAAATCGGTGGTCACAGCTTGAAAAACTCTTAAGTTACATTGATCAAACTGAAGATGTTCCTCAAAGTGTGTCGTTCAATCATATATCGAACGTGATGCAGGATTATATTGACGATCACGAATGCAGCAATGAAACACACAACATAAAATTTTGTCAAGGACAAATATCATTATTGTCAAAGAGTCGGCTCGCTCGAAGGTATAGTCCTGACACGCTTGCGTGGGCTTTCTCACTTTTTACCAGTTGGCCGGCTGCCTACAGAATTATTCATAAAAGTGGAATTTTAATTTTGCCACACGAACGTAACTTAAGAAGATTACCATTACTTCCTTTCGAGAGTAGCAATGACGGTAAAGAATGTGAGCAATATTTGAAAACCAAGGCCTCGAAACTGGATCGCCACAAATTGACTGTAAATTTGTTATTAGACGAAATAATCATCCGACCTCAAATAAACTATGCGGGTGGAACTCTATCTGGACTAAGTGTGATTAAAAAATGCAGAGAGCCACTAGTGTTCAGAGTTTCATGATTTCTTCTTTGTATTCAAAGAATAAAGATGTCGTGACATTATTTCCAGTGAAAAACATGACTGCCAAAGACATACTTGCAATAACAGAAAATGTTTTAGGAGTTATTCATAGTGCAGGATTCACTGTTGTTTCGATAATAGCAGATAATAACAGTATAAAAAGAAATACGTTTACTTTTTTCTGTGGGGGTGAATTAAGAAGTTCTATTCCAAATCCAGCATATCCTGATTTGAAGCTATTTTTCCTTTTCGACTCGGTACATATTTTGAAGTGCATCAGAAATAACTGGATAAACCAATCGACCCAAGGCATAAGCCTTCATTTTCCTGATATCGTTGATAATGACAGAATACTCACTGCATCTTTTAATCATATCATACAGCTCCATCAAAAAAAAAAAAAACAGAATATTAAGATTTGCTTCAAATCTGAATGAAAAGCCTCGTTATTCCATTGGCATTGAAAAACAAAATGTTAGCCTATGTTTGAGAATTTTTGACGAAAACAAATATCTAAGCTTTGAAACTGGAGAACAATCCTGAATACGATGGAACTATTAAATTTTTAGAAATAATTACAAAATGGTGGAAAATTGCTAATATTAGACATCAATAACAAGGCGTATCAACTCGTGATTTCAACGCATTACAGTTTTCCGATGTTAATGATGAAATAACTTCATTCTTGTCAGAATGTGCAGCATGGCTGAGGGCATGGAAATCTGTACGAATGATGCATGCAAAAACTCGCAAGGGCTGTTTCACAGAGGAAACGTTTTCTTCATTTACGCACACAGCCAGCGTCTTGAAGGAATTGATATTTTATCTTGTGTTAAAGCTGAAAGATAACTACGTTCTTACTGGAAAATTCCAAACTGATGCAATTGAAGGAAGGTTCGGACAATATCGGCAGTTGAATGGAGGGAATTACAACATATCGGTGGAACAAGTTCTGAAATCGGAAAGAAAACTTAGAATTCTTCAGCTGATAAAACTCCACTCTTCAAGGTATGGATACTTTTCAATTAAAGATTTTTTAAAAGAATTTGATGTCGAAGAGGAACCAGCTACTACGGAAGACCTATTTGCTTTTGGAGTAAGGGGAATTGATTTAGATGAAATAGATAGTGACGAGGCAGATTTATTACCTGTATTCGTTTAATTGTCCGGACATGCAGCATTCAAACAAAAAGAAAAGTTGAACTGCCACTTGTGCCAGAAAAAATTAACGTCAGATAAAGGGATAATTCTAGAATTAGGCGATTCCGAAGTGAAAACATATTTTGAACTACTCGACCGAGGTGGACTAACATATCCGCGTGAACTGGTAATACTTTCTTTCATTGCATGTTATAAATTATTTAAACTGTCTTTACGTGAAGAGAACGAACATTTACTCCATATGGGGAACAAAAAAAAACACTGCTTAAAAAACTGGCTAGGGATAAAATTTCTGAATTTTCACTACCTGGAGCTTGCATTAGACGTGGAAAAACTAATATAGAGTTAGCCATGAAGTGTATTTTAGTGTTTTTGAACATTTTCTAAACAACTACGCAAAACTCAAAAATGACGTCGTTGGTGGAAAATCTAGTGAAAGAAAATTTGCTGTCCTTTCGACCGTTCCATGACAAGGAAGTTCAAGCATTAAACAGGTATTTTTCATTCGAAATTTATTCGATTAATTTTTTTTAAATGCCTTATTAATATCGGTGGAAGACTCGCTTTTGTTCTAATTTCTTGTATTTGGTTAGCGGAAAATGTGAAACCTTTATATCTTATCAAAGTGATATGAAATTCCAAGAGCCACAAAATGAAGCCCTCACAGTTAGATCTCCGTCAATGTCTTCGTTTACAATTTTTCTTCGTAACTGCATATGCACTTTCCGATATTTTATATCTATGAGGAAATGTTCAGTTTAACTGTAGTACATCGCAGACAGTATAGCAACATGAGATCAACCATTCATTTAAAAAATATACTTGGTAACGGGAGCAACTAAGGAGAAAGGAATGTTACTGCAGCGTCCTTCCAGATTAACGTCTGTCGCTTCCTGTGACGTCCCAGCAGCGGAAAACTTTGAGCGGCATGCCCCGACAAAGGGACGGGGGAGGTACGTTGGCCCCGGTTGTACACGTGTCGCTGTAGTGAGTACATATCAAGAGTGGTGCACAGAAGGCCAAACGACAGACCATCGTCCGCAGCTTATTGATGCCAGAGGGGAGCAGAGATTGTCGCGCATTGTTCACAGCGACTGCAGGGGCACAGTGGGACAAATCAGCCGCAGCTACAACAGCGGTGATCAGGGCAATGTGTAACAAAACACAGTTCATGGCAGCCGTCTGCGCATGGGCCTGCGTAGCCGAAGACCCAGCCGGGTCCCAATGATCACTACACTTCATCGTTAACAACGCATGAAATGGGCCCAAGGTCATCGAAATTGGACCGAGGATGATTGGAAGAAAAAAGGACTGGTCTGACGAATCAAGATTCCTGGTGCATCACCTAAACGGCCGAGTGCGGATAAGCCGATTACCAACGGAGGCTATGGCACGTGGATGCACTGTAGGACGGAAGCAGTTCAGCGGCGGCGGTGTTATGCTGTGGGCGATGATTTCTTAGGAGACGTTAGGCCCCATTAATCCAAAAGCACATTCCGTGACAACTTTCAGGTTCTGAACATCGTTGCGGACCAAATTCACACATTCATGGCAACTGTGTTCCCTGCTGGTGTTGGTCATTACCAACAGGATAATGAGCAGTGCCACTTTGCGAGAATCGTCAAGAAGTGGTTCGAGGAATATGGTGGTAACTTTCTGTTAATTACCTGGCCACCAAATTCACCTGACATGAGCCCAATTGAACATTTGTGGTTCGACTTAAAAAACCGGGTTCGCGCTAAACCACAACCACACCGAAATGTACGGGAACTGGAGGACCTGCTGTTGAAATTATGGTACCAGATACCCCAGGATACCGATCACCACCTCATCGAATCAATGCCTCGCCGAGTGGCCGCTGTTTTGCGGGTTAAAGGGGGTCCTACAGCTTATCAGATAGGTGGTCATAATGTAATGGCTCATCAGTATAAGTTGCTATAATGGTTTGATATTACGAGAGCTTAAACAGTATGGGTAAATACTGTTGCATAAACACACCCGACAAAAAATGACTGAATGTAAATTTTATTCCTCTATATGGAGCTATATCTCCACCTGTCAGTATGACTCTATATGGAGCTATATCTATACTGTCAGTATGACTCAGTATCGCATGCTTATCAAGTTTATTCCACTCCATGCTCAAAAGATCCCTTAACCTCCAAATTTGTATGTAGGCTGTTGTTTTTTCTTCTTCCAGGCCCTGTCTAACATATCCCAAATTTTTCCAATCACATTTACATAGGATGAATTTGCAGGTTAATTGAAATGCAGAACATCTCTCTGATGTTCTTCAAACCAGTCCAGCACAATTCTAGCTCGATGGACGCTAGAGTTATCATCTTGAAACAGAGGATTCACTATGTGTCCTTGTTAAACAAAATACACAAATAGCAGTAATGTATTATTTAAAAGTGGCACATAATCGATAGATTTCATGCGATTGGAGGTTTAACGACCACCGTGAGCAACTCAATGGGCTATAAGCAGAGATTTCATGCGACTGGACACCTCAACGAATGATCCAACGCCGGAATTTGAAATGCAGACCTAAAACATGACACTTTCACTTCCTTTTTGCACATCTCTTTGAGCACATTCTGGGTTAAATGCTTCTTCATCCTTCCACATGACCATGGAGCGACCATTATGGGAATAGAAACATAATCTTAATTCATCGGACCATATTGTTAATCGACACCGTTCAATGGTCCAGTTACGATGCTGATTTGCCGAAACAAGGCGATTTTTCTTCTGGATAGTTCTTCACTTCCGAGGTATCCGGGCAACACGACAAAAAATTCCCAAGCCATGCAGTTTTCTCCGTAGCGTTTGTTCCTAGACTGGTTTATTGAGCCCAGCATTGTACTGTTGAACAGTTCCTGGCCGCCCCAGTGGCGCAGTGGTCTAAGCGATAGCTTATGACGATTTGTCCGAGTTGGATCCTGGTTCGAATCCCGGTGTGGCATGAATGTTATTTGTCTTACGGCGCTGGCTCTCTCTTCCCTAGAACCAGTGGCCCTAAATTAGGAACTGGCGACTGCTATAGCCCATTGAGTTGCTCACGGTGGTCGTTAAACCTTCAGTCAAAAATTAAAAAAAAAGTTTTTCACGAGACTGGAAACTTGCAGGAGTTTGTAATCGTCCCAAACGCTTGCGATATCGATTTGCCATCGGAGATTTTCCCACAGTTGCTCCGCCAACAGGGATAGCTTCCATACTTCTTCCACTGGAAATAGAAACTACTGACTGTTGACTCGAACACACCAACAAACTTCGCCACCACTTGCAAGGAATGACTGTTTTCGGACAAAAACAATGTCCCACTTTTGCCACTCAGTAATGTTCACCTTTAGGACCCATAGCTGTACTTGTAAAAGGAAATACAGAGTGCTAATACAGATGCTTTAAACATATACCTTAGATATCCATGATCATAATCCCGCAATTTCACTCTCCATATTTATATATAACTCGTTTACGGTCATGAACTTTAGACTTGTGTATATGTTTCAATTAGCATTCCGTAATTTTTTGTCAGCTGTGTTTGTATTACTGAGGCTATTGTGAAGATTCTGCAATCATGTTACTTATAAAAACTGAAGGAATAATGGTTACTGGGATTTTTGCCTAAGTTGCTCTGTAACTTGAAGTACATGACATAGATGCCGTAGTACTGAGGTGACATATGAGTAAAATCGGCGAAGTTGCATCGATAAGCTTTACCGGTGTAGTTCAGTTGGAAGAATAGCCGACTCCGGAGTATGAATCCCACCACTGACAAAAGGATTTTATGCTATATTGGCGTCCGAACGTGAATGAATCTTCTAGACGAGATGATCGAAAAATGTGATTCTTCCACATATCTTATGGAATTAATAGAAATTTCTTTTTTCAATAGTGAGCTGATCCTTCAAGCATAGTTGGTCCGCTGACCCGAAAATCTGCGATTTCGTGTCCCCGCCTTTTCTCAATGAGGGGGTGACTTAACGTACTGCGTAACATGAGGCAGGCGACGTACCGCTGCGGAAACGTATGAATCAAATTGGCAAAGTTGCAGCTATAAGCATTTTCCGGGGTAATTTAGTTGAGGGATTTAGCTGCTTCTGGAGTAAGAAGTCCGACTTGAGTTCGAACCCGACCACCGGCAAAAAGGTTTTACGCTACAGTTTTTGTTCATAATAACTTTGACCGTACTTTATTTTTTAAGTTTAAAGGGACTGGTATACAGTCCATTTAAACTTAAAAAATAATTAGATGTGCAGGGAAGAAGGTCCGACGAGAAATAGACAAGAACAAGTCGGTGCCTTAGAAATGCATAACGAAAGAATGTTAGATATTTTTGTCCACACATATAAACCCAAAAAGCACATACAAAGGAAATTCGGAAGAAATAATATTCTTCCACGCAGCTTACACAGGACAGACCTTGTGCATTTTGGAAATATTGCAACAAGGGAAACCTCCACCGAGCGAATGATAATAGCTCTGAGAGATGCTCACGGTGGTCATTGATACCCGAAACAAACAATAAATTTCTACTAGAAAACTAGTGGGAACAAGAATCGAGGTCAAGGAGGGTATACGCTGCTGGACAATTGCTAAGGACGGATCATAAACGGCTATATAGCGCATAAAAAGTAAGTGTGGTTGGATGCCAAGTGAAATAAAATAATGTCAGAATGCCAGGAAATTACAAGAAAGACAATTTATTGTGCTCTGAAATCCAGAAGGCTTTGGAACGTGTTCAAGGGACAAACAGGCCATTTTGTGCAGAATACGTAAACGTGAAAAAAATGCAATTACCGTCCGCAAGCGTTCGGGCGTAAGATGTCAATACGGGATATGGCCACCATGGAGGGCGATGCAAGATTCCACACGTCGTGTCATGCTTTGCACAACATTATCAAGCAGCTGTTGTAGTAATTTATCCCATTCCTCTGTCAGTGCACGGATGAGGGTGTCCTTGTATATGGGAGGGCATTGGCGACCAGCAAGACTATTCCCCAAAGCATCCCACACATTTTCAATGGGATTCAGATCTGGAGAACGTGTTGGCCATACGAGGCGTTGAATATCCTCGTTTTCAAGACACTCCTAGACAGCGAATGTTCGATGACATGTTGCGTTGTCGTCCATGAAATTGAATCTATCACCGACAGCACCACGGAACATGCAAACATAAGGTAGCAGAACATCATTAATATACCGTTGGCCAGTCATAGTCTCAGTTGGAAGCTCATAGAGGGACGTACGGCCATTGATCATGATGCCAGCCCATAATATGACACTACATGTCGGATATCGGTCCCTTTCCTGTATGTTTGCTGGACAATATGCAGTACCACTATCACACCAGATCAGTTGTCGTCGACAATCAGACGATAGACTGTATCTACTCTCATCTGAGAAGAGGACAGCAGACCAGTCGTTATCAGTCCAATTGCGATGTTGATGGCACCATTGCAAACGGGCGGTACGGTGACGTCTGGACAATGGGAGGCACACAACAGGACGGCTGGCGTATAGTCCTCCTTAATGCAAACGTCTGGCGACAGTTTTTCGGGAGATCCGCTTGCCAGTAGCAGCCATAAACTGATTTGCTACCTCACTAGCTGTGCTGCGCCGGTGTCTTTTTGTTTATAGCACTATGTACCGATCTTCTGCAGGTGTCGTACTGCGATCACGACCTCCTCCGTGACGTTTTGTACATCTCCACTTGTTTGAAATTATTACCAAAGCCTTGAAACAACACTGTGGCTGACGTCGAACTCCCCGGCAACACCTGTTATTTTTCGCCCTTCTTCAATCTTGCCAATAATACAGTCACCCGTAAAATCATCTAGGTGATGTCGGGAAGACATACTGAAAATTGCAAGTTCGTCAATTGCTTCTTTCCCTTTCAACTTTGCGTTTCAACAACAACGGTCAATACACGTAAAATCCTTTATATCTCTTATCTGCGCTATGACGTCACGAACAAGTTCGGCAATCCTAAATTTGCATACGCACAACACGTCTTACTGTATCCCGCACTTATGCTAATTTCCACATTTTCCTGCCTTCCATTTAATGGTTGCTATCGTTGCTATTGTCATCCGTCCTTAGCAATTGTCCGGCACTGTATTACTGGAGACACCACTGGCTCTGCCGCCATAGGTCACAGCTAATCTGTGGTGTGACGTCACAAGCAGGCAAAAACGAACTAAATTATAATGTTGATAACACAGTAAGCTTGTGTATCATTGATAAAGATTATTGAATTACTCATTTTATCTGTTTATACGCTTAGAAGCTTTTGTTACATTGGTTTCAAAGCAGCTTCTTTACTGCGGCTGCGTCGTGCCTGCTCATGTCGTCATTTGCAGCAGGGACGGTGACTTATGGCGGCCAATGCTGCGTTGATAGGAGTGGTGTTTCCAGTAATATAACCTCCTTGATCGAGGTAGATCAAGCAACTTATGACAGTTTGTAGTGGTTCACATGGTACCATAGGCGCTGACTACATGGATGCTCCTCTGCCCAGGCACTCATTGAAATTCATTGTGTGCGAGACACCCATTAAATCACTGATAAAATTAAGCTCTCCTCCTTACTTCTCCCCAAAAAACTTAGATTGTCCGTTTTGGGAATTTTAGTGGGATAAGGCAAATTTCCGTCTTTTTAAGTACTTCTCTACCTGAAAGGTTTTATTACGGTATATGATGTGAACAAAATTTATATTTACGTTCCTTGATAACCGTTTGGGGGAGGTGAAAGGTTATGTAGTGTTTTTATTCATAGGAATATAAACTACAGTGAAAAGAATATAATACTCGTGCTAAAGACACATTTTCGAAATCCAGTTTTACATTTATTCACGAAGTGATAAAGAGGTGGAAATTACTAGATCAGAAAAGTATATTTCAGAAACGTACTATATGTATACACGCATACATATACACTAGCACATAGATTATACGTCTTTCAAAGGACTAAAAAACGTTCTTAATTACATATCCATCCCAATACTAAAACCTATCCCCGATAAAATTGCAAGCCTAATTAGCGTACAGTCATTCGACTGTAGATTTATGGATGTACGTATGTAAAGAGACATTCATATCAAGAGCTCGGACACTAATTAGATTCCATACCCTGTACTCTAGTACCAAAAGAATTTGTTCAGAGCTTGAGCACTCAGTGGTCATTTCGATCAGAATCCTAGCGCTCACTAAACTTCACGAGATGGAGTTAAGAACCAAAAATGGGACTTATCCCTTTGTTCCTTTTGAGCACACATAATACTTTATGTTCTTAGCTCTAAAACCTGTTGGATTTCTGAAAATTCGACGCCTGGGCCTGGAACATGAAATTCTGGCAAATGAAAACGTCATTGTTTTAAAATACATTGATGTCAAAAATTAAAGTCCGGAAAGAAGCAGAGGACAAATAATCCAAAGCGCTCAATGAAATGCTATTATTTTCATAGGACATAAACAAACGCGCCCAGATACAAATTTCCGCAGTAAAATTTGCAGATCAGTAAGCCAAATGCTGTCCAGTATGCAATTGAGTTACATACTTAAAGCCAGCAAGTAAAGTAATGCAATTGAGTTACATACTTAAAGCTAGCAAGTAAAGTAATGCAATTGAGTTACATACTTAAAGCCAGCAAGTAAAGTAATGCAATTGAGTTACATACTTAAAACTAGCAATGACATTGGTCTTTGACAGTATATGTAAGAAGCATTCTGGTTGTTGTAAATGTCTTCCTTTATGCCTCATTCACGTTTATCCGACGCTGTACTGTGGCGAGTGATAGGAAGACTATAAGCGGACTAGTCGCAGGTCACAAGGGACATTAATATCCACTCCTGAGTGGTTTCACGGCTATGGTAGTAATTAATCAACACTAAGGCGTACGGTATCTCGTGAAGACCGTTATGTCGCTTTAATCGCACGGCATCGTACATCCCATACAGCCCTGCAATTGTTTTTGCAGCTTTGCGATGCCGCCGGGACTACGGTATCAATGCAAACGATATATCTAAAGCTTAATGCAATTAGCTTCTAATGCCAGGAGATCGATGGATTGTATCCCTTTTAACTTAATCACTCAGAAGAGCTCGCTTTAACTGGTGCAGACAATATTATTCCTGGATACCAGATGAGTGGCTGTGGTGTTCTTTCTACAGATGAGTCAAGATTTTCTTCACCCGAATTCTTGTCTGCATTTAATCTGGAGGGAACAGGGAATCGTAATGATACTAGAAACGTTCACGAACGAGACTTCTTCGGAGGCATGTTCATGTGGGTTTGAATTATGTTCAACAGCAGCACGCCACTCCACGTGTTTCCAGGTGGCAATGTAAATGATGAGCGCTATAGGGACGAGATCCTAATGTCAGGCTTTTCCGGGGAACTTTGGACATTCAGTTACATTTAATGGATGATAACGCTCGCCGCACAGAGATATCAGCTTGTGGAAGATTTCCCGCAGAGCTAGGATATTCGGCGTATATATTGACCAGCCAGATCTCCAGGCGTGAACCCTATAGGGGATGTACTTTGGGACACGTACCAGCTCGTCAGCTCCCTCCCAGATCTTTGCCGAGCTACGCACCGTTCTCATTGAGGAATGTAATTATTTGGCTCCAGAGTTCATCAATCTGGTGATGAGTATATATAATCGTTGTGAGAGTTGTGTGTCCGTACGAGGTGATAATACTCTTTATTAAAACATTTTAGGTTACATTCGTACATCTCACTTTGGTGACATTTGCGGATGTGACCCTGTATACGTAAAATGTCTGTGTATTTTTCGGTTGTTATAAAATATTTATTACCCTTAGGATTGTCTCTTTACACGCCAAATGCCTCTACCTACTATTAGGTGTTTTCCTTTATATCCCTGCGCATGCCTTCTGAACTATAACTTTGGACACAAATAAATTAATACTTTTTATAACATTTATAACCCTTAGGGATGAGTGATTTTTGAGCATTTTGTAGGTAGAAGACTGTTTTTATAAACGTTTGGGAATATCTTATAGCTCGTAGTGTTGGTAAACGTTTTTTACCCCTTAGACTTGAGAGACATCTTTTTACCCATATTGCTAGGGTGTTTTAGCTCTTCAGAATTACGAAACCCTTTATTACCCATTGTATTGGGATATTTTATAGATGTCTTCTTATAACCCTTAGTACGTATTTGGCGATATCTCATGGGTGAGTCTTTCACCCCATAAGGTTTGGAAGTATTGTCTTAATCCTTATGTTGGTAGGCTTTATTTCACAGCCAAAATAATTTTTATGACGCACAGAGTTTCGAGACTTCGGACTTCTATAAATTTTAGTGTTGAGGCACTCGTTCTAACTTTTTGGTATGGATGAATATTTTTCTTAATGCCACAATAGTTGGTAGAGTTCTTGTAATTATTAGTGTTGGATACTTTCTATGAATTACTTAGTAGTGAGGTAGAAATCTTATCACACTTAGTACTGGAAGACTTTTGATATTTCCTAGAGTTGACTCTGTACCCACCTCTGGGATGGGAGTTCTTGTATAAGGTACTTTCCGTAAGATACTTTCTTATCTTTAAGACTGTTAGACGATTTAGAGACCTTAACTTAGGAACCACTTATAGCTTTTATTTTCCGACGTACGTTTTTTAAAATCCAGTGCTGTTGGGAGACCTTTTATAATCTTAAGCTGAAAAATTTCTTAAAGCCGTCAAAGTTTTCAGCCTTCTTTCAGTCTTACATATTGGGTGACTCCTTGTAACCTTTAAGGGTAACACACTTTTTACAATACTCAGTACTGAGAGATATCTCGTATTCCACATGAGGTTGAGGAAGTCCTTTTAAGTTAGAGAGCCCATTGGCATCTCAAACCTAAAACAAGTCTCATAGTCAAGACAGAAGCAACCTAGAGGAACGATTCACCAAATGATTTCAGTCTCAAATAACGGCATTCAAATGAAGCAGTTTATTCAATTACTATGTCTTACAGTATATATCGCGTGCTTTATCTATGTGAAACAGAATAAAATAAAGAAAAATCAAATCGGCGTGAAACGAAATGCAGGAACCAAAGTTTCTCCAACTATATTTTGGTTATGGATTACCGAAAAATAGAAGAAAACTATTTATTTTAAATTATCTCCCATGAGGCAGACGAAACACCAGACAGCTATCCACAGATTCCACGTACCGAATAGTATTTCTACGGAATAAATATCTCTAGGTACTAATGTCGTAAGAAAGTACAAGCAATTCCCTTGAAAATGTGATTTAAGTGTCTGGTTATGAAATATGTGTACGTCTCACAGTGGTTGCCAAGATTTATTGAGCAAAAACCCCAAACGGTAATTAAAATAAAGATAACCGTCTCCAAATTGAATATAGGATATGTTATTACAGGTCATTGTTTTTACCAACACATTAGTTTCCTACATTGCCTTCCCGATTTTGTTCTTCTTAAGCTACTTTCGCCAATTCCAGTTTGAGATTTTTAATACAATATTTTTCGTTTCAGAAGTGAAGGCCTGTAGAGATTATATATCAAAAATGCAAAATACGCAATATTATAAGCTCGTGTCGAGTACCTTGTTCCAGTTCCTTGAATTCTCAATGGATACTGGTAGCAAACAGAAAATGGAAGTACAGCGAAACCTATCTTGCAAGGTCATTCACGGTTCTGCGAAAAAATAACATTTTCGATAGATTACCGTCAAATAGTGGTTCAATGTGCCAAAATATCCCTCCTCCCCGCTTGAAAATAAAGCAAAAAAGGCTTTCCGGTTTTTATTATATTCTGCAGTAAAGTTCGTGTTTATTTCTCTTCCCTGCCATTTTTCTTATTTTGGAATGTTGTTCACTAAATCTCTCACTAAGAACCAGAAGTAAAACTGAGGAATTGGCTTAAGGTGTTCGTGAAGTAAGCAAGTTGTTGCAAATTGGGCACCTCATGCTCCGCAGGAGGAAATGGAAGGTAAGGAGATGCCGAACGCAATAGAATTACTGCAGTTGAGCTCTAAAGCCACTTCCGCAATCCACCTCTTTTATCATCCTTAAAGTCAGCGAAATGTTCTTTTGCTGTGTCTGGAGCGGAACATCAACCCAGCTCAAACAACACGGCCGCTATGTGAGAAGGCTAGGTTCTTTGGGCTGAGGGAAATGAACTAACGTTCTTGAGAGACCCCAAGGATCACATAGCATTAAAGTACATTCACAAGAAGGATGGTGACAGAGAGAGAAAACGGTGTTTCATGTTTAAAAAAAACAGCATTTTCCTTATGTTTTTAGAACTTCCTAAACAAGATTTTCTGTAAATTTCATATGTCCATGACGGCGAAATGCATCAAGACTATATTGATAAGTCCCCGGATACCTAGAAAAAAACACAACATAGCATTTATTGGTATACATTAGTATGGTGTCGGTCCATCTTTGGCCTTAATGCATGCACTGACACTTCGAGACATGCTTTTGACAAGGTTTTGGAATACAGCGATAGGTATGCGCTTCCAATTCAGTACATGATGCTGCCACTAATTGTTGCTTACCAGCAGACCTTGGTTCCAAACTTCGTATGCGGCGCTCTAATTCATCCCATAGGTGCTCTATGGGATTAAGATCAGGGCTGTGTCCTGGCCAGTCCACACACGATGTGGAATTATCGTAAATAGTCCTTGCTATCATAGCTCGGTGCGTTATCCTGCTGGTACCAACAAGGCTCGGTTACATAGTATTGCCACAGAGTTGGTAGGGCATGATTGTTCAGAATATCGAGGTAGACGTGCTGGTTAACAGGTTTGTTCACGATAACCTTGGGCCCTTGACCATACTACGAAAAACACTCCCGCACGAGTACACTGCCAGCTACAGACTCTTGACCGTAGGAACAGTACACTGTGGTAAATAGCGTTCCCCCTGCTGCCGCCGTACCCACACACGGCCATCAGACTGATGGGTCGTGTATCTGGATTCATCAGTATATAGGACCCGTTTCTATTGACCTACGGTCCACGATAAATGTTATTTACACCATGCTAAACGACGAGTAGCATTCCGAGTGGAAATGAAAGGCTTATGAGCAGCCGCACGCCTACGGTAACCCATGGAATGAAATTATCTGCGAATGATACGTAAACATGCCGAGGTTCCAGCATTGTTACTCACCTATACAATGAGGTCTTGTGCAGTACTCCGTCGATTAGCTGTAACGATTCTCGTCAGGTTTCGACGTCCTCTATCACTGATTTTCCTTGGTCTGCCGGTACGTTTTGCTGCTTCACGTATGCCATGTGTCTTCCACTTACTCCAAAACAGTTGACTTGGGTATGTTTAAACGCCTCTCAGTCTCTCTTATGGACAATCCAGTAATATAACGCCCAACAATCTTTTCTTTTTCAAAGTTGGTTCTCTCCCGCTGCGCCATTTTCACTAACCTCGCAGTGCGATATGATCGCCGTTAGCTGCAGGCTGGTTTTTATACAGTTTGCAGCTGTGCCGCGCATCTTAACAACGCAGCAGATCCGTTCATTCGCTTTTGAAGAGGTGTCCGGTGACTTTCGTCATTATAGTGTATATTCTGCTACGCCTTTCGAAAATGGCTGCATGTGGCCGCCGAATAGGTATGTTTGTTTCTATTAGTGATAACATCCGTGCCAGCCCGAAATTCCCGCTTTGACAGACAACCCCGGAATGCAAGATACCGCCAACACGAGTTTTACTGTACATGCTTGGGATCAGGGTCATGACATTTTTGTACTTATGCTATACATTCATTAATTTTTCTGATCTCATATATATCCGCTGGGGTGTGTGGCGTTGATTCTATGGCACAGTGTTAATTATTCTTTCTTCCAGATTTGTGTTAGTAAATGGAGTTTTCGGTATTTACTCCGGTAAGGTAATGTTGCCACCAAACCAGTATTTTTTGTTGGTACTAGTCAAACTTATTTCTCTTTGTTTCTCCTCAGAGGCATGGTGAAGGATACGTTGTTTGCGATAAATCAGAGCTGAGCTTTCATTACACTATATCATGCTTTATTTACAAATATACCCTTCAGCAGGGAATCATTTTTAGACTCATGACAAATCGTGATGAGAGTACAACATAAATGATACAACATGGTCTTGACCTACAGCAGTATCCAAACAAGATAAGAGTTCAGCATAGTCCTGCACTAAATGTGTGCATACATATTGCATTGAGAGTTTATCACGCAGTATAACTGGAATTAGTTGCTTCCAAGCATGAGGGACTTCTCAGGTGGAGGACGTAGGCAGGCCGCAGCCTGTCATTATAATTCTATTATACTACTGCTTTACCCGCAGATAATGCTCGTATCATTTATGAGCTCTACCCCGTTGGTAGGTTCCTAACTAAAGCTAGTCAGCCGCAGCCGATTAGCCTTCGTACTTGTCGTGCGCGATCATCTCTTACGCAACGACAACCGTTCGACTCCTCTGTTCCCTAACCGAGAGACAAGTGGCCCCCGCAAGTTCGTTATGACTTTTCTCCCGCCCTAAACTGTGCAACCCGGACCTTGCATGACAAATCACATGAGCTCACGCCTTTAGAGCATAGACCATGTGGTAAACATCTTACACTGCTCCGCCTGTCAAGCTGCCTGCAAACTTTCTGTTCTAAGTGCAGGTCCCCCATGTTTGAACTCTGATTCAACGCAGAATTTACTAAAGAAATAACTATTTCCTCCGCCCTTCTTCTCTCGGTGGACCCTGGCACACAATATGGCCGACTTGTTGTCGTCTTCCATCTTACAGAACAAAAATTCCGTCCCGTCTCCCATTTCGGATTTTTTCCATTTGTCCTGTATTAAACACTTTTCACTTCATTTCCGCATCATCACACTGATGTGTTTGTGAAGTTTTAAAGTTCTATCCATGCATTATTTTGATATTCAAGAGTCATCAAAAATGTCATTCTCAGAATTATCTTTGTCGAACATCACGTTATCAGACAATAGGTATGACAACACGCTTTAACGCTGAATGAACCTAGAGGGGTAAAATCGTGCTTGATTTACCTGTATTTTGCAGCTCACCTTTTGGCGTACTTTTGCTCTTCAGTTAATGATGTACTTTAGTAATAGATTTCTTATAGTGGAGATGTGCTCTCGATATCTCAGGTGCTAAAAATAGTTTTCGAGAAATTCTTCTGGTGTTGGATGAAAAATATATTTTTCATTAATTTTTTTCCATATGAAGATAGCTTCAGATGGATGACAGCAATGCCATATTTGCACCTGACATTTTTCTTTTAAACGAATGGATTAGAAAAAATTGTTTTGGATCGAATAGACGTTTCAGATAGTCTTTTCGGAATGTAAAAGTACATTTATATTTGTATTGATCACAATCTCTCTCTTTATTTTTTTTGTAGATGGTCTGGATTTTTGTTCACGGTGATGTTTTCCTCACCAAAAGCTGTTATATTTTCTAAGAACAGATGTATCCGAAACCTGGCTTAAATACATATTTATATCTGTTACAATGTTGGTACGGCTTAAACATGGACCGAAGTTTTGTTGGATGCATTAGAAGAAAGTTGGATCTACGTGATAAATAAGCACATAATAGCGACGATCAGCAATTTTTTTACTTTGAGCACATGGTATCTTCGTTGCTTACCAATATGCGATAACATTCGTAGCCATCTTGCAATATGATCTTTTAAAATTTGTCAGTTTCATCTTCTAAACGGTTTGTATATCCAGCAAGTGTCTTTCTATCTTGTATTAGCTTTAAATTAACTGACGAAAGAAATTGAAAGTAATTCTTTTCGGATCCATTAAATTTCTAGTAAATAGTGAATTTCATACATTCCCGCTTTGTGACGCATTCTGCTGAATTTCTAAACTGTATTGCAGAGCGGTTTGTTCCTTCAAAATAATAACTTAACATTTAATTTCTAATGTGTACTCCTATCAATAAAATATGCCATGTTTTCCACGGAGAAATGCTTATATGTTGTTGTGCTTTCCCATAAGAGGGCACATTAAGTTTTGGACAAAATAAAATTGAATAAGTGCTTTCCTATAAAATCATTCTTATTTCCAACAAAAAAGTATCTATAGACCATTGTTTTTATTTCTCATTGCAGCTCGTTCGATTTTTTCTATGATCTTAGAACACTCAGGTTTTGGTGACATCGGCAAGTAGGTCATGCAAAGGGAAATAATCGATTTCTAGAGAGCCTCTCATATTTTTTGTTTAATAGAAAATAATGGCAAGCAAGCCATAAGTTCCATTTTTTGAAGTAGTGGAGAGCATTCTTTGCCAAGGGGCTAGCTATTTTCGTGTTTCTGAAAAAATAATAGATGGCTGTATTTTGTTCGTCTTCTTTCCCGAAAAGCTGAAGGGTCAATAAATAGGATCTATAACGTTTTATTTACCTTTGAAAATTTACAGGTTTCATTAGTCTAAGCCCTTTTAATGAGCTCTTGCTTTAACAACAACATTTGAGAATTCTATCGCTCTCACTGAAGTGCACTTTCCTTCAGAGACAATTCCCAGTTTATAAAAACGCTCATAAAGTTACTGCACAGTTGTCCTTAGAAAATGTCGTAAAAGTTTCATTGTGCTGAGATTTTTTTCAGTTACTGAAACGCCGTTCTTTGTTTTTTCTAAAGCGATTCTTAGGAAACGCTGTAAGACTTATATGGAGATTTCTTTACCCTGTTAGTTTGAACGGCATACCATTTTCCATTTATAACCAGGGAAGCTTTTATCCAGTGAACGAATTTCTTCAAACGATTTCAAATCCTACGTGAGATTGAAAGAAAAGTAAAAATAATACGAAGTTGCGAATTAGGCTACAATATCATACGCTGTGCAAGCTGAGAGTCATTTCAAAATATTGCAGCGTCTCAACTGACGGTTTCTCAAAAAAAACAACAACTAAGAATTCGGAAAGTAGGTAAAAAGGTTAACTGTAATCACTTTAGTTTTGCAACACTTGAAGGAACTTGATGTAGCCATATAAAATTCCGAGCAGTTGTTTGATTTCTTTGGAAAATAATTTTTTTAATGTCTTCAAAGAAGGTTCAAGTTTCATAATTCGTAAGCATTCATAATTGATATCTTTCACGGTGTTCAAAGGGGCAAAATTTAAACTATGTGCTTTTCGCTGAAGTTGGGAACGTTAGAAATTTTGTTTTTATAATTTTATGGTTCTGTAGGATCGGTTCACGCATGGAATCTTAAAGAGAACGAGTGAAAGAAAGGACATGAAGTCATGTTTGTTCTCTCCAAGTTCAACATTTCATGGGCTTCACTGAAGAGTACATTTACGTGATAAGTTCCAGAATGTCTTGGAAGGAGGTATTAATATGTTTATTTTCTGGTGATAAACGCAATGACATTGTATCAAAGTTCAAACATTCTCTGAACACAAATAAAACAAAATCACGATTTCATTGAAGTAAAACAGCTTATAAAAACGTCAAATACTTGTTAAGTGGGTCACTTTATAGTGAAACCATTAATAATCAGATACGTAAAAATATCTGTTATTCGTAACTCCAAGCTCTATATTTCTATTTATACTGAAGCTAGCATAATACGTTTCTCTTGTTACGAAGAAAAGGTTGATTCGGAGAGCAAATATTCCTCTAAATAATAATTTTACAAATAATTTGGGCTGCCCCGGTGGCGCAGTGGTCTAAGCGATGGCCTCTGATCATTCGTCCGTAAGGGATCCGGGTTCGAATCCCGGTCAGGCATGGATGTTGTGTTTGTCTTACGGCACTGGCTCTCTCCCTTCCCTAGAACCAGTGACCCTAAATTAGGGACGGGCGACTGCTTATAGCCCATTGAGTTGCTCACGGTGGTCGTTAAACCTCCAATAAAAAAAAACAAAAAACAAATAATTTGAAATGGAGAAAAACAGAACTGGAATAATCTTTCTAAACAATTCAAAATACATATTAGTTAAGTTTTAAATTACAAGTATATGCGATCCTATATATGCAGGCACATTTTTCTCTACGGAACGGCTGGCATCTGTGTGTGAATACAAACGATAATACCCGTATGGTACATTAAAATTAATATCTACACTTAAATCTTTTGTGCCTTCAATAACAATTTTGTTTTCCGAGAGAACTGAAAAAATGTATCTAAATGCACGTGTTCCTTGTGTCTTTCTGGTCATACAGGGTGATCCGTTTGGGTAGGGATAATTTTCAAATACTGTGGCATGGCTTGTAAGATATACAATACGTCAATATTTGGCAGAAATTACATTTATGGATGGGAGTTTTTCTAGGCCTCTACGTGACTTCCTTTGCGGACTCTGCAGAGTTCATACCGGGTGCTCAATTCTTGCCACGTGTTTTCTAACATCTACAGAGTGAATTGTGCGAACGCTGCAGTACGGAGGTCAAATTCTGATCGAAGGGCGAGGATTATGGCTATTCACAGACGAGGCTAGAGTTCATGTGAGCGTACAACGCTATCTTTTAGGGAAACTAGAATTCCCATGCTTTTTACAAAGTGGAAAGAGCAAGCCCCAAGGTAAATGTGTGATGCGGGGTGAGTTATGGCCAGCTTGTACGGTCCATTTTTTCACTGAGGACACTGCACGATCACGACCATACCTGGACATGCTACAGATCTTTTTGGTACTAAAACTGGATAACAATGACATTTTACAGCAAGACGGGGCTTCACCCAACTGGTGACTGGAAGTCAGAAACTTCCTCAACAACACATTCAATGACAACTGCTGTGGCTGCGAGGACCCTATTCCTTGGCCGGCAAGAAACTCCCCGGATATCGCTTCCGCCACGCGGGTGGGTGTGGGGGGGAGAGAACATTGTTTACGCACAACGACCTCAAACAGCCTGGATGATTTGAAAGTGAAAATTTCTGCAGCGTTAGCACAAATCATTTTGCAGATGTTATAAAACACGTGGTAAGAAGTGAGCACCTGGTGTGAACTCCATCGGGTCCGCAAAGCGGGTCACGTAAAGGCATAGGCAAACTTTCATTCATAAAGGTAATTTCTGCCAAATATTGTCTTCTTATATCTATTACAAGCCATAAAACACCATTTTAAAATTATTCCTACCCAAACGGACCACCCTGTATGACAAGAAACATACATATTTACGAGTTTGGCGAAAGTGTAGCTTGGGCATCCGAAACAATATGGCCGAACATATGGCTGACATAGCTTTGTCCGATTGCGGGTGCTGAAGTCAGTTTTAAAGTTAAAGGATACATCTTGTACAGACTGCAGTCGGGCTTTGGAGCACACAACAATCGGAAATGTTTTTTCCGTGTTTTGATATGTTTCCAAGCAAAAAGCAAGCAAACAAAAGTACTCTTCCTGTTACGGAACAAGCTCTCCGTGCAAATAATGCTGTGTGAATTTGAAAATAGGTGCATGAGCAATACACAACGGCTGAATTTCAGATTCAACAAAGCATGAATCCGTACTTGTTTCGTTAAGGTTGGAATTTCATTTTTCCACTCGGTCACCTTCTGTTGTACTGCGGGTTCTCCATTTTGAAACCAAGGAATGGATTCAGTTCAAAAAGAAAAAATCTAAGTTGTGTGCACAGTCACTTATTTATGTGCCGTTTTCTGCACTTTTAAAGCAACAACGACACTTTAAGTGAAAAAAAAATGGAAATCACTTAGTGACGACGGGTGATTGTGTAACACTCCAGATCGTAAATCCTAAATGTCATCTCACGGGAACTGTCAGCTGTTTATCAAGAACTTCCTGAGCATTTAGTTGAATTATTCAGAATGTCGAACAGGGAATTCATTTTATTATAAAAAATTGGGAAATTATGAATGCAAATTGATTTTCAAGAAGTGTAGGATGTTTCGGTGACTTTTGTCAGTCACAGTGAAGCCTTTTTGTGGTACTACAATGTTCTTGTCACTTTGTTTTCTTTTAAATCACCTACAAGTTTGTACTAGCGAAACAACATGACCAGCTCATCTTTATGCAAATCGAAGAAACTGCAGACAAACGACGGCGCGTATGAAGGTCATGAAACGGTATAAATAACACCCGATGCTGAGTTCTGTTAATCAGTGTTGGTCTTGTTCTTCAGATGGGAAAGGCAGCGGATTTAAACGAGTTTGAGAAAGGTGAAATTACATTGCCCACATGACTGGGTAAGAGCATTTCCGCCGAGGCAGGGAGTCTTGTGGGGGCAATTCGCTGGTACCTTGAATGCTGTTGACGGTGGGAATGCGTTGAAACACACAATTCCTCGAATCCTGCTGAAAATGGTGCTGCGTAGCGGCAGACAGCCCCGAGTACCCAAGGTGACACGCGATCATCAAAACTTGATCTCAGATGACTGGAAGAAGGCAGTCTGTCATCGTTTACTTGGAAAATTGTTAGCTCCAAGATGCACCATGGACGAAAACCAGCCAGTGGAGGAAGTGTAATGTTTTGAAAAATGCTCTGCTAGGAAAACCTGGGTCCTGTTATTCATTCATAGGAAACTGGCTTCTACCACCTACCTAAACATCATTGCAGGCCAGATACGTTCTTTCATTACGAAGGTGTTCCCTCTCTAGTAGTGTCTTCTTTCAGGAGAATAATGCGCCATGCAACACTGTCCGGATTGCACGAGAATGGTTCGCGGAACATGAAGAATTCCACGTATTGCCCTATCCTCCAAATTCTCCAGATCAATCCAATGGAGCATCTGCGGTTTGTTTTGGAACAGCAAATCCGGTCTGTGGCGGCGCAACCACGGAATTTACAAGAGTTAAAGGATGTGATAGTAACGTATCCAAAGCTTTTTTCAGAGTCGTGCCAGTTGAAACAAATGAGATTCTTAATGCTGTCAAGACACGATTAGTAATGGAAATAATTGCAACTTTAAAAGACGATACTTTTTATTTACAATTAAAAACAGCTAAAAACGAATAGCAAGATCTTTCAGACCCGCTATGGGTCCGCAATCAGGCACAGTGAGGATGAAGCATCATGGTTATATAGTAGAAACAATTACCCACAATGCATTAGCATGGCAAAGTGTTGCACCAACGTAAGCGCATTTGACATGTATACATATACAAAACATGCAAATAAACTAAAAGATTCGGTTATGAGTTTTGATGATGTGTGTAATGATTTGATATAAAATATTTCCATGCTGTCGGTAGAATCCATGACACGGCATCGTTACAACAGCGTTCAGCAAGAATGTTGATGTACAGACTTTCTGTAAACAACAAGTCAAATTTCGTAGCAGCTGATGCAATTAACGAAGTTTTATTCCACTCCGGGACTTGATTACCTTGATTAACTAACCTTGGGTTAGTTAATCAAGGTAATCATGATTAACCAACCCAAGGTAACCTTGCGTTAGTAAATCAAAGTAATCATGTCCCAGGGATTGGATTGGATTGGATTTTTTTTTTAACGACCACCGTGAGCAACTCAATGGGCTATAATCAGTCGCCCGTCCCTAATTTAGGGTCACTGGTTCCAGGGAAGGGAGAGAGCCAGTGCCGTAAGACAAACACAACATCCATGCCTCACCGGGATCCGAACCCGGACCCCGTTCGGACGAATGATCAGAGGCCATTGCTTAGACCACTGAGCCACCGGGGCGGCCATGTCCCAGGGTGGAATAACACTTCGTTAATTGCATCATCTACTACGAAATTTGACTTGTTGTTTACAGAAAGTCTGGACATTAACATTCTTGCCGAACGCTGTTATAACGATGACGTGCCATGGATTCTACCGACATCATGGAAATATTTTATATCAAATCATTACACACACCATCAAAACTCATAGCCGAATTGTTTAGTTTATTTACATGTGTTGTGTATGTATAAATGTTGAATGCGCATGTGCAAAGTTGGTGCAACACTTTGCCATGCTGATGCATTGTAGGTAATTGTTTCTGCTATATAACCACTTTGCTTCATCCTCACTGTGCCTGATGACGGACCCATAGTAGGTCTGAAAGATCTTGCTACTTGTTTTTAGCTGGTTTTAATTGAAAATAAAAGGTATCGTCTTTTAACGTTTCAATTATTTTCATTATTAATAGTGTCTCGACAACATTAAGAATCTCATTTGTGATAGTAACGTGTTGGTACCTGACAAAAGAAGACATCTTTAAAAATCTTGTAGCGTCTTTGCCTCTTCGGGTAAGAGCTGTTTTGGCAGCACGTGGAGGACCAACATCATATTAGTCAGGTGGTCATAATATTTTGGGTCTTCGGTTTATGTGTACGTACAAAATACAAGGACCAAATGCATTTCAGATAATTCAGCGATAAATTTTATTTAGACCGCGATTAAGGGATGGTGGTGCTTCTGCTGTGGCTTGCGCTCTTAGATGAAATGTTCTGCATTTAATTTTAAAGCAGTTGCTGAGTTAGGAAAATTGTTAAATATATTTGGGACCATAAAATATGAGGCAATTTTCGAATGAGGAGAGCTCTGACGTATTCTGGGGCGAGTGCTTTCACATAAAGCTTTTACAAGAAAGCGAAAAAAATCATTTCGTTATTGCTTAGTGGCTCAACCTGAGAAACGATTCCTAGCATCTGTGACGCAAAGAGGAAATCCACCACATGTGGCGTGGACTTGAGGGGGAAAAGTTTCGTAAAAAGAATTTTCTTTTTTCCTTTAACACATTTTGCCCTATTTTCCAGATGCGAACGCTGATGGGATAGAGAACCATTGTGATTTCTTAAGATATTTTAGAATCAAAGCGACAGCACAGGTAAGAAAAAACTTCCTGTGTATTTTGTGCTGCATAATATGTAGATGTGTAATAGCCTTCTCTATCCCTTTTTATAGTAGGAAACATGAGAATGTTGTCTTAGAAGTGTGGATATCAAGAATAAATCAGCTAGAAGTAGACGCGTTACTTGAAGAAAAACTGATCATCAACAATAAGCTTCTTAAGGATATACATTTGCACTCCAATGTTCCTGCACGTGTTGGAAGTGCCTCTCAGATTAAGTTTTTATGATCTCCGAACGATGATCACTCGGAATTATATTGATTTCTTTGCAATATCGGTAGATATTTTATGCTTAAAATTTTTCTCAAGTTGAGCAAATCATTAAAAATCATATCGATCTTTTCCTGACTTTTTTGCGTCGTTTCCTTCAGTTTTTCGTATATTTAAGCACGCTAAGCAATATTGCTTCTGCTCCTTTGACAGCAGGCGTGAAAAGTACATGCTGGTACGGAACTCAAGACAAAAATAATTTCGGTCATTTTCTGCTAATTATTACCAACTTAAACAGGAGATACTTAGTCATGTCTTCCTTTGTCTGTCGAGGGAAGTGCATATTTACGGCATCTTTGGAGAGACAGCAGCTTTAGATCCAACGAAAGGCGAGCGAATTGCCCAAAGATATTTTTGTGATAAAAATCAACACTGGGGCATATTAAAAACATACTGATTGGTGGCCAAAATTTAGCAAAATTTTAAGAATAGCTTTTCTACACTGCCGAAAAGTGAACAAAGAACACCCAGAAGGAATGCCGTTAGAACGTTATATTATAATATGTTAATTGTTAAGGACAGCAGAAACTGATCCAAGTTGGAATGTCATTGAATGAAATAACGTCACTGCGGATGACAACATGCAAATATACGCAGCGCGTATTTAAGGACTAGGGCGTGCAGAACGATGTCATTCGTCTGGTGTGTTGTTCAGTGCTAGTTGAGGAAGCTACGATGCCTAGACGACGCAGGAGTGCAACATTTGTTGAGTTATTGGAGTTCAAGCGAGGCCGTATAGTGAGTCTGCGGAAAGGAGGTGGGTCCCTACGTCGAACTGCGGACCGAGTGCGACGAGAGGTATGGGCCGTGGTAAGATGGCGGCGTCGGTGGTCAGAGAAACATTCGCACGCATGCAGACGTGGTTCCTGGCAACACAGAGTTAAGGAGGCATGAGAGGATTGGCGTATCAGAAGGTCGGCGTTGGCAGAGCAGTGAGCTACGGCGTTACAAATTCGATCCTCTGTCATATCAAGGGTGTCTTACCAGAACGATGCATAATCGTTTGTTGGAAGCAGGACTACGGGCACGCGTGCCGCTGGCACGATTACCACTGACCCCTGGTCAACGTCGAGCACGTTTGCGGTGGTGTCAAGAACGAGGTCATTGGAGGGAAGAATGGCGGTCAGTGATGAAATCCAATTCTGCCTGGGAGCGTCTGACGGTCGTGTAGGCGTCCGAAAGGCACAAGATAAGCGGCTTCTGCCATCGTGCATCCTCCAACGACACACAGGCCTCACGCCGGGCATCATTGTGTGGTGAGCGATTATCTATCGTTCTCGTACGAGTCTGGTGTTTGTACAGGGTACACTGAATAGCAGTAAGTACGTCAGCGACATCATGCAGCCCGTCGTCCTGCCATTTTTGAGTGCGATCCCCGATTCGACATTCCAGCAGGATAGCGCCCGTCCACACTCCGCCCGGGCAGCTCAATGTGCTCTTCACGCTGTGCTTAAACTCCCTTGGCCAGCACTCTCTCCGGACTTGTCTCCAATCGAGCATGTCTTGGACTGGATCGGACAAAGATTCTTTCGCGGCCCCCGGCAGGCAGCGACCATCTCTGAATTACGCGTTTATGTTGAAAGCGCATAGAATGATATCCCTAAGCTTGATATCCAGCATTTGTACGACCGATTGCATGCCAGATTGGAAGCCTATATTGCTGCTGGCGGAGGTGAAACATCTTATTAAAATCTACTTTCTGTACAATGCAATACGCCTTAAAAGGTAAAATAAACATTGAATCACCTAACACGTGTGATCACTTTCCTTTCTTAGCAAGTTGTTCCTACGACATAAATCTCATACATGCAGCTGCAATTTTTTATTGTGTTCTTTTTTCACTTTCCGGCAGTGTAGTTGCTCAGAAAATCCAATTATATGAAAACAATGTATTTTTTTTATAACTTCAAATCATTATAACAGCAAAATTAGAAAGTTTTGATTTCAAAAGAATTTGATACGAAGCACTGCGGGTAAAATATCGATTTAGTAAATATTGCCTAACACTGACGCAATGAGGGAGATTTAGATATGATATTAGATCATCCAAAACAGGGGTCACCAAACTACGGCCCGTACGCCAAAAGCGTTCCGCGGGAAGCCGTGATCAGGCCCCGCAGTAATGATTTGAAATTGTTTAAAAGTGAAAGGTTGGTAACCTTTCATTTTCTTTTGCCTAAAAATAGTTTTACAAATCTGAACGTTTTCCCAGGAAACTGTTTTCAGTGTTTGGTAGCACATACGTTTGTGAACAAGCTTTCTCCGAAATTAAATATGTGAAATCAAAGTTTCGTTCACGATTGACCAACAACCACTTGTCAAGCTTTTAAAAAATTGAGTTGTCCGACCTGAAACCAAATATCGAAAATGTTGCTAAATCACTCCAGAAACAATACCGTTCCTCTCATTGACTTTTCTCCTGTTTCAGATGTCATGAAGTCAACTTACTAAAGACTAAACTTTAGTAAATTCAGTTTTGTATTTGTTTTTAGATCTTTATATAATTATTTTAAAATTTTTATGTTAAATTACAGACAATATAAAATTAGTTGGACCTAGACAAATATTAGTTCCTTAAAACTTACAATATCTGCATTGACTAATCTTTGGTTTACCATTTTTTTAATCCGGCTCCCCGAGCTTTAACCAATTTCCCATTTGGCCATTCTCTCCAAATGTTTGGTGACCCCTGAGCTAAAGATTGTAAATACTCCAGGAGTTTTTTTCAGTGCCGCGAAGCGATTGCAACTTGACTTCACCAAGTGACAAGACTTGTAGAATTTTCCATCTGATAGACTCTCTCCTTCCTAAAAAATTATACTTTTCATAAAACTGGCAAATTACGTTCAGCGCTCCACGATAACGATCAGGAATTTCAGGCTCATCAGACCACGTTCATTTATGCTACATTTCATCTGACTTTTCAGATCTTCACGGTACGTAGCAACAACAGCTGCTCTTTTTTCCACCACTTTACGACGGCGAGAAAGTGACTCGGAATATTCAAGTAGTCTTGCTGGACTTTGTAGTTTTACAACTACGACGTAGCTACTAAAGTTATTATGTATCAAACGATTTGGAATTTATTTTCTACAAGGTTCCACCTAACAGAGAAAAATTGCGGAAATTTTAAATTCATCCCTATTTCTGCATTGCTCTGTCAAAAGACAATCATTTTACAGAAAATTTCATTATCATCTCGCTAGCCTATCATCTTCCTTGTAAACACAAGTTTAATTTTCTCTTCATACTTTATTAAGTTAGTATTATTAGATCAGGATAGACTTTTTGTTTGGTCCATCGAGCTTTTTATCAAAATATTTGTTCAAAAGATTTTAGAATTAGAATGTCTTCTCATGAACGGTAAATACAAGGGTGGAGTTTGTTGTTTGTTAAGCAGTATCTCTATGTGAAACAGTGGATATCTGCATTACTTCTAAAGCAATTATCAGCCCAGCAATCACCGTCTGGCGGAATTTGGTTACTGTTCAGAGACGCAAGAATAATGCTTTTAACGGTGGCTTCAATCAACTTGAAAGGAGTAAGAGGTATTCATTAAACTGTCCACAAGTATTGATCCTTTACTTTCAAGCTTACTTGCCCTTCTACAACTGATAAAGCTTGGGTAATAAATCTATGCTCACTCCGGAGTTCATTCTGTTGCTGGTTTGGCATTATTGCTCTCTAACTGCAAAGGGGCTGCAAAGGTCATATATTTTCACGGAATTGACATTCACACAGGAACCTAAATTGTGCAAGAGGTTCGGAACATTTCTCCCTAAAATTTGAATATTTTAGAAGGTATAAGCACAAAATGTATGTTCGTGACACTTGTACCTCGTGACACACATTCCTAACAATATTTGTATTAATGTGGGAAGGAAGGAACATGTTTTTTTCCGACTTAAAATTTTTGACTATTTCTTTTAATCACAACGTAAAACCTTTCAACGACTTTAAGCTCACTATCCGGCTTATCGACACCTTGTTATGAATATCTGCGTAAATCTTTTTGCCATCATCTTGAGTCAAGAATATACACACTTTCTGGGTCGTCGTTACGTTTTAATGAATACATTCATTTTTAGCACATTTTTTTATTAATTTGTACTTGGTTATAAGTACACTGGACAAACAACCAGTCACCCGTGTCAGAACTTACATAACAACGGGTGACGATGCCTCTTAACAGCATGAATAGGCGCCTTGATAACAGCATGAATCCGGTGTGGTAGGGACTACATGAGGTTGTGGATGTGTTGAACATCGATTTGAAGCCACTCGTGCGACAAATGGTCCTCAAGTCTCACCAGCGTAAGTGGGTGTCTATTCCAGCGTTTCACCTTCTGTTCCAAATGATCCCAGACATTTTCAATAGGATTTAAATCTGTGGATTTGGTGGGACAGTTGAGGTGAGATGGTGTTGCTGATTATTCGTCGTGCCGCTCAGACACAGTTTTAACCCAGTGCACACGGCAGTTGTCGTCTTGGAAGCCAGGAGTGGCAATGTGATGCTGCTCCTGGAGATGTAGGGAAAAGGGCAACACTTCGTCATTCAGAATGCAGAGGCACGCATGCTGGTTCAAATTCATCGTCACTGCAAAGAGAGGGCCAATTTCGTGGTACGAAAAACATGCCCAAAACATCACAGAACACCCTCCATCTTGTACAACACTTTCGACACGATCAGGATTGAAGTTTTCATTGGGCCTGCGAGGCACTCATCTCCTCCCATCATTGGAGTACAAATAAAAACGAGATTCATCAGACCAAATTATTTATCTTCAATCTTCCACAGTAACGTTTTGGTTCCTCTGAGCCCATTGATAACGTGCGACTTTGTGACTTGCTGTTAAAAGAGGCCTCTTCCGTGGTATTCTACTTAAGATGTTCATCGCATGCAGTTCCCGTCGCAATGTCCTTTCAGAAATTAGTTGGAGTGGACTTTCATTGACTGTTTGAAGCAGTTGTTTCCTGGTTTGAAACTGATTTGCAGTTGCTAGGCGTGAAACATGGCGGCGGTCCCTGTTGATGAGATCTGTTTTTCGGTCACAGTTAGTTCGCTGATCAGTTGCCACCGTTAAGGGTGTGCGGTGCGTGCGACTGCACAGGGCCTTGCGATTTGAGGGGCCTGGCACTGGTGGATAAATAAGATAAAATAAAACAAAAGAGAAAAAGAAAGAAAAATACAACATTAAATACACAGACTGAAAAAAAGTCCGACAGTTCAAAACATATGAATTACCATCCCCGTTCTCCGCGAGTACGTATACACAATCATCACAGTGATGTCATACATACGCTCGCCCTTCCTGATTCAAAGCGCAGCGCGCAAAGATCGGTGCTTCTGTATCCCTGAGTCTGGTGGGCTGGGCCAGATGGTGTTACCTTGATAAGTCCAACACACGCCGCAGCGCCGACAGCAGTATATTTTCTTCTCGCCGCTGGAAACTGACGGGTGTGAGTGACGTCGCGACGTTCTTTGAGTTTTACCGCCTATCTTGGGATCCACTTTTTGTGGATTTTCCCAAGCTGTTTTTCCAAAGTAAAAACAGGTGTGTGTGTGTGTGTGTGTGTGTGTGTGTGTGTGTGTGTGCGTCAAGTCAACTGGCCGCTGTGTTTGGTGATCTATTAATTTTCTTCGGTTGCTCATTCATGCTTGTTTTAACGTTTTAACCAGGTTCGCTTCTCTACTTCGATGTAACTAATTAACATTTTAAGAATAGAGTTTGCGTTGAGTTGAGATGTCTAGAGAACGGGATAAGTTCCGTAAATTCGAAACAGGTTAACAAAAAGCAAAGAAAAGGAACAGAAGGGAACTGTTTTTACGAAGTCAGGAAAGTGCCTTCGATAAATTTTTACTACCTTCAGCTACAGTTCCTGTGTCCAGCAGTTCATAGTTTGCTTCAAATTGCATCGAAGATAAAGAATTCAGTGATAATAACGTTTACCTTCCTTTTTTTATTTTGCAAAGGAGATCGACGGTTGAGCTTAATAATAATAGTAGTTACAGTTACAAGTTTAAGAAAAATATCAGTTCCTTCTATAACCAATTAATGAGTGAAAAGCTTATCACCTTATCAGAAAATAAAAATATTCTATTGCGTACGTGCGCAAAATACCGTTAGCCAGGTTGATTTAGCAAAAAGTATTAGTTAGTCAGATGGCCTCGCAGAAAGTTCGCACAGGGCCTCGCGTAGGCTTGCGGCGGCACTGGTTGACTGCAAACTACACCGCTGTTTGTAGACCCCTGGAGAGTACGTTTTGACACACCAACAAATTGGGCGACTTCATTTACTTTGTGTCCGTGGGCACGGCCGAACACGATGGTTCCTTTTTGCCACTCAGTAAAATCTTCTTTACGACCCATATTGCAAACAAAATTCAACACACACGTTTCTCTTCACCACTGCACGAGACAGAAATTATCCTGTAAACCACGTGAGTGCTATATTTATCTCCCAGCAATCCTATTACGGCACCTTCTGTGCAACCTGTAACTTCCTACTGTCATTTTTGTAGGATTTCTGCTTATTGAAATAGACTAACTACTTGTAATGACAATTGTGCCTCACAAATGGCGGCACAGTACCGTCTAACGAGAGCTACACAGATGTGGATGACGTCCAGAGAGCATCAGAGATGAAGTGAAAAGGGGAGTTGGTTGGTGTTCGTTGTGCAGAATGAATCCGTTTAAGTTGTTAATTATTGTCTTGTGTTACTTGTCTTGTGTGTTCGAATCAAGTGTTAAAGGCTGTTCATTGTAGGAGTGCAAGATGTAATTCCCCTAGACGCCACGAGCTCTACATTTATGTTAGAGGTGATTAATTTTTGTCTGGTGTGCTTAGCATCGCTAAATCTGTCAGACTGTACGGGGACACAATATCTTTACATTTATCGGTCCCGATTAGAATTCTTTTTGCAGTCGAAAGCTTGAACTGTGGAAATGACGATTCATTTACGTTGGTCTTTCTGATGCATAAAATCTCCGCTAATGCACATGCTATTAAATTTAAAATATGTTTTACTTAACACAGTTGCTTAAATATAAATAGCCAAAATACCTGTTTTACGTTCGGATAATTTTTACCACGAAAGCCATTTTACATACGGTTTCTATTTGCAATATTGCACGATATCAAATCTAGGTGTCGTAAATAAATGTTGTATTTTTCGAGAAATTTCTGTTTCAAAAAATCTGATTTTAAAAATTCGTTTTATGTTAGAGGACTCAAGGATTATTTTGCATTCATTTAACACTGTTTAGCGACAAAATGTTTTGCTACTTGGTGGTGTAAATGAATATTTTTGTTTTTAACATGTTTGCAATCCTATCTTTTCTTCTGAAAATCTGATTAATAACATCTTTCCTGTATCCGTCAAGCACCTACTATCCAGTGGCGGCCTGTGGTTGGAAGAATAGGTGAAGAGGGCCAAGAGCAGTATGAAAAGATATAAACTGTCTACAATGAAAATCCCTTAATGAGGACTTACTTATTTTTTGTATATTAAATCAATTTTTCTTCCTTTTAAAGTTGCAAATTTGTCGATTATGTCGTCATAAGATGGTTAGATGCTTGTTTCTTCGTGAGCATCAATAAAATGTCTTCCTGAATAGAAATATTTGCCAGAGAAGCAAGTTTATCTTGGGAACTAGAGTTTCTTGAGCAAGTTTGTATTCTTTTAAGAAAACTTCTTTCCACTGGCACACTTGTAGATGGAATTGTTAAACTGAGGAAAACCAATTTATAATCTTCTGTAAAAATGTTTTTGTCTCCGTGAAACACTCGAAGGGGTTCTTGAGTCAATACATTCCTTAATTTTTCATCGGCATATACAAGACTCAGTTCATTTTTAAGACGCTGGTGTTTAGTAAATATGTTTCCGTAAAAATGTAGATTTTCAAGAGCGCGAGTGGGAAAGCATGCATTAAATTATTCGAATTTGGTTGTGTCAGCAAGTCAGACAAATTGAAGTATCTTATTGTCTTGAAATCTTATATCCATTTCCATAAGAATGTGGTCCAAAATTTCAAAAATCAAAATACAATTGTTTATAATTTTGAAAAATTGTTTCCTGTGTAAGAGCAGCATATTCCCGTGCTTATTTCTGTGATTGTGCTAGCTTTTCCAAACTGTGTTTCAAATAACTCATCGTTCCTTTTATGGCTCAAAATTTCACGTTTTTTTTTTTTTTTTTTTTTTTAATTTGAGTTACACAGTAGTTTATGTTTAATTATCTTTTCCTCAAAAGTTCGAATAATAGATCGGTGGAGCCAAAAATGTAAATTCGAAAGTGTTCATATCATTCAAAAACCCCTTGACAAGATGAATTGATTTTTGTCTTATTATTCGCTATTCGTAAGAAATCCGAACACTTCCTTCAATTTATCCCAATCTTCAACAACTGCACTTCTAATTTCGAAGTGGAGGACCATCGAGCTTCTGTTATGGTTGGTCTGCATCTTGCGGTTGTTGATATAAGTGTATAAGACCGCTTCGCAGAATGGTAAACAAACGAAGCAATTCCACCGAGGCTTGCAAAAAGTTTTTGACACTTAGAAATTTTAGAAAAACTCTGGTGTAATACAAGATTCAAACGATGAACTAAGCATTGAACAAAAACAGCTTGAGAAGCTTCATGCTTGACTTTTTTTTCTGTAGCCCATTTAAATGTCCAGACATTATACTTGCCCCATCGTAATATTGTCCTATTTATTTGTGTTGGTAATCAGGCTGTTCCAAAATTTTGTCTAGCATTTTGTATAAAGCTCCTGACGTTCTATCTGCATTCACCTCATGTAAACCCAAAAATCCCTCAACCAATACACCTTCCGAATCAACAATCAAAAATTATTTAATTTTTGACGTGATCGTTTATCTATTAAGAAATACATTGAATTAATTCATTTTGAATAGTTTTTTATCCTTTCGTATTGATTTTCAATTTCTAAAGGACATTTTCATATCAACAATGAAAGTAATTCAATGAAATTTCCACGATTTATCGAACCCATGCTTTCGTCATGGCCATGGAATGCTAGTTCTTATTTGCTCAAATACAGTATAGACTAATACTGCATCAATCACTGTCTGCAGGAAAAGTCTATTTAAACGAATGTTTTCGTTAAAATGCGTTTTCAAAAGCCTAGCATTCTTCCTCAGGGCATCGGCAATGGTGTTTTGAATTTTTCCAAATTCCTTAACATTATTCCGCATTTCAGGTGTTCGCTAGAATCACGATGTTTAGGAAGTGACCGTGTTACGCTTAATAAATCTGAGAATCCGTCTTTATTCCACGCCGAATGTTTATTACTAAAAAGTAAGCAGGGCCAAAAAAAAAAAATAACACAGAAGTGCTGCAAATCCATTTATATTCAGTAAGCCAACAATCTTTTAAATTAATATTGTTAGATTTACCGCTCTTCTTGATTTCGTTCTTGGCAACAATTGTCAGAGAATCCGTCGGTCGTCCTTGAAGCAAAATGTCTCTTTTATCTTCATCTTTCGGCAGTAAATGGAGTTTGCAATAAATTACAAACAATGTCGTCCACAGGATGCATACTAAAAACTATCACTATCACTTAAATTGTACACAAACCTAAAACATCAGTTAAAGCTTTCAACAAATAATCACAAAGCACGAAAGAACGAATTCCTTTCGAAAAATAATGTCCCACAGCACCACAAGGAAAAAGCCCGAGCAGATTGCATGGTACCCTGGTAATTCGCCCACTCCACCGTGATCTCTCACGACTTTACGCTCAAAAACTGAAAGATGCAGAGGTAAGGCGCGTGAAGCTGAAACACTTCACTTGAGCGAGCAGATTGGGGAGGGTGACGTCACGGTTACCATGGCAACTCGGCGGAAAACTGCAGACTTCTAAGCATTCTCATTTCGGGTCTTGACTTGCACTGTTTTGCGTTATAACGAAGTGAATTTCTCCGTCATTTTTATCCGCGCCGGGGCTCGAACCCGGGTCCCTTCATTCCGGAATAAGTTGCTCTACCAATTAAGCTACGCGGACATGTATTCTGATTCCTATCTGCCTTTATGCCATGTGCGTCCTGCTGGCAGGTACGTCACATCTCCTGGTACGTTACATCATCTCCCCCTTATTTTTTTTTTTCGAAGTGCTGGAGAAAGGATTCTCTTATTTTTCCTATCTCGCGGTGTGGAAATAACATCACACCATTGCGAGATTTTGAACGGTCGGGTCATCCGGATAGTTCGGGCGCCATTATAACGAAGTGAATTTCTCCGTCATTTTTGGTCTACGCCGGGATTCGAACCCGAGGCCGCTGTTTCCGGAATAAGTTGCTCTACCAATTAAGCTACGCGGACATGTATTCTGATTCCTATCTGCCTTTATGCCATGTGCGTCCTGCTGGCAGGTACGTCACATCTCCTGGTACGTTACAGCGTATAAGGATTTCCTTGCCGTATTGAGCGCGCCATGTGAATTAATATCTATTCAAAATTTTGAGTATTTTGGAACTGAATAAAGGCAAAAAAGATTATATTATAAAAAAATACTGAATAAAACTTTATTTTGAGTAAAATAGGTGAAGAGGCACTTCACCTACTTGACCTGAAAAGCCGCCACTGCTATTATCGTGCCTCTTTCAAAGCCGCTTAAATCAAGCTCTCCCCATATTACCGTAATCAAATCTTTGCACGCGTCTGACTTTTTGCATTGAGCTGTTTATAAAGCCATCTCAACGTCATAGTTGCGTATGTTAGTGAGTTGGCACGTCTCTCATTGCTATTGGTTATTCCTAAGAATTTACTTCAGTTTATCTTTAGAACCAATAGGTGACTGTAATTTTCTAGAAAATTAACGCGTAAATTTTGGGCATTGGTACAGCTCTCGCCTCACCTGTGACCGTGTGGTCAGAGGTGTAAATTTCTGATTAACCGCCAAAGCTAAGCCTGGATCGAAGTCTCTGTTGAGACATAGGGGACGTGTTTATCGTACTGAGTTAGTTTTTCCTCTTCCTTGGTAATGCTGACCATAAATTAGGGGCAAGCGACTGCTTTATAGGCCTTAGGATTGATCTTGATGGTCGGTTAAAACCCAAAACAAACAGATAGTTGTCAAATCAATTTTTCCAGTGCGACCTCCTAGAACCGCGATATCGGATTCATATGTAAACATACATAGTGGGTGGACATGGTTTTTCCCTCATTAAAAAAATTTTTATTTAAAAAACTACAATAGGTAGAAACAAATTAGTAAAATCATGCAATACATTGATTATAAATACGCTTTCCAACATACCAGAAATCATTACTCAATTTATGAGAATAATGGCTGTGGAACAAATCTCGGTCCTGTGCCCTGACCTTTGTGCCCTGACCTTTGATCGCCCCCGGCAGGCCCCTACAACATACTAACATTTCATCCAAATAGAAGCGGTTTTACGTAAGTTATGACGCATAATGGCGATGGAAGTGATTCCGCTCCTATGTCTTGACCTTTGACCCCATTTCGTTCACTTTTATTAGGGTTCCTTCCCTGATGTCCCCCTACCACATACTAAAAGTTCATCGAAATCGAACGATTTTTACATGAGTTATCGTGCGGACGGACATACGCACACAACGCGTGACGCAATGAGGCAGATGGGAATCGCGACCATCTGCTCGCAAGAGTGTGACGTCATCAAACTTTAATATGATCCACACACAACGCGTTGCGTAATGAAACTGATGTCGTGACCACGCGCCAACATCTAAAACGTGAGATTGTGACGTCATAGGATTTCTAAGCATGGGTAACATTAATGGGACGACGCCATGACACCAAAGACGTGATAATTCGGAGTGGTTATTTAACTCACTAAACGAATTTTCCTAAAGTCGAGATCAAGCTAAATCGATCTCTAGTACCAGAAAACGGTAGGTTAACGACTTTCATCAAAATCCTTAGAGCCGTTTTCAAAATAAAATTTACATACATACAAGAAGTGCTCCTTTAATAGTAGAGGAAAAGGGCGATGGAATGGATCCCGATCCTATGTCCTGACCTTTGATCCCATTTCGTCCATTTTCAATAGGCTTCGTCCCCAGGTGGTCCCCTATGACATACTACAATTTCATCGAAATCGAACCATATTTACGCAAGTTATGACACATATGGGCAAAGGAATGCATCCCGCTCTTATGTCCTGACTTTTGACCCCACTTCACCCATTGTGAACAGGGTTCCTTCCCAGGTGGTCCCCTACGGCATATAAAAATTTCATCGACATCGAACTATATGTACGCAAGTTAGAACGCATAAGGGCAATGGAATGGATCCCGCTCCTATGTCGTGATCTTTGACACCATTTCGTCCATTTTCAACAAGGTTCGTCCCCATGTTGTCCCCTACCACATACTGAAATTTCATCGAAATCGAACCATTTTTACGTTAGTTATTGTGCCGACAGACAGACAGACAGACGGACGGACAGACAGACGGACGGACAAAGCTGAAGCATATACGCTTCTTGAACCTACGGTTGGAAAGCGTAAACAAGCTATTTGTGGCGTGACGCATGCGAACTAATTTTTTTATACTGTTAGTACTGTTACACGGCACTAGCAGTGTTCCTGCCGAGTCGGCCGGTAACGGTGCTTGGGACCTGAAGTACAATTTAGTTGGCCGCGGCACCAGGTGAGAATCTCAGGTGCACTGCTGCACTCAAAGATTCACACCAGAACATAAAAAATGAAAAGTTGAAGAATGACCCGAAGCATAAGGCTTGGGTGAATCCACCGTGTGAACAAAATAACAACAACAAATAAAAAATAAAATAAACTAAAAAAACGATACTTTGGGATCAGAGTTGTGATGAGGTTCACCCGCAATCACCAATTCGTGACTGAGTGTAGTGGTCCGGATCTTACTCCGGTACATTCAATCCCCAACCAGCCAGTACAACACTCACTTTCGCAAATAACACATGATTCTCAAATACACAACACAACATTTAATAACGTTCTGCGAGATTTAAACAGATACGGCGCTCTCTGGGCGTATAGACAATTGCCCCTCTTATGTGGGCAGCATACTGTGTCACACTTTACTGTCGGAAGACGCAGCCGACTGAGTCTCCACCGGACTATCTGAACAAGAGATACTACTCGTTTACACACTAAATAGAGCTGCAGGTGATATTCATATACAATTGCTTAGAGAATGATAAAAAAATTATATGCAAACGATCACATTAAAAATACCCGCGACACAAAATACACAAGCACGTTAATTTGCGGTATAAGATTATAGGTGCGAAATACTGCCAACGTTAATTAACTAAATCTAATAAGCATGCACATGCAGATCCCTTCCCCGCTAGCTTTGGCCCTGAACCAAAGTTAAAAGAAACTGTCCCGCCCAGCGGAATTTGTGGCCACACCTTCTCCCTTATTCATGTAAAAAAATAATCAGGAAATGGGCCCGGTAAGAAATTGAAATCTGTATGTGCAGGTATTTCCTCTGAGGTTCAGTCACTCAGCATTACTGCATCTATGTCCATGCAGCTTTGGGTGTCGGGATGGCACAAGTTCGCAGATGTGCGAAGAAAGAAAAAGGAAATATTCATCTACTTACAGTTTCGTGACTTTGCTGTGCAAATCCGTTGTGCATCACATAATATAACATGACAAAAAAACACGCACACTCACACAGACACTTGCACCATGTGGCAGCACCGATGATTTAACACTTCACTTTGACGCTTGATGTAAATGAAGCACACAATTAAAATGGTGATATCACGCCGCACTTTGTTGCGCTGATGCGAGTATACACGGATCCACACTTGTGAAGATTTAAAGGTGGCCGTTAAACAAAATAGCCCCTCTCACATCTGCTGTTGCAGTTTCCGAGACTGATTTCTGTGTTTCTGGGAAATGATTTTTGTTGTCGTGAAGAAATAATTCGGAACGTCGACTGCTTGGAGAGTGGGACCCGCTCACTTCCGCTGCTGCTATAGTAGATTCCGTCCGTCGCTACCTTCCGTCCTTTTTGACCGTTCATTCCCAATTCGGTCAGTTCCTTTCCGTTAGCATAACATCTACCCTGCCTGAGTACGCAGTTCAAATATGTCCCTCGCAGGTTTTGTTTCCATTTTTTTATCGAGTTGCGACCGCCAGCCCTGAGATTAATTTTCTCGGCCGAGCGAAATCAGACGTGCTTTTACCTTAAGCGTATATCAGCAACTCAACATTTCACCTGTATATTTGTTAGGTGTCGAAGCCACAGCTCTTACGCTCATATTTTTCTTTCGCCATGTTTTTATCCCGTCGCACTTACACGTAGTGGCTTCGCTGCTTACGTGACCACACACACGCACACATGGGGCCTTGCTTCGCCCCGTAAGACAAGCGCGTCTCTTCACTTCCTCCACAGTAGGGGATGAATGGGGGTGACGATTCCACACTGCAGTGGTTGGCATCCGAACCCGACTTTGCTTGGCTTCGCTTCTCATTGGAATGACCACTGTCCATTCGCAGACTTCTTAATTCCCCTGTAACTTGGCTTTCATTAGGCCAAACAGTCGCTGATTTCCATTACGCTCCAGCCTAGAAATTGCAGCTTTATCACGCGGATTTAGGCATTCCGCTGTCTTTATGGCAATCTGGCATCTCCATCAGCCGCCTCGAGTTGTCTCCATTTCTTACCAAATGCGGGGAGGTTTGCTGCGTCATTTTTCCCAATTCATTTTTTGCAGAACCAAGGCATCCAGCCTTTCACATCGGAGAGCGTACAGACAACTGAACTTTCTTCCTTATGTTCATGCCAAGTGCGAACTCTTATTTTTCTGCACGGACCACACAGAGAGCAATTGTTCTCTGAAAATGCCCCAAACAATCGACGAATTTACGATTATTCGCTAAACCTTTTGTCCCCATCTTCATTCATTTACTCAAGTGGACCCCTCTTCGAAAGGTACCACTTTCCCTTTCCGTGTTGCTTAGGCTCCCGTCAGCTGCGCCCTGATATTTATGACCTAACAGAGCTATTCTGAGACCACCCAGCCAGAGAGAGAATTCTTCGCCTCTTTTCTTTCCAAACCCCCAGATAAAACTTTATCTGCTGTTTACACTTTTAAACTCCAATCAAGCCTCGAACATAATTAATACTTAATTAATTTCACACATCAACCACGCCCATTAATTACTAAATTAATGGCGGGGGTGGGTCGTAACATCGGCCCCTCCTCAAGAAATCCAGAAGTCCTCTTCTGGGCCTATCGCTTTGCTCTTATCAATTTCCAGAGCAACCATTGAGTGCTACCTTTTCCCACAGGTAGAAACAATTCAAAATGGCAAAAATATTGCGTTTCTTGCCTTCAAGAGCATTGGAGCGACTTCCTAATTATCCCGCAATTTTGTTAATTAATTTTAGAGAACAGCCGAAAGAAAAAAACAACGTAAATGAGAAATAAATAAAAAAACTGAACTGTAAAAGAACATGTGAGCCTGCCGAACTGTGATTCCTAGCTGCCTCATACCATACGCGACATGGCGGACAAATTTTAGAGTTTTCTTCAGGTTTTAGGATGGGGGTGTGTGTCCACTGTAACAGTACTCCTCCAGGTGAGTGCCGTTCGTGGCCTGTCAATAGTGCACATCTAATCGGTATTTAATATTTCGCCGTGTTTGCCTGACATCTCTTTGGAGACTGTGGTAATAGCATCTGTTATCCTCCTGAGAAGCGTTTCAATATCAGAAACTGGTGCTGAAAATACTTTATCCTTCTCATATCCCCACAGGAAAAAGTCTAAGCGTGTTATGTCGAGTGACCGAAGCGGTGATGTTAGACCGTCCCTTCCAATCCATTTGTTGGGTAATGTGGCATTGAGGAGTATTCGGGCAATTAAACCGCAGTGAGGTGGGGCACCCACCACACTGGAAAGTTACGTATGGTTGACATTCATCCCACTGAGGTGTTGTGCTTTAACAAGAAAATAAAGTTCCGATGAGACTGTTGTGCACGACACCACACCAAACATCTACTTTTGGGCTGTACCACTGTTTTCAACGATAGCCTGGAGATTTTCCGATCCCCAGATATGCGCATTATGCCTGCTTTCTTCACCATAGGTGTGAAAAGTAGCCTCATCCAAAAAACACACACACTGCAAGTAGTTGTTGTTAACGATACGCTGTAAAATCTCAGTTGCGAAAGCAGCACGACGTGGGGGGTCTTCCACCTGAATAACCTTGTACTCTTTTAGCATACAAACTAAGCCTTTAGTGTAAGACTTTATTCAGAGTAGTGCAGGGGATTCCGAGTTTAGACGAAGCTCGGCGGGTGGGTTTCGTGGGAATGCGTACTAAAACTGTCCGCACTGAATCAACAGTTACTTCATTAACACCTTGTCGGCACGTTTGTTTCCGGCCATCAACACTTTGTTTCCTTGAACTTCGCATACCAAGTTGTTATGCTTTTATGATCAGGTGGTGGATGTCCGTACTGTCTTATGAAATTACGCTACAGAGTTATCAGTGGTTTGGTCTCGTGGTACCACACAGTGATTTAGTTCTGAATAAAAAAAAGTGCCTTAGCGGTGAACGGATTAAGAAAAAAATACCTTCAAAATTTCCGAAATCTGATTCTTTGTTTTTAATATTTATTATTAGTTTTTAATTTTCATTACTAATTACCAATATCAATTTATGTTAAAACTGTGTAATCTGAGCAATTTTAAACAACAGGAAGAATGTAAAGTAAGAGACATATGCTAAGATTGTAAAATTCTTGTTTAAATACGGCTCTGTGTCGTTCTATACGATTTTAAATATGCATTGGGAATATTTGTGAAATAACAGAGTAGCATCAACTCAATATGATTAATGCGCCGTTTTTACTAAGATTCGTGGTACATGTGGAAGATTTTTGTATTGTAAGGAGTCAGAAAGGGAGCTCAGGGGATTACTTTTATTGGAGTCGATGCCAGTGGTGAGTTGTTTAATACAAATCTCCATCACTACCGTTTTCCCTCAGAGCACTGCAATCTTAACACTACGGAGTAGCCATCTCCTACAAATTTATTTTGACTGTGTAGACAAAGGAATTGACATGCTCATTGTAATAGATTCTTATGATTTGTGAGACACCCTATTGTGCTATCCAACTGTGTAGATCAATGTACAAAGTATTTTTGGTTTCTTTGGTTTTGTATTCAACAACTACCATGAGCAACACGCATAGCTATAAGCATTAATGCAGACATTTGACATGGACCAGGAACATCAAACAGAGGTCATCGCTCTTTCCACGTTTATGAGTGAGTCACGGAAAAATTCTCATTGGCCGCCACCGGGAATCGTTAATTATTCATTCGCCTTCTAATTATTTGTTCAGTTGCTGCTTACCATCTTTGGTGTATCCCCAGCATTGTGCGTGGCTCCAAGAAGCAACCTGCCAAATTGGCTTGGCAGTTAGTGTGTGTGAGTCTGGAGGAATTCGAGGCCGCTGCGGTGCAGTGGAAGCACATCCGGCGCGTAACTGGAAGACCCTGGGTTCGATTCCGGTAGCGGCCAATGAGACTTTTTTCCGTGACTCACTTATAAACGTGGAGAGAGCGGTGACCTCTGTTTGATATTTGATAGCTATAAGCAGTCGCCGGTCCCTAATTTCGGGTGACTTGTTCCAGGAAAGAGACAGATCCAGCACCTTTGAGGCCATGCACACCACCCATGACTCATCCGGGTTTTGGGATTCAGTCTTCGCTCGGTAGAATGGTCAGAAGCCTGAGCCACAGACCACTCTACCACTGGGGCGGCCGTTTCTCTAGTATGAACATTCAGTTAAGATACGAGTATGTTTGCATACAGAACACAGTTTTACGTATTTTTGTATACATGATCATTTTAAAAAGTTGCTTGGCCCAGATTCTCTTGCCATGTAACCACGAAAAGTGTCTTAGTGGCGCTAAGCCTAGAAAAATAGTGCCTTAGCTCCGCTAAGGCGCTATAAGCCCCTTCTACATCACTGGTACCACAGAACACATTGTGCTTTTCCTACAAAAACGCCATTTTGAATTCTTGGGCTTGCAGCGCTACCTTACTCAGCATGCACCTACAGCGACAAAAAAAAAAAACTATTAGTTTACATGCATCATGCCACAAACCACTTGTTTCTAGCTATGATCATTTTTTAACTAAAAATTTCCTTATTGAAGGAAGCATACGAGTATGTTTGCCTGTATTTTATTCCATCAAGCCGAAAAACGGCTTCAACAAAATTCCAGAATTTATCTGTTATCATCGTCATACTTGCAGCTCTGGTACAAAAAAAAAAAAAAAAAAAAAAATGCCGCCCCGGTGGCGCAGTGGTCTAAGGCGTTGGCCTCTGATCATTCGGCCGAAGGGGTCTGGGTTCGAATCCCGGTGAGGCATGGATGTTGTGTTTGTCTTACGGCACTGGCTCTCTCCCTTCCCTGGAACCAGTGACCCTAAATTAGGGACGGGCGACTGCTTATAGCCCATTGAGTTGCTCACGGTGGTCGTTAAACCTCTAATCAAAAAAAAAAAAAAAAAAAAATGCTTTTTCCAGTTCGACTAAGACATGCAGGCTATTCACACAGGCGAACGGTAGAACGAACAAACAAAATGGTTTTGTCAAACACGGATGGCACTTGCTAAACTAAGTGATACAAATGGCTGTAGCGAAAACATTAGACTTTAACCGTGCATTTATTCTTTAAAAATGTATGAAGAGAAGAAAAGGGAGAGGGTAATGAAAATTTGTGCTTCGCGGATTGCCAAATCCCAGATGTTTCACGGAAGAAAGGATCGTATTTTATAGCAGTCACTTTGGACCGTTACAGGAATTCTGTGCTTAATACGGAAACTCAAATAATAATTCAGGTACATAATACCACGAATCGTTTTTCCAATCCATTCCGTTCCGTTACCCTTTTAAGAAGAATAGGCGATCTTTTACAAGTGACTGTAATTCCCATAAATATCTAATGTAAAGTAACAGAAAAATAAATATCAAAGCTAAATAGTTTAAAGAATTATAAATGTAAATAATTTAACTCAGATATTAATTTGTTTCGTCCTTAATGAATTCACACAAGTACAAAACAGTAAAAAGAAGAAAAGAAAATTAAAACTTCCGTTCCTTTTAAGGTGGACGCCTAGTGATTTTGCTTCCTATACCTTCCAATGGACAAACTTCTGCACACCTTTTCTTCACAATTAATGCGTTCCAAGGATGAAAATTTGAACATCGATTAAAATATCTTCATATTATAACTTGGACTACTTAATATTTTCTAAAACATAACCATAATTAAGCAATCCAACATTTGTTTGTCTACTGACGTCATTAATGTACAGGTCTTCCATCTTTTTTCTGTTTTCAGGCCACCAAAGGAAAAGTTATTGATTTTTAAAATAATTATGGTTATGTTTTAGAAAATATTAAGTATTCTAAGTTATAATATGAAGTTATTTTAATCGATGTTCAAATTTTCATCCTTGGGAACTACTCATTAATTGTGAAGAAAATGTGTACAGAAATTTGCCCATTGGTAGGTAGTATAGGGAAGCAAAATCACTAGACGTCCACCTTAAGGAATCAAAACCGCAAACGAAGCAAGACTTATAAACTGCCGGACAATTGCTAAGGACGGATGACAATAGCAACGATAGCAACCATAAAATGGTAGGCAGGAAAATGTGGAAATTAGCATAAGTGCGGGATACAGTAAGATGTGTTGTGCGTATGCAAATTTTGGATTGTCGAACTTGTTCGTGACGTCATAGCGCTGATAAGAGATATAAAGGATTTGACGCGTATTGACCGTTGTTGTTCAAACGCAAAGTTTAAAGGGAAAGAATCAATTGACGAAATTGCAATTTTCAGTATGTCTTCCCGACATCACCTAGATGATTTTACGCGTGGCCGTATTATTGGCAAGATTGAAGAAGGGCGAAAAATAACAGATGATGCCAGGGAGTTCGACGTCAGCCACAGTGTTGTTTCAAGGCTTTGGAAATAATTTCAAACAAATGGAGAGTGTACCAAACGTCACGGGGGAGGTCTTGTTCGCAGTACGACACCTGCAGAAGATCGGTACACAGTGCTATCAACAAAAAGACACCAGAGCAGCACAGCTAGTGAGGTAGCAAATCAGTTTATGGCTGCTACTGGCAAGCGGATCTCCCGAAAAACTGTCGCCAGACGTTTGCATCAAGGAGGACTATACGCCCGCCGTCCTGTCGTGTGCATCCCATCGTCCAGAAGTCACCGTACCGCCCGTTTGCAATGGTGCCATCAACATCGCAATTGGACTGATAAAGACTTGTCTGCTGTCCGCTTCCCAGATGAGAGTAGATAGAGTCTATCGTCTGATTGTCGACGACAACTGATCTGGCGTGATAGTGGTACTGCATATTGTCCAGCAAACATACAGGAAAGGGACCGATATCCGACATGTAGTGTGATGGTATGGGCTGGCATCATGATTAATGGCCGTACGTCCCTCTATGTGCTTCCAACTGGGACTATGACTGGCCAACGATACATTAATGATGTTCTGCTACCTCATTTTCGCATGTTCCGTGGTGTTGTCGGTGATAGATTCATTTTCATGGACGACAACGCAACATGTCATCGAACAGTCGCTGTACAGGAGTGTCTTGAGAGCGAGGATATTCAACGCCTTGTATGGCCAGCACGTTCTCCAGATCTGAATCCCATTGAAAATGTGTGGGATGCTTTGGGGAGGAGTCTTGCTGGTCGCCAATGCCCTCCAATAAACAAGGACACCCTCATCCGTGCACTGACAGAGGAATGGGATAAATTACCCCAACAGCTGCTTGACAATGTTATGCAAAGCATGACACGACGTGTGGAATCTGGCATCGCCCTTCATGGTGGCCATATCCCGTATTGACATCTTACGCCGGAACGCCTGCGGACGGTAATTGCATTTTTTTCACGTTTACGTATTCTGCACAAAATGGCCTGTTTGTCTTTTGAACACGTTCCAAAGCCTTCTGGATTACAGAGCACCATAAATTGTCTTTCTTGTAATGTCCTGGCATTCTTACATTATTTTCTTTCACTTGGCATCCAACCACACTTACTTTTTTATGCGCTATATAGCCGTTTATGATCCGTCCTTAGTAATTGTCCAGCAGTGTATCAGAGAAAGACAATTTTTTGAAAAATTGTTAAGATTGCTCTTTATGAAATGAACAAATTTCTTACATTCTATTATAAAAAAATTGAGTGGAGAATGTATAAAATGTTCATTCTATATAAAGAAATAAGCATCGTTAGGATAAATACAAAAAGCAACTCTTGCTTACTATAAATATTCATACTATGAAAAGAAAGCACGCCCATTGTGATATTTATTCACCATGAGTAAATGCCAAGATTTTCCAAATACACTGACGGAAAATGAAAAAAGAACAGCAAGAAGGAATTGGCGGACGATCATGAAATTAAGATATGTTAATGGGGTCGAGTCTACGTAGGTGTGATGTTAATTTCGGGACCAACCGGTGAGCGCTTACCCCACAGCACGGCATAATATGGAAATTATCGTCGGTGGTATTTAAAGAGCACGCCGAAGTGAATATAATCAGTCGTCGGCGTACGGACATATGCGAAGACCCTGAAGAAGCTGCAATGCCTGGACATGGAAGACGAGTGCGATTTCAGCAGTTATCGGACTTTGAGCGAGGTCGTCTAGTCGGACTCCGCGAGGCCGGGTGGTCCTATCATCGTATTGCGGAGCAAATTGGACGGGAAGTATCGGTGGTGGTACGATGGTGGCGTAGATGGTCCGAGGAACATTCCCACACGAGAAGACGTGGAACCGGGAGTCACGGACGGACTGATGAGCGGACCGATCGACGCATAAGAAGAGCGGCGTTGTCAAGCAGAACATCCAAAGCGATGTAAATCCGAGCTGCCGTTGCACTTGAGGTGACTGTGCAAACAATCCGCAACCGTCTACTAGATGCAGGACTACGTGCACGTGTGCCTCTCGCATGTGTACCTCTGACTCCATCCCACCGTCAGGAACGGCTGCAGTTGTGTCGCCAACGTCTGCACTGGAGAACGCAATGGCGATCTGTCGTGTTCAGCGATGAAAGCAGATTCTGCTTGGGAGCCTCCGATGGCCGTATGCGTGTTCGCAGACGCACATGGCAACTTCTCCACCCTTCTTGCATCCGCCAGCGAAACACAGGGCCTACACCTGGTCTCCTGATTTAGGGAGCGATCAGCTATCACTCCCGTACACAACTAGTGTTTGTACCGGGTACGTTAAACTGCACCTTCTACATCAACAACGTCATTCAGCCCGTTGTTGTGCCATTTGTAAGGTCGGTCCATCGTGGTGTTTTCCAGCAAGAAAACGCACGCCCACACAGGGCACGCGCAACGCAACATGCACTTCAGGTTGTGAGACAACTTCCATGGCCTGCACGTTTACCGGATTTGTCCCCCATTGAGCACGTGTGGGATTTTATGGGGCAACGACTTATCCGGTCTCCACGGCCAGCCACGACTATCCCCGATTTACGCGTCCAGGTTGAGGATGCTTGGAACTCAATACCCCAAACTTACATCCAACATCTGTACGACAGACTCCATGCCAGAATTGCACAGTGTGACGCAGTTCATGGCGGTTCAACCTCGTACTAACCATGTTGCATGGAAATGTAATTTTTCAGTTTATCAGCAAATACAGCTGTATTTTGCCAGAATGTTTTGATTACGTTATCCTCTGTATTCCGCTATTATGCTGTACAAATTTCGTTGGTATCAGAGGTCTCTTTCTTGGTGTTCTTTTTGCACTTTCCGCCAGTGTATAAGGACACTACCAGAAATAATCCACATCTTTGAATGTGTACTTTTTCAGTCTGTTCTTAGCAAGTTACCTCGCATTACGTCTCGTGATACCCCTCTCATTTGCTCTTAACGTTGCCTTTATATACGTGAGGACGATTATTCTTCTACTGTGGCCTTTTTCCAGCGCGAAACTTCGTTAAGGGGGGCGTAAATGTAGGTGCTGTCAAATTCAAATTATTTTTCTTCCATATCATTGGTTCTCCATCTAAAATGCCGATTAAAACAACTCATTTCTCCTTCGACATATTCTACAACTAAGATAATTTTGAATGTAGTTCCATCTTCAATTAATACAGTTTCTCTATTACGAATATACAGTGGGTGAGTCGGAAATTTTGCAATAATTTGATCACCTTGGCTTCATACGTATTTTTACAACGAAAGCTGACTAGCATTCAAAGTATAGGCCATCGTGTTGCACCGTATTTAGCCATCTGTCTGCCAGTTCTTCGTTTCCGCCGCGGTAACAGTTCTTGTCCTTCGCGGCGAAGAACTCCTTCACCCCAGTTGCCACCCACCTCCTCCTGGTTGTTGAAGTGCCGCCGGCGTAGGAAGTAAGCCATGGACCGGAACAATTAATAATCCAACAGGGCAAGGTCCGGACTATATACTGGGTGTGGTATCAGTTCGATGCCCTCAAGTTCCTGGAGTTCTGCCCGGGTCGTACACGCTGTATGAGGCCGAGCATTGTTCTGCTGTAGGAGAGCGCGCTTTCTGTTCACCAGTGCCGGTACTTCTCTTCCAAAAAAAAACGGCATACATCCGCTCCAGCTGTTCAGAGCAGAGATTGGTGTTGGTGGTCCGACCGTCTGGAACAAATTCGTAATGGATTATCCCCTCGAAATTCCACCAGACGCAGAGCATCATCTTGTGCTTGAAGCGCCAACGTTTGGAAACCGGTTCTGGAAGCTGGTCTGGGGTCTGTTAGGATTACGGAGATAGACCCACTTTTCATCGCACGTAACAATGCCCTTGATGAAACGTACATCGCGCGGGTTTTCTAGGCGTTTCGTGGACACTTCCACTCGGCGGTTTGCGTCAGCTGGCGTCAGTTCGTGAGGGTCAAGGCGGCAGCGCCTGTAGACATTCCCGAGGTCCTGAAGGTGACTAACCACGGTGGTCTGTGATATTCCCTGCTCGCCTAATAATCTCCGAGTGCTAGTTGTCGGATTTGGCTCTACGGTCTGGCGCACGGCCTCCGAATCCACGGTTCGCGGCCTACCTGAACTTTTCTGATCATCAAGGTTTCTGTCACCTGAGGAAAATTTCTTGAAGCATCTGGTTGCTGTGCTGTGGTCCACGGAATCTTCCCCTTTCGCATGAACAATGTTTCGTGTTGCTTGAGCAGCGTTATGGCCGAGTTCAAACTCCTGAAGCAAAAGTTCCCTAATTTGCCATTATTTTTGTGGAAGTTCATCTTTTAAGCTTCCCAACCACTGACAGAACGACGACATGCAATGCTGTTCAGGCCGCCCTGGTGACGCAGGGGTCTAGTCGATGGCTTATGATCATTCGTCCGAAAGGGGTCCGGGTTCAAATCCCGGTGAGGCATGGATGTCGTGTTTGACTTATGGCGCTGGTTCTCTCCCTTCCCTGGAACCAGTGGCCCTAAATTAGGGACGGACGACTGCTTATAGCCCATTGAGTTACTCACAGTGGTCGTTAAACCTCCAATAAAAAAATATGCTGTTCACAGTAACGACTACCATTTTATTTTCCTCTCGACTGACTGCAGTGTGCGACTTGAACCAGTTTAAACACGTGACACACCCGCCACACCACAGGCGTTTATGCAAATATCGCAAAACTTTTGATTCTTCCTCTGTGTATTGCATTGTCTCTAATATTTCTGCTTCTAAAAGACCGATTTGAAAAATTATTTTTGCATATGATTGTGGTTCGTAATATTTAGCGGACAATTTCAGCTGTTTCGTAACACACAATTTAATCACAAAAAGGTATAATAGCATATTTCTGTTTCCAATATATTTGCATCATGAATTTTGTTCCTATGAATTCGATTCAAAAGGATTTTTACCATCAAATACCGCTTACCACACGGAAAAAACTTTTATGAATATTTCTGCTGAATATATTGCGCAAATTTAATGTACAGGAGTGTACAGATATATCGTATTTTTTAGCTCTCTCTATCTTTCTAAGAGACCGATTTAAAAAATTATTTTTGTGTTCGTTAGTGATTATGGTGGAAAGCTGTTTTTACTTGCATACAAATTCCAATTTCTGATACCACACACAATTTTGCCACTAGAGGTTGCAAAATGTTTCCGATTGCAATATGTTTATAGACCATCATCTCGCATACAAACCCGATTGAAAAACTTGCCTTCGCGTTAGATGCAGTTCAACGAGAAAAAGGTTTTTTTTTTTGCATATCGACTGCCCAAAAGAATACATAATTAACCAGTCACAGGGAGCAAAGCATTTTCTAATTTTCTAGGTATCTCTGCTTCTAAAGGTACGATTTGAAAGATTCTTTAAGATCGGATGCCATTCACTTACTGGAGAGGACTTTGAACGTACTCTTTCATTTTTCATACTGCACAGTTCTGACTGAGTGGCTTTAGATAATATTTTTGTAGCTGCATCTCCGCGCTTCTAAAAATCCTACACAATTTTTTTTATGCCCTACTATATGGTAAAAACTTCAATTTTTTTAAATAATGCACACTTTCTCTGATAAGAAACTGAAAACTATTTTGCTATTTTTGCTTCTGAAGGTCGCACGTGGAAGTCTTTTTGCAGTGATAGCTGTCGCTATAAAGAATATTTTTGTGAATATTTCCTCTATCAGTAAAGAGAGTTTAAATCACCGTAGATAATAATTACCGTACATTACGATACATTTTCTTGACGATTCAAAAGAACAGCTCTTAATATGCACAGAAAGGCAATACGGCACAATGAATTTCCTTTGAGACTTATATTGTTAATTCAATGTTACTTGTGACAGGATTCAAGTCTTGTTGGACATTTTTTTGCGAAAGATTCAAGGAAGAACACGTAGTCCCCCATCTGAGTATCGGGCCACTATTCATACTGCTCCCAATCGTGGTAAAATTCTAGAATAGTTCCTTTTAGACTGGATTCGCTATAATCGCCCTGAAGTCATGCAGTCGAGACCAACACGGTAATGAGACAAGTTTCTGCTTAAAATACACTGCTGGCCGCCCACATTGCAACACCAAGAAGGACACGAGATAGCAAAGCCAGATTTACTGGACACATACCAACAGATACAAACATGAGGCGATTGAGCTTACAGGCCCGTGAGCCTTGCGGAACACGCAGCCATCAATAGTTCGTGTGGCCCCCATGGATAGCAATAACGGCCGCTACACGCCCCGGCATTGAACGAAAGAGGCTTTGGATGTGGGCTATGGGTATGTCAGTCCAGGCTGCTTCTACACGTTGCCACAGTTCATCAGGCGTAGCCGCGGGTGGTGTTTGCCGGGCCACTCGGTTGTCGATCAGCGACCAGACGCGTTTGATGGGCGACATATCGGAAGAACAGGCGGACCACGGCAGCAGTGACACCTGGTAGGCCGTGAATAATTGTTGCAAGATGCGTGCCCCGTGCGGGCGCGCATTGTCCTTTGAAAACGTTGCCGCTGGCAGGTCCTGCAGGTAAGGGAGGACTACAGGATCCAAAACGTCGGAGATGGCGCGGTGGCTGTTGAGTGTACCGGCGATGCGTACCAGAAGGGTGCGGGTGTCATATCCAATTGCGCCCTAAACCATAACGCTAGGCGACGGACCGGTATGGCGATACATAATGCAGGCGTCATACAGTCTCTGGCCGCGGTGCCGCCACACGCGGATCCGACCATCGTGGTGTTGCAGGTAGAAGCGGGATTTGTTGGAGAAGACAATGTCGTGCCATTCCGTAGTCCAGTTGCGGTGTTCAACGGCCCACTGCCGCCGCACTCGCCGGTGGTGTAACGTCAATGGTAATCGGAGCAATGGGCACCGTGCGACAAGTCCCCTCTCCTGCAGACGACGTCGAACGGTACGTGCTGACACAGGTTGTTACGTAACACACCCTAATTCCTGCGCTAACGTTCGTGATGTGGCATTGCGAGCCGTAAATGCCCGCCGCATAACATGCCGGTCCTCTCGTTCGGTGGTGTGCCGTGGCTACGGCAATCACTCACGTCGGTCCGTCCGTCCATCCTGCACCCACTGAATCCATACTAGCCTCACTGTATTTGGCTGTCGTCCCACACGGGGGACGATGTTTCGGCACAATACACCACTATCGCTATGAGCCACCATTCGTCCTCTGCGAACTCTGAAACGCGCTGGAATGACTGCCGTATTCTGCGACGAGGCATCATTAAGCTTCCTACGCACAGGTCCGGCAGCACAACACGCTTCCACTATTTACACCCCGCCGTCTGTACACCCTTGTTATAGTGCTTCTCGGTGGCGTGACGGTCGCACGCGATTCGCATATGCCCTGCAATGCTAATCGTTTTCAAGTCCTCTTGCGGGCGACGCATGCTACGAATTTCAGGCCAATCGGATGCTTCCTTCTTGGTGTTGCATTTTGGGTTGCCAGCAGTGTAGTATAACTATACTAGGAATCCGAATTTCTTGGCGTAGAATAGAAATAATTTTGCTAGCTTAAATCAAATAGATGGCTTTTTCAAGGAAGGTAGACAGGTAATCTAGTATATTTGTACTATTTTTAGTATTGTTGGTGTATGGTTCCTTATTATTAATTAGTTTCTGTTGAGCTGAACAAAATGTTGGAATCGGGTGGGTAATGGTAGAATGAATAGATGCCAAATTTCATGCTGACGAATAAGAAGTGACAGTTCGCTGGTAGGCGAATTGGTGTGTTGGTGGATGACAAGAAATTGATATTCATGGAGGGTAGTTGCGATTGCAGACTTTTGGAAGGAGGGTGAAGATACCCAGTCGAGTCACATTATTGTGACCACCTCCTACTTTTGACACCAACAGCGCGTAACCAATGAAAGAAGGCACCTGTCGTGAGCTGGCTTGGAGGGTATATAAAATGTGCTGTAGGCATTCTGAAAACATATCACTTGTTGCTGTCATGGATAAAAGGGGGCGATTTATCATATTTGCAAAAAGGGATGAGTATCGGCGTTCGGGCCAAGGGTGGTAGTATTTCTGAAACAGTGCAGTTTGTGAACTGTTCTTGTGGTGATAAAATTGTATCGGGATTGGAGGAATGGCACCATTGCGAATAAGCGGCGTGGAAACTGCGGAGCACCACGCGCCCATTGATGTGAGAGGTGAACGTCGGCTGCGAAGGTGCATGAGGGCAGATGGACACACTACAGTGCAATAACTCACTTGTCGAATGAACCAGGTGGCTACTAGAAGTGTCTCTAAAACGACAGTTCAGCAAACCCTGCTACGTATTGGGCTCCGATGCAGACGGATGGTCACTGCACCTATGCTGAACAAGGTGCTTCGGAAGAGAGGCTTACATTTGCACGGAAGTATCGGAATTGGACCTCCGCTGATTGGCGAAATATTGCCTTCTCCAATGAGACACGTTTTCTGCTGCATCGAACGGATGGACGTTGGCGTATAAGGCGAGCAACGTCGGAGAACAAACACTCTTCAACCATTGTTGGAGGAACACAAGCTGATGGGGGCAGCGTTAGGATCTGGGGAATATTTTCTCGGTATTCTCTGGGTCCACTCATACCTGTGGAAGGCAGTATGGACCAAATTCATTATGAATCCATCGTTGCTGACCACGTGCACCAATACACGCTGATTGTCCTTTCTGGGAGCGGATGGGATCTTCCAGCACAACAGTGCGACGTGTCACACAGCTAGAAATGTCCGAGAGTGGATGGAAGAACACTATGAAGAGTTCGAAGTATTTCCCTGGCCTCCTACTTCCCCAGACTTTAACCCAATTGAGCATCTGTGGAACTAGCTTGATCATGCTGTTCGCTGTATGGATCTTCCACCACGTACCTTCCAGCAGCTGTCAGATATACTGCAGTCAGAATGGGTTCACATTCCTGTGAACACCTTCCAGGACCTCATTGAGTCACTCAAAGCTCGTCTAGCCGCTGTCTGCGCTGCACACAGCAGTTACTCTGGATATTAGCTGGTGGTCACAATAATGTGACTCGACCGTGTATAATAAAAATATTGTGGCAGAAGCTTACATGAGGAGTAGGTGTGGGAACGACATCCGCCGGTGCTGGACAAAAACCTGCAGTTAGGTGAAGTGTTGAGCTGGAACCGGGAGTCTTTGGTGAAGAAAAAGTGACTGTGTGTAGGCTTCCTTTCGATTAACTCTTCCTTCCTATGATGCTGTGCAAGGTAAAGTACCCCAGTAGTATCCAACTATACAGTATGGGAAGTTTCTCAAAGATGGTGTCTTTTTTTTATGTAAAGTCGGATGATTGCTCACCATGTCAATCAGAGGGAGGGAGAGAGAGAGCTTTATTTCTAAAAAGGAACATCTCAGAGTTGAAAGATTTATTTTCGGACATTTTGCGGCTCTGCAGAACCCCCAACAGAGCGTCTAGCGATGGCAGCGAAAATCTAAAATCTATGAAAACAGTAAAGAAGGTCATGCATCTTGGTCAAACTTTTGTTTTTCTGAAGTTAGACAATGAACAAAACAAAGGAAATTAAAGAACAAATTGAAGAACGTGCTAAGCTTTACATCCAGCAAGTAATTAAAAGTCACATGTTGAGCCGAAAAAAAACTGTAAATGGTAAGGTTTTAAATCTAAAATTTGTGATTAAATCTTGTGTTATGACAGAGGACATCATTAACTGGAATAAGCGTTATACTTTGGAACAGGAAGGATGGGTTAAAACACGTGTGCGATAATCAGAAAAGAATTGGCATGTGCGCTTCACGACAGACAGGTGAAAATGACGAATGTTATGGTGAAGGTGTCCAAAAGATATTTTAAGCTAAAAAAATTTAGTTTAGAACATCAAACCTACGTGGCAAATCTTAAATTTAAAGGAAAGAACCCATTACCAGAAAGCCGCCCCGCCCTGGTGGCTAAGCGATGGTTTCTGATCATTCGTCCGAGATAGGTCCGGGTTCGAATCCCTTGGAGGCATGGACGTTGTGTTTGTCTTACGGCACTGGCCCTCTCCCTTCCCAGGAACCAGTGACCCTAAATTAGGGACGGGTTACTGCTTATAGTCCATTGAGTTGCTCACGGTAGTCGTTAAACCTCCAATCAAAAGAAAATAAACCCTACCAGAAATGAAAACTGGTCTACGGGTCATCGGGTCCACAATTTTTGCGGGTCAAGGTGTTCCTGACCCGACTGCGGTTATATTTCGGTTTTAGTTTTGAAAAGAAAAATAATATTTCAAAGAACCTTTCAGAGGTTTTAGAAATAATACTTCAAAGCTGCAGGGTATGATACAGGAATTTGCTCTGAAGGGTTTAAAATGCATTTTCAAAAGACAAAACTGGTGTACAATGTTTCTACAAGGAATGAAGACGTACAATTTTAAGAGCAATGTACCATTATGTCTTAAAAGAAAAGAGTTTAATCAATGCATTCGGCCAGTGCTTACGTACGGAGCAGAGACGTGGACCTTAACTATTGGGTTGTCGGAAAAGTCATGACGAATTTTGGCACCCGGTGGCTGTTGGGGGTTTTGGAAATACTAGAGTCATGCGCAGCTCTGTTATCGCTATGGCATTCGACAGGTGCCAGCTCTAGCTGCTGTCTAAAAGGAATAGTTAGCGATTTGGGTGATTTGACATCAAGTTGAATATGGAAGACCAAACTGTGCATTTTCGCCATATTTTACTGTTTTACTTCCGTAAAGGGAAGAACGCGCTTCAAGCTTGTGAAAAGTTGCGTAAAGTGAACGGTGATGCTCTACAAGAACGTCAGTCCCAGTGGTGGTTCGCAAAACTCCGTGCTGGTGATATTGACCTCAACGATGCTCATCGGTCGGGGATTTGGTTGTCGACCAAATAAAGACATTGATTGAGTTAAACCCACGTTACACGACACGAGAGATTGGAGACACATTGCACATTCATCATTCAAGCGTTCACGACCACCTGAAGAAGCAGGGATACGTAAGCAAGCTCGATGTGTGGGTTCCTCATTAGCTAAAAGAAGCTCAATTGACGGCGCGTATAAACATCTGCGATATGCTCATCAAACGTGAGGAAAACGATCCTTTTTTGAAGCGACTGATAACTGCTGACGAAAAGTGGATTGTGTACAATGATGTGCTGCACAAATGGTCTTGGTCCCGACGTGCTGCTTCGCATCAAACGACATCCAAAGCAGACATTCATCAGCGGAAGGTTCTGGTTTCAGTGTGGTTGGATTTTATAGGTGTCGTGTTTTTCGAGCTCCTACTATTGAACCAAACAATCAATTCGAATGTGTACTGTCGGCAATTGGACAGTTTGAACGAATCCATGATCAAGAAACGTCCAGAGCTCGTTCATCGTAAAGGGCGTGTGTTCCATCACGACAACGCGAGACTACATACGAGTTTAATCACCTGCCAAAATTATTGGATCTTGGGTGGGATGTGTTGCCCCACCCAGCATACTAGTCTGAATTTGCGCTGTCAGACTTCCACTTGTTTCGCTCTCTTCAACAGCCCTTGCGTGGTATAACGTTCAATTCAGATGAGGCTGTAAATCAGCACTTTGTATAGTTTTTCGCCACGAAAGATAGGTCCTACTATGAATGAGGCATTCTGCAGCTCACCGAAAGATGGCAAAAGGTTATCGAACAAAACGGGCATTATATCATTGATTAATTTTTGTTCTTTCTATCAATAAAGTACCTTTGCAAAACATGGCTAAAATACGTCATGACTTTTCCGACAACCCAATAAAAAAGACATACAAAGACTGCAGACAACTGAAAGCTGCATGGAGAGATGCATGCCTGGTGTAAGTAAGAAAGATAAAAAGAGGAACTCGTGGATTAGGAAAATAATAAGAGTGGAATGCATCACGATCAGTGTAAAATCCCTGAAATGGCAATGGGTTAGACATATTGCTAAGAGAACGGACCACCGATGAACAGCCGAAATTTTATGCTTGATTCCAAAGGACAGAAAAAGACCACGTGGGAGATGAGTGGATGGAGGAGACTGGCCCAAGACAGAACTTTGAGACCTTCACCCAGTAGTGGATTGATAACGATTGGCAATCATGGTGATATATTCGGATTTGTAGTTCAAAGCAGATATGTCCGGGTAGGGTCCGGGTCCAAATGTTTTGACCCGTTTTCAACTCTGACTGCTACCCACTAAACACGTAGCTGCAAAGAATTTCTTGAACTAATATCTTCGAACAATTTCAGTTATGAATAAGAACTGAAGGATTATACAATGTTACGAAAGAAAAGAATACTTACGCTCCTACCTGTCGTCGAAGTAGAAAAATGTGCATTTGAGGTTTCTTGTCTTAAAGGGCGGGGAAAATTTAGATTAATATTTATAATATATATAACTGACATAATTATGACAATTTCTGAGCAGTTTGGTGGGAACACAGCTGACAACACAAATTTCTCGAACTCGGAGGTGTTGGCTTGTTTCAAATGTTCTCCGGCTTAAGGGTTATTAATGTGAAGTTTCATTTTGAAGTTACATGGTTCATAATGAAAAACTCTTATGGATCAACAATTCATTCAAATGATATGTGTAGAGTATTTCAGGTTTTTTTGAGAATATTACAAGTCAAAAACATTTCAGAAACAAATGCCTTGCAACTTCAGAGAGAATACAAAAGTTCTTAGGGCAGATATTTCTGGCAAGAAGCTGACACCCTGGGATGACAGCTATATTTGATATACATACTGTAATTCAGGTAGTCTTCCTGATCTGCTAGTTGGTATCACAAAACTTACTCTGAATTTTCATTTGCTATATATTTTTTAAATGTATGTTACCATAATAGTAGGGTGAGAAACGGAGGAAAGAGAATAGCTCTTTTTTGACAATAAAAAATATATTCCTTAAAGAATGAAACAATTAAAGTGAGCAAAATTCCTTTTTTCTTTACTTCTTTTGTTGCCTACTTCAAAATCTGTTGAGAGAGGACAGTGATCCCATCTTTAAGGAAAATTCTTTCTTGTCCAGAAGCTGAATGATTTCGTGCATCTAGTGCCCAAGGAAAACGAAATCGGAAACCGTTTTTCGTGGGAAAAATCTGTCTGACACACGGAAAACTACTATTAGGCTTGTTCCTTTCAGAAACGAGGGCGCTATGCAGCAGAGTATAGTGTCGAAAGTATCTCCAGGGCAAACAGCTGTTTTACGGTTGTTTTCTTGTTCAATTTTTCGTACTTCGTAAAACATTCCCACATGGAGAGCATTAACAAATACAAACAGAGGAATGCATAAGTAGTAATTCTTAATAAGTTAAAATTTACTTGGAGCTGAATACAATAGGTATGGGTGATTTTTTTATAATTACTTTATAATGCCCTTCAGAAACAGAATTTGAAACTTTCGAATTATTCACCCGAAAATAAATTATGATGCAAAAGATCACGTGTTTGTAAGGATGTGAAGCGTGGTTGCAAATTTTTGAAGTGAATAAATTCCGCAGATTACCACGCGACTAATTTACTTTCAAAATGGTAAACGAGCCATAACCATGAAATTATTTTTAATATACTCTCGCGGTTTAAATTGCTCTTCACCAGATTCCTGCTTTCTAAGGTATTTTAATATAATTTATCAAAGTTGCGATCTAAAGTTATTATGTTTCAGATTTTTTTATTGATATTCTTAAATAATATTGTTTCTGGTAATTTAGCGTATATTACCATTGAGGCAAATTTCGTGTTACTTTTTGTCTATTTGATTTCGATTTATTCACAGTTTTGTTCCTAGTTAAATCCTTGTACATTACCCATGATTTAAGACAATGGTTTTCAACTTTTTATTGCCCACTTGGATATTTCTATTTTTGAAATGCATTTCCCAGATTTTAGCATTACCTTTTGCTATCTAATACCATACACATTGCGTGTTATATATCTTTATGTAAACGGAAGAAATTGAGGAAATGTTTCAGAATCGTGCATGCGAAACCATTTTTCCTGAAGTGATGACCTGTGAGATTCATATTTTCCAGTGGTTTTACTGATAATAGGATAGAGATCTGAACACCCTTAATTTGGAATGCTCGGTTTGCTCCGAACTTTTAGGTGTGGCCGGGGTACCTAAAGTTCGGAGTCAACTAGACTTTCCATACTGACAACCTGACCGTTTCAGACTTTGGTTCCCGCTTTCTCCTTCACTTAAAACAGCAAGGTTTCTTGTGGAGCAACGAAGCTGCTGTACTCACCTGAACTACCTCAGTAGTAAAAGATATACAGAGAAACTTTCTCGTTGAAACTCCGAATGTACAGAGAGACTTTCTCGTTGAAACTCTGAATGTACAGGGAGACTTTCTCGTTGGAATTCCTCTCACAAATGAGGTTAAGACCTGATTACCTAATTCTCTTACAGATGAAAACGCATTTCTTTTTCCACACTTAAGCATAAACGAGGTAGCCTCGATCCTCAAACACGTAAACAGAATATTCGAACTTTCTCATCTCCGTTGCAGCAACGAATCGCGCCAGCAGCTCGGCTAATTGGTTTCGTGAAGCTGAAAAATGTGTTTCTCTAAACATTTCTCAGAATAAAAAGCTACGTGCTTTAGTCGTTGATTTTGTGTATATACAGCTATCGGTTAGAAATGACAGTCAGGTGTAGGACATACCCCTTGGCTAGTCTTCAGTATCTTTATGGTAATCAAGCTGATCGTTGCCGCAGTTCTAGGTTTATGTGGTCATAACTGAGTTTCCTTTCCAAAAATGTTTTTCAAAACATTCGAGAGTACCCTGTAGACAATTTATGCTGTGCATCTTTCGCATCCTAATACGTTTGTTTGTGTGAAATAAAATGAGAGACACTAGAGTATTTATTTGTGTACGTTCAACAAATCTCAATTATTCGGGTCACTCACAACTACACCGTACGGTACATAATAAGTGGAATTAAATCATAACAGCAAACAATATAAAGTTTACTACTTCTTGACATTGGGTGGTAGTTAGATAAGTAGATTAATGAATGTTGTGAAATCAATGAAAGAAGATATACGAGTCACAAAAGTAAATATTTAGTAAACTGGAGGCGGCAGTAGTACGTATTTCGACTGTTTATATTTTTTTAATATTGTTATTCAGTTTTAGACAAACGTTAGAAACAGCTCTGACACCGATAGAATGCGATGTAGCTAAACACTTCTCTTCATTATTGAATGAACGAAATTTCTCTTCATTATTGAATGAACGAAATTTCTCTTCATTATTGAATGAACGAAATTTCTATTCATTATTGAATGAATTTGGCATTGACGCACCGTTACACATTTTCGTTATATCGAAAATGTTAACTTGATATTTACATTACTACTGTCGAGAAAGATGCGTCGCATCAAATACTTTCACAAAGTCATGAACTAACTTCAACGTGTGTAAAAATTGTGCGTAGGGTAGTTACTCAAATCTTGACCGCTGCTACGGTTACAGTGTTAAAGGTAATTAAAGCCAACGAAGTGAAAACCGATATTTGATTTCTTTTTTTTTTTTTTTGATTGGAGGTTTAACGACCACCGTGAGCAACTCAATGGTCTGTAAGCAGTCGCCCGTCCCTAATTTAGGGTAACTGGTTCAAGGGAAGGGAGAGAGCCAGTGCCGTAAGACAAACACAACATCCATGCCTCACCGGGATTCGAACCCGGACCCCGTTCGGACGAATGATCAGAGGCCATCGCTTAGACCACTGCGCCACCGGGGCGGCATATTTGATTTCAACTTTTAAAGAAATAATTTCAGATTCTTGTCTTACGCACGGTAGATTAATTTCAGATAATTTCCGATTCTTGTCTGACTTGACGATTTCAGCTGTGATTAATAAAGGCATCAGGTGGGTCGATGTACTTCCATGCCTTTAGTTTCACTCAGTGATCTTCGCCATCGGATTATTTAACACGTCCCTCTGGTTTGTGAGTCGGCACGCTTTTTACAATCGAGGAGCGATATGCTAAATCTTCCAGCACAATTCCGCATCTGCCCGAGGCCGGAATATTTCACCTAATTGATGAGCAAAATGTCCGGCCGGAGAGCTATGTTGAGCTCTGGCTTTATGGACCGGGCCGTAAAGTTCTGGCTTTATGGACCGGTTTTTGTGTTCAATACTTTTTGCGCTGTGAGCTAAAAAAGCGCGAGTGTCGCGAAATTTCTAAAACAGCGGTGGCAGCGGCAGTTACTTTTTTAGAATAGAGACATTACATGTGCGCAAATGTTTCTAATTTAGTGGCCGGCGTATGGATTTCTGGATTCTTTATACTGCCCTAGATAGATTGTTTTTGTTTTCGTTTCGGCTTTAAGAGAAAAGGCTTCCCCCAAAACTTCAGTGCCATAACCGATAGCAGTGTCGTCCTGCACAACAACAATGTCCTTCAAACAAAAACAGAATACTAAGTTGTCTTGATGCGTTTTTTTTCACCCTTGATTGTTTATTTTAAGAAATTAATAACGCCTTTTCCTTCCCGTAGTTCTACTTATTTTTGTTTTACTAGCAGAAGTTATATTCTCAAAATTAATCAACAGTAAGGGGTAATCTAATAGCGAAAACATTGAATCAGATGAATACCTACCACCTACTGCATACATTCTAAGCTGCGAACTGTAATTAATTCATGAAAACTTTGTGGAATCGAATCCTTCTAAAACTCGGTGCTTTAATTGCAGTTAAGTTTTCATGTTGAGCGTAAGACAATCATCAACTCTAAAGCCTGATTTGTATGTCAAACGTTTAATACTTTTGAGCGGTATTCTTTCATTTTTAGTTTTGCAAATTAATTTTCTAAGATCTCGAGCATTACTTATAGTTTTTATACCCTATCAAATCTTACTATTTATACTAGACCTTCGTTTTCTGTGTTAGATGCCTTTGATTTCTTTATCAATTGTCGCTAGATCACCATAGGATTTCTTTACTTTCTGACGTTTCTGCAATTACAGCCTTGTCATTTCTTTCCCGTCTACTGCACCACTTGAGTAGTGCAATCATTTATGTCAATGAACGATGCATTCGACACCATGAATCTACCTATAACGTCAGCCTGCCACAATTCTCTTCCATCATTCTCTCGACCGAGCTGGATCTTGTTCAAATAAGCAGTGGATTTCGTCTTTCCAGATTGCTCACGAAGCTCAATTTGTCACGCATGAAAATATTAGTATTTAGCTCCATGCAGTCGCATTCAACGGGAAATTAGTTCTAGTTAAATGGAACTTAATCGTTCCAATTATAATCATTCGAAGGAAATTATTAGCAGGAATGAAAAATCATCTAATCAGACTGCAAGCTATTATTTATCAAGCTTCCTTCTTCGTTTGTTTAACTTCTTTTTGTTGTTTCTGGGTGTAGCTGCCATTATGTGCAACTCGAAGGGTTATAAGCTTTCTCCCGTTCCTAATTTAGGGCAGAACGAGCCAGCGACATCATACAATTGTTTTCTTCAGTTTTGGTATATTCATGCCCGTTAAGCAGTATTGCTTCTTCTCCACTGATAGCGGCGTGAAATGAAGTTTTCTGAAATATGATTACTTCAACATATATTTAGCTTCATCATGCTGGTACGGAACTCACAACAAACAGAATTTGTCATTTTCTGATTTTTCATTATTCTGCTAATAAGCACCAATTTAAACAATTAGTAATCCTAAACTTATTTTATCTGACCAGTGAAGTGCGGATTCAGGTTATTCTTGGAGGGACAACGGCCTTAGTTTCAACGAAAGGCTAGCGCATTTCCGAAATATATTTTTGTGATTAAAATAAAAAAACTCCGCCCCGGTGGCGCAGTGGTCTAAGAGCTGGTTTATGACAGTTTTTCCGTGAAGGGGTCCGGGTTCGAATCCCGGTGAGGCATGGATGTTGTGTTTGTCTTACGGCACTGGTTCCCACCCTTCCCTGGAACCGGTGACCCCAAATTAGGGACGGTGCGACTGCTGTTGAGTTGCTCACGGTGGTCGTTAAACCTTCAATCAAAATCAAAAACATTGATGTATTTCATACATAAATACTGCTTTCCCAAATTTGACAAAAGTGTAAGAATCGTTTATCCAATCGCTCAAAAAATGAAATTGTAAGAAAGTGTGTAGTATGCTTTTTTGTAATTTTCTTAAAGTTATTGTAGCAGGAAAATTAGAAAAAGCATTGATTTCAAATAATTCCTGGTTAAAAGCCTCGAGCGTGAAATATCGTTTGAGTAAATATTGTCAAAAATTGCTGTAAAGAGGCTGTTCTAAGTCCGATGTTAGATCCCCTAAAGATTGTAAATACTCCAGGAGTTTTCTTCAGTGTCCCGAAGTGACTGCAGCTTAACTTAACCTATATGAGAAGAACTGTTGAATTTTGCATCTGATAGACTCTCTCCTTCTTAAAAATTATTTTCCAGAAAACTGGCAAATGACGTTAAGCTTTCTACAATAATGACCAGGAATTTCGGGCTCGTCTAACTACGTTAACACTGTGCTACATTTCCTCTGACTTTCCAGAACTTCACGAGGTGTAACAATAAGAGCTGTCCATTCTTTTTCAACTTTACGATCGCAAGAGGATTGGAATATTCAAGTCGTCTTGCTTGACTTTGTCTATTCTTAGAACTACGACGTAGCTGTTAAAGGTTATCTATATCAAGTGATTTTTATTTTATGAGGTTCCATGTAACGGTGAAAAACTGGAAATTTCAAATTTGTCCCTGATTTCGCATTGCTTTGTGAAAAGACCAATTTACATAAAATTTCTTTACAATTCCACTTGGTTATCATATTGGTTGTAAAGCATAAGTTTCTGTTCATTGGACTTGAGTAAGGTAATGTTATGGGATCAAGAGGACTTTTCTATTTGATGCATCGAGGTGTTTTGCCAAAATATTGTTTCCAAATAATTTGGAATTACAGAGGATGTTCACACATTTTTAGAGCGACTTTCAAGCAATATAGGTAATGCTTGAAATAAAACTATTTATTTTTTAAATGTTCTATGTGATAGTTCTTTCTTTGGGTTTATGAACCTACATCTAGATTTCCAAGACAACAGGGCATTTCTTAAAATTATTTGTGGTCCACTCCTCTTCCACTGCCTTCCATAGTCCAATCACTGTTTTAGGTCTGCGTTTAGAAAGAGCTCTTTTTAGCAGTACGAAGTTTACTGGTGACACATCAGGGCACTTTGGAGGAATAGGAGCACTAGGTATAGACTTGATACCCGTCTCGTTAGTCATTTTCTCAAGAAATATATTACTAGATTTGGATGTATAAATAGTAGCCTTATACTGATGCAGTTCTACTCTTTGAAGCCTCTGTGGATAAAGGAATGATAGTTCCTCTTTAAATATAGGAGTTAAAACATTTATATGGTAATATGTAGAATTTATATGGTAATAAGGTCAGGTGATGCGTAACATCACAGCCTCTCCTTGACAAATGTCAACCCCGCCTTCTCGTGGTGCATCCTGTTCCCACTAAAGGGGCTCTGACGACCGCCAATAGCGGTATAACTATACCATCGGGATCAGAGGAAATGCTATCCCACACTCACCAACCCGCTTGGCCAGCGTGGTGAGTTATGGCCAAACACCTCCAAAATGACTCTACAACTTAAATCTTGGCCCTCAGTCTCCGGCAGCTGGAATGTACCTGGCCAAGGCAGCGGCCAGTGCGACATGAAGGCAGAGGGTGCTAAGAATCTTCGGAGGACCAGACTAGGCTGCCATTTGATGCTGACCTTGGCTACCTATAACGGACGCTCCCTATCTTCTGATTCAAGGCTTCTTGAATTGGAAGAGGAACTACAAAGGATCAAGTGGGACATCGTCGGGCTAAGTGAGGTAAGGAGAAAAGGAGAAGATCTCATTGAACTGAAAAGTGGACATCTCTTCTATTATCGTGGGACAGATACTGGCAGAACTAGTGGTGTTGGATTTATAATAAACAAGAAACTGAAGGATAAAGTGGTAGAAGTTGAAAGTTCCTCTGACAGAGCTGCACGACTCGTTATCCAACTATCGAGAAGATACCAGGCTCAGATTATTCAAACTTATGCACCCACCACAAGTCATCCTGAAGAAGAAATTGAAGAATTTTATGAGGAAATTCGTCATCTAAATAATAAAGGTAAGCAGCACTTGAAGATAATTATGGGAGATTTCAATGCAAAAATAGGGCAACGGCAACAGAATGAAACTTCAGTAGGTAAATTCGGTCACGGCAACAGAAACCAGCGTGGAAATACTCTCGTTGAGTTTGCAGAGGCAGAAGGATTTTTCATCTTGAACTCCTTTTTCAAGAAAAAGCCACACAGGAAATGGACATGGAGACATCCAATTGGGACGACAAGTGAAATTGATTTTTATTATGTGTAACAAAAAATTCGTCATCGAAGACTGCAGTGTGCTGAACAAGTTCAACACAGGTAGTGACCATAGATTGGTGAGATGTAAGATGCACCTCAACACTAAACTGGAACGTGGCAAGCTCATAAGACAAACAAAATGTATTGACATAACCAACCTTAAAAAACACCATAATACTTTCAAGTTGGAACTGAAGAACAGATTCTCTGCTTTAGAAGGCCTAACATCGGAAGAAGTGGATATTTCGGAAGTTAACAGAAAAGTAACCAAAGCTCTAATGGAAACAGCAACAAAATTAGCTGGGTCTAAGAACAAGTTGCATGTGAACAAATTATCAGGAAAAACCAAAATGTTGATGCAAAAGAAGAGAGATGAGGACAACTAAAGTAGATGTGACTTCCAAAGTGGAATATATAGAGCTATGCAAGACAACACGAAAAAGTATCACTGAAGACGTAAGGAAATTCAACTGTGAGCTAGTGAGGAAAGCAATTGAAAACAACCAAAGCCTTAAGATAGCAAAGGGACATCTCAGTAAGGGAAGAAAACAGATTATGGCTCTGAGAAAAGAAGATGGTTCTATAACAAGAAATAGAGGCGAAATTTTGACAAGAGTGAATGATTTCTACTCCAAATTATATGAAAGGGATGATACATGTACTCCAGACATCATGAAAGGTACCAGAGTTCTTCCAGTCCTCCCAGCAGAAGTTGCTCATGCAATCAAGAACATGAAGCGAGGGAAAGCTCCAGGAGAAGATGGAATTACTATAGACATCATACAAGAAGCAAGTGGAGAAATTGAAACAGTACTCGCCCAAATTTTCACTCGATGCCTTAATGAAGGAAGATTCCTGAGGATTGGAACAATGCTACAATGATCCTGCTACATAAAAGGTGACATTGAGGATCTCAGGAACTACAGACCTATCAGCCTCCTATCAGTGGTTTATAAAATCTTCACTAAGTTCTTTCACACCGCTTGAAGGTAACACTGGACATGGCTCAACCGAGAGAACAAGCTGGATTCAGGAGTGGCTACAGCACAATAGATCATATCCACGTACTGAGAGAACTGATTGAAAGAGCGAGGGAATATGAACTTCCATTGTGCATGGCTTTTATCGATTATGAAAAAGCCTTTGATTCGGTGAAACCATCAGCAGTTACCACGGCTCTGAAATCCTGCGGTATTGAAGATGCATACATTAATATTATTAATAACATCTATGAAAATGCAAGTGCAAAGATTCGGCTGTTTGAAAATACAACACACATAAAAATTGGAAAGGGAGTGAGACAAGGTGACACCATATCTCGAAGCTCTTTAATGCCACATTGGAAAATGTCTTTCAATCACTGAACTGGGAAAACAAAGGGATAAAGATTAATGGAGATTATCTAACCCACCTTCGTTTTGCTGATGACGTAGTCATTTTTTGCAACTACCCCATCAGAGCTGCAGAGTATGATCCAGGAACTTGCTGACAAGAGTAAAGAAGTGGGATTAAAAATGAACTTTCAGAAGACAAAAGTGATGTTCAATGCTTTTACAAGAAATGAAGATTTATCGATTGATGGAGAAAAACTGGAGATAACAGATACGTATGTTTGTCTTGGACAGCAGATATCAAGTGAGGGTCACATTGATGAAGAAATTAATCGGCGTACAAAACTTGCCTGGAGAGCTTTTGGAAGAAACAGCATAATTTTTAAGAGCAATATGCCATTATGTCTTAAAAAGAAAAGTGTTTGATCAATGCATCCTTCCAGTGCTTACGTATGGTGCAGAGACGTGGACCTTAACTAAAAGAGACATACAAAAGCTGCAGACAACTCAAAGAAGCATGGAGAGGTGCATGCTTGGTATAACCAGGAGAGATAAGAAGAGGAACTCGTGGATCCGAAAAATGACGAGAGTGGAAGACATCATGATCAGAGTTAAATCCCTGAAATGGCAATGGGCTGGACATACTGCCAGAAGGACAGACCATAGATGGACAGCCGAAATTTTAGATTGGATTCCAAGGGACAGGAAAAGACCCAGAAGAAGACCACATGGGAGATGGGTGGATGAAATTCGTAAATATGCGGGAGTGACATGGAGGAGACTGGCACAAGACAGACCGTTGTGGAGGAAACTTGGGGAGACCTTCGTCCAGCAGTGGATTGATAATGGTTGACAATGATGATGATGATGATGATGTAGAATTTATTTTAACATTCTTTTCAACTTTTCTTAACTTTAATTTCCCATTGTACGCAATAAGCATCAATCCTTTACTGAAAGTTTCTTTGGATTCTTGGAACCAAGTTTGTAAACCTTTTCCTGTTCTTTTGCAGTAATAAACTGACTTATTTTTGTTAGTCATTTAAGTAGATCGATGCTTCATCAATAGTCACAATAAATTTTCATCTGTCTCCGGCTAAGGGATTTTTACCAAGTCTACACCATGTTCTGCGCTCAGCCACGTGCCTTGGGAAAAGGTGGCAAATATTTTTTAAAGATTCAAATCTATGTTTATTACCTTGTTAACAACTGATACAGAGTTTTAACGACATAGCGATTACTCTTTGGGTCCGTGGATTTTCTTTTAAAACCAGAGACCTTACTTTTGAAATAGTCATAAAATACGTACGTTTTTTTTTTTTATGTTCATTTGGCATTCTTTTTTCAGTTAAAATCAATGCTTGACTATTTCTTCCTCTGTTATTAATATTGATTATTGTATATTGAGAAATGCTAATTCCATGATTTTCACAGTGGATTTTAATTACAGAACACGAATATTTCTCTTCGTAAAGAGCAAAAACAAAACTTTCTGTCCACAGTTTTACTTGCGCCCCTTTCTTAGCAGACGATATTTAACTGCAGCAGATGTTTCTTTCATGTTCATCTAAATGCTGTTGCCAGTTTCAATTTTTTGAACTTCTTTTATTTTCCGTAATTTCTTATCAAAAACGTTCTAAAGATGTATGAACATCCTGTGTAGAATGTCTTCTCATAGACGCTGAATACAGGGAAGGCCTTCTCTGATTGTTAAGCAGTATCTCTACGCGAAATGGTGGACACCTACATTACTTTAAAAGCAATTATCAGCCCAGCAATCACCGTCTGGCGGAATTTGTTTACTGTTCAGAGACGCAAGAATAATGCTTTTAACGGTGACTTCAATCAACTTGAAAGGAGTAAGAGGTATTCATTAAACTGTCCACAAGTATTGATCCTTTGCTTTCAAGCTTGCTTGCCCTTCTACAACTGATAAAGCCTGGGTAATAAATCTATGCTCACTCCGGAGTTCATGTGCTCTCTAACTGCATAGATGCTGTTCACGCATTTTCGCGAGCATGACACATCCACACCGGAAACTAAATTCTACGAGAGGTTCGGAAGTTTTCCCTGAAAAAGTAGAATTTTTCAGAAGGTATGAGAACAACATGTATATTCATGACTCTTTTACCTTGCGTCGCAGAGTGCATATTCTTTTTCTCTACTTTTTCCCAACACTAATGTCTGTATTTAAATTGGTCGAACAGAACAATTATTTTTTCACGTAAAATTTGACTATTTCCTTCCCAGTTAATCACAAACTAAAACCGTTTCAAGGGCTATAAGCACTCTATCCGTTTTTCTTATTGGGGATTTAACGACCAGCGTCAGCAACTCGTTAAACCCCCATCTATAAGCAGTCGCTCGTCCCTAATTTAGGGCCGCTGTCTCCACGAAAGGGAGAGAGCCAGTGCCGTAAGACAAACACAACAGCCTTACTGGGATTCTAATCAGGACCTATCTCGGACTTATGGTGAGAGCCATCGCTTAGACCACTGCGCCACCTTCCCGGCTTGTAAGTACCCTGTTATGAATATCTGCGTAAATGTTGTTTCCTTCATCTTGAGGCTTTTGTGAACTCTAATCTTAGTGTGGCTATAAAAAGCCACACGAGGTTTAGAAAGACTATAAGCTTTCTCCCGTTCCGAATTTGGATTCACTGGTTCCAGTGAAGGAACAGAGCCAGCGCCATGAGACAAGCACATCATCCATGCCTCATACAGGGGCTCGGACTTCGGCCCATCTCGGACGAATGATCCGAAGCTGACACATCAGGCTACTCGGCCACCTGTAGGCACAAATTTCCTTATACAGTTTTGTTAGCCTCTTTAAAATAACCTAAAATTCTATGCCATGATTTTGAGAAGCGCAGATCCCTACTCGTGTTTTTAATCAGTTTAATTTCTGTTTTCTAAATCTATGCAGTTATTGCCACCAGAAAAAATCCAGTTGATTCTGTTCGGCAGTTGCTACTTACGAAAACACATCGAATTGCCGAACATTTCATTGTTCACTTTTTCGAAATTCCGTTCTAGAAACTTGCTACACCGTTGATGTTGTATGGTGATCCAGAGTTCGAAAGTACACTAAAAAAAAAAAAGTCTGAAAAAAACTTTGCCTTGCAGCCCAGGTGTTCAAAGTGGCTAATTTATCGATTGCGTAAAGCAGATAGAATCACCTAATGCATAATATACAATTGTACTAGCGTGAGCAAGGTCCCAAATCATTGTAGATACTCAACTTGCGCAGGTCTTATAACAATTATCATGAGTTAATTGACTACCAGCCATAACCGCAGGTTTATAGCAACTATCGTGACTTAACTGACTTCCAGCCGTAGCCCAAAAGAAGGAAAACGCAGGGAGCAAGGAGTTTAGCCGTCTTGAACAGCATGGAAAAATAAAGAGAAACAGCTAAAATTTACATAGCAAAGTATAAGCAATACCGGAAGGTTAAATAGGCAGTTATATGTCATAGTTGTTTTTGTTTAAGCATCTGAACAATTCCGAATTTATTGGAATTGTTCAGATGCAAATTCGAGCAAGAGTAGCTGACTTATACTGCCTATTTAACCTTCCGGTTCTGCTTGTATACAACGCATCTGAACAATTCCGTAATTACAAAGCAGTGAACGGAATTGGAGTTCTCTTGATCAGAAGCTGAAACGGGTCAAAGGTTTTGGACCCGAACTTCAAATACATGAACCCCATCCGGACAAATCTGCTTTGAACTATAAATTCGAAACTCAATTTATAATTATACCCAATTATCATAAAAATATAGAGGGCGTTCAAAAAGTTTCTCCGCAGTGGGTATCGTAGGGTTATATGGAAATCAAACAAATGTATTACGAGAATAAATGACTAAAAATGTATTACGAGAATAAATGAATAAAAATGTATTACGAGAATAAATGAATAAAAATGTCTTACGAGAATAAATGAATAAAAATGTATTACGAGAATAAATGAATAAAAATGTCTTACGAGAATAAATGAATAAAAATGTATTACGAGAATAAATGAATAAAAATGTCTTACGAGAATAAATGAATAAAAATGTATTACGGGAAATACATGCTTCTTGTTCAATCTCCTTAATATTAAATTCATCAATATTAACAAATAAGACATTAATTCCGACACGACATGTCAAGCCATTGGAACAGGATGTTAGTACCTCAAACAAAAACCTCTGAATGCTCAGTAGAAAAGATATGATGTGAAAAGTAACTCTCAGCTTTCAGTGTGGCACGAAGATTGTGAGTGAATCAACAGAGAAGCAGGCAACAGGCCTTTGACTGTACAGGGAAATCGTACTGAAAACCAACCCAAAGGAAGTATCGGTTTACGATATTGTATCGGTATGTCTATCGTTGGTCAGGGGATATCTTCGTTGCTTTAAGAAATACACGACAAATCATTTGTCACTCCGCGGGCACCAGTATCGAACACAAAATTCCACAGTGCGCACTTTTTCTTTGAAATATTTATTTTTATTTTCAAAAATAAAACTGAAATAAAACCGGGTCTAAATCGGGTCAGGAACACCTTAACCCGACCAGTTTGACTCGCAAAATAATTGTCTACGCGTTGACCCCGGGACCCTTTTCCATCTCTGCACCTGATCCTAGTTTTCTGATTATGAATTTTTTCATAAGAGCTTTTGAACTTCATTACAAATTTTTGATGTAAATATTTGTGTGTGATTCTTTTAGTATGTTCCGTCCGCCATACCAGATATCTTTCTTCGTAACTGATATGTTTAAGTTTTCCACATATATTTTTTCTCTTTTGCTCCTGTACAGTTTCTCTATTTCATGCAGAAAGTATATTTATGTCACAAATAGCTTCCTTTCACAAAGGGAAAAATTCTTTTCATATTAGATAGACCTTAAACTTAGGTAGATTTCCCATAATTTCTCCATCTCACCATTTTCATAGAGGTTTTCCCCTGTATTTGTGGATCATGGATACTGATTGAAAATATATCTTTTAGAGGTCTTACAGTAGTACGCTTCTTGTTGGTTTGGGAGTTTAGCGACTACAATCAGCAACTCAAATGGTCATAAGCAATTTCCAGTCCATTGTTTAGTGGCTACGAGTTCACTAGAAAGAAGAAAGCCAGTGCCATAAGAAAAGCACACCATCAGTGCTTCACCCGGATTCGATTCCAGAGCAATCTCTGACGAATGTTTAGAGGCCAACGCGTTGTACCAGTCGGCCACTTGGGCGGCATAGTGGTAAGCATATCCAAGACTATCAGTATATCTTTCAGAGTTTTATCGGGTTACACTAATCAGGCATTTGGTGTAAATCAGGGTTCATCGAATCCAAGGTTACTTCAACTCGCCATTATAGCAGATGAAGAATCCCTTACACCACTAAGTGACGTCATTTGTCCTAACTGGTGAATCGTGAATACATATTGCAGCTATGGAAGGGGGAAGCCTTTTAAACAATTTTTAACTCAAACAGGTCTAAATATTTTATCAGCCGGTCTGACGATTAAAGCATTCTCCAGACGCACGAAGGAACGAATGTGTCCCCATGAGGCTCCCCAAACCTTCATAGAGCCACCACCGCCTTGAACATAGCCAACCTGGCACGACGGGGCAATGGCGTCATGCTGTCGACATCATACCTTAACTCTCCCGTTAGCTCGGTACAGCTAAGAATGAGATTCATCTGACGACACGACGTGGCACCACTCTGCAATGGTCCAGTTTTGATGTTCCCTACACAAGATGAGGCGTAATGTCCGACTACGGGCAGTCTACAGGGGCACATTAGTAGGGAGATTGCTCCTGTGACCCAAGGTATGCAGTGTACTTCATGTCGTTCGCTTGTTGACGCTGCTTGGACCTCTGACCTTTAAGCTGGATGCAATTTGGGCCGCCGTTGTCAAGAGAGGGCTGTTTGTACGTACCTAGATAATTACGTCAATTCCAGTCATCAATGACGTTTGGTCAGCTACCGTTGACCCTCTGGACGCTGGTACTTACGTCGAGGGCGTACTCGAGGTACACCCTTGATACGGTTACTCTCGGGAACCTCAATATTCTTGCCACTTGGGCGATCAAAAGACTGTCATGTGTCGACAATGCGTCCACTATAAAAAGTAGCTGAGATCTCCACGTTTACTCATGTTCATCGATTGCGATACAGTGTTGGAAAGTCCTGCTATCCGCCTATTTATCGCCTGAGTTCGATTTAATTCTGTTCCACTCTGTGCCGGGAATGCCCATTTTAACTGTCCACCACCCCTAGCTTCAATTTTTTGTCTACTGAGTGTGTGTTGGTGTATGTGTGTGTACGGTACTGAAGATGCGTACGTTAAATTTTATTGATAAAACCACATACAGTGAGAGCTGATAAAACTAGTCAAGTTGTGATTTTAAATTAAAGTGATTTTGTTCAAAAAATGCTCAATGCCATTTTTAGTATCCTTCATGTAATAGTGGAACGAGACCCCACCAGGGCTACTGTTAGTGCTTTAAGCCGCCTTAAGAATTCTTCAGCTCCTCCGGACTCCTTTTCAAAAGCCTTCAATCCACCCCCCTGCTGCCATGTACCTGATTTATTTGGTAGATTAAAACTACACAAGGGGAAGGGTACCCTATTCGCTCTCTTGTGTCAGGTTACATTGCCCCCCCCCCCGACCTTTGGAAAAAGCTTTGGCAAGTTATCTCACCAAATTTACCGTGAATTCTTCCTACTCAATAAAGAGTACCACACAAACTACTGATAAGTTAAAGTTAATTCAGCCACTACCAACTTTCTATTTTTTGGCGTCCCTAGATGTAGTTTCGTTATACACGAATGTACCTATGGAAGCTACATTTCAGTTAATTAAGGCTTTACTCATTGATTCTAACATTTCTGTTAATGATATTTCTTTCATAATGAATGCTCTTCATCTCATTAAAAGGCGTTCATTTTTCAAATTTCAGAACATTTTTTACCAACAAACCGACGGGACAGCCAAGGGTTCATTTTTATCTGCAATCTTAGCGGAAATTCTTCTTCAGCACATTGAAAATAAAGTCATACAAGAATTCCCACAAAAACCTAGTTTCTATATCCGTTACGTTGATGACATCTTGGTAATTTGGCCATATACCATAAATGAGTTACATCAGTTTGTCAACGCTATGTCTTCTCAATAGCCCTCCATCAAACTCACGATAGAACTTGGACATAATTTTGTTTTACCTTATCTATATTTTCAAATTACTCGTAACCCTTCTGACAATTCCCTGTCTTTTGCCGTTTATCGAAAACCCACTTCCACACCCACTCTAATTCCGAACAATTCTGCCCACACTTTTCAGCATAAAATTTCTGCTCTGCACTTCCTATCTAGAAGAGCATATTCACATTTTTTTAGCCATTTTGCCAGAGCTCAAGAACTACAATGGATATCATCCTTTGCTAAAAACCATGGTTACCCGGGCAACTTTGTTAAGGGGGTGCACAATAAAGTACGGTTTGCTATGTCAATTGCTTTAATTAGTGAACAAGTGCCTAAAATGTATGCTGGATCTGTTGATTTCAATCCACATATTGTACACCTTCTTACCACAATATGTTCCCGTCATAAATTACAATTTGGAATACGATCATGCAATCTATATACCATTATCCGCAGCGATCGTGACAAAATTAACAAAGGGAAAAATGGGGTGTGTATGTTATTCCTATGCTCGACACTATTTCTGGTGAACTAAATAATCATTATGTGGGTTCAACCAAAAGAAATTTGGATTTGAGATTAAATGAACACAGATATGATTTAAAAATGAATCACCAAAGCACATCTCTTGCAAGAACTGTAAGTGCTGGAAATTCCATCCCAGACTGGGACAACGCTAAGATCATAAACACACCTAACTCTGTTTATTCCTTGTTAATTACAGAAAGCCTCTATATTTCGGCTTATATTACATGTTGCTGTAATGACTATTATCCTTGTGTTTTACCTGAACCCTGGGGCAATCTTATTGGGAAGGAGAACATAATAACTATTGTTTCTGTTGAGTAATTTTCATTGGCTAATTATGCTTTTTTGACTGTCTTGTTATCTGGTATATTATGTGACACTGACATTACCTTTCCCATGATGCATCTGCTCCACGTACTTAAGACCAGAATGTAACCACATGATGGAAATCACATCTGATGAAGGTATCACTGTGACACCGAAAGTGCTCATGTGTTTTTTAACCTGTAAATAGATTTCGTTTTTTAGCTGAATAAATATCCTCGTGCAACAAGAAAATTAAAAGAAATCTTTCTTTTAATAGTAGTATTTATGCACGAATTGTAGTTTTTACCGTTTACCATTGATAAAACCTATGGAATTACAAGTGTAAAGCAGAAACTAATAACTGCAAGATTAAAAAAATAATTCGTGTAAAGGTCCGATTGACTTTCTTGGATTCTATTAATCTAGGATAACTGAATCCAACCATGGGTCACATAGAAAAAATAATTTAGTTGTTTAATAAAGTTTTACTGTTTTGGAAAAAAAGGTAAAATATTTAAGTGAGTTACCATTATGTTGTAAAAGAAATGTCTTTAAACAACGCAACATTCCAGTTCTTATGGATCAGAGACGTGGGCATTTTCTAAAAAAGGACACACAGAAGTTGCGGACATCTCAACGGGGCATAGATAGATGTTGTGTAACCAAGTAAGAAAAGGAACTCTTGTATCCAGAAAATAGTAAGAGTTCATGACATCATGATCTAAGTTATATAGAAATGATCTGGGTGTATTTCTAGAAGGGCTGACCGCGTTGGACAACAGAAATACTGGACTGGATGCAATGGAACAGAAAAAAAAAACTCAGACGACCACGTGGGGGTGGGGGTGGTAGATACATTCGAAAGGATGCAAGCGTGACATTGAGCATAATTTCTCAAGACAATGAGCGATGGAAGATACTTGGGGAGACCTGCATTCAGAATTGGACTGATAATGGATGATGATATTACTACTACAACATTACTTTCTATTCATTTATCTTCATCATTGTGACAGAATCTATGTGCGATGTGTTTGTTCCCTCGTGACATGAACAATGCAGGATGTGTTCAGGGAATCATCTGCCATGGCGATACAATCCTTTTGTAACTGTGTTTTTAAGACCTTTCAGATCAGAACCTGATGTTGTCATTTGGGGTTTAATGTCCGGTATGTGAAGCTCGTCCCTAATTTGAAGCCATTGCTTTCAGAATTGGGCAGAGCTAAAGCAAGATGAGAGAAAAACCGTCCAAGCTAATCGGGGATAGATCCCGGGCCAGCTTGGCGGATCATCCCAAGGCCTGGCGCCATGATCACTCCGCATTGGGGCGGCATTCGGAAAATGAGTAGCAATAAGAAAATCTATCAAGAAATGCACAACGGGTTCTTAGCTGCCGTAATTACAAAAACATACCAGGAACATGACGAAGAAAACGCAGTGTATCAGAAATTAATACACAGAAAAACAATAAGAGAATTTTCTGGAGCAAATGTTGCACGAAAAGCGCATATTTACAGAGCAGCAGAAGTTCTATAAATTTCAGATGCATCTCGTTTCCGTCTCAAGAGAATGAAAGACGAAACATATTATAGTACCGTTATGGAAATCTGCAGAAAGAGGCGCGGAGAAGCAAATAGTATGTAAAATAGGTAAATATGCTAGAGTAATTCATAGTACAGTTTTCCGGAAATTCAGAATCAAAGAGAATTGAAATAATTTGCAATGGTAACATGAACGGAAAAGTAAGACCGCCGGGGACTGTTGTGATGTCAGAAGTGTGTTCAGAGTTTTGCAAAAAAAAACAAAAAATGTTATATTAAACAGAACTTTTACTTCCCTATAAAGCGCGCATTGTTGTAGCTACTGGGAGCAGTTACAATCCATTTCCTTTGCTTTCTGCGGTATTGTTCTTCCACAAATGCTTGTAATGACAACTGAATACGAAATTCTCCGGTTATGTTGTAGTTATGTGGCCATAAATCTCTTCATTCGCTGCGCTTGTACTAACATATCAGTAAGACAAGTATGTTTTGTTTGTTTTTACGCCACTGACGCTCTTCCTTTCTCATAACAAATTGTCTGTGCTTGGAGACGGGAGTGTCTTTCTTTCCAGCCCTAAAATTTGTAATATGTTGAAAGTAAACTCTCTTCATTATTAATACAGACATTTAACGTGGACCAGGAATATCAACCAAATATGTTCGCTCTTTCCACGTTTTATAAGTGAGTCACTGAAAAATTCTCATTGGCCGCCACCGGGAGTCGAACCCAAGGTCTTCCAGTTACGCGCCGGATATGCTTCCGCTACACCACAGCGGCCTCGAATTCCTCCAGACTCACACACGCTAACTGCCAAGCCAATTTGGCAGGTTGCTTCTTGGAGCCCCGCACAATGCTGGGGATTCACCAAAGATGGTAATCAGCAACTGAAGAAATAATTAGAAGGCGAATGAATAATTAATACAAACATTTAACGTGGACCAGGAACATCAACCCTGGTCCACGTTAAATGTCTGTTCCTGGTCCACGTTAAATGTTTGTATTATTTATTCATTCGCCTTCTAATTATTTCTTCAGTTGCTGCTTACATCTTTGGTGAATCTCCAGCATTGTGCGGGGCTCCAAGAAGCCACCTGCCATAATTCTTGGCAGTTAGCGTGTGTGAGTCTGGAGGAATTCGAGGCCGCTGTGGTGTAGCGGAAGCATATCCGGCGCATAACTGGAAGACCCTGGGTTCGACTCCCGGTGGCGGTCAATGAGAATTTTTCTGTGACTCACTTATAAAACGTGGAAAGAGCGAAGATCTTTGGTTGATGCTGATCTACTCATTATACTAGGATTGTCGCAAAAGTGCGCTTAACTTTTTTGATTAACTGACAGAGGTCGTTCAAATTGCACGTGCTGGAAGAGCAACTCTTCCTCTATCGTAACCCTTCTCCGTCATTACAGGTAAATAATGGATTCCAAGCAGAAGCAATGTGCCGTCATTGAGTTCTTGACAAACGAAGGGTGCAGGCTTCCCGACATCCAAAGTAGGCGACAGAATGTTTACGGAGATGACACCATTGATAAGAGCAATGTGCACATATATATGAAGAAGTTTAAAGAAGGGGAAACCACCATTGAACACAAATCACGCAGTGGGAGACCATCTGCGACCACTGACACGAATTGTCAGCGAGTGGATGCATTGATTCGCACGGAGGAACAAATCCCAATCCGTGAGCTTGTTGCACAACTGGACTGTGATCGCAATGCCATACAGAAGATGGTAGAAGACGTAGGGTATCGAAAACTGTGTGCAAAGTGGGTACTTCGGCAGATGACACTCGATTTGAAGGAGAGAAGTGTGGAAGTCTGCTCTGATCTGCTGAAAGCGTTTGAAGCTAATGAAGACACGATTTTTCTCGGTCTGGTGGCAAGTGATGAAACGTGGGCGTGTCTTCGCTATCCGGAAACGAAGAATCAATCCATGGAATGGCGTTACACCTGTTCACCAAGGCCTAAGACGTTTAGGAGCCAGCGATCAACACAGAAAGTCATGGTGACTGTTTTTTTGGGATGACAGGTGTGCCATTTTCCTTGATTTTCTGGAAAATAGCCATACCGTAACCAGCGAGCGGTACATTGAGACACTCAAGACGCTTAGAGAAGCCATAAGGAGGAAGAGGCCGAACAAGAATCTGAAAAGGATCCACACTCCCCATGAGAATGGGAGACCACAAACATCTTTGGCAACAAATCAGGCGATCAGTAAATCTGGCTGGTGGGTGGTCCCCCATTCACCGTACAGCCCAGATCTGGCGCCCACCGACTTCCACCTGTTCGATTAAATGAAGGAACTTCTCCTAGGACAATGATTTCATGACACAGACGAGGTGAATGTCGCTGTGAAGAAGTGGGTACAACAGTCCACACCTCAATATTTTCAAAGGGGATTCGAGAGTTGCCGTCAACGATGGCACAAATGCATGGCTTCTGAGGGAGACTATGTTGAGCGGTACCTTTGAATAGATAAGGAATTACTCTATCAACATGTGCAATTTGAACGGCCTTTGTCAGTTAATAAAAAAGTTATGCCTTCCTTTGCATTACTTTGGGGACAACCCTCATACTATTTATGAGTTAGCAAACAGATACCATGATAAAGCCGAGGTTCGTCCAAATACTCTAGTTAGTCGCTTAATTACGACATTAAGGGACTGCGCAAATAATAAAAGTCCAAAATATGTTCTGGAAAATATACTAGAAAAAGATCACTTAAGAATTTGGCCAAGAAACACAGCAGCTATCTGGGTTAAATTTTTCTTTGCTTGGTGTGTAAAAAGGGTGTTCACGAAAAGTGGAAAAATGCTGAAATTTCTTTAAGTCCAGAAACTTAGAAATTTCCAGTAGCCATTACGTTCGCAAATTTAATTTCGCACATGACGTGCATGTTTTTCAAAAAAAAAAAATACACTTTTCAGTGTATCTTAGTGCAAAACTGGATGCTTTTTGCTGGTTTCGTTTTCGGTGTGCCCTTTTTCTTTATTTTTAGGCTCCTTTCTCCCCTGCCTTTCCCACTTTTGCTACTTGCTGGCGCCCCTGGGTAGGTGCAGTACAGGTAATGTATGTAGAATAGCTTACAACTTCACTTTCTTAATAGGAAACTGTAAAGTTTGAAAACTAATTTTTTCCAAACTTTTCTTTTATTCTTTCCTATCAGAGCACTCTATTCCTGCTTCCAATTTTTATCAGCTTTTCCAAGAGACTCAGCAAGTTGAACCTAAAAGGGCTTGAAACCTTTTGAAGATTTTATCGAATCGTATCGTATGTTGCAGCCCTGCTGGCACAGTGGTATGAGGTGTAGGCTTTTGTTCATTAGCCGGATGGGACAGGTCTGTTTCCAGGTGAAAAACGCATGGAGAATTTGCCCTACGACACTCGCCATCTCACCTACCTGCTACCGATCGCCACAGATTAGGGAAGGGGCGGGGCTACTTATATCACATTTAGTTGCTCACAGTGGTCGTTAAACTCCCAAACAAATAAAATAAGTCCTTGGTTTTTAAGTGCTCATCGGTGTCGTTCATCTCTCCCTGAGCAAAAATTAGGAATTTTATACTGGATAGCTGTCATTAAATATTCAGAAGCAAAGGTAAGTTATTTTTTCTACAGTCGGGTAGTCCAAAGGAAGAGTCGAAACCAAAGCAATAAGATCCCGACTCGTTGGGTGTAATGGAGCAGGTCTTTTGAATCAAAAGAATGTGTGACAAAATAAAATGTAATAACCAGCGCAATTTTATTGGTATATGAAGCTTTAAGATCGAAATAATATGATAACAAGAAATATAATGGTCATGAAACCTGTAGTCCCGTGAACACAAAAAAAATATTCAAAAATTAGTCCTGTTGTAGTGGAGGAACTGTTGAAGAGGGAATTATCGATCTGTTTGGCTTACCAGAAAACTGCATTACGATAGCAGAAAATTCACGCATCATTAGAAGGGCGAAATGTGCGTAGATCTTTGTCGTAATAACCATATTAATCGATATCCCACTGCTCCTCGGCAGCAGATTTGTACATTATAGAAAAGTAAAACACACACACGAAAAGTAGTGATTTCGTACACTTTTGATTTCTTCAAATCGGACTTCTAGAAGATGAAGTAATAAGCGAAAACAAATACGCATGTGCGCCTGTAGTGACAAAAGTGTATAGTATTTTGAATACAAACCTCCTCATAGATTTCATAGTTTTAAATAGTACCTGGTGCAAAACGTTTTGTACCAAGTATTATTTAAAACTATGAAGAATACGTGAACGTTTGGATGGCAAGTATTCAGCAGCGAGCGATTGTGTTTTCCGCCGAAAACCAAACGAGAATGGGCGATGTGGAACTGTGCTCCGATGCTTTCTATGAAGCGCCGACTAGGTTCCGACAGACTGCTTAACTGCGCATCAAATAATCCTGAGGTGGAGTCACTGGCGATTGTTCTAACGGGAGGCAGAATTCAAGATTGTTTTCAAGCTGTGGATGGATGATCTTGAATGTTTAGCTTTAAGGAAACGGAAGACGTTTTTACCGGCGTATCCTAACACATTATATATTAAAGCAATATGTTTTCAATGTAGTCTTCTCACTCAGAATTTTTTAAAATTTTGGACTTTTTTCGTTAATCTAATAAAATATCTTGAAAAATGGTGGGTAGAGCAGATGATAATGTGCTCTTATAGACGAGCTGTCACTGATGTTTGCTACAATACTAGTTAGAAGCTAACAGCTAACTTCATTTGTCTTAACTCTTGTAGAATCCCAGGTGATAAATGCAGGGGATGGCTGAAAAATTAAGTCCAATTTAGGTTGCTAAGGTTTCCGAAAAAAGTATTGGGTTGGTGTGAATGAAATGTCCGGCAAAGGACCAGCACACGTGGACTGCGAGAACGGAAAAGTAGGACAACTTACCTTGGCAAAATGATCCCCCTCGGCATCGACACAAAGTTGCCATTTGTCCGGCAAGGCCGTGATCCCGGAACAAAAAAAGTCTTGTGGCTGGGTCTTGAAGAAGTCATCTACTGCACGTTAGACCTCGTTGTCTGTAGTGAACTGTTTCCCGGACAGGAAGTGGTCCAGGCGACGAAACAGATGATAGTCTGTCGGAGAAAAGTCCGTGGAATAGGCAGGATAAGGCAGTGCTTCATAGCCCAAGCCACTTAGTCTCAGCATCGTTCGTTGTGCAACATGAGGGTGGCTGTTGTCCTGGAGCAGACGAACACCATATCTGTTGAACAAATCCGGTTGCTTCAGCAGAAATTGACGGTGCGTTTGGTGTAATTCAGCACAATAACGTTCTGCAGTGATGGTTTGGACACTTGCCAAAACAATTCCGATGAGTTATTCTGGCTGTGAACCATCAGTCTTCTTGGTGTGCTGTACACCATCAGTCTTCTAGGAGCATCGTCTTCTTGGTGTGTAGGGGTGGATTAGGATGCCGTCCAGCAGGCTGCGCCTTGCTTAACCATTGTGCAAATCGGTTCCGAGTACCATAAAGGACCCACTTCTCGTCGCAGGTGACGATTCGATGCAATATATGTTCCTGTTTATTCCTGGCAAGCAGCGACATGCAGACTTCCAAACACCTAGTCTTGTTGTCAGTTGTCAACTCATGCAGCGACCACATGTTCAGCTTTTTGACGTTACCCATCGTAGCCAGACGCTGAAGAACAGTCGTGTAGTGGACACCTACCTCTGCCGCTATCTCACGACACGTTTTTGGGCGTCTATTTCAACCACACGTAACAGAAGATCGTCAAAAACAGCTACAAGTCAGTGACCAGGTACTTCGTTTTGTAGGTCCCTATCTCCGCTTCGAAACTTCACAAACCATCGCCGAATGGTTCGTTCGTTGGCTGTATTCTCCTGAAACGCTTTAACTTTTCAAGTGGCGATTCCTGCAAAATGGCCCAGTTTAAATTCAAACAGGAAGATGACTCTGAAATCCGGCGTCCGCATGTTTCGTTTGCAAGCCACGTTACGTCCAAACAAACCACGCTTGAACCTTGTTCTTCACACACGTGCTAGCTATTTATAGTAACTCTGTGACGTAATACCCGCAACACCTGTGGGTGGTTCCATTGCTCGTTCTTGCCGTACATTTCATTTTCACCAACCCGACAATATTTCTAATCTGAGCAATGACGTTCCTTATGTGCACGAAGAAAATTTTAGGTTTGAAGCTATTTTACTTTGCTTTACAGAGGGCGTTGAAATGAACATGCCTAAAGAAGATGGCGATCCTGTTGAGAGACTCAAGCCCAGTGCGTCAATTGTGTATCTTAATTTGCAGGAAATATCGCCAAAAGAAATTAATTGCGACATGCAGCAAACTGTAGGGTAATCATGTCCTTCGTACGACACGGGCAAAAACTGCATTAAAAAGTTAAGCGTGGGAGAGTTAGTGTTGAAAACTATCAGCTGCACAAGAGAACACATTTACTAAGTGCATCTTTAATATACTGCCGGACAATTGCTAAGGACAGATGACAATAGCAACGATAGCAACCATAAAATGGAAGGCAGGAAAGTGTGGAAATTAGCATAAGTGCGGGATACACTAAGACGTGTTATGCGTATGCAAATTTTGGATTGCCGAACTTGTTCGTAACGTCATAGAGCTGATAAAAGATATAAAGGATTTGACGCGTATTGACCGTTGTTGTTCAAACGCAAAGTTAAAAGGGAATGAATCAATTGACGAAATTGCAATTTTCAGTATGTCTTCCCGACATCACCTAGATGATTTTACGCGTGGCCGTATTATTGGCAAGATTGAAGAAGGGCGAAAAATAACAGATGTTGCCAGGGAGTTCGACGTCAGCCACAGTGTTGTTTCAAGGCTTTGGAAATCATTTCAAACAAATGGAGAGTGTAGCAAACGTCACGGGGGAGGTCTTGTTCGCAGTACGAAACCTGCAGGAGATCGGTACATAGTGCTATCAACAAAAACACACCGGTGCAGCACAGCTAGTGAGGTAGCAAATCAGTTTATGGCTGCTACTGGCAAGCGGATCTCCCGAAAAACTGTCACTAGACGTTTGCATGAAGGAGGACTATACGCCCGCAGTCCTGTTGTGTGCATCCCATTGTCCAGACGTCACCGTATCGCCCGTTTGCAATGGTGCCACCAAGATCGCAATTGGACTGATAACGACTGGTTTGCTGCCCTCTTCTCAGATGAGAGTAGATACAGTCTATCGTCTGATTGTCGACGACAACTGATCTGGCGTGACAGTGGTACTGCATATTGTCCAGCAAACATACAGGAAAGGGACCGATATCCGATATGTAGTGTCATGGTATGGGCTGGCATCATGATCAATGGCCGTACGTCCCTCTATGTGCTTCCAACTGGGAAAATGACTGGCCAACGATACATTAATGATGTTCTGCTATCTCATGTTCGCATGTTCCGTGGTGCTGTCGGTGATAGATTCATTTTCATGGACGACAACGCAACATGTCATCGAACAGTCGCTGTCCAGGAGTGTCTTGAGAGTGAGGATATTCGACGCCTCGTATGGCCAGCTCGTTCTCCAGATCTGAATCCCATGGAAAATGTGTGGGATGCTCTGGGGAGGAGTCTTGCTGGACGCCAATGCCCTCCAATAAACAAGGACACCCTCATCCGTGCACTGACAGAGGAATGGGATAAATTACCCCAACAGCTGCTTGATAATGTTGTGCAAAGCATGACACGACGTGTGGAATCTTGCATCGCCCTCCATAGTGGCCATATCCCGTATTGACATCTTACGCCGGAGCGCCTGCGGACGGTAATTGGATTTTTTTCACGTTTACGTATTCTACACAAAATGGCCTGTTTGTCCCTTGAACACGTTCCAAAGCCTTCTGGATTTCAGAGCACAATAAATTGTCTTTCTTGTAATGTCCTGGCATTCTGACATTATTTTATTTCACTTGGCATCCAACCACAATTACTTTTTTATGCGCTATATAGCCGTTTATGATCCGTCCTTAGCAATTGTCCAGCAGTGTACTTTCAGTCTCAGCACTTGTAGCTCTACAGAGATGGCAGATGAAATGTAATAGATACAGATATAATCATTCGAGAAGTTTATAGTTACAAAGGACGGGCACACTACCCACGCAAATATGTTAGAACACAAAATTCAGTCATCCGGATTATTTTTAAATTGACAGTTGTTTAAACGTTTTTTTTTTTATCTTAATTTGGATTTATTCTGAATACATGAATTTAACAAAAACTAAAAACAAAACGTATGCGAGAAATGGTACTATTCCAGTGCGATATTTAACTAATATTATAAACCACAATGTGATAAATACCTAAATGCGCATTTTGAACATAATGTAAAAACCATTCTTCAAATCAAATACTACAAAAAGTAACACAAAAAAATGTCTACCTCTTCGCGGGGTCGCAAACTAAAGTGATAATCGACCCTTGCGGGTATGGCACAATACTCCAAATTAGTCGGTGGCTGCTTGAGAACATGGTTTCGAAGTACACACCTCTTAACTTAACAAGCGGTATTGTAAAAAGCACCACCCAGCGATCTGGGAACCTACGGCCATTAATACACTGGCGGAAAGTGAAAAAAGAACACCAAGAAGGAGACGTCTGATACCAACGAAATTTATACAGCATAATAGCGGAATACAGAGGATAACGTGATCAAAACATTATGGCAAAATACAGCTGTATTTGCTGGTAAACTGAAAAATAACATTTCCATGTAACATGGTTAGTACGAGGTTGAACCGCCATGAACTGCGTCACACTGTGCACTTCTGGCATGGAGTCTGTCGTACAGATGTTGGATGTAAGTTTGGGGTATATAATTCCAAGCATCCTCAACCTGGACGCATAAATCGGGGATGGCCGTGGCTGGCCGTGGAGACCGGATAAGTCGTTGTCCCATAAAATTCCACACGTGCTCAATGGGGGACAAATCTGGTGAACGTGCAGGCCATGGAAGTTGTCTCACACCCTGAAGTGCATTTTGCGTTGCACGTGCCGTGTGTGGGCGTGCGTTATTTTGCTGGAAAACACCACGATGGACCGACCTAACAAATGGCCTAACAACGGGCTGTATGATGCTGTTGATGTAGAAGGTGCTGTTTAACGTACCCGGTACAAACACAAGTTGTGTACGGGAGTGATAGCTGATAGTTCCCCACAACAGGAGACCAGGTGTAGGCCCTGTGTGTCGCTGGCGGATGCAAGAAGGGCGGAGACGCTCCCCTGTGCGTCGGCGAATACGCATACGGCCATCGGAGGCTCCCAAGCAGAATCTGCTTTCATCGCTGAACACGACAGATCGACATTGCGTTCCCCGGTGCAGACGTTGGCGACACCACTGCAACCGTTCCTGACGATGGGCGGGAGTCAGAGGTACACATGCCAGAGGCACACGTACACGTAGTCCTGCATCCAGTAGACGGTTTCGGATTGTTCGCACAGTCACCCCAGGTGCAACGGCAGCTCGGATTTGCGTCGGAGTGGATGTTCTGCTTGACAACACCGCTCTTCTTATGCGTCGATCGGTCTGCTCATCAGTCCGTCTGTGACTCCCGGTTCCACGTCTTCTCGGGTCGGAATGTTCCTGGTATCATCTACGCCACCATCGTACCACCACCGATACTTCCCGTTAAATTCGCTCCGTAATACGACAATACGACCATCCGACATCGCGGAGTCCAACTAGACGACCTCGCTAAAAGTCCGATAACTGCTGAAATCGTACACGTCTTTCATGTCCAGGCATTGCAGCTTCTTCAGGGTTTTCGCACGTGTCCGTTCGCCGACGACTGATTACATTCACTTCGCCGTACTGCTTAAATACCACCGACGATAATTTGCATACTATGCCGTGCTGTGGCGTAAGCCCTCACCCGTTGGTCTCGAAATTAACATCACACCTACGTAATCTCGACCCCATTAATATGTGTGAATTTCATGATCGTCAGCCAATTCTTTCTTGGTGTTCTTTTTTCACTTTCCGCCAGTGTATTTCATCACTCAAGTGGGCAATAACAGAAGCAGCAAACTTCCGTGAGCGCTGGATGATGGAATCCGTGGGTATTGGCTCTCCAAGCGTCGAAGAAACACCACTTTTTCAAACAACTTGTTTGGAAAAAAAACCCCACAAACACGTGCTCACATCTGCGCAAGACTCATCGTATAACAGAAACAAAATTACGCAGTCAGTCTGACACTTACAGCAGTGGGGTACAAAATTATTTTTGTCACGGCTTTATCCCCAAATGTGGACCTAATTTTTCGTAAATAAAAATTCGAAAATCTTTTGTTTCACTTCGCTGCACTCTACTAAAATTCCAGAGCTCGTTACATCTACAGGATGATTATAAACTTCTTCAACAAAACAAGAAAGGGTGATAGTACACATCAAGATGAACAATATTTGCAAGGGAACCTAGGGCCGCATTCCATTACCTAGTGCCAGAAAAGAGTAAAGTTAGATATCCACGTTGAGCCTTCAAGAGTGAAAACAGAGACATAACTAATTTATGAGTTGCACAGTTCCAATCGCATCAGAGAAAGTCTCAAAGGAGCTTCTCAAACTGGCGTCCAAGGGCGTCGTTGCACAGCCCACACCGGCGAATGAAGGACTGTCGCACCCTCACGTAGACTCTCGGTGTGGTGTTGATCTTGTGCGCAGCAACAGCGATTCGCGCGACGAAACCTTCCAGGGAGTCCACAGGTGTCTCGTACACCAATGTTTTCATGTGACCCCAGAACAAGTCTAGTGGATTAAAGTCCGGAGAGCGTGGAGGCCAAGCCACAGGTCCACCGCGTCTAATCCACTGCCCGGGATATGTCGCATTTAGGAAGTATCGGACCTCGGTGGCAAAGTGTGCTGGGACATCATCATACATAAACCACATGTCCCTCCACGTGGTAAGCGAACATCCTGAAACAGACCGGGAAGCACTTGATTCAGGAACACGCGGTACGCTGCGCCGGTCAGACGTATACGTCAATTCTCATGTGATGTTTCCACTGTACTATCGCTGAACGGGTTCGGCTGCGTTTTTAAATGTTTGCTCCTCATCGTCTACGCACATGTTCAGCGCACCCGATTTGCATCTTGTGCTTCTCATGCACTGGTTGAAACTCCGTGTGTCTGCTAGACGTTTTTCGAACGTGCTGTTTTCTGGCTCTAGGATTGGAATGCGGCCGTAGGTTCCATTGCAAATATTGTTCGCTTTGATGTGTACTATCACCCCTCTTGTTTTGTTGAAGGAGTTTACAATCACCCTGTATAATAACAATATGATGATGTAAATACTAAATGTAACGCGCCAGCAACTCCTGTGCCCGTGTAGTCAGGGGCGCTTTGCTGGCGTATCTAAAATGGGCCCTGAATTTCACTCCATGATGAAGCGCTGCAGGTTTGTGATAAGACGTTGGTTCTGTCATCTCCCTAGAACTACTGACCCCAAATTAGGACAGATTTGTCATTAGAGTTTTAGATATTAACGAGGTTCGATAAACTTTGGAACAAGATAAAAACATAATGCACTGACGTCACGAGATGAACATAAGGCAATTAATTAATCGAAACTGTCTTCTCCCTTATAGTAACAGCACTACGTTTTCAGGAGGTACAGGCTCATAGTTTCCAGAGAAAAACAAAATCTTTGAAACTTCAGAATAAATTCATATACTGAGGAAAATTTGAAAGTGTGAGCCTGGATGTAATTTTTTTCTGTTTCAGATTTTTGCCCCACATTTTTATATCTTTAAAAAGCAGTGCTTTTTAGTACTTAGGCACCAATAATTAAAGCTCCGAAGCGTATTATACATGCACATATGACCATTCTCCGCAGGATAAGCTAATCGTTCAAATTGCTGCCAATGGATAATGACAACACTAGGCGTGGTCTCTATGACAACACTAGGCGTGGTCTCTAAAAGTTTGAGTACTCTAGGGTATCTCCTCGCATTATTAAGTCTACTTTTGTTTGGTGAAGAGGAGGAGTACCGTCCACCGTGAGCAACTCAATAAACTATAAGCAATTACCCGTCGGCTTCTGATTCCAGGGGAGTGAGAGAGCCAGAGCCATAAGAAAAATAGAAATTTCATGCTTCTTCGGACCCTCTGCGCCGGGCCCATTTTGGACGAATGGTCAGAAGCCTGAGCTTGGGCCACTGCCGCGTGGCGTTAGTCTTAGTTAAAGTTCCGGGATAAGCACGAATAACAAAACTTATTTCCCTTCCATGGAACCAGTGTCCAGAAATTTAGAACGCATGATCATTAGTAGTCTAAGATTCCTATATAGCTGTCGTTAAATACCGTAACAAACGAAGAAGACAATCAATTGAGACACAAAAAAAAGGCCGCCCCGGTGTCGCAGTGGTCTATGCGATGGCTTATGATCATTCGTCCAGGAGGGGTACGGGTTCAAATCCCGGTAAGGCATGGATGTTGTATTTGTCTTACGGCACTGGCTCTCTCCCTTCCCTGGAACCAGTGGCTCTAAATTAGGGACGGGCGACTGCTTATAGCCCATTGCGTTGCTCACGGTGGTCGTTAAACCCCCAATAAAGAAATAAGTACTTAAACTACCCATAACAAATCAGAGAACTTAACATATTTCTGATTTCTTCCCTCACGTGCATAAATTCTCACTTATGAGAAATTTGTAGTCAAATGTAATTGCTGTGTTTGCACATGTGTAATATGAAGTAAGTGAAGGAAGAGTAATATCTTTACAATATCAGTTTTTTACTTTTCGAGGTTTAACTGCTACCATAAAGCTATAAACAGTTGCCCATCCCTAATTTAGAGCCGGAATAGGTGCAGAGAAGAGAATAAGCGTGCAAGACAAAAACGCCACCAATATCTCATTTGGAACTCGTAAACATGTGGAATGGTTAGCCAAAAGCGCGTACCTCTGACTACTCGGAGGTCGTGGCTGCCTGTATAATTACTTTATTTCTGTACACACACTGATAAGCCATTACATTGTCGAACTCCCTAATAAGCTATAGGACCCTCTCATGCCCTCAAAATAGCGGCCACTCGGCGAGGCATCGATTCGATGAGGTGGCGATAGGTATCCTGGAATAACTGGTTCCAGAATGTCAACAGTAGGTCCTCCAGTTCCCGTACATTTCGTGGTGCTGGTAATTTAACGAGAACCACCTTTTCCAAGTCCAACCATAAATGCTCGATTGGGTTCATGTTAGGTGAATTGGAGGCCAGGGCATTAACAGAAAGTGTTCAGCAGGTTCCTCGAACTACTACTTGACGATTCTGGCAGTATGGCATGGCGCATTATCCTGTTTGTTGGTAATGGCCTTCATCAGCAGGGAACACAGTTTCCATGAATGGGTGAACTTGGTTCGTAACGATGTTCAGCTACCTAACAGCTGTCAGAGAATGTGCTATTGCGATAATGGGAACTTAAGTGTCCCAAAAAAACCTCTCCCACAGCATAACACCTCCGGCCTGTTTCCGCCCAATAGTGCATCCACGTGCCATCGCCTCCATTGGTAATCGGAGAATCCGCGATCGGCCGTCTACGTGATGCACCGGGAATCATGATTCGTCAGACCAGACCACAATCTCGATGATCATGAGCCCACTACATCCGTTGTTGGCGATGACGTGCAATGAGCATGGGGACCTGGAAGGGTCTTCGTCTACGCACGCCCACGCGCAGGAAGGCTGCAATGAGCTGCGTGCTATGACACATTGCCCTGATCACCACTGTTGTCGCTGCTGGTGATTTGTCGCACTGTGGCCCTGCGGTCGCTGTGAACAATGCGCGACAGTCTCAGCTCTCCTCTGGCATCAATGATTTGCAGACCACGGTTCGTCGTTTGGCTATCTGTGCACCACTTTTGATACTTACTCACTGCAGCGGCACGTGAACAACCCACAAGCCGCGCCGTTTCCGAGATCGTAGTTCCGAAACACCGTGCCTTCACAATTTTTCCTTTATTTTTAAACTCCGATAAATCGGCAGCTTTTCCCATTCGGACGCCGAACACTCTACTAGCCGGAAGCCGGTCCTCTGGTTGTATATATACACTGAAGAGCAATTGAACTAGGGACAGCTGGCGTTATGCAAATGTGGCGCTATGGGTGGCCCTGTAAACCAAAACGACATGACGTATGCAGCGATCCGACAAAACAAAGAGTGATGCGACGGGAATTAGTAAGTGTCGGACGCAATATGGGTAAGACGAAGGATCTAAGCACATTTTATTGTGGGAAAATTGTCGGGGCCCGACGAATAGGTCACTCCATCTCGGAAGTCGTGCAGGCACTGGGATTTTCACGAGCCACTGTGTCACGGGTTCACCGTGAGTACATCGAATCAGGTAAACCCATCACTGCAAGGGCTAACTACCGTGAACAACAGCGTGCGGATGAGCGGGGTCATCGTCGGCTAGCTCGCATTGTACCAGCGGATAGACGCACCGCAGTGCAAGAAATCACTCGGCAATTTAACGCTGGTGCACAATAACGTGTAAAAAGCCACATCATCCAGAACCATCTCCTAGCTATGGGGTACAGAAGCCATCGTCCCTCACAGGTCAACGTTACAGGGATATCCTGGGCGACCATTTGCTCCCATTTGTGCGTCTTCAACATCCCACTGGGGGACCTCATCCTGCAAGAAGACAATGCACCGGGCCATCGCTCCCGATTTGTATCCGAATGGTTGGATGAACACTCCATCGATATGACCTTCTTTCTTGGCCAGCTAGGTCACCTGACCTCAATCCCATCGAGCACATCTGGGATGCCATCGAGAGAGATGTTCGAAGCTCTGACCCCCCTCCATCAAATCTTCGTGAACTGTGTGAGCTTGTTCATGGGTCGTGGATCCGTATGGCTTCCCAACGCTTCCGGTGTCTTGTCGAGTCCATGCAGAGACGAATCGCCGCCGTCATCAGGGCGGAAGGTGGTGCTACACGTTACTAGACAGGTATCTCTAATTCAATTACTCTTCAGTTTACTGCTCTGTGAAATGTACCTGAGCTACCGTTCGGTCCCCAGACGCGCTCATTTCTCTAGGATGGGGTGGTCGTAATATAATGGCTGATCGGTGTATGTGGCTGTGATAGAAAATGTTTAACGTAGAAGGATTATTTTGGTGTTTTACAATAATTTCTGGTTCAAGAAAAGCCTTATAATAAATAGTTTCATTTATTGTTCTTTCAACAAAAGTTGCACATTAAATCACAAAATGTATTGTGCTAATTTTTTTGCTTAGGGGTTTAGCGATACCCACGAGCATCTTATAGTGTGTTTATAACGAAGTAAATTTCTCCTTCATTTTTGGTCTACGCCGGGATTCGAACCCGAGGCCGCTCATTCCGGAACAAGTCGCTCTACCAACTGAGCTACGCAGACGTTTATTCTGATTCCTATCTGCCTTTATGTCGTGTGCGTCCTGCTGGCAGGTACGTCACATCTCCCCCCCCGAAAGAGGGCCGGGGGCATTGCCCACTGGTCAGCCGTGACCATGAATCGTTGCAGGCAGCCATCCACTGTAGAACGTGCACTTGAGAACTCCCAGTCAATCTGCTGTGTGGAATGCAACATCACACATTTTTATTTTTCGAAGCGCTGGAGAAGGAATTCTCTGATTTTTCCTGTCTCGCGGTGTGGAAATAACATCACACCAATGCGAGATTACGTCACATGTTGACCACCTACAAATTAGGGAAACTGGTTCCAGACAATATACAGAATTAGCGCAAATGCAGTGCTCATTCCTCCTACAAGGCCTAGCTGGGCAGACCAAAATACCATTCTTGATTGTCCCTGGAATACAAAATAAAATTTGAAACAAATCTCTCAAGGCATCAGCTTACTGTGTTAGGAAATTGTAGGAAGAGAAACTAAGTCGTACTCATAACAGCTTTTATGTTGGTGCGAGAAATAGGATGCGTTCAAAGATAAAGAATGAACTCAAAAAAATATTGCTGCCCTAAAAAGTGCGTAAAGAAGCGAGTAAATAAAGAAAAAGGTTTTCCAGTAGAAAAATATCCTGGAATGTTTTCGGTGCAGACAAAAGCGATCAACTCATCCAAGGCAAGATCTTCATGATGCAAACTGTGAGCTGTTGCACTAAAGAAATAAAAAACGCAGACGCTGGAAAGCAAATACTTCCAAAAGAATTTCGACAAGAGAAAGAAGGTTTTTTTTTTCATAACTGTGTTCAGTTTTTCATCGAATTGATTGAATAGCTTTAGGTCGCAAGCACGGAAACGTTTAAATATCTTCCAAAACATATCAGTGGAGGCGGAAAATAAAAAAATGGCATCTGTATCTCGCATACTTCATTAGAAACCCCGTGGAACCATCACACGTTCAGGGGTCATAAACTCCACCTGTTATTCCTGAGAAAACGTTTTAGTCTCCTACAATTCTGTTGCTTTGATTTCTCGTAAATTCTGGAGGCACTGAGCGGGAAAATAAAGAACTCTCTCCTCCTTTCGAAAAAACCTCTAATGCATTTGCATCCCTGAGAAACTATTTGGTTGTTGGCAATGTGCCACAAACATCCTCCAGCACTGGAGGTTTGCCAGAATGAGAGATTCAGATATTGATATTTCTTTTCTCGATCAACAGCGATGAAATCAAAAACGTAAAACCATAAAGCCCTTCCGAGTTACATCTCTAAAAAGTTCATGTCTTGAGGCAAAAGTGTGGGAGATAAAACTGAAATCTTTTAAGTTTCAGAGTGTTAGTAGAACAACTTCCTACGCGTCATGTTTTTTTGAAGAACAAGTCGATTAATCTATCCGAATCACATACAGAAAGATTTCCATGAATCTGCACCGAACATTTCCTACTAAACAATGAGAAGCTGTGCACTAACTATACTTAAAACAGTAAAACTATGCTAGTAATCCTAACTGACTGGTGTAAAATACAAATAGGTTTTTCAGCTTTCGCACAATGACCAGACTGATATTTCAAGGAAGGTAGACGGTTGAAAAAGAAGCCATGTACGAAAGCTAGAAACTTTTATTTTACGCATCGGATTACTAGTATAGCTATACAGTTTACTGTTTCGTTTCAAATAAGTTACTCGCAAAGTGTACAGATTTAAAATATTAATAAAGTTCAGTAAAACATGTTACATTTGATATTATCGTTTCTCTTTGATACTAATTCAGAATAGATTAACTCATTTTTTTGTGGTGCGAAAGGCATGATTTCGCCGAGATGCACGACGCACGAAATTAAACTCGGCATATTTCGGCTTTCGGTGCGAAAGCCGAAATATCAGGTTCAAACACAGCATACAAAGGAACAAAACCTCTAAGACCCAGTGGCATTTTTTCCACAACAACAACAATAATAATAATTAAAATCGTTATTGTTATTGATGATCTAAGTAATGGAAATTTTGCCGAGATAACCGAGAGACAAATACAAAATATTTGCCTTTACTTGGAACTTTTAAGGAGATACATTGCTCTGAACTTAAACCCAGAATACCCAATTTCATAGAAATCAAAAGACTCTCTGCAGGACTTGCAATCAAAAAGGAAACCATTTAAAGAAGGATTGTTAAATAAGTTCACATTGCAGACTTTTGGGGCGGAATTCCGGTGAGTGGCCAGAGGCACCAGCATTTGGCTAATCATACGAGGTGGTCCGTAGGGTTCGAGTCCTAGAATCCCATAGGAGGCATGGTAGGTGTGTTTTCCTCTTCCCAGAGACCACTGGCTCCCAAATTAGGGAAACCGACAACCTTGGGGATTATTAAACCTCGAACAAATTCGGATGAAAAACCAATATGAAAAGAGAGCCAGCTGGACCACAAATAACCATTTATTACCATTCAAGGTAATCAAAAGTGGACTGTAAAAAAATTCCATTTAATTTCAATGACGTTTCGTGCCTTCTTATGGTATTAATAAGTTCTAGTTATCCTGATGGTGGACTATACAATAAATCTAGGAAAAGTAGTACAATAAAAGGGTTCGCTTAAAATGTAGAAGCTATTTCTCATAAATAGAATGATTGGGATTTTCTGCTGTTACCCAAACGCAGTGTTTGAAAAATATTTAAACTTTGCCAGTGCAGAACTGATTTAAATGAGGCGACCCCAATGCTTTTCTCGCCGTGAGGAGAGGCAGTTAATTAAAACGGAGTAATTACCTTTACGCTCGATACCGCTTCCGTTAATTTTTTTTCACCTCCAAATGCTGATATCTTTCTAATTACCAGAGGTAAGTAGCAATGAACTTTTTACACCTCAGGTCACCGAAAAAGGAGTCTGCAATTCAAGTTTTTAAGTCAATTGGATAAAAAGTCCCGCTGGTGCACCGAAGAATTAAACATTAATAACTAGAAGCTGAAGATCTCATTTAATTTACCCCAGGCGAATTCGGAATTTTGCACAAACAAATGAACTTTGCCAAGGCATGATATTTCAAAAGTTCCCTTATGACTTTTAGGTAAAAAACACGACTCGATTTTAATTCACCCACGTTTTCTAAATTGATTACATTCAGACAAAGCCACCAGTTTAGAATAAATGAAAAAAGCGCATGGACCATGAAATTAAAAAAAATCTTGGTAATGTTTTCAAACTCATTTTTTTTAAATGTCTTTTATCGTGCGCATGTATGACACACATATACTGAAAACTTTTGACATGGATATGTACAAGGGTGAATCAAAAGTAAGGTCAATGATCTCGTTATGTAGGCAAGATGAGCTGCTGCTATTGCTATTGGGGAAGGGCAGGAGGGTACATGACCTTGACCCGTGCTTTAAAAGACATCAAGTGTGCAAAATGCTTTGCCACTTGATTTTTTTAAACTGACAATGACTTACATTACACTTTTTTTAAGATAACTGAATTTTTATAGTATTATTTCACAAAAAAAACTCCTAAATATAAAATTTACTCTTGATAGCTATAATAGCTTTTTTCTTAAGCTGTTTAAAGTCTGATACATAGACATCGTATTATCATCTGTACAATAAGTTAAGTCTCGATTTCGTACAGTAACACAATATACACTATATTGACAAACGTCACCGGACACCTAGAAGAGAAACACAACATAGCATTTATTGACATACATTAGTACGGCGTCGGTCCACATTTGGCCTTAATACATACACTGACGTTTCGAGACATGCTTTCGACAAGGTTTTGTAACACAGCAATAGGTATGCGCCTCCATTCAGTTCATAATGCTGCCACTAACTGTTGCTTAGTGGTAGGTCTTAGTTCCAAACTTCTTATCCGGCGCTCTAATTCATTCCATAAGTGCTCCATGGGAATGAGATCAGGGCTCTGTGCTGGCCAGTCCACACACGATACGTAATTATTGTCAAGCCACGCCGTATCAGTCTTTGCTTTATGGCTCGGTGCATTATCCTGCCGGTACCAACAAGACTCGGTTCCATAGTATTGCCACAGAGTTGGTAGGGCATAATTGTTCAGAATATCGAGGTCAACGTGCTGGTTAACAGGTTTGTCAACGATAACCAATTGGCCGGGACCATATCACGAAAAACATCCCCACACGAGTACACTGCCAACTCCAAACTTGACCGTAGCAACAGTACACTGTGGTAAATAGCGTTCTCCTAGCTGCCGCCATACCCACACACGGCCATCAGACTGATGGATCGTGTGTCTGGATTCATCATTTCCATTGATCTACGGTCCACAATAAATGTTCTTTACACCATGCTGAACGACTAGTAGCTTTCCGAGTGGAGATGAAAGGCTTATGAGCAGCCGCTCGACCACGGTAACCCATGGAATGAAGTTCGCTGCGAATGGTACGTCTACATAGCGAGGTTCCAGCATTTTTCCTCACCTGTACACTGAGGTCATATGCAGTGCTCCGTCAATTAGCTGTAACGACTCTCTTGAGGTTTCGACGTCCTCTATCACTAATTTGCTTTGGTCTTCAGGCACCTCAAGTGTCTTCCACTTATTCAGTACATCCAAAACAGTTGACTTGGGTATGTTTATACGCCTCTCGGTTTCTCTTATGGACAACCCACTAATACAACACCCAACAATGTTTCCTTTCTCAAAGTCAGTTCTCTCCCGCCTCGACATTTGCCTTCAACCTCACAGTGCGATGTGATCGCGGTCAACTGCAGGCTTGTTTTTATAGCGTTTGCAGCTGTACCGCGCATCTTCTCAAGGCATCCGTTCATTTGCTTTTGAAGTGGTGTCCGGTGACTTTTGTCAATTTAGTGTATAATAAATAGCTGGTGCACGTAATTGGGAAGAAGGGAAGAAACATCCTGTGCCACAATAAACAGAATTCATGGTACTGTATATGCTATGCACAATATCCGATCTTGTTACGGAACTTCAAAATTTGAGAGACGATTGAAATTTAAAAGTTAATCAAACCTCAAGTATTCCCATTAATCGCTCCTATTACCGGTAATTTCTCGTCATTCGGATACGGGAAAATGAACGGAATTTTCCCGTTAATATCGAAAGGAATTGCGGAAAGGTTTCTGAAAATTCGGAATTTTCCGTTAACGCTTCTCTAAAACGGTAATTTACCGTAAATATAAGGATGAAACTGCGAAAAAGTTTCGTAAAATTCAGAATTTTCCCGTGGTACGAAAAATCCGTGAAATTCGGGTTTGTTTCTGTCATTTCACGGAAAAGTTTCTATCAGAAATATGTCTCGTTAATTCACGAAATAAATGACTGAAAGTGGCTCGCGAATTTCAGAAATTTTTTTACCGTGTGTTGTTATAAAGGCTCGTGGGCCTATTTTGAAATATTTGATGATTAAACCAAAACGCTACTCTACAAACTTTACTTGGTGTCCAAAACTTATAATATGATCACTGCGGAATAAAAACTGTTGAAAAGGACGTATTAATATTAATATAATAAGCCGTATTAATATTTTTTGTGCTTGAGTAAGAGCGCAATATCATTAGGTTGGCTTGTTCTGCACACCTTATGAATATGAGCAGGGCATTTTAAAAATTCCTAAAAAGTCAGATGCCTAGGGACGTAAACTATTGTTTTGCGTTTTATTAAAAGTGTGTTACTAGTATTTTCATTTTTCATGTTAACCTTACAACATGTGGGTTCAAAGTTGCTAAAGTGGCCTAATCCCGAGGTTCACATTATCAATGTCTTGGTAGAAATGCAGCATTTCCATAAGTTATTTCAATACAAATAATTTGTTTTCCCAGTCAACCAATGACGAAGAGCACGATGAGGTAACATAAATAAAATTGTAATCTTCAGGTACAGCCTACGCTCGAGGAGAGCACACACGGAGAAAGAAAAAGTCGGAATCTTTCTAGATTCCCTAACGGGTTTGTGGTCATCCTACATTAAAGTGTCCACGAAGAAATAAAAAATGCAATTTTTATACGTTCTCCATACGTTTTTATGGCCACTCAGCCATATTTCACTTATAGTCAAAGTTTTCGAGAAATGCTTTTCCTACGGTATTACATCTTTCGGTGAAAAATGTAATCATTGGCATTGATGTGTCGTATTTTCACTGTTGTCCATGTAGCCGCTCCCTCAGAAAACTTGAAAATTACATTGCCCTGGAGCGGGAATAGAAGAAGTGAGGTGTGGGTTCGATTCCCGCTCTAGCGCACTGTAATTTTCACATTTTCTGAGAGAGCGGCTAAATGGACAACAGTGAAAATAAGGAACATCAGTGCCAATGACAACATTTGCATTGAGAAGAATTACTTCTTCGGGGAAATTCGTATCCCATTTATGTATCTTTCGGTGATTTCGCTTTCTTTGAATTCGTTTTTCGTGAATTCATGTGAAGCTTTAATTTTCGAAGAATTTGCTTTTCGATGAATTCGTTTTTGACGAATTAGTTTCCCATGAATTCACCTGGAGACAGACAAATCGGCAAGCAAACAGTCGAGCCACAACTCAGTAAATCACTGCAGAAGTCAACAATGGATTGCCTAGGGTCATCTCTTAATGGATCACGTATCATACATGTCGCGAGTAGGCTAGAATTGGACGCAACAACACCAGTCCATCCTATGAGGTTTCAGCAGAACAGGCATGTGACGACTGTATACTAGCGTGGATGTTGTTTTCCTGGACGCATTTGGCTCCCACATGATACTCATCAAAGAACACCTGAACGACACCGAGTGTCGGAACAACATTGGCGACCAAATTCATCAATAAATGGCTACGGTTTATCATCGTAGAGATGGACACGTCCAGGAGCACACTAGTCCTTTCTGACAGATTACTTGCTAAAATAGCTATAGCAATGGTGACGGACCTAAAGAGGCGGTATCAAAGGTGTTTTAGTCATTGTTTTATACCAAGTAGTATGATGTTCATATCAAGGGGACTAGCTCTTCCCCATCATACCTTGGGTCATGGAGCAAAGAAAAAGGACTAGAAGCGAACGCTTGTCACCAGGGAGGAAAGGAATCGCCTTGCCGTAGCTTTCGAAAAACCCCGCCGTTATGCGAACATCTCTGTTTGAGAAGCGCAGGAAATTGGGTACACTATTTTGTTCAGGTACATGGGCCGATTAAAGGGTTAAACCCCATCGAACTTCTCTGGGACGAGGTGGAACTGGCTGCTTACTGCGTGACCTCACAACGCCGTACACTGTAAAAAAATATCTGAAATTCACGGGCAAGTTTCCGTCGTTTCTTTCGTGAATTAACGAAGCATGTTTCTGATACAACCTTTTCCGTGAAATAACAGAAAGAAACTTACGGTTTTTTCTTACCACGGGAAAATTCTGAGTTTTCAGAAACTTTTCCGCCGTTTCTTTCTTATATTGACGCGTTTTAGAGATGTGTTAACGGAAAATTCTCAATTTTCAGAAACCGTTCTGAAATTTCTTTCGTATATTAACGGAAAATTCTCAATTTTCAGAAACCGTTCTGAAATTCCTTTCGTATATTAACGGAAAATCTCGGTTCTCCCTTTTTTCGTATCCGTATGACGAGAAATTACCAGTAATAGGAGCGATTCGTGAGAATACTTGAGGTTTGATTAACTTTTGAATCTCAATCGTCTGTCGAATTCTGAAGTTCCGAGATCGAATGTTGTGGATAGCATATCGAGTGTATTTTGCTTATTGTGGCACGGGATATTTTCTCCTTTCCCCTATTTGGTGCACCAGCTACTTCTTGTGTATTGTGTTACTGTAAGAAACCGGTAACTAATTGGGCAGATGATTGATTATACGATGTCTGTGTATTAGCCTTTGGACAACTTAAGACAAAAGCTATTATAGCTATCAAGAGTAAATTTTATATTTAGTTTTTTTTGTGTAAAATAATACAATAAAATAGTGCATTTCCCCTTTTTAAAAGATAACTGAAAGTCATCGTCAGTTTAAAAAATCAAGATGCAAAGCATTTTGTTGCTTCGAAAAATGAGGATAAAAATGCTTAATATGTGAAAAGTCCTCCTACAGAAAAAAAAAAAATTACAAACCTATTCAGAAAAATGATAAGCTCCAACAGAAATTAAAATGACTAAATCACTCGCATTAATGCCAAAAACAAAATTCATCGTCGCGGAATTCGTTTTACGATGTACGTGAGTCAGGTTGCCGAGCATTTGTGGTTCGATGGTTAAAGGCGCCAGTTATTTGTTGATCCAGCTTGCCCATTGTCAGTTCAATCCTGTCTTCAGCGGAAGGATTATCCGGGTAACGGCTGAAAAGTACAGGGTTGTCGGTTTTTGAGGAATTTCGTTTAAATACGGGAAAACCCGAAATGGACTTTTTCTGAAATAAACGGAATTTCTGTCTACGGAAATATTTGTGAAAATACGGAAGTTAAAATGAACGGGCACTTTTACAAACGGAAATTTCTGAAAAACACGGATACCTACCGGCAACTTTGCTGCACGTTATTTTCAGAAATTTTCCGTGAATTCACACCACTTATTTTTTACAGTGTACAGTCTGCAGCAACAACGCGACAGTCATGTCCGCATGCTACAACATTCCTGCACGATGCTTCGTTCATCTAGCATGTTCCCATACCTATGTTCTCTCTAAGATGAGCGCGAGCATGCAGCGACTTAACTTTCTCCGCACAGCTGAAATTACTTGCGGCGCCGTAAGCATTTTAGATTAAAATTCCCAAATCCCTAATTAATTTTCATAAATCTAAAATCCTGCAAAAATAATAATAAATAAATAAAATTCGGGCTGAAAAATGAAATAAAAAATGTGTTCGTTATACACACAATTTAAGTTTGTTGTAACGGAAAAGCTAAAAATGGGTATTAAAAACCTTCAAAGATGTGGTAAGCTATGCATTCTCAGAAGAAAAGTTTTCAAACTTACCAAAGTTGGTTGACATATACGGCACTTTCTTTTCAAGCTTCCAGTGCCGATCCTGAGAGAGGGATTTAGCCTAACGAACAGCATCAAAACTAAATCACTAACAGACTGGAAGTGAGCCATCTGGATATGCTGATAAAATAAAATACTATCTCGCTAGTGGACAACATATTGATCTTGAGAAGGTCTACAAGTTTTGGAAAAGTCACGAAAGCCGAAGACAACAGCCGACAACTTCCTCATAAATGGTAAACAATGTTTTCCGAGTATTTTGAAAGATGGTCGAGTCCTAAATTCCCACGGTCGAGCCATCGGTTTGGGTGAAAAAAATTAGGCGATTAATTCCTTGAAAGGACTGCCAGATCAGAAAGATTTTGCACTTGTTCTATTTGAACTAATTATTTTGCATTTAGTTGTTATTCTCTTTCTTATTCACCTTGGTATATTGATATGCAAAAGAAACTCTGTATTATACGTAAACATGCTTTTCTAATCTCCAGTGGTTTTATTCGAGAAGTAAGTTTGAGCTTCTCACTTTTTATAAAATAAAAAAAAATAATTAATGAAATGTTTTAATATTTCTTTAAAACTTAAAATCAGTTGCGGAAAGAACGGTGATAAAAATGGGGGATTATAAATATAAGGGTTCCAATCCAAGTTCCAACTTCTACTGCATTAGTAAGAGAAGCTGAGAAAATCAATTTTGCCCAAGTGGTTTTGATGCCTGCCCAGCTGATTGGGTTATGGGCTCATTACCCATGGCCGCTTAAAGGATATATTGTTCCGTAACCCGAGGAATTCTGAATGATCTGCAAGGCAAAGGTGATGTAACACGATGCTAAAGTGGCCTCTCAGTGTTATATGTATGCATAGATATGTCCGTAGCCTGACTGCTTGTTGAGTTTTACTATAACAATATAAATGTATGATATAACTATCTATATCAGAGATGCAACTAGCAGAGATTGCAACTAGCCCATCAGAGCTGCAGAGTATGATCCAGGAACTTGCTGACAAGAGTAAAGAAGTGGGATTAAAAATGAACTTTCAGAAGACAAAAGTGATGTTCAATGCTTTTACAAGAAATGAAGATTTATCGATTGATGGAGAAAAGCTGGAGATAACAGATACGTACGTTTATCTTGGACAGCAGATATCAAGTGAGGGTCACATTGATGAAGAAATTAATCGCCGTACAAAACTTGCCTGGAGAGCTTTTGGAAGAAACAGCATAATTTTCAAGAGCAATATGCCATTATGTCTTAAAAGAAAAGTGTTTGATCAATGCATCCTTCCAGTGCTTATGTATGGTGCAGAGACGTGGACCTTAACTAAAAGAGACATACAAAGGCTGCAGACAACTCAAAGAAGCATGGAGAGGTGCATACTTGGTGCAACCAGGAGAGATAAGAAGAGGAACTCGTGGATCCGAAAAATGACAAGAGTGGAAGACATCATGATCAGAGTTAAATCCCTGAAATGGCAATGGGCTGGACATACTGCCAGAAGGACAGATCATCGATGGACAGCCGAAATTTTAGATTGGATTCCAAGGGACAGGAAAAGACCCAGAAGAAGACCACATGGGAGATGGGTGGATGAAATTCGAAAGTATGCAGGGGTGACATGGAGGAGACTGGCACAAGACAGACCGTTGTGGAGGAAACTTGGGGAGACCTTCGTCCAGCAGTGGATTGATAATGGTTGACAATGATGATGATGATGATCAGAGATGCGCTAATTGCAATTCGTAGTTGCTGGAATCAAGTCCAACATTTTGGGAATGGGCTATTTTGTGCTGATTCTCTTATTTTGTTTTAATTATTTTCTTGAGATAATTTCATGAAAATCTATCTAACCAGAAAATACTTTAGCACATGTATCATTAAATATTTTTTGCGCTGAAGTCAACTGCTAATTAAAGAACATGATAAAAGCATATCTTGGGACCTCTTTGGGACGGCACTAATGACAGTATCTCAGGAAAGATATAAAAATATAATGCTATTTCAGAAAAGTCCGTTGTCATTTATTGCTGGGCGGGCATGTAAACGAATGAAATTAAAGAAGCTAATGAGACTTTGTTTTGGCGAAATGTACTAAAATCTGTCTTCTTTCACTGAAGAACAAATGAATACTAGTTTATTGAGAAGAAAGGGTAACGGAATGGCGGAAAGGTATTCAATAGCTTGATATATATTTTTCTTTTCTTCCGCAGGGCATATTTTTAAAATATAATGTGAACAGTTTGAGTCTTCATTTGGCAACGAGGACGCAATGTTTTTTGAGAATGTATTCCCAAATGCAATATACTTGCGAGAACGTGTTCAATACGAAAGGAAAAATAGTGTAAGAATATAAGAAAGTGGATTAAAATATTCTGATGCGAAAATGCACGCTTGTGGCATGGAAAACAGGACAAATGAAATATGAAATCATAAATTGATTTTGCAAAACAAAGAAGTACCTTACGATGCCATTAATATTAACAAAAATTACCTCATTATTTATATTTAAGGTGTAACTAATGAACCCCATCTGTTTTTTCAGTCTGTAAACATTATAGTACAGTAATGTCAACGGCGTGATTATAAGTGTACAAACATATATACTATGTAGACAAAAGTATTCTGACGCCTGTACATATGCTACTAAACTTTCATTATCAGGAGTAGACCTGAACGTGCGATGGGTGTTGGAAGCTGCGTACGAAGGGGAACGTTGGCAAACATGTCAGACAGCATTAGAAGCGACTATGTCACGCGCAGCTGAACGTACGCACTATAAAAGGGACACGGTTATGGGAGATCATTTGAGTAAGAAATCAGTGGGTAGCATTACTACCATTCTGTAATTCCACATGTCCACTGTCGCTTGTTCGAAGCAAATGCTACCACTACAGCAAAGCCGCGCTCTGGAACTCTGCACAAACTTAGTGATCGCGCAAAAACGAAGTTGACTCCTGAATGCGAAGACGGTATGCACGTCCTCTGCCACGGATCTGGCCAGCAATGTCCTACAAGCCAGTGGAACAGTCTGTTGGGAAATGGATGCCCACAGTGACCATGCGGGATCAGTTGCGCACAAGCCGTGCATCACTCCAGGCGCTGTTTCCACTGGCGCAGTGTTCTACGCGCTGGCTTTTGAGTGTTAGTCCGATTGGATCCACGTTCGAGTCCTAGATAGGGCATGGATAGATGGATGGATGTTTGCTTTATGGCTCTGGCTGTCTCCCTACCGTGGAAGAACCAGTAGCGCCAATTAGAGACGGGAGAGTGCTTACAACCCTTAGAATTGTTCAAAGTTGTTGTTCAACAACGAAATAAAAAAACAACAACAATTTATTGAATGCCAGATGCCGACTGCAATGATACCTTCAGTTCCGTTAGCGGATGCCGAATCGCGCTACCCATTCTTCTTTTCAAATGGACGCATTTTGGTCCGACGTTTTCATATGACGCTCAATCGCGAGGACTGCATTGTCTCTGCTCTCAAGTTTGGAGGTGGATCAGTAATGGTGTGGGACTTTTTCTTCCGGTGAAGGACTCAGTCCTTTGGTTTCGGTCCTCTCCAGCCAAACAACCTCCAAGCACGAAGATATTCCGAACAATTTCGCACTACCTACGATGTGGCAGTACTTCGGCACAGATCCCTGCATGTAAAAATCCTCCAAATACGTGGTGGCGTCTGTGCATAAACAAAGATATCGCTCTTTGCACGTTTTGTCAACACACAGCAACAGAAAAATTGTTATTCGGCCAGTGTTGGGGAATAAAATCCCAAATCTCTCGATATCTATCCGAGCGCGTTAGCCTTACACCACGGTGGCCAACAATCCACGGCGCTAAGTGTGTTTTTTTTTTGTCAGCTTTTGACCTCATAAATCCGTAAGATGGGCTCAGCTACTGAGACGTATCCATCTGGTGGGCATTAACGGCATTGACTATATATTAATTATAGCAATTAAATCCAAAGGGCAAGATCGAAAGTGAAAATCCTCCAAAAACGTGGGGTCAGTGAATAAACAAAAACATCGCTCTTTCCATGTTCCAGAAACACACAGCAACCGAACCCTGCATGCTTCATGCAGTTCAAGCTCTTTGCCACACTTCAAGCTCTTCTGAAGCCTGGTTTTAGGGTCAGAAGGTCAAATAGTTCGACTGGCTGGACCAAAGTTCTTGTCTAAATCGTATAAAACATTTGTAAGACGAACTGGTACGCGCGCGCCGAATATGATCTCGTCCGGTAAGACCTTCCTCTACGGTAGCTCTGACAGAAACTTTGCAGGAAGAATAGACGACAATTCTGTACATATCTACCAACATCTCGTATAAAGCATGCCTAATAGGGCCGCTGCAATCGTTACAGCCAAATGTAGGCGGGCTATGTGCTGATTTCGTTTTTGATTATTTTCTTGTTTCCGTTCGACGTAGATGGGCGAATACTTTGGTCTGCATAGTGTATATTCATATACACACACAATACACATACGCACAGTGATGAACATATGTGTGACTTTGAATGGAAAATGGCTTTATTTGAAATATCATTTTGTAGCTAATTGAGGAGACCTCGGTCTAGATCCTATAAAACTGAAATTGTAACACGCAGTAGCAGAAGCCCGATTCGCATGCAAATCTGCAGGTAGGAGCGTTGTTTCGGAATAGGCATAGGATTCCCGTTTCGCATCAATCCAGCAGGAGGGTTGGAAAGTATAAGAGCGGAAGCCGAGACATTTCGCTTAAAAGCACTAAGATTTGTCCGTAAGTATTGCTGCTTTGAGTGGCAGATTCCCGAAAGAAAAACAACATGAACAGAATACCGTGATAATGCGTTTCTCTGATATGTGGACAGCTAAGCAAATTGAAGAAGGAAAAGGATTATCTGTCTCTGAACAGGTGTGTGGTAGACTGCGCCGTATGTGTAGTATATGTGCCGACACAGTACTACTGTCTATCGGTTGCTAACAGGCACACACGCCTGGCGGATTAATTATTGCGCGTGCGTAGATGGGTAATTTGAACCCTCCTGGGACTCGTCAACACACAGCGAACTATTTCCTGCCTACTTGCTCAAGCGGAATTGTATATATCACCTGAGCATATCCGGACTGTAGTGCGTTGTCTTTCCCTAACTGATGTCCACCAAAACAGCGATGAATTGTGCTCCAACACAAAACTCTATAACAGCAGGGGTATACCTGTGGATGCGATGCGGTTCATGCACAAATTTAGAAGGATCTTTGAAAAGCGTACGCTGTTAAAATTTTTGTCGTTGGTACGCTCATCATACACTTCGTTTCATAGTGTACAATTATAGTTAACTCTTTACACGTTACTCTTAAAGATCTCTGGACAACAAGGTAAGAAAATAAAACAAGTTTAACAAATGACTTAAGATGAAAAGACTTTATTTTGTACTGAACCACATGAAGATTTGAGAGGATGAATTATTCACTACCACTGTCGAGTCAGGATCCATGGCATGAATTAAATGTACATATGACTGTGGGGGTGGTTTTGTAAGATGGAAATATACCAGTGGCGTATCTTGGGTCCGAGACCTGGGCTATCTCATTTTTTAATTGTAAAGTTTAATTTTTAATTGTTAAGTAACAGAAGTTTTTTTTTTCTAAATTTTAGGTACATGCCATTGCTAACATGATACCAAATAACTATGAGGATTAAGATTTGAACACTTATTTCTACATGAACTCCATTCTTCTTCTGAATACTTTATTTGTACATGAACTTCATTCTTCTTTCCTTTTGTGTGAACTTGAGTTTTACGTTTTCATAAAATGTTTCTTCCGAGTACTTTTTCATATTTAAAAATATCTTTCTCTACTGACAAAGAAGCCAAGTTATTCGAATGTGCATGTCCTTGTGTGGCTCTAAGATATATCTTGATTCTTTTTAATGCAGAAAAACTTCTATCCGCAGTTGCAGTTGTTGATGGAAAGCTTAATATGAGGTCTGCTAATTTGTACACCTCACTAAATATTATGTTCAATTTATTCAACTTTATGTAACACGCAATGTCTCTTACTGATTTGTTTTTGTATTCATCAAGGGAATAAAACACCTTCAGTTCATTTTTAGTCGAGCTGTATCAAAATTTGAAGCATAGAGTTCTTTAAGTTCTGACAGTAGATGTTCAGGGAAGCTTTCACAAAATTTATCAAAACAGTTCGAATCCAACAAAGCCACGAATTTAAGATATAATATCTCTGATTTTAATTCATTGACACTTCACAAAAACTGAAACAACGCTCGCGAAACACTCTTATGGGCGGGAGTATGCGAGTGCCTGAGATAGTCTAAATCTTCGCTATTCTGAGCGAACCGTTTCCCAAAGCAATGGCCCATTCCCCTTTACCAGCTGATTCATGTTGTCATGGAAACGCTAGCATGCGATGGTATGAAAGGTTTTCGCATCAGAACTGCGAAGACTCTGGAAGAGCTGCGTGCGTTATGCCGTTGGTTTTCGCTCGCCAGACTGAGTCAAAGAAGCGAATCTGCACGCGTTTTTTTTCGCAGCGAAAGCATCGACATTTTTTAATACCAATGCTAATTGACATTTATTTGTGTATATTTAATTCAGTTTTATTTGTGCATTCTCTGGGCTTCGCAGCTAGCTTGGCTAGCCTAGAATATATGCCACTGAAATATACCCAGTGTCTCCCCTCAAGATAGCATGCAAATATGCATAGTTCGTGTAAAAGCTATCGATGGTAGCCTATATGATACAAGTATCTCCAATTGTGTGAGTGGTTCCAAAGATTGAGGCACAAAACACTGTTATCTCATGGAAGAGTAAATGTACAACATGCTATTTATGTAAGAATCCTCCGTAACAGGTCTATACATAACTACATCATGTACAGTGAAGCATCCCGATCTTGACTCCAAAGGTTGGACGGTAATTTTTAGGCAATGCTTCTCAAATGCTATTCAAGTCCCAAGTGTTTACAGTAGAATAGTTGTTCATTGCGAAATAAGCAATTGTAACGAACCACTATCAATAAGTGTCATCCACTCCTATTATGTCCAGTCCAAGATATGACTCACACGATGTCATCATATAGAACAAGTTCATATGGATATGCAAATCTTGATGGCTTAACACTCATGGAATACCTGCAAACAGTTGCTTTATGTCGACTTTTACGCAAGTTTTTATGTATCTATTTAAGCAAGCACGTTTAAATACACTGCCGGACAGTTGCTAAGGACGGATGACAATAGCAACGATAGCAACCATAAAATATAAGGCAGGAAAATGTGGAAATTAGCATAAGTGCGGGATACAGTAAGACGTGTTGTGCGTATGCAAATTTTGCATTGCCAAACTTGTTCGTGACGTCATAACGCTGATAAGAGATATAAAGGATTTGACGCGTATTGACCGTTGTTGTTCAAACGCAACGTTAAAAGGGAAGGAATCAATTGACGAACTTGCAAGTTTCAGTATGTCTTCCCGACATCACCATGATGATTTTACGCGTGGCCGTATTATTGGCAAGATTGAAGAAGGGCGAAAAATAACAGATGTTGCCAGGGAGTTCGACGTCAGCCACAGTGTTGTTTCAAGGCTTTGGAAATCATTTCAAACAAATGGAGAGTGTAGCAAACGTCACGGGGGAGGTCGTGTTCGCAGTACGACACCTGCAGAAGATCGGTATATAGTGCTATCAACAAAAAGGCACCGGCGCAGCACAGCTAGTGAGGTAGCAAATCAGTTTATGGCTGCTACTGGCAAGCGGATCTCCCGAAAAACTGTCGCCAGACGTTTGCATGAAGGACTATACGCCCGCTGTCCTGTTGTGTGCATCCCATTGTCCAGACGTCACCGAACCGCCCGTTTGCAATGGTGCTACCAAGATCGCAATTGGACTGATAACGACTGGTCTGCTGTCTTCTTCTCAGATGAGAGTAGATACAGTCTATCGTCTGATTGTCGACGACAACTGATTGGGCGTGATAGTGGTACTGCATATTGTCCAGCAAACATACAGGAAAGGGACCGATATCCGACATGTAGTGTCATGGTATGGGCTGGCTTCATGGTCAATGGCCGTACGTCCCTCTATGTGCTTCCAACTGGGACTATGACTGGCCAACGATACATTAATGATGTTCTGCTACCTCATGTTCGCACGTTCCGTGGTGCTGTCAGTGATAGATTCATCTTCATGGACGACAACGCAACACGTCATCAAACAGTCGCTGTCCAGGAGTGTCTTGAGAGCGAGGAAATTCAACGCCTCGTATGGCCAGCACGTTCTCCAGATCTGAATCCCTTTGAAAATGTGTGGGATGCTTTGGGGAGGAGTCTTGCTGGTCGCCAATGCCCTCCAATAAACAAGGACACCCTCATCCGTGCACTGACAGATGAATGGGATATTTTACCCCAACAGCTGCTTGATAATATTGTGCAAAGCATGACACGACGTGTGGAATCTTGCATCGCCCTCCATGATGGCCATATCCCGTATTGACATCTTACGCCGGAACGCCTGCGGACGGTAATTGCATTTTTTTCACGTTTACGTATTCTGCACAAAATGGCCTGTTTGTCCCTTGAACACGTTCCAAAGCCTTGTGGATTTCAGAGCACCATAAATTGTCTTTCTTGTAATGTCCTTGCATTCTGACATTATTTTATTTCACTTGGCATCCAACCACACTTAATGTTTTATGCGCTATATAGCCGTTTATGATCCGTCCTTAGCAATTGTCCAGCAGTGTATAAGTACAGCAAATGCTGTTTTTTTAGGTTATTTTGTCATTGGCGTGCCCCAAAAGTGGTGCTACACCAGCTGCATCGCTTTCTGCAAACGAAATCCATAACATGGTGCAATTTTGCAGCATGTTATGGTAAAGGTTGCACCACATCAGATTCTAAGTTTGCACCACATCAGAGTCTAAGGTTGTACCATGTTGTTGGGTTTCGTTTGCACGACACAATTGTTTATCTTTTCCCAGAAATTGGTGCAGTTAGTGTAAAACCCCTTTTTGGTGCAACGTACCAGAAAATGTTTCACAATGTACAGCACGAGCGGTAGATCTCATAGCTGTGAGAGACTAGCTTATATACTAAAAGATAAAGTGCGTATTAAAGTCAATTTGACAGCTCGCGCCTAATCGCAGGTAACCTAGAACCCACAGATATTTACACCGCTGGCCACCCAAAACGCAACACCAAAAAGGAAGCATCCGATTGGCCTGAAATTCGCAGCATCTGTCGCTCGCCAGAGGACATGCAAACAATTAGCATTGCAGGGCATATGCAAATCATGTGCGCCCGGCACGCTACCGAGAAGGTCTATAAGAAAGATGCACAGAACGCGGAGTATAAGTAGTGGAAGTGTGTTGTGCTGCCGGACCTGTGCGTGGGAAGCTTCTTGATGCCTCGTTGCAGAATACGGCAGTCATTCTAGCACGTTTTGGAGTTCAACAGAGGACGAATAGTGGATTATCGCGACAGCGCTTTATCGTGCCGAGACTTAGGCGCCCGTGTGGGACGACATCCAGCCACAATGAGGCGAGTATCGATTCGGTGGGTGCAGGAGGGACGGACGGACCGACGTGAGTGATTACCGCTGCCACGGCACACCACCGAACGAAAGGACGGGCATGTTGTGCGGCGGACATTGACGGCTCGCACCGCCACATCACGAACGTTAGCGCAGGAATTAGGGCGTGTTGCGCAACAACCTGTGTCAGCACGTACCGTTCGACGTCATCTGCAGGACCAGGGACTCGTCACACGAGGCCCATTGCTTCGATTACCATTGACCTTACACCTCTGGCGAGTGCGGCGGCTGTGGGCCGTTGAACGCCGCACCTGAACTACGGAATGGCACGACATTGTCTTCTCCGAAGAAGCCCGCTTCTACCTGCAACACCACGATGGTTGGATTCGCGTGTGGCGGCAACGCGGCGAGAGATTGTATGACGCCTGCATTATGCATCGTCATACCGGTCCATCGCCTGGCGTTATGGTTTGGGGCGCAATTGGATATGACACCCGCACCCTCTGGACCTGCTAGCGGCCACGTTTCAAAAGGGCATTGCGCGTTCGCACCTGGTACACATCGTGCAACAATTCTTCATGGCTCTCCAGGTGTCACTTCCGCCTTGGCCAGCCTGTTCTCCCGATATATCGCCCATCGAAAACGCCTGGTCGCTGATCGGCAACCCAGTGGCGCGGCAAGCACTACCCGCGGCTACGCCTGATGAACTGTGGCAACGTGTGGAAGCATCCTGGACCGACTTACCCCAAGCCCACATCCATAGTCTCTTTCGTTCGATGCCGCGGCATGTAGCGGCCGGTATTGCGAGCCATGGGGGGCCACACGAACTATTGATGCCTGCGTGTTCCGCAAGTCGCACGGGCCTGTAAGCTCAATCGTTTCATCTTTGTATCTGTTGTTATATGTCCAGTATATCTGGCTTTGCTCTCTCGTGTCCTTCTTGGTGTTGCATTTTGGGTGGTCAGCAGTGTATTTCGTGATGTCAGTGAGTAGCGAGGTGCTTCAGAAAGACAACCACCGCGTCCAAGCCTGAAACGTCTCCTCAGAATACTTACGTGGAATTGATATGGCACCAAGCCTATTCATGTCACCAGATTCGTTTCCATCAGAGAGGTATGTCAGACGCCATTGTGCTCCAGCTCACCCTGTACCGTCGTGGACAGCTACTTCTCTGCAGCACGTGGTGCAGGAAGCGTGGTGAGAAATGAAATAAGGGTCTATCCGATAGTACTTTGCCTCAGTTTCATAACGCGTAGATTAATGTATCGGGTACAGCGGAGGTTAGAGGAGTTGTGTCGTGTTGATGTTCCACATGCACTTATTTGTTTGTCGCAAAATTTAATCATTTGCTCTGAGAAAACAATCACTTACTTCTTCACCACCTACTAAACTTCCTTTACCCGAAGAGTAATTTAAATTTCCCTACTGTTTCATGGTGCTGCAATTTAAATGTAACAGTTTATTCTACAAATTTTAGACTACGAGCGTTGTGGTGATTAAGAAAATCAACTTTACTGACGTGCCATTCGTCCTGGAGAAGCTATGCCAAAGCTCAAAAAAACTTAGGTCGATTCGAAGAACAAAATAGTTGTGAAGTAATGTTGAGTCACAGATCATGTTAAAGAATATTTCTGGCCTAGAGTACGAAATGCGAGATCAAGCTTTGCGTTCATCTTAAGAACTTGCAGTATTATGGAAACATAATGCAATTCAAACTACATAAAAACCATGTAAAAGTCGATTCAGTTAATCTTTACATTACACTGGTAAACACATGTTTTGTCCCAGACATAATGTTTTTTTTTTCTTTAGTATTTTCATACGAGGAATCCAGATTTGCTATCCGCATATTGCTATCACGTATAGCTTTAGAGATATAGGAATGTTTTGTTTTCAATTTTTTACGTTAAAAATAGTTTAGTTTTGCGAGAAATAATTCCAATATTGACTTGGAGCACATAGCATCGTTTATGCATATGAGAAAATAAAATAAAAAAAGCTGCAGGTGACATACAGACTCTGTTGCGTTCGTGTTGTATCAAAAAAGGTGTGTGTGTGTGTTGGGGGGGGGGGGCTTCCTGTCCGCACGTGCGAATTAGTCATAGACATGGCGCCACCTGCACCCTTCCCGGCTACTCACTCGACTCCTCGACTACGTCTTATGTTTCAGTTCTCTGTAGACAGCGCAAGTGAACGCTGTGCTATTGCTCTTTATTAGTAGCTTTTGTTTGTGTGTGAAAACTGAAAAATACCACGCAAGTGCGTCAACCATCCGAATACGTTTTGTTATGTGTGCGGTGAATTGACATTCAAACCTCAAAGGCAAAACTTTACCCCGTTAATAAGAAAGTGTTATCAGCTTTACTTTGGTTGCAAAGTAGGAGATTCGGACAAGAGTTGGGCCCCCACACATTTGTTGTGTTACATGTTCAATAATTTTAACGGGGTGGGCAAACGGTTCTCGCCATATGCCATTTGCAGTTCCCATGGTGTGGAGAGAGCCGAAAGATCATTCTTCAAACTGTTATTTTTGAATAACAAATACAAAGGTAATCACATGTAAGTCGAAACACAGTTTAAAATATCCCAACTTACATACAGCGATGCGACCTATTCCCCACAATGATGATATGTCAATGCCACCTCATCCGGTATCAACCGTTATAAAAGAAAATTCAAGCTCTAAAGAGGATCAGAATGAAGATCACGCTGATCGACATGATGCATGTTTCGACATTTCTAATGAGTCTCATCATTTATTGACACAAAGAGGCCTAAATGATTTAGTGCGTGATTTAAATTTATCTAAAAATACAGGCAGAACTTTTCGGATTACGACTAAAAGAGTGGAACCTTCTTGATCGTGCAACTAGGGTATGCTATTTTCGAAATCGTCAAGAAGATTTCAAGGAGTGTTTCTCGCAAGAAGGAGATATAGGGTACTGTAATGATATTTCATCAGTGATGGACAGTATAGGATATGCTCATAACGCACTGGAATGACGTTTGTTTATAGATTCTATAACGAAGTAAATTTCTCCGTCATTTTTGGTCTACGCCGGGATTCGAACCCGAGGCCGCTTATTCCGGAACAAGTCGCTCTACCAACTGAGCTACGCAGACGCTTATTCTGATTCCTATCTGCCTTTATGTCGTGTGCGTCCTGCTGGCAGGTACGTCACAATTCGTCAAAGGTTAGCGTAAAAGCTGTCCTTTTGCACAATGGAAAAAAAAATCCCATCAGTTCGACTAGTACATGCTATTAACATGAAAGAAACCAATGAAAATATGAAGATTATTGTAAACAAGATACAGTTTGAAAAATTCATTTGGAACACACGTGGATACCTCAAGGATATCGCTATGCTGCTCGGGTTACAGTATGGATACACAAAAGTTTACTGTTTTTTGTGCTAGTAGGACAGCCGGTATCGTAAAAGTCATTTCAGAAGGAAGACATGGCCTTCCCGAAAATCTCTTACACCTGGTGAAAAAAATGTAATGAATGATCCTTTAGTTGATTCCAAAAACATTTATCTCAGACCTCTTCATATCAAATTAGGTTTGAGGAAAAATTTTGTGAAAGCCATGGTCAGAAATGGAAGTGGTTTTTTGTACTTGAAGGAGAAGTTCCCCATCTTTGGGACAGGTTGTTTTTTGTAGACCAGTGTAATTTGTATCTAAGGAATTTTATTTTCGTGGACGTATTGTGTTGAAAGAGTGTAAAAGTGATTTAAACGTTGTACCGTTGCCTTAATTTACAGTTTTAAATCGCTACATTGTATCGTTCGCCAACAAAAGTAAGTGAAAAAACGTCATAAATGTTATCCCGCAGCCACTCGAAATTTTCCTCAGTGTTAAGGTGCATGTCTCTGTTCCGCCGGCCCGGTGGCGCAGTGGTCTAAGGCGCTGGCCTCTGACCATTCGTCCGTAAGGGGTCCGGGTTCTAATCCCGGTCAGGCATGGATGTTGTGTTTGTCTTACGGCACTGGCTCTCTCCCTTCCCTGGAACCAGTGACCCTAAATTAGGGACGGGAGACTGCTTATAGCCCATTGAGTTGCTCACGGTGGTCGTTAAACCTCCAATCAAAAAAAAAAAAAAAAAAAAAAATGTCTCTGTTCCATAAACAAGAAATGGAAGGATGCAGTGTCTATACTCTTTAGATTTAAGATATAATGATAACTGACTCTTGGAAATTGTACTGTTTCTTTCAAATACACTCCAACCACACACACGTTTTACACTCGTATTAACTCCTTGTGGCTCTTTCCTGATGTCTGTGTGTGGTCATTTGTAGAGAGGGGGTGCCATATTTCACCATGCTGTACAAGCGGGTAGATGCATATGGAATAGCACTGGCCATCATCGCTGTGGTGTAGTTATACCGCTATTGGTTGTTTAACAGACCTCTTTCAGGAAGGACAGGCTGCACCATAAGAATTCTGGTTTGATGTTTGTGTACGAAAAGCCTAAGCTTAACATTTCAAAGATGTTGTTTGCAGTTGCATTTTCCAGGAAGATAGTAACCCGTATATATCGTATATAATCGTTTACAGGAGTTTATCAAAATAATGGAAACGCCGACTGCGACTGGAGAATACGACTTGCGCCACAGAGACGACGTCACCCGCGACGCCAAGTATGAAAGAGGTGCCGCACGATGTCAGATATCATGTAGAAAGGTCACAGTCGCAGGTGAAACAGCAGTTATGCAGTAACTGTCGACAATGTCAAATCTGAGTGACCTCAAAAAAGCATGATCACTATTGGTGCCCATCTTTTAGGAAATTTAGTTACTTGAACTGCAGAAGTAGAAGGTGAAACACAAGGAACTGTATGGAATATTATGACTACCAAACAAAATGGACACTGAGTTGCCTTCAAACGTGCTAATTGTGGGCGCCATACGAAGATGTCTAATAGAAATATGTGAACGTTGGCACAGAGTGTACAACGAAAGCACAAGACCAAGGCTCCACAAATAGTAGCAGAGTTGAACACCAGTAGGAATGGTCGAGTTTTAGTGATAACCGTTAGTCGGGAACTCCACCGAGCCGGTATTTATGGCCGGGATGCAGTCCGCAAACCTCGGATCACAAACTTCAATGAAACAACACGTGTAAACTGGTGGAAAGCATATAACCGTTATGTTTTGAAAACTGTTTCTTTGGTTGTCTTGTGTCTGGCGCTCTTTGGCCAAACATGGCCCTTGCGCCAAACAAAAAACCATCAACAAACACATAAACGTTCGTATGCTAAATGCTGGAAAAGTTCACCTGATCTGATGAACCGTGCTACATTGTTTCCCACCACTGGTATAGTGTACGTTTGGCGAAAACCTGCCTAGAAGCGTACCACCCTGGGAGTTTCGTTCCGACTGTGAAGCATGGAGATTTATTCCTGATGCTGTTGCTTGCATATATCATGACATTCCTTAAGACCATTGATTATTCCTCAGGGTCGTGTCACATCTGCAACGTATGAATCCATCTTAGATACCCAATGTTGCAGGTATTGTTCCCTAATGAAAGTCCCTGTTTAAAAGCAGATAATGCACCCATACACTCTGCGAAACGCATCACGTTTTGGTTTGCAGGGCATGAGGATGAGGTTCAGTAGCTATTCGGTCCAATTAATCTTAAAATTATTGAACGTTTGTGGGAATATCTAAAATAAAAGGTTAGATTTCACCTCCAACATTACTGGCACAACTTGAACACATTTAGCAGAAGAAAGGTCGCAAAATCTAGTATCGTATGTGTACATGACATGAATACACCGATGAGCTGTTACATTATGTCCACGTACCTAATAAGCTGTATGACACCATTTAGCCAGAAAAACAGCGGCCACTCGGCGAGCCATCGGTTCGATGAGGTGGCGATAGGTATCCTGGGGTATCACGTACCATAATGTCAACAGCAAGTCCTTCAATGCCCGTATATTTTGGAGTGGTGGCGAATTTGCGCGATCCTGCTTTTCCAAGTTGAACCACAAATGATCAAATAGGTTCATGCCAGGTGAATTTGGAGTCCAGGGCATTAACAGAAAGTCACCAGCATATTCCTCAAACCACTTCTTGACGATTCTGACAAAGTGTCACTTCACAAAATCCTGTTGGTAATGGCCCACACCAGCAGGGAACACAGTTGCCATGAATGGGTGAACTTGGTCCGCAACGATGTTCAGCTACCTGACAGCTGTCAGGGATTATGCTATTGGGATAATGGGGCCTAAAGTCTCCCAAGAAAACATCGCCCACAGCATAACACCACCGCCGCCGGCCTGGTTCCACCCAATAGTGCATGCAGGTGCCATAGCCTTCGTTGGTAATCGGCGTATCCACGCTGGCCGTTTGCGTCATGCACCAGGAATGTTGATGCGTCAGACCAGGATAAATTCTTCCAATCATTCACGGCCCAATCTCGATTATCTTTGGACCATTTCATGCGTTGTTGGCGATGATATGCAGTGAACATGGGGACCGAGCTGGGTATTCGGCTGCGCACTCCCATGCTCATAAGGCTGCAAGGAACTGTGTGTGCTGTGACACATTGCCACAATCACCACTGTTATAGCTGAGGGTGATTTGTCGCAATGTGGCCCTGCGGTCGCTGTGAACAATGCGTGACAGTCTCCACTCCCATCTGGCATCAACGAACTGCGGACGGCACACGGCTGGACAACGGTTTGTCGTTTGGCCATCAATGCACCACTTTTGATACGTACTCAGTACAGCGACAGGTGAACAACTCAAAAGCCGCGCCGTTTCAGGGATCGTAGTCCCAAGGCGCTGCGCCATCACAATTTGTTCTTTATCAAATTCTGATAAATCGGAAGCTTTTTCTCATTCTGACTCCGCCACAAAGCCAGTCCTCGGGTTGTATACAGGGTGATTCAGAATAACTGTTCAATAATTTGCAGGGAGGTCAAGAACACAAAACCAATCAATAATAACATATGAACATGGGTTCGCAAATGCAAAACAAGGGCGCTACATGGGCACAAAGACAGAGACAGTTATCACAACGTTGGATGAGCAAAATGATTTAATTCCAAGGCTACAAAAAATAAGAGCCGCCCCGGTGGCGCAGTGGTCTAAGGCGCTGGCCTCTGATCATTCGTCCGTCAGGGGTTCGGGTTCGAATCCCGGTCAGGCATGGATGTTGTGTTTGTCTTACGGCACTGGCTCTCTCCCTTCCCTGGAACCAGTGACCCTAAATTAGGGACGGGCGACTGCTTATAGCCCATTGAGTGGCTCACATTGGTCGTTAAACCTCCAATCAAAAAAATAAAAAAAAAAAGACAAGATTTTAACAGACTTTTGGACAGCAATTAACATTTCACAGTACCTTTACAGGAAATGTTCGAAGTTGCGGCCTTGCGCAGTAACACACGCTTCACAGCGACGGCCCATCGACCGGCGGACGCGTGCGAACATGCCTGGTGTATCACTAACAACTCCAGCTGCTGCGACTATTCGTGCCACCAGGTCCATGTCGGAATCAACAGGGGTATCATACAAATAACCCCACAAAAAAGAAGTCCTTTCAAATAACCCCACAAAAAGAAGTCAATAGGGGGACAGATCAAGTGAACGGGGTGACCATGGAAAGGGTCCACCGCGATCAATCCATCACCCCGGAAATGTTGCGTCCAGATACTGGCGAACATTGCTGGAGAAATGTGTAGGAGCTCCGTCGTGTTGAAACCACATGCGCTGTCACACTTGGACGGGTACATCACTCAGCAATTCCGGCAGGACATCTTGCAGGAAGATGAGGTAATTGTGTCCATCCAGTCTCGATGGCAATACGTAGGGCCCGATCAGACAGTCCTCAACCATACCTGCCCATATGTTGACGCTGCAGCAACGTTGCACGGCAGCCTTAGAATTAAATCATTTTGATCATCCAACGTTGTGATAACTGCCTCTGTCTTTGTGACCGTGTAGCGCCTCTCTTTTGCATTTTCGACCCCATGTTCCTATGTTATTATTGTTTGGTCTTGTGTTCTTGACCTCCCTGCAAATTATTGAACATGGCCGCCCTGGTAGCGCAGTGGTCTAAGGCGCTGGCCTCTAATCGTTCGTCCGTAAGGGGTCCGGGTTCGAATCCCGGTCAGGCATGGATGTTGTGTTTGTCTTACGGCACTGGCTCTCTCCCTTCCCTGGAACCAGTGACCCTAAATTAGGGACGGGCGACTACTTATAGCCCATTGAGTTGCTCACGGTGGTCGTTAAACCTCCAATCAAAAAAAAAAAATATTGAATAGTTAATCTGAATCACCCTGTATATATTGCTCTGTGAACTGCACCTGTGCCACCGTTCGGTATTTTTGAACAAAAATTATCAGATCGACATATTTACGGGTAACGCTTTGTGAAAGTGCGTAATGAGCCGTCATTGACTGTTATATTTTCAAGTAAACGACTCCCTTTGGTCGCATGGCACCTAAGACTAAGAGAAAGCAAAGACAGGTGAGATATTAGTTTAGATCGGATGTGTGAAGGGTCAAGCAACGAATAGGTGTTTTACCCATTCTGTGCGACGTGGTCGAATCATTCTGAAACATTCATTACGTTAGGTACCATTTATATATCGGTGGGAACTCTCCTGTTACTTATCAGGCGGTTTGCCCTGCACCCGTTTCGACATGAATCATACCGTCAAACAATGACAGTATCATCATCACGACATTTTGAAGCTCGCCTCTTTACACAATTTCGCTTACAGACGGAGGAAGATCATTTTAAGCGGTTGATTTATTCTTACTGGATTTTAGGCAGTCCCGTCCCTTTGTGATTGAAGTTGCATTCTTTAACAGCGAAGTAACTCAAAGCTGCTTTATAGACATTCGACAATTTGTTCGATTCTTTCTTTCCCGATCTCTGGACGCGTCTGGGTATTTTTCTTTTTAAATTCACACTGCAGAATAAAAACCAAAACAAAAGAAAAGGCAGCTTTTTAGTAAACTTGGAGTTGTTACTACGTACTAATGGGTGGTCATGCAGCCAGAGGACTAACTAAAAGGCTGCTGAGGACGAAGCAGCTTGACCCCTGGCATGCTACCAGGGGTCAGAGGCAGGCAAAGGAACTTAATCAAGGTCCCTTGCCTCATAGGGCTAAGGAACTCCTTAAACTGCCAAAAAAGGATATTGGACTGATTGTTGGTCTACTTACAGGACACTGTCGTCTTAACAGGCATCTTAATTTGATTGGGGTGAAAAAGGATCCACTTTGTAGAGGATGACATCTGGAAGATGAGACTTCCTTGCATTTTCTTTGTGACTGTGACTTTTTTGCAGCACTCAGGCTTGAACACTTTGGTACTCACAACTTGAGACCAAGTGATCTCTCTTTAGTACCAGTCAAGAGCATTCTTGCTTTTGCTCGTGCATCTGGTCTCTTTCGAGATTAGGGTTGGGGATGCACAATAGACCTTAGGTCACGGTGCTGGGTCAAGTACCCTCCCCCCCCTTGGGAACAAGTACAACACTGTGTTTACAGCTGAACTCTAGGCGATCCAGATCACGCCACGCACGCGACCAATGATGGTATGGAACCCCAGAGACGGCGTGCATGAGGTGCACTAGAAATGCACGAGTGCTAAATTCATAATTTCCTGTGCAGCTGACCTGCAGGGAATTGGAACATGAATTGTATACAAAGCCACATTTGAGATTTCCTTCCGAAATAGCAGGATCCAACTTATACACAAGTATATGTAGAACATTTTCTTCATTTTTCGGATAATTGTGCTAAGTCTTTTTACACACTATCACAAACTTATGCGCACTATAACTATCACAATTTTTTTTATAATTTAATTTTTATATTTAATTTGTATTTTAATGGGATGAATTCCGGAATTGGGAATGGGGAAAGGAACGAGAGGAACCGTAACATTTTGTTTGATTGTAGATGAAAGAAGACTGACTACCTCCAACACGTCTTTAAACTCCACAGGCTTGAATAATACTTCAAAAAATTGGAACCACTCTCGCATTTCCCTGGTAAACATACAGGAGTTTAAGGCATGTGTTGAAAGTGGGCAGCGTCTAGCAGTGCTGCGGAAACGGTATCACCTTACACTTCTTTTCCGCTGAAATTAAACACGCGCAGACTAAAAAAAGTGAAGTAGAATCTTCCCACTCAAGAACACAAACTTTAATTTATTTAATTCTCCAATTTTTTTTTACCAAGATTTCATCAGCTACTTTTGTTTTACTTCATTTTTTTGGGTTGTAATTTTTTCAACTGTTGTTCTTTCTCCCTAACTGTCAGTACTTGTAGCAACGTTTTTACAGGGGCATTTCAATTACTCAAAAAACCAGAGTGAAAATAATCCACCCACACACTTCGGAAAAGAGATCTTGTTTGTTTATTCGCTATTTCGTACAAATTATTTTAATTGTCTTTCTCGGGAATAAATCGAAGAAAATAGTGTTTTCATCTTTTTGGAAAGATTACATTCATGCTTCTTTGTCGTGACGAAAATAGAACCAAACAGAAGAAATAAATTGCCGTTTCTTTTCCTCTTTGTTCTGCTTTTCCGGTATTTTTTTAAAATTTATTTGCAGCGAAAATGCTAGAGTCAACTGTGCAGCTCTCGAGCTTAACTTCTATATAGATAAAGTACTGGTCGAAACGCAAGTTTAAAGGTACGGGTGGAAACTAAATAGTTCTGAACCCGTTGGTGCTTCGGCGAGCTTAACAATTCAAATGATCTATTGGGAGTGTGCATAAGTTCTAGAAGGTTTTGTAGGCTACACAGAAAGGAGAACACAACAAATAACGTGCCAAGTATTTCACATACTATACCGTGCAAATTAATTGGGACGAGCTATTTTATTCTCAGAATTGTAATGTGATCGCCAGTTAATGTGGGAAACCCACGTAAACCGGTTTTATCAGCTGTGAGGTGGTGTGACTATTAGAACTTGATAGTAAGAATGTGGTTTGACCGGTTTTAAACAGGAAATAGGCACTTCGGCTTCAGTTGTGAGCTTTCGTGTGTGACAGGTGGATGTTAGTTGTTGCTCTCTGTAGTACGTGTTGCCTTCGTGTATTGAAAAATGGATATTTTCCCAAGGAAGCATGCAAAAATAATTGCTCTGAAGGATCACACTTCTATGACAGTGAGAGATATCGCTTCTGCAGTTAGTGTAGGCAAATCAAGTTTATCAAGACTGCTTACGCGATACAATGCATCTGGATCATCGTCTCCAAAAAGGAGAGGTAAATGTGGAAGAAAACGAAAAACAACTCCACGAACCGATAAATATCTAATCAGAAATAGTAAAATGAATCCAAAAAAAAAAAAAAAAACAAGCACCGACCTTCAAAGATATTTATTGGCTAGTGGTTGTGATGTTAGTGATTCAACTGTTCGCCGTAGGCTTCTGGAAGTTGGCCGGAAGCCAAGAAGACCAACTGAAAAACAATATTTGAATGCGAAAATGAAGATAAAACGTTTAGCATGGGCCAAAAAATATAAATCATGGACTGTGCTGACGACTGGAAAAAGATAATTTTCAGGGATGAAACTCATTTATTTGTGCAGAGTTATCAAGCAACTGTCGTTAGACGAAGCAACTGTGAACCCTTAAGACCTGAGCATGTCAAACAAACTGTAAAACACCCTCTGAAACACACATGGCACTGGAAGCTTAGTTCCTGTTCAAGGTATGATGAATTCAGCCACGTACGTAGAAATATTACAACGTAGGATTGTTCCATTCTTGCAAACTTTTGACGGGACATTTCAACATGACTTGGCCGCATGTCACAATTCGAAATCGGTCAAGAATTTCATGCTGGAAAATCAAATTCATTTGCTTGATTGGCCTGGAAATTCACCAGACTTAAATCCCATAGAAAACTTGTGGAATATTTTGAAGAGACATTTAAGTAAAATGGACTGTACAACCAAAGAACGCATAATAACGAATGCTATAAAAGTGTGGTTCCACGATTATGAAGTCAAAAACATGTGTACTCAATTAGTGGAGTCAATGCCAAAACGAATTCAAGAGGTCATTTCTACTAAAGGAGGACATACTTCATACTAATACAGGCATTTATCAGTGTATATGAAAACATAGAATGATATAAAGGCATAGTTTTGGAAAAAAGAGGGATTTTTTTACTTTGTCCCAATTATTTTGCACAGTATAGTAATTGCCACCATTCTGTATGATCTCTTCACATCTGTCGATGAATAGGTGACTCCCACGCCGGAAAAACTCCTATTTTTTAGAGTCAAAATAGTCATGTAATGCTGTTTTTACATCGCCCACATCATCAAAGGTTTGAAGAGCGAAGGCGTTTTATGACGATTGAAAAAAGTGGTAGTCCGTAGATGCCAGGTCAGGGGAATACGCCGGGTGAGGTACCACATCCCAACCAAAGTCCAGTAATTTTTGCCGAGTGATTAAAGCAGCATGAGGTCTGGCGTTATCATGATGAAGGATCACGCTGCTTCGATGTCAATTTTTTTCGCAATCTGTCCAACTGTCAGCAGTAGAGGTCCGCATTTATCGTTCCGTTAGGTGCCAACACCTCCCAGTGGATTATTCATTGGAAATCCCACCAAACACTCAACCAACTCTTTTTGTGATGCAGTCCTCATTTTGAGGTAGATGGAGCAGACTCCGCACCTTGACACACAGTCCGTCGACGCTTTACATTACGGTACAGTACCCATTTCTCATCACCTGTTACAATTCGTCCCAGAAACGGTTCATTTCTGTGACGAGAGAGCAAAAAAAAAAGCACACAGGTACGGATTCTCTCCTCTCGTTGCTTTGCAGAAAGCTGATGCGGAACCAAGTTATTGAACTTGGTGATGAATCCAAGCGCATGCGTCCGTCTTTTGACTGTTGTTGTGTGTACCGACAACGTTTCCGCTAATTCCTGAACTGTTGGATGTGGGTCATTTGTCATGTCTTGGTCCATGTCCTCGCCAGAAACCACGGATGGACGTCCAGGACGTGGTTGATATTTACAGCTTCTGTCTCCGTCGAGGAATTTCCGAAACCAGTTGCAAGATGTGTTATCATCAACCGCATCCTCCCCATACACTTGACAGATTTTGCGGTAAGCCGGTGCGGGAGTAATGCATTATCGAACTCGTACAGTAAACAATGTCTAATGTGCTCCTTATCGCATGCCATGTTACACCGTCGGTGATTTCCGTTACGAATGACTTACTTGGACAAACCTAGTGCCTTTATATGTTCCACTGCTCCACGCTTTATTGGCCAAAAATTCGGTATCGCAGCGTCATCTGTGACGTAACTACTCCGATCAAAATTTGCATCTATTACAAAAATGAGTAGAACTTTTGCACACACCAAATAAAAGGCAATGACAAAATCCTCAACTTGTAAATTACTAAAAATCATTATTCATAGTTAGTAGAAGGTTTTGTGACAAGGAATTGCTTTAAGAAAACAGATACAGGGGTTTATCAAAATAATGGAAACTCTTACTACTTGTGGAGAAAGTTTTATTAGTAAGATGTAAGTCTACCGCGGGCTTTCGAGAAACAATTTCAATTCGACTTGGAATAGACTTGTACAAGGAGTGTTCAAATGAAAATGTACGAAACGACATTGTGGGTATAAATAAAGACTTTATTCAAAGTATACACCATAGGCCGTAGCACAACGATCCCATTGATTAACGAGCCGAAGGATTCTTTGTTCCCAGAATTCCTGTGGCCGTGAGGAGAACCAGTCCTGCACAGCGTCCTTGAGTTCGTCGTCCGAGTGGAAGCGCTTCCCTTTCAGATGTTCTTTCAGGGGACCAAACACATGGAAATCGCAGGGCGACATGTCCGGGCTGTAGGGCGAATGGTCAAGCTGCTCCCACTGGAACTTGGCCAGTTCCGCGTGTGTGACCCTGGAGACGTGTGGACGCGCGTTATCATGGAGCAGAACCACACCATCCGTGAGCAGCCCCGGTCTTTTGTTCTTGATGGACCTGCGTAGGCTTCGGAGTGTCTCACAGTACACATCGGAGTTAATGGTTCGCTATCCTGTCCTCACACGCACTGCCGCGTCAATTGGACAGCGCTCTTTATAAGAGCCTCTGCTCTCTCCTGCGCATGCGGGCGCCCGCGCATGCTCCGATCCACGCCTGCGACTCCAATCGCATCCCTAGATGTGTCGCTACGTTCTCCCATAGCGGCATAGGCAAATATGTTAACGGTTCGTTCTTATGACGTTTCGTACCTTTTCATTTGAACACCCCTAGTACAAGTCATGTACATACTGTGCCAATAATGTTGGAGGTGGAAAGTGTGATCTGAATTTTCGCTTCTGATATTCCCAATAATGTTGAGATCTGAACATTCAGGCGGCCTACGTATCTGCTATACCTCATGCTACGCAAATCACAACTCGGCACTTTTCGCTCAACGCGCATTATCTGCTTGAAACCAGGGACGGACATTAGGGCACAATGTCTGCAAAATTGCGTTCACGAGGTCCCTAAGAATGGATTCTTACGTTGCGGATGTTAAACGACCTTGCAGAATAATCAATGGGCATTAGAATTGCCCTTATATGGCATCCCAGTGAATCAGGAATCCGCTTCCAAGCTTCACAGCCGGGATGGTCGCTTCTCCAGGTTTCGGCAGACATACATTCTCACAGTTGTGTGGAAACAGTATGAAGCACGATTCATCAGACCAGATGACATGTTGCCAGTTTTTAGCATCCCCGTTTTTATGCTTTTTGTATCACTTTACACATTTTGTTGCATTGATTTTGGTAATCGGAGGTTTGTGGATTGCAACACGGTGAGAAATTCCAGGAGGATGGACTTCCCAAAAAAATGTCATGTTAGAAAAGGAATGATTCCAACTGGTGTTCGACTGCGCTGCTATTTGTTGGGCCCTGGTCCTGTGCTTCCGTCGCACAATCCGTGCCAACGTTCGCCTATCCTTATCTGACATCTTTGTATGACGTCCATAATTTGTACACTCACGAACAATGAAATGCACGCACCAAGAAGGAAACATCGGATTGAAATGAAATTTTATGGACATAATAATACAGATGAATAATACACATGATGGCAAAAACAGACCTCCAGGACAATTACACAGGGATCTGTGGCACGCAGTCCGGTCATCTTCAATAGCGCGTCGCACCGCCTCGTGCAGCGATACATGCTGCACTACGGTCCACCATCCCGATCAACCTGTGAACCCCATCTGTGCATCCAGGGAATAAGGATTCATGCTGTTTAGCCCATATGAGAACCCGGCCATCTGCATGGAGCCGCAGGAAATGGGACTCATCACTCCAGACGACTTTCTTCCATCTTTCGAGGGTCCATTGCCGACATTGCTTGACCCATGCAAGGAGTTGTTTGCGATGACTGGGCGTCATCATGGGTACGCTCTTTGGTCTTCGGATGTAGAATCCCCAAACAAAGCAAGGCATGGAGCATGTGGAAATAGGTCGAACTGCACCGCTGTTGTTCTGGCGCCTGAGCGGTGTGACTGCTGTACGTCTTTGTTGAGATACCAGTCGTAACACCCGACGCTCACCTCTAGTACCAACAGCGCGTGGCTGACCAATGTGAGTATTTCTGCTGTGTGCCTGTGCATAGTTAACCAACTCCTGGTACACCCTTGGTACATTATTACGTTAGCATCCAACAAGTGCAGACGTTTTCAAAATATTGGCACCTGCCTTTCGGGTCCCAACTATCTGGCTGCGGTCCAATAAGCTTAAGTTGCCATGTTTCCCCAGTATTGGCAAACGTTCACTGATTACGTACAGATGAATGATAGTTGGGCACAATTTATAGTAGATGCACATGACGTTAATGTCACGTGGTACTTCGTTATCGCTCCGAATATGAACAAGAAAGATGACACTGAATTTCGGGTGTAATAAGCACGTCTTTTGAATCCGTTCTGACGCACATTAAATTTATCAAAGCTACTCAAAGTCAATGTAACCGGTATGGAAAACAATAGTATCTGACGGAAGAAAGAAGTTTTTCAATCGGGTTTTTAATCCCTCAGATATTGCTGTAAACGGAATCGTGAGCTTACGCCCTCTGTTTGCAGACTTGTGCGTTTAGAAAAACATGAACTTATATGAGAAACATTTTGCACCGGAAACACTCTCCAACACCGAAATAATTTTTCAAATCGGACTCTTAGAAACAGAGATATCGACAAAAATAAGATGTGACTTTACGTCCCCTGGTGGGAAAACCGTGCATTATTGATGGAAGAAAGTATTTGCATGCATTATTATGGAAGAGGTATCGGTCCAAGAAAAAAATTTAGTCGAGTTTCAGGAGCCCAGATTTCGCTACAAATACATCAGAAGCAGAAATTAACACTTATGCCCCCTGGTGGCCAAACCATTCTTTACCAAACATTAGCAATTATATGAAAAATATTTTCCATCGGGTCTTGTTTGCGATACAGGAAGAATTTTTCAAATCGGAGTTTTAGAAGCAGAAATAACGCAGAAAACGCAAGTGACCTTTGTGCCCCTAGCGGAAAGTCTATGCTTTACTTGAAAATTTTGAATTTATAGGAAAAAAATTTGACTCGGAAACACTATCCAACAAAGAAGGAATTTTTCAAATCAGACTCCTAGAAGTAGAGATATTGACAAAAATAAGATATACACCTACGCCCCTGGCGTAGAAACCATGCATTTTTTCAAAAAAATGTTCCTAAAAAGGTTTGTCGACATGAGTAGTATCGGTCAACAAACGACTTTTTTTGCAATCGAGATTTCAGAAGCTCATATTTTTCTGCAAATACATTAGAAGCAGAAATTAAGACTAACGCCACCTGGTGGCCAAACCATTTTTTACAAAAATTAGAAATTATGTGCAAAGGATTTCCCATCAGGAGCTGTATCCGGTGCAGAAAGCATTTTTCAAATCGGAGATTTAGAAGCAGAGATATAGGGGGAAACGCAATTTACCTCTACGCCCCTAGCGGAAAGTCTATGAAATACTTGAAAATTTTGAAATTATATGAAAAACATGTCACACTGAAACCGCTATCCAACAAAGAAGGAATTTTTCAAATCGGACTCCTCAAAGTAGAGACATTGACATGAATAAGGTATAAAACTACGCCCCCTGGCGTAGAAACAGTGGAATATTTTAAGAAGAAAATATTCCGAAAATGTTTATCCATGTGAGTGGCATCAGTCCACGAAAGAATTTTTTCAATCGATATTTTAGAAGCTCCGATTTTTTGGCAAATGCATCAGAAGCAAAATTTAACACTTACGCCCCCTGGTGGCCAAAGTATTCTTTACCAAAATTTTGAAATTATATGCAAAAGATTTTCCATCAGGAGGTGTATCAGCTGAAGAAAAATGTTTTCAAATCGGAGTTTTAGAAGTAGAGTTATCAGGAAAAATGTAATTTACTTTTACGCCCCCTAGCGGAAAATCAATGCGTAATTTGAAAAAGTAACTATATCTAAAATGCTCTTCGACATAAATGGAATCGAAAGACAAAAAAAAAATTTCAATCGGATGTTTAGACGCAAATATGTAGAATAAAACGTATTTTTGAATGCGACATCATCTGCATTTACGCCCTCTAGCGGCGAAATTGTACTTTGTAAAAATAAACGAAATAAAGGATCATCATTCGCATATTTCAAGCTTCCGAATGCAAAAAGATTTTTTCAAATCGGACTGATAGTTGCAGAGATACCGTGTGTACAGGCGGACGGACGGACAAACCGATAACATAAGCACGATCTCTTTTTATAAAAGACGTGCTAAAAAACTTTGGGGAAGTAATGTGCCGTTCAGTGTAATTTTTTTTAAAAAGAAGCTATATATTTACATAAATCAAAGTGAAGGTTAAATAGAGGTTTACATCGCACAGTTTCCTAGTAAGGCCGAACAAAATCTGTACAGTAAACTAATTTGTACTCATGTTAAAATTACTAACACACGTATAGCTCTTAAATTGAAGAACCATTTGCCGTTATTTATAAATATCAGATGAAATGTTGATTTAATAAGAGTTATTCGCACCTCTTCAAAAGTGAGTAATATAACGTTTTTTTGCCGTTCTAAAGTCTTACTTGATCAAATATACAAACCGCTTATAGTGCACTACTTGCAATAAATAATGGGTTAAATAGCCCAGGTTAAAGCTTCACAGGTAGCATAATGGACTTGGAATTAGTTACTTGTTTGATAACCAACAGCTAAGCTTGACTTCCGAAATACGACTGGGTTTTGGGGTCTGTGAGACGCAGCCCTTGATCTTAGGGCTCCAGTGCTCATTTGATTTATTGAATATTCTGCCGTTCACCACAGCAATACCATACATGACAGAGTTTAACACAACAATACATTATTACAGTAAAACTGTGCTAAGTAGTTAAACAAAACAAAATACAGTTTCAGTAATGTATCCTTAGTATGTTATAACTCAATTACAGTAAACATGCCATTAATTGCAATTAAAGAACTTGCGCAATTAAACCAAAATATATAAAGTAGATGTTAAGAAATGTAAAAGAATAATCTATGTCTACATATAGCACTGTAAGTGGATGACATGGAGCTGGGGAAAAAGGCTTTAATAAAAAGCCTGACGAGCTTCCGATCCCCAAGAAGTGTGCGGCAGGCTAAGAACACAGTGCACAGAAAATCACAGTGAGACACGACTCATCGTAATAGTACAGGTAAGTTAAGGATACATGATGGTAATCAACTGTAAATAAAAATTAGATGGCATATAGACAGTACAGTTACAATACGTAGAAATCTTAATGCATGCCAACATAACCACTGATAAGCAAAGTGTAAAAAAGAAAAATAATGAAAGTTTTAGTTAGGACATCTATATACACTGAAGAGCAATTGAATTAGAGACAGCTGGCGTTATGCAAAGGTGGCTCTGTGGGCGGTTCAGTAAACGGAAACGACATGAGGTATGCAGCGATCCGACAATATAAGGAGTGATGCGACGGGAATCGGTAAGAGTCGGACGCAGTATGGGTAAGACGAAGGATCTAAGCGCATTTGATGTGGCCAAATTGTCGGGGCCCGACGAATGGGTCACTCCATCTTGGAAGTCGTGCAGGCACTGGGATTTTCACGAGCCACTGTGCCAGGCGTGCACCGGGAGTACATCGAATCCGGTAAAACCATCCCCGCCAGGGCCAACTGCCGTGGACAACAGCGTGTGGCTGAGCGGGTCATCGTCGGCTAGCTCGCATTGTAACAGCGGCTAGACGGGCCACAGTGCAGACATTACTCGGCAATTTAACGCTGGTGCACAAAACGTGTAAGCAGCCACACCATCCAGAACCATCTCCTCGCTATGGGGTAAAGAAGCCATCGTCCCACGAATGTACCGCTGCTGACCGCACATCACAGGGTGCAAAGATTAGCATGGGTGTGGACACATCTCCACTGGACCCTAGACATGTGGAAAAATGTTGCCTGGACTGATGAGTCGAGATTCACGTTGGTACATGCGGATGGCAGGATACGAGTACGGCGCAAACCACATGAAGCGATAGATCCTTCTTTCCATCAAGGTACACTTCAAGCTAGTGGGGGTGGCATTCTCGTCTGGGGACTGTTTACGTGGACTGAAATGAGACCCCTGGTACGTGTGACATCGTCCCTCACAGGTCAACGTTACCGGGATATCCTGGACGACCATTTGCTCCCGTTTGTGCGTCTTCAACATCCCACTGGGGACCTCATCCTGCAACAAGACAATGCACCTTGCCAATGCTCTCGAATTGTAGCCGAATGGTTGGATGAACACTCCACCGACGTGACCTCGCTTCTTTGGCCAGCTAGGTCACCTGACCTCAATCCCATCGAGCACATCTGGGATGCCATCGAAAGAGATGCTCGAGGATCTGCCCCCCCTCCATCAAATCTTCGTGAACTGTGGGAGCTTTTTCAGGGGTAGTGGATCCGTATGGCTTGCTAACGCTCCCGGCGTCTTGTCGAGTCCATGCGGAGACGAATGGCCGCCGTCATCAAGGCGAAAGGTGGTGCTACACGTTACTAGACTGGTATCTCTAATTCAATTGCTCTTCAGTGTATATGTATAACAAACCAATGCAACCGGAAAATAGACATCCTAAAAATATATGTACAGTACATTAAACAATCATGCAACAATAAACAAACCAAAATCAACAAGACAAAGCAATAGAGTTAATGATAAATGACTCCACAATACCAAATACAACGTTGACATATACAAGAAAACCAAAAGGAGTACATCAATAGCCAATTAGTAGATTACAAAGTCACAAATACATGAAAAGACAAATTCATAAAAAGAGTAAACACAAAACAGCAATACACATCCCCAAAATAAATGTATAATAATGAATTGAATTCAGTTAAACAAAATAAAACGACATCCTATCCCAGACCGCTGCATAACTTAACCATGACATTAGCCACCCACCCCTCTCCTTTCATTAGCGACTTCTCAACCAAAAATAATTTCAGGTCTATAAACTTCTTGGTTTTCATGTGTGTGAGATAGCCGTAGCCTCATAACAATAAGATTTTGGGCTTATATTGAACAAAATTCGAAATTTCGGAATTATTCTGAAAATGAAATTCAAAGTTCAAAAATACAATATTCGAGAAGTCTTCTACGTATTGAAATTGTAAGTTTTAATAAATATAGGCCATAAGGTAAAATATTTTTAGAAGGTAAATATATACTCACCGTGTTTCCAATTGGGAAGTGGCATGGATGGTGTGTTGGTCTAACGGCATTAGTTCGCTCCCTTCCCTGGGACAAGTGACCCTAAAGTAGGGACGAGCGACTGCTTATAGTCTATCGAGTGTCTTACTATGTTCCTTAACACCCTCCCCCCTACCAAAAAAACGAACTTTAAGGTGCATAACCCCCAGAGTCTATTTTTTAAGTATGAAAATGTCGTGGTTTTTGAAAAATGAACTTATAAATTAAAATTTGCCTTTTAAGACACACGTGCGTTTGCGACCACCAGCGTGACTAATTTCCTGCCTCTTTTCTTTGTTAAAGGCGAATACTGCACGCTCAAATCCCGCTGCCGATGACCGAGCCGGCGGATAATTTTGGCTTACGTCACTGGCTCTCTCCCTTCCATGAAACAATTGGCCTTAAATTAGGGACGGGTGACTATTTATAGTCCATCGAGTTGCTCACGGTGGTTGTTAACCCTTCAAACAAACAAATGCTTCCGCGAATGTATAGATGAATTCCTAAAATCGACCTTGGACGTATTGAGACATATCTGGCGGTTGTCCCATGACACGTAATGAGAAAACAACTGAGAAAACCAGATCCGCTGCTCAGGTGGCGCAGTGGACTAAGCGATGGCCTCTGATCATTCGTCCGAAAGGGGTCCGGGTTCGAATCCCGGTGAGACATGGATGTTGTGTTTGTGTTACGGCACTGGCTATCTCCATTCCCTGGAACCAGTGGCCATAAATTAGGGACGGGCGATTGCTTATAGCCCATTTGAATTGCTCACCGTGGTCGTTAAACCTCCAATAAAACAAAAAAATCCACCTCGTCGTAATGCCCTTTCCCCAGAATATTCCTCGCCATGAATATGAGCAGCTCGTGGTGATGAATTATTTCTTACATTCCCGACTTGGATATGACACCAGGAGAAGAAGTTCGAATATACTTTTTATTCTAAAGAACATGCCAAGTCAGAAGAACATATTCAGAAAGAATTGATATGTTTAAAGGCCAATAATATGAAATTTTTGCAAAAAATCCAAAAGCTAAAACAAAGAAAAATATGGGATGTCTTCATTCAAGCCTCATAAGACGGTTCTTTTGCCACTAAAATGTTTTTTTTTCTAAGGATTGTATTCGTGCATGTGCGCAAGCAAACACAAGGGATTCAACATTTTGGAGTTTGCACACGCAGATAGAGCGACAACTAAAACGGAATGTCACTTGTTAGCTAGATTGCGTAGTATTTTTCAAATGTATTTTCTTATTGCTCGAAGATAGGAGGTTCTGTTTTCTTCCCGTTCTTTCTCTCAGTCTGTTTTGCTTAGCAGAGTTGTGTGATATCAGCAATTCGCTGAAAAGCCGGAATGGCTGCCGACATACTGAATATAAATCTAAATATATTTGGTTGGCTAAAAAGTAATTACGTTTTTTTCCTGTGTAAGTGAAAGACGAGCTTTGAATGTGAAACAAAAACTTTAGTCAACAACATATTGTCCATTTTGCCATCTCGCAGGCAAATTTATGATTACGCGTTCAAAAAAGTTTTTTTTTTCGACAAAAAAAAAAAAAAAAAAAAGAACGATTTGCTAGTCTTATCAGCAATGAAGATTTTACCATTTAAGGCGTTATGAAACGAACGATGGTGCCAGGTCTGGCGAATATGGTGGAAGTGCTGACACATCCCATCCAGGCTGCAGCAATTTTTAACGAGTGACCAAACTTGTATGTGGTCTTGCATTATCATGGTGAAACACGACACCTTTGCGATTCACCAATTCTGGACGCATCTGTTTGACTGCATCATTTATTTTATCCAGCTGACGACAGTTCACGTCCGTATTAATGGTTTGGTTCCTTGGAAGCAATTCAAAATACACAATACCCTATATACGATAATGTAACCCGGAGCTTTTTTCCCATTGTAATCACGTCTGAGAATGAGCCCAGTTCGCTCGAAAGAATATTTATATACGATAATATAACCCTGAGTTTTTTTCCATTGTAATCACGTCTGAGAATGAGCCCAGTTGACTCGAAAAAATATTTATATACGATAATGTAACCCTGAGCTTTTTTCCATTGTAATCACGTCTGAGGATGAGCCCAGTCGGCTCGAACGATCTCACGTGTTTTAGTGTAAACTAGATTTTTAACTATGCTAAGTATGTGATTAAATATTTTTGATCTTAGCTTTTAGCGACTTTATGATTTTAATATCGTACATCGACAGATTTTTTATTCTTCTTCAATATCTTACATTTGCACAACAATTAGACGAATTGATGATACACAATATCTTTAAAATCCTATCAGTCTGACAGCATAACCTTCCTTTGGTGCATATCTGCTTTTGAAGTGCTTTGAGAAGGTTCATCATGCTTGCTCCACGATCTTTTTCGTTCGACGTTTTTGTAGACGATCCATTTTTCATCGCCTGTTATCATCTGTTTCAAAAATGAATCGTTTTCTTAAAGTTTCAAGAGAGAAACGCAGATGTCAACGCGCTTAGTGAGATTAATTTCTTTGGGCTTATGTGGTACCCATATATCGAACTAACTAACGTATCCCGGTTGCTTTAAATGGTTTTCAACGCTCGATTTCGATATGTTCAGATTCTCAGTAATCTCTCTTGTCGTTAAATGCCGATTGGATTCGATCAAGTCTTTTATTTTGTCGTCATCAACTTTGATTGGCCTTCCTGCGCGTGCTGCATCTTTTACATCAAAATCTCCAGACCGAAATTTCGCAAACCAATTCTGGCACTGCCGTAGTTTTAAGGCATCACACACACCACGTAACTTTTTATGAGCTTGCACAGCGTTTTTTTCCTTTTCGGAAGTAATACAGCAAGACATGACGAAAATGTCCCTTTTGGTTGTTCATTTTGAAATCGACGCCAAACAAACACTTGTTAACGAAATCGTGCACTTTCTGTTCCTAAAACAAGCTTGAACTGTCAGCTGTCACGTTACATAATGAACTTTCGGTTTTAAATAACTTTAGTTACATTTCAAGACATATTTCGTCATCTATGTGTAAAAGCGCAATTGACTTTTTAAGTGTTGCAGACGTTAGATTGTGTTTGTTGTGGGCTAGAGATGTTGAAATGGCCCATCGAGAATATCTTGATTTTACAAGTGGTTAAAAAATTGGAAAGCTGGAGGAGTGTCGAACTGTGCTGAGTGTTTCCAAAGAGTCCGGTATCGCACATAGCACCGTATCGCGTACGTGATCGGCTTTCAGGATTAACCTTTTAACGGCCATAACCCAAAAATCTTGTATCACTCTAATTAGCATAATGCCCGAAACTGTCTGTTGGTTCACTTCTTTGTTTAGTAACAACAATAGTGACTGAGGTGACACCAGCTGATTCCTCATATGTCGTGCAAAAAAGTTAGGAAACCTGACTTACTCTTAGCAAGCGCTTCGGGCGGCTGTGGTCGTTTGTATGTACGGGCGGTTTGGGCGTTAGGGTCATTAAAGGATTAAAGGTACAGCTGTGCGAAAGACAAGTGGTTGTCCATCAACCCCGCCTCCGTGAGAACCGCTATTTCTTCATGTAGGCCAAGGAGGATCGACAACATACAGCAAATAATCTTGCAAAACAACTAAACATGAGCACAGGACGAAAAATACGGTTGTTTACGGTGGCCAGGCGACTACGTAAAGGTGGACTGTTTGACCGACGACAGTACACTGTGTTCGTTTTACAACTGCTCATCGGAGGCATTGTTTACAGTGGTCCAGAGAACATAAATACTAGGCAGCAGAACATTGAGGTACGGTAATCTTTACTGATGAGAATATATTTAGTTTCTCTAGCAATTCCGGACATCAGCTAATATGGTGTGAGGTAGGCACTCGATATCGCTCCTAAAACATCAATGAAAGGGATAAATATGGCGGACGCGGTGTTCTCATATTAGAAAGCATTTTGATTGATGTACGTACAGAGCTCAAGATACTGGAAGCTGGCACTGTAACCGGTGTGCGCTACTGTAATGAAGTAGTCCTTCCCCATATTCGTCTGTTCCGACGCGTCCTTGGCCCACAGTTCGTGTTAATGGATGATAACGCCACACCCCATTCTACGGTGGGTGTTGATGAGCTGTTGGAAAGGGCAGGCATTCAGCGGAAGGATTGGACAGCTCGTTTCCCTGATCTAAATCCCATAAAACACGCGTGGAAAGCTCCGAGGAGCCGCGTTGCCGCACATGAACACACATCGGGAGCTGTCCAACGGGGTAAGACGGTGATGAGGGAACAATGGGACGTGTTATCGCAAGAACTCGTCAACCTAATGCAAAGTATGGACAGACGGTGAAAATCGTGCTTCGACGTTAGGGGTGATCATATTCCCTACCGAAGACCTCCTCTTTCCTTCGTACCGTCTTTGGAAGTAATACATCTGTATCATGGCAATTGTGAATAACGTTTCATTATATGTTTTAGTATCGGCAGTTGTGTCGGTGTTGTGGCGATCATCATTTCGGAAAGTAATGGAGTTCCTTTGGCTTGAGTTTTACATATTCAGGCCGCTCCTGTGCGACGCTACAAGAGAAAATCTGGCTCATTTTTAAAATGTTGCACACCAGGGTAGTTTAAAAAAAAAGTGACAGAAAATATTGTTTAGCCGGTGGCGCAGTGGTCTAAGCGATGGCTTCTGATCACTCGTTCGAGATGGGTCCGGGTTCGAATCCCGGTAAGGCAGGGATGTTGTATTTGCCTTACGGTGCTGTCTCTCTCCCTTCCCTGGAACCAGTGGCCCTAAATTACAGACGGGCCACTGCATATAGCCCATTAAGTTGATCACGGTGATCGTTAAACCTCTAATATAAAAAAATCTTGTTTACAAGGGAAACAGTGGAGTTATCAATTTTTCGGCATTGTTCACTTAGTACAGTCTTTGCCACCACGGTGACAGAGGTGGCTAAGGCGCAATATTCTGACCATGCGTCCGAGATGGAACTGGATTTGGTTTACGGATGAGGCATGGGTGCTGTGTTTGTTTGACGGATTTGACTCTGTGAGATGGCGTCGGTTCTATCAATTCCTTGTAACCTTTGGCTCTAAATTAATGACGGGCGACTGATTATAATCCTAAGAATTGTTCATGGTGGTCGTTAAATCCCCGAACAAAATAGAAAAAAGTAATCCTTTCTGAATATTTATCCTGAAATAATTAGGAGCTGTGTATACTGCGGTGTGGTTGGAAAAACGTTAGCCGTCCCGGTGGCGCAGTGGTCTAAGCGATGGTTTCTGATCATTCGTCCGCAAGGGGTCCGGGTTCGAATGTAAGGCATGGATGTGGTGCTTGTCTTACGGCGCTGGATGTCCCTTCGCTGGAACCAGTGGCCCTAAATTAGGGACGGGCGACGGCTTATATCCCACGGAGTTGCTCACGGTGGTCGTTAAACCTCCAAACAGAAAAAAACGTTATTTCAACCTCTAATTTCGAAATATGTAACTAAGAGGACATCGAAATCAGGCGTAAATCAGCGGCAGGTACCCAATGGAAGCGGTGCATGTTGTCCTGTTTCTTAAAGTGGAAGGGAAATGGTTCATCATGTGAGTAGAAGACTGATTGATGTGTTGACCCCAGTGCTGGTGGAAGTTAGAGACGCTTTAGGCGTGTTGCAGGACTTGATCCGAATCAGACGACCTTTTGTTGTTGTTTTTAAGAGAAGGTTTAACTACCTGCGGGAGTAACTCTATGAGCTATAAGCAGTCGCCCGTACCAAATGTAGGGTCACTAGTTCCAAAGAAGGGAAAGAGCCACTGGCGTAAGACAAACACAACATCCATGCCTCACCAGTCTTCGAGCCCGGAACCTTCACGAACGAATAGTCATAAGCCAACGCTTATGACTATTCGTTCGTGAAGGGTCTGGTGTAATTATCCCGAGTGAATCGTTCTCAAACCATGCGGGTTTGTCCGCCATCCCTGTTGTCAATATCGATAGATTGCTGCATTGCCACCCCGATGGCCCAGTGGTCTTAGGAGCCGGCTTCTAACTATTCGCACGAGATGGGTCCGGGTTCAATCCCTGGATGAGGCATGGGTTGTGTGTTGGTGGTACTCTCAGGGTCCTCTCCTTTAACCCAGTGGCCCATAATCAGGAAGGGGCAACATGTGCGCCTCTTATAGGAAGCCAGTTATCCGTCGCTCCTTGAAGTTGTTTTCTGTCCATGTGGCTGGCAAATTTGTCCTTTCGGAATTCCATCGAGTTTGCTGTTTGTTTTCCAGAAAAGAGTTACTGGAAGTCTTCGTGAGTATTTCCGGCCACAAACTCATGATGTGTTTAAGCGAGATATTAACAAGTATTTGCATACATTGGCAGCTTCAGCTCACTGTGTGGTACGATACTGGAATCATTTACGTGTTTCAACATGACGCTTTTAAATGATGATTTGCTTACGAATCTACTAGCCACCTTTGGATGTTACAATTCAGTGCAGCAGAGTGCACATCTTTAAATGTCCCTGTAGTACTGTCAACCACATCCACATCCTTTAGAAACACAAAATTTATACCATAAATCTGTACACACACACAGTTTACAAAGTGATACAGACTGTCTCCAAGACTAATATTTACGAAGATGAAGAACAGCCCTTCTTGTGAAGGCTTTTGGATAAATGGTTGCCTTGTTGGAAACAAATAGAGGTGGTCGGGGAGAAAGCACTTTCTTTCTCATGATTTTCTACACGCATGATATCGTCCAGTCATCTGGCGGGCTATGAATGCGTGACCCACATAATCCACAAGTTGTGTTCCATTCCAGGGTATTTCATCGATATTGAGTTCTTTCTAAAGCCACTGATTTATTCTCTCCCATAAAACTGGTTCTCTCTCAATTAGATATGAACGGTACTTTTTATCTTGGATCCTTATGGCGATCGTCAAACTTCATGGTATAAAGTATCTGCAATTGTTTATGTATTCCGTTTATGTACACTTTTTTATCAAAAGCATTCGGACACCACAAAAGATTTGCATAAGAGCAATGAACGGTTGCTCAGAAAGGTGCACTGTGAGTGGAGAGGTACGTACACTGAAGAGCAATTGAAGTAGAGATACCTGTCTAGTAACGTGTAGCACCACCTTTCGCCCTGATGACGGCGGCGATTCGACTCGGCATGGACTCGACAAGACACCGGAAGCGTTGGGAAGCCATACGGCTCGACGACACCTGAACAAGCTCCCACAGTTCACGAAGATTTGATGGAGGGGGGTCAGAGCCTCGAACATCTCTCTCGATGGCATCCCAGATGTGCTCGATGGGATTGAGGTTAGGTGACCTAGCAGGCCAAGGAAGCAAGGTCACTTCGGTGGAGTGTTCATTCAATCATTCGGATACAATTCGGGAGCGATGGCACGGTTCATTGTCTTGTTGCAAGATGAGGTCCCCAGTGGGATGTTGAAGACGCACAAACGGGAGCAAATAGTCGTCCAAGATATCCCGGTAACGTTGACCTGTGAGGGACGATGTCACACGTACCAGGGGTCCCATTTCAGTCCACGTAAACAGGCCACTGACAAGAATGCCACCCTCACCAGCTTGAAGTGTAACTTGATGGCAAGAAGGATCCATCGCTTCATGTGGTTTGCGCCGTACTCGTATCCTGCCACCCGCATGTACCAACATGAATCTCGACTCGTCAGTCCAGGCAACATTTTTCCACATGTCTAGGGTCCAGTGGAGATGTTTAAGAAAACACCCTGTGATGTGCGGTCAGCAGCGGTACCCTCGTGGGACGATGGCTTCTGTACCCCATAGCGAGGAGATGGTTCTGGATGGTGTGGCTGCTTACGCGTTTTTGTGCACCAGCGTTAAATTGCCGAGTGATTTATTGCACTGTGGCCCGTCTATCCGCTGTTACAATGCGTGCTAGCCGACGATGATCCCGCTCATCCACACGCTGTTGTCCACGGCAGTTGGCCCTTGCAGGGATGGTTTTACCGGATTCGATGTACTCACGGTGCACCCGTGACACAGTGGCTCGTGAAAATCCCAGTGCCTGCACGACTTCTTAGATGGAGTGACCGATTTGTCGTGCCCCGACAATTTGCCCACGATCGAAGGCGCTTAGATCCTTCGTCTTACCAATACTGCGTCCGACTCTTACTGATTCCTGTCGTATCACTCCTTATATTGTCGGAACGCTGCATACGTCATGTCGTTTCCGTTTACAGGGCCGCCCACAGCGCCACATTTGCATAACGCCAGCTGTCTCTAATTCAATTGTTCTTCAGTGTATATAAAGCTGAGATGTTCAGTCGTGTTATAACTAGTTTTGAAGCGAATATGCCGCGGGAACAGAACGTGAACTTTCCGAGTTCTAGCTTGGGTTTGTCATAGGATGCCATTTGAATAACCGTTCAATACGGAGCATTGCAGTAAAACGAAACATACCAAAATCGACTGTGAGGGATGTTGGAAGCAAAACGCTGCAACTACAGCTAAAAAAGTGCATGAATGACGCACAAACAGACATAACATGGCAGAAGAGCCATCGTATCAAATGTTAAGAAATTCTGTTCTTTACCTTCCGTTTCCACTGAAGTAGGAAATGCATGCAATGGCTTTGTTAACACCATAGATATTCGCAGAGAGTTGCACAGTGTGGGTTATTATGTTAGAGAAGCTGCACACAAGCCACACATCACAAACGTGAATGCAAAGTGCTGTTTGGAGTGTTGTCTCCCGTCTTTCCCGGACCATGGGCGACTGGAAAGCTTTTTTGGAGTGTTGAGTCACGCTTTTCACTCTTCGAATCTGATGGCTGTGTTTGAATTCGGCCAGAACCCAGCGAACGATTTTCATCGGCTTGTGTTCTTCCAACTGTTAAGTTTAGCGGTGACTCCATCATGTTATGCAGTTGTTTTTCACGGGTGGGTCTCTCTCTACCTCTTGTTTATTAATCGACAAACCATGACCTCTGAAGTGTCCTCGACGTTCTGGATAGCTCAGCCCTACCCACAATGTGGCAACATTATGGGAAAGACCGTTGTCTCTTCCAACACGATCGAGCTCCCTGCCAGACTGCACGGCGTGTGCAAAACTGTTTCTTGAAAATGACGAGGGATCGTTCGACTGCTCTGCTCAGAGTACTGACCTTAATCCCATAGAACACCTCTGAGATGAACTGGAGCGATGGATATGAATTTGACTATAACGACTGTCTTTACTCCCCACTCTGGATGTAGCTGTGCTGGAAAAATGGTGAGACGTACCGGAAATTGGTTGATAGTATGCCTGGATGTGTTGCCGCTGCATAAAAGCAAAAGGACCAACTGACTACTAATTGCAATAATAAAGTCATTTATCTAAAATCACTGTGGTGTCAGAACACATTTGGTAATATAGTGTGTGTTTTAATTTAAAAGAAGTGCCGTTCTTCTCTTTAGGTGAGGTTTATTTTTCATGGGTACAGATTCTGTGTCCTGCATAGCCGACATAATGATAAATAAGGTAGTAAAATCATGCAATGCATTGATTATAATACGCTTTCCAACATTACAGAAATCGTTACTCAAGTTATCACTCATGTTATGAGAATAATGGCTGTGTAATAAATCTCGGTCCTGTGCCCTGACCTTTGATCCCATTTCGATGATATTCCACAGAACCGGCGTGGTATACCTCCGAAATAACATGATAAAGTTTTGTCGCAATCGAAGCATTTTTACGTAAGTTATGATGCATAAGGGCTATGGAATAGATCCCGCTCCTGTGTCCTAACATTTCACCCCATTTTACCCATTTTCAATAAGGTTTGTCTCCAGGTTGTCCCCTACCACATACTAAAATATCATCGAAATCGAACCTATTTTACGTTAGTTATGGCGCATAACAGCAGTGGAATGGATCCCTCTCCTATGTACTGACCTTTGACCCCATTTTGTTAACTTTAAATAGGGTTCCTTCCCAAGTGATTCCCTACCAGATACTAAAATTTCATCGAAATCGAACGGTTGTTACGCGAGTTATCGTGCTGACGGACATACGCACACAACGCGTAACGTAATGAGACAGATGGCGTGACCGCGCGCCAACATTCTCAAACGCGAGTTGTGACGTCATAAGGTTTCTAAGCTTTGGTAACATTAATGGAACAAAGCCATCACCAAAAAACGTTATAATTGGGGGTGGTTATTTAACCCACTAAACGAATTCTTCTAAAGTCGAGATCAAGCTAAATCGATTTCTAGTACCAGAAAACGGTAGGTTAACGACTTTCATCAAAATTCTTAGAGCCGTTTTCAAAATAAAATGTACATACATACATACAAGAATTGCGACTTTAAGGTGGACGTCAAGTAACTTTGCTTCCTATACTTCCAATGGAAAAACTTTTGTACACATTTTGTTCACAATTAATGCTTTCCCAAGGATGAAAATTTGAACATCGATTAAAATATCTCCATTTTATAACTTGCAATACTTAATATTTTCTAAAACATAACCATAATTATGCAATTCAACATTTGTTTGTCTACTGACGTCATTAAAATACAGGTCACGCCATCTTTTTCCTGGACAATTAATGCGTTCACAAGGATGAAAATTTGAACATCGATTAAAATAGCTTTATTTCATTACTTGGAATACTTAATATTTTCTAAACCATAACCGTAATTATGCAATCCAACATTTTTTTGTCCACTGACGTCATCAAAGTACAGGTCGCGCCATCTTTTCTCTGGTTTCAACACCACCAAAGGAAAAGTTATTGATTTTAAATATATTTATGGTTATGTTTTAGAAAATATTAAGTTTTCCAAGTTATAATATGAAGTTATTTTAATCGATGTTTAAATTTTCATCCTTGGGAACACATTAATTGTGAAGGAAATGTGTACAAAAGTTTTTCCATTGGAAGTATAGGAAGCAAAATTACTTGACGTCCATCTTAATAATATGGGATAAGAGCGATGGAATGGATCGCAATCCTATGTCCTGACCCTTGACCACATTTCGTCCATTTTCAATAGGATTCGTCCCCAGGTGGTCCCCTACTACATACTGAAATTTCATCGATATCGAACCATTTTTTTTTTTTTTTTTTTTTTTTGATTGGAGGTTTAACGACCACCGTGAGCAACTCAATGGGCTATAAGCAGTCGCCCGTCCCTAATTTAGGGTCACTGGTTCCAGGGAAGGGAGAGAGCCAGTGCCGTAAGACAAAGACAACATCCATGCCTCACCGGGATTCGAACCCGGACCCCTTTCGGACGAATGATCAGAGGCCAACGCCTTAGACCACTGCGCCACCGGGGCGGCCGAACCATTTTTACGCACGTTATGACGCATAAGGGCAATGGAATGCATCCCGATCTTATGTCCTGACCTTTGATCCCACTTTACCCATTTTGAATAGGGTTCGTCCCCAGGCGGTCTCCTACCACATAGTAAACTTTCATTGAAATCGAACCATATTTACGCAAGTTATGACGCATAAGGGTAATGGAATGATCCCGCTCCTACGTCGTGACCTTTGACCCCATGTGTCCCATTTTCAATAGGGTTTGTCCCCGGGTGGTCCCCTACCACATACTAAAATTTCATCGAAATCGACCCATTTTTACGCCAGTTATCGTGCGGACAGACGGACGGACGGACAAAGCTAGAGCATATACGCTTCTTCAACCTACGGTTGGAAAGCGTAAAAAAGAGTAGGAGCTGTTTCATGAATCATCAGATTTGTAATCTGAGTCACAAAGTGACGTCACTCTTCAAATATATTAAATTTTCTTGATTTACTCTAATACCACAGGGAACTCACGTGGCATAGGGTGTGTTTCGATATTTACTGTTCTGGAAATCTGATTAGGTTGATTTCATAGTCACCGAATAGACGTAGAACTTTCAATAACGTTATTGGTTGTTTATTTATCAAAGACGTCGTAGCAAATAATTAGCAACTGCGTCATCAGCAACTGGATCGTTTCATCTGTATGTATATTTCATAGCTGAAACATTATATTAAGATAAATTACTGCTTGTGGTACTCATTTAATGACTCAGAAAAACCATCTGCACTATATATTTGAAAATGCGCATTCTTAAAAAGAACTAACTTTTGTTATAATATTTCCCAGAACTTTACATTTTAAAAAGAAGGCTCTTTTCGAAGCGCCTAAATTCGTCACGTTTCTCAGAAATAACGACTTCCTTAAAAGAATTTACATGACACTAATTTGATGAGTGCACCAATATTTCTTCCTTATACGAAGAACAGGAAAACAATCTTTGCGTTCTCGCGTTTCGTAATTAAGTGAATTCACGCAGGTAAGTGGAAACCCACGCTCTGGGGAATCGCGAGCTACAATTTTAGGAATATCTTGAAGAAGGAATACACATTACAACGGAGTTCCAGCAGAATAGCTTCAATTAATTACATAATTAACGTTGCACAAAAATCTGCCTCTTTAATCGCATTTTTCTAATTCGAGTTTAAGAGCTGTATTCCTCATATGGAGATTAAAAATTTGGAAATCGCTCGATTGTTGAACATTGACATTAATTTTGGTAGAGTGGTCTCAAATGCGGTGGGCTTGTTCTCAGTTTGAATTATCGGGCAAGACATGGGTATGGTGTTTGTCCATCCGACGCTAAGTGTCTATCATCCCTGGAACCAGTGCCTCTAAATTATTATTATTATTTTTTTATTGGAGGTTTAACGACCACCGTGAGCAACTCAATGGGCTATAAGCAGTCGCCCGTCCCTAATTTTGGTCACTGGTTCCAGGGAAGGGAGAGAGCCAGTACCGTGGGACAAACACAACATCAATGCCTCACCGGGATTCGAACCCGGACCCCTTACGTACGAATGATCAGAGGCCATCGCTTAGACCACTGCGCCACCGGGGCGGCGCTCTAAATTAGAGACGAGGGACTTAATTATAGACTTATTGGTAAATAGGGCCACTAAGTTTCCTATGTGACAACAGAGATATTTCGAGAAAAAAGCCGCCGTCCCGGTGGCGCAGTAGTCTAAGGCGCTGGCCTATGATCATTCGTCCATAAGGGGTCCGGGTTCGAATCCCGGTCAGGCATGGATGTTGTGTTTATCTTACTGCACTGGCTCTCTCCCTTCCCTGGAACCAGTGACCCTAAATTAGGGACGGGCGACTGCTTATAGCCCATTGAGTTGCTCACGGTGGTCGTTAAACCTCCAATCAAAAAAAAAAAAAAAAGCCACTTCACTGATATTTATGTGCGACACGTACCGGCAGTTAAAACTCCTTACGGCTTCTGACCATTCGTCTGAAAGGGGTCCGGGTTCGAATACCGGCGAGGCCTGGATGTTGTGTTTGTCTTGCAACACTGGCTCACTCCCTTCCCTGGAACCAGTGACCCTAAATTAGGAACGGGCGACTGCTTATAGCCCACTGAGTTGCTCATGGTGGTCGTTAAACCTCCAATCAAGAAAAAAATCCTAATAATCACTTTTCCTAGATTTTGGGTTCGAGTGTTACTTGCAGGGGAAATCTTAATGGATAAACCACATAAAAATATCTCTGGTGGCCTAATAGTCAAAGGATATAGTTTCTGACTCTTCCTCTGTGTTGGGTCCAGGTCCCTGTTTTGGCATTAGCGGTGAGCCTGTACTTCTATAGCCTGGGTCACCCCAAACTCAATGCGACGCATTCCTGGCGGAGAATTACACGTATGCAAGCTCGTGGCGAAACACTATGGGCCTTGCAGGATTCGTGTGGTATGAAAAAAAAAAATATGCAGGGTGACCGGAAGTTACATAAAATTTACTTACAGCTGTAATACGTGATTGAAAGATGAATAAAGTTTACTTACAGCTGTAATACATGATTGAAAGATACATAAAGTTTACTTACAGCTGTGATGTATCTTCCATCGACTTTTGAGCAACTGGTGTTCTTGACTTGAAGAAGGTGCTCGAAATAAGGTCCGTGTTGCGGGAGGCAAATATCCACGCGGCTGGCCCAACTGTGAGCCACCGTCGTTTAGGAATAGAAGACGGTGGCTAAGTGTTCGGCCTACGTTAAATTGCAAGGTTGTTCTACCTGGGATGGTATACCATGTTAAAATAATTTTTAAAAGTGGAAATTTATAAGCTGAAATATCGAGAAAAGTTGATTTTATATTTGCGTAACGTAGAAGGCTGATTTGCCTATTAGTTTAGGCAGAACATGCGCGTAAAAATGCAGGTGACGTGAGAGGTATGGGGTCGAAAAGGAATTCTTCAAATTGGGTTTTCAAATGCGAAGATTGTGTGACTGTATTTCACATGCGTTGTAAATAGAAATAATGACCCTCTGGTGGCAAAATTATGCTTTGCGAAAAATTAGAAATGAAATGCAAAATATTCCTGTCCTTGAACCCTGTCTAACACAGAATTCTTTTAGTCGGACTCATTGACCCGGAGCCTGCGACAGAAATATGATGTACAATCGTAGCCAAATGTCCTGCACCAATAGACTGAAAGTCAATTTTTTATGTTTTAAGTAAACTGATACAGCGTAATAATAAAGTCAGGAATACATGTTGTACATCATTTTAAAGGCAATTTTATGCTGAATTCTAATGCTATTACCAGTAACAGAAGTGAAGTTACAAGCACAAATGTGCAAGTGAGGAAACTCAAATCCAGTTCTGAAAAAGCGTTCACGCCCCTGTAATCCACTATAGCTTTCTCCGATGTCCACTAGTGAGATATAAAAGGCTGTAGAATCGTCTGGCGACAGAGAATGCAGCTACTTGTAGTCAGTTGACGAACGTTTATGCAGAATTCCTGGTGATATTTGAATTTCGGAATATCAAAGACCCGAAAATCCATCCTGTCTCTTCAAACCAGGACAAAAATTATAACTTTGCATGAACTTGGATTCAGTAGTCGTAAAATTGCTGTTAAATGTGGCTGTGATCATTCTAACTGTCTTGCGCACCATTAAAAGTGTTGCAGAAACTGGATGTGTGGGAAACAGAAAAAAAAACAAGTCGACCAAGGCTGTTTACTGAACGTGATGATCGCATGTTGATTCGTCGTTCCTTAAAATAAATGTTTCTAACAGCCACTGACTTGAGAAATGTGTGGGAGAATGAAGCAGGTATTTTTGCATCTCCACGTACAGTTCGTCGCAGGCTACAAGAAAATGGACTGACTGCACGAAAAGCTGCACGAAAACCTTTCCTTACTGAACAAGAACGGCTCAAAAGAATTGCTTGGGCCAAGGCACACAAGAATTTGACTCTTGACGAATGGAAAAAAAATATTTTCAATAATGAAACATCTGTTACTATTTCCGATGGTAATGGAAATAATTATGTACGTCGTCGGGCTGGTGAAAGATATAATGCATGCTGCACCCAGCCAACAATCCAGCACCCACATTTGGTGATGGTATGGTCCTGTATTTCAGCCAGTGGTGTTGACTGTCTGCACATTGTTGATGGCACATTGAATGGATCGAAATATGTGGATATTTTGGAGTCCAAACTGCTACCATCTGTACAAGACATTGGTTTGCCGAATTTTATCTTTCAGAACGATAACGCGCCATGTCATCGGTCAAAGTTGGTTGACGAGTGGTTTAATCGAAAAGTTATAAGAAAACTTCAGTGGCCAGCACAGTCACCGGATCTGAATCCCATTGAGAATATGTGGGTGAGATTGAAGCAAAAAATCCTACAACAAGTACATACAACTAAAACAGCATTAATTGAGTCTGTAAGGGTCGTATGGCACCGTGTTATCACCAACGGACAACTAGAGAAACTTGTTAGTTCCATGCCAAGAAGGTGCACTTTGTTACTACGAAACCGTGGATATCGAATTAAATAGTATAGCGTATTTTGCTTTTTGGTAAGTTATTCGAAGTGTCCCGCAAGTTTCAATAATGTACTGTACAGTTATTTTACGTTAAATGCATTGTACACTAATTTCACAAATTCCACTATTTTTATTAATTTTTCTTTTTTTTAGGTATTTTTGTCATGAAGTGGAGTAATTGTGCTTCTCGGAAATAAAGCGCAAAGTACATAATATTTAGAGTTTATGGTACCTAGTTAGAGAAGTCTGTACAAGAAAGTCTGCGACATTCGATATTCATTTTGTACACGTCGCATCCATTACATGCAAAAATAATTTTCGGAATCGGACTGTAGCTCTTTAAGCGGCTAATATACCAGAATCGAACGGTGCGCAAAATTATCTGTGCTCTCCAAACTGAAACAATCACATAGCAGCTAGATTTCACGATAGCTATCGAAAAAGAATTCCTCCCCCCCCTCTCACGTCTTAGCAGTTTAGCAGTAACGACCATATATACACCATATTATCAAAAGTATTCGGAGCATCCCCGGTGACGCAGTGGTCTGTCTTGGCTTATGACTATTCGTCCGAGAAGGGTTCGGGGTTCGAATCCCGGTGAGGCATGGATGTTGTGTTTGTCTTACAGCACTGGCTCTGCCCATTCCCTGGCACCAGTGGCCCTGAATTAGGGTCGGGCGACTGCTTATAGCCCATTGAGTTGCTCACGGTGGTTGTTAAACTTTCAACCAAAAAAAAAAGAAACCTAAAAAGAAACAACTATTCGTTCGGACACTGCCAAATATTTGCATAAGTGCAAAGAACGGTTGTGTAGGAAGGGGCTCTGTGAATTGAGTGGCATGTATATAAAGCTGTGATGTTTTGTCGTGTTATCGGTGACTTTAAAGCCAATACGCCGCGTAGACGTGAACTTACCGACCGCCAGCGCTGGCTGGTCATAGGATGTGATTGGTGTAACGTTTCGATACGGATCATTAGAGTAAACTAAACATATCAAAATCTACTGTAAGTGATGTAGTGAAGAGTTGGAAGCAGGACCGTGCAACCACAGAAAAAAAAACGCTCACGAAGGCTGCACAAACTGACGGAACGTGACAGAAGAGCCATGGTAAGAAATGTTGAGAAATCGCGTTCTTTCTCTGAAATTTCCATCGCTGCGGAAGTAGGCTAGTAATGGCTCGGTTAGTACCATAACTATCCGCAGAGAGTTGCACAGTGTGGGTGATTATGATAGATCAGCGGCACACAAGCCACACATCAGTACCGTGAATGCGAAGAGCCGTTTGGAGTGGTGTGTCTCCGGCCGTTCCTGAACTCTGGACGACTGGAAAGCTGCTCTTTGGTGTGGTGAAGCACGCTTTTCACTCTTCAGATCTGATGGGTGTGTTTGGATTCGGCAACAGCCCGGCGCCCGATTTTTGTCGGACTGTGTTCTTCCAACTATTAAGATCGGCAGAGGCTCTATTATGGTATGGAGTTTTTTTTTCGTGGATGGGACTTTGCCCGTTCTTTACTATACCACAAACGATGAGTTCTGAAATGTCCCTCGACGTTCTCGATAATTCTACCCAGCCGGTAATGTGGCAGCATTATGGAAATGACCGTTATCTCTCCCAACACGATCAAGCACCTTGCCACACTGCACGGCGTGTGCCGAACTGATTTCTTGAAAATGAGGTGGCATTTTTAGACTTTACTTCTCCGTGTGCTGATCTTAACCCCATAGAACTCGTTTGGGATTAACTGGGGTGACAGTAAAATCAATCACAACGACCGTCTTCACTCTATACACTCTGGCAGCATAGGACGAATGGCGAGACCTACCGGAAATTGGTTGATACTATGTCAGGACGTGTTGCCGCTGTCTTACATAATTAGACGGTCCACCTGTCTTACAAGGTAGACCGACGAATTGCGATAATAAAGCTATTTGTCCAAAAACATTGTAATGTCCGAATACTCTTTATAATATAGTGTATATCGCTGGTAGAAACAAATGACCCAAGCATCTCTCTCACATTCGACGCTATTGGTGTAACTTGTTTAGCCGTTAATCAGTCAGAAAGGATTTGTATCGGTCATCCCGTTATATGGCCACTCTGAATAACCAAGCTAAGTGAAAACCAATGATTTTTGATGAGCAGGATCAGTCCCTCTAATTCCGTCCCAGCTACTTGTAAGACCATTAAGGCAGTTAAGCCTATGTAGGTCAGCTACTTGTAATACCATTAAGTCAGTAAGACAGTTAAGCCCATTTTGCTAGCCCTGAGTTAATTCGTTCCAGCTGGTTAAACGGTTAATAAGAACAGATGTTCAGTATTAGGTGTGTGCAAAAGTTCTACCCGTTTTTCATGATGAAAATTCAAAGTAAAACTTTTCAAGTAACAAGCGTCATAATACACTGCCGGACAATTGCTAAGGACGGATGACAATAGCAACGATAGCAACCATAAAATGGAAGGCAGGAAATGTGGAAATTAGCATAAGTGCGGGATACAGTAAGACGTGTTGTGCGTATGCAAATTTTGGATTGCCGAACTTGTTCGTGACGTCATAGCGCTGATAAGAGATATTTTTTTTTTTTTTTTTTTTTTTTGATTGGAGGTTTAACGACCACCGTGAGCAACTCAATGGGCTATAAGCAGTCGCCCGTCCCTAATTTAGGGTCACTGGTTCCAGGGAAGGGAGAGAGCCAGTGCCGTAAGACAAACACAACATCCATGCCACACCGGGATTCGAACCCGGACCCCTTCGGACAAATGATCAGAGGCCAACGCCTTAGACCACTGCGCCACCGGGGCGGCCTGATAAGAGATATAAAGGATTTGACGCGTATTGACCGTGGTTGTTCAAACGCAAAGTTGAAAGGGAAGGAATCAATTGACGAACTTGCAATTTTCAGTATGTCTTCCCGACATCACCTAGATGATTTTACGCGTGGCCGTATTATTGGCAAGATTGAAGAAGGGCGAAAAATAACAGATGTTGCCAGGGAGTTCGACGTCAGCCACAGTGTTGTTTCAAGACTTTGGAAATCATTTCAAACAAATGGAGAGTGTAGCAAACGTCACGGGGAAAGTAGTGTTCGCAGTACGACACCTGCAGAAGATCGGTACATAGTGCTATCATAAAAAAAGACACCAGCGCAGCACAGCTACTGAGGTAGCAAATACGTTTATGGCTGCTACTGGCAAGCGGATCTGCCGAAAAACTGGTGCCAGACGTTTGCAGGAAGGAGGACTATACGCCCGACGTCCTGTTCTGTGCATCCCATTGTCCAAACGTCACCGTACCGCCCGTTTGCAATGGTGCCATCAACATCGCAATTGGACTGATAACGACTGGTCTGATGTCCTCTTCTCAGATGAGACTAGATACAGTCTATCGTCTGATTGTCGACGACAACTGATCTGGCGTGATAGTGGTACTGCATATTGTCCAGCAAACATACAGGAAAGGGACCGATATCCGACATGTAGTGTCATGGTATGGGCTGGCTTCATGATCAATGGCCGTACGTCCCTCTATGTGCTTCCAACTGGGACTATGACTGGCCAACGATACATTAATGATGTTCTGCTACCTCATGTTCGCATGTTCCGTGGTGCTGTCGGTGATAAATTCATTTTCATGGACGACAACGCAACATGTCATCAAACAGTCGCTGTCCAGGAGTGTCTTGAGAGCGAGGATATTCAACGCCTCGTATGTCCAGCACGTTCTCCAGATCTGAATCCCATTGAAAATGTGTGGAATGCTTTGGGGAGGAGTCTTGCTTGTCGCCAATGCCCTCCAATAAACAAGGACACCCTCATCCGTGCACTGACAGAGGAATGAGATAAATTACCCCAACAGCTGGTTGATAATGTTGTGCAAAGCATGACACGACGTGTGGAATCTTGCATCGCCCTCCATGGTGGACATATCCCGTATTGACATCTTACGCCGGAACGCCTGCGGACGGTAATTGCATTTCTTTCACGTTTACGTATTCTGCACAAAATGGCCTGTTTTTACCTTGAACACATTCCAAAGCCTTCTGGATTTCAGAGCACAATAAATTGTCTTTCTTGTAATGTTCTGGCATTCTAACATTATTTTATTTCACTTGGCATCCAACCACACTTACTTTTTTATGCGCTATATAGCCGTTTATGATCCGTCCTTAGCAATTGTCCTGCAGTGTATATGGTACGTGCGATGTCCCAAATGTTTCCAGGAGTAGGCTGTAAAATGGCACCAGATATGCAGGTGCATCTCACTCGTAAACAAGTCACACAAAGGTTAACATATCAAGCAATAAGGTTCACATTAGGCATTGTTTGCTTCAGAGTTCGGCAAAGTCAAAAAGAAAGCTGAAAGCTGCCACAATATTTGTGAGTTGTAGGGGAGAATGCTGTAAAAGAAAGCACATATCGCCGTTGGTTCCGGAAATTCCGTTAAGGAGATAGAAGCTGCAGAGATCTTCCACTTTCTGGACGTCCATCAGAGGTTTCTGAAGAGGCTTTCAACCATGCCATATCAAATGACGAACATCAAACAGTTGAAGAATAATCAGAAACGTTTTCTATACACAGAACAACAGTAGAAAGAAGGATGGTTTATCACAAAGTTTTACCAGTAGGTACCACATGACCTATCCGCAAGAAATCGATCGGACAGAAGAACCACGTATCTTCCTTTACTTGCGCGTCAAAGACATGAACCTTTCTAGTAACGATTACTTACGGGCGAAGGAAAGGGGATTTTTTACAGAAATGTAAAGCGCCAAAGGACTGTATTGGTAGTTGGAGAGCCTGCTCCATCGACTTGAACAGGAGAACTTCGTCCGAGAAAGGTGTTGTTAAGTGTATGGTGGGATGTCAAGGGGGCAATACACTGAGAGCTGCTGGGACGTAATAACGCGATAAATGCTTTCCTGTATTTTTAACAGTTGAGCTTACAGCACTGGTTAATCGCAAAGGTGCCATTTTGCAACATGACAACGCAAGACCCCATAGAGTTTTAGTTACTGAGAAAAAATTACTGGACATTGGGTGGGAAGTGTTACCTCACCCACGTATTCCCCAGTCCTTGCACCTACGGATTACCACCTTTTTCAATCTTTTCAGAATAACTTCGCTGGAAAAACCATCGATGAATTTGAAGATGTCGAAGTTGCATTACAACAGGTTTCTGACTCCAAAACGGAGGAGTTTTACAGGAGACTTCAGTTACTACAAGAAAGATGACAAGAAGTCATAGATAATAATAGAAATTATGTAATTGAATAAGAATATTGTTTATTGAAAAAAAATTCTTCTCTACTAAAAGACTGGGTAGAACTTTTGCATGCACCTTACAATATTGGGCGAGAAAATGCCGCAGTAGAATATATATATCGGATCGCCATGCACAAATTGGTGGGTACGTGTGGCAGTAGGGTTATGTAAATGATTGCAGATGCGAATCGATTTCGTGATAATTGAGGAAGATAAAAGGGCAAAATGGTTATGAGTAGCTAAGTTTGGTTGCTTCATCTGAGCATGTGGATTACTGCATAGGAAGGACCTCGGTGGCGAAAGAGCGTGTAAGGAATAAGTGCATGGGCAACGTCATCAAGACCCTACCGTCATATTTGTATATTTAGTGTCAGTATAGGTTCTTGTTTATTCAAAAGTTTCTGCATTATTTTAGATCTCTGGAGCAGTTTGCTAGCTTTTGGAAATGATAAGAAGAATTACGCCGTCCCGTTGGCGCAGTGGTCTAAGGATGGCTTCTCTGATCATTCGTCAGAGATGGGTCCTGGTTCAAATCCAGTGAAGTATGCATGTTGTGTTTATCTTGCGGCACTGGCTCTCTCCTTTCCCTGGAACCAATGACCGTAAATTAGGGATGGTTGACTGTTTATAGCGCACTTAGTTGGTCTCTGAGGTCGTTAAGCCCCGATAAAAAATACGTCTAGGCAAGAAAAAATTTTTTTGATTGAACGTTACTTTCTATTATTCTTTGCCAATAAAGACTGTTCAGCAAAGTGCAGTAATAACTGGGCCTTTAGTTTAGTCGTCCAAGACATTTTCGCATTTACACACGAAACCACACACTGTAATTTCTAAGCTTTTAGCTCAGTAGTTCGAGGTATGTTCGCATTTACACACGAACGCACACAGGCAGATGAAAAACAGCACGAAACCTGCCCGTCGTTCATGTCACTCACTTTAATATGAGAAAGTCAGAAATCTCTTAGTGGAGCGACGAAATAATTTTCTCAGACACGGATGACAGGCTAAGGCCTAAACATTTATATTTAGTAATGACTCTGACGGCTTTAAACTTCTTTCTCGAGCAGGCAAGAAAATGATTCGTTTCCGTGTCAGACAAGAACAACATCCTAGTTTTTGTTCTTCTTCAAGTCGAGAAGCTTGTGTACATAACCCTTGGTGAAATCAAACTGCGCATGTTCTCTCCCGCTGAAGGAAAGAACGTGCGCCAGTTCTACGCATCACACTTGGCGTTTGAAATTTTTAAGCTGAAAAAACAGATCCTAGCCACTTTTTTTACCTATAAATATACTAGGGAAGGAGTACTGATATTTAAACCAAATCTTCCAGTAAATAAATATTTTCCAGAGATATCCGGAAATGTTGCTTGGGGGAGAAAGTCTTTTAGAAAAAAACCCACACTAGCAGAATAAATTTCTAATTGAAACTGAACTCATATTCTTCCTCGAGGAATATTTCTTTCAGCGGTAAAACAGAATTAGAAATTGCGAAGTTGTGTCAAATACAATTTACTATGAGTGCTTGCCAAAAGCAAATTTACATATCATGATAAAGAAGAATTTATGTTTAAAATGACAAGAGTCTTATATAAAAACAGACTCTAGGTAGCGAAGTTACATGATACATATTATTGTGATGTCACTAGATACATATTAGCAGTTTCGGTAAATATACAAAGCAAACTCTTAGCTCTTTGATCAAAGTTTTGTAAAATTTCAAGTCTGCGGTTTCAAATTTTACAAAAGCGAAACTTTTTGAATGAATGGCATTCCTAGGAAGCTAGAAAAATATTCGCTTATAATCCGTACACATCAGGAAATTATTGCTTTGTGTGCACCTTGTTACACATTTTGTAAAATTCAAGACATTCAGGCTTGTACTAAAAAAATGAATGCGGAATATTCGGGGAAAAACAGCGAAACCTTTCAATTTGGAATTCTACATCCTTACCAAGGGAAATCTGCAGGGTGTGCACTCTATTTTGGTTCCTGAATTGTAGCCTGTGTGCCTTTTTTTAACTCAAACCTTTAAGAAGAAATGTGTACAAAATCAGAAATGTTTGTTGTTAATGCTTTTTTTTTAATATTAGGCCCCTAGAGCTTTTATTTTAGCAAATTAAAAATTCAGGAACTAAATAATCATTGTTCGCACGCTAGTGTTTGTCTCACTATTCACCTTTTGTGTAAACACTGAAGTGCCAGAAAAACTGGTACACCAGTCTAATACTTGGTAGGTCCTCCATGGGAGTGCAGGACTGCAGCAATACGACGGGGCATGGACTCCACTAGCTTCTAGAAATATGCTGTAAGCAACGCACGCCATACTTCTTGCAGAGCGTTCCACAATTCGGGTGTATTCCGAGGTCTCGGATTCCTGTGTTCGATAGCGCGTTGCATGACATATCAAATGTGTTTTATCACGTTTAGATCTGTGGACTTGGGTGGGAATGGCAACACCCCAAACTCAGATGAATGCTCCTCTAACCGTAATGTGCCGTCCCGACACTTGTGTGGAGGTGAATTGTTCTGTTGGAACAGGCCCAACCCATCAGCATGAATGCAGGAAATGAACGGATGTAACTCGTGAGAAAGGATGCGCACACAGCGTTGGCCTATCATAGACATTTGTAGACGTACCAAGGGTCGCAGTGAAGTTCAGCTAAATACACCCCATACCATTACGGAACCCCCACCAGCCGGTACAGATCCCTGTTGACAGGAGGGATCCATGGCTTCATGGGGTTTGCGTCAAACACGTATCCTTCCATATGCCCGATACAGTTGGAAACGTTACTCGTCCGACCAGGCTACTTGTTTCCAGTCCTCATGTGCTCAGTGGCGGTGTTGCCGTGCCCAAGCGAGGCGTATAGCTCTGTGTCGTGCACCCATCAAGGGGGCTCGAGTTAGGCGTTGGCTCCCAAAGCCCATATCGTGCAGGGTACGTTGCACAGTCCGGACGCTGATGCTTGTTGAGGCTCCAGCATTGAATTCCGATGATACCTGTGATAGTGTTGCACGCCAATCGCGTGAAACGGCTCTTGACAGCCGACGATAGTCACGTTCACCCAATGTCTTTTTACGGCCACACTGGTATCGTAGGTTGGAGGTTTTCCGGAATTCTTGTAGTCACGGTACACCCTTGCAATGGTCGTCCGTGAAAATCCTAACTTCGTTTCTACCTCCGAAATACCATCGCCCATCTCACGAGCGCCAACTATGACACCGCGTTGAAAATCGATTAAATCGTAATTACTTGTCATTCTCATGCCGAAAATAGCTCTGACACCTGGCAAGGATGTCTATCGCTTTATATACGCACTGGCGGACGCAACGGAGTACGCGCATAGGTGACATTGCTATGTATTTTGCATAAGCTCGTCTGTACCAGTTTTTCTGGCACTTCAGTGTATACAGTAATGACCAATTAATTAAGGACAGTAGACCATTCTATGAAAATATCTTGATATGTTATCCTTTCTCTTCAAGTCACAACAGCTGCATAATCAAATGATCAAAAAAACTACCAGAAGTAGCTCGCAACATGTTATTTAAATGGTATTGGGAAAGAGATCTAATCTAATGGACTTTGTGCAAGGGAAGGTAGCAGCTGCTTGGATGAGCGGTGAGAATGTTCGGAAAAATACTGCACTTGTGCAATGTGAAAGAGAAACAGTAGTAAGAATATGCAGAGAGTGGATGACGCAGTAAAAAACCGTTAGTAAACTCATGACCTGTGATCCAAAACAGCTTGTTGACGGTCGAGGTGAATGGAAGACAGCCTGCTTTGTACAAACCAACAGACCCTCAACAGTAAGCCTAATAACAATGGATTTGAATCAGGAGCAATGCCAATCAGCAAAACTTCACGACTTGTGGAATGCGCAAGAGTAATAGTAGTAAGAGTATACAGAGAGTGGTTGACGAAGCAAAAAAGCGGTAGTGAACCCGTGAGCTGTGGCCTAAAACATCAAGCTGACCGCCAAGGTGAATGGAAAACAGCCTGATTTGTACGAAGCAACAGACCCTCAACAATGAGCCCGGTAACAGAGGATGTGTATCAGGGACAGTGAAATAATAACATACAGTGGTAGAGTATACAGACAGTGGTTGATGAAAAAAAAAAAAAAAAAAAAAAAAAAAATTGGCCTCTGATCGTTCGTCTGAAAGGGGTCCGGGTTCGAATCCCGGTGAGGCATGGATGTTGTGTTTGTCTTACGGCACTGGTTCTCTCCCTTCCCTGGAACCAGTGACCCTAAATTAGGGACGGGCGACTGCTTATAGCCCATTGAGTTGCTCACGGTGGTCGTTAAACCTCCAATCAAAAAAAAAAAAAAAAAAAAAAAAAAAAGAAATAAAAAAAAAGGTTGTGAGCGCATCCATTGTGGTCGGAAATGACTAGTAAATGCACGAGGTGAATGGTAAACATATTGATTTATACAAGCCAACATACCTCAAATGATCTCGGTAACCGAGGATTTGAAATGGAGACAATGTCAATCAGCGAAAATTTGCGACTTGTGGAATGTGGAAGAGGAAGCATACAGATAATTTTTGACGAAACCGAAAACCGGTAGTGAGCGCATAACCAATTATTAGGAACAGGTAGTTGACTGCGTAGGTGAATAGAAGCCAATCTGATTTGTACGAGCCATCAGACCCTCAGCAATGTGACTGATCGTGCGTCCAAGATGGGTCCGAGTTCGAGTCGCCCGGTGAGGCATGCATCTTGTGTTTGTCTTACGGCACTGGCTCTTATCATTCCCTGGAACCAGTGGCCATAAATTAGGGACATGCGACAACTTATAGCCCACTTAGTTGCTCACGGTGGTCGATGCCCCCCCCCGCCTCTCAAAAAACAAAAGGACCCTCTCAACAGGTGTGTGTGTGAGTGCTTGGAAAAGTACTGCACTTGTGGAATTTGAAAGACTAGTAAGAATAAGGTGACAATGGATGACGTAGCGCAAAATCGTTAGTAAACACATGACCTGTGATCCGAAACAGCTTGTCGACGGCCGAGGTGAATGGAAAAATCAACACACCCTCAACAGTGAGCCTAATAACAATGAATTTGAATCAGGAGCAATTCCAATCGGCGAAACTCTACGGCTTGTGGAATGTGGAAGAGTAATAGTAGTAAGAGTAAACACAGAGGAATTGGCGAAACGAAAAACCGGCCAGCACGTGGCCTGTGATCAGAAATTCCTACTCGTCTGACGAAGTGAGAGGGGGATAATAGAATTGGTGTGGGGAAAGAATGAGTCAAACAGCACAGAATTCGGTTCAAGGATAATACCAAAAATATTCCTGTGTTCATTGTCCGTACTCTTACACCGTTTCCTTTACAACAGCCAGAGACCAGTCTGTACATTATTGCTATCTGCAGTGAGCTGAACAAAATGCCTCCAGTTGGCTCAGGGACGCCAGAGGTTGATGCTGACTGATTGGAAAAGAGTTATACGGGTCTGACGAATCATGTTTCTCCGTGGATATGCGAGTGTCGAGAATATTGAGAGTATGAATCCATTTTGCATAGCCCCAAATTTACACACTGGCAGTATAATATGGTCTCGACTTTGCATTCAACAAGGAACTCCCTCGAGTAATGATTACTTCCAGCTGCCAAATGCACCATGCCACAGAGGCTACATTGTCTGGGAGTAGTTTCAGCTACATAATGTAGATATTTTCCTGTTTCTTTGGCATTCTCAGTCTACAGGCTTGAATCCCATTATGCATTTGAGAAGGAAAGTCGAGCGAGACGTCTAACTTCTGATAAGCTTCCGTATGATTTGCATGAATTGGAAGATGCCATTTATTCTGCATGAGTGGGCCAATATTTCAAAGAAAAGTTAGCAAAAATTGGATGGATGAATGTTTAGATGAATTTCTGGCGCTCTGTAGGCCAAAGGCATTGCAACACTACACATTAGAAGGTAGGTGGTCCTAATGAACTGTTCGCCTTCTGTAAATTATGTGAAAATTGTTGTACGTTGTTTTTGAGAACAGTGGCAGTGTAATTTTATTATACTTCATGGAAGTTTTCTTAATGACGAGAGCAATCATTTTTCAGCTCTATGTTAATCTCTCGGATGCCTATCCTATGTAAGAGATCGTTTTTTGTTTTTCTTTCCCTCGTTCGGGCAAAGTATTGTAAAAGTAGAACGTGGATTCTCAATTTCTACAAACTATACAAGTACTACAAGAGGTCGGAGGTCAAGATAAACATCTGAAAATCTAGGACTTAGTTGCAGAAATAACTTGCTGTGTTTTTCTCCGATCATCTGGGCATAAAGATTGCATGCGTCAAACATATGATCAAGCAGCAGCACTGCAACGATCGTTCAGTTGTTTTTCACTAGAAAACCTTTTTTCATTTTTACCAATTTGTGTGTGTATTGTCGTCTACGTGTGATTCCTGAGCAATGGTCATCTAGACATATGATTAAACTCTAGATGACATTTTAAGACATATGATTATTTTGCATATGATTAAAGCCATGAAGCGATGAACAAAATTTTATTTAAAATCATGAGGTGAAATACATATTTCAAATCCGAAACGCTGTTATAAATACTTTGAAACCATTCACTCTTCGTGGACATTTGTATATACGTGGTTTCTGCTGTTTATTATTGTGGCCATCAAAAACAGAGAGATAGAGAGAGAGTGTGTGCGTGTGTGTGTGTGTGTTTCGTTAGCCTCCCAGGTGTTTTATGTTTAACTATAGAAAAAAATCAATAGTAAAATCAATCGCACAAAACTTCCAAAAATAAATTTTCCGGAAGAATGAATTTTAGCCTCCCCAGTGGCGCAAGTTCTAAGGGATGGCTTCTGATCAATCGTCCGGGATGGGTGCGGGTTCGAATCCCGGTGAAGTATGAATGTTGTGTTTGTCTTACGGCACTGGCTCTCTTCCTTCCCTTGAACCAGTGGCCCTAAATTAGGGACGACTGACTGCCTAGAGCCCACTGAGTTGCTCACGGCGGTCGTTAAACCCCCAATCGAAAAAAAAAATGAATTTTATTGAGTACCGTTTAGAAACCACGCCATAGTCCTTCTTTCAGCTCTTTAACTTCACTGGTGAGTTATTGACCCACAGCACTTCAGCCAGTCCCGTGGCTAATTAGTTTTGACATGCTACTGACGTACAATAAATTAAATGAATATTGATGATGCTTCGACACAACCGCAAGGGTTAGTTGGTAAGCTATCTCATTGGGAGCTGGCAATCGTACTGTTTTGGCTCACTTCATGAGCATCCTCTCTTGCTTTTCCTTTTCATTCATCTGGTGCGTGGCACGTTGCAAGCTATCTGGCCTTCTTCCATAAAATTTCATCACACACTCACCCACTGTCCCACTCACTCTCTCGTTGACAGTATGCCTTCATTTGCAGGCTCTTTCTCGCCTTCCCAACAATTCATTTGATGATCTTCCATAAATTTAAGGCAATTTAGACTGCCTTAAATTTATTGTTTACCTATATTAAATTTATTGTTTACCTATATTAAATTTATTGTTTACCTATATATTTTGCCTACTGCAGTGGCGCAGTGGTCTAATTGCTGGTTTCTGGCTGACCCCGTTCGGTAAGGATTCCTAAAAATTCAGGATTTTTCCAGTAGCAGCTATTAAAAACGGCTTCTATTTCAGTTGTATCCGATCAGCAGATTTTACATATGATTAAAGAATTTTACAAAAAAGTTGAGAAATATAAAAAACCAATGAAATCTAAAACAGCGAGAATACTAAATAAAAAAAAAGAAGTTGAAGCTTTTCGGGTGTCTACGGAAAATAGGCTGTTTGATATATCAGCGTTCAAATGTTGAGACACCCCACTTTGTGTAAGTGCAAGAATAAAGTACTTATTAAAAAACAAGAATATTTGAACAATCAAAGTCATCAGAGAAAAAAAATGGCTGTTGGCTCGGTAAATCTTGATGCTAGCCAAAAGCTCAAACGTGCAATATACAGAAAATTTAATGAAACTAAAATTCCTTCGCCTAGTCCTTCAACTTCTCAGTAAAATGTAAATAAGCTATCCTCAGGTAATTGAAGTAGTGAAACATCAGAGGAAGAGGAGATTGGGGATGGAGAACGGGGTGGTAAATATGTCATGAAAAGTGTTTGGGATGGAAAAGTATCTTGTTTGGGAACAAATGATCCAGACAAATGCGGGCTAAATTGCCAAGTCTAGCACAGGCTTGGGATTGCACGAAAACTTCTGATAGGTCAGCTGCTGTAAAAGCAAGTTCTGTATTAATGGATGTGGGAATAATAGCAGAGGAAAGTACTAGCAAAATTATAATTTTGCTAGGTCGAAGTAATATTAGAAAGAAAAAGAAAAGAAAGCGCTAAGAAATTAAAAACGAATCAATTGGAAAAAAGTGATATACTTCATGCTGTTTATTATACTTTGGTAGTCGAAAGGATAAAATATTTGTTCAAGAGAATATACAGCAAGCATTGCCAAAGAGCATATTGTGTTGATGTCAGAGCCAGGTTCGACAAAGGCATCTGAATATTTCGTCTGGCAAGATCAAAGTAAATGAAGTCATCATAATAAAGCTTTTGAGAGAAAACACGGACTTAACAAACTTAGTTAAGATGGAATAGCTGTAAATACTGGAATTCATAATGGCTTTATTTGTCGTCTTAAAAAAATACTGTAAAACTGTTACAATGGTTTGTTTGCGTGCCGTATGCGATTGGACTACCATTACTCCATTTAATGCAGCATTTAGATAAACAAACTGCTGGGCTCTCAGCATTTTCTGGTGAGATTGGAAAAAATGTCCCATCTTTTGATCAGCTTCCTATTGTAGAATTCTAAATAATGGTCACCGAATTACCATATTGGTTTTAATAACCTAAGTACTGATCAAAAATATTTGTTCGAAAATTACCAAATGACAATTTGTCATATAGTTTAGCAATCGGATAAACTGGGGAAATGGGACATTCAACATGGTTGACACTTGCTAACAGAATACTGCGGTTGCATGCAGGAACGATGAATCCCTCCAACAATTTGAAAGTATTGATGAATTATATTTTAAAAGTTTATGTTACACCTGGGTCTTAAATAAAAGTCCCTATGTTAAGGTGGTCGGTTACATTTGTGTAATTTGATCAAACGATCTAGATATTTGTCAGTTGAGTTACGAACAAAGTTTAACAAGTAACTCAAGTTATAACGTAGAGGGGGAGATGTGACGTGCCTGCCCAGCAGGACGCACACGACATAAAGGAAGGTAGCAGCAAGAACGAACGTCTGCGTAGCTCAGTTGGTAGAGCGACTTGTTCCGGAATAAGTGGACTCGGGTTCGATTCCCGGCGTGGACCAAAATGACGGAGAAATTTACTTCGTAATGGCGCCTGAACTTTCTAGATGACCCGGCCGTTCCAGATCTCGTAATGGTGTGATGTTCATTCCACACCGCGAGAGAGGAAAAATAAGAGATTCCCTTCTCCAGCGCTTTGAAAAATAAATGTGTGTGACGTTGCATTCCACACACTAGATTGACTGGGAGTTCTCAAGTGCACGTTGCACAGAGGATGGCTGCCTGCAACGATTCATGGTCACGGCTGACCCGTGGTCCATGCCCCCGGCCCTCTTTCGGGGGGATGTGACGTGCCTGCCCAGCAGGACGCACACGACATAAAAGCAGATAGCATCAAGAACGAACGTCTACGTAGCTCAGTTGGTAGAGCGACTTGTTCCAGAAAAAGTGGACTGGGGTTCGATTCCCGGAGTGGACCAAAATGACGGAGAAATTTACTTCGTTTTAAAGTCAACGAATATTTTGGATACCCCGAAAATATTTTGATAGCTATGCTTGATGACGAGCATTCACGTATCAGGAAAATGTGTTAATTTGCATTTTGAAAGCCAGAACTAAGATCACTACGAAAGCAATTAGAAAGTTTAAAGTAACAAGATTTCATTTTGAAACTAATTGTGAGAGCGAACGTGCTTATAGTTCCTATGTGGACCCGCTCACAACAATTATAACTCTGTGGCGTCCACGCTATAGGTGCATCTCACAGTCAATGGAAATATCTCAAACGTTCGTTCCTCAGATTTTACCCAAACTGTGACTGGGTGAACAGACGAAACCTCCCCCCCCTTTACTAAGATTATATTATCAGCGAATCAGGGAGGTAGTTTGAGACGGCCGAAAATACAAGCATAAATTACTCTGGAGATAAAATAACACAGGTGGATTCGTTTTCAAACTTAACAGAAGTTTATTATGAAAAATAACTGAAGTTGGAAGTCAGTCTGTCCGTAGGAATACCACTTTCCGGATGTCGATCAGATGCCCCTCAACTAATGCCGATATAGTAAACAGTCCAAGTAAACTTGACGTCTTTATTACAATAATACGTTCCTATGCTTGGGAGAGAGTCCTCCTCGTCTAAGGGGTGACCTGTGTCTCCAGGTAAAGATTCCTATCCCTAATCATATTCCAACTCCGCTCTGCACTTATTCTCCGTTGTTGCGTTAGATTTATCCTTTCCTGGATAATTAAATAAAGCAAGTGAGGTTTCCTATCATAGGGACCTGTGTTACCTCTAAAAAAACTTATCTTTGCAAAGATCCTTTGACGCCGTTCAGTACCTCGACTGAACTCCCGGACCCATAATGCTAGGCCCGTCAAAAACTGGAGACCCTTCGAGCCCTGTTTAACTGCGAACTTGCTCCTGCAATTCCCGAAAACAGACTAACGCACTCCGTCTTCTCATGGCCCACCTCTCCCAACTTTAGTTGACGCTGCACATCCGTCCACCGCTCTCCCCCCCGGCGTCTTACTCCCTTCATACACTCCCGTTCTCCTGGTGTCGACGTCACCAACACTAGCGCGTCTCTTTCTTTTTACGAACCTCTCGATTCCTCCCGTAGGTGACCGGCACTTCTGATGTTTCCATTAGCGGTATTCTCTTTGACAGACTTAACTTTCCACAAAGTACAAGAAACATCAAATGCAATACATACTGGATATATGGGTACAATGGTAACGTCTAGGTTTCTAGACATGTAGGCTTCTGCTCGCTGCTTTTACAATATCAGCGGATGTCGCCTGGTTTAATCGCTGATGCCTATCTGCCTGGGCGTGGCATCCACTTCCTCAGAACATGAGAACCTCAGAATCTCTTTGTCATGCTCTCACTCCTTGTGAAAATGTTCGGGAACAATCCATTGCTCTGTTATGCGTTGAACCATTTTGAGTTCCTTAAGTAATTGCATATATGTATATGAATACCTCACACATTAACATAAAATCGAATAAGCGTAATTTTCATCATATTAGTCTATTAGTGTATGTTTCTTTTCTAATTATAATAAGCATAATGTCCAGTTCATTATTTTCTTGGGCATAAATAATGCGCCCGCTCTCACACTAATAATAATTAGACTGAGTTAAACTGGCAACAGTCGCTGTTATTGAGCCAACAATCAAGAAAAAAATCCCTACTATGCTAATCTGAATCACGTTCAAGTGCAAATAAAACTTTTGAATTTCCCTTGCCATTCTCAGGCAGTAGAGCGTTGTGTGAAACTAGATACTGAAGCAGCCCAGACAGTAAACAAACCATAAGCAAGGGACAGCTTTATAAGATCCAGAATTTCGTCTTGACTACTATTACCGAAATCTGAAACCAAATCGGATATCCTGAAAAATCTAACATGAACTATTTGATATAAAATCACCATCCTGTGGTAAGTTCTGCATTGTTTTGATTTAGAAACTACATGCGAGTTATATTCTAACAAAATTTTTGATCTCATATTTTGGAAATTTATTATTACATTTGAAGGCGTTGGGGCACTGGAAGGTATAATTATATAAATCCTAATACTGTATTTGCAGGGAAAGCAGAGACACTGTATGACTGCTTTTTCGTTTATAAGACAATTAAAATTCTGCCGAAATTTTATTTTAGCCCGTTTTCACTCAGCCCAAATGTACATCAAGTTGGGACATGCAAGTGATTAAAGTTTCAGTAAAAATTCGCATGTGTTTTCAGAGCAGCACCCTCTGAACACCCCACTCTTGTCAAACGAGATGTTGCAATCAGTGAAGAGCCGACATTGATCCAAAAGAGAGTTTCTTCTGTCTCACTACACCGCATCGCCGAAAAGAGTTGCATTACGAACACTGCCGAACTTTGGGTGAAGAAAGATTGTTGGGATAAAAGTGCCACTTGCACTGGACGAAAACTCCGTTACAGTGATGCCAACTTGGCGCCAGTGGACAGATGAGTCTAGGACGCGCAGAAGTCCGGGAAATGGACCGCAAAGTCGCATGAATGCATGGGTTGACAGACACCTGTACCGCATGGGCGTGACCGATCACACAGCGACATCCACGATGTTAGCACAGCAGTGGAGCACTGTCCGAATTCAGGGTTCGTCCTCTAGCACAATTCGACGCGACGTCTGCTTAACAGAAGACTGGTCAACAGCAACTCATTGCTGCGCATTCCTTTGACCCTCATCCACAGACGCCTCAGGCTGCAATAGGGTCTCGAACACACATTGGGACGGTGATTGGTAGCAGGTCGTATTTTCTGACGAGTCATGATTCAGCTTGATGCACCTTGATGGTCGCATATGTGTTCGAAGACGTCTTGGTGAACAGCACCTTGCAGCGTCTTACCTGCCCAACGTCAAGCATCATGGTTTGGGGAGTCATTGGGTTCAATTCGCGATCTTACCTGAAACGCCCTGAAAATTTTAAAATACACTGGCGAAAAGTGAAAAAAAAACACTAAGAAGGAATTGGCGGACGATCATGAAATTTACATATGTTAATGGGGTCGAGTTTACGTAGGTGTGATGTTAATTTCGCGACCAACCGGTGAGCGCTTACGCCACAGCACTGCATAATATGCAAATTATCGTCGGTGATATTTAAGGAGTACGGCGAAGTGAATGTAATCAGTCGTCGGCGATATTTAAAGAGTACGGCGAAGTGAATGTAATCAGTCGTCGGCGTACGGAAACGTGCAAAGACCCTGAAGAAGCTTCAATGCCTGGACATGGAAGAAGTGTACGATTTCAGCAGCTATTGGACTTTGAGCGAGGTCGTCTAGTCGGACTCCGCGAGGCTGGGTGGTCGTATCGTCGTATTGCGGAGCGAATTGGACGGGGAGTATCGTTGGTGGTACGATGATGGCGTAGATGGTCCGAGGAACATTACCACATGAGAAGACGTGAAACCGGGAGTCACAGACGGACTGATCAGCGGACCGATCGACGAATAAGAAGAGCGGCGTTGTCAAGCAGAACATCCACTGCGACGCAAATCCGAGCTGCCGTTGCACCTGGGGTGACTGTGCGAACAATCCGCAACCGCCTACTGGATGCAGGACAACGTGCACGTGTGCCTCTGGCATATGTACCTCTGACTCCAGCCCACTGTCAGGAACGGTTGCAGTGGTGTCGCCAACGTTTGCACTGGAGAACGCAATGGCGATCTGTCGTGTTCAGCGATGAAAGCAGATTCTGCTTGGGAGCCTCTGATGGCCGTGTGCGTGTTCGCAGACACACAGGGGAGCGTCTCCACCCTTTTTACATCCGCCAGCGACACACAGGGCCTACACCTCGTCTCCTGGTGTGGGGAGCGATCAGCTATCAATCCCGTACACAACTAGTGTTTGTACCGGGTACGTTAAACAGCACCTCCTACATCAACAACATCATTCATCGCGTTGTTGTGCCATTTGTAAGGTCGGTCTATAGTGGTGTTTTCCAGCAAGATAACACACGGCACGTGGAACGCAACATGCACTTCAGGGTGTGAGACAACTTCCATGGCCTGCACGTTAACCGGATTTGTCCCCCATTGAGCACGTGTGGGATTTTATGGTACAACGACTTATCCGGTCTCCACGGCCAGCCACGACCATCCCCGATTTACGCGTCCAGGTTGAGGATGCTTGGAACTCAATACCCCAAACTTACATCCAACATCTGTACGACAGACTCCATGCCAGAATTGCACAGTGTGACGCAGTTCATGGCGGTTCAACCTCGTACTAACCACGTTACACGGAAGTGTTATTTTTCAGTTTACCAGCAAATACAACTGTATTTTGCCATAATGTTTTGATCACGCTATCCTCTGTATTCCGTTATTATGCTGTATAAATTTCGTTGGTATCAGACGTCTCCTTCTTGGTGTTTTTTTTCACTTTCCACCAGTGTATCTGCTAAACATTCAGATGTCCATTTTTCGGCAATTTGGTTGTCGACATATCCGTTATTTTGTACACGATACCATTCGTTTGTTTCTATCGAGTTAGCCTCCATCAGGTACTGTGAAATCCTTCTTTCTGAGTTTTTCAAGAACGTTCTGAGCTCCTCAAAGCAGTATTCCTTTGCTAACTAAGGCATTCACAAATCTCGCATTCCTAAACAATTTTATAGAGGCTTTTGCGTCTTCAGCACATTTACGTTGTCTTTTTCTGTTTCAATTTCTATTTGATATGACCTCTTTAATGATTACAGATTTTGTTTATGAAATTTTGCTGTGGAATATTCAGTATCAAAGCAGCTTACCCTTGACTGAAATATATATTCCCTTCCAAAATTACATAAGCGATCCTTATACACTTAGGCGCATATGTCCAAAATCTGTTATGCTGTTCTCAGGAAATCATTTGACATTCTATGTCGGGGAACTGAGCATTGGAGAACAGTATGCTATGAATGTTAGACCTAGAGGTCTTCCCCAATCTTAATTTGGAAAGCCCGGTACAGACTTTCCAGATTTCTGCCCGTCTCATTTCAGACTTTCATCACGTGTTCTCCGCTAATTATTGCAAACAGGAGGCTTTCTCTGAAGAAACAAAACTGCCCTGTTGTACTGAACTACCTTAGTGGTAAACGGAATGTAACGCAGAGAGACGTTCCATTTATCTCAGGAATACCTGCCACAGTTGTGGTTTAGATCTGACTGCCTACGTCTTTTACAAATGTTAACGCATTTCGTCTTCCGCATTTAAATATAAACAGTGTACAATGTAGACATTTTGTGAAATTCATGAGCCACTTCCCGTGATTTTTTTCGCGAATCAACGAAGCAATATTCCTGGTACAACTTTTCCCGCGAAATTCAGGAAAAAAAAAAAACTCTTAAATTTCACGGAACTTTCGTAGGCTAGAAAAATTCTAAATTTTCAAAAACCTTTCCGCAATTCATTTCTTATCTTAACGAAAAAACTCCGTTCTCACATTTTCCGTAGCCATCTGACAAAAAATTTCCTTTCCGGTAATTTTTCATCAGATGATAACGGGAATACTTGGGGGTTTGATTAAATGCTAAATTTCAGTAGTCTGTCGAAGTATTTGATTTCGAAATTCTGTAGCGAGATCGAATATTGCGAAAAGTATATCGCATAAAATTTGATTACTGTGGCACTGCATATTTTTTCTCTTCTTCCCCATTTTGTTCACCAGCTATTATATATTGAGTTACGTAAGAAACCGTGTGCTTAATATACACTGAGTGGCCACTTTATTATAATCACCCCCTCAGTACTTCGTTGGGCCACCTTTTGCCTTTAATACTGCGTCGGTTCTTCGTGGCATGGACTCCACGAGATGTTGATAGGTGGTTTGTGGAATCTGAGACCATGCTTGATGAATAGCACTTTCCAGGAGTGTGAGATTGCAGGGTTGTGGATCCAGCTGTCTGATGGCTCGTTCAACTTCATACCACAAATTCTCAATGGGGTTGAGATCTGGAGATTGTGGGGGCCACCTAAGCAAAGTAAACTCACCGGCATGTTCCTGAAACCAATCCTGTACAATACGAGCACTATGGCAGGACGCATTATCTTGTTGAAAGTAGCCATTGCCATTGGGATAAACCATCCACATGACAGGATGCACTTGGTCCGCAACGATGTTTAGATATGATGTGAGAGTCAGACGTTTATCCACACGAATTAAAGGGCCCAAAGCATGCCAGGAAAACATTCCCCAAACCATAACGTTGCCTCCACCGGCTTGAAGGGTTGTTGTAATGCATTTGGGGTCCATGCTTTCGTGCTGTTTCCGCCAATTTCTCACTCGGCCATTGGCATGGTGCAACTGAAAACGTGATTCATCGGACCACATAATTTGTTTCCAATTATCGATTATCCAATCCATGTGCTCCTGTGCGAACTGGAGACGTTGTCTCTTGTTAACTGCAGACAGCAAAGGTGCTCGAACAGGCCTTCGGCTGCCATATCCCATCCGATGCACTGTACGGCGAACAGTGCGTGCAGAGATCATTTGAGGGGATCCTTGATTAAGATGGTCTGTAATTTGTTGCACTGTTGCCCTTCGGTTGTCTGTTACCAGTCTGGACATTCTCCGTTTCGCCCAAGCGGTCACTAGTCGATGACGACCACACGTTGCACGTAGAGACCCAGTTTTTTGGCTGACAGTCCAGTCTTTAAACACTTTAACAACAGCTGCTCTGGAACATTTCACGAATGCGGCGGTTTCGGTGATACTCGCTCCATGGCTCCGAGCTCCTACAATCATCCCACGTTGAATGTCCGTCAAATAGCATTTTTTACGCATCTCGTCATCCAAAAATCACTTCTACTACTGTCGCAAGCACTAAGCTTTCCCTTTTTACACTAGCCTCGCCTTCTGGCGGCAATAGCGTGCAACCATAGCTCATTTGCTTAAAACTGTCAGGTGGTCATAATAAAGTGGCCACTCAGTGTATTATACAGGCGATTGTATGTACGATGTCTATGTATGAGTCTGTGGAGTCCTTAAGACAAGAGCAAATTTTATATTTAAAAGTTTTGTAAAAAAATTTTAAAAAATATAACACCTTCTCTTAAAGATAACTGAAAGTTACTGTCAGTTGAAAAAAGATCTCAAACTCCAAATCATTCTGTTGCTTCGAAAAATCACGATGAAAAAATATACGTAATTTCTAATAAGACCTCCTACAGAAAAAATAAAATTATTAGAAATGCATTCAAAAAAATAATGAGTTCTAACAGAATATAAAATGTCTAAATTACTCGCATTAATAAAACAAAAAATCACCATCGCCCAATTAGTTTTACCTTTAACGTGAGATTATGTCTTCTGACTTTCTGCCTCAGTGGTTAGCAAGAGCGGCTTCGATCCAAACGACTTGGGCAAAATCCCCACAACGGGCGCAAGAGTATTCTCTCGCTTAAGGGTAGAAATATTCATCGTCTTAGATTTTGCGAAATTTCTGTCTAAATACGGAAAAACTTGAATAGGACTTTTCTGAGAAAAAAAAAAGAACCTACTGACTACGGAAAATCTGTGAAAATGCGGAAGTTAAAAAAAATGAGAACATTTTAAAAACGGAAATTCCGTTAAAAAATAGACTCCGACAACTTTGCTGTATGTTATTTTCAGAAATTTTCCGTGAATTTACACGGCTTACTTTTAAGTGTACCCTCGATCCCCTAATATGCAAACGAAACTTTCAAACCTCCTTATCTCCGTTGTAACAACGAATCACGCGGGAATTGGTTATCTGGTTTCGTAAAGCTGAAGTGCCTGTTTATGTAAATATTTCTCGCCCCCCTCACAAAAAAAAAACGCGTGTTTTAGTTGCTAAAGCCAACGAAGTGAAACCTGAATTTGAATTTTTGAATTCAACCTTTAAAGAAATTAAGCGGGCCATTTCAGACCCTTATCTTACGGTCCGGCTTTTTAGTTTGACCTCTAAGTGCCAAATATACACCCATCGTCATGAAAATCAGCCCACCAATATTAATGCGAAATTCTGCGAATAGCTACGGAGAGGGCAGACATGCAAATGATTAAAGTTTCGTGCGATTCCGAATGCGCGCGCGTCCAAGACCGGCGCTGCAATCGCAATCCTTGCGGCTTATAAGGCGCCGCGCAGGGGACTCCACATTCGTGTCGAAGTGCATGGTAAGAGTGAGGTGAGATCCCTGAACAATAGACATGCCGAGGTTCCTTCTCCGTAGTTATACGTACTGGCAACTGACTGAGTTTGAACGAGGCCGTATCGTCGGAATGAGAGACGCAGCATTGCCGGCGCGCCTAATCGTCCGCCATTTGGGCAGGCCAAACAGTACGGTGCGATTGTGTTGGGAGAAATGGACACGGGAAGGCACACAGACACGGCAAACTTGCTCTGGACGATCCAGGCACACCAACGTCATAGAGGACTTTGGGATCGTGAGAGCGGCACGCACAGATGCAACGACGTCTTTGTCCAATATCCAGAGACATGTGGCGGATGTACACGGGAGTCCTGTGTCCGCCAGAACTATTTACAGACGCCTGGCAGAGGCAAATTTACACTCTCGACGGCCCTTACGTTTTCTGCCATTAACACCTGACCATCGTTGGCTTCAATTTTAAGCAAATTTCTCTCTCATAATATTGGTGTCAGCAGCGCACAACATCGAATGCTACAAACTGCCGACATATAGTGTACAGCCACGAATCCCGCTTCTCTGTGGGAACGCACGACCACCATGTCAGAGCGTGGAGGACTGCAGGTGAGCGCTACAATCCCAATCTCACTGTATAGCGGCACACGTCCCGAACTGCAGGCGCGATGATCTGGGGAACCATCGCGTATGGCAGCCGGACTTCCCTCGCAGTGCTCCGAGGGACGTTGACAGCCCAGCGCTCCGTACAGGAGATCCTGCGTCCCCATGTGTTTCCTTGCCTGGCGGGTTAACCCGGAGCCATTTCCCATCAAGATGACGCCCGTCCGCACACGGCTCGGTTTCCCAGGACTGCCTTCGTCATGCTTCGACGCTTCCGTTCCCTACCAGATCGCCTGACCTATTGCCCATCGAGCACGTTTGGGACCAGATGGGACGCCGGCTTTCTCCATGTCGCAGTGTTTGAGATTTAGAACGTCAGTTGCAAGAAGTGTGGGCTAATCTGCTCCAGAATAACATACGACATCTCTTTGACCCTATGCCGGACCGTATAAACACATGTATCTGAGCACGAGGCGGTCCGACGCGGTACTAAAGCTGACAAGAACGTGTACCGTATGCCTGCGGGAAATCGTCTTGCTCCTGTGATATTGTAATCACTTCTGTCCTTGGTATGTATCATCTCACTACTAAATTCTCATTTCAATCCGACGCCTCCTTCTTGGTGCGCGGATTTTTTATGACAATGAATGTACCTCCACGTCTTTCGTTTTACTTAGTGATTTTCAGCACCTGATTATTATTTTTTTTATGGACGGTTTAACGACCACCGTGAGCAACTTATTGGGTTTTAATCAGCTGTCGGTCCCTAATTTAGGGTCACCGGTTCCAGGAAAGGGAGAGAGCCAGTACCGTAAGACAAAAACAAAATCTATTCCTCACCGGGATTCGAACCCGGTCATTCACGGACGACTGGTCCCTGATTAGTTGACAAATGAATCTTCTTTTTGTGAGTCTAAATGTGTTTTTCTTTAATTTAGGTGCAAAATGCTAAACCTGGAAGCAATGTCTCCTTTAAGCTGTGCTCGCGGCCGCGCAGCAACTTAACTTCCTCCGCGTAATAAGCATTTTAGGTTAAAATTTCTAAATCCCTAATTAATTTTCATAAAATCGAAAATCAATTACCTGCAAAAATAATAAATAAATAAAATCCGGGCTCTCAGAAGTCAAAACAACACTTTTCTTAAATGTCGTTCGCCTCCTTCTAAGTTCGTCTCATTGTCCTCTTCATTCTCAAACGCTTTTTGCACAGTAGACTTATGCGAGCAGATATTGAACGTGAGAATGCGGATTAGCGATTTTCCCACGCCGAGAAATAGGCAGATATTGAGTCTTTTCTCAAAACAACACATCAGCGCCAGCCGATTACAGCAAACCGTAACCAAGTTCATTGCACTAACTAATGCACCCATGCTAGTTGGCGGAGGTAAAGCATTCCGGTCAGTTAAATTGTAAGCCGCTGGTAAAAGGGTTTTGCTCAAGCCTTGTTCGATAATGAGGCGGACTTATTCCAGAAATAAGTTTGAGCTTCTCACTTTTTATAAAATAAATATTTTAATTAATGAAATGTTTTTAGTAATTTTTTTTATTTAGAATCACTTGGGGAAAGAACGTGATAAAAATGGGGGAGATTAGAAATGATAAGGATTCCAATCCAAGTTCCAACTTCTGCTGCATTAGTAAGAGAACCTGAGAAATTAATTTTTTTTGCTCAAGTGGTTTTGAAGCCTGCCCAGATCATTGGGTTAGACCCGCATTGCCCAAGGCCACTTAGAGGGAATATTACCTTGATATATTGCCCGGTCCAGCGAAACACCGAAATACTCAAAAATAAAAATAAAATAAAAAAAATGTCCAGCTCATGCAGACCTGTAATTAGACCTACTACGTGTCAGTTAGACGCTGAGCCGCTGGCTCTGTTGCGACCCTCCTTCATTTCTTCCCAAGATTGGTTTTACTATCGCTAAAGATAAAAGATCAAGACTGACTCAAAAATAATAATCTAGTCTCATTAAAGGGATATTTGCAAGAAGGGAATAAAGTGACCCTAAGCTATAAATAAGGATGTCTCTTATCAGTAAAACTTTCCAATTGGAAAAAATGTCATCCTAGAGAGAAGTGAAAATCAGTGGTCTTCGAGAAAAACTCTATGAATATACCGAAAACAGTTTTGTTCGGTAAAATTCCAAATATCCATGAAGACATGCAAATAGAAAACCCATGTAGACCTAAGCCGGAAGCAACTTATCTGTTGAGATTTATACCCATCGAAAGTGGATCTCATAAGCGGCGATTTTCACATATGTGCCCATTTTCATAATAGCTTTTCCAGTTTTGAGTCTTATAAGCCACTGCCTTACAACCACTGAGCCTTAACAGCTACAGTCACTTTATCACGCTTTTTTTTTATTTAGTTGTAAGGCCAACATTTTAAAAGACTGACTTTTTATGAGCCCTAACCCACACACGATATGAAATACGACGTTAAAGTGCTCCGTCATTGAGGATATACGAGGGTAAAAGATGGTGAAAATGAATCTTAAGAGAAAGAAAGAGGGAAGATGACGTTCATATCTAAGAATACAAGGAGCCATCGCCTCAAAATATTGTTACAGAATTACTATTTTGAATTGAAAACAGATTCTGATAAAGAAAAGGAAAGTTCTTGAATCATTATTTACCAAGTAATTTCTTTGCCGAAATTTCATTTAAAAATGGCCGTTTTATGAGATATTGATTTCAGTAACGAAAAAGAGCAAAGTTGCTTCTTGAAGTTTATTGATTTGCCGATATTACGTTATGCCATATTTTCAGTCCATAGTTGATTACGAATTTTTAGAATGGTATGATGGAGCGCCGAGTATAGATTTCCAATGTTCTGGTTAATCGGGCGTTTTATATTCTGCTTTGTTTTTGATGGTTTTATCTTGATAATGAAATATGGAAGTGCCCTAGCCTTTCATAACTGTAGGCACGTTTTACTTAATTCTAAGCAAAGGCAAACACATAAAACTCTCTTCCATTTTTGCAAGAAATGCCTGGAGCTCTAGCTGAGTTTTCTTAAAAGCACTCCCTTCTAATTCACACATTATAGTTTTAAGTAAATATAATACAGTGGAAATCAATTGTCGACTCCACGGAGCCTCATGCGGAAGTATTCTCAACGAATAATTTATAACTCGAGTTCAGATAACAGGAAAAGTGACTTGTATGGGCAAGTAGCTTCGCGGTTTCCAGGATTTGGCATTATTTCCTGTCTGAAAACCATCTCCACTGTGCACGACCCCAGCATTTTAAACTCCTCATATGTGCATGAAACAAGGGAGAAAATCTTCCGCACCTTTTACACAAGTGCACTATCAAGTTGTACAAAGCAAAAATGCATCGAAAGATTTCGTCTCTCCGAAAATCACTTCGAATCTAACGGCGCGGTTGCTCCCTAAAAGATGAGTGCATATAGTGTGTAAAACATGGACATTTCATGAGAAAAAACATGCTCTTTTACGCCAGCTAGTGGCAAAATCGCTCATTATGAAAGATTCATAGACATTTGCGAAACATTTCACGCAACTAATGGCTTGCGATGTAAAAAGAAATTTCAAATAGCTGTTTTATAAAGAGGGATATCGAGGAAAATGAAATAAGAATTTGTCCAGACTGCCCACATTTTGAAAACAAAATACCCAAATATGGATAAAATACCTGATCAAATTTCTTTTTCCCAATCCATGTTTTAGGCGCGTAGATATGGTTACATATATGTGGTAGGCAGAAATATGCGCTTACGCCTCCTAGCGGCAAAGCTGTTAGTTACAAAATATTACAAATGATTAAAACACACAATTGACGTGGATTAGGAACATCAAATAGAAGCCATTGCTCATTCCACGTTTATAAGTGAGTCAAGGAAAAATTATCATCGGCCGCCACCATGAACCGAACCCGGGGTCTTCCAGTTACGCGCCGTACATGCTACCACTGCACCTTTCGGAGGGACGTAATCTTTCGTTGCCTTTTCTTTTGCATCCTAGTTATTTGTTCAGTTGCTGCTTTCCATCTTTGGTGAGTCTCCAGCATTGTGCGGGGCTCCAACAAGCAACCTGCCATGTGGTTTGGCAGTTAGCCGTATGTGAATCTGGAGACTTAGAAGCAGCTGTGGTGCAGTGGTAGCATGTCCGGCGCGTAACTGAAAGACCCTGGGTTCGATTCCCGGTGGCGGCCGATGAGAATGTTTCCCTGACTCACTTATAAACGTGGAAAGAGCGAAGACGTCTTTTTGATCTCAAATTATATTTATGAATTATAATAAAATATTATACCTTCCCCGTGGCTATAGATGTACGCGCACTCCATGGATGGATGTTATAAACTGTAAGAAAAGCGGACTCGTTTGTGTTTGTAAGGAAACCTGTTTAATAAACAAAGTACTTCACTTGAGCTGTGGTTTACAACAAAAATCAGTACAAACACTGTAACAGGCAGCCCGATATTTAATGCCTCCAGACATTACTCCTCCCCAAAATCGGAGGAAATAAATTTACGCGCACCTAGCTCTCTCGTATAATCACATCTTCATGAGTCTTCCTCCTGCATTATTCACGTCGGCACCTCGCCTAGGCATTGATTTGACCTATGCACAACAGAAGTATTGTAGAATGTTGGCCCACGCTACTTGAAGAACGGTCTTCAGCTGATCTTTTGCTCTGGGCTTGCGTTTTGGCATCGCTTTCTTGAGAACACACCACAGATCCACGATTAGGTTCAGATCGAGTGAATTTGGACCCAGTTCAGGACTTGGACCCCAGGCAGTAGCGGAGCGTGCAGTATGCGGCTTGGCGAGATCTTGCTGGAAGATCGCATCTCACTGCGAATGTAGACGGGCCATGGAAGACAGTAAATGTTTGCAAAATTGCCTGGTAGCGTTGTACGTTTACAGTATCATCATACGGAACAAAATCACCAATGCTAGAATGTCTAAAACACCCCCATCACACGTGCACAGTGCATGGTAACATGACTTTTTGTTTCACATAGTTTCAACCTCCTGCATTGAGTCTTCATCCAGGACAGGTGCCCTCTGTCCCATGCAAATCGCTTCTTTCGCTGTACTGGCTTCAACATGGGCCTTCGCTTACTCTTATACGAGCCGTAGCCCATTGCATGTAGCCAGTTGCTAGCAGTTCGTGGATATACAAGTCGGTCTATGTGTTCACTCTACCGTACTGCAGCTTCCACAATTGTCTCAGGTCGGTATTTCATGACAAAGCAACGCAAAATTCGATCTCTTCTGGCGGTAGTCTTTGGCGGTCACCGCTGCTGCATCCAGGCGAGATTGAACCAATTTCCTCGTAGTGTCTGAAGAACGTTCTGAAGTAGACCAGTTCACACACGATTCCTGAGCAATCTGCCGCATAGCTGATCCATTTCCTTGTTCTGGAGGATCTTCTCGTGCACCTGCAGTTCTTACCTACGTCTTGCCATTTTTTTTCAAATTTTGAACAACGCAGTGATTGCACCAGATTTAATACTGCCCTTCGTTTGCATATTGTCATCTGCGCAAGACATAGCAGCAAAAATTTGCATGTACAGCAGAGCAGCGTCTGGTGATTGCTGGAGGAGCGGAAATCGATTGCCTCCGAGTTTTAGGGGGTGTAATTCCTCCAGGCCATATATCGAGATACCTGTTAAAGTATTTGTACCGATTTTTGTTGTAAACAACAACTCAAGTGGAGTACTTTGTTTATTAAACAGAGTTTTTTACACGAGCAAACGAGTCCTCTTTTCTTGCCGTTTATAACAACCACGCATGGGAGGCACGCACATTCATTGCCACGGGAAAAGTAAGTATTAAAATATTATGAATTATAATAAAATATTATTATTAAAAATAAATTATAATTATTAAAAGTTATTTAAAATACAAATAAATTATAACTAAATAATTATTTTCTTTAACCGCTGTTAGACGCAAACCTTTTTATTTTATTGAAGATTTTACGACAGCCGTGAGCAACTCAATGGGCTGTATGCAGTCGCCCGTCTCTACTTTAGAGCCACTGGTTTCAGGAAAGGAAGAAAGCCAGTGCCATAAGACAAAGACAAACATCCATGACTCACCAGGATTCGAACCCGGCCTCTTCACGGACGAATGGTCATAAGCACAAAATAAATTTTTGAAACGAACTTTTAGCAGCAGAAATATCGGAAAAAGCTATATCGACTTACGCTTCCTGGCGAGGAAACAATGAACTACTCTGAGAGAGAAATTTGCTTAAAATGTTTTCCGAGATGAGAATAATATTCCCGAAGAATTACTTTTTCATGACAAGGCGACGCAAATTATTTATGTTTAAAGAAGTCTACTTCTACTTTAAAAACAGAAATAGGTACTTACGCCCTCTTGCAGCAAAAATGTGTTTATAGTAAATTTGGAATTGTATGCAAAGCGTTCTTCATAATCAATGCTATGCGATAATGTGTTGTCTTAACTGAGGTAGGGGTTAATGAACATGTATTTAATTGGTCATAGAGGTGCAAGCGACTCTCAGCGTCTTTAAACGACCATGTCAGCTGTTAAACTAAAAAAAATGTAATTAAATTAAGAAAGAGAAAGTAAGAGAAGAAAAAAAGGAAACGACAGCCAGTGTCTATCATATTGATTTCGTGACACCTCAGATATGTATTTTATGTTCTGTCACTTCCATAAAACTAGAGAAGAAGAGATTTGTTATTTTGTCAAGTTGAAGGGACATTTTCTCGCGCAAACTAAATTGCGTCTGATGAAAGGAATCGTTAAACGCAGTCTGGTTTTTCCGAATTCATTTTTCCGTTGGCGTAATTCCTCTGGCTGTTCTCGTAGCAAACATTTTGATTTGGACTGCGTAGGAACTTCGACCAAATACTTCTCTGTAAAATGCTCAGGAAAATTTGAAACTGAAAAGTCATTCAAAAAATCTGGTGAATATTATTCTGTGCAATAAAAATGTTCTTCAGTTAAGGAGCGTTCGATAGATTTTGGTGTAAATAAAGGTCCGTATGTGTCAAATGCATTCAAGGGAAACTATACAGTGTTGTTCCTTTCCGTCTCATTGTGATCTTCTACTTTCTATTTTTTTTTTTTCTGAATTCCGAAAATTTGTTTCCTGAACACCAAAATAAAAGCTTCGTTAAAACTTCCGGCAGTACTAGTATACACAAGTTTGACGGAAAATACATTGTAAATAAAAACAATTCCAACAACGTTTCTTTTTACCGAAAACCCATTCTGGCCATAAATAATTGAACTAATGACAGGTGAATGTTTCATAAACAGGGTGAACCATAATTATCTGCCGATTAAAAATAATCATAAATTAGAAATAAAAGCAGCAGTTAACATAAAACAAGTGGTATTGTATAGGTACCCACCTGAATCTTATCTACAAGTCACAATTATTCAAATGTTCTATGTGGCTGCCACGTGTTTCACGACTACCCAGCAAAAAACAGTCTTGATGGCCCAGCACTATGTTGCCGCTGACGAACCGTCAATAAAATGTCCGGGCGGCGAACAGAAGGGCCAGCAGTTCAGGCCAACAGCTGGCCAACAGTTGGCACCCCATCAGTTGTCATATGTCACTACAGGGTCATCAGTGGTCCATCACAGGCAATAGCTGCCACAAGTGGCCCTTCAGTGGCCCTGCAAGCACGTGCCAGAAATGATGGCTAGCCTGATGTGGTCCGCTAGTGTGCCGTTAGTGGCAGCCAGCAACCACGTGACGTAACTGGTGGCTTGCCGAATCTTGTCCGCCAATTTCCCAGTAGTAGCCATAATAAAAAAAAAAAAAAAAGAAAGCAAGGGTAAACGCAGTTTCCCAAAGCTACATTTTTTTTTTTTCCTACCCTTACGAAGCTTGTAAAATAACGCACTGCGCTGGGGAAATTTTCTTAACAGACCGTAAAATCGCCCGCTTGCATCTCAGTAGATTTGAACCTGGCCGTTCGCGTGGCAGCTGAGCTCTCTACCGACCGGACTAATTTGCCACGCTCGACCCATGCTTGAAGTGTCTATTTCATACATAATGTGTAACTGAATGCTTCCCTCTTTCATTTTACAATATTGCGAGGTATTTTTCATAAAAGTCAGTTTCATATAATTGATAAATAAATTTTTTCAACGTAACGATAGTTTTTTTTTACCTTAAGGGAACTTCACTCATTTTCAAGGCGTGTACATACTTAGAGTCGCTTTCCAAAGTTTTGTACTGTCCTTCCCGTCTTGAAAAGAGATTGTTGAATAAATATATATTTACCCGGGTTCATGTCACATTCTGTTACATTTTTAACGTTGTGTCTCTCCTTTCCGTTGTCGGAAGCTACATTTGTTTTAAAGAGTAAAAGATATTTTATTTTACTTCTCGTTATTTTTAGGAGCGAATTCTTCCCAATCTTGTGTATTCAACCCATGGATGAGTACACCACATAGCGTCACTTTTTTTTTCTTTCAAATAATTAATAAATTTCGTACGCGTATAATTCTTTTTTTTTTCCAACAAACGTTGTTTTAATGGTTTTCCAGGATATTTGTTTCAAGCGGTTTCAAATTTTTTTCTTGTTATTCATCCACTCCATTCCATGAATTGTTATTCATGGGAATGGAGTGGGTGTATTTCATGGCTGTAATCTAGTATTTCACGGCTTAATCTGATATCTTCGTAGACGTAAAATTTCATTAGGAAATTAATTCGCCTCTCCACATATGGATTTTTTTCTTAACATCCACTAAAATAACACGATGGCGACAGCGTCGTCTTCAACTAACTGGTACCATGAGAGACACATCAAGTGTTGCTTCTGCGCATGCGCAGTCCCGTTGCTTCCACCTGCTGTTGGCGGTTGCATTGGTTGCCAGCAACGGGCCACTAGTGGCACTTGCTTGGAGGCCCACAGTGCACGGCGATGCTGCAGGGCCATCAATGACTCGCCAACTGATAGCGCTGCCACCAACGGATCACTACCGGGCCGTGAGCGGCAGATTTCAGCCAGCAGTGACCTTTCACTGCCAGCTGGTGGTCAGCAGTTTCCCAGCACTTGTGTTTTTGTTGGGTAACGCCCTATAATAGGTTTCCCCCTTTCTATGGAAAACATATATGTATTCATTTATAGTAGCAACTGCGGCTGCAATATTTTCTTAAATGATAGTTGGGAGAGCGGATTGAAATACCTGATCCGTAATGTAATTCCATAAGAATAAGATCTGGTGGCGTGAAATCCGGAAACCTTGGAATCCATCCAGTTTGTGCTCGTCGACCGATCCAAACAATGGGGAACATTAAATACAGATAACCCTTTACTTTTAAAACAAAATGAGGTGTCTTACTAAAAATGCTACATGAGTTATACAAAGCGGAATACTTCTTCAGTTGAGGCGTAAGAATTTTCTGCAGCATGTCGAAGTAAATGATACCAGAGATCGTTCTTTCCACAAAGAAAAATAGTCCGCAAATCTTTAAATGGCCCATAAATCTTCATCTTACTCACGCCACAAAACACATTGAACTTGGGATTGGGGCCTGAAGTTCCATGCGCATTCGCTAAGTCGACTTCCGACTCTTTTTAGATGTCCTTCCTGCATACGTTCCGCTGCAGCTTCGGAAACAGCAGGTCAACTAGATCTGATTTACGTAGTGCTAGGCATCCAGTTGATTGGAAAATAAACTGCATCGTATTAAACCTATTCTTGGAATCTGGACATCCTCATATCGTCGGAACCGTAGGGAGGAAGTTCTTATTGCGTGTCTCCACATTGGGCATTGTCGTTTCACTCACCGCTTCGTGGTGTGTGGCGACACTGCGCCGATCTGTGAGGCGTGCAATTGCCGACTAACTGTCTCTCATTCTCTGTAGTTGTGTTGGTTTTCGTGATGTGCATGTTCACTTCTTTCATTCTCATTTGTTGACCGAGGACGCCGCTACGCTGCAGCGGCTCCTAGATGACCAGTGCGATACTGTCGCTGTCTATTCATTTTTAAAACAAGTTGACTTTTTTAAACGTATCTAGTTTTTAGCCCTTCCATCATTCTGATTTTTCACTTTTACTGAATCAGCGAGATTTTAATCATCACAACCATGTTTTTAATACTGTTTGTTTCCTTGTCTTGTGTTTGGCGCTCTTTGGCCACACATGTCCCTTGCATCATAAAAATAAACCAACCAACCAACCAACCAACCATCCAGATGATAGGAAGCGTGAATAACATTCCGTGATAGAAGATACTGCAAGACTGCCCTTTTGGTATTTTCATTTAAAAAGCCTATGCACGGCAGGGCAAGAATATCTTTTAATATAGCACAACACACACACACATGTCGTACGTTCGCAGCCCGCTGAATATGCCATTTTGTATTTTTGATTGTACTATCACCATTTATTTGTTCCAAAATCGTGGCAACCAGGTAGGGTTGTCAAAATATAATTAGGTTTCTGCAAATACTATATAACTTTTATGCTAATTGCTGCATTCATTTCTAAGTTATATGTTTAAATCTGATGCTAATTTGGTCAACACTTTCTTTTTAATAAATATTTTCCAGCAGGTGGGCAAACTGCACTTCCTGTTATTATATACTAAGAATGGCGACTCAACGTTTAGGATAATTTGTTGTTCCTCTTACGTGGATAGCAGTAAAAGAGACGCCATGCTTGGAATACCGTAATATAGAGCAAGTATAGCTTCACCACTTTAACGACAAAGTGTGGAAAAAAAAATTCGGAAGTAACTTCCTTGTGTATATACACTATATCAACAAAAGTCACCAGACACCTAGAAGAGAAACACAACGTAGCATTTATGGACATACATTAGTAAGGTGTCGGTCCACCTTTGGCTTTAATGCATGCACTGACCCTTCGAGACATGCTTTCGCCAAGGTTTTGGATCACTGCGATAGGTATGTGCTTCCATTCAATACATAATGCGGCCGCTAACTGTTCCTTAGTAGTAGGCCTTGGTTCCAAACTTCTTATGCGGAGCTCTAATTAATCCCATAGGTGCTCTATGGGATTAAGATCAGAACTATATGCTGGCCAGTCCACACACGATACGAAATTATCGTCAAACCACGCCGTAACAGTCCTTGCTTTATGGCTCGGTTCATTGTCCTGCTGGTACCAACAAGGCTCGGTTCATTGTCCTGCTGGTACCAACAAGGCTCGGTTCCATAGCTTTGCCACAGAGTTGGGAGGACATAATTGTTCAGAATATCGAGGTAGACGTGCTGGTACCCAGGTTTGTCCATGATAACGAATGGGCCGGGACCATAACACGAAAAACACCCCCACACGATTACACTTCCAGCTCCAAACTTGACCGTAGAAACAGTACACTGTGGTAAATAGCGTTCCCCTGGCTGCCGCCATACCCACACACGGCAGTCAGCCTGATGGATGGTGTGTCTGGATTCATCAGTCCATAGGATCCGTTTCCATTGATCTACGGTCCACGATAAATATTCTTTTCACCATGCTAAACGACGAGTAGCATTCCGAGTGGAGATGAAAGGCTTATGAGCAGCCGCTCGACCACTGTAACTCATGCAATGAAGTTCTCTGCGAGTGGTACTGTACATACCGAGGTTCCAGCATTTTTACTTACCTGTACACTGAGGTCTTGTGCAGTACTACGTAGATTAGCTGCAACGACTCTCCTGAGGCTTTGGCGCCCTCTATTACTGATTTTCTTTGGTCTGCCAGTACGTTTTGCTGCTTCAGGCACACCATGTGTCTTCCACTTATACAGTACATCCAAAACAGTTGACTTAGGTAAGTTTAAACGCCTCTCGGTTTCTCTTATGGGCAACCTACTGATATAACACCCAACAATCTTTTCTTTCTCAAAGTCAGTTCTCTTCCGCCGCGACATTTTCGCTCACCTTCACAGTGTGATATAATCGCGGTCATCTGCAGGCTTGTTTTTATACCGCTTGCAGCTGTAACGCGCATTTTAATAACGCAGCGGATCCGTTCATTTGATTTTGAGTGGGTGTCCGGTGACTTTTGTGAATATAGTGTATATTGAACTACATTGGGGGCTCAGAATTAAAAGATAATTTACAAACACTTATGTAGCTCCTGCTGTATTAAAATAATTCCCTGAAAACTGGCAAACATGCAAATTTTGCTATGCGGAACGCTGTTCCGCATTTACCTTTGCTAATAGTAAGCCGGAATATGCAAATTAGGTTGGCGTTAAAAGGGGTTAGAGAGGCTATTCGAATTTTGTAGTTGTTCTAGACAACTCATGCTTTTACTCCATTGGCATTTTGAGCTGATTATTTCAGGAAGACATCATATGGCAGATTTTCAGCAGCACACACACACAGCGATTTGTTAGATGGATGCAAGTCAGTCCCATACTGAAGTATTCAAAGTATTTTATATTCCATCGTTGTCAACTAGGAAATACCAACCCAGAGCAACAACTTCAGCAGACGATCGTTACGTGAGAATGAATGCCAGACGGAGTGGGAAGACGTCGTCTCGGCAACTCTCTTTGGAGCTTGCAGTAGCTGCAGGAACAAAGGTCTCAAGACACACTACACTATTCGCAGACACTTTGTGAGCAATGCCTTCATGCAATGAGAAAAGTCATTTGTCTCCCTATAACTTCCGCCACCCGGCCATCTGGTGTAACGCAGAGTCGCCAACATCACACTTGGAGTCCAGACTGACGCGCAAATGTTCTTTTCACAGGTGAATCGCGATACAGCTTAGGTACTGATTCACGGCATATTTTCTTCTGGAGGGAACCAGAGACCGCCAGCAGTCTCTTTAACATCAGAGAAAAGGAGTACCCTACGTTGACGTGTTGTTCTGGGCCGGAATCATGACGAGAGGGCTTACAGACCTGTAGATCTTTCAGAGTCGCTCTGTAACCGCCTTGAGGAACAGAGGAGAGATTCTGAAGGAATATGTTATTCCATTCAGGGTAGATGTTGGTTCATATTTAATTCTTATGGTCGATAATGCCCAGCATCATCGAGTTTATTTGTTCAACGACTTTATCGAAAACGAAGATACTCGCCAAATGGAGTGGGCACCTACATTTACTGACTTTATTTCCACTGAGCACGTATGGGATGCTCCAGGAAGACTTATTGGAGCTCACCAGCCCCCTGCTATAACACGTCAAGAACTCAGAAGAGCTCTTGTGGATGAGTGGTCATTAATCCCTCAAGACCTTACCAGTACCCTCATAAACATTATGAGGAGTCGTTGTTTGAGCTGCACGGCAGTCTGGGGCTACCATACTTGATATTAAAATAAAACACACCTTAAACACAAGACTTTAAATATTGTTCAGTGTACTACTGTTTGATGCAAATTACAAGATAATGGTATAAGAACGTGTGAATTCTAAGTTTCTGATTTTGCTTTGCATATACCCCTCCTTATCAAATTTCATTTAACTTCGTTATACGTAAATATGAATTTAAAAAATGTTCTTTAATTTTGAGTAGCAGTGTACGTTCATAATAGAGTGATTTGAAATTAAAATGTGCTGGAACGGCTTTTGGATTTGTTATTCATTCATTCAATTTCTTTCTCGTTACTATGCAGGTCCATTGGGTTTGTAGCTAATGCGCAACTTACCTGATTAGCTTTGGTTTACTTTGCTTTCATTCAACTAGGTGTTTTTATAATTTTTCATGTTATGTCATCTCTCATGATTTATTTATACACTGCTGTTTTTTCTTGGACAAATGGCGCCAGAACCCTTGAACATAAGTTGTTTTAAAAAGGGGGTAGGGAATTGACCAAATAAAAAGCAACTCAATTTCTTGAACATTGTTCTTTAAGGCTTATTATTGTTGTATGCTACAAACTGCAAAAACATAATTAATATGCTCATTCCGTACTTTTTTTTTGGTTGGAGGTTTAACGACCACCGTGAGTAACTCAGTGGGCTGTAAGCAGTCGGCCGTCCCTAATTTAGGGCCACTGGTTCCAGGGAAGGGAGAGAACCTTACCTGGATTCGAACCCGGACCCGTCTCGGACGAATGATCAATAGCCATCGCTTAGACTACTGCGCCACCCCATTCCGTATTAAATTATTGTATTAAAACGCAAGTATTCTGTAACAGTTTTGAATTACTTAGCAAATACTGATGTTGACATTTCTGTCAATCTTACCCACAAATAAGGGTTAAATTTTCTCTAAGAATTACATTACATTGAGAAACAGAAGGGAACTACATTTTGATTTTAAAATATATTCCAAATTTCTTTTCAACTCTTGATGTTTCAACGATTCCTCTCTGATCATTACTTGTCGTAGCCACTGCTGAATGGTGTTCTCGATGGAGCCCCAGTTGGACGTATTTTATAGAATCTAACTGGGTTAACGAAGGCCTAACAATTTTTATGAATACTAATGAGATTGTTGTGATTGAAAAAGATGATCTATATAGCTGCGGTTATTAGCAAGTTTATCTGAGAAAATTCCCTTACACATTTGCTAGACGATGCAGCAATGGTTTGCAAAGTTCGCTTCATCATTAGAGTTGGTTGGATATTTCTTTTCCACGAAATAATGGGTATTCTCTATAAAACCACGAATGAAGTTTTTTTTTTCATTGAGTGGAAACCTGTTAGATAACACGTCCAAACTTTGTGACGTACATTCTAATTTAACTTTCGTTTTCAGTTCCTTTTCCTATGTAAATTTGAGTTTGCTCTTTTTTACACTTTCCAAACTTAACGTGAGATTTTCTCTCACGCATGAATGAGGTTGGCAACACTTTTGAGGTCAGAGAGAGTGACGTATGAATGTGATAAGGACGATACAGTAGTTGCTCAGTGTATGTGTTGGCGCGGAGATGTTCACTCTGTGTAAAAACTAGATCATATGTGGCTCTATTGTGAGTCTACTAAAATATTGGTGGACCAATAAAAGGTTATCGTAAGTTGACTTCTGTTCATGTTTCGTCTGGCAGCAAACTATTGCATCGTATTATTATTTAGTTCAACATTCTTTAGTTATGGTTTTAGACATAGCGTAACACCAATCTTGCTCACGAAAAAGGGTTACGTTATAACTTCTTCACCATACAGTATACACTGAGTTAGCTTTGCATTATTAACACTTACCTGATAACGCGTTGTCCACCTTCCTGTGCAAACACGGCTCGCAGACGCCTAGGAAGAGATTCTACAAGGTGTAGAACATCGTCCATGCGTAACATGACCCATGTCCGCTGAAGCAGCTCCATCAGTTCAGGTTCGTTCCATGGAGGAGGATCAGCAGCACTCACACACCGTTCTTACATATCCCACAAATGTTCAATTGGGTTACAGTCCGGTGAGTTTGGGGGCCAAGGTATTGTGTAGAACTCGCTGTCGTGTACCTCCAACCGTTCAGTATTTAGAAGAGCCTGATGACACGGTACGTTGCTCTGTTGAAAGATGGCACTCTAGTTCGGATGAACCTCCTACCGATATGGAGGGAGATGATCGGCTAACTGGTCCCTGTAGCGTCCACCGTTCAGTGTTTGTGGGATGATAATTAGCGGACTTACACTGTTAAAAATTGTGTGGCAGGTTGCAACAAGAAATGGTGCTACACCAGCTGCACTACTTTCTGAGAAAATATACACCATTCTGTGGTGCGAACACAAACCAACAACACGGTGCAACTTTGCACCAAGTTATGGTACAAGGTTTTCCCACATTACGGTGCAAGGTTGCAGCATGCTGTTGGTTTTGTTTGCACCACACAATGGCGTATCGGTTCATAGAAAGTAGTGCAGTTGGTGTAGTACCACGTTTTGGCGCAAACTACCATAAATGTTTTAGTAGTTATACAACCCTCCATGGGTTTTTTAAAACTGAGTTTCTGCTTTTTTTATAAATTGCAACGTTTATTTTTACATAATTGATTTACGGAAAAGAAAGTCCGGTTTCTTTTTCTTTCACATCCGGACAAAGAATTTAATCGGCATTGCTTATGTTAGCACATGGTCATAATCTCAAGATTAATGCCAAGGGCGTAGTTATAATGCAATCTGGGCATGTTACACTTCATTTGGATATATTTCTTAGTGAACAACTTCCTCAGAAAATATGAAGCTTAAAGGAAGACGAAATTTTCATTTGGTGCTTACACGGCATTTTGATAAATTTACAACACGAACTACTGTGGATAAGCAATGTTCACACACGCAATTCAACTTCTTATAACTTATTCGACTGATCTGTTTCTAACCATAGATTACTAAAATCCATCTTTGTGAGCTTTAAAATTTTTATTCACAGTTATACTAACAAACAAAAGTGCTATTTGGTTACTCTATATAATACCAAACACTAGAAACTCCAATAATATGCTGAAGCCACACACACACACATATTTTCATTAAAGAATTATAGGAATTCCTCCTATACGTTTAAGATTTTAAGAAATCAGTGCAATAATTTGTTTCATTCCGACAAAGAAACAGCAAAATGAGAGACCTGTAAAGTAAAAGTGCCATATAAAAGAATATAAAATACACTGACGGAAAAAAATCCCAACACCAAGAAGGGGTTGTGTTAGATAAACGACAGTTGGTAGGCGGTGAGAGTACATCTGTAAGATGACGTCTATGCGAATTTCGCGCTCGGCATATACGTGTGGCGCTAGTAGCGCCCTCGGAACATGCGAAGCAGGTTTGCTGTATATACGCGCTGTAACGTTCGTGAGCGCTAGTTATCGTTGAGATTCGACGTAGGGTGTTGCTGTTAGTCAAGAATGCCTTTAAGAAGACGAAGAAGCCATTATCAACAGCTCACGGAGTTTGAACGAGGTCGTGTAAAAGGGCTACGAGAAGGTGGATTTTCTTTCCGCAAATATTGCAGAACGACTTGGCAGTAATGTAGCCACTGTGCATGATTGTTGGCAGCGGTGGTCAAGGGAAGGTACTGCCTCAAGAAGACCGGGTTTCAGCCAGCCACGTGGCACTACTGAGAGGGAAGACCGCTGTGTACGGCGTATAACCGTGGCGCATTGTACAGCCTCTGCGGCAGCAATTCGAGCTGCAGTTGCCACCACAGTGACACAACGAACTTTTGCAAATCGGTTACTTGAAGAACAGCTCCGAGCCAGACGCCCTGTAGCGTGGATTCCACTTACTCCAAACCACTGCCGTTTGCGACGTCAGTGGTGTCAAGCTAGAGCTCATTGGAGGACGGAGTGGAGATCTGTTGTGTTTTCTGATGAAAGCCGGTTCTGCCTGGGTTCCAGTGATGGCCGTGTGTTGGTTAGAAGGAGGCCAGGTGAGCGCCTGCAACCAACCTGTCTGCGGCCGAGACACACTGGACCTACACCTGGAGTTATGGTCTGGGGAGCAATTTCCTATGACAGCAGGAGCACTCTCGTGGTTATCCTACGCACCCTGACGGCACAGTTGTACGTCGGTCTGGTGATTCAACCTGTTGTGCTGCCATTCATGAAAAGCATTCCAGGGGGTGTTTTCCAACAAGATAACGCTCGCCCGCATACCACTGTTGTAACCGAACATGCTGTACAGAGTGTCAACATGTGGCCGTGGCCTGCTAGATCACCAGATCTTTCACCAATCGAGCACGTATGGGACATTATTGGACGACAACTCCAGCGTCACCCCAACCAGCATTAACCGTCCCTGTATTGACCGTCTAAGTGCAACAGGCATGGAACTCCATCCCACAAGCTGACATCCAGCACCTGCACGACACAATGCATGAACGTTTGCGTGCTTGCATTCAACATTCTGGCGGTTACACCGATTATTAATGTACCAGCATTTCACATTTAAAGTGGCTCTTCTCGCGCGTATTGCCGCCATTTCAATCCTCTACAACTATTTTTTCGTGGTGATGAGATTTTTTTCCGTCAGTGTATATGCGTTTTCCTACAAAACACTTCCAAATACAACAGTCTCATTTCGTCTAACAAAGTGCTGTGATGTTTTTACTGCATTCAGTATGTCCGGTTTTACATGAGTTGAAACATACATAGTTCGGTAGTTTTGAAATCAAAAAAAAAAAAAAAAGATAAAAGGGCAATTCATCTTGATATAATGAATAGTTAAGTTGCAGTTTTGCAGTTATACAACAACCCATTTCAATATCCGATAACGTAGAGGATATCGAATGCTGTTCTGCCTGCAATAAAGTAAGACAGACACACACACACAGAAACACAATATTTCCAATCTCAAGCTGCTTTTCACCCCTAAGAAGAATGACAAGGGGATTAGCTAGGGTACAATGGGCGAAGGCTCAGACCTCTGACCAAGCCCCCACCCAGCCCAATACCTCATCGAGAAACTCCCTTTCCCATGCTATTAAATTACACAGCTTAGTAAGAAGACAAAGCCAACATTGTCTTCTTGTCTTCAAGGTTGCACCACTTTCGCTGAATTTTGTACTTGGCACGAAAAAATGGTGCAAGTCAGATGATTTCAAGCACCACTTTACAGTGGTGAATATATTTCAAGTATGTGGAGAGAATGTAAATAGACGATGTCATCGCTCTGTCCTCATTATTTTATAAACAACGCATAGCAACTGAAAAATTGTTGTAACGACACCGCTGGGAATCCCAGATCTCTCGATAACTAGCCGAGTGTGTTCGCTTTACGCTACGGTGGCAACAATTCACAACGCTATGTGTAGTTCATCAGTCAGCATCCTACTACACAAATCAGTATTGTTGGGCTCAGCGACTGATATGTCGCCATCTGGTGGCCTTCAGAGGATAAGCTATTTAATTATAGCTGATAAATCCAAAGGGCGGTAGAAATAGTGAAAATATATTTCAAATATGTGGAGATGATGTAAATAGACGATGTCATCGCTCTGCCCACGTTATTTTAAAAACGACGCCTAGCAACTGGAAAATTATTGTACTGACACTGCTCTATCGAACCCCAGATCTCTTGATAACTAGCCGAGTGCGTTCACTTGACGCTACGGTGCCAATTCACAGCCTTATGTGTGGTTTATCAGTCAGCATCTGACTACCACTTTACAGTGCAAGTGCCAAAATTGCACCACATCATTGTGTAAGTGCCTGAAATTGCACAATAATGTGGGTCAACGTTGAAGCAAAATTCTTAACAGTGCATTGCTTGCCAGGGGAAAGCCATCCAGACCAGAACACCACATCCACCGATCTGTTGAAATTCAACCACGCAACCAGGGATAGAGCTTCATGCTGTGTACGCTATATACGAGCCCAGACATGAGCATGGTGCTGCAGAAAACGTCACTCCAAACGACTTTCTCCTATTTGCCGAGGGTTCATTGCCGAGGTTCCTTGCCCATGCGACGCGGTGTTTACGATGATTAGGTGTCATCATGGGTACCCTCGTTGGTGGAACACTAGGCGAAGCAAGGTACGGTGCATGTGGAACTGGAAATAGGTCGAACTGCACCGTTGTTGTACTGGTGGTGAGTTCTGTTGCATGTCCTTGCTGAGATACCAGTCGCTACATCCGATGCACACCTCTAAGGTCAACCACGCGTAGGTGACCAATGTGAGCCCTTCTGCTAGATGTCTGTGCGTGGCTAATCCAGTATTGGTATACCTTTGATACAGTAGTAAGGGGACTACCAACATAGGCGGCTGTTTCCGAAAAACTTGCACTTCTCCTCCGGGCCCCAACTATCTGGCCGCTGTTAAAGTGGCTTAAGTCCGAACGTTGCCCCATATCTGGCAAACTTTTACTGATTACGTACAAAGGATAGGTATGCACCATTTATAGTAGCCGCACGTGGCATTAATATATCACGTGGTACTTCGTTATCGTTCGGAACATATAAAACGGGGAGCATTCCTAATGCAAAGCTAAGTCATTGTATTTCTCTTTGCATTTTTTGGCCAACTATTTGTTTCTATGTCCCACCATCTTCGCTGGAAAACATCCTTCTCTTAACTCTCATGAAATCCCTCACATGTTGCGATTATATTACATTACTCAATTACATATGTAATTATGTGTTGCTACATGATACAGGTATTATCATCAAACAGAAGTCATCGCTCTTTTCACGTTTATGAGTCACAGAAAACTTCTCCTTGGCTGCCATGGGAATCGAACCCCGACTTCTGTTTGATGTTCCTAGTCCACGTCAAATGTCTGTATTAATTAGTCATTCGCCTTCTAATTATTTGTTCAGTTGCTGTTTACCATCTTTGGTGAATCCCCAGCATTGTGCGGGCCTCCGAGAAGCAATCTGCCAATTGGCGTGGCAGTGTATGTGAGTCTGGAGGAATTCGAGGCCGCTGTGGTGCAGTGGAAGTACATCCGGCGCGTAACTGGAAGATCCTGGGTTCGATTCCCGGTGGCGGTTAATGAGAATTTTTCCGTGACTCACTTATAAACGGGGAAAGAGCGATGACTTCTGTTTAATATTCCTAGTCCACGTCAAATGTCTGTATTAATGATACAGTTATTACATTATTTTAATTTAATAGTTATTCGAAAACCCAAAATCCAACTTTTGGGGTAAAAATGTGCCGCAATGCAATTTCTGCGCATCCCACCAGACAAAAATACCCTGTATGTATTGAATTATGTATTTATTGGAGCGGTACAGAGATTTTGTGTTTTTTACCCACAGTCCTTGCGGTAGTCTTTCTTTTCCAGTGTATAACGAAGTGAATTTCTCCGTCATTTTTATCCGCGCCGGGGTTCGAAACCGGGTCCACTCATTCCGGAATAAGTTCCTCTACCAATTAAGCTACGCGGACGTTTTATTCTGATTCCTATCTGCCTTTATGCCGTGTGCGTCCTTCTGGCAGGTACGTCACAGCTCCTGGTACGTTGCATCATCTTCCCCTTATGCTTTTTTTTTTTTTTTTTTTTTTTCGAAGTGCTGGAGAAAGGATTCTCTTATTTTTCCTATCTCGCGGTGTGGAAATAACATCACACCAATGCGAGATTTTGAACGGTCGGGTCATCCGGATAGTTCGGGTGCCATTATAACGAAGTGAATTTCTCCGTCATTTTTATCCGCGCCGGGGTTCGAACCCGGGTCCACTCATTCCGGAATAAGTTGCTCTACCAATTAAGCTACGCGGACGTTTTATTCTGATTCCTATCTGCCTTTATGTCGTGTGCGTCCTTCTGGCAGGTACGTCACATCTCCTGGTACGTTGCAAGTGGGTAAGCGTAGGATTTGAGACCATTGTTCATCCTCATAGATTGTGTCTGCCTATATAACAGAGATGTGGTTATGACAAAAAAAAAATCCTGTTCCCCACTTGGAAGCAGATAGTCCCTCATTCTTTTGTATGCAATATTCTACATGTCCAAATATTGACTGCCGCCCCGGTGGCGCAGTGGTCTAAGGCGTTGGCCTCTGATCATTCGTCCGTAAGGGGTCCGGGTTCGAATCCCGGTCAGGCATGGATGTTGTGTTTGTCTCACGGCACTGGCTCTCTCCCTTCCCTGGAACCAGTGACCCTAAATTAGGGACGGGCGACTGCTTATAGCCCATTTGAGTTGCTCACGGTGGTCGTTAAACCTCAAAAAAAAAAAAAAAAAATATTGACTCTGTTGACTGTTCTGAAACACTCGGCAGCATGCATCGAAAAATTAAAAAAAAATCCGTCCAACTACATGTACAGAATTCACTCATTTTACTATTCATGCATGATTTATCAAGGTTTTATATTGTACACTCCCATTAATTCATGATTTTCATCAAGTTCTTATAGAACCTAAAACATTTTGTGTGTTCATTATTGATTTTGCTTCCTGTATGGCTGCAAACCTTTTCGCTGCCATAAAGTGATTTTTTGTATTCGTAAATCTCTTCTCTTGGATTATTTTTTTTCTATTTTGCCTGAATTAATTCCCCGCTATTTGTCTTGCACCAATTGAATCCACCTAAGCTTAAAAGGTATGTTTAAGTAAAGGAACGATCAGAATAAAATATTCCAGGATTAAACAACATGATAAAAATATCAGGACGATAATACACAGTCATTCATGGGGAAAAAATGGGGAATTGTGAGGAATAAAGATACTTAACTTCCAAACTGGAGTACATGGAATATTTTTACGACATAAGAATGTATTGTAAAAGATATTAGCATTTCTTTTGAACAGTGAGATTAAAAGGTTTCAGAACTGTCCCGTGAAAAAAAAATAAAGAAAAAAGAGGGAAAATGTGGTATCATTTGAGGTAGAAAAGGTTTTCATTGATGCTGAATTAATGCTATAATCCTTTTCTATGTTGTACGTTCATCTAGATTTTCCGTTTGAGATTTTCTTGATATGTTTCTTACAAATTTCAGGATTTATCAAAAAGCCAATTTTGCGGTGTCATTTGTGGAACTAAGGGTGAACCTTACGTGCTTTCAGTCCCATTTTATTCGCCGCAAACGCGAATAAATATATTTTTAGTTATAAAACAATGTTATCAGATGAACATTAAACGAAAGAGGTATCCACAATCTTGCAGAGGCAACGGTATCATAACATTCCATAACGTTCTCTTAAAAGGTTTTATCGTTTGAAATCGCAATAAATAAGGATGTATCGGTTTAATAACGTCCGATGCCTTTCAGAAATGTTACGTCAACTCAGACAAGCGATAGGGCTGTTATTCGATGAAAGTGAAATGTGCTCCACTAAATCAATTGCTTGTGCTAATAAAGGGAACTGAGGGAGGATTCGGTCACGTCTAAAATAAAAAAGACAACCTTGCCCATAACTTTTATTTTCCTTTCATCTCTTACACAGTTTTCCTTCCATTTCCCTCCAAAAAAAAAAAAAAAAAACTAAAAAGAAAACAAAGAAAAAAAAACTGGAGGAATGTGGTGTTCTCTAAACTTTCATGAACGTGAGAGGTATTGTCGCCAAGAGTTCGAGAGAGAGAATTAGGAAGGGAATTGTTTTTCAGTCGTGCATAAGAATACTTCAGAGAAACGCAAAGCGGTAGTATAAACTGTGAAATATTTGAAGCAGTCACTTACTGTTTTACATAGGTAAAACCAGAATCTTTCCATATAAGTAGCTGTGTGTTTGTAAATTTAAATTCACTATGGTACATTTCAAAAAACGATCCAAATCGCAACGTCAAAGACCGCTACCAAAGTGAATAAAGATTTTTTGCCGTTCGAGAATATTTTTAAACATCCGAAAACTAAATTTTACTGAAATTTTGAATAATACCAAAGAAATTGCTAGCAATTGCTGCCTACTAGGTTTTGAAAAAAAAATCGATATGTATTACTTGGAAGTAATCTCATGAGAATGCATTCAAAATCCTTTCTTTGTTCTCTAGTTTTAGCATAGTTTCAGCAGAAGTAAAGAATTCCATGATTCAGGCATCGAATGTAAACATTTCTTCAGTTCTTCGATTTTCTGCCGAATATGTTAAATACATACACCGATGAGCAAATTAGGTGGCATCTGTCCTGTAACAAAACAGCACGGAACTAGAAAATTGTTTCACACTTCGAAAGAGCCTTGTGAGCAGTATGGGCAAGATTGGTTTGTCTCTTTGTTTCGAAGCCAAGAGCTGAATTCGATAACAAATACTGCTCTTTTCGTTTCTTCGTCCGTGAAAAAAAGACAAAGAATCAAATGAAAAACGCGTCTCTTGTACGCTCTCAAGAATTGTGTCACATACACTTACTAAACTTTATATTTTGGTTGCTTGATCATATTCGAATTATTTTGCTTCTCGAGTTAGCTCTTCTTACATTAACGTCATATCTAAACTTCCTATAGACGCTTTTGGCAAGAAGTCAAACGAAAAACACAGAGCTAAAATGAGAGCTGCCTGTGTAAGGGTGAGAAGCTCCAAAGTAATCTTCGAGCTAAACCTCACGTGCTACGTTTTGTGTTTCAGCTGTTATACTAATATTGGTCGGTCTGTTCAACAGTTTGTCTCTGTGAATGACATTTATTGTAAAACCAAGTATGAGATCCTGTCATATTGTGAAACAAGCAATAAAGACAGTTATTGTACATAATTGAATGTGGAAATAACATAATAGTAACATGTTTCCTAATTCTAATTAACTAGCTGAAAACCGAAAGAAAAGATGTACCCACTGCGCATATAAACTAAGCGAGATAGCTGTCTACGGTGTTATTTCTTCCCTTACACTAGAGCCAGTGTCCCTAAATTAGGAACGGGAGACTGTTTGTAAACTCAAATACGCATGGGTTTGCAAATCTACTCAAAAAGAGGTACCCAAGTACTGGTATAGTGGTAAATTAAACATATATAAATTAATATGGTTTAACTGCAGCAGAACTTTAAGGTTGAACTGTCTTTTCAACCTAAGGGCTACTTAGATATAATTTATGCCTACTAAACTTGTGATGTTGAGATTTAATAAAAATAGCAACGCTTGTTCACAATTAAATGTTTATTTAACATCGACTATAGCGATGATGCCGAGCCAAACACTGTGCGAAACTATAGTCGATGTTAAATAAACATTTAATTGTGAACAAACTTTGCTATTTTTAAGTGCCACTTGTTGGCCTAAACTTAATACGTTGAATCCTTCTGTTTTAATTCGCATCATTGCTTGAAGATCTCGTAGTTGCAATATTTCAATCCTAATTAAACGCTCTGCGAAACTATAGTCGATGTTAAATAAACATTTCATTGTGAACAAACTTTGCTATTTTTAAGTGCCACTTGTTGGCCTAAACTTAATACGCTGAATCCTTATGTTTTAATTCGCATCATTGCTTGAAGATCTCGTAGTTGCAATATTTCAATCTTAATTAAACATGTGAATAACCATAAACTAGTTAAATGGCCAGGTTTAAGGGTTTATTAATTAATAACAAGGAACAATACACCAACTGTACTTAAATAGTATAACTATACTATTGATCCGAAATTCCTTGGCTTAGAATAGAAATCAAAGTTTCCAAGCTTTCGCACATCAACAAAATGGCTTTTTCATGACAAATTGCAAACTGAATAACAGAACGGTTCAACAATTTTAACGTGGTGACTTAACTTGACAAAAACGAATAGATGCGAACGTCATCGGGTATTCAAAGATTCAAGGCGTTATGCTCGTTTAGCACGCGGAATCATGGCAGGGAAACCAAGAGGCAATCACTATTTGAAGAACTGGTTCCAAACTCGTGGCAACTCCAGTGAGATGCTATCATTGCACGACTTGCTGTTGGTTATGATCTCCAAAGTTTCGTCTATGGCAGTAGATTATGGTGTGGGTAGGAAGCTAATTTCTTTACGTCATCCCACATAGGAGTAGAGGACTTTAACTTGACTTCTCTGGATAGGGCCGTGGTTACTTTGCCGTTCTTTATGCCCCCTTTTATGTTTGTTAACTCTAATGCTAAATGAATGTTTAGTCAATCCTATGTAGTATCGCGTGGAGCCGTCCGGATATAATAAAGGAATGACATAAACACCTGCTTCATTGAAAGGTGGGGACTTCTCAGTGTTTCCCTTTAGCATGGTATATAAAGATGCCTGAGATCTGATGCCAACACCGAGGTTCATCTTCTTGAGCGCGTTCTTGAGTTGATAGGTAACATTTGGTATATAGGGAATTGAGCCCAGGTAGCGTAGCTGCGGCATAGAAAGATTAGTACAACTGGTTCGGATTTTCTCGATGTAGCGATGTACCAGGTTCAGGGCGTATCCTGCCTCAGTGGCCAATTCGATAAAGTTTCTCAATTCGCATTGCCTAGAAGGAGCTTCTGAGGATTCAGTACAAAACAGTACTTAAAATGGCAGTATCCACTTTTATTGTATCCATCGATAACAGCTGATGTAGAATTTGCAGGGCTACAGATTTAACACAAAGTGACGGACACGATTTACAGATGCTCTCGGTATGGCCAAACATCGTGCCCCTTCACGAGCACTGTTTGTTCCACTTGTCATTTGAGATGCTAGTTCGCCCATTTTGGATGCCACAGCACTCGAACGGGACTCTCTTAACTCTGGTCTTAAGCGTCAGCATACCTGGCGTTGGACAGACAGTTCTTTAACTGGGTCAGAACTGACGGAAGAGGACTTTTCTCCAGGATTTGTTTTCCTAACATGTCCAATATATTCTCAAATGCGTTCAGGTCTGGATTTTGTGGTGGCCAGGGAAGAAGGTAAAAGTCGCTGTCATATCCCCTAAGCCACTCCTGAACATATCTTTCGCGACGTACGGAAGCTTTGTCGTCCATGTGACAGCCCTCACGTTCTGGATAAAACGTCAACATGGTTATGATGCAGGATGGACTTGGTTGGTAACAATTTTCACATAATCGTTAGAGGACTGCAGACTTTCCAGCAATATCAGGGGACACATTCCGAACCAACAGAAGGTTCCCCACACCATGACACCACCCGCAAAAACTTTTGTTGTGTTTATAAGGCAAGCTGGTCCATTGCTTGATGGGGCTTCCGCCAAACTCTCCGCTTACTGTGGCAGAGAACTAGGGGTACCATGGTTCGTCCGACCACATGGCATTTTTTCCAGTCTTTCAGTGTCCAGTCGTAGTGTTCCTGACACCAATGTAGACGAAAATTCCGGTTTTTCACATAAATTAATGGTTTCTGCATCAGCATGCGACTGCCAATACCAATCCTGTTCAATTCCCTGAACATATAGATGTGGATCGGGAACAGCCTTTATTGAATGCATTGGTCCATTGCTGCACACAGGACGTTCTGTTTCTCCGTACAAGCCCTTTACAGACGAGGAAGATTTCCTTCCTGACAGTTGTGGTCGCGCCATAGTTAAGGATTTTAGATAACAATGTGGGTTATCTTTCTACTGATTAAACACCTGGGCTTTCTCATCTTTTGAAAAACTAGTCAGCTCTACTGTTTTGTTCATCGTTCCAGCACAATATGCCCTTTACGGAACTCCTAAAGACCCCTTGCTTTTCATAGTGTTATCAACACTACTGACTACTACGGACAAACAGTGGTCTTAAATAGTTACTTAGAGCACATGGTGAAGTACATGACCACGTATTTTGCATATACGCTGCGTTGAGTGACGTTTACGCAGATCTTCATAAAGGTTTCTAATTCACTGGCCGGTGTGTACAATTATACACTAGAACCTAAAAAGTACTACATACATTCTACACTGCTGGGCACCCAAAATTAAACACAAGGAAGGACACGAGATAGCAAAGCCAGATTTACTGGAAACATAACAACAGATACAAAGATGAAACGATTGAGCTTACAGGCCCGTGCGACTTGCGGAACAGGCAGACACAAATAGTTCGTGTGGCCCCCATGGCTGGCAATAACGGCCTCTACACGCCGCGGCATCGAACGAAAGAGGCTTTGGATGTGGGCTTGGGGTATGTCGGTCCAGGCTGCTTCCACACCTTGCCACAGTTCATCAGGCGTAGCCGTGGGCGGTGCTTTCCGGGCCACTCGTTTGCCGATTAGCGACCAGACGTGTTCGTTGGGCAACATATCGGGAGACCAGGTAGGACACGGCAGCAGTGACACCTGGTGGGCCGTGAAGAATTGTTGCACGATGCGTGCCACGTGCGGGCGCGCATTTTCCTGTTGAAACGTGGCCTCTGGCAGGTCCTGCAGGTAAGGAAGGACTACAGTCTCCAAAACGTCGGAGATGGTGCGGTGGCTGTTGAGTGTACAGGCGATGCGTACCAGAGGTGTGCGGGTGTCATATCCAATTGCGCCCAAACCGTAACGCCAGGCGACGGACCGGTATGGCCATGCATAATGCAGGCGTCATACAGTCTCTCGCCGTGGTGCCGCCACACGTGGATCCGACCATCGTGGTGTTGCAGGCAGAAGCGGGATTCGTCGGAAAAGGCAATGTCGTGCCATTCCGTAGTCCAGGTGCGGCGTTCAACGGCCCACTGCCGCCGCACTAGCCGATGGTGTAACGTCAATGGTAATCAGAGCAATGGGCGCCGTGCGACAAGTCCCCGCTCCTGCAGACGACGTCGAACGGTATGTGCTGACACAAGTTGTTGCACAACACACCCTAATTGCTGCGCTAACGTTCGTGTTGTGGCGGTGCAAGCCGTCAATGCCCGACGCACAACATGCCGGTCCTCTCGTACGGTGGTTTGCCGCGGCTGCGGCAATCGCTCTCGTCGGTCCGTCCTTCCCTCTTGCACCCACCAAATCCATACGCGCCTCACTGTGGGTGGATGTCATCCCACACGGCCGCCGATGTCTCGGTACGATAAACCGCTGTCGCGATTAGCCACTATTCGTACTCTGTCGAACTCCGAAACGGGCTGGAATGACTGCCGTGTTCTACGACGAGGCATCAGGAAGCTTCCCATGCACAGGTCCGGCAGCTCAACACACTTCCACTACTTTCACCCCGCCTTCTGTGCACCGTTTTTATAGTGCTTCTCGGTGGCGTGCCGGGCGCACATGATTTTCATATGCCCTGCAATGCTAATCGTTTGCATGTCCTCTGGCGGGCGACGTATGCTGGGAATTTCAGGCCAGTCGGATGCTTCCTTCTTGGTGTTGGATTTCGGGTGGCCAGCAGAGTAATATAAAAACACTAACGGCAGCCCCTTACGCTATAGCAGAACAATATGCTGCAATTTACTGACGAAAAATCGCCTTGTTTCGTTTATGCGTTTTATCAGATTGCACGATAATTTTACTTTGTCGTTTGAAAAACGTATAAACAGAGTTACACTATATGTATGAAGAAGAATAATTGTTGGTTTCTCCGCCGACATTGTGATGTAATACAAATTGTTTAAGTCCGGACGTGGAATCATCCTTTCAGAAATAGAGTAAAATAATTGCTTTCATTCATGCTACCTAAACCTTGTTGATTATTATTTGTTGTAGTTAATATGTAGCTGTTTATGATGTCACGAGTGATAATATGTTATGCAGCGCACGAGTTGTTTGAGTGTTTGGTAAGCACGTACTCTTTAATAAAAGCAACGATAGCATAGAGAGTTTAACGCAACGGGCGAGTCAGACGCACCAATTACTTATGTTTACGTATTTTACAGTTAGTCTTACAAGCCATTTTTATTAATGAATAAGTTGCTTTCGAATAGATTTACTATTAAATATTTGTGCCGTAAAATACATTACTATTCATTAATCTTTAGTATCTATTCATATGGAATGGAAGTTTAAGGTCACAGCAGCTTGTCCACGAGTTGACATTCGATTCCCATCTTCGTCGCCAAAATTTTGTGACCTTATTATTCCATGCGAATAAATACTCAAGAAAGGCACTTCTTCAAAGGAACAAACATTTAATAGTGAATCTTCTTTTTAACCTGTTTACACCCACAGCAGGATATAAGCCTCCTCCAGTCTTTTGCAACTTCCCCGATCCTTAGCTTCAGTCCACAATTTAGCACCTCTGAGTTTCTGAAGGTCATCTCTCAACCTTATTCTCTGGCGCCCTCTTCGTCTCCTTCCATCTCTTAGTCGCCATTCTGTTATTAATCGTGTCCATCTTTCATCTTTCAGTCTTACAAGATGTCCAGCCCATCTCCACTTTGATTCTTTTATTATATTATAATATATATTATTCCTGTTCTTTCTCTTGGGCCGCGGATGGCAAGCGTTCGTGACTGCCACGGGGGATACTCAGGTTCGATCCCAGACAGTACGAATGCTCGAATCACTAAATATCCGCCGTGCGTCTAATGGGCACATTAAGCCGTCAGACTTCGGGTACTGCCCCCCTCCGGTAGTAAATAAGGGCGTCTTCAACCTCGCTCCGTGTCACTTTCCTAACGAGCACTCTATCCCAAATCTCCTAGCTTCCTATTTCTAAGGGTTGTTTAAGACCTGGGGTGAGACACTCCCTTCCTAAAATCTTCTACATATGACCTAATCTTATCTGTTCTTTCTCTTATAATTACATTTCTAACTCTATGTGTTCTTGTTATTCCTAACATTATTCTCTCTAAGTTTCTTATCGATACTCTTATTTTTTTACATAGTTGCTCTTTGATACTCCATGTTTCACTCCCATAAGTAAACACGGGGATAATACATGCATTGAAGAATTTTCTTTTTAAATACAGTAGGAGATCATTAGTTAAATAGTTTTTTAAGTATCCAAAAGGCTCTATTACCTTGGATAAATTTTTTTGATTTCTCCTTCTTGTCTTCCTTTAAAACTGATTATACACTGGCAGAAAGTGAAAAAAGAACACCAAGAAGGAGGCGTTTGATACCAACGAAATTTATACAGAATTATAACGGAATACACAGGATAACGTGATCAAAACATTATGGCAAAATACAGCTGTAATTGCTGGTAAACTTAAAAATAACATTTCCATGTAACATGGTTAGCACGAGGTTGAACCGCCATGAACTGCGTCACACTGTGCAATTCTGGCATGGAGTCTGTCGTACAGATGTTGGATGTAAGTTTGGGGTATTGAGTTCCAAACATCCTCAACCTGGACGCGTAAATCGGGGATGGTCGTGGCTGGCCGTGCAGACCGGATAAGTCGTTGTCCCATAAAATCCCACACGTGCTCAATGGACACAAATCCGGTGAACGTGCAGGCCATGGAAGTTGTCTCACACCGTGAAATGCATGTTGTGTTGCACGTGCCGTGTGTGGGCGTGCGTTATCTTGCTGGAAAACACCACGAGGGACCGACCTTACAAATGGCACAACAACGGACTGAATGATGTTGTTGATGTAGGAGGTGCTGTTTATCGTACCCGGTACAAAAACTAGTTGTGTACGGGAGTGATAGCTGATAGCTCTCCACACCAGGAGACCAGGTGTAGGCCCTGTGTGACTCTGGCGGATATAAAAAGGGTGGAGACGCTCCCCTGTGCGTCTGCGAATACCCATACGGAAATCGGAGGCTCCCAAACAGAATCTGCTTTCATCGCTGAACACGACAGATAGCCATTGCGTTCTCCAGTGCAGACGTTGGCGACAACATTGCAGCCGTTCCTGACGGTGGGCTGGATTCAGAGGTACACATGCTAGAGGCACACGTGCACGTAGTCCTGCACCCAGTAGACGGTTGCGGATTGTTCGCACAATCACCTCAGGTGCAACGGCAGCTCGGATTTGCGTCGCAGTGGATGTTCTGCTTGACAACGCCGCTCTTCTTATGCGTCGATTGGTCCGCTCATCAGTCCGTCTGTGACTCCCAGTTCCACGTCTTCTCGTGTGGGAATGTTCCTCGGACCATCTACGCCATCATCGTACCACCACTGATACTTCCCGTCCAATTCTCTCCACAATACGACGATACGACCACCCGGCCTCGCGGAGTCCAACTAGACGACCTCGCTCAAAGTTCGATAACTGCTGAAATCCTACATGTCTTCCATGTCCAGGCATTGCAGCTTTTTCAGGGTCTTCGCATATGTCCGTACGCCAACGACTGATTATATTCACTTCGGCGTGCTCCTTAAATACCACCGACGATAATTTGCATATTATGCCCTTCTGTGGCGTAAGCGCTCACCGGTTGGTCCCGAAATTAACATCACACCAACGTAAACTTGACCCCATTAACATATGTAAATTTCATGATCGTCTGCCAATTCCTTCTTGGTGTTCTTTTTCACATTCCGCCTGTGTAATAAATCTATATTATAGAATATGGTAAATCTATTCAAACGCATCTCATTCATTAACAAGAATGGTTCATCAGCTTAACTGTAAAATCTTAGACATAACTAATTGGTGCGTCTGACTCGTCTGTTGCTCTAAGCTCTCTCTGCTACTGTTGTTTTTTGAAACAGTACGTGCGTTCAAAGCACGCAAACAATCTCGTGCGCTACATACCGTATTACCACACGCTACATCATAGACAATTACGTATTAAATGCAACGGTATTGTAGACATAAAAGATGAGTTAAATTTTTGTCAAGCAGTTCGGCAATACTCAGTTCCTTTTCTCTTAATTTTTTTTCTGCAGTTGTGAGGTGCCTGCACCGCAGGATGCACATGAGATAAAGGCAGGTAGCAGTAAGAGCACATGTCCGTGTAGCTCAGTAGCGAGAGCGACTTACTCTTGAGTGTGGGGACCCGAGTTCGATGCCCGGCGCGGACAAACTTGTACGTTATATTGGCTCTCGAACTTCGAGGATGACCCGGATGTTAAGTTTCTCGCAATGATGGGATATCCTTTCCACACTGCGAGACAGGAAAAATGGGAATCCCTTCTTCAGTGCTTCAAAAAAATAAATCAGTGTGACGTTACCTTCCATACACCAAACTGTCTGGGATTTCTGAACCACGCGTTCTTCATGGGATGACTGCCTACAGCGACACATGGTCCCGGCTGACACGTGAGACATGCCCCCGGCCCCCAAGGGGGCCGGGGAAGGGGTGGGTATGTGACGTGCCTGCACTGCAGGACGTACATGAGATAGAAGCAGATAACAGTGACAGCACATGTTTGCGTAGCTCATTTGGGAGAGCGACTTACTCCGGAGTGAGGGGGACCGGCTTCGAAGCCCGGCGCGGACAAACTTGTACGTTATACACTGTTTAGATTTTTTGGGAATCATGTCGAGTGACGCCTTATAATGTCTAATAGTTAGCCACCGTAATGGAGAAGAATAAAGTCCTAGAGTAAGTAATAATGACTTTGTTCACACTTTTTGTTGTGTTGATACAGCATAAACATTTCAAAAAAGAACGATGACACCAAATTTTCGGTCGTGATGTGCACGACTTTTGAATTCTTCGAGACACAAAACAAATGTTGCAAAGCACATTTTTCAAATATAATTTTGGAGAACTTAAAAAAAATTAACAAAGCCGAAATTACACTTGCACCACCAAGGGAAAACCTGCCCATAATTCAAAACACATAATGCAAGCAAAATGTCAGTAGAACCGATTATAATAAAAAACAAAACTAAAAAAAACAAACGGATTTCCACAATCGATAACACATCTAAAATTAGAAACAGCTATTTACTCCCACCTGCAGCTGAAAAGTGAGTTACTTAAATTAACAAATTGTGCCCAAAAAGTTGCTCATAGCACAAGGCGCAAAGGAATTTTCAAATCAAGCAGAAGAAATGTATTGTGTTGATACATAAGTTCATGCCGGTTTTTTCACAGCACTACAGAAATGTATTACATCAGAAGGGAAAACGGGGAAAACAGAATCAATTAACTATGTATACTGCCCCCTCATGTTTACGATGATTTCCCAACATCTGGTTAGGTATGCAATGTCATTCTTAAAAAACGTGCAGGATTTGCTGCGAAGAAATCATCAACGAAATTCTGGAGATCAACACCATTGTTGAACGTTTTGCCACGGAGTGTATTCGACAGAGATCGTAACAGGTGATAGTCTGAAGGGGTGACATCTGGGGAATAGGCCTGATGTTGAAGGATCTTCCATTTCATACCCTGAAAGAGGCCATTTTGGTTATGTTTGCACTGTGAGCTCGTGCGTTATGTTGGAGAAGGATACCATGGCGCCGATGTGGACGTTTCTGCTGAATTGCTTCCTTCACACGGCGCAGTTGCTCACAATTGGGTGCAGAGTTCATGGTCTGATTCCATGGCAGCATTTCCAAGTGAATAATGTCTTCCACGTCCCAGCTGGCACACAACATGATCTTCGCAGGATGACGGTCATGTTTTGGACGTGGTGTGGGCGTCTTGTTTGGGTTTAATGATTCCCTCCGATGACTGAAATTCACGTACATGCACCACTTTTCATCTCCAGTAACAATACGTGACAGAAAGGGTTTGTGTTGCTGAGAACATTCGCGATAACGGGCGGGCAAGGAACCACATATGGCAACACGCTTATTCTTGTTGTCCTCGGTGAAAGTGTGAGGCACTCAAGACCCCAATGTCTGGAACTTACCCATACATTTCAGGTATCGCACCACTGTGGCTTGATCATAGTCTATCTCAGTGGCCAATTTGCGTGTGGTTTGACACGGATCTAAGTGGATGAGGTGGTTCAAACGATCCTCATCAAAGTGAGATAGACGACCTGAGCGTGGTGAGTCGTTGAGGTGAAAATGGCCACCTCGAAACCGTTCAAACAATTTGCGGGCTGCCCTCGAAGCAATAGCATTATCCCCATACACAGCACAGATTTGTCGAGTAGCCTCCGCGGCTGTGGATCTCTTGTTAAACTCATAGAGGATCAGATGTAGGAAATATTCATTCCTCTCTACTTTACACTCAATACTTCCGGACCTGAAAGCCAAAAAACCATTAGCCACAATCACACACCGCAATATGAATTAGATACGCGATATTACTGGCTACAATTTGATATAAAACTGTCCATATGCACCGTCACTACTGACCTGAGAAACATTCGTGAAATAAAACGGCATGAACTTATGTATCAACTCAATAGATGGAAACATGATATGATTCTACGCCCAGTAGCGGAAGAATTTTGCATAATGAAAAAGTTGAAAATATGCGAAGATTATTCTTCATAGCAAAAGGTATGCTAAAGAAGAACAGCTTTTCAAATACCTTTCCTAGATGTAGAGATAGAAGAAAAACGGCTTCGACATTTACGCCCAACAGTGGCGGTTCGTGGTTGACAAAATAGGTGAAGAGCTACAAGAGCAATATGAAAAGATATCTACTGTCTTCAATGAAAATCACTATATGAGGACTTACCAATTTTTTGTATATTAGATCAATTCTTCTTTCTTTTAAAGCTGCAAATTTGTCGATTATGTCGTCATAGAATGGTCGTTTGTTCGTAAGCATCAATAAAATATCTTTCTGAATAGAAATATTTGCCAAAGAAGCAAGTCTGTCTTGAGAAATGGTGTTTCTTGAGTAAGTTTGTATTCTTTTAAAGCAAGAAAAACTTCTTTTCACTGACACACTTGTAGATGGAATGGTTAAAATGAGGGCAACCAATTTATAAGCTTCTGTAAAAATGTCTTTATCTTCATGAAGCACTCGAAGAAGTTCTTGAGTCGATATATTCCTTAATTTTTCGTTGGCATATACAAGACAGTTCATTTTTAAGGCGCTGGAGTTTAGTAAATATTTTTCCGTAAAAATGTTGTAGATTTTCAAAAGCGTGAGAGGGAAAGCTTGAATTAAATTGTTTGAATTTGGTTGTGTCAGCAAGACAAACAAATTGAAGTTTTTCACAGTCTTGAAATCTTATATCCATTTCCATAAGAATGTGGTCTAAAATTTCAAAATACAATTGTTTATAATTTTAAGAAATTGTTTTTTGTGTAAGAACAGCATATTCCCGTTTAGATCTGCTTATTTCTGTGATTTTGCTAGCTTTTCCAAACAGTGTTTCAAATACTTCATCGTTCCTTTTATGACTCAAAATTTCACGAGTGTTTTTAATTTGAGTTACACAGTAGTTTATGTCTAGTGATTTTTTCTGCAAAATTTCGAATAATAGATCGGTGGGGCCAAAAATTTCATTACATATTATTGCCAAAAAATGTAAATTCAAAAGTGTTCATATTTAAAAATCCCTTGGCAAGTTGAATTGATTTTTTGTCTGATTGCTCACTATTTGTCAGAAATTCGAATACTTCCTTCAATTTATCCCGATCTTCAACAATTACACTTACTAACTTCGAAGTGGAGGACCATCGAGTTTCTGCTATGGTTGGTATGCGTCTTGCGGTTGTAGATGTGAGTGTATAAGATCGCTTCACTGAGTGGTGAAAAAACGAAGGAATTCCAGTGAGGCTTGCGTAAAATATACGACACTTTGAAATTTTAGAAAAACTCTGCTGTAGTACAAGGTTCAAACGATGTGCTAAGCAATAAACAAAAACAGCTTGAGAAGCTTTATCCTTGATTTTTTTCTGGAGCCCATTCAAGTGTCCAGACGTTACACTTGCCCCATCGTAACATTGTCTTATTAATTTGTATTTATAATCGAATTGTTCCAAAATTTTGTCTAACATTTTGTATAAAACTTCTGACGTTCAATCTCCACTCACGTCGTGGAAACACAAAAATCGCTCAGCCAATACACCTTCCGAATCAACAAATCGTATTATTAAAGAGCACTGAGAAGTCTGATTTATGTCTGTTTTGTCATCTACTTGAATAGAAAAGCATTCAACTTCATTTTTTTCATTTTTAACGTGATCGTTTATATATTCAGAAATACATTCACTTAATTCATTTTGAATAGTTTTTGAGTCACCCGTGAAGACATTTTTTATCTTTTCGTATTGATTTTGAATTTCTAAAGGACTTCTTGATATCAACAATGAAAGTAATTCCTTGAAATTTCCACGATTTATCGAGTCCATGCTTTCGTCATGGCCACGGAATGCTAGTTCTTGTTTGCTCAAATATAATACTGCATCAATCACTGTCTGCAGGAAAAGTCTATTTAAACGAACATTTTCGTTGAAATGCATTTTCAAAAGCCTAGCATTCTCCCTCAGGGTATCGGCAATGGTGTTCTGATTTTTTTCAAAATTCCTTAGCATTAACTCGCATTTCAGGTGTTCGCTAGAATCACCAGGTTTATGAAGTGAGCGTGTTATATTTAATAAATCTGAGAATCCGTCTTTATTCCACGCCGAATGTTTATTACTAAAAAATAAGCAGGGCCAACAAAATAATTTTTGTGACACAGAAGTATTACAAAGCCATTTATATTCAGTAAACCAACAATTTTTAAAATTAATATTGTAGGATTTACCGCTCTTCTTGATTTCTTTTTTGGCAACAATTTTCAGTGAATCCGTCGGTCGTCCTTGAAGTAAAATGTCTCTTGTATCTTCATCTTTCCACCGATTAAATGGCGTTTGCAATAAATTACAAACAATGTGGTTCACAGGATACATACTTTAATTAAAACGATCACTAACTGTTAAACTGTACACGAAACTACAGTAACAGCTAAACTTTTTGACAAATATTCACAAAGCACGAAAAAACAAATCCCTTTCGGAAAGCATGTATCACAACACTGCAAGATGCCCTGGGTAAAACATAACGTTTCACCGTGATCTCCTTCGAAGGTCGCGATTCCATCTGCAGAGCTTCGGAGCCGAAAGATAAAACACTTCACTTGCGTGCCAGATAGGGGAAGTTGACGTCACGGTTACCATGGCAACTTAGTCGACAGCTGCAGACTTCCAAGGGTTTTCATTTCGGCTCTTCACTTGCACTGTTTTGCGTATGAGGACTTGTTTTCCGTCTTGAACTCGCTATGTGAATTAATATCTAATCAAAATTTTGAGTATTTTGTAACACAACAGAGACAAAAATAAATAATATAGTATACAAATTACTGAACAAAACTTTATTTTAAGTAAAATAGGTGAAGAGGCACTTCACCTACTTCACCTGAAAAGCCGCCGCTGACGCCCAATAACTCCAAAACTGTACATTATTTAAAGAGGATAATGTTCACCATCTTTATTGTAGAGAATGTTGTACAGCAAAAACATATATTTTCAATAGGATATTTAAAAGCGGATGCCAACAGAAATACAAAAACACCACCTAGTGACAAAAATGTAAACTTCAAAAAAAAAAAAAAAAAAAAGAAGAAAGTAAAAACTCCAAATACAATCAAAGTATTTCACAAAGCAAATGATCCGGTGTCAAAAGAATTGTTTTAAATCGGACTTTTAGAAGCAGAGATATCGAGAAAACAGATAACATGTATACGAGCGGGGAAATTGTACATTATTTTGGGTAGGGAATACACACAAAATATTTTTATAGTTCGTAGCATCTGACAGAAAAATAATTTTTTCAATCGTGTTTTAGTCCCACAGATATTTCACACATGTGCAAGAACAAAATTGAAATTATATGCAAAACATTTCATTCCAGAAACGCACTCCGATAAAGAAAGGAGTATTCACATCGGACTCATCAAAGCAGAGATATCAACAAAAAATAAGATATACATACACACCCCTGGTGAAAAAACTATGCACTATTTTAAGCAGAACGGATTCCCAAAAGGTTTCTCGCGGTGAGCAGTATCGGTCCACGAAACGTTTTTAGAAACCGAGTTTACAGAAACGCAGATTCGTTTTTAGAAACCGAGTTTACAGAAACGCAGATTCGTTTTTAGAAACCGAGTTTACAGAAACGCAGATTCGTTTTTAGAAACCGAGTTTACAGAAACGCAGATTCGTTTTTAGAAACCGAGTTTACAGAAACGCAGATTCGTTTTTAGAAACCGAGTTTACAGAAACGCAGATTCGTTTTTAGAAACCGAGTTTACAGAAACGCAGATTCGTTTTTAGAAACCGAGTTTACAGAAACGCAGATTCGTTTTTAGAAACCGAGTTTACAGAAACGCAGATTCGTTTTTAGAAACCGAGTTTACAGAAACGCAGATTTGTTTTTAGAAACCGAGTTTACAGAAACGCAGATTCGTTTTTAGAAACCGAGTTTACAGAAACGCAGATTCGGTTTTAGAAACCGAGTTTACAGAAACGCAGATTCGTTTTTAGAAACCGAGTTTACAGAAACGCAGATTTGTTTTTAGAAACCGAGTTTACAGAAACGCAGATTCGTTTTTAGAAACCGAGTTTACAGAAACGCAGATTCGGTTTTAGAAACCGAATTTACAGAAAAGCAGATTTGTTTTTAGAAACCGAGTTTACAGAAACGCAGTTTCGTTTTTAGAAATCGAGTTTACAGAAACGCAGATTCGTTTTTAGAAACCGAGTTTACAGAAACGCAGATTCGTTTTTAGAAACTGAGTTTACAGAAAAGCAGATTTGTTTTTAGAAACCGAGTTTACAGAAACGCAGATTCGTTTTTAGAAACTGAGTTTACAGAAACGCAGATTCGTTTTTAGGAATCCGAGTTTACAGAAACGCAGATTCGTTTTTAGAAACCGAGTTTACAGAAACGCAGATTTTGGTGAAAAAAGCATCAGAAACAGAAAAATACATTAAAGCCCCTCGTGGCCAAAACATTGTTTACGAAAAATTATAAATAATATACAGCACATTTCTCACCATGAGCTCTATCCGACGCAGAAGGAAAATTTTCAAATAGGACTTTCAGAAGCATAGGTATCGCGGAAATCGCAATTTACCTTTACCCCCACCCTAGCGGAAAATCTATGCATTTCTTGAAAAAGGAGCTGTACTCAAAATAGTCGTTATAAATGGTATCAAAAGGAAGAGAAATTTGTTGTCAATCGGGTATCTAGAAGCAAACATGTAGAATAAATGTATTCATATTTTGAATTCGATAATATCTGCATTATGCTCTCTAGCGGCGAAGTTTTGCAGCGCCAGGATCACCGTTCTCACATTTCAAGCTTTCCAATTGAAAAAAATAATTTTTCAAATTGAGCTATTGGTTGCTAAGATATGGTGTCCTCAGGTGGACGGAAGGACAAATTGATACAGCTGTATAAGCACATTTTTTTTTCTTTTTTACAAAAGATGTGCTAAAAATACAACTCAAAGGTGAAACCTTAATGAATGTAAAACAGTTTTTGAGCACTTTATATATCAACACTTGCGCTTGCCGTTGAGCCATTATAAATGAACATGGCTTCTCTAATGACCGATATTTGTTGCAAGTAAATTGTGTATTGGGGTATCTATCGGGGATTTTCAGTTGGTTTCACATTCTGAGATCACAAAAGTCGCAAAAAACTTTATCCTTCCATTGCGAACACTGAGAAGAAAGTGGAGAAGTTTGAAATACGTGTGAGAAAGCACACTGTTAACACAGTAGAGAAAAATATCAAAACACATTGCACATTTGTCTTTTATTGGTGCTATCTAAAGGTAACAAGACTATAATGTGTTAAATTGAAAATATTGGGAAAAACTGTTTGATTTGCGATAGTACTTTTTGATATCAATTTATATTAGCCAGTTGGCTTTCTGAGACACTTGTAAAAGGAAAATCGACATTTTGCATAAATATTGTTTGGGAAAGCGATTCTCTGAAGTCACAAAAAAAAAAACTTTCGAGAGCAAAAAACAATTTGTAATGTTGTTTCGTTGTAAGCCAGTATTTTTTATGTTTGTGTTACTATTTTCGTGCTGCAGCATCGATTAGTCGTCATGCAAACAGCGTTCTCACTATTTTGCTTTTTAGTTTGGCACAGAATTCTTCGAAAAAAGCACGCGAAAGAGAGAGGGGGGAAGGAGAGGAAGAGATAGGAAGCTTGGAACTTCCGCTCGTAGTTTCCTGAGTGAGCACGCTGCTTGCATCTGAAGTTTGGCGATTACATTTTTCCCTCAAAGTTCCTGTTTAATGATTTCGTGGCAGACGATAGGATCAGGCCGTCTGCGTATAAAAGTTGGGTTTAACTTTCTTACCCAGCTACACAAATTTCGAAAATATTATTTCCATTGGCGTATCTTCAAGGATTTGGACCTTGGTACAACGTTTATTTTTGTGAGTGCCTTAAAATTGTATAAAAATGTTTAAAAAATATGCTAAGGAATTTGATGAATTAGTAAGGATAAATTTTAATCTATTCTTAACTGCTTAGTTATAACCGTAATTATTCAGTTATCCACTTTTCACACGAAGATTTTTGCAAATATTTTATTGTCTTTAGAAGAACCTTATTTTAGCGTTTGTTTATTTTCCGTATAAAAAAAAATTCACAGATTCTCTTTCTTCACACACGGTATTCCAAAAAATGTTACTTTTAGCTTTAGAAATGTTCTTTTTGGAGATTGTCGCGCTTACCGCCGTTGTTGAAAATAATTTAAACGAAGTACGAGTTCAATTGGAAAGACTGATACAAAGGAAGGCTTAAAAAAATTATATATCTCAGCCATCTTCTTCAGGCTGTAAATGCTAATTCTTTTTCTTTCAGATTTTGACGACAACCATGAGCATCTCTTAAGGTTATAGGCAGTCCACCGTCCCAAATTTCGAGTCACAGGTACCAGGGGAAACGAAAGAGAACCACCGTCCTACAACAGGCTCACAATATACGACTTATCACGTCAGGCTGTTAGTCAGGAAAGCAGATCCTCTGACTCCTCACTCACCGGTTAGCACGTTTATGTAAATCTTGATACTATCTCGTTTAAAATTACTTGAGTAATACACTATCTACCAACAAGTAATTGGACACCTGTGATAGCAAAGGAAAACGAAGTTTATTTACCTTCAATAGTTGCTGGAGCCTCCACGAGCGGCGATTACAGCTGCGACCCTCTGGGGTCGCTCTGGGGGTCGGACTCTCAACCAGGCGTTGTCCGACGGCTAGCGGTAGTTTCTTCCACTCTGCTTGGAGAAGACAGGTCAGTTCCTTCACCGATTTCGGACGGTGGGGGCACCCTTTAAGTCGATGCTCCAACTCGTCCCAGGATGTTCGATAGGGTTAAGGTCAGGGCTCTGCGCAGGCCAGTCCATTCGATTAACCCCATTGTTACCATACCAAGCCATGGTGGACCTCGCAACATGACAGGTGGCATTGTCATCCTGAAAGTAACATGGGTCCACCTTGTAAAACTGCCACAACGTAGGAAGCGCATGGTCATCCAAAATGGTGCAGTAGGTCTCGGCGTTGAGTCTACTTGGAATTGCGACGAAGGGTCCCGTGCCATACCAGGAGAAACACCCCCATAGCATAACTCCACCGCCGCCGAACTTCACAATTGGCACAATACATTCCGGCAGGAGGCGTTCTCCAGGCAGACGCCAAACCCAGACCCTGCCATTAGAACGGTAGAGGGTGAACCTTGATTCGTCTCTCCAGAGAACCTGTTTCCACTGTTCAACGGTCCACTGTCGACGTTTTTTGCACCACGTTAGCCGAGCAGCGCTATTGGACTTGGTGATCAAAGGCTTGTGGGCGGCAGCACGTCCATGATAACCGAGCAGATGGGCTTCCTTACCGATGGTATTCATCGAAAGAACACTCCCGGATGCCTGTTGAAATTCCTCGCGGATGTTGCCCATCGATTTGGTGCGGTTCTTCCGAATTTCTCTGGCCAGCACCCGCCGATCTCTAACTCCCAGTTTTGTGGGTCTGCCGGGTCGGGGCACATTCCGACAGTCACCTCTCATCTTCCACTTGCCAATCACGTAGGCCACTGTCGATTTTGGGTACTTCAACTCGCTGGATATGTCCCGTGTGGATCGGCCATTTCTGTGATACCCGACGATTACACCTTTCTCGAAATCAGAGAGCTCCGGACTGCGTGGCATCTTGCATGCGACTGGTTGCGTTGTTGTTTCCCACACGATATTTAACGGCGGCGGCAGTGACGTGTATCAGGACCGCAGATAACGTCGATTTCAGGGGTGTCCAATTACTTGTTGGTAGATAGTGTATATCCTTAATACAGAAATCGCACACAAGATTGATATTCATCCTAATGGCATTCTTCAGTTTTGTGCGATGATCTTTATAGAACATTTACATAGAAACTGAATGGACAAAACATTTGAAATACCTACCTAATAGCGTGTTGGTCCTCCTCTAGCGCGAATAACTGCCAGTACACGAGGAGGCATAGACTCCACCAGATGCCAGAGGGTTTTCGGAAGTAATGCCGGCCCTGCTTGTTGCATCCTTATCCACAACTCCGCCAAGGACATCGGTCCAGAATCCATGGATCAGATGATCCGCTCCACGGTCTCCCTAACAACTTCCACAGGGTTTAAATCCGGGCACCTTGGGGCCACTGGATGGTTTCGAAATCTGAGGAGTGTCCCTCTAGTCATGGCTGTGTGGTTGCGGCCCCGTGAGGCGGCGCATTATCTTACTGAAACAGACAATCGGTCGCAGGATGCACGAAGACCACGAAAGAATGTACGTGATCACCCAGCACTTGCTGATAGTGCGCTGCAGTTTAGGACATCTTTAGACGTACTAAGGAACCTAATGTGTCCCATGAGAAAGCTCCCCAAACGATCACAGAGCCACCATCTCCTTGAAAAGAGCTGGCCTCGCATGACCGGGCCGTTGCCTTGTACTGTCCACGCCATACCCGCACATTCCCGTCAGCTCGGTACAGCTGAAAACTGGATTCATCTGACCATACGACGCAGCGCCACTTTTTTTTTTTTTTTTTTTTTGATTGGAGGTTTAACGACCACCGTGAGCAACTCAATGGGCTATAAGCAGTCGCCCGTCCCTAATTTAGGGTCACTGGTTCCAGGGAAGGGAGAGAACCAGTGCCGTAAGACAAACACAACATCCATGCCTGACCGGGATTCGAACCCGGACCCCTTACGGACGAACGATCAGAGGCCAACGCCTTAGACCACTGCGCCACCGGGGCGGCACAGCAGCGCCACTTTGCAGACGTCCAGGTTTCATGTTACTGCCACCAGACGAGGCGTAATATCCAATGGCGAGAAATGAATAGTGGTACACAAGTGGGGCGTCGGCCACCCGTAGCCGAGGGCATGCAGCACGCGTCGTATCATTCGCTCGCTGACGCTGCTTGGGCTAGCGACATTTATTCTGCATGTGATTTGCGCTGGCTTTCCCAAGAGGTCAATTTGTTTTAGTCTGGATAATCTACGTCGACGCAGGTGATCAACGGCGTGTGTTCGGCCACCGTTTCTTATCTGGACGCTGGTATTTCAATCGATGCTATACTCGCGGTCCACAATTGATACTGTTACCGTTGGGAACCCTAGGATTCTTACCACTTGCGCGACAGAATGACCAATCTGTCTTGATCCTATAATGCATCCACGACAAAAGTCGCTGAGATCACTACTTTTACCCATGTTCGTCGATTGCGATGTACTGTTGGGAAGCCTTGCTGTCCGCCTATTTATCGCCTGTGTTCGGTTCGGGTCTATTCCACTCTTCGCGGGGGATGCCCATGTCAATTGCCCATCATCCCTATCTCTAATGTTCTGACAAATGAGTTCTTACACATTCCAGCCATGGCTAGATGGTGGAAAAATACACTCACGGACAATGAAATATCCGCACCAAGAAGGAAGCATCGGATTGAACTGAAATTTCCTGGACGTAATGATACAGATGAAAGATACACACGATGGGAAAAACAGAGCTGCAAGACAATTACAAAGGGGTCTATGGCACACAGACCGGTCATCTTCAATAGCGCGTCGCACCGCCTCTTGCGGCAATACATGCTGCAATACGGTCCGGCATGGAGGCGAACAGAAGCCTGATGTTGTACTGCGGCAGACTGGCCCACACGTGTTGGACGGTGTGCTCCAAACCCCGAATAGTGCTGCACGGCAGCAGCCGGCGTTTCAACTGGTACCACACATGCTCGATAGTGGACACGTCCGGGGAGCTTGTAGGCTATGGAAGTATCTGGACATGACGTAGGCAGACCTGGGCAACCCAAGCCGTGTGCGGGCGGGCCTTATTCTGCTGCTATAGCGCACCTGGAATACAGGCCAAGAATGGGAGCCCACGGGACCGTAGGATCTCATCCACATACCGCTGGGCCGTCAATGATCCACTTACCACTACTAGAGCTAATCGGCTATCGTAAGCAATGTCTGCCCATACCATAATGTGTGCAATGAGGGAGGTGTGGCGCTCGATAACGAGGTTGGGATTGTGCCGTTGCCCCGGAGACCTCCATATCCGCTCACGATGATCATCTGCCCCCAAAACGAAGCGGCACTTAACACAAATCACCACACACCGCAACCCTGACCTGGCGTCACTGCACACGGGGCCTACGATGTTCCGGTGTTAATGGCAGCACACGTAAGGGGCGCTGGATCGCAGATTCGCTTCCGCGAGACGTCGGGGAATGGTTCGGGAGCACACAGGAGCTACTGCATCTGACTGTGTAGTGGACCGGGTCCCTGTGGGACCCGTTCGTGCCTGGCGCACAATCCGTCGATCCTCCCTACCGGTGGTCCTTCTTGTCCGTCCGGAACCGCTCTGCCGTGTGGCAGTGCCGACACGTGTCCACTGCTCCCAACACAGACGGACGGTGTAGTCAGAATGATCCACGTGGCAGACTATGCGACGCGCCGACCACCCTTCTGTTTTCAGCCCGATAATCGGGCCTCTCTCAAAGTCCGTAAGTTGCGCATAGATCGAAGTTTCTGGCATTTACCCGGCATTATTGTCACGCTGTACTCTTGCTTGCGTCGGCCGGTGCTTTCCGCTTTCATGGAGCATCAACTACACGCCGGTTTATAAGGCTACCGATTCGTGCTTGCAGCGCCACCACAGGGTGTTTAGTCATGCGCAATCCTACAAAACGTGGATCATTTGCATACCAGCACGCACTCTATCGATTTGCAAAGTTTCGCGGTTGTAGCATGTTTTCTTCTAGGTGCGCAAATTTCTTTGTCAGTGAGTGTATTTGCACATCCACATTTTTCAAGATATATTTTGTAAAAAATGCCGGTAAATAAAACAACGTACAGAAGTTGTAGTACTGAAAGTAGACAGTGCTGAAGAAATAATAGTGAAAACGTGCAACGCCCTTTGTACAAAACGGTAAGTTTCGGGGAGCAAAACACCTGTTCTCTATAATCGAAACAACGTATGGTGTTTTAGCTTTAAATAGCTTTAATGTAACGTGATTAATTATGCAGCTATTTAATGTTCGTAGTGAACTTCGTTTTACACATATTTTCCTGCTGTAAGGTCTACATGAATAAGAATATCAACGGCCATGGTAGAAGGATCAACACTTACCGTTTAACTAACTCTTTGTTTTATTGTTCCACTTGCGGATAATTTAAATGTGTATCGCTATAATCCTCTGGCAGAATATCTCTCTGGTATCACCACAGATATCTGTCGCATGAAAATAACACAAATTCGTCGATTACATATACAGGGGTTGGACAAAATAATGTGAACACCTGGAAAATAAGCAATATGTCTTTATCAATAAGGTACTGGACAACCATTAGCCTCAAATATAGCTTCCAACCTTCTTGGACGAGATTCATACAACTTTTTAATAGTCTTCAGTGGAATGTCGTACCATTCGTCAATCAGAACATCAGCCAATTGCTTCAGAGATGTTGAAGGAGGGAATCTGCTTCTCACTGTGATTTCCAAAACTCCCCGAAGTGGTTTGATGATATTCAAGTGAGGTGACTAAGCTGGCCAGGACGCGTATTTCTCAAGTGAATACACGGAATTACGATTAAGGCCATTTCCGCCAAGTGATTGGTTCAGAGCTACTTTGGAGATTGCGGGTAAGCAGGGCCTATGAGGAGAGTCATGTGACGGAAACATGAAGGCTTTGGTGCACTCGCCATAAGCCATTTTAATGTTCAGGTGTTTTCTTTGAGACAATGGTTACCTTCAGTTGTTTTTACCCGTACAGTCGGAATGCGACAGGAGGTAAATAGAGAGTGTACTTTATTGGTAGGGGAATGTTTGGGTATTTACATCAGCATGATTTCATGGACTTGTGACTTATCATCCGAAGTACCTTAACTTTATATGGTTCTCACAAAGCCGAGAGATGTCAGCGCTCACTCTTCCTTTAGCTCAGGATTAGTACTGATGTGTTTTGTACGGAGAACCCATGAGTTGTTCAACGTTTTTTTTTAATTTTCGGGGAGAACGAGGGGGGCTGAAATGTGGAATTGAAGGCATTTTTGATGACGTTTGAAAGGACAAAAATATCAGGAATTTCCTAAATATTAGAAATATATATATACACTGGCGGAAAGTGAAAAAAGAACACCAAGAAGGTATTGGCGGGCGATCATGAAATTTACGTATGTTAATGGGGTCGAGCTTACGTAGGTGTGATGTTAATTTCGGGGCCAACCGGTGAGAGCTTACGCCACAGCACGGCATAATATGCAAATTATCGTCGGTGGTATTTAAGGAGTACGGCCAAGTGAATGTAATCAGTCGTCGGCGTACGGACACGTGCGAAGACCCTGAAGAAGCTGTAATGCCTGGACATGGAAGACGTGTACGATTTCAGCAGTTATCGGACTTTGAGCGAGGTCATCTAGTCGGACTCCGCGAGGCCGGGTGGTCGTAACGTCGTATTGCGGAGCGAATTGGACGGGAAGTATCGGTGGTGGTACGATGGTGGCGTAGATGGTCCGAGGAACATTACTATACAAGAAGACGTGGAACCGGGAGTCACAGACGGACTGATGAGCGGACCGATCGACGCACAAGAAGGGCGGCGTTGTCAAGCAGAACATCCATTGCGGCGCAAATTCGAGCTGCCGTTGTATCTGAGGTGACTGTGCGAACAATCCGCAACCGTTTACTGGATGCAGGACTACGTGCACGTGTGCCTCTGGCATGTGTACCTCTGTCTCCAGCCCACCGTCAGGAACGGCTGCAGTGGTGTCGCCAACGTCTGCACTGGAGAACGCAATGGCGATCTGCCGTGTTCAGCGATGAAAGTAGATTCTGCTTGGGAGCCTCCGATGGCCGTATGCGTGTTCGCAGACACACAGGGGAGCGTCTCCACCCTTCTTGCATCCGCCAGCGACACACAGAGCCTACACCTGGTCTCCTGGCGTAAGTAGCGATTAGCTATCACTCCCGTACACAACTAGTGTTTGTACCCGGTACGTTAAACAGCACCTCCTACATCAACAACATCATTCAGCCCGTTGTTGTGCCATTTGTAAGGTCGGTCCATCGTGGTGGTTTCCTGTTGTGGGGAGCGATCAGCTATCATTCCCGTACACAACTAGTGTTTGTACCGGGTACGTTAAACAGCACCTTCTACATCAACAACGTCATTCAGCCCGTTGTTGTGCCATTTGTAAGGTCGGTCCATCGTAGTGTTTTCCAGCAAGTTCCCGCACACCCACACACGGCACGTGCAACGGAACATGCACTTCAGGGTGTGAGACAACTTCCGTGGCCTACACGTTCACCGGATTTGTCCCCCATTGAGCACGTGTAGGATTTTATGGGACACCGACTTATCCGGTCTCCACGGCCAGCCACAACCATCCCTGATTTACGCGTCCAGGTTGAGGATGCTTGGAACTCAATACCCCAAATTTACATCCAACATCTGTACGCCAGATTCCATGGCAGAATTGCACAGTGTGACGCAGTTCATGGCGTATCAACCTCGTACTAACCATGTTACATGGAAATGTTATTTTTCAGTTTACCAGCAAATACAGCTGTATTTTGCCATAATGTTTTGATCACATTATCCTCTGTATTCCGTTATTATGCTGTATACATTTCGTTGGTATCAGACGTCTCCTTCTTGGTGTTCTTTTTCACTTTCCTCCAGTGTATGTATACAGTATATATATAAATGACAGATCATTTACTATTTTTTCAGACACAATATATGGCAAACAACATTCTGGAGTATTTATTACAATGGAAGTGTCTTATTTCAACAGAACACTGTTTTTGAGGTCTTACTTCGTGTCACTAGGTAGTTCTTTGCTAATACAAAATCACTCTATTTGATCTTTTTTTCTAGCTAGACCTCTTCACATTCATGAGGGAAAAACCTTGATCGTCAGAATAAATAGTTCGGTGTGAAGACATACTTTTCATTGCTAATGGTCATTTTAAGGGTAATAGAAAGGTATCCTTATATACGCACTTTCACAACACCGTAAATCTTGATGGGTACTAGGTTGACGTGCTGCCATCTATTGGCCGATACGGAGTATAGTATTCAACTAGTTATCTATTGAAGTCGTCCTCAATTTTTATATTAAGATAGATTTCGACTTGTATTCTTCTGAGAAACTGCAGATATTCCTTATTATATCCTGCACAAAATTACTTTACCGGATTATTTAATATGATCATTTGTCACATATGTTAAGAAACCTCACAGTGAATTTCTTAGGAAGCAGGACTTCTCCCGGTAAAAGACAGTGTTCCTGTTACGCGACTCTTCTCATAGCCGCCTACTCGCAATCTCCAGAGTAGCTCTGAACCAATCGCGGGACGGAAATGGCCTTAATCGTAATTCCGTATATTCACTTGTGAAATACGTGGCCAGGGCAGACATTGAAGTTTATCTTGGTGCCATTCAAACCAAGTCTGAACTGTTCTGGTTGTGTCTATGGGCACGTTATCATCTTTAGAAATAGCATCACTCCTGGAAAACAACATTTGGACCATAGTATGCACTTAATTACCTAGAATGTTCAAGTACTCGCTGACATAACTCAACCATACAGAGTAACGATATATCCAACAGAATACAAAGATATGGCCTCCGAAATCATTACAGATCCACCTTCGTGTTTGGCCCATTGGAACCAGACTTTTCGAATTGTGCACTTCCTTGGGGATTCACACAAAAACCGGACCAACTGTTGGTAATATTGTAAATGAAGACTCATTGGATCATATTACACGTTTTAAGTCATCAAGTGTTCAGGTTTTATGCTCATAACATCATATGTTTTGCATTGTAGTGTGTTGGTTTCTGTATGGAAAGGTTTAACAATTGCAGCCATTTCGTGGATGTTGGCTTTGTGAAATTCTCTGCGGACTGTTTTTGTAGAAACAGGGTTTTCCAGGTGGATACTGAGTTCATCTGGTTTTGTTGCAGTAAATCTGTGTTGCTTAAACAAAATTCCTCTCAAGCAGTGTCTCTGCTTCACCCACTATTATTCTTCGCAGATGAAGTTTGCCTAAGTTTGTGTACGCGTTCAAAACCATTGAGACTATTGCTCTTGAAACACCGAACAATTTAGCTCTTATTATTACAGAGGCTCCTGTTAAACGGGGTCCCACGATTTGTCCTCTTTGGAAGTCTGACAGCTCACCTTTTTCACGAACCATTCGTACGAATCCCTGCTCAACACAACTTGTGCTACACTGACGTACAACCTATCGGATATACACTCTATTGACAAAAGTCACCGGATGCCTATATTGACATACATTAGTACGCTGTCGGTCCACCTTTGACCTTAATGCATGCACTGACCTTTCGAGACATGTTTTCGACATGGTTTTGGAACACTTCCATTCAGTACATAATACTGCCGATAACTGTTGCTTAGAAGTAGGCCTTGGTTCCAAACTTCTTATGCGGCGCTCTAATTCTTCGCATAGGTGCTCTATGCGATTAAGATCACGACTCTGTGTTGGCCAGTCCACACACGATATGGAATGATCACCAAACCAAGCCGTAACAGTTTTCGCTTTATGACTCGGTGCACTATCCTGCTGGTACCAACAAGGCTCGGTTCCATAGTATTGTCACAGAGTTGGTAGGGCATAATTGTCAAGAATAGCAAGGTAGACGTGCTGGTTAATACGTTTGTCCAGAATAACCAATGGGCCGGCACCATACCATGAAAAACTCCTCCACACGAGTACATCGCCAGCACCAAACGTGACCGTAGGAGCAGTACACTGTGGCAAATAGCATTCCCCCGGCTGCCACCATACCCACACACGGCCATCAGACTGATGGATCGTGTATCAGTCCATAAGACCCGTTCCCATTGATCTACGGTCCACGACAAATGTTCCTTACACCATGCTAAACCACGAGTAGCATTCCGAGTGGAGATGAAAAACTTATGAGCAGCCACACGACCACGGCAACCCATGGAATGAAGTTTTCTGCGAATGGTACGTGTACATACCGAGTTTCCAGTATTTTTACTCACCTGTACACTGAGGTCTTGTGCAGTACTCCGTCAATTAGCTGTAACGACTCTCCTCAGGCTTCGACGTCCTCTATCACTGAGTATCTTTGGTCTGTCGGTACATTTCGCTGCTTCAAGCACGGCATGTTTCTTCCACATATTCAGTAACTCCAAAATAGTGGACTTGGGTATGTTTAAACGCCTCGGTTTCTCTTATGGACAACCCACTAATATAACACCCAACAATCTTTCCTTTCTCAAAGTCAGTTTTCTCCCGCTGCGAGATTTTCACTCAAACTCACAGTGCGATACGATAGCGGTCAGCTGCAGGCTTGTTTTTATACCGTTTGCCGCTGTACCACGCATCTTAACAACGCAGCGGATCCCTTCACTTGCTTTTAAAGGGGTGTCCCGTGACTTTTGTCAGTATAGTGTATATTGTACAAAGGAAAGATAATCACAGCGTTTCTTCTTTTCAGTGTAGCGAACACAAGTAACGTTAATCCCTATGATCATGGGGTTTTCGTTATTTTGCAAAACTCCTGTATATCAACAAAGTTTTTTTTGGTTGAAGGTTTAACCACCATCGTGAACAACGTGATGGGCTGTAAGCAGACACACGTGTGTAATTTACGGTCACTGGTTCCAGGGACGGGAGAGAGAACCAATGCTTAAAGATAAATGCAACATTCATGCCTCACCAAAATCGAAACCGGACCCATCTCGGACGAATGGTCAAAAGCCAGCGCTTGGACCACTGCGCCACCGTGGCTGCCAAAAATAAGTTGCCTCTTTCGCGATGTCAATGTTCAACAATCTATTCGCAATCTATCCACATTTGATGTCGCCATTTTATACTGTGGTGACCCACTATCTGCGTTTCCATATTGTAAAAGGTATTCGGGCAAGTAATGCGGCGTTCCGTTAAAATTTTGTTTTACAAAAGAATAATAAAATTTACATCCAAAGACACAGAAGCTCATAAGAAAGGTTATTTTAGAGGTATACGGCGCATCAACCCCCTCCCCCGGATTTTGTATAGCCAAATATCCAACCACTTTCGAAACTGATAGTGAGCCATACATTTTCTACGTATTTTCACTACATTTTTGGCATTTTGTAAACAATGTTTTTATATTTTGGATACATTTGCGTTTTACAGACAGCCTACTTTCAGCTAATTTTGTAATATATCATTTTTCACTGCTTAAACAGTCATTTCATTGAATATCATTGTTAAAAACATTCGTCGCAAATCATGATGAAATGCGAATATATTTGTTGTGTACATTCAGTATCGACTCAAATATCATTTGTCGCTCTCATGTAATTTGCTATATATCGTATATACATTTTACGAGTTTCAATTTAACTTTGAATAGACAATATTATTAGAATTAGTGGAACGCTTCAAACAAACATTGTGTTGCCAATGTCGACATCGTACTGGACAAACACATTCAGTACTTAACATGTAAATCATTGATATCGATTATGGCGTGAAGTTTCCTACTCGTGGAGTTGACAAGATTTTGGGTGGTGATGGCACTAATTTTGTGGTCAAATCACCCTTTAGTAACTCTTACTAAATCGGCTTTACTATTAAAAAGTATTGTTTTTCTTTTTTTCTGATTTTTAAGTCTAAAAAGGAGCCACAAATTCTCGATTACATTCGCATCAGGAGATTGAGGAGGTCGAATTAATCTTCAGCTGTCATTCAACAAGAGCCGTTCTTGAGTAAACCTCGCAGTATACTTCGGATGGTTATTCTGTTGTAAAAAAAATGTATCTCTAATTGCTAATTTGTTGGGACAGTATATATCACACCGCAAAATTTCAATAATATGCTGGGCAGTTATATTGCCTTCTTTTAACTTTAAATTTTCTTCACCGTTACATGACATGAACTCCCCTACCACGACATGCCCGTATCCATATTTAGGATCAAACTCGGTCTCATATTAACGCCAAACACTTTTGAGTCCATCAGTTGCAAAAATGCAATGGTTTTCATAAATTAGGGAGACAAATTAAATTTGGAGTTATTATAAAAACTTCACAAAAAAACTGCATGAAGCGAACAGAGGTATTTTAAGCAGGCAATGTCAAATATGATAAGCAAATAAACATACAGTGCATCTAATTATGCAAATCAGCTTTAGGTTAAAAAAAGCGGCAGTTCAGAGTTTCCTGTCGTTTCGCTTCTGTATTGTAGACAGAATACGTTGCTTTGAAAGTCTGCCGTTTACTATTATGGCGACATTGTCTAAACATCATTTAGGAGAAGAACAAATTTTGATGAAGATCCACTGGAAAATTCCTAACCAGCCCGTCTCAAGCCGAAATAGCCAGATGATTCAATGTGAGCTGCTTCGTAGTCCTTCGGCCTCGGGACGCATTGCAAAGGACAAATACAGCATCGAGAAGTTACGGAAAATTTCGGGCAACAACTTCAACAGATGATCGTTAACTGTAGATATTCGCTCGAAGAATAAAGATTACCACACCTACCAAACTGTGTTCGGATCTTATGGCAGCAGCATGAAATATGGTATTTTGTTCCACGGTGCGCAAGACGATTCATGAATATTATCTTTATGCTACAAGACCAATGGTCTGCATCCACCTCACCTTTCATCATAGGAGAGAATGCCGCAATTCCTTTCGCAGTCATGTCAAGTTGACTTATGATCAATGGAGCTATATTATTTTTATGGATGAGTCCAGATTTGCTCTCCAGAGAGACTACAGAAGATGACCTATGTGAAAAACCAGGGATACGACATCATCCTTTAAAATCTTTGATAGGTACATTTATTTTGGTAGTAGTGCCATGGTGTGGATATTATTATCTTTAGGCAGATGCGCATATGTCTACGTGCTTCCAACTAGCTCTATGAATGCCAAAACTTAGAGCGAGCGGTATGATCTTAGAGCTTATTATTAGGCCTTATACAGGATCAATTGGAGACAAATTGTATCGTACAAGACGGTAATGCTCCTCCTTACTGAGCCAAAATTGTTGATCAATGTCTTGGGGGAACACTCAGTTTTATACAGTGACCAGTACGTTCCCCTTACCCGAACCGTACTGAGCATGACCTTTTGCTGCTCTTCAACCTGCTTTCAAAAACCTGCATGATATTTGAAGGTAATTAGCTGGAGAAATGGTCGTTATTGCCAGGAAAACATCTGGTTAGTCTCGTTATGTGCATGAAACATTGCTGCGAAGCATGAATTACTGTGAGGTGTGAGCAAACTCCATATTGAGTGCGTGACTGTCTCGTTTTAAATACGCATTGCAAACAAGTATGGCAGCCCCGGTGGCGCAGTGGTCTAAGCGATGGCCTCTGATCATTCGTCCAAACGGGGTCCGGGTTCGAATCCCGTGAGGCATGGATATTGTGTTTGTCTTACGGCACTGATTCTCTCCCTTCCGTAAAACCAGTGACCCTAAATTAGGTACGGGCGACTGCTTATAGCCCATTGAGTTGCTCACGGTGGTCGTTAAACCTACAATAAAAAAAAACAAGTATGCTTACTACCTATTTTTAATTAATTTAATAATTGGTTTCCCTATTTTACACACATTATATGACAGATTATATACGGTCGAGTCACATTATTGCGACCACCAGCTAATATCCAGAGTAACCGCCGTGTGCAGCGCGGACAGCAGCTAGACTGGCTGAGAGTGACTCAATAAGGTGCTCGAAGGTGTTCACAGGTATGTGAAACCATTCGGACTGCAGTACATCTGAAAGCTGCTGGAAGCTACGTGGTGCAGGCTCCATATAGCCAATACGCAGATGCTCAATTGGGTATAAGTCTGGGGAATTAGGGGGCCAGGGAAGTACTTTGAAGTCTTCGTCGTGCTCTTCGATCCACTCTCGGACACTTCTAGCTGTGTGACACGTCGCACTGTTGTGCTGGAAGATCGGCACGTGGTCTGCAAGGATGGATTCATAACGAATTCGTTCCATACTGCCTTCCACAGGAATGAGTGGACCCAGAGAATTCCGCGAAAACATTCCCCAGATCATAACGCTGCCCCCACCAGTTTGTGTGCTTCCAGCAATGGTTGAAGAGTGTTTGTTCTCTGATGGTTTTCGCCTTATACGCCAACGACCATCTGTTTCATGAAGCAGAAAACGGGATTCATCGGAGAAGGCAATCGTTTACAATGCAGCGGAGGTCCAATTCCGATACTGCAGTAAAAATTTAAGTCTTTTCTGCCGATGCACCTTCGTTAGCATAGGTGCAGTGACCATCCGTCTGCATCGGAGCCTCATACGTAGCAGGGTTTGCTGAACTGTCGTTTTAGACACATTTCCGGTAGCTCCCTGGTTCATTCGCCCAGTGAGTTGCGCCACTGTAGCGTGTCAATCGGCCCTAAGGCACCTTCGAAGCTGACGTTCACCTCTCACATCAATGGAACGTGGTTCTCCACAGTTTCGACTTCGCTTATTCTCAGTGGTGCTATTTCTCTAATCACGTTACACTTTAACCACAGCAGCACGCGAACAGTTAAAAAACTGCGCAGTTTCAGAAATACTGCCATCCTTTGCCCGAAATCCGATCATCCTGCCTTTAGCAAATCTGATAAATCGTTATTTTTATCCATTACAGCAACGACTGATATGTTTTCAGATTGCCTACAGCATACCTTATATGCCCTCCAAGCTAGCTCGTGACACGGGGCCTTCTTTCATTCGCTACGCGCTGTTGATTTGAAAAGTAGGAGTTGGTTAAAATATAGTGACTCCACTGTGTATAATTATACGTTTACTTCCTTATTTTGTATTTCAAAATTTCAATTTGTTGCTTAATTTATGAAAACCAGTGTATTTGCTTACGTCTATTAATAAGACTTTTTTTCAAAAAAAGATCTAATTTGATATCTCTTGACAGACTTCAAACGTTATAACGAAGTAAATTTCCCCGTCATTTTTATCCGCGCCAGGATTCGAACCCGGATCCCCTCATTCCGGAATAAGTCACTCTACCAATTGAGCTACGCGGACGTTTGTTCTGACTACTATCTGCCTTTATATCGTGTGCGTCCTGCTGGCAGGTACGTCACCTGGAACTATGGAACCTAAAATAGGAAGAAGCTGCTACTTATAGCTGTCCGAGTTGCTCACAGTGGTCACTAAAGATTAAAATACACACACACACACACACACACACACACATTTATCTACACTGCTGGCCACCCAATATGCAACACCAAGAAGGACACGACATAGCAAAGGCAGATTTACTGGACACATAACAGCAGATACAAAGTTGAAACGATTGAGCTTACAGGCCTGTGCGACTTTTGGAACACGCAGACATCAATAGTTCGTGTGGCCCCCATGACTGGCAATAACGGCCGCTACACGCCGCGGCATCGAACAAAGGAGGCTTTGGATGTGGGCTTGGGGTATGTCGGTTCAGGCTGCTTCCCCACGTTGCCACAGTTCATCAGGCGTAGCCGCGGGTGGTGCTTGCCGGGCCACTCGGTTGCCGATCAGCGACCAGAGGTGTTCGATGGGCGACATATCGGGAGAACAGGCGGCCCACGGGAGAAGTGACACCTGGTGGGCCGTGAAGATTTGCTGCACGATGCGTGACACGTGCGGCCGCGCATTATCCTGTTGAAACGTGGCCGCTGGCAGGTCCTGCAAGTAAGGGAGGACTACAGGCTCCAAAACGTCGGAGATGTAGCGGTGGCAGTTTATTGTACCGGCGATGCGTTCCAGAACGCCAGACGACGAACCGGTATGTTGATGCATAATGCAGGCGTCATACAGTCTCTCGCCGCGGTGCCGCCACACGCGGATCCGACCATCGTGGTGTTGCAAGCAGAAGCGGAATTCGTCGGAAAAGACAATGTCGTACAATTCCGTAGTCCAGGTGTGGCGTTCAACGGCCCACTGCCACTGTACACCCGGTGGTGTAACGTCAATGGTAATCGGAGCAATAGGCGCCGTGCGCCAAGTCCTCGCTCCTGCAGACGACGTCGAACGGTACGTGCTGATACAGGTTGTTGCACAACACACCCTAATTCCTGCGCTAACGTTCGTGATGTGGCGATGCGAGCCGTCAATGACCGCCTCAAAACATGCCGGTCCTCTCGTTCGGTAGTGTGCCGCGGCTGCGGGAATCGCTCACGTCGGTCCGTCCGTCCCTCCTACACCGACCGAATCCATACTCGCCTCACTGTGGCTGGATGTCGTCCCACACGGGCGCCGATGCCTCGGTACGATAAACCGCTGTTGCGATAAGCCACTATTCGCCCTATGTCGAACTCCGAAACGTGCTGGAATGACTGCCGTATTCTGTGACGAGTCATCAGGAAGCTTCCCACGTTAAGGTTCGCGCAGCACAACACACATCCACTACTAATACCCCGTCTTCTGTGCACCCTTCTCTCGCGGGCGACGCATGCTGTGAATTTCAGGCCAATCGGATGCTTCCTTCTTGGTGTTGTATTTTGGGCGGCCAGCAGTGTACTTCTTCACTAATCGAACGATAAAGTTTCCCTTGCAACTGTGGCAGTATAGTGTGTTCACGTGCTTTCAGAAACATTGTTGGAACTACACGTATTGCACTTCTGAATACTAGGGTAGATTATATAGCTGAAGTCGTCTGTGGATCATATGTCGTCATGTCCGTTTGTACTGCGTGCTGTAATCTGCATAGTTCGCCCTTCGAATCAAGTGTGTAAGAACTTTGTGTTTCCGCCGCATCGTTGGCGCAGAGGTCTAAGTGCCGGCTTCTGACCATTCTTCCGAGATGGCTCCGGGGTTGAATCCCGGTGTGGTATGAATGTTGTATTTGTCTTACAGCTCTGATTCTCTTCCTTTCCTGGAATCAGTGGCCCCGTAAATTAGGAACAGGGGAGCAACTGTTTATAACCCATCGAGTTGCTCACGGTGGGCGCTAAACCACCAACTCACCCCCCCCCCCCCCCAACGGATTTTTTTAGCGTGAAATTCGCTCTTTTGTACAAATAACGCTGCAACATTTCCGCAATTTTTTGCTTCAGTGTTTTTATTATGAGTATTACAATGTCTGTACAATGTTTCATTTCTCCTCCTCTTTTGGCAACAGTATATTGCAGATTATGGGTGTGCGAAAAATCCTTTTTATATCCGCTGAAGCTTTTGATCTAAATATTCTTTATAGATTTTTTTATTTTCCCCATTCAAATCAGTAAAGCTTAGGTTCTCATACAAATGCACCGTTTGCATCATATGCACCTACACCTTCACGCCGTTGAGTAAAAGCCTCCGCAAAACTATGTCGTGTAAACGAAATGACGAGCAGCCGCCTGTTATGTTTTACAGATAAACGTTGGGAGCAATATGGAGTATGATAAGGTAACCCTAGATGGCTTCTAGTGCATTGTAACTTCGAAGGGTTTTTAAGATTTTAATTAGAAACGTAAGGTCTTCTTAGCGATAGTCACTTCTATTGTTAATCGACCTTATGTAAAGACCCTCCTAACCATAGAATTTTCATGAATTCTAGAATTTGAGTTCCACATCAAAAACATTGGCCGCAAATAACAGAAGGAGTAACGTATTTATGTGAACAGTCATCTAAGTTAGACCGGGTTTGAGCTCCGGTCCAACTCGGACGACTGTGGCATGCATATTGTGAAGTAATGAGAAATGGATGTTGTGCTTATCCTACCGCAGTGCTTCTATCCTTTTCCTGTAAGTATTGGCCCTTAATTAGGGACAGAACATTTCTTATATGCTCATGGAGATAAATGAAGCCCGATACAAAAGGGAAGAACTATTTCTATCAGATTTAATTTGCAGTTTGTCTAACAATTGAAACCCAGAAATTGCTTTTGCATTTGGAGAATTTATCCACACTCTTTTTTAATGACGGAAAAATTCCCATATTACTAAACGAAAAATGTTTAAGCAATTGTACGTAATGATCGTCTAGCAGTGTTTAAAAAATTGATTAACTGCTATTTTGGGATGCATAATATCTCGACTTATTTTTTATTAAGTGAGCTAACTGCAGTGTGTAATGGTTTTAATGAAATGTTTATATTTTGAACACCTTTCGCCAGTTATATACTGTATATGACAATCAAAAAAATAATATTTTCGGGGCATTTGATAGTGTCTAGATAAAGTTATGAATACGAACGAAACAAGTGCTGAAGGTTTTCTTTCGTTCCCATACATTTTCCTAGGAAAGTTTTAGTTACTTTCACAATCTGTAATTGAAAATGCAGCCATTTTGAGCTTCACTGGGATAGGCTTAATGATGTTACTATTCGACAATAACGATACCAACAGTGAAGGCAATGGGCAAAGCGCAGCTGAACGGCGAAGTGTGAATCCGTCATAATGGCGTCACAGTATGGGAAAAGAAACATAACTTAACGTAACGTATCTTGATTGCACCAAAGTATGCGGTACTGATTTAAATACTTTAATGGTGTAAAACGCACTAGAAAATAACACAAATATACACTATATTGACAAAAGTCACCGGACACCTAGAAAAGCATAGCATTTATTAGCATACATTAGTACTGTGTCGGTCCACATTTGGCCTTGGTTCCAAACTTCTTATGCGACCCTCTAATTCATCTCATAGGTGCTCTATGGGATTAAGATCATGGCTATGTGCTAGCCAGTCCACACACGATACGGAATTACCATCAAACCGTGCCGTAACAGTCTTTGCTTAATGGATCAGTGCATTATCCTGCTGGTACCAACAAGGCTCGGGTCCATAGTATTGCCGCCGAGTTGGTAGGGCATAATTGTCCAGAATGTCGAGGTAGATGTACTGGTTAACAGGTTTGTATACGATAACCAATGGGCCGGGACCATACCACGAAAAACACCCCTACACGAGTACACTGCCAGCTCCAAACTTATCCGTAGGAACAGTTCACTGCGGTAAATTACGTGCCCCCGGCTGTCGCTTACCCACACACGTCAATCGGACTGATAGATCGTGTATCTAGATTCATCAGTTTATAGGATCCGTTTCCATTGATCTACGGTCCACGATAAATGTTCTTTACACCATGCTGAACGACGGGTAGCTTTCCGAGTGGAGATGAAAGGCTTATGAGCCGCCGCATGACCACGGTAACGCATGGAATGAAGTTTTTTGCTAATGGTACGTGTACATTCCAAGGTTACAGCATTTTTACTTACCTATACACTGAGGTCTTGTGTAGTAATCCGTCGTTTATCTGTAACGACTCTCCTGAGGCTTCGACGTCCTCTATCACTGATTTTCTTTGGTCTGCCGGTACGTTTTGCTGCTTCAGGCACGCCATGTGTCTTCCACTTGTTCAGTACATCCAAAACAGTTCATTTTCGTATGTTTAAACGCCTCTCGGTTTCTCTTATGGACAACCCACTTATATAACATCCAATAATCTTTTCTTTTTCAAAATCAGTTTTCTCCCGATGCGAGATTTTCACTCAACCTCACAGTGCGATATGATAGCGGTCAGCTGCAGGCTTGTTTTTATACCGTTTGCAGCTGTACCACGCTTCTTAACCACGTAGCGGATCCATTCACTTGCTTTTTAAGGGGTGTCTGGTGACTTTTGTCAATATAGTGTATGTGGGACAGATGAAGATATTTGAACGGTAGAAAATACAGTATATAGGAATAATAATGTTTCGGATTTTGTGTTTACCAGGAATGGCGCTCTAAGAAGATTCTTTACTGGGAATAAGCAATTCAGACTGCTGTTAGAATTCTTTCTTCTACGCAGTCGACGGTGTAGTGTTTTGGACAATCCCTTTGAAAAGGAACATGCGTGCATCGGAGTGCTATCATTAGTTGGGTGATTTACTTCGTGTAACCAACGCTCCCGCTTTGAAGAAGAGAGACATTGTCATTTATCCTCTTAACGCTGCAATGTTCACGATCGCAGCAAACATAAGTGTTTCATGATTTGAAGTATCACGGCTAACAGTTAGGAGTGACGTAACTGCATGTATCGATGGTACACTACTGCAAATGCGCGGGACTCAGATTCTTCTGGGGGCACGTTTGATGCTTCAAGGCCAGTGATAAAAATCAAAGTCAGTGACGTCGGAACACTTTGGCGACTATTTCGCGGCTGTATGTTTTATTCAGTGTTAGTGTAACGGCTGATGCAATCACTGAGATGCTCGAATGCGCAGGGGCGTCTTCCTATTGGATCCATGATAACAACTCTTCTGCTGGCTACATGACGTTGAGGAATACTGCATCTGAGGCAGATGTGGATATGTTCAGCGTGTTACTCTACCTCCAAAGCAGAAAATCCCTAAGGTGTGGGCCTGTCATATATATCACGAAGCCATTACGTGATCGGCGTTTTGTTCATTTAGAGGATCTGTTCGGTAAGGTTATTCGTCTCACGACCAGTGGAACATCAGGAAGGAATATAACCTCGATGATTTTTTCCTTACTTGAGGAAACCACAAGCACACGCCGCACATCTGCAACAGTAGAAAGCACCATCATCATTTTCTCACTTAACTAAGTTCCGAGATTTATGGGACACATTTCATGAACAACAACTCTTTCTATGATTTCAGACTTCTAAGAAACTATACAGAATATGAAATCAGTAGAAGAACAGGAAATGTAGAGTTAAATTACGTCGTTACTCTCTCAGTAAAATTTCCAAGCGATGCCTAGTGGTAACACTACAACTCTGTTTTAATTTAAAATTATCTTCCAGTTCCCGATATAGCGAGAAACAGGAAGAGGTTTAGGTTCAATTGTCACAGGATTTTTGCATAAGAATCTGTAGAGTAAATAATAAATTAACTCAGCATTTTGTTGATCTTGAGAAACTTTGGGTTATAGATTTTCCACCACGGTTTGCTGAAGCTACTTTATTATGGAATAACACATTGATATACATTTCGTAAAAGAAAAGCCTTCGGACACCTAGGTCAAACGGAACCAAGAGCAATTATTAGCCGAAATCAGTACACAGGCGGCCCAATTTTGCCGTTATGACTGGAACGACCATTCTAGGCATGTTTTTCACAAAACATCGGTAGGTTTGCAGAGTAATATTCCTCCTGCAAAACTTCTTCAAGATATTCCAGAGGAAGTTCTTACCGTCTGAGAAGAGTTTCAGCGTTTCAGCTCGTCCCAGAGATGTTCTATTGGATTTAGACGGGACTTCGGCAGGCCAGTCTAGGTTTGGCTTGAAGAAAAGACCTGGATGTCCTTCTTTTCAAACCAACCCTGTATTACCGCGCTTCTTACTTATGGGTACCGCGAACCAATATTACGTCTTATTCGCCGTAGTGGGAATAAGTAAAACATCCAAAAAGTCTGCATAAACCAACTGTCCCCAAATTTTGTTTAATAGAGTCAACGATGAGGTTGGGTTTCCTATTCCAGGATCTTCAAGCTCAAGGCCGACACAAGTGCATTGCATTGTGTTCCATATGGGACAGCTATGGAGTCGTCACGCCCTTCCATATGCCGTTTTTAAAATTAGTTAAAAGAGGTGAAAAATACAAACATTGACCACCGTTATAAACAACCTTGAAATTTACTTTAAAATTATTACACATGTACATTTTCAAATATAAAATATTTATTTGTAGAAATTCTTCTTTAGGTACATGAGTATCTGTGGAGTCTTAATTTTACGCTAAAATATCCTAAACAACATATAAGAAATATCGTATGTAATATATTAGAAATACCACGAGCAACTTACCTCTTTGCTAGAACTAGTGACAAATTTAAGTAATTAGTTCAGTTGTGATGCAGCCGTATGCACTAGAGAAACCTTCGAACACTGAGATAACCGGGAATTTGACTCTGCATAGCACATGCATAGCTGCGAGGCATAAGACAGAAAACGTCTTACCCTCTTTCTCTTTCGTTGTCCGTCTTCCGCATCGGCCGGTGAGTGATTTCCTGTCCTTTACCTAAACACTGCCCCGACAAAATTTCAGTGCTCTGTACATCTATCTCTTCATCTTCTTTCTAGGTCCTGAGGCCGCCCCGGTGGCGCAGTGGTCTAAGGCGCTGGACTCTGATCATTCGTCCGTAAGGGGTCCGGGTTCGAATCCCGGTCAGGCATGGATGTTGTGTTTGTCTTACGGCACTGGCTCTCTCCCTTCCCTGGAACCAGTGACCCTAAATTAGGGACGGGCGACTGCTTATAGCCCATTGAGTTGCTCACGGTGGTCGTTAAACCTCCAATCAAAAAAAAAAAAAAAAGGTCCTGAGACCTCTAAACCCTAATTCTGACCTCGAACTATTAACTTATGACCCGAGACATGAGGGTAAGTCTGAGGACTCAACTGATAAAATTGGCTTCCGAGCTCGAAACAGAACTTAGGAGCATTTTCGAATAACAAAACTGAACCGCCTCTTGTCCCCGTTTCCGCCTATATTCTTTCGGGTCTGTATCATCCTTCTCCTCGAGGGAGGTGCTCGAACTTCCCAAAGGTTGCTTCATGGCGTATCATTGGCCATTCGCAACCCTCCACCATAAGAGATTCGTGCATTTCCCAAAATTCGCTGCTGGGATTTGCGAATGTCACTTCATAGAAATCCTGGACCCGGCGCTAAAATATGGAGCCCTAACATATTAACCGCTCCCGATTTCTAAATTCTTCTCCTTTTGTTACTAAAGCCTTTTAACTTTACAGTAACTGCCCTGTTTTCACGTTTGAAAATTCTTCCGCGTGTTTATTGCAGGCTTTGCTCTTTGGTCGGCTAGGATTCTTTCAAAAACGTGCGGACTGTGGGGGTTATGCCCAGGAGAAGTTTGTGGCTTTTTCTGCTTTTGAAAATGTCGTCGAGGAGCCGAGTGCAATAATTTTAGCCTATGACTTGGTGTTGCCTTTCCTGGCCCTTTGGCACTATGTCGAGGATTTGTGAGTTTGGGAATTTTGGAAATGAAAAGGTTTTTAGAAACACCTGGATATCTTCCCGGAACGCTCGCTTTTTGGTAGATTTGCGGCTGAGGGGCTGGAAAAAAAGAAGAAAGAGAAATAATTTATAGACCCTATCTTTCTTTAGCCTTGTTCTAAATTGAGCAGGCGAAGGAAACACTAAGGCAGGAAAAATTGACTGTTATCCGCACAACTGTAAATTGAATTTAATCAAGAATTCATAAAGACCGAAATATATTTTTTCCGCTTTACAGATGTTTGAACAACTGCATATTTGATTTTAATTAAAAGAAATTCATTTTGGCCGAAATTTGCATATTGCCTAATTACTCTAAATTAATTGAATTTCCACCGCTAACCGAAATACGAAAAATGTTCGTGGCAGCACCTGGAGAGACCTTGCAGTGTATTAAGGCGCTCGATTTTGCTGATTTAGGCATGATTTCTGCCAAACCATTGCCATAACGTAAGTAGTGCGGAATTGGTAAGAACGTTTTCATACCGAAGGCTCCCTATGCTGGAGGGCAGCAAAACCAAAGCACTGAGTGCTTTCCAGCATAAACAGGCCCATACCATCGCAGATGGTCCTCTCCAAAAGTTGTCGTAGGGACAAAACAGTCAGACTGACAACCTCCCCTGAGAAAACGGTATACCAAAATACATCCATAGTACTGTGATTCGTCATTTTATACGACCCTTTTCTACTCTTCTGTATTCTACGAACAGTAAGCAAGGCGACACTACAGGCGTCGTCAGCCTTTGCTTGGAGCAGCTTCAGGTTCGTACGCAGATGACGTAGCATTATAACAGTGAGCATGTAATTTCCAATGGACTGTTTTAGTGCATATAGCTGCTCCAGCGGCTAATAAAACATCGGCGGCCAGGTCTGTGGCGGAGGTCGTGCGTTCCTCTTCACATTTCGCAGTCAGCTTCGTTTTGGCACGATCACTCAATTTGTCCTGCTTTAAAGAGAGTGGCTTTTTGTGGCTTTTCTTTTTTTCTTCGATGAAGATAATAAGCGACAGTGGATTTTGGGAATCACAGAAAAGCGGCAATGATACGTACTGATTATTTCCTCAGGTGGCATCCAAGCACTCGTACTTGTTTCTAGTCCTTTGTTCTCTGTCTGCTAAATGACCCAAGGCATGATGGAGAAGTGCTAGTCCCTCTGACACAGACATCATATTACTGGGTAAAAATAAGGGACACAAATATCTTCTGTCTTCTTTCTTAGGGTGGTCGCCATTTTTATAGCTCATTTAGCGGGTAATCAGTCAAAAGGACCAGTGTCAGTCATCTCCCTATATGAACAGTTTGGCTACCGGGCATGCAACGCTTTCCGATGCGCTGGTTCGTTCGTTGAAGTCTCGTTCGACCTCCTTCTTAGACAGCGAATATATTCCATTCATTCGAGCTGATTTCAGCCCATTTTGCTAACGCCGAGATAATTCGTTCCAGCTGGTTAAAGGGCTCAATCAATCTAAACTGAAGTGCCAAAAGTCATGGGAAAGCTGTATGCAAAATTTAACTGGCGCTGACATCGTATAAATGCTTCGACGCACGTCACGATTTATATCAATTGCGAGGTATAATCTCGTGAGTGGTTGAGCAATCGCCAGTAGGATGATGGCAAGCCGACGTGAATTATCGGAGTTAGAATGAGGCATGGTTGTGGGAGGCAGATGGATGAGACATTTAATTTCCGAAGTTGTGCCAACATTCAGCATTCCTTGATTTACGGTGTCACGTGTGTACCGAGAATACCTCATGGAAGACATTACCGCGCACCGTGGACAACGCGGTAGATGACCACGGGTGCTGAATCACCGTGACTAGCGGCGTCTGAGCAGGATTGTTCATGTTAACAGACGAGCGATACTGGCTCAAATAATATCCACATTCAAAGCAGGAGGTACTAGAGACATATCCATCAGGTCGGCGCAGCGTAATTTAGCGTCCATAGGGTATGGGAACAGAAGACCCACCAGAGTGCCTTTTATTAACACTACGACATCGTACACAGCGCCTCACCTGGACTTGTGAACACGGTAATTGGACCCTAAAAGACAGGCAGCATGTAGCGGCGTCCGATGAGTCACGCTACCAGTTGTTACGAGCTGATGGTAGGGTTCGGGTGTGGCGCAGACTCCATGAGGCCATGGACCCAAGATGTCAACAGGGCACTGCGCAAGCTGGTGGTGGTTCCATACATATGTGGGGTGTCTTTACTTGGCATGGATTGTGTCCTCTTGTCCTCGTAAGCACGTCATTAACCGGGACTCGTTTTTTTTGCTCTGCTGGGTGACCATTTACTTCATGTAGCCCAACAACGATGGGATTATCCAGGCTGACAATTTTTTTGATTGAAGGTTTAACGACCACCGTGAGCAACTCAATGGGCTATAAGCAGTCGCCCGTCCCTGATTTAGGGTCACTGGTTCCAGGGAAGGGAGAGAGCCAGTGCCGTAAGACAAACACAACATCCATGCCTTACCGGGATTCGAACCCGGACCCCGTTCGGAAGAATGGTCAAAGGCCATCGCTTAGACCACTGCGCCACCGGGGCGGCCCAGGCTGACAATGCACCATGTCATCGGGCCCATATTGTCTGAAATTGGTTCGAGGAGCATACTGGACAGTTCGGACGGATGGTGTGGCCACCACGTTGGCCCTACATGGACCCAATATAACACTTATGGGATGTGTTGGAAAGGTCCATTCGCACCCTAGATCCTGCACTTACAAATACTAGGGAACTGCAGGCGGCTGTTCAGACGGTATGGCAAAATCTCTCCAGAAGTCTTCAGGTCACTAATGGAATCGATGCCAGGTCGAGTTGCTGCACTTCTCCGGGCTAGAGAAGGTTCTGCAAGATACTATGTACGTATACCATGACTTTTGGCACTTGAGTGTGTATTGTTGCCTGGCAAATTTCTGCTCACTTCTTTCGTCATTATGTGATTCAATGGTGAAACCAAGTCGCATGTTCATACAGTATTTAACTGTCTCGTGATTTAAATCTTGTTGAGTTTCATTTTATTCTGTGCTCAAGATGAGTAAATTTGTACTGCTAATACCTTAATCTCATAACTTATGCATTTGCGCATTCTTAATAAAGAAATCGGAGTAATGACAGGTACTAAATTTTTCTCAGCGATTTCATTTGCAGTGAAAACTAGCGGAAACTGTATGAGACCACTGGAATTTAGTATTACGTATGTTTATAAATTTGTAAGATATATTTAGGCTGTCGTTTTTAGAAGAAATGTAAGAACTTAGAGTTCTTATGACGCGACACTGCAAGCAGAACGAAACTAAATCTGTGAGAGGTTTACGCAGCGAAATTGTAAGTCTAGTGCTCTTTCCCCGAGTGCGCGAAGAACGGAAAACAGGAGACACAATCCTTAAGAGAAAGGTAAATATTTTTCTGCGCAGACAAACTGCGCTGAAGGGTACATCGACAAGGAGCAAAATACTACATGCAAGCCTTTTCGCTTCGCAACGTTTCCTCTGCTTAATATTTGTTGCCGATTGGATTCTTAGTTTAACCTAGCATTTTGCGCTTACGACTCAACTTCTCCGGAGCGGATATGGAACGAAACTTCCGAATCGTTTTAAGCAAAGCACCATCATTCTGCTAGTACACATATTTCCTTGACTGTAATATTTTAAATCTCGTGCCAAATAGCTGTTCTGCATTGGAAAACGATATTGAAACAGACGTCGCGCCTCGTCTGAAATGCACAACTTACGCGATTAATTCTCATTTTGCGTGATTTATTTATGATGAATGACGATTATTTTTTAGTCTTGTATCTCACCCATTTTTAATCAAGAGGTGTTGGTCGATGAAAAAAATTATAGATGTGATTTTTATCTCAGAAGAATAACGTTAGGTTGCATAATAAATCTGTTAATGAAGTTTATAAGCGCATTCCGCGCCTTTCAAATTACCTATACCCAGAAAGAATAATTGAAAACCATTTGGATTTCGTGCGATCGTTTGCTACATTGAAATATGTAAATAACACATGCTAAGCTCTTCAGAAAAGCAAATGATCCAAACAAACGCGTAAAGTTGAATTAACGACGTGATTTGAGTGAAATAACTTTAGTTCACTTGAAGGCTTTAATGTGGAAGATTAATGTTTTATCGGTTGATCTGTGTTTGGGTTGCGTTCTAAGGACACGAAATGACGCTTCCATAGTTTGAGACACACTACCATAGGAGCCATAATGCTTCGCAATATTCTAAAATCGAAAAGAATGCGTTGGTGTACAGTACGTCATATACACTGCTCGAAAGAATTCGGGGACCAAGAGATATTGTAAGGGAAATCATGCCAGACTGATGTTGTTGAACGTAAAATATTATTTTAATGTACAGAATATTCAATAATATGGGTAAGAAAACGCACATTAGCGGATTTTTATGGAATATTATCATTTAATGCACATGATACGATATGCTATACAAAAATATGCATATCTGTACAACAAGAAAAAATGACTTTTTGAAGGTGGTAACTGACCTCCAGTAGGGTATGTTGTCCCCTCGAACGGCTGAAACGGCTGCACACCTGTGTTGCCTGGAACGTAGGAGGCTGTCGAGGAGGTTTTATGGGTATCTTCGCGACTTCTTTATGAGGAAAGCTTCCAGTTCACGACAGGCTAACGGAGATGTCAGTCGAGCCACAATGCGTCTCCTAAGTTCATCATGGCTACACTCAATTGGAATTTAGTCAGGAAAGCATGATGGCCCATCCATCCATACGCTTGATTCCCTCTTCTTGCCGCCCCGGTGGCGCAGTGGTCTAAGCGATGGCCGCTGATCATTCGTCCGAACGGGGTCCGGGTTCGAATCCCGGTGAGGTATGGATGTTGTGTTTGTCTTACGGCACTGGCTCTCTCCCTTCCCTGGAACCAGTGACCCTAAATTAGGGACGGGCGACTGCTTATAGCCCATTAAGTTGCTCACGGTGGTCGTTAAACCTTCAAACCAAAAAAATTCCCTCTTCTTGACCCATGTTGTCGACTAATCGATCTCTATGACGTTGAGAGTTATCGTCCATAGAAAGGAACTGATCACGGACTGCTGCAGCAAACGGCGTGACAATAGGACTGACAATCTCATCTCTATATCTGTGGGCGGTCAGACTGCCATTTCTGGTGACATACAGGACCGAACTTGCCCCAATAACTATGTCTATCCAGATCATCAATCCATGTCGGCTGCAATGTGATGTATCCTTCACGAAACCTAGATTATTTCTTGCGCCGGGTTACCTCCACATAGGACTCTTCGATTGTTAGACTTCAAACTCGCAAGAGAAGACGACTCCACTCGTCGTGTCCCTAATCACGATGGTCGTATGCCCAGTTTCGGCTGGCAGTACGTTGTCCTGTGGTTAAAGGGACACGCACCATTCTGGTTTACGTGCAAAACGACATCCCTGACCCTGGTGAAGGCGATTGCGAATACACTAAAGAGCAATTGAATTAGAGACAGCTGGCGTTATGCAAATGTGGCGCTGTGGGCGGCCCTGTAAACGGAAACGACATGACGTATGCAGCGTTCCGACAATATAAGGAGTGATGCGACGGGAATCAATAAGAGTCGGACGCAGTATGGGTAAGACGAATGATCTAAGCGCATTTGATCGTGGGCAAATCTTCGGGGCCCGACGAATGGGTCACTCCATCTCGGAGGTTTTGCAGGCACTGGGAATTTCACGAGCCACTGTGTCGCGGGTGCACCGTGAGTACATCGAATCCAGTAAAACCATCCCTGCAAGGGCCAACTGCCGTGGACAACAGCGTGTGGATGAGTAGGGTCATCGTCGGCTAGCTCGAATTGTAACAGCTGATAGATGGGCCACAGTGCAAGAAATCACTCGGCAATTTAACGCTGGTGCACAAAAACGTGTAAGCAGCCACACCATTCAGAACCATTTCCTTGCTACGGGGCACAGAAGCCATCGTCCCACGAGGGTACCGCTGCTGACCGCACATCAGAGGGTGCAATGATTAGCATTGGCGCGGGAACATCGCCACTGGACCCTAGACATGTGGGAAAATGTTGCCTAGACTGATGACTCGAGATTCACGTTGGTACATGCGGATGGCATGATACGAGTACGGCGCAAACCACATGAATCGATGGATCTCTCTTGCCAGCAGGGTACTCTTCAAGCTGGTGTGGGTGGCATTCTCGTCTGGGGGACTGTTTACGTGGGCTGAAATGGGACCCCTGGTACGTGTGACATCGTCCCTCACAGGTCAACGTTACCGAGATATCCTGGACGACCATTTGCTCCCGTTTGTGCGTCTGCAACATCCCACTGGGGAACTCATCCTGCAACAAGAAAATACACCGTGCCTTCGCTCCCGAATTGTTTCCGAATGGTTGGATGAGCATTCCACCGATGTGACCTGGCTTCCTTGGCCAACTAGGTCACCTGGTCTCAATCCCATCGAGCACATCTGGGAGGACATCGAGAGAGATGTTCGAGGCTCTGACTCTCCTCCATCAAATCCTCGTGAACTGTGGGAGCTTGTTCAGGGGTCGGGGATCCGTATGGCTTCCCAACGCTTCTGGTGTCTTGTCGAGTCCATGCCGAGACGAATCGCCCGGGTCATCAGGGCGAAAAGTGGTGCTAAACGTTACTAGACAGGTATCTCTAATCCAATTGCTCTTCAGTGTAGTTTGAATTGACAGCTTGCGTCCTGGTGACACGAAAATCTCTCGCTAGAGCAGGGTAGTATTTTGCAGCCTATTCCGGCGGCCTGTTAACAATACATAACGGTCTTCGCTTACTGTGTTTGCTCCTGGACGCCTTTTACCTTGCCTTCTTCGAATACTTTCCGTATTCTGGAATCGTGTCCACAGTTGAGAAATGGCACTCCGATGGCTTCTGCTACCACCCGCTGTGTCTCACCTGCTTCCAGCTTTCCAATAGTTGTTCGCGCCGTTGGTTCCCGTAAGTTGTGCTGTTGAGACATCGTCCGAACCAAACACTTCAAGAAAAGAAATGTCACGATAAACGGGGTAGAAAAAAGGGAGCTCGAGGAAAACCTTGGTTTTTATCCCAATCTGTGATGTATGGCATTCTGATGTCACAGGGGTCTGATTTAGATAAGAATACGCAGGATTCGGCTGTCTACGTCCCACTCGACTTGCGTTTTCCACGTTTCCGTAAGATATCACACGATTGACTTGCATAATGTCACCAAAGTCGCATGCTTCCCTAATTATTTTGACCAGTGTATATGAAACTCAACTAAAGTATGCACATCTCGAATGACTCGGGTTTGCCTGAAATTTAAAAGTACGCAGTTTTCAGAATGTCTAATGTAAGAGAGTAGTGCACTGACTAGCTCCTCTGTTAAGATCTTGATATTATATCTGTAGAGAGAAATTCGCACGGCTGTTGTAGAATTTGAAATAATGTGCTTCTAACGAAGGTGGTGCGGCTTCGATAAAGTATTGTTAACTTGCTCTGCTTGAAGGGCCAGACAGATTATTCAGTAACACTTGACGAACCCTGCAGAACAGAACACAATATTGTTGTAGGTAGATAACACAGTTATCTCTCTATAAACAGTATTACTGCAACGCTGATTTTAATGAATATACTGTTGTCCCTTCCCAACAACGAATTTAAATACACGCTAAAAATATCTGCGTACTCTCATTGCTTAACACGCTCTAAATACACCCATAGACAATGAAATTTGCGCACCTAGAAGAAAGCATGCCACAACCGCGAAACTTTGCAAATAGGTAGAGTGCTTGCTGGTATGCAAATGATCTACGTTTGGTGCGATTGCGCATGACCGCACACCCTGTGGTAGCGCTTCAAGCACGAACCCGTGGCCTTATAAACCGGCGTGTAGTCGATGCCCCATGAAAGCGAAAAGCACCGGCCGACGCAAGCAAGAGTACAGAGTGACAAGAATGCCGCGTAGACGCCAGAGACGTCGATTCACACAACGTACGGACTTTGAGAGAGGCCTCATCATCGGGTTGAAAATTGCCGAATAGTCGGCGCAACGTATAGCCCGCCAAGTGAATCGTGCTGACTGTGGATCGTCCGACTGTGTTGGGAGCAGTTGACACGTGACGGCATTTCCACACAAGCTGCTCCAGACGGACAAGGAGGACCACCGGTAGAGAGGATCTACGGATCGTGCGCCAGGCACGAACACATCCCACGGGGACCCGATCCACTATACAGGCAAATGTAGCAACTCCTGTGTGCCCTCGAACTACTTCCCGAAGCCTCGCGGAAGGGAATCTGCTATCCCAGCGAACCCTTACGTGTGCTGCCGTTAGCGCGGAAACATCAACGGTTCCGTGTGCAGTTGTGCCAGGCCAGAGCGACATGGAACTCCACAGATTGGCAACGTGTGGTGTTTAGCGATGAGTGCCGCTTCGTTTTGCGCACAGATGATCATCGTCCCTGAGTAACGGCACAATCCGAACCTCGGTATCAAGGCTCACACGTCCACCACTGCAAGCATTACGGTCTTGGGAGACATAGCCTACGATAGCCGATCAGCTCTAGTAGTGGTACCTGGATTATTGACGGGCCAGCGGTATGTGGATGATATCCTACGGCCTCATGTGCTCCCATTCTTGGCCGGGATTCCGGGTGCGCTATACCAGTAAGATAATGCCCGACCGCACACGGCTCGTGTTGTCCAGGACTGCCTACGTCATGTCCAGACACTTCCATGGTCTGCTCGCTCCCCGGACATGTCCCCTATCGATTATGTGTGGGACCATTTGAAATGCCGGCTCCCGCCGTGCCGCACTATCCTGGATTTGGAACACACCGTCCAATACGTGTGGGACAGTCTGCCGCAGGACAACATCAGGCTTCTCTTCGCCTCCATGCCAGACCGTATTGCAGCATGTATTGCCGCACGAGGTGGTGAAACGCGCTATTGAAAATGACCGGACTGCGTGCCACAAATCCCTCTGCAATTGTCCTACAGCTCTTATTTTGTCGTCATGTGTATTATGCATCTGTATCATTACATCCATAAAACTTTAGTTCAATCCTATACTTCCTTCTTGGTGCGCAAATTTCATTGTCCGCGAGTGTATCTTGAGTACATGCAAACCGTGAGCAAAGTTCCAAACTTCTCCTTAATTTTTGAAGTCTGGATTCTTTTTTTATCTTCAGGGTTTTAATGAATCCAGTCAGCATATCAGTAAGGCGCCGCCTGTACTCAAGTTAGGACTACTGATTCAATGAAATTCCTAGAGTCGTAGTACAACACGTCACCCGTGCATCATCCAGGATGCAAATCCAGCTTGATCGATAAGCCAGAATCCCTTGCTTCTGACGACCAATGCCGATTTGAAATTCCCTCTTAACGACACTGGCTGCAGAATTAAAATTCATACATTTAAATTCATCGTGCTTTGCGACCCAAAATACGTATTTCGAGTTTCCTGAATCATATATGATAAAGCATTCAAATGAAACCGATTTATAGCGAGTTCTTGGAATCATAAGAGAAACATGTACATAGTACATAAAAAAAGAAATTAATAAAATATGCAGATACGGGTTAATATATGATTCCACAAGTGGAGTGAAGTTAATAAGTTTGTGTTAGCATTTCTTAAGCACTTTTATTGGGCTCTAGCTTACATATCACTTCTAACGACTGCACGTACAGTCCGTTGTGTGCGGTGCCGCTCGAACCAACTGTACAATGCAGCGAATGTGTACACAGACTGACATTCCAAATAAAAATCAAGCCTTCAGTCAAGTGTTCCGAACTACTAATGGGAGTGCTCACGTTCACTTGATTGTGTAAGTTCGGAACTACTACTGGAAGTGCTCACGTTCATTTATATCAAACGCTACTTTAGGTACAGTAATTTTTTCAAGTTACGTACAGATTTTCCGTTCGGGGGCGTAAAGGTAAATTACGTTTTCCCCTATATCTCTGCTTCTAAAACCCCGATTTGAAAATTTCTTCTTGCATATGGTACAGCTATAGATGCTAAATCCTATACACATAATTTTTAATTTTTGGTAAAGAATGCTTTGGCCATTAGGAACTTGCTGACAAGAGTAAAGAAATGGGATTAAAAATGAACTTTCAGAAGACAAAAGTGATGCACGGGGCGGGGTGGGGCGGGGCGTAAGTGTTAATTTCTGCTTCTGACGTATTTGCAACAAAATCTGAGATTATAAAAACTGTATTGAAAAAACTTCTTTCGTGGACCGATACCTCTTATCTCAAAGAAACTTTTCGGAATATTTTCTTCTTAAAATAATACATGTTTTCTCCGCCAGTGGGCTTAGACGCATATTTTATTATCGCCGATATCTCTTCTTCTAAGAGTTATATTTAAAATATTATTTCTTTCTTGGAGAGAGTTTCCGGTGCGAAATGTTTCTCATATAATTTGGAATTTTTCAGGTAATGTATAGACTTTTTGCTATGGGACATAAAGGTTAATAGCGTTTCTTCCCTGTTGTCCCCATATCTTTGCATCTAAAACTCCGATTTGAAAAGATTTTCCCGCATAAGATACGGCTCCGGATGGAAAATGTTTTGCATATAATTTCTAATATTTGATAAAGAATGGTTTGGCCACCAGAGGGTGTAACTGTCTATTTCTGCTTCTGATGTACATTATTTGCAGATAAATCTAAGATTTTGAAAACTCGATTGAAAAAGTTATTTCGTTAAACGATACCACCGGTGACGTAGGAAAACCTTTTTGAAAATGCCTCCTGCCTAAAATAGAGCGTAGTTTACCGTGTCAGGGGCGTTGATATTTATCTTATTTTTGTCTATATCTCTGCTTGTAGGAATCCTATTTGCATAATGCTTTCCTTGTTGGAGAGCGTTTCCACTGCGAAGTGCTTCTCATATAATTTCAAATTTTTCCTAACGCACAAGTTTGCCACTAAAAGGCGCAAGTTCACGTTTACAGAAATATCTGAGGAACTGAAAACCCGATTGAAAAACATTATTTTCGGTCAGATACTACTAATTATGAAAACTCTTTGTGTGTATTTTCTTCCCAAATTGATGCACAGTTTCGCCACTAGGGGCCCCATTTTTAATCTGATTTTCCCAATATCTTTCTTTCTAAATGTGCGACTTAAAAATTTCTTACAGCAGCATATGCCATATACCTTGTGGAACATATTAGGTTTGTATTTGAGGAGTTTTGTAGTTCACAGTTCTCTCGTTGGGTGGTGTTTTTGTACTTTGGTTTGTAGCTGTATCTCCCCTTGTAAGCACCCTATTGAGAAATTTCTTTTTCACTGCATGCCATTCGCTACAGTAAATATGGGGAATATTATCCTTTTTAAATAATGCACAGATTTCCCGCTAAGGGCGTAAAGGTAAAAACCTTTTCTTTCTGCCTCTGCTTCTGGCTGACGTATTTGAAAAATTATTTTTTCCTTAGCATTGCTTTTTCCATGAAGAATATTTTCCACCTATTTCCAACTTTTCCATTATGCAAAATTCATCCGCTAGAAGTCGTAGAGTTATATCACTCTTCCTTCTATATTTCATCTTTTAACTGTTCGATTTGAAAATCTCTTTGTCTCTGATACCTTCCTTTCTGCTATGAGAAACGTTTTGTGCTCCAATTGTTAATTTTCCTAATATTCTTTTTTTGCCGCTGGTGGAAGTAAGTAGCTGTCTCTATTTATGGCTGTTTTATTGATTGTAGAAAGTATGTTGACCTTTGTCCAACTTGTTTAATTAACTATGAATAACTTGAAAAAGTTTTATGCGCGTCGAAAAGCGTTAAAGGACGTGTTCGTCCTTTTTAGGCCATGGAAGTGTAAATTCGGTGTCATCTTTCTTGTTTGAACTTAGTAAAACCTTGTTTCTCTCAAAAACGTAGAACTTGACGAATTCCTTGGTATTAATGTATTAGCGTTGAAAAATAAGTTAGTGAGAAGATCATGACTGAGTAATGCAATGTGGAAATGCGCATGATTGAGTTTTCATGCGATTTTATAATTTATTTACAGCTGTGAATCTGATTATATTTTTTCTCAATACAGTTATGGAGAACGTTCGTGATACATTTGGCGTAATTTGCTATTTTTTCAGCAATTGTACGTAACTAATTTGACCATGTGACCATTTACTATTAATTAATACTAATTGTAATCTCTTTAAAAATATAGAATTATTTTAAAACAAAAGTACTTGAAGTTGCTGTATGAACCACAGATCTGAACAATCTGTGATTTGAAAGAAATTGCAGGAAAAAACCTTTCAACACCTTTTAAACAATTATAGAGAAGAATTAAAACTACCAGGCCATGGTGCTACATTGGTCTACGCGCTGACGTCCGACCTGTGGTCCGAGATGTGACCGGGCTCGAATCCCGGTGAAACATGGATGTTGTGTTTTACCTACGGTCCTGGCTCTCTCCCTTTCCTAGAACCAGTGGCCCTAAATTTGAGACGGGGGACTGTTTATAGCCCATTGAGTTGCTCACGGTGGGCGGTTCAACCTGCAAAATAATAATAATAAAAAAAAAGCTACGAGGCCTGTTTTATAAGCATATCTGAGAAAGCACTACACTCTGACGGAGCCTTTAGTTAAATAAAAACTTTTCCTTCATCTGACTTTTCGGTAAAATGACCCTCCGATGAACTAAACTTTTGAATGAAGTAACTGTGCTATGGCACAACATATCGGCGAAACCTAAAATTCGATAAAATTAATTTTTGGCAAAGTGAACTTTTCGATAAAACATGCCTTCAAAAACGTGGTCGCTTCCATAAAATCTCCTTTCGGTAAAGTGATTTTTTCAATAAGGTGACCTATCAGTGAAGTGGTTGTCATGGAAATAAACTACACCCACTTAAGTTGAAAACTAATCGAATGTTAGAAATCTGAGAAGAAATATTTCAACTTGAAATGATTTTCGAAGAACTTAAATTGATGCACCTATTAATTAATAGGATCGATACCTGGCGTGCAAACGTCAAGGCTAACATTATATTTTCAAAGAGGAGTTTCCATGGTTTGTCATGTTTGTATAAGAAAATAAAACATCTTCCTGACAGGTAAAATAAATGTATGAGGAGAGAAAAGAAGGCTGATTTTCAAACGCAGAAACATTTCTAAAAGAAATTTAGGAAACATGATATTTCGATGGAAGCCGTTTAAGGTTTTGTTAATTTTTAGCAAGGGAAGAAACGTAATAATTTGGAAGAATTGTTTAATTACAGGTAAATAAACAGTAAGACTGATTTCATTTACATTTTCAATTTAACAGAATTTGGCAAATGAATGACAGTTTCAAGATTTCTCTTAACATAAGATATCAGCTCCAGTATTTCTAATGTGAAGTTCAATGATTTCTCCTGTTTTCAGAGAAAGGAAATCTGGTGTCGGTAAAATAAATTTGCATATCAATACAAACAAGCCATGGATATTGCATTTGTCGTACGGCACTGGGTATCTCCCTTCCCTGAAGCCAGCCGCCCTACATTAGGGACGGGCCACTGAGTTGTTCACTGTGGTCGTTAAACCTCGAATCAAAGAAAAATCAAAGGGACACAGTTTAAACTACGCCGCAACCTACAACGTAGAACTACATCAACTGTCACCATTTCATGGAACTATCTCTCTAGTTATACGTGCTTTAAAGTATTCAGAAAAGGACAGTTGACGTTGCTCTACGTTGTAGGTTGAGGTACAGTTGCTACTGTGCTGCTTTGCTTTTTTTATTTTTTCCATTTTGAAGAAATGAAACGAAAGAAAAGCTTTACTTTATTTACTTAAAAGCAACGTATACTATACAGGGTGCATAGGAAAGTCCCTTTAGCCTGGAATAACTTGCGAACGGAGAGAGGTACAGTTATGTAAGTGAGATAACGGCATGCAACCGACAGAAGCGCCTCTAGTGTCGAAATGCGGAAGTTAGCCATTACAAATCGAAAACAAAAAGAGATAGAGCAGAATTTCCAAATACAAAGTTGTAGAGCATCAATAAATTAATACAGAACGATATTTGTTTCACACGGATAAGATAAATTGTCGCCTGCATACCCTACAATGTCCGAAAGCGATGCGCGACGATTCGAATCTGCGTATTCATATTTCGCTAATGTAGCCGCATGCAAATGTAGATTGTGACGTTGTACCGTATCTACGATATACAAACCACTAGCAGGATGTACTCTAATCAGAAGTTTAGGTCTCAGTAAGCTGTGTGAGAATGGCGAATTTCCCTCACTCCCAATATTGCGAGATGGTGCTTATTTACGGCGAATGCCATCGAAACGCGGCGCTAGCTGCACGGGAATATGCCGTTCGTTTTCCAGCTGGGCCACATCCAAGTGCGGTTACCATCGCAAGTGTTGTGAAGCACTAAAAGTCGTTCTCGTTCAAGCAGATCATTGGATGCAGGTATGCGTATAATGGCAGAGGTAATTTGGCATATGCACTAGCCCATCCACAAAGCAGTACAAGAGATATCAGCAGCGCGAGTGGCTTAACGCGGGGCCGTGTATGGCAAATACTGCATGCTCAATGAGCACATCCCTATCATGTCACTCCGCAGGAAGAACTGTTACCACGGGGAAATGAGCGTCGATTTGATTAGGGCAACTGGGAGTTGATGAATGTTGAAGGTGACTCAGACTTTTTATCCAACATTCTTCGGTCGGACGAGGCAGTGTTCCACCGTACCGGATTACTAAACCGACACAACGCCCACTACTAGGCGATGGAAAATCCCTCGTGGAGACGATCCAACAGACATCAAGTGCTTTGGTCCATTAACATGTGGTGCGGTATTGAAAAGAACCGCTTAGTGTGTATTTGCTCATACCTATGCCTGTTTCCTTCAAACATTCGCACAAAAGGTCGCGCATCAATTTAGGACGATTTAAGGTATTCAGGCGACAATTTATCTTATCCGTGTAAAACAATTGTCGTTTTGTACTAATTAATTGATGCTCTACAACTTTGTAGTTGGAAGTTTTGCTTTATCTCTTTTCGTTTTCGATTTTCAACGGCTAACTTCCGCATTTCGCCACTAGGGGCGCTGCTATTGGTTGCATTCCATCGGGCGTAGCCGTTATCTCACTTGCACCCCTGTACCTCTCTCCGTTCTCAAGTTATTTCAGGCTAAAGGGACTTTCCTATGCACCCTGTATACAATTCATAGTAGCTTACGCTAATTATAAATTAATGTTAATAGAAATAGATGGCGTAGTATCATCGTTGTCAGTATTTACTGCTAAATTTGTTTGTGAAGAAATCGTTCTTCCGAAACAATTTTTCAAACTCCTTAGTTGCCTTTTTATAAATTTGGCGATGGTTCTCGGGCCTAATATATACTCTTGTTCATGCTGCTCTTGTTCTTGTCTAGATTCAGAATGCATCGGATGTGTAAAGGTTTGAGAGGTAATACATTCATTATCCGGCGAAGTCGTGAACACTGGCGATATACATTGGTATTCCACGCTGAGTGTAAAAACTTTAAAATCTGGATCGATGACATCAATCTCCATCTGTTTTTGCTGTTCAGGCTCAATTTGTTCAGTTGAATTGGAAGGTTGTGGCTCTAGTTTTGAACTCGGGCGAAACGCATACTGGCGCGCGGACTTTTTTGCTGTTCAGGCTCAATTTGTTCAGTTGAATTGAAAGGTTGTGGCTCTAGATTATGAACTCGGGCGAAACGCATGCAGGCGCGCGGACTGTTTTGCTGTTCAGGCACAATTTTTTCAGTTAAATTGGAAGGTTGTGGCTCTAGATTATGAACTCGGGCGAAACGCATACAGGCGCGCGGACTTTTTTGCTGTTCAGGCTCAATTTGTTCAGTTGAATTGGAAGGTTGTGGCTCTAGATTATGAACTCGGGCGAAACGCATACTGGCGCGCGGACTTTTTTGCTGTTCAGGCTCAATTTGTTCAGTTGAATTGGAAGGTTGTGGCTCTAGATTATGAACTCGGGCGAAACGCATACTGGCGCGCGGACTTTTTTGCTGTTCAGGCTCAATTTGTTCAGTTGAATTGGAAGGTTGTGGCTCTAGATTATGAACTCGGGTGAAACGCATACTGGCGCGCGGACTTTTGATTCTCCCTGCATTTCCGTGACAGTTCGGTTGACACAGCGGGTCTTTTCGTATTCCTCTCGTTCTCCTCTAGCTGTTTTTTAACTTTCTTCGGTTATAGTAATTTTCTTTGGATTTTTCGCGGTATTCCTAAATTTTCTTCACCAAACTTTTTTTTCATCTAAAAACTAATTTTAAAATCCATTTTATTTCGGTTTATCACATAAAACCGTTAGCTCTGACCGTCAGCTACGGAATGCGGGGTGGAGGTCATCGCTATCATTATCTATTCACTAGCTCTCAACCTTAAAACGGCTTGCGGCGAAACAAAATCGCGCGAAATTAAGCTTAAATTTCCAACCCTACTCTATCGAAGAGTTAAGGTATGGAGATTTGAAACCTATTTTTTATGAATGTGATCCTATAAACTATCTAATCATGGATTATTTATTACTCTACGCTTATTAGTTTCGAAAATATAAGCGTTCAAAGTGTGACATGTTTTCTTTGCATCCGTGCTCCCGATGTGAACCACCCCTTACCCACGGGGAGAAAGACGTAGTTCTACGTCAAAACATAAATAAAAACTTTCTGTTCCTTGCCCCTTTTAATCTTCGTCTATTTTTTCTTTTTCTCCGTGTTCTTTCAAGTTTCCCTTTCAGCGGTTCCTCTGTCTAAGTTGCCTTCTTTCTTTCCTTCTCTGTGTATTTCTTTGTATCACTTCTATGTCTCGTTTTCTGCAGCAAACTGAGACTCTTTCCCTTGATCTTTCATCTCGTTCCTCCCTCTCGCTATTACTTTGTTTCAGACCTTTTCTTCCGCTGATTGTTTCTTGCTAGCATACATAATGTGCCTGTTTCATTTCTCTTCCATTTATTTCCTTTCGACTCTTTGTTCCTTTTTTGATCTTTCACTCTCTTCCATCTTTTCTGCCTCGTTTTTCTCATTCCGTCTTGTTTTTTCTTGATAGTTCTTCATCTTTCTTTCTTTCTCTCTCTTTTGCCTCACTTTTTTCTCTTCCTTTTTTTTTTACTTTCTCTTCACTTTGCTACATTACGGCGCTTTCTTTCTTTCTTTCTTTCTTGACATTTCTCTTTATTTCGAGCAGTACCTTTTTTCAATGATCATTTCTTCGTGTACTAATTGATAGAAATCACGGATCTCTAGTGATATATGTTTGCATGAGAATGCAATCATCTATGGAAATAACGTTGGAAAAAATCAATACTGATGCCATCAAATTTGCTTCAATCCAAGAATGACAACTGATGGAAAGTAAATGAAAGGGAAAAAAATCACTATTTGCTGAGAAAAGTTCACCAAAAATAAATTGCAACTGGAAGGCAAGAAGATGACTGAGGCATTCTTTTTTTTTATGCATCTTAAGATGGAATTTCTGAAGAAATCCTCTCAGGAAAAATCGCGTTGTTTGGTGCGTGAAAGCAAGCGTCTGGTCTCTCTGAAAATGGATATTTTCTATCAGCCGTGCTGCTTGCGAAATTTCTGTGCCAGAAAACTTTACTTATTCTCGGTATTCACCACGTTTCACAGCCTGAATCGATCGATTTTCTATGAGAAGGCGCGGGTTAAGAGATTTTCCTGACAAGTAATATAGTGCCATAAGGATCCAGTAATAAGTTCTGTCTTAAGTAGTCAACATTTGAGATATTAGCACGAAGTATAATATATTTTCGTGACTAGAGCACAACGTTTAATATTTATATATACACTGAACTGCCAGAAAAACTGGTACAGACGACCTTATGCAAAATACATAGCAACGTCACCTATGTGCGTGCTCGGTTGCGTCCGCCAGTACGTATATAAAGCGATAGACATCCTTGCCAGCTGTCAGAGCTGTTTTCGGAATGAGAATGACAAGAAATAACGATTTAAACGATTTTCAACGCGGTGTCATAGTTGGGGCTCGTGAGATGGGCCATAGTAATTTGGAGGTAGAATCGAAGTTTGGATTTTCACGAACGACCATTACAAGGGTGTACCGTGAAACCTCTGTGACCGGCCAACGCTATGTGCGCATTCTTTCTGACGAGGTACACCTGTTCATGTCCTGCATTCATGCTGATGGTTTGGCCCTGTTCCAACAGTACAATGTGTGACGTACCTGCCAGCAGGACGCACACGACATAAAGGCAGATAGGAATAAGAATAATCTTCTGCGTAGCTCAGTTGGTAGAGCGACTTGTTCCGGAATAAGCGGCCTCGGGTTCGAATCCCGGCGTAGACCAAAAATGACGGAGAAATTTACTTCGTTATAATGGCGCCCGAACTACCCGGATGACCCGACCGTTCAAAATCTCGCATTGGTGTGATGTTATTTCCACACCGCGAGATAGGAAAAATCAGAGAATCCCTTCTCCAGTGCTTCGAAAAATAAATGTGTGTGACGTTGCATTCCACACACCAGATTGACGGGGAGTTCTCAAGTGCACGTTCTTCAGTGGTTGTCTGCCTGCAACGATTCATGGTCACGGCTGACCCGTGGGCCACGCCCCCGGCCCTCTTTCGGGGTGGGGGAGATGTGACGTACCTGCCAGCAGGACGCACACGACATAAAGGCAGATAGGAATCAGAACAAATGTCCGCGTAGCTTAATTGGTAGAGCAACTTGTTCCGGAATGAGTGGACCCGGGTTCGAACCCCGGCGCGGATAAAAATGACGGAGAAATTTACTTCGTTATAAATGCACCTCCACACAAATGTCGGGACGCCACATTATGGTTAGAGGAGCATTCATCTGAGTTTGGGGTGTTGCCATTCCCACCCAAGTCTCCAGATATGAACGTGATAGAACACATTTGGGATGCCATGCAACGCGCTATCGAACACAGGAATCCGAGACCTCGGAATACACCCGAATTGTGGAACGTTCTGCAAGAGGTATGGTGTGCATTGCCTACAGCATATTTCTAGAAGCTAGTGGAGTCCATGCCCCGTGGTATTTCTGCAGTCCTGCGCTCCCGTGGGGAACCTACCAAGTATTAGACTGGTGAACCAGTTTTTCTGGCACTTCAGTGTGTGTGTGTATATATATATATGTCTGTCTGTCTGACAGTGGCGCAGTGGTCTAAGCGCCGACTTCTAACCATTCATCCCAGATGGATCTGGGTTCGAATCCCGGTGAGGCACGGATGTTGGGTTTGCCTTACGGCACTGGTTCTCTCTATATATACACTCATGTTCATAAAAAACAGAACACCTGAAAGGAGTTGAGCTACGACTTTGATATTTACAGAACACGTTCGTTAAGCAATACAGAACAAATGATTATCATCTCGGAGTCATGCGTACTAAGTGCGTCGATGTATCTATTAATTGGTGTGGCCACCTCTGGTTTGTATTACCTGTTATACGTATTAAGGCATCGAATCAAATAATATGTAAATGGTGTCTTGTAGAAGAGCCATACAGGCTGAATTGACACGCATCCAAAGTTCATGAAGAGTTGTTGGGAGACAGTCGTAACGCTACACCTGTCTTTTGATCATGTCCTAGAGATTTTCGATGGGTGATAAATCCGGCGATCTAGCCCACCGCGGTAGAAGTAGGACGTTGTTATCCCTGGAGAATTCACGTGTTGTCGCTGCAACATGCAGTGTGGCATTGCCCTGCTGAAATATGGCCCAAAGGCGTTCACGGAAGGGCGACCTGCCGTAGAATTTCATTAATGGTACGGACCCTCACGAGAGGGGATCTGCTTTCGTAACCGATAGTACACCGTGCCGTAATACCGTATATTGGTGCGGTATGCCTGACGCAAATACAATCTTCCCGACGGCTGACCTACTGGCTTCGGCTGACACAGATACGGACATCATTTTCGCCTAAACAGAAAGGTGCTTCGTCCGAGAACACGATATTGTGCCATTCGTGCTGCGCCTCCCTTTGTTCGGTGCACCATTGCAGCCTGACAGTCCGTTGGTGCTGTGTCACATGTATCCTGAGGAGGGGCCGAGGAGCCTGAAGTCCGAAATGTAATAATCGGAGACGTACTGTTACAAATGACATAGGAAAAGGCATCACGATTTCGCCACTGCTGCGCCAACGCCGTTGATGTTGCTGAACGGTCACTCAAATACACTGAAGAGCAATTGCATTAGAGACAGCTGGCGTTATGCAAATGTGGAGCTGTGGGCGGCCCTGTAAATGGAAACGACATGACGTATGCAGCGATCCGACAATATAAGGAGTGATGCGACGGGAATCAGTAAGAGTCGGACGCAGTATGGGTAAGACTAAGTGCATTTGATCGTGGGCAAACGACATGACGTATGCAGCGATCCGACAATATAAGGAGTGATGCGTCGGGAATCAGTAAGAGTCGGACGCAGTATGGGTAAGACTAAGTGCATTTGATCGTGGGCAAACGACATGACGTATGCAGCGATCCGACAATATAAGGAGTGATGCGACGGGAATCAGTAAGAGTCGGACGCAGTATGGGTAAGACTAAGTGCATTTGATCGTGGGCAAACGACATGACGTATGCAGCGATCCGACAATATAAGGAGTGATGCGACGGGAATCAGTAAGAGTCGGACGCAGTATGGGTAAGACTAAGTGCATTTGATCGTGGGCAAACGACATGACGTATGCAGCGATCCGACAATATAAGGAGTGATGCGACGGGAATCAGTAAGAGTCGGACGCAGTATGGGTAAGACTAAGTGCATTTGATCGTGGGCAAACGACATGACGTATGCAGCGATCCGACAATATAAGGAGTGATGCGAAGGGAATCAGTAAGAGTCGGACGCAGTATGGGTAAGACTAAGTGCATTTGATCGTGGGCAAACGACATGACGTATGCAGCGATCCGACAATATAAGGAGTGATGCGACGGGAATCAGTAAGAGTCGGACGCAGTATGGGTAAGACTAAGTGCATTTGATCGTGGGCAAACGACATGACGTATGCAGCGATCCGACAATATAAGGAGTGATGCGACGGGAATCAGTAAGAGTCGGACGCAGTATGGGTAAGACTAAGTGCATTTGATCGTGGGCAAACGACATGACGTATGCAGCGATCCGACAATATAAGGAGTGATGCGACGGGAATCAGTAAGAGTCGGACGCAGTATGGGTAAGACTAAGTGCATTTGATCGTGGGCAAACGACATGACGTATGCAGCGATCCGACAATATAAGGAGTGATGCGACGGGAATCAGTAATAGTCGGACGCAGTATGGGTAAGACTAAGTGCATTTGATCGTGGGCAAACGACATGACGTATGCAGCGATCCGACAATATAAGGAGTGATGCGACGGGAATCAGTAAGAGTCGGACGCAGTATGGGTAAGACTAAGTGCATTTGATCGTGGGCAAACGACATGACGTATGCAGCGATCCGACAATATAAGGAGTGATGCGTCGGGAATCAGTAAGAGTCGGACGCAGTATGGGTAAGACTAAGTACATTTGATCGTGGGCAAACGACATGACGTATGCAGCGATCCGACAATATAAGGAGTGATGCGTCGGGAATCAGTAAGAGTCGGACGCAGTATGGGTAAGACTAAGTGCATTTGATCGTGGGCAAACGACATGACGTATGCAGCGATCCGACAATATAAGGAGTGATGCGTCGGGAATCAGTAAGAGTCGGACGCAGTATGGGTAAGACTAAGTGCATTTGATCGTGGGCAAACGACATGACGTATGCAGCGATCCGACAATATAAGGAGTGATGCGACGGGAATCAGTAAGAGTCGGACGCAGTATGGGTAAGACTAAGTGCATTTGATCGTGGGCAAACGACATGACGTATGCAGCGATCCGACAATATAAGGAGGGATGCGACGGGAATCAGTAAGAGTCGGACGCAGTATGGGTAAGACTCAGTGCATTTGATCGTGGGCACATTGTAAACGGAAACGACATGACGTATGCAGCAATCCGACAATATAAGGAGGGATGCGACGGGAATCAGTAAGAGTCGGACGCAGTATGGGTAAGACTAAGTGCATTTGATCGTGGGCAAACGACATGACGTATGCAGCGATCCGACAATATAAGGAGTGATGCGACGGGAATCAGAAAGAGTCGGACGCAGTATGGGTAATACTAAATGCATTAGATCGTGGGAAAATAGTCGGGGCCCGACGAATGGGTCACTCCATCTCGGAAGTCGTGCAGGCACTGGGATCTTTACGATCCACTGTGTCTCGGGTGCACCGTGAGTACATCGAATCCGGTAAAACCATCCCTGCAAGGGCCAACTGCCGTTGACAACAGCGTGTGGATGAGCGGGGTCATCGTCGGCTAGCTTGCATTGTAACAGCGGATAGACGGGCCACAGTGCAAGAAATCACTCGGCAATTTAACGCTGGTGCAGAAAAACGTGTAAGCAGCCACACCATCCAGAACCACCTCCTCGCTATGGGGTACAGAAGCCATCGTCGCACGAGGGTACCGCTGCTGACCGCACATCACAGGGTGCAAAGATTAGCATGGACGCGGGAACATCGCCACTGGACTCTAGACATGTGGAAAAATGTTGCCTGGACTGATGAGTCGAGATTCACGTTGGTACATGCGGATGGCAGGACCACATGAAGCGATGGATCCTTCTTGCCAGCAGGGTACTATTCAAGCTGGTGGGGGTAGCATTCTCGTCTGGGGACTGTTTACGTGAACTGAAATGGGACCCCTGGTACGTGTGACATCGTCCCTCCCAGGTCAACGTTACCGGGATATCCTGGACGACCATTTGCTCCTGTTTGTGCGTTTTCAACATCCCACTGGGGACCTCATCATACAAGACAATGCAGCTCCCGAATCGTATCCGAATGGTTGGATGAACACCCCACCGACGTGACCTCGCTTCCTTGGCCAGCTAGGTCACCTGACCGCAATCCCATCGAGCACATCTGGGTTGCCATCGAGAGGGATGTTCGAGGCTCTGAAACCCCTCCATCAAATGTTCGTGAACTGTGGGAGCTTGTTCAGTGTCCGTATGGCTTCCCAACCCTTCCGGTGTCTTGTCGAGTCCATGCCGAGACGAATCGCCGCCGTCATCAGGGCGAAAGGTGGTGCTACACGTTACTAGACAGGTATCTCTAATTCAATTGCTCTTCACTGTATGTCTGCTGCACTCACATATTTATAGAGTGTGCTGTAAAAATTCAATATAAAAGCATTCACGTAACATTAATATTTCCGAAATTACTGTGGGAAGTAAACGAGCAAAAGGAGAAAAGGTTTTTTCATGAGAAAAAAGAAATTATCACACTTTACCTTATTTTATCGCAATTAGGGGAAAACATCTTTTGCACCTACTGAAAACTTCTAAGTAACTGAAAAAATATTTTTGTTTTCAACTCTCTTCATATTATGTCCTCCCATATTTTTCCATCGATATAATCATGTTTACGTGTGATGCATATGTACACAAGTAAAGACTGTTGAGTCACAGCGTGGCCGCCCCGGTGGCGCAGTGGTCTAAGCGATGGCCTCTGATCATTCGTCCGAAAGGGGTCCGGGTCCGAATCCCGGTGAGGCATGGATGTTGTGTCTGTCTAACGGCACTGGCTCTTTCCCTTCCCTTTAACCAGTGACCCTAAATTAGGGACGGGCGACTGCTTATAGCCCATTGAGTTGCTCACGTTGGTCGTTAAACCTCCACTAAAAAAAAAAAAAAAAAAAAAGAGTCACACCGTCTATAAAATACAAGGCTATGATATTAGAGCGATGAGTTCACTATTTCTATGAAATAGAGCGATGAGTTCACTATTTCAGTGACGTCACGCGGAAGCTAAGGCTTCCGATTTGTTTCCAACGCTATAGTGTATGACGTCACACACTACACAGACGTATCAGACGGAAGGAACTCATCTCTCTAATGTCAGGGCACAAGGCCATAACATACACTGGCGTATCAGACGTGACGTCACAAACTGAGGGAAGCCATCTCTCTAATGTCATGGTAAAAGGCTATGACATTCGAAAAATGAGCACGGCGTTGTGAAATTCTGCTGAGGGATGAGCACGCCATTGTAAAATTCTGCTGTAATGAGAGAATAATGATAGCAACCAGTCTTGATTGATACCTGAAACTTTGGACGGTGAGCCCCTTCCAGGCTTTCTTACGATTGTTCATGGGGTTAAGGTAAACGACCTTAAAAGACAAATGAATGCAAAAATTTGCGGCGTATTTACCGTTCCGTTAGTACTTCCTCCGAGAAAACATCGTAGCTGGATGTTTTCAGAGAAAGTGCTAACTGTATTGAACAAATAAATGGATGATCGAAGCTAGCTGTATAATTCACCCCCAAGACTGATGATGGAGATGAAATTCTTTCTTTTTCAAAATTTTTAGTTCTGAAAAGTGGTTCTTTCGGCATTTTGCAAGAATTCGCAAATCTGTGCCAACAGAAAATAAAACATATTGTAAAGAAAGGTGTCGGTATGTGAATGAGAGTAGCCTCGTAATAGAAGAGTAACGTATTTTTGAAAACATAGGTAGAAATTCCATCACAACACGTTTTTCGGTAGATTTAAAATTTGTGCATTTTATTAAAAAGCATGTTATGCCGTGGAATCTTGATTTTAAATATACTGAAAGGAAAAATTATTGCGTACACCCTAGCGAAAACAAGCTTAGTAGCAGGACAGCAGCAAATCAGAGTGTGCAGAAATACTGTTTGGGACTACAAATAGAGAGGGTCGGTACGCACAGGAATACATTCCGTCAAGTGCTGGCATGGGTCGAAGACGAGACTTAAGTGATTGTGATCGAGGTCAAATCGGGGGAGCCAGGAAGCCCGGATGTTCAATCAGCGCAACGGCGAAACTGTTAGGAATTCCGCGACAAACCGTAGCAAGTGTGTACCAGGAGTACGTGAAATCCGGCAAAACCGCTAACAGTCGGATGAAATGTGGCCGTAAAAGTGCATTGAATGATTGAGGGCGCCGACGATTGGCCCGCATCGTACAGACGAATCGGAAGGATTGTTCGCAGCAAATCACGGCACAATTTAATGAAGGAGCATCCACAAGCCTATGCTCAAAGTCAATACGTCGACACATGGCTGGGACAGTCGATGACCACATTGTGTCCCGAAGTTAATGGCACAGCATCGCATGATTCGCCTGCAGTTTGCGAAAGGCCCATCGAAACTGGAACAAGGACGCGTCATATGGTCTCATGAATCTCGTTTCACACTCTATTGCGCCGCTGGCAGGCAGCGTGTGTGGCGTAAACCACACGAAGCTATGGACCCCACATGCTAAGTTGCGGTACCACAAGCCAGTGGGGGCGGTGTAACTGTTTGGGCAGCTTTCGCGTGGTCCGGCCTGGGTCCCTTGGTACCTCTTAGGTCTTCCGTCACTGGTTCCAGCTATATGTTACTCCTTGCCGACGATCTCCACCCATTCAATAGCAAATTCTGAAGATCATATTGCTTTCTTCTGAAATTCTCAGTTTCACACGTTAGAATTTACGTCTGTGACCTTGGAAGGTCGTGTGCGAAGTTGTCCATGGGAGTCTCCCTAGAAAATTTAATACACTGAGTGGCCACTTTATTATGACCACCTGACAGTTTTTAGCAAATGAGCTATGGCGGCACGCTGTTGTCGCCAGAGGGCGAGGCTAGTATAAAAAGGGGAAGCTTAGTGCTTGCGACAGTAGTAGAAATGATTTTTGGGTGACGAGATGGGTAAAAAATTCGATTTGACGGACTTTCAACGTGGAATGATTGTAGGAGCTTGGTGCCATGGAGCGAGTATCACCGACACCGCCGCTTTCGTGAAATGTTCCAGAGCAGATGTTGTTAAAGTGTTTAAAGACTGGACTGTCAGCCAAAAAACTGGGTCTCTACGTGCAATTTGTGGTCGTCATCGACTAGTGACTGCTCGGGCGGAACGGAGAGTTTCCAGATTGGTAACAGACAACAGAAGGGCAACAGTGCAGCAAATTACAGACCATCTTAATCAAGGATCCCCTCAAATGATTTCTGCACGTCCTGTTCGCCGTACACTGTATCGGATGGGATATGGCAGCCGACGGCCTGTTCGAACACCTTTGCTGTTTGCAGTTAACAAGAGAAAACGTCTCCAGTTCGTACAGGAACACAAGGACTGGACAGTCGATAATTGGAAACCAATTATGTGGTCCGATGAATCACGTTTTCAGTTGCACCATGCCGATGGCCATGTGAGAATTTGGCGAAAACAGCGCGAAAGCATGGGCCCCAAATGCATTGCTACAACCCTTCAAGCTGGTGGAGGCAACGTTATGGTTTGGGGAATGTTTTTCTGGCATGCTTTGGGCCCTTTAAGTCGTGTTGATCAACGTCTGATTGGCACATCATAGCTAAACATCGTTGCGGACCAAGTGCATCATGTCATGTGGATGGTTTATCCTAATGGTGATGGCTACTTTCAACAAGATAATGCGTCCTGCCATAGTGCTCGTATTGTACAGGATTGGTTTCAGGAATATGCCGGTTAGTTTACGTTGCTTAGGTGGCCCCCACAATCTCCAGATCTTAACCCCATTGAGAATTTGTGGGATGAAGTTGAACGAGCCATCAGACAGCTGGATCTACATCCCTGCACTCTCACATTCCTGGAAAGTGCTATTCATCAAGCATGGTCTCAGATTCCACAAACCACCTATCAACATCTCGTGGAGTCCATGCCACGAGGAATCGACGTAGTATTAAGGGCAAAAGGTGGCCCAACGAAGTACTGAGGGGTGGTCATAATAAAGAGGCTACTCAGAGTATAACAATAATCAAAACTGAAACGTTACATAATTCTCACCTTCGATTTTTCTTGGACTTGGCCAGGGTGTTCTCCGTTCATGCAGTAAATATTGCCAATTTGATGATATTGACGTAAACTGGACGCTATATTCGATGAAACGCTATGAAACCAACAATGAAAATACTTTAAAATTCTAATAAAATTCGGGATACAAGTCGAACTCTATCGGAATAAAATCTGAATAAAACCATGTCAAAAAATTGAACCATAAAACAGCATTGACGAACCTTCCACAAAAGATCCCCAAATATGCACATGTTGTTCACACACACACTCCTCCAGCCGCTCCATACGCGTTTTAGCTACCGAAGTTGTAGTCGTCGTCAGTGGTCTGCGATGTTTTTTTCCCAGCTGCCTAGTCATCTATGCCACATTGGCGAAGTCCAAGAAAAACCGAAGGGGATAATTATTTAACGTTTCAGTTTTTATTATTGCTATATGAAGTTTTCTAGGGAGACCCCCATGAACAACTTCTAACGTGTGAAACTGAGAATTTCAGAAGAAAACAATATGCTCTTCAGAATTTGGTACTAACTTTTTTACCACGTAGTTCTACAACGGGCTTAACAGCTTACGCAATATCTAAGTCCACCCATTCATTACATGCCTGTGTCTAGACCAAGTTTTGATCTTTCAACAGGGCAAAGTTCCACCCCATTGGTCCCGGCAAGCGACCGACTGGCTCCAGGAGCGTAGCACACCCCCAGGGCCCCATCGCTCACCGGACATCAACACCACAGAGAATGTATGGGACATATTGGAACGAGCTGTTCGTAATCAACCATCCACACCTACATCTCTTCCTGCTCTACGCCAAGCACTCAGATTCAGGTCAGTGTTGCCTGAATCTGTGTCTCGGAACTTCATTGCGTCCATACCATGACGTTTGGATGCTGTCTGTCCTCCGTGCAAAAGGTAGTGCCACACGCTATTAGGTGACCCCTAACTAATGGGAAACACATTCATGATAGCATAGATGAAAATTCATCAATAAGACAGAGCCATGGCCGCCATCTTTCACACAGTTGTATCTTCTTGTGGAGTTTACGATATCTCATTTTTCTACTCACCGTTCAAGCTGCTATGATTTCAATGGAAATGCTACTTCAATTTTTATACTGTCCTCAAAGACAAGCACTCTTTAGCTTAAACGATCACCTACTTCTGGATTTCAGGTAGCAAATTTCTTCTGAAAATGCCAAAATATAATCACAGACTGAGCTTCCATCTTGTCTAACATGGCAAATAGGTTACTTGAGAATACACAGCAGGGGATAACAACTCCGTGAGAAGACATGCTGTGTCCGTCTACTCCTGAAACAAAACAAAAATATACAAGAAGACGACATTGCTTGTCTATTTCTACTAGAATGCGAACTTGATGGTGGCAAATAGTAGAAAAAAGCAGTAAAATAGAAAAAAAGCAGTTTATTGGATAAGTGACCGATAAATCTAATTCAGATTATACCAGAATTTTACCTGCGTGATCAGACCTCTGCTTAACTAAAAATGTAGTCGCTGTCAATCGTATTAGTCTATTCAAAAATTTAAAAAAGTGTTGAATGAAACTCGCAGTTTACAGACTCGGTGCTCATAAATGCATCGAGATGAATTCGTAAAGCTTCACAGTTTTCATGAATTTTACATTGGTTTCCTTTCTTCGCTCTCCGTGCTTTTTCGGGTATTTGGCCGTCATACATCATTTTTCAACATCGCAGAAATGCTGAGCTGTCTTTTAGTGAAAGTAATATCGCTGACGCTACTTCGCATTCCCTTAGACATTGAATATTTGCACACGATTTTATGTATTTTAAGTAGAAAAAGAGGTTGTGTTTATTCTTTCAGTTCTAATTCTGAAGTTCAGTAACATATTTGTGCAATGGACATTCTTGTCATCTTTAAAGAGGCGGAGAGAATAAACAAATCCACCGCTTCGAGAAAGTTTACCGAGTTCGTATTTTTATACCGAATTCATCGTTAATATATAAGAGGAATGCTCCCGTTTAAAAGAAACAAGAATTTGCAGTTGCTTTAAACTTTAGAATTTTACAAACGGCTGGAGGTTATTTAAATGATGTTACTTCTGTTAAGGGATGGAGTTTTTAAATAAACTGGGTCAAATACGTTACACTTATAATAGTCTCTTTACACAATGAAATGCTTGTTGTCTATAGTGCGATCAAGTAGAAACTGTTTACTACTATAGGTATTGATTCTAACTTGTATAAATTCAGTCATGTAAATAAGAATGCAGGTGGTAAGATCATGACTGTTAGCGGCAGTAGTATAGAAGTGAGGCCAAAAAAAAAAAAAAAAAAATAGAAATGCTCCTAGTTTAGGGAAACAAACTTGATGTGATGAGACGGTGTGAGGGGGATTCTTTCTGAGTACATGTTGGTTCAAGTAGCAATAAAACTACGTAAATTTATATTTTTTATAAAATTAAGTGTAAACATGAATACTAAAGTAAAGGCTTAACCTATTAACTCGCTGGAGCGAATTAACTCGAGGTTTGCAAAATACTATACCGTGCAAAGTAATTGGGACACGCTATTTTATTCTCAGAATTGCAATGTGATCGCCAGTTGATGTCGGAAACCCACGTAAACCGGTTTTATCAGCTGTGAGGTGGTGTGACTGTTAGATCTTGATAGTAAGAATGTGGTTTGACCGGTTTTGAACAGGAAATAGGCACTTCAGCTTCAGTTGTGAGCTTTTGTGTGTGACAGGTGGATGTTAGTTTTTGCTCTCTGTGCTCTCGTGTGTGACAGGTGGATGTTAGTTTTTGCTCTCTGTGCTCTCGTGTGTGACAGGTGGATGTTAGTTTTTGCTCTCTGTGCTCTCACTTCCCTCTGGATATTTCTCCAAGGAAGCGTGGAAAAATAATTGCTCTGAAGGATCACACTTCTATGACAGTCAGCGATATCACTTCTGCAGTTGGTGTAGGCAAAAATCAAGTGTATCAAGAATGCTTAGGCGATACAATGCATCTGGATCATCGTCTCCAAAAAGGAGAGGTAAATGTGGTAGAAAACGAAAAACCACTTAACGAACCGATAAATATCTAATCAGAAATAGTAAAATGAATCCAAAAAAAACCCCCAAAAAAACCAGCACCGACCTTCAAAGAGATTTATTGGCTAGTGGTTGTGATGTTGGTGATTTAACTGTACGCCGTAGGCTTTCTGGAAGTTGGCCGGAAGGCAAGAAAACCAACGAAAAAACAATATTTGAATGCGAAAATGAAGATAAAACGTTTAGCATGGGCCAAAAAATATAAATCATGGACTGCTGACGACTGGAAAAAGGTAATTTTCAGTGATAAAACTCATTTATTTGTGCAGGGTTACCAAGCAAATGTCGTTAGACGAAGCAACTGTGAACCCTTAAGACCTGAGCATGTCATACAAACTGTAAAACACCCTCTGAAACAGATGTTATAGGGGTTTTATACATCAAATGGCACTGGAAGCTTAGTTCCTGTTCAAGGTATGATGAATTCAGCTAAGTACGTAGAAATATTATAACGTAGGATTGTTCCATTCTTGCAAAATTTTGACGGGACATTTCAACATGACTTGGCCCCATGTTACAATTCGAAATTGGTCAAGAATTTCATGCTGGAAAATCAAATTCATTTGCTTGATCGGCCTGAAAATTCACCAGACTTAAATCACATAGAAAACTTGTGGAATATTTTGAAGATTCGTTTAGGTAAAATGGACTGTACAACCAAAGAACGCATGATAACGAATGCTGTAAAAGTGTGGTTTCACGATTATGAAGTCAAAAATATGTGCACCCGATTAGTGGAGTCAATGCCAAAACGAATTCAAGAGGTGATTTCTGCTAAAGGAGGACATACTTCATACTAATACAGGTATTTATCAGTGTATATCAAGGCATAGAATGATATAAAGGCATAGTTTTGGAAAAAAAGAGCAATGTTTTACTTTTTCCCAATTAATTTGCACAGTATAGTAGGTTGAAATCAGCTCAAACGAATATATTCGCTACCTGAGAAGTTTGCCGAACGCCGCTGGAACGAGTACTGAACCTGCGCATCGGAAAGCGTTGTTATCCCGTTAGTTTTGTTATTCAGGTGGTCATTTAGGGGATGATTGATCCTAATCCTTTATGCCTGATTACCTGCTAAAAGGGCTATAACAATAGCGACAAACCTAAGAAAGGAGAGGAAAGATGTTCAAGTCACTAGTTCCTACACAGTGTAATGATGTTCATGGGGCACTAGCCATTCGCCGTCATTTCTTGGTGTCAGGGGTACTAGCACTTCCCCATCTTTCCGTGGATTGGAAGTTTTGAAGAGCAGAGAACAACCTTATCACCCGTGACAGGTTTATGGTCTGTACTACTGAGATGCGAAAGTAAAGAATTGTTTGGACGCAGCTTTCGTAAAATCCGGTCGCTATTGAACATTTCTGTTTGAGAAGCGCAGAAAGTTTTGGGTGCTATTTGGTTCTCGTGCATCGGCCGTTTAAAAGGTAGCACAACGCGTTCCTCAATTTCTATGCAGAGACAAACTGCAAGAAGTCAAAATGGCGTTTTTGCAGGACAAGACCCAATTATTCTGTGGTAGCACGAGACTGAATAACCAATAACTGTTCAGCTTAATTTTAGAAGATAGTATGGGCGTCCACCAGCTGATAATAAAAGCATAACAGCTTGGTGTGCAGATTTTAAGGAGACAGAAAGTGTTTATGACCGGAAATGAACGGACCGACCTTGTGTTAGTGAAGAAACTGTTGATGTAGTGCGGAGAGCTTTCGTATGTAGTCCCTAGATATCCACCCGCCGAGCTTCGTCTGAACTCGGAATCCCCTGCACTACACTGAAGAAAGGTTTAAACAAAAGGCTTCATTTATATGTTTACAAAGTGCAGATTGTTCAAGCATTGCAGGTGGAAGACTTTCCACTTCGTGCTGCTTTTGCAACTAAGATTTTACAACGCATCGATGGCAACAATTACCTTCAGCGTATGTGATTTTCAGATGAAGCTACTTTTTACTCATCCGGTGAAGTAAACAGACACACGGTGCATATATGGGGGTCGGAAAATCCATATGATGTCTTTGAAATACAGCAGGATAACCCAAAATTGAATGTTTGGTGTGGCGTCACTCACGATAGTCATCGGATCTTTCTTTTTTCCGTGAACGCACAATAACAGAAATTGTGTACCTGGACACCATGGAGCTCTTTATTGTACGTCAGTCGGGTGAATGTCAACCATACGTAATTTTCCAGTAGGATGGTGCCCCACCATATTGTGGACTAATTGTTTGAAAATTCCCCAATACCACATTTCCCAACAGATGGATTGGGAGGGACGGTTCCAACATCATGGGTGACTCTGTCACCCGACATAACACGCCTAAAGTCTTTCCTGTGGGGTTTCGTCAATGATGAAGCTATTCAACACAATATCTAATATTGAAACTGTGCAGAGGAAGTTAACAGGTTCTACTGCCGCAGTCCCCAAAGAGATGCTAGGCAAAACATTTCGAGAAACTGAATACCGACTAGATATGCTCCAGCCTACGAACGACTCACTAAAAATGTAGAAAAAAAAGATATTAGTTTGCATGCATCATGCCACAAACCGTTTGTTTCTACCTATCATAATTTTTGAAATAAAAATATTCTTAATGAGGGACGGATTATATGATTATATCCACCCTTCATTAAAAAATTCAATTATGGCTCTGCTTTGGAGCTATCTAACTTCTGATACATAGTTCCTACAGGACAGATGATTAGCATAACGCAGTTGTTCTTTAGCGCGTTTCGAACAAATAAGCTACTATCGCATTATAGATGATATACTGTTCTTGTTATAGATGGTATACTGTTCTTGTTATAGATGATATACTGTTCTTGATCCAAAAAAGTTAATATACAGACACCGGGCAAAAGAATTAGTCAGCTCCAGAAATTTACGTTTAATACTTACATCACACGTACAGAAATCACATCATCAATTCTTCCCGGAAGATACTGAACAAGATGATTTAAATTATTTGGGCCACCTTTTTTGACCCTTCTAAGAACAGTTTGTCTCGCAATTCATTGAGATCCTTGTGATTTTCTTTACACTTCGTTCAAAGTGTTTCCATAAATTATAGATGGAATTTAAATATGGAGATTTAGCTGGCCGGTCCATATGTTCCAAAGTTGCATCATGCTCTGTACACCAATCCATAATGGGTTTAGCTCTATAAATCCTACAGTTGTCATCCTGATAAAACTGGTAAGTTACTTGATGAGAATCTTGCAAATGTGCAAACGGAAACACGTGATTGTCTAAAATTTACCCATAAGCATGCTGATTCATCGTATTCTTCACATCTTCTAGTGGGTCTAATTCACAACCATTAAAACAACCCTCGCAGAAATTCAGATTCACCTACTTTGGCAAGTAACCTGTGAACACAATCAAGATTGGTTGTTTCTTTAGACGTCCTGTTGACCCAACGTCTTGCGTCATTTGAGTATACGCAAAATTTGGATTCATTAGACTATATGACACCCGTCCACTAATCAACATTCTATGTCCTGTGAGCTGAAGTTAACATTGGATTCAGTCTTGCAGCTCTACTCCAGACATGCTTTCGATGAAGTTCCGTACGCAATGTTCGCTCAGATGTACACGTATGAGATCCATTATTAATAGATTGAAGGAGTTCCTGCCTTATTTGAAATAGGTTTTCGTTGACCAGGCATGAAATTTTGCGCGGGTAATGACTTGTCGAAATAGCATTTCAATCACAGTTTCAGTCGAGTTTGACTTACACTAATCTTTATAAACGCATAGAACTATTTTTTGGCTAACACCTGTTAATTCAGCAACTTCCTTGATGCTGTGTCCTTTTGAAAAGCCAAAACCTATGACACCTTTTAATAGTCACATACATCTGTCTTTCGACCTATTGATTTTAATTTTTCGAAAATTTCAGTTTAAAAATTTGCCTGTAGAGAGAATAATACATACTTTATTATTTTATAACACAGAAATATTAAAATAAAATTCTACTTATAACCTCAGAAATATATCATATTAAACAATTACATATATTGCTGCAGGTGACTAATTTTTGGCCCGGTGTCTTTATTCAACAACGTTAAATTTTTAGAGCCATCAGTTCTAAATCTCGTTGAGAGAACTGTATATTACCAGCATTCCGTTTCACAAGAAATAAAATATTTAGTTCTCTTGGTCATTTGCACAACGCCCGTCAGTCATAGAGCGTAATACAAGGTATATCCGGAAAGTAATGAGACCACTTTTCATGCGTCAATCAGAAGGGCCGGAGTGTGGAGTCTCCGGGCGTGATGAGTGGCAGGGTATGTTAGGTTAACGAACGATGTCTCGTCAGTTGGCTCTGAGCTTTTACAGAATGAGGATCGCTTGAGAAATGGACAGCTTTGTGAGCGTCGCGAAACGGTCAAAATGCAGAAGAGTGTCGAACAGCGATACGCGGTAAAGTTTTGTGTTAAACTTGAAATATTCGCAAACCAGACGCTTGCTATGATACAGAAAGCCTAAAGGAAGGATGCTTTATCGAAAGCATAAGTGTTTCGGTGACACAAAACGTTCACAGAGGGGAGTGAGAGCGTCGAGGATGAGCCACGCCCAGGGCGCCCTTCAACGTCTCACGCTTCGGAGAATGTGGAAAAGATGAAAGCGGTTTTGGACTCTGACCGACGTCTCAGTGTTAGGTTGGTAGCAGAGCACGCGGGACTCGCGAAATCCATTGTGCATGAAATCATCACGCAAGAAATGCAGATGCGGAAAGTTTGCGCCAAATTGGTTCCTAAGGTTTTGACCGATGAACAGAGGAACAACCGTGTGTCGATTTCTCGTGAGCTTGTGGACTGTGTGAGGAGTTAACATGGTTTTTTTTTGTTTTGTTTTGGAGAAAATAATAACAGGTGATGAAACGTGGGTCTTTGAGTACAATCCGGAGACGAAAAGACAGAGACCACCAACACTTGGGTTCTTCCCTACGATAATGCGCCGAGCCATGCATCGCTGAGAGTGAGAGAGTTTCTGGCAAAACACAACGTGGCAACGCTGCCCCAACCTCCCTACAGCCCGGATTTCGCCCCGGCTGACTTCGTTTTGTTTCCCCGGCTCAAATCCAACCCGAAAGGACACCATTTTGGGACTGTTACAAACGTGCAAATTGCCGCGACGAGTGCTTTGACAGCGATCCCTCTTCTCGACTTCCAGGTAAGCTACGTGGCGTTGCAGAACCGCTGGCAGCGGTGTATTGATGTTCAAGGATGTTATTTCGAGGAATTTTAATGTTATGTAAGCATAACGTTAATTAAACGTCTGTTATTGAATGAGTCTCATCACTTTCAGGACGGACCGTGTACATTACACTAAGTCACCTTACGAAATTTAAGGACGGAGATCGAGAGATTTAACAGTAGTGAGTTTTGCAGTGTTACAGCCTGGAAAACATACTCTCAAAATGGGTGGGATTAATAGTTAGTAAAAGAACCATGTAAGGTGAAACAGCGATTAAAGCTGGTCTCTGTGCTTTACGAGGACACGAGAAACATTTCAGAAGAGAAACAAAAAATCAAGACCTGGCAGAAAGATACACAAATCAAGACTAGGGCATTGAAATACATAACAATATATCACGGAATTCCCAGGTAAAATTAGCACATCTCTCAAAATGGATTCTTAAATTGCAAACGAAAACTAATTTGAAGCCTCTGGGCAGGATAGTTAGGGGCAGCAGCTGCTGGCTAATCATTCAATTTGGGTCATGGTTCGAATCTCAGATGAGGCATGAGCTTGTGCTTTGCCCTAAGACACTGGTTCTTCCCCATACCTGAAGTAATTGGCCTTATACACTGTCTACGAACAATAATTGGACACCTGTGATCGCAAAGAAAAACGAAGTTTATTCACCTTCAATAGTTGGTGGAGCCTCCACAAGCGGCGATTACAGCTGCGACCCTCCGGGGCATGCTCTCAACCAGGCGTTGTACGACGGCTAGCGGTATTTTCATCCACTCGGCTTGGAGAAGGCAGGTCACTTCCTTCACCGATTTCGGACAGTGGGAGGCACCCCTAAAGTCGACGCTCTAACTCGTCCCAGAGGTGCTCAATAGGGTAAAGGTCCGGGCTCTGCGCAGGCCAGTCCATTCGATTAACCTCATTGTCACCATACCAAGCCATGGTGGACCTCGCAACATGAGAGGTTGCATTGTCATCCTGAAAGTAATATGGGTCCACCCCGTAAAACTGCCACAACGTAGGAAGCGCATGGTCATCCTGAAAGTAATATGGGTCCACCCCGTAAAACTGCCACAACGTAGGAAGCGCATGGTCATCCAAAATGGTGCAGTAGGTCTCGGCGTTGAGTCTACCAGGAATTGCGACGAAGGGTTCCGTGCCATACCAGGAGAAACACCCCCATAGCATAATTCTACCGCCTCCGAACTTCTCAGTTGGTACAACACGTTCCGGCAGGAGGCGTTCTCCAGGCAGACGACCAACCCAGACCCTGCCATCCGAACGGTAGAGGGTGAACCTTGATTCGTCGCTCCAGAGAATCTGTTTCCACTGTTCAACGGTCCACTGTCGACGTTCTTTGCACCACGTTAGCCAAGCAGCGCTATTAGATTTTGTGATCAAAGGCTTGTGGGCGGCAGCACGTCCATGATAACCGAGCAGATGGCTTTCCTTACGGATGGTATTCACTCCCGGATGTCTGTTGAAACTCCTCGCGGATGTGTCCCATCGATTTGGTGCGGTTCTTTCGAATTTCTCTGGCCAGCACCCGTCGGTCTCTAACTCCCAGTTTTGTGGGTCTGCCGGGAGGGTGCACATTCCGACAATCACCTCTCATCTTCCACTTGTCAATCATGTAGGCCACTGTCGATTTTGGGTACTTCAACTGGCTGGATTGTCACGTATGGATCGGCCATTTCTGTGACACCCGACGATTACACCTTTCTCGAAATCAGAGAGCTCCGAACTGCGTGGCATCTTGCATACGACTGGTTGCGTTGTTGTTTTCCACACGTTGTTGTTTTCCACAGATATCGTCGATTGCAGAGGTGTCCAATTGCTTGTTGGTAAATAGTGTATTTGAAATGGTATACTACACCTTATAGCCTTTATGGAGGTCAGAATCAACGAAACAAAACAAACGTTATTATAAATTTGTATAATCATTACTAATCTGCGAACTGACGATCCGCTAGACCGATTTTTACTTCAATGCTGTGTAATGTATCGTTACAGGTAATAAAAGTGCATGGCAACGTCGAAGCAAAATTGGCCATTCCGAAAAAGCAGAAAATACTTGGAAAATCTTGAACGTTGCCATAGCTTTCTGTGATTCAAACATTTTTCCATTCCACATCACAAAAATTGGAAAACACATTAATATTTTGTTTGAACATACTTGACCCTAAAATCATTGTCACATTCTGTCTACTATTTCAAACTCAAAAACCCCGTTCACAGGTGGCTGCGCTCTGGCGACAATAAAAATAACTTAAGCACGCCAGATTTGATGTGCATGTTTACGTGAAAAGGCATGGGGACAAAGGGATTCAAAACCATGGAAACCAAGCCAGTACAACAGAGTGTACAGATATATCTGTGTACCTAGGACAGCGGTAGGCAATAATACGTTTATCTGAATTTTGAAAGTCAAACCGTTTCTAATAAGTTATTCCATAACGTAGTTCTATCAATATCACTGCATTTAGGATCCTCGAAAAAACTGGTTTATTCAATAAGTATTACCAACAGGATATCCCATGCCCATTTTTGGCACCGATTAGCAGCACACCACTTCAAAGGCAATACAAATTATCAGAAAAACTACAAATTATAATTAATTTTGTTTAAAATGGAAATCTTTCCAGCTATTGTTTGCAGGACAAAAAGATTCTCAATTGAAACACCACCTCCTCAGAACCAAAGACGGTCCGAAGCCTTTACTTGGCTTCAATTGACGGATAAAAGTTCATATTTTCTATTAAGACTTCTGAAAATAAAGCAATGAGTTCAGGTTATTTTCACTTTCTGCCGAAGATTCCATCATCGCACTCGGAGAATCCCCGTTGCGGATGCCAGTAAGCATGAAAACACCAGCACATTCTCAGAGGGAATTCTGAATAGGTTATAAATTATGTGTCAAGCACTTAGTCGCTTACATATTTTATTTCTAACTTCGTTCATCTAAAACAAAGCGCTTGCTTTATTATATTAAATAGCTTTCACCAACTCACATAACAAAAACGAGCAACAAGCATCTTTCTAGCATCTATATTACATGCTTTACAAAATACTTATATAGTAGATACGATATTTTCCTCCATTTTTCTTAGTGTATTTTTCACTTCGTCCTCTTCCTCTCCACTACTTTTTTGTTCCTTGCAACAAAATCAGCCTTATTACCACGCTCTGTTTTCGTAAATATATATTTTATTAAGAACAAATACTTCTTTCAAGTATATATTTATATATATTTTATTAAGAACAAATACTTCTTTCAAGTATATATTTATATATATTTTATTAAGAACAAATACTTCTTTCAAGTATATATTTATATATATTTTATTAAGAACAAATACTTCTTTCAAGCATAAATTTATATATATTTTATTAAGAACAAATACTTCTTTCAAGTATATATTTATATATATATTTTATTAAGAACAAATACTTCTTTCAAGTATATATTTATATATATTTTATTAAGAACAAATACTTCTTTCAAGTATATATTTATATATATTTTATTAAGAACAAATACTTCTTTCAAGTATATATTTATATATATTTTATTAAGAACAAATACTTCTTTCAAATATATATTTATATATATTTTATTAAGAACAAATACTTCTTTCAAGTATGATAAAGAATGCAACCTTACAGAATTCAGTACATGGGGAAGATATTCAAGCGCATGAATTCCTAAAATGAGAAAAAATCGATATCAGTATTAATATTTCGATGGTTATGAAATTACTCAATGGACATCGAATCTTTCAATATCCAATGTGTTCTTGGAACGCGATGAGAAGGGTACGAATCTAAAGAACTGAAGCGCATTAGGGCAGAAATGATCATGAAAAAAGCACAAGAAAGAGGTGTGGCCCAGTGACGGGATTCAGAACCATTCTTCGAATTTTCCGATAGCGAATATCTGGTGCCCAAGGAAGTGTACCTTAATGTCACACATCTGCTGCTAGTGGCAACAGTTGCAGCTTTGATAAATGATGTTCTGTCAGCACCAGTTTCTCCGAGGCAACCGGAGCAGTCGACGAAATAAACTATTTCTCACGTTCCTCATTCGGGATACGGAAACAATAACTAAATAATCTGTCTGTCTATTTATCTTGCTAAAAATCCACTAACGTTTATCAAATGTATTTTGGCCTGTTTTTTCTGCCAGTTGCTTAAGCTTCAGTATTACATGCGGCGGCAATTTTTGTTATGATTTCCTCTGTGTTCGCACTATGAGGATTGCTTCTTTTTAATTTTTACCATCTAGCAGTTTCTCTTTTTAGTAATTTTGTTTTGAACGTATCACCACCCGCCTCTGTTAGAGGCTGCAGAGTTGATAAATGATGTTCTGATGTTGTGATTATGCTCCAGCAGCGGGAGTTTCAGTCCGCCATTCCATTTTGTTTATTCCCCTTTTTACGCTTCGTTTTCAGTGGGGTTTAGTTATTCTTACCAGCATGTTAACCGCGTCAGGTGAGCCGTAAAACGAAAGAGGGATACTGAACGCTGAGGTTTCTGGGACCCTGCGTGTAGTTGTCCTTATCGGCCATAAATGCCCCTTTGCCCACTGCCTCACGCTAAACGGTCGGCTAGCAACTTACCCACACCTAACCAATGAAGCCTGTGGCCGAGCAAAGCCTACGACTCTAACAGCTTGTCGTTACGTACTATGGGATGAGACTGTGGATAATGTGATCATGTCAAAGAGTTGCTTCTGAGACACGGAAAAGTCGAGGTACGCGAGGAGTACATGTCTGGGCTATCAACAGACTATATATGCTGACTAATGCCGGAATCGTGGCCTACGTCCTCCGGGGCTTGCGGATCTCCTGTTCTGCCTTGTTGAGATGGGTGGACAAATTCGTTTTTCGCTTAATGGATTCGAAAGCTGTATCCCGTGGATCAAACATTAAGCGACCTACTAAGAGTCTGGCTCTTCCATTAAGGAACATTTTCTAGGCACTTTCATATTGAATAGTGCTGGTCTTGTGAAAGCACTCGTTGGGCCACTCTCCGTCTTTTAGTGCTAAATCAAGTTTTGGTTTCATCAAACGTTTTCTGCGGAACTAGCTCTCCGATGAGCGTCGAAAATGGGACATTTTCAGTCTGGAGATGTAGAGATGTCACGTCCGACGCATCGCATCGTAATTTTGAACACGACGTTGCTTGTGGATATTCAATTCAAAGCGTGACACCTCATAACTTTCTAATTTGCTCTTGATGTGTCTCCTCTTGTGATCCGTTAGAGTGTAGCAAAGATCAGTTCCTCAAAGAGTTTAAGTACCAGCAGGTTATTCGGGTGTGTGCGATCGATCATTTTAAAGCGTGGTACGAAATCTGTTCCCTCTAGCAAACTGGTACTGACTTTTCTGTGACAACCCATCTCTGCCAGTACTACGGTCACTTCTAGCTGTCATGCCGTATTGCTGCTTGTTAGCGGGCTGTGCACAACTAGCTGTAAATTGATATTCCATGTTGATGAATACATTATATGCGTCAACCGCAAGGGAGCACACACAGTGTCCAAAGTAGGCAAAACAATTAGCTCATACAGCTTCTAAAGACCTGGGGAAAATACCTCACACTCAGAAGCTAGACGAAAAAGCGTTCCTGATTTTTAGGATTGATGGTCCTGCGCTTTCCTGTTGGCAACCAAGACGGCGCTTGGAACACAAACTGAATCCACGGAAGACTGTCCTTACGCATTGCAGGACACTTCTTATGTGGGTCTTCCAGCTTAAGAAGCACATAGACAGCATCCTTCAGCTTTTCTAGTGCAAAAAAAGGGCTTATATCTATCTCCTTAATGTCTTCTGCGACTGCATCTAAACTCTTGACTTATTCGAGCTAAAGGAGAAACAAGACCAGGTCAGGAAAAGTGGTGATACAATACTCACCAAAATCCCAGGTGCGGAAAGTACGTTAAAGAACTAGGAGCCCGAGCATTCTCCGTTTCAGACAGCATATCGCTCCCGCAGAGGAATGCTCGGGAACTGAATAACTCTGAATTTTGTTTAACATTTAGAAGGCATTCTATGGGGGCGTTGAGATCTGGGCTCCGTGCAGGCCAATAAAGTTCTTACTCACCCATGTCAAGAAACCACTCCTGCAAGGACTTCGCGTTGTGGACGTGGGCCTTGTACGTTTGGTAAAGAAAAGGGTCTTCACCGAAATGTTACCACGATGTTTAGAGCATAGAATTATCTAGAAAGTCATATAAGCTGCAGAACTAAGATCCCTGGGCACCGGAACGAGGGTCCCAGCAGAAACCATGAGAAGCAATAGCCTCAAAGCATGGGAATTCGACCACGAAATTTCACAACTTCCACAACACAGACGATCAGGTAGCTTTCCTCACCCACGTTCGACTGTCGGACTACCAGATAGTGAAGCGTAATTAATCACTCCGGAAAACGCGTTTCCATAGCTCCAGAATACACTGGCGCCGAGAGTATCAATGCCAAGCGTCACTCCTAATGACGCTTGGCGTTGATCATGCTGATGTTTGGCTGGTGTGCTGCTGATCTGCTATGGAAACCCATTCCTTTATTCCTTTCAGTTCTTCACGAAGCGTCATGGTGTTTGCGTTGCTTCATGTTGCATTTTGAAGCCCAGTGAGATTTTGTCTCATCATCCAGCTTCAGCAATCGGCGGTCTCGCTCTGTCATTTTATTTAACCTACCAAATTCCAATTGGGCTGTTGTTGCTCCCTATGCGTTTCTATTTTAAAATAGCATCTAGGCTAATGCAGCTGGACAGAAATTACCAGTAATGAGATGGCGTTAATATGGGTTACTACAACCGTACATTTTTGAAAGTCACTGATCTCTGCCCTTCGGCCCATTCTACTGACTATAATTGTATATGATATTTGCCGGGCTACGCTAGTCTTTTTATACATGCATGGGTCATAGCTGTGACGTATATGAGCAAAGCCACTACTCAAAATGGGTGTCCGGATACCTTTGATCATATAGTGTGTGTTTATAATTATTTAAATTAGAAAACAACGTTAGACAAATCTAAGAAATAACCAGGCATAGTATTCTTCAGGAGCGTTCAGAAAAGCTAAGTTGCTTAGTTCAAAACACGTCCTCAGATCTGAGGTTGTAGGTCATTACTTTTAGGTGACTAACTGTACTACACTGGTGTGCAAAAATTAAGGACGAAGAGGAGAAATTAGCATAAGAGCAGAACGAGCAGGCACAACGGGCCGAAAGACCACTCAGGAGATAGACTAGGGTCCGGTACGGTAGGGCATGCGGATATATGCAGCATGACGTAGGGGTCGGGGGGGAGAGTGCCGGATGGGTATAGAGCACACGGGCGGTGTACAATCAGCAATTCGGTGAAAGCTATTGCACGGTGTACATCGGTTTGAACAGCGTCGAGTTGCTGCCACCGTGTGATATGGCCAACAGGCAATCCAGTAGACGACATCTGGATGATTTTATCCGAGGTCGCGTCGTTGGGAAGTTGGAATAAGCTCGAAGTGTGACTAGTGTGGTCGAGGAGTTCGGGATCCCTCACAACATCGTTTCACGAGCTTGGAGAGCATTTCAAACGACAGGAAGAGCTGTCTGAGAGTTTAGCAGTGGTCATCCACGAGCAACCACGGCGGCGGACGACAGGTATATTGTCCTACAGGAGAGAAGAGACAGACGGCAGACAGCAGGAGAAATCACAAGGCACATGCAACAGACAACTGGACGTCCGTTGTCGCGTTTACCGTGGACAGGAGGCTGCACAAAGGCGGTCTATTTGCACGACGACCAGTACGGTGTGTGCCAATAAAGCCTGCTCATCGGAGACGGCGGTTTCTGTGGTGCTAGGAACACAAGAACTGGACGAATTAGCAATGGGTTCGGGTTCTCTTTACGGATGAGAGCCGATTTAGTCTGACGAGCGATTCTGGACGTATACACATCTGGAGAGAGCAGGGAACACGCAATCACACCTCCAACATCATCGAAAGGGACCGGTTTGGAGGTGGCGGAGTTATCGTTTGGGGTGGTATCATGCTTGGTAACCGTACTGACCTCCACATCTTTCAAGGAGGTTCATTCACTGGTGTCCGCTATTGTACCGAGGTTGTCCTGCTTCACGTGCGTCTGTTTAGAGGTGCTGTGGGTCCTGAGTTCCTCTTCATGGACAACAACGCTACACCTCATCGTACAGTGGCTGTCGCCGAGCTGTTGGAGAGTGAAGATATTCAACGCATGAATTGGCCCGCAAGGTCCGCGGACCTAAATCTTATCTAACATGTGTGGGACCTTCTCGGGAGAAGCTTGGCAGCACGTCCTAAGCCGCCAGCAAGGATTCCGCAGCTGTGATTGGCGCTGATACAGGAATGGGCTGCGATGCCTCAACAGCTCCTTGACAACCTCGTCCAAGGCATGGACAGACGTTGTAAATCTTGCAACGCAGTCAGGGGTGATCATATCCCCTACTGCAGACTGGATTTTTCTTGGCAGCCACCTGTCACATGAACGTTTATGTCTTCTGTCCAATTGTGCTCGCAGCTACCTTTTCAATAAAGTGCCTTTGTATCCTTTGGATTCCTTGTTTGGGCGGTTTTGCGCACTTGTCCCATATTCTTACATTTTGGGGATCTTATGGAATGATTTGAGTCGATGTGGAGCACTTCTGCACGACTTTACATTCGAAAAACCGTCTCGTCCTTAATTTTCGCACGCCAGTTTACAATCACTATATACAACATTATGGCCACTTACCTAATAGCATCTTCAGTTAACTTTCGCCGCGATAACCACTTGAACCCGACCTAACATAAATATCTCTAGACCACACAAGGGCCAGTCCGGTTGCCGAGCGGTCTAAGGTGCTGTCGTCTAACCATTCTTCCAAGATGGTCCTAGCTTTTCGTTCTGGATGAGGCATGGAGGGTATGCTAGTCTGATAGGGCTAAACCCTTTCCTGAAACCAGAAACAATCAAATAGAGCTAAGAACGAAAATTTTCGAAACCGTCTGAATTTTTCCCTGATGTGTATATCTGTTTCTAAGAAAATCTCATGGTCATTTTAGACATTTTCCTACGGCTTAAATTTCATTGTTTTGCGATTTAAAATCCACATTGTATCACAGAACCGAGGTGTGTGAAATCACAAATTGCGACATTTATATTCACTTTTACATATAAAGTATGAAGAAAAGCACGTAGTCCAATTTGCGTAGTTTTGTTTTAAATTTATAAACCAAACATTTCACTCTAATTCCTGTTTTTTCATGATAAATTGTGTGATTAATTATCAGTGAATGCAAATGAATAAAGGAAAAAAGCAGAAAGCTGTTACTAATGTATCAGAGGTATTATTAATTCGTTTTCGCCAGACTGGTATACTGGTGCATTGAATACGCTCTTGTTCACTGTAAGATTGAATGAAAACTAGAAGTAACTTCCAGGTTCGGGAGAGAGAAGTCGTTTGCATTAAACTTCAAGTACTGCAATTCAGCACAAAGTTAGTACATAAATTGCAAACGTTATCCTGAAATTCAAGAAAAAGAAAGAAAAGATTTTGCGGTAACTTCGAAAACTTATACGTAATTCGTCTCATAAAAATGTAAAGTCGAACTCCTTTCTTTCTTTCGTTGGAATCTATCATAATCGTACAAACAAATTTACTCTTGCGATGTACGAATTTCGATACGGCATTGTTGTTCAAACCGAATGACACACATCAAACTACGTTCCCTTCAAAATTACACTCTAGAGAGTCATATTTCTTCGCTTCTCTGTTCTTATCTCTTCTCGACGACATCTTTGCAAATTCCTCGTACTTCTGGCGCGTAGGGCAGAATTAAACAGCCTCATACTGTGCATAATGAATTTCAAAGGCAAGGAAATAAGGTTTGATACAGATTCATGTAGCTAAAAATAGATGCTGCTCCCATCTCGCCCTCGGAGGAACCAGACTTCTGAGCGTTTGCGTCAAAATAGAAAGTTTCCTTTTAAAAGGGCGTCGTAAATCAATTTAGAATTTCTTAAGGGCATTAAACAGCGCATTATGTGCTTTTATGTTGTGTGGAAATTTGGGGAGGTAGAAGTTACACTGTGAAAAAATAAGTGGTTAGAATTCACGGAAAATATCTGAAAATAATTTGCAGGTGTCCGACTTTTAATGAAATTTCCGTCTTTTCTAATTTCAGTATTTTAATAGAATTTCCATAGTCAGTAATTCAGTTTATTTCAGAAAAAATCCGTTTTAGATGATTCAGAAATTTATTTTTTTCGATTGGAGGTTTAACGACTACCGTGAGCAACTCAATGGGCTATAAGCAGTCGCCCGTCCCCAACTGCTTCCAGGGAAGGGATAGAGCCAATGCCGTAAAACAAACACATCATCCATGCCTTACCGGAATTCGTACCCTGACCACTTTCGGACGAATGATCAGAAGCCATAGCTTATACCACCGTGGCGGCGCAAGATTTTGAGTTCTGAATTTTTTGGTCAGTTTATTTCCCGGCGTACTATGTTAACAAGTCCTTCCATATTCATCCCTGCTGGGATTTGAACCAGCGATCTTTTGAACGGCAAACGCGTGTCTTACCGCTGAGCAAGAAATTATCTTTAAGAACACTCGCTTGTAAGGTACAACTCTAATCGCGCGATGACGAAATGTTTTTTGTTATTAGTGCGGATAAATTAGTCATTTTACTTTCTGTTGGAGCTTATTATTTTTCTGAATACGTTTGCAGTAATTTTATTTTTTTCTGTTGGAGGACTTATTACGTATTATTTTCATCCTAATTTTTCGAAGTAACAGAACGCTTTGGAAATCGTGGCGCAGTGGTCTAAGCGATGGCCTCTGATCATTGGTCCGATAGGGGTCCGAGTTTGAATCCCGGTGAGGCATAGATGTTGTGTTCGTCTTACGACACTGGCTCTCTCCCTTCCCTGGAACCAGTGACCCTAAATTTGGAACGGGCGACTGCTTATAGCCCATTAAGTTCCTCACGGTAGTCGTTAAACCACCAATCAAAAAACAAATAAAACTCGAGATCTCTTTAAACTGACAATAACTTTCCTTTACCTATAAGAAAAGGTATAATTTACTACACTGAAGAGCAATTGAATTAGAGATACCTGTCCAGTAACGTGTAGCACCACCTTTTGCCCTGATGACGGCGGAGATTCGTCACGGCATGGATTCGACAAGACACCGGAAGCGTTGGGAATCCATACGGATCCACGACCAATGACCAAGCTCCCACAGTTCACGAAGATTTGATGGTGGGGGTCAAAGCCTCGAACATCTCTCTCGATGACATTCCAGATGTGCTCGATGGGATTGAGGTCAGGTGACATAGCTGGCCAAGGAAGCGAGATCACGTCGGTGGAGTGTTCATCCGACCATTTGGATACGATTCGGGAGCAATGGCACGGTGCATTGTTTTGTTGCAAGATGAGGTCCCCAGTGGGATGTTGAGGACGCACAATTGGGAGCAAATGGTCGTCCAGGATATCCCGCTAACGTTGACCTGTGAGGGATGATGTCACACGTACCAGGAGTCCCATTTCAGTCCACGTAAACAGTCCCCAGACGAGAATGCTACACCCACCAGCTTGAAGAGTAGCCTTCTAGCAAGAAGGATCCATCGCTTCATGTGGTTTGCGCCGTACTCGTATCCTGTCATCCGCATGTACCAACGTGAATCTCGACTCATCAGTCCAGGCAACATTTCCCCCCATGTCTAGGGTCCAGTGGCGATGTTCCCGCACCCATGCTAATCTTTGCACCCTGTGATGTGCGTTCAGCAGCGGTACCCTCGTGGGTCGATGTGTTCTGTACCCCATAGCGAGGAGATGGTTCTGGATGGTGTGGCTGCTTACACGTTTTTGTGCACCAACAACAAGTAACAGCGGATGCCCGTCTATATGCTGTTACAATGCGAGCTTTTTAGTCCTCTCACCATCTGGTGATGTGGGCCGGTCGGACAATACGGATGTCCATTTGGGCCGGTCGGACAATACGGTGCGATCGTGTTGGGAGCAATGGAGACGGGAATGCATCCGGACACACCTGACTGGCTCTGTGCGACCCAGACACACCACTAGCATAGAGGACTGTGGGATCGTGAAAGCGGCATGCACAAATGCAACGACGTCCTTGTCCAATATCGAGAGACATGTGGAGGCTGTACAAGGGACGCCTGTGTCCGCCGGAACCATTTCAAGACGCCTGTCAGAGGCGAATCTGCACTCTCGACGACCCTTACGTTTTCTGTCATTAACACCTGAACGTCGGCGTCGATTGCAGTGGTGTCAGTAGCGAGCAACGTAAAATGCTACGGACTGGCGGCACATAGTGTTCAGCGACAAATCTCGCTTATCTGTGGGAACAAACGACCACCGTGTCAGAGTGTGGAGAACATCAGGTGATCGCCACAATCCCAACCTCAGTATACAGCGTCATACGTCCCGAACTGCAGACGTGATGGTCTGGGGAGCCATCGCGTACGAGAGCCGGACTTTCCTCGCAGTGATCCGAGGGACGTTGACAACTCAGCACTACGTACAGGACATCCACCCGCCGCATTTTCTGCTTTCCTTGGCAGGGCGGCCCGGAGCCCTTTTGCAACAAGGTACCGCTCGTCCGCACACGGTTCGAGTGGTTTCGGCGCTTCCGTGGCATGCCAGATCGCCTGATCTCTTGCCCATCGAGCACGTGTGGGACCGGATGGGACGCCAGCTTTCTCTATGTCTCAGTGTTTGTGATTTAGTACGTCAGTTGCAAAAGTGTGGACCAATCTTTCCCAGGATAACATACGGCGTCTCTTTAGCACCATGCCGGACAGTATATCACCGCATGTATACGAGCACGAGGCGGTCCGACGCGGTACTAACGCTGACCGGAACGTGCACCGTATGTACGTGGGAAATCGTCCTACTGCTGATATATTGTAATTACTTCTGTCCTTGGTATGTACCATCTCATTACTAAAATCTCATTTTCAATCTTCTTGGTTCGAGGATTTTTATGACAATAAGTGCATATTGTTCATGATCGCCTGTCAGCTTGGGAATGCTCCTGCATTGTGGATTACCCTCTTACTCTCGCATTCTGTAATTGGTCGAGCTCTTGCGATCGCATGTTTGGTGAAAAGTCATTAAAATATGGTTGCTTTAAACGGCGTTCTTCGTCTTATTAGACATCCGTACCCAGGATAAGTTTTAGTTCACAAACTTGTTATTCGAAAGGTTTCCGTCCATTCAGAAAGATTAACAGACATAATTCATATATCATGAAAGAAATACGGGAATTACGCCATATAATACAAATTTTGAAGATGACAATCCGATTTTTGGCGTAAATGTGACAAGGATGGTAAGTCAGATAATATCCGAAAACTTGAAAATTTTCATCGTCTTGGAGCGGGACTCGAACCCGCGTCTCCCAGAAAACGCCCGGGTATGCTAACCACTACACCACTCAGAACCACCAAGTTTCAAGTTTCCGATCAATTTGAAGGTCACATTTACGCCAAAAATCGGATTGTCATCTTCAAAATTTGTATTATACGGCGTAATTCCCGTATTTCGCCGCCCCAGTGGCGCAGTGGTCTAAGGCGATGGCCTCTGATCATTCGTCGGAAAGGGGTCCGGGTTCGAATCCCGGTGAGGCATGGATGTTGTGTTTGTCTTACGGCACTGGCTCTCTCCCTTCCCTGGAGCCAGTGACCCTAAATTAGGGACGGGCGACTGCTTATAGCCCATTGAGTTGCTCACCGTGGTCGTTAAACCTCCAATCAAAAAAAAAAAATCCCGTATTTCTTTCATGATTTATCTGCTTCTTCGGGCAAACACGGGATAAGATTCTTAACCTCCAGATTCGCTAAACATGAATGCCGGTTTCTTCGAGTAGCGAATCCTATGATGGTTATATTCAAATTGATCGGAAACTTGAAACTTGGTCGTTCTGGGTGGTGTAGTGGTTAGCATACCCGGGCGTTTTCTGTGAGACACGGGTTCGAGTGCCGCTCCAGGATGATGAAAAAAAAATTCAAGTTTTCGGATATTATCTGACTTACCATCCTTGTCACATTTACGCCAAAAATCGGATTGTCATCTTCAAAATTTGTATAATTCATATAGTTTCCTCACATATGTAAAGCCTGCATTGAAGTATATATTGCCGTAGCATTAAATTTTTCATTAAAATGATTAAGATTATTAATTATTTTGATACAATAGCTTTTTGATTATATTTCAGTTTTATTGTGGTGTGAAGTACTTTCTCTATCAACTTCAGTTTTAACACCTTGACGAAATGCATTTTCTTTATGCATAAATTTCGTCTTCTTGATATTCAGTTTTCTAACGGGTTTTTTCATCGAACTTCAAATGTCATAGTCAGAGATCGCCTTCCACGTTTGCTGTGATGGACTTACCAAAAATGAAAGCTTCCATCACAGCAAATAATGAAATTTCTAGATGACAAGAGAAGTTCTGACGAAAAAAGGAGGTCATTAAGTTTTCCTTTGAGAGCAACGACCTCTTTTCATTCATTATTGATCTCTTGATGTATAAGACGACACGAGGAGAATATTTTTCGATATCGCACTCCTTAAATATTTTGTGGTTATTTAAATAATCATAAATCTTTCAAAACTGATTAGGGAAGGCCGAAATTACAGCTGCCGTACTTAATTACTACATGTTGCTTTCTATGCAGATTTAGATTTGAAGAGTCTCTGCAAGTTCAGTACTTTTCTTTAACTAGCGTTCATACACTTTTGTGGGTACCAGGACCATTATTTATAATATCGTGGATAGAAGAGAGTCACTTTTACCGTATAAGGTGTGTTAAAAATATCCAGACTGGATTTATTCAAAAAATAAGTACAAGACGTACAGATTTGAAACGTATCCGCCTTCGAAGTAGTCCCCTTTGGAAGCCTCACAATTAGCTTATCGCTGTTTCCACTCCTGGAAGCATTTTTCGAAGTAATCTTGTGAAATAGCGAACAGCTACTTTGTTGCATTCTGTTATACCTCTTCAATATCTTGAAATCTGTTTTCCTTCTATTTGGTGTTTGATTTTTGGAAAGAGCAAATGTCGCAGTGAGCGAGATCTGGCGAATAGGGTGGCGGTTAGACCTGTGCGATGCTTTGGTTAGCAAGAAACTGGTGCATGAGTTGCGATGCATGGTCAGGAACATCGTCGTGGTGGAGTTGCCACTCTCATGCAGTTCCACCTTTTGCGACGAAATGTGTCCCTCAAACGCCACAAACCTTAACGTCAGTACGCATTGTTGATTGTCTGGCCTGATGGAGCGTATTCATGATGCACAATTCCCTCGTCGTTGAAAAAAACAGTCAGCATCGTGTTGGCATTGCTGCATCTCTGTCGTGCTTTTTTGGGTCTGGGAGAGTTTGGGGTATTCCACTCTGAAGACTAGACCTTAGTTTCGGAGTCATACACAGTGCGTCCAAGAATGTTTAAGACTGGGTCTGTAAAATGAAACAGAAACAAGAAATTATAATTTGTTTTGGTTTGTCATTCAAATTATGTCCCTCCGGCTTCAATACACTTGTTACAGCGATTTAATAATGATTCGAATGCCTGTTCCAGTTCACTTTGCGGAATTGCCTCCAAAGCATGCGTCGAAGCTGTTTGTATGGTCCACATATCATCAAAATAACACCCTTTTAACGGCATTTTAAGTTTTGGGAACAAAGAAAAGTAGCAATGTGCTAAATCAGGCGAATACGGTGGATGATTCAACACACAGACGCTATTTTTTGCCAAAAATCTACGAACAAGAAGTGAGACTGCTTATTACTAACCCGCTTGCTTACGGGGATGGTTAAACTCCGAAACAAGCAAACAAACAAAAGCTCTATAACCTTTTTTGTTCGGATACGATTGACAATGAATAACATTTTGCGCACACTTCTTCAAACAAAGCACAGTTTCAAAGCTTAGGAGCGTAAATTTTTGTTATGTTTTCTTTTGTACTACGACCCCTGGTAAAAATATGGTATGACTGCCACATAAACATGGAGGCGTATAGTAGGGAGTATCTAGAAACGACACGAAGGAAGTAAGAGACGAAAACATAGTTCAATGAAAGCTGCACGTTTAAGCCACGGACAAGAGGACTCATATGAAGGAACGTATAATATCTGACTGAAATGCGTAATGATGTGTGATAACACGTGTGGAGAATAATTGTAGACTCACCGACATCAGAGGAAAAAATTGTGGAATCAATCCATATGGGATATGGTACTTATCGACACTAATACGCCATTACTCTTATACGAGCTTTGATGACAGCCGGGTTCCTTTGAAGCATAGATATGACTAATGAAAAACAATGGTCACAATTAAGCTCTTTCCAACATTCCCGAATAGCAATCACCAAATCAGCTTTCAAATATAGAGATTTCGTCTGGACTGGCCTCTTCAATTTCCGCAGCATATTCTCAATTGGATTTAGATCCGGACTGTTTGCTGGCCATGTCATTGTACTTATATGCCGTTCCTGAAGAAACTGCGGCACACTTTTGTCCCTGTGACATGAGGGCATTATCGTCTTGAAATATGACCTCGTCATCGTCAAAACCATTTTCTCCTTATAGCCCATTGAGTTGCTCACGGTGGTCCTTAAACCTTCAAAACCATTTTCAATTGATGGAATAAGAAAGCTCTCTAAAGGGGCTATGTATAGCTGAGGTCATCTAAGGTATACATACGGTAGGTCATCTCAGTAATAGAAGAAAACGGATTATGGAGCTCAGTAAAGACAGCGGTGTAACAAACATTAGAGACGAAATTTTGAGCAGAGTTCTGCGCAAAACTATATGATGCATCTGCACAGACATACAGATGTACACAGGCTCTAAAGTGTTTCCAGTATTTCTCGCAGAAGTTGTCCATGAAAGCAGGAATAGCTCCAGGGAAAAATGGGATTTCGTGCAACATTGAATAGGAAGCCAGTGAAGGAATTCGCCCAAATGTTTGCTAGATGCTTCAACGAAGAGAAAACGAAGAGAAAATTCCTAATGACTGGAACAATGCTGCAGTTATCATGTTACATAGGAAGTGGACATCTAGGATCTCACGAATTACACATTCATCAGCTTCCTAACAGTAATTTACGAAACTTTCACTGGACATGACTCAGCCAAGATGGCAAGTCCTATTCAGGAAGGGCTATAGCTATATCGATCATATCTACTGTATGTACTAGAGAACCAACTGAAAGAAGGAATGAATATGATCTCTCACTAGGTATGACTTTTTTGACTATAGAAGGACCCTTGGTTCCGCGAAACTATCATCAGTTTCATTGTCTTTGAAATCCTGGAATTGAAAATGAATACGTTAATACAATTAACAACATACACTGCTCGACATCGAAATTGTCCCACCTAGAAGGAGTGAGGATAGAGGGGTGAAATTAAGCATACAAATAGTAGTAAATAAGGGTTTATTTTGATGTTATTTTCAGTCAGGTACAGAGTTTATCACACGAGATAATGCAGCACAATGTGTACGCCTCAGTAAGTGGTTGCACCGCCGGTAGCAATACAGTGTCGTAATGATTCATACAGTCGACGGATACCGTCCTGAGGATTAGGACACCAAGCACGGTTGACTTGCTCTCATAATTCATCAAGATCGTGTGCAGGCCGATCCGATTGCATTCGATGTCCAATGTGGTTCCACAGGTTTCAGATTGGGAATAAATCGGGCAATCTTGCTGGCCATGGCAGTGTTTGAACATGTTACAAATATTGTCTGGAGACCCGAGCAGTGTATACCCGGGAGTTATGTTGCTAGAAAAAGGGATGCTGTAAGCGATACAGCAACGGTATCAAAATGGGCTGCAGAACCTCGCTAACGTATCGTGAAGCTGTCAGTGTGCCCGTGATGCGGACAAGAGGTGACCTGCTCTCATGTGCAATACAACCCTATACCATGATGTCTGCCTCATGAGCGGGGTGGCGGTCGCAAACGAAACAGGGATCCTCCCGCTCACCAGGGTGTCGCGTGACACGGATCCGGCTATTCTCAGCACCCAGACAGAAACGGGATTCATCACTGAAGACTACAGTGTTCCATTCGTGTTCCCAGTTCGCATAACCTCGGCACCAAGCCAGACGAGCACTACGATGGCTGGCCTTTAGTTGGTTGGTGAATTTGTATGGCGCAAGGGCCATGTTTGGTCAAACAGCGCCATGTACAAGATAATCAGAGAAACAGTTTCAAAAACGTGGTGTAATGGCGGGCCGCCAACGGCAGGCGACGTAACGGTTGCCTACTGCAGAGGTTTGCCCCCTGTATCCTTCGGTTTACAGTTCGAGTCGTTATGGCGACGCCCATGGCCGATAACACAGCACGTCGAATATCGGCTGCGGTGCTTTCTGGTGACGAACTAGCGTGTCGAACAATCCGCCAAGCCAGGAATGCCGACGTCTATCGGACTGCACCGCTGCAGCTCCGACGCACGTACGAACCTTCCTGTAGCCACTGGTGCCAATAGCGTCCAAGAGTTCCTGCATGCCGTTGCACACGCGCAGCGATACGACATGTACACCAGCCAGCTTCACACAAGCCTATAATTTTTCCTCTCTGTGACGCATCCAGATGCCGATAAACCTGCCGATGGCGTGTACCCGAAATGTTCGGCCTTCGCCGAGCAGTTTCCCAGCAGAAATAACAAATCTGAAATGTCCGCGACACTTCCAACTTACATTTACGTCATTTGCATACCTTGAGTGGGTACACTCGCCCTGGGATTTGCATGTTGGAGTACACCTCCTTCTGGGTGGGGCGATCTCTATGTCGAGCAGTGTGTATAAAAATGCAAGAGAAAAAGTTGGACTGTTCGAGGAAAAAGCTTTGATAACATTGAAAAGGTGAAGGAAATAAGGTGACACCATATCTCCCTAGCTCTTAAATACGACATTGCTGGATTTCCTTCATTCACTGAACTGGGATGACAACGGAAAAAATAATACAGATAATTTAAATTACATTCGTCTAGCTAACGCTATAGTTAGTTTTGCATGTAACCCTCAGATATGAACAGTATGATTCAGGATCTTGTTGACACGAGTAAAGAAGTAGGAATAAAGATGGTTGCAAAAATCAAATTGATATTCCATGCTATTACAACAGCTCAAAATTTAGACATTGATGGGACAAACGTAGAAGTAAACGATGCCTAGGGTTTTCCTTGGACGACAGATACCAAACGACGGTCACATCGAAGAAGAAATTAATGTACGTATAAAACTGTGGTGGAGCGCAATTGGAAGAAATATTACAGTGTTCAAGAGCAATTTAACGTTATGTATTAAATGAAAAGTGTTCAATCAGTGCATTCTTCTAGCTGCTGGAAACTCAAAGAAGCATGACAGATGAAAGCTTTGTGAAACCAAGGAGATAAGTAAAGGAAATCATGGAGAAGGAAAATTACAGGAGGTAATTAGATCATGATCAAAGGAAAGTTCCTCAGGTAGCAATGGGATTGACATATTACTAGAATTCTTTGGACAACTGAAAAAGTAGACATGAATAGCAAGCTCCTGGAAATATTCCCAAAAGAAATACCACATAGAACATGGGTGCATGAAATTCCAAATCTTGCCGGAGTGACAAGGATTCGAATTGTTAAAGACAGACAGTTGTGAGGGAGGCTGGGGGTGACCGCCATTCAGCAGTGGATTGAAGATGGATAATGATTCAAATTCGTATTTTGATATCCTATTGTACATGATGTCCACAAAGTCTATTTAGAAATTTTAACATTTATTGCAAATACAAGTGAATAGATAAATCTGGGCAATTGCTTACATAATGACGAGTAAATGTGAACGTTCTTTCATGCCTTACTTAAAACACTTCTACATGGGCACCATTTGTTGCACGGAACTCATCGAGACGGTAATCCATCTTTCGCCATTTTAGCTGTAACATAGCTACATCAGTGGTGGTAATGGCGACATCGATTCTTTGTTTCAGGTCGTTGATGTTCCGTACCTGGGTTTGATAGTATCTTTCTCATAGCCCCATAGAAAAAAGTCCATGAAAGTGATATCTGGGAAACGAGGTGGCCAGGGAATGGGACCGTCCCTTCCAATCCACCCGTTTAGAAATGTGTAGTTCAGGAATACACGAACGCGCAGTCCCCAATGAGGAGGTCCACCATTTTGCTTTAAGATGATGGTTGGTTGAAGGCCTTTCCGCTGTGATACCACATATTCGGTTTAAACATCGAGATAAACATCTGCAGAAATGTTTTTTTCTGGGAAGAAACATAGCCCAATTGTTCGATAGCACATGATCCCACACCACACATTCACCTTTGGACTATCCTCTTGAAACTCCCAAGTGACATCAGGGTTTTCTGATCCCCAAATCCTCCTATTGTATTTGTTCAGCTTTCCTGAGGCATGAAATGTTGTCTCATCTGTAAAACAAACAATCGTGAGGAAGTCTGCATCTTCAGAAAATCGTACCAGCACGTGAACTGCTAACTCTGTTCGTTTTGGTTTACGATTTGGTTCAACTGCCGGCAAGACTTGCAGTTTGTATGTATACAGTCACAAATGCTTGTGTAGGACATTGTGCACTATTGAACGTGGTAGTTTTAACTGTCTGGCAGCAGTACGGATGGACTTGTCCGGCTACGAACACATGATTCACGCACACGATCGATGTTTGCATCTGATGCTCTTCGTCAAACAGTTCTCACTTTATCCAACACTCACCTTGCCTCCATAAATGTCTTATGCCATTCCCAAATCGACGGACGTGACGGTGGATCTTTTCCATACCTAGTCCTGTAGTTTCGCTGAGTCTGCGTATCCTATTTTGCTTTAACAAAGCTATCCTACAAAACAAAAGGCATTGCGCCTTTTCTCGAGGAGTAGCGATTCGTTTTACTTAACAACAATAGTCACACCAACGGGGATCCTGAAATTAGACAAATGGAATGTCAATAAAATCTTTGTTAATCACTTAGTAGATTGCAACTAATATGATGAAATTATCCCATCAATTGAATTTGTAATAAATTGTTAAACTGATTTTCTGGACACCCTGTACTTCCAGTCAAAATGTTTCATATGGCGAAGCCGTTTCCTTTCGCTTTCGCTATCCATTGATCCTCTTCACCTTATAACAGTTTTAGTAAGCCTAGAAAAGCATTATCTGACAACAGTGTCTATTATGATCGATGCTGGTATCATGCAGGGACCATCCGTCACTCATCAAAATTTTAAGGCCATATTTTTGTTTCGTTTTTTGGGGTCTACCAGCCCTTATACACTGAAGAGCATCTGAATTAGAGATACCTATCTAGTAACGTGTATCACCACCTTTCGCATTGATGACGGCGGCGATTCGTCTCGGCATGGACTCGACAAGACACCGGAAGCGTTGGGAAGCCATACGGATCCACGACCCCTGAACAAGCTCCCACAGTTCACGAAGATTTGATGGAGGGGGTCAGAGCCTCAAACATCTCTCTCGATGGCATCCCAGATGTGCTCGACGGGATTCAGGTCAGGTGACTAAGGAAGCAAGGTCACGTCGGTGGAGTGTTCATCCAACCATTCGGATACAATTCGGGAGCGATGGCACGGTGCATTGTCTTGTTGCAGGATGAGGTCCCCAGTGGGATGTTGAAGACGCACAAACGGGAGCAAATGTTCGCCCAGGATATCCCTGTAACGTTGACCTGTGAGGGACGATGTCACACGTACCACGGGTCCCATTTCAGTCCATGTAAACAGTCCGCAGACGAGAATGCCACCTCCACCAGCTTGAAGAGTACCCTGCTGCCAAGAAGGATCCATCGCTTCATGTGGTCTGCGCCGTACTCGTATCCTGCCATCCGCATGTAACAACGTGAATCTCGACTCATCAGTCCAGGCAACATTTTCCCACATGTCTAGGGTCCAGGAGCGATGTTTCCGTGCCCATGATGATCTTCGCAATCGGTCCCGGACGATTCGTCCAACGACGATTGGTCCAATGCCGATTCGTCCAAAGGGACAATTGGTCCAATGCCGATTGGTCTAATGTCCGATTCGTCCAATGCTGATTCGTCCAATGGTACGATTGGTCCAATGCCGATTTGTCCAATGGGGCGATTGGTCCAACGCCGATTCGTCCAATATTGTCATCTTACCAACGCTAAACTTTTTTATTTTCCAGAAAGGAATAATAATTTAATTATTCTCCTCTTTATATCCTTTTGAAAGATAATTTCCGTATATTTGGTAATTGTAAACATTTTACAGAAACCTGGTAAAAGGCACTCAACGGAGCATTTCTCATCTGTTTGCAAAGCACCTAGGCAGCGGGCCTTTTTAGAAGATTTTAAGTTACAACTTAGATATTTGTTATGCAACTTAGATATTCTTGTAAACAGTTTATTAAACTTTATAAAAGGCACTCAACAGATTATTTCGCGGCTCTTTACAAAGCACCTTGGCTGCAAGCCTTTTTAGAAGATTTCAAGTTATAACGTAGATATAGTTTGAGCTTTTAGAGCCCATGAAAAAGATTATGTATGTTAGTTTACGTTTAGGGGGTTAACACCCTCTAAATTCAAACTTTTCAAAATTTTCAAATGTGTTGTTCGTCTATTGATAGCGTTGTCTAATGATTTAAGTTTGAGCTTTTTGAACCCATAAGAAAGGTGATATACAGTATATTAGTTTAGGTTTGGGGGTAACCCCTTAAATTTCAACATTTCTAAAACAAAGTGCAATTTTATAAAGTCCGTAAATATTTATGTGATCAGTTTTCTTACACTAGATGGGAAACGACCTCCAACGTTACGTATTATCTACAAATTATCCATAGTGGGCTAATGTCTGGTGGGCGTTAGTCCGGACCTCCCTCTTTTTATACTTCCCAGTTATGCCAATATTATAAACTTGATACGTAAATGTTATGAATATGACATCGGTAGAATAAAAACTGTTAAAAAGGCCTAGGCCAAGGCCTTATGAATTAATATTTCGTGCCTAAGTAAAAGCTCAATGTTATTAACTTGATTTGATATGTAAACGTTATGAATCTGACATCGATAGAGTTAAAACTGTTAAAAAAGCCTAGGCCTACATCCTATGGATTAATATTTCTAACTTAAGTAAAAGCGCAATATTATTAACTTCATTTAATATGTAAACATTACTAATCTGACATTGGTAGAATAAAAACTGTTGAAAAGCCTCTGTCCGAGCCCCGACCAGTTGTTTCCATTGGCCAGTTGGCGGAACCCCACTGCATTCTACAAACGGAAGCGGAAAACTAGTATTTTATATCATTTCATGCAAAAGAGAAACATTGAAGTTGATTGAACGGCTCGTATTCGTAACTTCATACAGGAGCAAGGAAAGTATAACAAGAAAACGCGACTTCCGAAAGAAAAAAATCTGTAACCACAATATTACGCATGAAATGTAACATTATTTTACATTCTTTGGACAACCGGTACTTTCTTATAACATCGGAGATAAAATCAGAACAGCTGAGATTTTTACAGCACGAGTAGCACTTCGGACAGATAGGACGGAATTGGACGAATCGGCATCGGACCAATCGTACCATTGGACGAATCCGCATGGGACCAATCGTACCATTGGACGAATCGGCATTGGACCATTCGTACCATTGGACGAATCAGCATTGGACCAATCGTACCATTGGACGAATCTTACCTTTGGACCAATTGTCCATTGGACGAATCTTACCTTTGGACCAATTGTCCATTGGACGAATCTTACCTTTGGACCAATTGTCCATGGGACGAATCGTCCCTTTGGACGAATCGGCATTGGACCAATGGTCGTTGGACGAATCGTACCAGACCCCTTGGCACCCTGTGATGTGCGGTCAAGCAGCGGTACCCTCGTGGGACAATGGCTTCTGTACCCCATAGCGAGGAGGTGGTTCTAGATGGTGTGGCTGCTTACACGTTTTTATGCACCAGCGTTAAATTGCCGAGTGATTTCTTGCACTGTAGCCCGTCTATCCGCTGTTACAATGCAAGCTAGCCGACGATGACACCGCTCATTCACACGCTGTTGTCCACGGCACTTGGCCCTTGCAGGGACGGTTTTACCGGATTCGATGTATTCACGGTGCACCCGTGACACAGTGGCTCGTGAAAATCCCAGAGCCCGCACGACTTCCGAGATGGAGTGACCCATTCGTCGGGCCCCGACCATTTTCCCACGATCAAATGCACTTAGTCTTACCCATACTGCGTCCGACTCTTACTGATTCCCGTCGCATCACTCCTTATATTGTCGGATCGCTGCATACGTCATGTCGTTTGCCCACGATCAAATGCACTTAATCTTACCCATACTGCGTCCGACTCTTACTGATTCCCGTCGCATCACTCCTTATATTGTCGGATCGCTGCATACGTCATGTCGTTTGCCCACGATCAAATGCACTTAATCTTACCCATACTGCGTCCGACTCTTACTGATTCCCGTCGCATCACTCCTTATATTGTCGGATCGCTGCATACGTCATGTCGTTTGCCCACGATCAAATGCACTTAATCTTACCCATACTGCGTCCGACTCTTACTGATTCCCGTCGCATCACTCCTTATATTGTCGGATCGCTGCATACGTCATGTCGTTTCCGTTTACAGGGCCGCCCACAGAGACACATTTGCATAACGCCAGCTGTATCTAATTCAATTGCTCTTCAGTGTAATCCTCCGAGGCTATGTGAATCGCCTGTTCCTGATTCGAAGCCACTAATTCTATGCAATGGGGAGACCAAACACAACACTCATATGTTGACCCTCGAATCGAACCGAGTCCCAGAAGTACAAGGCCGCTTGAAAATCCAGGAAGAAACAAAGTTTCACTTCAGAAGGAGCAAAAATACTTCGCACTTATTTTCGTTCCTATTAGAATAACCATGGCCACTTTGTATGAGGGTCCCATTTATAGCTCAATTCACGCAAAAAGAATCTTCACAGAAGCATTTTGTTCTGCAACAAAGATATCAAACTATACTGCTTATAAATCAGACTGAAATATACAGTCATGGTCCGAAAGTAAACTTTTGATGTTTGAAGTCAACTTATACAACGTAATGGTAAAGTCCGGAATACATATTATACATCATTTTTAAGGAAATATTATGTTCAATTCAAATATTTTTACAAAATGTAATAGAAGTGAAGATATAAGCTAAATTGCGCAAGTGAGGAAACACAAATCCAGTTCTGAAAAAGCGTTAACGCCCCTCTAATCCACTATCGCTTTCTCTGACGTCCGCTAGTGAGATACAACAGGATGTAGAATCGTCTGCCGACTTAGAACGCAGATGCTCGAAGTCAGTTGACGGAAGATTATGCAGAATCCCTGATGATATTTGAATTTCGGAATGTCAAAGACCCGAAAATTGGTCCTACCTCTTCAAACCAGGGCAAAAATTATTACTTTGAATGAACGTGGATTCAGCAGTCGTGAAATTGCTGATGAATATGGCTGTGATCATTCCAACTGTCTTGCGCACTATTAAAAGAGTTGCAGAAACTGGATGTGTGGGAAATAGAAAAAGAACTGGTCGACCAAGGCTGTGTACTGAAATTTATGATCGCATGTTGATTCGTCGTTCCTTAAAATCAATGTTTAAAACAGCCACTGATTTAAGAAATGCGTGGGAGAATGAAGTAGGCATTATTGCATCTGCACGTAGAGTTCCTCGTAGGCTACAAGAAAGTGGACTGACTGCTCGAAAAGCTGCACGAAAACCTTTCCTTACTAAACAACAACGGCTCAAAAGAGTTGCTTGCGCCAAAAAACACAAGAATTGGACTAGTGATGAATGGAAACATGTTATTTTCAGTGATGAAACAATTGTTACTATTTCCAATAAACATGGAAATAATTATGTACGTCGTCGGGCTTTTGAAAGATATAAGGCATGCTGCACCCAGCTAACAATCAAGCACCCACATTAGGTGAGGTTATGGTCTTGTATTTCAGCCAGTGGTGTTGACCGTCTGCACATTGTTGATGGCACATTGAATGGATCAAAATATATGGGTATTTTGGAGTCCAAACTGCTACCATCTGCACATTGTTGATGGCACATTGAATGGATCAAAATATGTGGGTATTTTGGAGTCTAAACTGCTACCATCTGCACATTGTTGATGGCACATTGAATGGATCAAAATATGTGGGTATTTTGGAGTCCAAACTGCTACCATCTGCACATTGTTGATGGCACATTGAATGGATCAAAATATATGGGTATTTTGGAGTCCAAACTGCTACCATCTGCACATTGTTGATGGCACATTGAATGGATCAAAATATGTGGGTATTTTGGAGTCTAAACTGCTACCATCTGCACATTGTTGATGGCACATTGAATGGATCAAAATATGTGGGTATTTTGGAGTCCAAACTGCTACCATCTGCACATTGTTGATGGCACATTGAATGGATCAAAATATGTGGGTATTTTGGAGTCTAAACTGCTACCATCTGCACATTGTTGATGGCACATTGAATGAATCAAAATATGTGGGTATTTTGGAGTCCAAACTGCTACCATCTGCACATTGTTGATGGCACATTGAATGGATCAAAATATGTGGGTATTTTGGAGTCTAAACTGCTACCATCTGCACATTGTTGATGGCACATTGAATGGATCAAAATATGTGGCTATTTTGGAGTCCAAACTGCTACCATCTGCACATTGTTGATGGCACATTGAATGGATCAAAACATGTGGGTATTTTGCAGTCTAAACTGCTACCATCTGCACAAGACATGGGTTTGCGGAATTTTATCTTTTAGGACGATAACGCGCCATGACATCGGTAAAAGTTGGTTGACAAGTGGTTTATTCGAAAAGTTATAAGAAAACTTCAGTGGCTAGCACAGTCACCGGATTTTAATCCGTAGAGAATCTGTGGGTGAGATTGATGCAAAAGATCCGTCAACAAGGACCCACATCTAACACAATAATAATTTAGTCTGTAAGGGCCGTTTGGCACCGTGTCATCACCAATAGACAACTCGAGAAGCTCATTAGTTCCATGGCAAGAAGGTTCATTTTGTTACTAAGAAACCGTGGTTATCCAATTAAATATTAAAGCGTATTTTGCTTGTTGGTAAGTTATTTCAAGTGTCCTGCAAATTTCAGTAATGTACTGTATAGTACTGTTACGTTAAATGCATTGTACACTAATTTCACAAATTCCACAATTTAATTTTATACTAGACGCTGTACTTTTGCTTGTAACTTCACTTCTATTACTGTTAATAACATTCTGTAAGAATACACTGACGGAAAAAAAATCCCAACACAAAGAAGGGGTTGTGTTAGATAAACGACAGTTGGTAGGCGGTGAGAGTACTTCTGTAAGATGACGTCTATGCAAATTTCGCGCTCGGCGCATACGTGTGGTGCTAGTAGCGTCCCTCGGAACATGCAAAGCAGGTTTGCTGTAAATACGCGCTATAACGTTCGTGAGCGTTAGTTATCGTTGAGATTCGACGTAGTGTGTTGATGTTAGTCAAGAATGCCTTTAAGAAGACGAAGAAGCCATTATCAACAGCTCACGGAGTTTGAACGAGGTCGTGTAATAGGGCTACGAGAAGGTGGATTTTCTTTCCGCAATATTGCAGAACGACTTCGCAGGAATGTAGCCACTGTGCATGATTGTTGGCAGCCGTAGTCAAGGGAAGGTACTGCCTCAAGAAGACCGGGTTCCTGGCACTACTGAGAGGGAAGACCGCCGTGTACGACGTATGGCCGTGGCGCATTGTACAGCGTCTGCGGCAGCAATTCGAGCTGCAGTTGCGACGACAGTGACACAACGAACTGTTACAAATCGGTTACTTGAAGGACAGCTACGAGCCAGACGCCCTGTAGCGTGCATTCCACTTACTTCAAACCACTGCCGTTTGCTACGTCAGTGGTGTCAAGCTAGAGCTCATAGGAGGACGGAGTGGAGATCTGTTGTGTTTTCTGATGAAAACCGGTTCTGCCTGGATGCCAGTGATGGCCGTGTGTTGGTTAGAAGGAGGCCAGGTGAGCGCCTGCAACCAACCTGTCTGCGGCCGAGACACACTGGACCTACACCTGGAGTTATGGTCTGGGCAGCAATTTCCTATAGCAGCAGGAGCACTCTCGTGGTTATCCCACGCACACTGACGGCACAGTTGTACGTCGGTCTGGTGATTCAACCTGTTGTGCTGCCATTCATGAACAGCATTCCAGGGGGTGTTTTCCAACAGGATAACGCTCGCCAGCATACCGCTGTTGTAACCCAACATGCTCTACAGAGTGTCGACATGTTGCCGTGGCCTGCTAGATTACCAGATCTTTCACCAATCGAGCACGTATGGGGCATAATTGGACGACAACTCCAGCGTCACCCGCAACCAGCATTAACTGTCCCTGTATTGACCGACCAAATGCAATAGGCAAGGAACTCCATCCCACAAACTGACATCCAGCACCTGTACGACACAATGCATGAACGTTTGCGTGCTTGCGTTCAACATTCTGGCTGTTACACCGGTTATTAATGTACTCACATTTAAAATAGCTCTTCTCGCGCTTACATTAAGCTGTGATCTTGAAACCTTAATCGATTAAATATGTTACCTATGCAAATGTATTGCCGCCCCATTTCATTCCTCTACAACTATTTTTTCGTGGTGTTGGGAATTTTTTTCCGTCAGTGTATTTGAATTCAGCATAAAATTTCCTTTAGAATGATGTATAATATGTATTCCTGACTTTACCATTACGCTGTATAAGTGGACTTCAAACATCGAAAATTGACTTTCATTCTACTGGTCCAGGACTTGTGGCCACGATTGTAGTTAAAGTTTGTGATTCAGTATTCCTAATAGTACTAAAGTTTTGTTATACCGTTTGTTAGTTTTCTAGACCTACAGTTCAGTTGTAAACTTAGGACTGTATTAAAATTGTGCACTTATAACGAAGTAAATTTCTCCGTCATCTCTCTCCACGCCAGGATTCGAATCCAGACCCCCTCATTCCGGAATAAGTCACTCTACCAATTGAGCTACGCGGACGTTTTATTCTGATTCCTATCTGCCTTTATGTCGTGTGCGTCCTTCTGGCAGGTACGTCACATCTCCTGGTACATTATACACACTGACAAGAGACCGCGAGATATTTGTGATAGCTTCCTCGTCGGACGGTGATATAAGCTCTTTCGTTGTTTTGGATCACATTTGGGTTGTTATATTGAAAATACAATGTATAGAATACCCATCGAAGACAACCACTGGCGATAACAGTGGGACAGCACCAATATTGTAGACACAAAATACAGAGATTATCTACAAACAGAACACAGTTTAACAAAAATTCTTGAAAACGTAATACACGTTTTCTTAACGGAATCTGTTAGGATTCATTTTCAGACAATCACACAGTCTTCACAATGTTTTTTGGTTCCAAATTTTCTTCTTTATTCTGCGTTGTAGTCCGGATTGTTTTGGAAAAGATGAGTAACAATCTTCAAAACACAGCATTAAACATTCTTTGTTGAAACCATTCAGTGTCTTTAAGCGGCTGATTTGCCAGAAACAAAAGCTGCACTGAGTGTTGTGTTCTCCGCAAGCACAAATGTTCACACAGTGGCTGGGTTTTGCGAAACCTTCGCTAAACCAATGACTTCTCCCCTATCATCTCAGCTGTACTGAACACTAACCGATCATTGGCGATAAGCTTTCCCTTGTGGTCCTTTATTCTCTGTTCCATGACTCAACGCATGTATGGAGAGGGCTGGATCAATGTTGCCATTCTACTGATAAATCAGTAGTTCTGCTGATTTTGATAATCTACTAATAGAGTTTTGTAATCTACTGATTTTTCTCTGTTTTAAGACCACCCACACGCTCATAACGTGCTGTTTAAGAATATCTGAATTCATTCAGTGCTCATCGTCTATTGATCCAGTTTGCAGAACTCAACTCAAAACTAGTCTGAAGAGAAAAACCAGACAAAGACTAAAATTCAAAAAGTAGGAACTGTACACCAAATTAAACTCAAAATAGTATCACTATATACTAAAAATCCGAAAATTTATTGGCGTAGAACAAATAATCAAATTTCCCTAAAATTATTCAACTTCTGCTACCAATTATCATTTTTTAGCACGTCTTTTGCAAAAAAAAAAAAAAGATCGTGCTTATGCTATCGGTTTGTCCATCTGTAGACACAATATCTCTGCAACTATTAGTCCGATTTCAAAAACTCTTTTTGCATTGGGAAGCTTGAAATATGCGAATGATGATCCTTTATTTCGTTTTTTTTTACAAAGTACAATTTCGCCGCTAGAGGGCGTAAATGCAGATGATGTCGAATTCAAAAATACGTTTTATTAAACATATGTGCTTCTAAACATCCGATTGAAAAAATTATTTTATCTTTCGATTCCATTTATGTCGAAGAGTATTTTAGTCTTAGTTACTTTTTCAAATTACGCATAGATCTTCCGTTAGGGTCCGTAAAAGTAGATAGCGTTTTCCCCGATTATTCTTCTTCTAAAACTCCGATTTTGAAACAATAAAAGAATGACTTCGCACAATATGTCAAATGAAATTAAGCTTCACCGTCTCTGTGCGATAGTTAATGAAATACGAAAGATATTTACAGTTAAAATACCCCACTAGCACTTTCGGGGTAACATTTACCCCATCATCAGATAGAACAGAGGCAATGCGGCACTCCTTTATATAGTAGTGCAACGATGCATTATGGGTATAGGTCATCAAGCATTGCATGAGTCGTGACTGTTGCCATTACACCAATGTAACGGGTACAATTTCACAAATTATTAGTTTCATATATCAATACAAGAATTTTGTTACAAAGTTATGTTCAATTTTTATATATTGTTGGGATTATTAATGTATCTTATTATAATTTAAAATTCAGATTGGTAATATGCTCTTTCCAAATTTTTGATATGTCCGCAGGTAAGTAGTCATTACAGCATTTGGCACCTAAAGCTTCAATGTACAAAATCCAGGATTTTTGTTTATTTCGTGATTCAAACACTAACTCACTGTCCTTTTGTGTCTATAGGAAGCCATCTGATTGTAACAGCCTTATCCCGTTTAATTCTTCCCATCCAACTCTACAAACATCTGCTATTAATTTTCTTTTTAGAAGGGCCTTCACACATTCTTCAAATGATAGTCATTTCCACTCTAAGATACAGTTTATTTTCAAATTAACGGATAAACATGGATACCCTAGGACGATGGTTAATAGATTATACACCAGAATAACAAAAGAACGAACTATTAATCTGAAGCCAGATACAAGACCTAATAAATGATTCGTGGGGGCATTGGTCCAGCACCCCCATATCACCTAACACACTATCTCGTATCTGTTCAAAACATGACATATAATTCGGCACCTGCTCGAAACACCTCCTATCATTAGTTAAAAAGGATCGAGCAACAACAGATATTATGAACAAATGGAGCGTGTATAATATACCACTGTTGGATCCCTCAACAGGATACCATGTTAACAACTACATAGGCTCGACACGAAGAAGTTTGGGTATCCGTGTCCAGGAACACAAATACGATATCCGAACCAACAGCAATAATACGGCATGATCAAGCAATGTCTTCAATGGAATGCTACAGCCAGACTGGGAAAACATTAGACTATTGAATACTCCAACATATATACATTCGCTGCATTTTGTTGAAAGTATGTACATTGAAGCTTTAGGTAACAAATGCTGTAATGACTAGTTACCTGCGGACATATCAAAAATTTGGAAAGAGCATATTACCAATCTGAACTTTATATTATAGTAAGATACATTAATAATATCAACAATATATAAAAATTGAACATAACTTTGTATTTGTAACAAAATTATTGTATTGATATGGGAAACTAATAATTTGTGAAATTGTACCCACTACGTTGGTGTATTGGTAACAGTTCACGACCCATGCGATGCTTGATGACCTATACCCATAATGCATCGTTGCACTACTATATAAAAGAGTGCCGCATTGCCTCTGTTCCCCCTGATGATGAGGCAAATATTTCCCCGAAAGTGCTAATGGGGTATTTAAACTGTAAATATCTTTTGTATTTTATTAAATACTGTACATAGACGGTGAAGCTTCATTACATCCGATTTTAATTTTTTTTCTTGAGCTGATACAGCTCCCGATGGAAAATACTTTACATATAATTTCTAATTTTTGGTAAAGAATACTTTGGCCACCAGGGAGCGTAAGGGTTCATTTCTGCTTCTAATGTATTTGCCATAAATCTGAGCTTCTAAAATCTCAATTGAAAAATTCTTTCCAGGACCGATGCCACTCACGTCGATAAACCTTTTCGGAGTATTTTCTTCTTAAAATATTCTATGGTTTCTCCACCAGGGGGGGATATGTATATCTTATTTTGGTCAATATCTCTGCTTCTAATGGTCCGATTTGAAAAATTCTTTCTTTATTAGAGTTTCCGGTGTCACATGTTTTTTATATAATTTCACAATTTTCAAGTAATTCATAGACTTTCCGCTAGGGGGCGTAACGTTAAATTGCGTGTCCCCCTATATCCCTGCTTCTAAATATCCGATTTGAAAAATTCCTTCTGCACCGTATACAGCTCCTGATGGGAAATCCTTTGCACATAATTTCTAATTTTGGTAAAAAATGGTTTGGCCGACATGGGGCCAAACCATTTTTGTCTTAATTTTTGCTTCTGATGTATTTGTAGCAAAATATCAGCTTCTAAAACCTCGACTGAAAAACAAGTCGTTTGTAGACCGATGCTACTCATGTAGACAAACCTTTTAGGAGCATTTTATTCTTAAAAGAATGCATGGTTTCTACGTCAGGAGGCGTAGATGTATATCTTATTTTTTCAATATCTCTACTTCAAGTAGTCCGACTTGAAAAATTCCTTCTCTGTTGGATAGCGTTTCCGATGCGAAATGTTTTTCATATAATTTCAAAAAATTCAAGTCAATCATAGACTTTCCGCTAGGGGGCACAAGGGTAAATTGCGTTTCCTGCGTTATTTCTGCTTCTAAAACTCCGATTTGCCACCCCGGTGGCGCAGTGGTCTAAGCGATGGCCTATGATCATTCGTCCAAAACGGGTCCAGGTTCGAATCCCGTGAGGCATGGATGTTGTGTTTGCCTTAAGGCACTGGCTCTCTCCCTTCCCTGGAACCAGTGACCCTAAATTGGGGACGGGCGACTGCTTATATCCCATTGAGTTGCTCACGTTGGTCTTTAAACCATCAATAAAAGAAAATGCAAAACAACTCCGATTTGAAAAAAATATTCCAGTATCGCAAACAACACCTGATGGAAAATATTTTTTATATATTTTCTAATGTTTGGTAAAGAATCGTTTGGCCACCAGGGGCATGAGGTTAATTTCTGCTTTTGATGTATTTGTAGTAAAATCTGGGCTCCTGAAAACTCGAACAACTTTTTTTTTCTTGGACCGATACCGCTGATATTGAAAAAATCTTTTGAGAATAATTTATTCCTAAAATAATGCATGCTTTTCCCACCAGGGGCGTAAAGTCACATCTTATTTTTGTCGATATCTCTGTTTCTAAGAGTCGGATTTGAAAAATTCTTTCTGTGTTGGAGAGTGTTTCCGGTGCGAAATGTTTCTTATATAAATTCATATTTTTCTTAACGCACAATTCTACAACCAGAGGGCGTAAGCTCACGATTCCGTTTACAGCAATATCTGAGGGATTCAAAACCCGATTGAAAAACTTCTTTCTTCCGTCAGATACTATTGTTTGCCATACGGGTTCCATTGACTTTGAATAGCTTTGACAAATTTAATTTGTGTCAGAAAGGATTCAAAAGACGAGCTCGTTACACCCGAAAATCCGGTGTCATCTTTCTTGTTAAGAAGTTAGCAATCGATTTGCACGCGAATGGTCTCTTTTACTAAAGAACGAATCGCCCATGAGATACGATGCAGAATTACGTTTCATCCGCCCGCTGTCTGTGCGTCCGTCCCGAAGAATAAAAACAAATATCTTGTCCATAAAACCCGATTTGCTCGAAAATGGTCTCTTTCTACTCAGGGGTGCCTCACACCTATCATATACGATAGGAAATTACGCTCCATCCGTCCGTCTTATGTCTGTCCGTCCGTCCGGAAAAATAAAAGTATGTAAACACACTGAGAAACAACCGATTTGAACAGAAATTATTTCCTTCTACTCAGGGACGCCTCACACGTGTCAGATACGTTAGAAAATTAGGTTTCATCCGTCCGTCCGAAAGAATTAAAGGGCCGCCCCGGTGGCGCAGTGGTCTAAGCGATGGCTTCTGATCATTCGTCCGAAAGAGGTCCGGGTTCGAATTCCGGTGAGGCATGGATGTTGTGTTTGTCTCAAGGCACTGGCTCTCTTTCTTCCCTGGAGCCAGTGACCCTAAATTAAGGACGGGCGACTGCTTATAGCCCATTGAGTTGCTCACGCTGGTCGTTAAACCTCCAATCAACACATTAAAAAAAAAAGAATAAAAGCACATAACCTCAACGAGAAACAAACGATTTGCACGGAAAGGATTTCTTCCTACTCAGGGACGCCTGACGCGTAACAGATAGGGTATAAAATTACTTTTATCAGGTCTGCCATCTATCTGTCCGGCCGTCCGGAATACTAAAAACACGTAACCTACCAAGAAATAGCCGATTGGCACAGAAACATTTTTACTCCGGTACGCCTCACACCTATCAGGTACGATAGAAAATTACGTTCCATCATTCTGCCTTGTGTCTGTCCGTCCGACCGGAAGAGCACAAGCACGTAACCACACAGAGGAACAACCGATTTGCACGGAAATGATTTCTTTCTACTCAGGGACGCCTCACTGAACCTATCAGCTACGATAGAAAATTACGTTCCATCCGTCAGCCGTCTGTCCGTTCGTCCGGAAGAATAAAAGCACCTAACTCCACCGAGAAACAACCGATTTGAACGAAAATGGTTTCTTTCTACTCAGGGACGCCTCACACCTATCAGATACAATAGAATATTGCGTTCCATCCCTCAGCCGTATGTTTGTCCGTCCGGAAGAATAAACGCACGTAACCCCACCGAGAAACAACCGATTTGAGCGGAAATGATTTCTTTCTACTCAGGGACGCCTCACACGTATCAGATACGACAACACAATTACGCTCCCTTCGTCGGCAGTCTGTCCGTCCGTCCGAAAGAATTAAAGCACGTAATATCACCTAGAGACAACCGATTTACACAAAAGTGATTTCTTTCTACTCAGGGATACTTTGCACCTATTAGATACGTTCCATCCTTCTGCCGTCTCTCTGTCCGGAAGAATAAAAGATTTTAACCCCACCGAGAAACAGGCAATTCGAAGGGAAATTATTTCTTTCTACCCAGGGACGCTTCACACGTAACAGATGCATTCGCTATTTCCTGAACTTCAACGTTTTTTTCGCAGTACGTGTTGCCGTAACTTGGAATTTTACATTTTAGTTCCGTGATTTTCCACTAGATAAGCTGTTTTCCTTCCTAAACTGACGCTCCCAATGTTTCCGAACTCCTATTCTGTTTTTCACAAAGAGCTGCGGAGAAATATAATTTTTATTTTTCAGTTAGGCGATGCTCCACCAGGAGCAGCATAGTCGTTATGACTGTCATTATTCCATTTTGCAGATTTTTTAATTCCCCAAGGGAGTTGGGTGCTGGGTTTATTTCCACAATGATTCCGTTTGGGATCTGCACTAAGATTTCTCCCGTGAGGAGGAATTGTCTAAAATTGGAAGAATTTTTTCTTAATGTACCTTCTTTCGTATCCACCAGGCGCACTTGAGTCGTTAAAATCCGGATTGGGCTACCAATTGAACTCTATGTGTTTCCTATTCCGATTTGGATAGCTATAGCCAGAAAATCAACCCTGTGAGTCTTTTTTTTTTTTTTTTTTTTTTTTTGATTGGAGGTTTAACGACCACCGTGAGCAACTCAATGGGCTATAAGCAGTCGCCCGTCCCTAATTTAGGGTCACTGGTTCCAGGGAAGGGAGAGAACCAGTGCCGTAAGACAAACACAACATCCATGCCTGACCGGGATTCGAACCCGGACCCCTTACGGACGAATGACCAGAGGCCAACGCCTTAGACCACTGCGCCACCGGGGCGGCCCTGTGAGTCTGCAAAATCGTTACGTACTTCATTATTTATCTCCGAAGTGTTACACTGAAGCCTACTCATTGTGGTACTGCGTATGTGATTTCCACGTAACTTTGGGAATCACGGTGTTGTGTTGAGTACGGTAGGTGCAGAATTCTCCGGCGTGAGAAATTATCCCTCCAACAGGAATTTTGCCGTTGCTGTAGTTTGGAATTTTATTTTCATTTGCGTGAATTTTCATCGGCGTCGCTGTAGCCATTCGCAGACTGGCAATCTCACGATTTACATAGTTTCAATTTTTTCCGTAGTACGAGTTCTTCTAGTTCAGAATTTTAATTTTTAGTTCCTCGATTTTCCACCAGCGGCGTTGTTATCGTTCTCAGACAGCATTTCCCTTCATTTCCCCGGTTGCAATTGTTTTCCGCACAGAGCGCTGCCGAATAGTATAAGTTTATTTCCTAGTTCCGGAATTCGACGCCAGGGTAGCTGCTGTTTTTCCCAGACTGATATTCCAACTACATCCAGTGTTTCAAATGTTATTTCGTAGTACGAGTTTCAGTAACTTGGGATTTTATTTCTTAGCCCCACGGTTCTCCACTAGGTAGCGCTATAGACGTTCCCGGATTATCTACTACGCTTTCCAAAGTTTTCCCCACAAAGTGTTGCCAAAGATGAATATTTCATTTCTTAGTTCCGCTATTCTCCACTAGGTGCGCTGTTGTTGACACCCTCACCAGTTTCGTAGTTACCAATTTCGGTCGCAGAATGAAAGAAAAATTTTTTTATCGTATGCGTTATTTCTTTGTTTTTCGATTCTCCAACTGGGCGCGGTCTAGCAGCTCTTAGACTGACTTTCTCACTACTTCCAGTATTTCAATTTTTTTCCAGTACGAGTTGCCGTAGTTTGGAATTTTATTTTGGAGTTCCGCAAATTCCCTCTGAAGGCGTGGTAGTCGTTCCTGGACTGCTTCTCTTATTGTTGCCCGACTTGCAAAGCTTTTCCGCGCAAAGAGCTGTTAAATAGTGAAATTTAGATTTCCTAGTTCCTCAATTCTCCACCAGGGTCGCTGCAATCGTTTACAGACTGATACTCCCAATATTTTCGGAGTTTCGAAATGTTTTTCGCAGTACTTATTTCCGTAATTTGGAATTTTATGTTTTAGTTCCGCGATTCCCACTAGGGGCGTTGTTGTCGTTTCCAGACTGACCACCTACTATTTCGAGATTTTCTAATTTTTCTTCTTTTACAGTACGATATTCTGTGGTTTTATTTCATAAGTATGCATTTCTCCCCCAGGAATGTGAAAGTCGTCAGAGACCGATACTCTCCCTATTTCCAGTGTTTGATTTTTTTTTCGTAACACGAGTTGCTATAGTTTTTAATTTTCGCTCTTAGTTCTGCGACTTCCCTCCAGAGGCTCTCTAGTCGCCCCAACAGAAGAGGCTTCAACTATGATTTTCCGAATTGCAAAATTGTTTCGCACATAGAGATGCCGAATAATGTAATTTTTATTTCCTAATTCCTCAAATGTCCGCCATCGGAGCTGTGATCGTTCCCAGACAGACACTCTCACTAGTTCCAGAATTTAAATATTTTCTCTCTGTACGTGTTGCAGTGGTTTGAAAGTTTACTTTTTAGCTATGTGATTCCCCACTAGAGGCGCTATCGTTGTTCCCAGTAAGACACTTTCACTAGTTCCAGAATTTCAACCTTTTTTTCTTAGTATTGTGTTGCCGTAATATGAAATTTTGCTTTTTAGTTACGTGATTCCCGACTAGAGGCGCTATCGTTCTTCCAGGTGAGACACTTTCACTAGTTCCAGAATTTCAACCTTTTTTTCTTAGTACTGTGTTGCCGTAATATGAAATTTTACTTTTTAGTTACGTGATTCCCCACTAGAGGCGCTATCGTTGTTCCCAGTCAGACACTTTCACTAGTTCCAGAATTTCAACCTTTTTTTCTTAGTACTGTGTTGCCGTAATATGAAATTTTGCTTTTTAGTTACGTGATTCCCCACTAGAGGCACTATCGTTGTTCCCAGTCAGACACTTTCACTAGTTCCAGAATTTAAACCTTTTTTTCTTAGTACTGTGTTGCCGTAATATGAAATTTTGCTTTTTAGTTACGTGATTCCCGACTAGAGGCGCTATCGTTCTTCCAGGTGAGACACTTTCACTAGTTCCAGAATTTCAACCTTTTTTTCTTAGTACTGTGTTGCCGTAATATGAAATTTTACTTTTTAGTTACGTGATTCCCCACTAGAGGCGCTATCGTTGTTCCCAGTCAGACACTTTCACTAGTTCCAGAATTTCAACCTTTTTTCTTAGTACTGTGTTGCCGGAATATGAAATTTTGCTTTTTAGTTACGTGATTCCAAACTAGAGGCGCTATCGTTGTTCCCAGTATGACACTTTCACTATTTCCAGAATTTCAACCTTTTTTTCTTAGTACTATGTTGCCGTAATATGAAATTTTGCTTTTTAGTTACGTGATTCCCCACTAGAGGCGCTATCGTTGTTCCCAGTCAGACACTTTCACTAGTTCCAGAATTTAAACCTTTTTTCCTTAGTACTGTGTTGCCGTAATATGAACTTTGCTTTTTAGTTACGTGATTCCCCGCTAGAGGCGCTATCGTTGTTCCCAGTCAGACACTTTCACTTGTTCAAAAATTTCAACCTTTTTTTCTTAGCATTGTGTTGCCGTAATATGAAATTTTACTTTTTAGTTACGTGATTCCCCACTAGAGGCGCTATCGTTGTTCCCAGTATGAAACTTTCACTAGTTCCAGAATTTCAACCTTTGTTCCTTAGTACTGTGTTGCCGTAATATGAAATTTTGCGTTTTAGTTACGTGATTCCCCACTAGAGGCGCTATCGTTGTTCCCAGTCAGACACTTTCACTAGTTCCAGAATTTCAACCTTTTTTTCTTAGTACTGTGTTGCCGTAATATGAAATTTTGCTTTTTAGTTACGTGATTCCCCACTAGAGGCGCTATCGTTGTTCCCAGTCCGACACTTTCACCAGTTCCAGAATTTCAACCTTTTTTTCTTAGTACTGTGTAGCCGTAATATGAAATTTTACTTTTTAGTTACGTGATTCCCCACTAGAGGCGCTATCGTTGTTCCCAGTCCGACACTTTCACTAGTTCCAGAATTTCAACCTTTTTTTCTTAGTACTGTGTTGCCATATTATGAAATTTGGCTTTTTAGTTACGTGATTCCCCACTAGAGGCGCTATCGTTGTTCCCAGTCAGACACTTTCACTAGTTCCAGAATTTAAACCTTTTTTTCTTAGTACTGTGTTGCCGTAATATGAAATTTTACTTTTAGTTACGTGATTCCCCACTAGAGGCGCTATCGTTGTTCCCAGTCAGACACTTTCACTAGTTCCAGAATTTAAACCTTTTTTTCTTAGTACTGTGTTGCCGTAATATGAAATTTTGCTTTTTAGTTACGTGATTCCCCACTAGAGGCGCTATCGTTGTTCCCAGTCAGACACTTTCACTAGTTCCAGAATTTCAACCTTTTTTCTTAGTACTGTGTTGCCGTAATATGAAATTTTGCTTTTTAGTTACGTGATTCCCCACTAGAGGCGCTATCGTTGTTCCCAGTCCGACACTTTCACCAGTTCCAGAATTTCAACCTTCTTTTCTTAGTACTGTGTTGCCGTATTATGAAATTTTGCTTTTTAGTTACGTGATTCCCCACTAGAGGCGCTATCGTTGTTCCCAGTCAGAAACTTTCACTAGTTCCAGAATTTGAACCTTTTTTTCTTAGTACTGTGTTGCCGTAATACGAAATTTTACTTTTTAGTTACGTGATTCCCCACTAGAGGCGCTATCGTTGTTCCCTGACTGACCCTCCAAATGTTTACCGTCTCTCTCTCTCTCTCTCTCTCTCTCTCTCTTTTTTTTTTTCTTTGTTTACAGAAAGCTGCGGAGTAGTGTAATTTTTATTTTTTAGTTACGCGAAGCTCCACCAAGGGCTCTGGGGGCACGGCGAAAATTGGAGTTTTTTGCTATATTTCAGTCTTTTTCATACACAGTGTGTCTGCGGAGGGGGGACGGGTGCGTGCTGGATATGTTTCCAAAATGATTCCTTACTGGGCTCGGCGTTAGGATTTTTACCTTAGGAAGAAATGTCTAAAATTGGAAGATTTCTTTCTGAATACTTCCTTTCGTATCCACCAGGGGCGCTTGAGTCGTCAAAATCCGGATTTGTACCAGTTGGACTCATCCGCTACGTATCGCTGTCGCATTAATAAGAGAAGCTGACAAAACAAAACTTTTTTGCCCGAGTAACGGTTATCATGTCTGCCCAACTCACTGGGTTAGGCGCGCATTGTCTATGGCGGCTCAGAGGGAATATTGGTTCCAACTGCTTACATTTTTTTGAGGGGGGGCTAAACGATGGACTCAAAGAAAAGTTGAGTGGACGTAGCCCACCCGTAGCGTTCCACCTGCTTGATAGTGAAATGCGGCTTCGTTACAAACGCAAGTTATCAGCCTCCGTTGTTACACTCTATGGGTACCCATTCAACGTTGGATCGCGTAATGCTATGTGGTGGCAAGTACAGTAATTTATTTGAAAAATAAATGGCATATAAAAAAATATGCTGTCATTCGCACTCATCAGAGCTAAGCCCAAAATTCCGTAAGCGAGTTTTAACTCGCTGATTGGAATAACAGACACCGTTGGAAACCACCGGCACATGCAGCTGAGCTTGGCGGCTTAAAACACAGGCGAGGACGGCATCTCCAATCGTGGACGTCCGTTGCTTCTCGTAGCCCTAAGGGGACCTTAACAATCACCTGGGAAACGAAGACGGGCCGTTCTCTTAAGAGACCATCTGCATATTGAAATATGAGTTACTACGGCCACCTGAAAGCATGTTTTTTAGCACGTCTTTTGTACAAAAAGATCGTGCTTATCTTATTGGTTTGTCTGTCCGTCCGTCTGTTTTTTGTTGTTGTTTTTTGTCATTGAAGGTTTAACGATCACCATCTCTGCAACTATTAGTCCGATTTGAAAAATTCTTTTTGCATTGGGAAGCTTGAAATATGCGAATGATTATCCTTTATTTCGCTTTTTTACGATGTACAATTTCGCCGCTAGAGTGCGTAAATGTAGATGATGTCGAATTCAAACATACGCTTTATTCCACATATGTGCTTCTAAACATCCGATTGAAAAAATTCTTTTACTTTCGATTCCATTTACGTCGAAGAATATTTTAGGCATTGTTACTTTTTCAAATTACGCATAGATTTTCTGCTAGGGGGCGTAAAAGTAAATCACGTTTTCCCCGATAACTCTTCTTCTAAAACTACAATTTGAATTTTTTTCTTAAACGGATGCAGCTCCCGATGGAAATTCTTTCGAATATAATTTCTAATTTTTGGTAAATAATACTTTGCCCACCAGCTTCTGCTTCTGATGTATTTCCATAAAATCTGTGCTTCTAAAATCTCGATTGAAAAAATTCTTTCGTCGACCGATGCCATTCACGTCGATAAACCTTTTCGGAATATTTTCTTCTTAAAATATTCCATGGTTTCCCGCCAGGGGGCGAAGATGTATATCTTATATTGTCAATATCTCTGCTTCTAATGGACCGATTTCAAAAAAGCTTTCTTTATTAGATAGAATTTCCGGTGTCACATGTTTTCCGTAAAAATTCACAATTGTCAAGTAATTCATAGATTTTCCGCTAGGGGGCTTATAGGTAAGTTGCGTGTCTCCCTATATCTGTGCTTCTAAATCTACGATTTAAAAAATTCTTTCTGCACGGGACACAGCTCCTGATGGGAAATACTTTACACATAATTTCGAATTTTGGTAAAAAATGGTTTGGCCGTCAGGGGGCGTAAGTCTTAATTTCCGCTTCGGATGTACTTGCAGCAAAATAAGAGCTTCGAAAATGTCGAATGAAAAAATGTCGTTTTTAGACCGATACTACTCATGTCGATAAACCTTTTAGGACATTTTCTTCTTAAATTAATGCATGGTTTCTACGCCAGGGGGCGTAGATGTATATCTTATCTTTGTCAATATCTCTGCTTCGAGGAGACCGATTTGAAAATGTATTTCTTTGTTGGATAGTGTTTCCAGTATGATATGATTTTCATATTATTTCACAATTTTCAAGTAATTCATAGACTTTCCGCTTGGGGGGAGGGGGTGGGGCGTAAAGGTAAATTGCGTTTCACCCTATAACTCGGCTGCTAAATCTCCGATTTGAAAAATTCTTTCTGCACTGATTACAGCTCATGATGGGAAATCCTTTGCACATAATTTCCAATTTTTCAAAAAATTGTTTGACCACCAGGTGGCGTAATTCTTATTTTCCGCTTCTGATGTACTTGCAGCAAAATATGAGCTTGTAAAGTCGCGATTGAAAAAAGTCGTTTGTCGACCGATGCTACTCATGACGACAAATCTTTCAGGAGCATTTTCTTCTTAATTTAATGCATGGTTTCTACGCCAGGCGGCGTAGATGCATATCTTATTTTTGTCAATATCTCTACTTCTAGGAGTCCGATTTGAAAATTTCCTTCTTTGTTGGATATTGTTTCCGATGTGAAATTATTTTCATATAATTAAAAAAATAAATAAAGTAAACCATAGACTTTTCGCTAGGGGGCACAAAGGTAAATTGCGTTTTCTGCGTGATTTCTGCTTCTAAAACTCCGATTAGCCGCCCCGGTGGCGCAGGTGGTCTAAGCGATGGCCTCTGATCAGTCGTCCAAAACGGGTCCATGTTCGAATCCCGTTAGACATGGATGTTGTGTTTGTCTTAAGGCACTGACTCTCTCCCTTCCCTGGAACCAGTGACCCTAAATTAGGGACGGGCGACTGCTTATAGCCCATTGAGTTGCTCACGGTGGTCGTTAAACCTCCAATAAAAAAAAAACAACAACTCTGATTTGAAACAATTCTTCTTGCATCGCAAACAACACTTGATGGAAAATATAATAATTTCTACTGTTTGGTAAATAGTTGTTTGGCCTCCAGGGGGCATAAGTGTTAATTTCTGCTTCTGATGTATTTGTAGTAAAATCTGGGATCCTGAAACCTCGACTAACTTTTTTTTTTTCTTGGACCGATAGTGCTCATATGGAAAAACCTTTTGAGAATACTTTCTTTCTAAAATAATGCATGGTTTTCCCACCAGGGGACGTAAAGTCATATCTTGTTCTTGTCGATATCTCTGTTTCTAAGAGTCAGATTTGAAAAAATTCTTTCGGTGTTGGAGAGCGTTTCCGGTGCGAAATGTTTCTCATATAAATTCATGTTTTTCTTAACGCACAAGTCTGCAACCAAAGGGCGTAAGCTCACGATTCCGTTTACAGCAATATCTGAGGGATTAAAAACCCGATTGAAAAACTTCTTTCTTCCGTCAGATACCATTGTTTTACATATTGGTTACCTTGACTTTGAATAGCTTTGATAAATTTAATTTGCGTCAGAACGGATTCAAAAGACGTGCATATTACACCCGAAAATTCGGTGTCATCTTGCCAGTTTGCAATTCATACTGGCTGTCATGAATTTTTGTAACTCTAGATAACTAATAACTCTGTTATACAAAGATTTCCCTACTTCTGTTAAATCGCAGAATATTAAAAAAACGTCTACAGTACGATATTTGAGTTAATGATACTTTTTAGCACGTCTTTTGTTAAAAAAAGGTCGTGCTTAATGTCATCATTTTGTCCGTCCATCCTTTTGTCTACAGGATATCTCTGTAACTAATAGTCCTATTTGAAAAATTCCTTTTGCATTAGGAAGCTTGAAATGTTCGAATGATGATCCTTTATTTTGATTTTTTTTTTCGATGCATAATTTCGCCGTTAGTGGGCGTAAATGCAGATAGTGTCGAATTCAAAAATACATTTTATTCCATACATTTGCTTCTGGACATCCAATTCAAAAAATTATTTTGCCTTTCGATTCTACTCATGGAGGAGATTATTTTAGGTATAGCCACTTTTTCAAATTACGCACAGATTCTCCACTAGGAGGCGTAAAAGTAAACTGCGTTTTTCCCCGATATCTCTGCTTCTGAAACTCCAATTTGAAAAAAAATTCTGCAGGGGATACAGCTCCGCATGAGAAATCCTTCGCATGTAATTTCTAATTTTTGGTATAAAACGGTTTGGCCACCAGGGGGCGTAAGCGTTAATTTCTGCTTCTGATGTATTTGCAACAAAATTTGAGCTTCTAAAAACTCGATTGAAAAACAATTTCGTAGACCAACGCTACTCACGTCGACAATCCTTTTCGGAATATTTCCTTCTTAAAATAATACATGGTTTCTCCACCAGGGGGCGTAGATATATATCTTATTTTTGTCAATATCTCTGCTTCTAATGGTCCAATTTGAAAAATGTCTTCTTTGTTGGATCGAGTTTCAGATGCGTCATGCTTTTTATATAATTTCAAAATTTTCAAGTAATTCATTGACTTTCCGCTAGTGGGAGTAAAGGTAAACTTCGCTTTCCACGATATCTCTGCTTCTAAAGCTCCGATTTAAAAAAATTCTACCTGCATCGTATACAGCTCTCGGTGGGAAATGTTTTAATTGCATTTCTAATTTTTTGATAAATATGGTTTGGTAACCAGGGTGCGTAAGTGTTAATTTTTGCTTCGTAGGTATTTCCATCAAAATCTGAGCTTCTAAAATCTCGATTAAGAAAATTATTTCGTGGACCGATACCGCTCATGTCGATAAACATTTGAGAACGTTTTCTTCGTAAAATCATGTACGGTTTCTCCGCCAGGGGGCGTAGATTATCCTATTTCTGTCAATATCTCTGCTTCTAAGAATCAGCCTTGAAAAATTCTTTCGTTGTTAGATAGCGGTTCCAGTGTAAAATGCTCTCATATAATTTCAAATTTTTGAAGTAATACATAGAGTTTCCGCTAGGGGGCGTTAATCTTAATTGCGTCTTCCCCGATATCCCTGCTTCTAAATTTCCGATTAGAAAACTTCTTTCTGCACCGGATACAGCTGCTGATAGGATATGCTTTGTCTATAATTTCTAATATTTGATAAAGAATGGTTTAGCGACCAGTGGGCGTAAGGGTTCATTTCTGCGTCTGATGTATTTGTAGCAAAATCTGAGTTCCTGTAAACTCGATTGGAATAATTATTTCGTTGACAGATACCGCTCACATCGAAAGACCGTTTGAGAATACCTTCTTCTTACAATAATGCATGGATTTTCCGCCAGGGGGCGTAAACGCATATCTTATTTTTGTCAATATCTCTGCTTCTACGAGTCCGATTTGAAAAATTCTTTCTTTGTTGGAGGGCGTTTCTATGTTTCTTATATATTTTCAAATTTTTCGTAGCCCCCAAGTCTGCCACCAGAGGGCGTAAGTTAACGTTTCCGTTTACAGCAATATCTGCGGGACTAAAAACCCGATTGAAAAACTTCTTTCTTCGGTCAGATACTATTAACTATGCAAACTGTGCGTGTGCATTTTCTTTCCAAAGTAGTGCACAATTTCACCGGTAGGGCCACATACGCTTATTCTGTTTTTCTCAATATCACTGCTTTTACGTGTGCGATTTAAAAAAATATTTCAACACATGATGCCATTTACCTTGTAGAACACTTAATGCTAGTATATGAGGAATTTTGTAGTTCCTAGTTCTGTCGGTAGGTTATGTTTCGGCAGTTTGCAGCTGTACCGGGACTTCTAAAAACGCTATTGAGAAATTTCTTCTTCACCGTATGCCATTCGCTACAAAAGATATTTGGAGCATTATCCTCTTTAAGGAACGCAAATATTTCTCACTAGCAGCGTAAAGGTCAAACGCTTTTTCCATGAAGAATAGTTTCCCATTTTCAACTTTTCCGCTACGAAAAATTCTTCCGCTAGCAGACGTAAACTTATATCATGTTTCCTTTTTTTATATTTCTTCTTTTAACTGTTCGATTTCAAAATCTCTTTGTCTCTGGTACCTTCTTTGTAGTATGAGAAACTTTTTGTTCGCCATTTGTAAATTTTCGTAGCATGTTTTTTAGCCGCTGATGGAACTAAGTAGATGTTTCTATTTCTGGATCTTTTATCGATTGTTGGAACCAGTTGATTATTTTCCAAACCGGTTACATTGATTTTAAATACCTTTGATAAATTTAATTCGCATCAGAACGGATTCAAAAGACGTGCTTATTATATCCGAAAATTTGGTGTCGTCTTTCTTGTACGCTTTCCAACCGTAGGTTAAAGAAGCGTATGTGCTCCAGTTTTATCTGTCTGTCTGCCTGTCTGCACAATAATTCGCGTAAAAATGGTTCGTTTTTGATAAAATTTTAGTATATGGGGGGAACAACGTGGGAAGGAACATTATTGAAAATGGGTGAAATGGGGTCAAAGGTCAGGACTTGGAAAAGGATCCATTTTATCGCCTTTATGCGTCATAACTTACGTGAAAATGCTTCGATTGTGACAAAACTTTATCATGTTGTTCCGAAAATATACTGAATTTTTTTTTTTGATTGGAGGTATAACGACCACCGTGAGCAACTCAATGGGCTATAAGCAGTCGCCCGTCCCTAATTTAGGATCACTGGTTCCAGAGAAGCCAGTGCCGTAAGACAAGCACAACATCCATGATTCACCAGGATTCGAAAACGCACTTGGTTCGAACGAATGATCAGAGGCCATCGCTTAGACAACTGCGCCACCTAGAGGCGCTATCGTTCTTCCCAGTCAGACACTTTTACTAGTTCCAGAATTTCAACCTTTTTTTCTTAGTACTGTATAGCCGTAATATGAAATTTTACTTTTTAGTTACGTGATTCCCCACTAGAGGCGCTATCGTTGTTCCCAGTCAGACACTTTCACTAGTTCCAGAATTTCAACCTTTTTTTCTTAGTACTGTGTTGCCGTAATATGAAATTTTACTTTTTAGTTACGTGATTCCCCGCTAGAGGCGCTATCGTTGTTCCCAGTCAGACACTTTCACTAGTTCCAGAATTTCAATCCTTTTTTCTTAGTACTGTGTAGCCGTAATATGAAATTTTGCTTTTTAGTTACGTGATTCCCCACTAGAGGCGCTATCGTTGTTCCCAGTCAGACACTTTCACTAGTTCCAGAATTTCAATCTTTTTTTCTTAGTACTGTGTAGCCGTAATATGAAATTTTACTTTTTAGTTACGTGATTCCCCGCTAGAGGCGCTATCGTTGTTCCCAGTCAGACACTTTCACTAGTTCCAGAATTTCAACCTTTTTTTCTTAGTACTGTGTCGCCGTAATATGAAATTTTACTTTTTAGTTACGTGATTCCCCACTAGAGGCGCTATCGTTGTTCCCAGTCAGACACTTTCACTAGTTCCAGAATTTCAACCTTTTTTTCTTAGTACTGTGTTGCCGTAATATGAAATTTTACTATTTAGTTACGTGATACCACACTAGAGGCGCTATCGTTGTTCCCTGACTGACCCTCCAAATGTTTACCGTCTCTCTCTCTATCTTTTTTTTTTTTTTTTTTTTGTTAACAGAAAGCTGCGGAGAAGTGTAAATTTTTATTTTTTAGTTACACGAAGCTCCACCAAGGGCTCTGGGGGCACGGCGGAAATTGGAGTTTTATTGCTATATTTCAGTCTTTTTCATACACAGCGTGTATGCGGAGGGGGGGGGAAGGGTGCTTGCTGGATATGTTTCCAAAATGATTCCTTACTGGGCTCGGCGTTAGGATTTTTACCTTAGGAAGAAATGTCTAAAATTGGAAGATTTCTTTCTGAATACTTCCTTTCGTATCCACCAGGGGCGCTTGAGTCGTCAAAATCCGGATATGTACCAGTTGGACTCATCCGCTACGTATCTCTGTCGCATTAATAAGAGAAGCTGACAAAACAAAATTTTTTGCCCGAGTAACGGTTATCATGTCTGCCCAACTCACTGGGTTAGGCGCGCTTTGTCTATGGCGGCTTAGAGGGAATATTGGTTCTAACTGCTTACATTTTTTTGAGGGGGGGGGGGCTAAAGGATGGACTCAAAGAAAAGTTGAGTGGACGTAGCCCACCCGTAGCGTTCCGCCTGCTTGATAGTGAAATGCGGCTTCGTTACAAACGCAAGTCATCAGCCTCCGTTCTTACACTCTATGGGTACCCATTCAACGTTGGATCGCGTAATGCTATGTGGTGGCAAGTACAGTAATTTATTTGAAAAATAAATGGCATATAAAAAAATATGCTGTCATTCGCACTCATCAGAGCTAAGCCCAAAATTCCGTAAGCGAGTTTTAACTCGCTGATTGGAATAACAGACACCTTTGGAAACCACCGGCACATGCAGCTGAGCTTGGCGGCTTAAAACACAGGCGAGGACGGCATCTCCAATCGTGGACGTCCGTTGCTTCTCGTAGCCATAAGGGGACCTTAACAATCACCTGGGAAACGAAGACGGGCCGTTCTCTTAAGAGACCATCTGCATATTGAAATATGAGTTACTACGGCCACCTGTAAGCATGTTTTTTAGCACGTCTTTTGTACAAAAAGATCGTGCTTATCTTATTGGTTTGTCTGTCCGTCCGTCTGTCTGTTTTTTTTTTTTTTTCATTGAAGGTTTAACGATCACCATCTCTGCAACTATTAGTCCGATTTGAAAAATTCTTTTTGCATTGGGAAGCTTGAAATATGCGAATGATGATCCTTTATTTCGCTTTTTTTACGATGTACAATTTCGCCGCTAGAGTGCGTAAATGTAGATGATGTCGAATTCAAACATACGCTTTATTCCACATATGTGCTTCTAAACATCCGATTGAAAAAATTCTTTTACTTTCGATTCCATTTACGTCGAAGAATATTTTAGGCATTGTTACTTTTTCAAATTACGCATAGATTTTCTGCTAGGGGGCGTAAAAGTAAATCACGTTTTCCCCGATAACTCTTCTTCTAAAACTACAATTTGAATTTTTTTTTCTTAAACGGATGCAGCTCCCGATGGAAATTCTTTCGAATATAATTTCTAATTTTTGGTAAAGAATACTTTGCCCACCAGCTTCTGCTTCTGATGTATTTCCATAAAATCTGTGCTTCTAAAATCTCGATTGAAAAAATTCTTTCGTCGACCGATGCCATTCACGTCGATAAACCTTTTCGGAATATTTTCTTCTTAAAATACTCCATGGTTTCCCCGCCAGGGGGCGAAGATGTATATCTTATATTGTCAATATCTCTGCTTCTAATGGACCGATTTCAAAAAAAGCTTTCTTTATTAGATAGAATTTCCGGTGTCACATGTTTTCCATAAAAATTCACAATTGTCAAGTAATTCATAGATTTTCCGCTAGGGGGCTTATAGGTAAGTTGCGTGTCTCCCTATATCTGTGCTTCTAAATCTACGATTTAAAAAATTCTTTCTGCACCGGACACAGCTCCTGATGGGAAATACTTTACACATAATTTCGAATTTTGGTAAAAAATGGTTTGGCCGTCAGGGGCGTAAGTCTTAATTTCCGCTTCGGATGTACTTGCAGCAAAATAAGAGCTTCGAAAATGTCGATTGAAAAAATGTCGTTTTTAGACCGATACTACTCATGTCGATAAACCTTTTAGGAACATTTTCTTCTTAAATTAATGCATGGTTTCTACGCCAGGGGGCGTAGATGTATATCTTATCTTTGTCAATATCTCTGCTTCGAGGAGACCGATTTGAAAATTTATTTCTTTGTTGGATAGTGTTTCCAGTATGATATGTTTTTCATATTATTTCACAATTTTCAAGTAATTCATAGACTTTCCGCTTGGGGGGAGGTGGGTGGGGCGTAAAGGTAAATTGCGTTTCACCCTATAACTCTGCTGCTAAATCTCCGATTTGAAAAATTCTTTCTGCACTGATTACATACAGCTCATGATGGGAAATCCTTTGCACATAATTTCTAATTTTTCAAAAAATTGTTTGGCCACCAGGTGGCGTAATCCTTATTTTCCGCTTCTGATGTACTTGCAGCAAAATATGAGCTTGTAAAGTCTCGATTGAAAAAAGTCGTTTGTCGACCGATGCTACTCATGACGACAAATCTTTCAGGAGCATTTTCTTCTTAATTTAATGCATGGTTTCTACGCCAGGCGGCGTAGATGCATATCTTATTTTTGTCAATATCTCTACTTCTAGGAGTCCGATTTGAAAAATTCCTTCTTTGTTGGATATTGTTTCCGATGTGAAATTATTTTCATATAATTAAAAAAATAAATAAAGTAAAACATAGACTTTTCGCTAGGAGGCACAAAGGTAAATTGCGTTTTCTGCGTGATTTCTGCTTCTAAAACTCCGATTAGCCGCCCCGGTGGCGCGGTGGTCTAAGCGATGGCCTCTGATCATTCGTCCAAAACGGGTCCATGTTCGAAACCCGTTAGGCATGGATGTTGTGTTTGTCTTAAGGCACTGACTCTCTCCCTTCCCTGGAACCAGTGACCCTAAATTAGGGACGGGCGACTGCTTATAGCCCATTGAGTTGCTCACGGTGGTCGTTAAACCTCCAATAAAAAAAAAACAACAACTCTGATTTGAAACAATTCTTCTTGCATCGCAAACAACACCTGATGGAAAATATAATAATTTCTACTGTTTGGTAAATAATTGTTTGGCCTCCAGGGGGCATAAGTGTTAATTTCTGCTTCTGATGTATTTGTAGTAAAATCTGGGATCCTGAAAACTCGACTAACTTTTTTTTTCTTGGACCGATAGTGCTCATATGGAAAAACCTTTTGAGAATACTTTCTTTCTAAAATAATGCATGGTTTTCCCACCAGGGGACGTAAAGTCATATCTTATTCTTGTCGATATCTCTGTTTCTAAGAGTCAGATTTGAAAAATTCTTTCGGTGTTGGAGAGCGTTTCCGGTGCGAAATGTTTCTCATATAAATTCATGTTTTTCTCAACGCACAAGTCTGCAACCAAAGGGCGTAAGCTCACGATTCCGTTCACAGCAATATCTGAGGGATTAAAAACCCGATTGAAAAACTTCTTTCTTCCGTCAGATACCATTGTTTTACATATCGGTTACCTTGACTTTGAATAGCTTTGATAAATTTAATTTGCGTCAGAACGGATTCAAAAGACGTGCATATTACACCCGAAAATTCGGTGTCATCTTGCTTGTTTGCAATTCATACTGGCTGTCATGAATTTTTGTAACTCTAGATAACTAATAACTCTGTTATACAAAGATTTCCCTACTTTTGTTAAATCGCAGAATATTAAAAAAACGTCTACAGTACGATATTTGAGTTAATGATACTTTTTAGCACGTCTTTTGTGAAAAAAAGGTCGTGCTTAATGTTATTCCGTCCATCCTTCTGTCGACAGGATATCTCTGTAACTAATAGTCCTATTTGAAAAATTCCTTTTGCATTAGGAAGCTTGAAATGTTCGAATGATGATCCTTTATTTTGAATTTTTTTTTTTCGATGCATAATTTCGCCGTTAGTGGGCGTAAATGCAGATAGTGTCGAATTCAAAAATACATTTTATTCCATACATTTGCTTCTGGACATCCAATTCAAAAAATTATTTTGCCTTTCGATTCTACTCATGGAGGAGATTATTTTAGGTATAGCCACTTTTTCAAATTACGCACAGATTCTCCACTAGGAGGCGTAAAAGTAAACTGCGTTTTTCCCCGATATCTCTGCTTCTGAAACTCCAATTTGAAAAAAAAAAAATTCTGCAGGGGATACAGCTCCGCATGGGAAATCCTTCGCATATAATTTCTAATTTTTGGTATAAAACGGTTTGGCCACCAGGGGGCGTAAGCGTTAATTTCTGCTTCTGATGTATTTGCAACAAAATTTGAGCTTCTAAAAACTCGATTGAAAAACAATTTCGTAGACCAACGCTACTCACGTCGACAATCCTTTTCGGAATATTTCCTTCTTAAAATAATACATGGTTTCTCCACCAGGGGGCGTAGATATATATCTTATTTTTGTCAATATCTCTGCTTCTAATGGTCCAATTTGAAAAATGTCTTCTTTGTTGGATCGAGTTTCAGATGCGTCATGCTTTTTATATAATTTCAAAATTTTCAAGTAATTCATTGACTTTCCGCTAGTGGGAGTAAAGGTAAACTTCGCTTTCCACGATATCTCTGCTTCTAAAGCTCCGATTTAAAAATTCTACCTGCATCGTATACAGCTCTCGGTGGGAAATGTTTTAATTGCATTTCTAATTTTTTGATAAATATGGTTTGGCCACCAGGGTGCGTAAGTGTTAATTTTTGCTTCGTAGGTATTTCCATCAAAATCTGAGCTTCTAAAATCTCGATTAAGAAAATTATTTCGTGGACCGATACCGCTCATGTCGATAAACATTTGAGAACGTTTTCTTCGTAAAATCATGTACGGTTTCTCCGCCAGGGGGCGTAGATTATCCTATTTCTGTCAATATCTCTGCTTCTAAGAATCAGCCTTGAAAAATTCTTTCGTTGTTAGATAGCGGTTCCAGTGTAAAATGCTCTCATATAATTTCAAATTTTTGAAGTAATACATAGAGTTTCCGCTAGGGGGCGTTAATCTTAATTGCGTCTTCCCCGATATCCCTGCTTCTAAATTTCCGATTAGAAAACTTCTTTCTGCACCGGATACAGCTGCTGATAGGATATGCTTTGTCTATAATTTCTAATATTTGATAAAGAATGGTTTAGCGACCAGTGGGCGTAAGGGTTCATTTCTGCGTCTGATGTATTTGTAGCAAAATCTGAGTTCCTGAAAACTCGATTGGAATAATTATTTCGTTGACAGATACCGCTCACATCGAAAGACCGTTTGAGAATACCTTCTTCTTACAATAATGCATGGATTTTCCGCCAGGGGGCGTAAACGCATATCTTATTTTTGTCAATATCTCTGCTTCTAAGAGTCCGATTTGAAAAATTCTTTCTTTGTTGGAGAGCGTTTCTATAGAGTAATGTTTCTTATATATTTTCAAATTTTTCGTAGCCCCCAAGTCTGCCACCAGAGGGCGTAAGTTAACGTTTCCGTTTACAGCAATATCTGCGGGACTAAAAACCCGATTGAAAAACTTCTTTCTTCGGTCAGATACTATTAACTATGCAAACTGTGCGTGTGCATTTTCTTTCCAAAGTAGTGCACAATTTCACCGGTAGGGCCACATACGCTTATTCTGTTTTTCTCAATATCACTGCTTTTACGTGTGCGATTTAAAAAAATATTTCAACACATGATGCCATTTACCTTGTAGAACACTTAATGCTAGTATATGAGGAATTTTGTAGTTCCTAGTTCTGTCGGTAGGTGATGTTTCGGCAGTTTGCAGCTGTACCGGGACTTCTAAAAACGCTATTGAGAAATTTCTTCTTCACCGTATGCCATTCGCTACAAAAGATATTTGGAGCATTATCCTCTTTAAGGAACGCAAAGATTTCTCACTAGCAGCGTAAAGGTCAAACGTTTTTTCCATGAAGAATAGTTTCCCATTTTCAACTTTTCCGCTACGAAAAATTCTTCCGCTAGCAGACGTAAACTTATATCATGTTTCCTTTTTTTATATTTCTTCTTTTAACTGTTCGATTTCAAAATCTCTTTGTCTCTGGTACCTTCTTTGTAGTATGAGAAACTTTTTGTTCGCCATTTGTAAATTTTCGTAGCATGTTTTTTAGCCGCTGATGGAACTAAGTAGATGTTTCTATTTCTGGATCTTTTATCGATTGTTGGAACCAGTTGATTATTTTCCAAACCGGTTACATTGATTTTAAATACCTTTGATAAATTTAATTCGCATCAGAACGGATTCAAAAGACGTGCTTATTATATCCGAAAATTTGGTGTCGTCTTTCTTGTACGCTTTCCAACCGTAGGTTAAAGAAGCGTATGTGCTCCAGTTTTATCTGTCTGTCTGCCTGTCTGCACAATAATTCGCGTAAAAATGGTTCGTTTTCGATAAAATTTTAGTATATGGGAGGGAACAACGTGGGAAGGAACATTATTGAAAATGGGTGAAATGGGGTCAAAGGTCAGGACTTAGAAAAGGATCCATTTTATCGCCTTTATGCGTCATAACTTACGTGAAAATGCTTCGATTGCGACAAAACTTTATCATGTTGTTCCAACAATATACTGAATTTTTTTTTTTTTTGATTGGAGGTATAACGACCACCGTGAGCAACTCAATGGGCTATAAGCAGTCGCCCGTCCCTAATTTAGGATCACTGGTTCCAGAGAAGCCAGTGCCGTAAGACAAGCACAACATCCATGATTCACCAGGATTCGAACCCGCACTTGGTTCGAACGAATGATCAGAGGCCATCGCTTAGACAACTGCGCCACCTAGAGGCGCTATCGTTCTTCCCAGTCAGACACTTTTACTAGTTCCAGAATTTCAACCTTTTTTTCTTAGTACTGTGTAGCCGTAATATGAAATTTTACTTTTTAGTTACGTGATTCCCCACTAGAGGCGCTATCGTTGTTCCCAGTCAGACACTTTCACTAGTTCCAGAATTTCAACCTTTTTTTCTTAGTACTGTGTTGCCGTAATATGAAATTTTACTTTTTAGTTACGTGATTCCCCACTAGAGGCGCTATCGTTGTTCCCAGTCAGACACTTTCACTAGTTCCAGAATTTCAACCTTTTTTTCTTAGTACTGTGTTGCCGTAATATGAAATTTTACTATTTAGTTACGTGATTCCCCACTAGAGGCGCTATCGTTGTTCCCAGTCAGACACTTTCACTAGTTCCTAAATTTCAACCTTTTTTTCTTAGTACTGTGTTGCCGTAATATGAAATTTCACTTTTTAGATACGTGATTCCCCACTAGAGGCGCTATCGTTGTTCCCTGACTGGACCCTCCAAATGTTTACCGTCTCTCTCTCTATCTTTTTTTTTTTTTTTTTTTTTTTTTTTTTTTGTTAACAGAAAGCTTGGGAGAAGTGTAAATTTTTATTTTTAGTTACACGAAGCTCCACCAAGGGCTCTGGGGGCACGGCGGAAATTGGAGTTTTATTGCTATATTTCAGTCTTTTTCATACACAGTGTGTATGCGGAGGGTTGGGGGGGGGAAGGGTGCTTGCTGGATATGTTTCTAAAATGATTCCTTACTGGGCTCGGCGTTAGGATTTTTACCTTAGGAAGAAATGTCTAAAATTGGAAGATTTCTTTCTGAATACTTCCTTTCGTATCCAGCAGGGGCGCTTGAGTCGTCAAAATACGGATATGTACCAGTTGGACTCATCCGCTACGTATCTCTGTCGCATTAATAAGAGAATCTGACAAAACAAAATTTTTTGCCCGAGTAACGGTTATCATGTCTGCCCAACTCACTGGGTTAGGCGCGCTTTGTCTATGGCGGCTTAGAGGGAATATTGGTTCTAACTGCTTACATTTTTTTGAGGGGGGGGGGGGGGCTAAAGGATGGACTCAAAGAAATTTGAGTGGACGTAGCCCACCCGTAGCGTTCCGCCTGCTTGATAGTGAAATGCGGCTTCGTTACAAACGCAAGTCATCAGCCTCTGTTCTTACACTCTATGGGTACCCATTCAACGTTGGATCGCGTAATGCTATGTGGTGGCAAGTACAGTAATTTATTTGAAAAATAAATGGCATATAAAAAAAAATATGCTGTCATTCGCACTCATCAGAGCTAAGCCCAAAATTCCGTAAGCGAGTTTTAACTCGCTGATTGGAATAACAGACACCTTTGGAAACCACCGGCACATGCAGCTGAGCTTGGCGGCTTAAAACACAGGCGAGGACGGCATCTCCAATCGTGGACGTCCGTTGCTTCTCGTAGCCATAAGGGGACCTTAACAATCACCTGGGAAACGAAGACGGGCCGTTCTCTTAAGAGACCATCTGCATATTGAAATATGAGTTACTACGGCCACCTGTAAACATGTTTTTTAGCACGTCTTTTGTACAAAAAGATCGTGCTTATCTTATTGGTTTGTCTGTCCGTCCGTCTGTTTTTTTGTTGTTTTTTTTTTCATTGAAGGTTTAACGATCACCATCTCTGCAACTATTAGTCCGATTTGAAAAATTCTTTTTGCATTGGGAAGCTTGAAATATGCGAATGATTATCCTTTATTTCGCTTTTTTTTACGATGTACAATTTCGCCGCTAGAGTGCGTAAATGTAGATGATGTCGAATTCAAACATACGCTTTATTCCACATATGTGCTTCTAAACATCCGATTGAAAAAATTCTTTTACTTTCGATTCCATTTACGTCGAAGAATATTTTAGGCATTGTTACTTTTTCAAATTACGCATAGATTTTCTGCTAGGGGGCGTAAAAGTAAATCACGTTTTCCCCGATAACTCTTCTTCTAAAACTACAATTTGAATTTTTTTTTTCTTAAACGGATGCAGCTCCCGATGGAAATTCTTTCGAATATAATTTCTAATTTTTGGTAAATAATACTTTGCCCACCAGCTTCTGCTTCTGATGTATTTCCATAAAATCTGTGCTTCTAAAATCTCGATTGAAAAAATTCTTTCGTCGACCGATGTCATTCACGTCGATAAACCTTTTCGGAATATTTTCTTCTTAAAATTGCATGGTTTCTCCGCCAAGAAGGAGTAGATGTATATCTTATATTGTCAATATCTCTGCTTCTAATGGACCGATTTCAAAAAAAGCTTTCTTTATTAGATAGAATTTCCGGTGTCACATGTTTTCCATAAAAATTCACAATTGTCAAGTAATTCATAGATTTTCCGCTAGGGGGCTTATAGGTAAGTTGCGTGTCTCCCTATATCTGTGCTTCTAAATCTACGATTTAAAAAATTCTTTCTGCACCGGACACAGCTCCTGATGGGAAATACTTTACATATAATTTCGAATTTTGGTAAAAAATGGTTTGGCCGTCAGGGGGCGTAAGTCTGAATTTCCGCTTCGGATGTACTTGCAGCAAAATAAGAGCTTCGAAAATGTCGATTGAAAAAATGTCGTTTTTAGACCGATACTACTCATGTCGATAAACCTTTTAGGAACATTTTCTTCATAAATTAATGCGTGGTTTCTACGCCAGGGGGCGTAGTTGTATATCTTATCTTTGTCAATATCTCTGCTTCGAGGAGACCGATTTGAAAATTTATTTCTTTGTTGGATAGTGTTTCCAGTATGATATGTTTTTCATATTATTTCACAATTTTCAAGTAATTCATAGACTTTCCGCTTGGGGGGAAGGTGGGTGGGGCGTAAAGGTAAATTGCGTTTCACCCTATAACTCTGCTGCTAAATCTCCGATTTGAAAAATTCTTTCTGCACTGATTACATACAGCTCATGATGGGAAATCCTTTGCACATAATTTCTAATTCTTCAAAAATTGTTTGGCCACCAGGTGGCGTAATTCTTATTTTCCGCTTCTGATGTACTTGCAGCAAAATATGAGCTTGTAAAGTCTCGATTGAAAAAAGTCGTTTGTCGACCGATGCTACTCATGACGACAAATCTTTCAGGAGCATTTTCTTCTTAATTTAATGCATGGTTTCTACGCCAGGCGGCGTAGATGCATATCTTATTTTTGTCAATATCTCTACTTCTAGGAGTCCGATTTGAAAAATTCCTTCTTTGTTAGATATTGTTTCCGATGTGAAATTATTTTCATATAATTAAAAAAAAATAAAGTAAAACATAGACTTTTCGCTAGGAGGCACAAAGGTAAATTGCGTTTTCTGCGTGATTTCTGCTTCTAAAACTCCGATTAGCCGCCCCGGTGGCGCAATGGTCTAAGCGATGGCCTCTGATCATTCGTCCAAAACGGGTCCATGTTCGAATCCCGTTAGGCATGGATGTTGTGTTTGTCTTAAGGCACTGACTCTCTCCCTTCCCTGGAACCAGTGACCCTAAATTAGGGACGGGCGACTGCTTATAGCCCATTGAGTTGCTCACGGTGGTCGTTAAACCTCCAATAAAAAAAAACAACAACTCTGATTTGAAACAATTCTTCTTGCATCGCAAACAACACCTGATGGAAAATATAATAATTTCTACTGTTTGGTAAATAATTGTTTGGCCTCCAGGGGGCATAAGTGTTAATTTCTGCTTCTGATGTATTTGTAGTAAAATCTGGGATCCTGAAAACTCGACTAACTATTTTTTTCTTGGACTGATAGTGCTCATATGGAAAAACCTTTTGAGAATACTTTCTTTCTAAAATAATGCATGGTTTTCCCACCAGGGGACGTAAAGTCATATCTTATTCTTGTCGATATCTCTGTTTCTAAGAGTCAGATTTGAAAAAATTCTTTCGGTGTTGGAGAGCGTTTCCGGTGCGAAATGTTTCTCACATAAATTCATGTTTTTCTCAAAGCACAAGTCTGCAACCAAAGGGCGTAAGCTCACGATTCCGTTTGCAGCAATATCTGAGGGATTAAAAACCCGATTGAAAAACTTCTTTCTTCCGTCAGATACCATTGTTTTACATATCGGTTACCTTGACTTTGAATAGCTTTGATAAATTTAATTTGCGTCAGAACGGATTCAAAAGACGTGCATATTACACCCGAAAATTCGGTGTCATCTTGCTTGTTTGCAATTCATACTGGCTGTCATGAATTTTTTTAACTCTAGATAACTAATAACTCTGTTATACAAAGATTTCCCTACTTTTGTTAAATCGCAGAATATTAAAAATTCGTCTACAGTACGATATTTGAGTTAATGATACTTTTTAGCACGTCTTTTGTGAAAAAAAGGTCGCTCTTAATGTTATTCCGTCCATCCTTCTGTCGACAGGATATCTCTGTAACTAATAGTCCTATTTGAAAAATTCCTTTTGCATTAGGAAGCTTGAAATGTTCGAATGATGATCCTTTATTTTGATTTTTTTTCGATGCATAATTTCGCCGTTAGTGGGCGTAAATGAAGATAGTGTCGAATTCAAAAATACATTTTATTCCATACATTTGCTTCTGGACATCCAATTCAAAAAATTATTTTGCCTATCGATTCTACTCATGGAGGAGATTATTTTAGGTATAGCCACTTTTTCAAATTACGCACAGATTCTCCACTAGGAGGCGTAAAAGTAAACTGCGTTTTTCCCCGATATCTCTGCTTCTGAAACTCCAATTTGAAAAAAAAATTCTGCAGGGGATACAGCTCCGCATGGGAAATCCTTCGCATGTAATTTCTAATTTTTGGTATAAAACGGTTTGGCCACCAGGGGGCGTAAGCGTTAATTTCTGCTTCTGATGTATTTGCAACAAAATTTGAGCTTCTAAAAACTCGATTGAAAAACAATTTCGTAGACCAACGCTACTCACGTCGACAATCCTTTTCGGAATATTTCCTTCTTAAAATAATACATGGTTTCTCCACCAGGGGGCGTAGATATATATCTTATTTTTGTCAATATCTCTGCTTCTAATGGTCCAATTTGAAAAATGTCTTCTTTGTTGGATCGAGTTTCAGATGCGTCATGCTTTTTATATAATTTCAAAATTTTCAAGTAATTCATTGACTTTCCGCTAGTGGGAGTAAAGGTAAACTTCGCTTTCCACGATATCTCTGCTTCTAAAGCTCCGATTTGAAAAAATTCTACCTGCATCGTATACAGCTCTCGGTGGGAAATATTTTAATTGCATTTCAAATTTTTTGATAAATATGGTTTGTCCACCAGGGTGCGTAAGTGTTAATTTTTGCTTCGTAGGTATTTCCATCAAAATCTGAGCTTCTAAAATCTCGATTAAGAAAATTATTTCGTGGACCAATACCGCTCATGTCGATAAACATTTGAGAACGTTTTCTTCGTAAAATCATGTACGGTTTCTCCGCCAGGGGGCGTAGATTATCCTATTTCTGTCAATATCTCTGCTTCTAAGAATCAGCCTTGAAAAATTCTTTCGTTGTTAGATAGCGGTTCCAGTGTAAAATGCTCTCATATAATTTCAAATTTTTGAAGTAATACATAGAGTTTCCGCTAGGGGGCGTTAATCTTAATTGCGTCTTCCCCGATATCCCTGCTTCTAAATTTCCGATTAGAAAACTTCTTTCTGCACCGGATACAGCTGCTGATAGGATATGCTTTGTCTATAATTTCTAATATTTGATAAAGAATGGTTTAGCGACCAGTGGGCGTAAGGGTTCATTTCTGCGTCTGATGTATTTGTAGCAAAATCTGAGTTCCTGAAAACTCGATTGGAATAATTATTTCGTTGACAGATACCGCTCACATCGAAAGACCGTTTGAGAATACCTTCTTCTTACAATAATGCATGGATTTTCCGCCAGGGGGCGTAAACGCATATCTTATTTTTGTCAATATCTCTGCTTCTAAGAGTCCGATTTGAAAAATTCTTTGTTTGTTGGAGAGTGTTTCTATAGAGTAATGTTTCTTATATATTTTCAAATTTTTCGTAGCCCCCAAGTCTGCCGCCAGAGGGCGTAAGTTAACGTTTCCGTTTACAGCAATATCTGCGGGACTAAAAACCCGATTGAAAAACTTCTTTCTTCGGTCAGGTACTATTAACTATGCAAACTGTGCGTGTGCATTTTCTTTCCAAAGTAGTGCACAATTTCACCGGTAGGGCCACATACGCTTATTCTGTTTTTCTCAATATCACTGCTTTTACGTGTGCGATTTAAAAAATATTTCAACACATGATGCCATTTACCTTGTAGAACACTTAATGCTAGTATAGGCCGCCCCGGTGGCGCGCAGTGGTCTAAGCGATGGCCTCTGATCACTCGTCCGACAGGGGTCCGGGTTCGAATCCCGGTTAGGCATGGATGTTGTGTTTGTCTTACGGCACTGGCTCTCTCCCTTCCCTGGAACCAGTGACCCTAAATTAGGGACGGGCGACTGCTTATAGCCCATTGAGTTGCTCACGGTGGTCGTTAAACCTCCAATCAAAAAAAAAAAAATCAAAAAAAAATGCTAGTATATGAGGAATTTTGTAGTTCCTAGTTCTGTCGGTAGGTGATGTTTCGGCAGTTTGCAGCTGTACCGCGACTTCTAAAAACGCTATTGAGAAATTTCTTCTTCACCGTATGCCATTCGCTACAAAAGATATTTGGAGCATTATCCTCTTTAAGGAACGCAAAGATTTCTCACTAGCAGCGTAAAGGTCAAACGTTTTTTCCATGAAGAATAGTTTCCCATTTTCAACTTTTCCGCTACGAAAAATTCTTCCGCTAGCAGACGTAAACTTATATCATGTTTCCTTTTTTTATATTTCTTCTTTTAACTGTTCGATTTCAAAATCTCTTTGTCTCTGGTACCTTCTTTGTAGTATGAGAAACTTTTTGTTCGCCATTTGTAAATTTTCGTAGTATGTTTTTTAGCCGCTGATGGAACTAAGTAGATGTTTCTATTTCTGGATCTTTTATCGATTGTTGGAACCAGTTGATTATTTTCCAAACCGGTTACATTGATTTTAAATACCTTTGATAAATTTAATTCGCATCAGAACGGATTCAAAAGACGTGCTTATTATATCCGAAAATTTGGTGTCGTCTTTCTTGTACGCTTTCCAACCGTAGGTTGAAGAAGCGTATGTGCTCCAGTTTTATCTGTCTGTCTGCCTGTCTGCACGATAATTCGCGTAAAAATGGTTCGATTTCGAATAAAATTTTAGTATATGGGAGGGAACAACGTGGGAAGGAACATTATTGAAAATGGGTGAAATGGGGTCAAAGGTCAGGACTTAGGAAGGGATCCATTTTATCGCCTTTATGCGTCATAACTTACGTGAAAATGCTTCGATTGCGACAAAACTTTATCATGTTGTTCCGGAGATATACTGAATTTTTTTTTTTTGATTGGAGGTTTAACGACCACCGTGAGCAACTCAATGGGTTATAAGCAGTCGCCCATCCCTAATTTAGGATCACTGGTTCCAGAGAAATGAGAAAGCCAGTGCCGTAAGACAAGCACAACATCAATGCCTCACCAGGATTCGAACCCGCACCCGGTTCGAACGAATGATCAGAGGCCATCGCTTAGAAAACTGCGCCACCGGGGCGGCGCATATACTGAATCGGCTCTATTGAATATAATCAAAATGGGGTCAATGGTCAGGGCACAGGAGCAAGATTTTTTCCACAACCATTATCCTCATTACTTGACTGAAAATGCTTATATTGCGATAAAACTTTAGCATGTTGTTCCGGAGGTATACTCAACCAATTCTGCTTATTATCATCGAAATGGGGTCAAAGGTCAGGGCACAAGAGCAAGACTTATTACACAGCCATTAACCTGATAATTTGAGTAATAACTTGCCTAAAAATGCTTCCATTGCGCGAAATACAATACGTTGTTCCGTAAAGACTTTGGAAGCAGTTCCGCTAAAAATGTTTCTTGTCAGAAATTCCAGGTAGTGCGCATGCGTGAGAATCTTTAGCCAATTTTTCCGCACGATAACTTCCGCGAAAATTGCCCGATTTAAATGTGATTTTTTTTATTATAAAACCGCTTATGTGTGGTAGCTCTTGATAATAGAAATAAGTAACACGGACACAAAGAGATGTAATTTTGATATATGTGGGTCCCCTCAAAGCTAAAGCATTTTCCTATGATTTCTGGTATGTTGGAATGCATATCATAATCAATGCATTGCATGATTTTACTAACGTGTTTTATCTCATCCCCCTAAATAATCAGCTTGAATAACAACTCTAACGGAAAAAGCAAAGCTTCCTGATGCACAGGTCTACTCGTTCCAACCGCATTCGGCCCACTACATAGATAGCGATATATTCGTTCGAGCTGATTTCAGCCGATATTTCTAACCTCGAGTTAATTCGGTCCAACTGATTAAAAGGTTAGCATTAGCAACTTAACTACGGCCAGAGTTCCTATGAATGAGCAACTTACTTAAAAATCGAAGTGAGTTCTATTCCTTCCAATCAGGGGCGTATTTAGAGAGGGGAGCAAAGCCCCCCCCGGACAGTGTTTCATTTTTTGTTAAAATGCGACTTACATTAGAAAAATGTTTTAATTTAATAAAAACGCATCAACTTACATTAGAAACTAATGCTCTAATTTTTTTTTCTTATTTTTCATTAGCTTGTATTTGGTCCTGATGGATTTCAAAAGCTTCTATTTCCTGCTCCCCTCCGAAAAAAATTATATATACGCCCCTGCTTTCAATTGTCGAGTAACAGGATTGTGTAACTTATCGATGACATGCAACAGCCCTTACATATAATCTTTGACCTCTCGAAGTATAAAGGTAACATAAAAATCTGAATCCATTAGTAAATCCCCTCACGATCGTACCATCACTCTCACCACACGCTTTTTACTTTCCATGTCGTTTTTATTTACCTTCGATGCACTTTCAGTGTTGTGTAAACGTACAAGGCAATTCGGGGAAGTGACATGCCGTTCAGAAGGAAACTGAAACTGAAAAGTAACAAAACTTACAATATATAAAAATAGTAACACGAAAGAAAAGTTAAATTAGAAATATCCGTCGCAGAGTCCCTCGAGGGTGCAGGCACATCTCTTTTCCTCCAGGCACTGGATCGTTTGAGCAGGAATCATTCGCATTCTGTTTACCATGCTTCTTTTTCCTGCCGCTTCCTTGAATGCTTCAGTGCAAAGCGAAAAGACGTATTACAGGTTTGCCGCCACCTGTCTGTCAACAAATTTTGGCGATGGTAAAAACTCTACCATGCGATAATTGTTTTTGAAATAGATTTCTAGAAGAAAATATATCGTGCCAAGTTCTAAAATGATTTTATCGTCACCCACCTGAACATATACAGTGTATATGCAAAATGTTTGCAGTATTGTGCATCCACAGTAAAGAAACGCATGAAAAGGTTGGTTCATGGTTGTGCAAAATGAAATTTTCAAATGACACAGATTCTGGGGATATTATGTCCACAAGAAGATGGACTGTCATTTTTATTCTATTATACACTACATTGACAAAAGTCACTTGACACCCCCTCAACAGCAAATGATCGGATCTGCTGCGTTGTTAAGATGTGCGGTACAGCTGCAAACGGTATAAAAACAAGCCTGCAGCTGACCGCGATCATATCACACTGTGAGGTTGAGTGAAAAATGTCGCTGCGGAAGAGAACTGACTTTGAGAAAGGAAAGATTGTTAAGTGTTATATTAGTGGGTTGTCCAAAAGAGAAACCGAGAGGCGTTTAATCATACCCAAGTCAACTGTTTTGGATGCACTGAACATTTGGAAGACACATGGCATGCCCAAAGCAGCAAAACGTACCGGCAGACCAAAGAAAATCTGTGCCGCCTCGGTGGCGCAGTGGTCTAAGGCGCTGGCCTCTGATCATGCGTCCGTAAGGGGTCCGGGTTCGAATCCCAGTCAGGCATGGGTGTTGTGTTTGTCTTACGGCACTGGCTTTCTCCCTTCCCTGGAACCAGTGACCCTAAATTAGGGACGGGCGACTGCTTATTGCCCATTGAGTTGCTCACGGTGGTCGTTAAACCTCCAATCAAAAAAAAAAAAAAAAAAAAAAAAAAGAAAATCTGTGATAGAGGACGTCGAAGCCTCAGGCTCAGCAGTCACGTTCATACCAGTTCCGTATATATTGGTTTGTGCTGTGTGATATCAAGTGCTTCTTCCTTACCTGTTTGTCGTCGTCGATTCGTGAAAGTCCGGTGATTATTTTAAGTCTACTACCGAGCGGGTGAGTTTTTCTTTTGCTATTATCAGTTTGTTTACGTTCGACCTTGCAGGTCGGCGATGCACACTTCATCAAATATGCAAATGGCGAAACTTCCGGCGGAGAGAGGCGGAGTCCAGCCCTCGCTTCCCGTGGTCCATCATCATCATCATCATTTTCGACTGATGCCAGCGTCCCTGCGCTGTCTTCCCTAGCTAGCACTACGCTCTCCGAGTGGTGCGTTCGGTAGCCTTTCGGGTGTCACTCCGTTGACTTCCCCAACTACGTCAAACCTTTCAGCTTCTGCTCCAGTTGATGAAGCCATGGATATTACTGGTGGTGAAGCCTCTTCCAGTTCTTCTGTGCCCATTCAGTCGCCTGCCACGTATTCTAAGGTTGCAGCCTCTTCTACTCCTCGACAGCTTTCCAAGGATCTGTATGCAAGAGCTCAAGCTTTGCACACTTATATTTATCGTGCTGGAAACAACATTCTTCTTGAAATTCCAGCAGGCTCGCCAGCCGTGACTGCTTTCTTTGAAAACCTGGCTAAGGAAGTTAGTTATGAGGCTCTCCCAGATACACCGATGCGGATCTATGCCGATGCCCTTCAAAGCCTGTTCCCCCAGACGCCATTTCGCATATGTTCCGGCGGGGCCGGATAGTTATCGTTTATCTTGCCAAAGTTGAATATGCCAAGTCTGTCCTGACGACAGGCCTAACCATTGGAGATCGCCAACTTACTCCAGAACCAGTGGCCCAACGACCAGTAAATGTTTCCTTTTACCCTGTACCCCCAGAGGTGACTGACGTCATGTTATATGCTGTGCTTTCATCTCTGGGGCGAGTCGTTGGAGGGATTCAAACACACTTAGCTGCAAAGAACGACCCGATGCATGATACCATCCGTGGAGCCCGTCGAGTTGCACGTGTCGTTTTTCCTTCTCAAGAAGCTATTGCTCAGCTCCCAACTCACTTCACAGTTAAGTGTGATTGTCAGACTCGCCAAATTGATCTATTGACTGAATTCCATTGCAGTCAGTGCAAGGAAGTTGGACATTTCTACAAAGAGTGTCCTATTGCACGGCCAGCTACTGGTTCTTCTGCACCACGGATGGATACTAACTACACCCCTGTTGGTCTCATCACTATCTTCGGCACCTTCTGATCCTCTTCTCATGGAGATCTCTCCTAAGTCGACTGCCTTACCACCTCCTGCTTCTGTAGAGCATTATCCTGAATTACCACCGACATCGCCTTTCCTTGCTCCTGCACCACCTGGTGACATTACTGATGCTAATGGAGGGGTGTTGTCTGATACTGAAATTTCCAATGCGGAGACCGACACCGTTTACCAGAGCGTCAGTGACCACACCTTAAGTGATGGGTCGGACGCGACCTCTAGGTCTCGCACTGACAAAAGAGAAGCCCCAAAGGCCCCCACGATTCCTCCAAGCGGCGGAAGCCTCAAGGGAAATCGCCAATTTTTACTCGATCCCGTACGTCGGCTTCTCGCCTGAAAGACTGTAGTTTGTCTTCGAACCCTGAAGACTTTATTTTACCTTATGAGGATTTTCTTGCAAGACTGCAACAACATGTATTTCCGTCGACTCCTTTATCATATCCGGAGTTATATGACGTTTTCTGTCGGAAATCGTTGCCTGGAGGATTCCCTCCTTTTGTCCAGGAACATACGGCTCAGCTTCTGGCGGTGACTGCGCAGTTGACGGAGTTGGACTGCATCTATCAAGCGCTTCGTAGTCCGTCTTCTAATGATGCTGCTGCTGTGAAAATGATGCATCGTCGATACACTAATCTTCGAGACCACTTGCGTAAAGTGCTCACTCCACCTTCTGATTTGGCGTTTTCACGGTGACGACCTTCAACTGTCGCGGATTTGCGACCCCTGAAGCGAATGCCTTTGTCTATGGGGACCTCGCGGCGGTTGCCAGTGATGTCCTCCTCCTTCAAGAGACTCGATGTTCAACTGATACGCCGACACACAGATGGCGGTCGTGGCCTTACACATTCTACCATGCGTACCGCCAATCTAGGTCTGGTGGCATTGCCGTCGGTGTACACCGTCGTTTAATGCACCGTATATCTTCTATTTCTGTCAATAACTTATATTCAGAATTATTGCAATGTCTTACTTTCTGTGTAGATACTGTATCTTTTCATGTGTTTAATGTGTATATACCAACTGAAGAATCATTTGTTGATCCACTTTTTCGGAGTCTACGTGCAGCGTTTACTGCGATTCCCTCCGGGGATTTTTTCATCATTGGAGGGGATTTTAACTGCACGGCACAGCCCTCCGTAGACCGCTATTTGTCGCACGGAGAACACCGTGCGAATCTTGTTTCCAAGTTAACACAGTTTATTGCTGATTTTCAGCTTGTTGACTCTTTTCGCCAGCTAAATCCTCAAACCATTTCATTTACTTGGTGCAATTCCCCGATGCAGCTTTCTGCTGCCGCTCGATTGGACCATATTTATGTTGTCTCTTCTTTGATTCCCACTATTACTTCGGCACGGCACCTCCCTACAGTGTCCTCCGATCATAGCGCTGTGTCGTTATCTGTTTGTGTCTCCCCATCACCACCTTCGGCTCGTCGTGGATGGAGTTTTGATGATACAATTTTACAAGATCGGTCTTTCTGCGATACAGTTGAGCAGTTCCTTGCTGCTAGGAAACCTCTGCTAGCTACTATTCCGAGTGCCCTGCGCCTGTGGCTCGACATTAAACAAGACCTTCTATTATTGGTACGACGCCTTTCATTTTCCAGCACTACCACTCGTGCGATGGCGATCAGCAGTCTTCGGGGCTTGCTTTCTTCGTTACAAATGGCGGATCCACAGAATTCAGTAGCTCACGATAAACTACACGCTCACCTACAACCGCTTGCCCAACAAGCTGTGCGTCGACTTCGACTTCTGCATCTATCTCCATCGACACAAGCCTTTGAAGTTCTTTCCAAGATGGAATCATCGAGACGAGCGCCTTCCTAACGGCTCCACCACATTCGACACATCTCTTATTTGCACCCAAGTCCGTCACTTCTTTCAGGAGAAGTTCCGAGCGGTCGCGCTGGTTACTGATCTTTCTTTTTCTCCCCTTCTCTCTTCTCTCCCTCAGGTCCCGCCTTCTCTCTGTGCTCCCCTCACTGCTGAGTTTTCTTTGCCTGAACTTCGAGAGGAGTTTTCCTTCCTGAACTCCCATGCCTCCCCGGGACCTGATGGTCTTCCGCTGTCCTTCTACCGTACTTTTCTTCCGTCCCTTCTACCTTTTCTTTCTGCTGGTTTTTCTTGTGCTCTTTCTTCTTCTGCGCTTTCGCCGGAATTTACAGTTGCTCATGTCATCCTCCTGCCAAAGAAGGGGGACCTCCTGAATCTGACAAATTGGCGCCCTATCTCCATCCTTAATACTGATTATAAATTTTTCACGAAACTCCTTTCTCGACGTCTTAACTCTGTCCTTTCGTTTCTTGTTTCTCCCGACCAGTCATACACGTGCCTGGTCGGTCTATCGCTAACAACATTTCTTTTCTTCTTAATCTCAATTTTCTTGCTCGCAAACATTCAGAACCCCTAGCCCTATTTAACATTGATCAACAGTCTGCTTTTGATAATGTTTCCCATGACTATCTCTCTGCTGCTCTAACCCATTTTGGCTTTCCTTCTCCTTTTGTCTCTCTCCTTCGCAGTCTTTATCGGGGCGCTCATTTTCATGTTCGGGAGGCCACATTTTTGACGGCACCCATCCCTTCCCAACGAGGAATCTGGCATGGTTGCCCCCTCTCAGGGCAACTCTTTGCCCTCGCATTCGAACCTTTTTGATTGCCAGCCGTTCATCTCTTCTTTCTGCATTGCCGTTGACCGTTTCTAGCACCGGGCATCACCGTTTCGTTGTTTCAGCCTATGCAGATGACGCCATTTTCTGTCTCCGACGAGATGAACAGTTTGATATGCTACTTTCCACGTATCAATAGTATGCAGCTCTTTCTGGTGCGTCCTTGAATGTGTTCAAAAGCACCGGGTTGTGGTGTGGGTCTTGGATGGGCTACACCGATGCCCCATGGGGTGCGGTGTGGTCCTCCTCGACCCAGAAAATTCTTGGCGCCCAGATTGGACATCCATTCACTTTTGGAATTATTACCTGGAATGGACTATTTCCTCGATTACAGCGATTAGCTGCGTTTTGGCGATTCACGCATTCTTTCGCATCTTAATTCAGAGAGCGCAAATTGTCCAGCGATACCTTCTATCCCAATGCTTGTTTTCTTGGAACTCAACGGTTTTTACCTCGGCTCGTCTCTCTACTATCAACAGCATCTTTACTTCCGTGATTTGGTCAGCAAAGCATTGGTTTGCTGCTACGACTCTCACTCTTCCAGCTTCTTTGGGAGGAATTCGCCTACCGGATGTACGCCTTTACTACCGAGCCTTCGCATCGTTTTATTCCTTCGCCTTCTTCTCACTCCTTCTCCATCACTCTGCACTACTTTTGATATTGTTATCTCTCTCCGAGATCCATCGTTTTCTTTTCTCTTATATCTTCGGATGGACTCTTATCCTTCTTATTTTAATCCATTTCCACCCCTCATTACTCAAGCTATAGCGTTCTTCCGCTCACTTCCACTTCTTCGCGCAACTCCCTCTACTACTCGTGATCTTCTTGCCGAACCACTTTTCTTTTCGACTCTGATTCACCCTCCTGATCAACCCTACTTCATCTTCCCTCCTTGGGTCCGCTCCGGAATCTTAACTGTTCAAGCTTTAGTTACTGCTGATCTCTCCTGGAAGCCCCTTTCTTCTCTCTTCCCCACTTCTACTCCCCTACTGGAGGAAGATTATGATCTCCTTCGTTCAACTCTCCGTTCTCTCTTCCCTTCCCTTCTTTCTGATTCTGGTCTCATCTCTGTTTCTGGTCCTAGCCTCTCTATTCCTTTCTTCCTTCCTCTTCGTGCCTCTGTTGCCCCCATTTCTTCTTTTTCCACCGGTTCGATCTATACTCTTCTTAGCGCACCTCTCGCTATTCCCCACACCCACTCCCGGATGTTTCTTCTTCGCTTTCTTTGACAATCTGGTCTGCATCTTCTTCGCCGCTCTCCTCCCCGCTGGAGCTTAACCTTCAATGGCAGTTTCTCCACCGTCGCCTTCCCGTTCCTTCCTCTCTCTTTCGTATGTCTATTTCTTCTACTTCACTCTGTATTTTTTGTGGTTCTGAAGGTGATGTTTCACACGTTTATTGTCACTGTCCCATTCTGCTACCGCTGCTTCATACTGCTTTTCGTCTTGCTGGCATTATTTGTTCCAGGGATCTTCCTTTCCAATCATATCCATGGCTACTTCTCACTAAGCATCCTCCAACTAAACTTCCGGATGCTTCTGCCTACCTATTCGTCCTTGTGAAGCATGTTATTCATATTTACCGCCTTTCTATACGTTCCCGTTCTGCCACACCTAGCATCCTTTGTGCAGGTGCAGCTCTGCGGAACATTTTTTGGAATCGCATCTTGGCTCGTCTCCGGTTGGAGTACTTTGCAGCGTCCACCCCCCAATCTCTGGCTTCCTTCCGGTCTGCCTGGGCGCAAGAAACCGGGTGGTTCCAAGTTGACGGGTCGACGCTGTATCTTTCGTGTTAATTGCGTTGTGCTTTCTCCTCTTACTTTTCCATGTGCCTTTTGGGACACAGTGTACATTTGTAATTATATTTTCTTATTTTGTTGGATCTGCATTTCTTTGTGTCTTTTCTCTCAAATGGCAGGGTATGTAGTTGTCCACCATGGTGTGCCTTTCTTGGCATAGGTTTTGCGAATTGTTAACTAATGTGACTCGTTTTCTTTTGTTTGGGTACAGGTTTGTGCCCGAGTCTAAGCTGCATGTACCACTTTTTTTCATTTTCTTCCTTGTGTTTTATGATATATATGTACCATATCTTATGGTCACCTTATTGCTGTCAATAGGCGTGGTATTGTTGGTTGCCTGTAATTGTATGCTGTTATAACCTATCTTCATCGTACATAATTTCTGACATTGTCACTTTTTTCGCACCTTGGATTGCCATGTACACTGTTTATTGTAAATTGTTCGTCCATTGCTTCTTTTTCCCTACTGTTATCTGAGACAGCGAAGTTCTGTTCTCTATGCTTGTAATTTATATAGCATGCACATTGTGTATACTGAAGTTTTACATCGTTCCTGTTCACTGTACCATTGTACTGTGTATTATGTAGTGTTATGCAACGAGGAACAGCGTTTGCTGGTTCGTACCTCTCACTCGAATGTTCTGTTTCCCTGTGTACCCAGTGTGCTTATTCCTTTTTTTTTCTTTCCAGTCATGAATTGTTTGGCTTATCACAGGATTTATGTTCGAGTCCGACGTTCCCGGACTCTCGTTCCCCTGTTGTATTTGTGTTATGTGAACGCGACCTCGCTGCACACTTTTCACGCTCTTCGTTCTGTTTGAGTTGGTGAAAGATCATTGACCTGTAAATACTGTATCATTTTATACGACTTTCTTTTTCATGCTTTCGCTGGTTAACGCGAGCGTTGTGCTTCTTTTTTCGCACTCGCTTGCGGTGTTCATCACGGATTAGCTGATAATGTGTACCGTGTTGTTCATGTCTTGTTCTTGTTATTGTGTTTCTTGAATATGTACAATTTTTTCAGTTTTCCTGTATGTATACAGTGTACTTTTCTTCGGCATTTCTGTTGGTACTAGTTCCTTTGTGATTCTTTGATCCTCGGTTGAGTCCAGGGTCACTATAAATTTTGTATCAATGTTGATTTTTGTGAATTGAGCTTACCATCAAGTGTGAGTTGTAATTTTTATTGTTCTGTTTTTGTTTAGTTGGAGCTTGCCATTCACATGTAGTGCGTATTTTGTAACTTACCGTAGTCTGCATTATTTCTCTGGTACTGTGCTTGCTGTCATTATCAACTATGTCTCACGCGTATTTTTCCTGTTCACAGTGCACCGTGCTATTTGTAATTCTTGTTTGCTTTGTATAACCGATGTGCCCCGGGGTTTTGCACTTGCGTTTTTGGCGTTTTGTATTGTATCTTCAAACCCCGTGCGATTTCTATTCGAGTCGGTGTCATTGGGCTCACATTTATTTGTACCGTTTTTCGAATTGTGCATGATGCTATGTTGTTCCTTTTTGTTTTCCCCTTTATGTTTTTGAGTGGTGATGCCCGTTCACTTGTAGATCTGTTTTCTCATTGTTTAGCGTCGCTCAGTGTGGCACGCCTGAATCTTGTCTTCAGAATCACTCACTTGAGTGGTACTCGTGTGAATTTTACCCGATTTGTTGCGCACTGTTGGTGTACAGTGCTTACTGCATTTATTGTTTCTATTTCCGGTTTTCCTGATTGTTAATAGAGTGTTGTGTTGGATGTCCTTTTCTGTTGTTAGGCGTTCCTCGATTACATCCTGGCTATTGCCAGTGCCAATTGTAATTGCTTTCGTGTACTTTGCTGTTTCTGTGTATCGTGTATTTTACCACCTTGTTGTGGTTTTTAGCATTTTTCATATTATCTTGACCGGCGTAGCCGCATTCATCTGTTGATAATGTCATTACTTTCATTCATTGTTTAAATATTGTTTTTCCCACTTTGTGGTGCGCCTGTATTACTTTATGCCTAAGAGTTCAATAAAATGTGTTAATACTCAGGAGAGTCGTTACAGCTTATCGACGGAACACTGCACAAGATCTTAGCGTACAGGTGAGTATAAATGCTGGAACATCGGTATGTACCCGTAATATTCGCAGATGACTTCATTCCATGGGTTACCGTGGTGATGCGGCTGTTCATAAGCATTTTATCTCCACTCGGAATGCTACTCGTCGTTTAGCATGGTGTAAAGAGCATTTATCGTGGACCGTAGATCAATGGAAACGGGTCCTATGAACTGATAAATCCAGATACACGATCCATCGGTCTGATGGCCGTGTGTGGGTATGGCGGCAGCCGGGGGAACGCTATTTACCACAGTGTACTGTTCCTATGGTCACGTTTTGAGTTGGCAGTGAACTGGTGTAGGAGTGTTTTTCGTGGTATGGTCCCGGCCAATTGGTTATCGTGGACAAACCTGTTAACCAGCACGTCTACCTCGATATTCTGGACAATTATGTCCTACCAACTCTGTGGCAATACTATGGAACCGAGCCTTGTTGGCTCGGTTCCATAGTATGCAAGGACTGTTACAGCGTGATTTGACGATAATTCCATATGCTGTGTAGACTGGCCAGCGCAGAGCCCTGATCTTAATCCCATAAAGCACCTATGTGAAGAATTAGAGCGCCGCATAAGAAGTTTAGAACCAAGGCCTACTACTAAGCAACGCTTGGCTGGAGCGTTGTGTACCGAATAGAAGCTCATACCTATCGCTGTGTTCCAAAACCTTATCGAAAGCATATGGTTAATATAAATGGACGATGTCATCGCTCTTTCCACGTTATTTTTTAAACAACGCACAGCGACTGAAAAATTGTGTTCCGGCACCGCTGGGATCGAACCCCAGAACTCTCGATAACTAGTCGAGTGCGTTCGAATTTACGCTACGGCGCCAACAATTCTCAGCGCCATGAGTGGTTTATCAGTCAGCATCTGACTACACGAATACGTATTGATGGTCTCAGCAACTGAGATGTCGTCATCTAGTGGCATTTAACGCAACAGCTATTTAATTGTAGTTGATAAATTCAAAGAGAGATAGAAATGGTTAATATATATCAAATACGTGGAGATAATGTAAATGGACGATGTCCATCGCTCTTTCCCCGTTATTTTTTAAACAACGCACAACGACTGAAAAATTGTGTTCCGGCACCGCTGGGATCGAACCCCAGAACTCTCGATAACTAGTCGAGTGCGTTCGAATTTACGCTACGGCGCCAACAATTCTCAGCGCCATGCGTGGTTTATCAGTCAGCATCTGACTACACCAGTACGTATTGATGGTCTCAGCAACTGAGATGGCGTCATCTGGTGGCATTTAACGCAACAGCTATTTAATTGTAGCTGATAAATTCAAAGGGCGATAGAAATGGTTAATATATATCAAATACGTGGAGATAATGTAAATGGACGATGTCATCGCTCTTTCCACGTTATTTTTTAAACAAAAGCATATCTCGAAGAATCAGTGCATGCATTAAGACCAAAGGTGGAACGACTCCTTACTAATGTATGTCAATTAATGCTATGTTGTGTTTCTCTTCTAGGTGTGCAGTGACTTTTGTCAATATAGTGTTTGTATGCAACTTATTGCCTGTATACAGAGTAAAGAAACGCATGGAAAAGTTGGTTCATGGTTGTGCAAAATGAAATTTGCAAATGACACAGATGCTGGAGATATCATGTCCACAGGGAGATGGACAGACAGTTTTATGTTGCATGAACCTCATTTTTTTGTCAAAAGACAATTGAGAAATCGCATTCCAGCAAAATGTTCGTTAGGTTGAGAACGTGTTCGTTTTTATTTTTTTTTTATTTTTTTACGGTAATAACTCCGGTGATAAGAACAAACGGGTATTAGTACAGATACATTACCGCTTTTCCATTGTTGTTTGATTAAATAAACTCGTGCTTGCGAAAAAAATAGCTTCCTTATGACTCATTCTACGTACCAAATACTTAATAAAAAAAATTACTCCTTTTCTTTGGTAAGGCAAACAATTATAATAGCAGTCTTCACGGAGAATAATACTTGCAAATGTGTTTCAAATATGTTACACATAGGTACAGGAAAATCAGCTCCTGGCTATGGGACTTCGCCAGGGATCTAAGCAATCATAATTTATCAAGTCCTTTTATCTTGATCTGGATCCGGTACGATAAAGAAAACACAGAAAGGGGATAGAGAAAATACGGCATGAAGCATTATTTCGCATACCAAGCAGATGGAAGGAGAAATAATGACGACGACCATCTGCTGTCCCCTTATCGCTAACATTTCATTTATGAATAAAGACTTTTCATTTCTTCCTGCATTTTTTCGACTGCAGCACGCCATACAAAAAATAGAGCTCTGTTCAAAAATTCCTTGTAGGACAAAAAAGGATACTACTGATACAAAAGCAAATTGCTCTCTTTTTGCTTTTGGTTTTTGCTGATACTCGTGACATGATTCCGGAAAACAAACTATTAGCTACATCAAGCATCAGGGAAAAACTGGCAGACTTTCATATGTGGAACACTGCAAATGGAAACGTAGTCAGCATCATAATTAAAAGGCATGTTATTTCAGTCGCTGTGTAAGAACAATTTAGGCAAAGCTTTTGAGAGTTTTGAATCTTAACTCACTGTTATCAGTGCCCTGACTTTAGAATACCTATAAATCATACGCTGTGTAATAAGAATTTGTGTTTAAAACATGAAACCATCATCATTCATGAGAAAAGATATCTAGAAGCAAAACACAATCTTATATGAAATTACTAAGACGTTCTTTCGGAACAAAATTTACCAAAGCGAGATCGACATTGCGTTTTTAATCTTAATAATATAAACACACCGGATAAAAATTTACGGAATATAAACTTTATTCCTTAATAGGGAGCTATACACTGAAGAGCAATTGAATTAGAGACAGCTGGCCTCATGCAAATGTGGCGCTGTGGGCGGCCCTGTAAACGGAAACGACATGACGTGTGCAGCGATCCGACAATATAAGGAGTGATGCGACCAAGGGCCAACTGCCATGGACAACAGCTTGTCGATGAGCGGGGTCATCGTCGGCTAGCTCGCATTGTAACAGCAGATAGGCGGGCCACAGTGCAAGAAATCACTCGGCAATTTAATGCTGGTGCACAAAAACGTGTAATCAGCCACACCATCCAGAACCATCTCCTCGCTATGGGGTACAGAACCCATCGTCCCACGAGGGTACCGCTGCTGACCGCACATCACAGGGAGCAAAGATAACATGGGCGCGGGAGCATCGCTACTGGACCCTAGACATGTGGGAAAATGTTGCCAGGACTCATGAGTCGAGATTCACGTTGGTAAATGCGGATGGCAGGATACGAGTAAGGCACAAACCACATGAAGTGATGGATCCTTCTTGCCGGCAGGGTACTCTTCAAGCTGGTGGGTGTGGCATTCTGGTCTGGGGACTGTTTACGTGAACTGAAATGGGACTCCTGGTACGTGTGACATCGTCCTTCACAAGTCAACGTTACCGGGATATCCCGGACAATCATTTGCTCCCGTTTGTGCGTCTCCAACATCGCACTGGGGACCTCATCTTGCAACAAGACAATGCACCATGCCATCGCTCCCGAATTGTATCCGAATGGTTGTACGAACACTCCACCGACGTGACCTCGCTTCCTTGGCCAGCTAGGTCACCTGACCTCAATCCCATCGAGCACATATGTGATGCCATCGAGAGAGATGACCCTCCTCCATCAAATCTTCGTGACCTGTGGGAGCTTGTTCAGGGGTCGTGGATCCGTATGGCTTCCCAACGCTTCCGGCGTCTTGTCGAGTCCATGCCGAGACGAATCGCCGCCGTCATCAGGGCGAAAGGTGGTGCTACACGTTACTAGACATGTATCTCTAATTCAATTGGTCTTCAGTGTATGGCCACCTACTTTAATTGCAGATTTAAATTTGTTTGGCATGCTTTAATATGATTCAGTATCACATGCGTATCACGTTTATTCCACTCCATGCCCAAAAGATTCCTTAATTCCCCACATATCTGCAGGGTGTTGTTATTTCTTCTTCAGGGCAGTTTCTAACATGATCCAGATTTTTTCAATCACATTTAATTCGGGTGAATTTGCATGCCAATTGAGGTGTGGAATTTCTCCCTCATCTTCTTTAAAACCAATCCAGCACATTTCTAGCTCGATGGACACTAGAGTTATCATCTTTAAACACAGGATCGACTATGTGGCCTTCTTGTTCCAAAAGCTGGAATAACACATTACTTAAAACTGACACATAATCCATATATTTCATGCGATCAGATACCTCAACGAATGGTCTAACTCCAGTACTTGAACTAAAGCCGCGAAACAGGACACTTCTGCCTCCTTATTCCACAGCTCTTTGGACACATTCTGGAATAAATGCTTTCCCAGCTTTCCGCATGACTCTGGAGCGATTATCATTGCAATACCAGCAGATTCTGGATTGGTTGGATAATATTATTCATCGCCACGGTTCAGTGGTCTAGTGGCGATACTGTTTTGCCCAGCACAGCACTGCGCCATTGCTGGCAGGGCGGGCGACAGAAGGGCCAGCAGTTCAGGCCAACAGCTCGCACCCCATCAGTTGTCATATTCCACAACAGGGCCGTCAGTTATCCATCACAGGCAGCAGCTGCCGCTCTTCAGCTGCCCTGCAAGCACGTGCCATAAATGATGACTAGCCTAATGTAGTCCGCTAGTTTCCGCGGCAGTGGCAGCCGGCAATCACGTGACGTAACTGATGACTTGCCGAATCTTGTCCGCCAATTTCCCAATAGTAGTCATAAAAAAAATAATATGAAGGGTAGCCGCAGTTTCCCAAACCAACAACTTTTTTCTCCCCTTACGAAACATCTGAATTACAGCACTGCGCTGGGGATATTTTCTCAACAGACCGGAAAAACGCCCGATTGGATATGGCCGGCAGCATGGGAGGCGAGCTCTCTACCGACGGGACTGATTTGACACAAACGAGTGTGTGCTTGAAGCTGTCTCTTTCCTGCGGAATGTGTAAACGAATGTTTCTGTCTTTAATTTTACAATATTGCGAGATATTTTTCATAAGTGTCAGTTTCATATAATTCATAAATTTATATTTTGCAACATAACGATAGTTTTTTTCTTACCTTAAGGGAACTTCACTCATTTTCAAGAAGTGTTCCAAGTTGAAGGCGCTTTCCAAAGTTTTGTGTTGTCCTTGTCGTCTTGAAAGACGATTGTTGAATTAATAAATGTATCCGTTCATGTCATATTCTGTTACATTTTTAACGTTGTATCTTTCCTTTCCGTTGTCCGAAACTACATTTGTTTTAAAGAGGAAATATATTTTATTTTAGTTCTCGAGTCTTGTGTATTCAACCTATGAATGAGTTTATCATATCCTCATAGCGTTTTTTTTCCTTCTTTCAAATAATTGATAAATTATGTACGCGTATAACTGGTTTTTTTTTTCCAACAAACGCTTTTTTAATATTTTTCTAGGACTGTTGTTTCAAGCGGTTTCAAATCATTTCTTGTTATTCATGGGAATGGAGTGGGTGTATTTCACGGCTCTAATCTAGTATTTCATGGCTTAATCTGATATCTTCGTCGACTTGGCATTTCATCAGGAAATTTATTCGCCTCTCTACATATGGCTTTTGTTTTCTTAACATCCTGTAAAATAACACGATGGCGATAGCGTCATCTTCAATTAACTGGTACCACGAGATACACAGCACGTGTTGCTTCTGCGCATGCGCAGTCCCATTGCTTCCACCTGGTGTTGGGGTTTCATCGGTTGCCAGCTACGGGCCACTAGTGGCACTTGCTTGGTGGCCCTCAATTCACGGCGATGCTGCAGGACCATCAATGGCTTGCCAACTGATGGCGCTGCCACCAACGGACCGCTACCGGGCCGTAAGCGGCAGATTTCAGCCAGCAGTGCCCCGTCACTTCTAGCTGGTGGCCAGCAGTTTCCCAACACTTGTGTTTTTGCTGGGTGGCGATGTTTCTTCTGGACAGTTGTTAACTTCGGATATATCCGGGCAACACGACTGAAACTGCCCAAATCATGCAGTTCTCTCCGTAGTTTTCTTTCTGAGACTGGTTAACTTGGTCCAACATTGTACTCTTCAAGCAGTTCTTGACGAGTCTGGAATCGTATAGCAGTTGCTAATCGTCCCAAAGGCCTGCGATCCCGATTTGACATAATAGAGCTTCTACCACAGCTGCTTCGCCTACAGTGGTAGCTTCCATACTTCTTCCACTGTTTGGTTGGTTGGTAGAGTTTTACGGCGCAAGGGCCATGTTTGGCCAAAGAGCGCCGAACACAAGATCATCAAACGAAAGAGCTCAGAAGCAGCGTACAAAAGTTAAAACCAAGCTGACGTGGTAAAACCGAAAAACGACAATGCGGAATACAGTAAACTCTAGACAAAGTTAAAAAAGTCAATGTGTTTAAAAAACGAAAAGACAGCGTTGTATCGCATTGGTGACCCAATAACGTCTGCAGCGTAGACGCGTCTTCGTCCAATAAACGCGAATCAAAATAAAGAAAACGATGATCACAGAAACGAACACAGGTACAAAAAACATGAACGACAGTTACACGTCCCGCACATTGTGACAGTAACGCCACACACCAAAAAGCGGTGGGTAAAACGACAGCGCCCAATGCAAAGACACGCAAGGACAACTTCTTCACGGCGGTTTGTTCGCAAACTAGATGGCCATAGCCTGATCTGTTGTTTGATGGAGAGAAGTTTGCTCCTGCTCTGCTGAGAATAGAGGGACTGCCACTCAGACATGATGAAGTGATGGAAGCCAGCACGAAAATCTGAAGAAAACAGTGGCAGTCAAGTGACCGGCATGGAGGAAACTGATCTGGCAGAGGCATACGCCAACTCGTTACCCCGAATCCCAACATGGCCAGGAACCAAACAGAATCGGGCGAGGGATCCAGCACCAGTTAAAGTTCGCAGGAGACGACGAAGGTCTCTGGTAACTGGAGCATCAATGCCCTCAATAGAATATAAAACCTGAATGACAGACTTGAAGTCAATACAAAGCATGGCGCGACGATGGGGTCCAGACGGGATGTGACGCAAGGCGAGTAGCACCCTCATATATCTCCGCCGAGAAAACTGTCGCTCCCGGAGGAAGCCTCTCAGCACAGATCTTATCACCACACACAAATACAGAGCCTACAACAACACCGGGTTTCGAGCTATCGGTGAAGACAGCCACGAAGATGGATGGAGCGAAAGGTGCTTGGAAAAAAGCTGCTGGTAAACCTGTGCAGGCGTGGAAGACTTGTGCCACACAGAAAGTGAAAAATCAGCAATTTTCCAAACTGGCTGCCAAGTGGGATCAATAAAAGCCCTGGTCACACCAATCAACAACAAATTAAGGCCAGCATCGCGCACCGTATTTGACAGACGAATCCCAAAAGTGGGAACACACAAGAAGGGCGGTTGGAAAACAAGCGAACACATTGTGGATGGAAGAGGGAAGTATGCAGTGGATGATCAGGAAGAGATTACAGCTTGGTGAAAAACTGGAGAGACAGTTGCTGACGGCGAAGGCATAAGGGAAGTTCGTGAGAATCGTAATAAAAGCTATGCACGGGAAACGTACGGAAATCTCCGATGCAAAGACTCAGAGCCAGGTGATGCAAGGGATCGAGAAGCTTCAAGACAGAAGGCCGGGCTGATTGGTACGTCGCACAGGCATTGCCCAACTTTGATCGGACGAGAGAGTGATAAATGCGGAACATTGAACACATGTCAGTCCCCCAAGATGTTCGGGAGTGGACCTTAAGGATACTCAAAGACTTCGTGCACTTCACCTTCAAAGACTGAATGTGAGGACGGAAAGTGAGTGCGCGTTCAATCCTAGGACCCTGACTTCTGACACAACAGGGGTGGTATAGGTCCCCAGGCGGAGATGAAGGTCTGGGTGAAGACCCCGTTTGCGGCAAAAATGCAAGCAAACGGTCTTCTGTGACGAGAAGCACAAACTATTAAGTAATGCCCAGGGATATATCTTAGTAATTGCCTACTGCAAACTGACACTCAGTTGTACGCATGTTGACGGAAGCACACGAAATCTGATCATCATCCACACACACCGATCCACGAACCATCGCAGGAAGTAAAGTAAAAATGTGATTAACACCAAGAATGAAAAGAGTGACTGATAAAATGGAGCCTTGAGGGACATTCTGCTTCTGTGGACACAACGCAGACAGGGTCAACCCGGCGCGCACATGGGACATCCGGTTCTGGAGAAAAGCGACAATGAAAGTTGATAAGTTTCCCCGCAATCCGCAGTCGTTCAGATCACGGATAATGCCGTATCTCCACGTCCGATCGTAAGTTTTTTCCATGTTGAAGAACACGTAGATCATGTGTGGACGCCGGACAAAAGTCTCTGTGATAGATGTTACAAGGCGAAAATGATTATCAGTGGTGGAACGAAATCGACGGAAACCACTCTGATGAGGTGATAAAATGTGATGAGTTTCCAGATAAAACATCAAACGAAAATAATTGATGATGCGTTCTAGCACTTTGCAAAGGCAGCTTGTCATAACGATGGCACGGTAGTTCAACACGTTTGTGGGATATTTACCAGGTTGGAGAACAATTATGACAATAGCTGTCCACCAAGAATCGGGAAAGACGTACTTTTGCCAAATCCTGTTAAACAGAATTAGCAGACAGTCCAGAGATGATGGAGAGAGTGGCTTCATCAGGTCGTATTAGATGTTATCCGGTCCGACAGATGTTCGGCCAGACAGATTCAAAGCAATCTTCCGTTCTACTGCAGTCAGCGGGCTGTCATGGTCCTCCGAGGTAAACGGTCGGAAGGATATTCTTTTCCTCTCAAGTCGCATATGAAGCTGCTGGAACGAAGAAAGATAATTGCTGCTGCTAGACACTGAAGAAAATGCAGTGCCAAGACAGTTAGCAATACCCTGAGCGTCAGTAACCGTTCGTCCATCACTTTCGAGAATGGAGATGTCTCCAGATGAGTACTTCCCCGAACGTTGTGAATCATGTCCCAAACGATCTTAGAGCTGGTAGAGTGTTGATCCCGGAATGTACTGGATCCAGAACTCCTGTTTATGACGACAACGGATCAGGCGCACATAAGCCTTGTCTTTCTTGAAAGCAAGAAGGTGGGCATCGGAGGAAAAGCGAAGAAACCTGCCCCAAGTTTTATGCTGAGACTGACGTGCTGCTTTGCAGTCGGAATTCCACCAAGGCTTCAGACAACGTGGAATATTAGTCGACGTCTGCGGAGTGGAGACTTATGCCGCTGGCACAATACAATCCGTTACCACTGCAACAGCATCATTGATCGCACCTGAGGTCACCTTGTAGGAGTAAAAGTTATCGAGGCAGTGAACACGTCCCACTTGGCTCGATCTATGTCCCATCTAGCGGGACTGGTGGGATGGCGGTATCCGTCACCTGCTAGCCGAAGGAAGAGTGGAAAGTGATCACTGCCAAGAAGATCACCAGGCACGCTGCAGGACCAGTCAGGATATAAGGATGGTGAACTCAGCGACAAATCAATGGCTGAGTACAAACGGGTAGACTCATGGAAGTAGGTTGCTGTCCCCGTGTTATGGAGACAGAGTGACGTGTTGGACAGGAGGGCCACGACAACACGGCCCCTTGAGTCTCGACTGCTGTCACCCATCAACGGAGTGTGTGTATTAAAGTCACGTAACAAGAAAAAAGGAGGCGGCAGCTGGTCAACTAAATCTTCCAAGTCGTAAAGGCTTACAGCTTCATCTGGTGGTAAGTAGAGTGAACAGTCTGTGATCAGAATGTACACAGAAAGTCTCGCCACCACCGCTTGTAGAGGCGTACGCAAAGGGACAGCAGTGAGAGGAACGCACCTGATAACCCCGTCCTCATGATCTTTGCGAAAAGAGAATGCTTGCTCAGCGAAAGAGAGTCCGTTGTGCGCAGTTTTGTCTCTTGGAGACACACGCACACAGTCGTGCGAAGACAGCAAGCCCTTCGAATCATCAATTCTTGGTTGGAGGCCTCGGCAATTCTACTGGATGATGGAAGCAATAATGAAAAGAGAAAAGATGAGGTAAAGTGACGAAGACTGCGACGTCAAGTAAGTTTTAGAGTCCATGAGTTCCTCTAGGAGATCTGCAGTGACTAGACGTGGATATGATTTGCCTGGTGGGTATATGGGACGGTGTTTGGTTTCCGGGATCTTGGGAGAAATCTCCCCACCATGATTTTTAGTTCCAGATTTCGGAGAAAAAGAGCTTGGTTTTTGCATCTCTGGTGTCTTCGTTGTAGTACCCGAGGCCTGAGCGCCAATGGTAGTTGTTGATCTTTTTGGCGAAGAAGTGGGTGTTGCTTTGGGAGCTTTACGGCGAGATTTGAGGGCCCCTAGTCCAGCAGCAACGATGTCCTCGAAATTGTAAGGACACCGTGCTGGGATGTGAACCTTAGTCTGGACCGCAACAGTAGCCTTCTGGACCACAACTGAAGCATATGATCGTCGACCTGGTGGCCCAGGGGCGATCCGCTGTCTGGCGTGTGGATAAGAGAGATGTTCAATGGTCTTCAGGTGTTGAATAGCCTGCTCCTCCATTCACTTTGGGCATTGCTTAGAAGCATCAGAGTGGGAAACTTCACAGTTGATGCAGCGTTCAGAAGCCGCCGCGCATTCCAACAAAGGATGATCCTCAGAATCACAGCGACCACACCTAGCCAGTTTACAACACGACTGCTGGGAGTGTCCTTAACGCTGGTACTTGAAACAGCTCAGACGATTGGGTATATAGGGGCGAACGTCGAGACGTAAGAACTCGGGCTGCGGGTGGCCTAGTGGTCAGCCTTCGTGACTGCCTTGGTGATAACCTCAGGTCCGATCTTGGACAGTTACGAACGTTCGAACCACTAAATACCAGCCGTACGTCGGATGGGCACGTTAAGCCGTCGGACCGCGGGTACTGGCCCCCCGGTAATAAATAAGGGCGTATTCCTCCCCCTTTCTACCTCGCTTCCGTGTCACTTTCCTATCGGGAAAGTCTCCTAGATTCCTATTTCTAAGGGTTGTTTAAGACCTGGGGTCAGACACTCCCTAAAAAATCCTCTACATATGATCAGATATGATCGTAAGAACCCAGCCTTGATGGAAGTCAGTAGGGTTGGGGTGGCAAAAGTCAAGATGATATAGCGAAGAGGGAACAAGTTTCCCATCTCGCCTAAAATGAATCCGTAAAACCCCAGTGACATGTAGTTCCTCAAGTAGCTCCTCATTGCTACATTCAATTAAGTCGCAAGAGAAGAATTCAAGTAGCCGTGCGGTGTCACTTGCACCGGAATACCCAACAGTGCGGTCGTGGTAAGCATGGTGGCACTATATCTGGTATGAGATGTTTCGACAAGAAGATCCCCTGAAGGAAGCTTCTTGACATTGCTCGGAGAGCCAGTAACGACCAGAAGAGCCTTATTGATCCAGAAGAGGCTCTTGGCACTCAAAGGTTGCGAAGGATCGATAGAATGTATCAAGGAAAGTAGAGCATTGCAAGTGTCAGAGACAAGTTTCTTGGAGGAAGATATGGTCCCGTACTCCATTGGACGCTTCGATGTCACATCATAGGAAACATACTTAGAAGCCATAAAGAAAGAGAGAAGATTCATCCGCCGAATTCCCTGCCCACCACCGAGCCCAACGAGAGAAAGCCGGACGTCCGCAATCCCAGATGGACGCAGGGCACGGCTCTAGGGTTAGGCAGCGGATGTAGTAAGTTGACAGAGCGGACATGCGCTCAGCGAGAACTGCGACTTTCCCGAGTCTTGTTAGCACCCCTTTAGCATGCCCACACTATACCCAGACTCACCCTGTCGTACGCGACGACAAGCCGTTAGAAGACAGGACTCCACTCGGCCACTGACTGCATTGACTAGGAGAGATTTAGCTCTCAGCCACCCGTTTAGGGTAAAGCAGGGGGCAAAGCACTATCAGTAGCTGGCGACAACAACGCCCGGCCTCCAGAAACCTCAGCCTCCAGCATCCCCTTTTACACCTTGTGGGTCATTGCAAACGCCAAACGTGCAGGTAGGTCTAGCTAACCAGCGCGGAAAGCAAAGAGGGAAACATAAAATGGCGAATAAAGGAAACAGAACGAGAAACCAAAGTCCGACGCTGGCGCACAGTCACAACCTCAGAAACCCACAACTGAGGCGGGTGCGCGGCATGGAAATGACAAAAGGCTTAAAATTGAGAAGACATCCGACATTATATGTTGGCTCAGGCTGTGGGGTCGCCACTCCCTATCAGCTGGATGAACAGCTGTCCCTGCGGTGATGGTATCGTACAAATACGAAAAGACAAGATGTTCGGTCACAAGGTCAGAGCAGGCCGTGGGGGCGCTACTCCCTAAATAACTGGGAAACCATTTGTCCGCGTGCGGGGCTTCTTCCACTGAAAATGGACACTACTGAGTGTTGACTCGGACAGTCCAACAAAATCCTCCTCCTCTTGCAGCAAACTTCTCGACTTTTTGTTCTCGGCCAGAGACAATGGCCCCATTTGTCACTCATTTACGTCACCTTTACGACCCATAGTTGTACCTGTAAAAAGGAATACAGATTGCTATCGTTGCTTTAAATACACACCTCAGACATCCAAAGTCATAATCCAGCAGTTTGACTCTCGTTAATTATACAACTAGTTACGCTTATCATGTTTATACTTATGTACATGTTTCAATCCGCAGTCGTTAATTTTTTGTTATAGCCATGTGGAAATTTATTTTAAAAGAAAATAAATCATCGAAATTATCCGTTTTCGTAAAGAATTAAACATCTCTGATTTGTTTTCAATCTGCTTCCATTAAAAATTTTCCCCCGTCTTAGGACGGTCAACATCATCTACATAATAATATTTATTTAAAGCTTAAAAACAATCTTCTTAGGACGGGCTACAAGCTGTAAAATAGTAATGTAAAAAGCACCCGATTTGTCTGACGTCATTTGTAGACTCAATAACTGATTGACACCTTTGGAAGCTTGCATATGTTTTAAGTAGTACAAAACATATGCAAGCTTCATATGTTTTACATATACAAGCTTCATAGCTTTTTTTAGCTATTTAGTACAGTTAGCATTTGCTTGTGGCAATTTATATATGACAATTTTTGGAAAAGATTAATTCTTAATAAATTTCATATCCGCTAATAATAATAACAACAATAATAATTGCATAAGATATAATTTCCTTTGTATGAACGTTTGTCCCACTTTGGTGGCTCAGTGGAAAGAGCGATTACCTGTTTTAATTTTCGAATCACTGTGTCAACCAACATACACTGTCGAGTCACATTGTGACCACCTTCAACTTTTGACGTCAACAGCGCGTAGCCAATGAAAGAAGGCACGTATCGTGAGCTGGCTTGGAGGGTATATAAGGTGTGCTGTAGGCATTCTGAAAACATATCACTCGTTGCTGCCATGGATAAAAAGAGCGATTTAACAGATTTGCAAAAAAGGATGATTATCGGCTTTCGGGCCAAGGGTGGCAGTATTTCTGAAACAGCGCAGTTCGTGAACTGTTCGCGTGCTGCTGTGGTTAAAGTGTATCGTGATTGGAGAAATGACACCATTGCGAAGAAGCAACGTTGATACTGCTTGCCACTGATGTAAGAGGTGAACGTCGGCTGCGAAGGTGCGTGAGGGCCAATCGAGAAGCTACTGTGGTGCAACTCACTGGCCGAATGCACCAGGGGGCTACCGGAAGTGTGTCTAAAACGACAGTTCAGCAAACCCTGCTTCGTATGAAAATCCGATGCAGATGGATGGTCACTGCACCTATGCTAACGAAGGTGCATCGTCAGAAAAGACTTACATTTGCTCGCAGTATCAGAACTGGACCTCTGCTGATTGGCAAAGGATTGCCTTCTCTACGATGAGTCACGTTTTTTGCTTCATAGAACGGATGGACCTTGCCGTATAAAGCGAGAAACATCGGAGAACAAACACACTTCAACCATTCCTGGAAGAACACAATCTGGTGGGAGAAGCGTTATAGTTTGGGGAATGTTTTCGTAGCATTCCCTGGGTACATTCATACTGTGGAAGGCACTATTGGACAGAATTCGTTATGAATCCATCCTTGCAGCCCACGTACACCCGTACATGCTCATTGTTATCCCTTGAGCGGATGGGATCTTCCAGCACGACTCACACATCTAGAAATGTCGGATAGTGGTTGGAAGAGCACGATGAAGACTTTAAATTACATCCCTGGCTCCCTAATTCCTCAGATTTAAACCCAATCGAGCATCTGTGGGCCCACCTAGATTGAGTTTTTCGCTCTGTGGATCCTCCACCTCGCACCCTCCAGCAGGTGTCAGATGCACTACAGGTAAGCAGCACTTGAAGATAATTATGGGAGATCTCAATGCAAAAATAGGGCAACGGCAACAGAATGAAACTTCAGTAGGTAAATTCGGTCACGGCAACAGAAACCAGCGTGGAAATACTCTCGTTGAGTTTGCAGAGGCAGAAGGGTTTTTCATCTTGAACTCCTTTTTCAAGAAAAAGCCACACAGGAAATGGACATGGAGACATCCAAATGGGATGACAAGTGAAATTGATTTTATTATGTGTAACAAAAAATTTAATCATAGAAGACTGCAGTGTGCTAAGCAAGTTCAACACAGGTAGTGACCATAGATTGGTGAGATGTAAGATCCACCTCAACACTAAATTTGAAAGTGGCAAGCTCATAAGACAAACAAAATGTATTGACATAACCAACCTTAAAACACACCATAATACCTTCAAGTTGGAACTGAAGAACAGATTCTCTGCTTTAGAAGGCCTAACATCAGAAGAAGTGGATATTTCTGAAGTTAACAGAAAAGTAAATAAAGCTCTTATGGAAACAGCAACAAAATTAGCTGGGTCTAAGAACAAGTTGCATGTGAACATATTATCAGGAAAAAATAAAATATTGATGCAAAAAAGAAGAGAGATGAGGACAACTAAAGAAGATGTGACTTCCAAAGTGGAATATGCAGAGCTATGCAAGACAGTACGAAAATGTATCACTGAAGACGTAAGTAAATTCAACTGTGAACTAGTGAGGAAAGCAATTGAAAAAAACCGAAGCCTTAAGATAGCAAAGGGACATCTCAGTAAGGGAAGAAAACAGATTATGGCACTGAGAAAAGAAGATGGTTCTGTAACAAGAAATAGAGGCGAAATTTTGACAAGAGTGAAAGATTTCTACTCCAAATTATATGAAAGGGATGATACATGTACTCCAGACATCATGAAAGGTACCAGTACCAGAGTTCTTCCAGTCCTTCCAGCAGAAGTTGCACATGCAATCAAGAACATGAAACGGGGAAAAGCTCCAGGAGAAGATGGAATTACTGTAGACATCATACAAGAAGCAAGTGGAGAAATCGAAACAGTACTCGCCCAAATTTTTACTCGATGCCTTAATAAAGGGAAGATTCCTGAGGATTGGAACAACGCTACAATGATCCTGCTACATAAAAAACGTGACATTGATTATCTCAGGAACTACAGACCTATCAGCCTCCAATCAGTGGTTTATAAAATCTTCACTAAAGTTCTTTCACACCGCTTGAAGGTAACACTGGACATGGCTCAACCGAGAGAACAAGCTGGATTCAGGGGTGGCTACAGCACAATAGATCATATCCACGTACTGAGAGAACTAATTGAAAGAGCGAGGGAATATGTACTTCTACTGTGCATGGCTTTTATCGATTATGAAAAAGCCTTTGATCCGGTGAAATCATCAACAGTTACAATGGCTCTGAAATCCTGAGGTATTGAAGATGCATACATTAATATTATTAATAACATATATGAAAATGCAAGTGCAAAGATTCGGCTGTTTGAAAATACAACACACATAAACATTGGAAAGGGAGTGAGACAAGGTGACACCATATCTCCGAAGCTCTTTAATGCCCCATTGGAAAATGTCTTTCAATCATTGAACTGGGAAAACAAAGGGATAAAGATTAATGGAGATTATCTAACCCATCTTCGTTTTGCTGATGACGTAGTCATTTTTGCAACTACCCCATCAGAGCTGCCGAGTATGATCGAGGAACTTGCTGACAAGAGTAAAGAAGTGGGATTAAAAATGAACTTTCAGAAGACAAAAGTGATGTTCAATGCTTTTACAAGAAATGAAGATTTATCGATTGATGGAGAAAAGCTGGAGATAAAAGACACTTACGTTTATCTTGGACAGCAGATATCAAGTGAGGGTCACATTGATGATAAAATTAATAGGCGTACAAAACTTGCCTGGAGGGCTTTTGGAAGAAACAGCATAATTTTCAAGAGTAATATGCCATTATGTCTTAAAATAAAAGTGTTTGATCAATGCATCCTTCCAGTGCTTACGCATGGTGCAGAGACGTGGACCTTAACTAAAAGAGACAGACATACAAAGGCTGCAGACAACTCAAAAAAGCATGGAGAGGTGCATGCTTGGTGTAACCAGAAGAGATAAGAAGAGGAACTCGTGGATCAGAAAAATGACAAGAGTGGAAGACATCATGGTCAGAGTTAAATCCCTGAAATGGCAATGGGCTGGACATACTGCCAGAAGGACAGACCATCGATGGACAGCCGAAATTTTAGATTGGATTCCAAGGGACAGGAAAAGACCCAGAAGAAGACCACATGGGAGATGGGTGGATGAAATTCGAACGTATGAGGGAGTGACATGGAGGAGACTGGCACAAGACAGACCGTTGTGGAGGAAACTTGGGGAGACCTTCGTCCAGCAGTGGATCGATAATGGTTGGCAATGATGATATATATATATATATACACATCGAGTTAGATTCACAGGAGAAACACCTACGTAACAACACGTTGCTCCACTTTTTTGTGCACTCACAGCTCGCAGACGCCTAAGAACAGATTCTACACAGTGTCGAACATCCTCGTTGTGTAACTTGACCAAACTGTTCAACTGGGTTACAGTGTAGGGAGTTTAGGGGCCAAGGCAATATGGCTAATTTCTTGTCGTATTCTTTTAACCACTTAGTAGTTATACGACACCGATGACAAGATGAGTTGTCAGATTGAAAGATGGCACTATGATTCGGGTAAATCTCCTGCAGATATGGATGGAGATGGTCGGCTAACAGGTCTCTGTAGCGTCCATCATTCAGTGTGATCCGGGTAAATCTCCTGCAGATATGGATGGAGATCGTCGGCTAACAGGTCTCTGTAGCGTCCATCATTCAGTGTGATCCGGGTAAATCTCCTGCAGATATGGATGGAGATGGTCGGCTAGCAGGTCTCTGTAGCATCCATCATTCAGTGTGATCCGGGTAAACCTCCTGCAGATATGGATGGAGATCGTCGGCTAACAGGTCTCTGTACCGTCCATCATTCAGTGTGATCCGGGTAAATCTCCTGTAGATATGGATGGAGATGGTCGGCTAGCAGGTCTCTGTAGCATCCATCGTTCAGTGTGATCCGGGTAAACCTCCTGCAGATATGGATGGAGATGGTCGGCTAGCAGGTCTCTGTAGCGTCCATCATTCAGTGTGATCCGGGTAAATCTCCTGCAGATATGAATGGAGATCGTCGGCTAACAGGTCTCTGTAGCGTCCATCATTCAGTGTGATCCGGGTAAATTTCCTGCAGATATGAATGGAGATGGTCGGCTAACAGGTCTCTGTAGCATCCATCATTCAGTGTGATCCGGGTAAACCTCCTGCAGATATGGATGGAGATCGTCGGCTAACAGGTATCTGTACCGTCCATCATTCAGTGTGATCCGGGTAAATCTCCTGTAGATATGGATGGAGATGGTCGGCTAGCAGGTCTCTGTAGCGTCCATCATTCAGTGTGATCCGGGTAAATCTCCTGCAGATATGGATGGAGATCGTCGGCTAACAGGTCTGTGTACCGTCCATCATTCAGTGTGATCCGGGTAAATCTCCTGCAGATATGGATGGAGATCGTCGGCTAACAGGTCTCTGTAGCGTCCATCATTCAGTGTGATCCGGGTAAATCTCCTGCAGATATGGATGGAGATGGTCGGCTAACAGGTCTCTGTAGCGTCCATCATTCAGTGTGATCCGGGTAAATCTCCTGCAGATATGGATGGAGTTGGTCGGCTAACAGGTCTCTGTAGCGTCCATCATTCAGTGTGATCCGGGTAAATCTCCTGCAGATATGGATGGAGATGGTCGGCTAACAGGTCTCTGTAGCGTCCATCATTCAGTGTGATCCGGGTAAATCTCCTGCATATATGGATGGAGTTGGTCGGCTAACAGGTCTCTGTAGCGTCCATCATTCAGTGTGATCCGGGTAAATCTCCTGCAGATATGGATGGAGATCGTCGGCTAACAGGTCTGTGTACCGTCCATCATTCAGTGTGATCCGGGTAAATCTCCTGCAGATATGGATGGAGATGGTCGGCTAACAGGTCTCTGTAGCGTCCATCATTCAGTGTGATCCGGGTAAATCTCCTGCAGATATGGATGGAGTTGGTCGGCTAACAGGTCTCTGTAGCGTCCATCATTCAGTGTGATCCGGGTAAATCTCCTGTAGATATGGATGGAGATGGTCGGCTAGCAGGTCTCTGTAGCATCCATCATTCAGTGTGATCCGGGTAAACCTCCTGCAGATATGGATGGAGATCGTCGGCTAACAGGTCTCTGTAGCGTCCATCATTCAGTGTGATCCGGGTAAATCTCCTGTAGATATGGATGGAGATGGTCGGCTAGCAGGTCTCTGTAGCGTCCATCATTCAGTGTGATCCGGGTAAATCTCCTGCAGATATGGATGGAGATCGTCGGCTAACAGGTCTCTGTAGCGTCCATCATTCAGTGTGATCCGGGTAAATCTCCTGCAGATATGGATGGAGATGGTCGGCTAACAGGTCTCTGTAGCGTCCATCATTCAGTGTGATCCGGGTAAATCTCCTGCAGATATGGATGGAGTTGTTCGGCTAACAGGTCTCTGTAGCGTCCATCATTCAGTGTGATCCGGGTAAATCTCCTGCAGATATGGATGGAGATGGTCGGCTAACAGGTCTCTGTAGCGTCCATCATTCAGTGTGATCCGGGTAAATCTCCTGCAGATATGGATGGAGATGGTCGGCTAACAGGTCTCTGTAGCGTCCATCATTCAGTGTGATCCGGGTAAATCTCCTGCATATATGGATGGAGTTGGTCGGCTAACAGGTCTCTGTAGCGTCCATCATTCAGTGTGATCCGGGTAAATCTCCTGCAGATATGGATGGAGATCGTCGGCTAACAGGTCTGTGTACCGTCCATCATTCAGTGTGATCCGGGTAAATCTCCTGCAGATATGGATGGAGATGGTCGGCTAACAGGTCTCTGTAGCGTCCATCATTCAGTGTGATCCGGGTAAATCTCCTGCAGATATGGATGGAGTTGGTCGGCTAACAGGTCTCTGTAGCGTCCATCATTCAGTGTGATCCGGGTAAATCTCCTGTAGATATGGATGGAGATGGTCGGCTAGCATGTCTCTATAGCATCCATCATTCAGTGTGATCCGGGTAAACCTCCTGCAGATATGGATGGAGATCGTCGGCTAACAGGTCTCTGTAGCGTCCATCATTCAGTGTGATCCGGGTAAATCTCCTGTAGATATGGATGGAGATGGTCGGCTAGCAGGTCTCTGTAGCGTCCATCATTCAGTGTGATCCGGGTAAATCTCCTGCAGATATGGATGGAGATCGTCGGCTAACAGGTCTCTGTAGCGTCCATCATTCAGTGTGATCCGGGTAAATCTCCTGCAGATATGGATGGAGATGGTCGGCTAACAGGTCTCTGTAGCGTCCATCATTCAGTGTGATCCGGGTAAATCTCCTGCAGATATGGATGGAGTTGGTCGGCTAACAGGTCTCTGTAGCGTCCATCATTCAGTGTGATCCGGGTAAATCTCCTGCAGATATGGATGGAGATTGTCGGCTAACAGGTCTCTGTAGCGTCCATCATTCAGTGTGATCCGGGTAAATCTCCTGCATATATGGATGGAGTTGGTCGGCTAACAGGTCTCTGTAGCGTCCATCATTCAGTGTGATCCGGGTAAATCTCCTGCAGATATGGATGGAGATCGTCGGCTAACAGGTCTGTGTACCGTCCATCATTCAGTGTGATCCGGGTAAATCTCCTGCAGATATGGATGGAGATGGTCGGCTAACAGGTCTGTGTACCGTCCATCATTCAGTGTGATCCGGGTAAATCTCCTGCAGATATGGATGGAGATCGTCGGCTAACAGGTCTGTGTACCGTCCATCATTCAGTGTGATTCGGGTAAATCTCCTGCAGATATGGATGGAGATCGTCGGCTAACAGGTCTCTGTAGCGTCCATCATTCAGTGTGATCCGGGTAAATCTCCTGCAGATATATGATGGAGATGGTCGGCTCACAGGTCTCTGTAGCGTCCATCATTCAGTGTGATCCGGGTAAATCTCCTGCAGATATGGATGGAGATCGTCGGCTAACAGGTCTGTGTAACGTCCATCATTCAGTGTGATCCGGGTAAATCTCCTGCAGATATGGATGGAGTTGGTCGGCTAACAGGTCTCTGTAGCGTCCATCATTCAGTGTGATCCGGGTAAATCTCCTGCATATATGGATGGAGTTGGTCGGCTAACAGGTCTCTGTAGCGTCCATCATTCAGTGTGATCCGGGTAAATCTCCTGCAGATATGGATGGAGATCGTCGGCTAACAGGTCTGTGTACCGTCCATCATTCAGTGTGATCCGGGTAAATCTCCTGCAGATATGGATGGAGATCGTCGGCTAACAGGTCTGTGTACCGTCCATCGTTCAGTGTGATCCGGGTAAATCTCCTGCAGATATGGATGGAGATCGTCGGCTAACAGGTCTGTGTACCGTCCATCATTCAGTGTGATCCGGGTAAATCTCCTGCAGATATGGATGGAGATCGTCGGCTAACAGGTCTCTGTAGCGTCCATCGTTCAGTGTGATCCGGGTAAACCTCCTGCAGATATGGATGGAGATCGTCGGCTAACAGGTCTCTGTAGCGTCCATCATTCAGTGTGATCCGTCTAAATCTCCTGCAGATATGGATGGAGATCGTCGGCTAACAGGTCTGTGTACCGTCCATCATTCAGTGTGATCCGGGTAAATCTCCTGCAGATATGGATGGAGATGTTCGGCTAACAGGTCTCTGTAGCGTCCATCATTCAGTGTGATCCGGGTAAATCTCCTGCAGATATGGATGGAGATCGTCGGCTAACAGGTCTGTGTACCGTCCATCATTCAGTGTGATCCGGGTAAATCTCCTGCAGATATGGATGGATATCGTCGGCTAACAGGTCTGTGTACCGTCCATCATTCAGTGTGATCCGGGTAAATCTCCTGCAGATATGGATGGAGATCGTCGGCTAACAGGTCTCTGTAGCGTCCATCATTCAGTGTGATCCGGGAAAATCTCCTGCAGATATGGATGGAGATGGTCGGCTAACAGGTCTCTGTAGCGTCCATCATTCAGTGTGATCCGGGTAAATCTCCTGCAGATATGGATGGAGTTGGTCGGCTAACAGGTCTCTGTAGCGTCCATCATTCAGTGTGATCCGGGTAAATCTCCTGCATATATGGATGGAGTTGGTCGGCTAACAGGTCTCTGTAGCGTCCATCATTCAGTGTGATCCGGGTAAATCTCCTGCAGATATGGATGGAGATCGTCGGCTAACAGGTCTGTGTACCGTCCATCATTCAGTGTGATCCGGGTAAATCTCCTGCAGATATGGATGGAGATCGTCGGCTAACAGGTCTGTGTACCGTCCATCATTCAGTGTGATCCGGGTAAATCTCCTGCAGATATGGATGGAGATCGTCGGCTAACAGGTCTGTGTACCGTCCATCATTCAGTGTGATCCGGGTAAATCTCCTGCAGATATGGATGGAGATCGTCGGCTAACAGGTCTGTGTACCGTCCATCATTCAGTGTGATCCGGGTAAAACTCCTGCAGATATGGATGGAGATCGTCGGCTAACAGGTCTCTGTAGCGTCCATCGTTCAGTGTGATCCGGGTAAACCTCCTGCAGATATGGATGGAGATCGTCGGCTAACAGGTCTCTGTAGCGTCCATCATTCAGTGTGATCCGGGTAAATCTCCTGCAGATATGGATGGAGATCGTCGGCTAACAGGTCTGTGTACCGTCCATCATTCAGTGTGATCCGGGTAAATCTCCTGCAGATATGGATGGAGATGGTCGGCTAACAGGTCTGTGTACCGTCCATCATTCAGTGTGATCCGGGTAAATCTCCTGCAGATATGGATGGAGATCGTCGGCTAACAGGTCTGTGTACCGTCCATCATTCAGTGTGATCCGGGTAAATCTCCTGCAGATATGGATGGAGATCGTCGGCTCACAGGTCTGTGTACCGTCCATCATTCAGTGTGATCCGGGTAAATCTCCTGCAGATATGGATGGAGATCGTCGGCTAACAGGTCTCTGTAGCGTCCATCATTCAGTGTGATCCGGGTAAATCTCCTGCAGATATGGATGGAGATGGTCGGCTAACAGGTCTCTGTAGCGTCCATCATTCAGTGTGATCCGGGTAAATCTCCTGCAGATATGGATGGAGTTGGTCGGCTAACAGGTCTCTGTAGCGTCCATCATTCAGTGTGATCCGGGTAAATCTCCTGCATATATGGATGGAGTTGATCGGCTAACAGGTCTCTGTAGCGTCCATCATTCAGTGTGATCCGGGTGAATCTCCTGCAGATATGGATGGAGATCGTCGGCTAACAGGTCTCTGTAGCGTCCATCATTCAGTGTGATCCGGGTAAATCTCCTGCAGATATGGATTCAGATGGTCGGCTAACAGGTCTCTGTAGCGTCCATCATTCAGTGTGATCCGGGTAAATCTCCTGCAGATATGGATGGAGTTGGTCGGCTAACAGGTCTCTGTAGCGTCCATCATTCAGTGTGATCCGGGTAAATCTCCTGCATATATGGATGGAGTTGGTCGGCTAACAGGTCTCTGTAGCGTCCATCATTCAGTGTGATCCGGCTAAATCTCCTGCAGATATGGATGGAGATGGTCGGCTAACAGGTCTCTGTAGCGTCCATCATTCAGTGTGATCCGGGTAAATCTCCTGCAGATATGGATGGAGATCGTCGGCTAACAGGTCTCTGTAGCGTCCATCATTCAGTGTGATCCGGGTAAATCTCCTGCAGATATGGATTCAGATGGTCGGCTAACAGGTCTCTGTAGCGTCCATCATTCAGTGTGATCCGGGTAAATCTCCTGCAGATATGGATGGAGTTGGTCGGCTAACAGGTCTCTGTAGCGTCCATCATTCAGTGTGATCCGGATAAATCTCCTGCATATATGGATGGAGTTGGTCGGCTAACAGGTCTCTGTAGCGTCCATCATTCAGTGTGATCCGGGTAAATCTCCTGCAGATATGGATGGAGTTGGTCGGCTAACAGGTCTCTGTAGCGTCCATCATTCAGTGTGATCCGGGTAAATCTCCTGCATATATGGATGGAGTTGGTCGGCTAACAGGTCTCTGTAGCGTCCATCATTCAGTGTGATCCGGGTAAATCTCCTGCAGATATGGATGGAGATCGTCGGCTAACAGGTCTGTGTACCGTCCATCATTCAGTGTGATCCGGGTAAATCTCCTGCAGATATGGATGGAGATCGTCGGCTAACAGGTCTGTGTACCGTCCATCATTCAGTGTGATCCGGGTAAATCTCCTGCAGATATGGATGGAGATGGTCGGCTAACAGGTCTCTGTAGCGTCCATCATTCAGTGTGATCCGGGTAAATCTCCTGCAGATATGGATGGAGTTGGTCGGCTAACAGGTCTCTGTAGCGTCCATCATTCAGTGTGATCCGGGTAAATCTCCTGTAGATATGGATGGAGATGGTCGGCTAGCAGGTCTCTGTAGCATCCATCATTCAGTGTGATCCGGGTAAACCTCCTGCAGATATGGATGGAGATCGTCGGCTAACAGGTCTCTGTAGCGTCCATCATTCAGTGTGATCCGGGTAAATCTCCTGTAGATATGGATGGAGATGGTCGGCTAGCAGGTCTCTGTAGCGTCCATCATTCAGTGTGATCCGGGTAAATCTCCTGCAGATATGGATGGAGATGGTCGGCTAACAGGTCTCTGTAGCGTCCATCATTCAGTGTGATCCGGGTAAATCTCCTGTAGATATGGATGGAGATGGTCGGCTAGCAGGTCTCTGTAGCGTCCATCATTCAGTGTGATCCGGGTAAATCTCCTGCAGATATGGATGGAGATCGTCGGCTAACAGGTCTCTGTAGCGTCCATCATTCAGTGTGATCCGGGTAAATCTCCTGCAGATATGGATGGAGATGGTCGGCTAACAGGTCTCTGTAGCGTCCATCATTCAGTGTGATCCGGGTAAATCTCCTGCAGATATGGATGGAGTTGGTCGGCTAACAGGTCTCTGTAGCGTCCATCATTCAGTGTGATCCGGGTAAATCTCCTGCAGATATGGATGGAGATTGTCGGCTAACAGGTCTCTGTAGCGTCCATCATTCAGTGTGATCCGGGTAAATCTCCTGCATATATGGATGGAGTTGGTCGGCTAACAGGTCTCTGTAGCGTCCATCATTCAGTGTGATCCGGGTAAATCTCCTGCAGATATGGATGGAGATCGTCGGCTAACAGGTCTGTGTACCGTCCATCATTCAGTGTGATCCGGGTAAATCTCCTGCAGATATGGATGGAGATGGTCGGCTAACAGGTCTGTGTACCGTCCATCATTCAGTGTGATCCGGGTAAATCTCCTGCAGATATGGATGGAGATCGTCGGCTAACAGGTCTGTGTACCGTCCATCATTCAGTGTGATCCGGGTAAATCTCCTGCAGATATGGATGGAGATGGTCGGCTAACAGGTCTCTGTAGCGTCCATCATTCAGTGTGATCCGGGTAAATCTCCTGCAGATATGGATGGAGTTGGTCGGCTAACAGGTCTCTGTAGCGTCCATCATTCAGTGTGATCCGGGTAAATCTCCTGCAGATATGGATGGAGATTGTCGGCTAACAGGTCTCTGTAGCGTCCATCATTCAGTGTGATCCGGGTAAATCTCCTGCATATATGGATGGAGTTGGTCGGCTAACAGGTCTCTGTAGCGTCCATCATTCAGTGTGATCCGGGTAAATCTCCTGCATATATGGATGGAGTTGGTCGGCTAACAGGTCTCTGTAGCGTCCATCATTCAGTGTGATCCGGGTAAATCTCCTGCAGATATGGATGGAGATCGTCGGCTAACAGGTCTGTGTACCGTCCATCATTCAGTGTGATCCGGGTAAATCTCCTGCAGATATGGATGGAGATGGTCGGCTAACAGGTCTGTGTACCGTCCATCATTCAGTGTGATCCGGGTAAATCTCCTGCAGATATGGATGGAGATGGTCGGCTAACAGGTCTGTGTACCGTCCATCATTCAGTGTGATCCGGGTAAATCTCCTGCAGATATGGATGGAGATCGTCGGCTAACAGGTCTGTGTACCGTCCATCATTCAGTGTGATCCGGGTAAATCTCCTGCAGATATGGATGGAGATGGTCGGCTAACAGGTCTGTGTACCGTCCATCATTCAGTGTGATCCGGGTAAATCTCCTGCAGATATGGATGGAGATCGTCGGCTAACAGGTCTGTGTACCGTCCATCATTCAGTGTGATCCGGGTAAATCTCCTGCAGATATGGATGGAGATGGTCGGCTAACAGGTCTGTGTACCGTCCATCATTCAGTGTGATCCGGGTAAATCTCCTGCAGATATGGATGGAGATCGTCGGCTAACAGGTCTGTGTACCGTCCATCATTCAGTGTGATCCGGGTAAATCTCCTGCAGATATGGATGGAGATGGTCGGCTAACAGGTCTCTGTAGCGTCCATCATTCAGTGTGATCCGGGTAAATCTCCTGCAGATATGGATGGAGTTGGTCGGCTAACAGGTCTCTGTAGCGTCCATCATTCAGTGTGATCCGGGTAAATCTCCTGCAGATATGGATGGAGATTGTCGGCTAACAGGTCTCTGTAGCGTCCATCATTCAGTGTGATCCGGGTAAATCTCCTGCATATATGGATGGAGTTGGTCGGCTAACAGGTCTCTGTAGCGTCCATCATTCAGTGTGATCCGGGTAAATCTCCTGCATATATGGATGGAGTTGGTCGGCTAACAGGTCTCTGTAGCGTCCATCATTCAGTGTGATCCGGGTAAATCTCCTGCAGATATGGATGGAGATCGTCGGCTAACAGGTCTGTGTACCGTCCATCATTCAGTGTGATCCGGGTAAATCTCCTGCAGATATGGATGGAGATGGTCGGCTAACAGGTCTGTGTACCGTCCATCATTCAGTGTGATCCGGGTAAATCTCCTGCAGATATGGATGGAGATGGTCGGCTAACAGGTCTGTGTACCGTCCATCATTCAGTGTGATCCGGGTAAATCTCCTGCAGATATGGATGGAGATCGTCGGCTAACAGGTCTGTGTACCGTCCATCATTCAGTGTGATCCGGGTAAATCTCCTGCAGATATGGATGGAGATGGTCGGCTAACAGGTCTGTGTACCGTCCATCATTCAGTGTGATCCGGGTAAATCTCCTGCAGATATGGATGGAGATCGTCGGCTAACAGGTCTGTGTACCGTCCATCATTCAGTGTGATCCGGGTAAATCTCCTGCAGATATGGATGGAGATGGTCGGCTAACAGGTCTGTGTACCGTCCATCATTCAGTGTGATCCGGGTAAATCTCCTGCAGATATGGATGGAGATCGTCGGCTAACAGGTCTGTGTACCGTCCATCATTCAGTGTGATCCGGGTAAATCTCCTGCAGATATGGATGGAGATGGTCGGCTAACAGGTCTCTGTAGCGTCCATCATTCAGTGTGATCCGGGTAAATCTCCTGCAGATATGGATGGAGTTGGTCGGCTAACAGGTCTCTGTAGCGTCCATCATTCAGTGTGATCCGGGTAAATCTCCTGCAGATATGGATGGAGATTGTCGGCTAACAGGTCTCTGTAGCGTCCATCATTCAGTGTGATCCGGGTAAATCTCCTGCAGATATGGATGGAGATCGTCGGCTAACAGGTCTGTGTACCGTCCATCATTCAGTGTGATCCGGGTAAATCTCCTGCAGATATGGATGGAGATCGTCGGCTAACAGGTCTGTGTACCGTCCATCATTCAGTGTGATCCGGGTAAATCTCCTGCAGATATGGATGGAGATCGTCGGCTAACAGGTCTGTGTACCGTCCATCATTCAGGGTGATCCGGGTAAACCTCCTGCAGATATGGATGGAGATCGTCGGCTAACAGGTCTCTGTAGCGTCCATCGTTCAGTGTGATCCGGGTAAACCTCCTGCAGATATGGATGGAGATCGTCGGCTAACAGGTCTCTGTAGCGTCCATCATTCAGTGTGATCCGGGTAAATCTCCTGCAGATATGGATGGAGATCGTCGGCTAACAGGTCTGTGTACCGTCCATCATTCAGTGTGATCCGGGTAAATCTCCTGCAGATATGGATGGAGATCGTCGGCTCACAGGTCTGTGTACCGTCCATCATTCAGTGTGATCCGGGTAAATCTCCTGCAGATATGGATGGAGATCGTCGGCTAACAGGTCTCTGTAGCGTCCATCATTCAGTGTGATCCGGGTAAATCTCCTGCAGATATGGATGGAGATGGTCGGCTAACAGGTCTCTGTAGCGTCCATCATTCAGTGTGATCCGGGTAAATCTCCTGCAGATATGGATGGAGTTGGTCGGCTAACAGGTCTCTGTAGCGTCCATCATTCAGTGTGATCCGGGTAAATCTCCTGCATATATGGATGGAGTTGGTCGGCTAACAGGTCTCTGTAGCGTCCATCATTCAGTGTGATCCGGGTGAATCTCCTGCAGATATGGATGGAGATCGTCGGCTAACAGGTCTCTGTAGCGTCCATCATTCAGTGTGATCCGGGTAAATCTCCTGCAGATATGGATTCAGATGGTCGGCTAACAGGTCTCTGTAGCGTCCATCATTCAGTGTGATCCGGGTAAATCTCCTGCAGATATGGATGGAGTTGGTCGGCTAACAGGTCTCTGTAGCGTCCATCATTCAGTGTGATCCGGGTAAATCTCCTGCATATATGGATGGAGTTGGTCGGCTAACAGGTCTCTGTAGCGTCCATCATTCAGTGTGATCCGGCTAAATCTCCTGCAGATATGGATGGAGATGGTCGGCTAACAGGTCTCTGTAGCGTCCATCATTCAGTGTGATCCGGGTAAATCTCCTGCAGATATGGATGGAGATCGTCGGCTAACAGGTCTCTGTAGCGTCCATCATTCAGTGTGATCCGGGTAAATCTCCTGCAGATATGGATTCAGATGTTCGGCTAACAGGTCTCTGTAGCGTCCATCATTCAGTGTGATCCGGGTAAATCTCCTGCAGATATGGATGGAGTTGGTCGGCTAACAGGTCTCTGTAGCGTCCATCATTCAGTGTGATCCGGATAAATCTCCTGCATATATGGATGGAGTTGGTCGGCTAACAGGTCTCTGTAGCGTCCATCATTCAGTGTGATCCGGGTAAATCTCCTGCAGATATGGATGGAGTTGGTCGGCTAACAGGTCTCTGTAGCGTCCATCATTCAGTGTGATCCGGGTAAATCTCCTGCATATATGGATGGAGTTGGTCGGCTAACAGGTCTCTGTAGCGTCCATCATTCAGTGTGATCCGGGTAAATCTCCTGCAGATATGGATGGAGATGGTCGGCTAACAGGTCTCTGTAGCGTCCATCATTCAGTGTGATCCGGGTAAATCTCCTGCAGATATGGATGGAGTTGGTCGGCTAACAGGTCTCTGTAGCGTCCATCATTCAGCGTGATCCGGGTAAATCTCCTGCATATATGGATGGAGTTGGTCGGCTAACAGGTCTCTGTAGCGTCCATCATTCAGTGTGATCCGGGTAAATCTCCTGCATATATGGATGGAGTTGGTCGGCTAACAGGTCTCTGTAGCGTCCATCATTCAGTGTGATCCGGGTAAATCTCCTGCAGATATGGATGGAGATCGTCGGCTAACAGGTCTGTGTACCGTCCATCATTCAGTGTTTGTGGAATGTTAACTAACGGGTCTAGAGCTTTCCACAAAAAAACTCCACAAACCAGAATACTACATCCACCAGCAAGTTGAACCTTAACTGTGCAACCAAGGGACACGGATTCATGCCGTTTACGCCAACTTGGCCATTCGCATGGTGCAGCAGGAAACGGGAGTCATTAGTCCAGAAGACCTTCAATCTCTCGAGGGTCCATTGTTGACATTCCAGAAGACCTTCATCCCAGGTCTCCGGACCTGGGAGGCCATTCATGCGGAAAGGGTCTATTTAATACACGGTTCTCTCCAAACGTTGACCGTAGCAGTTGCTTCACAGGAGCAGCAATGTGCGGTGGTGCTCCATCTTGCATGAATGTGAGAGTATGGAGTGCTTGTCTTTCTTGCAAGTGTGGGATAATGCTGTTTCTTAAGGGCGCTGCATATCGATCACCTGTGACCGTAACGGTTTGAAATCCAGAGCTGTGGACCTCAGACACGATTGAACCAGATTTTCAGGGTCTCCAGCTTCTTGGACTTGCTGCCAAAGAGCCAGTGCCCTCAAACTTATTCGTAATCTGCTTCAGTGCCAAACAAGACGTTGGTCCCTTTCCACGTCTCACACCCCCGCATTGAACATAAAGAGCGCAATGCTGCCCTTGCACTTTGCGAGTTCTGATTCTGATAAAACAGTTTAACCAACAGTGCGTTATCACGTAAAGACAACATACTGATATGTAGCAGTAGCAACTTACCTGGCACCCATTGTTCGCTTTAACATGCAGCTTGCCGTGTTCACCAACAGCAGGAACGTTACTCATAGCCCAATCAATCACACAACACTGATAACTCACTATACCTGCAGGGCGGGTCCACGCAACCCACAGTAAGTCAGTCAGAGATTATGTTTAAATACCGCCGTTAAGTCGCTTTCGGACCCCTACAGCACCATCTGGTGGTCAGAAATGTAACTATTCTGGAATAATTTCTCCGTCATTTTTGTCCACGCAGGGCATCGAACCCGGTCCCCTCATTCCGGAATAAGTCGCTCTCCCAACTGAGCTACGCGGACGTATTGTCTCGCTGCTATCTGCCTTTATTTCATGTGTGTCCTGCGGTGCAGGCACGTCATATCTCCCCCCTTCACCGAAAGAGGGAGGGGACCCGGGTTCGATGCCCGGCGTGGACAAAAATGACTGAGAAATTTATATCGTCATATTGGCGCCCGAATTTCAAGAATAACCTGGCCGTTCAAGTTCTTGCAGCGGCGTGATGTTCTTTCCACACCGCGAGACGCGAAAAATAAGAGAATCCCTTCTCCCCCTTCTTCAGCGCTTCGAAAAATAAATGTGTATGATGTTACGTTCCACACACTAAATTGACTGGGATTTCTCCAATGTACGTTCGTAAGCGGATGACTGCCTACAGCGACACGTGGTCCCGTCTGACCCGTGGGCCTTGCCCCCGTCCCACTTTCGGGAGAGAGAAGATGTGACGTTCCTGCCACGCAGAACGCACATGATATAAAGGCAGATAGCAGCGAGTGCATACGTCCCGTAGCTCAGTTGGGAGAGCGACTTATTCTATAATGAGGACGGAGAAATTTACTTCGTTATAAAACTCAGCATTCTTTGGAGGTGCATAATTATCCCACTGGCAAAAAATCAGAAGCATCTCTCATTTACGTGGGAATAAGTCCCGAATATCATCTCTTTTTTCAAAATTTTACTTGTATTGCGGTCTGTAAATAATAATGTTACGTACAGGGTGTCTACTGGTCATGAAAAAAGTAATGAAATTGAGCAGGTGGTCGTGATGTAATGAAAACCTAATGAAATTGAGTGAGTGGTCATGAAATTGTCTTTTTTGTATCGACACCTAATGAAGACAAGTTTGCGCACCTAGAAGAAAGTACGAACTGGCACCCTTATCAACCGGCATGGAGTCTATTCCCCATGAACGCGAAAAGCACCGGCCGACACAAGTAAGAGTACAGAATGACAAGAATGCCTAATAGAAGCCATCAACGTCGATTTACGCAACTTATGGACTTTGATAGAGACCTGATATCGGGCTGAGAACTGCAGGGTTGTCGGTCCGCCATATGCCCAGCCACGTGGATCGTTCTGACCATACCGTCCGACTGTGTTGTGAGCAGTGGACACATGACGGCGCTGCCAGACGACGGAGCGACTCTGGACTGACAAGAACTAAAATAACTCAAAGATAAGAAAAGAAAGCTTATAGAAAAGCCAAAAGAAAAAGCTGACGTTCTAGATTCTGAGATAAATAGTTTAGCTAAGATGAAAATCCTCCAAATACGTGGCGACAGTAAATAAATAAATACACCGCTCTTTCCACGTTGCAGAAACACACAGCAACCGAAAAATTGTTTTTCAGCCGCAGCTGTGGAATTGAATCACAGAACTCTCGATATCTAGCCGAGTGCGTATATTAAATTTAATATATATTATAGCAGTTGAATTTTATTTAACTGCTATAATATATATATATATAGCCAGTGCCGTTAATGCCCACCAGATGGAGACGTCTCAGTAGCTGAGCCCATCTTACGGATTTATGATGTCAGAAGCTGTCTTAAAAATACACATAGCACCGTGGATTGTTGGCCACCGTTGTGTAAATGTAACGCACTCGGCTAGATATCGAGAGTTCTGTGGTTCCATTCCACAGCGGCGGCTGAAAAACAATTTTTCGGTTGCTGTGTGTTTCTGGAACGTGGAAAGAGCGATGTATTTATTTATTTAGCTAAGATGTTTAAACACTGAGTCTTTCACTGTGAAATTTAAAGTCTCCATAAATTTTGTACATTCATGATTTTCATATTGCCTTAATAAAAACTTGTAAGTTTTTACAGCATTATGATGTTCAAAGAATTTGTGTATTAATAGATGTAATGAGAAATATTTCTGAAAATAGCCATACCCCATCCTAGACGAGAGTTGAATGTTTTTATTTCTTTAAACACATAGAATTTGGTGAATTGTATAGTGCAAGTCATACATAATTACATTATTCATGTTAGCAAGCAATTTTAGTAACATGAGAATTACATTCAGCATTCATCTCAACTGGGTTCCAGGTAGGATTTAATCCCCCCTCCCCATTTCTACCGTATATCCATTTTAGGAGCAATGATATTATATAAGTAGACACATCAGTTTTGCCTAAACTATTGTTGCAGGGAAATAATTTCAGTGTTTGTAAAAATAAACAATAACCTGGGATCTCAAGCCAAGGGTAATAGATTATGAGTCTAAAATGGTTATCATTGTGTCACGCATTGTCGAGAAGTAATGAATTTAACTGAAGATGTCATGGAAAAGTCATGAAAAAGTCATGAATTTGGTTCATTGGAAATCAGTAGACACCCTGTACGTAGTTTTATTAATCCTTTTTTTGTTGCCAAGTACAAAAAGTCGTGTTAAGTGTTTTGCTGAAGGTTTGGTAAACAACGGGTCGTTACGCAACCAAGCGACCGCAGCTGTGCCAAGAGTGAGTGTTCTCACCTTTTTCTTTTAATGTGGGAAATATTTTCAGTTAGTGAACTTTGACCCAGATTGGTCACGTGATGTCATCGTGCGTGTAGCTAAAAGGGAAAGCGACAAATTGGCAGTGGAGAGGGGCCGCGGGTGGCCTGGTGGTCAACTTTCGTGAATGCCATGGAGAAGACCTCGGGTTCGATCCCAGGCAGGCTCGAACGCTCGAACCACTAAATACCAACCTTACGTCGGTTGGGCACGTTACGCCTTCAGACCCAGGTACTGGCCCCTGGTAATCGATAAGGGCGTCTTCCTCCCCTTTCTACCTCGCTTCCTTCTCACTTTCATATCGGGCACTCTAGCCCAAATCTCCTAGCTTCTTTTTCAAGGGTTGTTTAAGACCTAGGGTCAGACACTCCCTTCCTAAAATCCTCTGCATATGATCTGATCTGACTGTGGAGAGTGATCCTGTGACGAAAAACATAGAGGACGCGTTTTATTTTGTGCGCGTGTTAAACTAGTGCTTTGTGTTTGTGTAAAACGAAAACATATCGGATAACACTGATCGTTATGTGTAAGGTAAGGAGATCATTTTTATGTCAGCGAGACCTAGATGTTTATTGACTTAAAACAAAGATTTGTAGCATTTAAATGATTGGCTACAGTGCCAAGGAAATCATTTGTTAGCGGAACTCATTAACTAGGCACAGTTCGACATACCGATTCACACACATGAATTGAGCACTGTTCATTCAACGTGATCGTGTTGTATCTTATAATCCCAAACATGTATTTTTTTAGTTATTAAATGTTGCTGTCATTGTTTTGTCGGTTGATTGTTCTCCAGTGAAAGTTTTTTGTCGGTTGATTGTTCTCTAGTGAAAGTTTTTATGTGTTCATTCTCTCCTTTACTGTTCTCTGATCAACAGCTGGAACCGAACCGTTCCGGATTCTTCCTGTACGTGGCGTCTCGAAACTAATTCGGGGGAGAAATCCACCAGCGACGTAACTATACCACACGAAGAGTAAGTTTACTTTCATTTCTTGAGAGTTTGCAGAAAGAGATGTAAGCTTAATGGCGGTATTTGAACGAGATACAGCCAGAGGGAGGGCTACGATTGACATGAGGTAGCGAATTCTGCTACTATCTCTATGAAAGATTCGCAACAAAGCGGTTAAAAATTTTAGAGCTGGATAATATCCGTTGAAGAGTTTGTGATAGCTATTTCTGTTCCAGGGTTTAATGACCTAAGGAGCACCAAAGAGTACAAGGAGTTTCCATTCTGTAATTTAGAGCCGCTGTTTTCAGCAAAGGAACAGTAGGAGAAACACACAACTCATAACCCGGGACAATATCAGATGACTACCCTGCAACCAGGGGAAAGGGGCATAAAAAGCAGATTAATCACGTAAGACTTGAGCAGGCTCTGTTCACTGATTCTTCACCAGATAATCACCATGTCCATTTCTTTACGCCAACTGGAATAAGCAAACTAATCATTATCTTTAAGAATAACTAATACACATGCTTCTTTTTGTTTGTAGGTTTAACAACTATCATGAGCAACTCGATGGGCTATAAGAGTGGCCCGTCCCTAATTTAGGGCGATTGTTTGCAGGGAAGCGAGAGAGCCAGTGCCGTAAGACGATCACAACATCCATGCCTCACTGAGATTCAAACCCAGCCACTTCTCGGAAGAATGATCAGAAGCCAGTGCTTAGATCACTGCGCCATGGGGCGGATACACGCGCTTTCTTAAGCAGGATATGTAGTTTTTATGGTTATTTTTAATGAATTTCATTCACCTTGCGAACATGGTTTTTGAATCATCGTGAGCATATGTTGTTATCTCGACGGCAACAGCTGGTGGAGAAGATTATTCGAGGTAACAGAGGAGTTTCATTGCGCCAGGTAACCACGGTACAACAGCGGGATCGAGAGGAAAATATCATCATACATAGCCTGCCGCACATTGGCGGAAATGGGCTACAAGAGCAGACATCGCCTTCGTGTACCATTTGTCTCTGCTAAAAACTGGAAACATTGGTCTGCAGTGGACACCAAAACGGAATTATTGAGGACTAACAAACGGTCGCTGTGTCCGATGAATAACATTTTCAGTTAATACATGCCAATGGACAGGCCAAAATATGGCGTCAACAGCACAAATCGATAGTTACCGGCTGCCTAGCGTTAGCTGTTGTAGCTGGTAGAGACAGTGTAATCGTCTGTGGTCTCTCTTTATGACTGGAATTACGTTCATCAATACCATTGGAACATCATTTGGATGCCACGAGGCAACTTAACGTCACTGCCGACCAGGCTCACTCATACACAGTCGTATCAGCATATTATGACCACCTACCTAATAATAGTAATAGCCACCCTTGGCCCGGATGACAGCGGAGATACGGCGTTGCATGGACGCAATGAGGCTTTCGAATGTTGCCCGAGGTACACATGCTCATTCGAACTGCAGCAGAGGACGGAGGTCCCGGAAGGGACGTGGTTGTAGGTCGGCCCGTCGAACCTATCGATTTAAATAGTCCCACAAGGGATCTATGGGATTGAGTTCGGGAAATTTCGCCGGCCAAAGACATCGCTATCATGTTTCTGGAACCACTAAAGCACCCCCTTAGCGACAGACACCATCAACACCAGGGTAAACGCCCAACACGAAGCGATGCATGTGATCAGCAAAGATGAACAGGTAGCCATTGGCGTTCAGTGACCCATCCAGCTGTACCAGCGGTCCCAGGTCATGCCTGGAAAACATTTCCTAGACATGCACACTGCCACCTCTAGCCTGTACCTGACCGAAAAGCGTGTCCACGTGTTGGTTGTCGTGTATCTGACGCCGTATCCACCTCCTCCGTCACTTATGTGGAGTAGAACCCTCGATTCATCGCAGAAAGCAACCTTTTCCCACTCTTCCTCTGCCCAATGACGTTAGTCCCATGCGAACTGCAGGCTTCGATACCGATGGACCTGGCTTAACATAAGCGTCTTGACGCAGCGTCGACTCCGGTGACCAATGCGTAACAGGGTTCGCTCTACTGTTGTCGGGGACACGAACTTGGGTGACCAATGCGTAACAGGGTTCGCTCTACTGTTGTCGGGGACACGAACTTGGGTGACCAATGCGTAACAGAGTTCGCTCTACTGTTGTCGGGGACACGTACCTGGGTGACCCACCGTTCATTTGCGTAACAAAGTACTGCGCCTGGAGGTATTTGGTGTGCAAGTGGTCCATTCTTGGTACTTACTACAGCACCTCGTGAACAGCCCACGAAATCTGTTGTTTCTGTGATGTTTCCACCCTTGGCGCGGTAGCCGATTACTGACGTTCAAAAGGGAATGATAATTATCATTCCCTTTTGAACGTCTGTCAAATCACTATCTCTGCCCATTGTTCTCATGTTAGGCACTATGACACGTCTGTCCTGGCCGGCCGCTGGTACCTCCGTGTGGTCGACCTTGTCATGTGAACTCTGTGGCGTGCGTGGGCGGGTACACATGATTCCAGGGATTGTCGTATTCTTCTGATACGAACATGTATGCGCATGGTGGTTCTTGATGAAAAGGGTTACGAGAAGTAGGGAAAGCGGGCGTTTGCTCTTTTAGCCCATTTGCGCAAGTATGGAGAAAGTTGTGCGTGCTGAATTCTTCTCTCGATATCGCTGTTATTCTGCACGGTTACTTAACGTAATGGAACTAGTCTGTTACTTGGTACAATTTTGTCCAGTAGCCGTTAACTCTAACATCGGTCTGTGATTTACGCTCATAGGAAGGCCGCGTACTGCTTGTTTGTTTGCGCACAACTCCTTGTGCACCCTCGATACAATTGTTCTTGCACAGCAAAGAAGGTTTGTAGTTTCTGCGATGCTTGGAGCTCCCCACCTTGCACCTACTACCATGCTTAAATCACAAGTCTTTCTCACATTGCCGCTATAACCGCTCCGTACACGTCTGAATCCTTTGCAGGTAGACGTTTGTAAAGCCATCTGAACTTTACAGATGCGTACATAAGTGACGATGGGAGATGTGTGATTGATTCACTGATTACTATTAGGTACTCCTAACCCAGGCAGCACAACCTTGCAATTTAACGTAGGCCCAACACTAAGCCACCGTCGTTTAGAAATGGAAAACGGTGGCTTAGTGCTGGCCAATCCATTACGGTCACATGATGAGTGTTAAACCAGCTTTTCGTTGATGCAGACCGATGGATATGGGCATTGTCTTTGCTGGAACAGATAATCAGCACCCGCTAGAGTTTCGGCAAACGGCAGAAGGTGGCTGCTGAGAATGTCCTGAAACGTTTCGGAGTTTTGCCTACTTTGCAGAAAAGCGATATCCGTTGTCCCATTGAACGCAAAAGCTCCCCAGACTATCACAGATCCCCCTCCTTTCTGTCTGCTGAAGAAGGTGCGTGGCTCGCGTCGTAAATCATGTCAATAGCAGTTCCAACCGTCAGGGCCATTCAGGTTGAACTTTTCCTCATCGGAGAAAATAGTTGTGATCCACTCGTCCGTCCAGTGCATGTGGCTGCTTGCCCATAACAATCTAGCTTCCTTGTGGCGCCGCGTGAGGTGTGGCAGACGTCGCATTTTACGGAGCACAATGTTGCGACTTTCCTTGATTCGTCTATGAACTGTGTCCTTTGAGACGGTGACACCAAGAATCCTAGATACTTGACGTAGTGATAACATTTGGGATGAAACTAAACGAATGATGGCACGATCATCTCGTTTGGTGGCTATTCGAGGCCTTCCAGGCCGTTTTCTGACAGTTAACGCACCTCGTTTCGATAAAGTCTTATAAATGACTGCCCTACTCCTCCCCATGGCTTTACAAATTTTCGCTACAGGCACTCCATTTGCTCTCAGTCTCCAAATATTCTGCACATCCTCACCAGAAAGTTGACTGTTGCGTGGCATTTCGGCAAATGAATGTCCGACGGCAGGTCCGCTGTCTTTTGTAGGCTAGACCGAATTACGGCCCATGAGTGTGCGTACAACATGCTAATTTATACATCTGATTTGATTGTGGCTGCTTTACATAGTTGTCTTTATATTTATGAGACACCTAAAATTACACTATTTCACTTTGTGGTGTTCTTTTCACACAATCCGCTCATCTCGACGGATCGAAACGTTTGTTGTAGGGTTATGTTTAATTAGGTACCACTTCAGCTTCCTACCTATATTCGCATTGCGTTCACGACGCAAAGTCGACTGTCTCTATATTTACGCGACGCAGCTTAAGTGTATGTATGCCCGTACCAACTGTCATTAGGCTCTGACGTGTGGATTTTGTGTTTGTAACGTTAATTTTGGACACCAATGTATTTGTTTACGGCGATATGAAAAAAGATATTCTGTAAAATACATTATTTCATGCGCTCCTCAGTTCTTTCTTACTAATTCATGACTGCTTAAAAGATCTTTTAACACGAAAAGCTCCCGCACTTATAGGAGTGCCGCTCGATATTGTCCACAGCTATCTGGAACTTCATCGAACCTAGCAAGCGACGCATGTCTCATCTTATGGTGCTCAATGACTAACCGTCGATAAACTTTTTCTTCATGTTCCTATTATGGAACTTAGATAAGTGGAAGCTTTTGTCGAAGTTTTCCCCATGATCGCTATTCATTGACGACAGATGACCCAGAAAGTGCCGATACTTTAAGATTGTCAGAGACCTTAAGCAAAGTTTCTGTCTACATTGCTGAATGATAAGGTACCTACTATTCAGTCGTAAAAAGAAAGGACAGTGTGCAATTCCTATGGCAGCAAAACTTCAAACAGGATGTGTTACAGATTTCTTTAATAAAGAATTAATTGTACAGCCTCATTACTAAAATAATAGATACAGTGCTATGAAGGTACATATTTCTATTTTAAGTAATTGTTATTCGCCCTATTTAAGGATATTTTGAGCTTCCCCAATTGTTTTTGATATGAATTTAATTTTCGGTCACTTGGTTACCGAAGATATATTAACAGAATATAGGTAACTGACATATATGAAATCAGGTAATACACTGGTGTGCAAAAATTAAGGACGAAGAGGAGAAATTAGCATAACAGCGGAACGAGCAGGCAGAACGGACCGAAAGACCACTCAGGAGATAGACTAGGGTCCGGTACGGTAAGGCATGCGCATATATGCAGCATGACGTAGCGGGGCGGAGGATGAGTGTCGGATGAGCATAGAGCACACGGACGGTGTACACTCAGCAATTCGGTGAAAGCTATTGCACGGTGTACATCGGTTTGAACAACGTCGAGGTACTCCCACCGTGTGATATGGCCAACAGGCAATCCAGTAGACGACATCTGGATGACTTTATCTGAGGTCGCGTCATTGGGAAGTTGGAAGAAGGTGGAAGTGTGACTAGTGTGGCCGAGGAGTTCGGGATCGCTCACAGCATCGTTTCACGAACTTGGAGAGCATTTCAAACGAGAGGAACAGCTGCCCGAGAGTTTAGCAGTGGTCGTCCACGAGCAACCACGGCGGCGGACTAACGGTATATTGTCCTACAGGCGAGAAGAGACAGACGGAAGACAGCGGGAGATCTCGCAAGGCACATGCAACAGACAATTGGACGTCCGTTACCGCGTTTTACCGTGGCCAGGAGGCTGCACAAAGGTGGTCTATTTGCACGACGACCAGTACGGTGTGTACCATTAACGCCTGCTCATCGGAGACGTCGGTTTCTGTGGTGCCAGGAACACATGAACTGGACACATCAGCAATGGGGTCGAGTTCTCTTTACGGATGAGAGTTTATTTAGTCTGACGAACGATTCTGGAAGTATACACATCTAGAGAGAGCAGGAAACACGCAATCACACCTCCAACATCATCGAAAGGCACCAGCTTGGAGGTGGCGGAATTCTCGTTAGGGGCGGTATCATGCTTGGTAGCCTCACTGACCTCCACATCTTCCAAGGAGGTTCAGTCACTGGTGTCCTCTATTGTATCGAGGTTCTCCTGCCTCACGTGCGTCTGTTTAGAGGTGCTGTGGGTCCCGAGTTCCTCTTCATGGACGACAACGCTACACCTCATCGTACAGTGGCTGTCGCAAAGCTGTTGGAGAGTGAAGATATTCAACGCATGAATTGGTCTGCTAGGTCCCCGGACGTAACTCCAATCGAACTCGTGTGGTACCTTCTCAGGAGACGCTTGGCAGTACGTCCTCAGCCGCTAGCAACGATTCCGCAGCTCCGATTGGCGCTAAAAGAGGAATGGGCCGCAATGCCCCAACAGCTCCTTGACAACCTCGTCCTCAGCATGGACAGACGTTGTAAATTCTGCAACGCAGTCAGGGGTGATCATATCCTCTACTAAAGACTGGATTTTTCTTGGCAGCCGCCTGTCACACGGACATTTCTGTCTTCTGTCCAGTTGTGCTCGAAGCTACCTTTTCAATAAAGTGCCTTTGTATGCCTTGGATCCCTTGTTTGGACGGTTGTGTTCACTTATCCCATATTCTGACATCTTGGGGATCTTATGGTATGATTTGAGTCGATGTGGAGCACTTCTGCACGACGTTACATTCGAAAAACCGTCTCGAACTTATTTTTTGCACGCCAGTGTATAAACATAAAAACGTTTTGGTGGTAAGAGTGGTCAAGGATTCTGACAGCCAAATAGGTAGCGCTCACTACTTGGGGTTAAATATATCCGGTTCGTATCCAGCCAAAGAAACGCTTTGATTCGGAAGTCAAGCTGAGTCATTATATTTGGGGTAGACGCTCTTCCAGTTTACCTTTACTATTTTCAGGTAACTTTGGCCCTGGCCGTTTACACCATCGCGTGGCCTAAGTGGTTTTCCTTCCATGATCAACAACTACAGAGAGAGTTCAGAAAGTTAAGCCTCCATATTTATATACAAGCGCAATGGCAAGGTATTAAATTGAAGCCAAACAGGAAAGTAATGCCTCTATATTTATATACAAATCAAGTGGCATGACATCAAATTGAAGCCAAACAGGAACAAAGCTCAGAATTTCTATTTTAATTCATATATTTTAGTTTTTCTACATTGCCCCCTTCACACTCGATACGTCAATGCTTAATAAGCTATTTAAACCCGTCTCTGCAAAAATCTTCAGAATTTTTTCGGAACCATTTCCTTGTAGCGGCTGGAACATCTTTGTCACAGGTGAAATCAATTTATTTCCGATGTCTCTTGAAAGCAGAAAACCACTAGAAGTCGGATTTCTGTATGGCTTCTGAATTGAAAGCACTGGCGTGGGGTTGGCGTTGTTGTGTTACGGAATCATTAGCATATTTTCCCATGCACAAGATTTATTTTTGCTTTAGCTTTTTTAAGGTATGCACCTAGCACTCAGAATTGATAGTCATACCTTTGTCCATGTAATCCTGTTGAATAATGCCTCCGTGGTCCCACAACAGAGTGAGCATGCACTTACCGGCAGAAACTTGAGTTTTGAATTTTTTCGCTCGAGAAAAAGATTAGTGCAGGTATTCCAGCGATTGATTTTTCATTTCTGGATCATTAATGGTAAACCCAACTCTCATGATCAGTCACAATGTTTTGGAGAAAATACTCCCATACTTTTCATAGCAAGCAAGCAACCTTTGGCATTTTCCAAGTCTTGATTTCTTCATTTCAGTCGTTAGATGACGTGATATCCAAAGAGCACACACTTTGTTGTATCTTAAAACATTAACAATGTCTTTGACACTACCTAAACTAATTTTCAGCCTACGTGCTATGGTCCTCTGAGTTATTTTTCAATTTTCTCTAATGAGCTCATCGACGTTTTACCTGTTGAAATCAAAAGTTGCGATTACGGGCCTCCCACCCTGCGGTTGATCTTTTATGGCCAACATTCCTCCATTGTCCTTATATTTTCTTATCCAACAACGAACAATTATGTCCACATTTCTAGAACATAAACTGCCACAGATCTGGCGTGAATTTCTCCGGGAGTACATCTTCGTGATTTAAAAATTCTGTAACTGATGGCTGTTTGACATCCGTCGATACAGTTCTAAAAGAATAACCCATTTTAAATGCAGTTAATAACGAACAAATAGATGTACGGATTTCTATTACGTAGTAAAATGAAGCGAATGGCACAAAGAGTTGTTTGCCGTCTGACTGGTTGCTAGGCAACAACTCATGCGTGAGACATCACTTATTGAACACGCCTCGTACATTATGGCTCGGTATTTGCTTTGGATTCAGTAGCAAATACATTTTTTATTAAATATTTAATCACCCTTCCCATGAATCATTTCTCCTAATTTGGGGAGGAAAATTTCGATGTTACCCTACGACGAATAGTTCTTATGTTCAAAGTTCCAGCACCATAAACTGCCAAAGAACATATTTTTAGAGTATCAGTATCTTTCCGTCTTCCAGTGCCCATGGTGTTGACCTCCCAGGAAAAGTAGCTTATACATCTTTACACGAAACAATCATAAACTTGCAAATATATTTAACTAAATTACACGGATCTATAGCATCTTATTTTTTGCCGATATTTGTGGTATTAGAGCGCACAAATACGATAATAGTTTTACTCTATCATATAAGTTTGTTTTTACGCACAAAATGACGTAGAACGTTGAAATGAGTGTCCATAAAATAGAATAATCTCAAATAGGAAAAGGTATTGAGAAATACTTTTAATTATTAAAGGTGCACACAGCACATTTTAAACATATCTTTTGTTCTCACATATGAGTTTGTCTCTTCCTTGCAAAATGTGTCTTTTCCTCTCAAAACTAGGTTTCTTACAGTTCCATTTGCGAGTTTCCGTTAGTGTCCCTATGTGACCTCTGTCAGTAGTTGCCCAGACATCTACAAATCTTCTCTTTAAATAACTACATGAACCTGCATTCTGAATACCGTGTGTGAAAATTGCAACACGAAGAAAGAATCGCCCGATTCAAATGAAACTGATGTCTCCGATTCCTCATGTTACAGGAGATAACTGCTTACATTTGTTGCGTTTATAACGAAGTAAATTTCTCCGTCATTTCTGTCCACGCCAGGATTCGAACCCGGATCCCCTCATTCCGGAATAACTCACTCTACCAATTGAGCTACGCGGACATGTTATTCTGATTCCTATCTGCCTTTATGTCGTGTGCGTCCTTCTGGCAGGTACGTCACATCTCCTGGTACGTTACATCATCTCCCCCTTATTTTTTTATTATTTTTTTTGAAGTGCTGGAGAAAGGATTCTCTTATTTTTCCTATCTCGCGGTGTGGAAAGAACATCACACCAATGCGAGATTTTTGAACGGTCGGGTCATCCGGATAGTTCGGGCGCCATTATAACGAAGTAAATTTCTCCGTCATTTTTATCCGCGCCAGGATTCGAACCCGGATCCCCTCATTCCGGAATAACTCACTCTACCAATTGAGCTACGCGGACATTTTATTCTGATTCCTATCTGCCTTTATGTCGTGTGCGTCCTTCTGGCAGGTACGTCACATCTCCTGGTACGTTACACGTTATACAAGATCTTTCTGATTCAAAACTCTGTATCATGCCAAACCACCCGGAGCAACAATAACAGACCCTACACGGTGTGGCATTGAATGGAAGCGGTTTTCGATATCGCCCTGGGGAATAACCTGCCAGGTAACTTCTATGCGAAACCAGAGTCCTTTTGTGATGGCTGGCGGAGGGCCTTGACGGGCCAATCGCTCAGCTACCATGTTCCACAGCTGTTTGAAAGAGGTCATATCCCGCAAACGCGTAGGCCAGAGAAGAAGCGGTATCTGCAGTGCATGGAAGAGGTTTTGCATGTTCCGGGCCTCATGTGACTAAGCACTGTCTTACTGGAATATAGAGCCAGGATAATTCTGAAGGAAGCGCATCATCTTTACCTCTAAAATATCCCTGATGTATCGCTGGTTTTTGAGGGTTCCCACAATTCGTATCAGGCAAGAACACAATACCAACCCAAACCATGACGCTTGGCGTTGGGCCAGTATGATGCCGAAAAGTTCACGCTAGAAGGTGCCGTTCATCACGATGCCTTCGTAGACGTACGTGACCATCATGGTGCATCAAGTTTAATTGTGACTCATCAGTGAACACGACCTGTTGCCAATCAGCGCGCCAATGAATGTCTGTCTTCGAGACCCCAGTTCACCCTGGAGCGTCTGGGGTTGAAGGTCAAAGCAATGTGTAGCAATGGGCTGCTAGCGACAAGTCCTCTGGTACGCAGACGACGTCGAACTGTTCTAGAGGACAAAGCCTAACCTGTGACAGTGCTCCACTGCTGCGTTAACACCGTCGATGTTGCTGTGCGATTGGTAGCTGCCATGCGGAAAAAATATCTGCCATCCCGTGCAGTCGTTCTGTTTTACAGTCCATTTACCGGATTTCTGTGCGTCCGAGCCTCACCTGTACATTGAGGCCACGCTTGCATCACTGTATTGGCAATTTCGCGGTAGAGAAATCCAACTTATCTCATACCAATAATCCTGTTTTTCTCAAAATCCGTTAGATGCACATAATGCGAACTTCTTCGGCGACGGGGAATAGTGAGACACAAGGAATGCACTTTCGACTCAATATCAGCTCTTCACTGATTGCAACATCTCGTTTGATCCAGCTCTTGGTACCCAACAACTGACAGTTCGTACGGCGCTACTCCGAAACCACATACGCATTTTCACTGACATTTTAATGATTTGCATGTCCCAACCTGTTCTATACACTGAAGAGCAATTGAATGAGAGATACCTGTCTAGTAACATGTAGCACCACCTTTCGGCTTGATGACGGCGGCGAATCGTCTCGGTATGGACTCGACAAGACACCGGAAGCGTTGGGAAGCCATACGGATCCACGACCACTCAACAAGCTCCCACAGTTCGCGAAGATTTGATGGGGAGGGTCAGAGCCTCGAACATCTCTCTCGATGGCATCCCAGATGTGCTCGATGGGATTGAAGTCAGGTGACCTAGCTGGCCAAGGAAGCGAGGTCACGTCGGCGGAGTGTTCATCCAACCATTCGGATACAATTCGGGAGCTGCATTGTCTTGTTGCAGGATGAGGTCCCCAGTGGGATGTTGAAGACGCCCAAACGGGAGCAAATGGGCGTCCAGGATATCCCGGTAACGTTGACCTGTGAGGGATGATGTCACACGTACCAGAGGTCCCATTTCAGTCCACGTAAACAGTCCAAAGACGAGAATGCCACCCCCACCAGCTTTAAGAGTACCCTGCTGGCAAGAAGGATCTATCGCTTCATGTGGTTTGCGCCGTACTCGTATCCTGCCATCCGCATGTACCACCGTGAATCTCGACTCATCAGTCGAGGCAACATTTTTCCACATGTCTAGGGTCCAGTGGCGATGTTTCCGCGCCCAAGCTAATCTTTGCACCCTGTGATGTGCGGTCACCAGCGGTACCCTCGTGGGACGATGGGTTCTGTACCCCATAGCGAGGAGATGGTTCTGGATGGTGTGGCTGCTTACACGTTTTTGTGCACCAGTGTTAAATTGCCGAGTGATTTCTTGCACTGTGGCCCGTCTATCCGCTGTTACAATGTGAGCTAGCTGACGATGACCCCGCTCATCCACACCCTGTCGCCCACGGCAGTTGGCCCTTGCAGGGATGGTTTTACCGGATTCGATGTAATCACGGTGCACCCGTTACACAGTTGCTCGTGAAAATCCCAATGCCTGCACGACTTCCGAGATGGAGTGACCCATTCGTCGGGCCTCGACAATTTGCCCACTATCAAATGCGCTTAGATCCTTCGTATACTGCGTCCGACTCTTACTGATTCCCTTCGCATCACTCCTTATATTGTCGGATGGCTGCGTACGTCATGTCGTTTCCGTTTACAGAGCCGTCCACAGCGCCACAGTTGCATAACGCCAGCTGTCTCTAATTCAATTGCTCTTTAGTGTATATCCTGTAAGTTTCAAGTTAATACCAGCAGGCCTTCATAGTGTTGCAATTCTCCCAAGCAGTAGTATGTAATCAATCATGTCGATTAAACTTCAGCGGCTTACAGATTATCAAAATACACTGGTGTCCAAAAGTTAAACATAGTTAGAAAAGCCATTTTGGAATAAACTAACGGGAGAAGAAGGTAAATAAAGCACCGAGGATGCGGAATGGGCAAATGGGGAAATCATGGGTAATACCGTGTGACGAACGATAACTGGCATAAAAGGCAAAGCAGCACATTTGTGGAGTTACGAAAAAGCTGCAAAATGCGAAAAGTGAAATTTCTTGTCATCACCGCGTCCTGTGAGTAGTAGACTTTATTTTTAATTAAAACAGTTTGTCAGAAAGACGGCAAGTGGATATGTTTACACGTGGTCGGATTATCGGAATGTTGGAATCCGGCCAGACGCAGAGTAATGTTGCCAGAGCTAGTAGGGTGAATCAATCCATTGTACACACGTTTGGAGAAGCCACCAGGACACCGAATAAGTTAATCATCCACCTGTGGCAGCTCTCACACGGATTACAACGGCACAGGATGATAGGTATGTGGCATTAACAGCGAGACGTAACAGGTCATTGTCAGCAAGAGCGCTTGCTTTGGAAGTTTTTGCGTCCGTTGGACCAGCTATTTCTAGGTAAACTGTGTACAGATGGCACAACGAATAAGGTATATTCGCAAGAAGACCTACAGTTTGCTTCCGACTCACCCCTTCAGCAAGAAATTCCAAGGTAGTGTGGTGCTGACAACATCGAGACCGGGCAGAAAATCAATGGGTTAATGTCCTTAGCTGCGATGAATTCAGGTTCAGTCTCAAAAGTGACAGTCGCCGTGTTCTTATCTGGAAAAAACCTAAAACTCTTTATTCCCTCATAAACATACGAGAATAGCCACATTAAAAAGATGGTGCTGTACTTGTCAGGGCATGGCATTATGTCCAACGGGCGCACATAGCTTCATGTCTACTCTGGAGGAACTTTAACAGGTCGGGGATACAGAGATCAAGTCCTTGAACCCTACTATAATGAATAAGCTTTAACTAGTTTGTTGTTGTTGTAGTTATAATGAACAAGCTTAACTGCTAGTAATGTTGTAGTAGTAATTAAGATGAATAAAGTCTTATGCTGGTTGTTAATAGTAACACTTAATGAAAGAGACCTAACAGCCAGACAGAGGTCTGACAAAACTATGAACTGAGAAAAACGTACTTACTAAGAAAACCTTTTATTAGGGAAACTCCTGGTAGCAATATTATGTTGGACCAACCGTGGTCTTTCAACGGTCGGCCCCGCGACGAGGCGACTCGGCGGCTAACAATTGGATATATGTGTTGGTTCAACGGTTGGATCCACATTGGGAAACTGTTGCAAACAGTTTTCCAATGTGATCATGTGTTGTTGAACAACCATGGTTGGTCATGTGTTGTTGGACAACCACCGGACAACCATTGGACAACCGTTAAGTGGTTATTTGTTGATAAATGGTTGGTCATGTGTGGTTGGAAAAACCGTTGGCCAATTTTCGATAAACAACCAACCTTCGCCCAACGCTGCCGACGCAAAAATATCATTGGGCCAACCGTTGGCCAATGTCAGTGTACTACTTGGGTATTATGTGGAATAAAACGTATTTTTCAATTCAACATCATCTGTATTTACGCCCTCTAGCGGCGAAATTGTACATCGTAAAAAAAAAACGAAATTAAGGATCATCATTCGCATATTTCAGGCTTCCCAATGCAAAAAGAATTTTTCAAATCGGACTAATAGTTGCAGAGATAGCGTGAGGACGGACGGACGGACTGACTGACGGACGGACGGATAAACCGGTAACATAAGCAAGATCTTTTTTTTACAAAAGACGTGCTAAAAATGTAAAAAACAAAGAACTGCTGAGTACGATCAAGTTTTGTGAGAACCGTAATGCGTATGAAATTATATCTTTGTACCGCTAAAATTTGAAGACGCTCTTTATTTTAATTCGCAAGTGATACTAAAATTTCGGTTTCGCCCGTTTTATATAATTATTTTCATCTCATTTAGTGCTCTTTACTTACTGTCAAGGGGCTTTCGAAATAAATAAACGCTTGCCGAGGCGACATATAACAGAGGAAGCAGTCGCCGTTTCGTGTTACTTCTCTTTCTTGCATAAGTAAAACGACGACTAAAGACGGGAATAAAAAACGATCGAATTCCACAGTGACTCCAGTGAAATATGGAGCCTGCACTTGGACGTGATAACGTGTAGATTGCGGTGCGTCCCTTCTGGAACTCCGCCGTCTCCCTGGGACATCAATTAGGTGTCAGCTGGACGGTCGATACGTCGTTAGCTCCCTTTGACACCGTGACGCCATGAAAACGCCCATCTCGGGTACAAGACACTGTGGCCTCCCTTCATCCTTAATGTCGATTATCTTTAGATTTCTTTTGCTTGCCACTGCGTTCTCTGTACTTTCGTTATTGCTTCTCGTTCATTCAAGAACCGGAATGTTATGCAGATTGATTCATTAACTCAGAACGTGAGGTCCATATTTTCACTATATTCATTATCTCAGAGGGTAGGACAAACATTCTTCTACATATTTCAGATATTCACTGATCAAAAAAATACAATACAGCCTCGGTGGCGCAGGAGTCCAAGCACTGACTTCTGAACATTTGTCCGAGATGAATCCGGATCTTTTTTTTTAATTTTATTGAGGGTTTAACGACCACCGTGAGCGACTCAATAGCCTATAAGCAGTCACCCGTTCCTAATATAGGGCCACTGACTCTAGGTAAGTGAGAGAGCCAGCGCCGTAAGACACAAATAACGACCCTGCTTCTCCCGCACACATCTCGGACGAATAAGGGACAGGTTTCGAAACCTGGTGAAGCAACGATGCTGTGTTTGTCCTACGGCACTCGCGCTCTCCCTTCCTATGGAACCAGTGGCTCTAAATTAGAGACGAGCGACTGCTTATAGCCAGTTGAGTTACTCACGGAGGTAGTTAAATTGCAAAAAAAAAAATACACTTTGAAAATAAGTAGTAAAACTTTCATAACGGGATCTTTAAAAGGATAGAAAATGTCCTCAAAATAAAATGGTTTTTATCGCATGATTTGGAAATCAAGCTTCTTCCAGACTTACACGGATAACTCCTACCTCTAAAAATGTTCTTTGTATAAGACCGATGCGAGCTTGACGCAGATTTTCGCTGGGTCATGCTCGCATCGTAAGATGTGCGCTGCGGCAATAGCACCCATTAGCAATAATTGGTTGTGGTTAGCTGTTGTGTGGAATAATGCAATTCAGAACTTCTTCTGGCTGCTTGTAGTCTGTTTTCTGTGCGTACATCTATGTGTTTATGAGCACAGATTCAAACGCAATTTGAGAATTTTTACTCTTATTTGCGACGGGAAGGAGTGCTGACGATACACTGAATGCCAATTTGCATAACAGGGTTTTGGAGGATTGTCTGAAGATCGTTGCAGAACGTAAGCCCAGTCCTCTTCTGCAAAATGTATTATATCCTTTTCATATACAGTGGCCGTTCCAAAAAAACAGTGTAAAATCACACAAAATGAAAAACATATAGGTACAACAAAATAAACTGAAGAGCAATTGAATTAGAGATACCTGTCTAGCAACGTGTAGCACCACCTTTCGACCTGATGACGCCGGCCATTCGCCTCGGCATGGACTCGACAAGACACCGTAAGCGTTGATAAGCCATACGGATCCACGACCCCTGAACAAGCTCCCACAGTTCACGAAGATTTGATGGAGGGGGTCAGATCCTCGAAAATCTCTCTCGATGGCATCCCAGTTGTGCTCGATTGGATTGAGGTCAGGTGACCTAGCTGGCCAAGGAAGCGATGTCACGTCGGTGAAGTGTTCAACCAACCATTCGGATACAATTCGGGAGCAATGGCACGGTGCATTTTCTTGTTGCAGGATAAGGTCCAGTGGGATGTTGAAGACGCACAAACGGGAGCAAATGGTCGTTCAGGATATCCCGGTAACGTTGACCTGTGAAGGACGGTGTCACACGTACCAGGGGTCGCATTTCAGTCCACGTAAACAGTACCCAGACGAGAATGCCACCCCCACCAGATTGAAGAGTACCCCACTGGCAAGAAGAATCCATCGCTTCATGTGGTTTGCGCCGTACTCGTATCCTGCCATCCGCATGTACCAACGTGAATCTCGACTCATCAGTTCAGTCACCATTTTTCCACATGTCTAGGATCCAGTGGCGATGTTACCGCGCCCATGATATTTGCACCCTGTGATGTGGGGTTAGCAGCGGTACCCTCGTGGGACGATGGCTTCTGTACCCCATAGCGAGGAGATGGTTCTGGATGGCGTGGCTGCTTACACGTTTTTGTGCACCAGCGTTAAATTGCTGAGTGATTTCTTACACTGTGGCCCGTCTATCTGCTGTTACAATGCGAGCTAACGGAAGATGACCCCCTCTCATCCACACGCTGTTGTCCTCGGCAGTTGGCCTTTGCAGGGATGGTTTTACCGGATTCGATGTACTCACGGTGGACCCGTGACACAGTGGCTCGTGAAAATTATAGTGCCTGAACGACCTCCGAGATGGAGTGGCCCAATCGTCGGGCCCCGACAATTTGCCCATGATCAAATGCGCTTAGATACTTCGTCTTACCTATACTGCGCCCGACTCTTACTGATTCCCGTCGCATCAATCCTTATATTGTCGAATCGCTGCATACATCATGTCGTTTCCGTTTACAGGGCCGCCCACAGCGTCACATTTGCATAACGCCAGCTGTCTCCAATTCAATTGCTGTTCAATGTGCATGTTATTCTTTCTCAAAGCATCAACCCTCGGATGATATGCAACGTTCCAACCGTTTAGTCCACTTTTCAAAGCATGTGGCGAATGCATTTTGTGGAAGCTGCTTTAGCAACCCCTGTGAGCTTTCATAACGTCAGCACCTGTGCTGAATTTTGCGCCACGGAACTTCTCCTTCATTGTTGAAAGCAATCAGAAACCGCATGGGATGAGGTCAGGACAGTAGGCAAGCTGTGGCATGATATCAATACTGCATTTCGTAAGAAACTGTTGAACACAAGCAGCCACATGTGGGCGTGCGTTATCATGGTGTTCCACTTGCCCACCAGTTCTGGTCGCTTAAGCGATTTGTGTCGTCGAAGACACTTCAAGACTGAAATGTAATAGTCAGCAATGTCTTCACACGTCATTCGTCGTTCGTTTTGCAGGATTGCCCAAACAGTGTTAATAACACGCTCCGTAGCAACACTTTCAGGTCGATCAGGCCTAGGAACGAGTTATGTCGACCAACGCCCTTTTCTGAAATCATGGCGCTATCTAAAAATCGTTGACCCACCCAAACATTTTTCTTTGAAAGCTTTTTTCATTCAATCAACTTCTTATGGAGCCCTTTTGCCCAAACGATAGCAAAGTTTTATCGCACAACGCATTTCACAACTCTGAATCACTCACATCGATAGCTGTATAGCGAAATGCAGACGTACCTTAAACAACTGCGGACGCCCCGGTGGCACAGTGGTTTATGCGATGGCTTCTGATCATTCGTCCGAGATGGGTCCGGGTTCGATTCCCGGCGAGGCGTCTTACGGCCCTGGCGCTCTCCCTTCTCTGAAATCAGTGGCTCTAAATTAGGGACGGGTGACTGCTTATAGCCCATTGAGCTGCTCACGGTGGTCGTTAAGCACTCAATCAAAAAAAAAAACTGCGCAATAACAAAACCGGAATCTTCTGCCGAGGAAATAATTATTGATATACCAGAATTCCTTAATTCAGTTAGTCGTCTGCGTTGTTATTTTCCCTTTCACAGTGTTGCCAACTCAAAAAAAACTTAGTCTCAGTTTTTATGGAACGGCCGTTGTATTTTTTTCAATTGGGGTTTAGCTACCATTGTTAGCAAAACCATGCGTTAAAAGCTGTAGCTTGTCCTTAATTTGGCGCCTCTGGGTAGGGGAGAGAGCCAGTGCCATAAGACAAACACACAATCCATGCCTAACTGGGATTCGAAGCCAAACCTAACTGGGACGAACGGTTTTTTTGTCGGCGCTCATACATTTGCGTCATGACTGCCGCATCCATGTTTATCTATGCATGCTTTGTCAAAATTTCCAAAATACATACGGAGAAAATGTTTGCCAGTAGCTGTAAAGTGACCCATGTGTTCCGGTATTTCTAAACATAACTTATGAGGGTATCGTCGTTGTCGTTGCGAAAAAACATAGAAGATAGCGAAAAGTAGTTCATGAAGGCGCCATTACCGTGAGGTAACAGTTCATGTGATAAAATGGAGCCATGAATAAAGTCATATTCTACAATAACGACAAAATCAAAGGAGTCAAACGTCCTTGTGGAGAAATAAAGCACCTCTCAAGGAAAGCGTTGGCCACTTCAAAACAATATAACATTATATTATTCGGAGTAAACTGAAAAGTACGTATAACGAAATGTATATACACGAGGTAATAATACACTGCTGGCCACCCAAAATGCAACACCAAGAACGACGCATCCGATTGGTTTGAAATTCGCAGCATGCGTCGCCCGCGAGAGGACAGGCAAACGATTAGCATTGAAGGGCATATGCAAATGATGTGCGCCCGGCACGCCACCGAGAAGCACTATAAGCAGGGTGCACAGAAGGTGCGGTGTAAGTACTTGAAGTGTGTTGTGCTGCCGGACCTGTGCCTGAGAAGCTTCCTGAGGCTTCGTCGCAGAATACGGCAGTTATTACAGCACGTTTCAGAGTTCGACAGAGGACGAAAAGCGAATTATCGCCACGGCGGTTTATCGTACCGAGACATCGGCGCCCGTGTGGGACGACATCCAGACATAGTGAGGCGAGTATGGATTCGGTGGGTGCAGGAGGGACGGGCGAACCGACGTGAGCGATTGCCGCAGCCGCGGCACACCACCGAACGAGAGGACCAGCATGTTGTGCGGCGGGCATTGACGGCTCGCACCGCCACATCACGAAGATTAGCGCAGGAATTAGGGTGTGTTGCGCAACAACCTGTGTCAGCACGTACCTTTCGACGTCATCTGCAACGGGACTTGTCGCACGGCGCCCATTTCTCCGATTACCATTGACGTTACACAACCGGCGAGTGCGGCGGCAGTGGGCCGTTGAACGCCGCACCTGAACTACGGAATGGCACGACATTTGTCTTCTCCGACGAATCCCGCTTCTGCCTGCAACACCACGATATTCGGATCCGCCTGTGGCTGTACCGTGGCGAGAGACTGTATGACGCCTGCATTAATCATCACCATACCGGTCCGTCACCTGGCGTTATGGTTTGGGGCACAATTGGATATGACACCCGCACCCTTCTAGTACGCATCACCGGTACACTCAACAGCCACCGCTACATATCTAACGTTTTGAAGCCTGTAGTGCTCCCTTACCTGCAGAACTTACCGGCGGCCACGTTTCAACAGGACAATGCGCACCCGCAGGTGGCACACATCGTGCAACAATTCTTCACGGCCCACCAGGTGTCACTGCTGCCGTGGCCCGCCTGTTCTCCCGATATGTCGCTTATCGAACACGTCTGGTCGCTGATTGGCAACCGAGTGGCCCGGCAAGCACCACCCGCGGCTACGCCTGATGAACTATGGCAACGTGTGGAAGCAGCCTGAACCGACATACCCCAAGCCCACATCCAAAGCCTCTTTCGTTCGATGCCGCGGCGTGTAGCGGTCGTTATTGCCAGCCATGTGGGCCACAAGAACTATTGATGTCTGCGTGTTCCGCAAGTCGCACGTGCCTGTAAGCTCAATCGTTTCATCTTTGTATCTGTTGTTATGTGTCCAGTAAATCTGGCTTTGCTATCTCGTGTCCTTCTTGGTGCTGCATTTTGGGTGGCCAGCAGTATAATTAAACCTTTCTAGTCAGAGCAACCCACAGGGAAAACCAGTGGAGGGATTCGTCTGTATATGATCACTTCTCGGAATATGGGGAAGAGAGTTAAAAAATGAAAAGAAATAAATTATAAATTTACTTGCAAGGGAAATATTGGCGACAACATCCATGCCCCACTGGAATTCGAACCCGGATCCACTAGTACGAACGGTCATTATTTAGCGCTTAGACCACTGCTCCACCGAGAACTTTCGCACGATTTCCAGAGAAGCAATGGTACAAATTTTGCCTGAAATCTATGTTACTCGTGAAGCTTTACTGTAAGAATATTTCATTCCTTCTAGTGGGGCGAATGGGTATAAAGGAAGATGGGAGAGTTTTCCTAATTCATCTGGGGATGCTATAATCTAAATTATGCCTGAATGTACCTTACTTGTGAAGCTTAATGCGAGAATGGGGAAAATGCTTCTGCAGCGCGTTGCGAATATACACGTCGCATACCACCGCGAGGATACTAACTTACACCGTGTGCACCACGAAGCATGGTTCATCGATTTAAGGAGATGACGTGCTTGACAGTCAAATCAGTAGGAGAGCGTCAATCCAACCATCCTCAAGAGATTGAAGACGTTGCTACGTCAGCCGTAGAGCAGTTGATTTGTTGTCTTTTAGATTCAGCAGCGCACAAGCGAAACCAAAGCAGTCAGATATTCCCTACATAGGTAGCTATGTGGAAAATTTTGCGTGCAGCGGTAATATACAAACTTACTCATAACCAGACATTTAAAATATAAGACATAGGCTTCCTACCAAAGTTGTTTTCATTGGTGCGCATGGAGGTAGACGAAGCTGAGTCGTCGGACATCCTCTGGAGAGGTGAAAATAATTTTAATATCAGTAGAAATTTGAACACCGAGAACTGCGGAATTGGTGAAAAGGAATCTACATGACTGTCAGCAAATTTCCTTAAATTAACCAAAAATAATCGCATGTACAAAACTTACGGTAGCGTGTCTTATAGGCCTACATTTCAAAGAAGAAAATGATATAACTGGACCTGTAACCTGTATCGTAACCTTACAGTGCTACCGGGACATGATACAACGATGAACCATTGCAATATGACTACCTACCTAATAAGCTGCAGAATCCCCTTTAGCCCAAAAAACCGCAGCCACTCGGCGAGGTATCTACTCGATGAGGTGGTGACAGGTATCTGGGTTATCTGGTAACATTCTGTCAATAGCATTTCCTCCAGTTCTCGTTCATTTCGGGGTGGTGGTGATTTAGTGCGAACCCACTTTTCTAATTCGAAACACTTATGTTTGATTGGGTTTATGTCATGTGAATTAATAAGTCAGGGAATTAACATAAAGTCATCAGCGTGTCCCTCGAACCACTCCTTGACGATTCTGGCAGTGTGAATTGGCGCATTATCCTGTTGGTAATGGCCATCACCAGCAGGAAACACGGTTGCCATGAATGAGGGAACTCGGTCAGCAACGATGTTAAAATACCTGACAGCTGTCAGGGATTGTGCTATTAGAATAATGGGGCCTAAAGTGTCCCAAGGAAATATCGTCCACGGCAAAACACCGCTGCCGCTGGCCTGTTCCTGTCCAACAGTGCCTCCAGGTGCCCTAACCTTCGTTGGTAATCGGCGCAATCGCACTCGGTAGTCCACGTGATGCACCAGGAAGTCTGATCTCGATGATCTTGGGCCCATTTGATGCGTTGTTGGCGATGACGTGCAGTGACCATGGGGACCCGACTGGGGCTTTGGTGAACTGTGTTCTGTGACACATTGTCCTGATCTCCACTGTTGTAGCTGTGAGTGATTTGTCGCACTGTGGCCCTGCGGTCGCTGTGAACAATGCGCGACAGTATCCGCTCCTCTCTAGCATCAATGAGCTGCGAACGAACACACAGCGGGACGACGGTTCGTCGTTTGGCTATCTGTGCACCACTTTTGATACCTACTCAACACAGCGAAACGTGAACAACCCACAAGCCACGCCGTTTCCGAAGTCGTAGTTCCGAGGCACCGGGGTAATTTGTCCTCGATTAAACTTCGATAAATCGGCTGCTTTTCTCATTCTGACTCCGAACACTTTACTAACCGAAAGCCGGTCCTTGGGTTGTATATATATACTGCTGTGTGAACAATATATGCCCCACCGTTCGGTCTCCAGGCGCGCTCATTTCTCTAAACTGGGGGTGGTCCTAATATGTCTCATCGGTGTATAGTTTTGTGCTTTCAAAGCTGCATTGAAGAGGATTTCGTAACAAAATCGTTTTTATGAAAGACAGAGCTACTCCTTACATCAGACGGTATGTTTGTTTTGAAGCTTAACGACCACCGTGGGCAACTCTAAAAGTTATAAGCAATTGCAAGTCCCTAATTTGAGGCCACTGGTTCTATAGAGTGGTGTGAGCAAGTGCCTTAAAGCAACATCGTACCCATTCCTCATATAGGAATTGAGCTCGAGCCCACTCGGACGAAGAATGGGAAACCAGCGCGTAGACCACTGCGCCACCGGGACGGCTCAGATGGCATGGAAATCAGTTGCTGAAGTAAAGTTTCATAGAGTGTACATTCGCCGGTTGCTCATTTCCAACAGCATGGGCATCTCTTTGATCAAACATTGAACTCGGTGGCTTTTGGCTCACGTGGAAAGCATAGTGTATCGTGGCAATGTTATTCATTTGGCAAACTTCAAGAGCAAAATCGTACAGCGCATGAGAAACATCACCCTAGATCAGCTGCGTTCTGCTGTTCAGAACGGTGCTTGATGAATTCACGTTTTGGTCCAACAGAATGACTGACCCATTGACACCCAATAACTCGTACTAACTCTGTGTGCTAAAGTAACCTCGAGTGCATCCTTGTGTTAAAGAATCACCATTAGGTCACTACAAATTGATGTTTGGAAAGAAGCAAAATCAACTTAGTCAAATAGTTCTTTTGTTACTCACCCACCCTTATAAGATCAAAATTGCCATTTTATCCACTTGTAGCGCCAAATTTTCTCCTTGGCGATGATTTCTGAATTATAATGTTTTTGAGTTTCAAAAATCTTTCTCCAATTGTCTGGGAAGTGTTTCTATCAAGCGCGATTAAATTCTGCTGACTAGTGGTCCTCATGGTGGCTCTTAATACGCTTGTTTTAATTCGGATCATCCTGTAGATCAGTAATTCTGCTTACCTATTTACATTGTGTGTGCTGTTAAGGAAATAAATTTTATTAAACCAGCTCTGAAACAGTCATTATGAAATTTAGAAAGTTCTAATCGGAAGAAATGACCGTACTATGTTATTATGTGCAAACGTTATACATGGTTTTTTAGTAGAGAAGAATTTTTTAAAATAAATAATATACTCACGGACAATGAAATTTGCGCACCAAGAAGAAAGCATCGTATTGAACTCAAATTTTACTGACGTAATGATACAGATGATTGATGCACACGATGGCAGAAACAGAGTTGCAGGACAATTACAAAGGGATATGTGTCAGGCAGTCCGGTCATCTTCAACAGAGCGTTGCACCGCCTCGTGCGGCGGTACATGCTGCAAAGCTGTCCACCATGGAGGCGAACAGCCTCCTGATGTTGTCCTGTTGCTGACTGACCCATTCGTGTTGGACGGTGTGCTCCAAATCCCTGATAGTGCGGCATGGAGGCAGCTGGCGTTTACGCTGGTCCCACACATGCTCGATAGGGGACATGTCCTAGAAGCGGGAAGGCCTAGGAAGTGTTTTGATATGACGTACGCAGTCGTGGGTTACCCAAGCCGTGTGTAATCGGGCATTATCCTGCTAGTATAGCGCACCCGGAATCCCGGCCAGGAATGGGAATACATGGGGACGTAGTATCTCATCGGCATACCGATGACCTGTCAATGATCCCCGTACCACTACTAGAGCTGCTCGGCTATCCTAGGCAATTGCAACCTAGACCGTAATTCCTGCAGTGGCGCTCAATAGCGAGTTTGGGATTGTTCCGTTGACCCGGAGACCTCCACACTCGGACACGATGAACAGCTGTCCCCAAAACGAAGCGGCATTCATCACTAAACACCACACGTCGCCAGTCTGTGGCATTCTACGTCGTTATGGCCCGGCACCACAACACCCGGAGCCGGCGCTGTTCCGGTGTTAAAGGCAGCACACCTAAGGGGCGCTGGGATCGCAGATTCTCTTCCGCGAGGCATCGGGAAATGGTTCGTGGGCACGTAGAAGCCACTGCATTTACCTGTAATGTGGACTGTGTCACCGTTAAGCACGATCCGTCGATTCTCTCTACTGGTAGTCCTTCTGGTCCGTCCGGAGACGCTCCGCCGTGTGGCAGTGCCGGAACGTGCACACTGCTCCCAACACAGTCGGACGGTATGGTCCGAACGATCCATGTGGTGGCGCGCCGCCCACTCTGCGGTTTTCATCCCGATGATCAGGCCTCTCTCAAAGTCCGTAAGTTGCGTCTACCTGGCATTCTCTTCACTCTGTACTCTTGTTTGCGTCGGCTGGTTCTTTTCGCTTTCATGGGGCATCGACTACACACCGGTTTATCAGGCTAAACAGAAATCATCGCTCTTTCCACGGCTGCCGATTCGTACTTTCAGCGCCACCACAGGGTGTACGGTCATGCACCGGCACCAAACGTGGATCGTTTGCATACCAGCACTCATTCTGGCTATTTGCAAAGTTTCGCGGTTGCAGAATGTTTTCTTCTAGGTGCGCAAATTTTATTGTCCGTGAGTGCATCTTTATTATTTACTTATAGCTGCCATTATTATCTATCACCTCTAGATTTATGTTCATTCAGTCTTGTTGGTAGTGTACGTTTTGTGGATCCTATATATTTACTATCGGGAGTGTCAGCATCAATATTTTTTAAGGGAATGCTGTAAACGCCAAATTTGTTTAGCTTTGTTACCTGGTCTCGATCTTTTTTAATTAACTGGAAAATGTTTGTAGTACGTATTCCGAATTCCAGGTGAAAGTTTCTGCAAATGGCTTTGAGAACAGGTGTTATGGTTGAATAATAATCTATGGCACCTATATATCTACGAGGTTGTTGGTCCCTCTGGAGAGTAGTTGAGTTTTCTTGGTGGAGCTTCTTAAGAGCTTTTTTTATGATAAATGATTGTAATTCAAAACCCATAATATGTAAATAAAATGCGAAAAGTAACTTGAAAAAAATACTTTTAATAATTATAATTAAATAGATGCAGCGAAATTTATAAAAGCAAAAGATTAGTCACTCGTTTTTTTATTTCTACACCCATCTTCTTTATCTGCTGCAAGCACGGCATCTTCGTGAAATGATCTTTTCTTCACTGAAAAGCTATGCTACGCTAACAAGCAATTCAGAAAATAGTGCTTTAAGCTCACCACGCAACTTGAACCGTGTTATGTGCAAATAGTATGTGTTCTGCTCCACCCGAGAATCTGCGCAGTTCTTGCAAGAGGTTCACTGGTTTCCGCAATTTACGTCGCACATCTGAGAACTCTGGTGTTATCTGGAGCTTATATAGATTCCGCCATGTAATGTTTATGCATCCAGTTACTCGTCAGATGTAAAATTGAGTGCTTAAATTAAGAGAGATCCAGGCTTTAGTGTCTTTTTTTTTTCTTAAATGAAGCAAAATGGTTTTTTGTTTCATGGTTTAACGACCACCATGAGTAACTGTTGGAACTACAATCAGTCGCCCTTCCCTAATGTAGGAACCACTGAATCCAGGAAAAGGAGAGAGGCAAATAAGGCAAATACAGCCCCTATGACTCATGTGGCACTGCAATCTGAGCCCAACTCCGAATACTTTCTAGATTCAAAAGCTCTGACCTCTTGGCCACGAAACATTTTTTCAATCGCAATTAGCATGCATTATGTGGTTCTCGTGCAACTTCTTATATGCAAGAAGCTTTTCCGTTGCCTGCTTTTCATTCGTGATTTTGCTTTACGACAATTACTGCACTTAAAATGTCTGTTCCAAATGTCTTCCTGACGTTATATGAATAACAATCACGGATGAAGGATACAAGCATGTTAAAGTCATGCATAAGTCACCAAATTCATGAATTTGTTCAAAAGTGTTATATGAAAGTTATGGTGACAGTTCTGAGATACAAAAACATGCATTACACGGAATAGCTTAGAATGGTTGGTATATAGCTCTAACTGCAAAGCGCAATTGATGCATAACACCTCGTTAACATTTCTTGGGGCTTGCTTCGGCAACAAAAAGATAAGTATCAAGGTGAAATGTATCCAGAAAGCTTCGAGAAAGTGCAATGTGTTTCAAGAACTGTAGGGTCTGTATCGGCCTTAAACGTGGCTACAAAACAGCCAGATTAGCATAGATTCGGCAACATCGCAACTGGACACCTCAGCAGTGGGGACGTACACTGCTCGACATTGAAATTTCCCCACGAGGGTGAAATTGAGCATGCAAAGAGGAAGGTAACATAAGGGTTAACCCATGCAAGGTCACATAAGGGATTTCCTTGATGTTATTTTCTCCAACGCGCAGTGTATATCACATGAGATGATGCAGCACAATGGGTACGCCTCACTAAGTGGTTGCACGGCAGCGAACGGCACTACAGGCAGCAATACGGCTTGGCAATGAGTCATACAGTCGACGGATATCCTCCTTAGGAATGGAACGCCAAGCACGGTTGACTTGCTCCTATAATTCATCAACATCGTGCTCAGGCACATTGGATTGCAAACGACGTCCAATATGGTCCCACAGGTTTTCGATTGGGGTTAAATCGGGCGATCTTGCTGGCCATGACAGTGTTTGAACATGTTGCAAACATTGTCGGAGACCCGAGCGGTTTGTACACGGGCGTTTTCTTGCGGGAAATAGGGCTGCTGTAGGCCATCCAGGAATGGCATCAAAATGGGCTTCAAAACCTCGCTCACGTATCGTGCAGATATCAGTGTGCCGGTGATGCGGACAAGATGTGACCTGCTGTCATGCGCAATAGCACCCCGTACCATGATACCTGCCTAACAGGCGGTGTGGCGGTCATGAGCGAAACCGAGAACCGTCCGCTTACCAGGGTATCGCCAGATACGGATCCGGCTATCGTCAGCAAAGACAGAAACGGAATTCGTCACTGAAGACCACAGTGGTCCATTCGTGACCCCAGTTCGCATGACTTTGGCACCAAGCCAGACAAGCGCTGCGATGTCCGGCCATTAATGTCGATCGACGTAATTATTGCTTACTGCGCAGGCTTGCCACATGTAACATTCGGTTTATAGCTCGGGTCGTTAGGACGACGTCCATGGCCGATGACACAGAACGTCGAATATCGGCTGCCGTGCTTTCTGATGAGCACGATTGTATAGAAGAAGCCGCCGATCCAGGCATGCTGACGTCTGGCGGACTGCACCGCTGCCGCTCCGACGCACGTTAGAGCATTCCTGTAGCCACTGGTGCAAACAGCGTCCAACAATCCGGGCATCCCACTGCGCATGCGTAGCGATAGGACGAGTAGACTAGCCCGCTTCACACAGGTCTACAATTCTTCCTCTCTGTGACGCATTCAAATGGCGATAAATCGGCCGGCCTCGTGTATCCGGCCTTTTTGGCCTTAGCTGAACAATTTCCCAACACAAACAACAAATCTGAAACGTCCGCGACATTTCCACTAGGGATGGTAATATGTGGTCGCTAGTGGTTGCTCATGGTAATGTGACGCATATTCCCATCCCTGTCGGCTCCAGTTTAACATCATTTCATATATCGAGTGTGTTCACCCGCCCTGCGATTTGTATGTTCGTAGTACACTTCCTTCTGGGAGGGAAAATTTCTATATCCAACAGTGCTTATATTCTTTACAGATGGGTCAAGATGTTTGTTAATAAGTGATTCTCGAAACCCGCACACCTGGAAAGAAGTAGGCATCAGAAATTACTTCTCGAATACAATGAAAGGGAGTCACTTTTGGAAAAGAGAATGAGATCCTAGAACTCCATGTATGGATTAGCCGACTTCTAACGAGAGCCCTGATACAAACGTAAACATCACCCTTATCTGTCTCATTAACATGCATCTTTCACTTTTGACCAAACGCCAGGTTCACAAACCAACATTCAGCTCTTTCTCTCTTTAAAGTTATAAACTGCTTCAGGAGAATGAACCAAAATTTACATAAGAGTACACTAACCAAAAAGGAAAGCTAAATTAGAGTTTACATTACAGCTTGTCCTCTCTTGTCCTTACAGCTTGTGGACAAAATACACTGGCGGAAAGTGAAAAAGGAACACCAAGAAGGAGACGTCTGATACCAACGAATTTCATTTATACAGCATAATAACGGAATACAGAGGATAACGTGATCAAAACATTATGGCAAAATACAGCTGTATTTGCTGGTAAACTGAAAAATAACATTTCCATGTAACATGGTTAGTACGAGGTTGAACCGCCATGAACTGCGTCACACTGTGCAATTCTGGCATGGAGTCTGTCGTACAGATGTTGGATGTAAGTTTGGGGTATTGTATTCCAAGCATCCTCAACCTGGAAGCGTAAATCGGGAATGGTCGTGGCTGGCCGTGGAGACCGTATAAGTCGTTGCCCCATAAAATCCCACACGTGCTCAATGGGGGACAAATCCGGTGAACGTGCAGGCCATGGAAGTTGTCTCACACCCAAAAGTGCATGTTGCGTTGCACGTGCCGTGTGTGGGCCTGCGTTATCTTGCTGGAAAACACCACGATGGACCGACCTTACAAATGGCACAACAACGGGCTGAGTGATGTTGTTGATGTAGGAGGTGCTATTTAACGTACCCGGTACAAACACTAGTTGTGTACGGGAGCGATAGCAAATCGCTCCCCACACCAGGAGGCCGGGTGTAGGCCCTGTGTGTCGCTGGCGGATGCAAGAAGGGTGGAAACGCTCCCCTGTGCGTCTGCGAACACGCATAGGGCCATCGGAGGCTCCCAAGCAGAATCTGCTTTCATCGCTGAACACAACAGATCGCCATTGCGTTCTCCAGTGCAGACGTTGGCGACACCACTGCAGCCGTTCCTGACGGTGGGCTGGTGTCAGAGGTACACATGCCAGAAGCACACGTGCACGTAGTCCTGCATCCAGTAGACGGTTGCGGATTGTTCGCACAGTCACCTCAGGTGCAACGGCAGTTTGGATTTGCGTCGCAGTGGTTGTTCTGCTTGACAACGCCGCTCTTCTTATGCGTCGATCGATCCGCTCATCAGTCCGTCTGCGACTCCCGGTTCCACGTCTTCTCGTGTGAAATGTTCCTCGGACCATCTATGCCACCATTGTACCACCACCGATACTTCCCGTCCAATTTGCTCCGCAATACGACGATACGACCTCCCGGCCTCGCGTAGGCCGACTAGACGGTTTTGCTCAAAGTCCAATAAGGTCCAGTTTTAGACGTCAGCGTTGTGGAGTCTGTTTGGTGTCAGTAAGGTGTACACAACCAGCTGTACCTGCTCTACAAGCCTCGAAACGATAAAAATGTGATGCATCAAGTGCATTTCGATCCAGTTTCTTTTACAAATAAATGTATCCAATCCATAACTGCCCCCGAACGTAAAATTTGTGATTGAAAAAAAACCCAAAATTTTTGGAAAGGTTCATGAAATAGAGTTACCTGTTCTAGAATGAATATGATATTTATTTCCTACTAGATACTTCAAACCACGCCCTAAAAAACGAGAAGCTACAATTCCAAATCCCAGGGCACAGGATAAAACCCAATTCAGAAAGAAATTTTCAAATTGTACTTCTAAAATTTCCAATTCTAGCAAAAACCGACACATTTCAGAACACAAGAGTAGCACAGCAACGAAAAGTGAAAAATAGTAGGATTCAAGAAGGTTTGATCTCGTATTCATAAATACACTGACGTAAAGAAAAGCACGCCATTTTATGATATAAATGAAGAATACCGGCCTGTTAACGACATGTTGCGATCATCATGGGCGGGCTGTTTAGTTATCAATTATCTTTTATTATTCATACGAATTTTTCTCTTCATTATCCTGGATGCTCAAGAAAGTGAAATAATAGTTGTGGTTAAAAATAAAATGTGAGAAATTTCTGATATAATGAAACCTCACTGTGCAAAAAATAGTATTATAGTAGTATTCTTCTCAATCCATAGCTAAGTATCAAAATGCCGCCCCGGTGGCGCAGTGGTCTAAGCTCTGGCTTGTAGCCATTCGTCCAATTTGGGTCCGGGTTCGAATCCCTGTGAAGCATGGATGCTGTGCTTGTCTTATGGCCCTGATTCTCTGCCTTCCCTGGAACCAGTGACCCTAAATTAGAGACCGGTGACTGCTTATAGCCCATCGAGTTGCTCATGGTGGTTGTTAAACCTCCAATAAAAAAAAAAAGAAAAAGAAAACAGAAGTATCAGGATTGCCTAAATTTCCATTTCTGAAGAACAGAAGCTGCAACGATAGCGCTGGCTACAGACGGTTCGTCCTAGATCGGTACGGGTCCTAAAACCGGTGAAGCATGGATGTTGTGTTTTTCTTACGGCACTGGCTTTCTCCATTCTCTGGAACGGGTGGCTCTAATTTAGAGACGCGCCACTACTTATAGGCCATCGAGTCGGCCACGGTGGTCGTTACACCCCCAAACAAACAAGAAAAATATTAAGTTAATGAAGGACACTCGGAAGCCGAACCATTTCTTTAAATGTGTTAGTTCCCTCCACATATTTTGCTGTTCCTTTTTGCCCTAGGTTTTAACTAAAGCTTTGCTAATGCAACGTACTCATAGAAAAAAAGTATCTATAGCTCCTGAGAAGTGGAAACAAATCCATGTGGGACGTATATCTGTAATTCAAGTTTTGAGTTTCTATTTCTTACGTAAACTTTGGTACTTCTCAGATTTTCCTACTGAACAACACATTATTTCCCCGAATTTCTTTATACGTTTGGCAACGCTGACAGCGAATTAATACAAACCAAAATTCTACGACGAAAGCAAACTGTGTGGAGATTGTAAGGGCGAGAAGATGCTATCATCAGCTGATTGTTAACGGGAATCTACGCAAGCATTAAATATATGCTTGATTGTTCGCTCATATAAGTGTGACTTTTACAATTGGAGAAAGAATAAAAGAGTTTGGACTTGTCGCCTAAGGTGTTCATTATTATGACTCCTGTCAGAGTTTAGTTACTATATTGGTTCAACATATAGTGATCTGGTAAAGGTCAAAACAACTTCCAAACATTACACATGTTATTCTACTGTTTACAGGGCCGACTTTAGGACTGGGCCGCCGAACCTGGCGCCAAAATCAGGGGTGGGGGGAGACTCCGAGATGAACTTTATTTTATTTACTTATTATTATTATTTTTTTTTTTTTTTTTTGTAAAATGGAGAGAAAGAAAGTAAAGATATCCTGCATGTATTGATCGTAATTTGAGGTGATGATAGCTCACAACGAAATGTCTCGCTATCACAATCCAAGTCATCAGAACAGACTATTGTTACCATTAAGTGCAAAAACGAGCGCTGCTGTTGTCGTTGAATTCGGGATAAATGCGCGACTGTTAATTCATTGCGTATATCTTCTATATATCGGTGAAAAACCATACAACCTAACACACAGGAATTGCTAAAGAATGCTAAAGCCGCCTCCCCGGTGGCGGAGTGGTCTAAGCTCTGGTTTATGACCATTCGTCCGACAAGTGTCCGGGTTCAAATCCCGGTGAGGCATGGATGCTGTGTTTGTCTTAAGGCGCTGGCTGTGCCTCTTCTCGGGCGTTAGTGGCCCTAAATTAGGGACGGGCGACTCCTTACAGCCCATTGAGTTGCCCCCGGTTGTCGTTTAACCTCCACAAAAAAGAAAAAAAAATGCTAAAGCCTCCTAGATGACTGTATATATAATTTCCTTCTAATTTATATTTTTAGTCAAACGCAATGTATGCCGAGCAGCAAAACAAACTGCGATTTCAAAGGAAAACAAAGAACTATCGACAAAAACTTCTAATAGATTTTTTCCTCTCACAAAAGCAGACAAAACTCTACAAAGGAAAAAATGTAAGTGAAAAAGCAGCAATATTATTGATCTCAGATCATAACGTGTTGTGATGCTATTCTATTTTATATATAAAAAATTACATTTGCAGCTTTGTTAAAGAAAACTTATTCTCATAGTTGTTAAAGAAAACTTATTCTCATACATTTGCAGCTTTGTTAAGAAAACTTATTCTCATCTGTTGTGATGACTTGGATTGTGTCATAAACCAGATGAAACCAGATGGCGGAGAGGCCACTTTCATAGAAAAAAAAATTCCAGTGAAATTAAATTATGTTATTGATCTTAATATGTAACATCTCACGAGGTCGTTTTTGTGGGCAAAACAGCGCATGGATATTTATGAAAATATCAACGGAAGAAAAGGGAATTTTAATGAGAAATGAAATATTATTTATCTCTAAGCGTGACTCCTCAAGAGGCCTTACTTTTGTGCAATGAAATAAGAAAAACGTTTTGTATTCCTGAGCGAAAACGAAGCAGTATTATTTAATACATGTTTAACTTCGCAAGACTCATTTCTTTTATTTAATACACAGTATACAGATATGTGAAAAAGAATCCATGAAAAAGATAAAAGCCTTACTTTCGCAAGTAAAAAATGTGCCCAACCAGCTACATTTCTTCATCCTTAAAACTTTCCCGGAAATAGATGTTTTGTTTTCATCGTGGTTTTGCTAGAGCCGAGTAGAATATCTGACAGACGAGCTTCCGTTTCGTAGATGGCATACAACTCCCAACTTCCTGACTTTCCCGTCGGCGTTCACTTTCTTTTATTTCCGGCTTAACCATCTCTCTCGGACATGCCCGTCGCATCATCTGCGCTTCATTTGCTTCGCAAATAACAAAACGATTTGTCATTAACTTCAACGCGGTGAAAGCATTTATCCACATAAATGAAACCAAATGGCGGTTAAGTACACACCAGCTACTGTGAGTCATTATAGCCGGGCAGCGAAATCATTTGATGAAAATAAGTGTTTTCAAACAATATCAAATGAAATTTTCCACCATTTTAACGATTTTAAGAAATTGGCAGCCCGAAAATATATCACTAATCATGATTTAAATACACTGCACCGTCACTCCATAGTGAAAAGTTGTAAGGTTCTATCGTGCAAAATCTCTATAAGTAACTCCTTAGCTATGAACCGAAATGCCTGCGAATTTTATCATTTACATTAATACTAGCGTATAGCCAGTCCCAAGGGGGTTGTTCTTAAGCTTTAAATAAATATTAATACATATAGGGGATGTTGCCCGTCCTACGACGGAGTGAAATTTTTTATTGAAGCTGATTGAGAACAAATCAAATAGACGTACGATCTCTGCAAGGAAATATATTAAAAACGTAGAGTAAGAACTCATTCATGTTAGAACTAAAAGTTATATGCTACTTATTTCCGTTTTACAAATGACCTCTCGATAAATAACATTCTGTAAAAAATATTTGTTGTTTAACAATTGTAGGTTACAGCGTTTAGATACATCGATATTTTGCAAAAGGTGTAATATAATCAGCACTAAACTCGGAAATTTGTTTCCGTGTAAACTTATCTTAATTAACTTAAATTTTTGGCGTTGAATTTCTTTTTCTCCGGCGCATTTGTTATTCAGTTCACGCCTTATTTTAGACTGTCCTATTTGACGGCTAGTTTGAAACTTCATACCGAAGCTTTTTCTACAAAATAATGCGACATCTGGTATTGCAAATTAGAATTATCTAAGTTATCGACAATGTGCTCAGGGGCGGATTTCCGGCTAGGCGCACTAGGCGCGCCCCTAGGGCCTCGCTGTTTCAGGGGCCCCGAAAACGTATAATTGGATTTTCAGTTTTGGTTTTCACGGACCGAAGCAAATCAATCCTGAAAGCGACTACTTTTTATTGTCAATTGATATTTTACTCTCTCATATTAATAATAACATATTTTTTCTTATGTTGCTGATATTCCGAATTTTCGAGTTCTTATCGATGTACTTATTTTGAAAGGAACGGTTAAAATAATTTTGAGTTCCTTTTAGTGATTGGTAAAGAAGGTATTCACGCTTCCCACACTTTTCCTTCTTTAAGGCAAATTCTTAACTGGCCTGCTGTGCTATAAATTGCTTTCATGGTACTTCCAGACAAGGGAACACATCCGTGTTGGAACTTTCCCACCTTCTTCCCGATTTGCGATGAGGAGTATACTTGTAAAAACTTTCCTTATGATCGGGCGTGTTTGCTGTTAATAGTTTTTTTCCTTCGTGGTAGGATAATCAATGAAGAAAGAAATATTCTTCACAGGATAACTCTTCTTAGGAAAATCAAATTCTTTCTCGGCCCTAATCCCTCTAAACCATGTTAAACGAAAATAGTTATTAATATTTAGGCCGAAGAAATAAAGAAATTTGAGAATATCACACTAACTTATTTAATGGTTGTGACGTACCTGCCAGCAGGACGCACACGACATAAAGTCAGATAGTAGTCAGAACAAACGTCCGCGTAGCTCAATTGGTAGAGTGACTTATTCCGGAATGAGGAGATCTGGGTTCGAATCCTGGCGTGGACAGAAATGACGGAGAAATTTACTTCGTTATAATGGCGCCCGAACTATCCGGATGACCCGGCCGTTCAAAATCTCGCATTGGTGTCATGTTCTTTCCACACCGCGAGGTAGGAAAAATCAGAGAATCCCTTCTCCAGCGCTTCGAAAAATAAAAGTGTGTGACGTTGCATTCTACACACCAGATTGACTGTGAGTTCCCAAGTGCGCGTTCTACAGCGGATGGCTGCCTGCAACGATTCATGGTCACGGCTGACCCGTGGGCCATGCCCCCGGCCCTCTTTCGGGGGGGGGGGGGAGATGTGACGTACCTGCCAGCAGGACGCACACGACATAAAGTCAGATAGTACTCAGAACAAACGTCCGCGTAGCTCAATTGGTAGAGTGACTTATTCCGGAAATGAGGGGATCCGGGTTCGAATCCAGGCGTGGACAGAAATGACGGAGAAATTTACTTCGTTATATGGTGTTAAAAGTAATTTATATTGTATCGCAACAACATTTTCTCATTACTTTCTGCACCCTTGGTTTAATACTGATAGTTATCAAGTATTCTCACCTTTTCTTTTCCTTAGAACGACTTAAAACTAGCTTTGGAAAAAGCAATAACAAATTTTCAATGATGCCCTTACTCAAAAACCTGGAGTTCCTACTTTTGCATTTTCAAACCGGATCTTTTGCATTTAATTTGTATGCTTCTGCTTCTGATAACTGCAGTGTAGGTATAAATGCGATACTGTTATTTAAAGTGCCAAACCTAACATCCATTGATTCCCTATTAGCCCCAAAATTCTGTTTACGATAATTGCAGTGCATGAAGTATATGGGATATTAAAAGCGCTAAACTTAATATCCATTGATTTCTTGTTAGCCGCAAAAATAATTTTTGAAATATCTCTGAAATCAAAAATTTCGATGTGCACGGACAGACAAAATTTATTACACTAGCACTGTTTCTTACAGAACGTTATAATAATAGGAAGCGATGGCATTTTGAAACAGTGTAAAAACCTTTTTCTTGACTCCCCCCCCTTTTTTTTTTGTTAATCTGACGGATGAAAATTTCTGAAGGGATAAGAAGGGGGAGGGGGTCCCTAAACCTTTTAGCGCCAAGGTCCCCAAAAGATCTAAAGTCTCCTCTGAATGTGCTATTGGGGCGACTTCTGCTTTGAGATGCAATTTTGCTCACTTTAACATCTGTAGATTTCAGTTTTTATTTTAGGTTAAGGCTTTTTTTTTTTTTTTAATTGGAGGTTTAACGACCACCGTGAGCAACTCAATGGGCTATAAGCAGTCGACCGTCCCTAATATAGGGTCACTGGTTCCAGGGAAAGGAGAGAGCCAGTGCCGTAAGACAAACACAACATCTATGCCTCACCGGAATTCGAATCTGGACCCCTTTCGGACGAATGATCAGAGGCCATTGCTTAAAACACTGCGCCACCGGGGCGGCGGCGGTTAGGGCGTTTAGATAGATCGATATTTTGCAAAATGTATAATATGATTAGCACTAAACTCGGAAAGTTAGTTGAATTAAAAAAGTAGAACATAGTTAAAGCGTACATATTAATAATCGAATTGTGCAAAAATTAAATTAATATACAAACGCTCTTTGCCGTGATATTAAGAATTCAATTCGAATTTCCTTGATTTTATAAATAGAACTCAAGCCGTTGATAGTCCAATGCTTTTAAATTAGCACGTGATCACCTTGACATTCAAAAGTGACCGCCTGCTATTATATAGCAGGCAATCACTTTGGCATCTCGAGAGCACACACGAATTCATCGATACATGATGGGGCAACAATGCAGACGTTGCTGTGACGTCAAGCGTTTTTTTTTATTGGAAGTTTAACGACCACCGTGAGCAACTCAATGTACTATAAGCAGTCGGCCGTCCCTAATTTTCGGTCACTGGTCCCAGGGAAGGGAGATAACCAGTGCCGTTAGACAAACACAACATCCGTGCCTCACGGGATTCGAACCCGGACCCCTTCCGGGCGAATGATCAGAGGCCATCGCTTAGACCACTTCACCACCGGGGTGGCGTCAAGCGTTCGAGACAGAGAGTTAGTGAGAGATCTGGGTGTTTATATGTATAATGATGCTCTACATAGGAAATGCCCGGTAAGGAATTATCTGTCGGAGCGGCATGCAAATCGGTGCGTATATCGAAAACTGAGTCATGAGAACGATTCCAGTTGCGAACCAATGACCTGATAAGTTAGGGAAATAAAAAAACAAAACGGCACTGCGCATCAAAATGATCTCAGTGGTAAAAGCATGTGTAAGCAGTGAGAATATCTGGGCGACGTCATCAGGAAACCTACCATCACACGGACACCTTTACCAGAGGCTCCATTATAGAGCTACGAAAGGCCGGTTGGCCCCTGCGACGCATCTCTGAGGAAAGGCGTGGAGACGCAACAGATGTCGGACGAATGAGACAACATTGGCGGGAGGAAGGTAACGCGCGTCACCGTAGTGGGACTGGTGCACGTAGGTAGACTCCTAAACGATCCGATCGCCACATTTGGCGACAAGCAGCATCGCAATTTACAGCGCGCGACTTTCTACGAAGTGTACACGTATGGGCACATTGCTGGATCGATACGGACTGTGAATCGCAGATTGGCTAAGACAGATTTGGTGCTCTCGCCAGCCATTATGACTACTGCCGCTTACCGCACCACATTGCCGTGCAAGTTTGCAGTGTTGCCGTACCCAGGGTTAGCCGCGTAAACTACATGATACATATTTTACATAAATTACGGGAAATTTATACGTATTTTACGTCGCGTAGAAATCTAATTTATTACACAATTTTCTACGCGGAGTAATAATTTAGTTTCATGAAAATAAAGAAATAAATAGCCATGTTAACGCAACCAGAGGTATGCATTTGTCTTAAATTGTTTAAGTTTATAACCACAGAAATGAAAATTATTACAGCGGTGAAATATCAAAAACACGTATACGTAGTGCGAATGATAGAACATTTGTTTCAAAAAGAAAAACGTTTCTTTTAATTTGGCAATTGTTGTTAATGTTCATGATTACCCACCTAAACTAATATCACTCTTAACAACTTTCATCCATTTTGCCCAAAGTAACCAGAAAAATTTAATGTCTTTTACAGTTAAACTGGATTAATACAGACATTTGACGTGCGCTAGGAACATCAAACCCAAGTCATCGCTCTTTCAACGTTTATAAGTGAGTCACGGAAAAATGTTCATTGGCCGCCACAGGGAATCGAACCCAGGTCTTCCAGTTACGCGCCGGACATGCTTCCACTGTACTACAGCGGCCTCGAGTTCCTCCAGACTCACATACACTAACTGCACAGCCGCCCTAACTGGAAGCATTTCCGGCGCGCAACTGGTAGACCCTGGGTTCGATGACTACTGTTTGATGTTCCTAGTCCACGTCAAATGTCTGTATTAATTATTCATTCGTTTTCTAGTTATTTCTTCAGTTGCTGCTTACCATCTTTAGTGAATCCCCAGCATTCTGCGGGGCTACAAGAAGCTACCTGCCAAGTGACTTGGTAATTAGTGTAGGTGCGTCTGAGGGATTTCAAGGACGCTGTGGTACAGTGGAAGCATATTCAGTGCGTAACTGGAAGTCCCTGGGTTCGATCCCCGGTGGCGGCCAATGAGAATTTTTCCATGACTCACTTATAAACGTGGAATGAGCGATGACTTCTGTTTGAGTTAAACTAGAATTACACTTTCTTAACACTAAATAATATGTAACACAGTGACATTAATTTTATTCTAAAGAAAACAAACACAGAATAAAACGCTAAGACAAAAATCTTCACACCCCCTTTAACTGTCATTTTTTAAAATTGAAAGATTACTGACCTGTGAATTATTCATACACTTTTTGACGATTTATAGCATTTATTAATAAATTCTTCACTGTATCCAGGCGTCATTGTTGTTTTAATTTTTTTTTTACTTTAGTAATGTCCTATTATTAATAATTTTATCAAAACTGAATTAACATTTGGTGTCACATTATCACACATTGTCTATGTACAATTTGTTCATTCATTCTTACAACAGTTTCATTTATTCTTATTTTTCTTAGCACTTTTTAATAATCCTCATCTCTTTAGAGTGTAATATATTAATATATGCACCAGTTTCTTAAAATTTTCAAAGCTTAGACGGTTTTTTTGTTCCGTTATGAATGTACGACCAGTTGGAGAACATCCTTTCAAGCTGTGCTGATGATGCTGGTATGTTGAGTAGTCTAATGGCTAATTTCGCGAGCTCTTTGTGATGTCTTTTAGCAAAATGCCAAAATTTTGCTGGAGTTGAAACTCCTTTTCCAAGCAGTTTACCAAATATGCCCATACGATCTCTATATTTTTGGTAGCCTGTGATTCGGCTGCATGCAAATTCTGCAGTACAAAATTTTCTACGACCTCAAGACGTCCTTCATTAAGTTTATATCCCTGATATTATGCAACACGTTGGCCGAAAGGCTGTATTTATTTAGGGAATGTTCTTTTCTTTTATTGAAGCAAGATAGTATATAGTCATGGCCTTTAGGAATCTTCATATCCAACCACAAATCCATCTCATTGGCAACGTTGCAATCTTCTCTATGGCAATACTTTATCAGTTCGCTCACAGGATTTAGTAGATGAAAAATATCTTTAACCTGGACAAGGAAATTATTGTCATACAGCAGAGAATGTGCAGTGGATGGTATTTTTTCTTTTTTTTTCATTAGCTGACATCTTTCTCATAGCAGTGATGTTATTTCTTAAGGATAAGCATGCGTCTCTTTGAGAGCACCAACGTGTATCTGCATGTAGTTAAAAACTTTACTACCGCCACATTCCAACAACACAAGTTGGCGGCCAGGATTGCTTGAACACTTTTAGCACACTGTTTACACGAGATGAAACGCCACTGGGCATTAGGTCATTTGCAAGAACATTTCCCGTATGTGAATTGCAAGCAGAATGCCATAATTCGTGAACATTCGGTCAGACTTTCAGTAGAGTACGCTGCTATTTGGAGTCCTAGTCTCATAACACAATTTTATTATATCGAGAATATACAAAATTATTTCTACGATACCTTTTGCACATACCTATTGGAGTATATACCGCGGATACCCGGACTGCTGACCTGCAGTCATTTTTTGAGATGCCCTCTCTAGTTTCGAGATGAAAGGCTCTCCAACTTAAGTTTCTATACGGTATCATCAGTTGAGAGATCGAATGACTTTCAAACTCTAAGTAAACTAAACTTCCGTATGCCACGTTCACCAAAACGAAATGAGAAGTGTTTGCTACTACGGAAATTCTGCGTTAAGCAAAATGTGTAGACTTCATAACTCACATGAAGGCCGTCCCGATATTTTTATTGTAAGTCACGATTTATTTCGTGTAACATGTTTTGAAAGAGATTGTAATTATTGATTTTAATACACAGTGATTTTATAAAAATCTGTGTAATTAGATCCTATTGTCTTGTAAGGATGTACCTACAAATACACTGGCGGAAAGTGAAAAAATAACACCAAGAAGGAGACGTCTGATACAAACGAAATTTATAAAGCATAATAACGGAATACAGAGGAAAACGTTATGGCCAAATACAGCTGTATTTGCTGGTAAACTGAAAAATAACATTTCCATGTAACATGGTTTAAACCGCAACGAATTGCGTCACACTGTGCAACTCTGGCATGGAGTCTGTCGTACAGATGTTGGATGTAAGTTTGGGGTATTGAATTCCAAGCATCCTCAACCTGGACGCGTAAATCGGGGATGGTCGTGGCTGGCCGTGGAGACCGAATAAGTCGTTGCCCCATAAAATCTCACACGTGCTCAATGGGGGACAAAACCGGTGAACGTGCAGGCCATGAAAGTTGTCTCACAGACTGAAGTGCATGTTGCGTTGCACGTGCCGTGTGTGGGAGTGCGTTATCTTGCTGGAGAACACTACGATGGACCGACCTTACAAATGGCACAGCAACGGGCTGAATGATGTTGTTGATGTAGGAGGTGCTGTTTAACGTACCCGGTACAAACACTAGTTGTGTACGGAAGTGATAGCTGATCGCTCCCCACACCAGGAGACCAGGCGTAGACCCTGTGTGTCGCTGGCGGATGCAAGAAGGGTGGAGACGCTACCCTGTGCGTTTGCGAACACGCATACGGCCATTGGAGGCTCTCTAGCAGAAGCGATGAAAGCTGAACATGACAGATCGCCATTGCGTTCTCCAGTGCAGACGTTGGCGACACCACTGCAGCCGTTCCTGGCGGTGGGCAGGAGTTAGAGGTACACATGCCAGAGGCACACGTGCACGTAGTCCTGCATCCAGTAGACGGCTGCGGATTGTTCGCACAGTCACCTCAGGTGCAACGGCAGTTCGGATTTGCGTCGCAGTGGATGTTCTGCTTGACAACGCCGCTCTTCTTATGCGTCGATCGGTCAGCTCGTCAGTCCGTCTGTGACTTCCGGTTCCACGTCTTCTCGTGTCAGAATGTTTCTCGGACAACTACGCCACCATCGTACCACCACCGATACTTCACGTCCAATTTGCTCCGCAATACGACGGTACGACCACCCGGCTTCGCGGAGTCCGACTAGACGACCTCTCTCAAAGTCCGATAACTGCTGAAATCATACACATCTTCCATGTCCAGGCATTGCAGCTTTTTCATGGTCTTCGCACGTTTCCGTACGCCGACGACTGATTACATTCACTTCGCCGTACTCCTTAAATACCACCAACGATAATTTGCATATTATGCCGTGCTGTGGCGTAAGCTCTCACCGGTTGGTCCCGAAATTAACATCACACCTACGTAATCTCGACCCCATTAACATATGTACATTTCATGATCCTTCTTGGTGTTCTTTTTTCACTTTCCGCCAGTGTATATAAACATTTTGATAATGCCCAGCCTATACAAGATTCTGACCCGAGTCTTTTGTGTGACTTGGACGGTGGTGTAAGTACTGTTCAGGTGCAGCCAGTTGTCTTATTGTGATGGCGAATTCTGCCAAGGTAGAATGGAAATAAATGCCGTTTGTCATCATTCAAGTGCGAATCTTCGAAGAAAGATCGCTACTGTCATTCAATGTGCACTTTCAGTAGTTATGGAAATCCTCTAAATACGTGGCGTCAGTGAATAAACAAAGACATCGTCGCTAAACACACAAGACATTAGACGCTAAACACACATAGCGCCGTTCATTGTTGGCCACCGTAGGGTAAGGCTAACGCGCTCGGCTAGATATCGAGAGATCTGGGTTTCGGATCCTCAGAGGTGACCGGATAACAATTTTTCAGTTGCTATGTTTTGGTAAAACGGGGAAAGAGCTACTGTCTTTGTTTATTCAGCACTTACTTTTGAAGTGTGCCAAATCATTACTACAATAGGAACTGCAAAAATAACTACCTTGCTGGAACTGCAAAATATCAAATTTCAGTTTGCTTACTATAATGGAAAACGTTCCATTCGCCCTACGAATGGTATACAGTAGGATGCTGTATAGAACAATCCCATTGGATGTAGAACGTAGCAATGAAAACAGAAATTTTGTTCGAAGGCGTGACGTTACATGTGATGGCATGTTGAATAGCTTAGCGTCTAACGATTTTGCGCACACCTCTCTCATAATCACATGAAAAAGAGATTTCACAACTTCTCAAAAAATGAAGTGCATTCAATAAAATTGCGAAAAACTAGAAATGGGTAAATTTATTTGCAGGGTTTTAATAATCTCCATAATGACATTGGCACAATGGCTCATCTCGTAATGACATGCCGAGAAATAAAGGAATTCTTATTTGAAATTATAGTTACACTTAAGAATGAAGCACATTAATTCAAAATTCGACAATAAATTTGTTTTCTCTGTAACGAGGTGAAAAGCATAGAAGAAAGTCATTTATTTCCCTTCATTTCTTGATAGATGCGAGGAAAAATAATGAAATTACGATATGACAAATCAGCAGATCAGGCATATAAAGCGAAGGGAAGATCAAATTAAGAAAATTTGCATCGGAAGGAAAGTCTGCTCAAAACATCGGATATAGTTGATGTTAAAACTCCACGGAAAATATATCTTGTTGAGAACATAAAATATTATTTTTAGATACAACGCACCACGTAAGAACGATGCACTCTGGATGTGAATGCAAGTTTCTTCTTCTAAAGCACGTCACTGAGCAAAGTAGCAATCTAGAGAGTAAGGTGAGACAACAGAAATGTTTCCCGAAGAAATTCACAATGAACTAAGTAAATAAAGATATACATGAATAAGGAATATGAGCATCATTAGGCAAATCTTACGATTCTAGATCTGCAGCAATATCACGAACTTGTAGGCTGTTTATCTTTTTACAATATTTTCCCAAATTTTCGGATTAAAAATATTTTCACATACCCTGGCCTTTAAATGTTTCATTTCAAATTCGAAATTGAATTTTACAAGCTGCCGTTAGTTCAAGTCAAACAAAATTACTACGTTAAAGAAAGATTCTTATACCAGTGTTATAGCAGTTCAAATATGAAACAAGAAAGATGACACCGAATTTTCGGGTGTAATAAGCACGTCTTTTGAATCCGTTCTGACGCAAATTAAATGTATCAAAGCTATTCAAAGTCAATGGAACCGGTATGGAAAACAATAGTATCTGACGGAAGAAAGAAGTTTTTCAATCGGGTTTTTAATCCCTCAGATATTGCTATAAACGGAATAGTGAGCTTACGCCCTCTGGTTGCAGACTTGTGCGTTAAGAAAAACATGAATTTATATGAGAAACATTTCGCACCGGAAACGCTCTCCAACACCGAAATAATTTTTAAAATCGGTCTCTTAGAAACAGAGATATCGACAAAAATAAGATGTGAGTTTACGTCCCTAGGTGGGAAAACCATGCATTATTTCAGGAAGAAAGTATTCTCAAAAGGTTTTTCCATATGAGCGGTATCGGTCCAAGAAAAAAAAATTTAGTAGAGTTTTCAGGAGCCCAGATGTTGCTACAATTACATCAGAAGCAGAAATTAACACTTATGCCCCCTGGTGGCCAAACCATTCTTTACCAAACATTAGAAATTATGTGAAAAATATTTTCTATCAGGTCTTGTATGCGATACAGGAAGAATTTTTCAAATCGGAGTTTTAGAAGCAGAAATAACGCAGAAAACACAATTTACCTTTGTGCTCCGTAGCATAAAGTCTATGATTTACTTGAACATTTTGAATTTATAGGAAAAGCATTTTGCATCGGAAACACTATCCAAACAAAGAAGGATTTTTCTTCAAATCAGACACTTCGAAGTAGAGATATTGACAAAAATAAGATATACATCTACGATCCCTGGCGTAGAAACTATGCATTATTTCAAGAGGAAAATGTTTCTAAAAGGTTTGTCGACATGAGTAGAATCGGTCAACAAACGACTTTTTTTGCAATCGAGATTTTAGAAGCTCATATTTTGCTGCAAATACATCAGAAGCGGAAATTAAGACTTACGCCACCTGGTGGCCAAACCATTTTTTACAAAAAATAGAAATTATGTGCAAAGGATTTCCTATCAGGAGCTGTATACGGAGCAGAAATTTGTTTTCAAATCGGAGATTTAGAAGCAGAGATATTAAGGGAAACGTAATTTACCTTTACGCCCCTAGCGGAAAGTCTATGAATTACTTGAAAATATTGAAATTATATAAAAAACATGTCACACTGAAAACACTATCCAAGACAGAAGGAATTTTTCAAATCGGACTCCTAGAAGTAGAAATATTGACAAAAATAAGATATACATCTACGCCCCCTGGCGGAGAAACTGTGGAATATTTTAAGAAGAAAATATTCCGAAAAGGTTTATCGATGTAAGTGGAATCAGTCCACGAAACAATTGTTTCAATCGATATTTTAGAAGTTCAGATTTCATGGCAAATACATCAGAATCAAAAATTGACACTTACGCCCCCTGGTGGCCAAAGTATTCTTTACCAAAAATTTTAAATTATATGAAAAAGCTTTTCCACCAGGAGGTGTATCCGCTGAAGAAAATATTTTTCAAATCGGAGTTTTAGAAGAAGAGTTATCAGGGAAAAATGTAATTTACTTTTACGCCCCCTAGCGGAAAATGTATGCGTAATTTGAAAAAGTAACTATATCTAAAATACTCTTCGACATAAATGGAAACGAAAGATAAAATAATTTTTTGAATCGGATGTTTAGAAGCAAATATGTGGGATAAAATGCATTTTTGAATTCGACATCATTTGCATTTACGTCCGTTAGCGGCGAAATTGTACATCGTAAAAAAAAGGAAGGATCATAATTCGCATATTTCAAGCTTTTCAATGCAAAAATAATTTTTGAAATCGGACGAATAGTCAGAGAGATATCGTGGTTACAGGCGGACAGACAGACGGACGGACGGACAACCCGGTAACATAAGCACGATCTTTGTTTACAAAAGACGTGCTAAAAAGAGATTCGATTCATCAGCTCTTTGTATTACGTTTATGAAAATCGTTTCGGACCTCATAAGACCAAAAAGTACGGAAGACTGTGCTCAATGTATTAGAGCCGTACTTGATGCAAAACGATAATGATGAGACCGAATTCTCCAGTGATACAAGTGTCAAAACCTCTATGCTACAAGAATTTCATATTTGTGTGTGTCAAATTTTAAATTAGAATTTCAAGAGTTTCGTAACGAAAAAAATTTATTTTGCGCGAACTAGCAGGAACGTTTTGCATCAGTGAAATTTTAAAGATGCATGGGAAATTATAGCAATCGGATGATAAGAAACAGTTTCAGAAACATGACGTTTGGAAGAGCAGATTAGTAAAAAATTAACGTCAACTCTTATTCCACTAGGGGAGAATCAAGGCAGCTGGAAAAGCAGAAATCTTGTAAATAATATTTATCGGTTTTAGGGGCAGTTATTGGCAAAACAATTTATTTTGGTTCGAAGCTGAAATGTGAAACGAAAGATAAACATTTACTTTACCATCCAGAAACATTTGGAAACAGGTGATAAGGAATCTGTATAGAGAACTCTGAATGTGTATATAACAAGGTTCTAGTACAAAACGCCGACAGTTCAAAACACCGACAGTTCAAAACACCGACAGTTCAAATCACCGACAGTCAAAATACCGACAATCATAACACCGACAATTGTATAGACTAATATAATTGTACGGCAAGTAGAGGAACTTTACTCCGAGCGATGGCAACATCAGAGTTGGTGGGAAGGGCGATAACAATACCCAATCCATGGATGTGCTTCCCCCTAGCGGTGGACGATGGAACTTTATTAATTTATATTCCTACCGACAGCAACAAATTTTTATTCCAAGCGATGGCAACATCTGTGTGGATGGGTTGGAATAGGGATGCATAAGTGTTGGATATGTCGATGCTTATGTGCTGCCCCTAGCGGTGAACGCTGGAACTTTTTTATTTTTATTCCGAGAGATGGCAACATCAGAGTGGATGCACAAATGGTGGGTGATAGAAAGGGATGACAACAACAAAACCATGCTTATGTGCTGCCCCTAGCGGTAAACGACGGAACTTTATTAATTTTTATTTCGAGCGATGGCAACATATTTTTATTTCGAGCGATGGCAACATCAGAGTGGATGTATGGGGAAGGGGATGTATAGGTGTTGGATATGTCGATGCTTATGTGCTGCCCCTAGCGAAGATTGATGTAACTTTATTATTTTTATTCCGAGAGATGGCAGCCGGCGCAGTGGTCTAAGCGATGGCCTCTGATCATTCGTCCGAACGGGGTCTGGGTTCGAATCCCGGTGAGGCATGGATGTTGTGTTTGTCTTACGGCACTGGCTCTCTCCCTTCGCTGGAACCAGTAACCCTAAATTAGGGACGGGCGACTGCCCATTGAGTTGCTCACGGCGGTCGTTAAACCTTCAATCAAAAAAAAAAAAAAAAGAGGATGGCAACATCAGAGTGGATGCACAAATGGGTGGGCGATAGAAGGGGATGTCAACAACCAAACCATGCTTATGTGCTGCCCCTGGCGGTGAACGACGGAACTTTAATGATTTTTATTACGAGCGAGGGCAACATATTTTTATTTCGAGCGATGGCATCATCAGAGTGGATAGGTGGGAAGGGGGATGAATAGGTGTTGGATATGTCGATGTTTATGTGCTGTCCCTAGCGATGAACGATGGAACTTTATTATTTTGATTCCGATAGATAGCAACATCGGAGTGGATGCGCAACTGGGTGGGTGATAGTAGGGAATGACCACAACCAAATAATGCTTATGCTGCCCCTAGCGGTGAACGACAGAACTTTATTAATTTTTATTCCGAGCGAAGGTAACATCGGAGTAGATGGATATAGGGGAGATGTATAGGTGTTGGATACGTCGATGCTTATGTGCTACCCCAAGCAGTAAACGATGGAACTGCATTCGTATTTATTCATAGCGATAGCAGCATAATTTTATTCCTTGCGATGGCAGCATCTGAGTGATAGGTGGAAAGGGAGATGCATAGGTGTTGGATGTGTCGATGCCCATGTGCTTCCCTAGCGGTGAACGATGGAACTTTATTATTTTTATTCCGAGAGATGGCAATATCGGAATGGAAGCACAAATGGGTGGGTGATACAAGGGAATGACAACAACCAAAGGAAGCTTATGTGCTGCCCCTAGAGGTGAGCAACGGAAATTTATTAATTTTTATTCCGAATGATGGCAAAATATTTTTATTCTGAGCGATGGCAACATCTGTGTGGATGGGTGGGAAAGAGGATGCATAGGTGTCGAATATGTCGATGCTTATATGCTGCCTCTAGCGAAAAACGATGTAACTGCATTAATTTTTATTCCGAGCGATGGCAACATCTAAGTAGATGGGTGGTAAGTGGGATGCATAGGTGTTGGATATGTCAGTGCCTATGTGCTGCCCCTAGCGGTGAACAATGGAACTTTATTATTTTTATTCCGAGAGATGGCAACATAAGGGTGGATGTTCAAATGGGTTGGTGATAGAAGGGGATGACAAAAGCCAAACGATGCTTATGAAAGAAACTGTAGAATTTTCAAGAGCATTGTGTTTCAAATATTTCAAAATTTTAGGAACCAGCTATTTATTTTTATGCGACAAAGATCGTGTTTCAATGGGCAGTGCATTAGTTAAAGAAGTCAATTTATTGTCACTTAATTTGCAGAAGTAATAGTTGTAATTGGTAATATAAATTTATTGTTTTCTGTCACCTGACAAAAATTACCCAGAATTCCATCCCAAAGTACAGGATCGGCCCTGGTTATGTTAGCATGTGGTCTAGGCATTTGCCCCTGATTACCACCAATTCATTTTTTATGTATGTGTTTTTATTTCTCAGAAGCATATACTCTTTTGCCTTCTTTGTTTACTGGTGATGGAGGATGGTTGCAATTTAAAGTCTTGTCGGTTACACGGTTTCATTTTTGTTTATGTTTAGTCAAAATTGTGACACGTTTGAGGCCCGAATAGCATGTAAACGCGGCCAGGCCTTGCTTCGAATTCAAATTTTCACTAATTCACGCTTTTTGTTTCACTTCCTGTAATTTTATTTCAATTTGTTTGCAGAGTAACAAAGTCATGACACTGGCTGTAAGTCGTTCGAGATAATTCAAAGATGGCATTTGTGGTCTTGATTTGACATTGAAGTTCACGATAAAAGCTAAAGGTCCATTCATATATATATGCAAAAGTGCATATATATATCATCATCATCATCATCATCATCATTGTCAACCATTATCAATCCACTGCTGGACGAAGGTCTCCCCAAGTTTCCTCCACAACGGTCTGTCTTGTGCCAGTCTCCTCCATGTCACTCCCGCATACTTTCGAATTTCATCCACCCATCTCCCATGTGGTCTTCTTCTGGGTCTTTTCCTGTCCCTTGGAATCCAATCTAAAATTTCGGCTGTCCATCGATGGTCTGTCCTTCTGGCAGTATGTCCAGCCCATTGCCATTTCAGGGATTTAACTCTGATCATGATGTCTTCTACTCTTGTCATTTTTCGGATCCACGTGTTCCTCTTCTTATCTCTCCTGGTTACACCAAGCATGCACCTCGCCATGTTTCTTTGAGTTGTCTGCAGCCTTTGTATGTCTCCTTTAGCTAAGGTCCACGTCTCTGCACCATACGTAAGCACTGGAAGGATGCATTGATCAAACACTTTTCTTTTAAGACATAATGGCATATTGCTCTTGAAAATTATGCTGTTTCTTCCAAAAGCTCTCCAGGCCAGTTTTGTACGCCGATTAATTTCTTCATCAATGTGACCCTCACTTGATATCTGCTGTCCAAGATAAACGGACGTGTCTGTTATCTCCAGCTTTTCTCCATCAATCGATAAATCTTCATTTCGTGTGAAAGCATTGTACATCACTTTTGTCTTCTGAAAGTTCATTTTTAATCCCACTTCTTTACTCTTGTCAGCAAGTTCCTGGATCATACCCTGTAGCTCTGATTGGGTAGTTGCAAAAGTGACCATGTCATCAGCAAAACGAAGGTGGGTTAGATAATCTCCATTAATCTTTATCCCTTTGTTTTCCCAGTTCAGTGATTGAAAGACATTTTCCAATGTGGCATTAAAGAGCTTCGGAGATATGGTGTCACCTTGTCTCACTCCTTTTCCAATTTTTATGTGTGTTGTGTTTTCAAACAGCCGAATTTTTGCACTTGCATTTTCATAGATGTTATTAATAATATTAATGTATGCATCTTCAATACCGCAGGATTTCAGAGCCATTGCAACTGCTGATGGTTTCACCGAATCAAAGGCTTTTTCATAATCGATAAAAGCCATGCACAATGGAAGTTCATATTCAATCGCTCTTTCAATTAGTTCTCTCAGTACGTGGATATGATCTATTGTGCTGTAGCCACTCTTGAATCCAGCTTATTCTCTCGGTTGAGCCATGTCCAGTGTCACCTTCAAGCGGTGTGAAAGAACTTTAGTGAAGATTTTATAAACCACTGATAGGAGGCTGATAGGTCTGTAGTTCCTGAGATCCTCAATGTCATCTTTTTTATGTAGCAAGATCATTGTAGCGTTGTTCCAATCCTCAGGAATTTTCCCTTCATTAAGGCATCGAGTGAAAATTTGGGCGAGTACTGTTTCGATTTCTCCACTTGCTTCTTGTATGATGTCTACAGTAATTCCATCTTCTCCTGGAGCTTTTCCCCGCTTCTTGTTCTTGATTGCATGTGCAACTTCTGCTGGAAGGACTGGAAGAACTCTGGTACTGGTACCTTTCATGATGTCTGGAGTACAGGTATCATCTCTTTCATATAATTTGGAGTAGAAATCTTTCACTCTTGTCAAAATTTCGCCTCTATTTCTTGTTACAGAACCATCTTCTTTTCTCAGTGCCATAACCTGTTTTTTTCCCTTACTGAGATGTCCCTTTGCTATCTTTAGGTTTTGGTTGTTTTCAATTGCTTTCCTTACTAGTTCACAGTTGAATTTCCTTACGTCTTCAGTGATACTTTTTCGTACTGTCTTGCATAGCTCTATATATTCCACTTTGGAAGTCACATCTTCTTTAGTTGTCCTCATCACTCTTCTTTTTTGCATCAACATTTTGGTTTTTCCTGATAATTTGTTCACATGCAATTTGTTCTTAGACCCAGCTAATTTTGTTGCTGTTTCCATAAGAGCTTTGGTTACTTTTCTGTTAACTTCAGAAATATCCACTTCTTCCGATGTTAGGACTTCAAAAGCAGAGAACCTGCTCTTCAGTTCCAATTTGAAGGTATTATGGTGTTTTTTAAGGTTGGTTATGTCACTACATTTTGTTTGTCTTATGAGCTTGCTACGTTCGAGTTTAGTGTTGAGGTGCATCTTACATCTCACCAATCTATGGTCACTGCCTGTGTTGAACTTGTTTAGCACACTGCAGTCTTCTATGACGAATTTTTTGTTACACATAATAAAATCAATTTCACTTGTCGTCCCATTTGGATGTCTCCATGTCCATTTCCTGTGTGGCTTTTTCTTGAAAAAGGAGTTCAAGATGAAAAACCCTTCTGCCTCTGCAAACTCAACGAGAGTATTTCCACGCTGGTTTCTGTTGCCGTGACCGAATTTACCTACTGAAGTTTCATTTTGTTGCCGTTGCCCTATTTTTGCATTGAAATCTCTCATAATTATCTTCAAGTGCTGCTTACCTTTATTATTTAGATGACGAATTTCCTCATAAAATTCTTCAATTTCTTCTTCAACATGACTTGTGGGGGGTGCATAAGTTTGAATAATCTGAGCCTGGTATCTTCTCGAGAGTTGGATAACGAGTCGTGCAGCTCTGTCAGAGGAACTTTCAACTTCTACAACTTTATCCTTCAGTTTCTTGTTTATTATAAATCCAACGCCACTAGTTCTGCCAGTATCTGTCCCACGATAGTAGAAGAGATGTCCACTTTTCAGTTCAATGAGATCTTCTCCTTTTCTCCTTACCTCACTTAGCCCGAAGATGTCCCACTTGATCCTTTGTAGTTCCTCTTCCAATTCAAGAAGCCTTGAAGCAGAAGATAGGGAGCGTCCGTTATATGTAGCCAAGGTCAGCATCAGATGGAAGCCTAGTCCAGTCCTCCGGGGATTCTTAGCACCCTCTGCCTTCATGTCGCACTGGCCGCTGCCTTGGCCAGGTACATTCCAGCTGCCGGAGACTGAGTGCCAAGATTTAAGTTGTGGAGTCATTTTGGAGGGGTTTGGCCATAACTCACCACGCTGGGCAAGCGGGTTGGTGAGTGTGGGAAAGCATTTCCTCTAATCCCGATGGTATAGTTATACCGCTATTGGCGGTCGTCAGAGCCCCTTTAGTGGGAACAGGATGTACCACGAGAAGGCGGGGTTAATATATATATATATATATATATATATATATATATATATATATATATATATATATATATATACCCTGCTGGACAATTGCTAAGGACGGATCATAAACGGCTATATAGCGCATAAAAAAGTAAGTGTGGTTGGATGCCAAGTGAAATAAAATAATGTCAGAACGCCAGGACATTACAAGAAAGACAATTTATTGTGCTCTGAAATCCAGAAGGCTTTGGAACGTGTTCAAGGGACAAACAGGCCATTTTGTGCAGAATACGTAAACGAAAAAAATGCAATTACCGTCGGCAGGCGTTCCGGCGTAAGATGTCAATACGGGATATGGCCACCATGGAGGGCGATGCAAGATTCCTCACGTCGTGTCATGCTTTGCACAACATTATCAAGCAGCTGTTGGGGTAATTTATCCCATTCCTCCTTCAGTGCACGGATGAGAGTGTCCTTTTTTATTGGAGGGCATTGGCGACCAGCAATACTCCTCCCCAAAGCAACCCACACATTTTCAATGAGATTCAGATCTGGAGAACGTGCTGGCCATACGAGGCGTTGAATATCCTCGCTCTCAAGACACTCTTGGACAGCGACTGTTCGATGACATGTTGCGTTGTCGTCCATGAAAATGAATCTAACACCGACAGCACCACGGAACATATGAACATGAGGTAGCAGAACATCATTAATGTATCGTTGGTCAGTCATAGTCCCAGTTGGAAGCACATAGAGGGACGTACGGCCATTGATCATGATGCCAGCCCATACCATGACACTACATGTCGGATATAGGTCCCTTTCCTGTATGTTTGCTGGACAATATGCAGTACCACTATCACGCCAGATCAGTTGTCGTCGACAATCAGACGATAGACTGTATCTACTCTCCTCTGAGAAGAGGACAGCAGACCAGTCGCTATCAGTCCAATTGCGATGTTGATGGCACCATTGCAAACGGGTGGTACGGTGACGTCTAGACGATGGGATGCTCACAACAGGACGACGGGCGTATAGTCCTCCTTCATGCAAACGTCTGGCGACAGTTTTTCGGGAGATCCGCTTGCCAGTAGCAGCCATAAACTGATTTTCTACCTCACTAGCTGTGCTGCGCCGGTGTCTTTTTGTTGATAGCACTATGTACCGATCTTCTACAGGTGTTGTACTGCGAACACGACCTCCGCCATGACGTTTGCTACACTCTCCATTTGTTTGAAATTATTTCCAAAGCCTTGAAACAACACTGTGGCTGACGTCGAACTCCCTGGCAACATCTGTTATTTTTCGCTCTTCTTCAATCTTGCCAATAATACGGCCACGCGTAAAATCATCTAGGTGATGTCGGGAAGACATACTGAAAATAGCAAGTTCGTCAATTGATTCTTTCCCTTTCAACTTTGCGTTTGAACAATAACGGTCAATACGCGTCAAATCCTTTATATCTCTTATCAGCGCTATGATGTCACGAACAAGTTCAACAATCCAAAATTTGCAAACGCACAACACGTCTTACTGTATCCCGCACTTATGCTAATTTCCACATTTTCCTGCCTTCCATTTTATGGTTGCTATTGTCATCCGTCCTTAGCAATTGTCCGGCAGTGTATATATATACACTCACGGATAATGAAATTTGCGCACCAAGAACGAGGCATCTGATTGAACTGAAATTTTGTGGACGAAATGATACACATGATGTCAAAACAGAGCTGCAGGGCAATTAGAGAGGGATCTGTGGCAAGCAGTCCGGTTTTCTTAAATACCGCGGCGATACATTCTGCAATACGGTCCGGCGTGGAGGCGAACAAAAGCCTGATTTTGTCCTGCTGCAGACTGGCCCACACGTGTTGGATGGTGTGCTCTAAATCCCGGATAGTGCTGCACGGCGGCAGCTTGTATTTCAACTGGACTCACACATGCTTGGTAGCTGACATGTCCGGGAAAGTGGGAAGGCCATGAAAGTGTCTTTAAATGACACAGGCAGTCCTGGGAAATCCGAGTCGTTTGCGAGCGGGCATTATGCTGCTGGTATTGCGCACTTAGAATCCCGGCTAGGAATGTGATTACATGGGGCCCTAGGATCTCATCCACATACCGCTGGCCCGTCAATGTTCCACGTACCACTACTAGAGCTGATCCGCTATCGGAGGCTATGTCTTCCAAAACCATGATGCCTGTAGTGGGGTAGGTGTGGTGCTCGATAGCGGTGTTAGGATTATGCCGTTGACCCGGGGACCTACACACTCGAACACGATGATGATCTGTCCCCAAAACGAAGCGGCACTCATCGCTAAACACCACACGTCACCAGTATGTGTCGTTCCACGTTACTCTGGCTTGGCACCACTGCATATGGAGTCGGCGATGTTCCGGTGTTAATGGCAGCACAAGTGAGTGGCGCTGGAAAAAAGCCGTTACATCTGCCTGTATAGTGGGCAGGGTCCCTGTGGGATTCGTTCGTGCCTTGCGCATGATCCCTCGATCTCTCTCCCGGTGGTCCTTAAAAAAAGGAGAAACAAGCAAGCAAGAAAAACAATCGTGACGACAAAATCAATAACTGGGACTCAATTCCATACCCCCATGATTAAGAGGATAGTTTCTAAAGCTTCACGATACAGCACAACGAAATATCAGCGCTTTACAACTCCATAGGTTGGAAATACTTTTTGTGTGACGGGAATATCAAATACCTTAAATTTCTCTCTCAACACATGGAATAATCACATTCAAATATACATATATGATTATCTTCAGCAACAGAAAAGATATTTCCGGAGTTCCTATTCAAGAAGTAAGGTTTCCATCGGTATAAAATAATGTGGAACTTCAGTGCACGCAAATTGTAGATGTGACCTTTATACTTTCTTGGAAGGGGCTTGCTGTTTGTACTTTCTGTTCTGAAAATATTTAAATATGACCACTGTATTTCAAAAGATGACAAGAAATATTTCTTACCTTACTTCTAGAGATATGCGCTGATTCTTTGCCTTTTCCTATGATTAGTTCTCAGGAGACAAGGAGCGTTTAGTATTCCATCAAGTGGGTTTCCTTCTTCTCTTCTGTCTCTCCCTTTCTGCATTTCTCCTTTTGTTCACCATCTAATTAAAATATGCTGCAAGGTATTTGTTTAAACTTAGTAAGTCTGCGTGATTAGTTCAACTCATGTACCAGACCAAGTGAGTTTGACATTCCAAATATTTAGCTTTTAGTTTGGAATTTGCAGCGAAATTAATCAAAGGCGTTACGCCAATGAAAAATGCTCATATAAAGATAGGAAGCGCAAAAGTCTCACAAAGCATTAAAACGAATAAAGTTGGTATTTTACAGGCTGTTCTTAAAGAGAACTTGTATTTCTTGCATGTTAAATAAGAAACTCTTCTTCTCATAACTTATTACTAGGCACATTTGATTAAGCTCATCATCCCCAGATGCAATAAAGCAATGATTTAAACCAGAATTCTTGTAAAGCTGCCTGAAGCTGTCGAAAACGTTTCATCCATTTTTAGCTCATTGTGTGACTTTTTTGTAATTTATAATTTAACTTCATGATTCAATTTTGAGGTTGATGAAACTAAAAAAATCCTGAATGTTAAAAAAGTTTTGCTTATTTCTAAGTGGCAAAGCAACTTCGCTCACGAAAAAACAAACAAACGAAAATGACTCTTTCTACACGACTTCACGGATTTCGTGTATGAAGTGACTATTGCGCAGATTGGACAATTTATTATATACACCACGATAATAATATCAAAGCAGAAGCATCTCGTCCAGTTACGATGCACGCTATAATAGAACATGCCTATAAATAGAACAGGTCGCTACTCATTGTGAACCAGCCACGGACAATTATTCATGGGTAAAGGCAGCACCATAAGGAAATTTAATCGTGGTCAAATAGTAGTTGCGAGAAAAGCTGGTTGTTCAAATACCAAAACTGCTGAACTGTTGGAACTTCCACGTGTATACCAAGACTACGTGAAAAGCAAAACTTCCAACCAACGACAGAAATGTGGCAGTAAGCGTACAACGCTCTCTCGAGGTGAGCGCAGATTCTCCTGCACTGTTACAAGGAATCGCACAGCTACCACGGAGCAAATAACGTCGGAATTTAATGAGAACGCATGCGTAAGCTTATGCACAACGGCCTGCACGTCGTCTTCCCTTGTTGACTGCAAGACGCAAAAAGATTAGGTTGCACTTTGCAAAGGCCTATCGTAACTGCAGTGCCGAGGATTGATATCAGTCATCCCTTCTGAAGAATGACGGTTTCCAATCTGTCACGGCGGTGTAGGGTGCGTTAGGATCATACGCGCAAGCAAAAAGGGTGCCATGAATTGGGGATTGTTTATATGGAGTTCCTTAGGGATCATTGGACCCGCTGAGACTTTGGTAACCGGCACAAGGCTTGTGAGCATCCTCGCCAACCATCTATACGCGTTCGTAACAATTCCCTTTCCGTACCATAACACAATATTTCGACAGGACAACGGCACACCTCATACTTCCCGAGTCGTAACAAGTTGACTCCAGAAGCATACAAGTAAGTTTACTACACTCGAATGGTCCCTGCGATCACTGGAGCTTAAGCCCCATTGAAAATTAGAGGTGTGTGAGCAAGAACAATGTAAGTCCAATTTTGGTGATTTTTATATTTTAACTTTAACTCAGATAATAAATCGACCTTTAATTTGGTACAAGAACGATGTATGTCTATTTGGTCTACACTGAGATATATACAGGAAACAGTTACCCCACCTTTAGAACCAGGTGAGCCCGCAGTTCTTGGGACATAGCTGTTTCTCGCTCCGAAACAGTTCAACTCTCTGCCACAAGTTTCCTGCTATGCGACAGATGTTTTGGCGTGTTTGAGAACAAAAATGACAAATACTATCGCATTTGCTTGCCATCCTATTATGGCACGCTACTGAAAAATACAATCAGGCAGTTTAAACTTGTCTAAGTCAGTCAGCTCATGTTTCTCGACTTCCTTGAACATTTTCGCGAGCTCTTCACGAACAGTGCCACAGTGAAAGACACAAAGTTCATGGCTTCATAAAAATGGCCATTTTTCAAGTACAGCTCGCTCAGAATATCCCTTTGAAATAGCTTGTTGTAAATACGCAAGTCGTACACATTTCACAAACTTTATGTTTCTAAGACCTGATGTAACAATGCCTACAAAGAGTTCTGCGACAGATAGCTCACGATCAAAGAAAAAAACACAAAGATATGATGAAACTTGATACATCCTATGTATCTCCAAGTGACATTTGGTGCTACCATCAGCTTGGGCCAGGAAAGCAAAACAATGACTGTCAGACATCAGAAAATGATGACGAGTAACCATTGGACTTTATTCTTTAAATCTTTGAGGAGTACGAACGTACCGGTACGTTCAGACTCCTGAATAAAGTCACATTATACTGTAATCTAATCAGTTAGGAACCAGAAGAGTAATTTAATGGCTGTGAAAGAGTTTTCATTAAAACCACTGTACATTACATTTCAATAAGGCTACATTTGAAGTGTAAATTACAGTGGTTTTAATGCACAATTATTTATTCACTTTGTTGCAATAAACAGGTAAGTACACCACAGTTTTTTGCTCTTCTTGGAACTAAAATGAACGAAAAAATATTTTTTGCCTTCAAGGAATAGGTTACTTGCATTTATTTCTAATAAGATTGGTAATTGCAACTAAGTATCATTCAAGAATTTTCTATTCATATCTTTTGATCTTTGGAAAACTTGGAATTTTGGACTCTATAACGAAGTAAATTTCTCCGTCATTTCTGTCCACGCCAGGATTCGAACCCGGATTCCCTCATTCCGGAATAAGTCACTCTACCAATTGAGCTACGCTGACGTTTGTTCTGACTACTATCTGCCTTTATGTCGTGTGCGTCCTACTGACAGGTACGTCACATCTCCTGGTATACGTTACATCATCTCCCCCTTATTATTTTTTTTTTTTTTTTTGAAGTGCTGGAGAAGGGATTCTCTGATTTTTCCTATCTCGCGGTGTGGAAATAATATCACACCAATGCGAGGATATTGAACGGTGGGGTTATCCGGATAGTTCGGGCGCCATTATAACGAAGTAAATTTCTCCGTCATTTCTGTCCACGCCAGGATTCGAACCTGGATCCCCTCATTCCGGAATAAGTCACTCTACCAATTGAGCTACGCGGACGTTTGTTCTGACTACTATCTGCCTTTATGTCGTGTGCGTCCTGCTGGCAGGTACGTCACATCTCTTGGTATACGTTACAACTCACATGGTCCTTTCGCTCACCCCTACAAATTTCGGGGGGCGAATTGAAATGATTTTTAGCTCGCCAACTTCCACCAGCAAATGTGGATGCTCTACGACCAGCGATCCTTGCTTCATGGGGGAAAACCTACCCCTGTATTTTCAACAACTCACTGAGTCCTTACTTAGACGTCTTGCTGCTGTTGTGAGGGCAAACGGAAGAGCAATACATCATCAGTCAGATGTATATCATAATATTTCCATTCAAATCTCGCATGTTTGGCGAAAGTCATATTTTCAACTCTATGTATTCTGCAACCATGTTTCCCACTTTCCACCTGCAATTTGTTATCTCAGTTTAAGACCTCTCGAGATAGAAAATTTTAGTAAATTCACATTTTTATAAAATAATTCTACTGAGATGCCTACTACAAATTTTTATTATCTGAATGAGAAATATAGTCTAAATGTCAGATAAATTCATCAGTGATCAGCTCTGTATCGACTGATAAACAGGTATTTCGGTGCAAATGCCTCGAGAGGGGACAATGAGCCTTACAGCCAAAAAAGAAATGCGTTATCATACGAAAAATCAACGTAAAAAAAACCCATCTAAAACGCTGTAAAAAATCACATCACAACACACTGTCGCGAACACCGGAGAGTGATCCGTTTTCGCATGAAAGCACTTGAATTCACAGCATCTGAAAAAGAGCCAAATTCCGAAAGACAAATTATCCATAAAAATGGTAAAGATACCAGAATATAAATATGGGGATAGAAGAAGAAGGAAGCAGGCTCAAGAGCTGCAATAGTGTCACGTACGATGTTTCACACTGCCGAATATCCTACGCGAAAATATCATAGTAACAAGGCATTTCTGCTTTAGCACATCGTTAGGATTCCGAAACTGTTATTCAATATATGTGATTCCATCAGTGCGTTGGTGAACAAATTCTCTGACAGATTGATTGCCTGCTTCAGCAAATAGCCTTGGTACACAAAGGGCAGAACATTCTAGAAATCCAGTAAAGTTCCACTTTACGATGGAGCGGATGAATAACTGATCTATACGTAAACTTTTGTATAACGTAGGAGAGAAAATGTTCCAAAATCTTGTTAATTTCCACTTTATGAATTCGAGAATGTATCAGACATTTTGTGAAATTTCACTTCAAGAAAATGACAGATGGCATCACAAATCTTGTCAAGGTTTCCTTTACGAAGGTCAGGAGTTATAACAAAAGTTTAAATTCACCAAAATAGCATATAAGCTAAATCTCATGAAGTTCCTTTCACGAGAAGGAGCAGGTACCAGAAATCATTTCTATTTTCATTTTTCGAAGAAAAAGAAGGTCTCAAAATTTATTTTCCAAATTTTGTTTTATGAGAGAGAGACGACTTCATACACTTTGTGAAGTTCCATTTTACGAAGCGCAGGAGTTCGGAAATTTTATCTTACAAAGAGGGGAGATACCGCAAATCTTGTGAATTTTCAATACCTGAAGATGAGAAGGTATACTTTCTGTCCTTCTTAAAACAAGAAAGTTGACACTGAATTTTCTGGTGTAATAAGCACGTCTTTTGAATCCGTTCTGACTCAAATTAAATTTATGAAAGCTATTCAAAGTCAATGTAACCGATATATAAAACAATGGTATCTGACGGAAGAAAGAAGTTTTTCAATCGGGTTTTTAATCCCTCAGATATTACTTTAAACGGAATCGTGAGCTTACGCCCTTTGGTTGCAGACTTGTGCGTTAAGAAAAACATGAATTTATATGAGAAACATTTCGCACCGGAAACGCTCTCCAACACCGAAAGAATTTTTTCAAATCTGACTCTTAGAAACAGAGATATCGACAAGAATAAGATATGACTTTACGTCCCCTGGTGGGAAAACCATGCATTATTTTAGAAAGAAAGTATTCTCAAAAGGTTTTTCCAAATGAGCACTATCAGTCCAAGAAAAAAAAAAGTTAGTCGAGTTTCCAGGATCCCAGATTTTGCTACAAATACGTCAGAAGCAGAAATTAACACTTATGCCGCCTGGTAGCCAAACCATTCTTTACGAAACATAAGAAATTATGTGAAAAATATTTTCTATGAGGTCTTGTATGCGATACAGGAAGAATTTTTCAAATCGGAGTTTTAGAAGCAGAAATAACGCAGAAAACGCGATTTACCTTTGTGCCCCCTAGCGGAAAGTCTATGATTTACTTGAAAATTTTGAATTTGTAAGAAAAACATTTCGCATCGGAAACACTATCCTACAAAGAAGGAATTTTTCAAGTCGGACTCCTAGAAGTAGAGATATTGACAAAAATAAGATATACATCTACGACCCCTGGCATAGAAACCATGCATTATTTCAAGAAGAAAATGTTCCTAAAAGGTTTGTCAACATGAGTAGTATCGGTCAACAAACCACTTTTTTCAATCGCGATTTTAGAAGCTCATATTTTGCTGCATACATCAGCAGCGGAAATTAAGACTTACGCCACCTGGTGGCCAAACCATTTTTTTACAAAAATTAGAAATTATGTGCAAAGTATTTCCCATCAGGAGCTGTATCCGGTGCAGAAATAATGTTTCAAATCGGATATTTGGCCTATACGCCCCCTAACGGAAAGTCTATAAATTAATTGAAAATTTTAAAATTATATGAAAAACATGTCACACTGGAAACACTATCTAACAAAGAAGGAATTTTTCAAATCGGACTCTTAGAAGTACAGATATTGACAAAAATAAGTTATACGTCCACTCCCCCTGGCGTAGAAACTATGCATTATTTTAAAAAGAAAATGTTTCTAAAAGGTTTGTCGACATGAGTACTATCGGTCGACAAACTACGAATTTTTTCAATTGAGAATTTAGAAGTTCGTATTTTGCTGCAAATGCATCAGAAGCGGAAATTAAGATTTACGCCCCCTGGTGGCTAAACCATTTTTTTACAAAAATAAGAAATTATGTGCAAACGATATCCCATCAGGAGCTGTGTACGGTGCAGAAATAATTTTTCAAATCGGAGATTTAGAAGCAGAGATATAGGGGGAAACGCAATTTACCTCTACGCCCACTAGCGGAAAGTCTTTGAATTACTTGAAACTTTTAAAATGATATGAAAAACATGTCACACTGGAAACACTATCAAGCAAAGAAGGAATTTTTCAAATCGGACTCCTAGAAGTAGAGATATTGATAAAAATGGGATATACATCTACGCCCCCTGGCGGAGAAACTGTGGAATATTTTAAGAAGAAAATATTCCGAAAATGTTTATCGATATGAGTGGCATTAGTCCACGAAAGAATTTTTTCAATTGATATTTTAGAACCTCAGATTTTATGGCAAATACATGAGAAGCAAAAATTACCACTTACGCCCCTGGTGGCTAAAATACCTTTCGACATAAATGGAATCGAAAGATACAATAATTTTTTCAATCGGATGTTTAGGAGCAAATATGTGGAATCAAATGTATTTTGAATTCGATATTATCTGCATTTACGCCCCCTAGTGGCGAAATTGTACATCGTAAAAAAAAAAACGAAATAAAGGATCATCATTCGCATATTTCAAGCTTCCCAATGCAAAACGAATTTCTCAAATCGGACTGATAATTGCAGAGGTATCGTGGGTACAGACGGACGGACTGACTGACTGATGGACGGACAAACCGGTAACATAAGCACGATCTTTTTTTACAAAATACGCTAAAAAAAGGGGGAATGAGGAGGAATATGAGGTCAAAAACAGAGCAAAATGGAATTGCTGATCGTGAAAGGTCAGATAAGGAAGAAAACAAATTGAAGATCATACTGCAACAATGGGCAAACCAACAATGTAACAGAACATGTGATAATGGTGGAAATAGATGACTGACCGGTACTCTGTTTGTCACAGAGGTTGGGCAAAGCCACTGTGTTGCTAGATATCTATTCGAATATGCTACCATTCGCGATCTATCCCTGAATGTGGATTCCCAGTGACTACAACAATACGCTATTCCACAAGCATGTTGCGTTTTCTCAATACGTGGGTTAGCTCACTATTACCTTAATGTCTTTCTTCACTTACAGGAGACGTTTGTATAGAGGGAAAACGATGCCTATATACGACTTTCATTTTACTCACACAGAAACGTTATACAGAACGTTTTTTTCAAGGAAATTTAATGTAAACCCTAATCATTTAAGGATATAAGGTTTCTCCTCTCCATAACTTTAGGCCACTGGCTCCAGGGAACGGGACGAAGCAGTGCAGAGGGACAAATGGGTAACACATACCTCATCCGGAATTCGAACCCTGTCTCGTTTCGGGCTGTTAGCTAGTGGTCCTCGCCCCTAACTGACTTACAATATAATCTACACCCACGCTGACGTGTATTTTATTCTGTCGCTGGGGTAGGGGAGCATTGACGACCACCGTATACGATCGCCTGTTCCTAATTTAGGGCCAGTGGTTCCAGGGAATGGAGAGAGCGGCGCTGTAAGACCAAAACACACCTAGTTTTGAACGCGGACCCATCGCGGATGAATGGTCAGAAGCCAGCGCTCTGACCACTACTGCATCAGGGCAGGCCGCGATCTAAGCATTGGCTTTTGACTGTTCGCCCGAGTTAGCCTGGATTTCAGTCTTTGGTGAGGCATGGGTGGGGTGTTTGACTTATGGTACTGACTCTCTTTCTTCCCTGGAATTAGTAAACCTGAATTACGTCAGGCGACTTCTTATAGCCCTTAGAGTTGTTCAAGTTGGTCGTTAAATGCACAAACAAAATATGTCATAAGTCTCTTCACCTACATCGCAGACTTTTTCCTTATACAAGTTGTTTCTACACTGCTGGCCACCCAAAATGCAACAGCAAGAAGGAATCATCCGATTGGCCTGAAATTCGCAGCATGCGTCGCCCACGAGAGGACATGCAAACGATTAGCATCGCAGGGCATATGCAAATCATGTGCTCCCGGCTCGCCACCGAGAAGCACTATAAGAAGGGTGCACAAAAGGCGGAGTGTAAGTAGTGGAAGTGTGTTGTGCTGCCGGACCTATGCGTGGGAAACTTCCTGATGCCACGTCGCAGAATACGGCAGTCATTCCAGCACGTTTAGGAGTTAACGACAGAGGAGGAATAGTGGCTTATCGCAACAGCGGTTTATCGTACCGAGACATCGGCGCCCGTGTGGGCGACATCCAGCCACAGTGAGGCGAGTATGGTTTCGGTGGGTGCAGGAGGGACGGACCGACCGACCGAAGTGAGCAATTGCCGCAGCCGCGGCACACCACCGAACGAGAGGACCGACATGTTGTGCGGCGGTCATTGACTGCTCGCACCGCCACATCACGAACGTTAGCGACTCAATGAGGCGCCAGAAGGTGTTCACAGGTAAGTGGAGCCATGCTGACTGCAGTGCCTCTGACAGCTGCTGGAGGGTACGTGGTGGAGGATCCATAGAACAAACAATACGATCTGGGATGTCCCACAGATGATCAATTGGGTTTAAGTCTGGGTAATCAGGGGGCCAGGGACTTACTTTGAAGTCTTCATCGTGCTCTTCCAACCACTCTCGAGCATTTCTAGCTGTGTGCTGAAATATTCTATCTGCCCCAGGGAAGACAATGAACGATCCATTGTCGTGCTGGAAGATCCCATCTGCCCCAGGGAATAAAAGCAGCATGTACGGGTGTACGTTGTCTGCAAGGATGGATTCATAACGAATTCGATCCATAGTGCCTTCCACAGGTATGAGTGGACACAGGAAATGCAACGAAAACATTCCCCAGACCATTACGCTGCACCCACCAGATTGTGTTCTTCCATCAATAGTCCATCCGTTCGATGAAGCAGAAAATGTGAGTCATCGGAGAAAGCAATCATTTGCCAATCAGCGGAGGTTCAATTTTCTGTGCATATACAGTAGTGGCCAAAATTGTGGAAACCTTTTGGAAAAAGGGTATTTTTGAGGTTTGATGGCTCATACCACCCCTTTTGGTTGAAAAGTACCTTAAAAGTATATAGCAATGGAAAGATAATTTCATCAAGAATGTAATACAACAAAGTTTGTTCAAATATATGTGTTCTATGAAAAGTTATAACCCAATAACCTGAAAAAAGAAGCACAGCTTACTTAGGTTGACATGAAGTAGCTTTCCTTCATTTGAATGTAGACAATGAGCATGAGTGTTTAGAAAGCCAATCAGGTGTCATCTTTTTTTTTTTTTTGGCAATGAGCCAATCAGGTCACAGTAGGATTCAGCTATTGATGTCATGTATTGGAGCTGAGAGGAGGACATTTGCCAGTGTGTTATGTGATTACTGTCAAGTAGGGTTTTTTTTGTGTGTGTGTGTGTTCTTTCATTTAGTGAGCTTATAAAACGTACTAAAATTAAAGAAATGGCGCAAGGAGTTGAATGGTACCGAGAAAGCGATCTAAAATAGTACTATTAAGTGAACAATGCTTCAGTTATGAAGAAATTAGAAGAAAAATTGGTGGAAACTTAACCAAAGATAGCATTTCTAAATTTTTGCAGAGGTATAAGGAGACTCAGTCACTACAAAACCAGGAAAAGGTGCACAACAGCAAGTGATGATAGATGAATTAAGAGACTGTGCCTAGGTGACAAAAGAAATCATCTGGGTGTATACAAGTTGAAATGGCGCAATGCAATGTGAAGTTGAGTTCAAGGACTGTTCAGCGCAGATGGCAGGAATTTGGTCTAAAATTTAGAATTCTACGAAAAAGGCCATTTTTATCTTTTAAACAAAGATTGAAAAGATTAAACTGGGCTAAAAGCCATGTTAGCTGGACAGCGGAACAATGGGACAGTGTAATTTGGAGTGATGAGACCAAAATCTACTTGTTTGGTAGTGATGGCATAAAATACGTAAGGAGAAGAATCGGAGAAGATTTGCATCCTGATTGCGTTAAATGTACAGTGAAACACCCAGTTAGTGTTATGATCTGGGGTTGTATGACATCAAAAGATGTGGGCAGAATTTGCGTAATTAATGCGAATATAAATGGACAAAAATACATTAATAAATTACTTGAGCCCAAACTGAAGCCTTCCGCATGTGATCTTTTCCGAGATAATGAAGCATTTATATTTCAGCAGGATTAAGCTCTATGTCATGTTGCTGCTGTGTGCAAAAAGTGGTTTCAAGATAATCATATTCCACTGCTGGAATGGCCTGGGAATAGCCCAGACCTTAACCCCATCGAAAATCTATGGAGCCGACTAAAGAAACTCGTTAGTCAGAAGCAACCCAGCAATAAAACCCAATTAATAGAAGCAATAATTCAATCTTGGTTTCACATTATAACAGCTGCAGAACTAAATAACGTGGTTCACTCCATGGGAAGGCGATGTAAAGTCGTAATTAACGCTAAAGTTTACCCAAGTAAGTATTAACTGACATGGTAAGAATTTTTGTATATCTCATTTTTTCTGTGGTTTCACTTTTCTTCTTTAGAACTGCTGTTCTAGTACAAAATCCTTCATAAACGTTATCGCATTACATTCTTGATTATCTTTCCATTGATACATAATTTTATGGTATTACTCCAAAAAAAAAGTGGTGTTATGAGCCGCCAAACCTCAAAAATACACTATTTCCAAAAGGTATCCACAATTTTGGCCACTACTGTATAAGTCTTTTCTGCCGATGCACCTTCGTTAGCATAGGTGCAGTGACCATCCGTCTACATCGGAGCCCCATAAGCAGCAGGGTTCGCTGAACTGTCGTTTTAGACACACGTCCGGTAGCCCTCTGGTTCATTCGGCCTGTGAGTTGCTCTACTGTAGCGTGTCGATCGGCCCTAACGCACCTTCGCAGCCCACGTTCACCCAGCACATCAGTGGCATGTGGTGCTCCACAGTTTCCACATCGCTTATTCGCAATGGTGCCATTTCTCCAATCACGATACACTTTAACCGCAGCAGCACGCGAACAGTTCACAAACTGCCCTGTTTCAGAAATACTGCCATCATTGGATACAGAGCCGATAATCATCCCTTTTTGCAAATCTGATAAATCGCTCGTTTTATCCATGACAGCAACGAGTGATATGTTTTCATATTTCCTACAGCACACCTTATACATGTACCCTCCAAGCCAGCTCACGACACGCGCTTTCTTTCACTGGCTACGCGCTGTTGACGTCAAAAGTAGGAGCTGGTCACAATAATGTGACTCGACTGTGTATATTTCTGTTTCCTTATTTAGTAGCTGTCTGCGTATCAACCGAATTAGCTTCGAACTTTACTTGCAAGATCGACAAAGGCTTATGTTTATTTAATCGCAGCATCAGAGCGTTACAAAAGTTTATTGATTCGAGCAACAGAATGTCTGACCGAAATATTAAGGGGAATCAGTTTTCTTCGTCGCCCGTTCTGAATACAGAGTTTATTTGTGACCATAAAGCAACTGCTGTCTTGATTGAAGCATTTTCTCGCTGATATTGGGAAAAAATATCCCAATTCTCGAAAACTTGTCGTTAAGGAATCACTAGATTTGACTCCACCATGTTCAGTTGCTTCTATCGGAATTCCACTGAGAGTATCAGTAATAACATCGAACGTCGAGGACGGAAAGGAACTTTCTATTTTTAGAACAAATATGCCCCACGGAATAGGAATAACCTTAACGACGATATGAAAGGAATAAATCAGTAATTCAGTAAATAAGGCCATCGGAAAGCTCCGATGAAAAATCTCTGGAAATGATGTTTGACTGCAGGGCAGTTTGTTAGCTCTTTCTTTTTAATTGTTGAGTAAATTGACGTGTAAACTTACCTTCGGAGACCATTTATTATTATATACTGCACGTTTACACATACGCAATTCCCTCAAAAAGATGTCCATCGTTTTTTGGCTTTTTTTTTGTTATTGTTTAGGAGTTTTATAGCTCCCATGAGAACCTAAGGAGACAAATAGTTGCCCGTGCAATATTCAAAGTCATTCGTTCCTAGCAAGGGACAAACCTAGCTCCGTAGAAAAAAAACAAACAAAAAAAACACAACCGATCCTTCCCCCCAAACGTTAACCATCGAAATTATTTTTGAAAATATTTGCACTGAACTCAGTTTTTTATGCAAAATATATTTATATAATGAATATCTGCTGGCATTCCGGGGAAAATTCAAGCAAGCCCCCAACCTTTTTAGAAAGTTAATACAGACATTTAACGTGGACCAGGAACATCAAACAAAGATCGTCGCTCTTTCCACGTTTATAAGTGAGTCACGGAAAATGTCTCATTGGCCGCCACCGGGAGTCGAACCCAGGGTCTTCCAGTTACGCGCCGGATATGCTTCCGCTACACCCCAGCGGCCTCGAATTCCTCCAGACTCACACACGCTAACTGCCAAGCCAATTTGGCAGGTTGCTTCTTGGAGCTCAGCGTATGGTGTAGCGGAAGCATATCCGGCGCGTAACTGGAAGACCTTGGGTTCAATTCCCGGTGGCGGCCAATGAGAATTTTTACGTGACTTACTTATAAACGCGGAAAGAGCGAAGATCTTTGTTTGATGTTCCTGGTCCACGTTAAATGTCTGTATTAATTATTCATTCGCCTTCTAATTATTTCTTCTGTTGCTGCTCGCCATCTTTGGGGAATCCCCAGCATTGTGCGGGGCTCCAAGAAGCAACCTGCCAAATTGGCTTGGCAGTTAGCGTGTGTGAGTCTGAAGAAATTCGAGGCCGCTGTAGTCTAGCGGAAGCATTTCCGGCGCGTAACTGGAAGACCCTGGGTTCGACTCCCGGTGGCGACCAATGAGAATTTTTCCGTGATTTACTTATAAACGTGGAAAGAGTGAAGATCTTTGTTTGATCTTTTAGAGAGTGTTATCTCTTATGATGAAACCTGGGTCTTATAAAACGACCCTGAAACGGAAAAATAGTGAATGTATTGAATAACATCAACGTCACGAAGGATGACTAAAACACGGTAAAGCAAGTCCAAGTTAATTGTTTTTATGGCATTAAGGATGTAAGTTTGGCGGAGTGGGTTCACGATCGACAACAGTGGACCAACATTACTACAAACAGGTTCTGGTGACCTTTGTTTTTTATTGGAGATTTAACGACCACCGTAAGCAACTCAGTGGGCTATAAGCAGTCGCCTGTCCCTAATTTAGGGCCACTGGTTCCAGGGATGGGAGAGAGCCAGTGCCGTAAGACAAACACAACATCCATGCCTCACCGGAATTTGAACCCGGACCCCATCGTGGACGAATGATCAGAAGCTATCGCTTAGATCATTATGGTTACTTTAAAAGATGGAGTCAGAAGAAAGATGCCATAGTTGTAGAAAAATAGTTCCATCCTTCACTAGTACAACGTGACAGCTCACTCAGAGGAGCAGAGTTTAGCCTAGAAGCGCATGACAATGCTTGAAAATCCTACCTACTCACCAGATTTGGCCCCATTCGAGTTTTTCCTTTTCCCTAAAGTCGAATGTGTGCTCAAGGGAAACCGTATCGAGTTTAGTTACTGTGATGAAGAAGAGAACGACGAAACTTCTGAAAAGGAACACACCAAATGAGTAACAGCACTGCTTTGCCCGGTTGAAGTTCAGAATGTAGCGGTGTGTTGATGAGTAAGGAAGGTACTCTGAAGGTGATAAGAGTTATAAATGCAAATATTTTACTTAACTAAAGTTATTGCATCAGTCTAGATGCCTTGTACACCTTTACGGTTTAATTACTTCAAGTTTAAAAAAATTGTAACAGCGTAATCGTATTTATCTAACACATTCTTATGAAATTTGTGTCACAAGATATATTTTTATGCAAACGACTGTTATCGCATTTACGCATTCGGAAAAGCTTATGTCAAAAAAAAAAAAAAAGATCCTTTTTCTACTGGACTGCAATGTTTCCTTTATTTATTTTTTTTGCTGCACGTAAACTAAGAGACAGGGTAAAGAACAAATTATTACTGCATGTATATATTTAATATAAAATCTTTCAGCAGAAACTACAACGTGTCAACCGCGGGGTCGTAGTGGTTGACCCGCTGGCTTCTGACCAAGGCAGCCAGCGCGTCTATGTTGAGATGGGCCTGGGGTTCGAATCTCGGGTAAGGCATGGATGGTGTATTTATCTTACGGCACTGGCTCTCGTCCTTCCCTAGAACCAGTGGCCCTAACTAAGGGATGGGAGAATGCTTACAGTCCATTGAGTTGCTCACGGTACTCGTTAATCACGCGCATTTTAACGTGCTTGCAGGGTTGAATTTCTGATACGTCAGCAGCTGATTTGGGAATGCTTCTGCATTGCTGGAGATTCTGTTCATCCCTCAATTACAGGACATGCCGTTATATCAAAGTGCAGTTTCAGTGGTTGCAGTATTGAAGTCGTCATTCCTCTATATACACTGAAATGTCAGTTTATTAAATACACCTGCTCTCCTCACAAAACTGACTCAACAGGTAAAACGTCACATGTGTGCGGTATAAATCAAGCAGACCGTCAGTTAGCATTAGATTGAGGATCGGAGTCGGTCAAACAATAGGTCTGACAGATTTTTAACATGGAATGACTGTTGGCTCCATGCGTGCCATTTCGAGCATCATCCAAAGAGCCAATCTCCTGGGCCATTCGCGCGCAACAGTGGCAAGGGTTTCCCTTTAGTGGTGTGCCATGAAAAAACCCATTGAAAAATCGGCGATGAAGTGGACAAAAATAGCTGGTTGATTAAAGGGCTCAAAAGGGACTGGCGAGAATAGGACAAGCGGACCAGAACCCGGCAAATCACTGCAGAAGTGTCGCCTTCGAAATTACCACATGTGGGTTACAACATCCGATGACCATGCGAAGTGCCGATGTTGTCAGCATAGAATCTGAAAATACGTCATCATCGCAGATACAGTATATTGACAAAAGTCAACGGACACCTAGATGAGAAACACAACATAGCATTTACTGACGTACATTAGTACCGTGTCAGTCCACCTTTGGTCTTAATGCATGCACTGACCCTTCGAGACATGCTTTCGACAAGGTTTTGGAACACAGCGTTGGGTATGCGCTTCGAGTCAGTACATAATGCTGCAGCTAACTGTTGGTTAGTAGTAGGCCATGGTTCCAAACTTCTTATGTGGTGCTCTAATTCATCCCATAGGTTCTCTATGGAATTAACATCAGGGATCTGTGCAGACTAGTCCATACACGATACGGAATTATCGTGAAACCACGCCGAAACAGTTCTGGCTTTATGGCTCAGTGCATTATCGTGCCGATACCAACAAGGCTCTGTCCCACAGTATTTTCACAGGGTTGGTAGGGCATAATTGTCCAGAATATCGAGGTAGACGTTCTGGTTAACAGATTTGTCCACGATAACCAAGGGCCGGGACCACACCACGAAAAACACCTCCACACCAGTTCACTGCCAGCTCAAAAGTTGACCGTAGGAAAAGTGCACTGTGATAAATGGCGTTCCCCCGGCTGCCGCCATACCCACACACAGCCATCAGACTGATGGATCGTGTATCTGGATTCATCAGTCCATAGGACCCGTTTCCATTGACTTGCGGTCCACGATAAATATTTTTTAAACCATGCTAAGCGACGAGTAGCATTCCGAGTCGAGATGAAAGGATTATGAGCAGCCGCACGACCACGGTAACCCATAGAATGACGTTCTCTGCCAATGGTACGTGTATATACTGAGGTTCCAGTATTTTTACTCAGATGTACACTGAGGTCTTGTGCAGTACTCCGTCGATTACCTGTAATGACTCTCCTGAGGCTTTGACGTCCTTTATCACTGATTTTCTTTGGTCTGCCGGTACGTTTTGATGCTTAAGGTACTCCATGTGTCTTCCACGTATTCAGTACATCCAAAAAAGTTGACTTCGGTATATTTAAATGCCTCTCGGTTTCTCTTATGGACAACCCACTAATATCACACCCTACAATTTTTCCTTTCTCAAAGACAGTACTCTCCCGCCGCGACATTTTCACTCAACCACACAGTGCGATATGATCGCGGTCAGCTGCAGGCTTGCTTATATGACGTTTGCAGCTGTCCCGCGTATCTTAACAACGCAGCGGATCCGTTCATTTTCTTTTGAAGGGGTGTCCGGTGACTTTTGTCAATATATAGCATATGTACATTGGACTGTTGAGAAGTGGATAAAGATCACATGGTCGGAACAGTCAAGGTTCATTTTGCTTCGTACGGATGACAGGATCTACGTTTGGCGCAAATAATATGAGGCCACGGAACCATCGTTTTATGTGTCAACAGTACAGGCCGGTCTTGGTACCGTTTTCCTGGAATACATTAGGCGCCATGATGAATATATCTGCACGGTCCTGCCGGCCATCTAGTCTGCGGTTTATCCGCGGTTTTCCGCAGACTCCTGGCTGTGGAGACTCGAATGCGTGGATGGTTCCCTCTAAAATAGGTCCCCGGACGCACTTAGTTCCAGGTCCCCCTTCCCTGACATGATTTGCCAGTTGAGTGTCGATACCCTGGTAGTACAAATTCAAGGCGATTGTAAACTTCTGTCATCTGGTGGCCGGCTCCTACGGGCATATGTACCATGGTTGTTGATGATGATGATGATTATGCCTATATCTAAGCGGCACGGTGTACTCGAACAAATTAATTCCTTCATATTACGGTTTATCATCAAGCAAATGGATATGATCAAAACAATAATGCACCCATTCACAAGGCCTGTGTGGTCACCAAATGGTTCCAGGAATAGACAGAAGAGTTTTCCTTGCGTCAGTGGCCTACACATCACCCGGATTTAAACCCCACCAAGCATCTCTTGGATGAGGTGCAATGGGCTGTTTGCTGCGAGATTGTACCTCTGTCTAATTTTCAGTAACTGCGAAACTCACTCATGGTGCAATATCCCTGCAAGAGGCGTCTAGCATGTTCCATTCCTCATAAAATTCGGGTTGTTCTGCCGGCCAGAGGCGGTACCATAATCTACTATGCAGGTGTACCTAATGAAATGGCATATCAGTGTATAATATTTTATTGTTCTTCATGTATCAGTGTTTTAGTACGTCTGAATTGGATACTCTCGCATCTGTAGTGCTCAAATTTCCCGTAACTTCGCTTATAATCACCCCATTTTTAGCGTGCTAATAATACCGTATTGTTTCTTCGCTTCCGAGGCTTGCACGAGCATTTAACTTATTTGATATCTCTATAGTGTAGGATTTCCGTTTATTTTAATTTAATATTTCATAGGTATCGCCAGTGCTGCAGGTGTAATACGCCTGCACCCTATATCCCTTGAATTGACTCTGCGTTAATATTTACTGCAAATATTACTAATTTCGTATAGCTAGTAATTCAGTGCAGAATTTTTTCCATTGTGTCTTCAATAGAACGCATTAAGGTAGAGCAATATAAATATACGTAAAATGTTTCTGCTGAAGAACTACATTTTTCTTAAAAAGGTGCCAGGCACTGGAACTCAATAATAAGAAAAGGATGAAGAAGAATTACTTCACCTGAGAAATTGCCATTCCCGCTGTGGAGATTTCGGCTCTGGTGTTCCATTTCGGGAAAGGAGAGAGACCTAATACCGTGCAACGTACAAATATTATATATTCGTTTTCGATGCTGCGCTAATTGCATCTCGTCTGGCTGTCATTCGGTATAACGTGTTCATTTTCAAGCGGGCAGAAACGTTCTTCAAGTCAATATAGTCCTGAGGCTATTACAACCGTTCCTCCATATTAATTACTGTTACATTTGTCCTTCACCTTCTAGCTTTTAATTAAGCATTGCTCGTCATGCTTCCCTGTTGCGCAGCATTATAAGAGAAAACAAATCATCACTTTTCTTCGTTCTCCATAGCAGAAATTGCAGTGGGAGAATTAACATTTGTGTGGAATAATGCAGATCCGTTGCGAGCAGGTTGGTATTTTCGCCATAGATTACCCAATAAATTTTTAAACTCATAGCTGTGAAACAAGTATGCACTAAACATTTGCTAAAGCATTTTTATTTAGAATTGGTTGGCAAAATATGTTGAGGTGCAACTTCACCGGTCTGGTTTTACGATGCTTTTTCAAAATACTTTTTGTCTTAAATCCCTCAGTTCTATGTAAATCTGTGATTTTTGTTTGTTTGGGGGTTTAACGACCACCATAAGCAACTCAATGGGATGCATGCAGTCGTCCGTGCCTAACTTAGGGCCACTGGTTTCAGAAAAAGCAAAGAGCCACTGCTGTAAGAAATGCAAAGTGCCCGTGCCTCACGGTATTTGAACCCGGACCCATCTTTGCCGAATGGTCAGAAGGTAGAGCTTGGAATCTGAACTGTACATGATCAATTAAGGCAGAAAAATTAATTTCCATCGGCATATACGTAAGCAAATTACATCAGAACAACTTCTTTAAAGTCAACAGAATGATTGATCGTAGTCGGTACTGAGATTTTAGCACTAATACAAACAATTCATCATCATCATCATCATCGTCAACCATTATCAATCCACTGCTGGACAAAGGTCTCCCCAAGTTTCCTCCACAACGGTCTGTCTTGTGCCAGTCTGCTCCATGTCACTCCCGCATACTTTCGAATTTCATCCACCCATCTTCCATGTGGTCTTCTTCTGGGTCTTTTCCTGTCCCTTGGAATCCAATCTAAAATTTCGGCTGTCCATCGATGGTCTGTTCTTCTGGCAGTATGTCCAGCCCATTGCCATTTCAGGGATTTAACTCTGATCATGATGTCTTTCACTCTTGTCATTTTTCGGATCCACGTGTTCCTCTTCTTATCTCTCCTGGTTACACCAAGCATGCACCTCTCCATGCTTTTTTGAGTTGTCTGCAGCCTTTGTATGTCTCTTTTAGCTAAGGTCCACGTCTCTGCATCATACGTAAGCACTGGAAGGATGCATTGATCAAACACTTTTCTTTTAAGACATAATGGCATATTGCTCTTGAAAATTATGCTGTTTCTTCCAAAAGCTCTCCAGGCAAGTTTTGTACGCCGATTAATTTCTTCACCAATGTGACCCTCACTTGATATCTGCTGTCCAAGATAAACGTATGTGTCTGTTATCTCCAGCTTTTCTCCATCAATCGGTAAATCTTCATTTCTTGTAAAAGCATTGAACATCACTTTTGTCTTCTGAAAGTTCATTTTTAATCCCACTTTTTTACTCTTGTCAGCAAGTTCCTGGATCATACTCTGTAGCTCTGATGGGGTAGTTGCAAAAATGACTATGTCATCAGCAAAACGAAGGTCGGTTAGATAATCTCCATTAATCTTTATCCCTTTGTTTTCCCAGTTCAGTGATTGAAAGACATTTTCCAATGTGGCATTAAAGAGCTTCAGAGATATGGTGTCACCTTGTCTCACTCCTTTTCCAATTTTTATGTGTGTTGTATTTTCAAACAGCCGAATCTTTGCACTTGCATTTTCATAGATGTTATTAATAATATTAATGTACGCATCTTCAATACCGCAGGTTTTCAGAGCCATTGTAACTGCTGATGGTTTCACCGAATCAAAGGCTTTTTCATAATCGATAAAAGCCATGCACAATGGAAGTTCATATTCCCTCGCTCTTTCAATTAGTTCTCTCAGTACGTGGATATGATCTATTGTGCTGTAGCCACTCCTGAATCCAGCTTGTTCTCTCGGTTGAGCCATGTCCAGTGTCACCTTCAAGCGGTGTGAAAGAACTTTAGTGAAGATTTTATAAACCACTGATAGGAGGCTGATAGGTCTGTAGTTCCTGAGATCCTCAATGTCACCTTTTTTATGTAGCAGGATTATTGTAGCGTTGTTCCAATCCTCAGGAATTTTCCCTTCATTAAGGCATCGAGTGAAAATTTGGGCGAGTACTGTTTCGATTTCTCCACTTGCTTCTTGTATGATGTCTACAGTAATTCCATCTTCTCCTGGAGCTTTCCCCAGCTTCATGTTCTTGATTGCATGTGCAACTTCTGCTGGAAGGAGTGGAAGGACTCTGGTACTGGTACCTTTCATGATGTCTGGAGTACATGTATCATCCCTTTCATATAATTTGGAGTAGAAATCTTTCACTCTTGTCAAAATTTCGCCTCTATTTCTTGTTACAGAACCATCTTCTTTTCTCAGTGCCATAATCTGTTTTTTTCCCTTACTGAGATGTCCCTTTGCTATCTTTAGGCTTTGGTTGTTTTCAATTGCTTTCCTTACTAGTTCACAGTTGAATTTCCTTACGTCTTCAGTGATACTTTTTCGTACTGTCTTGCATAGCTCTATATATTCCACTTTGGAAGTCACATCTTGTTTAGTTGTCCTCATCTCTCTTTTTTTTGCATCAACATTTTGGTTTTTCCTGATAATTTGCTCACATACAATTTGTTCTTAGACTCAGCTAATTTTGTTGCTGTTTCCATAAGAGCTTTGGTTACTTTTCTGTTAACTTCAGAAATATCCACTTCTTCCGATGTTAGGCCTTCTAAAGCAGAGAATCTGTTCTTCAGTTCCAATTTGAAGGTATTATGGTGTTTTTTAAGGTTGGTTATGTCAATACATTTTGTTTGTCTTATGAGCTTGCTACGTTCAAGTCTAGTGTTGAGGTGCATCTTACATCTCACCAATCTATGGTCACTGCCTGTGTTGAACTTGTTTAGCACACTGCAGTCTTCTATGACGAATTTTTTGTTACACATAATAAAATCAATTTCGCTTATCGTCCCATTTGGATGTCTCCATGTCCATTTCCTGTGTGGCTTTTTCTTGAAAAAGGAGTTCAAGATGAAACACCCTTCTGCCTCTGCAAACTCTGCGAGAGTATTTCCACGCTGGTCTCTGTTGCCGTGACCGAATTTACCTACTGAAGTTTCATTCTGTTGCTGTTGCCCTATTTTTGCATTGAAATCTCCCATAATTATCTTCAAGTGCTGCTTACCTTTATTATTTAGATCACGAATTTCCTCATAAAATTATTCAAGTTCTTCTTCAGGATGACTTGTGGTGGGTGCATAAGTTTGAATAATCTGAGCCTGGTATCTTCTCGAGAGTTGGATAACCGGTCGTGCAGCTCTGTCAGAGGAACTTTCAACTTCTACAACTTTATCCTTCAGTTTCTTGTTTATTATAAATCCAACACCACTAGTTCTGCCAGTATCTGTCCCACGATAGTAGAAGAGATGTCCACTTTTCAGTTCAATGAGATCTCCTTTTCTCCTTACCTCACTTAGCCCGACGATGTCCCACTTGATCCTTTGTAGTTCCTCTTCCAATTCAAGAAGCCTTGAATCAGAAGATAGGGAGCGTCCGTTATACGTGGCCAAGGTCAGCATCAGATGGCAGCCTAGTCCGGTCCTCCGGTGATCTTAGCACCCTCTGCCTTCATGTCGCACTGGCCGCTGCCTTGGCCAGGTACATTCCAGCTGCCGGAGACTGAGGGCCTAGATTTAAGTTGTGGAGTCATTTTGGAGGGGTTTGGCTATAACTCACCACGCTGGCCAAGCGGGTTGGTGAGTGTGTGATAGCATTTCCTCTAATCCCGATGGTATAGTTATACCGCTATTGGCGGTCGTCAGAGCCCCTTTTACAAACAATTACTTTGCTCTAAATACATTGCTCGACATAGAAAATGCCACAGCATAAAGGAATGAACGAAATGAGACTAACGTGTGCACACATGTAGACAAATAAGTGAGAAAGAGGTGATTTCATTTCTGAGGGATTAGATGAATGAGCTTGGAGACGAGACAGTATAATGTGGTTTGAGTCAGTAGGTTGTATGACCACCATGGTGGTCATACAACCCACGCCATCGAGTGGCTACGTTCCCGGATGGTGTCTTGAGGTATCATTGACCTTTGACCACAATTCATCAGCATTGCTGGAGTGTCCTGCAGAGTTGTCCTGCACACGTTCTCTATTAGGAAGAAGTACGGTGATCGCGCTTACCAGAGCATACACTTAGGCACTTTCTGCTGACTTTTGAAGCGTGCTGGCGGGCGTTATTTTGTCGATAATTATGGTTAGGAATGCGACGGAGATACGGCAACGTAACGGACTGCAGCACCTCATCGACGATTAACCGTGCTATCATGGTACCCACTAAGCGTACGAAGGCTGAAGGGCTGTTCAAACTGCTTGCACTCCAAAGAATGACACCAGGTTGAGGATCCGTATGACGCTCACGGATGGCAGTAATGTTAGCCTGGTGACCACTTCGTTTAGATATTAATCGGCGGCGCTCATACAGATGCAAGACGCATCGCCAAATGTGGAATGGTTCTATTCGTCTCTCCACGTATGTCTGGTACGGTATTACCGCAACCTTTTGCGACGATGTGCTGCGTAAAGTGTCTGTCGTCTCAATGGCTGGCGAAAGTGCAAACCAGCCCAAATTAATCTGCGTTTCACAGTCCGTGTCGATACGGGGATGTCCTTAGTTTGCCTGTACACATCGTCGAATGTCGTCCGTTGTGGATTGTGAACTGCTGTAGCTTGCCGTCGAATTCGGCGATCATGGCTTTTGGATGTCCACCTACGAGCACCGGTTTAACGTCGGTGACGCACGTTCCGTTCCTACAAACATGGTCGCTACATTCGAACGACAGTTGTCGTATGCCTATGCATTTCTGTTGCGATGTGATGCAGTGACGGACCAGTAGCATTGTGATGAAGCCTCTGCTAAAAGTGTCCGAGTGCTAGAACGACTCCGGATGACGTCGTTCGGCCATTGTCCCTCGTTATACGTGCTTTCTCCCCCGCGATAACCCGGAATTAGTGCTCCACATGCCCAGATGCGGACGATTAAACTTACGTCGAACAATTTTGCTTTTTTTATCAACCTCACCTGTCACGTGTGATTGATTCGCAACTGCAATCATTTACATTATCTAACTATCAACAGATACACACCAATTTTTCATGGTGCTCCGACAAACATTTCCTTGGTGGAACAGTTTTCTGCTGTTGTTGTTTTGAATGAAGGTTTAACAACCACCGTGAGCAACTTGATAGTTTATAAGCACTGTCTCGTCCTTAATTTAAGGGCACTGGTTACAGGTAAGACAAGCCCAACAGCCATCCCAACCAGGATTCGAACCCGGACACATCACGGACGAATGGGTACAAGCCGTCGCTTTGACCATTGCGCCACCGGAGCAGCGAACGGTGTTTGACACTGACATTTTGAACTGGTTCAGTCAATATGACTTATTTTCAACATTGAATTTGAACAAGAAAGGGTAATTGTAAAAGAGAAATTGCTGTTTGAAGCAGCACGTGTTTTTTTGTTTTTCTTTCGGTTTGAGTTTTAACGACCACCGTGAGCAACTCAGTGGGATTTAAGTAGTCGCCCGTCACTAATTTAGGGCCACTGGTTCCAGGGAAGGGAGGCAGCCAGTGCTGTAAGACAAACACAACATCCATGCATCACCGGGATTCGAACCCAGACACAACTCGGAAGAATGGTGATAAACCAGCGCTTCGACCAGTGCGCCACAGGGCTGCAGCTCGTGTGTTAATGAATACAGTTTCCGCGGATTACGCGAGGCTTATGATTTATGATTTCAGGAATTATTTGAAATTCCTTTACTCTATGACGTCTGCTCGAGATCGCAAATAATTCTGAATAGAAGACAAAAAAATCTAGCGGAGCTTCCACGTGAAATTCCTTGGCAAGAACGCTAAGTCTTCAGAGTTGAAAACCCGCTATCCCTTTTCCTCTTTTTAAAATTTTCAGCTGTTGTTAGAGAAGCATCACATGGACAATTTAAAGATTTTCGCGGACAAGTTGAATTTGATAATTAATGACAGGGTTCCTGAAGCGAAAAAATCCGTTAGTTTTCTTTATTGGTACCATACTGGTGTGAACCAGTCGCAGCTGTTGCATAGCAAACTAAAACTGTTATTAAACCTCAGAATGAAAATAACTAATTGGGTAATGTCAATTAAAATAAGAACTTCCCCTTACCGTAGAAGCGTAGATTGTGAAACATATTTCAAATACTTTTAACTGAGTTTCATAGTTTTTCTTTCGTCGTGTTAATTAGTTGGCCTCTTAAAGAACAGCTCATATTTTCAACAAACATGCTCTGACGTAGGAAAGATTTTGTAAGAATTTCCGAAAGCTCAGTTTATTAGAACCGCAAGATTTTTATATTTCTTGTTAAAGTGGACATAATTTGACACTCATTGCTGAGTACTTTTGCGGTATGAAGAGATTTAATTGAGTTACCGTTATTTAAAACAATAAAAAGAAAGTAATGTCGCAACGGGTGTCGTCTAAGGACACATGTGAAGTATTGCCACTTTATATAAAAGCGAAAGTAAAGTGAATGTAAATTTAACGGTTTTCCTTTTCTTAAGAACGCTTTCATTTGAAAATTAATAGCAAGCTATGATACTCTGGAATTGACTGGATAAGACCGAATTCCAAATCTGGAGATAATTGTAGGTCCAATTTATCTTCGGTTCAATAACCACTGTTACGTACAGATAAATATTACACTTGTATCCAAAATTAACATGGCAAACACAAAATAATGAATAACGGAAAATCTACACGAAGCAGTTTAATGACAGTTGGTACGGACATACACTGAGGAGCAATTGAATTAGAGACAGCTGGCGTTATGCAAATGTGGAGCTGTGGGCGGCCCTGTAAACGGAAACGACATGACGTATGCAGCGATCCGACAATATAAGGAACGATGCGACGGGAATCAGTAAGAGTCGGAGGCAGTATGGGTAAGACTAAGTGCATTTGATCGTGGGCAAACGACATGACGTATGCAGCGATCCGACAATATAAGGAGTGATGCGACGGGAATCAGTAAGAGTCGGACGCAGTATGGGTAAGACTAAGTGCATTTGATCGTGGGCAAATTGTAAACGGAAACGACATGACGTATGCAGCGATCCGACAATATAAGGAGTGATGCGACGGGAATCAGTAAGAGTCGGACGCAGTATGGGTAAGACTAAATGCATTTGATCATGGCCAAATTGTCGGGGCCCGACAAATGGGTCACTCCATCTCGGAAGTCACTGGGAGTTTCACGAGCCACTGTGTCACGGGTGCACCGTGAGTACATCGAATCCGGTAAAACCATCCCTGCAAGGGCCAACTGCCGTGGACAACAGCGTGCGGATGAGCGTGGTCATTGTCGACTAGCTCACATTGTAACAGCGGATAGACGGGCCACAGTGCAAGAAATCACTCGGCAATTTAACGCTGGTGCACAAAAACGTGTAAGCAGCCACACCATCCAGAACCATCACCTCGCTATGGGGGTAGAGAAGCCATCGTCCCACGAGGGTACCGCTGCTGACCCCACATCACAGGGTGCAAAGATTAGCATGGTCGCGGAAACATCGCCAGTGGACCCTAGAGATGTGGGAAAATGTTGCCTGGACTGATGAGTCGAGATTCACGTTGGTACATGCGGATGGGAGGATACGAGTACGGCGCTAACCACATGAAGCGATGGATCCTTCTTGACAGCAGGGTACTCTTCAAGCCGGTGGGGGTAGCATTCTTGTATGGGGACTGTTTATGGGGACTGAAATGGGACCCCTGGTACGTGTGATATCGTCCCTCACAGGTCAACGTTATAGGGACATCCTGGACGACTATTTGCTCCCGTTTGTGCGTCTTCAACATCCCACTGGGAACCTCATCCTGCAACACGATAATGCACCATGCCATCGCTCCCGAATTGTATCCGAATGGTTGGATGAACACTCCACCGACGTAACATCGCTTCTTTTGCCATCAAGGTCACCTGACATCAACTCAATCCCATCGAGCAAATCTAGGATGCCATCGAGAGAGATGTTCGAGGCTCTGACCCCCCTCCATCAAATCTTCGTGAACTGCAGGAGCATGTTCAGAGGTCATGGATCCGTTTGGCTTCCCAACGCTTCCGGTTTTTGTAAAGTCCATGTCGATCCGAATCACCGCCGTCATCAGGAAAAAGGTAGTGCTACACGTTACTAGACAGGTATCTCTAATTCAATTGCTCTTCAGTGTACATGTATCGATAACGCAGCAATACACAACAGAAAATTATACTATTGCCGCGTGATCAAGAAGCATGCGCCAAGCAGCATGGAATTCGAAACGTAATGCAGCAAGTGACACGGATTTAGAGGGGCTAATAGGAAGTGTGATTACCCCAAACAGCGATACCGTTCGTACAACGATCCCGTATGCTGTGAAGGAGAATTTGAAGCAACAAATGCCACTTGTTCACCAAAGCGCGTAGGATTCCCGAGAAAGTTCTAGGAAGGGGCTGCCGGCTTGCAATTACTTTTGCCAGGGTATCCGAGGCATGAACTGTCGGGTTTAGTCCGGTACGAAGATCTCATGGGCCACTTCATTCATCCTGTGAATATTGTCATTCTCCGGGTATCAGTCGACTAGCTAAGCCCTATGTGGAAATAGGTCATCGTCCATTAAAAGGAACTGAGGGATCAACAGCTCCTCTGAAATGCTTTACATAAGGTTGTAGAATGTCATCCCTCTAAAGTACAGCAGTCAGGGTAACTCATGGAAACAGGTGTATGGGCGTGCGTCATCCAGCTTGGTGCCAGCTCAAACCAGGAGACCTCCACCACCGTAGTAATCAATTTCCATAATGTTGGAGGGAACAATTCGGCTTTCCGCCACTCTCCAAATGTACACATGTCGAGAATTCGCATCTAGGCTGTACCCCTACTCGTTACTGAAAAGAGCACGTGCTTATTGATCAGGTGTTTAGGGATGATGATGTCGGGCACAGTTCAGACGGACCCTCCTGTGCGGTACAGCGAGTGGAATACAGATAATTGGCCTTCTTGAATACAGATCTCTCTTATGAAGTCTACTGTAAACTATTGGATTCAATATCGTGGTTCTGAAGTAGAGGAGAGCTTCTGCGAGAGTTTCCTTCCTGTCGACTTCCTACGGTTGCAAGCTCTAAGAAACAAGTACCGGGTATCTTAACTTGTGGCTCGCATGCGTTCTTGTCCCTTCATTCAGGAGATTGTTTTTGTTTCCTGGAAATGTCTCTAGAGACTGGAGACCACTTGTCTTGACACATTCAACCATCATGCTACCTCAGCTTGCTACTGCCCTGCTCCCAGTCTACCGATCGTTCTCCGCCGTAAAGAGTCGTAAACAATAATGAGGAACAATTCTTCCACTAACTGTCAAACTCAAGCTTCACTTGCCTTAAATCGCGCAGAACAACATTTATCTAGGTCGCATGCCTGCGAGCCAGATGACGTACGGTCATATTTGCATATATCCACAGGAGCTAGCACAGTGTTTTGCTTGGATACGTCGATTCAGTGTTTCCCCGTGCACATGTCTCTAGAAAAGTCTTTTGAATCGGTCGTTTTCTTTTGGAGATATTCTAGAATTTGTATTTGCCACGTTAATTTTGGACACCAGTTTACATGACACAGTGGCCAACTGGCTGCATTAATTTGCAGGTAACCTCCAAGGGCGCATAGTCGCCTTTGCGGGACTCAACCCGCCATGGGCGAACAAAATAGATGGATGGATGGTTTACATGCGGTAATATTTACTGTGTTTATAGTAATTATTCACATTCGTCGAATTTCCAAATCTATAATCTCATCGTTGCTAAAGACAGGAACAATGCTATGAAATTCTCGTGAAATCTTCTATTTCGAAGTAATGTGTTATTTGCCTATCGCTTATACAACGTGCACCCGAAATTATTTCGACACTTTGACTCATGTGCAAACGTTAAGTTACAAAAAGTGTTTTCATCATAGTAAGATAAGAATGAAACTTGTCTTACAAAGAACAAAAGTTGTTCATCGTAGTAAGATAAGGAATGAAACATATTGTCTGGGGATTTTACAGGGAGTTTAACAAACTGTGACGCAACGCATGACACGCGTATGGCATTCTAGTCGGCATTGCACATAGACTCGAGCAGCCAATAGTTATGAACGCGTGACAGAAACTAGAGTATAAAGGAAGTTCGCTGCTGTCAAACTGCAAGTAAAGGACATGTTGTCTTGAAAATGTCACCTAAACACCGTTTAAGGAATGATATCTGATGGCGTGCGATTGAGAAACCGGAGGCCGAGCAATCCCAAATATTGGTGGCAAGTTGGTTTCGTGTGGCTCGAGTAGTTGCCAACAGACTTTGGAGGCGGTTCCAAAATGTAAAAAGTGTTCGTCTGTCTCAGGTCCTCCAAGGTCTAATTCCGTCCCCGACAACCGCATTTTGCCTTAGCTGCAAAACGCAACAGAAGCGTGACATCTCTTCAGCTGGCTTTAGAACTGGCAGCGGCGATTGGCCGATCAGTGTCCCGTTGCACAGTGACCAGAACGCTTCCAGAAAGCGTCCTTTACGCCAGAAGACCCGTGTGCCACTAACATCTTCCCAGAGGATAGAACGATTACGTTGGGCTCAGGAACATCTGCACTGAACATGTGAACAGTGGTTTAACGTTCTCTTCGCGGATGAGTCGCATTTCTCATTGAAAAGCGATTTTCGACGTGTATTCATCTGGAGAGAACGTGGCATGCGTCAACATCCATCAAACACCCTAGAGAGGGATACATATGGAGGAGGAGGTTGTATGATGTGGACAGGCATAATGCGTTACGGGCGAAACGACCTGCGCCAGTTCTGCAGGCGTTTCATCAATGCTATCCACTATCGAGATGAGATCGTAGCACCTTATGTTCGCAGGTGCTGTCGACCCATAATTTGATTTAATGAAGGATAATGCCGAAATCCATTGCTGCAATACTTTGAAAGTGAAGCTGTGGCGGTTATGGAGTGGCGAGGAAAGTCTCCGGACTTTAAGCTTATAGAACACCTGGTGGATACTTTAGGGAGATGGGTGGCTGCTCTGAGGCGCTCTCCAAGAAACGTATAGGGGCTGCAAAGTGCTCTTCACAGGTCCTATACAAACTGCCCTCAGAACGTATTGACTCTCTTTTGGACAAGATGCCGCGACGCTGTCAGTTATGTGTCACCATGAGGGGTAATCACACACCATATTGAGGCCAAAGTATGTCCTTCTGCTATGTTTATTAATTTGTATGTTTTGGAATAATACGGTTTATTTGAAATGCATTCAGTCCTTTATCTTCATTTTGGAGTATATTACGTGCTGTTGCACATGTTATTGTTCTGCTGTGTTTCGGTGTAATATCTTTAACCATTTACTCACAATATTGGTATATATGTTTGTTATTTAACTTTTGCACATGAGTGTAAGTCAAACGGGTATTTATTAGCAGAATTCAGTATATAGTCGGCCCACATTTGGCCGTTTTGGCTGCAGAGATCCTTTTAGACATGGTTTCCACGAGATGCCCCGATGTCTGTGCCAGACTTTTCCTCCATTCGTCTTGCAAAGCATCTTTCAGAGCTTCCGTATAGGACGATCTTACTGATCAAGAACGGATACGGTGTTTCATTACGTCTCACAAGAGATTTCTGGAGAGATCGGGACTTTCGGTTAGCCAATCAACATTTGAAAGCGCTGCTTGCCAAATCAGGGCTGGACAGACCTTGCAGTGTGGCAAAGTGCCTGATGTTACTGAAACAAGAAGGGATCTATACCGAAGTACTGCTACGGAATTAGATTTGGAAGAATTGTTCATAATGTTTTCGTTCCTGGGGCCGTAAGTCTAGGAGGCGCCACAACAGAGGGACTAAATATTTCCGAGTAGAAACAGTCCCACACCATCAGATATCTCCCTCCAAACATGATTGGAGAAACAATAGAATCCGCCTGATAGCGTTACCCTAGAAAACGACGCTCCCAAATGAGTCCACCCGAAAGAAAGCGGAGTAGCGTATTACAACCAGCCGCATAGCTCTCTTCCACTATTGTGCTGTCCATGAACGGTGAGCAAGGCATTACCTGCAGTGATGAAGGGCTTTTGCTCAGCTGAGCTAGCATCGTGACCGTGGGCATGCAGTTACCGACGAACTGTTCAAATACAAATAGCTATTGAAGGGGCTTATGGAATGACGCTGGCCAGGTCTGTGGCAGAGGACGTGAGTGCCTTCTTCACGTTCAATAGTAATCTTCGTTTGGCACAATCACTCAGTTTATGCGGCCTTCGAGAACGCGGCTTTGCTGAAGTGGCACCATCTACTTCCATCAATGAAGAATGTCAGCGACAATGTATTTTGGGAATCCTAGAAGAGCTGCAATACTACGTTCTGATTGATTACTCAAGTGGCATCCAGCCACAATGCAATGTTTATAGTTCATCATTTCAGCTCCGCGTGGCGTAGTCGCTTCGAATTCGGTCTGACGGTTGCATCAACCCTTTCTTTTATATGCACCACCGAAAACATCATGCACGTTGGTTCCGCAAATGCACGTTTGCTTGTTTGTATGAAGGGGATCTAACAGTTCTGCCTACATAGTGTATTTTGAATTAAATATTTCCTCAACACGTTACTCTTCAATAGTCTTTGGAATCCGGTTTCCTACGCGGTAATTCAATCCATCTGCTGTGTTCATCCAGAATCTGCTTCTGTCTCCCTTAGTTATTGCGTAGTATACAGCTGCGTGAACAAAATGAAAACATTATCGCTTCCTTTATTCCTCTGTGACGATTTGCTTTCATCACGTGGTCATCATCCAGAGATTATGTCAGCACGATCTTCTTAATATGGTGTTACCACATGTTGTAAATTATTACTAGAAAATGTTGCCTTAAGTGTCTCCGTCGGAATAATGTTCATAATAGCAACGAGTTTTTCAAGCAGTAAAAACCGCTACAAAGAGAAATTTATCTTTACACAGTTTGTGTGAAGTATCGTTTTCCACCTCGTGGAACACCGCGCACGATGGACTTCTAGGCACAACCTGTTAAATAAGCCGGAAAGAACTGGAGGATAAAAATAAAGAAAATAATAACAGAGAACAAATCACAACGTGCCTGGTGCAAAATCACGCACGTAGCAGACAATACCTGAGGTGGAAAGATAGGAAGCAAGGAAAGCATAAAAGTTAAGTAAAATGAACTATTATTAACAAGGTGAAGCAAAAAATGAGAAGCAAAGATACACTATATCGACAAAAGTTACCTGGCACCTAGAAGAGAAACACAACATAGCATTTATTGACATACATTAGTACGGTGTCGGTCCACCTTTGCCTTTAATGCATGCACTGACCGTTCGAAACATGCTTTCGACAAGGTTTTGGAACACAGCGATAGGTATGCGCTTCCATTCAGTACATAATGCTGCAGCTAACTGTTGCTTAGTTGTAGGCTTTGGTTCCAAACTTCTTATGCGGAGCTCTAATTCATTCCATAAGTGCTCTATGCGATTAAGATGAGGGCTCTGTGCTGGCCAGCCACACACGATAATGAATTAACGCTGAACCACGCCGTAACAGTCCTTCCCTTATGGCTTGGTGCATTATCCTGCTGGTACCAGCAAGGCTCGGTTCCACAGTATTGCCACAGAGTTGGTACGGCATAATTGTCTAGGAGATCGAGGTAGACGTGCTGGGTAACATGTTTGTCCATGATAACCAATGGGCCGGGACCATACCACGAAAAACACCCCCACACGAGTACAATGTCAGCTCCAAACTTGACCGTAGGAACAGGAAGTACACTGTGGTAAATAGCGTTCCCCAGGCTACCGCCGTACCCACACACGGCCATCAGACTTATGGATCTTGTATCTGGATTAGTCAGTCTATAGGACCCGTTTCCATTAATCTACAGTCCACGATAAATGTTCTTTACACCATGCTAAATGACGAGTAGCATTCCGAATAGAGATTAAAGGCTTATGAGCAGCCGCACGACCAAGGCAACCCATGGAATGAAGTTCTCTGCAAATGGTCCGTGCACATACCGAGATTCCAGCATTTTTACTCACCTGTACACTGAGGTCTTGTGCAGTACTCCGTCGATTAGCTGTAACGACTCTCCTGAAGCTTCGACGTCCTCTATCACTGATTTTCTTCGGTCTGCCGGTACGGTTTGCAGTTTCAGGCGCGCCATGTGTCTTCCTCTTATTCAGTGCATCCAGAACAGTTGACTTGGCCTCCCGGTTTCTCTTATGGACAACCCACTAATATAACACCCAACAATCTTTCCCTTCTCAAAGTCAGTTCTCTCCCGCCGCGACATTTTCACTGAACCTCACAGTGCGATATGATCGCGGTCAGCTACAGGCTTGTTTTTGCAGCGTTTGCAGCTGTACCGCGCATTTTAGCAACGCAGCGGATCCGTTCATTTGCTTTGGAAGGGGTTTCCGGTGACTTCTGTCAATAGAGTGTATGAACTCTCATTTGGCTTAGATCTTGAAGGTGGCACTCAACGGGATGTGGATGAAAGACTCGCTTGATGAATTGTAACTAGCACAACAGGACGATGGATTTCACAAGTGCACCTCGGGACGTAGGGACGTGCTTTTAGCAACAGAAGAACAGATTATTTTTTGCACGGGTCAGAGCGATATCGGTCAACTCATAAAATCAATGCAAATCTGCTTGAGCGAAGTAAATGTATCATGTCATTTTTAAATATCAGCAGTTTCGGTAGTCTCAGTTGTGGCTCCTTTAACACTGCTGTGCAACTAGGTTTGTTTTTTTAAAATAGGAAAACGTATTTTTAAACCGTTTTGTTGGAAAAAAGACGACGTGCTTACGATACAAATTTTAAAGATGTGAATCAGTTTATTGGTGTAAATAGGACATGGATGTTAAGTCAGATAAAATCCGATAAATTACACATATTTTTCATATTTACACCAATAAACGGATTCACATCTTCCAATTTTGTATTGTACAATTGTTTAATCCCGTATTTCATTCATTGACGTGCTTACGTTTACACAACGTCCGTCTGGGGGCTCTATATCTCTGCACACATTAGACGGATTTGAAAAATGATACCTCCACTGGAAACCCCAAAATGGAAGAACGATTATACACAGTCGAGTCAGATTGTGACCACCTCCTACTTTTGAGGTCAACAGCGAGTACCCAATGAAAGACGGCACTTGTCGTGAGCTGGCTTGGAGGGTATATAAGGTGTGCTGTAGGCATTATGAAAACATATCACCCGTTGCTGTCATGGATAAAAAGAGTGATTTATCAGATTTGCAAAATGGGATGATTATTGGCTTTCGGGCAAAAAGTGGCAGTATTTCTGAAAGAGCACAGTTTGTGAACTGTTCGCGTGCCGCTGTGGTTAAAGTGTATCGTGATTGGAGGAATGGCACCATTGCAAATAAGCGACGTGGAAACTGCGGAGTGCCAAGTGCCATTGATGTGAGAGGTGAACGGCGATTTAGAAAGTGCGTGAGGGCCTGTCGACACGCTACAGAGGAGCAACTCACTGGCCGAACGAACCTGGAGGCTACCGGAAGTGTGTATAAAACGACAGTTCAGCGAACCCTGGTGCGTATGGGGCCCCGATGCAGACGGTTGGTCACTGCACCTATGCTAACGAAGGTGCATCGGCAGGAAAGGCTTACATTTGCACGCCAGCATCGGAATTGGACCTCCGCTGATTGGCAAAGTATTGCCTTCTCCGATGAGTCACATTTTCTGCTTCATCGAACGGATGGACGTTGGCGTATAAGGCGAGAAACATCAGAGAACAAACACTCTTCGAGCATTGCTCGTAGAACACAAGCTGTTGGGGGCAGCGTTGTGGTCTGGGGAATGTTTTCGTAGCATTACCTGCGTCCATTCATACCTGTGGAAGGCACTATGGACCGAATTCGTTATGAATCCATTCTTACAGACCATATACACCCATACATGCTGATTGTTTTCCCCTGCGGCGAATGGGATCATCCAGCACGACAATGTGACGTGTCATACAGCTAGAAATGTCCGAGAGATTTTGGATGAGCACGATGAAAACTGCAAAGTACTTCGCTGGCCCTCTAATTACCCAGACTTGAACCCAATTGAGCATCTGTGGGACCACCTCGATCGTGTTGTTTACAATATGGATCCTGCATGACGCCCTCTCCAGCAGCTGTCAGATGCATTGCAGTCAGCATGGCTCCACATCCTGTGAACACCTTCCATCATCTTATTGAGTTACTCTCAGCCCGTCTAGCAGCTATCCGTCCTGCACTTGGCGGTTATTCTGGATATTAGCTGGTGGTCGTAATAATGTGACTCTACCTTGTATTATTCTTGCATTTTCTGATAGAGGTGAAGAAGTTTTCCCATATAATTTCTGATTTTTCAAAATGAACAGTTTTGCCGATGCACATATTTCTGTTTCCGATATATTTGCAGCATTATATGTGCTTTAACGACAACTCCACTGTAGAAATTACTCGAGTCCATCCAAAAGAAATTGTGCGTGGCGTGATGTAACCCGCCAGATGGCCTTCTTCCACTTTTGTGTTGTCTATGAGAAAGGCTTCATCGCATTCGTCGACCGTTACCTGCAGTGATGTAGGGCTTCTGCTCAGCTGAGCTAGCATAGTAACCGTGGTCATGCAGTTATCGACGAACTGTTTAAATGCAAATAGCTGTTGAAGTGGCTCCTGCCGTGAGGCTGACGCAGTCTGTGGCAGAAGACGTCCATGCCTGCTTCACATTCATCTAGAACGGAGGAAAGGGATTTTCTCATATTTCTTGCTCACAATAATGCACATCGTTTTCTCCAGGAAGAATAGATACGAATCTTTCTTTTTCTCGATATCTCTGCTTCTAACAAGTCAGGTTTGTAAAATATTTTTTTGTCTGACAGCGTTTATGGCGAGAAATATTTTGCATACAATTTCCAATCTTTTTTAAAGCACAATTTTGCCACCAGAGGGTGCAAGTGCAGTTTCATTTTGCAACATACTTAGGCAGCCATATCTTCGCGTTTAAAAATCCGAGTGGAAACATTCTTGTTCGACCATATTACTCTCTCTCTACAACAACATGTTGGGCGCGTTTCCTGCCCAGAATAATTCACAATGTACCCGTTAGGGGGACTAAATGTAAAATTGTTTTTTCCCCTTACGATATCTCTGCTTGTAAAATTCCTATTGCAAAAAAACTTTTAATACCCGACATCATTTATTTCGTGGAATATTTTGCATATACGCATCGATTTTTTATGGTACACAGTTTTGACACTAGGTGGCGTTAGTACGTATAAATGATTGCAAATATATATCCACTTCTAGAGATCCGATTGAAAAAAATGTTTTTCAAACGTATACCACTCACTAACGAAAAGTATGCGAACATTATCCTTTTTAAATAATTCACCGTTTTCCCTCTAGGAGGCGTACATAATTTTCTTTGTATCTGTGTATTTAGAAGTACACAGTTCTCATTCGTTTTTCACCGCATGGATTTTGCAAATATTTTGCACATATTCTCAACGTTTTCATAATTTCCAACTCTGCCACTAGGTTGGTTGGTTGTTCGATTTTTATGGCGCAAGGGCCATGGTTGGCCAAAGAGCGCCAGAAACAAGACAAACAAAAAGTATTAAAAGTGTGGTATAAAGCTTAAAATCTGACTGATCATGTAAAACTGAAAAATGAGAACGATGGAAGGGCTAAAAAAGATAATGGAACAAACAGTATTAAAAACATGATACAATTAATTAAAATCTAGCTGATGCAGTAAAACTGAGAAATGAGGATGATGATAGGCTAAAATCTAGATACGTTTAAAATAGTCAATTTCTTTAAAAAATGAAAACACGGCAACAGAGTCACAGTGGTCATTGAGGAGCCGCTGCAGTGTAGCGGCGTCCTCGGTCAACAAATGAGAATGAAAGAAATGAAAACGTACATCACGAAAACGAACACAGGTACACAGAAGATGAGTGACAGTGAGTCGGCAGTTGCACGCCTCACACATCGGCGCAGTGTCGCCACACAGCAAAAAGCGGTGAGTGAAACGACAATGCACAATGCGGAGACGCGCAAGCACCACTTCCTCCCTACGGTTCCGACGATATGAGGATTTCCAGACTTCAAGATTAGGTTTAATACGATGCAGTTTATTTTCCACCTGTTGGTCCCACAGACCTTGCCACGTTCGCTTAATATGGTCGCGTACCAGAAAGCGGAAATCCAGGTGAAACAGTGGCAAGGGTGTGACGACCAAAGAGGAAGCAGATCTAGCAGCCGCATCAGCACACTCGTTACCCGAGATTCCAACATGCCCGGGAATCCAACAAAATTGTATCTGGACACCGGCCTCGAGCAAGGAACGAAGAAGCCTTCGTACGGAAAGAAGAAAGGTGTGGTCACAGCAGTCCAACGATGACAGTGACTGCAAGACACTCAAGGAATCCGTATAGACCATAGCACGATGATGAGAACTCGACTGAACATGGAGAAGAGCGAGATACACAGCATGCATCTCCGCTGAAAACACCGTGGCCTCAGCTTTGATCCGCGCTACTGAAACGTCATCTACACAGACAGCCGCGGATCCAACGACTCCATGCATCTTGGAGCCATCAGTAAAAATAGGAGTGTAATCAGAATTTAGGTCACGGTGCTCAGCGAAGAGCTGTTGGTACACTGACGCAGGGGTTGAGGATTTATCGAAAGATGTAAAGGTGGTATCAACCATGACACCAAGTGGGTGCCATGGCGGATCCCCAAAGCCCCTGGTCTCTCCAACAAGTGACAAGTCGAGCCCTACATCACGGGCTACGGCCGCCATACGAAGACCGAAGGTTGAAATGCACGAGGGCCGGTTCCCGAATAAACGAGCATGCTGAGGATGAAAAACTGCATCGTATAAAGGATGGTCTGGAAGAGATCTAAGTTTCAAGTAGAATTGTATAGACAGCTGCAGACGGCGTAATTCAAGCGATGGTTCGTTCGCGTCAGCGTAAAGGCTGGGAATTGGAGATGTTCGAAATGCTCCCGAACAAAGACGCAGTGCTTGATGGTGAATAGTGTCCAAAGGCCGGAGAACGGAACGACGAGCAGAGCCATACACGATACAACCATAATCCAGTTTCGACCGGATTAAGGAATGGTAAACACGAATCAAAGACGTCCTGTCTGCGCCCCACGAGACTCTCGAAAGGATCTTAAGAATGGATAGAGCCCGCAGACAGGAAATCTTGAGCCGCCGAACGTGCGCACGAAACGTAAGCGCACGGTCGACGGTCAGACCAAGGAACTTGGTCTCCGGCAAAACTGGTATGGCTGCACGGTCTAAAAACAGCTCTGGGTCAGGATGGAGGCCACGCCTCCGGCAGAAATGGACACACGCTGTCTTGTCGGGAGAAAGAACGAAACCATTGCTATTCGCCGTTTTAAAGATCTGATTAATTGCAGACTGCAACTGCCTTTCAATAAAATGCATGCTGGATGACGAGCAGAAAATGTGCAAGTCATCAACATAGACAGTAGCCGACACCGCAGGAGGAAGATTTGTGAGGAGACAATTAATGCGAAGGATGAACAATGTGACAGATAAAATGCAACCTTGAGGAACACCTTGTTCTTGATGGAATGTTGCCGATAGCGTCGTACCCAGGCGCACCTGGAACACCCGATTGCGAAGAAAATTTAAAATAAATGTCGGAAGATTTCCTCGCAATCCGCATGCGTGGAGGTCACGGATAATACCATGCCGCCACGCACGATCATAGGCTTTCTCGATGTCAAAGAACACAGAAACCAGGTGCTGCCTACGCACGAACGCCTCGCGCACAGATGTCTCAAGGTGCAGGAGATGATCGTGAGGTGAACGATGACGGCGAAAGCCGCTTTGTGATGGTGAAAGTACTTGATGAAATTCTAAAAAATTAACTAGCCGGGAATTAACCATGCGTTCAAGAACTTTACACAGACAGCTAGTGAGAGCAATTGGACGATAACTAGAGGGAGACTTGGGATCCTTGCCAGGTTTGGGAAAAGGCAGAACAACTGCTTTTCGCCAAGACTCCGGGAAACTGTGCTCCGACCAAATACGATTGTAAAGGATTAAGAGATTCTCGAGAGACGACTGCGAGAGATGACGGAGCATGTCATAATGGATGCCATCGGGACCGACCGATGTAGCGCCGGACCGATGCAGAGCCACCCTGAGGTCAACCATGCTGAAGGGGGAGTTATATCCCGTGTCGAGAAAAGGCGCAAAGGAGATTCTCTGGCGTTGCGCAGTGGATTTCATTCTTTGAAAAGAAGTAGGATACGCCAGGTCACTCGACACGGAGGCAAACGCCTCCCCTAAATATTCAGCAATCTCCCCGACTCCAGCATATGTGCAGCCGTTGCTCTCAAGAATGGAGATCTGGTGAGAGCTGTAGTTACCCCGGATCTTTCGGATCTTTTCCCACACACTTTTCGAACTGGCACGTGAAGTGAGAGATGACACATACTGGATCCAAGACTCCCTCTTGCTACGTCGACGCACCAACCGAGCATAGGATTTTGCTCGTTTGAATTTAACGAGATTAGCATCGGTCGGATAACGTTGAAACGTAGACCAGGCCTTATGTTGAGCTCTCCTAGCCGCTGCGCACTCAGGGGTCCACCAAGGCTTCGGACTTCTGGAGAGTGTCGTCGATGTTTTTGGGATAGAAAGATCAGCTGCCTGAAGAATACAATTTGTGACTTCATGAACCGCTGCGTCGATTGACTCTTGGGTCACCATTGCAGAAAATATCACAGCTGACGGTGTGAAGACCTCCCATCTCGCACGCTCCATCCTCCAACGAGGAGGGCGGGAGGCAGAAGATGGCATGTTCGCATGATGCGAGAGGACAATTGGAAAGTGGTCGCTCCCGTGGAGGTCGTTACACACCGCCCACGACCAGTCAGCAATAATTGATGGTGATCCCAAGGTCAAATCGATCGCACTGAAGGATCGTGTCGGTTCATGGAAGTACGTGTCAGCACCGGTGTTAAAAAGGCACAAAGAGGCCGAGGACAGAAGAGACTCTATGCGACGACCTCTCGTGCTGATGCTGACACTACCCCACAAATGATGATGGGCATTGAAGTCACCTAATATTAGAAAGGGTGAAGGCAGCTGATCAACCAATCTCTCCAGTACAGAGACGCTCACGTTCTCGTCCGGCGGCAGATAGACACTGCAGACAGTAAGAGGTACAGGCATAGAAATACGAACCGCCACGGCCTGCACAGTTGTGGAAACCGCGACGGAAGATACCGGAACCCTGTGAGGGACGAGAATAGCGACTCCCCCACAGGCTATATTTCCAGACGAGTTATCTGTCCGAAATGCACTGTAGCCTCGAACTGAAAGCAGGTCCGATGGTTTAAGCTTCGTCTCCTGTAGACAAAGGCACACCGGAGAGTAAAATGAAAGCAGATGTTTCACTTCATCAAAGTTCGTCCGAAAACCCCGACAGTTCCACTGAATGATTGAAGCCATGGTTATAAGTGAAATGAAAATGAAAATGATCAAACAAAGTCCGGCTCCATCGCCTCTGCTGGGGGTTCCACCAGATCTGGAGGCGTGTGACCAGGGGCTAAGATGGGAGCATGTTTTGTCCCAAGTGTCTTACCGGGAGGCGCACGACGTTGAGTCGTTTCCTGAGATTTTGGAGGAGAAGAAATGCTTTTCTTATCCTGGGCTTTGGTCTTTTTGTTAGAAGAAGTGGCCTGAGTTCCTTTGTTGGGGGTGGGATGAGTCTGCTTCGGCGAAGTGGTGGGTGGCGCTTTCAGACCATTAGCTCGAGACTGGAGTGCCTCCAGTCCGGCTGCGATGATGTCGTTAACATTGAATGGACATTTTAGTGGGATCTCAATGTCGGTCTGAGTGGCAACCGTAGATTTGGCAACCACCACTGAAGCGTATGATCGCCGATCAGATGTAACAGGAACCACTTTTCTTCTGGCCTCAGGATAGGAAATATTTTCCACCGTTTTGATCCGTTGGATTTCCTTCTCCTCCTTCCACTTGGGACAATCTTTGGCTGATGCCGCGTGTGAACCCTTACAGTTCACACAAAACTCGGCCTCGGCCACACATTCCTGCAGAAGATGTTCTGTGGCACCACAGTGTGCACACCTAGGATTACTCCTGCACGACTGCTGAGAATGGCCATAAGACTGGCACCTAAAACATCTCAAAGGGTTAGGGATGTACGGGCGTACCTCGAGGTGGAGATACCCTGCCTTGATGGATGTAGGCAGGGAAGGGCTATCAAAAGTTAAAATGATGTTCCGGGATGGGACGGACTGCCCATTCCGCCTGAATAGAATACGCCGCACACCCGTAACGTGTTGACTCCTCAGTTCTTCAAGTAATTCTTCCTCAGCACACTCAACGAGGTCCTGAGAGGAGACAACACCTCGAGATGAATTTAGGTATCCATGAGGTGTTATTTTGACCGGAGTCTCAAGCAGCGTGGTGGTGTTAAGAAGTGTAGAGCTGTAGGCCACAGTGGACATTTCTACAAGAAGATCTCCAGATTGGAGATTCTTTACGCTCTTAGGAGAGCTTGCGATGGATTGAAGAGCTTTATTTATCCAAAATGGACTTTTGGCACTCAAAGGCTTTGAAGGGTCCAATGAGTGCACAAAAAAGAAACGAGCATTTGAACAATCAGGGACATGTTTTTTGGCAGAAGGGGATGAGCCTTCCTCTATACCTCTTTTGCTTTTTGGTTCTTGGGAAATTTTGTTTTCATCCATAGAAGTTTTAATAATTCGTCCGCCGACTTCCCCACCCACAATCGAGCCCAACGAGGGAGAGCCGTAGGTCCGCAAGCCCAAGTGGACGCAGGACACGGCTCTAGTGATAGCAAGCGGATATAGCAAGTTGATAGGGCAGACATGCGCTCGGCATGCACCCAGACTTTCCCATGCCTGGGGAACACCCCTTTGGCATGCCCACCCTATCCCCAGACTCACTCTGTCGTACGAGACGACAAGCCGTTAGAGGTCTGGGCTCCACTCGGCCACAGACCTCATTGACTAGGAGTGGGTTAGTTCCCAGCCGCCCGTTTAGGGTGAAGCAGGGGGCAAAGAGGAGTGTTGGCAACTGGCGACAACAACACCCAGGCCTCCAGAAACCTCAGCCTCCAGCATCCCCTTTTCCACCTTACGGGTCACCGCACACGGCAAACGTGCAGGCAGGTCTAGCTAACCAGCTCGGAAAAACAAAGAACGGAACATGAAATGGAGAAGACAGGAAAGAAAACGAGAAACTAAAATCCGGAGCTGGCGCATAATCACAACCTCAGCAACCTACAACTGAGGCGGGAGCGTGTCAAGTGAAAAAACAAAAAACATAAAAAAGTGAAAATTCACATCTAGTACATGTCGGCTCGGGCCGTGGGGACGCCATCCCCCATCAGCTGGATGAACAGCTGTCCCTTCGGTGATGCAATCGTTCAAGTCGTAATGACAAAATGATCCGTCACAAGGTCAGCTCGGGCCGTGGGGGCGCCGCTCCCCAAATAACTGGTAAACCAGTTATCCCCGTGCGCGGAACTCTGCCACTACGAGACATCAGCTTGTATTTCTATTTAAAAGTAGTTCTTCAACTCTAAAAACCCCTCGATAAAATCCTTTTATGGGGAATAAATCTACTATAGGGAATATTATGTTTCGATACTTCCTTTTTCAAATAACGCGCAGAGTTTCCGCTACGGAACGTAAAGTTATATCGCGTTGTCTCCGTATTTCTTGTTCTAATCGTTTGATTTGAAAAAAAATTTCAGCTTCAGATATTTTCCCTTATAAGAAATTTTCCTTTCGTTAACACATTCCTGCCGCAAATGGGGAAGTAACTATTTATATTTGTTGATGTTCTATCGATTGTAGAAACTTGGTTGATTCTTTTCTTTTTCTGGTTCCGGTCAGTACGAAGATCATTGTTCACATTGCTTATTTAAAATAATGCGCAGTTTTTTCACTACGAGTAGTAAAAGAATTTTTACCACTGAATTTTTTCTTTTTAGAAAATTTACTTGGAAAACATATGAAGAGACGTTTTTATTACAGCCGAAAATTTTGAGTCATCTCTGTAGTTTATTTTTTGCTTTGGTGTTTAACGACCACCACGATCAACTAAAACGATCAGTGGTCCCACCCTAATTTAGGGCCGCTGGTTCCAAAGAAGGAAGATAGCTAAGGCAGTGGGAAAGCATACCACTCATGCCCCATTCGGGGTTCGAAAACCGGTCTAGTCATAAACCCGCTCCTCTGTCAACACGACCATCGGGACGCTAGAGAATCTTTACATGTTATTTCAACAAGAAGTACACCAAAAAATGTCGCGTATTTATAAGGAACAGTTCATCTAACGAGATAATGAATTTCCGAGCAAATGGGATTCTATAATTATGGCTCGTGTTGGTTAAACATTAATTTCATTTTGGTGATGGAGTTTCGATTTTTGGTAACCATTTCTATTTTGAAGTGCTTCTGCGCCCTTTCCTGGGATACTATTTTAATCTGACAAGTAATTCATTTAATTACACACAGAAAAATGAAAACCAAAAGAAAAGAACAATTGTGGAAGTCCCATATGGTTTCAATGCTGCATCGTCCTTTAGGAAAATTGAAAAAGAAATACGAGCGTTCCAAATCGATATTTTTATGAATAGCAGCCACTTTAAGACCACCACCAGCCAAAATGTATACCTTGGTTTGCCGCCCAGGTGGCGCAGTGGTCTAAGCGATGGCCTCTGATCATTCGTCCAAAAGGGGTCCGGGTTCGGATCCCGGTGAGGCATGGATGTTGTGTTTGTCTTACGACACTGGCTCTCTCCCTTCCCTGGAACCAGTGACCCTAATTTGGGGAAGGGCAAATGCTAATAGGCCATTGAGTTGCTCATGGTGGTCGTTAAAACTCCAATCAAAAAAAAAATACCTTGGTCTCTTTTATTACTTTCTGGTTTTACTGTCTCACTGAAGCTCATGCGCTCTACGACAATCTGAAAAAAAATCAGATGAGTATTCTGATAAGTATATCAGAAGCTGCAATTCTCGTGATATAGATCAAAGAGAAGAAAAAAATAGGTAGATAAATAATGAAGAACCTTCCAAATGCCTCCGTATTTTTAATGAAATTCAGGGCACTAATGTCTCAAACAGAAATCATGTTTGAGTATCCTTAATACAAAGGGTATCCTGAAAGTAATACCTCGTCCCTCATAAGATTTTTATTTGTAGCAGCAACAATGTGAAACTTGGTGGAAAAATACTTAGACATATTGTTAATAATGCCAGCCTAAGCAAAGTATTGTCCATCACTTCCGCCATCTTTAAACGCTTTCGTAAAATCCATTTCGGAAAAATTCCTGAGGCAGTCGTGTCACCCATGAGTTCACAGTCAGTTTAACGTCTGTCACATCGTCGAAACGTTTCCCACGAAGGGTGCTTTTCAAAGGGGCAAACAGGAAAAAGTCTGAGGGAGCCAAAGCAGGAATGTAAGGGGGTTGGGGCATCACCGTCCACCCCATTTTGGCAGTAGCCTGTGAAGTCTCCATTGAGGTATGGGGAAATGCGTAATCATGGTGTAAAACAACACTATGAAGTGGAATGTCACGTCTCTTCCTTCTGATAGCTTCCTTTAGCTTCTTCAATGCCTGCACATAGTGAGCACTGTTTATTGTTGCAATTCCTGGATGGTGACACGACGATTAGCTGTGATAAGGTCTTTCACTCCTTGCCTGTTGGCATCTGACACGGCAGTTGCGGGTCTTCCACTCCATTGTTTGTCCGACACTGATTTTCTCCTTCTTGAAATCTCTTCCTCCATCTTTGGGCATTACTGATATCGATTGTGGCAGCTCCGTACACCGCCAGGAGTCTTCTGTGAATTTCTGGATCCTCACATCCCTCTTTTTCCAGGAATTCAATTACGGCTCGCTGCTTTTCTCTGTCATTCATGTACTTTATTTCCCATTCTGAAAAAAAAATTCCCATATTGGTAAGTGCAGTTTCATTAAAATCATTTCAAAATTTCAAAATTATTAAGGAGGAGGCATTACTTTCAGGATGCCCCTTGAACATCAAATTTTTGTCTTTGTTGGATCCCAACTGTTCTGGTCAATTTTGCGAAAACGTATTTGATCATCTGCTGTTCCGAACTCCTTTTTCCGGGCAGCGGTGGCCTAGTGGGCCACTTTCGTGACGGCCGCGGATAGGACCTCAGGTTCGATACCAGGCAGGTACGAACGCTCGATCCACTAAATATCCGCCGTGCGTACTTGGCCCCCCTGTAATAAATAAGGGCGTCTTCCACACACTTTCTACCTCGCTTCCGTATCACTTTCCTATCAGGCACTCTAGCCCAAACTTCCTAGCTTCCTCTTTCTAAGGGTTGTTTAAGACCTGGGGTCAGACACTCCCTTCCTAAAATCCTCTACATATGATCATGATCAAACCCTTTTTCAGAATTTCATACGGTTTTTTTTCTTAAAACTGAAGACCTTTTATTCTAGTAATTAACGCAAAAAAAAGTCAGTAAGAAGCGTTACTCGTTACGATAAGTTGAATGCATTGAACAATGTGTTTAATGAACAGCACAAACAGCCACAGCAAATTCGTATTAGCAATGCATCTGGCTAAAGTTTTCTGATTAATATTGCTAAAATCTACGTTACAGGCAAAAGTTTGCTTGAGCAACTTGGCTGTTTTATCTACAAAAAAAAAATCATTCGTTTACCTACGAAATAATACTAGGAAAACCCGTTCCATCAAGTATTTCGAAAAAATAAGAATATGCTTAAGGTATATTAATTAATCCCTATCTATGGAAATAATTTTATCAACTATTTTTAATCCATTGCTGGATGAAGACACGGAGAGAAGCAAGAACCCCGTCAAAGTGTCCATCCGACGCAAGGCGGGTATTCAGCGGTTCAACACATGTGACCTACCTCGGATCGATCGTGCGACTTTTTCTCTTGGCACACAGACGTGCTAACCAGGAGACCATCCACGGCTCCTTTACATGCAGGATAGAACCCACAGAACAAGAAGTAAGTTGTTTCAAGGGCTTGAAGAAAACAACTTAAAGGAAAGTGACCTGGAAAAATAACAAGAACAGGAAGTTCTAGCATGTCAGCCTCTAATAACACAGCAGAGTTGGGTAAAATCGTAATTGAATTAATCGGTAATACATTACAGCGTAATGGTAATGGGAACAAGAACTTAGCGCTACCATTACATGGTAATGGTGAACTGGTCATTAGCATAACAGGGTAATTGTAATGACATGTAGCAGTTACCCATTATAATCGTAATGGTTAACTATATGTTGGTAATTAACCAATAACTTATGAGTAACAATACAACTTGAATAAACCAGCAAGCAGTACACCCTTACACGTTGTGTAGGTTATTTGACAATTGTTCCACCCCTCAGACCTCAAATGCGTGTATGTAGGTATTGTACATTGTACGTGTAGGACATGAGTGGTTGCCCCGTCTTCGCCGCAAGTAAAGTGATTTAAACGAAATAATACATATGAATTAAGTACGAATGGGATCATTATTTTGGTTAGAGATACTCATTTCGTCCATCTCCAGTACAATATTCTTCTCCATGACATAGGTTTCACTGTCCGAAATAATTACCCCACTATAGCCACAAGCACATATTAGCACTACACTCATAGTTTAACAATTCCGGGTGCACTGCTGAATATTGCAGAAATTTGCGAACTCTTGACATTTTTGCCGTACTTCTCAAATGTTGTTGTCCATTACTTGTCCGATACGGACACTGGACTAGCGAGCGACTGACTCCTTTATATATACTTCACGACAGGACCTGAACCTTCTGGAATATTCTTGATTTACATAACGCTCTCCAACGTTCCACTGCGCAATCATTCTGGAACATTCTACAAACGTTTAAAAGCTATTGCACGGTGTACATCGTTTTGAACGACGTCGAGTTGCTTTCACCGTGTGATATGGCCAACAGGCAATCAAGTAGACGACATCTGGATGACTTTACCGGAGGTCGCGTCATTGGGAAGTTGGAAGAACGTCGAAGTGTAACTAGTGTGGCCGAGGAGTTCGGGATCGCTCACAGCATCGTTTCACGAGGTTGGAGAGCATTTCAAACGACAAGAACAGCTGTTCGAGAGTTTATCAGTGGTCGTCCACGAGCAACCATGGCGGCGGACGACCGGTATATTGTCCTACTGGCGAGAAGCGACAGACGACAGACAGCGGGAGAAATCGTAAGGCACATGCAACAGACAACTGGACGTCCGTTATCGCCTTTTACCGTGATCCGAACCCGGACCCCTATAACCGGTCTAGTCATAAACCCGCTCCTCTGTCAACACGACCATCGGGACGCTAGAGAATCTTTACATGTTATTTCAACAAGAAGTACACCAAAAAATGTCGCGTATTTATAAGGAACAGTTCATCTAACGAGATAACGAATTTCCGAGCAAATGGGATTCTATAATTATGGCTCGTGTTGGTTAAACATTAATTTCATTTTGGTGATGGAGTTTCGATTTTTGGTAACCATTTCTATTTTGAAGTGCTTCTGCGCCCTTTCCTGGGATACTATTTTAATCTGACAAGTAATTCATTTAATTACACACAGAAAAATGAAAACCAAAAGAAAAGAACAATTGTGGAAGTCCCATATGGTTTCAATGCTGCATCGTCCTTTAGGAAAATTGAAAAAGAAATACGAGCGTTCCAAATCGATATTTTTATGAATAGCAGCCACTTTAAGACCACCACCAGCCAAAATTTATACCTTGGTTTGCCGCCCAGGTGGCGCAGTGGTCTAAGCGATCGGCCTCTGATCATTCGTCCAAAAGGGGTCCGGGTTCGGATCCCGGTGAGGCATGGATGTTGTGTTTGTCTTACGACACTGGCTCTCTCCCTTCCCTGGAACCAGTGACCCTAATTTGGGGAAGGGCAAATGCTAATAGGCCATTGAGTTGCTCATGGTGGTCGTTAAAACTCCAATCAAAAAAAAAATACCTTGGTCTCTTTTATTACTTTCTGGTTTTACTGTCTCACTGAAGCTCATGCGCTCTACGACAATCTGAAAAAAAATCAGATGAGTATTCTGATAAGTATATCAGAAGCTGCAATTCTCGTGATATAGATCAAAGAGAAGAAAAAAATAGGTAGATAAATAATGAAGAACCTTCCAAATGCCTCCGTATTTTTAATGAAATTCAGGGCACTAATGTCTCAAACAGAAATCATGTTTGAGTATCCTTAATACAAAGGGTATCCTGAAAGTAATACCTCGTCCCTCATAAGATTTTTATTTGTAGCAGCAACAATGTGAAACTTGGTGGAAAAATACTTAGACATATTGTTAATAATGCCAGCCTAAGCAAAGTATTGTCCATCACTTCCGCCATCTTTAAACGCTTTCGTAAAATCCATTTCGGAAAAATTCCTGAGGCAGTCGTGTCACCCATGAGTTCACAGTCAGTTTAACGTCTGTCACATCGTCGAAACGTTTCCCACGAAGGGTGCTTTTCAAAGGGGCAAACAGGAAAAAGTCTGAGGGAGCCAAAGCAGGAATGTAAGGGGGTTGGGGCATCACCGTCCACCCCATTTTGGCAGTAGCCTGTGAAGTCTCCATTGAGGTATGGGGAAATGCGTAATCATGGTGTAAAACAACACTATGAAGTGGAATGTCACGTCTCTTCCTTCTGATAGCTTCCTTTAGCTTCTTCAATGCCTGCACATAGTGAGCACTGTTTATTGTTGCAATTCCTGGATGGTGACACGACGATTAGCTGTGATAAGGTCTTTCACTCCTTGCCTGTTGGCATCTGACACGGCAGTTGCGGGTCTTCCACTCCATTGTTTGTCCGACACTGATTTTCTCCTTCTTGAAATCTCTTCCTCCATCTTTGGGCATTACTGATATCGATTGTGGCAGCTCCGTACACCGCCAGGAGTCTTCTGTGAATTTCTGGATCCTCACATCCCTCTTTTTCCAGGAATTCAATTACGGCTCGCTGCTTTTCTCTGTCATTCATGTACTTTATTTCCCATTCTGAAAAAAAAAAATTCCCATATTGGTAAGTGCAGTTTCATTAAAATCATTTCAAAATTTCAAAATTATTAAGGAGGAGGCATTACTTTCAGGATGCCCCTTGAACATCAAATTTTTGTCTTTGTTGGATCCCAACTGTTCTGGTCAATTTTGCGAAAACGTATTTGATCATCTGCTGTTCCGAACTCCTTTTTCCGGGCAGCGGTGGCCTAGTGGGCCACTTTCGTGACGGCCGCGGATAGGACCTCAGGTTCGATACCAGGCAGGTACGAACGCTCGATCCACTAAATATCCGCCGTGCGTACTTGGCCCCCCTGTAATAAATAAGGGCGTCTTCCACACACTTTCTACCTCGCTTCCGTATCACTTTCCTATCAGGCACTCTAGCCCAAACTTCCTAGCTTCCTCTTTCTAAGGGTTGTTTAAGACCTGGGGTCAGACACTCCCTTCCTAAAATCCTCTACATATGATCATGATCAACTCCTTTTTCAGAATTTCATACGGTTTTTTTTCTTAAAACTGAAGACCTTTTATTCTAGTAATTAACGCAAAAAGAAGTCAGTAAGAAGCGTTACTCGTTACGATAAGTTGAATGCATTGAACAATGTGTTTAATGAACAGCACAAACAGCCACAGCAAATTCGTATTAGCAATGCATCTGGCTAAAGTTTTCTGATTAATATTGCTAAAATCTACGTTACAGGCAAAAGTTTGCTTGAGCAACTTGGCTGTTTTATCTACAAAAAAAAATCATTCGTTTACCTACGAAATAATACTAGGAAAACCCGTTCCATCAAGTATTTCGAAAAAATAAGAATATGCTTAAGGTATATTAATTAATCCCTATCTATGGAAATAATTTTATCAACTATTTTTAATCCATTGCTGGATGAAGACACGGAGAGAAGCAAGAACCCCGTCAAAGTGTCCATCCGACGCAAGGCGGGTATTCAGCGGTTCAACACATGTGACCTACCTCGGATCGATCGTGCGACTTTTTCTCTTGGCACACAGACGTGCTAACCAGGAGACCATCCACGGCTCCTTTACATGCAGGATAGAACCCACAGAACAAGAAGTAAGTTGTTTCAAGGGCTTGAAGAAAACAACTTAAAGGAAAGTGACCTGGAAAAATAACAAGAACAGGAAGTTCTAGCATGTCAGCCTCTAATAACACAGCAGAGTTGGGTAAAATCGTAATTGAATTAATCGGTAATACATTACAGCGTAATGGTAATGGGAACAAGAACTTAGCGCTACCATTACATGGTAATGGTGAACTGGTCATTAGCATAACAGGGTAATTGTAATGACATGTAGCAGTTACCCATTATAATCGTAATGGTTAACTATATGTTGGTAATTAACCAATAACTTATGAGTAACAATACAACTTGAATAAACCAGCAAGCAGTACACCCTTACACGTTGTGTAGGTTATTTGACAATTGTTCCACCCCTCAGACCTCAAATGCGTGTATGTAGGTATTGTACATTGTACGTGTAGGACATGAGTGGTTGCCCCGTCTTCGCCGCAAGTAAAGTGATTTAAACGAAATAATACATATGAATTAAGTACGAATGGGATCATTATTTTGGTTAGAGATACTCATTTCGTCCATCTCCAGTACAATATTCTTCTCCATGACATAGGTTTCACTGTCCGAAATAATTACCCCACTATAGCCACAAGCACATATTAGCACTACACTCATAGTTTAACAATTCCGGGTGCACTGCTGAATATTGCAGAAATTTGCGAACTCTTGACATTTTTGCCGTACTTCTCAAATGTTGTTGTCCATTACTTGTCCGATACGGACACTGGACTAGCGAGCGACTGACTCCTTTATATATACTTCACGACAGGACCTGAACCTTCTGGAATATTCTTGATTTACATAACGCTCTCCAACGTTCCACTGCGCAATCATTCTGGAACATTCTACAAACGTTTAAAAGCTATTGCACGGTGTACATCGTTTTGAACGACGTCGAGTTGCTTTCACCGTGTGATATGGCCAACAGGCAATCAAGTAGACGACATCTGGATGACTTTACCGGAGGTCGCGTCATTGGGAAGTTGGAAGAACGTCGAAGTGTAACTAGTGTGGCCGAGGAGTTCGGGATCGCTCACAGCATCGTTTCACGAGGTTGGAGAGCATTTCAAACGACAAGAACAGCTGTTCGAGAGTTTATCAGTGGTCGTCCACGAGCAACCATGGCGGCGGACGACCGGTATATTGTCCTACTGGCGAGAAGCGACAGACGACAGACAGCGGGAGAAATCGTAAGGCACATGCAACAGACAACTGGACGTCCGTTATCGCCTTTTACCGTGATCCGAACCCGGACCCCTATAACCGGTCTAGTCATAAACCCGCTCCTCTGTCAACACGACCATCGGGACGCTAGAGAATCTTTACATGTTATTTCAACAAGAAGTACACCAAAAAATGTCGCGTATTTATAAGTAACAGTTCATCTAACGAGATAATGAATTTCCGAGCAAATGGGATTCTATAATTATGGCTCGTGTTGGTTAAACATTAATTTCATTTTGGTGATGGAGTTTCGATTTTTGGTAACCATTTCTATTTTGAAGTGCTTCTGCGCCCTTTCCTGGGATACTATTTTAATCTGACAAGTAATTCATTTAATTACACACAGAAAAATGAAAACCAAAAGAAAAGAACAATTGTGGAAGTCCCATATGGTTTCAATGCTGCATCGTCCTTTAGGAAAATTGAAAAAGAAATACGAGCGTTCCAAATCGATATTTTTATGAATAGCAGCCACTTTAAGACCACCACCAGCCAAAATTTATACCTTGGTTTGCCGCCCAGGTGGCGCAGTGGTCTAAGCGATGGCCTCTGATCATTCGTCCAAAAGGGGTCCGGGTTCGGATCCCGGTGAGGCATGGATGTTGTGTTTGTCTTACGACACTGGCTCTCTCCCTTCCCTGGAACCAGTGACCCTAATTTGGGGAAGGGCAAATGCTAATAGGCCATTGAGTTGCTCATGGTGGTCGTTAAAACTCCAATCAAAAAAAAATACCTTGGTCTCTTTTATTACTTTCTGGTTTTACTGTCTCACTGAAGCTCATGCGCTCTACGACAATCTGAAAAAAAATCAGATGAGTATTCTGATAAGTATATCAGAAGCTGCAATTCTCGTGATATAGATCAAAGAGAAGAAAAAAATAGGTAGATAAATAATGAAGAACCTTCCAAATGCCTCCGTATTTTTAATGAAATTCAGGGCACTAATGTCTCAAACAGAAATCATGTTTGAGTATCCTTAATACAAAGGGTATCCTGAAAGTAATACCTCGTCCCTCATAAGATTTTTATTTGTAGCAGCAACAATGTGAAACTTGGTGGAAAAATACTTAGACATATTGTTAATAATGCCAGCCTAAGCAAAGTATTGTCCATCACTTCCGCCATCTTTAAACGCTTTCGTAAAATCCATTTCGGAAAAATTCCTGAGGCAGTCGTGTCACCCATGAGTTCACAGTCAGTTTAACGTCTGTCACATCGTCGAAACGTTTCCCACGAAGGGTGCTTTTCAAAGGGGCAAACAGGAAAAAGTCTGAGGGAGCCAAAGCAGGAATGTAAGGGGGTTGGGGCATCACCGTCCACCCCATTTTGGCAGTAGCCTGTGAAGTCTCCATTGAGGTATGGGGAAATGCGTAATCATGGTGTAAAACAACACTATGAAGTGGAATGTCACGTCTCTTCCTTCTGATAGCTTCCTTTAGCTTCTTCAATGCCTGCACATAGTGAGCACTGTTTATTGTTGCAATTCCTGGATGGTGACACGACGATTAGCTGTGATAAGGTCTTTCACTCCTTGCCTGTTGGCATCTGACACGGCAGTTGCGGGTCTTCCACTCCATTGTTTGTCCGACACTGATTTTCTCCTTCTTGAAATCTCTTCCTCCATCTTTGGGCATTACTGATATCGATTGTGGCAGCTCCGTACACCGCCAGGAGTCTTCTGTGAATTTCTGGATCCTCACATCCCTCTTTTTCCAGGAATTCAATTACGGCTCGCTGCTTTTCTCTGTCATTCATGTACTTTATTTCCCATTCTGAAAAAAAAAATTCCCATATTGGTAAGTGCAGTTTCATTAAAATCATTTCAAAATTTCAAAATTATTAAGGAGGAGGCATTACTTTCAGGATGGCCCCTTGAACATCAAATTTTTGTCTTTGTTGGATCCCAACTGTTCTGGTCAATTTTGCGAAAACGTATTTGATCATCTGCTGTTCCGAACTCCTTTTTCCGGGCAGCGGTGGCCTAGTGGGCCACTTTCGTGACGGCCGCGGATAGGACCTCAGGTTCGATACCAGGCAGGTACGAACGCTCGATCCACTAAATATCCGCCGTGCGTACTTGGCCCCCCTGTAATAAATAAGGGCGTCTTCCACACACTTTCTACCTCGCTTCCGTATCACTTTCCTATCAGGCACTCTAGCCCAAACTTCCTAGCTTCCTCTTTCTAAGGGTTGTTTAAGACCTGGGGTCAGACACTCCCTTCCTAAAATCCTCTACATATGATCATGATCAACTCCTTTTTCAGAATTTCATACGGTTTTTTTTCTTAAAACTGAAGACCTTTTATTCTAGTAATTAACGCAAAAAGAAGTCAGTAAGAAGCGTTACTCGTTACGATAAGTTGAATGCATTGAACAATGTGTTTAATGAACAGCACAAACAGCCACAGCAAATTCGTATTAGCAATGCATCTGGCTAAAGTTTTCTGATTAATATTGCTAAAATCTACGTTACAGGCAAAAGTTTGCTTGAGCAACTTGGCTGTTTTATCTACAAAAAAAAATCATTCGTTTACCTACGAAATAATACTAGGAAAACCCGTTCCATCAAGTATTTCGAAAAAATAAGAATATGCTTAAGGTATATTAATTAATCCCTATCTATGGAAATAATTTTATCAACTATTTTTAATCCATTGCTGGATGAAGACACGGAGAGAAGCAAGAACCCCGTCAAAGTGTCCATCCGACGCAAGGCGGGTATTCAGCGGTTCAACACATGTGACCTACCTCGGATCGATCGTGCGACTTTTTCTCTTGGCACACAGACGTGCTAACCAGGAGACCATCCACGGCTCCTTTACATGCAGGATAGAACCCACAGAACAAGAAGTAAGTTGTTTCAAGGGCTTGAAGAAAACAACTTAAAGGAAAGTGACCTGGAAAAATAACAAGAACAGGAAGTTCTAGCATGTCAGCCTCTAATAACACAGCAGAGTTGGGTAAAATCGTAATTGAATTAATCGGTAATACATTACAGCGTAATGGTAATGGGAACAAGAACTTAGCGCTACCATTACATGGTAATGGTGAACTGGTCATTAGCATAACAGGGTAATTGTAATGACATGTAGCAGTTACCCATTATAATCGTAATGGTTAACTATATGTTGGTAATTAACCAATAACTTATGAGTAACAATACAACTTGAATAAACCAGCAAGCAGTACACCCTTACACGTTGTGTAGGTTATTTGACAATTGTTCCACCCCTCAGACCTCAAATGCGTGTATGTAGGTATTGTACATTGTACGTGTAGGACATGAGTGGTTGCCCCGTCTTCGCCGCAAGTAAAGTGATTTAAACGAAATAATACATAAGAATTAAGTACGAATGGGATCATTATTTTGGTTAGAGATACTCATTTCGTCCATCTCCAGTACAATATTCTTCTCCATGACATAGGTTTCACTGTCCGAAATAATTACCCCACTATAGCCACAAGCACATATTAGCACTACACTCATAGTTTAACAATTCCGGGTGCACTGCTGAATATTGCAGAAATTTGCGAACTCTTGACATTTTTGCCGTACTTCTCAAATGTTGTTGTCCATTACTTGTCCGATACGGACACTGGACTAGCGAGCGACTGACTCCTTTATATATACTTCACGACAGGACCTGAACCTTCTGGAATATTCTTGATTTACATAACGCTCTCCAACGTTCCACTGCGCAATCATTCTGGAACATTCTACAAACGTTTAAAAGCTATTGCACGGTGTACATCGTTTTGAACGACGTCGAGTTGCTTTCACCGTGTGATATGGCCAACAGGCAATCAAGTAGACGACATCTGGATGACTTTACCGGAGGTCGCGTCATTGGGAAGTTGGAAGAACGTCGAAGTGTAACTAGTGTGGCCGAGGAGTTCGGGATCGCTCACAGCATCGTTTCACGAGGTTGGAGAGCATTTCAAACGACAAGAACAGCTGTTCGAGAGTTTATCAGTGGTCGTCCACGAGCAACCATGGCGGCGGACGACCGGTATATTGTCCTACTGGCGAGAAGCGACAGACGACAGACAGCGGGAGAAATCGTAAGGCACATGCAACAGACAACTGGACGTCCGTTATCGCCTTTTACCGTGATCCGAACCCGGACCCCTATAACCGGTCTAGTCATAAACCCGCTCCTCTGTCAACACGACCATCGGGACGCTAGAGAATCTTTACATGTTATTTCAACAAGAAGTACACCAAAAAATGTCGCGTATTTATAAGGAACAGTTCATCTAACGAGATAACGAATTTCCGAGCAAATGGGATTCTATAATTATGGCTCGTGTTGGTTAAACATTAATTTCATTTTGGTGATGGAGTTTCGATTTTTGGTAACCATTTCTATTTTGAAGTGCTTCTGCGCCCTTTCCTGGGATACTATTTTAATCTGACAAGTAATTCATTTAATTACACACAGAAAAATGAAAACCAAAAGAAAAGAACAATTGTGGAAGTCCCATATGGTTTCAATGCTGCATCGTCCTTTAGGAAAATTGAAAAAGAAATACGAGCGTTCCAAATCGATATTTTTATGAATAGCAGCCACTTTAAGACCACCACCAGCCAAAATTTATACCTTGGTTTGCCGCCCAGGTGGCGCAGTGGTCTAAGCGATGGCCTCTGATCATTCGTCCAAAAGGGGTCCATTAACGCCTGCTCATCGGATACGGCGGTTTCTGTGCTACCAGGAACAAAAGAACTGGACACATCAGCCATGGGGTCGAGTTCTCTTTACGGATGAGCGCCGATTTAGTCTAACGAGCGATTATGGACGTGCACACATCTGGAGAGAGCACTGAACACGCAATCACACCCCCAACATCATCGAAAAGGACCGGTTTGGAGGTGGCGGAGTTTTTGTTTGGGGAGGTATCATGCTTGGTAGCCGTACTGACCTCCACATCTTCCAATGAGGTTCAGTCACTGGTGTCCGCTATTGTACCGAGGTTCTCCTGCCTCAAGTGCGTCTGTTTAGAGGTGCTGTGGGTCTTGAGTTGTTTTTCATGGACGACAACGCTACACCTCATCGTACAGTGGATGTCGCAGAGCTGTTGGAGAGTGAAGATATTCAACGCATTGATTGAACCGCAAGGTCTCTGGACCTAAATCCAATCAAACACGTGTGGGACCTTCTCGGGATACGCTTGGCAGCACGCCACCAGCCGCCAGAAACGATTCCACAGCTGCGATTGGCGCTAAAAGAGGAATGGGCCGCGATGCCTCAACGTCTCCTTGACAACCTCGTCCTCAGCATGGACAGACGTTGTAAATCCTGCAACGCAGTCAGGGGTGATAATATCCGCTACTAAAGACTGGATTTTTCCTGGCAGCCGCCTGTCACATGGACGATTCTGTCTTCTGTTCAGTTGTACTCGAAGCTACCTTTTTAATAAAGTGCCTTTGTATCATTTGGATTCCTTGTTTGGACGGTTTTGCTCACTTGTCCCATATTCTTACATCTTGGGGATCTTATGGTGTGATTTGAGTCGATGTGGAGCACTTCTGCACGACGTTACATTCGAAAAACCGTCTCGTCCTCAATTTTTGCACGCTAGTGTATTAGTATGTAATTATTATTTGCAAATTGTGTAATTTCATTACCAAATAATTCCATCGCATTTGAATGGCATTATTAAGTAATGGCATTACATCCCCTTCGTCGTAATGCATTACAGATTAATTCTTGCGCAAACCATACTTGGGATTACCTTGTAATGCATTACACGTTAGTTGTAATCTGTACTTGCATTACTTTGTAATGTATGCCTGCCCAACTCGGCTACGCAGCCACCGAAGTGCTTCCCAGTTTTAAAATATACTAGAGGGACGTGAACACAGGATGGAGTGAAAAGTGAAACAACACAAATGACCTCAATCATGATGGAAATAATAATTTTAGGTGACTTACTACACTGTGTTAACATAAATACAGCATCCGATTTAGACGAAATATGGTGGTAAGTTTTATCAGACAAAATGCAACAGAGACGTAAGAACATGTGATACAAAGCTTTTACATTATGCATGAGTGATGCAAATATGAAAACACAGAAATATGGATATCAAGATGAAATAGGAAAAGGTATTTAAATATCGAGTGTGGTTACCCTGAACAGCAATACAGGCCCAAAAGCTATGTTTCATGCTGTTAATTATGGTGTCGAGCAGTTCCGTGGGTAGCTGCGTCCGTTGCTCGAGAAAAGCAGTGCAGAGAACCTGCAGGGCTCGGGGAGGGAGATAGAGGCCAGCAACATGCCTCCCGGGAGCATGCCAGACATGCTCCATGGGATTCAGATCTGGAGAGTCTGCTGGCCACTCCATACGGACTATAATCTCCTATTCCAGGTACTGGTACACAAGTAATCTGTGTGAGGGTGGGCGTTATCCGCTTGTAGTACAAATGTATTGCCAATTGCGGCCACCTACAGACGAACAATAGGGTCCAGGATGTGGTCTCCTGGACCCTATTGTTCGTCTGTAAGGGGCCGCAGTTCCATGTGGCAGCACATAGAGGTCGGTACGGTCGCCTAGCCATATTCCTGTCCAAAGCAGAACACTACTACTACCATAGGTGTCCATTTCCTGGATATTAGAAAGAAAATAGCGAGTACCATCCTTTCTCCAGATGTAAACTCGGCGAGAATCACTCTGTAAACAGTATCGCGCCACATAGGTGAACAGAACGAACCTCCACAGATTTTGAGTCCAGTTCACATCCATTCGTGCCCAACTGAAACGTTCCCTCATGTGGCGGGTGGTAAGGGGCACGCATAATACCGGGCGCCAAGCATATAGTCCTCCTGCATGTAACCATTTTCCTACCGTCGAAGCTGATACCGTTCGTCCAATGGCTGCCGCAAGCACAGATCTATGATGAGTCGGGGTATCTGTCTTGTTCCGCCGTGCCGAAGCCGCAAATACCGGTCAGCCTCGGAGATAGTCTACCTTGACCCTGCTTCGCTGTACCTTCGGTAAGCTGCACCCGTGTCTTGGAACTGCTGCCACATCCTGATGACCATAGAAAGATCGATGTTGTGTCATCTTGCGACGTCCGCCTTCCGTTGCCCTGCTTCGAGTCGGCCTATAGCTCTGTAGCGTAACTCTGCTGGTAAAGGATGTCTCGAAGCCATGTTGATACAATCGCTATCTCGAAATCTTGTCATTCACGGCCGCACATGAATTGGCGACACCCTCCGAAACAACTGGTTTTAAACTTTTGCGCATTTGCGAAAGCTGTGCCTGCGCTATTAGTTTGCTTTCCGTACATCGATGCTGTATGCCTTCGCCTGTAACATATGCAAATTTCGTGCAATTTGAATTACAGTCTATTGACAAAAGTCACCGGACACCCCTTCAAAAGGAAATGAACGGATCCGCTGCATTGTTAAGATACGCAGTACAATTGGAAACGGCAAAAAACAAGCCTGCAGCTGACCACCATATCTCACTGTGAGGTTGAGTGAAAATGTTGCGGCGGGAGAGAACTAATTTTGAGAAAGGAAGGATTGTTGGTGTACATAAGAGAAGCCGAGAGGTGTTCAAACACACCCAAGTCAACTGTTTTGGATGTACTGAATAAGAGGAAGACACATGGCGTGCCTGAAGCACCAAAACGTACCTGCAGACCAAAAAATCAGTGATAGAGGACGTCGAAGCCTCAGGAGAGTCGTTACATCTAATCGACGGAGTACTGAACAAGGCCTCAGTGTACAGGTGAGTAAAAATGCTGGAACCTCGGTATGTACACGTACCATTTGCAGACAGCTTCATTCCATGGGTTGCCGTGGTCGTGCGGTTGTTCATAAGCCTTTCATCTCCACTCGGAATGCTACTAGTCGTTTAGCATGGTGTAAAGAACATTTATCGTGGACTGTAGATTAATGGAAACGGGTCCTATAGACTGACTAATCCAGATACACGGTCCATCAGTCTGAAAGCCGTGTGTGGGTATGGCGGTCGCCGAGGAACGTTATTTAGCACAGTGTACTGTTCCTACGGTCAAGTTTGGAGCTGGCAATATACTCGTGTGGGGGTGTTTTACGTGGTATGGTCCCGGCCCATTGGCTATCGTGGACAAACTTGTTAACTAGCACATCATGTACCTAGCTATTCTTGACAATTATGCCCTACAAACTCTGCGGCAATACTACGGAACCGAGCCTTGTTAAGACCAGCAGGATATTGCACCGAGTTATAAAACAAGGACTCTTACGGCGTGGTTTAACGATAATTCCGCATCGTGTGTGGACTGGCTAGCACAGAGCCCTGATCTTAATCCCATAGGGCACCTATGGGATGAATTATAGCGCCGCATAAGAAGTTTGCAACCAAACATACTAAGCAACAGTTAGCGGCAGCATTACGTACTGAATGGCAGCGCATACCTATTGCTGTATCCCAAAACCTGAACGCATATCTCAAAGGTTCCGTTTCAGTTTTCACACAGTATTTATTAGAAGAAAGATACAGGAGATGTGCTTGAATATATTATCTAAAATGATGTATGACAAGAAATATTTACAGATGCTTGTAGCGTACGCTACTTCTTATTTACACGGTTCTGTACATTGATGATAGTAAAAACAGTGAGTTACACTAGAATATCTGATGAGGCAACAAATGTCTCTGACACAGCAGAGAGGAGTAACAATTCAGCTTGAGCGTTATAGAATATTATTTTGCACATTATTGATGCATGGAATAATACAGAATTCGAGCTTGCAGACAATGGTTCAAAAGACAATTGATGAGAAATTAACAGATGTATGTAGCTGGCGCTACGTTGGTTACAGGATTCTGTACAACGTTGACAAGACAACAGTTAAGTACAGTAGAAATCTGGCGAGGCAATATGATTCTCTGGTAATATTGAGAGTAGAATCAATCCAGCCTGATGAGCACTATAGAGCATAAATTTGACACAAAATTGATAAGACAAAAGTTCCGACCATAAGGTGAAGCGTTGTGGGCGACTCTGCAAACCAAGGTTGCAGTTGACGAAGGAGACATGCATGAAATCAAAAGTTCGAAAGGCAGATGATAAAAAATTTACAGATGAATGTGGCTCGTGGTATTACATGTTACATACAACGGTTATATGAAAATTAGTGATGTACAATAATTTGTCTGATATTGCAAAAGAAAAAATATAATCTCTGGATATACACAGAGAAGACACAACTCATCACAGTGAGTATTGGAGAACACAAATTACACAGTTGATAAGCAAGATATAATACAGGAATTGAAGATAAGAACATACTGTAAAACGACAAAGAAGAGAAAGTTTACAGATGTCTGTGGTTCGTGTTACAACCTATTTACATGATTCAGTACAATGAGAAGTAACAATTTACGTACAAAGGTTTGTCAGAGTTGACAAAAGAAGTAGTCTCTTACAACGCAGAGAGAATACACAATTCAGCATGGTGAGCATTGATAAACAAAAAATTATACACATGATTTATACACGAAAGGAAATATGAAGAGAGGATGAGAACTGAGTCTTGAAGAAAGTGTGAATAGAAATTGACAATTACAAGTAGCTCATGCTTCGAACTATTCATAGGATTCAATACAATGATGATCTACTAAAAGTTATGTACAATAGTAAAACAAAAAAATCTGATAATATAGAGAGTAGAAATAATATAGCACAGTGAATGATGAGGAACATGATTTCACACAGTTCCTAGCAAGAAAAAAAAACAGGAAATGTGTATAAGAAAATCGTCTTAAATAGCATATGAAAAGAATATTTACAGGTGCCTGTAGCTCACGCAACGACCTATTCACAATGTTCAATACAATGATAAGAGACTACAATTTGTGTATAATAATTTGTCGGGTAAGACAAAAATAGTCTCTGGTGATGCAGAGATTGAAAACAAATCAGCATGGCAAGTATTGTATCTATCAAGCGTTAGGTGAAACAAAAGTTCCGACCATAAGGTGAAGCGTCGTGGGCGACCCTGCAAACCAAGGGGTTGCTGGTGACCAAGTCGATAGGAACTGTGGTTCACTGCAGAGTGCTACTGCAGTGGTAAATTCTAGTCGAAGGCGGGATAGCAGGCGATTACGATAATGACAAAGTAACGCAGTACTGACTTTATGTCAGTAGAAGCTTCGGGGGGACGCTGAAGATGATACACATGAATTACATGTTTTACAAGCACGAAGACGTAGGAGCAGACTGCCGGAAGGTGAATAGGTCGAGAAGAGTTCAGAAGTAGTGTTCGGTTGGCGCTGAAGGTGAGGACGGTCTCACAGGATCGTTGCGCTAACGTGAAAGCGAGATGGAGCATTGGCAATAATACTGTGCAATACATATAACGTCAGCCTCCTCACAACAATACGGACAGGAGGGTGAAGACAAAATGGTCATGCGATGTAAAATGGACGGCGGAGGGAGGCGGTTGTGTAAGAAAAGCCAATGTGAATTGACTTCGAGAGGTGCTGAAAGTGGCGAAAGAGCAGCGGACCGCACTGCGGAGGTAGAAGAAAGTGGAATGCCAGAAATGGGAAGAGGTGCAAAAGAGCGAGAGAGAAGACGGTAGAGATCAGCTGTGGAGAAAGAGACAAGAGGAAGAGGCTGGCCATTGGACGACAGAAAAAATGGAAGAAGGAGAGAGGCAGAGTGGACAGAAAGGAGACTTGAGGGAGTAGGAAGCTCAGGGAACAGGGAGATTGTCTTAGAAATAAGAGATTTATGAACAAAGTGAGCATTGGCAGTAAAGCGGAGAGCAAAGGTTAGATCAGAGACGGGGAGCTAGAAAAGATCGGTGTTGACAAGATCGCTGACTGTAACGACTCCAGCTCGGAGCCATGAAGGAAAAGAAAAAGAAAGGGCGATTAGAGGGTGTAAAAGACAAGAAAATGAAGAGGTTCGAAAAGCAGGTCGTTTGTAGAGGCAGGGAGAGAACGAGAGAGAGAGAGAGGGAGGGAACGAAGAAAGGAGATAGCCTCCTTGTAGGCAGGAGGGAAGAGTGTGAGAAGGGGACAGTGGTCCATGAGTAAGAACGAAAGGAGAGTAAAGCGTGGGTTATGCGGATATACTATTACATCACGAGCAGCAACTGCAGAGGGAGCAGGTGCCGCAAGTGATCGTAAAAAAGTAGACACACGATAAGCCTTGTAAAAAGGTTCTTACGTCGGGTAGACTAATGCCTCCGTTGGAAGAAGACAGGCTGAGTTGAAGTGCTCCGACCCAATGATGGCCGGGCCAGATAACCTGAGTTTGACAGCGGGTGAGTACAAGAAGGCGTAGTGCTGGTTGCTTCGAAGCCAACCAGGAATACGTGCGTATTGAAAGCAGGTAAGTGTGCGTTATGCAGGCACTTTGAAAAACGGAGGTGCAGAATTGTGCGCGCCGCCAGATTGCGACCGAGCGATGTAGGCGTGGCCGGAGAGTTGTCCAGGTGACGAGTGAAGCTGCTGCTGGTTTACCAAGGTGGACTCTTAGGAATCGTTGAGAGGTGTTGGACCACTCTGCTCTCCAAGGAGAGTCAGTGCGGTGAGACCACGAACCGGCCCAAAGGCCTGTGCTTTTCGTTGTGTTTAGGGCTGCTCCGGAACATGAGGCGTAGGTATTGTAGAGATTGCGGAGATCATGGAATTGTGACTCGTGCCGAATCCAGAATGTAATATAGTAGGCGTAGGCAACATAGGTATCAACATGGTGACTTGTGCTGGCTACCACCGGTGGTAGTGAAGCAAAGAAGGATCGATGGACTGTGCGTAAAAAAGGTTCTATTACGAAGGCGAAGAGCTGCCCGGATAAGGGGCAGCCCTGACGCAAGCCGCGACGAAAGGGTATGGGAGCTGTGAGAAGGTTGAGCAGCTTGACGAGGAAAACTGCGTCCCGGTAGAGGGAGATAGGAAGAGAAGCAAAAGAAGGAGGAAAGCCAAAATTTAATAATGTTGCAAGAAGGTAATCATGAGAAATATTATTGAATGCTAAGCGTTGATCGAGGGAAAGAAGAGCAAGGGGTTCCGAGCGGGTGCGGGCGAGGTGAATTAGATCATTAAGAAGCTGAATATTATGGGCGATGGAGCGGCCGGGTACAGTATAGGTTTGATTAGTGGAGAGAATATGAGGGATTATGGGGTTAAGCCGACGGGAGAGAAATTTAGTATAGAGTTTATAATCAGTGTTTAAGAGTGAGATGGGACGCCAATTCCCCAAGTCAAGCGGATGACCCTTCTTGGGGAAAAGTACGACATGTGCGAGCGTGAAACTCCTCGGAAGAGATGTAAGATGCATGGCAGTAGAAAAAGCACAAAGGAGAAACGAAAGGAGGGCAGGAAGAAAAGCCTTATAGAAAGAAACAGGAAGACCGTCCGGGCCAGGTGAAGCCCGGGGGTTGAGGGACGAGAAATTGTCAGAGAGTTCAGTTAGAGTGGGAGGAACGAGGAAGCTGGCTGAAAGATGAGAAGGGACCTGAGGCAAAGAAGAGAACAGAAGAGCAGAAGCCGTAGGGGAGGGAGGAGGAGTTTCACAAAATTTTGAAATGTAGTAGTTCCGTACCATAGAACAAATTGGAACTGGTTCGGATGATACTACTCCAGTTGGAAGACGAAGGTGCTGTAGAACAGAAGAGGCTCGGCGAGTTGACTTAAGTGACGTAAGGAATTCGTACGAACAAGCATACGGTTTCAGATGTTGACGTTTAAGGCGTTGGAGGGATTGTTTTGCAAGCGGCACCAAAAGTGAATGCAATTCTGCCTGGTAGACTTGAAAGAGGGGATCAGCAAGATTGAGCAAAGAAGGCATTTGCCTAGTATGATCAAGTCGCAGCCTCCGTTGTGTCATGATAGAGTATGACAGGTTTCGTTCCAGTAGTATGAGGGGGCGTTTTACTTCCAACCAAAAGGTGAGGGGGCAAGGTGCAGAATGAAGTCTTGGACGCCAATCCGCGAGACAATCTCGCACCAATAAGCAGAAGGCTGGGTCATCTAAAAGAGTGTCGTCAAAAGTCCAGGGCCGGATTGTACGTGGCTGTGTTGAGGTAGCAAAAACCGTTATGGCAATGGTGCAATGATCCCAGGATGCTGTGGGTTTACAGCATTAATCCGATATTGCTGGTAGAAGAAGAGAAGTTGCATAAAAGCGATCAAATCTTGTGGTAGGGGGATCAATGTCTCTTGGTGCACGCCATGTACGTGGAGTCTGGGTTGGTGACAAATGACGCTGAACATCTGTGAGTGAGAAATCTGAAGTGATAGACTGTAAAAGATGCACTACTTCCGTACGGTGTTCTCTGGAGGCAGAAGAGCGATCAGTTAAGGGATGTAGAGTGCAATTGTAGTCACCTCCGATAAGTACCCGGTCGGTGATGGGAATACGGGACAGAGCCCGTCGAAATTTTTCAAATAGCTCTGGCACGTGAGTAGGAGTGCAAGGAACATAAATGTTGAATATATGAATTTTTTCATCTGCGACGGTGAAGGAGACACGTTGCAATAAGTCTCAACATTAGTTTTTTACTGAGAAGGAGGAAAGAGTTGCACGAAAACGTGAATGAACCCCAATTGTCATGTCGTCACGCGACAGTTTGCTGTAGGCGTAAGGGAAAGTATGATCCCACTGACGCCACTGATGAAATTGAGTGGTGGAAGTACCGTTTGTTTTCTGCAGGAGTAATATATCGGCGTTCAGCGGAGCAAGATCCTCTCGTACCAGCGCATTCGCAAGAGGTGTCGCAAAACCGCGACAATTAAGGGACACCACCCTGAATGTCTAGGTTAGTTGTGGGATGCAGAAGGAATTGACTGACTGTAGTGATTGAGTGGAGTAGACAGAGGAAACATGCACCCCACAGGACCTTGTCCGCGGTGCGCCGAAGAGTGTTTTCAAGTGAGTGTAATTGATCCAGCACTTGTATTAGAGCGGCTTCATACTGCTAAATGAAAGTGCGTGCTGAGTAAGCGCTAGAGGACCCTAAAAGGCACTCCAGCACATCCTCGTATGGCAGAGGCTCAGCAGGGAAAGCATTTTCAGCAAGAAAAGTCTTGAATTCATCCAGTGAGGGAAAAGCACCCTCACATGCTGTCTCAGAGGAAGTGTGTAGAGGCGACCTGGAGAATGGCAGCCGAGAGCTGACGGAGTGAGTGGATGAGCGGGTAGAAGAGCAAGATATTCTTCGGGACGGCAAAGTCTTTGACTTCTTCGTCTTGGGGCGAGAATCACCACGTCGTTTTCCAGAAACCACTAAAGCTCCATGATCGTCTGGAGAGTCTGAACCCGAAGTATCATCTGTGACTCATGTCATGGAGCCAACGGTAAAAGCTGAGGAGTAGTCAACATGCACATCAGCAGTAGTTGTAAAAGTACTAGGGTGAGTCGAATTTGGGAGCCTGGGAAAATTCTTAGGATCAACAGGAGGTGGAAGCATCAAAGTCGTTTGTTGACCAATGGCAGTAGGCTGACTTGTGGAAGATCTTGATTCTGCGACTTTCCTTGAAAAGGAAGAAGTCTGTGGAGCGTTGGTGGACAAAGTAGAAGATGATGTAGTGTGTGGAGCTGTTTGCAGGGAGGCACGTGGGCACTGAGCTCTCCTGTGACTTTCGCTCTGGCAGATAGTGCAATACTGTGAAGTGATTATCTCAACTCTTAGGCGTTGCTGTTCACAGCGGATGTGCAAAACATTCAGGACCGCTTTCAGCTGAGCATCAGATGGAAAGAGGACTCGAGCAGTGTGGTGGAAGCCCCGAATTGATTTGTCCTAAGGGTCCCTGGGAGCCGCAGAGAGAGTTGTTATGGAGCCAACAACCCTGCGGTTCCTGCTGAGCAAGGTGCAGAGTTGGAAACTTCTGGTGGCACGGGGTAGAAGGTCACCTGCACCGGGCGGTGCGCAACCGGTTGTGCTAGCAGATGCACGTCATTGATGGTTAGACCTTCCGTAAGGACCTGGTCAGCATGCGCTTTATCCTTAAAATAGACCAAGACAGATCTCGGTTTTCGAGCTACAAAGTCTATAGCATCCTTTGGTAAGATAGTTTTGAGGGCACGGCTATATTGCCATAGCTTAGTGTCGGGAAGCGCATCAAACTAGACGCCCCGTTCTATAGTGGAGGAAAAAAAGGTGACCAGCTCAAGAATCCTCTGGAATGTCAATTGTAGCAGTGGAACCGATGACAGTGACATAGGATTCAGGAAAAGGCATAGCACATGAAACTGTGGTGGTGTAAGAACCCCAGAAGTTGCAGAAGCATAAGACGCTTGGGCAGACATGGGTCGAGAAGTCAATGGAGCGGCCCCTAGCAATAGGGGCAAATCAGGAAGTTGATGAGAAGTGGAAGCTATTAGCTCAGTATCGCTGATGACTGATACGTCATCATCTGCTGAGTTATAGATAGGAGACTTGGAACCACCGTACTTGGTGGGAAGGGCGGGAGCCATTGCTGGAGAAGAAGAGGTGTCCATGACGTTGCAATGACGCTCAGGATCCACCTCAATAAGCTGAGCAGGGACTGCCGCGGTAGAAGAAGAGGAGGGAGCTGTCTGATCTTTTTTTTTTTTAATTGGAGGTTTAACGACCACCGTGAGCAACTCAAATGGCTATAAGCAGTCGCCCGTCCCTAATTTAGGGTCACTGGTTCCAGTGAAGTGAGAGAGCCAGTGCTGTAAGACACACACAACATCCATGCCTTACGAGGATTCGAACCCGGACCCCTTTCGGACGAATGATCAGAGGCCATCGCTTAGACCACTGTGCCACCGGAGTGGCTCTGGCTGATCTGCCAAGATAAGAATGTGGGCGTCACCCTTATCTGCCTCCGCCATCGAAGCAATGACGAGACTTTAACGAAATAAGAACAGCTTGGTCGAAAAATAAAACAGTGAAAAATGAAAAAATATGACACTCACCAACCTGGGAGATACACGAAAGCAAAGTGCCGACCTTCAACTTGAAGATACACGCAACCACAGAAACTAAAGCACTCAATAAACACCTTGTAGCAACGAAAATCCCGGAGCTCAAAACTTAACCTCTGAGCTTCGAAGTGTCAGTGCATGCATTAAGTCCAAAGGTGGACCGACACCATACTAATGTATGTCGATAAATGCTATGTTGTGTTTCTCTTCTAGGTGTCCGGTCATTTTGTGTATGTTTCCTCAAATTATCGCGATTTTTTGGTTTGTTGCTTCATTTATGGAAACCAGTGTATGTAGAACAGAAAAAACCAACCCTGTGTAAGGCAACAATTTGAATCATATTATGTAATAATATACTTAAAACTAATGAAATGGCAAAGGGAGTTTGTGTTACCTGAGATAAGAGATGGCACAGTCGAACTACTCTATGGAACCATGAGCTGGTACATCAGAAAAGAGGAAGCCCCTTAGATAGATGGATGAAACAAATGTCTCTGCAGAAAATGCACAGGAATCAAAAGGCAAATATAGACTAGAAAAAAATAGAGGAAGCCTTCATATAGCAGTATCCAGAAACAGCTTGTCAAAAGACGTTCGTTTAAACTATGAGCCATTAAAACAGGAGCGGAAACTCTGACAAAGGTTTTATCAAGCTTTTCTCTGTGAGATTGAAAATAAAGGTCTCTTGCCCATCTTCAATTTTTAGGACAAACTCGTTATTAAGCAGCTTGCGATAGTAATAAAAAAGCAAGGAAATAAAGCCAAAATAAGGGAAAGCTATATGGAAATAGTTTATCGCAACGAAGAAAAGGCGCATGGGGAAGGAATCATTCATCTTTCAGGGGTACTACTGATACGGTATCGTAGCGGAACTCACCCTGTAATTTATTTTTCGCAATGGAAAAAATTGATGAACGAGAGTACACACAGAATAAATACCATTAACTGTTCTTTCAGAGAAAGAACCTATTCAGCTGAATGATTAGCTAATTGAAAATCTGTCATATTTAGAATTCTTGGAAGTTATGCATTATGTGCACAAATAAGTTTTAAAGCGTGTTTTTTATGACGTATACCGCTAATCTACATATCCGACTTTCCCCCGCGTTGTTGCCATGTGACCGTAACTGGTCCAGAGTATAAAATGTGACACAGAAGTTTGTCCAACAGTCAAACGCACTTGCACATCGGTTGGCGAAAGATGGCAAGCGATACTGTATTTATTTGACACTGCATTCGTTACGAATTTCATCAAGGAAAACGTGCTGCAAAAACATGTGCATCGGTCTGTTCTGTTTTGGGGGAGAATATTGTATCGAACAGCACGTGTTAGTTTGAGTTTAGACGGTTTAAAGCAGGTGAGTTTGATGTTAGCGATCGAGAACGTAGCGACGGCCCGCAGAAGGTTGGACAGGAGGAACTGCAAGCATTTCTGGATGAAGATTCGTCTCAAACGCAAAAAGGACTACTTGAACAAATGGGGGTGACTACAAACCTTTTGCAATCGTTAACGCGCAGTGGGAAAGATTCAGAAGAAAGGAAAATGGGTGCCACATGAGTTTATCCAGAAGAACAAGGATGAGTATGTCATGAAGTGATCGAATCTGTTGAATAAACAACACAAAGTCTTTCCTGTAGAAAATCGTTAATGGTGATAAAAAGTGGATATGGTACGACAATCCCAAATGCAAAAAAAAAAAACACTGGGTAGACACCGGTAAAGCAACGACTTGGACACGGAAATGCAATATTAACTCCAAGAAAGTTCTGCTCTGCATCTGGAGGGATATGAAGGGTGTGCTCTCTTATGAGCTATTGGAACAGGGTCAAACTGTTACTGCTGATCGCTGCAAGCAACAATTGCTGCGATTGAACGAGGACATCTGTCGAAAACGTCCATTCACAGGCTATTGCGTCCCGTGGAATTACTGCATGACAACGCTAAGCCGCATGTCGCGAAATCGGTCTAGCAAATGCTATTGACTCTTGGCTGAGTAGTTTTGGAGAGCCCGGCGTATGGTCCGGACATAGCCCCTGCAGACTATCATGTGTTCCGATCGATGCAACATGGTTTGTCTGCTGTACCGTTCCTGACCTGTGACGAAGTGCAAAAATGGGTTGACGACTTCATCGCGTCACACGACGAAGTATTCTTCATGGCTGAAATCCGTCAGCTGCCCGACCGATGGCGGAAGGTGATAGATAATATGGGCGCTTATCTTCATTCGTAAAGTTATTGTTGTTTTCTCTTAAATTACATCTTGCGTTGTCTTAAAACGCTTTAAAACTTATTTGTACACCTAATATATTGATCAGTAAGGTTGAACAGAAAGGCTATAATTCCGGGAATTTACTGAAAACAATACAGATAGATGCATTTCTAGAATGCCGTTCAATACATTTTTTAAACTTTCTGTCCATCCGTTTGTACATGCGATATATTAGCTAACGAATGCAGAAACTGGAAAAGAATGCATATTGGTTTAAATTAGCTTTGTTTTTAGGAGACGTATTTGGGATATTCTTTTTCGAGTTTGATGGAAGTAGAAATGTGCGAAACACATATGCCGTGAAGCTCAGTTTCTTTCCTTAAGAAATAAATATATATTTGCATTATTCACATTCTCTACTTCTGAAACACGAATGTGTTTGGATTTTTCGTGAGCATACTGGGTTGTGAGGAGTCGCTAGCTCTTAATTTAGAGGTACATGTTCTAGGAAAGAAAACTTTCCCAGGGCTACAAAAACCGATTACAAAAATTCGGAATGAGTGGATCATCTCTAAGAATGCATAATACTTTTTCGACAAAATGTTTGGTTTTAGTAGCGTAAATCTCTCTTTCAATCGTGGTTCGATATCACTGTTTATAAAAAGTGAATAGATAAATTTTCCGCATCTGTAGATTTCACCCTCTCGTGCTTGAGTATTTAACACACGAAGAGAACGAAGTAATTTGTTCAGAAATTATACCGATCACATACTAACAGATGCATATGCTTCACTGCCGGAATCCCATAAGACTTTCTGATTACAGCACAGATCTTCATTATCCAGTTTTTGTTCTGTTCTCTTGAAAGGTCATTTGTTCTGAAGCAATGTGCTCGCCATCGAGAATGATATCCAACATATGGCGTTGATATGATTAAATGCCTATTAGAGGTAGGTCTATGAAAAATCCTTAGCAATTTCCCGTAGTAACGAAGAACAGATCCCTAACGGAAAACTTCACTGCGTTCAAACCATTATCCCTGTCCACACCTGTAGGGCTGCAAGCAAGGCTGTTTTATTACTCGCACGTGTCTTGATACATATGCGTATCTAACACGAAGTAGGTAAATTATGTTTCTAAGTATATAATTTCAAAGAGATGAATAAAACCACAGCCTCTTAAAACCCTTTAACCGGCTGGAGCGAGTTAACTCGGGGTTAGCAAAATGGGCATATATCAGCTTCAACAAATACTGTATATTCGATGTCTAAAAAGACACTCCAACAAGTGAACCTGCGCATCAGAAAATGCTGCTTCTCTTCCTTATCTTTGTTGTTCAAAGAAAATGGTCATTTACAGGGATGATTGACACTAATTATCTGACTGATTACCTACTAAAAGGGCTCTAACAATGACGAGGAAACTATGAAAAGAGAAAAATGACTCGGTCATTTGTTTCTGCCCAGTAGCTCGGTCATTTATTAAGATGTCAGGATCATTTGTTGCTGTCCAGTGATGTCCGTGTCAGAAGGACTATCCCTTCCATATCCTGTCTTGGGTCCTGGAAGCAGAAAATATGGGACCAGAGGGATATCTGACGGATGACAGGTTTATGGTCCGTACCGCTGAGATAAGTGGGGGAAAGGATGTGTTTGCCATACTTTTCGTAAAACCTGGCAGCTTTGTGAACATTTCTACTTGTAAAGTGCAGAAAATTTTGGGCGCTGTATGGTTCAGGCACTTCTGCCGCTTAAAGGGTTAAAATTGCGCAAAAGTTAATGAAGTTTTTGAGGATAAAATATTTTGCTTTCATTTGGATTAGCACGCAGAAAAATAAAGCACATTGACCTCAATATACACTTAGTGATCACTGAGTTATGCCACCTACCTAATACTTCATAGGTGCGCCTGATATGCTGTTCTACAGTGTCCCACAAGTGCTCTATGGGATTGATACCGGGAGAGTTTGGAGGCCAGTAGATATGCTGGAAGTTTGAACTGGGTTCCTCAAACCATTCCTGCACAACATCACACCTGTGGCTTGGCGCATTGTGACCTTGGAAGACACTATCGCCATTCGGGAAAAAATGCAACATTACTGAGTGTACAGAGTCAGCAAGCTATTGGCAATAATGGGAACCAGTCATACGTTGTTCCAAGTGCACCTGGGGTACATGTTCCTGCCTGGAAGACATACCCCACACCATACACACGTCTTAATCGGCTTTCAGTAAGGGGCCATGCAGGACGGATCGAGTATTTCATTTTGTTTGGGCCAAATACCTACACGACCATTCATGGAGCTTAGTAAAAAACTCGACTTGTTAGACGAGAACACTTTTTTCCAGTCATCCGACTTCCAACTTGCATGACCTTTGCACCAGGCGAATCTTTTGCGCCGATTAACTGTGGTTAGGAGAGGATGTCGTTGGGGTGGTCTGGTGTTATACGTGCGTCGCATGATCATGACAGATACTGTTGTATTGAGTAATCAACTGTTGAACAGTGGTGCGTCTGTTGCCCTGTACGAGTCGTCGGATCCGGAGTTCACCTCTCACATTAACCTTTCGCTGTCCTTCGCAGTTTCTCCTCCGGGTCGTTATTTGACCGTTTTCACCCCAGTCCTGTGTCACTTTAACTATGGCAGCTGCCTCATGTTGTTTGCGCCAGATACCTACACGATCATCAATGGAGTGCAGTAAAAAACGCGACTCGTCAGACATGAGCATGACATAAATATCTCTTCGAAAAACCTCAACTAAATTTGTTCAAATGCTTTTAATAATTTTCGTCAAATAATTTGCATAGATCTTACAAAGCTGAGGCGAGTCAAGTTTGTTATTTTTATTATTGGAGGTTTTAACGACCACCGTGAGCAACTCAATGGGCTATAAGCAGTCGCCCGTCCCTAATTTAGGGTCATTTGTTCCAGGGAAGGGAGAGAGCCAGTGCCGTAAGACAACATCCATGCCTCACCGGGATTCGAACCCAGACCCCTTTCGGACGAATGATCATTGCTTAGAGCACTGCGGCACCGGCGTGGCAAGTGTCGCATGATAAAGCAATGTCTTCTCGGACGAGAAGGAGAAACCTAGTAATCACGCATTTAATTCCTTTCGGCAATAAATTCTGCAGCAATGTGATGATGCAAGTGAAAAAGCAAACTTGATATGACCGTTCCAATGGCCGAGAAGCAGCCTCCTAATCTTTCTTCCGAGTTGGGTCTAGGTTAGAATCTTGGATGTGTTTTATCTTACGACACTGAGTGTTTTCCTTCCCTGGAACCACTGACGCCAAATTAGGGACTGGCGACTGATAACGCATTGAATTGCTCACGATAAACCTCCAAAATTAAAGGAATGAACTTGATGTGGTCATTGGCGACGAACAGCAAAACTTCTGGTGTATTTGTCCTTTCATAAGATGAAGTCTTTTGCTGAAACGTTTTAACAAAATTAAGACAATATTCTTGACTATTGACTGTTTTGCTTTCAGTTGAGAATATTTTAATCATACATTTACTGATTTGCGAAGCTGCGAATTTTTCACTACAACAGCGTAGATCTAGAGACACGCTTATCATATCTCAATCGTATTTTGTAGCGTGAACTGCCCTTATGGAGGTTTGAAGTATCGAATAAATCGATTTCGGGGTTGGGTTTTTATTTTATTTATTTATTTATTTATTTATTTATTTATTTATTTATTTTTTGCATATTTCGATAGTACAATCCTTTAAGAATATCTTCCCGTTTGAATTTTTGAAAAATTCACAAAATTGTGGTCAGGGGATCATAAAATGTGATGTGGCGCGCGGCCGGCCGGAAGCAGGTAGTCGCGCAGCCAGTGCTACCTCCCTTACCCGATTAGAATAGAACGATCCAATATCCAATAGGCATTCAACCAAACTGCCGGAATTCTATACTGCAGGAATTTTTTAACGCGTAAGAACGACTGTTCTAACATAATTATTGTACAGAATATTTGAACTTGATTTTCTCGAAACTTCCTGTTTTGGCGATTTTATTACGAAATCTCGAAAACCGCTGGAGATATCAACCTGAAATTTACACAGTGCGTCAAAGAATTTTTAAGACTGGTTCTGTAAAATGAAATAGAAATAAGAAATTATAATTTGTTTTGGTTTGTTATTCAAAATAAGTCCCTCCGGCTTCAATACACTTGTTTCAGCGATTTAATAATGATTCGAATGCTTGTTCCAGTTCACTTTGCGGCATTGCCTCCAAAACACGCGTCGAAGCTGTTTGTATGGTCAAAATATCATAAAAAAAACCCCACCCATTTAACGTCATTTTAAGTTTTGGGAACAAAGAAAAGTCGCAGGGAGCTAAATCAGGCGAATACGGTGGATGATTCAACACCCAGACGTTATTTTTCGCCAAAAATCTACGAACAAGAAGTGAGGTGTGACTGGGTGCATTATCGTGCAACAAACACCAACTGTTTTCATTTCGACATTCTGGACGAATGCGACAAATTCTGTCCATCAAACGCCTCCAAACATTTAAATAAAACTCACCAGTAATTGTTTGTCCACTTGGAACAAATTCTTTGTGGATAATACCCTTATTATCGAAGAATGTAATGAGCATTGTTTTGATTTTCGATGGAACTTTTCTTGCTTGTTCCAGTTCACTTTGCGGATGCTTGTTCCAGTTCACTTGTTCCAGTTCATTCGAATGCTTGTTCCAGTTCACTTTGCGGCATTGCCTCCAAAACACGCGTCGAAGCTGTTTGTATGGTCAAAATATCATAAAAAACCCCCACCCATTTAACGTCATTTTAAGTTTTGGGAACAAAGAAAAGTCGCAGGGAGCTAAATCAGGCGAATACGGTGGATGATTCAACACCCAGACATTATTTTTCGCCAAAAATCTACGAACAAGAAGTGAGGTGTGACTGGGTGCATTATCGTGCAACAAACACCAACTGTTTTCATTTCGACATTCTGGACGAATGCGACAAATTCTGTCCATCAAACGCCTCCAAACATTTAAATAAAACTCACCAGTAATTGTTTGTCCACTTGGAACAAATTCTTTGTGGATAATACCCTTATTATCGAAGAATGTAATGAGCATTGTTTTGATTTTCGATGGAACTTTTCTTGTTTTTTTGGCTTGTGGCGAGTTTTTTGACTTCCATTCCGCAGTTTGTCGCTTTGTTTTAGGATCATATTGAAAAAACCATGTTTCATCACCAGTAACAATCGATTTTAAGAAGATTGGATCATTTTCAGCGGCTGAAATGATGTCTCTGCAATGTGCACTTCTCCTTGATTTTTGTTCATTGGTTAACGTGGTTGGAACAAATTTAGCACAGACTTTTGTTTTGCCCAAATCTTCATGCAGGATGGTTCGAATCGTTTCTTTGCTGATGTTTAAAGACTCTTCCATCATTTTTAGTGACGCACAACGATTGTTTGTCACGAAATCACGCACTTTTTCAATAATCTCAGGTGTCCTAGATGAACTTGGTCTTCCGGTATGCTTATCATCTTCTAGCGTCTCTCTTCCGTCCAAAAAACGTTTATGCCACAGGAAAACATTTAATCTACTTAAACAAAATTCACCGTAAACTTGTTTCATCATTTGGTACGTTTCCGAGGCACTTTTACCAAGTTTTGCGTTAAATTTAATAACAGCCCTTTGTTCCATCTTAATAATTCCACATGAAAAAGATTTTACTTCCTTAATGAACGCCCGTTTCGTTTGAGTTATTTTAACAATTGCGCAGTACTTTTGGCAGAAAGCAAGCAGATGGTCACGGTTTATAACGCATTCGCGATTACACTGGTGGCGTCACCGTAGGCTGAAATCTAGCGCCAGTCTTAAAAATTCTTTGACGCACTGTGTATACCGGAGTTGTAAAACACGTTGACGCATTAATTATATCTGCCATCTGATTGAATAAAAATGTGTTTACAATTTTATAATAATGAATAACTCGCATTTTTCCACATTTTTCGTTATCTGGACGCCATTTTTTGCATTTCGTTTTCATTTTCAATTTTGCAGGTATAATCAATAGAGGGAAACGTAAAAGGAAGAAATATCCCTGGGATTTTCCGAAATCTTCGTCCACTCAACTGCAATCATGGTAAAATCGGATTTTACATAGTTTGCCTCATTAGGCTGTAGCGCCAATGTTATTCACCTGCGGGAATAAATATCCTGAAATTTTATCATTTTATACTAAATACCGCTACACATACAAAACGTTTTATATTTATTAGCAACCTTGTTACAAACAATTAAACGCAAGCCACTTTTTGAAATGTCAAAAAGTGGCTTGTCCTTAAGTCGCGTTCAGAGGTATTTTAAAAATTGAACATGTTCCTCTAACTGCTACTCTGTATTGAAAGAATATTTATCTTTCCACGTATCTTAAAAACAGAGATTTCAGAAATGGCAAAAGTGAACAATTCATGAGAATATGTTTGACGTCCATTGAAAAAGAATTACTGCCGAAAATAGCTAACTGAGACGGCAAACAATTTTGCTTTTGCGTAGGCAAGAAAGAATCAATCTAACGTGTTGTCCCATTAACCGTTCACTTGACAAATACAAGCCATCACGCCGTTGCGTTTGTCAAGGTTGCCGTAAGGGTTTCGACAGCTGGATCCAGAAGGCTGTTACATTCAAGGTAAAGCATTGGCCAAATTTGCAATAAGTTTCAGACGCAACATAGTGACAACACATTAATCACCACACAAACAAATTAGCCAAAACCCATCAGCTAAGCTGCACATCTATTTATAACGCTTAGTTTTTAAATAAACCTCTTCATCATCCGATTTCAGGATTTATTCAAAATCAGTTCAGTGGGAGGGGGGGATTAGAATAAAATTCATTTCAGTTTGTGTGAAATAATAAATCCTGGCCTGGAGCGTCAAGGTACAAATTCTTAAAATCATAAAATTTTCCAAGAATTGAAACTTGCAGTCAGGAATTATGATTTTTGTACATTAGGATATGCGCACATGTCTTCAAGTGAGGATGAAGAATATTGCTGCTCCTGTTTGGTCTGAGACATTTGCTACTTTGGGGGTGGGGGAAGGGGGTTTGGAGGTTTAACGACCACCGTGAGCACCTCAGTGGGCTATAAGCAGTCCCCCGTCCCTAATTCCAGGGACAGGCAACTGCTTATAGCCCATGTTGCCCGTCCCGTAAGACAAACACAACATCCATGCCACCTCGGGATTCGAACCCAGACCTATCTCGGACGAATGATCAGAATCCTTCGCTTAGACCACTGCGCCACCGGGACGGCGACATTATCTTTTGACCATTCGTCCGAGGTAGACCGGAGATCGAGTACGGGATGAAGCGTGGGTGGTGGATTTGCTCATTTTTGCTTACTTCATCCCATCCCTAGAACCAGTGAATCTAAATTAGGGACGGGTTATTGATTATAACCCAAGGCCTAACATGTACCCTTTTTTGGCTAAGAAAGTGTTATTTTTCTTATCCTGATATATATATATATAGACGTAAAATCTGGAAGCTATAGACAGGACAAAGGTATCATATGTGTGCTGTTAATAAACAATACGTACTAGAACGTTGGCGGCAAAACATTGTTTGGTCATATGAGGAAAGATCTGCCATACGAAATAAATTGTAGGGTGGGGATAAATATTCTGAGGAAGTTTGATCCCATTGAAAGCACGAATGGTGATTTCTTAAAAAGATTCCTTAGGCTCATGCGCCTGGAAAGAAAATTAAAGGTTAGTTACAAAAGTTCTGAGCGAATCAGATTAAAACAAATAGACAAGGAGCATGACATACATATATAGAAAAGGTCTTCGGCGTGATGGGTCTGTGTGAGACTCTAACTGTAAACATGACGACGTTTGATGCATCAACAGTAAATTAAATTTTAAATAATCTGCAGTTTTAATTTAAATGACGATCTCTCTTTGAGAACGTACCCTATGATCACAGAGAGCAGTTTAATAATATGAAACAGTATGGATACTCATGTCAAGTTCCTCTGATTCATGCTTAGTGCATCTCCGTCATTTTCATTATGCACACAAACTCACAGCTTCACTCTCCATGTATCCAGGAACATCGCGCTAGGGAGAACCGTTATTTGTTTCTCATTCTGAGGAACCTATATTTCATCTATTTTCTAAGGTTCCCCATCAGTCCTGTGAACTACATAATCCTTTACTTAGTTTCAGCTTTCGTTTAGAAATAACCATCTTCGCGCGAGTCGTGGGCTCACCGGCGTTGTGTAGCAGCTATAAGTGATAAAATAAAATGCGTTGTTATAACAGTACAACAACAGCTCTTTCGAGGAGAGAACATTTTCACCAGCTTCGCTTAACCCTACTGGCTGGAAGGAATTTATTCGGGGTAAGCAAAGTGGATTGAGGTTTATTCAGAGGATTTTAGGATGGGAATGTCTGACCCCAGGTCTTAAACAACCCTTAGAAGTAGAAGCTAAGAGATTTAGGCTAGAGTGCCCGACAGGAAAGACATATGGCAGTGAGGTAGAAAGAGGGAAAAGGACGCCCTTATTTATTACCGGGATTCAGACGTCTTAACGAGCCCATCCATTACACGACGGATATGTAGTGGTTCAAGCATTCGTATACCTGCCTGGTATCGATCCTGAGATGTTTCTGTAGCAGTCACGAACGTTGACCACTAGGCCATCATAAAGCTAACCACCAGGCCACCATAATCAGCTGGATCGAAAATATCCGCTGTCTAAGAAGTGGGTCAATGGCGGCTGGAACTAGTGAATCTGCTCATCAGAAACCATTGCTTTCAACTTTGCTGTGTTACTCAAAGTGGCCATTTAAAACAATGATTGACACTAATCCTTTCTGGCAGATTATTGCTAAAATGACTATATCAATGGCGACGAATTAAAGAGAGGGGAGAGAATATGATTGAGTCCCTTGTGTCTACCCAGGGGCACGATGCCCATGTCACGGGGAGAAAAAAGTTTGTTTGAAAGAACAAAATAGATTTGTTGAGCTGTTTTGTCGATTTATTTTGTTGCTTTAGCAAAACTCCATCGGAATTGTTTTGTTGGCCACACAAAATTAATTCGTTCGCTATATTTTTTTAATATAATTATATGGAGGTGGCATCGACCTTAGGACAAAACGCATGTGATTACTAGCTATTCCATACGGGCACTACCAGACTACCACTGACCAGAAGAATCTCGTTTTGCGTTTAAGATTTTGCTTTGAATTATGGCTGACTACGAAGTGAGTGCATTTTTAGAAGACTGGGAACTGTCACCTCTGATCGAAACATTCAGAGGTAAGAATTTCTAATATATCTTAATTATTCGGTCCAGGCGCCGCTCCTGGACCGAATAAAAGTTCCGCAGCACCTAATATTTTCACTCGATATTATCGATAACATTCAATATAACGAGTCTTTTTTTCTTTAATTATTTCTTTATACTTGTACATTATATAATCCTTAAGCTTAATGCCAGTAGCCATCCCCTAGTTCATGAAAAAATTATAAACACCCTTGTATGGAACTGTGCGTTTCACAGCTCCAGCGACGCGGTGTTAGGCTGTTGTGCGCACGCGCACATGTCCGAGCTCCGAGATAGAAGGCAGCACGCTACGTAGAGAGAGCATTGTCGATCACGCAGTGCCCACCAGTACGGCCAATTTGGGGAGAATGTCGCTGAATTTAGGGGATCTTAAATTGGAGTTAGCGACAAAAACATTAGTTTGGGATTGGCGACTTTTTTAGGGGATTTTGTTTTGTTTAAAAAATTTCACCGATTTCTTTTATTTACAGTTTAGGCATTTTATATACGGTTTTTGAATCTGGAAAATATATTCTTCGCCTTACGCAGATCTAATAGCCATAACCGTGAATTTTAATGCTTGTAGAATGTAATCCCCTTTCCTTCCCGTCTTTGTTTCCATCAGTAACAGAAAGCTTGCCGATGCTCGATGAGTTTGCCTGGGATTCCTTAGACAGGGAGTGTGATGGTGGTGGGACTTACTACAGTGTATCCACTCGCAGAAACATTTTATCATTAAAACAAAAGTTTTGTTTAATATAAATCAAAGTAACAGTAACACATACCTGGAAAAAACGTTTGCTTTTGTAAAAAATAATTTCATTTTCAACGCTGTAATTTATTAGCTCACCATGCTTTATATACTAAATATTTTAGCTGGTCTTCTTAACCATTTAAAAATGGTTTCTGTATCCTCCTTCTAAGTTTGTGTACTATTGAAGCCATATTACCATTCACCCGAGTTGGGTCCGGGTTCAAATCTCAGTGAGGCATGAAAGTTGTGTTTGTCTTTCGGCACTGGTTCTCTGCCTTCCCTGAAACAGTGAACTTAAATTAGAGATGGGTGACTTCTTACCTATACTCGCTTTGTTTCTTGCAGCCTATCGTGTTACTATCCCCACCACCCAGCCATATTAAGTAACAAAGGCGTCACATTCACTTCTTTTTACATTATTAATTTAAAGTATCACATAGATAATAAAAATTACAATGTGTCATTAAATTTAAAATGGCGCACAGATAAGTACGAAAATTTATCATAATAAAAAATCTGATTTTTAGGGACTTTTTTTCACTTTTGGAGACTTTTTATGGCTGATTTGGAGACTTCCAGAATGAATGAGTTGGCAACACTGTTGCCGACCCTGTTGGGCAAGCGCAAGGTAGTGTTTCTTTTGGCTTCGCGTGTGTTGTTCTTAAAAACCGTCGTACCATATTCTTTCTTGAATGTGATAAAGTGTAGAATTAGATGATTGTGAATTTGTGATGCTTCCAGCTATTCTATTTAATTCATAGTTTTTTTCGGTTCTTCTATTTTACAGAAAATTTAAATAATTTAACCATGGCCTCCTTGCATCCCCAAGAAATAAGTTCTGTGACTGTAAGTGAATTTCAACAGCTTACGTTTTCACAGTCATCTCTCCGCGAGAAAATTACAGTGAAGAAAATAGGCCGTTCAACACCTGATATTGAAATATCTCAGCCAAGAATAAGCAACAGCAAGAAGTACAGTATATTCGTAGCTTTAATTCTGAATGGTACCAACGGAAAAGTTGACTTTGCGGCTGTGAAGTAAAAAATGCATTGTTTTGCTTCCCGTGTTTGCTGTTTGGAGGTGATGTACCGTGGACAAAAGACGGTTTTAGAAATATAAACAAAATGAAAGAAAAAACTGAAAAACATGAGAAGTCAAAGAAGCACGTTGAAAATGTGGTTTCACTGTCACTTTTAGGGAACGTAAATATTAAGGAGAAACTTAGTGAGACATACAGACTTTCAATCAATAAGCATAACATAAAGGTTAAAAAGAACCGTGAAATTGTATCCAAAATAATAGACTGCATTTTCTTGCGTGGGTACTTTGAAACTCCTACGTGGACATGATGAAAACGTCGACTCAGTAAATCCAGGGGTATTTAGAGGGTTAATAAATTTTGCATCTAAATTAGATTCAGATTTGAAGAATCACTTAGAAACCAGTACGGTCTTCAAAGGTGCTTTTAAGACCATTCATAATGAGATACTTGACTGCCTGCTACAAATATACCATGAGGAGATAAGGACAGAAATTAGAGAAGCTTCCTTTGTAGCTGTCATGGCTGATGACACTACAGATGTATCGGAACACACTCAAATGGTCTTGTTCTACGTTACGTGTTGAATGGAGAAATATTTGAGCGTTTTTGGGGATTGGTATTCTTTAGTCCAGAAAATCAAACTGCAGATGGCATATCGAAACGTATTTTGTATTCTAGAACAATTAGAAATAAACCTTCAAGTAAATGGACAAAAACTGATAGTTCAGCCATTTGATGGTGCAAATGCCATGAAAGGCAAAAAAGGAGGAGTTCAAGCAAAAATAAAAGCAGTTTATAGTAATGCACATTTCATTCACTGCTATGCGCATCAACTTAATTTAATAATGAGAAATGCAGCCAGTATTACACGGAACGCAAGAATATTTTTCTCTAACATTTTGGCTATTCCAACATCCTTCTTAAGATCACCGCAACATGTACCCATTCTGAAGAAGCATATGGACGTCAACATTCCACGTCCATCCTCTACAAGGTGGAACTTTAACATACGGACCGTAAACAGAGTTCATGAAAATTTGCAACCTTTAAAATGCTGCCTTACTGAAATTCAGTCAACATCAAATGCGATGGAACCATTGCAGAAGCAACAGAAATTTTAAAATACCTGAATGATGATAATTTCATGTTTTGGTTAGAGTTTTTTCATCAGATTATGCCTCATGTTGAAGTAATTTACAACCAAATGCAATCTCGAGAAGTTAGTGTGTTTAAAGTCAATGAATATATAACATATTTCAAGACTGCTATTTTAGAAATAAGAAACTCGAAGTACTGTGAGAATCCTTCAAAGACACTCATGGCAGAAGCTAAGGAAGTGTGTGCCTGTATATGTGTTGATATAATGGACAGATCATCATCATCATCATCATCATTGTCAACCATTATCAATCCACTGCTGGACGAAGGTCTCCCCAAGTTTCCTCCAGAATGGTCTGTCTTGTGCCAGTCTCCTCCATGTCACTCCCGCATACTTTCGAATTTCAACCACCCATCTCCCATGTGGTTTTCTTCTGGGTCTTTTCCTGTCCCTTGGAATCCAATTTAAAATTTCGGCTGTCCATCGATGGTCTGTCCTTCTGGCAGTATGTCCAGCCCATTGCCATTGGGATAAACCATCCACATGACAGGATTCACTTGGTCCGCAACGATGTTTACATATGATGTGCCAGTCAGACGTTCATCAACACGAATTAAAGGGCCCAAAGCATGCCAGGAAAACTTTCCCCAAACCATAACGTTGCCTCCACGAGCTTGAAGGGTTGTAGCAATGCATTTGCTTATCATATTTTTGGAGAACTTATTCGGAATATAGAAAATCACGATTTTTCACGAGAAAACTTGCTCGCGATAAAAAGAAAGTTATATTTATTCTTAACTCAGATTCCCCCAATTAGCAAAGCGCATAGAGTAATAAGCGATACCCGACAACGTGTTTGTGTATGTGTATGAAAGAGAAAAAGAGAAAGGGCCTTCAGAATTTAATATATAAGTATTATTTATCTAATTTACGCATTTTCGTCAGATCAAAAGTAACGTTCAAAAATCTATTTACGCATCTATTTCTCTTTAAAAAATATGTACATGTGTGCTCATATTTTATGGAAAAAGCATAAGATTCTTCTTAAATACCTTACTGGAATGCATATGAATAAAGTAAGAAACACCAGCAGCAGGATGCATTATATTGGATTTTCTTTAAAATCTCTTTTCGAAAAATATCGAAGGAAAAGTTCCTTGGTTTTCTGCAAAGTCCATTATCAGTCATTCTTCTTTGATAAATGCTTACCAGATAAACTTTTCCGAAATTCGCGAGCAGAATTTATCTCTTACAAAATCCATTAAATGATATCTTCGGGCATTCTCACGTTATTTAAGTTATTTCTTATTGCGTAACCTTTTTAAGTTTCCACATCCGAGCCTTTGAAATAAACATCTTAATACGAGAAGATGAACAAAACACTTCTTCCTCCTTCCGCGGCGAAGTTCTCTTCATCGGAAGAGTACGGTAAAAATTGGAAAACACGTATTCTGAAGAGTGGACACGTCTGCATTTCCCGGGGTCTTCTTTCATGCTGGAGGATATGTGTAGCCTTTCTTGTCTTCCTTGTCTGTCAAAATCTAATAGATACTGACACTGAAGAATTGCCCCCAACGGTATGAGAGGTGAAAGCTACGTTTGGGAGAAAATAATAAATGAATGTGCTGAAAACGTTATCGACCGGCTTCAAAGAACTCCCGAAAAATTCTGCTTCTGCGCCTTATTGAAACATGATCGATCGGACTCATTTCTTTTACGATCAGTCCTCTCCGCAAAAGCAAGCTGTTGCGTGAAATTTAAATTAGCTTCCAATAAAAAAAAAATTAGTAAAATCATGCAATGCATTGATTATGATACGCTTTCCAACATACTAGAAATCATTACTCAAGTTATTACTCAATTTATGAAGATAATAGCTGTAGAATAAATCTCGCTTCTCTGTCCTTAGCTTTGAGCTCATTTCGCCCATTTTCAACAGGGTTCGTCCCCAAGTGGTCCACACACCCCCCCCCCCCAGATACTTACATTTCATCGAAATCGAACCATTTTTACGCAAGTTATGACGCATAAGGGCAACGGAATGGACCCCGCTCCTATGACTCCATTTCTCCCATTGTCAACAGGGTTCGTACCCAGGTGGTTCCCCACCACATACTAAACTTTAATCGAAATCAAACCATTTTTACGCACGTTATGACGCTTAAGGGCAGTGCAATGGATCCCTTACCTATGTCCTGATCTTTGACCTCATTTCGCCCATTTTCAATAGGGTTTGTTCCCAGGTGGTTCCCCACCACATACTAAAATTTCATCGAAATCGAACCATTTTTACGCTAGTTATCGTGCGGACAGACGGACAAAGCTAGAAAATATACGCTTTTTCAACCTACGGTTGGAAAGCGTTAAAAAGGGAGCAAACTCGTTTGAAATCTCTGATGTAAGTGTCACATATGGACAAAGACAATTGTAACATGTGACATATATGAAAGGAAATGTCGGCTCGACACCAGCTCCTAATTAACAAGGAAAATAGCCCATCCCTAACGATACAATTTCTTACTTTTTTTGGTAGAATTATCCACTCAACTGCGGGGTATCTCAATCAAGTAGCGTAACCGTAGCGCCATTCCTCGTATATTCATTATGTCGATAATGATTTAGGCTGAGTAGCCAGCCTAATGCTGGGGAGAGTGGAGATACCGTATCAATTGTAACCGCCGTGAAGCGCCCAAGAGTCATTTTCACGGCCCCTTTCGCGTTACAATCGAAGGAAATCCTGAAAAGATAAACTGTATAGGAGTGCTACTGGGACTTCCTCCCCTCAAATGTCACCTTCCACACACACATGAGACTCACAATTTCCATTTGCGCTACGCTCATGGTCGGCTACAACATTAGCTTCGTTTCGTTACCACAGTGTCCGCATGTACACTGCTGACAACCCAAAATGCAACACCAAGAAAGAAGCATCCGATTGGCCTGAAATTCGCAGCATGCGTCACCCGCGAAAGGACATGCAAAGGATTAGCATTGCGGGCCATATGCAAATCATGTGCGCCCGGCACGCCACCGAGAAGCACTATGAGAAGGGTGCACAGAAGGCGGGGTGTAAGTAGTGGAAGTGTGTTGTGCTGCCGGACATGTGCGTGGGAAGCTTCCTGATGCCTCGTCGCAGAATATATCCGTCATTCCAGCACGTTTCAGAGTTCGACAGAGGACGAATAGTGGCTTATCGCGACAGCGGTTTATCGTACCGAGACATCGGCGCCCGTGTGGGACGACATCCAACCACAGTTAGACAAGTATGGATTAGGTGGGTGCAGAAGGGACGGACGGACCGACGTGAGCGATTGCCGCAGACGCGGCACGCAACCGTACGAGAGGACCGGCATGTTGTGCGGCTGACATTGACGGCTCGCACCGCCACATCACGAACGTTAGCGCAGGAATTAGGGTGTGTTGCGCAACAACCTGTGTCAGCACGCAGCGTTCGACGTCGTCTGCAGGAGCGGGGACTTGTCGCACGGCGCCCATTGCTCCGATTACCATTGACGTTACACCACCGGCGAGTGCGGCGGCAGTGGGCCGTTCAACACCGCACCTGAACTACGGAATGGCACGACATTGTCTTCCCCGACGAATTGCGCTTCTGCCTGCAACACCATGATGGTCGGATCCGCGTCTGGCGGCACCGCGGCAAGAGACTGTATGGCACCTGCATTATGCATCACCATACCGGTCCGTCGCCTGGCGTTATGGTTTGGGGCGCAATTGGATATGACACCCGCACACCTCTGGTACGCATCGCCGGTACACTCAACAGCCACCGCTACATCTCCAACGTTTTGGAGTCTGTAGCCCCCACGTGGCACGCATCGTGCAATAATTCTTCATGGCCCACCAGGAGTCACTGTTGCTGTGGCCCGCCTGGTCTCCCGATATAACACGTCTGGTCGCTGATCGGCAACCTAGTCGCCTGGCATTCACCAACCGCGGTTACGCCTGATGAACTGTGGCAACGTGTGGAAGCAGCCTGGACCGACATACCCCAAGCCCACATCCAAAGCCTCTTTCGTTCGATGCCGCGGCGTGCAGCGGCCGTTACTGTCAGGCATATGGGCCACACGAACCATTGATGTCTGCATGTTCTGCAAGTCGCACGGGCCTGTAAGCCCAATCGTTTCATCTTTGTATCTGTTTTTATGTGTCCAGTAAATCTGGCTTTGCTATCTCGTGTCCTCCTTAGTGTTGCATTTTGGGTGGCCAGCAGTGTATATGTGTGAAGATGTGGTTTTATCGATATTAAAGTGTTTGTTTATTTCCATTTACGTTAATGAATAATTAAGTTTTTAGTTTGTTGAATGGTAAAGTTTGTTAGTTTGTTGAATTCTCGATGCACGGTAGACCTCCGAGCAGCTGGGCATTGGCTTACTGCGTTATGTAAAATTGCATGCAACACAGTTAATATAGATCTTATTTATTTAGAAATTTCTAACAGTTTTAACGATATCCTTCAAATGCTGTGTCCCTTGCTGTCGTATCGTACTGAAAGCTACACATCAGTTCTTAAATTTCCCAAGAATCATCAGCAGCTGAATTTATGGCTTAAAAAGGTACCACGAAAAAAATTTGTCATTGTAAACTGTTTTTGTTCATTTTAGTGATTCTAAATTGCTTCAAGCATCTGGTTCATTACGTTCTTCAATAGGACTACAACTTAAGGGAGATCCATGGGCCTACTAGCTCCGCTGCGAAGACGGCGTGTGTCACGTGAGCCCTGGCTTTCTATGTATAGAAGGCTTTGGCTAGGCAGAGGCAGGCGCAAGCATCTGTGAAACGGCAAACATTCTGGACTATGCCAAAATAACTGCGTTTGAGGTATACAATGAAAGGTGCACCACAAACAAAAGAAATCATCCGTCCCACATAGGGAGGAAACGTCTGGTGGTTGCTAGATTGCAATCGCGGCTGGAGAGGTTTGTACGAAATATCAGACGAGCTCCGTTGTCTCATGTAACCACGCAGTAAAACCACGGCATCAAGAAAATAGTATCATCATGCAGAGACTTCGCGCATTGGCACGAATAGTTTATAACAGCAGACGTCCTCTTCGTGAACCTAAGAAACCTACGAATTTTTCGGTTTGTACCTAAAAGCAGAAAAGTGTGTCTACAGTGAGCACGCGAACACCAAGCCTGAGCCCTTGATGACTTGAAAGTCTTTGCTTGGTCAGATGAATTACGGTTTCAGTAAATACCCGCCGATAGATGGGCCAGAATATGTCGTTAACAGCACAAATCGATGGATCCCCGCTCCTAACGTTAATTGTACAAGCTGGTAATAGTGGATCAATGGCCTTTTGTCTGTTTTCACTCCAAAAGCATTTTTAGTTTGGTGTTCTTATTAATCTGATATTTAAGTTTATATACACTATATTGACGAAAGCCACCGGAAACCCTTCAAAAGCAAATGAACGGATCCGCTGCGTTGTTATGATGCGCGGTACAGCTGCAAATGGTATAAAAACAAGCCTGCAGCCGACCGCAATCATATCGCACTGTGAGGTTGAGTTAAAATGTCGCAGCGGGAGAGAACTGACTTTGAAAAAGGAAAGATTGTTGGGTGTTAAATTAGTGAGTTGTCCATAAGAGAAACAGAGAGGCGTTTAAACATAACCAAGTCAACAGTTTTGGATGTACTGAATAAGTGGAAGACACATGGCGTGCATGAAGCAGCAAAACGTACCGGCAGAACAAAGAAAATCAGTGACAGAGGACGTCGAATCCTCAGGAGAGTCGTTACACCTAATCGACGGAGTACTGCACAAGACCTCAGTGTACACGCGAGTAAAAATGTTGGAACCTCGGTATGTACACCTACCATTCGCAGAAAATTTCATTCCATGGGTTACCGAGGTCGTGCGGCTGCTCATTAGCTTTTCATCTCCACTCTCGAAATGCTACTCGTCGTTTAGCATGGTGTAAAGAACATTTATCGTGGACCGTAGATAAAGGAAAACGGGTCCTATGGACTGTGTGGTTATGGCGGCAGGCGGGGGAACAGTATTTAACACAGTGTACTGTTCCTACGGTCAAATTTGGAGCTGACAGTGTACTCGTGTGGTGGTGTTTTTCGTGGTATGGTCCCGGTCCACTGGTTATCGAGGACAAATCTGTTAACAATCATGTCTACCTTGATGTTCTGGACAATTATGCCCTACCAACTCTGTGGCAATACCATGGAACTGAGCCTTGTTGGTACTGTTAGGATAATGAACCGAGCCCTAAAGCAAGGATTGTTTTGGCTAGGTTTCACGATAATTCCGTATCGTGTGTGGACTGGGCAGCACAGAGCCCTGATGTTAATTCCATAGAGCACCTATGGGATGAATTAGAGCGCCGTATATGAAGTTTCGAACCAAGGCCTGTTACTAAGCAGCAGTTAGAGGTAGCATTATGTACTGAATGGAAGCGCATATTTATCGCTGTGTTCCAAAACCTTGTCGAAAGCATATCTCGAAGGGTCAGTGCATGCATTGAGGCCAAAGGTGGAGCGACAACGTACTAATGTATGTCAATAAATGCTATGTTGCGTTTCTCTTCTAGGTGTCCGGTGACTTTTGTCAATATAGTGCATACACCTCAAAGAAAACTGTTTCAACATGTTTTAGTCACCAGATGTAGTTTTTCATCTGGGTGCCACCAGATGTAGTTTTTCTTGTGAATCAAGTCCTATCAAAGCAGTAGTGCACACCTTGAGGTCATCGTGCATGAAGATCGTGACTGGTTCTTCTGCTGTACTGTTGAAATGCTGCTGCGACCTCTTTTGTGACAATACAGGACAATCTTTCTGATACATTACTAATGTAAAACGCTGGTGGAAAAACATTTCATTAAGGAATATCCCAAGATTAGACTGAATTCGTTTTGTCCTGCTGCGCTGACAAAAGCTGGGTTAGGACTTGGAGTGAGCTTTAGTAAATTCTTCCTGCCTTGGAATCGCTTCGAGGATATTATAAGTCAGGAGGTAAGACCACCCCATGGACGTCTGAATTCCACAACAACTATTGCGATATTTCTGCAGGAGATAAGTCTTGAATTCGGTGTACAAGTTGAAAAGCTCTCTTTTTAAATACACTGGCGGAAAGTGAAAAAATAACACCAAAAAGGAGACGTCTGATACCAATGAAATTTATACAGCATAATAACGGAATACAGAGGATAACGTGATCAAAACATTATGGCAAAATGCAACTGTATTTACTGGTAAATTGAAAAATAACATTTCCATGTAACATGGTTAGTACGAGGTTGAACCGCCATGAACTGCGTCACACCTTGCAATTCTGGCATGGAGTCTGACGTACAGATGTTGGATGTAAGTTTGGGGTATTGAGTACCAAGCATCCTCAACCTGGACGCGTAAATCGGGGATGGTCGTGGCTGGCCGTGGAGACCGGATAAGTCGTTGTTCCATAAAGTCCCACACGTGCTCAATGGGGGACAAATCCGGTGAACGTGCAAGCCATGGAAGTTGTCTCACACCCTGAAGTGCATGTTGTGTTGCACGTTCCGTGTGTGGGCGTGCGTTAACTTGTTGGGAAACACCACGATGGACCGACCTTACAAATGGCACAACAACGGGCTGAATGATGTTGTTGATGTAGGAGGTGATGTTTAACGTACCCGGTACAAACACTAGTTGTGTACGGGAGTGATAGCTGATCGCTCCCCACACCAGGAGAGCAGGTGTAGGCTCTAGGTGTGTTTGGCGGGTGCACGAAGGGTGGAGATGCTCCCCTGTGCGTCTGCGAACACCCATACGGCCATCGGAGGCTCCCAAGCAGAACCTGCTTTCATCGCTGAACACGACAGATCGCCATTGCGTTCTCCAGTGCAGACGTTGGCGACACCACTGCAGCCGTTCCTGTCGGTGGGCTAGAGTCAGAGGTACACATGCCAGAGGCACACGTGCACGTAGTCCTGCATCCAGTAGACGGTTGCGGATTGTTCGCACAGTCACCTCAGGTGCAACGGCAGCTCGGATTTGCGTCGCATTGGATGTTCTGCTTGACAACGCCGCTCTTCTTATGCGTCGACCGGTCCGCTGATCAGTCCGTCTGTGAATCCCGGTTCCTCGTCTTCTCGTGTGGGAATGTTCCTCGGACCATCTACGCCACCATCGTACCACCACCGATACTTCCCGTCCAATTCGCTCCGCAATACGACGATACGACCACCCGTCCTCGCGGAGTCCGACTAGAAGACCTCGCTCAAAGTCCGATAACGGCTGAAATCGTACACGTCTTGCATGTCCAGGCATTGCAGCTTCTTCAGGGTCTTCGCACGTGTCCGTACGCCGACGACTGATTACATTCACTTCGCCGTACTCCTTAAATACCACCGACGATAATTTGCATATTATGCCGTGCTGTGGCGTAAGTGCTCACCGGTTTGTCCCGAAATTGACATCACACCCACGTAAACTCCACCCCATTAACAAATGTAAATTTCATGATCGTCCGCCAATTCCTTCTTGGTGTTCTTTTTTCACTTTCCGCCAGTGTATGTTTCATGTAGACAAGGAGAGGACGGACTTTCTGAGCTAATAATATCAATACAGAAAGGAATGGAGTTCAGGTATTTCACAGTGAGAGAGCTTCAAAATTCAGGAATAGGTAAAAGATCTTTTACGACACTCGCAAACTACAAAATAGTCTGTAAATTAGACGAATAAGAGATTTTCCAAACGTTTTCCTAATAATCCATTTATTTTCATCCAAAACTATAGAAAAGAAGTTAACCTTGTTGAGGAACAAAGTCCTTCTGAATCAAGACAGAAGTGCCACAAGAAAGTCGCTTATAGAATTTACATTTCGCCAATAATTTGGTGTTCTGCATATGCATAAATACAAGATTACATAAAAATATTGTTTACAAATGGGTTCACACACGGTTTGAAAAATCACTGAGACTTAAAACATTAGTGTTCGCCTTTTAAAGCTACGATGAGAATATTTTTCAATAAAAGTATTTTGTTGTTAAAGAATTTCAATGCCTTTCGTCTCATTCGTTTAAATGAAACTGATTTTTCTTTACACACTAAAAAATTGTTACGGTTAAGACACAACTTGTGCTTACTTCGAAGACTTGCGTATTACTTTCTCCTTCATGTTCAAGATTTTTCCGCTAATTAAGATTTGCATAATTTAATGATGTCTCAGAAACGAGAGAGGTTTGATTCAACAAGATTTGCACCAGAAGCTTAAGTCAACAGAATCCACGACAATAAGACTAACAAACTGTTTCTGAGAGATGCTTGTCATTTTATATTTACTGAAATGATGAATTACAGCAAAATAATTGCTCTTTAAAAATGTATGATAAAACAAAGATACAGAAGAGAGCACTTGTTGGAAACAAATACTGCTTTCTGTGCTTATTATCATTTTAATGGACACTATTAGTGTCAACATAATGAAAGAAACTAATTGCACTTCATGAAATAGTATTGTAGCTGTGGAATAGGTAGAGTTAACTAAAGAATCTAAAATACAATCTTGAGTATTATTAGCACAACTTGTTGACAACGCATGGCTTCATAAATCATTCGACCATATTGCATTTAAAAAAGTACGACAGCTAATGTTTTATCAATGACATTAAATCAAAAATATTTATAAATGTATGCTGTAGCTTGTACTTTCAGCAGCGTCTAATTATCCTTCCCTCTCGTAACGTTAGGACCGACTACAAAATCACCAGTCGTTTCCATCTCGAACATTGCGTATGTTAGGTTTCTAGTTACACCAATTAGATTTCCAGAGGCTTTAAAACATTCATGCGTTGAGTGGCCAGACTTTAAATTTCAAACATTTAATTTTACGACATGGATCAGATCTTTAAATCTGTCTACTTTTTAAGGCATCGTTTCCTAAGTAACTGTTAAGTTGGAACCTTAATTCTTAGGACCTATCAACCTGTGTCCAGTCTTCCCCTGTCCATTGGCGACGTTGTGTCGCCCACTACAGGCTCATATCTATGTGACGTGCCGTTAACAACGATATTCGATATCGACTTCAGATACTATAGCCCAGACGTTCCATCATACGTCGAATGACCTTTGCAGAAACCATAGGTTTCCCCATCATTGAATACCGATGTTATCCTGTGCATTATGGCCATGCGTTCCTATGGCGGCACTACCCAGCAAAAACATAAGTGCTGGGAAACTGCTGGCCACCAGCTGGCAGTGATGGGTCACTGCTGGCTAAAATCTGCCGCTCACGGCCCCGGTAGTGGTCCGTTGGTGGCAGCGCTATCAGTTGGCGAGCCATTGATGGCCCTGCAGCATTCCCGTGAATTGTGGGCCTCCAAGCAAGTGCCACTAGTGGCCCGTTGCTGGCAACCAATGCACCCCCCAACAGCAGGTGGAAGCTTCGGGACTGCGCATGCGCTGAAGCAACACTTGCTGTGTCTCTCTTGATACCAATTAGTTGAAGACGACGCTATCGCCATAGTGTTATTTTAGTGGATGTTAAGAAAAAATCCATATGTGGAGAGGCGAACTAATTTCCTAATGAAATTTTACGTCGACGAAGATATCAGATTAAGCCGTGAAATACCAGATTACAGCCATGAAATACACCCACTCCATTCCCACGAATAACAATTCATGGAATGGAGTGGATGAATAACAAGAAAAAAATTTGAAAACGCTTGAAACACATATCCTGGAAAACGATTAAAACAGCGTTTGTTGGAAAAAAAAAGAATTATACGCGTACAAAATAAAACAAACAAATAAGGTAAAAAAAAAACTATTGTTACGTTGAAAAAATTAATTTATCAATTATATGAAACTGACTTTTATGAAAAATACCTCTCAATATTGTAAAATGAAAGAGCAAAGCATTCGATTACAAATTACATACCAAACAGATAGCTTCCAGCACAAGTCCGGGTGTAGTGAATTAGTCCGGTCGGTAGCGAGGGCGTCTTCCACGCAAACAAACGGCCCAGGATTAAATCTAGTCAGATGCAAACGGGCGTTTTTCGGGTCTGTGGAGAAAATTTCCTCAGCGCAGTGCGTTAATTCACAAGTTTCGTAAGGGTAGAAAAAAAAATTTGTAGCTTTAGGAAACTGCGGTTATCCTCTTTTTTTTTTTTTTTTTTTTTTTTTTTATTTTGGTGGCTACTACTGGGAAATTGGCGGACAAGATGCAGCAAGCCACCAGTTACGTCACGTGGCTGCTGGCTGCTACTAACGGCCCACTAGCGGACCACATTAGGCTAGCCATCATTTCTGGCACGTGCTTGCTGGGCCACTTGTGGCAGCTACTGCTTGTGATGGACCACTGATGGCCCTGTTGTGGCATATGACAACTGATGGGGTGCCAACTGTTGACCAGCTGTTGGCCTGAACTGCTGGCCCTTCTGTTGGCCGCCCGGACATTTTATTGACGGTTCGGCAGCAGCAACATAGTGCTGGGCCAGCTAGACTGTTTTTGCTGGGTAACCTCGGATATTTTTGCCACAGAACTTCGTGCCACATTGTTTTAGCCTTAATCAGATAATGCGCACAGATTATAAGTTTGACTTATCTTCATTCCTATTTTTGTTATTTCTCTTTTCCTTTACGTTCTATGCCCTCCATACCATCAGGACAGCCTGGTGAAAGTACTACATGGGCCAGGTGGGCAATCAACATAATTCGTGCAGCGCAGACACCCGCGGGAGCCACTGAAATATTTTATTCCTTGGTTTTCCTGACGATTATCTCTTGATAAAGAGCGAGACATGCCTTCTTAGTTTGCCTTTTTGGAGGTTTAACGACCTCTATGAGCTATAAGGAGGAGCCCGTCCCTAACTTGGGGTCACTGGTTCCAGGGAAGGCAGAGAGCCAGAGCCGTAGGACAATCAAATTACCCATGCCTCATTCAGAATTCGAATTCTCTCCCAAGAGAGACGTTCCTATAATTCCCATAATAACTGTCATCAGCGTTAATCTCTGGACACTCTTAAGATTACTAAAATGTTCATGTTAAACTTGGAAGGCGGCCAAGTGAATAGCTACTGTGGTATTTTACGACCCTTTCCTTTTGATCTGGATAAGCATTGTAAATTACAAAATAGTGCCAGAGAATGGAAAAGATTTTGTCAGATGCCTATAGAACAGTAATCCTCCAAAATTATTTGTGCCTTGAAACTAAAATGCATGAAACTTCACCTACTCGATTTAATAGCTGTTTGCTCATTCTCTGGAGACACAGCTAGTTAAAGACAGGATCAAGCACGAGACTGCTCAACTTGACCAATCTTGTGCCGAAGCGATGAGGTCCTATTCCCTGACAACTCACCCATACCACGTATACATACCGGGTGTTTCATAAACATTTTGACCAGGGTTAATGTTTACAAGGTTGATAGTAAACATACAGTATATTATCAACTCGAAAAATGTATCAAAATGAAGTGTAGAATTCTGTAGCAGCTGTTTAACTGCGGTGGGTGGTACCTTCAAAAAAAGGGAATCTAAATTTTGATAAAGCACTGCTCAGCGAGCAATATCTTTAAAAGTTTCTCGGTGAGTTAATTGGTCCAAAGAAAGCAACCCCGTCCTTCTGGCTGCCATAGTCACTGAGACCTTAGCGATATGCATTATGAACCTGTGTCGTGTGAAGCTGTATGCTGCCACGGTGACACAGTGGTCTAAGTGTTGGCCTCTCACCATCCTCCGAGTGGGCTGGGATTCTAGTCCCAGATGAGGCATGGGTAGTGTGTTCTACGATACTGGCTATCTCCCTTCGGTGTAACCAGTGGCTCTAAATTTGTATCGGGCGCCCTTAGATTTGCTCATGGTGGTCGTTCAACCCAGAGAAAAAACTGTATTTCACGGATTTATAGCACCTTTATCCACTATATGTATGATGTTTAACAGTCGATGCATCGTTGCGGTTGCACACACCGTAAATAACCACCATCTCAAAGTACTCCGCGTTACTATATCCGGCCATTATCTCCTACATCTGATATTATGTCACGGGAGGAAAGCAAGTTTAGGTACAAGTCGTATGACGTTTTACCATTTCGATGAGACGATGTGAATGCCTTATCAAAATCTGTGTTGACGGCCAAGAGCGCACATTTCACGAACCATTATTTGCCCGCCGAAATTAATATTCGTGTAAGTGCAACCGAAATGTTGCAGCGCCCGGCAAGAATAATACTCATACGAAAAGCCAGAATATCATGACCACCTGCCTAATATGATCTTGGTCCTCAACGTACAGCCAAAACAGCTTCTACCCGGGAGCCATAGACGCTACAAGATTCATAAAGGTAAAAAAAACGAGGAACAGTACACCAATTAAGTACTAAATAGTAACACCGTACTAGTGATCCAACGTGATGCGTGCAAGTGATCCAACGTAATGCATCTAGTGATCCAACGTGATGCGTGCAAGTGATCCAACGTAATGCATCTAGTGATCCATCGTGATGCATCGAGTAACCCAACGTGATGCATCACGGTGCGTGCAACCGACGTGATGCGTCATATTTTTAAATGAATATAACGTCGTATCTATTGTTGTCAAGTCAAGTTTCAGCGTTCAAATTGTTAATGCGTTCTATTTTTCAATTGCAGTTTCTGTCTAACGTCCTTGAAAAAGCCATCCGGTTGATGTGCGAAAGCTTGGAAACGCTAATGAGTCTACTTCCTACACCAATAAATCAGATCACTAGGACAGTGTTACTATTTAGTAAAGGTGTCTTGTGTTATCTGCTATAAACGCGTTACCAACAGAACTTTTAACTTTGGCCACGTACGTGGATGAATCACAAATGGTTGGTTGGTTGGTTAATTGATGTTAATGGCGCAAGGGCCATGGTTGGCCAAAGAGCGCCAAACAAAAGACATCAAAACAAAACAAAATCAATAAAAAACGTACACAAGGTTAAAAACAGGCTGATGTGGTAAAAATGAAATATGATAGTGAACAAGTTAAAAGCTAGATAAGTTTAAAAAAGCCAATATCTTGTAAAAACGAAAACACTGCTTTCATGTCGCAGGCTTCGCCAATAATGGTTTGCAGCGTAGCTGCTCCTTCGTCCAACAGATGAGAGTGAAAATGACGAAAACGATGATCACAAAACCGAACACAAGTACACAAAACATGAAGGACAGTGAGACGACAGTCGCACGCCTCACACACCGGGACACTCTCGCCACACAGCAAAAAGCGGTGAGTAAAACGACAGTGCCCAATGCGGAGACGTGCAAGAACAACTTCCTCACGACGGTTCTTCCGCAAACTAGACTTCCATAGTCCGATCTGTGGTTTGAGAGAATGCAGCTTATTGCTGCTCTGCAGAGACCACAGGGACTGCCACTCGTCCAGGAGGAATGTCCGGATCAAAGGTCTAAAATCACGGAAAGACAGTGGCAGCCGAGCTGGCAACATGGAGGAAACAGACCTGGCAGAAAGATCTGCCAGCTCGTTACCCCGGATCCCAACATGGCCAGGAACCCAACAGAATCGGACCAGGAATCCAGCACCTTCCAAAGTTCCAAGAAGACGACGGACATCACGGATGACAGGAGAGTCCGTGTCCTCTGGAGAAGATAAAACTTGGATGACGGACTGGGAATCGGAGCAAATCAAAGCGCGACGATGAGATCTAGACTGTATGTGACACAAAGCGAGGTGTACCGCACGCATCTCTGCCGAAAAGACGGTGGATTCAGGCGGAAGCCTCTCATCATGGGAGGCATCGCCACACACGAATGCGGATCCAACAACCTCACCGGATTTCGACCCGTCAGTAAATACAGGCACGAAATCCGGGAAGAGAGACAGTATCTCGGCAAAGAGCTGCTGGTACACCAGAGCAGGAGTGGAAGACTTTGGCCACACACAAAGGGAAAGGTCAGCCGTTGCTTGAACCGGCTGCCAAGGCGGTTCATTGTAGAACCGGGTCAAACCAATCCTTGACAAGTCTAGACCAGCAGCGCGCACCAAGGTCGACAACCGAATCCCAAACGTCGGAACACAAGAAAGCCGGTGTGAGAATAGGCGGACACATTGTGGTTGGGAAATGGAACCATGCAGTGGATGATCAGGAAGAGACTACAACTTGGTGAAGAATTGAAGAGACACCTGCCTACGTCGGATGCACAACGGCGGTTCATGGGCCTCGACATACAGGCTATGCACGGGAGAGGTACGGAAAGCACCAGTGCATAGCCGCAGAGCCTGGTGATGGACAGGATCCAGAGGCCGCAACACGGAAGGACGTGCCGAACCGTACGTTATGCAACCGAAGTCTAACTTTGACCGAATCAGAGAATGGTAAATGCGAAGCATTGAGCACCTGTCAGCCCCCCAAGATGTTCGAGAGAGGACCTTCAGGATACTCAAGGACTTCGTGCACTTCACCTTTAAAGACTGGATGTGAGGTCGGAAGGTGAGTGCTCGGTCAAATGTTAGCCCAAGGAACATGACTTCTGACACCACAGGGATGGTAGAACACCCCAGACGGAGGTGAGGGTCCGGGTGAAGACCCCGTTTGCGGCCAAAATGCACGCAAACGGTCTTCTGGGTCGAGAAGCCAAATCCATTGTGGGAGGCCCAGGTAGAGATCTTATTAATGGCCGACTGCAGCTGCCGCTCAATGGTGCGCATGTTGACAGATGCGCAAGAGATCTGCAGATCATCCACGTACATGGAGCCACGAACCGACGAAGGAAGTAGAGTGAAAATAGTATTTACACGAAGGATGAACAATATAACAGAAAGAATGGAGCCTTGAGGGACACCCTGCTCTTGTGGGTATAACGCAGAGAATGTCGATCCGACGCGCACACGGAACATCCGGTTCTGGAGAAATCCGGCAATGAAGGTTGGCAAATTTCCCCGCAATCCGCAGTCACGCAGATCACGGAGAATGCCGTATCTCCAGGTTCGATCGTAAGCTTTTTCCATGTCGAAGAACACGGAGACCATGTGCTGACGCCGGACAAACGCCTCCCGGACAGATGTCTCAAGGCGAAGATGATGATCGGAGGTGGAAAGGAATTTCCGAAATCCACTCTGATGAGGTGAAAGAAGGTGACGTGATTCCAAATTAAAAACCAAACGAAAATTGATGATGCGCTCTTGTACTTTGCAAAGGCAGCTCGTCATAGCAATTGGTCGGTAGTTCAACGGGTTAGCGGGATCTTTACCAGGTTTGAGAACAGGAACGACAATGGCAGTGCGCCAAGATTCGGGAAAGCCACGCTCGTGCCAGATCCTGTTAAACAGGACCAGCAGACATTCAAGAGAGGACAGAGAAAGGTGCTTCAGCATTTCATAATGGATGTTATCCGGTCCGACAGATGTTCGGCCAGACCGATTCAGGGCAATCTTCAGTTCGACGGCAGTCAGCGGGCTTTTATAATCGGCAGCGGAAAACGGTCCAAAGGAAACCTTGGACCGTTCAAGCCGCGGCTGTACCTGCCGGAACGAAGCAGCGTAATTGCGGCTGCTGGACACCGAAGAAAATGCGGCGCCCAGACAGTCAGCAATACCCTGAGCGTCAGCAACCGTTCCTCCACCACTCTCAAGAATGGAGATTTCCCCAGAAGGGTACTTACCCCGAATCTTGCGGATCCTGTCCCAAACGATCTTAGAGCTGGTAGTGGGGTTAATCCCGGATACGTATCGTATCCAAGATTCCCGTTGGCTACGACGACGTACCAAACGCGCGTAAGATTTGGCCCTCTTGAAAGCAAGTAGGTTCGCGTCGGTGGGGTACCGACGAAACCTACCCCAAGCCCGATGTTGGGCCTGACGAGCTGCTTTGCAAGTGGAATTCCACCAAGGTCGCGGACAACGTGGAAGTTTAGTCGAAGACTGAGAGATGGTAAAGTCTGCCGCGTGCACAATACAATCCGTTACCGCCGCAACAGCTGCATCGATCGTACCCGAGGTCACCATGACTGGAGTAATGATCGCTGAAGCCGTGAATGAGTCCCACTTGGCTCGATCGATAACCCATCTAGCAGGGCGAGTAGGATGACGGTACCCGTCACCTGCTAGACGGAGAAAGATGGGAAAATGATCACTGCCAAGGGGATCATCAGACACGCTCTAGGACCAGTCAGGATAAAACGATGGCGAACTCAAGGACAGACAGTCTCACTGCCACTGCCTGCAAAGATGTCCGAAGGACAACTGCAGTGACAGGAATACCATGAGGAACAACAACGGCCACTCCTCCGCAGGCGATGACACCTTCCTCATGATCTTTGCGGAAAATGGAATATCTGCGCAGCGGAAAAGTGTCCGTTGTTCGAAGCTTTGTCTCCTGGAGGCAAACGCACACAGGTGTGTGCGAAGACAGTAAGCCTTTCAGATCATCAATTCTTGGTCGTAGACCTCGGCAATTCCACTGAACGAGCGTAGCCATAATGAAAAATAAAAGGAAAGGATGAAAAACGAAAATGACAGACGACTAGAATGTCTCCGAGTCGTCCATCAGCTCCTGACCATCTGCAATGTCCGGAGGCAACACAGGGCTGTGCTTACTCACACAGGGCTGCGCTACCGGGGGTCTTTGTGGTTTTACCCCGCTCTGTTTCGAGGGGGACGATCCTGGTTTTACCTTTGCCGGCTTCTTCTTAGATGCGCCCTGGGACTGGGTCCCAGTGCTGGCAGAGGATGTTGTCTGCACAGAGGATGTTTTAGGCGTCGATGTTGATGGCGCCTTGGATTCAATGCGGCGAGACTTCAGTGCCTCCAATCCGGCAGCAACGATGTCCTCAAAATCATAAGGACACCGCGCTGGGAAGGACACTTCAGTCTGCACCGCAACAGTAGCCTTCTGGACCACAACCGATGCATAGGAGCGCCGGCCTGTTGGTAGAGGAGCTATCCGCCGTCTGGCTTCAGGATAAGACAGATGTTCTGTCGTCTTCAGGCGTTGGATAGCCTGCTCCTCGATCCACTTTGGGCACTGCTTAGAAGAAGCCGGGTGAGAACCCTCGCAATTGACACAATGATCCGCCTCAGCGGAGCAGTCCGCCAAAGAGTGTTCTGGCGACCCACAGCGTCCACACTTCGCTACATTACGGCAAGACTGCTGGGAGTGACCGTAATGCTGGCACTTGAAACATCTCAAGGGGTTCGGAATGTATGGTCGAACATCGAGCCGCAAGTACCCCGCCTTGATGGAAGTCGGCAGGGTAGGAGAGTCAAATGTGAGCACGATGTTCCGGGAGGGAATAGACTTCCCATCCCGCCGGAAAAGAATGCGGCGAACCCCAGTGACATGTTGTTCCCCAAGTTCTTCCAGCAATTCCTCATCGCTGCATTCCAGCAGGTCGCGGGAGTTGATAACACCGCGAGAGTAATTGAGGTAACCATGGGGAGATATTTGGACTGGAAGGTCCAGCAGAACGGTCGTCTCCAGCAAGGTGGCACTGTGACGAGGATTGGAAGTCTCCACAAGAAGATCCCCTGACGGGAGCTTCTTGACACTCTTTGGTGAGCCCGCAACGGCCTGAAGAGCCTTATTAATCCAGAAAGGACTCTTCGAACCGAGGGATTGTGCTGGATCAACAGAATGAATAAGAAGAAACAGAGCGTTGCAGTTGGAACTGAGTAGTTTCTTAGTGGAGGAGGGCGACCCATCCTCCACACGGCGCTTCAAAGGAACAGCATGGGAAACACTTTTGTTTGCCATTAAGAAGAGAAAAGATTCGTCTGCCGACCTCCCCACCCACTACCGAGCCCAACGAGGGAGAGCCGGAGGTCCGCAAGCCCAAGAGGACGCAGGACACGGCTCTAGGGATAGTCAGCGGATATAGCAAGTTGGTAGGGCAGACACACGCTCAGCGTGCACCCAGACTTTCCCGTGCCCGGAGAACACCCCTTTGGCATGCCCACCTTACCCCCCAACTCACCCAGCCGAACAGAACGACAAGCCGCTAGAAGTCTGGACGCAACTCGGCCACAGACTTCCTGACCAGGAGTGGTTTAGCTCCCAGCCTCCCGTTTAGGGTGAAGCAGAGGGCAAAGAGGAGTGTTGGCATCTGGAGACACTACAACCCGGCCCCCAAATACCTCAGCCTCCAGCATCCTCATTTCCACCTGTACGGGTCACCGCACACGGCAAACATGCAGGTAGGTCTAAGCTAACCAGCTCCGGAAAAACAGAAAATGTAACATATAAGAGAAAAGACAGGGAAGAGAACGAGGAACAAAACCCGGAGCTGGCGCCTCATCACAACCTCAGCAGCCTACAACTGAGGCGGGTACATGTCAAGATATGAACTTAAGACGAAAAAAGCAAAACAAAAAAGAGAAAATCGGCTCGGGCCGTGGGGACGCTATCCCCCATCAGCTGGATGAACAGCTGTCCCTTCGGTGATGTTATCGTTCCAGAGTAAACGAAAAGTATTACGTCACAAGGTGAGCTCGGGCCGTGGGGGCGCCGCTCCCCAAATAACTGGAAAACCAGTTATCCTCGTGCGGGGGAATCACAGATGCTGGTTTGGATACATGTCCATGGAGTTTGAAGTCTAGGACAATATCTAGTGGCCTTCCTCATGTGCCGGGATCCATACTCGAACAGTCCGGACAGTGTAGCCTGGCACATTTTCCTTCTGAAAGGAGGAACTACTAGAGGAGAATTCCTTTGCAATGAAAGGATGTACCTACTCTTCTGCAATAACATTTAGGTTGGTGGTAGTTGCCACGGCTTCCTGCACATGAATGACTAGACCCATGGTTTCCCAGAAGAACATTGTTCAAAGTATTACACATCCACCACTGGCTTGTTTTCGTCCCACGGTGCATCCTGGCGTCAGCACTTCCTCAGGTAAACGGCGCACACGTACCCGGCCGTCCACATGATGTAAAAGGAAAAGAGATTCATCGGACCAGATGACCTTCTTCTAATCATTCAAGGTGTAGTCTTGATGCTCGCGTGTCCATTGCAGGTGCTTTCGACGGGGAACTTAGGTTAGCATGGACACTCGTAGTGGCCTGCATCTACACAGCCCCATTTTTAATCAGGGTTCGTTGCATTCGGTCATGTGAAACATTAGTGCCGTTTCTAGCATTAGAATTACCGGCAAGTTGTGCCACAGTATTTCTTCTGTTGGCTTGTACCGTACGGGATACCCTTCGCTTACCTCTAATATCGATGAGCCGCGGTCGGGCCACACCTTGCCGGCGGGTCATGGACTTTCCCTCTTCGGACTACTTTTTCAAGGTACCAGCCACAGCTGACCGTGTGCAACCCACAAGCTTTATGATCCCGGAAATGCTCTGATCCAATCGTTTGGCCATTACGATTCGGCATTTGTCAAACTCGATTCCAATTTCAATAATAACACTGATTAACAAAGCTCACTATCAGGTGTTATTTATACCGTTTAATTACCTTCACACGTGCCGTCGTCTATCTACAGTTGCTGTCATTTACATGAAAACGCGCTGGTCAAAGTTTTGAATCTTCGGTGTAGCTGTTGAACGTGTTAAAACTCCATTAAATACAGGGCTTCACAGGACAGATGCTTATAATTCATAACACTAATATCTCGGCAAGTTTTGAAAGCAGAAAAATGGGTGGCTTTCATTAGAATAATTAACACACCTTGCACCTTTTTCTAAATGGATACTGTTTTCTGCGGGGCCGCATAAAAATTTATATTTCCTATCTATATGTACACTCAATGGATAAAATATCAGATATGCCTACCTAACAGTGTGTTTGTCCTTTTCTGCGCGAATAATAGGATCGACCCGCCAAGGAATTGAATCTACCAGATCACGGAGGGTTTCCTGAGGTAATACCAGCCGTGCATGTTCCAGAATTGCCCACAACTACGCTCGAGACGTCGGTCCAGGATCCATGGATCTGTTGTTCCACACCACGGCCTCTCAGAGAGCTTTCACAGGGTTTTAAATCCGGGGCCACTGGATGGTTCTAAACTCAGATTAGTGTGCCTTGAGCAATGCCTGAGGAGTTGCTGCCCAGTGCGGCGGCGCAGTGTTCTTCTGAAACAGATCGTCGGCCGCAGGATGCGCGAAGGCCATAAAAACGTGTAGGTGATTAGCCAACACACGGTGGTCGCCCGCAGCGTTTAAGAATATTTTCAGACACACTAAGATACCTAATGTTTCCCATAAGAAGGCTCCCCAAACCATCATAGGTCCACCATCGCCTTGCACAGAGCCGACTTGGCACGACGGGGCCATGACCTCATGCTATAGATACCACAACCGCGCTCTCCTGTCAGTTCAGTACAACTGAGAACCGGATTCATCTGACCACCGATTTGGCGCTATTCTGCAGACGTCCAATTTTGAGATTTCCCGCTCCAGGCGAGGCGCAATTTCGGATAAGGGGCAGACAATAATGGCCTTGGTTGCATACCCTGTACTACATTGCATACCTGTTCGCTCGCTGACGCTGCTCGAGTCTCAGGTATTTAACTTGGATGTGATTTGCGCCGCCGTTGCCAAGCTGTCTGTCTGCACGAGCCTGGACAATCTACGTCGACCGTGGTCATTAATGGCGTGTGGTTGGGCCACAGCTTGCTTACATGGCGCTGGTACGCCCGTTAATGATATATTCTTGGTATATCCTTGATACGGTTGCCCTCAGGAGCCCTGCGGTTCTTACCACTTGCGCGATAGAATGATCCAAATATCTGGCGCCGATGGTGCGTCCACCATCAGTCTCTCAGCTTATCACGTTTACCCATTTTTGTCAATTGCTGTATACTGATGGGAAGTCATTTTCTCCCCCTATTTATCGCCTGCTTTCGTTTTCGGGTCGTTCCACTGTGCGAGGGGATGCCAGTGTCAACTGCCTATCACGCGTATCTCAAATGTTTTGTCTACTGAGTGTAAATGCATTTTGCGATAGTGAAACTGTCGCGACAAAATTCTGCGTTTCATTGCGATACTTTTTATAACTATATACACATGTTTACTACCAAACGCTGTGAAAATAAATCCTGCTTCCAGTGTAGTTGATACATCCAGCATATAAAACAGATTAATTCAAATGTTCAAGTTAGTGCAGCGAAGTCGCAAAAATTTAAAAGCAAGAGAGCAGCGAATCATCCACCTGATAAAGCGAAAGAGAAAAAGCCGAAGGCAACTTCCGGACACGAGGCATGATTTTTTTACCACAGGTACTTTCAATTTTCGAGTAATATGTATTCATATATGTATGTATGTATCTATGGTTGCTGTTCTTCCTCCTGGAGTAGTGTTTAATTTCAAGTAGACTATGCGAGGGTCAGACTGAATATGTACCAATTAAATATTACTGTAAATAATAAGTTTTAAGCAGCTATAACTTCACATTTGATCTTTACTAAGGCTGTATTAAAAATTGCATTTTATTTTTAACATGTTATCCCTCTAATTCTGCGTGGTGCGATTTTCAATGTTCCCTATTCATATTTTTCTGTCATCTGTTATGAGTAAGTACCATGAGTTGTTTTGCGAATTTCTCGTAAAAAGCTCCAACGAAATTACAACGCGAAGTCCGTAAACTTTGAGCTCGGTTATCAAATTGAGAAGTCAGACAGTAGTACAACTGAAAACATTAATAGAATTTATAAAAGAATACGTTCTGTTTTTTCACGCGGAAAGAATGTGTCCTACTCCATCTCATATCAAATCCGTGGAAATCAGAATCCGTAGGATGAAGAAATCTTTTAACTAAGATCTGGTAGTCCCTGTTTAAAATAATTGTCACATACTATTGAAACGTGAAGACAGCCAAGGACGCAACTTCCCCGCCCCCACCCACTATCGTTTAGTTATTTTTAGAATAGATTGTACATGAGGCTATATAAAAACAAAAAATAAGAGGGGACAACTGGAGATAAAGGAAAACAGTTTGAAATTTATAAATAACTTTGACCTTCTCCCTGAAAAGAAATACGATTTACGGAAGATGATTATCAAACTCGAAGGGGCATTTAAGAAATTTAATCTTTTCATTATGCGCAAAACAAAACCATGAGAACCCGGGCTAGATGAAATTTAAGAAAACATATTTAAAAATGCTGGTGGGTATCCATCGAGGAGCTGAAGAACTGGTTGGTTTGCTATTTTTAGTAATCAAAGATGCTTATTTAAAATTCAATGTGCATGCAACGTAATAACAATAATAATTTTATTGTTTTAGCTGGTACATTATACCTTCATCAAGTTTGTATTTACATTTGAGTGTAAAAAATAATTATTATAACCACCAGGGAAATCAGGGAAAAGGTCTTTATATGACCTGGCTAAAGCCCTGATCTCCCGATGTCATAGAAGTCGTATAAAATATGTCAAAAAATGAAGGTAAGTAGTAGGTGGGTCATGCAGTAGATCAGTTAGTTGTTAGTTGATATTAGTAATAATTAAAAAAGAATTGAAATGTTATATATTAATTTAAGGGTTTTTTAAAAGTTCAGCAATTATGTTTTTTAGTCTTTTTTTAAACAAGTTATAATTGTTAATGTATTTCAGTTCTATAGGAAAAGATTCCAAAAAGTTGGTCCCCGATAGTTGATACGTTGCTTTATTTTTGTGTACCAGGCAAGCATCGCTTTAACTGAAATCTATTTCTAGTTTCATAGTTAGGGATATCAATATTTATATCTAGGATATCTATATTGATATTTTGTTTAATCCTTTTAAACATATTTAATCCCAAAGCATATTGATACAATTGTTTTATATTCAAAATGTTATGTTGATTAACATCTACTCGCAAGTAATTATAAATATTTGAATAATGTATATTATTAGTATTAGTGTGTAGTTTAAATTCTAATAATCTAATAAATTTATTCTGGAGTACTTGGAGTTTTTTGATATTAGTTTGTGTTGTTTGTCCCCAACAGGATAGACAATAGTTAAAGTGTGTATGTACAAGAGTGTAGTATAACAATTTAAGGGTTTTATAAGTTATATTATTAAGCATTCGGCTAATTATTCCTATGTTTCTAGAGATTTTATTAATATTATGTTCCATATGTCGATCCCATTTTAAGTTATGGTGTAGTGTTACTCCTAAATAGGTGAAATAATTCACTATGACAATTTCATTATTATTATAACAAATAGTTATATTTTGATATAGGTTTAGGTTATGTCTTATAAAAAACATAGCCATAGTTTTAACTGTATTTACAATACGTTCATTGGAGGTCAGCCAGTCGTAATATTTGCTTATTTGGTTATTGTAAAGCTTGATTATTTGTGTGCTATCACGTACTGTGAACTGAATTTTGATATCGTCGGCATAATGTGTTAGGTGTATGTTGTTTGATACTGTAAAAATATCATTAATGTAAATGTTGAACAGTATGGGTCCAAGTAAAGAACCCTGTGGTACTCTCGTGATACGATTTTCCATTGGTGATTTATAGTGGTTAATTTCGTTAACTGTAATCTATTATTTAGATAATTTTTAATTAGTTTAGCCGAAATCCCCTTACACCTATATTATGTAGTTTTGTTATGAGAATATTATGGTTTACACAATCAAAGGCTTTTGTAAGATCCAGAAAAAGTGCAAGTGTAAGTTGTTTGGTATCTAGTTGTTTTAATATAAAATTTTGTAGTGATAGAATAGCTGTTTCAGTTGATCTGTTCGGTTAAAATCCGTGCTCATTAGTATTAATAATAGTGTATTTTTCCAAATACAATAGAAATCTGTTGTAAATTAACTTTTCCAGAATCTTAGCAAAAATAGAGGTTTTTGCAATGGGTCGATATTAATAGAGCCTGTTTTGTATTTAGGAGAGATTTTAACTATTTTAAAATCGTCAGGGAAGATTCTCGTTTCAAATACCAAGCTAAATACATATATAAATAATTGGCTCTGCAATTATGTCAGCAACAAGTTGAATTACCTTTCGATGAAGGTCATCATATCCTGCAGTAGAATTTATTTTTATTTTTTTAAGTTCCATTAGTAATTCTTGATATGTTATTTCTGTAAGATAAAAGGAATTTGTTCGATTTGACTCTTCTAGGTAATCTCTGAAAGATAAATTAGTTTTACTGAAATTTTGTTTTATGTTATTTGATGTTAATATCAAATGATGATTTAAATGTGTAGCAATGTGTTCTTGATTTCGAATTTCCCTGTTATTCTCATCAATTAAAAAATCTGGAATTTTTATATTATTATTTTTTTTCAACAATTGATTAAGATGTTGCCAGGTTGTTTCGAGGCAATTTTGAGAAAAAAATTTGTAATAGTAATTTCTTTTAACCATTTTCATTGTGGAGTTCAGGTTATTCCAAATTCGTTTAAAATTTATATAAACAATAGGGTTTCTAGATTTAAGACATTTAGTGAATAGTTTATCTTTTTAGTTAATTCGATTAATTAGTGAGTTTTTCATCCAAGATTTACGAATTTATTTTAAAGTTTTATAGTGTAATGTTTTAGTGAAGGTTTCATTATATAATCGAAGAACAGTGGTATGAAAATTTTCAAAAATTGAGTTAACTTGTGCTTCCCTATTAATCAGTGTCCAGTCAATTTGAGCCATTTTATTTCTGAAAACTTCAAGATTTGATTTAGTTATTTGTCTAATGATATATTTATTTGCTACAATTGGGCTATTATAAGAGTGCTTATATATAATAAATATAGGTAGATGGTCACTGAAGTCATATGCTATCACTCCTGATGTACACTGCTGGCCACCCAAAATGCAACACCAAGAAGAACACGAGATAGCAAAGCCAGATTTACTGGACTAATAACAACAGATACAAAAATGAAACGATTGAGCTTACAGGCCCGTGCAACTTGCGGAACACGCAGACGTCAATAGTTCGTGGGGCCTCCATGGCTGGCAATAACGGCCGCTACACGCCGCGGCATCGAACAAAAGAAGCTTTGGATGTCGGCTTGGTGTATGTCGCTCCAGGCTGCTTCCAGACGTTGCCACAGTTCATCAGGCGTAGTCGCGGGTGGTGCTTGCCGAGCCACTCGGTTCCCGATCAGCGACCAGACGTATTCGATGGGCGACATATCGGGAGAACATGCGGGCCACAGCAGCAGTGACACCTGGTGAGCCGTGAAAAATTGTTGCACGATTCGTGCCACGTGGGGGCGCGCATTGTCCTGTTGAAACATGGCCGCTGGCAGGTCCTGCAGGTAAGGGAGGACTACAGGCTCCAAAACTTCGGAGATGTAGCGGTGGCTGTTGAGTGTACCAGCGATGCGTACCAGAGGGGTGCGGGTGTGATATCCAATTGCGCCCCAAACCATAACGCCAGGCGATGGACCGGTATGGCGATGCATAATGCAGGCGTCATACAGTCTTGTGACGCGGTGCCGCCACAAGCGGATCCGACCATCGTGGTGTCTCAGGCAGAAGCGGGATTCGTCTTACCATTCCGTACTCCAGGTGCGGCGTTCAACGGCCCACTGTCGCCACACTCGCCGGTGGTGTAACGTCAATGGCAATCGGAGCAATGGGCGCCGTGCGACAAGTCCCCGCTCCTGCAGACGACGTCGAACGGTACGTGCTGACACTGGTTGTTGCGCACACACCCTAATTCCTGCGCTAACATTCGTGATGTGGAGGTGCGAGCCGTTAATGCCCGCCGCACAACATGCCGGTCCTCTCGTTCGGTGGTGTGCCGTGGCTGCGGTAATCGCTCACGTCGGTCCGTCCGTCCCTTCTGCGCCAACCTAATCCATGATTGTTACTGTGCTACTGCAAGGTGTTATTCTAGTAGGTACTTGTATTGTGTTAATGAAACTATAGGCTAGTATCATAGAGTTGAGTTGGTCTCTTATTATATTCTTTTTTGAAATGTCAATGTTTAAATCACCTAATAGGAAAGTTTTTTTTATGTAGTACATTTTCCTGATCAAACAAAATACTAAGTGTAGAAATAAGGTTTTTATGATGAGAATTAGGTGATCTAAATATAACAAACAGCAATTATGTAATGTTGGTTAGTCATCACAAGAAGTTCTACGTCATGGTTAATTGTAGTAAATTCAGTAAGCAGTGATAAAAATGTATGCTTCTTGTGCTTTTATATAGCCACGCCACCACCTTTAGAGTGTGTTCTATTTAAAGTATAAACATTGTAATTATTTATTGGAATGAAAAAAATTTGCTCAGAGAACGATGTCTCTGTGATACAGATAATATCAAATGTCTGCTAATATTGCCAGTTATTTGTACGAGATTTTCAAATATTGTTATTTTATTAAGCAAACAGCAAGCATTACTTATATGAAAATAATATTTAACGAATCATGTGTGTTAGTTTTTAATAAGTTATTAAATTCATAAGTTTAATAGTAATCATTTAACATGTTTTAATGCAGTTTAAGAGGTGTATTAAATGACAACAGTATATTAAGTATAAACAGTCATGAGACACTAATGTCAAAAGATCTCAAATCCTCTAAAGTTGTACTGTTTTTCCTTTTTTCATGTTCACTTTCTCTTATGTATATAGAGCCATTCCATATCCATGTATTATTTATTCTTCCATTATGAACCAAAGTTTTAGTCTGCTAGTATAGATACTTATTCGTAGGTGTAAGATTTTCATTAACGTAAATTTTAGTTTGCTGATAATCTTTATGTAAATCTGAGTTGAAAATAACAGTTTTTCTTTTTGATAACCATACGTTTCTAGCTGTCCTAGTGGTAAATTGCACTATAATAGTAGGTTTCTGTGTATCTCTGTTTTGTCCCAACAGAGGATGAACAACACCCATTGTCAGTAGGTTTGAAGTTTTCCACGTGAAGCTTGTCTGCTAATATTGCCAGGTGATTCCTTAGTTCAAGTCATTTTTAATATTTGTTAGATCAAGTTAATGGATTTCCAATATTTTTGTTTCTGTGATATTGTTGCAGATCATTGAGTTCCATTTTAAGCGCCTGAATATGTTGTTTATTTTTTATTTTGTTGGTTTCAAGCTGATTTAATTTAGTTTGCAGAATTATATTAGTTTCATTTAGCTGATTACATTTCTGAATAATATCTCTATAACTTGTACTAAGATCTTCTATAAAAACTTTTATATCTTTAGGTTATTCCCTCATTTCTTAGTTGATAAATCCCAGCTCATCTTTAACTTGAGTTGGAATAATATTAAATTTTTTATTCATTTCTTCTAAAGTGGACATGATTGTCTCCATGTCAACATCCACAGAGTCTAGAGGAAACGATGTTACAGTTTTTGATTTACGCATAGCTGCTCCAGTTAATGTTTTTTTTTCCAGCCATGGTCAGGTAGTCATCAAATAACAAATATATTTTTTATGTAGCCCACAGCTCAGGCAAGTAAATATGAAATATGTAGATTGATGAACATTCATATAATATAAGATCAAACAACTACTTTTTGGGCCATTCTAAGCATACAAGACAGCGGTATCTTGGAAATTATCTATAGTCAAAGGATATTAAACAGAAGCGATTTGTAGTTTACCAAATTGTCACAAAGTCTCTTGTAGCAAAATGTAATGTCTAAGCACAAAGTTTTAATCGCCCTGCGAAATTACCAATAAACGTATTTTATACATATGTTAATACATAAATTTAGTTACCTAAGACCTCTCAAATAGTTCAACGGAAATGATAGCACAAGTCAAAACTGTAATAATCAATAGTTCTGAGCGGAATATTATCAGTTTTCATAAATAGTTGTATAGTCCTCAGTAGATGTCAGCACTTCTTATCAATAGTTAATTCTGTATACGTTCTAGTAAGATGAGAAATATGTGTATTAACAGGCAATGATTTTGTAGGTAAAGTAATCAAGAGTATAGTATTAATAGCAGAAATACTTTTTCGGCCGTCATACAACTTCTTATTATTTATATTGTAGCTCTAATGCACTAACACTCCAAGCACGAAGAGCACGTTATGGAAAACTAGTAGTAAACAATTCATTAGGCATCACATATGAGTATAACATCCATATTATTAAACGTTATCCCTAAAAGTTTCCATACAGGCTTACTCCAGAGACTCTCCGCAACAATAATAATTTTATTTTATTTTTTTCCCCCGTTCTCTTAATACAGCTGATCAACACATAACTCACCTTACCTGTTACTTGACTTGACTTGACTTGAGACGATTATTATTATTTCATAATAATACATTGCTGGACAATTGCTAAGGACGGATCATAGACGGCTATATAGCGCATAAAAAAGTAAGTTTGGTTGGATGCCAAGTGAAATAAAATAATGCCAGAATGCCAGGACATTACAAGAAAGACAATTTATTGTGCTCTGAAATCCAGAAGGCTTTGGAACGTGTTCAAGGGACAAACAGGCCATTTTGTGCAGAATACGTAAAAGTGAAAAAAATGCAAAATGCAATTACCGTCCCCAGGCGTTCCGGCGTAAGATGTCAATACGGGATATGACCACCATGGACGGCGATGCAAGACTCCACACGTCGTGTCATGCTTTGCACAACATTATCAAGCAGCTGTTGGGGTAATTTATCCCATTCCTCTGTCAGTGCACGGATGAGGGTGTCCTTCTTTATTAGAGGGCATTGGCGACCAGCAAGACTCCTCCCCAAATCATCCCACACATTTTCAATGGGATTCAGATCTGGAGAACGTGCTGGCCATACGAGGCGTTGAATATCCTCGCTCTCAAGACACTCCTGGACATCAACTGTTCGATGACATGTTGCGTTGTCGTCCATGAAAATGAATCTATCACCGACAGTACCACGGAACGTGCGAACATGAGGTAGCAGAACATCTCTAATGTATCGTTGGCCAGTCATAGTCCCAGTTGGAAGCACATAGAGGGACGTACGGCCATTGATCATGATGCGAGCCCATACCATGACACTACATGTCGGATATCGGTCCCTTTCCTGTATGCTTGCTGGACAATATGCAGTACCACTATCACGCCAGATCAGTTGTCGTCGACAATCAGACGATAGACTGTATCTACTCTCATCTGAGAAGAGGACAGCAGACCAGTCGTTATCAGTCCAATTGCGATGTTGATGGAACCATTGCAAACGGGCGTTACGGTGACGTCTGGACAATGGGATGCACACAACAGCACGGCGGGCGTATAGTCCTCCTTCATGCAAACGTCTGGCGACAGTTTTTCGGAAGATCCGCTTGCCAGTAGCAGCCATAAACTGATTTGCTACCTCACTAGCTGTGCTGCGCCGGTGTCTTTTTGTTGATAGCACTATGTACCGGTCTTCTGCAGGTGTCGTACTGCGAACACGACTTCCCCCGCGACGTTTGCTACACTCTCAATTTGTTTGAAATGATTTCCAAAGCCTTGAAACAACACTGTGGCTGACGTCGAACTCCCTGGCAACATCTGTTATTTTTCGCCCTTCTTTAATCTTGCCAATAATACGGCCACGCGTAAAATCATCTAGGTGATGTCGGGAAGACATACTGAAAATTGCAAGTTCGTCAATTGATTCTTTCCCTTTCAACTTTGCGTTTGAACAACAACGGTCAATACGCGTCAAATCCTTTATATCTCTTATCAGCGCTATGACGTCACGAACAAGTTCGGCAATCCAAAATTTGCATACGCACAACACGACTTACTGTATCCCGCATTTATGCTAATTTCCACAGTTTCCTGCCTTCCATTTTATGGTTGCTATCGTTGCTATTGTCATCCGTCCTTAGCAATTGTCCAGCAGTGTAATAATGTATATTATTATTATGACAATAATATACATTAGTGAGAGAACCTGTATAAAAAATTTTGACAAACAAGTAATGAGGAAGTAGATAAAATCACATGGGCAAACAATATATAATCAATCACATGTACAGAAAATGAAAGGTTTGGACTTACCTGGGATTTAAATAATATACTGGGAAAACATTTTTCCCAAAGTGCAAAAAGTCCATGTCCTTATAGTGATGAATATACATAAGTAGTAGCAGTTCGATGAGTATAAAGTCCTGAACTGACAGGCGATGAGCAAAAAAGAGATGGGGAGAAAGCAGACTCCCGTGACGAACATTGGCGTCAAAAAATTCACATGTGAGGAGAAAAAAGTGAGTTCGTATGAAAAAACTGCCCGACACACAGGTGGTGCAGAAAAAAAGAACACAGTCCCGAGATGAACACTAGTTGACGGTCACTCTCCGGGGACGGAAAAGAATAATGATGAATTAGCAAAACAGGTGACTAGATATAGGCTGGGTGAGAAAAACGTGTGTACCTGTCATAGAACACAAGTGATGAGATATAAAGCAGGCGCGAGATGGTTGAGATGGAACGGTGAAGAAATTGGATGTTTGCAAGTCATCAAGGAATAGAAACTTTTGACAAACAAGTAATGAGGAAGTAGATAAAATCACATGGGCAAACAATATATAATCAATCACATGTACAGACAATGAAAGGTTTGGATTTACCTGGGATTTAAATAATATACTGGGAAAACATTTTTCCCAAAGTGCAAAAAGTCCATGTCCTTATAGTGATGAATATACATAAGTAGTAACAGTTCGATGAGTATAAAGTCCTGAACTGACAGGCGATGAGCAAAAAAGAGATGGGGAGAAAGCAGACTCCCGTGACGAACATTGGCGTCAAAAAATTCACATGTGAGGAGAAAAAAGTGAGTTCGTATGAAAAAACTGCCCGACACACAGGTGGTGCAGAAAAAAGAACACAGTCCCGAGATGAACACTAGTTGACGGTCACTCTCCGGGGACGGAAAAGAATAATGATGAATTAGCAAAACAGGTGACTAGATATAGGCTGGGTGAGAAAAACGTGTGTACCTGTCATAGAACACAAGTGATGAGATATAAAGCAGGCGCGAGATGGTTGAGATGGAACGGTGAAGAAATTGGATGTTTGCAAGTCATCAAGGAATAGAGGTAATGGTAAACAGCAAGCAGACTCGAAGTGAAGAGATGAGGCAAGTAGAAAGGCTGAGAGGAAATACCAAGACTGGCATTCCCCAAGCATGCATAGGGAGCGTTGGATCGGACCGATCCAGCTGGATGAAGAGCGGTATAGTAGGAGAAATAACACAATGCACCACAGTTAGGTGTGGAAACCAAAAAATACCATGTAACACCAGAACATAACAAAATAAATAGCACGTACACATGAAGCGGTGCAGAGAACCTAAACAGAAAACGAAAGAACTACACAAACTGAAAGATGCCGATAAAGACGTCAAGAGGACAGCAAAGAACACACATCACACAGATCGTCTACCTGTCGACCCAGGGATTTTCAGAAAAATAATAAACGAACACATACACACATGATCCCCACAAAACATGAGCAGTAGTGAGGGTTGAATTACACACTTATGCCCCAGTATCCGAGTAATACGAGTCGTTGATTTCAGATTACTCGTCCAAGATGGGCCCGGTCGAAAGTCTCCCGTGAGGCATGGATGGTATGCTTATCCCACGGTACTGGTTTTCTCACTGTTTTGGAAACAGTGGCTCTAAATGAGGGCCACCCGACAACTTACAGCCCATTGAGTAGCTCATGGTGGTCGTTAAACCCCCAAACAAAAACGAATTACATGTCTCGCACACACCAAGTAGCGGTGAGTGAAACGACCGCGATGCCCAATCCATAACGAGCGAGAATATCCTCCTCTCCACGCTTCTAGCAAAATCTCAAAGGCCAGAGTCCAAAATCTGGTTTGATGCAGTTTTCTCCTGCTTGTAGGTTCTTCACAGCAGCATGTTTCACGTGCGTGTAACAGTCTGCGGTTACACGTGTAAATGCTACTGTTACGTGTAAAAATGTGTAACATGCTGTTGTTACACCTGCGTGTAAATGCTACTTCTGCCACACGGATGTGTAACAGAAGCAGCATTTGCACGCATATACAGGTTGATTGTAAACTCCTTCAACAAAACAAGTGGGGTCATAGTACATATCAAGATGAACAATATTTGCAATGGAAACTAGGGCCGCATTCCACTCACAGTGTCAGAAAAGAGCACGTTCAAAATACCTCCAGCAGGTACACAGAGTTCCAACCAGTGCATGAGAAGCACAAGATGCAAATCAGGTGCGCTGAACACGTGCGTATACGATGAGGAGCAAACACTTAAAAACGCAGCCGAACCCGTTCAGCGATAATACCGTGCGAACATCACATGAGAATTGAAGTATACGTCCGACCGGCGCAGCATACCGTGTGTTCCTGGAGCAAGTGCTACCCGGTCTGTTGCAAGATGTTCCGCTCACCACACGGAGGGACATGTGGTTTATGCGTGATGGGGCCCCAGCACACTTTGCCCACGAGGTCCGATACTTCCTAAATGCGACATATCCCGGGCGGTGGATTGGACGCAGTGAACCTGTGGCTTGGCCTCCACGCTCCCTTGACCTTAATCCACTTGACTTCTTCTTCTGGGGTCACATGAAAACATTGATGTACAAGACACCTGTGGACTCCCTGGAAGATGTCGTCGCGCGAATCGTTGTTGCTGCGGAGAAGATCAACACCACACCGGAAGTCTACGAGAGGGTGCGACCGTCCTTCATTCGCCGTTTTGGGCTGTGTAACGACGCCCTTGGACGCCAGTTTGAGCAGTTTCTTTGAGTCTTTCTCTGATGCGATTGGAATTGTGCAACTCATAAATTAGGTATGTCTCTTTGTTTTCACTATTGAAAGCTCAAAGTGGATATGTCACTTTACTCTTTTTTTGGCACTAGGAGTGGAATGCGGCCCTAGGTTCCGTTGCAAATATTGTTCGCCTTGATGTGTACTATCACCCCTCTTGTTTTGCTGAAGGAGTTTACAATCACCCTTCATAACATGCTGTTGAACAAGGCGCCGTCCTACGTCTGGAGTTCTAAATTTAATCTTCAGGTCCCGGTAGTACAGTCATTTTGCAAAAGTTTAAGACCACCTATAACATTTGTTTTCAATTTTCACATTTATATTTAAACATACTTATTTGGAAGATAGTATTTAAAAAAATATACGTAGAACATATTATTCCCTTAGCGACTTTTTCTACAAAAAGGATAAAAATTATTCAGATTTTGTAATTGGTGGTGACCTCTTATTGCTTATTACTATCTGCATATGGTGTGGTATACTAAAAATGATGTGCAATTCGCAGTACTCACTGTGAATTTCTGTACAACAAAGATACTTGATGGCTTCAAACAAGGCTGTCGCATCTAATGGCTGCTGTTTTTCTGTGGCCTTATCTTTTAAAACACTCCCAAAGTTATCCATTGAATTTAAGTCTGGGCTATTATCAGGCTACTCGAGCACACCGGTCTTCATATTAGCTATTAATACCAAGTCCTTTCTCATCTTACATTTTGATACAACGCACAGTCATTAATTAATGAATGTGATACATCCGTCAATGTTTATATGGAGTGTCAGCTTATGCTGTAACATTTCTACATACGAGGGAGGTGAATGCCGGAAATTTTCAGCTGTTTAAAGAAATATGTATTTATTTACGAATAATTACTTACAATGTTTCAGAATGATCTCCATAAACATCTATACACTTTTGCATTCGATAAGACTATTATGCAAATACCTGTTTCCAACTCTGGTTTGACATACTGTCATTTGCCTCAAAATAAACAGCTCGTGCCTCTTCGACGAAAATCGACGTCCAGCCAGGGTTTCCTTGGCTTTTGGAAACAAGAAGTCACAAGGAGCCGAGTCAGAAGAATAGGATACATGAAGCAAAACTACAACGCTTTCAGTTTCCAGTAAAAAAAAATCAACTGTCTTGGCTGCAGTGTGAGTCGATGCATTGTCTTGGTGCAAAAGCAGGTGCTCATATTTCGATCTTTTCTGATGTTCCTTAAATTTTGCGATGACGTTTAACAGGCATTGAGTGGTATACCAATTGGCATTAATAGTTCTATGATTTTCAAGAACAATAGTTGTCACGTGTCCTGCTTAAAAGAAGGACGCTACCTTTTTCTTTCCTGCACTGCGGATTCCTGGGACTTCGGTTGGAGGTGCGTCACCTTCGAAGCACGAGAGCCTTTACTGTTCCTTCTTTCCCCCTGATCATATTAAAAAAATCATGATTATTCACCAGTTACGATGTTCTAGGTGTCTTTAGTACATCCTTCTCTAAATTTAGACAGCATGAATTGGCTACATTCATCTCGGCTTGTCTTCTGCTGGCCCGTGAGTGAAAGAAGCACCCAAAGGGGCATAGCTTCCTGACATGCAAATGTTCAGGAATGATTTTTGTGCAGCTGTTAATCCAATGCCCAGGGTCTTTTCTATTTCATGATATGTCACACGAGGATCTTCTTTGAAAAGTTTTCTTACAGCATCAATGTTTTCAGTCGCTACTGCGGTATGCGACGTACCACAACGAAGGTCACCTTCTGAAGAATTTTTTCCCTATTAAATTCAGGAAACCAGTTACTAACTGTGGCAAAAGTGGGAAGGTTGATAACGATTCAAAACTCTGATATGCACCTAAACCTTATTTAAAATCACAGAAAATCATTGCATGAAAATCATGTATCGGTAACACCATTTTAGCGCGCCAAATGAGGTCAACTTTGTTCCTTTCTCTTACCACATGAGCGAAATATGGTTTGAGCAGGTGGCCACGCCGCACGCTATTGGACAATACAAACACGTGCTTCTTAACTACAGCAGTTTCATTGTCGGCAGACAACGCGTTCAGCAGCAGCTAAAAACTCTCGTACCTAGGTCCGTTCACGGTAGTGTTACGCGGCAGGAAATATAAAGCATCTGTAGTAGATTTTCACATAGCATTCCATGTCATCTTGCTTGGATGATGTTTCTTGGTAGTAGCTATGTATACATCATGAAATCTAATTTATTTATTTTGGACGTTGGATGTGTTATGTATGCTATGCAAATTTTTGCAAGGTCGATTCATCTGCAAAAAAACACAAAAAAACTACCCTTTGCACAGTCCAAGATTGATATCCCCTAACGAGCTCTGATCTCTTCTTTTTCACAACGAGAGTAAGTCGAGGCTTACGTGCAGGTTGGTAATAACACTTTAATCCGAGTGTTTTGTACAAACGCTTTGAAACAGTGTCGACGCTAACTTCTCTCTTTAGAATGCAAAGGCGTTTTGATCTTCTTGCATGAACTCCTCCGGGAGCGTATGATCTTTTCCCGTATAGCATGGTCACCCATGGCAGTTGTTTCGTTGGACTGCTACACCTCTTCCGATCGCTAAATCATCTTTTAATTTCACGATCGCATTATGGTAACCCGTCTTGCAATTTTATGCTTATTTTGCGTTCAAAATATCCTTCTTGGTATAAAATCACCATTTGTCTCCTCTGGATTATGCTCAGTCATGCTTTTTTGCCCATTTTGCGAGATACAAAAATTGCAAATCAGAATCTCTCTGCATGGAAATCAACGGCAACTTGGTACATCCTTGCTTCATACACAAGATGCAATTTGGAAAATGAAATGGAGCAATCACGAAATGTTATGGGCAATCCGATAAAATGGTAGACAAATTATTGGTGGTCTTGAACCTTTGCAAATCACTGTACAGTGGCAACGCATTGGCTACCAACACGAACGATTTCAAGAGGTTTGACAATTTACGTATCTTGGAAATGTTATCGATAATGACCAAAAAATCTAGACATGACGTAAGGCAAAGTGTTGCAAACAGCAGCAGTAAGAAAATCTGAAACCACTTTGGGAGGGCCACAAGACCAAGACAAACTTTTGCTTCATCAATTCACTTGTAAATTCCGTGCTCATTTAAGGATGTGAGGCCATGGACTGTAACAAAATCTGATGAAAAGAAATTAGTAGCATCTGAGATGCTGTGCTGGAGAGAACTTCTGAAAATGCCGCAGATGGATCGTATCACTAGTAACAACTTCAAGAACTGAGTCCTTGAAGTTGTCTCTTCTTTATTCCTGTAAAGATGACATCTTCACATAAACAAGAGATAACTTCAGTAACTTGGTCCTGTCGGCAGACCGATTTCTTTGCCATACTACATACATTCTCCAAAAGTTCACGTGGGACAAAGGAAATTTGGAAGATCTAACACCACTTGGTCTGACAATTGTAAAAACTGGGCAAGGTCATGCATCAAGAACTTGAAAAACTTTCGAAATAACTATCTGGAAGGAATTTGGCAGTAGTATCCCGTATGATCGATTTCTGGCAGTATTGTACCACCAATGTTTCTTAATTCCAGGAAGTTCAGTGAATGTAGCACAGCTGAGTTCCTGTTCTCTCAGTCCTTGGCAATTCAAGTCTGAAAATCAATTTTATGTCTTATGGGAGCACTTCGTCATCTCCGAAGCGTGTTTCATACTTTTAGAGACGACATAGAGATTCCAGATAGCCTAGGATGGCACACAATTGCGGGTGACTCTAACCGTATACTCGCGAATATTGGCACACAATACTATTTCGTTAAAAATTCAGTCACTTCCAAACATGCTAACATTTACAGATTTCCTCGTCGCTGGAGGGATTGACAAGACAAATTTATTTTCTGAACTCCAGCGACGTCATCCATTTGTTACTTTGCCGTTTTCCCTGTCCCAACTGTTTACCCAGTACCGAAAAATACTGTTAATATACACTATCTACCAACAAGTAATTGGACACCGCTGCAATTGACGATATCTGCGGTCCTGATACACGTCACGGCCGCCGCCGTTAAATATCGAGTGGGAAACAACAACGCAACCAGTCGCATGCAAAATGCCACGCAGTTCGGAGCTCTCTGATTTCGAGAAAGGTGTAATAATCTGGTATCACAGAAATGGCCGATCCATACTTGACATATCCAGCGAGTTGAAGTACCCAAAATCGACAGCAGCCTACGTGATTGGCAAGTGGAAGATGAGAGGTGACTGTCGGAATGTGCCCCAATTCGGCAGACCCACAAAATTGGGAGTTAGAGACCGACGGGTGCTGGCCAGAACAATTCGGAAGAACCGCACGAAATCGATGGGCCACATCCGCGAGGAGTTTCAACAGGCATCTGGGAGTGTTCGTTAGATGAATAACATCCGTAAGGAAGCCCATTTGCTCGGTTATCATGGACGTGCTGCCGCCCACAAGCCTTTGATCACAAAGTCCAATAGCGCTGCTAGGGTAACGTGGTGCACAGAACGTAGACAGTGGACCGTTGAACAGTGAAAACAGGTTCTCTGGAGCGACGAATCAAGGTTCACCCTCTATCGTTCGGATGGCAGGGTCTGGGTTTGGCGTCTACCTGGAGAACGCCTCCTTCCGGACTGTATTGCGCCAACTGTGAAGTTCGGTGGCGGTGGAATTATGCTATGGGGGTGTTTCTCCTGGTATGGCACGGGACCCTTGGTCGCAATTCCTGGTAGACTCAACGCCGAGACCTATTGGACCATTTTGGATGACCATGCGCTTCCTACGTTGTGGCAGTTTTACGGGGTGGACCCATGTTACTTTCAGGATGACAATGCCACCTGTCATGTTGCGAGGTCCACCATGGCTTGGTATGGTGACAATGGGGTTAATCGAATGGACTGGTCTGCGCAGAGCCCGGACCTTAACCCTATCGAGCACCTCTGGGACGAGTTGAAGCGTCGACTTAAGGGGTGCACCCACCGTCCGAAATCGGTGAAGGAACTGACCTGTCTTTCCAAGCGGAGTGGAAGAAAATACCGCTAGCCGTCGTACAACGCCTGGTTGAGAGTATGCCCCGGAGGGTCTCAGCTGTAATCGCCGCTCGTGGAGGCTCCGCCAACTATTGAAGGTGAATAAACTTCGTTTTCTTTTGCTATCACAGGTGTCCAATTACTTGTTGGTAGATAGTGTATATCATCATCATCATCATCATTGTCAACCATTATCAATCCACTGCTGGACGAAGGTCTCCCCAAGTTTCCTCCACAACGGTCTGTCTTGTGCCAGTCTCCTCCATGTCACCCCTGCATACTTTCGAATTTCATCCACTCATCTCCCATGTGGTCTTCTTCTGGGTCTTTTCCTGTCCCTTGGAATCCAATCTAAAATTTCGGCTGTCCATCGATGATCTGTCCTTCTGGCAGTATGTCCAGCCCATTGCCATTTCAGGGATTTAACTCTGATCATGATGTCTTCCACTCTTGTCATTTTTCGGATCCACGAGTTCCTCTTCTTATCTCTCCTGGTTACACCAAGTATGCACCTCTCCATGCTGCTTTGAGTTGTCTGCAGCCTTTGTATGTCTCTTTTAGTTAAGGTCCACGTCTCTGCACCATACGTAAGCACTGGAAGGATGCATTGATCAAACACTTTTCTTTTAAGACATAATGGCATATTGCTCTTGAAAATTATGCCGTTTCTTCCAAAAGCTCTCCAGGCAAGTTTTGTACGCCGATTAATTTCTTCATCAATGTGACCCTCACTTGATATCTGCTGTCCAAGATAAACGTACGTGTCTGTTATCTCCAGCTTTTCTCCATCAATCGATAAATCTTCATTTCTTGTAAAAGCATTGAACATCACTTTTGTCTTCTGAAAGTTCATTTTTAATCCCACTTCTTTGCTCTTATCAGCAAGTTCCTGGATCATACTCTGCAGCTCTGATGGGGTAGTTGCAAAAATGACTACGTCATCAGCAAAACGAAGGTGGGTTAGATAATCTCCATTAATCTTTATCCCCTTGTTTTCCCAGCTCAGCGACTGAAAAACACCCTCCAATGTGGCATTAAAGAGCTTTGGAGATATGGTGTCACCTTGTCTCACTCCCTTTTCAATTTTTACGTGTGTTGTATTTTCAAACAGCCTAATCTTTGCACTTGCATTTTCATAGATGTTATTAATAATATTAATGTATGCATCTTCAATACCGCAGGATTTCAGAGCCATTGTAACTGCTGATGGTTTCACCGAATCAAAGGCTTTTTCATAATCGATAAAAGCCATGCACAATGGAAGTTCATATTCCCTCGCTCTTTCAATTAGTTCTCTGAGCACGTGGATATGATCTATTGTGCTGTAGCCACTATTGAATCCAGCTTGTTCTCTCGGTTGAGCCATGTCCAGTGTTACCTTCAAGCGGTGTGAAAGAACTTTAGTGAAGATTTTATAAACTACTGATAGGAGGCTGATAGGTCTGTAGTTTCCAAGATCCTCAATGTCACCTTTCTTATGTATCAGGATCATTGTAGCGGTGTTCCAATCCTCAGGAATCTTTCCTTCATTAAGGCATCGAGTGAAAATTTGGGCGAGTACTGTTTCGATTTCTCCACTTGCTTCTTGTATGATGTCTACAGTAATTCCATCTTCTCCTGGAGCTTTTCCCCGCTTCATGTTCTTGATTGCATGTGCAACTTCTGCTGGAAGGACTGGAGGAACTCTGGTACTAATATCTTTCATGATGTCTGGAGTGCATGTATCCCTTTCATATAATTTGGAGTTGAAATCTTTTACTCTTGTCAAAATTTCGCCTCTATTTCTTGTTACAGAACCATCTTCTTTTCTCAGTGCCATAATCTGTTTTCTTCCCTTACTGAGATGTCCCTTTGCTATCTTTAGGCTTTGGTTGTTTTCAATTGCTTTCCTCACTAGTTCACAGTTGAATTTTCTTACGTCTTCAGTGATACTTTTTCTCACTGTCTTGCATAGCTCTATATATTCCACTTTGGAAGTCACATCTTCTTTAGTTGTCCTCATCTCTCTTCTTTTTTGCATCAACATTTTCGTTTTTCCTGATAATTTATTTACATGCAACTTGTTCTTAGACCCAGCTAATGTTGTTGCTGTTTCCATAAGAGCTTTGGTTACTTTTTCTGTTAACTTCAGAGATGTCCACTTCTTCCGATGTTAGGATTTCTAAAGCAGAGAACCTGTTCTTCAGTTCCAACTTGAAGGTATTATGTATATATATGTCATTGTAATCATACGCGGACTAACAACTTATTGATCGCCTTTAGTAAATTTATTTTAAGGTCTAACAAACGAGATGTATTATTTCATACATTGGTCGGAATACAAAACTCTATGCACATTTTATTCACATGTAAGGAGCAAAGTTTCATTCTGATGATGGTAATCAAAGCATGAGAATCAACTAATGCTAAGTTAACCAGAAAGGTGAAAATTATGAAACTGAAGCACATGGCAAGTCAAATAGTAAAGGTACAAGGATAGTAACACAAAGCATGCAGGTAACTCACCTCTGTATCACTAAGAGGCCAGGGAATCGCAAATGCAGGTTTATACACAGTCGAATCACATTATTGTGACCACCTCCTACTTTTGACTTCTACAGCGCGTAGCCAATGAAAGAAGCCACGTGTCCTGAGTTAACTTAGAGGGCATATAAGGTGTGCTGTAGGCAATCTGAAAACATATCACTCGTTGCTGTCGTGGATCCAAGAAGCCATTTATCAAATTTGCAAAAAGGGATGATTATCGTCTTTTGAGCCAAGGATGGCAGTATTTCTGAAACAGGGCAGTTTGTGAACTGTTCGCGTGCTCCTGTGGTTCAAGTGTATCGTGATTGGAGAAATGGCACCATTGCGAATAAGCGACGTTTAAACTGTGGAGCACCACATGCCATTGATGTGAGAGGTGAACGTCGGCTTCAAAGGTGCGTGAGGGCCGATCGACACGCACAGTGGAGGAACTCACTGGCCGAATGAACCAGGGGCTACCGGAAGTGCGTCTAAAACGACAGTTAAGCGAACCCTGCTACGTACGGGGCTCCGATACAGACGGATGCTCACTGCACCTATGCTAATGAAGGTGCCTCGGCAGAAAGGGCTTATATTTGCACGGCAGTATCGGAATTGGACCTCCGCTGATTTTCAAAGTATTGCCTTCTCCGATGAGTCACGTTTTATGCTCCATCGAACGGATGGACGTTGGCGTATAAGGCGAGAATAATCGGAGAACAAACACTCTTCAACCATTGCTGGAGGAACACAAGCTGGTGGGGAGTTAGCTTGGACGTTGGCGTATAAGGCGAGAAACATCGGAGAACAAACACTCTTCAACCATTGCTGGAGGAACACGTTATGGTCTGAGGAGTGTTTTCGTTGTATTCTCTCGGTCCACTCATACCTGTGGAAGGCATTATAGACCGAATTTGTTATGAATCCATCCTTGCAGACCAGGTCAACGCATAAATGCTGATTGTCTTCCATGGGGCGAATGGGATCATCCAGCACGACAATGCGACGTGTTGCACAGCTAGAAATGTCCGAGAGTGGTTGGAAGAGCACGATGAAGACTTCAAAGTACTTCCCTGACCCCCTAATTTCCCAGACTTAAACCCAATTGAATATCTGCGGGACCACCTCGATCGTGGTGTTCTCTCTGTGTTTCCTTCACCACGCACTCTCCAGCAGCTGTCAGATTCACTGCAGTCAGCATGGCTCCACATACCTGTGAACACCTTCCAGCACCTTATTGAGTTACTCCCAGGCTGTCTAGCTGCTGTCCGCGCTGCAAACGGCGGTTACTCTGGATATTAGCTGGTGGTCACAATGATGTGACTCAACCGTGTATAAACATGCATTCGCGAGTCTCTGGCCTTGGAACGATACAGAGGTGTGTTACCTGCATGTTTTGCGTTACTATCCTTGCACCTTTACCTATAACTTGCCAAGTGCTTGCGTTTCATAATTTCACCGTTTTAGTAAACGTAACATTATTTGATTCTCATGCATTGGTTACCATCATCAGAATGAAACTTTGCTCTCCACATGTGAATAAAACGTGCATAGAGTTTTGTAGTCGGAGCAATCTATGAGATAATACATCTCGTTTGTTAGACCTTAAAATAAATTTGCTAAGGGCGATCAAAAAATTGTTAGTCCGCGTATGATGACGATGACAGTTTTGTATTCCGAGCAATGTATGAAATAATACATCTCGTTTGTTAAACAGTTCAGCACATTATAATGGACCATATTCTTATGGTTATATTATATTAAGGTCGACTAGATCAGATAATCGTAAGTTACTGAATCTCTGAGACACGAAGAATGAATCTTTTTTGCACTAGAAAAATACAGCAGACCTGCGAAACAAAAGAAACACATATACTTTGATTAGTAGAATCTTCTGCTAAACACCTTCCGTATTTTATACGTTTCTCACGTACACTTAAATTTAAATGTTTTGGGTATTAGTTCAGAGCTTCGTTTATTCCTTTACTGAATATCTAAGGTATTTAAAAATTCAAATATCGCCCAACGCTAGTTTATAAATTCAATTTACCGAATGATAAAGTGACACAAAGTGTATTTCACTTCCACCTAAAATGTATTTGAATTTTGTAATATCTTAAATGATTCTTTCGCGTGGAAAGTTTGAGTAACTTCATTAACGGAGAGCATTTACTTAACTCTTTTCCCTTGCTTTATGAGGTTTCTTCTCATTGTTCCGGATAATCCGGAAAATTTCAGGTCGCCGATTAGTTCATGCTATTATTTTCCCATTTTTACTCTCAAACAGTTTTCACGAGATAATTGCTTCGCCTTAATCTATTTTTTATTGCGTCGAATCATTAGAAGTGAGGCTGGTACTTAAAACTTTTCACTCACTAGAAATGATGATCTTTTCAGTTTTGAAGTTTTGGTGCAGCTTAGGCTGAAAAACTGCACTTCTGATGTAAATATAACTAAATAATTATTAAATAGCACTTTCGGAATTGTAAAATCCACGAGAAGAAGAAAATGAATTTTTCGAAAAAATTATACCAAATCTATATGCAAATATACAGAACGCCATACTAAAATTTATTCATTTTGAGCAATACATAATAACGCGTAAAAGAACAGCGTCCAGGAACACTGAATATGGCACTAAGTTTGAGTGCGTGTTTAATTATTTCGCGTTTCCAGCTTTTTAAAACAAAGTTTTAACAGATGTCCAGAACATGTACTTTGAATCCAAGGTATTTTAAATCGTGGAAAGCTCATATTTTGATAACGAAGTGAGTCTGGACAGTAATAAATCGCAAAGACAAAACTTTCCCGAAAGTAACAAACATTGGCGAGCATTCCGCCTTTAATTGAAGTGCAATAATTTGTCTCAGGAAGTAAGCTGGTTTCCCAGATTTTTATGTACAATCATTGTTATAAATATCCGCGCACCAAGAAGGAGGCGTCGGATTGAAACGAGATTTTAGTAGTGAGATGGTACATACAAAGGACAAAAATGATTACAATATCACAGCAGCAGGACGATTTCCCGCGGATATACAGTAAGCAGTCCGATCAGCGTTAGTACCACGTCGGACCGCCTCGTTCTCGAATACATGCGGTGATACGGTCCGGCATGAAGTCAAAGAGACACCATATGTTATCCTGGGAAAGATTGGCCCACACAGTTTGCAACTGACGCTCTAAATCACCAACACTGGGACATGGAGAAAGCTGGCGTCCCATCTGGTCCCACACGTGCTCGATGGGCGAGAGATCAGGCAATCTGCCAGGCCACGGAAGCATCAAAGCATGACGTAGACAGTCCTGGGAAACCCAAACCGTGTGCAGACGGGTGTTATCTTGTTGGAAAATGGCTCCGGGCCGTCCGGCCAGGAAAGGCAGCACATGGGGCCGCAGGATCTCTTGTACGTAGCGCTTCTGGGCTGTCAACGTCCTTCAGATCACTGCGAGGGAAGTCCGGCTGTCATACGCGATGGCTCCCAAGACCATCACGCCTGCAGTTCGGGACGGGTGTCGCTGTACAGTGAGATTGGGATTCTAGCGCTCATCCGCGGTCCTCTATACTCTGACACGGAGGTCGTCCGTTCTCATAGAGAAGCGGGATTTGTCGCTTAACACTATACGTCGCCAGTCCGTAGCATTCCACGATGCTCGCTGCTGACACCACTGCAATCCACGCCGACGATGGTCAGGTGTTAATGGCAGAAAACGTAAGGGCCGTCGAGAGTGCAGATTTGCTTCTGCCAGGCGTCTGGAAATGGTTCTGGCAGATATGCGGGTCCCTTGAACAGCCGTCACATGTCTCTGGATATTAGGAAAGAACGTGGTTGGATCTGTGCGAGCTGCTCTCACGATCCCACTGTCCTCTTGCTGGTGGTGTCTGGGTCATCCAGAGCCAGTACGCCGTGTCTGGGTGCCTTTCCGTGTACATACCGCCCAACACAACCGCACCGTTCTGTCCGACCGGCCCAAGGGGCGGCCAATTCGGCGCGCCGGCCACCCTGCCTCTCTCATACGGATGATACGGCTTCGTTCAAACTCCGTCAGTTGCCCGTACGTACATCTACGGCAGCTCCTCGGCATGTCTATCGCTCGTGGATCTCACCTGACTCTTACCGTGCACTTCGGCAAGAATGTGGAGTCCCTGCGTGGCGCCTAATAAACCCCAAAGATTGCGATTGTAGTGCAGGTCGTGGACGTGCTGGCATGCGGAATCGCACGAGACTTTTATATTTTGCATGTCTGCCTTCTCGCCGTAGCTATTCGTCGAGTTTCGTGTTAATCGCACGTTGTTTTCTTGGTGCGCTGATTTTTTATGACAATGAGTGTACTAGCTGGGTGCGAGGAACGTAGATTTTGCGAAAAACTTCCTAAACTGAGGTACACATTTCGTATGTGTTTTTCCAGGTATTCCTGCCACAAACTTTCTCCGAATATGTCCCAGTGGCCACAGACTCTGTCTTCGAACCATTCGTTCGAGATCCGCCCGGACTGAGTCCCAGATGAAGCGTGGGGGGTATGTTTGCCTGCCCCTTTCACTTCTCTTGCACAAGTAACCTTAATGAAGGAATGGGAGACTGCTAATACCTAGTCTAAAGAAATGCTCATATTACTGAATTTAGATACACACTATGTTCGTTTGCATGCGTACGAGGTCTGTCGCAAAAGTACACATATTGCGTTTTTAAAACGTTGTGTGGCAACATAAAGTATCAAATCTGCAATGCCTTGTTGATCTTGGAACTCTGCCAACACAAGACTCAACGCGGCTCGATGCATTTACTAGGCTCTTTGTAACAGTGAAGGAAAGAACATTTTGTTTACTGACTCCGTTACTAATATAAAGCATAGGAATGTCGAACAACGTCATGCCATCAAATTTTGCGCCAAGTTCAGAGAAAATGCAAGAGAAACCTATGAAAAGTTTTAAAAGCTTATGCATACCAAGCTTTATCTGAAGCGCAAGCTTTTCAATGTCTCAAGGGATTTTTTCAAAGGAGTCTCAGAACTTTGAGCGAGTGTTGACAATAAATGCTCATAGGAATGGTGAGGACAAAACTGATGTACTTCTCTCAAACACCTTAAGACCAACGGTAGAAAGAATATACAAGTGGTAGTCGCGACAAACATCCGATACTATGCGCATGACCTGTCGTTAAAAATGATTAGTAGACTCCCGGAGCGGAAGACGGCCAGATTATTGCTAGTCAAAACGAAGAGCAAGATTAACTGAAATACATCCCTTACAAGTCCGAACGTTGTCCCCCGCGCACGGGGAGACTAACGCTACTTGCCGTATTTACAACAGTAAAAGACCTGTCACATTTTCTGCAACATGCAAAACAAAAAAGGTTGGCTCCGGAGCACCAAAAGTAGACCCTAAATCAATGCAAAACGTCATGTGTTCTGAAGAATGGCGTTTTTAACTGCTCCATTTTGGTGGGAGGGTGAGAATTTAGAAACAACAGCACGAAAGCATGGACACATCTTGCATGACCATGACTCTTCCGCCTGGTGGCGGCAGCGTTACCGTGTGGACCATGTTTTCAAGGAAGCGTTTAGGCCCGTTGATTCGAGTTCCCTTAATGCTAAAAGGTGAAGCGTATTTAAACATCATTGCAGACCAACCTGATTAACTATGGACACTTTTCTTCCCCATGGAGATCCATAGCTCCAACAAGACAATGCCACAGTGACCATATTATCTCGGAGTGGTTTCAAGAATATGAATAGGACTCTTTTCCCTGCATGTTTAGCCATCTCAGTCCCCAAACCAAAATCTTGTGGTGCATGAGCTGGACGAAGTGTAACAGGATATCAGAGGTCTAGATCTACCGTCATCCAATCTTTCTTAACTAGGATATGATATCCGACATACGTGTGCGTCAATATTTCACCAGCACTTCCACCAAATCTTAGTCAAATCAATGCCAAGCCGAACTGCTTATGTTGCGAAGGACAAAGGTAGTTCAACGTATGATTAAGTAGTGGTCTTGATAAAATGGAGACTCAGTGTACACTGTCTTAACATTAATACCCGGACGAAATTCCATTTATAGTGAATTAGGTCTTGAGCAAGCTCCACGTCTCAGACCCTACTATAAATATGCTCGTAAGGCTATTATAAGACAATAGCACGACTGTAAATGTAAGACGCGTCGATCGTCAGATTTAACTGATTTCTTTTGCTGATTAACAATAGGATTCAATTTCAGCAAACGCACTGCACGTAACAATTCAGCAACATTAAAGAACCGCGACGTATGGTGATGTGATCTGGAAATGACAGCTCACTGGGGCTAAATCTGAAAGAAACGACCCCATAAATATGAGAAACTTACAGGGGATGACTGCATTGGATTGTCCACTCAGAACGAAAACACACATCGGCTCAAATCACGCAAATCTTGTGTGAAACTAGTGGTACTGATGTTAGCTCTAATACAGTGCGCTGACAACATGGGTTACCAATGTCCAGTAGTCATCCGCAAGCCACTAATCACTTCAAATAATGCCATTCGCCGATTAGCGTGGTGTAAGAAAAGTCGATCTTGGTCTATAGACGAACGGAAAACTATGTTTTGTACTGAAGAGTCACTGTACAAAGTCTATTAGTCTGATGCTCTTTTTTAGGTGTGTAGAATGCTGGGAGACACATACCTTCCTGACTGTCTTATTCCTACATTGAAGTTTGGTGTAGGCAGCGTGATGGATTGTAGCTGTTTTTCGTGGTTCAGTTTGGCACATTAGTTGTTTTGAACAAAACCATTTATGCCGAGCTGTACCTAGGCGTCCTGGAAAATTGTGCACTCCTAAGTTGTTACAGTACTTTATGGAAGACACATATATCGGTCAGCAGGACAGCGCATCGTGACATAATGTACGTTTTGTTAGATTGGTTTGCAGACCTGGGCGTGGAAAAGGTAAACTAGTCAACCCAATGTTCTAGCCAGAACCTTATAGGGAATCTCTGAGACCAATTGTTTCGTCGTGTTATAATGAATAAGTTTTTACTGGTTGGTTGTGTGGTAATTATTATATCATGAATAAAGTTTAACTGGTGGTACTTAATGAAGACACTTAATGACAGAGACCCAACGGCCAGACAGAGGTCTGACAGTACTATGAACTGAGAAAAACGTACTTACTTAAAACCTTTTATTAGGAAACTCCTGGTATCATCCAACACACACACTACTAGTCACACCAATCGTATCACAAGAATGAAGAAGAACCTAATCACATAGAACGAAGCTCTCGGCACAAAATAACGTAGCTCTTTTCACATCGAACAAAACCTCTCCACATATAAACCAAAGCTCTCTGCATATAAACAAAAGCTCTCTCACGTAACACAAAAGCTCTCTTCGCACATAAACAAAAGCTCTCCTAGGTATCGTTAACCGCGCCTATTTATACTGCCTGCCACCACGTCATGACTACACTCGTTGCCACATATCATTCAGCTGGAGAAATAACATCTCGTTAAGTAAGAAGATAATTTACATAGGAAAATAAAATAACAAGAGATAGTAAAATCAAAAGGAAACTGAATCTAGAGTATACGTTACAGTGTGCGTGTAAGAATCGATCTACCATAAAAAAGAATCGATCTACCATCTAAAAATAAAAAATAAATATTATTTTTAAACCTGAAGGTATATTAATGGTACGTGTGGGTGTATATAAACCTCCAAACTCAAAGTAATATAGAATTCTCAAAGTTCGAAAGCAGAGACTGTGGCGTTCGAACAGTTATAAAGCAGATACGGTTCCACCAATAGATATCCGTAACTGTGAATTCATATGAGAAGCGCCAGTTCTTCGCAAAAACTGCGAAACTAACTTAGCTCCGATTCGCCGTTTGAGATATATAAAGTTTGCCGATGTGTTGAACACACAAGTGACAGTAATTGTCTGAAATTTTTATCTTAATGTGTGGCAAAAAGGACTAGCTAAGTACAAAGACTTGTTATATTCATAAACTGTAGTTTGAACTTACCTGTAGTACGAACGGTGTGTATTTTTAAGAAAACGCTGTTCCTAACGAAACAAAGAAATGAATACTATTTAAGAACCTCCCGTAAGCGGCAGATAGACCTAAACCAAATAGTGCCCAAAATTTTCCACATAGCTGCTGGATTTTAAGAAGGCTGCAGCAGAAAAGTTTCTTTTCCCCTTTCATCTCAGCAGTCCTGTCATTGGTGACAAAAGCGCTGCCTACCAGTCTTATTCTCTGCTCCATGACCCGAGGAATGGTTAGTCCCCCTGACATGGAAATCATGCCACTGGGTAGGAACGAGTGACTCTCAAACATCGTGACTCTCCTTTCGTAGGCTCGACGCCATTATTATATCTCTTTTAGTTGGTAATCAATCGGAAAGGATTAATGGCAGTCATCCCCCTAAGTGGCCAATTTGAACAGCAAAGCTAAGGGAAAAGGAACGTTTTTCGATGAGCAGATTCACTCGTTCCAGCTGCGTTCTGCCTACTTCTTAGACAGCGAATATATACTTTCTAGCTGATTTCAGCCTATTTTCTTAGTCCCATGTTAATTTGCTCCATCCACTTAACAGGCTAATATTACTGCATTTATTGTTTTGTGCCTGCCTACCAGTCTTATAGCGCTGACTGATTATATCAGATGTGATGTCATCATTGATTTTAACCAGTGATGGGACGTTCGAATCCTCGAATTTTGCGAATCTTGAAAAATATTCGAGATTCGAAAACTCGAATCTTCGAGCTTTTTCCGTCATTCGAATCTTTCGAGTCTTAACCTAAAAACTTGGCGTTTGGTACTTGTTGTAGAGCGATATTTGTTCGAATTTTTGTCAGCATGAAATCTCCATTAAAGGTTTCTGATTTTTTTTGTATTGCCCTGAAAGAGTTCAGCGTTTAGTGTTTTTTTTTAACTCTTAAAACAAACATGTTTTTCATTTTTGTTAATTTTCTCGAAATGATTTACTCAATTTAGTGTTCCGTGTTTAGTGTTTATCAACATTAACTCTTAAAATAATCCCCCCACTTCTACACTTGCTTTGATTTAGAAAGGTTTTGGAACTTTTTGTTATTAAAGAAAAATGTCAAAAAAGTGAATTGTTATTCAAATATTTTTTTGTTCAGAAAATGGAAAATGAACCTCAAGAGTTATGTACGTACTTCATATAGTAAATATAAATTATAAATTTCATTTGTATCTTCTTAATAAGTATAGATATATTTTTTAAAAACTATTCTTGAATTTGTTTTTCATTAAACACAGACTTCAATTTTTGCTTCAATTAAAAACTTTTAATTTTAAGTAGAAGTCTTTTCTTTTCCTTTTTTTCTTATAATTATTCTTATATGAAGATTTCGAGAGATTCGGGATATTCGAGTGATTCGAGAACCGATTTGGATTCGGATTCGAGAAAATTTAAGATTCGTCCCACCTCTAATTTTAGCTATCATCCGTTTGATTGTCTGACTCAACATATTAGACATCCTTCAAAGTTTTATATACTTCATTATTAGTTTTTTAGCGAACCTGAGGCTCTCTTTTCCTTTGACATCAGGTAACAAGTAAAAATATTGCAACTACAGGAATTTCTGACTTTTTTCATAACATTTGAAAATTCGGCTAAATTTCTTTTCTTGCCAGAATTAAACGTATCATAGGTGATTTTTTTCAGAAAATTTGCACTCTTTTCCATCTTACTGCACGAAATCATATCTGCAGGTACACTGAAAAATAATAGCAACTATGTAGGAAGGCCGCTTGTGTTTGTATGTGAAGGGGAAAGGCATTTAATATTTATTTATTACAGATTATAATATTTTCTAACCTTTATAATGGGCACACTAAAGCAACATTTGAACAATTTCTTTTTGCGTCGATGTACTGCAAATATTACCAAAGTTTTCCGTAAATTTTTCTAGCTGTACTGATGAAACATTTTTTTCACTAGATAACATCAATTTAGATGTTTTGCTTTATCACACTTCATTTTCTAAACATCACACTTGAAGAAGCGCTAATGAGGAACCCCTTGCTTTGAGTTTTTTGAAATGCACTATTTTCCTAGCTTTCAAATATATTTTAACAACATATTTGCGTTTTCCACTATGTGCTTCCTTATAGAAATTGTATTTTCACGTAAATGTTAGGGTGTCTTTAGGAGAAAGTAGGTGCTTATCTTATCACTACGCCAGTCCCTTCTCCCTTTCGGTTTAGGGCATCGTATCGCTGCATCTAATTGTCAGAGTAGAAAAATTCCACCTTTGCGTAGTAATGCATGAATTATGACAAGAAAAATTTATTTTCTTTGTCTTCTTCAGATGCATTTCTTGGCGTTAAGAATGTAAATGCAGATCAAATAAATTTGAGATATCTATTTAGAACCACCATCAACCACTCTATCCAAAAAATCCAATTGAAAAAATTATTTTGCAGATGAATTTTATAACGTTGAGAATTTTGCCCACACACGTACCTTCTTATAATAATGGACAGTTTTCCCGCTAGAAGGCGTAAATTTACATTCAATTTTCCTCTGTATTTCTGCTTCTGAAATTCGATCTGCAATATTTATTTTTTCTTCGAGCACATTTCGGTATACGGAAAGTGTTGCGTACGTTTTCAACAGTTTCATAGCTCACAGTTTTGCTACTACGGGGGCGTAATTGCATGTTTGTTTATTTTAAACCGTATTTCAGCTTCTAAAATCCCTACAAGAAGAACTGTATTTGTGCTCATATGTGGAGCATACTGAGCACAAAAAATAATTATAGACATTTCCTGCTCAAAATAGTATGCCATGTTTTTCGGTTTAGGGAACGTAAATCTACATTTCGTTTTCCTAGCTATCTCTACTTCTAAAATTTCGAGTTTAAAAATCATTTTCTTGCATGATACCTTTCGGAAACGGAGGCATTTTGAATACATTTAAAAAAATATTTGTGATGAACAATTCTCCGGCCAGGCGGTGTAAGTGTATCTCCATTTCCGAAATTTCATCACGGAATACCATTCACTATGACAAGGATTGTGCACATTCCACACTCAAAAATCGCACAGTTGTCCATTTAGATGTGGTAGATATAGATCTTTTGTATCTTCCTAACTATCCCTGTTTTCATATGTAACTCTTTTTGTTCTTCTGAAAGACTTATTTCATCATTGCATTGTATTTCCCATGACGAACACTTCGTAAATTATAATAAAGCCTTAAATGCAAGATTTCATATGCCGATAAAATGAAGAATATATATTTTTTATTATCGCACATTTTTTGTGTCAAAAGATGTGCCTATTACGCCGATACTCTCGTTTCACATTTTTTGTGCCTGAAATAACTTTTTTCCGTCCCAGTGGCCAAATGGTCCTACGCGCATCTCTCTGACTAATCACCAGAGTTTGACTGATTTAAATCCCAGAACTGCATGAGTGGTGCTCTCTTCTTACGACGCTGGTTCTTTCCCTTTCCTGAAACCAGTGGCTCCAAATTACGGATGGACGTTTCATTATAGCTTAGTGCGCCACCGTGAGGGGTGCGGTGGTATAAACGCTGACCTCTGACCGTTCGTCCGAGTGGGCTGAGATTCGAGCCCCAGATGAGACATCGGTGGTGTGTTAATTTTACGACACTCGCTTTCTCCCTTTCCTGAAACCACTCGTCCTAAATTAGGAACGGGCAACTGCTTACAGCCAACTCAGTTATTCAAGCTGTTCGTTAAACCTTCCAAAAAGATGCCACAATTTGCCACGAACTTTCTAGCTTAGAGACGTTTTCTCTACTAGGTTATGAAAAATAAAATACTTTCGTTAGAAAATACGTTGTCGTACCCAAGCATTCTGTAGTAGTCCATTTTGTTAACACATGATTTAACTCTGAACTTGTGTTCCATTGGATGTGTCCCGATGATCGCGCATTGGCTCTCGGCAATTATATGAAGAGAATTGCATTTCTTATGATCCTTTCATAGCAACTGTAGTACAGGAGAAGCGTAGAGCAGAACAACCGTTAGCACAAATCATGCATAAAATTTTATGTTACATGCAGTAGATTCGGCGAAACTAGACACATATTCAAGACAGAAAGATTATAGCTTGAGCCATAAAAGCTTGTCTGAAAGCTTGTAACATTAAAAGAAAAATCCATTTGATAGCTTGAGCGCAGCTTTTATACTTGAGTGCAGCTCTCATGATGATAGCTTAAGCGCAGCTTTTAACTGCTTCAAAGCTTGTAACATTAAAAGAAAAAATGTCCTTTCTGAATGTCACTCACAAACTACTCTGTGCGTGTATAAAATTTAAATTTCCGAGTAATAACTTAAGTGTTAGTTAATGCATGTTAACTCCCGATCTGAATTATACTCACGCATATATCCATTTTAACTATTCATTTGGAATCTCTTATGGATTATTTCAAAGAAAAGGAAGGCTGTCTTTATAAATTTAAAACAATGGTAGTTGTTAAAGGAAGGAAGTTCATAGAGAAAACCAAGCTCTTGAGCACTAGCAATTTCTGCGGATGCAGAATCTAAAATAAACACACAAATGCTACTTTCTATGAACAAAAACTGTCGAACTTCTAAGAAGTGTAAGGTAATTTAGTTTGCATTTTATGAATCTAAAAGCTAAGGCCAATAAAATTGAAAGAAACGGTACTTGGAACTCATAAAATGTTCTCATTCAAAATTCTGTGTAAGTTCAAAAATAAAATGCTTTTCTTCCAAAGTTGGAAAAGAAAAAACGTGTACGGTTAACAAGAAACGCTAAATTTCCCAAAGACTTTATTCGATGCTTTTGCCAGCTCGTTCCGAACTTCCTTTTTTCTTTTTTTTTTTTTTGGTGACCAGTAAAGTAATTACAGGATTACGAGCATCGATTTACTGATTGCAACATTGTGGCTTCAGGTAATTTCTCAAAAGTCCTAATTGCGTGTGACAGATAATCTTTTCCCATTATCTTTACTTCAAATACCATTTTTCAGAAGCAAACCTAATAATCCCTTTTAATTTCTGTCTTCAAACTAATTTCATGATTGTAATCAACAGCAGAGAAATAAACCACCTTTATTTAATTTGTCACGGGTACAAAAGGCTACGGATTGATGAAAGTTTGCAATTGCGTGAGGAAAAAATAGTTATAATCCCTTGCTTATTGCAAAAGATACCCCACAAGAAAAACATTTCTTCAGCGTTGCTTTTCAATTCTGTGTGCGGTTCAAAAATTACAAATTTAGGAGTGCAGTGTGTATGTAGAAAACATGTGAATCCAAAGTGATGGCAAAATATTACATTTTTCGTGTTACTTTATTTAGGCATAATAAATAGGTACTAAAATGTCTTAAAAAGAGTGTTTATGGAGTCCAGTTGTATAATTTAACATGATAAGTAAGTGGAAATGTTTGAAGCAACAAACATACTTCATATTATGATTTTTGTAACTATTACTCGTTTGTGTATATCAAATTAGTAATGGATATTTCTATCACTTAATAAACACTTTTTCATAAACGCCATTTTGTTGCGCTCAGAAGGTAGTGTTACACGGCACTAGCAGTGTTCCTGCCGAGTCGGCCGGTAACGGTGCTTGGGACCTGAAGTACAATTTAGTTGGCCGCGGCACCAGGTGAGAATCTCAGGTGCACTGCTGCACTCAAAGATTCACACCAGAACATAAAAAATGAAAAGTTGAAGAATGACCCGAAGCATAAGGCTTGGGTGAATCCACCGTGTGAACAAAATAACAACAACAAATAAAAAATAAAATAAACTAAAAAAACGATACTTTGGGATCAGAGTTGTGATGAGGTTCACCCGCAATCACCAATTCGTGACTGAGTGTAGTGGTATGGATCTTACTCCGGTACATTCAATCCCCAACCAGCCAGTACAACACTCACTTTCGCAAATAACACATGATTTTCAAATACACAACACAACATTTAATAACGTTCTGCGAGATTTAAACAGATACGGCGCTCTCTGGGCGTATAGACAATTGCCCCTCTTATGTGGGCAGCATACGGTGTCACACATTACTGTCGGAAGACACAAGCCGACTGAGTCTCCACCGGACTATCTGAACAAGAGATACTACTCGTTTACACACTAAATAGAGCTGCAGGTGATATTCATATACAATTGCTTAGAGAATGAAAAAAAAATTATATGCAAACGATCACATTAAAAATACTCGCTACACAAAATACACAAGCACGTTAATTTGCGGTATAAGATTATAGGTGCGAAATACTGCCAAAGTTAATTAACTAAATCTAATAAGCATGCACATGCAGATCCCTTCTCCGCTCGCTTTGGCCCTGAACCAAAGTTAAAAGAAACTGTCCCGCCCAGCGGAATTTGTGGCCACACCCTCTCCCTTATTCATGTAAAAAAAAAAATAATCAGGAAATGGGCCCTGTAAGAAATTGAAATCTGTATGTGCAGGTATTTCCTCTGAGGTTCAGTCACTCAGCATTACTGCATCTATGTCCATGCAGCTTTGGGTGTCGGGATGGCACAAGTTCGCAGATGTGCGAAGAAAGAAAAAAGGAAATATTCATCTACTTACAGTTTCGTGACTTTGCTGTGCAAATCCGTTGTGCATGACATAATATCACACGACAAAAAAAACACGCACACACACTTGCACCATGTGGCAGCACCGATGATTCAACACTTCACTTTGACGCTTGATGTAAATGAAGCACACAATTAAAATGGTGATATCACGCCGCACTTTGTTGCGCTGATGCGAGTATACACGGATCCACTCTTGTGAAGATTTAAAGGTGGCCGTTAAAAAAAATAGCCCCTCTCACATCTGCTGTTGCAGTTTCCGAGACTGATTTTCTGTGTTCCTAGGAAATGATTTCTGTTGTCGTGAAGAAATAATTGTGAACATCAACTGCTTGGAGAGTGGAACACATTCAAATCCGCTGCTGCTATAGTAGATTCCGTCCGTCGCTACCTTCCGTCCTTTTTGACCGTTCATTCCCAATTCAGTCAGTTCCTTTCCGTTAGCATAACATCTACCCTGCCTGAGTACGCAGTTCAAATATGTCCCTCGCAGGTTTTGTTTCCATTTTTTTATCGAGTTGCGACCGCCAGCCCTGAGATTAATTTTCTCGGCCGAGCGAAATCAGACGTGCTTTTACCTTAAGCGTATATCGGCAACTCAACATTTCACCTGTATATTTGTTAGGTATCGAAGCCACAGCTCTTACGCTCATATTTTTCTTTCGCCATGTTTTTATCCCGTCGCACTTACACGTAGTGGCTTAGCTGCTTACGTGACCACACACACGCACACATGGGGCCTCGCTTCGCCCCGTAAGACAAGCGCGTCTCTTCACTTCCTCCACAGTAGGGGATGAATGGGGGTGACGATTCCACACTGCAGTGGTTGGCATCCGAACCCGACTTTGCTTGGCTTCGCTTCTCATTGGAATGGCCACTGTCCATTCGCAGACTTCTTAATTCCCCTGTAACTTGGCTTTCATTAGGCCAAACAGTCGCTGATTTCCATTACGCTCCAGCCTAGAAATTGCAGCTTTATCACGCGGATTTAGGCATTCCGCTGTTTTTATGGCAATCTGGCATCTCCATCAGCCGCCTCGAGTTGTCTCCATGTCTTACCAAATGCGGGGAGGTTTGCTGCTTCATTTTTCCCCAATTCATTTTTCTGCAGATCCAAGGCATCCAGCCTGTCACATCGGAGAGCGTACAGACAACTAAACTTTCTTCCTTATTTTCACGCTAAGTGCGAAATCTTATTTTTCTGCACGGACCACACAGAGAGCAATTGTTCTCGAAAATGCCCCAAACAATCGACGAATTTACGATTATTCGCTAAACCTTTTGTCCCCATCTTCATTCATTTACTCAAGTGGACCCCTCTTCGAAAGGTACCACTTTCCCTTTCCGTGTTGCTTAGGCTCCCGTCAGATGCGCCCTGATATTTATGACCTAACAGAGCTATTCTGAGACCACCCAGCCAGAGAGAGAATTCTTCGCCTCTTTTCTTTCCAAACCCCCAGATAAAACTTTATCTGCTGTTTACACTTTTAAACTCCAATCAAGCCTCGAACATAATTAATACTTAATTAATTTCACACATCAACCACGCCCATTAATTACTAAATTAATGGCGGGGGTGGCTCGTAACATCGGCCCCTCCTCAAGAAATCCAGAAGTCCTCTTCTGGGCCTATCGCTTTGCTCTTATCAATTTCCAGAGCAACCATTGAGTGCTACCTTTTCCCACTGGTAGAAACAATTCAAAATGGCAAAAATATTGCGTTTCTTGCCTTCAAGAGCATTGGAGCGACTTCCTAATTATCCCGCAATTTTGTTAATTAATTTTAGAGAACAGCCGAAAGAAAAAAACAACGTAAATGAGAAATAAATAAAAAAAAAACTGAACTGTAAAAGAACATGTGAGCCTGCCGAACTGTGATTCCTAGCTGCCTCATACCATACGCGACATGGCGGACAAATTTTAGAGTTTTCTTCAGGTTTTAGGATGGGGGGGTGTCCACTGTAACAGTAGCCAATATTTTTTTGTCTATAATCACCATGAATGTGGTAATGCCGCGCAAAATATTTCCAGGATAATCATTGAAGAGACAAAGAATGTGAATCACGTGAAATCTGCATTAAAATGTTAAACAAGGGAAATGACACCTAATTCTCTTGTAAGGAGGATGACACCTAATTCTCTTGTATGGAAGATGGCACGTAATTCTCTTGTAAGCACGTCTTTTGAATCCTTTACGATATGAAAGCACACTCCAAAGCCGATTTTTAGAAGAAATAAGTTCAGTAAAACAGAGAGCAACTGAAAACTATATGCCTCGTAGGAAAAAAAACTGCGCATTATTTATCTCTTTATAGTGGATTGAACCGGTTACTAGAAAAATCAACTGGATTGTTATACAATCTGTAAAAAACTAACAAAAGGAAACAGCTACTAGAAGCTTACAGAAGTAAAATGTACTCTGTAAGCTACTAAATATCGCAAATCGTACACAAAGCGTTTCTCGCAACGAAAGATATCCAAGCCAAAGGGACTTTTCAAACCGGGTTCTTAAGAAACCTTTCAAGTATGGTATAAATGGAAATGAACTCTCACAACTCCAAGTTGCGAAGCTGTATGATACAAAAATTAGCGAATACACGAAAATTATCTCTCGCTACAAACATTATCATTAGCAAAATAAAGTTCAAATCTGACCTTCAGAAACGAAGATATCTTCATTAAAAAGATGCACGTTAATGCCACTCAGAGGGAAAACTAAAGCATTATTTGGAGAAAAATACGTAGTACACAAACATTTTCTGCAGTGAATAGCGCTTCTGCTTGAAAAAACCCAACACTATTTTAATGAGATGTTTAGAAGCGAACATAAGATTCCAAAAATGTCTAACACATAAATATGCGCTTACACCCCCTAGTGGCAAAGCATTTCGTCATACTGTGAAATTCATGAGAAATATTAATCGCTGTGATATTTATCTAACGCAAAAAATATTTTAAATCCAATTTTTAAAAGTGGAGATTTCGGGAAAAGTATAACATATACTTACGCTCCTAGCAGTAACACCATGAATTATTTCAAAATTGAAATTGTCCTTAAAAAGTGCCTTCATCTTAAAAGATATGGGTAGTTAAAAATAAGTTTTAATCATATTTTTTTTTATTTAATAGCATGTGCACTTAACGACCCCTAGCGGCGAGATTATGCATATGGATCGCCGTTTCCATAGTCTGGGCCTTCGACTGAAAAAATAACTTTTCAAAACGGATTGATAGTTACAGAGATATGGTGCCAACAGACGGACAGATATAGTGATACTATAAGCACGCACTTTTTTTTTTTCGAAAACACGTGCTAAATGAGCAAAAATTTGTTTTTTGACCTCTGAAAACTGCGTTAATAGCCAAAGTTTGAAGTTAATAGGGAAGAACGACATCTCCGGTATCGCGAATGCTTTTGGCCACCGTGAAGAAAGTAACGGGTTAACTGCGAAATATCTTGATAGCGACCAATGTACTGAGATCGGATGGTTGATCATTATAACAACCATCGAATAAGCAAATGTTCTTTTATTATTTGTTTTATAGTTTCTGTCAACGGCATTTAAGTGCCACGGAAATATCCGCATCAAACTATCCGATTCTTTCACAGGACCTCTTTGCGCTTATAACGTATTTGTGAACAATAGACGTGCAATAATAAATTTCTTTTGAGAAAGTTCGACTTTGGCAAATCTTTAGCCGGAGGTTAGCTAAAGAAAAGAACGGTGCTTTCGTTCAGACAACAAATCACTCTTTTATTACGTCGGTTTTTCCACTGAGAATTCCAACCCACAAAAAATACAGAAATGGCAAAGTTGTGAGACAGACTTTGGAATGCATTACTTACGCATGCTTTGGACCTACTTGTTAACCTTAGATTATCTGGCTTTCAATGTTATATGGAGTTGAACTAGATACTTTAAAATTGGGAAGAAACCCCAAAATTGATATAAAGTGCATCAGGCCTGAGATTTAGCATCGCCTAATAACGACCATGTCTGCGTGTGTGGCTTGTGAAAACATAAGTTTGTCCGCGACGGGCATCGGATACGTGTCGCCTAACTGCAGAGTAAGTCGCCATCCCAACTGAACTACGCGGACATTATGTCTCGCTGCAGATTTGTCGTCTTGACACATGTTTTCATCTGCGTTGTACGTCACAGGCTGACTACCATTCAGTGTGGTTAAAATTCCTAACATGTATTCACATTTCTCTACGAATATGAAGAAAATCTAGCAGCATTCTATAGAAACCGCTCAGGCGTCGATTAACATATGAGCGGAATGCGGCCCACGACTGATTTCATATCTCAACATAAACGATTTAATAAAAATATCTTCCACAGAAAATCTTCCAACCTATAGATCTATATTATCAAGCTACTGGAGCGCTGTCTTTGCTAGAACAGCACAGCACTACAAAATGGTTAGAAGAGACTCATGAACGGTGGTAGTCCTAATTTTGACTTCCAAGGCTTCCAAACAGGTCGATTGTACCAGCATGCTGAAGTGAAGAGAGTATTTGTTCCCGTGTGATTGCGGCTGACGTGGAAGACCGATTTATTGTAGTAGAACTAGAGATACAACAAAGACAGGTGTTAGTCAAAAGTAAGATGCTCATTCCGAAACTTGACACCCTGATAGTTGCCAAAGGATGATGAGAAACCTTCCTGAAGTTTCACAACTTCGGAGTAGCATAGACCTGTCACTAAAATACACTGGCGGAAAGTGAAAAAAACACCAAGAAGGAGACGTCTGATACCAACAAAATTTATACAGCATAATAACGGAATACAGAGGATAACGTGATCAAAACATTATGGCAAGTATTTGCTGGTAAACTGAAAAATAACATTTCCATGTAACATGGTTAGTACGAGGTTGAACCGCCATGAACTGCGTCACACTGTGCAATTCTGGCATGGAGTCTGTCGTACAGACGTTGGATGTAAGTTTGGGGTATTGAGTTCCAAGCATCCTCAACCTGGACGCGTAAATCAGGGATGGTCGTGGCTGGCCGTGGAGACCGAATAAGTCGTTGTGCCATAAAATCTCACACGTGCTCAATGGGGGACAAATCCGGTGAACGTGCAGGCCATGGAAGTTGTCTCACACCCTGAAGTGCATGTTGCGTTGCACATGCCGTGTGCGGGCGAGCGTTATCTTGCTGGAAAACACTACGATGGACCGACCTTACAAATGACACAACAACAGGCTGAATGATGTTGTTGATGTAGGAGGTGCTGTTTAACGTACCCGGTACAAACACTAGTTGTGTACGGGAGTGATAGCTGATCGCTCCCCACACCAGGAGACCAGGTGTACGCCCTGTGTGTTGCTGACGGATGCAAGAAGGGTGGAGACGCTCCCCTGTGCGTCTTCGAACACGCATACGGCCATCGGAGGCTCCCAAGCGGAATCTGCTTTCATCGCTGAACACGACAGATCGCCATTGCGTTCTCCAGTGCAGATGTTGGCGACACCACTGCAGCCGTTCCTGACGGTGGGCTAGAGTCAGAGATACACATGCCAGAGGCACACGTGCACATAGTCCTGCATCCAGTAGACGGTTGCGGATTGTTCGCAGTCACCTCAGATGCAACGGCAGCTCGGATTTGCGTCGCAGTGGATGTTCTGCTTGACAACGCCGCTCTTCTTATGCGTCGATCGGTCCGCTCATCAGTCCGTCTGTGACTCCCGGTTCCACGTCTTCTCGTGTGAGAATGTTCCTCGGACCATCTACGCCACCATCGTGCCCCCACCGATACTGCCAGTCCAATTCGCTCCGCAATACGACGATACGACCACCCGGCCTCGCGGATTCCGACTAGACGACCTCGCTCAAAGTCCGAGAACTGCTGAAATCTTACACGTCTTCCATGTTCAGGCATTGCAGCTTCTTCAGGGTCTTCGCACGTGTCCGTACGCCGACGACTGATTACATTCACTTCGCCGTACTCCTTAAATACTACCGACGATAATTTGCATATTATGCCGTGCTGTGGCGTAAGCGCTAACCGGTTGGTCCCGAAATTAACATCACACCTACGTAAACTCGACCCCATTAATATATGTAAATTTCATGATCGTCCGCCAATTCCGTCTTGGTGTTCTTTTTTCACTTTCCACCACTGTATGTACTATTGTGACTGAAGACCTCATTGTGAAGCCTAACTTTAAAACTTTATATAAGGAGAATACATTACTCAAATGCAAGTGAAATGTAATTCTACTTTTTGTTCCTCCATCACAGTCTATGTCATTTACTTACTATTTTAACTTTAAAATATATACTTTGTTGTTTGGATTTTCAAACATACATTCTGTTTAGCAAGTCTGTTTTCCAATTTTACCTTTTTAACACGTTTTAATTAGTTTATTGCATTTATTTTTCTGTTACTTCCAATGCATGCATTTCTGTTCGATTCTTTAATACAATACGTTCCCAAAACGAGAAACGGTTGCCTTCCCACATCCTTCGGTTTACACTTTAACTCACCGTACAAGTAAAGAGCGCAAATGACCTCTATACACAATATCTCATCTTTTACGAGAAATATTCTTGACATCCGGTTAACGAGTGTCAAGAATAGATCTTTGTCTTTCATATTCCGCTGCCTGTCTTGGTGACCAGGGATCAAATGTCCACTTAAAACTCAAGTAACAGCAGGCTTAAGCACCCATGACTAACAGGTTGAATCTTGATTCGATTTTGTATACGGCGACAAATAGATTTGATGCTGCGCATTGTCGGTGTTTGGCATTCAAACACTGAGTTAAACGATCTAAACCTTGAAAGCATTGCCAAACAAGAGAATTTCATAAAAAGCTGAATCCATACTATTATACTGATGTCCAAAATTGACGTGATAACAGTTTATAGTCGATTGTCTCCTGAACGAGACCACCGATTGTAAAGATTTTTCAGACGTGTGCAAGGGGAAACACTAGATCGATGTACCCGAACAACACTGTGGTAGCTCTTATGGATATATGCAAATGACGACCACAAGTCATCAAGCTGGCAGGCACAAGACATGGATAAGCGTTGTTCTGAGCGGAGTGCGGCAAGTGAAGCTTGAGTTAGACTGGTAGTGGAAGAATATTTCCGCACTGTCTCTTAGAATATTCTCTACGGTCGAGAGCGATTGGTAGATTGGAAGCAGGTCAATCACAAGCTCAGAAAACAAGATGGATGAATGTGTCGTGGCAAATGGCCCCCAATTTCTGGAGATCGTTCCAGGACACATGAACAATCAGCAGTAGGACAGGACAAGAACACGTGGAGTCACAAGTCAAGACGACCGGTATCTGCTTCTAAGAGCGTGCTGCCATAGGGGGTCGACAGCCATGCAACTCTCGCAGGAGCTCTCTTCTGCTGCGGGAACCGCGATATAGAGGCCAACAGTTTAGAGTAGACTCCACAAGAGAAGTCTACATGCAAAAACACCAATGGTCTGTAGCGCACTCGTTGCATCGCACAGAAGGGTCCGTCTGAATTGGGCCCGATAACATCATCTTGGGCACCTGAACAATCGCCTGTGTACTCTTCAGCGATGGGTCGTGGTACGGGCCTAAATATGGATTCTCGTCGTATGTACATTTGGAGATACACGGGAAGCCGAAATCTTCCCTCCAACATTAAGAGGAGTTATTTAGGGTGGTGCATGCTAGCCCAAACCAGGAGTCCTCTACTGTGGTGGAGGACTCCTGGTTTAGGCTGGCCCGTTGAATAGACGCATGGAGCTGTACGTGTTTCCAGGAGGCACACTGACTGCTGCACGCTACAGGATGACACCATAGAGATATATGCACGGCTTTTCAGGGGTGCTGTTGGTCTCCAGTTCCATTTTATGGACGGTAACGCCCGTCCCCATAGGGCTCGGGTAGTCGACGAATACCACAATGATATTAAGAGGATGGAACGGCTCTCGAGGTCTTCGGAATTTAATCCGATAATAGGTTCTTTCAGACGTCCTGGAAAGAGCATTTGCAAGCCGGCATCTTCCTCCCAGGACCCTCCAGGGACTCCTAAGCGCCATGGTGGAGGAATGGCACTTATTGCTTCAAACACACAATCACACCTTAAAAACAGCATCAGGGGTCACTGTGCGATCTGTTTGCTGCATCACGTTTGGACTGCCTTGAGTCATACGCACGCGTTCTCGTTATTCGGAGAAGCCGTTCGTTTTCTGGTGTGCGTTGCTGCATTGATATACACTGCTGGACAATTGCTAAGGACGGATCATAAACGGCTATATAGCGCATAAAAAAGTAAGTGTGTTTGGATGCCAAGTAAAATAAAATAATGTCAGAATGCCAAGACATTACAAGAAAGAAAAATTATTGTGCTCTGAAATTCAGAATGCTTTGGAACGTGTTCAAGGGACAAACAGGCCATTTTGTGCAGAATACGTAAACGTAAAAAATGCAATTACCGTCCGGTAAGGGTGTCCTTGTTTATTGGAGGGCATTGGCGACCAGCAAGACTCCTCCCCAAAGCATTCCACACATTTTCAATGGGATTCAGATCTGGAGAACGTGCTGGCCATACGAGGCGTTGAATATCCTCGCTCTCAAGACACTCCTGGACAGCGACTGTTCTATGACATGTTGCGTTGTTGTCCATGAAAATGAATCTATCACAGACAGCACCACGGAACATGCGAACATGCGGTAGCAGAACATCATTAATGTATCGTTGGCCAGTCATGGTCCCAGTTCGAAGCACATAGAGGGACGTACACCCATTGATCATGATGCCAGCCCATACCATGATACTACATGTCGGATATCGGTCACTTTCCTGTATGTTTGCTGGACAATATGCAGTACCACTATCACGCCAGATCAGTTGTCGTCGACAATCAGACGATAGACTGTATCTACTCTCATCTCAGAAGAGGACAGCAGACAAGTCGTTGTCAGTCCAATTGCGATGTTGATGGCACCATTGCAAACGGGCGGTACGGTGACGTCTTGACAATGGGATGCACACAACAGGACGGCGGGCGTATAGTCCTCCTTCATGCAAACGTCTGGCGACAGTTTTTCGGAAGATCCGCTTGCCGGTAGCAGCCATAAACTGATTTGCTACCTCACTAGCTGTGCTGCGTCGGTGTTTTTTTTGTTGATAGCACTATGTACCGATCTTCTGCAGATGTCGTACTGCGAACACGACCTCCCCCGTGACGTTTTCTACACTCTCCATTTGTTTGAAATGATTTCCAAAGCCTTGAAACAACACTGTGGCTGACGTCGAACTTCCTGGCAACATCTGTTATTTTTCGCCCTTCTTCAATCTTGCCAATAATACGGCCACGCGTAAAATCATCTAGGTGATGTCGGGAAGACATACTAAAAATTGCAAATTCGTCAATTGATTCTTTCCCTTTCAACTTTGCGTTTGAACAACCAACGGTCAATACGCGTCAAATCCTTTACATCTCTTATCAGCGCAATGACGTCACGAACAAGTTCGGCAATCCAAAATTTGCATACGCACAAAACGTCTTACTGTATCCCGCACTTATGCTAGTTTCCACATTTTCCTGCCTTCCATTTTATGGTTGCTATAGTTGCTATTGTCATCAGTCCTTAGCAGTTGTCCGGCAGTGTATTATGTCTGTACCAACGGTCATTGAACTCTGTCGTTTGGATTTTGCTTTACTCAAACTTTTGTGTGGGGTTCCCACGTTAATTTTAAATACTAGTGTACCCTAAAGGCTACATGCTCTTAACATTCGGCCTGTTTTGTTTTAAAAATTTATTTGGGAATGGTGTTCAGAATCATTCACACTTGTAAACATAATGTATTTGCATTCATAAGCCCATTGTTTAAAAAAACACAAGCTGCTGCTCCTATTCTTCAGTGAGCGTGTTTACTTACAGTAATAACGTACATCTGGGCGGAAGTACTCGCACAAAAGGTTTCATAGCTGTTTACAAAATTCATCGTCAGGTGCTACTAATAATATTCTGCGCAAAACACATTAAATGCCCTTTACGTGTGAATTCTGGTTTGAAGCATTCCCAAATGTATCATATAAAACATTATGTACATGAACAGGAGGTTTCAATTTCATATGAACATTGCTTTCGGCAGGGAACGTCCTTAATGGAAGGTAGATATTCTCATTTTTTGGTCATTCTCTTCAACTCACATGGTTAGGCAGGGGAAATCTGCCTTTAGCTTCTGAGACTTAATTGGTCAAGCACTCTTTTCCCGACATCGGTCTACCACACAACCATTTTAGCACAGCAAGGTGTTTGCATTTATTATCTTCACCCACTCGGTCAATTAGTACTTTAATAGATTTTTGTCTCTCCCTAAGATCTCTTCGTCAAAGGAACGTAAGATCGTCTGTCAGTGGATCTTTCTTTCTTTTTCGCTTAAACAACCCAAGCGAAACCCAAGTTTATAAGGATTATCGGTTCCTTAATTCGAACCGACTGCTCTGGCGTACGACGAGAACAAACACCCACACTTCACCTAAGAATAGAGCTGATCACAACCTTGCCGGTTATACAGAAGCCCGGATTGCCGGTCTGATCACAACCTTGCCGGTTATACAGAAGCCCGGATTGCTGAACACACAAGCAATGGGGTGGCCATCGGTGCATCTAAAGATAATGCTTAATTTTTTCTTATTGGTAATGCTGGTGATAAGAAAGCAACCTTCCTTTTAGCATACACAACGTGAAATGAGTTAGCTTTGCATTAAAAACACCTACATAATAACGTGTTGGTCCACCTGTCGGCTCGCAGACACCTAGGAACAGATTCCACAAGGTGTCGAATATCCTCAATCCGTGACTTGACCAGTGCCCGCTACATCAGCTCAGTCAGTTCAGGCTGATTCCCTGGAAGGAGATTAGCAGTTCTCACATCCCGTTCTTGTATATCCTACAGTTGTTCAATTGGGTTACGATCAGGGGAGTTTGGGGGCCATGGCCATGTGGCAAATTAGTTGTGTCCCTTCAACCACTCAGTAGTTATACGAACCCGATGAAAAAGTGCATTGTCCTGTTGAAAATAAAACTGTGATCCTGGTAAACGTCCTGCAGATATAAATGGAGATGGTCGGCTAACGAGTCCCCATAGCGTCCACCATTCAAGTTTGTGGGATGATAACCTAATGACTTAGAGCTTTCCAGAAATAAGCTCCTGAGGCCAGATCACCACCTTTACCGGCCTGTAGAACTCCAACTATGCATCCATGGGATAGGGCTTCGTACTGTTTACGCCAATGCGAACTCTCCCTTCAGTACAGTGCAGCAGGAAACGGGATTCGTCACTCCAGACGACCTCCTTCCATCAATCGAGGGTCCATTGCTGACGTTCCTTGGCCCATGCGAGGTTTTGTTTGCCATGACCGGGCATCATTATGGGTACCGTCGTTGGTGTCTGGTTGCGGAACCCCAACCGAGGAAGGTACGGTTCATGGTGCATGTTAAATAGGTCGAACTACTGCACCGCTGTTGTTCTGGTGGGTAAACTGGGTGACTGTTGTACGTCGTTGCTAAGGTATAAGTCGTGACAACCGACACTTACCTCTAGGATCAACCGCTCGTGGGTGACCAATGTGAGCCGTTTTACTTGATGTCTGTGCATGGTTATTCCAATCCTGGTACACACTTGATACAGTAGTAAGGGACCACTCAGCAAGTGCCGCTGTTTCTAAAATACTGGCACCTGCCCTTCGGGCCCAAATTATCTGGCCGCAGCTAAATTAGCTTAAGTAGAAATGTTTCCCCGTTACTGGCAAACGTTTACTGATTACGTTCAGAGGATAGGTGTGCACAATGCATAGTAACTACACGTGACGTTCATAACACGTGGTACTTCGCTCTCGCTGCGGATATGTAAAACGGAATTGCTCTCCATTGGTTAGCAATGTTGGTTCTTAGAATGTTTTGAAAACATAAATGAGAAATTGGTATCTTTAGTACTTTCTGCGACCACGGGGAACAGTAAATCACCGATGACGAGGCCATTTCGCCAACTTGGTGTACTGGATTTATTTTAAAAGTCAATTACGTATATGTACGCACTTTACATTGCGTGTGGATGGCGGGAGTTTTTATTTGCTTATGAAAAGGTTTAATTCAAGGCTTAATTATATACTATTATTACTTATGCATTTTTCAACTAACATTAATCGAACACTTTCATACTAAATCTATGATTAGGAACTAAAATTTGCTCCGCGTAGTTTTCGGGAGCCTTAAGCTTCTTTTCGAAGTTTTGTCGGATGCCGTTTTTATATTAAATCACACAATTTTAAGATGTTCTCTCAGTTTACTTCTCTGTCAAAATGAGATTCAAAGATAACGTCGGAGTTATGATGTAACAATGCATAATGTGACGTTGAACACTTCGGTCATTATGACGCGTAACATTACACATAATTTCAGCTTCTTTTGCATTGTTACTCCATAGAGCATTTATGGAAATGAGGAATTGATGTTTTCATTTCTGCTTCTGCAACAACGTGGAATATTTTATCTATGATGAGGAGCCCATTTAGCCGCTCTGGGTACTGGTAAGTCATCTTAAACATTGATTTCATATATTCATGAACTTTCCTTGTTTAGGGATAAAGGGGATTTTTTTTTTTTTTGAATGGAGGTTTAACGACCACCGTGAGCAACTCAATGGGCTATAAGCAGTCGCCCGTCCCTAATTTTGGGTCACTGGTTCCAGGGAAGGGAGAGAGCCAGTGCCGTAAGACAAACACAACATCCATGCCTGACCGGGATTCGAACCCGGACCCCTTTCGGACGAATGATCAGAGGCCATCGCATTAGACCACTGCGCCACCGGGGCGGCATAAAGGGGATGAAAAGCTTTTAGTTCATTCGTAACGATGTATATTTGAATACGTATGCTTTTTACTACTAAAATTAATATAATAACGTCGTACTTAATCTATTTTTTTTTTTTTTTTTTTTTTGGTTGGAAGTTTAACGACTACCGTGAGCAACTCAATGGGCTATAAGCAGTCGCCCGTCCCTAATTTAGGGTCACTGGTTCCAGGGAAGGGAGAGAGCCAGTGCCGTAAGACAAACACAACATCCATGCCTGACCGGGATTCGAACCCGGACCCCTTACGGACGAATGATCAGAGGCCAGCGCCTTAGACCACTGCGCCACCGGGGCGGCATACTTAATCTATGATTAGGAATTAAAAACTATTGTATGCAATTTTACGAGCCTTAAATATCTGTCCGAAATTTTTCGGACATGGTTTCTGTGGGAATTGATATAATTTTTACTTCTTTTTCTCGAAATGCGCTTCCGTATCAAAAGGGGAATCAAAATAGCGTCAGTCACAACGTAACAGAGGATAACCTATGACGATGCAAGATTCCTCCATCATGACGTGACAATGCACATATTTTCAGACTAGGTGTTTCGTTGCCTTGCATTCACCTGCTTGAAATACAGTACATTGCACCAAAACACATTGAGTCGAGCTGTTGAGAATAAGTGGACATTAACACTATGATGAATAATAACAGTACATTCTATTATTATAACTCCTATTACTATTATGTATCCTTATATTATTATAACTTTCGCTATTCTTGTTGTCGTTAGTGTGTACAATCCACCATATGTGACTGGAGTTTTGGTCCATGAGTAATTCGGATAGAATCACTTATCACGTAAGGGATTAGTAATACATACAATATATTACCAAGAGTCACCGGACACCCCTTCAAAAGCAAATGAATGGATCTGCTGCGTTGCTAAGATGCGCGGTACAGCTGCAAACGGTATAAAAACAAGCCTGCAGCTGATTGCGATCATATCTCACTGTGAGGTTGAGTAAAAATGTCGCGGCGGGAGACAACTGTTTTTTCCCCAAGTCAACTGTTTTGGATGTACTGAGTAAGTGGAAGACACATGGCGTGCCTGAAACAGCAAAACGTAACGGCAGACCAAAGAAAATCAGTGCTAGAAAAATCGAAGCTTCGGGAGAGTCGTTGCACCTAATCGACGGAGTACTGCACAAGACCTCGGTGTACAAGTGAGTAACAATGCTGGAACCTTGGTATGTACATGTACCCTTCGCAGAGAACTTCAGTCAATTGTCTACCGCGGTTGTGCGACTGGTCATAAGCCTTTCATCTTCACTCGAAATGCTACTCGTCGTTCAGTATGGTGTAAAGAACATTTATCGTGGACCGTAGATCAAGGGAAACGGTTCCTATGGACTAATAAATCCAGATACACGATCCATTAGTCTGATGGCCCTTTGTGGGTATGGTGGCAGCCGGGTGATCGCCATTTTCCACAATGTGCTGTTCCTACGGTCAAGTTGGGAGCGTACTCGTGTGGGGATGTTTTTCGTGGTATGGTCCCGGCCCATTGGTTATCGTGGACAACCCTGTTAACCTGCACGTCTACCTCAATAATATGGACAATTAAGCCCTACCAACACTGCGCCAATACTATGGAACCGAGCCATAAAGCAAGGACTGTTACGGCGTGGTTTCACGATAATTCCGTATCGTGTGTGGACTGACCCTGTACAGAGCCTTGATATTAAATCCCATACAACACCTATGGGAGGAATTAGACCGCCGCATAAGAAGTTTGGAACCAAGGCATACTACTAAGCAACAGTTAGCGCCAGTATTATGTACTGAATGGAAGCGCATACCTACCGCTGTGTTCCAAAACCTTGTCGAAAGCCTGTCTTGAAGGGTTAGTGCATGCATTAGGGCCAAAGGTGGACCAACACCGTATTAACGTACGTCAATAAATGCTATTTTGTGTGTCCTGTGACTTTTGTCAATATAGTGTATGTTTTCAGGCAAGACGTTTGGTGATAATTAAGTGAGAAACCTTGAATTCGCCTACATTAAGCCTTTAAGCTGCCTCAACTGGCTGTGGTACGGTTTGAATTACTATTCAGCCGAACAAAAGTTCGGATTCTCTTTTTTCACCTCTCTCGGGGGACAACTTGGCTTTCGCACTTCTCTTTTCTATTTCAAGACAAGAGATACAGTGATGCCCTCAGACGCCTGTGATACCTCGTACTAACTCGCAATCGTCTGAATAATTTCAATCTCTTGTAAAAGAAATTTACGTTTGCAGTAAGACCCCCGGGAATAGGAGTTCGCATTGTTCCGAAAGACGATCAAGCGAAAAATCGAAGTGTAACTTTAGCATTTCCTCCAACACTTTCAATTTGGTCTCTTAAGGTGGACGTCAAGTAATTTTGCTTCCTATACTTCCAATGGAAAAACTTTTGTACACATTTCCTCCACAATTAGTGTGTTCCCAAGGATGGAAATTTGAACATCGATTAAGATAACTTCATTTTATAACTTGGAATACTTAATATTTTCTAATACATAACCATAATTATATTAAAAATCAATAACTTTTCCTTTGGTGGTGTTGAAACCAGAACAAAGATGGCGCGACCTGTACTTTGATGACGTCAGTAGACAAACAAATGTTGGATTGCATAATTATGGTTATGTTTTAGAAAATATTAAGTATTCCAAGTTATAAAATGAAGCTATTTTAATTGATGTTCAGATTTTCATCCTTGGGAACGCATTAATTGTGAAGAAAATGTGCACGGCCGCCCCGGTGGCGCAGTGGTCTAAGGCGCTGGCCTCTGATCATTCGTCCGAACGGGGTCCGGGTTCGAATCCCGGTGAGGCATGGATGTTGTGTTTGTCTTACGGCACTGGCTCTCTCCCTTCCCTGGAACCAGTGACCCTAAATTAGGGACGGGCGACTGCTTATAGCCCATTGAGTTGCTCACGGTGGTCGTTAAACCTCCAATCAAAAAAAAAAAAAAAAAATGTGCACAGAAGTTTTTCAATTGGAAGTATAGGAAGCAAAATTACTTGACGTCCACCTTAACTACTTTATGTATGGGCACTCTATCAGAGCATCGTGTTTAACGTGACTCTCAGAAACCAAAGAATGCAACAAAATGTCAACAACGTTTTGCGTAAAGCTGGGTAAAAATCCCATTCAAACGAACGAAATGTTACAACCAGTTCATACGAGCGGGGTTTTGTCCCAAACAAACACTTTTTGATTGGTTAAGCGTTATAAAGAAGGAACAGAGAATGCAGCAGATGATCCGCGAAGTGAATAATCGAAAGTGATATATTCCCAAACCGCTAAAAATAATATCCCAGCAAAAACACAAGGGCTGGGAAACTGCTGGCCACCAGCTGGCAGTGATGGGTCACTGCTGGCTAAAATCAGCAGCTCACGGCCCGGTAGTGGTCCGTTGGTGGCAGCGCTATCAGTTGGCGAGCCATTGATGGCCCTGCAGCATCGCCGTGAATTGTGGGCCTCCAAGCAAGTGCCACTAGTGGCCCGTTGCTGGCAATCAATGCAACCCCCAACAGCTGGTGGAAGCATCGAGACTGCGCATGCCCAAAAGCAACACCTGCTGTGTCTCTCATGGTACCAGTTAGTTGAAGACGACGCTATAGCCATCGTGTTATTTTAGTGGATGTTAAGAAAAGAATCCATATGTGGAGAGGCGAATTAATTTGCTAATGAAATTTTACGTCTACGAAGATATCAGATTAAGCCGTGAAATACTAGATTACAGCCATGAAATACACCCACTCCATTCCCATGAATAGCAATTCATGGAATGGAGTGGATGAATAACAAGAAAAAATTTGGAACCGCTTGAAACACATCCTGGAAAACCATTAAAATAGCGCTTGTTGGGAAAAAAAGAATTATACGCGTACAAAATTTATTAATTATTTGAAAGAAAAAAAAAGCAACGCTATGTGGTGTACTCGTCCATGGGTTGAATACAAAAGACTGGGAGGAATTCGCTTCTAAAAATAACGAGAAGTAAAATAAAATATATTTTACTCTTTAAAACAAATGTAGCTTCGGACAACGGAAAGGAAAGACACAACGTTAAAAATGTAACAGAATGTGACATGAACCCGGGTAAATATATATTTGTTCAACAATCTCTTTTCAAGACGGCAAGGACAGTACAAAACTTTGGAAAGCGATTCTAAGTATGTACACGCCTTGAAAATGAGTGAAGTTCCCTTAAGGTAAAAAAAAACTATCGTTACGTTGAAAAAATTAATTTATCAATTATACGAAACTGACTTTTATGAAAAATACCTCTCAATATTGTAAAATGAAAGAGGGAAGCATTCGATTACAACTTACAAAGCGCGGCTTCCACGCAAACGGCCCAGGATAAAATCTAGTCGGATGCAAACGGGCGTTTTTCCGGTCTGTTGAGAAAATTTCCCCAGCGCCGTGCGTTAATTCACAAGCTTCGTAAGGTTAGGAAAAAAATTGTAGCTTTAGGAAACTGCGGTTATCCTTGCTTTTTTTTTAAATTATTATGGCTACTACTGGGAAACTGGCGGACAAGATTCGGCAAGCCACCAGTTACGTCACGTGGTTGCTGGCTGCCACTAACGGACCACATTAGGCTAGGCATCATTTCTGGCACGTGCTTGCAGGGCCGCTGAAGGGCCACTTGTGGCAGCTACTGCCTGTGATGGACCACTGATGGCCCTGTTGTAGCATATGGCAACTGATGGGGTGCCAACTGTTGGCCTGAACTGCTGGCCCTTCTGTTGGCCGCCCGGACATTTTATTGACGGTTCGGCAGTGGCAACATAGTGCTGGGCCAGCAAGACTGTTTTTGCTGGGATTAAGTTTACTATTAAACGAACACCTAATAACACTGAGAAACACTAGCAAGTGAGTGAAACGTGAGTATGGAATCGATAAGGTCCGTTATAACCACAGACTTGATTGGGGGTTGCTGCATGAACTGGTTACACATAGCTCAGCGTGCAGTCGTTTCTGGCGTACAAGGAGGTCGTAGTGCTCAGCTACCCTCCTTATTTCTGCAAACTATTCACTGTTTTCCAAGCGAGACTGAAATTGCAACAACTTCAATATGATAGCACACTGCCTTGCATAAAAAGTGCCACAACAGGAAGTATCTTTCTCCAGGCAAGTTCGTTTAATTTGGGGATTTAACGACCACCGTGACCTGCTCAATATGCTATAAGCAGTAGGGTGGGCAGAAAAAAGTCAACTTTTTTTTCGAGTCGCCATAGCGCGGAAAGCTTGCCTCTTGTACAGATAAGAAAAATGGAAAAGAAATTTCAAAATCGATCGATTTCTTCCGATCGCGCATCACCCTCGAAATTTTGAAAATTGAAGAAATTTAATTTTTTTGTCTATTTTTAAAAATTTATAAAGTTACGATGGTCCAAACGCTACAGATTGGGATGTGTAGTATATGATTGAAGGAAGTATAATAAATAATATCATTGATATTTCATTATTTACCGGTCGCGCATTGCAGTTAAAAAACCTTATTTTTTGCCAAAATACAGCATATTTTTGTTCATTATGCAGCTTTTACAATGTTCGTAAAATATTGGATATAGATTTAGAAATGTAGAAATACAGAAAGAAATCTTTCCCGGTTAGTAAAAAATAGTAAATATCCCCCCTCCCCTAGTTCACCCAGAACCCTTTGCTGCATAGCATATGTCTTGCTCCCACGGTCCCGCCATGACACTTTGGTGATTGAAAAAAATCATTCAAAGTATTTTCGCATATATCAAAAGGAGGAGCATTATTCTCTTATCCAAGAACCAGGTTCGGTATACATTGGTCATGTTTTTCCCTCTTCAGGATCTTCTAAAGACATTGCTTCCAGCATTATTTTCCATTTGTCTGCATTTGGGATTTCTCTTGAAGAACTAGATGTAATTGGGTGTGACGGTACTGTAACTAACACTGGCTGGAAGAATGGCGTAATTCGTCTAACTGAACTACACGTGGTAAGACCGTTGCAGTGGAGTGTGGGTCTCCTTCATTTCAATGAATTGCCATTTCGTAACATATTTCAACATATAGATGGAGAAACCTCTGGGCCTATAATCCTTTTGTGGGCCAGTTTGCCAACAGCTTAGAGGTTGTGAAAATCTTCCAGTGGTTCGCTTTGAAAGTATTAGTGCAAAATTCCTGTAGTAGACCGGAAAGAGCTCAGCAAAGATCAGCAATATCTTCTAGATATTGCTATTGTAATAAAATCAGGCAAATGTCCAGAAGATTTGTCTCTTCGTGATCCGGGCCATCTTTCACATTCAATGTGGTTATGTACGGCTAACAGAGTTCTCAGGTTATACATAAGTGTAACAAATCCTTCTGATGAACTAAAACAAATAGTTTATATCATTTTAAAGTCCTACATGCCTGTGTGGTTTAGAATAAAAAAGCAGATATCTTACAGACAGCTTTAAGCATGTGTTCAAAGCAATTGCAACATCGCGATATTTACCTGAAAATTTACTTCAAATTATAAACCCAGTAATTGAACGTAATGTATTCTTTGTCCATACAGAAAATTTGCTTTTGGCTCTGATTCTACACGAAAGAAAAACCAATAAAGAGCTCGGCCTTAGACGAATTTTAAAAGTCAGACAGTCAGCTCTTAAGGGAAAGTCAATCAGGAATTTCGCAACACCTAAAATTAACTTCGTTGCTACAGAATACACCGAGATCATTGACTGGAATACTTGTATAATATCTTCTACCCCTTTGTTACGTGAAATAAGGGATGGTGCTATTAACTTACTTATACAATTTGTCACAGTACCGAATTGGGATGTTAAAGATTCCCTTGTTATACCCAGGCAGTTGAACGATGTGTCAAACTGGTAACAGCAGCACCACACATAGTCTGCGGAGCTGAGACCAGAGACGACTACATCAGAACCCCATTACTATCAAGATCCACGATGCCCAAGTTTCCAATAAATCGGACTTTAAAGTAGTATCTATTAGAAAGAAAGAGTAAGGGAAGAATCTCTTGTGTTGTAAATAGTTGTAGAATCTTTTTGTAAATAATGAAATAAATGTAAAAGAAAACATACACCCTGTTAATATGGATGGTTGGTTGGTTGGGAAGGGAGTGGGTGGAACTCGACGTGCAGCCACCTCCACGTGGTGAGTTCTGGGTGTTTATTATTATTTTTTTTTTTTTTGATTGGAGGTTTAACGACCACCGTGAGCAACTCAATGGGCTATAAGCAGTCGCCCGTCCCTAATTTAGGGTCACTGGTTCCAGGGAAGGGAGAGAGCCAGTGCCGTAAGACAAACACAACATCCATGCCTGACCGGGATTCGAACCCGGACCCCTTACGGACGAATGATCAGAGGCCAACGCCTTAGACTGGGTGTTTATTACAAAAGCAGCGAAGAGCTGCCCAACAATGTGATTATCAAAACTATGGAAATTTGCAATTCTGATGTAAAAATTGAGTTTTTCGAACGCAATAGGCGAGTGATAAATAATAAAATATCAATGATGTTATTACTTATTATACTTCCTTCAATCATATACTACACATCTCAATCTATAGCGTTTGGACCCATCGTAACTTTGTATATTTTTAAAAATGGACAAAAAAAAATTCTTAAATTTTCATACATTTCGAGGGTGATGCGCGACCGGAAGATATCGATCGGTTTTGAACATTATTTTTCCAATTTTTCTTATCTGTACAAGGGGAAAGTATTCCGCGCTATAGCGACTGGAAAAAAAAGGTGATTTTTTTCGGCCCACCCTAATAAGCTGTCAGTCATCTCTAATTTGGTACTACTAGTTCCAGATAAGAGAGACAGCCGGTTTCATAAGACAAACTCACCACTTATGCCACACCGGGGTTTCGAATCCAGACACATCTGGCAATAACAGTCAGAAACTAGCACTTGGACTATTGCGCCGCTATAGCGGTACATGCATATTGATTCATAAGTGTCGACACTTGGGTTATGTAAATAATCGCAGGTGCGAACCAATCACGTAATGGGATAAAAGGTCATCCTCAACTGGGCGTGTAGACTGCTGCATTGAAGTGATCTCGGTGGCGAATAACTGGGCGACTACATCGGGAATCCGACCATCACAAGACTCCTTTACCAAAGGCAAAGCAAGGTACGGCTGTTTGGTTCCTGCGTCGCGTCAAAGCGAAAACGCATAGGGATGCAACAATTGCTAGCTGAATGTGGCGACAGTGGTTTGAGGAAGATAATATATGTCGCCGTAGTGGAACTGATGTAGGTAAACGGACATTCAAGCGCTTCTATATAAGCATTCGACTGTAAGCCGTTGCAGCGCCACAATCCAGCTGGCATTTGACGATGTGTATAAGAAACTATGGAAATCCTCGTATCTGCCTCGACTGTGAATCACAGATTCGCCGTAGCAGGTTTGTGCTCTCGCCAGTCATTGCGACGACTGCCCGTATCAGAGTGTCACACAAGGTGGCAGTGGTGACGTGCTAGGCATGCGTGACAGGACGAATGGAAATATATCACATTCAACAAAGTGTCTCGCTTCTGTCTCAACGCTGACGATATACGATTGTCAATCTGAAGGTGACGTTGTCTCTAGAGTGATCTTGCTGCCCACCGTGAGCGTCATACGTCTCCTCAGTCAAGATAACTCCCGCTCGCACACTCTAAGCATCAGCAAGCAGTACCTCCAAGATGCCCAAGTGCTGCCCTAGCCAGTGCAATCCTCAGACTTCTTCTCAATAGAGAACTTGTGTGACGGAATTGGCAGAATACATAACGCTCTTACAGTGTCGATTAATTTTGGACACATGTCAACGATGCATTGTCAGGGATACCTCAGGACACCACCCGAGGATATTTGCACTTTTTACCACGCCGTTTTGCCGAGTGTGCATTCCAGCATGATGATCGTACGACTTACTGACTCAGGCCACATTACATTGTGTCATGGCCCATTGCATTCGTGTAATCGCTCAGACGTTAAATCAATTCTTTTGCATCTACTTGTCCATATGAATGGTAAGTTTCATCTCATTTCGTGCATTCCTTCAAGGTGCGGTATTTTTAATGTCGAGTAATGTGTTTATGACAATCAGAAGAATACTGCAGTGGGAATGAATAATAACTGGACAGAGGGTTTTTCTCACGTTATTCAATCGCAAACGTGAGGTTTGTAACAAGTGTATTTAGTCCCTAGGCGACTATTTCGAGGGAAGTAAATATGAAAATATTTTTCTCATCCATTGTTTGCCTTATGTGAATCCCATCATCACTTTTTGCCACACTGCATATATGGATGCGTGATAAATCATTTTCTGGTCTGGACCTGGATAACATGCTTCTCCAATGGCGCCTGGCTCTGTCTCTTTCCTGAAACCCGGGTCCCTAAGTTAAAGACGGGCGACTGCTTAGAGCTCTACAAGTTGCTCATCGTGGTCGCTAAACCCTTAAACATAAAACAATATCTCGATATAAAGTAAAAACATGAATTCGTGTGCAGGCAGTAAATATTGGATGTATGCAAAAGTTCTACCCGTTTTTGTAATACTGTAGATGCAAATTGCGATCGGAGTAGTTACGTCACAGATGACGATGTGATGCCGCATTTTTGGCCAATAAAGCGTGGAGTAGCAGAGCATATAGAGACACTAGGTTTGTCCGAGTAAGTCATTCGTAACGGAAATCACGGACGGTGTAACATGGCACGCGATAAGGAGCACATTAGACAATGTTTACTGTACGAGTTCGATAAAGAGAGTACTGCAGCCGCGGCTTGCCGCAACATCTGTCAAGTGTATGGGGAGGATGCGGTTGATGATAGCACATGCCTCCGTTTATTTCAGAAATTCCGGGACCGAGACAGAAGCTGTAATGTTCAACCACGTCCGGCACGCCCATCCGTGGCTTCTGACGAGGACGTGGACCAATCCATAACAAATGAACCACATCCAACCATTCAGAAATTAGCGAAAATGTTGTCGGTACACAGAACAACAGTCGAAAGACGGATGCATGCGCTTGGGTTCATGACCAAGTTTGATAACTGGGTTACGCACCAGCTTTCTGCAAAGCAACGAGATGAGAGAATCCGTACCTGTGTTTCCTTGCTTTCTCGTCACATAGAATGAACAGTTTTGGAGACGAATTGTTACGGGTGATGAGAAATGGGTACTGTACCGTAATGTAAAGCGTCAACAGACTGTGTGCCAAGGTGCGGAGCCGATCCACCGACCTCAAAAGGAGGACTGCAACCTAAAAAGGTTTTACTGAGTGTTTGGTGGGATATCCAGGGAATAATCCACTGAGAGGTGTTGGCACCTAACCGAACGATAAATGGAAACCTCTACTGCCAACAGTTAGACATATTGCGAGAACAACTGACATGGTAGCGGTGAGCACTCTTCAATCCCAAAGGCGTGATCCTTCATCATGATAACGCCAGACCTCATGCTGCTTTAATCACTCGGCAAAAATTACTGGACTTTGGTTGGGAAGTGGTAATTCACCCGGCGTATTCCCCTGACCTGGTACCTACGGACTACCGCTTTTTTCATCGTCATAGAACGCCTTCTTTCTTCAAACCTTCGATGATGTGGACGATGTGAAAACAACATTACACGACTTTTTTTATTCCAAAACACTGGAGTTTTTCCAGCGCGGGATTCACCTACTCATAGACAGATGGCAAGATGTCATCCAGAATGATGGCAATTATGTTAAACCCCAGGTACGTTATTTGTTGTTTTCTTCTCCTTTCTTTGTAGCCTACAAAATCGGGTAGAACTTATAAACACACCCAATATAATAAATAGTCCCTAAAGACAAAGTGGTGCCACAGAAATATGGCAGTTGTTGACGGAACAGGTGTTCTATGTATGAAGATTCCTACATATTCTAGATATTACCCTCAAAGACAGTGCAACCTACCTTTCACGTCAACGTTCTGATAAATGAATGAGCGTGAAGATTATATGTATCTGATACCGCTGTGGTTGAGAAAACGGCCAGATGGAAAGTAGCTCCGTGGAACACGTTGCTTCTATGTCAAAAGTAAAAGCAATACAAGAAATTTGGAGATTAGCATCAGTAGTCATATCCATGAAGACAATTATAACTAAATTGGAGCGCAAGAGATGCAAAAATTAATTTTAGTTGATATTATCCAGAAAAGAGCGATAAATCGAGTAAGAAATTTTAAACATCCAAGATCAATTATGAAAAAAGTAGATATGTGAAAGAAGACAAAATAACTGGAGAAAAATATCCATATACACTGACGGAAAAAAATCCCAACACCAAGAAGGGGTTGTGTTAGATAAACGACAGTTGGTAGGCGGTGAGAGTACATCTGTAAGATAACGTCTATGCAAATTTCGCGCTCGGCGCATACGTGTGGCGCTAGTAGCGCCCCTCGGAACAGGCAAAGCAGGTTTGCTGTAAATACGCGCTGTAACGTTCGTGAGCGTTAGTTATCGTTGAGATTCGACGTAGGGTGTTGATGTTAATCAAGAATGCCTTTAAGAAGACGAAGAAGCCATTATCAACAGCTCACGGAGTTTGAACGAGGTCGTGTGGCTACGAGAAGGTGGATTTTCTTTCCGCAATATTGCAGAAAGACTTGACAGGAATGTAGCCACTGTGCATGATATTTGGCACCGGTGGTCAAGGGAAAGTACTGCCTCAAGAAGGCCGGGTTCCGACCGGCCACGTGGCACTACTGAGTAGGAAGACCGCCGTGTACGGCGTATGGCCGTGGCGCATCGTACCGCGTCTGTGGCAGCAATTCGAGCTGCAGTTGCCACCACAGTGACACAACGAACTCTTACAAATCGGTTACTTGAAGGACAGCTCCGAGCCAGACACCCTGTAGCGTGCATTCCACTTACTCCAAAGCACTGACGTTTGCGACGTCAGTGGTGTCAAGCTAGAGCTCATTGGTGGACGGAGTGGAGATCTGTTGTGTTTTCTGATGAAAGCCGGTTCTGCCTGGGTGCAGTGATGTCCGTGTGTTGATTAGAAGGAGGCCAGGTGAGCGCCTGCAACCAACCTGTCTGCGGCCGAGACACACTGGACTTACACCTGGAGTTATGGTCTGGGAAGCAATTTCCTATGACAGCAGGAGCACTCTCGTGGTTATCCCACGCACCCTGACGGCACAGTTGTACGTCGTTCTGGTGATTCAACCTGTTGTGCTGCCATTCATGAACAGCATTCCAGTGGGAGTTTTCCAACAGGATAACGCTCGCCCGAATACCGCTGTTGTAACCCAACATGCTCTACAGAGTGTCGACATGTTGCCGTGGCTTGCTAGATCACCAGATTTTTCACTAATCGAGCACGTATAGAACATCATTGGACGACAACTCCAGTGTCACCCCCAACCAACATTAAGCGTCCCTGTATTGACCGAACAAGTGCAACAGGCATGGAACTCCATCCCACAAACTGACATCCAGCACCTGTACGACACAATGCATGAACGTTTGCTTGCTTGCATTCAACATTCTGGCGGTTACACCGGTTATTAATGTACCAGCATTTCACATTTAAAATGGCTCTTCTCGCGCTTACAATAAGCTGTGATCTTGAAACCTTAATCGATTAAATATGTTACCTATACAAATGTAGTGCCGCCATTTCATTCCTTTACAACTATTTTTTCGTGGTGTTGGGATTTTTTTTTTCCGTCAGTGTATTATAATCGGGTGCTTTCAGCGAAAGAGGAATGCTAATTAGGATAAAAAAAAACAGTTTTTATAGCAATGCAGAGAGTTAGATTTATAAAGAATGAGCTGAAAAAGGTGAAGATATTGAAAAGTTGAGAATCAGAAAGGATGTGTTCAGGGCTGCGAAAAGCAGCATTTGAAAATGACGGATGCTACAAAAGTACGATTTGTGTGGTATGAATGTGTAATGAAACGAGACGATCGATATAAGATTTTGAGAAGATGCATCGCATGAATGACAACGATTCCGGTATGTGTTGCGTCACCAGATGCACTAATCAAGCAAAGACAAGCTTAATTAAAACATAGTTCTGGCCAGAAGATTCGATGAAGTCATTTGATGACACATCTGTCTGAAGCAAAACGAGAATTCTGTTCTAGTAGAAGAAATGGTGCATCGCCAGATGTGTGTGTTTGCTGTGTAAATCTCAACTTTAACGTCAAATCATTATTTTTATATCCATTGAATGTTGTTGGTAGTAATAAATTAGAAGAGTAATGTCACGAATCAGGAATTCAATTTGGTGTTTGAAAACTTATAAAATTTCTATGGTGCAAATTTTTTCATTTTTCAATAAGAAAATATTGTAAATTTTATATAATCCAATCAATATAAAATCAAACACTGAGTGATCACTGAATCATGACCACCCCTAACAAAAGTTTTTGCAGCACGTTGACCAAGTGATTTCCGAAACGGCACGATTAGTCGACCGACTAGCATATACAGGGTGATTCAGCTAAGCGGGTACAAACTCCTGGGAGGGGTAGGTTGCACAAAGACAAATCGGAATCACATAGCAATGCAGGGTCGGTAACGCCATCTTCATGTGGTAGATGGCGTTGTTCGGCCGCGAGACTGCTCGTACGTTCTTTCAGGATACCGTCATTTGTAAACCACCCGCAAGAGGAATAGGCGGTTGAGAATTCCCATGCTGTACGACCACGTGCAGCACAAAACCGTTTTGCTGTTAATGTTCGGGGCGGCATTGTCGGAGACCACTTAATTGGCCCCCATACCACATGCCTCCTTGTCTGGACCAAAGGAGTTACCGGATATTTCTGGAGGACGTCTTGCAAGAGCTATTGAACAAACAAGAGGTCCCTCAGTCGCTGCGCCGTGCAATGTGGTTCCAGCACGATGGGGCCCCCGCCCATTTCAGCAATGACGTTTATCACTTAAACATGGCATTTGGGCATCAGTGGATCGGGTGTGGTGGTCCCGTCCATTGGCTTGCAAGATCGCCGGACTTAACATGCCTTGATTACTTCTTCTGGGGTTACATCAAAGGACTGGTGTACGACACCCCCGTTGAAAGTGGCGAGGACCTTGTAGCACGCATCTATGTAGCTGCTTCGGAAGTCCCAGACACACCAGGAATTTTCCAAAATGTACTGGATTCCATGCGCCGACGATGTCAAGCGTGTGTTACAGCTCATGGTCGCAACGTTGAACACCTTCTGTAACTTCAATGCATTTCGCAAATGTCTTGTAAGTAATAAATATCATTTTGTTCTCTTACGTGCTGCTCTTTCATTTCTCGTCCTCTCTGTACACTAGCACATGAAGATGGCGTTTCTGGCCCTGCATTGCTATGTAATTCCGATTTGTCTTTGTGCAACCTACCCCTCCCAGAAGTGTGTACACACTTAGCTGAATAACCCTGTATAAGGTGTGATTGGAGCAGTAGGAAGTAAAATTCGAAGCGTGATTGGTAAACGGAAGGATACATCGGACTTTGAGAAAGGACATATAGTAGGAGTTCGGAGAGAAGATGCCTCAATTCACCAAACGACTGAACTGGTTGGTTGTTCGCGAGCCGCCATAGGTAAAGTCCATCAGGACTGGCGTGAAAACAGTCAAATAGCGAACAGAGGTCAAGCTGGAACAGTATATGTAATGACCATGTGTCTCACTCTCGCACGTATAACAGCAAACGACACCGACGACATCCTATCCTAGCCACGGTTCCTCGGCGCAAAAGACTCGCCAGGTGATTAGATCATGCAAGTTGGAAGTCGGGTGACTGAAAAAAGTGTGCTCGTCTAACAAGTCGCGTTTTTTATTCAACTCTGTGGATGTTCATGTACATATATGGCTTAGCCAAAATGAAGTACTCAGTCCGTACTACATGGTCCCACACTGCAAGCCGGTGGAGACGGTTGTATTGTGTAGTGTATGTTTACCTGGCAGAAACGTGGAACCCTGGTGCATGTGGAACAACGTATGATTGGTGCCCACAATTGTCAATAATTGCATGTTAGGTACACTCAGCAAATTTCCCCGAATGGCGACAGTGTCTTCCAAGATGACAATGCTTTCAGCCACAGGGCCAATGTTGTGCAGGAATGGTTTGAGGAACACAGTTCAGACTTCCAGCATATCAATTGGCCTCCAAACTCCCACGATGTCGATCCCATAGACTCTGTGGAATTGCTTATCAGGCATCTGGATACACCAATCCCCTCCATACTTGCATTGAAGGCCGCATAACACACAGCTTGGTTGGCCATACCTCACAACTTCTTCCGGCATCTTATTGAATATACTTACTGAGGCCGAAAAGAGGATCTACAGAGTATTAGGTAGGCGATTGTAATTCAGTGATCACTCGTTGTACATGATATGTGGAATGGATATGTAGGATGGTGGAGTCCGAATAGTGGAGAACAAGGACACTTAAGTTAATATCGATATGCGTCGTGAATAACATCTTGCATATTAGACGAACATTGTCTTGAAAGTCTCTGAGGTAAAGTAGGACTCGAAGTTCAACACAGTGAGATAGAAATTCTTATGCTTATATCTTTGTCCATTCATGAAGTTAATGGCATAAAATACAAGTTCAACACAGCAGCGTCTCCATCTTACTCTGTTAAACTTTCTTGAATTTTCGAGTCCTTGGTTTTGTATTATTTTAGTACCGTCAATCTCACTTCAGTGGGTATTTACACTATTTTGACATTACTTCTCCTAGGTTTTGTGACGTGCCTGCACCGCAGGACGCACATGAGATAAAGGCAGATAGCAGCGATAGCATACGTCCGCGTAGCTCAGTTGGGAGAGCGACTTATTCCGGAATGAGGGGACCCGGGTTCGATGCCCGGCGTGGACAAAAACGACGGAGAAATTTACTTCGATATAGTTTGGTAATTTATCTTTTATTTATATCAAATTTCAAAAGTCACGATCTTTTAAGGTCTTGATACAATGTACAGGCAAACTTAAGTATGCTAAAAGAATGCAAACTTCAAAAAGGAACACAATGATGATTCATCCAAGAGTCGAAAATCAGCCTAAGAGCACGAGAGCCTTCTACATGGCGTCGAGTTAAAAATCTAAATATACATGTCTTTTGTTATCCATCCCAGAAGGTATGTTCATCGATATTTCTATGATGTTATAAAGGTCTAACATGCGCAAGTTATTTGCATTTACTTCTGCATCCCGGAGCGCATACCTCTTAATAAAAGGAATTTCCTTCAGCATGGTATATGACACGATGGTTGTACCGAAAGTGATCCAAAAGTGGGCATAACGTTTTCATTAACTGACAGAGGTCATTCAAACTGCACATGTTGGTAGAGTATATCTTCCTCTATAGTAACCCTTCTTCTTCATTGCAGGTAATTAATGGATTCTAAGCAGAAGCAACTTGCCATCATTGAGTTCTTGACGAAGGAAGGGTGCAATCTGTCCGACATCCACAGAAGGCTACAGCAATTTTACGGAGATGACATCATTATCAAGAGCAATGTTCGCAGATGGATGAAGAAATTTAAAGAAGGGGGAAACCATCACTGAAGACAAATCACTAAGCGGGAGACCATCATCTGCGACCACTGACACGAATCGTCAGCGAGTGGATGAATTGATTCGCGCGGTGAGAAGAGTCACAGTCCGTGAGCTTGTTGCAGAGCTGGACTGTGGTCACAATGCGATTCAAAAGACGATGGAAGACTTAGGGTATCGGTAAGTGTGTGCAAAGTAGGTACCTCGGCAGTTGACACCCGGTTTGAAGGAGAGAAGGGTGGAAGTCTTCTCTAATCTGCTGGAAGCTTTTGAAGACACTTTTTTTTCGATCTGGGGACAGTGAATGAAACGTGGGGGCTACCTTTCCGATCCGGAAATGAAGAATCCATACATGGAATGGCGTCACACCTCTTCATCAAGGCCTAAGAAGTTCAAGAGCCAGTGATCAGCACAGAAAGTCATGGTAGCTGTTTTTTGGGATGACAGGGGCGTCATTCTCTTTGATTTTCTGGAACGCGAACGTGCCGTGACCAACGAGCGGTACTTTGAGACTCTCAAAAAGCTTAAAGAAGCCATAAGGTGGAAGAGATCGAACAAGAATCTGAAAAGGATCCACATTTACCATGACAATGCGAGACCACAAACATCTTTGGCAAAAAACCAAGCGATCAGCAAATTAGGCTGGCCGGTGGTCCCCTATCCATCTACAGCCCAGATCTGGCGCTCCTTGACTTCCATCTGTTCGGTCCAATGAAAAATAGTCTCCACGGACACCAATTTGATGACACAGACGAGGTGAAAGTGGCTTGGAAGACGTGGGTACAACAGCCCACACCACATTTTTTTCAAACAGGATTCGAGGGTTGGGTTCAACGATAGCGCAAATGCATTGCTTGTGATGGAGACTATGTTGAGTAGTATACCTTTGTATAGAGAAAGAGTTACTCCACCAACATATGCAATTTGACCGACCTCTGTCAGTTAATAAAAGAGTTATGCCCTCTTTTGCATTACTTTCGGTACAACCCTTGTAGATAACGGGACAAAGTTTATTTTTGATTAACGACTTCACAATGGTAAGCGGATAGCAGGAATCGCCCATCTATGTGGTAAGTTATAAGAATACTACGTAGGTGAGTCAAAAATTTAGTTGCACTGCTTGATAAACAACACAGGATCGAAATTACAGAAAAATGTTATATGTACCTGAAGGTTCCTTACAAAAGCTACTTCTCGACGTAATCACCTAGCTTATTGAAACATTTGTCGAGGCGTGGCGCACGTTTTTCTATGCCTTCTGCGAAGAAATTCCGTCCAACGTCCGATAACCACTGCTGGGTTGCAGCTTTCACCTCGTCATCCGAGTATTATCGTCGCTTTGCAAGTTCTTCTTTCATGGGATCAAAGACGTGAAAGTCACATGGCGCAAGATCCGGGCTATAAGGGGTGCTTCCACACCTCCCACCTGAACGTTTTCGGAAGGTCCCTCGTTAGGTTGGCAGCATGCGGTCTCGCATTGTCATGCAGGAGCACAATGCCTTTTGAAAGTTTACCTGGCCGTCGATTTTTAAGTGAATTGCGCAATCTCTTCAGGATTTCACAATAAGACGATGCTGCAATCGTGGCACCCTTCGTCATGAATTCGGTATGCACCACACCTTCTCTGTCGAAAAACAGCGTCAGCATCACCTTCCCCGCAGATAGAACTGTTCGGCACCTTTTTCGAGGCGGAGAAGTGGAATGTTTCCACTCGAGAGAGCTGCGTCTCATTTCAGGTGAGAAGTGATGCACCCACATTTCATCTCCGGGCACAATTTCGTCCAAAAACGCATTTCCTTCCTGCTGATAACGTTTCAAGAATGCAAAGGCACTTTCAAAACGATTCCCTTTGTGTTCTTCAGTCAATAGACAAGGCGCCCATCGAGCACAAACTTTACGGAATTCAAGATGCTGCACAATAATCGTATGCACACTTCCATGTGAAATATCCAGTTCTTTTGCGATTTCGTCTTCTGTTACTCGTCTGTTGGCAAGAATGAGTTCATTCACGCGCGCAGCGTTCTCAGCCGCTTTCGAAGTTGACGGTCTTCCCTTGCTGTAATCGTCCTCGATATCAGTACGTCCGTTCTCGAACAAGATGCACCACTTTGCGATAGCTTGACGCGATATTGCGTTCTCACCGTACACTTCGTTCAACTGCCGAAAGATTTCAGTGCAGTTACACCCTTTTTTTCCCACAAAAATGAATCACTGCACGCAGTTCCAATTTGGACGCCACCAGCAGCTGCCGAGGCATGTTCACGACCTGTTAGCGAGCGAACTAAAACTACTGCGTAGAAGCAGCTGCGGCACGTGCTGCAGATAAATGCCAGCAGTGTTGCCACACAGTGTCAACAAAATATCCTTTTACCGAAATGTTTTACGGAGGAGTGCAACTAACTTTTTGACTACCCCTTGTAGTTCCAGCAAAGTGAAAGAACCAGAACCAAGGAGCTAATAGCACTATTGTCTCATTCAAAAATTGAAAAATGGACTCAATCTGAAAAAAGTTATTTTCGAAAGCTATAGATCGGGATGACACGAGACGCCACAGAGAACTAATAGATGAACATTTTTCCAATAACAGTTTATTTTTCTTTCTGAACAAAAGTGCTCAATGTCTGAATTCTTATGATTTTTTTGTATCTCAGCCAATAATGAAATACTAAAATCAGATCTTCACAAAACGACAGATCTTGCATATCACGTATCATCAAAATCGCACGGCATGTTCGAGATTCATTACTAGGTGGAAAGTTAACAATACTCAGAAAAAATTACCCGTAAGTTGTCTTGTTTCCGAAAAATCGAAATTTGGAATGTATTTCTCTGTCTGCATAACTTCTACGCATAACAATTAAAGGACATTTTGCGTTCTCAGCAACACAACATTTCTCCAGTTTTGGGGAATGGAGAAATAAAAGCCCTTCTTATGACTGCGAGAATTTCGAAAGCATTAGAAAACGTTCGGTCCTGGGTAGCGATTCGCACATTAAAATTTGCATCAGTTTATTCGCAGAACACAAATCAAGTGGGTAATAATGTTCTGTCACCACGCACCACTTAATAAGAGACGGGAGAGAACTGATTCCAACAACATTTGGTCTGATGGAAACATCCATCAAATTGCCATTTGGCTCTGACCGTAGCAGCTGCAAATGCCTTTCACGAAAATGTTAAATCTTGCGCGGAAACAAATCGATTTCTAAGTAAAAAATAAGGAGAAAATCCGGACAAACGCGTGCACTCTTCCTTTAAGAAACCACTTTCTCTGTTTGCAATTTGCACCGAACTCCGCTATTTCTGTTTCTGTCAAACTATTTGATTTAGACTCCGATATCTCCAAGTCTCATTACCTGTTAATAAATTTTGTTAGCTGCTTCAGAAGTTACCAGTTTCTATAGCAAAGGAATATATTCATGCCTTACATTTCTTTCATTTCTTTGTTAGTAGAGTTGTTAAACCTTCACTTTAACTCTTCTTTCAGAAAATGTTAGTCTTACGTTTCCTCCTCTCTTTTTTTCCTGCGATACAAGCAAAATAATTTCATTTAAATGCTCCGAAACTCTCTTTGGTATTCATGTGCTTAGCTGTCTGAAATACACATGCGCTGTATGACGAGTTAAGTTTAATTTTGAAACAACTGGGGCCGCTCAGGTGGCGCAGTGGTCTAAGCGATGGCTTCTGTTCATTCGTACGAGATGGGTCCGCGTTCAAATCCCGGTGAAGCACGAATGTTGTGTTTTTGTTACGGCACAGGATATCTTCATACTCTGGAACCAGTGGCCCTATATTAGGTACGGGTGATTGCTTATAGCTTATCGAGTTGCTCACGGTGATCGGTGAAACTTCAAACAGACAAAGCACTGGGAATTGATACATTCCCAACTGGAATTTCTATAGTTTTAGTATACATCATCCTGCTAAAAGTGGAGCGGCTGCAAATAATTAAAATCACAAATAATATCATTCGGATAACTTAACCATAATTATTTCCCACCGGAGTGTATAAAGATCTGTGAGAAAAATATGGTTTATTTTAAACAGCACATCGATTTTTATGACATCTTGAATTTATGTGTAATTTATCGCATTCATAAGGTAGGCAGGATTAATTCCTTTGTCTCTGTGACACTCAAAGGGTGTAAAATGTGCAAAGCAATGAGAGGTGGCTTTAGAACAGGTTCCTAAGAATTCATTACAGTAATGAGTCAAATGTGTGGAACAAGGCTCTGTCTGTTGCCTACGTCACTATTTTTTTTACCTCGAACTTTTATCGAATTAATCCTAGATGATGGCTTTTAAATAAAGCCTCTTGAAGGCATGCAATGATCACAAAATAAACTGAGTTGCACAGCATTAATTATTTATCCAATTGCATAGGGGTGTATCAAATTAACAGACCCACCGACTGCAACTGGAGTACAGGCAATGGGAGATATGCAAATCATAGGGATGACGTCATCCGCGATGTGAAATACATAAAGGGTGCAGTAAGACGTCGGCTATCACGTAGCAGTGCTACATTCGCAGGTGCGACATCTATTGTGAAGTAATTATTGCCAATGTAAGATCTCATTGACCTCTAAAAAAAGCTATGATCATTGGAGGGCGTCTTGCAGAAACTTCAGTAATTAGAACGGCAGAAACAGTAGGTGTAACAAGAGGAACTGTATCCAAGATTATGACTACCTAACAAAAAGGATAATGCATTGCCGCTAGACGTGCAAATCGTAGACGCCATGCAAAAATGTCAGATACATACAATGAAATGTTGGCACAGACTATACAACGAAAGCACAAGACCACGGCACTGCAAACAGCAATAGAGCTGAACACCAGTTTGAAAGATTCCGTTTCTTTCATGAAAATTCGTCAAGACCACCATCTTGTCGGTATTTATTGTCGTGCCTCAAACTACAGACCTCTGATTACGAACTTCAATGCAAAAAACGTGTAAAGCTGTGCAAAGCACATAAAAACTTTGGATGCTTAACATTGGCAACGTTTAATCTGGTCTGATGAATCTTGTTGCGCAATGCTTTCTACCACTGGTAAAGTGTACGTCTGACGAAAACCTGTAGAGACGTGCTACACAGACTGTACGGTTACAGCTGTGAAGCATGATGGTGTATTCCTGAAGCTTTGGGGTGCCATACCATGGCATTTCATAGGGTGATTGGTTATTCGACAAGGTCGTGTCACATCTGCAACGCACGAATCCATTCTTGGGAACCACCTGCACCCAATGTTGCAGGCATTGTTCCCTAATAAACGTCCTTTGGTTTCAAGCAGATAATGCATCCGTGCATTGTGGAAACTGAAGGTGTCTGCAGAGCATGAGATTAAAGCAGCTACTCTGGCCACCTTAATTTCCGGACCTTAGTCTTATTGAATACTTGCAGGAATATCTGGGGCGTAAGTTCAAATTTCAGTTTCCACGTCCTACATCACTGGAACAGTTGAGACATATTTTAATGGGAATAATGGTCCCAAATGTCATTATCGTATGTGCATGACTTGTATAAGGTTTCATTCCAAGTCGAAATACCTGGAAGCCCGAGATGGGACTACAACTTATTCAGTAAATTGGAAGTTCTCCAGGAACAGTAGTGTTTCCATTATTTTAACAAGCCCCCTGTAGGAGAAGTTTCTATTTCTCAGAGTTAAAAGGTTTCATAGACATACTGTACTCTAGGAGGACATGAACGTAACGTTTCTTCTGAACAATGCACACGCATACACTACGGATAACAGGATGTCCCAACTGACGCTTCTGCTCGAAACGCAGTGGGGGAAATGTCACGTGAGGACAATGCGGCACCTGGGAAACCATGGGTCACCCAGCTCAAAGTTTTCGCTTCACTAGAAGCAGAGCTCGTCTATTATATTGACAGATGCCAAATAGCAGATAAAGAAGAAGCTGAAACAGATAAAGCTGGAACAATCTGGTCTTGACTTTCAGTAAAAGTTGTAAAATAAAAAGAGCTTACATTTCGGCGACTTGGAGTACAGAACAAATAAGACGAATTTAAGAAAGTGTTAGACTATTTTTTCTAATGCTTTGTTTTGTTTTATTTGATTTTTAGATGTGTTAGTAGACAGAAAAAATTAGCATTGAAATGTTTCAAAGAACATACACTGACGGAAAAAAAAATCCCAACCACCACGAAAAAATAGTTTTAGAGGAATGGAATGGCGGCAATATATTTGTATAGGTAACATATTCAATCGGTTAAAGTCTCAAGATCACAGCTTATTGTAAGCGCGAGAAGAGCCATTTTAAATGTGAAATGCTGGTACATTAATAACTGGTGTAACTGCCAGAATGTTGAATGCAAGCACGCAAACGTTCATGCATTGTGTCGTACAGGTGCTGGATGTCAGTTTGTGGGATGGAGTTCCATGCCTGTTGCACTTGGTCGGTCAATACAGGGACGGGGAATGCTGGTTGGGGGTGACGCTGGAGTTGTCGTCCAATGATGTCCCATACGTGCTTGATTAGTGAAAGATCTGGTGATCTAGCATGGCCACGGCAACATGTCGACACTCTGTAGAGCATGTTGGGTTACAACAGCGGTATGCGGGCGAGCGTTATCCTGTTGGAAAACACCCCCTGGAATGCTGTTCATGAATGGCAGCACAACAGGTTGAATCACCAGACCGACGTACAACTGTGCCGTCAGGGTGCGTGGGATAACCACGAAAGTGCTCCAGCTGTCATAGGAAATTGCTCCCCAGACCATAACTCCAGGTGTAGGTCCAGTGTGTCTCGGCCGCAGACAGGTTGGTTGCAGGCACTCACCTGGCCTCCTTCTAACCAACACACGGCCATCACTGGCACCCAGGCAGAACCGGCTTTCATCAGAAAACACAACAGATCTCCACTCCGTCCTCCAATGAGCTCTAGCTTGACATCACTGACGCCGCAAACGGCAGTGGTTTAAAGTAAGTGGAATGCACGCTACATGGGCGTCTGGCTCGGAGCTGTCCTTCAAGTAACCGATTTGTAAGAGTTCGTTGTGTCACTGTGGTGGCAACTGCAGCTCGAATTGCTGCCGCAGATGCGGTACGATGCGCCACTGCCATACGCCGTACACGGCGGTCTTCCCTCTCAGTAGTGCCACGTGGCCGGCCGGAACCCGGTCTTCTTGAGGCAGTACTTTCCCTTGACCACCGCTGCCAACAATCATGCACAGTGGCTACATTCCTGCCAAGTCGTTCTGCAACATTGCGGAAAGAAAATCCACCTTCTCGTAGCCCTATTACACGACCTCGTTTAAACTCCGTGAGCTGTTGATAATGGCTTCTTTGTCTTCTTAAAGCATTCTTGACCAACACCAACACCCTACGTCGAATCTCAACGATAACTAACGCTCACGAACGTTACAGCGCGTATTTACAGCAAACCTGCTTTGCCTGTTCCGAGGGGCGCTACTAGCGCCACACGTATGCGCCGAGCGCGAAATTTGCATAGACGTCATCTTACAGATGTACTCTCACCGCCTACCAACTGTCGTTTATCTAACACAACCCCTTCTTGGTGTTGGGAATTTTTTTCCGTCAGTGTATTTGCGATACTTTTTGTACACTCATGTACAAATGTTAAGTTACAAAAGGTTTTTTAATCGTATTCAGAAAAGGAATGAGAATGAGAGAGAGAGAGAGAGAGAGAGAGAGAGAGAGACATGTGGTGCAAGACTTTTATAGGGCGTACAACAGCCTGTGATGGGTATGTAAAAGTAACGCATTACCGCACGATGACACGCCTATGACGTTTCAGTAGGGGGTTGAACATAGACTCGAGGAGCCAATAGTCGTGAAGGGTGGACAGGAACAAGGGTATAAAAGCTCTACTCCCATCTCCATTACGTTCTCTAACCGCGGAGGGCTTAGTGGTTGGCGAGTCAGACTCTCAATGGAGGGTCCCTAGGTTCAATCCTGGGCTGATATTCCAGAGATGGTGTGATTAGCTAACAATCGCTGAATATCCGCCGTGCATCGGACAAATGACGGCCCCCATCGTTAAATGACGGCCCCCGGGTTGGACCCCCGGTTAAGTTGGGTATCCATTCCTATTCCCCCTTGACTTTCTCTCACCCCTCTATGAGCAACATCGTACTTATACGGTGGCGCCATCTACTGTGCACTATCTCACTTACAATCTGTTCTGTCAAAGTCGCTAGACTTAGACTTGCTCTCACTCCTTCTCATTCTGTGCCCTGCCCAAAAGGCGGACCCACTGTAGGTGGTTTGGGCCTAAACCTTCTCTGTGAACGGAAGTCCTACATGAAAATTCCTGGCTGTCTCTCTCTGTCGATTCCATTACGTTCACACAGGAACTGTGCTTCTGCTCTGTCATCGTTCCGAAGTCAATCTATTGATTTGCGAAACTTACATCGATCATTTCACCAGCTATTTGTCAACAAATCTAAAAATATTTCTAGGACAGATCCAAAATTGCATCTCCTTTAATATCATAAACACTAAAACGCTAAATTCCCAACAAACATTTTCCTCCCCAGTGAAAATGCATTGCCTCAAAATGAGTATTCCATGCAGTCCGTACTTCATTTGTAATCTGGCTCCGTCCTCGTTCCGGAGTTTTGTAAAACAAAAATTCTCCTAATTTTCGGGACCATCTCCGTTTAATATCTAAATTACTTAATTTCCTTGTTAAGCAATTAATAGTCCCTAGTTTGGCCATTAAAAGGAAATTATTTCCTTTTATCTCCCTCATCTCCTAAGTACTCAAAGCAGAAATTTCCCTATATAATTTAAGTTTAAAAAACAATTAACACTCTTGTTACATTGCTCAAAAAACTTACTTATATTTATATAGCTCAAAAATACTGCATTGAATAAATCTCTCTAATTTCTCTTATGCTTTCATTAATTTTCTGTACACCACATATTTTCCTGACACTACCCAGCTCCTCAGGAATTATCAAGAATTACCACGGACAAATCGTACTCGTCGGCCACTTCAGCTACAGCTTCGAAATTGGAAGACCGGCACCGAAAACTAACTGTGGAACTGTTACTAACACTCCAATAAATATTTTACGTCATCTTCCCTGGCTAACTTGACCTTGCCACTCCTCCATTGCCAACAGAACTCTTTAGTTTATTTATTTATTTATCACAGGTCAAAAGTTTAGGATATTCCTTATTGTGCAGCTTTTCCTTAGCTGGTAAGGGTGCAATTTTTTGGGCTTGCCCACCCTTTCCAGCATATAGCTACAACTCAATTTTTCGTTCTTCTCCTATAAAACACTTTGCAAGCAGGGGACTCTTCCCAGAACCTACTACTTCGTTATCCTAACCATACAACTGAATGTGAATTGGCCCTAAACCTCAGAAATTATTGTATCGTATAGTATCAAACTGGAAATAATGGACGTCGTTTTCACAAAAATGCCACACAGACACCGTTTAAACGATGATAAGCGATGGCAGGAGGTTGAGAGACTGGAAAGCCGGGCACTCCGAAACAGGGGTAGCAAGTTGGCTTCGTGTGTCTCTAATAGTTGTCAACAGGCTCTGGAGATAGTTCCAAAATAAAGGAAGTGTTCATCTGTACCAGGTGGTCCAAGGTCAACTTCTATCCCCAATGACGGCTTTTTGCCTTTACTGCAAGAACGCAACAGAATCATGACAACTCTTCAGCTGGCTTCAGAGCTGACTTCAGCGATTGGACTATCAGTATCCCGTTTTACAGTGACCAGAACGCTTCAGGAAAGCGGTCTTTACGCCAGAAGACCTGTGTGGTGTGTGTGTGCCGCTAACATCTTCCCACAGAAAAGGACGATTACCTTGGGCTCGGGAACATCAGCACTGGACACTTTGAACATTGATTTAACGTTTTCTTTACCGATAAGTTGCATTTCTCATTGAAAACGGATTCCTGACGTGTATTCACCTGGAGATAAAGTGGCATGCGTCACCATCCATCAAACACCTGAGTGACAGGGATACATATGGAGGCGGTGGTCGTGTGGTGTGGGAAGGCATAATTGTTTAACGGACGAACCGACCTGCATCTTTTCTTGGAAGGCTTCCATCAATGCTATGCGCTGTTTAGATGAGGTCGTAGCACTTTTGTTTTGTTAGCAGCTGCTGTTGGTCCAGAATTTGTTCTAATGTAGGACAATGCACGAATCCATAGTGCTCGACTGGTGCTGGGATACCTTGAAGGTGTGGTAATTGAGTAGCTACCAAGGTATCCAGATATTAATCATATAGAACACCTGAGGGATACTTTAGGGAGTACGTCTTTCTGGTATGTTTAATAATCTGTATATTGTGGTGGTTTTTTCGAATCACCCGGTTTATCTGAAATGCATTCAGTGCTTTATCTTCATTTTGGAATATATTACGTATTGTCCATGTTATAGTTCTGCAACGTATCGGTATAATATCTCTAACCATATTCTCACAAAGTTGGTATTGGTGTCCGTAACTTAACTTTTGTGCATGAGTGCAGTTAACAACTGTAATTTCTAAATTTTTTATATCACCGGTTAGTACTGTTACCTGGTTAATGTTATCAGAATACTTCTACAACGAAGTGATGCGATTAAGCTGTCTCCATCGCATCGTGAAATTCCATCAGAAGCATATATGGTGCAAGAAGCTTGCAAAATCGGTTCATAAAGCCTGTGCAAAGGATATCCTTCTATAACACTGTAAATACGAAAGGATGAATTCAGTAATATTAAGTTGTGTTAGAAACACAATGGCAGATCTTTTTAATCGGGGGTTTAACGACCACCGTGAACAACTCAAAGGGTTATAAGCAGTTGCTCATCCCTAATTTATGGCAACTGGTTCCAGGAAAGGAGGAGAGCCAGTGCCGTAAGACAAACGTAACATCCTTGCCTCACCAGGATTCGAACCTGGAACAATCTCGGAAGAATGGACATCAGCCAGCGTTTAGACAACTACGCCACAGGCGCGGCCAATGGCAGGTGGAACAGCACTTAATAATTTAGATGGTGCACATGTTGTGAGATGATGTACACTTAATGGGCAAAACATTAGAGATGCTTATCGAATACCATGTTGCTTCTTCTGTAGCGTGAATAACAGCCTACATATTCCGAGGCATTCAGTCCAGCAGATACTGGATGGCTTCCGGACATAATACCAGCCATGCCTGTTGCAGTATTGTCCACAACTCCACCCGAGACGTTTGTCCAGGATCCATGGATCAAATGATCCGTTCGACGGCAACACATAGATCTTCCACTGGGTTTAAATCCGTTGACCTTTGGGGCCACTGGATGGTTCCAAACTCAAATGAGTGTTCCTCGAGTCATGCCTGAGTGTCTGAGGCCCGGTAGGGCTGCGCGTTGTCCTGCTTGAAATATGATATCGGCCGCAGGATGTGCGAAGGCCATGAAAGCGTATAGGCGATTAGCCAGCACATGCTGGTAGCGCGCAGCGGTTAAGGACGAGATATACTAAGGGATCTAACGGACCCCATGAGAAGGCACCCCAAACCATCACTGAGCCACCAGCTCATTGAACAAAGCAACCTGGTACGTCGACGCCACAGCCGCATCTTCCCGTCAGCTCGATTCAGCTTAAAATGGGATTCATCAAAACGCACGACGCGGCGCCACATTGCATTGTCCGTTGTTTTTTGCTCCCAGAAGCAGGGCAGGCGGAATATCCTATGACGAGCAGTCAACTGTGGCTTACGAGTAGGGAGTCGGCTCCCGTAGCACAGAGTAGATAGCGACAGCCGAACCGTTGTCTCGCTGACGCTGATTTGGCTTCCGACATTGCACCTGCATGTGATCTGCGCCGCCGTTGTCAAGCGGTCAGTCTGTAAGAGCCTGGATAGTCTACGTCGACCTCTGTCATCAATGGCCTGTCGTCCGCCACCGCTTGCTTTCTGAGCGCTAGTGCGTCCGCCGATGGTATAGTCGCGGTGCACCTTTGATACGGTTGCCCTCAGGAAACAAACCTGTGGTTATTACAACTTGTGTGACAAAATGCCTCATCTGTCCTGCTCCGACAACGCGTACACGATCAAATCACTCGGATCACAACGTTTACCTATGTTCCTCCACTGCGATAAACTTTTGGGAGACCTATTCATCTCCTGCTTTTAGTTTCGGTCTGTTCCATTCTGCGAGGAGGATACTCATGTCAACTGGCCATGACCCCTGTCTCTGTGTTGTCTACTGAGTGTATTTATGTCGGAAAACTGAAGATTATTGCATATCACATGGACTAAAACCACGGATGGAGGAGAAGCGCACAAGGGTAATATTTCTTGAAAATCTGTGCCGGCTACGGTGATAGAGGAAACAGAAGCAGATTCTCTAGTTAACAGTACTATTTGGCTCCAGTTCGAGAATCTCATGGTGCAAGGAAGTGGGGGAGGACGGCTCTCTACGGGGACTGTTTTGTCTCTTTCCTGGAACCAGCTGAACTATAAATACGGACGACAGTGATCTTACACCCTTAGATGCTAACGGAAGTTGTTAAACTCGGAAATAAAACAAAATCTGTAGAATAGATACCCAGGATGTCAAAGATTATGCAGAAGTGAGCATCAGTATGCCAAAAGTAGGGAGAGCAATTCACTTGCTGAATTCCACTGCCCAGCTGCAGTCATATAAACCTTGTTTATACTAAATTCATGTGTGAAATACCATGTCTAGTAACACAGAGACTGGACATGACATAAATGTATAAAAAACTCAGATCGGACCATGGGACGTCAAACCCCAATGAAAAGACCGAATGAACTGAATCCATGCGCTTCGACAACATTTACTTTGTTACAGTAAAACAAAATATTCAAAGCGTCTTCTGAGGATATTCTTGTTCACCTATGTGGGTCTAGAAAGCAGGCTTGTCTTAAAGTTCCTACCCTCTCAGTAATATAAATCCTAATTTTCACTAAAGTTTAATCCATTGTCGCATTAACAGCACTAAACGACGTAAGTTCAGGAAAGACGACAGAACCTAAAAGCGTAAGGCAGTAAAGGACTTTCCTCAAGCCCTTTACTGCCTTACGCTTTTTAAGTATGTTTCCAACTAGACACAGGAATGTACTCCGAACAATCTTTGTTTGTTGTTGGGAGTTTAACGACCACCTGGAGCTCCTTGATGAGCTATTAGCAGTCGCTCGTCCCTAATTTAGAGCCACTGGTTCCAGGGAAGGGAGAGCGCCAGTGTCGTAAGACAATCGCAACTTCAACGCCTCACCGTTATTTGAACCTGGACCCATCTTGGACGAATGGTCATATGTTAGCGCTTAGACCACTGCGACACCGGATATTTCTTCATAACATGGAACACATTTACTACTTAGTATGAATACAACAATGAACGCAAAAGTTTGCCTTAATATCATTAGTAACATTGAACATCTTGCATTTGTAGAACTATAGGATAAAGAGCGGTATCTCCCTTTTACAAAAATACAGTGTATCATTCATGAATTAAGTTGTTCAGCGTCTTGATCTGTAGGTGACAAGTTACCACCAGTAAACTGGTCAACTCTGAGCCCTGGTCGACACTTGATTTGATGCTTTTATTTTCCTTTTCTGGAGTTTAATGGACCCCGTGTGAATCGAGACCAACCAATAGTCGCCGGTCTTTAACTTAAGGCAACCGGCTGAACTATTACCGCTCCCTGTCGGGTATCAGCGAACTACTACTACGTCTTATTCGCCGGTAGTGGGTAAAAGTTAAAAAGGTCAAAATTCAATACTAATCAATTCATCCCCAAAATTTCGCTTATGGGTGTCAACAATGAATTTGGATATCCTAAATAAGGGTCTCCAAGCTCAGGGTCGACAAATGCATCGCGTTGTGTTTCATATGAATCAGCATGGGGTTTCCATGCTCATTCATATGCCGCAAAGAAGTTAAAATAAAAAGTTGCATGAATAACAATAATAAAATCACAAATTTAACTCTAATGAGATTTGGAGAAATGATCTGAGTGACACGTGAATTAAAATTTAACTGTTTATTTCTTTTTGGAATATGGTCTTAAAGCTAGGTACAATGTACCGGTGAGGTTGCTTGCTTTAGCTAAACAATTTAGTTTTAATTTCAAACGGGTATAATGCGCTTAATATTATATAACTGACTTTAAACTTTAGTTACTGGTTTAAACTAGGCGCGGTGCGCCAGAGGAAAAAAATTGTTAATGCACTATGTGAGCGACTTTCGGGTAACTAGTCCTGCATAGCACATGCAAAGCTATGAGGCAGGAATCAGAAATGTGTAAGAGAAATGTCATCATACCCTCTTTTCCTTGAGAAGCCCCGATTGCAAATCTGGGTTGCCGGCTGGTCGTAGAGTCAACTCTCCATCTTAGTTGGCGGTATGTCTCGGCTATACTCTAAAATATTTACTACCTCATTTCTCTATCTTGGAAACATCTCTCCTCCGAAACCGCTGAGACCTTTCTTCTGCTCAGACTGCAATTCTCTAGTGTTCCCTCTGTCGTTATTTTAAAATCTGTCTGTAGTCGTCTCTCCTCTTAGTCTTCATTCCGTTCATAATTCTCTTTTTCCCGTGTCCGGTGTCCATCTTAGGGCGTGACGGCCCGGCTGTCCGAATCGCGTCGGGTTATGTCATTGGCCCTCACAGATAGTCCTGCTATGCGATTCGCTGGCTATCCGTTTAGTTCGGGTCACTTTCCCAAAAATTATGTCTTCTTTCAGCTGTCAACTTGTCCTCGCACCTTTTTGGTTAATTGACCTCGCCTAGCTACTTAGAAGCGAAGATTGTCACGTAGGTATTTCCGGCGACGTGACTTATCTCAAATTTGGTCGCTACCCTGGACAATGCAGAGACGCTCGCAACAGTTGCTTGAGAAAAGGGGTGACGCCCCCAAAAGGATTTATTGCGCTCCTGCTATTCTCTTCAGTTTCTTTGAGTTTCGTGAGAAAAAACACTGTGAATGTCTTCCTTTCTCTTCCTTCCCATCTGGGATTTTCATCAAGTTTCCGTGAAAAAATATATATAATTTTCCCTTTTCATTTGGCTTGAGTGCAATTAGGACTGATCTAATTATCATCCTAAACTTTCGGGTAGCCTGGCTCAGCTTCACCGGAAAGTAATTTTTAATCATTGATATTCTATTTTGGCAATTTAAATATTTATTTCCTACCGCCTTAGAGTAAAAATAAAAAAAAAAATAATAAATGATCAAAATTATACGGATGAAATTTAAATGTTACGGGGATATAGAAAATTCCGCGGTAACAGAACTGTAGAGACAGAGCTAGTTCCCTTGAATTAACACACGCTCTCCATGCCACATCTGAGGCCAGAGCCCTGTGCCAAATATGAATTTTTAGACAGAGGCCTCTGCCTCTGATGTGTGTACCACCAGGAAGGCACCTGGTTGGTTGATTGATCGGATTTTACAGGCGTAAATGTCTCAATGAGACAAAGTGCGCCAACTAACATATTTTAGAATGGAAGCGGAAACAAAAAAATCAAGTCCTGTACTTCACAAGCTTCTTAAATGCGACGCATTTGTGTGATGTTTTAGCAAGGCGTGAGGATACTTTTCTGCAAGGCCAATGGCATACCTCAAAGCTGTAAAAGAATGGAGTTTCATTTTCCAAAAAATTGTTGGTGGAAATTTTACCACTGGACTAAATGCTGTGATAGAGGCTAGATATGCAGACCATATTAAAATGTAATACTCTGAAATTTTCTGTATTATTTGGGTGTCCTAGTAATTTTGGAGATACAAAAGGGATCCTTATTAAACACAGATTTCTGACTGGCGAAATTTCATAACGGAATAGTCCTTATGATTTTTAGATTAAAATCGTAATTATTACCATCGAAACTAAAGAAAATTGGAGATCTTGACGACTTTGGTTTACCTTTGTTTTTCTTTAAAAGATGCTACCTCCTTTGGTTTTCAACCACTTGGTTTCAAAATAGAGGAACTAAAAAAATTGCTTTTTAAATGCATCAAAATATTTTGACTCACACTTTATAGTAGATGAACCTGAAGAAATCTACTTTAGCATGGGTCATCTTATAATTTTGGGAATCGTTAGTAGTTCAGCAAGTAGCTACATTAAGGCTCAGGGGGAGATGCGCTCAAAATATATCACCAAGTTGCAAGCCGGAAAAAGACGTTCGATTAATCACTCAGTCTTTTCACCAAACAAGACATGGCAATTAGTCATTGGCAATTTCAGCGACAAGACACGGTTGGTTGTAAGTCACATGTCAACTATGACGGAAGTTTCCTTTTAGCTTTAATCGCTGGCAGTTTTATTGCACATTAGTACAACTGTTTCCACATGCTGCGTAAACATGCATGACTAAAAGAAACTGAAGGATATTTGGGTACTTTTAGACATAACGGACGGACGTTTCTTACGCATCGGAAACTTTTAATGATTGAAAATTTTCACAATGCAAAGATTGTTTTTTTAACTAACACACAATCTCACCTATCAGATACAGTAATACCCGGAAGTTACGTAATGATTCGTTCCTAGACCGAGGATGTTAGACGAGACGACGTAAGTCGAGGCAGATTTTTCCATAAGCGCAATGTTAAAATGGGGAAGGTCTTACAGGACAATTAATTTTCATCAAAAGCAGACGATATTCCTTTGTACTTAACGGAAATTTAGAGATAACCTTAATAATTATTAATTCATGTTAATTTCAAAATTCTGAGATAGCATAAAACATGTCCAGCATTGACTTCTAAATTAAGTTAAGATTTATGATAATTGTCAGTATCAAAGATCATTAGTACTGATATATACTATATTCATAATTATGGAATTGTATGATCTTGTAGCGATGCAAGAGTATTTGAAGACTAGAAGAAAGTCATCACTTCGGGGCAGACAAGACTTATTTTTTTCCCTCAGATTTTCCTCATAGCACGCGAGCATCCTTTTCATTCCTTTTCTGGTTGTTACTACTTGCTGCTCGTAAGAATCAATGATCTCAAGAATCTTCATCCCAGATTTGATGAGATTCTGCCCCTCGTTCAATTTTGAAACCGTCATTGTTCTTTCCATAACCTTCGGGGCAGATTCATCGGTTTCTTCAAGAACGCTTTGCTTCCGAATTTCTAGAAGATCGTCGAACATGAGTTCCTGATCATGGGAATTCGACAGTTCTAAAACATTTTCAGCATCGACTTCCAAACTAAGTTCTGTTGCCATAACAATGACTTCCTCTATTGCCTGGAAAACGGGATTGGGTTCTGGATTAGCTGCAGAGTTTGTAATATCAATGAAGAAAAAACGGCAAAGACTCTAACAAACATATTTCATTTTTTTCTGTAACTTGACTCCGAGGCTCCCCCATGACCGTGACTGCATGCAAGATATTGAAGTCCTTCCAAAAGTCCTTCACTGTTATTTCCGTATAGTCGTTCAGGGCTGCGCTCAAACTGGCGAATGAACGTCGGCTGTAATAGTCTTTAAAAGTGTTGATCACTCCTTGATCCATTAATTGAAGTAGACAAGGAGGTATTTGGAGACTAAAAAACCAACCTTAACTTTTGGATCAAAATCCAGACTTCCAGGTGGGTAGCAAGGAACATTATCGATGATTAGCATCACCCTAAAAAGGAACTTTTGAGATCAGCAATATGTTTTGCTGATCTCAAAAGTTCCTTTTTAGGGTGATGTTAATCATCGATAATGTTTAATCATCGCTTTTGCTGATCTCAAAAGGAACTTTTGAGATCAGCAAAAGCGCGCGAAAAAAATATAAACCCCACCATTTTTGTACAGTTCGTGCCGAACGACGTAAGCAGGGGGATTAATGTATTCGTAGTAATCTTATGATGTAGCAGATTGGCAAGTATTGCTCTGCTACTCGGTAGCAGTAATAGCTAGCTATATTTTACGCATCTCTGTTGATAGTAGTCAATGATTTTTTATCATTTCAGTGCGCATGAATGATATTTAGCCTTTTGTGGTACTCATAGGCATTCTTCATAGATAATCTTGCCTGAGAGGAGTTCGACGAACTTTGCGATGTTATATGTTACAGGTTTTAACAACCCTCGCACATCCCTGCCAATTTATGATTAGACTTACAATCCAGCGAGAGACCTCATATTTTATTTTATTTTATTTTATTTTGGTTCGATCAGCCTCAGACAAGAAGTTATCAGTTCCTCTTTATACTGTAATGCCTCTGAAGAAACGGATCTGGTTCGATACAGAGAATCACACACGTAAAAACCTGAATGCAGACCGTTTTGGTAGCAGTAACAGGTAGTTGAATTCAATTTACTCCGTGGTTTGCGAATTTTTGTACTAGAGGTGAATAGGAGAATTTGTAGATTCCTGTATCTATCCGTCTTACCAACTCAGAACCCTTAAAGTAATTTAGCGTGTCTTTCACTGTAGATCCCATAATCAGTCATACGGCTCAATCTCCATGAATACCCCCACCCCCGTGGCCTTTACAAGACTACCCGTTCCCTTCTAATGCCCCTAAACTGTTTGTCCCAAAAAACCACTTGTTTCTCATCCAAAAATTGTATACCTTTTTCTCGTTCCTGAAACATTTTTTAATCTCCTCCTTACTGACTGTGTTCAGGAGTTAATTCTCACCTGTATGGCAACACGTAAATTTCCGTTAAGCATACATCTCTCCTTTAAACACCATAAAGCGATCGTCCCTTGACACAACATAAGTATACACTACTCTGACATACTTATATTCTCAGCCGAAGCTTATGCGACTAACCTCTTATTCAACACCAGCAGGCTCGAAACATACTTATCTTCACGACTTCGGCAAAATAGCGCGAACAAAAATATTCCACGAGGGAACGAGCATATTAATCCATATTTACGAAGAATATATCTGAACTGGGGTTAGAGAATGACCGGTAATCGGAGTGTATCTGGTATTCGTGTTAGCCATTCTATAGGTTTTTATTTCTGGGTGTAGCGACCACCATGAGCAACTCGTCCGGCTATAAGTAGTCGCCCGTCCCTAATTTAGGGGCAGGTTGCAGGAAAACGTCAGAGCTGTCATAAAATCAGACACCATCCATTCCTCATTTGGGACTCGAACTCCGGCCAATTTCGAAATGTTTGGTCGTAAGTCAGCGCCTTAGACCACTCGGGCTTCATGTTAAGCTTAACTACTCACGAAGATCGTTAGTAACTCTGTGACGACAACGAATACATTCACACGGTTTCAAGATTTTCAGTGCGAATTTGTTGATCTTCAGAATGTTCGCTGTGGCTTGCAGCGGATTATATCTAATAAACCTGACATCGATGTGGGATAGATTTCTGTCATCCCCGACTTTCCAGAGCAGCGATACTCGTATATATTTTTGCTGTATGATACATATTCCTAAACTGTCCTGAGATTCAAAGGTTAGCTTCTCAAAGTAAAACCAATATTACCTACCAAATCAGTGTTATCTATGATGTTAGATTTGACTTACTCTTGATGCTGCACAAACGTCTCTACAAGGTCTCACAGCTACAAGGGGTCCGTTGTACTTCAAAGTCACCTTACTTTTCTTTTTTAGGCATTCATGAATCCGGTCGTTCCATTATTTCCTTGTCCGTCTACTACCACTTTCTTGCTTTTTTGGCTAAAATAATTGTCAGTATCACCACCGAACACTTTCTTTCAACACGGCCATACAACCACGAAATATACATCTACATCCTAACGACATTTCACTTTGCATTACGAAACTGTAACTCATTTTGTACACACCTGATGAGAACGATTCTTGCCATAAACCTTCCCCTCGTAAGTAATGCATTGCACCGGCACATACCTTATGCCGCTTCTGAAGTACCCAACTTTCCCTGCTATACATCAGAGAAGGAAGGAATATGTTTTCATATATAGTCAGACTTACTCTTAGACACCTACAAAGCAGCTATGGCTTTTGAAGCCGAATTCATAACCTGCTACGTTCCCCATGAAATCAGTTTGGCTTGTCAAACATGCTTTCTAAATGCACAGACCCATTCACCTGGTATATCATTTAGACTGATCTTGCATTCAGTACTAACAAGTAGATGTTCAAAAGCCATGTCTTTAGTTTCACCCAACTATAGTCAGTTTGAATTTCATACATACTCTGAAATTCTCTTTTGCTCTCAAACAACAATGTTCTGTGAACAGCATACAGCCTGTTTCCCGGAAATTTTCAAGACAAATAAGTAACTCCGTTTTGAAATCACGCATAAATACATCCATAAATTATCGAACAGCCATGGAGACATTGAACAACCTTGTCTAACTCCGGCACCAATGGAGTACACAAAATTTGATGAAATATCTTTTACTTTACGCTGCGAGCACCCACAAGTAAATTTTGAGTAACTGTAACATTTAAAATCACTCCACAAAAGGAACCTATTTTAATCTAATATAGTCCTTTGGGAAGCCTTCAAAAATCAGCAAACATTTTGCCAACAGACAAATATATTTCATCATTATACGTAACGCAAAACTTTGGCTAGCACAGCCCTTACCAGGTACGAAACCACTATATATTAGGCGCATAAATACGTTTTAAAGCGTTTTATGGGTGACGTGTTCCGCTAATTTACCTATCCACATTCCTCCGCGTTATTGTCATGTGACCGTAACTGGTCCAGAGTATAAAATGTGACACAGAAGTTTGCCCAAGAGTCAAACGCACTTGCACATCGGTAGGTGAAAGATGGCAAGCGATACTGCATTTATTGGACACTGCATTCGTTACGAATTTCATCAAGAAAGCAGTGCTGCAAAATCATGAGCATCGTTCTGTTCTATTCTGGTGAGAATACTATATTGAAAATCACGTGTGAGTTTTGGTTTAGACGGTTTAACGCAGGTGTTTTCGATGTTAGTGATCGAGAACGAGGCGGAGCCTCGGAAAAGGTTACACATGAGGAACTGCAAACATTGCTGGATGAATATTCTTCTGAAACGGAAAACGAACTAACTGAACCACTCGTAGTCACTCAACAAACCATTTCCAATCGTTTACGCGCAGTGGGAAAGAATCAGAAGGAAGGAAAATGGGTTCCACATGAGTTGAGCCAGAGGAACAAGGATGAGCGTGTTATGAAGTGTTTGAATCTTTTGAATAAATACCACAGAAGGTCTTTCCTGTGGAACATCGTTACGGGTGATGAAACGTGGATATGGTACGACAATCCCAAACGCAAAAAAACAATGGGTAGACCCCGATGAAGCAACGACTTCGACACCGAAACGCAATATTCACTCCAAGAAAGTTCTGCTGAGCATCTGGTATGATATGAAAGGTGTGCTCTATATTGAACTATTGGAACAGGGTCAAACTGTTATTTTTTATAGTTACAAGCAACAATTGCTGCGATTGAACCAGGTAGTCTGCCGGAAACGCCCATCAACAGGCAAAGGATTGCTTTCTCTGAAATTGCTGCATGACAACGCTAGACTGCATTTCGCGAAGTCGGTCACGAGAACGATATTGACGCTTGGCTGGGGTATTTTGGATCACCCGGCATATAGTCCGGACATAGTCTCTCCAGGCTATCATTTTCCAGATGGACTAAACAAGGTTTGTCTACTGTGCGATTCCGGACATGTCATGAAGTGCAAAACTAGGTTGACGACTTTATCGCGTCACACGACGAAGTATTCTTCATGATTGGAAAACGTCAGCTGCCCGACCAATGACGGAAGGTGATAGATAATGAAGGCGCTTATTTTGATTCATAAAGGCATTGTTCTTTCCTCTCAAATTACATGTTGGGTTGTCTTAAAATGCTACACCTAATACATCCCAAACCACAGATAGAGCCCCGCGTCTTATTAATGAAGATTTTTCCGAATACTGAACCTGGGGCATTCAGCTATTCGGGAGGAAGGTAAAGGTTACCAGGAACAATAAAAGATTAAACATTGAGACTGATATGGACAATATTTATTCAGCTACACGCCAATAATTAGTGTCTCTCAGTATGGCGTTGGGGCCGCCATGTTTGTGTACACAGCATGCCAAACGTCTCGGCATGGAGTTGTACATTTCAAAATTGTCTTTATTCTTCAAATAAAAATAGCATTTCTATGTACATGACAGTAGAATTCTGCCAATAAATACAGTGGTATATACAACAACTGGAAAGTTCCAGTGAAACGTAAAACAAAATATTGTTAAAATTATAAAATTATTTCGCCCCGAAGGGCGATGGAGAGGCAGACAATAAAGCACGAGCGATGCAAATGAAAATGTCTTTTCTTGTCTTTTCTTGTCTACAGTATTGTAGACAAGAAAAGACATGATGCTATACTATTCACAAATTCCAATTAAGTAGTACTACCATACTCAAGATTAAATATGCACAAGGTACTAATTCACATAAAAGACCATGGGTGAGAAGGAACTAACAGGTGCAACAGTATTTAGAAATATGACAGAAATGGTAGAAACAATTAAGCACAAATACTTATTATATGCATAGAATTATGCAGCGACAAGAGAGAAATACGCTAAACGGACCCAGGAGGGCAACTTTACAAAAAAACAGAAATCGAACAAGAATGCAATTCATAAGTGTCATATCATATGTACAGAACAATACAGTGACAAAAAAGAAAGCCGCTAAGCATACCCAGAAGGGCAGCTTCTCATAAAACAGAAATGTAACAGTGGTGCTACACTCAAAATTTACATCATATGTACAGAAGTATTCAGTGACAAGGGGGAGAATCGCTAAAAGTACTCAGAAGAACATCTTCTTACATTAAATTATATACACAGGGACAATAAAATTTCAAAATATATTCAACATAATGTAGGGGACATTGCGTGTGCAGTAAACTGTGCAGAAGAAAGAATTATATACAACATAAAATACAACAAAATCGAAGAGATCATGGGAAACATGGTGAGCTATCTCCAATAGCACATAAAACAGAATAATCACAAATAGCGAATCATGTGGGTGAAAAAGGAGACTCCACCTAGGAGCCTCATACCACCAAAATTAATACGTAAAATCATGAGTTGTGACAGGGAATGTGGGCGACAACAAAAATCACACCTATAAGTTGAGATGTAGCTGCAAATTGTGGATATGGAACCACCCAGACGATTGGGCCCAGGTGGATTGAAAAACGTTATCGGTGTTTGTTGAGGCAGCACGAGAGTGCTCCATTCGGAGACGAGTGGTTAACCGTGCTAGGAAGCGTCTCCGAATGATAGCACTTGCCTCCTGAGGAGGTGGAGTAAGAGCAGGGAGGCGTTGTTCAAGATGGAAAGCATATACAGTGAACTTCACAAGAAGAAAAATGTAACGGCACACAGGAGGCAAGTGAGTAGGTGGGTGCTTAGTTTGGAGTAGCCAAGCATATGCAAGAAATGGTAACGATCGAGCACAAATTCGATCGGCAAGACGAAATGCTGTGTTTAGGACTGGCAGGAGTACGGGGCAGAAGAGGTATTGATGTTGGACGTCGCTGACTTCAGGGCAAAAGGAACAATGTGGAGAGGTGAGAAGGGTCATGCGAAATAGTACTGATGGGGCAGGGAGACGAAGGTGAAGAAATTGCCAATGGACATTGAGTTCAAGAGGGGAGGAAAGGGGAGAGGTAGAGGCTGTCCAGATGGCGGGGAGAAGAGAAGGAGAAGCAGAATGAACAGAAAGTGGAAGTGCGGGAGGGGAAAGAAGGAGCCAATAAAGAGAAGAGGAGGAGATAGAAGTAACTAGAACCGGGGAGCTACGAATGAGGAGAAAGAACGGTAGAGAAAGAGGGGCGGAGGGGACCGAGAAGAGACCATCAGGGGAAGCGAGGAGTGGAAAGAGGCTCCACAGCGTTGTGCGAAGGAGAAGATATTCGTTAGCAAGAGTAATGGTTGGAGATAGAAACAGGGAAGAAAGAGGTCACCAGGTTAGATCAGAAGTTACGAGAGAACGGACAGTTATCACACCAGAGCGGATCCAATGAGGAAAGTAAAAGTAAGGGAGGTTAGGAGGGTGAATAAGAGAAGAGAAGAAGAGAGGTTCATCTAGGAGATCAAGAGTTGAAGAAGGAAATGAACGGAGAAGAGGAAGCGAATGAAAGAGAGAAAGGCCCTCTCGCAGGACAGGAGGGAGGTGGGACGGGAGAAGAGAGTATGCATCCATCTTCAGAAACAGTAGGAAGGTGAAAGATGGGTCACGGAAAGAAGCTAGAACATTCAAGGTAGTGGTAAGGGACGGAACAGTTGAAGTGGCAAGGCGAATGAAATGAATAATGCGATGTGATTTATAAAGGAAAGCTGGATCAGGAAGCTGGATGCCACCCAAAGAGGCTGGCAGATGAAGCGTGGCAGGTTTAACCCAGTGATGTGAAGACCAGATGACGGAAGTTGAGAGGCGAGTGATGGTCATCATTTGTGACACGGGCACAACCGTCCTAATTGTGTCTTGTGATAAGCCATCCCATGCAGCTTAAATCATCTCCCGCAGTTCCTGCAAATTGTGCGGTAGAGATGGAGTGTGGATAGCGCGTCCAATAGTAACCCACACGTTTTCAACCGACGATAGGTCTGGTGATGCGGCTGGCCATGGCAGAGTGTCAGTGCCTTGAAGGCAAACTTTTAAAACAGCAGCAGTATGCGGACGAGCTTTGTCACGTTGGAAAACCTCACAGTAGTGAGGGTTCCTTTTTTTTTTTTTGATTGGAGGTTTAACGACCACCGTGAGCAACTCAATGGGCTATAAGCAGTCGCCCGTCCCTAATTTAGGGTCACTGGTTCCAGAGAAGGGAGAGAGCCAGTGCCGTAAGACAAACACAACATCCATGCCTGACCGGGATTCGAACACGGACCCTTTACGGACGAATGATCAGAGGGCGGCGCCTTAGACCACTGCGCCACCGGGGCGGCAAAGGAGTGAGGGTTCACAAAACGAAACCCCACTGGTTGCAGGACCTCATTAACGTAACGATGGGCAGTCAAATTGCCTACAATAGACACCAAAGGTTATCTGGCATCGTAGGGAATTGCACTCCACACCATGACACCAGGCGTTCTGGACGTGTGACGCACGACGACAAACCTTTCATATTGGCGCTGACCAAGGTTCCTCCACACATGGATTCGTTGGTCGTCTTCAAGACAAAAGCGGGACTCGTTACTGCAGATCGCCCGCTGCAGTTCTGAGTGGCTCCATGACAGTCTGGTACGACAGCATCGCAGTCTTTGGTGACGATGCACTGCTGTTAAGGGCAGTCGTCGTAACGGACTGCGTGCGTGTAGTCCTACGTGGTGCAGCCGTCTGCAAATGGTACTGGAAATCCGCGATCGTGGCTGTTGGATCACTCCGCGCATGTCGGACAACCCATCGGTCCTCTCTCTGCGTAGTTCGTCTAGGTCTCCCAGACCCTTACTGTCGCTGCCGTGTGCCTTGGTCTATCCACTTCTGCCAACAGCGTGCTATGGTGATATCCGCACGAGCGGTATGACGCTCAATATGGCGATAAGGCCATCCTGCTTCCCGGAGCCCGACGATGTGGTCCCTCTCGAACTTCCCCAAGTGCTCGAATTTTTTCCGAACTTTTCTCAGAGGCACACTTCACTTACGAAGGATGCAACCAACACAGCAACACTAGTCAGAATGGCAAGCACGGGCAACAGGACTACATTATATTGCTGGTCAGGCACAGCGCTACGACCTCACCTTGCTTTCGTCACATGCGCGGCCGAGCGTGGTACTTGAATCATTTGTCTGTATCACGATGCCAAACTTACCTACCGATTTCCATTCTTGCCGGTTGCTTCCTTCTCGGTGCAACTATTTTTTTACGATGAGTGTAGATTCACTCACATATTATTGACACCCGAACACTTGCATGTTTTCAAATAATCTGCATTTACAGAGAATTAAATATTGAGTGCTGAAACCGTTGGTCCATATGGCCAGCACTCTTCGCAGAAATTTTTTTGAGGTGTAATTCTTCATCTGTATATACCACCATTCGGCTTTCAAAGCAGCGACCAGTTCAGCTTTGTTTGACAGTCTCTTCTTCCACACACTCGACGATCCAAATTCGTTCCACAGGTTATCTATAGGGGTCAGGTCTCTGAGGACAATGGCGTCTCAAGACATTCCGACTGGCCAGACCAAACTCCTCAAACAAATCTGTAACAAAACGAGCAATATGACAAGTTGGGATGTCTTGCGGATCGAGACATGTGTTTTCTCCAAAGTACTGCCACAACGTTGGTGTGTCCATGATGTCTAGGTCTATAAAGCTCACTACTCATAGTTGTGTTCAAAACGAATAATGAAAACCAGACGAACCATAAAAACAACTCTACATCAACCACGCAGCCTCCACGAAACTTCATTGTCGGTACCATACAATCCGGAAGATACCTGGAACGATCATCAGACTGGCAGACTCTGTACCGCGACTTTCCAATCCAAAGCAGTTTTTCATTTTATATTCTAAGACAAACGTTCTTAACACGACGCTCATTGGTGTGTGGCATTAGTCAAATTGAGTAACGTCTTGTGGATGGCTGCCGGACCGTGGTAACTCATATCGGTGATCGTACTATGTACTGTACTGGTGTTAACAACAGTCCCAACGGTCTGACATTGGGTGTGCGTGATTTGCGACAATGTTGATTTGTGTTCTGAATGGAGAGTCCTTCGTAGAGCCCTCCTTTGTCGTTCAGTTGGCATCGTAGGTTCACCGGGTAGTTTCATGGAAGATTCAGCCCCAGTCCAATTCATTTGCATATCACATCACCAAACGTCGAACTAGGAATCTTAAATTCTGTTGAAATGTTACGTACGGAACTAATATTTATGTGGCATTATCAATCCGGGCTGGAAATCAGTAAATATTGTTGATCGAAGCATCTCGCAATCATATTAGTTTGATTGTGTCATCATAACCATACTAACATATTTATTGTTCAGTTTGCGACGTAGCGTTTGGGTAGTACCTATGTAATTCATTCCCAATAAAAGGTTTTGCTGAGATTAATGAGAAGGCAGTGTATATCTATAGATATGGGACACATCATTATGACGACCCTTGTCTTCACAAGTAGACGCGGCCCGGGGAATCGGGGCACGTTTACTCATGGAAACACGGAAACGATTACCGGCACAATGATTCTGCTGGCCAGCATATCAGCAAACCAGAGAAATTGTTGGCTGTAGGTCGATGAGTGCATTTCTTGACAAGTCTGAAGAGCGACACACTTCCACCGAACTCACCTCAAGAGAAGGACCAATTTTATTTTTTGACAGTCGCAGTGAAGGCCGGTTGGAATGTATCGTGCGGGACAACAGCCTGCTCAAGATCCCTTAATGTGCGGAAGAGTACAAACAAGGCACACCCAGAAACGTATCCGAGCAAAAAATCAAACGAGCGCTTTTGTGGTGAGCTTAAAAATTGAGAGGGCCGTTCATGTGTCAGTGGTGAAGGAACATCATTGACAAGGCTACTTGAAATGTGCACGAGACCATCACGACTTGACAACTGGAACAAATTTTCCTGGTCCGGCAAGTCCAGCTTACAGCTCTAACATGCCAATGTAACAGTGGGTATTCGACGCCACGCGTATAAACAGCTACACCTAGACTACACAGTTGGAGGGAAACAGACCGCCAGGGGCAGTGATATAGAGATTGTTCTCGTAGACATCAGGGAGTCCACATATCTTCGTTGAGCATTCCTTCACCGCCAGCTCCTACCAAGGCATTGTTTCGGACCATATGTTGTCCTACATGTGGACCATGTATATGGATGTGATTTGACTCTTTCATCAAGACAGCGTCCAGTGTCACAAGGCCCAGAACTAATTCAAACATTGCCGCCCCGGTGGCGCAGTGGTCTAAGCGATGGCCTCTGATCATTCGTCCGAACGGGGTCCGGGTTCGAATCCCGGTGAGGCATGGATGTTGTGTTTGTCTTACGGCACTGGCTCTCTCCCTTCCCTGGAACCAGTGACCCTAAATTAGGGACGGGCGACTGCTTATAGCCCATTGAGTTGCTCACGGTGGTCGTTAAACCTCCAATCAACTAAATAAATAAATCAATAAAATAAAATTCGAACATTATGTCCAACAGATTACTGGCTCCCAAATTCCTCCGACTTGAATCCTGTCGAACATTTATAGGATGCACTGGAACATAACATTCTGCGGTCATCTGTGAATTTCTCATTCTCTCCATTGCGGGCTGTAAGAAAAAAATTGTAGCCCGTCACTAAAAAGATATCGTGATAAATACAAAATGCACATCAACACCCCCAAGCCGGAAATTTATATAATAGAAAAAGGGAAAATTTTAGGGAAAGCTTGTTTATCTCTATATGAGTTTATGACGAAGTAAACTTCTCCGTCATTTTTGTGCACGCCGGTCATCGACTCCGGGTACCCTCACTCCGGAATAAGTAGCTCTCCCAACTTAGCTACGTGGACGTATCCCCTCGCTGCTATCTGCCTTTATCTCATGCGCGTCCTGCCGTGCAGGCACGGCACATCTCCCCCCCGAAAGAGGGGCGGGGGCATGGCCCACGGGTCAGCCGAGACCATGTGTCGCTGTAGGCAGTCATCCCATGAAGAAAGTGCATTTGAGAAATCCCAGTCAATTTTTTTTTGATTGGAGGTTTAACGACCACCGTGAGCAACTCAATGGGCTATAAGCAGTCGCCCGTCCCTAATTTAGGGTCACTCGTTCCAGGTAAGGGAGAGAGCCAGTGCCGTAAGACAAACACAACATCCATGCCTCACCGGGATTCGAACCCGGACCCCTTACGGAAGAATGATCAGAGGCCAGCGCCTTAGACCACTGCGCCACCGGGGCGGCCCAGTCAATTTGGTGTGTGGAACGTAACGTCACAGATATTTATTTTTCGAAACGCTGAAGAAGGGATTTTCATTTTTCCTATCTCGCGGTGTGGAAAGAACATCACACCATTGCGAGAAATCTAACAGCCGGGTTATCCGGAAAGTTCGGCCGCCAATATGACGAAGTAAATTTCTCCGCCCTTTATTATCCACGTCGGGCATCGAACCCGGGTCCCTTCACTTCGGAGTAAGTAGCTCTCCCAACTGAGCTACGTGAATGTATGCTCTAGCTCTTATCTGCATTTCTCTCATGTGCACCCTGCGGGGCATGCACGTCACATAATTCGATGCAAAGATATTTTCAATATATATCTTTTTTTTAATGAAAATAGTGATATCTTGTCTACACGCAGATGGGCGCATCGAAATGCAAAACAATACAAATGGCACATCTTTTTTGGTTCTACGTCAATTCGTCGCGTGCGTCAATTCGTCGACTGCGTCAATTCGTCGACTCCGACGATTCGTCGCGCGTCAATTCGTCGCCTACGTCAATTCGTCGCGCGTCAATTCGTCGACTGCGTCAATTCGTCGCGCGTTAATTCGTCGCGCGTTAATTCGTCGCGCGTTAATTCGTCGCTCGTCGACTGCGTCAATTCGTCGCGGACAAATTCGTCGACTACGTCAATTCGTCGCGTTTACAGATTTTGGTTTACAGATTTTGGTTACATACAAAACGAATGCAGGAAAACGTACGATTTCGAACGTCTTGCTCCCTGATCAAATTTATAAAGTTTGGCCACGCAGACAGGATAGGAATATTACGTTTTTCTTTGGCACTAAAAATATTAGACGGTAAACGGTTTTTGGAACGGAGCAGGGCCCGGTTGGTCAGAGCCCCCCATATACAAACTTTTCGTAAAATCTGCAGTTTTCAATTCAGAACCACCAAATCTGGTATACTATCTCGTGGTATTCTAACTTAGACTGTTGACGGTTTTGGGAGGCTGTTGCAGAGAGGGGTGGGGGTTAGAGCCCCCTCCCTACAGAATTGTCGTAAGATATAGTTTTCAATTTAGAACTACCAAATTTGGTATACTATCTCATGGTACTCTAACTTAGACGGCAGAACGTTTTTGGAACGGGTCAAGGCACGGGGTCAGAGCCCCCACATACAAAATTTTCTTAAAAACTACAGTTTTCAATTCAGAACCACCTAATCTGGTATACTATCTCATTGTACTCTAACTTAGACGCTAGACGGTTTTTGGAAGGGGTTGGAGCCCGCGGGGTCGGACCCCACCCCCTCATAAACACTTTTTCGTAAAATCTACAGTTTTCAATTTAGAACCACCAAATTTGGTATACTATCTCATGGTACTCTAACTTAGACGCTAGACGGTTTTTGGAAGGGGTCAAGGCCACGGGGTCGGAGCCCCCCTCATACAAAATTTCGTAAGGTCTACAGTTTTCATCTTAGAACCATCAAATTTGGTATACTATCTTATGGTACTCTAACTGAGACGGCAGACCGTTTTTGGAACGGGTCAAGGCCCGGGGGCCAGACCCCCACATACAAAATTTTCCTAAAAACTACAGTTTTCAATTCAGAACTACCTAATCTGGTATACTATCTCATGGTAAACTAACTTAGACGCTAGACGATTTTCTGAAGGGGTTGCAGCCCGGGGGGTAAGGGCCCCCTCCTATAAAAATTAAAAATTTCGCAAAATCTGCAGTTTTCAATTTAGAACCACCAAATTTGGTATACTATCTCATGGTACTCTAACTTAGACGCTAGACGGTTTTTGGAACGGGTCAAGGCCCGGGGGTCAGAGCCCCCACATACAACACTTTTTCGTAAAATTTACAGTTTTCAATTTAGAACTACCAAATTTGGTATACTATCTAACTTAGACGCTAGACAGTTTTCTGAAGGGGTTGCAGCCCGGGGGTAAGGGCCCCCTCATATAAAAACTTTTTCGTAAAATCTACAGTTTTCAATTTAGAACCACCAAATTTGGTATACTACCTCATGGTACTCTAACTTAGACGCTAGACGGTTTTTGGAAGGGGTTGGAGCCCGGGGGGCAGACCCTCCCGAATAAACACTTTTTCGTAAAATCTACAGTTTTCATCTTAGAACCACCAAATTATGTATACTATCTTATGGTACTCTAACTTAGACGGCAGACAGTTTTTGGAACGGGTTGGAGCCCGGGGGTCAGAGCCCCTCCTGAATACAACACTTTCTCGTAAAATCTACAGTTTTCAATTTAGAACCACCAAATTTGGTATACTACCTCATGGTACTCTAACTTAGACGCTAGACGGTTTTTGGAAGGGGTTGGAGCCCGCGGGGCGGAGCCCCCTCATAAAAATTTCGTAAAATCTACAGTTTTCATCTTAGAACCACCAAATTATGTATACTATCTTATGGTACTCTAACTTAGACGGCAGACCATTTTTGGAACGGGTCAAGGCACGGGGGTCAGAGCCACCACATACAAAATTTTCTTAAAAACTACAGTTTTCAATTCAGAACCACCTAATCTGGTATACTATCTCATGGTAATCTAACTTAGACGATAGACGATTTTTTGAAGGGGTTGCAGCCCGGGGGGTAAGGGCCCCCCTCATATAAAAATTCGCAAAATCTACAGTTTTCAATTTAGAACCACCAAATTTGGTATACTATCTCATGGTACTCTAACTTAGACTCTAGACGGTTTTTGGAAGGGGTTGGACCCCGGGGTCAGACCCCCCCCCCGAATAAACACTTTTTCGTAAAATTTACAGTTTTCAATTTAGAACCTCCAAATTTGGTATACTATCTCATGGTACTCTAACTTAGACGGTTGTCGGTTTTTGGAACGGGTCAAGGCCCGGGAGTCAGAGCTCCCCCCCTACATACAAAATTTTCGTAAAATCTAGTTTTCATTTCAGAACCATCAAATTTGGTATCATGAAACTCTAACTTAGGCGCTAGACGGTTTTTGGAAGGGGCTGGAACCCCGGGGTGAGAGCCCCGCCCCCTCCTCATAAAAAGTTCGTAAAATCTACCGTTTTCAATTTAGGACAACCAGATTTGGTATACTACTTATGGTTATGTAACTTAGACGGTAGACGGTTTTTGGAAGGGGTCGGGACCCGGGTCAAGGAAGCACCATGCAAAATTTTCGTAAAAAGTTCCGTTTTTTACTCTTAAGAATATCCTATTTACGTTCTAAGGCGCTCTTTGGACCTTTGAGGGCCTTGCACCATAAACCATCAACCAACTAACCAACTAACCAACCTACGGTCTAAGTTAGGGACTGAAGATAACAATAAAGTGCAAAAATATGCGTTTAATGGTGTATTAAAAACACAAATCTATATAGTTTAGCTTTCACTACCAACGAACGGCTTATCAGAAAGAAATATAATGTAATGTAAACAGAGAGTTCCAGATATTCAAAATTCAAAACGGTAAGAAAAAGATTATCAATGCCAATGTGAAGTCGTATGCATGCGACATCACATAGGTACATTGCATTTCTGTGTCGCGGGATTCACAGAAGCACACGCCAGATGTACGGCAGTTCTATAGATGTCTCCTAGAAGGTAAGTATTCCCATTCCTTCTTCTTTCTTTTTTGTTTCGCAAAATTAAATTAACTAAGTCAAAAAATTTAAAATAAGTTTACTGGAAAATTGCAAGAATATCTTTTTCATTCATTAACTTTCACCCGCTGAACTTGGTGATTCCACAAATAGTAATATGTACCTGGCAAATAACTGGTATCCCTGCTAGTACAAATTATATTAATGATTTATTTGAGTCCAGTTCAATCTAGTATGTCCATAAGAGCGTTTGGGGCGGTATGAAAAATACGTTTCAACGTGTGCCGCTACGGCGGCGGAGTGATCTAGGCGCTGGCTTCTGACCACTTGTCGAGAAGGATCCTGGTTCAAATCCCGGTGAATCATGGACGTTGTGCTTGATTTCTGGCACTGGCTGTCCCCCTTCCCAGGAACCAGTGGCCCAAAATTGGGAATGTCCGACTGCTTATAGCCCACTGAATTGATCACGGTGGTCGTTACCCCCCCCCCAAAGATTGCGACGTGTCCATTGCTATTTGTTGTGGACCGTACAAAAAGTATGTTTTTGATATCAAGGTGTCCACTTCCATGTAGGCTGGCCATAAAATGTTAGGGGACCGTACAAAATTGCACTTTTGCTTTCACCTTGTCAGCGCTTCGGTATATGGTTGAAGTATACGTATATATAGGCCATTTCAGCACATAGTTTGGTTTATATAGAAAATCAAGATAATGTTACATTTTTACTCAGCTACAACACATTAATCCCAAAGGCTATTTGTTGAAATCTTTAATCCGCCGTGCTCATATTCACAACGTTAACATAACATGTCAAGTTATTAATGTTGCAGTTTTACCCTGTCACAAAACTTTAGTTACAAGACCTTAGGCGTAAACTTTTTTTAGGAATTTTTAGTCCGACGTTTTCATAAGGTTTCGATAACATGCCAAGGTTATGGTACTGCGTTTTGACTGAGGCACAAAAATTCATAAACAGGCCTTAAGCCTTTTTATCAGTTTTCAATCAACCGTGCTCATATACATAAAATTTTCAGAGAAAGTCAAGTTTACTGTGTTGCGCATTTACACGAGTACAAAACTATAAACAGCCATTAACTTTCACCCGCTGAACTTGGTGATTCCTCAATTCATCCATTAACAAGTCTTTTAAGTGATTGTATGCTATGGCCATATTGATAATGTTTGATGACAAGTCAGGTTAATGATGTTGCACTTATTAAAGACTTAAAAAGGTGTAGAGGCTAGTAATTATTATTTGAAGTCTAAGTAAAAGCTCATTTTTAACTTGACTCGTCATGAAATCCTTGTGAATATGGCATTTATTTTATTTTGTACATTTTACAAAGCTTATGCATTTTTTTTGGCATTTGTTTTATTTTGTGTTGTACTTGTTACATAGCGTTTCCCATTTTTGTAATGCTTGTGACTTGTGATTGCATTTTGAATTTTTATTTGTTTCACATTTTGGATTGCATTTTGAATTTTTATATGTTTCACATTTTGGATTACTTTTTGACAATTTATGTTTTTGACATGCTATTTTGAAAATTTTGACTTTTTAAATTTTGCGTTGTGTTTTACATTCTTGCATCTTCGGCGGAATTACATTCTTGAAAAATTCAAATACAAGTTAGTAAAAGGTATAAATCAATTAGTGAGAAATACCAGCACATTTTAGTAAAGGGTAGAATTATATGAAATTCCTCTTAAAATGTCCAGCATGTTAACATTGTCTCTGTGCACCAAAGAAGTTCGAATTCCTTTTTATCTTGCCAGCGTTTCTCTTCTGGGTGGATTTGTTGGAATCTGTGCTATCACTCTTTCGATTTTAGCCATAGTTGTTCTCTGCTCTTTCGCAATTTCACTGATTATTTCGTACATTCACAGTTTTTTCTCTTCCAGAATTGTATTCCAGCGTCTGTCTAATCTTTCAAGTTCGTTTTGTGTTCTGGGAAAGCCAAATAAATTGTTTTCACTAACTGACCAAATTGTTGGCGGGAACAGCGGAGGGCTTCTGCTTGGATTGTTTCTTCTGCTTCCACGAAATTTTCCAAGAACATAATTTTCCTCAAACCACTGAACTACAGAATCTACATATTCTAGTAAAATTGATTTCACTTCTTCAAAAGCAGCTGGAATTTCATCAGATGAAAAAAATGCGAGTGCTTGCAAATGTCTGACTTTGAGAGCAAACTCACTGTTTTCCTTATATTCCAAGGCTATGCCAGAGGATGGATATTCCTCAGCACATTTTTTTCCGAGATGAAACCAACAACATTTGTGCGTGCTGCTTCCAAATTCCTTTTTAGCAGCATTACAACGGTAGCTGTTTCAAAATCTATTAGTATGCGTATATTGTGGTGCAAGCTGAATATCATAGTCTGAAGCATAGTCTTGTAAATCCTACAAAAATACTTTATAATAGTATTATATTATTTATACTTGCTGGAAAGTAACCCATAAACTAGTGGGACAAGTCTGTGCATCTCTGGATTCGTTTCAACCATAGCATGAATGGAACATAATTGCCTAAAAAGGGTTGGACAAGTTTCAAATGTCCCATCCATAATCCAGAGGGGTGCTTCTTTAAGCTTTCGTAAATTATTCTCTGTTAAAAATAAAATAATTCTTTGATGTCCAAATGCGCTATCTCTGCCAAGAAATTTTGCACCATCGTCTCCTGTAAATTTATTGGGCATCGATCCGTTCTGAAGTCGTAGGCTCCGCAGGCATGTCTTCTCTTTTTTACAACTTGCCTTAGTGCATCCACATTAGGCATGTAAGCTGCATTTACTGTAGCCATTGACGTTGTCACGGTTTGAATAATTTGTGCAGGGGCTTCGTCCGTATTTCTCGCTCGTTCTTTTATTTGCGCTCTTGCAACAGCAACATCACTTTTCTCCGATCTTGGAGCATGATTATGTGGTTTCTCATTGCGCATCCTGTGTTCATCTCCAATAAGAATAGTACTAGCAAAGCCAGTACAATTTCCATAATTTCTTTCAATACAGTGACAATACCGTAAATCACCTCGCACTCTGTTATGGCAAAATAAATACCCTTTCCATTTCAGCAAATCATTTTCTTTTTGTGAGTTAACTATTTATGTTGCATTCTTCATCTGCATATTGCCTTCGGAAAACAATGCACTTTCTCTTTCCAAAATATTTAGAATGATATATTTCCACTATTATCACTTGACAACGCACAACAAAGGTTTCAACAAGCACGTTCTCTGTTCTCCAGTCAACTATGAACTAATGAGCAAACATTCAATAAAACACTCAGAATACAGACAATCACGTGAAGCTTGTTCCTCCAGTTAGGGTTTAAGCGAAGTTCAAGATTTTCGTACCTGCGGTCACAAGAAGTGGTTAATTTTAAGGATCGGCATCTTATCTTTTGTTTTTCCAAAACGCAGAGGTACATGTATTTCACAGCTGGAACGCTCCAGGCGGGGGATCAACAGATGCGAAGAACCTGGGAGCCAGGTTCCGGAGGCGGCAGCAGGCGCGGACTGGGCAGCTGTACTCTGGGCCGGTAGGCGTCATGTTAATTCTCAAAAATAAATTCAAATTTTTTGTGTTGTACTATGCGTATGAAAGAAAATTGTTATACTGAAAAGACAATTTGTTTACTCCGTAACATATTAAACGAAACCTACGTCCCTACGTGCCAAATGATCTGTAAACCAAACACAGTTTTTCATGCAACACCTTCCCCCGACTTTCTAAGTTCAGATCTGTCTCGTTCGACTTATTTCCTGTACCGCCCCTCTCTTTCGCTAATTGCAGTTAATTGCCGTGAAATTGGTGTTTTACGTTGGGGTGTATTGCCGCCTGTCCTGAAGACTATAGTGAAAGCGGTGAACCCCAGGGGAAAAGTATTCCATCAAAAGCAACAGAAATCCAATGCGAAAACAAAACTTTGTTCGTTGGCATTACATCCAAGCAATTTAGGCGAAGTAGGAAGTGTGTTTTTCTACTACGACACCAGAAGATTGTCGCGAATGCTCAGGCAATTACGATACAGATGTGTCCTTAAAACTTCTCTTTCAAGACGTCCAAAGGCCGGCACTAGGGGATGGGGAGGGATACAGTGCGGATGCTCTTTTTTGTTGCAGTTAGAAATTCTTAAGTTCATTCTTCCTTAAAACTTTGCCTGGTTACCAGTAAGTACTGTCTCGTGCCTCAACCCTTGCACAGATTTGTTGTTTTCGTTTTCATTCTTTGAGTTAACAGCGGGAAAATATCTGAACTGCGTTGTTTCAGTTGAAAATATTTTTTTTTACTTCAGCAACAGGGCTTCACGTGTAATTGCAAAATACTTCGACAGAATAACCATACCTTACATAAAGAGTTTGCATGAGAAAATAGATTAATAATAAGGAAAATATTCTAAAACCAAAAAAAGAAATTGCGGAACCGAAAATGCTAGGTAGAGGAAAAAAAGACTCTAAGAAAACGTTCATATTTAAAGAAACCTGTAGTCGCTTAATGAGTAAGTGGTATAACTCAATACAAAATCATGTGCTGTATTTGAAAAAAAAATTAGAAGCAAGTAGGCATCGTGACTGCCCACAGTTTCCCCTTTTCATCCTGTCGACATTACAACCACCACAGAAAAGAAAATAACAAAAACATAACAAAAACACCCATAAAAAGTAAAATGCCCAAAACATAAAAAGAAGTAACCACACAAAATGAAATGCCCAAAACATTAAAAAAACTGCAACCACACGAAACAAAATAACCAAAGCATGGTAAGAAATTCTGTTTAAAGCACAATGAAGGTATACGACAGGAAAAATATATGTTTTTAAAACTTAATACAAGTGTCAAAACTGAAATAAAAAGAAAGAAAAGAGAAATATTCCAAATTCCATTGTTACTTTAGATATTTTGACCTGTTGACATTTCGTAAATTGTACTTGCACTCGGTCAAAAAATATTACTTACAAGGACTCTTTAGTAACTTTTAATCGCTGTGGTCGTATTTATAAGGTTTGCATAACAAATCAAGTTAATAATGTTGCGCTTTCACTTACCGTCTCCCGCTAAGTTAGAGTTTCATGACACAAAATTTGGTGGTTCTGAATTGAAAACGGTAGATTTTACGAAAAAGTTTTTATTCGGGGGGGGGTCGGACCCCCTAGCTCCAACCCATTCCAAAACCCGTCTGGCGTCTAAGTTAGAGTACCATGAGATAGTATACCAGATTTGGTGGTTCTGAATTGAAAACTGTAGATTTTACGAAAAAGTTTTTATTCGAAGGGTCCAACTCCCCGGGCTCCAAACCCTTCCAATAACAGTCTAGCGTCTAAGTTAGAGTACCATGAGATAGTATACAAATTTGGTGGTTCTAAATTGAAAACTGTAGATTTTACAAAAAAAAATATTCGGAGGGAAGGTCTGACCCCCGGGCTCCAACCCTTTCCAAAAACCGTCTAGCGTCTATGTTAGAGTACCATGAGACAGTATACCAGATTAGGTGGTTCTGAATTGAAAACTGTAGTTTTTAAGAAAATTTTGTATGTGGGGGGCTCTGACCCCCGGGCCTTGACCAGTTCCAGAAACGGTCTGCCGTCTAAGTTAGAGTACCATAAGATAGTATACCAAATTTGGTGGTTCTAAGAAGAAAACTGTAGATTTTACGAAATTTTTATGAGTGGGGGCTGACCCCCGGCTGCAACCCCTTCAAAAACCCGTCTAGCGTCTAAGTTAGAGTACCATGAGATAGTATACCAAATTTGGTGGTTCTAAATTGAAAACTGTAGTATTTACGAAAAAGTTTTTATTCGGGGGTCTGACCCCCCGGGCTCCAACCCCTTCCAAAAACCGTCTAGCGTCTAAGAGTACCATGAGATAATATACCAGATTAGGTAGTTCTGAATTGAAAACTGTAGTTTTTAAGAAAATTTTGTATGTGGGGGGCTCTGACCCCCCAGCCTTGACCCATTCCAAAAACGGTCTGCCGACTAAGTTAGAGTACCATAAGATAGTATACCAAATTTGGTGGTTCTAAGATAAAAACTGAAGGCAATTTTGAAATGTAGATTTTACGAAATTTTTTATGAGGGGGAAGGGGGCTCGACCCCGGGGGCTCCAACCCCTTCCAAAAACCGTCTAGCGTCTAAGTTAGAGTACCATGAGATAGTATACCAAATTTGGTGGTTCTAAATTGAAAACTGTAGATTTTACGAAAACGTTTTTATTCGGGGGTCCGACCCCCGGGCTCCAAACCCTTCCAAAAACCGTCTAGCGTCTAAGTTAGAGTACCATGAGATAGTATAAAAGATTAGGTGGTTCTGAATTGAAAACTGTAGTTTTTAAGAAAATTTTGTATGTGGGGGCTCTAACCCCCGGGACTTGACCCGTTCCAAAAACGGTCTGCCGTCTAAGTTAGAGTACCATAAGATAGTATACCAAATTTGGTGGTTCTAATATGAAAACTGTAGATTTTACGAAATTTTTATGAGGGGGGCTCCGACCCCCGGGCTGCAACCCCTCAAAAAACCTTCTAGCGTCTAAGATAGAGTACCATGAGATAGTATACCAAATTTGGTGGTTCTAAATTGAAAATTGTCTGACCCACCGGGCTCCAACCCCTTCCAAAAACCGTCTAGCGTCTAAGTTAGAGTACCATGAGATAGTATACCAGATTAGGTGGTTCTGAATTGAAAACTGTAGTTTTTAAAAAAATTTTGTATGTGGGGGGCTCTGAGCCCCCGGGACTTGACCCGTTCCAAAAACGGTCTGCCGTCTAAGTTAGAGTACCATAAGATAGTATACCAAATTTGGTGGTTCTAATATGAAAACTGTAGATTTTACGAAATTTTTATGAGGGGGGGGCTCCGACCCCCCGGGCTGCAACCCCTTCAAAAAACCTTCTAGCGTCTAAGATAGAGTACCATGAGGTAGTATACCGAAATTTGGTGGTTCTAAATTGAAAACTGTAGTATTTACGAAAAAGTGTTTATTCGGGGGAGGGGGTCTGACCCCCGGTCTCCAACCCCGTCTAGCGTCTAAGTTAGAGTACCATGAGATAGTATACCAGATTAGGTGGTTCTGAACTGAAAACTGTAGTTTTTAAGAAAATTTTGTATGTGGGCGGCTCTGACCCCCGGGCCTTGACCCGTTCCAAAAACGGTCTGCCGTCTAAGTTAGAGTACCATAAGATAGTATACCAAATTTGGTGGTTCTAAGATGAAAATCTGCACCAACCCCTACCAAAAACCGTCAAGCGTCTAAGTTAGAGTTTCATGATACCAAATTTGATGGTTCTGAAATGAAAACTAGATTTTACGAAAATTTTGTATGTACGGGGGGGGGGGGCTCTGACTCCCAGGGCCTTGACCCGTTCCAAAAACTGACAACCGTCTAAGTTAGAGTACTATGAGATAGGATACCTGATTTGGTGGTTCTGAATTGAAAACTGTAGATTTTACGAAAATTTTGTATATGGGGGCTCTGACCAACCGGACCCTGCCCCGTTCCAAAAACCGTTTACCGTCTAATATTTTTAGTGCCAAAGAAAAACGTAATATTCCTATCCTGTCTGCGTGGCCAAACTTTATAAATTTGATCAGGGAGCAAGACGTTCGAAATCGTACGTTTTCCTGCATTCGTTTTGTATGTAACCAAAATCTGTAAACCAAAATCTGTAAATTGACGTACTCGACGAATTGACGTACTCGACGAATTTGTCCGCGACGAATTGACGCGCGACGAATTGACGCGCGACGAATTGACGCGCGACGAATTGACGCGCGACGAATTGACGCGCGACGAATCGTCGTGGTCGACGAATTGACGCGCGACGAATTGACGCATGCGACGAATTGACGCGTGACGAATTGTCGTAGTCGACGAATTGACGCAGGCGACGAATTGACGTAGTCGACGAATTGACGCACGCGACGAATTGACGCACGCGACGAATTGACGTGACACCATCTTTTTTGACACCCTCACGTGTTTTTCCAATGATTTCTTAAATCGGAAATCTATTTCCCCTGAATTTTTTTTTTCTTATTGAGGGTTTATCGATCACCACGAGCAATTAATTGGGATGTAAGCAGTTTCTTGTCCCTAATTTAGGGTCACTTGTTCCAGGGAAGGGAGAGAGCCAGTGCCGTAATATAAACACAACGTCCATGCCCCGATTCGAAAATAGACCCACTTTTTTTTTTTTTTTTTTTTTTTTATTGGAGGTTTAACGACCACCGTGAGCAACTCAATGGGCTATAAGCAGTCGCCCGTCCCTAATTTAGGGTCACTGGTTCCAGGGAAGGGAGAGAGCCAGTGCCGTAAGACAAACACAACATCCATGCCTGACCGGGATTCGAACCCGGGCCCCTTACCGACGAATGATCAAAGGCCAGCGCCTTAGACCACTGCGCCACCGGGGCGGCAAGACCCACTTGGAGGAAAGGTTATAAGCCCGTGTTAGCCATAAAGGTTTTAAATGATTTCAACGAAACCTTTTTTTTAACGTTCTACAACCTTTTTCTTAAAAATTACACATCCACAGAATCCAAACCATGTCGCACTGCAAATATCCTGTCTCGGTACTCGAGTGGTCAGGCTTCTACGAGAGCGGATCAAAAAGTTTGGTACACTTTTGAATTAAAAAACAAAACAAAAAAACAAATTGATATAATCAGGGGATATACTGTATTTTGATTTAAAGGTACATCATTTATTCGTTTTTCGTAGCCGCATAAGGACTGTAAACATTTTTCGGAACATGTGATTAACTTTTCCATATCAATGCAGAAAACCTCTCCTCGAGTTTGGTGCAAATATTTAACGACCACAGTTTTCACAGCCTCATAGGTTTCGAATCATTGTCCATTAACCCTTTAAAGAGCATGACCCAAAAATCTTGTATCACTCTAAATACCATAACGCCCAAAACTGTCTTTTACACTGCTGGCAACCCAAAATGCAACACCAAGAAGGAAACATCCGATTGGCCTGAAATTCGCAGCGTGCGTCGCCCGCGAGAGGACATGCAAACGATTAGCACTGCAGGGCATATGGAAATTACGTGCGCCCGGCACGCCACCGAGATGCTCTGCAAGAAGGGTGCACAGAAGGTGGGGTGTAAATAGTGGAAGTGTGTTGCGCTGCCGGACTTGTGCGGAGGAAGCTTCCTGATGCCTCGTTGCAGATAACGGCAGTCGTTCCAGCACGTTTCGGAGTTCGACAGAAGACGAATAGTGGCTTATTGCGACAGTGGTGTATCGTACCGAGACATCGGCGCCCGTGTGGGACGACATCCAGCGACAGTGAGGCGAGTATGGTTTCGGTGAGTGTAGGAGGGAGGGACGGACCGTCTGGAGCGATTGTCGCAGCCGCGACACACCACCCAACGAGAGGACCGGCATGTTGTGCGGCGGGGATTGACGGCTCGCAACGCCACATCACGAAAGTTAGCGCAGGAATTAGGGTGTGTTGCGCAACAACCAGTGTCAGCACGTACCGTTCAATGTCGTCTGCAGGTGCAGGGACTTATCGCACGGCGCCCATTGCTCCGATTACCATTAACGTTACACAACCGGCGTTTTGGGCCTTATGGTCCTTCAAGAGTTAAGGCCCTGTTTCGTTTTACCGATACAAAAGGTAGTCGCATGGGGATAAGTCGTGTCTGTACGGTGGACGTTGCCACACCTCCTACTTGAATGTCTGCAGCAATTTCTTTGTTTCGCGTGCTGTGAGGAGTGTGGCGTTGTCGTACAGCAGAATAACACTTTCGCTCAAATTACCCCGGCGTCTGTCCTTAGTTGCTTTTCGCAAATTTCGTAGAGTTTAGCAATAGGAGTCAGCATTGATAATCTTCCCTTTTGGCTGAAATTCTATGTAAACGAAACCATCACAGTCAAAGAAAACAGTCGCCATGACCTTCCCCGCAGACGGTTGGACTTTGCACGGCTTCCTTGTAAGAGAGGTTACATGCTTCCATTCCATGGACGATCGTTTGGTTTCAGAGGTGAAATGGTGAAACCACGTTTCTTCACCTGTGGTGATTCGACTGCAAGAAATCGTTACCCTCAGCAGGATGCCGTTGCAGAAAAGCCAAAGACGACAGGAGATGTTGGTTTCTGTGCTGGTCGGTGAGTAAACGTTGCACCGATCATGCACACAATTTCCGAAATCCCAGATGCTCGTGAATGATGGAATGCACAGTCCCGTACGAAATGTCTAACGTACTGGCATTTTTTTTGTTATTTTGATAAGCATATTATCCTGTATCATGTCGTCAACATGCTCCGGAGTGGTGGATATTGACGGTCTGCCTTCGCGGTATTGGTCCGTCAAATTTACGCGACCCTTTTCAAATCGATGGCACCACATTAAAATGGCCGTGTGGGAGACATGGCATTTCCCTCGCATACAACACAGATCTTACGATGGATGTCAGTGCAATTTAGGCGCTTAGCTCACAAAAATCGAATGGTTCCTCGCACTTCCAATGTGGAGTAAGAATCCATTTGACGCGCCATCACGAATTGTCACATGCACGCGCCTTACGCAGTTACAGAACTAAAACTACTCCCGTCGGCAGCTTTGACGTACTGTCTACTTCTCTCCCAAGCACACACGGCCTGACTGCAATCGCAACTCTAGATGGCGCTGAGTGTAACTTACTTTTTGATTTACATACGTATCTAATTGTCCGAGTTGATCCAGGGTTCGAATCTTGTATGAGGCAAAGACCAAATGATTGCCCTAAGATGCCGGGCCTGTTCCGTTCCAGAAATTAGTGGCGTCTCAATCTGGGTCGAGCGATTCTTTACAGCCTTAAATACTCACGAAGTCAGTTCAAACCCGAAGGAGAAAGAAAATCTCCTCAGGGGTTGAACTGACTTCGTGGTACTCCTTGTTGATAATTTATATTATGCATCTTTCGTGTACCAAGATCTTTCCGGGTGTGAAATAAAACGAGTGAGGCATTTATTTTCGTACAACACATTGCATTTTTTCGCTACCCTCGCGACCACACCAGCCACAGTCTGGTACGTACTAAGTGGAATTACATCGTGATTGCAGCAACAAACAATAAGGTTTACTAATTCTTGATATTGAGTGGTACTTATGTTCGTGGATAAATGAATGTTTCATAAAACCGATGAAAGAAGATAGATATGCGAGTCATAAAAGTAAATGTTTATTAAACTAAGGTGGCAACAATAGTAAGTATTTTGACTGTTTAGTTTTTCCAAAACAATTTTTATTTTTATTATTGTTACACTTCGAGTTCCAATAATTAGCACTATACGTACATTAGAACTACCGTACATTCGCAAAAAAAAATTATACACGGTACATATGTATTCATAATCAACAGACTTCAGAAATAATAATACGGTTACGTTTTAATTATTTTTCTCTAGTTAGTCATTCCTCAATATTCATACGCTCACAAAAACACTAAATTATATTTCACTAATTCCGAAACCAAGAATATGCTTCAAACACAGTACGAAAGTGTTCTTAAACACAGACTGTCTCTCCATTTTAGCTTATTATTCTCTTTTCAGTTCTTTAAATTGTCTTAAACTTACCATGATTTATATCCTTATAGCAGATGTGGCTGGCTTTCACACACTTTGCCACAACATAACTCAAACGCAAAAAAAAACAACATAAAATTACTTCTTGGGGCTACTTCTTTTAGAAATAACAATTCACACGCACAAATGCTTCTTTTAGAATAGGGTTCGGCAAACATTTTTTGTAAGGGGCCAAATAGTAAATATTTGAAGCTCTGAGGGCTAAGAGGCATACTCGAGGATATTTGCGTAGGTATTTTTTTTTTCTTGTTTGTTTAAGTAGGTAGGGCAACTTAAATAAATAAGAAAACACGTTTTCACAAATTTATTGAACAAAATGTAACGTAATAATAAGTAGTCTAAAAAATAATAATCCATCGCTTAGACCACTACGCCACCGGGGCGGCATCACCTAATTGGGGTTTCAAGATAATACTCCTTACCATCAAAATTGATTTCAAATGTTCGTCTGTTAATGCTGACCTGTATTGGGATTTTAAGTATTTCATAATTGCAAAAAATGTCTTTTCATACAGGTAAGGGCTGCTAAATACAGATATACAGACTAAATCCCCGAGCTTATGATCTTAACTGTCCATACATCACTCGGAAGACATTTATAGAATTCTGTTAGATTCTTCTCTTGAAATTTACCTTTCAGCATGCCATCACTTTGCAGATTAATCACTTCCCATTGAAGGTTAGGTGGAAGCTTTTCAATTGTGCTGTCGAATGGATTTTGAAATACAAATATGTGTTCTGCACTTGCATCAAGATCCGAAAAACGCTGCTGGAACTATAGCTAGAGTTCAGAAAATGCATCTGCCGTAAATTTGAATAAATCGCGTTGTGATGAAATATTCCGTTTTAAAGTTTCCAATTTTCCTGATCTTTGCTTTCCTGTGAGTTGTGAATATTGTGTCGAGTGCTTAGCCTAGCAATGACGACGTATATTGTACTCTTTTCAAACAGCTATAGCGTCATTGCACAATAAACACAATGCTTTGTCATCTAATTCGGTAACAAAATAATTCACACTCCACTCTGCCTTAACGGCACGACATTTGAAGTCCACCTTTCTGTTCCTTTCTGGTTTTGGCAGTGCCATGATGGATATGAAAGGGTAATAGAACGAACACAAACTATCTCAGAGCAGCGATACACGTGGAGCTGGAAACGCTTCCGAATAATAATGGCGTGGCGTCTCCGAATGCAGAGCTACAGAAGCATCACATACGGTCATATCTCGCAACTCTTCAACTCGGCCGTTCTGTAATAGCGCGTACTTTCACATAGTAAGGGCTTTGAAACTCTAAAGAATTTGAAAATATAAGATAATTTCTTGGAGTTCGCAGGCCGTACAAAAAGAGGCGGCGGGCCGTAGTTTGCCGACCTCTGTTTCAGAACATCAACCACCCAATATTTCTCCGCCCACCATATAAGAGCACCCGGTGGTCATGCCAGAATTCCCTGCAGCTAGCAGCTCGGTTTCTATGGTAACAACTATGCAAACGAACATACTCGTGCCGGTGGGATGCGACAAACACAAAGGACGAAACACACCAACAATTATATATTAATCAGATTTAGACGAATTTAAGAAACGACCGTGACACTGATGAAATACCTACTAAAGTCCATCTGCACATAAGCAAGATAAAATCTGAACTCAAAATAGAAAGAAAAGCTGAATCGCAAATGTGTTAATGAGGGGGATTGGTAACTTTTGGTTTAGGATATCTACAGTTTACACCCCATCGTGTTGCATCTAATTTTAAAGCTCTCGTCAACAGCAGGTAATCTCCTCTAGGTGGTGGGGATCAAAGTGAAGTCAAATCTCTCGCCACGATGCACCGTTTTCAAATAATCATGTTTGTAATGGCTTCACTTACATTTAGCGTCAGGTTCTCGTAATTTACGCAGATTGCAACGATATACTGTTTCGTTTATATAAAACGTGATGAAATAATGTTCGGTGATAGTTTAGGAAAATACATTGTTGAGTAACAATGAAACTAGCTATTGTTGCGTCACTTCAAGGGATAGCATTTAAAAATCAGATTTCAACAGTGGCTTTGACTATTTCCGTTACCCATTTTCGTTACAGCAAATATTTTTACTTGGATTTTATTGCACTTTACTGCTGCCGAAAAAATATGCATACCATCAGAAAGACGGCAAGAGTATTTCTAAGTCCCTGTCGATTTTTAGCACGTCTTTTGTAAAAAAAGGTCGTGCTTATGATACCGGATTGTCCGCCTGTAACCACGATATCTCTGCAGCTATTTGTCCGATTTGAAGAATTCTTTTTGCATTGGGAAGCTTGAAATATGTCAAAGATGATCCTTTATTTCATTTTTTCTTTACGATGTACAATTTCACCGCTAGAGGGCGTAAATGCAGATGATGTCAAATTCAAAAATACGTTTTATTCCACACATTTGATTCTAAACATCCGATTGAAAAAAATATTTTATCTTTCGATTCCATTTATGTCGAAGAGTATTTTAGATATAGTTACTTTTTTCAAATTGCGCATAGACTTTCCGCTAGGGGGCGTAAAGGTAAATTACATTTTTCCCGATAACTCTTCTAAAACTCCGATTTGAAAAATGTTTTCTTCAGCGGATATACCTCTGATGGAAATTCTTTCGCACATAATTTCAAATTTTTGGTAAATAATACTTTGGCCACCAGGGGGCGTAAGAGTTAATTTTTGCTTCTGATGTGTTTGACATAAAATCTGAGCTTCTAATATATCGATTGAAAAAATTCTTTCGCGGACTGATGTCACTCACATCGATAAACCTTTTCGGAATATTTTCTTCGTAAAATATTCCACAGTTTCTCCGCCAGGGAGTGTAGATGTACATCTTGTTTTTGTCAATATCTCTACTTCTAGGAGTCCGATTTGAAAAATTCCTTCTTTGTTGGATAGTGTTTTCTATGTGACATGTTTTTCATATAAATTCAAAATTTTCAAATAATTCATAGACTTTCCGCTAGGGAGCGTATAGGCAAATTGCGTTTCCCCTATATCTCTGCTTCTAAACCTCCGATTTGAAAAATTCTTTCTGCACAGGATACAGCTCCTGATGGGAAATCGTTCGCACATAATTTCTAAATTTGTGAAAAAATGGTTTGGCCACCAGGGGGCGTAAACCTTAATTTCCGCTTCTAATGCATTTGCAGCAAAATATGAGCTTCTAAATTCTCGATTGGAAAAAACGTCGTTTGTAGACCTATAGTACTCATGGCGACAAACCTTTTAGAAACATTTTCTTCTTAAAATAATGCATGTTTTTTCGCCAGGGGGCGTAGATGTATAACTTATATTTGTCAATATCTCTATTTCCAGGAGTCCGATTTGAAAAATTCCTTCATTGTTGGATAGTGTTTCGGATGCGAAATGTTTTTCCTATAAATTCTAAGTTTTCAAGTAAATCATAGACTTTCCGCTAGCGGACACAAAGGTAAATTGCGTTTTCTGCGTTATTTCTGCTTCTAAAATTCCGATTTGAAAAATTCTTCCTGTATCGCATACAAGACCTGATGGAAAATATTTTTCACATAATTTCTAATGTTTGGTAAAGAATGGTTTGGCAACCAGGGGGCATAAGTGTTTAGTTCAGCTTCTGATATATTTGCAACAAAATCTGAGCTCCTGAAAACTCGACTATTTTTTTTTCTTGTATCGATACCGCTTATATGGAAAAAAACTTCTGAGAATACTTTCTTCCTAAAAAAAGGGACGGTTTTTTCCAATAGGGGACGTAAAGTCACATCTTAATTTTGTCAATATCCCTGTTTCTAAGGGTCCGATTTAAAAAAATTCCTTCTGTGTTAGAGAGCGGTGCAAAATGTATCTCGTATAAATTCATGTTTTTCTTAACGCACAAGTCTGCAACCAGAGGGCGTAAGTTCACGATTCCGTTTACAGCAATATCTGAGGGATTGAAAACCAGATTGAAAAACTTTTCTTTCTTTCTTCCGTCAGATACTATTGTTTTCCATACCGGTTCCATTGACTTTGAATAGCTTTGATAAATTTAATTTGCGTCAGAATGGATTCAAAAGACGTGCTTATTACACCCAAAAATTCGATGTCATCTTTCTTGTTGATAATGTTTTGATCTTTCAAAATGAAACATAAGATTTATATTTTGCAATACAGAAAACAGAAATTTAAGCGCTTAAGACATTTTTATACAAGTGGCATCCTGAAAGTAATGCCTCTTCCTCAGTAACTTTTAAATTTTGAAGGGATTTTGATGAAACTGCACTGACATGTACTATGATATGATACCAATGTAGGAGCAATTGCTTTCCAGAATCGGAATTAAAGTTCATGAATGACAGAGAAAAGAAGCGAGCCGTAATTGAATTCCTGAAAAAAGAGGGATATGAGGATACGGAAGTCTACAGAAGACTCCTGGCCGTGTATGGAGGTGCCATAATCGATATCAGTAATGTCCAAAGATAGATGAAGAGGTTTCGAGAGGGAGAAAGTCCATAGTCGGACCAACAACGTAGTGGAAGACCCGCAACTGCAGTGACAGATGCCAACAGGCAACAAGTAAACGACCTCATCACAGCTGATCGTCGTATCACCATTCAGTAAATGTGTGATGCAATTCACTGTGACCATAGTGTTATGGAAACTTTAATTAGGGATCTGGGCTACAGAAAAATTTGTTCAAAGTGGATCCCAAGAAACCTAACCCGTGAGCAAAGGGTGGGCATGTGCCGGAATCTCTTAGACTGTTATGAGAGAGAGAAGGTGAGGTGTTTTTCTCTAATGTTGTGACAGGGGATGAAACCTGGGTGTTCTTTCATGACCCAGAAATAAAACGTGAGTCAATGGATAGGCACCGCACATCTTCACTTCGACAGAAATAGATGAAAACAACTAGTTCCGTAGGGAAAGTAATTGTGAAATTTTTGTGACAAACGTGGTGTCATTTTGACTGATTTCCTAAACGGGGTGCAACAATAAACAATGCTCACTATGTGCAGACATTGAAGAAGCTGAAAGAAGCTATCAGAAGGAAAAGAAGTGACATTCCACTTCATACTGTTGTTTTACACCATGATAACGCACGTCAACACACCTCAATGGTGACTTCACAAGAAATTGCCAACGGTCATGCCCCAATCCCCCTACAGCCCTGCTTTGGCTCCCTCAGCCTTTTTCTTGTTTGGCCCTTTGAAACACACCCTTCGTGGGGAACGTTTCGACGATGTGGTAGACGTTAAACTGGCTGTGAACTCATGGGTGAAATGATAGTTTCAGGAATTTTTCTGAAATGGATTTTACCAATGGGTTCAAAGATGGCGGAAATGTACACTGAAGAGCAATTGAATTACAGGTACCTGTCTAGTAACGTGTAGCACCACCTTTCGCCATGATGACGGCGGCGATTCGTTTCGGCATGGACTCGACAAGACACCGGAAGCGTTGGATCCACGACCCATGAACAAGCTCCCACAGTTCACGAAGATTTGATGAAGGGGTCCGAGCCTCGAACATCTCTCTCGATGGCATCCCAGATGTGTTCGATGAGATTGAGGTCATGTGACTTAGCTGGCCAAGGAAGCGAGGTCACGTTGGTGGAGTGCTCATCCAACCATTCGGATACAATTCCGGAGCGATGGCACGGTGCATTGTCCAGTTGCAGGATGAGGTCCCCAGTGGGATGTTGAAGACGCACAAATGGGAGCAAATGGTCGTCCAGGATGTCCCATAACGTTGACCGGTGAGGGACGATGTCACACGTACCAGGGGTCCCATTTCAGTCTACGTAAACAGTCCCCAGACGAGAATGCCACCCCCACCAGCTTGAAGAGTATCTTGCAGGCAAGAATGATCCATCACTTCATGTGATTTGCGCCGTACTCATATCCTGCCATCCGCATGTACCAACGTGAACCTCGACTCATCAGTCCAGGCAACATTTTCGCACATGTCTAGGGTCCAGTGGCGATGTTCCCACGTCCATGGCAATTATTGCACCCTGTGATGTGCAGTCAGCAGCGGTACCCTCGTGGGACGATGGCTTCTGTACCCCATAGCGAGGAAATGGTTCTGGATGGTGTAGCTGCTTACACGTTTTTGTGCACCAGCGTTAAATTGCAGAGTGATTTCTTGCGCTGTGGCCCGTCTATCCGCTGTTACAATGCGAGCTAGCCGACGATGACCCCACTCATCCACACGCTGTTGTCCACGGCAGTTGGCCCTTGCAGGGATGGTTTTACCGGATTCGATGTACTCACGGTGCACCCGTGACACAATGGCTCGTGAAAATCCTAGTGCTTGCACGACTTCCAAGATGGAGTGTCATTTTCGTCGGGCCCCGACAACTTGCCCACGATGAAATGCGCTTAGATCCTACGTCTTACCCATACTGCGTCCGACTCTTACTGATTTCCGTCGCATCACTCCTTATATTGTCGGTTCGCTGCATACGTCATGTTCTTTTCCGTTTACAGGGCCGCCTAAAGAGCCACATTTGCATAACGCCAGCCGTCTGTAATTCAATTGCTCTTCAGTGTATGGAAAGTGATTGACAATACTTTGAATTGGCTAGCGTTATTAACAATATGTCTAAATATTTTACTACCAAGTTTCACATTGTTGCTGCAACAAATAAAAGTCTTATGAGGGACGAGGAATTACTTTCAGGATGTAAATATATTTTGTCAGTACTTGTTAGTTTATTTTGACAGTGTCGTGTCTAAAACTGCAGTTGTCAGAAAACAGGAGTCAGAGTTTTGTTGCATTATTTCCGTTTATCGTTCATTGCATCGATATTCCATCCTTCTCCTTAAAATCACGAAATTCGATATGAGTGTGGGAATTTTCCAGCTGCATCTAGATCATTTTCAGTCATAAACCACAGTGGCATTTAGGTAGATAAGAAGAACATTGTGACATGGCTGAAGTGAAACAACATGAAACCGATGCCTCAGCTTCAATAGGAAACGAATAAAAAAGATAGTGAGGTATCCAAAGACTCGCCATTAAGGTATGAAACCTAGTCGTATACACAAATAGAGCTTGTTATGAGTCGGTTTCCTAAGAATGAACTCAATAGAAGAAATGAGTGTCTCCCCACAGCGAGTCTTTTCTTTAACGAGTTTTTTCCGGGTTTCTGCTACTCAAGCAGAAATTGGTCGCAGCTTGTCTAGCGATGGTGTAACAGATTTCCTTGCAGGGAAGTTTTGTATCGAATGTCAGAGAAGCCAGAGGATACCGTTCATATTATGAGAAAGACGACGACGGACAACTACGATGATTGGTGTATATTTCACGTGCTTATAGAATTTGACTTTTTTTTTCCGTTTTGAACGAAACTTTTTCTACGTAGCTTAGAGAGCAACAAAAAGTAAATTTAGTTTTCATCATGTCGCAATTGAAAATTAAATGATGCTATTCTTTTAGATGCTCGATTAATTCCACGCAAACGAACGAGAATGTTTACGATTCCTGTAGTCTCAGGTATCGCACAGCTAACAGACAGTGGTGTATATTGGGTCCGAGACTTGGGCTATCTCCCTCCCCCGGCCCCCAATACAGTTGTGTTTTTTTTAATTGCGAAGTTTATTTTTCAGTTGTTAAGTAACGTTTTTTTAATTTTAGGTACATGCTATTGCTAACATGAGACCAAATAATTATAAGGATTAGGATTTGAACACTTGTTTGTACATGAACTCCATTCTTCTTCTGAATACTTTATTTGTACGTGAACTCCATTCTTCTTTCCTTTTGTATGAACTTGAGTGTTACGTTTTCATAAAAAGTTTCTTCCGGGTACTTTTTCATATTTAAAAAGAATGTTTTTCTCTATTGACAAAACATCCAAGTTGCTCAAATGTACATGTCCTTGTGTGGCTCTAAGATATATCTTGTCCAACGATTTATTCTACTTTATGTAACTCTTACAGATTTCGTTTTGTATTCATCAAGGGAATCAAACACTTTTAATTCATTTTTTAGTCGAACTGTATCAAAATTTGAAGCATAGCGTTCTTTAAGTTCTGACAGCAGATGTTCAGGAAAGCTTTCACAAAATTTATCAAAACAGCTCTAATCCAACAAAGGCACGAATTTAAGATATATCTGATTTTAATTCATTGAAACTTCACACAAACTGAAACAACTCTCGCGAAACACATACTTTTACCGGCGGAAGCATGCGAGTGATTAATATAGTCCAAGTCTTCCCTTTTCTATGCGAACCGTTGCCAAAGCATTCCCCTTCACCCGCTCTTTGATGTTGTCATGGAAACGCTAGCTGGCGATCGTATCGAAGCTCTTTGGATCAGAATAGCGAAGACTGACTGGTAGATCTGTTTGCGTTACGATGACACCAAAGGGGTCACACGTTGGTCTTCTCTCGCCAGACTGATTCTCTAAGTGAAAAGAAGCGAATCCGCACGTGTTTTTTTCGCAGCGAAAGTATCGACATATCTTAATACCGTTGCTAATTGGCTTTTATTTGTGTCTATTTAAGTGACTTTTATTTGTGCATTCTTTGGGCTTCACAGCTAGCCTCGAATATACGCCACTGCTAACAGTGTATTCTCTTTAAATCGATCGGTCTGAGCAATTTGAATAAACTTTTCATACTCCAATACTGACGTTTTCAACCTCGCGAATTCTCACAGATCCAGAAAGCATACGTTATTATTCAGAACACAGTTTGCCGTCTTTACATGATTTTAAAAAAATTACGGTTAAAATGATATATACATTAAAACATGAGCACGTTCAAGTCCACTGTGGACCCGCCATCAGATGGTGTGGTTGCAGTACGCTCTGGGAGGGTATATATTATATAGTGTGCACACTGACGAAACAGTATGTTTTGGCATGCATGCTCACTACACAAACATGTCGTTTCATTGGATCAGCCGGTATTGTCTCTTTCGCTGTAATAGTTACAAAGTAGTTTCCATGGCAACGGTATAATGATAGAGGTATCGTCGTTACAGCATTCTGTCCTATGTTTATGTATCAATAGGCTTTCTAACAGGAAGATAGATGAACAGGTAGTCGGCGTATGTAACATAGTAACAGATTTTTGTTTTCCCTTGACGTCTGAAGAAAACGTGGGGGATTGTAATTTTTTTCTAAATCAGAACAGCCAGACAATCGGATTTAGAGTGGTAATCAAAGTTCATTTGTAATCCAGAAGTGGTTTTTGAAGTAACTCTTAAATCTAAAGGGAAAATTACATTTTTTTATGTTGTTGGCAGATAAAAGAAGTTATCAATATTTGCTTTTGAAATCTTCAAAAATTAAAATTTATCCGAAGCTTTCGACAAATCATGAATCGTAATGCCATCTTTTTCTTTTGGTTTCACTGTATCGGCTGAGTCGCTATTCATGTAGAATAGCTCAACACGATAGCTTAATTTAGATATGAGCTAACCCTAAGCACCTTTGTCAGTTCTTTTTAGAGTTTTAGGGATTTTGCTAGTCACTGTATGATACTGTCTAAAGAGATAAGGAAAGGTAGATTTAAAATCTAAACAGATCAAAATTTTGAAGTTGTGAATCCGTTTATTGATGTAAATATGACATGAAAGATAAGTCAGATAATATCCAAAAAATTGAAAATTTCGTCGTCCTGGAGCGGGAATCGAACCTGCGTCTCCCTGTTAGCGCCCGAGTACGCTAACCTGTACACCACATTGAACGACCAAGTCTCGAATTTCCGATTAATTTGAATATAACATTATTATTATTTGACTTACCATTCATGTCATGTTTACACCCATAAACGGATTCACAACTTCAAAATGTGTATTGTACAATGGTGTAATCCCGTATTTCATTCATTGATCTAAACAGATATTTGATCATACTTTTTTGTAAGTTTATCTTAAAGATTTTTAGAGTTCTACTTGACGGAAAGCGAAACTGAGAAAAAATGTTTTTCTTTTATCTCAGTAAAATTATGAAACACAACTTCAACACCAATTAGTCGCTTTGTTTCAGAAAGTCGTTTTAAAAACTTAGAATACTTCAGAGAAGCAAGCCAGATTGATCTCCAGTACGTTTTCTGAAGACTGAGTCGAAAGCTAAAAATGAAATATCATGGAAAATATTTTGTAACGTAGAGTACTTTCGCGCATTTTGCAAAAGAAGGTAATATAGTACAACATCAAAACGTTTTTCCTCTTATTCTCCTTTTGAGAAATCAAAAGGAATGAATTGAAATTGCATCTGCTTCCATGAAGTTTGCGCGTTAACGATTATTTCCTTCCCAAAAGAGATCCATGTGCAGTCATATTTCTTATATTTTGTTTAACGACACATATCTGGAAGTATTGCTAAATAAAAATACACTGGTTGCAAATCCCTACGGATGGACTACCTTTTTATCTGTATAAGAAAACAATACATAAACCGCAGCCAAATGTGGAAATACAGTGAAATCCGCTTACTACTCTCACTGTTAATACGATTTCCCGCTTAATACACATTTTTCATGCAGTCCCTAAAATTGAGAGGCAAACAAGCATATTAAATATATCCTATTTAATACGCTTCGAATCTCGCTTAATAAGCTCTCAGTTTTGTAGCATCATGTACATTTGAATTCGGGTGAATAGCAATACTATGTCGAAAATGTGTCAGTCGCGTTTACATGAGTCACTGGATGTTTACTTCGATTAGACAAAAAATTCCCTTATTCCTCATCGCTGGTTAAACAGCCTTGTGGTGATATTTCAATTAATATTGTGCTGTAATACAGTTTGTGACTACAGTAAATTGCGTTTCTTTTAATATCATTATTTTTGGTGTTCTCCAACAGTTTTGTGAATATGAAGCCGACATTTACAAAGTTACGTAGCGTAAGTTTTATTTATTTTCGATTTCCGGCTAAGACGCTTTCCCGTTTAAGACGCTAATCTGCGTTGGTCTCTTGAAAATCGTATTAAGCGGATTTCACTGTAATTGCATTGCCAGCATACGAATACCATGAAAAGACACAAACAAGAAAGATGACACCGACTTTTAGGGTGTAATAAGCACGTCTTTTGAATCTGTTCTGACGCAAATTAAATTTATCAAAGCTATTCAAAGTCAATGGAACCGGCATGCAAAACAATAGTATCTGACGGAAGAAAGAAGTTTTTCAATCGGGTTTTTAATCCCTCAGATATTGCTGTAAACGGAATCGTGAGCGTACGAACTCTTAGAAACAGAGATATCGACAAAAGTAAGATGTGACTTTACGTCCCCTTGTGGGAAAACCATGCATTATTTTAGGAAGAAAGTATTCTCAAAAGGTTTATCCATATGAGCGGTATCGGTCCAAGAAAAAAAAATTTAGTCGAGGTTTCAGGAGACTAGATTTTGCTACAAATACATCAGAAGCAGAAATTAGCACTTATGACCCCTGGTGGCCAAACCATTCTTTACCAAACATTAGAAATTATGTGAAAAATATTTTCCATCAGGTCTTGTATGCGATACAGGAAGAATTTTTCAAATCGGAGTTTTAGGAGCAGAAATAACGCAGAAAACGCAATTTACCTTTGTGCCCCCTAGCGAGAAGTCTATGATTTACTTGAAAATTTTGAATTTATAGAGAAAACATTTCGCATCGGAAACACTATCCAACAAAGAAGAAATTTTTCAAATCGGACTCTTAGAAGTAGAGATATTGACAAAAATAATATATCATCTACGTGCCCTGGCGTATAAACCATGCATTATTTCAAGAAGAAAATGTTCCTAAAATGTTTGCCGACACGAGTAGCATCGGTCAACAAACGACCTTTTTTTCAATCAAGATTTTAGAAGCTCATATTTTGCTGCTAATACATCAGAAGCGGAAATTAAGACTTACGCCACCTGGTGGTCAAACCACTTTTCACAAAAATTAGAAATTATGTGCAAAGGCGTTCCATTAGGAGCTGTATCCGGTGCAGAAAGAATTTTTCAAATCGAAGATTCAGAAGCAGATATATAGGGTGAAACGCAATTTACCTTTACACCCCGTAGTGGAAAGTTTATAAATTACTTGAAAATTTTAAAATTATATGAACCACATGTCACACGGCAAACACTATCCAACAAAGAAGGAATTTTTCAAATCGGACTCCTAGAAGTAGAGATATTGACAAAATTATGATATACGTCTACGCCCCTGGCGAAGAAACCATGCACTATTTTAAAAAGAAAATGTTTCTAAAAGTTTTGTCGACATGAGAGTATCGGTCTACAAATGACGTTTTTTTCAATCGAGAATTTAGCTCATATTTTACTGCAAAAACATCAGAAGCGGAAATTAAGATTTACGCCCCTGGTGGCCAAACAATTTTTTTACAAAAAAATAGAAATTACGTTCAAACGATTTCTCATCAGGAGCTGTATCCGGTGCAGAAAGAATTTTAAAATCGGGATTTAGAAGCAGAGATATAGGGGGAAACGCTATTTACCTTTACGCCCCATAGCGAAAAGTCTATGAATTACTTGAAATTTTTGAAATTATATGAACCACATGCCAAACTGGAAACACCATCCAACAAAGAAGGAATTTTTCAAATCGGACTCCTAGAAGTAGAGATATTGACAAAAATATGATATACATCTACGCCCCCTGGCGGAGAAACTGTGGAATATTTTAGGAAGAAAATATTCCTAAAAGGTTTATCGATGTAATTGGCATCAGTCCACGAAAGAATTTTTTCAATCAATATTTTATAAGATCAGATTTTATGGCAAATACATCAGAAGCAAAAATTAATACTTACGCCCCTTGGTGACCAAAGTATTCCTTACCAAAAATTTGAAATTATATGGAAAAGATTTTCCATCAGGAGATGTATCCGCTGAAGAAAAAAATTTCAAATTGGAGTTTTAGAAGAAGAGCTATCGGGAAAAATGTAATTTAATTTTACGCCCCCTAGAGGAAAATCTATGCGTGATTTGAAAAAGTAACTATATCTAAAATACTTTTCGACATAAATGGAATCGAAAGATAAAATAATTTTTTCAATCGGATGTTTAGAAGCAAATATGTGGAATAAAACGTATTTTTGAATTCGACATCATCTGCATTTACGCCCTCTAGCGGCGAAATTGTACTTTGTAAAAATAAACGAAATAAAGGATCATCATTTGCATATTTCAAGCTTCCCAATGCAAAAAGAATTTTTCAAATCGGACTTATAGTTGCAGAGATATCGTGGGTACAGACGGACGGACTGACGGACAAACCGATAACATAAGCACGATCTTTTTTTACAAAAGACGTGCTAAAAATTGTTTATTAATGACGCACAGATTACATTGTAATCACTATTTACGCACAAGCTACAAATTTCCGAAGGGTATAGTTGGAGAATGGATGTACAGTGCTTAACCAGGCGAGGAAACATTTTAGTATGGAATATGTCCACCACGAACTGCGAGCAGCTTTCACAACGTCGTGGCATTATGAGCACCAAGTGATCCAGGAGTTCCTGAGGCACATTGGCCCACTCCTTCCTCGTAGTAACGATGAGGCTCTACTTGCTTTCTGGAGATAGGTTTCGAGAACCAGTGCGTCCCCCATTGCGCCCCATACGTGTTCGATGGAGTTGAAGTCTGAGAAGCGTGCTGGCCAGTCGATGCGAAGAATATCCTCGTTCTTTAGAAGTGTCCGCACTGCTCTCGTCCGATGAGGTTTCGCGTTGTCATCCATAAACAAAAAAAGTCTTCGCGACAACACCACAGAATAATCGAAGACGACGTAGAAGAACTATGTTACAATATCGTTCGCCCGTCATAGTCCCATTTTCCAGCATCTGTAGTTTAGTTCGGTGCGTCCACTAATTATGATACCACTACACATCATAACCCCGGAACCGCCGTGTCTGTTCCTTTCCTGCACATTCTTGCCCTGTACGCAGATGAACTGACGTCTAGAATACGAGGGCAGACAAACGACTCTCATCTGTGAAGAGTACATTGGCCCATTGATGACGTGTCCAGTTTCTGTGGATACGACACTACTGAAAACGTGCACTACGTTAAGCTCTGAATAGAGGGTCGAAGAATACTGGCCTTCGGGCATATAACTTTATATGTCGTAGACTGCTTGCCACAGTTTCTCGGGATATCCTCGTTCCTGTGGTGGAATGGAGGCGACTCGCACACTCACCAGCTGTGGTGCGGCAATTATGTTTCGCTAGAAATCTGTCGGCAATTATGTTACAACTAGAAATCTGTCTTCGTGCGTTGTAGTAGAGCAAGGCTGACCTCCTAGCATGCGTCTGGAACGCATTCCACTGATTTTAAACACAGCCCATAGCCTGGATAACACACTATGCGCGATTCTAAACACCCTGGTAGCATCACTCACTCGGCGACCTTCATCCTACTTTCCTATAATTCTTCCCCGCGTAAAATCATTTAGATGATGTCATTGAGACATACCGTAAATTACACGTTCGTACCTTTAGCCTTCACGTCCAGATTTCCCTTCAAACAGGTCGCCTAACGTGCCGTTTTCTCTTATCCGCTTAAATGACACTACGTGACCCCTGTACGCACGATTCCACATTTTTCTTGTGCACCGGCTTTCTACTAAACGCCTCCAGTTATGCAAATTGCCACAAGTTGAGTCTGATTTTATGGTTGTATCCTTTACAAATAGCGTTCGTCCTTAGCATTTGGACACCAGTGTGGATAAAGAGCATAACCATAGCACTTTCCTCATATATACAAAACGTACTTTAGTTTATGCTCAACAGGTAATGTCTAATACTTTCAGTAACGAGGGACATACTCAAAACGAAAAGAGATCTGCATCATTCCAACTACAGTAAAATCTCTTAACCGACGCTTCTTTATTCGAAACTCTTAACTGACTCCTCCGTCTTACGTGTTATTTCGCTTTTGTAATTTTCCAGTGATCCCTGAGTGGTCAAAGTCTCATATTATTCCCATTTCCCGTTTCAACCTCGCGAAATCTAACCAGTCTGACCTCAGGAAGATAAAACTGTCATGTTTAATGAATAAGCCAATTTATATCGCGTTAAACTTCCCTTGTTCAGTTGCGACTTGCAACCAATATGTAGAGTTTTACTTAAAACTGTATAACTGTACTAGTAATCCGTATTTCTTGGAGTAGAGTAGAAATCAAAGCTCCCAAGCTTTCGCACATCAGCCAAATGGCTTTCTCAAGGAAGGTAGAAAGCCATTTAGTTGATGAGCGAAAGCTTGGCTACTTTGATTTCTGTTCTACACACGCAAAGAAATTCGGATTATCAGTATACTTATACTGCTTTAGGTACAGTTGGTGTACAGTTCCTTATCATTAATAATTTTAGTGTTCTCGTTTATCCGGATTTTTTTATTTTCCGGGGTACTCTGGTCCTAATCAGATTGGATATACAGGAAAATCTCGTTTTACTGTATACCTGAAGTCAGGAAATATATGCAAAGAAAGCTGTCAAACTGAGCCGTACATAATCGAATATCACAGCTAAATTATGCATGCAATTCGTCATAAACGCCCTGTCGTCCTTAATTAAATATTCGAACCCACTTCGGTACCATTCGTACACACACTGCGTTTTGAACGCAAATTTGAGGATGAATCTAACTTGGTTTTACATTTCTTGCATTCAGAAACCTTATCACAGAATGCAGTCGGCTTGCAGTTCCATTCACTTAATCATTATTAACGCGCAGAACGAACCTTTAATATAATCACAACCCCACAAAATGATTTCAAGGTGTGGCTAATAGATAAGACCACCAACTGCGCATGCGCGACCCTGAAGCTAATGCTTGCACGGGAATGACGCGCGAACGGTACAAACGTTTTGGATGGCCTTTGTAGTTTAATATGTCCTTTTACACAAAATGAGAAAACTGGTAATTAAAGAGCAATAGCAAGTAAGCATGTCTGCAAACAATGCATGCTTAAAACGAGATATCCTAAATGAGTCAATATTTAGTGTGGTCACTTCTCACAGAAATGCACGCTTCACAGCATCGTTTCCTGCTCATTCCAGAAGCTGTCCTTGCAATAACGACCACTGCTTCACTAAGGCACTTCGAGGCTTCTGCTGAGGGAGTTGAAAGGCTGCATGACGTCTGAATAAACCATCATAAGCATGCTCAGTGGGGTTCATATCAGACGAACTTCATATGCTTAATGGTCTTTCTCCAAGATATTGGTGAACAATTATTCTGACACAGTGAACACGCGCATTATCTTCCTGCAGGGAAACATTTTCGTCAGTTTCTCTTGCAAAAGGCTCTTCAAAATGTCCTACTATCACGTCCCTATAAATCTTAGAATCCATATAGATACGGCTTGAAGCAAGGAGTGTAGGTTTCTGGAGGACTGCTTGAAGAGTCTAAGCGGTCCTGCAAACCATGTACCTAAAACTACCATAAGTGTCCCTTTCTAAAACGTTGAAAAGATGGCGTGTCTGTGGTACTCTCCAGATTACATATCGCCTGGAGTCACTCCGGAGAGAAAATCTGGACTCATCCATAAAGATAATAGAGCTCAATTGATCAGTCCAGTGGATATGACTGCGACAGCGATTGAGAAGATACCTGTTGTGACTAGCGACGTGGGGGATTCCCGCCATTTGTCTGCTAGCATAAAGATCATATTCTTGAAGATTTTTGTGTACCGTGGATGCAAGATACCATATTTCCTGTTGCTTCCATGAGATCTGAACACAGTTTGGTTGGTATATCAAACTTACTTTTTCGAGCATAGCTGCAAATAACGGTGCTCTCTAAGTATTTTTCAGAGTTATTCCATTACTAAACCTTTTCCGTGCCGTATTTATCATTTGCAATGTGGCCCAGAGCCAGTGGACTAGGAAACATCTCACATTGAGTAACTCGACTACTTCTGCTTGAGATTGGCCAACTTCGAGTCTTACAATGACTGTCAATCTTAATTCGCATCCCAAATGGTGTCCAGGAACCGTCGCCATTACAGTAAATCACAAATTTTCAAAGCAACGTGCTCTGATAAAATTCAAAAGCGAAATGACAAGATGCTCTCAACTTCTTCCTTTTACCCCAAAGCTGATTTGCATATTTAAATAAACTTTGTTAATTTGCTAATCATATTTGACATCGAGCAGTCCAAGTACCTGACTTATGTTCATTCACTTTCCCTGTGGAGTTCTTTTACAAAAACTCAAAATTTCATAGTTCCTTAATTTATGGAAACCAGCGTAGTTTCCTAAAAGGTGCATAATTTGATAAACGCGCACTGTGCCAAAGACACACATTGGATTTTTTTAAGCATCCATAGCAAATAAAAAGTAATAAAGCTTACTCGAAAGCACAGCATATTAGTCCGAAATGTAAGACCAAATTTTGGAGAATGCATACATATCTGCTCACAGCGCTGTCCAACAAAGGACTTGGAATTTTAACATATCTTAGTTTCTCCTTTTGCTACCCACGAATTAGTAGTATTAATTACTTTCCGCTATCTGTGAGATCATGTTTTTTTGGTTGTTTTTTTTATTGGAGGTTTAACGACCGCCGTGAGCAACTCAATGGGCTATAAGTAGTCGCCCGTCCCTAATTTAGGGTCAATGGTTCCAGGGAAGGGAGAGAGCCAGTGCCGTAAGACAAACACAACATCCATGCCTCACCGGGATTCGAACCCGGACCCCTTTCGGACGAATGATCAGAGGCCATCGCTTAGATCACTGCGCTACCGGGGCGGCGAGATCATGTTTCTTGGCAGTCTTAAATTCATCCAAATCTTCTTGTATCTATCAAGCGGTGTTATGCTAATTTTACCAGCATCACATGGAAGACCAGATCTGCAAACAGTTTTCGAAAATCGCACATAAGGATTTTCTAACTCTGAGATCCCTTTACATACTCTTTATTATTCTTCAAATCTTTTTTTTTTAAATGATCTCATTAATTTTGATTAAGTGCAAAACTAAATTATAGATACAGAATAAAATATTTTTTTCCATCGTATTTTTATTTGTTCACGTCTGAAAATAAAGAATGTAATTAATATAAAGAATGAAAGAAACCCTCGCTCACTTGATTTTCATTCTTCGAGGAATACACACATAAAAAAAGAACAAAATTATAGAGATGGTTTTAATTGTGAAAAGCTCTTGACGAGCATGAAAAAGTGTGAGTAGAGGGGAGTAAAAATGAGATTCTTAAATTAAAAGTGTACTGTAACTACTGATCCAAAGTACACACATGGGGAAAATGAAACGCAGTTTTGTATTATACATAAGAAAGATTTGCAGTGTCTGATGTGCATTCTTTATTAATTTGTTCAAGACGAATACAATGGAGTTTTAGCAGTACTAGCTGTGCTTATGCATCAAACCGGATCTACTTTTCTCAGCATTTTTTGATATATGAACTAGCAGTTATGCTTGTTCTCCGATGTCGTGAAACCATAAAATAGTTTCTGAACATTCAATTAAAGAAAAGGAAAGTAAATAAGGGAAAGGAAAGTAATTTAAATCCGTACCTGTTTTATGATTTAGAATAGTGTCGTGACGTCAATGCAGCCGCCCCGGTGGCGCAGTGGTCTAAGGCGTTGGCCTCTGATCATTCGTCCGTAAGGGGTCCGGGTTCGAATCCCGGTCAGGCATGGATGTTGTGTTTGTCTTACGGCACTGGTTCTCTCCCTTCCCTGGAACCAGTGACCCTAAATTAGGGACGGGCGACTGCTTATAGCCCATTGAGTTGCTTACGGTGGTCGTTAATCCTCCAATCAAAAAAAAAAAAAACGTCAATGCATACGGTTTGACATGAAAAAAAAAAAATCAATGCAAACGGTACCAGGCTTTGGCGTCATTTCATTTTAAATCCAAATTTCATGCAATTATTACAGCATTTGAACGGTTTTGGCATAACTGTCTTTAAACCTATCAGCATTTTGAACAGAAAAGGTAAGCCACCCTTTTGCATTTTTTTTTTTTTTTTTAATTTGATGTTTAACGACCACCGAGAGCAACTCAATGGGCTATAAGCAGTCGCCCGTCCCTAATTTAGGGTCACTGGTTCCAGGGAAGGGAGAGAGCCAGTGCCGTAAGACAAAACACAACATCCATGCCTGACCGGGATTCGAACCCAGACCCCTTACGGACGAATGATCAGAGGCCAGCGCCTCATTTTTTTGGTTTTCAGAGTTTCATAGGTGCAGTAGTAGTAGAAAATTTCAAGCGGGCAATATTCCAAAGCAACCATTTTGAGTTTATTTTTTTTTTTTTTTTTTTTTTTTTTTTTTTTGGTTTTCGGGTTTTTCTAGGCATCCGGAACTTAACACCTATCAGCATACCAATTTTCAGATCTCTAGGTCATTTACAGGTGATCGAACAATTCACGATAAATTCAAGCAGACAATGTTCCAAAGCCGCCATTTTGATTTTTTTCGGTTTTCGGACTTTTCTATGTATCCGGACGTTAAGACCCATCAGCATAACAATTTTCAGATCTCTAGGTCATTTAGAAATACTTGAACAATTCGCTGACTGAAACACTCGCATCTTCCCACTTTGTTTACACACTGATTGGCCGCTTTATTATGACCACCCAATCAGTACTTCGTTGGGCCACCTTTTGCCTTTAATACTGCGTCGATTCTTCGTGGCATGGACTCCACGAGATGTTGATAGGTGGTTTGTGGAATCTGAGACCATGCTTGTTGAATAACACTTTCCAGGAGTGTGAGATTGCAGTGTTGTGGATCCAGCTGTCTGATGGCTCGTTCAACTTCATCCCCCAAATTCTCAATGGGGTTGAGATCTAGAGAATGTGGGGGACACGTAAGCAAAGTAAACTCACCGGCACGTTCTTGAAACCAATCCTGTACAATACGACCACTATGGCAGGACGCATTATTTTGTTGAAAGTAGCCATCGCCATTGGGATAAACCATACACATGAAAGGATGCACTTGGTCCGCAACGATGTTTAGATATGATGTGGCTGTCAGACGTTGATCAACACGAATTAAAAGGCCCAAAGCATGCCAGGAAAACATTCCCCAAATCATAACGTTGCTTCCACCAGCTTGAAGGGTTGTGGCAATGCATTTGAGGTCCATGCTTTCGTGTTGCTTCCGCTAAATTCTCACTCGGCCATCGGCATGGTGCAACTGAAAAAGTGATTCATCGGACCACATTTGTTTCCAATTATAGACTGTCCAATCCTTGTGCTCCTGTGTGAACTGAAGGTGTTTTCTCTTGTTAACTGCAGACAGTAAATGTGTTCAAACAGGCCTTCGGCTGCCATATCCCATCTGATGCAGTGTACAGCGAACAGTGAGTGCAGAGATCTTTTGAGGGGATCATTGATTAAGATGGTCTGTAATTTGCTGCACTGTTGCTCTTCTGCTGTCTGTTAGCAGTCTGGACACTCTTCGTTCCGTCCGAGCAGTCACTAGTCGATGACGACCACACGTTGCCCGTAGAGACCCAGTTTTTTGGCTAACAGTCCAGTCTTTAAACACTTTAGCAAGAGCTGCTCTGGAACATTCCACGAATACCGCGGTTTCGGTGATACTCGCTCCTACAATCATTAAACGTTGAAAGTCCGTCAAGTCGCATTTTTCACCCTTCTCGTCATCCAAAAATCACTTCTACTACTGTCGGAAGCCCTAAGCTTTCCCTTTTTATACTAGCCTCGCCCTCTGGCGGCAACAGCGTGCAGCCATAGCTCATTTGCTTAAAACTGTCAGGTGGTCACAATCGTGGTCACTTAGTGTAGACATATACACTGAAGTGCCAGAAAAACTGGTACATCAGTCTAATACATGGTAGGTCCCCCACGGGAGCGCAGGACGGCAGAAATACGACGGGGCATGAACTCCACTAGCTTCTGGAAATATGCTGTAGGCAATGCACATAATATTTCACGCAGAGCGTTTCACAATTCGGGTGTATTCCGAGGTTTCGGATTCCTGTGTTCCATAGCGAGTTGCATGACATCCCAAATGTGTTCTATTACGTTCAGATCTGGTGACTTGGGTGGGAATGGAAACACCCCAAACTCAGATGAATGCTCATCTAACCATAATGTGGCGTCCCGACACTTGTGTAGAGGTGCATTGTCCTTTTGGAACAGGCCGAACCGATCAGCATGAATGCAGGACATGAACGGGTGTTCCTCGTCAGAAAGGATGCGCACATAGCGTTGCCCGGTCACAGACGCTTGTAGACGTACCAGGGGCCTTAGCGAAGTCCAACTAAATACACCCCGTACCATTACGGAACCCCCACCAGCCGGTACAGACCCCTCTTGACAGGCGGGATCCATGGGGTTTGCGCCACACACGAATCCTTCCATCTGCCCGATACAGTTGGAAACGTGACTCATCAGATCAGGCCACTTATTTCCAGTCATCAAGTGTTCAGTGGCGGTGTTGCCGTGCCCAAGCGAGGCGTATAGCTCTGTGTCGTGCACCCATCAAGGGGGCTAGAGTTGGGCGTCGGCTCCCAAAGCCCATATCGTGCAGGGTTCTTTGCACAGTCTGGACGCTGATACTTGTTGAGGCTCCAGCATTGAATTCCGATGATACCTGTGAGAGTGTTGCACGCCTATTGCGTGAAACGATTCTTGACAGCCTACGATGGTCACGTTCACCCAATGTCTTTTTACGGTCACACTGGTATCGTAGGTTGGAGGTTTCGCCGGAATTCTTGTAGTCACGGTATACCCTTGCAATGGTCGTCCGTGAAAATCCGGAACTTCGTTTCTACCTCCGAAATACTATGGCACATCTCACGAGCTCCAATTATGACACAGCGTTGAAAATCGCCTAAATCGTTATTACTTGTCATTCTCATGCCGAAAACAGCTATGACAGCTAGCAAGGATGTCTATCGTTTTATATACGCACTGGCGGACGCAATCGAGTACGCGCATAGGGGACGTTGCTATGTATTTTGCATAAGCTCGTGTGTACAAGTTTTTCTGGCACTTCAGTGTATAGATCAGACACTGAAAATCTTACGAACAAATATTTTTGCGGAAATTGTGCCAGATTTAAAGTATCTGTGAGGTATACCTCAAATTAACCTTCCTTGAGTCTTTCTCATGTAAATTTCGACACTTTTTGGTTTACGATTTTCCCATGGAATGGCACGTTATTTCACCGAACATTTTTTACAATTTTCCAACGCTCACAGTGAGTCAGAGCAAATTACATAGACGACGTTGAATGTGAACAGATGGTGGTGAAGGAGGAGCGAAGATTACAAATAATTTGTAGAGCTGATATATAGCGAAACAGAATGTAGTTTGTTTGATAGCTAATGTGAAACGACGAATACGTATTGTTGTTATACACTGAGAGAACAGAAATCATGGGATATCTCATTCCTTGAAAAGGTGATGCTGTCACCCTTCATGCTATAGTGGACGAACCCACCGCTTAGTGGTCCATAGGTAGGAATACGCCAGTGCATTTACGTACACAGCAGTTCGATGTCAGGATAGATAAACGTCGTGAGTTAGAGTTTCAAAGAGAGATGGCAGTGGATGAGGTGGTACAGGAATTGCCGCATCAGGTTTTGACTGCGTCGAGAGTATCGGAAACACCCATTTCCGGAAGTATATTACATGTTTAATAGCGCTGAGATCGGAGAAAGCTGTTGTATGAACGTAGCCGTCGACGTCTATCTCGCATAAATGCAATCCGAAACTCCTCCACCAAGACCATACGGCGATAATTAGTCTCAACGGGTATGGGAGCCATCGACCCTCCGGAGTCCCATTGCTAACGCTACACCACCGGCATGAACTGAGCAAAAGAACATCTTCCCTGGAGCTTGGTTGACCGGAGACTGGTCTCCTGGTCCGATACGCTCCGTTTGCAGTTATTTGCAGCTGACCGGAGGGAACAGATCGCACGAAGCAATGAGTCCGACCGGTCAATAAGGAAGTATTCAAGCTGATGAAGGCTCCGTTATCGTCACGCGGAAACCAAAGCTTCCGATTGGTTTAGAACGCTGTCATGTGTGACGTCAAATTCGACACCGACGTATCAGTCCACGTATCCTGAGTGTGCCGTCACAAACGGAGGGAACCCATCTCTCTAATGTCATGGCCTTGTGTTTTCTATACGGTGTTGGTTCAACTGGCTCACACTAGGACCTCTAGTATGTCTACATTCATCTTTAAACGGTCCAAGCTACCTGTCCATCCTTACAGACTATCTGCAGCATTTCGTGGTCATCATGAATCCACTGGGAAATGGACTCTTCCGGTAGGAAAATGCGCCTACTATAGAGCCCTCGTGATTGGAGCATGGTTAAACGAACATTCCGTAGAAGTTCCACACGTGGAATGGCTTTTCTGTTCACCGGACTTTAACACTGTGAAATATTTTTGGGATGATGAGGAAACGTCCGTTTGAGCTTTGGATCATCCATCCGGGAATGCGACAGTGTTATGGATAGCGGCGCAGAAAGCGTAGGTGAAAATACCTGAAATACTCTTTCGCGACCAAGTCCACTCAATGCCTCGGGATACGAATGCCCTTATGTGATCGAAACGTGAGCCTATCAGTTTCTAGGTAGTACCCCATGATTTCTGTCAGCTCCATGTGTAACTGACGATTAATATGTCGTTGGATACGTTGCAATTTAAATCTACATCTATGTGCTGATTCTTTTAACCTGGCCGTTTTATTTTAGAACTGTGAATATGTGTTCAACGGAATTGTTAACGAAGCGGTCGTCGAGCGTTATTTACTTCGTTAAACTAAATCAACTGTATTGAAATATTATAAAATATACACATCGCTATTGAATGCAGGATATTTTTTTTTTATTGGAGGTTTAACGACCACCGTGAGCAACTCAATGGGCTATAAGCAGTCGCCCGTCCCTAATTTAGGGTCACTGGTTCCAGGGAAGGGAGAGAGCCAGTGCCGGAAGACAAACACAATATCCATGCCTGACCGGGATTCGAACCGGGACCCCTTACGGACGAATGATCAGAGGCCAGCACCACTGAGCCACCGAGGTGGCGCAGGATATTTGCTAGACCACTGCGCCACCGGTAGACCACTGCGCCACCGAGGCGGCGCAGGATATTTGCTAGCAACTCTCATACTCATACAAAAAGCAAGAAGGGATTTCTGTATTCTGTCAAAATTCGACGATTACAGCAAGGATGTTTTGAGAACATTCGTTAAAAGACTAGAAAACACAACATATGGCAGTAAGGAATGGGTTTTAAAGTAGGAGTTTAATGCGAAAGTGATAATAATTCAAAATCCTTTTACCTAAGCTTTTGTTGGAAATGTAGTCAAGCTTGAAGAAATGATGTACCAAAAGGTTGCTGTTGTTTTCTAAAGATAGCTTTACAGTTTGGCATCTCAAAGAGTCAGTTGCGCGAACGAATTTCGTCAATAGAGGGGTCCAACAAGAAATCCATAGTACAAACAAAATGCGTCATATTAGATGTAAAAATATAATCAACCATTAACAATCCAGTGATGGATGAAGGTCGCCCACCCCAAGTTTCTTTCACAACTGTTTCTTTTTCGTTTGGGGTTTAACGACCACCGCGAGCAACTCCATGGCTATAAGCAGTTATCCGTCCTTAATTTAGGGCCACTGGTTCAAGAAAAGGGAGGGAACCAGTGCCGTAAGACAAGCACAATGTAACACATGCCTGATGCACCTCGGGCGAAAGTTGGCCATGGGGAACGCCCAAATTTCTGCCTTGAGCCAGTTTCCTCCACGTTACTGCGACATTCCTTCGAATTTCATCCACCAAATTTGCACATGGTATTCTTATGGGTCTTTTCTTGTCCCCTTGGAATCCAGTCTAGTATGGTTGTCAGTCCTCGCAGTATGTCCAGCCCATTGCCATTTCAACTTGATGGTGATATCAACTCCCGTGATTTTCCTGATCCACGAGATATGTTTCCTATTCTTCTGGTTATACCAAACATGCATCTCTCCGTACACCTTTCAGTAGTTTGGCAGCCTCCGAACGGCTTTCCTTTTCATTAACGTGCATGTCCCTGAGCCATAAGTGAGAACTGGAAAAATGCATTAATTAAATACCTTAGGTTTTACACATAATGGAAAATTGCTCTTGAAAATTGCGCTGTTTCTTCTAAATGCCCACCAACAAAGTTTTATACGCCTATTAATTTCTTGTTCGATATGGCCCTTGCTTTATATCTGTTGTTCACAGTCAATTTAAAGCATTTGTTACTTCTATACTTGCTCCATCACTCGTTAAATCTTCAGTTCTTTTTAAAGCATTGTAGATCAAGCTTGCTTTCTGTAAGTTCATTTTTAAGCCGACACATTTGCTTATGTCAGCATATGAATTGTTAGCGTAAATCAAACTGATGTGCGCTCAGTTCAAAAGACAATTATTGTTTTTGAATACGTAAGTCTAATTTGATACTTCTTGTATGACGTACAGAAAAATAACTGCCATTACGAAAACTAGAATTAAGACGCACAGAAAAAAGGATTGATCGTAGCGAAAATTTTAAAATTATAAGGCCATGTGCAGAAATACTTCTTTTTAATTTAGCAGTTGTTGGAAAAATTCATTTTAAAAGAACATTACTTAAATTCCTCATCTGATAAATGAAGAGCAGTGTAGGGGGATGGGGTTTCCGGATTCTGCAAAGCCTTCCCGTATACTACCCGGCAGCTTCGTTTAGTATTCGGTACCACTAAACACAAATATTCTTTAAATTATTTGTCACCAAATTAGTTAATACCTTTTGGCGCACAGAAAAAAGGATTGATCAGCAGTGATCTAAGCGATGACTTCTGATCATTCGTCCGAGATGGGTCCGGGTTCGAATCCCGGTGAGGCATGGATGTTGAGTTTGTTTACGGCACTGGATCTATACCTTCCCTGGAACTAGTGGCCCTAAATTAGGGACGGGCGACTACTTATATCCCAATGAGTTGCTCACGGTGGTTGTTAAACCTCCAATTAAAAAAAAAAAATCAATAGCTTTTCCTTGAAAGCTTCAAGTGAGCATACACAGTCCAGTCAAAAAATTATGACCACCTCTGATGTAAAAAGGAAGTGCAACCTGCAGCCAGACGGCGTGCGTTGCAACATATGCAAATCATGTAAGGGATCTAGAATGACACGAACTCGCAGACGGTAAGCAGTTTTGCGTTAAAATGGGAAAAAGACGTCACCTAACGGTTTTTTTTTTGAAGGTTTAACGACCACCGTGAGCAACTCAATGGGCTATAAGCAGTCGTCCTTCCCTAATTTAGGGCTACTGGTTCCAGGGAAGGGAGAGAGCCAGTGCCGTAAGACAAACACAACATCCATGCCTGACCGGGATTCGAACCCGGACCCCTTACTGACGAATGATCAGAGGCCAGCGCCTTAGACCACTGCGCCACCGGGGCGGCTAACTGGGTTTGGAAAAGGAATGATTGTTTGCTATCTTCTGAAGGGTGGTAGCATTTTTTTTTTTTGCGTTGGAGGGTTAGCTACCACCAATTTTGGAGGTGAGCAACTCAGTGGCCTATAAAGCAGTCGCCCGTCCCTAATTTAGGGCCACTGGTTCCAGGAAAGGGAAAGAGACATCAGCGTAAGACAAACACAACATCCATGCCTCACCGGGATTCGGACCCAGACCTCTCCCGGACGAATGATCAGAAGCCATCGCTAAGACCACTGCACCACCGGGGCGGCGTGGTAGCATTACAGAAACACCCGATATTGTGGGATGTTCAGGTAGTACAGTTGTTACATTTTTCCAAGAATGGAAGGAAACCGGCAAGACTTGCAGTAATCGGGGTAATAGTGAACGCCCATGGAGCATTGACGACCGTGGGCAGCGACGTCTCCCCCGAATTGCACGATCCAACGAACAGCCGCACTGGGTCAACTGGCCGGACGATATAACGCAGGAACATCAAGGAGCGTATCGCAGACCGCAGTCCGACGAACACTGCTCACTATGGGACTCCGTAGCCACCGTCCACTCAAGATACCAATGCTGAACACCAGACATCGTCGATTACGTCGTGAACTTTATCGTGTGGATGGTCGATGGAGATTAAGGAGAAGCACCGCTGACAGAACAATCCCACAATCCCTACACGATGCTCGATAAGCAACATGAAGGAAGTGGCAGTGTGCTCGTGTGGGGCATGTTTTCCTGCGAATCATTGGTAGCAATCAACCCCACTATATGGCACGATGAACGCTTCTGTCTACCTATCCATTGTGGTGGATCAGGTGCTCCCATTCATGATGACGGTCTACCCTGACGGCATGGGTTGCTTCCAGCTAGATGAAAGCAACACCTGCTATGCGTGTGCAAGAATGGCTTAACCCCGTAACTGGCAGGAACGATTTAACTCGCGGCTAGCAAAATGAGCTGAAATCAGTTTGAACGAACACATCCGCTCTCTGAGAAGTAGACCGAACGTGACTGAAACTAGTAACCCTGCGCGCCAGAAAGTGTTCCTATCCCTTTAGCTTTGTTATGACCACTTTCGCAAATAAAAAGGACCACTTTAACAAATTAGTCATTTATGGGGATGAGTGGCAATGATCCTTCCTGATGGATTACCTACTAAAAGGTCCCAACAATGTCCACGAACCTAAGAAAGGAAAGATCACATACTTGAGTCACTTGTTTCCACCCAATGGCATGATGTCTGTGTCAGAAGGATTATTCATGCCTTGGATCATAGAGCAAAGAATAGACTGACTATAAGGGAGCGCTTATCACTAGTGACAGGTTTATAATCGGTACTACTCAAATGAGAAGGGGAAAGTAATTGTTTTTCCGTAGCTTTCGTAAAACCTGGCCGCTATGGGAACATTTCTATTTGGGGAGCGCACAAAAGTTCTGTCATCATTTGGTTCAGTTACATCTGCCGCTTAAAAGGTTAAGGAGCATTCCAATGGCTTGTGCTTATTATCCTGGCCACTGTACTCCCCGGCCATCAATCCGTTTGAACATCTGAGGAACAATCTTAAGAGGTTCGACGTGTGGGTCTACCGCCGATGACTCTTGATTATCTGAGAGAAGCCCTGGTGTCTGCATGATACAGCATCCCCACAGAAACGTTGAGGTATCATTGAATTAATGCCACGCCGTATATCTGCGGTACTGGCAGCACGATTAGATCATACCTCATATTGACAGGAGGTCATATTACACTGCTGGACAATTGCTATAGACGGATCATAAACGGCTATATAGCGCATAAAGAAGTAAGTGTGGTTGGATGTCAAGTGAAATAAAATAATGTCAGAATGCCAGGACATTACAATAAAGACAATTTATTGTGCTCTGAAATCCAGAAGGCCTTGGAACGTGTTCAAGGGACAAACAGGCCATTTTGTGCAGAATACGTAAACGTGAAAACAATGCAATTACCGTCCATAGGCGTTCCGGCGTAAGATGTCAATACGGGATATGGCCACCATGAAGGGCGATGCAAGATTGCACACGTCGTGTCATGCTTTGCACAACATTATCAAGCAGCTGTTGGGGTACTTTATCCCATTCCTCTGTCAGTGCACGGATGAGGGTGTCCTTTTTTATTGGAGGGCATTGGCGACCAGCAAGACTCCTCCCTAAAGCATCCCACAAATTTTCAATGGGATTCAGATCTGGAGAATGTGCTGGCCATACGAGGCGTTGAATATCCTCGCTCTCCAGACACTCCTGGACAGCGACTGTTCGATGACATGTTGCGCTGTCGTCCATAAAAATGAATCTATCACCGACAGCACCACGGAACATGCGAACATGAGGTAGCAGACCATCATTAATGTATCATTGGCCAGTCATAGTACCAGTTGGAAGCACATAGAGGGACGTACGGCCATTGATCATGATGCCAGCCCATACCATGACACTACATGTCGGATATCGGTCCCTTTCCTGTATGTTTGCTGGACAATATGCAGTACCACTATCACGCGAGATCAGTTGTCGTCGACAATCAGACGATAGACTGTATCTACTCTCATCTGAGAAGAGGACAGCAGACCAGTTGTTATCAGTCCAATTGCGATGTTGATGGTACCATTGCAAACGGGCGGTACGGTGACGTCTGGACAATGGGATGCACACAACAGGACGGCGGGCGTATAGTCCTCCTTCATGCAAACGTCTGGCGACAGTTTTTTTGGGAGATCCGCTTGCCAGTAGCAGCCATAAACTGATTTGCTACCTCACTAGCTGTGCTGCGCCGGTGTCGTACTGCGAACACGACCTCCCCCGTGACGTTTGCTACACTCTCCATTTGTTTGAAATGATTTCCAAAGCCTTGAAACAACACTGTGGCTGACGTCGAACTCCCTGGCAACATCTGTTATTTTTCGCCCTTCTTCAATCTTGCCAATAATACGGCGGCCACGCGTAAAATCAATTAGGTGATGTCGGGAAGACATACTGAAAATTGCAAGTTCGTCAATTGATTCTTTCCCTTTCAACTTTGCGTTTGAACAACAACGGTCAATACGCGTCAAATCCTTTATATCTCTTATTAGCGCTATGACGTCACGAAGAAGTTCGGCAATCCAAAATTTGCATACGCACAATACGTCTTACTGTATCCCGCACTCATGCTAATTTCCACATTTTCCTGCCTTCCATTTTATGTTTGCTATCGTTTCTATTGTCATCCGTCCTTAGCAATTGTCCGGCAGTGTATTTTGAGTGGACTGTGCAATCTTGCCAACTAGCCGATCTCTCGACCTAACCGCAGATCACAAAGTCAATCTCCAGTTCGAGAAAGCAGAGTTACAGATATGCGCTCCATACGCAAACCGTAGAGTATTTATAAAAGGGTATTTAGTACCGCTATATAATTCCCAAAATAAATTTGTGCCCTTGTGATATCATATTTTATTCATCTGTCAAACTTTGTGGTTTTATTCTGATTCCATCCAGTGGTTTAGTTTCAGTGTCACAGAAGGTATGAAATTATCTCCGTAGTGAAAACTTTGTTTAAGCAATGCACTGAATTTGTTCATATTTTCGTCTGTGCTTTTCTAAACTCTTCCGTTTTCACTGAAGAAACTTGGAAGCTCGTTTGTCTCTCGATTTACAGCGGATCTCGAATAAGCTGCTGCTGAGAAATTGCTGTACACGTAATTTTTTTTAATGAAGGTGACTGAAGGTACTTTGAAAAAAGTTTATCATTGAATTATGACATTGCAGTAATTAAGAAATTTTGCTTCACCGGAATTATAAAACATTAGAACAGTTTTAAAATTTAATCAAGACGAAAATATCACATTGTTAAATATATCGTCAAGTTCTTTTAGGGAAATGGCAAAAATTAGGCGTCATTCGAGTGAGTTAACTCGTCGGATTAGGTTTAGTATTTCATGTACCCCGTGTTTTAATGCACAAACTGGAATATACAGATGGAAAATAACTGATAGAATATGAAACATACTTCGCCGATTTATGACACATAGAGCATGATACTAATTATATATATATATATATATATATATCGCTCTAATTCTGGTAATGAAACTTGCTTCATTTCAGATTGATTCCATGACAACTCAAACAAGTGCTTCAATAACATTAATGGAGCATTCGTTCTCTCTCTTCGGTATCGATCTGTCTAGCTATTAAGATTGTTTCACTTCGTTCTGATCCCATGACAACCCAGACAAGGATTCCAATTAGTCTTCTTCCTTTCATTTCTAGTTGATTCGTCTAGTTAGCTTTCTTGCTATTGTTAATACACCTTAATATTATACATCATTATTCCTCCGCGATAGCTATTTCTATTTGTCATTCCTGCTTGTCTTTAAATTTCATTCTTGATCTCCGGCGTTTCATTTTAAGCAAATGCCTTGCCATCATTTCTGTTTTCTTTTCATTTCTTGGACATCTTAAGAAATAAAGCTCTTCTGCCATTTTTAGACTGTCTGTACATTATCACATGCACGCATGTGCCTTCAGTCTTTCCCAAAAATAAACAACAAAATTAAACTGAAACGCTATGAAAAATCAGATCGAGTTTTCGGAATACAGATGTATACACAGTAATTTGTAAAACAACTATTATCTGCCTCAAAGGCTAGGGATATGATTTGCGTTCAAAATCATTGGAAAGTCTGCTGAAAGACGTGTAGTTGGTTAGTTCGTAGACTTATTTTGGCGCAGGAATCTCAATGGGCCAAAGAGCGCCAAACAACATGATTAATCACGAAAACCGAAAAATATTTAACAGTAGAGCATAATAAAAAAACACATACAAGACAGGGTACAGGAATACCACAGGGAACTATGTAAAAGGCAGACACAAAACAACGAACTACAAAAACAAGAAAATCATACAACACTAAAAGAACTACATAGAAGACATCATACTGATCATTAAGCCACCCCGGTGGCGCAGTGGTCTTAGGCGCTGGCCTCTGATCATTCGTCCGTAAGGGGTCCGGGTTCGAATCCTGGTCAGTCATGGATGTTGTGTTTGTCTAACGGCACTGGCTCTCTCCCTTCCCTGGTACCAGTGACCCTAAATTAGGGACGAGCGACCGCTTATAGCCCATTAAGTTGCTCACGGTGGTCGTTAAACCTCCAAGAAAAAAAACGAACAAAAAAACTGATCATTAAATCTGCTTCGTCCCTCGTGGTTGGTAATACACAGTCGAGTCACACTATTGTAACAACCTCCTACTTTTGAAGTCAACAGCACGTATTTAATGAAAGAAGTCACGTGTTGTGAGCTGGCTTGGAGGGCATATAAGGTGTGGTGTGGACATTCTGAATATACCCCTCGCAGCTGTCATCGATAAAAGGAGCGATTTATCACATTTGCAAAAAGATATGATTATCGGCTTCAGGGCTAAGGGTGGCAGTATTTCTGAAACAGCGCAGTTTGCGAATTGTTCGCGTGCTGGTGTGGTTAAAGTGTACCGTGATTGGAGAAATGGCACCATTGCAAATAAGGGATGTGGAAACTGTGGAGCACCACGTGCCATTGATGCGAGAGGTGAACGTCGGCTGCGAAGGTATGTGAGGGCCAATCGACACGCTAAAGTGGTGCAACTCGCTGGCCGAATGAACCAGGGGGCTACCGGATATATGTCTAAAACAACACTTCAGCGAACCCTGCTTCGTATGGGGCTCCGATGCAGACGGATGATCACTGCACCTATCCTAAGGAAGGTGTATCGGCAGAAAAGGCTTACATTTACTCGGAAGTATCGGAATTGGACCTCCGCTGATTGGCAAAGGATTGCCTTCTCCGATGAGTCACGTTTTCTGCTTCATCGAACGGATCGACGTTGGCTTATAAGGCGAGAAACATCGGAGAACAAACACTCTTTAATCATTGCTGGACGAACACAAGCTGGTGGGGGCAGCATTATGGTCTTTGGAATGTTTTAGTGACATTCTCTGAGTCCACTCATACCTGTGGAAAGCACTATGGACAGAATTCCTTATGAATCCATCCTTGCAGACCACGTACTCTCATACATGTTGGTTGTCTTCTTTGGGGCAGATGGGATCTTCGAGAACGACAATGCGACGTGTCACACAGCTAGAAATGTCGGAGAGTGGTTGGAAGAGCACGATGAAGACTTCAAAGTACTTCCCTGGTCCCCTGATTCCCCAGACGTAAACCCAATTGAGCCTCTGTGGTCCACCTCGATCGTGTTGTTCGCTTTATGGATCCTCCACCACGCACCCTCCAGAAGCTGTCAGATGCACTGCAGTCAGCATGGCTCCATACCTGTGAAAACTTTCCAGCACTTTACTGAGTCACTTGCAGCCAGTCTAGCTGCTGTCCGCGCTGCCCACGGCGGTTACTCTGGATATCAGCTGGTGGTCACAATGTGACTCGACAGTGTAGAAGAATCACGTTCACGAAAAAGACCATGATACACACAAAGAAATCCCACATATAGAGACAGTGTCGCTTTTAAAGATGTTTGAAACGACAATAGCAATGGGGTGATACGCGAGAAATACTTCATGTTTACGGTTCTAGGAAAAACTTAAAAACTAGAATCTAGAAACTAACTTAATTCGAATCAGTTTGTATCGTCCTTGGTGGTCTCATAGAGACAAACGACGTGGGGTTCACATGCTCCCAAACACGACAACGCAAATGTTGTTGGTACAGTAACAAGGCCGTGCTTCCGAACGAGAAAATATTACTATTCGATTTCTCAGATCACAACACACCTGGTAACACACATACGGACCCGAAAAACAGAAGAATGGTAAAAAGCCAGGGCTTAGCACACTCCCCCACCGGAGCGATTTTTGTCACCTTTATGTCAAGTTATATCCATATCAAAATTTGGAGCTACACGTTAAAAAAATCATTCAAGTTTTTGTATGTACAACATTTAATAGGATAAAGAAAAATTGCGCTTTTGTTTGTGTGTGGTTACATATCTTCATATTATCAAAATACTGCACTCTATCGATAAATGGGGAAACATTTGCACGAGCACTTGCTAACCTTTTTTTGGCACTACCTTTTTCAAAGAAGTAGTTTTAATTTCTTTGTTACACTGACAGAACAGCTTTATCTATATTTTCGCATGAGAAACCGTCATAACAGCTTTCATTGCCTTACTGACAGAAGCAGCAGCGTCAACTGGTAGCCTTGGCAAGGATGAAGACGATCTATCATCACTACCTTTTTCACGATTAGTTCATGCAATAAGAGTTCAGTTACTCAGAGCTGTTGAAAACACCTGCCTTTTTAAAGTTTTGTACCATACTCTTCCGGCTACTTATAACATCGTAGTTTGTAGTATTTGGTTTTCCACTACCATGTCCCCTACATACCCGTAAATGAAAACAATCTGTCTCACCACCAACCTTCGACAGCGGGTTAACGCATCATCGTAACCTTACAAAGGCTTTACTGAACGCACATCGAAAAAAACGAAATATATGATCGGGATAGGAATAACTCTATTTAACCTTCTTTTTGAGTTCGTTTTATGTAAAGTTCGTTACTTCTCGTTAAATGTTTTCTCATTGAACGACACATTATTTCCCCAAAGAGATTTTACAATTTGACGACACTGACTGTGAATCAAAGCTAGATCGAAATGTTAACATTGAACGTAATAGCGAGAACAGAGTTAAAATTATAGGAGAGCTTTGATAGAAATAAGATTTTTCAGCTTTATGTGGAGTTTATGATCGACGAACCAATGTCATTGTATTACGATTGTTGCCCGGATTTAAACCAGAAAGATATTCCGGCAAGGATTGCCTTGAAGTCGTTACCGAATGAAAAGTTGGATTCATTTCTTAAGTGTACCATGCTGATTGTGTTCGCTGGCTGTAGTACTTCTTAGTCATTCATGAAGTTTGATTATGTTTTACAAAGTTCACTAAGAACATTAGCAAGCTGCATAAATAATCACGTTAACTCACATATATCTAAAGATTAATCATAATAACAGTTATAAACAGTATAAAATTGCATTACACTCATTTCGAATGGGATTCCAACGTATAAACGGGTACTGTTGTAGTTTGAAACATTTTTTTCGTAGTTTACCCAATTTCATAGGCAACTCTAAGGGCTTTACTAGTCTCCGAGCCCTAATTTAGGGCCCCTGGTTCCAGGTAGGGAAAGCAATTGATTCGAGATTTGAGCCTTTGCTCAGTTCGAAAGACTACTCAGAAATTGTGACCCTTTGAATTCTCAAACACCAGGTTCTTACAAACTGACTCAATATCATTTCAACGGGTTTTCTGTTCCAATTGGGGAAAGGGATAGTTGTGTAAATATTGTTCGCTATAGAGTGATTTGACTGCTAACAAATTTAGAACAGAGGTTCTCAGACCTTGTGGCGTGACCCCTAAGAACCATGTAAAAACTCGAAGACGAAACAGGGTGAGACGCGAAAGCTTTTTTATGTACAGCTGATTCGAAATCGGAACTACATTTTTACCACATCTTTTTTTAAGAAAAGTACGCGCTTATAGTATCACGTCGTCCGCCCGTCTGTGGAAACCATATCTATGTAGCTTTTATACAGATTTGAAAAATTATCTTTGCATTGGGGATCTTCAAAAGTGAGAAGAATGATTCTTGCTTACCGGTGTTTTAGCGATGCACAACTTTTCCACTAGATGGAGTGAATGCAGATGAAATCCAACTCAAAATATATTTTATTCCATATATTTGCTTCTGCATGTCAGATTGAAAAGAAATAATTTTCTCTGTCGATGCTATAATACATAACAGACTTTTGCGTACCGTTTCTTTTTCGAGTAGTGCATAGATTTTCTTCTAGCGGGCGTAAAAATGAAATGCGATTTCCCCGATATCTCTGCATCTAAAAGTCAATGGCCTATAAGCAGTCGCCCGTTACTAATTTAGGACAACTGGTTCCAGGGAAGTGACAGAGCCAGTGCCTTAAGGCAAACGCAAAATCCATGCCTCACCGGGATTCGAACTCTCACCCCTTCCGTACGAATGACAGTAGCCATCGCTTAGACCACTGCGCCAGCGGGACGGCAAAGTCCGATTAGAAAAACTAATTTTGCATCTGATAGAGCTCCTTGTGGGAAATGTTCTGCAAACAATTATTAGTTTTTGTTAAAGAATGCTTTCGCCACCAGAGGCGTACGTGTATATTTCTGTTTCAGATGCATTTTCAGCAAAATCAGCGCTTCTGAAAATTCTGAAAACGTTCTGACGTGGACCGTTTCTTCACACCAAGAAAAACCTTTTGAGATTATCTTCTGCTAAAAATAGTGCACAGTTTTTTCCGCCAGGTGCGTAAATATATTTTGCGTCGATATCTCTGCCTTTGAATGTCAGATTTAAAAAATTCGCTTAACACCGGATACGATTTACCTTGTTGAACACTTTGCTCGAACTCAGCTTTTTATAGTTAGCAGCTCTGTCGCTAAGCAGTGTTTGTGCATCACTATTTGCAGCCGTATCTTCGCTTCTAAGAACAAAATTAAAAGTTTTCTTTGATTGTATGCCTTTCGCTACAATAAAGACCAGGAACTCCAGCCTCTTTAAATAATACACAGCTTTCCCTTAGGGGGTGTAAATTTCAGAACTCTTTCCTCGCTATGTCTGCTTCTAGACTTATTTGAAAAAATATTTTTTATTAATATAGCTTGTGCTATGAGGAATACTTCATATATGTTCAATTTTTCCATTATGCTAAATTCTTCCGCTTGGGGGCGTAGTTATATCATGTTTTCCTCTACATTTCGTCTTCTAGCTGTTCGATTGAAAACCCCCTTCTCGCTGGAAACTATCTTCCTTCTGTAATTAAGAAACCTTTTGTGTGCATTTTGTTAATTTGCGCAAAATGCTTTTCAAAATTTCTTTACATATTTTCTTCGCAATTAATTTGCACACCGATAAAACTAACTTTAAGTTATAGCATGGGATACCTAATACTTGCAAAAACATAACCATAATTATATTAAAAATCAATCATTTTTCTTTGAGTAATGTTCAGACATATTAATAGATGGCGCGACCTGTATATTGATGACGTCAGTAGACAAACAAATGTTGGATTGCCTAATTATGGTTATGTTTTAACAAGTATTAAGTATTCTATTCTATAACTTAAAATTCGTTTTATCGATGTGCAAATTTTCATCCTTGGGAATACATTAATTGCGAAGAAAATATGTAAAGAAATTTTACTATTGGAAACATAAGGCAGAGATTTCAGGTGGAACCACCTTAATTAATTGTAGAAATCAGTTTTTTTTTTAACAGGTTCCCTTTAGTACGAATATATGAAAACTTTTATTCGCGTCGGAAAGGACTAAGGACGTGTTCATTACAACCAAAAATTCGGTGTCATCTTTGTATCCCACTACGTTGAAAAGATCGTTTTGGGCCGAATTTCACATTTTGCAAAAATGCGTTCATTTTAAAGCCCCATTCTTTAGGATTCCAAAACTGCCTTTGTTTCTTGTCTACGATGAATAGATACAGAGTTTATAGCAATCGGAATATCTAAACCCAGGTGTCAAACGAACGGGAAGTGACACTTGAAACGAGTTTTTGTAGCATGAGATTTCCGTCCAGACCTCTCTACGGAAAACCTGATAACTGCAAAACGTATGTAAATAAATTGATGAAACTTGGTATACATCTTTCTTACAATGTTGTGCATGCAATGAACTAACGGTTTTGCTGTTTGTCAGTTCAAAGTTAGATTATAGCTATTTAAATTCGACATAGGGAAAACATTTGTCGAAAATTCACGCTAATGCATATAGGGATAAGTGTACCTCAGTAGTGTTTAGGAACATCACTTACCTTTTTCGTTCATTGCATGAATAATAGTCATGCGCATATACTGATGCAAAAAATGCCATCACATATCTGTAACGTTTCTATTTAGATCGTTTACCGTAAACGACACATTTCCTTAAATTCTTTCACAAATTTCCCAATTTCTTGAAAATTATATTGATATTGTTTTCAACGTTTACGTGTCTTTGTGTGTTAGCCTTTCTAAAAATAAATCACCCATTCTTGCATTTTTTCATAAAAAGTGCCCCCAACGTAGTGGGATGCTTTAAGACAACGGCTTTTACAAGAATTTATAAATAGAAGCGTAAGACTCCTAATTGAGCGCGTCGGCGTTTCGAACTGCTAACCAGTCAAATATTTGGAACAGAATTTTAGTTAGTAAAACCTCGTGTACGAAGATTTAATGGCAAAAGTCATTAATTAAACTTTTCATCAAATCTGGAATTTATTTTGGACGAGTTCTTTTTTTTTTTTTTTTTTTACAGATCTAAAAAAACATACACCCGTTTACCACGTTATCTTAATCTGCGCTGTTAGTGACTCGGGAACAGTTATCGTTGAATTGCTTTCCACCCTAACCCTGAAACAATTAGCAAGATCTGCCCATCCTTCTCCTTTCCGCATTCTATCTCCTATAAGCTGAATCCTTTGCACCATCGACGTCCCAGAATAAGCACAACAGATTTCATGTTTAGAGTTAGTCGTGTAAAGTGTTTCCTGATGAAGATGGGAATTTCAAACTTAAGAAATCTAAATCATCGCCCCCCTGCTGTATGATGGGAGCTCTTAATAAACTGAAATTTAAAAATTTATTTAAAACATACTACACTGTCTTCAACGTGTTTCCCTTTTTATATATAAAAATGTCTTTTATACATATATATATATATACAGTATATACACACTGAAGAGCAATTGAATTAGAGACAGCTGGCGTTAGGCAAATGTGGCGCTGTGGGCGGCCCCGTAAACGGAAACGACATGACGTATGCAGCGATCCGACAATATAAGGAGTGATGCGACGGGAATCACTAAGAGTCGGACGCAGTATGGGTAAGACTAAATGCATCTGATCGTGGGCAAATTGTCGGGGCCCGACGAATGGGTCACTCCATCTCGGAAGTCACTGGGAGTTTCACGGGTGAACCATGAGTACATCGAATCCGATAAAACCATTCCTGCAAGGGCCAACTGCCGTGGACAACAGCGTGCAGATGAGCGTGGTCATCGTCGGCTAGCTCGCATTGTAACAGCGGATAGACGGGCCACAGTGCAGGAAATCACTCGGCAATTTAACGCTGGTGCACAAAAACTTGTAAGCAGCCATACCATCCAGAACCATCTCCTCGCTATGGGGTACAGACACCATCGCCCCACGGGGTACCGCTGGTAACCCAACATCACAGGGTGCAATGATTAGCATGGGCGCGGGAACATCGCCACTGGAACCTAGACGTGGAAAAATGTTGCCTGGACTGATGAGTCGAGATTCACGTTGGTACATGCGGATGGCAGGATACGAATAGGGCGGAAACCACATGAAGCGATGGATCCTTCTTGCCAGCAGGGTACTCTTCAAGCTGGTGGGGGTAGCATTCTCGTCTGGGGACTGTTTACGTGGAGTGAAGTGGGACCCCTGGTACGTATGTCATCGTCCCTCACGGGTAAACGTTACCGCGATATCCTGGACGACCATTTGCTCCCGTTTGTGCGTCTTCAACATCCCCCTGGGGACCTCATCCTGCAACAAGACAATGCAGCTCCCGAATTGTGTCCGAATGGTTGGATGAACACTCCACCGACGTGACCTCGCTTCCTTGGCCAGCTAGGTTACCTGACCTGAATCCCATCGAGCACATCTTGGATGCCATCGAGAGAGATGTTCGGGGCTCTGACCATCCTCCACAAAATCTTCGTGAACTCTGGGAGCTTGTTCAGGGGTCGTGGATCCGTATGGCTTCCCAACGCTTCCGGTGTCTTGTCGAGTCCATGCCGAGACGAATCGTCGCCGTCATCAGGGCGAAAGGTGGTGCTACACGTTACTAGACAGGTATCTCTAATTCAATTGCTCTTCAGTGTATATATATATACGAATGCTGAAAAAGCGAGTTTATGTACGCCAAAGTAATAAGAAGACGATAAAAACGAACTCCGTTTATTAGGCGTATAAATAATGAGAAACAAAGATATGCTAGCTTTCGCTACCTCCGGCGTGAGGACGCTTAGACCTTTGTCTGATAACCTCGCAACAGACCAGCGCCCATCACCTTCTGAGCTATCTGACGCTGGAATCTACGCTATTCATTTAGATTACTCTGAAGCATCCGTTAATACCTACATCGGGATGACAAAGAGGTCGATTTAGATCCGGATTTCTGAGCACCAAAAGTGACGTTAAACCTAGAAAAATTTACGACGGCCCTAGCCCGTGCGTGATGTTGCAATTGAGGGAGCAGTACTCAGATGGAGAGACGTTAAGAAACTAGCACCTTAAGATAGCGCAAGAGGTATTGCGCTCCGCGAAACCGTTGAGATCATCACGCGACAGAATGTGTGCAACAAGGGCGTAACCACGAGCCATCCTATGATATGGCACCGGCTTCTTGATGTCCCATGTAGGCACCCAGCCGTGGGATCAAACCACTCGTGACATCGTGCAAGTGTCTCGCTTATTTTGAATTTACTTATGTTCTTAGAAGTGTTTATTTTTCCGTTGATTCTGGAATCTCAACTACTAAATGCCTGATGAGGTTACCCGGAAGTAGGGAAAGCTAGCATCTCTTTGCTTCTTATCATTTATACGCCTAATAAACGGAGTTCATTTTTATTGTCTTCTCAAAAGTATCTTTTCTTTATGCAGAAATGCATTCAGAAATAATACTTGAAATTAAACCATTCAGAAAAAAATCATCTGCACACGAAGGACTGCGATTTAGTGCTAACTGAAATTGAAGATGTTGAGAAAGATTGAGAACCATTAGTGTAGGATGTTCAGAAAATACTTTAACCGCTTAAGAGCAAGGAAAGCTATATTCACTTATTCGAACAATAAAAAATTTGGGGCTTTAAGCTGGTGAGGTGTTTATTTATTTTGAAGCTACGCACATTTATTAGGTTGCTACAAAAGACTGTCGTTTTTAAGAGTTGTCCTGGATCAGGCAATTACTCGGTACGTATGCGTTATGGAGATAAGAGCAACTCATGACCGGAAAACCGGTATTGTTTAGTTGATATAAATAGGAGGACACGCTGCCGTGATTTATTGGAAAATTTCATGCTGTCAAAAGCTACGGACGAGGAATATACGATCCGAGTCCTACTACGTTTTTTTTTTCTTTTAAAAAAATTTGACTGCTGCAGCGAGGAATATTGGTGCTGTGGAAAGCGATGGAACAGTGTGTGAAAGAACGGCAAGATTTTGGTTCCAATGATTTAAAAATAGCGACTGCAGCCTTGAAGACAAATCACGTGCTGGAAGTCAACCACTCGTGACATCGTGTAGACGAATCATGTGCTGGACGTCAACCACTCGTGACATCGTATAGACGAATCATGTGCTGGAAGTCAACCACTCCTGACATCGTATAGACGAATCATGTGCTGGACGTCAACCACTCGTGACATCGTATAGACGAATCATGTGCTGGAAGTCAACCACTCGTGACATCGTGTAGACGAATCATGTGCTGGAAGTCAACCACTCGTGACATCGTGCAGACGAATCATGTGCTGGACGTCAACCACTCGTGACATCGTGTAGACGAATCATGTGCTGGAAGTCAACCACTCGTGACATCGTGTAGACGAATCATGTGCTGGAAGTTAACCACTCGTGACATCGTGTAGACGAATCATGTGCTGGAAGTCAACCACTCGTGACATCGTGGAAGACCTTCGACGGTGAATTCTGAAGCTGTACACCGAGTCGTTGAGTCAAATTCGTGCAAACGCACTAGACCACTGTCAAATGAGCTGGGAATACCTCAGCGAACAATTGTTCTCAAGCTCGACAAGAAGTTGTCGACAAGTACCCTATGAACTGACTGCTTCTCAAGCTCAGCGACGTAGGGCGCAAATTACTGGAAAATCCCCAGCACGACAGTTTCTTTTAACAAATTTTGACATGCGATGAAAAGTGAATATTTTTTCGTAATCTTGACATGAGAAAATAGTAGTTAGACCCCAAAAAACAACCGGAATCAGTCCTGAAAAGGGGACGATTTGAGCACAAAGTTATGTTATGTGTATGGTGCAACTTTAAGGGACCCAGTCATTGGGAATTGGTTCCACATGGAAGACGCATTAATGCGCAGATGCACTGTGTGGTCAGTTGGAGCGGATGCATAACGCTTTATGCCAAAGGTGTCGTGCCTTGGAGAACAGTAATTATTCTCCAACAGGATAATGCCCCTGCTCATCCTTCCAGGTCTACTAAGGTAAACATACATGAACTGGATGGTTTTGAGCTAATGTCACACCCTGTTTGTAGCCCGGATCTTGAGTCTTCGGACTATCACTTATTCCGATCCATGGCATATATTCTACGTGAGAAACACTTTAAAACATCCACAGTGTTGAACTTGAGGTCCAAGACTTTTTGCTTCGAAACCAAAGGAATGTTTTCGCATGATGATACAAAACATGGCGTCACGATGGTGAAGGACCATCGAGCACGATGGACTCTATTTTGAAGATTAAACTTTGTCGTTCCTGCATGTATACACGTTTTCTTCAACTGTCAGGAAACGGCAATAACCTGTGAATCACCCTGGTATTCTGCGTAAAAACTACGCATTTTACATAAGATTAGTTTTGAGACTAAACCAATTTTAGATATTTGTTCGTTTATCTAACATATGTTTAACACACACCAGCCAGTATAAATCCACGTTCCATATATCCAGCTATTTACAGAGAATTATAAAGGGAGTCCAATTCATTTTTCTTAGCCGAAATGCATAAAATGAATTTTTTTTTTTGTTTACACTGAATTCAGAACTGTTTTATCTCAATCCGGAATGTCATTTATTATGATGAAAAAAAATCGCGAAATGATTCTAAAAGTTATTTCCGCAAGAAAGTACTTAATACCTCCCAGCTGCAAAAAAAGTCTCGTCTAAAAACTTTCGTTCCATTTTTGCCTGTGTCAAGAAATTTCTTTTGCGCTTTTTATCCTTTATCTTTGGGAATTGTTTTTCCCTTTGATTTCAAAAACTACCTCATGTCTTCAGAAAATGATTGTAATGTTAATATTCATTTAGCCAGGGAGAGCCATTAGGTTCTTCTAATCAAATCTTAAAACAATCTCTTCAACCGCTTCTGAATTCGCAGATGTAAACGTTACTCGAGGAAATAAATCCATTTTCTTGGCCGCATTACATTTTAGCAGGCTGTATTATTTAGAAATCGCATAAAAGTGAGCAATCCATTCATCAAAAAGGATGAGAAATAAAACAGGACGAGGTGATTTAATTCTCCTGTGCTCAGAGCAAAATTTATGTAACGCAGACAAGAAAACTTTGTTCGAAAGTTGAAACCATTGTTCGTGTCGCCTTTTTCACTTCTGCAGCAGACGAAACAAGCATTTAAGGACATTGTTCACTTCGGGAAGAAAAAGAATTACGCGAAAAGTCTTTTCAGAACGAGATATTGGAGAATGAGTTTGCTATTTTGATGTATGACGCAATTCGTTTCTTATCCTTTTGTCTTCCTTTGTTTGGCATGTGGAGTACGCTGTCGTGAACTAAAACCGCGGCATATTCGTGAATCCTACTTCGTAAGATTTCTAACTAAGCTGTTTTATTAAAAACACATCATGAATCAAGTATCCAATTCATCATAATGTTTGAAAACTATGGAAAAATAGATTTCCCAATATGTAGTAACGCAATACCACAGTGATTTTACAAAGAATTCAATGTTTTTGATGAAAACCGATGGGACTCTTTTCGGTGGAAACAAAAGTATCGCTAATTTAACTACGAGTTATTCACCATATTATAATTCGTAACTAATAAACTGGACTCACAGAATTAAGAAAATTTGATTCATTTAATACGAGACATTGGCCTTTTTTTATGAATTCTTCTCAGTGCTTTTAATTATACCTTTCCGGAAAATGTAGCGAAGTAAAATGAATGCTAACATTTAGAACTCTTATGCTATGATTGTCCTATAGTACATTTTCCCTCTGAAAGCTAACTTCTGTTATAGCACGCACACACACCATCTCTTAGATACCATTCACCCATTTTGTTTTATGTGAAAGCTTTGGTCCATTTTTAACGTTTCCACAATTCATTATAATTGCTAAGATCATCAGTCATAACACGTTTTGCTTCGGACACTGTTTTCTTATGGTGTGTTGGTTGGATTGAATTTCGAAGCTCTTTCGAATGCCAACTTTAATCCTTGCACTAGAAACTCCATACAAAACTAAACGAAGCGCCGGAACACCATATGCAGTTGCCAAAGTTCCCAGTAGTTGATGGGGACGACAACCCTCAAACAACGTGATAACCTGCTGAACCCAGCGGTTACATTTACTTCAGCAAAAGACACACACACACTGATGCTCAAAATTAAAGGATAATGTATAAATTCGTTATGAGGAAATTCAATGAAATTTAGTAACGAGGTTTGTTATTAAATGCGACTCGAGCAGAAGAAAATCCTAATATCCCGATTTTCAAGTGTTAATATCATAACCTTGCAATTTACATGAAAGAGCTGTCCGAGAAACAATATTTAAAGTCTTTTGCTAAAGACATGTGGAATTTTAGAATGGAGTATGATCCCCCTCATAGCCATGCAACGACTCCTCATACAGTTTATGAGGGTATTGATGGAGTAATTACCACTACTCATCAAGAACTGTTCTGATTTTTATAGAGTATTGGGAGAGGTCTGGGAATATCCAATGCTTTCCTTTTGAGCATCCCATACATGCTCAATGGGACTGAGGTCAGGGGATCGCGATGGTCATTCTATTCGGCGAATATCTTCTTCGAGAAAATCGTCGATCAAATGAGAAGTTGCGCGTTATGGTCCATAAGAATAAAACCCGAACCGACGGCTTCTCTGAATGGCCTGGCAAATGGGCTCCGGATCTGGTTTCTCTGCTTTGCAGCAGTAATTGTGCAACTCTGAAAGATGTGAAGGTCTGTGCGCCCATTCGTTATGATTCTTCCCCAGACTATGTCGCTACCTCCGCCAGAGTAGTCCTTTTTTTCTTATGTTAGAGGAACTGTTGGGGGTCTCTGGTTTTCGGCAGCTGAGAATACATCGCTAATCTGTACTTTAGCTAAATCTCGATTCATCTACAAAAAGAGCATTCACACGCTGGTCCGGACTTCAAGTGTGATGTTGGCAACTTCACGTTAAACGAGCACACCGGGCGGAGGAATTTAGTGGGGCACAAATAACTGGTCTCCTTGCATAAATGCATTGCTCTTGAACACTTCTACAAAGGGTATGCCAAGCTCCGGAGAGTTTCCTAGAAGTTATATCTCTGTTCAGTCAGACTCAGCAGGCGTGACTCTGGAACGATCTTGTCCGGTCGACAACGAGCATCTTCTGCCTGTTGGAAATGTCTCCAAAGTCTTGAGAGGACATTTTGTGGAACATTCAATGTTCTGGAAACTTTCGATCGTGGCTGACCCGATCCTACTAATCGCCCTCCACTCAAAATCATCCACACGATGTCTTCGTGACATGATCAGCTCGACGTGCCATCAAAGTGAGAGCAAGAGATGCCTAGAACAGCTACCAAATGAGAGTAGACTAACTCGTTTTTTTTAACGCAGTCTTAATTGGCATGTTCCGGCATACCTGCGGCAAAAGTAAATGCGGGGTACATAGGGAAATACGCAGGCTTGAAAATTTTCAGCGCATTACGATTTTAAATTATCCTTTAAATTTGAGCAATAATGTGTGTAAGTAGGGCATTATTCGTAGAGCTTTTAATATAAAATTATGTTGCCTAGACGTGATTGCCTGCTACCACTTTATACTGAGCTAACAAGTCCAGGCAGAGAACGTACACTTGGTCAGCTGGTATCCCGTGTCAGATATCGTAAACGAAATTACTTCTCCACTGGATATCATAATAACATCTACCGTCGTCAGCATATCCAGAATTTTCTCAGCAACATACCTATCATGTTCCACGGCAGAGGGATCAGAATGCAATTCAACAGCGCGAAGAGAAACATCCATATTAGCATCCACGTGTCCACGAATAGTCCTTTGTTTTTCGAATCCTTCCGTGTTTCTCTTACAGACACTGCAACCTACTCAGGGTTTTTAGGTGCACATTGTCCCTTATATTCAGACAGAAACTGGCAGGACACCCTGTTTCGTGCTCCTCAAACACAAGAGCTGGCTCCTAGGTCTATGGTGAGGACAGTCCTCAAGAGTCATTAGAATGTTTTCCAGTCTGACGCAGTGCTGAACAAGCGGCAGCTTCGTGTGTGGTTTGGCACACTTTGGGCAAACTTCCACGATTTTGCAGCGCACAGTACTCACCACTTCCTCCCACACTGCTTCCCCCGCACGGGGATAACTGGTTTTCCAGTTATTTGGGGAGCGGCGCCCTAACGGCCCGAGCTGACCTTGTGACGGATCAATTTTTCATTTCGTCTTGAACGATTATATAACCGAAGGGACAGCTGTTCATCCAGCTGCTGGGGGATGGCGTCCCTACGGCCCGAGCCGAAACGTGCTATATGTGATGATATTCACATTTTTTTTTATGTTTTTTCACTTGACACGTTCCCACCTCAGTTGTAGGTTGCTGAGGTTGTGATTATGCGCCAGCTCTGGATTTGAGTTTATCTTTTTCTTTCCTGTCTCCTCCATTTTATGTTCCTTTTGTTTTTCCGAGCTGGTTAGCTAGACCTACCTGCACGTTTGCCGTGTGTGGTGACCCGTAAGGTGGAAAAGGGGATGCTGGAGGCTGAGGTTTCTGGAGGCCTGGGTGTTGTTGTCGCCAGTTGCCAACACTCCTCTTTGCCCCCTGCTTCACCCTAAATGGGCGGCTGGGAACTAACCCACTCCTAGTCAATGAGGTCTGTGGCCGAGTGGAGCCCAGACCTCTAACGGCTTGTCGTCTCGTACGACAGGGTGAGTCTGGGGATAGGGTGGGCATGCCAAAGGGGTGTTCCCCAGGCATGGGAAAGTCTGGGTGCTCGCCGAGCGCATGTCTGCCCTATCAACTTGCTATATCCGCTTGCTATCCCTAGAGCCGTGTCCTGCGTCCACTTGGGCTTGCGGAACTCCGGCTCTCCGTCGTTGGTCTCGATTGTGGGTGGGGAAGTCGGCGGACGAATTATGAAAATTATTTCATGGATGAAAACAAAATTCCCCAAGAACCAAAAAAGCAAAAGAGGTATGGAGGAAGGGTCATCTCCTTCTGCAAAAAAACATGTCCCTGATTGTTTAAATGCTCGATTCTTTTTTGTGCACTCATTGGACCCTTCAAAGACTTTGAGTGCCAAAAGTCCATTTTGGATAAATAAAGCTCTTCAATCCATTGCAAGCTCTCCTAAGAGCGTAAAGAAGCTCCAATCTGGAGATCTTCTGGTAGAAATGTCCCCTGTGGCCTACTGTTCCACACTTATTAACACCACCACGCTGCTTGAGACTCCGGTCAAAATAACACCCCATGGATACCTAAATTCATCTAGAGGTAATGTCTCCTCTCAGGACCTCGTTGAGTGTGCTGAGGAAGAATTACTTGAAGAACTGAGGAGTCAACATGTTACGGGTGTGCGGCGTATTCTATTCAGGCGGAATGGGCAGTCCGTCCCATCCCGGAACATCATTTTAACTTTTGATAGCCCTTCCCTGCCTACGTCCATCAAGGCAGGGTATCTCCACCTAGAAGTACGCTCATACATCCCTAACCCGTTGAGATGTTTTAGGTGCCAGCCTTATGGCCATTCTCAGCAGTCGTGCAGGAGCAATCCTAGGTGTGGACGCTGTGGTGCCACAGAGCATCTTTTGTCAGAATGTGTGGCCGAGGCTGAGTTTTGTGTGAACTGTAAGGGTTCACACGCGGCATCAGCCAAAGTTTGTCCCAAGTGGGAGGAGGAGAAAGAAATCCAAAGGATCAAAACGGTGGAAAATATTTCCTATCCTGAGGCCAGAAGAAGAGTGGTTCCTGTTATATCTGATCGGTGATCATACGCTTCAGTGGTGGTTGCCAAATCTACGGTTGCCATTCAGACAGACATTCAGATCCCCCTGGATGTCCATACAATGTAAACTAAATCATCGCAGCCGGACTGGAGGCACTCCAGTCTCGAGCTAGGGGTCTGAAAGCGCCACCCACCACTTCGCCGAAGCAGACTCATCCCACCACCAACAAGGGAACTCAGGCCACTTCTAACAAAAAGACCAAAGCCCAGGATAAGAAAAGCATTTCTTCTCCAAAATCTCAGGAAACGACTCAACGTCGTGAGCCTCCCGTTAAGACACTTGGGACAAAGCATGCTCCCATCTTAGCCTCTGGTCACATGCCTCCAGATCTGGGGAAACCCCCATCAGAGGGGATGGAGCCTGACTTCGTTTGATCATTTTCATTTTCATTTCACTTATAACCATGGCTTCAATCATTCAGTGGAACTGTCGAAGTTTTCGGACGAGTTTTGATGAAGTGAAACATCTGCTTTCATTTTACTCTCCGGTGTGCCTTTGTCTACAGGAGACGAAGCTTAAACCATCAGACCTGCTTTCAGTTCGAGGCTACAGTGCATTTCGGACAGATAGCTCGTCTGGAAATATAGCCTGTGGGGGAGTCGCTATTCTCGTCCATCACAGGGTTCCGGTATCTTCCGTCGCGGTTTCCACAACTGTGCAGGCCGTGGCGGTTCGTATTTCTATGCCTGTACCTCTTACTGTCTGCAGTGTCTATCTGCAGCCGGACGAGAACGTAAGCGTCTCTGTACTGGAGAGATTAGTTGATCAGCTGCCTTCACCCTTTCTTCTACTAGGTGACTTCAATGCCCATCATCATTTGTGGGGTAGTGTCAGCATCAGCACGAGAGGTCGTCGCATAGAGTCTCTTCTGTCCTCGGCCTCTTTGTGCCTTTTTAACACCGGTGCTGACACGTACTTCCATGAACCGACACGATCCTTCAGTGCGATCGATTTGACCTTGGGATCACCATCAATTATTGCTGACTGGTCGTGGACGGTGTGTAACGACCTCCACGGGAGCGACCACTTTCCAATTGTCCTCTCGCATCATGCCAACATGCCAACTTCTGCCTCCCGCCCTCCTCGTTGGAAGATGGAGCGTGCGAGATGGGAGGTCTTCACGCCGTCAGCTTTGATCTCTTCTGCAATGGTGACCCAAGAGTCAATCGACGCTGCGGTTCTTGAAGTCACAAATTGTGTTCTTCAGGCAGCTGATCTTTCTATCCCAAAAACATCGACGACACTCTCCAGAAGTCCGAAGCCTTTGTGAACCCCTGAATGCGCAGCGGCTAGGAGAGCTCAACATAAGGCCTGGTCTACGTTTCGGCGTTATCCGACCGATGCTAATCTCGTTAAATTCAAACGAGCAAAATCCTATGCTCGGTTGGTGCGTCGACGTAGCAAGAGGGAGTCTTGGATCCAGTATGTGTCATCTCTCACTTCACGTGCCAGTTCGAAAAGTGTGTGGGAAAAGGTTCGAAAGATCCGGGGTAACTACGCCTCTCACCAGATCTCCATTCTCGAGAGCAACGGCTGCACATATGCTGGAGTCGGGGAGATTGCTGATTGTTTAGGGAGGCGTTTGCCTCCGTGTCGAGTGACCTGGCGTATCCTACTTCTTTTCAAAGAATGAAATCCACTGCGGAACGCCAGAGAATCTCCTTTGCGCCTTTTCTCGACACGGGATATAACTCCCCCTTCAGCATGGTTGAACTCAGGGTGGCTCTGCATCGGTCCGGCGCTACATCGGTCGGTCCCGATGGCATCCATTATGACATGCTCAGTCATCTCTCGCAGTCGTCTCTCGAGAATCTCTTAATCCTTTACAATCGTATTTGGTCGGAGCACAGTTTCCCGGAGTCTTGGCGAAAAGCAGTTGTTCTGCCTTTTCCCAAACCTATCAAGGATCCCAAGTCTCCCTCTAGTTATCGTCCAATTGCTCTCACTAGCTGTCTGTGTAAAGTTCTTGAACGCATGGTTAATTCCCGGTTAGTTCATTTTTTAGAATTTCATCAAGTACTTTCACCATCACAAAGCGGCTTTCGCCGTCATCGTTCACCTCACGATCATCTCCTGCACCTTGAGACATCTGTGCGCGAGGCGTTCTTGCGTAGGCAGCACCTGGTTTCTGTATTTTTTGATATTGAAAAAGCTTATGATCGAGCGTGGCGGCATGGTATTATCCGTGACCTCCACGCATGCGGATTGCGAGGAAATCTTCCGACATTTATTTTAAATTTTCTTCGCAATCGGGTGTTCCAGGTGCGCCTGGGTAGGACGCTATCGGCAACATTCCATCAAAAACAAGGTGTTCCTCAAGGTTGCATTTTATCTGTCACATTGTTCATCCTTCGCATTAATTGTCTCCTCACAAATCTTCCTCCTGCGGTTTCGGCTACTGTCTATGTTGATGACTTGCACATTTTCTGCTCGTCATCAAGCATGCATTTTATTGAAAGGCAGTTGCAGTCTGCAATTAATCAGATCTTTAAAACGGCGAATAGCAATGGTTTCGTTCTTTCTCCCGACAAGACAGCGTGTGTCCATTTCTGCCGGAGGCGTGGCCTCCATCCTGACCCAGAGCTGTTTTTAGACCGTGCAGCCATACCAGTTTTGCCGGAGACCAAGTTCCTTGGTCTGACCGTCAACCGTGCGCTTACGTTCCGTGCGCACGTTCGGCGGTTCAAGATTTCCTGTCTGCCGGCTCTATCCATTCTTAAGATCCTTTCGAGGGTCTCGTGGGTGCAGACAGGACGTCTTTGATTCGTATTTACCATTCCTTAATCCGGTCGAAACTGGATTATGGTTGTATCGTGTATGGCTCTGCTCGTCGTCCCGTTCTCCGGCCTTTGGACACTATTCACCATCAAGCACTGCGTCTTTGTTCACGAGCATTTTGAACATCTCCGATTCCCAGCCTTTACGCTGACGCGAACGAACCATCGCTTGAATTACGCCGTCTGCAGCTGTCTATTCAATTCTACCTGAAACTTAGATCTCTTCCAGGCCATCCTTTATACGATGCAGTTTTTCATCCCCAGCATGCTCGTTTATTCGGGAACCGGCCCTCGTTCATTTCAACCTTCGGTCTTCGTATGGCGGCCGTAGCCCGTGATGTAGGGCTCGACTTGTAACTTGTTGGAGAGACCAGGGGCTTTGGGGATCCGCCATGGCACCCACTTGGTGTCATGGTTGATACCCCCTTTACATCTTTCGATAAATCCTCAACCCCTGCGTCAGTGTACCAGCAGCTCTTCGCTGAGCACCGTGACCTAAATTTTGATTACACTCCTATTTTTACTGATGGCTCCAAAATGCATGGAGTCGTTGGATCCGCGGCTGTCTGTGTAGATGACGTTTCAGTAGCGCGGATCCCAGCTGAGGCCACGGTGTTTTCAGCGGAGATGCATGCTGTGTATCTCGCTCTTCTCCATGTTCAGTCGAGTTCTCATCATCGTGCTATGGTCTATACGGATTCCTTGAGTGTCTTGCAGTCTTTGTCATCTGCAGATTGCCGTGACCATCCTTTTCTCGTGAATGTGAGACAGTTACTTCGTCGTTTGCTCGAGGCCGGTTTTCAAGTTCAGTTTTGCTGGATTCCTGGACATGTTGGAATCTCGGGTAACGAGTGCGCTGATGCGGCTGCTAGATCTGCTTCCTCTTTGGTCGTCACACCCTTGCCACTGTTTCACCGGGATTTCCGCTTTCTGGCAGGTGGAAAATAAACTGCATCGTATTAAACCTAATCTTGAAGTCTGGAAATCCTCATGTCGTCGGAACGGTAGGGAGGAGGTGGTGCTTGCGCGTCTCCGCATTGGGCATTGTCGTTTCACTCACCGCTTTTTGCTGTGTGGCGACACTGCGCCGATGTGTGAGACGCCGATGCGCCGATGTGTGTCCTCTAATGAGCTTTAGTGTCTTTTTCTACTTTTGGTTCCTATTGAGAATTTTTATAACTGTTTTTTTTTCACTAGGAATAACACCACTTATGTTTTTTTTAGATAATGCGCAGTTTTTCCATGAGGTGCTTAAATTCATTTTGTTTTTCTAAAATTCTGATTTAGAAAGTTTCTTCAGTATCAGTAAAGATTTGGTAAACGTGCTCATTACACCCTATATTTTTTTAGAGGGACGGGAGGCTGATCTTTAACAAAATTTACATCAGGCGCACAAGCTAACTGTACTTTCCCATTCAGTCCCATTGTTTCGGGGCTTAGTGACCAACTTGAACATTTGAGGATATAAGCAATCTCCACACCCAGAGTTAGTTTTCTGTACTGTTCACTTGAGCATTTATGCAGTGTCTAGTCCCATATTTGGTTTCCATTATACTGTGGCGCGTGCGGGTAGGGAGAGTTCGTGCCACAGTACAAACATTCCACTGATGTCTGATTCCGGACTCGTGCCTCTGAGCACCTTGGACGAATCATCAATCGCTCGCACATCTGACCAATCGGCCACCGCGACGATTCATTTAATTTTGAAAGGCCTTTAAATCAATTTTGGTGGCGCAGTGATCTAAGCATTGGCTCATGACCATTCGTCCAAGAGGGATCCGGGTTCGAATCCCGGGAGGCATGGATGTTGTTTTTGTCTTAGGACACTGGCTGTCTCCCTTCCCTGGAACCAGTGGCTTTATATTAGGGACGAGTGACTGCTTATAGCCCATTGAGGTGCTCATGGTGGTCGTTAAACAACATTCAATTAAAAATAAATTTGAAAGAATCAGATTGTTTTGCAATCTGAAAGATCTTTATCTACTCACCCCTTATGTTGCACTAAATGTTGCTGTATTGTTCTTCACATCTAAAGAAGCTTCTCCTGAGGTGTTTTACTTAGCTCTGGAGAGCATGCAGCGCTCACGGAAAGCATTTCAATATAAAGTTCCTTTCTTTTTTTCTGGAACATCAATTGCCATAGGTGTGAGTTTCATTCGTCCATTGTTTCGAAATGACTTCTCATTTCGAAGGTCTGAGTCACTGATCTCTGACAATTTGTTAGATTGTTTTTTTTTTTTTGGAGGGAGGCGCAACTACCGTCAGCAACTCGATGGGCTATAAATAGTCGCCCGTACCCGATTTAGCATGAGTGGTTCTACAGAAAGGAGAGAGTCAGTGCCGTAAGGCAAACACAACATCCGTGCCTCACGGGGATCTCTATCCTCATCTCTGACGAATAATTACAAGCCAGCTCTTAGACCACTGTGCAGTTTCGAGATGTACCCAAGTTCTGGTCCCGGGTTAAGAACTAGTGTTCCGAAATTAGGGTCAAGCGACTGCTTATAGCCCTCAGACTTGCTCATGGTGGTAGTTACACATACAAGGCGAGTTCACGAAAAAATTGGACCCATATACTAACCTGGGTCAAACGGTAGATCGGATATGCTTATTCCGATCTGCCGAGACAGACAAAAGAAAATATAAAACGTCGACGCCTTGCTCAAGGTTCGAACGTGCGCCCAAACGTTCGGCGTGGCAGACCCACTCTCAGAACTGCTGGAATAAGAACAATTTTTCATCCATTTTAAATATTCAAGCATGTCAGCCGGGCCTGATTTAAGAGGGGGACATTCGGGGCACGTGCTCAGGGTCCAGACATTTGAGGTGCTCCCAAAATAAAATTATATATTATTTGCTTTGCATCAAACTAATACGCAATATTCATCCACTGAAAAAAATAACAATTATAATAGTTTTAATAATATTAATGACAATTATAATTTTCTCAAATGAATAGAACACCCTATTATTGACAAATTAATGTCTTAATTTGCCAATAACAACTATGTAACCGGTCCTAGCATAAAGGCACCGGTTACGTAGGGTGCAACCAATCACTGTCCCTCTATAACTGAAGGTGGTGTGGCCAAATCTATTATGCCCAGGGCCTCAAACTGAGTAAGTCGGTCTCAGCATGTCATCACTCGCATAATGGCTATTTACCCTGTGGCTATCAATAGCAGAGCAAACGAACATGTTTTCACTTAACCTTCCAAAGGTTCAATTTCACGAGCAACTCAATGGGCTGCAAGCAGTCGCCCGTCCCTAAATTAGGGTCACTGGTTCCAGGGAAGAGAAAGAGCCGGTGCCGTAAGACAAACACAACATCCATACCTCACCGGGATTCAAACCCAGACCCCTTTCGGGCGAATGATCAGAAGCCATCGCTTAGACCACTGCGCCACCGGGGCGGACTTATTACGTTTAGACATTTTGTTTTAAGCAATAAAATTGCTTACAACACCGAGTGTGGATAATTGTAAAAGTGACGATAAAAATGAATGACAGTATTTTTCCTGCGTATGAAAAACTAGGTGGGTGGATGCAACTTGTTTGTTTCTTTGTCAAGCTTTCTTTTTTTTCAAAGTATATCCTAATTCCCTGCCGTCTGACTTGTACTTATTTTGGTAGAACTTCGCGTGTTGGAATATTTGTTTTACGACATTTCATGTAAAGAAGATGCTTTTTGACCGAAAACCCAGATATTTTCAACTCATAGGCACGCAAACACACATCATCCATTGCCTCCCCCCCTCCACTAAAAAAAAGTTACCACTTACGTAATAACACGGGGGAGCCAGCTTTATCAAGCAGAACCTCAGGGCTTTGTCGTGAAGTGAACTTTAATAAGTGCCGAAAAACATGCTCAAAACTGTAGACGTCTCCATACTGCTTCATTTACTGACGATATCACCTCATAGAAGTTCGATCCAAATAGCCCCGGAGATTTTCCAGGGTATTCAGATACAACGAGTTTGGCGGCCAAATCGAGACACGAAGATCTTTGGACTGCTCCTTTCATGAAGCATGGACACATCAGATCCGGCAACAGGAGGTAATTGTTAGGTTGGGCAACTTCGTTAACGGGTGGAAGAATCATGTAGTGGTACCTCTCGCCATACAGGCTGCCTTAGATGAGAACCAGAGGGCTTGAACGACCCCAAATGAAACTCACCCTTACACTTAAGCGGGGTGATTGTCTGGGTATAAGGCCTACATGAGGCACGCAGGATCCATTGCCTCGTTCTATTTTCCCCAAATACGAGACAGTTGTCAGTATGACGCAGTAAATATTTGGACTCGTCTGACCAACACACATTTTGCTACTCATAAACGTACAACTGTCTGAGCACTTGACATCAATACAGTCAAAATTGTGATTAACCTTGAGAACGAGATCGGTGTAACAGAACCCCACTCTTCTACCCAAACTGTTGCGGAAATCTGCATTCATTTTTACCGAGTTTTCACGCAATTCATAAGTCCACCTATGGGCACCCACTTTTTATAACGTGAGGTCATTACCTGTTTCTATTATTTCAGTGTTGTGATCCATTTTCCGGCATTTTTCCACTGGGAGAAAACCTTTCTACAATGCCATCTAGACGTACTGCTTTCGAAAAGAAAGCGCCGTTTACGTCCTCGCATAGCAGATTCTGGTCGGGTGGTGGTCAGTTCTTTTTTAACCAAATCAATCTATATGCGCATAACAAATAACAGGATTTAGGCGTTACGAGCAAAATTCTACCACAGGGCAAAACAAAGGTATATAAACCTCTGGAAACAATGCGTATATGTTATGAATTACAAGAACGGATGGATGCCATGTTCTAACCTTTCATATATGCAAAACAATTGCTGGCCCGATATAGCTTTACGTCGAGATGTAGTTTTCTTCTGTAATGAGCTAGTAGACTAAAAATGTACACAGTTAGCAGACTATGTACCCATACCAAGATATGCATCATCATTTAACTCAAGAAAAGAAAACTTAAGCCATCTTTGGTCGATCACGAATGCTACGTCCTAACAGACATCCTTTTTGTTCCGATCATTTTTCTTGGCACTGCTCCACCGAATACTTCTGTTCCTCCCTCTAAATTCCTGCGTAATCGTTCTGATGCCCTCATCTTCCTCTCTGAACTCGACAGTTCTCTGTTCTCCTATTGATTCGTAAATAAAGAACACAGAATTTTTTTTGAGTTCTTTTCTGCCTGGGTTTGGTCAAAGTTGAGTAGAAGTCAATACGTACAAAGATGTCCTTGGACTTCCGAACTTCGAATTTATCAATAAACAAAGTCCATACATTCAGAAAAGGGGCGTTGCGTTTCGCGGTCGAAAGCTGAGAGGCCAGAGGGTTGGTTTTACAGCTGATAGTGTTTCACAGCAGATTAGGAAGAAGCGTTCATTCACTGAAAAGTTTGACTCGTGAAAAAAAAATCAATTCGACTTTTCATAATTTCGTTTCAGTATTTTTTTCCAGTTAGTCTTTGAAAAAAAAACTGAATTTGGTGACTATGATATGTTGTTCTTCCGTCAGATACTATATATGCGTGTGATATTTCCACATCTATAAATTAGAATACAAAAATTCTTTTGAAACCAAAAATAGCTCCAGCAGCCGATATTATTCGTGTATTATCTAAACTATCTACACTTCAAAATTCCGACCTGAAAAATATTTTTAGTAGACGATAGCTATAATGATGAGCACATGTTTGCATTTTTGAACCCTTTCTGATAAGTGTTACCGCTAAGTGAAGTAAACTTGGAAATATTCAATTAAAAATCAGTCTGATAGGAAAATTCTCTTGACGCGGCTTATATTTAGCCATGATAAATCTAGTACAAGTTTCTATCTCGTTTTTTCATAATATTGAACCATTCTCAGTCCACCGCTGGATGAAGATTTCCCAAGTTTCTTCTACAACTCTGTCTTGTGTCTCCTATGTCACTCCGACATGCCTTCAAATTTCATACTCCCACATGCCACGTGATCCTGCGGCCCTTTGTCCCTAGCTACCCAGTCTAATATTAATATTTCAGTTTATAATGAATAAAGCTTTTAATTAAGCTAGTAATGTTTTATAATGCTTCTGCTACTGAATTATATGCTTGTACTAAGCTAATGATTCTTCTAATGGTTGTTGTTTGTTAATTAAATCATGAATAAACTTTCCTTCTAGTAGTGTAGTAACAATAATGAACAAGCTTTTAATTGCTAGTAATGTTGTGGTAGTAATTAAGATGAATAAAGTCTTAATGCTGGTTGTTAATAATACTACTAAATGAACTAAACCTAACAGCCAGACAGAGATCTGACAAAAACTATGAACTGAGAAAAACGTACTTACAACAAATTCTTTTATTAGATAACTCTTGAATCATCCAACGCACACACACTAATCGTATCACAACAATGAAGAATCAACCTAATCACATAGAACGAAGCTCTCCCTATCCAACAACAAACGCCCTGGCTATACAACAACAAACGCTCTCTTTCACATAAACCAACTCTCTCCTTCACATAAACCAACGCTCTCCTTACGTATCGTTGAACGCGCCTATTTATACTGGCTACCACCACGTCATGACTTACATTCATTGCCAGATCTCATTCAGCGGGTGAAATAACATCTCGTTCAGTAAGAAGATAATTTACATAGAAAAATAAAATAATCAGAGATAGTAAAAATCAAAAGGAAAGTGAATATAGAGTATACGTTACAAGCTGTCCTACAGCTGTTAGTTCTTCTAACAATATGTCCAGCTCACATTGCCAATGGAGGGTTTTTATTTTGCTGATGACGTCATCAACTCTAGTCATTTTCCTGATTTGAATTCCTTTTTTTGTCTTTCTTGGTTACAACAGGGATGCTTTTTTCTTCACACTTCCGGTTATTGTTTACTCCATGCTTCTTAACCCATGTTTCGGCTAATGTTAGCACCTAGTTCCCTCATCTCATACTGGCCAGGTAAATTCCAGCCACCGGAAGTCATTTTTAGCACGTCTTTTGTAAAAAAAGATGGTGCTTATGTTATCGGTTTGTCCGTCCGTCTGTAGACACCATATTTCGTTTTTCTTTTACGATGCAAAATTTGGACGCTAGAGGGCGTCAATGCAGATGTCGAATTCAAAATACATTTGTATCCCATATATTTGCTTTTAAACATCAGATTGAAAAAAATATTTTATCTTTCGATTCCATTTATGTCGAAGGGCATTTTTGGTATAATTACTTTTTCTAGTTACACATAGATTTTCCGCTAGGGGCGGTAAAAATAAATTACGTTTCCCCCGATATCTACTTTTCTAAAACTGAGATTTGGATTTTTTTTCTTCAGCGGATACAGCTCCTGATGGAAAATATTTTGCATATAATTTCTAATTTTGGTAGAGAATACTTTAGACGCCAGAGGGCGTAAGTATTAACTTTTGCTTCTGATGTATTTGCCATAAAATCTGAGCTCCTAAAATCTCGATTTAAAAAATTCTTTCGTGGACAGATGCCAATCACGTCGATAAACCTTTTCGGAACATTTTCTTCTTAAAATATTGCATGGTTTCTCCGCCAGGTGGCGTAGATGTATATCTTATATTTGTCAATATCTCTGCTTCTAATGGTCTGATTTGAAAAAGTCTTTCTTTATTGGATAGTTTCAGGCGTGAAATGTTTTTCATATAATTTCAAAATTTTCAAGTACATCATAGACTTTCCGCTAGGTGAAGCAAAGGTAAATTGTGTTGTATTTCTGCTTCTAAAACTCCGATTTGAAATTTTTATTCTGTAGCGGATACATCTCTTTATCGGAAATATTTTGCAAATGATTTCTAATTTTTGGTTAAAAATATTTTGGCCACCAGGGGGCATAAGTGTTAATTTTTGCTTCAGATGTATTTGCAGCAAAATCTGAGATCCTGAAAACTAGACTGATTTTTTTCTTGGATCGATACCGCTCACATCTAAAAACCTTTCGCGAATACTTTCTTCCTAAAATAATGCATGGTTTTCCATCCAGGGGGCGTAGATACATATCCTATATTTGTCCATATCTCTGCTTCGAAGATTCCGATTTGAAAAATTATTTCTTTGTTGGAGAGCGTCTCCGCTGTGAAATGTTTCTCATATAAATTCAAATTTTCCTTAACGCACAAGTCTGCAACCAGAGGGCGTAAGCTCACGATTCCATTTGCAGCAATATCCGTGGGATTAAAAATCCTATTGAAAAATTTATTTCTTCCGTCAGATACTATTCTTTTCCATACCGGTTCCATTGACTTTGAATAGCTTTGATAAATTTAATTTGCGTCAGAATGGATTCAAAAGACGTGCTTATTACACCCAGAAATTAGGTGTCATCTTTCATGTGAAATCACTTTGTTGTTCACAACTAACTATGTGGGTTAAACAGTGCAGAACAACATTTGTTCTAATCTCGCTGTTGGTCGGTCGCCACAGTCCCTTTAGTTAGAACAAGATGCAACATGAGGCGGGGTCGACATTCATCAAGGAGATGTTATATGTTGCTCATCGACAAAAGATTTTTCTTTTGTTTGGGGGTTGAACGACCACCATGCGCAACTCAGTGGGCTCGTACCTAATTTAGGGCAGCTGATCTCAGGGAAGGTAGAAAGCCAGTGCTGTAATCCAATCAGCACCAATTCCTAACCGGGAGTCGAACCGGGACCCACTTGGACGAACGGTTATAAGTCAGCGCTTAGAACAGTAGCCACCGGAACGTCCATATGCACCGTTCTTTCTAGGGGCCTAATCAATTAATGTAAACTCTCAAATGTCAGATTTGGAAACACATTTTGCTTTTAACAGCCATGACCATAACTTACGAAACCTTTTCTAACTTTTCTAATACAGAATTTTCTTTTCAGACGGCGTGGATCTCGATTATTTTTCTCTCACAACGGCAATTACTTACATGTCTTTGGCATCCTATGCACTGTTTTTTTTTTTTTTTTTTTCATTTGCGGTAAAATTCTGCTTGTAAGAAAATTCTGTTTCGGAGTTAAGAAACACCATGAACAACTCCGAGGGCTATAGGCAGCCACCCATCCTTAATTTGGGTCCATTGGTTCTAGTAAAGGGAAGAGAGCCAGTGTCGTAAGAAAAGCGAACCTTTCACGCCGCAGCCTGGACTCCAACTCAGTCCACTCGGAAGAAGGTCTGAAGTCAGCGCTTAAATGACTACGCCACAAAGAAAAATTCCGTGTTTTACCTGATTTCTGAAACTATGCTTTTTAGTGCAATTTTTAACTTTGCGGGTGTACAATAATTTTTGCTCGAAAACTAATTGGCAGTCTAATTAGAAAATGTCTCTTGAAGTACCTTCAGTTAGAGTGTTCTGCAAATCCTTATTATACCTGAACGTTCTGTTCCACCCTAGCCGCCATAATAGTTTCGACGGAGCTTGGAAAACAGTGAGTATATTAATACGAGGATGTGCCTCCATACGAATCTTCTGATTGCCAAACGTAGAACACAAAGACTAAAGTTAACAGATTCACAGATAGCGCTCACAATGCATTTCAAAGATTTGTTGTTTATTTGTCTCTCCAGATCTTCCTTGAGCAAAAACACACCAAGACCAGCTAAATTCAGCCAAAGAAAATATAAATCATAAGACAGGTACAACAGGTGAAGAGGAGGTGCATTCGTAGGCATAAACAACATTCTTTTATCGGTATTTGCAGAGCATGTATTTTTATTTTCGTACACCGTAAAATGATTCGACATCCAATGCACTGCTGATCTCTTAGAAATCCGTATAATTTTCTACATAGTGGTTCGGTAACAAAATCTGAAGAAATAATGGAAAAATTTAAATGCTAAAATGTTGAGAAAAATGTACAGAGAATTCTCAATTTCATAACATAGGTCTTATCTGTGGTAGATACCCAATGTAAAGATAAAACTGCTTTTAAGTACCATTACGATGATAACTGTAAATATTTGATGAGAACAGTTATTATAGAGAAAGGTAATCTAAAATATTTTTGAAGAATTATGTAATTCTATTTCAAACTTTTGTAGCATGTTTTCACTGAAGCAGGTCATGGTATGAATTCGGAGATTTTTATTCTGTATTAAAAGGAAAAGAAGTGAACTTATCATGTGCAGTTTTTAGAGAATTCTTTGCAATCTTCGAAAAGATTCTTTAAAATTTCCTGAATCATACCTTAATTACGCAACTAAACCTTTCAAAGAAATTTTTGGAAGTTTGTTATTGACATTTTAAGCATAGTTCGTCATCACTTATATTCTTGTGAATTGAGGCTAGCCGCTCATGTGTTGCAGTGGTCTAAGCGTAAGTTTGAAAATCGGCGAGACGTGGATGCTGTGTTTGTCTTACGGCACTGAATCTCCCCATTTCTGGAACCAGTGGCCCTAAATTGATGACGGGTGACTGCTTATAGCCCATGAATTGCACACGGCGGTCGTTATAAACACCCAAATTAAAAAAAACTTGTTTTGCGTAATTTTGACTACGTTACCAACCATTCATTTTTAGCACGTCTTTTGTAAAAAAAGATCGTGCTTATGTTATCGGTTTGTCCGTCCGTCTGTACCCACGGTATCTCTGCAACTATTAGTCCGATTTGAAAACTTATTTTTTTGCATTCGAAAGCTTGAAATATGCGAATGATGATCCTTTATTTCGTTTTTTTTTTACGATGTACAATTTCGCCGCTAGAGGGCGTAAATGCAGATGATGTCGAATTCAAAAATGCGTTTTTTTTTTCCACATATTTGCTTCTAAACATCCGATTGAAAAAAATCTTTTATCTTTCGATTCCATTTATGTCGAAGAGTATTTTGGATATAGTTTGTTTTTTAAATTACGCATAGATTTTCCGCTAGGGGGCTGAAAAGTAAATTACATTTTTTCCGATAACTCTTCTTCTAAATCTCCGATTTGAAAAAATTCAGCGGATACATCTCATGCACAATCTTTTGCATATAATTTCGAATTTTTGGTAAAGAATACTTTGGCCACCAGGGGGCGTAAGTGTTAATTTTCGCTTCTGATGTATTTGCCATGAAATCTGAGCTTCTAAAATATCGATTGAAAACATTTTTTCGTGGACTGATGCCTCGCACATCGATAAACCTTTCGGAATATTTTCTTCCTAAAATATTCCACAGTTTCTCTGCCAGGGGGCGTAGATGTATATCTTATTTTTATCAATATCTCGACTTCTAGGAGTCAGATTTGAAAAATTCCTCCTTTGTTGGATAGTCTTTCTAGTGTGGCATGTTTTCCTATAAATTCAAAATTTTCAAGTAATTCATAGACTTTCCGCTGGAGGGCGTAAGGGTAAACTGCGTTTCCCCTTATATCTCTGCTTCTAAATCTCCGATCTGAAAAATTCTTTCTGCACCAGATACAGCTCCTGATAGGAAATAGTTTGCACATAATTTCTAGTTTTTGTAAAAAAAATGGTTTGGCCACTAGTGGGCCAAAACCTTAATTTCCGCTTCTGATGTATTTGCAGCAAAATATGAGCTTATAAATTCTCGATTGAAAAAAAGGCTTTTGTGGACCAATACTACTCCTGTCGACAAACATTTTAGGAACACTTTCTTCTTGAAATAATGCATGGTTTCTACGCCAGGGGCGTAGATGTGTATCTTATTTTTGTCAATATCTCTACTTCTAAAAGTCCGATTTGAAAAATTCCTTCTTTGTTGGATAGTGTTTTTGATGCGAAATTTTTTTCCTATAAATTCAAAATTTGCAAGTAAATCATAGCCTTTCTGCTAGGGCGCACAATGGTAAATTGCGTTTTGTGCTCCTAAAACCCGATCTGAAAAATTCTTCCTCTATCGCATACAAGACCTGACGGAAAATATTTTTCACGTAATTTCTAATGTTTGGTATAGAATGGTTTGGCCACGAGGGGGCATAAGTGTTAATTTCTGCTTCTGATGTATTTGTAGCAAAATATGGGCTCCTGAAAACTCGACTAAGTTTTTTTTTCTTGGGCCGATACTCACTCACATGGATAAACCTTTTGTGAATACTTTCTTCCTAAAATAATGCATGGTTTTCCCACCAAAGGACGTAAAGTCACATCTTATTTTTGTCGATAACTCTGTTTCTAAGAGTTCGTAAGCTCACGATTCCGTTTACAGCAATATCTGAGGGATTAAAGACCCGATTGAAAAACTTCATTCTTCCGTCAGATACTATTGTTTTCCATGCCGGTTCCATTGACTTTGAATAGCTTTGATAAATTTAATTTGCGTTAGAACGGATTCAAAAGACGTGCTTATTACACCCGAAAATTCGGTGTCATCTTTCTTGCGTCGAAATGAAATATGGAATACAAGGTGACATTTTTTAATTGGTCTCACAGAAAATGTTACTGCCTTCTAAGATTTAAAAAAAGGATCAGCCAAGTTTTCCGTTTGATTCCCTAACACAAAACTACAAATGGATATTGCATAGAGTGAGGTTTATTGATATTTAATCAATAAGTTTTTCGCAGACTGGAATTTTTTAGTGAAATGAACGCAAATGTAAGTGGATTCAGAACTCGGTAGCTATGGACCCCACATCTTTCTTAAAAAAATTTGGTGGTGAGATTTTATATCTTCTAGTTACATGAACCGCATTATGGAAGTTTCTCCACCCGTAGATGCGTTTTAATGTATTTAGGGATGCATCCACATTTCCGCGAAAGTCTGCTAAAAGTTGAGAAAACTTTAGCTCGGTTCTCAACAAACAGAAAAGGGGATACCAACAATGATTGCACAAGGGCAACCATAAGAGGCACAAGTAACGGTAGTTGTAGATATTTTTGCTTAACACGTGACCACTTCTTATGTAATTAAATGCTGTAGGATCATGAGAAAAACAAGACTCCCACTTATAAATACCACTGCATAAATATTCCCCATATCATACAGAACTTCAGGTGTTCTGGGAATATCAGAAATAATAAACAAGGATTAGTAAATAAGTGGCAAACGAGACACAGCGAACAACAAATAATTTTTACAGGAGTATTTAATGAGAAACTGTTCACAAATGCCGTTATCTTCAGTGCAAATCTCTATACGCCCAGTTAAACGTACGAACACAGATGTTCCCCAACATTTGTGGTTTTATCTCGCATATTGACCTACGTGGCCTCTTCATTACCACTATAGATTAAATCTCAGCCATAAGTTTAACTTGACCTCCTAACCACCATCTCTAAACTTTTCCTGAAAGTCATTCGGTCATCGGGTATTTTATTGCACAAGCATCACCTGTTCATCCTTATTTCCTTTCTTATCATACATTATGAATTATATTATTTGCCAAAACGAATATATATATACACTGCTGGACAATTGCTAAGGGCGGATCATAAATAGGAATATAGCGCATAAAAAAGTAAGTGTGGTTGGATGCCAAGTGAAATAAAATAATGTCAGAATGCCAGAACATTACAAGAAAGACAATTTATTGTGCTCTGAAATCCAGAAGGCTTTGGAACGTGTTCAAGGGACAAACAGGCCATTTTGTGCAGACTACGTAAACGTGAAAAAAAATGCAATTACCGTCCGCAGGCGTTCCGGCGTAAGATGTCAATATGGGATATGGCCACCATGGAGGGCGATGCAAGATTCCACACGTCGTGTCATGCTTTGCACAACATTATCAAGCAGCTGTTGGTGTAATTTATCCCATTCCTCTGTCAGTGCACGGATGAGGGTGTCCTTGTTTATTGGAGGGCATTGGCGATGAGCAAGACTCCTCCCCAAAGCATCCCACACATTTTCAATGGGATTCAGATCTGGAGAACGTGCTAGCCATACGAGGCGTTGATATCCTCGCTCTCAAAACACTCCTGGACAGCGACTGTTCGATGACATGTTGCGTTGTCGTACATGAAAATGAATCTATCACCGACAGCACCACGGAACATGCGAACATGAGGTAGCAGAACATCATTAATGTATCGTTGGCCAGTCATAGTCCCAGTTGGAAGCACATAGAGGGACGTACGACCATTGATCATGATGCCAGCCCATACCATGACACTACATGTCGGATATCGGTCACTTTCCTGTATGTTTGCTGGACAATATGCAGTACCACTATCACGCCAGATCAGTTGTCGTCGACAATCAGACGATAGACTGTATCTACTCTCATCTGAGAAGAGGACAGCAGAACAGTCGTTATCAGTCCAATTGCGATGTTGATGGCACCACTGCAAACGGGCGGTACGGTGACGTCTGGACAATGGGATACTGAAAATTGCAAGTTCGTCAATTGATTCTTTCCCTTTCAACTTTGCGTTTGAACAACAACGGTCAATACGCGTCAAATCCTTTATATCTCTTATCAGCGCTATGACGTCACGAACAAGTTCGGCAATCCAAAATTTGCATACGCACAACACGCCTTACTGTATCCCGCACTTATGCTAATTTCCACATTTTCCTGCCTTCCATTTTATGGTTGCTATCGTTGCTATTGTCATCCGTCCTTAGCAATTGTGCGCCAGTGTATATATATAGAAGCATCAATAGCTTTTTCCTTTAGTATGTGCCCACAACACCCCACCACCGCGCATAGCCGCTGGAGCACGAGTGAAGTAACATGCACTATAAATATCACCACAACACCCCTCCCCCCACACACATGCATACAGTAACAGGTAGACCCAAAAACACATCAGAACCCACACATGTAATTGTTCCCTGAAAAAATACCAGTAAAAGAACAAGAAAACAAGTAAAAAAGCAAAAATACTATATAAAAATAAAATACGAAAATACAATTAAAAAACAAATAAAAAACAAAAATCAAAAAAATTTTATTTGTTTTTTAATTGTATTTTCGTATTTTATTTTTATATGTATTTTTGATTTTTATTTGTTTTCTGGTTCTTTTACTAGTATTTTTTTCAGGGAACAATTACATGTGTTTTTTTTTTTTTTTTTTTTTAGATTGGAGGTTTAACGACCACCGTGAGCAACTCAATGGGCTATAAGCAGTCGCCCGTCCCTAATTTAGGGTCACTGGTTCCAGGGAAGGGAGAGAGCCAGTGCCGTAAGACAAACACAACATCCATGCCTGACCGAGATTCAAACCCGGACCCCTTACAGACGAATGATCAGAGGCCAGCGCCTTAGACCACTGCGCCACCGGGGCGGCTGTGTGGGTTCTGATGTGTTGTTGGGTCTACCTGTTACTGTATGCATGTGTGCGGGGGAGGGGTGTTGTGGTGATATTTATAGTGCATGTTACTTCACTCTTGCTCTAGCGGCTATGCGCGGTGGTGGAGTGTAAAGGAAAAAAAACTATGTATGCTTTTATATTCATGTTTAACATGTTTACATGCTGCATTACGCTGTATCCTGTTGAATATAACTTACTGGTGATGTGCCAATTTTTATTGATCTTCAAACCCTTACTCCCCTCATGACTAGTACAAATAATGAAAATGATATACAGCATCAGCCGTCGCGCTGTTTAAAAAGGCTGCGTGTTCAAATGAGGCAGCAGGTTTGAGCACGATAAGTGGAATACTGCCTCCATTTAGTATTTTTGATAAAATAAAAAAAATAGAAAAAAAATTAGAAAAATGAAAATCACAAAAAGAATTATGGTTCCTTTGCTCATGTTCCCTCCTGTGGACTTTCATTCAGTGACTGTGGAGATGGGAGATGTCAAACTTGTAGAGTTATGGATCCAAAGCAGAAAGATCCAGCTGGTCTGGCAGGTAAATTCTGTAAAGTCAAAAACTGTGTATGTTGCATAACTTGTAAAACATGTCATATTAAATATGTTGGAGAAACTACTGGTCCATTACATCTGCGAATAAACGGACACAGATCTGACAAAGTTACTCAGGAATCCATTTGATATAAAATTTTTGCATTTTCAGGAACATAGCTTTGCAGAAACCACTGTTACTATTCTGGGTATAGAGAATAGTGAGGATATGAGGAATGCCTTAGAAAATCAAGAAATGTTATTACAGGAGAGTATCTATCCATGTGGTTTAAATAATATATTTAATAATAACAGAATGTTTCCCTATGTGGAGGAGAGGAACATACAGGAAATATTTGTGTCTGCATTCAAAAATACAGATCATAAAGATTTTTGTATGGGTAGAGGAAGTAGAGGCACAGGCCAGAACAAACATGCTGCACTTGACTTTGATGGTTTTCTTAAAGAGCTTGATGAAATGGCAGGTGGTCCATATTGTGTTAAAAAAATAGTTACCACTCTGAGATATCTTAACAGTACTAAAGCTGGCGCCTTAATTAAAAAGATCAAGGAATATGCTTTTAAGGCTGTTTACATTAAGGAAATCATTCTGGATTTCTGCCTCTTTAAGAATAAAAGAAACATTAATGTAAAGAAGCAACTATTACCATCCTACTGTGTCATCAGATACCAAGCTAATATTTTTGAAAAAATTCCCTTTAAAAAAATATTTTGGGGAATAAGAAGTTTCTTCCCACCTAGAGAAAAATATAAAGTGTTTACTTTCTTCAAATTTGATAGAACTATAGGGAAAAGAATTTTCAACTATAACTCCTTTTGCAAGAATGTTGGAAATATTAACATAGAAGACTTGCCTTTATATTGTGAAGAAATTAAATATACTGGATTTAAAGATGGAAATCAAACACATACTAACGGGTGATTTGAGTGTGGTGGGATGTTCGGATTTGGAAAGCATTATGAAATATAGAGTGAAATTTAGACCTGAGATCTACATCAACAAGGGAAATCTTTAAAATAATGTCTCTGGGGATTTGCATTGTTATATTTATAGAGATTCTGATAGATTTGGAATTCCAGTTCAGGAACTCTTTCAATGGGTTTCAGTAGCATTGAGGAAAATATACAGTTTCATAGATAAACACTATGATAGAAAATACTTTAAAAAAAACTGGAAAAATATTAAACTAAAAATTAAAGAACTACAGAATTTGTTTATTATTGTACCTATTTGATAAATGTGGTGTCAATTTTGCTTTTATTTGTAAAAGATTATACTACGATATACTTACTAGTGAAATAAACAATGAAAGTGTATATCATGTTGAGAAGGTTTTTGATGTCAAGATTATTCAAAAAATAATTTTAAGCTACTTCAAGCTTTTAAATATTAAGGAATATAAGTTGGAGTTCCCATATATATTTGCCATACCAAAGTTCCATAAAAAGCCAATTGGTTTTAGATTTAGATTTATTACTGGTGGGACTAATTCATATAACAATAAGGTTGGAAAAAGATTTTTGAAATTATTGCAGAATTTTTTTGATGTAATCCAGTCTTCAACATGTATTGTATTATTAATGACAACAGAAAGGTCGTTGAATTCATTAAAATGAAACCTAAATTCAATGGAGAGATAACCACCTATGACTTCAATAATCTGTTTACTTCCATTAGTCTCAAAGACCTCAAAAAATCTATGGACTGGTATTTTGAGAGATATGAAACATATATGAATATCAATGGTTATTATTGGAATTTATTATGCAATTTTTGTACCTTCCACAACTACATTTCTGATGGCAACAGACTACTAATTCAGAAACAAGGAATCCCAATGGGTACGTCTTATTCAAGTATAATTGTCAATCTATACCTTCATTTCTATAAAAAAGATGTAATAGCTACTGACATAATATGTTATAGATATATTGACGACCTTATAGGCTTTAGTTTAGGGAATTACAGCTTTGATATTCAATCTTGTTATCCTGAGGGACTGGTATTAACAGAAACTGGTGGAGGCTCTATAATTGTTTTTTGGATATAGAAATCAAAATACAAAGAGGAAGAATATCAACAGATGTATATCATAAAAGATCTCATTTTGCCTTTCAACCTAATTTACTGAGTTGCTGGTCTTCAAGAATTACTAGATCCATACTTAAAAATATCTTAACATCCCAATTCTTGAGGATTACCAGAATATGCAACAACAGAAATGGTATTATTAAACGGTTAAAAATTATTTTTATAACACTAAAAAGGAATGGTTATCCTCAGAGTTTTTGTTATACGCAATATAAGAGATTGATAAATATTACCAATAAAATAACATTATACAATATCAGAATTTGTAACATTATTGATAAAAACTTTCTTAATTAACTATTTTCTTCGGGCCACCAAAAAATACTCTTTTTTCCTCCCAGTCGCCCCAGAGAAATTTAATACAGGGCTCTACTTTCTATACATTAGGGATAATTTGCTCTAAAAGCAATATACATTTTGTACATACATTGGGTAGATGGCGTGGCCTGTGGAGCTGTCGATATATTACGAACACACCTCTGTTGAGAAAAACCACATAATTACTTACGTGAGTAGAAATAGCCATGATACCTACAAAGTGTTAACCTTAACTCATATATTGGGCTTGTCTTCACGGTGCTGAAAGTTTGTTTTAGTTAAACTTAGAGTTTCAGTTTACCTTCATTTGAATTTATAATTCAAGATGTTACAGATAATAGGGTAAAGTATTGGTTATTTTGTTTTCAGTTGAGTTAAAAGGTTTTATACATATTGCTATTTCAGTTGTATTAAATGTTGGTATAAAATTTTCGGGTAAGGAAAACAGATGGCTCTCAAAAATATTATTTTGAAACAAATTTTTATGTTGAAATTTGGTTGTTACCTGGAATTTTTTGGAAATAGTTGCCATCTTATAAAACCCGAACACATTGGTTCCCGGCTCCCGGGCGTTTTCCCCTGAAGAGTGGTTCGGGGGTCGGGAATATTTCTTGTATTTTTGTATTTTTTTTAATTGTATTTTTGTTTTTCATTTGTTTTTAATTGTATTTTCGTATTTTATTTGTATTTTGTTTTGTTTTTTATTTGTTTTCTTGTTCTTTTCACTAGTATTGTTTCGGGGAACAATTACATGTGTGGGTTCTGATGTGCTTTTGGGTCTACCTGTTACTGTGTGCATGTGTGTGGGGGGAGGGGTGTTGTGGTGATATATGTAGTGCATGTATATATGTATACAGGGTGATTCAAAAGTCTGGCAATTTTTAGAAACGTAATACCTCGCGGAGTTTTGAGTGTAGGGCAACACGGTTTGCGTAGAAGTGATCAGAATGACATCGGGTTTTTTTATGAAATCACACATATTTTTTCTCATTTCACTTACATTTTTCATCGCCAGATGGCGCCATAGGCGAACATGTCTGGGATAATGGGTATAAAAGCAGCAGCTGGGAAGCAACCACAAGTCACGCCGCGGATGGCTTAGTGGTTAGTGTTTCAGACTATCGATGCTGGGTCCCCAGGTTCAAGCCTGGGCTGATCTTTCAGAGATGGTGTGATTTACTAACAATCGCTGAATAACCGCCGTGCATCGGACGAGCACGTTAAGTGACGGCCCCCAGGCTGGACCCACTGGTTAAATGGGTATCCTTTCCTATACCCCACCTGAAATTCTTTCACCCCTCTATGTGCAATATCGTACTTGTACGGTGGCGCCATCTACTGTACTCTAATCTCACTACAAACTGTTCTGTCAAAGTCGCTAGACTTGCTCTCATTCCTTCCGTTTCTGTGTCCTGCCCAAAAGGCGATCTCGCTGTAGGTGGCTGGGACCTAAACTCTCCTCCCTGTGGACGTAAGTCCTACAAGAAAATGACGCTGAGCCCCCAACCACAAGTCACAGTGGTCCGTGTCAGTATTCTGTCATTACCGGACAAAGCGCTCTTTGTGAAATTTTACTATTGCAACGCTGAATGTGGGAGTGCTGCGTTGAGATCCTTCCGGTCACTGAAAGGTGATCGCAGTGGGAAAGTGCTGCGCTGCGGCGAATGGTGAAAACATTCGAAAAAAACGGGATATGTGGCAGCACGCCCACGAAGAGGTAGACCACGAACACGTGCTGCTGCAGCAGAGACGATTACGCAGGAAATGGATGTAATTGCAATGTCATCCGCACATGGCGACTCCAGTGCTTTCTTTCGCCATGTTTCTCGGCAAACAGGCATTCAATACGGGACTGTATGGCGAACACTAGGACAGATTCTGCGAAGATACCCGTACAAACTGCAACGGCATCACGAACTGCAAACTGACGATTACGTGCAGCGTCAGGAGTTCGCAGCATGGTTTTTTCGACAAGTGGATGTCGAATATTACTGACTGATGAACGTTTTATGGACTGATGAGGCACACTTTTCCCTAAACGGAGTTGGTATACACGCACAACTGCCGCATCTGGGCCACGGAACATCCAGTCGTTGAAGCGCCACTTCAATAGCCGAAAGTGACAGTGTGGTGTGGATTCAAGGTTTCCTTCATTATCGGTCCTTTTTTCTTTAAGGAGGTCCGCGGTACCTCCTTCGAAACAGTTTTAGTGACAGGTGCACGTTATGTGAACATGTTACTAACGTACGTTATCCCTAGCTTGAAAGAGCAGGATGTAGTGAATATGTGCACATTTATGTAGGATAGAGCAGCACCCCACATCTCACGTTCCGTTAAGCAACTGCTGCAAGAGACGTTTGGTGCAACTCGTGTGTTAAGGCGACACTTTTTTTTTCTTTTTTTGATTGGAGGTTTAACGACCACCGTGAGCAACTCAGTGGGCTATAAGCAGTCTCCCGTCCCTAATTTAGGGTCACTGGTTCCAGGGAAGGGAGAGAGCCAGTGCCGTAAGATAAACACAACATCCATGCATGACCGGGATTTGAATCCGGACCCCTTACTGACGAATGAACAGAGGTCAGCGCCTTAGACCACTGCGCCACCGGGGCGGCTGAGCCGACACTTTCCGAAGGCTTGCCCTCCTCGGTCACCAGACCTGACACCCTGCGATTTCTGGCTCTGGGGTTACCTAAAATCACAAGTGTACAGATGTCACTACTTCATTGGCCATGCTGAAAGATGCAATTCGACACCATATGGCAGCTATACCACTGGACATGCTCTTTTTTTTTTTTTGGTTGGAGGTGTAACGACCACCGTGAGCAACTCAATGGGCTATAAGCAGTCACCCGTCCCTAATTTAGGGTCACTGGTTCCAGGGAATGGAGAGAGCCAGCAACGTAAGACAAACAAAACATCCATGCCTGACCGGGATTCGAACCCGGACCCCTTACGGACGAATGATCAGAGGCCAGCGCCTTAGACCACTGCGCCACCCGGCTAGGGACATGCTCTTTTTTTTTTTTTTTTTTTTTTGATTGGAGGTTTAACGACCACCGTGAGCAACTCAATGGGCTATAAGTAGTCACCCGTCCCTAATTTAGGGTCACTGGTTCCAGGGAATGGAGAGAGCCAGCAACGTAAGACAAACAAAACATCCATGCCTGACCGGGATTCGAACCCGGACCCCTTACGGACGAATGATCAGAGGCCAGCGCCTTAGACCACTGCGCCACCCGGCTAGGGACATGCTCTTTTTTTTTTTTTTTTTTTTTTTTTTTTTTTTTTGATTGGAGGTTTAACGACCACCGTGAGCAACTCAATGGGCTATAAGCAGTCGCCCGTCCCTAATTTAGGGTCACTGGTTCCAGGGAAGGGAGAGAGCCAGTGCCGTAAGACAAACACAACATCCATGCCCGACCGGGATTCGAACCCGGACCCCTTACGGGGACATGCTCTTCAGTGCCGTCCATGGTGTTTTCTCTCATCTGCTGACAGGGCTGGAACAGTACGGCCATCACATTGAACACTTTGTACAATCAGGTGTCTATTTTTCTCGACACGTCCAACCTGTGGTTGTTGCGCCATCTGGCGATGAAAAATGTAAGTAAAATGAGTAAAAATTTATGTGATTTCATAAAAACCCCGATGTCATTCTGATCATTTCTACGCAAACCGCGTTGCCCTACTCTCAAAACTCCGCGAGTTATTACGTTTTCAAGATGTGCTAGACTTTTGGATCACCCGGTATATATACACACCGAGAAAGTCGTTCGATGCTGATGGAACTTATCATGCAAGCACCTCAGGACCGAGTATTCTAATGATTAGAAAACAACAAGACATGACTAAATAGCGGCCCGCCTTAGCGCATGGCAACCGCGCATAGAGGAGGGCATATAAAAAGCAAAGCTCGCACACAGGGACAACTGTTACAATGGATTGTGGTTGCATTAACCTTCACGGATTGTGGTGTACAATATGAGCAGTTGAGCGAGTTTGAGAGAGAACTATAATTAGGCTGAGAGAGGCCGGTTGGTCAAGTCGCCGTATCGCCAGGCATTTGGAACGGAGCGACGCGGCAATTGAACAAAGTTGGCCCCAATGCCTGGAGGAGGCCACAAACCCGCAACACGCGGGAAGTGGACAGCCTAAGGCAAAAACAGAACGCGAGAATCTAGCTATTGTGCGAGCCGAACGAACAGAACCGAATTCGGCGCTCTCAACCATCCGTTGTCAAGTTGCGTCGTCTACAGGTACGGAGGCTGCCATCCGGACCGTTGCTAGAAGACTTGCGACACAAGGACTAAATTCCAGGAGGCCACTACGCCGCTTACCACTGCCCAGTGAGCATTGCCGGCACCGCTTGCAGTTGTGTCAGGCTTGATCAACGTGCAACAGTGTTCAGTGGCGTCGTGTTGCTTTCAGTGATTAGTCACTCTTTGCACTTGGCCCTGATGACCAGAACATACGTGTCTGTAGAAGAAATTGTCAGCGCACGAATCCTGCCTTTTCCGTGGAACGTCACACGGCTTGCCCACCAAGAGTGACACTCTGGAGAGCCATTTCCAACGATAAACACCCTCGACAATCCTCCGTACCGCCCTCACGTCTCAACGATACGTCGATGTCGTTCTACGGCCTATTGTGTTGCCATCCCTATAGCAGCATCACAGAGTAGTTTTTCAACAGTATAATGGCCGGCCACGCACGGCACGGCGCTCTCAGCCCTGCCTCCGTAATATCGGCACGCTTACATGGCCAGCTCGATCGTCCGACCTCAGATACACAAAAAATGTTTAGGACATGATGGGACAACACAACATCTATTTCCTTCCGGGAATGCCGGAGATCTGGCCAGCAATTTGGACACCATCTATCTGTCATGTGATACCTAAGAACAGTATCAGTGAATTGAATTTGTATATGCCACGCCGGGTAACCGCTTGTATTCGAGCCAGAGGTGGCGCTACATCATAATGACTTGTTCCACTCGTGTAGTTTTTTTTTTTTTTTTTTTGGAATAAATGCCCCACCTGCTCTAGATTTACAATCATTTCCTTTCCTGTACATTACACATATCAATTTTCATCTCGATTGAATGATTCTTTTTTTGGTGCTTCGTTTTTTTTAAAGCAAAGAGTGTATATACCATCTTACCGGATTCTTAGCTAAACACAGATTTCATTCAGTCCATGTTTCATTGAACTGTGTTTTTTGCATATCTTGATACGGAATCAAGATTCAACCATCACCTTTGTCGGTCAGCCGCTTTAGTTTCTGTCCATACCAGTTCCATTATAAGGATATTCGTAACTTTTCCCCAATAATGCTAGAAGCAAGTCATTTGCTGAGCCGAAATGATTTCATTTGATGTTTACTTTTTCTTCTAAAGCAACGGTCTCGCGTGCAGATGAGTATTTAAATTGCATACGTTTATGCAATGCTGCATTCTTTAACCAATGTGCCGATAAGAAATGTATTTACCAAAGTTCAACTACGGAAATCAAGGAAAAAGAATATGAACCAGCTGAAGATTCTGTTTCATCATTCGTTCGAATTTCCTATCGTAAATGTCATAGTCTTCCAAAGAACTCAGGAATGCGATTTTAGGATAAACAAACGGTCAGCTCGAGCCGTGGGGACGTCAAGGTCAATCAACTGGAAAACCAGGTAAATCTTATGGTTACAACATGCACTTCGTTATAGTACAGCATTGTTCTCATAGAAGATACCATCTTCTTCACAGTGAAATATGTAGTCGAATGTCGCGTTTTCGTAGATCTGTAGCACAGAAACGATGCGTTGTCTTCGAACGAGTCAAGACACGTTGCCTGAAGTTCTTGAGAAACATCCTTCCCGATCTTCAAAGCAAAACGGACATCTCTACTTGATGGCATGATTTCATTCACCAGAGTTCACAACCACACTAAAACTTTCCTGAGCTCCGTATCCCGGTGTTAATACCAAATTCAACAGCACAGCGTGACGTACCCATGTGACCGTCCAGTCTCTCGAACTACCTTTTTATTTGTACCCTCCGCTGCTTTAGGCTTAAGTTTCGTTTTTCAGTAGACACAGGAACGCGTTACATTATGTTACGTACAAAATGTTCTAAGCTGTAAGACAAAAATCTGCACATCACTCTGCAATGGACAATGTACTTCATATTGATAGGACACAGGAGCTGGTTCCCCGAGTTTTAGTGCGCACACTGCTTCATGACTATCAGAATATCCTCGAGCTTGACGCAAGGCTGAAGAACGAATTTTAGCCTATTATCCCCGTAGTTACGCGGCAGACCTTCACGCCTCCGGTGAATATAATAGTCTCATAAAACTACAATCCATAAGAAGTTTTGCATTTTATTCTCCAAGCGGACATTGATTCTCAGACTTAAAAAAATTCCAGGAAAGGCATAACCTCCCGCAACATCTACCTAGGACACTAATGAGTTATGTAACACTCACACTCAATTCCACACGCAAGTCAAACGCTCTTTTTTAGGAACCATCTTTGAGAAGAATCTCACTAGGTCACGAGTTAAATCAAAGTTCGAAAAATCGGTTTGTTATAGGTGGTCAACAAACGTCATGACCGAACGTGTGGCCAAATTTATATACATTTAAATGCCACACTGTATACATAATATTCTTTGCATCCATCGCTTCAAGAATTCAACACATGCCGAATTTCAAAGTAATACGTTTGTGAGCAACCACATTCAGAGAACCAAAGGGAAGAAAAAGTGTCCGCTGCGCATTGATTTCGTAGCAATTCTGACCGCAGATTTTGAATGGGAACGATCTTTAGATTTGCCCAATATTTAACACAAAGCCTGAAAAAAAGTCATATGGCCCGGTTTCACGAAATCTAGTGCAATTTCAAAGTATAACATCAGTATATCAGAAACCACACTTTCAAGTGTAATTTCTCCACAGAAATGTTTGACATTGTATGCAATTTCAACTCTTCTTCTTCTTGTATTTGCAGGAGTATAGGAAACATTTCACCAGAACTGAAAAATCACGCTGACTGCTCAAGAAATGAATGTCTTGGTGGCATCCGTAGATCAAACTTATGAGGTACTGATTTTGGTTTTGTTTTCGTTGATGTTCTATTTACTTGTTAGCACATACAAAGTAGAGATTGAAACACGTCATTTTTCATCTGATCAAGTATTCCTTTCAGATCTAATGATTTGTTGAAGAGCTTTCCTTAACTTACATTTTCACGAATTTTTGGTTTTTCGAACGAGTTCAATTTGTGTGTAATGCCCCACACGATATTGTTTAAAGGATTTTTTCCGGCCTTGTAAAATGAAAAGAAATTAGCAATTTCTTAGTACATTAATTAATTAATATATCCAGATCGTTTCGTCATACGCATGAACAAATAAGATTAAGTCTGAGCATTTTGATGTTTCACATAACTCATACCAATAAAAAATAAACCGTTTTACTAAATGGTTTATTTGTAATTGGTATGAGTTAACTAAATCTTAAGGGATATGAGTATGGTATGACTAAATATTAAGTTATATTTTTTTCGAGATTGTGTATGTCAAGTAAATCACAACAATATCATTTACTTCAGGAAACTGGTGTCCACAGCAACAGTTTGCTACACCGGGTGTCTCAAAAAAGATTAAAGCAAGCTTTTATCTCTTTAACCGGTTGATCACAGATACATGCTTTCAAATTAGGAAAATACTGAAAATGACGTAAAGACTTACGACATGGAAGTTGCACTCCTGTGAGTGGTAATTGCATAAAAAAATACAGCCTTCGCAGAAAAAAAAGTTCAATCAAATAAAGTTGCGCTGTGACCTAATAAGTCGAAAAAATAAACACTGTCATTCTGCTTGCAAAACTCGCGGAGATATTCTTCGCGATGACAATTGTAACAAATGTATTGTTTGAAGGATAGTTTCCTCACGCGAAAAAGCTCTTCTCTTACTTTGAGTGAGTGCTACAAAGCTATGCAGCAAAGTAAGCTACCCTTCGCCGGTAAACTGGCTTCAAACGATACCTTTTTCACAATTTTCAGCGCGAATATCTCTGCGAATTTTGCAAGCAGAATGACGGGAATTGTTTTTTTAGACTGATTAGAGCATTGCGCAAATTTTTGTTGTTAAACATTTTCTGCAAAGGCTGAATAGGAAAACATATTTTTATTCAAATTCCACCCACAGGAAGGCAACTGCCATGTCGTTAGCTTTACGTCATTTTGAGTGTTTTTCTAATTAATTTTTTTTTCTGTGATCAACTGTTAAAGAGATAAAAGCGTGTCTCAATCTTTTTTTTTTTTGAGACAGCATGTATGGACAGTCTTATCAGAATAATATGCCCACGTACCTAATAATGAATATAACCACCCTTGGCCCAGATGACAACGGCGAGACTGCGTGGCATGGACGCATTGAGGCCCTGGAAGGTTTCCTAAGGCATGCGTGCCCATTCTGACTGCAGCAGAGCACGAAAGTCCCAGAGATGACGTGTTTGTGGGTCGGCATGTGGAACCTGTCGATCCAAATAGTCCCACAGGTGCTATATAGTATTAAAGTTGGGCAATTTAGTCGGCCCAGGGAGAACGGAGACATCGCTCTCATGATCTTGGAACCAGTCATTCACCCCCTTAGCGACATGGCATGGCGCACTGTCCTGGTGGTAGACAACATCACCACGAGGGTAAACGTCCAACATGAAGGGATACAGTTGTCAGCGAAAATGGACAGGTAGCCATTGGCGTGCAGGGACACATCTAGTGGTACCAGAGGTATATCATACCAGGAAATGGCCTTTGCGCCATACAATTCCATCAACCATACCAGGAAAACATCCCCCAGCCATGCACACTGCCACCGCCGGCATGTACTACCATTGCCATGAAAGGATGTACTTGGGCTGCAATGATCTTTAGGTAAGTTGTAGAAGTTATAGTTTCCTGCACATGAATCTGACCGAATCCAGTGTTTCCCAGCAGAATATTGAATAAAGCATTACACTTCCTTCACCAGCATATTTTCATTCCACGCTGCATCCTGATGCCAACCCTTCCCAAGGTAAATGACGCACTTACCTGACCGTGCACATGGTGCAATAGGAAACGAAATTCACCGGACCTACTCAGCAAAAACAAGTGTTGGGAAACTTCAGGCTATCAGCTGGGAGTGACGAGTCACTGCTGGCTGAAATCTGCCGCTCACGGCACCGTATTATTATTTTTTTTATTGATGGTTTAACGACCACCGTGAGCAACTCAATGGGCTATAAGCAGTCGCCCGTCCCTAATTTAGGGTCACTGGTTCCAGGGAAGGGAGAGAGCCAGTGCCGTAAGAAAAACACAACATCCATGCCTGACCGGGATTCGAACCCGGACCCCTTACGGACAAATGATCAGAGGCCAGCGCCTTAGACCACTCCGCCAACGGGGCGGCCACGGCACCGTAGAGGTCCGTTTGTGGCAGCGCCATCAGTTGGCAGCCATTGATAGCCCTGCAGAATCGCCCTGAATTGCGGGCCTCCAAGCAAGTGCCACTAGTGGCCCGTAGCTGGCAACCGATGCAACCACAACACCGGGTGGAAGCAACGGGACTGCGCATGCACAGAAGGAACACGTGTTGTGTCTCTTGTGGTACCAATTAGTTGAAGACGCTATCGCCATCGTGTTATTTTAGTGGATGTTAAGAAAAAAAAGCCATATGTAGAGAGGCGAATTAATTTCCTAATGAAATGCTACGTCGACGAAGATATCAGGTTAAGCCATGAAATACTAGATTACAACCATGAAATACACCCACTCCATTCCCATGAATAACAAGAAATAATTTCTGTGTAATCTTTCGATTTAACATACACTAAACCGCTTGAAACAACAGTCTTGGAAAATCATTAAAAAAAAAAGTTTGTTGGAAAAAAAAAGAATTATACGCGTACAAAATTTATCAATTAGTTGAAAAAAAAAAAAAAGCAACGCTATGTGGATATAATGTACTTATCCATGGGTTGAATACACAAGACTGGAGGAATTCGCTTCTAAAATTAACGATAAGTAAAATAAAATCCATTTCCTCTTTAAAACAAATATAGCTTCGGACAGCGGAAAGGGAAGATACAACGTTAAAAGTGTAAGAGAATGTGACATGAACGGGTAAATGTAATAATTCCACAATCGCCTTTTAAGTAGACAAGGACAGCACAAACTTTGGAAAGTGTCTTCACTCATTTTCAAGAACACTCCTTGAAAATGAGTGAAGTTCCCTTAAGGTAAAAAAACACTGTCGTTACGTTGAAAAAACAAATTTGTGAATTATATCAAACTGACATTTATGAAAAATGCCTCGCAATATTATAAAATTAAAGATAGAACCATTCGATTACACATTCGTAGGAAAGAGACTCAGCTTCAAGCTAATGCTCGGGCGTGGCATATCCGTCCAGTTGGTAGAGCGTCGCTTCCCACGCCGACGGTCCTTGGTTCGTTTCCACCTAGAACCAAACGGGCATTTTTCCGGTATGTTGAGAAAATTTCCCCAGCGCAGTTCTATAATTTAGAAGTTTCGTAAGGGGGAAAAAAGTTGTAGCTTTGGGGAAACTGCGGACTCCTTGATATTTTTTTTTTATGGCTACTACTGGGAAATTGGTGGACAAGATTCGGTAAGCCATCAGTTACGTCACGTGATTGCCGGCTGCCACTACCGGGAAACTAGCGGACCACATTTGGCTAGCCATCATTTATGGCACATGCTTGCAGAGCCGCTGAAGGTCCACTTGTCACAGCTACTGCCTGTGATTGATAACTGCCCTGTTGTGGCATATGGCAACTGATGGGAATGCCAACCGTTGGCCGCCCGGACATTTTATTGAAGGTTCGGCAGCGGCAACATAATGTTGGGTCATTGCTGGCAGTGCTGGCCCAGCAAAACTATTTTTGCCGGGCAACAACCTTCTTCCAATCGTTCAAGGTCGAGTTTTCATGCTCGCATGGCCATTGTATGCGCTTTCGACAGGAAACAAGGTTAGTATCGGCATCCCGAGCGGTAGGTGTCTAAGCACCTCCATTTTCAGTAGAGTTCAATTTATTGGGTTAGTGCGAATGAAATGTTTGGCGCGAACTAGCAGTGCAGACAGGTCTCCACCACAGCGGAATGAAACCACCCAAAGGTATTGAGGGCATTTCGTCACAGAATTACTATAAATAGCTAGCACGTGTGTGAAGAACAAGGTTCAGGCGTGGTTTGTTTGGACGTAACGTGGCTTGAAAAGAAAACATGCAGACGCTGGATTTGAGAGTCATCTTCCTGTATAAATTTAAACTGGGCCATTCTGCAGGAACTGCCAATCGAAGCGTTAACGAAGCGTTTTGGGAGAATACAGCTAACGAACGAACCATTCAGCGGTGGTTTGTGAAGTTTCGAAGCAGAGATACGGACCTGCAAAACGAAGCATGTGGTCAACGTCCTGTTGCTGTTTCTGGCAATGTTCTGTAACCTGTGGTTAACGCGGAGCCCCAAAAAACGTGTCGTGAGATAGCGGCAGAGGTAGGTGTCCAACACACGACAGTTGTTTGGCGTCTGGTTGCGCTGGGTAAGGTAAAGCTGGATATGTGTCTACCGCACGAGTTGAAAACTGCCAACAAGTCTAGGCGTTTGGAAGTGTGCACGTCGCTGCTTTCCAGGAATAAACAGAAACCTCTACTGCATCGAATCGTCACCTGCGACAAGAAGTGGGTCCTTTATGATAATCAGAAGCTATCTGCACAATGGTTAAGCAAGGAACAGCCTGCTGGACGGCATCCTGAGACACCCCTATACACCAAGAAGACTATGCTCCTTATCTGGTGGCCCACAGCCGGGATAATTGATCGGAGTTTCTTTGCAAGAGGCCAAATCATCACTGCAGAACGTTATTGTGCCGCATTACACTATATGCACCGGAAATTGCTGTAGAAACAACCGGCTTTGGTCAACAGACATGGTGTTCTTCTGTTCCAGGAAAACGAACGATGCTGGCACTAAGTACCTTGGGCTTTGAAGTACTTCCTCTTCCTGCCTATTCTTCGGACTTGTCGCAGACAGACTATCATCTGTTTCATTGCCTGGATCACTTCCTGACCGGGAAATAGTTCGCGACAGACAACGAGGTTCAACGTGCAGTTGATGACTTCTTCGGGTCCCAGCCACAATACTTTTTCGTTCCGGGATCATGGCCTTGTCGTACAGATGGCAACTATGTGTCGATGCCGAGGGGGATTATTTTGCCTATGTAAGTTGTCCTACATTTCGGTTCTCGCCGTCCACGTGTGCTGGTCTTTTGCCGGACATTTCATTTGCACCAACCCAATGCAATGGCTTCAATAACCGGCATTGAAATTACAGGCGAGTTGCACCACAGTATCCCTTCTGTTGGCTCGTACCATACGGGTTAACCTTCGCTAACCTCTAGCATCTATGAACCGTGGTCGGTTCTTAGGTTTCCTTCCTGAGACAGGTTTTTTTGAAGGTACTCGCCATTGCTGACCGTGAACACCCCACAATCCTTGTCGTAAACTATCAGACCCAGTAGTCTGGCGATTGCAATTTGGGCTTTGTCAAACTCCATTTGTCAAATCCGCTGACTTTTCCATCTGAAGAGCAACACTTATTAACAGAGCTCAGCATCAGGTGAATCCCGGTCCTGCAGGCCATATAATCAGTGGTTTTTCCGCTGACTGTCTGGGCTCGGGTACGCAAAAGCGTAGATGGTTCCTTGTGAAGTCGGCCCCGGACGCACTTTTTACCTTACCCACATGCAACAGAGGAATGGCAAGCCGGCTGCATTAATTTGCCAGTAACCCTCAAAGGCGCACAACAGCCTTTGCGAGCGTGAACCTGTCATGGACGGAAGAGACAAAGAGAGAACAGATAGTATCAGGTGTTATTTATGCGATTTAATGATCTTCACACGAGTTTCCGTTTGGCTGTAGCTTTTCGATTTTCATAAAGAGCCGCTGGTCATAATGTTTTGTCTCTTTGGTGTATTAATGTTTTCTTAGACGCTTCTGCTATCAAGTCTATATTTTAGAATAGGAGCTAGACATGCACGTAAATAATTTCTTGCATAGCATTACTGAATGGAGGATTTTAATCACATAGAATTTGACCAGTTTTTTTTCAAATACTGTACTACTATTTTTTGTTTCAGTTTGTCGCGTGCAGATTTGACCAGGTTTCTCTTAACGATCTATGACAAAAACAGGGCTTTTTCTTGGTTTTTAGGCTTTAAACGTTTCTTTCTTCGTTGGTACGAAATGGCATACCTTGTGCTCATCTTATATTTCGCAGCTTCTTGGTATTTAGTCTAGAACTGGGCAAAATCGTAATTAAATTAATCGGTAATGCATTACAGCGTAATGGTAACAAGAACGTAGCGTTACCATTACATGGTAATGGTAAACTGGTCATTAGAATTACATGGTAATTGTAATGACATAGCAGTTACCCATTTTAATCGTAATGGTTAACTATATGTTGGTAATTAACCAATAACTTATGGGTAACAATGCAACGTGAATAAACCAGCAACCAGAACACCCTTACTCGTTGTGTAGGTTATTTGACAACTGTTCCACCCCTCGGACATCAAATGCGTGTATGTAGGTATTGAAGATTGTAAATGTATGACTTGAGTAGTTGTCCCGTCTTCGCCACAAGTAAAGTGATTTGCGCGAAACAATACATATGAAGTAAGTACGAATGGGATGTTTATTTCGGTTAGAGATACTCATTTCGTCCATCTCCAGTACAGTATTCTCGTCCATTGCATACGTTTAACTGTCCAAAATAGTTACCCCACTATAACCACAAGCACATATTAGCACTACATTCACAGTTCAACAACTCAGGGTGCACTGCCGAATATTACAGTAATTTGCGAACTCTTGACATTTTTGCCTTACTTCTCAAGTGTTGTAATCCATTACTTGTCCGATACGAACTGGCCTAGCGAGCGATTGACTCCGTTATATATACACTTCGCGACAGGACCTGAACCTTCTGGAATATTCTTGATTTACATAAAGCTCTCCAATTTCCCACTGCACGATCATTCTGGAACATTCTACAAACGTCTAACCCATTCTTTCCGCTTCTAGAACATTCTACACGACACTTCGGTCTCTGTATTCTGCTATGTTACATGGTCGACTTTCCTAGACATTGCTTTTGGCACACGTACATTTTTATAAACTACTAATATGTAATTATTATTTGCAAATTGTGTAATTTCATTACCAAATAATTCCATTGCGTTGGAATGGCATTATTAAATAATTGAATTATATCCTCTTCATTGTAATGCATTACAGATTAATTCCCATTATCTTGAGCAAACCATACTTGGGATTACCTGGTAATGCATTACACGTTAGTTGTAATCCGTACTTCCATTACTTTGTAATGCATTCCCGCCCCACTCTGGTATTTACAGAACCTTTCTATACATTACATTTCTTTTTGTTTGGGGGTTATTACCATAGCAAGCAACTCAATCGAGCATAAGCCGTGGACCGTCCGAAATGTGGGACCGCTGGCTTCAGGAAACGGAGGTATCTTGTGCAGCACAGCAAACACACCACCGAGGCATCCTCGGACCAGTCTCTAATGAACGGTTAGATATCAGCACTACGTACTGGAAGGCCACCAGCGTGGCGCCTGTTAAATATTTCATAGCTTCAGAGTTCCTTTCATCCTCAGACTTCGCATTTCTTGCAGATCCTTACCTTTCTCACAATCACACTGCAGCTTACAGAAAAGTAGCTGTTGCTCGCAAAATATATTCCATTTTTAGCTATTTCTAAGACATTCTCATCCACCGACGGAGGCGAAACACTCTCCCATTGTGCCGATATATTCCAATCATAGCGTGCTACTTAAAAACCCGTGGACCCTGTTATGATGCTCAGATGCTTTGAGCAGTGCCTAGAAAAAACTGACACAGAATTCTCACAAAAAGTAAACTTTTAGGAACTCACCGCGGAAATATTTTACGAATACAAAGAATTTTCGTAGGTTATCTGTTGTGACATGCGTTTTTCCTATCTTTATAAATTTCGCTCATCAGACACGTATCTAAATCTTACGCATTCATTCATCGTAATATGTCTGATGTCAATAGCGCTTTCCCGAAGAAAATTAGCGTTCGTTATTCAAGTTATGTTTAGAGCAAAAGTTTCTGAAAACTATAATGCGCTAACAAGATTTTACCAGAAAAAACTGAAAACAGAGAAGATAGTTTAATTTAAGTTATATCTATTACAGTTAATCCGATTCGAAGGGTAAAATCATTGTCAACCATTATCAATCCACTACTGGATCCAAGTTTTTTTCCACGACTGTCTCCTTCGTGCCCTTCTAGCATGCTTTCGGATTTCATCCATCCCCCACGTGGTCGTCTCCTCCGGGTATTTTTCTGTCCCACGGTATTCAGCATAATATTTCAGTTCTCCACCGGTGGTCAGTTCTTTTAGCAATGTGTCCAGCCGATTGTCGTTTCAGTGAATTTGATCAGGATATCTTTCACTCTTGTCATTTTCCTGATCAACGAGTTACCCAAAACTTTCTTATTTCACCAAGCACGCACATCTGCACGCTTCTTTTAGTTGTCTGTAGCCTCTGCATGTCTTTTGAAATTAAGGCCCACGTCTCTGCTCCATACGTAGAACTGGGGAGGAGTGTATTGATTAAATACTTTTTCTCTTAAGACATGCTGAATTGCTCTAGAAATTGCACTCTTTCTTCCAAATGCCCTCCAACCAAGTTTTATACATGATTATTTTGTTCATCAATGTGGCATTTGCTGTTATTTATTGCTCAGGGTACATAGGTGATCTATGAACGCTTTGGTAACCATGTAAACTACTAAGATCTAAGGAGTGTCTGAAAAGTTCCCATACTCTAAATGTCTGGTAGTAGTGCAAGGACAAACAATAGCCATCCTTTGTGGCGTGAGGCAAGTGACCTAGCACAGGCTTAGTTAGAGAATGAGCCTTCCGCAAGAGTACAGAGGATCGCTGTTTTGGAGGCGTACTTAGAGTGAAAATCGTATCGACGGTGCATTGAAACCTTTAGATTCCTCAATAACCAAACACCATGCAAGCCCACTTTTTAGGACGTCTTTTGTAAAAAAGAAATCGTGCGTATGTTATTACTTTGTCCGTCCGTTCGTCTGTGGATACCGTATCTCTTAAACTATGAGTCCAATTTGTAAAAATATTTTTGCATTGGGAAGCACGAGATGTGATAATGATGATCCTTGCATACCAGGTTTTTTCCCCGATGCACAACTTCGCCGCTAGAGAGCCTAAATGCAGATATCGAATGCAAACTACATTTTACTCCAAATATTCGCTTCTAAATACCCGCTTGACATTTTTTTCCTTTCGATTGTTTTTCCTTTGTTCTTAACGCATAGATGTTTCGCTAGGGGCCGTAAACGAAATTTGAGTTTCCTCGATTTATCTGCTTTTAAAACTCTAATTTGAAAACTTCTTCCTGCATGGGATACAACTCCTGAAGGAACATGTTTTGCACATAATTTTTGATTAAGAACGGTTTTGCCGAGAGGGGACGTAAGTTGTTTATTTCTCCTTCTCACGCATTTGCAGCAAAATTTAGGCACCAAATAGTAACACTGTACTAGTGATCCGATTTATTGGCGTAGGAAATAGACACATTAGCGTTTCCAAGCTTTCACACATCAACCAGATGGCTTTTTCAAGGAAGTTAAAGAGAAACTGCCGTTTTCAAGGAAGTTACTAGTTTCTGTCTAACTTCCTTGAAAAAGCCATCTGGTTGATGTGCGAAAGCTTGGAAACGCTAATGTGTCTACTTCCTACGCCAATAAATCGGATCACTAGTACCGTGTTACTATTTGGTACTTAATTGGTGTACTGTTCCTCGTTATGAAAATCTAAGTTTCTAAAAAATTGATTGAAAACATTCTTTGGTGGTCCCATACCACTGACCTCGAAAATCATTTTAACAATACTTTCTTTTTAAAATAATGCATAGCTCTTCCGCCAGGGAGCTTAGATGTAAATCATATCTTTTTCGATATCTCTGCTTCTAAGAGTACGATTTGAAAATTTCTTTCTTGGAGAAAGTTTCTTGTGTGAAATGTTTCTTATATAATTTCAAATGTTTCTTACTGCACAATCACCACTTGGGTACGCAAATATTTGATGTTATTTTTCTCAACATCTCTGCTTCTACATGTGCGATTCATAAGTACTCTCAACACCGGAAGCCATTTACTTTGTGGAACAGTTTAGGTTTGCATTTCAGAAGTTTTATGGTTCACGGTTCTGTCGCTAGCTGGTGTTTCTGTATTTATGTTTGCAGATGATCTCCGCTGTTAAATACCCTACTGAGAAATTTCATTTTTACTGTATTCCATTAGCTACATCATCTTCTAAAGGTGCGCAGATTTCCCGCTAGGAGACGTACGGTCAAAACCTTTTTCTCGCTATTTCTGTTTCAGGCAGACGTATTTGAAAAGTTTATTTCCTAAGCATAGCTTTTCCATGAAGAATATTTTTCGCCTATTTTTCCATGTTCCAAAATTCTTCAGCTAGAAGGCATAGAGTTATATTATGTTTCCTTCTATATTTGTTCTTTTAACCTTTCGATTTGAATATCTCTTTGTCTTTGATACCTTCCTTCTGCTATGAGAAACTTGCTGTGCGCAATTCGTTAATTTTCGTAACATACGTTTTAGCCTCTGGTGGAAGAAAGTAGCTGTTTCTATTTCTGGATATTTTATCGATTGTAGAAATCCAGTTGATTTTTCATAACCGGTTTCATTGACTTTGAATAACTTTGATGAATTCCGTTCGTGTCGGAAGAAAACATTCAAATGATATGGTCATTACAACCGAAAGTTCGGTGTCGTCTTTCTTGTTAGGAACTGATGAAATGCTTTCGTGGCACAGGAAGTTTTAAAGACAGCCCACGAAACAGACTGGCACAAGTAATGACGCAAGTGTTTGTGGAGGAAGTTGTAGTCTGCCCGTAGGTGATTGCGGATTTCTTTTTTACAGCAAGCGGGAGCGTCTGGTTCGCCGTTTGCAGGAGTTCCAAACATTTGAAGTTACGTTAATACCAAGCAAAATTTGCACCCGTTGGGTACAGTCAAGTCTGTTCATTATTGTCATTGATTCAGAAAGTTCACAGGCAATTTTAGCACAGTTCTGGACATATTTCCCGCACTGACGCGGCCTGGTTCCCTTTAAATAGGAACATAAACCCCCCAAATTATGTGTCCAAGACTCTCCACGAAGTTCATCGTCTCCGTTCCTCTCGCAGAAGGTTGGTACGCCCTTTCCAGACCGAGAATTGTGGTACCAAGTTTTCTTTCACTCTGATCTCAGCAGTATTTGCAATCACGATTCAGCAGTTTTTGTGGCCATGTTGCATGAGGATGAAAGCCATTGTTATTACCAGAAAGATGGAGCAATGTGCCACACGTCAAGCGAAAGAATGGAGATGCTTTGGGGCTTCTTCCAATATGGACTAAGCACGAAAGATCTGTGGTCACCTCACTAGTTGGACTTATCTCACCCAGATTTCTACCTGTGGGGTATCTAAAGGGAACAGTATACCAAGAAAAGCACCGTACGCTGGAGCATCTAGAACAATATCCCGCTTGCGTTCAATCACCGCCGTTATACTGAAATGCGTGTCCTGGAATGCTTGTCGTCGACTGCAGTTGTGGCTGCAGTCGAACACTTGTTCTAAAGATAGAGCATCATACAGTAGCGAACAAAAGTATTTGGCAAAACACTTTTTCGACCATAATTTTTTTCTACTGGACCAAATCGAGTCATTTTGGGATATGATGTGTTGATTCGTGGGTTACATTGCCGCGTAGTTTGTATTTCGCTTAAAATGGGCCATATTCAGGAGTCGCCAATTATTACCCATTTCTTTGCTGCATGCATTAATGTTTTTCTTGTGATTTTTGTGGGTTTTGTGATGTGTAGTGTGATAATAAGTCAATCTTAGGTTTTCAGAAATAGGTAAAGAGGCGGAGATCCCTGTTGGAGCTCGCCAGGCGGCCGTGAGCATGGTGGAATCCGGAATGCGCGTCACCGACATTGCGAGGGCTCTGAAGATTTAACACCAGTCCATTTCAGCTATCCTGCAACGTTATAAGAAGACTGGGACCGTCGAGAACAGTCCGCGATGTGGTAGGCCTCGTTCCACTACGTTGCGTCAGGATAAACGCATCCTCCGTCGATCTCGTGCTGATCCCACCTTGACTGCTGTGGTATCGCTACCGAATTCCGCGACAGCGACGACGTGAACTCAGCCGAATGACCATCTCCCGCCGTCTCATTGCTGGTGGATAATGGAAGACGCCCCGCCAAGAAACCACTCATCGGAGTCAATAATCGACAAGCCAGGGTCGCGTTCGCGCGCCGTCATCGACACTGGACTGCTGCGAACTGGAGTAAGGTGCTTTTCACTGACGAGAGCAAGTTCAACTTGTTCGGAAGTGATGGCATCCGATACGTACGACGTCCGTGTGGCCAGAGATTCAACCCCCAGTTCATTCAGCCGACTGTCAAGCACGGAGGATTGCTCACGGTTTACAGCGTCTTCTCTCGCAATGGAATGGGCCCCATCATCAAGATTGACGACATAATAACCGGCCTGAGCTACACGAACATGCTCATCAACGATGCCTTCCCATGGGCAAACCAGAACATGCCACCCGAATGGATCATGCAGTAAGACAACGACCCGAAGCACACCTCCAGAGTAGCGAAGGCTGCCTTCCAGCAGCAACAGGTCACACCTCTAGACTGGCCAAGCCAATCTCCAGACCTCAACCCCATCGAGCACATGTGGGAGGAGCTGGAGAGTCTATGTGCGAAGAAAATCTGCCGGAATAGGGCCCAGAAGTTCGACCAGCTGTCTGCAGAATGAGCGCGAATTCAGCAGGTCACCGTCGAGAAGCTAGTGGACTCGATGCCGACCGTTGTGCAGCTGTTATTAAGTCTCGTGATTATCCCACTAAGTATTAGTTATTGTTTTGTCGTTTTCTTGTACTTGTTTTCTGTTATCGTTGCATTAAATGAATGTGATACACACCTACTTTGTTGGTCAATTTGTATGATCTTTGCTATTAAGCTCGGTACCTGATCTGTGTTAATGGTTTCCGATCCATCTGCATATGGATCATGTTTACAACTGAATAACGCATATCATATCCCAAAATGACCCGATTTGGTTTAACAGAAAAAATATTATGGTCAAAAAAATGTGTTTCGCCAAATACTTTTGTTCGCTACTGTATATCTCATACAGCAGATTTTCTAAGCTTGGAGTGAGGAAAGTTTTGCAACACACTGTACTAACATATCTTTCTTCACCTGTTCTTAAAAAAAAAAAAAAAAAAAGAATGACTGCATGTCCTTCAGTTAGCGAGCATACTGTTCAGAAGAAGTTATGTAAATGATCTAGCTCAAAGTTGTACAAAATGAAAGAAGAATTGAGTGTTATTTAACCTTTCCAAAACGAAACCTGCCTATCGCGGAAATGGACATGGCAAACCAGTAAAATAACTCATTTACAAAGTAAAGTTACAAGATGTTCCCGCGCAGTCAGTATTTTAAATGAAACCTTGGGTTGTCCAGCACATCGACTGTCTTCTCGTTAAGCAAGGAGCGCGTCTCATGTTGAGGTCCTGTTACCAGCGTTGCTCTCTTTACTGGATGCAAAGTCCAAATTCTTTGCACCTGGCTGTTTCTAACAGATTTCAGCGTGACGCTCAGATTTAATTCTTTAACATTTTTTCAATGAGATGATCATTCAGTCTTTGCTTGTTATGAGTTGCATTTGTTCGTTACCTCTTGCCATGGCGCTAAAGAAGGTCCTCGGTTTGGATGCAAAAGTTGGAATTATTAAAATGCACGAAAAACAAAGTGGCAAGCATTTGGCCGAGCAAGTCAATGCGGAAAAACAGAAATTTATGGCATTTCAAAGTGAAATAAGGACAGAAGTAACGTAAAGGTAACAGCTCAACGAAGAGAAAAATGCGAAAAACCGAAAAGGAAGAGCTAAATAGGATTGTCTGGGAATGATTTGTTAGGGCAAGAAATTTGCCAGTTTCAGTCTCCTTACTGTAAACATGAGCAAGAATTGTAGCCAAAAACTTGGAAAAGAGCTCCGTGCTTCTAATGGATGGTTAAATAGTTTTCGAAAGAAGTAAAACATTTCATTCACTGATATTTGTGGTAAAGCGGCAAAGATAAAACAGTTTAGTATTAGATACGCAGATTACCAACATACATTTAAGGTTACAAACGTAAAAACATTGCTAATGTGATTAAATGGGTTCGTTTTTTCGGGTGCCACCGAATAAAAATTGTAAGAAGAAACCTGCCACTGGATACAAAAGTTAAAGAACGCCTTACAGTTCTTGTGCTTATGTCTAGGGAGGCAAAAAAACCCGTTAGTGACTGGAAAAGCCGCCAAACCCCGATGCTTCTATAACTTGGATTTAAGAAAGCTTCATGTTGATTGGAAATTGAACAAAATAGCCCGGATGATCGCGCAAATTATGGCTGAGTGGCTAACAAGTGTAAATTCAGAAGATGAAAAGGCAAAACCGGTATGTTGTTTTGTTTTGGGACAATGCAACATGCCATCTTCATCTTGACCTATCAAATGTGAAACTTGCGTGGTGTCCAAACACCAGCAGCATTCGTCAGCCCATGGATCAAGCGATTATTTAATGCGTCAAAATTCATTATTAGAAACTTATGCTGTCGCTTTGTGTGAATGTAGAATCCGCATCCTCTTCTAGCAAACTAAAAATATCAACAACTGTTTCTGATGCGAATTGGTGGCTTGCAAAAGACATTGCGCCAGGTGTTTACGAAACGATTAAGTCGTGTGTTTCAGGATAGAAAAGTTTTCTATTTTTTTTTTTATTATTGACGGTTCAAGGAGCACCGTGAGCAACTCAATGGATCATTAGCAGTCGCGCATATCTAATTTAGGACCACTGGTTCTAGGAAAGGGACAGAGCCAATGCTGTAAGACAAACACAACATTCATGCCTCACCTGCATTCGAACCCGGACGCACCTGGAACGAATGACCAGAAGCCATCGTTTAGAGTCCTGTACCACCGGGGCGAACCCCGGACCCTTTGTCGGACGAATGGACATAAACCAGGGCTGAGACAATTGCGCCCGCCACCAGGGCTGAGAGCACTGCGCCCGCCACCAGGGCGGAAAATCGCAGAGTTTGCTTTGAAGGACCCACCAGACGAGTGTAGTGAAAGGACCGGTTATCCGCAGACAGCAAGCACTGACAGAGCTGGCTTTGTAGCAGTCAGTGCAAAGGTTTATGGCAGCCCGGCTATAATCGCCTTCGATTCAGTCTTAGACAGGTTTCTCTGTATAAATTATGTCTAGTGTATTATTTCTTTAAAATTATGAAGGCAAAAATGCCGCAATTTTTTTTTTTTTTTTTTGGTAAAGTGTTCATTTCCTGAGACTTCACTTATTCAGTACTAGCAATCATGCCCGTTCTCTAAACAGTGAATCTATAAAACCATTTTTGAACATAAATTAAAGAAAGGCAAAAGTAATTAAGGGAAAGAAAAATAATTTAAGATCCGTAAGTCTTGCGATTTGGAATTGGGTCGTGACGTCAATGCATACGGTTTGACGTAAAATTGTAGAAGACTTTGGCGCCTCTTAATTTTAAATTAAAATTTCGCGGAATTTTTACAGCATTTCAATGTTTCTGGGATAATTATCTTTAAACTGATCAGCAATTTGAACATTAAAACTAAGCCATCCTTTTGAATTTTTTCTGGTTTTCGGAGTTTTCTGGGTATCTGGACCGTAAGACAGCATGCGAATTTTCAAATGTCTAAGTCATTTCGAAGTGGTCGAACAATTCGCGAAAACATTCAAGCGGGCAGTTTTCCGAAGCAGTCTTCCAAAGCCGTAATTTTGAGTTTTGGACTTTTCTGGTTATACGGACCGGATGACGAGACCTATCAGCATACCAATTTTCTGATCTCTAAGTCATTTAAAAGTGGTCGAACAATTTGCGGACGGAAAGACTTGCTTTATATAGATAGATTTGGGAAAGTATAAAGGTTATTTAATATTCTCTGGAGTTTCAACTAATCTACGAATAGTTTCAACAAAGGTCAAAGTTTGTTAGACACATTTCAGATTCCATCATCGAATTAATTCACATAGAATCGTTTCGTTCCGTGGAGCACATGTAGGATTTCCCAAAACGCCTTGTGCAACGCAATTTTTCCTCGGAATCAAACAGTTTCGTACTGATGAATGTTATTCTCGGGAGGAATATCTCCTCCCGAGAATAACATTCTCAAGAGAAATCTACCACTAAATTTGGAATAGATCGCGGATACTCTTAAATGGGGACGTCGTTTCCCTGTGGCTGCTGCAGTATGCTAGAAATGATAAAAAACAGAAAATTAACTAACGAGGCGGCACTAGTTATAAGATCAAAGTGTCTTTTTCCTAATTTTCTTAATCTCTTTCACTTTATAACCCTCATATTGATCTCTCAGTCTCTGCAGAGATTGATTTTCCAATAGGTTCATTAGGTTATAGGCTAGGACGACAAAATTTAGAGCCATCAGATTTTAGTGCTAATACAAAAATAAATTGCTAAATGTCCACAAAAGTGAAAGGAAAAAATAAAAATGGAAAATAATATTTAATCAGAAAACTGTTGTACACAAATTTTTTTGTTTCCGAATTCCAGTGATCCTCTTCGACAAGTTTACGACAATGGCCTATCGTTGCTCTTTGGAGACCAATAAAAAAGTTTCCTGGACTAAAGAAAAGAAGATCGTTTTAGGCCTTAGAGGGGGGTATCTGCAGGACGGTCATACAAAGATATCCTATCTCCTAAAATAGGGAGCAGGGGTTGAATTTTAGCCCCATCAGCTATTTCCTTCCTTCCTCATGAACCGCAGTGAAGGCGACCCTGCGCCACTTCAATTTTCTACGTACAATTGCTTCATTGGAGATTTGCCGGTAACACGGTCAAATTGGTGCCACTGGCATCAATTTGACCGTGAAATCGCAAGACTTAGAAAACCAATGCACCAAGGCAAATGCACCGCACACGTCATTTCCGCGACTTGAACCCGGTCACACTCTGACGAACGGTCAGAAGCCCGAGCGTAGAAAACTAAGCTTCCGTATTTATTACTTCACTGCGTAAAACAAACATGACAACGAATTAATTGGGGAAAGCACACTGAACAGGCAAAACATGAACCAGCGCGTCTTTATGCAAATCGCAGCAACTGCTGGTAAACGACGGCCCGTGTGAAGGTCTGGAAACGGTATAACACCTGATACTGAGCTCTCTTAATCAGGTGTTATTCTTGTTCTTCAGATGGGAAAGGGCGCCGGACATAAAAAGGTTTGCTAAATGTCAAAACATAATGGCTAGACGACTGGGTCAGATCATTTCCGAGACTGCAAAGCTTGTGGAAAGCTCACGACTAGCCGTGGTTAGTACCATTTAAAAGTGGTCCGAAAACGTAGAAACCGCAAAACTCAGACAGTGTGGGCCGACCACGGCTTATCGATGGTAGAGGTGAGCGACGGTTATTCCGTATTGTACGAGCGAACAGGCCTACGGAGAGGACCTTGCCGGTAATTTAAACCGTTGGTGACAGGAATAATTTATCGCAGCACACAGTACATCGAACCCTGCGTAAAATGGGCCTGCGTAGCTGCAGGCCCATGATAACCTCCGTTCACCGCCGAAAGCGCCTACAATGGGCACGCGAGCATTAAAACTGGACCTTGAATGATTAGAAGAAACTGACTGGTCCGATGAAACTGTTTCCTTCGCACCGTGTAGACTTATCTGGTAAGTGTGTGTCATTTACCTGGAGAAGTATTTGTAGAAGTGTAATGCTTTGGGCAATGATCTGCTGGTAAACCCTGGGTCAAGTCACTCATGTGCAGGGAACTATGATGTCTACCACCTACCTAAACATCATTTCAGACCAGATACATCCTTTCATGGCAAAGGTATTTCCCTCTGGTAGTGCCTTCTTTCAGCAGGATAATGTGTTATGCCACACCCTTCGGATTGTTTGTGAATGATTTGCGAAACATGAACACTTCCAGTTATTGCCCTGACTTCCAAATTCCGCCGACATCAATCCAATCGAGAGTCTGTGGTGTATTGGAACAGCAAATACGATCTGCATAGGCTCGTTCACGTAATTAACAAGAGTTAAGAGATCTGAGTAACATGTTGATACCAGATACCACAAGACAACTTCGGAAATATTGTAGTGCCCATGCTTCTCCGGGTAAGAGTTGTTTTAGAAATACGTAGAGGACAAACATATTTGGCTGCTGGTCATAATGTTTTGAGTCTTCGGTGTATCTTGGTTGTGTGTTAGTTATCATTCGGAGGGTCGAATCAGGCAGAAAGAAGAAAGCACATCACTTATTCGAATCCGCCACGACTCTTTCTATGTGTTTCGTTGACTTAAATGGCTGAATGTTACGAAGTTCAGCATCCGGAGAAGTAATTTCAAAATTGCTGTAGGAATAAATATGTTGTGAGATGAATGCTTAAGGTTGTCGTTGAGCTGCAATTAACATTTTGGAATTTCGTCTAGCGCAAATGAAAACTGTTAGGACACACTTTGTGGGTTTGTTGATTTCATCACGGCCAAGCCTCAATCCGCAAAATAACGCAATAAACCATGGTACATTACGAGAAGAAAAGCGTAACGACAGACCGTGGAAGAATATAAGAAAAAGGAAAAGTACACATGTACTACATAAAACGGAGAAAGTTGAGACAGATGCGTAAGATAGCACAGTAGGCATTTCACGCTTATCGTTTGAAAGGTGACCCAGGAACAGACTTCCTTGTCCAGTTGTTAAAAAAAGCTTACATGTTCACGAGAAAAAAAGAAATAGAAGACACATGAACGGCAGACAGCGGTGAAATGCACATCTAGTTCATAAGAGCAGTGGCGCCATACATTTGCAAGTAGCGAAGTGCGAAACTTCAGTCTCGATGAGAAGAGAGAATCTCAATCCTACGCTCCTTAGAGATAGATAACTGAAGAAATACGCTAAGAGTTAAAGAATGGGCTGGAGTTAGTTTCTTACCTTTTGGTCAAACAAAGCTAGCTACGTTCGTCGAATATGACCCTGAACAGCTGAACGTAAGTTCCGGTGGTACAGTTCAAAGCAGTAAATCACAACTAAGATAAAAAAAAAAAAAAAAGAGGGAAGCAACATCAATCGACTCGCATCCCAGGATTCCATCATGACTGGGAATACAGCAGGAACAGATAGGAAAATTAATCTCTTATAATGAGCGATTCACGACAGATTGAAGGATTATCTCTGGACTTCGCAGGAGAGCGGCTCTTCAAAATATTCAAGGCATCCAAAGAAACCACAGTACCGACAAGGTCCCCGACTGTACGTGATGAAATACATATTAAACAACGTATTTCTTTGCTGAAGACAACGTGGCCGCAGCTGTAATACACTCGACAGAAACATCGACACAAAAACAACAGATACCACGACACCATCCTATTTCGAGCGATCTGCGATTGCCGAAATAGATACGGAAGTTGTGAAATCTGTGCTCCGGATGGAGCTGCTGGTAGAGACAGAGAGGAATTTGGCCACATTATTTAAGAGGTATCAACCTGCGTATGAAAATTCAACCAAGAAGGATTATCGAAATCCATGGCCTCTCAGATCAACAAGTCTATTCCTACATCTCGTCGTATGGTAGATATCCCGAGTCCGAAATTTGGAGGACACGAGTGTCGGTTTTGAAAAGACCGAGTATACTGGGTCAGGTTGTGTAAGGTCTGGTGGCTTTTCAGAGCAAGGACCATGGTTCGACATGTCAAAGGTGCACAAGCCTGTAATTTTCGGCTGTGAGAAATGAGAATCAATTAGTTCTGAGTCGTTAATTCGGCACTTTCTCTCTCCCTCCTCTTCTCAGTATTTTTGGTCTGTTTAGGAGTTTAACGACCACAATGAGCAACTCGATGGTTTATAAGCAGACTCCTACATATAATTCAGAGCCACTGGCTCCAGAGAAGGGCGAGAGCCAGTGCCGTAAGACATACACAACACCCATGCCTCACCAGGATCCTAACCCGGACCAATCTCGGATGAAATGTCAGAAGGAAGCACTTAAACCACCGAATCACCCTCCGTCGCACAGTACGGAGAAGTTCTAGAATTGATTTGGATGATCCAAATCAATTCTAGAACTTGGATTCGGATGCTTTGTATGCTCCAATTCTAGAACTTGAATTTGGAATATTTGATTTGGATGCTCCAAATTATTGTAAATTAACATAAGTTGTGGGAAATCTTACGATTGATACAATGCCACGCGTTGTTCAGCGAAAAAGTATCGTAGAGCTCGAAAGAGATTTCTTGTATTTTTTTAAATCAGGTTTAATCATGGAAGAAATATAGGATACTCTGAAAACCAGTTTGAATAAATATTCAAGCAAAAAAGAAATATCTTTGGATAGTTTTATCAGATTGGAAACAAATATTTTTAACGTTTTTTCAGAACGAAAGAAAGAACTTGCAAGAGTTTAGTTTAGAAGGTTTACTTGAACGAAAAAATAAGCTCACAGCAGTTCAGGGAAGCACCACATTACAGTGTAGCCTGACTTTCACTCATGAGCATCACCTTGGATATAAAGCACATAAAAGAGTTCCGTCATCAATAAACTGCAGAATTTATTTTCCTGAAGTTTAAGATTTACTGTTATGCAGAATAACGGGCGGATGATAAAAGTAACTCCTCCGGGCCATTGTGTTTTTGTCTGCATTCCTAAAACACGGTGCTTATTAGCGCAAAGATTTTCGAGCATCAAGTTAGTTACCAAAATAATAAAAAAGTATAAAAATACAACAAAAAATACGTAGAAAACAAAAAATGAGAAAACAAGAAGCCGTGTCAAGGGCCGGCATAAAGACGAAGGACTATACCCTGAAGAGCAATTGAATCAGAGATACCTGTCTAGTAAAGTGTAGCACCACCTTTCGCCCTGATGACGGCGGCGATTCGTCTCGGCATGGACTCGACAAGACACCGGAAGCGTTGGGAAGTCATACGGATCCACGACCCCTGAACAAGCTCCCACAGTTCACGAAGATTTGATGGAGGGGGTCAGAGCCTCGAACATCTCTCTCGATGGCATCCCAGGTGTGCTCGATGAGATTGTGGTCAGGTGACCTAGCTGGCCAAAGAAGCAAGGCCACGTCTGTGGAGTGTTCATCTAACCATTCGGATACAATTCAGGAGCTGCATTGTCTTGTTGCAGGATGACGTCCTCAGTGGGATGTTGAAGACGCACAAAAGGGAGCAAATGGTCTTCCAGAATATCCCGGTAACGTTGACCTGTGAGAGATGATGTCAAACGTACCTGGGGTCCCATTCCTGCGAACCGCATGTACCAACGTGAATCTCGACTCATCAGTCCAGACAACATTTTTCCACATGTCTAGGGTCCAGTGGCGTTGTTTCCGCGCCCATGCTAATCTTTGCACCCTGTGATGTGCGGTCAGCAGCGGTACCCCTCGTGGGATGATGGCTTCTGTACCCCATAGCGAGGAGATGGTTCTGGATGGTGTGGCTGCTTACACGTTTTTGTGCACCATTGTTAAATTGCCGAGTGATTTCTTGCACTGTAGCCCGCCTATCCGCTGTTACAATGCGAGCTAGCCGACGATGACCCCGCTCATCCACACGCTGTTGTCCACGGCAGTTGGCCCTTGCAGGGATGGTTTTACTGAATTTGATGTACTCACGGTGCACACGTGACACAGTGGCTCGTGAAAATTCCAGTCCCTGCAAGACTTCCGAGATTGAGTGACCCATTCGTCGGGCCCGACAATTTGCCCAGGATCAAATGCGCTTTGATCCTTCGTCTTACCCATACCGCGTCCGACTCTTACTGATTCCCGTCGCATCACTCCTTATATTGTCGGATCGCTGCATACGTCATGTCGTTTCCGTTTACAGGGCCGCCCACTGCGCCACATTTGCATAACGCCAACTGTCTCTAATTCAATTGCTCTTCAGTGTAGAAACAGAGACGAACCAAAGCACAGATTGAAGGGCAAAACCGCAGAAACGTTACGCTGATTATTTAAAAGGAGATCCAGGGTTACAGAGCCACTTTGTTAAAACAAAGGTGACCAATGCTGGGGTTCATTTTGACTTCGAAGCCAGACATCTTGCAAACGTTTGAGATAAAGTAAAACATAATGAAACTGTTAATTATGTTTGGAGTATAGCTTGAATTTTAAGCAATCTTCTCAATATCAAAGCTGTTAACATAGGCTAAACCCATCACATATGCGAAATCAAGAACAGAAGGGTAGTAAACCAGCTTTCGTCGAAATCCAAGAATTTCCTAAAAATGCCCGTTTCTCTGGAAAGTCATATCCTACGGCGAAACGAAGTAACAAAAAAGGTTGAAACAGTCAAATGCATCACTCCACTGTAGTCTTGTGAATATACACGTTGCATTTTATTTACAGTGCTTTCCAATGTATTACCGCTGATATTAATGGACGTATCATGTTGCCGTTGAGATTATCTATGTCTCCCTTTATTTTGTCCCTTCTTTTGTCATTCGGAGCCTAACACTTTTTCGTCCCTTCTTCTGGACGAATGCAAGGAGGAAATGTGTAAGATTGTTTTCTCCAGTTTTTATTGTTTATTTCATGGACTGAAAAACCAAACACAAGAAAAGGAACGTACACCACAGCCTGTGCATGACAAAACAAATCAACATAAGACCGTCAGAAAACTCCAAGACGGCAACCAAGCTACGTCAGTACAGAAGCAAAAGAGCAAGATGAAAATCCTTTAAAAAGGTAGCACTCTCGGCTTTAGTGAAGGACTTCGAAACACATCACACCCGGAAGGTGGGATTCAGCTTTCTATAGTGGACTAGAAGATTTGCGATATATTGATTTTGTACGTTCTGCTTTTTGTATTTATAAAATATACTCAACGGATTCCGTCGGATGGGAAACTTGAAATATCGTCGCTAAGATTGAACCCATGTAACGTAGACTTCTTACCAGGACAACTGCTTAACATGCAAAAGCACCAGCGCTATTCGTGACTGTTCGATATGAAACTCACTAAATATAAGGTATTGATTAAAGAAATGGAATAAATATGAACCGTTATATTGACAGCTAGTGAGCCCCGATGACACGAAGTACACAGCAAAAACTGAAACGCGGAAATAAATTAAAAGTCACCTCTAGCAAGGTAGGGAACTGAAGTTTATACAATCTTTTCAAAACCAATTCAAATGTTTTTCACTGTTCATGACATCGTTTCTTTTGCTCTTGATAGCAAAATGTTACGCCACACTAACACAAAAATTTAGAGAAACGTTATGAGATACTGTGCATCGCAATTAAAGGAAGAACAACGAACACTGGAAAAAATAAAAGTATAACTTAATGAAAACCGACCCAATGTATAAAACACAAGGTATAACCCAAAGAAAACCAACCCAATTTATAAAACAGAAGTATTACCCAATGAAAGCCATGCTGGTTCATTTAAGAATATTAGGGGGCGGAAGTTAATGATAGTATTTCTGAACGAACTGCCATTTACAACTAGAACATGTAGATATAAGCAAGTTTAAAAATTTTGCTTCCCCACTGTTATCCAAACAAACCACCTAATAATTTAAGAGGAAAGTTAAACTGCTGTATATATACACATTTTGTATTCATAGAAATACATATGACTTGTTGCACTACAGTTTTGAACTTATTCTCAAAACAAAATCTTCGTATTTGCTTGCCGAACTTCCAAAACCACTCAACATCATTAACCTCACTCAATTACAACTTAGACAGCCCTCCCGGTGGCGTAGTGGTCTAAGCACTGACTTCTAACCATTAGTCCGAAAATAATTCGGGTTCGAATCCCAATGAGGTATGGATGTTTTGTTTGCCTAACGGCACTACCTCACCCCGTTTGAGTTCCGCAATTATCACCAAGTTTCTGCTGTATACTTACCTTTACGTTCCTGTTTTTGTTCATGTTACCCGCACGAAATTTCCGCGCTCTTAATTTCTAACGGGTGAGAGCCCGGTAAGTTTAATTTTTATATTATAAGTGACTTTCCTGTTTGTGCTAGTTTGTTCATATCGGAGGCCATCAAAATGGCGGCTTCAGGTGAACATGAGCTGAAAAATACTAGTCACCGGATGTGCCGAATCCTCAGCTCCTGGCTCCAAACTCGCTATCTACTCCTAGCGTCCTTGAAGCCTCTTCTGCAGCTGTGAGTGCTCAGCTTCTCTCACTGACTATGCCAGCTGCCTGCCTTGACTCTCGTATGTGTTGCCATGTGACGGAGTTAGCCCTCTGTTCATCCAAAGGCATCCTTTACGTTCGACAGAGCTGTTCACGGTAACATCATTTTTCTTCGTCCTCTAATGGTGCCTTGTCGCCGACACTGTGCACTGGACTTTCCTCTAATAGCTATCGGATAGGTATCTTCGTTCCGCTTAATTATACTGTTTCCCAAACTGTTGAACACAGATTGAAGCTCGAGTTTGTTTTTTTGCTTTCCGGGATACGCCTATCTTCAAGAACGCTACTGCTCTTCGTTCAAAGTTCCTCAAAGAAATACTTACGCACATGGCTCGTCGCGGACGAAATATTTTTCATTTCTCTACCCTTTAATACCCTGACCAGGCGATTGCTGGTGGTTTTGACAAACGGGTATTGTCATGTTAATGAGGATTCGTTGTCTGAACGACCGACCGTCGTCCTGTGCTGTGCCTCCAACAATCACCGATAACTTCCTTTCAATGGCTGCCTCATTATGGAAGAATTGTTGGATCTATTCAGACACTTTCTGATGCTCATCTAGGGAATGAATTCCAATATATCAGGGGTCTTCTTTGCCTAGCAAACATTGTTTCTGCTTCTGAGGACGCTATCCAGCGCTGCCCTACATCTTTGACTATTGTCTTTGCAAATCGCTCTTACGAAATCGACTTCTTTAGATTGTCTTCGTTGCAAAGCGCTTGGTCATATCCTTTCAGCATGCCCCCATGAATTTAGTGCTGTTTCTTTGCCCACCAGTGTTCCATTCTGTCCTGCTCCTCCGAAACTAGTGTCTATCCAAACACCCCATTATATGTTACCATGACTGTGTTCCATCGCTCAATGTTGCTATATCTGCTCCTCTATCATCAGTCTCTGTACCTGCTATGTATCCTGTGTCTTCGGTCTCGCCTCTTGGATCACAGTTTTATTTAGTGGAGATTTAAAATGATTTATAGGACCTGGTGGTACAGAGACATGACAAACAGGCAGACATAAACAGGATACAGATATTTCACAGCAACAAATACAAATCCTACATAGTTTACAGCATGCCAAATGATCAATTTACACAGATTTAGACAGTTTTGATCAAGTAACATACTGTGAACAAGTATACATCAAACATGGGTTTTACAGTATGCTAAATGATCAATGTACACAGAAAACCAGTGCTGGACAAGTAACACATTGAGAGCCAGTGTCGAAAGACAAAAACAAACATTCATGCATCACCGGGATTCGAACCCGGACCCAACTAGAGTGAATGATCAGAAGCAGTCGCTTAGACCACTGCCCCAACGGGGCGGCGGATCACCGTTCGCGCAGACGCACGAAGCAACTGATTTTTTCTCTTCGGGTGTTTCTGCATAGCATTCTGTTCTCCTGCATTCACAAACTTTATGCACCGTACCATACAGATTGTGACGGATTCTGACCTGGTCACATGACTTCCGCAGAAGGAATGCAGTTATTTGCAAGGCGTATCTCCGATGCTCCGATTTCTGTCTCCCTGACACCTCTGACCGTTTCTCCTTCATCTGTTGTCAGAACCACCCTGATTGTTTCTGCCCATGTCTCTGATGCTGCTGAATATAAGGATGGTTTTTACCTCACTTGATTATTTCAACCCTACAAATCTAACGTTCGCCGCGCCTAGTGAGATTCCTTTAGTTGGACTGCTGCTCGTTGATTCTGGTCACGTTGCCGAACCACTTCCCCTACTCCCTGCAGCTCTACCTTATCTTGACTTTAAAATGCTGCTGATAGCTGTTTTCTGCTTGGCTGCCTATGGATCGCATATACCTGGACGCTTATAATGATGTCGCCGGCACCAGTCGATTCCACTAGAAGTATTTTCAAGATCTCCATTATGTGCGCTGTAAAACTACTCATGTCAATCCTCTTTCCGAACTCCTGCATTTGCTCTACGTTTTTACCGCTCAATCTTCTTTGATTACTGTTCCCAGGTGTTAATCCTCCACGAATCTGACTGGAAGTTGTTTCAGGATTTTGAAGATTGTGTGCCTACACTTCGTCGACTTTTCCGGAGACTTTTTTTTGTCATTGTCGGCTTCCTAGGCAGACTTGACAGGACTTTAACAATTGCTCTTGTTTAACTGTTATTTTTTCTTCAGCTGATCCGACTAGCTTGACTTTTGTACATCTAATGAACTTCTTGATTGTACTATTTAACGTGTTCTCCTGTTTTCTGCTTTGGAGAGGACCTTCTGGCTACGTATTTTTTGTATATTTCATTCAACGCACTGTAAATACCATTCTTCACTGTACTTTGCAATCAAATAAGTATTTGTTATATTCCCCTTCCCTGGAACCTGTGGCCTTAAATTATCGACGAGCGAATGCTTATAAAGCCCATCGAGTTGCTCACGGAGGTAATTAATTTCCTCTTCCCTGAAAATTATAAATTCCAAGAGAACAACCCTGATGGAAGATTGGCTTGAAGCTCTGAATTCTGACCAGTCGTCCGAAACGGACCCGAAGTTCCGATGTGGCATGTGTTTTGCTCTTGTCTCATGGGGCTGACTGCCATTTTTCTAGACCGAGAAGAGCTATATTTGTGAGTGCCACTGATTATAGACCTCAGATTTGCACGCTGTGCTCATTCGAACCGGAAAACAAAACGTAAAGTCCCATATTAACACATTGCGATGATCATTTTAAATACATTTGAAAATTAACTTATGCTAAATCGTTTAGAGCTCCGTAAGCAACAGTTAATTTGTTGTGTCCCCCCACCCCTCCTTTTAAAACAGATTCACTGACTGTTTTGATTCAGACCATCCCAAGAAAGTCACTAATGACCAACAGTTTTTGTATGTGCACAAAAGTTTGCAACTGACACCAGCTACTAGGATGGTCAGCAGAGATTAGGTCATAAGATATCATTAAAATAGTTATTCATTGAAGAGGTTATGAAATGGAAGTTCTGTTGTTTTCATTTCAAATCAGACTACATGTAAGACTGATGTATGAAAATATGTTTTGCGCCTCTCATTCACGATGTTGTTTATCAACGGACCCGGACAGCATCTCTATTTTCAATACTCAGAATTATACACATGAATCTTAACAGTCCGAACATGCCAAGGAAGTTTGAAAATGTTCACAAGGTTTTCAGCTTGAGATAAGGCTAAGTTATCGTATACGACAAAAAATAAATTTCACATAGCGGCGACTATCGGAAATGTAAAGAGCGCGGCTGCGGAATGACATCATACTGTATGTTTCGCTATCTGCTTCTGGGAGGAGTGTGGCACAATTGTGCTCTGTAATGTATTCGGTAAAAGTCGTTTGTTATGGCGCAGCAATTGGAGTTTTACTCGAAATTGGAAGTTCGCGAAGCAGTGCGATTTTTATGGGCAAAACGTTTGAATCCAACTGAAATCCATCGTGAAGTTTCCACTGTTCAGAGAGAACAGGCAATGTTTTTCCAGACAATCTTAAAACGGTGTAAGCAGTTCGAAGAAGGACGTACGGATTTCACAGAAGAACCGAAAAGAGGCAAACACCTTCGAACACCGTTGATGACATTTCGCCCGTGCGTAGGGTTGATTAGGGATAACCGCCTCAGTAAAATTCATGAAATTCTCGAAAATTAGGGGTCGTCATATGATAGTGTACACGAGTTGCGTATCTTATCTTCGATGCTCCGGTTTCTGTCTCCTTGACACCTCTGACCGTTTCTCCTTCATCTGTTGTCAGAGCCACCCTGATTGTTTCTGCCCATGTCTCTGATGCTGGTGAATATAAGGATGGTTTTTACCTCACTTGATTATTTCAAACCTACAAATCTAACGTTCGCCGCGCCTAGTGCCTTCTGCAACGGTATTCTGCTGAGGGTCACAATGTTTTGTGTCGAATCATCACAGGCGACGAAACGTGGATTCTCCATTTCAACCCTGAAACCAAACGACCGCTCATAGAATGGAAGCATGTCACCTCTCCAACAAGGAAGAAGTGCAAAGTCCAGCAGTTTGCGGCAACGACTGTTTTCTTTGACTCTGGAGGTGTTGTTTACACAGAATTTCTGCCAAAAGGGACGACTATCAATGCAGACTCATATTGTCAAATGCTACGAAATTTACGAAAGGCAAATAAGGACAGACGCAGGGGTAAGTTGAGCTAAGGTGTCATTCTGCTGCACGACAACGCCACACTCCACACAGCAAGGAAAACAAAGGAACTGCTGCAGCCATTCAAGTGGGAGGTGTGGCGACATCCACTGTACAGCCCCGACGCATCCCCGTGCGACTACCATTTCTTTGGCAAAATGAGACAGGACCTTAGTGGACAACGATTCAAAACCAATGATGCTGGGAAAACTGCGGTAATGAATAAATGTTGTACCTTTAAACAAACATACATCTCCTGAGTGTATCTTTGTTTATATATATATATATATATATATATATAATTAGAATTCACTCAAGTCACACTGACACAACTTCAAAAGAAAACCGGAAACAATTGTGTTACCAGCGGCTGAAGACCATTCATCATTGAAAGACATCACCAAGGGGTTTTGTTTTGAAGTTGTGTAATGTCAGTGTGACTGAGTGCGTGGCATGAGTGAATTCTAGGTTTATTTATATTACCTGTGTTTAATTCTAGCAGCTAAGCGCAGTCTTGAGATAGTGTGGATTTAACGTATTTTCTTACGTAATTCTTTAGTGTAATATACACTATATTGACAAAAGTCACCGGACACACCTTCAAAAACTAATGAACGGATCCGCTGCGTTGTTAAGATGCGCGGTACAGCTACAAACGGTATAAAAACGAGCCTGCAGCTGACCGCGATCATAACGTACTGTGAGGTTCAATGAAAATGTCGCGGCGGGAGAGAACTGACTTTGAGAAGGGAGAGATTGCTGGGTGTTATATTAGTGGGTTGTCCATAAGAGAATCCGGGAGGCATTTAAACATACCCAAGTCAACTGTTTTGGATGTACTGAATAAGTGGAAGACACATGGCGTGCCTGAAGCAGTAAAACGTACCGGCAGACCAAAGAAAATCAGTAATAGAGGACGTAGAAGCCTCTGGAGAGTAGTTACAGTTAATCGACGGAGTACTGTACAAGATCTCAGTGTACAGGTTAGTAAAAATGCTGGAACCTTGGTACGTACATTTACCATTCACGAAGAACTTCATTTCATGGGTTACCGTGGTCGTGCGGCTGCTCATAAGCCTTTCATCTCCACTCTGAATGCTACTCGTCGTTTAGCATGGTGTAAAGAACATTTATCGTGGACCGTAGATCAATGAAAACGAGCCCTATGGACTGATAAACCCAGATACACGATCCATCAGTCTGATGACTGTGTGTGGTATGGAGGCATCCGGGAGAGCGCTATTTAACACATTGTACTGTTCCTACGGTCAAGTATGGAGCTAGCAGTGTACTCGTATGGGGTCGTTTTTCGTGGTATGGTTCCGGTCCATTGGTTATATGTTAACCAGCACGTCTATCTCGATATTCTGGACAATTATGCCCTACCAACTCTGTGGCAATACTACGGAACCGAGCCTTGTTGGTACCAGCAGAATAATGCACCGAGCCATAAAGTAAGGACTGTTATGGCGTGGTTTAGCGATAATTCCGTATCGTGTGTGAACTGGCCAGCACAAAGCCCTGATCTTAATCCCATAGAGCACCTATGGGATGAATTAGAGCGCCGCATAAGAAGTTTGTAACCAAGGCCTACTACTAAGCAACAGTTAGCTCCAGCATTATGTACTGAATGGAAGCGCATACCTTTCGCTGTGATCCAAAACCTTGTCGAAAGCATGTCTCGGAGAGTAAGTGCATGCATTAAGGCCAAAGGTGGACCGACATCGTACTAATGTATGTCAATAAATGTTATGTTGTTTTTCCTCTTCTAGGTGTCCGGTGACTTTTGTCAATATAGTGTATAGAAAACGAGATAGGATGTATCTTTAGCGATGATACATTTTTTATACCTATTATATGAAAGAATCCTAGAACACGTACTGCATGAGCGAGTACAAGAGATACTCTCCTTTTTTACGATATCATGCAAATTGCAGATTTTTTTTCCGTTTTGGTGAGCTTGATAGAAATTTATATAAAAAGCCATAAAGCGATTGCGACGCAGTTTTTCATATTGCAAACTGACGTAACAGAATTTTGTTTTTCATTGCCATCTGAAAGACATACGTGAGAAACGGGGAAAAAAATAAACGATAACAAAAAAGAAAAAAAACCTCGTAAGAGCACAGCAAATTCAGTGAATACAAAAAAGGTCACTGCGATCCTGGATTACTGGACTTCACAAGAATCGGAGGATACATTTGTCGAGATGAGAGGCCGCCACCAAAAGAAAATTGTGTTCCGCTTTCGATAACAAGAAATAGACCCTTAGGCGCTGAGGCTTCTTCCGCCCATGACTACAAGGACAGCAACTGAATAGGCAGCTGTGAGGAGAAAAATTTTTCATCTGTCATGGCAATCTTACGCTTGGCTTCCTAAGATGTATTCACCAGACTTTAGTGTTGCTAACATACATAAATTTTAAAGGTGACAGCGTAAACTATTAATAAAAAGATGTTGAGATGAGGTGATGTAAATTGAACTCGTTTTTAAAACATGCAAATGTTTCTTTCTTTGCTCCCTCTGCGGATTCTAATTAGCTACAAGCATTCGCTCCCCTTTTAAGTAAAATCAGCATTTTCTTAGCATACTTTAACAAGTTAGTAAAATCATGCAATGCGTAAATTATGATACGATTTCCAACATACCAGAAATCATTACTCAAGTTATTACTCAAGTTATGAAGATAATGGCTGTGGAATAAATCTCGCTCCTCTGCCTTGACCCCATTTCGATTATATTCAACAGAACCGGTTCAGCATATTTCCGGAACAACATACTAAAGTTTTGTTGCAATAGAAGCATTTTTCCTCAAGTTATGAGGATAATGACTGTGGAATAAATCTCGCACCTGTGCCCTGTCCTTTGCCCCGATTTCGATGATATTCAAGAGAACTGGTTCAGTATACCTCCGGAATGACATAGTAAAGTTTTGTCGTAATCATATTTATGTAAGTTATGATGCATAAGGGCTATGGAATGGATCCCGCTCCTATGTCCTGACCTTTGATTCCATTTCCAATAGGGTTCGTCCCCAGTTGTCTCCTACCACATACTAAAATTTCATCGAAACATTTTTACGTGAGTTATCGTGCAGAAAGACAGACGGACAAAGCTGGAGCATATACGCTTGTTTAACTTACTGTTGGGAAGCGTAAAAAAGTAAGTCTTCCCAGCATAACTTGGTCTGTAGCTTTGTACACACATGTTCCATTCGCATGCGAAATTTGAAATCTTTTTTTTTCAACTAAATAAAGCACACAGTGAGAACGATTCAAGCAGTTTAATTTCTGTGGTGAACAGTTTGTGGCATTTACTTTTAAATGTTTTATTAGGGAAAAGTCATTTTTTGCGTTGGACGGGAGAAACTATGAGCAAATCGCATATGTATTCTGGATTCGTTGGCTCCTGGGTCGAAATTGCTCAATGGATGTTTAATTCCGGTGCTGTCGGCGTTTTATAGTTATAAAAAGACTAAACATTTATCTGAAATATTTCAGAGATCTTTTGTTGGCACAGAAGACACTAAGAAGTTCCACACATCGTTACACTAACTGTAACGTACCAGGAGATGTGACGTACCTGCCAGAAGGACGCACACGACATAAAGGCAGATAGTAGTCAGAACAAATGTCCGCGTAGCTTAATTGGTAGAGCAACTTATTCCGGAATGAGTGGACCCGGGTTCGAACCCCGGCGCGGATAAAAATGACGGAGAAATTCACTTCGTTATAATGGCGCCCGAACTATCCGGATGACCCGACCGTTCAAAATCTTGCATTGGTGTGATGTTATTTCCACACCGCGAGATAGGAAAAATATGAGCAGCACTTCGAAAGAAAAGAAAAATAAGGGGGAGATGATGTAACGTACCAGGAGATGTGACGTACCTGCCAGAAGGACGCACACGACATAAAGGCAGATAGTAGTCAGAACAAATGTCCGCGTAGCTTAATTGGTAGAGCAACTTATTCCGGAATGTGTGGACCCGGGTTCGAACCCCGGCGCGGATAAAAATGACGGAGAAATTCACTTCGTTATATAACGTTAATGTTATTAACTTTTTAGTAGTTAGTAATCCAAATTGTTTTTGCCTGTGCATTATGTGAAATGAAGTCACAAACTAGCAGTATATTCAAGAGATTTCAATATTTAAATTAGATTTAAGTATCTATATAAAATCACACTAACATGTAAATTCTTGAAAAAAAAATGCCCGTCTAAAAAATGGTTCACCTTCCCTTTCGCACACAAAAAAACTAAATATGACAGGTTCAGGGTACAGGAAGGATTTTCTCCAATTAAATGAAAGAATTCAGGTGTCTAACATAGAAGTGAAACAACTTTCAAGCGATATATAACATTTCTTTTTGAAGAATGCGAATAGAGGAATATTCACACACATTCAATATGCTCGAGTTTCATATGATATTGGAAACATAACATCCGGGCACCTAATGGGATGTCTGCTTATACAATATCGTCCACATATGTACCATTTGTAGCGCAGACTAATTTACAGCGGTATTCATTTTCACTTCAGCATCAAGAGAGAAGTTACGAGACATGTAAGGAGAAGCGCCATCACACAGGAATAAGACTGTAGAGCGGTACTTCTGTGATGAGACAAACAGCTTACGCACGTGGAAGAGCGCATGTCTCAGATTTTTCTGCGAAGAATAATGGCCAATAATCTTGTTACCTATAAGACCACAACAAACGCTAATTTTTGATAAACCTCACTTGGGCGATGTGGAGTTTTTGCTGTTTCTTAACTCGCCCACATATGTGAAATGTTGGTTTGAAACAACTGTGCTCAGGTACTCAGGACTGTAGTTCAGACAGCCCAAAAACGCACATAGTTGAGAATCAAATGAAGCGAAAAAATTAGGCTATCTGCTGAACCAGTTGGCGTATACATGGACAGAATTGCAGCCGTGTACGTGCAGCTTTATAGACAGTGACACGTGGAATTTGCCGTTCTTTATTGTCACGACAGGTGGAATTTTCTGAAAGGCAACACGTATACGTGGTTCACGTTCAATGTTACTTCTATTTTGACGCTTCCGAACAATGCCAGTTTCCTCAGAGATCTTCATTCACATATCAAGATTGCTTCGGGTTTACGGTGCCTTGGTAAACGGTTTTGCAGAATCTTTGCAAAAGGGTTGGGAAATACAGTTCATCCATCCATAACACACAGATGTATTGAGATGTTATGGTCCCATAACCCACGGAACAAGAATTATTCCTCTTTTTGCACTCTTCAATAAACCGTTATGAGGTTTCAGAATTGTTCCAATTCTCTGTAGACATTCAACAAGTTAAAATGAAATATACAATGAGAAAAAGGAATTGCTTGACATTTTCTGAAGATTAACATTTAATACGTTGTAACGTACCAGGAGATGTGACGTACCTGCCCGAAGGACGCACACCATATAAAAGGCAGATAGGAATCAGAATAAAACGTCTGCGTAGCTCAGTTGGTAGAGCGACTTGTTCCGGAATAAGCGGACTCGGGTTCGAACCCCGGCGTAGACCAGAAATGACGGAGAAATTTACTTCGTTATAATGGCGTCCGGATGACCCGACCGTTCAAAATCTCGCATAGGTGTGATGTTCTTTCCACACCGCGAGATAGGAAAAATAGAAGAATCCCAGCTTTCGACGAAAAAAATTAATAATTGGGAGATGATGTAAATGTGACTTACCTGCCCGAAGGACGCACACGATATAAAGGCAGATAGGAATCAGAATAAAAAGTCTGCGTAGCTCAGTTGGTAGAGCGACTTGTTCCGGAATAAGCGGACTCGGGTTCGAACCCCGGCGCGGATAAAAATGACGGAGAAATTTACTTCGTTATAACGTGAGCTTAAATGTTATCAATAGAAATTCAGTATCTTCCGATTGAAAGCTTACTTAACCTTCTCTTTGAAATAAGTTCAGAAAACAAATGCACTGTTCTGTTTTTTATACAATAGCAATCTAGAAGAAAAGAACTCCATTATTAACGGGCTTTCACCTGGTAATATATAACCTTTTGATCCAAATTAATGCATTGAGAATGACCCTTACCAAACGCCAAGGGTCATTCTCATAGTTTATGCTTCCCAATGCAAAAGAAGAAATTATATCTGACTAATACGTGCAGATCGAGAAGTTAAGCTCACATTCTGGGGTTTAAATTATAAACATCGACTGTACAATTTGACAAGTACCACAAATGTGAATATGTTTTATTTCACTTTTTTTAAAACCATGCGTAACAAAATTCTACAAGATGAAAGCGTTTTAGGTTAAATAACGTTTGTCAAGTACCAAACATCTGTGAAGTGCTTCTCACAGCAGACAGACTAAAGAAACGATAGGTACTAATTATATAGTTGTGGTATCATTAAAGGAAATAGAATATTTTGGTATGGACGAGTAAAAGAAAAACATCGCCCAAGGACTTAATTTGTAAGCAGCTGAAAATGGAAAATTTGACGCCGAGAAACTGAGAAGCTAATTAGTTGGTTATTATACTTAGACTGAACTTTACACGTATTCTACACAATAGGATAAAATACTTCATTGCTCCAAGCTTGAAAACCATACTCCAAAAATGACTTAATAGAATGCAGTTTTTTACCTACCTATTGATGCCACAAAGCCTTCCAGTTACCTCTTAACATGCCCTTGAACGAACAAATAACCTTATGTCCCAGTGGTAGTGTGGCAAAATTGTAGCCACTAACAAGAAAACTGACCTGAAAGCAATAACAGCAGACTAAGTTTTCTGGCTTTCAACATGGCTTGGAATCCAGCAGATGCGAACTTGAAAACAGGCCTGTTACCGAAAATATACACTGCCGTACAATTGCTAAGGACGGATGACAATAGCAACGATAGCAACCATAAAATGGAAGGCAGGAAAATGTGGAAATTAGCATAAGTGCGGGATACAGTAAGACGTGTTGTGCGTATGCAAATTTTGGATTGCCGAACTTGTTCGTCACGTCATAGCGCTGATAAGAGATATAAAGGATTTGACGCGTATTGACCGTTGTTGTTCAAACACAAAGTTGAAAGGGAAAGAATCAATTGACGAACTTGCAATTTTCAGTATGTCTTCCCGACATCACCTAGATGATTTTACGCGTGGCCGTATTATTAGCAAGATTGAAGAAGATTGGCAAGATTGAAGAAGGGCGAAAAATAACAGATGTTGCCAGGGAGTCCGACATCAGCCGCAGTGTTGTTTCAAGGCTTTGGAAATCATTTCAAACAAATGGAGAGTGTTGCAAACGTCACGGAAGAGGTCGTGTTCGCAGTACGACACCTGCAGAAGATCGGTACATAGTGCTATCAACAAAAAGACACAGGCGCAGCACAGCTAGTGAGGTAGCAAATCAGTTTATGGCTGCTACTGGCAAGCGGATCTCCCTAAAAACTGTCGCCAGACGTTTGCATGAAGGAGGACTATACGCCCGCCGTCATGTTGTGTGCATCCCATTGTCCAGACGTCACCGTACCGCCCGTTTGCAATGGTGCCATCAACATAGCAATTGGACTGATAACGACTGGTCTGCTGTCCTCTTCTCAGATGAGAGTAGATAGTCTATCGTCTGATTGTCGACGACAACTGATCTGGGGTGATAGTGGTACTGCATATTGTCCGGCAAACATACAGGAAAGGGACCGATATCCGACATGTAGTGTCATGGTATGAGCTGGCATCATGTTCAATAGCCGTACGTCCCTCTATGTGCTTCCAACTGGGACTATGACTGGCCAACGATACATTAATGATGTTCTGCTACCTCATGTTCGCATGTTCCGTGGTGCTGTCAATGATAGATTCATTTTCATGGACAACGCAACATGCCATCGAACAGTCGCTGTCCAGGAGTGTCTTGAGAGCGAGGATATTCAACGCCTCGCATGGCCAGCACGTTCTCCAGATCTGAATCAGATTGAAAATGTGTGGGATGCTTTGGGGAGGAGTCTTGCTGATCGCCAATGCCCTCCAATAAACAAGGACACCCTCATCCGTGCACTGACAGAGGAATGGGATAAATTACCCCGACAGCTGCTTGATAATGTTGTGCAAAGCATGACACGACGTGTGGAATCTTGCATCGCCCTCCATGGTGGCCATATCTCGTATTGACATCTTACGCCGGAACGCCTGCGGACGGTAATTGCATTTTTTTCACGTTTACGTATTCTGCACAAAATGGCCTGTTTGTCCCTTGAACACGTTCCAAGGCCTTCTGGATTTCAGAGCACAATAATTTGTCTTTCTTGTAATGTCCTGGCATTCTGACATTATTTTATTTCACTTAGCATCCAACCACACTTACTTTTTTATGCGCTATATAGCCATTTATGATCCGTCCTTAGCAATTGTCCAGCAGTGTATAACAACAAGATTTATCAGCTTATGGGAGCCTTTTCAATTCACCATTCATAAAAGTGGGACATCAGTGACAATGTTTTCTAAAAAAAGAAAAAAAAAAGGAAAGTTGAACTCACTGCAATCAATTTAACAAGAAAAAGAAGCCGAGGAAGCCAGAACCTCGAGAGACCCTAGTTAAAACATTCATGTAAGGTCACCATCCTGGGCAAACTGAATTCTGCCTTCAAATAACTAAACAAGAGATTTACGGAGAAGAGAGAGTTAAAAGAGGAAGTTTATTGATCGGGGTCTCACGATGAACATTGACAAAGGTGTTTATTTTTCTATCTGTGAGATCAAGGAAAACGCCCACAGAATTCCTGCTTGTTTTCCAAAACAGACTTTAAATTTACTGAGCAATGAAGCAGCAAACCTTTTAAGAAAACCTAGAAAGGTCTCTCTGAAGAGTTTTTTTCTTTATCTTTAAAATGCTTTTGTAAATATGACTTCCTGTTAAGATACTAGGAATTAAATAATAGAAATAGGGCTATAAACGCAGGACATTATTACGACCACTCATTGTAAGTGAGGATGGTCGAGTCATTAACAAACTAACGTTTTTATAGCAACTTTAAACATAATGGGTTTAACTGGTTCAGTGGACATGTCTAAATAAAATTATGTCCACAGACACATTCAAGTAGAGGTTCCAGAAAAGCCTAAAAATGTGCGTAATCCTAAGGCCTGGGTATGACTATTTTAGTGTTCTGATTTTTTTTTAGCACGTGTTTTGTGAAAAAAGATCGTGCTTCTGTTATCGGTTTGTCCGTCCGACCGTCAGTCCGTCTTTTCCCACGATATCTCTGCAACTATTAGTCAGATTTGAAAAATTCTTCTAGCATTCGGAAGCTTGAAATATGCAAATGATTGATCGTTCATTTCGTTTTTTTTAGAATGTACAATTTCGCCGGTAAAGGGCGTAAATGCAGATGATGTCGAATTCAAAAATACGTTTTATTCCACATATTTGCTTCTAAACATCCGACTGAATTTTTTTTTTATCATTCTATTCCATTTATGTCGAAGAGTATTTTAGATATAGTTACTTTTTCAAATTAAAAATAGATTTTCCGCTAGGGGGCGTAAAAGTCAATTACATTTTTCCCGATAACTCTTTTTCTAAAACTCCGATTTGAAACATTTTATCTTAAGCGGATACATCTTCTGATGGAAAATCTTTTGCATAAAATTTCAAATTTTTGGTAAAGAATACTTTGGCCACCAGGGAGCGTAAGTGTTAATTTTTCTTTCTGAAGTATTTGCCATGAAATCTGAGCTTCTAAAACATCGATTGAGAAAATTCTTTCATGGACTGATGCCACTCACATCGATAAACATTTTCGGAATACTTTCTTCTTAAAATGATGCACAGTTTCTCCGCCAGGGAGCATAGATGTACATCTTATTTTTGTCAATATCTCTACTTCTAGGGGTCCGATTTGAAAAATTTCTTTGTTGGATAGTGGTTTTCGTGTGACATGTTTTTCATATAATTTCAAAATTTTCAAGTATTTCATAGACTTTTCGCTAGGGGCGTAGCGGTAAATTGCGTTTCCCCCTATATCTCTGCTTCTAAATCTCCGATTTGAAAAATTCTTTCTGCACCGGATACAGCACCTGATATGAAATCGTTTGCACATAATTTCTAATTCTTGTAAGAAGTGGTTTGGGCCACCAGGTGGCGTAAGTCTTAATTTTCGCTTCTGTTGTATTTGCAGCAAAATATGAGCTTCCAAAATCTCGATTGAAAAAAAGTAGTTTGTTGACCGATACTACTCATGTTGACAAACATTTTAGGAAAATCTTCTTGAGAAAATGCATGGTTTCTACGCTAGGGGGCGTAGATTTATATCTTAGTTTTGTCAATATCTCTACTTCTAAGAGTACGATTTGAAAAATTCCTTCTTTCTTGGATAGTGTTTCCTATGCGCAATGTGTTCCCTATAAATTCAAAATTTTCAAGTATATCATAGACTTTCTCCGCTAGGGGGCACAAAGGTAAATTGCGTTTTCTGCGTTATTTCTGCTCCTAAGGCTCTGATTTGAAAAATTCTTCCTGTATCGCATACAACACCTGATGGAAAATATTTTTCACAGAATTTCTAATGTTTGGTAAAGAATGGTTTAGCCACCAAGGGTCATAAGTGTTAATTTCTGCTTCTGGAGTATTTGTTGCAAAATCTGGGCTCCTTAAAACTCGACATTTTTTTTTCTTGGACTGATACCGCTCATATGGATAAACCTTTTGAGAATACTTTCTTCCTAAAATAATGCATGGTTTTCCCACCAGGGGACGTAAAGTCACATCTTGTTTTTGTCGATATCTCTGTTTCTAAGAGTTCGTAAGCTCACGATTCCGTTTACAGCAATATCAGAGGGATTAAAAACCCGATTGAAAATCTTCTGTCTTTCGTCAGATCTATTGTTTTCCATACCGGTTCCATTTACTTTGAATAGCTTTGATAAATTTAATTTGCATCAGAACGGATTCAAAGGACGTGCTTATTACACCCTAAAATTCGGTGTCATCTTGTTTATTTTTGCATTCAAGCTACAATAAAAGCGTGGAAAGTTAGGAAGGGCTGATATTAAAAGCAAGACTTTTTTCCAATATTTTTTTAAAGGATACTTAAAGCTATTTCTTTTGACAAATAAAAGTTGGGCAAGCTAGACCAATGAACATTTATCAGCTACTTAAAAGAAACAGTATGAGCGGCACGTGTATTAAATGGGTACATTAGCTTTGAGAGTCTTATGGTACAAGAGCTTTGATACGTAGAGAGTCAAGAATCATTGGAATAAATTTCGGCAGTAGGGAAGTCACCTTGACAGTTATTCTGCTAACAAACTGCCACTGTTACAGATTCAGTACACTGACTGCAAAGTAAGAAGAATGCATACCTAGTGAAAGCAGTCAAACACCAGAAGTTGTGGCAGTACACTCCTGTTCAAATTACACTGTTACGGTTTCCAGTGTTTTGGCCAATATGTTCAATAAACTGTGTACGAAGTTGTGCAGAGAAAAACTAATAAATCCCTGCTTGGTTGAGACAGATTTGTCGATAGAGGAGGTGTTTGAACAAGAAAGAAATGCCGAGAACAAAAACAGATCTTTCAGAAAGGTTCTACAACACAGAAATAACGTTTTTGTCAATAACATTAAAATCCTTGATTTTGCAGTAACTACAGCGAAGAAATTAAATTAAGAGACGTATAAAACTTGGCTGGAGCTGCATTTGCAAGAAACAGTATAGTTTTGAAGAGCAATTTACCATTATGATTTAAGTGTTTAACAAATGCATCCTTACAAACTTCTTCCTTATACATATAGATAGGAGACATGAACCACCACAAAACAAACCTGCGGATGCTGCCAACATCTCAAAAGCGTGGAGTGATTTACTCTAGGTGTAACCAAGAAACACTGGTAAAAGTAACTCATGATCTGGAAAGTGTGTAGAGTCTGACATGATCAAAGTAAAGATCCTCTATTGGGATGGATACATTGCTAGAAGAATTGACCACCAATGGACAACTGAAATAAATGTCTGTGTATCCAAGGAGAGAAAACTGGTGGATGAAATTCGAAAACATGCCAATGTAACATGGAAGATCATTGCTTGAGACTGTTGCGGAAAATACTTCGGGAGACATTCATCCAGCAGTGGATTGAGATTTTTGCATGCCTGTAGGATGATATTCTACCTGGGGACATTCACTTAAGCAGTCTACGGGTTAAGTGTCAGAGTTAACTTTTCTCGGTCGTAGGAAGTAAAAGTTATATTCATGAAATACTGCTTCATGTTGTGACATACCAGATTAAGAAATAATACATCCGATTAATAAAGATAGCTTCCCATGTACTTTTTTTTTTTTTATCACGTTTACGAAGTATAGCACTAACTGGTTATTTTATTACCCTGATAAACCGGGAGGGGTTTTTATCATAGAGCACTAAACTCAAAAATAAAGAATAGGTCACACCTCAAAACTTGGAGTCTCGGTCTCACTTCGGTCTTCGGACCGACGAACATGCTGAAATACGTAAGTTATCTGACTAAAACTTAACACCAAGAACTGTACAGATTAAATGACGCCTAAAAACTGAAGGTATATCAAGCAAAGGTACGAAAAACTATAAAATTTTAGCTAAATGAGTGCGAAATTTCAAAATCAACGCCCCTTAACTCTTTAAGATGCCGATGTACTGTTCTTGAACTAAACGGTACCCAAAACGTTTGCTCCCACCAAAGAGAAATGTTCATATAGCAACCGGGTTTTACAAAAACTACGGCAAAGTAATTTATTTTACCCCCTCTCGTCTCATCAGCAGCGAAAATAAACCCATTATAGGTGATAAGCTCTCCTTCTGGTCTTATATTTCCTGTTCCATGACCTAAAAACTGATGATAGGAAGGGCTAGTCTCGCTGACACGAACATCATGCAACTGGGTAAGAAAAATTTACTCAAATGTCTTATCTCTCCTCCCTTAAACTTTGCTGCATTGCCATAGTCCTTTATCAGTGAATTTCTAAGAAGGGATTGGTGTCAATCCCTTATTAGAAATTCACTGTTATCTGTTATTCACTTCATCTGTTATTCAGATTGGCCTGAATGACCAATCTGAATAATAGATCTGAGGGCGAAAGCTACGTTTTTCGATGCTCTAGTGTTAAAGATAGCTCATGTGAGCAGCTTTGGGACCACGAAACATACCCTGAATGAATTCGTTCCAGTCGCTTTCGGCTCACTTCTTAGACACTGAATGTATTTTTTGAGTTGAGTTCAGCTCATTTTGTTAACCCCGAGTTAATTCGTTCCAGCCAGTTAAAGAGTTAAGGAATAACTTTCAACTACACTAATTGGGAAGAAAAAATCCAATCCCCCAGCCTGGTAGTTCATTTCCATAAATTTCTGCTGTTTTTCACAAATATCTTTCAAAATATTTTCCTAACTTTCAAGAAATTCAATCACGATATCTTTGCCATACCACCCGGTAGGTGTCTTGTTCGAAAAAGCAGAAAGTAATCTTGTGGCGCTATGCTTCGGAAAACATTATCTCCCTCAGAAAATTCCCCTATTTAATTTAAGTTTAACAAGTGTAACTGATAGTCTTTTACCAGCTGATGTACCTGAACCAAATGGTGTCCAAATTTTTCATCGCTTTCCAAACAATTTTTTTATGGCGACCTAGTTTTGTAAAAGCTACGACAAAACAATTCTTTCCTTTCTCATCTGAGCAGTACCAACTATACACCTGTCTCTTCTAGTACCTCATTCTCTACAATATGATCCACGGCTCGACGGGGAAGGGTTAGTCCTCCTGACACGGACATCATGCCACTGAGAAGAAGCAAGACAAGAGATTTAAACACCTCTTCTTTCTTAGATTCGTCGGTATTGTTATAGTCCGTTAAGCAGCTAATCTGTCGTAAAAGATTGGTGTTAATCATACTTCTAAATGACCGTTGTGAAAAGCAAAGGAAAAATGCGAAGTTTTCTTACGCGCAAATTCACTCGTTCCAGTCACCTTTAGCGCACTTCTAAGACAGCGAATATATTCATTCGAACTGGTTTCAGTCCATTTGCTTACCCCGAGTTAATTCATTCCAGACGGTAAATCTGTTAAGGATAGGAACATGTAAGTTACCTTTGAAAGGTTGGATAGATTTTGCATTATCAATATCGGAAATCTTGTAGGAGCAAGTTACCATAATCATCTAATCTTATTTTAGGGTTCTTAGCTAAATTCCACTACAAAAGCATTTTTTCTTATCTGACAAATTCATATATTTTGAGTACGGCTTATCTTAAAAAGTATTCAAATCATTGCGCTATTGTAAAATTTCTCTCTTAATCCTTAGTCACTATACACATCTATTTGCCAGATTAGAAATCTCGCTTCCCCGTTGGTTTGCTGTGAGAACGATAACTTTTTCCGACACACACTCTTAACGATATAGAGCCATGAATGTTCATGGCCATTTATTCCAATATCTAATTCGGCAGTACTGCCTCTAAACATGAGGCTGAAAAATATTTTGCGGATACTTTAGGCTTTAATGATATTTTTTTCATTCGTTATCATTGCTTTTAAATGCATCAACATTTTTGAAGGATAGCTTCCACAATGAGTAACATTTTGCAAGTTTCTTCCACAAGGCTTTGGGAAGCATTGTGGAGCATTTCCATTTGCTGCAATTTATTCCTTTGTGCAATCACGACAAAAATTTACAATCGGATATAGCTTTCAGTAAGACTCACATTTTGCTCATTATGTACTTTTCTTGATATACAGTCTTTTCGTTACGTGATGCAAGTTTACATGGTGTCTCAAAGGTCCTTGACACATTTTAAAGATTAGACTATTCGGGATATAAACATACTTTTTGCAGATTTTGTTAAATTACTTAAAGTTTTCTGTTTCCCAAATAGGTCACTAGGTGCCCCTACTGACCCAATTTGCAAGGTTAGTTGGAGCGCTTTCTCTGCTGGTGTGGGTCTATACCAGCAGAGTAAGCGCTATGTGTTGGTTGGTTTTTCAAATCTAAATTGGTGCTCAAGTGGAAAGAAACTTTCGTTCGAAATTTGGAAAAGATCCTCCAAATTCAAAAAGCATCTCAGCTGGGCACAAGAAGTTTCTGAAAACTAATCTCCCAGATAGGCCAAGATATGAATGACCAAGCACGGCTGAAGGCGACGTCGAAAGCATTCCATGAAGCCTTTTTACGTAGCCATATAAATCGACACAAACTGCCACAAAGGAATTCCCAATTCCTCATGCAACAGAGCATCGAGACTTATAAACTGCTGGACAATTGCTAAGGACGGATCATAAACGGCTATATAGCGCATAAAAAAGTAAGTGTGGTTGGATGCCAAGTGAAATAAAATAATGTCAGAATGCCAGGACATTACAAGAAAGACAATTTATTGTGCTCTGAAATCCAGAAGGCTTTGGAACGTGTTCAAGGGACAAATAGGCCATTTTGTGCAGAATACGTAAACGTGAAAAAAATGCAATTACCGTCCGCAGGCGTTCCGGCGTAAGATGTCAATACGGGATATGGCCATTATGGAGGGCAATGCAAGATTCCACACGTCGTGTCATGCTTTGCACAACATTATCAAGCAGCTGTTGGGGTAATTTATCCCATTCCTCTGTCAGTGCACGGATGTGGGTGTCCTTGTTTATTGGAGGGCATTGGCGACCAGCAAGACTCCTCCCCAAAGCACCCCACACATTTTCAATGGGATTCAGATCTGGAGAACGTGCTGGCCATACGAGGCGTTGAATATCCTCGCTCTCAAGACACTCCTGGACAGCGACTGTTTGATGACATTTGCGTTGTCGTCCATGAAAATGAATATCACCGACACCACCAGGGAACATGCGAACATGAGGTAGCAGAACATCATTGTTGTATCGTTGGCCAGTCATAGTCCCAGTTGGAAGCACAAAGAGGGACGTACGGTCATTGATCATGATGCCAGCCCATACCATGACACTACATGTTGGATATCGGTCCTTTTCCTGTATGTTTGCCAGACAATATGCAGTACCACTATCACGCCAGATCAGTTGTCGTCGACAATCAGACGATAGACTGTATCTACTCTCATCTGAGAAGAGGACAGCAGACCAGTCGTTATCAGTCCAATTGCGATGTTGATGGCACCCTTGCAAACGGGCGGTACGGTGACGTCTGGACAATGGGATGCACACAACAGGACGGCGGGCGTATAGTACTCCTTCATGCAAACGTCTAGCGACAGTTTTTCGGGAGATCCGCTTGCCAGTAGCAGCCATAAACTGATTTGCTACCACACTAGCTGTGCTGCGCCGGTGTCTTTTTGTTGATAGCACTATGTACAGATCTTCTGCAGGTGTCGTACTGCGAACACGACATCCCCCGTGACGTTTGCTACACTCTCCATTTGTTTGAAATGATTTCCAAAGAATTGAAACAACACTGTGGCTGACGTCGAACTCCCTGGCAACATCTGTTATTTTTCGCCCTTCTTCAATCTTGCCAATAATACGGCCACGCGTAAAATCATCTAGGTGATGTCGGAAAGACATACTGAAAATTGCAAGTTCGTCAATTGATTCCTTCCCTTTTAACTTTGCGTTTGAACAACAACGGTCAATACGCGTCAAATCCTTTATATCTCTTTTCAGCGCTATGACGTCACGAACAAGTTCGGCAATCCAAAATTTGCATACGCACAACACGTCTTACTGTATCCCGCAATTCTGCGAATTTCCACATTTTCCTGCCTTCCATTTTATGGTTGCTATCGTTGCTATTGTCATCCGTCCTTGGCAATTGTCTGGCAGTGAATTAAAAACTCCGCCTATGTGCCTACAAAATGCAGATGTTGCAAGTTTTACAGCCGTACGAAAAGCCACGCCGTTTTAAATTTTCTGTGGACATGCTAAATCATCTACAGGCAGATCCTAAGAAACATCGGTTTTACAGATAAAGCAACTTTTCACGTTAGGTCAACCGCCACAATATCAGAATTGAGAATCCACATTACTTCATCGAACATGTCCAAGATAGTCCTAAAGTGAATGTGTGGTGTGGCTTTAATGGCTGATCGTGTGATCGGACCTTTCTTTTTGCAGAATCAACAGAAGTCACAAAAGAAATTTATTTGGACATGATTAAAATTTGAGCTGTCCCACAAACTTGCCATTTACATCCTAAAAGCATTTGGCAACTAGATGATGCACTGCCACACTGGCTTAAGATTGTGCGAAAGTTTTTAAATAAGGAATTTCCAACCAGATGGATTGGACGAGGTGGACCAATCCCATGGCCTCCCCTCTCTCCAGATATCACGCCTCTAGACTTCTTGTTCGGATATATGAAAGACATTTTATGCATCCAAAGTGCAGTGTTGATGAACTGAAAACTCGCATAGTTGCTGCAATTGCATCTGTTACAGAATCAGCTTTGGCATGTCCATCGACAAAGATTTAATATCGGCTTGATTTACTCCACGCAACAAAAAGGTGCACATATCGAAGTTGATTAACTATACGAAAAAAACATTGAAGTAAATATACAAGACCTAAAAAAATGTTCCTATCCCGAATGGTTTTTAATCAATTTTTAGCACGTCTTTTGTAAAAAAAGGTCGTGCTTATGTTATCGGTTTGTCCGCCTGTACCCACGGTATCGCCTCCAACTATTAGTCCGATTTGAAAAATGCTTATTGCATTCGGAAGCTTGAAATATGCGAATGATGATCCTTCATTTCGTTTTTTTTTGTTTACGATGTACAATTTTGCCGCCAGAGGGCGTAAATGCAGATGATGTCGAATTCAAAATTAAGTTTTATTCCACATATTTGCTTCTAAACAACCGATTGAAAAAAATATTTTATCTTTCGATTCCATTTTTGGCGAAGAGTATTTTAAGATAAAGTTTCTTTTCAAATTAGGCATAAATTTTCCGCTAGGGGCGTAAAAGTAAATTACATTTTTCCCAATAACTTTTCTTCTAAAACTCAGATTTGAAAATTTTTTTCAGCTGATACATCTCCTGATGGAAAATCTTTTGCATATAATTTCGAATTTTTGGTAAAGAATACTTTGGCCACCACCAGGGGGCGTAAGTGTTAATTTTTTCTTCTCAAGTATTTGCCATAAAATCTGAGCTAAAATATCGATTGAAAAAATTATTTCGTGGACTGATGCCACTCACATCGGTAAACCTTTTCGAAATATTTTCTTCCTAAAATATACCATAGTTTCTCCGCCAGGGGGCTTAGACATATCTTATTTTTGTCAATATCTCTACTTCTAGGGGTCCAATTTGAAAAACCCCTTCTGTCTTGGATAGTGTTTTCAGTGTGACATGTTTTTCATATAATTTCAAAAATTTCAAGTAATTCATAGACTTTCCGCTAGGGGCCGTAAAGGTAAAAAACGTTTCCCCCTATATCTCTGCTTCTAAATCTCCGATTTGAAAAATTCTTTCTGCACCGGATACAGCTCCTGATGGGAAATCATTTACACATAACTTCTAATTTTTGTAAAAAAAAAAATGGTTAGGCCATCAGGTGGTGTAAGCCTTAATTTCCGCTTCTGATGTATTTGCAGCAAAATATGAGCTTCTAAAATCTCGACTGAAAAAAAAAACGTCGTTTATTGACAGATACTACTCATGTCGACAAACCTTTTAGGAACATTTTCTTCTTGAAGTAATGCATGGTTTCTACGCCAGGAGACGTAGATGTATATCTTATTTTTGTCAATATCTCTACTTCTAAAAGTCCGATTTGAAAAATTCCTTCTTTGTTGGATAGTGTTCCTGATGCGAAATGTTTTTCCTATAAATTCAAAATTTCAAGTAAATCATAGACTTTCCGCTAGGGCGCACGAAGGTAAATTGCGTTTTCTGCTCCTAAAACTCCGATTTGAAAATTTCTTCCTGTATCGCATACAAGACCTGATGGAAAATATTTTTCACATAATTTCCAATGTTTGGTAAAGAATGGTTTGGCCACCAGGGGTCATAAGTGTTAATTTCTGCTTCTGATGTATTTGTAACAAAATCTGGGCTCCTTAAAACTCGACAAAAAAAATTTTCTTGGACTGATACCGCTCATATGGATAAACCTTTTGAGAATACTTTCTGCCTAAAATAATGCATGGCTTCCCACCAGGGGACGTAAAGTCACATCTTATTTTTTTTTGGGGGGGGGGGGAGGTTCAACAACCACCGTGAGGAAATTAGTGGGCCCGTCCCGAATTCTGGGCCACTGGTTCCAGGGAAGCAGTAACAAAATCATCCATGCCTCCGTACTTGTATCATGGGAACATTTTTGCGTATTTATGGACATCTCCTTGAGAATTATGCAATAAAGTGTAGACATTAAAACATGACAACGACATTTCTAAGGTATATTTGAAGACAGTGAACGATTTCTTATAATGCATCTTGGTTAACGTACTCACTTATGAAAAGTCAATTACAGGAACGCTTATCAAAAGAAAAAGGTGAGTTTCAATATTATGTCAGATGAGTTTAACACAGATTTAATTTCCGAATAATACGTGGTATTTTTTTCCCCTCACATTTTCTCTATTAGAGATGCGTGTACATCCCATACTATTTAAAACACATGAGCATTACCTAAAAGATGTCGTGTGCGTGAAATTCTGCTAGCGAATGGCAATGACCAATTCTTAAAAGTCAGAAAATTTAAAATACTAAGTCTAGTGTATGGGTTAAAACAGGTTAATTTGAAGCCATGGTCCGGTTGAAATTACTCAATGTAAGACCAGAGATGACCTGCAACTCTACTAGTCACATTGGTTGTCAGATTTTATTAGCAGCCTCACAAAATTTCGAAACATTTTGTCAGGAATTATGGCAGCAAATTCAGGAAATGCTTAATTTTGCTGAAGACGTAAACTTTACAAAAACGTTCTAAATTAGCATGATTGAAGTTGTTTGAATAATGAGGAAAACGTTGTACAAAGCAAGAACCCAAATTTTAGCTTATCGCCCCTCTAAACGGATTTTCTCCAGTCATAAATTTTTAGAATATGAACAGTCTAAAAGGAAAGTTCAGTTGTATATTGTGAACAGTTTTGGTAGTTTGTAAATGTGATTTCACTCAAGAAATTGGAATACGACCGCACCATTTCTTACGTTTCAAATTACATTTGTAGTTCAGGTTTGCGAGATCAAACGAGATATCTGGAGTGGCAGAACAAACTTTTGTGCGGTTTGAATAATACGATACGAAGTACGTGAAATTGGGCATTGAGGGATAGAGTAACCATATAAAAATTATAATTTTTAGAGCAGCAGTTAACTGGTTCTTAGAAATTGGCTCGTTCAATATTTTTTGTGTATTACTCGTTGCTGAGTATTCCACAGTTTGTTTATTGATCTTTTGTGGCTAAAGCGCCATATTTGTCTAGAAAGCGCCGAAACACATTCCACGTGTAATGAAAAGTTTCCGTGGTCCAGGGGAAGTCCAAGCCCCTACAACAGCTAGAAAAACCTGTTGTATCAGTGCTATTATAACACGTGCTTTATATTAAAAAATATCCACATTTGCGGCACTTGCCTCAGTACAATAAAGTTTACTTTTAGCTTTTCACTACGATCAACAGAACTCCTTCGAATCAATTTCATACTGACTTAACTGTTCTAGCAATTTCGGGCATTCAGTATTTCTTGCGCTTATGCAAATATTGTGAAAATTCCATTTAGCTCGATATATATTTTTACCATCATCCTTAATCGCATTGACTAATACTTTCTGATAATTGTTACGTATTCCGCGGAAGAGTCCCCGAGCTTCATCCCTTATTGATGACGATATGTGATGATCTCGAATAAACAGAGCTCCAACATGTCTCCACAGAAGTTTCGGCAAATGTTTCCACTCACCTTTACAGGCTCAGACTCAGGTCCTTTTTCCGATTAAGGCCGAAAACATGCTTTTGAACACATAAGACATAACGGCTAGCTCACCACTTTCCATAGCACTCTTTCTTACGGCTATCAGGATTAGTTCCCATTCCGACGCGTGGTTGTAGAACCAGCCGGATCTCCTTGTCCCAGTGTGGTACACTTTCTACTGCCCTACGAAACTGCGATTTTTTCTAATCATCGCTTGATAACCTCTCATCGAAAAAAAAACTTCGGCACTTCCCTTTTCCATGCGAAGTTCAAGCCCCAAACTTCAAGAATGGATATTCTAGAACAGCGATTCTCCGGACTCTGGGTTCCATACTACCCGATCCCTCAGGGTACTAATGCCTATTATGAGAATCAACTTCTATATACCGCCCCGGTGACAGAGTAGTCAGAGGCATGCTGTTCGAAAGGCTGACTAATCATCCGAGCTGGAGCACCGTTTGAGTCCCGGATGAGGCATTGTAGGTGTGTTTGTTTTACCGGAGGAGAAGGGGGGATGGCTTTAGCCTCCTTGGAGTCAGTGACGCTGCATTATAGCCTGTAGACTCGTTTGAAATGCTTAAGAGTTGCTCATGGTGGTCCTTAATTCCCGAAACTCTTTTACGGGCACACCTTTTACGCGTCAATTCTTCAATGCGCCATCTTAAGGAAAGAACCTTTCCTCGTCAACACAAAGTTCAAGATGTCAGCTATTGGTAGCTGGCTGGCTGACAGACCTCGTGCACGAAAATATGGTCAAAGCTGCAGTCATGATACGAATTCTATCATTACCTCATTATCCTTCAACACACTAGCGAATTAAAATATCGAAATTTTTGACACGAACACGGCCTCGGTTGCTTAAGCGCAACTGCACTGAGTAGTGAAGACAGGAGAGAACAAATCTTTTCACATCTGCAGCCACCGCAACTGTCTGGCCAAACATTACTGTTCCGATAATATCGTACAAGAATTTTTAGGTTTCTGGAGAAGTTTTAGTAAAATACGTTACGTTATAGATTTTTCCGTAACAGATACCTTTTTGTGCACAATTCGCAAATGTACACCATGCTAGTTTTAAGAGAAATGCTTTATTTTATTTTTTTTTTTTTTAGATTGGAGGTTTAACGACCACCGTGAGCAACTCAATGGGCTATAAGCAGTCGCCCGTCCCTAATTTAGGGTCACTGGTTCCAGGGAAGGGAGAGAACCAGTGCCGTAAGACAAACACAACATCCATGCCTGACCGGGATTCGAACCCGGACCCCTTACGGACGAACGATCAGAGGCCAACGCCTTAGACCACTGCGCCACCGGGGCGGCGAGAAATGCTTTAACAGACGCATACAGCAAACACTGATCGAAGACAATATTGCGAATGTCTCGGAGGGTTTTACATCGTTCTTAGTCAGTATTTCTTGTGGGTTCTCAGTTGTGATAAAAAATTCAGTTTCGTTCTAGATAGAAATCGGTTACTCAGACAACTTTCATTCCCAAAGGGTTAAAATCGAAAAGTTAGCACGATAATAGTTGCAATGCATGGAAAGTAAAGTGTACTGAGTGCACACATTGATGTACTTTGCATGTTCACCGCACTTTAATTTTAGAAGCATAATTTCCCTAAAGCGGATACGTAGAAAAATAACTACAATAGTAGCTTCGTTTTATACACTAAAGAGCAATTGAATTAGAGATACCTGTCTAGTAAGGTGTAGCACCACCTTTCGCCCTGATGACGGTGGCGATTCGTCTCGGCATGGACTCGACAACACACCTGAAGCGTTGGGAAGCCATACGAATCCACGACTCCTGAACAAGCTCCCACAGCTCACGAAGATTTGATGGAGGGGGGTCAGAGCCTCAAACATCTCTCTCAATGGCATCCCAGATGTCATCGATGGGATTGAGGTCAGGGGACCTAGGTGGCCATGGAAGCGAGGTCACGTCGGTGGAGTGTTCATCCAACCATTCGTATACAATTCGGAAGCGATGGCATGGTGCATTGTCTTGTTGCAAGATGAGGTCCCCAGTAGGATGTTGAAGATGCACAAACGGGAGCAAATGGTCGTCCAGGATATCCCGGTAACGTTGACCTGTGAGGGACGATGTCACACGTACCAGGGGTCCTATTTCAGCCCACGTAAGCAGTTCCCAGACGAGAATGCCACCCCAACAAGCTTGAAGACTACCCTTCTCTCAAGAAGGATCCATGGCTTCATGTGGTTTGCGCCGTACTCGTATCCTGTCATCCGCATGTACCAACGTGAATCTTGACTTGTCAGTCCAGGCAACATTTTCCCCACATGTCTAGGGTCCATTGGCGATGTTCCCGCGCCCATGTTAATCTTTGCACATTGTGATGTGCGGTCAGTAGCGGTACCCTCTTGGGACGATGGCTTCTGTACCCCATAGCGAGGAGATGGTACTGGATGGTGTGGCTGCTTACTCGTTTTTGTGCACCAGCGTTAAATTGCCGAGTGATATCTTGTACTGTGGCCCGTCTATCCGCTGTTACAATGCTAGCTAGCCGACGATGACCCCGCTCATCCACACGCTGTTGTCCACGGCAGTTGGCCCTTGCAGGGATGGGTTTACCGGATTTGATGTACTCACGGTGCACCCGTGACACAGTGGCTCGTGAAAATCCCAGTGCCTGCACGACTTCCAAGATGGAGTTACCCATTCGTCGGGCTCCGAAAATTCACCCACGATCAAATGCGCTTGGATCCTTCAGTCTTACCCATACTGGGTCAGACTCTTACTGATTCCCATCGCATCACGCCTTATATTGTCGGATCGCTGCATACGTCATGTCGTTTCCGTTTACAGGGCCGCCCACAGCGCCACATTCGCATAAATCCAGCTGTCTCCAATTCAATTGCTCTTGAGTGTATAACTTCCTGCGTAGTTTACTCTCAGAATTTCTAAAGATACACATAACATCTCTATCAAGTCATCTGCCATATTGAAACCTTTGTAAAATGAGCTTTCAGTGGAGATTTGAAGCATAATTTGAAGTAGTTATGAATATAGCACGTGCTAAGAAATTAAGAAAACAGACTGAGCGGAATAGCTTTAAAGGCCGCCATAGCTCAGTCGGCTGCCGTTCTCTTTGGCAAGAGTTTGGTCTCAGCTTGAACACCCAACAACCAGCAAAGACTCCGTGCATCGGAAGTTATGTTAAGCCGGCGGTATTGACAACTCCCTTTAAAAATAAGTTCATCTGTTCCTTCATTCTTGAACTGCACTTTCTGCTTTGGCATTCTTCCACGATATCAGTTCGCTTTTCCCTGTCTAGCACTCCTAACCCTGACTATCGACTTTAATGTCAGCGTTCCCAGACCCATCGGCTTCGAACACGTGTGTAGCCCTCGCGGCAAGACCTTCCTTGGGTACAAACCCTACGAGAAATAGTTGTTTACTTGAATTCAGAAGCTTTAATTTCGTGTCAGAATCACTAGACTCATTTTATCGTGAATAGTACTTCAATTGCTTCGTTGAGCAGTTTTCAAATGGTACATATACACTGCAGTGCAAAAATTAAGGACGAGACGGTTTTTCGAATGTAACGTCGAACAGAAGTGCTCCATATCGACTCAAATCATACCATAAGATCCCCAAGATGTAAGAATATGGGACAAGAGAGCAAAACCGTCCAAACAAGGAATCCAAAGGATACAAAGGCACTTCATTGAAAAGGTAGCTTCGAGCACAACTGGGCAGAAGACAGAAACGTCCATGTGACAGGCTGCTACGAAGAAAAATCCAGTCTTTAGTAGGGGGATATGATCACCCCGGACTGCGTTGCAGGATTTACAACGTCTGTCCATGCTGAGGACGAGGTTGTCAAGGAGCTGTTGAGGCATCGCGGCCCATTCCTCTTGTAGCGCCAATCGGTTCTGCGGAATCGTTGCTGGCTGCTGGTGACGTGCTGCCAAGCGTCTCCCAAGAAGGTCCCACACGTGTTCGATTGGATTTAGGTCCGGGGACCTTGCGGGCCAATCCATGCGTTAAATATCATCACTCTCCAACAGCTCTGCAGCAGCCACTGTACGATGAAGTGTAGCGTTTTCGTCCATGAAAAGGAACTCAGGACCCACAGCACCTCTAAACAGACGCACGTGAGGCAGGAGAACCTCGGTACAATAACGGACACCAGTGATGACAACCTCCTTGGAAAATGTGGAGGTCAGTACGGCTACCAAGCATGATACCGCCCCAAACGAGAACTCCGCCACCTCCAAACCGGTCCCTTTCGATGATGGTGGAGGTGTGATTGCGTGTTCCCTGCTCTCTCCAGATGTGTATACGTCCAGAGTCGCTCGTCAGACTAAATCGGCTCTCATCCGTAAAGAGAACTCGACCCCATTGCTGATGTGTCCAGTTCTTGTCTTCCTGGCACCACAGAAACCGCCGTCTCCGATGAGCAGGCGTTAATGGCACACACCGTACTGGTCGTCACGCAAATAGACCACCTTTTTGCAGCCTCCTAGCCACGGTAAAACGTGATAACCGACGTCCAGTTGTCTGTTGCATGTGCCTTGCGATTTCTCCAGCTGTCTGCCGTCTGTCTCTTCTCGCCTGTAGGAAAATATACCGGTCTTCCGCCACCGTGGTTGCTTATGGACGACCAGTGCTAAACTCTCGGACAGCTGTTCCTGTTGTTTGAACTGCTCTCCAAGCTCGTGAAACGATGCTGTGAGCAATCCCGAACTCCTCGGCCACACTAGTCACACTTCGACCTTCTTCCAACTTTCCAATGACGCGACCTCGGGTAAAGTCATCCAGATGTCGTCTACTGGATTGCCTGTTGGCCATATCACACGGTGGCAGCAACTCGACGTCGTTTAAACCGATGTACACCGTGCAATAGCTTTCACCGATTTGCTGAGCGTACACCACCTGTGTGCTTTATACCCTTCCGACACTCCCCACCCTACGTCATGCTGCATATATGCGCATGCCCTACCGTACCGGACCCTAGTCTATCTCCTGAGTGGTCTTTCGGTCCGTGTCCGTTCTGCCTGCTCGTTCTGCTGTTAGGCTAATTTCTGCTCTTCGTCCTTAATTTTTGCCCACCAGTGTATTTGTTGTAGAAATAATTTGGATGAATTATTTCTCAAACTGAAAATTATTAAGAACAGTTCTCGCTTTTCACGTAATTTTATTTTCAAAATACTATTTTTAAAGATACCTAATATTTGACTTAACGATCGAAAATTTATTTTGTCCAGTATCGAAGTGAATGTAGCAGTTTTTAAAAAGGGAATCAATGCTAAAGTGAGCCAAAAAAACTTCGGGTTCGAAGTAGAAGTCTGCAAAAAGTTAGAGTTCTTTATGCTACATATTTTTTTTCTTTTCGTGATAAAAAAGGAGTTTCAGTATCGGTCATACCTGGCGAAACCTGGTCTGTGGAAAAAGTATAGAATAAAAAAAAATGATACTTCAGTGGAACGGCACATCTTTTTTGCGTGAAGAAAGTAACAACACAAAAAAGAAAATGGAAGTGCGTGTAAGAAGAGTCATATCTTTCAAATGTCAATCACCTTCTGTCAACAAAGGCAGGAAAGTAGAATCCAACCTTCAAAGCTGTCGATCGAACTAAGTGTATTTCGGCAACTGCATGCGATATGGAAAGAAAAGGAGCATCGGGAGATGAGAAGATTCAATATTTCTTGCTCGATGGCAAACAGGAAACAGTCTTACATCCAGAACTTTAGGAGATAGTGTATGTTCTTAATATCTCAGTTCAGAGGAAAATCATTTAGGATTTCTGCAAAAATCATAATTATCAAAAGAATTCTGAATACGCCAATAACTAAGGTTACGACAACAACTAGGCGTAATCTGCTTGCAATTACAAGTAGATTCACCTTAACACTTTTTTTTCTTTTTTTTGTTTGGAGGTTTAACGACCATCGTGAGCAACTCAATGGTCTATAAGCAGTCGACCGTCCCTAATTTAGCGTCACTGGTTCCAGGAAAGGGAGAGAGCCAGTGCCGTAAGACAAACACAACATCCATGCCTCACCGGGATTCGAACACGGACCTCTTTCGGACAAATGATCAGAAGCCATCGCTTAGACCACTGCGCCACCGGGGTGGCTCTTAACACTTCAAATATATTTTTCTTGCTGCAATTACTATATAAGTAATCATACTCCTACTGCCTTCTTCAGACTAGTGGCAAATACAGAATGGGCTTGTTTACTAAATTTGGAGTGACACACAACAATCTGCAACATAGATCCTATGCAGTGGCGTAACAGATTATGCTCGTGCCATCCCGCATGATTTTTGAAGTCATCTAAATCAGCCACCATTAAATGCCCAGGTCTTATGTTCGTCACATATCAACCCACTTCCAGTCTCTCAGCCCGCCACATTTTTATCGTTTACTTCATGTTAACGTTTTATATTTTTTAATGTTTTGAGATATCGTTTATTTGTAAATCAGGTCAGGTAAGTAAACCGGAGTGAGAGATTCGCCTACAGCTGATTGTTCCAGTTAGAGAGAAAGGCCAAGGAAGTCATGGGAGGATCAGATTCAGGAGTGTCTGCATGAGAAATATAAGTATGAATTATAGAATATCTTGTGTACGGCGTGTGATGAATGCCAGTGAAGCCCGAGTTGTATGTCAACATCGCTGTAAATGAAGAAGTTTGGTACGATCACGAGAAACTGAAGTTTTGCTGAAAAACCAATTTCAAAATTAATTTTACGAGTTTTAAAGATACAGTTCTAAACAGAAGATATGGAAATTCTATTTTAAGTAATAAAAATCGCTGTCCGAATTTATATATTGCAAGCACGAATGCCTTTATTTATAAACTACCAAAAGGTCATAGAACGATTCATAGCGAGATCTAAAAGCTAATGTTCTTTCCCGATTTTCTGTCGATGTCAGCTTATATAGGATTCCGGGAGAAAGCCATATGTGGGTGAAGTCTTTTACGAAATACTTACAGAAATCTGATGGGACCATTGGCTTATAACAGCTTATTCCGTACAGCGAAAGAACCTTTATAAGCATATTTCAGTGCACAACAGTCTCTATAAACCTCTCTGCCTGTAGTTTCGTTCGACTTGCTCTATCGCAACATGTTCAAACCATTGCAGTAAATTTAAAATAAAGCAAAGTACTGATTTCGAAGGTCTGTGCTCTCTATTGAGTCGAAAGGCATGGAGTTTCGTTCCAATTCTCTATCGCAAACATATCAGCGCCGAGATAATAAAATCACAGAATGTCTTCGAAATATACCATCCTCCACGATGCCAGTGCCAATTCACAAATTTCTCTAACAGTTTGATTAAATTTGAAGCGTTGGTAAAATGATTGCACGTCTGTCACGGTGCAGAACAGCATAGAAAGCCAATGAAGTACAATAATCTAGTTTAACAACAAACGCCATCTCATATCTACTTTCCTGATTTATAGAAATGTTCAAGAATTTTAAACTCTCTAGAAATATATATTGTACACTAAAGTGCCAGAAAAAACTGGTTTACCAGTCTAATACTTGGTAGGACGACCACCGGAGCACAAGACTGCCGAAATACGACGGGGCATGGACTCCACTAGCTTCTGAAAATATGCTGTAGGCAAAGTACACTACACTTCCTGCAGAGCGTTCCACAATTCGGGTGTATTCCGAGGTCTCGGATTCCTGTGTTTGATAACGCGTTGCATGGCATCCCAAATATGTTCTAACACGTTCAGATCTGGGGACTTGGGCGGAAATGGCAACACCCCAATTTCAGATGAATGCTCCTCTAACCATAATGTGGCGTCCCGACACTTGTGTGGAAGTGCATTGTCCTGTTGGAACAAACCCAACCCAACAGCATTAATGCAGGACATGAACGGGTGTACCTCGTCAGAAAGGATGCGCACATAGCGTTGGCTGGTCACAAACGTTTGTAGACGTACCAGGGATCCAAGTGAAGTCCAGCTAAACACACCCCATACCATTACGGACCCCCCACCAGCAAGTACGGTTCTCTGTTGACAGGCGGGATTCATGGCTTCATGGGGTTTGCGCCACACACGAATCCTTCCATCTGCCCGATACATTTGCAAACGCGACTCGTCAGAACAGGCTACTTGTTTCCAGTCATCAAGTGTGTAGAGGCGGTGTTGCTGTGTCCAAGCGAGGCGCATAGCTGTGTCGTACACCCATCAAGGGGACTCGAGTTGAGAGTCTGCTCCCAAAGGTCATATCGTGCGGGGTACGTTGCACCGTCCAGACGCTGATGATTGTTGAGGCTCCAGCATTGAATTCCGATGATACCTGCTAGTGTTGCACGTCCATCGCGTGAAACTATTCTTGACAGCCGACGATGGTCGCGTTCACCCAATGTCTCTTTACAGCCACACTTGTATCCTAGGTTGGAGGTTTTGCCGGAATTCTTGTAGTCACGGTACACATTTTCAATGGTCGTCCGTGAAAATCCGAACTTCGTTTCTACCTCCCATCTCACGAGCGCCAACTATGACACCGCGTTGAAAATCGCTAAATCGTTATTACTTGTTATTGTCATGCTGCAAACAGCTCTGACAGCTGGCAAGGATGTCTATCGCTTTATATACGCACTGGCGGAAGCAAACGAGTACGCGCATAGGTGACGTTGCTATGTATTTTGCATAAGCTCGTCTGCACCATTTTTTTCTAGCACTGCAGTGTATAACATCACGGTCCATAAAACAGAAATTTTCTTTTGGGACATCATATGGAAATATTTCTGCGTACTGCTCAAGGAGAAACTTAACCGAGTTTGTAAATTCTACACTGATTGATGTCAGGTGTGTACGACAACAACGTACACGCGAAATTCATTCAAAACCCATATAAAAAAAGGTAATGACGAATTACATCCACACTGAACTTGAGAAGTTCCGGATGGCGCTTCATTTTAAGGAACAAAATACTCCAAATCTTCAACACGTTTTAGAAAGCTACTTACTAAATATAAACCAACACTATTGCCACAATGATTACGCCGAATGTTCCGCAGTTCCGATATACATGTTAAACAAATCAAACCTATAGTAACACCAACATTTGCTTTATTTCTTTAATTCGAAGTTCTTGGCCCAGGGTTACCCGAATGCACCAAGGCTATAGAAACATATAAAAAGTATCTGCTCGTGCAGTAGAGGCCAAATACCAATCAAGTGGAAAGCCACGTGACCCTTTGTGTTGCAACACGTACTTCAGAGTAATGTTCAAATGTGCGACGTTTAAATTAGAGTGAAATCGCTATGAATTAACTCAGCAAAACCCTGGGTCTAATCATATTTTGTCTCGTTCCTATGTCAAACAAATTATTCCTGCAGCCTAGCTTCTTGCTTGCTCGGGAGTACGACTCGTGTGAAGAATCTGCAGAAATGTTAGTCAAACAGTTTATTCGACAGAATAGGTCAGTTATAGGAAGAAAAATATTTATAGCTGTGGGGATATCCTCTGGCAATGAAGTAAGCTGAGGAGGCAGCCGGGAACATGCACCCGATAACTAGCATTTCCACTCGTCCTGGGGAATAGGAGGCAATGTGTACACACTGGCCCTGGAAAATTAAGAGCTTTAAATACTTCGGTGAAAATAGTGTAAGATTGATTTTCCCCATTTACTATTTGGTCAGATACCTTACATTTTCTCTTTTAACCAATCTAATACGAAATGGCATTTCTTAAAGTCGAAGAATAATAAGAAAACAGGCAACATACCGGAAATGGGCTTCCTTTGAGGTAACTAATTGACGTTTAAAACAACAACATCCAAAGAATCCTAAACTGCATTCTTTCTTCGAACACTTGTCTCCTTGAATAGCAGTTTGTATTTCAATAAACATGGGAACTAGTTTTTTTGCACACTCATTTTAATGGAATTCAGGAACGAACACTATTCTCTCCCTTAGGTGTACACTGCACATCGTGCTGGGTGGACCCTTTGCCTTCTGGTACGGGAACTCCTTCCTGGTCATATTGGACGTCTTCCATTCTAACACGCTGGTAAAGAACAAACTGCAGTGACCTGTTTGGCACAATTGCGGCTGACCTTCACCTTTTCGCTTTATGTAAGAAAGAAGTTTTATTTAGCTTTTCTGGATTTAACGACCACTATCAGCAACTCTGAGGGCTATAAGCAGTCTCCCACTCGTTAGCGACTGCGAATAACCCATGCTTCACCTGGGACTCGTACCAAAGACCACTCATGCGCCATCTGGAACTCGTACCAAAGACCACACATGCGTCATCAGGAACTCGTACCAAAGACCAAAAGATTTGCCAGAAATCTATTACGTTTATACCCAATCGGCGATGGGGCGGCTCCATAGAAAGTGATTTAAAGTATCACTTCCTTTTCATATGGAGCTTCACAACAGGATTCCCAGACTTCAAGAATGAGAACCTCTGGATCCAGTTATTGTCTCACTGTCGGTCATACGGTGTTTTCATAGGGCACTGAAGCGCTATGTATTAGTTATGCACGGTCACAGCGTTAACGTAAGCAGGCATCAAAATTTCGTCGCCCAAAAAGTCAAATTGTATCAGTTGCTAAACTTAGTTCTCATACACCATAATGATGGTAAATTTCTTCCCATTCGTACGATGTGCTACATAAATGGCAATTTGAACACGCATTACTTTTACGATATCCTTCAAAATAGTTTCGTGGTAACGCGAGGTGAATGTTAAACTAGACGGACGAGGTCGATTCTGCGTAACCATTTCCCGACGAATTTGGAAAGATGGGATAAAAGTTTAGGTATTTCTGTAGTTTCAAGATACACATTGGTCAATTTTCTTTTTGCATCAGGACATTTATGATTGTAGTTTATATGTTCTATTCGTTTTGGATTCAGAAAACAAAATTTCACCTTCTTTCCTACTTATGCGGACTTTATGTAGATACATGCAAGCTTATTTGGTTGCAGATTGCCTGGCTGTGCTGCACAGTGAGGCTTACGTATGGAAGGATCTCTTCCATATTCATGCTGATAACTCCTTTTCTTTCCCGCCCCGGTGGGGCAGTGGTCTAAGCGATGGCTTCTTATCTTCGCCCAGGAAGGAGTCTGGGTTTGAATCCCGATGAAGCATGGACGTTGTGTTTTGTAAAATATAAGGGGCGTGAATTCACGCAAAATTTCTGAAAATAACGTGCAGCAAAGTTGCCGGTAGGTATCCATGTTTTTCAGAAATTTCCGTTTTTAAAAGTGCCCGGTGGCGCAGTGGTCTAAGCAATGGCCTCTGATCATTCGTCCGAAAAGGGTCCGGGTTGGAATTCCGATGAGGCATGGATGTTGTGTTTGTCTTCGGGCACTGGCTCTCTCCCTTCCCTGGAACCAGTGACCCTAAATTAGGGACGGGCGACTACTTATAGCCCATTGAGTTGCTCACGGTGGTCGTTAAACCTCCAATTAAAAAAAAATAGAATGGGCATCGGTCTATAGCATCTGCATTTACGCCCACAAACAACCACATTAAGTATAGTGAAGGGACACTGCTATAGCCACGTTGGTACTTGTAAGCACGCACACGTTTTAGCAAGTCTTTTTCCAAAATCAAATATTTTAGTCCCAATAAAAATGATCGTAAATTTGTTCACATTACCGAAGACAGTAATTGTAATAAATACTTCATAGAGGCATATCCGCTGTATTTCTAACGATGTGATTAAAAAGTTTCATAGTATATATTCTTGCAGCGAAGATAAGGAAAAAATGCTTCGCTCACATCGCTTCCGCAGAGTTAAGATTTTCTTTTAGCTTGGGAGTTTCATCACCACCGTGAGCAGATCCATATGTTATAGACAGTTGCCTATCCGTAATTTGTTCTAGGAAGGAGATAGAGCCAGTTCCGTGAGAAAATCACCATTCAAATATTCAATGGTATTCGGACCCGGACCCATCACAGGTGGAAATGTTAGTGGCTAGCGCCTCGTACCACTGGGCCACCGTTATGTAAGATACCAGTTTTACTTTTAAGGGAGGCAGATCAACGGCCACCGTGAACAAACTCGATGGACTGTAAGCAGTAGACAACCCGTAATTTAGGGCCACTGGTTCCAGGGAACGGGCAGAGCCAGTGCTAAAGATAAACTCAACATCTATGCCCCACTAGGATTCGAACTGGACCATTTATGAAGAATGGTCAGAAACCAGCGCTTAGTCCATCGCGCTACCGGGGCTGCTGTCACAGCTTCTATAAGTTAAAATAAAATACTATGTATTGGTAGAACAAAAATACACTACCTTTGACTTTTTTTTTTTTTTTGAGAGGGAGGGGGTAGTGACCACCGTGAGCAACTCGACCGGGCTATAAGCAGTCGCTCGTCCCTAATTTAGGGTCATTGGTTCCAGGGATGAAAAGAATCAGTGTCGTAAGACACAATATCCATGCCCCAGCGAGACTCGACGAATGGTCAGAAGCTAGTGCTTAGACCACTGCGCCGTCAGGGAGACATTATGCTTCTTCCTGGACTAGAACCGAATTCAAACTTTGACGACTATCCAAAACCTCAGACCACTCTTCCACCGTAGCAGCAATTTCAGTTCTTGTAGTATGCTTAATAAAAAAATACCATGTCCATTAGTTGCTTCACTAATAAGCTTTCGCCAGTGCGTCTTCTCAGTGTATACGAATGTAAAACACGAACAGATCTCAACAACATTAATAACAAGGAACTGTTCACCAATTACACTTAAAATAGTATACCAAATAGTAGATTGAGTTACTGTGTTCAAATTGTTGAAGTGTTCTATTATCCAGTCTTCACTTAGCTAAAGTGAAAATCCTACAAATACGTAGCGTCAGTGAATAAACAAAGACTGTAGCTGTGTGTCGCTAAAACATGGGAAGAGTGATGTCTTTGTTTATTCACTGACGCCACGTATTTTTAGGATTTTAACTTTGGATCTCGCCCTTTGGATTTAAATGCTATCATTAATATATAGCCAGTTCCGTTAATGCCCACCAAATAGAGACGTCTCAGTAGCTAAGCCCATCTTACGGAGTTATGTCAGAAACCGACAGAAAAACACATAGCGCCGTGGATTGTTTGCCACCACGGTGTAAGGCTAACACGCTCTGCTAGATAGAGATATCTGCGGTTCGATTCACCAGCAGTTGCCGAATAACAATTTTTTCGGTTGCTGTGTGTTGCTAAAACGTGGAAAGAGCGATGCATTTGTTTATTCTTCAGTTAGCTGTCTACCTTCCTTGAAAAAGACATCTGGTTGATATGAGAAAGCTTGGAAACTGATTTATATTCTACGCCAAGAAATTCTGATTACTGGTACAGTTATACTATTTTAAGATCTCAGTCGATTAAGCGTAACTACGTAATAATGCCGAGTGAAATAAAAGACTCATATAGCCATGGCATCGATAAAAACTCCTGAAATGATAAAGATTTCTACAAAGCAACGTTATCACTGAGTATTGAAATGTACTATGAGAAACACCTTTCCCCATAAAGGAACCTAGTACCCACAGTCTATCACTTTCTATTCAAAATTATCTAGATTGAGCTGGAATATCAGGTTCAGAGTTAATATCTACTTTATGGACGGACTTTTATTTACGAACGTTTTCACGTAATTTCTAAGTGTGCGTGTATTGCTTCGCAATGTTTAACACACAGTCATCTCAGACCCACCACGAAGGAGCAAAATCACTACCTTGTCATACAGTTCATGTGCGGATAATTTTTATAGAAAATAAATTTCAATACTCTAGTATACAGTTTTTTTTATACGCAAAGATACAAATTCGTAGAAATATTGAATTCAACGGACGACTTGGTCAAATCGCTGGCTTCCAATATGTGTAGCAGCGAGTTTACACTTATCTTTAGTGGTCCCCCAGGTAGCACGGCCTTGCAATTTAATGTAGGCCCAACACTGAGCCACCGTCTTCTTTTCCTAAAAGACTGAGCACAGTGTTGGCCGTACGTTAAATTGGAATGCTGTACTACCTGGACAGTGGCTACTGACTCGCAAGACACAATTGCTGATTTCGTAAAGGCAAAACCGCCGCAAAAAAACTACCACATTAAAAAAATTATAGTTGAACAATATTATTTACCCATAACATTTAGAGTGCTAGTGATATGTTCCAGTTACTATTCATAGCTGTGCCCCTACCCCGATAGGACACATCTAAAAATAAAACTGACAGGTCACAAAACCCTCTCGCGCGTATCGAACAGACATTGTTTGTAGATTTCTGGGATGGTTTTTATAGCAGAGAATTAAATCTTATGTTGTGATTTTTTTGGGTTAGAGGCGCAGATAATTTCTTTACCCCTTCAAGTTGGGTGTGAGCAGATTGTATGTAAATATAGCAAATAGATACGCGCCAACCTTGAGAACTACATGAACGTTTTCGTAAATAGTACGAGTAGTTAACCTGCATTTCTCTTCGCATTCCACTGAAAAATCAATAGATACATGTTCAATCGTAAGGAGCAGTATCAAATAACATTTCAGTGCTTTGGAGATTTCCCTGCATACCACTCCTCTCAAGCTGAAAGTAGACTTTAAACTCAAGCGTGGTTAGTAAAACCAGTCTTTCTTTGCTTTACAAGATTTACTCGACTTGGTCTTCCTGAATATTCAAGCAATTCGTTTTCAATTCACTATAGGTAGCAAGTATTTTCTAAGTAAAATCTAAAACTCCAAAAATCACAACCAGAAATAAATTTACACACATAAATAAAAAATTGCCGTTTTCTAAGAAAATTGGATAAACTAGCGCAGTATAGAACAACAGCACTTCTAAATCAGCTTTAGGTATTTCAAAAGAGAAATGTTTCATGTTAATAAGCTTACCTTCAAATGAGTGGAAAGTAGTTAGCGAATCATTATCCCCAGCACCCTACATTGCAAGAACAATTTCAAAAAGTAATCGAGGTAGTTGCTTCGATGCACCTTGGACCTTGTTGAGAAGAACCGTACCTCACCGTACACGTAGGCTTAACCAGCATCAATCACATTCTTCAACTACAGTGATTATCCACTAAATCAAATCGAAATGTCGGCAGTAAATATAGGCCCGCAATTCAAGACCGTGCATCGAAGGCAGCTACCTCGATTACTTTTTGATTATTTCTGCACGAATTTGAATCTCCTAATAACAATTTCATTAAATGTCTAAACACCACTATACTATAATTCCTCAGCTGAAACCATAAAATTCATTCATGACAAATGATTCAGCCAATTGCGTCAAAATGTCATTTTACATATTTTTCACTAATAAAAGCATGTATTCAGGATCCGGTTATACCAAATACAGAAAAAGTTATTTCGGAAGAACAAGGAAGTTTTCTCTACGAGTAGCAGTTATAAAGAACATTCTACAGCATCGAGTTTTAACTCTCAAAGTAAATATATGAATCCTCTAATAATGCATTTGAAGCATGATTAATGCAGGTTTATATGCAATTTCGGGAGCAAATGCCATATCTGTCAAAGGAGCACCAGATCAATGTCTCACACAAAAGATTGGTATATCAAATCAAACAAAAAATCAGTTGACCTCTGAATTTGAATCTTTCAATTAATTTCATTACAACAATGTCCAGAAATACAACACCTGCGTCATTACAAAGTCAGCAGCCATTTTGTGCAAAAATGTTTTCTCACAGCGCTTGATACTTTGCTAACTAGTCCGGGCAGAGAACGACCACTTAAACCCTTAGGTATAAACCATCGAATCTCCCAACCAGAAGGACTTCTCCCCGCTGGATACTGTGCCTACAATCGTTATTAGGTCAATGTACCCAGAATGTTTTCTACAACATAAGTCATATTCTATGGAAGAGTTATCTGTATCGATCCAAGAGAACGAGCGTATTTCTGAGAACTGACATTTCTTTTCTGAACTCCTCTTTAATTTACATTTCTAAAGCCTGCCCTTATAGAGCATAAGGAAGTTGCTGCTTAATCTCAGACATGATCTGAACTCTAACTGGCTCAGAAGGCTCTGGTGCAAACCTAACGCCATGCTCGCCAAACACACAGGCTCTCTATAGCAGTCAGAATGAACTGCAACCCGATGCAGGACTGAAGAATAAGCTGTAATCTTCTGTCAAACACTTTTAGAAGACATTCACTACACCAGTGTATGTAATCCTCGCTTCAGGGCTTGACATCCACAAGAAGGCAGGCACTTTTTTAGACGGAGCTCCTGAAAACGAACACCAGATTTCAGAGCTGTATTCTAGTAGAGATAAACTGTGGGACCGGTAGGGCGGAAGACCATCACCATAGAGCACCATAACGTTATTTATCAGAGTAATCCACAGATACAACAGCTTTAACATACTTCAACGCGCCATCCTAAGGTAACAAACTCACCTCTTCAGACGTCAGAAAAATCAGTTTGTAGCGAAGGTAAGGTTAAACTACTCAGATTTTAGATGATGCTGTGCTGCTATAGAATTAAGCCTAAGCATCACTTCAACTACGGACTTTAACAGCTGCTGAATAATTAAACTAAAAGCAAAAAAGGTGTGCCGGATCAAATCGTCTGAAAATACAATGAGCAGTTAGACTACGAAAAGTAACACCAGACAAGCCCAGTTCTGGGAAGCAAGCTATCATTTTTACTTTTATTTTAAGAACTCTGGAATTACACTTTTTGGAAGAGCACTGTTTGACTATTATACTACCCACCAAGTCAGTTCACTAGTTACACATTCAGACTACATAATTTGAAATTGCTCAAGTTCCGAAGCTTCAGATTTTGTGCATAAATGCGATAACTAATATCCTGATGACAACTCAGCAGGTACCAATACGAAGACTGACATGTCAGACTTTTCTGTTTACCCGTTTTGTCCATTCTTTGCTTACGTAATGAATGAAATTAGAAATAAGCCACAATTCTGAGCATTAAATTATCGTGCACAGTAGCCACAAACACTCCATATATCTCATAGGCTAAAATTATTAGGTGTGTATTTTGTACTAGTAGGGTTTCAAAAAACAAGATCCTGAAGTACCAGAACATCACACTGATAACCTACAATTCAACGTACTGATTTGAGTGTAAGGAATGTTTGTTATAATTAAAAGATTGCAATACTGCATTTGAATAAAAAAAAGTGAATAATAATTCACACCAGGTAGTCTCCGGAATCTCGATGTCTTCACGTATTTCCCAACTTTGTGTTGCTGCACCACTTTTGCGTAAAACATACTCTCACCCACTAGGAAGAAACAAACGAACTAGCTTCGCTGCTAAAACAAGAAACACATAGGGCAAATAAATCTCATGATTTGAAACATTCTTTTCGAATTGAGTATATTTAAAGAAAGTCAAATTGAAAACAGGGATTCGTGGCTTTATAAAGAACGAACTGAAAATATTTACTGCACAAACAGGATCTAATGCTAGTTTTATTTATCATTTTCCCATTTCCTAGGATAAAAATGTTCCAGAACTTTAAAATCCAATGTCATTTGCTTCCTGCGTGAGACGCAAATAGTCTTTCCTTTTTGTTTGGAGTTTTAACGACCAGTGAGCAACTATGGGCTATAAGCGGTCGCCGGTCCATAATTTAAGGCCATAGATTTCAGGGAAAGGAGAGACCCAGTGTCGTAAGACAAACACGTCACCGGAATTCAGACTCTGACCCATCTCAGACGAATGGTCATAAGCCAGCGCTTAGACCACTACGTTATTGGTGCTGCTTTGTGACCCGTCAGTTATATATCCTCAGACGCTCTAGTAAATAAACCACTTTAGTTCTTACTATTTTTTTATTGTCTTAAGAGCATTCGCTTAGTATCCGTAATAATTCAAAACATATCCACACAATTATTTTAACATTAATGACCTTTATTTTGTATAAATATAAAATTTCACATTTAGATTCGTTATAGTTGTGAAAATGTTCGCAGTTATTAAAATAGAGTAAGTCTTTCAACTACGAACGCTCTGATTAGAATTGCAAGTTATAAAACCTTTTCTTTACATTCGGAAGATCTGCACATTTCCTTCCAACGAAGACAAAAGCCCCGGAGATTGCATCACTCTGCTAAAACACAAAACACGGAGCTTCATTAAACTTGCAACACTTCAAATGTTAGTTGAAATCAAACTATTAGAATGTAGTCTTAGAAGATCCCATCCTCCCCGTTGAAACAGCCATTCCACATATATTTCTATCTGAGAAGTTAAATTTGAAGCTATTTCAAGAATAAGTTCACAGCTGTAACGATGCTGAATTACAGAAAAGGCCAGTGAAGCACAGCAATCTATTATAAGAAGAATCAGTATCGTATACGGAATATTCATTTTCATAGAAACAATTCGATAGTGGGAAATAGTTCGACCTATATAATTTTTAGCATCATCAAGTTCTAAAGAAAAGAAATTATCTCTTGAGGTATTCTAATCGATTATCATCTACGTAATATTCAATGGAGTACTTAATAGAATTTTTGACTTCAATACTGATACTTTCCCTGGAAAATTTCCAATCAGAGTTCCTGTACTGAGGAGTCCATTCAAATCCCACTTCATGAAGGCAATGACGAATAACATCAACGCTGAAATCAAGAACTTCGGGGTGGGGCTCCATGTGTCTAAACATGGAACTCTCCTGTAAAACTTTCACAACAAAAAAACATTTACTGGGATAGCCTACCGATGCAGTCCGCCTATAAAGACTACTCTGTTACAGTAAACATGCGCAATGCTTCGCAGGTGCGACCTCTTATTTCCAAATCAAGACAACGGCGACACTTACTGTTGTTTTGGCAATTTGGTTGCTCTGTACACTAGGTTAACAATCCTCGTGGGCATGTAAATCTAGAAGTAGTTACCAGGTTGAGTCTAAACTTCAGTCAAGAGAGCAGACACCAGTAAAATCATATGTATATCACTTACAAATTATGTTTTTTGTGGTATAACGATGTGAGGCAGGCCACACACCATCTATCCTCATCCGGGACCATTCACACGAGAGGTCAGAAGCCAGCTCGAAAACCACTGCGTGTACCAAAACTTTCACTGCAGCTATGAGGTCTCAAATTTAAAATATGTAGTACAAAATCAATCTGCTATATCAGGTAAAGCTCGAAAGCAAGAGAATCGCCTCTAATAAAGCCGTGTATTAAGAGTAGACATGGCTTTTATATTTCAGACTTGAAAGGGAACGTACAATATTTTGGAAATTACTTTTAGCCATTCTATTAACTAAAGAGGTAAACCTGTTCGTGGAAATATCGTTGGGATGGTACTGCCAATGAGCACTCTCTAGAATCTACTTTTATAGTTAGAATTGATTGCCGCAAAGCAAATTCGTCAAACCGACATTGGACATGTAACATTCGAAATTCCACTGGGACTGAGTGAATGTCAGCCTCCAAGTAACTATAGAAACCATTTTGCAATCCACCAGAATAGTAGGAAGGTCCAGAGTACAGTGTATTTGCCATTGAAGATGTCAACAACCGTGTCGTACGGAACTAGTCTGGCAAATTGCATGGGTGCTTGACACTGCTTTTAAGGTTTGATTGAAGCTTTTATCTGTCTTGAATTGTATTTGGTTCTTTGTCTTTCATGAGGATTTTTTGCTTCATTTCAGCTCGCTTAATCTTATATTTTATTTTTGGTGTTTTATCGTGCTTCAGCTCAATGCATATGCACTTGTGCCTATATACATTCAGTCTTGTCTCAACATGCTCCACCTCAGAGCACATGCACTTACTTAACGGCAAAAGTTCAGATATACCACGTTCATCTTTACAACAGTGCCTACATATATAGTCTTCATTGTCTACATTTGTTTGGATGTTATAAATGTTGCGCTGTTAAGATAGGTACGTCAAGCTGTTACCAAGTGTCCCCCACAACACGCAACTCACATTTTCTTACTCACAAAGTAGCAAAATGTATACTATTGTGTATGTGTGAGGGGGGGAGGTTAGAAATTCCGTGAGCAAATAAGTAGTCGCCAGTCTCTACTTTGTGGCCAATGGTTCCAGCGTGGGGTAGATTAGTTGCTTTAAGGAAAGCCCACCAACCATGTGCAATTCGGGACGCAGCCCGGCTCACTCGCACGAACCACTAGAAGCCAGCGTGTGCACCGGTTCTACCAGTGTTGGAAAACTTAATTAAACCGAAAATCAACAGTTTCGAATTCATCAGCAATATGTGACGTATCCATAGGAATATCTACAGATCTCTGAACTATCACTTCCTGAATTGCTTTTCCTTTCAAAGTTTTAGAGGAACTTTCTCGACAAGGGAAAGAGGGTTTTTTGTTTCGGAGTCCAACAACAGCAGTGAGCTAATCTAAGGGTTGCAAGCAGATACCCGTTCCTAATTTAAGGACACTTGTTCCAAAAAAGGGGAGAGAGCCAGTGCCATAAAACAAAACACACCATACATGTTCAATCATGAACCCCAATCCGACCCTATTCGGACGAGCAGTCAAACTAGCAATTAGAACAACGCGCTACTACGTTTGTATAGTTACCTTTTATACTGCATACTTACTAGGAGTAAGTCCTTGATCATGCCAATATCTCACGAACTATGGCCGTTAGTGATTTACTTCTTGTGCAGTTGTATAAGGAAGCCCATTATGGCGCACGAAGTAACACCACGAGAGATCCCCTCGCCCCCTGTGCAGATAGGGCAAAAAAGTCAATTACAAACTTGTTCAGAGAGGTAAAAATAGTACATAAATGTTTTTGTCCCATAACAAAAAAATGGAAGGGGACCTGGAATATGGCCCCAAGAAAATCCCATTCGGAAGCAACGGCAGAGTATTTAGACAAGAACGTATTACTTAGAACTTATCTAAAATGGTAAGTTCTGAGTAAATGAAAGCACAAAGGAAATTTTTTTCTACAAACCTTATCAACAGTTCTTGTTCTGTAATAAAGCATAGTTCCTTGACATATTCAATATCAGACTTTGATGTCCAATACAGTAAAAAATACACTGAGACAAGGAGAAATAGCATAAAGTGGCGAAACACTCATCCAATAGGGAAACTTCATGCACATCTAATTGACTTTCGTACGTGGCAAAGCTTTCGACTTCCCGTCACTGGTTCACGAAATGTTGGCATAAGAACCACGCATATCATTTTTGTATTCTGACGACGTAGCAGAGAGCACATTTAAAATCCATGCAAATATGCTTCAGGCTCAGGTAGCTTTCGGGGTGTACCCTTCTTTTGTTATGGTACAAAAACATTTTTGTGCTATTTTTGCCTCGCTGAACAAGTTTGTAATTTACTTTTTTGCCCTATCTGCAAGGCGCGATGTGATCCTTCGTGGTGTTATTGTGTGCGGCGTAGGGGGTTTCGTATACAACTGCACAAGAAGTAAATCGCTAAATGCCATAGCTCGTGAGATATTGGCCTGATCACGGACTTTTCTTGTAACCCTGTATATTTTAATATGACATCACCAGTTTTCGAAGTTATTAATCCATTCGTTTATCTTTAAAGTGATTTTGTAACTAAACCATACAGACACCGCGAAAGGGATGGAAAAGGAAAAGGAGCGGTGATAAAATATAAGTACCTTTGAAACGCATATCGCCTCCCGGTGGACGAGTTGTCTCAGACTGTTTTCTACCCATTCATCCGCTACAGGTCCGAATTAGCGTATCTCATGAGGCATGAGTAGGGCACTTGTCTGATGGTGCTGGCTCTTTTCTCTTCACGGAATCAGTGGCTCTAAACTACGGACTGCCGACTGCTTAAGTGGTAATTAAACACAAAAACAAATTTATATCACTAAAAAGGTAAATATTAATATGGCGTAGATATTTTTTATTGGGGGTCTAACGACCACCGTGAGCAACTCTGTGGGCTGTAAGCTTTCACCCATCCGTAATTTAGAGTCACTTGTTCGGGGGAAGGGGGAGCGCCAGTGCCGTAAGACAAAAAATTCCATGCCTTACCGGGATTCGAACCCGGACCCTTCATGGACGAATGGTCAATACACAGCGCCTAGACCACTGCACCACCGGGGCGCCAGGCGTAGATAACCTTCAATATAGTAGACAGTCGTGAAATGTCAAAGTGAACTGCGTAGTGTTATACAGTGGCAAGATAACTCTTAGAATTTTGCGATGATGTAAATCCTTCCGAAAGACCCTCCATATCTACTTCTGAGGTAAAACGACAGGTTTACTACAGATTGATGCAAGCGGAAGAATAGTGGTTCCTTGTATAGCAGTCAGTAGGCATTTTAGTCGGCAAAATAGAGTCAAGCCTGAAGTTCATTGAAGAGAAAATAATCCTTTGCGTAATATGTGTCACCTATTTTGACAGATGAGAAAGGGAAGTGCCGCAAATTGAGGTCTCACCAATTTGAACATGTTTAGTGTTAATTCAGTGAATTCTTGCTCCGAATTGTTATGGACGCCACAGGAGTTTCATTTCTTTAACGTAGAGACAAAATTTGATTTCGAAACTTGCAACCTCGCCTCTAAGGAATTTCAGTGTTCCTCCGTCAACCGAAAAAAGAAAGAACTATTTTACGGCACAGAAGTCATCCTAATTGGCACCACTATCATTGTTGCATAATATGCTAATCTTATAAGTTAACTTCGAGTAGCCATCAAGGAAAAGGAGTGTTGAACTGGGAGGGTGTCTTCATCCAAGGAAAAGCAGTCACAACTCCCACACTTCGAAGACTGCCATACAGACTACGACACTTTTTTGGTTGCAGTATCCACCATGTTTTCCAGAACATACCCACCAATGATATTTGTTTTCCAATCTGAAGGAAAAAAATATACATTAGCCTCAGATTATGAGATGGTTACAGCTCATAATGCCTCAGACGACTATGAAGTGGTTGGGAGACAAAAGGTGAAGATTCTATTTCCATAGGGTACTACGCTGCAGTGGCTGGAAGCTATGTCAAAAAAGTAAAGAAATTATATTTGCTGAGATTTTCCGAATATGCTAAATACAAACGTTTTGAACGACTATCTTACATTCTCACGTGATCGCTGTCCTTTTGGCAACCAGACAGGCACTTGCTCTTCACACCCCCTAGGCCTTTCTTCGTGGATATTGGATTTTTCTTCATAATTACGTGGGGCTACGAACAAGCAGCAGTTTTGTGTCCCTCTTTGGCACAGTTTCAGTAGATCTCTACAACCGCGGTTCGTATAGTACTCGCTTGATAGCTACCAAATCATAAAACGTTTGGTACTTCCTTATACCAAGAGTACCAGAATACTTCCTTATACCAAGAGTCGACACTAATTGTCTTCTATTATTGCCGTAGACCACCATAGAAGTCTAAATAATAATATCCATTTCAATGCGGTCAGCTTTAGCGTAAAACAATATTCAAAGTTCGATTGTGCGGAAGGATCTTCATGTCAGAAGTTGACTCCCAACGCGGAGAATTTCCGCAAAGTCCAATAAATCCGCTTGCCGAAACTCATCTACGAATCCTTTATGCACGAAAAACTAAGTAGCTTATTTTTCCTACGTGCAGTATTTTTGTAATACCACCATCCATCGTCACATTCTGTGAATTCCAAATACAAATTGGTTTCTGTCGCCAGAACCCAACTACAACTGCGCAGAGTATCAACGAGAACTAAAAACGGTGGCGTTTTTTCCCCATTATTATAGCAACCTGAAGTATTTTTATGGACTATGTTTAAGCAGTTGATGTTCTCGCATAATAAACTCGCACTTTTGTTCTTAAACACTTAATTTTTGCTAAATACTGAGAAGGAAATATGTAAACTGTAATAACTCAATCAAAATGACAGGCAGCTTTGGGCCTAGGCTTTTAAGTCAGCATTTGAATCTTCTGGTGATCCTCCGCTACTAAAGCTAGAGTCGCTTCAACAAAAACAAAAGGACGGTAATCCGAGGGACTAGCAACTTTCCTCATGTAACGTCACTGAATCCGATGACTACGATATTTGGATAAAGTACTAAATAATTTTGAGGCCATTTCAGATCCTCTGAAATTACAACTGGAAAATTGTTATTCACACAACACAATCTACATCGGTTGTTAATGGGCTGCTAAAACCATGACACAACAAACATTCATTTGCCCAGCAGATAGAATTATTAGTTATATATCCTGCTGAATACAAAAGGCTTCCCCAACCTTTAAATAGCTACGTACACTAATGTATGTGAAGTTATAAAAGCTGTCAATCATCTGAATGAAGGTCCAAACCAAGGGGAAAATTAGAAATGGAATGTGGTCTCTCTGAGGTAAATATTAAAATATGACAAAACCAAAAGTGTACGAGAGTGAACATTTCAGGTAATGTGTTAAGAAAATAACTGAGCAACTAAAATTACCTACGATGACATAAATCTAAGTTTAATTGCAGTGATTAGGATCCTATTTTTCCGAATAGCCACAAACCATGCAGACCGAACTTTGGGACGCAAGAAACCAAGACACTAATTAATGAATATAATGATATTGCAGAAATCCAGACTGATTGTATGTAGAAGTTCAGTAAATTTCTTAAAAAAAAAAAAAAAAAAAAAAAAAAAAGGAAAGTCTTATTACGTGATTAGTAACACCAGTTGAGTTTTTTTTAACCAGATTTACTAATAAAGCTTTACTTTGATAGCCAAGCATGTCACTACTGAAAGCAATTCTTTTCCCCGTTCATTCTAAGGTGCAAACATTTTTTTCAGAACTAAAAAAAGAAAAAAATCACCCAGAATTTATACCAACACGTAGAAATAAATTTAAACACAAAAAAAACTCCCGAATATGAAAATTTTCATTTTCTTGGACAACTGTACAAATAAACTAAGTATACTATTGAAGCAGTTTCAGCTATTTCAATAGGGAAACGTTTCATACTAATAAACATACCTTCAACTGAGTAAAAATAGGTTTCTGGATCATTACCACAGCTTCCTACTTCGCGATACAAACTTAATTAAATGTTTAAAACACTGCTGCTATTCCTCAGCAGAAACCACATAATTCATGTGACTTTAAAGCAATGAAATAGACAATTTTGTCAAACTGTCATTTTACATATTTTCGCTGAAAGAGCAAGCATTCAGGATCATCTCGTATAGTCCATACCAAATAAAACAGAGTTGTTTCGGAAACACCTCACTTCCGTGTCACTTTCCTATCGGACACTCTAGCCCAAATCTCCTAAGCTCTTCTGAGGGTTGTTTAAGACCTAGGATCATACACTCCCTTCCTAAAATCCTCTGCATATGATCTGATCTTTTTCGGAAGCACGAAGTAATTTTCATACTCACAGTAGTTCAGAAGCTGTAAGCGTAGAGTTTTAATTCTCAAACAAAATCAATATGAATACCTGCGATGATGCATTTAAAGCATGCATGTTTATACACAAATATTAGAGAAAAGGCCATATCTGGCAAAACAACAATTTGTTACGAAATGTTGCTGTACTAAATCGGAAACAACTAGAAAATCAGCTGATCCATAAAATATTGAAACCTTCAGTTAATTTAATTGTTGTAATGCTTAAAAATACACCTCCGCTATTACAATAAATTCTACCGTACGTTTGTGCACAAGTGTTTGCTCACATCCGCTTGATACTTGGCTAACTACTCCAGGCAGGAGACCACTACTGAAATCTAGTTACAGACTGTCGCATCTCAAACTAAAGGACCTATCCACTGGATATTATGCCTACCATCGTGTTCCATCAAAATATGCAGAAGTTCTAAAACATAAGTTCTAAGTAAGAGCTGTCAGTATCCATGTTTGGGAACGAGCATATTGTATCCAACTTTTTTGTCGCTGTAAATTTACTTCTTAAGCCTCTTCTCCGCTACATTGAACACAAAAAATTCATTCAGATTATACACTATCCATCTAAACAGAAACTTACGCAGCAGGCTTTTGTGTAAATCTTATTTCATGCTCGTCAAACACACAGTCCCTACATAGCAGTCAGAATGGCCTGCCACCTTATAAGTATGTAGGACTGAACAACAAGGCACAGTCTTTTGTCCTGGTTTCGGACACTTTCAAAGACATCCACTTCTCTGGTGTAACTAGTCGCAGGAGAGCCTTCCATCCGCTAAAAGCTGAACAATTCGTTCTTTAGAGAAGTTTCACAACAATAGTACCAGATTTCCATTGAAATAGTTGAATTTTTCAACTATTTCAATTTTTAGTACTATTTCATAGTACTAGATTTCAGAAAATGATAATTCTGTGAAATGTACTGTGTATTACCTCGCACTCTCGATCTCATAGTATATCCATAGAGTACCACAGCACTGCACCAGAGTAGTACTCTTCCGCAGACAGTTTTAACGTAAACAGCCTTCAAGACGCAAAATCCGAGAAATCACTTTGCATTAGTAGGTCTACCTACTTCTCATGGAAGGTCAAGGTTATTCCGATTTTAGAATTTTATCTAAGCTTTACTTCAACAATAGCCTTTAACACCTACTCGATAGTTGTGCTAGATTAATGTAAAAGGCGAACAGATCTGTCGTATAAAAAAGAAACCGAACAGCTAGACTGCGAGAATTAACCAGGCAAGCCTACCTCTGAGGAATCCAGCAGTGTGTGTCATTTATTTTTCCAATTAGAGATTACGCTAGATCTAAATTTTTTTTTTGAAGATCAGCTTGCCAGTTTTATATTTAGAGTTCACCAAGTCAGCTTGCCAGTTTTATATTTAGGAGTAGATAATTCGAAACTGCACAAGTTCTAAAGCTTTCAAAATTGTAAGCATTTTTTTTATTGGGGGTTTAACGAGTACAGTTATCAACTCCATGGGATATGAGCAGTCACCCGTCCCTAATTTAGGGCTACGTACTCTAGGTACGGAGCAGAGCCGTAAGAGAAAAACATCCACGCCTCAGAGGGATTCGAACTCTGACCTTTCGCGGACGAATGGTCAGAAGCCAGCACTTATACCATTGCGCCACCGGGGCTGGTACATTTTCTGAAATAACTAACATCCGGATGACAACAGCTAATACAAATTCGGTCAAATATCAGACTTAGATCAACTAGCTCTGTCCATTCTCTTACGAAAGAAAAATAAAATTAGGTCTAAGTCATAATTTTGAGCATTAAATTATCACGAATAATAGCCACAACAAGTCTATGTATCTCATAGACGAAAAATATAGGGTGTATATTTTGTATTAGTAGGGTTCAAAAATAAGATTCTGAAGTGTCAGGACATTATATTAATGACCTCGTAATAAACGTACTGATTTGAGTTTAACGTATGGAATGTTTGCCATGATTAAAAGATTTCAATACTATATTTTGAATAACATAATTCTGAGTAACTCACACCAGGTGATCTCCCGGATCTCGAAGTTTTCACGTACTTTCAAACTTCATGGGTCCTATGCCATTTTTTTTTTACTTTAATCAGGCGAATTCACCATGAACGAGCAAAAGAACTAGCTTAGACTCTAACGAAAGAAAAACATAACATAGGTGAAAAAAAATCTTACGATTTGGAAGGTTCTTTTTTCTCCGAATAGAATATATTTAAAGCATGTGAAGTACACAACTTCGTAGCTTAACGAAAGACAAACTGAAGAGATTTATTGCACAAATAGGATCTAATGCTAATTCAGTATTACACCATTTATTTCTGCTTGCTACTATATATTTATTCCAGAACTCCAAAAACCGAAAATGTTTACTTACTGTGCGAGACACTAATCTTTTGTAGACCTTCATGGAAAGACAAGCTTAGTTATGTTTATCTTAAGCACTTGCTTAGTATTCGTAATACTCCAAAACATGCCCACACAATTTTAACGAAAGATCTTTATTATGTATAGGAATTTTTTAAAATCCGCTTTTAGATTCGTTATAAGTTTTGCAAAAATTTACATTTGATAGTAAAACAGAATAAAGTCTTTCCGACAGGGAATTGCTGGTGATGAGGATTGGATGAAAAATGAGAATTGCAGGTTGTAAAACATTTTTCAACTGGATGCACCTGCACATTTTGTCAGACGAGGAAAAAGCACTAATTTCTGAAGATTGTCTCACATTCGTAAATCACAAAGCATCATTAAAAATTTGCAGTATCTCATATTACCGTAAAAATACCCCAAATTCAGTTTGTGTCCTCAGACGACCCCAGTCTTCTTGTTTCACATATTTTTGTAACACAGAGGTTAACATTAAAGCTATTTCAAGAATAATTTCACGGCTGTAACGATGCAGAATTACAGAATGCGCCAGTGAAACGCAGCGATCTATTATAAGAAGAATCTTTGTCACATTCGGAATTTTCATCTCCATAGAAATACTAGCATAATGAGAAATGGTTCGACATATACAATTTTTAGCATCATCCAATTGTAAAGAAAAGAAATTCTCTCTTCGGAGGTATCCTAATCGAAAATTATCTGCGTAATACACAAGGAAGTTCTTAATAGAAGTATTGACTCCAGTACGGATGCCTTTCACTAAGAATGTACAGCCAGGATCCATGTACTGAGGAGGAGACCATTCTAAACCCACATTAGAAAGGCAATGACTAATAACATCAACACTGAATTCAAAAACTTCAATATGGTACTCCATGAGTCGGAACAGCGATCTCCTTTAAAACTTCAACTAAAAAATTCGCTAGAAAAGAGTATGAATGCAGACCACCTGTAAAGTACCACTCGGTTTTTAGTTAGCATGCGCAATGCTTCACAGCTCTGAAATCTAATTTGCAAATTGAAGAAAATGAACACAATGGCAACATTTACTGTTGTTTTGGCACTTCAGTTTCTAATTGTATAGAGGGTGTAGTTTAATGTTCCACGTGAGCATGTGGCTCTAGAAGTAGCCTAGTTAGCAGCTTAAGCAAATACTTTTGTTGTGTGTAGGGGGCAGGTCAAAAACCGTGGGGTCAATTAGAAGTCCGCATGGGCATTAATTTGAGAAGGCCAGCTCTAGCTTTAGGGGCCAGGCTCGGTTTTTTTTTTCTTTTTTTTTTAGTTTTTTGATTGAAGGTTTAACGACCACTATGAGCAACTCAATGGGCTATAAGCAGTCGCCCGTCCCAAATTTGGGGTAACTGTTTCCGTAAGACAAACACAACACACATGCCTCACCGGGATTCGAACCCGGACCCATCTCGGAAGAATGATCAGAAGCCACTGGGGCTGCTAGGCTCGTTTCAGCTTTCCATCAAGCTTTCGTTTTTTTTTGTTTTGGAGGGGTTTTTTTGTTTTTTTTTATTGGAGGTTTAACGACCACCGTGAGCAACTCAATGGGCTATAAGCAGTCGCCCGTCCCTAAATTAGGGTCACTGGTTCCAGGGAAGGGAGAGAACTAGTGCCGTAAGACAAACACAACATCCATGCCTCACCGGGATTCGAACCCGGACCCCGTTCGGACGAATGATCAGAGGCCATCGCTTAGACCACTGCGCCACCGGGGCGGCGATTGGAGGTTTAAAAATTAAATTATTTAGTGGACTTTTTTGACAGATACAGTTGCATATGTCTTAAACATATACTAGACTTGGTTGACAGATAAATACAGTATATACATTGTGTTTCAACGACAGCAATGTACATAGATGAACAAGGAACACAGCGAATAAACCCCCGTAAGACAAACAACTATGCCTTACCCGGGATGCAAACCCAGACCCCTCCGTTGGGTGAATGATCGGAAGCATTCGCTTAGATCATTGCCCCACCAGGGCCACCTATCAAGCGTTCTCTGTCAATTATTACAAATAGCGCAAGGATTCTGGAGCAGGGAACTTCAATCCGCGGTCCGGGAGGGCTTTTTAATGCTCCGCGAATCGTTCACAAAGGAAATTCCAAAATGGAAAAAATATTTCGAAATGAAAAAATAAATATCCAGGTACTTTGGGGTTACGACATCCTAATATTTTATTTCGTGCCTCAATGATTACACCTCAAGATAAAACTGTCTTTGCACCATTATAAAAACCTCCATCTAGTACACCACCATTCACAAGCTAAAATATTTATTATTTACACCTAAGAACAATATGTACAGATAAAAGCATCAGAAAATTAACTAGGCGAGATCTTTCGGGTCCCCTAGGGATCCATTTACAAGCCTGAAAGCGCCACCCAAGTGCAGTGCATAAAACTTCTTATATAAACAGAAGACGCCCGTCATGCATCTGCAACCATGGACACAACAATGTATACAAATGTTATTGTACCCGGAAATTAAACAACTTATTAATACATATTATTTATAAACTGGGATGTTTTAGAGTCTTTATATATTGGCGCCAAGATAGTGGTATGGCGGTGGGTAATTCTTCGTTACAACATAAATTATCAAAGCACATAATGAACATTGATTCAGTGAAAAAAGTGTCCCTTTTGTTTCTGGTAAAAGCCAAGTGGTGTATGTAGGGACACTTTTCACTAAATCAATGATCATTGTGTGGTTTGATAATTTGTGTTGTAACGAAGAATTACCCACCGCCATACCACTATCTTAGCGCCAATATATAAAGACTCTAAAACCTCCCAGTTTATAAATAATATGTATTAATGAGTTGTTTAATTTCCGGGTACAATAACATTTGTATACATTGTTGTGTCCATGGTTACAGATGCATGGCGGGCGTCTTCTGTTTATATAAGAAGTCTTATGCACTGCACTTAGGTGGCGTTTTCAGGCTTGATAATGGATCCCTAGGGGACCCGAAAGATCTCGCCTAGTTAATTTTCTGATATTTTAGCTTGTGAATGGTGGTGTACTAGATGGAGGTTTTTATAATCGTGCAAAGACAGTTTTATCTTGAATTGTATACTTTGGTTACACAGACTTTGAATTCTCAAATCTGCTACGAGCTATGCTGCGATAAGTTATATAATTGAAACATTTAAATAGCACTAAAAATGTATGCATATCAGGTAGTTCCTAATTGGTACTTCTTTATAACATAGATAACACATTTTCTTTTTCTGAAAGTTAAGTTTTAGGATTCAAACTCTCTCTGCAATAACGGATATTCATAGTAAACACGTGGATTTTTACTTCCTTTTTATCATATGGCTCACGAGTCCTATTCCATTTTGTTTGAGATTCAGAAAAGGCTAAAAACACCTTGCTCCAGAAAAACAAATTTTCTGTATTGAACTGACTTATTTTATCTAAACTGAATGCAAGTCAGAGAGATCTGCCATTTCTTACAGGATTTCCTCCCACAGATGAGGTTTAGATCTGACTACATGCTTCTATTACGTATGTGTAAACGATTTTCCCGGTGGCGCAGTGGTCTAGGCGATGGCCTCTAATTCATTCGTCAGAAAGTGGTCCGGGTTCGAATCCCGGTGAGGCACGGATGTTGTGTATGTCTTACGGCACTGGCCCTTTCCTGGAACCAGTGACCCTAAATTAGGGTCGGGCGACTGCTTATAGCCCATTGAGTTGCTCATGGTGGTCGTTACACCTCCAATCAAAAAAGAATTTTCCTCTTTTACACTTGAGTACAATCAAGGTAGCAATGGTTCTCTAAATATGTAAAAAAATACTTGGAACTTTCTTCTCTCTGTCGTTGTAACAAAGATTGGCGCCAGAAGTTCGTTCTGGTTCCATGTAGCAGTAAAATCTATTCATGTAAAGATTTCTCGGATAAGAAACAAAAGCCCCGTAATTTTGTCACTATAGCCAACGAAGTGAAAACGTAATTAAGATATAAACCATCCCATTTCAGGCTTTCATTTTAGAGCTCGGGTTTTCGGTTTCAGCTGTAATTATTTAGTGAATCTATTGGTTAATTGTGCTTTTCTTTCCACTCAGGGAACTTCGCTATCTGATTATTTAACAAGTAAGTCTTCGTTCTGCGGAACAGAAATAATTGTTTTTAAGGCAGAAGCAAAATGCTAAACATTCCAGGCCCTGCCCGGTCTGGTCTGGCTAAGTCCATGCAGATCTCTATCGTGAACAACTCGATGAGCGGTACGCAGTCCCTAGTCCCTAATTTCCCGCTACTGATTCCAGGGAACGGAGAGAGACAGCCGGTGCCTCATTTTAAATTCACACCTGAGCCCACACGAACGAATGATCAGAAGCCATCATCGAAACCAAGCGAAGCGGCATAGTCAACATAAGGAAAGGCATTGAGCTGGAAAGCAAAAGCATACCTATATTATTTAGGAAGTATTTTTGAGTAGGGTTTAACGGACGCCATGCGAAACTCTATGGGTTATATACACTGAGTGGCCACTTTATTATGACCACTCCCTCAGTACTTTGTTGGGCCACCTTTTGCCTTTAATACTGCGTCGATTCTTCGTGGCAATCACTCCACGATATGTTGATAGGTGGTTTGTGGAATCTGAGACCATGCTTTATGAATAGCACTTTCCAGGATTGTGAGATTGCAGGGTTGTGTTGTGGATCCAGCTGTCTGATGTCTCGTTCAACTTCATCCCACAAATTCTCAATGGGGTTGAGATCTGGAGATTTTGGGGGACTACCTAAGCAAAGTAAACTCACCGGCATGTTGCTGAAACCAATCCTGTACAATGCGAGCACTATTGCAGGACGCATTATCTTGTTGAAAGTAGCCATCTTCATTGGGATAAACCATCAACATGACAGGATGCACTTGGTCCGCAACGATGTTTAGATATGATGTGCCAGTCAGACGTTGATCAACACGAATTAAAGGGCCCAAAGCATGCCGGAAAACATTCCCCAAACCATAACGTTGCCTCCGCCAGCTTGAAGGGTTGTAGCAATGCATTTGGGGTCCATGCTTTCGTGATGTTTCCGCCAAATTCTCACTCGGCCATCCGCATGGTGCTACTGAAAACGTGATTCATCGGACCACATAATTTGTTTCCAACTATTGACTGTCCAATTCTTGTGCTCTTGTGCGAACTGGACGCATTTTCTCTTGTTAACTGCAGACAGCAAAGGTGTTCGAACAGGCCTTCGGCTGCCATATCCCATCCGATGCAGTGTACGGCGAACAGTGCGTGCAGAGATCGTTTGAGGGGATCCTTGATTAAGATGATCGTAATTTGCTGCGCTGTTACCCTTCTGTTGTCTGTTACCAGTCTGGGCACTCTCCGTTCCCCCCGAGCAATCACTAGTCGATGACGACTACACGTTGCACGTAGAGACCCAGTTTTTTGGCTGACAGTTCAGTCTTTAAACACTTTAACAACAGTTGCTCTGGAACATTTCACGAATGCGGCGGTTTCGGTGATACTCGCTTCATGGCTCAGAGCTCCTACAATCATCCCACATTGAAAGTATGTCAAATGGCATTTTTTACCCATCCCGTCACCCAAAAATCACGTCTCTACTGTCGCAAGCACTAAGCTTTCCCTTTTTATACTAGCCTCGCCATCTGGCCGTAACAGCGTGAAGCCATAGCTCATTTGCTTAAAACTGACAGGTGGTCGAAATTAAGTGGCCACTCAGTGTATATATAAGCAACCCACGTCCTTAATCTGGGTGTCATTGGTCCCATGGAAGGAAGATCCAATGCTGTAGGGGAAACACCACCGATGTCTCACACGGGACTCGAACCGGCGCCTATTTTGGTGGAGCTGTCAGAACCCAATACTTAGACTTCATCTATCAAAACATTTCAATTCTTCCCTGGCCCTCCCGGTGGTGCAGTGGTCTAAGCGATGGCTTATGACCATTCGCCCTGATTGGGTACGGGTTCGAATCCCGGTGAGGCATGGATGTTTGTGCTTGTCTTTCGGTACTGGCTCTCTATGTGTACATTGGACATTTAGCATACTGTAAAAAACATATTTGATATGTACTTGTTGATTTGAAACATCTGTATCTGGTCTAAGTCTGCCTGTTTGTCATGTTTCTGTACCACCAAGTCCAATAAATCATTTTTGTAAACCTCCAATTTAAAAAAATTCTTCCCTGTTGCTATGTGGCTTTCAGGCTTAACGCAAAAAAAGTTATGCCACAAATTTAATGTACTGAATTAGATAAAGCTCAAATTTAACAGTATCTCGACTTGTAAAACCACTCATTAGAATTTTTAAGGAGGTAAACAGAATGTCTTGTGTACTGCTAAGCAAGCAACACTGCATCAGAAAACTTAAAATGTACATCGCCCTGAAGCCAAAATCAAACCCACATCTTCCGATTTTCTTTCGAGTATGCTAAGTACATATAACGCTGCCCAGGACAACAAAGTTCCGAGATTATCTGATGATAAAGAATCTGAACAACTTCCGATTTTGCCCCAACTGAAGCAATGGGATCCTTTCTCGTAGCGCCTTTAATAAATCACTAGTATTCCAAACATGGCACTGTGGAAGAAATGTGCTTCACAACTACAGTGGAACCTCGGTTATACGTTTCTCAGTTATGCGTTTTTTTTTCACTTTTATACGTAATTCTGAGTTAGTCCCAATGTTTTATTGTAGTTTCTATCTTGTTTTAACGTAATTCCCTATACACTTTTTGCGATTATGCATTAATCCTTTATGCGGCCGATGTACGTGAAACAAATGGCGCCCAAAGTTTTCTGAGCTCCTCACACGGAAATGTTCATTTACCAACTGGGTTATACGAAACGCTGCGACAAAACAAATCCTTTGCCCGTCTTACTTTAGCAGTACCGACCATAAACCAGTAGCTTGTAATAAGATCGCGCTTCTATAGTTCTCTGTTTTCTGCTGTGTCACCCAAGACATGATGGGAAAGGGCTTTTCCTCTGATAAGGACACATGCCACTCAATGGTAACGAATGCCCCAAACATCTCTCGTTTCTTATGTAAGTCGACAATGTTATGGCCATCATGAATGGAATACATGATGGCTAATACATGGTGTAGTGGTTAGCATACCCGGGCGTTGTCTGGGAGACGCGGGTTCGGTTCCCGCTCCAGGACGACGAAATTTTCAAGTTTTCGGATATAATCTGACTTACCATCCTTGTCAGATTTACACCAAAAAAACAAAAACGGATTATCTTCAAAATTTGTATTGTGTGGTGTAATCCCGTATTCCATTCATGATATATCTGCTCCTCTGGGTAATCACGGGATAATGTTCTTAACCTCCAGATTCGCTAAACATGAATGCCGGTTGCTTCGACTAGCGAATCCTGTGATGGTTGTATTCAAAGTAATAGAAAACTTCAGACCAGAGTTGACGCAAAATCGTATTTGAATAAATCGGTAATGCATTACAGCGTAATGGGAACAAGAACTTAGAGTTACCATTACATGGTAATAGTGAATTGGTCATTAGAATTGCACGGTAATTATAGTGACATGTAGCAGTTACCCATTATAATCGTAATGGTTAAATCTATATGTTGGTAATTAACCAATAACTTATGAGTAAAAATACAACGTGAATAAACCAGCAACCAGTACACCTTTACACGTTGCGTAAGTTATTTGACAATTGTTCCACCCTTCGGACCTCAAATAAATGCGTGTATGTAGGTATTGTACATTGCACGTGTATGACATGAGTAAGTGCCCAGTCTTCGCCGCAAGAAAAGTGATTTGAACGAAATAATACATATGGAGTAAGTACGAATGGGATGTTTATTTCGGTTAGAGATACTCATTTCGTCCAGTACAGTATTCTCGTCCCCTGTCCAAAATAATTACCTCACTATAGCCACAAGCAAATATTAGCACTACACTCACAGTTCAGCAACTCAGGGTGCACTGCCAAATATTACAGAAATTTGCGAACTCTTGACATTTTTGCCGTACTTCTCAAGTGCTGTTGTCCATTACTTGTCCGATACGAACACTAGACTATCCAAGGACTGACTCCTTTATATATACTTAACGACTGGACCTAAACCTTCTGGAATATTCTTGATTTACATACACCCCTCCAACTTCCCACTGCGCGATCATTCTGGAACATCCTACAAAAGTCTAACCTATTCTTGCCGCTTCTAGAACATTCTACACGACACTTTGGTCTCTGTCTGCTACGTATGTTACATGGTAGACTTTTCTAGACATAGCTTTTGGCACACGTACATTTCTATAAACTATTAGTATGCAATTGTTATTTGCAAATTGTGTAATTTCATTACCAAATAATTCCATTGCCTTTGAAGGGCATTATTAAATAATTGAATTATATCCTCTTCATTGTAATGCATTACAGATTAATTCCAGTACCTTGTGCAAACCATACTTCGGATTACCTTGTAATGCATTACCTGTTACTGACATTGTAATGCAATACACGTTAATTGTAATCTGTACTTCCATTACTTCGTAATGCATTCCTGCCCAACTCTGCTTGAGACTTGGTCGTTCTAGGTGGTGTAGTGGTTAGCATATCCAGGCGCTAATTTGGAGACGCGGGTTCGATTCTCGCTCCAGGACGACGAAATTTTAAAGATTTTGGATATTATCTGACTTACCATCCTGGTCATATTCACACAAAAAAAACGGATTGTCATGTTCAAAATTTGTATTATTATAGCCCTTTTAGCAGGAGATCAGTTAGAAAAGATTACTGTCAATCATCCCCCTAAATCACCTCTTTGACAAGCAAAATAGTAATGGGTAGGGGATAAATAAAGTGCTCATTTAGTGTCAATCATTCCCCTAAATGATAGCTTGGAAAGCTAAGGGCAAAGCAAGGCTCTCTAATGCAATGCACAGGTTCACTCATTCCAGTAGCGTTCGGCACACTTCTTAGACAGCTAATATATTCGTTCGAGTTGGGTCTCAACCTATTTTGGTAATCCAGAGTTAATTCATTCCATCCGGTTAAAGGGTTAGAATTTGAATTTCAGATTATCGAAAATGCACAATTCTTTTATACGTAACGCGCTATGTTACAACTTTGATTGAGAGACCTTAGACAGCGTTGCTGTGTTCCTTTTTGGTGCTACCAAAGTCGAATCTTGATCCCATCAGAGAAGGGTATTTCGTTTATCTTCGGTTAGAATTAAAAATTGGTTCCGAATGTCATGTCTCAGATCTACATGCGCTACCTAAAAATTGATAAATCTCTGGGACCTAAGTCTGTGACTCCGTTATTTCGTGTCATGGTACAATAGAATTCAAAATGTAACATCAATATTCAATATTTTGATTTCAAACAGATGCACTCAGGATCCATAGAATAAAAAGTTGTTTATTCACGAGTTCCATACCAAAGCACTGGTCTTCGATTATTAGTTGTGAAGATTTCACTGTATCTAGAATCAGGATTATTATAAACAGTGGTCTTCAAAAGGGAAGTTTGATTTTCATATGCTTTATGATTTTTTTTTGATTGGGGGTTTTACGACCACCGTGTGCAACTCAATGGGCTATAAGCAGTTGCCCTTCTCTAATTTAGGTCCACTAGTTCCAGGGAAGGGAGAGACCCAGTGCCGTAAGACAAACATAAACTTCCATGCCTCACCGGAATTCGAACCCGGACCCCTTTCGGACGAATGATCAGAGGCCATCGCTTAGACCACTGCGCCACCGGGGCGGCACTTTATGATTTTTGCAATGCGATAAATTATATCACTAAGATTGGTAGCACTTCTTTTTTTTCTTTTCCCAACAATTCGACTTTAAATGTGAATATATAAGATAGTACAACTGTACTAGTTATCCGAATTTATTGGCGTATATAAAAAAAAAAAAAAAAAAAATCAAGGTTTCCAAGCTTTCGCACATCAACCAGATGGCTTTCTCAAGGAAGGTAGACAGCAAACTGCAAACTGGATAATAGAACGTTTCAAGAATTTGAACGCGGTGAGTTGACTTGACAATAAACGAAGAGATGCGAACGTAATTATTCAATAAAAACACGAGACATCATGTTCGTATTGCACGCGGAATCCTTGGAGGAAAACAAAAGGCATTCATTATTTGAAGAATTGGCTCCAAATTCGTGGTAATTCTAGCGAGACGCTATCATTGCAGGCCTCATCGTTTGTAATGATCTCCAATGTTTCCCGAAAGGCAGTGGATTTTGGAGTAGAGTAGGCAGCTAATTTCTTTATGTTATCCCACATAGGATCGGCGGACTTGAACTGGACTTCTCTGGACAGGGCCGTGGTTAATTTTCCGTTCTTTATGTCCCTCTTATGCTCGTTGACTCTAATTCTAAATGAACGTTTAGTCATCCCAATGTAGAATCGCTTGGAGCCATCCGGATATTGTAGAGGGACGGCATAAACACCTGCTTCGTTGGAAAATGGGAGCTCGTCAGTTTTTCGCTTAAGCATAGCATATAAAGGTGTCGGAGATCTTATGCCGACACCAAGGTTCATCTTTCTGAGCACGTTCTTGAGCTTATAGGAAAGATTTGGTACGTACGGAATAGAGCCCAGATAGCGTAGCCGCGTCATAGAAAGATCGGTATGCCTCTTTTTTGTTTCTTTCGATATATCTATGTACCATGTTCGGATCGTATCCTGCCTCGGTTGCCAAATACGATCCGAACATACCATGTTCGGATACGATCCGAACATGGTACATAGATATATCGAAAGAAACAAAAAGAGGCATACCGATCTTTCTATGACGCGGCTACGCTATCTGGGCTCTATTCCGTACGTACCAAATCTTTCCTATAAGCTCAAGAACGTGCTCAGAAAGATGAACCTTGGTGTCGGCATAAGATCTCCGACACCTTTATATGCTATGCTTAAGCGAAAAACTGACGAGCTCCCATTTTCCAACGAAGCAGGTGTTTATGCCGTCCCTCTACAATATCCGGATGGCTCCAAGCGATTCTACATTGGGATGACTAAACGTTCATTTAGAATTAGAGTCAACGAGCATAAGAGGGACATAAAGAACGGAAAATTAACCACGGCCCTGTCCAGAGAAGTCCAGTTCAAGTCCGCCGATCCTATGTGGGATAACATAAAGAAATTAGCTGCCTACTCTACTCCAAAATCCACTGCCTTTCGGGAAACATTGGAGATCATTACAAACGATGAGGCCTGCAATGATAGCGTCTCCCTAGAATTACCACGAATTTGGAGCCAATTCTTCAAATAATGAATGCCTTTGTTTTCCTCCAAGGATTCCGCGTGCAATACGAACATGATGTCTCGTGTTTTTATTGAATAATTACGTTCGCATCTCTTCGTTTATTGTCAAGTCAACTCACCGCGTTCAAATTCTTGAAACGTTCTATTATCCAGTTTGCAGTTTGCTGTCTACCTTCCTTGAGAAAGCCATCTGGTTGATGTGCGAAAGCTTGGAAACCTTGATTTTATATACGCCAATAAATTCGGATAACTAGTACAGTTGTACTATCTTATATATAGTTGGTGTACAGTTCCTTGTGTTATTATTTAAATGTGAATTTTGATGATGTGAATCCGTTTTTTTTTTTTTGGTGTAAATATGACATGGGTGGTAAGTCAGATAAAATCCAAAGACTTGAAAACTTCGTCGTCCTGGAGCGGGAATCGAACCAGCGACTCCCGGATAGCGCCAGAATATGCTAACCACTACACCATTTAGAACGACCAATTCTCAAGTTTTCGATTAATTTGAATATGACCATCACGGGATTCGCTAGTCTAATGAATGAAAAAAAATATACAAAATATGAATGCCGGTTGCTTCCATTAGCGAATCCTGTGAGAGTTTTATTCAAATTAATCGGAAACTTGAAACTTTGTCATCCTGGTTGGTGTAGTGGTTTGCATACTCGGGCGCTACCCGGTAGACGCGGGTTCGACTCCCGCTCCAGGACGAAGAAAAAAAAAAACTGATTCACATCTTGAATATTTGCGTTGTATGGTGTAATCTCGTATTTTATTCCTAATTCGACTATAAATCATCATTATTATTATTAAGAAACATCTTATACTCCTTTAAAACATAAATTTTGCAATAGAATTTAGCATCATGAAATTTCGTTTATGCGTTTTTTACAGCCATTCCCTAGAAAAACGTATAACTGAGGTTTCACTGTACATAAAACGACTCAAGGATTCTGAATAGTAAGCAAGGCAATGACTGACTATTTATTGCCTTACTGTTAGCCACCTTAAAAGTCCGATATTTGTACCAGCATTTGAGAAGAATAGTTCCTCCACAATTCCACTCATTATAAGCTGTCGTCATGACTGCTTTACCGCCCCGGTGACGCAGCACTCTAAAGGATGGCTTCTGATCATTCATCCGAGATGGGTCCTGGTTCGAAACCCGGTGAGGCATGGATGTTGTGTTTGTCTTACGTCCCTGGCTCTCTCCCTTTCCTGGAACCAGTGACCCTAAATGAGGAAAGAACGGCTTCTTATAGCCCACTGAGTTGCTCACGGTGGACGTTAAACCGCCAATCCACACACACAAAAAAAATGACTTCTTTTATATTTCAGACCGGAAAAGGGATGTGCAATATTCATAAAATTGCTCTTATGCGTTCCATCCTTTAACCAGTAAGACAGTTCTTTCCATGGGAATATCGTTGAGATGGTACAAACGAGGAATATGTTCTGGCATCTGTTTTTATTAATTAGGTTTGATTGATGCAACGGTAATGCCGGGCCAAACAACGACACTACACACACAATATGCCCACGGATCTTCTGGAACCGGGAGAACGCCAATCCTCAAAATGTGGACGTACAGTTTAATTCCGTGCGATACTTACTCTGATTGCAAATCACATTCTTCTATGCGTCGCCGCTGGCGCAGTGGTCTAAGTCACTGGCTTATGATCATTCGCCTCTAGTTGGGTCAGGGCTCGAATCCCGGTGAGGCATGGATGTTTATCTTTCGGCACAGGTCCTCAGTATGTTACTTGTCCAACACTGGTTATCTGTGTACATTAGTCATTTAGCATACTGTTAAATCCATGTTTGATGTATACTTGTTCACTATGTGTTACATGATCAACAGTCTACACTGAAAAACAATTGAATTAGATATACCTGTCTAATAACGTGTAGCACCACCTTTCGGCCTGATGACGGCGGCGATTCGTCTCGGCATGTACTCGACAAGGCACCGGAAGCGTTGGGAAGCCATACGGATCCACGACTCCTGAACATGCTCCCACAGTTCTCGAAGATTTGATGGAAGAGGGGTCAGAACCTCGAACATTTCTCTCGATGGCATCCCAGATGTGCTCGATGGGATTCAGGTCAGGTGACCTGGCTGGCCAAGGAAGCGAGGTCACGTCGGTGGAGTGTTTCTCCAGCCATTCGGATGCAATTCGGGAGCGATGGCACGTTGCATTGTCTTGTTGCAGGATGAGGTCCCCACTGGGGTGTTGAAGAGACAAACGGGAGCAAATGGTCGTCCAGGATATCCCGGTAACTTTGACCTGTGAGGGACGATGTCACACATACCAGGTGTCCCATTTCAGTCCACGTAAATAGTCCCTAGACGAGAATGCCACCCCCACCAGCTTGAAGGGTACTCGGCTGGCAAGAAGGATCCATCGCTTCATGTGGTTTGCGCCGTACTCTTATCCTGCCATCCGCATGTACATACGTGAATCTCGACTCATCAGTCCAGGCAACATGTTTCCACATGTCTAGGGTCCAGTGGCGATGTTCCCGTGCCCATGCTAATCTTTGAACCCTGTGATGTGCGGTCAGCAGCGGTACCCTCGTAAGACGATGGCTTCTGTACCCCATAGCGAGCAGATGGTTCTGAATGGAGTCGCTGCTTACACGTTTTTGTGCACCAGCGTTAAATTGCTGAGTGATTTCTTGCACTGTGGCCCGTCTATCCGCTGTTACAATGCGAGCTAGCCGACGATTACCCCGCTCATCCACACGCTGTTGTCCACGGCAGTTGGCCCTTGAATGGATGGTTTTACCGGATTCGATGTACTCACGGTGCACCCGTGACACAGTGGCGCGTGAAAATCCCAGTGCCTGCATGACTTCCGAGATGGAGTGACCCATTCGTCGGGCCCCGACAATTTGCCCACGATCGAATGCGCTTAGTCTTAACCATACTGCGTCCGAATCTTACTGATTCCCGTCGCATCACTCCTTATATTGTCGGATCGCTGCATACGTCATGTCTTTTTCCTTTACAGGGCCGCCCACAGTGCCACATTTGCACAACGCCAGCTGTGTCTAATTCAATTGCTCTTCAGTATACTTGATCAACACTGGCTATCTCTGTGTAAATTAATCATTTGGCATGGTGTAAACCATGTGTGATATGTACTTATTGATGTGAAATATCTGTATCCTGTCTATGTCTATCCGTTTGTCATGTCTTTGTACCAACAGTTCCAATAAATAATTAAAAAAAAAACGAGGGTAGGTAGGTAGTGCCGTGGTCACTACCGCTGAGGTTTTTGGCGGAAAACTTTTTTTTCTTTGATTGGAGGTTTAACGATCACCGTAATCAACTCAATGGGCTATAAGCAGTCGCCCGTCTTTAATTTAGGGCCACTGACTCCAGGGAAGGGAGAAAGCCAGTCTCGTAAGACAAACAACATTCATGCCTTACCGGGATTCGAACCTGGACCCCTTTCAGACGAATGATCAGAGGCTATCGGTTAGATTACTGCGCCACGGGGGCGGCGGAAAACGTCTTACCCTGGGGGTGTTGTCAGTGCTGGGTGTTTGTAGGGTTGGTAAGAAAGAAATGAGCGCAACGAACTTGCATGTCCTTTATTTTATTTATTTCTCACAATGCAGACTAATTTGTAAAATTTTGTTGAAGACAGGACAATGGTACGAATAGTACGATATGTAAGACTTACATACTACACTTATATCTCGAGAGAACGTTGAGTCTATCGTGGTATTCTTAAAATTTGTGAAGTCAGTTGGATCCGTGGGCAACACCAATCTGATCTTGTCGTTCAGAAACTGTTTCAGGCGATCGTTCGACGCCTCAATTTTAAAGTCCCCGGTGAGCAGAAGTGGTATTTTTGGTATCCCAGGGCCAGTCGCTAACTATTGTTCTGACATGCTCTGTATAGCAAAGCATTAATTGAAAGAGAACCATCTCGATGTAGTTGAGTGGTGTCTGTGGATGAATATAGGACTGACACTGAAACGAATTTAAATTGGTTGGGTATCTCAACGTCCACTAGTACGCCTTCGCCGACATGAATATCCTGTAGACAATTGAATCCAAAATATTTGGGTATTGGCCGTCTTGGAACGGGTCTAGCAACATGAACCCCTGCATGTTTTCTGATTCTTGATTCGTTTTCACGTTTTCTGGTTCTTGACATTGAACGTCTTCATCTGTGAATTCCTATTGTAAGAATTGCAACATAGCTACATTAGGCAGTTTTAAATCATTTTGGAATCATATGCGATCACAAACTCCACAAACAAAATCCAACTTGTTACCATAGAACGACTTTTCAAAGTGCTTCGTCGCCAGACGCCAATGGGTTATAAATGCTAAATATCGATTCTCAAACGTTTCATCGGCTTCTATGTCTCATTCCATCGGTTCTATCTCACTGTCGCAAAAATGCCTGTGAACTGGCGTTAGGCATTGCGACGTCTGCGCGACTGGTACTCGCCTCAACTTGTCGACTCTGCCTCATCCTCCGCATTCGTTCTGCTGCTGTCATAGAGGCCTTTCTGGATTCCTTATTTATTCTTCTTTCACTTTGTAAGTGTTTAGGATAGGCATTTACATTCGTGTTTTGAAGATATTTCGACATTTTTGAAATTTTAACGAAAATTTGTCCAAGAATGAGTTTAATTTATAGTACTCGTCGAGCTCTGTTAAACGTCAACTCACACAGCGTACTTCGCGTACGCGTTCCCGAGCTATAATAATTGTGCCGCACGGCGAATCGGTAATTTTCCACTCCAACTTGGCACACGCCTCCACAAGATGGTTATCTTGTGGAGGCGTGTGACATTGTGTCATTCTTGCTATTTTAAACTGTTTTTTTTTTTTTTGATTGGAGGTTTAACGACCACCGTGAGCAACTCAATGGGCTATAAGCAGTCTGCCGTCCCTAATTTAGGGTCACTGGTTCCAGGGAAGGGAGAGAGCCAGTGCCGTAAGACAAAACCCAACATCCATGCCTGACTGGGATTCGAACCCGGACCCCTTACGGACGAATGATCAGAGGCCAGCGCCTTAGACCACTGCGCCACCGGGGCGGCATTTTAAACTGTATGCTTATATCGATATGCGTTATAAAGTTATTAAGATTCGTCTAGTATACACAAAATCGTAACATCGACTTTCGCATAGTTTCCCCCATACCGCACCCGCGGGGTAAGACGTTTTCCGTCAAAAAAACCTCCAATCAAAAACAAAATTGGCTCAAGTGATCAATGACACTACCGATAAAAGTTATTCTTGTGACGCAGTGGTCTAAGCGATGGCTTCTGGTAGTTCGTCCGAGGTGGGTCCGGGTTTTTTTTTTTTTTTGGAGGTTTAACGTCCGCCGTGAGCAACTCAATGGGCTATAAGCAGTCGCCCGTCCCTAATTTAGGGTCACTGGTTCCAGGGAAGGGAGAGAGCCAGTACCGTAAGACAAACACAACATCCATGCCTCACCGGGATTCGAACCCGGACCCCTTACGGACGAATGATCAGAGGCCAGCGCCTTAGACCACTGCGCCACCGGGGCGGCGGGTCCGGGTTCGAATCCCGCTGATGCAATGATGCTGTGTTAGTCTTACAGCACTGACTCTCTCCCTTCCCTGGAGCCATTTGCCCTGAATAAGGGACGGGCGACTACTTACAGCCCTTCGAGTTGCCCCTGTGGTCGTTAAACCCACAATAAAAAAATCTTCCTTACAGAACTGTCTGCATATCACCTACATTATGTACTGTACATTAGGTTGGATGCTATACATACTTGTAATTAAGGTTCCAAACAAGCAGCAAGTTTGTATTCCTGTTTAGCACACTTTTGGTAGACCTTTACAAACTCAGTGAATATATAATCTTGCCGCCCCGGTGGCGCAGTGGTCTAAGCGATGGCCTCTGATCATTCGTCCGAACGGGGTCCGGGTTCGAATCCCGGTGAGGCATGGATGTTGTGTTTGTCTTACGGCACTGGCTCTCTCCCTTCCCTGGAACCAGTGGCCCCTAAATTAGGGACGGGTGACTGCTTATAGCCCATTGAGTTGCTCACGGTAGTCGTTAAACCTCCAATCCACAAAAAAAGAATATAATCTTTGCTAGATAAACCCCATCCATAAAAAAAAAAAAAATGGAGACAACCGAACTTCATAACACGATTATCAGAGATTAAAATTCAGAGATTAAAATAATGCGATAGGAATATTCTGCTTCTCTAATCGTGCATTACCATCACCGTAGGACACAAGAAATGTCTCAATAACAGCATAATCCACTTCAATGGGGACATACAGTTTTTAACGTGAAGTTTGTTTTAGGTCCGATTAATCCGTTTGCAGTAGCTGGTTGACGAATCTCTTATGTCTGACGTTAAGGTCAAAGTAATTTGCAATTTTCCTAAATGCAGTGTTTTTGTACTACAATGGAAGCTCCGAAAAATGGTCAATGCTCGGATTAGAAGAAGTGACCACCGTTTGATGGTTAAGTCCAAGTTAACATTCCTATTCCGTTGCGTTTGTACAAAAGCAGAATAAATGTATGATGCTAATACACAAAGAAAACAGTCGCAACTTTCTCTCCAAATGCCGAATAAAAATTAATATAATAAATTGTGTTTCGTGGAGAATTTTAAGAAAGCAGTGTCTGACGTCTTGTCGCAAACAGTCCTTAGAAAGAGCAAGCTAGAAGATTAGTGCTAGGACACACTACAGAAAACAAAAAGATATTAGTGAAGTTTAACCGCGTTGTTAGCTGGCTGGCTCTTTTTTTTTTTTTTTGATTGGAGGTTTAACGACCACCGTGAGCAACTCAATGGGCTATAAGCAGTCGCCCGTCCCTAATTTAGGGTCACTGGTTCCAGGGAAGGGAGAGGGCCAGTGCCGTAAGACAAACACAACATCCATGCCTGACCGGGATTCGAACCCGGACCCCTTACGGACGAATGATCAGAGGCCAGCGCCTTAGACCACTGCGCCACCGGGGCGGCGCTGGCTGGCTCTAAAACCCCCATGGACCAAACACAGTTACCCCCAACAAAGGGCAACATTCCTGGGACAAGCAACCATTTCTGCAGCCTCGAAGGGAAACTGAAATATACACAGCAACCACGGTTGCGCAGTGGTACAAGCGCTGGCCTCTGACCATTCGTCCGAAAGGGGTCCAGGTTCGAATCGCGGTGAGGAATGGATGTCATGTTTGTCTTACGGCACTGACTCTCTACCTCAGTCATGTAATTTCGAGCGCCTGAAAAATTGAAGTTATTTTCTAGTTTATAGAGTTGTGTTTGTGTTTCAACTAACCTGGTTTGTGTTTGAAGGTTTCAACTAACCTCCGGTGTCGTCCTTTCCTGTTGGTAAACACTAATTTTGTTATTATACTCATTTAATCACTTCGCAAGGCGTTTGTTTACCTTTTGCACGAATGCAAATGGTGGCTTCCGGTTGCAGCAGCCCAGCTGCTTCAAATCAGGAAGTACCTCTTCTTCAAGCTACGTCATTAACAGCAGGTGCAATGGCTTCGTCACCACTTCGACCGAAGCATGACAAAACAGCTGAAGATCACTTTCTTGAAAGCAATTTCAATCAAGCCTTTCCAGCAATGGATTGCCAATCCCCTAATATGCTGGCCACGAGAAAATCCCCTATTGCACTTACAATGAAAAAGGCAGCTGACATGAGAAAACCTTCAGGTCAACAAAATGTAGAGGTAATGCTAGAATTTCAATCTCCGCCCAAAGCTATACGTAGTTTTGCGCAAGCAGTAAATCCGGCAGCTGCATCGTCACGTTCAGCACTTTTTTTTTTTTTTTGATTGGAGGTTTTTTTTTTTTTTGATTGGAGGTTTAACGACCACCGTGAGCAACTCAATGGGCTATAAGCAGTCGCCCGTCCCTAATTTAGGGTCACTGAATCCAGGGAAGGGAGAGAGCCAGTGCCATAAGACAAACACAACATCCATGCCTGACCGGGATTCGAACCCGGACCCCTTACGGACGAATGATCAGAGGCCAGCGCCTTAGACCACTGCGCCACCGGGGCGGCCGTTCAGCACTTTATTCTGAGTCAGTGGTAAATGTAAATGAGAAGGGAGTATCAATTGTCATTATGTCTAATTCGCCTGTGGGAAGGCAACATACGAGCTTATTAAATCGTACTGTGCTTTTTGAAGCATTACCTCAAACTCCCATCCCAAAGTACCTAGAAGCATTGGAACAATTACTTCCGAAGGAGGCGATGGAGGTAGTAACGCGATGCACTCGAAGTATCTCAGTGCTCTTTAAACAAGCATCGCCGCCCCGGTGGCGCAGTGGTCTAAGGCGCAAGCCTCTGATCATTCGTCCGTAAGGGGTCCGGGTTCGAATCCCGGTCAGGCATGGATGTTGTGTTTGTCTTACGGCACTGGCTCTCTCCTTCCCTGGAACCAGTGACCGTAAATTAGGGACGGGCGACTGCTAATAGCCCATTGAGTTGCTCACGGTGGTCGTTAAACCTCATCAAAAAAAACAAAAAAAAAACAAGCATCGTCAGTTGAAAAGGTTATGCAGCGTGGGATCACAATCAAATCCCGTACACTTTATCCCACTGCCCTGACAAATCACCCAGTGTGGATCACGTTTTACCCGGTACCGCTTGAGGTACCGGATAAGGCATTACTACTTACAGTCAATAAATGGTGCAGAGTCCTTGGCACAGTCCAACGAGTGTCCGACGCCCCAAGAGACTCGCCATACAAGCATGTTACAGGACTCAAAAGACAGGTCAGAGTGGTCTTCGCCTCTGAGGATGCCAAGACGGAGTGCCCAACTCAAGGAACTGTGATACTGGGAACGAGATCTTACATGTTCCACATTTTCTCGGATAAATACTGCAATTATTGCCGTGCGGCTGGACACATAAGGCAACAATGCCCCAATTATCCAACAACAACTGAGGTCGTTCTTTCAACAGCTCCACAGAGAACGACAACCAAGCCAACGATGGCTTCAACGACCGCAGCTATGACACCACATCAGTCAGCGGATAACGCTGGTGGAAATGAGGCTGTAGAGAACTCCAAATCTACTAAGGTTCTGGACGATCAACCCTTGCATCCTGCAACAATACCTGCAATTCCAAGCGATATCATCAATGAACACCCACCTGTTACTGATAATGAAGGTGGACTTTCCATGGACATCTGCATTCCTATCGTAGAAGAGTCCACATACATTGGTACTGGAGGAATCACTCGTGATGAAACACAGACACATATTGAAGGTTTAGAGGAACAACCACTGAACACTTCGTTAGCTTCAGTACCAGAAACAGATGGAGAGATCACCACGTCTGTGAAACTTAACCTTCCAGCTGATTCAGAGCCAATGGAGCACACCACTACAGATTGCCTCAGCATGTCAAAGCGTTGTGGCTCATCGCCAGATATAACTGAGCATAAGCGTTCAAAAATCAGGAAAACTAACAACCGCTCATTCCACTGAATCAGTAAATGGTGGAGTGAGAGGACGACCATCCACTTCAGCAGCTTGTTCAAAGCGAGTTATCATCGGACTAACACGTAAAGCAAGTACAGCATCAGTGCCGATTCCAGTGCATTGTAATATGAATGATCTAGTGGACATGTGTCCACGCCCGGAGGAACCGTACTCAAAAGACATTTTGAAAAACTTTCTTACAGAGAAACAGGGGTAAAAGTGTTTCACCAAACAATTTCATTAAGAGCATCCGGCGGACTTTGAAGCCGGATATAAACAATTACAAGCATATTATGAGTTTTTTACTAAAGTCACTTAACAGAAGCATCGCCTTCGTTCGTATTTGCCACGTTACCAAGCTAAAATTTCTTATTATTTATCAAACTCCGAGAAGCAGCTGTGTGACTTGGTGAATGTCCAAACAACTTAACTTCGCTTCCTTCAATTGCAGAGGGTTCGCAAATTCTTTTGCGAACTCTCTTGCTTATGAGGATCTCTCCCCAACGCTGCCTGAAATCCTGTATTTGCAGGAAACCAATTGTACTCCTGTGACCCCGATGCACCGTTGGAGGGTGTGGCCATACAAATTCTTTCACTGTTATGGGAGTCGACCCGGATCAGGGGTTGCCATCGCAGTGCATAATAAACTCTCGCATACATTTGCTAGCATCAGGGAGATCGCACGATTTGAAGGCATCTTCTTGGCGCTTAGTATCATTGTTGGAGGTTTAACTTTTCATCTTTTTAATATTCATATGCCAAATTCAAATGCAGACGCACTTTCACTCATCGAAATATTAACGACGCTTTTCGAAACGATCCCATCCAACGATGTCATTGTTTTGGAAGGCGATTTCAACTGTACCCTGCAGCCAGATCTAGATCGAAACCACTCGACTGAGTATAGGATGGCCTTAGTTTCAGCTCTAACAACATTAGTCAACTATGCTACGTTAAGCGATGTGTATCGTGAATACCACCTATCCACTCCGGTGTTTTCCTGGAGGTCACCGGTAGCCACATCACAGGCGGAGGCTCGCCTTGACATATTCTACGTTTCGGAACATTTCTGTACCGCGGTCCAAAAGGTGGAATATCGCCCCACAATCTCCTCAGATCACTCCATATGTTCAATCTCCTTCATGTTACCAACCACAAATATCCCGAAATATCATGTTTGGTCTCTTCTGGATTACCTATTACAAGATGTGGAGTTCAACAATACAGTCACTCAGATTCTTCAAACAGCAAAAAAAATTGAATCCTGCTGACGACCCGATAACCCACTGGACCACAACAAAAATCAGATTATAGCTTTTGCTCGACGTTTTTCAGGGAGTTATGATTTTAATCGTTCCATGAAAATTGCACATTTGCGAGCAACCCTCGATTGTCTGGAAGTGGGATCTGCCACCTATAGTTCAACAAAAGCAGCGTTAAGAAAACTTTTGGAACAGGACGCAGGCCAGGCACTGTGAAGGCTCAAGTTCCAGGAACTCACTAATGAGGTCCAGGATGTGTGCGCACTCGGTGGGGTTGAGCAGCGTCTCCATTCGTGGGCCTCTCTCACCCATCTTACTCTCCAAGACGGAACCGTTACTAACGATCCTACTATCCTGGGTTCTGTGATACACGATTATTTCCGTGAACGTTTTAACCCACCCCTACTTTCCTATAATTTATCCTCCCCCCTGTTCGCCAACCTGCCCAAGGTTCCGTCTCATCTGTTTTCTCCCCTCATTTCCCCAATTTCTGACGTTGAGATAAAAAATGATTTATCCACTCTCAATCAACATTCAGCTCCTGGCCTTGACGGTCTCTCTACCTCTTTCTATCGTGCTTTTGCTCCGTTACTTCTGCCACTTCTACAATCTTGTTTTAATGCTCTTCTTAATGGTCACCCTATTCCGTCAACTTTCACCGTTGCATACATCCGCCTTCTGCCAAAGAAAGGAGACTTGCTCGACCTGAACAACTGGCGACCCATTAGCATCCTACACTCCGATTATAAGCTGTACACGAAAATTCTGGCCCTCAGACTCAACTCAGTTTTACCTCACGTAATACATGAAGATCAAGCTTATTCAATTCCATCAAGATCTATTCATTATTCAATTCATTTAATTCAAAATATGGTCGTTCTGGCTGAGCAGTCGGTCGAGCCCCTGTCGGTGTTTTCACTTGATCAGCGTCAGGCGTTCGGTCGATTTGCACATATTTACCTCTTTCAAACCTTACAGTTTTTTGGATTTCCAGACAGTTTTTGTTCAATTATCCTAAATCTCTACACAGATTCCGTTGTCCACGTTCGTACTGCAGCATTGCTGTCTGGGGGTATACCGTTTTCTGCTGGTATTCGGCAAGGATGCCACCTTTCAGGACAGCTGTTTTCGCTAGCCTTCGAACCTTTTCTTGTCCTACTATGTAATCGACTTACACCATCCCCACTCTCATTAACTCCCGTGAGTCGTCATCATGCGGCCGTGCTTACGGCGTATGCTGATGATCTCACGGTCTTTATTCGCTCTGAATCTTCCTTTTCACAGCTATCTTCCTGTTATGCCGACTATGCGGGGGCGTCCGGGGCAGCTCTGAACGCAGCCAAGTGCTCCGGATTGTGGAGTGGGGCTCCCGTACTGATTGGCCCTGGGGCGCAAATTGGTCAAATATCTCTCAGCGTTTCCTGTGGGTCTCGGTTGGCCGGTCTTCGCTCCGCACTAACAACAATAATATATCTCTTCTTTCCACTTTTCAACGTTTACTGGCGCGATGGAAACGCGTCCGAAACTGCATGTCAGTACGGGGACGGGCGCGAGTCGTCGCGACTTACCTTATTCCCCTCTTTCTATATAATTGGACGTCACAGGTTTTTCCAGCTACGTTTCTTTCCACAATCTCTTCAGAAATCTCTTCGTTCATATGGCACAGGAAACACTGGGTAGCGCTGAGAGTCCTGTCGCTGTCGCTGCCGGTGCCATGGGGTGGAGTTAATCTACCAGATGTGGCACTACGGTACAGGGCGACTCGGCTAGCATCTCTTTTACGACAATACTCTTATCCACTTTCATCGGCTGTGCTCACTCTGGATGCAATTCTCGCTCCGCACAATATATATCTAACATTTAAAGTGCTATTATAGATGGATCGACTCACTCTTCTTCTTCGACGTCTACCTGCAGTCGCAAAAGAAGCCATCAAATTCTGGAGGGAGTTGGCATTACAAAGGCTTCCACCCACCTGTCTCCAAGAACTACTCGAAGAGCCTTTGTTCTACTCCACGACAGTTTATCAACAATCAGGTGATCCCTTTGTGTACCCAGAATGGATTAAAGCTGGAATACTGACAGTTGCACAGTTGGTGGGACCTGATCTCCAATGGCTCTCACTTCTATTTGTTTCCGCACCACTTCCAATTTCTTCAACGAATGTGGACAAATTGGCCTGTTTACACTCTGCTTTGAAACGTTTAATTCCAATTTTTGTTTCTTCATCGGGTCTCATTCCTCAAGCGTCAGTTCCTTTATCACTCCCGTTTGCTTTATCCCACCCGTCTGGGCCAGTGTTACTTCACAACCTCCGGTCTAGTTTTATTTATAAACACTTGTTGTTATGTTCGACTTCTCCAATTTCCATCCCGTCAATTCCCCGGTGGGTAGAACGGGCGGTGTGGAGTGCTCCGCACCGCACCGTCGGCCTCCCGTAGGAGCGTGACATACAGTGGAGATTTTTGATGGACAGACTCCCAACACCGGAATGGCTGGCCAAATGGGGTCTTAGAACCTCCTCGGACTGCCCCTTCTGCGGTGTTTTCGGGGACACTTTCCACATTTTTTAACGCATGCTGTGTATTAGATCCGTTATTTCAACTTCTAAACATCCTTGTAGGCAAAGTGTGTCCTCACATGAACTCTCGTCATGAATTCAATTATTTGGTCCCTCGTGACAGGGTTACACAGTATCGACCGAACATTTGCTCGTATTTTTTTGTGTTAGCAAAATTTTCAATTCATGGATTTTGGCAATCATTAAGACACATTTCTTCTATCCCTTCCATTGCTGAAGCGGGTAACCTTTTGCAACTTCGTTTTCAAAATGCATTAACTACAAGTCTGTCATCGGAATATGCAACCCACTCTTGTAACTCTAGTCAAGGGATCTTTCATTCTGAATGGTCCCCGGGATCAACTTGGTATGAAGTATCTAATCGAATTGTTCATCTAACCGTGTAAAGCGGAGCAGACAGAGGTGATGCGTGTGGCTTTGTGAGCTGCCCGTGGATCTTCAGTGTAGATCTGCTTGCACATAGCTGCTTCTCCGTTTAAAGATTCTTTGTTAATTTTTTTTTGTGTGTGTATGTATGTAATGTCACAAGTTCATCTTTCCTTTATAGTGTATTAAGTGTACGGTATATTTCCTCATACTGAGGATTAAATGGAGTTCATTGCGACTTGAATTGGTCTTCCGCCAATAGTATATAGGGTGTGCTTTCCATCTTTATGAATGCCATTTGTTTTTTAAGCACTTACAATTTGTTGCATATAGTCAGTTTACCTGGGTTTCGTTCATAGGTGTGTAATGTGCCTTTCGTCCTAAAATTGAAGATCATTGTTTGCCCCTAACAAACGCAATTTCAGTTAGGCAACAATCTAACTACAGCAGTTGGTCGGAATTACGTAGAAGTTTAAGCTCGTAAAAAAGCATGAGTTTACTAATTATTAACCAGTATCATTAGTCAAATAATACTACTTGTCATTGCATTTTGAAGGAGAGCCACAAAGGAGGTGGTTTTGCCTCCAGTTCTAACACCGAGGCACTTTCATAGCCCTGATATGTGATAATCATAAAGTAAGAAGTTTGCAATAGTGCACTTCTAGAGAAACATCAATTGTGTCTTTTTTGCTGCTTCACTTCATCTTAGATTTCATATCATGTGTTTTTTTTTTCTTTTTCATATGTCGAGGAGTCGGCATACAACGAATGTTCAAATAGATGCTTTGTCAACTGATTTTATATATCTATACTTATTAAACTTAAATTTGTATTGTAGAAGATCATGTTTGCATACGTACATTTGCATTGTATCATTGAATGGCGATCAATCATGAATGACTGTTCCTCACTTAATTAGTTCAGTTAGTGGGAACGCAAATGAACTGTAGTTGTGTACATGTGACTGGAGACGGCTCGCGACAAATGTTTTAGCGCGAGGCTTTGCGGACTGTCTGTATTTATCTTTACACATAAAACTTAAACTTGAATTGTTTAAAATAATATTTTGAATCCGTATATTTGCATTTTTTAATGGTGATTGACCATGTTTAGTTATAATGTAACTCAATTAGTTTCAAGGAAAATCGACAATTCTGTACATATCTGTCTTTATTTACATGTGAGTTTTCTACTCTAACAGGAGTCATAAATAGTTGTGTTTCGCAACATTTTTCTACAAATGTAGATATCTTGTTTAGTGATCTTATTGTCAAAATTCCATATGGAAGGTTCAGTGTCAATCATATTCATTTAACATATGACACTGGTGAAATGCAATTTGTAACTTTATCATAGTTTAATTTTGTAACTTGTATAAAATATATATTGTTCACTGCATGAGTCACAAGTGAGACTATAATCGTAAAATTTCCATCGTTTAAATTTTGTATTTTATCAAAGCGTGGGCATGTGTGTTTGCAGAGTTATTGTTGTATGTATTTTTAACTAATTGAGGCCGTGTGGTCTCACATTTGTTATTTTTAAATAAACTAAGTATGGTAAGCCATACTTACAGTTCTTATCTTTCTCCCTTCCATGGAAAGAGTGACCTTAAATTAGGGACGGGAGACTGCTCACAGCCCATTGATTTGCTCACGGTGGTCGTTAAACCTCCAATAAAAAAAGAAAATATATATGTATCATCATCATTGTCAACCATTATCAATCCACTGCTGGACGAAGGTCTCCCCAAGTTTCTTCCACAACGGTCTGTCTTGTGCCAGTCTGCTCCATGTCACTCCCGCATACTTTCGAATTTCATCCACCCATCTCCCATGTGGTCTTCTTCTGGGTCTTTTCCTGTCCCTTGGAACCCAGTCTAAAATTTCAGCTGTCCATCGATGGTCTGTCCTTCTGGCAATATGTCCAGCTCATTGCCATTTCATGGATTTTACTCTGATCATGATGTCTTCCACTCTTGTCATTTTTCTGATCCACGAGTTCCTCTTCTTATCTCTTCTGGTTACACCAAGCATGCACCTCTCCATGCTGCTTTGAGTTGTCTGTAGCCTTTGTATGTCTCTTTTAGTTAGGGTCCACGTCTCTGCACCATACGTAAGCACTGGAAGAAAGCATTGATCAAACACTTTTCTTTTAAGACATAATGACATATTGCTCTTGAAAATTATACTGTTTCTTCCAAAAGCTCTCCAGTCAAGTTTTATTCGCCGATTAATTTCTTCAGCAATGTGACCTTCACTTGATATCTGCTGTCCAAGATAAATGTAGGTATTGGTTTTCTCCAGCTTTTCCCCATCAATCGATAAATCTTCATTTTTTGTAAAAGCATTGTACTACATCACTTTTGTCTTCTAAAAGTGCTTTACTCTTGTCAGCAAGTTCCTGGATCATACTCTGCAGCTCTGATGAAGTAGTTGCAAAAATGACTACGTCATCAGCAAAACGAAGGCGAGTTAGATAATCTCCATTAATCTTTTTCTTTTTGTTTTCCCAGTTCAGTGATTGAAAGACATTTTCCAATGTAGCATTAAAGAGTTTGGGAGATATAGTGTCCCTTTGTCTCACTCCCTTTCCAATTTTTATGTGTGTGATATTCTAAAATAGCCGAATCTTTGCACTTGCATTTTATAGATGTTATTAATAATACAGTATTAATGTATGCATCTTCAATACCGCAGGATTTCAAAGCCATTGTGACTGCTGATGGTTTCACCGAATCAAAGGCCTTTTCATAATCAATAAAATCCATGCATAATGAAAGTTCATATTCCCTCCCTCTTTCAATCAGTTCTCTCAGTACTTAGATATAATCTATAGTGCTGTAGCCACTCCTGAATCCAGTTTGTTCTCTCGGTTGAGCCATGTCCAGTGTCACCTTCAAGCGGTGTGGAAGAACTTTAGTGAGGATTTTATAAACCACTGGTAGGAGGCTGATAGGTCTGTAGTTCACGAGATCCTCAATGTCACATTTTTTTTATGTAGCAGGAGCAATGTAGCATTGCTCCAATCTTCAGGAATCTTCCCTTCATTAAGGCATCGAGTGAAAACTTGGGCGAGTACTGTTTCAATTTCTCCACTTGCTTCTTGTATGATGTCTACGGTAATTCCATCTTCTCCTGGAGCTTTCCCCCGTTTCATGTTCTTGATTGCATGTGCAACTTCTGCTGGGAGGACTGGAAGAACTCTGGTACTGGTACCTTTCGTAATGTCTGGAGTACATGTATTGTAAAATACGAACTTCCACGCACAAAAGTGCGGAATGATACATTGACATTTAATGACTTGAGCGTGTGGTGAGTGATGTGAGGAGTAGCGTGAGAGATATTGAAGGAATAGGACATGCTGAGCTTTGGCTAAGACAACAAGTTCAGTTTGTACCGCAGAGTGTATTCCAGTTTATGTTTTTGTGTAAGTAATAAATGTTTTTTGTTGTGATCGAGCGTCTGTGATGTTACAGACCAAAGATAGAAGTGGAGGCCCGACGGAATTGCGCAATTTTTAGCGGCGTTTTTATGACCGTGGGAATCGATGAGTTGAAAGATCTTCAAGCGTGAGAAAGAACCAACGCGACAGGGATATTTTTTCCTCTTTGTGTTGGGAAGAACAAAGGATGGTGACTGTTGTTTTTCAAAATTAGTTCGTGAGAAAAAAAAAGTTCCGTATCGGATTTACACCACATTAGATGTTTATGTAAAGTACTGTTTTTGTTGTTCTTAGAGAATTATCCAAAGGAATGAAATATCAAAGCAAGTTTTTTAGAAGTTTACGGGCACGGAATTAAATAGAAGGAAATAAATTCTGTCAAGAAATAGTACATTCAGAACAACTGTTTGAGCCTAGATTATAGGTAAATGTAGAATATTGTTGTAAACAATTTCTGTGAACGTATACACATATACGATAATAGAAGGAAATAATTTCTGTCAATAAATAGTACATTCAGATCAACTGTTTGAGCCTAGATTATAGGTAAATGTAGAATATTGTTGTAAACAATTTCTGTGAACGTATACACATATACGATAATAAATAAACATTGGGTACACGTAGAGCTTGTTGAAATGGCTTTCTTAGGAAGAGCTCGAAAAGAAGAACTTCTGCAGTTGGCGGAAGAATTGGGTATAGAAGTTATGCCAAATCTCAAAATTCTGGAATTAAAAAATAAAATTTTCAACTTTGAAGGTTATGAAGAGGATTTCGTGAAAGAACTTTTGGCAGGTATAAAAGAGCGTAGAGAAACAGAAAGACAAATGGAATGTGAGCGTAGAGAAACAGAGAGACAAATGGATTTGGAGCTTGAAAAAGGTAGACAAACAGAAAGACAAATGGAATTTGAGCTTGAAAAACTCAGAATAGAAGCTGGACGTCAGCCGCTGGGATGTAGTTTGGAGCAAAATGGAAATTCTCATAAACCGAGATTAGAACTTCGTCATTTGATGAAAACATTTGACCCAAAAGACAGTGATATAAGTATTTACTTAGTTTTATTTTAAAGGCAAGCACAACAAGCAGAAATAAAAAGGGAAGATTGGGTCGCGAATTTGATAGGACTTTTTTCCCTACGAAATATCACAATTGATTGCCAGAGAAAATGTGAAAGATGCTAAAAACTATGAATATGTTAAAAGGTTACTTCTTAAAAGATATAAGTCCAGAGAAATTTAGATTGAAATTTGTACAACACATGCGTACATCAGAGAAGACCGGGAGAGATTTCGCCTTCGAGTTAGAAAATTATTTTAATGAATGGATTTCAGGACTTAAAATAGGAGATTTTGAAGGGCTGAAAAAATTAATGATCACAGATCAATTGAAGCGGAGAGTGCCTATAGAAATAAGGGAGCATTTTATTGATAAATGGTCAAATATTGTCTCACCTTCAGATTTGGCTGATATGGTGGACAATTATGAAAGTGTAAGAGGAGGAACCAAGAAAAATTCGTCGAATGAATTTTGTGCTTCAAAGAAAATGCAAGGCAGTGGGAAAAAAAACTAGAGATAACTATGATCGGGGAAATTTTATGAAAAATGGATTTTATAACACAAATTATGTTAAATCAGATGTAGGACAAGGGTTGTCAAACCGGAATGTATCTCAGAATGAAGAAAAGTATGATCGCAGACGGAAGCTTCAGTGTTACGAGGGTGGATCTCATGATCACATTCGACCTCAGTGTCCAAAGCCAAAGTCACAGAACTCAGAAAGCGTAAATAGAATCAGAGAGTAAACTGAAGGGGATCTCTTGGCACCCTACACCTTTGAAGGAAAAATAAATGGAGTTACCATGCCTATTCTCCGGGATACAGGTTCATCAGTTGATATCATTTGTCAAGAGTATGTGTCGCCAGGTGAGTTTACTGGAGAACATGTGTGGGTACAGCATCTTCTGGATGAACAAAAGGTTTGTGTACCATTGGCAGAAGTTGAACTAGAATGTGAATTAGGTCATATTGTAACTAAGGCTGCACTGATTAGAAAGTCGCTAGATCAAGGTAGATATTTACTTGGATATAAGACCGCCGCTTTTTAAAAAAAAATTGCTATGGAGTGGCCACCTAATTCAGAACAGGTAAATGTTGTGATTACTCGGTATCAAGAAAAACAGAAACAAAACAACGAAGAGAGAAATTCAGTAAAGAATGATTCAGGGAAGAAAGAAAAACAAGCCCTTGAAGGAGAGGCTGTGGGTTCCGAAGAATCAGATGAATTAGAAGAAGAAATTCTGCCATTGAGGCATGATAAGATAAAGCCATGTTAGAGTTGGTAAAAATGGATTCAAAAAGTTTCATGGAAGATCAACGGCAAAGTTTGGAATTGAAAAAAATTCTCAAAGAAATAGAGAAAACAGATTTTAAAAAGGCAAATGGTTATGCTGTACTAAGAAATGAGATGTTGGTGAAGAAGAAGATCAACAAGATTGGCGAAGAGGGAGATCTTATTGTTGTTCCAGAACAATATAGAGAACAAATAAAAAATATGTGTCATGAGGGAACTTCGGGGCATTTAGCAGTGACAAAAACCAAAGACAGACTTGCGAAGTATTTTTATTCGCCTAACTGTTATAAAGACATTGAAGAATTTGTAAAATCTTGTGATTCATGCCAACGTGCTGGAAAAGCTGGAGACAAAAAGAAAGCACCTTTAAAAATAGTTCCAATTATTCCTGAAATTTTTACAAAAATCAACGTTGATGCCTGTGGGCCTTTGCTCGAGACTTCAAGCGGAAATAGATACATAATTACAGCTATGTGTTTGTCGTCCAAATATCCAGATTCAGTACCAATACCAGACATAGGATCCAAGTCGGTAGTTGACGCTTTGTTACACATTTTTAGCCACATGGGATTTCCGAAAGAAATTCAAACTGATCAAGGAGCCAGTTTTGTAAGCATTTTGACACTAGAATTTCTGGAGCGGTTTGGAATAAAAGTTACTCATAGTTCTGTATATCATCCCCAAAGTAATCCGGTAGAACGATTCCATCGAACTATTAAAAGGATGTTGAGAGTTTTATGTCTTGAGTCTGCTCCGGATTAGAGAAACAGTTACCGGCGGCGCTGTTTGCTTTGAGAACTGTGACACATGAAAGCACAGGGTTTACGCCTGCTGAATTGGTGCATGGAAAAAATTTGAGGACGCCAATGACACTATTGTATGAAAACTGGATGGGTCATCCTGAAGAATAAAACTATGTCACTGAATATGTATTTGAGTTAATAAATAGGATGAAAAGATGTCAAGAACTTGCCATTAAAAACATGGAAGTGGCTCAATTGAGAAGAAAATATTGGTATGACAGAAATGCGGTAAAACGTGAATTTCAAGAAGGAGATTTAGTATTGGTTTTTGTTACCTGCAGGCCAAATAAGTTAGCGGAACAGTGGAAAGGACCAGGGAAAATTGAGAAAAAAATTTCTGAGACTATGTAGTAAGCTTTGAAGGTAAAAATGTAAAGCATCAAGTATATCACATTAACATGCTGAAACCATACCATAAACGACCAGAATTTGTGAACTTATTGCCCGGTTGTGAAAATGGTGAAATGGATTTAGAGATTAAATTTCCGCAAGTTGAAAAAATCCAAATATATTTAACTTCTCTGATATCGAGGAGAACAGTAAACATCGAGAGCGCCTAAATGGCCAACAAATTCAGGATCTGAAAAAACTTATGTCATTACTTGAAAATGTTTTCTAATATTCCAGGGAAGACTCATTTGGTCGAACATGATATATAAGAGTTAAGCCTTACTTGTAAGAGTTAAGCCTTACAGAATGTCGCCCAGGCAGATAAATATTCTTAAAGCCGAGATAGATAAAATGCTGCAGTACAAGATTATAGAAGTTGGTGAATCAGACTATACATCACCCATGATTTTGGTAGAAGTACACGGAAGAGATCCACGCCCATGTATTGATTACAGGCGATTGAATGAAGTGACAAGGACCCAGTTCTATCCATTGCCCAACATAGAAGAAAGAGTCTAAAAGGTTTCTGGAGTGAAGTATATTACAGTATTAGATTTAACAAAAGGGTACTGGCAAATTCCATTAAGTGCTAGAGCTCAACGATTGGCAGCGTTTGTGACTACTTTTGGAACGTATCGGCCCTTAAAGATGCCATTTGGCCTTAAGAACGCACCTTATTTCTTTAGCAAAATGATGTCGGAACTTTTGAGAGGCTGCGAAGAGTTTGCCGTACCATATCTAGATGATGTTGCCATTTTTCCGAAAACTAGGGGGATGATTTGATGCATCTTGAAGAAGTGCTACAAAAGGTTGCAGAGGGATTCCTTGACCATAAAACCTTCCAAATGTAAGTTTGCTCAAGATCACGTCTTGTATTTGGGACATATTGTTGGACAAGGATATCGGAAACCACCGGAACGAAAGGTTTAGGCCCTACAAAATTTTCCTACGCCAAAGAACAAGACGCAAGTAAGATCTTTCTTAGGCCTGGCGGGATATTACAGCAGATATATTCCAATGTTTTCTTCAGTAGCAGCTCCCTTGACAGACATCTTGAAGGGTAAAAATCGTAAAGAAAAAATCATATGGTCAGAACAATGTGAGAAAGCTTTTGTGGAACTAAAAAACCCTTTATCTAGTTTTCCTGTTCTGTATGCCCCTGACTATGAACGTAGATTTATTCTAGAAACTGATGCTTCAGATCAGGGAATGGGAGTCGTCCTCTCGCAAGAACAAGAAGATGGCACTGAACATCCTGTACTCTATCTAAGCAGAAAGTTTTCGACAGCAGAGAAGACATACAGTGCCAGTGAAAAAGAATGTGCCGCCAATATATTTGCGGTACAGAAAACTGAAATGCTACCTGGATGGTCAAAATTTCCTCATACAAACTGATCATAACCCTCTCGTTTGGTTACGCACCAACGCAAGTTCAAATGCTCGTCTGATGAGATGGGCCCTTGCTTTACAAGCATATGATTTTGTTATAATTCATTGATCGGGAACTATGCACAAAAATGCAGATGGACTGAGCAGAGTTCCAAATTTAGATGATCCACCTTGATCATGTGTCTGCTAGTGAAAACATTTTGTTTGGGTTTTTTTTTTGGTTGTGGTATATAATACATAGAAATTGTTAGACAACACGTAAAGATGATTGTTAAATTAACTCATATTTCTCTTTGTAAATGGATTATGACTCATTATGTGAACTATGACTATTGTATTGTAAAATGAGAAGAACTTTTTACCACTGAAAAAAGTTCCTCTGGAGTGAGGAGGGGTTGTAAAATACGACCTTCCACGCACAAAAGTGCGGAATGATACATTGACATTTAATGACTTGAGCGTGTGGTGAGTGAAGGAGTAGGACATGCCGAGCTTTGGATAAGACAACAAGTTCAGTTTGTACCGCAGAGTGTATTCCAGTTTATGTTTTTGTGTAAGTAATAAATGTTTTGTGTTGTGATCGAGTGTCTGTGATGTGACAGTATTATCCCTTTCATGTAATTTGGACTAGAAATCTTTCACTCTTGTCAAAATTTCGCCTCTATTTCTTGTTACAGAACCATCTTCTTTTCTCAGTGCCATAATCTGTTTCCTTCTCTTACTCAGATGTCCCTTTGCTCTCTTCAGGCTTTGGTTGTTTTCAATTGCTTTCTTCACTAGTTCACAGTTGAATTTCCTTACATCTTCAGTGATACTTTTTCGTACCGTCTTGCATAGCTCTATATATTCCACTTTGGAAGTTACAACTCCTTCAGTTGTCCTCATCTCTCTTCTTTGTTGCATCAGAATTTTTGTTTTTTTCTCATAATTTGTTCGTATGCAACTTGTTCTTAGTACCAGCTATTTTTGTTGCTGTTAACATAAGAGCCTTGGTCAGTTTTCTCTCAACTTCAGAGATGTCTACTTCTTCCGACGTTAGACCTTCTGGAGCAGAGAATCTGTTCCTCAGTTCCAATTTGAAAGTATTATGATGTTTTTTAAGGTTTGTCATGTCAATACACTTTGTTTGTTTTATGAGCTTGCCACGCTCGAGTTTAGCGTTGAGGTGCATCTTACATCGTACCATCCTATGGTCACTACCTGTGTTAAACTTGTTTAGTACACTGCAGCCTTCCATGACAAATTTCTTGTTACACATAATAAAATCAATTTCACCTGTCAATCCATTGGGATGCCTTCATGTCCATTTCCTTTGCAGCTTTTTCTTGAACAAGGAGTTCATGATGAAAAACCCTTCTGCAAACTGTACGAGCGTATTTCCCCGCTGGTTTCTGTTGCCGTGACCGAATTTACCTACTGAAGTTTCGTTCTGTTCCCGTTGCCCTATTTTCGCATTGAAATCTCCCATAATGATCTTCAAGTGCTGCTTGCCTTTATTATTTAGATGACGTATTTCCCCATAAAATTGTTCAATCTCTATTTCAGGATGTCTTGTGGTGGGTGCATAAGCTTGAATGATCTGAGCCTGGTTATCTTCTCGAGAATTGGATAACAAGTCGTGCAGCTCTGTCAGAGGAACTTTCAACTCCTACAACTTTATCCTTCAGTTTCTTGTTTATTATAAATCCAACACCACTAGTTCTGCCAGTAACTGTCCCACGATAATACACTGCTGACCACCCAAAATGCAACACCAAGAAGGAAGCATCCGATTGGCCTGAAATTCGCAGCATGCGTCGCCCGCGAGAGGACATGCAAACTATTAGCATTACAGGGCATATGCAAATCATGTGCGCCCGGCAGGCCACCGAGAAGCCCTATAAGAAGGGTGCACAGAAGGCGGGGTGTAAGTAGTGGAAGTGTGTTGTGCTGCCGGACCTGTGCGTGGGAAGCTTCCTGATGCCTCGTCGCATAATACGTCAGTCATTCCAGCACGTTTCGGAGTTCGACAGAGGACGAATAGTTGCTTATCGCGACAGAGGTTTATCGTACCGAGACATCGGCTCCCGTGTGGGACGACATCCAACCACAGTTAGACGAGTATGGATTCGGTGGGTGCAGAAGGGACGGACGGACCGACGTGAGCGATTGCCGCAGCCGCGGCACACCACCGAACGAGACGTCCGGCATGTTGTGCGGCGGGCATTGACGGCTCGCACCGCCACATCACGAACGTTAGCGCAGGAATTAGGGTGTGTTGCCCAACAACCTGTGGCAGCACGTACCGTTCGACATCGTCTGCAGGAGCGGGGACTTGTCGCACGGCGCCCATTGCTCCGATTACCATTGACGTTACCCCACCGGCGAGTGCGGTGGCAGTGGACCGTTGAACGCCGCACCTGGACTACGGAATGGCAAGACATTGTTTTTTCCGACGAATCCCGCTTCTACCTGCAGCATCACGATGGTAGGATCCGCGTGTGGCGATACCACGGCGAGAGACTGTATAACGCCTGCATTATGCATCGTCTTACCGGTCCGTCACCTGGCGTTATGGTTTGGGACGCAATTGGATATGACACCCGCACCTCTCTGGTACGCATCGCCGGTACACTCAACAGCCACCGCTACATCTCCGACGTTTTGGAGCCTGTAGTCCTCCCTTACCAGCAGGACCTGCCAGCGGCCACGTTTCAACAGGACAATGCGCGCCCGCACGTGGCCCGCATCGTGAACAATTCTTCACGGCCCACCAGGTGTCCCTGCTGCCGTGTCCCGCCTGTTCTCCCGATATGTCGCCCATTGAACACGTCTGGTCGCTGTTCGGCAACCGAGTGGCCCAACAAGCACCACCCGCGGCTACGCCTGATGAACTCTGACAACGTGTGGAAGCAGCCTGGACCGACATACACCAAGCCCACATCTAAAGCCTCTTTCGTTCGATGCCGAGGCGTGTAGCGGCCGTTAATGCCAGCCATGGGGGGACAGGACACACGGACTATTGATGTCTGCGTGTTCCGCAAGTCGCACGGGCCTATAAGCTCAGTCGTTTCATCTTTGTATTTGTTGTTATGTATCCAGTTAATCTGGCTTTGCTATCTAGTGGCCTTCTTGGTGTTGCATTTTTGGTGGCCAGCAGTGTAGATGAGATGTCCACTTTTCAGTTCAATGAGATCTCCTTTTCTTCCTTACCTCACTTAGCCTAACGATGTCCCGCTTGATCCTTTGTAGTTTTTCAAATTCAAGAAGCCTTGAATTAGAAGATAGGGAGCGTCCATTATACGTAGCCAGAGTCAGCATAAGATGGCAGCCTAGTAGGTCCTCCGGTGATTCTTAGCACCCTCTGCCTTCATGTCGCACTGGCCGCTGCCTTGGCCAGGTACATTCCAGCTTCCGGAGACTGAGGGCCAAGTTTTAAGTTGTGGAGTCATTTTGGAGGGTTTGGCCCATAACTCACCACGCTGGCCAAGCGGGTTGGTGAGTGTGGGATAGCATTTTCACTAATCCCGATGGTATAGTTTTACCACTATTTGGCGGTCGTCAGAGCCCCTATAGTGGGAACAGGATACACCACGAGAAGGTGGGTTGACATTTGTCAAGGAGAAGCTGTATTATGTTGCGCATCACCTGACCTTACATTCCATATATATACAGGGTGCCCACTAAAGTCTTTCTCAGCCCCGTAACTTTCGAACGCCGATAGCTATAGCCATAAAAACAGTGTCTAAGTATAGTAAAGTTGCTATGCTCTATTCGACGAAACCGCTTACAGCGCCTCCTAGCGGTAAAGTCAGGAGTTAGCTTGCCGATCTCAAACTATACCAGATACGGGGAAAATGTTAAATACAAAGTTGTAGAGCAGCATCGATTTAGTACGAAAAAATACCTTGCGTACACGAATGCTAAGAATAGAACGTGTACAACGCTCGTTTGCTTGTTCGCGATGTCGAACACTGGTACGTCTCGAAATGCGTCACAAAGGAGATAATATCGCCTTTGGCTCCAACATGACGGAGTCCCTCCGCACCAGCCAGGAAACGTAAGAAGGTACCTGGTAGAGACATTCGAGCAACAAATCATCGGCTACGGTGGTTGCGTAGAGTGGCCTGTACGCTCATCGAACCTCACCCCATTGGACTTCTTCTTGTGGGATTACCTCAAAGATCAGGTGTATCAGACTCCTCCGACAACGTTGCAGCTCCTCGGTGGTAAAGTACGAAGTATTGGTTGTATTTATAGTCTGAAGTTTCTTCTAGAAAAAATCGAATTCCAGGGGTGGATGTTGTACGTGCATTATGGCATTAGCTCCTCATCTACCGGGGACAATTGGCGCAAATCAGGGACGGGACATTGCTTACAGTAAACCGTTCTTCGCGGTGTTTTTTTTTTTTTAAATTGGACTTCATTGACACATACATTGGCAATTATATATTGAAAATAAATTGGAGTTTGTTGGCAGATATATACAGTACAGACATTGTGTTTCAACGTCAGCAATGTACATAGGTGAACAACAAACTCAGCTAATAAACCCCTGAAAGACAAACAAAACATCCATGCTTCACCAGTATTGAAATCCAGACCCATCTCTGACGAATGATAAGAAACAATCGCTTAGACCACTGCGCCACCAAATTCGAAACTTCACGCGGTGGTCAAACCTCTGGAGTAATTTATGTAAACTTGGGAAATTTTCATCATGTCCTCGTAGCGTCGAAGTTTCGAATTTCGGTGAGGCATGGATTGTGTTGTCAAAACTGCTCTGTTTTTCCTGCAACCAGTGGCCCTAAATTAGGGATGGACTAGTGCTTATACCCCATTGGGTTACTCACTTGTCACCCCACCACCACCAAAGAAAACATTTCCAACTATAAAAGTATTTCGTGATTTTTTTTTTCATGCAACTTCCTAAAAAAAAAAGTGATACGTTCAGCAGGAGGGCTGCAATCAGTTTTCAGGACTATAGCAAGTCCTCACTATCAAACAGCAATTACTATCTATACCTACAGTTCTTTGATGTGGGGACAATTACAAAACAGACGTAGGGTCAGAAAATTGTAATATAGTTTGCTTTATTGATCGAAGTGGACTCGCATGCCCAGCTTCAGTATTTCTGCTGCCCTAGACAGACTATCTCGGCGGCCCTTAATAGCTTTTCTGACTGAAAAGCTTCCGATTCTTAAGAACTTAAATGCTAGTTTTAAAATCAGATTTCAGTAAGAATTTTTGTTTAACAGCAGGAAACATTAAGAAAAGTGTTGCACAAATTAAATGTATGGACTTGAAGCTTCTTTACTTGTAAAATGTACTAAGAATGCAGTCTAGTCTGTACTGTTAAGTAAATGTCACGGTACACTACTTTTGTGAGTACGATTTTATTAAGTTCATTTAAACTTTTCATAAGGAAAACCTTGAGGTTAATATTATTCAAAGGATCTTTAGCCAAGTATGGAAATTTTAGTCTTATTAAATTAGCAAATCTGAGTTCTGCCTTTCAAGCAGCACAGGAAAGCTATCTGCAGTTTTGTTTATTCACTACACATTAGTTGTTTGTAAACTGTACTAGTCGCTGGCCTTGGACCATTTAGCAGGGAAGAGTCTGGTGTGGCATGGTGGGTGTTTTCTTTCGCGGGAACCAATAACCCTAAATTAAGGACGAGCGACTGCTTTTGTCGCTTAGAGTCGCTAATGGGAGGGAGGACGTTAAACCCAGAAAAAGAAGGGGAAGTACTTTCAGTTGCAGGAAATATTTTCTACTTGTGAAAAGTGTTTCCAGAATAGAAATTTTTAATGTGCTAAATTTCAAAATGTAGCCGGAAATCATTGCAGCATTTTTGGGACCCTCCCCATAGACTAACTCGGGAGAAGCTTCCCCTTTTGTGCCTGTCCCAGTCACAATACTTTTGGCAACTGCACCCCTAACTGAGGAACACAGAGCTGAGGAGATAACTGACAGGTCATAAAATTCTCAGTCACGATCACGGGGCAAACAAACTACTTTCCTCCGCTAGAGAAATGAATACGGTAAGCTTTTTTTTTCTCTTTTCTTATGGAAGTTATTTAAAGTACTAAATGCATAAAATAAAAACTAACGAATTGGTCAAATATACTGGTGACATACGCAGCTGCGCAGTTTCTCCTTTAGCCCTATTTTGCTAGTGTGGGTGAAAATTTACCATTCCTTAGGATGGATCGAGTACTTTACATTTAGTTAAAATAATGACAAATTAAAAAAAATTCTTTCGATATAAAAGACAGCTACTAATCCATAATTATAACTATTAGAGGCGTGGGCGAAAATTCACCAAGAGTAGAGGTAGCGTGTGAAAAATTAATAGCACGATAGGGTTAAAGCTCTGTAATTAGACTGTTTTAGGCGTATAGTATTTTAAAATTTCTTTCGTACAAAAGTTTTATTTTATAATGAACAAGCTTAAAGTTGTTCAAATAAGTACTAAGCATAAATATAGCTATATTTTGTTTTCTCCCTGACTATTAGTATCAGAAAGACTTCACGTAAAAACAAACCGAATTGATGAAACTACTTAATGTGCTGAAACTTGGAAACTCATTACAGCGAGATAAGATAAACGAGAAACACGTAAAACATACCGGCGTCTGAAATCAGAAGAAAAGACATTGACTGCAGCCATAAGCAGTTCCGTAAAGCCATTACGTCTGAATTGCAAACAGTTATCCATTTTTAGCAGCCACTGGTAAATTCTTCACTCTTTCTTGCTACACGCTATTTTTGCTAACAAGAACCAAGTATTCTTTCAGCACACAGATGTATTCAGGAGCTGGTTGTAGAATTTTTATGGCACAAGGGCCATGTGTGGCCAAACAGCGCCTATTAAGGAGTTGGCTTCTTACCTTATAAGAGCACTCCTTCATGGCCATCATAATGACCCACTCTGATATAGTTGCAGAAAAACCGGCAGTTTTGGGTCGCAGAATTTCGGCAGACTCTCAGACTGCTTGAATCTTCAATACACAAGAAGAATTATCTTTACTTCGTTCAGAAGAAGCTTAACAGCAATAGTTCAGGGGTTTAAATATTCCAACTCTGGCACTGGGATGTTTTAGTAATCCATAGACAAATATATACATCCATTGCTCACTAAACCGCATTGAATTCTATAACCATACTCTTTCACACACAGCTTTAACATATGCAATCGTCAGAGTTCCATCGCGCGTATAGATCTTCACCACAACAAGCGTCAGCACAAGTTACACGAGAGAAAAAAAACAAAATGCTCGTGAAAGCTGGCTGACGAATTCTCGTGCACGAATGTAATATCAAAAGGTATTCCCATTGCTACACTGTAATGGACTACATACATAGTATTACGCCAATAACTACAACAGCCTTTAAAATACTCTCGGTAGTCATGCTGACATGACAACTAAAACTAGTGTCGATAATTTAAGCGAAATCATTTTTCCGCGATGAATTTAAGAGAAACAAGAAATTGAACTTACAGCTCTGAAGTGACCGCAACTATGCTAACGGCATAACTCAGCAACTTATCCAGACTGCACATAAGTTACGTTTGAGAAACTCGCGTCAGAAATATGGTAAACCTTAATTCTTCTGTGATCTCAAAAATACCAATTTGTGGTTTTTTAGTGTTCAATTAATTCCAATTTAGAATGCTTCAAAATTATGTAAACAGGTTGTATTCTTTATGTAAGGAAACGTAAGACTAAATTTCAGTTTTAGAAAGAAAATCTTTTGTATAACTGATCTGATACATAAAAAATATAAACGCAGCACAGTGCGGGATAATTAATTTTAATAATACCCCTTCCCTTTTGTTGCACCATTTGCTTCCAGTGACTGACTTAGGCATTTCAGTCCTTAAGATTTATTAAGGGTTCTGGTATAGTGATGTTAGCAAAAGATATGGCTGTTGGAATAAGCCTTCCCCTGATCCGAACATGTGCAATAAGAATTTTTATCTGGAGTATAAGAACACTGAATTCATCAATCGTTATATTCCTTCCGTTAATTGAGCAAACAATTGACATAAAAAACCTTGCTTTCTAAACATGCATGAACACAAAAGTACTCTTAAAATTTCATTTTATTAGTTTTCTGAGAATACAAAAGTAAAGTAATTAAAAATATATATAAGATACGTTTAAATGACCCTTAAAAGCAGCAGATGAACAGGCAGAGTTCTTTAAAATAGGTGCAAGTCGGTAGTTAGCCGCCTCGGTGGCGCAGTGGTCTAAGGCGTTGGCCTCTGATCATTCGTCCGTAAGGGGTCCGGGTTCGAATCCCGGTCAGGCATGGATGTTGTGTTTGTCTTACGGCACTGGCTCTCTCCCTTCCCTGGAACCAGTGACCCTAAATTAGGGACGGGCGACTGCTTATAGCCCATTGAGTTGCTCACGGTGGTCGTTAAACCTCCAATCAAAAAAAAAAAGTCGGTAGTTAGCATATCCCAATTACACTTTTCGGTAATCTTAGTCACACATTGACTACAGAGCGCGTGAGTGAATTAAGTCCAACGTCGCTCCCGACATATTTCACCCAAAGTAAGAGTCAATAGTGAGAAAAGCACTGGCATTTTTAATCAAATATTCACAATAATCGCCATCAAGATTCCATCCACGATCATTCCGTAAAAAGGTTTTCCTCCCAGTTGACTAATGCTTTAACCAAATAAAAATACACTTCAGAAATTATGTCCTGACTGTGACTATGAAATCGAAACAGAGAAGCCAAATTTGCACAAAAATCAACAAAGTGGTAAATCCTTCTCTCACACTTTCTTTAGCGTAACTCGCTACAATAATAAGTTGTAATACGTTCTATTTTATACTTCAGTTGTCGCTCATTCAAATTCCCGAAATCCAGATTATCGACAGATTCTCCCCAGTATATGCCAAGGCTGATTAAAATAGACTTCCTCACCTTAAAATTTTTCGACCTTTGGGAGATACTCAAAAAATCGCCACTGGAAATTCAAATTTTCAAGGCAATGACTTATAACATCAGCGGCGAATCCGACAATCTCTGGGCTGCACTGAGCCTCGTCCATGATGTAAAGTAACAGTTCGTAACACACAGCAAGTCGTTAATGTGATCTATAATTATTAACTTCACCTACAGAAACAATCAAATCGGAATGGAACTGCAGCAGGGAACACTATGGGAGCTTCCAAACCATGCAGCGTAGCAACGAAAGGAATTACAGTAGATTGTAAGGAGGATAATTAGATAGGTTTTTTTTTTTGGATTGGAGGTTTAACGACCACCGTAAGCAACTCAATGGGCTATAAGCAGTCGCCCGTCCCTAATTTAGGGCCACTGATTCCAGGGAAGGGAGAGAGCCAGTGCCGTAAGACAAACACAACATCCATGCCTCACCGGGATTCGAACCCGGACCCCTATTCGGACGAATGATTTTTGCGCATTCCTAGGGCTTCTTATTTGAATACACCTGCTGATATCTCTCTTTCTTTGCATATAGCAAAAGTGCGTACACAAAATTCGATGTCCTTTGTACGTGAGACTTGTAACAAACTAAAAGAAGCACCTCATGCTGTTGAATGGCAACGGAAACTAAAATAAAGGCATGGTGGGCTGAAGGTACCAGAACAAAACTCAGATTAGCTTCGTTTTTTTTTTGTTTTTTTTAACGACCACCGTGAGCAACTCAATGGGCTTTAAGCAGTCGCCCGTCCCTAATTTAGAGCCAATGCCGTAAGACAAACACAACATTTATGCCTCACCAGGATTCGAACCCGGACCCTTATCGGACGAATGATCAGAGGCCATCGCTTAGACCACTGCGCCACCGGGGCGGCCTTCGGATTTTGCCTCCCGGCGTTTAGTGTGGTGTTTTATTTACCAGCTCTAAGTGAATAACGCTTGCTTTTTGAGTTTTTTTTTTTTTTTTAATTTTTATTTTTATGGACCACCGTGAGCAACTCAATGGGCTATAAGCAGTCTCCCGTCCCTAATTTAGTGTCACTGGTTCCAGGGAAGGGAGAGAGCCAGTGCCGTAAGACAAACAACATCGATGCCTCACCGGGATTCGAACCCGCACCCCTTTCGGACGAATGATCAGAGGCCATCGCTTAGACCACTGCGCCACTGGGGCGGCCTTTTTGAGTTGAGTGCGATACGTCATTTTTCTTGTTCTCGATTAACTTGCATTTAACAGACACGAAATTTTGCGAATTTCGGGTTTATTTTCTTTTTAATTGGAGGTTTAGCGACCACCGCGAGCAATTCAGTGGTCTATAACAGTAGCCCGTCCCTAGTTTAAGGCCACTGGTGAGCCAGCGCCTTAACTCAAACAAAACATCTATGCTTCACCGGGATTCGAACCGGGACCCATCTCGAACGAATGACCAGAAACTATCGCTTAGACAACTACGCCTCCGGTGCGGCGAATTTGGGGTTGCAATGAGCCCTATTGAAATTTAAAAATTTTGATTTGAACAGTGTTTGCCCAGCAAAAAGTAGTTACGTTCGGCTTGTATTTCAGTAAGAAAGAGAGCACAACCTGTTAAATTCTGAAACCTCCAAGGGGTAAGCACACTTCAGGCGGGTATACATGTTTTTTTTGTTTTTTTAATTGGAGGTTTAACGACCACCGTGAGCAACTCAATGGGCTATGGGCAGTCACCTTTCCTTAATTTAGGGTCACTGGTTCCAGGGAAGGGAAATAGCCAGTGCTGTAAGACAAACAACTCCATGCCTCACCGGGATTCGAACCCGCACCCCTTTCGGACGAATGATCAGAGGCCATCGCTTAGACCACTACGCCACCGGGGCGGCAGGGTATACATATTTATGCACTCCTGAACACAAAGCTTGCAACACACATTACGCCATGCCCCGGAGACGCAGTGGTCTAAGAGATGGCCTCTGATCATTCGTCCGAAAGGAGTCAGGGTTCGTATCCCGGTGAGGCATGGATGTTGTGTTTGTCTTACGGCACTGGCTCTCTCCCTTCCTTGGAACCAGTGGCCCTAAATTAAGGACGGGCTACTGCTTATAGCCCATTGAGTTGCTCACGGTAGTCGTTAAACCTCCAAATTAAAAAACAACAAGAAAGATGATACCGAATTTTCGGGTGTAATGAGCACGTCTTTTGAATCAGTTCTGACGCAAATTAAATTTATCAAAGCTATTCAAAGTCAAGGAACCGGTATGGAAAACAAAAGTATCTGACGGAAGAAATGTTTTTCAATCGGGGTTTTATTCCCTCAGATAGCCCAGTGGCGCAGTGGTCTAAGCGATGGTCTCTTATCATTCGTCCAAAATGGGTCCGGGTTCGAATCCCGGTGAGGCATGGGTGTTGTGTTTGTCTTACGGCACTGGCTCTCTCCCTTCCCTGGAACCAGTGACCCTAAATTAGGGACGGGCGATTGCTTATAGCCCGTTGAGTTACTCACGGTGGTCGTTAAACCTCCAACCCCCCCCCAAAAAAAAATTCCCTCAGATATTGCTGTAAACGGAATCGTGAGCTTACGCTCTCTGGTTGCAGACTTGTGCGTTAAGAAAAACATGAATTTGTATGAGAAACATTTCGCACCGGAAACGCTCTCCAACACAGAAATAATTTTTCAAATCTGTCTCTTAGAAAAAGAGTTATCGACAAAAATAAGATGTGACTTTACGTCCCCTGTTGGGAAAACCATGCGCTAATTTAGGAAGAAAGTATTCTTAAAAGGCTTTTCCATAGGAGCACTATCGGTCCAAGAAAAGAAAAAAAAATTTAGTCAAATTTTCAGGAGCCCATATTTTGCTACGAAATTAACACTTATGCCCCTGGTGGCCAAAACATTTACCAAACATTAGAAATTTTGTGAAAAATATTTTACAGCATGTCTTGTATGCGATACAGGAAAAATTTCTCAAATCGGAGTTTTAGAAGCAGAAATAACGCAGAAAACGCAATTTACCTTTGTTTCCCCTAGCGGAAAGTCTATGATTTACTTAAAAATTTTGAATTTATAGGAAAAACATTTCGCATCGGAAACACTATCCAACAAAGAAGGAATTTTTCAAATCGGACTCCTAGAAGTAGAGATATCGACAAAAATAAGATATACGTCTACGCCCCCTGGCGTAGAAACCACGCATTATTTCAAAAAGAAAATAGTCCTAAAAAGTTTGTCGACACGAGTAGTATCGGTCAACAAACCACTTTTTTTCCAAAAAAAATTTTAGAAGCTCATACTTTGCTGCAAATACATCAGAAGCAGAAATTAAGACTTACGCCACTTCATGGCCAAAACATTTTTTACAAAAATTTGAAATTATATGCAAAGGATTTTCCATCAGGAGTTGTATCCTGTGCAGAAAGAATTTTTCAAATCTTACATTTAGAAGCAGAGATATAAGGGGAAAGCAATGTATCTTTACGCCCCTAGCAGAAAGTCTATGAATTAATTGAAAATTTTGAAATTATATGAAAAACATGTCACACTGGAAACACTATCCAGCAAAGAAGGAGTTTTTCAAATCGGACTTCTAAAAGTAGAGATAATGACAAAAATATACCATACATCTACGCCCCCTAGCGGAGCAACTGTGGAATGATTTAAGAAAATATTCCGAAAATGTTTCTCGATGCGAGTGGCATCAGTCCGCGAAAGGTATTTTTCAATCGATATTTTAGAAGCAGGTTTTATGGCAAATACATCAGAAGCAAAAATTAACACTTACGCCCCCTGGTGGCTAAAGTATTTTTTACCAAAAATTTGAAATTATATGAAAAACATTGCTCATCAGGATATGTATCCTCTGAAGAAAACATTTTTCAAATCGGAATTTTAGAAGAAGAGTTATCGGGGAAAATGTAATTTACTTTTACGCCCCCTAGCGGAAAATCTATGCGTAATTTGAAAAATTAATTATATCTAAAATACTCTTCGACATAGATGGAATCGAATGATAAAATAATTTTTCAATCGATGTTTAGAAGCAAATATGTGGAATAAAACATTTTTGAATTCGACATCTGCATTTAGGCCGCCTAGCGGCAAAATTGTACATCGTAAAAAAAAAAAAATACGAAATAAAGTATCATTCGCATATTTCAAGCTTCCCAATGCAAAAACAATTTTTCAAATCGGATTAATAGTTGCAGAGATATCGTGGGTACAGACTGACAGACAAACCGGTAACATAAGCACCATCTTTTTTTACAAAAGACGTGCTAAACAGCCACACACATTACCTTTGTGTAAGGTATTCTGTAGGTCTCCACGCATTAGCAATACGAGCATGAGTTCATGAAATCAATGGCGCCACTGTGGTCTAAGCGATGGCTTCTGACTATTCTTCCGAGATATGTCCGGGTTCGAATCCCGGTGAGACATGAATGTTCTGTTTGTCTTACGGCACTGGCCTGCACCCTTCCCTAGAACCAGTGACCCTAAATTAGGGACGGGTGACTGCTTCTAAATGACTTGGTCATAATGGTCGTTAAACCCCCAATAAAAAAAAAAAGTCATTGGCACCCCCGCGATTTTTTTTTTGATTGGAGGTTTAACGACCGTCGTGAGCAACTCATTGAGCTATAAGCAGTCGCCCGTCCCTAATTTAGAGTCACTGGTTCCAAAGAAGGGATATTGCCAGTGCCGTAAGACAAACAAAATATCCATGCCTCACCAGGATTCGAACCCGCACCCCATTCGGATGAATGATCGGAGGTCATCGCTTAGACCACTGCGCCACCGGGGCGGCACTCCGGGAGGGCGCAGTGGTCTAAGGGTTAGCTTTGACCATTCGTCAGAGATGTGTCCGCGTTCCAATCTGGTGAGCTATGGATAGAGTTTTTATCTTACGGCACTGACTCTTTTGTAAAATCAGCGACTCTAAATTAGGGACCGGCGGCTGCTTATAGCCACTGAGTTTATCACGGTAGTCGTTAATCCTCCAGTCAAAAAAAAAAAAAAATAGCGCAAAAGAAGAATGACACTGCCCATGAAAACCGCCCCGGTTACCGCAGTAGTCTAAGCGATGGCTTCTGGTCGTTCGTCTGAGTTTGGTCCGGGTTCGAACATCGGTGAGCCACTGTCCCTAAAAAAGGGACGGGCGATTGCTTATAGCGCACCGAGTTGTCCCCGTGGTCGTTAAACGCACAACCAAAAAAAAAAAAAGGTCTTGTGTACACATCACTTACATTGGGTGCATTAGTTAGGATGCTATACATATTGCACACGCTTCTAATTAAGGCTTTAAACAAGCCGCGGGTTTCTATTCCTTTTTGAAACACTTTTGATAGACCTTTACAAACTCAGTGAACATAATCCTCGCCTAATAACCCATCCATTAGAAAATGGTCGATACCGAACTTCATAACACGATTTTCAGAATTCAGAGATTAAAATACTGTGATAGGAGTATTATTCCTCTCTAATCGTGCAATAGCATCTCCGTAGGCAACCAGAAATTTCTAAATAACAGTGTCATCCACTTCAATGGGGTCAGATATAACGTGACGTTATTTTAGGTCCGATAAATCCGCTTGCAGAAACTTGATGAATCTCTTATGTACGAACTTAGTTAAGGTCAAAGCAATTTTCCTCCATGCAGTGTTTGTGTACTACAATGGGAGCTTCGAAAAGCGTTCAATGCTCGGACTAGAAGAAGTGACCATCGTTGGGAGCTGATCGTCGTTCGATGGTTAGGTCCGTTGAGTTTGTAAGAAAGCAGAATAAGTGTATGATGCTAATACACAGAGAAAACAGTTGCAATGCTCTCTCCAAATGCCGAATAAAAATTAATATAAATAAATTGGTTTGTGGAGAATTTTAAGAAGGCAGTGTCGGAAGTCTTGTCGCAAACAGTGCTAGGATATGCGACAGGAAAGAAAACTATTAGACAGTGAAGTCTAACTGCGTTGTTAGCTGGCTGGACTCAAATACACCCATGGACCAAACAGACTTACCCACACCAAAGGGCAACATTCCTGGAACGAGCAACCATTTCTACAGCCTCGAAGGGCGACTGAAACATACACAGCAGCAGGAATCATGTAGAACTAAACTTCAGTTCCCTTCTTTTTACCTATGCACACCACTGTACTTAATGTAATCCAACACTTTGTGCCCGAGACACATTTTCGGTAGCAATATCCTTTGTACCCATCTAAACACTATTGGCAAAATTCATTTTTCCGCCACACGACTGGAAACCCCTTGTGCATACTCAGTGCTCAAATAAATACACAATTTGTACTCTATGGGGAAAACAAAGACATGTATATAAAATATTTTTCCCTTTATCAACGCTTTTAAAATTCAGACTTGAAGGAATTTTTCTTTCGCACATCACTCATGATATAAATACGGGAGCGTGTATGCGAGTGAGAATGTCACATAAGGAAAAATTTGTAAAAACACAACGTTGTAACTATAGTTTTTTAATGCTGGTAATAAAGAAAGAATATGAGTTATCTAATAGTGTTAACAGATAGCGTAACATGATTTAGACGAACGGTAGAGTGAAAACGAAAAAACGGACTAAAATTCCATTAAATCTGAAATCAGAATTGCAGAAGGAGGCTATGTGTGTGCGTGAAACGGTTCAAGACCAAATCAACAGCGCGAGTAAAGCTGAATTTTATTCGAACGTATGCGCCGAGGAATCCACTATCAAGACTGACGTGAGAAACTGGTATGATCGAAGAATTCCTTCTCAGGAAGCCAAGTGTTGGTGAGGCGAAGAAGGTGTAATCCATTAGGTAAGCATTACAGCGCACCCCCAGGCTAACTAATAAGAGAGGCATCCCGGGAAATTGAATCACCCTATTCGAATGAACAGAAAGTGCTCCGTGAAAGACAAACTGTCTGCTTACAAAGTTTAAATTTTTCAAGCACTCAGCGCACAAGATAAACCTAAAAAGGGTTTGTTGGTTTAACGACCACCGTTAGAAACTGAGTCGGCTATAATTAGCCGCCCGTTCCTAATTAAGGGCCACTGATTCCAGGGAGGGTACAGAGCCAGTGCCTTCGGACAAACAACATCAATGCCTCTCCGGGATTTGAACCCGGAGCCATGTTGGACGTTTTATCAGAAGCCATCGCTTAAACCACTGCCTGGAACAAATTGACAGCAGTAACACGTTTCTGGAGCATGTAATGTCCAATAACATGGAAGAAGCAGCATTACTTGTGTCAACCAATTTTAATCGCCGAAACATTTGAATTGTTTATTTGGGGTTTAACGAATTGCGGTAAGGCATGGATTGTGTTTGTCAAAACTGCGCAGTCTTTCCTGAAAATAGTGGTCCTAAATTATGGACGGACTACTGCTTATATCCCATTGGGTTACTCACTGTTGTCATCCCCCTCAAAAAAAGCATTTCCAACGATAAAAAGGTATTTCACGTGGACATTTTTTTTATGTAACTTTGTAAAAAAATAAAAAAAAAAATGTCACATTCAGTAAGAGTGCCGCCATCAGTTTCCAAGACTATGTATGGCAAACACTGACTGTCAAACAACAATTACTATCCGTACCTACAATTCTTTGAAATGGGGTCCATTACAAAACAGACGAAAGGTGAAAGGTCAGAAAATTTTAGTAGAGTTTGCTTTATTGATCGACGTGGACTCGCAGGCCCAGCTATAGTATTTCTGCTGCCTAGACAGAGACTAGCTTGGCATTTCTGACCAAAAAACTTCAGATTCTTAAGAGCTTTATTGCTAGTTTTCAAATCAGATTACAGTAACAATTTTTGTTTAACAACAGGAAGCATTTAAAAAAGTGTTGCAGAAAATAAATGTATGAACTTGAAGCTTCTTCACTTGTAATATGAACTAAGAATGCTGTCTAGTCTGTACTGATAAGTAAATGTCACTACTTGTCAAAAGTGTTTCCAGAATAAAATTTTATAATGTCATAAATTTCAAAATTAAGCCGCAACATCATTGCAACATTTTTGGGGCCCTCCCCATAGACTGTGGCTCGAGAGAAGCTGCTTCCTCTCTGCCTGCCCTAGTCAATGCTTCTGGGAAGTCCACCCGTAAATGAGGAAAACAGACCTGAAGACATAACTGACAGGTCACAAAATTATCTGTCAGGATCACGGGCAACCAAACTACTTTCCTCCGCTAAAGAAAATACATACGGTAAGCTTTTTTTTTTTTTTTTTTTTTTATATATGGAACTTATTTAAAGTACTAAATGCATAAAAAAGAAAAACTAATGACGAATTCGTTAAATATACTGGTGACTGATAAGATACGCGAATGCGCAGTTTTCGCTTTAACCATATTTTGCTACTGTGGGTGAAAGTTCACCATGCCTTAGGATGGATAGAGTGCTTCATGTTTAGTTAAAATAATGACAAATTAAAAAAAAAATCTTTTCATATAAAAGACAGTTATTAATCCATAATTATAACTATTAGAAGTGTTTTTGAATATTCACCCAGAGTAGCAATAGCGTGTGAAAAATTAGTAGCACGATAGGGTTAAAGCTCTGCAATTAGACTGTTTTTGGGCGTTTGCTACTCTAAAATTTCTTTCGTACAAAACTTATTGTATAATGAACGAGTTTAACCATTAAAAGTTGTTCAAACAAGTACTAAGCAAAAATGTAACTATTTTGTTTTCTCCGTGACCATTAGAATGAGAAAGACTTTAGGTAAAAAAAAAAAAACGAATTGATACAACTATTGTGCTGAAACTCGGAAACTCACTATAAAGAGATATGAAAAGCGAGAAACACGTAAAACCTACCGGCGTCTGAAATGAGAAGAAAGCATTAACTGCAGCTCCGTAAAGCAAGTACGTCGAATTGCGAACTGTTACCCAGTTTTAGCGTGTACCGGAAAGAGCGAAGATCTTCGCTTTTTCTCGTACACGCTGTCATTGCTAATAAGACCCAAATACTCCTGCAACACACAGAAGCATTCGGAAGCTGGCTTCTTACTTTGAGATACGCAAATTTCATGGCTATCATAATGACCTCAATTCTGGTATAGTTGCAGAAGAACAATCCGCAGTTTTGTGTCTCTGTCGCACAATCTCGGCACACTCACGGGTGTCTCATCCCTACTAGAATCTTCAGTACAAAAGAAAAATTCCCTTTACTTCGTTCAGAAAAAGCTTAACAGCAGTAGTTTATGGTTTTGAAAATGCAAACTCTGGCACTGTGACCACTAGTATAATTTAAAAAAAAAAAAAACAGCTCGTAAAGCTAAATGAATTCTCGTGCACGAATGTAAGATCAAAAGTTATTCCCATTCCTACGCTGTACTGACTAAATACTATTACACCCATAACTACAACAGCCTTTAAATTACTCTCGGTTTTTCATGCTGAGATTACAATTCAAACTAATGTCGATCATTTAAGCACAATTGTTTAAGATGACTTTGAGATAAACAAGAAATAGAACTTACGGATCTTAAGTAATCGCAACTATGCTAAAGACATACAAGATAAACTGAGCAACTTATCCATACTGCACATAAATTACGTTCGAAAAACTCACGTTAGAAATATGATCAATTTCAATTTTTTTTAATCTCAAAAATTCCAATTTCGTGTTCAATTAAACTTCAAAATTATGTAAAAGATCCATGTAGACAGGTTGTATTTCCTGTTATGAGAAAACGTAATATGTGTGCTCTGTAAAACTAACTTTCGGTTTTGGAAAGTAAATATTTTGTATAACTGATCTTGATACATAAAAGACATACGCAGCACAGTGCGGGATAATTAATTTTAAAAATATCACTTTTGTTGCACCATTTGATTCCAGTGACTGACTTAGGCATTTCAGTCCTTAAGATTTATTACGAGTAGTTCTACTATAGTGATTTAAATAGAAGATGTCGGTCGGAATCAGCCTTCCCCTGATCCGAACATGTGCAATTAAAACTTTTAACAAGAGTATACGAACACTGAATTCGTCAATCGTTACATTCCTTGAGCAAACAGTTGACATAAAAAACCTTGTTTTCTAAACATGCATGAATACAAAAGTACTCTTAAAATTTCATTTTATTAGTTTTCTGATAATGCAAAAGGAAAGTCATTAAAATTCTATATAAGATACGTTTAAATGACCCTTAAAAGCAGCAGATGAACAGGCAGAGTTCTTTAAAATAGGTGAAAGTCGGTAGCCAACCTATGACATTACATTTTTCTGCAATCTTGGTCACACATAAAATTCACTCACGCGTTCCGTAGTCAAAGTCCTACATCGCTCCTGACTTCTCTCTTTCACCCACAGGCAAATTAACAGTATAAATAGTAATTGAAGCACCAGGAAGTGTAACCAAATATTCACAATAATCCCCGACAAGATTCCATCCACGATCATTCCGTAAAAGTTTTACTTCCCAGATACATAACGCTTTAGCCAAATAAAAAGCAACTTCAATAATTATGACGTGACTCTGACTATAAAATTGAAATAAAGCAACCACATTTGCACAGAAATCAATAAAGTGGTAAATTCTTCTCTCACACCTTCTTATGCGTACCTCGATGCGATAATAAGTTATAATACGTTTTATTTTATACTTCAGTTGTCGCTTATTCAAATTCTCGAAATCCAGATGAACCAAAAACTCTCCCAAGAATCTGTCAATGCAGAGCTTAATAGAATTCCTCACCTGTAAATTTATAGTTGTTTCGAACTCGGTGACGCACTCAGGAAATGGCCACTGAAAATCCACATTTCCAAGGCGATGACGAATAACATCAACGGCGAGGTCGATTATTTCTGGACGGTACTGATCCACAGCCATTATGTAAAGTAACAGTTGGTAACACAGGGCAGTCGTTAATGCGGTCTGTAAGTATTAACTTCACCTACAAGCAGAGATTATCAAATCAGAATGGAACTGTAGCACGTAACACATTGGGAGTTTCCAAACGATGCAGCGTAGCACGAAAATGAATTAGAGTAGATTATAAAGACAATGTTTTTTTATTCTTATTCGCGCATTCCTAGCGCCACTCATTTGAATACACCTGCTGATATCTCTCTTTCTTTGCATATAACCAAAATGCGTACAGAATATTCTACGTCGATTGTATGTGAGACATGTAACAAACTGAGGGACTCGCCTTCATGCTGCTGAATGTCATCTCAAACTAAAATATAGGCATGGTAGGCTGAAGGTACCAGAACAAAACTCAGATTAGGTTCGGGTTCTGCCTTCCCGGTGCTTAGTGTAGTGTTTCATTTACCAGCTGCAAGTGAATAACGCTTGCTTTTTTGAGTTGAGTTATGTACGCCATTTCTCTTGTTTTCGCTGAACTTGTATTTACCAGACAGAAAGGTTTGCGAATTTGGGGTATGTTTTTTTTTTTATTGGAGGTTTAATGATTACCGTGAGCAATTCAGTGGGCTATAAGCAGTAGCCAGTCAATTAATTCAGGGCCACTGGTTCCAGGGAAAAGAGAGAGCCAGCACCGTAAGTCAAACACATTTATGCCTCACTGGGATTTGAACCCAGACCCATATTGGAAGAATGGTCAGAAGCCATCTCGTAGACCACTGTGCCACCGGGGCGGCGAACTTTGGTTTGCAATGAGCCCTGTTGAAATTTAAAAATTTTGATGTGAGCAGATTTTACGCAGCACAAAATAGTTACGTTCGGCTCGTATTTCAGTGAGAGAGAGAGAGCACAGCTGCCCTGGTGGCGCAGTGGTCTAAGCGATGGCCTCTGATCATTCGTCCGAACGGGGTCCGCCGCCTCGGTGGCGCAGTGGTCTAAGGCGCTGGCCTCTGATCATTCGTCCGTAAGGGGTTCGGGTTCGAATCCCGGTCAGACATGGATGTTGTGATTGTCTTACGGCACTGGCTCTCTCCCTTCCCTGGAACCACTGACCCTAAATTAGGGACGGGCGACTGCTTATAGCCCATTGAGTTGCTCACGGTGGTCGTTAAAAATCCAATCAAAAAAAAAAAAAAAAAAAAAAGAGCACAAACTTAAATCCTAGAACTTCAAAGATTAAACGCACCTCAAGCGGGGTATACATATTTATGCACTCCTGAACCCAAACTGCCGCCCCGGTGGCGCAGTGGTCCAACCGATGGCTTCTGATCATTCGCCCGAGGTAGGTCCAGGTTCGAAACCCGGTGAAGCATGGAGTTTGTCTCACGGCGCTGGCTCTGTCCCTTCCCTGGAGCTAGTGGCCCAAAATTAGGGACGGGGGACTGCTTATAGCCCATCGAGTTGCTCACGGTTGTCATTAAATCCTCCTCCCACCAAAAGCCATTCTATACAGAACTGCCTACATATTACTCACATTGTGTGCATTAGTTTGGATGCTACACATGCTGAACATACTTGTAATTATGGTTTCAAACAAGCCGCAGGTTTGTATTCCTGTTCGGCACACTTTGGGTGGACCTTTACAAACTCAGTCAATATAATCCTCATTGTTAACCCCCACACACACAATCCCCAAAAATGGACAATACCGATCTTCATAACACGATTATCAGCATATTCAGGGATTAAAATTCTAGGACAGGAATATTCTGCCTCTCTAATGGGGCAATACCATCTCGGTAGGCCAACAGAAGGCCTAAATAACAGGGTCATCCACTTCAATGGGGACATATTTAACGTGAGGTTTTTTTAAGTCCATAAATCCGCTTGCATCAGCTCGTTTACTAATCTCTTGTGCACGAAGTTAAAGTCAAAGTAATTTTCAGTTTTCCTCCGTGCAGTGTTTTCGTACTACAATGAAAGTTCCCTAAAAACAGGCAGTGCTGGGACCAAAAGAAGTGCCCGTCGTTGGGAACTGACCATCGTTCGATGGTTAGGTCCAAGTTAACATTTGCTAGTCCGTTGTGTTTGTACAAAAGCAGAATAAGTGTATGATGCCAATAAACAAAGAAAACAGTTGCAATACCTTATCCAAATGCCAAATAAAACTTAATATAATAAATCATGTTGTGTGAATAATTTTAAGAAAGCAGTATCTGACGTATTGTCGTAAACAGCCGTTAAAAAGAGCAAGCTAGAAGATTAGTGATATGAAACGCTACAGGAAAGAAAATAAAAATATATGTGAGAGTGAAGTTTAACTGCATTAGCTGGCTGGCTCCAAAACCCGCATGGACCAAACAAAAAGTTAACGCCTCCAAAGGGAAACATTACTGGGACCAGCAACCATTCCTACAGCCTAGAAGTGCGACAGAAACATACACAGCAGCAGGCACCACGCAAAGCTAAACTTTAATTCCCTTTTTCTCACTTACGAAAACCTCTGTACTTGCCGAAATCCAACACTTTGTGCCCGAGACACAGTTACTGTAGCAACAACCTTTGTACCTATCTGCACTTCTAAACAATATTGAAAAAATTCCTTAAGCCCCGGTGGCGCAGTGGTCTAAAAGCTGGCTAATAATCATCGTGCGTGAAAGGTCTGGGTTCGAATCCTGGTGAGGCATGGATGTATTTTTTACTACGGCTCTGGCTCTCTGCCTTCCCTGAAACTAGTGACCCTAAATTAGGGACGGCCGACTGCTTATAGCCCATTGAGTTGCTCACGGTGGTCGTTAAACTTTCAACAAAAAACATTTCCTTTTTCCGCCATACCACTGAAAACCCTTTGTACATACTCCCTGCTCAGATCAATACACAATCCCTACTCTAGAGAGAAGCATAAAGACATGTACATAAAATATTTTTCCCTATATCATTGCTTTTAAAATTCAGACTTGAAAGAATTTTTCTGTCGCACATCTTTCATGACGGTAAATGTGTATGTGAGAGAGAAAGACATAAAAGGAAAAATTGGTAAAAAAACAACAACGTTGCAGCTATGTTTTTTTAATGCTGGTAATAAAGCAAGAATATGAGTTTTCTATTAGTGTTTACGCCGCCCCGGTGGCGCAGTGGTCTAAGCGATCGCCTCTGATCATTCGTCCGAAAGGAGTCCGGGTTTGAATCCCGGTGAGGCATGGATGTTGTGTTTGTCTTACGGCACTGGCTCTCTCCCTTCCCTGGAACCAGTGACCCTAAATTAGGGACGGGCGACTGCTTATAGCCCATTGAGTTGCTCACGGTGGTCGTTAAACCTCCAATCAAAAAAAAAATCTATTAGTGTTTACAGATGGCGTGACATGATTTAGACTAACTGCAGAGTGAAAAAGAAAAAGCGGACGCATATTCAATTAAATCTGGAATCCTAATTGCAGAAGAAGAGAAGAAAGATACGTGTATGTGAAATGGTTCATCAAGACCAAATCACCAGCGTGAGTGAAGAGGAATTTTATTCGAACGTATGCAGTGAGTAAACCACTATCATACCAGTTTTTGCGTTAAGTCTTGATCGAAGAATTCCTTCTCAGGAAAAGAGTTGGCGATACGAAGAAGGTGTAATCCATTAGGTAAGCATTTCAGCGCACCCGAGGCAAACTAATAAGAGAGGCATTTCGGGAAATTCAATCACCCCATTCGACTGTCCAGAAAATGCTCCGTAAAAGACTAAAATTGTTTGCTATACAAAATTTTAAAAATTTTCAATGTCGCTGCGCACACGACAAATTTAAACGGGGTTGTTTGATGGTTTAACGACCACCGTGAGCAACTCAATGGGCTATAATCTGCCGCCCGTTTCTAATTAAATGTCACCGATTCCAGGGAAGGGAGAGATCCAGTGCCGTAAGACAAACACAACATCAATGCCTCTTCGGGATTTGAACCCGAACCATGTCGGACGATTTATCAGAAGCCATTGCTTAAACTACTGCTTGGAGCTTTTGGATCAAGCTGATAACAATTACACGTTTTTGAAGCATGTAATGTTTTCGGACGAAGCAACATTTCTTGTGTCAAAACCATTTTAACCGCCGAAACATTTGAATTGTTTATCTGTTTTTTTTTATTGGAGGTGTTTTAACGACCACCATGAGCAACTCAATGGGCTATAAGCAAATATACGATGTCATCGCTCTGTCCGCGTTATTTTATAAACAACGAATAGCTATTCGTTGTGTATAAAATAACGTGGACAGAGTGATGACATCGTATATTTACATTATCTCCACGTATTTGAAATATATTCACCATTTCTATCGGGCTAATTTAGGGTCACTGGTTCCAGGGAAGGGAGAAAAAAAGTGCCGTAATACAAACAACAGCCATAGTTCACCGAGATCCGAACCCAGACTCATCGCGTACGAATGGTCAGAAGCCAGTACTCTTACCACTACGCGAACGGGACTGACAAATATTTGAATATGGAGTTCTCGATCACATACATTCTGTATGCCAGCACGAGAGGAGTATTTCAAAAATCGATGTCTGCGCGATTGTTTATTTTGATATGTTCGAAAAATTCATTTTACCACATCTTCAGGAATTGCAATCTGACATCTTGTTCCAATAACACGGGGCTCCACCACACTTGCTTTTCTAAGTGAGGGAGTTTCATAAAGAGTTTTTGGGCAGATGGATTGGTCGAAGTGGACCGACTCTGTAATCCACTCCAGTGAAGAATCCTTTGGAAATTCGAATTGCAGTAGAATCACTAATGATGGAGCCACGATGTCGCCTAATATTCCTGAACGCACTTAAGATGGGCCGCAATATTGTTCAGAGGTCGTTCGCTCAACTAAAAGCTTTGACATAAAAATATACGAGTCGAAAAAATCTTATATGCACATGATCTAAAATAAAATACAGGTAATTTCAAGAATTTTCTTGCCGCCCCGGTGGCGCAGTGGTCTAAGGCGTTGTCCTCTGATCATTCGTCCGAAGGGGTCCGGGTTCGAATTCCGGTGAGGCATGGATGTTGTGTTTGTCTTACGGCACTGGCTCTCTCCCTTCCCTGGAACCAGTGACCCTAAATTAGGGACGGGCGACTGCTTATAGCCCATTGAGTTGCTCACGGTGGTCGTTAAACCTCCAATCAAAAAAAAAAAAAAAAAATAATTTTCTTTTTGTGATACCGCTGTACGTTCGCCCTGTATATTGCACGTACTGCATCTTTCTTGGGATCTGTAATGTTTCCAGTACAGTGCGCAAGTTCATTTCATTTTTAAAGCACATTTGGAGCTGTATCTGAGCGTTTAAAACCGCAATTAAAATAATTCCTCTTCTATCAGATGCAGGTAACGACGGAGACACTGTTATTCCTCTCCCTCCAAATAATGTGCAGTTTTTACGCCAGGGGACGTAAAACAATTTTCGATTTGTCTCAGCTTTGCTTTTAAAAAGGTGCGATTTGAAAAATCTTATAACGGCAGATGCTTTGTGCAATCTTTTGCGTTATCGCTGATTTCTGTTTGGAGCAACCACCCCACCTTCTAAAAATTATATTGTAAAAGTGTTCTTTCTGTAAGGTCTGCTGGTTCCAACGCTAATGAACGAGCACCTTATCCTTTTTAGATAATGCAGTTTCTCCGCTAGCGAGCATATATGTAGGAAATTTCTCTTGCTGTCTCTGTTTCTAGCAGTCGCCTTTGAAATATATTTTTCCATCACATAAATTTCGCTATAAAAAACATTAAGAGTGTCATTTTTACCTTTTCATAATTCACAGTTCTGCCACCAGGGCAGCTAGCGTAGATTATCTACGATTCTAACAATCTCTTGGAAAATTCCTTCCGTCTGAATATTTTGCGTCCATTTTCTTGTTCAAATAAGGCACAACTAACCAGCTAGTCGGGGGTAAAGTAATATCAATGTGCAGTCTGACTTCAGTAATTCAACCTAGAGGCGTGGAAAACGGCCTCGAACATCAGCACATTGGAACTTAAACCACTAGTATAATTTTGAATCGTTCCATGTCTCCTCACGGTGCTTTTCTGCCTTTCTAAGTACAGGCATCCTCCACTTTTCTAAAGTTTGCTTTACGCCACTTGGCTTTTACGAAAGACCTACACTAATACCTGTTTGCCATAACCGAAAGAAAACCAAAAAAACGATTTTCGCTTTTACCGAAAATGGCGAAAAGCGAAAATAGCTTTCAGCGATTGCCTTGTAACTAACCGTTATAGAGGCAGCGTGCACCCCGAGCGACGAGAGTGGCACCACCAAGTTCCTTTCTCGGAAACAACACTCAGCGTCAATCCGCCATAGTTTTGAACTGTGTCTGCTATTGATTTTGTGCATCCGTTACTAGGATGTGTCCTAGGTATCAGAAAAGCCCTAGAGTGCTTGTACGGCTGTTACGTTTAGCATAAAACTGGACTTAAGGTTTTCGATCGTGTTGAACAAAATACAGGCGTTGTGCATGAACTGAACTTACCTGCGTCCAGCATTCATACTATTTACACGCAGAGAGAAAAAAATGTTGAAAGCTGCCGAAGTTGCTGTTGCTTCTGCTAGAACATACTGGTCTCTTTTTGGTCTGCGTCTAGTAATGAACAAAATGGAAAATCTATTGCTTGAGTGGCTTGATGGGTGTACAAAGCTTGGTGTTCCGTTATCTTCTGCTTAAGAAGAAATCAGCCTTTTTAATAAGCTGCAACAGAAAGCACTGCCGATGTTGATGAAGGTGGAATTCAAAGTTTGTATATAGGCTGTGGATTTATTTCATTCCTGCTTTTGCTATATGATAGTGCTATTTTGCGCTTTATGTGTTTTTTTTGTTTTGTTTTTTTTTGGTCATTTTTTGGTTTCGGGAAGGCTCGAAACATTTTCCCCTATAAATTAATGGTAATTCCTTCTTCGTTTTATGCCATTTCGCCTTACGAATGGTTTCACAGAAACGCACTACTTTCGGACAGAGGGAGAAACCTGTACAGTTATCGGTTACTGTTGGTCAATGGACAGGCCGTAGACTAGTTTTTTTGTTTTTCTTATTGGATGTTTAACGACCACCGTGAGCAACTCAATGGGCTATAAGTAGTCGCCCGTCCCTAATTTAGGGCCACTGGTTCCAGGAAAGGAAGAGAGCCAGTGCCGTAAGAGAAACACAACATCCAGGCCTCACCGGGATTTGAACCCTGACCCCTTTCGTACGAATGATCAGTAGCCATCGCTTAGACCACTGCGCCACCGGGGCGGCACCGTAGACTAGTTAGTACCATTAGAAAGCATCCACTGGATTGTGTACTCGAAAAGGTTTCTCTGTGCTTCCGTGTTGTAGTATGCAGTTGACTATCTGCAGGATAGCACTTGTTAATCTGCATTTGTCCGTGATGGGTCTGGGTTCGAATCCCCGTGAAGCATGGGAAATATGTTTGCTAAAGGCACTGCCGCCCTTTCCTGGATCCAGTGGCCTTAAATTCAGGAATGCCACTGCATATAGCCTACTGATATACTCACAGTGGCCTTACCCACCCTCCTGAAACACACACCCAAAAAGAAAAATGCTAGTCGTTTCCCGCAAGTAAGTTTTTTTACCTTTCTTTTTTGTAAGGAGATTTAACGACTACCGTGAGCAACTCGATGGGCTATAAGCAGTCCCCGTCCTTGATTTTAGGTCACTGAATCCAAAGAAGGAAGGCAGCCAATGCGGTACGACGAACACAACATTTTTGCGTCACGGGATTCGAACACGAACCCACCTAGGACGAATGTGTAGGAGCCACGGCTTAGACTACAACGCCAACGGGGCCGCATTTTGGACCTAGGCATTTGAACTTTTATTAGGAGCTTTTTTTTCTGTTGCTCGCTATGTGTGTTACGAACTTCATACTGTTAGTGTTGTTTATTAAGGGATGATTATCTAGACATTCAGGCTACTGATTGTAATCTTGTATTATAACGTGCCGAACATTATAGCGGAATTTTCAATCTTCGAAAAGATAAGACATTTTACTCTCTTCACGTTGTGCTGCCGGAGTTCACGGCGTAGTGGACAAACTTGAAGAAAAAGGTTTTTTTTTTTTTTTTTTTTTTTTGAGATTCTATTACGAAATTATTTTTATGTTCTGTACATTATTGCAGAATGTTTTAGTTGTATAGTTTATTAAAAGTTTACAATATACACTGTTCAAAAACGACTGTATTATTGACAAGTTTTCTTCCCGGGGAAACCTTCAAATGTCCTATTAGAGACACATATTCACAAAGTCATTTTATGGTACATACTATGAGTAAAATCATTTAAAAACATTAAAAACCTAAAAAAATATTTTTTCTGTTGAGTTCATACTGTCGCTTGAGTTCCACTCAGTGCCAGCTCCAAAGAAGTGTTGGCTGGTACTTCCCAACGTGTGATGGAATTAACACTTAGGACATTGTCACATGGTACACAATATCATCAAATATTCAAGATAAAAATTGATAGTCTTGTACTCACATTATTGAAGTGTCTCTTTCTGAAGGAAATTTGTTTACAAGTCGTCGCAATCACAGTGATTCAGCGGTATGCTTACTGTAAATCTGTGCAATGTACAGACCTAAAAAAACGACCCTGCCATCCCCTCCTTAACTTTCGAACCATTCGCCGAAGATAAGCAAGTAAGGTACCATCGGAAAACACTCGAAAGGAACTATCACGTGATGTGAAGAAACATGCTAATTAGCTCACTATTTTCGAATTTTTCCATATAAGGGTTATGCTATTTTATGCGCATTCTATTTAGCGCATGGAAAAACTCCTAAATCTTAAATATCGTCCAAATCGGAAGATTAATAGAGAAGACAATTGCAAATAAAGTTACAGGGGGCATCTATATATCTACATCTGGAAAACCCACCTGGAATGTTTTCTTCCCTGCAAGAAAAGTGATAATGCTGAAAAGTCTGCTTCTCGCGCAAACCTCCGACAAATTGAATGCAGAGTACAGACGAGCAAAGGCCCAGGGACGGAGTTCATTTACTCTTGCCGTTTCCTTTATAACAACTTCATTTATTCGTGCTGATGACTTGAATTAATGTTAGAATAAACAGTATGTATTTTTCTAATAATGGAAAACCCGAACCAATGCAAGCTGAAATTTGTTTTGAATATTCTTGTTGCCGATCATAAACTTTCTCAAGGCACTGAGTATTCGGGTATCACTGAAAGGTTGATTCCTAATAGAAAATTGAAGCCGATCTACGAAATTCGATTTTTTAGAACGTCTTTGGGGGGAAAAATAAAAAAAAATAAAAAAGGCTTGTTTTGTGTTATCGGTTTGTCCGTACGTCCGTGTGTGGATACCATATATTTGCAACTATTAATCAGATTTGAAAAATCTTTTTTCATTGGGAAGCTTCAAATGTGCCAATGATAATCCATCATTTCGGTTTTTTTTACGATGTGCAATTTTGCCGCTAGAGGGCGTAAAGGCAGATGATATCGAATTTGAAACATTTTATTGCATATATTTGTTTCTAAACATCCGATTGAAAAACAAATATTTTACCTTTCGATTCCATTTATGTCGAAAAGCATTTCATTTATAGTCACATTTTCAAGTTACGCATAGATTTTACGCTGGGAGAGGGGGAGTAAATTGCGTTTTACCCGATATCTGTACTTCTAAAACTCTGATTTGAGAAATCAGTTGATACAGCTCCCGATGGAAAATCGTTTGCATATAAATTCTAATTTTTGGTAAAGAACAGTTTGGCCACCACGGGGCGTCAGCGTTAATTTCTGCTTCTGATGTATTTGCAGCAAATTCTGAGCTTTTAAAATCTGGATTGAAAACATTTGTTCGTGGACCAATACCACTCACATCAGTATTTTTTTTTTCTGAATTTTTTCTTCTTAAAATAACGCATGGCTTCCCCGCCAGGGAGCGTAGATATATAATATATTTTTGTTAATATCTCTGCTTCTAAGAGTACGAATTGAAAGATTCATTTCTTGTTGCATATAGTTTCTGATGCGAAATGTTTTTCATATAATTCCAAAATTTTAAAGTAATTCATAGACTTTCCGCTAGGGGACGTGAAGGTAAATTGCGTTTTCCCTGATATATCTGCTTCTAAAACTCCGATTTGAAAAATTCTTCCTTTATCACATACAGCTACGGATGGGAAATGTTTTGCATATAAGTTCTTATACCGCTTGTTTCACTGGGTACTGACAACTTTCCTGTGGAATAAATCGTTAAAGAATAACGAGATGGCGCTGTAAGACCGAGGCGTCGATCAGCAGGCGACAGGCATTCGTGAGGATGTAGTGGGATGGTGGGCACGCGATTTCGGACATGCAGCGATATACCACGGAAGAAAGAGTTTTCTTGGTAAAAAATTGGTATGCGGAGGGCGGAAACCACACAAAGTTTTTACGAAAGTGGAGTACTGCGTTTGAGAATCGTCGTAAGACATCCCTAGAGTACCGGACGAAATCGGTAGCGAAATTGGAACGAACCGGCAGTGTCACAGATGACGAGGTAAGCATAGCGACAAAGAGATGAACAGCGCGGACGGCGGAAATCATCGAAGCCGTACGAGAAGTCCTGCACGCAGAAGTCCGTACGTCAACATGAAGACTTGCGCAGCAACTAGACGGTAGTCCAGCTTTCGCATGGCGCATTGTGACGTCGATTTGGATATGTTTCCCTACAAAATCCAGGGGCATCAGCCTTTGAGCACAATAGCTATCAGCAGCGTTATGAGTTTGTGAATGACATGTGTTCACTGATGGGTGAGCACAACTTTGATATGAAGAGCGTCTTCAGCGATGAGGCACACTTCTGGTTGAATGGCTACGTTAACTGACAAAATTACCGCATCTAGGGAAGCGAGAAGCCGGAGGTCTGTGTTGTGAAGCCTCTTCATCCACTGAAACTAACAGTTTGGTGCGCAATGAGTGCTGATGGCCTCATTGGGCCATTTTTCCTGGAGTCCACAGTTACCGCTGCCACCTGCAGTGACCTTTTGAACAATCGTTTTTCTCCGCTGTAGTCCAGGAAAACTATATTCACACACGCACGTTTCAACAGGACGGAGCACCTCCACACCCCACAAATGATGTTCTTGAATTGCTGCACCAGCAGAATGGCGCACGGGTCATCTTCAGAAGATCCCCCCCCCCCAACGTTTTTCAGCCGGTCTCTCTTGGCCTCCGTACAGCCCCGATTTAACGCCGCTCGACTTCTTGTGGGGCTATCTGAAAGATCCAGGGTACCAGGACAATCCGCGAACACTGCCTGACCTCCGATGTGCCATCCAACAGAAAATTGCATGGATTCCGTCGGCCGCCCCGGTGGCGCAGTGGTCTAAGGCGCTGGCCTCTGATCATTCGCCCGTAAGGGGTGCGAGTTCGTATCCCGGTGAGGCATGGATGTTGTGTTTGTCTTACGGCACTGGCTCTCTCCCTTCCCTGGAACCAGTGACCCTAAATTAGGGACGGGCGACTGCTTATAGCCCATTGAGTTGCTCACGGTGGTCGTTAAACCTCCCCCCCCCCCCACAAAAAAAAAAAAAAAACATTCCGTCGAACATCTTCCCGTCGGTACTGCAGTACTTCGAAGCATGTATTCGCTGTGTTGTGACAGCGGATGATCACCATGTGGAACATGTCATTCGTTGATTACTTTTTGCCTACTTTTATTACTGTAAACGTCTTTTTCGTCTTCCAATAAAATAAGTTAACTTTACTGTCTCTTTCTCTTGTCACTCCCCAGTGAAACACTCGGTATTTGGTAAAGAATAGTTTGGCCACCAGGGGCCATAAGTGTTTATTTCTGCTTCTGATGTATTTGCATCTAAATCTGAGCTCCTGAAAATTAGATTGAAAAAATTCTTTCGTGGCTCCATTTCGCCCTCTTTGGGAAACATTTTCAGAATACTCTTCTTACAGTAATGTATAGTTTTTTCGCCAGGGGTCGTATTTTTGTCAACAGCTCTGCTCCTAAGAGTCAGATTTGAAAAATCCTTTGTTCGAGAGCATATCCGCTGAGAAATGTTTCTCATGTAATTCCAACTTTTCTTAACGCAGAAGTCTACCACGAGAGGGAGTAAGCTCACACTTTCGTTTACAGCAATACCTGAAAGGACTAAAACCCCCGATTGAAAAACTTTCTTCGGTCAGATACTACAAAATGGGCAAACTCTGTGAGCGTAGTTTCTTACCAAAATAGTGCAAAAAACTTCGCCGCTAGGGCACGCCAATGACTTTCTTAATATCTGTTTTAAATGTGCGATTTAAGAAATGAGTTCAACATCGAATTCCATTTATCTTGTGGAACACTTTAGGTTAGTATTTGAGGAGTTTTCTAGTTTACAGCTCTGTCGCTAGGTGGTGCTTGTGTACTTCTGTTTGCAGCTGTATCTTCGCTTCTAAAAACTCTGGAGAAATTGCTTTTTTTACTGTATGCCATTCACGACAATAGAGATGTGGAACAGTATCCTCTTTAAATAACGCACAGATTTCCCGCTAGGTGATGTAAGGGTTAATGCTTTTACTTTTCGATATCACCGCTTGCGGGAGACGTATTTGAAAAGTTCTTTTTCTTAAAATATTCTTCATGGAAAAAGCTATGCTAAGCCTACTTTCCTATTATGCAAACTTCTTGATCCAAAAGGCGTAGAATTATATCATGTTTCTTTCTATATTTGTTCTTTTAACTGTTATATTTGAAAATCTATTTCCCTCTGATATCCTTCTGCTATAAGAACATTTTTGTGCGCTATTTGTTATTTTTTGTAACGTGCGTTTTAGTCCGTGTTAGAGGAAATGTAGCTGTTTCTATTTTTGGATGTTTTTTTTATTGTAAAAATCCAGTTCATATTTTCTAACTGGTTGGTATTGACTTTGAAAAACTTTGAAAAATTTAATTTGCGTCGGAAACGGTTCAAAAGATGTGCTCATTAGAACAGAAAATTCGATGTCATCGTTCTTTTTTATTTCAAATATTTGGAAGGCACAAATATAGAAAATGAGGATGTAAATATCAAATATAACGAAAATACGTATAAACTCTATATTGCTTGTCATTGTTCACGTATTACGAAAACCAGCTAAAAAGTCCACTTTCGAGCCGGGCACAGCCACCCATGAACACGGAGTCCAAATACAGTGGTGTTCAAAATTAAGAGAATTTGCACATTTTGTCGATTTTCACAAAAAGCACGGAACCAAAGGTACAAATTATGCAGCCGAATAAGAATGCGAATTTGCAGTGTCTAATACGTAAGCGTACACGTGCGTGTGAGAAGAGCTGTGACAGCGGAGGGCATGAAAAGCACACGTGTCTTTTTCCGCGATTAGTTCTCTCGTACTCCTCGGCGACATTCGTTGTGTTTCTTGCAGGAGTTGGTTCAATTTCATAAGCAATCAGGTAAAATGAGTTGACACGAACGTATTGATGACGGAATGAGGTGGAGAATCGTCGGTAGATTGGAGACAGGGTAATTGCAAGTGCAGGTTGCTACAGAGCTCAACGTACCGCCCAGTGTCGTCTGCAATTTGTGGAAACAGTAAGGACACCGCATCCATATCGAGAAGGCCTGGGCAAGGTCGTCCAAGAGCCACGACGGCCAATGAAGATCGTTATTTGGCCCTTTCAGCGAGGCGCCACAGGACTACTACTGCTGCACAGCTATCTCGTGAGCTGCATGCCGCCACTGGAATCAGAGTTTCAAGGATTACTGTTTCCAGAAGGCCTCATGAGAGAGAGCTTTTTGTCAGAAGACCCGCTGTTTGAGTCCCGGTCACTTCAGAACACAAGAGAGCGCGTTTAGCATGGTGCAGACAACATCAGCCTTGGGCCAAACTTTAGTGGGATAACGTTCTCTTCACAGACTACTCGCGATTCATCTGGAGAGAACCTGGGACACGATACCTTTCCTCCAACAAAGGGAACGCTATGGGGAAGTGTCATTGTCTGGGCAGGCATCATGTTGCACGGCCGCACACTTGTCCACGTGTTTGACAGATGCTCCCCGACAGCTGAGAGGGATAGGATCTTACAACACTATGTTTGACTTTTCAAGGGCGTGGTTGGCCCTCGGTTCCTTTTTATGGACGACCACGCTCGTCCACATAGGGCTCACCTGGTCGACGATTTTCTTGAAAGTGAGGATATTCGCCGGATGGATTGGCCAGCCAGATCGCCAGACCTAAACCCTATCGAACATGTCTGGGATGCCGCCCCGGTGGCGCAGTGATCTAAGTGATGGCCTCTCATCGTTCGTCCGAACGGGGTCCGGGTTCGAATCCCGGTGAGGCATGGATGTGTTTGTCTTACGGCACTGGTTCTCTCCCTTCCCTGGAACCAGTGACCCTAAATTAGGGACGGGCGACTGCTTATAGCCCATTGAGTTGCTCACGGTGGTCGTTAAAATTCCAATAAAAAATAAATGTCTGGGACGCTTTTGGGAGAGGGAAATTGCAGCTCGCCATCCCCCTCAGAGAACAACCCAGCAGCTGAAAACTGCGTTGCTGCAGGAGTGGGACCGACCGCCACAGGGACTCATCAACTGCCTCGTTTCCAGTGTGACGTCACGCTGTGAGAGCTGTATGACTGTGAGAGGGGACCATACCTCATATTACAGTCATTTTATGTTCGATCTTGCAACGTGGATTTTGGACAATCCTGCGCTGATGAGCCTTACTGACGATGATCAGTGCGTACCATGACTGTTGTGTGGTATAATTGTTTTCTCTTATACACCGAGTGGCCATTTTATTATGACCACCAGAGGGTGAGGTGGGTATAAAAAGGGTAAGCATAGTGCTTGCGACAGTAGTAGAAGTGTTTTTTGGGTGACGAGATGGGTAAAAAATGCGATTTGACGGGCTTTCAACGTGGGATGATCGTAGGAGCTCGGAGCCATGGAGCGAGTATCACCGGAACCGCCGCATTCGTGAAATGATCCAGAGCAGCTGTTTTTTTTTTTTTTATTGGAGGTTTAACGACCTCCGTGAGCAACTCAATGGGCTATAAGCAGTCGCCCGTCCCTAATTTAGGGTCACTGGTTCCAGGGAAGGGAGAGAGCCAGTGCCGTAAGACAAACACAACATCCATGCCTCACCGGGATTCGAACCCGGACCCCTTACGGACGAATGATCACAGGCCAACGCCTTAGACTACTGCGCAACCGGGTCGGCAGAGCAGCTATTGTTAAAGTGTTTAAAGACTGGACTGTCAGCCAAAAAACTGGGTCTCTACGTGCAACGTGTGGTCGTCAATGACTACTGACTGCTCGGGTGGAACGGTGAGTGTTCAGACTGGTAACGACAACAGAAGGGCAACAGTGCAGCAAATTACAGTCCATCCTAATCAAGTATCCCCTCAAATGATCTCTGCACGCACTGTTCACCGTACACTGCATCGGGTGGGATATGGCAGCCGAAGGCCTGTTCGAACACATTTGCTGTTTGCAGTTAACAAGAGGAAACGTCTCCAGTTCGCACAAGGATTGGACAGTCGATAATTGGAAACAAATTATGTGGTCCGATGAATCACGTTTTCAATTGCACCATACCGATGGCAGAGTGAGAATTTGGCGGAAACAGCACGAAAGCATGGATCCCAAATGCGTTGCTACGACCCTTCAAGCTGGTGGAGGCAACGTTATGGTTTGGGGAATGTTTTCCTGACATGCTTTGAGCCCTTTAATTCGTGTTGATCAACGTCTGACTGGCATATCATATTTAGACATCGTTGCGGACCAAGTGCATCCTGTCATGTGGATGGTTTATCCCAATGGAGTTGGCTACTTTCAACAAGATACTGCGTCCTGCCATAGTGCTCGTATTGTACAGAATTGGTTTCAGCAACATGCCGATGAGTTTACCTTGCTTAGGTGGCCCCCACAATCTCCATATATTAACCCCATTGAGAATTTGTGGGATGAAGTTGAACGAGCCATCAAACTGCTGGATCCACAACCCTGCAATCTCACACTCCTGGAAAGTGCTATTCATCAAGTATGGTTTCAGATACCACAAACCACCTATCAACATCTCGAGGAGTCCATGCCACGAAGAATCAACGCAGTATCAAAGGCAAAAAGTGGCCCAACGCAGTACTGAGGGAGTGGTCATAATAAAATGGCGATTCGGTGTATAACTGTGTATCCATATCAAATTTCATTAAAATGTGTCAATTAGTTTTTCAGAAATTTGAAAAAAAGTGCAAATTCTCTTAATTTTGAACATCAGTGTAGTTCAAATTATTGCAGGAGATGGTTTGACCTAATAAAATAAGTCCGCAAATATAGTTTATGTTCTACTTTGATATACCGAATCGTGAAAATGTTCTTTGTCACAATGATTAAAGTTGTCAACTCTTACATATATCATCATCATCATCATTGTCAACCATTATCAATCCACTGCTGGACGAAGGTCTCCCCAAGTTTCCTCCACAACGGTCTGTCTTGTGCCAGTCTCCTCCATGTCACCCCTGCATACTTTCGAATTTCATCCACCCATCTCCCATGTGGTCTTCTTCTGGGTCTTTTCCTGTCCCTTGGAATCCAATCTAAAATTTCGGCTGTCCATCGATGATCTGTCCTTCTGGCAGTATGTCCAGCCCATTGCCATTTCAGGGATTTAACTCTGATCGTGATGTCTTCCACTCTTGTCATTTTTCGGATCCACGAGTTCCTCTTGTTATCTCTCCTGGTTACACCAAGCATGCACCTCTCCATGCTTCTTTGAGTTGTCTGCAGCCTTTGTATGTCTCTTTTAGTTAAGGTCCACGTCTCTGCACCATACGTAAGCACTGGAAGGATGCATTGATCAAACACTTTTCTTTTAAGACATAATGGCATATTGCTCTTGAAAATTATGCTGTTTCTTCCAAAAGCTCTCCAGGCAAGTTTTGTACGCCGATTAATTTCTTCATCAATGTGACCCTCACTTGATATCTGCTGTCCAAGATAAACGTACGTGTCTGTTATCTCCAGCTTTTCTCCATCAATCGATAAATCTTCATTTCTTGTAAAAGCATTGAACATCACTTTTGTCTTCTGAAAGTTCATTTTTAATCCCACTTCTTTACTCTTGTCAGCAAGTTCCTGGATCATACTCTGCAGCTCTGATGGGGTAGTTGCAAAAATGACTACGTCATCAGCAAAACGAAGGTGTGTTAGATAATCTCCATTAATCTTTATCCCCTTCTTTTCCCAGCTCAGCGACTGAAAAACACCCTCCAATGTGGCATTAAAGAGCTTCGGAGATATGGTGTCACCTTGTCTCACTCCCTTTCCAATTTTTATGTGTGTTGTATTTTCAAACAGCCTAATCTTTGCACTTGCATTTTCATAGATGTTATTAATAATATTAATGTATGCATCTTCAATACCGCAGGTTTTCAGAGCCATTGTAACTGCTGATGGTTTCACCGAATCAAAGGCTTTTTCATAATCGATAAAAGCCATGCACAATGGAAGTTCATATTCCCTCGCTCTTTCAATTAGTTCTCTCAGCACGTGGATATGATCTATTGTGCTGTAGCCACTCCTGAATCCAGCTTGTTCTCTCGGTTGAGCCATGTCCAGTGTTACCTTCAAGCGGTGTGAAAGAACTTTAGTGAAGATTTTATAAACTACTGATAGGAGGCTGATAGGTCTGTAGTTTCCGAGATCCTCAATGTCACCTTTCTTATGTAGCAGGATCATTGTAGCGGTGTTCCAATCCTCAGGAATCTTTCCTTCATTAAGGCATCGAGTGAAAATTTGGGCGAGTACTGTTTCGATTTCTCCACTTGCTTCTTGTAGGATGTCTACAGTAATTCCATCTTCTCCTGGAGCTTTTCCTCGCTTCATGTTCTTGATTGCATGTGCAACTTCTGCTGGAAGGACTGGAGGAACTCTGGTACTGGTATCTTTCATGATGTCTGGAGTGCATATATCGTCCCTTTCATATAATTTGGAGTAGAAATCTTTCACTCTTGTCAACATTTCGCCTCTATTTCTTGTTACAGAACCATCTTCTTTTCTCAGTGCCATAATCTGTTTTCTTCCCTTACTGAGATGTCCCTTTGCTATCTTTAGGCTTTGGTTGTTCTCAATTGCTTTCCTCACTAGTTCACAGTTGAATTTCCTTACGTCTCCAGTGATACTTTTTCTTACTGTCTTGCATAGCTCTATATATTCCACTTTGGAAGACACATCTTTAGTTGTCCTCATCTCTCTTCTTTTTTGCATCAACATTTTGGTTTTTCCTGATAATTTGTTCACATGCAACTTGTTCTTAGACCCAGCTAATTTTGTTGCTGTTTCCATAAGAGCTTTGGTTACTTTTCTGTTAACTTCAGAGATGTCCACTTCTTCCGATGTTAGGCCTTCTAAAGCAGAGAACCTGTTCTTCAGTTCTAACTTGAAGGTATTATGGTGTTTTTTAAGGTTGGTTATGTCAATAGATTTTGTTTGTCTTATGAGCTTGCCACGTTCAAGTTTAGTGTTGAGGTGCATCTTACATCTCACCAATCTATGGTCACTACCTGTGTTGAACTTGTTTAGCACACTGCAGTCTTCTATGACAAATTTTTTGTTACACATAATAAAATCAATTTCACTTGTCGTCCCATTTGGATGTCTCCATGTTTATTTCCTGTGTGGCTTTTTCTTGAAGAAGGAGTTCAAGATGAAAAACCCTTCTGCCTCTGCAAACTCAACGAGAGTATTTCCACGCTGGTTTCTGTTGCCATGACCGAATTTACCTACTGAAGTTTCATTCTGTTGCCGTTGCCCTATTTTTGCATTGAAATCTCCCATAATTATTTTCAAGTGCTGCTTACCTTTATTATTTAGATGACAAATTTCCTCATAAAATTCTTCAATTTCTTCTTCAGGATGACTTGTGGTGGGTGCATAAGTTTGAATAATCTGAGCCTGGTATCTTCTCGATAGTTGGATAACGAGTCGTGCAGCTCTGTCAGAGGAACTTTCAACTTCTACCACTTTATCCTTCAGTTTCTTGTTTATTATAAATCCAACACCACTAGTTCTGCCAGTATCTGTCCCACGATAGTAGAAGAGATGTCCACTTTTCAGTTCGATGAGATCTTCTCCTTACCTCACTTAGCCCCACGATGTCCCACTTGATCCTTTGTAGTTCCTCTTCCAATTAAAGAAGCCTTGAATCAGAAGATAGGGAGCGTCCATTGTAAGTAGCCAAGGTCAGCATCAGATGGCAGCCTAGTCCGGTCCTCCGGGGATTCTTAGCACCCTCTGCCTTCATGTCGCACTGGCCGCTGCCTTGGCCAGGTACATTCCAGCTGCCGGAGACTGAGGGCCAAGATTTAAGTTGTGGAATCATTTTGGAGGGGTTTGGCCATAACTCAATACGCTGGCCAAGCGGGTTGGTGAGTGTGGGATAGAATTTCCTCTAATCCCGATGGTATAGTTATACCGCTATGGGCGGTCGTCAGAGCCCCTTTAGTGGGAACAGGATGCACCACGAGAAGGCGGGGTTGACATTTGTCAAGGAGAGGCTGTGATGTTACGCATCACCTGACCTTACATCCCCTTACATATATACCGTAGAATATATAAGGACTGGCGCTGCTGTTAACCTACTGAATGGTTACAGATTGACGTCTACGTGCACCAAAAGACACATGACATGTTTGAAGTCAAGTTTCACTTACCCAAAAACCCACTAAGTAAATTAGGGCATTAGTACATTTAAAATGATGCTGATGCTTGAGCCATGACCAATTTCGAGAATTTCTTTTCGATCCGTCAGTGGCATTTCGAAATACCCTGACGGGAAAAAAAATCCCAACACCAAGAAGGGGTTGTGTTAGATAAACGACAGTTGGTAGGCGGTGAGAGTACATCTGTAAGATGACGTCTATGCAAATTTCACGCTCGGCGCATAAGTGTGGCGCTAGTAGGGCCCCTCGGAACATGCAAAGCAGGTTTGCTGTAAATACGCGCTGTAACGCTCGTCAGCGTTAGGTATCGTTGAGATTCGACGTAGTGTGTTGATGTTTGTCAAGAATGACTTTAAGAAGACGAAGAAGCCATTATTAACAGCTCACGGAGTTTGAACGAGGTCGTGTAATACGGCTACGAGAAGCTGGATTTTCGTTCCGCAATATTGCAGAACGACTTGGCAGGAATGTAGCCACTGTACAAGATTATTGGCAGCGGTGGTCAAGGGAAGGTACTACCTCAAGAAGACCGGGTTCAGGCCTGCCACGTGGCCCTACTGAGAGGGAAGACCGCCGTGTACGGCGTATGGCCGTGGCGCATCGTACCGCGTCTGCGGCAGCAATTCGAGCTGCAGTTGCCACCACAGTGACACAACGAACTGTTACAAATCCGTTGCTTGAACAGCTCCGAGCGAGACGCCCTGTAGCGTGAATTCCACTTATTCCAAACCACTGCCGTTTGAGACGTCAGTGGTGTCAAGCTAGAGCTCATTGGAAGACGGAGTCTAGATCTGTTGTGTTTTCTGATGAAAGCCGGTTCTGCCTGGTTGCCAGTGATGGCAGTTTGTTGGTTAGAAGGAGGCCAGGTGAGCGCCTGCAACCAACCTGTCTGCGGCCGAGACACACTGGACCTACACCTGGAGTTATGATCTGGGGGGCAATTTTTTTTTTTTTTGATTGGAGGTTTAAACGACCACCGTGAGCAACTCAATGGGCTATAAGCAGTCGGCCGTCCCTAATTTAGGGTCACTGGTTCCAGGGAAGGGAGAGAGCCAGTGCCGTAAGACAAACACAACATCCATGCCTCACCGGGATTCGAACCCGGACCCCTTCGGACGAATTATCAGAGGTCAACGCCTTAGACCACTGCGCCACCGGGGCGGCGGGGAGCAATTTCCTATGACAGCAGGAGCACTCTGGTGGTTATCCCACGCAACCTGACGGCACAGTTGTACGTCGGTCTGGTAATTCAACCTGTTGTGCTGCCATTCATGAACAGCATTCCATGGGGTGTTTTCCAACAGGATAACGCTCGCCCGCTTACCGCTGTTGTAACCCAACATGCTCTACAGAGTGTCGACATGTTGCCGTGGCCTGCTAGATCACCAGATCTTTCACCAATCGAGCACGTATGGGACATCATTGGACGACAACTCCAGCGTCACCCCCAACCAGCATTAACCGTCCCTGTATTGACCGACCAAGTGCAACAGACATGGAACTCCATCCCACAAACTGACATCCAGCACCTGTACGACACAATGCATGAACGTTTGCGTGCTTGCATTCAACATTCTGGCAGTTACACCGGCTATTAGTGTACCAGCATTTCACATTTAAAATTGGCTCTTCTCGCGCTTACATTAAGCTGTGATCTTGAAACCTTAATCGATTAAATATGTTACCTATACAAATGTATTGCCACCATTTCATTCCTCTACAACTATTTTTTCGTGGTGTTTGGGTTTTTTTTTTCCGTCAGTGTATATAGCACATCAGTGTGTTCCCAGTTGTACACACTGAGAAAAGATTGACAACTTATTCGGAACACATCGAGAAAGTAATTCCAGAAAATGTATTCGCAGTGTGCTACGTGAGTGTTCCATGCTTTCCCACGAAGTTTCCCGAATATGTTATGTAAAAATACTAGCATCTTCTATCATAAAACATTTTATGGCGGAAAGAGCTTTGACATGCGGACAGGTTGATACACATTCGGAACACTTTGGAAACATAGGAGGAATGCAATGATTACCCAATGTTTGGAAATAGCTTTCGCAAAATGCTACGAAAGTGTGCGATCTATTCAAAATGAATTGTTAATTTCCACCTCAAGAACTCACTTTTCGTTCATAGTTATAGTGGTTAACGTACGAATTAATAGGAACAGCTGTCTTGTAATTTAAATTTGCACCGATCATATTAATTCCACGTGTCAATCTAAAACAATAAAATTTTCTTTGTTCGAAAGTCTGAACGTTTGCCCCATTTTATCGCCCATAGCGGACTCTTATACCGCTTTACTTTGTTGGTATAGAAAAAAGGACAGATTTCCAATAGCTGCTGGTGACGCCATCTCATCTAGATCATTCTGACATGACGTCAGAGATGCATTATGTCACACGATTCAAGTCACACGATCAATTATTTTGAAACAGGAAAGCGTTACGTCAGGAATTTTAGTTCTACTTTGTCGTTCATAAACGGCACATAGAATCTTTCATTTAGAATCCTATAGTCTGTCTGTTAACCCTTTTTATAGCCACTTCTGGCTATAGTTATCTCTCAATTCTTTATTCGAAAGGGTAATTGTCTAATTTCCCACGTTGACCAGACAGCTTGGGAAATGCATTTTTCTGCTACTGCCAGCATGAGGAGAAACTAAGTGCATCCGGGACAGACTTGACAGGGAACCTCCTACGCATTGGTGTCCCCAAGCCCAGGAAAGCTGTGGGAAACTCCGGAAAAACCGCAGACTAGTTTGCCGGCAGGTCTGAGATTCGAACACTCGACAAGAACTATGTCGTATGAAATTTAATTTTTAAGATTTTCCTTGCTGACCTAAAACGCTTATTTTAGATTGTCAGACCAGTTTCTTTTCTCATTTAAGTCTAAAAATTGAGAGTTCCAATAAAGTAGGTAACAGTGTGTTTTTATTATTTCATGCGCCTGCTGAAGATACATGATTTGGGAACTTTCTTTTTCCTTTAACTACGAAATTCTCAGAAAATAACTAAATTTTTTTCGCAGTGTATAACCAGTTATTATTTTATTTAGATTTGAAGAAGGAATGAAAAAGAAAACAAAAAAGCAAAATGCAATTAGATCCGTAGTAAACTACACTAAGTAAGCTTAATGCTTCAAACGCTAATGGTTACGGTTATTTTCTTAACCGGCAGTCTAAATCCTCTAATTCCGATGAGGCAACTTGCATACAGATCAAAGCTACACACGTAGACGTGGCTCCTGTATTTTCTTATTTTTTTTTTTTGGTTGGAGGTTTAACGATCACCGTGAGCAACTCAATGGGCTATAAGCAGTCGCCGTCCCTAATTTAGGGTCACTGGCTCAAGGGAACGGAGAGAGCCAGTGCCGTAAGACCAACACAACATCCATGCCTCACGGGATTCGAACCCGGACCCCTTTCGGATGAATGATCAGATGCCATCGCTTAGACCACTACGCCAACGGCGCGGCGCTCCTGCATTGCAGCAAAGGCAGTTGCGTTTTGTATATTGCAGACAGTTTAGGCAGTATGGAAAATGTCAATGAACCGGAACAGTAAGCAAATACATGCTGATTACACCATACTTGGAGACTGAATGTATACAAGAGCAAATCTGCAACATAAAAAAAATCAGGCCCACGGATTCACTCGCGCAGGAAGCAATTTGCAGTTTTCATTTGCATGACCAGTTTCATAATTTGATAAAGCTGTAAAGATATTTATGTAAAAAGATATACAGAAAAGACGAAACCTTTGTTTTATGGAACGTACTGTTTATTTCCGTTTTTTTTTTTTTTTTTTTTTTTTTGATTGGAGGTTTAACGACCACCGTGAGCAACTCAATGGGCTATAAGCAGTCGCCCGTCCCTAATTTAGGGTCACTGGTTCCAGGGAAGGGAGAGAGCCAGTGCCGTAAGACAAACACAACATCCATGCCTGACCGGGATTCGAACCCGGACCCCTTACGGACGAATGATCATAGGCCAGCGCCTTAGACCACTGCGCCACCGGGGCGGCCCGTTTTTGATTTAAACAATATACAGGAGTCAGCTATGCAACCAATAGAGAAAATTAAATATGTAACTGCAGGAAAGACGTCGTAAGTTATTTTTGTGCAAAATTATTAATTTATGTATATTAAAAGTTTCAGTTTGGCATTGGATTTCCTCAATTCCATGGGTTTCCTCTCGTATTAATAGAGTCTCAGTATCAAACAATGTCACGTTGAAACACTTTCTCCTAAGTGCTTACAAGTATTGAGAGATAATCCGTTTTACAGTAAGTAGAGGAAAATATGTTTTTTTTATGCATGGCCTCTTAATGGATGTATGCTTCAGTTTTCGCTTATATCTCGGCAAGGTTTTATGCTATTACGCTATAAATTTGAATTTAGAGGTTTAAAAATATTTTCCATTCCATGGATTATTTATATCTGATATGGTCATAATTTTTTTTCATCATCATATTTCATAATTCCCTTATACCAGATATGTTCTCGTATAGCGGCTCATATTATATGGGCCTCTGTTTTACTGTTGCAGCACCGAATCATTGCATCTGTCTTCGATTAAATGATACAAATCAAAAACTATTTTCGCAGTTTAACATTAGCGGCATCTTTTTCATAGCTCACTGTACACGTACTTATTGGTCGATTCGTATGAAATTTTGATTTTAAAGGGTTTCATTATGCGCGGAATAGAATGCGCGAAAATAACATACCTCTTATATGGAAACATTCGGAGATATAGAGCTAATTAGCGTGTTAATTAGCATGTTTCTTCACATTACATGATAGTTCCCTTCAAGTGCTTTCCGACGGTACTACAACTTGTTTGCATGCGACAAATGATTCGAAAGTTAAGGAGAGTGGCTCGTTTTTTGGAGGTCTGCACTTGATATTATTCTATAGGTACAGGAGTATCCGTGTATTACACATTTAGCTGTGATGTTGGTCAAGTAATTGTTGCTGTAGTAGTAAGTAAATGTATTGCAAACAATTCCTCACTTAGTCACTGTAGAAATCTGTCCTCCACCGTGAATCTCCAAAGGTCAAAACAGATCATCACAATATTTGGAATATGCTGAGTCTGGCTATGCATTTCAGTATTAACTTATACCATCTTCAAGTCGATGTTTCACCACTTCCCATATTCTTAATAATAAACTTAAAAACGAAGACCTATCGTGGATCAAAACAGCCAAATATTTTGGATACAAACCTATAATTGGAAAATTAATTTATGAATATAAACATTCTGTACCACGTGTTCATCGAAATATAACGTATAAAAGGTCGATTTCCTCGTATTCCAGCAATTCACAAGATACTCAGAATTGAATGTCGAAAAAACGAAATGTATGTTGGAGTGTTAGGTAAAACCTATAAAGATATCTTAAATAAGCACGAACCAAAAAAAAAAATATGACAAATAGCTGTGGTGTATATAAAATTCCTACCAAGGTAATAAATACTACATAGGAAGCACCAAAACTAATTTGAAATGTCAAATTACTAAACATGAAAATACTTGGAGAAAAAAAGAAAATAAAAACATCTGTTATTGCCTTAACAACAATGCTGAACCCGATTTTGAAAACTTAACGATAATTAATATACATCGAACCGAAGCAACGATAAAATATGCAGAAGCAGTCATCGAAAAAAAACTAAAGGATCTAACTGCAATAAGAACAATTCCATAGATTTATTATTAAGTTGGAAACTTACAATTAATAATGAAAATAACAGTAAAAAAAAAGATCAGAAATAAAAATTGTGTAACTATTTCTCTACGAAGTGCCGATATTCGCCCAACAGTCAACCACGCACATTGAAGGACATCACGTGGATTACATCATTGACGTAGACATCAAGAACGCCCACCAAAAGTTATAAATCACAACCCGAATATGAGAAGTGGTGAAACATCGACTTGAAGATGGTATAAGTTAATACTGAAATGCATAGCCAGACTGTCATCACATTCCAAATATTGTAATGATCTGTTTTGACCTTTGGAGATTCACGGTGGAGGACAGATTTCTACAGTGACTAAGTGAGGAACTGTTTGCAATACATTTACTTACTACTACAGCAACAACTACTTGACCAGCATTACAGCTAAGTGTGAAATACACGGATACTCCTGGACCTATAGAATAATATCAGGTACATTGCACAGATTTACAGTAAACATACCGCTGAATCACTGTGATTGCAGAGACTTGTCAACAAAATTCCTTCAGAAAGAGAGACACTTCAATAATGTGAGTACAAGACTATCAATTTTTATCTCGAATATTTGATATTGTGTACCATGTGATAATGTCCTAAGTGTTATTTCCATCACGTGTCGGGAAGTACCAGCCAGCACTTCCCCCGCACGGGGATAACTGGTTTTCCAGTTATTTGGGGAGCGGCGCCCCACGGCCCGAGCTGACCTTGTGACTGGTCAACATCTGATGTCATGCCACAGCTTGTTTTTTCTTATTTTGGTGCTGTTGGTGTTTGCAGGGACGGCTGTTCATCCAGCTGTTGGGGAGTCGCGGCCCCACGATCCCGAGCTGGTCTTGTGTCTCGCTTTTTTGTTTTTATTTATTTTCTCCACTGGCTAGTTGCCCGTGTTGTATTCTCTACCTCATCGCTACCACGTTATGTACTAACACCCCGGTCTTGTGGTTTTGTTACCCTCCACCACTAACTGATTTATATTAACCGCTCAGTTCGTAGGTTGCTGAGATTCTGTTTAGGTTCCCTTCCAGGATTTGTCTTCTTTGGATTTCTTTTTTTTCCTTTTAACTGGTTTGGGTGCTAGACCTACCTGCATGTTTGCCGCGTGCGGAGACCCGTGAGGCGGAAATGGGATGTCTGGCGGCTGAGGTCGCAGGAGACCGGATAAGTGCCTCCTGTGTACCAACACTCCTCTTCGACCCCGGCTTCGCTGTAAACGGGAGGCTAGAGACTAACCCACCTCTAGTCAGAAGTCTTGTACCAAGTTGTGTACAGGGCTTTAGCGGCTTTTTGTCGTATAGCACGGCAGGGTAAGCCCGGGGGCTGTGGGATCATGCCAAAGGCGTTGGCATGACGGTACCCGGAGGCCGAAGTGTCCGCCGAGTGCGTGTGATCACAGCCAACGGACTATATCTGCAACGTATAAGCTCCAGAACTGTGTCCAGCGTCATTTTCTTGACTTGCAGACCTCCAGTTCTCCCTCGTAGGGCTCGGTGGTGGGTGGAGTAGTTTGCAGACGAATCCTCTTCCTTTTTTCCATGGGTAAAAACAAAAAGAAAAACTCCAAATTTAAGTCGCCTGAGAAAATGATTATTGACAAGGACTCTCCTTCGTCTTCTCAACCTACCAAGTCTCATACCCTTAAACGGTCTTTAGACCTTGACCAAGAATGTGGAACCTCTTCTTCGGCGGCTGTACCAGTCGCTCCGAAGCGTCGTCTCCCTCAATTGCTGTGACTACGCATGCTACTCACTTGCTTGTAGAATCCATCGATCCGCATGAGAGACTGTCCACCAGATCTCCCTTTTTCATTTCTAAAGCTTTGGACGCTGCGGTTGGCCCCTTGAAGTCTGTGAGGAAGCTTCGCTCTGGGGACCTGCTTGTCCAAACTTGCAGTGTTTCTCAGAGTAACACTTTTCTAAACCTCACTAGTCTTCAAGGCATTTCTGTAAAAGTGACACCTCACCCGTTTCTTAACACCTCTCGGGGTGTTATTTCGGAGTTTGATCTCTTGCCATGCAGTGAAGACGAATTCGTGACTGAACTTGCTGATCAAGGTGTTATTGCTGCACGTCGTATGATGTTCCGGCGTGATGGTTCCATGATTAAGTCAAAAAATGTCATCTTGACTTTTAACTCCCCGAAAGTTCAGACCGAAATCAAGGCTGGCTACTTGGTCTGTGGAGTTCGCCCGTACATTCCGAGTCCTCTGCGCTGTTTCAGGTGCCAGAGGTACGGGCATTCACAACGTTTCTGTAAGAGTTCCGCTCGTTGCGCAAATTGTGGCTCCAGTGAACATGACGGGGAAGGTTGCACTTCTGCGGCCTGTTGTGTTAACTGCGGTGAGGCCCATGCAGCTTACTCCCGCAACTGTATGAAATGGAAGGACGAGATGGCGATCCAGCGCCTCAAGACCCTGGAAGGCCTCTCGTACCCTGCTGCCAAGGCCAAGTTGGGTATACCCACCACCCGACAGCGTACTTTTGCCGCAGTAGTTCAGTCTCTGCCACAACCCGTGCAGCCCTTTGTTCCGCGCCCTGTAGCTCTCGCCGCCCTTGCCAAGCGATTTACAGCTGACCAATCGACACAGGTGTTTTTCCCCGAGCTCGAGATTTTTCGAATACCTGATTCTGGGCCTTCTCTTTTGCTGCCGACCGTCTCTTCCAGTTTCCATCCGACAGCCTGCACGTTGGGAAGACCCGGCCCTCAATCCGCAAAGGTGTGCAGTGTCCATCCAACTGTCTCGGCCTCAGCGAGGTCCCCACCCTCAACCAACATTATAGAGGAACATAGGGGGGAGGAGAGTGACAGTTCGTCCCCAGCCTCAAACAACATTGCAGAGGAACATGGGGGGAAGAGAGTGACAGTTCGTCCCCGCCCTCTGCCAGCATTGCAGAGGAGTGTGGGGGGAGGAGAGTGACTCATCCTTTGTGTAGTTGTGTTTAAAGAAAAAAAAATATATATATATATGTGTGTGTGTATATATATGTATATATATGTATGTGTGTATATATGTATGTATATATATATATATATATAATTATAATGTAAGGTCAGGTGATGCGTAACATCACATCCTCTCCCCTTGACAAATGTCAACCCCGCCTTCTCGTGGTGCATCCTGTTCCCACTAAAGGGGCTCTGGCGACCGCCCATAGCGGTATAACTATACCATCGGGATCAGAGGAAATTCTATCCCACACTCACCAACCCGCTTGGCCAGCGTGGTGAGTTATGGCCAAACCCCTCCAAAATGATTCCACAACTTAAATCTTGGCCCTCAGTCTCCGGCAGCTGGAATGTACCTGGCCAAGGCAGCGGCCAGTGCGACATGCAGGCAGAGGGTGCTAAGAATCCCCGGAGGACCGGACTAGGCTGCCATCTGATGCTGACCTTGGCTACTTACAATGGACGCTCCCTATCTTCTGATTCAAGGCTTCTTTAATTGGAAGAGGAACTACAAAGGATCAAGTGGGACATCGTGGGGCTAAGTGAGGTAAGGAGAAGATCTCATCGAACTGAAAAGTGGACATCTCTTCTACTATCGTGGGACAGATACTGGCAGAACTAGTGGTGTTGGATTTATAATAAACAAGAAACTGAAGGATAAAGTGGTAGAAGTTGAAAGTTCCTCTGACAGAGCTGCACGACTCGTTATCCAACTATCGAGAAGATACCAGGCTCAGATTATTCAAACTTATGCACCCACCACAAGTCATCCTGAAGAAGAAATTGAAGAATTTTATGAGGAAATTTGTCATCTAAATAATAAAGGTAAGCAGCACTTGAAAATAATTATGGGAGATTTCAATGCAAAAATAGGGCAACGGCAACAGAATGAAACTTCAGTAGGTAAATTCGGTCATGGCAACAGAAACCAGCGTGGAAATACTCTCGTAGAGTTTGCAGAGGCAGAAGGGTTTTTCATCTTGAACACCTTCTTCAAGAAAAAGCCACACAGGAAATGGACATGGAGACATCCAAATGGGACGACAAGTGAAATTGATTTTATTATGTGTAACAAAAAATTCGTCATAGAAGACTGCAGTGTGCTAAACAAGTTCAACACAGGTAGTGACCATAGATTGGTGAGATGTAAGATGCACCTCAACACTAAACTTGAACGTGGCAAGCTCATAAGACAAACAAAATCTATTGACATAACCAACCTTAAAAAACACCATAATACCTTCAAGTTAGAACTGAAGAACAGGTTCTCTGCTTTAGAAGGCCTAACATCGGAAGAAGTGGACATCTCTGAAGTTAACAGAAAAGTAACCAAAGCTCTTATGGAAACAGCAACAAAATTGGCTGGGTCTAAGAACAAGTTGCATGTGAACAAATTATCAGGAAAAACCAAAATGTTGATGCAAAAAAGAAGAGAGATGAGGACAACCAAAGAAGATGTGACTTCCAAAGTGGAATATATAGAGCTATGCAAGACAGTAAGAAAAAGTATCACTGAAGACGTAAGAAAATTCAACTGTGAACTAGTGAGGAAAGCAATTGAAAACAACCAAAGCCTAAAGATAGCAAAGGGACATCTCAGTAAGGGAAGAAAACAGATTATGGCACTGAGAAAAGAAGATGGTTCTGTAACAAGAAATAGAGGCGAAATTTTGACAAGAGTGAAAGATTTCTACTCCAAATTATATGAAAGGGATGATATATGCACTCCAGACATCATGAAAGATACCAGTACCAGAGTTCCTCCAGTCCTTCCAGCAGAAGTTGCACATGCAATCAAGAACATGAAGCGAGGAAAAGCTCCAGGAGAAGATGGAATTACTGTAGACATCATACAAGAAGCAAGTGGAGAAATCGAAACAGTACTCGCCCAAATTTTCACTCGATGCCTTAATGAAGGAAAGATTCCTGAGGATTGGAACACCGCTACAATGATCCTGCTACATAAGAAAGGTGACATTGAGGATCTCGGAAACTACAGACCTATCAGCCTCCTATCAGTAGTTTATAAAATCTTCACTAAAGTTCTTTCACACCGCTTGAAGGTAGCACTAGACATGGCTCAACCGAGAGAACAAGCTGGATTCAGGAGTGGCTACAGCGCAATAGATCATATCCACGTGCTGAGAGAACTAATTGAAAGAGCGAGGGAATATGAACTTCCATTGTGCATGGCTTTTATCGATTATGAAAAAGCCTTTGATTCGGTGAAACCATCAGCAGTTACAATGGCTCTGAAAACCTGCGGTATTGAAGATGCATACATTAATATTATTAATAACATCTATGAAAATGCAAGTGCAAAGATTAGGCTGTTTGAAAATACAACACACGTAAAAATTGGAAAGGGAGTGAGACAAGGTGACACTATATCTCCGAAGCTCTTTAATGCCACATTGGAGGGTGTTTTTCAGTCACTGAGCTGGGAAAACAAGGGGATAAAGATTAATGGAGATTATCTAACCCACCTTCGTTTTGCTGATGACGTAGTCATTTTTGCAACTACCCCATCAGAGCTGCAGAGTATGATCCAGGAACTTGCTGACAAGAGTAAAGAAGTGGGATTAAAAATGAACTTTCAGAAGACAAAAGTGATGTTCAATGCTTTTACAAGAAATGAAGATTTATCGATTGATGGAGAAAAGCTGGAGATAACAGACACGTACGTTTATCTTGGACAGCAGATATCAAGTGAGGGTCACATTGATGAAGAAATTAATCGGCGTACAAAACTTGCCTGGAGAGCTTTTGGAAGAAACAGCATAATTTTCAAGAGCAATATGCCATTATGTCTTAAAAGAAAAGTGTTTGATCAATGCATCCTTCCAGTGCTTACGTATGGTGCAGAGACGTGGACCTTAACTAAAAGAGACATACAAAGGCTGCAGACAACTCAAAGAAGCATGGAGAGGTGCATGCTTGGTGTAACCAGGAGAGATAAGAAGAGGAACTCGTGGATCCGAAAAATGACAAGAGTGGAAGACATCATGATCAGAGTTAAATCCCTGAAATGGCAATGGGCTGGACATACTGCCAGAAGGACAGATCATCGATGGACAGCCGAAATTTTAGATTGGATTCCAAGGGACAGGAAAAGACCCAGAAGAAGACCACATAGGAGATGGGTGGATGAAATTCGAAAGTATGCAGGGGTGACATGGAGAAGACTGGCACAAGACAGACCGTTGTGGAGGAAACTTGGGGAGACCTTCGTCCAGCAGTGGATTGATAATGGTTGACAATGATGATGATGATGAATTATAATAGTAAATTAATAAATTTTTATATAAACCTAATTAACTACCTTGTCTTCACAGCTTTCATCATACTCTTTTTCAACTTTTACCAAGCCTGTCTGCTCTTAATCATTTTCCACGTTTTTAAAAATCTGTGGCTGATAGTTCTTTGTCTGGCGCTCTTTGGCCAAACCTGGCCCTTGCGCCAATAAAATCCACCAACCAACCAACCAACCAACCAGCCAGCACTTCTTTGGAGCTGGCACTGAGTGAGACTCAAGCGACAGTATGAACTCAACAGAGCCGCCCCGGTGGCGCAGTGGTCTAAGCGATGGCCTCCGATCATTCGTCCGAAAGGGGTCCGGGTTCGAATCCCTGCGAGGCATGGATGTTGTGTTTGTCTTACGGCACTGGCTCTCTCCCTTCCCTGGAACCAGTGACCCTAAATTAGGGACGGGTGACTGCTTATAGCCCATTGAGTTGCTCACGGTGGTCGTTAAACCTCCAATAAAAAAAAAAAGAACTCAACAGAAGAAATCCTTTTTTAGGTTTTTAAATGTTTTTACTCATAGTATGTACCATAAAATGACTGAATATGCGTCTCTATCAGGACATTTTAAGGTTTCCCCGGGAAGAAAACTTGTCAATAGTACAACCGTTCTTGAACAATGTATATTGTAAACTTTTAATAAACTATTCAACTAAAACATCCTGTAATAATGTACAGAACAATAATTTTGTAATAGAATCGCAAAAAAAAAAAAAGTTTTTCTTGAAGTTTGTCCACCATGCCGTGAACTCCGGCAGCACAACGTGCAGAGAGTTAAATCTTATCTTTTCGAAGATTGAAACTTACGGGATGATTATCGCCGTTCGGGCCAAGGGTGGCAGTATTTCTGCAACAGCGCAGTCTGAACTGTTTGCGTGCTGATGTGGTTAAAGTGTATAATGATTGGAGAAATGGCACCACTGCGAATAATTGATGTGGAAACTGCGGAGCACACGTGCCATTGATGTGAGAGGTGATCGTCGGCTACGAAAGGTGCGTGAAGGCCGATCGACACCCAACAGCGGAGCAACTCACTGGCCGAATGAATCAGAGGGGCTACCGGAAGGGTGTCTAAAAGGAGAGTTCAAGGAACACTTCTGCGTATGAGCCTCCGATGCAGACGGATGGTCACTGCACCTATGCACCTTCGTTAGTATAGGTGCAGCGACAGTGGCAGATAAGGCTTACATTTACACGGCAGTATCGGAATTGGACCTCCGCTGATTGGCAAAAAATTGTCTTCTCCGATGAGTCATGTTTTCTGACGGATGGACGTTGGCGAATAAGGCGAGAAACATCGCAGAACAAATACTCTTCAACCATTGCCTGAAGAACACAAACTGGTGGGGGCAGCGTTACTGTCTGGAATCCCTGGGTCCACTATACCTGCGAAAGGCACTATGGACCGAATTAGTTATGAATCCAACCTTGCAGACCACGTAAAACCATGCATGCCGATTGTCTTCCCTGGGGCGGATGGGATCTTCCAATACGACAATGCGCCGTGTCACACAGCTAGAAATGTCAAAGAGTAGTTGAAGAGCACGATGAAGACTTCAAAGTACTTCCCTGGCCCTCTAATTTCCCAGACTTAAACCCAATTGAGCATCTGTAGGATCACCTCAATTGTGTTTGTTCTATAGCTGCTACACCACGCACCCTCCAGCAGCTGTCAGATGCAATGCTGTGAGCATGGCTCCACACACCTGTGAACGCTTTCCATCCACCTTATTGGGTCACTCCCAGCCAGTCTAGCTACTGTCCGCGCTGCACACGGCGTTTACTCTGGATATCAGCTGGTGGTCACAATAATGTGACTCAACCGTGTATGTTAATTGGTTAAATTAGCTCAAAAGGGTGGACGGCCTACGTAATTGGCTTATATTCCTCAGGTGTCAGTTCGCACAACCCGCTAGGTGGCTAAGTGGTACGAAGCTTTGGCTTTTAATCTTTCGTCCGAATCCCGTGTGGTGGCCTGGATTATGTGTGTCTACAGCACTGGGTCTCTTCTCCCTGGAACCAGTGACCCATAATTAAGGGAGACTGCTTATAACCCATTGATTTGCTCGCGGTTGTTACACTCAAACACAAATCACTTTAGTTTTGTTTTGGGCGTAGAGAGCTCATTAGATCTTTCCCTTTCCTGAAATCAGTGGTCCAAAGTTAGGAACAAGCAAGCGCCTCGAGTCTACAGAGTTGCTTAAGGCGATCAGTACACCACCAAACAAAAATCCCACACGGTAACCGGGAAGTCTTGCTCATGACGAGTAGTATATTTTGGAACTAACAGTTGAACATGACTGGCAAATCGCTGCTTACGCTTGGGGTACAGCTGGACAAAACTTAGTTACTTGTTAGGGGAAATGGTATTAGGGCTTAATGCTTTAGTTACCTCTCTATATCCCCTATCATTGTTTTAACTGTGGTGTTTAACGACGACTGAGCATTGAAGCCTACAAGAAATAGACCGTCAGTAATTTAGCGCGACTGGTTCTACTGAAGGAAGAGATCCCGTGGGACAAAGCGCACCATCTAAGTTTCTTCCAGTACCCGGCTACGGGCTTAATTCTGATGATTAGCGAGAGCTACTGGCTAATCATCCGAGTTCAGCCCTAACCTTATGACTTCACCGACTCTGCCACCGGAATGGCGAAGTTATGAATTTATACAACAGGAATTACATCGAAACCACAAAAACGTTGAACATTACTTTTTAGGGTAAAGATCTTAAAATTAAAACGCACAATATTTCCAAATGTTTTGAATCATCTGGTTGTTCTAAAGGTGAACATATCGAATCCACATTTCAGAAAAGACCGAAACATTTTGCCATTTCTGTCCAATCCAAAAAATCATTCCCACAGATTTCAAAAAACATGTTTCGTAACAGAAGACAAAGTGAATTGTTTTATTTGCCGAACCCCTTACTATTTCTTAGAAGGAATATTCTTATATCTTTAATATAGAGCTCCGGGCCCATTCGAACAAACAGTCAGAACGCAGATCTTTGACCATTGTGACAACGGAAAAGAATTCCGCGCGTACTATATGTTATTCGCCTTATTTTTCTTCGAAAAGTTGGATACAACAATTATATGGAAAAACATCGAAACCACGAAAGCTAAAAAGTAAAATACAATGCTAAGTGTCTCGAATTGTAAACGTACAATATTTTTAAATTCTCTTGTTATTCCAAGGTGAAGAACATATCGGATCCACATTTCCTGAAACAATGAAGAATTTTGTCATTTTTCTTCAAGCCAAAAATCATTCCCACAGAGACTTCAAAAAACAGGTATCGTAACAGAACACAAGGTGAATTGCTTTTATTTGCCGAACCCCTTACTATTTAATAGAAGGAATATTCTTTTGAATATTCTGACTGATCATTTGTAGAGTCCCGGGCCCATTCGAACGGACAGTCAGAACACGCACCGCTTATACCACTGTGACACTGGAAAAGAATTCCGCATATACTACATGTCCTGCGCCTTATTTTTCTTCGAACAGTTGAATACAATTCTCTGAAGATTAGACAAAGATGAAAAAATAGTCTTAAACATCCTTTTTATTGAACTGTGTTTGCTGCAATTTACTCAATCTATCTTGGCATATACAAAATGCATTTCCTCGGGTAGATCAAGTTATTAATTTATGCCGGTAAACGCACAGTCTCTGTTACACATCCCAAAAGTTTAGTTCAGTATTTGCGAAGTACATTTTTGCCAGACTTCTTCGAAGATACTGCTGCTTTGTAGGTTTATCGACCACCGTGAACACTTTCACCATTGCAAGTGTGCGACGCGCATTTCTTCCAGTCACAGGTATCAGATGCACAGCCTAAATAGTCTTCATAGCTATCCACATGGCATTTGGGTGGGTTCATCGGGTTTTTCTAGTGCAGGGCCTCAAATGGGCAGAACAGAGTTAAGTACCACATTCAATCATGAATATCGAACAACGTAACAAAAAATATAAGAATCGATACGCGAACGCAACATGCGACGAAGTAAAGAGCAGACAGAAAAAACGACGAATTACACAAACGGAAAAAACACCCATACACATGTACAACGTAAAAAAAGGAAATCACAGAAGAAATTATCCTGCTATTCTAAAAGGTGACGCAGTGGGTAACTTGTAGAATACGCAAAAGATGAGCACACTCATGGTGAAAACAACACAAAATGTATACAACAGTCAGAGGGAAATTAAACTTCTCACACATAGTGGCACCTTCGCAGCACAGTTCGTAGTAATGAGTGAAATGACAATTCTCTGAGCGGAGATGTGAAAGTACAACGTTCTCACAACGTTTCGGCAAAAAGCTGAAGACCAGACTCCCTCAAATGGGTTTTGTACAATGAACTTTGTTCCCTACCTATCGGTACCAGAGACCCTGCCACATAATTTCCATATGTTCTCGAGCAGTAGAACGCAAGTTCCGGTTATACAGTGGCAAGGTTGCTGCTTCCAGCGAGGAAACTGGTTTGGTAACAGAGTTGGCCAATTAGTTTCCCAGTATCATAATATAATTGGGGATTTTTTTTTTGTTCAGGGATTAGACAACCACCATGAGAAACTCTTATTATAGGTATAAGCAGTATGTCGTCTTTACTTTAGGGCCATGGAACGGGCAGTGCAACCGGAGGTAGGCACGCTACCATTGTCTAAACAGGGACTCTTACCCGGCCCATTTCAGAGGCGTAATCAGAAGCCAGAGTCTCAGATCACTCGTCCACCGTGGAGGTACAGGCTGAGAACCCAACAGAATCGGATCTGCAAACTGGCCTCTCGTAAAGAATGGATTAAACGTCTCACCAGACACAAATTACATATGAAATTTGCCATCCCAGTCCTTTTGAAACTTCATTGTTTCATAGTGCACGATCCAAACTTCTCAACCACGTGACGAACGGGCACTTTGCTCTTCAATCGCGTTTTCCCTGATAACTCATCATATCCTCGTTAAAACATCACAAGTAATCTTTAACTGATTGATAACTAGGAACAGTACACGAATTACGTAGGAAATAGTAGCACTATACTAAGGATCCGATTTATTGGCGTAGAAAATAGACACGCAAGCGTTTCCAAGTTTTCGCACATCAGCCACATGGCTTTTTCAAGAAAGTTAGACAGAAACAAGGAAACATTTTCAAGGTAGTTTCTGCCTAACTTCCTTGCCTTGTTGGAAAAGCCATCCGGTTGATGAGCTAAAGTTTGGAAACGTGTATATGTATTTCCTACGCCCATAAACCGGATCGCTAGTATAGCATTATTTCCTAATCTTTAACTGGTTTGTTTTCACACACTTCTAGTGATCGCAAAACACATCACCGGGAACAAGAACATTTATGTTGTTTTCCTGAAGGAGATGCGCCAGTTCGTTTACGTTGTGACCCTGGAAACTATCGATTAATAGCAAAGTTTGCTGTTTCAGTAATGAATCGAGTGTGTCCCGCAGAGTTTACCCAATCTGCCGTTTGCTTTAAGATTATAGAAACTTTCGGCTGCACTCTTGTATGAATTCCACGAAGAAAATTCATTGCCTTAAACATAGGTGTACCGTAAAAAAATATTAGCACTGCCGTATCTTTCTGTAACTGCAAGTATTATTAATATATATCAAATACGTGGAGATAATGAAAATGGACGATGTCATCGCTCTTTCCACGTTATTTTTTTTTAACAACGCATAGCGACTGAAAAATTGTATTCCGGCACCGCTGGGATCGAACCCCAGAACTCTCGATAACTAGTCAAGTGCGTTCGAATTTACGCTACGGCGTCAACAATTCTCAGCGCCATGCGTGGTTTATCAGTCAGCATCTGACTACACCAATATAATTTTTCAGTCGCTATGCGTTGTTAAATAAAAAAAAAATAACGTGGAAAGAGCGATGACATCGTCCATTTTCATTATCTCCACGTATTTGATATATATTAACCATTTCTTTCGCCCTTTGAATTTATCAGCTACAATTAAATAGCTGTTGCATTAAATGCCACCAGATGACGCCATCTCAGTTGCTGAGACCATCAATACGTATTCGTGTAGTCAGGCGCTGACTGATCAACCACGCATGGCGCTGAGAATTGTTGGCGCCGTAGCGTAAATTCGAACGCACTAGACTAGTTCTCGAGAGTTCTGGGGTTCGATCCCAGCGGTGCCGGAATACAATTTTTCAGTCGCTATGCGTTGTTAAAAAAGAACGTGGAAAGAGCGATGACATCGTCCATTTGCAAGTATTATCGTGCATCATAACTCCTGGTTTCTAACGACTTTCAGAGAAACACTCGATGATCCTTTCCCGCAATTTCATGTTGCGAGCATTAGAAAAACACTGGCGTCTGACCAGCATTTGATCACAAGAAAATAAAAGCTTACGCACTTTTCAGGGTAATTCGCTGGCAAATTGTCCAACTACTCCTTATGGACAGGTTATGTCGTCACCGAAAGCAGCGAAAAAACTCGCTTTAAACTCATTGTCTAAAACGTGCGTCTCTTTCTCTCGTGTCTCTGTTTAAGGCATTTCATACGAGACACTACTACCACTGTTACGAAGTTCAACTTAAACACTTCTATACAAGAAATCTTGCTAGTTGTAGGTTTTTAGAGACTCATCCTAACCCATTCAGGCAGCCCCGGTGGCGCAGTGGCCTAAGCGATGGCCTCTGATGATTCGTCCTAACGGGGTCCGGGTTCGAATTCCGGTGAGGCATGGATGTTGTGTTTGTCTTACGGCACTGGCTTTCTCCCTTCCCTGGGACCAGTGACCCTAAATTAGGGACGGGCGACTGCTTATAGTCCATTGAGTTGCTCACTGTGGTCGTTAAACCTCCAATCAAAAAAAAAAAAATAACCCCTTTTTTTTTTTTTTTTTTTTTGATTAGAGGTGTAACGACCACCGTGAGCAACTCAATGGGCTATAAGCAGTCGCCCGTCCCTAATTTAAGGTCACTGGTTCCAGGGAAGGGAGAGAGCCAGTGCCGTAAGACAAACACAACATCCATGCCTCACCGGGATTCGAACCCGGACCCTTCGGACGAATGATCAGAGGCCAACGCCTTAGACCACTGCGCCACCGGGGCGGCAAAATAACCCCTTCAGCGCAGATCTATAAACCAGATGGTGTCCGGTATTATCCGGACGTATTGGCTCCAAATTTGTAGTTATCAGCAACTGAAAATGGTCACAAAGCTGCCGTACTTTAGGAAAGCTGTCCCCCCCCCACCTTCACGCGGAACAGGTCCCTTCACTCGCTTATTGCAGCGGTACCGGCAATAAACATGTCAGAGATAATAAGCTCTGCTTTCAAGTTCTTTATTCTCTGCTCTATGATCCAAAGGTTGATGCGCAAGGGTTAGTCACTGACACAGGTATACCATTGAAACAAATTATCCCTCTTTCTTTGTTTTGGCGCTAATGCTACAGCTGGTGATCATGCAGAACCGATTAGCCTCATCTCTTTAAATGAGTACTTTGAAAAACAAAGCTAAGGCAAAAAGCTACTCTTTGTGCTGCTCAGATCTTTCAAATCGTTCGTAAATACTAGACCAGAGCATCACACCATGCATGCCTCATCTGGGGGACTAACATGAGCCTACTTGGACAACGGTAAGTGGCTCTACGCTTAGTCCACTGCACCACTGGCAGTGAAGCATTAAAGGAATCATCGTGAATTTAAAAATGATGGCCGCACCGGTGGCGCAGCGGTCTAGGATATGACTTTAGACCTTTCATCAGAGATGGATCGTGTTAGAATCGCGGCAAGGCATAGATGTTTTACCTTTCGACCCTGGTTCTTCCCCTTCTCTGGAACCAGTGGCTCTAAATTACGGATGAGCAACAGCTGATAGTCCATTATTGCTCACAGTGGTCGTTAACCAACCCCCTCCCAAAATGAACACAAGGATATGAGGCAATCATTGTGATGCTCTTGCCTTGCAAATCATTTTTTCACTAAATGTGGTCCGTAAGAATTCAAGAAACCGTTCCAGTAGTCTCTTCATACAACGAACTTATTCGTTCGAGCTGATTTCAACTTAGAGTAAATTCGTTCCATTTTGCCTACTCGGAGTAAATTTGTTCCAGCTGGTTAAAGAGTTAAGTTTGTTTTAGCTTCTGCCAGTCTAACGCCAAATTTTCATTGACTGAAAACTACATCACCGCAGCTTTTTCTGTACTCTGTAGCGAGCAAACCCACTCATATCTCACAGCTCGTAGTATGTTATCCACTGGCGTGCAAAAATGAAGGACGAGACGGTTTATCGAATGTAACGTCGTGCAGAAGTGCTCCACATAGATTCACATTGATTCAAATCATACCCTAAGATCCCCAAGATGTACCAATATGGGACAAGTGAGCAAAACAGTCCAAACAAGGAATCCAAAGGATACAAAAGGCAACTTTATTGAAAAGGTAGCTTCGAGCAAAACTGAAACTTCCATGTGACAGGCGGGTGCCAGGAAAAATCCAGTCTTTACTAGGGGATATGATCACCCCTGATTGCATTGCAGGATTTACAACATCTGTCCATGCTGAGGAAGAGGTTGTCAAGGAGCTGCTGAGGCATCGCGGCCCATTCCTCTTGTAGCGCCAATCGCAGTTGCGGAATCGTTGCTGGCGGCTGGCGACGTGCTGCAGGAGTCTCCCGAGAAGGTCCCACACGTGTCCCAGTGGATATAGGTCCGGGAACCTTGTGGGCCAATCCATGCGTTGAATATCTTCACTCTCCAACAGCCACTGTACGATGAGGTGTAGTGTTGTCGTCCACGAAGAAAAACTCAGGACCCACAGCACCTCTAAACAGACGCACGTGAGGCAGGAGAACTTCGATACAATATCGGACACAGTGAATAAACCTCCTTGGAAGATGTGAAAGTCGGTACGACTACCAAGTATTATACCGTCCCAAACGAGAACTCCGCCACCTCCAAACCGGTCCCTTTCAATGATGTTGGAGGTGTGATTGCGTGTTCCCTGCACTCTCCAGATGTGTATACGTCCAGAACCGCTCGTCAGACTAAATCGGCTCTAATCCGTAAAGAGAACTCTACCCCATTGCCAATGTGTCCAGTTCTTGTTTTCCTGGCAGCACAGAAACCGCAGTCTCCGATGAGCAGTCGTTAATGGCACACACCGTACCGTTCTTCGTGCAAATAGACCACTTTTGTGCAGCCTCCTGGCCACGGTAAAACGCGATAACGGATGTCCAGTTGTCTGTTGCAAGTGCCTTACGATTTCTCCCACTGTCTGCATTTTCTCGCCTGTAGGACAATATACCGGTCGTCCGCCTCCGTGGTTGCTCGTGGGCGACCACTGCTAAACTCTCGGACAGCTGCTCCTGTCATTTGAAATGCTCTCCAAGCTCGTGAAACGATGTTGTGAGCGATCCCGAACTCCTCTGCCATACTAGTCACACTTCGACCTTCTTCCAACTTCCCAATAACGCAACCTGTGGTAAAGTCATCCAGTTGTATTCTACTGGATTGCCTGTTGGCCATATCACACGGTGGAAGTAACTCGACGTCGTTCAAACCGATGTAAACCGAGCAATAGCTTTCACCGCATTTCTGAGCGTACACCGCCGGTGTACTTTATACCATTCCAACACTCCCCCACCCTACGTCATGCTGCATATATGCACATGCCGCACCGTATCCTAGTCTATCTCCTGAGTGGTCTTTCGGACCATTCTGCCTACTCGTTCCGCTGTTATGCTAATTTCTCCTCTTCGTCCTTAATTTTTGCACACCAACGTACTACAATGAAGAGCAATTGATATAGATATACCTGTCTAGTAACGCGTAGCACCACCTTTCGCCCTGATGACGGCGGCGATTCGTCTCGGCAAGACACCGGAAGCGTTGGGAAGCCATACGGATCCACGACCCCTGAACAAGCTGCCACAGTTCACGAAGATGTGATGGAAGGGGTTCAGAGACTCGAACATCTTTCTCCATGGCATCCCAGATGTAATCGATGGGATTGAGGTCAGGTGACTTAGTTGGCCGAGGAAGCGAGGTCACGTCGGTGGAGTGGTCATCCAACCATTCGGATACAATTAGGGAGCGATGGCACGGTGCATTGTCTTGTTGCAGCATGAGGTCCCCAGAGGGATGTTGAAGACACACAAACGGGAGCAAATGGTCGTCCAGGACATCCTGGTAACGTTGACCTGTGAGGGATGATGTCACACATACCAGGGGTCCCATTTCAGTCCACGTAAATAGTCCCTAGACGAGAATGCCACCCCCACCAGCTTGAAGGGTACTCTGCTGGCAAGAAGGATCCATCGCTTCATGTGGTTTGCGCCGTACTCGTATCCTGCTATCCGCATGTACATACGTGAATCTCGACTCATCAGTCCAGGCGCAACATTTTTTTTTGATTGGAGGTTTAACGACCACCGTGAGCAACTCAATGGGCTATAAGCAGTCGCCCGTCCCTAATTTACGGTCACTGGTTCCAGGGAAGGAAGTGAACCAGTGCCGTAAGACAAACACAACATCCATGCCTCACCGGGATTCAAACCCGGACCCCGGTCGGACGAATGATCAGAGGCCATCACTTAGACCACTGCGCCACCGGGGCGGCCAACATTTTCCCCACATCTCTAGGGTCCAGTGGCGATGTTCCCGCGACCATGCTAATCTTTGCCCCCTGTGATGTGCGGTCAGCAGCTGTACCCTCGTGGGACGATGGCTTCTGTACCCCATAGGGAGGAGATGGTTCTGGATGGTGTGGCTGCTTAAACGTTTTTGTACACCAGCGTTAAACTGCCGAGTGATTTCTTGCACTGTATCCCGTCTATCCGCTGTTACAATGCGAGCAAGCCGAAGATGACCACGCTCATCCACACGCTGTTGTCCACGGTAGTTGTCACTTGCAGGGATAGTTTTACCGGATTCGATGTTCTCACGGTGGACCCGTGACACAGTGGCTCGTGAAAATCCCAGTGCCTGTACGACTTCTGAGATGGAGTGACACATTAGTCGGGCCCCGACAATTTGCCCACGATCAAATGCGCTTAGATCCTTCGTATTGCCCATTCTGCGTCTGACTCTTACTGATTCCCGTCGCATCACTCCTTATATTGTCGGATCGCTGCATACGTTATGTAGTTTCCGTTTACAGGGCCGCCCACAGCGCCACATTTGCATAACGCCAGCTGTTCTAATTCAGTTGCTCTTCAGTGTATATCTAACCATAATACAACAGAAATCGCATCTTTCTGTGCCACTAGCTGGATCGAATAACCCTTTATCACGCGTATGCGGTACAGCCAACAACCAAGAATACGAGTTACACCTATAATAGTGAGTCTACATTGGGCAGTTCTAATGAGTTAAGTCTTATTATTCACATTTGTAGCTACGTGGGCCAAAAGCTTTACCGGCTGGCAAACATGAAAGAACCTACACAAAGTCGCTCAATATCTGGAGAAAAGGGGGAAATACTTCTACAGAGTGTCCTAGTGCAAATACTTTATTTTCAAGGAAACATCTAGCTTTAATGCTATAGTTCCTGTCCATCAGAAGCAGACTTAAAATCAAGCTACAGTCTCGCGGCTTATCTTCACAATTCCGGTCTGTGTAATTCTCACTTAATTGACCTGTAGCACAAACTGGTTACTTCGACATTGAGTTTCAGTTCAAGAGTGCCAGAATTCAGAAATGAAAATACATTGGTACTTTCCCTGCACTATCGGCCCCACAATATCTCAATAGGGCAGCACAGGCACAGTTCTAATATTCAATCCTTCACGTGCCACTGCAAGTAAAGAATCGCGCCGGTTCAGGCTTTAACGCTAAAAGTGATCTTGGAGTTGTCCAAAGAGTAGAAGAGTGTTCTTGCAGTTAATTTCTCACGCACGAAGACCAGAGGTCAAAATTACTTAGAGTTTAACGAGCATCGTAAGTAACTGTAGACAAAAAGCATCCATGCCTCACCGCGATTCGATCCCGAACCCATCCTACTGCGCCACTAGGGTAGCTAAGGTCAAAATTGTCATTCTTAGTTCGTGACGCATAAGTGGTGTTACATCCATAGCAATCTACTTTTGTAAATATCACAGCATGCTAGACAAAAGAAATTTTCCAGTGGCGTTTATACACTAGTATTCTTTAAAAAAAGTATATTATTAGTCAATATCCAGTAGTAAACTTTTGAACACATTTTAAATAGTGCGTGCTTTTTATCCAGTCTTCATGCTTGCCAGTCAGTTTGAATACAGTACAGCCCAAAAAACTTTCGGGAAATAAAAATCACCGTAAGTACCTCAGTGTGCTGTATAACCTGTAAACAGTCCCTAAATTAGGGCTGCTTGTTCCATGGCGGGGCAAGCACATCTGTACCTCGCCTGAGATTCTAACCTGGACTTACCTCGGACGAACGATTAGTGGTCAAAGCCTCATTCCACTCTACTACTGAAAAAGCTCCTTGTTTTTTCTTCAAAATATCTTTAACGGTTTCTTTTCTCCATATATTTAAATATTCTGAATTCAGCGTAAATTAACTGATACATTGCTGACCTGTTTATGCTAACTTAATATATATAAAACACTTTCAAAAGTGCGTGTTGAATATTTTAATTCTTATTTATCTTTTACTGATGGAGACATCTGATTCCATCAGTTATAGTTACAATATACAGCTTGTTCTCACAAGATCATTTTGGTTACTCCCGCAGAAATCAGGGCATGCTGAGTATATCCTGATTTCTGCGGGAGGATTTTATTATTATTATCATTATAGGTTTAACGACCACCGTGAGCAACTCAATGAACAATAAGCAGTCTGCAGTCCCTAAGCTAGGGCCGCTGGTTCTAGGGTAAGGAGAGAGCCGAGTACCGTAAAACAGGCACAGCATCCATGGCTCACCGTGATTCCAAACCGGACCCTTCGCGGACAAATGATCCTAAGCCAGCATTAGACCAATGCGGAGAGATTGCCTAAGCAATGGTGGAGAGATTACCTAAGCAACCGGACATGCTCGTAGGCGGCGCCTCTTATTACATCTATCGATTGCACGAAATTAAGAAACACATTCTGCAAATATGCCTAACGGATCTAAATTGCTTGCGACCAATGTTTTTTTTTTTAGGCAGGGAGGGATAAATGACTATCGAGAGCAACTCACTTGGCTATAAGCCGGCAACCGTCCTTAACTGTGGGTCGCTAAGGGAAAGCACAGGGCCAGTACTGTAAGGTAAACTACACACCATTACTCGTTCGGGATTCGAACTCGGATCTATCTCCGACGAATTTGCGAGAGGCCAGCGTTTAGACGACTGCGCCACCGGGTCTGCTAAAGGCAACCATTCCGACAAGAGAAGTATTCACAGCAACGAATCCACCGCAAATCCACTTCAGTGCTAGATAAAAACAACTTGTTTCGTCATACAACTGTTTTAGAAATTTCAGTTGACATGCCGTGTTTTTTCCAGTTAAGGTGGACGCCAAGTAATTTTGCTTACTGTACTTCCAATGGAAAAACTTCTGTACACATTTTCTTCACAATTAATGCGTTCCCAAGGATGAAAATTTGAACATCGATTAAAATAGCTTCATTTTATAACTTGGAATACTTAATATTTTCTAAAACATAACCACAACTATGTAACCCAACATTTGTTTGTCTACTGACGTCATCAAAGTACAGGTCGCGCCATCTTTTTTCTGGTTCCAACACCAAATGAAAAGTTGATTTTTTATATAATCATGGTTATGTTATAAAAATATTCAAGTTATAATATGAAGTTATTTTAATCGACGTTAAAATTTTCATCCTTGGGATCACATTAATTGTGAAGGAAATTTGTACAAAGGTTTTTTCATTACAAGTATAGGAAGCAAAATTACTTTACGTCCACCTTAAACCTTGAAATCGGCATTTTTCGACTTTACTGTCGTTAACGATCTCGTGTTGCTTTTTGCCAACGATTAAATTTTGCCGACTTATAAAAGTTATGTACTACTTAACTGGAGTTATGTTATTTTGCACAAAACTTGTTCTGAGTTTAATTCTAGTAATTCCCCGAATATTTAAATAACCGTTTTTCTATCCAAGTAACTAATGCATTAGCGGTTTGCCAGAAAATGGTACTAATCTCCTCGAAGTATTGTTTTGCCTAAAAGGCTGAAATTCTTGTGAAAGAAGAAAACTTAGTTTTGAACGGCCGCACAGTTTGCAAAGTAGTCAAGGACGCAGGTTTCGGGGTAGTCGTCAGGGTTAGAGTTCTAGATGAGGCATGAGTGGAGTGTTCCTCCTGAAGAATGTCCTCTGAAACCGATGTCCCTAAAATAGGGATTGATCTGTTTATAGTTCTAAAAAACAGGGTTGAGGAACCTGCGACATCCTAAGCCGTTTAAGTGCGGACATTCGAGTGAATCCAAATTTTGCAGAATAAATGCTTCTATTAATATGTTTGTTAGCTTTCTATTATGTTCATTTTAATCTTAAAATTACCGTATTTAAGAAGCCTAGGTGTAAAAAGAAGATTCAACCAAATACTGATCAGACTGACTGCCACAAAGAAAACATTAGTAAGGACACCGGCTATTTTGACACCAACGCTCATGATTTCGTTCATGGATCCTAAAGAACTATATTGAACTGATTGAGCTCTTAGCGTCAAATAAGGACTTAAAAATGTAACCTAAGAAAGATCCAACTCAAATATGGAAAAATGCAATAGAACAGCCACACCTTCAGCAACATGCACGAAAAATGCTTTCTTGCTTTTCAGCCACTTATTGCTGCGAATCTACATTCTCTTACTTAACCTAAATAAAGAAGCCCTTAAGGTCAAAAATTATGGATACCTATCTAGAGAAAAACCATGTTGCAACCAAATATTCAAGGGCTTTGCAACAAAAACCAGGCAAAAACAAATCATTAAAAAGTTAGGTAACCTTAGAATTAACTTTTTTTCCTTTTTGAGTTAGTTGGTAGATAGTAAGATTAGATTCTTACCAGGGTTGGCAAAGTAATTTACCCGTAAGGGGCCCAGGGTTCGAATCCCGATGAGGCATGGATGTTGTGTTTGTCTTACGGCACTGGCTCTCTCCCTTCCCTGGAACCAGTGACCCTAAATTAAGGACGGGCGACTGCTTATAGCCCATTGAGTTACTCACTGTGGTCGCTAAACCTCCAATCAAAAAAAAAAGTAATTTACTCGTTACGTATATTACGGTAATATGCAGGTAATTTACTTGGCGTAGAAAACCAGTTTTTTACGCAGACGTAAAAAAATAAATTTCTTTCATGTGTGTTTATAAATATACTATTAATATAAAAACCACTTTAATTATATTACATTTTAAACTTAAAATTTCTTGTATATTTAAATACGAAATCTTTATTCTCTTAAGGTTGTTCATACAGCTCAGCCACCTATTAACAGATTTTTTTTATTAAATTATAAATGTATCTTCTTTCCTGTATAATAAAAATTGGGAAAATAATCTACCTCTTGCACTAGCATCGATAAAAATCACAATGTATATTGCGTAAAATTCAAGATTTTATTAAAAGCTTCAAATCAGTCGAGTGTATTTTCATATATATGTAATTCTATAAAGTAAACAATTTTATGTTCAGTTATGTTCACCAAAGATATTTTGGGATGAATGTCTATGGCATGTCTATAATGCAAAATAGTGTACATTTTCATTTAGTAATATTTGTCATGTTATCCAGGTGTACACTTCAAAATCATAATTTTACCTTTTTAAAACTCTAAACGTTTTTCATATTGATTGTGCTATATTTATACCCTTAAAGGAAAAAACTTTGACAAAACATTAAACTACTTGTTTTAAATGTAACTCTTTAAATGTTTATAATTGTCACTCAGTTCTCACACACCCTTAATCACACTAATAATCCTCACTGTTATGATCTTGTAACTTAATAGTATAATATATTTGAACCAATTGCTTCGAACGTTCGAAGCTGAGCCGCTTTTTTTTTTTTTTTTTTTTTTTTGATTGGAGGTTTAACGACCACCGTGAGCAACTCAATGGGCTATGAGCAGTCGCCCGTCCCTAATTTAGAGTCACTGGTTTCAGGGAAGGGAGAGAGCCAGAGCCGTAAGACAAACACAACATCCATGCCTCACCGGGATTCGAACCCGGACCCCTTACGGACGAATGATCAGAGGCCAGCGCCTTAGACCACTGCGCCACCGGGGCGGCCTGAGCCGGTTTCTTCTAATATTATGGACAAAAGGCCAATTAGAGAAAAGTCTTTCAAGTTGGACTGAAGATGCTGGGATGTTGATTAACTTCAAAGCAACTGCTGACAACTCCTCATGGTGCTGACTGGCGAAGTACCAGAATGTCAGAGGAGAATTAACACCCTTCTTCATAAGCGCTCCAAATTTTCCAGATTTTTCTCGATACTGTTGAAAACTGGTTATCCCCGAGGGGTAGAGGTTCTCTAAAATGAACTCCTCTACTTGTTCACGAGGTTTCTCATTCATTTTCTGTCCCTGGTACAAAGGATGGAGAACATTGGCTGCAAGGTTGTATACATTTATTTATTGTTTTCTCCTTTTTTTTACATGTGGCATGAGGTCCTTATGGTCGTCAGGTAGAAGCAAGTCCATCCACAATTCAACTGCATCTGCAGCAGTTGCTTCTTTTTTTGGGCATATATTTATTAGCCGACTTACTGGATTAAGCACTGAGATTGTATCGGCAACTTCTTTGAGAAAGGCACTACCATAGAGGAGGGACCTAATCTGAGAAGTCATTTTCTCAGCTTCATCAGTGGCAGCAACTTTCCTCATTGCACTTAGATTGTTAGTCAAGGACAAACAGGCATCCCTCTGAGAACACCAGCGAGTGTCTGCAGTGAGGCATACTTTAGAGCCAGCCACCATTTCTGTGAGTTCATGTTCTCGATCAAGGTGCTTGAAAGACCTCAGCACCATGTTCACACGAGATACAATGTTTTTCGAAAGAAGATCCTTAGCTAGACTATTTCCAGCATTTCCAATGGGCATTGCAGGCAGAATGCCACGGGCTGTAATTTTTACTCATTTTAACCATGTTACTGGCGTTGTCGGAAACTGTACAGTAAATATTCACATTGTATTGTTCTTTAGCTAGCTTTTTTGATTCCCTGACTATATCACAAAGTGCTTCACCTGTTTCTAGCAAACCAGAAATGTCGAAAGCATTAAGAAAAACATTTTCAGCTCTGCCATACTTCCACAGGGATTGTGAAGAAGTGTTACAAAATGTTTCGTGTTGTTCGGTTCATTTTTCCAAATGTCTGAGAAAAACGGAGTGTGTCTGCAGCACTGATGGTTATCTTAATAACTTCATCATACACTTCGTCCAAAATATTATCAGAAAGGGCTTTTCTTGTTGGTGGCTTATATGCAGGCAAGAGTTTGTTTGACAGAACTGTTTAAAATGCAACGATTCTACTAAACTAAATGGGATGTTGCAACAATAAAAAACCTTGGCAATAGCAACATCTATTTCCTGCTTTGTGGACGCATTCATCCTGTCCAAAAAAATCGGTTCTGCTGTTTAACCGTGGAAGGTTTAGAACTTACAGTGATGGGTGATTCAAGGTAGAAACTGTATTCCTCTTCATGAGATGAGAAGTGTCCCCTCGTCACCATGGACACGGTTGAGCAGGGGCTGGGGCTTGCAACTGGATCCTGAGGACCGTCAATGTCTACAGACATTTCAGAGTCCGATCGATGCAGGGTAGAACTGGAACTCGCCGGTTGTGGTGGCAGCGGTTCATGAGCTTTGGCAGAAGTCCGGGCACAGACCTTCCTGTGGGCTTTCAGACGCTCCCTTGCTGTATTCTTGACAGTTAATCCACATTCACAACACTTTGCACAGTTCTTGTGTTCCACTTTAATTGGAATAAATCAGAGTTCCTCGTACACATTATGAAGAGGTCGACCATCGCGATTCATAGTGGGAAGAGTTTTCAATTAGAATGTTGAACCACCTTCAACGGCTAGTGACGATGGGGAAGAAACGGTGTTTATTTAAAACGCTATCAGCTTTGAACTAAAGCCAACACTAAAACCTCCCGCTATTAAGTAACAGAAAACATGTGTAGTTCTCATAGTTATAGTTTTACCACCGAGTCAACGAGAAGTTGCCCACGCTTCGTCGGCGGCCGGCGTTGTTGAACATCTGCGCCTGCCTAGCAGTGAATCACTGTAGTGACAGGAGCCGGCAGCACGCGCATGGATATCAAAGGCGAGCCACGAGGCAACGTCTCATTTTGATTGTTCCCATAGTCTAGGTTCACTTTAAACTACACCGCGGCGTGGCTTCTGACTTCCTTTGCCGAACATATTTTAAAGTGGGCTCCACACTAATTATCATAAAGAAAAGGATTTCCCCGTGTGAATATGAAGGCTAGGAAAAAAACACAATATGACGTAATACTGATATGAATGTGGTATCCTGGTGGTATGTCATGTGGACGTGGCAGTTTGCACTGTTCCAATAAGATCATTTAGAAATACCTAAGAGTATGTTGGTTTTTAAAGGATCTCCGTTTTTGAGGTATTCTTACATAGCAAGTTAGTTAACAGCACAAAGCCATGTTTTTGTGTTGTTTTTTTTACATATTTTACGTTTCTACGTATTTCAGGCGTTGTTTACATGTCACGTAGAAAAACCTTTCATCCGCTCTCCCCCCCCTCCCCACACACACACGTAATTGCACAATCCTGATTCTTGCAAAATTTCGAAGGCACATTTCGAAGTTCATTTAATTGAAATTTCTTGAATGAGCGTTGTTAGATTAAAACTAAATTAATCCGGCCTTCCAACACGAAAAGGTTCCCCACCTCGGCTCTAAACTATGTTCAAGGTGGTAAGTAAACCTCAAAACAAATGATTCTCAAGGCTCTGTGCTCCTGTAAAACATGAAAACCTCATGCAAGAAAACATGTTATAGTATCTAAATCCAACGATGTTGAAACAAATTCTTGTAGTTGAAACAATTCAGATTTAATTCCCGTTCAGTTTTAGACTTGTTCAGTTATATTTTGAAATAGTTCTTTGTCGCATTTTGCATAATTTGTCGCAATGAAACCCAGCAAGAGGCCGTGAAAATATCTAGTCCAGATTCTTTTTGATCAAGAACACTACAGAAATTCCTGTTTTTTCAGCTTTACTTCACTTAAAAGCTTGACGTTTCCCCACAGAAACATCAAACTATATTCTTTAGGTTTGGTGTTTTTGCCTAGCAGACTTGTAGGTTTGTTTCAGTCAGAAGTTGTGGCAAAAGTGAATATTTCATACAGCATGAGATGTGACAATCGATTCGATTTTCGTTTCTTTCAAGAAGGATTAACTACATTTTAGTTTCTTTTTGCCAGGGCAAAAATCCGAGGATCTGCATCATTTACATTTCAACTGCTAGTACCAGAAAATAATCGCTAGTAGAAACCAGTTCTAAATGGATCTAATTTGTCAGACTCCTGAGAGTCTTCAGATTTTGAAACTTCTCCCAAAGTAATGAATCTGAAAGCAAGACTCCATTTGCTAACAAAACCGAAGACTAAATTACGTGCTTGATATGCGTCCGCAGTTAACTCTTTAGTTTCTCAACAAAAAGAGCAAATCTAAGAGCATTATTTCAAGACTTTACTTACTGTTAGTCGAAATACTTGTACTTAGCCGTACTATACTGCCGAAGCAGTTCAGTGAGAATTGCCCGATGTAGTTTGTTAAAGTTATTTTTTTTTTAGAACAACGCAACTCCAGGAAAATGAAGCACTTTGAAAATGTTTACTAAAAATTCGAAGAAAGGGTTATGCTTGATCACAAAAGCACCGTAATACAAAAACATTCGCAAAAAGTTCGGCTTGGGCAGTGGGAGCTCCAACCAAACTCTGTTGGTAAAATATTTACTTCCTAAATTTGGTTACAGCAACGCCACAAATTTTTGTAGTTGTAATAATGCATATATATATATTTTCTGTAATCTTAAGCATTGGCGCACACACTTTAGAATTCAGGCAGCCGAGGGCATCCATCTTGTCGCAATTTAAAGACATTTTTAAGGCTGGCTTCTGACCATCCGCCAGAGATGGACCGGGTTCGAATTGCGGTGAGGCATGGATTGTGTTTCTCATAACTGCGCTGTCTCTTTCCTGAAACCAGTGACACTAAATTAGGCATGGATTACGGCTTATATCCCATTGAGTAACTCACTGTGGTCACCCACCCTCCCAGAACATTTCCAACTATAAAATTATTTTACGTGATTTTTTCTCATGTAACTTGGTAGAAAAAAAAAATAGTGATATGTTCAGCATTAAGGCCACCATCAGTTTCAGTTTCCAGGACTATAGCAAACACTGACTATCAAACAATTACTATCTGTACCTACAGTTCTTTGATGTGGTGGCTGTCACAAAACAGACGAATGTTCAGACTATTTTAATATAGTTTGCTTTATTGATCGACGCGGATTCACAGGCCCAGCTTTAGTATTTCTGCTGCCCTAAACAGAGACTACCTTAGCGGGCCTTAATAGCATTTCTGACCGAAATGCTTTAGATTCTTAAAAGCTTAAATGCCAATTTTCAAATCAGATTTCAGTAACAATTTTTGTTTAGCAGCAGGGAACATTAAAAAAGTGTTGCACAAATTAAATGTATGAACTTGAAGCTTCTTTACTTGTAAAATGAACTAAGAATACTGTCTAGTCTGTACTGTTAAGTAAATGTCACTGTACATTACTTTCGTGAGTAGGATTGTATTACGTTTATTCAAACTTTTCATAAGGAACACTTCTAGATTTATTTTACTCAAAACGATCTGTAACCAAGTGTGGAAATTTTAGTCTTATTAAATTAGCAAATCTGAGTTTTGCTTTCCAATCAGCACAGGAAAGCTATCTGTAATTCTGTTTATTCACTACACGTTAGTTTGCAAACTGTACGAGTCGCTGGCCTCTGATCATTTAGCAGAGATGAGTCAGGTGTGTTTACCCTGGTGAGGAATTGTGGGTGTGTTTTCTTCCGCAGGAACCAATATCCCTGAGATATGGACGAGCGACTGCTTATATCCCTTAGAGTCGCTAATGGGGGGGGGGGGGGGGGTGGATGGATGTTAAACCCGGAAAAATAAGTACTTTCAGTTGCAGGAAATATTTTCTACTTGTTAAAGGTGTTTCCAGAATAAAGTTTTTTAATGAGTTAAGTTTCAAAATTAATCCGCAACATGATAGCAACACTTTTGGGACCCTCTCCATAGACTGTGGCTCGGGAGAAGATGCCCCTCTGTGCCTACCCCAATCATAATTCTTCTGGCAAGTCCACCCGTAACTGATGAAGACAGAGCTGAGGACATAAATGACAGGTCACAAAATTATCAGTTACGATCACGGTGCAAACAGACTACTTTTCTCGGCTAAAGAAAAGACAGCCCCCCCCCCTTCTTTTAAATGGAACTTATTTAAAAGTACTAAATGCATAAAAGAAAAACTAACTACGAATTAGTCAAATATGCTGGTGACATATGATACTGCGTAATTTTCGCTTTAACCGTATTTTGCCACTGTGTGAAAATTTACCATGCCTTAGGATGGATAGTGTGCTTCATGTAGTTAAAATAATGACAAATTAAATAAGAACAGTTTCTTTCCATATAAAAGGCAGCAGTTATTAACCCATATTCATAACTATTAGAAGTACGGGTGAATATTCACCCAGAGAAGGAGCAGCGTTTGAAAAATAAGAGTAGCACGATAGTGTTAAAAGACCTCCAAATTAGACTGCTTTGAGTGTGTGGTACTTCAAATTTCCTTCGTACAAAAGTTTTATTTTACAATGAACGAGCTTAACCATTAAAGTTGTTCAAATAAGTACTAATCAAAAATGTAATTGTTTTTTTCTCCGTGATTATTAGTATGAGAAGAAATTATGCAAAAACAAACCGAATTGGTAGAACTATATAACGTGTTGAAACTAATTCACTATAACGAGATATGAAAAGCGAGAAACACGTGAAACATACCGGCGGTGTCCGAAATGAAGAGAAAGCACTAACTGCAGCCATAAGCAGTTCCGTAAAGCATGTACGTCCAAATTGTAAAAAGTTACCCAATTTTAGAAGGCACTGGGAAATTCTTCACTTTTTCTGGTACACGCTGCCTTTGCTAATAAGACCAAAGTATTCTTGCAGCATAGATATATTCAGGATGTGGCTCCTTACCTTATGAGAAGCACACTTCTTCATGGCTATCATTATGACCTCCACTCTAATGCAGTTGCAGAAGAACCCGCAGTTTTGTGTCTGTGTCGCACAATTTCGGCAGACCCACGCGTGTCTAATCCCTCGCTTGATTCTTTGATACATAAGAGAGGATGTTTGCTTCGTTCAGAGAAAGATTAAAATCATTAATTTAGGGTTTAAAAAATGCAAACTCCAGTACTGCGATGACCTAGTTATTCACATAAAAATATGCCTCCATTGCTCACCAAACCATACTGAATTCTATAATCACACTCTTTCACACGCAGCTTTAACATATGCAATAGTCAGAGTCCCATCGCATGTGAAGAATTTCACAACAAGCATCAGAAGAAGTTGCATGAAAAAAAAAACAACCTCTTAAAGCTAGCTGACTAATTCTCGTGCAAGAATGTAAGATCAAAAAGGTATTCCCATTCCTAGGCTGTACTGACTACATGGTATTACGCCCAAAACTACAATAGCCTTTAAAATACTCTGTGGTAATGCTGAGACTACAACTCAAACTAGTATCGATCATTTAAGCGCAACCATTTTTCACGATGAATTTGACAGAAACAAGAAATTGAACTTACAGCTCTGAAGTGACCGCAACCATGCTAACGGCATAACTCAGCAACTTATCCATACTGCACATAAGTTACGTTTGAGAAACCAAAGTCGGAAATATGGTATATTTAATTTCCTGTGATCTCAAAAATCACAATTTGGGGTGTTTTTTTTTTTTTAGTTAATTCCAATTTTAGAGTGCTTCAAAATTATGTAAGATGCATGTAGACAAGTTGTATTCCTTTTATGAGAAAACTTAAGATCTGTGCTCCTTAATTCTAAATTTCAGTTTTAAAATATTCCTTTGTATAACTGATATGTTACATAAGAGAGACATGCGCAGAACAGTGGGGGATAATCAATTTAAAATACCACTTTTGTTGCACCATTTGGTGCTAGTTACTGACGTAGACATTTCCGTCCTTAAGATTTATTAAGTGTTCTAATATAGTGATTTAAGTAAAAGTAGACTGTGTCGGAATCAGCCTTTTGCTAATCCGAACTTCGGAGATTAGAAATTTTAACCGGAGTATAAGAATACTGAATTCATCAGTCGTTAATTTCCTTGCGTTAATTGCGCATACAATTGACATAAAACAGTTGCTTTCTAAACATGCATGGATACAAAAGTACTCTTAAAATTTCATTTTATTACTTTTCTGAGAAAGAAACAGGAAATCCATTAAAAATTCTATATAAGATACGTTTAAATGACACTTAAAAGCAGCAGATAAGCAGGCATATTTCTTTAAAATAGGTGGAAGTCTATAGCAAAGGTACATTGTTTTTTAATTTTTCGGCATTTTTTTTCACACATTTAATTCACTCACGCGCTTTGTAGTTAACGCCCTTCATATATTTCAACAGCTTATCTTCATCTAAATACCCATGAGGAATATTTATTAGGACTACACCAACGGGACATCCAAGCAAATATTCACAGTAATCCCCAACAAGATTCCATCCACGATCATTTCTTAGAAGTTTTTCCTCCCAGGCTTCTAATGTTTCGAACAAATAAAAAGCGACTTCAGAAATTAAGTCCTGACTGTAACTATGAAATCGAAACCAATTAGCCATATTTACACAAAAGTCAATAAAGTGGTAAATCCTTCTCTCATACCTTATGTGTAACTTCATACGATAATAAGCTGTAATGTGTTTTATTTCCCACTTCACTTGTCGCTCATTCAAATCCCTGAATGTCAGATAAACCATATACTCGTTCGAGAATCTGTCAATGCAGCGCTTAATAGAATTCCTCACCTGTAAATCTATAGTAGTTTTGAAATTGATGACGTATTCAGAATATGACCACTGGACATTCGCTTTTTCAAGGCGATGACATATAACATCAGCGACGAGGTCGATAATCTCTAAACGGTATTTAGCATCGGACATGATGTAATGTAACAGTTCGTGACGCAGGGCAGTCGTCAATGTGGTCTATAAGTATTAACTTCACCTACAAACAGAGATAATCAAATCTGAATGGAGCCTCCAAACGATGCAGTGTAGCAACATAATAAACTACAGTAGATTTTAAGGAGGACAATGACGTTTTTTTTTTTTTTTTTTTTTTTGCGCATTTCTATCGCTTCTCATTTGAATACACCTGCTGATATCTCTCTTTCTTTGCATATAGCCAAAGTCCGTACATAATATTTGACGTCATTTGTACGAGAGACTTGTAACAAACTAAATGAAGCACCTCATGCTGTTTAATGGCAACGGAAACTAAAATAAAGGCTTGGTGGGCTGAAGGTACCCCCAAAAAAAAAAAAACTCAGATTAGGTGCGTTACCATCTGTAATTGAATACCGCTTGCTTTTTGAGTTGAGTTATATAAGTCATTTTTCCTGTTCTGGCTGAACTTGTATTTAACTGACACGAAATTTAGGGAATAAAAAGGGGTTATTGGACGATAAACGACCTCGTGAGCAATTCAGTGGGCTATAAGCAGTCGCCCGTCCCTAATTTAGGGCCACTGGTTCCAGGGAAAGGAGAGAGCCAGCACCGTAAGACAAAGAGGACATCTATGTCTAACCGGGATTTGAACCCGGACCCAAATCGGACGGCCGCCCCGGTGGCGCAGTGGTCTAAGGCGTTGGCCTCTGATCATTCGTCCGTAAAGGGTCCGGGTTCGAATCCCGTCAGGCATGGATGTGTTTGTCTTACGGCACTGGCTCTCTCCCTTCCCTGGAGCCAGTGACCCTAAATTAGGGACGGGCGACTGCTTATAGCCCATTGAAGGTCTCACGGCGGTCGTTAAACCTCCAATCAAAAAAAAAAAAAAAAAAAATCGTACGAGTGATCAGAAGCCATCGCTTAGACTACTGGTCCACCGAGGCGGCGAATTTTGTGTTGCAAAGAGTTTTACGTAGCACAAAGTCGTTACGTTCGGCTCGTATTTCAGTGAGAGAGAGTACAACCTGTTGAATCCTAGAACCTCAACGATTAAGCGCACCTCAGATGGGGTATACATATTTATGCACTCCTGAACCCAATACTTGCATGACATTATCTTTGTGTAAGATAGTGTGGGTCTCCACGCATTAGCAAAACGAACATCGGACTCATGAAATCATTGGCACAACAGTAGTCTAAGCGATGGCTTCTGACCATTCGTCCGACCAAACTTAAAATATTTTCAGCAGTAACCTAAGTTTAAAACGTTATCCTTTTATATGCAATGGATATGCTGGAAATTTCTTTTTGGAATATATAGAGGTATTCAAGAGGTTTTTCTTTTATATTTGGGGTTTAACCACCACAGAGTGAACCCCTAAGTCAGTTTTCCATCCTTAATGTGGGGTATTTGATTTTAGTGAACGGGAGGAGTACCATTTATGTAATTTTCTGCACTGAAGTAGGGCGAAACAACGACGCTAAGAGGCCACGACGCAGGCCGTAATGAAAATTTCCACAGCTTACATTGATTATTCCAGCTGCTTATTGCCCACCGCGAGCATATCTGGACTGCAAGCAGTCACCTGTTCCTGATGTGCGCCACTGGTCACCAGAAGAGGGGGTGCTAGTGTCATAATACACGCGCAACATCGACGCCTGGAATTCGATTTTTTTTTCCTAGGGGAAAAATCAATCTACAAATATTGCTAACGCTTCGTACAACCGGGGAGGCTGCCTAAGATTTCATTCTGTGAAGACTTATAACAACTAGAATAAAATGTTCTTTACGATGAGTTTCCAGAAGCAGGATAAAAATATGTATATAAAATCGATGAAAACGCGTATGCTCAAGCTTTTCCCCATATTTGCAAGCTTTTGTTGGAGACCTATTTTCAGGCAAGAATAATGAAATGACACCTAGTGGTTTAAGCGATTGCTTCTGCACATTGGTCAGTGATGGGTCCGGGTTCGGATCCCGGTGAGGCATGGATGTAATGTATCTTACAGCACTGGTTCTCTCCCTTCCCTGGAACCAGTCTCCCTATTTTAGGGACGGACGACTGCTTATGATTTAGAGAAAGCTTACGACCGAGTAAATAGGACACTTTTGTGGAACGTATTGAATGAATATGGTATTACTGGAAACGTACTGAGCCGCCCCGGTGGCGCAGTGGTCTAAGGCGTTGGCCTCTGATCATTCGTCCGTAAGGGGTCCGGGTTCGAATCCCGGTCAGGCATGGATGTTGTGGTTGTCCTACGGCACTGGCTCTCTCCCTTCCCTGGAACCAGTGACCCTAAATTAGGGACGGACGACTGCTTATAGCCCATTGAGTTGCTCACGGTGGTCGTTAAACCTCCAATATAAAAAAAAACAAAAAAAAAAAAAACTACTGAATAGTGTAAAAACCATGTATGCTGGTAGTAGAGCTTGTGTACAGTGAATAGTGCTTTATCAAAATGGTTTTCTATTGGTGCAGGAGCTAGACAAAGTTGTGTAATGTCACCATGGCTGTTTAGTGTATTTATGGGTGCGTGCATGCGTGATGCCAAAATAGATAATAGTGGTTTATGCCTTGGTGACATCCGTGTGAGCAGATTGCTGTATGCTGATGACACTGTCTTGCCGCCCCGGTGGCGCAGTGGTCTAAGGCGCTGGCCTCTGATCATTCGTCCGTAAGGGGTCCGGGTTCGAATCCCGGTCAGGCATGGATGTGTTTGTCTTACGGCACTGGCTCTCTCCCTTCCCTGGAACCAGTGACCCTAAATTAAGGACGGGCGACTGCTTATAGCCCATTGAGTTGCTCACGGTGGTCGTTAAACCTCCAATCAAAAAAAAAAAAAAATGACACTGTCTTGTTGGCAGAGAGCGAAAGGGATTTGCAGAGTATGTTGTCCCGGATGTACGAAGTTTGCGTGAAATTCAAACTGAGTATAGAAAAACGAACTGGTAAGTACTGAATGTAATGTAAGTATAAATGGCACTGTGATTGGCCAGGTGAGTGAGTTTCTGTATTTAGGAAGTATGTTTGATAGAGAGAACAAATTGGATAGTGAAATTAGTAGGTGAGTGAATTCTTCATCGAAAGTCATAGCTGTTCTGGGAGCATTTATTATTATTATTATTATTATAGCATTTTATTATTATTATAATTATAGGTTTAACGACCACTGTGAGCAACTCAATGAACTATAAGCAGTCTGCCGTCCCTAATTTAGGACCGCTGGTTCCAGGGTAAGGAGAGAGCCAAGTACCGTAAAACAGGCACAGCATCCATGGCTCACCGTGATTCCAAACCGGACCCTTCGCGGACAAATGATCATAAGCCAGCGTTAGACCACTGCGCCACCGGGGCGGTAGAGAGATTGCCTAAGCAACCGGACATGCTCGTAGGCGGCGCCTCTTATTACAACTATCGATTGCACGAAATTAAGAAACTAATTCTGCTAATATGACTAACGGATCTCAATTGCTTACGACCAATGTTTTTTTGGGTTTTTTTAGGCGGGAAGGGGTAAATGACTATCGTAGCAACTCACTTGGCTATAAGCCGTAGACCGTCCTTAACTGTGGGTCGCTAACTCCAGGAAAAGCACAGGGCCAGTTCTGTAAGGTAAACAACACACCATTACTCGTTCGGGATTCGAACTCGGACCGATCTCCGACGAATTTGCGAGAGCCCAGCGTTTAGACGACTGCGCCACCGGGTCTGCTAAGGGCCACCATTCCGATAAGAGAAGTATTCACAGCAACGAATTCACCGCAAATCCACTTCAGTGCTAGATAAAAACAACTTGTTTCGTCATACAACTGCTTGAGAAATTTCAGTTGACATGCCGTGTTTTTCCAGTTAAGGTGGACGTCAAGTAATTTAGCTTCCTGTACTTCCAATGGAAAAACTTCTGTACACATTTTCTTCACAATTAATGCGTTCCCAAGGATGAAAATTTGAACATCGATTAAAATAGCTTCAATTTATAACTTGGAATACTTAATATTTTCTAAAACATAACCATAATTATGTAACCCAACATTTGTTTGTCTACTGACGTCATCAAAGTACAGGTCGCGCCATCTTTTTTCTGGTTCCAACACCAAATGAAAAGATGATTTTTTATATAATTATGGTTATATTTTTAAAAATATTAAATATTCCAAGTTATAAAATGAAGTTATTTTAATCGATGTTCAAATTTTCATCCTTGGTAACACAATAATTGTGAAGGAAATTTGTACAAAGGATTTTCCATTGCAAGTATAGGAAGCAAAATTACTTGACGTCCACCTTAAACCTTGAAATCGGCATTCTTCGACTTTACTGTCGTTAACGATCTCGTGTTGCTTTTTGCCAACGATTAAATTTTGCCGACTTATAAAAGTTATGTACTACTTAACTGGAGTTATGTTATTTTGCACAAAACTTGTTCTGAGTTATATTCTAGTAATTCACCGAATATTTAAATAACCGTTTTTCCATCCAAGTAACTAATGCATTAGCGGTTTACCAGAAAATGGTACTAATCTCCTCGAAGTATTGTTTTGCCTAAAAGGCTGAAATTCTTGTGAAAGAAGAAAACTTAGTCTTGAACGGCCGCACAGTTTGCAAAGTAGTCAAGGACGCAGGTTTCGGGGTAGTCGTCAGGGTTAGAGTTCTAGATGAGGCATGAGTGGAGTGTTCCTCCTGAAGAGTGTCCTCTGAAACCGATGTCCCTAAAATAGGGATTGATCTGTTTATAGTTCTAAAAAACAGGGTTGAGGAACCTGCGACATCCTAGGCCGTTTAGTGTAGACATTCGAGTGAATCCAAATTTTGCAGAATAAATGCTTCTATTAATATGTTTGTTAGCTTTCTATTATGTTCATTTTAATCTTAAAATGACCGTATTTAAAATACCTAGCAGTAAAAAAAGATTCAACCAAATACTGATCAGACTGACTACCACAATGAAAACATTAGTAAGGACACCGGCTATTTTGACACCAACGCTCATGATTTCGTTCATGGCTCCTAAAGAACTATATTGAATTGATTGAGCTCTTAGCGTCAAATAAGGACTTAAAAATGTAACCTAAAAAAGATCCAATTGAAATATGGAAAGATGCAATAGAATACCCACACCTTCAGCAATATGCACGAAAAAAGCTTTCTTGCTTTTCAGCCACTTATTGCTGCGAATCTACATTCTCTTACCTAACCCATATAAAGAAGCCCTTAAAGGTCACAAATTATGGATACTTATCTAGAGGACCACCATGTTGCAACCAAATATTCAAGTGCTTTGCAACAAAAACCAGGCAAAAACAAATCATTAAAAAGTTAAGTAACCTTAGAATTAACTTTTTTTCCTTTTTGAGTTAGTTGGTAGATAGTAAGATTAGATTCTTACCAGGGTTGGCAAAGTAATTTACCCGTAAGGGGCCCGGGTTCGAATCCCGATGAGGCATGGATGTTGTGTTTGTCTTACGGCACTGGCTCTCTCCCTTCCCTGGAACCAGTGACCCTAAATTAAGGACGGGCGACTGCTTATAGCCCATTGAGTTACTCACTGTGGTCGCTAAACCTCCAATAAAAAAAAAAGTAATTTACTCGTTACGTATATTACGGTAATATGCAGGTAATTTACTTGGCGTAGAAAACCAGTTTTTTACGCAGACGTAAAAAAATAAATTTCTTTCATGTGTGTTTATAAATATAAAAACCACTTTAATTACATTACATTTTAAACTTAAAATTTCTTGTATATTTCACTACGAAATCTTTATTCTCTTAAGATTGTTTATACAGCTCAGCCACCTATTAACAGATTTCTTTTTATAAATTATAAATGTATCTTTTTTCCTGTATAATAAAAATTGGGAAAATAATCTACCTCTTGCACTAGCATCAATAAAAATCACAATGTATATTGCGCAAAATTCAAGATTTTATTAAAAGCTTCAAATCCGTTGAGTGTATTTTCATATATATGTAATTCTATAAAGTAAACAATTTTATGTTCAGTTATATTCACCAAAGATATTTTGGGATGAATGTCTATGGCATGTCTATAATGCAAAATAGTGTACATTTTCATTTAGTAATATTTGTCATGTTATCCAGGTGTACACTTCAAAATCATAATTTTACCCTTTTAAAACTCTCCACGTTTTTCATATTGATTGTGTTATACTTATATGCTTAAAGGAAAAAACTTTGACAAAACATTAAACTAATTGTTTTAAATGTAACTCTTTAAATGTTTATAATTGTCACTCAGTTCTCACACACCCTTAATCACACTAATAATCCTCACTGTTATGATCTTGTAACTTAATAGTATAATATATTTGAACCAATTTTTTCGAACGTTCGAAGCCGAGCCGGTTTCTTTTAATATTATGGAAAAAAAGGCCAATTAGAGAAAAGTCTTTCAAGTTGGGCTTAAGATGATGGGATGTTGATTAACTTCAAAGCAACTGCTGACAACTCCTCATGGTGCTGACTGGCGAAGTACCAGAATGTCAGAGGAGATTTAACACCCTTCTTCATAAGCGCTCCAAAACTTTCCAGATTTTTCAGATACTGTTGAAAACTGGTTATCCCCGAGGTGTCGAGGTTCTCTAAAATGAACTCCTCTACTTGTTCATGAGGTTTCTCATTCATTTTCTGTCCCTGGTACACAGGATGGAGAACATTGGCTGCAAGGCTGTATACATTTATTGATTGTTTTCTCCTTTTTTTTACATGTGGCATGAGGTCCTTATGGTCGTCAGGTAGAAGCAAGTCCATCCACAATTCAACTGCATCTGCAGCAGTTGCTTCTTTTTTTTTTGGGGCATATATTTATTAGCCGACTTACTGGATTAAGCACTGAGATTGTATCGGCAACTTCTTTGAGAAAGGCACTACCATAGAGGAGGGACCTAATCTGAGAAGTCATTTTCTCAGCTTCATCAGTGGCAGCAACTTTCCTCATTGCACTTAGATTGTTAGTCAAGGACAAACAGGCATCCCTCTGAGAACACCAGCGAGTGTCTGCAGTGAGGCATACTTTAGAGCCAGCCACCATTTCTGTGAGTTCATGTTCTCGATCAAGGTGCTTGAAAGACCTCAGCACCATGTTCACACGAGATACAATGTTTTTCGAAAGAAGATATTTAGCTAGACTATTTCCAGCATTTGCAATGGGCATTGCAGGCAGAATGCCACGGGCTGTGATTTTTACTCATTTTAACCATGTTACTGGCGTTGTCGGAAACTGTACAGTTAATATTCACATTGTATCGTTCTTTAGCTAGTTTTTTTGATTCCCTGACTATATCACAAAGTGCTTCACCTGTTTCTAGCAAACCAGACATGTCGAAAGCATTAAGAAAAACATTTTCAGCTTTGCCATACTTCCACAGGGATTGTGAAGAAGTGTTACAAAATGTTTCGTGTTGTTCGGTTCATTTTTCCAAATGTCTGAGAAAAACGGAGTCTGTGTCTGCAGCACTGATGGTTATCTTAATAACTTCATCATACACTTCGTCCAAAATATTATCAGAAAGGGCTTTTCTTGTTGGTGGCTTATATGCAGGCAGGAGTTTTTGACAGAACTGTTTAAAATGCAACGATTCTACTAAACTAAATGGGATGTTGCAACAATAAAAAACCTTGGCAATAGCAACATCTATTTCCTGCTTTGTGGACGCATTCATCCTGTCCAAAAAAATCGGTTCTGCTGTTTAACCGTGGAAGGTTTAGAACTTACAGTGATGGGTGATTCAAGGTAGAAACTGTATTCCTCTTCATGAGATGAGAAGTGTCCCCTAGTCACCATGGACACGGTTGAGCAGGGGCTGGGGCTTGCAACTGGAACCTGAGGACCGTCAATGTCTACAGACATTTCAGAGTCTGATCGATGCAGGGTAGAACTGGAACTCGCCGGTTGTGGTGGCAGCGGTTCATGAGCTTTGGTAGAAGTCCGGGCACAGACCTTCCTGTGGGCTTTCAGACGCTATCTTGCTGTATTCTTGACAGTTAATCCACATTCGCAACACTTTGCACAGTTCTTGTGTTCCCCTTTAAGTGGAATAAATCGGAGTTCTTCGTACACATTATGAAGAGGTCAACCGCCGCGATTCATAGTGTGAAGAGTCTTCAATTTGAATGTTGAGCCTCATTCAACGGCTAGTGACGATGGGGAAAAACGGTGTTTATTTAAAACGCTATCAACTTTGAACTGAAGTCAGCACTAAAACCTCCCGCATTTAAGTAACAGTAAAAATGTGTAGTTCGCATAGTTATAGTTTTACCACCGAGTCAACGAGACGTTGTCCACGCTTTGTCGGCGGCCGGCGTTGTTGAACATCTGCGTCTGCCTAGCAGTGAATCACTGTAGTGACAGGAGCCGGCAGCACGCGCATGGATATCAAAGGCGAGCCACGAGGCAACTTCTCATTTTGATTGTTCCTATAGTCTAGTTTCACTTTAAACTACACCGCGGCGTGGCTTCTGACTTCCTTTGCCGAACATATTTTAAAGTGGGCTCCACACTAATTATCATAAAGAAAAGGATTTCCCCGTGTGAATATGAAGGCTGGGAAAAACACAATGTGACGTAATACTGATGTGAATGTGGTATCCTGGTGGTATGTCCTGTGCACGTGGCAGTTTGCACTGTTCCAATAAGATCATATAAAAATACCTAAGAGTATGTTGGTTTTTAGAGGATCTCCGTTTTTGTGGTATTCGTACATAGCAAGTTAATTAACAGCACAAAGCCATGATTTTTTTTTTTTGTTTTTTTTACATATTTTACGTTTCTACGTATTTCACGCGTTGTTACGCGTAATTTACGTGTCACGTAGAAAAACCTTTCATCCGCTCTACCCCCCCTCCCCACACACATGTAATTGCACAACCTGATTCTTACAAAATTTCGAAGGCACATTTCGAAGTTCATCTAATTGAAATTTCTTGAATGAGCGTTGTTAGATTAAAACTGAATTAATCCGGCCTTCCAACACGAAAGGTTCCCCACCTCGACTCTAAACTGTGTTCATGGTGGTAAGTAAACCTCAAAACAAAAGATTCTCATAGCTCTGCTCCTGTGAAACATGAAAACCTCATGCAAGAAAGCATGTCATAGTATCTAAATCCAACGATGTTGAAACAAATTCTTGTAGTTGAAACAATTCAGATTTAATTCCCGTTCAGTTTTAGACTTGTTCAGTTATATTTTGAAATAGTTCTTTGTCGCATTTTGCATAATTTGTCGCAATGAAACCCAGCAAGAGGCCGTGAAAATATCTAGTCCAGATTCTTTTTGATCAAGAACACTACAGAAATTCCTGTTTTTTCAGCTTTACTTCACTTAAAAGCTTGACGTTTCCCCACAGAAACATCAAACTATATTCTTTAGGTTTGATGTTTTTGCCTAGCCGACTTGTAGGTTTGTTTCAGTCAGAAGTTGTGGCAAAAGTGAATATTTCATATAGCATGAGATGTGACAATCAATTCGATTTTTGTTTCTTTCAAGAAGGATTAACTACATTGAAGTTTCTTTTTGCCAGGGCAAAAATCCGAGAATCTGCATCATTTACATTTTAAATGCTAGTACCAGAAAAGAATCGCGAGAAGAAACCAGTTCTAAATAGATCTAATTTGTCAGACTCCTGAGAGTCTTCAGATTTTGAAACTTCTCCCAAAGTAATGAATCTGAAAGCACGACTCCATTTGCTAACAAAACCGAAGACTAAATTACGTGCTTGATATGCGTCCGCAGTTAACTCAACAAAAAGAGCAAATGTAAGAGTATTATTTCACGAGTTTACTTACTGTTAGTCAAAATACTTAGCCGTACCACACTGCGGAAGCAGTTTAGTGAGAATTCCCCGATTTAGTTTGTGAAAGTTTTTTTTTTTTAGAACAACGCAACTCCAGGAAAATGAAACCCTTTGAAAATGTTTACTAAAAATTCGAAGAAAGGGTTATCCTTGATCAAAAAAGCACCGTAATACAAAACATTCGCAGAAAGGTCAGCTTGGGCAGTGGGAGCTCCAACCGAACTCTGTTGGTAAAATATTTACTTCCTAAATTTGGTTAAAGCAACGCCACCAATTTTTGTAGTTTTAATAATTCATATATTTTTATTCTGTAATCTTAAGCATTGGCGCACACACTTCAGAATTCAAGCAACTGAGGGCATCCATCTTGTCGCTATTTAAATACAATTTTTAAGGCTGGTTTCTGAATATCCGCCAGAGATGGACCGGGTTCGAATTGCGGCGAGGCATGGATTGTGTTTTCATAACTGCGCTGTCTTTCCTGAAACCAGTGGCCCTAAATTAAGCATGAATTACGACTTATATCCCATTGAGCAACTCACTGCGGTCACCTACCCTTCCCCGAACATTTCCAACTATAAAATAATTTTACGTGATTTTTTTTTCATGTTACTTGCTAAAATAAAAATAGTGATATGTTCAGCATTAAGGCCACCATCAGTTTTAGTTTCCAGGACTATAGCAAACACTGGCTATCAAACAATTACTATCCGTACCTACAGTTCTTTGATGTGAGGGCTGTCACACAACAGACGAAAGGTCAGACTATTTTAATAAAGTTTGTTTATTGATCGACGCGGATTCGCAGTCCCAGCTTTAGTATTTCTGCTGCCCTAAACAGACTAGCTTGGCGGGCCTTAATAGCATTTCTGATCGAAAAGCTTTCGATTCTTAAAAGCTAATTTTCAAATCAGATTTCAGTGACAATTTTTGTTTAACAGTAGGAAACATTTAAAAAAGTGTTGCACAGATTAAATGTATGAACTTGAAACTCCTTTACTTGTAAAATGAAGTAAGAATACTGTCTAGTCTGTACTGTTAAGTAAATGTCACTGTACATTACTTTCGTGAGTAGAATTGTATTACGTTTATTTAAACTTTTCATAAGGAACACTTCTAGATTAATTTTACTCAAAACGATCTGTAGCCAAGTGTGGAAATTTTAGTCTTATTAAATTTGCAAATCTAAGTTCTGCTTTCCAAGCAGCACAGGAAAGTTATCTGCAATTATGTTTATTCACTACACATTAGTTTGCAAACTGTAGGAGTCGCTGGCCTCTGATCATTCAGCAGAGATGAGTCAGGTGTGTTTTCTTTCGCGGGAACCAATATCCCTGAATTATGAACGAGCGACTGCTTATATCCCTCAGAGTCGCTAATGGCGGGGGATGTTAAACCCGGAAAAAGAAGTACCTTCAGTTGCAGGAAATATTTTCTACTTGTGAAAGGTGTTTCCGGAATAAAGTTTTTTAATGAGATAAGTTTCAAAATTTACCCGCAACATGATAGTGACACTTTTGGGACCCTCTCCATAGACTGTGGCTCGGGAGAAGATACCCCCTCTGTGCCTGCCGCAGTCATAATGCTTCTGGAAAGTCCACCCCTAACTGATGAAGACAGAACTGAGGACATAAATGACAGGTCACAAAATTATCAGTTACGATCACGGTGCAAACAGACTACTTTTCTCGGCTAAAGAAAAGACAGCCCCCCCCCTTCTTTTAAATGGAACTTATTTAAAAGTACTAAATGCATAAAAGAAACACTAACTACGAATTGGTCAAATATGCTGGTGACATTATGCGACTGCGTAATTTTCGCCTTAACCGTATTTTGCCACTGTGTTTAAAAATTTACCATGCCTTAGGATGGATAGTGTGCTTCATGTAGTTAAAATAATGACAAACTAAATAAGAACAGTTTCTTTTCATATAAAAAGGCAGGAGTTATAAACCCATATTTATAACTATTAGAAGTACGGGTGAATATTCACCCAGAAAAGGAGCAGCGTTTGAAAAATAAGGAGTAGCACGATAGTGTTAAAGACCTCCAAATTAGACTGCTTTGAGCATGTGGTACTTCAAATTTCCTTGGTACAAAGAGTTTTATTTTACAATGAACGAGCTTAACCAATAAATTTGTTCAAATAAGTACTAATCATAAATGTAATTATGTTTTTTCTCAGTGATTATTAGTATGAGAAGGACTTGTGCAAAAACAAACCGAATTGATACAACTACATAACGTGTTGAAACTAATTCACTGTAACGAGATATGAAAAGCGAGAAAGACGTGAAACATACCGGCGGCGTCCGAAATGAAGATAAAATATTGACTCCAGCCATAATAAATTTCGTAAAGCATGTACGTCCAAATTGAAAAAAGTTACCCATTTATAGAGACACTGGGAAGTTCTTCACTCTTTGTGGTGCACTCTGTCATTGCTAATAAGACCAAAGTATTCTTGCAGCATAGATATATTCAGGATCTGGCTACTTACCTTATGATAAGCACACTTCTTCATGGCTATCATAATTACCTCCACTCTAATGCAGTTGCAGAAGAACCCGCAGTTTTGTGTCTGTGTCGCACAATTTCGGCAGACCCACGCGTGTCTAATCCCTGCTTGATTCTTTGATACATAAGAGAGAGGATGTTTGCTTCGTTCAGAAGAAGATTAAAATCATTAATTTAGGGTTTAAAAAATGCCAACTCCAGTACTGCGATGACCTAGTTATTCACATAAAAAAATGCCTCCATTGCTCACCAAACCGCACTGAATTCTGTAACCACGCACTCTTTCACACGCAGCTTTAACATATGTAATCGTCAGAGTCCCATCGCACGTTAAGAATTTCACAACAAGCATCAGCAAAAGTTGCATGAAAAAAAAAAAAAACAACCTCTTAAAGCTAGCTGACGAATTCTCGAGCAAGAATGTAAGATCAAAAAGGTATTCCCAATTCCTAGGCTGTACTGACTACATAGTATTACACCCATAACTACAACAACCTTTAAAATACACTGTAGTCATGCTGAGACTACAACTGAAACTTGTATCGATCATTTAAGCGCAACCATTTTTCACGATGAATTTGAGAGAAACAAGAAATCCAACTTACAGCTCTGAAGTGACCGCAACTATGCAAACGACATAGGATAAACTGAGCAACATATCCATACCGCACATAAGTTACGTTTGAAAGAATCACGTCGGAAATATGGTAAATTTTAATTTCCTGTGATCTCAAAAATCCCAATTTGAGGTTTTTTTAGTTAATTCCAATTTAGAGGGCTTCAAAATTATGTAAGACGCATGTACACAAGTTTTATTCCTATTATGAGAAAACTTAAGATCTGTGCTCCTTAATTCTAAATTTCAGTTTTAAAATCCTTTGTATAACTGATCTTATACATAAGAGACAGACATACGCAGAACAGTGCGGGATAATCAATTTAAAATACCACTTTTGTTGCACCATTTGGTGCTATTTACTGACGTAGGCATTTCCGTCCTTAAGATTTATTAAGTGTTCTAGTATAGTGATTTAAGTAAAAGCCGACTGTGTCGGAATCAGCCTTTTGCTAATCCGAACTTCGGAGATTAGAAATTTTAACCGGAGTATAAGAATACTGAATTCATCAGTCGTTAATTTCCTTGCGTTAATTGCGCATACAATTGACATAAAATCGTTGATTTCTAAACATGCATGGATACAAAAGTACTCTTAAAATTTCATTTTATTACTTTTCTGAGAAAACAACAGGAAAACCATTAAAAATTCTATATAAGATACGTTTAAATGACACTTAAAAGCAGCAGATAAGCAGGCGTATTTCTTTAAAATAGGTGGAAGTCTGTAGCAAACGTACATCGTTTTTTTAATTTTTCGGCAATTTTTTTTCATACATTTAATTCACTCACGCGCTTTGTAGTTAAGGGCCTTTATAGATTTCAACATCTCATCTGCATCTATATACCCATGAGGAATATTCATTCGGAGTGAACGAACGGGACATCCAAGCAAATATTCACAGTAATCCCCAACAAGATTCCATCCACGATCATTCCTTAGAAGTTTTTTCTCCCAGGCTTCTAATGCCTCGAACAAATAAAAAGCGACTTCAGAAATTAAGTTCTGACTGTAACTATGAAATCGAAACCAAGCAGCCATATTTGCGCAAAAGTCAATAAAGTGATAAATCTTTCTCTCATACCTTATGTGTAACTTCGTACGGTAATAAGCTGTAATGCGTTTTATTTCCCACTTCACTTGTCGCTCATTCAAATTCCTGAATGTCAGATAAACCATATACTCGTTCGAGAATCTGTCAATGCAGCGCTTAATAGAATTCTTCACCTGTAAATCTATAGTAGTCTTGAAATTGGCGACGTATTCAGAATATGGCCACTGGAAATTCGCTTTTTCAAGGCGATGACGTATAACATCAGCGACGAGATCGATAATCTCTAGACGGTATTGAGCACAGGACATGATATAATGTAACAGTTCGTGACACAGGGCAGTCGTCAGTGTGGTCTATAAGTATTAACTTCACCTACAAACAGAGATAATCAAATCTGAATGGAGCCTCCAAACGATGCAGTATAGCAACATAATAAACTACAGTAGATTTTAAGGAGGACAATGAAGTTTTTTTTGTTTTTTTTTGCGCATTTCTATCGCTTCTTATTTGAATACACCTGCGGATATCTCTTTCTTTGCATATAGCCAAAGTGCGTACATAATACTTGACGTCATTTGTACGAGAGACTGGTAACAAACTGAAAGAAGCACCTCATGCTGTTGAATGGCAACGGAAACTAAAATAAAAGCAATATGGGCTGAAGATACCAGACCAAAACTCAGATTAGGTTCGGTTTTTTCCTCACGGCGCTTAGTGCGGTGTTTCATTTACCATCTGTAATTGAATACCGCTTGCTTTTTGAGTCGAGATATTTTTTTTTTTTGATTGGAGGTTTAACGACCACCATGAGCAACTCAATGGGCTATAAGCAGTCGCCCGTCCCTAATTTAGGGTCACTGGTTCCAGGGAAGGGAAAGAACCAGTGCCGTAAGACAAACACAACATCCATGCCTCACCGGGATTCGAACCCGGACCCCAGACGGACCAATGATCAGAGGCCATCGCTTAGACCACTGCTCCACTGGGGCAGCTGAGTTGAGATATAAGTAATTTTTCTTGTTCTGGCTGAACTTGTATTTATTCATTTTTTTTTTTTTGATTGGAGGTTTAACGACCACCATGAGCAACTCAATGGGCTATAAGCAGTCGCCCGTCCCTAATTTAGGGTCACTGGTTCCAGGGAAGGGAGAGAACCAGTGCCGTAAGACAAACACAACATCCATGCCTCACCGGGATTCGAACCCCTTACGGACGAATGATCAGAGGCCAGCGCCTTAGACCACTGCGCCACCGAGGCGGCTTTCTCCCCCGGAACCAGTTGCCATAAGATAGCTGCGGGCGACTGCTTATAACCTACTAAATTGCTTACGGTGGTCGTTCAACCTTCAATAAGCCGTCCCGGTGGCGCTGTGGTTTAAGCGGTGGCCTCTGATCATTTGTCCGAAAGAGGTCCGGGTTCGAATCCCGCGGAGGCCAAAATTCAAGTTCTTTGTCACTGTACTTTTATTTCTCGTGCTGTGAGCATCTCACAGCCGCCCCAGGTAGCGCAGTGGTCTAAGCGATGGCTTCTGACCATTCGTCCGAGATGGGTCCGGATTCGAATCCCGGTGAGGCATGGGTGTTTGTCTTACGGCTCCGGCTCGCTCCCCCTTCCCTAGAACCAGTGGCCCTAAATAAGGGACGGGTGAGTGCTTCTAGCCCAATGACTAGCTCATGGTGGTCGTTAAGCATGCAATAGAAAAAGTCATTAACGCCGCAAAACGGCGCACTGGTCAAAGCGTTAGTTTTGGACCATTATTCCGAGATGTGTCCGGGTTCCAGTCTGGTAAGCCATGAATGTTGTATTTGTCTTACGGCACTGGCTCTCTTCCTTTCCTAGAACAAGTAACCCTAAATTAGGGGTTGGCGGCTGCTTAAAGCCTACTCAGTTGCTCACGGTGGTCGTTAAACCTCCAATTGAAAATAAATTGGCGCAAGAGATCAATGACACTGCCTATGAAAGCCTCCCCGGTGGCCCAATGGTCTGAGCGGTGGCTTCTGATCGTTCATCGGAGGTTGGCCTATGTTTGAATTCCGGTGAGGCATGGATGTCATTTGTCTTACGGTGCTGGCTCTCTCTTCCCTGGAGCCAGTGGCCGTAAATATGGGACGGACGACTGGCTAACAGCACATCGAATTGCTCATGGTAGTCGTTAAACCCACAACTTTTTTTTTTTTACAGAACTGTCTACATATCACTTATATTGTGTACATTACTTTGGATGCTATGCATACTGCAGGTACTTGTAATTAAGGCGTTAAACAAGCCGCATATTTGTATTCCTGTTTGTCACTTTTGGTAGAACTTTACAAACTCATTGAATACTATCCTCACTTGATAAACCACATCCATAAGAAAATGGACAATACCGAACTTCATATCACAATTATTAGAATTCAAAGACTAAAATTCTGAGATAGGAATATTCTGCCTCTCATTGGTGCAATACCACATCCGTAGGCCACCAGAAAGATCTAAGTAACAGGGTCTTCCACTTCAATGCGGACAGATCTAAAGAAGTTTTTTTAGGTCCGATAAATCCACTGGTTGACAAATCTGATATGCATGAAGTTAAGATCAATGTAATTTTCAAATTTCCTCCGTGCAGTGTTTTCGTACTACAATGAAAGCTCCGAACAACAGTCAATGCTATGACGCCCCCCCCCACACACACACACTGGCGTGCAAAAGTGAAGGACGAGACGGTTTTTCGAATGTAACATCGTGCAGAAGTGCTCCACATCGACTCAAATCATACCATAAGATCCCCAAGATGTAAGAATATGGGACAAGTGAGCAAAACCGCCCAAACAAGGAATCCAAAGGATACAAAAGCACTTTATTGAAAAGGAAGCTTCGAGCACAACTCGACAGAAGACAGAAACGTCCATGTGACAGACGGCTGCCAAGAAAAATCCAGACTTTAGTAGGGGATATGATCACCTCTGACTGCGTTTCAGGATTTACAACGTCTGTCCATGCTGAGGACGAGGTTTTCTTGGAGCTGTTGAGGCATCGCGGCCCATTCCTCTTGTAGTGCCAATCGCAGCTGCGGAATCGTTGCTGGCGGCTGGTGACGTGCTGCCAAGCGTCTCACGAGTAGGTCGCACACGTGTTCGATTGATTTAGGTCCGGGGACCTTGCGGGTCATTCCATGCGTTGAATATCTTTTTTTTTTTTTTTTTTTTTTTTTGAGGTTTAATGACCACCGTGAGCAACTCAATGGGCTATAAGCAGTCGCCCGTCCCTAATTTAGGGTCACTGGTTCCAGGGAAGGGAGAGAGCCAGTGCCGTAAGACAAACACAACATCCATGCCTCACCGGGATTCGAACCCGGACCCCTTACGGACGAATGATCATAGGCCAACGCCTTAGACCACTGCGCCACCGGGGCGGCGTTGAATATCTTTACTCTCCAACAGCTCTGTGACAGCCACTGTACGATGAGGTGTAGCGTTGTCGTCCATAAAGAGGAACTCAGGACCCACAGCACCTCTAAACAGAGGCACGTGAGACAGGAGAACCTCGGTACAATAGCGAACACCAGGGACTGAACCTCCTTGGAAGATGTGGAGGTCAGTACAGCTACTAAGCATGATACCACCCCAAACGAAAACTCCGCTACCTCCAAACCGGTCCCTTTAGATGGTGTTGGAGGTGTGATTGGGTGTTCCCTGCTTTCTCTCTCTCTTCAGATGTGTATACGTCCAGAATCGCTCGTCAGACTAAATCGGCCCTCATCCGTAAAGAGAACTCGATCCCATTACTGATGTGTCCAGTTCTTTTGTTCCTGGCACCACAGAAACCGCGGTATCCGATGAGCAGGCGTTAATGGTACACCCCGTACTGGTCGTCGTGCAAATAGATCACCTTCGTGCAGCTTCCTGGCCACGGTAAAACGCGATAACGGACGTCCAGTTGTCTGCTGCATGTGCCTTGCGATTTCTCCCGCTGTCTGCCGTCTGTTTCTTCTCGCCTGTAGGACAATATTCCGGTCGTCCGCCGCCGTGGTTGCTCGTGGACGACCACTGCTAAATTCACGGACAGCTGTTCCTGTCGTTTGAAATGCTCTCCAAGCTCGTGAAACGATGCTGCGAGCGATCCTGAACTCCTCAGCCACACTAGTCACACTTCGACCTTCTTCCAACTTCCCAATGATGCGACATCGGGTCAAGTCATCCAGATGTCGTTTACTGGATTGCCTGTTGGCCATATCACACGGTTTCAGCAACTCTACGTCGCTTAAACCGATGTACACCGTGCAATACGGTAGCTTTCACCGAATTGCTGAGCGTACACCGCCCGTGTGCTTTATACCCTTCGACACCCCGCCCCCTACGTCATGCTGCATATATGCGCGTGCTCTACCGTACCGGACCCTAATCTATCTTCTGAGTGGTCTTGCGGTCCGTTCTGCCAGCTCGTTCCGCTGTTATTCTAATTTCGCCTCTTAGTCCTTAATTTTTGCACACCAGTATACATACATCACTAAGCTGTTCTCTGATATTCAAAGGTTAGCTTCACAAAGAAATACAAACTACCGGATAGTTTTTACTGATGTTGCCGTATGAAACTTCTCCATTTACAGCGATCTTGTCATACACCTCAGGCTTCACTGACGTCCATCACACGCCGTAAACAAGATATTTCATACTCAATCTTTTTATCATGCAGACATTCCTGAATCTGATTCTCCCATGACTTCTTCGGCCTTCCTCTACCTTTCCTTCCAGCCACTTGGGCTAAAAAGGTTTTCTTAGTAAGCATCTCATCACTCATTCTTTGAACATGGCCAAACCACCGAAGCATATTAGTCTCCACCTTGCTAACAACATTTTGCTTCACATTACACAACTGCAACACATCTTAATTTCTCACCCAATCAGAACGTATCTTGCCAAACCCCCCCCGTAAGTAACGCATTTCTCCAGCATACAAACGACTTCTATGTTTCTTCTGTAGTACCCAGGTTTCAGTGCTATACATTAGAGTAGGAACAATTACACTTTTATATACAGCCATGCGGGACTCTTGAGAACCCATCATTCCTGTGAAACCCTGCCGAAGCAGCCATGACTTTCAATGAAGAATTCACTCGCCTAATAATTTCACCATCCAATTTGTTCTCTGTCAAACATGCTTCCTAAATACAGACTCACTGATCTGGTCGATCACCGTGTCGTTTAGACTTTACATTCAGTACTACCAGTTCCTCTCTCAAAAACCATAACTTAGGGTTTTCCCTTATTTGCCTGCTCCGGGCAAATAAGGGGAAAACATAGTTCAGTTAGGAGAAATAAGGGAAAACCTTAGTTCAGTTGGGAGAGCAGCTTACTCCCGAGTAAAGGGGTCTCCTCACTCAGGAGTAAGTCGCACTCCCAAATGAACTACGCGGACGAACAAATGAATTATGTTGTGTGGAGAGTTCTAAAAAAGCAGTGACTGACGTGTTGTCATAAACAGTCCTTAGATAAAGCAATCTAGAAGATTAGTGCTAGGATACACTACAGGAAAAAAAAAGAAAAATATGACACAGTGAAGTTTAACTGCGTTGTTAGCTGACTGACTCCAAAACCCACATGGACCAAAGAGACAAAGTTACCTCCACCAAAGGGCAACATTCGTAGCACCAGCAACCATTCCTGCAGCCTCGAAAGGAGACTGAAACATACACAGCAGCTGGCATCACGAAGAACTAAACTTTAAATCCCTTCTTTTCAGTTACACACACCACTGTACTTCCTGTAATCCAACACTTTGTGCCGGAGACACAGTTTCTGTAGCAATAACTTTTGTACCTATCTGCACTTCTAAACACTATTTGAGAAATTCCTTTTTCCGAAATACGACTGAAAACCCTTTGTGCATACTCCCTGCTCAAATCAGTACACAATATTTATTCTAGGAAAAAAGCATAAAGACATGTATATATAATATTTTTCACTCTATCAGTGCTTTTAAAATTCAGACTTGAAATAATATTTCTGTCACATCACTCATGGGGATAAATAAGGGGTGTATGCGAGAGAGAATGTCACAAAATGAAAAATTAGTAAAACAACAACGCTGTAGCTATCTTATTTTAATGCTGGTAATAAAGCAAGAATATCAGTTTTCAATTACTGTTAACAGATGGCGTGACATGATTTGGACGACGAACAGTAGAGTGAAATCGAAAAAGCTGACGAATATTCGATTAAACCTGGAATCATAATTGCAGAAGAAGGATATGTGTGTGTGAAATGGTTCATTAAGATCAAATCAACAGCGCGAACAAAGCGAAATTTTATTCGAACGTGTGCAGTGAGAAATCGACTATCAAGACGTAACGCGAGAAACTGATATGATCGAAGAATTCCTTCTCAGGAAGCCAAGTGTTGTTGAGGCGAAGAGTGTTATCCATTAGGTAAGCATTTCAGCGCACCCCAGGCTAAATAATAAGGGAGGCATCTCAGAAAATTCACATACCCCATTCGACTGTCCAGAAAGTGCTGCGTAAAAGACAAATTGTTTGCTCACGAAGTTTAAATTTTTCAAGCTCTCTGCGAACAAGAAAAATTAAACGGAATTGTTTGTTGGTTTGTATTTTATTTTATTTACAACCATCCTTTTTACATGGGAGATACAAGTGCGTATGAAAAGCTAGGTATACATAGCTAAAACCAAAGACACAATTTGAAACATTATTATAAAAGGCACATTGGAAACAATCAAGGTAATGAAAACTATGCAAAAGTAAAACCAAAAACAAAACACTACAAAAAAATAACAGACAATTAAGGTCACATTGCAGTAAAAGAAGGTAGTTCACTAAAAACCAGCAATAAAAAAAGTCAGGTAGACAACAGCAAGATGGGGTCACATAGTTCAGGCCGCCCCGGTGGCGCAGTGGTCTAAGCGATGGCCTCTGATCATTCGTCCGAACGGGGTCCGGGTTCGAATCCCGGTGAGGCATGGATGTTGTGTTTGTCTTATGGCACTGGCTCTCTCCCTTCCTTGGAGCCAGTAACTTTAAATTAGGGACGGGCGACTGCTTATAGCCCATTGAGTTGCTCACGGTGGTCGTTAAACCTCCAAACAAACAAACAAACAAACAAACACATAGTTCAGAAAAAATTATAACCCCGGTATCCCGTACGTCAAACCACTTATCATTCGGTGAACACATCTCAAAGAATTGTTTAATAGAATTTGTAAGCTGAGCATATTTATACTCCGCCTGTAGTCTAGACCGCAGACGGATCACAAATTGCGCTTTAAGCGCCTGTTGAGCAAAATAAATACTTGGACTGGCAGCTGGAAGGCGATGCGTAAAATGAAAACAACAGATAGCGTGCTTCAATAGCGTAAAAAAGGTAATTACAAACATTATGAGATGAAAAATTGGTATGTAGAAAACAGTAATCAAAAACGGAATGTTTATGTCGATAAACGCGTCGATGAATCCCTTGACGCACTTCAAACACTGGCTGAAAGACAAGGCACATCGCAAACATGGACAACACTGCCAACATCAGAGCAATACAGACATCCTGGTGAATATAGCGTGCCGAACCTGTGGAGAACCTCTGGTACAGGCAAACGCCAGTGAAGGAAACGCCACTGAATGTCACATTCCTGGAGTCTTAATATTGCGATAAACAGCTCGCCAGATCGGAAAGCCTGGAAGAAACGATCACACAGAAACTGCACATCAGGTGGCGCAGAAGGTAATGACGTGAGCTCATCCATGGTGATCCACTGCGGAAAATGAGTGCAAAGGACCGTCTTGAGTGTCTGGTACTTATGACAGGTGCTGTCTGACATAATAAGCGTGTCAGAGAGATTGGATAGAGGTTTTCAGCGAAAATCATCGGTGAATAGTTGAGAGACCACTGCAATCCCTGCAGTAAGCTACGTAGGATAGGCGAAGAAGCTGAAATGTGGGGGATGAAGGACAGAGTTGTAAAACAGAGATTTCAATAACAATTCTGTGGGTGAGGAAGGAGGTACATGTGTTGGAGAAAGTACCCTCCAGAAGTTCAAACACTGTTTATAGTACTCAGAGAGATCAGATGGTACGAAGTGATAATGATCCATCATCACTAAATTGGAGAAAATAAGCTGAGGATTATACTGAGCAATCGCTTTATTAACTTGTACAGTGACAGATGATTCAGGTTCTGTAAACAGACTCACAAGGGCCGCAAGACAAAAAGCATTGGATTTAAGTTCAACGGACACTAGAGCTTGCATACCAAAATCTAGAGGTAGCGTGAGGTTCGGATCAGCTAACAAATGTGTAGAATTCCATGCTGCCGAAGTGTTGACAATAATGCCACTTTCGAAAAACAGCTTGAACCTTTTGCAAGAGCCTTAAATAATTTTGAAGAAGATTACTATCAGTATTTCCGAGCAAGACACCCAAAAACAACTGAAAAAGTATACATGTGTACACAGATCTTCAGGCTGAGTAATAGGTTCAGAAGCGGGCCGCATAATAGAAAGATTGCACTGAGCGTTTTCGGCGTTCCAGTGAAAGGAAATATTTTGTGGCACGGTCAGAGGAGTATATAGTGGTATACTTCAAATGATGCAGTACCTCTTCAGCCGCAGAGGAATGAAGTTGATGCAATTCCGCAGTAACAAGGTGATGTTTCCGGAGAATGTGAATCTAAGCCATTCAGTAAAGATTGTAGAGCAGATATATGCATCGATTCATGTGTCTTGAACGCGTAAGGGTAATCTTGGATAACCGTAAAACGCCTCAATGTCATTCTGAACCACGGTTTAATGAGATCTGGAATTGTAGATTCAGAAAACTCCGGTGATGTTATAAACTGATGTAACCAGAGCTTTAAAATTGTCACGATGCAATAAACGGCTGTCTGAGGTCCACGTTCGAATCCTAGGATTGAAAACAGCTTCATGATACTTAATCAACACAAGAGAGTGTTGAGTGCTTGACAAGGCGTGATAAGAAACAGTAGACACGCGTGGGAGCACAGTGGAAGAGACAAACACTGTCAAGACGAGCTGCAAAATTACGAAAGGAATGAGTCACTCTCCACGAGAAGACACGGAGAGCAGGGTTCAACACACGAAAAACGTCATGTAATTGACTGGTTTGAGCGAATGTCAATAAATGTTGGACAAGAAAATGTAGATGGTCAAGAGACACATTGCAATCCCGCTTAGCATCCAACATACAATTAAAGTCTCCGTCAAAGAAAACATGATCAGCTTCCGAGATGCAAGAAATGTTATTTATTTAATTTAATTGGAGGTTGAACGACCACCGTGAGCAACTCAATGGGCTATAAGCAGTCGCCCGTCCCTAATTTAGGGTCACTGGTTCCAGATAAGGGAGAAATCCACTGCTGTAAGACAAACACAACGTCCATGCCTCACGTGATTCGAACCCGGACCCCTTTCGGACGAATGATCAGAGGGCATTGCTTAGACCACTGCGCCACCGGGGCGGCACAAGAAATGTGGACTTCAATGCATTGGAGAACAGCTAATTTAGCATCGTCGTGTTAAGACAAATGAACATTGAAGATATGAAATCTGGTACTTCGAAACTTAAACCACATGTAAATAAGGGACCCATCACACTGATCGACAATTTTACACTCACTAATATTTGCCACGAAGCGATTGTGGAGAGCAATTGCAACACCAGAGCCAGGAGTAGAAATAGCATATTCATGATGAAACATAATGAACGAACTCTTAGCAGTTAGTCTCTTGGAACCATAAAACATCTGGAGAAAACGGTTGAATTTCTTCTAGGAGAATTGCATTCACTAAAGGGGTTGACATTCCCCTACAATTTAATGTAGCAAACGTATTCTTGGTTTATACCGTTAGAGAGAGAAACATTTCTCAACTGCTGGAGTAAGAATCTCTAGGAGTTTGCTAAATCATCTTTTCAAAGCTTTTCCAACAGGGTGCTTTACATCAAGAAGCGAAATGACAGACTGAATTTGAGCAACAAGGCTCGGTAAGTCAGTTGTGTATCCTGCACATACATCTTGGATTTTGTTATGTGATGTTTTAATAGTAACTAGATACTCGACGGGATCCTCAGAAGACATGCACCCACAAGGCATGTCCAATTGCTGAAGATATTACACTTCGAATTCACGTAAATCAGTATACGATTTTCTCTAATTAGTGTGATGGCAAGACATACTAAATAGATTGGGGTGACTCCCCACCAGACGCTGGCGTCGAGGGAAGGGACTCCTTTTCTGCATAAAGTGGCTCCTCTTGATGTTTGAGAAAAGGAAGATGATCAGATATCGGACTTTCATTTATCATTTCAGAAGCTAAGCGTTTCCGGGCATGTGCTTGTGCATCTACATCCATAGTATAATCCTTGGAATCTGATTCTGCAACATCAGTTGGAATCACGCGCTGCAACAATAAGGGTCTAGTGAACGTGTCAGTTACATCTTGTTAGGAAAAGGTAGGAGGCAAAGTACGTGGAGAAACATAAGATGTGGTACGCACCTCCGTCTTGAAAGACTTTGTAAGCTTAGTCATTATGAAACCATTACTATCAACTACCGACTGGGCTGGTGGCGGGGAAAATGGTATGTTCACCTGGAAAATTAGTTGTAACGGAATGTCCAGGTTGAGACAGGAGAGTTTACAGCTGTGTAGGCTTTTCCATAGCCTCCGTTGAGTGGGAAGGTTCAGAAGCAGGCTTATTCAAAAGATAAGGACATGCCGAACGTACATGTCCGTCTTGTGTGCAATAAAAGCATGTGTCACCCGCATGAACATATATTATATAATGCCAGCCAGAAAATGTTAATAAAATGAGCGAAGGTAGAGCATTGAGAGCTGCTTCATCAGGAAAGGCAACGCGAGCAACTCGTCGGGAAGTACAAACATGACCAAACTGGCCATCAGAGAGCATCCTCCATATCGGACCGAGAACATTCCCATGCTTTTTTAAAACATTAAGTATAGCTGAATCAGGTACATCTGGAGGTATATTCGTAAACATGACTTCCACAAAAAGATAAGTGGTTTCGGGATTAGGTTAAGAGATTTTTTTATTGGAGGTTTAACGATCACCGTGAGCAACTCAATGGGCTATAAGCAGTCGCCCGTCCCTAATTTAGGGTCACTGGTTCCAGGGAAGGGAGAGAGCCAGTGCCGTAAGACAAACACAACATCCATGCCTGACCGGGATTCGAACCCCTTACGGACGAATGATCAGAGGCCAGCGCCTTAGACCACTGCGCCACCGAAGCGGCATAACGCGTTTCAGCAGCATGCAATGTTTTCGGAGGAAGCAACATTTCTTGTGTAAGCCGATTTTAACCGGCGAAACATTTGAATTGTTTATTTGGGGTTTAACCACCACCGTAAGCAACGCAGTGGGCTATAACAATTCGCCCGTCCTTAATTTAGGGCCACCGATTCCAGAAAAGGGAGAGAACCAGTATCGTAAGACAAACACAACAGCCATGCTTCACCGAGATCCGAACCCAGACCCATTGTGGACGAATGGTCAGAAGCCAGCGATTTTATCACTATGCGAACGGGTTGCCAAACATTTGATTATGGAGTTCTGGATCACTACTTTCTGTATATGCGCACGAGAGGAGCATTTCAAAAATAGATATTTGCACGATTGTTTATTTTGATATGTTCAAAAAATTTGTTTTACCACATCTTCAGGAATTGCAAGCCGACATGTTGTTCCAATAACATGGTGGCTCCACCACACTTGCCTAAGTAAGAACGTTTCATAAGGAGTTTTCTAGCAGATGGATTGGTCGAAGTGGACCGACATTGTGTACTCCACTCCAGTTAAAAATCCCTTGGAAATTCGAATTGCAGTACAATCACTAATGATGTAGCCACGATCTCGCCTAATATTCCTGAACGCACTTAAAATGGTTCGCAATATTGTTTAGCGGTCGATTGTTCAGCTAAAATATCTGACATAAAAATCTGCGAGTCGAAAAAATCTTATATGCACATGACCTAAAATAAAATACAGGTACTTTCAAGAAATATTTTCTTTTTGTGATATTCCACGTAATACCTATTTCTTGTGATCTGTAATGTTTCCAGTAGAGGGCGCAAGTTCTTTTTTTTTTTTTTTTTTTTTTTTTTGAGGTTTAATGACCACCGTGAGCAACTCAATGGGCTATAAGCAGTCGCCCGTCCCTAATTTAGGGTCACTGGTTCCAGGGAAGGGAGAGAGCCAGTGCCGTAAGACAAACACAACATCCATGCCTGACCGGGATTCGAACCCGGACCCCTTACGGACGAATGATCAGAGGCCAGCGCCTTAGACCACTGCGCCACCGGGGCGGCCATTTTACTTTTTAAAGCAGCACATTTGGAGCTGTATCTGAGCATTTAAAACCACAATTAAAAATATTCCTCTTCGGTCATACGCAGGTAACCACGGTGACACTATATTATTCCCCTCCCTCCAAATAATGTACAATTTTCACGCCGGGGTGGGGGCGGAAATCAATTTTTCATTTGTCTCGACTTTGCTTTTTTTTTTTTTTTTTTTGATTGGAGGTTTTTTTTTTTTTTTTTTTTTTTTTTTGATTGGAGGTTTAACGACCACCGTGAGCAACTCAATGGGCTATAAGCAGTCGCCCGTCCCTAATTTAGGGTCACTGGTTCCAGGGAAGGGAGAGAGCCAGTGCCGTAAGACAAACACAGCATCCATGCCTGACCGAGATTCGAACCCGGACCCCTTACGGACGAATGATCAGAGGCCAGCGCCTTAGACCACTGCGCCAACGAGGCGGCAACTTTGCTTTTAAAAGGTACGATTTGAAAATTACTTATAACAGCAGATGCTTCGTGCAATATTTTGGGTTATCGCTCATTCATTTCTGTTTCGAACATTATACCAGCTTTTAAAAATTACATCGAAAATGTTTTCTCTAAGGTTTGCCTGTCCCAAAGCTTACGATCGCGCGCTTTATCTTTTTAAATAACGCAGTTTCTCCGCTAGCCAGCGTATATGTAGAAAATTTTCCCTTGCTGCTTCTAGGAGTCGCTTTTGAAATATAGTTTTTCTATCACATAGTTTTAACTATAAAGAATATTATGAGTAATTTTTTGTTTCTTTTCATAACTCACAGTTATGGTACCAGGGGGAGCTAGCGCAGATTACCTCCGATTCTAACAATCCGTTGGAAACATTCTTTCTTGCTAGGAAACCATTCCTTGTCAATAATAATTTGTGCCCATTTTTTTGTTCAAATAACGCGCAACTTACCCGCTAGTGGGGGGTAAAGTAATATCCATGTACAGTCTGACTACAGCCATTCAACCTAGAGGCTTGAAAATTTGCCCCGAACGTCAGCATATTGGAACTTAAACCACAAGTATCTTTTCGAATCGTTCAGTCCCCTCACGGTGCTTTTCTGCCATTTCAAAGTACCCATATCCCACGCTTCGAAAGTTTGCTTTACGCCACTTCGGTTTTACGAAAGATCTACATTAGTACCCGTTTACCCTAACCGAAAGAAATCCGAAGATGATTTTCGCTTTTACGAAAAAATAGTGAAAATAGCTTTCAGCGATTGCTTTGCAGTGATCCGTTATAGAGGCATCGTGCACACCGAGCAGCGAAAGTGGCTCCACCAAGTTCCTTTTGTCGAAAACTACACTTGGCGTCAATCAGTCATAGCTTTGAAGTGTGTCTTCGATGGATTTTGTGCATCGGTTACTAAGATGTGTCCTAGGATTCAGAAAATTCCTAGTGTTCGAACGGGTGTTACGCTTAGCATAAAACTAGACGTAATTATGGTTTTCGAGCGTTGTACGTGAGCTGAACTTACTTACGTCCAGCATTCGTACATTTACACGCAGAAAAAGTTTTGAATGCCGCCGAAGTTACTATTCCTTCTGCTAGTAGCATGGTAATCTCTTTTGGTCGGCATCTAGTAATGGATAAATTGGAAAGTATATTGCTTGAGTGGGTGTCCAAACTCGCTGTTCCGTTATCTTCTGCTTAATAAGAAATCAGTCTTTTTAATAAGCTGCGACAGAAAGCAATGTCGATGTTGATGAACATTGAATTTAAACTTTGTACAGGCTGTGGATTTATCATATCATTCCTGCCTTTGCTATACACTGAAGAGCAATTGAATTAGAGATACCTGTCTAGTAACGTGTAGCACCACCTTTCTCCCTGATGACGGCGGCGATTCATCTCGGCATGGACTCGACAAGACACCGGAAGCGTTGGGAACCCATACGGATCCACGACCCCTGAACAAGCTCCCACATTTCACGAAGATTTGATGGAGGGGGTCAGAGCCTCGAACATATCTCTCGTTGGATCCCAGATGTGCTCGATGGGATTGAGGTCAGGTGACCTAGCTGGCCAAGGACGCGAGGTCACGTCCGTGGAGTGTTCATCCAACCATTCGGATACAATTCGGGAGCGATGACACGGTGCATTGCTTTGTTTCAGCATGAGGTCCCCAGTGGGATGTTGAAGACTCACAAACGGGAGCAAATGGTTTTTCAGGATATCCCGGTAACGTTGACCTGTGAGGGACGATGTCACACGTAGAAGGGGTCCCATTTTAGTCCACGTAAACAGTCCCCAGTCGAGAATGCCACCCCCACCAGCTTGAAGAGTACCCTGCTGGCAAGAAGGATCCATGAGTTCATGTGGTTTGCGCCGTACTCGTATCCTACCATCCGCATGTACCAACGTGAATCTCGACTCATCAGTCCAGGCAACTTTTTCCACACGTGTACGGTCCAGTGGCGATGTTAATGCGCTTATGCTAATCTTTGCACCCTGTAATGTGCGGTCAGCAGCGGTACCCTCGTGGGACGATGGCTTCTGTACCCCATAGCGAGGAGATGGTTCTGGATGGTGTGGCTGCTTACACGTTTTTGTGCACCAGTGTTAAATTGCAGTGATTTCTTGCACTGCGGCCCGTCTACCCGCTGTCACAATGCGAGCTAGCCGATGATCCCCGCTCATCCACACGCTGTTGTCCACGGCAGTTCGCCCTTGCAGGGATGGTTTTACCGTATTCGATGTACTCACAGTGCACCAGTGACACAGTGGCTCGTGAAAACCACCAGAGCCTGCACGACTTCAGAGATGGAGTGACCCTATCGTCGGGCCCCGGCAATTTGCCCACGATCAAATGCGCTTAGATCCTTCGTCTTAGCAATACTGCGTCAGACTCTTACCGATTCCCCTTACATCACTCCTTATATTGTCCGATCGCTGCTACGTCATGTCATTTCCGTTTACTGGGCCGCCCACAGCGCCACATTTGCATAACGCCATCTATCTCTAATCCAATTGCTCGTCAGTGTATGTTAGTGCTATTTTACGTTTTTTATTAGGTCATTTTTTGGTTTCGGGGAGGCTCAAAACATTTTCCCATATAAATTAATGGTAATTGCTTTGCTTTATGCCATTTCACCTTAAGACTGGCTTTATAAGAACGCACTCCTTTCAGATAACGGGAGAAGCCTGTACAGTTATCGATTACCTATTGCAATATGGGTAATTGAACAGGCCGCCGACTAGTTAGACATATTAGAAAGCATCCCCTGGATTGTGTATTCCAGAGGGTATCTCTGTGCCTTCGTTTTGCGGTCTGCCGTTGACTGTCTGCAGGATGGCATTTGTCTGTGGTTTGTCTGGGTTCGAATCCCTGTGAAATATGGATGATGCATTTATTTAAGGCACTGCCTCACTTTCGTGGATCCAGTGGACCTAAATTCAGGACTTCCACGGCATATAGCCCACAGATTCGCTCAGTGGTCTTGACAATCCCCTCCACCCAAACACACAAAAGTGAAATTGCTAATTGTTACCCCGCAAGTAAGTTTATGTACTTTTCCTTCTTAGATTTGGGATTTATCTACTACCGTAAGCAACTCGATGGGCTGTCAGCCGTCCCTAAGTTTGGGTCACTGAATTCCAGGAAGGTAGCCAATGCCGTAGGACAAACGTGTCTCACGAGATTCGAACCAGCACCATCTAGTACGAATGGTCAGAAGCCACCCCTTAAACCACTGCGCCACCAGGGCCGCATTTTGGATCACGGCATTTCGAATTTTATTAATCTGTTTTGTCGTTGCTCCCTATCTGTTGCGAACGTCATACTGTTCTTGTCACGCAGTTACGGAATCTGAGTAGCTGGGTTCTGACGCCGGAGAAACTGTCGGAAGCCAGCGCAGTTGTCGAAACGCTAGCTTCCGACCATTCGCCTGTCATGTGGCCGGGTTCGAATCCCTTTGAGACATGGATGTCTTACAGCACTGGCTCTCTAGATTGCCTGGAGCCAGTGGACCTCAATTAGGAACGGGAGACTATAGCCCGTGCAGTTGTTTAAAGTGGACGTTAACCACCCACCGGTAAAAATATTTTGACCATAGGAACACCTAACGTGGTCTTTTGTTTGGGATTGAGGTTTATTTTATAATTAATTGGACCTGGTGGTACATAGACATGAAATATCTGTATTTTGTCTGTCTGCTGGTCTATCAAGTCAACGAGTACATACCGAACATGGTTTTTACAGTATGCTAAACGACCAATGTACACAGTAAGCCAATGTTGCTAAAGAAATACATCATGAACAAGTACACATCAAACATGTTTTTTTACAGTATGCTAAATGTCCAGTGTACACGGAGAGCCAGTGTAGATCAAATAACACATTGAGAGCCAGTGCCGAAAGACAAACATTCATGTTTCACGGGATTCGAACCCGGACCCAACTAGGACGAATGATCAGGAGCCATGACTTAGACAAATGCGTCACCGTGGCGGCGTTAATTAGTTAAATCATCTCAAACTGAGCATTGCATATGCTTACATAATTTGCTTATATTCATCTTGATTAATTCGCGCAACCGTCCAGGTGGCTAAGTGGTACGAAGCGTTGGCTTCTAATCCTTCGTCCAAAATCGGCATGGATCCGAATCTCGTGTGATGGCATGGATTGTGTGTGTCTACGGTACTGGCTCTCTCCCCTCCCTGAAACAAGTGATCCTTAATTAGGGAAGGGCGACTGCTTATACCCCATTGATTTACTCACAGTTGTCGTTACCCTCAAAAACAAAGAGGTTTGTTTTGGTCAGAGAGCTGATTAGATCTTTCCCTATTCTGAAACCAGTGGTCCAACGTTAGGAATAAGCAATCGCCTCCAGTCTACCCAGTTGCTTAATGTGATCACTACACCACCAAACGAAAATCCCCAACAATAATTGGAAAGTTTGCTCATGACGAGGAGTCTATCCTGGAAATAACAGTTGAACATGAATGCCGAATCCCTGCTTGCGCTTGAGGCGCAGATGGACAAATACTTAGTTCTTTGTTGTTAGGGGTAAATGGTATTAGGGCGCGATGCTTTAGTAACCTCTCTAAATCCTATAGCATTGTTTTAACTGCGGTGTTTAACAACAACTGTGGATTGAAGTCTACAAGAAGTAGCCCGTCTGTAATTAGCGGGACTGGTTCTACTGAAGGAAGAAGGCCTGACCCGTGGGACAGAGCCCACCATCCAAGTTTATTTCAGTACCCGGCCACGGGCTTAACTCAGATGATTAGCCAGAGCTACTGGCTAATCACCGGAGTTCAGCCGTAACCTAATGACTTCACCGACTCAACCAACGGGATGGCGAAGTTATGAACTTACACGACACGAATAACATCAAATGCACGAAAGAGTTGTATATTACTTTTTGGCTAAGTGTCTTGAATTGTAAACGAGCAATATATTTAAATCCTCTGGTTATTCCAAGGTGAACATATCGGATCCACATTTCAGGAAACACTGAAGAATTTTGTCATTTTTCTCCAATCCAAAAAATAATTGCCACAGACTTCAAAAAACAGGTATCGTAACAGAACACACGGTGAATTGCTTTTATTTGCCGAACCCCTTACTATTTAATAGAAGAAATATTCTTTTGAATGTTCTGACTGTTCATTTGAAGAGACCCGGGCCCATTCGAACGGACAGTCAGAACGCAGCGCTTAGACCATTGTTACACTGGAGAAGAATTCCGCATGTACTATAATACAAGTCATGCGCATTATTTTTCTTCGAAAAGTTGGATACAATTACCTGAAGATTAGACTTAAAGGTGAAAATAAAAAGTCTTAAAACATCCTTTTTATTGAACTGTGTTTGGTGCAGTTTACTCAATCATTCTTCGCATATACAAAATGCATTTTCTTGTTTATAGCAATTGTTGATTTATGCCAGTAAACGCACTATAAATGTTACACTTCCAAAATTTTTTAGTTCAGTATTTGTGAAGTACATTTTCTTCAGACTTCTTTGAAGATTCGGCTGCTTTGTTTGTAGGTTTAATGACCACCGTGAGGCACTTTCACTATTGTAAGTGTGTGACGCAAGATTTTTTTACCATGGCACGTATCAGATGTACAGCCCACATAGTCTTCACACCCATCCACATGGCATCTGGTTGGTGCATATGGTTTTTCTGGTGTAGAGCTTTAAATGGGCAAAACAACGCTAAGTACCACGGTATGTCATTAAAATCAAAGAGCGTAACAAAAAAATTGAATCGATACCCGAACGCAACATGCGATGAAGTAAAAAGCAGATAGAAAAACGAATTACACAAAAATGTAAAACGCCCATTCAATGTAAAAAAAGCAAAGCTCAGCAAATATCATCCTGATAGCATAAAAAGCGGTGCAGGGTTACTGGGTGGTCTTGCAGAATACGCAAAAGAAGAGAACGCTTATGAAGAAAACGAAAATATGCACGACAGTCTGAGCGAAATTAAACTTTTCGCGCATAATGGCACTGTTTTTTGTTTATTGGAGGTTTAACGACCACCGTGAGCAACTCAATGGGCTATAATCAGTCGCCCGTCCCTAATTTAGGGTCACTGGTTCCAGGGAAGGGAGAGAGCCAGTGCCGCAAGACAAACACAACATCCATGCCTGACCGGGATTCGAACCCGAACCCCTTACGGACGAATGATCAGAGGCCAGCGCTTAGACCACTGCGCCACCGGTGCGGCATAATGGCACTGTCTCAGCACACTTCGTAGCAACGAGTAAAATGGCAATCTCTGTGCTGAGACGTGAAAGTACAACTCTCTCCCAACATTTCGGCAAAAACTTAAAGACCCCGACTCCCAGAAATGGCGTTGCACTATAAAATTTGTTCCCTACCTTTCGGTACCAGAGACCCTGCCACATAATTTCCATATGTTCTCGAGTAGTAGGACAAGTTCCGTTTATACATTGGTAAGGTTTCTGCTTCGGTAACAGAGTCGGCCAATTAGTTTCCCTGTATCATAATATGGCTGGGATTTGTTTCGCTCGGGGGTTAGACAACCACCATGAGCAACTTATTACAGGTATAAAACAGTCTCCAGTCTTTACTTTAGGATCTTGGAATGGGCAGGTCCAGTGTCATCGCGTAAGCGCGCTACCATTGCCTAAACAGGGACTCTTTCCCGTCCCATTTGAGAAGAGTTATCCGAAGCCAGAGACTCAGACCACTCATCCACCATGAGGGCACGGCTGAGAACCCAGCAGAATCGGACCTGAAAATTGGCCTCTCGTAGAGAATGCATTAAACGTCTCACCAGACAGATTACTTATGAAAATTTGACTTCCCAGTCCTTTTAAAACTTCATTGTTTCATAGAGTGTACGGTCCGAACTACTCAACCACGTGACGAACGTTCACATTGCTCTTTAGCCGCATTTTTCGTGGTAACTTATCATAGCCTCGTAAAAACGTCGCATGTTTTTTTTTTTTTTTTTTTTTTATTATTATTGGAGGTTTAACGACCACCGTGAGCAACTCAATGGGCTATAAGCAGTCGCCCGTCCCTAATTTAGGGTCACTGGTTCCAGGGAAGGGAGAGAACCAGTGCCGTAAGACAAACACAACATCCCTGCCTGACCGGGATTCGAACCCGCACCCCTTACGGACGAATGATCAGAGGTTGGTTGGTTGGTTAATTGATGTTAATGCCGCAAGGGCCATGGTTGGCCAAAGAGCGCCAAACAAAAGACATCAAAACAAAACAAAATCAATAAAAAACGTACACAAGGTTAAAAACAGGCTGATGTGGTAAAAATGAAAGATGATAGTGAACAAGTTAAAAGCTAGATAAGTTTAAAAAAGTCAATATCTTGTAAAAACGAAAACACTGCTTTTAAGTCGCAGGCTTCGCCAATAATGGTTTGCAGCGTAGCTGCTCCTTCGTCCAACAGATGAGAGTGAAAATGACGAAAACGATGATCACAAAACCGAACACAAGTACACAAAACATGAAGGACAGTGAGACGACAGTCGCACGCCTCACACACCGGGACTCTCTCGCCACACAGCAAAAAGCGGTGAGTAAAACGACAGTGCCCAAATGCGGAGACGTGCAAGAACAACTTCCTCACGACGGTGCGTCCGCAAACTAGACTTCCATAGACCGATCTGTGGTTTGATGGCAGAGTTTATTGCTGCCCTGCTGAGACCACAGGGACTGCCACTCATCCATAACAAATTTCCGGATCAACGGCCGATAATCTCGGAAAGACAGTGGCAGCCGAGCTGGCGCCATGGAGGAAACAGACCTGGCAGAAAGATCTGCCAGCTCGTTACCCCGGATCCCAACATGGCCAGGAACCCAACAGAATCGGACCAGGAAGCCATCACCCTCCAAAGTTCCAAGAAGACGACGGACATCACGGATGACAGGTGAGTCCGTGTCCTCTGGAGAAGATAAAACTTGGATGACGGACTGGGAATCTGAGCAAATCAAAGCGCGACGATGAGATCTAGACCGTATGTGACACAACGCGAGGTGTACCGCACGCATCTCTGCCGAAAAGACAGTAGATTCAGGCGGAAGCCTCTCAGCATGGGAGGCATCGCCACACACGAAAGCGGAACCAACAATTCACCGGATTTCGACCCGTCAGTAAAGACAGGCACGAAATCCGGAAAGAGATACTGTTTCTCGGCAAAGAGCTGCTGGTACACCAGAGCAGGAGTGGAAGACTTTGGCCACACACAAAGGGAAAGGTCAGCCGTTGCTTGAACCGGCCGCCAAGGCGGTTCATTGTAGAACCGGGTCAAACCAATCCTTGACAAGTCTAGACCAGCATCGCGCACCAAGGTCGACAACCGAATCCCAAACGTCGGAACACAGGAAGGCCGGTGTGAGAATAGGCGGACACATTGTGGTTGGAAAATGGAACCATGCAGTGGATGATCAGGAAGAGACTTCAACTTGGTGAAGAATTGAAGAGACAGCTGCTTACGTCGGATGCACAACGGCGGTTCATGGGCCTCGACATACAGGCTATGCACGGGAGAGGTACGGAAAGCACTAGTGCATAGCCGCAGAGCCTGGTGATGGACAGGATCCAGAGGCCGCAACACGGAAGGACGTGCCGAACCGTACGTTATGCAACCGAAGTCTAATTTTGACCGAATCAGAGAATGGTAAATGCGAAGCATTGAGCACCTGTCAGCCCCCCCAAGATGTTCGAGAGAGGACCTTCAGGATACTCAAGGACTTCGTGCACTTCACCTTTAAAGACTGGATGTGAGGTCGGAAGGTGAGTGCTCGGTCAAATGTTAGCCCAAGGAACATGACTTCTGACACCACAGGGATGGTAGAACACCCCAGACGGAGGTGAGGGTCCGGGTGAAGACCCCGTTTGCGGCAAAAATGCACGCAAACGGTCTTCTGGGTCGAGAAGCCAAATCCATTGTGGGAGGCCCAGGTAGAGATCTTATTAATGGCCGACTGCAGCTGCCGCTCAATGGTGCGCATGTTGACAGATGCGCAAGAGATCTGCAGATCATCCACGTACATGGAGCCACGAACCGACGGTGGAAGTAGAGTGAAAATATGATTTACACGAAGGATGAACAATGTCACAGAAAGAATGGAGCCTTGAGGGACACCCTGCTCTTGTGGGTATAACGCAGAGAAGGTCGACCCGACGCGCACACGGAAACTCCGGTCCTGGAGAAATCCGGCGATGAAAGATGGTAGGTTTCCCCGCAATCCGCACTCTTGCAGATCACGGAGAATGCCGTATCTCCAGGTGCGGTCGTAAGCTTTCTCCATATCGAAGAACACGGAGACCATGTGCTGACGCCGGACAAACGCCTCTCTGACAGATGTCTCAAGGCATAGATGATGATCTGAGGTGGATCGGAATTTCCGAAATCCACTCTGATGAGGTGAAAGAAGGTGACGTGATTCCAAATAAAAACCAAACGAAAATTGATGATGCGCTCTAGTACTTTGCAAAGGCAGCTCGTCATAGCAATTGGTCGGGAGTTCAACGGGTTAGCGGGATCTTTACCAGGTTTGAGAACAGGAACGACAATGGCAGTGCGCCAAGATTCGGGAAAGTCACGCTCGTGCCAGATCCTGTTAAACAGGACCAGCAGACATTCAAGAGAGGACGGAGAAAGGTGCTTCAGCATTTCATAATGGATGTTATCCGGTCCGACAGATGCTCGGCCGGACCGATTCAGGGCAATCTTCAGTTCGACGGCAGTCAGCGGGCTGTTATAATCGGCAGCGGAAAACGGTCTAAAGGAAACCTTGGACCGTTCAAGCCGCGGCTGTACCTTCCGGAACGAAGCAGCGTAATTGCGGCTGCTGGACACCGAAGAAAATGCGGCGCCCAAACAGTCAGCAATACCCTGAGCGTCAGCAACCGTTCCTCCACCACTCTCAAGAATGGAGATTTCCCCAGAAGGGTACTTACCCCGAATCTTGCGGATCCTGTCCCAAACGATTTTAGAGCTGGTAGTGGTGTTAATCCCGGATACGTATCGTATCCAAGATTCCCGTTGGCTACGACGACGTACCAAACGCGCGTAAGATTTGGCCCTCTTGAAAGCAAGTAGGTTCGCGTCGGTGGGGCACCGACGAAACCTACCCCAAGCCCGATGTTGGGCCTGACGAGCTGTCTTGCAAGTGGAATTCCACCAAGGTCGCGGACAACGTGGAAGTTCAGTCGAAGACCGAGGGATGGTAAAGTCTGCCGCGTGCACAATACAATCCGTTACCGCCGCAACAGCATCATCGATCGTACCCGAGGTCACCATGACTGGAGTAATGATCGCTGAAGCCGTGAATGAGTCCCACTTGGCTCGATCGATAACCCATCTAGCAGGGCGAGTAGGATGACGGTACACGTCACCTGCTAGACGGAGAAGGATGGGAAAATGATCACTGCCAAGGGGATCATCAGACACGCTCCAGGACCAGTCAGGATATAACGATGGCGAACTCAAGGACAGATCAATGGCTGAGTACGAGCGGGTGGGTTCATGAAAATAAGTGACTGCCCCGGTGTTGTGGAGACAGAGGGACGTGTTGGAGAGAAGGGACTCAACAACACGGCCCCTGGAGTCACGAGTGGTAGAGCCCCACAACGGATTGTGTGCATTGAAATCTCCTAAGATGAAGAAAGGAGGCGGCAGCTGGTAGACTAAATCTTCCAGATCCGAAAGGCGCACTGCTGCATTTGGTGGCATGTAAATGGAACACACTGTGAACAGTGTGTTCACAGACAGTCTCACTGCCACTGCCTGCAAAGACGTCCGAAGGACAACTGCAGTGACAGGAATACCATGAGGAACAACAACGGCCACTCCTCCGCAGGCGATGACACCTTCCTCATGATCTTTGCGGAAAATGGAATATCTGCGCAGCGGAAAAGTGTCCGTTGTTCGAAGCTTTGTCTCCTGGAGGCAAACGCACACAGGTGTGCGAAGACAGTAAGCCTTTCAGATCATCAATTCTTGATCGCAGACCTCGGCAATTCCACTGAATGAGCGTAGCCATAATGAAAAATAAAAGGAAAGGATGAAAAACGAAAATGACAGACGACTAGAATGTCTCCGAGTCGTCCATCAGCTCCTGACCATCTGCAATGTCCGGAGGCAACACAGGGCTGTGCTTACTCACACAGGCTGCGCCACCGGGGTCTTTGTGGGTGTTACCCCGCTCTGTTTCGAGGGGGACGATCCTGGTTTTACCTTTGCCGGCTTCTTCCTAGATGCGCCCTGGGACTGGGTCCCAGTGCTGGCAGAGGATGTTGTCTGCACAGAGGATGTTTTAGGCGTCGATGTGGATGGCGCCTTGGATGCAATGCGGCGAGACTTCAGTGCTCTCCAATCCGGCAGCAACGATGTCCTCAAGATCATAAGGACACCGCGCTGGGAGGGACACATCAGTCTGCACCGCAACAGTAGCCTTCTGGACCACAACCGATGCATAGGAGCGCCGGCCTGTTGGTAGAGGAACTATCCGCCGTCTGGCTTCAGGATAAGACAGATGTTCTGTCGTCTTCAGGCGTTGGATAGCCTGCTCCTCGATCCACTTTGGGCACTGCTTAGAAGAAGCCGGGTGAGAACCCTCGCAATTGACACAATGATCCGCCTCAGCGGAGCAGTCCGCCAAAGAGTGTTCTGGCGACCCACAGCGTCCACACTTCGCTACATTACGGCAAGACTGCTGGGAGTGACCGTAATGCTGGCACTTGAAACATCTCAAGGGGTTCGGAATGTATGGGCGAACATCGAGCCGCAAGTACCCCGCCTTGATGGAAGTCGGCAGGGTAGGGGAGTCAAAAGTGAGCACGATGTTCCGGGAGGGAATAGACTTCCCATCCCGCCGGAAAAGAATGCGGCAAACCCCAGTGACATGTTGTTCCCCAAGTTCTTCCAGCAATTCCTCATCGCTGCATTCCAGCAGGTCGCGGGAGTTGATAACACCGCGAGAGGAATTGAGGTAACCATGGGGAGATATTTGGACTGGAACGTCCAGCAGAACGGTCGTCTCCAGCAAGGTGGCACTGTGACGAGGATTGGAAGTCTCCACAAGAAGATCCCCTGACGGGAGCTTCTTGACACTCTTTGGTGAGCCCGCAACGGCCTGAAGAGCCTTATTAATCCAGAAAGGACTCTTCGAACCGAGGGATTGTGCTGGATCAACAGAATGAATAAGAAGAAACAGAGCGTTGCAGTTGGAACTGAGTAGTTTCTTAGTGGATGAGGGCGACCCATCCTCCACACGGCGCTTCAAAGGAACAGCATGGGAAACATTTGTTTGCCATGAAGAGAAAAGATTCGTCCGCCGACCTCCGCACCCACTACCGAGCCCAACGAGGGAGAGCCGGAGGTCCGCAAGCCCAAGAGGACGCAGGACACGGCTCTAGGGATAGTCAGCGGATATAGCAAGTTGGTAGGGCAGACACACGCTCAGCGTGCACCCAGACTTTCCCGTGCCCGGAGAACACCCCTTTGGCATGCCCACCCTACCCCCCAACTCACCCAGCCGAACAGAACGACAAGCCGCTAGAAGTCGGGACGCAACTCGGCCACAGACTTCCTGACCAGGAGTGGGTTAGCTCCCAGCCTCCCGTTTAGGGTGAAGCAGAGGGCAAAGAGGAGTGTTGGCTTCTGGAGACACTACAACCCGGCCCCCAAATACCTCAGCCTCCAGCATCCTCATTTCCACCTGTACGGGTCACCGCACACGGCAAACATGCAGGTAGGTCTAAGCTAACCAGCTCCGGAAAAACAGAAAATGTAGCAGAAAAAAGAAAAGACAGGGAAGAGAACGAGGAACAAAACCCAGAGCTGGCGCCTCATCACAACCTCAGCAGCCTACAACTGAGGCGGGTACATGCCATTATATGAACTGAAGATGAAAAAAGCAAAACAATAAGAGAAAATCGGCTCGGGCCGTGGGGACGCCATCCCCCATCAGCTGGATGAACAGCTGTCCCTTCGGTGATGGTATCGTTCAAGAGTAAACAAAAAGTACTCCGTCACAAGGTGAGCTCGGGCCGTGGGGGCGCCGCTCCCCAAATAACTGGAAAACCAGTTATCCCCGTGCGGGGAATGATCAGAGGCCAACGCCTTAGACCACTGCGCCACCGGGGCGGCCGCAAGTAATTTAACTGGTTGATAACGAGGAACAGTACACGAATTATGTAGGAAATAGTAACACTATACTAGTGATCCGGTTTATTGGCGTAGGAAATAGGCAACAGTTTAAGCTTTCGCACATTAACCCGCTTGCTTTTTAAAGGAAGTTAGAAACAAACAATGAAACGTTCATGAAAATTTGCCTAACTTCCTTGAACATGCCATCTGGTTGATGTGCGAAAGATTGGTAACACTTGTGTCCATTTTCTCCGCCAATAAAACGGATCACTAGTATCGTGTTACTATTTCCTAATCTTTAACTGGTTTGTTTTAATGCAAGCCTTGTGGTTGCAAAACATATCACCTGGAGCAACTTGTTTTTCTGAAGGAGCTGCTACAGTTAGTTTACGTTGTGACCCTAGAAAGCATCCATAATAGCAAAGCTTGCCGTTTCAGTAATGTCTGGAGTATGTCCCGCAGATTTTACCCGATCTGCCGTTTGTTCCAAGATTATCCAACCATTCGGCTGCACTCTAGTATATATTCCACAAAGAAAATACATTCCCTTAGGCATAGTTTTCCGTAAAAGAATTTAGAACTGCCGCAACTTTCTGTAACTGCAAGTATTACCGTGCATCCTAACTTCAAGTTACTAACGACTTTCATAGAAACACGCGACGACACTTTTCGCAATTTCATGTTGCGAGCATTAGGGAAAACACTGGCGTCTGATCAGCATTCGATTACAAGAAATTGAAAGCTTAAAAATAAATTTTTCAGGGTAACTCGCAGGCAAATTTTCCATTTACTCCTCATGGACAGATTATGTAGTCACCTAAACCAGCAAAACTCGCTTTAAACTCGTTGTCTGAAACGTGTGGGCTGTTTCTCGCGTGCCTCAGTTTAAGGCATTTCGTACGAAACATTACAGCCATTGCTACGAAGTTCAACTAACCCTTTCATACGCGGAAACTTGCTAGTTGTAAGTTTTAGACACATCCTGGCCCTTTCAATGCCGATCTGTAAATCAAACTGTACCCGAAATCATCCGGACGTATTGTCTCCAAATTTGTAGTTATCCGCAATTGAAAATGGTCAGAGCTCACGTATTTTACGAAAGTTCCCCCCCCCTTCACTCGGAACAGGTCCCTTCCCTCTCCTCATCGCAGCAGTACCGGCAGTAAATATGTCAGAGATAAGCTCTGCTTTAAAGTCCTTTATTCTCTGCTCTATGACTCAAAGCTGCAATTAAATAGCTGTTGCGTTAAAATACCACCAGATGACGACATCTCAGTTGCTGAGACCATCAGTACGCATTCGTGTAGTCAGATGCTGACTGATAAACCACGCATGGCGCTGAGAATTGTTGGCGCTGTAGCGTAAATTCGAACGCACTCGACTAGTTATCGAGAGTTCTGGGGTTCGATCCCAGCAGTGCCGGAATACAATTTTTCAGTTGCTATGCGTTGTTTATAAAATAACGTGGATAGAGCGATGACATTGTCCATTTACATTATCTCCACGTATTTAATATATATTAACCATGACTCAAAGGTTGATGCGCAATTGTTAGTCACGGTGACACATATCATGCCATTGAAACAAGTTATCCCTTTTTCTTTGTTTTGTAGCTAATGCTGAAGCTGGTGATCACACAAACGATTAGATTCACCTCCCTAAATGAGTACTTTGAAAAACAAAGCTAAGACAAATGCTACGCTTTGTGATGCTCTTTTCTTTCAGGTCGTTCGTAAATATTAGACCAGAGCATCCCACCATTCATGCCTGATCTGTGGGCCTACCATGAGCCTACTCCGACAACGGTCAGAGGCTCTACGCTTAGTCCACTGCACCACTGGCAGCGAAATTCTCAGGGAACCATTGTGCGTTTAAAAAAATGGCCGCTTCGGTGGTGCCTGGGTCTAAGCTATGACTTGGCCATTTGTCCGGAATGACTCCGGGTTCGAATCGCGGCGAGGCATCTGTTTTGTCTTTTGGCCCTGGCTCTCCCCTTCTCTGGAATCAGGGGATCTAAATTAGGTACGGGAGACTGCTTGTTGCCCATAATTGTTCACAGTGGCAGTTAACCCTGCCCCCAAAATTAACAAGTATATTAGGCAATCATTGTGATGTTCTGGTCGTGCAAGTCATTCACTGAACGTGCTCCGGAAGAATTCAAGAATCTGTTCCAGCCGCATTCAGCCCTCTTTATATACAACGGATTTAATCGTTCGTGCTGATTTCAGCTTAATTCGCTCACCCAGAGTTCATTCCAGCTTCTCAAAGAGTAACACCGCTTTATTTTTTAGTTTCTGCCAGTCTAGCGCCAACTTTTCGTTAACTGAAATCTACCTTTCCGCACCTTTTTCTATATTTTGTAGTGAACAAAACTACTTTTGTCTCACAGCATATTATGAACTATAACCAGAATCTAAGAGAAATCGCACTTTGCTATACCACCGGCACGCTCCGATAACCCTACATCACGCGTATGCGGTACAGCGGGCCTAGAATAGCTAGTATACATTGTTTAGCGCTAATGATCGAAGTCTTAATTATTCACATTCCTAGCTACGTGAGCAAAGTCACGTGGTACAGCATGCACTGCTTTGTTTGCATATCTTCTTAACAGATGTAAGCAGGAAATGCAAAATCATGCGAGGATGTCTTACAATATCCACTTCTGAGCCGCAAAAAATACTGCCAAAATTGTGATGAATTTCTATACATTTCATATTTTTTTTATTATTGGTTTAACGACCACCGTGATCAACTCAATGGACTATAAGCAGTCTCCAATTTAGGGCCACTGGTTCCAGGGAAGGGAAACAGGCAGCGCCGTAAGACAAACTTCATCCATGCCTCACCGGGATCTCAACCTGGACCCATCGCGGAAATAAACAGAAGCCATCGCTTAGATTATTGCGCCACCTGGACGGCATTTCATCCTTCTTGCCTGAAAATAGGTCGCAAAAAAAAAAGCTAGCAAGTATGCGGAAAATCTTTATAGCATAGGATAAAAAAAATATTGGATCCGATGAAAGCGCCTCGTGAAAAATATTTTATTCTGCTTCTTAGAATGAAATCTTAGGCAGGCTGGGCTATATTTGTACTTTGAAGTTTCCACTAAAGAAAAAATCTAATTCCAGACGTGGACGTTGTGCGTGTATTATGGCATTAGCTCCCTCTCTTCCTGGGAGCAGTGTCCCAAATCAGGGACAGGTGACTGCTTGCAGTCCAGAGTCGCTCGCTGTGATCTTTAAACCTCTGGAATTTATGTAAACTTTGAACATTTTCATCATTACCTGCGTCGTGGCCTCTTATCGTTCGAGTTCCGATCTGCTTCAGTCCAGAAAAATACATAGATCATACGTCTCCCCTTCCCTAAAAGCAAATACCCCAAATTAGGGATGGAAAACTGTCTTAGGAGTTCACTATGGGCTGGTTAAACCCCAAACCTAAAAGGAAGTAGTGAATACGTCTGTATATTCCAAAAAGAAGTTATCAGCATATTTTACATTGCATATAAAGGATATCTTTTTTAAACTTACGGTACTCTTGAAAGTATTTTAATAGTTTGGTCGTAGTTTGTTTCTCTGCGATCAAGAATATTTGCTGTTCGTCCTCTCGAGGCAAAGGTACCTATACAAATTAATATTTAGGTCACGTTTCCCAAAAAAAACTTTAAAGAAATAGAAAGACTTGCAAAATCTGTAAACTTATATACAGTAAGAAATTTTCCAATAAGGTTTCCAGAAGCGATTGTACTTTGACAACAGGTAGGAAAGACAATTGCACGATCCTCTTGTTTTTAAATACTTTGGGCAAATTGGAGGGAGGGTTTATGACCACTGAACAACTATGGGCGATAAGCAGTCGCTCGTCCGTAATTTAGAGCCACTAGTTCCAGAGAAAGGGGAACTCTAGGACCGAAAGAAAACATTGCCTCACCGGGATTCTAACCCGGACCCATCTCCGATGAATGGTCAAAAGTAATAGCTTAGACCACTGCGCCACAGGAGCAGCCACATTTTTTGAACACACGATTCCCTTAAAAATACATTGCCGGCCCTGTCATAGTGGACTAAATGCAGGAGTCTGACCGTTGTCCGAGTAAACTCATGTTAGAGTCTCCCAGATGAGGCATGGATGGTGTGCTTGTCTTATGGCATTAGCTTTCCCAAACTTCTAACCAGTGGTCCCAAATTAATGACAGGCGGCTGTTTAACCCACTGAGTTGCTCACGATGGTCGTTAAGCCTAACACAATAACATTCACTTGAAAGATGTAAATTTTGTTTTCTTTTTCTTAAATTATTTATTGGTCCATGGTAATACAAAACTTTAATTCATACATTGATCGTGGTGAACAGATACATCTCGAATTCAGACAAATACAGTATTGTGCGTCACAGGGTACGAATATTATGCAATGCATCGAAATCATCAAAATACAGGTCGAACAGCACGCTAGATTTACAAACAGAGCCAATGCCGAAAGACAAACACAGACATCCATGCTTTACCGGGATTCGGACCCAGACCCTCCGTTGGGCGGAGGAGGAAAAGCAATCGTTTAGACCACTGCGCCACCGTGGCGGCAATAAGACATAAAAAAAAAAAAAAAAAAAAAAAAAAAAATTATTTTGGTGAGGTTTAACGACCACCGTGAGCAACTCAATGGGCTATAAGCAGTCGCCCGTCCCTAATTTAGAGTCACTGGTTCCAGGGAAGGGAGAGAGCCAGTGCCGTAAGACAAACACAACATCCATGCCTCACCGGGATTCGAACCCGGACCCCTTCCGACGAATGATCAGAGGCCAACGCCTTAGACCACTGCGCCACCGGGGCGGCCATCCCAAAATTAAGGCATAACAGTTGAGCTAGACATAGCACTTACAAATAATTAAAGTCGGTTATGAAGTGTACCTCAAAATTCCAGCTTTGTATTTATGTAAAACTAACCTTGTTTCAAGAACAATTATTACCGAACAGTCTAAAAATGATGTATAGCTTTCTCAAATAAACGTTTCGAATTATCAAATTTTAAATCACAGTTTAGGGCTATTATAGTAATCTATTTTCCCCCCCCCAACCGATAAGAATAAGTGTATCAAGATGAAAAAGCGTCTTAGGATTTGCTTTTGAAAGGTAAGAATGAAACGCGCCAATATTTCATAGCTAGTACAAGTTGTTCCATCATTCTACTAGTTCCATAAGCCTGCAGTTACTCGTAAACAAAACTATTTCATTCCAGTAACTATCTCAAAGTCAAAGATTTACCGGCTGGTAAACGTAAATTCACTTACATACGTAAGTTCACTCAATAATATTAGGAGGAAAAGGGAGAAATACTTCCAGAGCGTTTCCCAGTATAAATACTTTATTTTCGAGAAAACATTTTTGTCCATCAGAAGCCGGGTTAAGATCAGGCTACAGTCTCTCATTTCAATTTTCGCATATCTTCACAACTCCAGTCTGTGCAATTCTCACTTAATTGACTTGTAAGGCAAACTGGGCACTTCGTCATTGAGTTTCAGTTAGAGAGTGCCATACTTCAGAAATTAAAATGACTTTGTAAATTTCCCTGCACTAAGGGCCCCACAATATCTCAATAGCGCAGTAAAGGCATACGTATTACAGAGTCACCTAAGTCTACAGGCACAGTTCTAACATGCAGTCTTTCACGTGCAAAAAGGAGGAACTGCACCGGTTCAGGCTTTAAACGATAAGTCCGAAAAGTGATCTTGCGGTAAATTTGTCACGCAAGAGAGCAAGTGGTCAAAATTACTTTTTGATTGAGGGTTTAACGACCATCGTGATCAAATCAATGGGCTATAAGCAGTGGCTCTAGTCCCTAATTTAGGGTCACTGGCTGCAGGGAAGATAGAGAGCCAGTGCCGTAAGACAAAAAAACAATATCCATACCTCACCGCAATTCGAACCCGGACCCGTTCCACTACGCCACCGGGTCTTCTGGGCAACCGTTCCGATGAAGGAAATATTCGCGGCGACGAATCGACTGCAAATCAAGTTCGGTGCTAGATTAGAACAATTATTTTTGTCAACTGATTTAGAAATTCCAGTTGACATGCCATGTTTTCCAGTTAGAACTTGCAATCTGCATTCTTCAGCTCCTGTTGCTTTTTGCCAACGATTACATTTTGCTGACTTACAGTTACAGTTTTTCCATCCAAGTAATTAATGCATTAGTGGTTAACAGAAAAAAGGTGTTTCTCCTCGAAGTAATGTCGTTTTGCGTAAAAGCTGAAATGCTTGGGAAAGATTAGTTTTGAACGGCCGCAACATTTGCAGAGTAGTCAGGGACGCGGGTTTCGGGGTAGTCGTCAGGTGTAGAGTCCTAGATGATGCATTGGTGGGGTATTTGTTCTACGGCCTGTCATCTGAAACCAGTGGCCCCAAAAAAAGGATTGGTCCGTTTATAGCTCTACACCAGGGGTGCGGAACCTGCGGCCTCTGACCATTCACTGCGGCCTTTTGACCGAATCCAAATTTTGCAGAACAAAGCCTTTTATTTTTGTTAATATTTTAGTTAGTCGTTTACTATGTTTATTTCAATCTTAAAATGACAGTATTTAAAATATCAAGGAGTAAAATACTAAACCAAATAATGCTCCTCGACTGACTGCCACAGTTAAGACAAGTCATAAGGAATATTTTGACACCACCTACGCTCACGATTTCGTTTTATGACTCCTGAAGAACTACAGATGGAATTAGAGTTCTCAGAAGTTGGCATTTTAAAGTCCTTATTTGACACTAAGAAAGATCCAATTGAAATATGGAAAAATACAATAGAATACCTACACCAACAACATGCACCAAAAAGTGATTTTTTTGCTTTTCAACAGCTTATTGCTGTCAATCTACATTTTCTCACCTAACCCAAATAAAAACTTCCTTAAGGTCACAAATGACTGATACCTACCTAGAGGACCTCCATGTTGCAATCAAATATTCAAGTGCTTTGCAACAAAAACCAGTCACAAAGTCATTAAAAGGTTAGTTAGCTTTAGAATTAACTTTTAGTTTTTGATGTTAGTTGGTAGAGATAAAGATTAGATTTTTACAAAATTGTGATTTTTGTAGTATATTGAAGTTTCTTGAATGTGGCCTTATTAGAATGCAATTAAATTTATGCGGCCTTCAGACATAAAAAGGTTCCTCCCCTCGTCTCTAAAACTGTGTTCATGGTGGTAAATAAACTCAAAAGATTCTAACAGCTCTACTCCTGTGAAACAGGAAAACAGTCATACTAGAAAACATGCCATTGTGTCTTGCTCAAACTATGTCGAAACAAATTCTTGTAGTTGTAACAATTCAGTTTTAATTTCAGTTCTTGTTTAATTACATTTTGATCTAGTTCTTTGTCGCATTTCGCATAATTTGTCTCGACGAAACCCAGAAAGTGCAAGACGCCCTGAAAATATATAGTCCTCATTCTTTTAGATCAAGTGAACACTAAAGAAAACCCGCAATCGTTTCAGCTTTACTTCACCTATAGTTTCAAGTTACCAGTCTAGAAATGTCAAACTATATTTTATAGGTTTGAAGTTTCTGCCAAGCAGACTTAGGTTTTTGTTTCAGTAGTCAGCTGTCCAAAGGTGAATTTATATCATACAGCACGAGAAGTGACAATGGGTTCGATTTTTGTTTCTTTAAAGGATTAACTTCATGGAAGTTAATCTTTTCGCCAGAGCAAAAAAATCCGAGCATCGGTGTCATTAACATTCTAACTGCTAGTACTAGTAGAGAATCACGAGTAGAAACTAGTTCTAAAGAGATTATTTGTCCGACTACTGCTAGTCTTCAGATTTTGAAACTTGTCCCAAAGCAGTGAATCTGAAGACACTACTCATTTTATAACAAAACCGAAGACTAAATTACACGCTTGATATGCGTCTGCAGTTAACTCTTAAATTTTTTAAAAGACAAACTGTAAGAGCAATATTTCAAGACATCACTTACTGTTGGCCGTCGAATTACTTAACCGTACCACACTGCGGAAGTAATTTAATGAGAATCCCTCGATGTAGTTTGAGAACGCTATACTTTTTCTAGAACAAAGCAACTCCAAGAAAATTAAGTACTCCGAAAATGTTTACTAAGAATTCCAGAGGAAATGGCCATGCTTGATCAAAAAAAGCTTCGTAATGCAAAACATTTGCAAAAAGTTTGGCTTCAGCAGTGGGAGCGCCAGCCGAACTCTGAGGGTAAAATATTTACTTCCTAACTTTGTTAAACCAACGCCACACAAACTTCACCCATTCTGAATGTCGATCTAGATACTCAACCATTATATATATATATAAACTATTTTCTGTAGTCTTAAGCATTGGTGCACACACTCAAGAATTCAAGCAACCGAGGGCATCCATCTTGTCGCTACTTAGAAATTTTCTAAGGCTGGATTCTGACCATTCGCCAGAGATGGACCGGGTTAGAGTTGCTGTGATGAATGGATTGTGTTTATTATAGCTGGGCTGTCTTTCCTGAAGCCAGTCGCTCAAATTAGGGATGGACTACTGCTTATAGCTCACCGAGTTACTCTGGTCACGCCCCATACATATCCAACAACAGAAGTATTTCACGTGATTTTTTTCTATGTAACTTATTAAAGAAATAGTGATATCTTCAGCACGAGACCACCATCCGTTTAAGTTTGCAGGACTATATCAAACACTGACTATCAAACAATTACTTCTCCATACCTGCAGTTCTTTGATGTGGGGACAGTTTCATAACACACGAAAGGTCAGAAAGTTCTAATATAGTTTGCTTTATTAATCGGCGTGGACTCAAAGGCTCGACTGTAGTATTTCTGCGGCCGTAGACACTTGTTTGGCGAGCCGTAATAGTATTTCTGACTGAAACACTTGGTTCTTAGAGGTTTAAATGCTAGTTTTCAATCCGATTTCAGTAACAATTTTTCCTTAACAGCAAGATACATTTAAAAGTGTTACATAAAGGAAATGCATTAACCCGAAGCTTCTTTACTTGTAACATGAACTAAGAATGCCATTTAGGAATGCTGAAAATGTCACTGTACATTACTTTTGTGAGTAGGATTGCATTAAGTTTATTCATTCCTTTCATAAGGAACACCTTGAGATTAATTTTACTCAAACGATCTGCTGTAGCCAAAAGTGTGGGAATTTTAGTCCTATTAATTTAGCAAAATCTGTGTTCTGCTTTCCAAACAGCCCAAGAGATTTATCTGCAGTTCTGTTTATTCACTACACCGTTGTGAACTGTACGAGTTGCTGGCCTCTGGCCATTTAACAGAGATAAGTCTGGTTTGTTTTCTTTTCCTGGAACCAATAGCCATAGATTAGGGACGAGCGACTGCTTATACCCCTTGGAGTTGCCAATGGGGAGGGGACGTTAAACCAGAATTAAAAAAAATACTTTCAGGTGCAGGGAAATTTTCTTCTTGTGAAGTGTTTCCAGAATAATTTTTTAATGAAATAAATTTCCAAATTTAGAAGCAACATCAGCCACCATTTTTGGGACCCTACCCCATAGACTGGGGATCGGGAGAAGTTTTCCCCTCTGTGCCAGTCCCAGTCAATGTTTCTGACAAGGCCACCCCTACCTGAGGTAGAGCTGAGAACATAACTGACTAGTCAGAAAATTATCACTCACGATCACTGGACAAATGAACTAATTTCCTCCGTTAAGGAAGAAACATAGGATCAATTTTCTTTTTAAATGGAACTTATTTAAAGTAGGAATTGCGTAGAAGAGAAACTAATTGTGAATTTGTCAAATATACTGGTGACATATGCGGCTGCGCAGCTTTCGCTTTAACCCAGTTTTGCTATTGTGGGTGGAAATTCACCATGCCTTAGGATAGATAGAGTGCTTCACGTTTATTTAAAAATAACAAATTGAAACATTTCATATAAAAAGGCAGTTATTAATCCATAATTTTAACTATTAGAAGTGTGAGTGAATATTCTCCCAGTGTATTAGTAGCGTTTGAAAAATTAGTAGCACGATAGGGTTAAAGCTCTCCAATTACACTGTTTTGGGCGTGGGCTATTTTAAATCTCCTTGCTATAAAGGTTTTATAATGAACGAGCTTAACTATTAAATATGTTCAAACCAATACGAAGCATACATTTAACGCTATTTTGTTTTCTCCGTGACTATTAGTATGAGAAAGACTTGTAAAACAAACCGAATTTATACAACTACTTTAATGTACTGAAACTCACTATAACGAGATACAAAAATGAGAAACACGTAAAGCATACCAGCGTCTGAAATGAGAAGAAAGCATTGACTGCAGCCATAAGTAGATCCATAAGTCCGAATTGCGAACAGTTACTCATTTTTAGCAGGCACTGGGAAATCCTTCACTCTTTCTGGTACGCTTCGTCTTTGCTATTAAGATCAGAGTATTCGTGCAGCACACAGATGTATTCAAGAGCTGGCTTCTTACCTTGTGATACGCAGACTTCGTGGCCATCATGAAAACATCCACTCAGATATAGTTGTAGAACAACCCGCTGTTTTGTGTCTGTGTCGCACAACTTCGGCAGATTCTCGCGTGTCTTATTCCTGCCAGAGCCTGATTTCTGCACGTGCACAGGGCCTCAAAATTTGGAGGGGCTTTAAAACTTAATAAAAAAAATATAAATTTTCAGAACCAAAATCTGTTTTTCGTTATAGCACGAAATTACTATATTGTTCGGTTTCAAAATTTCGGATGAGATTTTGGAAACCAAATTATCACTATTTTGTATAATAAAGCTCAAGCGTTGTGCTGAGCTGCTATCGGCCCGTGTAACATCTTAATGCGACCCTTATTTGCAACAATCAAAATGCAATGGGAACAGCCTATATTCGGAGCAATGTGGTGTAGTATACATGAAAAGAATTTCAGTAAACATGTATAATTTACTAAAAAATTATTTTTATTAATATTAGTCGTGAAAAATGTAAATCATTCATAATTATGTATGGTTTATTTTTACATAAATAGAAACGCAAAAAAATTTAATAGACTACTTTATTTAAAGACTGTTTTAATAATCTACATTGAGTGTTGCAATAATGTCTTATGAGTGTGGTCAGCTGTAAGACTGAGGAATTACTTCTTACAGCTTAAACTACCATGGGGCCATTTTCATTGAATTTATGGTAAACTAGTTGTTTTGAATTATATCTCTGGGAGGATAGTTATTTGTTTCCGTAAATGATACTATAAAGCAACAAAAGAATTCCAGAGTAATTAATGTTACAGCTGTAAGCTCTGCGGGTAAGTACAAGGGGTGTGAATCCTCGTCTGTTACATGCCGCATTGGATGTAGAGTTGACAAGTATGTGGGATGTGTTTTATTGTTTTTACTGCTAGAAAAACTGCTTGCAAGAAAGATATTTACCAGTAAATATTCGTTTAGACTGTTTGAAAATTTTAATCGAGGGGGCCCAGACATAGGACTTGCACAGGGCCTCAACTGACCTAAGTCGGGCCCTGATCCCTGCTTGAATCTTCAGTACCCAAGTAAAATGTTCTTTACTTCGTTCAGAAGAAGCTTCACAGCAACTCTGGCACTGAGATGTTCTGGTTATCCATAGATAAAAATATACCTCCATTGCTGACTAATTAGCATTGAATTCTATCACCATACACTCTTTCACACAGTTTTTTGGGGCGGGGGGGGGAGAGGTTTAACGACCAGCATGAGCAACTCAATGGGCTGTAAGCAGTCGCCCGTCCCTAATTTAGGGTCACTGGTTCTAGGGAAGGGAGAGAGCCAGGGCCGTAAGACAAACAACATCCATGCCTCACCGATATTCGAACTCTGACCCCTTTCGGACGAATGGTCAGAAGTCATCGCTTAGACCACTGCGCCACCGGTGCTGCGCACACAGCTTTAACATATGAAATCTTCAAAGTTCAATCGTACGTTGAGAATTTCCCAACAAGCGTCAGGACAAATTGAAAGAATAAATAAATAAAAGCTCGTAAAAGCCAGTAGACGAATTCTCATGCGCGAATGTAAGATCAAAAGGTTTTCCCCATTCCATTATACATACTATTACGGCCGTAACTACAGCAGCCTTTAAAATACTCTTGGTAGTCATTTTGAGATTACAAGACTCAAACTAATGTATCATTTTAAGCGCAACCATTTTTCACGATGAATTTGAGGAGAAACAAGAAATCGAACTTACAGCTCTGAAGTAACCGCAACTGTGCAAACGACATATAGGATAAACTGAGCAAATTATCCATACTGCACATAAGTTACGTTTGAGAAGCTCACGTCAGAAATGTGGTGAACTTTAATCACCTGTGATCTCAAAATTCCAATTTTGGGGATTTTTCACGTTCAATTAATTCCAATATAGAGAGCTTCAAAATTATGTAAAAAGATGCATGTTGTATTCTTATGAGAAAACGTAAAATGTGTGCTCCGCAAGTCTAAGTTTCAGTTTTAAAGATAATCTTTTGTATAACTGATCTGATACGGAAAAAATATGCGCAGCACAGTGTGGGATAATTTTTAAATACCACTTTTGTTGCACCATTTGCTTCCAGTGACTGACATAAGAGTTTGTCCTTAAGATTTATCAAACGTTCTAGAATAGAGATTTAGGAAAGAGCTGGTTGCGTCGGAATCAGCCTTTTGCTGATCCGAATTTGTGCGATTAAAAGTTTTAACTGGAGTATAAGAACACTGAATTCATCAACCGTTCTTTGCTTTAATTGAGCAAACAAATTACATCAAAATATTGCTTTCTGAAAATGCATGAATACAAAAGTGCCATTAAAATTTCATTTTATTGCTTTAAGATTACAATAGGAAAGTCGTTAAAAATTCTATTTAAGATACGTTTAAATGACTCAAACAGCAACAGTTGAACAGGCAGAGTTCTTTAAAATAGGTGAAGGTCGGTAGCCAACATACGAAATTACACTGTTCTGGTAATTTTTGTCACATTTAGTTCACGCACTCGCCATGAAGATTAAGTCCAACAACGTTTCCACTATATCTGGGTCAGAATAACGCCAATAACGATTATAAAATGAGCGTTCACGAAAGGGCAATACAAACAAATATTCACAATAATCCCCAACACGATTCCATCCATGGTCAGTTCGTAAAAGTTTTACTTCCCACTTGACTAACGATTTAACCAAATTAAAAGCAATTTCAGATATCATGTCGTGACTGTGATTATGAAATCGAAACAAAGCAGCCATATTTGCACAAAAGTCAATAAAGTGGTAAATCTTTTCCTCACGCCTTATGCGTAACTTCCTACGATAATAACCTGTAAGAAATTTTATTTGATACTTCACTTCTCCTTCACTCCAATTATCGAAATTCAGATCAACCCGAAACTCTCTCGAGAATCTGTCAATGCAGCGCTTAATAGAATTCCTCACCTGTAAACTTATAGTTGTTTCGAATTCGGTGTTGTACTCAGGAACTAGCCACTGGAAATTCGCATTTACAAGGCGATGACGTATAACATCAACTGCGAGGTCGATAATCTCTAGACGATACGGAGCCACGGCCATGATGTAAAGTAACAGTTCGGGACACAGGACAGTCGTCAATGTGGTCTATATGTATTAACTTCACCTACAAACAGGAACAATCAAATCGGAATGGAGCTGCAACAGCAGCCAACACCATGGAAGCTTCCAAACGATGCAGCGCAGTAATAAAATAAATTACAGTACATCATAAAGGGTACAATGACGTCGTTGTTTTTCCACATTCCTAGCGCTTCTCATTTGAATACATCTGCTGATATCTCTTTCTTTGCATATGGCCAAAGTGCGTACACAATATTCGACGTCATTTGAATGTGAGACTTGTAACAAACTGAGAGACGCGCCTTCATGCTGCTGAATGACAACGCAAACTAAAATGAAGGCATGGTGGGCTGAAAATACCAGAACAAAACTCAGATTAGGTTCGGTTTTTGCCTCCTCGGTGCTTAGTGTGGTATTTCATTTACCAGATACAAGTGAATAACGCTTGTTTTTTGAGATGAGTAATGTAAGTCATTTCTCTTATTCTCAGTGAACTTGTATTTCACAGACACAAAATTTTGCAAAATTTGGGGGTTTTTTAATTGGAGATCTATTTTGTTTTTATTGAAGGTTTTTTTTTATTTTGATTGAAGGTTTAACGACCACAGTGAGCAACTCAATGGGCTATAAGCAGTGGCTTGTTCCTAGTTTAGAGTCACTGGTTCCAGGGAAGGGAAAGAGCCAGTGCCGTAAGACAAACACAACATCCATGCCTGACCGGGATTCGAACCCGGACCCTTTACGGACAAATGATCAGAGGCCACCGCTTAAACCACAGCGCCACCGTGGCGGCTTATTGAAGGTTGAACGACCACCGTAAGCAATTCAGTAGGTTATAAGCAGTCGCCCGTAGCTAACTTATGGCAACTGGTTCCGGGGAGAAAGCCGCCCCGGTGGCGCAGTGGTCTAAGCGATTGCCTCTGTCCGGGTTCAAATCCCGGTGAGGCATGGATTTTGTGTTTGTCTTTCGGCACTGGTTCTCTCCCTTCCCTGGAACTAGTGACCCTAAATTCGGGACGGGCGACTGCTTATAGCCCATTGAGTAGCTCACGGTGGTCGTCAAATCTCCAATAAAAAAAAAAAAAAAAAGAAACGCCGTAAGACAAACACGGTAGCCATGCCTAATAGGGATTTGAACACAGACCCATCGCGGACGAATGATCAGAAGCCATCGCTTAGACAACTGTGCCATTGGGCCGCGAAGTTTGGACTGCGATGAGCCCTATTGCAATTTAAAAAAATTGGTTTAAATTGCTTTTACGCCGTACAAAGTCGTTACGTTCGGCTTGTATTTCAATGAGATAGCATAACCTGCTCGGTCCTAGCACCTGAAAGATTAAGCGCACGTCAGGTGGGGTATATATATTTATGCACACCTGAACCCAAACCAGCTGCCCCGGTGGCGCAGTGGTCTAAGCGATGGCTTCTAATCATTCGTCCAAGATGGGTCCCGGTTCCAATCCCGGTGAGGTATGGATGTTGTGTTTGCCTTACGGCGCTCGTTCTGTCTCTCCCCCTGGAACCAGTAGCCTTAAATTAGGGACGCGCTACTGCTTATAGCCCATTGAGTTGCTCACGGTGGTCGTTAAACCTCCAGTCCAAAAACAAAAAAAGCACCCCAAACCTTTCAACAGATATTACCTTTGGGCAAGTTATTGTGTGGGTATGCACGCGTTAGCAATACGAACATCGGACTCATGAAATCATTGGCACCACAGTGGTCTAAGCGATGGCTTTTGGCAATTCGTCCGAGATGGGCCCTGGTTCGAATCGCGGTGAGGCATGAATGTTCTGTTTGTCTTACCGCACTGGCTCTCTCCCTTCCCCAAAACCAGTGGCCCTAAATTAGGGACAGGCGACTGCTTCAAGGCCAATGACTTGCTCATGGTGGTCGTTAAACCCCCAATTAAAAAAACTCATTGGAGCCGCCGGGATGGCGCAGTGGTCTAACCGTTAGCCTTTGAGCATTTGTCCGCGATGTGTCTGGGTTCTAATCTGGTGAGCCATGGATGTTGTATAATGAATTAGCTTTGTTTATCTTTTTGCTAAGCTAATTATTATGAATGAATAATGCTCTAAGCTTCAAAATGATGAATTCCCAAAAGGGTGTTGTTACTCGTTAATTATGAACTTAAACAAAGTCTCAACGCTGGTTATTTATATTAAGTAATCAAAGTCATAAACCTAACAGCCAGACAGAGGTCTGACAAAACTAAGAATTGAGAAAGACTGAACTTACAGAACAACTTGTTTATTATGAAGACTCCTGGTCAACTAAGGCACTCATATATCACTACTACATAACAACACACTGCAACGCAACACCAACCACCCTCAACTCCAACGCAACAACACAACGCAACAACACAACTACAACGCCACAACACAACCCTTACTCGTCTCGATGAACGCGCCTATATACGAGCTACCACCACGTCATGACTTACACTCATTGCCAGATCTCATTCAGCGGGTGAAATAATATTCCGTTCAGTAGGAAGATAATTTACATAGGAAAATAAAATAACCAGAGATAGTAAAATCAAAAGGAAAGTGACTATAGAGTATACGTTACATCATCTCCCCCTTAATTTTTCTTCTTTTTTTTTTTTTTTTTTTTTTTTTTTTGGTTTCCGAAAAATCTATCAATTTTGGAGTGCAAGTCTTACATTTCGATGATTGACGTTTCTCGATCTTTTTTTTGATTTGTTGCTTTGGTGGTAGCCGTATTTACATTATCAACTTGGCATAACAATTTACGAATCTGTATTCGACTGTGAAATTTGTAGTGTAGAACAAACCAAACCTGCATCGGCATACTTTCCTTTTATTCTGCCTAGCAGGAATCACTTTTTTGATTTCAAATTACGTTTGCCTCATGCGTTGAAATACAGAACAACTGTATCAGCAGCGAAATTCACCTGGAGCTGCCTAACAGTAACAATTTTATTATTTTCATTTCAAATTACGTTTGCCTCATGCGTTGAAATACAGAACAACTGTATCAGCAGCGAAGATTGCCTGAAGCTGCCTAACAGTAACAATTTTATTATTTTCAATTCAAATTACGTTTGCCTCCTTCGTTGAAATACAGAACAACTGTATCAGCAGCAAAATTTACCTGGAGCTGCCTAACAGTAACAATTTTATTATTTTACCCCTAAGCACATAGATATATACAAAAAAAGTGGATTAGTAGATGGACATAGAAGAAATATAAAAAAAAACACACATATATACACAAAAAGAATGCATAGGCCCACACGAAAAAAAGAAATTCTGACACGCCAACTGGTCGAGCAGGAAAAACAATAAACTGAGAAAAGAACCTGTCCACGAGAACTTACTTATCTCGAGGACGCATAAAAAATTCTAGTGCGAAAACGTTTTCCAGGCCTAATGGGACTGGGGAAATCAGGTGGCTTGGATCTCTTCCGGGACGGTAATGGAACATCGGTCTGTTGTCGGTCAGGAATCTGGCGGTCTGGAAATCCCTGCGGCTGAGAAGAACGGTCAGAAGTCTGGCGGTCCGGAATCCCTTGCGGCTGAGAAGAACGGTCAGGAGTCTGGCGGTCCGGAAATCCCTGCTGCGGCTGATAGGAACGGTCAGGAGTCTGGCGGTCTGGAAATCCCTGCGGCTGAGAAGAACGGTCAGGAACGTCAGAAGTCTGGCGGTCCGGAAATCCCTGCTGCGGCTGATAGGAACGGGCTCCCCCAGGCTTTGGATATGAAGTCCCTTGATGCTGGGGCCCGTTGTGTCCTTCCAGTATCTTTTTGGAGGGACGTGTCTCCGGCCACATCACTTGTTTTCGTTTACGCCCACGGGGCATGATAGTAGTAGCAGGCATCGGCCCTGTTTGCCCTGAACGGAGGTTCCAGGGGCGAAACCCGGGCGGATGCAAAGATTTCTGCCTTCGTCGCTGTTGCGGCGAAGCAGATTGGGGAGACAAGTGACGTTTGCGCCCAGCTTTTGGTGGTGCTGGACGGTGTGGAATATTAAATGTTGGATTCATAACTGACAAATCCGAAATGTCCGACGCCTCTGAGTCGCTGCTGTAATTCAGCGGTCGTGCAGGGCGATGTTTGGATTTGCCTATAGGAATACTTTCCGATGAGGTATTCAAAGAAGAAGTATCCCGCGTTGGTGCAGAGGCAGCCGGAAACGGCGCAACAATAGTCTTGGCAATGGTTGGAGGGAAAGGAACGATACTAGTATTCGACGAACTCGATTCGAGCCTTGGTCTCACGGGAGAATCAGGTTGCGGTTGTAGAAACTCGTCTGGAGGGGGAGGGTGAAGGAAAAATCACTGGTGATTCGTCAAAAATGTTCGGTGGTTCGTCCACAATTTCTGGCGGTTGAACATGAGATATAGATTCTTGAGTCTGTGGAACAGAAGGTTGAGTAGGATTGATAATGAACTCGATATCCCGTTCGTGATATTTGCGACATTGATCAACATGTACATATTGAAAATTGTTGTTCGGTTTTTCCAGAATAATATTATTGTCAAAGACATTTGCCACCCGATATGGACCTTCGTAGCTGGGTGCAAATTTCTTAACTAAAGTATGCGAAACAGAAGACTGGAAGTGCGTTTCCACGAGAGTGAGATCTCCAACGACAAGATCTGGTTCCCTACGCCTAGAATTATAATATCGTGCTTGAGCCGCTTGTGCTCCTAGCATTGCAACACGAGCTTTTTCTGCCATAATGTGTACTGATTGCGGAGTTGGTCGCTGATTTAGTTCGTCGATAATCCCCGTTAAATTTTCAAAAGGGGTTTTAATTTTGCGACCCAGAAAAAGTTCTGCCGGAGTAATTTTAGTAGACTCGTGGACAGACGAGCGGAGGGCGAACGCAAAAAGTTCTAAATGGTCATCCCATCTTTCATGGTGGTCCATTACGAAAGTCGCAATCATTTTCACTAGCGTTCGGTTAACGCGTTCTGCAGGATTACTCTGGGGATGATATGGGGAAATGAATTTATGTTTAATGTGTAATCTCGCACACATTCTTTCAAAAATGTCAGAAATAAATTGAGGACCATTATCCGAAACTACTTTATTAGGTGCACCATATCTAGAAAATACTTCATTAACTAAGACATTACAAATAACCTCAGCCGTAGCGGCTTTAATGGGAAAAACTTCAACCCATTTAGAAAAATTATCAGTTAGTACTAAAACATAACGAGCTTTATTTTTAACAGATAATGGATAAGGTCCCAATAAATCTATGGAAATAATATCAAATACATGAGAACTTGAACTAGATTTCAAGTGACCGGCCGGTCTTACATTACGATAATTATTAATCTGACACAAGTGACATGATTGAACGTATGCAAGCACACTTTGGTACATTCCAGGCCAATAGGCAACATCCCGCAATTTACAACGGGTCTTGCGAATACCTAAATGGCCTGCAAGAGGTTTGTCATGAAATTCATTTAAAAGAGCCATTCTAAGGGTTCGCGGAATACATGGGCGAAACTCTGCCCTAGTAGTCCGAGACTTTGTATAATAAAGAAGACCCTCTATTACTTCAAAATGTTGTGACCTTCCAGCCAGAGAAGGATCACTTGGTAGGGGCGAACCCGCAAGCAAAAAATTGTAAATATCCCCAAAATCTGGATCATTTATTAATTCTGCCATTATCTGCTCTCTGGATGTGATATCAGCTATCAGAAGTAAAGGCTGACATCCAGGAGTAGTTTCGGTGGGGACCCCACTAATCGGAACGCGAGATAATGCGTCCGGTAATTGATTCTTATTACCTGGCTGATACGAAATTTTGATATTGCTTGCTCTCTTGTAACTTCAGAGCCCACTTCATAAGTCTTTGAGATAGGTGTTTAGCAGAATTCAAATACTGAAGGGCAGAATGATCCGTAATTATGTTAACTGTCAATTCGTTAAGATAACATTGAAATTTATTCAGTGCATACACAACAGCAAGACATTCACGTTCCGTAGCTGAATAATTGCGTTCAGCTTTGGCTAAAGTACGAGACGCAAAAGCTATTGGATGCCCAGCTTGTGACAAAACGCAACCAAGACCAACTCCGGATGCATCAGTATAAATATCAAATTCTTTAGAATGATCCGGGAAAGCCAACACCGGAGGCTGAGTCAATGCAGACTTCAGTGTTTCGAATGCAGCGTTAGCTTCAGGTGTCCAAATAAACTTCTTGTATTTACGCTTTAAAGCATACAATGGCTCACATATTGTAGCATAAGCTGGGACGAACTGCTGATACCATCCGGTCATTCCCAGAAAGCGGGATAGTTCCTTTGCTGTTTTAGGCCGAGGAAAGTCAGCAATAGGCCTAATTTTTTCATTATCAGTGAATAAGCCGTGGGGAGTAATTTTCAACCCCAGATATACAATCTCGTCCCTCGCTATCTGGCATTTACTAGGTTTTAACGTCAAGCCAGCATTGTATATAAGTTGGAACACCTGTTTGAGCAGAGAAAGGTGCTCGTCAAAAGTCTCTGATGTGATAATAATATCATCCAAATAGACATGCACATGGGGACCCAGGACAGGTCTGAGAACCGTGTCCATAAGCTTTTGGAAAGTAGCAGGTGCAGAAGCTAAACCAAAAGGCATACGTAAATATTCATAGGCCCCAAAAGGAGTCACAAAGCCTGTTTTATCGACAGAGTCTGGATGTACTGCCACCTGCCAATATCCACTCGCCAAATCCAAAGTTGACATCCATTTGGTTGACGACAAGTCATTTAGAATATGTGACATGACAGGTAGGGGATAATTGATTGTTTTTGTGACTTGGTTGAGTTTGCGAAAATCTGTCACGAAACGAAATTCATTTGGTTGTTTCTTTGGAACCAAGAAGGCAGGAGCAGCCCAGGCGCTTGTTGACTCCCTGATTATGCCTTGCTTAATCATTTCCGCAATTTGACGTTGCATTTCCTGTTTTTTATGTGGAGCACAAGGGTAAGGTTTCGACGCAATGGGTTTCGAACCATCAGTGTCAATAACATGATAAACCACCTGTGTGAAACCAGGTTGATCCGAAAATAAACCAGGGCTTTCCTGTAAAAGGAGAGAAAGCTGGTCTCGTTGCCCCTCATTCAATTGGTCACTCAACAATAAACTCGTAATATCTACAGGAACCGTCGGAATCATTTCGACAGGTTCCGGAAAGGAAATCACATGTTGTACAAAATTCAAAGTTATTTGAAACTTGTTAATAAAGTCCATACCCATGAGACATTTCACGGGTAGCTCGTCTATAAGCAGGAAAGAATGTGTAAAACGAGCTTTTCCCAGCCCTAAAGATAATGTGACAGTTCCTGCGATACTGAAGATTTCGTTATTTGCACCTCGCAAATACTGCGTTGCAGGCTGAACATGTATTGCAGAAAAAACATCATTGCAAAACTTTGTATTTAGGGCTGAAATCTCAGACCCAGTGTCGAACTTTGTCTCGACAATAATGTCTTCAAGTGTCAAGAATACATCAGGCAACTGAGGAGTTTGAACAGTCACTAATACTGTTTTAGGGTCAGGATGTTTGGTATCAGGAAGCAGGACCGACCCTTCGTCTACTTCCTGTGGAAGTTTAAAGGAATTCTGGTGGTGTTAGCATGTGGTCGGAAACCTCGACCCTGCCGGGTATCGGGAAAATTTTCACGATAAGGAAAATTGCGTGGACCCTGCGTCGGGAACTCCGCGTGTCTGTTGAGATTTTCACTTTCGTTACGTCTGCCCTCAGCACGGGCAGAAAAATTATTATTGCCCTGAGCATGATAACGTTCCGAATGCTGCTGAGTGGAACGGGGTCGAGCATACTGTGCATTATGACGATACCCCGTAGCTTGCTCCGAAACTCGTTGCTGGTTCGCCACTCTTCTGTGTGGTGGAACGTATGAAGCTTGGGTGGGCACGTGTGTATGCTCGCGCTGAAAGTTTTGTCTATTATGCCGCTGAGGGTTTTCGGAATAAGCCTCGCGGGGTGCCCGAGCATGGTGAGTTGCAGCATGTTTGCCATGTCGCTCTTCATACGTGCGTATGAGGCGAAGGCATTCATGAATAGTGGTAGGGTGTCGAACCTCAAGAAAATCTTGCAAGAATGGGTCGAGCTGCTGTACGAGGGTATCCAACATGTCAACATGACTGGCATGTGGATCCCATAGATTATATAGGCGTGTAGTTTCCAACGCAAATGCAACAGGGCTATCATTGGGACCCTGCTGACGAGAAAACAGCTGTTGAGCAAGGCTAGCTCGACTGAGGCCGAAAGGAAAGACCTCCAAGAATTCTGCACGGAAATTCTCATAATGAGAATCCGGGTTCGACCCTCGCCACTGCCGATACCAGGTCTTGGCGGTATCTCTCAAGCAAGTTCCGGCAATTTGGACCTTGCAGTCTTCCGGAATATTATATAAGTCAAAATGGTCTTCCAGATCTTCGAGGAACTTTAAAGACCCCTCCAAACCATTGAAATTAATTGTTCCTGCATGCGGCACGAAATGAGCAAGCATTCTGCTTCGCTGAGAGGATTGAACTCCCTCAGGTACGACCCGCGACTCAGAGTAATAAGAAGCTGGTGCATTACGAGATGGTGAAGAATGCTTGGGTATGTGTAGATTATTCATATCCAAGTCAGAGCCACAGGCTTCGTACAAATTGTCCAAACAAACACCATTACCCTCGAGACTTGCCGGAAGGTGGAAATTTGCAGTTGTCTCAGGTAAGGAAGCCATGGGTAATAATAGTCAGGATCTCGTGTTCGAGACAAGTTCGGGCGCCAATTATAATGAATTAGCTTTGTTTATCTTTTTGCTAAGCTAATTATTATGAATGAATAATGCTCTAAGCTTCAAAATGATGAATTCCCAAAAGGGTGTTGTTACTCGTTAATTATGAACTTAAACAAAGTCTCAACGCTGGTTATTTATATTAAGTAATCAAAGTCATAAACCTAACAGCCAGACAGAGGTCTGACAAAACTAAGAATTGAGAAAGACTGAACTTACAGAACAACTTGTTTATTATGAAGACTCCTGGTCAACTAAGGCACTCATATATCACTACTACATAACAACACACTGCAACGCAACACCAACCACCCTCAACTCCAACGCAACAACACAACGCAACAACACAACTACAACGCCACAACACAACCCTTACTCGTCTCGATGAACGCGCCTATATACGAGCTACCACCACGTCATGACTTACACTCATTGCCAGATCTCATTCAGCGGGTGAAATAATATTCCGTTCAGTAGGAAGATAATTTACATAGGAAAATAAAATAACCAGATATAGTAAAATCAAAAGGAAAGTGACTATAGAGTATACGTTACAGTTGTGCTTCTCTTACGGGACTGGCTTTTTTCTTTTTTTCTTTGTTTTTTATTAATATTTTATTGGAGGTTTAGCGACCACCGTGAGCATCTCGATGGGCTATAAGCAGTCGCCCGTCCCTAATTTAGGGCCACTGGTTCCAGGAAAGGGAGAGAGCCAGTGCCGAACATCCATGCCTCACCGGGATCCGAACCCGGACCCCTTTCGGACGAATGATCAGAGGCAATTGCTTAGACCACTGCGCTACCGGGGCGGCCACTGTCTCTCTTCCTTTCCTGAAATCAGTTACCCTAAATTTGGTATCGGCGACTTCTTATAGCTACTGAATTGCTCACGGTGGTTGTTAACCCTCCAATCAGCCGCCCCGGTGGCGCAATGGTCTAAGGCGTTGGCCTCTGATCATTCGTCCGTAAGGGGTCCGGGTTCGAATCCCGGTCAAGCATGGATGTTGTGTTTGTCTTACGGCACTGGCTCTCTCCCTTCCCTGGAACCAGTGACCCTAAATTAGGGACGGGGAACTGCTTATAGCCTATTGAGTTGCTCACGGCGGTCGTTAAACCTCCAATAAAAAAAAACAAAAAAAACCCCTCCAATCAAAAAGCAAATGTGGCGCAGGAGATCAATTACACTGCCGATGAAAGCCCTGAGTGGTCTAAGCGATGGCTTCTGATCGTTCGTCCAAGGTGGGTCCTGGTTCGAATCCCGGTGAGGCATGGATGTTGTGTTTGTCTTACAGCACTGACTCTCTCCCTTTTCTGGAGCTAGTGGCCCTAAATAAGGGACGGACGACTGCTTATAGCACATCAAGTTGCTCACGGCTGTTGTTAAACCTCCGATCAAGCAAACAAACTCTCGATGAAAGTAAAGATTGCCGCCTCGGTGGCGCAGTGGTCTAAGGCGTTGGCCACTGATCATTCGTCCGTAAGGGGTCTGCGTTCGAATCCTGGTCAGGCATGGATGTTGTGTTTGTCTTACGGCACTGGTTCTCTCCCTTCCCTGGAACCAGTGACCCTAAATTAGGGACGGGCGACTGCTTATAGCCCATTGAGTTGCTCACGGTGGTCGTAAAACCTCCAATCAACAAAAAAAAAAAAAAAAAAAAAGTAAAGATTCTTTCCGGTTTTATTAATTTCGGGGTTTAGAAATGATGAGCAGTGTTTTGGGCTATAAGCAGTCGGCCGTCCCTAATTTTAAACCACTGGTTTCAGGGAAGAGGGAGGGACACTGCCACATCTTACCAGCACACTACTCAAAGTTCATGCGGGACTCAAACCCAGTTCGGCCTCGGACTAATAGTCAGAAGCCAACGCTTTACACCACGCGGCCACAGCGGGGCGGCTTACTTTGGTTATCCAACCCCAAGCTCAGTCGGTATTTTAGCTGTGTAGTAGTGTGGAATAGATACGGTGAAACATTGCAAGCAACAGTTATCAAAACCTGTGGCCATAGGAATAACGCGGAAGAGTTATGTTTGTTTTGTTTCGGAATTTAAACGACCAATCATGGGCACCTAGGATGGATGTAAGCAGTCGGAAGTCCCTAACGTAGGGCCACTGGTTCCAAAGAAGAATCATCGCCACCGATGCTTTATCAGGGACTCCATCTCAGGCCCATATTGGACAAATTATCAGAAGCCAACGCATCTGAACACTGAGTCACCGGGAAGGTTGATAACATGTGCGAATACAAGGGTCATATTATTCAGCTCATAAAATAGCCATATAAATCGGCCATGATTATGTAATTTGGCACGGTTTTTAAAACAGTACAGCAGGTTAAGCGCTACCTTCAGCATAGATCTGATCCTCGTAGGCGCGTCACAGGCGAGAGGATGTCCTTATCGGAAAAGAATTGCAAATGTATGCATATCGACCATTGTCAAACGAAATGTACCTTCAGTCTCTACGAAACAAACAATGCGCTCAGGGGAAATTCTATTCTGTACAAGGTGTCTAATACATCGGTTGCGTATAACGGTTTGCCAATTGCTGTGAGATTGAGAGCGTAGGTCTTGAATAGGGGATTGGCAGCATCACTCTGGTGAGTTCTGATTCTCTCTACATGCTGATGACGGATGTATATGAGTATGACATCGCCGAAGGTTTTAGCCAGCCTACGTTCAGGTTTGTTTGTTTGTTTGATTGACTGATTTTTATGGTGCAAGGGCCATGTTTGGTCAAAGAGCGCCAGACACAAGACCAAGAAAGAAAGGTACTTTAAAAGCGTGATGTAATAGGCAAAAAACAGGCTGATGTGGTAAAACTGAAAGGTGAGAATAATGAAAACTTTAAAAGCTAGATCATTTTAAAAAAAGGCAGTGTCTTTAAGAAACGAAAAGACTGGGAATGTATCACAGTTTTTACCTAAGATTCGCTACAGCTTAACGGCGCTGTCATTCAACAAATGAGAAAGAAAATAGTGAAAACGATGAGCACGAAAACGAATACAACTACAAAAAATATGAGTGACAGTGAATCGGCAATCGCACGTGTCACACATTGGGGCAGTATCGCCACACACCAAGAAGCGGTTGGTGAAATGACAATGCCCAAAGCGGAGACGGGAAAGTACAATTCCTTACGACGGTATGTTCTCAAACTAGATGGCCATAGTTCAATCTCTTGTTTGATAGAGAGAAGTTTGTTCCTGCCCTGTTGAGTTCAGAGGGACTGCCAATTAGCCATGATGAATGTGTGGATGCCGGGACGAAGATCTCGGAATGATATGTAAGGAGGATACGGATCTGGCAGAGGCATCAGCCAGCTCATTACCCCGAATCACAAAATGGCCAGAAACCCAAGAGAATCGGACCAAGAATCCAGCATCACCCAAAGTCCGCAGGGAGCGACGAACAGCTCCGGTGACCGAAGAAACATTACCCTCCATAGAAGATAAAACTTGGATGAGAGACTAGGAATGAACGCAAAGCATGGCGCGACGTTGGGGACCAGCCTGGATGTGACGCAAAGAGGGGAGCACCGCATGCGTCTCTGCCGAGAAGACTCTCGCTTCCGTAGGAAGCCTGGCAGCAGAGGTCTCATCACCACACACAAATGCTGTGCCTACAACACAACCGGATTTCGAACCACCGGTGAAGACAGGCACGAAATCGGGATGGAGCAAAAGGTGCTCTACAAAAAGCTGCTGGTACACATGTGCAGGCGTGATAGACTTTAGCCTCACAGAAAGAGAAAGATCAGTAACTACCTGAAGTGGCTGCCACATGGTATCAATAAAAGCCTTGGCCTTGGTCACACCAATCAACGACAGGCCAAGGCCAGCATCGCGCGCCACGTTCGACAGACGAATCCCGAAATTTGGAACACAAGAAGGGCGGTTGGAAAACAAGCAAACACATTGTGATTCGAAGACAGGAGCATGCAGTGGATGATCAGGGAGATATTTCAGCTTGGTGAAGAACTGGAGACATAGTTGCTGACGGCAAATGCGGTTCGTTAGACTCGGTATAAAGAATATGCACTGGAAACGTAAAGAAAGCTCCAATGCAAAGATGCAGAGCCTGGTGATGACGGGACCGATAAGCTTTAAGAACGAGGGCCGGGCAGATTCGTACGTCACACAGCCAGTATCTAACCTTGACCCGACAAAAGAGTGATAAATGCGAAGCACTGAGCACCTGTAAGTCCCCCCCCTACGTACCGGAGAGGATCTTCAGGATGCTCAATGATCGCATGCACTTCACCATTAAGGGTAGAATGTGAGGTCGGAAAGCGAGTGCGCGTTTGAATTTTACTCCCAGAAACTTAACCTCTGTAACCACAGGAATAGTAGTGCTTACTAATATGTAGGGTCCGGGTGAAGGCCTCGTTTGCCGCAAAAATGCACACAAACAGTTTTTTGGGGGGAAGAGAAGCCAAAACCATTACATGAAGCTCAAAAAAGATATCTTATTAAATAACAGAATGCAACTGCCTCTCAATAATGCTCATGTTGACGTAGGCATGGCATATCTGAAGATCATCCATGTACATAGTCTCACGAACCATCGAAGGAAGTAGGGTGGAAATATGATTGACACGAAGGGTGAAGAGAATGACCAACGAAACGGTAAGGGACACCCTTCTCTTGAGAGTAAAGCGTAGAGAGGGTCAAACCGAAGCGCACACGCAGCATCCGGTTCTGGAGAAAACCAACAATAAAAGTTGGTAAGTTACCCGCAAACAGCTGTTGTGCAGATCACGGAGAATGCCGTATCTCCAAGTGCAATTGTACGCCTTTTCCATGTCAAAGAACACGTGGGCCATGTGCTGACGTCGAACAAACGCTTCCCTGATAGATGTCTCAAGACGAAGGTGATGATCAGTGGTAGAGCGAAGACGCCGGTATCTGGTCTGGTAAAGTGACAAAAGTTGATGGAATTCAAGAGCCGCCCCGGTGGCGCAGTGGTCTAAGGCGTTGGCCTCTGATCATTCGTCCGAAGGGGTCCAGGTTCGAATCCCGTGAGGCATGGGTGTTGTGTTTGTCTTACGGCACTGGCTCTCTCCCTTCCCTGGAACCAGTGACCCTAAATTAGGGACGGGCGACTGCTTATAGCCCATTGAGTTGCTCACGGTGGTCGTTAAACCTCCAATAAAAAAAAAAAGAATTCAAGAAACAAGATTAGACGAAAATTGAGGATACGTCCAAGAATATTTTGCAAAAGTAGCTGGTCATAGCCATCGGTCGGCAGTTGACTGTGTTCGTCGAATCTTTACCAGGTTTCAGAACGGGTATCACAATAACCGTACGCTAATACTCGGGAAAAACGTGCTCGTGCCAAATCCTGTTAAACCGGATCAGCCGACAGCCAAGGGATGAAGGAAAAAGGTGCTTCACCATTTCATATTGGATGTTATTAGGTCCGACTGATGTTCGTCCAAACCGATTTAAAGCGGCCTTAAGTTCCACCGCTGTCAACGGGCTGTTCTAGTCCTTCCAGGAAAACGTGCGGAAGGATATGCTTTTACCCTCAAGCCTTATCTGAAACTCTTGGAACGAAGGAGGAAAATTGCTGTTGCTGGACACATAAGCAAACGCTGCGCCAAGACAGTCAGTAATACCCTGAGCGTCGGCAACCGTTCCTGCACCGCTTTCGAGAATGGAGATCTCCCCATATTGGTAATTTCTCCAAATCTTGCAAAACCAATCCCAAACCATCTTGGAGCTGGTAGACGAGTTGATCCCCGATACAAACTGGATCCAAGATTCCCGCTTCCGGCGACGACGAACCAGTCAAAAATTGGCTTTGGCCTTCTTAAAAGCAAGTAAGTTGGCGTCTGTGGGGTACCGACGAAACCCACCCCAAGCCTTACCCTGAGCCTGACGTACTGCTTTGCAGTCGGAATGCTACCAATGCTTCGGACAACCTGGACAATTAGTTGAAGTCTTCGGAATAGAAAGTTCTGCTGCATGCACAATACAATCCGTAACCGCCCAGCAACAGCGGCATTGACTGTACTTGTGTACACCATAACAAAAGTAATAGTCGCTGAAGCAGTGAATGCGTCTCACTTGGGAAGAACAATATTCCATCTAGCAGCACGGGTAGGAGGGGGGTATCCGTCACCCGCGAGCCGAAGAAAAATTGGAAAATGATCACTGCCATTGAGATCACCAGACACGTTCCCGGACCAGCCAGGAAATATGGATGGGGATCACAACGACAGATCAATGGCTGAGTACTAGCGACTGGGTTCATGAAAGTAGGTGCTCGTCCCAGTGTTATGGAGTCAGAGGGATGTTTTGGACAGGAGGAACTCGATAACCCGGCCCGTGAGTCCCGACTGTTGTCTTCCCACGGCGGATGATGTGCATTAAAATCTCCAAGAAGGAAAAAAGTAAGCAGCAACTGGTCAACCAAGTCTTCCAAGTCGTAAAGGCTTACTGCTTCTTCCGGTGGTCAGTATATTCACAGACGGTGAGAAGAATGTGCACAGAAAGTCTCACCACCAGTGCTTGCAGATTCGTACGCATAGCGACAACCGTGAGAGGAACACCATGAGGCACAAGAACGGCCATTTCCACACATGCGATAGCCCGGTTGCCATGCTCGTTATGGAAAATGCTATGTATGCGCACCGAAAGAGCATCCGCAGGGCGGAGTTTCGTCTCTTGAAGACACATCCACACTCGTGAATGTGAAGACAGCCGGCATTTCAGATCATCAAGACGTGAGCGGAGACCTCGGCAACTCCACTGTATGATGGTAGCGATTATGAAAAGAAAAGGAGATGAAAGCTAGAGCAAAATGGAACGCCTAAAAGGTTTATAAGTCCATCAGTTCTTCAGGAAGTACTGTTGTGCCCCTCGGCGGCGTGTTATCCGGGGGAAATTGTTTTGAAGAGGACCTGAACAGAGTCGTCCCGGGGTGAATCTTTGCTTCAGATTGTGTGCCCGATGATTTCTTGTGCTTTCCTTTTTGCTTACCAGGCAAAGAAGAAGTCGGCGTAGCACGTGGCACATGTTCTGGAGCCACGCGCCTAGGTGAGGCGGCAGGAGATCCCCGAGCATTGGGTCAGCGGTAGCGAAGTCAAAGGGACTGCGACAGAAACTCCAAAGGCTTTCAGCTCAGCAGCATAAATGTCCCGGAAAGAAAAGGGACAGTTATACTGAATTCTGACCTCCACCTGGGTAGTAATAGATGATTTAGAAGTCAAGACGGAAGCGTAGGTGAGTCTGCCGTGGCTGCGGGAACAATCCTCCTTCGGGATTCCGGATAAGAAAGGTGGTCCAAGGTTTTCACTTCTTGAATTTTTTGCTCCTCATTCCACCTCGGGCAGTCCCTCTCATTGCCCGCGTGCTCGCCTTTGCAGTTAATAAAAATAAGAGCAGCAGCTAAGTAATCAGACTGAAGATGGTCGTGCGAACCTCAACGACTGAAAGTGTCAGCACCAGGGCAAGACTGCTGTGAGTGCCTGTACATTTGGCATCGGAAGCAACGAAAAAGGTTTGGAATATTTTTGTTTGTTTGGAGGTTTAACGACCACCATGAGCAACTCAATGGGCTATACGCAGTCGTCCGACCCTAATGTAGGGTCACTCGTTTCGGGGAAGGGAAAGAGTCAGTACCGTAAGGCCAACACAGCATCCATGCCTCACCGGACACATGATCAAAGGCCATCGCTTAGACCACTGCGCCACAGGGGCGGCCGGTTTAGAATATACGTATTCACATCGCATCGCAAATAGCCCGCATTGATGGAGGATGGTAGAGTCGAGCGATCAAAAGTCAGAATGACTGTCCTGGATTTCACCAGGTACCCGTTTCGGAGAAACTGGATGACACGCACTGCTGCAACACTTTGGCAAGCAAGCTCCTCCTGAAATTTCTTCTCTGAAACATCCACGAGGTCGCGTTCAGAGATGACACCTCGGGATGAATTCAGGAATTGGTGAGGCTTGACGTCCACAAGGACACCACCCAGGTTTTTTTTTTTGGTTTTTTTTTTTGATTGGAGGTTTAACGACCACCGTGAGCAACTCAATGGGCTATAAGCAGTCGCCCGTCCCTAATTTAGGGTCACTGGTTCCAGGGAAGGGAGAGAGCCAGTGCCGTAAGACAAACACAACATCCATGCCTTACCGGGATTCGAACCCGGACCACCCAGGTTGGAAACAATTAAGAGCAACGCATCATGGAGTGGAGTCGACATTTCCACCAAGAGATCCCCCGATTGCAACTTCTTCACACTTGTTGGTAACGCAACGGCTCTCTGCAGGGCCTGGTTGGAAACATTTAAGAGCAACGCATCATGGAGTGGAGTCGACATTTCCACCAAGAAGTCCCCCGATTGCAACTTCTTCACACTTGTTGGTTACGCAACGGCTCTCTGCAGGGCCTGGTTGGAAACATTTAAGAGCAACGCATCATGGAGTGGAGTAGACATTTCCACCAAGAAATCCCCCGATTGCAACTTCTTCACACTTGTTGGACCACTGCGCCACGGAGGCGGCAATGGGAAGGATTGATAGAATCCATAAAGAATGGAGGATTCTTCCGCTGACACCCCACCCCCCCCCATCCCGTAGCCCAACTGGAGAGAGTCGGAGGTCCGTAAGCCTCAAACGACGCAGAACACGGCTCTGGGGATAGGCAGCGGATATAACAAGTTGATAGGGCACACATGCGCTGGGCGAGTACTTGGAGTTTCCCGAGTCGTGTAACACCCCTTTGGCATGCTCACACTATCGCCAAACTCACCCTGTCGAACGCATCGACAAGCCGTCAGAAGACAGGACTCAATCGGCCACTGACGTCATTGACTATACGTTGGTTACTTCCTGCAGCCAGTTTAGGGTGAAGCATGGGGAAAAGAGGTGTGTTGGTTGCTTGCGACAACAACACCCCGGCCCCCAGCATCCCCTTTTCCACAAGATGGGTCAGCGCACACGGGAAACGTGCAGGTAGATCTAGCTAACCAGCCCGGAAAAACAAAAACGGAAACATAAAATGGGGAATAAAGGAAAGAGAACGCAAAATTAAACTACGGCGCTTGCTCAAAGTCACAACCTCCAGTTAAGGAGGATGCTTGTCAAGATAACAACAACAGGCTTAAAAATGGAAAAACATCATACACAAAAGTTGGCTCGGACCGTGGGTTCGCCACTTCCCATCAGCAGCATGAGCACCTGTCCCTGCGGTGGTGGTATCGTACAAAACGGGAAGACCAGATGTTCAGTCACAAAGTCATCTCGGGCCGTGGGGGCGCTACTCTGCAAATAACTGGAGAATTTTTTTTTTGATTGGAGGTTTAACGACCACCGTGAGCAACTCAATGGGCTATAAGCAGTCGCCCGTCCCTAATTTATGGTCACTGGTTCCAGGGAAGGGAGAGAGCCAGTGCCGTAAGACAAACACAACATCCATGCCTCACGGGATTCGAACCCGGACCCCTTCGGACGAATGAGCAGAGGCCAACGCCTTAGACCACTGCACCACCGGGGCGGCTAACTGGAGATCCAGTCATCCCCGTGCGGGTCTACGTTCAGGTACTCCACACACACACACATTCAGCGTTAGAGTGTGGCGAATATTAGGGATTGCGATTGGTCCTTTTTTTTTTTTTTGATTCAAGGTTTAACGACCACCGTGTGCAACTCAATGAGCTAGAAGCAGTCGCCCGTCCCTAATTTTGGGTCACTGTTGCCAGGAAAGGGAGAGAGCCAGTGCCGTAAGACAAACACAACATCCATGCCTCACCGGCATTTGAACCCGGACTCCTTTCGGACGAATGATCTGAGGCCATCGCCTTAGACCACTGCGCCACCGGAGCGGCATTGGTCTTTTCAAAAGGATGTTGACAGCGCAACGGCACGTGAAATGTTTCTGCCATCCCGTAGTCTGCTTTTCATCTCAATGTATGTTATGCCATTTTTCAACAAGGTAAAACACGTCCTCGTGCAAGATGCGTTCCCCTACAATGTTCTTTTTCAATGTCTTCGTTTTAGATTTAAATATCCACTACAGCATCGAAGACAAAAGATTCTCGGCTTCCAGAAATCTAGGACGGTTTTTTTTTTCAATTGGGGGTTTAACGACCACCTTTTTTCCGATTGGGGGTTTAACGACCACCCTAAGCAACTCAATGGGAATTTAGGGCCACTGGATCCAGAGAAGGGAGAGAACCAGTACCAGAAAACAAACACAACATCCATGCTTCACCGGGATTCAAACCCAGACCACTTTTGGACGGATCGTCAGAAACCAGCGCTTAGATCATCACGCCACCAAGACGGCCATCAAGGACTTTACTATTATCCGAAAACCAGAGTGTCTTAGAAATCGGCTACAGAACTGTTACCTTCCAGTGTAATATCAGTGGGCCGACCCGGTGGCGCAGTGGTCTAAGGCGCTGGCCTCTGATCGTTCGTCCGTAAGGGGTCCGGGTTCGAATCCCGGTCAGGCATGGATGTTGTGTTTGTCTTACGGAACTGGCTCTCTCCCTTCCCTGGAACCAGTGACCCTAAATTAGGGACGGGCGACTGCTTATAGCCCATTGAGTTGCTCACGGTGGTCGTTAAACCTCCAATCAAAAAAAAAAAAATATCAGTGGCCATAAAACTTGTTAACATAATGATGCCCATATCATTATTTTCAGTTTACATGAAATCATGATATGTGCATTAGGTTAACAAGTTTACCTAATGCACATATCTGGGATTTCTTGGAATTTGGTCGCTGAGGTAGTCCAGATTCAGCCCCGATCCTTGCGACCCTGCGGAACCAAATTAATGAAGAACGGTAAAATGTGCTACAGGAGACTTTTTTTGTGACTGAAGGTTTAACGGCCACTGTGAGCAACATGATGGGCTATAAACAGTCGCCCGTTCCTAAATTAGGGTAACTGGTTCCAGGGAAGAAGGAGAGTCAGTGCAGTAAGGCAATCACAACATACATGGCTCACCGGGATTCGAATCCCAGCTTCATCTCGGACGAATGATCATAAAGCATCGCTTAGATAACTGCGCAATCGGGGCGGCGGATACCATTTTGCAACCACCATGCATCGAAGATAGGAAGTCTTGCTACATGTTTCATCAAAACAGGCCACCTCTGTGGCGCAGGGGTTTAAGCGCAGGCTTTTGATTATTTTTCCGAGATGGGTCTGAGTTCGAATCCCGTGAGGCATAGGTGCTGTGTCTGATAGCACTGGCTCTCTTCCTTCCCCCGAATCAATGACATTTAATTAGGGACGGATGACTGCTTATAGCCAGTAAAGTTACCCAAGGTACTCGCTAAACTCCATACAAAAAAAGTATCGCTTTTTCGTTCACTAAGTGAGCAGAGAAATGGTATTACACTTTCAAAGTTAGGACGTGTGATTAATATTGTATATACTTTTGGGGATATTGTCCTGCAGTGCCACATTTTTTGATCTCCATAGATTGCATCATGGTGTTGCAATTCTTATGTGAATGTGTATGATTTCCACTTCCCTCAGCAAGACAGTTTGCCTCCTGCTTCTGTATTTCTTCCTTATAAGTCTGCTCTTTACATTTGTGAGTGAATGTGTGTTCGGTGCCGCAAGCATTGGTTTCTGACTATTCTTAGGAGATAGGTCCAGGTTTGAATCCCCGTGGGATATGGATGTTATGTTTTTCTCCCAGCATGGGCTCTCTCTCTCTCTCTCACATGGAGTCAGTGGCCCTAAATTAAGCACAGGTGACTCCTTATAGGCTTTCAATTTGAAACACAATGGTCGTTAAGTCATCAAATGTATTGAAAGAGTTCCATGTGCTAAACTTTTACATGTAAAAGTAGAATTTTTTCCTATTGCACATATTTCGTATTTCCCGGAACCTATCGTTACAAATATAATGCAACATATTTCTAATATTCTAAGTTATCCAAACCAAAGGAAAGGAAGGCCCTTCATTGTAGGTTTAATGAGCGCCTGCTTAGCCCATTGAGCAACTCAATGGTATATAAGGAGTACGTCCTACCTCATTTAGGGCTACCATTTCCAAAGTAAGAGTGAGAGACATAGCCGTAAGACAAACACAACATCTACGCCTCACCGGGATTTAAACTCGGACCGGTCTCTGGTGAATGATTAGAACACCGCGCCACCTGGTAGAAAAACAAACCTCAGTCTTGAAATTTGAGGTTTCATGATAGCGACCGAAGTATAATAGAATATACACTGCCGGAAAAAGAAACAAAAACACCAAGAAGGAATTAGCGGACGATCATGAAATTTATATATGTTAATGGGGTCAAGTTTACGTAGGTGTGATGTTAATTTCGGGACCAACCGGGGAGCGCTTACGCCACAGCACGGCATAATATGCAAATTATCGTCGGTGGTATTTAAGGAGCACGGTGAAGTGAATGTAATCAGTCGTCGGCGTACGGACACGTGCGAAAACCCTGAAGCAGCTGCATTGCCTGGGCATGAAAGACGTGCACGTTTTAAGCAGTTATCGGACTTTGAGCGAGGTCGTCTAGTCGGACTCCGCGAGGCCGGTTGGTTGCATTGTCGTATTGCGGAGCGATTTGGACGTGAAGTATCGGTGGTGGTACGATGGTGGCCTAGATGGTCCGAGAAACATTTCCACACGAGACGACGTGGAACCGAAAGTCACAGACGGACTGATGGGTGGACCGATCGACGCATAAGAAGAGCGGCGTTGTCAAGCAGAACATCCGCTACGACGCAAATTCGAGCTGCCGTTGCACCTCAGGTGACTGTGCTCACAATCCGCAGCCGTCTACTGGATGCAGGACTACGTGTGCCTCTGGCATGTGTGCCTCTGGCATGTGTACCTCTGACTCCAGCCCACCGTCAGGAACGGCTGCAGTAGTGTCTCCAACGTCTGCACTGGAGAACGCAATGGCGATCTGTCGTGTTCAGCGATGAAAGCAGATTCTGCTTGGGAGCCTCCGATGGCCGTATGCGTGTTCGTAGACGCACAGCGGAGCGTCTCCACCCTTCTTGCATCCGGCAGCGACACACAGCGCCTACACCTGGTCTCCTGGTGTGGGGAGCGACCAGCTATCGCTCCCGTACACAACTAGTGTTTGTACCGGGTACGTTAAACAGCACCTCCTACATCAACAACATCATTCAGCCCGTTGTTGTGCCATTTGTAAGGTCGGTCCATCGTGGTGTTTTCCAGCAAGATAACGCACGCCCACGTACGGCACGTGCAACGCAACATGCACTTCAGGGTGTGAGACAATTTCCATGGCCTGCAAGTTGACCGGATGTGTCCCCCATTGAGCACGTGTGGGATTTTATGGGACAACTTATCCGGTCTCCACGGCCAGCAACGACCATCCACGATTTACGCGTCCAGGGGCAGGATGCTAGGAACTCAATACCCTAAACTTACATCCAAGATCTGTACGACAGACTCCATGACAGAATTGCACAGTGTGACGCAATTCATGGCGGTTCAACCTCGTACTAACCATGTTACATGGAAATGTTAGTTCTCAGTTTACCAGCAAATACACATGTATTTTGCCATAATGTTTTGATCACGTTATCCTCTGTATTCCGTTATTATGCTGTATAAATGTCGTTGGTATCAGACGTCTCCTTTTTGGTGTGTTTTTTTTCACTTTCCGCCAGTGTATATACATATATGTACATATATCCAAGAGTTTAAATTGTGGATTTTGTTAATATGCTTGCACAATATGTATGTTGAATGTCATCCAATGATGGTTTTTAGAAGTCTTGGTACGTACTGTTTCATTTTTTTTTCAGGATTTCACGACACAGAATTAAAAAAATAAATTCTTATTTCATACCATTGTATCGAAATCAGAGTGGGCAAGAGCGGTACAGAGAAAAACAAAAACATCCTTCTAAACTCGAATGACTTGCCAGATGATCGCGCCAATAATCACCCGGCCGCCGAGGTGGAGAAGTTATATCGAGGGAAATAGTCATTTGGGTTTACTACAGAAAAAAGCAAGACTGCATATCTAACAACAACAACAAATTATGGATTGCTCTCTTGATACAGCTCTGCGCAAAGGAAAAATATTTCAAATTCAAGAAACTATTTCAGTGGGCGACTTTTTTATTAGGTATTTAACGACCACCGTGAGCAACTCAGTGGGTTATAAGCAGTCGCCTGTCCCTAATTTACGGCCACTGGTTCCAGGGAAAAGAGAGAGCTAGTGCCGTAAGATAAACACAATATCCATGCCTCACGGGATTCGAACCCAGATCACTCGGATGAATTGTCAGAAGCCATTGCTTAGGTCGCTGCCCCACTGGGACGACGTTTGGCTTTAAAATGGGAAACATTAACATCCCATTGACCGAAGTGTTCTTTTTTATGTGGAGGTTTAACGACCACCTTGAGTAACTCAATGGGCTGTAAGCAGTCGTGCATCCTAAATTTAGAGCTATTGGTTCCAGGGAAGGGGGAGATCCAGCACCGTAAGATAAACACAACATCCATGTCTCACCGGGTTTCGAACTCGGACCGCGAGGAGGTTCTTTCAGAATTCAAGTCGTAGAAAATGGCTCAAACGTATGCCATAATCTAAATAAAATCCCTAACCATATGTGCTTCCCTTTCGGTTCAGTTTTTGTGTCTATCAAATATGAAATATCCCTATCACTTAGTTTTTGAATTCAGGACAGTATTAATGTTCTTTCAAAAACCAGATAATGTCAGGCAACACACCATTCTAAGGTATATGTGAAAGGATTTTATTTTTATTCACCAGTCGTATCACTGTAAGTAGCAGCTCATCTCCATAACCGTAGTTCAGTTATGTAATAACTTTGAACAAATGTCTTTGAAGTGTATGGAACTTCATTAGGCTGTAGATTTTCTCAACAAGCTTTCAATATTTGTTAAACGTATTAGACAAGAAAGCAGTGGTATGAAACAAACGGCAAAAACCTGTCATACTTTTTTTAAATGAGCAAAATAACAGTGTTTGATACAGTAAAATCTAACCCGTAGTCTGTTTTATTAGAAAAACACAGAAGACTTTGGCGAGGTTCATTTTCTGAAAACACGAAATCTTTTGAACTTCGACTAAATATTCTCTCACCTGGAGTGCCCCCTCCCTCTCTAATGAAATAATATACCAAAAATCTTCGCTTACATAAATATCACTGAACACCATGCTGGCACATACAAGTAATTGTGGTGTGTCACTCACGTCTGTTGATTCTTTCATGCTGGCACATACAAGTAATTGTGGTGTGTCACTCACGTCTATTGATTCTTTCATGCTGGCACATACAAGTAATTGTGGTGTGACACTCACGTCTGTTGATTCTTTCATGCTGGCACATACAAGTAATTGTGGTGTGTCACTCACGTCTGTTGATTCCTTCATGCTGGCACATACAATTGTGGTGTGTCACTCACGTCTGTTGATTCTTTCATGCTGGCACATACAAGTAATTGTGGTGTGTCGCTCACGTCTGTTGATTCTTTCATGCTGACACATACAAGTAATTGTGGTGTGTCACTCACGTCTGTTGATTCTTTCATGCTGGCACATACAAGTAATTGTGGTGTGTCACTCACGTCTGTTGATTCTTTCATGCTGGCACATACAAGTAATTGTGGTGTGACACTCACGTCTGTTGATTCTTTCATGCTGGCACATACAAGTAATTGTGGTGTGTCACTCACGTCTGTTGATTCCTTCATGCTGGCACATACAATTGTGGTGTGTCACTCACGTCTGTTGATTCTTTCATGCTGGCACATACAAGTAATTGTGGTGTGTCACTCACGTCTGTTGATTCTTTCATGCTGGCACATACAAGTAATTGTGGTGTGTCGCTCACGTCTGTTAATTCTTTCATGCTGACACATACAAGTAATTGTGGTGTGTCACTCACGTCTGTTGATTCTTTCATGCTGGCACATACAAGTAATTGTGGTGTGTCACTCGCGTCTGTTGATTCTTCCAGCTAAAGTCGAAAAGCAGCAAGTGAAATCCACGACTTGTTTTACCGGTAAAGTATCATACCTAAACATGATTTTAACTCGCCTCATCATTGTCACTGGAAAACTGAATTCATCGCAGATACTGTACAGATTATGTTTCTGAACTTGTTAAATATTGCTTCTCTACGTAATTCACAGTTGCAAAGCGTTTTCTGTTTAGCGATAATGTGGAAGACAAGGAGCGAGAATAGTAACATTTTTATCAGCAGTTTCGATGAACACAGACTGCTTCCCATTCAGAAGATTATAACTGCTTCAGAGCTCCTTTTCTTTACAGATAAGTCCATCATATGATTTTTTATTTTGAAATGGCTCCTGACATTACATTTTTGATGCTACGCATCTTTTCCGACAGAGTAAAATAATTCCCAAGTAAAAAACTTCGATGTAGAGAAAATGGGTAATGGAAGTAGTCAAAGTCGTTGAGACCCGATTTTTGAGAGCTGTCCTTTGAAGTGGCGCAACAAGAGCTAACTTCATCGTTACTCAACGAAAAGTTTTCCTAAACTTTGGCAAACATTATTTCATCACGATTTACATGAACGTAACAATATCTCATTGCAGTCTACGTAAATTACGAGAACCTCATACTAAATGTTATAAAAACCATTACAAAAAATACATTTTTGATGCTATGAAAACTGCGCGTTATAAGGAAATTTGGCTTTCACTCGAACCTCCCAAGGAAGGAGGATTACCTGCTATTGACGAAAGCTTCAAAATGATCGATAACGCGATATGGGTGTAACCTGTAGATACTCTACACCAAATGTTACCAACCCCGTGACTAACACACTTCCGATTCAGCTTTTCGTTCTACTTTAAGGTCACATTTTTAGCTTGCGCATGCTCCGATGGCCTTTAATAGTTACATATATTTTTTTTGATTGGAGGTTTAACGACCACCGTGAGCAACTCAATGGGCTATAAGCAGTCACTTTTTAATTTAGGGTCACTGGTTCCAGGGAAGGGAGAGAGCCAGTGCCGTAAGACAAACACAACATCCATGCCTCACCGGCGGCGCGCAGTGGTCTAAGCGATGGTCTCTGATCATTTGTCCGAACGGGGTCCGGGTTCGAATCCCGGTGAGGCATGGATGTTGTGTTTGTCTTACGGCACTGGCTCTCTCCCTTTCCTGGAACCAGTGACCCTAAATTAGGGACGGGCGACTGCTTATAGCCCATTGAGTTGCTCACGGTGGTCGTTAAAACCTCCAATCAAAAAAAAAAAAAAAGACCACTGCGCCACCGGGGCGGCATTACATATTTCATGCGACAGTCTTTTCTTACGTTCTCCTAAATCTGAATACATTAATAAAAATTTTTGAAAAACTAAACAGTCGAAATACTATCGCCACCGTCATAGTTCAGTAAATATTAACTTTCATGCCTTACACGCCTTCTTTTATTGGTTTTGCAATAACATTCATTAATCCACCTACCTATGTACCGCTCAATATCAGGAATTAATAAATATTGTTAGGATTTAGTTCCATTTAGGTTCCTGGCAAAGGCAGCAGCCAGTGCGACATGAAGGCAGAACTTCGAAAGCATGCTGGAGGGACACGGAGACGGCCTCATGCCAGACCGTTATGGAAGAAACTTTTTTTTTGATTGAAGGTTTAACGACCACCGTGAGCAACTCAATGGGCTATAAGCAGTCACCCGTCCCTAATTTTGGGTCACTGGTTCCAGGGAAGGGAGAGAGCCAGATCCGTAAGACAAACACAACATCCATACCTCACCGGGATTTGAACCCGGGCCCCTTTCGGACGAATGATCAGAGGCCATCGCTTAAACCACTGCGCCACAGGGGCGGCAAAAAAGAAGAAACTTTGGGAGATCATCCAGCAATGGATTGATAATACACTGGAGGAAAGTGAAAAAAGAACACCAAGATGGAGACGTCTGATACCAACGAAATTTATACAGCATAATAACGGAATACAGAGTATAACGTGATCAAAACATTATGGCAAAATACAGCTGTATTTGCTGGTAAACTGAAAAATAACATTTCCATGTAGCATGGTTGGTACGAGGTTGAACCGCCATAGAACTGCGTCACACTGTGCAATTCTGGCATGGAGTCTGTCGTACAGATGTTGGATGTACGTTTGGGGTATTGAGTTTCTAGCATCCTCAACCTGGACGCGTAAATCGGGGATGGTCGTGGCTGGCCGCGGAGACCGGATAAGTCGTTGTCCCATAAAATCCCACACGTGCTCAATGGGGAACAAATCCGGTGAACGTGCAGGCCTTGTAAGTTGTCTCACACCCTGAAGTGCATGTTGCGTTGCACGTGCCGTGTGTGGGCGTACGTTATCTTGCTGGAAAACACCACGATGGACCGACCTTACAAATGGCACAACGGGCTGAATGATGTTGTTGATGTAGGAGGTGCTGTTTAACGTACCCGGTACAAACAATAGTTGTGTACGGGAGTGATAGCTGATCGCTCCCCACACCAGGAGCCCAGGTGTAGGCGCTGTGTGTCGCTGCCGGATGCAGGAAGGGTGGAGACGCTCCCCTGTGCGTCTGCGAACACGCATACGGCCATCGAAGGCTCCCAAACAGAATCTGCTTTGATCGCTGAACACGACAGATCGCCATTGCATTCTCCAGTGCAGACGTTGGCGACACCACTGCAGCCGTTCCTGACGGTGGGCTGGAGTCAGAGGTACACATGACAGAGGCACACGTGCAAGTTGTCCTGCATCCAGTAGACGGTTGCGGATTGTTCACACAGTCACCTCAGGTGCAACGGCAGCTCGGATTTTCGTCGCAGTGGATGTTCTGCTTGACAACGCCGCTCTTCTTATGCCTTATGCGTCGATCGGTCCGCTCATTAGTCGGTCTGTGACTCCCGGTTCCACGTCTTCTCGTGTGGAAATGTTCCTCGGACCATCTACGGCACCATCGTACCACCACCGATACTTCCCGTCCAGTTCGCTCCGCAATACGACGATACGACCACCAGGCCTCGCGGAGTCCGACTAGACGACCTCGCTCAAAGTCCGATAACTGCTGAAATCGTACACGTCTTCCATGTCCAGGCATTGCAGCTTCTCCAGGGTCTTCGCACGTGTTCGTACGCCGACGACTGATTGCATTCACCCCGCCTTACTCCTTCAATACCACCGACGATAATTTGCATATTATGCCGTGCTGTGGCGTAAGCGCTCACCGGTTGGTCCCGAAATTAACATCACACCTACGTAAACTCGACACCATTAACATATGTAAATTTCATGATCGTCCGCCAATTCTTTCTTGGTGTTCTTTTTCACTTTCCGCCAGTGTAGTTGGTGCACCGAAGTATGCCTCAGTGTGATCGTGAGTATCGCGAATAAATGTAACGTGTTGTACGTACATAAATGTATAATCTCTAGTCACTAGTTTTATTCACACCCACAAACAACTCAGTTTGCGAAAGATCCACTGCATAAATAATTTCTAAAGAGTACCAGGGCATTTTCCGATTTTTTTATTTTTTGTATTTGCCTACCGAAACATTAGTATGACAAGATACTGTTTGATATTTCGGTGAAGAAATAGTACTACATCATCCCATTTTTCATGGAACTTATGAGTTTTGATATTTTTATTTGCGCTCATAACTTCTCTATAAAATCAAGTAAAACAAAATGTTGCACAAGAAGTAAAAGAATATCTGACACCAAAGTCCATCATCATCAGCGCAGGCAGGGAATTTTTTTGTCCGTCTTGTGAAGGCGTGGCCTGGGGGATTTTGGTTTTAAATCCCCGCCAAATTAGGGCCACCGGAAGTAGAACTTCGTGAGGAACCAGAATTGCTGCCAAGAGGCACTGGATGGTGACTTCTGGAGTAAACCTTGCTTCGCTGAAAATGAAGAGTCTGAATGGCATGGGGACTTTTTTTTATTTTATTAGGGGATTTAACGACCACCGTGAACAACTCAATGGGCTGTAAGCGGTCGTCTGTCCCTACTTTAAGGCCTCTGGTTTCAGGGAAGGTAGCGAGCCAGTGCTGTAAGACAAAAATAACATACATGCCTCACCGGGATTCTAGATAGGACTCTGGTCGGACGAATGATAAACCTGCACTTAGACCACTGCGCCGGCAATGGCATGGGATTAACCAATTTCCTTAGTTTCGGCATTCCTTAAACAACGACTTCGTATCTTAGAATCGTACATTTTCATCACACTTCTGTTTTCTAAACATATATTTGAAGAGCTTTTTCGACATTGGGAAAAGTTCAGCGTGAAGATTTTCCAGTCCCTAGATTTTTTTATTTCTTTGTCGGGAGTTAACTACAATTATGAGCAGCTCGGAGGACGGCTGTCTCTAATTTTGCATCACTCACTGGTTCCGTGGCAGGGACAGAGCCAGCACCATCGGAAAAACACACTGCCTATTCCTCATCCGGGACTCAATCCTTGTCCCATCTCACACAAATGATCAGAAGCCAGTTCCCAAGAGCACTAGGAGACTGCAGGTTTTTGTTTCTTGTTTTAATGACACCTTGAACGTATAAGGACATAAATAATACCCCGTTCCTCGTTTACCTTGTTCAAGGGAAGCAAGAGAGAGAGAGAGAGAGAGATTACTGGAATAATGCATACCCTACGTTACATCCAAGGGAGTAACTTTGCCCAACCCGGTTAATTAGCCAGAACACATTCCCTTGACCACAGGAACGACGTATTAGCCATTGTTCTTTCTATTGTTTTTTATAGTTGCTATGCTCTGAAATGTTACCAGGACCGCATTCATAATACATACCATGTTGGAAATGGCTCTGTACAAAACAGTATAACTATACTAGTAATCCGAATTCATTGGCGTAGGATGAAAATCAGTTTTCTAAGCTTTCGCACATCAACTAAATGTGGTTTTCAAGGAAGAGAGAAACTGCGTTAGTTTCTATCTTCCTTGAAAAACCCCATCTGGTTGATGGATGGATGAAAGCTCGGAAAACTGATTTTTCTCCTACGCAAATAAAGTCTGATTATTAGAATGTAATATTTTCCACATAGTTGGTGTAGAGTTCCTCGTTATCAATTTGGCTCTGTAGAGTTTAATTTTTTGTTTTTAAGTAACGTTGTATGATATAATAGAATAAATTACTGATAACAGTAATCCACGTTAAAGCATAGCGACTCAACTGTTGTTGGTGTTAAAATAAACTAAAAATACGAATTTTAGCAATATACCCACGTACAAAATGTCTGCTACAGATCAGCTGCCATACCCAAAAGTGTTATGAATCAAACAAAAACAAGCGGTAGTCCATAGTATCAAAATATGCAACCAACCTTGAAAGTCACACGCAAAAGTATTTCGCCCCGAGTTTGCTTGACCAATCTTTTCTTAGTTAGGTGTGAAAAATATGTGTTACAATTCGATGCTTACTTAAGAGGGCAAAGAAAATATGTAGAACTGATAGTTCTTTTTGAGAACATGTTCCTCGTGAAATTGAATAAAAATGAACGTCAAAGTTTGTTACCCAAATGGTATTTCGTCAGAAGTTTGATATAACAGACTTCCATATGATTCATTTAATAAAATCCTCACTGAATTACCTATCGAAAAACTTTTCGAAATGTTTAACATATGGTTTCCCTCTAGGTCGCTGTATTTCTAGGTGACTCAGATTTCATTAACACGTTCTGTTGTCTTCCGAGAGTTGGTTTTTGCAGAAACTTTCTTTGGTAATCTCTTTGATGAACGCACTGGTTTTTCATGCATTGGAAGGAACCCACATACCTCATTTTGACATTTTATCTTACTACTTAAATATGACCTTGCTATAGCGGAAAAGACATTTTAGGTAAGATTTTATTCATATGACTTGCTTAAAAAGCCAAACTCCAGTTTGTTTAGTCTAACATATTACCGGCGACCATAGGCGACATTTACCCATATGATGCGCGCTCTCTAAATTTCAGAGGAGAAGCCTTCATATGAAAATTAGGAAAAGGAGGTAATAAAATATTATCATAATTTGCATATCAAAACCTGAGAACTGAGTTTTCTTCAAACGCATTTTTCATGAATCTCTAAATCTAACATGCCGACCATTGCACTCAGAGCTAATGGAACTAGTCCAAATCAGTCAAAAGGTCAACACACTGAAAAGCAATTGAATTAGAGATACCTGTCTAGTAACGTGTAGCACCACCTTTTGCCCTCATGACGGCGGAGATTTGTCTCGTCATAGACTCGACAAGACACCGGAGGCGTTGGGAAGCTATACGGATCCACGACCCCTCAACAAGCATCCACAGTTCACGAAGATTTGATTGAGGGGATCAGAGCCTCGAACATCTCTACCGATGGCATCCCAGATGTGCTCGATGGGATTGAGTTCAGGTGACCTAGCTGGCCAAAGAAGTGAGGTCACGTTGGTGGAGTGTTCATCCAACCATTCGGATACAATTTGGGAGCGATGACACGGTGCATTATCTTGTGCAGGACGAGGTCTCCAGTGGGATGTTGAAGACGCACAAACGGGAGCAAATGGTCGTTTTTTTTTGGAGGTTTAACGACCACCGTGAGCAACTCAATGGGCTATAAGCAGTAGCCCGTCCCTAATTCAGGATCACTGGCTCCAGGGAAGGGAGAGAGCCAGTGCCGTAAGACAAACACAACATCCATGCCTGACCGGGATTCGAACCCGGACCCCTTACGGACGAATGATCAGAGGCCAACGCCTTAGACCACTGCGCCACCGGGGCGGCGCAAATGGTCGTCCAGGATATCCCTGTAACGTTGACCTGTGAGGGACGATGTCACACGTACCAGGGCTCCCATTTCAGTCCACGTAAACAGTCCCAAGACGAGAATGCCACCCCTACCAGCTTGAACAGTACCCTGCTGGCACGAAGGATCCATCGCTTTAATGTGGTTCACCCCGTACTCGTATCCTGGCATCCGCGTGTACCAACGTGAATCTGGACTAATCAGTCCAGGCTACATTTTTCCACATGTCTAGGGTCCAAAGGCGATGTTCCCGCGTCCATGCTAATCTTTGCACCCTGTGATGTGCGGTCAGCAGCGGTACCCTCGTGGGACGATGGCTTCTGGACTCCATAGCGAGGAGATGGTTCTGGATGGTGTGGTTGCTTACACGTTTTTGTGCACCAGCGTTAAATTGCCGATTGATTTCTTGCACTGAGGCCGGTCTATCCGCTGTTGCAATGCGAGCTAGCCGACGATGACCCCGCTCATCCACACGCTGTTGTCCACGGCAGTTGGCCCTTGCAGAGATGGTTTTACGGGATTCGATGTACTCACGGTGCACCCGTGACACAGTAGCTCGTGAACATCCCAGTGCCTGCACGACTTCCGAGATGGAGTGACCCATTTGTCGGGCCCCGACAATTTGCCCACGATCAAATGCGCTTAGATCCTTCGTATACTGCGTCCGACTCTTACTGATTCCCGTCGCATCACACCTTATATTGTCGGATCGCTGCATACGTCATGTCGTTTCCGTTTACAGTGCCGCCCACAGCGCCACATTTGAATAACGCCAGCTGTCTCTAATTCAATTGCTCTTTAGTGTACTTGTGTAATCAATAATAACATGAGCTGTCATAACTGGAGGTGATCGAACCTTCTCCAGTTATTACAGCTCATGTTGTTCCGATTGCCTTACGATGTACGCAAACCAATGTTGGCTTCCCTGGGAATCATGCCCAATATAATTTCAGCAAAGTAATGTGAACAAGAAAAAAAAACGATAAAATTTTATTTCTCTTATCAGAAAAGCTTAAAGAGCAAAGCAATGTAATATGCCTGAACTGATTCTCTAGGATACATCATGAAAACAAGAGTCTGCGTCTTCCAAAAACTACACCCTTCCTTTATTTGAACAACATTGCTGAAATCGGGTGTGCCCCGCAGGGCAGTGACAAAATAAAGATACAATGAAATTAATTAACTTCATTGTAAGAGGAAAAAAAAAACGTTTACAGGAGTAAGAGTCGGCAAAAGGTAATCAATTGATGACATGTCCCACATGATGACCATCCGTTGTCACGACATGGCTAATAAGTACAATTTCCTGTTGGACGGCACGTCGGAGGTCAGGCAGTGTTCGCGGGTTGTCCTGGTACACCCGATCTTTCAGATGGCCCCACAAGAAGAAGTTGAGCGGCATTAAATCGGGGTTGTAGGGAGGCCAAGAGAGACCGGCTGAAAAACGTTGGGGGATATCATCTGGCGACGACCCGTAGGCCATCCTGCTGGTGAAGCAAATCAAGAACGGCATTTGTAGAATGTGGCGGTGGTACGTCCTGTTCAAACGTGCGGTTGTGAATCCAGTTTTTCTGGACTGCAGCGGGGGGAGGGGGGCACGATTCTTCAAAAGATCGCTGTAGGAGGCAGCGGTTCCTGTGGACTTCAGGAAAAAGAAAAATAGCCCAATGAGGCAATCACCCACTCATTTGCACACCAAACGTTTAGGTTCAGCGGATGGAGAAGCTTCGCAACACAGTCCGCCGGCTTCTTGCTTCCCCAGATGTGGTAATTTTGCCGGTTAACGTAGCCATCCAACCAGAAGTCAGTCTCATCGCTGAAGACAATGCTCTTCATATCAAAGTTGTGCTCATCGAACAGTGAACTCATGTCATTCGCAAACTCGTAACGCTGCTAGACGGCTGTTGTGCTCAAAAGCTGATGCACCTGGATTTTGTAGGGGATCATATCAAAATCCGATGTCACAATGCGCCACGCCGACGCTGGGCTAACGTCTAGTTGCTGAGCAAGTCTTCGTGTTGACGTACGGGCTTCTTCGTGCAGGAGTTCTCGTGCGGCTTAGATGCTTTCCGCCGTCCGCACTGTTCTTCTCTTCGTAGCCATGCTTGCCACCTCATTTATGACACACTGCAGGTTCGTACGGGATGGCTTACGACGATTTTTAAACGCTGTACTCCACTTTCGTAACACTTTTGTGGAGATTCTCCCCTCCGCAATCCGTATACGAAACTTTTCACCAAGAAAAATCTTTCTTGCGTGGTATATCGCTCCATGTCCGAAATCACGTGTCCACCGTCCCACTACTTTCTCACAAACGTCTGTCACCTGCTGATCGAGATACCGGGTGTTTCATTACCCAGTGAAACACCCGGCAGCTTAAATGTTTTCAGGCAAGCGATTATGTCGACGAAGAGTGAACCATTCTAAAAAAAAAGTGCTATAGATTTTCCACAACCATAAAAGCAGATATTTTATGAGGTTTTGGAAATGAGGTTCCCGATTTGACTGAGTATTCAGTTACTGCTTATAAAGTTAAACACTTTAGTAAAGTAATTGAAGCTTGTGAGTTACTTCTATTTTTCCTTTCATTGGTAAACAGAAGTTTTCTTAGAACTATTCCAACGATTCCCCGGTGTGCCGACGGATGCGAAGCGTTGGCTTCGAATCATTCATCCGATGTGTTTCCGACTTTGAATCCCGAGTGAGGCTTGAATGGAGTATAGGTCTTACGGAAGTAGCTCTATCTCTTTCCTAGACCCAGTGGCCCCGAATCGAAAGCGGGAGTCTACTTATAGCCCATCGAGTTAGTCACGGTGGTCGTTACGCCCCCAGCCCCCACCTCCCAAAAAAATAGATTTTTTTTTTTTAATTTTGAGATTTAACGACCACCGTGAGCAACTCAATGGGCTATAAGCAGTCGCCCGTCCCTAATTTAGAGTCACTGGTTCCAGGGAAGGGAGAGAGCCAGTGCCGTAAGACAAACACAACATCCATGCCTCACCGGGATTCGAACCCGGACCCCTTCCGACGAATGATCAGAGGACAACGCCTTAGACCACTGCGCCACCATAGAACTATTTCATTCAAATTACAAGCATAACAATTAGCAATGTGCTTAATTATGCTTTCTTGGAGCCAAGGGTCGGCGTTAAAAAAAAAAAAAAAAAAAAAAAAAATTCAGTCATCTCGTTCCATGGGAAAAGGCCTTCCTCGATCTACTAAAATAATAACCTCGGCAATAAGTTCAATTCTCAATCTTTTTGCTTCATACATGCATATATTTACACCGATGATCCATTGCATTATGACTACCCCCAGCCTAGAGAAATGTGTCCGCCTAGAGACTGAACGATGGCGCAGATGAAGTACACAGAGCAGTATATACACAAGCAGAGGACCGGCTTTCGGTTAGTGATGTTTGGAGTCAAAAATGGGAAGAGCTGCCGATTTATCGGAGTTTGAAAAAGGACAAATTGTGATGGCATGGAGCCTTGGAACTATGATCTCGCAAACGGCGAGGCTTGTGGGTTGTTCCCGTGCCGCTGTAGTGAGTAAATAACAAAAAGTGGTGCATAGATGGACAGACGACCAACAGTCGTCCAGCGGTGTGTCGTCCGCAGCTCATTGATGACAGGGGAGAGTGAAGACTGTCGCGCATTGTTCATGGCGAACAATGCGCGACAGTCTTCACTCTCCCCTGGCGACCGCAGGGCCACAGTGCGACAAGTCACCCGGAGGCGACCGCAGGGCCACAGTGCGACAAGTCCCATGGCGACCGCAGGGCCACAGTGCGACAAGTCACCCGGAGCTACAATAGTGGTGTTCAGGGTAATGTCTCATAGCACACAGTTCATCACAGACTTCTGCGCATGTGCCTGCGTAGCCGAAGACCCACCTGGGTCCCAATGCTCACTACAAGTCCTCGCCAACAACGCATGAAATGCGCCCTAGATCGAGATTGTACCACGGATGATTGGAAGAAAGTGGCCTTGACTGACGAATAAAGATCTTTCGTGCATCACGTAGACGTCCGAGCGCGGGTTTAACAACGGAGGCTATGGCACCTGAATGCACTGTTGGCCGGAAACAGGCCGACGGTGTTATGCTGTGGGCGATGTTTTCTTGGGACACTTTAGGCCTCGTTATCCCAATAGCCCAATCCCTGACAGCTGTCAGGTATCTGAACATCGTTGCTGACCAAGTTCACCCATTCATGGCAACTGTGTGTGCCTGCTGGGGATGGCCATTACCAACAGGATAGTGCATCATGCCAGAATCGTCAAGGAGTGGTTCGATGAACATGGTGGCGATTTTCTGTTAATGCCCTGACCTGCAAATTCACCCGACACGAACCCAATCTAACATTTCTGGTTAGACTTGGAAAAGCGGGTTCGCGCTAAACCACCACTACCTCGAAATGTACGGGCACTGGTGGACCTGCTTTTCAAAATCGCTTTATTGGTATACCGAAATAAAATAGACGTTCAGCATGGAGCGTCATACAAACAAAATTCAAAACAATAAAATCAAAGATTTTTACACTGCAATGAGAAATGGTAATGATAATGCGATGCTGCAGTTGAGCTAAATACACAGCAGGTGTAGGAAAAAAACACCATAAGTTGTCTAAAGTGTCACAGGACACTGGAGCAACATATATCCAAATAATTAGTACTGCAAACTTAAAACGCATGGTAAAACAGGCACAGGTTGAGCAAGACAATGATGAAATAGTGACAATTCTACACATGGGCAACAGGATACAGTGCAGACATACGCAATAGCTAAACAAAATCATTGAAAAACATAGAACGACGACTTGTGCAATGGATACAATACTGGAATGAAAATGTAGATAATAGGAGGAAACTGCAATGAGCTAAGTACACAACAAATGTGGGAAGCACACCATAAGGTGGCTACCGTGTTACACGACTCTGAAGGAACATATTTTCAGGTAAACAATATTGAAAACTTAAAACGCATGATAAAACAGGCACAGGTTGAGCAAAATAATGATGAAGTAGAATGACAATTATATACAAAGATAACATTACATAGTGTAGGCTTACGCAAACTCAAAACAACAACGACAGAAAAACATAGTACAACTCGTGCAACGAAGAATTTTTACTGCGATGAAAAATGTGAATCATACGGAGATGCTGTGCAATACAGCTATAAACACAACAAGTATAGGAGAACCACCATAAGGTGGCTAGCGTATTGCATTACACTGAAGGAACATAAATTCAAGTACACAGTATTAGACACGTAAAACGCACGAAAGAAATACACAGGTTGGGCAAAACAATGGTGAAATAGAGCGACAATTCTACACATGGGCAACAGTTTACAGTGCATACATGCTCATTAGCTAAACAAAATCACAGAAACTTAATACAACTCGTGCAATGGATATAATATACCGTAATGAAAGATTTAGAGAATAGGAAGAAACTGCAAATGCGCCTAATATACAACAGGTGAAGGAAACACATCATACGGTGGCTAGCGCGTTACATACACTGAAGGAACATGTTTGCAGGTAAACAATAATGCAAACTTAGAGCACACAATGAACAGGCATAGATTAAACAAAACAGTGATGAAATAGAATGACGATTATATACATATATAACATTATTCAGTTATGACATACGCAAGAGCTAATCAAAGGTTTGAAAAACCTAGTACAACTCATGCAACAGAGATAATGCGTAAATTCAAAAGTTTCAAGTATACACACATTGCACACAAATGTAGTAATATCACTAAGAGATGTCACGAAATTTACAAAAACACGACTAACGCCGTGAAAATGCAAAACTCAGCACCACGTTGTGGAGCAAAAGGAAAGAAAGTTCTAACGGATGGTTAGATTGAGGAGACCATTTTCCACGGCGAACCACTGAGTCAGAGGTGCCCACGTGGAATGGAAAGCTGCTTCCTGATAGTAATGGAAGCTAGGCGGTGCTCGAAGCGGAGACGCGAGGTTAGGCTGTCTCTGAAGTGGCACACAAGTGCCGCACTCGTTTGTTGAGGAGAAACAGGTGAGGAGATGCTACGGAGTTTTTGATGGAACACGTACACTATGTGTTTGGCTAGACAAAGATGTATGCACATAGAAAGGGAAGAGGAACCAGTGGGTTCTTACGTAATAGCCGACGTCTGTAGGCTGGAAACGATAACTCTTGGGAGCATGAGCAACTGGAAATCTTGAAGGCTTAATGGAGAAGAGGCAGTAGAATAGGACAATACAGATAGACGTGAGAAACGTCTGCCTCCTGAGCGCAGACGGAGCAGAGAGGGGAAGAGAGTAGAGACATACGATAGAGAAAAAATGGAACTGGATGACGATTATGGAGGAAGAGCCAGTGGGTGTTTTGTTCATGGGGTGTGGAGAGGGGGAGTGGGCGGCAGCCCAAACAGCAGAAAGAGAGGTAGGAGGGACGTCTGGTATAGGTAAAGCAGAGGGAGTAGGAATGTGCACAAGGAGACGATACAGAGATTTCGATGTGAAAGAAACAAGAGGTTGGACCGTGTGAGCGAGGCGAAGGAAGTACGGTAGGGGAAGAGGAGCAGATAAGCACGGGGATCAGACCAGAAGAGGACGCCAAATCAGGGAAAAGAGACAGGATAGCTGAATGTAGAGAGTCAAAGACGAAACGGGCAGAACTGGATGAAAGGATAGCAGCTGAGAGATCGGAGAAAGGGCGCCAAGAGAGGTCAGGATTAGCCAAGTCTTGTATGGTTACTACGCCGGCACGAAGCCAGGAAGAGAAAGCAAAGCAAGGGAGGTGGGGAGGGTGGAGAAGAGAGTTGGAGAAGAGGGGTTCTGAAAGAAGCTCAAGAGTGGAGGAAGGAGGGGAACGCAAAAGGGGAGGAGAGCGTAAGAACTTGAGAGCTTCAGAATAACCACGGGGAGTTTACAGGGGGGAACGGGACGACGGTCCATAAGAACTACAGAGGAAAATGAAAAGTGGGGGTTTCGCCTGGAGGCGAGAACGTTTCACTCCTGAATGGTAGATGCGACCGGAGCTGTGAAGAGGCTAACGAAGTGCATGACTCGTGTACCTTATAATACAGAGAAACATCTGGAAGACCGGCTCCACCAAACGAGGAAGGTGTACAGAGCTTCGTGACTGAAAGCTAGTAGTGTCGCATCCACATAACCACTGTAAGCTGGCGGGTGATTTCTTGAAAACAAAAGAGCGGGGTTGGAGCTGCTATCCGTGAATGCTGACACATGGACCTAGCTTCTGATGAAGCTAGGTCAATACCTAGCGAAACCATGGTTGACTTGAAAAAAATATATTTGTGACAAACCACTTTGTATTCTCTTAATAACGTTTAATGGTCACAAGACTATTTTTTGAGATCAAGAATTTTTGACAGGGATTTCATCCTTCTACGACCATCCCCGCCTCCTTACCTACGTCCTGAGCTAATCCATAATTAACATTTTCGTGAGGAACTCGCATTAGGAAATTACTTACCTTAAACAATTTTCTAAGATACCTCAAACATCAAGTGGGTGTTTTTTATTTTATTTTATGAACTTAAATTTTAAAATTATGTAAAAAGTAATTGTTAGGCACGTATGTTTTGCGCGAAAATGTAAAATTGGTGCTGCGTACCTTTAGATTTCATTCTTGAAAACAAAAAAAACAGTGAAAAGGTTCCTTTACATGATACAAGCTGTCAGAACCACGAAATTAGAAACATTCAGGACACGCAGTAGCCTGATTTATTTCTGATAATGACATGTAATTAATTATGTGTTATCAACATCTCAGTTCCAGATATTTTTGTACGTAATACATACAGTAAAAGTCTCTATAATGGAGACCAAGACGAAAGCTTTGTTCGCCGGAATTAGAAGTCTAACGCTCTAAGTTGTACCTCATACAATCAAAATGTTAAGCATAAAAAAACTGCATTAAAATAGTATGAATGCAGCAATTAAATACATACTTTGCACTAAACTGTAAAAAACTGACACAAGACTGAGGTTTTGAAAATTCATAAAGAAACTTTAGAACGAAAGTGTTTTAAAACTGCATATTATTTCGTTTTGAATCTGCAGAAGACCAGTGACATTGTTTCTTAAAATTCTAGCTTGCGATAAGTCTTAACGGTTTATAAAAGCTGGCAATTGACATTTAGAGTTCATTAAAAAAAGTTAAAAAATCAAACATGCATTATATTGTGTTCCTTTAAATTTCATTGCACTTTAATTCACCAAGATCGTTGGTAGTCAAGATGAATTCAAGGTCTTCCCCAATCCTCTTTTTCACCCAAAACAAAAAACTGATATAGGGGTGAGAGCAATAAAAGCACATTTTCGCAATATTCCTTAACAAGGTCCCATCCGCGTTCGTTCAGTAAAAGTTCTTGCACGCACACATCGAATGCAACAGTCAATTTCGCAATAATTTCAATAATCGCTTCGCGAATTTGAGGATGGGACGTAACCAAAGCAGCCAGATTTGCACAATAATCAATAACGTGATAGATCTTGTGCTTAGTTCTTTGTAGTGTATCGTGTGCTTTAAGGGTGTAAATAGTGATTGACTGTTTTACACAAAAACAGAATTGTCCTACATCTGAATTCTAGAATTCCAAATCAATCAATTTCTGCCGAGCATTTGTCAACACGTCGTTTAATAGAATTTATCACCTCTAAATTTATAATTCTTTCGAATTCGGAGTATCCAGGAAGAAACCAATTGACACCTTGATTTGAGTGTGATGGTGTATAACATCAACTGCGAGGTCTAGAATCTCTGAACGATGCGTCGTATTGTACGCAACATTGAACAGTCGTTAACTGGTTTGAAGGTGCAATGGTATTTGCTAAAAATCTAAGTGGAGCTGTAGCGGATAGCACACAGCTTCTAAATCACGTCTAACAAACAGAGAAGACAGATGTTCAACTCTCGCTTTCGTAACAGCGCCCCAGTGGTAGAACATTAAACTACGTTAGCGTCTGTCACGTGATACGGTACCAGTCGCTACATAAATAGTACCGTGGAGAGAGTTGTAAGCTCTTGAAAAACGTAATAGACTTTCACGGCTACGACGCTTTAGTTCCATGCCCGTCCACTGGCGCGCTGTTCTTTTGAGATCATCGGTGCCAACGTTGGGTCAAATATTTGCCATGAGCCTCTATCGAAGATTTACCTCTGGGTCTCCTACTCTGTGACCTAACCACAACACCATTTAAAGTGGATTATATGGAGCTCATAGCAGTCATTTTCGTGCGCAGAGCTACTGCTTTAAAGAGACCAGTCCCTTTTTAGGCTCCGCATGTTAACCTTATGGGAGATCTCGATGTACTTAGGTACATTTTTCTCACGATATACATGGCCTATCAATTGCAAACTTGGCATGCATTCTCCTAAAGATATTATACAACACCTGAACTAGAATTATCGCAATCGGTCAGTTTATTAATTTTGTATTAATTAATCAAAATTGTTGACGTTTTCATTAGCAATTGTATTTATTATTTAAATTGAGTACATTATTTGATCATGATTCTAGTTTAGGTGGTTGTTGATATACAGTAAGGTATTAAAAAAATTTCAAGCCATTATCTTCAGTGGTTTATGAGAAAAATGTTCCTAAATGTACAAAACCACAACTTTTCAGGGTAGGCAAAAAACGAAGGCCTGTGACTAGAAGCCTCCCGCGTCATACTCCTTTTTCCTCTGCTTTGCTCAAGTGTCGTATACCATTCGATTTAGCAAACTCTGTAGAAAAAAATTGAAATAAAAGAAATTTACATAAAATTTTTGTTTTTGCAGGACTGATCCCCTTAAAGTTTGCCGCACATTACATCGGAACGGAAAAAAAAATTGAATATCTTAATATAAAAAGGGACTCCCGCTCAGGTTCAGAAAATTTTGAATTGGACTTATGGAGACCCCTTCGCCATGTGTGTTCCACCATCCAGACTAGATCATCACTCACTTTTCTGCCGGCTGCCCTTTCACGTCTGTTCCCAGTTGTCATCGTGATGAGAAACGCTATCTTCTGATTTTTAAAGGCTCTCTTCAGAAATTTCCACTTCACAAAACTACGTTGACTGAAAGAGAGATCTATCTCTTTGACCTCAGGAATGAGATAAATAAAAAATCTCCTGCTAAAAAAGTTATAAACAGATTCAGTTGCTCATTATATTAAACCCTCTACAAAATTATGTAGATATGAATATAACCTTAATTATCACTGTTAGCTAAGGTCAGAATATGCTCAAAAACAGGAATACCATGTACCGCGGCAGAAGATTCAAATCCCAATTGAAGACCAGTACGTGACTTATACATGGTAACGTCCACAGATCCTCAAACTGTCTTTTTCTTTCAATCCTGATTACCACCTAAACCTTATAAAAACAAATCTCAATACACTTGGGTACACCCTGTACTCCTCGATAGTAGGAAACTAGTATAGCAGAGGTGCACAGTGTACTTCATGTCAGTCATACAGGTTTTTGCTCCTCTCTATGTTCTGCTGCACTGTCTCGGAACATGGAGCTTCCTCCTGTTCCTGTTTATCATTTTCAGGAAACGTAATTAGGGAGGTATTTCATAATTACGGTATAGGTTATCATCTCTCTTGAAAACCTTCAATTCACAAAAGATTGGGCACGTTCTACTTCTTGTGGAGCTTCATTGCCAGAGTTTTAGACATCAGGAGTAGAAATTACGGAAGTAATATTTTCTAGCACTGTCGGTCCCACAATACATACGTCTATGACATCGTCATCCATTTTTGCAGGTACACTTTTAACGTTTACAGTTTTTATTTCCAAAATAAAAATGATCTCACCAGGTCATGCGTCAACACGAAGTCTGTAAAGTCAGCTTACAGTAATTTTTAATGAATGTCTTATGAACCACGAGAAGAGCAAATTTATTCTTACTCCTGCATTACATGCATCCACGACTTACACAATGGCTTTTAAAGGACTCTCGCTAGTCATACTAATCGATTACCAGACTGGCTGATGTAAATGTCTTCAACGTAGCCATTCTAATCACTATAACATCATTTCGTGCTGTTCGTAACGTATAACAAGTTAGTAAAATCATGCAATGCATTTATTATGGTACGGTTTCCAACATACCAGAAATCATTACTCAAGTTATGAGGATAGTGGCTGTGGAATAAATATCGCTCCTGTGTCCTGACCTTTGAACCCATTTCGATGATATTTAATAGACCCGGTTCAGTGTACCTCTGGAACAACATGATAAAGTTTTGACACATTCGAATTATGTTTACGTGAGTTATGACGCATAAGGGCATTGGAATGGATCCCGCTCCTATGTCGTGACCTTTAACCCCATTTCGCCCATTTTCAATAGGGTTCGTCGCCAGGTGGTTTCCTACGCTCCTCAAACTGCGGTTGGAAAGCGTAAAAGACAGACCCAAGTCATTTGCATGATCCATTCGCATGTAAAAAATATCCTCAAGTATTGCACTCTACTATATTTATTACATCCGGTTAAAAATCTATATACAAAGTTTAAAAACCAAATCTTTCGCAGTAGCAGCTACTGCATCAGGTGACACGTAGCATATGGAACCAGAGTTCTTAAATAGTCTTAATATATGATGGTAAAGAGACTACATAGGCCCGCCAGTCGGTACAATGATATACAAAACCAAAATACATTCGTGACGCCCTGTGCAAGAATAAGCACAGAAATATAAATTATAAAAGGTAACGATGGTCTATTTAACAAGTTCTTCCATACCAGAGAAATAAGGTATGGCATAACCTTATCGCAACATTTATTACAGAACTGACCAAACGCATAGATCTGAAGCCATTTCGGCTATACCGACCTACGGTATATATAATATTCAGCTCAAATTTAAATTCGTAAGAAATAATCCATGTATAAGTGTTAGGATATTGAAATAGTAGCACAATACGCTCAAATGCAACACAATATTTAAATAACAATTGGTTACTATGAATTGTCATATTTTGGCTAAGTATCAATTTCGCACAAGGAAATAAAATAATCCATCTGCTTTTTATAAGTTTTGTTTGTTTGGGGGCTTAACGACCACAGTGTGTAACTCGATGGGGTATCAGCAGTCTCCAGACCCAAATTTAAAGCCACTGGTTCCACGAAATGGAAAAGTCAATGTCGTAAGGCAAATACAACATCCACACTACACCGACATTCAAACCCCGACCAATCTTTGACAAATTGCCAGATGGTAGCGCTTAAACAACTGCACCCCTGCTTTTTATATGTTGTCACAGTTATATAATCCACATGAATATTTCAAATCCATCGCACAAAATCCGAAAGTACTTCCGAAATGTTACATGTATTCTTTGGGGGCAATTGCAGGTAGGTTTGATTAAGTTTGAGATCGCGGCTCAACCCTATATACTCACTTCCGTAACGATATGCAATAAAAGGTCGGATTTTTTAAAAATACATATACATGAGATACAAGTAGAATAGTCTGCGGTTTTTCTGGGATTTTCCGTGGACTCATTGTTTTGGGGGCGTGAAGTCTGCCCCGGATGCGCTTTTCCCCTGTCCCGATATACAGCAGAGGATTGGCGAGCCGGTTGCATTAATTCGCCAACATCCTCATAGACGGAATATTTGTCGCTGAGGAACTCAACCCACTCTGAGCGGAAGGAGGAGCCGACAAGTAGAATAAGTACAATGGAATGTGATAAATCTGACATTTTTAATTAATCCTTTCTTCGTCGGTGTGAAAGCACGGTCCTCATAATGGGCACGTACGCCTTTTGCTTATGAAAAAAGTGGCATTCATCTAGAGCAGAATACTCATTTAATAATAATTTCTTGAGAGCAGAATAATCATACGTGCCAGTTATCTATAACTGTGCCACTCTTGAAAACGTTGGGGGGGGGGGCGCAGCTGAGGATATAACCTACAGAAATGCAGAGAAAGTATCGCTTAGAAACAAACAGATCTACTGTCTAAAATGTAAACAATCCGCCGGCAACTGCCACAGAATCCCAGCAAGAGATCGCATGTTTTTGTAAAAATAAAAGTTAATCTTTTAAAAGCCATCTAGTTCTAAATCAAATTCCTAAATTTTGAAACCTTTGGAGGTAGGAATATGACACCCCCCCCCACCCCCATTTAAGTACGGCCTGAACTAGTCCATAATTAAAATTTTCGAAAATTAGATAATTTACCTTAAACAATATCCTAAGATATATCAAGCATCAAGTAGGCTTTGTTATTTCCTTCCATAAGTATAATTTCGGATATTTTAAAATATGTAATGCAGATTTTTATTGCCCGAAAATGTATAATAGGTGCTCTACTATTGAATTTCAGTTTTACCAAGAAAACAAAAGAAATATGGAAAGTGCGCTGTATATGATAAGTGGCCGAAACCACGATATTAAAAAGACACATTTACAGAGTACCCTAATTTCGAAGACATTTTTTCATTGTGGGTTTAACGACCACACCGTGAGCAACTCGATGGGCTATAACGCCGTCCTCCGTCCTAAATCTAGGGCCACTGACTCCAGAGTAGAGAGACAGCTGGTGCCGTAACACTAAAACAACATCCATACCTCACGAAATTCGAACGCGGACTCATCTCTAATTAATGGTCAGAAACCAGCGCGAGTAGTATGGGTGCAGCAATTAAACACATTTCTTGCATTAAACTTTAAAAATTGGCACGAGACTGATTTTTGAAAATTCATAAAGAAATCTTAGTACAAAAAGGGCTTTTAAAATTGCATATTTATTCTATGGGTGTACATAGGACTAGTGACTTTCTTAAAAATTCCTACCTTGCGGTATGTCGTAACTGTTTATAAAAGCTGCCATTCGACATCCAGAGTTTATTAAAAAAAGGAGGGGGTAAAATAGCCAACATACATTACAATGTGTTCCTATGAATTCTTCATCGCACTTCTAATTTACCTAAATCATGCGTAGTTAAGGTGAATTTAAGGTCTGTCACTTAACAGCTCTTCTCAAGGGGAAAGCAGGAAGAGTTCGATATCTGAGTGTAAGGTACAGAACTTAACTTTCGCAATATTACCTAACAGGGTCCCATCGACGATTGTTCCGTAAAGGTTTTTCCTCCCACACAGCTAATGAATCAACCAAGTACAGAGCAATTTCATAAATCATACTATGTTTTTGAGGATGGGACGCAAACAAAGCAGCCCGATTTTTTTTGATTGGAGGTTTAACGACCACCGTGAGCAACTCAATGGGCTATAAGCAGTCGCCCGTCCCTAATTTAGGGTCACTGGTTCCAGGGAAGGGAGAGAGCCAGTGCCGTAAGACAAACACAACATCCATGCCTCACCGGGACCCGGACCCCTTACGGACAAATGATCAGAGGCCAGCGCCCGATTTGCACAATGATCAATAATGTGATAGATCCTGTGCTCAATGTTTGGTAGTACAAAATCTACGTTTCATCTATAAATAGGCCCTCGGTGGCGCAGTTGTCTGAGCGATGGACTCTGATCATTAGTCCGAAAGGGGTGCGGGTTCGAATCCCAGTGAGGGATGGATGTTGTGTTTGTCTTACGGCCCTGACTCTCTCCCTTCCCTGGAACTAGTGACCTTAAATTAGGGACGGGCGACTGCTTATAACCCATTGAGTTGCTCACGGTGGTCGTTAAACCTCCTATAAAAAAAAAAAAGCAAATCTATAAATAGCGATCCACTTCAATATGAGAGCATTTAGGGCCGCGCGCAGCCTAGTGGGTAACGTTCGTGACTGCCACGGAAAGGACTTCACGCTCGATCCACTAAATATCCGCCGTGCGTCGGATGGGCACGTTAAGCCGTCGGACCCCGGGTACGCCCCTCCCGGTAATAAATAAGGGAGTCTTCCTCCCCCTTTCGCTTCCGTGTCACTTTCCTATGGGGCACTCTAGCCCAAATCTCCTAGCTTCCTATTTCTAAGGGTTGTTTAAGACCTGGGGTCAGACACTACCTTCCTAAAATCCTCTACATATGATCATTTTTATAAGAGCACAGAGTTGTTCCTCTTCTGAATCCCTGAAATCCAGATCAACCATATTCTCGCCTGAGAATTTGTCAACACATTGCTTAATATAATTCCTCACCTCTAAATCTATAGTTCTTTCGAATTCGGTGTTGTATGCAGGACAAATCCAATTGAAGCCTTGATTTGAAAGGCGATGACGTACAACATCAACTACGAGGACTATAATCTCTGAACGTAATATTATGCTGCAAGTAACACTGGACAGTTGCTAAATAACTCGAAGACGCAAATGGTGTTTGGTCCTAGTGGAGCTTTAGCGAATAACGTTGTTAGAGAGCTTTCAAGTCACGTAACCTAAACAGAAACCAAAGTGAAGTGGATTATATGAATGTCACAGCCATCGCTTTTGTGCGACTGCTTCTTTAAAAGGTGGCAGCACACTTCCTTGGTTCAGAAACAAAAGAAAAATTTAATTCCTTAATATAAAAGTGACCCCTCCGCACAAGTCGAGAATACACAAGGTTATCAGGCTGATGTTTTCAGCAAAATGTGACCAACCTTTTTTTTTTATTTTTTTTTTTTATTGGAGGTTTAACGACCACCGTGAGCAACTCAATGGGCTATAAGCAGTCGCCCGTCCCTAATTTAGGGTCATTAGTTCCAGGGAAGGGAGAGAGCCAGTGCCGTAAGACAAACACAACATCCATGCCTGACCGGGATTCGAACCCGGACCTCTTACGGACGAATGATCAGAGGCCAGCGCCTTAGACCACTGCGCCACCGGGGCGGCGTGACCAACCTACTCTACCTTTTTGACAAGTATGAAATCAGAGGAATAGATGAGATTCTGTTCTGTTTAACCTTGCAACACAGTTCGACTCATCTCAACACACTGGTTGTTAAAGCTGTTGATTACGATACCGGTGTTAAACAAAAAGTGGCAGGCCCCAAAGATATGATTGTCGTTCTTCAGGAAAGAATTAACGAGCGAAAAAAAGAAAAACTCACTTCAATAAATGCACCAAACTTCAAACGGATCTTTGATTCCGCATTTAAGTTCTGGGTACACAAGTGCATGTGTAGACAAATGTAAACAAAAACGATATTTTAAAAATGGACGCAGCGACAGTATTTCGGCGGTCATTCTACGAGGTAAACTACTGAACCTAGCACCTGCGATGAAAGCAGGCAAGTACCATCCCTCAAATCTGCTACAAGACCTACCCCTACCCGGTCATCCACAAGCAAACCAATTATAAATCGCCATCTAGACTGATCTACTGATAGCAACAATTAATACAACCTTTCGGACGGGTATAATTTGTTAGCTACAACAAATTCACTGCCAATCAAAATTAACAAAACCAACCCTGAAAATACAAGTGAACCCTTTCTACAATAAATCAGTCTGTGCTTGTTCTCCACCCAGTAAAAATTGATTAATTACTGAAGAAAAATCAAATACTAGCACTATTTAAAATGCTGCAGTAACTATTTCTATAAAAATAATTATAATAATCTCTCAATTATTAAATAATTTGAACACGTTTACATTGCTTCATTTTCTTAATCTTAACCGTAGCCAATACAAGCGCTCCTGAATGCGGCATACTTTCTTCAACTCTCATCTTTTCCTAACTGTCCTCTTTTATTCTTTCCTATCAGGGTCTCTTCCCAGCACTTTGGATCTCGCCGGTTGGATCTACGGCATCACGGCGAATTCTTGGGCTCGGTTAAGCTTCGGAAAGAAGACAGGTCCAGCCTACTCAACGTGTTAATGTTTAGTCATTGTCAAGTCAAGAATACTTTCAATCTGACCTATGGCGGCCCTTCGCCTTACACTTCTCTCCATTCTGACTGTATCAACACTAACTTTTTCTCTATCTCACTTTTATTTTTGTCCACAGTTAGTATCTTGACATTATCTCCTGGTGTCAAAGACTCTTTTCAAGAAGTAGCACTTCAAAACATAACGTTGATTAAAATAAAAATTTCAGAGACACACTCCTTTACTTCAGAGTTTTAATAGCAGGCACCACAAAAGACATCTTTTTCTTTGAACTCAGGACTGAAATATAAATTAAATAAACGAAACACCGTTTGCTAAAAACATGTTAACACAGATTTAGTAGATCATTGCATTGAGCCCTCTATAAATTATATAGATATGAATATAAGCTTAATTCACTGCTAGCTAATTATGGTATAAAACAATTATTTTTATGGCAATAAATCATAAATAAAATTTTACCAGAATTTGAGTATATCAAATTTTTCCATTTAATATTTAAAATCCCATTTAAATCAGTGTTTTAAGGTAGAGTGCCTGTTCCTTTCATATTACCAATATTTTAATTCTAAAAAGCCAAATAAATCGGAGTTTCAATCAACTAGACCCTAAAAGCGACTAGATCTCAATCCAATATGTGTATATTTTAAAGCAAGTAAATCTAATAATAAACTTTTCCCTGCCTAAAGTACTGAATTAACTAATTCAAAAGAGGGACATGAACCGGTTAACTTCTTCCGAACTTAACGAAACTAAAATTTATCAAGTTCTCTTCAAATAACTTTGTACAGCTGAATAAACTTAGTCTCAAATCAAACAAATCACTATTTTGATTGCATTTTAAGCGTTCTCAAGCTTTCCGCATACGTTGGTGTGGCCTGTTGTTTTTGGTAATCATCATCAAACGTTTTATGCGAGACCTGAGTTGCAAGTTTTAATTACTTCTGTTGTGGCTGTAGTTTCGAAAATAGTTGATGAAAAGTATATTATGACTTCACAAACATGTTTTTTTTTATTAACGGTTTAACTACCACCGTGAGCAACAACTCGATGAGCTATAAGCAGTCGCCCGTCCCTAATTTAAGGCAACTGGCTCCAAGAAAAAGAGTACTGTAAGACAAACACAATATCCAGGCCTCACCGGGATTCGAACCCTGATTCTTCTCGCACGAATGGTTATAAGCCAGAGTCTTAAACAACTGCACCACAGGTGTGACGCAAGCAATTCCCGTTTATCTCAATCAACTGTTTCTTAAGTGCCGTATATGTAAATTTTCTTAAGGTAGAAAATATTTTTGTTGATATTGGGTAAAGCTGAGCGCGAATATTTTCAAGCCTTTAGATTTATAAAAGAAAATGTCTGGGTTTTAACTACACCATGGATAGTTCTGAGGACGCCCGTCCTAATTTAAGAGCACTGGTTCAACGGCAGAAACACAGCAAGTCAAACACCTGGCCTGTTCGGAATACCGGACTCGACCCCAACTCTTAGGAATGATCAGAAATCAGGGCTAAAGACCACTCTGAAACGTTTTTTTGGGGGGGATTAAGGGGTTTAATGACCACCATGAGCATCTATGACCACAAGTAGTTGTCCGTTCCTCAGTTGAGATCATTTGTTTTAGGGAAGCGAGTGAGAACAGGATTAGTCGCATAATACCTGCATCCCTTACCCTCCATCCACGAAAGTAACTTTGCTCAACTCGAACGATTATCCAGAAAGTCATTCCGCTGGCCACCGAAATGACGTGTTAGTCTTTGTTCTATCTATTGTTTGTATATTTGCTATGCTTTGCAATGTTGCCAAGACTAAACTCACAGAACATACCTTGTTGGAATCGGCTCTGTTTAGTTTTTAAGTCATGTTGTATGATCACACAGGAGTAATTTACTAATAAAAACAGTAATCCATCTTTAATCATACTTAATTGTTGTTGTTAAAACAAACAAAAAAACGAGGTACGACCAGACACTCACACACAAAATGTCTGCTACACATCTGCTGCGATACCATCAAGTACTATGGATCAAACAATGATAAGCTGTTGTCCATAAAAATATACTACCAACCTTTAAAGTCATACACCAAATTATTTTGCACCGAATTCTCTTGATTAGTCTTCTTAGGTCAAAAGCAAAAACTGGGAGCTATATTTTGTTGTGTACTTAAAACGGCAAAGAAAATTTATATAGGATTGGCACTCAGTTTATTTTTAAGAATCTCTTTCTGGAGAAATGTGGAATTAGATGAAAATGAACGTCTTACGCAAGTGGTATTTTGTCGGAAAAACTTTTACTGCAACACACTCGCACATTACATACTATTCATTGAATAGAACCCTCGTTGAAATACCTATCGGAAAGCTTTCTTAAATGTTCAACATGCTGTTCATATTTAGGCCCGTGTGCTCCCATATGTCTGATAGATTTCATGAAAGCGTTCCCTTTTCTTTTAAGTGTTAATTTTTACAGAAACGTTCATTGGTAATCTTTTAAAAGAGGAACATACTCGTTCTAACAAACCTAAATTTCTTATTTTGATTTACTACTTTAAAAAAGCCGTTAGTATAGCGGAAAAGTTATTTCAAGTAAAATTTTATTCATATAACTTGCTTAAAAAATTATGTTGAGTATGCTCTGGCAGAAAGCCAACATCGATTTTGTTTAGTCCACAAATCACCAGCAAACATAGGCGATTGTTAGTCATAACGTGCACTCTCCCTAATTGCAAAGCTGTGAAAGGCAGCCGTAATGTAATTGGGGAATGAATGATAAGCTTCCCAAGGTGGCGCAGTTGTCTAAGCTCTGGCTTATGATCATTCGTCCGTGAAGGATCCAGGTTCGAATCCCGGTGAGGCATGGATGTTGTGTTTGTCTTACGGCACTGGCTCTCTCTCCCTTCCCTGAAACCCGCGACCCTACATTAGGGACGGGCAACTGCTTATAGCCCATTGAGTTGCTCACGGTGGTCGTTAAACTTTCAAGCAAGAAAAAAAAAAAAAGGATAAAAAAAAAACTAATACAGTTTAAATGTCAAAACCAGCAAACTGAATGCTCTTCGAGCGAACCTTTCATCACTCGCTAAGTCTAACAAATCTTCATTTTACCTAGGTAGCATTTTTACATCCGATGGAAGAAATGCAAAAAATGTGAGAATTAGGATAATACAAGCAAAGAATCCTCTCAATAAGGAAAGAGGACTTAACATCCAAGTTCATCTCTCTGGAAACAAAGAAAAATTGTATAAAAACTTATATATGGAATGCAGCACTTTATGCTTCCGAAACTTTGGTATTGCAAAAATCAGACAGGGCAAAGCTTCAATCATTTCAAATGTGGTGTTGGCGACGTAAGATGATAATTGCTTGGACAGAAAGAGTGACAAATGTGGAAGTGTTAGAAAAGCTCAGGAAAAACAAAAACTATTATGGATGATAGAAAGAATCAGAGACAGCCTGGAGTGGTGTGCTAACTTGATTGAAGGTAGAATGGAAGCAAAAGCTGGAAGAGGACACCCAAGAATTCATATAACAAGAGGAAGACCCTACCGGAACATCAAGCTTATGGCTCAGGAAAGAATTCCTTTGTAGATGATGACAGTGTTACCCACCAACCGTGGGGTTAAGAAGGGAAGTCTAACACGCCAACCATTGCAATTACAACCAAGGAACTGTCCCAAATCTGCCAAAAAGCCACCTCCTGTACTTCTGTAACATGAGCTGTAATTCACTAGGGTAGTTTCTATTGCATACCATATACGCAAAGCGGATGTTGGCTTACCTGCACAGCATGTTCAATATATTGTTAACTCTGCATTGCTCATGTGGGATGTGTTAAACACTTGCAGATTTATTTCATTGAACTGTTCGTAGATTCAGTGTCAAAAATGTGAAAAACATTTGTTTAGAACACATTTCCCCATTGTATAAAGACTGCTTTCTCTGAAAGTGACTCTGAATAGAACACAATTTGGATATTCGCATAAATCAATATTCTGAACATTCTACAATGGGTAATATGTTTTTTATTAAATAATCTCTTTATGAATATGTATAACCATTTAATACTATATTGACAAATCTTTAACTATATAAAGGCATTTGTTTCATTCAAGTTGCAAATGGTGTAAGGAAAATTTTAATAAATTATCCTCTATTTCAGACAGGTGGACTATAATTTTGCAAAAAGTTATTCTTACATTACTTAATAAAAATTAAAAGAAGTGTTTGTTTTATGCATTTCACAGTCCTTGAAAATACCGGGAAAATTTTAGAAAATAATTTAGGGTGTGGACCTGAGTAATAACGTAAGTATTCTTGACCTGAGCAATGCAGGGTTAGCGAAGTACAATGAATTAAACGATGTAAAACGTTATTTCCGCTATCACAAGAGTTTAATTAGCGAAACAAAGTAATATACCATCATGGGTGTCCTTAATTACCTAGAACTTGTGAAAACGAAGGCTTTCGTGTAATAAAAACTAGTCCTTCTGTAGTTTGAATAAAAGCGAAATTACGAGATTTTAAATGCGAATTTGCATTTAGGTCTTTTGTCAAGAGATTATATTGACGGTGAAATATTACTATTCTACGAAAGACTCAGTCCTTAGCATTCTTAACTGTCATGAAAGTAGAAATCTCGTAAGTATTTAAATATAAGGTTCCCGATTTGACAGAACATGCAGTTGTCTTCTTGGAACTATCCCAATACCGTCCTGGTGGGGTCAATGATACGAAACGCCGGCTTCTAAATCACTCGTACGAGATTTTTCCAGGTTTGAATCTAGGTTGCAGCGTGGATGATGTGTGTGTGGTTTACAGTATTAATTCCCTTCGCCTGGAAGCAGTGGCCTCAAATTTCGGACGAGCAACTGCTTAGCCCATTAAATTGCTGAAGGTGGTAGTTCACTCCGAGCCTTCAAAGAAAAGTGGAACTATTCCAATCAGATTACGAGCACTACAATTACAAATTTTTGTTTACTTTAAGCTTCGTAAGCGCAAGGTCCGGCGTAACATATGACAAATATTTTAAGTTGGCTCGTTCTGTAGGGTAAAGCTACCGTCGACCTGCTGAAATGGCACCGGACTGCTGTGCATGAAAAACTTACTTCATCATTCCATCAGCGTCCATATTTACAAAAGTGTCTTCCTGAAAACAAAATTAGTTTTTTTTTATTGGGGGTTTAACGACCACCGTGAGCAACTTAGTGGGCTATAAGGAGTCGCCTGTCCCTAATTTAGGGCCACCGGTTTTTTGGAAAGGGAGAAAACCAGTGCCGTAAGACGAAAACACAAGATCCATGCCCCACCGAGACCCGGACCCTATTTGGCAGGAGCGGCTAAAATTAATTTTCAGTTGTTGTTCGAGGTTTGACAGCCGCCGTGAGCAACACAGTGGGCTATAAGCAGTCTTGCATCTCTAACTTAGGGCCACCGGTCACAGGGAAGGAGAAAGCCAGAGCCATAAGGCAAACACTTCTATGCCTCACCGGTATTCGATCCTGGACCAATCTCGGATGAATGGTCACAAGCCAGCGGTTAGACCACTGCGCCCCGAAGCAGAAGTAGTTTGCAGTTTGCTGAGCTAATAAGGATGGTTAGAGCAAGTTATTCTGCAGGTACAGCGAAACGATCTTGCAAATTTAAATTCCTTCTGTGCTGAATACCATATATCAGTGTATCCTCAACTTCCACCTACAACTTTAATGGCCAGAATGTGCTCAAGAACAGATTTCTCGGATACCGCGGCAGAAGATTCATATCCCAATTGACGTATACATCAGAACGTCCACAATTCGTCAAACTACCTGTTTTCTTTCAATCATGATTACTTCCCGAACCTTACACACAAAAATTCTCAATACTCTCGGATGCATGCTGCATTCCTTGGTAGTAGGAAACGAGTAATAGCTCAGATCAACCGGCGCACAGTGTATTTTATGTCAGTCATACAGGTTCTTGCTCCTCTTTCTGATCTGCTGCACACTGGCGGACCACGGAGCTTCCTCCTGTGCCAGTTTATATTTTCAGTAGACGTAATTAGGAAAGTATATCACAATTATGGTATAGGTAATCCTGTCTTAAAAACCTTCCATTCAGAGAACATTGGGCACTTCCTACTTCTTGTAGAGTTTCCTGCCAGAGCCCCAGACTTCAGGAATGGAAATTACGGAAGTGATATTTTACCACACTGCCCAACCGACAATATCTACGTCTATAACCTATACATCCACAGGTGCAGCTTTAACGTTTATAGTTTTTATGACCACAACTAGAAGGAAGGATCTCATCATATTGTGCATCAACACGAAATTCGTAAAGTCAGCTTGCAGTAAATTTTCAACAAATGTCCTATGAACATAAGAGCAAAATTGTTTCCTGCACCACATACGTCTATCACATACACAATGGTCGTCAAAAGAGTCTCGCCAGTCATGCTAGCAGATTGCCAGACTGGCTGACGTCTTAAACGCAACAGTTCTGTTCAATCAATCTGAAAAAAAACCAGCTCTGAAGCAATTGCAACTATTCTGAATACATGTGGGACAAACTCAACTCTTCTAAATCCCTGAATCTGATTTCCGGAGACAGGAGATGCATACATAGCTCAGTCTCCCGTTATATATACGGTATATTCATTTAACAGTTTTAAATTAGTGCAAAATAAGCCATGCTCTCTAAGTTTCACGATTTCGCAATAGGAGTCTGATATGTTCAAAGATATCCCAACATATCTTCGAACATATAAGACTGAGGACGCTCCAGGACGATGAAAATTTTCAAGTTTTCTGAAGGAAGTGGTTACATGAAATACAGTGAAAATATGCCAATAATATCATTACAATGCCTACCATGTATTTACGAAGAATGATTTCTTCGGGGAAATTAGTTTCCCCAATTGTATATGACGTACTTTCATCACTGGAATTTGTGACCTACATCCAACCCTGGATGTGAGAAAAGGTCGTGAGACGCTTCAATGGGGCAGGAATAGCTTTGACTAGCGCAAATCTGAAGGTTCTCAGATATCTATGTCCAGTTGCTTTGAATTTCCTTGTCCTGGGTAATGTAATGACTAGGATGCTCGATCGGAAATCGGGAGGCGCTAATTCGTTTCGCGCTCCCAGGACGGTGAACATTTTCAAGTTTTCAGAAGGAAGTTGTGACATGGAAAACAATGAAAATATGCTAATAAAAGCATTATAAACCAACATTTTGATAACAGTTGTCTGGTGTCAGTCATCAGATTTTCGTTTACAACTAAAAATCTGTTTCAAACAATGACATGAGATATCATAAAAAGGGATTTCATCTGCTTATGTTTTGGTGGGAAGAGGCTTGACTACCGTGAGCGACTGAAAGGGCTGTTAGCAGTAGCTCGGACGTAATTTTGGGCAACTCGCTCCAAGAAAGGTAGGGAGCCGGTGCCGTAGAAAAAACAAAATATGCACCCCTCATTGGCATTCAAACCCGGACCTATCTCAGGAGATTTGTCAGAAGCCAGTGCTTAGACCACTGCTTCTTTTGATGGCACAGTCAGATGCTGTCTACATGAATATTTCAAATCCATAACACAAAATAAATTCATACTTCGTTACTTGCATCATTTGGCGGCAGTTGCCGGCTGGTTTGTTTGTTTTTTAGTTCACCTCTCTCCGCAATATATCAAAAATCCTTTCATCACTTTGAGGACAGGACCTAAATATATGTACCGTGAAATGCTAAACAGGGTTGGATTAAAAATACATTTATATTTCAATTAATCTAGTAAACTACGAAGAATTGAATGTGAAAAATCCATGAAATTGTAATTTTCTTATTTTGTCGGTTTAAAACCAATGAATCTTGCGACGCACGTACAACATTGGATGATGGAATAAGTGGAATTTCTTTACTATGTCTTGACAGCAGAAAAATCATTCGTGCCAGTTACTATTCATCATATGCTCCTCATAATAGTGGAGCAGAACTGAGAATATAAATGATGGAAGGTCACAAAACTCTCGAAGTGACACACACAGAGCCACGTTCTAAAACGTAAACAAACCACCTGCAGCTGTCATGGAAGAATTCACATAAAACTTCGGAATTTTAGCCCAAAATTGAATTTCTTTGTGAAATAAAAATTTAATTTAAAATTTATACAACTGTGAAGGAAATTCTAAAATTTTAGGAACATTTTCGGGAGAGATTATATCCCCCTCTCCTTAGGACTTTAACTCGTCCATGCCGCCCCCGGTGGCCTCTGATCATTCGTCCGAAAGGGGTCCGGGTTCGAATCCCGGTGAAGCATGGATGTTGTGTTTGTCTTACGGCGCTGGCCGTAAGACAAACAACATTCATTAAACCAGTGGCCCTAAATTAGGGACGGGCGATTGCTTATAGCCCATTTATTTGCTCATAGTGGTCGTTAAACCTCCAATCAAATAAAACAATTCTATAATGAACAACTTTGTAAATTAGGACCGAGAAACTGGCATTAGAAAATGAATTATCTTGAAAATTTCGTAAAGGATCTCAAACATTTCCGCAGTTTTGTTTTCTGCTGTTAAATGAAATTTCGAGAATTTTGAAATTATGTAAAAAAATAATGTATACAGGTATTGCATCAAAATGTATAATTGGTGCTGCGCGTATCTTTTAATTTCAATACTGAAAAGAAAACAATTATGAATAGGTCCCTCTACATGATATATATGGTCGGAATCATGAAATGAAACACACATTCAAAAGCCAGCGTAACCAAATTTATTTCTAAAAATTAAATATCTGAATAATTATGTGTTCCGAATATCTCTCAGCTATATAAATTTATGCATCTAATACATCCATCAACAGCAGAATAGTGACTTAGATAAAAGCTTTGTTCGTCAGAATTAGAGGTCTAAAACCATAAGGCGTGCAATTAAAAAGTTAGAAGTAAACAAACATTAAAAACCGTGTGAACAAATCAGTTAAATACATGTCGTGCATGAATTAAGCTCTAAACAAGTGATGCGCGGCTAACCTTTAAACACTCATGTAGAAACCTTACAGCAAAAGTGCTTTTAAAATTGCGTATTTTTCTTTGAGTTTAGATAAGACTGGTGATAAGATATTTCTTAAAAGTTCTACCTTACGATAAGTCTTAACATTTCATAAAAGCTGCCAACCAACAGATATTATCATTAAAATAGGTAAAGTAGCCAACATACATTACACTGTTTTCCGGTAAACGTCATCGCACTTCAAAATTCACCCAGATCGTTCGTAGTAAATGATAATTTAAAGAGTATCTCTAAATGCCTATTCTTCTCATGTAATTAGCATGAATTCGATATTGGGGTATGGGCAATTGAATCAATCTTTCACAATAGTCCATAACAAGATACCATCCACGATCGTTCAGCAAAAGTTCTTCTTCCCAAACCATTAATACTGCAGTCAAATTCACAACAATTTCATAAATAATTTCATCACTTTGAGGACAGGACCTAAAAAGAGCAGCGAGATTTGCACAAAAATCAATGATGTGATAGATCATTTGCACAATACCTGGTAGATAAAAGCGTGCTCCAATTCTGTACAAATTTATATACTTTTTTACGGCAGATAAATATTGTCGCTGTTCTAAATTCCAGAAATTCAGATGAATCATAATCTCACCCGAGTATCTATCAATACATCGCTTAATAGAATTCCTAACCTCTAAACTTATAGCTCTTTCAGAATCAGGTTGGTGTTCAGAGAGAATCCAGGTGAAACCTTCATTTGAAAGTAGATGATTTATAACATCAACTGAGAGATCGAAAATCTCTGAACGAAACTCCATGTTGTAGGTAAAATTAGCTAGTCGTTAAATAGCTTAAAGGTGCAATGGCGTATGCCAACGATCCACGTAAAGCTATATTTTTTTTTATGAAGATGATGAGGCTTATAGATCGAGTTTTGTGCCTCACAGCAACTAGTTGGCCGAACTGTGATAGCGAAAATGTCTCGTGATCAGGATGAAACACACATCTTTTTAGCAAGTAACAGAAAACAAACATTCAGGTAAAATACAAAAAAAAAAAAAGCTGTAGAAAATAGCGCAGTGCGAAAGCAAATCATGTAACCTAACCACAACAAAAATTCAATTGGATTATAGCCGTCGTTTTTGTGCGCAAGCGTAGTGCTTGTCCTTTAAAGTTTGAAACACTCTAGGTCCGAACGAAACAAAAGAAATGAATACCTTAATATAAAAAGGATCCGCCGCACACTTTGAGAATATTTTGAATCCGATTTATGGCGGCCGTTTTTCCTTATGTATTCCCTTCAATCTTATTGTATTGTGGCCATGCTTCTTGGAGCAATAACATTGGATGACGTCACGAGATCAGGTGACCTCTCTCGTGAGCCGCACTTCTCGGACAATAACAGTGAATGACGTCACGAGATCATGTGATCTCTCTCGGGAAGATGATTAGAAAAGAAACCAAATCAGTGCGCTTCAGGTCTTCTATCGTGTATAATGTTCTGTGAGTCGGCGTAATAATGTATAATTCAATATTTAATTTTTGTGAATTATTGACAGCGAAGACCTCACTTCTGTATAAAAGGTGTGTTATTAAAGCATATTCGTTATAGTTTATTGAAGCTGCCTTGGAGAAGAAAGTTATTTCATCATCTTCAGTAGTTCTTGAAATCATCTATTGGTAAGGTTTATTATGTATCATAAACATCTTATTTTTACGCATCGATGATAATCAACAAAGGAATACTAATTAAAAGGGCTGGTTTAGCAGAAATTCATCCAGCCAAGATTTCTTCACAGTGGTGACCAACTGACGTGGTGTGAGAATAGCGTTCCAACTCATCGATGTTCGGATGTTCGATAAGAATATTTTTGCCAAGTAGGCGATTTTCTTCTTCAACTTAAGTTAAAAAAAATGGCCGAATTAGAATGCCACTCAACATTGCCAGTTTCGAATGTAATATGCAATGCTTTTAGCTGTTCTTTTTTTCTTTGCATTGTGTAGTAGCGGATTTATGAATCATATATTGATCGCAGCAGAATAAAAAGTTTTGTTTGGAATATTTTTTATGTAAGATATGCCTGACACGGAACAAAGGAATACTGTAGCAAGAGTGGCGCTGAGATGCCCTCCGTTCTGGAAATCTAATCCTGCTTTGTGGTTTGCTCAAATTGAATCACAATTTGTAACAGCAGGAATTGCAGCTGATGACACGAAATTCCATCATGTGGTTTCTTCTATTGAGAGCGAAGTTTTGGGGCAAGTTAGCGATTTAGTTTTGCAACCCCAAACAACAGATAAGTACCTGCATCTAAAAAATCGTCTCATTAAGCAATTCGCAGATTCTCAAGATAAGGAGCTTAAAAGTTTGCTGCAAGAGCTTGAATTACGCGATTCAAAACCATCTCAGTTACTGAGAAAATGAAAGATTTGGCCAGTAACCGCTTGGATGAGGCATTGTTGAAATCTTTGTGGCTTCAGCGATTACCCACTCGCACACAACAGAAACTTGCTGTCAGTGGAGATGATCTTACGCAGTTAGTTCTAATTGCTGATAAAATTCATGAAATTAATGATTTTTCACCCACAATGAATGTCATTGAATCAGATCAAAGTACTAGTCAAATTTCTATGCTGGAAAATCAAATTGCACAATTGACATCGCAAGTCGCTGAGCTTTCAGCTAAATTTGCCAATATTAATCTACCACAGTTCAGAACACGTAGAAATCGTTCACCTTCATGGTCTCCCAACAGAAATCAGAACTCTTCCAAAAATGCCTTGGGAATTTGTTGGTGTCATAGTTGTTTCGGAAGTAAGGCAAACAATTGTAAAAAAACCTTGCTCATACCTCTCGGGAAACGAGTAAGGCTGTCACTTTTGGCCACAAGTGGAGAAGGCCTCAAAATTTCAAGACTTTTCTTGGCAGTTGAATCAACAAGTCGAAAATTTTGAATCGACACGGGAGCAGATATTTCAGTCATCCCAGTTTCTTCACTTATACCAAAGACACCGGAAAAGCTAAAATTGTTCTCAGCAAATGGATCAGAAATCAATACTTACGGTACACGCTTGTTGTCACTGGATCTCAACTTCCGCCGAGTATTTTCATGGCCATTTGTTCTTGCTTCAGTGTCTGTATCCATTATCGGTGCCGATTTCCTTAAACACTTTGATTTCCTGGTTGATATAAAAATCGGCGTCTCGTCGATACTGTAACAAAGCTGAAATCGAAGGGGCAAGACCATTTCTAATTCTACAGGTGGAATTACTGCCATTACTGATACATCGTCTTTCCATGATTTACTAAAAGAATTTCCACAACTCGTTACCAATAACGGTGTACCACATACCACTCGACACAAAGTATATCATTACATCGAAACTACTGGACCACTAGTGTTCTCTAAACCAAGAAGACTAGCTTTAGACAAACTCGCAAGTGCAAAGAAAGAATTCCAATTCCTACTTACATATGGAATTTGTCGTCCATCAAAAAGCTGTTGGGCCATTCCTTTGCATAAGATTCCCAAATGTTCTGGTGACCAGAAACCTTATGGAGATTTCAGACAGGCATCCAGTCCCACATATTCAGGATTGCGCTCAATTGCTTGCATCTAAGAAGATATTTTCAACACTGGATTTGATACGTGCATATCATCAAATACCTGTGAACCCAGATGATGTTCCCAAAACAGCTGTTACTACTCCATTTAGTTTATTCGAATTTCTTTACATGCCCTTTGGTCTGAGAAATGCGGGACAAACCTTTCAGAGGTTTATTAACATTATCCTTCATGACCTGGAATTTTGCACAGCATATCTTGATGATATACTTATTGCGTCAAATAGTGAAGAAGAGCATTTAAGTTACTGGCCCATCGTTTTTCAACGCCTCAGTTACAATGGCATCCAACTCAATCCATCTAAATGTGTATTGGTCCAGCCTACTGTCTTATTTCTTGGTCATACTATAACATCCGATGGAATCATTCCATGTAAAGACAAAGTGACCACATTGCTATCTTATCCTGAACATACAACCGTCAGTGACTTGCGTCGATTCTTAGGCATGATAAATTTTTATCGTAGATTTATTCCAAAGGCTGCTCTCATGCAAGCACCACTGCACGAATATCTCAAAGGTTCAATCAAGAAAAATATCAGTAAAATAATTTTTTCTAATGGTGCACGTGATGCTTTTGAAAAATGTAAACAAACGTTGCTACGCTAGCACATCCTGTACCAAATGCCATATTAGCATTAATGGTTGATGCCTCGGATACGGCAATAGGTGGCGTTCTACAGCAACAGGTACAGTATTCTTGGCAGCCACTTGCACTTTTCTCAAAAAAGTTATCGTTAACTCAGCAAAAGTATAGTGCCTATGACAGAGAGCTGCTAAGTGCCTATTTAGCAATTAAGCATTTTCGTCATATGTTCGAAGGTACACAATTTATCTTGTTCACAGATCACAAGCCACTCACTTTTGCCTTCAGACAGAGAACTGAAAAGTGCTCGCCAAGACAAATTTGATATCCTGATTTCATAGCTCAGTTCACTACAGATATCCAGCACATTAAAGGTTCGGAGAACATAGTTGCTGATACCTTTAAGAATCAACACTATATCATTACCATCACCCGTTGATTTCTCAGAATTAGCAAATGCACAAAAGGGTGACACAGAAATGCAGTTAATACTTTCTGGCACCACAGAATCAAGCTTAGTTCTTAAGCGTTTGCTAATTCGCGACTCAGATACTTAACTTTACTGTAATGTCTCCACACCGGAGGGCCGTCCTTTTGTGCCAAAGAGTTTTTGACGAAAGGTGTTTGATAGCATTCACAATTTATCACACCCAGGTATTCGATCGACAATCAAAGCCATACAACAACTTTTCGTTTGGCCAGGTATGAGTTCTGACATCACAATAATGTTTAGGTCATGTCTTCCATGCCAGAGATCAAAGGTAACGAGACATACCTTTTCATCACCTGGTACCTTCATACCACCTTCCAGCCGTTTTGAGCATGTCCACCTTGTATAATAGGACCACTTCCTCCGCCTAATGGTTTTTCATACTGCCTCACTATGATTGACAGGTTCACAAGATGGCCTGAAGCCATCTCCATTCCTTATATCTCGGCAGAAACCATTGCTAAAACATTTTACAGTGCTTGGATTTCACGTTTTGGTGCTCTCCTCAGAATCACTATTGATCAGGGACGCCAATTCGAATCAAGACTTTTTCATTCTATTTCTAACTGGCTGAGAGCGACGAAGATTCATTCAACGCCCTATCATGCTTCAGCCAATCGTATGATCGAGAGGTTCCATCGCCCTCTCAAGGCAGCAATTAAGTGTCATTCGATACACAAATGGGTCGACATCTTCCCAACTGTGTTGCTGGGATTGCGTTCCACTTTTAAACGTGATCTGCAAACTACGAGTGCTGAACTAGTTTACGGTACCACTCTTCGCTTGCGTGGAGAATTTTTCCAGGAATGCACGGAATCATACGATCCTTTCACATTTGTTGGCCAGCTGAGACACTTCATGGCTAAGGTTAACTCTGTTCGTGCTGCACATCACTGTAAGTCACACATTTTAATTCAAAATGAATTACCAAAGTGCTCACATGTATTCGTACGACGTAACGGTGTCCGAAAGCCACTGCAAGCACCGTACGAGGGTCCTTTTCCTGTTGTGTCCAGAAACGACAAGACCTTTCGCCTCGTCATCCATGGCAAACCGGTGACTATCAACATAGATAGACTGAAGCCCAACTATATGTCTCCGGAAGAACTTTCTTCAACTATGTCTGTGCCACACGCTTCAGAAAAGACTGCTTACACCGAATTTCTTTCATCAGATCCGGATGCTCTTCCACAGACTGCTGAGACCGGGAAATCTTCGTCTGTTTCTGTTACAATTCCGGACATTCCACAGGATAATGCGAACTTACTGCCTTATCCGCCGGCGACCGGAGCCACAACCCCACAACATGCCGCACCTTATTGAAATAGATTTGGTCGTCGGGTTAAATTTAATCCACGCTACTTCTGATTACAAACTTTTCTGTCGTTGTCACTGGCGGAGGATTCTGTGGCCACACTTCTCGGAGCAATAACATTGGATGACGTCACGAGATCAGGTGACCTCTCTCGTGAGCCAGACTTCTCGGACAATAACAGTGAATGACGTCACGAGATCATGTGATCTCTCTCGTGAAGACGATTAGAAAAGAAACCAGATCAGTGCGCTTCAGGTCTTCTATCGCGTATGATGTTCTGTGAGTCGGCGTAATAATGTATATTCAGCATTTAGTTCTTGTTAATTATTGACAGCGAAGACCTTACTTTTGTATAAAAGGTGTGTTATTAAAGCATATTCGTTATAGTTTATTGAAGCAGTCTTGGAGAAGAAAGTCATTTCATCATCTTCAGTAGTTCTTGAAATCATCTATTGGTAAGGTTTATTATGTGTCATAAATATCTTATTTTTACGCATCGCTGATGATCAACGAAAGAATACTAATTAAAAGGGCTGCCAACATACCCCCCACAGTATCAAAACCACCTTTCTGCTTCCTTTTTCAGTTTGTTCACAGTGTTTTCATGAGGAACGCTATCTACTGTATTTCAGCCTCCCTCGTGGCGCAGTGGTCTAAGCCCTACGGTGATAGGTAAGTCCTCAGACAAGAAAAAAAAATATCATTGGCACTTCTAAAAATAAAGTTGACTAAAATATCGATCAAGCAACGCATATATTTCAGCCCTTGGACATCAGGTACCTTAGGACTGAGATCTTTCTTTTGAACTCAGACACAGGACTGATACATAAGTTTAAATAAAAAGATCCCAACTTTGGCTAAACAAATTATAATTGGAGATTCTGTAGCTCTCATAAAGTTAATCACTCTACAAATTATAGAAATATGATCACAAACTTAATTATCACTATTTGTTTGCTAAGAATGCTATAAAAGACCAACATTTGTCTAATCTCTGTATAATGGCATAATAAATCGTACCCGAATCAGATTTTATCAATTGATTCGGATGCGATGAAATTCGAAATGTTCCGTTTAACAGTTGAAAATTGAAGATCCCATTTAAATCATTTTTTTATTATAAAGAGCTTAATTTGTTGGTATTACCTATCAGGGAAGGCTTTAGGGCTGTGCAGTCGCACAGGAGACAAATACAGGGGGTACAGAACTCAATTTTATATTATTTGTGAAATGATAGGGTATATGAAAAAATGAAAAATAAAATACTATGCGAGTAATTTATATTGATACGATGATGATTGGAAACGATAGCAGTTGTTACTGCGATGAAAGTTCTTAAAAACGATTGAAGTTCTTACTGCCACTGGAACAACCTAAATTACATATTTTTACAATTACGCGCAAGAAAGTCTTTTTATGACTCTGAACTTGGGATCAACAAGTGCGCCTAATAAATTATATTATATATAATCCAAATGTGCTGAAAAAACATACAGTATATTACCGATATTTTAATTAATTCTAAAACACCAAATAAATTAATTTGTGTTACAGCTAATCAGTCTCAAAAGGCAACAAGATATCAGTTAATCCAATAATTGCGTATTTTAAAATAACTAGGTATAATTTTTAATAAAAAAAAACTCCCTTCTTTACCGAGTTTACACTGGTGTGCAAAACGTAAGGACGATCCAGGTTTGGATTTGTAGTGTTGCCCAATAACGGCCGGGATGTGTGAAATTCAAACTATAGGAACTCCATTACTTTCCGAAAAAATGACGGAAACAACACCGACACAACTGCGGATACTAAAGGATATACTGGAATTTTATTCAGAATTGGCGACATAGCACTGGGTGCCATGATACAGATGTAACACTGCTAAAGACGATACGAAGGGAAAAGGAAGTCCTCAGTGTCACCCCTAATATCGATGGGTGATTAACACCGTCTGCCCCATCTTCGCACTGGGTTGTTTATGAGTTCTTGCGGTAACATCGCCCGTTTTTCCGACAACGGCGTCTTCAGCTGTTGGACAGTTTCCGGTGTGTGTTGACGTGCCGCAACACACTTTCCCAGAGCGTCCCACACGTGTTCTGTGGGATTTAGGTCAGGAGAATGTGTGTTAAAATCCATCGGCTGAATGTCTTCACTTTTCAACAGGACATGAACAGCCACCGTATATTAGTATGTAGCGTTATCGTCCATTAATACGAACTGTTCGCCAATGGCACCTAGGAATAGACGAACATGGGGAAGGATTACCTCATTACAGTAGCGCGCACCGATTACAGTACTTCTTTCCAGTATCGGAAGCTAAGTACGTCCATAGATCAGAATGATTCCCCATAATCATATCCATAGCGTTCACATAGCAAGACTTGTTAATAATTTTGAACTTTTGCTCAGGCACAAAAACAATATTTAGGAAGGCCTAAGCCTGGGCCTTCTTAAATTTTAAATCTTCCTGCTCATATTCATAACGCTTGCGTAACAAGCCAAGAAAACAATTTCGCAATTTAACCCAGGTTCAAAGCATTAATATTAAGGCCCTATGCTTAAACCTTTTCAGCAGTTTTTAATCCACTCTGCTCATATTTATTTGGCTCGCATAACAATTAAAGTTAATTATGGTCCACTTTTACTCAGGCCCACAGCATTGAAAATAAGGCCATAGGCGTAGACCCTCTTCGTAAATTTTAAGCCCCGTTACTCATATTCACAAAGTTTCCGTAAAAAGTCAAGTCATTAATATTCCACCTTTACTCTAACACGAAACTATTTTAGGGCCCTAGGACTCTGCCTGTTTAGCAATTTTTAATCCATTGCGCTCATATTTAAAAGGTTTACGTAACAATTCAAGTTAATTGTGTTCCACTTCTACTCAAGCCCAAAGCAATAATTAAAAGGCCTTATGTTCATATTTATAAGTTTACGTAACAAGTCAAGTCAGTAATATACCCCCTTTTCCCAGGCGCGAAACAATAAAAAAAATTTACGGCCCTGGGCTTAGGCCTTCTCAGAAATTTCTAATATTTATAAGGCTTAAACAACAAGTCAAGTTGATAATGTTTCACTTGTACGCATTCGAAAAACATTAAGTATTTGGCCCTAGGCCGGCACCTTTTTCGCAGATTTTATTCCGCTATACTCGCAGGCGCAATGCTATTGTTGCGGTGCAGCTGCCAGTATTTCCCCAGAAAAACCGTTTAACCTCCTCCTTCCAAAATAAAGGGTTTCGACGTATAGGGCAATTGTCAACTGCCAAGATCTGAGATTTGAAAGAAGTCAGGAAAATATGCATAATTTAATTTTTACGGGTAACTCCGTTTTTACCGTTGTTAATTGGCATTTTTCATGTCAAAGTAAAATGTTTACACAAGAATATCCTCGTAGAGACAAAACTTTCTAAAACACCCACCCACCACACACACACACACTGTATATACGTGTCATCATCATCATCATTGTCAACCATTATCAATCCACTGCTGGACGAAGGTCTCCCCAAGTTTCCTCCACAACGGTCTGTCTTGTGCCAGTCTCCTCCATGTCACTCCCAAATACTTTCGAATTTCATCCACCCATCTTCCATGTGGTCTTCTTCTGGGTCTTTTCCTGTCCCTTGGAATCCAATCTAAAATTTCGGCTGTCCATCGATGGTCTGTTCTTCTGGCAGTATGTCCAGCCCATTGCCATTTCAGGGATTTAACTCTGATCCTGATGTCTTCCACTCTTGTCATTTTTCGGATCCACGTGTTCCTCTTCTTATCTCTCCTGGTTACACCAAGCATGCACCTCTCCATGTTCTTTGAGTTGTCTGCAGCCTTTGTATGTCTCTTTTAGCTAAGGTCCACGTCTCTGCACCATACGTAAGCACTGGAAGGATGCATTGATCAAACACTTTTCTTTTAAGACATAATGGCATATTGCTCTTGAAAATTATGCTGTTTCTTCCAAAAGCTCTCCAGGCAAGTTTTGTACGCCGATTAATTTCTTCACCAATGTGACCCTCACTTGATATCTGCTGTCCAAGATAAACGTACGTGTCTGTTATCTCCAGCTTTTCTCCATCAATCAAAAAATATTCATTTCTTGTAAAAGCATTGTACATCACTTTTGTCTTCTGAAAGTTCATTTTTAATCCCACTTCTTTACTCTTGTCAGCAAGTTCCTGGATCATACTCTGTAGCTCTGATGGGGTAGTTGCAAAAATGACTATGTCATCAGCAAAACGAAGGTGGGTTAGATAATCTCCATTAATCTTTATCCCTTTGTTTTCCCAGTTCAGTGATTGAAAAACATTTTCCAATGTGGCATTAAAGAGCTTCGGAGATATGGTGTCACCTTGTCTCACTCCTTTTCCAATTTTTATGTGTGTTGTATTTTCAAACAGCCGAATCTTTGCACTTGCATTTTCATAGATGTTATTAATAATATTAATGTATGCATCTTCAATACCGCAGGATTTCAGAGCCATTGCAACTGCTGATGGTTTCACCGAATCAAAGGCTTTTTCATAATCGATAAAAGCCATGCACAATGGAAGTTCATATTCCCTCGCTCTTTCAATTAGTTCTCTCAGTACGTGGATATGACCTATTGTGCTGTAGCCACTCCTGAATCCAGCTTGTTCTCTCGGTTGAGCCATGTCCAGTGTCACCTTCAAGCGGTGTGAAAGAACTTTAGTGTAGATTTTATAAACCACTGATAGGAGGCTGATAGGTCTGTAGTTCCTGAGATCCTCAATGTCACCTTTTTTATGTAGCAAGGTCATTGTAGCGTTGTTCTAATCTTCAGGAATGTTCCCTTCATTAAGGCATCGAGTGAAAATTTGGGCGAGTACTGTTTCGATTTCTCCACTTGCTTCTTGTATGATGTCTACAGTAATTCCATCTTCTCCTGGAGCTTTTCCCCGCTTCATGTTCTTGATTGCATGTGCAACTTCTGCTGGAAGGAATGGAAGAACTCTGGTACTGGTACCTTTCATGATGTCTGGAGTACATGTATCATCCCTTTCATATAATTTGGAGTAGAAATCTTTCACTCTTGTCAAAATGTCGCCTCTATTTCTTGTTACAGAACCATCTTCTGTTCTCAGTGCCATAATCTGTTTTTTTCCCTTACTGAGATGTCCCTTTGCTATCTTTAGGCTTTGGTTGTTTTCAATTGCTTTCCTTACTAGTTCACAGTTGAATTTCCTTACGTCTTCAGTGATACTTTTTCGTACTTTCTTGCATAGCTGTATATATTCCACTTTGGAAGTCACATCTTCTTTAGTTGTCCTCATCACTCTTCTTTTTTGCATCAACATTTTGGTTTTTCCTGATAATTTGTTCACATGCAATTTCTTCTTAGACTCAGCTAATTTTGTAGCTGTTACCATAAGAGCTTTGGTTACTTTTCTGTTAACTTCAGAAATATCCACTTCTTTAGATGTTAGGCCTTCTAAAGCAGGGAATCTGTTCTTCAGTTCCAATTTGAAGGTATTATGGTGTTTTTTAAGGTTGGTTATGTCAATACATTTTGTTTGTCTTATGAGCTTGCTACGTTCGAGGTTAGTGTTGAGGTGCATCTTACATCTCACCAATCTATGGTCACTGCCTGTGTTGAACTTGTTTAGCACACTGCAGTCTTCTATGACGAATTTTTTGTTACACATAATAAAATCAATTTCACTTGTCATCCCATTTGGATGTCTCCATGTCCATTTCCTGTGTGGCTTTTTCTTGAAAAAGGAGTTCAAGATGAAAAACCCTTCTGACTCTGCAAACTCTACGAGAGTATTTCCAAGCTGGTTTCTGTTGCCGTGACCGAATTTACCTACTGAAGTTTCATTCTGTTGCCGTTGCAATATTTTTGCATTGAAATCTCCCATAATTATCTTCAAGTGCTGCTTACCTTTATTATTTAGATCACGAATTTCCTCATAAAATTCTTCAATTTCTTCTTCAGCATGACTTGTGGTGGGTGCATAAGTTTGAATAATCTGATCCTGGTATCTTCTCGAGAGTTGGATAACGAGTCGTGCAGCTCTGTCAGAGGAACTTTCAACTTCTACAACTTTATCCTTCAGTTTCTTGTTTATTATAAATCCAACACCACTAGTTCTGCCAGTATCTGTCCCACGATAGTAGAAGAGATGTCCACTTTTCAGTTCAATGAGATCTTCTCCTTTTCTCCTTACCTCACTTAGCCCGACGATGTCCCACTTGATCCTTTGTAGTTCCTCTTCCAATTCAAGAAGCCTTGAATCAGAAGATAGGGAGCGTCCGTTATACGTAGCCAAGGTCAGCATCAGATGGCAGCCTAGTCCGGTCCTCCGGGGATTCTTAGCACCCTCTGCCTTCATGTCGCACTGGCGGCTGCCTTGGCCAGGTACATTCCAGCTGCCGGAGACTGAGGGCCAAGATTTAAGTTGTGGAGTAATTTTGGAGGGGTTTGGCCATAACTCACCACGCTGGCCAAGCGGGTTGGTGAGTGTGGGATAGCATTTCCTCTAATCCCGATGGTATAGTTATACCGCTATTGGCGGTCGTCAGAGCCCCTTTAGTGGGAACAGGATGTACCACGAGAAGGCGGGGTTGACATTTGTCAAGGAGAGGCTGTGATGTTATATATATATATATATATACACTACACTGACAACAAATGTCACTGGACACCTAAAAGAGGAACACAACATAGCATTTATTGACATACATTAGTACGATGTCGGTCCGCCTTTGGCCTTAATGCATGCACTCAACTTTCGAGACATGCTTTCGACAAAGTTTTAGAACACAGCGATAGGTATGCGCTTCATTTCAGTGCATAATGCTGCCGCTAACTGCTGATTAGTACTAGGCCTTGGTTCCAAACTTCTTATGCGACGCTCTAATTAACCACATAGGTACTCTATGGGACTATGATCAGGGCTCTGTACTAGCCAGTCCACATACGGTACGGAATTATCGTAAAACCACGCCCTAACAGTCCTTGCTTCATGGCTTTGTGCATTATCCTGCTGGTACCAACAAGGCTCGGTTCCATAGTATTGCCACAGAGTTGGTAGGGCATAATTGTCCAGAATCTCGAGGTAGACGTGCTAGTTAACAGGTTTGTCCGCGATAACCAATGGACCGGAACCATACCACGGAAAATACCCCCACACGAGTACATTGCCAGCTCCAAACTTGACCGTAGGAACAGTATACTGTGGTAAATAGCGTTCCTCCGGCTGCTGCCATACCCACACACGGCCATCAGATTAATTGATCGGGAATCTGGATTCATCAATCCATAGGACCCGTTTCCATTGATCTACAGTCCACGATGAATGTTCTTTACCTCATGCTAAACGACGAGCAGGATTCCGATTGGAGACGAAAGGCTTATGAGCAGCCGACGACCACGGTAACCCATGGAATGAAGTTCTCTGCGAACAGTACGTGCACATACCAAGGTTCCAGCATTTTTACTCACCTGTACACTGAGGTCTTGCACAGTAGTACTCCGTCGATTAGCTGTAGCGATACTCCTGAGGCTTCGACGTCCTCTATCACTGATTTTCTTTGGTCTGCCGGTACGTTTTGCTGCTTCAGGCACGCCATGTGTCTTTCACTTATTCAGTACATCCAAAACAGTTGACTACTTTCCGAAAATTACAGTGTACTAAGTCTTCATATAATCTTTCATCTGTCAGGAGACCACCTAAAGCTTGCGTACCGTTAAATAAACCTGTAGAAATTTTATTTGATTTGAGATTCGATGCTTTCGTACGACTTTTTTTTTTTTTGGGTTGAAGGTTTAACGACCAGCGTGCGCAACTCAGCGGGCTATAAGCACTCCCGTCACTAATTAAGGGATTAACGGTCACTGGTTCCAGAAAAGGGAGAGAGCCAGTGCCGTAAGACAAACACAACATCCATGCCTCACCGGGATTCGGACCTGGACCCCTTTCGAACGAATGATCAGAGGCCATCGCTTAGACCACTGCGCCACCGGGGCGGCCTTCCACGTATTCAGTGCATCCAAAACAGTGTACTTGGATATGTTTAAACGCCTCTCGGATTCTTTTATGGACAACCCACTAATATAACACCCAACAATCTTTCCTTTCTCAAAGTCAGTTCTTTCCCGCCGCAATATTTTCACCGCATCTCACAGTGTTATATGATCAGCTACAGGCTAGTTTTTATAAAGTTTGCAGCTGTACCGCACATCTTAACAACGCAGCGGATCCGTTCATTTGTTTTTAAGGGACGTCCGGTGACTTTTGTCAATATAGGATATATATATATATATATAAATACGTATCATCATCATTGTCAACCATTATCAATCCACTGCTGGACGAAGGTCTCCCCAAGTTTCCTCCACAACGGTCTGTCTTGTGCCAGTCTCCTCCATGTCACTCCCGCATACTTTCGAATTTCATCCACCCATCTCCCATGTGGTCTTCTTCTGGGTCTTTTCCTGTCCCTTGGAATCCAATCTAAAATTTCGGCTGTCCATCGATGGTCTGTCCTTCTGGCAGCATGTCCAGCCCATTGTCATTTCAGGGATTTTACTCTGATCATGATGTCTTCCACTCTTGTCATTTTTCGGATCCACGAGTTCCTCTTCTTATCTATCCGGGTTACACCAAGCATGCACCTTTCCATGCTTCTTTGAGTTGTCTGCAGCCTTTGTATGTCTCTTTTAGTTAAGGTTCACGTCTCTGCACATACGTAAGCACTGGAAGGATGCATTGATAAAACACTTTTCTTTTAAGACATAATGGCATATTGCTCTTGAAAATTATGCTGTTTCTTCCAAAAGCTCTCCAGGCAATGTTTTGTACGCCGATTAATTTCTTCACCAATGTGACCCTCACTTGATATCTGCTGTCCAAGATAAACGTACGTGTCTGTTATCTCCAGCTTTTCTCCATCAATCGATAAATCCTCATTTCTTGTAAAAGCATTGAACATCACTTTTGTCTTCTGAAAGTTCATTTTTAATCCCACTTCTTTATTTTTGTCAGCAAGTTCCTGGATCATACTCTGCAGCTCTGATGGGGTAGTTTCAAAAATGACTACGTCATCAGCAAAACGAAGGTGGGTTAGATAATCTCCATTAATCTTTATCCCTTTGTTTTCCCAGTTCAGTGATTGAAAGACATTTTCCAATTGGCATTAAAGGGCTTGGAAGATATGGTGTCACCTTGTCTCACTCCTTTTCCAATTTTTATGTGTGGTGTATTTTCAAACATCCGAATCTTTGCACTTGCATTTTCACAGATGTTATTAATAATATTAATGTATGCATCTTCAATACCGCAGGAATTCAGAGCCATTGTAACTGCTGATGGTTTCACCGAATCAAAGGCTTTTTCATAATCGATAAAAGCCATGCACAATGGAAGTGCATATTCCCTCGCTGTTTCAATTAGTTCTCTCAGTACGTGGATATGACCTATTGTGCTGTAGCCACTCCTGAATCCAGCTTGTTCTCTCGGTTGAGCCATGTCCAGTGTCACCTTCAAGCGGTGTGAAAGAACTTTAGTGAAGATTTTATAAACCACTGATAGGAGGCTGATAGGTCTGTAGTTCCTGAGATCCTCAATGTTACCTTTTTTATGTAGCAGGATCATTGTAGCGTTGTTCTAATCCTCAGGAATTCTCCCTTCATTAAGGCATCGAGTGAAAATTTGGGCGAGTACTGTTTCGATTTCTCCACTTGCTTCTTGTATGATGTCTACAGTAATTCCATCTTCTCCTGGAGCTTTTCCGCGCTTCATGTTCTTGATTGCATGTGCAACTTCTGCTGGGAGCACTGGCAGAACTCTGGTACTGGTACCTTTCATGATGTCTGGAGTACATGTATCATCCCTTTCATATAATTTGGAGTAGAAATCTTTCACTCTTGTCAAAATGTCGCCTCTATTTCTTGTTACAGAACCATCTTCTTTTCTCAGTGCCATAATCTGTTTCCTTCCCTTACTGAGATGTATGTTTATGTAAATAAAAACATTTTTTTCTTTATTGATATCTGTTTCTCCACCATTCAGGAGGCCTGATGGTGAAACCAAATAAGACAGCCTTATTCATATTCTCGTCAACTGTGAAATCCTTCAACGTCTCTCCTTATCCACTGAAACCAACGTTCTCTCCTAATTTTCCACCACACACAGCTTAGTCCACGGAACTGAAGCTCCTTAGAGACGTTCTTTGTTCCTAACGTATCCGCCGAAGTACGGAGAACCTATGTAAAATCCTAGAGCACAAGGTGGCCATTGTGGCTTCTTCGAGACTGATGGGGTTGTCCGTTAACCATTGTCAAGATGCTCTGTTTTTTGGAGATTATCGTTAATGTTATTCGTATTGCAGATGTACTTTGCAATCCGAAATTTACCGTTGTTTAGAAGTTACCGCTAATCGGCGATGTCTGTCAATAAAGCTCGGTGAATGCACGGTAAAAATTAACAACAAGTAATGTTTAAGGAAACTTACTCTACTAGCGTTTAAAATACCCCTCCCGATACAATACACTTCCGGTATCATTCCCGTAATTGCTGAAAGCTATGGAAAAAGTCTTCTTTTGTTATCTTTTTCAGCTGGGTTGTCACGTAGTTTGTATGTCCAAAATATTAACACATCTCTTAGATTCAGCGTTAATATCAGTTGGGGGGGGGCACTCAGCCGGTGCCCGATCAGGTTAATACGGTGGATGATTCATTCAACGCAGCAACTACTCTGGAAATAAATGTCTTTGCTATATTTGCTGAGTACGACTGCGTATTGTCATGCTACAGAAACCAGCATATTTACTGTACAAAGTGCGGCAGTACCGACGAGTTCGTTTCAACAGTCATGTTAGAACTTGAAGATATAATTTAGTGTTCAGAGTTTCTCCTTCTGGAACGTATTCATTTTGGATCATTCAATCAGTGTTGAAGAAAAACGATGAGCATGGCCTTGATTTTCGGAGACGAAGCTTCTGCCACTTTGGAGAAATGGGGCTCCGCGATTTCATGGTTTGGCATTTCATCTCTTCTAATGGCGCATGCCTCCTTGAACTTATGGAATTTTTGCTCCGTCGTTAGAAGGTGTAGGAGAAATTTTGAACAGATCTCCAGCTTCCTCAAATCCTGCTTTAAAAGTGTACGGACGGTTTTATGATTTGTTTTTAATACCCAGTTTCTAAGCGATCATTTGCACAGTCAGTAGATGATCATTTGGCATGAGCTCACACAATTTCACAATGTTTTCAGGATTTTTTTACAGTGGCGGGCTTTCCATCCTAGAGGGGTCACTTCTTTTGCAGAAACCCCTTGAATCACTCTAAAACACAGGCAGGCGTAATTTAACGCCCCCACCAAGGGGCGTTAAATTACGCCTTGCCTGGTACCTAATTGTAAGACGAATTTTTACCGAAAACATAAAACCCTTTTCGGGGGAAAAGCCCCTTGCCCTTTCTAAATACGCCATTCTAATAAACTTCTTTCAGCCTTTCATGTGTTTCCGATGCGTACTTTCTTAATACGAAGCAGAATTTGTTATTGGAGCTTAGCTCCATTTTTACCATCTAACAACGTGCATCTACTTCCACAACATGCTTTATGTGACTCTTTTTAACAGCTCCATGATTTCAGATATGTTGGCTCATGTGCTTGTCTGCATCGTGGAAGTTACCGCACATTTTGCAACGTTTCCTTTAATGCATTATGACAATATTCGCAGAATTTTGTTGCCACACCTCGTATGTACACAGATTAAATGCTGTGGAGTTTGCTATCCCGCAGGCTTACCAAAACTTGATAAAAGAAACTTATCTTCAAGCTTTTTATCTAGCTTAAAAATAAATTTAGGTTACCCGAGCCTATAAACAAGGATAATCGAGCTAATAGAAGCTGCCGCTTACAAATCCTGCCATCGAGGCTTGAATTTTTGGCTCGAGCCATACATTTTCCAATTTGCCCACATCTAGAGGGGGAACTCAATAATGTGCATCTACAGCAAAATTATTGAGGTGAGGGCTGCGAGGTTTGCCTTACCCCTCCCAAAAACATCGCCTATGCTTTTTATGTAAAATTTATGAACATGAAAACAGCTCATTAAAAAAACCCTAAAAAGGCCTCATAATTACTGCTTTTAGCCTGAGTAGAACTTCATCAATTTGACTTACGAAAACCTTTTTTTTTTTTTTTTTTTTTTGATTGGAGGTTTAACGACCACCGTGAGCAACTCAATGGGCTATAAGCAGTCGCCCCTCCCTAATTTAGGGTCACTGGTTCCAGCGAAGGGAGAGAGCCAGTGCCGTAAGACAAACACAACATCCATGCCTCACCGGGATTCGAACCCGGACCCCGTTCGGACGAATGATCAGAGGCCATCGCTTAGACCACTGCGCCACCGGGGCGGCTACGAAAACCTTGTAAATGATCACGATAGATTAAAAATCGCTAAAAAGGCCTAGGGCCGTAAAATTTTTGTTATGGGATTGAGTGAAGGTGTAGTATAATTGACTTGAATTGTCATGTAAACTTTTTGAATCATAGCTTGGTAGACTAAAAATTACTAAAAACACGCAAGCGTCAGCCGCAAATTTTTTTTTTTTTTTTTTTTTTGAATGAGTACAAGCGAAATATTATCACTTTGACTTGTTACGAGTTTTGATTGATAAGTAAAGTCTCCAATCGTATAAAATAAGTTTCCGACAAAATAAAATAATGAAAGTGGTATCAAAATGAAGAAAATTTATTTCTCTTAAACGTTACAACCTTATTCTTTAACATAGTCACTATTTACCGCAACAAATTTTTCCAAACGCGCTATCCACTTTTTTGCATTCCGTCCATGAAGAAAGTTTGTGGTTTGCTTTTGATCCATTTGCGCACAGCAACTTCAACTTAGGCATCGGATTACAAATGTTGACCTTTCAGTTTTTTTTTGTTTTTTTTTTTTTAATTCCAGGTTTAACGACCATCGTGAGCAACTCAGTGGGCTATAAGCAGTCGGCCGTCCCTAATTTAGAGCCACTGGTTCCAGGGAAGAGAGAGAGAGAGAGAGAGCCAGTGCCGTAAAGCAAACACAACATCCATGCCTCACCGGGATTCGAACTCGGACCCGTCTTGGAAGAATGGTCATAAGCCAGCGCTTAGACCAATGCGCCACCGGGAGGCTTCAGTTTTTGGAACAACCAGAAGTTGGACTGTGCCAAATCTGGGCTGTAAGGTGGGGGTGGAAAAAGTGTGAATTTCAGGCTTGTCACTGTTTCCATCATTTGTCGACTGCAATGTGGCCTTGTGTTGTCGTGATGCAATAAATTGATTCCATACTTGCTTTTACACGCCATAAATTTCTTTCATAAGTCTCTAAATTTCGATTGGCGCGCAACCTTCCAGTGTCAAAAACTATTATTGATTGCTACTTTGTATATAACTCGCAGGTGGCACTCATGACTAACAAACGCTACTACTCAAGGACGTCAAACAGGGACCTGAAACTAAGCTCGTTTGCACTACACAAACGCATGCGCAAACGTTTTTCTTTCCCAACTATTAGCGACGCCACGTGGTAGGAGATTTTACTTATCAATCAACTTTCGTATGTAAACCATAAAAATATAAAAGCCCAGATGATTAAAAATTCCTAAAAAGGCCTACCCTAGGGCCGTAAAATGTTTGTTCAGAGTCTGAGTAAAATCTGAGTATAATTAACCGGAATTGTTACGTAAACTTATTGGATATGAGCTCGGTTGACTAAAAAGTGCTGAAAGGGTGCTGTTCCTAGGACTTCATAATAAATGTTTTTTGAAAAAAATCAAGTGGAACATAATCACATTGACTTGTTATGTAAACCTTATATTGTAAATATGCATGAGCACGGTGGATTAAAAGTTACTAAAATGGCTTAGGTCTAGGCCCAGGTTCGTATTTTTTTTTTTTTTTTTTTTTGGAATTGACTACAGGTGGAGTATAACTGACTTGAACCATTATGTAAACTTCTTGAAAATGAGCACAGTAAAATAAAAATTGCTAAAAGGGTGTTTGGCTGGGGCCTTAGAATTAATGTTTTTTGAATCAGTATAACACGGAACATTATCGCCTTGACTTGCTACGCAAACCTTATAAATATTAGCACAGCGGATTGAAAATTGCTAAATAGGCTAAACTAAAGCATAGAACTGTAAAATTTTGTTTCATGTTCGAATAAAGGTGTGACGCTATTTGACTTGACTAGTTATGTACACTTTATGAATGTCTACCTGTCAAGTATTGTGATTAATAATATCTGCCGTTCTGACGAATAATGATTATTATTATTATGCATGAAGAAAATGGAAGTGACCCTGCTTAATGGCGATAGAAATGTAACGCCAATATGAGTTAACTAACTGCTGATAGTACTTTATCTTTGACATACAGCGCTAACTGTTAATGCAGTAATAAAATAGAAAGGAGATCGTATTGTCCCACTTCCGAAAGTGCTATTTCGTTTCAAATGAACTTTTGTCCCATTTCCGCGCACATCCAGATCATCTAGTGCCATTTACGTATACAAATGTGATCCGTGAGATTTTTTTATTATTATTATTATTGGAGGTTTGACGACCACCATGAGCAACTCATTGGGCTATAAGCCGTCGCCCGTCCCTAATTTAGGGCCACTGGTTCCAGGGAAGGGGGAGAGCCAGTGCCGTAAGGCAAACACAACATCCATGCCTCACCGGGATTCGAACCCGCACCCCTTTCGGACGAATGATCAGAGGTCATCGCTTAGACCAGCACTGCGCCACCTGGGCGGCGCAGTGAGATATGCGTAAAGAAAAACAGGATCAGGGGCGTACTGATAATCATTGTTAGATAGTTTTTGGGAAATAGTCCCCGCAACCCCCATTCCCCACTGCGAGAGGGTTCATGGCTATAAGAGTCTCTAAAGTCAGGAAAAAGGTTTTACAATATCTTTTGTGGAAACTTCATACGAAACTGGTTAAATAAATAATACCCCGGAATTTTTGACGGCGTCTTTGAGCGAAGTATCAAAAAGAAACGCAATTTTTTTTCGCGGCTTTGAAATTAAACATCTCCGACGAATGCTGAAGACCGTAAAGATTTTCTTAATGGACAGCCTGTTTGCCCTTCAGTTTTTATTGCTGTCCCCGCTTACTCTACCATAAGCGCCTACTGGTTGATAAAAATAATGAATGGTGATCTGCGTGACGTCGAGGAAAGTTGACAGTGGATCACCTTGGCAATTGGCATTCCCCACGTCTGATAGCACTAACCGATCTGCTATGAACGGATATGGGACGAACGGAAGTGGGAGATGTCGGTGCCTTAACCTGTCGCTGTTTTGGGGATCGGTAGTTTCTCCGGCACCCACAACAAACACACAATCGAACGTCTGTAACACTTCTGTATACCGTCCAGTGACTTTCGTTCAACTGATTCTATCGGACTGCGTAAGCGCATTTTGTTCTCATATCATGCAAACCTCACGTCATACTCCATTTCCACGCATGTGCGGTTTCTGTTGTTACCAAACAGGGTCCTGAGTTGATTTCTGTTTGGGTGATGATGTTATTGACGGCATTACTTTGCTTTTTCCACTTCGTCCTTAAAGTTTGCACACCAGTGTACAAAATTAACAAATTCAAAGATGCAACCGGAGCTCATTAGTTTGCTCCTACTTTACAGTAAAATAAATAAAAAATAAAAACCCATATTTACTCTTAAATTCTTCATTTACATTTTCTTCATTTTCATTATTTACTCTTAAATTCTTCACGTTCTTCTATCCAGGTTCTCCACCTGTACCTACTTTCCAAAATTTACAGTGTACTAAGTCTTCATATAATCTCTCATCTGTCAGGAGACCACCAAAGGCTTGCGTACCGTTAAATAAACCTCTGGAAATTGGATTTGAGATTCGATGCTTTCGTAAGACTTGTTTTTTTTTTCTTTTTTTTGGTTGGAGGTTTAACGACCAATCGCCTGTCACTGATTAAAGGTCACTGGTTCCAGGGAAGGGAGAGAGCCAGTGCCGTAAGACCAACACAACAGCCATGCCTCACCGGGATTCGAACCTGGACCCCTTTTGGACGAATGATCAGAGCGCATGGCTTGACGAGGCTGCATTTATTTTTTTGGTTGTCATCAGACAACATTTTTCTCGAGACCTCAGTTGTTACTTTTCATTATTTCCGTTGTTGCTGTCGTTCCGAAAATATCTGTTGATGAAAAGTGTATTACGTCTGCGCAAACAAATCATATTTTGCATGCCATTAGTCGCATTGCGGAGAAGTGAAATGCAAGAGAAGAAGTATCAGAAAGTTTCACTGAATCTATTAAGTGAACTAGTCTTTCTTATAATTTTTATTTTTAATGTATTCAGTTTTTAAAAAAACCTTTGAACAATGCCTTGAGTTCAATAAACACTTTCGTGATGGTTTGCATCCTGTTTCTTTAATATCTGACTTTTATTGCCAGCAATTTGCGAATTTTTTCATTGCTCGTCCGGAAATATTGAAAAAAATTGTCGTTGTTCTAATTGTTCAATTTGAAAACTTCTCTTTGTTTCAGAAACCTCCCGCTATGAGGAATGCTTTGCATACAATTTTTAGCAAGTATTTTGAAAAAGAAAGATGGTTGTTCGAATGATATCCCTCTGTCCGACTGTGTGTGCTATATGTTAGACAGATTTGAAAAATTCATTTGGCATTGCAAAGCGTGCAGTATGAGAACGATGATTAGTGCGATTTGGTCTTTTCACGATTCTTAACTTTGCCACTAGAGGGCGTAATTGAAGACACCATTGAATTCAAAATACATTTTATTCATATAATTACTTCCAAATATCAGATTGAACATATTATAGAATTTTTTGGGTGTACTATATTTTTCAAAATGTTGATGCAAAAAAGAAGAGAGATGAGGACAACTAAAGAAGATGTGACTTCCAAAGTGGAATATATAGAGCTATGCAAGACAGTAAGAAAAAGTATCACTGAAGACGTAAGGAAATTCAACTGTGAACTAGTGAGGAAAGCAATTGAAAACAACCAAAGCCTAAAGATAGCAAAGGGACATCTCAGTAAGGGAAGAAAACAGATTATGGCACTGAGAAAAGAAGATGGTTCTGTAACAAGAAATAGAGGCGAAATTTTGACAAGAGTGAAAGATTTCTACTCCAAATTATATGAAAGGGATGATATATGCACTCCAGACATCATGAAAGATACCAGTACCAGAGTTCCTCCAGTCCTTCCAGCAGAAGTTGCACATGCAATCAAGAACATGAAGCGAGGAAAAGCTCCAGGAGAAGATGGAATTACTGTAGACATCATACAAGAAGCAAGTGGAGAAATCGAAACAGTACTCGCCCAAATTTTCACTCGATGCCTTAATGAAGGAAAGATTCCTGAGGATTGGAACACCGCTAAAATGATCCTGCTACATAAGAAAGATGACATTGAGGATCTCGGAAACTACAGACCTATCAGCCTCCTATCAGTAGTTTATAAAATCTTCACTAAAGTTCTTTCACACCGCTTGAAGGTAACACTGGACATGGCTCAACCGAGAGAACAAGCTGGATTCAGGAGTGGCTACAGCACAATAGATCATATCCACGTGCTGAGAGAACTAATTGAAAGAGCGAGGGAATATGAACTTCCATTGTGCATGGCTTTTATCGATTATGAAAAAGCCTTTGATTCGGTGAAACCATCAGCAGTTACAATGGCTCTGAAAACCTGCGGTATTGAAGATGCATACATTAATATTAATAATAACATCTATGAAAATGCAAATGCAAAGATTAGGCTGTTTGAAAATACAACACACGTAAAAATTGGAAAGGGAGTGAGACAAGGTGACACCATATCTCCGAAGCTCTTTAATGCCACATTGGAGGGTGTTTTTCAGTCGCTGAGCTGGGAAAACAAGGGGATAAAGATTAATGGAGATTATCTAACCCACCTTCGTTTTGCTGATGACGTAGTCATTTTTGCAACTACCCCATCAGAGCTGCAGAGTATGATCCAGGAACTTGCTGACAAGAGTAAAGAAGTGGGATTAAAAATGAACTTTCAGAAGACAAAAGTGATGTTCAATGCTTTTACAAGAAATGAAGATTTATCGATTTATGGAGAAAAGCTGGAGATAACAGACACATACGTTTATCTTGGGCAGCAGATATCAAGTGAGGGTCACATTGATGAAGAAATTAATCGGCGCACAAAACTTGCCTGGAGAGCTTTTGGAAGAAACAGCATAATTTTCAAGAGCAATATGCCATTATGTCTTAAAAGAAAAGTGTTTGATCAATGCATCCTTCCAGTGCTTACGTATGGTGCAGAGACTTGGACCTTAACTACAAGAAACATACAAAGGCTGCAGACAACTCAAAGCAGCATGGAGAGGTGCATGCTTGGTGTAACCAGGAGAGATAAGAAGAGGAACTCGTGGATCCGAAAAATGACGAGAGTGGAAGACATCATGATCAGAGTTAAATCCCTGAAATGGCAATGGGCTGGAGATACTGCCAGAAGGACAGATCATCGATGGACAGCCGAAATTTTAGATTGGATTCCAAGGGACAGGAAAAGACCCAGAAGAAGACCACATGGGAGATGGGTGGATGAAATTCGAAAGTATGCAGGGGTGACATGGAGGAGACTGGCACAAGACAGACCGTTGTGGAGGAAACTTGGGGAGACCTTCGTCCAGCAGTGGATTGATAATGGTTGACAATGGTGATGATGATGATACCTTCTCTAAGTGACGATTCACTTTGTCCGTGTTCATTTTGTCCGCGCTCACTTCGTCCAGTTCATTTCGTCCTACGTTCACTTTGTCCACATTCATTTCGTTCTTGGAATGAAAGGAATACCCTGGAACTTTCTGTTTTCGTGGATTTCTGTTATAGGCAGAAGAAAAGATCAGCGGACATTGCTTGCATGCGATTTTTTTTCCTGTCTGAGTTTATCGATGAAAATATAACGATTTTAAATCTGACTTAAAGTAAATCAAGGAACTTAACTTTGAAGAGCTCTTTAACTCTTTTGTGTGGTGCGATGTCAGTCACTACAGCATGGCTCACGCTATGATCCGAACAGAACTATAAGGTGGGAATTGTTAATAACGCTGCACTGCTACTTAGGCACTAAACATTTACATAAGATGCCAAGTTATTAATACTTCCCTTTTACTTACTTAGGCACTAAATACTAATTACTATGCCTCATGTGTAGGCCCTTTTGACAATTTTTATTCTGCCTATGTCATATTCAAAACGTTTACGTATCCACTCAAGGTAATCACATTGTGCTTTTACTGAGGCACGAAATATTAATTCATAATCCCTAGGCTTAAGCCGTTTCAACAGTTTTTATTCTATGGATGTCATATTCATTACCTTTACCTATCAACTCAAGGTAATAATACTGCGCTTTTACTTAGGCACTAATAATTATTACATATGCCCTAGGCCTTTTTCACAGTTTTATTTTAACCACGTCACATTCATACATTTACATATCAAATCAAAATAATAATATTGCACATTTGCTCAGGAACTAAATAATATTTCATGGGCTCTAGGCCTTTTTTACAGTATTTATTCTACGGATGTCATATTCATAATGTTTACGCATCAAGTCTGGGTAATAAATAATATTACGCTTTTGCTCAGGCACGAAATATTATTTCATAGACCCTAGGCTTAGGCCTTTTTACAATATTTATTCTACGGCAGTCATATTCATAATGTTTACGTACCAAGTCAAGGTAATAATATTGCGCTTTTGCTCAGGCACTAAATATTTCATAGGCCCTAGGCCTAGGCTTTTTTCCCTGTTTTTATCTTAAGTGCACGATATTTGTAACATTTTCATATCAAATTAAGGTGCGTTTTTGCTCAGGCACTAAATATTATTTCATAATATTTCCTTTTTCACAGTTTTTATTCTAACCATGTTGTATTCATAACGCTTACATGTTAAGGCAGGCTATCAAAGTCGCACCTTTACTTTGGCTCCCAACATTATTTAGTAAGCCCTAGCCCTTTTTAACAGTTTTAATCCTTTACACTAAATATTCATAGCTTTTTGCATAACATGTCAAGTTATTGATATTGATCTTTTACTTAGGCATAAAATATTAATTACTCGATATAATAGACACAGTTATAGTCCTAGGCCTAAGGCCTATGAATTAATATTTAGTGTCTAAGTGAAAGCGAAATATTACTAAATTTTTATGTCATGTAAACGTTATGAATATGAGATCAGCAGATTAAAAACTGTTAAACCGCCCATTAATTAAGGCCAGTTAATTAATTTCTGGTGCGTAAGTAAAAGCGCAATACTACTAACTTTGCTTGTTATGTAAACGTTATAGATATGACATCGGTAAAATAAAATGTGTTAAAAGGGCCTAGGTCTAAGACCTAGTATTTAATATTTAATGCCCATGTAAATAGCGCAGAGCTTTTTTAACGTGGGTTTAAAAATATCTTTAAATTTAAAATCTCCCGATTGAGCGACAAATTCTTTACATTTTATATTTTCGGTATTGAGACCCCTCCCCCACTCCCGACAGGTTATCAAATATCTCCCAACGAGACGCCATGTTGTACGTGACACTGGACAGTCGTTAATTGGATTAAAAGTGCAATGGTGTTTGCTAAAAATCCACGTAGAACTGTAGCGAATACAGTTATGAAAGCTTCCAAAGCATGTAACCTATCCACAACACAAATTAAAGTGGGTTATATGAAAGATATAGCTGTCGTTTTTGTGCGCAGGCGCAGTGCTTCTCCTTTAAAGGTTGTAGCACATTAGCCTGGAACCGAAACAAAAACAATTAATTACTTAACACAAAAAGGATCCCCCGCACACGTTGAAAATATTTTGAATCCGTTTTATCGCTGCCACTTCTCCATATATGTATTTTTGGATTGACAGAAGGTTTAACGACCACCGTGAGCAACTGAATGGGCTATAAGCAGTCTCCCGCCCCTAAATCAGTGTCATGGGTTCCAGGGAAGGGAGAGAGCCAATGCCACAAGAAAAGCACAACATCCATGCCCCACCGGGGATACGAACCCGGACCCTTCTCAGACAAATGGTCATAAGGCAGTGCTTACACCACTGCGCCACCTTCTCCATATGATTTCCCTTAATTCTGATTGTATCAACACGCATTTTTCTCCCTGGTTCCTTTTTCAGTTTGTTAACAGAGTCCACATGCGAAACACCAACTTCTGATTTTTGAAGGTTCTGTTCGGGAAATAGCACTTCAAAAAATGTAGTTGACTGAAAAACAATCAAGCAACATTTCTTTCAGCGACCTGAGGACTGTGATTTTTTCTTTGATCTAAGGCACAGGACTGAGAAATAAATTAAATTAAAAAGATCACCTTTTGCTTATAAACATTTATGATTGGAGATTCTGCAACTCTCATTACATTGGAGGCCGTGTAAATTATACAAATCTGAACTTAATTATCACTAATTGTTAGCTAATAATGGTATAAAAGACCAACTTTTACCTAATCTTTATACGCTGAAGAGCAATTGAATTATAGATACCTGTCTAGTAACGTGTAGCAGCACCTTTTGCCCTGATGACGGCTGCGATTCGTCTCGGCATGGACTCGACAAGACACCGGATGCGTTGGAAGCTCCCACAGTTCACGAAGATTTGATGGAGGGTGGTCAGAGCCTCGAACACCTCTCTCGATGGGATTCAGGTCAGGTGACCTAGCTGGCCAAAGAAGCGAGGTCACGTCGGTGGAGTGTTCATCCAACCATTCGGATACAATTCGGGAGCGATGGCACGGTGCATTGTCTTGTTGCAGGATGAGGTCCCCAGTGGGATGCTGAAGACGCACAAACGGGAGCAAATGGGTGTCCAGGATATTCCGGTAACGTTGACCTGTGAGGGATGATGTCACACGTACTAGGGGTCCCCTTTCAGTCCTCGTAAACAGTCTCCTGACGAGAACGCCATCCCCACCAGCTTGAAGAGTACCCTGCTGGCAAAAAGGATCCATCGCTTCATGTGGTTTGCGCCGTACTTGTATCCTGTTATCCGCATGTACCAACGTGAATCTCGACTCATCAGTCCAGGCAACATTTTTCCACATGTCTAGGGTCCAGTGGCGATGTTCCCGCGCCCATGCTAATCTTTGCACCCTGCGATGTGCGGTCAGCAGCGGTACCCTCGTGGGACGATGGCTTCTGTACCCCATAGCGAGGAGATGGTTCTGGATGGTGTGGCTGCTTGCAGGTTTTTGTGCACCAGCGTTAAATTGCCGATCGATTTCTTGCACTGTGGCCCGTCTATCCTCTGTTACAATACGAGCTAGCCGACGATGACCCCGCTCATCTACACACTGTTGTCCACGGCAGTTGGCCCTTGCAGGGATGGTTTTACCGGATTCGATGTACTCACGGTGCACCCGTGACACAGTGGCTCGTGAAAATCCCAGTGCTTGCACGACTTCCGAGATGGAGTGACCCATTCGTCGGGCCCCGACAATTTGCCCACGATCAAATGCGCTTAAATCTTCCGTTTTACCCATACTGCGTCCGACTCTCCTTATATTTTCGGATCGCTGCATACGTCATGTCGTTTCCGTTTACAGTGCCGCCCACCGCGCCACATTTGAATAATGCCAGCTGTCTCTAATTCAATTGCTCTTCAGTGTACGTATGGCAGAATAAATCATATCCGAAATCAAATTTTATCAACATAATTTGAGCCTATCTTCTGCGAAATCTTCTATTTAAAAATGCAAATTTAATATCCCATTTAAATAAATTTTTTAACGTAATCGATCTGTGTATCGATCTGCTTTGTGTTTGCAATGTATCCAGCATTATTTGTAAGCTACTTTTCATATCATGGACCTATGTTGGCTATAAAAAAATAAATAAACGCTTTGAAACCATACTCGATTAGCTCATTTGAACTCTCCGATCTGCAAGTCATAGTCCTACGTTCCAAACTGACGGCTCAATCAGAACTAAGCCAACCTGTAGTTTTATGAAACTGTAGTGTGTAATCAAAAATTATAAAAAATAAAACATCTTACAAATATTGTACGAGACGATTATGATTGGAGGCGATGAAATATCTTGCCGCACTGGAACAATCCAAATTATCAGAACAGAGTATCATTACAATTACTACGTGAAAGCCCATCAATAATAACGGGGGAAAATGAGATATGAAACTAATTTTTTAACAACCAGGTATCCTTTTTTGTTCGTGATGTCCAAATGTGAAATCATGTTTCATGAACATTACAGCAATAAAAAAAGTTCATTGGTTGAGTCAGGGATTTTCGACAATTAATACATGTAAGCACTCTTTCTGCTGCACCATCAAATTGGGACACACGGTCAAACGTTCAGACAAAGGAAATTATTATATTGTTTTAAATGCGATGCGCAAAAACGTTTTTTTTTTTTTTTTTTTTTTTTTTTACGTTGCACTTGGAATCAACAGGCGGGCATGTTAAATTATACTTTGCATGTTCCAAATGGGCTGAAAAATTGCACAATTCAGCACCCCCCCCCCCACACACACACCCCCCAAAAAAACCGGTTGTTTGGTTAGTTTGTCGCACCGGGCGCGACAAACGCTAAAGCCCCGCCATGTTACCGATATTTTAATTAATTCCAAAACACCATATAAAGAAATTTGACTTACAGTCTACTAAACCCAAGTGGTAAATAGATCTCAATTAATATAGTACTTGCATATTCTGAAGCAACAAGATCTAATAATAAAGAAATCCCTTCCTTGCCAACCTTACTTACTAAATTAATTACACTTAGTAGACGAAACATTAGATACCAGGGTGATGGGCGGTTGACATGGGACACCCACTGCGCAGATTGGAACATACCCAAACCAAACTCAACCGATAAATAGGCGGACAGCAGCGTTTTGCAACAGTCATTGGGGCCGCGGATGGCTTAGTGGTCAACGTACGTTACTGCCTCGGAGGAATTTTAGATTCCATCCCAGGCAGGTACGAACGCTCGAACCACTAAATATCCGGAGTGCGTCGGATGGGCACGTTAAGCCGTCGGACCCCGGGTACTGGTCCCCCGGTAGTAAATAAGGGCGTCTTCTACCTCGCTTCCGTGTTAATTTCCTATGGGATACTTTAGCCCAAATCAACTACCTTCCTATTTCTAAGGGTTGTTTAAGACCTGAGCTTAGACACTCCGTTCCTAAAATCCTCTACATATGATCTGATCTTCGTGGAGGTACGTTTCAGATCGTTGGGGCTGTAAGTTCGTATTTCCGTTTCCCATGTGTTTGCACCAATAATTGCACTCCTGAAAATTCGATTGAAAAAGTTATTTGGCGATAGGATACCGATCACCACGGATAAAGTTTAGTGCACGTTTTCTGCTTTAAACAAAGCACACATTTCCACCGTGGGGTGTGTACATACACTGAAGCGCCAAAAGTCATGGGATACGTAGTACTTAGTATCGTGTAGGATCTCCTCTAACCCGGCGAAGTTCAGCACCTCAACGTGGCATCGATTCCACAAGTGACCGAAAGATTTCTGGAGAGATGTTGAGCCATACCGTTTGAATAGCAGCACACAGTTCCCTGGTATCTGTAGATGCAGCCTCTTAATTGCCAATGGACCTTTCCACCACGTCCCATAAGTGCTATATTGGGTTCATTTCGGACAAATGTGGTGGCCATTCGTCGGAACTGTCCAGAGTGCTCCTCTAACCAATTTTGGACAACTTGGGCCCGATGACATGGTGCATTTTACTCCTGGAAAATCCCATCGTTGTTGGGTGTCCATGATTCCTGCAAATGCTCACCGAGCAGAACAGCATAGCGATTATCGGTTAATGACGTATTTAAGAGGACCAGGGAAGCCAGACCGTGCCACGTAAATACATCCCACACGTGTATAGAACCACCACCAATTTGCACAGTCTCTAGTTGACAGCTTGTGTCCATTGCCTCATGGGGTCTGCGCCACACCCCCGGACGGTACCATCAGCTCGTAACAACTGCTAGCGTGACTCATTGGACCACGCCACATGTTGCCATTCTTCCAGGGTCTAATTACAGTGTTCATGAGGACAGGTGAGGCGCTGTGTCCGATGCCGTGGTGTTAACAAAGGCACTCGGGTGGGGTTTTCTGTGCCCATACCCTATGGACGCTAAATTAAGCTACACTGACGTAATGGATATGTCTCTGCTACCTCCTGCATTGAATGTGGATGTTATTTGAGCCAGCGTCGCTTGTGTATTAGCATGGATAATCCTGACCAGACGTCGCTGGTCACGATGATTCAGCTCACGTGGTCGGCCACTGTCTGCCCACGGTGGGTGGTAATGCCTTCTATTAAGTATTCTCGGTACACACGTGACAGCGTGGATCGAGGAATGTTGAATGTTCGCACAATTTCGGAAATCGAATGTCCCATCCGTCTGGCTCCCACTACCTCACTTCGTTCAAGCTCCTAAAATTCACGTCGGCTTGCCATAATCCTACTGGCGGTTGTTCAACCTGATTCACGAGATTACACTTCACTACTGATAAAAATCGTGGCGTGCGCCGAAGCCTTTATACGAGGGCAGCGCCTGTTAAAAATTTGCATACTGCTATCCCATGACATTTGGCACTTCAGCGTGTATTACATACAGAGTGTTTCAAAACTAATGGAAAAATCTTTAAGGGGCGACAGAACACACCGAAACAAGTACCTTTCGTCAGAGAATGCATGGTTGCAAGTTACGCGGTTAGGCGCTAGAGGGCGCTTTCCGTTTCTCCACACGCGCAGTCTTTCGCAACGCAAAGACCCATATCTTTTACCGGAACGTCTGTATGGGAGGACGTACCTTATTTTCCTTTAGCAAGTCTTGCCTCAATTCATCCAGCATGTATCAGCAGCCATTCGCCGTAAAACGTGGTTCCAGCATGACGGAGCGCCAGCTCATTTGAGCACTCAAGTGCGCGATCACTTGAACGCCACATTTCCAGGCCAATGGATTGGCCGTGGTGGACCCATCGCTTAGCCCCCACGGTCACCAGATCTATCCCCTTTGGATTTGTTTTATGGGGGCCTCTTAAGTCCGTAATGTAAGACACTCCCATTGATTCCAATGAACTAGTCGCTGCTGCAGCTGTCCGGGAAATGCCTGGTATTTTCCACAACATACTATCATCTTGACGTCGACGATACGAAGCGTGTACCAGGATTGGCTGTCGCCCTTTTGAGCAGCTTTCGTAAGTGTAATTAATTTCAGTATTTATCTATTAATGTAATTTAATTTGATGTAATTTTGTGATGTCACGTTTTGTTTTTTTATTTTGTCTGCAATAAAGCTTTGCTTTGATTTGTTGTGCCATTCCTGTCTTTGCGTTGCGAAAAAAAGACTGCGTGTGTGAGGAAACGGAAAGCGCCTTTTTTTTTTTTTTTTTTTTTGATTGGAGGTTTAGCGACCACCGTGAGCAACTCAATGGGCTATAAGCAGTCGCCCGTCCCTAATTTAGGGTCACTGGTTCCAGGGAAGGGAGAGATCCAGTGCCGTAAGACAAACACAACATCCATGCCTCACCGGGATTCGAACCCGGACCCCGTTCGGACGAATGATCAGAGGCCATCGCTTAGACCACTGCGCCACCGGGGTGGCGGAAAGCGCCCTCCAGCGACTAACCGCGTAACTTGCGACCATGCATGCTATGACGAAAAGTGCTTGTTTCGGTGTGTTCTATCACCATTCAAAGTTTGTTCCATTAGTTTTGAAACACCCTGTATAACCAATTTTTCTAGGTAGCTTTGCATCTAGAAGTAAAATTTGTTTGTAAAATTCTTTTTTTCATCGGACAGCGTTCCTGATGGAGAATATTTTGCATAAAATTTTATAACTAGAGGATGTACAGTGTAAAATAAATTCTGAAATTCACTAGCCAAGTTTCGTGATTTCTTTTAGGTAACCAGTGTTGGACAAGTAACACATTCACAGCCAGTGCCGAAAAACAAACGCAAACATCCATGCCTCACCGGGATTTGAAACCGGACCCAATTAGGGCGAATGGTCAGAAGTCAGCGCCTTAGATCAGTGCGCCACAGGAGCTGCTTGAAACGTCGCATTGTCGGGCTGGAAAAGCTCATCCGCCCAAGGGAATACAATCAGCATGTATAGGTGTTCGTGGTCTGTAAGAATTGATTCATAACGAATTCGCTCCACAGTGCCTTTCTCAGGTATGCATGGACCCAGGAAATGCCACGAAAACATTCCCCAGACCATAACACTGCTCCCACCAGCTTGTGTTCTGCCAGCAATGGTTGAAGAGTTTGTTCTCCGATGTTTCTCGTATTATACGCAAACGTCCATGCGTTTGATGAAGCAGAAAACGTGACTCATCGGAGAAGGCAATAGTTTGCCAATCAGCGGAGGTCCAATTCCGATACTGCCGTGTAAATTTAAATCTTTTTCTGCCGATGCACGTTCGTCAGCATATAAGCAGTAACCATCCGTCTGCATCGGGGCCCCATACATAGCAGGGTTTGCTGGACTGTCGTTTTAGACACTTCCGGTAGCCCCTGGTTCATTCGGCCAGTGAGTTGCTCCATTGTAGCATGCCTATCGGCCCTCACGCACCCTCGAAGCCGACGTTCACCTCTTACTACAATGGCACCTGGTGCTCCGCAATTTCCACTTCGCTTACACGCAATGGTGCCATTTCTCCAATCACGACACACTTTAACCACAGCAGCACGCGAACTGTACACAATCAGCGCTGTTTCAGAAATACTGCCACCCTTGTCCCGAAAGCCGATAATCATCAATTTTTAAAAATCTGATAAATCGTTCCTTTTATCCAAGAGAGAAACTAGTGACGTTTTCAGATTGCTTACAACCCACCTTATACACCTACAAGCCAGCTCACGACATGTGCCTTCTTTCATTGGCCACGCGCTGTTGACGTCAAAAGCAAGAGGTGATCACAATGTGACTGAACTGTATATCAATTATACCAATATAACACCTTCAGATTAATGAATCGAAAGTTTAAGCAATGTTTTTACGAGTTAAATATATAGTGTCATAATTTCGCTTTCATTTGGTTTCAGACTTATTTGGCGCCCATCACTAATTTAGAACCAGTGGTTCCAGGGAAGAGAGAGAGAGCGAGTGCCGTAAGACAAACAACTTCCATGGCTCACCGGTTTTCGAACCCTGACCCCATATTAGAATAATGGTCATAAGCCAGCGCTTAGACCAGTACTCCAAAGAGAAAAATATTGATCTCTGCTTATGTGAAGAACCATCTGCGCCATGTTAGTAAGGCAAGGTTGAAGATTCGTATGTGCAAATAATGCCCATTTTGATTTCCTTTGAAAAGTTATCGTCCAAAGTTTTTTTTTTTTTTTTTTTTTATTGGAGGTTTAACGACCACCGTGAGCAACTCAATGGGCTATAAGCAGTCGCCCGTCCCTAATTTAGGGTCACTGGTTCCAGGGAAGGGAGAGAGCCAGTGCCTCAAGACAAACACAACATCCATGCCTCACCGGGATTCGAACCCGCACCCCTTTCGGACGAATGATCAGAGGCCATCGCTTAGACCACTGCGCCACCGGGGCGGCGTCATCCAAAGTTCAGTAGCTTCCCATTCATGTATGGAAAAGTCCCAATGCGTGTTTATATGACCATATATTCAATTTTCTCGTTGGAAGTTCAGGAGCTTTCCATTCATTTACGGAAAAGTGCCAATCCGTGCCTGTGAGCATTTTCTCTGCACACTGATCATTTAACCAACTCACCGAATGTAATGCCGATCAGGGATATTCACAGTACGTAATGTGGCATTCCATCCAGAGAAATTCACGCCAAAATGTGTAGTACCGAAATATTGAACCTGAAGTTACAGCAAATAAGTGCATGTAATAAGACAAAAAATTAATTTTTTTTGGAAGACATGATTATGCAATTGTTATGAGAATAGTTACTCACAGAAACAACTACGCCATCGCTGCTGTACAAAGTTTGCTCGCTTAGACCCAAAAAACAAAGATTCCAGTTTTTGTTTTTTAATCTATGAGGGGAGGGGTGGGAAGCTAAGTATCATGCACGTCTAATCCTAAACTGCCGCCCCGGTGGCGCAGTGGTCTAAGGCGCTGGCCTCTGATCATTCGTCCGTAAGGGGTCCGGGTTCGAATCCCGGTCAGACATGGATGTTGTGTTTGTCTTACGGCACTGGCTCTCTCCCTTCCCTGGAACCAGTGACCCTAAATTAGGGACTGGCGACTGCTTATAGCCCATTGAGTTGCTCACGGTGGTCGTTAAACCTCCAATAAAAGAAAAAAATCCTAAACCTGTCGGCGATCCACAACTCGCGCCTACTGGTTCCACAGAAGGGAGAGTATGCGCAATAGAACTAATACACCACTCAAGATTCATTTGGAACCAGTACCTGGATGGGACGATATCCCAGAGCCCACACCTCTGAAAACGCAGTATCTTTGGCGACTGTTTATGTTTGGTTGATATTGTTATCTTTGCTAAACTGAGCATATAATATTGGATACAGCTGTGAGCAGTTTTGTCGTGTTGTATATATGGTGTTTCACCCACGCGCAGAATCAAATATTCTGAAGAGAATAATGCATATTAAACCATCTTCCCTTAGTTATTTGTGATAAAAAAACAAATTAAATACGAAATTTGACCATATACACAAAAATGTATGTTACATGTGTCGTAATATCCAGAAGCACTCTGAATTTAATGAAAATAATCGGGTCCAAGGGCAAAACACAAAACGTGGAAAGTCATACGACAAAGTATTGGTATACATCGCATAGCGATACTCGCTCCTGTCTATCTCGGGCAACTTGTTTCTTATTGGACGTTTAACGACCACCGTGAGCAACTCAATGGACTATAAGCAGTCGCCCGTCCCTAATTTAGGACCACTGGTTCCAGGGAAGGGAGAAAGTCAGTGCCGCAAGACAAACACACATCCATGCCTCACCGGGATTCAATCCCGGACTCTTATCGGACGAATGAACAGAAGCCATCTCTTAGACCACTGCGCCACAGGAGAGGCGCCATTATAATTGGGTGTTACAATTTGTTTTCTGTTCCAACGGAAACAAAGAAAAAAAAATTACATTGCCAGTGTTTTGGTCTTTAAAAAAAACATTGAGCACCCTTGAATTATTTGTAGATACTTTATGCTATGTACATATGTTTCGCATGCTAAGATCGATTTAAGTACAAAATAAAATTGATTCGAGAAAATACTTTTATGTACGTACAACACATTACATTTTCTCACGTCACCCACCACTACAAATGGCCACAGTCCGGTACATGTAAAATAGAATTCAGTCATAACAAGATTTACTAATTCCTGACACTGATCGGTACTTATACTTCGATTCACCCGCAGATGACACTGCAGTTTAAGGTACAAGAGCCTACGGAAGGCGGCCGAGAATTATGTTCATCCTAGTCATTCCCTACTGTTAGCAGCTGCCAATCACTTCCCCCGTCAACTCATTGGCATTCTTGTCTCCCAAACATTGCATATTTACGCATGCGTGTGTTGGTCTAATTTTAAAACTTTATTTAGACAAAACTTAATTGATTTGTCTAAAATAACTACGTACTTATAAGTAAACAGCTAGGACAATATATAGCATGATTCTAGGCAATAAATGCGTGGGTTTTCACGGAAAATGTTGGAAACTACTTTTAGTCGCGGCGATAGGTTTCACATACCTTTCCCTTCAGTGTCATCTTAGGGTGAATCGAAGTATAGGTAGGTGCATTAATAAATGTTACTGTTGTAAAACTAATGAAAGAAGATGTGAGAGTCAAAAGTAAATATGGAACTGTGGCGGCGGCAGTAGTATTTAGACTATTTAGCTTTTCAAAAACTGTTTTTATTTTTATGTATTATTCAGATTTAGCCAAACGTGAGAAACTACCCTGACACAGATGAAATAAGATTTACCTACGAAAGCCCATCTGCGCATGTGCAAGCTAAAATCTGACATCAAGATAAAAAATGCTGAATCACATGTGTTAGGGAGAGGGATTGGTAACTTCTGGTTTGGACTATACATGTTACACCCCATCGCTTTATACTTCATTTTAAACTCCCGTCAATAGCAGGTAATCTGGAATCCAAATTTCGCTGCCGCCACGGTGGCGCAGTGGTCTAAGGCGATGGCCTCTGATCATTCGTCCGAACGGGGTCCGGGTTCGAATCCTGGTGAGGCATGGATGTTGTGTTTGTCTTACGGCACTGGCTCTTTCCCTTCCCTGGAACCAGTGACCCTAAATTAGGGACGGGCGACTGCTTATAGCCCATTGAGTTGCTCACGGTGGTCGTTAAACACCTCCAATCAATCAAAAAAAAAAAAAAAAAAAGAAATAAGATTTACCTACGAAAGCCCATCTGCGCATGTGCAAGCTAAAATCTGACATCAAGATAAAAAATGCTGAATCACATGTGTTAGGGAGAGGGATTGGTAACTTTCGGTTTGGACTATGTACATGTTACACCCCATCGCTTTATACTTCATTTTAAACTCCCGTCAATAGCAGGTAATCTGGAATCCAAATTTCTCTGCCGCCACGGTGGCGCAGTGGCGGCAGAGAAATTGGAGGTTTAACAACCACCGTGAGCAACTCAATGGGCTATAAGCAGTCTCCCGTCCCTAATTTAGGGTCACTGGTTCCAGGGAAAGGAGAGAGCCAGTGCCGTAAGACAAACAACATCCATGCCTCACCGGGACTCGAACCCGGACCCCTTACGGACGAATGATCAGAGGCCAGCGCCTTAGACCACTGCGCCACTAGGGCGGTGTGACAGCATTCAAAAATTATAATTGTTTTGGCTACTTGTGTTAACCTATTTTCTTTACATCGGAATTTCTTACTAGAGATTTACTTTACTGCTGTCGGGGAAACATGCGTATTAAAAAAACCGTTGAAATTCGTACGCTGAAGAACATCGCATAGCGATTGGTCGGCCTGTCTTTATAGTGATAGCTTTAGTTTTAAAAAATAGATCTAACAACTGCATGAATAGCTGAAAGTGAATTTTAAGATTTGTCTGAGACTTTTAATGAATACAGTAAGCATTATCAGAATTGAAACTTAACATTTAAGTGCAACTTGGAACTCCAGCAAATACTAATTCAAATTTAAAGTTACGAAACATCACAGATGTTACCTTCTGGTTTGGGGGTTTAACTACCACGTAAAGAATTTTTTTTTCTGAGGTTTAACGACCACCGTGAGCAACTCAATGGGTTATAAGCAGTCGCCCGTCCCTAATTTAAGGTCACTGGTTCTAGGGAAGGGAGAGAGCCAGTGCTGTAAGACAAACACAACATCCATGCCTCACCGGGATTCGAACCCGGACCCCGTTCGGACGAATGATCAGAGACCATCGCTTAGACCACTGCGTCACCGGGGCGGCGTAAGGAATTCCATTGGGTAAAAAGCAGTCACCCGTCCCTAATGTACGGCTACGGCTGCCCTAGTGGTCAGCATTAGTGACTGTCACGGGGGAACCTCAGGTTTAATCCCAGCCATGTACGAACGCTCGAACCACTAAGTATCCGCCGTGCGTCGGATGGGCACGTTAAGCCTCAGACCCAGGGTACTAAAGAAGAGTCTTCCTTTCCCTTGTACCTCGTTTCCGTGTCACTTTCCTATCGGGGACTCTAGCCCAAATCGCCTAGCTTCCTATTTCTAAGGTTTGTTTATGACCTGGGATCAGATAACTCCCTAAAATACTCTACCTCTGATCTGATGTACGGCTACGAGTTCCAGGGACGGGAGAAAACAAGTGACGTAAGAAACTCAATAACCCATGCCTCACCGGGATTCAAACTTATATTTATATTAGAAGCCAGTGTCTAGATCACTGGGTCACCTAGGCGTCGAGTTTTAATGTTGATACATAACCGAAAGCACTTCATCGGGAACTTAAGACTGACTTACATCATGACCTGACACCACATATGGTTGCAGTGAACGGATTTAAATCAAAAATACAATTCATGAGCGGGTTTCATTTTTTTCCAAAAGTTATCTCGACTGAAACCTTAATTTGAGTAACACTAGTTCAATCAAAATGCACTAATTGCGTTCGTATTCATGTTCCCGGCAACAAATTTTGTGGACGGCATATTTTGTCAACTGTTACCAAATGACAACGTTGAAACCATATTCTCACTACCACGAGATAAGACTTTGGAAGTATATTCACCTATAGAGATCATTCTATATCTCCTTACAAATTAAGTACTAGTGAATTACCTGGTAGTTTGTATTTATTTTTGTAGCTAACCTCTGAATCTCAGAGAACAGCTTAGTGATATGTATGAAATAAAGCGCGAACTTCATATTGAATATGAACGTCTTTCATAGTACAGTCGTTATTTTAGAAGCATTCTGCAAATACAAACATTTTTAAATTAGACTCCAAGAGTACGTGCCATTTATCGCCAAAAACGGGCGTTTCACATATGTATATACAAAACAGTCGGCTCGATCCGCGGACACGCCGCCCCCTAACAACTAAAGAAGCAACTGATTATTGCATGTACAACATTTACTCCATCATACCGTTACATTACTTTTCATCTTTACAAAGCTCCTTACGCGTCTTTCGAAAGACTGTAGCGCTTATTACATTAGTTCAAAGGAACTCAGTGCGCCCATTTTGCTATTCCAGTTTTGCACGCTGTTTAAACATTTCAAGGGGCGGGAATGTTAATTTGCTATAGTATGTTGAGCAATCCGCGAGTTGCTCTGTGGAAAAGCAAATATCTAGTTCTCGTTTGCTCGACTATCGAAACCATTGTTTATCGAAGCGACAGTTTTCCATAGTTGCGAAGCGCATCTGTGATTGAAGTCTCAGCCGCAAAGGTCCCAATACTGCCATAGAGTTTTACTTTAGAGAGATTTAGCACCAAATTCTTAGTTTATTATTGCATCGATTCCCGATACAGTGAGACACCATAATGCATTTTGTAAGGAAACCGCGTAGATTATGCGGTTTCTGATCTTCCACCAGTTACACCACAGCTGCAATTCCTCTTCGTCAGTTGGTGGCGCAGCTATGAATAACTTTAGTATGACAGTCTGTGGTCTTACAAGCGTAAACAAATGTGATGTTGGCTTCTGCTCTGAGCATTTCGCGGACTACCAAACATATTTTAATGACAGCACATGAATATAAAAAAAGGACTATTTTCGCCGCTAAATGTCTAAGACAAAGGAAGTAGTATCGAAAAAATGGACTCTCTGCGATACTTTGATCCCGTGAAAATGAGTGCCTCAGCCAAAAAGATTAAACTTGCTTCATGTCTGCAAAATCTTTTAAGTCTACTTTTTTAAATATGCTTTACAATTTTCTTCATTATTTTGAGCAAGTGAATCCAAACAGAGAACCTGTTTATTTTTATTTTTTTATATTGTTGGAGGTTTAACGACCACCGTGAGCAACTCTATAGGCTATGAGCAATCGCCCGTCCCTAATTTAGGGACACTGGTTCCAGGGAAGGGAGAGAGCCAGTGCCGTAAGACAAACACAATATCTATGCCTCACGGGATTTGAACCAGGACCCCTTTCTGACGAATGATCAGAGGCCATCGCTTAGACCACTGCGCCTCCGGGGCGGCGAGAACCTGTTGATCCTCGTATAGGGAAGATATTTCGGAAAAGCGATTTCTATACTGGATACCATAAATCATTTTCATAGAATTTCTTTTAGTTGGGGGTTTAATGACCACCCTGATAAACACTGGGCTATAAGTAGTCACCGGTTCCTAACTTAGAGAGACTGGTTCCAGGGAAGGCAGAGCCACTGCCGTCAGACACACAACGCCCATGCCTAACCGATAATCAAACCCGGACCTAACACTTACGAATGGTCAGAAGACAGCGCTTACACCACGGCGCCACCGGGTAGCTTCATTCACCTCTAATTCATTCAATGTCTGGAAGGTATTTTTTTATTGAAGGTTTAACGACCACCGTGAGCAACTCAATGGGCTATAAGCTGTCGCCCGTCCCTAATTTAGGGCCACTGGTTCTAGAGAAGGAAAAGAGCCAGCGCCTTAAGACAAACATCCATGCCTCACGGGATCCGAACCCGGACCTCTTTGATTCGATTCATTGGAGGTTAAACGACCACCGTGAGCAACTCAATGGGCTATAAGCAGTCGCCCGTCCCTAATTTAGGGTCACTGGTTCCAGGGAAGGGAAAGAGCCAGTGCCGTAAGACAAACAACATCCATGCCTCACGGGATTCGAACCGGGACCCCGTTCGGACGAATAATCAGAGCCCATCACTTAGACCACTGCGCCACCGGGGCGGCTATGTGTAAATTTACTATAGATACACTGTCATCCACAGAACTCTCCGATGCTCACTGAACTGTATGCTGGTCAGATACAGGATATTACTCCTCGTCCTGTGAGGCTGCCCGTTGGCACAAGACTGCAGCACTAGCCACAGCTTCTTGTCAAAGTTTGGAACATTGACACCAGACCTTCACAACTACGCTTTAGACAATCCTCGAGAGCTAACCACCCATCTACAAAAAGTTGAGCATTTACTCCTCCATACAGAGCTTCAGTATGCGATTCCCGGTCTTCAGGAATGAGAATACAGGAAGTATATTTTTACGCATCCCTACTTTAAATATCTCCTTAGAGTGCTGTTTGTCACGTAACCTACTTCCACAAGAATTCCTTTAAGGCTAACATTCAACGTGCCACCGTAAGAGAACTTCATGTCGCGAGTCAACATGAAGTCGGAAAAGTCAGCTCAAATTAATTTTTAAAACAAATTCTTCATGCACGAAGATAAGATCAAAATTGTTATTACTACTGAGCTGTGGTGAATAAATCTTATGACATATCCCCATTGCTTCACTAACAGCTTTCAGAATATTCTCACGAATGGCGCTTAGAAGGATGCCAGACAAACATCTCTATTGCTTAAGGTGTTCCAACTAAAATCTCTACCTTATGTTTCCAATGGTAAAACTTCTTTACATGTTTTCTTCGCAATTAATGTATTCTCAAAGATGGAAATTTGCACATCGATAAAACTAAGTTATAGCATGGGATACCTAATACTTGCTAAAAAACATAACCATAATTATATTAAAAAATCAATCACTTGTTTGAGTAACGTTCAGACCTGTTAATAGATGGCGCGTCCTGTACATTGATGACAGACAAAAAACATGTTGGATTGCATGATTATGACACAATCTAATAACTGTCGAAGCACGATAAAACGTTGTAAGTCTTAAAGCGTTTAATAAAATCTAAAATATACACATACTAAAAGACGCTAGATCTTTCGCATGTGCTACACATGCATCATCAGGCTATGTACTGATCAAAACCTGTGCATGCAGGTATATATCAGAAAATGTATGGGCATAAATCTGCTCAGGGTACAATAAACATGGAAAGAGGTAGGTATGTATGTAATTTCAAACACTAAATTAAAACTGAATCCCTTTCCAATTGTTACCACGAAGAAGGTATAACTGGGGTTTCATTATTGCAACATTGTTCACCATATGCGATAATAAACATACTTTCAGAAAATAAAGTAAGTCTTTTGGTATGAGTTCGCAAGATAGTAAACATTTACATAACGCATTTATTTTCTTGCGAACTCATACAAAAAGACTATTTTCTGAAAGTATGAGTTCGCAAGATAATAAATGCGTTATGTAAATGTTTACTATCTTGCGAACTCATACCAAAAGACTATTTTCTGAAAGTATGTTTATTATCGCATATGGTGAACAATGTTGCAATATCGAAACCCCAGTTATACCTTTTTCGTGGAAGCAATTTGCAAGGTATTCATATTTAATTTAGTGTTTGAAATGACATACATACCTCTTTTCATGTTTATTTATTGTACCCTGCGCAGATTTATGCGCATACATTTTTTTTTTTTGGTTGGAGGTTTAACGACCACCGTGAGCAACTCAATGGGCTATAAGCAGTCGCCCGTCCCTAATTTAGGGTCACTGGTTCCAGGGAAGGGAGATAGCCAGTACCGTAAGACACACAACATCCATGTCTCACCGGGATTCGAACGCGGACCCCGTTCGGACGAATGATCAGAGGCCATCGCTTAAACCACTGCGCCACCGGGGCGGTCGCATTCATTTTCTGATATTTACCTGTATGCACCGGACTTTATCAGTACATAGCCTGATGATGCATGTGTAGTACATGCGAAAGATCAAGCGTTTTTTAGTGTGTATATATTTTAGATTTTATTAAACGCTTTAAGACCTACATCGTTTTATCGTGCTTCGACAGCTATTAGATTGCGTTACTATCTAGCACGAAAATATTTTGATATTTGCTTGATTATGGTTATGTTTTAGAAAGTATGAAGTATCCCATGCTATAACTTAAAGTTAGTTTTATCGATGTGCAAATTTTTGTCCTTGGGAATACATTCATTGCGAAGAAAATATGTAAAGAAGTTTTGCCATTGGAAACATAAGGTAGAAATTTTAGGTGGAACCACCTTAAATTAAACAATTTTGCACATCTAATCCAGGAAATGAGAAACTACCGCTCTGAAACCACCCTAACATGCTTATTACTTGTAGAAAAGAAAACCAGGAAAATTCGTCCATGATCAAGAATCTTGACAAGTTACGGCAGACGACACATTTTACAATATCTCAGTTTCTTGAGATATCTCGAAAACATGAACAGGTTTCTTATGTTCTTCCACGAGTTTAAATTTCCGTGTTTCAGGATTATCTAAGAATAATTAAATGCAAGCATTTCAAATTTATTGCGCGATCTTTTTTTAGAACTGGTGCCACGTAATTTTGATTTGCAGTCTTGGAAGGAATAAGATATATCACCATACATTATATAACTCGCAGGACCAATGTTTATAAAACAAACACCCAGCACACGGGGTGCACGAACTTATTTCTAAAATCAGTACCAGACTGTGTTCCCAATATATCATTTTTTACCCTTAACTGCCCAGGTCTTATATGTTTGTCACATATCAACCCACGTCTAGTCTCTCAGACCGCCACATTTTTATTTTTTACTTCATGTTAATTTTTTTATTTTTGTGTTTTGGAGCAGCATTTATTTGTAAAATAATGCAATAGATGAAACAGAAAATTTGTTTCCAGTGCGGTACGAGAGACCAGACCTGGGTTGGTAAGGGCTTGGCAAGTGAATTTACTAATAGCTTGGCAAGTGAATTTACCTTCTCATGCTCTAAAGTGCGCCTCGTGCTATATAAAAATCTAAACAGAAATAAAAGCAGGGTGAATCTAAACAGAAATAAAAGCAGGGTGAATCTAAACAGAAATAAAAGCAGGGTGAACTCCAACCAAAAAAAAAAAAATCATTACTTACCTCTCATGAACTAATATTCAAACAATTGACGCAAGACTTTGCTCTCTGAATATTTATGAATACTTTAGTACAAAAGTGATTTCAGGAGTATCTATTTTCTTCCTTAAATGCACAAAAGACCTGTGACATGAAGTTCTTGAAGACTGCTCCCTAGAGATTAATCCTAAAGATTCATATGTGCGACCGACTTACAGGTAGATTTCCTTAAATTAGGTGAAACCAGTAACCAACCAACCTAAATTACAATATTTCGACACAATGTTCATTGCAATTTTAATTCACCCAAAATGTACGTAGTCAAGGTCAAAGGCTTTTGTGTGTTCACAAAGCTGTTCTTCTGACTTAAGGATGACTTCTATATACAGGTGGGTGCAGTCGAAGCAAACTTTCACAATACTTCTTAACAAGATCCCATCCACGACTGTTAGGTTCAACTTCTCCCTCCCACTTCACTATTGCAGAAGTCAACTTAGCAGCAATTATACAAATCATGTCATGACTTTGATGATACGACGTAAACAAAGCACACACATTTGCACAATAATCAATAAAATGATACATCCTTTTATGAGAGCGTCTTATTGTATTTCCTGCAAGTGATTGATAAGTACTGATATGCCTCATTGTTTTCAAAAGCACTTCGTAGTTTTCTAAATTCTCTATATTCAAGTTAACCATAATCTCTCCCGAGTATTTGTCAATGCATCGCTTAATTGAATTCCTCACCTCTGGACTTGGGGTTGTTTCGAATTCAGTGTCGTATTCATTGAAATGCCAATCAAAATTTTCCTTCAAAAGCCGATGACGTATAATATCAGTAGTGAAGTCTTGAATCTCTAAACGCAACGGCATACTGCAACAGTACCTGAAGCAATTAAAGCGTCCTAAATGTATGAATTTTTTTTTTTTTACAACAAAGATAATCACATCCGAGTAGAAGCTATCTACATAGCATCCGGTGAGCTTAAAAACAATACATGACCACAAGTCAAATTATATTACAATGGATCATGGGGAAGTAATTGACGTAGCTTTCGTGCGCATGCGCTTTGCTCCGCATTTAAATACACCTGATTATCTACTTATTCGCTTGTAGTCAAAGGGAGTATATATTTTGTCACTCCTGTTTTTCGCGGGAGTTCAAAGACCACTGTCACCACTTGATGGGCCTTAATTCAGGACCACTGGTTCCAGGAAAGGGAGAGAACCAATGCCGTAAAAAAAGCACATCATCTATGCCTGGTCAAGATTAGAACCCTGTTTCAAGCCCGGGTTCACGGGTTTAACAAAGAGCATGAGGAACTGAGGGCTATAAACAGACGTAGATTGGTAATTAATAGTCATCGGTGAAGAAAAAGGGACAGATACAACGCCTTCAGACAAACATTTCCCATGCCTCATCAGTACAATAGACCACCGGACCGCAGTCACTCGAACCAGCCTCATTCCGACAAAATGATCAGAAACACCACTGGACTACTTTACTGAAAAGATAAGCGTGCCATTCATTCGCGTAGACTGAATGGAATAGCTGTTTTGCGTCGAGTGATAACGCTGTATACACTGGGTTGACGATCACGATGTTAAACTCAAAGGGCTACACGCAGTCTTCAGTCTGTAATTCAAGGCCACTTGTTGCAGGGAAGGGAGAGGGCCAGTGCCGTAAGAGAAGCATTCAATGCCTCGCCGGCCCGGCGCAGTTGTCTAAGCTCTTTCTTCTGATCATTCATCAGAGATTGTTACGGGTTCGAATCCCGGTTAGATATGAATGCTGTGTGTGCCTTTAACCCTTTTACTGGCCGATGCATTTGACCAAATGGGTGCCCTAAACTTTCAGCTCACCTGAACGAAAATATCCACATAACTACTGAGTGTTAGGAAAGCTCCAGTAAAACAATTCCCCCTTATCCCAAATACTTACCATAAACCAGTCATTGGCAAAAAGCAATCCCTTGTAGTACTTTCTCTGCTTCAAGGACTGACTGGAAGGGGCTAGTATACCTGACACTGATATCATGCCGCTGGATAGAAACACAAAACTCAAACATTCCTATTCTTTCGCAAGGTTCACGCCATTGCTACAACCCTTTGAATAGATAATCAGAAGAGAATAGTGTCAATCATCGTACTTTCATTGACAAAGCTATGGGAAAAGCAATGCTTTCTGATGCGTAGGTTCACTTGCTCCAATTGTGTTCGGCCCTCTTCTTAGACAACGAATATTCTTTCGAGCTGATTCCAGCCTATTTTGCTAACTCCCAGTTAATTCGTTCAAGCCTATAAAATGTTTAAGGGCACTGACCAAGAACCAACTCCCTAAATTACGAACGACTGCCTATAGTCCATAGAGATGCTCACGATGGTCGTTAAACCTCTAAACACAAAAAATCGGGTAGATGCTATCCCAACAGCCATCTAATTTAAAATAACCCAACTGTCCCGCTATGTTGTTTTGCAGCGTAGGTGTGCTTGCCAACGCATGCGAAGGAGATTAAAATTTGCGGGAACTCAGAGGTGAGTTAATCAGAACATTCAATTGAAAGTGGTAGTCTGAACTACAGTGATACCGCAAAGGGGTAAGGAGGATGCCTCTACTAATAGTCTTCGATCTACAGTAGTTCACGTAAGCCTATCATCTAGCGACAAGTACCTACAAAACATATCTGTTCACCTCTTACAATCCAATCTAGGTTTGACCCCGCTTCACATGTCCGAGTCTCGATAGCAGTGTTTCCCGTACTTTTTAGAACCGCGACGTAATTTTTAGAACTACATACCTTCGCAACCGATTTAGTTTTAATGGACATGATGGGGTGCATATTTTAATATTCTACTAGTCTTTTTTTATTTATTTTTGAATTACAACTTTACAAAATGTTCCTTTCAAATTTAATTTTGGAAATAATTAGGAAGCAGGGTGAGCTTGTTTCCAGGCTTCAGATGATGACCGCATTGACGTCCATGTGAGTCACTTTCAGGTACAAGGAATATTTTCACATAATTTAGCAAAGCATGTGTTTTCAAATAATTACAAAATTTTCACATTTCTAAAACTTTTTTCCGCTGCTCAACAAAAACCGGATCGGGAACAACAGAGTGGTAAAAACCCTATTCTGCAGGGATTGTACGGACAGAGTCCATCCAATGCATCTGTTGCAAGTTACATTTTGTCACCTAGCGTGCCTCGAGAGCAGATAGTTTAGGTTAATTTATTTGTATATTTCGGTTTCTTAGTGTCTGTGGTACTCTTAAGAGATGCTGATGGCATATCGATACATCATAATATTGATAAACTCTATGCATGTACCTTTTCTCCAAATTATAAGTGTGTTTCGGAGTGTAACTATATCTATGAGCAAACGTAAAGCAGTAAGTAGTCAGGCACATTTAATTTAGGACCTCTGGCTCCGGGAATGGGACAGAGCCATCAGACATGTACATCATCCAAGCTTCATCGGAGACTACCTCAGGCCCATCTCTGACACTAGAGTCTCAGTCAGAAATCTTAATTTCCTCTGGCATTTGATTAACTATATTTTTATTTTTTGTATCGATTCAGTTTCGCAAAGCTTTTGGGGAAGAACACCTGGGGAACAAATACAACGAATCTAACTACAAGTTAGCTCATATTATTTTCCATGGAACTTATTAGATAGAAAATTTATTGTCTTGAATTTAACATTTATTGAGTGATTGATTACGAAAAACCCTTTTGAATGAATACTTGGTTAGAATTTACGCCTCAAAAAACAGTTTGCATATCCGGTAGCGCGGTGGTTTAAGCTCTGGCTATTAATCATTCCCCGAGATGGGTCAGGGTTCGAATTCCGGTGAAGCATGGACTTTGTGTTTGACTGAAGGGTCTGGCTTTGTCCCTTCTCAGGTACTAGTGACCCTAAATTAGGGATGAGTGACTGCTTGCACCCCATAGAGTTTTTGATGGTGGTCGTTAAACCCCCAATAAAAATAATTAGTTCTCAATCCCTCTAAGAGAAGACTAATGCCAGAAAATGTATTTAGTGATGCATTACATTTTTTGTTAAAAATTATATGCTATAATTGTTTGACGAGTTGCATTTATCACAAATCCTCGCGTTAAGTAGGCCGTTATCCGACGATAGAGGAAGAAATCGATTTCAAATTATAGAACCAATGTTAATTTTTGTTGCGTTAGTCATAAACTAAGATCTCTTAAGTCCCAGCATTTTTCATTATACGGTTAACGACGCCAATCTAGTATTTAACGCTTCATAAAGTAGTAGCTTGTCCCAAATTCGGGGTCACTGGCTCCTGGGAAAGTAACGAACACTCGCAACCACATCCGAGACTCTAGCATGGGCCGAATTCAAACGTTTTCACCAGGAGCTCATACCTATATAAGCACCCAGTCATCTACGTTTTTGCTCCTAATCTCACTTTTTCCTAATACTGTCTTTCAAAATAGTGATCAGGTTGTATTATTGTGACAACCACTAAATTATAGTTATGTGTTCAGTATATTTTTATTTTTGCTAAAAATATAGGAAGATTTTCACAAGTTCATGGTTTATCAAAACCAAATGCTTGATACAACGGGATTTTGGTATCTCAGCCGACCAGGTGGTAGGTTGGTCTGAGGTACGGGCTTCTAATCAGTCTTTCGAGAAAAGCTCGGGGTTTGCATTTATGTTTGGGTTTTCTTTTTACGACCACCGTAAGTAGTTCAATGGGCTATAATCAAGGACCCGTCCCTAATTTAGGGTCATTCGTTCTAGGAAAGGGAAGAGGCAGTGACGAAAGACAAACACCATCCATGACACACCCGCACCCATCTGGGATGAGTGATTAGAAGCCAAAGCTTCGTACCGCTCTCAAACCGCCGCGGATGGTCACATCTACGGATAACTGCTGCGTGGTTGGTAGACTAAAACTGACAAAATTACTGCATAATGTTTTGATAAAATGAGTCTTCTGTCTGCGAATCTCTAATTTCGCAGCCTCTGCTCCTTAAGTAAAGTTTAGGGACATTTTTTTTCTTGATTGAAGGTTTCACGACCACCCTGATCAACTTAATGGGATATAAGTAGCATGCTCCCGTCCCTCATTTAGGGGCACTGGCTACAGTGAAGGGAGAGAGCCAGTGCTGTTAGACAAACACAGCATCCATGCCTCACCGTGATTTGAACTCTGACCCATTCAGGACGAATAGTCAGAAACCAGCGCTTAGACCACTGGCCGTAAGGACAACTTGTAAAGAATTAGCAATGTGACATTGGATGAAGTCATTCTAAAGTATTAGTATTTTCAATAGTAAAATCTGACTCAAAAGCCATTTTTGCACAAAGAACGACGAAACATAACATATTCCAATCTGCCGTTTCAGGCCATGGAAATGAAAATGCCAGACCCCGATCAACTACACGAAATCCAAACCATGCGGATACCTTCACCCAACTTTGTTACAGCAATGTACAACATTTACAGTGAGTTCCGTAACCGAACTACATTTGTCTAGTATCGATGGTTCATTGCCTTCTTATATTCATATATCCGGGCACATAGCCTGAAATTTGTTTTTAGGTACTGTGAAAACACAAGTGTGTCCGCGACGGGCATCGAACCCGTGTCCTCATTCCGGAGTAAGTCGCTCTCCCAACTGAGCTACGCGGAAAGAATGTCTCTTTGCAGATTTGTAGTCTTAAAATGTTTTCACCTTTGTAGTACGTCCTATCGTACCTCGGAAACGAAAGGTCCTATATATGCACTTGATATATTCACCATCGAACTTAGTATCAGATGTGCTTGAAAGTGTAAGATTGAAGTTCTAATTCTAATTCCTTGGCGTAAGATACGAGTCAAACGACGCTAGGGCACGGTTTAAACTATACCAAAAGGTCGGCTCAGGCTGTGGAGACAATAATCTCGAACCAACTAGAAAACCAGCTGTTCCTCGCACAGATACAGCATTTTATTCAATTTCAAAGCACTAACTTTGCCATTGTAAATACTCCCTCTTCCCAAAATATATCTGGTACAATTCTCGCCTGATAGCCTCCCATCCACAAATGCGGCACCTTCTTTTACACAGCTTCACTGGCCCACATTTCAAGAAATATTGAAATATTTGGTGAAAGAAATATTTTGATGTAAGGATTTGGTTTTCCCTCACTCCTAAACACACAAAGCCAAACGCATTTAATGCACGCAAACGACCGGCCATACCATTATAATACCAACTAACGGCGGAGGTTACAGAATTTACTGTAGAAAATAAGCAAAGTTACATGACATTTTCAAATCGTATTCAGTGACTGACATTTCGCAAACCAGTCGCCTAAAAAGCATTCAGAAATACAAAGAAAGTTGCATTTAACGATAAAAAATTTATGATTTTTACGGGACTGCGTCCAAAACTTATAGCATGCTTCAGTATTCACTTCTGAAAAATGATTGGACAACTCGTAAAGGATCGTAAAAGAAACTTACCTCAGTTTTCCACAAATCACTGAATTCTTACGTGTTTAAAACGAAGAATCTAACCAGTCCGCAAGAATCCATTCCAGGAGGTTTATAAAAGGACGAAAAGTTCTCCACATTTATTAATTTGTCTTTTTAGGCCTTCTAATCGAAAGCAGATGCATAGTTGTCAGTCATATCTGAAGCGTTTCAAAGCCATTGGAAACGACGTTATTATTGGACACGTAAAACTGATGGTTGTTCACTTGAATTTGACTGCTGGATTTATTTTTAGAAACTGGAAAATGTTTTTTCTCAACCAATTCTTGTCTCATTCCCTCAACTGCACTGAAACCTCAGTCATACCTTTCCAAAAAATACTGTTCATGGCGAACAAACTCCAGCTCTGGCTGGGGACACTTTCTACATATCCTAACTATTGAATCTTACGTAACCCTTTCTTGATAAAGAAATTGTTTACTTATTTCTTCATTCCTAGCGTACTTTTAAGAGTATCTGACCTTTGGCATGAAAACTCTGGTAGTCTTCCTTCACTATAGACTCACCGTATATCCATAGGCAGCAAAACTCATTTATTTACACAGACAAGTTTAAAATAGTCTTCAGAACTGCATCACCCTGTAAAGAACTTTACGGCTGAAGCTGTAAAGGAAAATTTCGAAACATAAGTCTCCAGCAACATATGAAGGAAATGCTCGTGCACGGAAAAAAATTGTATTGCCTCGCTCGTAACTGAATTACCATAAGGACCTAGGACAGAGACAGTAAACGTCTAAAGGATGCTATCTCTTTCCAATGACTAGACAAGTTTTAATGCTTCAGAAATAAACTTTATTAAAAGGATGCAGCCCCGTACAATCATCTCCATAACATTTCTTCTGGAGCACAAACTAGAGGCGCCATCGTTTTGCTAGCACTTCGCCACATCATGTGTAAATCGTCCTGCAGAACGTGTTCGACGTACTTCTCATGCACGAAGGTAAGGTCAAAATTTATTTTTGAGCTATACTGAAAACGAAGTGTTATATGAAGTCCTTGTGTTATATCAATAACAGCTTTCGACATCCCTCGCTACTGAATGTGTCTATATGCAGAGATTAGCCGATCTCGATCAGTTAAGCTCAACCATTAACTTCTGAGTGGAGCAGATAGAACAACGAATATTCTGTCACTATGGGAGCTACGGGACGTATGGTCCTGAAATGAGCGTATACGTTTCAGGTGGTTTAGTGGAACAAATACCAAGCGTTCCAAAAATAAAGCTATTTAAGCAAGATGGTAAAGATATCAACAAAAAAAAAATATGAATTCAAATATTCTGGAGCGTGGGCCAAGTTTAGCCTAAGAAATCCCCAACACGATTTAAATGTATATGGGAGTTTACCGATAAAAAACCAGCTGACCCCCGTTGCGATATAGAAGTTCCTAAATATAGAAATGTTCACGTTATTTCTTCATAGTAAAGTGCGTGATGGATGTTAAGTTTTTTCGCAAAAGAGGAATTCCATACACGCTTTATGCTTTCGAACAAGTCCAGACAACATAGCTTGTTTTTTAATTATTTGTTTGGAGGGTTTAACGACCACCGTGAACAACTCAACGGGCTATAAGCAGTCGCCCGTAATTTGAAACCACTGTGGTTCCAAAGAAGGGAAATAAACTTAAAACTAATGCACAACTGATACCTGATCGGGATTCGAAACAGGATTTATGTCAGACGAATTAAGTCAGCGCATTGTGCACAGTGGAAATGCCAAGACATAGCTTCAAGTTACTTTTGACGAACATTATGTACAACCGTGTTATCAAAATAACCTATGCACCAAACAGCGTAATTACATTCACCAGGTACCTGCATTAGAGCTAGAGCTCAATGATATAAATCTAGGTTCCACAAAAGAGGAAGGAATATAGAATTCTTCACTACGCGACGTAGCCATACAAATATCCACAGCCTCCAGAACTGCTCTTTTCTTCAAACACTTAGGCGCTTTACAAGTTTTGAACCTCACACTTTCTCACCCCAACAAACACAAAAACTTGCTCCCTAAACTCACTAGGTACACGTTGTTATTCTTTGTGATCAAAACACAGAAAGTTGCATAGCACTCTCCATAGCACACTACAAATTATGCAAGTAAGACACAAGATATAAGTCCTAGTCTTCCGGTACTCATAGTTCTGAATGACGCTAGACAGAATAGCGAGCCTCAAAATAGTGTTCCGATTTGGCACACTTTTGGCAGACCTTTAAAACTATGTATATAACCTTCCTGTAATAACCTCCCATCAAAAAAAAAATGTTGCACTTATATATAGAGCTTCACAACACGAATCCCAGACTTCATAATTTAGAATTCTTGGAAGGTATATGTACCCACAATTATCAGCCCTACATTATTTCTATAGGGCACTAAAGTACTGTACTACATGCAGTAATCAAATTCCGCAGAGGCGGAAGGGTGCTCACAGAAGTTGGTTTAGGATCTGTCCTAGCTAGGTCAGCGTTCAAGTGCCACATGAGGCAATTATGATTTCTGAGTCTTACCGAGCTGGCACTTTCCCTTTCCTGAAGCCATGGCCCAATATTACAAACGGGCAACTGTTTTATGGCCCTCATAATTTCCCATGGTGGTCGTTAAACCCCCAAAAGAAAATCTACAAGCACATATTATACGTAAACAGTCTTCAGGGCGCCGTCGTAAGGGGACAAGTCTTACCCCGTCATGCAAAAACACAATGTCTTAAATTCAAAATCCTGAGCAATTTATCAAAGCATTTCTCATGAAAAAAAGTAAGTTTTTTTCTATTCATACGCTGTGATAAAAAGTTCTTACGATCATCCATCGCTTCAACAACAGTCTTCAAACCACTTTCACTGAAAGCAAGAGAGGAATAACAGACTACAGAACGTGGCGGTCGTTTTAACGCAACATTTTCGCAAGAAACGCGGAGACAAGATAGCATGACTTCAATGGAAATAATCACCCGCAACTTCACAAAGTAATATTTACACAGGATTCTAATATTAACTGATAGTGTATGTAGTTTAAATAGTAGTGTTTTCATTATTAATCACGATGTGTTCTGACATTCGCCTATTTTGGCCCTCAGATTGAAAACTTGGTAATATAGAGACATTTAAGGGGTCAGACCAGTCACCCCAAGTAGTCAAATATTATCCTCTTCACTTCAGATATTGATTATTAGTAGGTAGAAGTATGGTCTTTTCATGCTATTGAGGCTTACAGTGATAAGATTAGTCATCTACAATGTCTGAAAAAAGCGCAAATTAGAGAACATGTAACTTTTGAAACACTTACTGCAAAATAATTTAAAAATCATATAATTTGGTCTTTCTGGAGTTACACAGGAAGTGTTATTAAAATACATCAGCCTTTCGTATTTCTTTCATCAAGCAGCTGTATGAAGGCTTCCGTTTTGGATTTCTCTTCTGCCACAAATGTATTAATTTCTAAGGCTACGCTTTCAGAGTACGCTTGAATCTGAACCAATCTACCATCTTTGTAAGAGCAATTCGTCCATTAGATTTATCAGAGCAGCCACCCGGTGAGCAATTTCGGTAATAATTGCATTGCTGCTACACAAGTCCTAAGCAGCGAGCTGAATTTCCTCACTGATCAATGAGAAGAAATATTCTGAAGTCTTTATTTGCTTGCACTGTCCTCATTTCAAAAGAAAGTTTTATGTTAAACTAATGGATTTCATTGTCCTTGTGCAGAAAGTGTTATATTAAGCAACAGCAGCCATTTCCGGATTTTTTTCTGAAGCATCTGTATCACGTTCTGAGGCTTCAGTTTTGGATTTCTCTTTTGAAACAAATGTATGAAGTTGTGAGGCTGCGTTTTCACAGTACGCTTGAACCTTAACCCATCCACCATTTCTTAAGAGCCATTCTTCCAATAGATTTATCTGAACAGCCAGCTGGTAGGCAATTTCAGTAATAATTGCATTACTACCGCTGAAGTCTTTGAAGTAGAGAGCTAGATTTGCACAGTGATCAATCAGAAGCAATATCCCTTTGATGTTTTTATTTGCTTGCTTTGTCCTTATGGCAAAAGATCCAATATGATTCTTCACGTATTTCAGAAGAACATCGTGTCCTAGACATTCCATCGTTTTAGGTAGTTTAGTGTCCCTTCCATATCTGCCAACACAACGTTTAATGGAATTTTTGACCTCTGAACTTATAGTTGCATCAAAATTAGTTTTGTGAAAAATAGGAGTCCAAGTACATCCTTGTGCAGAAAGACGATAGCTCAGAATGTCGAAACAGAGATCAAGAAGTTCAGCTCGTGGTTGCTGCATGTTGCGAAGAAAATTATGAAAACAAAAATGTATTGAGCTTCCACAAAAGCCAAGCTTATTTAAAACTTTCCTGCCTCCTATTATATTGCTCGACTTATGCGCAGCACGTATGCGCACGGTGAGTGTCTGGTATATTAAAGATTATTAAACACCCAAATTTTGATGCCCATGGAAAAACGCTTTGTATTGTTGATGCAAATAAAAAAAAGAGGGTCTGCCGGGGTCAGAAAAATGGCAAAACATCTTTTAGCAATCAGTTTAATAAATGCAACATGTATACGTCACAATGTGATGATTAAATGGATACTAACCTCTCCTCTGAGGAACCTGCACCTTATGTAGCTAAGGAAATTCTTGGTCGGACGCGGTATCTGGTGGCTACAATTACGCAATCAGATTGTTTTGATGTTAAGGACCGATACAGTATCCCCCAAGAAGATCCTGAAGTTATACTACGGAATACACTGTAAAGAAGTAAGTGCCGTCTGTGTGCATATTGCTGTAATGAAGTACATGTTATAATTGCAGCGGTTCTCTTGTTTTCCAGATGATTATGAGATTGGCGTAGCAGTGACGTGCCCAAGGAGGGTTAATTCTCCTTCAAAAGAAATTTTGGAACCTTTCGATATTTCAAAAACGCGATTTTAAAGGGAGTTTTGATTACCAAGAATCGCATAAACAAAACAACAACGCTATAACATAAACACAGAAAACCATTACAGGATTTCAATTTATGCACCATTTTTAGAAATGTCTAGTAGTGCTTTGGAAAATAAATTTCTCGCACACAAATCGGTCTTCTCAGGATTCCAGTCACTTTTCACAACAAATCGCGATGTGATACCATCTTCAAGATATTAATGGCTTTAAAAACTTTTTTATTGCATTTTACACAGGTGACTTAAATGGTTCGCAAGAAGAACTAATCGCACAATTGAAACTGTGGTACCGTAGGATTGCCCGCATAGAAAGAAGCAGAGGCCCTAAGATGCATTAAGTGTTTCAAAACTGTACTACAGTGAGGTGTTGCCCAATATAAAAACATTGTTTAACATACTAGGTACTCTACCAGTGACAACTTGAGAAAGTGAGCGTTTGGTTTCAACACTGCGTCTCCTAAAATCATATCTACGTAATACCATATCAGAACTGATGCTCAATGAGTTAGCATTACTTCACATTCATCGACAATACACACCGAAAGCTGAAGTTTTAGATGAACAAGCAAAAAGAAATCCAGAATTTTAGAAATACGACTCAAGTAATGGTAACTAAACAAGAGTTGAATCAACTCAAAAAATATTTGTCGAAATTAGTGTCTTCAGCGTCAGGGATTGTTAGTCTTACTGTAGAATGAAAAATTCGCCATTATACAAATGTAGAATGTTTCATTAGAAGGTAAATGTTTCATTTATTTCTAGACTTGTATCTTTAAATCATTTAACAGTAAATAGTGTAGTATTCTTGTTGTCTGCACATATAAATAGCAAAATATAAGTGGTCAACCATTATGTGGTGATAAGAATGTAAGTGATAAGAATATTAATACTAATTTCCAGCAATATTTATTTAAATATTTTTGTGCTGATGTTGCATACATTTTAAAAATGCACTCATAACACATTCAGGTTTATAAATAAAATAATTTAGTAAACCTCTTCTGGAAAGAATTTCTGGGTGTAGCAACGGTCCTAGCCTAACGTTTTTTTTTTTTTCTATCATCTAGTAAATTTGATTAAGTTATTAAATCCAGCGTAATGCTAGATATACATGATACTTATATAATATATAGACGAGTGATTACCAGCGAGGACTTCGGGAGGAGTCCTGTGTGACGAGTTTTTCTTACACCGCTTGTTTCTTCACTTCCCTGGAAGCAGCTGTCCGTAATTCGGGAAGGCCAGTTGTTAATTTATAAAACGAAGTTCCGTATAACAGATCAAATACGACAGCATAGTTATTTAATTGCGAACTATAATATACGCGAGTAAATTGAAAGGTCTGTCAACTACTTTTATGTCTTCCATATCGCATTGTTTTGAAAATGTCACGGCACGTAAGTGTAAGATGCTAATGTGTTTTGATGAATTTCTGGAGAAGGCTTAACTGTGCACTTGGCTTTGTTCTGTAGAGAAACAACAACATATTAGACAAGTTTTACCATTCCCGGAAATCTCATCAAGTAATATGTTTTTACACTGCTGGCCACCCAAAATGCAACACCAAGGAGGACACGAGATAGCAAAGCCAGATTTACTGGACACATAACAACAGATACAAAGATGAAACGATTGAGCTTACAGGCCCGTGCGACTTGCGGAACACGCAGACATCAATAGTTCGTGTGGCCCCCATGGCTGGCAATAACGGCCGCTACACGCCGCGGCATCGAACGAAAGAGGCTTTGGATGTGGGGTTGGGGTATGTCGGTCCAGGCTGTTTCCACGCGTTGCCACAGTTCATGACGGGTGGTGCTTGCCGGGCCACTCGGTTGCCGATCAGCGACCAGACGTGTTCGATGGGCGACATATCGGGAGAACAGGCGGGCCACGGAAGCAGTGACACCTGGTGGGCCGTGAAGAATTGTTGCACGATGCGTGCCACGTGCGGGCGCGCGTTGTCTTGTTGAAACGTGGCCGCTGGCAGGTCCTGCAGGTAAGGGAGGAGTACAAGCTCCAAAACGTCGGAGATGGTGCGGTGGCTGTTGAGTTTACCGGCGATGCGTACCAGAGGGGTGCGGGTGTCATATCCCATTGCGCCCTAAACCATAACGCCAGGCGACGTACCGGTATGGCGATGCATAATGCAGGCGTCATACAGTCTCTCGCCACGGTAAGGCCACACGCGGATCCGACCATCGTGGTGTTGCAGGCAGAAGCGGGATTCGTCGAAGAAGACAATGTCGTGCCATTCCGTAGTCCAGGTACTGCGTTCAACGGCCTACTGCGGACGCACTCGCCAGTGGTGTAGCGTCAATGGTAATCGGAGCAATGGGCGCCGTGCGACAAGTCCCCGCTCCTGCAGACGACGTCGAGCGGTACGTGCTGACACAGGTAGTTGCGCAACGCACCCTAATTCCCGCGCTAACGTTCGTGATATGGCGGTACGAGCCGTCAAGGCCCGCCGCAAGACATGCCGTTCCTCTCGTTCGGTGGTGTGCCGCGGCTGAGGCAATCGCTCACGTCGGTCCGTCCGTCCCTCCTGCGCCCACCGAATCCATACTCGCCTCACTGTGGCTGGATGTCGTCCCACACGGGCGTCGATGTCTCGGAACGACAGACCACTATCGCGATAAGCCACTATTCGTCCTCTGTCAAACTCCGAAACGTGCTGGAATGACTGCCGTATTCTGCGACGAGGCATCAGGAAGCTTCCCACGCACAGGTCCGGCAGCACAACACACTTCCACTACTTACACCCCGCCTTCTGTGCATTCTTTTTAGAGTGCTTCTCGGTGGCGTGCCGGGTCCGCATGATTTGCGTATGCCCTGCAATGCTAATCGTTTGCATGTCCTCTCGCGGGCAACGCATGCTGCGAATTTCAGGCCAATCGGATGCTTTCTTTTTGGTGTTACAATTTGGGTGGCCAGCAGTGTTTTTCGGGGTTCAATCTTACCCCCAAATTTGGGGCCACTTGCTCCAAGAAGGGAAGAGAGCCAGGAACGTAAAACACACACCACCAATGTCCCATCCGGTACTCTATCTCGGGGTCACTCGGACAGAAGCCAGAGCGTAGACGACTGCGCCAATCGAAGCGGCTCAAGTTAACATCCTGTCTGCAGTTGGGCGATGTATAGGATAAATGTTACTTGGCTTGAAATTGTGGGAAAGCAATAATCACAATGTACTTTGTTGTTCCCCGGCATATATCACGTTTAAATAAAATGCCGTAACAAAGTACAGCACTACTTCTGGAATGCCAAATCGTACATAACCTGTTTAAAAAATGTATGTAATTTATGTAACTGGACTTCAAGCAGATCTCGCCAGTATCTTAATTTCCCCTCCCCCTCCCATGGCTATCTTCTTCATAGATAGTTCATGGAAAATAAAATTAACATAAAGCGTGACATTTCCATTTATCAGGAAGTGGAATTGAAAGCTTGTGGAGAACTCATCCTTCAGTTGTATGTTTTGAATATTTCATCACAATGTAATATTTCAAATGCGAAGACGTCCATTTTTGTTATGCCCCATGATGTGCCTCCTATGGCGCAGTGATCTAAGCGCTGGCTTCTGATCATTCTTCCGAGTTGAGCCTAGTTACAAATTCCGGTGAGGCATGGAGATTGTGTTTGTCTTACGGCACTGGCTCTCTCCATTCCCTGGAACCAGTGACCCTAAATTAGGGACGGGCTACTGCTTGTAGCCCATTACGTTACTCATGGTGGTCATGAAACCCTCAATCAAAAAAATAAAATTAAATAACTTTTGGATTCAACCTTCTAAAACGTATAGGCTTTCTAAAACTAGACTGGCCAGTGGTCTAAGCGATGGCCTCTAATCATTCGTCCGTAAGGGGTCCTGGTTCGAATCCCGGTGAGGCATGGATGACGTGTTTTGTCTTACGGCAATGGATCTTTCCCTTCCCTGGAACCAGTGACCCTAAATTAGGGACGAGCAACTGCTTATAGCCCATTGAGTTACTCACGGTGGTCGTTAAACCTCTAATTAAAAAAAAAAAAACTAGACTGCTCCAGTGTTCAGATTGTAAGAGGCCTGGGCTTCTGGCTCTAGCGATCTTGGACAAGGCTTGAATTCTGGCCTAGGCACGGACGGTACCTAGTCCAGAGTTCACTTTAGCCTTATTACTCCATGGTGATTGTTAGATCCCAAAATAAAAACAATTCCAAACTGATAAATTGTAATATCAAACTTTTTAAATTATGCATACCCCGAAGCAAAACTTTTCCTACGACCTGTTCTGCTAATGTGGCAACATATCACCGCTTTTTATGGGAAACGTGGTGCTAAAAACCAAGCAATTCACAAAAGTAATTGATTAGGCAGTCCTATTTTCTTCATTTTCTGGCTGTTTTTTTCATATTAAGCATGTAACAGAGTTTTTCTGAGAAGCAAGCATCTTTTTAAATTTAACTGCGATGCACAAATTGCAAATTTTCTTCGAAAAACCTATTAATCATTTCTTCGCTTTTTCACTAACTAGGAGCGCTTTAGTACAGGTGTTATGAGCCAAACACAAATTCTGTGGCATGATTGGACTGCCAGCCGATCAAAGAAAAAACGTTCCACGGACAATAACGTGCATACGGAGACCTTTGTTCCAATCAAAGTCCGTCTTGGATGACTACGTCGCAACATTGTTATACCTAAATAAAATAGAGGAGCAACGTACTTAAGGCGATTCTCTGTATCCTTTCTGACCATGGTATCCCCGAAATTTAAAATTCGTCATGCCAACCCGACTCATTTAGGTTTTTAGAATTCGTGTGAGGTAAGATTTTTGCTATGATGTGCCACCTTTCTTACAAATTTAAGCCTTGTGGAATTTTATGAAATGCATTTTAATTAAGTGACTAGGGTTAAATCCGTTTTAGTTTTTTTCTTTGAAGAAACTGTTAAGCAATTTAATGAAAATAATGTGGATTAAGACATAATTGTTACTCTCGCACCCGCTTCACTATATGTATATCTACAATAGTAAATCCAAAATTCAAATTCTTTGTCACTGTACTTTTATTTCTCGTACTGTGAGCATCTCACAGCCGCCCCCGATAGCGCAGTGTTATAAGCGATGGCTTCTGATCATTCGTCCGAGATGGGTCCGGGTTCGAATCCCGGTGAGGCATGGATGTTGTTTGTCTTACGGCCCTGGTTCTCTCCTTTCCCTGGAACCAGTGGCCCTAAATTAGGGACGGGTGATTACTTATAGCCCACTGAGTTGCTCACGGTGGTCGTTAAACCTCTAATAAAAAAAAAATCTCACAAATTAAAAATTAACTACAATTGATGAATAAATCTTCCCAAATATTTATTTCGCGGTCGAGAAAAAAGTGTACGGGCTAATGGTATAACTTTGTCTGTCTGTTCCAGGGAAGGGAGAGAGCGAGCTCCGTAAGACAAACAACATCCATGCCTCACCGCGATTCGAACGCTGACCCATCTGGCACGAATTATCAGTAGCCACCGCGTAGACCACTGCGCCTCCGGGGCGACGAACTAATCTCTTGGAACTTCTTGATAAGAAGGTACGAGTTTCTTTTGCTCATTAAACCTCACGGTATCATCGAGTAGTCGTTCAGGACTGTACAATGCTTTTATGCTCTCTAATCGCACACAGAAACAGTCTGAAGCATGCCGTCATGGTGCCACAGGACAGAAGCATGCCGTCCTGGTGCCAAAGTAGTTAGAGGAGTGGGTATCTGGATAATCGGCCGAGCTGTATTCAGGAGTTATCACCGATGATTCATTAGTTTTTAGCTTACCCCACGGACCTGGCTCAGTCACCTTCATGGAACAAGTGGCACTAAATTAGGGACAGATTACTTCTTACACAGCTTTATCTTCTAACGGGGGTCGTTAAACTGCGAAACGTCGTCCGGTGGCTAGGATTCTCATTAATAATCCGACTAGACTCCTGGTGCGAATCGCAGATGAGGCTTGAGTTATGTGCTTATCTTACGGCGCTGACCCTCTCCACTTTTCAAACCGGATTAATTGCTGTATAGATATGGTGTCTACAGACAGACAAAGTTATACCATTAGCCCGTACACTTTTTTCTAAAGACGAGAAAAAGCAAAGCTATCAGCAAATATATACATGTATAAATTATTTTTTTCACTCAAAATGACTTTACAAGAAGAGTGTTAGATATCTTTATAAGTGCGGAGATAAGTGAGCAGCTTACGTTCACAATTTAAGTCATGCAGCCAGTATATATACACTTTGAATTCATAAATGTAATTGGCCAGCGGCATCTCGATTACAAACCGGAGAAACATATAAATATCGCATGGAAAGATGCCTTACAATTGATACTGTGTGGGACCATCACAACTATATGAAATCTTTAACATCACATGTGGTAATGGTTTATTTCCTCCACAAAACGAATTGATTCGAACTTTCCTTGGGCTGTCCAACTCATTTCAGCAATTTTCCAGGTTGATTCTCAATATCGTAATAACTTTCAGTCGAAATAGACAATTCGTCACGTAGATTACCAGGTTGACGGATGAGCTTTCTGCAAGGTAACACAAACAGAAAACCAGCGCTGCAGCATGTAATCGGATAACATTAAAATCTGATTTTTTCCCTTCATCGTGGGCCAAAAAAACAAGGCGTCTATATGTTTGTTTAGATTTTGGTTAAGCAATGTAAAATAAATATTTCATACCCGATATTTATTTTGTACGTAGAAGAAATCGCTATGTTTGGGAAGAAAGGAATACCACAGAGTGTAATACAGAAACGTCCGATAGTTTTAGGTGTATATGTATCTAGGACTGTTTGAACCATAACAGGCTGCTCCTTTTATTTTTAAGCCAATTTCTCTCAGAACCTCAAAAGAAAGATTCTTCGGAGATAAACTCCGCGAGCCATAGTCACGGACGAAAAGCACCACCAGCAATATTTTTACTGCTGCTTGTGTCTTAAGGATTAAATGGAAGACGAAATAAGTTATTGATCTCGATGTTTTCATTTTTCAATCTTCTGAGGAAATTTGACAAACTTTGTGAGGAGTGCACCCAGTTGAAAAATGAAATCGGATAAATTTTTTACGGAGCTTTTTTTTTCTCTCCTTTTCTTTTCCAGGATGGTAACCAAGAACGCACAAAACACCTTCGCGTTTTGAAGATGTAACGCTACGTTGGACAATGTAATTTGTTTTAGACAGAGATGACGAAAATATTAATAGATTGTTTACACGGAATGCGACCACGTCTTTCTAGTGAAAGTTTCAACTGGATTCCAAAGTATCATTTCCACGAACGATATTTTTCGTTGAGCTTTTGGTTCTAGGAAATGTATCTCACAATAACTTATTTTACAGACATCCTTATAAATGTATTACGATTAGAAAGGTTAGCTATTGCATTTCTTTAGTTGATTTTCATTATCCAAACTAGAGACGAGTTCGGGCTCAATTTTAGGAGCCCGGGCCCTGCCCGCTTTTTTTATTACATGTGTTTGCTGAGCCCGGGCCCGCTCGGGCCCGGATTCTTGTAAAATGTTGCTTATCAAGGCTTGAATTTATGCATTATACCCTGGCCAAAGATATGGTCCAAGCAAGGATTAGTTTAAAAATCATTAGTTTAAAAAGTTTGGTTCAGTTAATCCACTTCACAATATTAATATGTTTTTAGAAATACTACGCATAAAACCAATGTTCTAAAATGTGGATTTGAAAATAAATAAATAATCAACGTGCCCTTCGACCGTATCAGAGGAATCAGACATTTTGGTAAAAGCTGAAGAAAAGAAAATAGTTTAGAAACAAAAGTTTCATTCGTTATTTCTTTTTGATTTGTAAATTTACTCTTATTTTGAATGAATTGCATTATAAAACGTACAACGCCGTACATACAGTTGCAAGTGTTTGAAATTTTGACTCTAGAAAACTAATTTGCAATATAATTTACATATATGCTAATTGGTAAAGTTAGTTGAGAGTGATGTAGTAGAATGTACAAAAAGCATGTAGGGAAATTTCCAAAATTAAAAAAAAAAAAGGACGTAAAAGCATTCCAGACCAGATTATTCTGCATTTTATAACATTAACAAAGCTTTGCCCTTATTAGTTTAATAATCACAATATTATCATGTGTGTGTGCAGTTTCGAGATCAAGTTCATCATGAAAAAAGATATATATATATATATATATATATATATATAATTGCATCTAATGCCTCAGTGCTTCAACTTGATCTTTTCTCTAAAACTCGACCTGCTGCACTAAAAACCGTCACCCCAAAAATAGCGGTAGTGAGGAAATTAAAAAAACAAAAATAACAATACTTCTAACTGCACAATGTTGAAAATTAATGCATCATTTTAAAGATAAGATTCTTGATTTTTAATAAAATACAAAAATGGGAATGTGATTTTTTCCGCAGTTTTTCGATACCAGACCTCCTTAAAATAATCCTTGCTTAGGCCATAGCTTTGGACAATGCAAGTCTTGCTAATCAAAATTTGTCTTGCTATGGCAGTTAGCTTAGGAAATTGAAAATCCTTCCACCATGGTAACAAATCCACAATGAAATTCAACACGTGTAATTCAACCGGGTTCGGAATTACACGAGTTGAATTAATTACAGTAATGAAATTCAAGACGTGTAATTCCGGACACTGGCCCAGCCAGGGCTTTTCGGTAGTTAATGAATTCTAAGCCCGTCCAAGCCCGGGCCCGAACTCATCTCTAATCCAAACCCCTTACTGAAATGCGATAGCTAACATTTATATCCATATATCTTCTTGCTCTCCAAGAAGATATATGGAGATTTTTGATATAAAACTGAGCTTAAGTGAAACTATAAATATGTCTGCAAACTAATTGTCAATAGAAACGAATTGGCGGAATGGAAACAAATTATCGCAACAGAAACGAAGAAAAAAATGATAAATCTATTATCGATTGAAGGCCTACACATTACATCGGGACTCTAGAAAACTGAATCGTCCTTTCAGATCGCAACAGCAATTTTGGGTGTTGCTCGCGGAGAACATGTTTGACAGATTCGAATGCGTTCGAAAACATTGTTTATGCATTAAGGAATCTGTCTCTTTTTTTTTTTTTTTGATTGGAGGTTTAACGACCACCGTGAGCAACTCAATGGGCTATAAGCAGTCGCCCGTCCCTAATTTAGGGTCACTGGTTCCAGGGAAGGGAGAGAGCCAGTGCCGTAAGACAAACACAACATCCATGCCTCACCGGGATTCGAACCCGGACCCCTTCGGACGAATGATCAGAGGCCGACGCCTTAGACCACTGCGCCACCGGGGCGGCCTCAGTTTTTCAGCACGTCTTTTGTAAAAAAAAAAGATCGTGCTTATGTTATCTGGTTGTCCGTCCGTCTGTACCCACGATATCTATGCAACTATTAGTCCGATTTGAAAAATTCTTTTTGCATTGGGAAGCTTGAAATATGCGAATGATGATCCTTCATTTCGTTTTCTTTTACGATGCACAATTTCGCCGCTAGAGGGCGTAAATGCAGATGATGTCGAATTCAATAATACGTTTTAATTCACATATTTGCTTCTAAACATCAGATTAAAAAAAACTTTTATCGTTCGATTCCATTTATGTCGAAGAGTATTTTAGATATAGTTACTTTTTCAAATTACACATAGATTTTCCGCTAGGGAGCGTAACAGTAAATTACATTTTTCCCGATAATTCTTCTTCTAAAACTCCGATTTGAAAAACATATTCTTCAGCGGATACAACTTCCGATGGAAAATCTTTTGCATATAATTTCATATTTTTGGTAAAGAATACTTTGGCCACTAGGGGGCGTAAGGGAAAATTTTTACTTCTGATGTATTTGCCATAAAATCTGAGCATCTAAAATATCGATTGCAAAAATTCTTTCGTGGACTGATGCCATTCACATCGATAAACCTTTTCGGAATATTTTCTTCCTAAAATATTCTACTGTATCTCCGCCAGGGGGCGTAGACGTACATCTTATTTTTGTCAATATCTCTACTTCTAGTAGGAGTCCGATTTGAAAAATTCCTTCTTTGTTGGTTAGTGTTTCTAGTGTGACATGTTTTTCATATAATTTGAAAATTTTCAAGTAATTCATTGACTTTCCGCTAGGGGGCGTAAAGGTAAATTGTTTTCCCCCTATACCTCTGCTCCTAAGAAGCATTCGTTCTGCACCGGATACAGCTCCTGATGGAAAATCGTTTGCACATAATTTCTAATTTTTGTGAAAAAATGGTTTGGCGAACAGGGGGCGTAAATCTTAGTTTCCGCTTCTGATGTATTTGCAGCAAAATATGAGCTTCTGAAATCTCGATTGAAAAAACGTCGTTTGTAGACCGATAGTAGTCATGTCGACAAACCGTTTAGAAACATCTTCTTAAAATAATGCATGGTTTCTACGCCAGGGGACGCAGATGTCTATCTTATTTTTGTCAATATCGCTACTTCTAGGAGTCCGATTTGAAAAATTCCTTCTTTGTTGGATAGTGTTTGTAGTGTGATACGTTTTTCATATAATTTGAAAATTTCCAAATAATTCATAGACCTTCTGCTAGGGGGCACAAAAGCAAATTTAGTTTCCTGCGTTATTTCGTTTTCTTCTAAAACTCCGACTTGAAAAATTCTTCCTGTATCGCATACAAGACCTGACGGAAAATAGTTTTCACATAATTTCTAATGTTTGGTAAAGAATGGTTTGGCCACCAGGGGGAATAAGTGTTAATTTCTGCTTCTGATGTATTTATAGCAAAATCTGGGCTCCTGAAAACTCGACTAAGTTGTTTTTTTCTTGGACTTTAGGAAGAAAGTATTCTCAAAAGGAAAATTTTTTGAGAATACTTTCTTCCTAAAATAACACATAGTTTTCCCCACCAGGGGACGTAAAGTCACATCTTATTTTTGTGGATATCTCTGTTTCTAAGAGTTCGATTTGAAAAATTATTTCTGTGTTGGAGAGCGTTTCCGGTGCGAAATGTTTCTCATATAAATTCACGTTTTGCTTAACACACAAGTCTGCAACCAGAGGGCGTAAGTCACGATTCCGTTTACAGCAATATCTGAGGGATTAAAAACCCGCCTGAAAAACTTCTTTCTTCCGTCAGATACTATTGTTTAACATACCGGTTGCATTGACTTTGAATAGCTTTGATAAATTTAATTTGCATTAGAACGGATTCAAAAGACGTGCTTATTACACCCGAAAATTCGGTGTCATCTTTTTTGTTTCTTTTTTGCATCAACGCGATCTACTTTTCGCGCTTCCATTGCTTCTGCTGTGCAAAGCTCTTAGAAGCAGAGATATTGACAAAAACATGATATACATCTAGGCCTCCTAGCGAAAAAACTGAGATATTTTAAGCTGAAGGTATTCTCTAAAGGCTTTCCTTTGTGGGAGGTATCGGTCCACAAAAGAACGTTCTCAATAGCTTTAAGAAGTGCAGAATGTGCTGCAAATAAATCAGAAACTAAAATGAACACTTACGTTCCCTGGTGGCCGAACTATTCTCCGCAAAAAATTAGAAATTATATGTAGAACATTTTTCACTGGAAACTGTGCCCGATGCAGAAAGAATTTTTGAAATCAAACAGAAGCAATGATATCGAGGAAATCTCAAATTACCTTTACGCTCCTTAGCGGGAAATATATACATTACTTGAAAAAGGAACTGGACCCTAAATTGTCTTCGTTATGAATGGCATCGAAAGCAAGAAATAATTTTTCAATCGGATCTTTAGAAGCAAGTAGATCATATCATGTACTGAGAGAATTAATTGAAAGAACAAGAGAATATGAACTCCCATTATGCATGGCTCTTATTGATTATGAAAAGGCCTTCGATTCTATGAAACCATCAGCAGTAACAATGGCTTTGAAATCTTGCGGTATTGAAGATGCATACATTAGCATTATTAATAACATCTATGAAAATGCAAGTGCAAAGGTTCGAATATTTGAGGATACAGCACAAATAAGAATTATAAAGGGAGTGAGACAAGGTGACACGATATCGCCCAAGCTCTTTAATGCCACATTGTAAAATGTCTTTCAATCAATGAACTGGGAAAACAAAGGGATAAAGATCAATGGATATTGCTTAACTCACCTTCGTTTTGCTGATGACGTAGTAATCTTTGCAACCACCCCTTCAGAGCTGCAGAGTATGATACAAGAACTTGTTGACAAGAACAAAGAAGTGGGATTAAAAATGAACTTTCAGAAGACAAAAGTGATGTACAATGCTTTTACAAGAAACGAAGATTTATCGATTCATGGAGAAAAGCTTGAGACAACCGATACCTACGTTGTCTTGGCCAGCAGATATCAAGTGAGGGTCACACTGATGAAGAAATTAATCGGCGTATAAAACTTGGATGGAGAGCTTTTGGAAGAAACAGTACAATTTTTAAGAGCAGTATGCCATTATGTCTTAAAAGAAAAGTGTTTAATCAATGCATCCTGCCAGTGCTTACGTATGGAGCAGAGACATGGGTCTTAACTAAAAAGACGTACGAATACTGCAGCCATCTCAAAGATGCATGGAGAGATGCATGCTTGGTGTAACCAGGAAAGATAAGAAGAGGAACTTTGTGGATAAGGGAAATGACAGGAGTGGACGACATCATGACCAGAGTGAAATCACTGAAATGACAATGGGCTGGACATGTTGCCAGAAGAACGCATCACCGATGGACAAACGAAATTTTAGACTGGATTCCGATTGACAGGAAAAGACCCAGAAGAAGACCCCATAGGAGATGGATGAATGAAATTCGAAAGTTTACTGGAGTGACATGGAGGAGACAGGCTCAAGACAGACAATTGTGGAAGAAACTTGGGGAGACCTTCATGCAACAGTGGATTGATAATGGTTTATCACGATGATGATACAGAATAAAATGTATTTCGAATTCGATATCATCTGCATTTACCCCCTGTAGCTACGGAGTTTCGTATCCGAAAAAAATCGTAAAGCAAGATACATATTTTTCACATTTCTGAAGCATAAAGAATTTTTCAAATCGGATTAAAAGCTACATGGTGTCTAAAGAAGGACATTAATGTTATAAACACGTACATTTTTTTTAAAGATGTGCTAAAAAGAAACAAAGTGAAAAATGTATAACCGGAAAACGTATTACCGAGGTTCGGTTCCACTGTATTTTTCAAAATTACAATCCCCATCTGCTCTAAAAATATTGAAATTGCATTGAAGTTTATTTTTCATACTGTTCTTAATCGCTTATGTTTGAATGCCTGCCATGTATTTGTGAAAAAGTCCCCAAGGGGTTTTAAACATCGTGTTTTAATTGTAAATAAATCTCGTATTTTAGTTCTGCAATTGGAACATATTGGTTTAATTTAACGTACAAAGACAGCGTTTAACTTGATATAAGTTTCCACGTATGTGTTCGTGAGTAAGTTCATCGTATGGAATTCTGGTGATTATTCTGGCGAGTGTTTCCTCACGGGATAACGTGTGGATCGGTGCAAACATAGCGAGATTCATTCTCTCAGCAGCAGAATTGGAAACGGGTAAAAACTTTTGGACGCGGATGTTACATAATTGGATCCGACCCGACCCTGACCAATATGAAGTGAACTATAAATTCGGAACCCGATTTATAAATATACATAATCACAAGTACGAGTGTGTGTGTGTGTGTGTGTGTATATATATATATATATCATCATCATCATTGTCAACCATTATCAATCCACTGCTGGACGAAGGTCTCCCCAAGTTTACTCCACAACGGTCTGTCTTGTGCCAGTCTCCTCCATGTCACCCCTGCATACTTTCGAATTTCATCCACCCATCTCCCATGTGGTCTTCTTCTGGGTCTTTTCCTGTCCCTTGGAATCCAATCTAAAATTTCGGCTGTCCATCGATGATCTGTCCTTCTGCCAGTATGTCCAGCCCATTGCCATTTCAGGGATTTAACTCTAATCATGATGTCTTCCACTCTTGTCATTTTTCGGATCCACGAGTTCCTCTTCTTATCTCTCCTGGTTACACCAAGTATGCACCTCTCCATGTTGCTTTGAGTTGTCTGCAGCCTTTGTATGTCTCTTTCAGTTAAGGTCCACGTCTCTGCACCATACGTAAGCACTGGAAGGATGCATTCATCAAACACTTTTCTTTTAAGACATAATGGCATATTGCTCTTGAAAATTATGCTGTTTCTTCCAAAAGCTCTCCAGGCAAGTTTCGTACGCCGATTAATTTCTTCATCGATGTGACCCTCACTTGATATCTGCTGTCCAAGATAAACGTACGCGTCTGTTATATCCAGCTTTTCTCCATCAATCGATAAATCTTCATTTCTTGTAAAAGCATTGAACATCACTTTTGTCTTCTGAAAGTTCATTTTTAATCCCACTCCTTTACTCTTGTCAGCAAGTTCCTGGATCATACTCTGCTGCTCTGATGGGGTAGTTACAAAAATGACTATGTCATCAGCAAAACGAAGGTGGGTTAGATAATCTCCATTAATCTTTATCCCCTTGTTTTCCTAGCTCAGCGACTGAAAAACACCCTCCAATGTGGCATTAAAGAGCTTCGGAGATATGGTGTCACCTTGTCTCACTCCCTTTCAAATTTTTACGTGTGTTGTATTTTCAAACAGCCGAATCTTTGCACTTGCATTTTCATAGATGTTATTAATAATATTAATGTATGCATCTTCAATACCGCAGGTTTTCAGAGCCATTGTAACTGCTGATGGTTTCACCGAATCAAAGGCTTTTTCATAATCGATAAAAGCCATGAACAATGGAAGTTCATATTCCCTCGCTCTTTCAACTAGTTCTCTCAGTACGTGGATATGATCTATTGTGCTGTAGCCACTCCTGAATCCAGCTTGTTCTCTCGGTTGAGCCATGTCCAGTGTTACCTTCAAGCGGTGTGAAAGAACTTTAGTGAAGATTTTATAAACTACTGATAGGAGGCTGATAGGTCTGTAGAGTCCGAGATCCTCAATGTCACCTTTCTTATGTAGCAGGATCATTGTAGCGGTGTTCCAATCCTCAGGAATCTTTCCTTCATTAAGGCATCGAGTGAAAATTTGGGAGAGTACTGTTTCGATTTCTCCACTTGCTTCTTGTATGATGTCTACAGTAATTCCATCTTCTCCTGGAGCTTTTCCCCGCTTCATGTTCTTGATTGCATGTGCAACTTCTGCTGGAAGGACTGGAGGAACTCTGGTACTGGTATCTTTCATGATGTCTGGAGTGCATGTATCATCCCTTTCATATAATTTGGAGTAGAAATCTTTCACTCTTGTCAAAATTTCGCCTCTATTTCTTGTTACAGAACCATCTTCTTTTCTCAGTGCCATAATCTGTTTTCTTCTCTTACTGAGATGTCCCTTTGCTATCCTTAGGCTTTGATTGTTTTAAATTGCTTTCCTCACTAGTTCACAGTTGAATTTTCTTACGTCTTCAGTGATACTTTTTCTTACTGTCTTGCATAGCTCTATATATTCCACTTTGGAAGTCACATCTTCTTTAGTTGTCCTCATCTCTCTTCTTTTTTGAATCAACATTTTCGTTTTTCCTGATAATTTGTTTACATGCAACTTGTTCTTAGACCCAGCTAATTTTGTTGCTGTTTCCATAAGAGCTTTGGTTACTTTTCTGTTAACTTAAGAGATGTCCACTTCTTCCGATGTTAGGCCTTCTAAAGCAGAGAACCTGTTCTTGAGTTCCAACTTGAAGGTATTATGGTGTTTTTTAAGGTTGGTTATGTCAATAGATTTTGTTTGTCTTATGAGCTTGCCACGTTCAAGTTTAGTTTTGAGGTGCATCTTACATCTCACCAATCTATGGTCACTACCTGTGTTGAACTTGTTTAGCACACTGCAGTCTTCTATGACGAATTTTTTGTTACACATAATAAAATCAATTTCACTTGTCGTCCCATTTGGATGTCTCCATGTCCATTTCCTGTGTGGCTTTTTCTTGAAGAAGGAGTTCAAGATGAGATATATATATATATATATATATATATATATATATAACCACAAGCAACATTTCTCAAACATGTGCATTACAGCAAATGAACTCCAGACCACAGCAAAAGAAAAAGAAGTACAATAAACGATAGCTACAAATCCCACAGCAAAAAATATAAAGATACTAATAAGGAAAAGAAACAAAACAAATGAAATATCTTATCAAATGGCTCTGAATCCCCGAACTACTCTTCATGGAAAGACATCCGGGAGCCCGGAGTCAGTCAGGTTCGGGTTTCATGAGATAGCATGATACCTAATTTAAAACAAATTGTGGTTGCAACAGAATTTGGACTTGTAAAATTTATTGGTTATCTGTCTTTAATACCCGAACCCTTAAAGTAACACAGCAATAGATGTAAAATTAAACATAACACCACAGAAATATGTCAAATACACAGTAATTTCCTACCTTGTCTTATTAATAGACAGAAAATACTGAAATATAAAATATATGAAGGACATACACACATAACTCTAAGACAAACATAACTCATGCTCTCCTCGTATGTATTCAACGCTGTAAAGGTAAACCTGCTATGTGAGTTAAGGTTAACTTGCCAAATGCGATATAAGGTTACAGTCACTCTCAACACAAACTCAAGCAGATCTACTCAACAGTAGATCCTCTCCGGGCACCCGGATGTCTTTCCCTGAAGAGTGGTTTGGGGTTTCGGAGCCATTTGATACGATACTTCATTTGGGGTTTTCTTTTCCTTATTAGTATCTTTATATTTTTTGCTGTGTGATTTTTAGGTATAGTTTATTGTACTTCTTTTTCTTTTGCTGCGGTCTGGAGTTCATTTGCTGTCATGTACATGTTTGAGAGGTGTTGCTTGTGCTTATTTATATATGTATGTACTGTTTACTCTTGGTTTCCAGCTGCATTGCGCGGTATACTATATATTTTAATATATAGATAGACACACACACACACACACACACACACACACACACAGCGCGTTCGAAAAGACCCTCTGAAGTAATATGTTAATTAGGCTGTTCCACTTAATTTTGATGCTGGTACAGTCAAAATGTTTGAATTAAGTAACTTGTATATTTAATTTCCGTTTTTTCCTGTTTTCTTTATAACATAGCAAGCTTTAGAATAAGTTTCACAGCAGCACCAATTGTCACCAGCATCTGACTGGTTGAAAGTTTCCAAAATGTGGATGTTGATTTCCTCATTGCTCTTCAGAAGGAAGGAACACTCATGAAATCAACATTTACATTTTGGAAACTCCAAACTTGTCACAAGCTTGGGAAAATTGGTGTTGTTATGAATACATATTCTGGTTTTTTAATGAGAAAAAAACTTCCAGCATTCACTCTTCCCTTTTTATTTTCAACAAGAACGTATTTATAAGAACGTATTTGCTGGCCTCTACGCCATTTTCAATCTCCTTAATATTAAATCATCCATATTAACAAATAAAGGATTAATTCCGACTTGACATGTAATGAAATAGGATGTTAGCACGACAAACGAAAACCTCTGAACGCTCAATGCAAAAGATACGATGTGAAAAGTAAATCTCAGTCTTACAATGTGACACGCAGGGTGTGAAAGAATGAATCGTCGGAGAAGCAGGCGACAGGCGTTCGCTTGTATCTTACATCCGACAATCTCACTGATAACAAATGCAAAGGAATTATCGTTTACCAATATGGTATCGTCGGTCGGTGGAAATCTTCTCTGCTTTAAGAAAGAGACTGCAATATATTTGTATGAAAAATCATTTTCCCTCCGCTAACAACGCATCGAGCGCAAAATTCCACAGAATGCATTTTTCTTAGACATAGTTGTTTCTTTTCAAAAATAAAACTTAAATAAAACCGGTTCGAAATCTGGTCAGGAACACATTGAACCGACCCGTTTGACCCGCAAGAGATTGTCGACCAACTGACCCGTGACCTATTTCTATCTCTTCTCAGCAGATTTAGTTCGGACTTCTTTGATTTTATGGAGAATTTTATGTCTGAAAGATTGAGATGCGGAATGGGAAACCTGGTTTGGAAAATGCTACATGAAAAATACAGGAGTGTTAAAATTTTAATTACTATGCGTATAGCAGCTTATGCCGTTCCGTTGGCGCAGTGGTCTAAGCTGTGACTTCATGTCATTCTTCTGAGTGAACCCGGGACCGAGTCCAGGATGAGGCGAGGTGGTGTGTTTGTCTTATAACCCAGGCTTTCGCCCTTCAGAGGAACCAGTGGCCTTCAATTAGGAAACGTCAACAGCTTATAGGTGGTCGAAACCAGCGAGTCCCTCGAAAAATATGCTGTTTGTGAAAAACGTCTTTATCCCTTGACCACCAGTTTCTCACAGATTTCGAAGCACACTCTGATTGGGGACAGCTGCACAAGGACCTAGGAACCTCCAACCCCAAATCCCGCCCTGGTCACTAAGTCACCAGTCATGATCGTTTTTTTAGAGCTGATCTTTAAGTCATTGGAGGAATTGTCCAAACAGAAGAACTTATCCTTGGCCAGTGAATAAAAAGTTACACTGATGCATTATCTTCGAAAGTACCTCATTCATGCAATGCAAGATTTTCTAACTGTGCTAACAGATTCAGTGTAAGTGTCGTAATTTTAGGCTTTTTGGAATAACAGCAATCGGGTATTAGGCAAATATACACAGTCGTATTAGAATAATATGACAAGCTATCTAATGATGGGAATAACGTCCCCTGGCCCGGACAACAGTGGCCAAACGGCGTGGCAAAGATGCAATGAGACGCAATTACGTCCTCTCCGCGGCCTACGAAATGTAGCAGAGCACGGAGGTCCTGGAGATGACGTAGTTGTGGGTCGGCACGTCGAACCTGTCTATTCAAGCAGTCCCACAAGTGCTCTATGGTATTGAGGTCGGGCGATTTGGCCGGACAACGTAGGACGGATACATCGCTGTCGTGCTTCTGGGACCAGTGACGCACCCCTTAGCGACGTAGCACGGCGCATTGTCTTCTTGTTAGACAACATCACCATCAGGGTAAACGTCCAACATGAAGGGATGCATCTGGTCAGTGATAATGGACAGGTAGTCATTGGCGTTCAGGGACCCATCCAGTGATACCAGCAGTCCCAGGTCATACCAGGTAAACATCCCCCAGACATGCACACTGCCACCGCCGGCCTGTACTTGACGGACAAGCGTGTTCGGGTGTTGGTTCTCGTGTGTCTGACCCCTTTATCTGCAACCTCCCGTCATACACACCTGTGGAGTAGACGCCTCAATTCGTCGGAGAAGGCAACCTTCTTCCACTGTCCAATGAATGTAGTCCCATGCAAACTGCAGGCGTCGTTGCTAATGGACCTGTGTTAACATGGGCGCCATGATGCGGTGCCGACTCCAGAGACCCATGTGTAACATGGTTTTCTATACGTTTATCGGGGACACGTACATATGTGCCCCAGCGTTCATTTGCGTGATCAATTGCTGCACTGTTGCGCGTCGATTGTTCTTTACCAGTCGACGGAGGCGACGTACTCCTCTGGGGTCGACGACTTTTGGGGCTTAACAGTTATGATGTCCGGAGGTACTCTGTGCGCCAGCGATACGTTCTTGGTACACCCTTACTAGAGCATCTCGCCAATAGCCCACGAAGTCTGCTGCTTCTGAGATGCTTTCACCGTTGTTGAGTTAGCCGATGATCATTGCTTTTTGAACGTCAGTCAAATAATTATCTCTGCCAATTGTGCTCACGTAACGCACTATGGCTCACATGTCCTGGCCGGCCGTTTCTATCTCCTTGTGGTCATCTTTGGCACGTGCACTCTGTGACGCGCCTGAACGGGTACACTGGGATTCCGGTGGTGGACATACTCTGATACGACCGTGTATATATCTATCCTCTATTTTTTTTTCGAGGAAGCATGGGTCTTATCTGCGAAGCTAGCTACACTATCTACCAACAAGTAATTGGACACCCCTGAAATCGACGTTATCTGCGGTCCTGATACACGTCACGGCCGCCGCCGTTAAATATCGTATGGGAAACAACAACGCAACCAGTCGCATGCAAGGTGCCACGCAGTTCGGAGCTCTCTGATTTAGAGAAAGGTGTAATCGTCGGGTATCACAGAAATGGCCGATCCGTACGTGACATATCCAGCGAGTTGAAGTACCCAAAATCGGCAGTGGCCAACGTGATTGGCAAGTGGGAGATGAGAGGTGACTGTCGGAATGTGCCTCGACCCGGCAGACCCACAAAACTGGAGAGACCGACGGGTGCTGGCCAGAGAAATTCGGAATAACAGCACCAAATCAATGGGCCACATCCGCGAGGAGTTTCAACAGGCATCCGGGAGTGCTCTTTCGATGAATACCATCCGAAAGGAAGCCCATCTGCTCTCGGTTATCATGGACGTGCTGCCACCTACAAGCCTTTGATCACCAAGTCCAATAGCGCTGCTCTGCTAACGTGGTGCAAAGAACGTCGACAGTTGACCGTTGAACAGTGGAAACAGGTTCTCTGGAGCAACGAATCAAGGTTCACCCTCTACCGTTCGGATGGCAAGGTCCGAGTTTGGCGTCTGCCTGGAGAACGCCTCCTGCCGGAATGTATTGTGCCAACTGTGAAGTTCGGCGGCGGTGGAATTATGCTATGGGGGTGTTTCTCCTGGTATGGCACGGGACCATTGGTCGCAATTCTTGGTAGTCTCAACGCCGAGACCTACTGCACCATTTTGGATGACCATGCGCTTCCTACGTTGTGGCAGTTTTACGGGGTGGACCCATGTTACTTTCAGGATGACAATGCCACCTGTCATGTTGCGAGGTCCACCATGGCTTGGTATGGTGACAATGCGGTTAATCGAATGGACTGGCCTGTGCAGAGCCCGGACCTTAACCCTATCGAGCACCTCTGGGACGAGTTGGAGCGTCGACTTAAGGGGTGCCCCTACCGTCCGAAATCGGTGAAGGAACTGACCGGTCTTCTCCAAACCGAGTGGTTGAAAATACCGCTAGCCGTCGTACAACGCCTGGTTGAGAGTATGCCCCGGAGGGTCGCAGCTGTAATCGCCGCTCGTGGAGGCTCCACCAACTATTGAAAGTGAATAAACTTCGTTTTCCTTTGCTATCACAGGTGTCCAATTACTTGTTGGTAGACAGTGTATATTTAGAGCCAGTATGTTTGTCGTGATATTCAATTACATTTGATGGAAATCAGCTCATTACTCTTTGAGGACTGTCAGATAGCATAGCGATATCAAGACATTTCAACGCAGCTCCTGGCTTTGCTGAAGTTCCAGGAGAGCATTGCGTGGTTTCAAAAAGACGGGGCCATTTGCAATGCCGCGCGGACGACTATAGCATCACCGATTTTGGTTTTCCTTACATCAGAACTGTTGAAATTTGCTGGGATTGTGGGCCCCTAAAGCACTCGATGCGTCTTTATCCGAAGTTTTCTCCCTATTGGATGGATTTAAAAAGCGTATGTACGGCAGTAATCTTTACACCGTAGAAAAACACGCTCGTCGATAGGACCATTGCAAGCGTAAATCAAAGAGCACTTTGTCAGATGGCAGAATATCGAAAAAGAAGTGAAAGCTACCGAATTATGAAGGACACTTTCATAATTATTTGTAAACTGCGTTTGCATCGTACTTTCATTATATCTTATTATAAAATGTAAATTACAACTTAATCGTATTTTTAGGGCCGCCTTTAAAAATGAACATGACGCCCGTGTTCTTCTTTGTTAAAAATTATAGTGTTTTTTCAAACTTGTCTTTTACGCTTTCTAACAGTCAGTAATTTATTTTACCTAATAGCTTGCATGATGACGTTTCGTGCGTATGTTTCTGAAAATAAAAATATGTCCCTTCGATATTTAAACTTTGGGCACGTTTATTTTTGTTGACCAAAACTTTTCGTAATGATCTTACGACGTTGCATTTCTTTGGATACATTCTCTTTATTTTTAAAAATGATCGTCTCTATGTTGCAACTGATGTTTACAATTGTTAAAAATGATGTGAACGAAGTAGAATTAAGTTGAAAGGCCAAGATACAATGATTGTAAATGATTAATGATTCTGCATACTTTCTCACGGAAGAAATATTTTCTGTATGCGATTCGAAACTGCGCTAGTAAGATTGAAAGCTATAAATCAAACAGGAGACTATGTTGCATTGTTATTCATCAGAATGATACCCTGCGGCGAAGTGTAACTTTTGATCTCTTATAGTTAGAAATCTGTAAAGAACTGAGAAACTGCTTTTAGTTATTTATATTTCAGTTTTCAGCATGTTGTTACAATTCGGTGGTATCTTCACTAAAAGTAACTGAGACTATATCAGTATTAGTCTTTTTTAGCACATCGTTTTGAGGAAAAGTACGTGCTTATAGTAACCCTATATCCGTCCGTCCGTCCTCATGAGCACACCATATCTCTACAACTGTTTGTCCGATTTAAAAAAATCTTTTTGCAGTCGAAAACCTATGGAAAGGACTACCAGTTCGTGTTTTGGTCTTTTTCCTGTGCATAACCTCTCCGCTAAGAGCCCTATATAAACGCACATGCTATTGAATTCGAAATATATATTTAGGCGATGCAATTGCTTCAAAAAATAAAGCGATTTAAGAAAAGATTTTGACCTCCCGATATGTTTAACCCCGAAGGCCGCTTTACTTACAGTTTCTATTTGAAATAATGCATGGTGTCGCCGTTAGGAGGCGTAAATATGTAATTTATCTGACACGCTTCTAAAAATCCAATTTTAAAAATTAATTTTGAATTAGAAGTCCCGACGATGAATACTTTGCTTGCATTTTATAAGAGAGTATGGATTCTGTTTCATTAGGCCATTGGTTAATCGGGGCAGCCGTTCATTTGGGTCAATTCTTGAAGAACGTGCCAAATTAGCTCTTTGGAATAAAGCTTTCGCATAACTGAGGTAGCCGCTTAAGTGGGCCAAAACGTTCTTGCCCCGATGGGTTCCAATTAGTCGGAATCTACTGTAGTTTAGGAAAAAATGCTCTGCCACTAGGAAACTTATTTCTGTCTTTAACATGTTTGCAATCGTGTCTTCGATTCCAAAAATCTAACTAAAAAAACTTCTGTTCCAGTCAGACGGTATTCATCGTGGCGTCTGATTGGAACAGAAGTTTCATTTTTATGTTCACTTTTTCTCGAAATGATATTTAGCCTTCCCGCTAAGAGCGTTAGTGTAAACCTCTGCAATGATGATATATCCGCTTCTAAAAGTGCGGCTTAAAAAATATTTTTTCAACGATAGAGTTCGTGGAGAGGAAGATTTTTCATATGGTTGCCAAATTTTGTACCCTCACAGTTTTGACGATAGGGGGTGTTACTGTTAATTTCGATTCTTAACATACTTGGAACCGTATCTTAGTTTCATTTTATCTTCCATCGTGAGAAATGTTTTGTGCACAGTTTATTTTTTTATGGCACACATTTTTACCCGAAAACGTAATTATTTCTATTTGTGGGTGTTTTACCGATTGTGTAGAAATTCAGTTGGTATGTTTTTAACCGGTTCAGTACACTACGAGGAACACTGCTTACATTGCACATTTTTAATTATGCGCAGATTTTCTCTAAGAGGCGTGAATATATTATCTTTTTCGCTGATTTTTTAGATTTTTTAAAAATCTAATTTGAAATATTTCTTTCGTGTTGAAAAGGATTCAAAAGACGTGCTCATTACACCCGAGAATTCGGTGTGTAATGAGCACGTCTTTTGTTTTTATTTTGGCCTGAAGATCTTTGATGGCCACAGAGTTAACACGGCCCTGCATTTATCTGGATAGACCAGCGATCGAAATCGTAGTGCCATTTCCTCGAACAAACGTACTGGGAAAATATTTAGTTATTTCTGTAGTTCCGTGTTCAGCAACAGGATAATTTTACCTTTTAGATATATCTCACTTTTGACAAATTCAAAGATCTGGTGTGGACATTTGAAAGTATCGTCTCTAGGTTAAGCTGTCCCAGAAGTCCCGAACTCTTGAGGACAGTCCACGAATTTAGTTTATTGTCCCCAGAATCATCTGATTGTTGCTTTTGGGGACGCAAATTGTCGTCAAATTTTGATTTGTTGCCCTCAAATTTAGACTTCACCAGGTTGTTACACTTGTAATGAACTATGTTCTTGAAATTAGATTTCGTTTTACGCATTTCTATCTTTCTTTCTTTGTTTTCGGATTTTAACGATCACTGTGATTAACTCAGTGGTCATTAAACCCGAAAAAAAGGCTACAGTACTCACTCGTGCCTAATTTAGGGGCACTAGTTCTAGGGAAGGGAGAAAGCCAGTGTCGTAAGGCAAACACACCACCTGTGCTTTTTCCGGGTGTCAAACCCCAACCTGCTTGGCCAAACTATCGAAAAATAGGGTTTAGATCACCTCGCAGGACAAATTTTGACTTTTATGAAATAAAAAAATTCTACACGCATTGCATCCTTCAGAAAAATATAAGAATTATGCAGCTTTCTCTTAATTCAGAATGCGTATCTAAGGTAAAGTATTTCACTTTTGCAGAGTATGTTCTCTTCATCACAGCTCTGCTTTGGCGGCACAAATCACCAATTTTTTACAACTACCAGATATAGCCTTTTAATATTTTTTTATTTTCTGACGGGATTATCATTTCACTTACAGAAACAATACAATTTTTGGATTTTTGTTCGCGTATTCAGTATTAGTATATACGTGTCCCCCAAATGTGCTGTCGATTTAGGGACGCAGCGCTATTTTATCTTCAAATGAGTGTTCCAATATCTGGTCACCTTACTCTAGTTATAACTGAAACTTTTTCACTTAAAGAGAGACAACTGTGATTTTTTTTCTCAGATTCTTTGTTCACCGAACTCTACGCTGTCGTTCTAACTACGAATAGGCCATGGAAAGACAATGTTACTTTTCTTAATATTAGAGGAACTTTAAATGTGTCTAGAATCTTTCTAATGGTGAAACATACTATTGAAAGAAGTATTTATCTGCTTTGCGATAAAGTATTACATTAACGGTATCACCTGATCCTACGACCGGATACTCTTCCGAAGTTCTGACCTCAAGAAAAAAATTATAATCATTGAGCTGTCTGGAGGAGAATTTTTGTTTGTTTGTTTGTTGGTTTGTTTTTGTTTCTTTTTCGTTCAGAGCACTAAGAGCCACACCCAAATACCCGAGTGTCTAGGCTAGCGTCTGGTATCAGTAACCTGATACACAGCTGCATTTAAGAAGTGATAATGTTCCTTCCCGATGACGTCATCAGCCCACAGGGGGTCATTACTTCAAGAAATAGGACAGCATCAGAAAAAAAAGGCGCCTAAGTAATTTCGTTAAACGATTTCGCCGAGGGCGAGCATCTGTGGTTTCAATTTTCTCTAAGTGAAATCTTCATTTTACATTTATGGTTAACGTAGCATTACGGCTGTCTTCATGATAATATTTTACTTTCGTTAATAAGATTACACGATCCACGCACCAGTTTAAAGATATCTTAAAACACAACCAGCATATGTAGTGCTTTTTTTTTTTCCTTTTTTTTTTTTTTTTTTTTTTTTCTGTGCGTACGTCCTCATTACTAGAATTACAATTCCTTCTTTCTCACTGTGCGAAACAGACATTCCATTATGCCAGGTAGCTTTTTTTCTCGGGAGCAAGTGTTCCTCGAATTTTATAACTGAAAGCAATGGGAAGGATGCCACCGGAAATAATGAATAGATATTTTTTTCTGCAGTTTATTTTGTGGTTTTTGTGGATCAGAAATGAAATTACCATTTCCTCGTTGCATGAAATAATGAACTAAAAACTATGTTTTGGCGTTTATTTCAGCCATATGTTATCACAAGCCATTTATTATGGGTGCACTTTATTGCTCTTAAATAGTCAGAATGACTTTTGTTTTTTTGATTGGAGGTTTAACGACAACGGTGAGCAACTCAATGGGCTATAAGCAATCGCCCGTCACTCATTTTGGGCCAATGCCTCCAGGGAAGGGACAGAGCCAATGCCGTAAGGCAAGTACAGCATTCATGCCTCACCGGGATTCGAACCCTGAACCATCTCGGACGAATGACCACACGCCAGCGCCACCGGGGCGGCCAGAATGACTATTCAACGTCCAATTCCATGCCAACAAAACACATAATAAATATTATACTTACAGCAAAATCCTCAGAGTAACTGATTTATTTCTTAACAGAGTACAATAACACCACAACTTTCGAAGACTTGGCAGCATATTACACAGTCAAGTCACATTGTTGTGACCACCTCCTACTTTTGAGGCCAACAGCGCGCAGCCAATGAAAGAAGGCACGTGTCGTGAGCTGGCTTGGAGAGGGTATACACTGAGTGGCCACTTTATTATGACCACCTGACAGTTTTAAGCAAAAGAGCTATGGCTGCACGCTGTTGCCTCCAGAGGGCGAGAATAGTATAAAAAGGGAAAGCTTAGTGCTTGCGACAGCAGTGGAAGTGATTTTTGGAAGACGAGATGGGTAAAAAAGGCGATTTGACGGACTTTCAAAGTGGGATGATTGCAGGAGCTCGGAGCCATGGAGCGAGTATCACCGAAACCGCCGCATTCGTGAAATGTTCCAGAGCAGCTGTTGTTAAAGTGTTTAAAGACGGGACTGTCAGCCAAAGAACTGGGTCTCTACGTGCAACGTGTGGTCGTCATAGACTAGTGACAGCTCGGGCGAAACGGAGAGTGTCCAGACTGGTAACAGAAAACAGAAGGGCAACAGTGCAGCAAATGACAGACCATCTTAATCAAGGATCCCCTGAAATGATCAATGCCCGCACTGTTCGCCGTACACTGCAGCGGATGGCATATGGCAGCCGAAGGCCCGTTCGAACACCCTTGATGCCTGCAGTTAACAAGAGAAAACGTCTCCAGTTCGCACAGGAGCACAAGGATTGGACAGTCGATAAATGGAAACAAATTATGTAGTCCGATGAATCACGTTTTCAGTTGCACCATGCCGATGGCCGAGTGAGAATTTGGCGGTAACAGCACGAAAGCATGGACCCCAAATGCATTGCTACAACCCTTCAAGCTGGTGGAGACAACGTTATGGTTTGGGCAATGTTTTCCTGGCATGCTTTGGGCCCTTTAATTCGTGTTGATCAACGTCTGACTGGCACATCATATCTAAACATCGTTGCGGTCCACGTGCATCCTGTCATGTGGATGGTTTATCCCAATGGCGATGGCTACTTTCAACAAGATAATGCGTCCTGCCAGAGTGCTCGTATTGTACAGGATTGGTTTCAGGAACATGGCGGCGAGTTTATTTTGCTTAGGTAGCCCCCACAGTCTTCAGATCTCAACCCCATTTAGAATTTGTGGGATGAAGTTGAACGAGCTATCAGACAGCTGGATCTACAACCCTGCAATCTCACACTCCTGGAAAGTGCTATTCATCAATCATGGTCTGATTTCACAAACCACCTATCAACATCTGGTGGAGTCCATGCCACGAAGAATTTAATTTCATTTCATTTATTGCATTTTAGTTGTTACAGACATGTTATTACATAATCATAAATATATAACACAAATAATATATTTCTGTAACAACAGGGAATGAGGAGGGAAAAGGCCTGATAGGCCTGACGTGCCTTCTTCTCCCAAAGCATCAAGATTTTCATGAAAACAAAAAAACCTAAACAAGTCAAGTCCACACAATATCAAACACAGCTAGGGTGGTACTATCAATTAATAAAGGTAATAATACTTTATGAGCTGTTGGTCAGTAAGAAATGCCTGAGTTTTCCTTTAAATATAGTAATATTATTAAGTGATACAATATCAGTACGAAATGTATTGCATAATGCAGGACCAGTATAATTAACAAATGATCTAAATCGTTCTGTTAGTGGAAACATAGGGATTAATGTGGTTTTATGTCTCGTAGAATAATCATGACTGTGAGTATTTATTGTAATTAAATCTTGGTAATAACCAATTTAATTCTAAAAAACATTAGTTTACCTATACTGTAGATATGCAGTTGTTGAATAGTTAGTATATTAAAATCGTTTGGACTGAGTCTAGCCTGAAGGACTGTATTTGAAAATTGAGTATTTTGTAGTTTAAATTGTAGTAGTCTTATGAATCTATTTTGTAACGACTTAAGTTTTTTCATATTGTATCAAGTAGTCTATACCCAAACAGATATACAATAGATTAGGTGAGATTGAATTAAAGTGTAGTATAATAAAATCATTAATTTTGGGGTTAAATTGGCCACTGCACTACTACTTATAACCCCTATATTTCTTGAGATCTTATTAAAAATGTAGTCAACATGTGAATTCGATTTTAAATCGTGCTGAATAATGATACCAAGATAGTTATGACTTTGAACAACTTCTATAGATGATCCAAGTAAATTAATATTCTGAATTAAGGAGGTGGGGGTTGACGTACTTGAAAAAACCATTACTTTTGTTTTGTCAATATTAATAGCCAGATCATTTTTAGTTAACCAATTAGTGATAGATGTAAAATGGACTTGTAATTGTCACACCAATGTCTCAACATCATTTCCATGTATTAAAATGGTTGCATCATCTGCATATAAAATGATATCTGAATTGTGTAAACAGGTACAGAAGTCATTAATATAAATATTGAATAATAATGAGCAAGTACCGAGCCCGGAGGGACCCATGAAATGACTGATTGTAAGTTAGATCTGGTATGTTCAATATCTGTATATTACTGGCGACCAGTGAGATAGTTTATAAATAGATTATGTAATGTACCCCGAATACCAATTGCGTACAATGTTGATAATAATAGGTTATGATTTAAAGTATCAAATGCTTTTGATAAATCGATGAAAAGTCCCAATGTAAATTTATTATTAATCGAATTAGATTGAATTTTATCTTTTAAGTATAAAAAGGAGATTTCTGCTGAGGAATTTGGTAAAAAGCCAAATTGATTTTTGTGCGATCGATGCATTATTAAAGGCAAAAGGTGGCCCAACAAAGTACTGAGGGGGTGGTCATAATAAAGTGGCCACTCAGTGTATAAGGTGTGCTATAGGCATTCAGAAAACATATCACTCGTTGCTGTCATGGGTAAAAAGAGCGACTTATCATATTTGCAGAAAGGGATGATTATCGTCTTTCGAGCAAAGGGTGGCGCTATTTCTGAAACAGCGCAGTTTGTGAACTGTTATCGTGATTGGATAAATGGCATCATCGCGAATAAGCGACGTGCAAACTGCGGAGCACCACGTGCCAGTGATGTGAGAGATGAACGTCGGCTGCAAAGGGGCGATCGACACGCTACAGTGGAGCATCTCACTGGCCGAATGAACCAGGGAGCTACCGGAAGTGTGTCTAAAACGACAGTTCAGCAAACCCTGCTGCGTATGGGGCTCCGATGCAGACGGATGGTCACTGTACCTATGTTAACGAAGGTGCGTCGGCAGAAAAGGCTTACATTTTCACGCAGTATCGGAATTGTACCTCCGCTAATTGGCAAAGGATTGTCTTCTTCGATGAGTCACGTTTTCTGCTTCATTGAACGGATAGACGTTGGCGTGTAAGGCGAGAAACATCGGAGAACAAACACTGTTCAACCATTGCTAGTAGAACACAAGCTGGTGAAGGCTGTGTTATGGTCTGGGGAATGTTGTCGTGGCATTCCCTGGGTCCACTCATACCTTTGGAAGGCACTACGGAACCGAATTCGTTATGAATCCATCCTTGCTGACCACGTACACCCATACATGCTAATTGTCTTCCCTGGGGTGGATTGGATCCTCCCGAACGACAATGCGACGTGTCACACAGCTAGAAATGTCAGAGAGTGGTCGGAGGAGCACGATGAAGATATCAAAGTTCTTCCTACAAACTGCATGATTCCTGGCCTCCTAATTTCCCAGATGTAAACCCAGTTGAGCATCTGCGGGACCACCACGATCGTGTTTGTTCGCTCTATGGATCCTCCATCACGTACCCTCCAGCAGCTATCGGATGCACTGCAGTCAGCATGGCTCCACATATCTGAAAACACCTTCCAGCACCTTATTGAATCACTCCCAATCAGCCCAGCTGCTGGCCGCACTACACGCGGCGGTTACTCTGGATATTAGCTGGTAGTCACATTAATGTGATTCGACCGAGTATAAGACCGAAGCTATCGAAGACAGCAGAATGTTATAAATCCGAAACTATCGGAGACATGACAGTAGAACGGTGATCTAAGCGCTGGCTTAGACTTTACTGAGAGAAGCGCAGGGTTCGAATCCCGGTGAGGCATGGATGTTGTTGTCTTACACTGTATTTCCCCATTCCCTGCAACAAGTGGCCCTAAATTAGAGATGGGCGACTGCTTATAGCCTATCGAGTTGCTCACACAGTGGTCGTTATCGCCCCCTCCCCCTCCCCCCGAAAAAGAGAGACTAAGCATCATATAATAACATAACTATCGAAGACTTTACAGCTTATAATAACACCACAAATATCGAAGACTTGGGAGCATATAATAAAAATACAACTATGGAAGATTTTACAGAATGAAATAACACTACCACTATCAAAGATTTAACGGCATATAAGAACACAACCCTTAACTAAAACACAGTCTACCGACAACTGAAAAATGCATGGGCAGGTGCATGTTTTGTGTAAATAGCAAAGATACTGAAAAGAACTCTTTGATCCGGATAATAACAGCACTTAATGACATCTATATCAAAGTAAAAACTTTGAAATGGCAATGTGCTGGCCATATTACTAGAACTGACCACCGTTGAGAAACTGAAATGTTAGACTGGATACTCAGGTGCGCGCGCACACACACGTACACACAGAAGAAATCTGAAATGGGATAGACTTTCTGATAAAAGAAGTGATCACCATTGCACAACTGAAATGTTAGACTGGAGACTAAAGTACAGAGAAAGACCCAGAGGAAAACCACGTGGGAGATAGGGGGATGGAACTCGAAAGCCAGCTGGAGTGGCATGGAGGAGATTAGAACAAGACTGAAAGTTGTGGAAGAAACTTGGGAAGACCTTCATCGAGCAGTGGATTGATAATAGTTGATGATAACACCACTACTATTAAAACCTGGACACCATATTCGTGTAATAGAAGACATTCACAGATGTGAGAAACAATGACGCGAACGAGGAACCTAATCAGTACCTACAAACTGCATGATTCCTGTTTTTATACTAGTTACCATGGCTTGACTGACAATCAGTCATAGCCCAAAAGAAGAAAAACTTATGGGCGTCCAGACGTGGCGTTCAGTATCGGAAATAAGAAGCAACCAAAATTTACATATGGGAGAAGCCAAAAAAAAAAAAAAAAAAACGGAAAGTTAAAAAGGCAGAATTCATCGCATTTTTATAACATAGCGACTTTGTCAGCAACAAGAAAGAAGACACCGAATTTTCGGGTGTAATAAGCACGTCTTTTGAATCCGTTCTGACGCAAATTAAATTTATCAAAGCTATTCAAAGTCAATGGAACCGGTATGGAAAACAATAGATCTGACGAAAGAAAGAAGATTTTCAATCGGAGTTTTAATCCCTCAGATATTGCTGTAAACGGAATCGTGAGCTTACGAACTCTTAGTAACAGAGATATCGCCAAAAATTAGATGTGACTTTACGTCCCCTGGTGGGAAAACCATGCATTATTTTAGCAAGAAAGTATTTTCAAAAGGTTTATCCATATAAGCGGTATCGGTCCAAGAAAAAAAAATTAGGCGAGTTTTCAGGAGCCCAGATTTTGCTACAAGTACATCAGAAGCAGAAATTAACACTTATGACCCCTGGTGGCCAACCATTCTTTACCAAACATTAGAAATTATGTAAAATATTTTCCATCAGGTCTTGTATACGATACAGGAATAATTTTTCAAATCTGAGCTTTAGGAGCAGAAATAATGCAGAAAACGCAATTTACCTTTGTGCCCCCTAGCGGAAAGTCTATGATTTACTTGTAAATTTGGAATTTATAGGAAAAACATTTCTCATCGGAAACTATCCAAGAAAGAAGGAATTTTTCAAATCGGACTCCTAGAAGTAGATATATTGACAAAAACAAGATATACATCTACACCCCCTGGCGTAGAAACCATGCATTATTTCAACAAGAAAATGTTCCTATAAGGTTTGTCGACATAAGTAGTATCGGTCAACAAATGACTTTTTTTCAATCGAGATTTTAGAAGCTTCAATTTTGTTGCAAATACATCAGAAGCGGAAATTAGGACTTACGCCACCTGGTGGCCAAACTATATTTTTACAAAGATTAGAAATTATATGCAAACTATTTCCCATCAGGAGCTGTATCCGGTGCAGAAAGAATTTTTCCAATCGGAGATTTAGAAGCAGAGATATAAAGGTAAACGAAATTTACATTTACGCCTCCTAGCTGGAAAGTCTATGAATTACTCAAAAATTTTGAAATTATATGAAACACATGTCGCACTGAGAACACTATGCAACAAAGAAGGAATTTTTCAAATCGGACCCCTAGAAGTAGAGAGATTGACAAAAATAAGATATACATCTACGCCCCCTGGCGTAGAAACCATGCACTATTTTAAGAAGAAAATAATTCTAAAAGGTTTGTCGACATGAGTAGTATCGGTCAACAAATGACGTTTTTTTCAATCGAGAATTTAGAAGCTCATATTTTGCTGCAAATACATCAGAAACGGAAATTAAAATTTACGCCCCCTGGTGGAAAACTATTCTTTAACAAAAATTAAAAATTATTTCAAACGATTTCCCAACAGGAGCTATATCCCGTGCAGAAAGAATTTTTCAAATCTGAGATTTAGAAGCACAGATATAGTGGGAAACGCAATTTACCGCTAGGCCCCCAAGCGGAAAGTCCATGAATTAATTTAAAATTTTGAAACTATATGAAAAACATGTCACACGGAAAACACTATCTAACAAAGACGGGATTTTTCAAATAGGACTCCTAGAAGTAGAAATATTGACAAAAATAAGATGTACATCTACGACCCCTGGTGGAGACACTGTGGAATATTTTAGGAAGAAAATATTCCGAAAAGGTTTATCGATGTAAGTGGCATCAGTCCACGAAATAATTTTTTCAATCGATATTTTAGAAGCTCACATTTTATGGCAAATACATGAGAAGCAAAAATTAACACTTACGCTTCCTAGTGGCCAAAGTATTCTTTACCAAAAATTTGAAATTATATGCAAAAGATTTTCCATCAGGATATGTATCCACTGAAGAAAATGTTTTTCAAATCGGAATTTTAGAAAAAGAGTTATTGGGGAAAGTGTAATTTACTTTTACGCCCCCTAGCGGAAAATCTATGCGTAATTTGAAAAAGTAACTATATCTAAAATACTCTTCGACATAAATGGAATTGAAAGATTAAAAAAAAATTCAACCTGATGTTTAGAAGCAAATATGTGGAATAAAACGTATTTTTGAATTCGACATCATCTGCATTTACGCCTGCTAGCGGCGAAATTGTGCATCGTAAAAAAAACGAAATGAAGGATCATCATTCGCATATTTCAAGATTCCTAATGCAAAAATAATTTTTCAAATCGGACTAATAGTTGCCGAGATATCGTGGGTACAGACGGACGGACAAACCGATAACATAAGCATGATCTTTCTTTGCAAAAGTCGTGTTTTTTGACAGTTTTATTCTCAAATTTAATTCAACATTCAATACATTTCAATACCGTTTTCAGAAAGATGCTGATGAGAGATTAGTTCGGAATTTTTGGGCTGTGATGAAAGCTATAACGGATTTCAATTTTTTTTAGGTTAAAAGTGAATATTAATTTCTGAAACTCAACTCAAAATCATTGAAGATGAGTTCAAAATTTGCTTTAAAAGCAGTGTCACAAGACAGTTCGAATAATGAATATTCAATGTAATATTTCCTCATTTTCAGTGTCTACTATAAACGAGTTATTGATTCACACATTTTACTGACGGAATGCAGAAAAATATATATTTATGCTTTATTGTGAGGCCTGCAGGACAAGATGTTCTTTTAGGATATCTGTACACCTTCCGAGAGGATTTTTTCAAATTATTTGAATTTGTTTCTGCATTTCATAATAGAATATGGCTGAAAATATAGAATAACATAAAGAACAAGTTTCTGAATTTTCATATTCACTTTTAGTTCAAATAATAGGTAAAAATATCAAAAAATTAACACCCGCAAAACATAACTCAAAACAAAATCAATATATTTTCATTTTTAAAGTTGTATTATGATGACAATAACATCCTCTAGGGAATAGAATATTCCCATTATCATAACGGAGTTATTTAAAAAGCTGTAAAAGTTAAAGTACTGTCGAAAAGAAAATCTTTCAAAATTTATACCAATTCATAATTCGTACAATAAAAATAAACTAACGGATGTACAGTTATGGGAATAGTCTATTCCATTTACAGGAATATATTGCAAGAAAATATATAGTTTCAAGGCATTTGAAGAATAATATTTTGCGTTATGATGTTTTGCATGAAGGCAAGATATAAAAAAATTCATTTCGAGAAAAAGCTAAAAATAACTTTTGAACACAAATCCTACTTTAAAAATCAAAGTTAAACGTTAAAGTGCCCTTGATTTATAAATTTCACCATCTTTATTATGCAAAATAGTTATTTTTTTCATCCTGAGGGCTCACAAAGCTTTTCTACTTTTTTTTTTTTTTTTGCGACAGGGGTTGCATGCCTTTTCCAGTCATGCATTTGAATGTTATATATATGTCTATTATCCTGCAATATTGAATTTTCAATGTTCAACTTGGCTAGTACTTTCAAAAAACAACCTTGAAACCAATAATCAAATTGTATGCCGCATCATATATGCCTAATTTCATATTTCTGAGGCAAACGAATACCTCGTTCGGTATTTCCTGCCATATCATAACTTTGTTGCCAGTTACTTGAACAAAACATGTGTTTGTCAGATCCTTTTTAAGTATTTTAAATAATTGAAATTTTAATTTCTGTTTTGATTTATGTGTAGGATCAAATTTAAGCGTTCGTATTTAATAAAATTGAAATGTAAATAAACATTTAAGCTCACTTCTGGTTAGCGTAACAGTACTTCCGGTTCTGAAAAGTAACATTAAAATAACTGTAACACGTGTTCTAAAACAGATAGAAAAAAATTTTAAACGGATTTAGAAAGATAAAAAAAAACAGGCTTCAATATTAGAACGAAATTGAGGAAATCGGTATTTTGATCGAAAATTGCTTTTTAAAGGTGATAGATTTACGGTATATGGATGGATACCTTAATAGAACTTTTAGGAAGTCAGGGAGAGTGTCTGCAAAAGTGATGGTGATACCTAGAGCACTGTAGTCTTAACTTTTTAAGTAATACATTTGACAAGACGTGTAATTGCTTTGTCCAAAACTTGAAGAAATCACCCTCTTACACACGGCAGATCTGCGGCTGCTGTAAATAAATTTTGACGCCTGTCGTGCACGTAATCCTGACTATTTTCCCACATCCTCCACGAGGAATGATACTGTGTCTTCGCGCTTTTTCTTTCGCAGCGCAGAGATAGGGCAATTGGAGAGCGATCGTATTATTTACAACACACTGCATAGCGATCGTATTATTTAAAACCCAATACAGTGCAATCGTATTACAACACAAAATCAAAGAGCCGAACACTTTCAATCTGTAGGACATGCAGCGTTTTAAAAGTTAAACTAGGCATTTATTTAGACAAAGCTAAATATATCTTAAAGCAAAATATGAATTTTGGGTTAATTATTGTGCGTGTTCACACAATAACTAACTTTTTTTAATAGACAAGCAGTCGGGGCCGTGTCCCATTGTTTGGGAAACCCTAATACCAGACAATATACCACCTCTTACTTTTATATCCACTGGCTCCAGGAAAGAAAGAGAACCAGGTCCAGAATTGACAAGCGCAACATTCGTCTGGATTCGAACCCAGAAGTATGATTGTTTTCTATTTCGGGATATAACGACCACTGTGAGTAGCTCTATGGGCTACTGTATAAGTAAGCCAAAGTTAGGGTCACACGTTAAAAGGAAGAGATGGAGCTAGTGCCATAAAATACATGCAACCAGTGCCTCATACGGGACTAGAACCCGTTCACATCTCGGGCGAACAAGTCATGAACCATCTGTTAAACCACTGGGCCACCGGGGAACGATGTGTCAGAAGCCTTCCTCTAGATCACTCGACGACACATCTTTTTGAAAGATTCAGTTAGCATCCTAAATGTATTTTCTTTCATTTTAACATGCGCAATGCTATTTTAAAATATTAACTCGAAACTTTTCCGAACCTCCGTGTGCTGCTTTTAGATGTTTATCGTGCCAAATATAACTATGACCCCTAGTGTGAAATTTTTAAACTAAAAAATTGTGAAACGCGTGGACTTAGATGTCGGATTTGGAGGAAAGTGTTGCTATGAAATGAAAAATGAAATTTCCCAGTATCGATTTTTACGACCTCCCTTGTGTTGAAAATCGTTTATGATAAAGGTTTTGGCCGCACAGTTGACCAAGTGGTATGACGCGCTGGCTTCTGACCAGACGTCCGTGATGGCTCATGTTCCAATGCTGCATTGGTGCTGTGTTTGTTCAATTGCGCTGGTTTTCTACCTAACCAAAACGAAATGGCCCTTAATTAGAGACGGTCGATTTCTTTATAGCCGCCAGAGTTGCTAGTGCAGGTCGCTAAACCCTGAAACTAAAAAGAAATGACCGTGTGGCATTTTAAATAACAATTTAGCGAGAAGGACAGAAGTGTGTGAAGACAATCTAACCCTAGTACAACTCATTCAAAGAAATGTAAAATTGCATTAATCAGTTATTAAATTGCAAGAATATGTCAGCTCAAACTTTTGAAAATCATTTCTTTAGAACAAGGGTTCTCGCAGTGAATTTAGAGTCAATTAGATGTTTACCAGTGGCGTAACGAACACCCCGCAGCCCCCCGCAGCTGCGGGGGGCGCAGGTAACGAAGGGGCGTACTGCAGCTGTCAGTTATATTATAGTTTTATGAAAAACGTCGAACACGCACAATAATTAACCCAAAATTCATATTTTGTTTTAAGATATATTTAGTTTTGCCTGAATAAATGCCTAGTTTCACTTTTAAAACACTGAATGTCCTACAGATTGAAAGTGTTTGGCTCTTTGACTTCGGGTTGTAATACGATTGCTCTGCAATGGGTTGTAAATAATACGATCGCTCTCCAATCGCCCTCTCTCTGCGCTGCGAAGGAAAAGCGCGAGGACAAAGTAGCATTTCCCGAGGAGGATGTGGAAAAACAGTCAGGATTACGTGCACGACAGGCGTCAAAATTTATTCACAGCAGCCGCAGATCTGCCTTGTGTAAGAGGGTGATTTCTTCAAGTGATTTATTTTAGTTTTGGACAAAGCAATTACAAGTCTTGCCAAATGTGTTACTTAAAAAGTTAAGACTACAGGGCTCTAGGTATCACCATCACTTTTGCAGACACTCTCCCTGACTTCCTAAAACCTACCCCCACCCTAACCACCAAACACACCGCAAAAAATGCATCCTCCTCCCTCGTGTTCGAAATCCTAGAAAAATTACTGTGCTTAGGGGTGTTGCAGTAAATCTTGGGGGGGAGGGGGGCGCATATTGTGCTAGTTACGCCACTGATGGATGCCGCTGAATTTTCGGGCCAAAATCTTTGATTTTAACAAATGTGTTATGAATGATATAAAATGTAACGACCATAAAAAAATTCTTAGTCATTATGAGAGTTTATATGACGTCTTAAAAAAACCTTTATCATATCGAAAGAAATCGGATGCAAAATAGAATTTTCTAAATCTGTCTTTTAGAAGCAGAGAAATGGTTACATAAAGAAATATATATATATATATATATATATATATATATACTTAAGAGCAAAACTGAAGACTAAGGAAAAACTTTAGAATTTAAAACGAAGGTTGCAAAATAACCTGAAAATCAAAACGCGCAACGCAGCAGTTTTGAAAATTCAGAATTCACATTCTATAAAGAAGATACCTAAGCAAAAAAATACATATATAATTTTGACTCACACCTAGTACAACATAGAAAAGGTTATGTATCTACCTGTGTGAGTAAAAGGAGAAAAGATAAAAAAATAAAATAAAACAACTGAATGTAGAAGGTGTCGAGAATACTGAGCCTTGGCTTTATCAAGGACCGGCAAAAACTCTGCATTTTCTCACTTCCACAAAGACCTAGTTGGAAATGGGTTTCTGCAAGGCCATAGATGCAAGTAACATTCCCACCTAAAATAGTTTAACAAATATATATATGTCATGTCCTCCGTAGAGTTGCATGACCTAGCACTAGTTAACAATTTCGCTTGCATCCATTAACCTTCCTGGCCCGACCCATGCTCTTCATCTGTTACTATTAAACAGAGAGAAGAAGATTAAAGAGAACTCAAGCTGTGAGAGTGACATAATAATTAGAAATGATTTTCAGCCATAACGAAATTCCAAGTTCGTTTGAGAGAGAATTTAAACCTGAAAATCGATGCAAAAGAAATCCAAATTTTTAAATTGCAATTAAAAAAGGAAATATTAATTTTTAACGAACAGATTTTTGAAAGAAAACTTGAGTCTAAAACCCCCTACTCTACAACTTATGACAGCACGAAAACGAGAATAAGTTAAAGATAATAATTAACTAAAGAAAACTTTGTGAAAGTTATATACCTTAAACAGTTAGTTGCAATATGTACAAAGTATTTCAGCAGTGCTTTAAGTGCATAATTAATTAGTTATTAAGAACTTAACTACTTTGAAAAAACAGCGCATAGACAGCGCATAGAAAAGGAACAAGCTTAGCCATCTTCTGTTCCTAGGTACCCCAAAAGACGCTCAAAGTTACAGAGAAAAGAAAGAGTTAAAACCCGCAAAAATGTTAACAGACAAACCAATGCCTAAAAGCTGAAAAGCTAAAAAACGACAGAGAAAAAGTACATGAAGTACAAACATTGAACTTATAAAACCTAGAACCCAAAAACAGGGAAGAGAGCTTACCTCTTGTGTGACAAAAACATTTCTCCTCACAAGAGAAGAACATGGCTGACCTCTTCCGCCACTCCCTAGACGCTGGGGGCAGTGAGGGTGGGGCTGATGGCCTCCTCATGCAGCAAGAAACCAACGCGCGGAGATTTTAACCAGAGAAAAAAATATATAAACTTAAGACTGTGGATCTGTATGATCAGAAAGAGCAGAATTAACTCTCCAGAATACATATATACTCCCAATCCTACAGGCAGAACTCGGCACGACGAAAAATTATAATATACACTCTTTACCGAAAAAGAACGAAGCACCCGGAGAAACTCATTCGATCCTGACAGAACTCCTCATGCAAATACCTCAGAGTCGAATATACAAATGATTAAAAAATAACGACCAATGACGAAACAGTGGCCCGCAACAGCGCATTTGAACTGCGCATCGAGGAGGGTATATCAGAAGCAAAGCTCTTACGCATGGACAGTTGTGACAGAGGATTCCTGTTGCATTAATCTCCACGGACTCTGAAGATGCCCCGACGTCTGATCCGTGCACAACACGAGCAGTTGAGCGAGTTTGTTGGAGGACGTATAAATTAACTGAGAAAGGACTGGTGGATCGCCAGACATTTGGGTCGGGACGACGCGGCAATCGGAAGATGTTGGCGCTAATGGGGCGAGGAGAATACTAACCAGCTGCACGCAGTCAGTATTTGGCCGAGGGCAACGACAGAAGGGGAGAATTGAGCGATTGTTAGAGTCGCACGAACAGAGCCAAATTCGTTGCTCTCAACCAATCTTAGAGATGTTGCGACGACAACAGGTATGAAGTAGCCATCCGGACCGTTGCCAGACGGCTTGTGGCACAGGGGCTAGATTTACGGCCACCCCGGTGGCGCAGTGGTCTAAGCGCTGGCTTCTGATCATTCGTCCGTGATGGGTCTGAGTTCGACTTTCGGGGAGGCATGGATGTCGTGTTTGTCTTAATGTCCTGGCTCTCTCCCTTCCCTGGAACCAGTGGTCCCAAATTAGGGACGGGCTACTGCTTATAACCCATTTAGTTGCTTACAGTGGTCGCTAAACACCTAAACAAAAGAAACATTTTCTGGACCCTAACGGCCAGACTGTGCATTAATTTGAGAAGGAAATACACACAAAATGCTTTCATAACTAGTATTTAACCAAAAAATGTTTTCCGTCTGGTTTTTATTCCCCCAGATATTGCTGTAAACATGTTGTAAACGGAAACGAACTTACGTCGTGTAGCGGCACACTTGGGCGTTAAGAAAATTTGAAATCTTATGAGAAATATTTCGTACTGGAAACGCTCTCCAACAAATAATTTTTCAAATCGGACTCATAGAAGAGGAGGTATCGGCAAAAGTAAGATATATATCTATGCTCCTGGCGGACAAACTGTACACTATTTTAAGCAGGAGGTATTCTCAAAAGGTCTTCCATGGAAAGAAGTAGGTTCTACGAAATATGTTTTTCAATCGAGATTTCAGAAGCTCGGATTTTGATTGTAATAGAAGGACAGAATATAGATGGACAGCTGAAATTTTAGACTGGATTCCAAGGGAGAGGAAAAGACCCAGAAGACCACATGGGAGATAGGTGGATGAAATTCGAAAGTATGCGGGAGTAACATGGAGGAGACTGGCACAAGACAGACCTTTGTGGAAGCAACGTGGGGAGACCATCGTCCAGCAGTGGATTGATAATGGCTGACAATGCTGATGATGACATCAAATATCAAACTACAATACTAACGAACTTGTTTGGGCGGTATTAGCTTTTCAATAAAACGCTGAGTCCGACCGTTTTATACCTCCAGGGCGATATATTTGCATATCTACAACATCGGCGGCCAGCTGCATTTAAACCCGCAAGTGAGTCACAGAGCACCTGTACCTCACTGATTAGTTGTTTAGTTGTTTAGTTGTACCTCACTGATTAGTTGTTTAGTTGTTTGACGTTCGTATTGTTTATTGTTTAGTTTGACGTTCGTATTTCAGTAGGTATTACTGCTGGTTCCGTATTAACTGCAATGGACAGAGAAAGTGAAATAGAAAAAATGAGTTGCGTTTCTTACAGCACTCAGTCATCAACGAACTGCAGTGACAAAACTCCAGAATCCCCACATTGAAAAATTAAAAACATGTCTAATTCATTGCAAATTCAAATGTAGCCAAAAGATATCTGAGGATGAACGTTTTGAATTGAACAAAACATACAATTGTTTGCCAAATTAAACAGAAACGAGACATATCATAATTAACACTACAGAACGTTCTCACGTGGTTAGGCCAAAGAGAAAATTGTTTGATGATCCTAATGTGTCTGACGATGAAGACACTGATAATGTTGATGGGTTACCAAGAAATAATCAAATGCAGTCAAGAAGGAATTATTCATTCAAGTATTTCTTTCATGTCAAAAGATGAGAAAATTCAAGTATGTAAACAATTTTATTTGGGAACTTTATCCATATCACTGAAGACAGTATATACTGCACACATGACTAAAAATACTCAGATCAACACAGCCAATCCTGTTCACAGAGACAAAAGTATTGGCAGTAGAAGAGTGCCAGAGGGTAATGCTGATTTTGCCCTGAAACATATTAAATCATTTCCAAAAGTTGATCACACTATCGTAGGGATACTACAATGAGAGAATACCTTGATTCGAATCTATGCATTTCCAAAATGTATCTTTTATATAAAGAGAAATGTACAGAGCAAAACATTCATTCTGTTAATGAACTATGTATTACAAAATTTTCGTGACGAAATTTAATTTAGGGTTTCGTGTTCTAAATAGCTATCATTGTAACTTGTACCGAAAAAAATGCAAAGTTACTGAGAAGACAGGAACACTTACTGATGACTTAAAAAAATAGTTATCAGCATCACGAAATTGTTAAAAAAGCAATGAGAGAAGAGAAAAGAAGAATAAAGACAAAACAGGAGGTGAATCAGTGCTTTTGTTTGACCTTGAAAGTGTTCTTGCTCTTCCACGATCAGACGTAAGTTGCTTTTTCTATCTTCGTAAATTAAATGTTTACAATTTAACCGGGTACCATTCAGTGACTAAAAGCGTTTATTGTGCTATCTGGCCTGACAGATTTGCAGGGCAAGCTGGAAATGACATTGCCGGTGCACTTAGAAAAATCCTTGATGTTTTGATTGAAGAAAAGGACTTCTCTGAACTAATTACATGGTCTGATTCATGTGTACCACAAAACAGGAATTCAATCATATCATATGCAGTACAACTATTTATAAAAGAAAATCAAAGCGTTACTTCAGTAACAGTGAAGTATTCTGTCCCCGGCCACTCTTGCATTCTAGAGGTAGACAGCATTAAAAGAACACTGAAACACAATGGCGTGTATTCTCCAATTGGAGTCGTCGGAGCATTACTAAAAGTTAATCAAAGGAATCCGTATAGAATTATACAAATGAAACCACAAGATTTCAAAGATTTTTACTACGCCTGCAAAGCTTTTGAACTATTATAAGCTTATTCCTTACACTCTAGTGGCAAGCTTGAAGTTCACAAACAAGCTACATGAAGTGGGCTACAAAGTTAAACATTAACCTGATACTGATGAATAAATTTTTAATATTAAATTTCAGACATCAAACAGGAAATCAGTTATTCGTCCATGAGTCTTTGGTAGCTAAAGTGCAGAGAACAAAAAGTGAAACATCTGAATTAAAGAAAAAGGACATTAAAGCTGTTTTTTCTTTCATGCCATTACAAGACAGGCAATATTATTGTGCAGCACTAAATATAAAGTATGCTCCTTTGCAGTAATATTGTAGACTTTGTTTTATGTTATTTCTCATTTTGTTTGAAATACATTATTTTGTTTATGTAATAACCTACTTATGTTTGCTTTTCACCTTTTTAATATTTCAAACTTAACATTTCAATCCATACTACAGACATTTTGTACTCATGTTATAAAGTTACAAATTGTACTGGAATTAACTAAATACCTTAGTTCGACAAAGTTGCATGTTCACTTACACCTTTGTCACTTTCCCGAATTGGCAATATGAGAGTGACAAGGTTCTAACTGCAAAACGGACTATGTCACTTTTCTATATATAAACACAATGTTTCGTCTGAAAGTAGGCTAAAGTTATTTATAACATGCTTCAATAAGTGTTCAACATTTCACTTTGCCGAAACTCCATTAAAAAACAAACTTACAACAAAATGAAACTTTGAACTCCTTTTTCTCAAAACACTGCTCTGATCAGTTAGAACCTTCTCAAAGTAGGGCACCGATATTCCGCTTCTCCGCTGTACGGCTAAACATAACCGTTGCGCCGGATTTTTTTTCTTAATGAAACACTGGGTGGGAAAGTTAAGACTGCGAAATACCTTATATTTTATGATTACACGTGTCAGACATAAAATCCTATTTATTGTACTTTGCCAAAAAGCTGGATATCGGGCGGGCCATGCATAATTGTAAATTTACTCCGTGTAATGAGATTTTCGTAGACAGATCAAAGAGCACGTGGTTAACCTGGGACAAGGTTTTGCGTATCCATTGCAATAAGCATTTTTTGAGACTGACTTCGGCAAAAGAAGATATCTAAGTAAATATCAATATACATGTATATTCAGTCCACTTAACGAGAAAACTGCGCATGTTCTCTATTACAGCTCTCAGGTGCAAAAATAATGAGCCAATCTCTCATTCATTTGCCGATACTACGACACAGAGGTTCGGACCAAGTGATGCGTATAATTATTAGCACGTCTTTCGTATAAAAAAAGTACGTGCTTTGTCCGTACTTCCATCCGTATGTGGACACCATATCTCTTCCACTATTAGTCCGATTTTATTTTTATTTTGTTCGCAGTGATAAGCTTGAAATGTGAGAACGATAACCCTTGCTCTCCTGTTTTTTCCAATGCATAACTTCATTTCTAGAGGGCATAAACGCAGATGCAATCGAATTCAAAATACACTGCTGGTCAATTGCTAAGGACGGATCATAAACGGCTATGTAGCGCATAAAAAAGTAAGTGTGGTTGGATGCCAAGTGAAATGAAATAATGTCAGAATGCCAGGACATTACAAGAAAGACAATTTATTGTGCTCTGAAATCCAGAAGGCTTTGGAACGTGTTCAAGGGACAAACAGGCCATTTTGTGCAGAATACGTAAACGTGAAAAAAATGCAATTACCGTCCGCAGGCGTTCCAGCGTAAGATGTCAATACGGGATATGGCCACCATGGAGGGCGATGCAAGATTCCACACGTCGTGTCATGCTTTGCACAACATTATCAAGCAGCTGTTGGGGTAATTTATCCCATTCCTCTGTCAGTGCACGGATGAGGGTGTCCTTGTTTATTGGAGGGCATTGGCGACCAGCAAGACTCCTCCCCAAAGCATCCCACACATTTTCAATGGGATTCAGATCTGGAGAACGTGCTGGCCATACGAGGCGTTGAATATCCTCGCTCTCAAGACACTCCTGGACAGCGACTGTTCAATGACATGTTGCGTTGTCGTCCATGAAAATGAATCTATCACCGACAGCACCACGGAAAATGCGAACATGAGGTAGCAGAACATCATTAATGAATCGTTGGCCAGTCATAGTCCCAGTTGGAAGCACATACAGGGACGTACAGCCATTGATCATGATGCCAGCCCATACCATGACACTACATGTCGGATATCGGTTTCTTTCCTTTATGTTTGCTGGACAATATGCAGTACCACTATTACGCCAGATCAGTTGTCGTCGACAATAAGACGATAGACTGTATCTACTCTCATCTGAGAAGAGAACAGCCGACTAGTCGTTATCAGTCAAATTGCGACGTTGATGGCAGCATTGTAAACGGGCGGTGCGGTGACGTCTGGACAATGGGATGCACACAACAGGACGTCGGGCGTATAGTTCTCCTTCATGCAAACGTCTGGCGACAGTTTTTCGGGAGATCCGCTTGCCAGTAGCAGCCATAAACTGATTTGCTACCTCACTAGCTGTGCTGCGCCGGTGTCTTTTTGTTGATAGCACTATGTACCGATCTTCTGCAGGTGTTGTACTGTGAACACGACTTCCCCCGTGACGTTTGCTACACTCTCCATTTGTTTGAAATGATTTCCAAAGCCTTGAAACAACACTGTGGTTGACGTCGAACTCCCTGGCAACATCTCTTATTGTTCGCCCTTCTTCAATCTTGCCAATAATACGGCCACGCGTAAAATCATCTAGGTGATGTCGGGAAGACATACTGAAAATTGCAAGTTCGTCAATTGATTCTTTCCCTTTCAACTTTGCGTTTCAACAACAACGGTCAATACACGTCAGATCCTTTATATCTCTTATCAGCGCTATGACGTCACGAACAAGTTCGGCAATCCAAAATTTGCATACGCACAACACGTCTTACTGTATCCCGCACTGATGCTAATTTCTACATTTTCCTGCCTTCCATTTTATGGTTGCTATCGTTACTATTGTCATCCGTCCTTAGCAATTGTCCGGCAGTGTACATTTTATTTCATATGGTTCATCCTTAATATCCTATTGAAAAAATTATTTATTTCCTTCGATGCCACTTATAACGAAGAATGTTTTGAGTGCAATTTCTTTTTCAAGTAATGCATAGATTGTCCGCTAGGGGCGCAAAATTAAATTGCGATTTTCCCTATATTTCTGCTACTAAAAGTCTCGTTTGAAATATTATTTCTGCGTCTGATACAGCTCCTGGTGGGGAAACGTCATACATACAATTTCTAATTTTTTGTGAAGAATGGTTAGGCCACCTGGGGGTGTAAGTACTTATTTCAGTTTTTGACGTATTTGCAGCAAAATCTGCACTTCCAGAAACTCGTGAAAGTGAAAAGAAACTCGATTTAAAAAATTATTTCGTCGACCGATCCCGCTCACCCGGGAAAATCCTTTCAGATTACTTTATGCTTAAAATAATCCATAGTTTTTCCAACAGGGGATATATATCTTATTTTTGTCAATATCTCTGCTTCTATAAGTCCGATTGGAAAATTCCTTTCTTTATCAGAAAGCGTTTCCAGTACAAAATGTTTCTGATATAATTACATTTTTTTCTTACCGCACAATTGCGCCGCTAGAGAGCGTAACCTGATGTTTCGGTTTACAGCATTTTTGCAGAAATATCTACGGGACAAAATACCAGATTGAAAAAATAGTTTTCCGATCGTATGCTACTTTTTACGAAAACATCTTGCGCATATTTTCTTTCCAAAATAACGTAAAATTTCCCCACAACGAGGCGCAAGTTGTCAATCTGTTTTTCTCATTATCTCTACTTCTAAATGTCCAATTTAAAACATTTTTTAACAACGGATACTATTTACTATGTGGGGTAAATTTAGGTGTTTACTTAGAGGTTTTTTTTGTAGTTCACATTTCTGCTGCTAGGTGGTGTAGTACTTCTGTTTAAAGCTGTATCTCTGTTTCTAAAAACCCTATTGAGAAATTTCTTTCTTTTTTACTGTATGGCATTTGCTACAATAAAGGTGTAGAGCATTATCGTCTTTAAATAATACACAGATTGCCGCTAGGTCAAAGCTTTTTTCTCGCTATATCTGCTTCCGGGAGACTTATTTGGAGAGGTATTATTCCATAGCATAGCTTTTGCCACGAGAATACTTTACGCTCATTTTCAACTTTTCTATTATTCAAAATTCTTCCGCTAAGAGGCGTCGAGTTATCTCATGTTTCCTTCGATATTTCTTCTTTTAACTGTTCGATTTGAAAATCCCTTTTTCTCTGATAATTTGTTTCTGCTATGAGGAAATTGTTGTGCACCATTTGTTAATTTTCGTAACATTCTTTTCAGCTGATGGTTGGAGTAAGTAGCTGTTTCTATTTCTAGATGTTTTATTGATTATAGAATTCCGGTTCATTTTTTGACTATTAATAACTTTGATTAATTTTATTCGTGTCGGAAAGGAGTCAAAAGATGTACTCATTGCAACTGAAAATTCAGTGTCATCTTTCTTGTTTTTTATGTTTAGTTTCTCTCTCGGGTTTAACGATCCTTATCACCGACTGGGCTGGTTAATTAGTTTTTGTGTCAAATGCATCTCGTGTAAAATAAAAAAAAAGCACATTATTAAGTGAACTTTTACCAAAAATAATGTACTTATCAAAATGTACTTATTGATATATCCTGGAGATATTTGAGAACCAGGTTTTCCAGTATATTTACAGGATCGATAATAATTTCTCTTAAAACTTCAGTACATTATTACAGGTCTCGTGAATTAGTCTTCTTACGAAAACAGAATTCCTAATTAATTTGTTACTTGGACCTGACAATGTGTTACTAACAACAAATTTGCTAAAACCTGACAGTGTGTTACTTGTTACTAACACCTTACAATGGGTGCACATTCACAGTCTGGACATAGCGGGAAAATTTTCCTTTTGTATATTGCAAATTTGTCTACCAAAAAGATTTCATCCCCAGTTTACACGAGTAGGACGAGGATAAGTGCGAACGAATGAAGCACATCGTCCATGTTGTTGGAAAAGTACTCGATTGGATTAAGATTATAGAATTGGGCATGCGACAGAGGGTGTTGGAAGTTTCCGTTATCTCCATCAAACCGATTGTACATAGTCTGGGTGCTATGAACAGTAGTGCTGGCATCTTGGAACACAACTGTTTCAAGAAAAGCATGGTAAACCACGAACAACCTGTTGTCTGGGCGTAATCGTACGGGTAGAGAAGCAAGGATAAACGCAGTGAATGCCAAATAAACTCGTGACAATCTCACTTCCTTCAGGCAGCCACGGTGGAGTAATGGTCTAAGCTCTGTGCTTCTTACCATTGTTCCGAGATTGGTATGGTTCAAACACAGGTGGGGGGCCTGGATGTTGTGTTTGTTTTACGGCACTGGCTCTCTCCCTCCCTGGAACCACCGGGTCTAAATTAGGGACAGGCGACTAATGATATTCCACTGAGTTTCTCACGGTGGTAGTTAAACACCCAAACAAAAAAATTAAAAAAGCTTTCTGCAGAACCTTCAGCAATAGTATCTACACACAGAGAGTCCATGATTTTGTGGAGTTGCCATAACTATCTCCTCACTTATTTTGCATATTATGAGATCTACTGGACACCACGAAACTTCTTCAGCTCTCTGTCACCCAGTTTCACCGTTCGTTTCCCTCTGGTCAGTTATTTTCGAAAAAGAACTTGTTTCAAGTCTCTACAGTAGGCCGGAGTGTAAAAAAAAAATATTCGAATTTCGATATGCCCTAGTGTGGAAACGTTGGGTATTGCTACGTAAACCATCTGCAAAACATTTAGCGAAATTCAAATAATATCTTACGGTTCCACTTTACCTCCAAAATTTCGATATTTGGGTAAAATCGTTACATTTTCATGTCTGTTGTGAGAAAAGAACAATGTTTGTTCTTTTCTCACAACGGACATGAAAATGACTTTTCCTAGCGCGCAAAAATTATCTGTTGACACCTAAAAAATATTATTAATTTTTCAGGCAAAGCAACTAATATCTTAGGTTCCAATTTAATGTTACAGTACTCCATGTTTAAGGAAAATTGCAATACTTTGATACCTAGTGTTCACTATGTGATTTGTTTCCTAGTTGTGTTAGTGTGTGTACTACTGCACTGAAAGCACAACATGTTGTGCAAATGTGCAGTAGTGCACACTGCACACGGTGCAGCTCTTCATAGTTTTCATGTTTCAGAAAATACCCAGAACTCATCATGAGGAGGTGGGTGCACAGCGAGTTCCACCTGTGCTCAACCCAACCGCCCATCCATTAGGGCAAATCAATTTTATGTTCTTTTTTAATCTTCAATTTCCTGTTCTTTATTAATTTTGACCCGGAAATCTGATTTACTTTCGAAGGCTGACATTATTTGTCGTGCTTCCAACCGTACTCTAAAGATCAATCCCTTTGTTTTTCTTCGCAAACAGCAGCATATGCTTCTGTCGTCAACTTAACGCATCGCTCCACTCCCTGATTGTGACAAAGGACGTTTTGCATGCCCAATCGCTTAATAATGTCTTTACAGTCACTGTTGCATAGGTTCATTATTTCATCGTCGGTTAAATGAACAGTTAATGGCGGTTCACTTAGGGCACATGATAGCCAGTCAGTTAGGTTAAAATAATCCTCCCCTGGAAGTTGAACTGAGGAATTTCAAATACACGGATTGCATCGCAGTTTTGTGCCCTGGCTTCTAAGAATCCTGCGGAAGACAAGTTCTCTGATGTTTCCTCTCATCTGTGATCGTAGCCAGAAGCATTGATTCTGGATGGCCAAAATAGCCATTCCTTTGGAATACGTGGTGCAGAACGCTCTTTAATTCCTGAAAAATTGTGCACATCTTTTAGGTACCAGCAGATAGTTTTTCAGAACTAGGAAAAGTCTGTAACGAACATTGTTCTTTTCTCACAAAGGACAGGAAAACTTGACGATTTTACCCAAATATCGAAATTTTGGAGGTAACGTGGAACCGTAAGATATTATTTGAATTTCGCTAAAGTTTTTGCGCATCGTTTACGTAGCAATACACAATATTTCCGCACTAGAGCATATCGAAATCCGAATTTTGTTTTTAGGCTCCGACCTACTCTACACTCTTCCAAAGCTTCATAATTTGCCGTTCCAGGCTCATCACTCTTCCAGGTGTCAGCGTTCACAGAAACACCCACTTGCTGACCTGAAGATGTTCCATCTTGCTTTTCTACCGCACAAAGGATATCAACGCTAATCGTATTCTTAAAGTGTTGGCTTCCAGAAGTATTTTCTCAGATCTAGTGATGTTTTTACGTACACTTTAATACTGAATACTCTTGGAGGAACTGTTCTCTTTGATTTTCCTGGAAATAGCAGATCCAGCGGTCAAGTGATCTGAAACACTGGCTTCTAATCATTCGTCAGGGATGATCCCGGGTTCGAGTACCTGGTGAGGTTTGGGTGATTGTTTAACGAAGATTTTCTAGAACCAGCTGTCCCAAATTGTGGCCGAACGACCGCTTATGGGCCTACAAGTTGTTCATGGTATTGTTAACCTCGAAAACGTTATCCTGCTTAGTCTCTCAACAGCCGAGCTGTATCACTAAAGCCTCACTCAAATTATGTCGGAGTCTCAGTTCTTCCTATGCTGTACAGATTGCTGTTGCGGCGAGTATGTAGGCTGGTGCTAAAACTTAATGGATAACTTGTAGATTCGTACATAACTCGAAGTATTTAAGAGGAAATTCAATTAAATTTGACGAAGATGTTTACTATTACAATACTTATGTAACTCAAACAGAAGAAAATCATAATTTTATAATTTGCGTGAGCTAATATTATTTTTACTTTGCATGTCCATGGAATAATATTTCAAGTCTTTTGGTTAAGATATGTGGTATTTTGATATGGAGTATGATCAGTTGATCAAGTCTGGTTACTATGCAGTTCACGCAACAACTCCTCATACTCTTTATGAAGGTAATAATGAGGCCTTGGGGGTTTAATGACCACTCGAATTCTGGAAGCGGTTAGCGAGGTCCAATGCGTCTCCCTAGAGCACCCCATATAAACTACTGTTAATAGAAATTGCAACACCAAGAAAGAAACAAGCAACACACAATGCAATTTATGGGTGTGATTGGTTATGGTATAAGCTGCAAACGATCACAATTGCATACCGGTTCGTAATGAGAAAGGCCAAAGTAATAGTAATGAGTAAATCCACCCTGGGAGGTGACAATCAACTCCACACGCCGTGGGGTAGAATGAAACATAGTTTGGATGGTCGTCTGCGGTATTACATTCCATTCTTCTTCTACACGCATCCACAATTCGTTGGTTGTGACAGACGGCGAGGCCATGCGAGCCTGTCGTTGCGCGATGATACCCCAGACGTTCTCTATAGGTGACAAATCTGGCGAGCGAGCAGACCAGGAAAGACGAGCGACTTGATGCGTACAGAGTACGTTTTGGACAGTACGGGCAACATGGGGTCGGGCATTGTTTTGTTGGAAGACTGCTCCCGGGGTCGTATGAAGGAAGTGTAGAAGTTCAGATTCCAACACTTCTGTGATGTAGCATTGGCTGCTCAATGTGTCTGTGATGCGTAGTAAGCGAGTGAGTGAATGAAACACAATAGCGGCCTAGACCATCACGCTCGGAGTAGGACCTGTACGGCGCAGCATAATGCAGTCTTCCAGATGCCGTTCGCCACGCTATCTGCGAACAAAGGCTCTCCCGTCATGATGTAGTAGACTGAATCTGGACTCGTCGGAAAACACAATATGCTCCCATTCAGTACTCCAGTTTCGACGTTCGCAGCACCACTGCAATCGCTGTCGACTATGGTTCAGAGTCAAGGGAAGTCCCAGCAATGGACGGCGAGCAACGAGCCTCTCTGCAGCAATCAGGGACGAACAGTGCTGGCAGACATCGGACGATGTGTGACCATCCTCCATTGCTGCGCAAATATCGTGGATGGTGTTGTGTGCGACGTCACTGCTATACGGCGCAAATGCCTGTCTTGCCGCTTAGTTGTGTGATTTCAAGCTTCAGAGCCTGCACGACGATGTGTAGATCCTCCTGCTGTCCATTGACACCATGTACGCATAACGGTTGTTGCGTTACGCCTAAAGGATGCAGCAGTATCATGGTATGATAATCCACCTTCTCTGAGTCCAACGATTCTACGTCTTCTTGTGTGACGTTTCTGATGGCGTTGTCCGCGCTTCACATTTGCATATTCGCTGCAATGGTAATCATTAGCATCTCCTATGGTGCCCTATCCATCCTGCAAATGTTGTGCAAATCCGAGCATTTCTTCATGGTGTTGCAATTTCTATTTACAGCAGTGTGTATGCTCAATGGGATTGAGGTCAGAGAACCTGGGTGTCTACTACATTTGACGAATATATTCCTCTCCGAGGAAATCGTCGACCAAATAAGCTTGATAAGATTGTGCTTATCACCCATAAGAATAACATCTGGACCAATGGCTTCCCTGAATGCCCTAGAGTACGTGTTCACGATCTCGTCTCTGCACCTCTGGGTAATAACACAACGTATCTGAAAGATTTGCATGTTTGGGCGCCCATTCGCCAGGATTGCTGCCCAAACAATTACGCTTATTACCATTACGCAATCAACACTTAAGCGACATTACAATTCATTACCATTTCGCAATCAACACTTAAGCGACCATTACAGTTTAGCTTAAATGTTGATTGCGACGGTTTAGCTTCTGTGATTTTGTCTACGCCACGTTTAACGAGCTCGCCGGGCTGCGTAAGTTAGAGTAATATAAGTAACTGGTCTCTTTGCATAAAGGTATTGCTCACAAAGTCTTCTACAGACAAGTATGCCTTGAAACTCTCGTTCCTGTAGCGGCTGGCAGCTCCAAAGAAGTTGCCTAGTGAACATCTTCCTGTTTCGTCTGCCAGTCAGACACACGTAGCGATCGTCTGCATCAACTGCGGTTCTGGGACGGCCTTTTCCTCAAGATTCTGGAAAGAGTTTCAGCAGACAGATGTTCGTCGTCGACATGGACATTTTATGGAGCGTTCAGTGTTCTGAAGACTTCCGTCTGAGACTGACCTGCTTCATCCTACCAAAGGCTATCCATCTCCAAAAAAATATCTTCGTGACACAATTAGCTCAAAGTACCACTGAAGAGAAATCAAGAGTTGCGTAGAGCAATTACAAGATGCGAATAGACACGTGCCTCATTTTAAGGCAATCCAAATTGGCATATTGCGGCTTTCCCGCATTTGGGTTTTCCCCGCGTTAGTTTCCGCGGAGTGAAATTTACATAATCGTCGTTATTTTATATCATCATCATTGTGAACCATTATCAATCCACTGCTAGACTAAGGTCTCTCCAAGACTCTTCCAAAACGGTCTATCTTGTGCCAGTCTCCTCCAGGTTACTCCCGCATACTTTCGAATTTCATCCACCCATCTCCCATGTGGTCTTCTTCGGGGTCTTTTCCTGCCCCTTGGAATCCAATCTATAATTTCGGCTGTCCATCGATGGTCTGTCCTTCTGGCAGCATGTCCAGCCCTTTGCAATTTCAGGGATTTAACTCTGATCATGATGTCTTCCACGCTTGTCATTTTTCGAATCCACGAATTCCTCTTCTTATCTCTCCTGGTTACACCAAGCATGCACCTCTCTATGCTTCTTTAGTTGTCTGCAGCCTTTGTATGTCTCTTTTAGTTAAGGTCCACGTCTCTGCACCAAACGTAAGCACTGGAAGGATGCATTGATAAAACACTTTTATATTAAGACATAATGGCATATTGCTTTTGAAATTTATGCTGTTTCTTCCAAAAGCTCTCCAAGCAAGTTTATACGCCGATTAATTTCTTCATCAATGTGACCCTCACTTGGTATCTGCTGTCCAAGATAAACGCACGTATCTGTTATCTCTATCTTTTCTCCATCAATCGATAAATCTTCATTTCTTGTAAAAGCATTGTACATCACTTTTGTATTCTGAAAGTTCATTTTTAATCCCACTTCTTGACTCTTATCAGCAAGTTCCTGGATCATACTCTGAAGCTCTGATGGGGTAGTTGCAAAAATGCCAACGTCATCAGCAAAACGAAGGTGAGTTAGATAATCTCCATTAACCTTTATCCCTTTGTTTTCCCAGTTCAGTGATTGAAAGACATTTTCCAATGTGGCATTAAAGAGCTTAGGAGATATTGTGTCACCTTTTCCCACTCCCTTTCCCATTTTTATCTGTGTTGTATTTTCAAACAGCCGAATTTTTGCACTTGCATTTTCATAGATGTTATTAATAATATTAATGTATGCATTATTCCTTTACTGAGATTCCCCTTCAATACCGAAGGATTTCAAAGCCATTGTAACTGCTGATGGTTTACCGAATCAAAGGCTTTTTCATAATCGATAAAAGCCATGCACAATGGAAGTTTATATTCCCTCGCTCTTTCAATTAGTTCTCTGAGTACGTGGATATGATCTGTTGTGCTGTAGCCACTCCTGAATCCAGCTTGTTCTCTCGGTTGAACCATGTCCAGTGTTACCTTCAAGCGGTGTGAAAGAATTTTAGTGAATATTTTATAAACCACTGATAGGAGGCTGATAGGCCTGTAGTTCCCGAGATCCTCAATGACACCTTTTTTATGTAGCAGGATCATTGTAGCGTTGTTCCATTCCTCAGGAATCTTCCCTTCATTAAGGCATCGAGTGAAAACTTGGGCGAGTACTGTTTCAGTTTCTCCACTTGCTTCTTTCATGATGTCTACAGTAATTCAATCTTCTCCTGGAGCTTTTCCCCGCTTCATGGTCTGGATTGCATGTGCAACTTCTGCTGGGAGGACTGGAAGAACTGTTACTGGTACCTTCCATGATGTCTGGAGTAAATGTGTCATCTCTTTCATATAATTTGGAGTAGAGATTTTTCACTCTTGTCAAAATTTCGCCTCTATTTCTTGTTACAGAACCATCTTCTTTTCTCAGTGCCATAATCTGTTTTCTTCGCTTACTGAGATTTCCCTTTGCTATTATTAGGCTTTGGTTGTTTTCCATTCCTTTCCTCACTAGTTCACAGATGAATTTCCTTACTTCTTCAATGATACTTTTTCGTACTGTCTTGCATGTATTCCACTTTGGAAGTCACATTTTCTTTAGTTGTTCTCATCTCTCTTCTTTTTTGCATCAACATTTTGGTTTTCCCTGATAATTTCTTCACATGCAACTTGTTCTTAGACTCAGCTAATTTTGTTGCTGTTTCCATTAGAGATTTGGTTACTTTTCTGTTAACTTCAGAAATATCCACTTCTTCCCATGTTAGGCCTTCTAAAGCAGAGAAGCTGTTCTTCAGTTCCAACTTGAAAGTATTATGGTATTTTTTAAGGTTTGTTATGTCAATACATTTTGTTTGTCTTATGAGCTTGCCACGTTCTAGTTTAGTGTTGAGGTGCATCTTACATCTCACCAATCTATGATCACTACCTGTGTTAAAATTGCTCAGCACACTGCAGTCTTCGATGACGAATTTTTCGTTACACATAATAAAATCAATTTCACTTGTCGTCCCATTTGGATGTCTCCATGTCCATTTCCTGTGTGGTTTATTCTTGAAAAAGGAGTTCAAGATGAAAAACCCTTCTGCCCCTGCAAACTCAACGAGAGTATTACCACGCTGGTTTCTGTTGCCGTCACCGAATTTACCTACTGAAATTTCATTCTGTTGCTGTTGCCTTTTTTTTTTTGCATTGAAATTTCCTGTATTTATCTTCAAGTGTTGCTTGAATTTATTATTTAGATGACGAATTTTCTTATAAGATTATTCAATTTCTTCTTCAGGATGACCTCTGGTGGGTGCATAAGTGTGAATAATACGAGCCTGGTATCATCTGGAGGGTTGGAAAACGAGTCTGCAGCTCTGTCAGAGGAACTTTCAACTTATACAACTTTATCCTATAGTTTCTTGTTTATTATAAATTCAACACCATTAGTTGGGCCAGTATCTGTCCCACGATAGTAGAAGAGATGTCCGCTTTTCAATTCAATGAGATCTTCTCCTTTTCTCCTTACCTAACTTAGCCCGACGATGTCCCACTTGATCCTTTGTAGTTCCTCTTCCAATTCAAGAAGCCTTGAATCAGAAGATAGGGAGCGTCCATTGTAAGTAGCCAAGGTCAGTATCAGATGGCAGCCTAGTCCGGTCCTCCTGTGATTCTTAGCACCCTCTGCCTTCATGCCGCACTGGCCTCTGTCTTGGCCAGGTACATTCCAGCAGCCGGAGAGTCAGGGCCAAGATTTAAATTGTGGAGTCATTTTGGAAGGGTTTGGCCATAACTCACCACGCTGGCCAAGCGGGTTGCTGAGTGTAGGATAGCATTTTCTCTAATCCCAATGGTATAGTTATACCGCTATTGGCGATCGTCACAGTCCCTTTAGTGGGAACAGGATGCACCACGAGAAGGCGTGGTTTACATGTGTCAAGGAGAGGCGCATAACCTGACCTTACACTAGACAGTTATATGCACGATCGTATCAGAATAATATTCCCATTTACGTAATAATGCGAATAACCATAACCATCATTGGCCCGGATGAGAGCGGCGAGACGACGTGACATGAACGCAATGAGGCCCTGGAAGTTGTCCGAGGCGCATGTGCCCATTCGGACTTCAACAGAGCACGGAGGTCCTGCTGATGACGTGGTTGTAGGTCGGCATGTCTAACCTGTCGATCCAAATACATGTAGTACCACAAGTGCTCTATGGGATTGAGGTCGGGCAATTTCGCCGGCCATGGGCGAATGAAGACATCGCTGTCGTGTTCCTCGAACCAGTCACACATACACATAGCGAAATGGCAGGGCGCATTGTTCTGTTGATATACACCATCACACCCAGGGTAAACGTCCATTATGAAGGTATGCATGTGGTCAGCGAGGATGTACAGGAAGCAATTGGCGTTCAGTGACCCATTTAGTGGTACCAGTGGTCCCCTGTCATACGAGGAAAACATCCCCCAGACATGCACGCCACCACAGACGGCCTGTACTTGGCCGACAAGCGTGTCCGGTTGTTGGTTCTCGTGTGTTTGACGCCGTATTCGCCACCGCCCGTCACTTCTGTGGAGCAGAAACCTCGATTCGTTGGAGAAGGCAACCTTTTCGCACTCTTCCGCTGTCCAATGACGATAGTCCCATGCCAACTGCAGGCGTCGTTGCCGATGGACCTGGGTTCACACGGACACTTTAACGCAGCGTTGACTCCGGAGACCCATCCATGAGAGGGTTTGCTCTACCGTTATCGGGGACACGTACCTGGGTGCCCAAACGATTGCTCTTTATCAGTCTACGGAGACTACGGTCTTCTGGGCTTTGGGGCTCCACAACTATGACGGCGGGAGGTACTCGATGTGCCAGCGGTCCATTCTTGGTACATCCTTACTACAGCACCTCGTGAAAAGCCCACGAAGTCTGTTGTTTCTGAGATACTTTCACCCTTGGCGCGTTAGCCGATGATCATTTCTTTTTGCACGTTCGTCAAATCCCTACCTCTGCCTATTGTGTTCACGTTACGCACTATGGTTGATCTATTCTGGCCGGTCGTTTATATGTCCGTGTGTACGACCTGGTCATGTGCACTTTGTGACGTGCCTGGGTGGGGGTACACTGTGATTCCGGGAGTGGTCATATTATTCTGATACGATGATGTACGGGTTTGTAGATTATCCTTTAATTTCGAGCACCAGTGTATTTAGGAGATCACGTGGTATGTCATTAGTTTAATCTTATTTCAACATAACCGTTATGCCAACCGGAAGGGTCCCGTTCTGAAAAACGTCCATGATAAATTGGCCAGGCAAAGTATGAGAGCATTAGTAACTTTGCGTCCACTTAGTTTGCATCACCTCACGTTCTCTGATTAGCTGAAATAACATCACACACACAAAGACTCTTAGCTATATCCGGTTACCTCTGCGTCAAAGCTCTCTGGTTTCCTTTCAGGCTGTGTATTACCCTATCAAAACAACGATCAGCTGCTTTAAATTCCACATTGAAAATTCGTTTTCGTAAGTACTAAGCGAAAGCTAATTACGGTGTTCTGGTGCCTTCTGAGGTTTATACATCTGGAATCAGTTATCTATTATTCCAAGGTACCCATCTTTGATTTTCCATTTGCAATCCCATTCTCTCTTATTCTAAACTTGCAAGAGGCAGGAAATTGTGGAAAAGTATCACGTACACATCTATTCATCCTGCAACAAATAATCATTGTTCAGAAATGGAGAACCAGACAAACGTATTTTACAAATCACATCTAAAGAGATTTAATTTTGAATAATTCAGTGCCACTGTGATATCATTCCGAGTTATGTCAAATTAACATCGACATGTGTTTTACCTTTCTGCGTGGATGTAAAGCAATAGGACGAAATAGAAGAAAAGATATATAGTACTAAGCGAAAGCTAATTGACGGTTTCTACAATTGACAAAACACTTTGAAAATATTTGCACCATTTCGCCAACTAACTCGCAGCACCAAAAATAATTTTCATTAAAGAGGCAGTGCAACTTTAGAAACTTTAATTTCAAATCCTCGGCAATCTCTTACTGAATGTTATACTTCATTCCTTTCGTCAACCAGGTATTTTCAGTCTGCTTATGATAATTTTATGATGATCTAAACTTTTCTGTTCTGCAAACTTGATATCAAAAAATCCATAGATTTATCGTTTCAATGAACTTTAATTCACTTCGTGCACAGAGATATTGTCTTCTGTTGTGTACACTTAATTTCAAAGTTCTATGCAATATCTAAACACCGTACCATACCTAATTTTCAGTGTAATTATGAAAACTTTCTGATATTTTAAAGCTCTCATGAAATCCTTCCAGAACATTTTTTTTATGTTTTCGTCATGGAATCCTCTGGGGAAACAAGATGAAATTTTGTTGAGGTCCTAATAGAGGACTGCATTATACCAGAGAACACTCTATGCGAGACGTCCACTTCCAGATCTAACTTTCCCTTTGAGTATTATTGCCTGTACAAATTGTGCTAATCCTTGGTTCTCCATTTCTGAACGTCACGTTCTGATCCTCCAGTTTCCTTGTTACGTTTGGTAGCGCCGGCAGTTAGCCTGGTGAAAGGTCACTGTACGGAAGTGATAAACGCGACTGTAATAGTGGAGAGTTGGTTATTGAAAATTATCAGCCTTGTTGGATACAATTTTCAAGTCGTACTACCAGTTTGCGCTATTTTTCATAATTAACTCCTCTTATATTGGAGAAGTTATTCGACTAACAACGCTGGGGTCCAAAACTAACGTGACAAACACAAAATCAAGAATGACGCAAAATCCCCACGACAGAGATTAATGACAGTTGCTACGGACATACACTATATTATCAAACGTATTCGGACACCACAGTGTTTTGGGACAGATGAATGTATTATCGAAATTAGTCTGTCCACATTTGCTTGTATGACACCTGCAATGCGTCGAGGCATACCATCAACCAATTTCCGGTAGGTCTCGATACGAATGGTTCGCCATTCATTCTGCAAAACGTCTCCTAGGATGGAGATCGAAGACTGTAGTTGTGGTCGATTTCATATCCGTAGTTCCAGTTCATCCCATAGGTGTTCTAGGGGATTAAGATCAGGACTCTGAGCAGGCCGGTTTAACAATTCCACCTCATTTTCAAAGAACCAGTTCTGCACTCGCCGTGTAGTGTTGCAGGGGGCTCGATCGTGTTAGAAGAGAAAACGGTCATTTCCATAATATTGCCCCATTGTTAGTAGGGCAGAATTATCCAGAGCGTTAAGGTACACTTCCGAGTTCATGGTTTGTGGTATAATAACCAATGGACCGAGTCCCATCCGCGAAATACAACTCCATACCATGTTGGAGTCTCTGACGAACTTAACTTGGAAGAACACAGTACGACGAACATCGTTCGCTGGGATGTCGCCAAATCCAAACACTCCCCTCAGACTGGGAAAGTGAAAAGTATGACTTATTGCTCCAAAGAACAGCTTTCCAGTAGCACACAGTCCAGGAACGAAGGGAGACTCCAAACGGCACTTCGTATTCATGGTAGTGATGAGTGGCCTGTGTTCCGTTGCTCTACCATAATAACCCACACTGTGCAGCTCTCTGCGGGTAGGTATGACACTAACCAAGCCATTACAAGCGTTTCCTACTTCAGCAGCGATGCAAACGGCAGAGGAAGAATGGGATTTCTTAACATTTCTCACTATGGCTCTTCTGCCACGTTCCGTCAGTCTATGCGGTCTTCCTGAACGGGTTTTTCTTTTGCTGTAGTTGTCCTGCTTCCATCTCTTCACGACACCATTTACAATCGATTTTGGTATATTTAGTTTAGCTGTAATGCTCCGTATGGAAACATTTCTTAAATGACATCCTATGACTAGTGTCCGAATACTTTTTGTAATATGGTGTATGCTCTTAACGCAATAATACACAATAGAAAAGGAGTGTCATTACCACATGAGGAGAAAGCATGCGCATGACAGTCCAAAAGTGATGCAGCAAATTGCGCGGATTGCGAGGAGTTAATAGCTAGTGTGATTATCCGGAACAGTGATACAGCTCGCACAAACAACTTTCATGCTGTTTACAAGGCTGTTAACAAGAGCTAGAGACAATAAGTGTCACTCCTTCACAAAGGCGTGTCGAAGTTCCGGGGGATTCTGGAAGGGAGCTTCCGGCTTGCAATTGATCTACCCAGGGCATCTCAGGTATGCTTTATCGGGTTCAAGTCCGGAGATCTCGGTGGCCACTCAATCCTATGAATATCCTCACTTTTCAATTATTCGTCGAATGGCCGAGCCCTATGGAGACGGTCGTTATCGTCCACAAAAGTAACTGTAAGCTAACTGCTCCCTTAAAAAGCCGTTCATAGGACTCTGGGATGTCATCCCTGTAGCGGGCAGTAGTCAGTATGCCTCATGGAAACACGTGCAGAGTCGTGAGTCCATCCAACATGATGCCAGCCCAAACCAGCAGTACTCCACCACTGTGGTTGTCAATTTCCCTAATGTTGGAGGGGAGATTTCGAATTTCGGCCTCTCTCTAAATATACACACTTCGAGAATCCGTGTTTAGGCTGTCTCACTACTCCTCACTGAATAGAACACAGGGCAATCAATCAGAAGCTATGTTGTCGGGCCAATTCAGACTGCCCCTTTAGTGCGATGCTGCCATTGGGATACAGACCACTGGCTTCTTGCACACAGACCTCTCTCGTGGAGTTTTCTTGAAGTGTTTGCATCGATGTCACGGTTCTGGTAGCAGAGTAGAGCTCCTGCGAGATTTGACTCCCTGGCGGTTGACTCCTAATGATGGCGAGCTGTTAGAGACAAATACGGGATATTTTGGCTTGGTGCCGTCCTTGTCCCGGCTTTATGGTTAACTGTCTCCAGAGAATGGAGATTAGCTTCTTCAACACATTCAACTGTTTTGGGAGTACCCTGCTTCCAATTCACCAATCGCTCTTCACCGTAAAGAGTCTTCTAAGCGATGGTGCGGAACCATTCTTTTAAAACTAAAGCTTGAATTCCCGCACTTCACTCGGAGAACTGTTTTTCAAGGTCGCGTATTTGCCATCTCGATGAAGTATTGTTTTCATTTGAATATTTCTGTTGGTGTTAACACAATGTCGCTTGGATGCGTCGACTTGGCGTTTCCCTTGGTAAATGTCTTTGAAGAATCTTTACAAAAGGTTGTGTCTGAGTCGGCCTGGTGGCGCAGTGGTCTAAGCGCTGGCTTATGACCATTCGTCGGAGATGGGTCCGGGTTCGAATCCCGGTGAGGCGAGGATGTTTTGTTTATATTACGGCACTGGTTTTCTCCGTTCCCTGGAACCAGTGACCCTAAATTAGAGACGGGTGACAGCTTATAACCCATCGAGTTGCTCACTGTGGTCGTTAAACTTCCAATAAAAGAAGTCGGTCGTGCCGTTTTGGATATATTCTTGAATTTGTATGTGCCACTTTGTTTTTGGTCACCAGTTTCGTTTAGTAGTTATCTTCAGTGTGAAGTTACGTGGTGAGCATCGTCTTGTAGAGAATAAACAAAAGTACTGTTAATAACGTTTCACTCATTTGAACCCTACCGTTGGGTTATATTTGTGTTTCAAACGCTAAGGGAGGTTAATATACACATAGATATACACGAACTTAAACTTTACAGCGAGCAATTCCAAACCACTTTGTAACTGGGATCTACTGTGTTAACCTGCAGTCATGGCTAAGGGATTTTCACATATTTTGCTGCTAAAATATGTAGAATCTACTCTACGTTGCAACAACTGCGGCGAATAATAGTTTTCGGTAAATGTATGCTGAGTATTTTATAAGTTTTGTGGAAAAGAAATTGCACCGATGTCTCCTTTTTAATGATCCTCTACGATGGAAAAGGCTACGGCCTCTAAATGACCGAGTGGTCAGGAGCGTAGGTTTCTGTCTAGTCGCCGGGGCCGGGCTCGAACCCCAGATAAGGCATAGGTGACGCGCTTGTTCTACGGAGTGGACTCAACTTAGGGATGGGCAACCGCTTTTGACCTTTAGAATTGCCCATGGTTGTTGAATATAGAAACAAAAATCTCTCTATTCTAAAAATAAGTAACTGCCGCCGCTGTTTTAGCATTTTCGCGACACTCTTGCTTTCCTGGCTCGCAGCGCAAAACGTATTGAACACAAAAATATGAAATTTACATCTTTTGTAGAGAATTGTTGGTGAACACGCTGAAATAAACAGTTTCTCGATTCTGGCGATACTTCAAGAGCTACTGTATTTCAAAGTTAAGGTAAGCAAAAGCTATCAGGTCGCGTTCCGGACACACTAACAGCAACAGAACCACAACACTTTGTAGGCATGTAGTGCCATGACCGAATGTTTGCACCTTGTCGCCCTTTTTTTTTTATTTCGAATTATTTTACGAGAAATTAAATTTCTAAATTTCACAAAATTCTCTATTTCGCGATGGGATCTATTCAAAAAATCGGATATATGGCAAACTATAAATCATAACGCATCGCAATTTTTACAGCATAAACTTACAACTATCGTCCCTTTTTTACATAAACAAAATTAAGAAAAAGTCATTTTCGGATTTTTAAGCATTTTTTAAAGACGCAAACGAAAGAAACTAACGGCTTGTCTTCATAAGGTATTTATTGCTCAAAATGTTAGGTATAAAAAACGCCTCTACAAAATATGAACAAGTACAGAATACAAAACAGTAACAAGATGTGGGAGAAAACAAGGTATACGCAAGCATTTAAAAAAACAATAACAACAATGTAAAGTGTGTGAAAAGGAGGGCGCTCACAGGCTGCCCAGTTGAACAGAAGTAAAAATAAAAGTCTATGAGTCCGTTGATAACAATAGTATTAAACTGTGTCTAAGAGTTCGCCAAAAACGAAACAAAAACAGACGGTAAAGCAGTACAAGTTCAAATGTAAACAATTTCAAAACAAAACGTTTATTCACAAGAAAAAAAAACTCAGTCAGTTGGAAAATCATGAACAGGCTGTTGATTGTTTTCGAGTTCAGCTGTGAGCAACTTCAGCATGTACCACAGACGATGCTGAAGCTGGGCATCTTCAGGGGGAACGGAAACGTTAAGCGAAAATTCATCAAGCAATTGCAGTTGTTGAAGCATTTCAGGTAACCAATTTAACTTAGATTGAATACACGGAATTGTTAGAAATTTGTCAATCCTAGGGCGTTGAATTAGTTCAAGAAGTTCAGTAAATGTGAGCGGTTGCATTGGAACAGAACAGTCTTTGAACAGAGCTGAAAATTTGGGAATGGTGGGAAGAGAAGAATCATCTCCAACAACATCCGAAGCAATCTATGCTGATTCACTTAAATTAGCAGCAACATCCATATCATCATCAGTAGGGAGGCAAGCGAATCTGTTTGTTGTACGAAGTTGAGAAGAAAAATTTTATACGCCAGGTGAGGTTCCAGAGGAAGTGGCAGAAGATTTGGTCCGAAAACGCCTAGTGCGACGCGAACGCCTAATAGAAGACTCTGCAGAATTTGGGAGTTTCCCGGCAGTTTTGGGTCCAGAAGAGCCCACCGAAGTAGGAAGAGGTGGAAATGACATGTCAACAATGAGAGCAGATTCGAACAGTTCAGAAGCAGGTGTTTGCACTTGCGAAACAGGCTGTGAAACGGGAGGCAATTTGTTGCTTGGTGGTGGCGCTTGAGAGCTGGGCAATGATGACGCAGTAGTTTCGGAAGAAAGCGGCTGCTCGGAGTTGAATGGAAATGGCAGTTCAGTGCTTGGCAATAACTGCGTAGTTGTTTTGAAAGAAAGCGCCTGCTCAGAGTTGTATGGTAATGGCTGTTTAGTGCTTGGCAATAACTGCGTATGAGTTTTGAAAGACAGCGGGTGCTCGGAGTTGAATGGCAGTGGCGGAACTGAAACAGGTGAAGACAACGAAATATCTGCAGTCATTGAAGGAGCATGTATCAGAGATGGTGACGTGGTTGACATTGGGGCAACAGTTTGTTCAGTAGTAAGGGAGGAGGGTCGCCCCGGTGGCGCAGTGGTCTAAGGCGTTGGCCTCTGATCATTCGTCCTAAGGGGTCCGGGTTTGAATCCCGGTGAGGCATGGATGTTGTGTTTGTCTTACGGCACTGGCTCTCTCCCTTCCCTGGAACCAGTGACCCTAAATTAGGGACGGGCGACTGCTTATAGCCCATTGAGTTGCTCACGGTGGTCGTTAAACCTCCAATCAAAAAAAAAAAAAAAAAAAAATAAGGGAGGAGGAAGTGCATGATGGAGGTGTGTCAGGAACCTTCAACGAAGGAACAGCACCTTGCGCAAGTGTGCGCTGAGGGCACTCAAAAGCCAGGTGTCCCTCAGCTCTACACCGGAAACACTGGACACCAGCAAATAAGTTGAAAACGTATGTTCGTGTGTCCGTAACAAGTTGCAGAGATGTGGGGCGGTTAGAAATGGCTTGGTGAATAGGGAAAATAACACGATATTGGCGACGTCCTCCTTGCACGAATTGGAATGGAGAGTCTCTGGCAGCAGCTGGGAGAAATTTAGTCTCTCCCACTACTCGACCAAGAGGGCCGAGTGCAGCAACAAGTAAGTTGTCAGGAATAGCAGTAGACACAGGAGATAATGTCACTGTGACCGGGCGCTGTGCAGAAGCAACAGGTTGCAAGTGAAAGGAGCCAATATCAATGCCTGTAGCAAGAACGGTTTCGGAGGCTTTTTGGTGAACAAAATGAACGACAACACCCCCTCCAATGCGAATAATTGAAACAATGCTTTCCTTGGGAACAACTTTAACCAAGGCCTCCAAATAGAGGGGGAGGGGGTGTCACGAAGAGACGGAAAATACACACTTAATAACAAAGCTGAGGAAAGTTCTTTACCTGCTGGTGAGTCGTCAGAAATCCGAATCTTGAGAACTTTATCTTCTCTAGTAAATTCTGGTTGCATTGAAAGAGGTGCATGAGATTGGTTTGGATGAGCAGTCGCAGCATGCGAGCGTGGAGGAGTAGCAGCCATGGCAGCAGAACGTGACTCGGCAGCCAGGATATGCAAATTAGGACGAAGAACGTTCGATGCAGAAACATTAGGACGAAGCACATTAGAAGCAGAAACACAATTAGAAGTAGACAAATCCACACTTGAAGAGATCATAGTTGTCTCACAAGCGGTCGATGTAGCCAAAGAAAATCCAGCGGAGATAAAATCAGTAGTCGGAACTTGCATTTGTACTTGGGAAGCAGCCATCATGGCCACTAAGCCGAACAACACAATACTGTGTGCTGCAACTGCGTCACACAGAAGAAACACAAAATAACGTAACAGGAGGCCCACACACTCACTTCAAGTGAGGCAAAACGGTGAAAACACAATACAGTCAACACGAACCACTAAAGCAGACGATAAATTCACAGGAAAAAAACACTTTTTTTACAGACGCAAAGGAAAGAAACGAACGGTTTGTCGGTCTTCACGAATAACCACATAGGAAAGTTCTGGTCCCGTGTCATGGTGCCATAGTGACGCAGATAATTTGGTATGCATTTGTTTTGTTGGTAAAGCTATCTCACTTGTTTAAGGTGGACGTCAAGTAATTTTGCTTCCTTTACTTCTAGTGGAAAACTTTCTGTACACATTTTCTTCACAATTACTGCGTTCCCAAGGATGAAAATTTGAACATCGATTAAAATAGCTTCATTTTATAACTTAGATACTTAATATTTTCTAAACCATGACCATAATTATGCAATCCAACATTTGTTTGTCTACTGACGTCATCAAAGTGCAGGTCGCGCCATCTTTTTTCTGGACAATTATTGCGTTTCCAAGGATGAAAATTTGAACATCGATTAAAATAACTTCATTTTATAACTTGGAATACTTAATATTTTCTAAAACATAACCATAATTATGCAATCCAACATTTGTCTACTGCCGTTATCAAAGCACAGGTCGCGCCATCATTTTTTTGGTTCCAACACCACCAAAGGAAAAGTTATTGATTTTTAATATAAATATGGTTATGTTTTAGAAAATATTAAGTATTATAAGTTATAAAATGAAGTTATTTTAATCGATGTTCAAATTTTTATCTTTGGGAACAACACACTGATTGTGAAGGAATTGTGTACAAAAGTTTTTCCATTGGAAGTATAGGAAGCAAAATTACTTGACGTACACCTTAACGGTTTAGCTTTACGGTTTACGGAAATGTTTTTTGGACCGCATTTGTTTTCCTTAGTGGTAAATTTAGCAAGTGCTTTAAGTTCAAACGACAAAAGTCCGACCTTCCAAAAATTAACGACAGTAAAAATACTCTGAAACTTCGGAATAACAAGCCTTATTTGCTTAGACATGCAATAAAAATTAAAATGTATATGAATTTTCCAGTTTCTATTTCATGTGATATACTTGGAGATCAGGCTGCAGGGCCCGAGCGCTACTGTGGAAAGGAGCGTAGCGAGCCTAGATGCGCAGCCTCTAGTTAATAAAAAAATAATAAAGCCAAATTTAGAATGTTATACAATTTTGCAGAATAATGAGAGCTTTTCAAAAAGAAGTGGCTTGCTACCTGCTAGTCTATACTCGCGAGAGATTGAGGATGGGGAGTGTTTGACCCCAGGTCTTAAACAACCCTTGCAAGTAGGAAGCTGAGATTTTGGAATAAGTGTTATTTGAATTTAGTGAAAATTCTGCCACATAACACAGTACATCTGTATTTGACAAAACACAAACATCAAGAATTGTCATATGTACTGAACTGAATTTAAATATTAATACAATATCAACACAATGGAACAAATATATGAAATCACAGTTATATCACAAAATTCAATATAAATTATAATAACATTTGGTACTAATTATATACTCCAAGAGGAAACAAAGGCTCAACCACCTCAAATATATCTAGTATAATAATCATAAACATACGAGCAGTAATCCCGTTTACAATTGACCAAATAAAAATTAATACAATGTAATTCATTAGAAAAAAATAACGTAATGTACTATGAAACTATAGCATGGAGCCAGGAAAAAGGGCTTAAATTTAAGCCTGACAATCCCCCGATCTCCAGTGATAAATGTGTCAGGTCAAAACGATAAAAATAGCGATATTAAAAATACGACCGGTGTTGAGCATATTGTGAAAAAATCAAATAGAAAAATGTAGAGAAATATAATTTTACAACTTTTAAATATGACAATCCATTTTTTTGGTGCAATTATGACAAGGAGTTAGATAATATCCGATAACGTGAAAATTTCGTCGTCCTGGAGCGGGAATCGAACTCGCGTCTCCCAGATAGCGGCCGGGTATGCTAACGAATCGTGTTTAGCGAATCTGGAGGTTAAGAATCCTATCCCGTGGCCTGAAAATCCTCCAGATTCGCTAAACATGAAATGCCGGTTGCTTCGACTAGCGAATCCTGTGATGGTTATATTGAAATTAATCGGAAATTTGAGACTTCGTCGTTCTGAATGGTGTAGTGGTTAGCATACCCGGGAGCTATCTGGGAGACGCGGGCTCGATTCCCGCTCCAGGACGACGAAATTTTGTTTGTTTCCGGATAGTATGACTTACCATCCTTGTCATATTTATACCAAAAAACGGATTAACATCTTCAAAATTTGTATTATATGGTGTAATCCCGTATTTCATTCATGATTCAAAAATTATGCTCGTTACACCCTAGAAATCAGTGTCATCTTTCTTGTTCTTAATTCTAAGACTTAGAGAAGAAATAAATTTCTTGAAACGTCATTTATGTTCCCAAAGGGTTCTGTAAGATCTCTCTGATGGGCACAGTCATAATTTGTTTTGCATACCTATATAAAACTTTATCTGTGGTATTGTCATAACAAGAGTTATTCCCTGTAGTGCCAAAATCCGAAGGACAAACTGGCACTACTATTAAGTTTATAGCGTTCGATAAGGGGTCTTTTGAGGGTTACATGAATGAAGTCTCCTGTACTTAATGTTAACAGCTTCTTTTATGGGAAAGTCGCTGCAAGGTAGGACATCACGACATAAGATTACCTCTAGGCGACATTTTGAGCTGGTGCTTTAACGAACAAAGTAATTACAGGAATCCCTACGGACGAAAAGTGAATGAGCAGGACGGTGCTTGCGATACAATATTATTAATCAACTTGAAACCTCCAAAAAAATTCAGTCAAAAAAGAAGTAGGATCATATGTAGAAAATGAGTTGATTTCTTTTATACCAGTGTCGTTGAATCGATGCTCAGTCTTCCGAGAAACTGGCGTTCTCACCAACATTCCTAAGGAGGAATCCTTGTAGTAACGAACTTTAATTTTCTGTTGATTCCAAACGTTGAACTAAAAATGCAGAACCGAGAAGTTTGAAACTACGTTTCATTAAAAGAAAGCAAAGGCTGCCCATAACTATAACAATTGCTCAAATTATTATGACTATACTAATAATCCGAAATTTCTTGTTTCTTAGGGTGAATAGAAATAAAGCGTGGATATTTTTACGCCAAGAAATTTCGGATTATTAGTACAGTATAATCACACTATTTTGAGTGTAATTGGTGAACAGTTCCTATTTACTGAGTAACAATTGCTTCTGAAACTGTACGGCTGCTATCACTCTGAGAAGATCCCACATTTTTTTTAATGCATATTTATTCAACTTTAGTCTGAAAGCACATGACATGCATTTTAGCACGTCTTTTGTAAAAAAAATCGTTCTTATCGTATCGCTTTGTTACTCAATCCGTCTGCGGACACCATATCTGGAAAGCGACTTGTCCAATTTTAAAAATTCTTTTTGTATTGCGAAGCCTGAAATGTGAGAACGATTATCTTTGCTTTGCGGGTTTTTTCTGATGTATAACTTCGCAGCTAGATGGCATATATATAGATGTTATTGAATTCAAAATACATTTTATGTTTATAATTTTCTGAATGAAAAAATCGTTTTTCCCTTCGATACCTATTTTAATCGGAACTGTTCTGGGTAAAGTTTCTTTTTCAAGTAGTGCCCAGTTCTTCATCTAGTAGGCATAAAGTTATATTGCAGTTTCTCAGATATTTCTGCTTCTAAAAGTCCGACTTGAAAAATTTATTTTGCTCCCGGTGGGAAATATTCTGCACATAATTTCTAGTTTTTGGTGAAGAACGGTTTCACCACAACCGGGCGTAACTGTATATTTCTATTTCTGATGTCATCATCATTGTCAATTATTATCAATCCCTTGATGGATGAAGGTCACCCCATATTTCTTGCACAACAGTCTGTCTTGGGCTGGTCTCCTCCATGTCACTCCCTCATGCTTTCGAATTTCATCCACTCATCCTCCATGTGGTCTTCTTCTGGGTCATTTCCTATCCCATGAAATCCAGTCTAAAATTTCAGTTGTCCATCGGTGGTCTGTCCTTTTGGCAATGTGTCCAGCTCATTGCAATTTCAGGATTTTGCTCTGATCACGAGTTCTTCCACTCTTATCATTTTCCTGATCGACGGGTTCGTCTTCTTATCTCTCCTGGTTACACTAAGCATGCTCCTCATTTCTGATGTTTTTACAGCAATATCTGCTCTTCTAAAAATTCGATAATTTTTTTTAATCGAAATTCCGCCAATAACGAAACACTTTTAGAGAACACATTCTGCTTAAAATAATGCATAATATTTCCGCTAGGGTGTGTATTGTTTCATCTCATTTTTTACGCTTTCGAACAGTAAGTTGAAGAAGCGAATATGCTCCAGCTTTGGGCCATCTGCCTTTCCGCACGATAACTCGCGTTTAAATGGTTCGATTTAAATGAAATTTTAGTATAAGACAGGAAATAACCTGGGCACAAACCCTATTGAAAATGGGCGAAATGGGGTAAAAGGTCAGGAAATAGGAGCGGGACCCATTCCATCGCCCTTATGCGTCATAAATTACGTAAATATGCTTCGATTGCGACAAAACTTTGTTGTTCCGGAGATATTCTGAACTGGTTCTGTTGGATATCATCGAAATGGGGTCAAAGGTCAGGGCACAGGAGCGAGATTTATTCCACAGAAATTATCATCATAACTTGAGTACTGATTTCTGGTATGTTGGAAAGCGTATCATAATCAATGCGTTGCATGATTTTACTAACTTGTTCTGAATTCCTCTGCTTCTTAATAGTCCGATTTGAAATAATCTTTCTTTGTCGGAGAGCTATTCTGTTGCGAACTGTTTTACATACGGTTTAAAATTTTTCTTATTGCACAATTTGCCACTAGAGCACATAAGTTCGTTCCCGTTTACAGCATATTTACAACAATATCTGCGCGTCTAAACACCAGGTTTAGAATATATTTTTTCGGTCAGATACTACTAACTACGAAAACACTTCTTGTGCATTTTTTGCAAAAAATAATGCACATCTTCGTCGCCAGGGGGCGCAAATATTTAATTGGTTATTCTCGCTATTTCCAACAAATATATGTCGAAAAGGATTCGAAAGACGTGTTTTTTACAACCGAAAATTCGGTGTAATCTTTCTTGTTTCTTTTATGCCCAGGAAAGAAAAATAACTGTCCATAATTTTTCCATTTTATACCTGTCCATTTTTTGCGACAATGGGATTTTCACAGTTTAATGCAAGTAGATCTTTTATAGAAAACAAGCTAACAGAATTAAATCATCATTTAAACTAGAAAAAAATATTTTCTTTGAAACAGTGATACTTGAAAATATACCAGCAAAAATGAAATTAACAGCAGATCGAATTCGAAAATATTTTCAATATATATTATGTGGTAATTTTAGCTTTACCACACAGTTGATATATCACAATCAGTGTATACTCCTGCATCTGATTTAAAAAAGCAACTTCTTAATTTACAAGTTTAAAACATAAATTCAGTCATTCAGTTTTTAAAGGCTGCATGTTTAAGTTTCTAACTGAACAATATGTGCTATTTTGCTATTTCATTTCACCGTTTTGTAGACATGTGTTCAAAAATTCCGATTTTATATATTAGGTTATGATTTCAATCTTTTATCACGGTAAGGATAAATTAAGCAAAATTATTTTTCAGCTTTAGCTGTTTCTCCTTATCGATGATTACAAGCAGTTTGCTGTTTCTAACACTATGTATTCTCTTCTGTTCAAGCAGGTATGTCTAATGATTTAGGTAACATTTCTGTATAGTGCGCCGACTACCATCCTCTGAATGTTTTCAGTGTTTTTAAGGACAATAAAATTTTGTCTAACAAATTTTACTCCATATTTCCCCATATTAATGTCACTCATGAGATTCCATCTCTATTCTGAAAGACCATATATAATGTACTCTCAAAGCTTTTAATGAGATCTTTCTAAATTCTAAAAATCGTAAAAACGATCGCATTTGTGGATAGTTCCTCTCAAAAGTTTCAAAATCATGTTGTAACCCGAACCCGTGACATGCGCATTAGTTTATCAGACTTCTCATTCTGAAAGACGCAAATTTTATTAGGATTACGTAATTCATAAATAAAACAAGATTTCCTGTGGATATTGAGTAAGCCTATATTTAAATTTCTATCAAATGCGAATTTTAAAATTTTGCAAAGCACATCTTTTTTTTTTTTTCACTAAATTTACGAAGCTTTTGTTAGCCGTCTCACAAAGGAAAATACGTTCTTTTGGAAAAAAAATAGGTATGTTTTTGCAAAATTTAAAACTATCTCACAGAGAGAAAGAAAACGCATTTGCTTTAAAACTGTGAATGTTTTTTCTTAATCTTGATGAGAAGCATATACCTGCATGATGCTGCTTAGTTTCCAAACCTGAACTCTGGCTTCGAAATGTCCACTTATATTTTGTGCCCTACATCTCAGATCTGACTTCATATCCAAAGCAGCAGCTTCATTTTCATGCGCATATTTGTAAAGCGTTGAAAATTCATTCGTTCAGGTAGAGCGTTGAAAAAGAAACCGGCATTTTCATAGCTTCCTCTTGCACTTAGCTTGCACTCAAACCGAAACTTGGCCGCCCTGGTAGTGCAGTGGTTTAAGCGATGGCTTATGATCATTCGTCCGTCAAGGGTCCGGGTTCGAATCCCGGTGAGGCAAGGATGTTGTGTTTGTCTTACGGCACTGTTTCTCTTCCTTCCTTGGAACCAGCGGCCCTAAATTAGGGACGGGCGACTGCTTATAGCCCAATGAGTCTCTCACGGTGGTCGTTAAAACCCCCAAACAAACAAAAAAATGAAACTTGGAAAGTAGCTTTGTGGAAGGTTTTAATCTTCTGATAAAATACTAGGAAAGATGTTGATGAACTTCTCTTCTTCCAATAAGTCATTTTCTATTCTGCATCAGCAGATTCCTAAGCTTTCAATTCCAAATTTCAATACTTCGATAAGTGAAATTATTCCCAAAAGGCAGTTTTAGTTTAGAAAAGTAGTTTACAAATTTAAAATATCATGTCTATAAAGCTGTTTTCTGTGAGCTTGGTGGCAATGGCCTATTCGAAGAAATTTTCAAATCGTTTTCAATGACATCCTATACTCCCAGGTGATCAAGACCGGCCACTTGATCAAAATGAGTCAACAAAGAATCCTGACTCGATTTTTTTATTTTTGGAATTTTATGTTAATACACTGCATGACAAAAAGTATCTGGACTCATCTTTTGAGGCATCCCCTGATCATTCGTTCGAGATGTATCCGTGTTCAGATACCGGTCACTCATAAATGTTGTGTTTGTCTTAACCCCTTAAACATCTCTTAATATTTATTAACCATCTAAAAAGTACCTATTTTTCATTCAAGAAATTAAGTTATTGATTTTCTAAATGAAATGTATAATTATTTTTAATTTTTGGATAAAATTTAAACTGTTATAGAAATATATCAAATTTCACGGAAAAGCCAACATGCAGGGGGTAGATCAATCAAATCATCATTCACAAAATGCTCAAAATATTGCATAACACCCAAACTTGTGTCAAGACTGACATTTACTTTCAGGTGTTCCAAAAAAAAACTAAAATATGGGGGAGCAAAATCTAACACAGCAGGCGAAATATCGCGCCATTCACTTCCAGGTAACAATACGGCTCCATTACTGTTGTCTTTAAGTTCATTATCTGTAGTAACAGAAAATTCACTTATTTCAATATCACTGTCGGATTCACTATTACTAAAATTATCATCCACATCGCTTGCATCATATGATTCCATAAGACGTAAAAACAGAAAAAAAAACAGCAAACCTTTTTCACAAACCACGTATCTTCCGCAAACAAAATATAAAAATCTGCCAATAATCAAAGAGATATTCTCTATAATAAAACATATACTTGCTAGTGCTGCCAGAGCCGTAGCTACCAGGAGGACTGCTTTCCCAGAATGCTCGTTTCAGGGGGTAAATTCATGCTACACGGGATACAAAATAGAAGTTGTAACTAAAAAATAAAGTTACACCCTTCAAAGAGTACTTTCTTTTAGACTTTAGTTAATCTCATACAGTATTCCATTCAGTTAGCTAGGGTACAGAAAAACATTCCTTATGAGGTGTGAACATCTCATGTTGTGAAAGGAATTTTTCAAAACTATGAATGGATGCATAGAAAGCAATATGCTGATATGCCTAACCTCCATGACCTTTCCGAACATGTGGTTGTGATCAAGAGCTAATAAATGATTTGTGGTCTGTCACAGAAAGTTTTCTGAGCGTTTAATCTTGAACGGAATTTTTCCAAGCCCTACCCCTAAAGTTTCTTCCTATAGTTACGCTTTTATCGGATACTCATTCCTTCTGGGCTCGTTTGTTGTTCTGAATTTCTGTTGAGTGTTGTGTTGTCAACATTTACATAACGTTTATGTTTTTACTTGGTATTTACAATCTGTGATTCTTGGGTGTTTACCTAGGTTTTACATGTTTAATAAAACTATGTCAAAAACCTGGTGCGATTTTTGAATGATTATAAAAACTTTCCTATAACGGTGGTGTGTGAGAAAGTAAAAACCACGTATTATTTAAGTGGAACTCGAAGAGGCATAATTTTGATCTCGAAGGGGGTAATTTCAAGTCTCTTCCTCCCAGATAAGAAAAGCTTGATAGCAGCACTCATGGCCATAGCTAGTGTTACGGGCACGATAAATCAGTTGTGCTTGCACTATTCAGTATGTAAATTCTTTAACGTTTGAGTCCCGCAATATCACGGGTGCGGGAAATAAGGATCGGTACCTGAACCCGTCATATTGACGGGCACGGTCCTTAAGAGGTTAACGCACTGGTTCTCTTCCTTCCCTGGAAGTGGTGACCCTAAATTAGGAGCGGATGACTACTTTACAGCACACTGAGTGGCTCACGGTGGTCGTTAAACACCCAAACAAAACAAAAAGCTCTTGAGTACAAATTTTGAAGATGGCAATCCGTTTTTTGGTGTAAATATGACAAGGATGGTAAGTCAGACAATATCCGAAACCTTGAAAATTTCGTCGTCCTGGAGCGGGAATTGAAACCGCGTCTCCCAGATAGCTCCCGGGTATGCTAACCACTACACCACCCAGAATGACCCAGTCTCAAGTTTCCGATTAATTTGAATATAACCATCACAGGATTCGCTAGTCGAAGCAACAGTCATTCATGTTTAGCGAATATGAAGGTTAAGAATCCTATCCCGTGATTGCCCGGAGGAGCAGATAAATTATAAATGGAATACGGGATTACACCAGAGCTGAGATGGGCTGATCTCGAAAGCCCGAAGCAGAGCCCGGGCCCGAATCGGGCTCGGGCTCTTAGAGAGAGCGACAGAATTTTTTTATATATAAATGTAATTTTATATGATTAAGCAAATGAGACACTTTATACAGTAGTTGGTAAAGCGAATTCTTCGGCAACTGGTTTTGGTTGGGGAGCGGGCATTCGAGATGGCTATTTATCCCGGGCTTGGGTAAAAATGCCATAGGCTGCGCGTTAGTGTGTTTCTGCAGAGAAGAAAAAGCTTTTTCAAAAACTATTTGGTAGTTGATAGCATGCCGACGATATTTTGCTTCCTATCTCCACGCAGTAGCTCCCTGACAATTCTGTTTAGAAACATACATATTGCAGCGCAATATGGCGCGATAATATTAGCATTGGTGAATATATTTTAAATACGTTGAGATAATGTAAATATACGATGTCATCGCTCTGTCCACGTTATTTTTATAAACAACGAATAGCAACTGAAAAATTGTACATCCGACACCGCTGGTATCGAACCCCAGATCTCTCGATAACTAGCCGAGTGCGTTCGCTTTACGCTACGGTACCAACAATTCACAGAGCTATTCGTGGTTTATCAGTCAGCACCTGACTACACAAATCCATATGGAAGGGCTCAGCAACTGATGTGTCGTCATCTAGTGGCGTTCAACAAAGCAGGCTGTTTAATTATAGCTGATAAACCAAAGGGCGATAGAAATGGTGAATATATTTTAAATACGTTGAGATAATGTAAATATACGATGTCATCGCTCTGTCCAAGGCTATTTTTATAAACAACGAATAGCAACTGAAAATTGTACATCCGACACCACTGGGATTATGCAGATGCTATTCGTTGTTTATAAAAATGACGTGGACAGAGCCATGGCATCGTATATTTATATTTAATATTAGCATTATTTAAGCAAGCCGCAATTCAAGCCCCGCCCGATCATTTTGGATATCTGGCCGCCCGAAGCACTCGGGTGGAAACGAATGTTCAAAGAAAATTGTGCAGTTACAGTGTGAAAATGGAGAGGTTCCTTCCCCACTCACCATTTGAGAAATTGGTTAACTGCAGGAGGAGGAGAGAGTGTAAGTGTGGAAAAGGAGATTCTTTTTTTATTAATGTTTGAACAGGTTAGCCAGTTTTCGGTCTCGTTCGGGCCCGGGCTGTATCTTGCAATATAAAATTCGGGCTCTAGCTCCGAAAATTGAGCCCGAACGCGGCTCTAGATAACACCATACAATACAAATTTTGAAGATGACAATCCGTGTATCCCGTATTCCATTCATGAGCTCTTGAGTAGTTTATTTGCTTATAAATTTGAGAGCCATGGCCTATACAGATATCAAAAGATGAACATGGCCGGAAAAACATTTTAGACAAGCATAGACGGTATATTGGGACGTACGCCAGACATCTGCTACTTTTAACGTGACATTGTCATAGGATGCCATCTTAGCAACAAATCAGTTCGGCAAAAGTCTGCCCCGATCCAGCTGCCCCGATCAACTATAAATGAAGTTGTTGTGAGGTGGAAACGTCTGGGAGCAACAACAGCGCAATCACGACCTGATAGGTCATGACAAAATTAGACAGCGGTACCGCCGAGTGTTGAAGCGCGTGATGCGACAAACTCGCCAGCCCTTGGTTGCAACACTGACCAGAATGTTCTAAAATGGCTCTGGCTCTCGAAGAAACACCAGCACCTTCGTCGAGAGCTGAAGGTAATGGATTTATATGGGTCGCGCACAAGCCGAACATCAGAAAAATTAACGACAAGCGTTGATTTGAGTGGTGGTATGAAACTCGGTGCCAGAGTATTCTTGAGCAGTCAGTGAAAACGCGTTCTTTAATGAATCACGCTTCACCATGTGGTGTCCTACGAACGCGTGTTTTTTTTTTGTGTGTGTGGGGGGGATGCCAAGCGAACGTAGCCGCCCCAGTGGCGCAGTGGTCTAAGCGATGGCCTCTGATCATTCGTCCGAAAGGGGTCCGGGTTCGAATCCCGGCGAGGCATGGATGTTGTGTTTGTCTTACGGCACTGGCTCTCTCCCTTCCCTAGAACCAGTGACCCTAAATTAGGGACGGGCGATTGCTTATAGTCCAATGAGTTTCTCACGGTGGTCGTTAAATTTCCAATAAAAAAATTAAATAAAAGATAAAATAAAAAGCGAACGTAACCTGCCCGACTGTGTTCTGCCAACTGTGAAGTTTGATCCGTGCAGGAAAGATTTGATAATATCGGTGTGCAAGAAATTGTCTAGCCTACACAGAGCCCCAATCTCAACCCCATGGGACACCTTTGGGCTGAATTGGAACGCAGAAACTAGCCAGGGGACGACATACCTAATGGTCTTGTAGTAAAATGCAAGGCAATTCCTGCAGCAACTTACCAAAACTTAATTGAAAACCTTCGTAATGTTTCGAATTCATTTGAGCACCACACTAAAGATTTCACTAGAGTTTATTCTGTTGCACTGCAGTTTATGCTCTTTCCTTGTTACGGACGAATTGGTGTTATAGCATATTACATTAAAAATCTTAAGTCTCTTTACTTTGAAACTTAATTCTCCTCTGGTTTACCACACAACATAGCTGTGTGTACCTAACGGAGTGTGGACGCACTTTTACTTAGAATATTGGGATATAAATCTGATTCTTTTTACATGTGGTATTCTATCAGTTTTGCCAATGTTACAAGTAACTACACAATCGGTCGTTTACTGACAGCGTATTTTTCGATTTTGACTAATAAATTTTAATAAGAGGGCTAAAATACAGCGATGAGCCATTCCCTTATGACCACCTCCCACCTAGAAAAATGAGCGCGCCTGGAGATCGAACGGTATTGCAGATGAAATTCACAGTGCAGTATATATATATATATATATAACCCGAGGACGGGCTTTCGGTTAGTAGTGTTCGGATTCAGAATTGGAAAAGCTGCCGATTTATCGAAGTTTGGTAAAGGACAAATTGTAATGGCACGGTACCTCGGAACAACGATCACTGAAACGGCGAGGCTTGTGGGTAATTCACGTGGAGCACGGACGGCCAAACGACGAACAGTCGTCCAGCGGTGTGTTGTCCGCAGCTCACTGATGCCAGAGAGAGGAGAGCGGGCACTGTTGCGAATTGTTCCCAGCGGCCGCAGGGCCGCAGTGTAACAAATCACCCGCAGCTACAACAGTGGTGATCGGGGCCATGTCTCGCAGCACATAGTTCATCGCAGCCTTCTGTGCATGGGCCAGCGTAGCCGAACACCAAGGCGGATCCAACCCCTCACTGCGCGTCATCGCCAACAACGCATAAAATATGCCCAAGTTCATCGAGATTGGAAGATGGATGATTGGAAGTGGCCTGGTCTGACGAATCCAGATTCCTGGTGCATCACGTAGACGGCCGAGAGCAGATATGCCGATAACCAATGGAGGCTATGGCACCTGCATGCACTGTTGGGCGGAAACAGGCTGGCGGCGGCGGCATGCTGAGGGTGATGTATTCTTAGGACAATTTCGGCCCCATTATCCCAATAGCACAATCTCCGACAGCTGTCAGGTGTCTGAACATCGTTGGGGACCAAGTTCATCCATTAATGGCAGCTGCGCCCTGCTGGTTATGTCCATTACCAACAGGATAATATGCCATGCCACACTGCCAGAATTGTCAAGGAGTGGTTCCAGGAACATGCTTCTGACTTTCTGTTAATGCCCTGGCCTCCAAATTCACCTGATATGAACCCAAATGAACATTTGCGTTCTACTTGGTAAAGTAGGTTCGCGCGAACTGGAGGATCTGCTATTGACAATATGGTACCAGATATTCCCGGATACCTATCGCCACCTCATCGAATCGATGCCTCTCCGGGTGCCCACTGTTTTGCGGGCTACAGCTTATTAGGTAGGTGGTCATAATGTAATGGTTCATCGGTGTCTGTTCTTAATCCTTCAGGAAATTTATGACACTTGGGAGGTTAAGAAAAGACATATAACGTTTATCACTTACAATGGAAATATTTTGAAATTGTCAGGTACCGAACCAGCCGTCAATTAGTTACCGATAACATATGGTTCAATTTTTAAACGATAAACGGAAATAAAGATTGCATAAGTACTTCCGTGTCCATTTAGGGAATTCCAAAATATCAAGATATCAAGAAGAAGAAATAAGGTAAAAGGAAAATCAACCATCATAATTGCTTTTAATTAATAGCGTGTCATAAGTATCTAAATTTCATCAATCGAATGTCTTGGTTTAGTAGGAAAGCCATAGGTAAAAGAAAACGTGGAGTCTAGGAATATGATCAGGGGTCACGCAGTGTCCTAAGTGCTGACCTCTGACAATTCGTCCTAATATGAGTTCGAGGGTCGAATGAAGCATTGAGGGTGTGATGGTCTACGAGACTAACTCTCTCTCCCTTCCTTGGAACCGGTGGCCCCAATTTATGGACGGCAACGGTGTTCACAGCCCTTAGATTTGCTCAACGGTGGCCGTTAAACTACAAAACAAAACAAACAAACATATGATCAGCCGCGCAGGGGTCTAGTGCTTAGAGGCGCAATGTTCGAGCTAATGGTCCGGGATGATCCTGGGTGCCAGTCCTGGTTGAGGCATAGGTGGTGTTTTTTCCTGATGACGCTGGCTCTTTTCTATCCGTCAAAATAGTGCCTATAAATTGAGGACGAACAACTGCTTATACAACGAGGGTCCACTTCATTATGACCACCCCTTCAGTACTTCGTTGGGCCACCTTTTGCCTTCAATACTGCGTCGATTCTTCATGGCATGGACTCCATGAGATGTTGATAGATGGTTTGTGGAACCTGAGACCATGCTTGATGAATAGCACTTTCCAGGAGTGCGAGATTGTAGGGTTGAGGATCCAGCTGTCTGATGGCTCATTCAACTTCATCCCACAAATTCTCAATAGGGTTTACATCTGGAAACTGTGGGGGCCATCTAAGCAAAATAAACTCACCGGTATGTTTCTGAAACCAAACCTGCACAATACGAGCACTATGGCAAGACGCATTATCTTGTTGAAAGTAGCCATCGCCATTGGGATAAACCATCCACATGACAGGATGCACTTGGTCCGCAACGATGTTTAGATATGATGTGCCAGTCAGACGTTGATCAACACGAAATAAAGGGCCCAAAGCATGCCAGGAAAACATTGCCCAAAACAAAACGTTGCCTCCACCAGCTTGAAGGGTTGTAGCAATGCATTTGGGGTCCATGCTTTCCTGCTGTTTCCACCAAATTCTCACTCGGCCATTGGCATGGTGCAACTGAAAACGTGATTCATCGGACCACATAATTTGTTTCCAATTATCGACTGTTTAATCCTTGTGCTCCTGTGCGAACTGGAGACGGTTTCTCTTGTTAACAGACAGCAAAGGTGTTCGAACAGGCCTTCGGCTGCCATATCCCATCCGATGCAGTGTACGGCAAACAGTGCATGCAGAGATAATTTGAGGGAATACTTGATTAAGATGGTCTGTAATTTGCTGCACTGTTGCCCTTCTGTTCTCTGTTACCAGTCTGGACACTCTCCGTTTCGCCCGAGCAGTAACTTGTCGATGACTATCACACGCTGCACGTAGAGACCCAGTTTTTTGGCTAACAGTCCAGTCTTTAAACACTTTAACAACAGCTGCTCTGGAACATTTCACGAATGCGGCGGTTTCGGTGATATTCGCTCCATGGCTCCGAGCTCCTACAATCATCCCACGTTGAAAGTCCGTCAAATCGCATTTTTTACCCATCTTGTCACCCAAAAATCACTTCTACTACTGTCCCAAGCACTAAGCTTTCCCTTTGTATACTAGCCTCACCCTCTGGCGGAAACAGTGTGCAGCCATAGCTCATTTGCTTAAAACTGTCAGGTGGGCATAATAAAGTAACCACTCAGTGTATAAAGCCCGTAGAGTTCCTTATAGTGGTCGTTAAAGTCCGAAATGCTGCCCTGGTGGCGCAGTGGTCTAAGCGATGGCCTCTGATCATTCGTCCAAAAGGGGTCCGGGTTCGAATCCCGGTGAGGCATGGATGTTGTGTTTGTCTTACGGCTCTCGCTCTCTCCTTTCCCTGGAACCAGTGGCCCTAAATTAGGGACATGCGACTACTTATAGCCCATTGAGTTGCTCACGGTGGTCGTTAAACCTCAAATAAAAAAAAAAAAAAGTCCGAAATATTAACAAATTGTCAAATTTTTTTGTTCCTCATGAGGACGAAACGTTAAACTGATTGCTGATAAAAAGTAAAGTTTTTACTGATTTTATGACTACAATGCTTGAAATAAGAAAGAGAAGAATGTTTCATCTTCAGTAAAAATTTCCACCATAATTGACGCAAACTGCTATGGATTTGTACGAAAGCAAAATCGCCAAAAGAAATGTTAAGTATGCGAAACAAAGGGGGGGGGGCGGAGAGAACTGAATCACGTAAACAATATGGCATCTCTTAATAGAGAATGCGAAACAGGCAATTCCATATATCCCCAAATAAAAAAGGCCAAACAGAAGACAACGCTCCTTCCACGTTTATAAGTGAGTCACGGAAAAATTCTCAACGGACGCCACCGGGAATCGAACCCAGTCTTCTAGTTACGCGCCGGACATGCTACCACTGCAACACAGCGGCCTCGAATTATCCTGACTCACATACAACTGCCAAACCACATGGCAGGTTACTTCTTGGAGCCCCGCACAATGCTGGGGATTCACCAAAGATGGAAAGCAGTAACTGAACAAATAACTAGGAGGCGAATGAATAATTAATACACACTATTGACGTGTATTACGAACATCAAACAGAAGTCATCGCACCTTCCACGTTTATAAGTGAGTCACGGAAAAATTCTCATCGGCGGGAGAATTTTTCCGCCGATGAGGAAAATTCTCATTGTGTGTATTAATTATCAATTGGCATTCTAGTTATTTGTTCAGTTGCTGCTTTCCATCTTTGGTGAATCCCCAGCATCGTGCGTGGCTCCAAGAAGCAACCTGCCATGTTCCTTGGCAGTTGTTGTATGTGAGTCTAGGGAATTGGAGGCCAGTGGTGCAGTGGTAGCATGTCCGGCGCGTAACTGGAAGACCCTGCGTTCTGATAGCGGCCGATGAGAATTTTTCCGTGACTCACTTATAAACGTAAAAGGAGCTATGACTTTTGTTTGATGTTCCTAGTCCACGTCAATTGTGTGTATTAAAAAAGAATGACCCGTTTGCTTTGCAAAAATAATATGGCTAAGGCAACACTTTTCTTTTTCTGCAAATTTCAATGAGATATGTTTACAACGACGTGCCGAACTACTTGAAGGAAACGAGATTGCTTCCACACCCCTTCACACTAACCATCTACGAACAGCTGGAGGTTAATTTTATATAGCTTTCTTAACCCTTTAACGACCATAACGCCCAATATGTCCGTACATACAAACGATCATATCAGCCTTAAAACGCTTGTCTAGAGTGAGTCAGCTTTCCTACCCATACCTGTTCTTTAAATTTGCGGGACTTATGAATGATCAGCAGGAGTCAACATCAGTCACCATTGTTGTTACTAAACAAAGAAGTGAAACAACAGAGTTTCGGGAGTTATGTTATTTAGAGTAATACTAGATTTTAGAGTCATGGTCTTTAAAGGGTTAAACATGGGTTCGCTATGAGAGCAAAATAGAATACCGACCGGTGGCGCAGTGGCCTAAGCCCTGACTTATGACCATTTGTCCGCGAAAGGTCCGGGTTCGAACCACGATGGAGCATAGATGTTTGTCTTGCGGCACTGGCTCTTTTTTCCCTGAAACCAGAGACCCCAAATTAGGGAGGGACAGCTACTTATAGCCCATTGGTTCCTCAAAGTGGTCGAAAAACCCGCAAACAAGGCGCCGTGTTTTCCAATCCTCACAGTCGAGGGTATGCTACAAAACAGGTAAGTATATCTGACGTATTTTATTGCCCGCAGGAGATTTCGCCGGTCGGCATTACTGTGGCGGGGTAGGGCATATTTGCGGAAGGGTGAGGTGTGTATAATTGCTTTGAGTGTATTACTACTGACACATATATACACTGCTGGCCACCCAAAATGCAACACCAAGAAGGATACGAGATAGCAAAGCCAGATTTACTGGACACATAACAACAAATACAAAGATGAAACGATTGAGCTTACAGGCCCGTGCGACTTGCAGAACACGCAGACATCAATAGATCGTGTGGCTCCCATGGCTGGTAATAACCACCTCTACACGCCGCGGCATCGAACGAAAGAGGCTTTGGATGTGGGCTTGGGGTATGTCTGTCCAAGCTGCTTCCACACGTTGCCATAGTTCATCAGGCGTAGCCGCGGGTGGTGCTTAACGGGTTACTCGGTTGCCGATCAGCGACCAGACGTGTTCGATGGGCGACATATCGGGAGAACAGGCAGGCAGCGACGGCACCAGTGCCACCTGGTGGGCCGTGAATAATTGTTGCACGATGCGTGACACGTGCGGGCACGCATCGTCCTGTTGAAACGTGGCCGCTGGCAGGTCCTGCAGGTAAGGAAGGACTACAGTCTCCAAAACGTCGGAGATGGTGCGGTGGCTGTTGAGTGTACAGGCGATGCGTACCATACGGGTGCGGGTGTCATATCCAATCGCGCCCCCAAACCATAACGCCATGCGACGGACCGGTATGGCGATGCATAATGCAGGCGTCATACAGTCTTTCGTCGTAGTGCCACCACACGCGGATCAGACCATCGTGGTTTTGAAGGCAGAAGCGGGATTCGTCGGAGAAGACAATGTCGTGCCATTCCGTAGTCGAAGTGCGGCGTTCAACGGCCCAATGCCGCCGCACTCGCCGGTGGTGTAACGTCAATGGTAATCGGAGCAATGGGCATCGTGCGACAAGTCCCCGCTGCTGCAGACGACGTCGAACGGTACATGCTGACACAGGTTGTTGCACAACACACCATAATTCTTGCGCTAACGTTCGTGATGTGGCGGTGCGAGCCATCAATGCCCGCCGCAAAACATGTCGGTCCTCTCGTTTGGTGGCGTGCTGCGGCAATCGCTCACGTCAGTCCGTCCTTCTCTCCTGTACCCACTGGATCCATACTCGCCTCAATGTGGCTGGATGTCGTCACACACGGGCGCTGATGTCTCGGTATGATAAACCACTATTCGTCCTCTGTCGAACTCCGAAACGTGCTGGAATGACTACCGAATTCTGCGACGAGGCATCAGGAAGCTTGCCACGCGCAGGTCCGGCAGCATAACGCACTTCCACTACTTACACACCGCCTTCTGTGCACCACTCTTATATTGCTTCTCGGTGGCGTGCCGGGCGCACATAATTTGCATATTCCCTTCAATGCTAATCGTTTGCATGTCCTCTCGCGGGCGACGCATACTGCGAATTTCAGGCCAATCGGATGCTTCCTTCTTGGTGTTGCATTTTGGGTGGCCAGCAGTGTATTTACAAGAGAAATAACGTCACGTAGACAGCACCACTCTTGTCGAAGGAATTTCAAGATCACAAAAATTGCCTTTTCTACAAAGCCTGCAGGATTAGATTTCTGAAAAAGGAAACAGCTTGCAGAATAATTTTTGACTGTGAACTTAAAAGATACAGAAGTGGATTAGGGTAAATGAAAGAAACTAAGCGAGGAACAGAAGCAAATAAGAGGTAATAATGTGACACTCAAGCGTTAAGAACATTAAAGGGGGAAAATACAAGAGAACTTCAAGCAGAAATTCAATTTAAAAAATGGAAAGAACTTAAAGTTCAGCAGAGCAGGAAGAGCAAAGAAAGGCAAGGAGAGGAAAGTGACATCTTAAACGAACCAAAATATTCAAAAGATCAATGCAGTACGAGCTGGGTAAAAGTAGCCAACGCTACTCAGATGAGGAAAAAAACGAGAAAGTACCAAGGAAATGATTGGGTAAGATGACAAAGGACAGAGGAAACGATTAGGTGAAAGAAAGCGTTCGTGTGAAATGATACTAAAGAAAAGAATGGGTGAAATGATTAGATGCAGACAATAGAATGAATGAATATAAAAATATCAAGAAGATTGTGATTTATGGTACAATGCTCAAATTGGGCCGAAAATGTGAGGCTATTTTTGGCATAAGAATAATAAAAAAGATGACACCGAATTTTTGGTTATAATGAGCACTTCTTTTGAATCCCGTTCCAATGGGAATAAATTTTACCAAAGTTATTCAAAGTCAATGGAACCGGTAAGAAAGGAAACCGAATTTTCTACATACGATTAAACATCCAGAAATAGAAAGAGCTACTTACGTCCACCAGCGGCTAAAACGTATGTTACGAAAATTAACAAATGCCGCTCAAAGTCTTTCGTGGCAAAAGGAAGGTATCAGGCGCAAAGCTATTTTCTAATCCAAGAGTTAAAAGGAGAAATATAGAAGGAAACATGATAAAACTCCACGTCTCTTAGCTGTAGAATAATAGAAAAGTTCAAAATAGGGCGAAAAATATTCTTTACGGAAAAAGCTATGCTAAAGTAAAAAAAAAAAAAAAAAACTTTTCAAATAGGCCTCCCGGAAGCAGAGCTAGAGAAAAAAAGGTTTTGACCTGAAAGCCCCTGGCGGGAGATCTGTGCATTATTTAAAGACGATAATACCCTATATCTCTGTTGTAGCGAATGGCACACCGTAAGAAAGAAATTTTTCGATAGGATTTTTAGAAGCGGAGATACAGCTGCAAGAAGAAGTACACAAGCACCACATAGCGACAGAACTATGAACTATAAAAATCCTCAAATAAATCCCTAAACTGTTCCAGAAGGTAAATGGCATCCGGTGTTAAAAGTTAAAAGAATATTTTTAATCGCACATGTAGATGCACTATTGACAAAAACAGATTAAACATTCGCGCCCCTTACGCCGAAATTGGGCATTGTTTTGGAGAGAAAAAACACACACATAGTTAGTAATATCAACGTCGAAATCGGGCATTGTTTTGGGTAGAAAGTACAGTTTTCATAGTTAGTACGTAGTATCTGACCGAAAAAATATTTTTTTCAAACGGGTTTTCAGTCCCGCAGATATTGCTGAAAACAGAAACTTGAACTCCCGCCCTCTAGTTGCACACTTGTACTTCATAAACAATTTTAAACTGTATGAGAAACATTTCCCACCAGAAATGCTCTACAACAAAGAAATAATTTTTCAAATCGTACTCGTAGAAGCAAAGATATCGAGAAAAATATGGTATACATCTACGCCCCTTGTAGTAAAAACTATGTATCATTTTGAGAAGAGTTTATTCTGAAAAGGTTTACCGTAGTGAGTGGTATAGGTCGACGAAAGAATTTTTTAGTTTAGTTTTCCGAAGGTTAGATTTTGCTGCAAACACATCAGAAGCAAAAAAAAAAAAACTTACGCCCTCCGGTAGCCAAACCATTCTTTTACCAAACATTAAAAGTTATACGCGAAACAATTCCTATTTGGAGATGTATCCAATGCAGGAAAACCTTTTGAAATAGGAGTTTTAAAAGCAGAGATATAGGAGAAAACGCAATTTAACTTTACGCCCCTAGCGGAAAATCTATGCAGTACTTAAAAAAGAAGCTGTTCCTGAAATAGCGTTCGTTGTAAATGGCATTAAAAGGAAAAAGTATTGTTTCAATCGGATATCTAGGAAAAAATATATGTAATAAAAGGTATTTTGAATTTTATATTCTCTGCATTTACGTCCTCTAGCGGCGGAGTTGTGGATCGTAAATAAACCGGGATGCAAGGTTCATCATTCTCACATTTCAGGCTTCTTAATGCAAAAAGACATTTTTTTAAATTGGACAAGTAGTTCCAGAAATATGGTGTCCACGGAGGGACGGACTTGCAACCGATAACATAAGATCATTTTTTTTTTTTTTGCAGAAGACGCGCTGAGGAAATTGAATTTCAGTGATTGTGTATATACAGCATTATGCCGCCCCGGTGGCGCAGTGGTCTAAGGCGCTGGCCTCTGATCATTCGTCCGTAAGGGGTCTGGGTTCGTATCCCGATCAGGCATGGATGTTGTGTTTGTCTTACGGCACTGGCTCTCTCCCTTCCCTGGAACCAGTGACCCTAAATTAGGGACGGGCGACTGCTTATAGCCCATTGAGTTGCTCACGGTGGTCGTTAAACCTCCAATAAAAGAAAGAAAGTACACAGCATTACGCAGCAGTTTGGAGAGTAATTAAATGCGTCTGAATTACAACGTTTTGACTCTGGTATAGGGATACGAAACAGAAGATTCTGTTATTTATGGGAGAAACATCTGATTAATCTGAAAGTACAGTTCTTTCAATATGACCACCTTTATACAGTATGTTTTGTCTTAACTTCTTTCTGACGTTTGTTCGTCAGTGTCAGGGCTGCATTCATGTAATATAGTTTACAAGCGGGCTGTCAGTTGGTATTTAATTTCCTCCCTTTTGTTCATTTTAATAAACACATCCATTTATTCATGATATTGACTTCTCATTCAATGTTTTACTCAGCCTAAGCTAAAAAGATAATTTTAAAGGTTAAAAATTATCTCATTCTTTCGTCGTCGCTGAGAGCGTTAGTTTTTTGTTCTTTGATCTTTCATTTAACAGCTTTTTTATAGGGATTTCTGCGTTTGTTAATCGCGGAGACATCGGGTCTAAATTCCTGTGTTGTTATTTATTTCATTATTGATGCCAGGTACCTGTACTTTAAAATAGATCTCTCGAGAATCTAATTTCGTTTCATTGCCGAAATCAAGATCTGCCCCCCCCCGCCCCCAGCGGCCGACTGGTCAGAGGCGTAGGTTTCTTCCTAGTCGTACGATATGGGCCCGAGTTCGAATCCCTGAAGAAGCATCCATAGTGCGTCAATCAAAAAGAGTTGCTCCCCCCCTCTCTCTCTCTCTCTCTCTCTCTCTCTCTCTCTCACTTTCGGAGAACCAGTGGCTCTAAATTAGAGATAGACTACTTATGGCCCATAGAGATGATCACAGTGCTCAATAAATCACAGAAAGAAAAAAAACTGATCTACACTGACGGAAAAAAAAATCCCAACACCACGAAAAAATAGTTGTAGAGGAATGAAATGGCGGCAATACATTTGTATAGGTAACATATTTAATCGATTAAGGTTTCAAGATCACAGCTTAATGTAAGCGCGAGAAGAGCCATTTTAAATGTGAAATGCTGGTACATTAATAACCGGTGTAACCGCCAGAATGTTGAATGCAAGCACGCAAACGTTCATGCATTGTGTCGTACAGGTGCTGGATGTCAGTTTGTGGGATGGAGTTCCATGCCTGTTGCACTTGGTCGGTCAATACAGGGACGGTTAATGCTGGTTGAGGGTGACGCTGGAGTTGTCGTCCAATGATGTCCCATACGTGCTCGATTGGTGAAAGATCTGGTGATCTAGCAGGCCACGGCAACATGTCGACACTCTGTAGAGCATGTTGGGTTACAACAGCGGTATGCGGGCGAGCGTTATCCTGTTCGAAAACACCCCCTGGAATGCTGTTCATGAATGGCAGCACAACAGGTTGAATCACCAGACCGACGTACAACTGTGCCGTCAGGGTGCGTGGGATAACCACGAGAGTGCTCCTGCTGTCATAGGAAATTGCTCCTCAGACCATAACTCCAGGTGTAGGTCCAGTGTGTCTCGGCCGCAGACAGGTTGTTTGCAGGCGCTCACCTGGCCTCCTTCTAAGCAACACACGGCCATCACTGGCACCCAGGCAGAGCCGGCTTTCATCAGAAAACACCACAGATCTCCACTCCGTCCTCCAATAAGCTCTAGCTTGACACCACTGACGTCGCAAACGGCAGTGGTTTGGAGTAAGTGGAATGCACGCTACAGGGCATCTGGCTCGGAGCTATCCTTCAAGTAACCGATTTGTAAGAGTTCGTTGTGTCCCTGTGGTGGCAACTGCAGCTCGAATTGCTGTCGTAGACGCGGTACGATGCGCCACGGCCATACGCCGTACACGGCGGTCTTCTCTCTCAGTAGTGCCACGTGGCCGGCCGGAACCCGGTCTTCTGGAGGCAGTACCTTCCCTTGACTACCGCTGCCAACAATCCTGCACAGTGGCTAAATTCCTGCCAAGTCGTATTGCAATATTACGGAACGAAAATCAAATCCACCTTCTCGTAGCCCTATTACACGACCTCGTTCAAACTCCGTGAGCTGTTGATAATGGCTTCTTCGTCTTCTTAAAGGCATTTTTGACTAACATCAACACACTACATCGAATCTCAACAATAACTAACGCTCACGAACGTTACAGCGCGTATTTACAGCAAACCTGCTTTGCATGTTCCGAGGAAGCTACTAGCGCCACACGCATGCGCCGAGCGCGAAATTTGCATAGACGTCATCTTACAGATGTACTCTCACCGCCTACCAACTGCCGTTTATCTAACACAACCCCTTCTTGGTGTTGGGATTTTTTTCCGTCAGTGTATTATAAAATTTGCAGGTTTGAAAATGGGCCAGATTTTCTCTCTTAATTTTTTCAGAGACGAAGTTGTCCTCAAATTTTTTTTTTTTTTATGCCGACATGCAAGAAACTTATCAGTTTTTTCTACCATCAGTTTTCGTGTTCGCTAATTTGAATGCACTGAGATTGCAATGTCCAAGAGAAAATGAATTTATTCAGTAGTTTTATTTTCTGCAACATCTTGTTCCTTCACTTCTAAAAACCTAACAATTGTGTTTCTCAAGTGATAAAAATAGTTTGGTTGTTTCTATATGCAAGCCAGCAAACGTATATTTAATATGGGTGTCCTGTAAATAAAATTCAATGCTTGTAGGCTATGGAAAGATACAGATGGGCATGCCAGAAGGTCTGCGATCCTCCAGATGGACACAAATTGACCTAAAAAGAACTTAATTGAAACCTGGAAGCCCTGCAAGCGGTTCAATCACATGAGGCTTTGCAATTTTAAGAATTCTATTTTTTGAAAAATTCTTTTATGCAGCACATTGTTTTTACGTCCTGCAGCAGTAAAAATCTGCGACGCAGTGAACGTATTTCTCATAGTTCAACTACAGAATGCAGAGCTAATTTTTCAGCCTGGTGTTTAGAATTATGGATATTTTGCGTAGTATCAAATCTGTATCATAGGGTTCGGAAATCTATGAGCATGATTCTAATAATAAATGTTATTGGTGCAACACAATTTTTTAATGCTACTCAGCTGCACAGGTATCAATCACACCTACAGAGAGATGAACAAAAATGCCTCTATAAGAACATTCTTTTTTGAAAGAATAGAAACTTGCGTGCTTTCTCCGAACGTCGAGTTTCAATGGGCATCTTGACTGCCTATAATTAGGCTCTGCCTTCATTTCAGAGCATAAATGTCCCTAGAACCAAGTACTGGGGTGCAAACAACAGGTTGTGTAAGCAAGCGGTCATACTCTCGTGCATTGATCGAGTTGGGACCTATTTTAATTCCAGTTATATGGAGAACTTTGGTTTATTGTAAAAGTGGCTGGGTGAGTGGGAAGCTAAATAAGCGTGCCAAATTTTTCAGTAACTCATACTTTTGCCGCCTGATGGGAGGAACGAAATGTCAGTGATGTACTTGGTTGTGTAAGTAATTAATTTGGAAAGGCGGTCCCTCTCTCTCTCTCTCCCTCTTGCTACTTTTGCTGTAAGGATTTCTACTTTTATTAATTTCTACTTGTCATAGTAATAAAGAATAAACGTATTTCCGCTTTAAATCTGTTTTTTCCACGTTGCATTTTGGCATGATGTTGAAAAAATCTAGAATCTTTTCATGCTCCTCGGTTAGATTCTATTAGCTCTATGCATAAGTTTCCTGGCCTCGACGTAGCCGGTTCTAAAAACGAAACGGTTTCTTTCTTGTGAGAATTTCATGCTGTGAGGTTAAGGGGGCAGTGCTGCATCGAACAACATATTTTAGCTGAAAGCCCACACGAGCGGTTAGTTCATCTAGGATATGCCATTCGACAACGTGCTTATTGGTCAATATCAGTTTTTTCTTTTAATCACAGGGAAACTGGTGCAAAAGCACCAGGGTGGATGTGGTCGGCATACGGCAAAAAAACTGTAAGCCCAAGCACTTGTCCCTTGGTGGAGTTCAAAAGCGGTGATTGCCGCGTGGAGAACAATCAGCGTAACGAACTCTCGCAGGTGATGCAGAGCACAGATTTGCAAGCATCTTCAGGACAAAGATGCCGCTCAGTCAGCCTGAGAATTAGACATTTAGGCGACACACTGAACAGCCAACTTACTGGTGCCTTTAAACCTAGTTATGTGTTGGGTCAGTTTGTCTTCCGAACATCGCAGTTCTGGTGGGTTTTCGCAACGTTAACGTGAAACACTGGGGCACTCATGTCGAACAACATCTACCAGTTCACGAAGGTTAGATGGCAATGGATCCAAATGTCTAATGTCGCCTTCCGCTTTATCGCAGAAATGCTCCATGAAGTTCCGGTTTGGGGTTAGAGGTGTTCATGAAGCAAGGCAAAGTAAAGTCTCTCTGTTCTTGAAGTCACACCGAAACAATGTGGGTATTCTGCGAGTAGTATAGACACTATTCTGCAGACAGTAACCATCACCACGGTTGAAGAAAGGGTTGAACTTGATGAAATGTGATCAAGTTCACCACTTTCTTCATGTTTAAATATGTTTGCGCTTCCAGGCTCGAGTCCATTCAAATCAAAGGAACAATAAAGCCTCCCATAAAAACACACGGCCCACACCATTACACTTGCTCTTCCAGCCTGGAGAATCGTGACTATGCAAGACGGATCCATACTATTGTCTCTAAATTTTAGCCCTCCCATCGGAATGATGTAGTTGGAAAATTGGTTCTCCCGACCACATGACCCTTTTATCTTCATTTATGGTCCACTTGAGGTCGTCCCAAGAGTGAGACATTTTGAATGTTTGCCTCAGACAAAATTGTTGTGCGGATAGGTCCGCTGCTCTTGTAGCACAGACTGTTCAATATTTGGCTCGCCTTGCATTGAGGTACTATTTGGCATTATCTCTTATTCAAAACCTCCGTTATTTGACATACTATTCCGCGTCTATTGGCCCGTAAATGTCACAGCCTATGCGTCCTTCATCTAAGGCGTCGACCAGCAGTTTCGATCGACAGATTATGTGCTCACTACCGGTTGTTTGCTTCGTCAACCACTTTCTGTTTACTCTTACTACTATTTCTTCCAAACATTCCACAAGTCGTGATGTTTAGAGGGTGGCATGATCCCTGATTTAAACTCTGTTGGCTCGTACAAATCAGGTTATCTTCCTTTCACCTCGGTCATGGACTAGGTGTTTCCGATCATATGTGATGTGTTTAATATCGTTTTTTTTTTTTTTTTGCTGCGTCAACCACTCTCTCTCTCTCTCTCTACTTTTCCTGTTCGACATTCTACAAGTAGCAGTGATAATCGCACAAATCCTCAAAGTACTCAGTGCCACACCAAGCAAATAGTCTTTCAGATTGGGTACCTTTCCCGTTCGACTTCAAGTAACTAATTTCGCACTACTACTGGAATTGTGGCCGTTTATTTGTTTTTGAAGTCGTAGTTACGCAAAGACAGCGGAATTCATATCAGCTTATTTCCACGACATAGTCTATTGCTGCCAATAAGTACACAACACACATCTTCATTTTATTTTTACCCTAAGAAGCAAGAACGTCACACAACTTTTCCTTTTTCTTCTATTAAAAAAGAAAAGCAAGGAAGCCAATCAAAAGAGAAAACGGTGGGATAACTATAATCATTTTCAAAGTCTTGCACTGTTTTTTAATAAATACACTCTGGATATTTTTGATCGCACCTATTTTGTGTGGTGTGCATGTTTCAGTGCCGTGCAGCACTGTACACACAATTACGCTTTCCTAGAATGAATTTTCAATGACCGGAATTTAAAAAGTAATATGCTAATTGTTTTGTACTGCTATAGTGTTCCTTTTATATCACCATAGTCTCTACTTCACTTTCAGAAGACAAAAGTGATGCACCATGCTTTTACAAGAAACGAAGAATTATCGATTGATGAAGAAAGCTTGAGACAACCAATATCTACCTTTATCTTTGGCAGCAGATATCAAGTCAGGGTCACATTGATGAAGAAATTAATCGGCGTATAAAACTTGGTTGGAGAGCTTTTGGGAGAAACAGTACAATTTTTAAGAGCAGTATGCCATTATGTCTTAAAAGAAAAGTGTTTAATCAGTGCATCCTGCCAGTGCTTACGTATGGAGCATAAACATGAACCTTAACTAAAATAAGACATACAAAGACTGCAGACAACTCAAGAAAGCATGGAGAGATGCATGCTTGGTGTAACCAGGAAAGGTAAGAAGGAGAACTTGTGGATAAGGGAAATGACAGGAGTGGACGACGTCATGAGCAGAGTAAAATCACTGAAATGGCAATGGGCTGGACATGTTGCCAGAAGAACGGACCACCGATGGACAACCGAAATTTTAGACTGGATTCCGAGGGACAGGAAGAGACCCAGAAGGCGACCCCATGGGAGATTAATGGATGAAATTCGAAAGTATGATGGAGTGACGTGGAGGAGACAGGCTCAAAACAGACAATTGTGGAAAAAACTTGGGGAGACCTTCATTCAGCAGTGGATTGATGATCATGATGAGTCCCTACTTCTGGAATCCCATTATAGTTAGTGATAAGCTGTTTGTGTTATGAGTCATTATCGGTGTTTCTCACCTATAGTACATGATCAACTGACAATGTTGTATCAAGATACACGCTTGTTCGCTACGCATCCGTCCTTCGAGAGCATTTAAAACAAATTACTTAAAAATCCTTAGATTCCAGTCTCCCGTTAGAAATTCCGGTCTCTGCCCCAAAAGTCGGCGTACACTACTAACTTATTAGTACCAAAATAAAGTTCGCAGGAAACTTTCTTTCGCTTTATGTCGGTGCAAACATCGTTTTCTTCTCATGTAAAACATTTCGAGGCTTCTAAAGATTGCTACAGAATCGTAAAAGCATTCTTTTCCCTGCATAATTTCGCGAGGCGTCCTAATTGTCCTCCGGTAGTCAGTTCAATATGCCCTCACGCGTGTTGTAAAAACTGTTCGTGCCTCTCTGTGCACTCTTCCGTCGGGTATGCATGCTATTTTTCTGCATCCCGGCTCGACGTTTTCACTTTCACCCAGAAGGAGTTATCGCCCAGTCCAGCTCCTCCTGCGCTTTGTCAATCCTACGTCATCATTACACCTCGTAAAATGCCCACCTCGTCGTTTACGGCGCCAGAGATGCGAGATGCGCTGCGCCGACGACGGATGTTGCTCCTTCTTCACGTTATATCTCCTCCACGCAAAGTAGTCCAACCACGAAAGGAATTGAATGCTTCCTGAGCAAACTACTTCGAAGCTTCTTTCTCCTGCTCGGGACATGAAAGTTTGTCTTGCTGTGTAGACTCATCGGAAAAAGTGATCACACGGCGCACAACAGCGTTTTCAACAGCGAATTATATTTCGCATCAGCTGTTTCTATCAGGTAGGATTTTTTCTTATTTTCTTAATATCTTTTACTTTATATTTTTACAGGTTTGTTGATCAGTACTTTCTATGAAAAAAAGTTAAGTACCAATCTCCATTTCAAAAGCGAATATTTTATCTTTACGAAATGACATCACTTGAATTCTATTGTCGCTATGAACACTCATAATGTAATAAAATACACTGGTTGTCAAAAAATGTCAAAACATCTACAGTCAGCACAATCACCACCCTTAAGTTTTCACAGCACTAAAGAAAAGTGTAAGCCGTCCCCGTGGCGCAGTGGTCTAAGCTCTGGCTTATGATTTATTCGTCCGAGAAGGAGCCGGGTTCGCATCATGGTGAGACATGGATTTTGTGTTTGACTTATGGCACTGGCTCTCTCGCTTCCCTGGAACAAGTGGCCCTAAATTAGGAACGGGCGACTGCTTATAGCCTATTGAGTTGCTCACGGTAGTCGTTAAACCTTCAATAAAAAACGCAAAAAAAAACCGTAATATTTCATCCATGAAAGAAGTCTCGCTAAAACGAATCAACGCACTCAAATTTTCATTGGCCATTTTTTTCGAGCATGGAGGCAGTAGTATTTGAAATATTCGTTTTATGAGAAAAATTTAAAATAACAGGCTTTTGTCTTGTGACAGTCTCCAGATTCACTCACGTCTTCTGTATCCGTTTTGACATCAGAGCATAAAAATCGATGTAACATCTGTGTTTAGTCTATAACACACATCTCAGTGTAAATACTTTTCCGTTGGAAAAACTCGTTAAAAGCAATGTAAGTCACTTTAGCTTAATATTACTTAACACTGGAATATGGGAGCTTTGACCTCTAGAGGAAGAATTCGTTTTTTTTTTTTTTTTTTTTAGATTTGGTACAAAGCGAAGTTCATCGCACGCTTACTATCTAAATTAATTTGCTACAGAAAGTAACTCCATTTTGCTATTCATTTTTGAAACAGATTTTTAGACTGATTTTGCTAGATGAAGAACAGATCTTGTAGTTCTTATCAGATTTTTCTATTTTTATTTGCAATTGTTACTGATTCTCAGTTCAACGAAACATTTTGACATCTTCAGCTTGCTATAAGTAACAATGGTCTATGAGAGTTTCAAACTTAAATGGCATCTGAAGGTAATTTGTGGATTGTGTGGCCATAAATAAGGGAAACTCGTATATAATAAATTTCCAACGTGTGTGATATTTGAAACATTGCTTTCAAACGCATAACAGGTCTGTTTTATTTCCGCAACAGGCAATAAACTGTGAAAACACCAAGATGAAGGAAAATTTTATAAAGTGAGATCGTACCTTAAAAGTCAATTTACTTCGAATAGTTGCGCCTTGGCAGCTAGTCTTGCAATAGAAAAATCATTTTTGTTTTTTCTGACGAATGCTTAGAGGCTTGCTCCTCAGCTACCGAGGCGGCATATGGTAAATCTCCTTTATTTATGATAATAAAAGAAAGAATACAGAAATGTGAATTGATATTAAATTTAATTTGAAGAATTCTTGGAAATAAATATTCCTATTGCAACAAACTTTTTATAAGGGATAATCTCAGATTTTTTCCTTATAAAAATAATAATAAAAAAAAACTCCTTACAATGTAAAGTAAGTGTACCGGTCCTGTAGTACTAGACTTTTTTATCATCAGACTTAAAGCAATTAACTGCTATTCTTCGGATATAATCTTTCTTCATATTTATTTGTACAACGGATTTGCGTGAGAGTACTATCTCAGAGATTATTCACCAGAAAATCAGAGTAACTTTTGTTCTTGATCGAAAATAAATTATTGTTCACTCGGCTACTGAGCTGAAGTACCGAAAATTCTGAAGGAAATGTTCATTCGTTGACTCGTATAGTTTTCTCTGTCGTACTAAAATGAAATCGCTTGTGAAATTTAATTTGTCTTGTTTGTTGGAAGCTCAGCTCAGAAACCTACCATTTAATTATATTCAGTAATTTCCAAATTTTGTCCACGATGGAGCAGAGAATTTTTGTATAAAGCTATACATTTCACTCTGAACTAGACGAAATTTCATTCGAAAGCTTATTCATGACTTATGCAATCTCTTCAAGAAGAATGCGTTCCAATGAATTAAAGAAATGCTGCATCTTCCATCAATGTAACGATTTGCTGTGTAGGTTTTTAGAAAATATATTATGAAATTTACCTCAAAATTCCATTGTTTCCTCAGAAACTGTATTCTATAGCTTTGGAGCCACAAAACATACTTTTTTTTCAAAAAATAGTATTTTGGAGGCTTTCCAACAATTCTTTCTAGTTTGCCGAAATATTGTGACATAGACTGTTGCAGCATTTATTATATTTTTACCTCATTTTTCTAAAAAACATGTAGATTAATGGCATTCAAGATTTTTCACTGTGCGTTCAAGGCAGGGTTGTTAACTTATTAAACAAGATATTCACTCGAAATGTAGAATTCTTAAATCAGTATTTTACGTCATTACTGCTCCTACTTGTCTTAGAGATACCAAGTATAGGTATAATTGCATTAATTTTCATTATCCTTTGCTCAATTTATTTCCCCACATTCCTTCTTTGATATCAGTTTGAACAGAACGGTAAAAGTACTTCATGTTTCACAATACAGGCGAAATTCTTTAAACAGCCAACGCTTGTCTCATATCTTTCTCTGGCTCTACGCGACGGGGAATGACAATGGGAGAGATTCATAAAACGTATTGAGTAGGGGTCTATGTTTATTAATTAGTATTCGTCTTTCTACCGAATTGAGAGTAATATTGATTTTCCTAGAATTAAATCTTTTTTAACAGTAGTTTTTGATTTTTTAATCTTTTAATGAAAATTTGGCGAAATAAGGAGGGCATGAATTTTCCGAACATTTCGACGGAAACGCGTAATCCAGTACCGATATGAAATGATCGCTGCCAATAATGGGTGATAATATTAATTAAAATTTTCGTAATTAGTAAAATTTTCTAGCTGTACTGCAAATTGCCGTGCCTTTCCCGAATAATTACATTTGTGATGACACCGTGTTTGGCATGTATTTGTTTTATCCATGATACTAGTGCTTGCTTAACGTCATCGTGTATGCCATTTTCTTCAATTTTTTGTTAAGTGTAATGAGAGAGAGAGAGAGACAGACAGACAGACAAACAGAGCACAGAGTGAGAGAGAGATTTCATCCATTATGTTTTTCATTAAGGATAACCCCACTGTCCACCTGCTAAGGTTTTCTCCAACAAATTTTTAAAATTGATTCAAAATACACTGACGGAAAAAAAAACCCCAATACCACGAAAAAATAGTTGTAGAGGAATGTAATGGCGGCAATACATTTGTATAGGTAACATATTTAATCGACTAAGGTTTCAAGATCACAGCTTATTGTAAGCGCGAGAAGAGCCATTTTAAATGTGAAATGCTGGTACATTAATAACCGGTGTAACCACCAGAATGTTGAATCCAAGCACGCAAACGTTCATGCATTGTGTCGTACAGGTGATGGATGTCAGTTTGTGGGACAGGTTGGTTGTAGGCGCTCACCTGGCCTCCTTCTAACCAACACACGGCCATCACTGGCACCCAGGCAGAACCGGCTTTCATCAGAAAACACAACAGATCTCCACTCCGTCCTCTAATGAGCTCTAGCTTGACACCACTGACGTCGCAAACGGCAGTGGCTTGGAGTAAGTGGAATGCATGCTACAGGGCGTCTGGCTCGGAGCTGTCCTTCAAGTAACATATTTGTAAGAGTTTGTTGTGTCACTGTGGTGGCAACTGCAGCTCGAATTGCTGCCACAGACGCGGTACGATGCGCCACGGCCATACGCCGTACACGGCGGTCTTCCCTCTCAGTAGTGCCACGTGGCCGGCCGGGACCCGGTCTTCTTGAGGCAGTACCTTCCCTTAACCACCGCTGCCAACAATCCTGCACAGTGGCTACATTCCTGCCAAGTCGTTCTGCAATATTGCGGAAAGAAAATCCACCTTCCCGTAGCCCTATTACACGACCTCGTTCAAACTCCGTGAGCTTTTGATAATGGCTTCTTCGTCTTCTTAAAGGCATTCTTGACTAACATCAACACACTACGTCGAATCTCAACGATAACTAACGCTCACGAACGTTACAGCGCGTATTTACAGCAAGCCTGTTTTGCATGTTCCGAGGGGCGCTACTAGCGCCACACGTATGCGCCGAGCGCGAAATTTGCATAGACGTCATCTTACAGATGTACTCTCACCGCCTACCAACTGTCGTTTATCTAACACAACCCCTCTTGGTGTTGGGATTTTTTCCGTCAGTGTACATTGCTGGCCTGAAAGGCGGTTTTTCCCCTTGTATTCACAAATGAAAACATTTTAATGGTCATTCAAGACTGTTTTCTCCATCGCATCAGAATTCGGTTGAAAACCAGACTAAGATAAGCGGGTCACACTTGCAACATTTCCATACAAATGTGATAAACCACGTCGAAATGCAGTAAATGCACTGAACAGTAAAAAACTGTTGCCCAAAAACACGGAAGTGGGGGGTACTCTTGTCTCTTTTGAGCAGGAGGTCAGTTTGGGATACAACACTCCACTTTCTTCCTCAAGGCACTAATTTGTGCTGAATAATCCTTACATACACTCCCATGCATGCTTACAGCCGTGAAGCGTCTAATTATCAAAGTACTCCAGATACAATAATTCACTCTTTTAAACTAACAAATAGAGATGTGCAGAGTTCTGTAAAAAATTTCGTAAACGAGAAATACTAAGACTGAGAATTAGATTTCTTGAATGGCAAACGAAAAGTACATGCGATAAGGATAATCTTCTTTTATTATTTTTTGTGCAGATGGCTCTTTGGCTCATTCGGGCCCTTACTCCATTAAACACTTACCAACCAATCTATGCAGATGGCGGTTTAAAAAGGGCTGCTTAATACGCTTTAAAAAACATTCGATGCTCCAAATGTATGGGCGGATGGCGGACAACGAGGTGGCCGTTAATCGGGAATATTTTCAATGTGCAGGTACTAAGGAAAAATCCGTTCCAGGGTTACACTAGGGCAAAAAGCGAGGGTGGCGATATTATAGAATTTCGACTGCAGTTTATAATTTTTTTTATTGGGACTTTAACGACCGCCTTGAGCAACTCGATGGGTTATAAACAATCGCCCGTTCCTAATTTAGAGTCACTGGTTCCAGGAAAGGGGGAGAGCCAGGGCCGGGCCACCCCGGTGGCGCAGTGGTCTAACAGATGGCTTCTGATCATTCGTCCGGAAGGGGCCTGAGTTTAAATCCAGGGTGAGGCATGGATGTTTTGTTTGTTTTACGTCACTGGCTCTTTCCCTTCCCTGGACCCAGTGGCCCTACATTAGAGACGGGTGACTGCTTATAGCCAATTGAGTTGCTCACGGTGGTCGTTAAACCTCCAATCAAAACAAAAAAAAAAACAGCCAGTGCCGAAAGACAAACACAGAGCATCCATGCCTCACAGGGATTCGGACCAGACTCGATCTCGGACGAATGGTCACAAGCCAGGTGTTTATCTTTAAGATGGCGACTTATAGAAGTGATTGATATTTATAAAGATATTTACCAATAATATTTTGTTTTGTTCCTTTTAACTTTGTTTTTCTCCAACTATTACGTTATTTTTATAAAGGCTCTTAAACGAAACATGTATTCAAGCGAAAAGAACTGATTTCGGTAACACAGTATTCTTGACACTGTAACAGGTGCAGCTTTTGTAAAAAGCAGAGTATTTATCCAGTGGCCGCCTCTGGGAGCAGTTGTTCTGAGGTGCTGGCTTCAGACAATTCGTCTGAGATGGGCCCAGGTTCAAATCTGTGAGGCATGGGTGCTGCCCTTTTCGGATGGCGCCGACTCTGCCCCTCTCCTCTGAAACCATTGGCCCTAAATTATAGGACTCATAACTGCTCGTGCTACTCGATTTTATTAGTGCAATGGGGGAAACACAATTTTCCACGACACCTAACCATCCATTCAGTTCTGCAGCAAGCACGCGAAAATTCATCTAAACCCATTAATAGTGTATCTTTCATCTTCCCTTCATTTGTTAAATTCTTTTCTTATTCCCTGGTATTTTTATTCTTCCGGTTTTCTTTTACTTTACTTTTAAGGACTTTTATGTCAGCTTTCTCTTTTTCTGTTATTTTCTTTTGATCACTGTCCTTTTCAATTATTTTACGTTTATCCTTTTATTAAACTTTCTCTTCTGCTCTCCTTTCCTCTAAGTCTGTTCATTTGATTACCTCTTCATTCTTTTATCTTCTTTTAGCGATCTCACAATTCTCATGTTGTTTAAGTGTTTCTACCTTCTTCAGCCAATGTACCATAATAAGGAAACCCATTATTTCCCCATCTTTTGTGTTAAATATTCCCTCTTTTTTGGACTGTACACGCAATTTCTTTGATTTCTTCGCCATCTATATTTTTTATTCTATTCCACTTATATTATTTCACTGTTCTTTCATTTAATTCGCGGAGTGAATTTTATTTTCGATGTTTTCATTTTGCATGCCCACATTGATATCTTTACTTTTCCTTTTTCTTCATTTGATAGCTATTTATGCCCAATTACTTAATCACTTCTTTGTATACTTCATTCAATTGTTTCTCTATTCACTCTGCTTGATCGCCATTGATGTATTTTGTTCTCTGTATATTCTTTGGATAACTCTTACATTCTTTCCATCCTGTTTATTTTATTCTCTTCATTATCATTTGATTATTTGTACTGACCACAGGTGGTCAAGTGGCGAGCTTTCAGGACTTTGGGGCACACAGGGATTCGAGGTTCGCGTCCTGATAATTTCAAACACATGCCGTGATTCGAAAGACACATTACTCCCCGACAGGCGGGTAAGGACTCGCATTTATTAACAAATCCAACCGCTTCTTGGGATTGATTTCGGTTCGGAGGCTTAACTCAGTGTTTTGCATACGTAGTGCCCGATCGAGGGTTAACTGACAACTACTCCTTACATTTTCGTGTATTTTTATCTTTATTTAGTCAGTACCTTAAATTACTACTTTCTTTTTGCTCTCAATTCCATTGATTTCAATTGCCCTTATATTTTCGCTTCTCTCTCTCTCTCTCTCTCTCTCTCTCTCTCTCTCTCTCTCTCTCTCTCTCTCTCTCTCTCTCTCTCTCTCTCTCTCTGTGTCTATCTGTCTCTCTGTCTCTCTCTCTGTCTCTCTCTGTCTCTCTCTCTCTCTCTCTCTCTCTCTATATATATATATATATCTGTCTCTCTCTGTCTGTCTGTCTCTCTCCGTCTCTCTCTCCGTCTCTCTCTCCGTCTCTCTCTCTCTCTGTCTCTCTCTCTGTCTCTCTCTCTGTCTCTCTCTCTGTCTCTCTCTATCTCTCTCTGTCTCTCTCTATCTCTCTCTGTCTCTCTCTGTTTCTCTGTCTCGCTGTCTCTCTCTCTGTCTCTCTCTGTCTATATCTCTGTCTATATCTCTCTGTCTGTCTCGCTGTCTCTCTCTGTCTCTCTCTGTCTCTCTCTATATATATCTCTCTGTCTCTCTCTCTCTCTGTCTCTCTCTCTCTCTCTGTCTCTCTCTCTGTCTCTCTCTCTGTCTGTCTGTCTCTCTGTCTGTCTCTCTGTCTGTCTCTCTCTCTGTCTGTCTCTCTCTCTCTCTCTCTCTCTCTCTCTCTCTCTCTCTCTCACTCCTCACCAATTTGCCCTCTTCATTTGATTACCCCTTATTTAAACTTCATCATCCATTATATTGTTACGATTTGGCTTTCCAGGAATGTCAGTATGCGTCGCAACCTGAGAACGTAAATCCATTTTTATACTGTAGGCGAGAGATTGAGATAATTTAAGGTCTTTGGCAGTCAGTTGTAATAACAACACGAGATGGGCGCCGAGAAGTTTAAAATACAAGAACAGACTATTATACTGTATACTCTAATTTACAATGAAGATTATTGGTTGTTAGAAGCGCAAATGAGCTGGATATATCCTGTTTACTACATAGCTTCTTAACCAACAGCCAATGAAAACTGCATGCAAATTTACAGTCCTACCAAAACTGTTCTGTCTAGCTGATCAGTTCGTAGTAAGTCCCGAATAACAAAAGAGGCAGATATACTGGAGCTATCAATCTCATCCACGCTCTGTGTATATAAACTTTCGCAGCTTTTTACAGCCTATACCTAAATTATTCCTTTGGGTATACTGGTGCATTATTGGAGCACTATATTGCACTATAATCCCCGTATTACAATATTATGATTTATCCTGTTAATTTCGTTCTACTTTTTCCGAACCCAAAACAAAAACGATTACTGGTCTCTGGAAAGTTACTCTTTTACACACTAGGAAATAATTTACAAAATTCCGAGTGTCAAATAAAGGTATTCCTAAGAAAAAATAAACCTCAAACTTTAACATCTAGATCGGAAACGTTAGATATTTTATGAATCCAAGCCGCCACAGAGCACACTAAGCAGTTTCAATGATCACTGGACCGTATATAACTTGTAAAGGTATAACTGGAACTATACTACCAAGCTCTAAACATTTGACATTTTAATGATGTTTGCATTTTAATCAGTACTCGATAACGAAATGTTTCATCCCTGTCGATTAGATGCAAAGACGTTAAACAAAGTAATGTGAACACATGGAAAATAGGTGATATGTTTTTATTAATATTGTGTTGGACCACCATTTATTTGCCTTTTAATACAGCTTCCAACCTTCTTGGGATATATTCATACAACTTTTGAATAGTCTCCGGAGGAGTGTTGCACAAGCCGTCCCGGTGGCGCAGTGGTCTAAGCGGTGGCTTCTGATCATTCGTACGAGATGGGTCCGTGTTCGAATCCCTGTGAGGTATGGGTGTTGTGTTTGTCTTACGACACTGGCTCTCTCCTTCCCTGGAACCAGTGGCCCTAAATTAAGGACGGGCGACTGCTTATAGCCCATTGAGTTGCTCACAGTGGTCGGTAAAACTCAATAACAAAAAAATGTACAATTCGTTGGTCATAACATCATCCAAGTGCTTCAGAAGTGTTGGTGGAGGGAATCTGTTTTTCACTCTGCTCTCCAAACCTGCCTTACAGTGGTTCGATGATATTCAGTTCAGGTGATTGAGCTGGCCAGGGCAGATGTTGCAGTTCGTTTCTATGCTCCTCAAACAAAGACTGAAGTATTCTAGGCTGCGTGTACGGGCGCGTTATCATCATGAAACATGACATCATTGTTGAGAGATAACATTTGGTCCATGGGATGCACCCGAGCACCTGGAATGTCTAGGTACTAGCTGGTAGTAACTCGACCATGTAGGGTAATGATGGCACTGGCCGAATACCAACATAAGGCCACCCAAATCATCACAGAACCAAATCCATGTTTGACAGTTGGAACCAGTCATTCCTACTTGTACGCTTCATAGGGGATCCTCCACATATAAACCCGATCTACTTTTCGAAATATTGAAATGAAGATTCGTCGGATCATATCACATGTTTCCATTGATCAGCTGTCCAGATTTTATGCTCATGGCACCCTCTTCTTCGCAATACAGCGTTCGTTTCTTTAATAAAAGGTTTAGAAATGACAGCTTTTCCATACTTGTTAATGTTCAATGGTCCCTCTCATTCAATCTCTGCTTTTGCTCACTATTCTTCTTCGCCGATGCAGTCTTGCCATGCTTTGTGTACGCACTCATAACCGTGCAGACTGTTGCTCTTGAAACACCAAACTATTTAGCTGTTACGTCATACATCGATGAGTCATTACATTATGACCACCCCCACCCTAGATAAATGAGCGAGCCCGGAGACAGACCGAACGGTGGCGCAGTGGAAGTTCGTAGAACAGTATATGTACAACCCGAGGACCGGTTTCGGTTAGTAGAGTGTTCCGAGTCAGAATTCGAAAAGCTGCCGATTTATTGGAGTTTGATAAAGGACAAATTGTGATGGCACGGTGCCTAGAAACTATGATTTCGGAAACGGCGCAGCTTGTGGGTTGTTCACTTGCCGCTGTGGTGAGTACGTATCAAACGTGGGGCACACAGGGCCAAACGACGAACCGCCGTCAAGCCATGTGTCTTCCGGAGCTCATTGGTGGCAGAGGGGAGCGGAGATTGTCGCGCATTGTTCACAGCGACCGCAGGGCCACAGTGCGACAAATCTCCCGCAGCTGCAACAGTGGTGATCAGGGCAATGTGCCACAGCACGCAGTTCATCGCAGCCTTCTGCGCATGGGTCTGCGTAGCCGAAGACTCATCAGGGTCACCATGATCATTACACGTCATCTCCAAACACGCATGAAATCGGCCCAAGATCGAGATTGGACGGTGGATAATTGAAAGAAAGTCGCCTGGTCTGAAGAATCGAGATTCCTGGTGCATCACGTAGACGGCCGAATGTGGATACGTCATTACCAACGGAGGCTATAGCACTTGAGCGCACTCTTGGGCGGAAACAGTCCTGGTTCGGAGTTATGCTTAGGCGATGTTGTCTTGAGACACTTTAGGCCCCATTATCCCAATAGCACAATCCCTGACAGCTCAGCTGTCAAGTATCTGAACATCGTTGCGGACAAGTTCACCTATTCATGGCAACTGTATTCCCTACTGGTGAGGGCCATTACCCACAGGATAACGCGCCATGCCACACTGCCAGAATCGTCAAGGAGTGGTTCGAGAAACATGCTGGCGACTTTCTGTTAATGCCCTCGCCTCCAAATTTACCTGACAGCAACGCAATCGATCATTTGTGGTTCGACATGGAAAAGCGGGTTCGCGCTAAATCACTATCACCCGAAATGTACGGGAAATGGAGGACCTGCTGTTGACAATTAAGGTACGAGGTACCCTAGGATACCTATCTCCACCTCGTCGAATCGATGAATTGCAGAGTGGTCGCTGTTTAGAGGGCTAAAGGGGGTTCTACAGCTTATTAGGTAGGTGGCCATAATGTAATGGCTCATCGGTGTATATACAAAGAAAAGATGCACGAAAGACTATCACTGTGAGAGCGAAGATACCGGTCACATGTCGTGGCTCCGCCTCCTACTTATGGATCTAAGGCGTCCACGCTATATGGCTTCTCACAGACACAAGGAAGTGTTTGTGTTTCTCTGAAACTCTCCCCCAACTCTATTCGAGCGAACAAACGAAGTCTTCCCCACTTTAATATGAATCTGTGATTCGGGAAGGCGGATCGAAACAGCTGAACGGACAGAATAATACTCGCACTAAGATATAATGATATCAAGAGGAGTTACTATTAAAAACACAAACATTTATTTCATAATCAGTTAGGTTCCTGACGGCGGTGGATTACTCTTTCTCTAACATCAGGTTTCCCTAAGGATCAGACCTGAACAGTGGCGTGTTCACGAAAGCTAGGATAACAACTTCCAAAGAAAATCTCTCTCGGCGTAGACGTTCTAGAAAAAATCTACCTAATTTTAGGTAGATCAATATCTCTGCGACTATTATGAATAGTAGTCTAACTATTCTCCTCTGTCAAAACGTTTCAATCTTAGCCTGTGCTGAGAACGAATTCACTGTAGAGGAATATCTGATGCACCAGCGGGAGTCCTGATTGAGACCTGTACCGCTGCAACCGAACACTCTATCTCTTCTAGGATAGATGCTCGCTAAACTCAACCAGAGCGTCGGACCTCCGTCGTCGGAGCGTCTCTCTGCTCACAAAAAAAGGCAAACGCTTCGCGTCCTCTTTTACCGGAGAACTACTATCTCCTTTGGACGAAAGCACACTGACTAACATATCCTCTTCAAGAGACCTGCCCGTCTCTTCTCCTCCGCGCTACGCATGCGCGAAGACCTCGGCGCTGACCTTGCCCTCTCGCTGACCTGTTGATGAGGCTCGCCTTCTCCGGCCACGTGGTTCACCTTTGATGCCCTTCGCCGACCACACTCTGGTCGTTGGCTCGGCGTTCCTAGCTGATGGGTTTTAATCCTACCCTCCGTGTCTCTGCGGTTCTGTCAGATCTGTCGATTAGTAAGTGCCTCTTTTGAGAAAGTAATCCTACCGCCGAAGTACATTCTTACACTAACACAATATACATTGTTATATTTGCACAAAGGTAGATGGCTGTTTTCCAGACTTTTAGGCATCTGGGCGACACTGACAATGTACAGCAAAATTCGCGGTATCATTGAAGATGTTATCAGTTCGTCGAAAAGGCCTCTCCCTTTCTAGGGCGTGAGTAACTAAAGTTCTTGGTTTGAGGCTCTCGACATCTGAAAAATAAAAATGTTCGCGAACCTTCTGTCGCCTTTTTGCGCTTGTAATGTCTTTTTTCATGAAAAAGTAACATAATGTTCCGCATTATTATGAATTAACATAGTTCATATGTCCGTTCTTACCATCACAATGTTTTTTTTTCAGTGTATCCTACACGAATAACATTAACCCTTATAATCAAAGTGCTTACATTATTTTGCCCAACCCCCGTATATTAAAAAAATTAAGAATATGTTCCCTAAAATTTCTGTCTATCATGAAGCATATAGTTCGAATTCTCAACTGAAAGTATTAATCTGTGAAAGCCCATCTGGTTTATTTTTATGGACAAAAAATCAATTAAAAACGAAAGCATAAAACTTTAGGATGCAATTCTGTCAACAATGAAGTCCTTTAACCACAGTTTCACAGGCGTCAAATCTTTCGACTAAGGAAAAGATTTAAATAAACTGCAACTTCAAGAGATCTTTTCTTCAAAAATGCTGTTAAAAATAACTGCCGCTTCAAAAATTATTTTTACGCAATTTGTAAATTGGTAGTAAAGATTTATGTTCAGAAATATTTCAAATCATCAGATAAATTGTCATGTAAAATGTTTTCCATTGGGAATGCATAAAAAAAATGAAATATAAGGAAAAGAAAAATGCCCACATTCGGAACTTAAAGTGTGGTAAATTAATAATGGAAAAGTTTTACCGCTTGCACAAATATCATGCATGCATAATTCGCAAAGCCATAAATTTAAACGAGTTCACACTTGAACGAAAAAATCAACATTGATGGTTCATTTTCTAACTCCTTCCATTTGCGAAAAAATAAAAACCTTTCAAATTATATTCTTTCAAATAAAAACAGCCGGAAAATGAACAAACATTTGTTCATAAAATAATAATCAATTTGACTAAAGCCACAGCAAGAACAAAAAATACTGAATGCGATCGTAAAAGCGTGGAAATGATTCCAAAGAAAGAAAAGCCTGAAAAGTTGGTAGCAATAAGCTGTCTTAAAGCAACACAAAATTTAGTTTAACGGAGACAACAAATCGTAGAAAAACGATAGCGGGAAAAGAAACTTTCAGACTCAATTTTCGTGAAGGGATTATACAACCAAATTAGACAGGACAATTTTCTTGCTCTTGAAGAGCTAATACGTTTCAGAATATATTTTAAGAAGAAAAGGAAACAGCTATCTTAGATTATTTGAACTGCAGAAATACGGAATATGAGTTTTTATATCTCACTGCTAAAAGTTGTGTTGTAAATTTTAAACTTAATGATTAAGGAGAACGTTTGCCAGAAAAAGTATACTGGTGAGTTAAACATTTTCATTTGACATGAAAAATCTGTACAGATTTTAGTTCGTGTCCCTTTATCCAAGAAACAGATAAAAGTAAAGATGAACAGTTCAACAAAATTAAAATTTATAATGCAAGCTTTAGCAACAAAAGTCAGTTTGTATGACCTTAATTTCTACAGAACATGTCGAATTTCGTAAGTATTAATGCATTAGGCATTGCTCGAAAGAAACGTAGGTTTACAGTACATTAACCAAGTACCGAAAATATTTCAATTTTCATTATCTTCGAAACGTTAAATGTTTTCATCTGCTAGATCCAAAAATATGATTATTTATTTTATGTCGTAAGGTAAAAGGAAATTTCGTTAATCTGAAATGAGACACAATGCTTGCGGTAGGCACGTGGAGCTATCTTTTAAGACTTCGTTATTTTATTTTGTATGCTGTGTGTTATTCCCGTGCTTCTGGTGCATCTGATGCACTTCCGTATCGGAAAAAAACTTCTTAAAAGAGGGTGACTGGTGACCTTTAATGAGCTTATTTTGTCAGTTTCATGGAGTTCCACACGACCATATCGAAAGCAGCTTTCTTTTAATACGCATGCCAAAGACCTCCGCAGTTTCTTAAAAACTAACACAAAGTATTCACGTATTATAATGGCTTAATTCAAGAACTCTTCGTCGGAAGACCTTGCAACACACACATTCTGAAGAAACTAGCTACTTCATTTCTAAAGATTATAATGAAATTTCTCACAAAATATTTGATTATCTTGTTCCTTGCTGCTTTGTATGTGAAGATATTTAAGCAGAAGAATTTTTAATAAAATTCTATAGGAATTGATATGCGGAATAGCAAATAGTGAAGAGGCTTTTTCTTTCATATGTAGTTAAAATTTCTCAAAGGTTTTTGAAAGGTTCTTTGTTGCATGGCTGTATAACACACTCTGCCATTCCGAAAGAATCTCCTTGTGCGTTTATATAATCTTGTTTCACTTATTTTGGCTGTTTGTCAAATTTCTGTTTGTTGTTGGTTTTGCTTCATATTGTTGCTACTTTGATGTGAAAAAAATATATTTTATAAGCTGTATTGTCTTAAGCTGCAGACGAACATTTAAATCGTTTTTAATAACTGTTTACGGCATCTGGAAGCATTACACTTTGTTATATTCTGATAAAGATATTTCTTCTGTCTATGTACACGCCACTTTAATAATATTTATGGTTCCAGAATGTGAAATAAAGTAGCATCTATCTACAAACATGCTCGTACATAAATAAATGCCATTTTACTCGACATTACGAGAACACGGGAGTCGCTGGCTACTTGTTCCTCTGTTTTAACAGAACAGGAAATTTTGCATGCTTAGAATATGATAATACGATATACATAGTCGCTTCAGAATAATATCACCACCCCCGGAATCACGATGTACCTGCCCAGGTGCGTCACAGAGTGCACATCACAAGGCCAACCACACGGCGATATAAGCGGCCGGCCAAGACAGATGAGCCATAGTGCGTAACGTGAGCACAATGGGCATAGGTAGTGATTTGACAGACGTTCAGAAAGGAATGATCTTCGGCAAGGGGGAAGCATCTCAGAAACTCGAGGGCAGTTCGCGAGGGTCTGTAGTAAGGGTGTATCAAGAATGGACCGCTGGCACACCGAATACCTCCCACCATCAAAACTGTGGAGACCTAAAGTCTATCGACCCCAGAGGAGAACGTCGCCTCCGTCGACTGGTAAAGGGCAATCGACACACAACTGTTCAGTAATTGACCACGCAAATGAACTCTGGGGCACCCAGGTACGTGTCCTGGATAACAGCAGAACGAACCAGTTACGCATGGATGTCCGGAGTCGACGCTGCGTCAAGGCGCCCATGTTAACCCAGGTCCATGGGCAACAACTTTTGCAGTTCGCATGGGACTACCGTCGTTGGACAGTGAAAGAGCGGGGTAAGGTTGCCTTCTCCGACGAATAGAGGTTTCTACTCCATAAAAGTAACGGGAGGTGACGATACGGCGTCAGACACATGAGAACAAACATCCGAACATGCTTGGCGGTCAAGTGCAGACCGGCGGTGGCAGTATGCATGTCAGGGGGATGTTTTCCTGGTATGACCTGGGATCACTGATACCACTGGAATGGTCCCTGAACGCCAATAGCTACCTGCCCATCCTGGATGACCACATGCATCCCTTTATGTTGGAATTTGCCCTGGTGGTGTTGGTGTCTACCAATAGGACAATGAGCCCTGCCATGTTCCTAAGGGGGTGCCTAACTAGTTCCAGAAACATGAGAGAGATGTCTCCGTTCTCCTTTGGCTGGCGAAATCTCCGAATCTCAATCCCATAGAGCACTTGTGGGACTATTTGAATCGACAGGTTTGACGTGCCGACCTACAACCACGTCACCTGCGGGACCTCCGTGCTCTGCTGCAGTCCGAATGGGCAGGAGTGCCTCGGGCAACCTTCCAGGGCCTCACTGCGCCCATTCCACGCCGTCTTGCCACTGTCATCCGGGCAAAGGGTAGTTATTCCCATTATTAGGTAGGTGGTCACATTATTCTGATACGACCGTGTATACATCCATGTTTTTCATGGATGTGCAGCAGTCATCATGATGTTTTCAGTAGGCTGCGATACAGCCAAGTTTACGTAGTGCTAATTTTGTTAATGACATCACAAGTTCTGTTTGGCCGCCCCGGTGGCGCAGTGGTCTAAGCGATGGCCTCTGGTCATTCGTCCGCAAGGGGTCCGGGTTCGAATCCCGGTGAGGCATGGATGTTGTGTTTGTCTTAAGGCGCTCGCTCTCTCCCTTCCCTGGAACCAGTGACCCTAAATTAGGGACGGGCGACTGCTTATAGCCCATTGAGTTGCTCACGGTGGTCGTTAAACCTCCAATCAAAAAAAAAAAAAAAGTTCTGTTTAGAAAGAGCCTCATGAGCTCCTTTTTCTTAAAGATAACGCATTCTGACTGGATATGTCGTCAAAAGTGGATTTTACAAAGGCAGTGTAAAAATCTTTCGAGCATAGTAGTTGCAGTTAAATTAAATAAGCCGTATAAAACACCTAATTACGGAAAGTCATGATCAAATGATCAAATGTAGAGGATTTTAGAAAGTGAGTGTCTGACCCCAGGTCTTAAACAACCCTTAGAAATAGGAAGCTAGGAGATTTGGGCTAGAGTGCCCGATAGGAAAGTGACACGGAAGCGAAGTAGAAAGGGGGAGGAAGATTACGGAAAGTCTTGCAGCTTTGCAATCTTTGTAGGAAACATTCTTTTGCATCGATGCCATTTTCCCATCGCAAGTCATTGCGAATAGGGATCAGTTGTTTTCAACATTTTTGATCGTCAGGAACTAATTTTCACCTTAAAATGGTTTTGCAGAATAATTTAGAATTGTCATCCAATCTTCTGTAGTTTTTATGTCATCTTAGCGTTACTGGAAAGTAATTATATTCATTCAGAAGTAATTTGTAATAAACGGTTTTGTGAAATGAAAAATTATAATTGTCACATCTGCGAAGCTCAGCAGTAAATTTGAGAGAACGCACTGATATTAAATAATTTACTTAATGATCCTCCCAAGTTAGGATCACGATGTCAAGCTAGACTGATGAGAGTTTAAGCCTTAAATCTGATTCCGCAGCCATCTCACTTCCGTACTTCGACTCCAATGCAACAGAGACAGAAAATTCATTTCACAGACGTGTATATTGTGACATAAGTCACCGGATACTTTGCTGTCTTTTCAGAAAGTTGAGGTTTTACCGAAAGAATGTGGAAGAACTTAGTTTCATGAAAAGCAACTTAGAGAAGATATCGCATTCATTTTCAGTTAGGGAAGATTATTCTTTCGGATGTTTTATGCTAAAGAAAGCTATCTATCATCCGATAGCAAAGGGGAATTTTTGGAATTTTTTTTTGCAACAGAAAACAAGAAAATACTTGTGCAGTGCACCCCCGATATGTTTCATACTTCTGTAATATTGAATTTTAGTGCGTTTGGGCGATGCGTATGTTAAAAGGCAATAAAATCTACCTAATTAAGCAGTAAATTTTATATTGTTCGGAGGTAATGGAACTAGAGGCTTAAATATTTAGCAGTGAATCATACTGAACTTTGTTCGAAAGTGGTAGTACTACAGTACTCTAACATATCTGAAGCAAATGGATAAAAATCATTGCGTCCAACCAGTCATAGGCACATGTTTAGACTATCAAAGTATCTCAAAATATCTGCAAGTTTGCAAATGGGACGAAACCAGGAAATAGGTAACATTCATTTATAATAAACAAATATTTTTCAGCAAGTCTTTTGAAATATGTAATTTTCCTTTTGCTATTCCTATTAAATTATCTGTTTTTCAGGGTTTATGGGCAAGACGCGGATGGCTTTGTGTTTAGCGAGTCAGAGTATCGATGCAAGGTCCTCAGGTTCGAACCTGGGCTGATCTTTCAGCGATGGTGTGATTTACTAACAATCGCTGAATATCCGCCGTGCATCGGACGAGCACGTTAAGGGACGGCCCCCAGGCTGGACCCACTGGTTAAATGGGTATCCTTTCTGCCCCCCCTGAAATTCTCTCACCCCTCTGTGGGCAACATCGTACTTGTACGGTGGCGCCATCTACTGTACTCTAATCTCACTACAAACTGTTCTGTCAAAGTCGCTAGACTTGCTCGCATTCCTTCCGTTTCTGTGTCCTGCCCAGAAGGCGATCTCGCTGTAGGTGGCTGGGACCTAAACTCTACTCACTGTGGACGGAAGTCCTACAGGAAAATGACAAATACTGTGTGGGTTTATGGGCAGCCGCGAGCAACTCTGAAGGCTGAAAGCAGTCGCCCGTCTCTAATTTAAGGCCACTGGTTCCAGGGAAGAGAGAGATCCAGTGCCGTAAAGCAAACACACTGCCCGTGCCCCGTCCAGAACTCTAACCTTGGCCCACTTGAAAAAGCAGACAGAGGTCAGCGTTTAGACCACACCGCTACCCGGGTTAGCGAAATATCTATTTATTCTGACACCATATCTCTGCCGATATCAGCAGCGTGGGACAATATTTCTTTCCAGCTTGGTCGCTTAAAATATTAAAACGATGATCCGTACCTTTTGATATATTTCCAGTACATAATATTACGGCAAATGGAATAATACACGGCTATTTACCTCAATATATATTTTATTCCATATCATTTCTCAGATTGCTAAAATGATTTTTTTCAGGTAGAGTTAGTTCACTGTGTTGATCAATGTGAGTACATCGTCTGCGCCGTCCCGGTGGAGCAATGGTCTAAGCGATGGCTTCTGATCATTCGTCCGAAAGGTGCCCGGGTTCAAATCCGGGTGAGGCATGGATGTTGTGTTTGTCTTAAGGCGCTCGCTCTCTCCCTTCCCTGGAACCAGTGGCCCTAAATTACTAAAATAGGGACGGGCGACTGCTTAATACCCATTGAGTTGCTCACGGTGGTCGTTAAACCTCCAATCAAACAAACAAAAAAATCTTCTGTTTCAAATGATGCCCAGATTTCCCGCAAGGGGATGGAAAAATATGTTCTAAATCTGTTTCACTAGGCACACATTTTTTCTCTCATTTCCTAAATTTCCACAATGTGTACTTTTATGACCATATGGCGTGTAAGTGTTGTGACGTACCTGCCCCGCACGACGCACATGACATAAAGGCAGATAGCAGCGAGACGAACGTCTGCGTAGCTCAGTTGGTAGAGCGATTTGCTCCGGAATAAGTGGACTCGGGTTCGTAGTCCAAAATGACGGAAAAATTTACTTCGTCATAATGGCGCCCGAACTTCCCGGATGACCCGGCCGGTAAAAATCTCGCAATGGCGTGATGTTCTTTCCACACCGCGAGAGAGGTAAAATCAGAGAATCCCTTCGCCAGCGCTTCGAAAAATAAACGTGTGTGACGTTGCATTCCACACACCAGATTGACTGGGAGTTCTCAAGTGCATGATCTATATCGGATGGCTGCCTGCAACGATTCATGGTCACGGCTGACCCGTGGGCCATGCCCCAGCCCTATTTTGGGGGGAGGGGGGATGTGACGTACCTTCCCCGCAGGACGCACCCGACATAAAGGCAGATTGCAGCGAGAACCGAACGTCTGCGTAGCTCAGTTGGTAGAGCGACTTGTTCCGGAATAAGTGGACTCGGGTTCGATCCCCGACGTGGACCAAACTTTCGAAGAAATTTAGTTTGTTGTAGTGTATGTTTCTGTATAAATCCATATCCCCGCTTCTAAAATGCCGATCGGGAAAATTTTCCTAATATCGAGTACCTGTCACTATTACAACCATTTGCGTACATTTTCAATATCTGAAGATTTACTATTGTTCCGTTGGGAGATACACATGAACATTTTCATTTGCAGCTGTATTTCCTCTTTCCAAAGTCCGATTAATATGATTTTTTTCTTAGTACTCTGTTCTCTATGGTCTTAAGTTGTTTTGTGTACGCAAGTTTTTTCCTTCTAGAGAATATGACTGTATAAAAATGCAATTTGAAAACTTCATTTGACAGCAGATAATTTCCGCTGTGAGATATATTTTGGGTCCCTTTCCTTATTTTTGGTCTTGCGGACTTTCACCTCTAGAAGAGATAAGTACACATTTCTATTTGCTACGCTGTCTCAGTCTGTATAACTAAAATCAAAGCTTTCTTTCTGTGTGATAGTTTTCAGTAAGGCGAACGTTTTTGCGCGCATTATTTGCTATTCATGATTAAAAATGTTTACCACTAAGCGGAGTGAGTGAGTTTCTTATTCATATAAATTTTCCTTTTCTGAAAGGCTACTTAAAATTTATGAGCTACGAAAGGTGGGAGCACCAGACTCGCAAGTGTGTTAGAACATAAAATACCGTCATCGGAGATATTTATGTAGTCGATGCTTTAAGTTTATCTAAATTTGATTCATTCTGATTTGGTGAATGTGACAAAAATTAGAAACAAAACGTGTCTGAGAAATAATATTAACTGATTTTACAAACAGGGCCTAGCTAGTGCTAAATTCCAGGGAAGGCTAGAAAATTTTAGGCACTTTAATAGAGTCATTTTAACCTATATTATAGGTTAAATATTATATTTATTATTATATTATAGCATTATTTTTGAAAAATTAATTAGCAAAGCAGTACTGTTTCAAGGATAGATATGTACTGTATATCGCAAGTGTACCTCCCCTTTTGATGCCCTTAATGGCACCAAAAGTAGAAGTACCCTTGGGATTTATTTATTTTTTTGATAAAGTGACTCAAAGACTGTTTATTTGGTAGAGACGCAATTTGACTTTTTTTTTTTTATTGGATGTTTAACGACCACCGTTAGCAATTAAATTTAGGGTCACTGGTTCCAGGGAAGGGAAAGATCCAGTGCCGTAAGACAAACACAACATCCATGCCTCACAGAGATTCGAACCCGGACCCCTTTCGGACGAATGATCAGACGCCATCTCTCAGACCACTGCGCCACCCGGGCGGCAAATTTGACATTTCCAAGCGTTAAAAAATATTTTATGGTCTAAGAAATTGGAAGAAATGTTTATAAGAACTCCGAAGGCAAATCATTCAAAAACGACCACTTTTAACTCCGAAGGCAATCATTCAAGGACTTCTACTTTTGGTGCCTTTAAATGGCACCAAACGTAGAAGTACCCTCGGCATTTTTTTTTTAAGATGAAATGACTCAAAAACAGTTTATTTGATAGAGACTGAAAAAATTTTAAATTTACAAGCGTTAAAAATGTTTTTATAGTCGATTTGGTTGAAATTGAACAAAAATATCCTTTATATAATGAGGAAATGTTGGTCACTCGTCTAGGCTAGAAGATTTGAAAAAAAATTGGAAGAAATGTTTTTAAGAACTCCGAAGGCGAATCATTCAAGAACGACCAAAGATAACATATTGATAAATTTTTATACAATGAATAGTTAATTAACTACTAACTGAAAACTGTATAAACCGGAAATTCTACAGAATGTAATATATTCAACGGAGAAATATGTTTTCCAGCTGATACAGGAGTCTGCAAATATCATGCATACTGTATCTAATAATGGTATGTTTTTCACTACGTTTCTGTTGTGCCTAAACTTTTGAGACTTGTAGATTCCCCTCCTTTCACGCCATGACTAGGTAGAATCATATCGATTGCATGTATTGGTCACCTATTGCGTAGTGTCACGCAATTTGAAGTGTTTTACTTGCTTTTCAATGTTTGTGCTTCTTTGACTCGTATTTTTACGTTTCAAAGTCAATATTTATTTGGCGCCAAACTTTTCCAACGAATCTCACTGACGGCAAAGCGTATTAAAAATGAGTAATCGTAGTAAATACGGGGAATGGACTGCCATACCGTGTATGATTGCAACAGTTATAAAGGCGCAAATTGATCTGCGAATTGTTTTGCATCTGAAACAAGTTTCTGTATGGACATGTTCTTAACTCAGTTGATTCACAGGCTTTCGTCTCAGTCAGATCGCTATACCAACCATCTCCCACGTGTTTTTTTTTTTTTTACGTCCTTTGGCATCCAGTGCAGTAATTCAGTTGTCTAACAGTGGTCAGTTCTTTCCTAGGAGAGGCTGAAAACTTTTCAAGGGAGGCTGGGCCTCCCCTGGCGGCCCCCAAGCTACGGCCCTTGTTACAAATCACAGCACAACAAACACGGTACTGTTTTCGGAAAACTATCTTTAATGCCCACTTTAAATCCAGTATCCCGTAGCTCAAACTTTTTTCCTGCCGCTGTGCGGAGTCTCAGTAAATATTAATAAATGAAGCCGTTTTACGGGTGTAATAAGACACTACATCTCAACCGGTGGCTGCTTGAAACATCTCTTATCGGAGTAGGCACATGCAGTTTCACCGAGCGTTTTTGAAACACCACCGAGGGAGCAGCAACTCTGAGAACATAGGCCAATTTCATCAATTACGCGGTCATCGGCAAACGGTAAAAAAATTTCTGAAATTCACGAGCCATTTGCCGCAATTCATAAAATAACAAACCATATTTCTCATACCTTTTCCGAAAAATGGCAGAAAAAAAAACTGAATTTCACAAACATTCCCCACGCCAGGAAAATTCTGAATTTTAAGAAATACCTTAGTAATTCCTTGCATACATTGACGGTAAACGACAGTTTTCAAGAGGTGCTAGCGAGCAATTCTGAATTTTAAGAAATACTGTATTTACACAATTCCTTTCGTATACCAAGGGGAAAATTCTGTTTTCAAGTTTTCCGTATCCATATGGCGGCAAATTTACGGTAATTAGAGGAATTCGCGGAAATATACTTGAGGTTCGATTAAGGTGGTTCGACCTAAAATCTCTTCCTTATGTTTCCATTGGTATGATTTCTTTACATATTTTCTTCGCAATGAATGCATTCCCAAGGATGAAAATTTGCACATCGATAAAACTAACATTAAGTTACAGCATGGGATACTTAATACTTGCTAAAGCATAACCGCAATTATATTAAAAATCAATTATTTTTCTTTGAATAATGTTCAGACCTGTTAATAGATGGCGCGACCTGTACATTGATGACGACAGTAGACAAACAAATGTTGGATTGCTTAATTATGGTTATGTTTTTGTAAGTATTAAGTATCCCATGCTATAACTTAAAGTTAGTTTTATCGATGTGCAAATTTTCATCCTTGGAAATACATTAATTGCGAAGAACATGTGTAAAGAAATTTTACCATTAGAAACATAAAGCAGATATTTTAGGTGGAACCACCTTAACTGTTAAATTTCAATAATTAGTCAGAAGATCTGATTTTGAAGTTATGTAGCGAGATCGGATACTGTGGATAGCAGATCGCATGAAATTTTGGTTACTGTGGCCGCGGATATTACTTCCTCTCTCCCCCATTTTGTGCACCAGCTATTATATTGTGTTACTGTAAGAAATTGGGTTCTTTAAGTATTCTACAGGTGATTGTATGATGTCTATGTATCAGTCTTGGAGCACTTAAGACGAAAGCTGTTACAGTTATCAAGAGTAATTCTGTGTTTCGGCCGAGACGGTGAGGCATGGATGTTGTGTTTGTCTTACGGCGCTGGCTCTCTCCCTTCCCAGGAACCAGTGACCCTAAATTAGGGAAAAACGACTGCTTACAGCCCATTGAGTTGCCCACGGTGGTCGTTACACCTTCAACTAAAGAAAAAAAAATTCAAGTCCCAAAGCTGATAAGTCTCCTACCAAAAAAAAAAAAAAATATATTACAAACCAATTCAAAAAAATAATGAACTTCAACAGTAAATAAAATGACTAATACAGCCACATTATTAACTAAAACAAGAAAGATGACACCGAATTTTTGGGTGTAATTAGCACGTGTTTTGAATCTGTTCTGACGCAAATTAAATTTAGCAAAACTATTCAAAGTCAATGGAACCGGTATGGAGAACAATAGTATCTGACGGAAGAAAAAAAGTTTTTCAATCGAGTTTTTAATCCCTCAGATATTGCCGTAAACGGAATCGTGAGCTTTACGCCCTCTGGTTGTAGACTTGTGCGTTAAGAAAAATTTGAATTTATATGAGAAACGTTTCGCATCGGAAACGCTCTCCAACACAGAAAGAAGTTTCAAATTGGACTCTTAGAAACAGAGATATCGGCAAACATTAGATGTGACTTTACACCCTATGGTGGGAAAACCTTATCGTGCGGACAGACGGACGGACGGACGGACAAAGCTGGAGCATATACGCTTTTTCAACCTACGGTTGTAAAGCGTTAAAAAAGTGTTTCTATGGGATATTTTGAGTTTATAAGCGTGAAAGATCCCTCTGTGTAAAAAAATTGGGTCTTCATGGAAGGCCCTCCGAAGATGTTTTAAATAACACTAAGGAAGATCTAGAAATAATACAAGCCGAAAAGACTGAAATAATGCTGAGAAACTAAGCTAATCACGCGGGAGTCATTTGAAACATATACGTTAACAGAGGAACGAGAACTGATGCACTTTTTAAGCAGGTCATCTAGAGATCGGCTTTAGAACAACGTATCCATTTGTCTTGATCCCTTTTAGTCATTTGCACATGCTAAAATCTAGAGTGTATACTAAATAATCACGAATCGAACGCTCTAACATCTTAACACAAGCGGAATGAAGGAACTGTACTTGCCGTTTCGAATAGGTAATGTCTTAATGCAAGCAACTTCGAGATCCACTGGTAGTTGCAGCAATATCTCCCGGCGTAGATAACGGAGTGAGCTGTCAGCTTTTTTCGCTGACTACTTTCGATGCTAGATCCCTAAGGGGCCCGTCTGCAAATTGCGTTTGTAATAGTAACCTAGGAAACACAGCTAGGATTGTCAAGGGGCGGATAGAAATTCAAATGTGACGTATTAGATTGACAATCAGCATCTGTTCTCTGTTTTAGAGCGATGACGTGTTAGGTCCATACCCTTGTATACTTACTTCTCTTTTCACATACTAGCACGTTGCCTTCTTAACAAGATATAGTGCTTTACTTACAATTGAGACGGTCACCTTTACAGCTTTCCGAACTTTTCCTCCCTGGTGTTACTTTGGGCTGACGCCCTGCTGTGTCCATTACTAAATACAAGAGTTAATGTCTTACACACACACTTGTATTTCCTTGTGACCACTTCCACTAGAGTCCTAAGCGATATGTTCCCATAATACTTAGCCTAAATGTTTCGATACATTTATTTATGCAAATCAGGAAAACGGATCTTATGCAAATTACTAAAATGGTCCTTGGTGCTTCTAACTAGCCTTGCCTGTCGGATACGTGTTCTGAGCTTCATACTATGTGCTGTTATTACATTGCAAAAACTTAAGTTTAGAAGCAGCTTTATTTTCACTATTTGCCTCACTGTAACGAAGTAAATTTCTCCGTCATTTTTGTCCACGCCGAGGCTCGAACCCGGGTCCCCTCATTCCGGAATACGTCGCTCGACCAATTGAGCTACCCGGACGTTCGTTCTGACTGCTATCTGCTTTTATGTCGTGTGCGTCCTGCATTGTGCGCGTGACATCATCAATTTTGTCTTTTGAAATAGACAGAGAAAGGTTTGACTTCGTTGAATTTGTATCAGGCTGAATTTTAACCTCCCATCTGGTAGTAGCTCCTCCACTAGTAACACTACCATGTGTTTTAGCCTTTTCTACACTCTCAGTTTCCTTACTTGATTTCCCAAAAGATTTCATGACTTTCCTTTTTTCATTTTTCTCCATGCTAAGATTTGTTTCTGCAGATTTTTCAGCAACAAATTTAGATTTTGCATTTTCTTTATGAATACGGATATGCACAGGATGAGACATCTTTTCTTCTTTGAGATTTGTATCATCACTAAAATTCTCAATCTTTGAGGGCTCTGTCAGCACTCCAGAAAAAGAATGTCTGTTATTTCCCTTCACTTGAGCTGCTGTTTGTTCAGATGGAGATTTACGATCTGACAGCTTCCTTTGTACAACAGCTTGTGGAGCAGTTTTGACTGGCTCACTTACAGAATCTTTAGAATATATTATTGGTTGATATTTGCGTTCTTTTCAATAATCAGTTTACAATCCAACGCTCTCCAAGCAACAATTTAGTCGTCGCTTTTATCTCTTGTTCTTATCAATATCAGGCATACATTCAACCTCAATTGTGTTGCCAAACGTATTCGTTTCAGAAAAAAGATATTACGTTGAGAGTGAAGAATAACAGAATATACTCAAGATTTACATAGGGAAAGAAACTAAAAAGGAAAGTTATTTTAGAATATACGTCACACTGCTGTCAGGCTAATAATATTTAATAACTTGTTTGAAATCAGCCCAGGGTCCATTCCGACAATGCACTACAGATGGCGCTTGTTCTAAGCTTTAATTCCAGTGCCATAATATTTCGGTAACCTTAGTTCCGGAGATAGTACTTGGTGTCGGCTCATTTGCATACACTGACCCCTAGTTTTTCTCATTGGACTCTAAGTCGTTTTCCTGCTGCTTGCTGCATAACTTCTGAGTATGGACGAAACACATCATTGCTCTATAATGCAGTGCAGATGCTTTTCTGTCAATGTAGTGAGTCAGATTTGAATTTGTATGCTGCCCCTTGAAACTCCTGGCTGCGTTTCCTAGGTTACTGTTACAAACGCAATTTGTAGACTGGTTCCTTATTTCCTAGGTTACCATAGTGGACGCTCGACAGCGAAGAAAGGTGCCGTTTCTGTCAGCGATCTATGCCACGAGACTTCTCTTCATCTCCCGGTGGATTTTAAAGTTGCTTGCAATAGGACATTACCCTGGAACATTTTGAAACCGGCCACTTACGCTCTAAAAGGGCGATGACATGAACTGAAAGTAGAGTTCCCTGTGTTTCGGTGCTAGTTCTGGCTCTCGGCGTGAACAAGTGGCCACAAATTAGGGAAGGGTGACTGTTTATAGCGTTTAGAGCTGCTCGTGAAGGTCGTTAAACTTGGATCACCCCTCCAAAAAGAACATAGGCAACACTGCGCGAGTTATGACGGACTGTTTAAGTGTATATCACTCTCTGACACATACAAAGGCACTGATTCTAGGCGAACATATTTCGAAGAACAGTAGATAACGATCCAGAAGGAATGTGAATGTAGTGTACTCAGCAAATCCTTTAGTACACATAATACCCTCGTGCATTAGAAAATTTGATGTCCTCTCGGAAAAATATTTTTCTCAGCGCCACCTTCGTTTCAGCGCCGAATACTGATCATTAACTGTACATGTGGGACTGATCTCCTACAACTTTCCTAAATGATGAAGATCGATTTTGTACATATAACGCTAAGCTATTCTCTCATATGCCGACGTTAGTTCCTCAAAATTAAGATCTGACAAATGAAAGTTGGGGAGGATATCAGACTTTACTTTCTGTTGATACAGTATATCAAGTGTTTCCATTTACTGCGATTTTCGCTTACAACTCAAGCCTCGATTACACTAAAATGTTTGCTAACATTTTAAGGTCAAACTGTATGCATAAAATTGCTACTTTACCCAAGAAAGAAGGACTGCAATTCGTACTTATACAAGCGTGGGTTAAAAAACGGGAAGGGATTTAACTTCAGTGTAAGAGTAATCCAACATAAAATAACTTCTATTTCATCGTATTTACTGAGTAGTTCAATTAATCTTTCGAAGGTAAAATATGACAGCTACTCTACTTGATCGTTCTGACGGAGGATAACAAGCCTTGATCAAATTTTTTCTGATGCCAAGGTATCACGTTCCAGCGAGATTTGCTGAGAAATGTTAACACAGTATAAAGGAGAGTGCGTGTGTTAAGTAAAAATGGAAGAACCGGTGGAGAGGCTCAAAAGATAGGAGACGAATTTTGATGACAAAGACCACTCATGCTTTTCTATGACAGCAGCCAGCAATTTATATGGAGATAATCAATTTTTGCTTATGCCAGCGATGAAATCTTACAGCTTCATCAAAAACGCCGCCAACAGTGCAACGTACTGAGACATGTTTAAAAAAGCAACCTGATTTCGTATTCACAGGAATCTCAAAGGACTGCTGTCAAAAGTATGTATTTTGACGCAATGAGACAACGAACGGACCAAACGAAGAACTTAAAAGTTAAATTCTTCCTTAGCCGCTCAGCAGATTGGTGATTTCACATTGATACGGCCTTTCACGTTTTCCGGTCCAAAAATGTTTTCATCAGCTGTGATTTTAACATGTTGATAGAGTAAAGGATCTGCGAATCTTTTGTTGTTGGAACACATAAACGTTTCTCACATGGGTCATTAACCCTTTAACCGGCTGGAACGAATTAAATCGGGGTAAGAAAAATGGGCTGAAATCAGCTCCAGCGAATATATTCGCTGTCCAAAAAGAGACTGCAACAAGTGAACCTGCGCGTCAGAAAACGCAGCTTTCCCCTTAGCTTTGTTGTTCAAAGAAAACGGTCATTCACGGGAGTGATTGACACTAATCCTTTCTGACTGATTATCTACTAAACTGGCTATAACAATAACGACGAACCTACGAAAGGAGAGAGGTGTTTCAATCATTTGTTTCTGCTCAGTGGCATGATGTCCGTGGCAGAGGGACTGTCCCTTCCCCATAATGTCTCGGGTCATGGAGTAGAGAATAAAGGACTAGAGGAGATATCTTCTCGCGAATGACAAGTTTAAGTCCGTACTACTGAGATGAGTGCGGCAAAGAAATCCTTTTGTCGTAGTTTTCATAAAACCCGGTTGCTTTTTGAGCATTCCTGTTTAAAATGTGCAGAAAATGTTTGGCACTATGTGATTCAGGTACTTCAGACGCTTAAACGGTTAAGAGGCTTCGGAACCCATTTAACGAGGGTTTGAGAAAGTTGAAAATTTACGATGTAGAGCAGTTCCGAACGTATGCACATTTTACCACATTCCTAGCTTCAATACGACATTTATTAGAAAACAGTTAAACTATACTAGTGATCCGACTTATTGGCGTAGGAATATACGCTATAGTGACAAAAGTCACCGGACACCCCTTCAAAATCAAATGAACGGATCCGCTGCGTTGTTAAGATGCGCGGTACAGCTGCAAACGGTATAAAAACAAGCCTACAGCTGACGACCGCGATACCATCGCACTGTGAGGTTGAGTGAAAATGTCGCCGCGGGAGAGAACTGACTTTGAAAAGGAAAAGATTGTTGGGCATTATATTAGTGAGTTGTCCATAAGAGAAACAGAGAAGCGTTTAAACATACCCAAGTAAACTGTTTTGTATATACTGAATGAGTGGAAAACCCATAGCGTGCCTGAAGCAGCAAAACGAATCGGCAGACCAAAGAAAATCAGTAATAGCGGACGTCGAAGCCTCAGGAGTATCGCTACAGCTAATCAACGGAGTGCTACGCGCAAGACCTCAGTGTACAGGTGAGTAAAAATGCTGCAACCTTAGTATATGCTCGTACTGTTCGCAGAGAACTTCATTCCATGGGTTACCGTGGTCGTCAGCTGCTCATAAGCCTTTCGTCTCCACTCGGAATGCTACTCGTCGTGTATCATGGTGTAAAGAACATTTATCGTGGACAATAGATCAATGGAAACGGGTCCTATGGACTGATGAATCCAAATACACGATCAATCAGTCTGATGGCCGTGTGTGGGTACGGCGGCAGCCTAAAAATGCTGGAACCTCAGTATATGCTCGTACTGTTCGCAGAGAACTTCATTCCATGGGTTACCGTGGTCGTCAGCTGCTCATAAGCCTTTCGTCTCCACTTGGAATGCTACTCGTCGTTTATCATGGTGTAAAGAACATTTATCGTGGACAGTAGATCAATGGAAACGGGTCCTATGGACTGATGAATCCAAATAGACGATCCATCAGTCTGATGGCCGTGTGTGGGTATGGCGGCAGACGGGGGAACGCTGTTTACCACAGTGTACTGTTCCTACGGTCACGTTTGGAGCTGGCAGTGTACTCGTGTGGTGGATTTTTTATGGTATGGTCCCGGCCCATTGGTTATCGTGGACAAATCTGTAAACCAGCACGTCTACCTCGATCTTCTGGACAACTACGTCCTACCAACTCTGTGACAATACTAGCGAACCGAGACTTGTTGGTACTATCAGAATAATAAACCAAGCCATAAGGCAAGGACTGCTGCTGCGTGGTTTGACGATAATTCCGAATCGTGTGTAGACTGGCCAGTACAGAGCCCTGATCTTAATCCCACAGAGCACCTATGGCATGAATTAGAGCGCCGCATAAGAAGTTTGGAACCATGGCCTAATACTAAGCAACAGTTAGAGGCAGCATTATGTACTGAATGGAAGAGCATACCTATCGCTGTGTTCCAAAACCTTGTCAAAAGCATGTCTCGAAGGGTCAGTGTATGCATTAAGGTCAAAGGTGGACCGACACCTTACTAAAGTATGTCAATAAATGCTGTGTTGCGTTTCTCTTCTAGATGGCCGGTGGCTTTTGACAATATAATGCATATACACTACTGGCCACCCAAAATGCAACACCAAGAAGGACACGAGATAGCAAAGCCAGATTTACTGGACACATAACAACAGATACAAAGATGAAACGATTAAGCTTACAGGCCCGTGCGACTTGCGGAACACGCAGACATCAATAGTTCGTGTGGCCCCCATGGCTAGCAATAACGGTCGCTACACGCCGCGGCATCGAACGAAAGAGGCTTTGGATGTGTGCTTGGGGTATGTCGGTCCAGGCTGCTTCCACACATTGCCACAGTTCACCAGGCGTAGCCGCGGGTGATGCTTGCCGGGCCACTCGGTTGCCGATCAGCGACCAGTCGTATTCGATAGGCAACATATCGGGAGAACAGGCCGTCCACGGCAGCATTGAGACACGGTGGGCCGTGAATAATTGTTGCACGATGCGTGCCACGTGCGGGCGCGCATTGTCCTGTTGAAATGTGGCCGCTGGCAGGTCCTGCAGGTAAGGGAGGACTACAGGCTCCAAAATGTCGGAGATGTAGCGGTGGCTGTTGATTGCACCGGCGTTGCGTACCAGAGGGGTGCGGGTGATCTATACAATTGCGCCCTAAATCATAACGCCAGACGACGGACCGGTAAGGCGATGCATAATGCAGGCGTCATGCAGTCTCTCGCCGCGGTGCCACAGCACCATCGTGGTGCTGCAGGCAGAAGCGGGATTCGTTTGAGAAAACAATGTCTTGCCATTCCGTAGTACAGGTGCAGTGTTCAACGTCCCACTGCCGCCGCACTCGCCGGTGGTGTAACAACATCAATGGTAATCGGAGCAATGGGCGCCGAACGACAAGTCCGCGCTCCTTCAGACGACGTCGAACGGCACGTGCTGACACAGTTTGTTGCGCAACACACCCTAATTCCTGCGCTAACGTTCGTGATGTGGCGGTGCGAGCCGTCAATGCCCGCCGCACAACATGCCGGTCCTCTCGTTCGGTGGTGTGCCGTGGCTGCGGCAATCGCTCACGTCGGTCCGTCCGTCCTTCCTGCACCCACCGAATCCATACTCGCCTCACTGTGGTTGGAAGTCGTCCCACACAGGCGCCAATGTAACGGTACGATAAACCGCTGTCGCTATAAGCTACTATTTGTCCTCTGTCGAACTCCGAAACTTTCTGGAATGACTGCCGTATTCTGCGACGAGGCATCAGAAAGCTTCCCACGCACAGGTCCGGTAGCACAACACACTTCCACTACTTACACCCCGCCTTATGTGCACCGTTCTTACAGTGCTTCTCGGTGGCATGCTGGGCGCACATGATTTTTTTTTTGATTGGAGGTTTAACGACTACCGTGAGCAACTCAATGGGCTATAAGCAGTCGCCCGTCCCTGATGTAGGGTCACTGGTTCCAGGGATGGGAGAGAGCCAGTGCCGTAAGACACACACAACATCCATTCGAACCCGGACCCTTTACGGACGAATGATCATAGGCCAGCGCCTTAGACCACTGCGCCCCCGGGGCGGCGCCCATGATTTGCATATGCCCTGCAATGCTAATCGTTTGCATGTTCTCTCGCGGGCGACGCATGCGCGAATTTCAAGCCAGTCGGATGCTTCCTTCTTGGTGTTGCATTTTGGGTGGCCAGCAGTGTACATCCGAGGTTACCCAGTTGCAGAGTGGTACGAGGCGCTAGCTTCTGATCATTCTTCAGAGATTCATCCATGTTCGAATGCCGATGACGCATCAATAATGTGCTTGTGTTACCGCGCTGAGCCTCACCATTCCGTGAAACCAGTGGCGCCAAATTAGTGATGGGGGGACTACTGGGATTAGAGACGTCCCTAAATTTGGTACGCCCATTGAATTTCTCATGGTGGCCGTTAAACCTGCACACCAAACTATCCGACGCAAAAATACTTTTTCAAATTGGACTTTAACCCTTTAACAACTATTTTCCTAAAATCTTGTATCACTCTAAATACCATAACTCACGAAACTGTCTTTTGTTTCCCTTGTTTAGTAACAACAATGGTGAGTGTCGGTAACACCTGCTGATCCCTCATAGGTCGTGCAAATTTAAAGAACAAGTAAGGCTAGGAAATCTGATTCACCGAAGACAGGCGTTTTGGGAGGCCACGGTCGTTTGTATGTGCGGTTGTTTTGGGCGTTATGGTCGTTAAAGGGCTGAAACCAGAGAAATTGGAGAAAATATAATATATATTTGCACGCTCAGCAGGAAAATTGTGCCCCCTCGATGGCGCAGTGGTCTAAGCCCTGGCTTCTGGTCATTCGTTCAAGAGGCGGTCCGGGTTCGAGTCCCGGTGAGGTTGGGCCGCGGGTAGCCCAGTGGGCAACGTTCGTGACTGCCACGGAAAGGGCCTCAGGTTCGATCCCAGGCAGGTACGAACGCTCGATCCACTAAATATGCGCAGTGCGTCGGATGGGTACTGGCCCCCTGGTAATAAATAAGGGCGTCTTCCTCCCCCTTTCTACTTCACTTCCGTGTCACTTTCCTATCGGACACTCTAGCCCAAATCTCCTAGCTTCCTAGTTCTAAGGGTTGTTTAAGACCTGGGGTCAGACACTCCCTTCCTAAAATCCTCTACATATGATCATGATCATCAATCCCGGTGAAACATGAATGTTGTGTTTGTCATTCGGTACTGGCTCTCTACTTTCCCTGGAACGAGTTACCTTAAACTAGGGATCGGCGACTGCTTACAGCCCATCGAGTTGCTCGCTGTTGTCGTAAAACCCCAATAAAAAAATGTGCATTATTTGAAGAAGAAACTAAACTACAAAATGCTTTTGGCTGAGAAAAGTATCTTTCGGGAGGAATAGTTGTTTCAATCGGAATAATAGAACCAATGATATGGCATAAAATATACATTGTTTTGAACACGATAGCATCTGCATTTACTCCTCATACTAGCGAAATTAGGCATCGGAAAAAACAAAACAAATGGCAGACATTATCGTTCAAGCTTTCAAATGGGAAAATAATGTTTTTGTTGAAAAAATAGGTGCACGTTATGGTGTCCGAAGAGCGGGAGGACAGACGGACGTACGGACACAGTGATGACATAAACACGCCCTTTTTAATAAAAAAGACTTGTTAAAAAGATAACTCAGAATTTGTAAAACTGAAAATTTTACTAAATTACAGCTTTCGGCATGTTCGTGGGCAATGTCTTCTAACTGCAACGAACACATTAAAGGTTACATTGGTTTAGCATGGACGTAGTACGTATGTATTCCAAATATTTTACACCTTTTAGTATCAGTCTGGACGTCCGTTGTCATCTAACGTGATACCTCCGAATCTATGTGTCGTGTTTTTGGATGGCATATCCTGCGTACGGCGGCTCTTTCATAGCTTCCGTACGAATTGCCGCAATATCTAGGTGCAATTCAGCATTGCTTCTTAACTTCCCGTTTTTGCAGTTCGTCTTTTATTTTTAAAAAAAGTACGTGGTTACAGTATCACTATACCCGTCCAATCTGCCTATGAACCGCACATTTCTGGAACTGTTAGTCCGATTTGAAAATTTTGTTTTTCAGTCAAATGCTTGAACTGTGAGATCCACGATCCCTCGGTGTTGGTCTTTTTCTGACGCATAACTTCGCTGCTAACGTTGCTTTAGTACACGTGCAATTAAATTTAAAATACAAGATCGTGTCAGAATAATACGATCCCCTACCTAATAATGGGAATAACCACATTTGGCCCGGATGATAATGGCGAGACGGCGTGGCATGGACGCAATGACACCCTGGAAGGTTGCTCGAGGTACACGCGCCCAGTCGGACTCTAGCAGAGCACGGAGGTCCCGCAGATGACGTGGTTGTGGGTCGGCTGGCTGAACCTGTTGATCCATATAGTCCCACAAGTGCTCTATGAGATTGAGGTCGGTCGATTTCGCCGGCCAAGAGATAACGCAGACATTGCTGTCGTGTTTCTGGAACCAGTCATGCACCCCCTTAGCGACATGGCAGGGCGCATTGTCCTTTTGGTAGACACCATCACCACCAGGGTAAACGTCCAGCATGAAGAAATACATGTGGTCAAAGAGGATGGGCAGGTAGGCACTGGCGTTCAGTGACCCAATCAGTTGTTTTAGCGGTCCCAGTTCATACCAGGAAAACATCCCCGAGACATGCACACGGCCACCTCCCACCTGTACTTGAGCGACAAGGGTGTTCGGTTGTTGGTTCTCGTGTGTCTGACGCCGTGTCCGCCACCGCCCGTCTCTTCTGTGGAGTAGAAACTTCGATTCGTCGGAAAAGGCAAACTATTCCCACTCTTACACTGCAGCAGGCGTCGTTGCCGGTGATCCTGGGTTAACGCGGGCGCCTTGACGCAGCGTCGACTCCGGAGGCCCATGCGTAACAGGGATCTCTCTACTATTATCGGGAACACGTACCTGGGTGCCCCAGCTTTCATTTGCGTACTCAAAAGCTGCACTGTTGCACGTCGATTGCCGTTTTCCAGTCGACGGAGGCGACGTTCTCCTCTGGGGTCGATGGTTATTGGGTCTCCACAGTTATGACATAGGAATGAACTCGGTATGCCAGCGGTGCATTCTTGTTTCACCCTTACTCCAACACCTCGCGAACAGCCAGCGAAGTCTGCTGTTTCTGAGATCTTTCTACACTTGGCGCTGTAGCCGATGACCATTCCTTATTGCATGTCCGTCAGTTCACTACCTCCATTCATTGTGCTCACGTAACGCAATATGGCTCATATGTTGAGAGAGAGCTTTTACGTACAGTTTCTATTTGAAAAAAATCCATGGAGTCGCCACCAGGGCGCGTAAAAAAGTACTGAGTTTTTCCCGAAATCTGTGCTTATAAAATTTGATTTTAGAAATTCTTCTTGTATTAGACAGAGATTACTATGTTGAATATTTTACATCCGTGCTACAATGTTTCGTGAAAAACTATTTTGCCGCTATGGAGTGTAAGTGCATATTTCTGTTTTTAACATGATTACAATGGTATCTTTCGCTTCTAAAAATCTAAATCAAAATCATTTTCTATCAGACTCCCCTCACGGCGAAAAATATTCATGTATGCTGTTTTTCTCAAAATGTTTAGTTTCCCGCTCTGGCGCAGTAATTTAAATCTCTGTAAGGATATTTCCGCTTCTAAAAGTCCAGTTTAATCAGCCATTGGTCACGCTTCGCATATAAAGAGCGCCATTTGTTTTTATGTGACCTTGTGGCACCACCCCCACTGTAGCTTGACTTTTAGAATCTGCTCAACAATCTGTTATCAGTTCAATAACGATTGGCGCGTCTTTGACCTTCAAACAGTCTGGGCTTTGCTTCCATGTGCTTCGTGTGAATATTTTTCTCATCAAGCCACCGCTGGCGTTTGTGTTTTGTAATTTTTATAGATAACGGTATCATACGAGTGCGTTTTTCGCCTTATTTGATTTGTAACTTTTTGTTTGTTAGCAAGGCATTTTGAACCCCTGTGGTTTTGTTCACTTTTGACAAAAGTATGAAAAAATGTAATATAAGAATAAATAAATTATAGTGACCAACGACGGATTAAAAAATGCGTTGTACTACAGATAGCGGTTGTAAAGAGCAATATTTTTCATACATTTGCCAATTTTCGTACCACACAGCTTTGCAATTAGGGGTTGTAAGTCATCATTTCTATTTGTACTATACTTGGAACCGTTTTTTCATTTCTAAGACCACGATTTGGTAAATACCCTTTGCTCCTGATATCTTCCATTATGAGAAATGTTTTGTGCACCATTTGTCATTTTTCATAACAAATATTTCTGCCACTAGTAGCCGAAAGTAACTATTCCTATCTGTCGATGTTTTATTGATTGTATAGAAATCCGATGTGTTTTTTATTCTTTGTAACCTGTTCGATATATTGAGTTGGAAAGAAAGTAATGTTCGATGACGAGGTACCCGAAATCGAAGCCCTTGCAGCGGTGCACATTGGCCACTGATATTGTGCAGCACACCGGCATGATATAAGCAGGTAGGTGGCTTAAGTCAGTGTCAGTTAACTGTCAGAAGGCGAAGGCTGTGTCAGCCAACATGGAAGTGGGCAAGGAGCATATCCACCATTGCATGCTGTACGAGGTTCGTCACGGTAGCACCCCATTAAAAGCTGCAAGGAACATTACCAGTGTGTACCCCAATGCCATACCACATCGTCAGTGCTGTCGTGGGTTCGAACGGTTTCGAGAGCGAAATTTTGTCTTGTCAGATCGTCCCAAACCGGAAGACACGCAACAGTGGATATGGGCATGTTGAAGACCTTAGTGAAGACCAACTCACATGTGACCACGCAGGAGTTGGACAAACAGCTTAGTACTACCTACACAAGCATTATCACGCACCGATGTCAACTTGGGGAAGTGCATAACAGGGGAGTTTTGGTACCACATAAACTCCCAGTTGAGCAGAATGCAAATGGCGTGAATGCAGGCGTTTTCCTGCTTTCACGTGGCCAAGTTGAACCGTTCTTGGACCGCATTGTGACAGGTGACGAGAAATGGGTCCTGTATGACAATGTCAGCTCCCGAAAGCAGTGGTTGTACCCAAACCCGAAGCCCATGCCGACCCCCAAAGCCTGTTAACACCCGCGTACTGTCCTGCTGCTCTGTCTGTTTGATGGGGTATGCGTGGGATCGTGTTTTTGAGCTGCTACCGGACACCACAATTATCACTACCGATGTGTACTGCCGTCACCTCGACGATCTGAACGCACTGCTCACGTCGATACTACAAGCACTGCTGAAGCACAACAGCGTCCTCCTACAGCAGGACTTAGCGAGACCTCACATAGCACGAGTGACTAGTCACAAGATCAGGGACTTGGTCTGGCTGGTGCTGCTACACTCATCCTATTCCCCGGACATTGCCCTAAGCGACTACCACCTTTTTTCGGTCGTTGCAGCATTTCCTGGACGGGCAGCGGTTCACCAACCGGGACGATATTGAACGCGCATTTTACTAATTTCTTTGCGTCCAAGCCGCCACAATTATACAGCGTCGGCATCCAACTGTTGGCCAGACGTTGGGAGTACGTCGTGGCAAACGATGGCGACTACATTTTGGACTGATGTTTACTTGAAGGTACGGTAATTAACACTTTTCTGTTGCCTTGCATTTGCAGACATTACTTTCTTTCCCACCCAATACAACGAAAAACATTGCCTACATTACTCGTCTTAAGTTACCCAGAGGCTTTCTTTTGGAGGTGTGAATGTATTATCTTTGTATTATCTCAAACTTTTCTTCTAGAAATTTGATTTGAACTTCATTTTTCATGTCGGAAAGAATGCAAAAGACATGCTCATTACATCCGAGAATTCGGTGTCATCTTTCTAGTTTCTTGTATTTCGGAAGTGATAACGTGAAGTATTATATCATTTTTAGTCACCGACCTTCAAGGGTTTTCTTTTAATTTTTGGTATATTCTCTCAAAATTAGAAAAATAATCTAAGTTCGAAGGACTGTGCCGTAAGCGTAATTATGTTCAGCTATATAATGATGAGTTAAGCTCAAGTTTCCTGGACCCTTGTTGAGAAAGCAGAATCGACGAAAATATGCCCAGTTTTATCAGTGACGTTTCTCTAGCATCGCACTCTTATAAAAATCCACACTGAAGTGGAAGCAAAACTAATGGCTAAAAATTAGTGAACTTTAATCAACGCTGGAGATTAATATTGATCGGCTTTTGGGTTAACGATCAGATGTCACCTTATCATTTAATGAATTTGCGAGATACTTTATCTTGTTGCTTATCTAACGTTAGTACAATCTTTTGGAGGAACCTCTGTTTGAGCTGCAGACTCCAATTAATGGTGATGCGAGAGGTTGCTGATAAGTTTTTGGATTTTCATAGAAAGAACGGAGTAAAGGGAATGGTTTCAATACCCTATTATACACATTCGCCTCCAATGTCAGCACATTTCTGACGCCGATGGTCAAGCTTCTTTTGGCCTTCCAAATAAAGGTCTGATGATTGTGCCTGAAATCATGTGTCAACAGCTGATTACAATCGAAAATCGACCAATATTTTGTTCTCTTCCAGCATTTCTTCAATTAGGAGAACAAATGATAATCAGAAGGTGCCAAATTCGGTGATAAACATAATGTTTCAACAGTTAAAAGTGAATTTCAGGAAAATTGCATGCGTGATGCCAGTCGTTTTTGGCCGAAGTATCTTCATGAAAAAACAGAACCCCTTTTGACAATTTCCCCTTGCATTTTGCTTTCAGTTTCTGCTTACTTAATCCTTTTCTTGGAAAAGATTCAAAGGATGTGCTCATTGCAGCTGAGATTGAACACATCCTTTGAGCTTTATTAAAATGAATGAACAAAACAAACAACCTTTTTTCAAAATTTATAAAAAGGAAACCACCACAAGACTTCCAAAATTTTAAATATTTTCGAAATAAACTTACCAGTGATATTCGGTACACTAAGCGTAACTACTATCTCGGCATATTTTCACATGTCTCCAAAACTAACATGGAAACATTTAAACTTGCAAATGGGTAAAAATGCAGATCTAACGGTTCCTCAGTACTTTACAGATTCTAATAACTTTAAGCTTACAGACACACAAGATATTACAAATACATTAAATGAACATTTTAACTTATTTCCACAAACACTAAAAAATAATTTAACTACCCCCAAAATTCCATTCGCTAACTACCTAGAGAGCACACACAGATCTAATAATTTTTATCTTACTGAAATTACCGAAACGGAACTATTAGAAGAACTTAACCCCATAAATTCCAGTTCTGGCCCTGGATATGATGATCTTCAACCATTTATAATAAAAAATGTCGCTAATGTCATTCTTGATCCTCTATTGTTTATATTTAATGATATATTCCAATCTGGTGAATTTCCTGATCTACTTAAAATCACAAAAATAATCCCATATTACAAATCTGGATCAATAAACGATGTAAGCAACTGCCGCCGTATAGCCAATTTATGAATTTTTGCTAAAATTTTGAACAGATTGATTTACAACAGATTAATCTCGTACATTCATAATCTGAATATTATCCATCCAAATCAACATGGTTTTTAGTCAATAGAATCGGCCTTATTATATCTACAACAAACAGTCCAACATAATTTTGAACTCAAATTATATACCATCGCTTTATTTTTAGACCTATCCAAAGCTTTTGATACCATAAATCATAATATCTTACTACACAAATTACACACTATAGGAATAAGGAACAATGAACATTCTCTTTTTAACAGTTATTTATCAGGTAGGCAATAATATACACAAATTAACCAACATCAATCCTCTTCAATTCATACAAACTGGTGTTCCACAGGGTTCAATTTTGGGACCCGTACTTTTCAGTATGTACATTAACGATATCTTTACTTCAATAAGTGATATTCATCTTCTTCTCTATGCAGATGACATAACCATCCTCACCTCATTTAATTTAACGGCTGACACTAATTTGAATATTAATACTCAACTTAATAACTTCTCAGATTGGCTAAATTCCAATGAATTAATAATAAATACTACCAAAACCAAATCTTTAATTTTCTCAAAACAAAATATTTCACAACCCCCTTCTATCACATTATCTATTAATGGTACAAATATAGAAGAGGTTAACTCCTTACTTTATTTGGGGATTACCTTACATAGGGACCTTAGACAGAACCAACATGTGGACTGTCTTCTCAAACTCTCTAAAAACATTGGAGTTATCAGCTCGGTATTCACAAACCTTACCTATAAAACACTGATTCATTTATACTATACCATGTTTCAGACTCATATTAATTATGCTATCTTATCGTTTGGACAGACGACTAAATATAATTTCAAAAAACTTAAAATTCTTCAAAACAAATATATAAGATTAATTGACCTAAAATTTGATAGAAATACTCAACTAACACTATATAATAACACAATAGTTTTCCCAAACAAATGTAACATTCTTACGATTAACCAACTATATTACTTCAATATCGAAAAAATTATATTCAGACGCATTAAGAATAGTTTACAGATTAACATCATACAAATTATACCTCAGATACACACACATGACACACGCACTAAATCGCATATTCGGCCTATTCATCCGAAGACAGAGACCATGAAGCAAAATATTATTTACATTGGCCCACACTACTGGAACTCATTACCGACGGAACTGACTTCTTTAAATAACTTTAACCTTTTTTTAAAAAAATTAAAAAACTTCATAATGAATCGCGGCTGCTCAAATTAATGATTACAGTGGAGGGGAACTATGACTAATACTATGACTTGTATATCGCGATCTACATTGATTTTTCAATGGTTTTATCTGTAATGTTTATTATCTTCTCATATATTATTACTTTTTTTTTGTCACTATGAAACACTGCTTTGTTTGTAACTATAACTACTGACCTCAGTGTAAAACTAGCCTAGGGAGCATGGGACCCTGTCAGGCCTGGCTGGCCTCCCCCCCCGCATCCTTGCTGTGCATTATTTCAAATGATATTTTTGTAACACTGGTTTTTTAGCTCAGCAAAATAAATGAATTGAATTGAACTGAATTGAATTGAATTCGGTGTCATCATTTTTATTATTTACACAACGACGTTTGAAAAACAAAATTGCTTATGTTATCACTACGTCCCTTTGTCTACGGACATCGTACTCAGCACCTGTGTCCACTTTGAAAAATTCTTCTAATGTTGATAATCCTGAGATGTGTGAGAACTGTGAATATCGCAAATAGATCTTTCCCGATGCATAACTAGAGCACTAGAGGGCGTAAGTGTAGATGCCCATCGAATCCAAAATATATTTTACTTCATATAATGAATACTAAAAATCCGTTTGAAACAATTCTTTTTTTTTCACTTTCGATACAGTTTACCATGAAGAACGTTTTGCATACAGTCTTCTTCAAATAATGTTCAGTTTGTCCTCTAGAGGGCGTAAAGGGGTATAGTATTCCCTCCCTATATATGTGTTTCTAATAGCCTACTTTGAAAAATTCATTTTTCGAAAGGCAGCAACAGCGAAGAATGCGTTCCACATAATTTCTGGTTTTTCGTAGCTCAAAAGTTTGACCTTAGCGGAGTAAGTACATATTTATATTGGCAAAATATTTGCAACCGTATTTACACTTCTGAAACCCCAATTTCCTGAAAAACGTTGGTTAAACGGTACTCAGAACGGAAAACACATCCAACATTTTTCCTTTTCAACATAATAGACAAATTGTTCTCACATAAGCTCGCGAATTCGCCGATGCGGGTGCTGAAGTAGTTGATGGAATCTGCCATCGGGGATTTACACCAATCCAGTTGGTTCCAGATCGTTATCAGCTTCCGTTAGCCTGTAAAGCAGCTAGTGTGTGACTTTAGTATACACTCTGTACATCTTGGAGAGAAAGATTTTCTTTTCCTATGTTTATGACTTCATTTTCCTCTGAATCGGCAGTAGAATAAGTTCTCAAAAATTGGCCAAACCTTTCGGAAACATCCTGTATAAACCAAAATTAGTAGCTGTGAAGTAGTGATAGAATACATTTCGTTATCAAAAGATTTTACATGAAAGCTCTAAAGCAGCTTTTGAAAATTCTGTTATTGTCTCTATGATAATACAGTTGCATGGGATATTTTTTCTGGCTTTTGATTTCTTTTGTATTCCATACTCCTAAGAATGAAATTCTTGGGAGAAGCAAATGTAGTTTCTTGAAATATTCGGGTTCGTGGTAATGCTGTACCATCTCACTTTAACCTTCCAGACTTAAGTTGTTTACTCTGTGTACCTAGGTGGAGATAGCCCAGAAATAATCCCCGGAAAGGACCGCAGGATATTCTATCACGCTAGCATAAAAAAATTATAGCGTAAGTGTGTAAACAATTGATTAATCCCCCCTCCAGGAAAGTTCGGGACTTAGAATTCTGCTGCATGAAGTATCCGTGGTATTTACCGAGAAGTACAAAAAAGCGTCGATCTGTTACACCTAACATTTCCTGATCGACGAAAAAACGTAGATTTTCTTATGTTCCGAAGATTCTTTGTTTTGGTGTTTAAGGATATCCAATTGCAACTTCTTGGGTTGTAAACAGTCACAAGTTCCTAATTTGAGGCCACTGGCTCCACATAAGGGTGAGAGAGAGCCAGGTGCATAGAAAAATGCCCCACAACTCATGCCATATGCGGGACTCGAACCCCGGCCCAAGTCGTAGGACCAATTTCAGTTGGACTAATTGAAAAATGCAGAAACTACTGACCAAATCTGTATAGTTCCTATTGACCGAATGATAAGGTACCCCCCGGATAAAACATAAGCATAAGTTTGTAATTATATTAGTGAACATCTTATTGAAGATATCATTCTTTTGCTGCATCATGCGAGACTTTTTTATTCGTTTCGTATTTTGAACGATTCTGTCAGCATCTAAAGCAGTAAAAATTAGGCTGTCTCTAATTTAGTGTAACTGGTTCTAGAGAGGAAGGGAGAGAGCCGGAGGTGTAAGAGAAACACTAAACGTATGCATCATCAGGGACTTCCCAACACGGACAATTTCCTAGAATGTCGAGCCTTTGACCACTTTGCCGACTTGAGAGTTCGCCAGAATTTATATCAGTTTTTGATACTGCGTTTGATTGCGCGCGCACACACACGTGAGAGTGAAAACCCATATCAAATGGGAAAGAGTTAGGACTACGACAATTAGTAACACAAAAGAACATAATGCAGAAATGCAATTTTCTCTCCGGGCATCCCAAAAGTATCACTCTAGTATTTTTGTTCAGAGGTTTTTGTATAGTCAACCAGTTGCTAATACAATATAATCGAAATTGCATACGTTGCAATAGATAATTAATTAGTATGATTACGGGGTGGGATAGTTTGTTTTTATTTAAGCATTTAGTTCTGAAATTAATTTCAGTGAGATGGAAATTAGGTCTTCAAATAGTTTTCGGATCCCATATATACCGCTGTAAGTACGGAGTTTCCGTCGCCTCATCTCGCAATTTCAAAACGAAAATCCATATTAAGCTGATTGTTAACATAATGAAGTTCAATTTCTAGACGTTGAACTATTGTTTTGGAACTCATAAATAATACAATGGGAAACCGTCCGTGTTTTAAATATGAAACACAAGGACTGCCAGCTTCCCGTTTCACAGTTCTGTTACAGAAATGAAAGTGATCCATGTTTGAACGAAGAGTCAATGTATTCATAGTTTATAACTTGTGTTATATAAATGGAGATTTTCATTTCCATTTCAAATCCTAAATTCGAAAGGTACCCTATTCGAGAATTAACGGGGTTAAAATGCCCAAAATGTTCAATAAATGTATTGGGTTTTCGAGATTAAATTATGATAATTAACACAGCAATCAGACATCTCTGAAGTGCCTGCAGGACCGGATGGAGCTCTTGCGGAGCCCGGGGCGAAATTTCAATGCAAGGCCCCGGAGCAAAATTTCATTGCTTGCACTAAGAAATAAATCTCATATTTTAATAAAGTCGTTACGTGAAAGATGTCCGTAAGGAATACACAGGATGTGAAACCCACGAATTTTCCTGTGACGGCGACGAATTCGCATCACTCTGAGCTCCGGAGCTGAATGCTTTACCGATTAAGGTACACCGACGGAATTTATCTCTGTAACTTTTCCTTTTTGACATGTCCCTATGTAGTACTTCAAAACGAAAACTATCGTAAAGATAAAATGATTATCTCAAAGAAGCATTTGCTTTAAGCTCAAGAAAAAGACCAGAATATGCATTGAAAGTTCAGAGAGAGAGAGAGAGAGTAAAAGCTGTTAAAATCTACGATTTTCTTTCCGGGGAGGTGGGGTTGAGGTTGTATTTTCACTTATTGTATAAAAACTGCTTCACAAAATGACAAAAAGTTACGTGCGTAGCGAAATTTTTTGGATTGCGAATATTTTAGTTACAAATAATAAATTCGTATAAATAGGTTTTTTCTCCTGATACATGTTTTAGTGATTGATTTTTAATGCAAAATGGAATAACTGACAAATTAGCGGCTTTTTTAAACTTTTATACGCGCTCATATATGATTTTTTTTAATTTCTAGTAATGTTTTTAAAGTCACTAAATAAATGGCCTCCATGTGTAGCCCAAAACCAACTTTGATATTGTTCTTTTTTATTTTATTTAAATTTAAATATCCGGTTTGCACTCAAATGGTTAAATATATAAAAGCAAAGGCCACAAAATGATGAAATTAAATTTGCGATTTGGGGAATTTGAAAAATATCAAGGTCGTTACAATAATCACTTGGAAGTCTACAGATCTCCCGTATTTGTACGGCGAAGGACGATAACCTATTCGAAAACCGGGGGATTGGAAACAAACAAAAAAACTTAAAAAAACAGAAACATCTTTTTAAGGGCTTCGCACCCGAAAACTTACACACAAAAAATAATAATTGTAAAACATTCTAACTAAAAAATAATTTCATTATTTTTAAGGGCCCCGTAAAGGCGCGAGGCCCGGGGCAACTGCCCCGCTTGCCCCTATGTTCCTGCCGGCCCTGAGTGCCTGTATTTACTTTTCTTCACTTATTATCAATCACATCAGAAAACTTAAAATTTTCAATGGTCTGGAGCGGGATTCGAACCAGCAATTCCCGATCATCATTCGAGTATGCTAATCGTTGCACCACTCAGGACGAGAAAGTCACAAGCAGTTGAGTGTTCAGAGCATCGGAAAGAAGTTCGACCGCATTATTCATCGATTCAGCTGTGCTGCCATCTAGCGTTGTTAAGCATAAGCATATCACCAGTCGTCCAAGTATATAATGTGGAAGAAATATTCCTCTCACAATACGTGGAAAAATAACGCTAAATAGCAGCACAGTTGCTTCGATTAAGAATGAGGTCGGACTACTTTCCGATGCTCTTAACACTCAGATACTTGTGACCTTCTCGTCCTGGCTGGTGTAATGGTTATCATCATCGCACGGTAATCGGGAGAAAGGGTTGGATTCCCGCTTCAGGGCGATGACATTTTCAAGTTTTCTGATGTTATTATTACGTGAAGAACAGTAAATACAGGCAATTCAGAGATGTCCGATTGCTATGTTAGTTATCATGACGTATTTTCTACGTACCATGAGAGGAATATTTTTCCACATTATACACGAGATGAAATTATGATAGCCGCGGTGGCGCAGTGGTCTAAGCAATGGCCTCTGCTCATTCCTCCGTAAGGGGTCTGGTTTCGAATCACGGTGAAGCATGGATGTTCTGTTTGTCTTACGGCACTGGCTCTTTCCCTTCCCTGGAACCAGTGACCCGAAATTAGGGACGGGCGACTACTTATAGCCCATTGAGTTGCTCACGGTGGTCGTTAAACCTCCAATAAAAAAAAAGTTATGATATATTTTTTTCTTTTTGCTATATTTGGTCTTTCGGTTGGTAGGGTAGGAAGGAACGGAAAAAGCTTTATCTCTTAGTTTTGGGATTTTGCAACCACCATGAGTAAGCAGACTTCCGTCCCTAGTTTAAGGCCACTCGTCCCAGGGACTTGAGAGACCCATAGCCGTAAGACAAGCACATCATCACCCATGAATCTCATCCGGGAATCCTGCGAGGTCCCAGCTCAGACGTTGCCAGAAACCCACACCTTTGACCACTCTGGGGCAACTGGGAAACAGTCTGAAGTGTTTTCTCAGAAACAGGGAGAAAATTGAAAAAAATGTAAAATACACTGCTGGCCACCCAAAATGCAACACCAAGAAGGACACGAGATAGCAAAGCCAGATTTATTGGACCCATAACAACAGATACAAAGATGAAACGATTGAGCTTACAGGCCCGTGCGATTTGCGAAATACGCAGACATCAATAGTTCGTGTGGCCCCCATGACTGGCAATAACGGCCGCTACATGCCGCGGCATCGAACGAAAGAGGCTTTGGATGTGGGCTTGGGGTATGTCGGTCCAGGCTGCTTCCACACGTTCCCACAGTTCATCAGGCGTAGCCGCGGGTGGTGCTTGCCGGGCCACTCGGTCGCCAATCAGCGACCAGACGTGTTCGAGGGGAGACATATCGGGAGAACAGGCGGGTCACGGCAGCAGTGACACCTGGTGGGCCGTGAATAATTATTGCACGATGCGTGCCACGTGCGGGCGCGCATTGTCCTGTGAAAACGTGGACGCTGGCAGGTCCTGCAGGTAAGGGAGGACTACAGGCTCCGAAACGTCGGAGATGTGGCGGTGGCTGTTGAGCGTACCAGCGTACCGGTGCGGGGGTCATATTCAATTTCACCCCAAACCATGACGCCAAGCGACAGACCGGTATGGCGATGAATAATGAAGGCGCCATACGGTCTCTCGCCGCGGTTCTGCAACACGTGGATCCGACCATCGTGGTGTTGCAGGCAGAAGCGGGATTCGTCGGAGAAGATAATGTCGTGCCATTACGTAGTCCAGATGCGGCGTTCAACGGCCCACTGCCGCCGCACTCGCCGGTGGTGTAACGTCAATGGTAATCGGAGTAATGAGCGCCGTGCGACAAGTCCCCGCTCCTGCAGACGACGTCGAACGGTACGTGCTGACACAAGGTGATGCGCAACACACCCTAATTCCTGCGCTAACGTTCGTGATGTGGCAGTGCGAGCCGTCAATGCCCGCCACACAACATGCCGGTCCTCTCGTTCGGTGGTGTGCCGCGGCAATCACTCACGTCGGTCCGTCCGTCCCTCCTGCGCCCACCGAATCCATACTCGCCTCACTATGGCTGGATTTCGTTCCACACGGGAGCCGATGTCTCGGTACGATAAACCGCTGTCGCGATAAGCCACTATTCAGCCTCTGTCGAACTCCAAAACGTTCTGGAATGTCTGCCGTATTGTCCGACGAGGTATCAGGAAACTCCCCACGCACAGGTCCGGCAGCACAACACACTTGCACTACTTACACCCCGCCTTCTGTGCACCCTTCTTATAGTGCTTCTTGGTGGCGTGCCGGGTGCACATGATTTGCATATGCCCTGCAATGCAAATCGTTTCCGTGTCCTCTCGCGGGCGACGCATGCTGCGAATTTCAGGCCAATCGGATGTTGCATTTCGGGTGGCCAGCAGTGTAAAAAGGCTTAACATTTTCTTATATGACGCATTCCAATTTTGTTTGACAGTATTTAATTATAACTTTATAATCTTTGACGTTTTGTTGGTTTTTAACAGAGTTTCCGAGGATGGTTTTACATCATTTTTAGCTGTAAATGTCCCCACTTTAAATATTTGCATTTATACACTCTATATCTGTGACTCTAACGTTGTGCTCCGGATAATTTGCCCAAAATCCATAATCATATAAAGAGAAGTATTAGGCCTTCTAACGAACAGAAGGGAATAATCAGTTCACACACCAACAAATGTCTTTTTTTGGGTCTTTCAAGGCTCATCACATTGATAACTCATCAATGATACTGTAATCAATATCAGCAACCCACGGGTTACCTTGAACAGTTATCCGAACTATGCTTTGAAAAATGCAACAAACTGAGCGTCTGTAACGTGAGGTTTCAAGTATATCAGTCGCAATGTAACTTCATCAGAAATATAGAGGGTGTTTCACGAAGAGTGTTCGAACGGAATACGAAAGTAACGATTGGTCGTAGCAGTAAAGTGAAAAATGCCAAGTACTCACCAAACACAGGACAATTCGGCTATGATAGTTGCACCCCGGAATGGATAATTTCCGAAAAATACGAAAATTAAATATTTTAACGGACCCCCACAGAGACCAAAGTCAATTAGTAAAATATGCGCCGCATATAATTAGGGGGAAAGAAATATACCAGGACGCTTTAGATGCATATTTCGCTGAGATATTGATAGTTGAACTTCTGGGCTCCTGTATGTCAGCTTACCTGAAGTGAACATGTGCAGGGTTAACGTCCGCGAATAGTACGTGTGGGAGACATCTGCAAATCCATTTAAAAATTGACAATCGACATGTCTGTTCTCACAATCACATCGAACGCCCACTAGTGTCTGAACAGAAAACATGTCGGTTGTCCTTTTTTAAATGGATTTGCAGACGTCCCCCTAACGTACTATTCGCGGACGTTAACGCTGCACATGTTCACTGCAGATAAACTGGCATACGTCCAGAATTTCAACTATTGATATATCAGCGAAATATCTCTCCAAAGCGTCTGGGTAAATTTCTTCCCCCCTAAGTAGACGCGGCGCGTGTTTTACTAATTGACATTGGTTTCCGTGGGGGGTCGTATAAGTATTTAATTTTCGTATTTTTCGGAAATTATCTATTCTGTGGGGTGCAACAATCATAGCTGAATTGTCCTCTGTTTGCTGCGTATTTTGCATTTTTTACCTTACTGCTACGACCAACCGTTACTTTCCTATTCCTTTCACACACTCTTTGTGAAACATCCTATATGTCTAGTTTTGAAGGTACAACACAAGGCTGTATTAATGTACCCACACTTAACACTACTCACTCCACACATTATATATTTCATTTTTGTCTTTTCAAAACGTACAAGCGTCATTCAACCTGACCTCAAGACTGTTGCCACGTAACATTCAGTGAGCGTGAACCTCAAACTTTACATAGGGAGAAGAACTAAAAATGGGAGTTAAATTAGAATACACGTCATAGAGACCAGAAATTATTTTAGTCGAAAGTAAACCGTTGTGTATCATCTTCTACCGATAGTTAGTTCCTTTAAAGACAGGCAAAGCGTTTTTTTTTCTAGATTCAAACTTTCAAGTAAAACACTTCATTAACATAAGAACTACCATTTTCTTGGGGTTTTTTTCATGAATTATTTAAGTGGCTATTTCTATAATAAATATAGAATCATAAGGTAACAAACCTCAAAGCGTTACGGGTAGAAAAGTTATAAGTCCTTCCTAATTTTTATTGTAACTGTGAGGAAGTTCCCATTACAGGAGTTTCCCCACAGTTACACATTTTGATATGGGAGTGGCAGTGACTTAGAAGATATTTGTCAAACTTAATTTTTGCTTTTTCCAGAATACGATCTCAGTATTAAACGTTTTAGCTTTGCATCGGAAAGAAGTCGTTCTTCCAGAAAGCTAATAAAGATTTAACGTTTCGCATCATCCGAATGGAATTTCAGCGATCCCCTAAAATTTGCGCAGACAATGAAATTTTACGTGTTAATTACAAAACGTGCAAATAGGCTTGTTGTAAATATTACATATTTGAGAGATATTCTACATTGCATGTATAGAGTGTTTTTTACGCTTTCCAACCGTAGGTTAAATAACAGTATATGCTACAGTTTTGTCCGTCAGTCCGTCCGCACGATAACTCGCTTAAAAATGGTTCGATTTCGATGAAATTTTAATATGGGGTAGGAGACAACTGGGAACGAACCCTATCGAAAATGAGAGAAATGGGGTCAAAGATCAAGACATAGGAGCGGGATCCATTCCATCGCCCTTATGCGCCATAACGTACGTAAAATTGATTCGATTGCGACAATACTTTGGTATGTTGTTCCGGTGGTATACTGCAGCGGTTCTGTTGAATATCATCGAAATGGAGTGAAAAGTCAGGGCACAGGAGCGAAATTTATTCCACAGCCATTATCCTCATAACTTGACTAAAATGCTTAGATTGCGACAAAACTTTAGTATGTTGTTCTGGAGGCATAATGCACCGGTTCTGATGAATATCATCGAAATGGGGTCAAAGGTCAGGGCAGAGGAGCGAGATTTATTCCACAGCTATTATCCTCATAACTTGAGTAATGATTTCTGGTATGTTGGAAAGCGTATCATAATCAATACATTGCATGATTTTACTAACTTGTTTCTTATTTTTGTTATTAAGTCGCAAGAGTGTATCCAGTTCCATCAATCACTCTCTTCGTAATTCTCAACTTTCTAATTTATTATGATTCATCAGCACAAAATCCATGAAATGTCAGTGAACGCGAAGCGAAAAATTAATGATGAAAAGCCAATAAGAAATAAAATGCAAAAGTAAAAGTATGTAAAATACATTAGTAGTACGGAAAACGAAATATGTTTGCAGTATTCCTGTAGATTCTGGGGTCCAACACAGCCGCACCAACCAGAATTCCAGACTCCAAACGTTCGCTGAAGATATCGAACTGATGATAGAACGGAATGTATAGTTTTTTCACCATAGTTCTAGTGTTTTCCAATATACTTGGACCAGCTCTGACCAAGCATTTGTACGTCTTCCAGAAAACAACATTTTATGGACTCGGCGGCCTCTTCCGCATTCAAATGATGATTTGTAGCAAAACTATGGCCTTTAATGCTGGTGCAATAAAAGTTTTACTATAACGACAAACGCAATTACATCACTAATAATTTTTAACTTTCCTGCAATACTTAAAACATCTTTATCTGAAGGCATGCAGAATTTCGGACGAAGCTGTGTTAAACACAAGAGGACTATGTGTTGAGTTCTGTGTTAATTTTATTACATTAACTGGGGATACTTTTTAACATCCTCTGGTGCATATATTTTTCTTCTTTGCACTTAAAAAACTGAATTTCAGAAAAATTCTTTGCCGTGGGAATCCACACTAGTGCTCAATTTATAAATTCGTACATAACTCGAAGTATTTATGAGGAAATTCAATTAAATTCGTTAAAGATGTTTATTATTATATTACGTAGGTAACTCAAGCAGAAGAAAATCACAATCTTATAAATTTTAAGTATTAATACCATAATCTTGTAATTTACATTAAAGTCCATGGAGCAATATTTAAAGACCTTTGCTTAAGACGTGTGCACTGTAAAGACTTTTCTGAAATTCACGAGCCAGTTTTCGTCATTTCTTTTGTGAATTAACAAAGCCTATTTCTGATACAACCTTTTCCGTGAAATGACGGAAAGAAACCTGAATTTCACGGATTTTTCGTACAACCGGAAAATTCTGAATTTTCAGAAACCTTTCCGCAGTTTCTTTCTTATATTGATGATAAATTACCGTTTTAGAGATGTGTTAACGGAAAGTTCTGAATTTTCAAAAAACCTTTCCGCAATTCCTTTCGTATATTAACGGAAAAACTACGTTCCCACTTTTTTCCGTATCCGTATGACGAGAAATTACCGGTAATAAGAGCGATTGGTGAGAATACTTGAGGTTTGATTAACTTTTAAATTTCAATCGTCTGTCAAAGGAACTAATTTTGAAGTTCCGAAGCGAGATCGGATATTGTGGAGAGCATATCGCGTGAATTTGTTTTATTGTGGCACAGGACATTTCTCCTCTTGTCCCCTATTTTGTGCACTAGCTATTTATTATATATATATATATATATTGTGTTACTGTAAGAAACCTGGTGCTTAACTCATTGTATAGATAGTTATACGATGTATCAGTCTTTGGACAACTTAAGACCAAAGGTGTTATAGCTATAAAGAGTAAATTTTATATTTCGGAGGGGTTTTTCTTTGTAAAATACTGTAAAACAGTACATTCCACCTTTTTAAAAGATAACTAAAAGTCATTGTCATTTTAAAAAAATCAAGTTGCAAAGCTTTTTGTTGCTTGGAAAACTCACGATGAAAAATGCTTAATTTGTGAAAAGTCCTCCTACACAAAGAAAAAAACTGATTACAAAACTATTCAGAAAAATAATAACCTACAACAGAAAATAAAATAAGTAAATCACTCTCACTAATGACAAAAACAATTTTTATTGTCACGCAATTTGTTTTACTTCTGAGTGTCTGTGGCTCAGAGGTTAAAGATGTGCGTTACTTGTTCCACCAACCCAAGCGTCGCGAGTTAGATCCTGACTTGAGCGGAAGGATTACCTGGGGAAAGGGCTGAAAAATGCAGAGTCGTCGGTTTTGCGGAATTTCAGTTTAAATACGGAAAAACCTGAAATGGATTTTTCTGAAGTAAACTGAATTTCTGACTACGAAAAATCTGTAAGGATACGGAAGTTAAAATAGACGGGCAATTTTAAAAACGGAAATTTCTGAAAAACAGGGGCACGTACCGGCAACTTTGCTGCACGTTTATTTTCAGAAATTTTCCGTGAATTCACACCATTTATTTTTTACTGTGTGGTATTTGATTATTCCTGATAGCACGTAACTCCAGCAACGACTTCTCACTTTGTTTATGAGGGATTAATGACTACTTCACAACGAGTGCTATTCTGAGTTCTTGAAGTGTTCTGGCGAGCTCTCTCCAATGCGTCTACCTACAGCATCCATACATGCTCAGTGGAATGAAGGTCAAGGGATCTTGGTGACCACTCCATTCGGCGAATATCTTCACCTTTGCGAAACTTGTCGACCAAATGAGCTCGAAGCGGTTGGGCATTATCGTCCATAAGAATAAAACTTGGGCCGATGGCTCCCTTAAGTGGCCTTGCATATGGGTTCAGGATATTTTGCTGTAACAGAGCGATTCTACAAGTTCTGTAAGTCTGTGCGCCCGTTCGTCATTATTCCTGTCCAAACCATCAAGTCAATGCCACCAGAGTAGACTATTTCCATGATGTAAAAGGACCTGTTGTGGGTCCGTGGTTATCTCCAAAAGAAAATACGTCCAGAATCAGTACTTAAGCTGAAACGTGATTCATTTGAGAAAACAGCATTCGCTGACTGGTCTGGAGTGCAAGTGTGATGTTGGCGATTCCACGTTAAACGAATTCGTCGGGCGGCGTAAATTAGAAAGGCAAAAATACTTAGTCTTCTTGAATAAATGCAGGGCTCACAAAGTCTTTTTCACAAAGGTTATTCCTTGAAACTCCGAAGCTAGTTGCCTGGCGGACATCTGGTAGTCAGATTTACACGGCGATCGTATGCAGCAATTGTAGTCCTGTGAAGGCAATATTCTGGTTGACGGCAGACATCTTCTGCCTGCGTAACTGTCTCCAGAGTCTTGACAGGAAATGTTGTGGAGCATTCAATGCTCTATAAACTTCAGTCTGGATTAACTTGCTTCCATCTTACCAACCACTCTCCACCGCTGAAAATAATTCGTACGATGTCTTCGTCACGTAATCACCTCGACGTGGCATTTAAGTGAAAGCAAGAGTTGCCTAGGACAGCTGTACGATGCGAGTAGACTTGCACGCCTTTCTAACGCAACCAAATACGCATATTCCGGCTTACTTGGGGCAAAAGTAAATGAAGAATAGACCCGCGAAACAAAATTTGCATGTTAGCCAATTTTCGGTGAATTGTTTTGCATACATCTGCAGCTATCTAAGTTTTTGTGAATTATCCCTTAATTTTGAGCACCAGTACATTTAAGAAGACCGTGAAGTAGTATTTTGCTAGTGAAACATACAACAAATTGGGGTTGTAAAATGGGGGAGGGGAAATGAAATAGGCGATCAGCATTGCGCATATTTTAAGACAATGAACTTCAAAAAAGGTTTGTTAAAAAGAACAGCTCATACATGACATATTAGCCGGAAGATTTTTATCACCACTTGTTTCATGGGTGTCCAGTGAAGGTTGAACACAAAATCAGTCTTCCGAGAAACTCGAAGAGGCTTAAATGATAGTGATCTCTTCGCAGCGCAACAGACAGCTAATATATTTGACAGCACGGAGTCGCCAAGAAGTTAAATATTTACGAAGGAAAGAGTTTCTCCGAAATTATGAGAAAATGGCTTTTTCTCCGAGTCTCAAAACTATAGAAAGATTAAGAAGTAGCACATGATAAAGAACTATTCCTGTCATTTTTTTCGGGTTTACGACCACCATGAGCAACTCCATGGGCTGTAAGCAGTTTCTTCCCCATAATTTTGTACCACTATGATGGGAGAGAGACAGCGCAGTAAGACAAGCACACCACACACGCTTCATCCGGTATTCCAAACCAGTCTCATCTTGGATGACTAGCTTGAAAATTTCGGGCATCAGACACCCCAATTCTTGAAGGAGACCTACAATTTTCATGGAGGAAAAGCAACGAATATTGAGAAACATGAATTTATGAAATCAGAGATAATCCTAATGACGAAATGGTCATGTCAACTGACAGTTTTTAGAGAGAAAGATAATATTTTCTGCCGTGTCGTCCCACTTCCGCGTGGGCTATGTCCGTAGAAATAAAATTTTTGTCCCATTTCCGTACACACCCAGCTCATCTAGTGCCATTTTACGTACACAGATTTGATGATCCATAAGCAGAGAGCTATGCGTAAAGGAAGACAGAGGATCAGGGGCGAACTGATAACCTACGAAATCCCTCACCTTACTGAGGAAGGGTTCACAGCTATAAGAGCCCCTAGCCTCAGGAAAAAGATTTTACAAAATCTTTTCTGGAAACTTGACGGCAACTTTGAAAATGAAATATTAAAAAGAAAAGCCATTTTTGTTTTGAAATTAAATATCTGCGACGAATGCTGAAAACCGTAAAGATGGCATTCATGGACAGCCTGTTTGCCCTTCAGTTTTTATTACTGTTTCCGCTTATCCTACCGTGAGCGTCTATTATTTGACGAAAACAATGAATGGTGATCTCTGTAACGTCGGAGGAATTCGACAGGAGATCAGCATTTAATTTATACCTTGGTATTCCCCACGTCTGATACCAGGAGCACTGAAACTCTACGGAAATGGCACTAACCGATGTGTTATGCACGGAACTGGGACACAATTCCTTTTGTACGGAAATAGCACTTACGAAAATGGGCGATAATCCTTCTTCTTCACATCTCATAAACTCGCCCTGCTATGTAGTTTTTTAGGAAGCAGGCATCTGGATCTTCGTACTTTTGGGCCTAGGTTCAAATCCCGCTTGATGCAAGAATATAGTGTGCGTTTTCAAACCGCTAGTTTAATTCATTTCCTGGAAATAATATCCCTAAAATAGAGACTGACAATTCATCTGAGGCTTGAAGGATCGGTAAATCCCGAAAGACAAAATTTGCTATTCTAGAAAGTGAGAAAGAAACACAGTAAATTAGAAATTTTCGCCTTATGGAAAAACTTAAATTTGTAATCTTTCAATGTAGGACAGCAGAAACTGAAATTAAAGAGGCATGTCGTTCCATACAGAAATTCAGCATTTGACAGCAGGTCTACGTTCACATATGAAATGTGTGTGACATGGCAAGATACCAAGAGAACGGCTCAGAACACTCTACAAAAACAAATTTATTTGTTCATGAATCCCTCCAGAGAGGAAAGCAAACAGAAGGCAAGACAAAATAGGTTACAAACCCACTTCCTGAAGCAGGGGTAAAAATGTTGTGCATAATGCAAAGTTGCGCGAGAGAGGGTGTTAGTATTCAAATGTGGTCCAGCGTTAGAAATTCTGGCATTTGAGTAATGAAACAGAAGGAATAAAAGAATGCTCACTGCTCAGGTAACAATCCATTTGGCATGTGGATATATTCAGTCAACTAGATCATCAACTGATCTCACGAAAGAATACCTTTATGAAACTAAGAGAACGAAACGTAAGGTAATTTACATACATATCGCACCGGGTCTTTGGTACAGAATATGCTGATACTGGCAAGAAGCAGTGTTATGTCAATCTTCTCTTACAAAAAGTAATCTTTCTTTGGCTTATTCCGAAGGAAAAGAGACGTCTGTTAGAGCTAGGTTTTCTTTCGACATGAACAGAGGTGGGTCTAAGAAGATATCGTTTTTCGAAATAGAGAAACTTAAACATGGAAGAAGTTCAGCAGTCCTATAGCATTTTGCGCTGCGTTTTCCATATTATTGATTAAGACCCAATTTCGTTATCCTTTATTGAATCATAGAGCTGATCGGAAGCAGTTTGCTTGCCCTGCACTGCAATACGTAAAAGTTTAAATGTTGATTTTAGTGCATTTCACCAACACAGGAGCAGTGCTCCAGGTTTGAGGGTACTTAAACAAAGAGTATTGTCTAGTACTGTCCTAGCAGATGTAGCAAAACAATCAGTATTGGCACGCAAAGACAACTTGGAAGAAATATTCAAACAAAAATCTGACAGAGAAGTCAGCCATGTCAAATGATCACACAACATTGATGCAAGTAGAAAATATTGTCTTTCTTTGCTGTTTATAAGGGATTTAGTTCTACAGTGTCCACACCTCCTTAACAAATAACAAGTGGCCAAAACATCGCAGCAGACAAAAGAAAATACTGCGACGCAATCGGTGGTGATATATTTTTTTCTACGAAAAACTTCTACAGCCCTAGACTTTCGTGGTGGCCACCTATCTGAAAAACTAATTTAAAAAACCAAGCAAATCAGACTGAAGTACGAAAAATAATCGAACGAAGCAAGGAGACATATACAGAAGAAAGTAACCAGTGAAAGAGAGAGTAACAAGAAGATAAACTTAAAAAGAACACGAGAAAAAAGCAAACCAAGAAGTCACAGAAGGCAAACGCCTCTCTCTCTCTCTCTGTGCCTTTTCTCTTGAATGTGAGACAGTTACTTCGTCATTTGCTCGAGGCCGGTTTTTGGGTTCAGTTTTGCTGGATTCCTGGGCATGTTGGAATCTCAGGTAACGAGTCTGCTTCCTCTTTTGTTGTCACACCCTTGCCACTGTTTCACCGGGATTTCCGCTCTCTTGTTCACGAACATATCAAGCGAACGTGGCGGGGTCTGTGGCACCAAGAGGTGGAAAATAAGATGCATCGTATTAGACCTAATCTGGAAATCCTCATATCGTCGGAACCGTAGGGAGGAAGTGGTGCTTGCGCGTCTCCGCATTGGGCATTGTCGTTTCACTCACCGCTTTTTGCTGTGTGGCGACACTGCGCCGATGTGTGAGACGTGCGGTTGCCGACTCACTGTCAGTCATCTTTTGTGTAGTTGTGTTCGTTTTCTTGATGTACGTTTTCATTTCTTTCATTCTCATTTGTTGACCGAGGACGCCGCTACACTGCAGCGGCTCCTCAATGACCACTGCGATACTGTCGCTGTCTTCTCACTTTTTTAAACAAATTGACTTTTTTAAACGTATCTAGATTTTAGCCCTGTCATCATTCTCATTCCTCAGTTTTACTTAATCAGCTAGTTTTTAACCATTGTATCATGTTTTAATACTTTTTGTTTCATTGTCGTTTTAGCCCTTCCATCATTCTTATTTCTCAGTTTTTTTTTATCAGCCAGATTTTAAGTTTTATACCACTTTTTTAATACTGTTTGTTTGTCTTGTGTCTGGTGCTCTTTGGCCAAACATGGCCCTTGCGCCATAAAAATTGAACAACCAACCTCTCTCTGTGCGTAAATTTATTTCTACTTAATGTTTTGCTGTAAGGCATTAAATGACTTCTGACAGTACTACGCTTAATTAATACCTCATCCCCTGAAATTTGAAAATCAGAGTTCGAGCTTTTTTCCAAAATGCTCAAATTCGGGAACTGACATCTTTATAAAACCTGAAATCTTAAGCCTAAAAAAAAATACATTGAGAGAGTGCGACAAGGTGACACCATATCTCCCAAACTCTTTGAGGCATGGTAGTGGGGGCCAGACAGATGGAATATTCCTCGATACACGGTGTCACGTGTGAACCGAGAATACCTCATGGATAGCATTACCACCCACCGTGGACAGCGCAGTGGCCGACCACGGGTGCTGAATGACCGTGACCAGCGACGTCTAACCAGGATTATCCATTTTAACAGACAAGCGACACTGGCTCAAATGACGTCCACATTCAATGTAGAAGGTACCAGAAATATATTCCCTCTGGTCAGTGCTGCGTAATTTAGCGTCCAATGGGGTATGGGAGCAGAAGACTTACCAGAATGCTTTTAACAACACGACATCGGACACAACGGCTCACCCCGTTCTCGTGAACACGCTAATTGGACCATGAAAGACTGCCAGCCCGATGCGTCACGCTACCAGTTGTTACGAGCTGATGGCGTACTGTTCGAGTGTGGCGTAGACGCCATGAGGCCATGGAACCAAGCTGTCAACAAGGCATTGCAAGCTGGTTGTGGTTCCATACACGTACGGGTGTCTTTACGTGGCACGGTTTGGGTTCCCTGGTCCTCGTAAACATGTCATTAACCGGTAATCGTTTTGTTCTTCTGCTGGGTGACCATTTGCAGCCATTCGTGAACTTCATGTACCCCAACAACGATGGGATTTTCCATTCGGACAATGCACCATGTTATCGGGCCCAAGTTGTCCAAAATTTGTTCGAGGAGCATTCTGGACGGTTCCGACGGAGGGTGTGGTAAACACGTTCGCTCGACATGAACCCAGTATTGTACTTATGGGATGTGGTGGAAAGGTCCATTCGCACCCAAGATCCTGCACCTACGAATACCAGGAAACTGTGGGCCGCTATTCAGACGGCATGGCTCAACATCTCTCCAGAAGTCTTCCGGCTACTAGTGAAATCGATGACACGTCGAGTTGCTGCACTTCGCCAGGTTAGCGGAGGTCCTACACGATACTAGGTATCGTACGTATCCCGTGACTTTTCGCTCTTCAGTGTATGTAGCCTTTTGTTTACCTCAGTTTAGGGGATTGCATATATGACCCATTTGACCACATTCAGTGGCTTATATTTCAGTCTCGCTGATATTTCCAGGGAAGTTCCAGCCAATAATGTTCCAGAAAATCCGTAAAAATGTCACGTAATTTGAAGGGGTTTTTTTTCTAATTTTTTTTAAATAGCAGGATTTTTTGTAGCATAATTTTCAGCTGCAAGCTACTTTATTTTGTAGAGTGCTACAACTACATTTTTCTATTTGTAGCTATGCTAATAGCAGCGCTATATGTACCGCGCTAATTCCAATCACTGGATTTAACCAGCTCTGCTGTACCTAAATTAACTTAGTGGAAGTCTAACACTTTGCAATCAATGCGATAATTAAACCGTTCAAATTGTTAATGCTTGAAAAATACCATGAATTTGCTAAAATATTAAAAAGTTCTTCGCAAGGGAATTCTACCAAATTCAAAAGTATGCAACATTAGCAAACATTTTTTATTTGAGATACACTGTTTTCTAAATTTTATATTTTCTGGGTTCTAGATTTCACTATAATAAAAAAAAATGTTTTCGCTGGCATTAACTTTGCTCGTTCTCGCTAAGAGTAACTAATTTCGTATTCTGATTCATAACTCTCTGTTTTTCATTCGTTTCTCTTAGTAATGCTTTTCATAGGTATCACGCTATCTGCATCAAACCTAATTCTAAAGAGGTGACGAAAACGGGAGTTAAATAACTGTAGCCCGAAGTATTTTTGCTGCTCAGTTGCCATATTATTTAATAATATTGTGAAACAGTAAGGGGTGTACCTTACGTACGATGGGAAACGAATGAAAGCTGAATACAAATTTTTTAACTTCAATGAAAGATGCATCCCTGTGGTTTACTTACTTTATAATTTCCTTATTTTTATCTGACTACACTCATGTACGGCGGAAAACGAGGTTTGAATGAAAGCTAAATACAAAGTTTTGAACTTTAAGGAAAGATTCATCTGTGTTCCTTACTTACTTTATAATTTCCTTATTTTATCAGATTACACTCATGTACGATGGGAAACAAGGTTTGAATGAAAGCTAAATACAAAGTTTTGAACTTTAAGGAACGATGCATCGGTGTTCTTTACATACTTTATAATTTCCTTATTTTTATCTAACTACACTCATGTACGATGGGAAACTAGGTCTGAATGAAAGCTAAATACAAATTTTTGAACTTTAAGGAAAGATGCATCTCTGTTCTTTATATTACTTTATAATTTCCTTATTTTTATCTGACTACACTCATGTACGGCGGAAAACGAGGTTTGAATGAAAGCTAAATACAAATTTTTGAACTTTGAGCAAAGATTCATTGCTGTAGTTTACTTACTTTATACACGGCTGGCCACCCAAAATACAACACCAAGAAGGAAGCATCTGATTGGCCTGAAATTCGCAGCATGCGTCGCCCGCGAGAGGACATGCAAACGATTCGCATTGCAGGGCATATGCAAATCATGCGCGACCGGCACGCCACCAAGAAACACTATACGAAAGGTGCACAGAAGGCGGGGTGTAAGTAGTGGAAGTGTGTTGTGCTGCCGGATCTGTGCGTGAGAAGCTTCCTGATGCCTCGTCGCAGAATACGGCAGTCATTCCAGCGCGTTTCGGAGTTCTACAGAGGACGAATAGTGGCTTATCGCGACAGCGGCTTATCGTACAGAGACATCGGCGCCCGTGTGGGACGACATCAAGCCACAGTGAGGCGAGTATGGATTCAGTGGATGCAGGAGGGACGAACGGACCGACGTGAGCGATTGCCGCAGCCGCGGCACACCACCGAACGAGGGGACCGGCATGTTGTGCGGCGGGCATTGAGGGCTCGCACCGCCACATCACGAACGTTAGCGCAGGAATTAGGGTGTGTTGCGCAACAACCTGTGTAAGCACGTACCGTTCGACGTCGTCTGCGGGAGCGGGAACTTGTCGCACGGCGCCCATTTCTCCGATTACCATTGACGTTATACCACCTGTGAGTGCGGCGGCTGTAGGCCGTTGAACGCCCCACCTGGACTACGGAAAGCCACCAGCTTGTCTCCTCCGACGAATCCCGCTTCTGCCTGCAACACCACGATGGTCGGATCCGCGTGTGGCGGCATCGCGGCGAGAGACTGTATGACGCCTGCATTATGCATCGCCATACCGGTCCGTCCCCTGGCGTTATGGATTGGAGCGCAATTGGATATGACACCCGCACCACTCTGGTACGCATCGCCGGTACACTCAACAGCCACCGCTGCATCTCCGACGTTTTGGAGCCTGTAGTCCTCCTTTACCTGCAGGACCTGCCAGTGGCCACGTTTCAACAGGACAATGCGCGCCCGCACGTGGCACGCATTGTGCAACAATTCTTCACGGTCCACCTGTTCTCCCGATATGTCGTCCATCGAACACGTCTGGTCGCTGATCGGCAACCGAGTTGCCCGGCAAGCACCACCCGCGGCTACGCTTGATGAACTGTGGCAACGTGTGGAAGCAGCCTGGACCGACATACCCCAAGCCGACATCCAAAGCCTTTTTCGTTCGATGTCGCGGCGTGTAGCGGCCGTTATTGCCAGCCATGGGGACCACACGAACTATTGATGTCTGCGTGTTCCGCAAGTCGCACGGGTCTGTAAGCTCAATCGTTTCATCTTTGTATCTGTTGTTATGTGTCCAGTATATCTTGGTGTTGCATTTTGGGTGGCCAGCATTGTATTTTCCCTATTTTTATCTGACTCGTCCACTTCGAAAATGTTTGCTCTATTGCATAAATACGGGGCGTGATAAAAAAGCATCCAGACTGGTTGGATAAGTTTGGAATAGCGAGACACAGCAGGAAGCGATTTGGTACAGCCTGACCTTGGAACCTACTACGCATGTGCCGTGAGTCCCGTCTCTCCTGCTCGTCAGGTTTTTTTTTTTTTTCTTACAATTATGCTTTGTTTTTACATGTGTTAAGCTGTTCGTTTCATTTGTCATGTCGGAAAAAACTGATTAATAGATTTATATCAGACTAGATGAAAGCCCGTTAATAATGACTGGGAAAAATTAATTTTATGATACAGAAGTTTTTGAGTTAAAATTTATGATATTGAGGTTTTGAGTTCCACGTCAATAGATGTCGACGTTGGCTCACAGCTTTCTGAAAATTTCCCGAGCAATCGGTTATGGAATTCGATGCGACGGGCTGTCTGTTTCTATTGTGTTTTGTAAAACCATTAGTCCCTATTTCGTCAACACTTCCTTGTGCACAACACCTTTCGTATACACTGACTGTGAACCCTGTATCAATTTTCCCTGTTCTTTTCCCTGAGCTATTTTTATCTTGACGTCGTCAGATCGTCGTACTCTTGACGTTGCCAAATACAGATGACTGAACACCGGTTCAGGCAGTGAACCAAAATTCCTGATGTAAAGTTTTCGTATCTCTAAAGCGCTGACCGTGTGACGTACGCATCTCTGACGTCATGTGAGAATGATTTGGATTAGGTGACGTCTCACCAGCAGCTGTATTCTTTGCTGCTATGACAGCAAAACAAAGTGATATACGCGTGGACTCTGCGCGTGTAGGTGGTACGTGATGACGTCACCTACACGAAAATCTAAGCCTGGCGTCACAAACCTTTGTTTCTCGGTTGTTGCTATGACGACTTAAAAAGTGGCACGGAGGATGAGGAGTGTTCTAGCAAATTATATATTAGGATTTTGTCATAAACATGGCAAAACTTGCACAAACACATGCTTAAAGTTACAGAAAGTCTAAAGGGAGGATTTTAGTAATCGTGCACAAGTTTGAGAGGTATAAACGTTTAAAGGATAGCTGTGAAAGTGTTGAGAGTTGTAACGTATACTCTAGATTCAGTTTCCTTTTGATTTTACTATCTCTCGTTATTTTATTTTATTATGTAAATTATCTTCTTACTTAACGAGATGTTATTTCTCCCGCTGAATGATATGTGGCAACGAGTGTAGTCAGGACGTGGTGGTAGGCAGTATAAATAGGCGCGTTCAACGATACCTAGGAGAGCTTTTGTTTATGTGCGAAGAGAGCTTTTGTGTACGTAACGAGCTTTTGTTTATGTGCGAGGAGAGCTTTTTGTTGATGTGCGTAGGGAGAGCTTTGTTTTATGTGTAAAGAGATCTTCGTTTGGTGTAGAGAGAGCTTCGTTTATGTGAGAGGAACTTCGTTATATGTGAGAGCCAGATATCGAGTAGTTGTGTGACCTGTGAAGTATGTGTGGATAATACCAGGAGTTTCCCTAATAAAAGGTTTTCTTAGTAAGTACGTTTTTCTCAGTTCATAGTTTTGTCAGACCTCTGTCTGGCTGTTAGGTCTCTTTCATTAAGTGTTACTATTAACAACCAGCATAAGACTTTATTCATCATAAATCACTACTACTACAACGTTACTAGCAGTTAAGCTTGTTCATTATAACTACTACATAACAACTACCAGTAAGAAAGCTTATTCATTATAGAGTGAAGAACAGTCTAGCAGGCCAGCAAAAGTGAAACAATGTCGAACTTGTGCGCACAGCTATGCGGGAAAATCGCCGAATCACTATTCGTTAGTTATCTGAACTGTTCAACATTAGTTTCGGTTCAGTTCAGGCGATTGTTACGGAAGATTTGGGTATGAGACACGTCTCAACCAAATTTGTTCCAAAATTGCTCTCAGTTGAGCAAAAATCTGCCCGTGTTTCAGCTGTTTGTGACCTGCTTGAGTACGTCGAAAACGTTTTAAAATCTATCTTAACTGGTGATGAATCGTGGTTTTATGGGTATGACTCCGAAACTAAGGCCCAATCTTCACAATGAAAAACCACAAATTCACCCAGACCCAGAAAACCACCAGAGAGCAGCAGCAGTCTCAAGACCACGCTAATCGTTTTTTACGCTTTCCAACCGTAGGTTGAAGAAGCGTATATGCTCCAACTTTGTCCGTCTGTCCGCACAATAACTCGCGTAAAAACGGTTTGATTTCGATGAAATTTTAGTATGTGGCAGAGAACCACCTGGGGACTGACCCTATTGAAAACGGGGGAAATGGGGTTCAAAGGTCAAGACATAAGAGCGGGATGCATTCCATTGCCCTTATGCGTCATAACTTGCGTAAAAATGGTTCGATTTCGATGAAATTTTAGTATGTGGTATGGGACAACTGGGGACGAACCCTATTGAAAATGGGCGAATTGGGGTCAAAGGTCAGGACATAGGAGCGGGATTCATTCCATCCCCCTTATGCGTTATAACTTAGGTAAAAATGCTTCGATTGAGACAAAACTTTATCATGTTGTTTCGGAAGTATATTTAACCAGTTCTGTTGAATATCATCGAAATGGAGTCAAAGGTCAGGGCACAGCAGCGAGACATATTCTACAGCCATTATCCTCATAACTTGAGTATAATTTGAGTAATGATTTCCGGTATGTTGGAAAGCGTATCATAATCAATGCATTGCATGATTTCACTAACTTTTTTTATTCTTTCCAACCGTAAGTTGAAGAAGCGTATATGCTCCAGCTTTTTTCCGTCTGTCTGTCCGCACGATACCTCGCGTAAAAATGGTTCGGTTTCGATGAAATTTTAGTATGTGGTAGAGAACAACCTGGGAGACAGACCCTATTGAAAATGGGCGAAACGGGGTCAAAGGTCAGGACATAGGAGCGGGATCCATTCCATCGCCATTATCCTCATAACTTAACTAAAAATGCTTCTATTGCGACAAAACTTTAACATTTTATTCCAGTGGTATACTGAACTAAATATGTTTAATATCATCGAAATGGGGTCAAAGATCAGGGCACAGGAGCAAGATTTATTCCACAGCCATTACCCTCATAACTTGACTAAAAATGCTTCTATTGCGACAAAACTTCAGTATGTTTTTACGTTGTATACTGAACGACTTATGTTTAGCATCATTGAAATGGGGTTAAAGGTCATGGCACAGGAGCGAGATTTATTCCACAGCCAGTATCCTCATAATTTGAGTAATAACTTGAGTAATGATTTCTGGAATGTAGAAAAGTCTGTCATAATCTTTGCATTGCATGATTTTACTAACTTGTTTTCAATCGTGAAGGAATTGTTCATCGTGAATACGCTCAACGAGGCCAGACAATCGACAAGGAGTACAACTGCTAAGTTTTGTGGCATATGATTGATGCAGTTCGTCGCAAAAGGCCACTGTTGCATGAGAGCGGCGAATGGCAACTCCACCATAACAACGAGCCTGTCCATGAATCGCAACTTGGGCAGCATTTTCTTGCTGAGCACCACATTATACAGGTCCTACAGCCACCCTATTCGCCAGACCTGGGTCACTGCGACTTTTGGCTGTTCCCAAATATCAAATACCACTTGAATGGAAAATGATTTCAAGGTATTGAAAAGATACAACAAAATGCGACAAATCACCTGTTCACTATTTTAGAAGATGACTTCAAAATATGCTAAGAGCAGTGAAAACAGCGCTCGGCTAAATGTTTGGCTCCGGAAGGGGACTAATTCGAAGGCGATCAAGTCTCAAATCTGTGAGTCTTCTAGTCTTCTTTTAATAAATTCAGTCTAGATATTGTTATTATCACACCTTGTATATATTCTAAGCCAAATACAAAAGTGAACATAAACAGGAATGATACAATGGAATTTTTGAGCAGAACGAGAACAAAAGAAAGTGAAAGAATTTAAACAAAAGAAAGTGCGAAATTAAATGTAGTAAAAATCAAACATTTATTGGCATGTTAAATCTTACAGTAAAATATTTTTCACATTTCGCAAATTGTTCGTCCTAAAGAATGACTTCCGCTACATTAAAAAAATATGTGGAAATGTTTTGTCCTACTTAATTGTATCCGATAGGAATATAATTTCTTCAGTAGATTAAAAAGATATTAGACTTATTTTTAGCAATTAGTGAAGAAAACATAGGAATGCAAGCATAAGGCAAAGATTATTTTACAATGGAATTGCTGCGGTTCCTAATAAAAATACAGGGAGCATTTATAACACGTCCTTTTTGGTGAACTGCAAAGCGCATTTTGCCTCTCCCTAACTCAAAAGAAAAAAAATTAAAAAGAACCTTATATAACTATAAATGCATTCTGTAAACCATATTAGCCTATTCTGGTTTCCTTGTCGGCATAGTAAATTGTAATATCTTGCAGTACATGATTCGGGATATTTCTTTTTAAGTTAATTAATTTCTCATGCATGCACGGATATTCGGAAGTTTGTTATTTGTACTATAATAAAATATTCCCTTGTATTAATAATAAACTAAATAAACCTTATGAAAAAATGGAAAGCAAAATAATTGCAGTAACAGCAACAAAGGGGGAAAAGGGGAGGAAGAGAACAAAATTTTTGACTTCCAAGGTGAATGAGAAAGCTTATTTCTTTTACGTAGTTTAGTCCCAATAATCCTAACTGAAGATACAAGAGGGTTCTTTTTCATGTGGATCCTCCCTTTCTCTTTATTGCCAGAGCTTCGGAATTCAAGATACGAATATGCAAAGACCTGACCCGTTCCCTTCATTCCTGGCAAAAGTTCATTGGGCCAGTCGTTTCGTTCAACGAATGGGCATTGGACCAGCCGTTCATTGAAGGACTGGGCATTGGACCAATGGTTCCATTGGACGTATCAGCAATGGACCAGTTGTACCATTGGACAAATGGGCATTGAACCAGCGGTACCATTGAACGAATGTGCATTGGACCAGTGGTACCATTGAACGAATGTGCATTGGACCAGTCGTACGTTCAGACGAATCGTACTTTTGCTAGTTGGGCAAATCGGCTTTGAACCAGTCAGCGTTGGACGACCCGTACCAGACCCTTGAAAGGTGCAATAACCCTCACAACGCAGTAAAATATACTGGTGTCCAAAATTAACGTGAGAAGTACAGAATCCTGAATAACGCAAAATCCACACGACAGAATTTAATGACCATTGGTACGGGTGTACATATATCGATAAAGCAGCAGTTCACAACGGAAAAGGAGTGTCATCACCGCATGAGGAGGAATCATGAGCATGACAGCCCCAAAAGTGATGCAGCAAGTGGCACGGATTTTATGGTGCTAACAGAGAGTGTGATGACACCAAACAGCGATACAACTTGCACAGGGGACCCTCGCGCTGTTTACAAGGCTGTGAAATGAGAATTTGGGTAAGAAAGTGCCACTCCTCCACCAAGGCATGTCAGAGTCCTTAAAGTTGGCCGCCGGCTTGCAATTGCTCTTCACAGGGAATTCCAGACATACTCTATCGGGTTCAGGTCTGTAGAATTTGCGGGCCACTATATCTTGTGAACATCCATACTCTCCAGTTATTCTTAGACTGTTTGGGCCCTATAGGGTGGGCGTTAACCCCCATAAATAAGAACTGGTGGCTAACAACTCACTTGGAAAACCGTACATAGGGATCTACGACATAATCCCTGAAAGGTGCAGCAGTTAGGGTGACTCATGGAAACACGTGTAACGGCGTGCGTCCATCCAACATGATGCTAGCACAAACCAGGAGTCTTTTACCACCGAAGGGGTCAATTTCCCTAATGTTGGAGTAAAGATTTCGGCTTCCCGCCGTTCTCCAAATGAACACACTTCGAGAATACGTGTTTAGGCTGTCCCACTACTCCTCACTGAAGTGAACACAGGCCTTATGATCAGGGTATAGGAGTGATGCCGTCGGGAACAATTCAAACGGACACTTCTTTGCGATGCGATGAGTGGGATAAAGACAACTGGCCTTCTTGCATAGAAACATCTCTCGTGAAATTTTCTGTAAACTACACTGCTGGCCACCCAAAATGCAACACCAAGAAGGACACGAGATAGCGAAGCCAGATTTACTGGACACATAACAACAGATGCAAAGATTAAACGATTGAGCTTACAGGCCCGTGCGACTTGCGGAACACGCAGGCATCAATAGTACGTGTGGCCTTCATGGCTGGCAATAACGGCCGCTACACGCCGCGGCATCAAACGAAAGAGGCTTTGGATGTCGGCTTGGGGTATGTCGATCCAGGTTGATTCCACACGTTGATACAGTTCATCAGGCGTGGCCGCGGGTGGTGCTTTCAGAGGCACTCGCTTGCCGATCAGCGACCAGACGTGTTCGATGGGCAACATATCGGGAGAACAGGCAAGCCACGGCAGCAGTGACACCCGGTGAGCCGTGAAGAATTGTTGCACGATGTGTGCCACACGCGGGAGCGCATTGTTCTGTTGAAACTTTGCCACTGGCATGTCCTGCAGATAAGGGAGGACTACAGGCTCCAAAACGTCGGAGATGTAAGATGTAGCGGTGGCTGTTGAGTGTACCGGCGATGCGTACCAGAGGGGTGCGGGTGTCATATTCAATTGCGCCCCAAACCATAACACCAGGCGACAGACCGGTATGGCGATGCATAATGCAGGCGTCATACAGTCTTTCGCCACGGTGCCGCCACACGCGGATCCGACCATCGTCGTGTAACCGGCAGAAGCGGGATTCGTTGGAGAAGACAATGTCGTGCCATTCCGTAATCCAGGTGCGGCGTTCCATGGCCTACTGACACTGCACTCGCCGGTGGTGTAACGTTAATGGTAATCGAAGCAGTGGGCGCCGTGCGACAAGTCCCCGCCCCTGCAGACAACGTCAAACGGTACGTGCTGGCACAGTTTGTTGCGCAAACCACCCTAATTCCTGGGCTAACGTTCGTGATGTGGCAGTGCGAGCCGTCAATGCCCGCCGCACAACATGCAGGTACACTCGTTCGGTGGTGTGCCGCGGCTGCGGCAATTGCTAACGTCGGTCAGTTCGTCCCTCATGCACCTAACGGACCCATACTCGCCTCACTGTGGCTGGATTCCGTCCCATACGGGCGCCGATGTCTCGGTACGATAAACATCTGTCGTGATAAGCCACAATTCGTCCTCTGTGGAACTCCGAAACGTGCTGGAATGACTGCCGTATTTTGCGACGAGGCATCTAAAAGCTTTCCACGCACAGGTCCGGCAGCACAACACACTTCCACTACTTACACTCCGCCTTGTGTGCACCCTTCTTATAGTGCTTCTCGGTGGCGTGCCGGGGGCACATGACTTGCATATGCCCTGCAATGCCAATCGTTTGCATGTCCTCTCGCGGGCGACGCTTGCTGCGAATTTCAGGCCAATCGGATGCTTCGTTCTTGGTGTTGCATTTTGGGTGGCCAGCAGTGTGTTAGCTGCGATATCGCGGTTCTGGTACCGAAGGAAAACTCTTACGAAAGTTGCCTGGCTGTCGACTCCCTATGGCGACGAACTGTTAGAGACAAATGCCGGTCGTCTTGACTTGACGTGGGTGTCCTTGTCCCGGCCTTCTGGTGATTGTTTGGTTTCCTGTATCTGTCTCACATCCAGCTGTCTTGTTACCTCTACTTGGGTTTGCCCTTCCTCAAATGTACCGATCGCTATCCACCCTAAAGTGTCTTCCAAGCGATGGTGCAGAGCCATTCTTCCACTACAGTCCAACCCAAGCTTCAATGGCTGCACCTCCGCTCAGAGCAACGTTTATCAATGTCGCGTGCTTGCCAACTCGATAACACATGGTAGTCATGTGCATATTTCCATCGAAGCTACAACAACGTAGCTTGAGACGTCGATTTAGCGTGTCCCATTGCACGTAAATCTGAAAAATCTTTAAATCGGTCTTCTAGTTTAGGAAATACTCCCGAATTTGTATTTGTCACATTAATTTTGGACAAAAATGTACATGAGCGAACATGTCTGTAACCACCAGGGAGCTGTGCGAAAAAATGTGGCATACACAGCGTGTCACGGCAGCTGATATACACTTCTCGCCAAAAACGTAGTTGCACCTGGAAGGAAGCAACCGACAGGAATGAAACTTGGTGGGTAGGTTTAACATCGTCAGACATACAGATGATTCCAGTATCACTATCGGCCGCGAATGTGACACAAGCAAGGTCGGGTCGTAGCGTTGTGCCTGACCCGCTATTTAAGGTCGTCCCGTTGCGCGTTCTTGCCATTCTACCACGTGCTGTTGTGTTGGTTGCATCCTTTGCAAATGAAGTAAACCTTGGAGTAAAAAGTTCAGAAGCAATTCCAGCAGTTGGAGGGGTTCGAGACGGGCCGCATCGTTGGGCTCCGGGAAGCGGGATGGTCTTATCGCCGATTTGCGCGCCATACCGTTCGTGTGGATATCCCCATAGCACGCTGTTGGCGGCAGTGGATAAAAAAAGGCAAGCAGCACTTAAAGGAAGGGTCTAGGGGACCTAGACGAGGAACGACGTGTTGTGCAACATGCGTGGAGTGACCCAACAGCCATGATTGCGGATTATCAGCGAACAGTGGTGCCCTCCATGCACCGTCCGATTAGTGCTCGCACCATTGGCAGATGGCTGCATCATGTCGGGCTACACGCACGCAGACCGTTACGACGACTGCCCTTAACACCATTGCATCGTCGCCAAAGACTGCAATGGTGTCGCGCCAGGCTGTCAAGCAGCCACTCAGAATGGCAGTGGGTGATATTCAGAGACGAGTCCCGCTTTTTCTTGGAGAAGACGACCAACGAATCCGTGTGTGGAGGCACCGTGGTCTGCGCCGATGTGAACGGTTTCTTGTCGAGCGTCACACGTCCAGAAGGCTTGGTGTCATGGTGTGGGGTGCAATTGCCTACGTTGCCCGATCCCCTTTTGTGTTCATTACATGCACTTTGACAGCCCAACTTTACCTTAATGAGGCCCTGCAACCAGTGGCCATAACATTTATGAACGCTCGCTCCGGTGCGATTTTCCAACAAGACAACTCTCCGGTGAGATTTTCCAACAAGACAACGCTCGTCCGCCTACTGCTGCTGTCTCGAGAGCTTGCCTTCAAGGCACTAACACTCTGCCAGGGCCAGTCGCATCGCCAGACCTATCGCCGAATGAAAATGTGTGGGATGCTATTGGACGTGGTATCAACATTCCAACCTTACCGCACAATCTGTAGAAACTGCGTGAGAAGATTCAAGCTTCGTGCGATGGCTTATCGCAGGATACCATTAGGAACCTGTAGAACTCCATGCCGAGACGTCTGGCATGCAGGGTGAGCAATCATGGCTGACCGACACGCCATACTGAGAGACACTACTTATTGGCGTGTAGCTCAATAAGTATTGCCCGTATCAGTCTCAATGGTTAATCATTTATTGTTCCTGGTAACATCTACCTTCCTCTCAAATAGCATTGCAATCCGACACGTCCTTCTGGGTGCAACTGTTTTTTTTTTGGACGATGAGTGTATGTGCACGTTGTTAGTAAGAACAATACACCAAAGAACGAACATAATATTCTGCTTTAAATTGGAAAGTGCTTCATGTGGAATCACCCGCAAAATTCTCTTGTTCTGGCACCTGTTGGCTACTTTTTATTTTCCCGACTGAAATTAGCGCTCAAAGGGAAGTGATATGCGGAGGTTTCGCACATTCAAGAGAAACGTGACGACCCAGCTTCAGACGATATGAAAGGATGGCTTTTTCCAAAGCTTCTGTTAGTTATACGAATAATCCCGAAATTGTATTCTGTTATTTCGAATGGTACTAAGGTACGTTTAATTAATTATCAATATTACCTGTTGTTCATTTTACCGTGCATTAAATGAACTTTATTGGGGCGTATTCTATATAAAGACTCATCCATTTTTAATACAGCATGTAAAGACGCTGGCACACCTTAAATCCCCAATACTCAACGAGACATTCATAAAATATTTCTAACCGTTCGCATTCTTTGTTTTCACGCACAGAAGTTCAGTGGCTGACGATTTGTTTCTTTCAATTTCACATTCCCCAACATTCTCTAAATTTTAAAACAAGTTTCGATCTGAACTGAAACTTTTTCTCCTAAGCAATTCTGAGCGGTCTCCGGTTTCCCTTTCTTTCGACGCATCTGAAGGATTCTCCAAGTTAAACTTCGCACGATCAAATGACGGTAACAACTGGCAGCAGCCACCTTACGAAATGATTTAATCCTCCGTTTCCATTCAACCGTAAACTTCGAAGAGCGCAAACAAAATTAACAAGGAGCTTTATTCAGATTTTTACTTCATCCCCTTTCTCCCCACCCCCAAATCGTCACTTTGCGCTAGACTGGTTTGTAGAGTTATTAGTGGGATTAAAGCAAAAGCAGCGCACGATAAGAGGTGGTTCATGCTGCAGAGAAACCTGTCTTGAATTTCGAAATCTTGGGGACGAAATAATCATTTAAAGTGTCTCTTACTTTTTCTTACAGTGACAGAGCAAGGAATACTGAAAGAGAGCGATGTTAATCTACTTTTCGAACGACTCCTATTCCTTTAGATTTGCAGACATTCGAATTTTTGAACGTGCAGAACAAAAAACTAGTTATTATTTGCCTCTATTGTCACAGTTTGTCACGTAATGGCGTTTCAGGGAAGCGATTGGAAGACAGTTGGCTTTTATTAATCAAGTATGACATATTTCGATTACTTTCTTTTCGCGTTCCCGAATTTGCTAATATTGAATACACATTGATTACCCACATAACGTTATGTAGGTATTTTTGAAGCCTTCACCTAAGTTTAAACGCATATTGTGACGTTGCCCTATTTAGACAAACGTATTCCCAGACCTCTACATAAGCCACTAAGCGTACATTTACAGAACCAGTTTAGCACGTCCTTGGTGTTTTGGTGCTGTATATAAAAGAGAGCGTTGACACATCTGTCAGATACCATAGGATGAGACTATGTAGCACGGAGCTGAACTGGTGGACTTTAAAAGGGGCGTGGCAGTTGGATGCACAGCATTGGATTCCCAAAATCCACTGTCGCTGATGTTCTTCATTAGTGGAAAGCAGATGGTGAAACTACCACCACCCGCGATCTGGGAGGCCTCACAAACTGAGTGAGCCTGCCAACTGAAATTTACTGCGGAATTTGAAGAAGGAACGCACGTTCTCAGCCACAGATCTGGCCGTCAACGTAGCACAAACTACTGAAACATCTATTTGCAACAGAACAGTCGGTCGAGAACTTCATATCCACGGTTACTATGCTAGCTCAGCTGCGCAAAAGCACTTCATCACTAAAGGAATTTGAAGAAGGAACGTACGTTCTCAGCCACAAATCTGGCAGTCCACGTAGCAGAAACTACTGAGAGATCTATTTGCAACAGAACAGTCGATCGAGAACTTTATATCCACGGTTACTATGTTAGCTCAGCTGCGCCAAAGCACTTCATCACTAAAGGAAATGCCAGACAACGAATGCGTGTTGTCTCACTAGCAGTTCTTGGACAACGAAAGAGTCATGGGAAGTGACAAATCACATTACTCGCTCTTTTGTTTGGGTGGATGTATTTGGGTGTAGCAGACTGCATTGTTATTTTGTCAACTTTAGAGGAGCATCTGTGATGATGGGGGTTGTTTCTGTTGGAAAGGACTTGGTCATTTGGTTGGGTTGCCGTCTAGCCTAACGACCGTCATCTACGATGACATTCTCAGAAATTCCGCACTACATTTGCTGTAGTAAAACGTCAGCACAGATCTCTGCCTGTATTATCAAGATGCAGTCCCTTGCCACATTCAAAGGTATGTCCAGTCTTGGTTTGTGGAGTAGGATCGGACGTCCAGGTATTTGATTGGATGGCTTAAAGTCGTGGTATATTAGGTGTACAAATAAGTTTTAAAGTGTTTTAAGACAACGAAACATGTAATTTGAGAGGAAACAACAGTACCTTTACGAATCAAATAAGGCATTGTCATTATCTAGCACCTTCCGCCACCAGTAGGGCAGCGGACGGATTCCAGCCATGAAGAGTACTGCGTCGTGTGACGCGATGAAGTCGTCTATCAATTTTTGCACTTCGTCACATTATAACGAAGTAAATTTCTCCGTCACTTTTGTCCACGCCAGGATTCGAACCCGGATCCCCTCATTCCGGAATAAGTTGCTCTACCAATTGAGCTACGCGGACGTTTTATTCTGATTCCTATCTGCCTTTATGCCGTGTGCGTCCTTCTGGCAGGTACGTCACATCTCCTGGTACGTTACATCATCTCCCCCTTTTTTTTTTTTTTTTTTTTTTTTTTCCGAAGTGCTGGAGAAGGGATTCTCTTATTTTTCCTATCTCGCGGTGTGGAAATAACATCACACCAATGCGAGATTTTGAACGGTCGGGTCGTCCGGATAGTTCGGGCGCCATTATAACGAAGTACATTTCTCCGTCATTTTTTGTCCACGTCAGGATTCGAACCCGGATCCCCTCATTCCGGAATAAGTTGCTCTACCAATTGAGCTACGCGGACGTTTTATTGTGATTCCTATCTGCCTTTATGTCGTGTGCGTCCTTCTGGCAGGTACGTCACATCTCCTGGTACGTTACAACATGTCCGGAACCGTACAGCAGACAAACCATGTTGCATCGATCTGGACAAATGATAGTCTGGAGGGGCTATGTCGGAACTGTACGGCGTACGCCGGGTGCTCCAAAACCTACCAGCCAAACGTCAAAATCGTTTGTTTGACCGTTTTCGCGACATGTGGCTTAGCGATTGTGTACACGGGAAGGAATTTTTTGCTTGTGAATGGCAGTTTTCGACAGATTTCCTGGTTCAATCGCAGAAATTGCTGCTTGTAGCGATCAGCAGTAATAGTTTGATCCTGTTTCAACAGTTCATAATAGAGCCCACGCTTCATATCCCACCAGATGCACAGCAGAACGTTTTTGGAGTGAATATTGTGTTTCAGTGTCGAAGTCGTTGCTTCACCGGGGACTACCCAGTGTTTTTTCGTTTAGGATTGTCGTACCATATCCACTTTTCATCACCCGTAACGATTTTCCGCAGGAAAGACTTTCTGTGTTGTTTATTCAACAGATTTAAACACTTCATGACACGCTCAACCTCGTTCCTCTGGCTCAGGTCATGTGGCACTCATTTTCCTTCCTTTTGAATATTTCCCATTGCGCGTAAACGATTGGAAATAGTTTGTAGAGTTACACCCCCCCCCTCAATTGTTCAGATAGTTCTTTTTGCCTTTGAGACGAATCTTCATCCTGCAATGCTTGCAGTTCCTCGTGTGCAATCTTCTGCGGTGCGCCGCTACGTTGTCGATCGCTAACATCAAAATCACCTGCGTTAAACCGTCTAAACGAAAACTCACACGTGCTTTTCGATACAATATTCTCCCCCAGAATAGAACAGATCGATGCACATGTTTTTGCAGCACTTTTTCCTTGATAAAATTCATAACGAATGCAGTGTCTAATAAATGCGGTATCGCTTGCCATCTTTCACCTACCGATGTACAAGTGCGTCTGACTGTTGAACAAACATCTGTGTCACATTTTATACTCTGGACCAGTTACGGTCACATGACAACATCGCGGGGGAATGTCTGATATGTAAATCAGTGGTATACGTCACACAAAAAACGCTTTGAAACTTATTTGTACACCAAATACAACAAGTATAATATTTGTGGGACAAGCTGCAACGTCGAATCTAACCTCGGCGGCTTGTAAGACCTTTTTCTACGGAAGCTCTTTCAATAGCTTTACAGGAAGAACGATGGAAAACATTCAACGTTCCAGCACTTGACAGACCAGGGATCTCGTGGGAAGCATGCCTAGAAGGTGGTAAGAATCATAATGACAAAGTTAAACCGACTGTGTACTGATTTCGGCTAATACATGCTCTTGTTTCCTTTCGACCTAGGAGTTGAAATACTTTTTCCACACAGCGTACCTATTTTCAAGCGCAGTTTGGGTTTGCACGAGTAAATATATGTGCTGATATACGATCATAGGCTAGATCATTGGATCACCATTGTCTCTACTAGTGAACGTGAGATGGAATATAATATACACTGCTGGCCACCCAAAATGCAACACCAAGAAGGACACGAGATAGCAAAGCCCGATTTACTGGACACATAACAACAGATACAAAGATGAAACGATAGAGCTTACAGGCCCGTGCGCCTTGCGGAACACGCAGACATCAATAGTTCGTGTGGCCCCCATGACTGGCAATAACGGCCGCTACACGTCGCGGCATCGAACGAAAGAGGCTTTGGATGTCGGCTTGGGTTATGACGGTCCAGGCTGCTTCAACACGTTGCCACAGTTCATCAGGCGTAGCCGCGGGTGGTGCTTGCCGGGCCACTCGGTTGCCATTCAGCGACCAGACGTGTTCAATGGGCGAAATATCGTGAAAACAGGCGGACCACGGCAGCAGTCACACCTGGTAGGCCGTGAAGAATTGTTGCACAATGCGTGCCACGTGCGGGCGTGCATTGTTCTGTTGAAACGTGGCCACTGGCATGTCCTGCAGATAAGGGAGGACTACAGGCCCCAAAACGTCGGAGATACAGCGGTGGCTGTTGAGTGTACCGGCGATGCGTACCAGAGGGGTGCGGGTTTCATATCCAATCACGCCCCAAACCATAACGCCAGGCAACGGACCGGTATGGCGATTCATAATGCAGGCGTCATACAGTCTCTCACCGCGGTACCGCCGCACGTGGATCCGACCATCGTGGTGTTGCAGGCAGAAGCGGGATTCGTCGGAGAAGATAATGTTGTGCCATTCCGTAGTCCATGTGCGGCGTTCAACGGCCCACTGCCGCCGCACTCGCCGGTGGTGTAGCGTCAATGGTAATCGGAGCAATGGGCTCCGTGCGACAAGTCTCCGCTCCTGCAGACGACGTCGAACGGTACGTGCTGACACAGGTTTTTGCGCAACACACCCTAATTCCTGCGCTAACGTTCGTGAAGTGGCGGTGGGAGCCGTCAATGCCCGCCGCACAACATGCCAGTCCCCTCGTTCGGTGGTGTGCCGCGGCTGCGGCAATCGCTCGCGTCGGTCCGTCTGTCCCTCTTGCACTCACCGAATCCATACTCGCCTCACTATGGCTGGACGTCGTCCCACACGGGCGCCGATGTCTTGGTAAGATAAACCGCTGTCGCGATAAGCCACTATTCGTCCTCTGTGGAACTCCGAAACGTGCTGGAATGACTGCCGTATTCTGCGACGAGGCATCAGGAAGCTTCCCACGCACAGGTCCGGCAGCACAACACATTTCCACTGCTTACATCTCGCCTTCTTTGCACCCTTCTTATAGTGCTTCTCGGTGGCGTGCCGAGCGCACATGATTTGCATATGCCCTGCAATGCTAATCGTTTGCATGTCCTCTTGCGGGTGACGCATGCTGCGAATTTCAGGCCAATCGGATGCTTCCTTCTTGGTGTTGCATTTTGGGTGGCCGGTGTAAAAATCCTGCACTTTATAAAATTCAGGACTTTTGATTAATATTTGGAGGTAACTCAATGGGTTCAAAGATTTATTTTAATGAAAAAATGGTCTTTCCATATATATCTAAGAAAAACTACCAGAGATACTTCACAATATATTAATATAAATAATTAAACATACCATATCCATAAGGAAGGAGAATCTATCTGAGAACGACATTATATTTCACTCTCTGTCGGAATCGACAGATTTTTGTTGCTCAATGAATGTTTCTTTTTATCTGCTACTTGGAAGCTTAGACGACTCTGTTGAGCAAATACCGTTTTTGATCTTATTCAGTAGTTATGATGCAATTATATGAATATTCCTGCATGACAGCTACAGCCCGGTCCGTTCATCATGGTCATTTACAACATGTAAACTTTTTTACAATATCTATTGTTTCCACATGGTCCTCTATGTGACCACCAGATGTCTGGATCAAATTCCAAGTACACCGAGGTGTTCCTAAGATCTCAAAGAATGACACTGTTTTTTCTGACAAAATTTTCTATGTTCATTCCAATTTCTGGCTTACTTTTCGGCTGAATGCGCTTTGGGGATTTGTCCTCACCATCCATCTCATTCAGGTTCTTCAACATTGCACTCTTTGACTCCACACACACATCATCATCGAAAAAGGCTAATCCCAAAAACAACCTCACTTAGATACCACAAATGTCCTTCAAATTCTTTGCTGGCGATTGTATAGATTGTCCGGTTAATGATTTCATAAGCACCTAGTTTCTGAAGTAATTTTAGGTCGTTTTTTTGGAGCAGAAACAGTGATAGTTGTGCAGTAAACCATGCATTCAAACACACAAGCACAATGATTATGCATATATTATAAAGTCCTCTTTCTTCTCGAACAAAAAGCTTAAACTGGTTTCAAAACATCCATATCTTGAATGCATACAAGACTTGACTCGTCCATCTTGCATGGTAAAAAACTCCAGGTTTCTTAAATCACACTCCTTTTGGTGGAATTTCACCAAGGAAATTGTCTGACAGTTCCAGGAGCTTCACATAATCATGTGTGGTTTGTTGCAAAGGAAGCTGGTTAAACACAAGATCAACAACAGTATTCGTCTTATCTTTAATAGCAAACATTGCTCTGTCACGGGTGCTTCCTTTTTCAAACTGAGCTTTTATTGATGTTGGACCATGACCGCTTCAAACATTCAAACATTATTACCTGAGGATCGGGTGTCGGTAGTCCCATGCATCCACTAAAAACACCTGCCAACATATTTTCCGACACATGGTGTCGACATGCTAAATACAACATATCCCTTTCAAGCTTCTGTTCCAACAGAACAGATGCTCTTTTTCTGTGTCAAGTTTTATAAATTCAGTGCTATGAGCGACCTGTACGGATTTTACCTCAAATTTTGCCAAAGGCGTTTACTCATGACATAGCTCATTTTTAGGAGGTCAGAGACAAATATCTTCGACTTTCAATTTTAAAGACCACCCTAATATATGTACATAATGTATATATTGCCGGAGAAACACACATACACGCACACACACAAACTGCAACAGCATGAAGTCATCAATGGAAAGATGCAGAGCATTAGGACATATAACAAAATATTTGAGATTTGTTTCATATGCGTCTACGGGCCTATGACGTATTCCAAGAATATGGACTTGAAATAAATGGTACGGGGCACTCTCGCGGAGATACATTAATCCAGGCATAGAGGCGATTATGCATACAGGTTTCTTATAGTTTTCACGGGTGGTACATCAACCATCCATTCTCCGATTAGTGACGCAAGGTTATCCAATGTTTGTGCCAATTGGGGAAGGCCTCTGCGCAGTGGTCTACTAAAGGCTGCTCTTCTGATCATTCGTCTAAGATTAGTCAAAGTTCGAATCCCGGTGAGGCATGGATGTCGTGTTTGTCTTGCCGCGCTGGTGCTCTCAGTTTCCTGAAACCAGTGGCCATAAATTAGGAACGTACAAGTACTTATAGCACATCGAGTTGCTCACGGTGGTCGTTAATCCCTCAAAAAAATAATAATAAGTGGTGTGACGTATATTCTAAATTAACTTTCCCTATGTAAATCTTGATTTTGTTCTCAGTTATACTTCACACTTAACGTGATATCTTCTCTCTCAAACGAATACTGTTGGCAACACTACTGAGGTAGAATGAACGTGACGTATGCCTGTTATGAGATAAGAACCAGAGATATAAACTACGAGACAACAGTTGCTCGTGTGGAGTGTTGAATGTGGTTGATACTGATTTGTTATGTAAACTGTGAAGTGCTATGATGTATTAGTGAAAACATCTGGAATAAAGCCAATTTCCGTAAGTTTGATTTTTGTTTAAATGTTTCGTCTGGCCGTTAAGGTTTAATTTAGGAACTATTTCATCGTATGGTGATGTTTTGAAATAACGTAAGAAGAGCGACAAAGAATCAGTACGAAAAGACAATACGTTATGGTGGGGAAGCCATAGGAATACATTACTTCACTTTCAACAAGATAATGCGTCCTGCCATAGTGCTCGTATTGTACAGGATTGGTTTCAGGAACTTGCCGGTGAGTTTACTTTGCTTAGGTGTCCCCCATAATTCCCATTGAGAATTTGTGGGATGAAGTTGAACGAGCCATCAGACAGCTGGATCCACAACCCTGCAATCTTACACTCCTGGAAAGTGCTATTCATCAAGCATGGTCTCAGATTCCACAAACCACCTATCAACATCTCGTGGAGTACATGCCACGAAGAATCGTCGCAGTATTAAAGGCAAAAGGTGGCCCAACGAAGTACTGAGGGGTGGTCATAATAAAGTGGCCACTCAGTGTATATGAGGGCACCTCCGACAATCTAGTAGTGTCTATGCCACGCCGGAAGCAAGCTGTTATCATGGCGAAAGGCTGATTACCGCACTAATATGTAGGTGGTTGTAGTGTATTACTGGTATAAATATAAAGTATTTTTATGTAATGAAATTATATCTTTATAGGTTTAAATGTCATTAGATTTTGAATCGTGTTTTATAAAAGTGGATTAGTTTAAATAAAAGTATATGTTACATACGTGAAAATAAAGAATTAAAACTTCCGTAAAATGATGTCTCGATTGAAGTAGTCTTTGCTGTGATGCGAAAAGTGGTTTTATTTCATCTTGTTTATTCCATCCCTCAATTTTTGTGAGGGAAATTCCAGTGGAGATGGAAACGTTAAGCTGCCTTTCCCATAGATATGGATGTTCCATTAGCATAAAAGGTAATATTTGATTGCTGCTTTGAAATATCTTTTGCGATTTAAAATAACGAAAATTGAATGATGTAGTCCATCCAAATATCCCGCGGCTTTGCGAAATAATGCGCTTACTGTAAAAGATTTACTCCGCAAATGAAATTATTTGTCGCGAAAACGCGTTCGAGAAGCACACGTTGCTTGAACAATTTTTTGTATAAAACTATTGCACAGTTAAACATTTAAGCTTATTTTGTTTAGAGTAATAACAGAAAATTCTCTGATTTCATGAACGTGTTCCAATCTCGACTTCGCTGGGAGCAGGGGAGAAGCGTGCAAGTATCTAGTGTTATCACTGGGAAAAATTTTACATAAATAATTAGAATTTGTTCAAATCGGAAATAGTAGTGCACAGTGAGTTAGGTATGAATTTAGTCATTCCGTATTGGTTCTCGAAAGATATTGCGCGCCATGTGTAACGTATACTCTAGATTCACTTTCCTTTTGATTTTACTATCTCTGGTTATTTTATTTTACTATGTAAATTATCTTCTTACTGAACGAGATGTTATTTCTCCCGCTGAATGAGATCTGGCAATGAGTGTAAGTCATGACGTGGTGGTAGCCAGTATAAATAGGCGCGTTCAACGATACGTGAGAGAGCTTTTTGTTTATGTGCGTAGAGAGCTTTTTGTTTATGTGCGTAGAGAGCTTTTTGTTGATGTGCGTAGGGAGAGCTTTGTTTCATGTGTAAAGAGATCTTCGTTATATGCGTAAGGAGAGCTTCGTTTATGTGAGTAGAGCTTCGTTCATGTGCAAGGAGCTACGTTTTATTGAGTAGCTGTGTGTCCGGTGAAGTGTATGTTGGATCATATCAAGAGTTTCTCTAATAAAAAGTTGTTCTAGTAAGTACGTTTTTCTCAGTTCATAGTTTTGTCAGATCTCTGTCTGGCTGTTAGGTTTATTTCATTAGTTGTTATTATTAACAACCAGCATTAAGACTTTATTCATCTTAATTACTACTACAACATTACTAGCAGTTAGAAGCTTGTTCATTATTATTACTACACTACTAACAGGAAAGTTTATTCATGATATAATTAACAACACAACAAGCATTAGAAGAAGCTTAGGAGAAGCTTTATTCATAATACATGCTATTTCTTGAAGTATTGTACATCCATCGGGAAGGCACGTGTAACCAGTTCTCTCACACGTAACAAAACGCTGCTAGCTGCGCCTGCGCACATATCAGAATGCAAAACAGAAAGTCGAGCGGCTGCAGAGCACTCTGCTTTCTCTGAATGTCACAAGTGGCAAGTTTGGTGTTACAGGCTTTTTTAGGTTATGAATATTTTTCCCTCGCTTTTCTTGAGTTTGATTTACGAGCTACCTGCCGCACGTTGACGACTATTTTATTATTTCTTAGCGGATGATTTTTATTTTATCTTCAAACTGTGTTTCAAATAATCAGAACAGTGGATCAGCCTCGAACAACTTCGAATATTAATTCTGAGCTTGAGTATGCTCTTGTGTTGGTTACGGTTTTGATGAGTGTTTAGTTTTCTGCCAGAAATTATGATGATGAAAAAGAAATAATTGAAAAAGGTAGACCTACTCCTTCATAAAAACATTATAGAAATCTAAAAATGCCATCTTTCACGATAGTTATTTGGATGGGAAAACCGAATGAACTTTCCTGTTGGGGCTGTAAATTCCGTTTTCTAGCAACAAATGCTTGTGCGGGTGCACCGGTTTGCACAGTTTAAGTCTCAAAACAACGCGATTAAATATATCTAGTACATGTTAATTCCGTAGATGATTTGATTCAGTTTGGAAAACATCGAATAAAATCTTGTTTGAGTTCAGCGTCTAAAGAAAACCATTGAGAAGCTCAAACGGAGCAGTAAAAAATAGTTGATATTTTGTGAACACCTAAATCGACGTAGTCTCGGTAAGAAGAATTGCTATTCAGGTGCCACAATAAAATTGAAGATTCTGAAAAGAAAAGTAACTGCTTTTCTAATAACGCCAAGTTACAAATTAGGCTTTCCGCTCTATAGCCCATATCTATTGAAAAAATATTTTTTTTTTTTTGAAGAAAATGATAAAAATTCCCACTGGCGTATCGATGTGATACATAAGAATAAAGTAGTCGCTCTCTCTCTCCTTTAATTTTGATTTCTTTGTCCATTTTCAGATTCCTTGAGTGAACAATGATCACCGCAGTTGTAGTGTTAAAAATACGTGGTTGTGTTGTATAATGTTTTAGAGGCAAGTTTTGTATAACTAAAGAGCAGCGATGTATTATATTGTGTTTTTATTAAGTATGGCATTTTGTTATGTGTTACTTCATGTACTTCCCACTGTAATATTCTGGTAACAGTACTGAAAGGTCTTGCTTCGCCATTGTTGGGGAGTAACTCCTGTAGTTCTCTGAGCTCATGAACGTTACGAATGCAAAACGCGTTGTCATTGCTTAATATTTTGATTCAAATCTACAGATTTTTGTTGTTCATATTGTTACCTGACAACATTACGAATATTGGACACTCGCACAGTATTCTAAATCCTGCTTGTTTTAGTTCTGTGTGATATACGGCAACTAAAAATGTATAAAAATGGTAGTGCTTAATGTTCTGATTCAAAGACACAAGAGACAGTCTTTGAACCGCATGATGCAGTAATGAATTTTGCACAAAGTTAGCCTGGATTTGTTTTCTGATTCATAGCCTCACTGGTTCGTCGCTTTCTCCGTGTCGTAATCACAAATATCACAAGGTGATATAGTTTTGTATTGTAATTCAAAGCTACTGGTGTTCGTTGGTTTTCTCGCATGACGCAGATAAGAATACCACAAGATAGTGAGGATTCATATTTCAATTCAGCACCACAAGGTTTCGTTCCTTTCCCCGCGTGATAGGGGTATCCTTTTCCTGTGAGATACAATTTACAATACCATAGTCTGATATGGCTTAGTATTCACATCAAAGCCAAAGGGACGATGTACTCGCTCTGTCCACGTTATTTTGTAAACAATGCATAGCAACTGAGAAATTTTTCATCCGACACTGGGATCGAACCCCAGAACTCTCGATAACTAGCAGAGTGCGTTCGCTTTACGCCCCAGGGCCCACAATTCACAGCGCTATGCGTGGTTTATTTTTACATTATCTCCACGTCTGTCAATTCTTTTCACCAAAGCCAAAGGAGTTCGTTCCTTTTCCCGTTTGATACAGTTAAGGATGCTACTCGTTGATATAGCTTAGTACTGTGATTCATAGCCACAGATGTTCGTTGGTTTCTTCGCTTGACACGTACAAGAATACCACATTATTGTAGGGATTAGTATTCTGATTCAGAGACACAGGAGTTCGTTCATTTTCTAGCGTAACATCGTTAAGAATGCCAAAGTTGTTATGGCTTAGTATTCTGATCAAGGCCAAAGGGGTTTGTTCCTTTCCTCGTTTGATACAGTTAAGAATACTACAAATTCATACGGCTTAGTATTCAGATCAAGACCAAACGGGTTCCTTCCTTTCCCCGTTTGACACAGTTGAGAATACATAGGACTTGCTATTCTGATTCAAATCTACAGGTGTTCGTTCTTTTTCTCTCGTGACACAAATAAGAATACCACAAGATGCTAAGGATTATTATTCTGATTCGGGGCCATAGGATTTCGTTGCTTTCCTCGCTTGACACAATTATGAATGGCTCAGTCTCGTGTGACTTAATGTTTTGATTCATCGTGAGGAAAGTTCGTTACTTTCCTCACGTGAAGAAATTATGAATAACAAAAGTTGGTTTGGCTTTGTATTTTAATTTAAAACTACGTGGATTCAGAAATATGGGACATTGGTATTGCTTAGATTTCGGATTCATAGCCACTCTGGTTCGTGTCTTTCCCAATGTGACATAATTGAGAATACAAAAGTTTGTATAGTTTAGTGTGCTTTAATTTAAGGCCACAATGATTAGTTTTTTTGACGTGTGATTCAATTAACAAAGCGGAAATTTGTTATTGTTTAATCTTCTGATGCAAAGGCAGGTTTTCGTTACTTTTGCAGTCACGCAAAATTAAAATGTTCAAGGTTTGCTACGCTTACTTCCCTGATCTGATTTACAGCGGAATGATTTAGGAAAGCTAACAGTTCAGGCATGTGGGATGGGCTGTGCAATTGTATATTTGTATGAAGGAGTGATCCCTGCATCATAGCGACGGTGCAGTGATGTAAGTACTTCACCATTCGTCCGAGATGGAGGTCCGGGTTCGAATTCCGGTGGGGCATGGATGTTGTGTTTGCCTTCAGGCACTGCATCTCTTCCTTCCGTGGAACTAGTGGACCTGAATTAGGGATGGACCACTGCTTTTAGTTAATAGTTTTTCACGTGGCCGTTAACCCCCCCCCCCTTCCCCCTTCCAATATCCTTGTATGAAGAAGTCGGACTGAAAGAAATGTTTCCTGACTGGATGACGCTAACAAAGAAAATGGAAACCCACGGTGGTTTCTTTTAAAATGTCTCTACTACGGTTAATTTGTATTTCGCCGGTTGTGTTCACTTCTGTCATTCGGATCACAAAGAATAAGGATTCCACGCCTTTAACCGCGAATTCGGACTGCATGCATTAAATCATGCCTGCATTCTTTCCGACTTCGCAAATGATAAATTTTAAAGGAAGATGAAATCAAAATATATTTGCATATACCAAGCGGTAAATATCGTAAATAAAAACGTCCAACAGTCTGTTCTTTTTAGAGCGCAATTGATTTCACTCCTTAGAAGAGCTTTTCATAGCTCAGGTGCAAAATTCATCGGAAATGGACCAAAACTCGTACCGAAGAAAAGGATAGAGGGAGAGAAGTATGCTTGCAACTCCTTACTTTTCCTTTTTCGGAAATATTTGGAGTCATCAAGCAAGTACGATTTCATATGCCAATGAATGTTTAATCATTATTAGATGTGAGACTTTTTTTTTTTTTTTGTCAGAAGATCTGCTCATTACTCACGAGAATTCAAAGAATTCATGCCAGTGTTCGCCCTGCTTTATAAAATCTTCTTTGAAATGTTGCTCATTTCGATTTGATGCTCTCACTAAGAATATCATCCAGCAAAAGAAAAAAAAATTAGCCCAGATACGTTTTTGGTGGCACTGCGTTGAAGAAAAATTCTTTTCAACTTTAGCTGTAAATAAAGTACCTAACGAAATGTGTTTTTCACCTCTCCGCACTGCAAAAAAAAGGACTCTAAAAAGAAATGAAAAGCAAATCAAATGTTAATCAATCTGCCATCCGAGATAAAAAAATCCCGAAGAGCTGTCACTAGGAAGAAAAAGTTTTCGCATCCGTTCAATAGAGAAAGAAGAACACGGATATTTTCTCCAACAAAAACAATAAAAGTAAAAGAGGACACAGAAGTCCTTTAAAGATAGAAAAATTCTGATTTTGTGACTCCTTGCTGCTTCTTAAATATCTTCCTTCAGATTTCGCTTTTCATCCAAAGATATTCAGACTTCTAAGCGAGTCCGGATCATCTATGTCCTTATAATTTTGGGATACCATTGCTTAAGATGTCTCTCAGTAAAGAATGATGGTTCTTTGATTTTGTTGTCGCTCAGTGTCCCAAAAAATATTTAACAGTCGTGTGGGTTCAAAGAAAGAGAAATTTCATGATGCGTTACGTTCCTTTTTGTCCTTGCCTGAAGGATATGTTTTAACATCAATATCAAATCCATCAGTGCAGATTTTTATATATTTTTTACTCGGCAATAGAATTACATGAAAGTGCTTACTTAATATTTATTTCTCGTGATACTTCTAAAACTTTACAAGTGTGTCTGGAAGGTCCATGTCGTGAACACTTAAAATAATAGTGATTAATGGGGTAAATCAAAAGCTCTTTGAAAATACAGGGTGTCCCATAAATTCGGCGATATTTGACTTTTTTTCTGATTGAAGGTTTAGCGACCGCCGTGAGCAACTCAGTGGGCTATAAGCAGTCGCCCGTCCCTAATTTAGGATCACTGGTTTCAGAGAGAGAGCGAGCCAGTGCCGAAAGATAAACACAACATTCATGCCTTAGCGGGATTCGAACCCGGACTCCTTCACGGACGAATGATCATAAGCCAGCGCTTAGACCACTGCTCCACCGGGGCGGCATATACGATATTTAAATCATTTACTACGGAGAGTCAAATGAAAAATTTAAATAATTTTTTTCTCACAATTTATTGAATAAACGTGGTACACAGCCGTATCATTTTGCAATGTAATCTGCATTTTGTTCAATACAAGTCATTCAGGTCTTACAAAGTGCATAGATTCCAGTAGAAAAGTATTCTTTTGGTGGCGTGTGCAGCCATTCATTCACCATCGGGTGCACCTCTTCATCGGACCTGAAAGTCTTTCTGCCCATTGCTTCTTTAAGTGGTCCAAAGATGTGGTGTTCACTTGGAGCAAGGTCTGGTGAATACGGCGGATTTGGAGGACATGGTTGCAGCCGTTACGCGGGTAGTATGTGGCCGATCTTTGTCATGTTGTTACAAGACACCAGCACTCAGAAGTCCAGCTCGTTTGGATTTGATGACAGGTCGAAGATGATTTCTGATAAGATCTGCATACGTGTCACTGGTTAAAGTGTTCCCCCCGGGCATGTAGTACTTTAAATGTACTCCTCGTGCATTTCAAAACAGGGTCAGCATAATCTTTCCTGAAGTTGGCTGCGTGTGGAACATCTTTGGTTTTGGTGAGGAGGAATGGCGCCATTCCTTGCTCACACACTTTGTGTCTGACTGATGATAGCAAACCCCGGTTTTATCTCCTCCAGTAACAATTATCTGCAGGAGGCCATCACCTTCTGTTTCAAAGCACCACATACGTTCTGGACAGGCATCAACACTTCGCTGTTTCAATTCTGGAGTCAGCTGGCGTGGCACCCACCTTGCAGACACTTTGTTGAACTGGAGCACATCATAGATGATGTGTTGCGCTTAACCCATGACTGATGTTCAAACGTGTGGCTATTTCATTTACTGGCACTTGGCAATTTCTCATTACAATGCCTTCAACTGCTGTAATGGACACCGGTGTCAGTACTCTGTGTGCCTGACCCGGTCAAGGAGAATCTGTCATAGAACTCGCGCCGTTTTGGGACTTGCTAGGGTGACAGACATCCATCATCGTACTCCAACTTTATTCGACAACGAATTTCAATAGGTTTCACGCCTTCACTACTCAGAAAACGGATGACAGAGCGTTGTTCCTCTTTGGGGCATGGTTCACGTGAGACGGCCATTTGTACAGCTACTGTGACGTCACTGAGCTTGTCTGCACCGTGCTGCCCCCTGTAAGAAAATATTTTTGTCATTGATAACAATATTGCTCAGTTATATGACAATGACACTGTATTTTGTATTTTGAATTTTTATCGCACTTTTAAGGTTTTAATTTGACTCATGTGCATAAAAAAGGGTTAAATTTGTATATTGAAGCGCACTGCATATAAATGGGAGGAGGGACTTATTTTCAGAGGTGATAAGAAAAAGAAACTAGTTCAAATGGTAGCTGATAGAAAGCGTAACACATTCTTTCGTTAGAGGAGAAACACTGATGCATGAGATTAAAGAGAATAATCTAGGAAAATTTACATAGCTGCCGATGGTTGTAAAATACACCCATCGTCAAAGAAAACAGTTGCACCCAGATGGACGTGTCGGATTGCATTTCTATTCGGGAGGAAGGTAATGGTTACCAGGAACAATAATTGAAAAAAGATTGAGATTGATATGGGCAATATTTATTGAGCTACACGCCAATGTGTTTCTCAGTATGGCGTCGGGCCGCCATGTTTGCTACACTGCATACCAGACGTATCGACATGGAGTTGTACAGGTTCCTAATGGTGCCTTGCGGCAAGCCATTCCATGCAGCTTGAATCGTCTCACGCAGTTCCTGCAGACTGTGCGGTAGGGGTGAAGTGTGCTTAGGGCGTCCAATAGCATCCCACGCATTTTCAGTTTGCGATAGGTCTGGCGATGCGGCTGGCCATGGCAGAGTGTCAGTGCCTGGAAGGTAAGCTCTCGAGATAGGAGCTGTATGCGGACGAGCGTTGCCCTGTTGGAAAATCTCCCTTTAGTGAGCGTTAAGAAAAGATACAGCCACTGGTTGCAGGACCTCATTAACGTAACGTTGAGCTGCCAAAGGGCCTGTAGTGAACACCGTAGGGGATCTGGCATCGTAGGCAATTGCCCTCCCACACCATGAGACTAGGCCTTCTGGACGTGTGACGCTCGACAATGAACCGTTCATCTTGGCGTTGACCACGGTGCCTCCACACATGGATTCTATGGTTGTCTCCTCCAAGACAAAAGCGGGACTTGCCACTGAAGATCCCCAGCTGCCATTCTGAGTGGCAGTCTTTGGCGACGATGTAATGGTGTTAAGTGCAGTTGTCGTAAATAGTCTGCGTGCGTGTAGGCCCACGTCGTGCAGCCGTCTGCCAATGGCCGTTACACTAATCGGACGATGTAAGAAGGGCACCGCTACTCGCTGAATATCCACAATCGATGCTGTTGGGTCACTTCGCGCATATCGGACAACCCGTTGGTCCTCTCTTTACGTGGTTCGTCTAGGTCTCCCATACCCTTCTAGTCGCTGCTGTGGGCCTTGTTCTATCCACTACCTCCTACAGCGTTCTATGCTGATATCCGCACGACCAATATGACGCGCATTACATCGATAAGACTCTCCCGTTTCCCGGAGAAAGATAAGACCATTCCGCTTCTTTTATGTAAGGTCGTCCCGTTGCGCGTGCTGGCCATCCTGACTCGTGCTGTTGTGTTGGTTGCATTCTTTGCCGGTAAGGCATAGAGCTACAACCCCTCCTTGCTGGCGTCAGATTCGCGACGGAGCGTGATAGTTTAATCATTTGCATGTCTTACGATGTCAAACCTACCCACCAAGTTTAATTCCTGTCGGTTGCTTCCTTCTGTGTGCAACTATTTCTTAACGATGAGTGTAATACACTGAGAATTAGCGAACATGCACATTTCGTTACGCGGAAGAATATCCAGGATTTATTTTTACCGTAGATAAGCCAGAATATGTATATTAGGATTGCGTTAAAAAGTCGCCGGAGTCTTCTCGCATCTTGTAACTGGTCTACACAATTCTCGCTTTCAGTGGCGAACTGCAAATCTATAAACAGAATAGCCCTGGAAGCTAATTTTGAGTGGCCCACTTTTGGGGGAAATTATCAAGGCACCCCTACCCATCTCACGCTCTAAAGTCAAAAAAGCAAAAAAAAATTATGTCAGCATCACCGTTTGCTGCTTAAACATTTTTCAACACAAGTTTACGAATTATTGCAGGCTGACCCAGTGGCGCAGTAGTCTAAGCGATGGCTTCCGATCATTCGACCGAGGTAAGTCCGGGTTCGAATCACAGTGAGGCATGGATGTTGTGTTTTATCTCACGGTGAGGGCTGTCTCCCTTCCCAGTAACCTGCGGCCCTAAATTAGGGACGGGCGACTGCTTATAGTCCACTGAGTTGCTCACGGTGGTCGTTGAACCTCCAATAACAAAAAAAAAAAAGCAGTGTTTTCGTATTGAGGCAATAATAATTAACATTTTATACATTTTCCTGGACACCGCAGATCCCTAGTAAAACTTAATGTAAGAACAAAATTAATTACGTTGCTTAGAAGCAATAAACAAAGTACGTTCTCGAGAGAGAGAGAGAGAGAGAGAGAGAGAGAGAGAGACTGTTGAAGATTTTATCCCATCCGCACGCATTTTATTGCTTTAGCTGAATTCAGAATTTGTTGTAGTTAATTCGCTTTTAGTGAAAACGGATATCCAAATGCTCCAAAAATTGATTTCGTTTTCAAGACGTACCTATCTATCATCTCTATATACCGGGTGATCAAAAAGTCTTGCACATTTTGAAAACGTAATAACTCGCGGAGTTTTGAGAGTAGGGCAACGCGGTTTGCGTAGAAATGATCAGAATGACATCTGTTTTTTATGAAATCACACACATTTTTGCTCATTTTACTCACATTTTTCATCGCCAGATAGCGCCATAGGCGAACAGATCTGGGATAGTGTCTATAAAAGCAGCAGCTGGGAAGCAACCACAAGTCATTAGGGCCGCGGGTGGCCGAGTGGGCAACGTTCGTGACTGCCACGGGAACGGCCTCAGGTTCGATCCCAGGTAGGTACGAAGGCTCGATCCACTAAATACCCGCTGTGCGTCGGATGGGCACGTTAAGCCGTCAGGCCCCGGGTACTGGGCCCCCGGTAATAAATAAGGGCGTCTTCCTCCCCCTTTCTACTTCGCTTCCGTGTCACTTTCCTATCGGGCGCTCTAGCCCAAATCTCTTAGTTTCCTATTTCTAAGGGTTGTTTAAGACCTGGGGTCAGACACACCCTTCCTAAAATCCTCTACATATGATCATGTCATTTCAACCACAAGTCAAAGCGGTCCGTGTCAGCATGCTGTCATTACCGGAAAAAGCGCTCTTGGTGAAATTGTTCTATTGCAACGCTGAATGTGCGAGTGTTGCGTTGAGAGCCTACCGGTCACTGAAAGGTGATCGCAGTGGGAAAGGACCAATGGAAAGTGCTGCGCTGCGACGAATGGTGAAAACATTTGAGGAAACGGGATCTTTGGCAGCACGCCCACGAAGCGGTAGACCACGAACACGTGCTGCTGCAGCAGAGACGATTACGCAGGAAATGGATGTGATTGCAATGTCATCCGCACATGGCGACTCCAGTGCTCGCCATGTTTCTCGGCAAACAGGCATTCCATACGGGACTGTATGGCAAACACTACGACGGATTCTGCACAGATACCCGTACAAATTGCAACTGCATCACGAACTGCAAGCTGGCGATTACGTGCAGCGTCAGGAGTTTGCAGCATGTTTTTTTCGACAAATGGATGTCGGCGAGATCTGACTGATGAACGTTTTATGAACTGATGAGGCACACTTTTCCCTAAACGGAGCGGTAAACACGCACAACTGCCACATCTGGGCCACGGGATATCCCCGAGCAGTCGTTGAAGCGCCATTTCACCAGCCGAAAGTGACAGTGTGGTGTGGATTCACGGCTTCTTTCATTATCAGTCCTTTTTTTATTTTATTTGAAGAGGTCCGCGGCACCTCTTTCGAAACCGTTTCAGTGACAGGTGCACGTTATGCGAACATGTTACGACCGTACATTATCCCTAGCTTGCAAGAGCGGGATGCAGTGAATCTGTGCACCTTTATGCAGGATGGAGCACTACTCCACATCGCACGTTCCGTTAAGCAACTGCCGCAAGAGACGTTTGGCGCAAATCGTGTTGAGCCGACACTTTCCGAAGGCCTGGCCCCCTCGGTCACCAGACCTGACACTCTGCGATTTCTGGCTCTGGGGTTACCTAAAATCACAAGTGTACAGATCTCGCCTCACTTCATTGGCCATGCTGAAAGATGCCATTCGACACCATGTGGCAGCTATACCACCGGACATGTTCTTCAATGCCGTCCATGGAGTTTTCTCTCGTCTGCAGGCAGTGCTGGAACAGGACGGCCATCACATTGAACACCTGGTGCGATGAGGTGTCTAACCTGGTACAATAAGGTGTCTATTTTTCTCGACACTTCCAACCTGTGGTTGCTGCGCCATCTGGCGATGAAAAATGTAAGTAAAATGAGTAAAAATTTGGGTGATTTCATAAAAAAAACCCGATGTCATTCTGATCCCTTCTATGCAAACCGCGTTGCTCTACTCTCAAAACTCCGCGAGTTATTACGTTTTCAAAATGTGCAAAACTTTTGATTCATCCGGTATATAAAAGTGAAAGTTTGTATGTTTGTTCCGCATACGTTCCTAAACAGTTTGATGGATTTGCACCAAAATTGGCATATATACTTTTCATCACCCAGATTAAAATACAGGCGCGACGATGTTTAGAAATTCCATCCCTAAGGGGGTCAAATGTGTTTTTACGGGGCCCTCTATAGACTGGGTGCAAGTCGGCTGACGCGGTATTTCTCCGCGTGTCAGAGCAATGGTCGTCAGGTGACGCCTCACTTCTCGCAAGTTTCCGCGGTTCAGGCATACGGGGAAGAGTCCGATTTTTTAAAACACAACGCACCGGCGGAACATATTTTCACAAGTATTAGACTCCCAACAATAGGCGCAGGGGTCTCAAATATGGGCGGAGCTACAGATTCCCACCAATAGGCGTGGTCCTCTCAAATAGCATCAAGGTTAAGTTGAAGTTAAAGCAGACGGTCTTCATCATACATAAAATTTAAATACAATATTAGTATTGGTATTAGTATAGATAAAAGGAATAGAATATGTCCACCGGAAAGAAGTAAGCTTCCCAACGATGAGAGAATTATCCGAATAGGTTTAGGTTTCGAGATTAGTAAAACAAATTCCGTGTATTATCGTCAACTACTTTCTTTTACGTTTGGTGTGATCAGGTTGTATATCTGCACTCTAGAAAGCAGCATGTGGAGTGCAGGTAGTGCATTATTGTGCATGTTTGCTATTTCGAGTTTTTAGGGCTGAGAACGGCCATTATAAATTGTGATTTTTATAATAAAATTTTCATCAAGTGTGGTGGAACGCCTCCAAAAAAAAGCAAACCCATCGGACAAGTTCAGCCGAAAGCAAAAAAAGTAAAATTACTTTGAGAGTGAGACAACTGAACAACGTGATCGAAGACTTATGGATCAACGGGAAAGAGCCAGTGTAACTAGGGCAGCAGAGACATTGGAACAGTGTGCGGCCCGACTTCAGCGTTGTTCATCGTGGTAGGATTTTTTATAGTGCGATTTATATTGTTACTTGAAAACAAACTTTATGTCTATCCCGGGCAACGCCGGGTATCTCCACTAGTTAATAAAATAGTTACAAAAAATATCATGAAATAATTGAAAACGTCCAGAATTGCAAGAATTTATATTAAAATTTATAAGATGAGAGAAATTAAGGAATGCGAAAATTAAATTTCATTTAATTACCTTCAAATAAAAAAGTATGTTTGCTGTAGTGGAAACAGACTTTCCCGAAGTGCAAATCAAGGATTAGTGTGTAGCTGTAAGGCCTAAAAAGTAGTAATTAAAATGCAGATCTCGTTCAAGAAAAAAATAGAAAAAGCATATACATATAAAAAGCAGCAACCAAAAAAAATTATTGTTGGCGAACTCAATGCATTAACGTACACAAAGAAAATTTCCTGTTTCCACCCCAGATAATTGATATCATACTTGATTAGATTGTGTTGATTACTGAACTGTAACTATAATTGGCAAAATCGGACTTAGGTACAGAATATAAGCTCGAAGGGACGCGACTTAAATTTGAAAGCGCAGAAACGGGAAGGGGTGTATCGAAAACAATGTTTGGCTCAACAGAACATTTGCTGCGAAGTTTTTTTCACCCTGAAGGCTCTAAAATGGTAAACAAAGTTACAAACATACACACGAGAGGCCTGTTCAAGAAAGACTTGTGCATTATTTGTTTCTTTTTTAATAGTATGGCTACATATTGGAAACAGAACATCATCACAGCGTACAACCGAATTTCCTCGGTGTGAATCAACCTTTCCGAGCCGTTGCACTGCACGTGACCTTCAGCTGAGCGCTGTGAAGAAGCACCTGTTTGCTTCCGCCTCTCAGTCAAAGAATATCAAACTGAGAAGAAGTTAAGGCTCGGCGGATGTAACTAGGGCCGACATATCCTAAGTTGCAATGCATAGAAACCAACACACAGGCTGATTCCAGAGCAGACTGCTCTTTGCTGCGCATGCGTATTTCTGTTTACTCCAATTCTGGCAAAGAACAGCCTGCCGAGGCCGAGCTACTCACAACACGTGATAATTACCTTCTCGGTAACATATTAACTTCGCAAATCGGATATGTTAGTTTTCTTGCGCCTATCGGGTTAGTTAAAGCTTTTGTTTTCTCTTCAGTTTTTCAGAAACATTTTCAGAAATGCCAAAACTAGGGATTGCCTTCATTTTGTACGGATTCTTATGCCTAAATATAATACTTGCTAAAATTTAATTTAGATAGTAATATTAATTGCTATTTAATATTTGTTCCACCAAACTAAGGGACTGTGGGATATCAGAAAACAACAGCAATAAAAAAACTGCTCCAAGCAAATAGTTATCAGATCGATGGAAACCGTCGAGGATCAGAGATCAGATCAGATCACATGTAGAGGATTTTAGGAAGGGAGTGTCTGACTCCAGGTCTTAAAAAACCCTTAGAAATAGGAAGGTAGGAGATTTGGGCTAGAGTGCCCGATAGGAAAGTGACACGGAAGCAAGGTAGAAAGGGGGAAGAAGACGCCCTTATTTATTACCGGGGGCCAGTACCCGGGGTCCGACGGCTTAACGTGCCCATCCGACGCACAGCGGGTATTTAGTGGTTCGAGCGTTCGTACCTGCTCGAATCGAGCCCGAGGTCTTCTCCGTGGCAGTCACGCACGTTATGGATCAAAGAAAAACTCCACTGCCGTTTGCTCCTGAATGTTTGCTTTCCGGCGGAGCACATAAGTTCTCAGGATGTGGGGGGCCCTGTTATCGCGAGTTTTACGTTATCTCAACGGGAGTTGACGTTCTTCACGCGAAGCTTTATATTTTTTGTCGAGTCATGGATATCACAGTGGAATAGTGTGCAGCTTTGAAGCACTGTGTTGGTTTACGGAAAACGATTTCGAAAGAGTACTAAATGCTGGTGCATGCATATGGTCAGAGTGTGATGCCACATCGTCCAGCACAGTGATGGTTAAAAGAATCTCACGAAGGCCGCGAATCGTTTCAGCAACAAAGTGGACCCGGGGTGTCGCCAACAGCCATTACTGATCACATGTTAGGCACTGCAGGCGTTATTATTCGTGACGATTGTCGGTTCACAGTGAGACAAACGGCAGAGCATATACAGGTTACAGTTGGAAATGCCCACACTATACTCAGCGAGAAACTACACGTGACGCGAGTCAGTACCAGATGGAAGCAAGAAATTGCTTCAAACGAGGATTACCTGAATGAAATCAGTGATTACAGGCGATGAAAGTTTTCTTCATCACTACGATCCAGGGGGAAACCAACAGAGCTCTGTATAGAAAACTCCGTCATCGTCCAAGGCGAAATAAAGTCAGATGTGACAAGTCTGCGCCGCCCCGGTGGCCCAGTGGTCTAAGCGATGGCTTCTGATCATTCCTCCGAGATGGGTCCGGGTTCACATCCTGATAAGGCATGGATGTTGTGTTTGTCTTACGGCCGCCCCGGGGGCGCAATGATCTAAGCGATGGCTTCTGACCACGGACCTCGCTCGGCTAGATATCGAGAATTCCGTGGTTAAATTCCACGGCGGCGACTGAAAACAATTTTTCGGTTGCTATGTGTTTCTGGAACGTGGAAAGAGCGATTTATTTATTTATATTAGAATCTGGACGACCTGCGAGGAGACCTGTAAAAAAGCAGCTCCAGACAGCTTCAACGAAGAAGAAACGCTTGCAATTGGCTAAAAAAATAATAATTGGACTTCTGATGATTGGAAAAGAGTGATGTTTCCTGATGAGGTCCACTTTTTTTGTCCAAGGACAGAGAAAATCTGTTGTACGACGGAGTAAAGATGAACCTGTCCGGGAAGCACATTTGCAATTGGAGGTGAAACACCCAGTTAAAAGTATGTTTTGGTGGCGTTTCACCTTTGAAGGACCTGAATGGAAGCCGTCATCCTTTTGAGGGGATTATGAATTCGGATAAATATTGTGAAATAATACAACGGGCGGTTGTTCCAGAGATGGAGAACTGCTTTAAAGGGGTGCATGGTGTTCTTCAGCATGACCTTGCTCAATGCCACACCTCCAAAAAAGTGCATGCAGAGATGAAAGGAAAGAAGATTGACATTCTAGAGTGGCCTCGAAATTCACCTGATCTCAGTCTCATTGAGAATATGTGAGCCATTGTGAAATCTAGGCTCAAAGAGACTAATTGTTCAACAGTGAAATACCTCAACTCAAACATGATTTATGTGTGGTATCATGACCCGGAACTGAAACTTTTTTGTCGGAAACTAATGCATTCAATGCCAAAACGTGTTAAACAAGTTATTTCAGCCAAAGGTGTCCACATAAAATACTAGAAAGCTTGTAATCCGTTCATGTATGGAAGGTATGCAATAAATGTTGAAATCTAACCTTGTCCCAATTAATTTGCACACCACTGTATTAAAAACCCTTAAAATTCAAGCTGTTACCGCCATTTCACCGAAAAGGTTGAATCAGGGATATGCATCGTTAATTCATGAAAGGAATTGCTCAAAATAACGCGTGAATTTTTTTTTTTTTTTACAGTGCATAGCTTCAGCTGTAAAAATTATTTTGCGCATGTTCTCTACTTTTTCTTCATAGTTCATAGTTCTGCTACGAGGTGGCGTTAGTTTATATTTCTGTTTGCAAGAATAGCTCATAATCTGCAACTATCTGGAAAAATTCTTCCTTGGAAGGATACCCTTCTCTCTTGGAAGAATATTTAGCGCCCGGTCTGGAGCGCAACTTTATATCACGTATTCCTCCACATCACCCTCTTCTAATTGTTCGATTTCAATTATTTCTTTTGCCGTGGGTATCTTCCGATATGAAGAATATTTTGTGTACAGCTTAGGATTTTTCGTAACTCACAATTTTAAAATTGTTTATTGTGGGTGCAAGTAGCTATTTCTACTTGTGAATGTTTTGCAGATTATGGGAACTCAATTGAAAGTAAATTTTATAACTGGTTCCAATCACTGAAAAGAAAACCACAAACATTCTGCATTTGAACCCTTTATCCGGATGGAATGAATGAACTCTGGGTTAAGAAAATGGGCTGAAATTAGTTCGAACGGATACTTGTTGTCTAAGAAGTGGGCCGAACTTGGCAAGAACTAGTGAACCTAGGCATCAGAAACTTTCCCTTAGCTTTGTTATTCAAAGTGACATTTTGAGAAATGGCTGGCAATAATCCCTTCTGACAGATTACCTGCTAAAAGGGCAATAGCAATGGCTGCGAAAGGAGGGAAAGAAAGTGTTTGAGTTACTTATTTCTACCCAGTCGCATAATGTCTATGTCAGAGGGGAACAACAGCAACATTAGCGTGCCTAGGTCATAGAGCACAGGATAAAGGACTAGAATAGAGGGGCTTGTCACTCTTGACAGATTTACGGTAGGTACTGATGAGATGAGGGGGATTACATTGGTGTAGCTTTCGCAAAACCCGGCCGCTCTGCAAATATTTCTGTTTGGGGAGCGCAGAAAATGTTGGGGACCATTTGTTTCAAGTAAACTGACCACTCCACACAATCGGATTTTTTTCCGCCGAAGCAATAAATCGCTCGGCTGTCCTACCGCTTGTTTTAAAGCCGACCATTGAGTTATACCGACACTTTCAGACGCGCAGACGCGGTGGGAATCTCGATGTGGTAGCCGTTCAACTTCAGTGGGGTTCGCTACAAACCGGACGGCGAAAATATACTGTCCAAATTTAGAGAGAAACGTAGGTGTAAGGCAAGATGTTCACACAGGTGGCCAGCCGATCGTCCGCTACAGCAATAAAGCAATCACTCCTGTAAGAGAGGGTGGGGAACAAAGTGCTGTTGCACAAAGAGCCATCGATTTGGTTCCCGCCATCCGTGGGGCGTTTTTTTTCTCCGTTCTAGCAATAATACCGCTTGTATAAAAGCTAGCCAAAAACTGCACGGCGGGACGGTTTTATTAAATCGGCGGAGAAAATCAGCTTGTGTGAAACGGGCCTAAAAGGTGAAAAAGTGCGCGGTGTTGCCGCTAGGGTCGTAAATGTATACTTATTTTTATTTTCCTTTGCTGAATGTGTGCTTTGGAGAATTGCTTACGTATCGGAAAGGATTTAAAAGGAGTGCTCATCATTGTATCTTAAAATACGTTGTTATTTTCCTTTTTTTTTTTTTTTTTTGTTCTTTAATTTTTTAAAGATCTGCTAATCACGTGAGGCATTAGCATTCATCCTAATGCATATGTTTCATGAGGTTACTGCATATCCAAATCTGACAACTCGGACCGAGAAACGTGTCATTTTAAAGACTGTTGATATCTTGCACCAATAATAAACAGTTGCGCGTACGATACCTTTGAACTTATAAAGCAGACACACGCGAAAAAAAAAAAACATAACTTCTGCGACAAAATTAAGCAGATGGCTCCATTTCTTGGAAGTAAGAAATATGTTCTGTAACAAATTGATTACGGGCATGACACCAATAAAAACGCCATGATGGATTTTGTCAGTACACAGGAAAGCAGTTATCCTTTATACATTGATTGATTAGTTGGCGAAATGTCATGTCCAATAAATACTCCATGTCTTGTTCTTGCATTACGAAGCACTAAGCTGATGCATAAAGATTACTTCTCTTACAAAACTGTGTTGCCGTTTTTCTCAAAAGGATCCTTTTAGATTCATCTTAATTCCAGACCTTATTATAGCATCATCTCCAGCCGAAGTAGCCATAATAAATTAATTTGCAAATAAATATGTATTTTTTGCTAAAAATCAAGTCATGTTGCATGCGAGAAAGCGCTAATAGTCTGAAAAAAGTTATAGAACATGCACTTAGTATCATTCATTCAATCTCGTGACATGTCTGAGAAAACACATCTCTTATACCTTGAAATTCATTTCCTGGAAGCTCGCTCTAGAACTAACAAGTTAGTAAAATCATGCAATGCATTGATTATCATACGCTTTCCAACATACCAGAAATTATTACTCAAGTTATGAGGATAATGGCTGTGGAATAAATCTCGCTCCTGTGTCCTGACCTTTGACCCCATTTCGATGATATTCAACAGAACCGGTTCAGTACACCTCAAGAATAACATACTAAAGTTTTGTCGCAATAGAAGCAGTTTTACGAAAGTTATGAGAATAATGGCTGTGGAATAAATCTTGCTTTCGTGCAATGACCTTTGACCCCATTTCGTTGATATTCAACAGAACCGGTTGACTATACCTCCGGAACAACATGATAACGTTTTGTCGCAATCGAAACATTTTTTGGTAAGTTATGATGCACAGGGGCAATGGAATGGATCCCACTTCAGTGTCCTGACCTTTGACCCCATTTCGCCCATTTTCAATAGGGTTCGTCTCATGCTCCCTACCACATACTAAAATTTCATCGAAATCGAACCATTTTTACGCAAGTTATGACGCATAAGGGCAACGGAGCAAATCCCGCTCTTATGTCCTGCCTGAAGTTCGACCCCATTTCGCCCATTTTAAATAGGGGTCGTGCCCAGGTGGTTCCCTACCACATACTAAAATGTCATCAAAATCTAACCATATTTACGCACGTTATGACTCATAAAGGCAATGGAATGGATTTCACTTTTATGCCCTGACCTTTGACCCCATTTCGCCCATTTTTCAATAGGGTTCGTCCCCATGTGGTTCCTTACTAAATACTAAAATTTCATCGAAATCGAACCATTATTACGCAGGTTATGACGCATAAGGACAGTGGAATAAATACCGCTTTTATGCCCTGCCTGACCTTTGACCCCATTCGCCCATTTTCAATAGGGTTCGTGCCCAGTGGTTCCCTACCACATACTAAAACTTCATCGAAATCGAACCATATTTACGCATGTTATGACGCATAAAGGCAATGAAATGGATCCCGCTTTTATGTCCTGACCTTTGACCCCATTCCGCCCATTTTCAATAGGTTTCGTTCCCAGGTGGTTCCTTACCACATACCAAAATTTCATCGAAATCGAAACGTTTTTACGCAAGTTATGACGCATAAGGACAATAGAATAAATCCCGCTTTTATGCCCTGGTTGACCTTTGACCCCAATTTGCCAATTTTCAATAGGGTTCGTAATTTAATCGAAATCGACTGAAATTTCATCGAAATCGAATCATATTTACGCATGTTATGACGCATAAAGGCAATGAAATGGATCCCGCTCTTATGGCGTGACCTTTGACCCCACTTCACCCATTTTCAATAGAGTTCGTTCCCTGGTAGTCCCCTACCACGTACTAAAATTTCATCGAAATCGAACCATATTTACGCAAGTTATGATGCATTAGGGCAATTGAATGGTTCCTACTCTTATGGCGTGACCTTTGACCCCACTTCACCCATTTTCAACAGGGTTCGTCCCCTGGTGGTCCCCTACTACATACTAAAATTTCGTCAAAATCGAACCATTTTTACGTGAGTTATCGTGCGGACGGACGGACAGACGGACGGAAAAAGCTGGAGCATATACGCTTCTTCAACCTACGGTTAGAAAGCGTAACCAATAGCAATTTCATAGAAGTTTCAAATGAGCGCGTTACCCCCCCCCCCCGTCTTTTTCCAAAAACAAGAGTTATAATGAAAAGTGTAGGATTTATCAAAAAATTTTGTTGCCTTAAGCAATCTTGTAACTGAAGATTTAGGATTACTAAGAGAGAGAGAGAGAGACTAAATTTTTTGAAGATTTGAGTACGGCACAAACGGATTTTTTTTTCTTTTGGTCTCTTAGAAGCTCATAAACACTATAGTAGCAAATTATTAGGAACATCTACCTCAACCCGTCCAGGTGGCGCAGTGGTCTAATGACTGGCTTATGACCGTTCGTCCGAGATGGGTGCGGGTTTGAATCCCGTGAGGCATAGATGCTGTGTTTATCTTAAAGCACTAGTTCTCTCCCTTCCCTGGAAGCAGTGGCCCTAAATTAGGGACGGGCGACTGTTTATAGCCGATTGAGTTGCATACCGTTTTCGTTAAACCAAACTAAAAACAAAACCTACCTCATAACATGTTGGGTCGCCATGGCCTTGAAAACAGCCTCGATTCGATGTGGCATTTATTCAACAAGCTGTTGTTATCGTCCTGCCGGTTGGCCCAGCTAAGCGGATGTGACAACGTCTCTCTATTACCGAATGTTATTTGGAGAAGGGTATTTGTTACGTGTGGCTCTCTCAAACTAATTCAACTGTTTCAGTGGGTTAAGATCTAGGGAATCTGCTTGACATTTTAGCCCTTTGAATTCACTGTCGTTCTCCTTGAAACATTGTATGATATTCCGAGCCCTATGACATTGCGCATTATCCTACTGGAAGTACAGGGTGATCGTAAACTCGCGCAACCCAAAGTTTGAATTTTCATAAATTGTTGCTAAATCGTTATAATCATTCTTTCTGCCACTAGATGTCACTACCATACTGTTAGGAAGTATCAGTGCATCCGAGATCACTGTGATGTGTACAGGTTGTTCGTAGTGTAGTTTCGTTCGTTGTGAAGATGAAATGGCTTTTTCCCAGACGCAGCGAATTCTCATTCTGAAAAGTTATTTCGCGAATCGTTCATACGGATGTGTGGCCGAGGACTTTCGCAGGAAATTTCCAGGTACAGCAGTCCCCAATAAGTCCACAATATCGCGATTAGTTCAGAGTTTTCGGGACACTGGATCTGTTGCGGATAAAAAATGCTCCGGGATACCCTCCATTTTAACCGACCATAAAGTGGATGAGATAAAGAGAACACTGCAGTGGTCGCCACGAAAATGCCTCCCGAATCTCGTAGTGCAATCATCAATCTCAAACGGTAGTGCTCATAAAGCTGCGAGATCGTTACATCTTTATCCATATCGTATTCGCCCAGTGCTTGAAGTCAAGGCTCCAGTTGCAGCCAAACGAATACACTTCTGCCGATGGTTCTGCTCATTCCTTGAACAACGTGCAATACAGAGCATAGATACAGTTTTCTTCAGTGACGAGGCCTGTTCACCTAGGTGGTTATGTCAATAGTCAGAACAATAGAATTTGGCCACGTGAAAAATCCAAATGTTTTTCTTGAAAAAGTTTGCATTCGAAAAAACTTAGAGTTTGGTGTTCGATATCGCGCCGTCGCATAGCGGGACCAGTTTTTTTTCGAAACGACTGTGGATAGTTCCGTCTACCAGGACATTATCACAGAGTTTGTAGCACTTCTTGATGTCAGCGAACGACGTTGTTGGCTCCAGGAACACATTTCCACATGCCACACGTCGGTTAGCACCGTCAACTTTTTGCGAGATTTTTTCAGTGAACGTCTCGTCGCCAAAGACCGTGGCCTCCCAGATCCCCAGATTTATCACCGCTCTATTTCTTTCTTTGGGTGTATCTCAAAGGTGTTGTGTATCACATTAATTCTCACACCCTGGATGAACTTAAAATGAACATGACAACAGCGATTGAAAATATCAGCGTGGAGGTGCTTCACAAGGTGTCATCAAACTTGGTAAAAAGAGCGCGCGTTTGGATTCGCGAACACGGAACCCTCTTTGAACATATCTTATAATGAGGTTCCCTTTCTGTCATTGTTATAAAGGTAAGATTGTAACCTATATTTGACGATGTTTATTTTTTTATAACAATTGTAGCTAACCTCATGATTTTTTTTTTCTGTGTTGCGCGACTTTATGATCACCCTGTAGTTTTTTCCATAAGAATATATCCTGCATACGCTCGGGTGTGCCTTGTCCGCTGCCATTGAAAATACCTCGTGACATCCAATGCTGAGGTATTAAGAAATCCAATGCCCACCATGACACCAGACCCCAGACAATTACAGCGCCTCTACCAGCTTGTATAGTTAACACTAGGCAGCTGGGATCCATCTATTCTTGTTACTGGCGTTATATTCTGGTCATTCGTCGCACCAGGCGACTTTTCTCTAATCCTCTAGGATCCAGTTTTGGTGCTCACTACAGACGAATTTGTTGGTTTTTAGAAGAGAAGAATGGTACACGAAAGGGACGCCTGTTGTTTTAACCCATTCGCGTCATTTTCAGGCGGATGTATTCAGATATTCTACTCTCGATACCGCTGTTATAGTGCGCGGTTACTTGACGAAATGGAGCTCGTCTGTTACCTTGTACAATCCTCTCCAGCAGCCATTGCTTTCGAACATCGACCACGCGTTTCTTCCTGCAGGAAGGCTACTGTCTGTCTATTTTGTCGTTGGTGCGCAACATCGAACACCGTCGATATAGTCGTTTCTGCATAGCCGAGAGTGTTTGCCGTTTCTGAGTTGCTTCACGCCCGACCTAGCCCCCACTATCATGGCTCTTTCAAAGTCGCGTAAATCATGAATATTTCCCATATTGTCGTTATCTAGGCTTCTTCACGTCTGGATCCTTTTCTGTTAAGCTGTTTACAAAACCATCTCAGCGTTGCATGTTGGTACGTTAGTGAGGATGACTCGTGCCTCATTGCTGTTGGGTGTTGCTTATAATTCACTACTTGAGCGCACATTTGGAAATAAGAAAAGCACGTACTTACTCCCCTAATGGCAATATATATTACATGGATAAAGCTGAAAAACGTACACCGAAAGCCAAAACATTATGACCATTGCGTAACAGACTCATATAATAGATTCCTCATGTTACAGGAGATAACTGATTACATTTGTCGAGCTATACAAGATTTTTTCGCTTCAGAACTCAGTATCCTGAAGAAGCCACCTCGAGCAACAATAACAGCCTGTACACAACGTGGCACTGAATGGAAGAGGTTTTTGATATCATGGGGAATAGCCTGCCAAGCTGCTTCTATGCAGGATTTGAGTTCATTTGTGGTGACTGGCGGAGACGCTTGATAGGCCAGTAGCTTAGCTACCACATCCCAAGTAGTGTTCGATCGGGGACATACCCGGCGAACGTGCAAGCCAAGGAAGAAGCGGTATCTACTGTCTATGGCAGAGGTCTTGGACAATCCGGGCCACATATGCCCGAGCATTTTCCTGCTGTAATATAGCGCCTGGTAAACTCTGAACGAAGGGTATCACATCTTGCTCTAAAACATCCTTGGTGTATCGCTGGTTGCTGAGGGTTCTCTCAATTTCTATCAGACGAGATCGCGAATTGAACACAATGATGCCCAAAACCATAATGATTGGCGTTGGGCTGGTATGACGCTGCAAGTTGCCATTCATCGCGGTGTCTTCGAACACGTATGCGACCATCAAGGTGTATCAAGTTGAATGGTGACTCGTCAAAAATCACGAACTGTTGCCAATCAGCGTGCCAATGTCTGTTTTCGAGACCCCATTGCAGTCTGAGGTGTCCGTGGTTTGAGGGTCAAAGAAATGCGAAGCAATAACCAGCTAGCGACCAGTCCTCTGTTAAGAAGGCGACGTCGAACTGTGCTGGACGTAAAGGCCTGACCTCTGACAGTGCCCTACTGCTGAGCTAACACTGTAGAATTCGCTGTGCGATCGGTCACAGCCATGAGGTAGAGGTGTCAGTCATCCTGTGCAGTCGTGCAATTTTGCAGTCCGTTTCCCGGATTTCTGTTCGTCCGAGCCTCATCTGTCCACCGACGCCACGTTCGCATCCCTGTAATGGCGTTTTGTCCCGTAAAAGTGGCAATTTTGCGGTAGGAAATTCCAGCTTCTCTCATTTCAACAATCCTTCCTGGCTCAAAGTTCATTAGGTTTTCATAAATCGACCTTCTTCGGCGATGGGGCATAGCGAGACCCATACAACACCCTTTCGACTCAATGTCGGCTCTTCGCTCATTGCAACATCTCATTTGAGCCAGCTCTTTATATCCACGACAGGACAGTTCAGAGGGCGCTGCTCCTAAACTGCATGCGCATTTTCACTGAGAGTTTAATCATTTACATGTCCAAATCTCTTGTACATATTCTGTAAAATTCAAGCTAATACCAGCAGTCCATCAGGATACTGCATTTTTTCCCAAAAAGTGATGTATTTTATCAAAAGGAAACAACTTATTCACCTATGTTTAAGATGTTTCTTAAAAGGAACAGTATATTTTGGCTTATTAGTGGATGTAGAATATGGGCAGAATGGGATACATTTCTCATTTTTGTTATCTTCATCCACAGAAAAGTCAGTCCTGAGTATAAGACGAACCTCAAATATATGCAGTTATCGTTCTGGAATTTTGTAACTATGTGTTTAATGTTCTAGTAGATATTAACGGAAAATGAAAGTGAGATAACTTTCGTATTTTTCTTTTCGGCCAAAAAGTTGAATTTCGTAAGTTTATTTTTGTTTATGAGTTGACGCCACCGTATTACTGAGAATTCGGCTCGAAAACAGTTCTCACAGGGCCGATAGATGGCAGCACGTCAGTGCTCACCCACTCTATTTTGGCTGCTCACATCTTGACCGAATTTCAGACAATTTTTTTGACCCTTATTGAGAAATTCCAATGACCAATCAATAGATAAGTCGATAAGGATTTATAAGTCGAGGCCCGGACTTCTGAAGAAAGCATTGTCTTATACGCCGAAAAATTCAGTTATTAATTTCGAAATGTAGAACGGTATTTCTGGCATAGATACAATTCTCAGGAGTGGATCTGCCGATATATCTGTGAAAATTTCGTCAATAATGTCTTATCGAAGTACACTTGGAATTTTGTTACTAGAAAGGTTTTGTTCCTTGCTACGAACATTAATTCATTATTACCTGCCAAAAATCAACAATTTGTGCACCTAAAGTTGTTAATTCTGCCTATAGCAAATTTTGTACTCCCAGTTCTTTAATCACTGAGTAATCATATTTTTCGTTTAAATTTGACATAATCTGTTTTTTTCTCGCGCTTCTTAATTTTTGTGACTTACTTAGGCTTCTTAAGAAAGGAAAAAGAGAGAACAAGTAAAACGGTAACCGTTTCTTAAGCGGGAAGGGGGGGGCAAAAGAGTCGGATCAAGCACTTACATACCGGATTTTAAGTCTTCTTTATTCAGGTATTACGAAAAATGTGTACATATTTTTAGCACGTCTTTTGTGAAAAAAAGTCGTGCTTATGCTATCGGTTTGTCCGTCAGCCCGTAGACACGATATCTCTGCAACTATTAGTCCGATTTGAAAAATTCTTTTGGCATTGGGAAGCTTGAAATATGCGAATGATGATCTTTTATTTTGTTTTTTTTTACGATGTACAATTTTGCCGCTAGAGGGCGTAAATGCAGATGATGCTGAATTTAAAAATACGTTTTATTCCACATATTTGCTTCTAAACATCCGATTGAAAAACATTTTTTTATCTTTCGATTCCATTTATGTCGAAGAGTATTTTAGATATAGTTACTTTTTCAAATTACGCATAGATTTTCCGCTAGGGGGCGTAAAAGTAAATTACGTTTTGCAGAATATCTCTTTTAAAACTACGATTTAAAAAATGTTTCTTTAGCGGATACAACTCCTGATGGAAAATATTTTGCTTATAATTTCAAATTTTTGGTAAAGAATACTTTGGCCACCAGGGGGCGTAAGTGTTATTTTTTGTTTCTGATGTATTTGCCATAAAATATGAGCTTCTAAAATCTCGATTGAAAAAAATTATTTCGTGGAACGATGCCACTCACGTCAATAAACCTTTTTCGAAATATATTCTTTTTAAAATATTGCATGGTTTCTACGCCAGGGGGGGGGGATAGATGTATATCTTATTTTTGTCAAAATCTCTACTTCTAGCAGTCTGATTTAAAAAATTCCTACTTTGTTGGATATTGTTTTCACTGTGGCATGTTTTTTCATATAATTTCAAAATTTTAAAGTAATTCATAGACTTTCCGCTAGAGCGTAAAGGTAAATTGAGTTTTCCCTTATATCTGTGCTACGAAATCTCCGATAAGAAAAATTCTTTCTGTACCGGAGACAGATCCTGATGGAAAATCTTTTGCACATAATTTCTAATTTTTATAAAAAAAATTGTTTGGCCACCAGTTGGCGTAAGGCTTAATATCCGATTCTGATATATTTGCAGCAAAATATGAGCTTCTAAATTCTCGATTAAAAAAAACGACGTTTGTAGACCGATACTACTCATATGGACAAACATTTTAGGAACATTTTCTTCGTAAAATAATGCATGGTTTATACGCCAGGGGGCGTAGATGTATATCTTATTTTTGTCAAAATCTCTACTTCTGGGAGTCCGATTTGAAAAATTCCTTCTTTGTTGGATACTGTTTCCAGTGTGACATGTTTTTCATATAATTTCAAAATTTTCAAGTAATTTATAGACTTTTCGCTAGGGGGCGTAAAGGTAAATTGCGATTCCCCTGTATCTCTGCTTGTAAATCTCTGATTTGAAAAATTCTTTCTGCACCGGATACAACTCCTGATGGGAAATCCTTTCCACATAATTTCTAATTTTTGTAAAAATAGTTTGTCCACCAGGGGACGTAAGTCTTAATTTCCGCTTCTGATGTATTTGCAGCAAAATCTGAGCTCCTAAAATCTCGATTGATAAAAATTTGTTTGCGAATCGATACTACTCACGTCGATAAACCTTTCAGTAACATTTTCTTCTTAAAGTAATGTATGGTTTCTACGGCAGGGGGCGTAGATGTATATCTTATTTTTATCAATATCTCTACTTCTAGGAGTCCGATTTGAAACATTCCTTCTTTGTTGGATAGTGTTTCCGATGCGAAATGTTTTTCCTATAAATTTAAAATTTTCAAGTAAATCATAGACTTTCCGCTAGGGGGCACAAAAGGTAAATTGCGTTTTCTGCGTTATTTCTGCTTCTAAAAATCTGATTTAAAAATTTCTTCCTGTATCGCATACAAGACCTGATGGAAAATATTTTTCATATAATTTATAATGTTTAGAAAAGAATGGTTTGGCCACCAGGAGACATAAGTGTTAATTTCTGCTTATGTATTTGCAGCAAAATCTGAGCTCTTGAAAACTTGACTGAAAACATTCTTTCGTGGACCTAAACCGCTCAAATTGAAAACTCCTTTGAGAATACGTGCTTCTTAAAGTAATGCCTGTTTTTCCCGCCACGGAGCGTAGATTCGTATCTTATTTTTGTCGATATCTCTGTTTCTAAGAGTCCGATTTGAAAAATTCTTTCTGTGTTGGAGAGCGTTTCCGGTGCGAAATGTTTCGCATATAAATTCATATTTTTCTTAAAGCACAAGTCTGCAACCAGAGGGCGTAAGCTCACGATTCCGTTCACAGCAATATTAGAGGGATTAAAAACCCGATTGAAAAACTTCTTTCTTCCGTTAGATACTATTGTTTTCCATACCGGTTCCATTGACTTTGAAAAGCTTTGATAAATTTAATTTGCGTCAGAACGGATTCAAAAGACGTGCTTATTACACCCGAAAATTCGGTGTCATCTTTCTTGTTTTGTAATATAACGCTTCAGATGCTCTGATCTGTTATTTCCCTGGTGTTATGCGAATAAACAGAATGTCTTGGTGTTTTTGTAGGTTAATAAATTGTTCTGTCTGCAAATGATTACATATTATTTTCCCTAGAAATGCAGAATATTATGTATTTTCGTATTTAACTTTCATATAAAATACAAACAAAATGGATGCAGTTAATTGGAAGGGCTGAGTTATTATTCAATCGAATAACTTATTTACGTGAACCAGGGTAATTTATTGCTTTTGTGAGTATATGGCCTACCTAATAGTCTTGTATCCAAAAAGAAGGCTGCCTAATACGCTCACAAATTTTTTTACAAGGGTAAGTCAAAAGTTTGTCCCGGTCTAAGCTACACATAATACTAGGCCTTCATTCCTGTCAAAAGCGTGCGCCAGCGTCCACTGAATACCGCGATGACGTGGCACCAACCAAGCAGATAACGAGCATTTGGCACAGGGCCATATTGTGTTATTAGGTGATCGGAGCATGGAGGTCAATAAGCGTGCTATTCGAGTACTCCTACGCTATTATTCGAAGACCGCTGCGATAGAATTTTGTGCAGTGAAGGCGAGAAACTCGTGGGTAGCAGCACTGCACGGAAATGGTTCCGGAGTTTCAATGCTAGGGACACAAGTCTCGAATACAATCCGAGGTCAAGGCGTCCAACGACCACCAACACTGATCCCCTGGTCGAAGCTGTGACAGCGTTTCGGTGCTAGGAACACGAGTCTCGAAGATAATCCGATGTCAGGGCGTCCAATGACCACCAACACTGACATCCTGGTCGAAGCTATGACAGCGTTTCGGTGTTGGGGACACAAGTCTCGAAGACAATCCGAGGTCAAAGCGTCCAGCGACCACAAACACTGACAGTCTAGTCAAAGTTGTGACAGCGAACCCAGGTGCAGTGTACAACAATTAACAGCCGGAAGGGGGTCTTCCGAACCCACCATGTTTTGTCACATGCACCAACCTGCTTTCTCCTCCATGAGTCATCGAATGGTTCCTCATGAATTGATACCTCAGCAAGCGGAACAGCGTGTTGATCTCTGTCACTGATAGCTGTCAAATCCACAAGACGATCAGTTTTGGCGTCGTGTCTCGGCACAGGAGATGAAACGTAGATAGTCTTACGTTATTCTATCGGTGGCTGAGACCATGCCAGGAAGCACAGCTGGTGATGAAATGAGGGCGGTTTGAAAGGAAAGTTATGCTAAGAATTTGGAGGGATTATAAAGGTCCTGTGAACTGGGAACTCGGGAAGGTAGGGAGGCTGTATACGAGAACCACTGTGCGGAACAAGTGCAGAGGGTCCATGATGGAAGGCGGACATTGCTGCAAATAGATAATGCTCCAAGTCTCCCCTCCAGAATTATCCGCTGTAAACTACAGGAACTGAGGGAATTCAGATTCTAGCCCATCTTCCATGCAATCTGGATGTTGATCAATCTGGATACCAACTGTTTCGTTTATGGCTCTTTTCCTACAAGGGCGGCACTTCAGCGGTCGTTATGGAATTCGGCATCAGAGAGGTTCAATCGCCGAAACCTGTCTAGTGGTGCTTCCGAGGGATGTGGCTCTGGCGGAACGTTGAAAAAAACTGCTTGTATTTTACAGAATGAAGATGAGCGTGTATGACTTTCTTACATTATTAATTTTTTTTAGCTGCAAAAGGGACGAACGTTTGACTGACCTTTTGTAAATTTGGCATTTTAGGCGGTTACAGTACATTAAATTACAGTGAAACCTCTGAAAAACGGTCGCTGCTCTGACTGGAAAAAAGTGACCGTCGTTGGGAGGTGCTGTTGTTCGGAGGTTAGGCCTAGCTTAACATTGCTATTCCGTTGCTTAAGTACAAAAGGAAATAATTTTACAAAGCTTACGCACAAAGAAAACGGTTTCAGATCTTTCTCCAAAGGTGCAATGCTGAATAGAACTCAATATAACAGTTTAAAATAAAATCATGGTATAAAGAATTTTAGGAAACTGGTGTCTGACCCGTTGGCTCAAACTTCCCTTTAGAAATATCAAGCTAGGAAGTTAAGTTTATAGTACGGTAAGGGAAAGTAGAAATCGCTATACAGTGAATGCAACTGCACAGTTAGCTAGCCGTTTGCCGAAAAACAGGAACAGAACCCCCTGCGACCAATCAAGGATATACCGCTGCCAACGGAAAACATTTCACGCACCAGCAACTCCCCCGCCCCCCGGTTACGACTGACACATGCACAGGAGCTGAATGGAGTTAACCACAGGTAGAACTAAACTTACCTCCTTTCTTATCACTTAGACCACATTGTAAAGACCACCATTGTACTCCTTCTAATGCAACGCATTGAGCTCGAGGTACAGTAGCACTCCTAATTCTTAGTAGCGCTCTTTATTCCTAACTTATCACTTTCGCCGACGTAGCAAAGGAACTGCGTAAAATCCTAAAATACAAGGTGTCAGTTAAATTTCCTTCCGGGAAACTCACTGGGGTGTCCGTTGGCCGACGTTAAGAGGCTTCGCAGTATGGAGGTTATGCTTAGTGTTAATCCTACGACAGCTGTTCTGTACCACTCAAATCTTGCGGTTGCTCGAAGGTTACCGTTGTTCGGAAGTGTCCGTTAACAGAGGTTTCACTGTGTAAGGAAAATCTGAAAAATAATCAATACAGCAATATAACTACTACAATATGGAGTGATTTTGCCTACATAACAGTACATTACGTATAGTCTTACAGTGAAAGCCGGATATAACCCGGTCGGTTATGCCGCGGAATCGGACTTAACGCGGGTCCGATCGTGTTCCCCAAACAAAATACATACTTAAATTCGGATATAACGCGGCGATCGCCTTTTCCCTGTATACTCGCGTTATAACAGGCTTCCAATGTATTTTAAAAATTAATATTCGAAATTCAAAAAAGTATCATCTCGACTGTATTCCAAACACTCAGTGTGCCCTCAAATCGAGTTCAGATAACGAATCTTCACTTCATTATTTCGTAGCGGAAGAGCTTGCATATTGAAAAATTAGAAAATGAAAACTCACTAAAGTAAGTTTTTATTTACATATATTTTCATATCAACTTGAAACGAAACTAATTGTTTTAAGAAATGTTCAAACTATAAATTTAGCACTAGGGTTGTACCATTACAAAGTGCCCCAAAATACACTGGTGTGCAAAAATTAAGGATGAAGAGGAGAAATTAGCATAACAGCGGAACGAGCAGGCAGAACGGACCGAAAGACCACTCAGAAGATAGACTAGGGTCCGGTACGGCAGGGCATGCGCATATATGCAGTATGACGGGAAGGGGGAGTGTCGGAAGGGTATAAAGCACACGAGCGGTGTACGCTCAGCAATTCGGTGAAAGCTATTGCACGGTGTACATCGGTTTGAACGACATCTAGTTGCTGCCACCGTGTGATATGGCCAACAGGCAATCCAGTAGACGACATCTGGATGACTTTATCCGAGGTCGCGTCATTGGGAAGTTGAAAGAAGGTCGAAGTATGACTAGTGTGACCGAGGAGTTCGGGATCGCTCACAGCATCGTTTCACGAGCTTAGAGAGCATTTCAAACAACAGGAACAGCTGTCCGAGAGTTTAGAAGTAGTCGTCCACGAGCACCCACGGTGGCGGACGACCGGTATATTGTCCTACAGGCGAGAAGAGACAGACGGCAGACAGCGGGAGAAATCGCAAGGTACATGCAACAGACAACTGAACGTCCGTTATCGCGTTTTACCGTTGCCAGGAGGCTGCACAAAGGTGGTCTATTTGCACGACGACCAGTACGGTGTGTGTCATTAACGCCTGCACATCGGAGACTGCGGTTTCTGTGGTGCCAGTAACACAAGAACTCGACACATCAGCATTGTGGTCGAGTTCTCTTTACGGATGAGAGCCGATTTAGTCTGACGAGTGATTCTGGACGTAGGCCTATACACATCTAGAAAGAGCAGGGAACACGCAATCACACCTCCAACATCATCGAAAGGGACCGGTTTGGAGGTGGCGGAGTTCTCGTTTGGAGCGGTATCATGCTTGGTAGCCGTACTAAACTCCACATCTTCCAAGGAGGTTCAGTCACTGGTGTCCGCTATTGTACCAAGGTTCTCCTGCGTGACGTGCGTCTGTTTACAGGTGCTGTGGGTCCTGAGTTTCTCTTCATGGAAGACAACGCCACCCCTCATCGTACAGTGGCTGTCGCAGAGCTGTTGGAGATTGAAGATATTCAACGCATGGATTGGCCCGCAAGGTACCTGGACCTAAATTCAGTCGAAAACGTGTGGGACCTTCTCGGGGGACGCTTTAAAAAAAAAAAAAAAGGATGCTGCCTGAATAACCCCTTTTACCGCCAGCAACTATTTCGCAGCTGTGATTAGCGCTACAAGAGGAATGGGCCGCGATGCCTCAACAGCTCCTTGACAACCTCGTCCTCAGCATGGACAGACGTTGTGAATCCTGCAACGCAGTCAGGGGTGATCATATCCCCTACTAAAGACTGGATTTTTCTTGGCAGCCGCCTGTCACATGGACCTTTCTGTCTTCTGTCCAGTTGTGCTCGAAGCTACCTTTTCAATAAAGTGCCTTTGTATCCTTTGGATTCCTTGTTTGGACGGTTTTGCTCACTTGTCCCATATTCTTACATCTTGGGGATCTTATGGTATGATTTGAGTCGATGTGGAGCACTTCTGCACGACGTTACATTCGAAAAACCGTCTCGTCCTTAATTTTTGCTCGCCGGTGTATTAGAGAACATATCGGAAAACTTTAGTTTCAGATGAGATTTGAGTACGTGTATTATCTGACAAACTTTAAGACAATAAGCAATTCATTTGCATCGTATTTCACTTTACTAGATGGTTAAATTGTAGATCAGGCACATTTGAAGTTTACTTTTGATGGAACAGAAAACTTTAATCAAAACTTCCTTTTCTGGTAGGCATAAAAATTTGAAAGAGTGGCACATTGTAAAATATCGAGATTCCATTACATAGCTTCGGAATTAATTTAAATGTTTTTTTTTATAATTTACCAGCATAGACAAATCTAGATTCATATATTTGGAAAACAATAACGACGCATAATATTTTTTTATTTAGAGTGTTTCATTAAATTCAATCCTTTGCTCAAGTGCTTCAAATTGTTAAGACTTAGATGCTGCCTGAATAACCCCTTTTACTTTATTTTCGATATCATTCGCATGAGTGGCATTTTCAGTTCTTACTGAAGTTCTTGAAATATTGCTTCCTTTTTTCTGTGAATATAATATAATTTTCATAGTTGACAGCTCTCGAAATCTTTGCCGATTTAGTAGTTATATTTTACTTCCTATCTGTAACTTTGTCATATTTTATTTTTTGAAATCGATTTTCATTGTTTGCAACTGTTCAATTTCTTTCTCAGTATTCTCGCTTGCATTTTCTCTTATTTCTTTAATTCTTTTTGCCCTTACATCTATTTGTTGTTTATCACATTCTCAATTTACTCTACGTCCGATTCTTGGTCGAGAACCATTTACGCAAAAAAAAAAATTTCTAAGCTCTGAATGCTATTTACCACAGTGGCTTTTAATTATTCGTCAAAGAAGGGATATATTTGCACTATGTGAATCGTAAACAGCCACAAGAGGATTAACATTGTCAATCCGCTGGATTAACAACTTCAGTCACGTGAAGTTAAACTGCCATTCATGCAGAACATGTTGACCGGTAAATATCCGAAAAGGCGAAAGCAATGGAAGAACAAAACTGTGTCGCTGGTTTATTAACAAATTTACTCAAAGCAGTGGTTATTTATTCGTAACAGAGCTCACGGGATTCTGTTCCAAAGGAGAAGATAATGAAAAGGGATTTGTGGTTATTATACTTATAAGGACGCCAAGAATGGCGACTGAGGTTAAGTGACATATGCAATTTGTGGAAAATAACAACTTTATCTACTGCCGCAACTTGTAAAATAGCATTTTTAATTGCCAAAAAATCTCCGAAGAATAGTATGGAATGCTTTTTCAAAACATGCACTATTTTTTAAACGAAAGTATTACTTCTCTGAACTTGTTCAAAACTCAGAACAGCATTATGAAATAACGTTTGAATACTAAAATTATAATATTTTTAGGAGTATAAGAAGAGAATTGTTTCTTCAAAAGTCTGGGCATCGATTTACACGCCACATTGACTTATCTATTGGTTCGTCAATGAAATTTCTCAATGAGAAAAAAATATTTTACCTCAAATTCGGTTGTGATACGAGCACCCCTGAAACGACATATTACGTTCATAAGAAACCATTCCTAAGCGTACGAAATGTAATATTCCGTTCGCTAAGAATTTCTTTAAAAATTGCTGAAATGAATATTTCCCTTCGATAGAAACATCACTGAAGTCGATGTGACCGATTTAGAGTAGTATCTGCCAAATGCTAACTGTGATCCCTATAAATGCCCTTGCGATCCCTACATAACCCCGTGGGTGGTATTCATCCCTGGTTTTGGGCACGTTAAGCCGTTTGATCCCAGGTTCTGGCACCCCGTTAATAAATAAGAGCGTCTTCTACCTGGCTTCCGTGTGACTTTCCTATCGGGCACTTTAGCCCAAATCTCCTAGCTTCCTATTTCTAAGGGTTGTTTAAAACCTGGGATCAGACACTCCCTTCCTAAAATCCTCTACGTATGATCTGGTCTTATCCTCGCCGCCCCGGTGGCGCAGTGGTCTAAGGCGTTGGCCTCTGATCATTCGTCCGTAAGGGGTCCGGGTTCGAATCCCGGTGAGGCATGGATGTTGTGTTTGTCTTACGGCACTGGCTCTCTCCCTTCCCTGGAACCAGTGACCCTAAATTAGGGACGGGCGACTGCTTATAGCCCATTGAGTTGCTGACGGTGGTCGTTAAACCTCCAATCAAAAAAAAAAAAAAAAAATCTTATCCTCCCTGGTTTTGCAAAAGCACCAGAACTACAACGAGTGTACCTCATTTATCTTGCAACGATAACTCTGAAACACGCCGCTGCCACGCAGTTAATTGTCAGGCGACAATCGTGTTGTCATCCGGTGGCGCATGCGCTTTAAGAGCAGTAATGACCAGCGGGTAGCGGAGGCAGTATCCTTTCAATCTGTAAATTTCTTAATGTGGACTCGTCTAGAGATTTTGCTCCCTACACTCCCATTTGAAAAATGTAGACCCTATTTCCTGAGCGAAGAAAGATTTCCTATACATCAAGATTGGCCCACGGATAAAAACCATCCTAACTTAAATTGTACAATCGGTGTTTTTTTGCAAGAACCTTTCCGGGACTGTATTAAACACAAGAGGATTAACATGTATTAAAAATCAATAACTTTGCGTCAAAGCAGTTATTATACTTGCTTACAGGTGGCGCCACCCTTCCTTATTACTACATCAAAGTAAAGTTATTGATGTTAATGTAGTTCAGGAACGGTTTTTGCAAGAGACACCGATTGCGCAATCGAAGTTAGGGTGTTTTTAATCAGTAGGTCCATTTTGATGTATAGGAAATCTTTCTTCGCTGAGGAAATAGTCCAAATATTTTTCCATTAGAAGTATAGGCAGCAAAATTACTAGACTTTCACCTTAACGTATCAGACTACGTTGAAAGAGTCGTTTAGGGCAAAATTTAACATTTAAAAAACTGATACAGTTCAAACCCAAGATTCATTGAAGGCTCGAAGTTTGGAAATAATTAGGTTTGTCTTACTATTTTTGCATAAAATTATAGTTAAAACTAGGAAATATTTATTTTTATAAGAGTTTACAGATCTGGCAACACTTTGGTTAAAATTATTTGTTGCAACTCATGTTTGCGAAAAACTTTGTATTTTAAACTTTATACGCGCTTTTTGAAGAATGAGATTTTCGTACCGAACTCTTTACGAAAAACTTGATAGCTGGCAAAAGATATGTAAATAAAGTGATGAAAATTGGTATAGTTATTTTGTTCAATCTTGCGCATGCAATGGCTAAATGTTTTGTTGTATGTAAGCCCAAAGTTAAGCTATAGCTATTCACATTCAAAATAGTGAAGAAATTTGTCGAAAATTCGCACTAATGCATAAATGAATGACTCTGTCTCAGCAGTGTTTGATGCCGCAGAGGTCTAAGCCAAATGTAACCAACCCGCGGTCTGCGGGTCGCATATGGGCCGCCCTGTCTTTTTATGAGGCCCCGCGGACGCATTACCAATCACCTTATTTCTTATTTTAAAATGCCCTATCTATGCTATAAAAGCAGCTAAAAATTGGAAGTGGGCTCGACTCAATATAAATATATAATAAATATGTATTACCTACTAATATATAATAAATATATATAATATATAAATATATATATTATACATAAATGTACAAGGTGTCCATAAAGTATTTCCCACATTACAAAAATTAATACAAAAATGTATTACAGGTATAAAAAAGGGATTCCGCGACAATGATGGTGCACACGTAAAGTTTTAGTTTTTTCTCCAGTATCAGTGCACCTCTACATGGGTGCCATTTGTGGCCCGGAGGACATCTAAGCGGTATTCGATTCCACGCAATGTTTTGTTTAACATCTCAGCAGAAACAGAACCAATGACGTCCGTTATTCTGGTCCTCAATGTCTCGACATCCGAAACACTACTAGAGTATACTTGGTCTTTCACAAAACCCCACAGGAAAAAGTCTAGAGGGGTTATGTCGGGAGATCAAGGTGGCCATGTCATAGGACCGTCGCGGCCAATCCATCTGTCTGGAAATGTGGCATTCTGGAATTCACGAACCATTATTGACCAATGTGGTGGAGCACCGTCGTGTTGGAAAATAACCGAAGGTTGGAGTGCATGCAACTGAGGTGCTACAAAAAGTTCCACCATGTCCAGGTATAGGTTACATGTTACTGTGGGCTCTGTAAAAAAGAAGGGTTCGATGATTCTGTCATGCATCAAGCCACACCATACATTTACTTTCGTCTAGCCCTCTGTTGTTCGATGACATAATGGGAATTTTCTGATCCCCATATTCGCACATTGTGCCTATTTACTGTACTAGAGACGTGGAATGTGGCTTCATCTGAGAAACAGACACGATGCAGATAATCACTATCATGAGCTATGCGCTGCAGCATCTCCGTCGCAAATACAGCATGACAAGGACGGTCATCAGGCTGAAGAGCTTGAACGATCTGTACCTTATAAGCATAGAGATGAAGACGTTTGTGTAAAATTTTGTTAACATGGCACGCGGAATCCCAGTTTCCAGTGAAACACGATGAATGGATTTCCTGTGGCTTCGCAGAAATGTCTCATGAACTGCCGCAGCTGTGTCTTGTGTAACCGGTGGTCGGACCACTCGGAGGAGATCGCCAACACTACCCGTCGCCTTAAACTGATCAGTATTCTTTTAAACTGGCCTCTACTTTTTCCTCAAATGACGCTGGACAGTAACCGCCGCGCCGAATTGATCTCATAGAACCACAACACGCACGCCGCTTTTTCTTGTATGGAAGGCATTATCGATGAAATGCTCATCTTATTCAGCAGTAGCGCTCATCTGAAGAAGAGAAAAAAAACCAACTTTGAGTGCTGCTATATTATGTTGCTAGCCATTTTAATTTAACTTACATAGATATTTTTTGTATTATTTTTTGCAATGTGGGAGAGACTTTATGGACACCCTGTATAATAAATGTTTATTATACACTGCACTTGCGGTCATTTACTATAACTTAACATTCAGATTAGACCGGCATGTGCCAAAAGGTTGCCGACTCCTGGTCTAAACGATGGCTTCTGACTATTCGTCCGAGATGGGTTCGAACCCTGGTGAAGCATGGATGTTGTGTTTGTATTACGGCACTGGCGCTCTCCCTTTCCTGAACCAGTGACCCTAAATTAGGGACGGGTGACTGCTTATAGCCCACTGAGTTGCTCACGGCGGTCGTTAACCCTCAAACAAAAAAACAGCACTGTCTGGGAATATCACTTAAATTTTAGTTCGTTGTATAGACAATTGTCATGCACATATGCTGATGTGAAATGGCTATCATATATCCGTAACTTTTGTATTTAGAGCGTTTACCGTAAACGACAAATTTCGTTAAATTGTTTCTTCTTGAAAATTTATACGGATACAATTTCTTTTTTCAGCGTTTACATGTTTTTGTGTGTTGACCTTCATAAAAACTTTATCAAAATTCTCATTCTTGCATTTCTTTTTTCAAATAACGTTCCCCGAACGTAGTCGGATACCTTAAGTTCATCTCTGAACTGAATGAAAATCAACCCTTGGCTACATTTATCGTGCTTACCTTAATATGTTTGACGTTTCTGATTGAAATTAAAAGCTCTTTTGGTTACTGGGTACAGTCGGACTCTTAAGACATTTACTGAACCATAGTTATAGAATTTCTTTTTTTTTTATTTTTTCTTCTACGGTCGGTCGCAGGGACGGAATATATTGCGTCAGATCTTAAGAAAAAATAAGCTTACGAAACTCACCTTTTTTCTTTGGAAAAGAAAAATACACAAATTACCTCACTTTTTTTTTCCTTTTAACGTTTCCTGAAGTATTAAAAACATAGTTACAGAATTTGGGAACACTATTTTTTTTCCTTTGTTTCATACTCAGGATCGACTTATCTATGCATAAATATAAGAAAATAGAAAAATTTAACCCATTCCACTTATAAGCCGAAAAATAGGGTATCGTTTAAAAGCAATACCCAGCGGTTGGTTAATTTCTAAATCATAAGCACAACGTATAAAAAGGGCATTACTCCAAGTGCTGAAATTTGTTATTAATTTTAGTTAAATACACAATTAAATTAAAACGTGGGATTATTTCTTGTAACATGAAAATATTTCCTGCAGCTGAAAATTTTCTCTGATGAAAAAAACGTTACGAAGACGTTTACTCACTGAAATATGTATCATTAATAGCCGGGACTTTGTTTCCTATTATGTAAAAAAATTAGATTTCCTTTAAAATGCAGTTATAATGTTCAATATTTAATTACGTAACTCACAACCCCGTTATAATTCAAAACTAAACTGATGCCTGATTTTACTTCGAGGAAAATCTTCCACTCTGATGATTTAAAGAAGAAGGTTGCCGCTATTTAAATGCACGCTTATTGAAGGTTCTGGAATTAACGTTTTGGTTACCAGTCTCTTTTTTCAAAGGCTTTGTGGATAAAGGAATGGTAGTTCCTCTTTAAATATAGGAGTTAAAACATTATTTTGTGAATGCGTAAAATTGATTTTAACATTCTTTTCAGCTTCTTTTAACTTTAGTTTTCCATTGTACGAGAAACCAACAATAATCACGAATCCTTTACTGAAACTTTCTTTGGATTGTTGGAAACAAGTTTGGGTGGCTTTTTCTGCTCTTTTGCAATAGTAAACCGACCTATTTTTTGTTTCAGTCGTTTTGGTAGATACGTGCCTCCTCAATAGTCAAAATAAATTTCCATCTGATCTGTCTCCGGCTAAGTGATTTGGATAAAGAAGTGCACACTACAATCGTGGCCAAAATTCCTGCACCAGTAGATGGAGAATCAATTTTTAATGTTTGAACTTCTCCAGCGCTATGGTAAAGTTCGGAATACATATTATGCATCTTTTTAAAGGACATTTTATGCTGAATTCAAATAGTTTTACAGAATGTTATTACCAGTACTAGAAGTGAAGTTACAAGCAAAAGGACAGCGTCTAGTCATAAAAAGCAAAAAATAGTGGAATTTGTGAAATTAGTGTACAATACATTATTGAAACTTGTAGGACACTTAAAATAACTTACCAACAAGCAAAATATGATTTAATATTTAATTGGATAACCACGGTTTGTTTGTCAGTAACAAAGTTCATCTTCTTGGCATGGAACTAATGAGCTTCTCTAGTTGTCCATTGGTGATAACACGGTGCCATACGGCCCTTACAGACTCAATTGATGCTGTTTTAGAGGTAGGTACTTGTTGACAAATCTTTTGCTTCTATCTTACCCACAGATTCTCTATGGGATGAAGATCCGGTGCCTGCGCCGGTTACTGAAGTTTTCTTATAACTTTTCGATTAAACCACTCTTCAACCAACTTTGACCGATGACATGGGGCGTTATCATCCTGAAAGATAAAATTCCACAAACCCATGTCTTGTGCAGATGGTAGCAGTTTGGACTCCAAAATATCCACATATTTCGATCCATTCAGTGTGCCATCAACAATGTGCAGACGGCCAACACCACTAGTTGAAATACAGGACCATAACATCTCCAAATGTGGGTGCTTGATTGTCAGCTGGGTGCAGCATTCCTTATATCTTCACCAGCCCGACGACGTACATAATTATTTCCATTATTAGCGGAAATAGTAACAGTTGTTTCATCACTGAAAATAAAAAAATTTCCATTCATCAACAGACCAATTCTTGTGTGCCTTGGCCCAAGCAATTCTTTTGGGCCGTTGTTGTTCAGTAAGAAAAGGTTTTCCTGCAGCTTTTCCTGCAGTCAGTCCATTTTCTTGTAGCCTACGACGAACTGTACCTACAGATGCAATAATGCCTTCTTCATTCTCCCACTCCTTTTTTAAATCAGTGGCTTTAAGGAACGACGAATCAACATGCGATCATCACGTTCAGTACACAGTATATGTCGACCTGTTCTTTTCCCGTTTCCCACACATCCACTTTCTGCAACCCTTTTAATGATGCGCAAGGCAGTGGAATGATCACAACCACATTTAACGGCAATTTTGGCACCGTGTTATCACCAATGGACAACTAGAGAAGCTCATTAGTTTTATGCCAAGAAGGTGCACTTTGTTACTAAGAAACCGTGGTTATCCAGTTAAATATTAAAGCGTATTTTGCTTGTTGGTAAGTTATTTCAAGTGTCCTGCAAGTTTCGATAATGTACTGTACAGTAATTTTACGTTAAATGCATTGTACACTAATTTCACAAATTCCACTATTTTTTGCTTTTTATTACTAGACTCTGTACTTTTGCTTATAACTTCACTTCTATTACTGATACTAACATTCTGTAATAATATTTCCATTTAGCATAAAATTTCCTTTAAGATGATGTATAATATGTACTCCTGACTTTACCATTACGCTGTATAAGTTCACTTCAAACATCAAAAATTGACGTTCGATCTACTGGTGCAGGACTTTTGGCCAGGACTGTATGTTCTGCGCTGAGCCACGTGCCTAGGTAGAAGGGTGTGATCATTATGTGTTTTTTCAGATTCAAATCCTTGTTTATTAATTTGTTTACACTTGATACAGATATTTTTAACGACTTAGCGACTGCTCTTCGAGTCGGTGCATTTTCTATTAAGACTGAAGACCTTACTTTTGAAATAGCCGTAAAAGTACGTACCTGCTTTTGGATATTCGTTTGGTGTTCTTTTTCCTGTTAAAAGCAATGTTTCACAATTTTTCCCTCTGTTATTCTATTATTATTAGTATTGCTTATTTTAAATTTAGATATGCGAGTCCCATGATTTTCACAGCGTTTTTTAGCACGTCTTTTATAAAAAAGATCCTGCTTCTGTTATCGGTTTGCCCGTCCGTCCGTCAGTCTGTACCCACGGTATCTCTGCAACTGTTAGTCCGATTAGAAAAATTCTTTTTGCATTCGGAAGCTTGAAAAGATGATGCTTTGTTTGGTTTTTTTACGATATACAATTTTGCCGCTAGAGGGCGTAAATGCAGATGATGTCGAATTCAAAAATACGTTTTATTCTACATATTTGCTTCTAAACATCAGATTGAAAAAGGTTTTTATTATTCGATTTGATTTACATCGAAGAGTGTTTTAGATATAGTTACTTTTTCAAATTACGCATAGATTTCCCGCTAGGGGGCGTAAAAGTAAATTACCTTTTTCCCGATAACTCTTCTCCTAAAACTCCGATTTGAAAAATTTGTTTTACAGCGGATACATCTCCTGATGGAAAATCTTTTCCATATAATTTCAAATTTTTGGTAAAGAATACTTTGGCCACCAGGAAGCGTAAGTGTTAATTTTTGCTTCTGAATGTATTTGCCATAAAATCTCAGCTTCTAAAATATCGATTGAAAAAATTCTTTCGTGGACTGATGCCACTCACATCGATAAACCTTTTTGGAATATTTTCTTCTTAAAATATTCCACAGTTTCTCCGCCAGGGGGCGTAGATGTATATTTTATTTTTGTCAATATCTCTACTTCTAGGAGTCCGATTTGAAAAATTCTTTCTTTGTTGGATAGTGTTTTTAGTGTGACAAGTTTCTCATATAATTTCAAAATTTTCAAGTAAGTCACAGACTTTCCGCTAGGGGGCGTAGAGGTAACTTGGGTTTCCCCCTATATCTCTGCTTCTAAATCTCAGATTTGAAAACTTCTTTCTGAACCTTATACAACTCCTGATGGGAAATCGTTATCACATAATTTATAATTTTTGTAAAAAAAATAGTTTGGCCGCCAGGGTACGTAAACTTAAATTTCCGCTTCTGATGTATTTCCAGCAAAATATAAGCTTTTAAATTCTCGATTGAAAAAAAACGACGTTTGTAGACCTATGGTACTCATATCGACAAACCTTTTGGGAACAGTTTCTTCTTAAAATAATACATGGTTTCTCCCCTAGGGGGCGTAGATGTATATCTTATTTTTTGTCAATTTCTCTACTTCTAGATATACGATTTGAAAAATTTCTTCTTTGTTGGATAGTGTTTCCACTGTGACATGTTTTTCATATACTTTCAAATTTTTCAAGTAATTCGTAGACTTTCCGCTAGGGGGCGTAAAGGTAAATTGCTTTCCCCTACATCTCTGCTTCTAAATCTCCTATTTGAAAAATTCTTTCTGCACCGGATGCAGCTCCTGATGGGAATTCCTTTGTACATGATTTATGATTTTTGGAAAAAATGTTATGGCCACCAGGTGTCGTAAGTCTTAATTTCCGCTTCTGATATATTTGCAGCAAAATATGAGCTTCTAAAATCTCGATTGAAAAAAGTAGTTTGTTGACCGATACTACTCATGTCGACAAACCTTTTAGGAACATTTTCTTCTTGAAATAATGCATGGTTTCTACGCCAGCAGGCGTAGATGTATATCTTATTTTTGTCTATATTCTATATATAGGAGTCCGATTTGAAAAATTCCTTTTGTTGGATACTGCTTCCGATGCGAAATGTTTTTCCTATAAATTCAAAGTTTTCAAGTAAATCATAGACTTTCTTCTAAGAGGAACAAAGATAAATTGCGTTTTCTGAGTTATTTCTGCTTCTAAAACTCCGATTTGAAAAATTCTTCCTGTATCGCATACAAGACCTGATGGAAAATATTTTTCACATAATTTCTAATGTTTGGTAAAGAATGGTTTGGCCACCAGGGGGCATAAGTGTTAATTTCTGCTTCTGATTTATTTGTAGCAAAATCTGGACTCCTGAAAACTCGACTAAATTTTTTTTTCTTGGACCGATACCGCTCATATGGAAAAACCTTTTGGAATACTTTCTTCCTAAAATAATGCATGGTTTTCCCAATAGTGGACGTAAAGTCAAATCTTATTTTTGTCGATATCTCTGTTTCTAAGAGTCAGATTTGAAAAATTCTTTCTATGTTGGAGAGCGTTTCCGGTGTGAAATGTTTCTCATATAAATTCATGTTTTTCTTAAGGTACAAGTCTGCAACCAGAGGGCGTAAGCTCACGATTGCGTTTACAGCAATATCTGAGGAATTAGAAACCCGATAGAAAAACTTCCCTCTTCCGTCAGGTACTATTGTTTTCCATACCGGTTCCATTGACGTTGAATAGCTTTGATAAATTTAATTTGCGTCAGAACGGATCCAAAAGACGTGCTTATTACACCTGAAAATTTTGTGTCTTCTTTCTTGTTTCGTATTCTGCCTCTGCGTACGCTCTCTAACTCTACCGGACCCTGTGGATCACTGTACGTGTGGTCCTGTGGTGTTTAAGTAATATCTCGAAAAATTTGGCCCTACTACGGTACTGGTTTGAAAACACAGTAGAACTCACTTATAGTCCGCATTTAGCGACATCTCCAATTTAACGAGCAAATCAGGAACTTTTACTTGCTATAATATTAATTCCAAGCTAATTTAATCGTTTTTAACGAACGAAATGTAATGAAGTCCCCGGATTTAAAAAATGTCAAAACATAGAAATGGTGGCATTCAGGACAAACGTCCAACAGCACAGGGGAATTCTGGTGTGCTAGTGGAAAAATGTTGACTGAAAAACAATGGGCTAGGAGTGCATCAAATGCTTCACAAACGAGCTGTGTAAGATACTCTCCTTGCCACCCACTTCAATGGGCAGGGGTGTATCGCGTCAGAGGAGTTGAAAACAGACCATCTATTCCTAAGCAAAAAGAGGATGGGTGGAGTTAACGCACATTAAAATGGATTTCTTGGAAACTGTTTAAGATAGGAATAGGAGAGTAAAAGATAGGAATAGGATAGTATTGGACTGGGGATGTCGCCTGAGGAGAAACAGGAGATAACAACTGTTGGAATTGTATCCACTGCCCCTTTCACCCTCCAAGTGGAGGATCGGTGCTGGTATTGTTTCATGTGTGTTGTGTACGAGGGGATGCTGAAAAGTTCTCGACCTAACCCACTTCCTGTGATTGTAGCACTATTTTGTCACTGCAGCTCGAAAGAATGTTCTTTTGTATTGTAAAGTGTCAATTTTCAGACTAATAGCTCATTTTTTAGCAGATGTTTGACGTCCTGAACTGAATCATGTCAAGGCAAAGTGTTGAATTTTCGAATGTGGAACTCCGGGCTGTCATGAAATTTAATTAAACTCGTAGTTAAACTGCGGTTATTCTCATGTGGCTGTCAAGTTAAATACACTTGAAAGATTTGATGAATTCACTACAACACTAATGTAGTTAATTAAATAAATATTTCAAATAATGGAGATGTACACTGCTGGCCATTAAAAGTGCAGCACCAGGAAGATAACATCCCAGAGGCTCGAAATTTGGCAGAAGGGCATAATACGGGCACACATATAAATGATTAACCGGGCATCACATATTCAAATCTTGTGGGACGATGATGCCCAGTAAAGCCGCTTGGAAGTCTTGTAACAAGAGTGAACAAGGAGCCGGTGTTAAGCACTCAACGCGTGTTTGTTCGCCGTTCCTTGCCACGGACAGCTGCAGCATGCCGCGTCGAAGACAACGGCAGCCCTATCAGCAGGTTTCCGACTTTCATCGCGAGAGAATTGTGGCATATCGAGAATGCGGATTATCACTCCGAGACATCAGTGCTCGTGTGGGATGGAATGTGGCCACGGTGGGGTGAATATGGCGTCAATAAGTGGCGGAGGAATGAACCCACCGACGTGCGGGATCCCAACTGCCTCGTCACACCACCGAACGAGAGGACCGACATCTGGTGCTCATGGCTCTGACGGATCGCACAGCCACATCAACCACCGTATCTCAACAGATCGTGTGCGTGTCACAACACCCAGTCTCCGCACGGACGGTTCGATGTCGTCTGCAACAGCGGGGCAATTTTGCACTGCGCCCATTGCTTCGGCTACCTTTGACTGTACAACACCGGCATCTGCGACTGCAATTATGCCAAGAACGTCACGCATGGAGGAGCGAATGACAAGGCATCGTGTTTTCCGACGAGTACCGCTTCAGTTTGCAGTACGATGATGGACGAATCCTTGTGTGGCGGTGACCGGCTGAGTGAGTCCTGTATTACAGGCCCCTCAGCCGGCGGTATGGTATGGTATGGTATGGTATGGGGTGTCATTGGATTCCGCCACCCGTGCTTTGAACAGCCATCGTTACATTACTCAGGTGTTAGAGCCTGTTGCTGTACCATATCTTCAACAACTGTCTGGTGGTAATTTACCAATAGGATAATACGCGACCGCATGTGGACGTCCTATACTTCCTAGATTGGAAGTATAGGACGTTGCGCGACCGCAACGTCCTATACTTCCTAGATTGCCAACATATGCCACGTCTTCCTTGGTCCAGGCGGTGCCCGGATATGTCGCTTATTGAATACGCGTGGTCCTTGATCGCTGGAAGACTGGCACGCCAGCCACCACCCCGGCTACAAAACGCGGAACTGCGGCATCGTATCGAAGCCGCATGGACGGACATTCCCCAAACAGTTATCCAACGTCTCTTCCTCTCAGTGCCGGGCCGTGTAGCTGCTGTAAGTGCTGCCCATGGTGGGTACACCAGATACTGATTGTTATGCGTTCCCTCCTTGTACCGTGCTGTATTTGTAATCGATTCACCATTGTATCATCTGCTTTCTTTACAATAATTAGGGCACTGATATATTTTGTCTTTCGTGGTGTTGCACTTTTAATGGCCAGCAGTGTAGTACCAACGTACATGCATATTATCACGTATGCATATTTTTACATTGTGTGAATTTTCACTCAAATCGGATTTAGCGAACGCCCAAAGTTAACAAGGATATCAGCCGATCCCGAGCTCCTCGTTATAAGCGGACACTACAGTATTCTGAAATACGGCATGCTAAAAAATCAAATTTGTGTGGCATGGTAACACGTAGAGTAATTCAGATATCAGTTATGGACCTGAAAATTTGGAAACCGAAGATGTCTTGAACTTGAAATTTTCATATTTAGTAATAGCCATCCTTTTTCACATGAAAATGAAAATTTACGGTCATGTAGAATCTATAGAAATGTTTGTACCCTGTGCAAAAAGTGGTGTGAATTCGCAGAAATTCTTGAAAATAATAGACGTACATTATTTATTTGTAACAAAAAAAAAACAAAAAAAAAAACGAAGTTTTGTACAGTTTGTGTTTAACTGAGTCAGTCGACAGAAGGTAAGATAGTGATAGATAAACCTTTTCCGCCCGAAAACTTTACAGGGCTTATTGGAACTCACTTGATAGTGCCGCTGAAACAGCAATCACTGTCAATCAAACCCCAGGTCCGGGCATCCAGCAAATCCGCCTAAATCAGGAAACACGAGATGATACGATTTTCCCCCATCCCCAGACTGGGAGATCCCTCCGCCCGGGAACAGATACGAAAATATCTTTATTCATGAACAAATTATAATGCAAAACGTATTTACAAATTCTGCCAAACTTGCCTAGGAAAAACAAAGAATCACAACACGGTCAATTTCAACATAAAAATTCTAACTGGTCAATGCACTTGTTGGCATTATCTACACTGAAGAGCAATTGAATTAGAGTTACCTGTCTAGTAACGTGTAGCACCACCTTTCGCCCTGATGACGGCGGCGATTCGTCTCAGCATGGACTCAACAAGACACCGGAAGCGTTGGGAAGCCATACGGATCCACGACCCCTGAACAAGCTCCCACAGTTCACGAAGATTTGATGGAGGTGGGTCAGAGCCTCGAACATCTCTCTCGATGGCATCCCAGATGTGCTCGATGGGATAGAGGTCAGGTGACCTAGCTGGCCAAAGAAGCGAGGTCACGTCGGTGGAGTGTTCATCCAACCATTCGGATACAATTCGGGAGCGATGGCACGGTGCATTGTCTTGTTGCAGGATGAGGTCCCCCAGCGGGATGTTCAAAACGCACAAACGGGAGCAAACGGTCGTCCAGGATATCCCGGAAACGTTGACCTGTGAGGGACGATGTCACACGTACCAGGGGTCCCATTTCAGTTCACGTAAACAGTCCCCAGACGAGAATGCCACACCCACCAACTTGAAGAGTACCCTGCTGGCAAGAAGGTTCCATCGCTTCATGTGGTTTGCGCCGTACTCGTAAGCGGCCATCCGCATGTACCAACGTGAATCTCGACTCATCAGTCCAGGCAACATTTGTCCACATGTCTAGGGTCCAGTGGCGATGTTCCTGCGCCCATGCTAATCTTTGTACCCTGTGATGTGCGATAAGCAGCCTCTTGGGACGATGGCTTATGTACCCCATAGCGAGGAGATGATTCTGGATGGCGTGGCTTCTTACACGTTTTCGTGCACCAGCGTTAATTTGCCGAGTGATTTCTTGCACTGTGGCCCGTCTATCCGCTGTTACAATCCGAGCTAGCCGACGATGACCCCGCTTATCCACACGCAGTTGACCACGGCAGTTGGCCCTTGCAGGGATGGGTTTACCGGATTCGATGTACTCACGGTGCACCCGTGGCACAGTAGCTCGTGAAAATCCCAGTGCCTGCACGACTTCCAAGATGTAGTGATCCATTCGGCGGGCCCCGACAATTTGCCCACGATCAAATCCGCTTATATCATTCGTCTTACCCATACTGCGTCCGACTCTTGCTGATTCCCGTCGCATCACTCCTTATATTGTCGGATCGCTGCATACGTCATGTCGTTTCCGTTTACAGGGACGCCCACAGCGCCACATTTGCATAACGCCAGCTGTCTCTAATTCAATTGCTTTTGAAGGTAGAGTAGAATAAGTTATACTCTGTTTACCAATTTCTGTTTTAAGTGCTGAGTATTTCTCACTTACTCTAACACAACTTCCCAACTACGGTAAAATTTCATCAACAAAATCACAATTTATACTTCATCAATTATTACAAACAATTCATTCACAAATTCATTAAATAATCTTATGTTAGAAATTTGGTTAAGACATTGTGTAGACTTTAAAATTTCTGATATAGGTTTTCCAATTACTTTGTCAAGAAAATGTAATCTAACATCATCAAATAATATACAATTATATAATAAATGCGACACATCCTTTCGCTCTTCAGAACAGCTACAACCAACTCTCTTGATACTGAACCTCTCAAAATAGAAAGGACTCACTCCATGTTCAGTGTACCACTGGTTTAGAAACTTGTCCTTCTGACATCTCAAGTCCGACACCTCCGGAAACATTTCGTAGGTTTTTCTCCCAGTAATACTGTCGTTCCATCTTGTTTGCCATTTCTGCAGCATTAGTCCTTTAAGCTGCGTTTTCATAGTTGTCAATGAGGGTTTAATTAAGACATCAATGTTTTCCTTCTCTGTTCCTTTCTTTGCCAGTGAATCTGCAAGTTCATTTCCAAGAAATCGAGTGTGTCCCCCTAATCCAGTAGAAATGTATTCATTGAGTTCCTAATTCATTCACTAAGGCCCGAATATCACTAACTAATTCACTTCTGGTTCTAAATGATGAGATGGACGACAGGGCGGACTGGCTGTCTGAGAAAACATGTATTTCTGATGTATTCGAGTTCGAACTCAACCATTGTAATGCTGAAGCAATTGCAACAAGTTCCGCTTGAAACACGGTTGATCCATCAGACAATCGCAGGTATCTTGAAACAGATAAGTTCCCATTGGAAAAGGCGTAGAAATCTGCTCCCGTTTTATTGTTCATTTTAGAGCCGTCTGTGTATATCTCGAAACCACAGCCTGATAGATAAGAGATGTTCCAATCAATAGTATCTATTTCTGCAGGATGTCTTTTAACTTTTTTGGTTCTCTTTTCAAATAGATGTGGATCAATTACCTTATCAAAACATTTATATTGTAATTTTTGTTTGTAAGGTGGAACATTGCATGTTCAGCCTCTACAACCAAGTCCAACGGAATGCACCCCGCAAGGCTTTGGAGTGCAGACGTTGGCGTTGTTCTATAACAACCTGTAATTCCAAATAAAACTTATATCTGCAGTTGCTGTAACTTATTCCTTAATCGTTGAGTATCCTTCTACCAAGCGTCAGCTCCGTAAGAAATCATCTTCTCGATACCTCGAAGGTAGATACCTTTTAACGTTTTTCCATCCAATTTCATACTCAAAATCCAACTAATATTTTTTTTTAATTTTACCATGCAAGTATTCCACATGAGCCAATCCAGAGAATCTAACATCTATTGTGAACCCAAGATATAACAATGTCTTAACCGACTTGATCGTTCTTCCCTGAAACCTGCAATGAGGATGTGTTTTCATTTCTCCTTTTCTTTCGAAACAAATCATGGAAGTTTTTTCATGGGCAAAACTTATTTTTATTGACTTACTCCACTCCTCCAGTTGTTCTAATGCATTGTGAATTCTGTTTTCAATAACTTGTCTTCCACTTGCGGATACTATCAGAAGAAAATCATCTGCATACACTTGCAAGACCACTCCCTCTTCGAATGTTAGACCTAGTGCTGTATTGACAACTATTGTCCACTACATTGGTCCTGAGATCGATCCCTGCCGACATCCTTTGTTATATTCTCTGTAAATTTCATCATCTCCAATTTGAAAAGTGACTGATCTATCTGTAAAGTAGTTACCAATCAAGTAAAACAAATTTCTAGGTATCTCGTTTATTCTCAATATCTCCATAACAGCTGGCCACCAGATATTGTTAAATGCATTTCTGATATCCAACGCCACTACGCATGTATCATTTCCAAGCAATCTATTCTCTTCCACTACCGTTATGATATTATCAATAGCCTGAGTACAATCTTTTCCTGGCAGGAATCCAAACTGCAGAGCAGAAAACTACCGTTTTCGAGAGAGATGAAACTGTACTCTTCCCATAATCAGCTTATCAAGTATTTTCGACCATCCCGTCATCACACAGATTGGCCTATAAGAACTAGGTACACTTGTGTCCTTACCTTCTTTATTGAAAACTACCAATTTTGCTTTCCTCCATCGTTTGGGAAATACCCCTTAAGAAGGTAAGATAAAAGACTGACCGTAAACAGAAAATTGTTCCAATGATCTGAACGGAAGCAAAAAAATCCCAGTGATGACTTACTTTGCTACTCTAGTATACGTAGAACAAGGATACAAGACTGAAGGTAATAACGGACTACTATTGTTGGATGCTTCATAGAGATACACCACACGAAACACATAAACGGAAGTGTAAAAAGCGAATTTTCGAAGGGAAAAGAGACAGAAATTTTACAAATAAGAGTTTCCCAAACCCTTTACATGCAAGAACAAATGATATGAGCAAATGTTTTAAATGTGATGGGTGTACCATCAATAATTAAAATCATGAATGGAATACGGGCTGACACCATATAATACAAATTTTGATGATGATAATCCGTTTTTTGGTGTAATTATGACAAGAATGGTAAATCAGATAATATCCAAAAACTTGAAAATTTAATCTTATCGGATTATCATGTTCAAAATTTGTATTATATGGTATAATCCCGTATTTCATTCATGATTTATCTGCTCTTCCGGGAAATCACGGTATTAGATTCTTAGCCTCCAGATTCACTAAACATGAATGCTGGTTGCTTCGACTAGCGAATCCTGTGATGGTTATATTCAAATTAATCGGAAACTTGAGACTTGGTCGTTCTCGGTTCCCGCTCCAGGACGACGAATTTTTAAAGTTTTCGGATATTATCTGACTCCTTGTCATCATTACACCAAAAAAAACAACCGGATAAAGATTAAAAATTGTAAAATTATGTCTGTACATTTTCCTGTATAATAACCTAATACACTGCTCGAACCTGAAATTGCCCTACAGAGTCAGTCAAATGGACCAAAAATCACCAGACACATTAATCACACTGATTTAATTTTCAAGACAGGTCATCGGTTTGACAGTCTACAGGACAGGATGGCGTGATACCTGTCAATACCTTGTGTGACAGCTCTGTTTCCCAGCATGGAGTAATACAACCCTTTAATGTTATCCTGGGGTATCTGGGACTACGCAATGTTTATTTGGTCCCATAATTTGTGCGGCGGAGGAGAGGCTTCCAAGCGTCGTCAAATGAGTTAGCATACATATTCGAGGGGTGATAGGTCCAGAGTTCTCGCTAGTTATGGGAGCGTATGAATACCTTGTAGGCATCCTCGTGATATGCTTGCGGTGTGTGGCCGAGAATTATCTTGCTGTAAAGCGGCCTTCGGGATACCACATAGAAATTTCAAAAATTCGGGCATTTATAAAACGCCATCCAGGTACCGTAAGGCTGTCGTCGCCGGATATCGTAACTAATGGCACCCCATACAAGGACACTTAGCTGTGCGAACAGTTCGTATCTCACGGACAACAGTGGAGTCTTCCGTATGGCCACGTCTTTGCTAGACGCAGGCTCAATGAATCGGGATTCATCGCTAAACACGACCTGGGGGCATTTCTTTTGACACCCTTCCAGCCGAACTTGACGATACCCTACAGCGAATGAAAGTGGCTGCAGGGGGCGCAGACATGACTCCACCAATCTTATGTTTAGTGTGAGAGTCGTGACGGGAGTGTACATAGTCGTCGCTACAGCAGCCCGTCGAATGCTCTCTGTAGTAGGACGATTCTCTCAGTTGTGTTCTCTCAGTTGTATCTTCACGATTTCCTGGCGAACAGTCTGCCGATCGATGCGTTCTGACGTCCACAGAACTACACTGGTCCCGCTAAATCGACTCGTGGCGCCTTCTTGCAAACACTATTGTGAACAACGTTCACCTCTTCTAGCATCTCAACACCCATGCGCCGCAAATAGACCAACTATCTTTACGGAGGCCTGCTCTCCTGCCCCTCTCAAACTTTTCCAGCTGCCGATAGGTTTGGGGACAAGCTCTATGAGGCATCTACAGTCTTTGAATGTACTGTAGCAGCCCTCAGTTGAGCGTTGCTATGTTCCGTAAGCCCTGGTGCACGGAACATGACATGGCTTTGTTTGCCCGTGTTTGCAGTTTTACCAGTCATACATCTAAAGAGATTCTGTGCATACTCTAATGATTTTCATATACCATCTGCCAGCACATAACTACCAATTTGCATGCCAATACGAAGACATCTGGGTGGGGCAGTTTCAGTATCGAGCAGTGTATTTTACGCATGCCATACCCGTGGCGTTACGTCCTTTTGTGAAAACATCTTTACTTAGTTGAGTAAATTTAAAATTGTATTTGCAATCAGTACCACAAATAAATGCAACGTCTGCCAAAAATAGATCAAGCAAATTTTACTATGTATCATTTTGTAGAGTTTGTAGCGTAACAAGCTATTTGCCGGAGGTGGCAATCGAAACCACGACCTTCTGCTCCGAAGCCGAATGCTGACCCAATTAAACTAGGCAGACTGAGTATGTTGCTGGAACTTTGAGTGAAAGGAATCGTAGGTTTCCGGGTCAGCCGGCAAACCACGCTTTAAGGATAGCTCGCTGTAGAAGAAGGAATTATGACTAATTCCAGGCGATGTGTGGAACGAATATCGCCCATTTTGTTTCGAAGAACCCAACTGCCAAGAGATTCATTTTACGTTCGGGCGCCACAAATTTGCCGGTGGCGACACCCGAAACCGCATCCTGCTGCTCCGGAGCAGAATGGTTTCCAAATGAAGCTACACCGTCAAGTGCTTATCATTGCAACTTGCAGTCACTTCACCTCTCAGGTTGGTACGTCACATGTATCCTCTCTCCCTTGAGAAAGAGCTGCGACGTAATCGTAGGTTTCCGGCTCAGCCAGCAAACCATTCTTAAAGGAAAAATCACTGTAGAAGAAGAATTCTGACTAATTCCAGATGATTTGTGGAAAAAGCATCGCACATTTTTTTCGAAACGAAGGGGGAATTATCATTAATTCCAGACGAAGTGTTGAACGAACATACACGCATTTTACGGGGAACCAAACGGCAAATAGATTCGTTTTTTACGTTCGGGCGCCAATGTGAAAGCACAAATTGGTCGCTGGTAGAAATCGAACCAGCATCCCAATGCTTTCCCAGTTAAGTTACACCGACAAAATTTGCCGCTGTAGGTTTGCCGTCTTGATATGTGCGTTGCGTGTGAGGTAGGCACGTCACATGCTGTGTAATTGATTAGAGGGATTGCCATTTTAGTTATATATAAATAGAAAAAGTCATCGCTCTTTCCACGTGTTCCCTTTAATTAACACACAGCAACCGCAAAATTGTATTTTGACACCGCTGGGATCGAACCCCAGATATCTCGATAACTAGCAGAGTGCGTTCGCCTTACGCTACGGTGCCAAAAAATCCGTTAAGCCCCGTCGGAGACGTCTCAGTTGCTGAGCCCATTTCTACGGATTTGTGAAGTTAGTAGCTGACAGATAAACACACATAGCTCCGTGAATTGTTGGCACCGTAGCGTCAGGCAAACGCACTCGGCTAGTTATCGAGAAATCTAGGGTTCGATCCATGCGGTGTCGAAATACAAATTTTCGGTGGCTGTGTGTAAATTAAAGAAAAACGTGGAAATCGAGATGACTTTGTGTATTTACATTGTCTCTACGTATTTGGAAGATATTCACCATTTTAGTTATATTACAAAAACTCTCCTTTTCATGAATCTTTATTTGGATGTTGTTGGACATTCTAAATAACGTCTCGTGTACAAAACTCGTGCTGTCTTGTCGTGCCTACACCCAAGGAAAAAAGTCAGAAGGCTGCTTCTTTGAATGTATACAACCATTATAGCCATTGAAGCTCTGAATATGATAGTCGGGATATATTTTCGTGTCCAGTAGGAATTTTTTTTTTTCGGTTTAGTTTCCTCTTCTCTTTTCGTGGTCCCAAACCCCTCGCATCAGCGCATTTTGTTCTTCTTGCAACAGCGAGCATCCTTTCACTTCCAAAAGCTTCCGACACGCTTCTGATTTCCAGTTTATTTCAATACGACTGTAACTTAGTTGAATTTTGAAAAGGATTCCTCTCCTCTTATCTCCAAGGCAACTGTCTCACCGGACGTCTCCGGAGATCCCGTAACGCTAAAAATATAGGGGTTACTTCAAATAAAGTCATGTCCGTGCTAGTGCCGAAATAATTTCCTTCAAAATTTATGTGCATGTCTTTTTTACCCCTGCTTTTCAACTCTCCGTTTTTCTCACACAAAATAAAAATATTTTGGAAGCGTATCACATATATTGCACGTGCGGTTGTCAAAAAAAAGAGATTCTGAAGTGCGTGTCGCTGCATCTGCCAAATGCAACATTCGCCTTCGTTTCAAAAACTTTTTGTCCCCCAGCCCCCCGTTTTTTCCTTTGCCACTAAAAAGCGGTAACTTTCGTGCGACTGCATTTCTTTCATTCAGCAAGATTCTTTCTCCTGGTGCTCCTGAGAATTCCTTAAGTGACAAAGGAAAGAGATAAAAAAGAGGTAGGATCAGAATAAACGAATGAGAAAAGGAGAGGATAGATCGATGAAGCGGAATGTAGTAATCCCACTCCAGAGCAATCTTTCTTCTAGTATTTTGTTGAAAGAAATGCATAAAGGAGAATCAAATGAAATAAAGGAGGATCAATGAAAAAAGCAACAGACGACTAAGATTCAAATGCTCCGGATCATCATCCAATCACTTAGAACCCTGGCAACGGAGATATCGTGTCCACAAGTTATTCTACTATAATTTATACATACATACATATCACTAAGCTGTTCTCTGAGATTCAGAGGTTAGCTTCAAAAAGAAATACAAACTTCCAGATATTTTTACTTATTGTTGTCGTATCAAACTTCGCCATTTACAGCGATCTTGACATACAACTCGTGCTTCACTGATATCCATTACACGCTGTACACAAGATCTTTTACACTTCATACTCATAATCTTTTTCTCATGCAGACACTCCTGAATCTGATCCACCCATGTCTTCCTTGGCCTTCCTCTGCCTTTCCTTCCTGCCACTTGGGCTGAAAAGATTTTCTTAGTAAGCATTTCTTCACTCATTCTTTCAACATGGCCAAACCACCGAAGCATATTGGTCTCCACCTTGCTAACAACATTTTGCTTTACATCACACAACTGCAATACATCTTCATTCCTCACACAATCAGATCGTGTCTTGCCACAAACCCCACGTAAGTAACGCATTTCTCCAGCACACAAACGACTCCTATGTTTCTTCTACAAAGTCAGTGTTTATTTTGTAATGATTAACTTACACTTTACATGCGAAAAAATCTCCATCGGCTTCTATACTCTTCCGCCAACGACTGGGTGCTGGCGAACCCCATCTCTGCAAAAGGGCGTCGGTTTGGAGTCGAGGAAATCGTCAATGCATTGATTTTTTTATTGAAGGTTTAACGACCGCCGTGAGCAACTCAATGGGCTAAAAGCAGTCGCCCGTCCCTAATTTAGGGTCACTGGTTCCAGGGAAGGGAGAGAGCCAGTGCCGTAAGACAAACACAACATCCATGCCTCACCGGGATTCGAACCCGGACCCCGTTCGGACGAATGATCAGAGGCCATCGCTTAGACCAATGCGCCACCGAGGCGGCGGCAATGCATTGAGCGACATCATCGAGTGGTTTGAAGCGTTTATACACCAAGTGGTGTTGGAGGGGACCGGAACAAGTTATAATCCGATGGTGCTAAATCTGGAGAATATGCCGGGTACGGGAGAACTTTCCAACCGAACGCAGTTAGGGTGTCCTTGGTGATTTTCGCCGTGTGAGGCCTTGTATTGTCCTGCAGCAGTATCATTTGCCGAGTCCCAGGGCCGGTAAACGGTCGTTTCTGCTCCATTGCGCCCCTCAAACGATGAAGTTGCCGTTGATAACGCTCAGCATTGACGGTTTCACCTGGTTTAAGCAACTCATAAGACAATACATCCTTCACGTCCCACCAAATGCACAGCAAGAGTTTTTTTTTTTACCATGAATATTGGGTTTCGAAGTCGCTGCTTCACCAGGGTTGATCCACGATTTTTCGCCTTTTGGGATTGTCGTACAACACCCACTTTTCATCGCGAGTCCCTATTTTGTAGAAAAATGCCTTCCGGTTGAACCTAGACAGCAGGGAAACAACTGTATCGTGGCGTCGCTCTTTGTTGTCAGGAGAGAGCACGTGAGAAACCCTGCGGCCCGCTTTGTGAATTTTCCCCAGCTTTTGTAGGTGAATGGAGATTGCTTGTTGGGTTACGCCAAGTGCTTGAGTATGTTCTGACTGCGTCTGACACGGCTTTTCGGCCAAGAGCCCTTCCAAATCGTCGTTGTACCCCTTTTTGGGTTGGCCGGGACTTGCATCAACCGCGGAATTGAAATTTCTTTCCCGAAACCTCTGGAACCACTTTTTACTCGTGCTGTAGGACAAATCTGCTTCCCCTAAGGCGGAACAAATAATTTCCTTAGCCTCGCTAGCATTTTGTTTTTTGAGTTGGAGCGCGAAATGCATGCAATGTCTCACATGCTCCTTATTGGACGTCATTGTGCTTACACCATATTTCCCCTGCTTAGTGAAGTGCTGCCAGCTGCAGCGTTGGGTTTTATAGTGTTGTCCGTTGGTCTTGCACAACCCTAACATGGCGGCGCACGTTCAATTTACATAAGTGCTACGGTGCATTGTATTTAGGGGCCGATAATTCATTTGTACACATAATATATCTATAACCGCGCCAAGCAATGGGTCCAACTAACTACTAACACGTCATATAGCACGCATTGGGATTATGCAAATTAGAAGTCTGCAAGAGCCTTAATTTGGAAAGCCAGGAACGTTTTAGACATTCATCACGCGTTTTCTCCCACTTATTGCAAATCACGCAAGGCTTCCTCTGGAGAAATAAAGCTGAACTATCTCGGTTGTAAACGGAATTTAACGCAGAGTGACTTGTCATTCCTCATCGAATTTCTTCTCACAAATGAGATTTCGTCCTGACTACCTACTTCTTTTACAAACGCAAACGCATTTCTTCTTCCACACTTGAGTACGAGGGGCATGCCGAAAGCTTTTAGCTGTTTAAAGAAATATATATTTATTTATGAATAATTACTTACAACTTTTCAAAATTTCCAAAAACATCTATACACTTTTGCATACAATAAAACCTTTTTGCAAGTGTCTCTTTCAAGCTTTGTTTTGCCAGACTGTCAGTTGCCTCAAAACAAGCATCCAGGAACTCCTCGTCAGACGAAAATCGACGACCCCTCACGGTTTCCTTGGCTTTTGGTAACAAGAAGTCACAAGGTACCATGTCAGGAGAATAGACCGGATAAGACAAAACTCGTGTGCCTTCTGTTACCAAAAAATCAAAGGCCTTGGCTGCAGTGTGAGCCGATGCATTGCCGTGGTGCAAAAGGAGGTGCGCATTTTTCGATCTTAGATGCTTTTTCTTCCATTTTGCGATGACCTTTGGCACACGTTGGGTGGTATACCAATTAGTAATAACAGTTCTTTGATTTTCAAGAACAATTGTTGTCACATGTCCTGTTTTACCGAAAAAGGATGCTACCATTTTCTTTCCTGCACTGCAAATTCGTGGACTTTGGTTGGAGGTGCGTCATCTTTGAAGCACCAGACCCTTGTCCATTCAACTCGGCTTGTTTTCTGCTTGTCCGTGAGTGAATGAGGCACCCAACGGGCACAACGCTTCCTGACATACAACTCCATCATCAATGATTTTTTGGGCATCAGTTGATCCAATGCACAGAGCTATCTCTATTTCTGCCGAGCTGCAATGGTGTATCGAACGATGAGAATGTCACACGAGGATCTTCTTTGATAAGTGTTCTTAGAATATCGATGTTTTCAGTCGTTACGGCGGTATGGGGCGGGAGGACCACAGCGAAGGTCATCTTTCAAAGAATTTTTTCGCCTCTTAAATTCACGAAACTAGTTTCTAACTGTGGCAAGATAAGGAGCAGACTCTGGAAAGATATTTGATAGCGATTCAAAACACTGCTATGCACCTAAACCTTTTTTAAAATAATAGAAAATCATTGCACGAAACTTACGTCTCGACAGCTCCATTTTAGCGCTCTAAATGAGCTCAATTCTCACGCAACGTGAGCGAAATCTGGTTTGAGCAGGTGGCCACGGCGCCTGCTATTGGCCAATACGACCAGGTGTTTCCTAACTACAGCTGTTTCATTGTCGACAGAAAAGACTTATAGCAGTAGCTAAAAACTTTCGGCACAGCCTCGGTATAATCAAGGTAGCCTCGATCCCCAAGTATGTATACAAATACCCTCGTGAGCATAAAAACAGAACAGCTGAAAGGAGTGGAACTAAGGCTTTGATTTTTACAGGATGTGCTAATAAGGCAATATCGTACAAATGATTAGCACTTCGGCGTCATAGGTGCATGCGTACCATGTCTAGGCAAATCAGATCGCGCAACGTCACAGACAGGAAACCGGCCGTTTGTCTGTCATAATTACGGCGTGGCTTAATTCGGCATGTCAGTGCTTGGTCAAGAGTTGGTAAGGATGCCTTGTCTTCGTGTAAGACAGTTGTACAGTCACATCAGCAAGTTTGACAGATGTTGCATTATAGCAATTAGAGACTGCAATGCTTTCTTCCGGATGATTGTGTCCGTCGTGGCAAGAGCGTTAAGGAAATGGTACGAAGAAGGGCGAAGGGCGTAGGGCACGAAAAGAAGGTTCTAGAAGTCGTACACAGAAAACGCCGAGACAACTGTCATATCATGGATCTCTTTGAGTGACCGTTCTGCATCGACAATGGTGTTGAAGAAGCAGTGGCAAACTGTGCCACATTCTGCCAAGTCAGCCATAACAGTCCTCTTATGTTTTCTTATGATGAATAATGATAAAGCGATTTTGAAACCATCACCGAACATTACAGTTCTGATTTCAGGCACGTCGGTTCTTCCTCAGGATACCTTTGACTCCGCAGCAAAAGACTGCCAAGCTGCAATGGTGTATCGAACGATGAGAATGACGTGGCGAATGGCACAACATCGTATTCTCGGACGAAACACGCTTCTGTTTAGGCGAAAATGATTGCTGCATGTGTGTCTGCCGACGAGAGGGGGAGAGGCGTCAGAAAGAGTTTATTCGCACTAGACATACCGCACCAACACGAGGCATTATGGCCTGAGGTGATAACAGGTGCGAAAGTAGATCAGTTCTCGTGGGATTACGTACCACCTTAATGAGTGCCCGTTACGTCAATGGCATCCTGTTCCGTACCTGAAGGACGTCCTCGGGCCATATTTTCGCACTAATTCTTCTTCAGTGATAATAACGTTCCATGTCTACCGTGGCTAGCTAGATCGCCGGATTTATCACCCATAGAAAATCTCTGGGACATACACCTTTTGCCGTTGCTGATCAGATTGGGACTGCTGCTCAAACGACAGGTGCAGTGTTACGACCGTTCGCCAGCAACTCTTGCTGAACTTTGGACAAGGTTCAATAGAGCCTGGATGGCTATTCCACAGGACACCATTCACACATTATTTGATTTAATACCTCAGAGAGTACGACCATACGCCAGAAACTCTTGATGAACTTCGGACGCTGTTCAATAGAGTCTGGTTGGCTATTCTACAGGACACCATTCACACATTATTTGATTAAATACCTCAGAGGGTACGACCGTCCACCAGCAACCCTTGATGAACTATGGACGCTGTTCAATAGAGCCTGGTTGGCTTTTCCACAGGACACCATTCAGACATTATTTGATTCAATACCTCAGAGCGTTCGACCGTCCGCCAGCAACTCTTGATGAACTTTGGACGCTGTTCAATAGAGCCTGTTTGGCTATTCCACAGGACACCATTCAGACATTATTTGATTCAATACCTCAGAGCGTTCGACCGTCCGCCAGCAACTCTTGATGAACTTCGGACGCTGTTCAATAGTCCGGATGGCTATTCCACAAGACACCATTCACACATAATTTGATTCCATGCCTCAGCGCGTACAGCGGTGGCCACACTGTTTATTAGTTACATCGACGCACCTGGTACGTATGACACCGAGATGCTAGTCATTTGTCCGGTATTTCCTAATGAACGTATCCTGGAAAAATGAAAGTCTTCGCTCGACTACTTTCAGGAGTTCTGCTTTTTATGAACATGAGATTACTTCGAACTTCCTCGTCTCCGTTGTATCACCGAATTGCGCCAGAAACTTGGTCATCTGGTTTCATAAAGCTGAAAAGTCTGTTTATGTGCACATTTCTCGGAAAAGATAAAAAGCCACGTGTTTTTGTCGCTAAAGGCAACAAAGTGAAAGCGGAATTTGATTTCAACCTTAAACGGGCTGGAACGAATGAACTCAGGGTTAATATAATTGGCTGAAATCAGCTCGAAGGAATATATTCTCTGCCTAAGAAGTGGGCCAAACGTGGGCGGAACGAGTGAACCTACGCGTCAGTAAATGTTCCTTCATACCAGATAATTGTTTTTGCCAAAGGATCGAGCTGTCTCCGCGATTAATTGACGCCTGTTAACCACATAAAGGGTTTTCGGTCTTCTGAATTTCCTAGGTCATTTCTTCTCAACTTAGCGAGGAAACAGCTGTTCACGATTTACTCCAGAACATTCCGCTTCATACTGATAGGGTCAGGTGGACATCAATTCCTTTTTGGATTTCCGTATTTGTCCCTTCACGAATCACCATCCACCGTGTGTGGTGACATTTACATGGTTGGACACAGCAGCACAGGGAGCATTCTGCACTCCTTTGTTTGTTATTAAACATTTTCTTGCTTATATTTTGACACGTTATGTTATATGGACACATTTGAAAATTCTTAGTTGGTTCATTTATAAAATATTTTAATGATGGCTTCTAGAAAAGATGTGAGTAAAAACTTGTGCATAACTAGTGGTAAACGTCATTATGAGCTGTTTGGGAGTAGGACGTTTTTGACGGGTGTTCAAATCCTGGTCCTGCCGGCCATTTAGTCTGCGGATTTTCCGCAGGCTCCATGTGGTTGGGGACGCGAATGCGTAGATGGCTCCCTGCGAAGTTGGATCGGGACGCACTTTGCCCCTTATCCGTATGCAGCCGAGGAATGTCAAGCCGGCTATATTACCTTGCTAGTAACCCTCCAGGGCCGATAGACGTCTTTGCGTGATGCAACCCGCCACGGGCGGAGGAGAGCGAGAAGTAACACCTTTTGACGAATACACTTCTTGACATAGAAATGCCACTCCACAAAGGAACGCATTCATAAGCAGCCGAAGTGATATAGAAGAAGCTGGCTCAAGACAGACAATTGTGGAAGAAACTTGGGAAGTCCTTTCATCCACCTGTGGATTGATAAACGTTGATATTGATGAGAATGATGATATATGTATATATAGGATGAAGACGAAACGTCAAATGTTAGGATTGTTCTCTTTAATGAGATTCCTGGTGTTCCATGTATAGTTCTTTGATGCTGCGAAGTGGTTAGAATTGTACTCTATCATGAATACCAGGTCTAGCACTAAAAACTAACTATGATGTCTTAGCATTTCACCGAGTGACGACGCATTAAGTTTGGAAGCCATCAGCCGCTACGACATACAAATGATGAAAGCACATTATCATCGATACGGTGTTAAATGCACGAAATTTGTCCAAACATTTGATACGGGCGTAGATAACTCATAATCCATGATATTTGATATAAATAGCACAGTGTAAGAAGGCTTAAGAGCATAACTTCGACCTTCTTCGATTTTTGTAGTTTGGTACTCTGGCCTTGCTTTCAAAACGTTATCGATTGATGGGGAAAAGCTGGAGATAACCGATACCTACATTTACCTTGGACATCAGATATCAAGCGACTGTCGCATTGATTAAGAAATTAATCTTCGTTTAAAACTTGAATAGAGACCTTTTGAAAAAAAACTGTAGAATTAAGAGCAATATTCCATTATGTCTTAAAACAAAAGTGTTGAATCAATCCCTCCAGTGCTGACATACGGAGCAGCGACGTGAACCTTAACTAAAAAAGACAGACTGAAGGCAACTGAAAGAAGCCTGCAGAGATGCATGTTTGGTGTAACCAGGAAAGATAAAAAGAGGAACTCGTGGATAAGGAAAATGACAAAAGTAGAAGACATCATGATTAGAGTAAAATCCTTGAAATGGCAATGGGCTGGAGATATTGCCGGAAGGACGGATCACGGATGGACAACTATAATTTTGGACTGGATTCCAAGAGACAGCAAAAGACCCAGAAGAAGACCATATGGGAGATGTGTTAATGGAATTCGAAAGCAAGCGGGAGTGGCATGGAGGAGACTGACTCAAGATAGACTGTTGTAGTAGAAACTTGGGGAGACCTTCATACAGCAGTTGGTTGAAAATGGTTGACATTCATCATGATGATGATGATGAAGGGTTAATATGTTTTATACTGTAATTCAGAAATCAAACTTGACATTTTATCACCGGAGTATAAGAGACATGGCACATACGAAAGCATACAGCACGTAATGAAAATCCTTCTGCTGTGCTTGGATGTGAACGATGTGCGTGTGTCCTCTTAGGTGACTGATGACGAGGCTCTGCTCGATGCTTCAGCTAACGAGAAAACGGGTCACAAGTAGAAAGTTGATTCCAGTACATTGCGTATTTAGAACTAAATGGACAACAGGATGTTATCATATACATCTTTAATGTCGAATTCAATATATCTTTCGTACAGTCTAAAAGTACGCTGCCGGAAAGTGAAAAAAGAACACCAAGAAGGAATTGGCGGACGATCATGAAATTTACATATGTTAATGGGGTCGAGATTACGTAGGTGTGATGTTAATTTTGGGACCAACTGGTGAGCGCTTATGCCACAGCACGGCATAATATGCAAATTATCGTCGGTGGTATTTAAGGAGTACGGCGAAGTGAATGTAATCAGTCGTCGGCGTACGGACACGTGCGAAGACCCTGAAGAAGCTGCAATGCCTGGATATGGAAGACGTGTACGATTTCAGCAGTTATCGGACTTTGAGCGAGGTCGGACTCCGCGAGACCGGGTGGTCGTATCGTCGTATTGCGGAGCGAATTGGACGGGAAGTATCGGTGGTGGTACGATGGTGGCGTAGATGGTCCGAGGAACATTCCCACACGAGAAGACGTGGAACCGAGAGTCACAGACGGACTGATGAGCGGACCGATCGACGCATAAGAAGAGCGGCGTTGTCAAGCAGAACATCCACTGCGACGCAAATCCGAGCTGCCGTTGCACCTGAGGTGACTATGCGAACAATCCGTAACCGTCTACTGGATGCAGGAGTACATGCAAGTGTGCGTCTGGCATGTGTACCTCTGACTCCAGCCCACCGTCAGGAACGGCTGCAGTGGTGTCGCCAACGTCTGCACTGGAGAACGCAATGGCGATCTGTCGTGTTCAGCGATAAAAGCAGATTCCTCTTGGGAGCCTCCGATGGCCATATGCGTGTTCGCAGACGCACAGGGGAGCGTCTCCACTCGTCTTGCATCCTCCAGCGACACACAGGGCCTACACCTGGTCTCCCGGTGTGGGGAGCGATCAGCTATCACTCCCGTACACAACTAGTGTTTGTACCGGGTACGTTAAACAGCACCTCCTACATCAACAACATCATTCAGCCCGTTCTTGTGCCATTTGTAAGGTCGGTCCATCGTGGTGTTTTCCAGCAAGAAAACGCACGCCCACACACGGCACGTGCAACGCAACATGCACTTCAGGGTGTGAGACAACTTCCATGGGCTGCACATTCACCGGATTTGTCCCCCATTGAGCACGTGTGGAAATTTATGGGACAACGACTTATCCGGTCTCCACGGCCTGCCACGACCATCCCCGATTTACACGTTCAGGTTGAGGATGCTTGGAACTCAATACCCCAAACTTACATCCAACATCTGTACGACAGACTCCATGCCAGAATTGCACAGTGTGACGCAGTTCATGGCGGTTCAACCTCGTACTAACCATGTTACATGGAAATGTTATTTTTCAGTTTACCAGCAAATACAGCTGTATTTTGCCATAATGTTTTGAACACGTTATCCTCTGTATTCCGTTATTATGCTGTATAAATTTCGTTGGTATCAGACGTCTCCTTCTTGGTGTTCTTTTTTCACTTTCCGCCAGTGTATTATACAAATGCCGAGTCTGGATTTTGATTTTAGAGTTTTTGTCTTTGAGAAATTTACTCACTCTCCTAAATGATATAAACTGAACTGATAGTTTATTATGCACACCCGTCTAATAATGTGTGGGGATATTGGCCTATTTTCTGCCCTAACAACAGCAGCAACACGTCCCGTCGTGACATGGTCTCTACCTGGTGCTGCCGCTCAAAATCCCAAGACAGTGGTCCGTAAGGCACAAAGAGTTGTAGTTCGTTGAGTTTCGGGCTCGAATGCATGGTTCCACTTTGTTCTATAGATGTTCAGATTTGGAGAGTCAGAGGGCAATTTGAGATTCGCTATCTCACTGCAATGTTTCTCCAACGAATGCATCGACAAATGGGAGCAATTAGTCGGGGCGCTGATATGTTGAACGACGGCAGTTTTCTGTTTAAAATGAATAACCATGGATGGTTGTAACTTGTCGACGAGTAGGTCAGCATAACCTTGTTCAGTTATGGTGGTGTCAATACGTAAAATGTTCTCAAAGATCCACGGGGGTTAGCTGACTACAAACTAAGTCCTTCAGATCATTGGGCAAAACAGTAGACTAAGTCTGTCACTACCATGTGATCACCACACGCACACACACATATCTGCAGCTGCTCGCGTGCGAAGAAAGTATGCTAATGATTTTAGTGGTAGGTGTGCGGTCCATTTGAAGACGCATATATGCTCTAAAGCATTCTTTCTTTGGTTTCTAAAGCGTTGCAGTAGAAAATGAAAAGCAGCGAACAACAGTAATGTCTGTTCTTCTGGTGAAGACAAAATAAACGAATTTCTTCACTCACCGATGTAAGCGTCTTTTGGGTGACCTTTTCCTGTCTAAATGCAATAATTTCCATTCCTCGCTCGCCACTAAAATACTTGATGCAATCTCACTGTCTTTCTCTTCTGCTGAGTGATTTTTCAATTTCCATATTCTGCAGTTTATGCATACATTAAATATTGTTACGTATCTCCCCGATACATAAATACGTATATATCAAAATTAAACACCGCCGTATTCCGCTGCTCTTTTATGCATTTTGTTTGATTATTTCTATCAAATAAATCAAAACAAGCTTGTTTTTCTTGGCATCACCACTCAGAAATGCATTTATTCAGTATTTCGCTTTCATACGAGCTCTCGATTTATCTTCGACCTTCCTCTTCTTCTTTGGTGTTTGTAGTTTTGTACTCTGGCCTTGCTTTCAAAACGTTACCAGGTATCATGAAAAGCACTTAGAGCTGTTCTCTCTCTCTCTATTGCACAGTTAGTTCTCTTTCCTCTGGAGTGAAGCCGAAGTTGCACTGCTCGTATTTCTGGCCTTTGCATTATTGATACTACAGCGAAAAGGATTTTGCGTGGCTCTAAGATTGGTGAATGTCTTTGAAACTAGCGAATCTACTTGGGAAAAAAATGCTTTTGTATTTTGTATCGTTGTGCAATAACAAAGAGAGAAAAAATGAAAATATGTTGGGTATCGACTGATTTTATCGAGTATTGTGTAAAAACATGAAATCCGTGGGCGATTATATTAGGATTATAATAATAATCTTACTATAACTAATTCTTTAATTCTAGATAAGTGCGGCATTTTTTTTTTTCGGTACGGTCCTGCCTAGTTCTTTCAGAGCAGTGGTTCTCAATCTGTTTGCTCACACGGTACCGCAAAAATGCTACAGAACTTACTGAAGAAACCCTGCCTGCCCGTATCCAGCCAGTTCTAAAGCTGGGCAAATACGTTCCTGGTAACTTAAGTAAGGAAAATATTTATTTAAGTATTTGCTATAAACGTAATTCAAAAATATAGTGAAATACCAGCATTTATTTCAATTTTTTTAATCGTTACAAGGAAAAAAACAAATCACCTAACTTTGAAATGAATTTTTACATTCCTGAGCATTTTATTGGCATTTTAGAAAACGACAAAATAGGATAACTATTAAATTTAAAAAATCATAATGGCATACATCATGATTATTGAAAAATACTATTATCTAAAACTATTTTATTTGAAAATATTCTTTGATTTTTCTCTCTACATTAAACTGAGCTTGTAACTAATGAGATGGGTGTAGTTGTCTTTCAGAGACATATTTTTTCAGTGAGGTTCAATGTCGGATATCTAGAACATAGGGATCGAGTGTCTAGTTTGTTTCTTTTCTTGGTCTTAGTCAGTGCGCATTTTGGAAATGCTATCTCAAAACGGTATTTTGAAGCAAAGAGCAGTAGTTTCAGTTTCTGGGTTTTCACTTCTAAGCTGGATCCAGCATTCAAAGAGAGAAGCCGATTTGGAGTGTCATTCAGGTTCCTCTCAATCGCTATGACGATAAGCTGTTTGATTTCTCGGAGTAGTAAGTCTAAATACTCTATTAAGGCCCAAAGCGAATTTCGGGGCCAACGCATATCTTCCTTTGAAGGTTAAAATATTCTTTGATTGTAGATTCTATATTTTGAGATGTTCTGTTATATCGGAAGTAATTTCGGACGGAATAAAGGTCTCTGATTTAGAAACGAAATCGTAAAGTGTAGGGAAGCACTCAATAATTTCTTGAGCGTTTTACAACTCTGCATCATTTTTTTCATAAGTTAAAAATAACATATTTACCCTGAAGTAACAGGTTCAGTTCCTAGAGACTCTAAATAATATAAGCGAAATAAGACAAAGATTGCCACCACTCGGAGGCACACAATCGTGATAATGCGTTGAATGAAAATTCAGAAAGAAACAATATGACTTCATTCCGTAAGGTGAAGATCCGGACCTGAACCTTTCCCCAAAACAACCATCTTACTTTCATGTGAAACAACAGTCTTGAATTCGCCCCCACTTCCTATCAACAGGTTTTTCCCATGTTAGTCTCTTTTCTTTGACATAAACTTCTACCAAGTTAAAAAAGCATGCTGCTCGTTAGTGCGAGACTTCAGGTGCTTGCAAAAAAATCGTCATCATTTGAGTTATTTATGCACTGGGCGACAACATGAAGTACTGCAAGTACGGCAACGTTCGTTGTCTCATGAAGGTGTAACGCGTAACATCCACTACATTTATTGACTCAATGACTTTATTTTCAATCTCCCTGCTCATTCCATGAATTCGTATAGAAACCGTAACGTTTGAGAGGGGCGCAGATTTTGTTTCTAAATTTTCCACCAATCATAGTTTCAGCAACGTCTATTATTTATGGCTTTATAAGAGTCTGCAATTGTATGCGCTTTCTCATCTTTAGCTATACGGTAATTGGCTTGAAATGATGATGCACACGACTTCTCACTGATTGGCTTGAAATCAATGAGAAGTCGTGACTGCCAATATATTCTTCCGCCATTCTCCCAGCTGGAGAGGATAGGTTTTTCGAACTTTTATATAATTCTTCCAACCTACACAGAAAAACTCCACAGTTGGGTTTTATATTAACTATGATTTATTTTCAAGTGTCACGGCTTCTTAGCTGGAACTAATGATTTTTTTTTATATTAAACGTTTTGTAACAAACTACATACTAGCCATTTTGGGCAGTAAGATTTCCCACAGATGTGAAACCGTAAGAACAGCAGCAGTAAAGGTGTAGATGATTTGTTTTAGGGGAACGTAGTATTTTTAGAGTTTAAAGACTGGGCGAATTGACGTACATACGTACACAGAGGAAGAGAGAGAAAGGAAGATAGAGAAGATGATCCTGTCTCATAACTGTGAACAAAGAAAGGATATTACCTAAAAAACTGTTAATAGTATTGTTTTACTTTTCGCAGAGGAATGTTCCTTTATAAGTTTCAGTTACAAAAAAAAACACGCTACTGTTAGACGTCACTTTAAACAATTCGAGGGTGACATCTTCCGCGGAAGTCAGTGCAGCTTTGGTCAGAGGCCAGGTTTGGAATTGTTACTAAAAAATGAATTACTCTCATCTTTGATTTCTGTATTTTAAACTAGCCAGCAGCACCGTTCTAGTTGAAGAATTCTGCCAGGTGGATATTGTATGGGATGATATGACAGTAAAACAGTCAAATGCGATCATTACCTCTAGCCGAAAGTCTGAAGGACAAAGTTTACTGCCTCAGGACAAAAGCTAAGAAAACTGCGAAATCAGTGTCAAAACATTTAAACTAAAAATCTTACACAAGTAAGAATGGAATTCATAGGTATAAATAAAACAATACTCCCGAATTTCTTCGGTACAGTTTAGCAGCGTTTTTCTACGTACTTGTGTTTGCAACTATTTTATTTAGGGGAACGCCGTCCCCCTTACCAGTTTCTAAAGAAAACGCCGTTCCCGCCCACTTTCACTACTGAAGACAAGTATTGTACGTAGTATTTCCTGATTTTAATGTTTCCTTATTTGTAATCTGAACAGAAGTTTCAGGATTGTTGCTGTTGTGTGGAACCTCCTGCGTTTCATTATTAAAATTGGGAATTTCCTCTTTTTGGTTCCTCTTAATTTAAAGGTGTTTTTTTCTACCTATTATTCATGACAAAACTGACGTTGTATTCGAAGCTTCGCGAAACGGGACACTGAACATCCCGTGAGAAGTGGGTCGTCAGTGGTTGTAAGAATCGGGAAGCTCCTGGAGCGAAGCAGCAGCGGATTGTCCTGCGCTATCAGTTGAAGAGCGATTAGTGTCAAATGCCGTAGTACGAATTTTAATACCTGCATACACATTTAGGACCGCCAATATATTCTTCCGCCATTATGCATTTTAGGAACCTCTACACCTGTTCACGGAACCCAATTTGAGAAACGCTTCTGTAGAGTGCTATCACGATATATACAATTACCTGGTGTCTTACAGAGTAAAATGTATATTTGCTTAGCCCCATTTTTTGTTCAGCTGAGTAAGCATAACACTGATAGCATGAATAACTCTTACCACTTCAAAAATTGGTGACTTCTTGCCAGTCAAGATTTTCTAAGATTCCCAAACTTCAGGTACTTAAGCCAAGAGCATGATACTTTATCAAATGTAATACTAATACGATGTAGATACCATACAATCTAGTAGAACAGTTGGCTGACACTCTGTGTTCAGTATGGGAGGAGGACGTTTCTGGCGGGGATTAGAACCCCGGTCTGCTGGCCGTCTCTGTATGGTTTACCGGAGGGTTTCCCGAAGACTCACGAATGCGTGAATGGTTCCACATGAAGTCGTCCACGGACGCATATTACCCGTGATTCCATCCCCTACCCTTCCCAGCTGTGAGCCAACCAGCCACCCAATCAAGTCAGCATGACTACGAAACCTCCGTCACGACTTCTATCCTTAGAAGCAGCGATGAACTTCAATGACCCATATAAGCTGTAAAAAGAAAAGAACAGAACTGATACCACGGATGTTCTCATTTTCCTCAAAACTTAGAATGCACCAAAAATTGTGGAATTATCAAGAACCCATCAATAAAAGATGTATCCAACCTTAGTGATATACACATAATTCCATTCGCAATTTCGAACGACATCGCACATGACTATAACCTATAGAGATAATTATCTAGCAGGAAATGCGAAGAGTCTTGGTTACGGTTAAAAAATGAAAGAAAGAAATGTTAACCATGATTCTGTGGACGTCAAGATCAAAGGGTCAAAAGAGATTGGTGAGAACCGTGCAAGCTGGCAGACTAGCCATAACCCGACAAATCACAGAAGAATTCCCCCTTGACGTGCTAATGGTAATCTTTGAACACACCACGTATTGTACCACGTCGTGAATGGACTATAACAGCCGCCCATCATGTCGTAAGTTTGCGCTGACCACGTCGAACTACCATCAGTTTCTGTTTACACGATCACCGATTTCTGGAAGTTCCTTGCTTGCCGCACCATTCACTGTAAACGCTTGCGGCGGTTTTGCGTGAGAAGACTAGGAGGACGCCCGTTGGGAGATGCTGAAATAACACCCCTGGCGTCAACTGTTATGACAGGTCAAAAATTGCTAAGATCACTCGTTTTTCCCATTTCTACCATGGATCGAACATTAACTGATGTTTGGCTAGCTGGCCTTCCTGATTTACACTGCATACCCTGCTTGTCTTACGTGTTGTAGTGAGCCATTTTTGTAACGGGGACAGTTTAGTGTATTAATATATAGACCGCAAGAGGCCAGACGTACCAGTACGGAGCCGGTGTAATAGGGAAAAGAAATTACTTGTAGGAGTTTCAAAGGTGAAGGATTGTAGACACTAAAAAAGCCGGAGTCAGGATTTCAGCAGCTGCATGAATTGATGACTCTTCAAAGAACACAGTAGGGAAGGTAGAGCGGGAATGGTTCGAAGACGGGCACACACACACCCATTGTTTCGGAAAGGGGAGGGAACCACTAGGTGACATTGGTGATGACCGCCAGTTGTCACATTCTGTCCAAATCTGCAGACTGTTCAACATCCCTCAGTTTGCTGCAGACCATAACCTGAGAAAAGTCTGCGAGTACACAATCCAGCCGACGCTTTTACGAATGGGCCGAAAGAGTCTGTGACCAGTGCATGTGCCGATGTTCTTCAACCGTCAGCGATAGCTCTGCGTACAGTCGGCACAGGAACACTCTGTATGGACATTAAATGACTGAAAAGGTGTATGCTGGTCCGATAAGTCGGAGGTGCCGATTGAAGCGTCCGTATTTGACGCCGCGCTGGTAAACAGCTGCAGCCACTCTGCACTATCGAAAAGGTACAGGCCAGTTGTGTCAATGTCATACCACAAAGTTTCTTATTATTATCATCATTGGGTACCCTCGTCCCAGTTGAACACACCTTCACTTCTAGGTTCTGCTAGTCATTGTTTCGGACGAAGTCTTGCCCTACGTGATGACCGTGTGTCCGGATGGCTCTGAATTCTTTCATCTAGATAATGCCCCGGTCACACGGCCCGAATTGTGCAGAAATGGTTCAAGGATCCTGTCCAAGCATTTCACTTGTTCTACTAACCACCAAACTGGCCCCACGGAATTATCACAGAACGTTTTTTAGTGCAGTGAAACGCAGCTTGCGCCATTCTGCTCCAGTGCCCCGCTCACTCGCCAAACTCCATGATGTTATTCTACCCAGCTAGAACAAAATATCTGAACCTTCCGCGCATTGTTGGAGTCGATGTTATGTCGAGAGCAAGCAGATATTGCAGCAAAAGGCCACAATATCTTCTTAATACCAAAAAACACTCAGATGTATTTTGCGTTTCAAAGCTGAGATATGAATGTTATATTTTCCTATAGGTACAACTAACTGCTTCTCTACAATTAGACTTTTTGCGTTTTTGAACTTCGTTGACTTTCCATCAATTATGTAATCCTAATAATCGTTAATTCTAACATTGTAAGAAGCTGATAACGCCGATATATATATGATGATGATTTTGAAAAAAAGTAAAATCGACACAATTAATTAAAGACCAAATTAATTGCATCGGTTTTCCTTTTTTTGAAATTAAACAAAAACCGACGCAATTTTTTGTTTTTATATCCACGTTTTACCCCGTTTTCATTTACTTTATTTACCTCTTGAAAATGCAAAGCCTGGTAAAAAACACGTTTACGAAATTATAAAAGGTTTTTCTAGCACCTAAAGAAGTTCCTCTTTATACGTCAAAGAAATAATATGAAATCCGACTAATTTGTGACGTGTCTCTTGCACAGTCTTGAAGGAAATCTGAACAACTCAAGAATATTTTTTTACCGTTTTTTTATCATGCCTCTTCAGAGAACCGCCTCATAAAAATGCATTAAGTTTCCAGTCAAAGCGGCTTCTTTTCTGCGTGCTATAATAATTGTCATGACACATAATGAGAGTTTCCGCTGAATGAACTTTTAGTATGTTATATGCGCTTTAGAAAAAGGGCATTAGTCACCAGTAAGTTGTATGGATAAAAGCTGCCGAAAGCAATATGTCTTTTTGTACAAAGTGACTAGCTTTCTGTTGAAAACCATGAATGTGGAACAGATTCAAGTAAGCATTCATGGAAAAACGCTACTTATAGGAAGTGATGCTTTAATTTTTTTTTTTTCGATTCTTTTCCTGGATTTGGAACGCTCTCGTAAAACAATGACTCGGTCTTTTCGAAGCGATAACATCTTGCAACACTATAATGATTGGGGATAAGAAACGGCTTTATAAACTTTGAGAGGAAAATAAAGTATTTCTGAAAGGATACATGAATAAAAATACTGTTCGATATAAGAAAGGAAAAAGTGTGTATTTCAAATAAAATTAAGAGACCAGGATTATTCAAATTAAAAAAATGAATGCTTTCAAAGGTGTAAGAATTAAAAAAAAGACTGCTGACAAAGAAAATCAATATTGTCAAAAAATCTGTTTCATGCTCAAATGCAGCAAAGATATTATCTAAAATGCAAAAAAATTCGCAGTGAAAATAACGACAAATGTTAAAGAATAAAAAAAAAGTTCACATCTATTGATACTGTGAAGGCAAGAATATACACTGAAGTGCCAGAAAAACTGGTACACAAGTCTAATACTTGGTAGGTAATCCATGGGAGCGCAGGACTGCAGAAATACGACGGGGCATGGACTCCACTAACTTTTGGAAATATGCTGTAGGCAATGCACACCATATTTCCTGCAGAGCGTTCCACAATTCGGGTGTATTCTGAGGTCTCGGATTCCTGTGTTCGTTAGCACGTTGCAAGGCATCCCAAATGTGTTCTATCACGTTCAGATCTGGGGACTTGTGTAGGCCGGCAACACCCCAAACTCAGATGAATGCTCCTCTAAACATGATGTGGCATTCCGACACTTGTTTGGAGGTGCATTGTCCTGTTGGAACAGGCCCAACCCAACGGCATGAATGCAGGACATGAACGGATGTACCTCGTCAGAAAGGATGCGCACATAGCGTTGGCCGGTCACAGAAGTTTGTAGACATAACAGGGGTCCCAGTGAAGTCCTGCTAAACACACCCCATTCCATTACGGACCCCCTCCACCAGCCGGTACAGTTACTTGTTGACAGGCGGGATCCATGGCTTCATGGGGTTTGCGCCACACACGAATCCTTCCATCCACCCGATACAGTTGGAAACGCGACTCGTCAGACCAGGCTACTTGTTTCCAGTCATCAAGTGTGCAGTGGAGGCGCATAGCTCTGTGTCGTGCACCCATCAAGGGGACTCGAGTTGGACGTCAGCTCCCAAAGCCCATATCGTGCAGGGTACGCTGCACAGTCAGGACGCTGATGCTTGTTGAGGCTCCAGCACTGAATTCCGATGATGCCTGCGCAAGTGTTGCACGCCTATCGCGTGAAACGATTCTTGACAGCCGACGATGGTCACGTTCACCCAATGTCTTTTTACGGCCACACTCGTATCGTAGGTTTTAGGTTTTGCCGGAATTCTTGTAGTCACACTACACCCTTGCAATGGTCGTCCGTGAAAATCCGAACTTCGTTTCTACCTCCGAAATACTATGGCCCATCTCACGAGCGCCAACTATGATACCGCGTTGAAAATCGCTTAAATCGTTATTACTGGTCATTCTCATGCTGAAAACAGCTCTGACAGCTGGCAAGGATGTCTATCGCTTTATATAAGCACTGGCGGACGCAACCGAGTACACGCATAGGTGACGTTGCTATGTATTTTGCATAAGCTCGTCTGTACCAGTTTTTCTGGCATTTCAGTGCATATGTATATTGCATGATCACACAAAACATTCAAAAAGAGATAAGAATGATTTCAGTTATGTTGGCATATTTTTAAAAGTATTTCATTGTCAAATATATTTTTACCATGGATCACATCGAAGAAACGGAATTAAAAAAAAAAAAAGAAGGTGAATGGAAAAAAACGCAGAAGTTTTTAGTATCTATGCAAACAAATAAATGAAATCCTGAATTTAAAATTCAGTGTCCAATTATAGCGAAAACATGTAAAGGAGAGATAATCCCCCTACGAAAATAATTTGCGTCTCTCACAGCTTTACTGAAGGACCAAGTATTACCGGCGTGACGCAGGTAATTGATCTCCATCCTTGTATCTGTGTGGTAGGTGAGTGTAGGGGGGTTCTAATTCAGCGGCGGACCATCCGGTTTGCGGTTTTCAAGGTTTACCGCGAATGTAGCCTGATGAGAGGATGAGTCCTGTGTCTTACTACAGGGGTGAAGTACGTGTAAAGACGGCAAATTTGCAGCAATAAATTACGTCGGCGTGGCTTAATTGAGAAAGCATTCGGCTCTGGAGTAGGATGCGAGTTCGAAAAGCTGTCACCGGCAAAAATTTGTATTTACACTTTGATGCTCGATTGTGGAAGTGGATCTACTGTCCGCTGGGTTCTTCGAAAAATGTGTAAAGTTCGTTTCACACGTCGCCTGGAATTAATTTTTCAACGCTTCAAAACTGTGCGTGATACTTCTTCCACACATAGTCTGGAATTAAACAGGATTCTCTCTTCTTCAGCGTGGTTGCAGCCGGCTGACCCAGAAACTAATGATTTTCTTCAGCCGGCTGACCCAGAAACTAATGATTTTCCTCCCGCCTTTCTCAAGGGGGACAGGCCCTGACTACTGACTAGGCTTGTAAGGCACGGGCCTAGGGCCCCCAATTTTCAGCCCCCCAATCCCAGTATTTCACCACCCCTCCAAGCTTTTGATTTTTTTTTTTGTTATATTTTTTACTTTTGAGGTTTCTTTTGAGAATGTGTATCTAAACATCAAATTTCATAGTATATTTTGGCCAATTTGGAAGCAAAATTAATACGACGTGTACTGGATCAAACTTTTACACTGTTTCTTTATGAAGAGAATGGTGTTTGTTTCAGTAACTTAGAATAAACCAGTCCTGAGTAATGTAAGTTACCGTAAACACCTGCTAACGTAAAAAACAGCGCGCGCTATGAAACAAAAATGGCCGCCATTGGAGTTACGAAAAAAATAAAAGAATTCTTTTTGAACTCTACATTCACACAGGTAACCACAAACAAAAAAATTTATTTTTTTCTAAAATGGTCAAGCAACCTCTGTTGGATCACTTGACATGGAATTACCCCACTACCATATGATTTCGAACTAACGTTCTCATCAGGTAGCCTACGTACCAACAAGTGGTTGCATCGACATATGTCCGTATGTTTATGAAGGGGGTAGGGTAAAATGCTTGGGAAAACCACACGTGGGATAGAAAAACTTCTCTTCCGGTGTCCATAATCCCCGTTTGAAAACAAATTAGGAATAGCGGGGGGTATTGCTCAATACAAAGATAGTCCATGTGAAATGCGTATACGTAGGTTTAGCAGAGAAAGAAAAATGAAAAGTGTAAACAAAAAAGACATCGGAAGGTGTAGTACCAAGCCGCCATCCATTCGTTGAAGTAGGACCGGAAGAGGATGAAGTTCCAACTTGAAGAATTCTTTAAAAAAAAAAAAAAAAAAAAAAAAAAGAACCTGCCCAACATAAGACCAACAGATACATTCATAAATGAACTAGACAGTAATTGTGGACCAAAAAAAACAACCCAGGTAAGCGTGCAAAATCGTCGTATAGCGGAGCCTCAGGTAGAAGTGTAGGGTAATTAAATTTTCAGTAAATAAGACAGCAACATACAGAACATTATATAATAACAAAAGTGTAGGCAGAAAACTGTCCTGAAAAAATATAGAGAGGTGCTATTGAGAATGGGATTATGTTTTTGCTGTAGGGGCCCCGCAACGCTTACTGTGCCTAGGGCCCCATAAAACCTTAAGAGGGCCCTGAGAGGCATACATGTGACGTACTACAGAGGTGAAGCAAATGTCATGACGGCAAAAAAACAGCCATAAATTCCATAGGTGTAGCTTAATTGGGAAAGAATTAGGCTCCGGAGCAGAAAGATGCCCATTCCATCATCATCACCAGCAAATATGTGTTTTCACAGTTCCTGAAATCTTCCCTGGACGTATCGAACTATTGCTAACGATCACCCCTTGACACTTAATGAGAAAATCAACGGTAAACCACCTTATCATAATTCCTATTCCTCTGGATGATCTTCACCATGTCTGTGCGCAGCCTATGGAGTTGAATGACCTACGTCCTTGTCTGGATATGTCACCTGACGAACAATATAATAAGTACACCGAATGGCCACTTTATCAATAACATCATCACGTAATGTATGAGAAAAGTATTTGGCATTGCTACTGAAATATCACTTGCAGGTAAGAGTTGCGCTTAACGAAATATGAATCAGAATAATTAACGTAAAACTTTTAAATGAATCATGCCTTTTCCATAGTATTTCTAGAATGTTGAAACCTAACATGAGCTAAATGAATGCCTTGCCTGAAATATTAGTTTCCTACATTTGGTGAACATGGGGAAAGACAACGGAGTCACTGTTGATTTTAATTTAGTACATACGAAAACGTTGAAGGGCGACATTTTTTCATAAAATGTATCCAAAATCCTGAGAAATATCACTATCCGTGAAAATTTGTTCTCTCCGCCCCGGTGGCGCAGTGGTCTAATCGCTGACTTATGGCCAGGCGTCCGAGGTGGGTATGGGTTTGAATCCCGGTGAGGTATCGATGTCGTATTTGTCTTACGGCGCTAGCTCTCACCCTTCTCTGGAGCCAATGGCCCTAAATTAGGGCAGGGAGAATACTTATAGCCCATCGAGTTGTTCATGATGGTTTTTAAACCCTAAACTTAAAAAAATTGCTCTCAAAATTTGAGCTTCCGAAATGTTATACTTTTAATCAATGCTTGTTTCAATATTTGGTTATTCAAATCAGACATTCGGTTCGACTTCATTCCACAAACGATCCATGGGGTTCACATCTGGGGAGTTAGGAATCCTCTGAAGTAGGATTAACTGATCTGAATGTTCTTAGAACTATTCCAATACAGTTTGGGTTCGAAGACAACAAGGGGTGTTACCTACTGGAAGACACCGTGGCTGTTAGAAGAAAGACTGGAATATGACTCTGTGAACGGGCTTTGCAATGATTTTGATATAGTTCTTAGCAACCGATTGTTCTCCTATACGTAGAGTAGGAACCCAGTGCATACGGCCCTGGTTGGCGAGTGGTACGCGGCGTTGGCTGCCAATCATTTGTCCGAGATGGGTCCAGATTTGAATCCCCGGAAGCTATGGATCATGTGTTTGTATTATGGCACTCTCTCTCTCTGTCTCTCTCTCTCTCTGAACCAGTGTACCTGAATTAGAGATCTTTTAAAACTTTTTTCACTCTACCCCTGGTGATCTTATGCCCATGCAGGACACAACTGGCTGTGACGCTCTTCAGCTGTTGTACACCAGCCAATGAAAAGTACGGCGCAGACTTTTGCTACAAATTGTTTTCGCAATCTTTGAAATGTACTTTGAGATAATTTGCTCCACCGAAAATGATGTATTGTCCACATGATACGCCCTGCTTGTATGGACAGGATACTTGTTTTTTTTTATCGCCATTCTGCAAGTTCTGATACACCTCCACCATAGCAGATAAGAAACATTCCACTAGATGTGCTATTTCAATAATGGAAAAATCTGCCTTACATCAAGAATCATATTCCGGTCAAACTCAGTTAAAGCGCGACGTTTGCCCAATGGTGTTTAGGTTGACAGAGCTTCTCACTCCATTTGACACTAATACACACTGGCAAACAACAGTCTTCATCAAGAGGGCCTCAAATTCAAATGGTACAGTCCACGTTTAGACTGTTGTAGTGATGATCATACTTAATTAAATGTTCACTACTTGCATATGAGATAGAAAAAATATTTTCACCTATATGTACGTAGACACGAAAAAAACTATGAACCTTACGTATAGAGAACTTAGCGAAATGTTTCCGTTTTGATATTTGGAAAACATGTTCTATGAAATCAGTTTGAAATTGCCCTGAGATACTCCAAGTTTCCATATTAAAGACATTTTTATCTGTTGAAGTCTCGATGTCTTTTGCGCCTTGGTACTTCTAAAGTTATATTCAAGGTGGTTTATCTTCATTTCGGGTTAGTGGTTTAAGGAAGTGGGTGGAACAAAAACCGGAGAATAAATGCCACGCCTAGACTCTACAAGTAATATCCGAATAGAAAATTATTGATCGCGGCATCCATGGTGTACCATAGGTAGCTAATGTGAAGATTGTACACTGATTGCATGCTGAATTACTTTCAACTGAATCCGATACCTCCGTCTGCCTATGAAGAAATATACTACAACGCAACTTCAGTTATTTAACCAAGATTTGAACCTGGTTCAATAGCCTATAGTCTTCCCCATTACCATTGTACTACACTGCACACTTTTCGAGCCATTTTACCCGATTTCTTTCGTGAACTAACGAAGCATATTTCTGATTCAACCTTTTGCGTGAAATGGCAGAAAAACACTGAGTTTCACGAATTCGCCGTCCGTGAATTATTAAAAATCTTCCTGTTAATCTTTTCCCGGTTAATAACGGCAAATTCTGTGTTTTCATAATCCTTTCTGAAATTCCTTTTGTATATTAACGGGGAAATTCTGTTCTCACTTTTTCCATATCCATGTGAGGGAAACTTTCAGGTAAATAGGAACAGTTCGCGGGATTACTTAAGGTTTGATTAACTATTAAATTTCAATCGCCTGTAAGAGGACCCGATTTTGAAGTTTTGTGGCGAGATCGAATACCATTGATGTACCATATCGCATGATATTTAGGTTATTATGGCAAGAGATATTCCTTCCCCTTTGCCCCCATTTGGTGCAACAGCTATTGTAAATTGTGTTACTTTAACTACTCGGTTCCTTACAGTATCATACGGGTGAATGGATGATGTCTGTATATCCGTCTGTGGAACCTTTAATACAAAAGCTATTATAAATATCAAAAGTAAATTTTATATTTAAGGATTTTGTGAATTTTTTTTTTTTTTTGATTGAAGGTTTAACGACCACCGTGAGAAACTCAATGGGCTATAAGCAGTCGCCCGTCCCGAATTTAGGGTCCCTGGTTCCAGGGAAGGGAGAGAGCCAGTGCCGTAAGACAAACACAACATCCATGCCTGACCGGGATTCGAACCCGGACCCCGTTCGGACGAATGATCAGAGGCCATCGCTTAGACCACTGCGCCACCGGGGCGGCTTTTGTGAAATAATACTATAAAGCAGTACATTTCACCTTTTCTTAAACATCATTTAAGATCATTTTCAGTGGGAAAAAAAAATCTCAATTTCCTAGACGTATTCTGCTGCTTCGAAAAATCCTGTTGTAAGAATGCAATTTGTGATAAGACCCCATACAGCAAAAATAACATTATTCTGAGTTTTATATCTAGGGGTTTTGTGAAATAATACTATGAAGTAACGCATTTTACCTTCTCTTAAACGTAACTGAAAGTCATTGTCAGCATACAATTTAAATTTCTGGAGTTCCAATACATTCAGTTGCTTTGAAAAATCATGATGAAAAAAAATGTAATTTGTGATAAGCCTTCCTATAGCAAAAACAAAATTATTATAAACCAATTCAGAAAAATAAGCTCCTACAAAAAGAAATGACTGATTAACTCGCATTGCTAGCCGAAAACATTTCATCATCATGCGATTCGAGTCCTCATCATTTCTACCTTAAACGTGATCAAAGAATAAATGTCGTTCTAGGTGAGTCGGTAGCGCACTTTCCTGGCGTCTAAGCAGTGCCGGAATCAATACTCACCAAGGACAAAGACAAAGGAGAGTTTCAACTAGACTCGAGGAAATAATCTGTGCTAAAGGGACTAACATTTTGGAAAAAAATCTGTATCAAAACGGAAAAACTCGAAACTGGCTTTTCTGAAAAAGAAAAAAAAAGCCAGCATTACAGCCAGACTTTCACGAAATTTCCATTTTGAAAAGAAACTTTTCAAAATGGAAATTTCGTGAAAGTCTGAGGCCTACAAGCAACTTTGCTGTACGTTAATATTTTCAGGAATTTTCTTTGAATTCAAACCACTTAGATTTTTACAGTGCACGAAGTTACAGAATGCGATGAAATGTTGACGAACAGAACCACGAATTCAATTATTGTAACTTTATTTTTCTTCCTCCCACTTAACATCTGCCTGGTGTACGCGTATAAAACTACATCGCCAGTACAAAGTTAGACAAGAAACTGTGAGAGACGTCTAGGAGATTCACAACGATGCAGAGCCATTGGATGGTCAGATGTCGGCCAGTAAATTACGTAGATAGCTGATGTCAACCATTTTGGGATTTCTGTGTTGGAACCAATTTCAAACAATTGGAACTGTCGCTCAGGGTCCTGTTCTGGGTAGCCTAAGAGTGACGACCTTTTAAGATGGTCGCCACATCGCATTCTTGGGAGAAAGGAAGCGAAACGAAAAATCACTCTTGTGCGTTCGAAACTCATTGCAGCCACTGGTAGTTAAATGTCCTGGACCAGAACGTGAGAACCCTATACCCGTAATCATGTTCCATGTATGTCGTTACATGCTAACCACAGGCGTGCCCAACTAGAATAGTGTCACGATCATCTCTAATGGACTTTAGTACAGTGGCGTTTTTCTCTGGAATGAGACAGCGGGACTGTTTCAGTCATCAGACGCTAGAACCCACTATACGTCTCGTGACTTTACCGAACGAGGTGTTTTTTGGTATGGAAGTGTGACTGTGTGCAGTGGTTGCCGTGCCGACATCCATCCACGTTTTTTTTTTCTAAAGGTCCAGTGACCATCAAAAAATACCGGATGAGGTTTTCTGTTTCTACTCGAGGCTGTAGTAGATACGTATCGCGTGGGGAGTTTGCGTAGGTTTCCTTCTATGGACAATAACTTGCGTGCACATGAATCTATCGTCGTCGACTCTTATCCTGGAAAACAAGGCATAAAAAGAATGAAGTGGCCTGCATTTGTCCACGTCTTACGTCCATTAAACGACTGTGGCATATCGAGAGGAGCTATGCCGCCCCAGTGGCGCGGTGGCCTAAGCGCTGGCTTCTGGCCATTCTCTCAAGATGGGCTTGGGTTCGAATCCCGGTGAGGCACGGATGTTGTGTTTGTCTTACGGCACTAGCTTTTTCGCTGACCTGGAACAAGCGGCCCTAAATTAGGGACGGGCAACTCTTTACAGCCCATCGAGTTGCTTTCTCACGGTGGTCGTTAAACCTCCAAACAAACAAAGAAAGATTAAAACAAGTTAGTAAAATAATGCAATGCATTGATTATGATACGCTTTCCAACATACCAGAAATTATTACTCAAGTTATGTGGATAATGGCTGTGGAATAAATCTCGCTCCTGTGTCCTGACCTTTGACCCCATTTCGATGATATTCAACAGAACCGGTTCAGTATACCACCGGCACAACATGATAAAGTTTTGTTGCAAAAGAAGCAGTTTTACGCAAGTTATGAGAATAATGGCTGTGGAATACATCTGGCTTCTGTGCAATGTTTTTTGACCCCATTTCGTTGATATTCAACAGAACTGGTTCACTATACCTCCGGAACAACATGATAAAGTTTTGACGCAATCCAAGCGTTTTAGGTAAGTTATGATGCACAAGGGCAATGGAATGGATCCCACTCCAGTGTCCTGACCTTTGACCCCATTTCGCCCATTTTCAATAGGGTTCGTCCCCAGTGGTTTCCTACCACATACTAAAATTTCATAGAAATCGAACCATTGTTACGCATGTTATGACGCATAAAGGCAGTGGAATGGATCCAGCTCCTATGTCCTGACCTTTGACCCTGCTTCTCCCATTTTCAATAGGATTCGTCCCCATGTGGTCCCCTACCACGTACTAAAATTTCGTCGAAATCGAACTATTTTCACGTGAGTTATCGAGCGGACGGACGGACAAAGCTGGAGGATATACGCTTCTTCAATCTACGGTTGGAAAGCGTAAAAAAAAGGAGGCATGTTGTGTGTGTGTGCTGACCTACAGATATCTCCCCCGAAACCACCAAGACCTAAATTTCTTTTCGCCATTAGGAAGTTATGACCTTTCACTTGCTAGATAATCTTATTGAGATATTACGACTGGTCAGTGCTAAATCTGCTGTAGTTCCAGTGTGAGTCACATTCCATTTTGTCTTAACCCACTTTGTATATACTAAACGCGCACAGGATTTTTGCGCTGTATCTTTGAGGCATGGATACGTCATTTCATAGGAGTCTGTATTATTTCATATTTGTAAGTCATGTACACTCTATATCAATATACGAAGCTGCAAAGTTTGAAATTAACTGGTTCATTTCGTTTTGAATTACTCCCATTTTCTTTTTCCGTGTTTAACTTTTGAAGAACGGTGTATACAATGGGTGTCAATAGAGTTCATAAAATGCAGAGTAAAAATAGCCAGCAGGTAATATTTAAGAAAACTTGCTTCTCTGGTCTTTAACATACTTGTTTTTCTGGATATAATGCCCTTTTGACATCGTTCATATAGTCGCTGAAAGCTATGGAAAAAGTATTCATTTGTTACAGTCTGCAGCTGTGTTGTAACCTTCGTTTCAGTGTCCAAAATGTCTGCAAATATCTTCCCTTTCAGCACCAATTTCAGTCTAGGAGACGAAACGTAGTCCTCCGGTGCCAGATCAGTCGAATACGGCGAGTACTTTAACGCAACGACGGCACAATTTGAAGCAAAATTTGACATTGGCTCTTTGCTTCAGTGTCAACCGTTAACAACGTCCACCTACGTACATCAACTGCAGCTATATGTCACACCCTTTCTCACATCTTCGCGGAGGTTTCATACGTGCTCGCTCATGTACTTGACCGCATCGTGTAAGTTACCACACCTTTCACAACCTTTCCTTTTACGTATTACGAAAACATTCCCCGAACTTTATTGACCCACACTGTTTACATAACTTTTCGTTCCATTACTAGACTGGTGGTAAAAGCGACATTATAGCTTACGTCTTCATAAATATTTTCCAGATGATTGAAATTTTGGGACACTCTTGGATATTTTGAGGTATTTGGGGCGCTCCTCTTTAAAAAATTAATAACAAAGTGGAAAAGAGAGAAACATGAACATCACTCATGCCGCATGTTTCTACCTGCGATAATCTGCTCTGCAGTTTCGCTAATAACTTTCCAGAAGGCATAACATTTTCATCTTTTGTAGAATCCAGAGATTGAAGCCTTTTTGAGGGATAGGATTCCGTTGATACTGCTTAAATTATTTTACAGAAAACTAATATTCCACAATGAAAGCACGTTGTTTCAGCGAGCAAACATCTTTGCAAAACTATTACACTTATCTGAGTAAAGCGGTTATAAATCTTAAGATAATTTTCAGTATTACGGTTTTCTTTGCTATTTCAGTACTGATCACATGATTCTTCTTCAAGTACCGTTTCCACAGTGAATGTTAGTCATCACCATCATCATCATGACCCAAGACGATGATTTTCCTGGCGATTATAATATGGTGGTTTTCCGTTTCCTTTCTCATCGCCGCCACTCATATTATCTCATCGAGATCCCCAAACAAAAATGTTTACCTTGAGGCCGGGTTTTATGAAAGCTACGGAAAAACAATTCCTTTCCCCTGTCGTCTCAGCCGTACGGAACATAAACCTGTAACCCGTTATATATGTACTATCTTCTGGTCCCCTATTCTCTACTCCGTGACACATGGCATGATGAGTAAGGCTAGTTTCCCTGTCACGGATATCGTGCCACTAGGGTGAAACAAGGGACTCAAACATCTTCTCTCTCCTGTCGTAAGTTCTGCGCCATTGGTATAGTTCTTTCGGGAAATAGTCAATAAGAAAGGATTGGTATCAATCATCCTTTCTAATTGACTATTTCCCGAAAGAACTATAACAGCGCTTTCTGACGCTTAGGTCCACTCGTTCCACAGCGATCGGCCACCGTTGGCCCGGATGACAGCGGCGAAACAGCGCGGCATTGGCGCAATGAGGCCCCTGGAAGGTTGCGCGAGGCACACGTCCCCATTCTGAATGCAGCAGAGCACGGAGGTCTCAAAGATGATGTGCTTGTGGGTCTGCACGTTGAACCTATTGATTCAAATAGTCCCATAAGTGTTCTATGAGATTGATGTCGGGCGGTTTCGCTGGCCAAGGAAGAACTGAGTCATCGCTGTCGTGTTCCTGCAGCCAGTCACGTACCCTCTTAGTGACGTGGCACGGCGCATTGTCCTTTTGGTAGGCACCACCAGGGTAAACATCCAACATGAAGGGATGCATGTGGTCAGCAAGGATGGAGAGGTAGCCATTGGCGTTCAGAGTTCCATCCAGTAGTACCAGCGGCCCCAGGTCATACCAGAAAAACATACCCCAGACATGCACACTCCCACCGGCGGCCTGTACTTGACCGACAAGCGTGCCCGGGTTTGTTTTGCTTCTCGTGTGTCTGACGCTGTATAAGCCACCGCCAGTCACTTCTGTGGAGTAGAAACCTCGATTCGTCGGAGAAGGTAACCTTTTTCCACTCTTCCACTACCCAATGACGGTAGTCCCATGCAAACTACAGGCGTCGTTAGCGATAGACCTGGGATAGCATGGGTGCCTTTACGCAGCGTCGACTCTGGAGACCCATGAGTAACAGGGTTCGCTCTACTGTTATTTGGGACACGTACGTGGGTGCCTCAGCGTTCATTTTCGAGGGCAACTGCTGCACATTTGCGGGTCGATTGCTCTGTACCAGTCGACGAAGGTGACGTTCTCCTATGGGGTAGATGTCCTTTCGGGCTCCACAGTTATGACGTAGGGAGGTACTCGGTGTGCCAGCGGTCCATTCTTGGCGTACCCTTACTACAGCACCTCGCGAACAGCCCACGAAGTCTGCTGTTTCTGAGATGCTTCCACCCTTGGTGCGGCAGCCGATGATCATTCCTTTTTGAACGTGCGTCAGATCACTACCTCTGCCGATTGTACTCACGTTACGCACTATGGCTCATCTGTCCTGGCAGCCAGCTTATATCTCCGTGTTGTCGACCTTGTCACGTGCGTGGGCGGGAACACTGTTATTTCGGGGTGGTCATATTATTCTGATACGACCGTGTATTCATTCTAGTTGATTTCAGTTCATTTTGCTGACCTCGAGTTAATTCGTTCTAGCCGGTTAAAGGGTTAAATCAACTATGGCTGCGTTAGTCCAAAGGGGTGACCGCCATAAATTGTTCAACATTTCCAAAGAGCAGTGTATGGATCCATGAACATAATTACACTACATTCGGGGAAACCCTGGATGCCGCCGCGGTGGCGCAGTGGTCTTAGCGCAGGCTTCTGGCCATTCGTCCTCAAGGGGGTCTGGGTTCGTATCCCTAGGGGAGGCATGGATGTTGTGTTTGTCTTACGGCACTGGCTCTCTTCCTTCCCTGGAACCCTAAATTTGACCCTAAATTTGAACCCTAAATTTGACCCTAAAAGTGACCCTAAATTTGGGACGGGCGACTGCTTACAGCTCATCGAGTTGCTCACGGCGGTCTTTAAACCCCCAATCAAAAAAGAAAAACCTGGATAACCTTGAAATAGATAATCGGCGATGGGATTCGAATCACGCAGATTTCCACAGAATCATGTGACATGCGCTTTACCACTTGCGCTTCACTTCTGTTGATCACATGATTTACATTACCTTATGAATGTATTTGGAGGCTTCACGGCGCGAAGGAGCAGGCACAGCAATGCAATGCAACAATCAAGATGATTTAAGAAAATTGACATCTTGAGCCGCTAGGAACTCACGACTCAATAAATTAGCTGCTCATCAAGATGTTAGTGACACAACCACTCAATTCAGCTTTGACAGCAACTTACCTTTTGTTCTCTGATTTGAATGTTTGTGATTCCTCAAAAAATGTCATTTCCCGTTGAATTGAGTGATAAGCAGATAGTCTTTCATGGCTCTGTACTTTTAAACAGGATCTAAATGATGTAAACAAATTTGATATGTGTTTTCTAATCAAATATCACACCGATAGAATATCTCGCAAAGTCTTGCACATTTCGTGTTCGTTAAAAGACACTGCAGTGAACAATGCATTTTATATATGATTAAAGATATAAGAAGACGAATATCGCCAAATATAGAGTAATATACACTGCTGGCCACCCAAAATGCAACACCAAGAAGGACACGAGATAGCAAAGCCAGATTTACTGGACAAATAACAACAGATACAAAGATGAAACGATTGAGCTTACAGGCCCGTGAGACTTGCGGAACACGCAGACATCAATAGTTCGTGTGGCCCTCATGGCTGAAAATAATGGCCGCTACACTCCGCGGTATCGAGCGAAAGAGGCTTTGGATGTGGGCTTGGGGTATGTCGGTCCAGGCTGCTTCCACACGTTGCCACAGTTCATCAGGGGTAGCCACGGGTGGTGCTTGCCGGGCCACTCATTTGCAGATCAGCGACCAGACGTGTTCGATGGGCGACATATCGGGAGATCAGGCGGGCCACGGCAACAGTGACACCTGGTGGGCCATGAAGAATTTTTGCACGATGCGGGTCACGTGCGGGCGCGCATTGTCCTGTAAAAACGTGGCCGCTGGCAGGTCCTGTAGGTAAGGGAGGACTACAGGCTCCAAAACGTCGGAGATGTAGCGGTGGCTGTTTATTGTACCGGCGATGTGTACCAGAGGGGTGCGGGTGTCATATCCAATTGCGCCCCAAACCATAACGCCAGGCGACGGACCGGTATGGCGATGCATCATGCAGGTGTTATACAGTCTCTCGCCGCGGTGCCGTCACACGCGGATCCAACCATCGTGGGTTTGCAGGCAGAAGCGGAATTCGTCGGAGACGACAATGTCGTGCCATTCCGTAGTCCAGGTGCGGCGTTCAACGGCCCACTGCTGCCGCACTCGCCGGTGGTGTAACGTCAATGGTAATCGGAGTAATGAGCGCCGTGCGACAAGTCCCCGCTCCTGCAGACCACGTCGAACGGTTCGTGCTGACACAAGTTGTTGCGCAACACACTCTATTTCCTGCGCTAACGTTCATTATGTGGCGGTGCGAGCCGTCAATGCCCGCCGCACAACATGCCGGTCCTCTCGTTCGGTGGTGTGCCGCAGCTGCGGCAATCACTCACGTCGGTCTGTCCGTCCCTCCTGCACCCAGCGAATCCGTACTCGCCTCACTGTGGCTGGATGTCGTCCCACACGGGCGCCGATGTCTCGGTACGATAAACCGCTGTCGCGATAAGCAACCATTCGTCCTCTGCCGAACTCCGAAACGTGCTGGAATGACTGCCGTATTCTGCGACGAGGCATCAGGAAGCTTCCCACACACAGGTCCGGCAGCACAACACACTTCCACTACTTACACCCCGCCTTCTGCGCACCCTTCGTATAGTGCTTTTCGGTGGTGTGCCGGGCGCACATGATTTGCATATGCCCTGCAATGCTAATCGTTTGCATGTCGTCTCGCGGGCGACGCATGCTGCGAATTTCAGGCTAATCGGATGCTTCGTTCTTGGTGTTGCATTTTGGCTGGCCAGCAGTGTAATATAATTTGAAAGCAGTCGTTGAAATACAAACGCGCGACATCGAGAAAACAAAATGATTCAAACGATGAAATCTAGTTTATGTGTAGCTTCAATCTGTGGAATTATGACGTTAAATAAACTGGATGTTTTACTTAATATTCATTTTTGTATGAATTTCGATGCTTTTCCTTCGAGGTAACTAAAATGAACATAGATTCGTTCGGTTTCATAAACTTGGACAGAGACTTTAAAGAATTTATTACACCCGCTCTACCTCCAATATTAACAGCTTTTACAGGAATTGCATAGAAGAGGAATGTATCGTTTCTATAAGTTTTCCAGATCTCACTTTGATGTTCACGCCTCAATAATTCACTCGTGAAGTATGCGTCCTTTTAAGATTGAATATTTAAGGGCAAATATTGCAGTATCACTTTGTTCATATCTATACGAAGTAAAGTCAATGACTAAGCTAGGAAGTTCCTCTCATAAATTTAATTACTAGTACTTAAACGGAGTACTTCAAAAGTTAAGCGCTTCTATGAGAGACATAAAATTTTAATAGATTTAGCATGCATTTTGATATCGCGTGAACAAGGCAAATGAATTTTCACAGAGTAATGTACAAGCTCATTTCCTAATGAACTGAATTAAAATTAAATTGCACTGCCAAAACTTATTCAGTTGTTTAGTGTCACATTTTGCCACTTTTTTTCCAGGGCATGTATTGGTTTTCAACGTGAAAAACACAGTCAGACGCAACAGAAATTTTTGCTGGACATTACATGTCATGAAGAAAATACCATAAATTAAAGCATTTCTATATTTCAGTAAAAGAATAAAAATTTCGGATAGAAATGATTGGAAAGCAAAAGAAAACGTTGGGGCACAGATGTCAAGAGCTTAATAATTGCTTCTTTTTAAAAAGAAAAGAGCTCAGATTTGGAATATTTCATTATTAAATACAGTCTTCTATAAAATTCCCAAAAAACAAATATATTTTCGATTAATAGACACAATCTTGCACTTTTTTAATTACAAACTGCGCAAGTTACACGGAAACTAAAAATCTCTGAATAAGCTTACTCTACTGAAAATTAATTTTGCCAGTAATTATTTTATAATGAAACAAATAAGCATTTTATAAAAACAAGTACAACCGTTTATTTGCCATTTCGGTCGCGCAGTGATCGGAGCGCTGGCTTCTAAACCATTCGTCCGAAAGGGGTCCAGGTTCGAATCCCGGTGAGGCATGGATGTTGTGTTTGTCTTACGGCACTGGCTCTCTCCCTTCCCTGGAACCAGTGACCCTAAATTAGGGACGGGCGACTGCTTATAGCCCATTCATTGCGTTGCTCACGGTGGTCGTTAAAATTCCAATAAAAAAAAAAAAAAAAAAAAAAAAAACGTTTATTTGCTATTTCGGTTGTGCGGTGGTCGGAGCGCTGACTTCTGACCATTCGTCCAAGATGGGTCCGGGTTCGAATTCCGGGTGAGGTATGGATAGTGTTTGTGTGACGTGTATATTCAATTTTAACTTTCATTTTTAGTTCCTTTTCCTATGTAAAAATTGAGTTTGTTCTCTTTTGCACTTTCCAAACTTAACGTGATATCTTCTCTCTCACATGAATGGAGGTTTGGCAACACCCTGAGGTCAGTACGTAAGTGACGTATGCATGTGATAAGAACAAGACGAGAGATATAATGAATACGCAGTAGCTGTGAAAGGGGAATTTTGATGATTAACGTTAATGCTCCTTTTGGATACAAGACTACTCAATTGCCGTTTAAGTATTTTTGAAGACTACGTCTTCTACTTTAATGACGGTGTTGTGTTTCATAGTCAAGTGTTATTGCAGATATTAACTCCAGTTCCAGTGTTGTGTTTCATAGTTAATTGTTATTGTGGATATTAACCCAAGTTTCGTTGATCTCACCTCGTTGAAGTGCAAATGATCAAATGACTATTGACAGCAATAAAGGATTAGCTTGAACTTTACTTGATTGACTCGTATTTCACTGTATGTGAAGTTTTTGAACTATGTAGTGTTTTTTTTTAGTCGGATACACACAAACGCTACATTTGTCGTACGGCACTGGCTCTGATATTCCCTGGAACCAGTTATCCTAAATCAGAGATGGGCAACTGCTTATAGCCCATTAAGCTGTTCACGGTGGCCACCACTCTCGCCCCCTTCCCTCCAGAAAATAAAAAGACATTTATCTGCCCCACTTCACAGGAAAACCGGCAAATCTTGAATTCACATGAAAGACCTTACATCTGATTTAAAGATAATCTTTTTGGTCGTTTATCAAGAAACTGAGGTATTGCAACAGATATATACATTCGACCGATACTGATGAGATGTCTGTAAGCCAACGACGATGGAAGAAATCGTAGTATTATAGTTTGATTTTCATGACGACCGTCAAGTTAACCAAAGTCAGACTTATTTATGCAAGAAGGTGATAATTTACATGAATTGGAGGACAAGCTGCGTAAAATGCAGGGTTTTGAAGTCTGATTCTAACAAATGCTGCACGTTGACATTTTTTTATTGGTTTTCCGTCGATGCTGAAAGATATGGATGTGTGGCTTTAAATGGAAGATCGAGATTCTTGACAGGGCAATTTATTATGCACGGTTTTATTAATATTTTGGTTTTAATGCAACAGTTATGGATTGTGTGATTTGGGCGTTCCATTGTTAAGAAAGGTTTGCGTCATTCACTTGCTCTTCCACGATACTGAAGTGGTTTTTTATCATCGGGATTTATCTTTTGCAGATTGACAGTTGAAAAGTAAAGCATCCTGGGGATACATCAGTCATCCGTAACGGAAATGTTTTCCTACCGAGCATTCGTTCCGGTTGTCGTAACAAGACAGCAGTAATGATGCGATCGACATTTCTGCAAGAAAAAGAAATCTAGGGAGCAGGATAATACATTATGCAGTGGAAGAAATTAGTCTTTCCGTACATGAAGTTTTTTTTCGTGAAATTATTGATACCTACTCACACAAGGGCTTATTTTCAAATTTAGTATATATAAGTTTGACAAGGCAAGATGTTTTTTTATTTTTACAGAAATATGGAAAATCAAACAAGGTTTAGGATCCTCAGAATTGTCCGTTATCTAATATGTAGGAAATCTACATAGCGGACAAAGCTTAAAATCCGCCTGTAGTTTATAAAGTACAGTGAATAAAGTGAAACATATTTGAGAAGATTCGCACGGGACGGCAAAAAAAATTCCGTCTTGTAAAGATTCCTCTACAGCATAGTGGTACGCGCATAACTTAAAATGGGATCGACATATAGAACTAACTATTAATAGAATCCCTAGAAACATAGGAGTAGTTAACGGAGTGCTTAATAATCTAACTTATAAAACCCTGAAATTATTATACTGCACTCTTGTGCATACACACTTTAACTATTGTCTATCCTGTTGGGGACAAACAACACAAACTAATATTAAAAAACTCCAAGTAATCCAGAAAAAATTTATTAAATTATTAGAGTTTAAACTACACACTAGTACTAATAATATACTTTATTCAAATATTTATAATTACTTGCGAGTAGATGTTAATCAACATAACATTTTGAATATAAAACAATTATATCAGTATGCTTTGGTATTAAATATGTTTAAAAGGAATAAACAAAATATCAATATAGATATCATAGATATAAATATTAATATCCATAACTATGAAACTAGAAATAGATTTCAGATAAAGTCACGGCTTGCCTGGAACACAACAAATGAAACAAAGTGTCAACTATCAGGGACCAACTTTTTGGAATCTTTTACCTGAAGAACTAAAATACATTAACAATTATAACTTGTTTTAAAAAAGACTAAAAACATATTTGCTTAACTTGTAAAAAAAAAACCCCAAAAAAACACCTTTAAATTAATATATAACATTTCAATCCTTTTTTAATTGCTACTAATATCTACAAACAACTAACTGTTCTACTGCATGACCCACCTACTACTTACCTACATTCTTTGACAATTTTTATATGACTTGTATCTATTACATAGCGACATCAGGGCTTTAGTTAGGTTAGACCTTTTCCCTGATTTCTCTGGCTGTTATAATAATTACTGTTTACACTCAAATGTAAATACAAACTTGATGAAGGTATAATGTAACAGCTAAAACAATAAAATTATTATTATAATTAAGTGAGATAAGCCGTAAAATGCAAATTGTATATCTTTTGTAGGGAAATTCTCTCAGAATGAGTAATCTATACTTATATACAGGATATTCCCAAATACATGCGACAAACAAAGAGGAGTGATAGTACGCATAAAGACGAATACCTTTTGCAATGGAACGTAGGATGGCCCTCCGTTCCTAGTGCCCGAAGAACGTGAAGTTCCATGTTCACGTTGATCCTTCAATAATGGAAAAAAAAACACAACTTACCTAAATTATGGGTTGCACACTTGCTTTGGTGAACGTAGAGGCAGGGCAATATTCAAAGGAGGTGATCGAAGTGGCACCCGTGGGCGTCGTTGCACAGCCCACACAGACGGATGAAGGACTGTAGCACTCTCTCGTAGACTCCCGGTGTGGTGTTGATCTGATCCGCAGCGAAAACGATTCTCTCTCGCGATAAGATCTTCCGGTGAATCCACAGGCGTCTCGTACACCAGTGTTTTCGGGTGTCCCCAGTAGAAGAAGTCCAGTGGATTTAGGTCCGGAGTGCGTGAAGGCCAAGCTACCGGTCCGCCCCGTCCAATCCACCTGCCGGGATACGTCGCATTCAGGAAGTCTCGGACCACGGTGGGAAAATGGGCAGGGGCCCCATCATGTATTAAGCACATGTCTCTTCGAGCATTTTTTGCGGAACACTGCAACAAACCTGGAAGCACTTGCTCCCGGTTTGCAGTCAGCCCGGACACACCTGGAGTCTACGAGAGGGTGCGACATTCCTTCATCCGTCGGTGTGGGCTGTACAATGACACCCTCGGGCGCCACTTCGAGCACTTCCCTTGAGTCCTGCTCTGCCTCTGCGTTCACCAACGCAAGTGTGCAACCCATAATTTAGGTAAGTTGTGTTTTTTTTCACTCTTGGAGGATCAACGTGGACATGGAACTTAACGCTTTTCGGGGAAGAGGAGCGGAGTGCCACCCTATGTTCCATTGCAAACGTTATTTGTCTTTATGTGCACAATCACCGGCGGAGCATATTGTCATAAGTATTTTTTTGTTTATGTTACCATGGCATTTTCTTTGTAAGGATTAGGTTTCATTAGACTCCCAACAATTGGCGCAGTAGTCTCAAATATGGGTGGAGCTACATATTTCCACCAATAGGCGTGGTCCTCTCAAATAGCATCAAGGTTAAGTTGAAATTAAAACAGACTGTCGTCTTCATACATAAAATTTAAATACAAGATTAGTATTGGTATTAGTATAGTTAAAAGAAATAGCATATGTCCACCGGAAAGAAGTAAGCATCCCAACGGTGAAAGAATTATCCGAATGAGTTTAGTTTTCGAGATTAGTAAAACAAATTCCGTATGTTATCGTGAACTACTTTCTTTCACGTTGGGTGTGATCAGGTTGTATGTAAACAAAGTGGAACGATACATGGGAAATTGGAAACTACTTGAAAGCCATGTTATTCGGTAGTACAGCCAAAAATAATAAGAAATAATAATAAATGAACGAAATAGCATATGTCCTCTGGATATCTTTCCAACGGTGAAATAATTATCCCGCTTTCAAGAACAATTTAAAATTACAGGCTGTAAAGTGCAAAAAACGTTTTAAAAATAATAAATATTATTACAAAATTGGCCATATTTTCCTTTTCCTCTCTATTTGGAAAATCCTTCATTACAATAATATTCTTGGGAGACAATGAAAAAGGCCAATGCCCACAGAGAAAGAGGGGTAAAAATGCTAACAGTCTCATATCTCATAAAAACTGAGCGTAGTTCATCATGGTAGGATTTTTTTTTATAGTGCGATTTACATTGTTACTTGAAACTAAACTTTATGTCTATCCCGGGCAACGCCGGTTATCTCCGCTAGTGTTGAATAATATTGAAACGCTCCATTTACGAACAAATATCAGAGCTCATTTTGGAGGCGGAGATACCCAATTTTCTACTCAGTCATTTCATGTCGGTGATGGCAAAGTACCTAATCAGGACGGTTTGCTTCCAGTACATAGTAAACTGGGAAGCATTGTAAAATCTGTTAATGAATTAGTTGACAAAATTAATCCTAATGTAGACAATCTACTCCAAAGAAGTCTCAACTAGATACGTGAACAAGCTATTGTGTCTCCAAGAATGCATCTGTTGATAAAATAAACGATGCTATTTTGCAAAAACTACCCGGCGAATACATAATTTACACATCAATCGATACTGTCGTTAACTTGGAAGATACTACAATGCATTACCCACATGAATTTTTAAATTCTTTAAAATCCTCAGGACTTTCACCCCATTGTTGAAAATTGAAAGTTGGCATTCCTGTAATATCATTACGGAACTTGAATACTCCAAACCTGTGCAGTGGTACAAGATTACAGGTCAAAGCGTAATAATATTATTGAAGCCATTTTATTATGCTAACTGGTAAATATATGGCACTTATACCCAGATCCCGATGATTCAGACGGACTTTCCTTTCACGTTCGAAAGATTACAGTTTCCTATTAAACTATCTTTCGCCATCACGATCAATAAATCACAGGGCCAAACTTACTAACATGTGGGATTGGATTTGCGTCAAGAATGTTTCTCGTACCAACAGTTATACGTCGGCTTATCGAAAACCGGCAGTTCAGACATTTAATTTATTTTGATAACGACTGGAAATGAGACAACGAATGTTGTATATGAAGAGGCATTATGAATTATTTAAAACAAAAATTCTGTACTTAAATTTATGTAAAATTAATTTTCTTTCACGTGAAAAACTAACTTCTGACCCTTTAATCTTTTGGCCAGTTTCCTCCATCGGTTGCTATGAAATTCAACTACAGTTCTTATGGATGGATGGGATTACACGTGTTATCATAGTCCTGCTTTTTCAGTGATATCTTCCACGCGAGCGAAGCCGTGGGCGCAGCTAGTTACTTATATTTTTTTTTATTATTTATATGTATTCTATATCCTAAAGCAACGTACTTGGAAACCTAAAAGAAAAGTGTTACTGTGAAAGAACAGACTTACGTGCCATCATCTCATCATAAGTCATCGAAAACTATGAATTGCCCTTGATGAGCATGCAAAATTACGATCTTTTTTTTTTCTTTTTCTGCTCCGAGTTTAACGAACCCATGACGTTCTTAAGAGTTGGCTTCAATTCTTTCGTGCCGCTCAGATGGCGCAGTGGTCTAAGCGATGGCTACTGACCATTCGTCCGAGATGGGTTCGGGTTCGAATCCCGTTGTGGCATGGATGTTGTGTTTGTCTTACGGCTTTGGTTCTCTCCCTTGCCTGGAACCAGTGGTCCTAAATTAGGGATGGACGACTGCTTATAGCCCATTGAGTTGCTCACGGTGATCGTTAAACCCACAATAAAAAAATATTTCGCCTCGCAGGTTTTCTCATACTGTATTGTTTCCTTAGGGGTTTAAGGACAACAGTGAGCAACTCTGACGGTTATAAGGTGTCTCTTGTCCCTAATTTGAAGCAACTGGTTCCAGGGAAGATAGAGAGCCAGAGCAATAGAACAAGCCCACCACTCATGCTTCATCCGGGGCTAGAACTCGCGCCCATCTCTGATGAATGGTCAGAAGCCGGTGCCTCAGATCACTAGGAAACCAGGGCTGCGAAATTGTTCTTTATGAGATCTAGTATGTATTGGGTCTTGCTGTACAGTTATGTAGCATAATTGGAAAGAAAGGTAGTAAACCTGAGAGGGAAATGTTATAAAGATGATCAATGCTGTTAAGTAACCATTGAATAATCAGCCGGTATAAAAATGTTTTAAACCACGCGTGTGTGTTTGACATGAACAAATACATGTGAATACTGCACTCTTCGTGAAATTATAGAAGTGGTCGGGTGTGGGAGTGCGTACAATTGTGGGGATCAGAAAAGGCCGAACGCGGCATAAGGTTTGAAGTCGATCATTTATCGGAAACGAAAATATCTAAACCACATCTCGTCTTCTTCTTCTAATGCTGCCTTATGGCGTTTGCGACTATTAGTTTGTATCTCTCTCTATCGTGCACTGTGTGTAGAATTTGTGCAGTTGTCAGACCTAGCCAGCTTTTAATATTGTCCATCCACATAGTTTTCTTCCTGCCAGGTCTTATTTTCCCTTCTACTTTATCTTCCAAAATGATTTGTAGCAGGTTGTATTTGCTGTTATTCCTTGCTATGTGTCCTAGGTATTTACACTTCCGTTCAATGATTATTTTTAAAAGCCCTTGGGCAGTGTTCATATCACGCAGGACTTGGATGTTTGTTATCTTGTCAGTCCAAGAGATTCTCAAAATTCGTTGGTATAGCCACATTTCAGATGCTTGTAGCTTCTTGATTGCTGTTGATGTTAATGTCCACGCTTTTACTCCATATAGCAGAATTGGCCATATGTAGCATTTAAGTGTTCTCAACTTGAGCTCGTTTCTTAAGCTCCTGTCAGCTAACAGTGACTTCCATTTCATAAATGCACTTCTAGCTTGTTCAATACGACTTTTTATTTCTACCTCGTATTTTAGCTGTTCATTGATTATTACTCCGAGGTATTTGAAGTTCTTAACGTGTTCAAGATTTTCGTCATTTAGCTTGATTGTAATTTTACTTGGAGTTCGGCTAACTTTCATTACTTTTGTTTTCTTTCTGTTTATGTTTAATCCCCAGTTTCGGCTTTCAGCACTTATCTCGTAGGAATGGGAAACGGAAAAGAAAAGCGCGCCCCCTAACTTTACATTAGACTTTCTATGGGAACATGTCCGTATTCAAGTTTCCCTTTACGTCTTGGTTTTCTGCAAGCTGTCCACGACACTGAGACATTTCATCTGAACCTGCCTTCCTCACCTGAATATCAGAGGGTCCTTGGAGATCTACTTATTCAACGGTATATCGTTTCTTGAGCCCAGATGAGTAGGCCTGGACCCTACGAGTTCTGCATTACCTAAGTACACTGGTGTCAAAAATTAATGTCCAGAAGGAAATAGCAGGAAAATAGTCCACAGCGCTCAATGAAATGTTGTAATGTTTACAGGACATATTCAAATTGACACGAGAAACAAATTCCTGCAGTGAGATTTTCATAACAGTGAGCAAAATGCCGTCCAATATGTAAATTTATTTACATACTTAAATCCAAAAGTGAACGACACTGGCATTGACAGCGCTTGTATAAAGCATTCCGATGGCGGCAAATGCTTTCTTTATGTCTCAAATGCGCGTATCTGGCTCTGTATGGTGACGAACGATACAAAGACTAGATGCAGGCCAGTCTCAGACCCAGGTCTTTAGGGACTGAAATATCAATCCCGGAGTGCTTTTGCGATTACGGAAGAAATTCAACAGCACGGGCAGTGTGTCCAGTGTGTCATAAAGGCCTGGCCAAAGTCGCCCAAGGCGTACTTCACCTCTTGTGGACCGTTATTGCGGTTTATCGGCACGGTGTCATAGGTCCTCTACAACCCAGCAATTGCCTCCAAAGCTCCCCCATTGCCACTACGGTATCAAAGCGAACGGTATATCGACGGTTAATACAATTGGCCTTTATGCCAAGAGAACCATGATTTATGTCCCTCCAACCGTATTTCACTGGAGATCCTGCTTGAACTGGTGCAGACAAAAACATTCCTGGAGCCCAGACGAGTGAACCAGTGATTATTTTACAGACGAGTCGAGATTCAGACTACAAACTGATTTCCATTGGAATTTCATTTGGAGTGAACAGGGAACCCTTAATGATTGCACAAATGTCCGCGAACAAGACTCCTTTGGAAGCGGTGGTCGTCGCGTGTGAGATGGCATTATGTTTAAGTACCACATACCGCTCTAGGCATTTGCAGGAGGTAATGGGAATGTTGAGCACTACACGGAGTAGATCCTGAAGCGCTATATCAGACATTCCGGAGAACTGTTAGCACTCAGTTCCTTTTAAGGGATTATAACGCTTGCCCCCACAAGGGTTACTAACCGATGATTTCCTGCAGAGCGTGGATATTCGTCGTATGGCCTGGCCAGACCGATATCCGGATCTGAACGCTACAGAGCATGCGTGGGATGCGCTGGGACAACACGTGGCAGCTTGTTAGCTCACTCCTTGAACCCTTCCCGAGCTAGGCATTACCATCATCGTAGAATGCGATTCTTTGGCTCCAGGTCTCATCAGCATTCTGGTGATGAGTATATATGGACGTTGTGAAAGTTGTCTCTCCGCACATTCCTTATCAATACATTCTTACATTGGTGACATTTGTGGATGTGACCCTGTATATACAAAATATGCACATATTTGACTATTATAAAATACGTAGTGCGATCAAAAAGTTCCGAGACTAGGTACGTAGCGCACCAACAGATGGCAGTACGCGAATGCGCGAGTAGCGGTCGAGGGCAGTGACCTTCATGAGTCTTTGTGCCGCAGTGGCATTGTTTGGTAAACATCGGGAGCTGTGCTACTCGATATTTGGTGACCACGTGCAGAACACAGCGGCGATTTCGGTATGGACTGCAAACTAGAGCAGCGAGAGAACATAAAATTATGCGTCAAACTCGGCAAACCGGGAGAAGAGACGCATGAAATGTTGAGGCAGGCTTTTATGGCAATGAAGCAATGAGTCGTGCTAGGTGTTTTGAGTGGCACTGGCGCTTCAAGAGCGGCAGAACGGCACTGGAAGACGACGAGACGCAGGGCGACCGTCGACGAGCAAAAACCCCGAAAATGTGGAAAAAATTAGGGAACTGGTGCATGAGGATCGTCGGAGAACCATTCAAGACATTGCTATCATCGTCAATGTGTCATATGGAACAGTGCAGAAAATTCTGACTTCGGTTTTGAACATGCGCCGCATTGCTGCAAACTTTGTGCCGAAGATTCTGAACCCCGAACATCCCAGCAAAAACACAAGTGCTGGGAAACTGCTGGCCACCAGCTGCCAGTGATGGGTCACTGCTGGCTGAAATCTGCCGCTTACGGCCCGGTAGTGGTCCGTTGGTGGCAGCGCTATCAGTTGGCGAGCCATTGATGGCCCTGCAGTATCGCCGTGAATTGTGGGCCTCCAAGTAAGTGCCACTAGTGGCCCGTTGCTGGCAACCAATGCAACCCCCAACAGCAGGTGGAAGCAATGGGACTACCAATGCGGAGAAGCAACACTTGCTGTGTCTCTCATGGTACCAGTTAATTGAAGACGACGCTATCGTCAACTTGTTATTTTAGTGGATATTAAGAAAAAAATCCATATGTGGAGAGGCGAATTAATTTCCTAATGAAATTTTACGTCGACGAAGATATCAGATTAAGCCGTGAAATACTCGATTACAGCCATGAAATACACCCACTCCATTCCCATGAATAACAATTCATGGAATGGAGTGGATGAATAACAAGAAAAAATTTAAAACTGCTTGAAACAAATATCCTGGAAAACCATTAAAACAACGCTTGTTGGATAAAAAAAGAATTATACGCGTACAGAATTTATTAATTATTTGAAAGAAAAAAAGCAATGCTATGTGGTGTACTCATCCATGGGTTGAATACACAAGACTGGGAGGAATTCGCTTCTAAAAATAACTAGAAGTAAAATAAAATATCTTTTACTCTTTAAAACAAATGTAGCTTCGGACAACGGAAAGGAAAGACACAACGTTAAAAATGTAACAGAATGTGACATAAACCCGGGTAAATATATATTTACTCAACAATCTCTTTTCAAGACGGCAAGGACAGTATAACACGCCTTGAAAATGAGTGAAGTTCCCTTAAGGTAAAAAAAAAAAAAAAAACTATCGTTACGTTGAAAAAATTAATTTTATCCATTATATGAAACTGACTTTTATGAAATATACCTCGCAATATTGTAAAATGAAAGAGGGAAGCAGTCGATTACACATTGCATACCAAACAGACAGCTTTAAGCTTATGGCCGAGCTTGCCAAATCAGTCCGGTCGGTAGAGAGCTCAGCTATCACGTTAACGGCCCAGGTTCAAATCTACTCAGATACAAATTGGTGTTTTTCCGATCTGTTGAGAAAATTTCCCCAGAGCAGTTCGTTAATTCACAAGCTTCGTAAGGGTAGAAAAAATTTGTAGCTTTGGGAAACTGCGGTTATCTTTGCTTTTTTTTTATTATTATTATTATTATGGCTACTACTGGGAAATTGGCGGACAAGATTCGGCAAGCCACCAGTTACGTCACGTGGTTGCCGGCTGCCACTAACGGCACACCACATTAGGCTAGCCATCATTTCTGGCACGTGCTTGCAGGGCCACTGATGGGCCACTTGTGGCAGCTACTGCCTGTGATGGACCACTGATGGCCCTGTTGTGGCATATGACAACTGATGGGGTGCCAACTGTTGGCCAGCTGTTGGCCTGAACTGCTGGCCCTTCTGTTGGCCACCCGGACATTTTATTGACGGTTCGGCAGCGGCAACATAGTGCTGGCCCAGCAAGACTGTTTTTGCTGGGAGAAGACGCTCCGTGTCGAACTCTGTCAAGACCTAACTGTCGAACTCTGTCAAGACCTAACTGTCGAACTCTGTCAAGACCTAACTGTCGAACTCTCTAAGATGAAGATTAACTCTAAAAAGATGAAGATTAACTCTGTCAAACTCCCGAAGATGAAGCTGAAGCTCAAGGGTCGCCGTTTTGAAACCGTGGACGAGATCTAGCGAGAATCGCAAACGGTGCTTGACACGATTCGCGAACAGGACTTCCAGGGAGCGTTCCAACAGTGGCAAAAACGCTGGCAGCGCTGTATTGCTTCCCAAAGAGATTACTTTGAGGGAGGTCACAGCCAGATTTAAGTAACGTAAGTCATCATCATCATCATTGTCAACCATTATCAATCCACTGCTGGACGAAGGTCTCCCCAAGTTTCCTCCACAACGGTCTGTCTTGTGCCAGTCTCCTCCATGTCACTCCCGCATATTTACGAATTTCATCCACCCATCTCCCATGTGGCCTTTTTCTGGGTCTTTTCCTGTCCCTTGGAATCCAATCTAAAATTTCGGCTGTCCATCTATGGTCTGTCCTTCTGGCAGTATGTCCAGCCCATTGCCATTTCAGGGATTTAACTCTGATCATGATGTCTTCCACTCTCGTCATTTTTCGGATCCACGAGTTCCTCTTCTTATCTCTCCTGGTTATACCAAGCATGCACCTCTCCATGCTTCTTTAAGTTGTCTACAGCCTTTGTATGTCTCTTTTAGTTAAGGTCCACGTCTCTGCACCATACCTAAGCACTGGAAGGATGCATTGATCAAACACTTTTCTTTTAAGACATAATGGCATATTGCTCTTGAAAATTATGCTGTTTCTTCCAAAAGCTCTCCAGGCAAGTTTTGTACGCCGATTAATTTCTTCATCAATGTGACCCTCACTTGATATCTGCTGTCCAAGGTAAACTTACGTATCTGTTATCTCCAGTTTTTCTCCATCAATCGATAAATCTTCATTTCTTGTAAAAGCATTGAACATCACTTTTGTCTTCTGAAAGTTCATTTTTAATCCCACTTCTTTACTCTTGTCAGCAAGTTCCTGGATCATACTCTGCAGCTCTGATGGGGTAGTTACAAAAATGACTACGTCATCAGCAAAACGAAGGTGGGTTAGATAATCTCCATTAATCTTTATCCCTTTGTTTTCCCAGTTCAGTGATTGAAAGACATTTTCCAATGTGGCATTAAAGAGCTTCGGAGATATGGTGTCACCTTGTGTCACTCCCTTTCCAATTTTTATGTGTGTTGTATTTTCAAACAGCCGAATCTTTGCACTTGCATTTTCATAGATGTTATTAATAATATTAATGTATGCATCTTCGATACCGCAGGATTTCAGAGCCGTGGTAACTGCTGATGGGTTCACCGAATCAAAGGCTTTTTCATAATCGATAAAAGCCATGCACAATGGAAGTTCATATTCCCTCGCTCTTTCAATTAGTTCTCTCAGTACGTGGATATGATCTATTGTGCTGTAGCCACTCCTGAATCCAGCTTGTTCTCTCGGTTGAGCCATGTCCAGTGTTACCTTCAAGCGGTGTGAAAGAACTTTAGTGAAGATTTTATAAACTACTGATAGGAGGCTGATAGGTCTGTAGTTACCGAGATCCTCAATGTCACCTTTCTTATGTAGCAGGATCATTGTAGCATTGTTCCAATCCTCAGGAATCTTCCCTTCATTAAGGCATCGAGTGAAAATTTGGGCGAGTACTGTTTCAATTTCTCCACTTGCTTCTTGTATGATGTCTATAGTAATTCCATCTTCTCCTGGAGCTTTCCCCCGCTTCATGTTCTTGATTGCATGAGCAACTTCTGCTGGGAGGACTGGAAGAACTCTGGTACCTTTCATGATGTCTGGAGTACATGTATCATCCCTTTCATATAATTTAGAGTAGAAATCTTTCACTCTTGTCAAAATTTCGCCTCTATTTCTTGTTATAGAACCATCTTCTTTTCTCAGAGCCATAATCTGTTTTCTTCCCTTACTGAGATGTCCCTTTGCTATCTTTAGGCTTTGGTTGTTTTCAATTGCTTTCCTCACTAGCTCACAGTTGAATTTCCTTACGTCTTCAGTGATACTTTTTCGTGCTGTCTTGCATAGCTCTATATATTCCACTTTGGAAGTCACATCTTCTTTAGTTGTCCTCATCTCTCTTCTTTTTTTGCATCAACATTTTGGTTTTTCCTGATAATTTGTTTACATGCAACTTGTTCTTAGACCCAGCTAATTTTGTTGCTGTTTCCATAAGAGCTTTGGTTACTTTTCTGTTAACTTCAGAAATATCCACTTCTTCCGATGTTAGGCCTTCTAAAGCAGAGAATCTGTTCTTCAGTTCCAACTTGAAAGTATTATGGTGTTTTTTAAGGTTGGTTATGTCAATACATTTTGTTTGTCTTATGAGCTTGCCACGGTAAAGTTTAGTGTTGAGGTGCATCTTACATCTCACCAATCTATGGTCACTACCTGTGTTGAACTTGTTTAGCACACTGAAGTCTTCGATGACGAATTTTTTTGTTACACATAATAAAATCAATTTCACTTGTCGTCCCAATTGGATGTCTCCATGTCCATTTCCTGTGTGGCTTTTTCTTGAAAAGGAATTCAAGATGAAAAATCCATCTGCCTCTGCAAACTCAACGAGAGTATTTCCACGCTGGTTTCTGTTGCCGTGACCGAATTTACCTACTGAAGTTTCATTCTGTTGCCGGTGCCCTATTTTTGCATTGAAATCTCCCATAATTATCTTCAAGTGCTGCTTACCTTTATTATTTAGATGACGAATTTCCTCATAAAATTCTTCAATTTCTTCTTCAGGATGACTTGTGGTGGGTGCATAAGTTTGAATAATCTGAGCCTGGTATCTTCTCGATAGTTGGATAACGAGTCGTGCAGCTCTGTCAGAGGAACTTTCAACTTCTACCACTTTATCCTTCAGTTTCTTGTTTATTATAAATCCAACACCACTAGTTCTGCCAGTATCTGTCCCACGATAATAGAAGAGATGTCCACTTTTCAGTTCAATGAGATCTTCTCCTTTTCTCCTTACCTCACTCAGCCCGACGATGTCCCACTTGATCCTTTGTAGTTCCTCTTCCAATTCAAGAAGCCTTGAATCAGAAGATAGGGAGCGTCCGTTGTAGGTAGCCAAGGTCAGCATCAAATGGCAGCCTAGTCCGGTCCTCCGGGGATTCTTAGCACCCTCTGCCTTCATGTCGCACTGGCCGCTGCCTTGGCCAGGTACATTCCAGCTGCCGGAGACTGAGGTCAAGATTTAAGTTGTAGAGTCATTTTGGAGGTGTTTGGCCATAACTCACCACGCTGGCCAAGCGGGTTGGTGAGTGTGGGATAGCATTTCCTCTGATCCCGATGGTATAGTTATACCGCTATTTGCGGTCGTCAGAGCCCCTTTTAGTGGGAACAGGATGCACCACGAGAAGGCGGGGTTGACATTTGTCAAGGAGAGGCTGTGATGTTACGCATCACCTGACCTTACATCCCGTAACGTAAGTACTTTGTTGTATATCGGCCTAGTCTTGGAATTTTTTTATCGGACCATGTATTTATTACCATTATGATCGTGTCTCTTTTCGTGGCAAACGTCTCTACCTGATGTTGCGCGTTTTCCGTTTTATCCCTGAGAATGCTTTCCTGACTTTAATTTCGTACACCAGGATACTACGAAAGAAACTGACTTTGCTATTTTCTTATATTAATTCTATCAACATCCACAAAAATTTTCAATGGTAACTCCAAGCTTGGAAAACGCAATTGTTTCCAATGCTCCTGCAAAAATGCATGTGATGTGTTCTTCCATCTCCATTATCTTGCACCCCAACCTATAACATTCCAACCTATAACAGATGTGGAGTTTTCACAGAATCACACAAGTGCAGTAAAGCCAAATTTGGTCAAAAACGGATAATTTTAATCATTCTTCAGAAGGAAAACGAACAGGTTGTGCAAGGAGATAAACTTGTCAGTTTTGCAACAGCTTTGCACTTACCTGAACCGGATCATATAAATTGCAACTGTAAGAATTTAATTTTCAACTCTACCTGTCTTCTTTATTTGAATACCAGGCAGTTCTTACGAGATTTAAAGACAAACATTTTGTTTTAAACCCAGTTCTCGGCCATACTGTTAACTCTGAAATTCAGAGAACCTATTTCTGAATACTGCTACTTTCCAATGAACGTATCTCCATTTGGTCTGTTTTGTTTTAAAAGTTGTCAGGCACAAACTCCATTTCTTCTTACCGTTGTTTCATATAGTGTACTGATTACAGTTGGATGCTGAGTTAAATGGTATTTGTCCCTCCGAAACATGTAGGGTAATTTCTAAAAACCTTCTTGCAAAGATTTAAAAATTCGGAAACATAATTAATATCGGTAATATTGTGTTATGCTCCCTCGGTGGCGCAGTAATCTAAGCGATGCTTCTGATCATTTGTCCGAGATGGGTCCGGGTTCGAATCCCGGTGACGCATGGATGTCATTTTTGGCTTACAGCGCTGTCTCTCTCCCTTCCCTGGAACCAGTGGCCTTACAATAGGGACGGGCGACTGCTTATAACTTACTGAGTTGCTCACGGTGGTCATTAAACCTCCAATCAAACAGAAAAAAAAAATATTGTGTTACACACAAATCTGCTAACATAAAAAAAGGAACCAGTATCCGCTGACAATGTTGGAAGTATTAATATCTCATACAAAATCACTAATATTACTTTTGTTTAAAGTTAAACATGAATCTTTTGAAATACACTGTTTTGGTCGCTGACCGTAGAAAGGAAAAAAGAAAATTAAACATTACATCAGTCCAAATTTGAAAGATGTTAATCCGTTTGTTGGTGTAAATATGACATGGATGTTAAATCTGACTTAAAATCCATGTCATGTCATATTAACATCAATAAACGGATTAACATCTTCCAAATTTGTATTGTACAATGGTGTAATCCCGTATTTCATTCATTGATTACATAGTCTTTTGTTTGTTTTTGATTGGGAGTTTAACGACAACCGTGAGCAACTCAGTGGGCTATAAGCAGTCGCCCGTCCCTAATTTAGGACCACTGTTTCCAGGGAAGTGAGTGAGCCAGTGCCGTTAAGACAAACACAACACCCATGCCTCACCGGGACTCGAACCCGGACCCATCTTGGACGAATGATCAGAAGCCTGGGCGGCCTTTCGTTTTTGTAGGGATAAAATACAGACAACTTAAAATATATTAGATCATAATTACGCGTATTAACATAGCAATCAGACATATCTGAATTGCTTGCATTTACTTCAAACATCAAATAGAAGTCATCGCTCTTTCCACGTTTATAAGTGAGTCACGGACATTGCATTTACTGTTCAATACGTAACATTAATCACATTAGAAAACTTAAAAATTTCATCGCCCTGAAACGGGAATTGTACCCCCATCTACCGATTTCCGTTCGAGCACACTATCCGTTACATATTTTCAAGTTTTCTGATGTGATTAATGTTACGTAATGAATAAGTAAACTCAAGCAATTCAGAGATGTATGATTGTTGTGTTAATACGGATTCTGACCTATTTCCACGTATTTTGAGAAGATATTTTTCCACAGAATGTTAGATTGTTTTCTCTGTCTGAAGAAATTAAAAGTCCAAACATTCCGTCTGGTTTCGGTGGAAAATATAAGACTAAATTTTAGTAGAAAGAATATTGATATCTGTTAGAAGTAAATGAAAGGTAAGCGTACAAAAATGGTCATCAGTATTTTTCTCACGAAATTTTGATTTGACTAATTTTCTTTTAGTTTCAGAAATGTTTTCTCACAGATATAGATGTTGGCCATTTCCCAATGGGGAATAGGGAAACGGATGACATTTTTGTCGAAAACTGCGTCAATATTGGGAAATATGGAATTTGAGAAATCTTTCTTACGCTGACGAATAATTCGCGTAAAAATGATTAGAGCTATTCGTGCACCAATATTTATATAAATGTCGGTGGGTTCAAAGTTCAGATGCTTCTTCTGTTTCCAGAGCTAAATAGAGAACGAACGTCTTTAGAGTATTTTTGAGAAAACAGAATTTCATAAAGCGCCCCTTAGTCATTTAAAAAATAATATGTGATTTATTTGTCAAAAAATACTAGACCTGATAGGAAATACAGTATCAGTATTAAAAAAATGATTATTTGCAAAGTTAAAGGAAGAAATTTATCCATTCGTCAGATTCTTTTACTGATTTCAGCCGGAAATAATCAGGGTGTCAACCCTTATATTTACAAATATTAGGGTGTCAAACCTTAAGGTGGACGTCAAGTAATTTTACTTCCTATACTTCTAATGGAAACATTTTGTACACATCTCCTTCACAATTAGTGTGTTCCCAAGGATGAAAATTTGAACATCGATTAAAATAACTTCATATTATAACCTGGAATACTTAATATTTTCTAAAACATAACCATAATTATATTAAAAAACAATAACTGTTCCTTTGGTGGTGTTGAAACCAGAAAAAAGATGACGCGACCTGTACTTCGATGAGGTCGTAGACAAACAAATGGTGGATTGTATAATTATGGTTATGTTTTAGAAAATATTAAGTATTCCAAGTTATAAAATGAAGCTAATTTAATCGATTTTCAAATTTTCATCCTTGGGAACGCATTAATTGTGAAGAAAATGTGTACAAAAGTTTTTCTATTGGAAGTATAGGAAGCAAAATTAATGCCGCCCCGGTGGCGCAGTGGTCTAAGCGATGGCCTCTGATCATTCGTCCGAAAGGGGTCCGGGTTCGAATCCCGGTGAGGCATGGATGTTGTGTTTGTCTTACGGCACTGGCTCTCTCCCTTCCCTGGAACCAGTGACTCTAAATTGGGGACGGGCGACTGCCTATAGCCCATTGAGTTGCTCACGGTGGTAGTTAAACCTCCAATCAAAAAAAAAAAAAAAAAAAAAAAAGGAAAATTACTTAACGTCCACCTTAATGTTTATAATGATCTCTTAACAAGAACGTTTTTTTAAAGGTACCTCTATATTCCACCTTCCTTTTTGAGTTTCTTATACAAATTTTGTTAGCTCATACTTATGCTTTCATTCTGAACGCCACATCAGAACTTCTAAGTTTCTCCGTACGTTTTGGCACCAAATGGCAGGTAGTAAAAGGCAAGCCTTCCGGGTAGCTGAGTAGTCTAAGGCTATGCCTTTGGATCGTTCGTTCACTTTATTTCCTTGTTTAAGTCCCGTATGAGGTATGGGTGTTGTGGCTGGGTTTTGGTGATGGATCTGTGCCTTCCTGGAACCAGTGGATGTATATTAGGGACAGGACGCTGCTTGCAAGCTGAAGAGTTAGTCAAAGGTGTCGGAAAAACCAAAAAAGAAAAAAAGTTGTCAAATAGTAAAAAAATATCTGATAAACTTCAGTGTTAAGAGGGACGACAACGATATTGTTTGTGAAAATTGTGACGTCATAATCTTGTGACAATGATGTTATCTGCTGTTCTGCGATGGTTAAGAATAACCTGCTGGTTTTTTTGTTGTTGTTGTTGTTTTTATTGGAGGTTTAACGACCACCGTGAGCAACTCAATGGGCTATAATCAGTCGCCCGTCCCTAATTTAGAGCACTGGTTCCAGGGAAGGGAGAGAACCAGTGCCGTAAGACAAACACAACATCCATGCCTCACCGAGATTCGAACCCGGCCCCTTTTCGGGCGTATGGTCAGAAGCCATCGCTTAGACCACTGCGCCACCTGCTGTTGTTGAATTAAGATTGTGAATAGTTCAGTTAATATTAACGTAGTACAAGTTATGTCGTCTGGCAAGTGGATTGTAAATCTAGGACAAAGAACGGAATAAAGAGCTTTAATCTGAATATGTCTGAATATGAAGATTTCGTACTTGATAGATGAAAATGAGAAACAAATTTGCTGTCTGTAGTACGATAAGTTAAAACAAATCCCTAAAACTGCCGAATAAAATTCAATTTATTTACAATTTTAAAAACCTATTTACATAGCGGTACCATATTTTCAGCTTTAAGTTATTTCATCAGCGTTGTTGTTTCCTGACCGTTTGCGCATTCTTCTAAGTACATTATTGCTGTTTAAATATCGGTGACTGTTTAACAGCAGACTAATAACAAACAAAATAACTTGAAAACATGAATTGTGGCCATAGTGATCTAATTTTGCACACATTTGCTAGCTTATTAGGACCACACTCTTATTATGTGGGAGTAAAACAGTGCTCATAATCAGTGCAACACTGATTTTAAATGTCAATTGATTTATCAGTGCAACAGTAATTTTAAATGTCAATTGATTTATCAGTGCAACACTAATTTTAAATGTCAATTGATTTTCCTGAGCCGCCCCGGTGGCTCAGTGGTCTAAGCGATGGCTTCTGGTCATTCGTTCGAGATGGGGCTGGGTTTGAATCCCGTGAGGCATGGATGTTGTCTTTGTCTTACGGCACTGGCTCTATCCCTGCACTGGAACCAGTGGCCCTAAATTAGGGACAGGTAACTTCTTATAGCCCACTGAGTTGCTCATGGTGGTCGTTAAACCTCCAATATAAAAAATGAGAAGAAACTGAGTATAGTTAGCCGTTGCATCGAAATATGCTCTGCTATGGTATGGTTTGTTTTGGGATTTTAACGACAGCCGTGAGTAACTATACGGTCTATAAGCAATCACGGTTCCTAATTCAGAGCCATTGCCGACCAGATGGTGCAGTGGTCTAAACTTTGGCTTCTGACCATTCGTCCGAGATGAGTGCGGGTTCGAACCCCGAGAGGCGTGGATGTTGTGTTTGTCTTACGACACTGGCTCTCACCCTTCCCTGGAACCAGAGACCCTAAATTAGAGACGGGCGACAGCTTATACCCCATTGAGTTGCTCATGGTGGTCGTTAAACCCCCAATGGAAAAAAAGCCATTGGATCCAGAGAAGGGGCAGGGCCAGTGCCGTAAGACAAACACACCACTGCGCCACCGGATCTTCAAAAATGGTAGCAGTTGTACATTAAATTTCAACAACTTATCGGCTGAAATATATGAGACCAGTTTTCCTAAAAGAAAATTTTCCTCCTGATTTTCAATGAAACTCGGAAAAATCATTATGATTGGGGTTATTACGGATTAACACGCAAGGCTCCATATCCCTCCCTCCCACAAATTGCTGTGTTGTTCCTATCGCCACTCAAAAGTTCACAGCGTTTTTTGTTTTTTGTTTGTTTGGGGGTTTAACGACCACCATCATCAATTCAATGCGCTATGAGCAGTCCCTGTCCCTAATTTAGAGTCTATGGATCCAAGGAAGGGACAGAGCCAGTGCCGTAAGACAAACACAGCATCCATGCCTTGCCGGGATTCGAACCCAGACCCATCTCGAGTGAATGACGAGAAACCAGAGCTTAGACCACTTCGCCACTGGGGCGGCACGGCGTTTTTAAGGATCATATCCGTATAATCAAAGTTTGTGGAGGCATTTTTGAAATCGTCGCCCCGCTGGAGCAATTATCTAAGCACTGGTTTCCGACCAGTTGTCCAAGATGGGTCCGGGTTCGAATACCGGTGAAGAATGGATCTTGTGCTTGTGTTACGTCACTGGCTCTCTCCCTTTCCGAGAACCAGTAAAAAAAAACACTCGATGTCCACTTATCCCTAGCACAACTTGTGCCTACTCATGCGTGATAGCGATCAGTACACAAAATTTGCATATCGTACTCTCCGCCGCCCCGGTGGCGCAGTGGTCTAAGGCGCTGGCCTCTGATCATTCGTCCGTAAGGGGTCTGGGTTCGAATCCCGGTCAGGCATGGATGTTGTGTTTGTCTTACGGCACTGGCTCTCTCCCTTCCCTGGAACCAGTGCCCCTAAATTAGGAACGGGCAACTGCATATAGCCCATTGCGTTGCTCTCGGTGGTCGTTAAACCTCCAATCAAAAAAAAAAAAAAATATCGTACTCTCTCATCAATCTTCCTGATCTGACATTTGCTTTAGCACGCATTATGATATCTCTGATATCTCTTAATTTTTCTTTAATGGTTTAATTTTTCAGGTACGGAAAAGCTGCTGGTGGGGCAGTGGTCTAAACACTGGCTTCTGACCGTTCGTCCGAGTGGGCTCGGGCCTCTGATGAGTTATCTGGGTTGTGTTTGTATTGCAACACTAGCTCTGTCCTTTCTGCAAGGAGAGAGATAGTGTTGTCTTTCTTCTTCCTTCAAAGTACGGGCTACTGTTTTATAGCCCTTAGGATTGCTCAAGCTGGCCGTTAAATCTTGAAAAAAAAAGCTAAATAGGTTTAACTGTTTAACCAAAGTACATCTACTTGGCGCTACGGGACTATAATTTACACCCTGATTCTTCAACTCCGATTCGCGAGCCTGCTGTTGAAGGGTATTTCTTGTTTGTGTTCTTGTTAAAGAGAGGCTACGGCTTTTGATCATTCGTCCAAGTTGGAGTCCTCTATGAGGCATGGGTGATGCGTTTGTCATACGGCGCCGGCTGTCTCCCTTGTCTGGAATCAGTGGCCCTAAATTAGGGAAGGGGGACTGCTTATGCCTCTATCAGATGCCCATGGAAACTTCCACACTTTTTGGATACTCCAGTACTACTGTATTAAGGGTATACCTGTGCTGGAGTAACCATGCACAGGCATTCAGCACAAGGACTAACATTGTTCAGCCACGCGCGTTTGATCCTAGAGGTGAGCATCGGGTATCACGACTTATACCACAGCAAAGACGTGCAACTGTCACCCAGCTCACCCACCGGTACAACAGTGGTGCAGTTCGGCCTATTTTCAAATGCATCATCGGCCGTACCTTGATTCACCTGGGGTTCCACAGCCGGAGACCAACAATGGTACCCGTGATGACATCTAGTCATCGCTAATAATGCCTCTCATTTGTCCAGGAACGTCTGTAATGGTCCCTCGACAGATGGAACAAGTTAGTAAAATCATGCAATGCATTGATTATGATACGCTTTCCAACATAGCAGAAATCATTACTCAATTTATGAGGATAATGGCTGTGGAATAAATCTCGCTCCTGTGCCCTGACCTTTGACCCCATTTCGATGATATTACACAGAATTGGTTCAGTATACCTCCGGAACAACACGAAAACGTTTTGTCGTAATCGAAGCATCTTTACGTAAGTCATGACGCACAAGGACAATGGAATGAATCCCGCTCCTATGTCCAGACCTTTAACCCCAGTTCACCCATTTTCAGTAGGGCTCGTCCCCGGGAGGTCCCCTAGCATATACTAAAATTTCATCGAAATCGAACCCTTTTTTATTAAAGTTATTACGCATAAGGGAAACGGAATGGATCCTTCTGCAATGTCCTGACCTTTTACCCCATTTCACTCATTTTCAATAGGGTTTGTCCCCAGTTGATCCCCTATCATATACTGACATTTCATCGAAATCGAAACATTTTTACTCAAGTTATGGCGCATAAAGGCAATGGAATGGATCCAGCTCCGATGTCCTGACCTTTGACCCCATTTCACCCATTTTCAATTGGGTTCGTCCCCAGTTGATCCCCTATCATATACTGACATTTCATCGAAATCGAAGCATTTTTTCTCAAGTTATGGCGCAGGGCTATGGAATGGATCCCGCTCCGCTGTCCTGAATGACCTTTGACCCTATTTCACCCATTTTCAAAAGAGTTCGTCCCCAGGTGATCCCCTATCATATACTGAACTTTCATCAAAATCGAACCATTTTTACAAGTTATGGCGCATAAGGGCAACGGAATGGATCCCGCTCCGATGTCCTTACCTTTGACCCCGTTTCACCCATTTTCAACAGGGTTCTTTCCCATGTGATCCCCTATCATATACTGAAATTTCACCGAAATCGAACCATATTTACGCAAGTTATGACGCATAAGAGCAATGGAATGGATCCCGCTCCTATGTTGTTAGCTTTCACCTCAGTTCACCCATTTTCAATAGGGTTCGTCCTTATGTGGTCCCTTATCACATACCAAAATTTCACTGAAATCGAACCATATTTACGCAAGTAATGACGCATAAGGGCAATGGGATGAATCCCGTTCCTATGTCGTGACCTTTGACACCATTAACCCCATTTTCAACAGGGTTCGTCCCCAGGTGTTTCCCTACCACATACTAAAATTTCATAGAAATCGAGTGATGTTTACGCGAGTTATCGTACGGACGGACGGACGGACGGACAAAACTGGAGCATATACGCTTCTTCAACCTACGGTTGGAAAGCGTAAAAAAGGTCATGTGGAGTGATGAGTCCCGTTTCCTACTGCACCATGCTGATGGCCGGGTTCGCATATGGCGTCAACAGCACGAAGCCCTATCTCCTGGTTGCAAAGTTGTGGTTCATCAGGGCGATGGTGGTGGTTTGCTGGTATCGAGAGCTAGCCCAAGGTCCGTTGGTTATCATTCCACAAACACGGAATGGTGGGCACTAGAGGGACTTATTGGCCTACCACCTCCATTCATATCTGCAAGACGTTTACCGGGACCACAGTGTCATCTGGTTCGTATAACTACTGAGTGGTTGGACGAATTGGCCACATTGCCGCCCCCCGGTGGCGCAGTAGTCTAAGCGATGGCTACTGATCATTCGTACGAGATGGGTCCGGGTTCGAATCCCGGTGAGGCATGGATGTTGTGCTTGTCTTACGGTATTGGCTCTCCCCCTTCCCTGGAGTCAGTGGCCCTAAATTAGGTTCACGGTGGTCGTTAAAAAAAAAAAAATTCGTCACATTGCCTTGGCCTCCAAATTCTCCTGACTGTAACCCAATTGAACATTTGTGGAATATGCTAGAACGGAGGGTTGTAAGAATTGCTGACCTTCCTCCACAGTGTGAGCATGAACTGACGGAGATGCTACGGTGAAGATGAGTCACGATACGCAAAGAGGATCTTCGACACCTGACTGCAGATGGACCAACACTTTATTAGGTAAATGTTCCTGTTGCATAGCTAACTCACTATAGTATAATTTCCGGCTAAGATAGCATTATTTCCTTCGATATGATAACATTCTTATACCCTACATTAGGCATTTAAAACTAAAATAATCCCAGTTTCTGAAAGAAGTGTGTTAAAGGAGACAAACGAAAACAGAAAGTTGCATCGAACTGATGAAATAACGCAGACATTCTGTTATATTTCAAAATGCGAAATTCTTTTTGAGATTTTCTGGGTAGTTGAAGAAAAGAGACTGAAGAAATTTCATTAAAACACAGCGACTGTGAATGAATTATACTTGTATTGATCTAAGTTTAATGGACTTTTTCTGATATTATTTTTTTCCCATTCCAACAGAAGTGGAGAAAAATAATACAGCACCCATATTTTCATTATGAATTCCTTTACCATTCCAGCATCTCGTAAGAACGAGATTTCGGAGTTTTAATCAAACTCGGAGAAAAAGATATTTGGTAGGAAAGATGGAATCTTCATCATCATGCATGTTTATGACTTCCTCATTTATAAATAAAGCGCAGAGCTACTGCTATCGGAGAAGATTTCTATATATGGGATAGCAAAAATAAGAAATAATTGAGACAACTTCTAACTGGCTCAACTCATTCGTCGGCACGTTTAGAATTCCAGATTTTCGGAGATTGGTGATCTCACTGTTTTGAAATGTTTGGAATAATTAAAAATTAAATTTCATCAATACTTTTGTAAAATTTCTTAGTGCATATACTTTTTAACTGTCTTCCTAGCTAGACATTTCAGCGGCAATTTGTTTCCTTGATTCCAAGTTCTTGTGTTTGTATTTTCTGACAATTTATTTCTTGAAATCGGAACCACCTCATAATTTTAGGTGGTGTTTTATAGTAGTGATGGACCGTTCGTGAATGACTCTTTACCATGAATGGTTCGCTGTCACCCCTGTGAATGGCCTTTCAATCCGTCATTACTGAAACGCGCACGGGAAGCGTAGCAGGTTTAACTTTCTTCCAATACCATGAGTTCGGAAATAAATTCCTAATTAGAAATGTAATGTCGAGAATTAAGTGCCAACCGTTATATCGGAGAGCAATGAACAGTCAGCTAGGAAATACGGTAAAACTTAAGAATGAAATGTGAATGTCATTCATTTGAATGATGTGTTCGCGAAGAGCGGAGATTTATTCTTGAACGGTCAATGTGTTCTAACTCAGCTCTCGCTTTTTTGTCGGCAGTTTACGAGTTTCCACTATGGACTTTATATTAACTTAGTGGCCAAATTATTATGACCACCTAGTTACTTCGTAGACGGGCCAACTTTGTATGCACTTAATACGTACTGCTTGAATTCGTCTTGGTATAAATTCCATGAAATATCTGCAAGTGGCTTGGGAGTACACTGAAGAGCAATTGAATTAGAGATACCTGTCTAGTAACGTGTAGCACCACCTTTCGTCCTGATGACGGCGGCGATTCGTCTCGACCTGGACTTGAAAAGACACCGGAAGCGTTGGGAAGTCATACGGATCCACGACCCCTGAACAAGCTCCCACAGTTCACGAAGATTTCATGGAGGGGGATCAGAGCCTCGAACATCTCTCTCGATGGCATCTCAGATGTGCTCGATGGGATTTAGGTCAGGTAACCTAGCAGGCCAAGGAAGCGAGGTCACGTCGGTGGAGTGTTTATTAAACCATTCGGATACAATTCGGGAGCGATGGCACGGTGCATTGTCTTGTTGCAGGATAAGGTCCCCAGTGGGATGTTGAAGACGCACAAACAGGAGCAAATGGTCGTCCAGGATATCCCGGTAACGTTAACCTGTGACGGACGATGTCACACGTACCAGGGGTCCCATTTCAGTCCACGTAAACAATCCCCAGACGAAAATGCCACCTCCACCAGTTTGAAGAGTACCCTGCGGGCAAGAATAATCCATCGCTTCATGTGGTTTGCGCCGTACTCGTATCCGGCCATCCGCATGTACCAACGTTAATTTCGACTCATCAGTCCAGGCAACATTTTTCCACATGTCTAGGGTTCAGTGGCGATGTTCCCGCACCTATGCTAATCTTTGAACCCTGCGATGTGCGGTCAGCAGGGTACCCTCGTGGGACGATGGCTTCTGTACCCCATTGCGAGGAGATGGTTCTGGATGGTGTGGCTGCTTACACGTTTTTGTGCACCAGCGTTAAATTGCCGAGTGATTTCTTGCACGTCTATCCGCTGTTACAATGCGAGTTAGCCGACGATGACCCCGCTCATCCACACGCTGTTGTCCACGGCTGTTGGCCCTTGCAGGGATGGTTTTACCGGATTCGATGTACTCACGGTGCACCTGTGACACAGTGGCTCGTGAAAATCCCAGTGCCTGCACGACTTCTGAGATGGAGTGGCCCATTCGTCGAGCCCCGACAGTTTGCTCACGATCAAATGCTCTTAGATACTGCGTCCGACTCGTACTGATTCCCGTCGCATCACTCCTTATATTGTCGGATCGCTGCATACGTCATGTCGTTTCCGTTTACAGGGTCACCCACAGCCCCACATTTGCACAACGCCAGCTGTCTCTAATTCGATTGCTCTTCAGTGTATATTAGCCCAAATGCGATGAACTGCACCCTCCAGCTTTTGACGATTTCATGCTAGCAGATCCAGCTGTTTGATACCTCTTTCGATTTCATCACACAAATGTTCCATTGGATTGATATCCGGTGCTTGAGAAGACCAATATAGCAAGAAAAATTATACGTGGCGCTCTTCAAACTAACAGAACTGGAGAAAATTTTTAAAAAATATATACAATATTAACACTACACCAATTAGCCATTACTTTATGACCACCTACCTAATAAGCTGCCGGACATTGTTTAGCCCGCAAAACAGCGGCCACTCTACAAGGTATTGGTTCGATGAGGTGGCGATAGGTATCCTGGAGTGTCTGGTACCATAATGTCAACTGCAGGTCATCCAGTTCCCGTACATTTCGGGGTGGTAGTGATTTAGCACGAACCTGCTTTTCCAAGTCGAACCACAAATCTTCGATTGGGTTCATGTCAGCTGAATTTGAAGGCCAGGGCATTAACAGAAATGCATTAGCTGGTTCCTCAAACCACTCCTTGACTTTTATGGTAGTGTGGCATGACGCATTATCCTGTTGGTAATGGCCATCACCAGCAGGGAACAGAGTTGACGTGAATGGGTGAACTTGGTGCGCAAAGATGTTCAGATACCTGACAGCTGTCAGGGATTGTGCTATTGGGGTAATGGGACCTAAAGTGTCCCAAGAAAATATCGCCCACAGCATAACACCGCCGCCGCGGGCCTGTTTCCGCCCAAAAGTGATTCCAGGTGCCATATCCTCCGATGGTGATCGGCGTATCCACGCTCAGCTGTCTACGTGATGCCCCAGGAATCTTGATTAGTAAGACCAGGCCAGTTTCTTCCGCTCATCAACGGTTCAATCTCGTCGATCTTGGGCCCATTTCATGCGTTGCTGGCGATGACGTGCAATGAGCATCGGGACCCGACCAGGTCTTCGGCTATGCAGGCCCATGCGCCGAAGGCTGCGATGAACTGCGCGTTGTGACACGTTGCCCTGATCACAACTGATGTAGCTGCGGGTAATTTGTCGCACTGTGGCCCTGCGGTCGCTGTGAACAATGCACGAAAGTCTCCGCTCCCCTCTGGCATCCATGAGCTGCGGACGACACATGGCTGGACGACTGTTTGTCGTTTGGTCATCTGTGCACCACTTTTGATACGTACTCACTACAGCGACACGTGAAAAGCTCACAAGCCGCGCCGTTTCCGAGATCGTAGTTCCGAGGCGTCGTACCATCATAATTTGTCCTTTATCGAACTCCGCTAAATCGGCAGCTTTTCCCATTCTGGCTCCGCACACTGTACTAACCGAAAGCCGGTCCTCGGGTTGTATAAATACTGCTCTGTGAACTTCACCTGCGCCACCGTTCGGTTTCCAGACGCGCTCATTTCTCTAGGCTGTGGGTGATCATAGTGTAATGGCTCATCGATGTATAACATTTGTGCATAATATTGTCCTGTTGGAAGTATCCATCTCGATTGGGATAAACCATCGACAAAACTGGATGGACTTGGTGGCAACGGCATTTTAATACATTTGGGCGGTTAGAAGTTGCTCCGCACGAGTCAAAGAGCCCAAACATTCCCACACGAAAACATGCCCCAGACCATAACGTTACCTCCGCCAATTTGAAGAGTAGTGATGCAAAATAGATGAATGCTTTTGTCTTAGTCTCTCCATGTCCTCACATGCGCATGATATATTTTAAAACGTGATTCGTCTGTCCATATTACCCTTTTCCTCTCATTTTACTGTCAGGTTTCCTGAGTTAACTGGAGGCGTTTCTTCTTGTTCGCTGTAGATAGCAATGATTTACGACAGGACCGTCTGTTACTGTAGCCAATACGATGTAATGTGCGGCGAGCTGTACGTTGAAAGGCCATTGAACTTGGCCCATGATTTCAGATTATCTGTAGTCTGACGAAGTGTTTCCCGTCTGCTGGACTGAACAAATCTGCTTTACTCTCTGCGCAGCTCGAGCATCCAGTAGTCGTTGACGACCACACGTTTTGCACTTAGACCCGGTTTTTTGATTGGTGGTTCAACTCTGGAAACTTTAACTACTGCTATCCTCGAATATTTTATAAGTGCAGTCGTTTTTCTAGTGCTCGCACCTATCCTGTGAGCACCCGTGATCATTCCACGTTCAAAGTCCGTCAGATCACGTCTTTTACCCATTATTTCTTGAGCAATGAACTTAATTAGGCTTTGTATGCCTTCAGCGTCCCCTTTTTTTACCGATTCAGCCATCTTGCGTCAGCAGCATCTGCTGGATAACTACTTTGCATAAAAGGTCTGGTGGTTATAATAATTTTGCCACTCAATTTATATGCGTAGCGTTTCTACTTTAACAGAGTTTAAAATTATAGTTTACTACGAATGACTTCATTTTGATTCGTGATTCCAACAAAACGTGAACTGTCACTTTATTGGGGAAATAAAAACATTTATGAATAAACAGATTACATTGTTTACCATAAACGCGGTTGTACATGATTCTTAGAAATGGGCACGCTGAAGATGATTGTTTTAAATAAAACATCGTGCACACACGCTGACTGAAGATAAGCAAATCAACATGAGACAAAACAGTGGGAATGATCCTTTGTAATTCAGTTGGTACAAGATTGCTTTCTTCTCTTAACGAACTGCTTTTCCTTCATTACTTCTTACTGCTAGCTGTCTGCGGCACGCAAGCTCGTACGCCGTTCTAAACGGCACGGTAATGGGATTTCATTAGCAACTGCTTATTTAATCAGCGGCCTTTGGCGTCCGCTACTTAGTATTCCATTTTCACTTCTTTAACTGTAATTACTTCTCTCCAGTTTGCTTGTTTGTTTGTTTTTTTCTCTTTTATTTCCATCTGTTCCCGCTTTCCTTGTGTTACCAACAAAAACAAGGTTTCACACAAATACCTATTTTCTTTGCCTTTCTTCAAATGAATTCCCTCTATTCTTAACAAAAAATCGCATTTCATTTTCAGTTATAGCATTCTGTTTTGTGAATGAATGACTGTGAAAATATGAATGACTGTGATTAGATATTTGTTTTAAAATGCATATATGTGTAGCAAAACAGCCCTTGCTTGAACAAAATGGTATATTACCCTTTCTGGACATTTTATTAACTCGTGACTTGACTTCTAACCTTATCAAATTATCCGTCTATAGAAAACCGACCTTCACACCTTGTCTTATACCTTTTATCTCTTCGCACCCCCGGAACACAAAGCTTCAGCCTTACGTTTTTTAATTAAACGAGCATTTACTCATTCCTCTACCCGTAAGATACGTCAGGACGAACTAGCTCTTATACAGAACATGGCCATATCATTTGGATATCCCGCCTGCTTCTTTCGGGAACTTCTACAGAAATTTCAAAGACTAAGATTTACGACGTTGTCAAGGGAAGTCGTTCCCCCTATATACGTTGGTAAAGTTGATTTCATCCCTCCCGTAGTTTCTATATTGCGGAAGGTACGTAATAAATATAATATTAAATTTGGAATTTGCACCAAAAACATTTTTTCTACCATACGTAACGACAGAGATCAAGTTGCCACTTTGAATAAACCAGGAATATATCGTATCCCATTGCTTCCCTCAGCTCCTAACGAAGATATCAATTACTACATAGGTTCTACCCTTAGAAGTCTGAACATTAGATTGTCTGAACACAAATATGCACTTCGAACTGACTGCATTTCTACTTCATTTACTACAGCTGTTCACCAGGGAGGTTACTCTCCCGATTGGCCTAATACAATAGTACTCTCCTCCAATGTTAACAAACAAACCGTCTTTTTTACCGAGAGTCTGTATATAATCTCTTATGGTAATACCTGTTGTAACTTGGGCTTACCTGTTTTTGTTCCTAGACAATGGAGAAAAATAATTACTTCTCCCCTTCAAAAAACTGAAGAAGAGGACCTTAATTAATCGATTATATTATTTGTACATATTACTTTTGTTCTGCTGTTTTTTGTCTATTGGCATCACCTGCGGTTTTGAACAAATGTATTGTGGGTCTCGCGGGGAGACTGGTTATATATTGAGGCACTTCCCTATGCTTTGTGGCACTGTTGGGTGGCCTGAGGACGGGTGCTATTGTAGCCCCGAAAGATCTTGCCATTTTTTAAATATTTTAAAATCATGTCTTTTATTGTAAATAAAGTTTTTTTATTGTACAGTCAGAGATGTTGGTTTGATGATATCGTACGGAGACAGCACGCCTCTAAGTAATTAACAGCCCTTGCACTCTCAAAAAATGGAGTGTGGTGTGCGATTTCTCGTCATCGTGTAGTGGGGCCCATTTTCTTGGAGACAATGATAAATAGTGCGGTATACCGAAACAACGTCACAATCACCTAGTTTGTCACCTAGCGTTATGCAAATGTGGCGCTGTGGGCGGCCCTGGAAACGACATGACGTATGCAGCGATCCCACAATATAAGGAGTAATGCGACGGGAATCAGTAAGAGTCGGACGCAATATGGGTAAGACGAAGGACCTAAACGCATTTGATCGGGGGCAAATGGTCGGGGCCCGACGAATGGGTCACTCCATCTCGGCAGTCGTGCAGGCACTGGGATTTTCACGAGCCACTGTGTCACGGGTGCACCGTGAGTACATCGAATCCGGTAAAACCATCCCTGCAAGGGCCAACTGTCGTAGACAACAGCGTGTGGATGAGCGGGGTCATCGTCGGCTAGCTAGGCATTGTAACAGCGGATAGACGGGCCATAGTGCAAGAAATCACTCGGCAATTTAACGCTGGTGCACAAAAACGGGTAAGCAGCCACACCATCCAGAACCATCTCCTCGCTATGGGGTACAGAAGCCATCGTCCCACGAGGGTACCGCTGCTGACCGCACATCACAGGGTGCAAAGATTAGCATGAGCGGGGAACATCGCCACTGAACCCTAGACATGTGGGAAAAATGTTGCCTGGACTGATGAGTCGAGATTTACGTTGGTACATGCGAATGGCCGGATACGAGTACGGCGCAAACCACATGAAGCGATGGATCCTTCTTGACAGCAGGGTACTCTTCAAGCTGGTGGGGGTGGCATTCTCGTCTGGGGACTGTTTACGTGGACTGAAATGGGACCCCTGGTACGTGTGACATCATGCCTCACAGGTCAACGTTTCCGGGATATCCTGGACGACCATTTGCTCCCGTTTGTGCGTTTTGAACATCCCACTGGGGACCTCATCCTGCAACAAGACAAAGCACCGTGCCATCACTCCCGAATTGTATCCGAATGGTTGGATGAACACTCCACCGACGTGACTTCGCTTCCTTGGCCAGCTAGGCCACCTGACCTCAGTCCCATAGAGCACATCCGGGATGCCATCGAGAGAGATGTTTGAGGCTCTGACCCCCTCCATCAAATCTTCGTGAACTATGGCAGCTTGTTCAGGGGTCGTGGATCCGTATGGCTTCCCAACGCTTCCGGTGTCTTGTCGAGTCCATGCCGAGACGAATCGCCGCCGCCATTAGTACGAAAGGTGGTGCTACACGTTACTAGACAGGTATCTCTAATTCAATTCCTCTTCAGTGTTATTAGACAGGTATCTCTAATCCAATTCCTCTTCAGTGTTACTAGACAGGTATCTCTAATTCAATTGCTCTTCAGTGTTACTGGACAGGTATCTCTAATTCAATTCCTCTTCAGTGTTACTAGACAGGTATCTCTAATTCAATTCCTCTTCAGTGTTACTAGACAGGTATCTCTAATTCAATTGCTCTTCAGTCGGTCCTATAACTCTTGGAAGTTATGGGAAAAGTTCTCCTTTGTTATCGTCTGCAGCTGAGTCGTTACAGGAACTTAAACGGCCGAAATATCCCAATATATCTTTCCGATCAGCGCAAATGCATTTTTGAAAACAAAACGGCGTCTGGTGGTGCTAGATCAAACAAATGTGAATGATTCAACGCAGCAAATACCCACTGGACTAAAAGAATTTTATATTGATTCTTTGCATCTTTCTCACTAGCTAACAATAAGCATCAATAACACCACTGCGACACTTTCACAGCTCCATGACACTTACGGATATGTTCGCTCGTGCACTTTTGATTGGAACTACACTTTTTTAAATCTTTCATTTCACGCGTTATGATAGCATTCACACAATTGTATTGACGCACTTTGTGCTTTGCAATCCCATTTATGTTCTCACTTTGTTAACCCTAAAGTGGCGGTGCGGTCCCGTGGACCGCATCCGTTGTTAATGCACACGGTCGTATCAAAATATGACCTCCCCCGGAATCACAGTGTAGCCGCCCAGGCTGGTCACAGAGTGCATGTGACAAGGTCGACCACACGGAGATGCAAGCCGCCGGCCAGGTCAGAAGAGTCATTGTGCGTTACGTGAGCACAGTGGGCAGAGGTAGGGATTTCACGGATGTTCGAAAAGGAATTATCATTAATACCTTCACATGGATGGACGCATCTCTGAAACAGCACACTTCGTGGGCTGTTCTCGAGGTGCTGTAGTAAGGGTGTACCAAGAATAGACCGCTGGCACACCGAGTACCTTCTAACGTCATAACTGTTGGTCCCCAAAGGCCATCAACCCCAGAGGAGAACGTCGCCTCCGTCGACTGGTAAAGGGTAATCGGCGCTCAAGAGTGCAGTAATTGACCACGAAAATGAATTCTGCGGCACCAAGGTATGCGTCCCCGATAACAGTAGCCAGTCGACGATGCGTCAAGGTGTCTATGTTAACCCAGGTCCATCGGCAACGACGCCTGCCATACACATGGGACTACCGTCATTGGACAGTGGAAGAGTGGAAAAAGGTTGCCTTCTCCGACGAATCGAGGTTTCTAGTCCACAGAAGAGACGGACAGTGGCGGATTCGGCGTCAGACACACGAGAACCAACACCCTGACCCGCTCGCATGTCAAGTACAGGCCGGCAGTGGCAGTGAGCATGTCTGGGGGGATATTTTTGTGGCATGACCTGGGACCGCTGATACCACTGGATGGGACCCTGAACTCGAATGGCTACGTGACCATCCTCGCTGACCACATGCATCCTCTAATATTGGATATTTACCTTGGTGGTGATGGTGTCTACCAACAGGACAATGCATCGTCCCACGTTGTTAAGGAAGTGCGTGACTGGTTCCAGGAACATGACAGCGATGTCTCCGTTCTCTCTTGGCGGACGGAATTGCCGGACCTCAACCCCATAGAGCACTTGTAAGACTATTTGGATCGACAGGTTCGACGTGCCGATCCACACCAAGTCATCTCCGGAACCTCCGTGCTCTGTTGCAGTCCGAATGGGCACGTGTGCCTCGGGCAACCTGCCAGGGACTCATTGCATCCATGCCACACCTTTTGCCGCTGTCATCCTGTCCAAAGGTGGTTATTCCCATTATTAGGCAGGTGGTAATATTATTCTGATACGAATGTGTATGTTTTATTCACATATGCAATTGGCCTGATTTGTACCTTCTAGTACGTTCCAATATTTTATTTATTAACTCATCTGCATTCATACTTTGTTGGGATCACCATTGATAGTATATGTTTTTTATTGATGCAGCGGTCCCATGAACCTGTCCCGTAAGCTGCGTCGCTTCGGTTAAGTGAAAAGTATGATGTCCCTGATGCGTGAAAAGAAATTTGGCTTTCTTCCACGTTTTAATGGTTTGGGTTCAGGAGAAATCATCTGACTTTTCAGATCGCTTCTTACATCACTCTGTGAGCTTCCGACTGTTGTTTGCGGTGCCATCACCTTTCTCATTGCTTCTGTGAAAGCTAAATCATTTTGATATCACATTTAGCTCGTTTTTTGGTCTCCAGAATGTGTTATGGTCAGTAATTGGGCATCATATGACCAGCCTGTGTTGTTCGAAGAAAGGGCAGGTTAGGAAAGGAAAACAAAAGTGTAAAATGTTAGCAAGAGAAAATAGGAAAACATTCTCTCTATTTCCAGCAGCAAAGAAGCGCAAAACTGGCTCTTTTTGTTCTTCTTACAACGTACTAATATGCGTCGAGTGTGCAAACTCCGATTCCGAAAGCTGAACGTGATTTCAGTTGAAAGCCTGACGTTTTATAGAAATTCTCGCTGGAGGGACTTAATTTTTTATGGAGAATATTTCATCAACAGCAGATATGCACAGTCTAAGAAGTGTGCCTGTTTTATTAATTTTAAGAGAGTTTAAAACTTCATATATGATTCAGATTAAAACTTCTGTGATCCAACAAAATTTTCGTGATTTCCAGGAGCAGATGTTTAAAATATTAAAATTTTTGTCACATTTGGGTATTATTAAAACGCAAAACAGTAGTTAATATCGTTATTTCTGCAACAGGTCTTCGTCTAAGGAACAGTAACTACTTTACTTACTAAATATGAACGGCGCCACTAACGGGTTTGTTAGGAAGGTCAGTTCATAACCTATATATTGCCGCTCCGGTGGTGCAGTGGTCTAAGGCGCTGGCCTCTGATCATTCGTCCGTAAGGGGTCCGGGTTCGAATCCCGGTCAGGCATGGATGTTGTGTTTGTCTTACGGCACTGGCTCTCTCCCTTCCCTGGAACCAGTGACCCTAAATTAGGGACGGGCGACTGCTTATAGCCCATTTAGTTGCTCACGGTGGTCGTTAAACCTCCAATCCAAAAAAAAAAAAAAAACCTATATTTTTTCAGTTTAATTTTACATATGTGACGTGCCTGCCCTGCCACATGATATAAAGGCAGATAGCAGGACCCGGAGTCGATGCCCAGCGCGGAAAACCTTGTACGTTATATTGGCGCTCGAACTTCCAGGATGACCTGGCTGTTACGTTTCTCGCAATGATGCGATGTTCTTTCCACACGGCGAGACAGGAAAAGTGAGAATCCCTTCTTTAGTGCTTCGAAAAAATAAATAAATCTGATGTTACGTTCCACACACCAAATTGTTTGGGATTTCTCAAATGCACGTTCTTCATCGGATGACTGCCTGCACGACACATGGTCCCGGCTGATCAGTGCGCCATAAAGGCAGATAGCAGTGAGAGCACATGTCCGCGTAGCTCAGTTGGGAGAGCGACTTACTCCGGAGTGAGGGGGCCCGTATTTGATGCCCTGCACGGAAAAACGTGTACGTCATACATATGATTAGCATTAACCTAGCAAAATATGTGTGCTCACATATTTTGCGAGGTCAATGATAACCCTATGTAAAATTAAACAGCTAAAAATATATTTAGCAGGGATCAATGATGTAATCAGAAAAATCGCACAGCAGTTCTTCTAGCGTGGGCACAGATGGGAGATTTACCGTGTTTGGAAATGCATAGCATCCAATGCGGTATTGTTATGTGTTGAATAACTCATGTTGGATAAGTTAAGGCTTTGTGCTACATCAGCGTATTGTGAAGTGAAGATACACTGTTAAAAAATGTCTAAAATTCACGAGCCACTTGCCGTGATACCTTTAGTGAATTAACGAAGCATATTTCTGATAAAACCTTTTCCGTGAATTGACGGAAAGGAACCTGAATTTCACGGATTTTTCGTACCACGGGAAAATTCTGTTCCGCAATTCCTTTCGTATACAGTGGGAGCCAAAATTGCGTATACACGATGAGTATCTTAAGTCAATAAAGCTATTATAGAGATTCATTTTAAAAATATAGCGGTAGCCAAATTGCATTTTTTATAAAGTGTATACTCCATTTTGTGATTTCGAATCTTTGTAACTTCGATATAAAAATTATGTAATTAACATGGTATAGAGACTTCGTATTTATTTTCTAGCCTAATACATTGCTTAATGTGTATTTTATCGTTTCTATAAATATTAATTTTCAATAACGATTAAATAATATTTTTTTTAGATTTTAAAGGAGAGAGTGAGTGGTGTATACTCAATTTCGGGAGCCACTGTATTAACAGGAAAACTTTGTTCTCACTTTTCCCGTATCCGTATGACGAGAAATTACCGGTAATGGGAACGATTGGCGAGAATACTTCAGGTTTGATTAACTTTTAAATTTCAATCGTCTGTCGATTTTTTAAAGTTCCGTAACGAGATCGGCTGTTGTGGATACCATATCGCATGAATTTTGTTTATTGTGGCACAGGATATTTCTTCTCCTCTCTCTATTTTGTACACCAGTTATATATATATATATATATATATATATATATATATATATTGTTTCTGTAAGAAACCGGGTACTTTGCTTATTGTACAAATGGTTATACGATGTCTATGTATCAGTCTTTGGACAACTTAAGACAAAAGCTATTATAACTATCAAGAACAAATTCTATATTTAGGAGGTTATTTTTTCTTTTTTTTGTGAAATCTCTCTATATATAAAACAAACTGTGTGTGTGTCTGTCGGTCGGATTTCACATAGAATTAGGCGACCTAGAGCGACGAAATTTGGTATGAAGGTACCTGCAGACATCTTTTGGTGCACCTCGAAGCGAGTTTTTTAAAATTTGAATTTGATTTTTAGTTATTTAATGTTACGCGTTTTAACCCGATCTGAGTGTCTTTCCGCTTTGTTGACATCAACCTGATCACACCGAACATAAAGGCGTGAAGAAAAGTAGTTCACCATAAATTTTAGGGACTTCTTTTTTAGAATTCCGTTACGACTATTTTCATTCGTAAATACTTTAATTACGCCATTTTTTTGTAAGCGTTGTTTGCCGATTGTATTATGACCTTGAGGGCGCAGAAGAAAAAAAGAAAATAGAACGTAGTTTTTCAATCTGCGTTATTAATTCAAAAGTGTCATACGTCAGAAGGTCATCATACTGTGATGACGTTGTGAGCTAGAAAATAGAACGTTGTTTTAACGTAATTCTAAAAAAGAAATTGCTCGAATTTATCGTGAACTACTTATCTTTGCGCCTTCGCGTTGGGTGTGATCAGGTTGCATATAAAGAAAGCGGTAAAGAAAGCGGAAAGGCACATGTTTTTTGTTAAGCGTTGTTTGCCAATTGTATTATGACCTTGAGGGGCGCAGAAGAAAAAAAGGAAACAGAACGTTGTTTTTCAATTTCCGTTATTAATTAAAAAGTGTCATACGTCAGAAGGTCTTCATCCTATGCCTCAACTTTTCATCTCAATCAATTTCATTGCATAAGCTTTCTGCTTTCAAACTTTTTGAATTATTTACATTGGATGTGACAACTACTAAATAATTCAAATACATTTTTTTATCCTAATATTCTATTCCGGGAAGTTGTACTACAAAGTTGTATAAACCTTGATTTACCAGTCTTAATTTAATTGCCGATATAGCTTTTACTTTATGCTATCACTAGCCCGTCAACGACGGGTACAACAGGCTAGTAATACTATAAAGAAGTACATTTCACCTTTTCTAAATGTAACTGAAAGTCATCGTCAGTTTAAAAGAAAAATCAAGTTGCAAAACATTTTGTTGCTTCAAAAAATCATGATGAAAAATGCCTAATTCGTAAAAAGTCCTCCTACAGAAAAAAAAAACAAATATTACAAACCTACTCAGAAAAATAATAAGCTCCAACAGAAAATAAAATGACTGAATCACCCGTATTAATGACAAAAAAATTTTAATTGTTGCGCAATTTTATTTTACGATGTACGTGATTCGAATTCCCGAGTGCCTGTGGCTCAGTTGTTAAAGGAATGCGTTACATATTCAACCAGCCCAAACGACGCAGGTTCAATCCTGAGTGGAGCGGAAGGATTATCTGGGGAAAGGGCTGAAAAATGCAGGGTCGTCGGTTTTTCGGAATTTTAGTTTAAATACGGAAAAACCTGAAATGGATTTTACTTATATAAACGGAATTTCTGACTTAGGAAAACCTGTGAAAGTACAGAAGTTAAAATAAACGGCCACTTTTAGAAACGAAATTTACTAAAAAAGACTGATGCCTACCGGCAACTTTGTTGCACGTTATTTTCAGAAATGTTCCGTTAATTCACACCACTTATTTTTAGCACGTCTTTTGTAAAAAAAGATCGTGCTTATGTTATTGATTTGTCCGTCCGTCTGTAGACACGATGTCTATGCAACCAATTGTCCGATTTCAAGAATTATTTCTGCATTAAGAACCCTTCATTTCTTTTTCATTTTTTTAATTTTTTTTACGATGCAGAATTTCGCCGCTAGAGGGCATAAGTGCATATTATATCGAATTCAAAATGCATTTTATTACATATATTTGCTTCTAAGCTTCTAAGCATCCAATTCAAAAAAATCCTCTGCCTTTCGAATTCACTTATGACTAAGATTATTTTAGGTATAGTCACTTTTTCAAGTTACGGAGAGATTATCCGCTAGGGGACGTAAAAATAAATTGCGTTTCCCCCCGATATCTCTGCTTCTAAAACTCCGATTTGATAAACTATTTCTGCAGAGGATACAGCTCCTGGTGGGAAATAGTTTGCATATAATTTCTGATTTTTGGTATAAAATAGTTTGGCCACCAGGCGACGTAAGTGTTAATTTCCGCTCCCGATGTATTTCTAGCAAAATATGAGCTAAAATCTCGATTAAAAAAATTATTTCCTGGACCGATACTACTTACGTCGACAAACCTTTTCGGAATATTTTCTTCTCAACATATCGCATGGTTTCTCCGCCAGGGGTGTAGTGGTATATCTTATTTTTGTCAATATCTCCGCTTCTAAGAGTCGGATTTGAAAAATTTCTTCTTTGATGGATAGAGTTTCCGGTGCGACATGTTTTTCATATAATTTTGAAATTTTCAAGTAAATCATTTACTTTCCGCTAGGGGGAGTAAAGGTAAATTGCGCTTTCCCCGATATCTCTGCTTCTAAAACTCCGATTTGAAAAATTCTTCCTGCACCGGATATAGCTTCCGGTGGGAAATGTTTTGATAGTAATTTTTTTATAAAATATGGTTTCGCCACCAGGGGGCGTAAGCCTTAATTTCTGCGTTGTAGGTATTTTCAGCAAAATCTGAGCTTCTAAAAGTTCGATTGAAAAATTCTTTCGTGGACCGATACCGCTCATGTTGATAAACATTTGAGAATGTTCTTTCTTAAAATAATGCATGGTTTCTCCGCCAGGGGGGATAGATGTATATTGTTTTTCTGTCAACATCTCTGCTCCTGAGAGTCAGATTTGAAAAATTCCTTCTTTGTTAGGGGGCGTTAAGGTAAATTGCTTTTCCCCCGCTATCTGTGCTTCTAAAATTCCGACTGAAAAAATTATTTCGTTGACTTATACCGCTCATATCGGAAAACCTTTTGAAAATATTTTCTTCTTAAAATGATGCATGGTTTTGACGCCGGGGGTGGAAAGACATATCTTATTTTTGTCGATATCTCTGCTTCTAAGAGTCCGATTTGAAAAATTATTTCTTTGTTGGAAAGCGTTTACGTGGGGAAATGTTTCTCATATAATTCAAAATTTTCCTTTGCGCACGAGTCTGCCACTAGAGTGCGTAAGTTCACGTTTCCCTTTACAGCAATATCTGCGGGACTAAAAAACCGATTGAAAAAATTTTCTTCTGTCAGATACTATTAACTATGCGAATTGTGTGTATATTTTCTTTCGAAAATAGTGCACAATTTCACCGCTAGGGGCGCATATGCTTATTCTGTTTTTCTCAATATCTCTGTTTTTACATGTGCGATTTAAAAATTTCTTTCAACACCGGATGCCATTTACCTTGAAGAACACTGTAGTTCACAGTTCTGTCGGTAGGTGGTGTTTGTGTACTTCAATTTGCAGCTGTATCTCCGCTTCTAAAAACGCTATTGAGAAATGTCTTCTTCACTGTATGCCATTCGCTACAACAGAGGCGTGGAGCAGTATCCTCTTTAAGTAACGAAAATATTTCCCACTAGCTGCGTAAAGGTCGAACGCTTTTTCTACGAAGAATAATTTTCACCTATTTTCAACTTTTCCGTTATGCAATTTTTTTCCGCTAGCAGATGTAGACTTATATCACGTTTCCTTCTATATTTATCCTTTTAATTGTTTGCTTTGAAAATCTATTTGTCTCTGGTACCTTCCTTGTAGTATGAGAAACTTTTTGTTCGCCATTTGTTAATTTTGTAAGACGCATTTTAGCCGCTGGTGGAACTAAGTAGATATTTCTATTTCTGGATGTTTTATCGATTGTTGGAATCAGTTGATTGTTTTCCAAACAGGATCCATTGACTTTGAATACCTTTTGATAAATTTAATTCGCGTCAGAACGAATTCAAAAGACGTGCTTATTACATCCGAAAATTCGGTGTCATCTTTCTTGTTTACAGTGTAACAATGCAACATGTCGAATGAAAAAAAAATGTTGAGGTCATGTTTTGATTTATTCTTTTATTTTGGCTATTTGATGAATAATTCAATAGGGAATTATTTAGTGCGCCGTGAGTATAATCAGCCGTCCTCAGTTTGAAACGGAATCTGTAATCTCGGCGTATCAGAAAAGCCGTTTGAGGAGAGTCGCCTTAGAACATTCCTGCGGCGTTCATCCTAATTAAATGATGTTGACTTTTGAGGGTCGAGTTAACATAAAGCCATGGGTAGTCAATTGCCTGACTTGCTCGTCTTAATGGGCAGAAGCCTGTTCGTCGTGCGGAACATCCGATTATGAGGCCGAAATTACTGTGAGCTTCGAGGGTCACGAGATCAGCAGCACCGTAGCGCGATAAAAAGTGAGACGATGCTTTACGGAGGAAAGCGAGACCAAAGCATTTTCGCTGTAATTTAAGAAACTTATTATGGCAATATTATCAGCCTTTTAATTGTACTTGGCGTGAGACTGTGGAATTCCACGAAGAAAGTTTGGATTTCGTAAGTTTATATGTCATTTATGACTACTAAACTTGTGATGTTGAGATTTAATGAATATAGCAACGTTTATTCACAATTAAAAAAAAATGTTTATTTAAAATCGACTATGGTTTCGCAGAAGGTTTGGCTCGGCATCATCAGGACGAATGGATCGTAAACATTCAAACGCAACCCCGGTGACGCAGTGGTCTAAGCGATGGCTTCTGATCCTTCGTCCGCAATGGTTCCAATCCCGGTGAGACATGGATATTGTGTTTGTCTTTCGGCACTGCCTCTCTCCCTTCCTTAAAACCAGTGGCCCTAAATTAAGGACGGGCGACTGCTTATAGCCCATCTAGTTGCTCACGGTGGTCGTTAAACCCCCAATAAAAAAAATGAAGTAGGCGTTGACAAGCCGTGAAGAGTTCCGGTATATGTGGAAAGCTTCTAATATACACATTCGAGTCACATTATTGTGACAACCAGTTAATATCCAAGGTAATCACCGTGTGCAGCGCGGACAGCAGCTAGATGAGCTGGGAATGACTCAATGAGATGCTGGAATGGGTTCATAGGTAGGTGGAGCCTTGCTGACTGCAGTGCTTCTGACAGCTGCTGGAGGGTGCGTATTGGAGGATCCATAAAGCGAACAACACGATCGAGGTGGTGCCACAGATGCTCAATTGGGTTTCAGTCTGGGGAATTAGGGGGCCAGGGAAGTACTTTAAAGTCTTCATCGTGCTTTTCCAACCACTCTCAGACATTTCTACGTCGCATGGTCGTGCTGGAAGATAACATCCGCCCCAGGGAAGACAATCAGCATGCATTGGTGTACGTTGTCTGCAAGGATGGATTCATAACGAATTCGGTTGATAGTGCCTTCCACAGGTGTGAGTGGACCCAGAGAATTCCACGAAAACATTCCTCAGACCATAACGATGCCCCCACCAGCTTTTGTTCTTCCAGCAATGGTTGAAGAATGTTTGTTCTCCGATGTCTCTCGTTTTTCACGCCAACGTCCATCCGTTCGATGAAGCAGAAAACGTGACTCATTGGAGGAGGCACTACCTCTAACATCAATCACACGTTTACCTCTCACATCAATGGCACGTGGTGCTCCGCAGTTTCCCCGTCGCTTATTCTCAACGGGGCCATTTCTCCAATCGCAATGCACTTTAACCACAGCAGCTCACGAGCAATTCACAAACTGCGCTGTTTCAGAAATACTGTCACCCTTGGCCTGAAAGTCGATAATCATCCCTTTTTGCAAATCTGTGAAATCGCTCCTTTTATCCATGACAGCAACGAGTGATATGTTTTCAGAATGCCTACTGCACACCTTCTATACCCTTTAAGCCAGCTCACGACACGTGCCTTCTTTGATTGGCTACGCGCTGTTGACATCAAAAGTAGGAGGTGGTCACAATAATGTCACTCGATTGTGTATTAAGATTGATAGTCGAGCCAAGTTTATCAATAAGCGTAGCGTTTCCAAACAAATATTTATGTTTATTTTCGTGACAATGTTGGGCTATAGACGACTTCTTCAGTTCATATTTCCGTACGTAAGTCTTGTGTTCGTTCACACGGAAACTTAAACCCCTGCGAGTGTGTCCTATATCTGAAAATCCGCATCCGCAGGGGATCTGATAAATTCCCAGAAATTTATGTCTTCAACATAGTTTTTTGATCCGTAAAAATTCACCGTGTTCATAGATTTCGGAATAACTTTGAAATTAAAACTTTTGAGAGTTTAATAAATTTTTAGACAGCTTTGTCTACAACAGGAGGACTGAATCCTCTGTGTGCTGCAATTCTTTTAAGAAAATCGGACACTTTCCTCAAGGAATCCTCAGTTGAACATATATGTATTGCACGATATACGTATGCGTAGAAAGCAGAAATGTTTGTGTCCATTGGTGATTCAATTTTGCATGTGGGGTAAGGTAACCGCAAATGATTTCCATTAAACCGTTGTACTGAAGGATCCTTCAGAACGTGACACGAGGGAATCAAGGAATGGTAAGCAGCCATTATTTTCAGTCTCACATGTGAACTGTATGTGAGGATCAGTTGAATTGATAAGTTCAATTAATTTAGGTATTTCCGAATTCATGCCATTCCAGAGAAGAAAAGTGTTATCTACATAACGAATCCGCAGGTCGAATGTAACAAGCTGAAAGAGTTTGTCCTCAAAGTTGCGCATGTAGACTTTTTTACATATATAGGACAGACCCGCAGGACTTTACGTTTCCATATGAAAGAACACAAGACTTACGTACGGAACTATGAACTGAAGAAGTCATCTATAGCCCAACTAAAACGAAGTAAATTTCTCCGTCATTTTTGTCCACGCCGGGGCTCGAACCCGCGTCCGCTTATTCCGGAACAAGTGGACTCGGGTTCGAATCCCGGCGTAGACCAGAAATGATGGAGAAATTTACTTCGTTATAATGGCGCCCGAACTATCCGGATGACCCGGCCGTTCAAAATCTCGCAATGGTGTGATGTTATTTCCACACCGCGAGATGGAAAAATCAGAGAATCCCTTCTCCAGCGCTTCGAAAAATAAAAATGTGTGATGTTGCATTCCACACACTAGATTGACTGGTAGTGCACGTTCTACAGCGGATGGCTGCCTGCAACGATTCATGGTCACGGCTGACCCGTGCGCCATGCCCTCGGCCGTCTTTCGGTGGGAAGGGGGAGATGTGACGTACCTGCCAGCAAGACGCGCACGACATAACGACACATAGCAATCAGAATGAACGTCTGCGTAGCTCAGTTGGTAAGAGCGACTTGTTCCGGAATAAGCGGACTCTGGGTTCGAATCCCGGCGTAGACCAGAAATGACGGAGAAATTTACTTCGTTATAATGGCGCCCGAACTATCCGGATGACCCGGCCGTTCAAAATCTCGCAATGGTGTGATTTTATTTCCATACCGCGAGATAGGAAAAATCAGAGAATCCCTTCTCCAGCGCTTCGAAAAAAAAAAAAAAAAAAGATTGACTGGGAGTTCTCAATTGCACGTTCTACAGTGGATGACTGCCTGCAACGATTCGTGGTCACGGCTGACCCGTGGGCCATGACCCCGGCCCCCTTTCGGGGGGGAGGGAGATGTGACGTACCTGCCAGCAGGACGCACACGACATAAAGGCAGATAGGATTCAGAACAAACGTCCGCGTAGCTCAATTGGTAGAGTGACTTATTCCGGAATGAGGGGATCCGGGTTCGAACCCTGGCGTAGACAGAAATGACGGAGAAATTTACTTCGTTATACAACATTGTCATGAAAATAACCATAAATGTTTGTTTGGAAACGCTACGCTTATTGATGAACGTGATTCGACTATCCAGCTTATTATATTAGAAGCTTTCCACATATACCGGAACCCTTCACCGCTTATCAACGATATGATGTCTACTCTATTTCTTTAAAGCGTCTGGAATCACTCGCCAAAATCCGTGACTACCAGAACTCTGATGATGTCACAATGATTTGAATGTTTACGCTCCGTTCGTCCTGATGATGCCAAGCCAAACGCTCACCGAAACTATAGTAGATTTTAAATAAACGTTTGTGAAAAAACGTTGCTATTTCTATTAAATTTGTAAGTGTGTTCTAGTTTACATTCAAAGAATTAATCCAGGATTAAGACAATAAATCAGTAGCGCCAGGGCTTTTTTAATCCTGGAAAAGGGGCTTAGCTACCCCTTTGAACATAAATACTATTAGAATTAGTGCTTCAGTACCCTGGGGCAGCTGGTTCCAGAGAAGGGAAAGAACCAGGGACGACACATGTCGATTAAGCGACCGGAACTGGTGGCCGAGTGGACCTCACACCATGATAAAGCCCGCCCAAATCTAGCTGCTTGTGTTGAACAGTTTCTTACGAAATGCAGTATTGAAATCATGCCACAGCCTGCCTACAGTCCTTACCTCGCCCCGTCCGATTTCTGGTTGTTTTCAACAATGAAGGGGAAGTCCCGCGGAGCAACATTCAACACAGATGCTGATATTATGTTATTCAAACTGTACAGTGGTCGCTAAAGCAGCTTCCACAAAATACCTTTGCCACATGCTTTGGAAAGGGGACTGAACGATGGAACCGTTGCATATCATTCGAGGGAAGATACTTTTAGAAAGAATAACATATATTTTGCTGTATATTTCTTCATTTTGTGGGATTTTACTGCCGGGTTTTATGGAACGGCCGTTGTATATCTCCTTATCGATATCTCTGCATCTAACGGCCCAATTTGAAAAATTGTTTCTATCTTGTTGGGAAGCTTTCCATGTACAGAATATTTTGCATACAATTTAAAATATTTCTTAATACACAGTATGGTCCCAGGATGGCCTTAGTTTACATTCCTGTTTGCAGATATTTGCAGCGATATCTTTCTGCCTAAAAAGAAACCAGGCGTTCACTAGACAGTTTTTCAACTGTCTCAGATTTGACGAAGTTCCTGACACCACAGTAGACGAACTTCCCGGTTAATCCCAGAAATCAATTGTTTCCGTACAGGCATGCGAAAGCCAATAGAGATACTCTTCCATTCTCTGCGCATAGTTCGCTGAGATATGAGTCAGGAACAGCAGTCATTGAATGTTTCGATCAATTGCTGCAAACAGAAAATCCTTTTTTCCCGTACAAGTCTTCTCAGACGATGGCCATCTCGTTCTTGACAGATTAGACAAGCAATGACGCCTCTTAGACAAGCAATGTCGATTTTTTTTCACTGATTAAACACCCCGGATATCACACCCTTTGAGGAACCAGAAACCTCTGCTGTTTTCAAAATCGTCTCCTCAGCTAGATGGGTACCCACAATAAGTCCTTTATCGAACTCCGAAAGATCCCTTGTTTTTTAGCACGTCTTTTGTAAAAAAAGATCGTGCTTATGTTATCGGTTTGTCCGTCCGTCCGTCCGTCCGCCTGTACCCACGATATCTCTGCAACTATTAGTCCCTATTTGAAAAATTATTTTTGCATTATTGGGAAGCTTGAAATATGCGAATGATGATCCTTCATTTTGTTTTGTTTTTACGATGTACAATTTCGCCGCTAGAGGGCGTAAATGCAGATGATGTCGAATTCAAAAATACGTTTTAATCCACATATTTGCTTCTAAATATCCGATTGAAAAAAATATTTTATATTTCGATTCCATTTATGTCCAAGAGTATTTTAAATATAGTTACTTTTTTCAAATTACGCATAAACTTTCCGCCAGAGGGCGTAAAAGTAATTTACATTTTTCCCGATACCTCTTCTTCTAAAACTCCGATTTGAAAACTTTGTTGTTCAGTGGATACACTTCCTGATGGAAACTCTTTTGCATATAATTTCAAATTTTTGGTAAAGTATACTTTGGCCACCACAGGACGTAAGTGTTAATTTTTGCTTCTGATATATTTACCATAAAATCTGAGCTTCTAAAATATCGATTGAAAAAATTCTTTCGTGGACTGATGCCAGTCACATCTATAAACCTTTTCGGAATATTTTCTTCTTAAAATATTCCACAGTTTCTCCGCCAGGGGGCGTAGATGTATATCTTATTTTCGTCAATATCTCTACTTCTAGAAGTCCGATTTGAAAAATTTCTTCTTTGATGGATAGTGTTTTTAGTGTGACATGTTTTTTATATAATTTCAAAATTTTCAAGTAATTCATAGACTTTCCGCTAGGAGGCGTAGAGGTAAATTGCGTTTCCCCTTATATCTCTGCTTCTAAATCTCCGATTTGAAAAATTCTGCACCGGATACAGCTCCTGATGGGAAATCGTTTGCACATAATTTCTCATTTTTGTGAAAAAATGGTTTGGCCACCAAAGAGTGTAAATCCTAATTTCCGCTTCCGATATATTTGCAGCAAAATATGAGCTTCTAAAATCTCGATTAAAAAAAACGTCGTTTGTAGACCAATAGTACTCATGTCGACAAACCGTTTGGAAACATTTTCTTCTTAAAATAATGCATGGTTTCTACGCCAGGGGGCGTAGATTTATATCTTATTTTTGTCAATATCTCTACTTCTAGGAGACCGATTTGAAAAATTCCTTTTTTGTTGGATAGTGTGACATGTTTTTCATATAATTTGAACATTTTTAAGCAATTCATAGATTTTCCGCTAGGGGCGTAAAGGTAAATTACTTTCCCCTCTATATCTCTGCTTCTAAATCTCCGATTTGAAAAATTCTTTCTGCGCCGGATACAGCTCCTGATAGGAAATCCTTTGCACATTACTTCCAACTTTTGTAAAAAATTGTTTGGCCACCAGGTTGCGTAAGTCTTAATTTCCGCTTCTGATGTATTTACAGCAAAATATGAGCTTCTAAAATCTCGATTGAAAAAAAAAATTGTTGACCTATACTACTCATGTCGGCAAACGTTTTAGGAACATTTTCTTCTGGAAATAATGCATGGTTTTTACGCCAGGGGCATAGTTGCATATCTTATTTTTGTCAATATCTCTACTTCTAGGAGTCCGATTTCGAAAATTCCTTCTTTGTTGGATGGTGTTTCCGATGCGAAATGTTTTTTCTAAAAATTCAAAATTTTCAAGTAAAGCATAGACTTTCCGCAAAGGGGCACAAAGGCAAATTGCGTTTTACGCGTTATTTCTGCTTCTAGAACTCCGATTTGAAAAATTCTTCCTGTACGCATACAGGACCTGATGGAAAATAATTTTCACATAATTTCTAATGTTTGGTAAAGAATGGTTTGGCCACCAGGAGGCATAAGTGTTAACTTCTGCTTCTGATGTATTTGTAGCAAAATCTGGGCTCCTGAAAACTCGAATATATTTTTTTTTCTTGGACCGATACCGCTCATATGGAAAAACGTTTTGAGAATACTTTCTTCCTAAAATGATGCATGGTTTTCCCACCAGAGGACGTAAAACCATATCTTATTTTGTCGATATCTCTGTTCCTAAAAGTCCGATTTAAAAAATTCTTTCTGTGTTGGAGAGCGTTTCCGGTGCGAAAGGTTTCTCATATAAATTCATGTTTTTCTTAACACACAAGTCTGCAACCAGAGGGCGTAAGCTCACGATTCCATTTACAGAAATATCTGAGGGATTAAAAACCTGATTGAAGAAATTTCTTTCTTCAGTCAGATACTATTGTTTTCCATACCGGTTCCATTGACTTTGAATAGCTATGATAAATTTAATTTGCATCAGAACGGATTCAAAAGACGTGCTCATTACACCCGAAAATTTGGTGTCATCTTTCTTGTTCCCATTGTGATCATTCCACTGACAAACAGCAGTTTTAATTAGTTGCCAAGTTCACGTGGTGACGCACGTGACCACGTATTTTATATACAACCGTGACCAAACGTCCAGCATCAGTTGACTGAAAGTCAATTGTTGATGTTTGAAGTCAACTTATACAGCGTAATGATAAAGTGAGGAAGACATATTATGCATCATTTTAAAGGGAATTTTATGCTGAGTTCAAATATATTTACAGAATGTTATTACCTGTAATAAAAGTGAAGGCACAAGCAAACATGTACAAATGAGGAAACACAAATCCCGTTCTGGAAAAGCGTTCGTGCCGTCCCGTTGACGCAGTGGCCTAAGCAATGGCCTCTGATCATTCGTCCGAAAGGGGTCCGGGTTCGAACCCCGGTGAGGCATGGATATTGAGTTTTCCTTACGGTACTGCCTCTCCCTTCCCTGGAACTAGTGACCCTAAATTAGGGACGGGCGACTGCTTACAGCCCATTGAGTTGCTCACGGTGGTCGTTAAACCTCCAATAAAAAACAAACAAAAAAACCTTTCGCACCTATCTAATCCACTATAACTTTCTCCGACGTCCGCTAGTGATATATAAAATGATGTAGAATAGTCTGCCGGCTAAGAACGCGGCTGCTTGTAGTCAATTGACAGAAGTTTATGCAGAATTCCTGATGATATTTGAATTTCGGAATGTCAAAGACCCAACAATTGGCCCTGCCTCTTCATACCAGGGCAAAAGTTATTTCTTTGCATCAACTTGGATTCAGTAGTGGTAAAATTGCTGTTAAATGTGGCTGTGATCATTCCAACTGTCTTGCGCACTATTAAAAGAGTTGCAGAAACTGAATGTTTGGGAAACAGAAAACAAATAGGTCGACTAAGGCTGTTTACTGAATGTGATGATCGCATGTTGATTCGTCGTTCCTTAAAATCAAGGTTTAAAACAGCCACTGATTTAAGAAATGAATGAGAGAATGAAGTAGGCATTATTGTATCTGCTCGTATAGCTCGTCAAAGGCTACAAGAAAATCATCTGACTGCACGAAAACCCTCTCCTTACTGAACAACAACTGCTCAAAAGAATTGCTTGGGCCAAGGCACGCAAGAATTGGACTGTTGATGAATGGAAAAAAACTATTTTCAGTGATGAAACAACTGTTACTATTTCCGCTAATAATGGAAATAATTATGTACGTCGTCGGGCTGGTGAAAGATATAAGGCATGCTGCACCCAGCCAACAATCCAGCACCCACATTCGGTGATGTTATGGTTCTGTATTTCAGGCAGTGGTGTTGGCCGTCTGCACATTGTTGATGGCACACTGAATGGATCGAAATATGTGGATATTTTGGAGTCCAAACTGCTACCATCTGCACAAAACATGGGTTTGCGGAATTTCATCTTTCAGGACAATAACGCCCCATGCAGCATCTACATCCGGACAGTCCTGTGGTTTCAAATATCAGATAGACGCATCTCCACTCCACGCATAATAAAACATTAACAAAAGAATTCAAAACAGCAGTCATTACTAGCAGAAAACAACCGAAGAAGAGAGCTTCACACCAATCAGACGGCACTTCACCATCGCACCTGGCAGTTGATTACGCTTAAACGCTTTCACAGTCAAGGACGACACGAGCACATTCTCCGCTCCTCGGACGACAGCAACACTAGCAAAAAGATGAGACAGTCAAGCCGACCTCTGGCTTCAGGATAGTAACGGCAACGAGCGGCCGCAAAAGGCACGACCACCAAAAGTAGCGATAAGATCTCAGTAACATACCCTTTTATCTCAGCTTCTGACGCCGCAAAGAAGCGTTCATCCGGTATTACGCAAATGCGATACCATGACGATAAATGCGGAGAATTCAAGAAGTGCTTGAGGCTTCTAAGTGTCATTCAATATTAATAAATGAACACCTCTGTCCTCTCAGGAAGCGGATATGCAATCTTCTGACAGTAAGCTATTGTTTTCTCTTCTCCCCGTAACGTGACAAGCTGAGAAAATTCTAATGTAAGCTTCGTAAAGCTATGGACCTTGTGTGTCTGCACTGAACCGATCAATCTTGTCCCAGTTTTATGCTCAGATGACGAGTATCCATCAACAGTGAATTACGTTAAAAAAAATTTAACAGGTTGTGTAGCATCTGCTGCATGGTGGGGACCCTGCGACCTTAAGGCCATATAGACCACTGCGCCACCGGGCGGCGAATCTACATTCTCCTACCTAATCCAAATGAAGACTTCTTAGACCACTGCGCCACCGGGGCGGCGAATCTACATTCTCCTACCTAACCCAAATGAAGACTTCCTTAAGGTCACAAATGACAGATACCCATCTAGAGGAGCAGCTGAAACTGAAATCAAATATTCAAATGCTTTCTAACAAAAAGCAGTCACAACAAAGTCATTAAAAGCTAGTTAACTTTGTAATTAACAATTTTTGACATGTTTTAAAGTTAGTTAGCACATAGTAGTTAGATGTTTACAAAATAACATACATTTTGAAGTGTATCTAATTGAAGTTTCTTGAATGCGGCCTTATTAAATTACAGCTAACTTAATGCGGCCTCCCAACTGTAACATATATTCTATATTAACTTTTCTTTTGAGTTTGTTTCTTTAGATAATTTCAAACCTTAACGTTATGTCTTTTCCCTCAAACGAGAATGATGTTGGCAACACACTGAGATAGGAACAAGAGTGACGTATGAATGTATGTGGTAAGAATGTTAGATAAAAAGACGATGCAGCAGCTGCTTTGAGTTTGTGGAGGTGTTATTGTTACTGGGTTTTGCTTGTAAACCTCTTGACTAAGATATGTGAAGTGGTGTGTACCTCGCCGTGCTATGTTTTGATTTCGTCTAATGTTGCCGGACCAATAAAACGTTGACGTAAGTTGGACTTCTGTATATGTTTCGTCCGGCCGTAAAACCTTATATTGAGCTATCCGGCATAATTAGTTGCATCGCATTTACCCTTAGTTTAACATCTATTCAGCCAGATATCTTGTATAACGTGACCCTTTTTACGTTATATAACACAAAAAGGTTCCCCACCTCTGATCTAGAGTGTATTTATGTCTTCCGTGGACCGCATGCATCCTTTGCAAGCTGCAGTTCCATTCAAATAGATTAAAATACCTTGCGGAAGATGCTACACTCGTTCTTCCTCCACTGTGTGAGACTAGTTCGATGAAAATTTCGAAGATTAGTGCATAATTTAGGACTCCCTTCATCTCTAGACTTAAGTATTGCGGATTACTTCTACCACACGTGGGAATGAGTAGCCCGCTATCGTCCTCGGAAACGTCGGCCGAGTAACCAGATATCGTGCAGAAAGAATGTTTTGGATCTCCGTGCCACAAAATATTTCATGGAATCCACACAAATTGTTGTTTAAGTCGTTATGCTGGCAAAATATAGTCTTGCTAATTAGTGTTCCATGATTAGTAATACACAGTGTGGCAATTAAGTAATGAGGCACAAAGATTTTTTAAAAAATGGAAAAGCCGGAAAACTTACGTGAATATACACTGAAGTGCCAGAAAAACTGGTACACCAGTCTAATACTTAGTAAGTCCCCCACGGGAGCGGAGGACTGCAGAAATACGACGAGGCATGGACTCCACTATCTTCTGGAAATATGCTGTAGGCAATGCACACCATACTTCCTGCAGAGCGTTCCACAATTCGGGTGTATTCCCAGGTCTCGGATTCCTGTGATCGATAGCGCGTTGCATGGCATCCCAAATGTGTTTTATCACGCTCATATCTGTGGACTTGGTTTGGGAATGGCAACACCCCAAACTCAGTTGAATGCTCCTCTAACCATAATGTGGCGTCCCGACACTTGTGTGGAGGTGTACTGTCCTGAAGGAACAGGCCCAACCCATCAGCATGAATGCAGGACATGAACGGATGTACCTCGTCAGAAAGGATGGGCACATAGCGTTGGCCGGTCACAGATGGTTGTATACATACCAGGGGTCCCAGTGAAGTCCAGCTAAACACACCCGATACCTTTACGGACCCCCCACCAGCCGGTACAGTTCCCTGTTGACAGGCGGGATCCATGGCTTCATGGGGTTTGCGCCACACACGAATCCTTCCATCTTCCCGATACAGTTGGAAACGCGACTCGTCAGACCAGGCTACTTGTTTCGAGTCATCAAGCGTCCAGTGGTTGTGTTGCCGTGCCCAAACGAGGCGCATAGCTCTGTGTCGTGCATCCATCAAGTGGAATGTGGTTGGGCGTCGGCTCCGAAAGCCCATATCGTACAGAGTACGTTGCAGAGTCCGGACGCTGATGCTTGTTGAGGCTCCAGCATTGAATTCCGATGCTACCTGCGAGAGTGTCGCGTGAAACAATTCTTGACAGCCGACGATGGTCAAGTTCACCCAATGTCTTTTTACGGCCACACTGCTATCGTGGGTTGGAGGTTTTGCCGGAATTCTTGTAGTCAAGGTACACCCTTGCAATGGTCGTCCGTGAAAATCTGAACTTTGTTTCTACCTCCGAAATACTATGGCCCATCTCACGAGCGCCAACTATGACACCGCGTTGAAAATCGCTTAAATCGTTATTACTTGTCATTGTCATGCCGAAAACAGCTCTGACAGCTGGCAAGGATGTCTATCGCTTTATATACGCACTGGCGAACGCAACCGAGTACGCGCATAGGTAACGTTGCTATGTATTTTGCATAAGCTCGTCTGTACCGGTATTTCTGGCACTTCAGTGTATTTTATTAGGAGTGCATTCCTCCTGTGTTAATATAAAAAGTGGCACGATCAGCCAAAGAAGGAAAGAATTTGCGGAAGTAATCTTTTGTTATAGTGTAAAGAGCTGATGCACATTTCTTTGTATGCCTTGAATGTCTTGAAAAACGTTTTCTTTTAAAGGCAGCTTTAATTTAGTGAATAGAAATTAGTCACACGGTGACAAATCTGAAGAATAAGGGGGATGGTTCAGTACAGGCACTTGTTTTCGTGACAAAAATTGTTGTACACTGACTGCTCTGTATTCGGGTGATTTATCGTGAAGAAAGAACCACTGCCTGCTTCTGTGCTCAAGCCTGACACGTAAAATCCTCTTCCAGAGTAGTTCCAAAAGGGATGTGTAAGCATTGCCAGTGACAGTTGTACTTTCAGGAATGAACTCGTCCCTTGCTGTTATAAAAGTACATTAGCATTGTCCTGTTCTTTGGAGTTCTGTAACCTGATGTTCTTTTCTTTGGGTGTCTGTGGCGACTTCCACTGAGCATTCTAATACTTTATTTCAGGGTCATAACGACAATTCCATGTCTCGTAGACTGCCACAATGCTTTGTAGAAAATTTTGCACCGTTTCTGCAGTCTCCAGGATATTTTTTGCGTACGCTACTTGTGCATGTTTCTGGTTGTCTGATAAAGGCATGCGGAACAAACCGAGCACAAATCCCTCCCCCCCTTCTAAATCTTTCATTAACGTTTGATGAATCGTCTCCTTACTAACACGCATTGCAGCATCCTCAAGGTCACACAACGATTATCTTTTATCCTTTCGCGAACTTCTTTTTTTATTTTTTGGTTGGAGGTCTAACGACCACAGTGAGCAGCTGAATGGACTATAAATAGTCGCCCGTCCCTAATTTAAGGCCACTGGTTCCAGGAAAGGGATAGAGCTAGAGCCGTAAAACAAAAGCAACATCCATGGGATACGGACCTTTGAAATTGGGCTACCGGGCCTTTCGTCATTTTTCAAATCTTCCCACCCATCCTGGAGGCATGCATACCATCGGAATCTTTGTGCACGAGATAGACAATTAGCCCCATACACATTATGCAACAGTTGAACTGTCTCAAATGCAGTTTTACCGATTTTCAAGCAGAACAGCATATTCGCTCTTTGCTTCATGAAAGAGCTGTGACAATGTTCTTCCACCGAAGGACGCCATGCGCAGTGTAAATATTCATCTGCACAATTCTCACGCAAATGCTGTTGCCGTCGCATAGCTGATAAATGGCTTATCAAAAAGCATGCCTTCTCCACCGGTGTGTTTTACCGGGATTTCTTTTAAAGGTATCAGTCTCATTACTTAATTGCCGCACTGTTTACTTTTTCAATGTGCGTATAAAGTTGTTCAGCTTCCTTCTACTGATTTTCATGTTTTTGTGCTATCTTCCAACGCATCATAATACTTCAGAACACACAGTTATTGAATGCGTTCATGAAAGAGCTCCTTGCCTTTTGGATTTGAACCAATTTGTTTCGCTGTCGTTTTCTTAGAGTTGTTTCATTTTCATGCTGCTGAACTTACATTTATGCCCTGATAAATAAGAGTGTTGTACCGAGAGCAATGCAAAAGTTGGCATAACTTTTTTATTAACTGACAGAGGTCGTTCAAATTTCCCATGACCGCCCCGGTGGCACAGTGGTCTAAGCGATGGCTACTAATCATTCGTCCGAAAGGGGTCCGGGTTCAAATCTTGGTGCGGCATGGGTGTTGTGTTTGTCTTACGGCACTGGCTCTCTCCCTTCCCTGGAACCAGTGGCCCTAAATTAGGGACGGGTGACTGCCTATAGCCCCATTGAGTTGCTCACGGTGGTCGTTAAACCACCAATAAAAAAAATGTCTCATGTTGGTAGAGTAATTCTTTCTCTCTGCAAAAGTACAGCTCAACATAATCTCCATCACAAGCGATGCATCTGGGACATCGTTGAACCCAACTGTCGAATCCTCTTTTTAAAAAATTCCGGTATAGACTGTTGCACCCACTTCTGGACAGCCACTTTCGCCTCGTCTGTGTCATCAAATCAACTGTCCTTCATTGGACCGAACAGGTGAAAGTCGGAGAGCTCCAGATCTGGGCTGCACGGTGGATGAGGTACCACATGTGTATCGCTCGCTGGTTACGGCACGGCCATATTCCAGAAAATCAAGGAGAATGACACTCCTATCATCCCAAATAACAGTTAGCATGAATTTCTGTGCTCATCGCTGGCTATTGAACTTCTTTGGGTTTGGTGAAGAGGTATGACGCCATTCCATGGATTGATTATTTGTTTTCGGATGGTAAAAATACACCCACATTTCATCCCCTGTCACCAGATCGGAATCAAACGTGTCTTCATTGGCTCCAAACGCTTCCAGAAGATGAGAGCCGACTTCTACCCTTCACTCCTTCAAATCGGGTGTCAACTGCCGAGGTACCCACTTTGCACACACTTTCCGATACCCTAAATCTTCCACCATCTTCTGTATGGTATTGTGACCACAGTCAAGTTGTGCAACAAGCTCACGAATTGTGACTCATTTCTCCGCGCGAATCAGTTCATCCACTCCCTGATGATTCATGTCAGTGGTCGCAGATGATGGTCTCCCAGTGCGTGGTTTGTCTTCAATGCTAATTTTCCCTTACTTAAACTTCTTCGTCCATCTATGCACATTGCTCTTGTCAATGGTGTCACCTCTGTAAACATTCTGTAGCCTTATGTGGATGTCGGACAGCCTGCACCCTTCCTTCGTCAAGAAATCAATGACGGCACGTTGCTTCTGCTTGGAATCCATTATTTACCTGCAATGAAGAAGAAGGGTTACTATAGAGGAAAGGTTACTGTACAGGATGTGCAGTTTGAACGACCTGGGTCAGTTAATAACAAAGTTATACCCACCTTTCCATAACTTTCGGTACAACACTAGTATATACACTGACGTAAAAAAATCCCAACACCACGAAAAAATAGTTGTAGAGAAATGAAATGGCGGCAATACATTTATATAGGTAACATATTTAATCGATTAAGGTTTCAAGATCACACCTTATTGTAAGCGCGGGAAGAGCCATTTTAAATGTGAAATGCTGGTACATTAATAACCGGTGTAACCGCCAGAATGTTGAATGCAAGCACGCAAACGTTCATGCATTGTGTCGTACAGGTGCTGGATGTCAGTTTGTGGGATGGAGTTCCATGCCTGTTGCACTTGGTCGGTCAATACAGGGACGGTTAATGCTGGTTGGGGGTGACGCTGGAGTTGTCGTCCAATGATGTCCCGTACGTGCTCGATTGGTGAAAGATCTAGTGATATATCAGGCCACGGCAACATGTTGACACTCGGTAGAGCATGTTGAGTTACAACAGCGGTATGCGGGCGAGCGTTATTCTGTTGGAAAACACCCCCTGGAATGCTGTTCATGAACGGCAGCACAACAGGTTGAATCACCAGACCGACGTGCAACTGTGCCGTCAGAGTGCGTGGGATAACCACGAGAGTGCTCCTGCTGTCATAGGAAATTGCTCCCCAGACCATAACTCCAGGTGTAGGTCCAGCGTGTCTCGGCCGCAGACAGGTTGGTTGCAGGCGCTCACCTGGCCTCCTTATAACCAACACACGGCCATCACTGGCACCCAGGCAGAACCGGCTTTCATCAGAAAACACAACAGATCTCCACTTCGTCCTCCAATGAGCTTTAGCTTGACACCACTGACGTCGGAAACGGCAGTGGTTTGGAGAAAGTGGAATGCACGCTACAGGGAGTCTGGCTCGGAGCTGTCCTTCAAGTAACGGATTTGTAACAGTTCGTTGTGTCACTGTGGTGGCACCTGCAGCTCGAATTGCTGCCGCAGACGCGGTACGATGCGCCACGGCCATACGCCGTACACGGCGGTCTTCCCTCTCAGTAGTGCCACGTGGCCGGCCGGAACCCGGTCTTCTCGAGGCAGTACTTCCCTTGACCACCGCTGCCAACAATCATGCACCGTGGCTACATTCCTGCTAAGTCGTTCTGCAATATTGCGGAAAGAAAATCCACCTTCTCGTAGCCCTATTACACGACCTCGTTCAAACTCCGTGAGCTGTTGATAATGGCTTCTTTTTCTTCTTAAAGGCATTCTTGACTAACATCAACACACTACGTCGAATCTCAACGATAACTAACGCTCACGAACGTTACAGCGCGTATTTACAGCAAACCTGCTTTGCATGTTCCGAGGGGCGCTACTAGCGCCACACGTATGCGCCGAGCGCGAAATTTGCATAGACGTCATCTTACAGATGTACTCTCACCGCCTACGAACTGTTGTTTATCTAACACAACCCCTTCTCGGTGTTGGGATTTTTTTCCGTCAGTGTATAATAAGACAGACAGTTTCAGAAATTATTCTTGTGGATGCAACAAAGCTGGCAGACATTTCAGTACCAGCATATTTAGTGGAACCTTTTTTTTTTGTTAGTAGCCTTGATATGAATGACACTAAAATAAACACTACTATAGTCAAAAGCGAGCCACTGCATTTACTGTCTTGTGTATCAGTAACAACACACAAAAAAAATTTCAGATTACGGTGTAAAATTATTTTGCATATTCAATAATGTGCACATTAGGTTTGATTTAAAGATCGACAAAAAGAGGAGAGTACCCAAACGCCGAGTAGACTCGCTTTCTAGAGAAACGTCTCGCCATATGTCTCAGAAACGCATTGGTAAAAGTGCCTGTTCATCTTCGTCGTGTTTTCCGAGGAAGCCCCTGTTAAATCTGATTAGGCTGTCTTACATCCTCTCTCATAAGTTACATTACGGCATTTTACCGACTAATGATAGCGAATTAGGTTAGCGCATTGTTGATACTACGTTTTAAAAAAGAAAAACTGTGAACTCCCATCCGGGTCTTGTCCCTCAATTGTCTTTCTAAATGCAGTACGTCTCTTCAAAAAATGCCCAAAATGATAAATAAAATGCTTCGCTGTCTTAACTGCAGGATGATTCAAAAATCACGTTACCCAGATCGTCTATCACACAAATTTTCATTACAAGTTGTATTTAACCTACAAAAATATACAAACTCGAATGTACGCAATTTAATAACATTTACGGAGCACACTTTTATTTCATTACAGCATATGTTCAAAGTGTGATTCATTCGCACGAATGCAGGTCCGCACTCTTTTCACTGTATTTGCAGATAATTTGCTCAAGGTTGCTTCTGAAGTGCCAGCAATTTCAGCTTTAGGGTGGACGTCAAGTAATTTTGCTTCCTATACTTCCAATGGAAAAACTTGTGTACACATTTCCTTCACAATTAGTGTGTTCCCAAGGATGAAAATTTGAACATCGATTAAAATAACTTCGTATTATAACTTGGAATACTTAATATTTTTTAAAACATAACCGTAATTATATCAAAATTCAATAACTTTTCCTTTGGTGGTGTTAAAACCAGAAAAAAACGATGGCGCGACCTGTACTTTGATGACGTCAGTAGACAAACAAATGTTGGATTGCATAATTATGGTTATGTTTTACAACATATTAAGTATCCCAAATTATAAAATGAAGATATTTTAATCGATGTTCAAATTTTCATCCATGGGAACGCATTAATTGTGAAGAAAATGTGTACAGACGTTTTTCCATTGGAAGTATAGGAAGAAAAATTACTTGACATCCACCTTAATGTTTACCTTCAGTTTCTCAAGCGTGTGTGGGTTAGTTTTTACAGAGTTTGCTTTTGAGATAATCCCAGACGGATATATCTGGTGAAATCAAATTGGGTAATCGTGGGGCCACAGACCTGTCGAACTGCGACAATCTCCAAAAATCTAGATAAAGAAGTCCAACGGTTTCATTCGATGTATGGTGTCCTGCTGAAACCACTGATGTCGTTCATCCTCTTCTAAGAGTCAAATCAACCACGACATGATTTCACGGTGAACCTCACTCGCCATCCACTGTATTCCGAACGGAAAAGGGGGAACACTAATGGTCGACGAAACTGAGCACATCATATACACTGAAGAGCAAATGAATTAGAGATACCTGTCTAGTAACGTGTAGCACCACCTTTCTCCCTGATGACGGCGGCGATTCGTCTCGGCATGGACTCGACATGACACCGGAAGCATTGGGAACCCATGTGAATCCACGACCCCTGAACAAGCTCCCACAGTTCACGAATATTTGATGGAGGGGGGTCAGAGCCTAGAACATCTCTCTCGATGGCATCCCAAATGTGATGGATGAGATTGAGGTCAGGTGATCTAGCTGGTCAAGGAAGCGAGGTCACGTCGCTGGAGTGTTCATCCAACCATTCGGATACAATTCGGGAGCGATGGCACGGTGCATTGTCTTGTTGCAGGATAAGGTCCGATGTTGAAGACTCACAAACGGGAGCAAATGGTCGTCCAGGATATCCCGGTAACGTTGACCTACGAGAGACGATGTCACATGTACCAGGGGTCTCATTTCAGTCCTTGTAAACAGTTCCCAGACGAGAATGCCACCCCCACGAGCTTGAAGAGTACCCTGCTGGCAAGAAGGATCCATCGCTTCATGTGGTTTGGGCCGTACTCGTATCCTGCCATCCGCATGTACCAACGTCAATCTCGACTCAACAGTCCAGGCAACATTTTTCCACATGTCTAGGGTCCAGTGGCAATATTCCCGCGCCCATGCTAATCTTTGCACCCTGTGATGTGCGGTCTGCAGCGGTACCCTCGTGGGACGATGGCTTCTGTACCCCATAGCGAGGAGATGGTTCTGGATGGTGTGGGTGCTTACACGTTTTTGTGCACCAGCGTTAAATTGCCGAGTGATTTCTTGCACTGTGGCCCGTCTATCCGCTGTTACAATGCGAGCTAGCCGACGATGACACCGATGATCCTAACGCTGTTGCCCACGGCAGTTGGCCCTTGCAGGGATGATTTTATCGGATTTGATGCACTCACGGTGCACCCGTGACACTGTAGCTCGTGAACATCCCAGGGCCTGCACAATTTCCGAGATGGAGTTACCCATTCGTGGGGCTCCGACATTTGCCCACAATTAAATGCGCTTAGATCCTTCGTCTTACCCACACTGCGTCCGACCTTTTACTGATTCCCGTCGCATCATTCCTTATATTGTCGAATCGCTGCATACGTCATGTCGTTTTCGTTTACAGGGTCGCCCACAGCGCCACATTTGCATAACGCCAGCTGTCTCTAATTCAATTGCTCTTCAGTGTACAAGCTACACCCAAGGCACATTTGTAAGAGAAGTACCGCCTCCAAAAAGCTCGATTACAAACACCCGGCCGACAAAAGGTGGAAAGTATGAGGTCACACCTTGAACGGCAGCCCCGGTGGCGCAGTGGTCTGAGCGATGTATTCTGATCATTTGTCAGAAAGGGGTTTGGGTTCGAATCCCGGTGAGGCATGGATGTTGTGTTTGTCTTACGGCACTGGCTCTCTCCCTTCCCTGGAACAAGTGGCCCTAAATTAGGGACGGGCGACTGCTTATAGCCCATTGAGTTCCTCTCGGTGGTCGTTAAACCACCAATAAAAAAACACCTTGGGCAAAACCTACGTTTATGTATCAGACTTCCGCAAACCGAGTGCAATTTACTATCAGCAGGTCGGCGCCAAGGACTTTCGAAAATGGCATCTAGTGTGCAATGAAACTTTCATGCGAATCTTCCTGTTTGCCGTATCTGGTCAAGCTGCACATTCGTCAGATGGATAAAACTACCAACGTTAACTCAGCATATTATCATACAATAGATTTTGACACAAATTTACGTCACTGTATGAGGGTGATAAAAATTCTGGTACGTGTCCACCAAGATAACGCTTCAAGCCACACATCGAAATCAACTCAACAATATCTCTAAAAAATTTCTCCTGGTCCAAACGACAAATTTTCAGGTATTACTAAGCAGCCACGTCCCCGTCTAATCTCCTGACGCCACTCCGGCGGATTTCTGAGCGTTTGGTTTATTCAAACGTATTCTTCGGTGGAGATAGCCACGTACTAGGAAACAGTGCGAGGAGAAGTCAGCCATATCGGATGACTTCACTTCAAAACAGCCTTCTGTACTGGACATTGCGGTGTAGGACGATAATAGCAATGATCGGCCTTCAACTCGAACGCAGTTAGTGGTGGAGATAAGATTTTTGACTCCCATGTGCTATGACAACGGCTGCCAGAGATTCAGAACGACCTTCTGCAAAGGTGAAGGAAATGAAAATACACCAATGAGCCATTACATTATGACCACCTACCTAATAAGCTGTAGGACCCACTTTAGCCCGCAAAACAGCGGCCCTCGGGAAGGCATCAATTCGACAAGGTGGCGATCGGTATCTGGTACCATAATGCCAACAGCAGCTCCTCCAGTTCCAGTGCATTTCGGGATGGTGGTGATTTAGCGCGAACCCGTTTTTCCAAGTCGAACCACAAATGTTCTATCGGGTTCATGTCAGGTGAATTTGGAGGCCAGGTCATTAACAGAAAGTCACCAGCATGTTCCTCGGACCACTCCTTGACGATTCTGGCAGTGTGGCATGGCGCATTATCCTGTTGGTAATGGCATTCATCAGCGGGGAACACACTTACCATGAATAGGGGAACTTGGTTCGCAGCGATGTTCAGATACCTGACAGCTGTCAGGGATTGTGCTATTGGGATAATGTGTCCTAAAGTGTCTCAAGAAAGCATCGCCCACAGCATAACACCGCCACCGGCGGCCAGCTTCCACACAACAGTGCATCCAGGTGCCATAGACTCCATCCTTAATCGGCGTATCCGTGCTCAGCCGTCTACGTGATGCACCAGGGATCTTCATTCTTCAGACCAGGCCACTTTCTCCCAATCATCCACGGTTCAATCTTGATGATCTTGGGCCAATTTCATGCGTTATTAGCGGTGACGTGCAGTGAGCATGAGGACCCGGCTGAGTCTTCGGCTACGCAGGCCCATGCGCAGAAGTCTGCGATGAACTGTGTGCTGTGACACATTGCCCTGATCACCACTACTGTAGCTGCGGGTGATTTGTCGCACTGTGGACTTGCGGTCGCTGTGAACATTGCGCGACACTCTCCGAACCCCTCTGGCACCGGACGACGGTTCGCCGTTTGGCCATCTGTGCACCACTTTTGACACGTACTCCACTACAGCAGCACGTGAACAACCCACAAGCCGCGCCGTTTCCGGGTGGCCGTGCTATCACATTTTGTCCTTCATCAAACTCCGATAAATTGGCAGCTTTTCCCATTCTGACTCCGAACGCTCTACTAACCGAAAGCCGGTCCTCGGGTTGTATATACTGTATACCGCTTTGTGAACTTGACCAGCACCAACGTTCGGTCTCTAGGCGCGCTCTTTTCTCTAGGCTGGGGGTGTTCATAATGTAATGGCTAAAGGGTATGTAGCAGTACCAGCTGTGCCAGAAGGAATAGCAGCAGCGTTATGAAGGTGTACCAAATGGGAGAAAGGGGAAGAAATATCCTGTGCTACAATAACCAAACTTCAATGCCATATGCTATCCACAAGATCCGATTTAGCTACAGAACTTCAAAATCAGATCCTCCGACAGACGATTGAAATTTAACAGTTAATCAAATCTCGCAAACCGGTCCTATTTCTGGAAATTTTTCATCATGTGGATACGGAAAAAGCAAAAACAGAATTTTTCAGTTAAAATACGAAGGGAATTACGGGAAGGTTTCTGTAAAGTCAGAATTCCCCTGGCGTACGAAATATTCGTGAAATTCAGATTTTCCCAGTCATTTCACGGAAACGTTTGTATCAGGGATATGCTACGTCAGTTTTCGAAAGGTATCACCGAAAATAGCGCGTGAGTTCCAAATTTGTGTTACAGTGTAGCATAGAGCAGAAGTAACAATCAAATATACAAAGCTTCCACTGTGAAATGCATCTTAGACTGAAATTTTATTGAGTTCCGATTTTCTATCCGTATTAGCGTTTGGTGTCACTTCTTTAACTTAGCTGGTGATTCATTCCCTCATACGTTTTTTGCAGGATTTAAAAGGAACATTCCAACTAATTGAAAGCGAGAAATAGTTTTCTGACAAGATCTGCCAGTTGTATAAAGTAGTTCATCATCTCTTAGTTCTGCATGTTTTGAAGAAAAACATGAGCTGTAGAGAGAATCTTTGCTGAAATTGTCATAGTGTATGCTAGATAAAACGAAAACAAAATCGCGTAATAGCTCCTTGGCGTTGATGATGAAAAAGCAGAAATGGATTAACACCATTTCTATGCCGTGTAGAAAATCAAGATGCAATGGCGCAACTATTTTCTGAGAGTGAGTTTTTTTAGAATTACTTAAAAGATGCGCTGTATACTGAGTGTTGAAAAGGAAGACTCGCTTCATCTTAACTATGATGTGCTCGGCCGTATTAATTGAACAGATGCGGCTGGTTTCTCTAATTTGTCTAAAGCATGAACGAATTTTTTAGTGATAACGCTGTTAATGAACGTGCATTACCAGAAGAATTTTTAAACGTTCTAGCTCAAATCGATTTTTCCCTTATGAAGAGAATTATTAAAGAAGGGGCCATTATACCATGCTCCCTGGAAACATAATGCTATTAAGAAGACGAGGAAATGTTGCAAAACTTATTGTCACTAGGTCGTACACAAACCCAATAGAAAAAATAGTTATCGGTGCAGTAAACTAAAAAATGTTTTTTCCGTCAAGAACCATACTCTTTACATCAGATTCAGGTTTGCCTTTTACTCTTAAAACAACGCAGTTTCCCATTTTATTGCATCTCGCAAGGCAAGTCGTCATAGCGCTTAAGTTTGATAAAATATTCCTAGTCCTGTTATTAGTCGTTCCCGTTTAGTAGGATATTAAAATAACTACAAAGAATGTACACATACACTGACGGAAAAAAAATCCCAACACCAAGAAAAAATAATTGTAGAGGAATGAAATGGCGGCAATACATTTGTATAGGTAACATATTTTAATCGATTAAGGTTTCAAGATCACAGCTTAATGTAAGCGCGAGAAGAGCCATTTTAAATGTGAAATGCTGGTACATTAATAACCGGTGTAACCGCCAGAATGTTGAATGCGAGCACGCAAACGTTCATGCATTGTGTCGTACAGGTGATGGATGTCAGTTTGTGGGATGGAATTCCATGCCTGTTGCACTTGGTCGGTCAATACAGGGACGGTTAATGCTGGTTGGGGGTAACGCTGGAGTTGTCGTCCAATGATGTCCCATACGTGCTCGATTGGTGAAAGATCTGGTGATCTAGCAGGCCACGGCAACATTTCGACACTCTGTAGAGCAAGTTGGGTTACAACAGCGGTATGCGGGCGAGCGTTATCCTGTTGGAAAACACACCCTGGAATGCTGTTCATGAATGGCAGCACAACAGGTTGAATCACCAGACCGACGTGCAACTGTGCCGTCAGGGTGCGTGGGATAACCACGAGAGTGCTCCTGCTGTCATAGGAAATTTCTCCCAAGACCATAACTCCAGTTGTAGGTCCAGTGTGTCTCGGCCGCAGACAGGTTGGTTGCAGGCGCTCACCTGGCCTCCATCTAACCAACACACGGCCATCCCTGGCACCCAGGCAGAACCGGCTTTCATCGGAAAACACTACAGATCTCCACTCCGTCCTCCAATGAGCTATAGCTTGACACCACTGACGTCCCAAACGGCAGTGGTTTGGAGTAAGTGGAATGCACACTACAGTGCGTCTGGCTTGGAGCTGTCCTTCAAGTAACCGATTTGTAACAGTTCGTTGTGTCACTGTGGTGACAACTGCAGCTCGAATTGCTGCCGCAGACGCGGTACGATGCGCCACGGCCATACGCCGTACACTGCGGTCTTCCCTCTCAGTAGTGCCACGTGGCCGGCCGGAACCCGGTCTTCTTGAGGCAGTACCTTCCCTTGACCATCGCTGCCAACAATCATGCACTGTGGCTACATTCCTGCCAAGTCGTTCTGCAATATTGCGGAAAGAAAATCCACCTTCTCGTAGCCCTATTACACGACCTCGTTCAAACTCCGTGAGCTGTTGATAATGGCTTCTTCGTCTTCTTAAAGGCATTCTTGACTAACATCAACACACTACGTCGAATCTCAACGATAACTAACGCTCACGAACGTTACAGCGCGTATTTACAGCAAACCTGCTTTGCATGTTCCGAGGGGCGCTACTAGCGCCACACGTATGCGCCGAGCGCGAAATTTGCATAGACGTCATCTTACAGATGTACTCTCACCGCATACCAACTGTCGTTTATCTAACACAACCCCTTCTTGGTGTTGGGATTTTTTTCCGTCAGTGTATTTTTAGAACAGTTTTCCAGCAATATAATTCACGTTTTAAATAAAATTATTTCTATCTTAATTGTTATATCTGAGAGCTATTTCTCTGGACTGTGAACCTACATCTAGATTTCTAAGATAAAATTGTCTGTGGAATTTTATTCCACTCCTCTTCCACTGCTTTCCATAGTCCAATCATTGTTTTGGGTTTGCATTTAGAAAGCGCTCTTTTTAGCAGTCCGAAAGCACAATAGTCCATTAGTGAAACATAAGGGGACTTTGAAGGAATATGAGTAAAAGACATAGACTTGATACCCGTCTCTTTTTTAATTTTTCCAAGAAATAGAGTGGTAGATTCGGATGTATAACTGGTAGCCTTATCCTGATGGAGTTGTACTCTTCAAGGCTCTGTGGATAAAAGGACCGTATTTCTTCTTCAAATACAGGAGTTAAAACAATATTTTGATAACATCTAGAATTAAATTTAACATTCTTTTCAGTTTTTCTTAACTTTACTTTCTCATTGTACAAGAAACCAGCTTTAATCATAAATCCTTTACTGAAACTTTCTTTAGATAACCAATTTTGTAAGTCTTTTTCTGCTCTTTTGCGATAGTAAATCGACCTTTTTAGCACGTCTTTTGTAAAAAAAGGATAGTGCTTCTGTTATCGGTTTGTCCGTCAGTCTGTATCCACGATATCTCTGCAACTATTAGTCCGATTTGAAAAATTCTTTTTGCATTGGGAAGCTTGAAATACGCAAATGTGGATCCTTTATTTCGTTTCTTTTTTTACGATGTACAATTTCGCCGGTAGAGGGCGTAAATGCAGATGATGTCGAATTCAAAAATACGTTTTATTCTACATATTTGCTTCTAAACATCCGATTGGTTTTTGTTTTTTTTACCTTTCGATTCCATTTATATCGAAGAGTATTTTAGATATAGTTACTTTTTCAAATTACGCATAGATTTTTCGCTAGGGGCGTAAAAGTAAATTACCTTTTCCTCGATAACTCTTCTTCTAAAACTCCGATTTGAAATTTTTTTTCTTCAGCGGATACATCTCCTGATGGAAAATCTTTTGCATATAATTTCAAATTTTTGCTAAAGAACACTTTGGCCACCAGGGGGTGTAAGTGTTAATTTTTGCTTCTGATGTATTTGCCATAAAATCGGAGCTTCTAAAATATCGATTGAAAAATCATTTCGTGAACTGATGCCACTCATATCGATAAACCTTCTTAAAATATTACACAGTTTCTCCGCCACGAGGCGTAGATGTACATCTTATTTTTGTCAATATCTCTACTTCTAGGAGTCCGATTTGAAAAATTCCTTCTTTGTTGGATAGTGTTTTCCGTGTGACATATGTTTCAGGTAACTTCAAAATTTTCAAGTGCTACGGAGCGTAGCGGTAAATTGTGTTTCTCCCTATATCTCTGCTTCTAAATCTCCGATTTGAAAAATTCTTTCTGCACCGGATACAGCTCCTGATAGGAAATCGTTTGGACATAATATCTAATTTTTGTAAAAAAAAAAATAGTTTGGCTACCAGGGGGCGTAAATCTTAATTTCTGCTTCTGTTGTATTTGCAGTAAAATATGATGTTCTAAATTCTCGATTGAAAAAAACGTGCGTTGAACGATACTACTCATGTCGACAAACCTTTTAGAAACATTTTTTTCTGAAAATAGTGCATGGTTTCTACGCCAGGGGGCGTAGACGTATATCTTATTTTTGTCAATATCTCTAGTTCTAGGAGTCCGATTTGAAAAATTCCTTTTTTGTTGGATAGTGTTTCTAGTGTGCCATGTGGTTCATATAATTTCAAAATTTTCAAGTAATTCATAGACTTTTCGCTAGGGGGCGTAAATGTAAATTGCGTTTCCCAATATATCTTTGCTTCTAAATCTCCGATTGGAAAATTTTTTTCTGCATCCCATACAGCTCCTAATGGGAAATCGTTTGCACGTATTTTCTATTTTTTGTAAGAAATGGTTTGGCCACTAGGTGGCGTAAGTCTTAATTTCCGCTTCTGTTGTATTTGCAGCAAAATATGAGCATCTAAAATCTTGATTGAAAAAAAAAGTCGTTCGTTGACCGATACTACTCCTCATGTCGACAACCCTCTTAGGAAAATTTTCTTGAAAAAATGCATGGTTTCTTCGCCAGGGGGCGTAGATGTATATTTTATTTTTGTCAATATTTTTACTTGTAAGAGTACGATTTGAAAAATTCCTTCTTTGTTGGATAGTGTTTCCGATGCAAAATTTTTTTCCTATAAATTCAAAATTTTCAAGTAAATCATAGACTTTCCGCTAGGGGGCACAAAAGGTAAACTGCGTTTTTTGCGTTTTTTCTGCTCCTAAAGATCTGATTTGAAAAATTCTTCCTGTATCGCATACAAGACCTGATGGAAAATATTTTTCACATAATTTCTAATGTTTGGTGAAGAATGGTTTAGCCACCAGGGTCATAAGTGTTAATTTCTGCTTCTGAAGTATTTGTTGCAAAATCTGGGCTCCTGAAAACTCGATAATTTTTTTCTTCGACCGATACCGCTTATATGGAAACACCTTTTGAGAATACTTTCTTCCTAAAATAATGCATGGTTTTCCCACCAGGGGACGTAAAGTCACATGTTATTTTTTTCGATATCTCTGTTTCTAAAAGTTCGTAAGCTCACGATTCTGTTTACAGCAATATCTGAGGGACTAAAAACCCGATTGAAACTCTTCTTTCTTTCGTCAGATACTATTGTTTTCCATACCGGTTCCATTGATTTTGAATAGCTTTGATAAATTTAATTTGCGTCAGAACGGATTCAAAAGACGTGCTTATTACAACCGACATCGCGGTGTCATCTTTCTTGTTTTTTGTTACAGTCGTTTAGATAGATCTATGATTCATCAATAGACTCAATAAATTTCCATCTGTCTCCAGCTATGTGATTTTCATAAAGACGTCTACATCGTGTTCTGCACTCAGTCACGCGTCGGGCAAAAGGCAGTGAATATTAAGCTTTTTTTTCAGATTCAAATCTCTGTTTATTACCTTGTTTGCAGTTAATACATAGATTTTTAATGACTTAGCAATTACTCTTTGAGTTGGCGGATTTTCTTTTAAGACCAAAGACCTTACTTTTGAAATACACTCACGGACAATGAAATTTGTTCACCTCGAAAAAACATGCTACAACCGCGAAACTTCCACAATTTTGGCCACTACTATACATTCCATATATTTGCTTCTAAACGTCCGATTGAAAAAATTATATTACCTTTCGATTCCATTTATGTCTAAGACTCTTTTACGTATTGTCACTTTTTCAAGTTACCCATAGACCTTACGCTAAGAGGCGTAAATTTAAATTGCGTTTTTCCCGATATCTATGCTTCTAAAACTCCGATTTGAAAATTTCTACCTGCACCGGATACAGCTTCTGATGGAAAAGACTTTGCATATAATTTCGAATATTTGGTAAATAATTGTTTTGCCACCAGGGGGCTTAAATCTTAATTTCTGCTTCGAATGCATTTGCAACAAACCCCGAGCTCGCGAAAACTGCATTGAAAAAATTCTTCCGTGGACCGATACAGCTCAAATCAATAAACCTTTTGAGAACACGTCTTTTCCGCCAGAGGGCGTAGATGCATATCTATTTAATGCACGGCTTTTCCACCAGGGGGCGTAGATGCATATCTTATTTTTGTCAATATCTCTGCTTCTAAGAGTCCAATTTGAAAAAAACCTTTGCTGGAGGGAGTTTCCGCTGCGAAATGTTTCTCATATATTTTAAAATTTTTCTTAACGTACAAGTCTGCCACTAGAGGGCGTAAGTTCATGATTCGGTTTACAGCAATATCTGCGGGATAAAAACCCGATTGAAAAACTTTTCTTCGGTCATGTACTACTAACTATGCAAACTCTGTGTGCGTATTTCCTTCCCAAAACAAAGCAAAATTTCGCCGCTAGGTGGCGCAAACGCTTAATTTGTTTTTCTCAATACCTCTGCTTTTACATGTGCGATTTAAAAACTTATTTCAATACCGGATGCCATTTGCCTTGTAGAACACTTTAGGCTAGTACATGAGGAATTTTGTAGTTCACAGTTCTCTCGGTAGGTGGTGTTTGCGTACTTCAGTTTGCAGCTGTATAGCCGTTTGTAGAAACACTATTGAGAAACGTCTTCTTTACTGTATGCCATTCGCTACTCTACAGATGTGGAGCATCATCCTCTTTTAATAATTCACAGATTTCCCACAAGGGAGCGTAAAAGTAGAAAGCTTTTTCGCGCTATTTCTGCTTCCGAGAGACTTATTTGAAAAGTTGTTTTTCCATAGCATAACTTTTTCCGGGCCGAATATTTTTCGCATATTTTCAACTTTTCTATTATGCAAAATTATTACGCTAGAAGGCATAGAATTATATATTGTTTCTTTCTCTCGTACATTTCTTCTTTTAACTGTTCGATTTGAAAATCGTTTTGTTTCTGATACCTTCCTTGTGCTATGAAAAATGTTTTGTGCGCCATCTGTCAATTTTCGTAACATGCTTTTTAGCCGCTGGTGGAATTAAGCAGATGTTTCTATTTCTGGATGTTTTATCGATTGTTGAAACCGGTTGATTGCTTTCCTAACCGGTTCCATTGACTTTGAATAGCTTTGATAAATTTAATTCGCATCAGAACGGATTTAAAAGACGTGCTCATTACAACCGAAAATTCGGTGTCATCTTTCTTGTATACTGTGTTACAGTAAGTTCTCGGTTATTTAAAGTGTCGTACGGGTGATTGTATGATGTCTATGTATTAGTCTGTGAACACTTAACACAAAGCTATGAAGAATAAATTTAATATTTAGGGGACTTGTTAAATACTGCTATGAAAGAGTACATTTCAGCTTTTCTCAAACATAATTGAAAGTCATTATCAATTTAAATAAAAAAAAATGGGAGTTCCAAAACATTCTGTGGCTTTGAACAATCATGATGAAAAACAGAATGCAATTTCTGATAAGTTTTTTTACAACAAATACACTAAAGAGCAATTGAATTAGAGATAGCTGGCGTTATGCAAATATGACGCTGTGAGCGGCCCTGTAAACGGAAACGACATGACGCATGCAGCGATCCGACAACATAAGGAGTGATGCGACGGGAATCAGTAAGAGTCGGACGCAGTATGGGTAAGACGAAGGATCTAAGCGCATTTGATCGTGGGCAAATTGTCGGGGCCCGACGAATGGGTCACTCTAACTCGGAAGTCGTGCAGGCACTGGGATTTTCACGAGCCACTGTGTCACGGGTGCACCGTGAGTACATCGAATCCGGTAAAACCATCTCTGGAAGGGCCAACTGCCGTGGACAACAGCGTGTGGATGAGCGGGGTCATCGTCGATTAGCTCGCATTGTAACAGCGGATAGACGGGCCACAGTGCAAGAAATCGCTCGGCAATTTAACGCTGGTGCACAAAAACGTGTAAGCAAGTACACCATCCAGAACCATCTCCTCGCAATGGGGTACAGAAGCCATCGTCCCACGAGGGTACCGCTGCTGACCGCACATCACAGGGTGCAAAGATTAGCATGGACGCGGGAACATCGCCACTGGACCCTAGACATGTAGAAAAATGTTGCCTGGACTGATGAGTCGAGATTCACGTTGGTACATGCGGATGGCAGGATACGAGTACGGCGCAAACCACTTGAAGCGATGGATCCTCCTTGCCAGCAGGGTACTCTTCAAGCTGGTGGTGGTGGCATTCTCGTCTGAGGACTGTTTACGTGGACTGAAATGGGACCCCTGGTACGTGTGACATCGTCTCTCACAGGTCGGCCATTTGCTCCCGTTCGTGCGTCTTCAACATCCCACTGGGGACCTCATCCTGCAACAAGACAATGCAGCTCCCAAATTGTATCCGAATGGTTGGATGAACACTGCACCGACGTGACCTCACTTCCTTGGCCAGCTAGGTCAGGTCACATCTGGGACGCCACTGAGAGAGATGTTCAAAGCTCTGACCCCCTCCATCAAATCTTCGTGAACTATTTGTGCTTGTTCAGGGGTCGTGGATCCGTATGGCTTCCCAACGCTTCCGGTGTCTTGTCGAGTCCATGCCGAGACGAATCGCTGCCCTCATCAGGACGAAAGGTGGCGCTACACGTAACTAGACTGGTATCTCTAATTCAATTGCTCTTCAGTGTACATCCGATCGTAGCTCCGTAGTAGAAGCCATTCAGCATTGGATACAAAAAGCAAGAAGAGAACGAGAACTATAGAACTATCTCAAGAGTTGAACAAAATTTGCACTGCATTTAAGAATCAAAATGTAATCCCTTTGTGTTCTTTAGTGTAATGTAATCTTAACGCTAATTTAACTCTCATTAGTACGTAAGCTTGACAGAGATATTAATTATAGCATTTTCTGCATATTTTAAAATTTTTACCGAATGCTGGTGTTGAATTTAATAATAATAATTCAATGTATATAATATGAACATGTAAATTGTTTTTTTGCATTTTATACCATGCAATAGTAATAAGGCATAAAGAACAATGTTCAAGAAATTGGCTTGAGGTTTATTAGGTCAAACCTCCTTCCTTTTCAGGAGCTTATTTTTAAAGGTTCCGGCACGTTTTGTCTCCAGTAAAAAAGCACTACATGTAGATATACCCCCTATATGTACCCCTGAGTAAAATGTTTGAATCCTCTTTCAAACAGAATATGCGCAGTAGCGACGCAAATGCATCTCGCAGTTGGTAAGCAGTCTAAAGCCATATTTACGATGTTCTAGCAGCGTCGTTGGCTAAAAATAGAAGTTCCTAGAGGTCGTACCGTGAAGGAATGTTATGAATGACTACAGCAGGCTTGTGGAACATCTGGTTTAGCGTACGGTACCAAGGTCGGTGGAAGCCTTCAAAAACGGACGGAGAAATGTGGCTTGTGCTTCTGGGTGAGGACGTTCCCAGGATATTGAAATTAAAGTGTTCGCTTTATCTGCCTTGTTGGAGAATGACTGGTGGTGGACAATTGGTGAGCTTCTTCACGAGAGTAACCTTTCGCACACGACTGTGCTGCACATTTTAAAAAAAAAACGGCTAAACATGCGAGAATCGCATCCCGTTTGATGCCTCATGCTTTAAGTGATGTTGCGAAATGGCAACTTTACGAGGCAGCTCGTTTCCGTTTGGAACGGCATGAGTGTGTAGAAGACACATTTCTACGGCGTATCCTTACGTTGGATGAAACATGGGCGCAGTGTTTTGGACAGGAACTCAAACGCTATTCTAATGAATGGAGACATTACGGCTCGCCGGGTCGAACAAAGGTCCGATGGGACACCAGTAACGTTATAGTAATTATCTGACCATCGTAGTAATACATGTAGTACATCCAGGACGGACGGTAAATGCAGAGTATTGTGAGCATTTCCTCGAACATAACCTGCTTCCAGCTCTCCGGAAGAAGCGATGTCATCTGCTGAAGCATACTCCAATAATTTTGCATGACAACACTCACTGACATATTTGGCGTTGTTACTGACCCGTTCCGTCGATGGGGTTGGGAAGTGTGTTATACATTGATACAGACATTTGACGTTGACCAGGAACATCAAAGAGAGGTCATCGCTCTTTCCACGTTTTATAAGTGAGTCACTTATAAAACGTGGAAAGAGCGATGACCTCTCTTTGATGTTATACATTGACTTACGTTCAAGTGTGATACACTGACTTAAGTTCCTATTCACATGACTTAAGTTCCTGTGTCTTCGGTTTGTTTTGGAAGAAGACAGCACCGCTTCGGGGATTCGTTTCAAGACCACCGAAGACATTGTAAGTGCTGTAGACCTGTCCATGGCGAAGATCAAAACGTTTCGACTTGCTGACACGGCATACAGATACTTCCACACAGATGGCAGCGGGTTTTGAATAATGCTGGCGACTTGTACCAAAAGTAATGCAAAAGTGGGTATAACTTTTTTAATTAATTGACAGAGGTCGTTAAATTGCACATGTTGGTAGAGCAACTCTTTCTCTATACAAATATACTACTCAACATAGTCTCCATCACAAGCGATGTATTTTCTGAATCGTTGAACCAAACTCTTGTCGAATAACCTTTGAAAAAATTCAGGTGTGGACTGTTGTACTCACTTCTATACAACCACTTTCACCTCATCTGTGTCATCAAATCCTTGTCCCCGGAGACTGTGTTTCATTTGGCCGAACGATGGAAGTCGGAAGGCGCCAGATCTGGGCTGTACGGGGGGACGAGGGACCACCTACTATCCTAATTTCTGATCGCCATGATTTGTTGCCAAAGATGTGTGTGGTCTCGCATTGTCATGGTGACTGTGGATCCTTTTAGAATCTTCGGTCTCTTCCTCCTTATGGGTTCTCTAGGCTTCTTGAGAGTCTCAATGTACCGCTCACTGGTAATGCTACGGCTACGTTCCAGAACCTCAAGGAGAATGACACCCCTGTCATCCAGAAAAGCAGTCACCATGACCTTCTGTGTTGATCGCTGGCTCTTGAACTTCTTAAGCCTTGGTGAAGAGGTGGGATATCATTCAATGGATTGATTCTTCGTTTTCGGATTGTTAAGATACGCCCACATTTCATCCCCTGTCACGAGAAAAAATGTGTCTTCATTGGCTTCAAACGCTTCCAGCATATCAGAGCAATCTTCCACCCTTCTCTCCTTCAAATCGGGTGTCATCTGCCAAGTACCCACTTTGCACACCCTTTCTGATACCCTACGTCTTCCACCATCTTCCGTATGCCATTGTGACCACAGACCAGTTGTGCAACAAGCTCACGAATTGGGACTCGTTTCTCAGCACGAATCAATTCATCCACTCGCTGATGATTCGCGTCAGTGGTCGCAGATGATGGTCTTCCAGTGCGTGGTTTGTCTTCAATGCTAATTTCTCCTTTTTTAAACGTCTTCATCCATCTGTGCACATTACTCTTGTCAATGGTGTCACCTCCGTAAACATTCTGTAGCATTCTGTGGATATCGGACAGCCTGTACCCTTCCTTCGTCAACAACTCAATGACGGCACATTGCTTCTGCTTAGAATCCATTATTTACCTGCAGTGAAGAAGATGGGTTACTATAGAGGAAGAGTTACTCTACTACCATGTGCAATTTGACCGACCTCTGTCAGTTAAAAAAATTATGCCCACTTTTGCATTACTTTCAGTACAACCCTCGTACAATGTTTTTTTCTGCTTCTTGCTTTTCGTATCCACTGCTGAATGGTGTCTTTGAAGGAGGCATAAGTAGAATTATTTTGTAGGATCAAACTGGGTTAGCCGAGGCCCAACAATTTTAATGAATAATTACGAATCACCATTGTGATTGATAGAGAAGATTTAGCTAATGTTTATTATTAAGTTAATCTGAGAAAATCCCCTTACCCGTTCGTTAGACGATGCAGCAATGGATTACAAAGTTTGCTGCAACTGAAAAGTTTCTTGGGTTTTTTTTTCCGTGATGATGATGTAGGTATTCTTTAAAACCAGATCATCATCATGGAAAAGAAATATCGAATGAGTTCTCTTTCATTCAGTTGAAACCTGGTAGATAACTTCCACTTTACGGCAGTTATCTACCAGGTTTCTACTTCTTCACCATTCAGTATATTTCCACTTACATTTACTGGCCAATTATTTGCATCTAACATTTTCGAATTAATTTGGAAAAGCCACGTCTTCTCTAGAAAGCAGCGTTTTCTTTCAATATTAATGGAGATTATTTAACTCAACTTCGTTTTGTTGTTCACACAGACAGTTTTGCAACTACTCCTTCAGAGTATGATTCAGGAACTTGCTGACAAGAGTAAAGAATTGTGATTAAAAACGAACTTTCAGAAAACAGAACTGACGTCAATTCTTTTACATGAAATCAACATTTATCTGTTTGATGGAGAAAAGCTGGAGCTACCCGATACCTACATTTACCTTGAACAACAGATATCAAACGAAGGACACATTGATGAAGAAATTATGAGAGAGCTTTTGGAAGAAACAAAACAATTTTCAAGAACAAAATGCCAATATGTCTTAAACGAAAAGTGTTTAATTAATGTATCCTTCCAGTTCTTACGTACGGAGCAGAGACAAGGACGTAAACTAAAAAAGCATACAAAGGCTGCAGAAAACTCTTTAGTGGCAAAATAGTGCTTTAAGAAAAATTACAAATTACATACAAAATATGCTTCACCACGAACGGTGTCCGACAAAAAAGCAATTTTGAAGTCGAAGAGTTAGAAGCCAAAATATCGAGGTAAATAGAGTATACATCTATACTTCCTTGCTGAAACATTTAGCATTACTATGAGCGGAAAATATACGCAACAAATTTTTCGTCGGAAGCGATATCTGTCCGAAAAAAAAAATTGCAATCAAGTTTTCAAGAGTGCAGATGCTGCAGCAAGTATGAAATTAAGCTCAAAAGTGGCAAAACCGTTTTATACGAATAATTAGAAATCATATGCAAAACCGTTTTCATCACGAACTATATCCCACACGAGACAGATTTTCAAATCATCTTTTAAGAAGAAAAGGTATTGACGTAATGCAATATACATTTACACTCCCAGGGGCATTCTGGATCATTTGAAAATGGAATTGTGCCCGAAATGGGCTTCGTTCAAAACGACATTGAAGTTGAAATTTTTTTTACAATCCGAATTTTAGGAGCAATGGTGTGGAATAAAATATATTTTAATTTCGGAAACATCCGCTTTCACTACGCAAAGTGGGGCAGTAATGCAACCGAAAACGTTCAAAAGACAAGGATTTTCATTGTCACAGTTCAAGCTTCTCAAAATTGAAATAATGGGTCTATGGATATGGTATCCTTAAATGAAGTAGCGGCAGGTTGATACTTGCCACCATGCTGCAGTTCATTAAACAAGTTAGTAAAATTATGCAATGCATTGATTATGATACGCTTTTCAACATACCAGAAATCATTACTCAAGTTATTACTCAAGTTATGAGGATAATGGCTGTGGAATAAATCTCGCTCCTGTTCCCTGAGCTTTGACCCCATTTCGATGATATTCAACAGAACCGGATCAGAATATCTCCGGAACAACATACTAAAGTTTTGTCGCAATAGAAGCATTTTAGTCAAGTTATGGGAATAATGGCTGTGGAATAAATCTCGCTCCTGTGTCCTGACCTTTGACTCCATTTCAATGATATTCAACAGGACCGGTTTAGTATATTTCCGAAATAACATGTTAAAGTTTTGTCGCAATCGAAGCGTTTTTACGTAAGTTATGACGCATAAGTGCAATGGAATGGATCACGCTCCTATGTCCTGATCTTTGACAATATTTCACCCATTATCAATAGGGTTCGTTCCCAGGTAGTCCCCTACCACATACTAAAATTTCACCGAAATCGAATCGTTTTTCCGCAAGTTATGACGCATAATGACAATGGAATCGATCCCGCTCTTATGTCGTGACCTTTGACCCCATTTTGCCCATTTTCAGTAGGGTTCGTCCCTAGTTGATCCCCTACCACATTCTAAAATTTCATCGAAATCGAACCATTTTTACGTGAGTTATCGTGCGGACAGATGGACAAAGCTGGAGCATATACGCTTCTTCAACTACGGTTGGAAAGTGTAAAAAATATGTGAACTGGGATTAGCATTGTTTATTGTAGCTGAGAGTACATGCATATTTTCTGCTACTAGAACAAAATCTGATTTAAAGACCGGCCAGAACTGGTGTTCGCACTTTGTTGTGTGTGCTTTGTTTCAGTTAGCACAGCCAGAACCTCGCCGCTATCCTGCTGCCTATACACGTAACACCCCTTGTGTGACGCCCAACACTGTGCGTCTCCTTCTTATGTTTTCTTATGATGAATAATAATAAAGCGATTTTGAAACCTTGTGTACACTGGCAAACAGGACACAGCGATCTCGCGCCATGTTGACCTTCTCTGAACACGATGTAGCCAACAGCAAACGGTTGTGAGATCGTACCGTTCGCTCCCTGCCCTTCGATACCTATATAGTCAACTACCACACCCAGTGGGAATTGCGGATAAAATGGCTGTATTTATCTTGAGATCCGATGAGAGGGACAAAGTATGGAGCTCGATCTATGTTAAATTATTTATCCTCTCTTACATTTCGTAAACTCTTTACTAATATAATGAGCTATAACGAAGTAAATTTCTTCGTCATTTTTGTCCACGCCGGACATCGAATCCCCTCACTGCGGAACGTATGCTCTCGCTGGTATCTGCCTTTATTTCATGTGCGTCCTGCGGTGCCAACACGTCACAGAGTAATTTAATAAATTCACACTTAAGCTTTTCAAAAGTGCATCAAAAATCACAAATAACATAAATATTGCATGAACAATAGATTGGGTGTGCATTGAACACTAACACAGTAAACATATTTTGTATCTAAATATACGAAAATTAGTAAAAACTTGCTTAAATAAATAACATTATGTTCTTTTTTTCAGAGCTCGGAATTTGTTCTCGGGTATTTTTTTAATGATCTACAGCTTCTTTTTTTTTTTTTTTTTTGATTGGAGGTTTAACGACCACCGTGAGCAACTCAATGGGCTATAAGCAGTCGCCCGTCCCTAATTTAAAGTCACTGGTTCCAGAGAAAGGAGAGAGCCAGTGCCGTAAGACAAACACAACATCCATGCCTCACCGGGATTCGAACCCGGACCCGTTACGGACGAATGATCAGAGACCAGCGCCTTCGACCACTGCGCCACCGGGGCGGCGATCTGCAGCTTCGAACGGTTTTCTCGGCAGCTGAAGTTCTTGCCGATTAATAAATCCATATATTCTTCAAAATATTAGATTTAACATTTGCACTAGTCGCCACTACTGCATAAATGGACATCGTGATAACGTAAGCACGTCCTGATTTTTCAGAAGACCCGCTAAAAACAAAAGAGAGCGAGGGAGGCAGGCAGATAAATCATATTATAAATGTCAGACATGCCATTTTTGCCGCCCCGGTGGCGCAGTGGTCTAAGCGATGGCCTCTGATCATTCGTCCGAACGGGGTCCGGGTTCGAATCCCGGTGAGGCATGGATGTTGTGTTTGTCTTACGGCACTGGCTCTCTCCCTTCCCTGGAACCAGTGACCGTAAATTAGGGACGGGTGACTGCTTATAGCCCAGTGAGTTGCTCACGGTGGTCGTTAAACCTCCAATCAATCATGCCATTTTAAATCAAAAATTAGAAACCGTTCAAAAAGCGAATATCTTTCATAACTTTGCTTCCCATATTTTTTAAACCAATTGCATTTGCTGAGTCCTTTAAAGCCAGAAATATGATCACAGAAATTGTTCGAATTAATGACAATAATTTTTTTGAGCTGTATGTGAAAGTTACTCGTATTATTTTTTTGAGCTGCATGTGAAACTTACTTGTACTATTAAGGAATTTTCCATGCTTTTCGAATTCCTGTGGTCTGTATATCAGCTGTTACTAAACGAAAGCTGAATGGGAATGTATTTGTAACGTACCAGGAGATGTGACGTACCTGCCAGAAGGACGCACACGACATAAAGGCAGATAGGAATCAGAATAAAACGTCCGCGTAGCTCAATTGGTAGAGTGACTTATTCCGGAATGAGGGGATCTGGGTTCGAATCCTGGCGTGGACAGAAATGACGGAGAAATTTACTTCGTTATAATGGCGCCCGAACTATCCGGATGACCCGACCGTTCAAAATCTCGCAATGGTGTGATGTTATTTCCACACCGCGAGATAGGAAAAATAAGAGAATCCCTTCTCCAGCACTTCGAAAAAAAAAAAAATAAGGGGGAGGTGATGTAACGTACCAGGAGATGTGACGTACCTGCCAGAAGGACGCACACTACATAAAGGCAGATAGGAATCAGAATAAAACGTCCGCGTAGCTCAATTGGTAGAGCAACTTATTCCGGAATGAGGGGATCCGCGTTCGAATCCTGGCGTGGACAGAAATGACGGAGAAATTTACTTCGTTATATATTTTAATTGCATTACGACATAACAGATTTTAAATTTTCCTTTGTTTACATGTATCATCTGTACATGATTTTCTCCTCGGAGGCATTTTCTAAAGAATAATACTAAGACGAAATCTATCCTGATGACTACAATGAAAATTGTTGAAGTTGAGATTTTGAAAACCTAATTCGAAGAACTTGGGATGAATTATGTACGTTCCTGATCAAGTCAAAAAGATTAATTAAATGATAAATCATGAAGCAATTTCCTGAAATTTTTGAAAGTATCATTTCATCATGCATTTAAACAAAACCGCGTTTGTAAGTAATCGTTAATTTCTCACAATTTGAATGCTACAAAGATTTACCAGGTCAAGGCCGAAACAGCCGCTCGAAAACAACACTATGTCGTAAATAATTCGTAAAAACTCTTAATCCCGAAGTAAGAAGAGTGATTCTTAACGTCTTTTGCTGGTAATCCTCTTTGTTTTGTGTCATTCTTACATTTGCACGCCTCGGTTGTTAAACATGGCAAGATAATGATGTTTGTATTAGTCCACTTGCTGGTTGTTCTTATCGTTTTCTGCATGGTTGGACAATTAAGCAGACAATCGAAATAGGGAGAACTCCATGAAATAAAAAGAGACTCAAGAGAACACTGTGTTATCCCAGGTTTCCAAGAATATCCAGCTGCTTAATCAATATTAATAGGTCAAACCAGTCATCCGTTCAGAAAAAGTCAAGACGTTGAGCTAAGGAGGCATCAGGATTAGAAATGACGAAAAGAACCTTCAGTCAAATCAAACGAGAATTATATTAGAGAAACATCAGTTTACCTAAAAAAGTTGTTACCAGCAAAAATGCGAAGTGAAGCTCTCAAGGTGCATTGCAAAATATCTGTTCATTATGAAAATTCACACCACTATAAAAAGTGGATGTCATATTTAGCATAGCTCTTCTTTCAGTAACTGAAATTTCCTTGAACAAATTCTCATGAATAAAAAGCTTGAAAATAGTGCCTTTCTGCAAGGAATATTGAACTGGTATCTGCTGATGTGTATTATCCTACTACAGGACAAAACAATTTTGTAAGCAATATTTTAAGTATCCTGAGGAATTTGCCACATGGACGACAGTTGCTGGAAGTATTAAGTGTTCTAAACTGAACTGCAATTTAGTTCAATTATTTGATATTACATTTCCAGAAATAGTGAGTCTTCTCTATTCTCCAGAAATACTGCACAGTGAGTAAAAACGAAAAGATGTCTTCGACTCTTAAACTGGAAAATACCGTTATCATATTTTCTTCGCCTTCATCAGTCGATCCACAATTACGAAAGATAACACTTTAGCAGCTTGAAATCGAATTAAAATTCTAAATTAAGGATCTACTGGCAGGAAACTTCATTTATTTAAAACGAAGTTGGTAAACAAAACTCTCTTTACAGCAACATCTGCTAGCGAGTTTTATTGATTACACCAACGTTTTCGATCAGCCGTGCGAACCTCGACAATGGATTATTGCTGCCAAAACTAAATGGCTGTGGGAATGGAGATTGGTCAACGCGGTTATAGCATTTGTGTAAGACTGTTTATATGTACCAGCAAATTAATTACTGAAGTGAAATTGTGATCAGAGAAATTGGTACGTCGCTTGAGTTTTATATGGGTAGAAATGGAGGAAAGATAATTAATACCCGTATGCGAAAAGAAAGAGCAGGAAACAAACTGACTGCAGGACTGCACCTGTTTTGGTAGTGAAGCACAGTTAAATTTATTGTTGGCTGTAATAATGAACAGAATCCACATCGACCGTTTTCACAACAGTGTTTATCGTTTCACTTAATGCTTGGTAGCATCATCATCGATCTTTTTCCCAGTAGTGTTTTTCGTTTCGCCAAATGATGGATGGAAACATCGCTGATCTCATTCGCAGCACTCTATTGTTCAATCTAATTATAAATAGAACAACTTATGATCTGCAGTAGTGTTTTTGTATCACCTATCACCTTAGCATCATTCTCAGTCATTTTTTTTTTGTTTAGCATGTTGACGAAGAGAATTGGTCGGTTGGTTGTTTATGGCGCAAATACTAGGTTTAGCTGTGGAGCTCAAAATCAAAAAGTATTATAAGACCTCAATAATCGACACGCGGACACGTCACCCAGCCGAATTAATCTAGTAACTGGTAGATTCTCGGAAATGGGAGAGAATAGAAACTGATAATTTTCATAAATAGACTCTATTATATCTTGAAGACATTCACAGAAAAGCTTGGGTGTGTGAGTCTTTGTGACTGTCTTAACGTGACGCACTGTTAAAAGAAACTGTTGCCTTCAATCTGCTCGGGAGATCTTTTTAACAGGAACGTGGAGTATCGTAAATATAGCATGTGTTTCTAAATACGTTATTACATTAATAGAGAACTTAAAATATGACAACGGAAGTAACAATAGTAATTTTGCTTATTTGCTCTTCATTAATGTTTGTACTTATCATGGTTTATTCGTTAGGCGTTGCTGGTAACTCTATTCTTCTCTGAGCCAATTTATAATTCCAGTTCAAAACTTCAATGGGAAATGAACGAAGGAATAAGCATTTATAATTATAATTTCTCTTTAAGGCATTTCTGACTTTGGACTCAGTTTGAGGCATACCTCTAGCAAAATGTCAAAGAGGAAATTTAGTGAATGAGGAAAAGTGAGGCATGTGAGACATCTCTCTCAGTTAAAAATAAAGATCTAGAAAAAGAATTTCTCACGAAATGGTAGAACAAAACCAACTTACGATAGATAGGAATAAAGAGAGAGTAGCAAAAGCAAATTCTGGAATAACAACAAAAAAGGAAAACTTAGGCTAAATGGAAATGCTGCTAGATAGACTACTTACCATTAGGCGTTCAAGTTGTCCTTTTTGATTCTTGAGTAGTTTTTCTCGAGGATTTTGCCGAATTCACTATATTCAGAGCTATTAATAAATGCACGGATTATTATTTTCGACGAGGCACCTTTGGCTGAAGGACCTGATATGGTAGAGCTATGATGGGCACTAACAATACTGTGAAGATAAAGTTACGGTGCTTGGAAATTACTTCAGACATGTCTTGCCGGGCAAATCTCATGGACGTTGAACATCAGCTATGTGTGCCTCTCCAACTCACGGGAAGTAAATAAATCTTAGGAAATCACAGTGAATAAATCTCAAGTAGCTAACGGTAAATTGAAATGTGAAGCAGATCTGAACGTAAAACATTCACGCGAATGAAAATTTAAACTGTTTTGAGAATGTTTCATTAAGCTCAAAGAGAATTTTTTATTTTTTGATTGGGGTTCAACGATCACCGTGAGCAACTCAATGGGCTATAAGCAGTCACCCGTCTCTAATTTAGGACCACTGGTTCCAAGGAAGGGAGAGAGCCAGTGCCGTAAGACAAACACAACATCCATATCTACTTGGGATTCGAACCCTGGCCCATCTTAGACGAAAGGTCAGAAGCCATCGCTTAGACCACTCCGCCACCGAGGTGGCGAGGGATTTCTTCCTGCCTTCTAGTGTGCCTGTGAACCTGTTATAGGGGCACCAAATAGTTGACTGCCCCCACCCCGAGGCAGTGGTCTTAGCACCTACTTCTAACCGTTCGCCCAAGTCGGTCCGGTTTTGAATCTCGGCAAAGCATCTATGGTGTGTTTGTCTTATAGCAGACATGTCTTATAGCACTGGCTTTGTCAATTCCTTGGAACCAGTGGTCCTAAATCAGGAGTGGGCGATTGCTTATAGCCCTTTAAGCTGCTCACGGCAGTCGTTAACCTCCAATCGAAATAAACATTCTACCATCAACAGCATTTGCGAAAACGTCACGAGTTCGAATGTTGCTGACTATTATGATTACGCTGCACTACGTCCAGAGAAAGAAACCTGTACGGATGAGTAATTCAATCAATAAAATTTTAGACAGTGATTCTCACACCTACATGAGTATAGATCAAACTGTTGGTGGTTGTTCTGAATAAAAATGAAAGTATCCAATGGTGTTCTTCAACACACTTAACCAGATGGTTCTACATAAATTAACTTTAAATCGGCTGTAATCTGATATTCATTTGCAACCTCAAGGAAACAAGAGTCTTTCTGAACAGCACTTAGTTTGTCATTAAATGTCTCATTAAGCACACGATTCGCGTCGAGATTTCAACTAGTAAAATAAATGTTCCAAACCTAGTTCTTCCTAAAATAGACATTGGCGCCTTCAGTCCAGACACCTCATTCAACACAGAAAAGGGTCAGTTTTCTGTTCGCTCTTCATTTGCGATAACGATCAACAAGTTAGAGGAACATACTTGTAGATGAATTGGCAATTATCTACAGATTCCAGTTTTCTCACACAGATAACCTTCTGGTGCTTTTCCAACGGGGTCTCTCTCTCTCAAAATTGAGTGATAAATGGAAATTAGCAGCTTTTGTTTGAAGATCAAAATCCCACTATATTTTCAAAAAAGTCTTTTGTGACGGATACCTGTGATGAATAGAGTGTCATATTAGAGTGTCATATTGTGGTCCAACATTTATTGGGTAGGATTACAATGAAACTGATTATTAAATGAATAGCTCTATGGCTCGCTGATTGTTATAATTACATATTATTCTTTCTGATTTATTAAGTCTTTTTCAGAAAGCTCATTTCAGTAGCTATAAATACTCTTTTCCAGGTTCTGAGGTTTAATCATAAAATTCCTAACTTCACCTTCTGAAAAGTGAATTGCTAGCTTAAATTCAGTTCCGTATTATCAAATACTGTAAAAGTCTAACGCAAATTATTTGTGTTATGTTACCTTGAAATTTATCCAGAACGAATCTACAGCTTCCACAGCAAGGTGTACGTTTTTTTAGATAAATAAAAATAATATTTGATGCTAATATAAAGATAATATTTACAAACTTGTGATGCGTTTGACAAGCAAGATGACGATATGCAAATACACTGCCGGACAATTGCTAAGGACGGATGGCAATAGCAACGATAGCAACCATAGAATGGAAGGCAGGAAAATGTGGAAATTAGCATAAGTGCGGGATACAGTAAGACGTGTTGTGCGTATGCAAATTTTGGATTGCCGAACTTGTTCGTGACGTCATAGCGCAGATAAGAGATATAAAGGATTTGACGTGTATTGACCGTTGTTGTTGAACGCAAAGTTGAAAGGGAAAGAATCAATTGACGAACTTGCAATTTTCAGTATGTCTTCCCGACATCACCTAGATGATTTTACGAGTGGTCGTATTATTGGCAAGATTAAAGAAGGGCGAAAAATAACAGATGTCGCCTGGGAGTTCGACGTCAGCCACAGTGTTGTTTCAAGGCTTTGGAAATCATTTCAAACAAATGGAGAGTGTAGCAAACGTCACGGGGGAGGTCGTGTTCGCAGTACGACACCTGCAGAAGATCGGTACATAGTGCTATCAACAAAAAGACACCGACGCAGCACAGCTAGTGAGGTAGCAAATCAGTTTATGGCTGCTACTGGCAAGCGGATCTCCCGAAAAGCTGTCGCCAGACGTTTGCATGAAGGAGGACTATACGCCCGCCGTCCTGTTGTGTGCATCCCATTGTCCAGACGTCACCGTACCGCCCGTTTGCAATGGTGCCATCAACATCGCAGTTAGACTGATAACGACTGGTATGCTGTCCTCTTCTCAGATGAGAGTAGATACAGTCTATCGTCTGATTGTCGACGACAACTGATCTGGCGTGATAGTGGTACTGCATATTGTCCAGCAAACATACAGGAAAGGGACCGATATCCGACATGTAGTGTCATGGTATGGGCTGGCATCATGATCAATGGCCGTACGTCCTCCCTCTATGTGCTTCCAACTGGGACTATGACTGGCCAACGATACATTAATGATGTTCTGCTACCTCATGTTTGCATGTTCCGTGGTGCTGTTGGTGATAGATTCATTTTCATGGACGACAACGCAACATGTCATCGAACAGTCGCTGTCCAGGAGTGTCTTGAGAGTGAGGATATTCAACGCTTCGTATGGCCAGCATGTTCTCCATATCTGAATCCCATTGAAAATGTGTGGGATGCTTTGGGGAGAAGTCTTGCTGGTCGCCAATACCCTCCAATAAACAAGGACACCCTCATCCGTGCACTGACAGAGGAATGGGATAAATTACCCCAACAGTTGCTTGATATTGTTGTGCAAAGCATGACACGACGTGTGGAATCTTGCATCGCCCTCCATGGTGGCCATATCCCGTATTGACATCTTACGCCGGAACGCCTGCGGACGGTAATTGCATTTTTTCACGTTTACGTATCCTGCACAAAATGGCCTGTTTGTCCCTTGAACACGTTCCAAAGCCTTCTGGATTTCAGAGCAGAATAAATTGTCTTTCTTGTAATGTCCTGGCATTCTGACATTATTTTATTTCACTTGGCATCCAATCACACTTACTTTTTTATGCGCTATATAGCCGTTTATGATCCGTCCTTAGCAATTGTCCAGCAGTGTATATACTTCGAGTAAAAGAAAAATACCCATAACATGGGGGTAGTACAGCTCTGAGAGATATCCCTACACAGAAGTGATAAAAATGTTTTTAAATTACACAAGGAAGTCCTATAAATTGTATTGCTCTTCTGTTTCCAGTTGTGGTTGCGTATTACAATAATCACCGTTTTCTACCAGAAAATTATTTTAGGAAAGGTATAAAATACGCATTGTCATTCAAAGATTCAAAAACCATGAGTAAAATACAAAATCAAATGACGTATTGTGATTTCAAGGTATGCCTCTGGGGCAGGGTTCTACGTATTTAAGTTGGATGATGCAAACAATGTTGAAATGCGCATTCCCTTTTCGGAATAGATTACTTTATATCTATGAAAAGATCGACGTAAAGTCTCAGTTTTTTTAATGATGTACATAGTCCGAACTACCAGTCACGGCATTCGGAATGCGTACAAAAACTGCAATAAATAGGATCTTTTGTAGTGTAGCACAACATAAAAATAAGACTTACACCAGGGAAAACAAGAGCGCATACAAAATGCAGCTGAGCAGAAGAATAATATATACATAACGTGATCTCGAACAGCAAGGGGACATCTTATAGGCTTATAAAAATACGGAGATAGAATACTTGCGTAATCCCATCTCAAAAAAGCAAAAAAAAATGACGTGTTTTTAAGCTATGGTCTAAGAGAAGTCCAGAAGTTCGATTTGAATGGATTTTTATCAGCGGTCTCAAAGCTATGTTTTACTGGTGGTAGAAAAATAGTTTTCTTTTCACATTTGTTCAGCAATTGCTGCAATACTCCTAGCATTTTAAACATGGTAATATATTGTTCTTAAACATCACATATGCTGGTTTGTTAAAAGCCCCACAGAATCCAACTTTTGGGAGTAATTTGGTAGAAGTTACTCAGAATAAATCTTTTAATATTCGCCATTGTGTATAATATCAAATGCACGTTCTCGAAAAGACAAATTATATCAAAACGATTTGCTGTTTTTCTCAGATTGATTCAAACGATAACCAAATGGTGAAGAAAAAAATCTGCTTAAATTTCGTATAATTGTTATAATTTATTGTTCTCTTGTAGAGATGCTCGATTATTTACTTCTTCTTGAAAAGTCAAGAAGTTCTAATCTTCCACTATTGTTTTTGTTTTCTTACAATCTACGTAATTTTCACCAGATACCCAAACAATTTTTAAAAAATTTCTCGTCTCATAACTTAAAAATTAATTTTAAGAAAAGATCGGCAAAGCCATTTTGTGCTATTCAGTGACAAAACGCATTCTCTTTGAAAATAATAGTAACAGTTTATAAAAACCAGATGTTTTTTCCAGAAAGAGTCCCTGTTGGTCATCTAAATCCTGTGCGCCACAAAAATTTGGAAAACTCCAATCAAGGAATTACTATTTGCAAGCAACGGCAATTCTCGGATAAATGGTTATTTCTTTGGTACACCAAACATGCATTTCTCCAAGATTTTATGAGATGCCCATGGGGTCAGTATGTTTTTTAGTTAAGGTCTGTGTCACAGATCCATATGTGTATATCATCATACACATGTACTCGATCGAGTCACGTTATTGTGACCTCCAGCTAATATCCAGAGTAACCGCCGTGTGCAGCGCGGACAACAGCTAGACGGGCTGGGAATGATTCAATAAGGTGCTGGAAGGTGTTCACAGGTATGTGGAGCAATTCTGACTGCAGTGCATCAGACAGCTGCTGAAGTGTACGTGGTGGAGGATCCATATAGCGAATAACACGATCGAGGTAGTCCCACAGATGATCAATTGGGTTTTAGTCTGGATAATTCGGGGGCCAGGGAAATACTTTGAAGTCTTCATCGTACTCTTCCAACCACTGTCGGACATTTCTAGCTGTGTGACATGTCGTTTTGTCGCGCTGGAAGATTCCATCCGCCCCAGAGAAGACAATCAGCATATATGGTTGTACGTGGTCTGCAAGGATGGATTTATAACGAATTCGGTCCATAGTGCCTTCCACAAATATAAGTGGACCCAGGGAATGCCACGAAAATATTTCCCTGACCATAACGCTGCCCCCACTAGCTTGTGTTCTTCCAGCAATGGTTAAAGAGTGCTTATTCTTTGATGTTTCTCGCCTTATACGCCAACGTCCATCCGTTCGATGAAGTAGAAAATGTGACTCATCGGAGAAAGCAATCCTTTGCCAATCAGCAAAACAGCCGCAGAATAAAAGGAGTTGTTGAGGAGATGCAAAGAAAGGATTTTGAGATAGCAGATTTGCTCTAATGGCTGCGAGACATTACTTAACATATGACCTGAGGTGGAAAGCAATAGGAAGCCTAGAGGCAGACCAAAGTCAGGTGGAAGTTGCTAGATTGCTGCATGTGGTCCATAAACTGTGGAAGCAATTTCAAATTAGGCAATCAGCTTCCAAGGAGGTACAGCGAAAGAACGCCGAGGGCTACAACATCCGTGGATGGCCGATATCTCCGATTAACTGCTCAGAAGAACAGGACATTACTCCAATACAACTGTAATCTGCTCTTCGCTACGGCTACAAGAACGGTGGTATTTGCTTCCACGCTGCACAGAAGGCTTCACGAAGGAGGTGGAGGTCTTTATGCTACGCGATCAGCACTCTGTGTGCCCCACCTCACTTGCGTCACAGGGGAGAACGTTTGAATTGGGCAAGACTTGAAAACGAATGGAAGTCAGTACGCTTCACAGATGAGTCGAAATTGGATTTGCAGAGCGATTCCAGGCGTTCTCTGATCTGGAGAGAACGAGGGACCCGTTATCATCTCTATATGACCCTTGAAAAGGACATTCTTGTGGTGGTAGCGTGCTGGTTTTAGCGTCGTATCTCGTTAGGTGGACCTACTGATCTTTTTGTTCTTCCAAAAGAAACCATGAATATTGGGTGCTATAGGGATGATGGCCTGGACCCCTATGTTTGCCCTTATGCACGTGCCATAAGAGATGCATTTCTCCTACAAGACGTAACGTTCGTCCCCACGGAGCGAAACTAGCAGAACAATATTTTCAAGAGGAGACCATTTTGCGCATGAAATGACTAGACATATCTCCAGACTTTAATCCCATCGAGCATGTCTGGGATGTTCTGTGGAGATGTATTGCTATCCTCAACCTCCGCCGCAAGACCTGGATAGCCTTTGACAAGCTTTGCACGAGCAGTGATTATTGCTACTTATTGACCTCTCAACAGCATGAAATGTTGTCGTGAGACGTGACCACACACCTTATTGAGGTACTTTGGCTATTTTATTTTATCACCTTAATACTCACCTGGTTCTGTAAGTGGTTATGTTTCTCAGAATGAATTGTTTCTTATGGAATATTTTAGGGTCTTTCTTTAACGTAAAATATGATAAAGGTTTTCACCAAATTTCATAAGATTTCATACCGTATTTTTGAGTTATCTCGATTTTTCGGTTTTTATCTAAATTTATGGAAACCAATGCATATATATATATATCATCATCATCATCATTGTCAACCATTATCAATATATATATATATATATATACACGGTAGAGTCACATTATTGTGACCATATCTAGAGTAATCGCCGTGTGCAGCGTGGACAGCAGCTAGACGGGCTAGGGGTGACTCAATAAGGATGCTGAAAGGTATTCACAGATATGTGGAGCCATGCTGACTGCAGTGCATCTGACAGCTGCTGGAGAGTGCGTGGTGGAGGATCCATAGCGCGCACAACACGATCGAGGTAGTCCCACAGATACTCAACTGGGTTTACGTCTGAGGAATGAGGGGGCCAGGAAAATACTTTGAAGTCTTCATCGTGCTCTTCCAACCACTGTCGGATATTTCTAGCTGTGTGACACGTCGCATTGTCGTTCTGAAAGATCCCATCCGCCACAGGGACGACAATCAATATGTATGGTTGTACGTGGTCTGCAAGGATGGATTCATAATGAATTCGGTTCATAGTGCCTTCCATAGATAGGGGTGGACTCAGAGAATGCCACGCAAACATTCCCCAGACTATAACGCTGCCTCCAACAGCTTGTGTTCTTCCAGCAATGGTTAAAGAGTGCTTATTCTTCGATGTTTCTCGCATGATACGCCAACGTCCATCCGTTCGATGAAGTAGAAAATGTGACTCATCGGAGAAAGCAATCCTTTGCCAATCAGCGGAGATCCAATTCCGATACTGCCGTGCAAATGTAAGCCTTTAATGCCGATGTAACTTCATTAGCATATGTGCAGCGACCATCCGTCTGCAACGGAGCCCCATACGCAGCAGGGTTCGTTGAACTATCGTTTTAGACATACTTCCGGTAGCCCCCTGCTTCACTCAAATTGTGAGTTGCTCCACTATAGTGTAGCGATCGGCCCTCATGCACCTTCGCAACAGAAGTTCACCTCTATCATCCATGGCACGTGGTGCTCCGCAGTTTCCCCGTCGCTTATTCGCAATGGTGCCATTACTCCAATCACGATACACTTTAACCACAGCATAACGCGAACAGTTCACAAACTGCGCTGTTTCAGAAATACTGCCACCCTTGGCCCGAAAGCCAATGATCATCCCTTTTTGCAAATCTGATAAATCGCTCCTTATATCCATGACAGCAACGAGGGATATGTTTTCAGATTGCCTACAGCACGCCTTATATACCCTCCAAGCCAGCTCACGACACGTGCCTTCTTTCATTAGCAACGGTCTGTTGATGTCAAACGTAGGAGGTGGTCACAATAATGTGACTCGAATGTGTGTGTGTGTGTGTGTGTGTGTGTGTGTGTGTGTGTGTGTGTGTGTGTGTGATTTAAAAAACTGTGAATTAGAATTAAACGTTATAGGAAATAAACTCGAAATTTATTTACTTAAATTTCACAAGAAATTTGAGGTTTGAGACAAGAAATTTGAGGTTTGAGGTTCTCGCTATTTTTGAATGCGCTCACACACACACACACACACACACACACACACACACTTAACATGTGTACGAAATGCATAAAAAGTCACAGCAAATTGACACTACGCAAAGCCACACTGTTGCAGGTAACACAATAAATTAATCAAATTCAACGACAAACTCAAGAACTAACAGTGATCATTGTCTTCCAGATTTTGCATAACTTTAGTGCTCATTAATTCGGTGTTTGACACACGAAAAACGAAAAAATGCTTTGAAATGAAGCGAAAGTCTCCTATAATTCATATCTCGAAAGAAAGTCTAACCCTTTGACGACCATAATGCCTGAGATTCCGTTACATCCAAACTACCACGACAGCCCGAAAATGGCAGTCTAGAGTGAGTAACATTTCTTACCCCAACCTGTTCTTTGAATTTATATGGCCTCTAAGGCATTAGCAGAAGTCACACTCAGTCACCATTTTTGTCTCTAAACAAATAAGTAAAGTAGGCGCTGGTATTTCGCGGGAAACTAGCTCGTGATATTGCATGCTTTGAAGAATGCACTGATTGTTTTGGGAAACATCTGAAGGTCAATGCGCGTCAGGTCTACAGATCTAAAGTTTCTTGTGGTGACCGAGCTAGCAGTAATCCTACTTTTGTTAACTTATAAAGGGGAGGGAGAAATTTTGAAAGGAGCAGCAGACATTTTCGGGTGTTATGGAATTCTGAGCTACATAAAATTTCAGGTCCCTGATTTTCAAAGGGTTAAACTTTCGTTCTGTCTTCTGGAAAGTTTTTTCTGAAGTATCCGCCATTGATTACAGAATATGAATTGTATCTTGATTTCATTTCTCCTTCGCCGCCCTGCGGTAACCACATCTTCGTAATTTAATAAATGATTGTTGTTACAAGCTAGAGGAAGTCGAAAGAATGTCATTTTAATTATTCAAACATATTATTTTTGGTTATCTTTTTGATTTACGTATTTTTATTAGTAATTATTTCAGCATCAACTATCGTGCGCTTCGTTTTTGCGACATGGAATTTCTACGTGGTTCATTTGAAAGAGAGAGAGAGAGAGAGAGAGATTGATTGATTGATTGATTTTGAATTTAATGCCTAACTCGCACATTTTCCAAAGTCAGAAAAATGTTAAAATATCCTAGAATCCAAAGCAGTGGCTGAAGTACTTTACATTAGATTTTCGTTTACGTAACAAACCGTGGGTCTTGTTAATCTTTTACACCTTTTATGGCCGTTGTATTCATAAACACCGACCAACCAAACAAAACTATGCCATAGGATATAAATTGAATCAAGTAACAATAAACTTATTATTTGGAGAAAAAGTAATTTAATTTTCTGTATGTTAAAAAGCAAACGGGAACATTGAAACAGTACTCGCCCATGGTTTTCACTCGATGCCTTAATGAAGAGAAGATTCCTGAGGATTGGAACAACGCTACAATGATCCAGCTACATAATAAAGGTGGCATAGAGGATCTCAGGAACTACAGACTTATCAGCCTCTTATCAGTGGTTTATAAAATCTTCACTAAAGTTCTTTCACATCGCTTGAAGGTAAAACTGGACATGACTCAACCGACAGAACAAGCTGGATTCAGGAGTGGCTACAGCACAATAGATCATATCCACGTACTGAGAGAACTAATTGAAAGAGCGAAGGGAATATGAACTTCCATTGTGCATGGCTTTTATCGATTATGAAAAAGCCTTTGATTCGGTGAAACCATCAGCAGTTACAATGGCTCTGAAATCCTGCGGTATTGAAGACGCATACATTGATATTATTAATAACATCTATGAAAATGCAAGTGCAAAGATTCGGCTGTTTGAAAATACAACACACATAAAAATTGGAAAGGGAGTGAGACAAGATTACACCATATCTCCCAAGCTCTTCAATGCTACATTGGAAAATGTCTTTCAATCACTGAACTGTTAAAACAAAGCGATAAAGATTAGTGGAGATTATCTGACTCACCTTCGTTTTGCTGGTGACGTAGTCATTTTTGCAACTACCCCATCAGAGCTTCAGAGTGTGAGCCAGGAACTTGCTGGCAAGAGTAAAGAAGTGGGATAGAAAATGAACTTTCAGAAGACAAAATTGATGTACAATGCTTTTACAAGAAATGAAGATTTATCGATTGATGGAGAAAAACTCGAGATAACAGATACGTACGTTTATCTTGGACATCAGATATCAAGTGAGGGTCACATTGATGAAGAAATTAATTGGCGTATAAAACTTGCCTGGAGAGCTTTTGGAAGAAACAGCAAAATTTTCAAGAGCAATATGCCATTATGTCTTAAAAGAAAAGTGTTTGATCAATGCATCCTTTTACTGCTTACGTATGGTGCAGAGACGTGGACCTTAACTAAAAGAGACATACAAATGCTGCAGACATTTCAAAGAAGCATAGAGAGATGCATGCTTGGTGTAACTAGGAGAGATAAGAAGAGGAACTTGTGGATCCGAAAAATGACAAGAGTGGAAGACATCATGATCAGAGTTAAATCCCTGAAATGGCAATGGGCTGGACATACTGCCAGAAGAATAGACCATCGATGGACAGTCGAAATTTTAGATTGGATTCTAAGGGACAGGAAAAGACCCAGAAGAAGACCACATGGGAGATGGGTGGAAGAAATTCGAAAGTATGCGTTGGTACAACATGGAGGAGACTGGCACAAGACAGTTCGTTGTGCAAGAGGCTTGGAGAGACTTTCGTCCAGCAGTGGATTGATAATGGTTGACAATGATGATGATGATGGTGATGTTAAATAAAAATAGAGCTTGAACCCGTACAAAATTTAAAAACAGGAAAAATAGCAATGGAACATCAGGGATTGGTTTTGCATGACAAATTGTACAAGCTGGTTATATGAATAAATGATATTTGCTGTCGTGGAATTCAATTTCGAATTATTTCGGGAATTTCCTCCCATAGCGTTTTTCCTGTGATTTTGATTTGTTTGAAAAAAGTTTTTTATTTATTTCCATGTAATTGCGTTTCCCGGGAAAAAAATTGATTAAAAAAACTTAAGGAAACATATTAATAAAAGCGGTCCAAATACGACAAACGAAACAAATAGAAATTGACGTAATATCAACAGCAGAAATAACTTACTTTTGCTCTCGTAAAATCGAAAGCGATCTTTTTCATTTATTGTTGTCGTACAGGATATGAAACGAAGGAGGTTTGTTTTTCAGTTTAGTGACATCGCACGAAACGCGAACCCAAATACTGAAGAAGAATCGTAAAATCTGTATTATCAAAGTTTTATTTTGCTGTAGAACTTTGCTGTTAGAGGGCGATAGATCTGTGCCATTTCATCCCCAATAAAAGCATTGCTTACGTGAAGAAAACAGTTTTTTTAAGGCCCCTAAACAATGGCAATAAATTTTTATCCCTATGTAGATAGAAACTTCTAATGTATGGCAAAAAAGCTTCACATGATGGGGAAGCTAAATCTCTGTTCAGTCTAACATACCGTTTGCTTTAAGAAATGCTTGGAAATGAAAGGAAGTGTGTCGAGGAGGTAACATAGGTGCTCTGTTTACAGGACATGTACAAAAGCATTAATCGATTATTGGTCGTTCGTTGGAGCACGAAACGAAAGCGAGCGAACACTGCTCGACGTAAAAAATTCCAATCTACGAAATATTTGTCGGAGTGCCATGAAAATTAGTGGATATGTGTCGACTGTAGGTTTATGTAAATAATATCAGTTGCGAACCAATCACATGATAGGTGACGGAGAAAAAAGAGCAAAACGGCTCGACGTATCTAATTTGGTCATCCTCACCTGGGCATGTGAACCTGTGCATCGGAGTGATCTCGGTAGCGAAAGCACGTGTATTGAATAATAGCAAAACTGCCCTTTTCTGTCGGTGATGGAATTCGTACTTACACCTCCGTACTCCTGAGCGTTCTACAGATTGAACTACACCGGCAAGGCTTATCGCTGCAACTTGCCATTTTACATCTGCGTAACCTCTGTGGTACGTCACATACAGTATATCCCCCGCCCTCTTTATGAAAGGTAGGTGTACGAAACCGCAGGTTTTGGTTACCCGAAAAATCATTCTTTAAGGAGCTCTCTGTTGAAGAAGGAATTGCCACCCCGGTGACGCGGTTTTCTAAGCGATGGCTTATAACCATGCGTCCAAGATCGGGCCGGGTTCGAATCCCGGTGAAGTATGGATGTTGTGTTTGTCTAACGTCACTGGCTCTATCCCTTACCTGGAACCAGTGGTTCCACATTAGGGACAGGAGACTGTTTATTGTCCATAGAGTTCCTCACGGTGGTCGTTAGACCTTCAATAAAGAAAAAGAGGAAGGAATTCTGATTAATTCAAGACTATGTGTTTATATGAAGCATCACACATTCTTTTCGAACATCACTGTCAAGAGATTCATTTTACGTTCGGGCTCCAATACATAGAAACTCCAATTTTTCTGCCGGTGATGATAATCGAACTCACATCTTCCTACATTAGAGTGGCTGTTCTAACGACTGAACTGCACCGGCAAGGCTTATCGTTGGAAATTGCCGTTTCTACATGAGCTCTGTAGAACGTCATAGAACGAAAACGCCTGGGCGACGTCATCGAAAATCTCACCATCACACGGGCACCTCTACCAGAGGATTCATCATGGCTGGTTAGCCCCTGAATGCAGCAACTGTCGGCCGCACGTGACGACAGCGGTTGGAGGAAAGTAACGTGCGTCGCCGAAGTGGGAATGGTGCACGCAAGCGGACATTCCAAACCGTCGATCGCCGCATTCAAACCCAAGATGTAGCATCCACAAAATCTACAGTGAACGACATTCGAAAAGGTGTATAGGCAGCGATTGACATCCTAGTATTGACACTGACTGTGAACCGCAGATTGGCTGAGGAAGGTATCCCCTCTCGTCAGCCATTGTGACAATTGTCACTCAACCCAGCATATCGTCGTGCAAAAGTTGCAGCGCGGATCTTGATTGTAGTTCTTTTGGGAGAAACGGTACAATTTTCAAGAACAGCTTGCCATAATGTCTTAAAAGAAAAGTGTTTAATCAATGCATCCTTCTAGTTTCACCTTTTGCTGCAGATACATAGACTTTAACTAAGAAAGATATTCAGAGACGGCAAATGACTCAAAGAATGGAGAGATGCATGCTTTATATAACTATCAAAGATAGGAAGAGGAATACATGAATTAGAGAAATGGCAAATGTTGATGACATCATGATCAAAGTGAAGACTCTCGAGTGGTAGCGGGCTGGACATATTCTTAGAAGAACTAACCACCATTGGATAACTGAAATACTGGATTGAATACCATGGGATAGAAAGATGCACAGACGACCGCGTGGGAGATGGCTGAATGAAGACTTTGAAAGCAACTTCAAAGAGACTGGGTCATGATAGAAAGTTGTGGAAAAGACTTGCGGAGACCTCCATCCAGCAGTGGACTGATAATGTTTGATGATGTTATTTATATATGGGATGCAAATACACTGACGACCCATTAATATCCGGACATTCACTATTGATAGTGCATCAGCACCTCTGCTAAAGCTATGGTGAGATAATAAATATCCTGACTGTGAATGCAAGATGCCTCGATCGATAGAGTTAACTGATTCCACCGCGGATTAAAAATAGGGTGCCACATAAGCAATGGCTAAGTACGAAACATTTTAGCGGCATTGGTGATGCCTAGGTCGACTGCTGATGATGTGATTTTGCAAAAGTAAGCGGACTGGGGCTAAACCTACCAAGGAACGACCCGGTAAACCTCAGAAAATATATGAACGTGACAGGATAACTCTACAAGAAACTATCTCCGATCATAACCTAAATAAACATTGTTTTAAATCACGCAAACGTTATGTGAGAGTATTGGAGCTGGTGTTAATACCAGAACAGTGCGCAGGACGCTGCACGGTATAGGTTACCACTGTCCAACAGCCATCCGCAAGTCGTAAATTGTTTCGACTAATGCTACACGCCGATCAATATCGTGTATGCAGCTTCGATCTTGGACTATAGGTCAATGGAATACTTAGCTTTGGACTGACGAGGTACGACGCACAGTCATCTAGTCTACGGTTGTTCTTGGATGCGGGAGTGGACGGGAGAAAGAATGATTTCGGAGTGTATCGTCCCAACAATGAAGTTTGATGGAGGCAGCGTGATGGTATGGAGTTGTATTTTGTGGCTCGTTTTTGCCCCATTTCTCATTTTGGACGAAACTACGAAGACTGAGCTCTTTTAGAAGTCCCGGATAATATACTGTACAAAAGAGGAAGGCCTATATCTTTATATGCAGAACAACGCACCATGTCATACTGATCGTGTTATTACAGACTGGTTTGAAGAAATGGACTTCGAAAAGTTGGACAGAATAACTCTACGGATTACCTCTGAAATGAATTGGGTTTTCAGTTGCGTGGAAGAAGGAATCACCCAAAAAGCAAAGCTTAACTGGTCACTTCTTTGAAGGCCGAATGGAGGAACATATCGGCGGAAGTTTATAAACAGGAAAGATGACATCGAATTTTCGGGTATAATGACCACATCTTTTCAATCAGTCCAGACACGAATTAAATTTATCAAAACTACTCAAACTCAATGGAACCGGTATGTAAAACTGTAGTATTTGACCGAAAAAATAAGTTTTTCAATCGGGTTTTTAATTCCGCAGATATTGCTGTAAACGGAATGGTGAGGTTACACCCTCTGATGGCAGACTTTAGCGTTAAGAAAAATTTGAAATTATATGAGAAACATTTCGCAGCGAAAACGTTCTTCAACAAAGAAAGAATTTTTTTCAAATCGGATTCCTAGCAGCAGAGATATCGGCAAATATAAGATATGCATCTGCGCCCCTGGCGGGAAAAACATGCATTATTTTAAGAACAAAGTGCTCTCAAGAGATTTTTTGATGTCAGCGGTATCGGTTCAGAAAATAATTTTTTCAGTCGAGTTTTCAAGAGCTTAGATTTTGCTGCAAATATATCAGAAGCAGAATTTAACACTTATGCCTTCTGGTGGCCAAACCATTCTTTACCAAATATTAGAAATTATATACAAAAACATTTCCCATCAGGAGCTGTATGCGATACAGGAAGTATTTTTCAAATTGGAGTTTTAGAAACAGAAATACTGGGGAAAACGCAATTCACCTTAACATCCCCCTAGCGGAAAGTCTATGAATTACTTGAAAATTCTGAAATTTTTTGAAAAACATTTCGCACAGGAAACTATCCAACAAAGGAGAAATTTTACAAATCGGACTCATAGAAGTAGAGTTATTGACAAAAATAAAATATACGCCTACGCACCCTGGCGGAGAAATCATGCAATATGTTAAGACGAAAATATTCCGAAAATGTTCATCGACGTGAGTAGTATCGGTCCACAAAATATTTTTTTTCAATCGAGATTTTAGAAGCTCCGCTTTTTCTGCAAAAACGTAAGAGCGGAAAGTAAGACTTACGCCCCCTGGTGGCAAAGCCATTTTTTACCAAAAATTAGAAAATATATTCAAAAGATTTCCCATCAGGAGCTGTATTCGGTGCAGAAAGAATTTTTCAAATCGGAGTTTTAGAAGCAGAGATATAGGGGGAAACGGAATTTATATTTACGCCCCCTAACGGAATATCTAAGAATAATTTGAAAATTTTGAAATTGTATGAAAAACGTGTCGCAACGGAAACTATCCAATAAAGAAGGAATTTTTCAAATCGGACCATTAGAAGCAGAGATATTATCAAAAGTCAGATATCCGTCTGCGCCTCTAGAGGAGAAACCATGCAATATTTTAGGAAGAAAATATCCCGAAAAGATTTACGACGTGAGGGGCTTCGGTTCACGAGTGATTTTTTTAATCGAGACTTTAGAAGCTCAGATTTTGTGGGAAATACATCAGAAGGAGAAAGTAGCACTTACACCCCCTGGTAGAAAAACCATTCTTTACCAAAAATTAGAAATTACGATTTCCCATCAGGAGCTGTATGCGCTGAAGTAAAAAAAATCAAATCGGAGTTTTAGAAGTAGAGATATCGGGAGAAATGCAATTTACTTTTACGCCTCCTAGCGGTAAATCTATGCGTGACTTGAAAAAGTAACTATACCTAAAAGACACTTCGACATAAATGGAATCGAAAGGTAAAAGACTTTTTTCAATCGGATGTACTACTAAATTGTTTCGACTATGGAATGAAATATATGGAATAAAATGTATTTTGAATTCGATATCATCTGAATTTACGCCCTCTAGCGGCGAAATTCTGCATCTTGAAAAAAACAAAACAAATGAAGGATCATCATTCGCATATTTCAAACTTCCCAATCCAAAAAGAATTTTTCAAATCGGGATAATAGTCGCAGAGATGTGGTGTCCACAGACGGACGGACGGACAAACCGATGACATAAGCACGATCTTTTTTTACAAAAGATGTGCTAAAAATTGATGGAGAGTATTCCATGAAGACTGTAGAGGCCGTCGTAAAGGCCAAAGGCACAATATAATGTTTTCTGTAAATAAAAATATTTGTAGTCATGCAAGCGTCCTATTCTTATGGTAGGGCTGGTTGACATAACACAGAGCAACCGATTCTTAAGCACGAGTAAGAACGATAGTATGACCACAACAGATTAAGTAGGGAACTGTTACACGTATTAAGGTGGACGTCAAGTAATTTTGCTTCCTATACTTCCAATGGAAAAACTTTTGTGCACATTTCCTTTACAATTAGTGTGTTCCCAAGGATGGAAATTTGAACATCGATTAAAATAACTTCATATTATAACTTGGAATACTTAATATTTTCTGAAACATAACCATAATTATATATTAAACAATAACGTTTCCTTTAGTGGTGTTGAAACCAGAAAAAAGATGGCGCGACCTGTACTTTGATGACGTCAGTAGACAAATAAATGTTGGATTGCATAATTATGGTTATGTTTTAGAAAATATTAAGTATTCCAAGTTATAAAATGAAGCTATTTTAATCGATGTTCAAATTTTCATCCTTGGGAACGCATTAATTGTGAAGAAAATGTGTACAGAAGTTTTTCCATTGGAAAACTTCCAACCATAATTATATATTAAACAATAACGTTTCCTTTAGTGGTGTTGAAACCAGAAAAAAGATGGCGCGACCTGTACTTTGATGACGTCAGTAGACAAATAAATGTTGGATTGCATAATTATGGTTATGTTTTAGAAAATATTAAGTATTCCAAGTTATAAAATGAAGCTATTTTAATCGATGTTCAAATTTTCATCCTTGGGAACACATTAATTGTGAAGAAAATGTGTACAGAAGTTTTTCCATTGGAAGTAGAGGAAGCAAAATTACTTGACGTGCACCTTAATTGTTTTCTCAATTTTATTGGAAAATTGTGACGATAGCAGAAAACCAAACTCACGTGTGATGCGCTGAAAACGATCCCCACCAGATCCTGGTATCGAATACAAACCTGACGTTTCAAAAGCAGTAAAGATCTTAGCTATCTAATGGCGAAATCCACCCCGTGTATTAAGTAGTATCAAAATAGCTAATCGACGAAGCAACCGAATCCACGACTGAAGCAATAAACCCATGAATGTGGTGGCCAAGCGTGAATGGAATCCAAGACGTGTTTGAAGTGTGAGAACCGCATGTATGTGGTGCCCAACAGGCACTGGAATCAGTCACTTACAAGGAGTGTTAATCATTCAATCGGCTGAAACTGACTGACTTAGGGTTAGCAAAATGGGATGAAATAAGTTCAAATGAATATGTTTACTGTCTAAGAAGTAGCCCGAAAGCGGCTAGTAACGATTGGGCCTGCACAACAGAAAGTGGTGCCTTTTCCTTTGCTTTGTTATTCAAGTGGTCATATAGGTGGATGACTGACACTAATCCTTTCTGACTGATTACCTACTGAAAGGGCTCTGATAATGGCGATGAACCTAAGAAAGGAAAGAGTTGTTGGAGTGAGGGGCATAATAATGTCCACGACAGAGTGACCAGCTCTTCTCCGTCATGCCTTGAGTCATGGAGCAGATAATAAAGGATTAGAACGTAGCGCTTATCCCAACTGACAGGCTTATGGTCGGTACGGCTGTGTTGAGAGGGGGAAGGGGATCGTTTTGCCGTAGCTTTCCTAAAACCATGCTGCTATGCGAACGTTACTGTTTGGAGAGCGCCAAAAAATCTGGGCACCATTTGGTTCAGGTACATCTGCGGCTTAAAGGGTTAAATCTGCGAAGATGTATAAACTGGTAGTCGAATCGAACCCATTTGTTAAGTGTTAAAGCCAGAAAGATGGTAAAAGTGTAATTTGATCACACACTGATGAGCTATTACATTATTACCACTTTCCTAATGAGTTGTAGGACATCCTTTAGCCCACAAAACAGCGGACACTCGGCGAGGCATCGATTCGATGAGGTGACGATAGGTATCTTGGGGTATCATGTCAACAGCAGTTCCTCCACTTCCCGTACATTTCGGGGAGGTGGTGATTTAGCGCGAACCCGTTTTTCCAAGTCGAACCACAAATGCTAGATTGGGTTCATGTCAGGTGAATTTGGAGGCTAGGGCATTAACAGAAAGTCACCAGCATGTTTTTCGAACCTTTCTTTGACATTTCTGATAGTGTGGCATGGCGCATTATCCTGTTGGTAGTGTCCATCACCAGCAGGGAACACAGTTACCATGAAAAGGTGAACTTGGTTCGCAACGATGTTCAGACGCCTCACAGCTGTCAGGGATTGTGCTGTTGGGATAATGGGGCCTAAAGTGTCCCAAGAAAACATCGCCCACAGCATAACCCCGCCGCCTCCGGCCTGTTTCCGCCCAACAGTGCATCCATGTGTCATAGCCTCCATTGGTAATCGGTGTATCCGCGCTCAGCCGTCTTTTGATGCACCAGGAATCTTGGCTTGTCAGACCAGGCCGCTTTCTCTCAGTCATCCACGGTCCAATCTCGATGATCTTAGGTCCATTTCATGCTTTGTTGGCGATGACGTGCAATGAGCATGGGGACCACTCTGGGTCTTCGGCTACGCAGGCCCATGCTCAGCAGGCTGCAATGAACTGTGTGCTGTGACACATTTGCCCAGATGACCACTGTTGTAGCTGCGGGTGATTTGTCACACTGTGGCCCTGCGATCGCTGTGAACAATGCGCAACAGTCTCCGCTCCCTTCTGGCGTCAATGAGCTGCGGACGACACACTGCTGGACGACGGCTCCTCGTTTGGCCATCTGTGCACCATTTTTGATACGTACTCATAATAGTAGCACGTGAACAACCCACAAGCAGGGCCGTGTCCGAGATCTTAGTTCCGAGGCGCCGTGACATCACAATTTATCCTTTATCAAAACTTCGATAATTTGGCAGCTTTTCCTATTCTGACTCCGAATACTCTACTAACCGAAAGCCGGTCTTCGGGTTGTGTATATACTGCTCTGTAAACTTCATCTGCGCCACCGTTCGGTCTCCAGGCGCGCTCATTTCTCTAGGCTGGGGGTAGTCATAATATAATGGCTCATTGGTGTACTTCGAAAATTAAGAATTTCATCGAGGCAGAGATAATAAAAAAAACTGTTATAAAATAGCGAATCCAGATTAAGAGAAACTATTGATGCACAACGCGGTGCCGCCCCGGTGACGCAGTGGTCTAAGGCGTTGACCTCTTATCATTCGTCCGAAAGGGGTCCGGGTTCGAATCCCGGTGAGGCATGGATGTTGTGTTTGTCTTACGGCACTGGCTCTCTCCCTTCCCTGGAACCAGTGACCCTAAATTCGGGACGGGCGACTGCTTATAGCCCATTGAGTTGCTCACGGTGGTCGTTAAACCTCGAAAAAAAAAAAACGCAGAACAAAATTGGTAATACTCTTACGAAATGAAGGAAATACTTCTCATAGCATCTGCAAGGCTGTTTAATCAATAATGTGCAATTATTTTTTTAATAAAAAAGGTAAAATTATTATTTGATATTCATTTTCCAATATCCTTGCGTCGAAGGGTTGATGTTTCCATCGAAAAAAATCACTCATTTTTTTTCTCTGCTTTCAGTTATTTGAGGTTTCTATATAAATTGTATCTGAAAGGTCCAGACATGCTGTGTTCATGTAAGAACGATGTTTGCTAATCTTTCAAGACTCGATACCTCTGTACTTAAAGTAAATAAAGTTCGCTTCTTCTGCTCTTATTTTCAGTAGTCCTTTATCTTGGACTTAATCGCGTAGTTTTTCTGCTTTTTGTATTTGTGTGTCTTCCAAATTCATTGAAATCCGTGACTGGATCCTTGAACTGCTTAAAAAGGTAATAAGGATTAAAATTTCTGCAGTTTCTGCATAAATTATTCTTGGCTGAAAGTTTTTCTCTTCGTATTTTACTTCATTTTCCTTCCTCCTAGCACCTCACGTACTCAAACATTTCTTTGAGACTTATTCCTCGTTATTTTCTCTTCTTGCAGACAGACAAAATCTATCATTTTCCTTCTCTTATGTTTTATTTTACTTTAGCTCCAGTAGCTCCTCATTATGTTTTTTTTTCTTTTCTTTTGATTTGATACCATGAAAAGGAAAAGTCATGAATGTAGAACTTGAAACTTTCTTGACATACTGTAAGACGCACTTTCGACAGAACTTCGCTTTATTTGCGTCTGTTAGGAAATTTAAAACTGAACAAGCCTTCTGTTCTCATATGGTTCAGTGATTTCGTTACAAGACAACAAACTAAGAAATTAGTCCGCCTGTGCTTCGGAATTAAGTTCTTCGTTAGCAGACCCAACCTCTTTTTTCAGTTCAGAGGAAGGGGCTGAATAGGATAATTGTTTTCATGGGCTGTCGAGTAAAACGTGCGTACCACAGTGATTAGCGAAACTTGGAAAAGTTGTGGGTTTTTTTTAAGTAACTAAAGGAAGAGCTCACACACTTCTGCTCGATGCGTTAGAAAAGCGGACGACTAATAGAAATCCGGGGTCTTAGATAAAAGTTGAAAAAGATTTTAAAACTGATGAACTACTCATGCGAAGAAAAGTTACTCCGTCCAATTACTGTTGGGGATGAGGGTGTTAACTACCACCGTGAGCAACTCCATGGACTATAAGCAGTCAGCCATCCCTAATTTGGGATCACTGGTTCCAGAGAAGGGTAAGAATAAGTGTCCTAAGATAAATACACTATCCATGCGTCATTCAGGATTCGAACCTGCATCCATCTGGGAAGAATAATTAAACGCCTGCGCGACAGGTATCCATCCAACTATTACCGAAATATTTTTATGTTGTGTCCAATTTTAGAAACGCATTTTAGCGAAAAAACTGCAGCAAAGGAAGCTGAAGATAAAAAAACTAATATCACAGTTTGCACAGCAGTATTTTATTTTAATACTGACTCCCCGGTAGAGTAATGTTCTAAGCGATGGCTTCTGACCATTGTTTCCAGTGGGTCTGGGTTCGAGTCTCAGATGAGATATGGGTGTTGTTTTTGCGTTTAGACAGTAGTTCTATTCCTTCCCTGAAATCAGTGGCTCCAAATTACAGACGGGCGATTTGCCATTAAATTGCTCACGGTGATCGTTAAACTACCAAACAAACGAAGAATATTTCAATATAGTAGCAGTGATATAATGTTGAGGAAATATTCCTCTCATACGTGGAAAATACGTCATAATAATTAACACAGCAATCAGATATTTCTGAATAGACTGTATTTACTGTTCTACACGTAATATCCATATATACTTTTGAAATTTTCAAGTTTTCTGATGTGATTAATATTACGTGTGGAACAGTAAATACAGTCAATTCAGAGATATCTGATTGCTGTGTTAATTATTATGACGTATTTTCCACGTATGAGAGGAATATTTCTTCCACATTATATACTTGGACGACTGGTGATATGCTTAACAACGCTAGACGGCAGCACAGTTGCTTGATTAAGAATGCGATCGGACTACTTTCGGATGCTCTTAACACTCAGATGCTTGAGACTTTCTCGTCCTGGGTGGTGTAACGGATAGCATACTCGAACGGTAATTGGGAGATGCGGGTTCGGTTCCCGCTCCAGGGCGATGAACGTTTTCACGTTTTCTGATGTGATTGATATTACGTGTGGAACAGTAAATACAGTCAATTCAAAAGTATATGATTCCTGTGATAATTATTATAGCAACAGTGATATTTTAAATTACACGATGCATAACGTAGTGTAGGTTTCTCTCTGCCACGCCGGTGGCGCAGTGGTCTAAGCGCTGGCCTCTGATCATTCGTCCGAAAGGGGTCAGGGTTCAAATCCAGGTGAGGCATGGATGTTGTGTTTGTCGTACCTCTCTCCCTTCCTTGGAACCAGTGGTCCTAAATTAGCAACTGTTATAGCCCATCGAGTTATTCACGGTGGTTGCTATACCTCCAAACCAGGTTTTTCTTTAGTTTCGAAGTCTAACCACATCCGTGAGCCACTCGCATTGCTAAAGGCAGTAGCCTGCTTTTAATTTGGAGCCACTGGTTCCAGGAGAGGAAGTAACCAGGGCCGTGACTCGTCAGCAATTGGGCCCCGGGCCTATCTTGGACGGATGATTAGAAGCCATTGCCTCGTACCACTCGTACACCGCGATAGCGTTTTGCATTTGTAACCTCGTTACAATTAATTTTTAAAAATACGAAGTTTTCGGTATAATGACCTACACTTTTACGAAACTACAACGCAGCTAAAGCTCTATTTTCAAACATGTTAGTAAAATCATGCAATGCATTGATTATGATACGCTTTCCAACATACCAGAAATCATTACTCAACTTATGCTGCTAATGGCTGTGGAATAAATGTCGCTCCTGTGTCCTGACCTTTGACCCATCTCAAAAATATTCAACAGAACCGGTTCAATATACCTCTGAAACAACATACTAAAGTTTTATCGCAATAGAAGCATTTTTACGTACGTTATGACGCATAAGGGCAATGGAATGGATCCCGCTGCTTTGCCCTGACCTTTGACCCTATTTCGCCCATTTTCAATAGGCTTGGTCCGCAGGTTGTCCCCTACCACAAACTAAACTTTCATCGAAATCGAACCATTTTTATTCGAGTTATCGTGCGGACAAACGGACAGACAGACTGACAAAGCTGGAGCATATACGTTTCTTCAACCTACAGTTGGAAAGCTTAAATAACAAAAACAATCTGATCCACACTGTTTTTTTAACTGTCAACAGACAAGTGAAGATACAGATGAAATCTGAAACTACATAACTGCAGAAACAGAACCATCAACATTCCCTCAGATTTTCTACCCATCTTGCCCACAATTCAAAAACTGATTTCGAATGAAAGGTCTTAAATTCATGTGAGCGTTGGGTGCATTCAAACACTAAGAGTTGTGTGTGGAGTATTTCTTAACGCTGAGTATAACCTTCAGTTAATGGGCATTCTTCGTCTGGCGACCATCCGAGTAAAATGTTGTCTCATAATTACGGTAGAAAGTGTCATGCCTCACTGAGGCGCCTACATCTTTGTTCTCCTATTTCTCCTTTACTGTTGTCTGCAAGAATTTATTTTTTGTCTTGTCTTTTTCATTTAGCCCAAAAATCACATAAAAAGTGGACAGCGAGAACAATTCCGGTTGAAAAGAAAACTAAAAATCTGAAAAGCATATATTCTCGAAAAGAAAATGTGCGATGTTGTAAAACAATTTCGCAAAGCTCCTACCATCTTAAAAGACCGTGCTAAAATTGAAAACAAGAAAACAAGTAAAGCTAGTGGGAAAAAATGTAGTGCATTATATGGTCTAACTTTTTTAGCAAACAGGAATGATTTTTATGTTCGTTTTATTACCTCGGAAGACGCGACATCAGTTCCTCATTTGCTGGAGTCTTCTCCACCGCGCCGATGATGTAGCGGTCTAAGCGCTCATTTTTTATCCGTCGCTGGAAGCAGAAGCCTAAATTAAGAACAGACGACTGCTTGCAGTCCTTAAAATTGCTCATTGTAGTCGTTAAACCCCGAAAATAGGCTTCTCCAAGTCAGCTAATGATTGTGTGCAAATTGTTAGGATGGTGTTGAGGGGTTTTGGCTTGCGCGCTCATTCTCGTGAAATTCGGCGAGCCATCAGTTCTTTGTCTGTTCGGAATTTGTTCATTCGTGTGTTTGTTGTTTTACTCTGAGGACTTTCTGTGAATTGTTTAAAATGCGTAGAACTGTACTAGGAAGTTTATGGGAGCAAATTTTCGTGCACAGCATGGTGCGAACAAATTGGATTATATATATGATTCCTTTTACCACGAGATGTTTGGCACGCCATGAAGCCAATCTAGAAGTAGAGCTTGAGAGTGTTATCGCGATTCAACCGCAGTTCGACTCACGTTTCCAGCAAATTGGAGTAAACTGCCAAAAGTAGGGGAACATCGTTAAAAATCTCATATCCCCCATTGATACGGTGATGATTTTTACGTACTGTTTCATCGAACCCTCCACATACGACCAGAACAATCGACAAAACTCTGGCGTAACTTGTACCCGTTCTCTGCATAATGGTTGGAGGGCTGAAGAAAACTAACTTCAGACCAAATGATGCAACTCCAAGGCAGAAAGAGGCTGCTAGGGGGACCTGGCATGAACGTGAAAGTGGACTAGGAAAAAATCGGAAAGAGAAAATTCAACGGTGACAGGCTTGTTGAGGGTTTGGGAATTCTGGGCATATTCCAGAAAGGTTCAAATGCACTGCTGGCCACCCAAAATGCAACACCAAGAAGGACACGAGATAGCAAAGCCAGATTTACTGGACACATATCAACAGATACAAAGATGAAACGATTGAGCTTACAGGCCCGTGCGACTTGCGGAACACGGAGACATCAATAGTTCGTGTGGCCCCCATGGCTGGCAATAACGGCCTCTACACGCCGCGGCATCGGACGAAAGAGGCTTTGGATGTGGGCTTGGGGTATTTCGGTCCAGGCTACTTCCACTCGTTGGCACAGTTCAGTAGGCGTAGCCGCGGGTGGTGCTGGCCGGGCCACTCGGTTGCCGATCAGCGACCAGACGTGTTCGATTGGCGACATATCGGGAGAACAGGCGGGCCACGGCAGCAGTAAGACCTGGTGGGACGTGAAGAATTGTTTCACGATGCGTGCCACGTGTGGGAGAGCATTGTCCTGTTGAAACGTGGCCTCTGGTAGGTTCTGCAGGTAAGGAAGGACTACAGGCTCCAAAACGTCGGAGATGTAGTGGTGGCTGTTGAGTGTACCGGCGATGCGTACCAGAGGGGTACGGGTGGCATATCCAATTGCGGACCCAAACCACAACGCCAGGCGACGGACCGGTATGGCGATGCATAATGCAGGCGTCATACAGTCTCTCGCCGCGGATCCGACCATATCGTGGTGTTGCAGGCAGAAGCGGAATTCGTCGGAGAAGACAATGTCGTGCCATTCCGTAGTCCAGGTGCGGCGTTCAACTGCCCACTGCCGCTGCACTCGCCAGTGGTGTGACGTCAATGTAATCGGAACAATGGGCGCCGTGCAACAAGTCCCCGTTCCTGCAGACGACGTCAAATGGTATGTGCTGACGCAGGTTGTTGCGCAACACACTCTAATTCCTGCGCTAACGTTCGTGATGTGACGGTGCGAGCCGTCAATGCCTGGCCCACAACATGCCGGTCCTCTCATTCGGTGGTGTGCCGCGGTTGCGGCAATCGCTCACGTCGGTCCGTCTATCCCTCCTGCACCCACCGAATCCATACTCGCCTCACTGTGGCTGGATGTCGTCCCACACGGGCGCCGATGTCTCGCTACGATAAATCGCTGTCGCGATAAGCCACTATTCGTCCTCAGTCGAACTCCGAAATGTGCTGGAATGACTGCCGTATTCTGCGACGAGGCATCAGGAAACTCCCCACGCACAGGTCCGGCAGCACAACACATTTCCGCTACTTACACCCCGCCTTCTGCGCACCATTCTTATAGTGTTTCTCCGTGGTGTGCCAGGTGCACATGATTTACATATGCCCTGCAATGCTAATCGTTTGCATGTCCTCTCGCGGGCGACGCATGCTGCGAATTTCAGGCCAATCGGATGCTTTCTTTTTGGTGTTGCATTTTGGGTGGCCAGCAATGTATGTGCATAGTCGAGGTGTACTCAGATAATTCTTACTCAGCTGCAACGCATATTGTTCTGATCCAAACACTTGGGGCCCCTAAATCTGTTATCGTGGGTCGTGCGTAGGCAGCTGTGAAAGTTAGGCTACAGCGATCTAACTCTCAATCATTCTACCAATTTTGTGAATCCTCTGACTGGAGTCCACTTAAGTAGAGTTTAACGTTAGGTAAGTGCAAACAACTCTTCGGTGAACGTCCACTGTAGTATTTGTTTGGACGAAATTACGAACTTTCATCAGCACATTCATTCGAAAAGTTAATTCGTATTGTTCTATTTTATTACTCTGAGAAGCAGAGACCATTTCTTACAGAGAAGAGTTTTTTTTTGTTTATACGGAACAAAATGTCGCCTTTTCAACAGATCAGGTTCTGCAAAATACACACCAAAAATGCATACAAAGAGATATACACACACATACGAGAAAAGGTCCTTTTAAGAGATGTCCCTTGATGCAGATGAAATCCTTGTCAAGAGTTTCTAAGCGAGATAGCCGGCGCGGTGACCTTGCTTGAAAGCGATCATTAAACGTAAATATAAATGTGTTTCCGTTTGCTAAAGTTCAGCCAATCGTACTATGGCTTAGACAAAGCAATTGTACTATGACTTAGACTTTTCAGGTCATAAATACTGGGCAAGAGTGATTACTGTTTGGTTTCATAAGTTAAAAAGCGATGGTGTTAACTTGGCGTTGGACACATCTTTGAAACACAGTGAGAAACTCCCGTCATGGGCATTTTTTCTTTAAAAATATTCACTATCATACCGCAAATCTCAATTCGTATAATAAACTGAGAAATCTGAAACACAACACAGGAAAGGACTGGCTTCTTGAAACAATAAAAATAAGTTCACAGAAGGACACAGCTGACTTCCCAACAACACTGAGTGACCTATTTGTTACTGTAGAGTTTGCTTGACTGACAAACTTGGGAAACATAAAGTACAATGTTTTCTATCCAATGAGAAATTCCTGAAATTCAAAAAGGAAGATATGTTTTCTAAATTATTAGAATGAAAAGAGTTTTCGAAACAGCCTGAAAAGAAAATATGGAGCTCAATGGCTGCTATTGGTTTTTCCGCAACGCTACTCTACAAAAGTTTGCAAGCATCTCCGTTTGTGACGAATGAAAAAAACCGAAAGGCTGGCATAGATCAGGAACTTCACTTATGAAGTTACTCCCTAAGCGTAATTTACTACCTGACCTCTCCCTAAAAAGCTTTCTTGCTGAAGGTAATAATATGTTCTGTACATAAAGATTATTAAGTTCAGAAAGTCGACGCGCACAAGTGCAGAATCTCATTTTGCTTCTTTCCAACAGTAAGAGGTTGAAAGAAATTTGGTTCTTCCACCGCTTTCGAACCAAAAGATTTTCAGTGCTGAAGATGTTGACGTTCTACTTAACGCTGTCTAACATCTTCTAAGTAATGTCATATCCAGTGTGGATGAGAAATATGTGTGGATACACGTCCGTGAAATGTCCGTATTGAACTCCCATATGAAATGGTGGTGTGTACACGGATTTGTTTGCATTACTTCATTTTGACTTGTACTTCATACAACGCATGGTTGCTAAAAGAATGTTGGTAGTATCGATTTTAATGTCTGATCCACGATGTCAGTTTTGGAAAGTTTATGGGATTATAAAGAGAGACAGCGCCAGAAGAAACTTTGAAGGGAAAATTACACTCTTCAATCTATTTGATTTCGACATAAGTTCTCGGCGATCCACATAACAGGCTGTAAAAGCGAAACGGCTGAAGTTTTGTCAGGATTTCATGTTGAGGTGATAACACTGCATCGAAAGACACGTGTTATTGTGCAGTCCACACGTGTAGTTATTTGAGTTAAGGTGTTGCGACAGACAAGATGCATATTCGTCCATGTCTGATGTTCATATTTAATCACGGGATAATCACTACAGAAGCAAGAGAGTGGATTAGTTTGGCATACGGCAAGGAAGCTGTACCTGTATACAAGCACGCGTTATGAGTGGTTTGTGAAGTTCAGAAGTTGTAATTGCAGCGTAAAAGAGAAGAAGCGTAGAGGAGGGACAAAGGAGATGCAGATTTACAAGTTCTTCTGGAAGAAAGATGCCATCCAGTTGACCATAGAACTGGCAGTTCGTATGGAACTAGCAATTTGATTGAATCATTGAACTGGCAAAGCGTGGGTCAGTTGACTACGGTTCGACTGTTGCATGTCATGGGAAGGATTAAAAAATTGGGAAAGTGGGTCCCACTCGATCATAGATCACTGGAAATTTATGCATAGTTCTAATAGTTGCCTCCTCACGCTTTTCCTTGCCTTATGTCAGTTAGACTCGAGGTTACTGTACTGTTGGCCTGTCACGTTGTTTATTCATTTGATAGTCCTTCAGAAGAAACCACTGGGTGTGTAAGGCTGACGCTTAAGCTTTGAACTTACGGTAAAAGATAATGTGTGTTTTCGTTGCATGTATCCCTCGTTCTTGGTTTTTTTTTTGGGGGGGGGGTATTCCAGTGATAGGTATCCTCTCTTTTTCTATACCTGCTCATGCGAAGGAACCATTATCCACTTTAAGACACGATAACATTTGACACAACAACTGTAATGTTTTTCGTTTCTATTGTCAGAATTTTTGCGATTCAACTTTGCAAATGCATTTGACAGTATTAGCCCACCTTGCACGCAATTGAGTTAGTCAGAACTCGCCTATAAAATTTGTTTCTACGATTAAATATTAGGAATATGCAAAAGTTTCCGTCGCCCCCGCTAGCGGGCGCTGTAGGTGTCTAACCGGCCGGAGACCCGTGCTGCCAGTTCGTACATGAAGCCAAGCATGGCGGTCGATAAAGTTCATTTGCGACATTGTTTGTTACTCATGTTTAATTTAGGGAAAAGTAAGAGTGAAGCATACGGTTCAATATGTCAGGCGTATGGCGAAACGGTTATAGGTGAGCGTAAGTGTCGAGAATGGTTTGCCATATTTAACAAAGGTGATCTAAGCTTGGAAGACAAGCCACGTGCAGATATACCGCAGGAACTCGCAAACGAGTATGTGGAATCGCTGTTACAAAAGGATGCTACGCAATTGACCACGCAACTGACCAAACGTTTGAAAGTTGCTCAGTCGACATTGGTACGGCGTCTACAGGCCTTGGGGAAGATCCAGAAGTTTGGTAAGCTAGGTGGGTTCCGCATACTTTAACGGAGCGTAATATTGGTCAACGAGTGGGCATCTGTATGTCCTTGCTGAAGATGTTTCAAGGGAACAATTTCTTGTGGAAGGTTGTCACCGATTATTCAAAATGGGTCTACGACGACAGCCCCGATCCTGGGTCGACCCAGGCCATCCATCAACATCCACTACAAAACGGGTTGTGCACGCGGAAAAAGTGCCGTTGTGTGTGTGTGACACGTGTGTGTGGTGGGATATGCATGGAGTTCTGTACTTCGAACTACTGAAACCGGGCGAAACAATCACTGCACAACGGTATAGCGATCCGTTGATGAAACTGAAAACCGCAGTCGAGCAAAAACGCCTATGGACAGGTAAAGGACGCCGCCTAGTCAACCTGTTACACGATAATGCCACATGTCGGTGCCACCACGAAATCGAGCCTTGAACAGTTACACTGGGAGGTTTTACCGCACCCGGTTTACTCCCCGGACATTGCACCCTCAGACTTAATCTGTTTCGCTCTATGCAACATTCCCTAGCCCAACAGCGGTTCACCACAGTTCCAGAGGTGGGAACTTTTGTCACTGCGTTCTTCAGCGTAAAATCCGAGACCTTCTATCACAGGGGCATTCATTTGTAGCCTGAAAAATGGCAAAAGGTCATTGATGCTAATGGCCAATATTTCGTTGAGTAAATCTGTACTGGCTTCCTGAGTGTTCCTGTCTCCTTTTGTCCTTAAAACGGCGGAAGCTTTTGCATACCCCTAATACATAACGTAGTTTCTTTTGTAACACACGCAACCATAAAAAGTGACTTTGCGGTAGCATAAAGTAATTCCGGATCTTTAGGACTCTAACTTCATCACATGTAAAGATATTCCTACTGGCTTAAGTAAAATCAATTCGCCGCCCCGGTGGCGCAGTGGTCTAAGGCACTGGCCTCTGATCATTCGTCCGTAAGGGGTCCGGGTTCGAATCCCGCAGGCATGGATGTTGTGTTTGTCTTACGGCACTGGCTCTCTCCCTTCCCTGGAACCAGTGACCCTAAATTAGGGACGGTCGACTGCTTATAGCCCATTGAGTTGCTCATGATGGTCGTTAAACCTCCAATAAAAAAAAAAAAATAATCAATTCGTTGAATTTCCTATAGACCCGATATCGAGTAGCTTCTTTGTCGATTATAATCTACCAAGAGATGATTCTATACCAAGAAGTAGTCTTAACTTCCAGAAGTTATCACCTCATAAAAGAAATTAGACTTGCCAAATGCCTTCTTTCTATCGATGGGATGCAATACCTCTTAGCTTTCCACGACTATCATTAAAACGTTTCTTCTACACTATATTATCAGGGGTATTTGCATACAACTTCTAAGTAAAGGATTTGCTCATATATATATCACAGCTATGGCCCATAAAGGCGCACGTGACCTCGCAATCATCATAGACCATCATGAGCAGTAGAATTAGCCGTGCGGCATAGCTCAGTGACTTTCAACGTGGCAGTGTCATAGGATGCCATCTTAGCAACAAGTAAATTCGGGAAATTTCTGCACTGCTGCAGCTGACCTGATCAACTAAAAGCGACGTATTTAGGTCATTCAACAATGATTGCGAGTTGCCTTATGTACTCGTAATGACGAACTGTGGAAATATGGCAGCTTCAAGAATTGTCGATGTAGTCTCCTTGAAGTCCTATGCAGCGACGTTATCATTGTGAGAGCTTCATGATGGCCTCCCGAAACCAATCTCTTGGGTCAGTGCGACACCACTGTGGGACAGCCTTGTGCAGGGCATCTCCGTCTGCGAATGTCTGGCCTCTTAAAGGGCCCTTCATATTGTTAAACAAGGCGTAATCGGAGGGGCTAAGTCTGGGGAGTAAAGAGTATGACGGAGGACCGTGTATCCACGTTCATCCAGTAAGGCCCTTGTCTGTGTGGACGTGTATGGGCGAGCATTGTCATGCAACAAGAGCACTTTCTTGGCCAACTTACCCTTCCTCCGCTGCTGAATTCGGAGACGCAGACGAGTCAAAATGTCACAGTAGGTGTTGCTGTCCACCCGCGCACCCTTAGGAAGCAAGTCGATTAGCAGAATTCCCTTATAGGTGTCCCAAAAGACAGATGCCAATTGTTTTCTACATGCCAGTGCTGAACGGTCCTTTTTCGGACTGGAACCATTGCATGGACTTTTGTTTCTTCTGCGGTATGGCATAGCTGGACCACAAATCGTCCCCAGACGAGCACGAAAGTCCGCTGGACCAGTGTCATGAAGTGCAAGCAGCTCCTTGCAGCAGTCCATCCGGGTCTGTTTTTGTTTCTGAGTCAGTTCGTGCGGAACCCAGCGTGCACACATTGACATTTTCAATTCATCGCGGACAATCAAGTGAATTGTCGCTAGACACAAACCTTTCTCTGTCTGCAATTGCTGTACAGTCAGATACCTGTTTTCCATGATCAGATCGGAAATTCGCTGGATCATGTCCGGAGTGAGTGACGTTCTTGGACGACCGGTGTTTACACTCTTCTCCGCACTTTGGTTCCCGTCCTGAAAGTACTGAATCCATCGAAACACAGTTGCACGGCTTGGGGCGGCATCTTCACACACTGCTGTTAAACAACGGTGAATATCACCTGCACGAAGGTCTTCTTTTCACAAAAGCCTCGCCGTTCAACATTGCCCAGTGACAATCACCTTCCATCGGCCCTTCCTGTTACCGCGTGACTCAGCAATACTTGAACGAGCAGCCTGTTACACGCCGCCGCGTGCACTGCGCAGCGGCATCTGTTGGCATTTTGTAGAGCGACACCTACCCTACCGATTACTGTCGTCTTCCGGCGAATTCTATCTTAATATCTACTACTACCAAACTTGTCTGGATCATTTCTGAATGCCCCAAGTATATTGTGATGTAACACCAGCGCAATCGCTGCATAATGGGCCACGTAAAATGATAGAACTGGACTGCCGACTGCTGAAGTGGGTGGTGAAACAAAATCGCCTGTCCTTGGTTGCAACACTCACCGCTGATTTCCCAAGTGCCTCTGGAAGCAACTCCAGCACCATAACGGTTGATCGGAAAGCTCAAGCGAATGGATTTCCAAGGCAAAGCAGCCGCATACAAGTCCAATACCAGCAAGATCAACGGTGTGGTTTGGTCGCAGTGGCGTAAAGCTCGGCGCCAGTGGACTATGTAGCAGTTCGAATGCATTCTCTGAAGTGATGAACCACCGTCTGGTAGTCCGGCGTTCTAGTCTGGATGTGGAGCGTGCCATGTGAACGCTACCTTCTCAACCGTGGAGTTTGGTAGAGGAGGCATCATGTTCTGGAGATGTTTTCCATGGTTTGAGCAGGGCTCTCTAGCTCCAGTGCCCGTGAATCTTAACGTCGCGGCCTATAATCGTATTCTCGACAATATTGTTCTCCCAACATTATGGCAATACGTCGGTGAAATCCCTTTCCTTTACCAAGAAAACAATGCCCTCATCCACAAAGCAAGATCTGTGCAGGAATGGTTTTACGAGATGGATGTGGAAGAATTTGACTGGTCTGCACAGATACCTGATCTCAACCCAACAGAATGCCTTTTAGATGAATTAGAACGCCCAGTGCGTGCCAGGCCAAACCGCCCGACATCAGTGACTGACCTAACTAAAGCTCTTGCGACATAATGGAAGGTAATTCCCGCGGCAGCATGTTAACATCTAGTGGGAAGCGTTTCCAGCAGAATGGATGGGCTCTAATAGTAGCAGAGTGGAAGGCTCTAATGATAGCAAAGGGTGGACCAACTAATTCCTTTCCTATTACAAGGAGTTTGTAGATAGGCAAATGTACGTACACTTTTGATCATATAGTATATCTCAAACTATACTATTTGGCCTGGTATTGGGAAATTCACTGTTTTCTGGTTTTCACAAAAGAACAGTGAATTACATTTAGCTTTCCTTTCATTAAAACAGATATGATTTGGTTTTCCCGGATTGGGCGTTTTACTTAAGTCACTTCGTCGTAAGTTTCTCATTGGTGTCTTTGTTAGCTGATAGCATCATAACCATACTGTTCTATTTGCATATGAAACAAATTTAAAATAATATGTTTGTATGTTTTGCTGTTTAGCATATTATTTATACAAATTGCAGATATAGCTGTTTATCTAATACTAGGCTCTGAGTTACTCTGAGCTGCCCCGGTGGCGCAGTGGTCTAATCTCTGGCTTCTGACAGTTCATCCGAGATAGGTCCCGGTTCGAATCCCGGTGAGGCATGGATGTTGTGTATGTCTTACAGAATTAGCTCTCTCCCTTCCCTGGAACCAGTGACCCTAAATTAGCGACGGATAACTGCTTTATAGTTCGTCGAGTTGCTTACGGTGGTTGTTAAACCTCCAAATAAAAAAAAACGTTGCTCAGTAATTTATTTGTTTACTTGAACTGAACCGTCAATTAAAGAACTTAGTCCCAACGAATTGCTGGTAATTTTCTTCCACTCGATAAGAAACGGTGGTCTCAGTAGATAAAAGAGTTCTGCTTGTCACAGATTATGAACATGAAATGTAATCACAATACGGAGTACCGTTCCTCTCATTATCTCTACTGGTAAGTGATTCTGGTTGGGAAAATTTTAAGACGATGCATCAGAAATGGTGGTTTCTTCTCATGTGTTGAGATTCTACTTTTCCTGTGATTTTTCATGTTATTCAAGAAGCAATAGTTTCTTTAAATCCGGACATTTTTCACGGTGACAAGACACGCTGGATTATATATACAATATATTCTAACCGATACTAATCTCTACAGATCCGTAAATAACCTGAGACTAGATAAATCTAAAACAAATAGATTTAATTTGATAAATATGAAATGCTGCTCCTTATAAATACATTGGCGTGCAAAAATTAAGGACGAGACGGTTTTTCGAAGGTAACGTCGTGCAGAAGGGCTTCACATCGGCTCAAATCATACCACAAGATCCCCAAGATGTAAGAATGTGGGACAAGTGAGCAAAACCGTCCAAACAAGGAATCCAAAGAATACAAAGGCGCTTTATTGAAAAGGTAGCTTCGAGCACAACTGGACAGAAGACAGAAACGTCCATGTGACAGGCTGCTGCGAAGAAAAATCCAGTCTTTAGTAGGGGATATGATCGCCCCTGACTACGTTGCAGAATTTAGCAGAATTTACAACGTCTGTCCATGCTGAGGACGAGGTTGTCAGGGAGCTGTTGAGGCATTGCGGCCCATTCCTCTTGGAGCGCCAATCGCATCTGCGTAATCGTTGCTGGCGGCTGGAGATGTGCTGCCAAGCGTCTCTCACACGTGTTCAATTTGATTTAGATCCGGGGACCTTGCGGGCCAATCCATGCGTTGAATATCTTCACTCTCCAACAGCTCTGCAACACCCACTGTACGATGGGGTGTAGCGTTACCGTTCATGAAGAGGAACTCATGACCCACAACACCTTTAAACAGACGCACGTGAGGCAGGAGAACCTCGGTACAATAGCAGACACCAGTGACTGAACCTCCTTGGAAGATGTGGAGGTCAGTACGGCTACCAAGCATGATATCGCCCCAAACGACAACTCCGCCACCTCTAAACCGGTCCCTTTCGATGATGTTGGAGGTGTGATTGCGTGTTCCCTGCTCTCTCCAGATGTGTATACGTCCAGAATCGTTCGTCAGATTAAATCGACTCTCATTCGTAAAGAGGACTCGACCCCATTGCTGATGTGTCCAGTTCTTGTGTTCCTGGAACCACAGAAACCGCCGTCTCCGATGAGCAGGCGATAATGGCACACACCGTACTGGTCATTGTGCAAATGAACCACCTTTGTGCAACCTCCTGGCCACGGTAAAACGCGATAACGGACATCCAGTTGTCTGTTGCATGCGCCTTGCGATTTCTCCCGCTGTCTGCCGTCTCTTTTTTCGCCTGTAGGACAATATACTGGTCGTCCGCCGCCGTGGTTGCTCGTGGACGACCCCTGCTAAACTCCCGGACAGCTCTTCCTGTCGTTTGAAATGCTCTCCAAGCTCGTGAAACGATGCTGTGAGCGATCCCGAACTCCTCGGCCACACTAGTTACACTTCAACCTTCTTCCAACTTCCCAATGACGCGACCTCGGGTAAAGTCATCCAGATGTCGTCTACTGGATTGCTTGTTGGCTATATCACACCGTAGCAGCAACTCGACGTCGTTCAAACCGATGTACACCGTGCAATAGCTTTCACCGAAATGCTGAGCGTACACCGCCCGTGTGCTTTTATACCCTTCCGACACTCCCCTCTCCCTTACGTCATGCTTCATATATGCGCATTCCCTACCGTACCGGACACTAGTCTATCTCCTGAGTGGTCTTTTGGTGCGTTCTGCCTGCTCGTTCCGCTGTTATACTAATTTCTCCTCTTTGTCCTTAGTTTTTGCACACCAGTGTATGTAGCAAATATTATTTAAACTGATCAGGAAGTAATTCTGGTCTCCCTAAGCACGATAAAAGTGCTGGTATTTTTTTACCAGCCAGAAAAGCTGAACTCCGATAATACGAAAAGATATTGGTGTCGGTAGGAAAACATTTGCTGAGCTCACTTTATTCATGACACGTGTAATATACAAATATGTGTTCCAGATGGCACACTAGCAGTGGTTGAACTTCAACCAAACGTAACATATGAGACTATTCGTCGCTTGGGAGATGTAACTTTTGATTTCTGAAAAGAAATGAAGATATATCTCTTAAAAAACTGAAGGATTCGTGTCGCAGCACTTTGATACTCTTTTACAGTTTGCACGAACAAGAAAGGACACCGCGTTTTCAATACCGCAACAGTAACCGCTCTGTTGTAACCTGCCAGAATAAATTTAATAGCATAGCAAAAATTATCATTCAGGCACATTCGACAATGTTGGTAGCAATGCAGTATGTCAAAAAACATGCATTTTTTCAAAGGCTTTACTTATCTACCTTCGAATTTTTATTCTGTTTTCAATCAATTTTAGAGTAACTACTAAGGTTTTGTATTAATTTTGAAAATTTCAACGTATAAAAAGAGTAAATGAAATATTTTTATTGAGATATAAAGTGCATATGACGGCCAAAATGGATAGATAAAACAAAAGTATCCACTTAAGCAAATCATCTAGATGTTTGTCAGCAACGCCATTAAAGGGCGAAAGAAAAACGACGACCGCCGAAATGCATCTCCTAATATATTTCAGAAATTTTATGAAGATGCACTACCCTTCGATATTGGTTAAGGTACCGTTTGTGCCTGTGTGCGCTCTCCGTGACGACCTGTCTGATTATTCCCAGGTAAAATTTGAATTGCAGATTACCTTCTTGAACTAAAAATGTCTCAATAGCAATGAATACGCACTTTACTCTCACTGAAAACTGTATTTTAAGCAGTTCCTTAAAAAGTAATGCATTTTTCATGTTTCCCCGTTATGACATTAGAAGAAAATAGTACTGTATCTTCATGAAGTTCATTTTGACTAAGGTCAACAGCCGTTTCAGTGGAGAAGCATTGTCAAAAAGGCATTGTTTTCCAATAGCCATCCGTTATCTTGAAGGAAGAACGAACAAACAAACATTTCTACGAGTAAATCTTTAGCTTAAACTATACTAAGGAAGTTGTTTCACATTCTCTTCTTTATGCCAACACTATATCTGTTATCTGACTTTATCTTCTCTCTCTCCCCCTGTATATCTATATATCATCATCATTGTCAACTATTATCAATCCACTGCTTGATGAAAGTTTCCCAAGTTTCTTCCACAACTGTCAGTCTTGAGCGTGTCTCCTCCGTGTCACTCCGGCATGCTTTCGAATTTCATTCATCTATCTCCCATGTGGTCTTCTTCTGAGTCTTTTTCTGTCCCTCGGAATCCAGTCTAATATTTCGGTTGCCCATCGGTGGCCCGTTCTTCCGGCAACATGTCCAGCTTATTGCCATTTCAGTTATTTTATTCGGGTCATAATATCGTCCACTCTTGTCATTTTCCTTATCCACGAGTTCCTCTTCCTATATTTCCTGGTTACACCAAGCTTGCATCTCTCCATGCTTCTTTCAGTTGTCTGCAGTTTTTGTATGTTTTTTTTTTAGTTAAGGTCAATTTCTCTGCTCCATATCTAAGCACTGGCAGGATGCAAAGATTAAACATTTTTCTTTTAAGACATAATGGCATACTGCTCTTAAAAATTGTACTGTTTCTTCCAAAAACTCTCCATTCAAGTTTTATACGCCGATTAATTTATTCACCTATGTGGCCCTCACTTGATATCTGCTGCCCGAAATAAATGTAGATATCCGTTATCTCCAGCTTTTCCCCATCAGTCGATAAATCTTCATTTCTTATAAAAGCATTGTACATCACTTTTATCTTCTGGAAGTTCATTTTTAATCCCGCTTTTTTACTCTTGTCAGCAAGTTGCTGGATCATACGCTGCAGCTCTGAAGAGATTGTTGCAAAAATGACTACATCAACAGCATAACGAAGGTGAGTTAAATAATCTCCATTAATCTTTATCCTTTTGTATATGTGTGTGTGTGTACGATATATATAGGCTGGTATACAAAACCTAAGGACGAACACTACTTCGAAATGTTACAGCCACAAAATCAGGTGTCAATTTGCATAACTGGGGACGTTTAGCAGAAAGCTGGTACACATGCAAAATGTTGAATCATACGCACAGGCGTCACGTGGTATCAGTTAAACGGATATAAGAGAAAAGGGCGCAGTAGGCGGCATGTGTTTGAAGTTAAAACCTGGACGTGAATGCATTAAGGTATGAACCTGTAATTTGCTTTGTTTCACAGACGTCATCTAGATGATTTCACGCAGGGGAGAATCATCGGGAAGCTGGAAGAAGGCTGCCGAGTGAATGACATTTTCAGGGACTTTGGAATCGCGCATAGTGTGGTAACCAGGATCTGAGCACCGTTTCAATCTAATGGAATGTGTTCCAGACGCATGCTAGGAGGTCACTCTCACTCTTCTACGACGCACCAAGACAGATTTCTTGTTGTAACAGCAAAACGTAATCGCCGCACCACGGATGATTAGCTTGCGAGGCGCCTCCATTCCAGCACAGGAAAGCGGATATCCCGACAAACTGTCGCAAGATGTCTGCGATATATAGGGCTATATGCCCGAAATCCTGTTGTCTGCATTCCTCTATCCAGAGCTCAACGTAGTGCACGTTTTCAGTGGTGTCATATCCACAGAAATTGGACACCTCATCAATGGGCCAATGTACCCTTCACAGATAAGTCATTTCAGTCTGTTTTCTCCGGATTCTAGACATCAGTTGATCTGGCGTGAAAGTGGTACTGCGTACCAATGCGAGAATGTGCAGGAAAGCGACAGAATATTGAAACGAAGTTCTACGTCATGCTCAATTCTTCTGTGTCGCTGTAGGCGAAGACTTTCTTTTCACGGATAACAGCACGACATCTCATCCTACGAGAACAGTGAAGACACTTTTGGATATTTACCGCATCTACTGGCCAGCACGCTTTCCAAGCCTCAACCCCATCGAACACGTCTGGAACCCAATGGGGAGATGCATTTGTGCTGGAAACCCCCTCCAGAAAACAACCAGGGCCTCATCCGTGTTCTGAGAGAGGAGTGTTCCAATTTGCCTCAGGAACTTCTGGATCACTTGGTACTCAGCATGTCATAACGTTCTGAGAGTTGCATCGCTGTTCAGGGTGCACATACGCCATACTGAAATTTCTTTCCGCCTGGTTATCGGCAGGTACCATACATCCATTCTACAACTACACTGAAGAGCAATTGAATTAGAGACAGCTGGCGCTGGCGTTATGCAAATGTGGCGCTGTGGGCGGCCCTGTAAACCGAAACGACATGACGTATGCAGCGATCCAACAATATAAGGAGTGATGCGACGGGAATCAGTAAGAGTCGGACACAGTATGGGTAAGAAAAGGATCTAAGCGCATTTGATCGTGGGCAAATTGTTGGAGCCCAACGAACGGATCACTCCATCTCGGAAGTCGTGCAGGCACTGGGATTTTCACGAGCCACTGTGTCACGGGTGCACCGTGAGTACATCGAATCCGATAAAACCATCCCTGCAAGGGCCAACTGCCGTGGACAACAGCGTGTGGATGAGCGGGGTCATCGTCAGATAGCTCGTATTGTAACAGCAGATAGACGGGCCACAGTGCAAGAAATCACTCTGCGATTTAACGCTGGTGCACAAAAACGTGTAAGCATCCACACCATCCAGAACCATCTCCTTGCTATGGGGTACAGAAGCCATCGTGGGTGCAAAGATTAGCATGGGCGCGGGAGCGTCGTCACTGGACCCTAGACATGTGGGAAAATGTTTCCTGGACTGATGAGTCGAGATTCACGTTGGTACATGCGGATGGCAGGATACGAGTACGGCGCAAACCACATGAAGCGATGGATCCTTCTTCCCAGCAGGGTACTCTTCAAGCTGGTAGGGGTGGCAATCTCGTTTGGGGACTGTTTACGTGGACTGAAATGCTACCCTGGTACGTGTGACATCGTCCCTCACTAACCAACGTTACCGGGATATCCTGGACGGCCATTTGCTCCCGTTTGTGCGTCTTCAACATCCCAATGGGGACCTCATCCTGCAACAAGACAATGTACAGTTCCATCGCTCCCGAATTGTATCCGAATGGTTGGATGAACACTCCACCGACGTGACCTCGCTTCTTTGGCCAGCTAGGTCACCTGACCCCAATCCCAATGAGCACATCTGGGATGCCATCGAAAGAGATGTTCGTGGATCCGTATGGCTTGTCGAGTCCATGCCAAGACGAATCGCCGGCGTCATCAGGGCGAAAGGTGGTGCTACACGTTAACAGAGAGGTATCTCTAATTCAATTGCTCTTCAGTGTACAACACTTTCCCCCGTCCTCATCCACTTTGTTTTTTATTCCGAAATCCAGAAATGATATTTTAGCTTTGAACTTGACGAGGTCCATGAAAGGTTTAGATTCATGTTGTCGTTCTCAACAAGAACTCTGTGCGAGGGAAAAACGAATTAGTTAAAAGGGCAACTGGATACCGTGATTTGGAAAGGAGTTGAAAGAAAAATAATAGGAAAATATTAAATATATCAGGTTCTCGTGAGGAATGAGTCAATCATAAAAGCTTAAGGTAGCAGTCTTAAAAGCACGATAATTAAAACACTACGCAGTCTTTCGATGAAGTGAAGAATTTATTTAATGTATAAGTTAAAAGATTAAAAATAAAGCCATAAGAACTTTCGGTCTTTCTAAAGACCTTCCATCTGATGATGGTCTTTAGGAAGACCGAAAGTTCTTATGGCTTTATTTTTAATCTTTTAACACATTAAATAAGCTCTTCATTTCATCGGAAGCCTGCGTAGTGTTTTAAGTATCGTGCTTTTAAGACTGCTACCTTAAGTTTTTATGATGGAAAATATTAGTTTCAGTAGTACGCGGTTACGTGCTAATTAATGAAGTTGTAAGTTATCTATCTGTACACTAAGCCACAGCATACGAACTCACCGCGCCAAGGGCAGCTGGATTTGCCACAGTTTAAAATTCACAACATCAGTGTTATCTTGCCATCCTGGCGATTTGTAATTACAGAATTAATTTTTTGGAGTAGTATATTTACTAAAGCAAATTATTTTTATAGTTTATTATTTATTAAACTTTACGGTACTAATTTCGAGATATAAAAAGAATACTGTAGATTCCGGTTAATTGGGACTCCTCGGAGCTAGCACATTTTAGCTCAATTAGGTGGCTGCCTTAATTAGGCGAAGCTTCATCCCGAAGAGCTAATTTGGGATGTTGTTCAAGAATTGTGAGAAACGATTGCCCAATTAATCGGAAGGACTCTTCGGCGCTAGCACATTAACCGTAAAAACTCCTCTTGGCTAGTACAATAACCAGAAAAACTCATCTGGGCTAGCACATTTTGGCTGAATTAGGTGACTGCCTCAATCATGCAACGATTAATATCAGATTAATAGCTGAAGTTCTTAATGATGTTCAGCAGAGACTTCAGCAGTCAGAAAAAAAGTCCCAGCAACGGCTGTCACAAAAGGTTCAAATTTCTCACAGCTGCGAAAATTTTAAGTATCCATGCGTATCGAGTATCCAAGTGGTTCATGAGCTGAAACCACTTGATAAGGATAAGAGGGTGCGTTACTCTTGATGGTTTCTAGATTTTACGCGAAGAAAGAGCATTCTTGACAGTGCTTTTTTTTTAATGTATAGATGGAGCTTCGTTTCATTTGAGTGGATACGTGAATTTGCAAATCATGCGATATGGGTCGGTGGTGAATCCCCATATCCGACTTGCAGTTCCATTACATTCTTGGAAGATCGGTGTACGGTGTGTCATATCCCGACGGGGAATAGCGAGGACGCTCTTTCTAGAAACACCGGCGTCTCTAATGTTTACCGGAACTTGCGTTTTCAATTTATAGGTCCTCTAGAAGAAGAGGAATGTTCTTCATGGTTTCCGCAAAAGACGGAACAACATACCTCGACTCGCCGCGAACGCATCAATGAAACTTTTCCGATGTTTCTTGAACAATCGCATCATCTCAGAAGAAGTCTAGTGTCCACTATCGTAGGAATTATCGCCTCTAGACTTTATTCTGTGGGGTACTTGAAATAAAGAGTGTATGCAGATAACACTGGTCTGCATTTTTTTTAAAAAGTTCTTTGGTGTTTTAAAAGCATTTGGCTTTTTTGAATGGCTTTTTGATGCTGATTTCAAAAACGCTACTTAAATTTGTGTACCCCGTCCGATATTTTTGGGAAAACGTTTTATAAAAACAAATGTTTCTTTACATCAACAAGTAAATCACGTAACGTTACATAAACATACATTGTAATAAAGACCAGTATGCCGCCCCGGTGGCGCAGTGGTCTAAGGCGTTGGCCTCTGATCATTCGTCCGAAGGGGTCCGGGTTCGAATCCCGGTGAGGCATGGATGTTGTGTTTGTCTTACGGCACTGGCTCTCTCCCTTCCCTGGAACCAGTGACCTTAAATTAGGGACGGGCGACTGCTTATAGCCCATTGAATTGCTCACGGTGGTCGTTAAACCTCCAATCAAAAAAAAAAAAAAAAAAGACGAGTATAGTATATCCCATAAAACATTACGCATTACAAAGTTATGTATACTCAAAAAATGCACTACATTTTTATGTGCATGTACTGAATTTTGTTGAATTCAGTATTATTACTTAATTTAGCAGAAATTTTCTCTTTGTTGATTTTCATGCACTTGTAGTTTCTTTATCAGGTATGTCTCTTTTCAACATCTAACAAGTCCGCCATCATGTATTTATTCCACTTCCCTTGGTACCTTTTTTCCATCGCTTTTACATGCTGATGAAATCCTTCCCCTTGTTCCTCGGAAACTGCCCCAAGATTTTCTGAAAAGTACTCTATGTGTGAATGCAAGAAATGCAACTTAACACTCATATTACAACCAAGTAATCTCAACTTTTTTGAAATATCTAGTACGATTGCTCTGTAATTTTGGGTCTTTCTTGTTTTCTAAAAATCGTTCAACTACTTGTTTTCATGCTTATTCACAATTTTTCACTGTAGCCTCAAACTCACTATTCCTCATCAACTTTCGAATCTAAGGCCCAATGGTAACTCCTCCCTTAATTTTGGCATCCGTTTTAGAAGGACACTTGGTACAAATATGTTTGGAGCAATCACTTTCTTTGTCTAAGGCTTTAACAAATTGTTTCATTATCCCTAACTCAATGTGAAGTGGTGGTAATGAAACGTTTTTGATGGTCGATTGGGGGTTGTTTTAGATATTTTTCGATCCAGTAATAAACTTATCCTGGACACCAATGTTTCTTTTTTCAGTGATTTATTTGTCCCATTCACACAAAAAACATGGGAATTTCGTGTGTTCAGACTGCTGACGGAGTAACATGCCAATAACTTTCAAATCACCGCCCAAAAGCCACCCATGTTTTTTATACTTCACTTTTTCCAAAAAAAAAAAAAAAAAAAAATGAAGTGTCCTCGTACGATTCTTTTAACTGTATGGAGTATGCCAAAGGAGTAGATGCATATTCATTTCCGTTATGAAGTAAAACTCCTTTCAAACTTCTCTTTAACAAATCGATAAATAGTCTCCACTTTTTTTTTTTTTTTTTTTGGAGGTTTAACGACCACCGTGAGCAACTCAATGGGCTATAAGCAGTCGCCCGTCCCTAATTTAGGGTCACTGGTTCCAGGGAAGGGAGAGAGCCAGTGCCGTAAGACAAACACAACATCCATGCCTGACCGGGATTCGAACCCGGACCCCTTACGGACGAATGATCAGAGGCCAACGCCTTAGACCACTGCGCCACCGGCTCTCCACTTTGAAGTATTAAGAGTAATACAGAAGAACCTCATTAGCTCGTTTACATCATTGCAATATGAACATTCTTCAAAAAACATGGAACAAGAAAAAGGTGCTTCCGTAATAACAAATTTTTGCCTTTAGAACGCAAGCCAAAAAGTTCCGCACTTTCGTTTGGCAAATTTAAATCTCGTACCAAATTATTCAGTTCATGCTGGTTGTAGGTGTACTATGACTTACTTCATATTAATGGACATCTTGTTCTTCATCAACTGCTTTTACATTTGTATCACTTTCTGAGACATTTATGTTCTGTGGTACAGGAACAGGCTGAAGAACAAGATTTTCGTTATGAGGTACAGGGCTTAATGCTGATGGTATGTTCGGATATATGATGCCTTTTTTTTATTTTTTGCCCTATAACCACTAACATTTGTTATGCAAACATAGCAACATAGCAGTCGTAATGATGTTTTTTTTTGTTTTTTCGGGGGGGGGGGTCTCTCCAAAGCGTTAGAATAGCAAAAGGCATTGAAGATTTTTTACCTTTTTGTCCTAAGTCTCAAAGCTTTCACAAGTTCGGTACACTTTATGAGGAACCCACGGTTTATCTTGGTCCCCTAATTTGGTACCAAAATAAAGCATGCATTTTTAACTAAGTTTGTAATATTCTTTCTGTCTTTGTTTTAACACCACATTGTTCTCACAAATATAACAGAACTTATCAACATCATTTACACATTGACGTGAAGTCATTTTTCACAAAACACGGTCGTGAAGTTATGAAAACAAAGTTGTTTACACAACACGCGCACTAACACTAAGCGGAAGATAAAGTCAGATAGTTGTTGAAGGTCTACTCAAGGTCAACCAGGCATGTATTCAAAAGTGGCGCCATCTGTTAGAAAGATTATAAACCACATATGTTCAGCTTCCTAAAGAAGAGTTAAAAAAGCATTAGGAATAAAAATACTACTGTACGTGATAGATAAAAACTATTTACATTTTTGAAATTAGCAAAAAAATACCTCTAAAAATAACATTAATTATACAAACATCAAAATGCATGCTGGTCACTGTAATTTATCTGACTTAGACATTGAAAATAAACATTAGTCACTGCATAACGGAAATCTCCTCTTGAGTGTTTTAGCGTATATTTCAGAACATATGCTGACGTGTGAGCAGTGTTTCTTTCAGGCATACATCCAGGGGGACGAAGTCCTCCCGGAAATGTCCATTCGCCCCTTTGGAGACTTTTTAGGTTACCGAACCAAATTTTAATAAATTCAGGCTATGATAAAAAAGGAAGTTTCGCTTCTTTTTATGCTACAAATATTTCTCAAATTATATTTTTTTAAATATTTGTTCAAATAGTACTAGTTATAGTTTATTTTATTATTAAAAAGTATATTACGACGCATGGTATTCTTCAAAATATAATAAGTAGACTAATCATACCGAATTGTCTGGGAATACAATTCAGGATCAAGAGTGCGTTAAATGCATTTTAATAGATGAAAATTTAAAGCCTGAGGAATCCCCCCCCCTCCTTTAGCTGAAAAAAAGTTTGTTATTCCTGAAATATTTGAAGAAGTAATAACTATATCAGAGATGTATACAGAATTTTTCATGGAAGGGGGGGAAGGCCCGATTCACTTAATTTGAAGTTTTTGAAATCCACCATCTGGAACAAAATCAAAGTTAATGAAAAATTGAGGAAAAAAAAAGAATTTTTTTTAATGTTAGTAGATACATTTTTGTTAAATTAAGGCATTTTTTCTAATGTAAGTCGAATTTGAACCAAAAAGCAAAAAAAAGTCACATTTTCCAGGGAGGGGGCTCTCTAAATGTGCATCTGTGCTAGATATATGGTAATTACTTCTATATATATAAATATAGTAGTAAAAATTATATATATATATAGCAAATGGAAAACTTGCCCCCTATAGGGTTCCATTTGCCCCCCCCCTCCTCCCGGCCAAAAAAGTCCTGAAAGAAACACTGCGTGTGAGCACATGTCTTGAGCAAGACGGGAATCAATTCCATATCTTTCTATGGGACAAACATATAACCTGAGACTAGCATTTAGGAAAGTGGACGTAAGTGTTTACGGAAGAAAAAAATCCTGCATCTAAAGTATGCGGAGTTTTGCTCACCCTGTAGAACAACACGTTACTGGAAAATTCCAAACACTTTATTTTATCGTGATTTTCTTAACTCATAGTAGTTTACGCATGACATATGAAAGATGACTTCATCTTCCTGTGCTCTGTAGTTCACCAATTCAGCGCATAAGAAATTGATTAAGTTATAGTGCTATTTCTTGTGCTAATGCACTACTTTCTGAGAGCGCGTCTGAAGGAGCCAAGAAGCGCCCTCTGCAGCATCACTGCATTAGCACACGAGACATGTCAGTAAGAATTATTTCCTTTCGGAACTAGAATAATAAAATAACGTCGACGGCGGGGTAAGCAGATCGCTTCTGAAAATCAATCAAGAAATGTCATCTTTATTCTAAATCCTGCAAGATTTTTTTTTAAATAATAACATTTGCAGCAGACATCTGACTCACACACAAAAAAAAGAGTTGTCTATAAATAAAGACATTCGGTCATTCAGCTTTTCTGCCGTCTCGAAAGCAAACATTTCTGTACACTTAACAGGATTTTAAAAATTCAATAAGGAAGGAATTGATAAGAAAGGTAAATAATGTAATAAGTCTGTGTTTTCGCTTTTTCTTACGTAAATTTGATTTCTGAAAATGGTTTACTAACAACATTCCGTGCTCAGTGCTGAGTAAAGAAAAAAATGTCCTCCTCATTTTTCAAATTAAAACCACTGTAGTATAAGTTTTACTTAGATCTCGTTTAAATTCAATTCCACATCTCCTTTACTAAGAAAATGGTGTTTCATTTGAGAAATTTATTTACCTTTCCTAAATACAAAGTTTAGGTTTCGAGACATAACTCTACAGCAAAGTTTTATACTATAAAAACTCCAATTATGAGCAGGATGATCGAGGTGATTCCCGTTGTAGAAAATTTGATCAGACTTTTAGAATCATATTGTACATATCCCGATGTCTTAACTAAACTGATTTTTATTACAAACCCACCCCTTTCCCCAAAAAAAGCAAAAATTCGAATTTTTCCTCTGACTCATGCGACGACAGCTGAAATGGTAAAATGTGTCATACATAATTTTGTGTATTTAAATGTTCATTAAGGTGAAATAGAGTTTTGCCATGGGCGAAGACAGAATTCATCACAATAGAATAAACGGCGATGTTTCATTTAAAACTGAGTAAACAGCAATGATCCATTTTATATAATGTGGTTACTACAAATGCAGGATCCCCTGCTAGAATGCTTAATCAAAAGGTCTTCTAATAGTGCATCATATTTTTGTGCGTGATCCTCAGTGGTTACTTTTGAACGAAAGTACAGCAGAGTTCCTCTCCTTCGCCCCAATCATCCGACATCCTGCGTTATCAGACGTTTTAGGGTAACTAAAAGTCAAAATCACACAAAGCTTTCTTTACCTGTAAGAGTCATCTAGTTTTTTAATCTGGAAATATCATGGGGATCAGAACCATTAGATCCACAAGGCTAAACCAGGCCCGTAGCCAGAGAGAAAAGAGTTGGGAAAGGCTGCTGACGATAGAGGTCGGACAAAAGGTCAGATTTTATTACTATCTATTTATCTAATATGATATAATATAATATAATATAATACACAGTTGAGTCACATTATTGTGAACACCTCCTACTTTTGACGTCACGTGTCGTGAGCTGGCTTGGAGTGTATATAAGGTGTGCTGTGGGCATTCTGAAAACATATCACTCGTTGCTGTTATGGATAAAAGGAGCGATTTATCAGATTTGCAAAAAAGGATGATTATCGGCTTTCGGGCCAAGGGTGGCAGTATTTCTAAAACCGCGCAGCTTGTGAACTGTTCGCGTGCTGCTGTGGTTAGAGTGTATCGTGATTGGAAAATGGCACCATTGCGAATACGCGGTGTGGAAACTGCGGAGCACCACGTGCCGTTGATGTGAGAGGTGAAGGTCGGCTTCGAAGGTGCGTGAGGGCCGATCGACCCGCTACAGTGGAGCAACTCACTAGTCGAATGAACCAGGGAGCTACCGGAAGTGTATCTAAAACGACGGTTCAGCGAACCCAGCTGCGTATGGGGCTCCGACACAGACGGATGGTCACCGCTTCTTTGCTAACGAAGGTGCATCAGCAGAAAAGGCTTACATTTGCACGGCAGTATCTGAATTGGACCTCCGCTGATTGGCAAAGGGTTGCCTTTTCCAATGAGTCATGTTTTCAGCTTCATCGAACGGATGGACGTTGACGTATAAGGCGAGAAACATCGGAGAACAAACACTCTTCAACCGTTGCTGGAAAAACACAAGCTGGTGGGGGCACCGTTATTGTCTGGGGAATGTTTCCGTGGCATTCCCTCTGTCCACTCATACCTGTGGAAGGCACTATGGACCGAATTCGTTATGAATCCATCCTTGCAGACCACGTACACCCATACATGCTGATTGTCTTCCGTGGGGCAAATGGGATCTCTCTGCATGACAATGCGACGTAGAAAGGTCCTAGAGTGGTTGGAAGAGCACGATGAAGATATAAAAGTACTTCTCTGGCCCCCAAATACCCCAGACTTAAACCCAATTGAGCATCTGTACGACCACCTCGATCGTGTTATTCGTTCTATGGATCCTCCACCACGCGCTCTCCTGCACCTGTCAGATGCACTACAGTTAGCATGGCTCCACATACCTGTGAACACCTTCCAGTAACTTATTGAGTCACTCCCAGCCCGTCTAGCTGCTGTCCGCGCTGCACACGGCGGTTACTATGGATATTAGCTGGTGGTCACAATAATGTGACTCGACCGTATATAATATATACAGTATAAACGGGGTAAAGAAAGGCAGGCTAGCACAGGGTGAAAGAAAGGCAGGTAGAGCACCCTTCCTGGCTACGGGCCCCGGCTGAACATTTCATGTAACGTTTCGCTATGTTCATTCGTCTATTTTACGCAGACCCAAACGCCATTCTATTTTCTTTTCTCCTTGGCTGATGAATACCTAGGGTGACTGAATATATAGCCCTTAGAGTTGCTAACATGGTTGTGGGCCGTGGGTGGCCTAGTGGGGAACGTTTGTGACTACCATAGAGAAGACCTCAGATTCGATCCCAGGCAGGTACGAACGCTCGATCCACTAAACATCCGCCGTGCGTCGGATGGGCACGTTAAGCCGTCGGACCCCGGGTACTAGCCTCCCGGTAATAAATAAGGGCGTCTTCCTCCCCCTTTCGACTTCGCTTCAGTGTCACTTTCCTATCGGGCACTCTAGCCCAAACCTCCTAGCTTCCTATTCCTAAGGGTTGTTTAAGACCTGGGGTCAGACACTTCCTTCCAAAAATCCTCCACATATGATTTGATCTGATCTAACATGGTCGTAAAACCCCCATCCTAAAAAGACGCAAATTTTTTGCGACAACCGTAACAATATGCGCAGTTTTATTGTTTGAGGAACATACACATCATTAAGCTGTTCTCTGGGATTCAGAGGTTAGCTCCTAAAGGAATACTCATCTTCCAAGTCTAAGTTACTAATGGTACTAGAATTTGCTTACTCTTGATCTATGAAACGTCTCGGTTTCCAGTGATCGTGGCACACAACGAAAGCTATCTATCACACGTCTCACACAACATCTTTTGTAATTTATACTCATTATCATTTTCTCCCGCAGGCATTCTTGAATTTGATTCACTTAAGATTTTTTTGGCATTCTTCTAATTTTAGCACGTCTATTGTAAAAAAAGATCGTGTTCATTCTATCGGTGTGTCGGTCAGTCCGTCCGTCCGCTTTTAGAAAAGATAACTCTGCAACTAATAGTCCGATTTGAAAAATGCTTTTTGCATTAGGAAGCTTGAAATGTGAGAATGATGATCCTTTGTTTCGTTTTTTTTTTTTTTTTTTTTATGTACGATGCAAAATTTCACCGCTAGAGGGTGTAAATGCAGATGATATCGAATTCGAAGTACATTTTAATCCATATATTTGCTTCTAAACATCCAATTCAAAGAACTCTTTTACCTTTCGTTTCCACTCACGTTGAAGAATATTTTAGGTATAGGCACTTTTTCAAGTTTTTCATAGATTCTCTACTAAGGGGCGTAAAATAAAATTGCTTTTCCTCCAATATTCCTGCTTCTAAAACTCCGATTTGAAAAAAAATTTCTTCAGTGCATACAGCTCCATATAATTTCTTATTTTTTGGTATACAGTGGTTTGGCCACCAGGAGGCGTAAGTGTTGATTTCTGCTTCGCATGTATTTGCAGCAAAATCTGGGCTTCTAAAATCTCGATTGAAAAAGTTATTTCGTGGACCGACACTACTCACGTTGACAAACCTTTTCGAAATATATCTTTTTAAACTAATACATGGTTTCTCCGTCAGGGGGCGTGTACATATATCTTGTTTTTGTCCATATCTCTACTTTTAATGGTCCGATTTGAAAAAATTTCTTCTTTTGGATACAGTTTCCGGTGCGGCATGTTTATCATGTAATTTCAAAATTTTCAATTAACTCATCGACTTTCCGCTAGGGGGAGTAATGGTAAATTGCGCTTTTCCCGATATCTCTGCTTCTAAAATTCCGATATCAAATATTCATCCTGCACCGGATACAGCTCCTGGTGGGAAATGTTTTGATTGCAATTTCTAATTTTTAATAAAATGTAGTTTGGTCACCAGGGGGCGTAAGCCTTAATTTCTGCTTCGTAGGTATTTGTAGCAAAATCTGAGCTTCTAAAAGCCCGATTAAAGAAATATTTCGTGGACCGATACTGCTCATGTCGATAAACATTTGAGATTATTTTCTTCTTAAAATAATGCATGATTTTTCCGCCAGGGGCGTAGATGCATATCTTATTTCTGTCAATATATCTGCCTCTAAAAGTCGGATTTGAAAATTTTCTCCTTTGTTACATAGCGTTTCCGGTGTAAAATGTTTCTAATACAATTTCAAAATTTTCAAGTAATACATAGACTTTCCGCTAGGGGGCGTAGAGGTAAGTTGCGTTTCCCTCAATATCTCTGCTTCTAAAACTTCGATTTGAAAAATTATTTCTGCACCGAATACAGCTCCTAATAGGAAATGATTTGCCTAAAATTTTTAATATTAGATAAAGATTGGTTTGGCCACCAGGTGGAGTAATTTGTAATTTCTGCGTCTGATGTATTTGCAACAAAATCTGAGCACTTGAAAACTCGACTGAAAAAATTATTTCGTGGACCGATACCGCTCACATCGAAAAACTTTTTGAGAATATTTTCTTCTTAAACTAACGCATTGTTTCCCCGCCAGGAGTGTAAAAAGATATACTTTTTTCGATATATCTGCTTCTAAGTGTCCGATTTGAAAACTTATTTCTTTGTTGGAGACCATTCCCGTGGGGTAATGTTTCTCCTATAATTTCAATCCTTTCTTAGTGAACAAGTCTTCCACCAGAGGGCGTAAGTTCACGTTTCTATTTACAGCAATATCTGCGGGACTAAAGATTCGACTGAAAAACTTCTTTCTTCGGTGAGATACTACAGACCATGAAAACTCTGTGCGTATTTTCTTTCCAATATAGTGCACAATTTCGTCGCTAGGGGCGCAGATGCTTATTCTGTTTTTTCTCAATATCACTGATTTTACATGTGCGATTTAAAAACTTCTTTCAACACCGGATGTCATTTACCTTGTAGAACACTTTAGGCTAGTATATGAGGAAATTTGTAGTTCCCAGTTCTGTCGGTATGTGGTGTTTGTGTACTTCAGGATGCAGCTCTATCGCCGCTACTGAAAACGCCGTTGAGAAATTTCTTCTTTACTGTATGTCATTCGCTACAACTGAGATGTGGAGCATTATCCTCTTTAAATAACGCAAAGATTTCAAGCTGGCTGCGTAAAAGTCCAAATCTTTTTTTTTTTTTATTAGACTGAAGGTTTAACGACCATCGTGAGCAACTCAATGGGCTATAAGCAGTCGCTTGTCCCTAATTTAGGGCCATTGGTTCTAGGAAAGGGGGAGAGCCAGCGCCGTAAGACAAACACAACGCCTATGCCTCACCTTGATTCGAACCCGGACCCATCTCGGACGAGTGGTCATAAGCCTTCGCTTAGACCACTACGCCACCGGGGCGTCTCGTTATCTCTGCTCCCGGGAGACGTATTTGAAAAGGTCTTTTCCCTTTGCCTAGCTTTTCGCATGAATAATACTTTTCGCCTACTTTCAACTTTTCCGTTATGCAAAATGTTTCCGCTAGCAGACGTAAACTTATATCATGTTTCCTCCTATATTTCACCTTTTAACTGTTCGATTTGAAAATCACTTTGTCTCTGGTACCTTACTTGTAGTATGATAAACTTTTTTGCCATTTGTTAATTTTCGTAACATGCTTTTTAGCCCCTGGTGGAACTAAGCAGATGTTTCTATTTCTGGATGTTTTATCGATTGTTGGAACCGCTTCATTGCTTTCCAAACCGGTTCCATTGACTTTGAATAGCTTTGATAAATTTAATTCGTGTCAGAACGGATTCAAAAGGCGTGCTTATTACATCCAAACATTCGGTGTCATCTTTCTTGTTCTTTTTCCTGCCACTTGGGCGTAATAAATTCTCCTTGTTAGCATCTCACAATTCATTTTTTCAACATGGCGAAACCATTTCAGAATGTTTATCTCCACCCAACTAGCAACATTCTGCTTCATATTGCATATCTTCATACCTCACATGATCAGAATTTGTCTTGCTACAATTTTTCCGTAAGTAAAGCATCTTTCCAGCGTATGAACTAATCCTGTATCTTTTCTGCAGTATCCCGATTTTACTACCATGCATCAGAGCAGAAAAAACTACACTTTCATACACATCCATTCGGGGCCTTTTCGAGAACCCATCATTTCTGTGAAATTCTTCTAAGATAGCTATAACTTTTAAAACTGAATTCCCTCGCCTACTAATTGCACCCTCTAATCTTTTTTCTCTGTCAAGGGTGCTTACTAAATATATAAACATATTTCCCTGGTCTACTCAGTACCATTTAGATTGATCTTGCTTTCAGTACTGCCAGATCCTCTCTCAAAAATCATAATTTCATCATTTAACCCGATCCTCTTACCAAAATCTTAAGCTCCTGGGTGTAAATGAAGTAAAAAAAGTAAAGATCCTAGCCTGAAGAAACGCTACTTTTAACCGCAAAGTCAAACTCGCATTTATTGGGAAGGCCAAAAGCTTTTAAAGACCTACTGATCTCTTAATTTCTTATAAAAACCAGAAGAATACATGGATTCAGAACTTTTCAGAGGCCGGCTTTTCTCAGTGAATTTGTTCTCTTAGTGCAACAGTTTTTGAAATCGCCGAACCTACCAAGGAAAGCAGCCCTTGGCATTGTTAATACGTCATCTCAGCCTGATGAGGATAAACTGAGTAGTGAGGATATAGTGCAATTTATCTTTATTCTTATGGCGCGACGTTGTGTCAGCCAACAGACCACATAGTAGCCTTAAAGGAAAATATATTTTTAAAATTAATTACGCTCATTGGAAAGATAGGCGATTGAAATAGTGCGCTGGATAAGCTAAGGAACGTGAATCTAAAAGATGTTTTTCACTGGATCGCACAACCACTGGAATATGTTGAACCACATGCTCTGGCAAAGTCATGAAGAAAGTTGCATTCCAAAGACAAAACTACACAAGAAAATATTGCACAAAAATTGTGATAGCCTGCTAACATTTTTACAACAAATTCCAAAAAGTGAAAAGTGAGTGATAATGGTATACACGAATGGGTAGAGAAAAACAAGAAAAAGAACAGACCGATCTCTCTGGTGAATCGGGATGACGATGATGATAATGACGTTGAGATGGGATAGTCAAAACCCAGAGAATGAGTCATAGCTAAGAGGTCAATGCTCTCGAGGTGCCACTGTCTTGCGGTGAACAAACGTCAGGGAAACAAACTTCATTTACTTACAACAAAGCTTTAGATGCTTACCTTTCAAACTCTTCAAATCTTATTTCTCTAAATGGGGTAGTTATTTTTTGTTAATTTTCTAATAGTAAGGAAAGCCTTTTGGACCATCCCGTATACTAAAAATAAATGCCGATTTGAGAAGCATTGTGCAGAAGGAAGGCAGGGTAATTCACACACACCCACGCACACACACACACACACACACACACACACACACATACACAAGCGCGCGCTCGGAACGTAGCTCCCTCGTTTTAAAATAGGAATATCGTGACAAATTGGAGCAAACATTTACTCTAGGTAGCGCAAAACTTTCGCAAGGGGTAAGAAGTAAGAAAGCATGAGAAACTTTTTCATTGTGCTTGCATTTTTAGCATCTCTTTTGTAAAAAAGATCGTGCTTATGTATCGGTTAGTCCGTCTGTGAGCATCATATCTCTGGAACTAATAGTGCGATTTAAAAAATTCTGTTTGTATTGAGAAGCTTGAAATGTGCGAATGATGATCCTTTATTTCGTTTTTTTTTTTTTTTTTTTTTTGTTTTCACGATGCACAATTTTGCCGCTAGAGGGCGTAAATACAGATGATATCGAATTCAAAATACATTTTATTCCATATATTTGTTTCTAAACATCCGACTGAAAAAATTCTTTGACCTTTCGATTCTATTTATGTCGAGGACTATTTTAGGTATAATTACTTTTTCAAGTTACACCTAGATTTTTCGCTAGGGGACGCAAAAGTAAACTGCGTTTTCCCGAATATCTCTGCTTCTAAATCTCCGATTTGAAACATTCTTTCTGCAGCGGATACAGCTCCTCATGGGAAATCTTTTGCATATAATTTCTAATGTTTGGCAAAAAATGGTTTGGGCACCAGGAGGCGTAAGCGTTAATTTCTGCTTCTGTTGCATTTGCAGCAAAAGGTAAGCTTTTAAAATCTCAATGGAAAAAATTCTTTCGTGGATCGATACCACTCACGTCGATAAACCTTTTCGAAATATTTCGTTCTGAAAATAATGCATGGTTTCTTCGTCAGGGAGCGTAGATGTGTATCCTATTTTTGTCGATATCTCTGCTATTAAGAGACCAATCTGAAATATTCTTTCTTTGTTCGATAGAGTTTCCAGTGCGAAATGTTTTGCGTATAATTTCAAAATTTTCAAGTAATTCACCGACTTTCCCCTCGGGGGCGTAAAGGTAAATTGCGCTCTCCCTGATATCTCTGCTTCTGAAATTCCGATTTGAAAAATACTTTCTGCACCGGATACAGCTTCTGATGGAAAATGCTTTGCATATAATTTCTAATATTTGGTAAAGAATAGTTTGGCCACCATGAGGTGTAAGTATTCATTTCTGTTTCTGATGTATTTGCAGCAAAATCTGAGCTCCTGAGAACTCGATTAAAAAAATTCTTCCGTGGACCGATACCGCTCTTATTGAAAAACCTTTTGAGAATATTTTCTACTTAAAATACTGCATGGCTTTTCTGCCATGAAACATACATGCATATCTTATTTTTATCAATATCTCTGCTTCTAATAGTCTGATTTCAAAAATTCTTTCTTTGTTGGAGACCGTTTCCTCTGGAAAATGTTTCTCATATAATTTCAAATTTTTCTTAACGAACAAATCTGCCACCAGAGGGCGTAAGTTCACGTTTCCGTTTACAGCAATATCTGCGGGACTAAAAACCCGATTGAAAATTTTCCCGCTTCAGTCAGATACTACTAACTATGCAAACTCTGTGTTCCGTATTTTTTTCGAAAAATAATGCACAATTTCGCCCCATTTTCGCCCCATTTCGCAAATGCTTAATCAGTTTTTCTCAATATCTCTGCTTCTACATGTGCGATTTAAAAAATTTTTCAACACCAGATGCGATTTACCTTGTAGAACACTTTAGGCTGTGTGCATGAGGAATTTTGTCGTTCACAGTTCTGTTGGTAGGTGGTGTTTGTGTACTTTAGTTTGCAGCTGTATCGCCGCTTCTAAAAACACTATTGAGAAGTTTCTTCTTTACTGTATGTCATTTGCTGCATTAGAGATGTGGAGCATTATCTTCTTTAAATGATGCACAGATTTCCCGCTAGGGGGCGTAAAGGTCGAAACCTTTTCTTACTATTTCTGCTTCCGGGGAATGTATTTGAAAAGTCATTTTTCCGTAGCATAACTTTTTCAATGCAGAATAGTTTTCGCATCTTTTCAATTTTTCCATTATGCAAAATTCTTCCGGTGGAAGGCATAGTAATTGCTCACGGTAGTAGTTAAACCTTCAATAAATAAAAAAGGAAAAAGGCATAGGCTTATGTAATGTTTCCTTCTCTCACATATTTCTTCTTTTAGCTATGCGATTTGAAAATCCCTTTGTTTCTGATACCTTCTATGTGTCATGAGAAACATTTTGTGCGACATTTGTTAATCTTCGTAATATGCTTTTTAGGCGCTGGTGTGACTAAACAGATGTTTCTATTATGAATGTTTTATCGATTGTTGAAACCGGTTGATTATTTTTCTAACCCTATAACGAAGTAAATTTCTCCGTCATTTCTGTCCACGCCAGGATTCGAACCCGGATCCCCTCATTCCGGAATAAGTTGCTCTCCCAATTGAGCTACGCGGACGTTTTATTCTGATTCCTATCTGCCTTTATGTCGTGAGCGTCCTTCTGGCAGGTACGTCACATCTCCTGGTACGTCACACCCCGTTCATTGACTTCGAATAGCTTTGTTAAATTTAATTCGCGTAAGAACGGATTCAAAAGACGTGCTCATTACAACCGAAAATTCCGTGTCATCTTTCTTGTTTCTATTTGGCATGGAACTTTTCTAATTCGATTTTTCTTAATATATGCAAAAGTTTCCCAGGTAAAGGCCAGGATCTTGCGAGCCTCTAAGCACTAGGAGGATACAATAAGTTACAAAATGAGAAACTGATATAATTTGGACCATGCCGTCCGAGTGATCAGAGGCTCTGATTTCTGGCTAATCGTTCAAGATGTGTTGTGGTTCGAGTCCCGCATGCGCAATGTGTAGTGCGTTTTATCCTTTGGAGTAGGCTCTCTCAGTTCCGGAAAACCAGTGGCCCCAAATTAGGGACAAGCGACTGCTTTCAGCCCTCAGGGTTGCCCACGGTGGTTATTAAAACTCAAATTAAAAACAAAACTTGAAACACTCGTTTTTATCACTAAATATGAAATGTAGGAATTTCATTTAGTGATCAAATACTACAGAAACGCTTTTTAACTTGAATAAATAAGGTACAGTTGAAGTGGCCGATCCTGGTTACCAAACTCAATGCTTTGGAAACCCCATCCGAAAACATTAGCCTTCGTGCGTACACGAATATCCAGGGTGCTTGTAATGGTAACCTTTGAAATGGAATTTTGTGTATGAGAGGTTTTATCACGAAATATTCAGTTTTGAGCAAACTCCCATTATATCCAAAAAAACTGGTTCTAGAAACTAAGGGAAAGGTGGCTGAGGAAAATTCCTGAAACAAACCGCTAACAATTAATATCTAAGTGGATTAAAAATTGTATTATTATTTTATTTCGCCATTTATCAAAAACATGTTTTATTCGTGTGTTCAAATAAGGCTATTCCGTCTAAACGCAGGTCAGCGCCGATTACCCGAACTCCCGACATCCAAATGCTGAATTTCCTACGGTGACATTTTGCCCAATAAGTTCGCTAAATTAGAAATAAAGTAAAGCTGTAAGGACGACCTTACTTTAAAAAAAAACTTTTTACTTCTTTTAAATTGAAAATAAATTGTGGGGTTCCTTTATTCCTATTTTTTTATTTTAAAAACCATGAAGCTATTGAAACCATCCAAAAACTTCATTGTGGCTTACTCATCAGATAGGTTGCGCAGTTCGCAGCATACCCAATGGATCAGCAAAATAGCAAGAAGTACTAATAACAAGAAAATCAAAAGACTCAGAAAATTCGATGAAATACTCAAAAATTCGAAAAATGCAAAAGAATTTATAAAAGGGGCGAATTAGAAAAACGCAATTAGAAAATTGGGAACAGAGTTGCCTTCAGGAGAGCGTCAGCCTGGGGAAGTGACTTTTCTGATGTCAGAAAACGACAGGGATTAATGCCGACCAATGTCGACTCACCAATGCTCCCGAAGCCACTATAAGAAAATAAACAATTTAAAGCTTGCTGAAAGTACGAACCTTACTGACAAATTAAATAAGAAACTTTTAGTAACAAGAAAAACTTACCAGATAATAGCTGCAACACACCGAAAAAACATACTTGTCGAGACTGATAACTAGGTTGAAAGATGACTCTGATTGAATGAAGTCCATAAGTAGAAGGAAGAAATATATAACAGGCAAAAAGTTGCGGTTAAGCGAAATAATTGAGTAAACAAAAAATATATATATATATAAGTGACCTTACCAGGCCGAAAAAGGTGGGCGTAATACTAGATGTAAGACTATATGTAAATGACTGCAGCTACTAGCGACCTACCAAGTAGAACCGAGTTGTTATCTAGAGGTTTTTAAAATCGTTTGGTCGTAGTTAGTCAAGAGTGTTGATGTGTAACTTAAAAAGCTGTAAATTAGACAATAAATTACATATCAACACTCTTGACTAACCTAGGACTTTACAATTTTAAAAAACTCGTGGTAACACCAACTGCGCCGCCCCCTTGGCGCAGCGGTCTAAGCGCTGACTTATGACCATTCGTCCGAGAAGTGTCCGGGTTCGAATCCTGGTGAGGCATGGATGTTGTGTTTGTCTTTCGGCACTGGCTCTCAATGTGTTATTTGATCAACACTGGCTCTCTGTGTACATTGGTCATTTAGCATAGTGTTAAAACCATGTTTGATATGTTCTCGTTGATGTGAAATATCTGTCTCCTGTCTATGTCTGTTTGTTTGTCATGCCTCTGTACCACTAGATCAAATGAACCATTTAAACCCCCAATAAAAAAAAAATAATAACACGAAGTTCTACTTGTTATGTCCCTAGTAGCTGAAGACATTTACATACACAGTCATTCATCTAGTATTTCGCATACATTTTTCGGCGTGGTTAGGTCACTTATATTTTTTTTTTGTTTATTCAATTATTTCACTTAACCGTAACATTTCCCCTATGATACGTATATTTCTTCCTTCTACTTATTAGACTTCATTCAAGCAAAGTTCATCTTTCAACCTAGTTGTCAGTCGCGGCGAGTATGTTCTTTCCCTGTATTCCGGCTATTATCTGGTAAGTTTTTCTGGTTACTACAAGTTTCTTACTTAATTTGTCAGCAATGTTCGTACTTTCAGCAAGCTTTAAATTGTTTATTTTCTTATAGTGGCTTCGGAAGCACTGGTCAGTCGACATTGATGTAGTCTTTAATCCCTGTCCTTTACTGACACCAGAAAAACCACTCCTCTAAATTGATGCTCTCCTGAAGAAGGCAGCCTGGTTTCCAATTTTCTAATTGCATTTTTCTAAGTCGTCCCTTTTTACGAATGTTGTGCATTTTTCGAATTTTTGAGCATTTCATCGAAATTGTGTTTTTCGATTTTCTTTTTATCAGTACTTCTTGCTTACACATTTACTTATTTATTTATTTATTTATTTATTTATTTATTTAAAATTTTCTTTCCTTTTTTTCAGGTTGAACCGGAGGTACAAGATATAAAAACTACGGCGTTTCCTACACTATTACCCCTACCACATATGGAACAACTCGAGATTCTGAACTATCATTTGAAGCTATGCCAGCAACAAATTGAAAATTCGACTTCAAGTGATGACAGTGAGTAATTCTACCTTTGTTTCCATTTCCCCGGTTCTTTTATTTATATTATTCCGTTATTTTCCCTCTTACGTCTTTTCATTTTCTTTCACTGTCTCTTTCTCTGCTTTTCTGTATCTTTCTCTCCTTTTCTGTATCTTTCTTTCCTTTTCTGTCTTCAGTTTTCTCTCTTTTTCTTTCTTTATTTCATTTCTTCTTATAATCTACACCAAATTGCTAATTTTTTTAAATTTTTAATTCTATAAGTACGTGTGGAGAATAAAACAGAGTTCCGAGGGAAACGTTTTTCTCTTTCTCTATGTCATGCACTACGTGATAAAACTGAATATTCCATTTCAAAATAAAAGTGAAGAACTTCATGTTAAAATCTTGGTATATTTAATGCTAAAATCTTGGTTATATTTTGATTTTTTATCATGTTAAAATCTTGGTTATATTTTGATTTCTCTTATCATGTTAAAATCTTGGTTATATTTTGAACATTTGCAGGAAGCTAAATTATTTTCTATTTAAAATACGTTGTGTTGCCGTAAAATAAACACTCCATAACGTTCATATTAAACGTACTGTTACATTTTATAGAGCATACACAGGGTGTCCCGGAACTTCGTGTACAAACTTGGAGGGGAGGTAGAGAACAGCGTTAGGAACCAGAATTAAATAGGAAAGCATGGGCGGAAACGTCACCCTCACGTGAGAAAGAGACACAAAGACACAGTAAGGCCACAATACAGAAAGCAGTGTAAAACGCTTTATTACACAACAAAAGAGTACAATGTAGAACTTACAAGCATCACAGGAGGTGTTCGAGATTGCGCCCATTGGCCTGGATGCACGCTTGACACCTACGCGACATGGATTGGCGAACATTGTCGAAGATACCTGGCGTTTCGCGGATCGTAGCAGCAGCGATGGAGATTCGTGCCACCAGGTCCATTTCAGAATTTTTTGGCGTGTCGTACACAATGTTCTTCATGACACCCCAGAGATAATAATCAAGAGGAGATAAATCAGGTGATCTTGGGGGCCATTTAACGGGACAGCCACACCCAATCCACTTGGTTCCAAATGTCCGGTCCAAATGGTCACGTACGCACCTTGCGCAATAAGATGGCGTTCCATCATGTTGCAACCACATTCCGCGTCAAACATGTGCGGGGACATCGTGCAGTATTTCCGGAAGAACCTCCTGAAGAAAGACGAGATACTTGCGAGCGTCTAGTCGAGGTGGTAAGATGTATGGCCCGACTAAACTGTCCGCCACGATACCCGCCCACACATTAACAGTCAAGCGTTGTTCTGCGGCTCGTGGTCGGGTTCCGTGTGGGTTGTCTACGGCCCACATGTACTCCGTTGTGCGTATTAGACACCCCGTCACGTGAAAAGGTTGCTTCATCACTGAACATAGCAGAACTGGGAAATTGCGGGTCGACCACACTTTGGTTCAGAAACCACTGTGCAAACGCGACACGTAGTGAGTGATCATCCGGCTGCAGTAATTGAACTCTCTGAAGATGAAAGGGATCTAAGGCTTCGCCCTGCAGCACGCGCCAGACAGTTGATCGAGACGTTCCGGTGGCAGCGGCAAGCGCCCGTATGCTGGTCCCGGGATTTCGGTCCACAGCATGCAACAGACGCTCTTCCAATATGGGTGTTGGTGCTGTTCACGACCGCCTGGTATCCTGCATCGTTGCTGTGAAGGATCCACGTTCCGCAAGGTTCTGATGTACCCGAGAGAACATTTGATGATTTGGTTGGCGCCTCGTTGGATATCTTTTCCGATGCAACCGACCAGCAGCGCGTCCATTTCCGTTGATTAGGCCACAGACGAAGTGCATATCCGTCAACTCGGCGTGTGTGAAACGATTCATGTTGATCGCACGCAGTCCGCGTCTACAATGAGGAAGCCACACGTGCCGACCTTGTGAGCTCGCGCACAGCGCCGCCTATCGTTTCCGCCCATGCTTTCCTATTTATTTTATTTTTATTTTTTTATTGGAGGTTTAACGACCACCGTGAGCAACTCAATGGGCTATAAGCAGTCGCCCGTCCCTAATTTAGGGTCACTGGTTCCAGGGAAGGGAGGGAACCAGTGCCGTAAGACAAACACAACATCCATGCCTGACCGGGATTCGAACCCGGACCCCTTACGGACGAATGATCAGAGGCCAACGCCTTAGACCACTGCGCCACCGGGGCGGCCTTTCCTATTTAATTCTGGTTCCTAACGCTGTTCTCTACCTCCCCTCCAAGTTTGTACACGAAGTTCCGGGACACCCTGTATAGGCAAACAAGATTTTCAATCCTAAAGAAAAGTACAAATACCTTGATCAAAATTGTAAGAGTGAACTAATTCGCTTTATGTGTCGTTTTACCATAGAGATTAGTGTCAACTGTTTGCCGTAGCAACTTTTTCAATAGAAAAAAGCCCTTTGTTTCTTTCTCGTTGACATTAGTTATGACAGGCTGCGTGACTAAAACAAAGGTGTGAAAATTGGCGATGAAGTTAAAAGGATTTAATGGGCTATCCCTGTTCCGGCTGTAAGTAGTATACTGAAAGTAACAAAAATAGTCTTATGAAAACGGATAATTGACCTTTGGCAGCGGATTGATACAGCTGAACCGACGCATAATGAACTCGCATTATACAAAATTTCGCATAAACCGAAGTTTTTCTGTTCCTTGTGAAAACACAAGTTTTTCCGCGACGGACATCTCATCCCTGTCCCCTCACTCCGGGGTAAGTCGCTCTTCCAACTGAGCTACGTGGACAGAATGTCTCGCTGCAGATTTGTCGTCTTGACACATGTTGTCACCTCTGTGGTACGGCATACTCTTGAACTTCGTAATGTTCTTCCTTGTTAATTTAACTGCATATTACGAACAATAACTTTTGGATTAACCGTAAATATCGAAATTTCAAACAAAGTAAGTGGCATTTACCAAGTTTTTAGTTCTTCCTCTTGCACTAAAAAACTGGGAATCGCCTGCTGTTAACAACACTCACAGACAATCAGCAGCCGCGTACTGATAGCCCCCGCAACCCCGCGCTGCGGGGGCCTCACGGCAAAGAGGGCCTCTATCTTCAACAAAAACATTTTACCAAATCTTTTGGGGAAACTTCATATGAATAAAGAAATAACCAGCACTTTTTTGCGACAGCTTGGGAATAAGTAGTAAAAAGAAACGTAATTTGTGGGCTTTTTTACGCTTTCCAACCGTAGCTTGAAGAAGCGTATATGCTCCAGCTTTGTCCGTCCGTCCGTCTGTCCTCACGATAACTCGCGTAAAAATGGTTCGATTTCGATGAAATTTTAGTATGTGGTAGGGGACCACCTGGGTACGAACCCTATAGAAAATGGACGAAATGGGGTCAAAGGTCAGGACATAGGAGTGGGATCCATTCCATTGCCCTTATGCGTCATAACTTGCGTAAAAATGGTTCGATGTCGATGAAATTTTTATATGTGGTAAGAGACCGCCTGGGAATGAACCCTATTGAAAATGGTTGAAATGGGGTCAAAGGTCAGGACATAGGATCGGAATCCATTCCATCGCCCTTATCCCATACTATTAAAGGAGCGATTATTGTATGTATGTAAATTTTATTTTGAATACGGCTCTAAGAATTTTGATGAAAGTCGTTAACCTACCGTTTTCTGGTACTAGAAATCAATTTAGCTTGATCTCTACTTTAGGAAAATTCGTTTAGTGCGTTAAATAACCACCCCGAATTACCACATTTTTAGTGCCATGACGTCGTCCCATTAATGTTACCCATGCTTAGAAAATCTTATGACGTCACAATCTCGCGATTGAGATGTTGGCGCGCGGTCACGCCATGTGTCTCAGTACGTTACGTGTTGTGTTTGGATCCTATTTAAGTTTTATGACGTCACACTCTTGCTAGCAGATGGTCGCGATTCCCATCTGCCTCATTACGTCACGCGTTGTGTGCGTATGTCCGTCCGCACGATAACTCGCATAAAAATCGTTCGATTTCGATGAAATTTTAGTATCTGGTAGGGGATCACCTGGGAAGGAACCCTATTTAAAGTGAACGAAATAGGGTCAAAGGTCAGTACATAGGAGCTGGATCCATTCCACTGCTGTTATGCGTCATAACTAACGTAAAAAAGGTTCGATTTCGATAAAACTTTAGTATGTGGTAGGGGACCACCTGGGGACGAACCCTTTGGAAAATGGGTGAAGCGGGATGCATTCCACTGCCCTTATGCGTCATAACTTGCGTAAAAATGGTTCGATTTCGATGAAATTTTAGTATGTGGTAGGGGACCATCTGGAGTCGAACTGTATTGAAAATGGGTGAAATGGGTTTAAAATTCAGGACATAGTATCGGGATGCATTCCATAGCTCTTATGCATCATAACTTACGTAAACATGCTTCGATTGCGACAAAACGTTATCATGTTATTTCAGAGGTATATTGAACCGGTTCTGTTGAATATCATCGAAATGGGATCAAAGGTCAGGGCACAGGACCGAGATTTATTCTACAGCCATTATCCTTATAACTTGAGTAATTATTTCTGGTATGTTGGAAAGCGTATTATAATCAATGCATTGCATGATTTTACTAACTTGTTCTTGTTCTCGCGGTTAAAATTTATAAAAACTGGATGACGGGAAAGAAGTTATTTCAGAAGACCTGAGGCGCCTTTTCTCACTCATAGGAAAGATTCCTATACATGAATATTAACAAGAGAATGTGAAAGAAATAACAGTTGAATGAATGAAAAGTTTTTACCAATGAGGATAAAGTGTCATACATAACACAATTGTTTGCATATAACGACGCATGCTTCAGAATATATGAACTAAAAAGTGTTATTCGCGGGGAGAAGCAGAGACCTGTGTCATTTTTTTTATAACACAGGTCTCTGAAAAATGATTTTTTTCTCCAAAGACCTGTGTTATGAAAAAAATTAAGAATTTTTTATAACACAGGTCTTCGGAGAAAAATAAGGGGCGGGTGAATGGTAGGGAGGCAGATTACGGAGGGGTATAAGATGAGCAAGGAGTAACTAACTTGAATTCTTTCCATACATTTAAATGACGTCGTATGCTGGTTTGTCTTTTGTTAAATGTTTTTTGTAACTTTCCCTTCAGGGAGAAGAGGGCTTTGCCGGGCCTAATGGCCTTTTCTCTTTTTCTTCCAAGTTGTTTCAACAATCACTAATTGTCACGACAAGTAAATGAAATAAATAAAATAACAGAGACAAAAGAAAAAAAAGTTTTACTATGTACAAAATCTTGTAGCATTATATTAAGCGTGTTTTTTAGATTTAATAGAGTAAATAATTTAAGTAGTTTTCCTTTTTTGTTTTTGCCACAATTCTTAACTGTTACATATTTATTTGCTTACTTATGTTCTGTATTTTTTTATATATCGGAAAAGTAATTAGATATTGTCACATGAAATTTACGTGTTTTGCATTTCAAAGAGGCTTGCCTTGGTTGTCTAGAAGAAAAACATTTGCGTGATGTATTCAACTTTGGCGCAACTGTTTTGTAGTACTTTCTATTGATTTAAAATTAGGGCAACTATTTTAATTACAACGTGCACATTTGTGTTGCACGCAGTAAAATGTGCAATAATTTTGGTTTTGCACGAAATACCTGGAGGTTCCAAAGAATTTTTATTATTAAAACGCCTATAAAGCCTAATAAATAATATCAAACAAAAAATTTAAGTAATTCAGGGCTCATAGATTTTCGCAAAAGGGCCTGGAAGAGGTTTCTTGCGGGGAGGCCCCGAGATTTTCTGGTACGCCACTGCAAGTCAGTATGCATGAACACAAGAACTTTTCATTTGTCTTTTGTTACGTTTTCCAACCGTAGGTTGAAGAATGGTATATGCTCCAGCTTTGTCCGTCCGTCCGTCTGTCCGCACGATAACTCGCGTAACAATGGTTCGATTTCGATGGAATTTTAGCATGTCTTAGAGGACCACCTCGGTACGAACCCGATTAAAAATGGGTGAAGTTGGATCAAAAGTCAGGGCATAGGAGAGGGATGCATTCCATTGCCCCTATGCGTCATAACTTGCGTAAAAATGGTTCGATTTCAGTGAAATTTTAGTATGCGGTAGGAGACTATCTGGGGACGAACTGTATTGAAAATTGGTGAAATGGGGTCAAAGGTCAGGACTAGGATCGGGATCCATTCCATTGCCCTTATGCATTATAACTTACGTAAAAATGCCTGTATTGAGACAAATCTCTTCATGTTGTTCCGGAAGTATACTTTACTGGTTCTGTTGAATATAATCGAAATGGGGTCAAAGGTCGGGTCATAGGACCGGGATTTATTCTACAGCCATTATACTCATAATTTGAGTAATAAGGCGTATCAGAATCAATGCATTGAATGATTTTACTAACTTGTTTCACTACCTCCTGCTACACCCCTTGCTCCACGTTCCTTCATGCAAATTGAAGCAATTGCATATAAAGGAATGCGCGTATGAAGGTCATGAAATGGTGTAAATAACACCTGATACTGAGCTCTGTTAATCAGTGTTACTCTTGTTCTTCAGATGGGAAATGGAAGGTAGCAGTCTTAAGTAAGTTTGACAAAGGCCAAATTATAACGGCCAGGCGACTGGGTCAGAGCATTTCTGAGACGGCAAGCCTTGTGGCCGCTCCGGTGGCGCAGTGGTCTGGGCGATGGCTTCTGATCGTCCGAAAGGGGTCCGGGTTTGAATCCCAACGAGGCTGGATGTTGTGTTTGTCTTACCGCGCTGGCTCTCTCCCTTCCCTGGAACCAGTGGCCCTAAAAAATTAGGGACGGGCGACTGCTTATAGCCCATTGAGTTGCTCACGGTGGTCGTTAAACTTCCAATCAAAAAATAAAATAAAAATAAAAAAAGGCTTGTGGGGTGCTCACGGTCAGTCGCGGTTAGTACCTTCAAAAGGAGGGAAAACCTCGAACCGCCAGTAAAGTGTGCCTACTGCTCATCGACTTTAGAAGAGAGCTAAGGCTATTCCGTATGACACGAGCCAACAAAATGGATATTTTGGCACAACTCTCTAGTAATTTGAATGCTGGTGACGTGAGGCTATAAGAAGTCTTCCATCCCTGATTTAGAGCCACCGGTTCCAGGAAATGGTGTACCACATATCTCTGAATTAAACTACGATCTGATTTTCTATTCTTAGGTAAATTTTGCTATTTTTCAGAATTTGCTTCTGAACGACTCACCCCTTTCTCAAATTTCCTTATGCGTTTTGGCAACAGTGAGACAAAGGGTAAATAAAATTTAAGTTGACAGCAAAATCAGTACGGTGTGATGATTAGCTTTATACTAGTAGTCTGAAGCTTTCTTGAAAATATGTGCACTGAGAGGACCGAAATCATGTGGTACCTGACTTCTGGGTAACGCGACGCTGTCACTCATCTTGCTAATGGATAAACCCACCACTTATATATTAATATATATATAGGATAGCATTCTGAATTTTCGTAAGGGCAGCGGATGGCCTAGTGGTCAACGTTCTTGACTGCTACGGAAAGATCTCCGGTTCGATCCCAGGCAGGTACGAACAATTGGACCACTAAATATCCGCCTTGCGTCAGATGGGCACGTTAAGCCGTCGGACCGTGGGTACAGCCCCTCCCCCGGTTATAAATAAGGGCGTATTCCCCCTTTTTACCTCGCTCCTGTGTGACTTTCGTGTCGGGCACTCTAGCCCAAATCTCCTAGCTTCCTACTTCTAAGGGTTGTTTAAGAACTGGGGTCAAACCTCCCTTCCTAATATCCTCTACATATGATATGACATGATCTGATCTGAATTTCCGTAGACGATAATCCGATATCAGTACGGATACACGTCGTGCGTTATCAAAGATTGGAAGATGGGTGACAGTGGGTGTGCTCAACGCATGGGTCACTTTGTCGCAGAGGAGGTACAGAAATTGCAGTATTCCCGTTTGACAGTATCAAGAGGGAATAAGCATTTCTGGGAAAGGAATAAGCATAACCCATTTTCCTTTACTGTTTGTGACGAGAAATATTTTTTGCATATTTGTCAATTTTTGTATCATACTGTTTCGGCTCTATAGGGTGCGTAAGTGTTCTTTTCTACAAGTATTTGTACGATATATCTTCGTTTCTAAGCACACGATTTCAAAAATTCCCCCTTGTCATGGATATCTTCCGATATGAGAAATACTTTGTGAACAATTTCTGATTTTTCTTTGCACAAATTTCAGCCGCTAGCCGAAAGCACCTCTTTCTGTTTGTGAATGTTTCACCGATTGTGTAAAAATCTAGTTGATATTTTTTGTAACCCATTCAAAACACTACGAAGGACACTGTTTACATTGCTCATTTACGCTTTCCAACCGTATACGCTCAGGCTTTGTACGTCTGTATCTCTGTCTGCCTGTCCGCGCGATAACTCGCGTAAAAATGGTTCGATTTCGATGAAATTTTAGTATGTGGTAGGAGACAACCTGGAAAGGAATCCTATTGAAAATGGGCGAAATGGGGTCAAAGGTCAGGACATAGGAGGGGATCCATTCTATCGCCCTTATGTGTCATAACTTAGGTAAAAAGGCTTCGATTGCGACAAAACTTCATCATGTTGTTCCGGAGATATAAGGAACTGCTTCTGTTTAATATCATCGAAATGTGGTCATAGTCAGGGCACAGGAGCGAGATTTATTTCACCGCCATTATCCTCATAACTTTGCCACTAGGGGCGCTGCTATTGGTTACATTCGTTCAGGCGTAGTCGCTTTACTATACCATTAACTCACTTGCATAACTGCACCTCTCTCCGTTCGTAAGTTATTCTAGGCTAAAGGGACTTTCCTATGCACCCTGTATACGTGGCAATGAGTCCATGCCCTGTCGCGTTGGTGCAGTTATCCGATTGCAAAGAAGACCAACGCGGTATTAGAGAGGTACTACAGTTTTGTTGGTACTTCACTGTAATGTTTTTGAGATCCTGCAGTACCGAAGATACATACCGTAATGTTATTAATAACATCTATGAAAATTCAGGTGTAAAGGTTCGACTGTTCTAGGACACAGTACGTATGAAAGTTAGAAAGGGAATGAGACTTTGTCTACCAAGCTCTTCAATGTTACATTGCGAAATGTCTATCGATCATTGAATGGGGAAAAGGAGGGAACAAATATAAAACGACGAGATTGTTTAATCTCTCTTCATTTTGCTGATAACTTAGGCATTTCTACAAGTATATCCTCAGAGCTGCAGAAAATGATCCAGGAAATTTCTCAGAAGAGTAAAGAAAGAGGGATTAAAAATTAACTTACAGAAAACAAAATTGATGTACAATGCTTTTACAAGAACTGAAGCTTTAGAAGTTGATGGGACAAATATAGAGGGTAATTGGTGTCTGTATTTACCTTGGATAAAAACAAGGATATCAAGTGAGAACCACCTCAAAGAAAAAATTAATAGGAGTATAAGATTTGTTTTTAAAGTAAACAGCTCAACGTTTATAGCAATTTGTCATTGTCTTAAAGGAAAAGGGTTTAATCGATACATCCTTCTAGTTCTTCCTTATAGACCAGAGACATAGACCGTAACTAAAAAACCATACAAAACATACGATCGACTCAATGAAGCTAGGAGAGATTAATTCTTGGTGTAACCAGGAAAGCCAGGAAGAGGAGCGCATGCGTCAGGAAAATGACAAGAGTTGAAGACATCATGATCAGAGTAATGACTCTCAAATGGCAATGACCAATACATATGGCTAGAAGAACTCAAATATTAAACTGGTGACTTTGGATACACAAAAGCCCAGAAGTAGATGAAATTCGAAAGCATTTCGGAATCATATTATAGAGAGTAGCTCAGAACAGAGATTTGTGCAAGTGTCTTCCGTTGGCCTTTATATATATACGTGGCTGCATACGAGCTTCAACATTCCGTTAGCAAGCAGGCTTTTCCCCGGTAGTTTTGATGTAGTCCTAGTGAACGCGTGCGACTGTTGCACCCGGAAGTCCAGACGTTCTGCATTCATAGTGATGGATCTCCCATCTTCCTCGCAGCAGCTATCTGCCCGCGATGGAATTCGCCCAAATCGACATGTTCACCTATGATCACAGGCTCAGGTATGCTGTACAGCAATTCAGTACCTGACCTATTTTTAGCTTTAGGTTACTCGTAATATTGTGGCGGGGGTATGGCAGGTTTGTTGATGGATGCGGTGTGTAAAATAATTTTTTCTTTCAGTCTATATTTTAAATTTTTTTTTATGAAGAAACTTCTTTAAACAAAAGCTTCTGTGTTCGCCCCAAATACCTGCTAGTGCTGCTGCATGCGCTTGCTTTATTTTAAGAAACAAATATAGTAAAACGCGGAGAGAATTTCTTGGTGGGCTTTTCTCCGACAAAGCCATAATTTTCCCGCATTCCCAAATGCACGCTGGTGGTGTTATTCAGTTCGCTAAGTTTCTTAAAGATAGTGGAGGTTCAAGAAACTTCAGCGTAATCACTTTATTATATAGATTCCTAATGCATGTCACGTCTTAGGAAGTGATCATTTTTACGAGTGGCTCATCAAAAGAAGCTCACTTCATAATTTGCATTTACAATTTCATTCTCTGCAATACGCGAGCTCCACACATTTAATAGCTCACGTCCTTCAAATTTTTCATCGTAATCTTAAAACCCTGAAAGCAACGTGTATGTCAATTTTTTTATATATCTCACAATCATTGACGCCCTGTCTAAGGCAACAAGAAAATTCCAATTCCCAGCGTTGTTCGCTTACGTGTTATCGTAGCTTAATTTTTTACACACGCGTACGTTAAATGCAATCCTACGAAGAAAGAAAGTAGAAACAAAGAAACGTTTTGACAGTAAACAAATCTTATATCATGCACCTTTAAAATATAGTGATTTAAAAAGTAATGCAATTCATTATCTAACAGCAATTACAAAATAAAATCTGTGGAAGAATAGAAATTTAATGTCACCTAATCCAAAATATCGAAATTCGGAGCAAACAAAATTAGCAATAAAAGGATATTTTTGAAGAGTTCTAAAATCTGAAAATAGGAAATATGGTGCAAATAAAACTTTTAAAAAGTGGATAGCATTAAAAACAATAGTTTACAGAAAAGGTAATGATATTTTTAATAAAATATTAGAATAAAATAATATTGAATAAGTCACAAATTCATAGTAGGATCCACAATCAAATTTTCATTTTTTCATGTGTTGGAAATTGTTTCTCTTCCTGTGGCTATATTGTTTCCGTACTTTCACTTTCTTTCATGGTTATTTGCCTTGTTTTTTTTTTCTTTTTCTCTCAATTTTAAAGAATCACTTCAGTATGGGTCTCTTCATAGTGCTCCCTGATAGAGATATTCTAAATAAATTGTATTAAACCTGCTTCCTGGTGGTTTTTGCCGGGCAGGCTCCTCCCCGCAAAGATGTTTTGAAATATCTGTATGATGTGAAAGAATGTTGCTATATCTTATAAGTACTTATTGTGAAATTTTGTCCCTTGGATCCACATGAAATTTAGTTTGAATAGTATATCTGTGAGAAATATTTTAACTTGGCGTTCTTTCGTTTTTTAACTTAGGAACTCGTTTATAGTTCTCCTTACCAGTGGCGTAACTAGCACAACGTGCGCCTCCCCCCACCCCCAAGATTTACTTCACACCCCTAAGCACAGTAATTTTCCCAGGATTTCGAACACAAGGGAGGATGCAATTTTCTCGGTGTGCGTGTGTGATGGTTAGGGGTGGGGGAGGGGAGGGGTTAGGAAGTCAGGGAGAGCGTCTGCAAAAGTAATGGCTGTACCTAGAGCCCTGTAGTTTCAACTTTTTAAGAAATATATTTGACAATACGTGTAATTGCTTTGTCCAAAACTAAAATATATCACTTGAAGAAATCACCCTCTTACGCATTGCAGATCTGCGGCTGCTATGAATAAATGTTGACGCCCTGTCGTGCTCGTAATCCTAGGTAACTGACTGTTTTCCCACATCATTCATGGGGAATCACACTGTGGCCTCGCGCCATTCTTCAGCAGCGCAGAGAGAGGGCGATTGGAGAGCGATCGTATTATTTACAACCCATTGCAGAGCAATCGTATTACAACCGGAAGTCAAAGAGACGAACACTTTCGATCTGTAGGACATTCAGTGTTTTAAAAGTGAAACTAGGCATTTACTTAGGCAAAGCTAAATATATCTTAATGCAAAATATGAATCTTTGGGTTAATTATTGTGCGTGTTCCAATTTTTTCATAAAACTATAACTTGCAGTTGCAGTACGCCCCTTCGTTACCTGCGCCCTTCCGCAGCTGCGAGGGCTACGGTGGTGGTAGTTACGCCACTGCTCCTTACCAATCTATTCTGCAAAATAGTAGCTTAAATAAATTCCATATTTTTAAATAAATCTTTAGAATAAGTAAATGGTATGAAAGTGAGTAAAAGTTGTGTTTAAATGTGATTCAGAAAAATACAAATAAATCCTTAACAATTCTTTCTGAAACCATCATGATCGACTTTCATTAAAGTGGAGCATGAGACATAAAATAAAGAAAAGTATTTTAGTAACAAATAAAAGCAAGGGAGGTCCTCTTATGTTTATATAGATTCCTTTGCTTTTGATATCTTAGTCATTTTAGAAGAGTCATCTTCGACAAACATAAAAGCAACATCTAAGAGGTTTTCACTGATGCAACAGGCTTTGTTTGAATTCAGACTTAATTAGGTTACCTTGAATGCAAGACTTATTTACGAGACCACTATAAGGCAAGCGTAGAAATATTGTGGACTCTAACTGAATCATCTGTTTTCATATAAAGCAGGAAAATTGTTATTCAGCTAGGTATGTTCGGCAAATTCACGGTCCTAATGATTCATTTCTACAGTCAGTACTGTAGCATGGGACAAATTAAAAACAAAGTTCCTCAGCAGTGTGATTCATAAGCTTAATTCCGCCCAAAAGTAGAATGACACTCGTGCCATCCCACCTGTCAGGAAGATTACATTACTAATTCAAATGAACGTATGGGAAACTCGAAGTTTCGCGACGTTCTCTGTGATATACAGGCGTAATTGAAATAGGAAGAAATTAAAGATACAACCCTAATTGGAACTCGAGAATTTCATAACAAATACTGCATCTCTGTGTACGATAGTAATTCAAATGAAAACTGCACTGCAGTTGTAAAATGCCTTAAAGTTCCGCTGACATTCCTTAAGAAGACAGTGTACAGGACGGGAAGCATATGATTTGATGATATCGTATTTGTCATTCCTATTATTCATAACCATCGCACGAGCAACTAAGGAAATATACAGTCAACTACGATTGAACTTCTCATGTGGGGAATAAGTTTCTTACCAGACTACCACGAACAACTCTCAGGGCTATAAGCAGTCACTCTTCCCTAATTTGAGGCTGCTGATTCTAGGGAAGAGACATAACCAGATCCATCGAACAAACGTACCATTCATGCCTCACCCGAGCCTCGAACCCGGGTCTATCTGGGATAACTGATGCAACGTTGACCACTCGGCCACATAAGTGGTGCCTATCACTTTGTAGGGGGGCATGTTGAGGAAGTTTTACTCTTCGCCATTGTGTTTTGGCACAACTTGATTTCTTTCGAGGTTTAATCCTCTAGACCTGTCGTAGCTGTCTCAGAAACCGTGTTGATCTTGACCACGCACGTAAGATCCTGGACAAGGAGATATTAACACTTCACAGAAGACACGCTGCGCTTCATTTTTCGCTAAGGACGGTGAATCCTTCATGGTGGAAGGTACTACCTTTGCTATAACCCTTTGTTATATCTTTTCTTTCGTGTTATCGGCTTGCGAGCAAAATAAAAAAGCATATTCAAACATTTTCGAGTAATATGACAGATCTGCAGAAAGACGGCTTTTTGGATTAGGTATCGGTTGTTGTGGAAATTCTAAATCTTTGGGATCTTTTAGAAGGCATTTTGGCACCACTGAAGTTGCGAAAATGACAAGTGACACAATTTGTGTTGCGTTCTATTTCTCTATTCCATAAATTTCCATTTGTATATTCTCGTATGCCACGAGTTTCTTAGATACTGTTTTTCGGATGTCCTCTGTTTTAAAAGGAACCTGCGCACTAATTTAGCTCTGTCTTCTTCACTTGTCTTTCTACTCGTGCTCTACGATCGATTGCGTTTGACTGTTTTATTTGTAACGATAAGTTTGTGGTGTAGGTTTGATTTTCGAGAAAAGGTTCTGGTTGTTACTTGTGTACAAGAAGAAGCGTAGCCTTGGGTTAAACCATATTTAAATTTTAGCCCGTGATGTAGGGTCTTAGTTCCCCGGGAGGGCCTGTTAAGGTATGTTCTTGATGCAAGGAGAGGAAACCCAACAAAGATGTGGGCAATAATTTCAGTGGATTTACAACTTTCCACAGATGTCATCCTGTGGAAAGTGGCCATTCATAATAGTTGTATTAGGAAATACAACTGTCATTAAGTATTTTCTATAGTTCTGTGTTGCAATAACGTGGTCGTGAATCCTTATGAAGTATCGCTCAGTTTTGAATTCAGCTGACCTTTTTTCAGATTCTGAATGATGCAATTTTGCCAATAGTTTTTAGTTCTAAGTAGATGAGATATTTTCCGTGCAGAATTTTGTATTCTCAGCTAGCTCTTCATTGGTTCTGGGTTATCTGCTGGTTATGGAGGCAGCTGGACATTGCGTAGATTTAAGGAGGTATAATACCCTTCGTCAATTGAAGCCATTGCAGTAGTGATTATGTGTATTTTCACTGAACAGCACTGCTTGAGTTTCCTTTCTTATTCGTGCAGCTATCTAAAGTATTAGTTAACCTTCTTTCACCTTTCCTTTTCAGGTGCAATCTTTTCAACTGATGAGTTAGGATGTTGACAGTTTTCTAGCACAAGTCGCTCAAGTTCCTGTTGATCAGTATTGATCTTTTTAAAGATACAAGAGTAGGTTACTATAGGTATAGCCCAAACATTGATAGGAATTATCATTATTACTACAACTGCTACTACAATTGGCACCAAACATAGAGAAATGTTTGGAAGAATGATTTCCAACTTTCAAGCAGAAGGCACGGTATCTCATTATTATTGTTAGACTTCTTTGAATTTGTTGTTTGCCTGTCTACTTTACTTGTCACTTGTCTGTTTTACTGTTAATAGTCACTTGTCTCTTCCATTTGTCTGTCTGGTAGTCTTTCGGCCTCCGTAGCACTTGAAATTGTGTACCTCTAAAACTGGATCTGGTTCCTCCTTTCTAGTTTTCAGTTTCAGTTACTGTCTTTGAGGACATCTCTGCTACTTTGTGTTCTGGTTCACTTACGACAAAAAAAAAATACATCTGTGCTGCAATGTCCAATTGCTTCGACTGATAAAAGGAATTCTAGTGTATTTTAACAGTTTTGTGCTTTTTGTCAATGTCTCATTCATTGTACTGAAAGGTAATTCAAGCCCTATACATAATTCACTATGTAATACAAGCCCTATACATAATTCACTATGTACTACAAGCTACGTCAGTACAAAATGACTGGAATTAGTTCTGTTTTGTAAATCCTTGCATGTTTTAGTACTTTTATTTGTTTTTACGAAATAAAGGAAATTACGGGATATATGCTCTTCAGTATTGTGAAAATAAAGGTGAAACGATATGCCTTCTATTGGTACCTTTTTACCAACAGTTTAATAAACGAAGTTCAGTGTCGAAATCTATGAGGAATCTTACAACTTTACTTTAAAGTTCCTGACTCTACGTAGCAGAGGGTAACAAGAGTAGGACTACAAAAAAAAAACATTTCTATATCAACAGCGCTCGTCCTCAGTGAAAGAAACTGTCATCTTAACCGCTTGGCTGGATGATTCACGCTTAACCTTCGACTAGGTACGACTCAGGCGTATTTTAGGCAATTTTGTTTCAAGGATAGAGAAATGATCACAAAAACTCTTTTGGGAGGAGAAGACTACCAATTATGAATTCCAACGGATTTGCACTTCATGGATATCAAGAATGAAAAACTCGGTGTTAGTTGCAACTTATCCATGTTAGGAATTCAGTTAGCTTTCAAGAAATGCATTATTTAAAAGTAATCAAAATTTAATTACATGTTACATGTGTGGCACTCCTCCGGCAACACGGTTCACTGGATGACCCGGTGCTGAACCCTAGAGGTAAAGGGATAGAATTCTTTATAATGTGGTGTATTTGTCTCGGTCTCAGAAGAGCTTGATGTTTCTTCTGAGTCACTCGGGGAAGTGGGAATCCTCTGGGTCCAGGTCGTACCATTAGACATTCCTTGGCTCCTTCTTAGCTTCTCACTTTATCTTGTTATAGGAAACAACACATATGAGATTAGTTTAGATTTAGAAGGTACTTATTTGTCTACTAAGTACACTAAGACAAAACTAACTTTATGAGGTCATTGCATTTGGTTCTTTGCTTGAATGCATACTTCTGTAGTCCTGCCAATATCGCCAACTGTTTACTGTCCTCTTTTAAATAATAGGTATTACCATTCAGTTCTCAGTCAGATTGCTTCCTCTGGAGGCAGTGTGGTCATGATAAATTTTCTAAAACTACTGGGATTTTTGTTCTCTAAGAGAGGTTCAGGAGGTTGATGATTCTGTCCTTCCATTTCGTAGATGACGTATCTTTATTATTTTAATCCTTTCAGCAGGCGATGTACCTGAACCAAATGGTTCCAAAATTTTCTGTGCTCCCCTAACAGAAATCTTCAAGTGAAGGCTGGGTTTTACGAAAGCTACGGCAAAACAATTGCTTTCTTCCATTCGTCTCAGCAGTGCCGACCGTAAACCTGTCAATGCTGATAGGCGCACCCTTTCAGTCCTTTATCCTCCTCTCCATCACCCAAGGCATGATGGTTAAAGTCCTCTCCCCCTGACACTGACATCATGCCATAAAGTAGAAACATGTGACTCAAACATCTTCACTCTCCTTTCTTTCGCTTGCCGCCATTGTTATAGCCCACTTACTAGGTAATCGGTGAGAAAGGATTAGCGTCAATAATCTTGCAAAATCACCACTTTAAATAGCAAAGCTCAGGCGAAAGAAACGCTTTCTGATGCGCAAGTTTATTCGTTCCGACGCCCGGTTCGCCCCGCTTCTTAGACTAGTGTAATGTTCATTTCTTTATTATTTTTAACTTCACGTAAACATTACCTTCGTACTATCAGTCGGTAGTACTATAGCTTTTCAGTACTAATCACTGGATAGCTAGCACACAAAAACCTGAGCTAAATTAGGCCACCGGAAAAGAGTCGTATTCAACTTACGAAAATCATTGTCTTTATTTATTATCCAGGTACTTCAGTTCAATAAGGCATCAAACATAATAATCAGCAAGATATAACATAGTTAGCAGCTTTACTTTACACTTAAAGTCACAACTGAATTTCTTTATCTTGAGGCTTCAAAATCTCGGAACAACTACAACTTCATTACATAAAGCGGGTCGTGAAAATATACGAGTAACACAACGTGATGCAGCGTTAATCTATCCACACCACATTTTTCGCTGCATGCTCCATAAGTTAAATAGCTCGTTCTTATCATGTCAGCGCGCACACGTCATTCTCCCTGATATCAAGACTGATGCCACAAAAACGTTCCTTGAGTCAGAAAAATATAACGTTAAGATTGAAACGCTTAAAGAGAAACGAACTCAAAATTTACATAGAGAAAAAAACTAAAATATAAAATTTAGTTTTTTTTTTTATTGGAGGTTTAACGACCACCGTGAGCCACTCAATGGGCTATAAGCAGTCGCACATCCCTAATTTAGGGTCACTGATTCCAGGGAAGGGAGAGAGCCAGTGCCGTAAGACAAACACAACATCCATGCCTCACCGGGATTCGAACCCGGACCCCTTTGGGACGAATGATCAGAGGCCATCGCTTAGACCGGGGCGGCAAAACATTTAATTAAAGTGAATGTCATACTTGGAATACATTCGCTTGAGCTGACTTCAGCCAATTTTGCTAACCCCGAGTTAATTAGTTACCGCTGGTTAAAGAGTTAAAAGGTCGTCCTGTATTGCAATGTGTCTGAAATACAGAGACATCTTTTTGTTGATGCTTTGATGAATACGGGGATCCTAACAAAGGTTCTGCACACTGTTCATTTTTGAGAAAAGTGTGAGGTAACGGAGAATACTTACCTTATTGACGTTCAATCTACTTCCCTCTTCTGCTAGATAGGTCCTGGATGCCCTGTAGTACGCCATCTTTGTTTAGGTGTCGTATTACTCGGATCACGTCCAATGACAGTTCATCCAGCGATTCATAGCGGATGCCACTTAGCCTATTTTTTAACTTTGGGAGAAGACCAAAGTCGGGTGGACTGAGATCAGGGCTGTATGGTGCGTAGGATAAGGTTTCCCCAACCATATTTCGACAAAAGTCCCCGTACCGACGCTGCACCGTGACACGATGCCCCAGCGTGTTAGATCGCTCCCGTTTCTAACACGCTGGGGCGATTTTAACAATTTGTTGGTCTCAACTTTGTCCTCAGAAAGTCACGATAGTATTGTGCGTTGACATTTCGCCCTACCGGCACTCGATCGGAGACCACAACACCCTGGGCAACGTACGCAAAAATCCTCATTTACTTTACTTTGGATTGTTGCTGACCACACTTTGAGGGGTGTGGGGGAACTTAGATGCCTCCATTCCGCTGATTGTGATGTCAGTTCCAGCTCAAAATCACGAGTCCAAGACTCACCAATTGCGTCAATTCTGTTCAGGAAGGTGTCGCCCTTCATTTCGAGCCTGTAGGGGTGATTTTGTGCGATGCTTACTCTAACTGCCTTCTGCTCCGGTGTTAGTTGATGGGGCACCCAGAGCGCGGAGAGTTTTCTTTTTATCTTAGTGAGGCGGTTTAAATCCGGTGAATAGACATGGTGGGCACATTTGCCTGACGAGAAATCTCCTCGACTGTCAAACGGCGATTCTCTTCGAGAACTGTTGCAACAATGGTGACAGATGTTTTGTCTGTCGCCGTTTGAGGTCGGCCTGAGCGGTGATCATCTTCAATGCTGCTTCAGCCCTCCCGAAAGCAAGATGCCCAGCGAGAAAGTGTGCTTCGATCTCAAGAGTTCCTTCCCCACAAACTTCTTGCAAAGCATTGTGGATCTTTGTCGGAGTTTTTCCCCGCAGAGTTTCTATGTTCACGTACGAGCGTTGGTCTAACACGGTGACTCGACCTGCACGCTTCCAAACCATCCCACGTCCACACAGCAAATGATAGCGCGTCGTTCTGACACCACTGCGTTGCTGAGAGTATGAACTTGACAATCATTTTCCCGATTGCATCATCCGCTTCAGTTTTAGATTAAGGTGTGCAGAACTTTTGTTTTCACCCTCATAATCATAGAATTTCCAGTATTTTCTGCGTATCTACTCGTTTGTGTTTTGCTGTACATCAGAAGTCCTTGACATTCTATGGTAGTTTCATATCCGAAACGCGCAAAGTGTTTAATAAAATTCGCTAAGCACCATTTCTTCACAGTTGTGAGCCTGTACTGAAAATACCGAATCTGTTATTCGCAGTGTCTTGTTAAGGATAATTTAATTTTCCTACTGGTTGTTGAAACAGTAACACGTGTACTGGTAATCCACATTAATCCCGTTTACTAAGTCTTAATCAAAAATAGTAACATTTTTCAAATTTCTTTTCGTTTTATCTTCGCTTTCTGCGAACCTATAGTAGCAATCATATTTGTCTGCCTAAAGTTTAAGAGTAACCCTTTGTCTTCACTTATTGCAAAAAGCTAATTTTCTTTTTCAACAGTAAGTTCAAGTCGTGTTCTCATTTTGTCTCAGACTACTTTATCTTTTTTTTTTCATCTATTTTGACGTTTTAGTGTTTCTGAAGTTGGAGCTAATTTGTAGTCTTATTTACGCACTTTTTTTTGTTTCACGAATGACGTTTTTTTTTTTTAGTGCACTTCAAACACTTTTTTCTTTTAGTTAGAACAATACTAACAAAATTTTTACTTAGAACCAAGTAGCCAAATAAACAAGTTATTCCTGTCTCAGAATTTCTTTCACACGGTCAGAAAGCGTAGTGTCGTATCAGTTGTTTTCCCATTCGGATCTTTCTTCTATGTTTGCTGGCGTATGTTGACACTACGTGACAAATATCTCGGGACTCCTGAGTCGCTGACGAGTCCAATAAGCAGACTCCAACAAAGCCTTGCTATTTTTTTTTATTTCCTTTCTTTCCTTTCAGGCCAAATGAATCACTTCGCAAACTCTCAACAGGAACTACTTTCGACGTTTAAAAGAAAGCTATTGGTGTATGTTTTTCCTCATGCTCTGACTCAATACTTCACTAGGACCATCATTCTATTATATTTATGAAGATACCTGTAGAAACGTGGCTTTTGAAACAAGGAATGTGACACCGATTTTTTGGTTTTAATGAGCATGTCTTTTGGATTCTTTCTGACGCGAAAAACGATTTTATAAAATCTAAATGTTCAGCAAAAAACCAAGTACATTTAAACCACCTAGGGAAAAACTGGGTATAATTTAAAATCCACAATGTGAGCGGGATTATTTCTAGTCAATGTAACCAGGCTTGGACTGAGTCACCGGAATACCGGGGAAATTCCGGGAGGGCCATGATATTCTGGACCGGTGAGCCTTATGCTAAGTCAAGAAAAAAACAAGTTAGTAAAATCATGCAATACATTGATAATGATACGCTTTCCATCATACCAGAAACCATTGCCCAAGTTATTAAGATAATGGCTGTGGAATAAATATTGCTCCGGACCCCTTCCTTTGACCCCATTTCGATTATATTCAAGAGGACCGGTTCCATATACCTCCGGAACAACATGATAAGTTTTATCGGAATCGAAGGCTTTTTACCTAAGTCATGACGCATAACGTCAATGGAATGGATCCCGCTCCTATGTCCTGACATTTGAACCCAGTTCGTCCCCAGGTGGTCCCTTACTACATACTAAAATTTCATCGAAATCGAACCATGTTTGCGTGACTTATCGTGCGGATAGGCAGACAAGCGGACAAAGCTGGAGCATATACGCTTCTTCAACCTACGATTGGAAAGCGTAAAAAATGGTATATGTATACTTCAGTATTCTTGTTGAAGAAAACCTTGTTATGCTAAAATTGCAAAGTTTGTTTACCACTTTGATGGCTTCAGAAAAAGGAAAAAAACGACCTGCGTAGTAAATGTTGTGTTGAGCCAAACACTGATTCTGATACACCGCTCCCGATTTCTCGAATTCCAAATTTAAGCCCGTCTCTTTCAGCTGATATCCTCTACCTCAGTCTGCTTTTACCAATTGCAGTTGAATAATCAATACAATCAAATCAAATATGCTATAAATAGTCTGAAACTGAAACTCGAAATTTGTTGTGTAGATTAAAATTAATGCACCTACGGTGCATTAATTTTAACTCAAACTTTTCACCTACGGTGAAACTTTAAATGTACTTTCTTTTTTACTGAACATTTAGATTTTCAAACATCTTAAGTTGCTTCTTGTTATATGCATAGGTTTTGTTGTATTTTTTTTATCAACATCTGCATCTGGTTTACTACTTTTTGGGTCAAGTACACGAATTCTTGAACTGAAGTTCTGCAAAATCTGTTTCAGCTACAGCAAAAATAGTTTTTCCATTTGAAAGTAACTAAATAAAAATTAATTTTCTCTCACCTAATAAATCTGCACTGAAATGTTTGCAATTCTGGGCATTTTCAATTTTTTCAAAAGATTTTCTCGTAATTATTTGATGAATAAAAGTCTTGAAAAAGCAATTAACTTTTGGCACATTTGGATTTCCGTTCTCACAAAAGCGAAGAAGCTATTACCAATTCGGAATTCAGCTATCGCAAAAAAATTCATAAAAATGGAATTAAGTCTTCCGCACTCACTCCCTCACTTACCTCACTCCCCTCACTCACTCACTACAATCAGTCAGTCAATCAACATAACCGTCTGTCTCTGTAGCTTTTCACCGACGTAGGTAATTTTGTTCTTTCATTAAATTTCGCTATACGAATCTGCGGTGCAGGAAAATGGATAAAATATTGTTAATTATAAAAAAAATTGCAATTTTATTATGAAATCATTGAAATTTTTTGTTTAAAAAATTGCAATGATCCGCAAATTTGTGTTGGAAAATTGTTAAAACAATAAACAGTGATGCTGACGTACCGTTTTTTTTAGGGATGGGATTCCTTGAAAAATTTTCCCCAAAGAAAGTGCGCCACATAAAATCAGCTTTCAATGGCTTGCTAGTCTGCCATTGAATAGAACCGATTACAAAAAATCCACAGGATTGCTACTGTCAATAAATCATCCACAAATAGAAATAGCTGCTTACTCTCACTAACGGCTAAAACGCATGTTACGAAAATTAGCAAATTATGTACAAAAAGTTTAACATAGCGGAAGAAAGATGTCTGAGACAAAGGTATTTTTAAATCGAACAATTAGAAGAAGAGATATACGTATATATATTATATAACTTTACGCCCTCAGCGAAAAATTTATGTTACTTAAAGAAGAAAATGGGTGCAAAATATTCTTCATATTAAAGGATATCCTACCAAAAAAAGGATTCTCTAAGGGATTTTTTGAATCGAATAAACTCCTTCAAATACAAATACACACTATATTGACAAAAGTCATCGGACACCTAGGAGAGAAACACAACATAGCCTTTATTGACATACATTAGTACGGTGTTGGTCCACCTTTGGCCTTAATGCATGCACTGAGTGCCCGATAGGAAAGTGACATGGAAGCGAAGTAGAAAAGGGAAAGAAGACGCCCTTATTTATTACCGGGGGCCAGTGCCACGGGTCCGACAGCTTAACGTGCCATCAGTCGCACGGCGGATATTTAGTGGATCGAGCGTTCGCTCGATCCACTAAATATGCCGGCCTGGGATCGAACCTGCGGGCCTTTCCGTGGCAGTCACGAACGTTGCCCACTAGGCCACTCACGGCCCTGCGGCGCTCTAATTCATTCCATAGGTGCTCTATGGGATTCCGATCAGGGCTCTGTGCTGGCCAGTCCAAACACAATACGGAATTATCGTCAAACCATGCCGTAACAGTTGTTGCTGTATGGCTAGGGGCATTATCCTACCGGTACTAACAAGGCTCGGTTCCATAGTATTGCCACAGAGTTGGTAGGGCATAATTGTACAGAATATCAAGGTAGACGTGCTGGTTAATAGGTTTGTCCACAATAACCAATGGGCCGGGACCATACCACGAAAAACACCCCCACACGAGTACACTGTCAGCTCCAAACTTGACCGTAGGAACAGTACACTGTGGTAAATATCGTTCCCCCCGGCTGCCGCCATACCCACACACGGCTATCAAACTGATGGATAGTGTATCTAGATTCATCAGTCCATAGAACCCGTTTCCATTTATCTATGGTCCACGATAAATGTTATTTACACCATGCTAAATGACGAGTAGCATTCTAAGTGGAGATGAAAGGCTTATAAGTAGCCGCACGACCACGGTAACTTATGGAATGAAGTTTTCTGTGAATGGTATATGTACATATCGAGGTTCCAGCATTTTTACTCACCTGTATACTGAGGTCTTGCGCAGTATTCCGTCGATTAGCTATAACGACTCTCCTGAGACTTCGACGTCCTCTATCACTGATTTTCGTTGGTCTGCCGGTACGTTTTGCATGCTTCTGGCACGCCATGTATTTTCCACTTATTCAGTACATCCAAACCAGTTGACTTTGGTATGTTTAAACGCCTCTCGGTTTCTCTTATGGACAACCCACTAATATCACACTCAACAATGTTTCCTTTCTCAAAGTCAGTTCTCCCCCGCCGCGACATGTTCACTGAACCTCACAGTGCAATTTTTATACCGTTTGCAGATGTACCACGCATCTTAACAACTCAGCGGATCCATTCATTTGCTTTTGAGGGAGTGTCCGGTGAATTTTGTCAATATAGTGTAGGTTGATGCCCCTGGCAGAAAAATATTGATTACTGAAGAAGCAGAAAATATGCGAAAAGTATTCTTCACAGCAAAAGCTATACTATGGAAAATGATTTTTTTTAAATACGTCTCCCGGAATAGCGAGAAAATGTCGGGCTACTGCAGGAGATGAATTGGGTCTGGCCGACAAATACATATCCAGACAGAAAGCAAAAATTTACTCATTTGCGCTAGCTAATGGAAAAATTGTGCGTTAGTTAAAGAGGATAATGTTTCCCATTTTTACCGCAGCTAACGGAATAAAGTACACTGGCGTGCAAAAATTGAGGACGAGACGGTTTTTCAAATGTAACGTCGTGCAGAAGTGCTCCACATGGACTGAAATCATACCATAAGATCCCCAAGATGTAAGAATATGGGACAAATGAAGAAAATTGTCCAAACAAGGAATCCAAAGGATACAAAGGCACTTTATTGAAAAGGTAGCTTCGAGCACAACTGGACAGAAGACGAAAACGTCCATGTGACAGGCGGCTGCCAAGAAAAATCCAGTCTTTAGTAATGGATATGATCACCCCTGAATGCGTTGCAGGATTTACAGCGTCTCTCCATACTGAGGACGAGGTTGTCAAGGAGCTGTTGAGGCATCGCGGCCCATTCCTCTTGTAGCGCCAATCGCAGCTGTGGAATCGTTGCTGGCGGCTGGTGACATGCTGCCAAGCGTTTCCCGAGAAGGTCCTACACGTGTTCGATTAGATTTAGGTCCGGGGACATTATGGGCCAATCCATGCGTTAAATATCTTCACTCTCCAACAGCTCTGTGACAGCCACTGTACGATGAGGTGTAGTGTTGTCGTCCGTGAAGAGGAACTCAGGACCCACAGCACCTCTTAACAGACGCACGTGAGGCAGGAGAACCTCGGTACAATAGTGGACACCAGTGACTGAACCTCCTTGGAAGATGTGGAGGTCAGTACGGCTACCAAGCACGATGCCGCCCCAAACGAGAATTCCGCCACCTCAAAACTGGTCCCTTTCGATGATGTTGGAGGTGTGATTGCGTGTTCCCTGCTCTCTCCAGATGTGTATACGTCCAGAATCGCTCGTCACACTACATCGGCTCTCATCCGTAAAGAGAACTCGACCCCATTGCTGATGTGTCCAGTTCTTGTGTTCCTGGCACCACAGAAACCGCGGTCTCCGATCAGCAGGCGTTAATGGCACACACCGTACTGGTCGTCGTGCAAATAGACCACCTTTGTGCAGCCTCCTGGCCACGGTAAAACGCGATAACGGACGTCCATTTTTCTGTTGCATGTGCCTTGCGATTTCTCCCGCTGTCTGCCGTCTGTCTCTTCTCGCCTGTAGGACAATATACCGGTCGTCCGCCGCCGTGGTTGCTCGTGTACGACCACTGCCAAACTCTCGGACAGCTGTTCCTGTCGTTTGAAATGCTCTCCAAGCTCGTGAAACGATGCTGGGGGCGATCCCGAACCCCTCGGCCACACTAGTCACACTTCAATCTTCTTCCAACTTCCCAATGACGCGACCTCGGGTAAAGTCATCCAGATGTCATCTACTGGATTGCCTGTTGGCCATATCACACGGTGGCAGTAACTCGACGTCGTTCAAACCGATGTACACCGTGCAATAATTTCACCGATTTGCTGAGCGTACACCGCCCGTGTGCTTTATACCCTTCCACCCTCCCCCAACGTCATGCTGCATATATGCGCATGCCCCACCGTATCGGACCCTAGTATATCTCCTGAGTGGTCTTTCGGTCCGTTCTGCCTGCTCGTTCCGCTGTTATGCTAATTTCTCCTCTTCGTCCTTAATTTTTGCACACCAGTGTACAAAAGAAAATTGTTTTAGATTTCTAGAAGCGGAAATACAGTTGCAAGCAGAAATACACACTAACACCACATAGCGCCAAGAACTGTGAACGATGAAACACACCTCACGACTGCATACAAAATGTTCCACAAGGTGAATGTTATCAGATGTTAAAGGAGTTTGTAAATCGGACTTTTAGAGGCACAGATATCGAAAAAAAAACAGATTGAACATTTGATTTTCTTAGCGAAGGAAGTGTGTGCGTTATTTTGAGAAGAGATGCACACACACACACACACACACACACACACACAACCAAATGTTTTCGCAGTTAGTAGTATATCGATGAAAAAGGATTTTTGCAATTGGTTTTTTAGACGTACAAATGTTGCTGCGAATATGCTATAACTGGAAATGTGAACTTATGTCTTCTAGTGGAAAACTTGTGCTTTAAGCAAAATTTGAATTTACACCGATGAGCCGCTACATTATGACCACCTACCTAATAAGCTGTAGGACCACTTTTAGCCCGAAAACAGCGTCCACTCGACGAAGCATCGATTCGATGAGGTGGCGATAGGTATCCTGGGGGTATCAAATACCCTAATGTAAACAGCAGGTCCTCCAGTTCCCGTACATTTCGGAGTGAACCCGATTTAGCGCGAACCAGCTTTTCCAAGTCGAACCACAAATGTTCTATTGGGTTCATGTCAAGTGAATTTGGAGGCCAGGGCATTAACAGAAAGTCATTTGAATGTTCCTCGAACCACTTCTTGACGATTCTGACGGTGTGGCATGGCGCATTATCCTGTTGGTAATGGCCATCACCAGCAGGGAACACAGTTGCCATGAATGGGTGAACGTTGTCCGCAACGATATTCAGATACCTGCCAGCTGTTGGGAGAACGGAGCCTAAATTGTCCCAAGAAAACATCGCCTACAGCATAACACCGTCGCCGCCGGCCTGTTTTCGCCCAACAGTGCATCTAGGTGCCATAGCCTCCGTTGATAATCGGCGTATATGCGCTCGGCTGACTACGTGATGCACCATGAATCTTGTTCGTCAGACCAGACCACTTTCTGCTAACCAACCACGGTCCAATTTCGAAGATTTCATGCGTTGTTGGCGATGACGTACAGTGAGCATGGGGTCCCTGCTGGGACTTCGTCTACGCAGACCCGTGCGCAGAATGTTGCGATAAACTGTGTGCTCTGACACATTACCCAGATCATCACTGATGTAGCTGCTTGTGATTTTTTGGACTGTGGCCCTGTGGTCAATGCGCGGTAGTCTCCGCTCCCATCTAGCATCAATGAGCTACGGACGACACACGGCTAGACGACGGTTCGTGGTTTCGCCATCTGTGCACCACTTTTGATACGCACTCATTCCAGCGGCACGTGAACAACACACAAGCCGCGCCGTTTTCGAGATCATAGTTCCGAGGCGTCGTGCCATCACAATTTCTCCTTTATCAAACTCCGATAAATCGGCAGCTTTTCCCATTCTGACTCCGAACACTCTAGTAACCGAAAGCCGGTCCTCGGGTTGTATATATACCACTCTGTGAATTCCACCTGCGCCGCCGTTCGGTCTCCAGGCGCGCTGATTTCTATCGGATGAGGGTGGTCATAATGTAATGGCTCATCGGTGTATATGCAAAACATTTCGCACCACAAACGCTCTCTGACAAAGAAAGAATTTTTCAAATCCGACAGTTAGAAGCAGAGATATCGAAAATAATAACAAATACATCTACAGCCCCCGGCGCAAAATATGCATTATTTAAGCGAAGTGGTCTAAGCGCTACCTTTTGATCATTCGTCTGAGTTCGTTCCGGGTTCGAATCCCGGTGAGACATGGATGTTGTGTTTGTTTTACGCCCCTGCCTCTCTTCCTTCCCTGGAACCAATGTCCCTAAATTAAAGAGAAGCAACTGCTTATAACCCATTGAATTGCTCACGGTTGTCGCTGAACCTCCAATAAAAAAAATAGTTTTAAAACGTTTTTCGTGGTGAGTAGTAATTGACCGTAAAAGAATTTTTTTTTTTTTTTTTGATTGGAGGTTTAACGACCACCGTGAGCAACTCAATGGGCTATAAGCAGTCGCCCGTCCCTAATTTAAGGTCACTGGTTCCAGGGAAGGGAGAGAGCCAGTGCCGTAAGACAAACACAACATCCATGCCTCACCGGAATTCGAACCCGGACCCCTTTCGGACGAATGATCAGAGGCCATCGCTTAGACCACTGCGCCACCGGGGCGGCAAGAATATTTTCAATCGAGTTTTCTGAAGCGTACGTATTGTTGCAAATACATCAGGAACAGAAATATATATTGCTTTGGTAAAGAATCATTTTGCCACTCGGGAGCAATACTTATGCTCAGTTATATGCGTAAGCTGTCACACGGGAAGCTCTATCTCATGCAAAAAACAATTTTTCAAGTCGATCATTTAGAAGCAAAGATGCCGCCCCGGTGGCGCAGTGGTCTAAGGCGCTGGCCTCTGATCATTCGTCCGTAAGGGGTCCGGGTTCGAATCCCGGTCAGGCATGGATGTTGTGTTTGTCTTACGGCACTGGCTCTCTCCCTTCCCTGGAACCAGTGACCTTAACTTAGGGACGGGCGACCCATTGAGTTGCTCACGGTGGTCGTTAAACCTCCAATCAAAAAAAAAAAAAAAAAAAAAAAAAAAAAAGAAGCAAAGATATCGAGAAAACTAATTCTTAACTTTACGTCCCTAGCGGGAAAACTATGCATTACTTGAAAAGAAACTACGCAAAATGGTCTTTGTTATAAATGGTATAGGAGGGAGGAAGGAAACTTTTTTCAATCGGATATTTAGAAGCATATATATGGAATAAAATGGCCTTTGAATTCGATACCATCTTCATTTATTTCCTCTAGCAGAGAAGCTATTCATCGGAAGAAAACGGAAATCAAGGGTCATCGTGCTCACATCTTGTGCATACTTGTGGGCTGCTCTCGTACCACTGTATCAAGGGCGTACCAGGACCATTAACCATGCACAGACATCCAGTAGAAGGGCTGCTGAATGTCTGTGCAATGAAAAAATAATTTTTCAAATCGGACAAAATCGGATAACCAACGGACCTAGGGCTTGCCAGGAAAAATCTCCACAGAACAGAATACCAACTCCACCAGCCTGTTGAACCCCAACAGTGCAACCAGGGGTTAGGACTTCATGCTATTACTGCCATAATCGAACCCGGCTATCAGCATGGTGCGGTAGGAAATGGGACTCTTCATACCAGACGATCTTCTCTAGGTCCATTGCCGACGTTCGTTGGCCCATGCGAGGTGGTGCTTGCGATGATTGGGAGTCATGATGAGTACTCTCATTGGTCTCTGGCTGCGGAACCTCAGACGAAGTAAGGTACAGCGCATGGGGCGTGTGGAAATAAGTTGAACTGCACCGCTGTGGCACTCGTTGGTTAGCTAGGTAACTGTCCGTCGTTTCTGAGATACCAGTCATGACACCAGACGCTCACTTCTAGGATCAACCGCTGGTGGTTGACCAATGCGAGACCTTCTGCTGGATGTTTGTGCATGGTTTATTCAGTTCTGGTGCTCCCTTCATACAGTAGTACGAGAGCAGAAAACAAGTGTGGCTGTTTCCGAAATAGTGGCACCTGCCCTCCGGGTCACAACTATCTCGTCGCGGTCAAATTGGCTTAAGTCACCAAGTTTCTCATTACTGGTAAAAATTTACTTATTACGTACATATCTATAATTTTGCTTCATATCATATCATATTATATATGTAGATGATTTTAGGAAGGAGTGTATGACCCCAGGTCTCAAACAACCCTTTGAAATACGAAGCTAAGAGATTTGGGTTAGAGTGACCGATAGGAAAGTGACACGGAATCAAGGCAGAAAGAGGGAGGAAGATGCCCCTATTTATAACAGAGGCCAGTACCCGGGGCCCGACGGCTTAACGTGCCCATCCGACGCACGGCGGATATTTAGTGGTTCGAGCGTTCGTACCTGCCTGGGATCGAACCTGAGATTCTTCCGTGACAGTCACGAACGTTATTACGTACAGAGGATAGGTGTGCACAATTTATAGTAGCCGCACATGACGTTGATATCACGTGGTACTTCGTTATCACTCCAAATCTGTGAAACGGGGGGTGTTCTTAATGCAAAGCTAACTCAGTGTATAAGCACGTACTTTTTTTCACAAAAGACGTGCTAAAAATTAGCACGGAAAATAATAGCTGAAAAAAGTTTTGTTTGGTACAGCCTTTATGAGGCTGCAAGTTGAGAATTGGTAATGCCTATTTTCCGCGTAGCTAACTCTACAGGGCCGCCCCGGTGGTGCAGTGGTCTAAGCGATGGCCTCTGATCATTCGTCCGAAAGGGGTCCGGGTTCGAATACCGGTGAGGCGTGGATGTTCTATTTGTCTTACGGCACTGGCTCTCTCCTTTCCCTGGAGCCATAGTGAACCTACACTCAGAAAAACGTTTTGTTAATTCAACAAAAATGTTGTTGAATCAACATAATTTTTTGTCGATATACAGTCAACAAAAATGTTTGTTGAAAATTATTGTTGATTTAACAAAATTTATTATTTCACGACAAAACGTTTTGTTCATTTAACAAAATGATTAGGTCGATTTTTGAGAATATGTTTGATCCAACAAAAGATATGGTTATCATGACAAAATGTTTTGTTGCTGCAACAAAACATATTGTTATAGCAAGAAAACTTATTGTGTCACGATAAGAACATGTTTTGTTGGATCAAACAAATTCTTAAAAAATCGATCTAATCATTTTGTTAAATGAACAAAACGTTTCGTCGTGATAACAAAAAATTTTGCTAAATCAACAATAATTTTCAACAAAATAATTTTGCAAATTCAACAAATGTTTTTGTTGACTGTATATCGACAAAGTGTTTTGTTGAATTAACAAAACGTTTTTCTCAGGGTAAATTAGGGGCGGGTGACTGCTTATAGCCCATTGAGTTGCTCATGGTGGACGTTAAACCTTCAATCAAAAAAATAATAATAATTACCGCGTAATTATATTACATGAAGATCAAATACATTTTTATCAAACCCTCTTTACGATAGAAAGTCCTCAAAACTAAAAGCTCTTTCATTCTCAGACACATCACAGATAATTTGTGATAACGTCACTTCATAGTTAACGAAAACACGAGAAAGTAAATATGTATGGGTTTTTTTTTCAGCATTTCAAATAAAACTAAACTTTCTGTTTCGCACTGAGACGTGTATGCTTAGAACAACAGCGATCAGAGCAAGAGACACCGAATTTTCGGTTGTAACGAGCATCTCTTTTGAATCCTTTCCGACGCGAATAAAATCGTTCAAGATTATTCATAGTCAATGAAATCAGTTACAAAAAAAAATCAAGCGGATTTCTACAATCGAGAAAACATTCTTGAATTTCTACAATCGATAAAACATTTTTGAATTACTATAATCGATAAAACATTTTGAAATAGAAATAACTACTTTCTCCAACTAGCATTTGAAAAGTACAAGTATGTTACAAAAATTTACAAATCGTGCACAAAAAGTTTCTCGTAGATGAAAGAAGATATTAGAGACAAAGGAATTTTCACGTCGGACAGTTAGAAGGGGAGATATAGAAGAAAGCGGAATATAAGTTTACGCCACCTAGCGGTAGAATTTTTAATAATCGAAAGATAGAAAATATGCAAAAAGTATTCTTCATAGCAAAAGCAATGCCAAGGAAAACTAAGTTTTTAAATACGACTCCTGGAAGCAGAGATAGCAGCAAAAAAAAAAAAAAAAAAAAAAAAAGACTTCAACGTTTACTCCCCCTAGCGGGAAATCTGTGCTTTATTTGAAGAGGATAATATTCTCCACCTGTACTGTAGCGAATGGCATACTGTAAAAAAGAAACTTTTCAATACGATTTTTAGATGCGGAGATACAGCTGCAAACAGAAATGCACTCTAACTTCACCTAACTCCATATCTGGAAAGTTGTGGTAGTGAAAGTTCAGAAGACGTCCCTTTATATTAGCCACCGCGACTACAGCATTGGTCCGATATAGGATACATTTATATTTCCCTACGTAACGCTCTCACCTGCTTATTACCATACGAATCGGTCATTTGCTTCTTTATGTTACAGGGTTTTTTTATTTCGGGGTTTAACAACCACAAGGAGCAACTTTTGGGTTATAAGCAGTCTCCAGCTCCTAATTTATGGTAATTGGTTCTAGGGAAGGGAGAGAAGCAGCACCGTTAGGCACGCACACTACACTTGCCTCATCTGGGAATCAATCATGGGCCCAACTCGGACTACTGTTCAAAATTCAGACCGCTAACCACTGGGTCACAGGACTAGCTATGTTGCAGTTTCAGCACCAAAAGGTGTATGCTATAACGCCCTCGCAACATTGAGCTTCAACCAACCAACCAAGGTGTATGATTTAGGCTACCAGGCACAGAGAATTTGACCAATCCGACCTATAGGACAGAGAGAGAGATACTGAACCTAATATAAATATCACCAAGGAGAATTACACTCATGTTAGATATTTTTCTCTGTGACGCATATTTCTATTTAACCTTCCTTTTGAGTTCCTGTATTCTTTGGTTAATTCCCGTTAAACGTTTCATGTTTTAATGACACAGATTCCTTCTTGATGAATTTGAACTTGGTAACACCTGACGACAGGTCATGGTACAACTGCATAGTCAGTCTAGAGTGACAAGAGCTTAGGTATTCAATGTTTAGAAGGCAATGTTGTTTCATACGATCTTCTGTGTGCATTCTTGTTTTCGACAGAGTGTATTGTTTGGATTGCGCTATACTCTAGAGGAGCTCAGGGTGCACACTTGTTTTCGACTGAGCTACGTTTGTTGAATGATATGCGTGCTATGTTTTCTGGTGGAAAGAACGAGCGATACTTATGTGAACCGAAAGATCTTTATATAATCAGCTTATAATTTGGTGATTATTGGATCTCCTGACGTATTGAAAGACTACTGCATGAGCAAGATTAAACTGTTGATTCATCTACGAGCCCTAAAAATTTATTACAAAAGTGTTTTAAATGTGCATAGTTACGTTTCACAGCTACTACAACTAAGACTCATGCGGAACAACAACCTTTAAAATTAGCGTTGCACTTTAAGTCTACAATGAAGTTAAGTATGGTTGCAGTTAGAAGTCAATGTAATAAACACAAGGCATTTGAAATTAGTCAATTAGAACAGTATACCTCCTAGAATTGTATTTTTAAAGTTTTTTTGTTTTTTTGTGTTTGATACTTCATCAACCGTGCAAGCTATGCATCGGAAAAATTGCAAAGTATTTAGATAATCTTAGCCAAGGTTAGTTGCCATACTGAAAAGTAATCCAATTTCTAGGAGAGAACGTATCGTCCTACGATGAATGGACCGACTGGCAAAGTTGATAAAGCGAGTACGCTATTATTTGACCTCGAGAGACATCAAAAAGGAAAACCATTCTGGCTGTTTTGCGGACAAATTCAGGATTTCATTTCAGCACACATGGCACCTAATCAATTCCCTGTGCCGTTGCTAATGTCGCTGGCACTTCCAATAACTCCAGTGGACGTGCCCAAATCCACTAATACCAAACTAAATGCATCAAAATATATGGGCTGACACGAATGGAATCTATCTGGGTCACAGGTTCCATCCGCAAATATTTATACAACTCCTTTGGGAACGAAACGTCAAATCGTCGAGGACAGGTCTCAGTGACAATTCTAACCGATGTGTCCACCATAAAATGAAGCAGTTTACTAAGTAGCGCTTTCCTAAAACTTTTGCAGGATCTTAAGTTTCATTTTCCTTTGTTTAAATCCGACGAAATGAAAAAACAGAAAAGCATTTGTTTGACGTAAAAGTAGTCAAAAATTTGCATTTGTAGAGATGTAAAATAAAATATTTCAACACATCTTTTTTGATACCAATATGTCAACTGAATGAACAAATTGCATACACCTACCCAACACATGTTGCTCCACCTTTTTCACCTCACAAGAGTAACCAGACGTCTTGGTAAAGACTCAATGAAGTGTTAAAAACGGGGAGGCGGTATTGCCGCCCATGAAGCGAAGATCGCCTGTCTCCACAGTTCCGAGTGCGGGTTGGCGGGCTGCAAATTCTTAGTGATTTTCGGATCCGGTGATCAAGGGAGGCCATTCGAATGTGGTTAACTCACTTTGAATGTTCCTGGTGTCAGTTGGTCGCTACTCGGTACGTATGCGGTGTGGCGTGCTCCAGTTGAAAGATAGCGTCATGGTGCGAAAACAGAATCGTTGCGAAAGGGGTATAGATGGTCGTCGAGGATGTTCACGTACCTTATACCGGCGACAGAGGTCTCGAAGTGTTCGAGGAGCCCCAATGAAACCCATGTAAACGCACCCCAAGCAGTTGCACCGCCTCCACTTGCCTATATGACCCCAACATGGCAAGCTGGGCACATCGAGTTGTGTGGTTTACAGTTGCACGACCCATCCTATCGGCGTGATAGAGTTGAAACCGTGATTTGCACACCAAACAACGTGTTTCTAGTCCTCCGCACTCCAGTTGCGATAGGCCTTTGCATACTGCAGCCGAATCTTTCGTTCCCACGCAGTCAACAAGGGAACACGATATGGCGGTCGAGAGTCCCAGCCCGTTTTTTACGCTTTCGAACCGTAGGTTGAAGAAGCGTAATGCTCCAGCTTTGTCGTGTGTCTGTCCGTCTGTCCGCACGATAACTTGCGTAAAAATGGTTCGATTTCGATGACATTTTAGTATGGGGTAGGGAATCCCTTGGGAACGAACCCTGTTGAAAATAAGCGAAATGGGGTCAAAGGTCAGGACATAGGAGCAGGATTCATTACATCGCCCTAATGCGTCATAACTTACGAAAAAATGCCTCGGTTGCGACAAAACTTTATCATGTTGTTCCGGAAGTATACTTAACCGGTTCTGTTGTATATAATCGAAATTGAATCAAAGGTCAGGGTATAGGAGTGAGATTTATTCTACAGCCACTATCTTCTATAACTTGAGTAATAACTTGAGCAATGATTTCTGGTATGTTGGAAAGCGTATCATAATCAATGCATTGCATGACTTTACTAACTTGTTCCATGATACGATAGATAGTCTTTATGCATAAGGTGGTGGAATCGCCCTCATTAAAATACGACATTACCTGCTGTGTGATAGCCGTGCGATTCCTCCTAACCATGCGGGACACTTGTGCTCTCCTCCAGAGTTTATTGCAAGTTTGCGGCCACATTTCTCCCATTGGTTGAAAGTTTTGCCGTATCTCACGTAGTTTTCGTATGCACGTGTGACGGTCTGACGTCATATTCCCAACAGTTCAGTAGTTGCTTTAATTGAACAATCGGCGTTTCTCGCAACTACGATCTGACCACGATCGAACTCCCTTGCTGCACTGTCTTTACCCTTAATTACTTTTCCGTGACTGGTTTCCAATGCGTAGTGACCTCTGTTTGTAGACTTTGCCAGTTTCAGGGTCCCACGTGACTGGCCGCGATACTTCTGCTATGCGTATTGTTATCGAGGTGTATATAGAAATTTGTTCATACAGTATATGTCAAAATCGAACATACAGAAGATATTCGCATATTTTTAGAATGTCTTTGATAAGAAATTACAGAAAATAAAAGAAGTTAAAAAAATTGAAACTGCGAACAGCGTGTCAGATGAACATGAAAGAAGCATCTGCTACAGTCAATTATCGTTTGCTAATAAAATGGCGCGCGTAAACAAGCTGTGAACAGAAGGTTATGTTTTTGCTCTTTACGAAGAGACATATTCGTATTCTGTAATTAAAAAACACTGTAAAAATCATGGAATTAGTATTTCTAAATGCAAAATAAGCAATATTATTAATGATAGAGGAGAAAATCGTCAAACATTGCTTTTAGCAGAAAAAGAACACAAACCGGCATTCAAAGAAGGCACTTTTACGACTATTTGCATAGGCACTTTTACGACTATTTGCATAGGCACTTTTACGACTATTTGCATAGGCACTTTTACGACTATTTCAAAAGTAAGGTTTCTGGTCTTAAAAGAAAATCCGTCGACGCAAAGAGCTAAAAACCTCTATATCAACTGCAAACAAAGTAATAAACACAGATTTGAATCTGAAGACAAAACAAAAAAACATAATGCTCACCGCCTTTTGCCTAGGCACGTGGTTGAGCGCAGAACACGGTGTAGACTTCTTTATGCAAATCACTTAACTGGATAGAGATCGAAATTTATTGTGACTATTGATGAAGGAAGCATGGATCTACATAAACGACTATAACTGAAAAAGGTCGAGTAATTTTCACTTTAGAAAAAGTCGATTAGCTATCGCAAAATAGCAGAAAAAGACTTACAAACTTGGCTCCAACAATCCAAAAAAGAGTTTCCGAAAAGGATTCATGATTATTGCTGGTTTGTCGTACAATGGGAAGTTAAAGTTAAGAAAAGTTCAAAAGAATGTTAAAATCAATTGCACATATTACCAAAATAATGTTTTCACACGAATATTTAAAGAGGAATATTTAAAAAGTTTTATCCACAGAGCCTTCAATTAGTAGAACACCATCAGGATAAGGCTACTAGTCGTACATCCAAATCTACCACTCTGTTTCTTGAAAAACAGAAAAAGGCACTGGTATCAAGTCTATACCTTTTGCTCATAATCCTTCAAAGTCCCCTGTTGTGCCACCAATGGACTATTGCGCCTTCGGACTGCTAAAAAATGGGCTTTCTAAACGCAGACCTAAAACCATGATTGGACTAAGGAAAGCAGTGGAAGTGGAGTGGAATAAAACACCACTACCAATTTTAAGAAATGCCCTTTTATCTTAGAAATCTAGATCTAGGTTCATAGTCCAGAGAAAGAGCTATAAGAACATTACGAACGAAATAATTTTATTTTAAACATTAATTATTTTGCTGAAATGTCGTCCTAAAATGTATAAACATTCTGTCTATTTGCTGTATCGCTTCGCTTTTCCGTTTGTCCACTTGTGGGTACGAAAGTCTGCGCATCTATTAGCATGTTGCAGTGGAAAATGGCTTCATCAGAGAATAACACCTCTTTTAGGTAATCTTTGTTTTCATCAACTGGGAATACAGAACAAACGAATACATAGAGCAGAGGTAGGTCATTTGCTGTGAAATGATTAGACAGTTTGCACTTTGTATGCATGAAGATGTAATCCCTTATGATAGACTTTTATGCGTTGTCGCTCTCGGTAATTGCAGTTCACGTGAAACAGGAAGAATGAACTTTTGAGAACTGTGTTGGAATGCTGCTGGGACATAACCAATGGTTTCTCGAGAATCACGTGAACGTCGATTCGAGGCCAGTCATTCACAGTCTCTCTTTCTTGAAAATTCTGAAATCACAGTTGGACTAGAGGGAGGATCTTTCCCTTACTGACGGCGATATTTTCATTGTAGAGCCATAATAGTTTATGAGCCTGAAAACTAGATGAAACATTTTGCTTTCTCCTGTGGAGTCGCCATTCCATTTTTCAATCATAACATCTAAAAATCCAACCAAAAAACTTCTTGGAAATTCATAATCATTTATAAAGGACAGCATTGATCTATTTCCTTTGTTTCTGATGTACACTGCCAGACAATTGCTAAGGACGGATGACAATAGCAACCATGAAATGGAAGGCAGGAAAATGTGGAAATTAGCAGAAGTGCGGGACGTAAGACGTGTTGTACGTATGCAAATTTTGGATTGCCGAACTTGTTCGTGACGTCATAGCGCTGATAAGAGATATAAAGGATTTGACGCGTATTGACCGTTGTTGTTCAAACGCAAAGTTGAAAGGGAAAGAATCAATTGACGAACTTGCAATTTTCAGTATGTCTTCCCGACATCACCTAGATGATTTTACGCGTGGCCGTATTATTGGCAAGATTGAAGAAGGGCGAAAAATAACAGATGTTGCCAGGGAGTTCGACGTCGGCCACAGTGTTGTTTCAAGGCTTTGGAAATCATTTCAAACAAATGGAGAGTGTAGCAAACGTCACGGGGGAGGTCGGGTTCGCAGTACGACACCTGCAGAAGATCAGTACATAGTACTATCAACAAAAAGACACCGGCGCAGCACAGCTAGTGAGGTAGCAAATCAGTTTATGGCTGCTACTGGCAAGCGGATCTCCCGAAAAACTGTCGCCAGACGTTTGCATGTAGGAGGACTATACACCCACCGTCCTGTTGTGTGCATCCCATTGTCCAGACGTCACCGTACCGCCCGTTTGCAATGGTGCCATCAACATCGCAATTGGACTGATAACGACTGGTCTGCTGTCCTCTTCTCGGATGAGAGTAGATACAGTCTATCGTCTGATTGTCGACGACAACTGATCTTGCGTGATAGTGGTACTGCATATTGTCCAGCAAACATACAGGAAAGGGACCGATATCCGACATGTAGTGTCATGGTATGGGCTGGCATCATGTTAAATGGCCGTACGTCCCTCTATGTGCTTCCAACTGGGACTATGACTGGCCAACGATACATTAATGATGTTCTGCTACCTCATGTTTGCATGTTCCGTGGTGCTGTCGGTGATAGATTCATTTTCATGGACGAAAACGCAACATGTCATCGAACAGTCGCTGTCCAGGAGTGTCTTGAGAGCGAGGATATTCAACGCCTCGTATGGCCAGCACGTTCTCCAGATCTGAATCCCATTGAAAATGTGTGGGATGCTTTAGGGAGGAGTCTTGTAGGTCGCCAATGCCCTCCAATAAACAAGGACACCCTCATCCGTGCACTGACAGAGGAATGGGATAAATTACCCCAACAGCTGTTTGATAATGTTGTGCAAAGCATGACACGACGTGTGGAATCTTGCATCGCCCTCCATGGTGGCCATATCCCGTATTGACATCTTACGCCGAAACGCCTGCCGACGGTAATTGCATTTTTTTCACGTTTACGTATTCTGCACAAAAAGGCCTGTTTGTCCCTTGAACACGTGCCAAAGCCTTCTGGATTTCAGAGCACAATAAATTGTCTTTCTTGTAATGTTCTGGCATTCTGACATTATTTTATTTCACTTGGCATCCAACCACACTTACTTTTTTATGCGCTATATAGCCGTTTATGATCCGTCCTTAGCAATTGTCCAGCAGTGTAATACATTTATAAAACAAGAACAGGACTTCGTGTACTCACTCTAGTGCAATGATAAAACTGCATTATCCTCATAGATCAGCGCAAAACGAAACTGTAACAGAAAAAAAGCAGCAAATGTTCATTCCAAATGCTGATGAAGTCTTGAAAATGGAATTCATTTATGTACCATATTCGTATTAGAAATTGGATAAGAAATGAAGAATTGTACAGAAGAATAAAACTAAAAGAGAACCTGTTCCAAAAAAGCATACAGAGAAAACTAAGACTTTTTGGACATATCTTCAGAATGAAAAATGTCAGAAAGATAAAGACACTGGTATTTGTCTAAAAGAACGGAAGAAATACAAGAGGACGCTCTCCCCGTGTGTGGGCTGACGTTATTAAAGACTGGTGCGGTGGAACTCTTCAAGAACTGAACCACTCTGCAATGAACAGACTTCAATGGAACAATATACACTCACGGACAATGAAATTTCCGCACCTAGAAGAAAACATGCTACAACCGCAAAACTTTGCAGCCGCCCCGGTGGCTCAGTGGTCTAAGCGCTGGCTTATGACCATTCGTCCGAGCAGTGTCCGGGTTTAAATCCCGGAGAGGCATGGATGTTGTGTTTGTCTTAAAGCACTGGCTCTCTCCCGTCCTTGGAACAAGTGACCCTAAATTAAGGACGGGCTACTGCTTATAGCCCATTGAGGTGCACACAGTGGTGGTTAAACCTTAAATAAAAAAAAACTTTGCAAATAGCTGAAGTGCGTGTTGGTATGCAAATGATCCACGTTTGGTGCGAGTGCGAATGACCGCACACCCTGTGGTGGCGCTGCAAGTACAAACCGGCAGCCTTATAAACTTGCGTGTAGTTCATGCCCCATGAAAGCGAAAAGCACCGGCCGACGCACGCAAGAGTACACAGTGACAAAAATGCCGGGTAGACGCCAGAGACGTCCATTTAAGCACCTAACGGACTCTGAGAGAGGCTTGATCATCGGTCTGAAAACCACAGGGTGGTCGGCGCGACGAATAGTCCGCCACGTGGATCGTTCTGATCATACCATCAGACTGTGTTGGGAGCAGTGGACACGTGACGGCACTACCACACGACGGAGCGGATCCTGTGTGCCTACGAACCAATTCCCGACGCCTCGCAGAAGCGAATCTGAGATCCCAGCGCCCCTTACGTGTGCTGCCATTAACACGGGATCATCGCCGGCTCCGTGTGTAGTGGTTCCAGGCCAAAGCGACGTGGAACACCACGGACCGGCGACGTGTGGTGTTTAGCGATGAGTACCGCTTTGTTTTGGGGACAGATGATCATCGTGTCCGAGTGTGGAGGTCCCTGGGTCCACGGCACAATCACAACCTTGTTATTGAGCGCCACACCTCCTCCACTGCAGGCATAATGGTCTTGGGAACCATTGCCTACGATAGCCGATCAGCTGTAGTAGTGGTATGTGGATCATTGTCGGGCCAGCGGTATGTGGATGAGATCCTACGGCCCCATGTGCACTCATTCCTCGCCGGAATCCCCCAGGTGCAATAAAACAGCAGGATAATGCCCGCCCGCACAGGGCTCGGGTTGCCCATGACTGCCTATATCATGTCCAGACACTTCCATGGTCTGCTCGCTTTCCGGACATGTCCCCTATCGAGCATGTGTGGGATCAGTTGAAACTACAGTTGCCGCCGTACCGCGCACTATCCGGGATTTGGAGACCACCATCCAACACGTGTGGGCCAGTCTGCCGCAGGGCAACATCAGGCGTCTGTTTGCCTTCATGCCGGACCGTATTGCAGTATGTATCGCCGCACGAGGCGGTGCGACGCGCTACTGAAGATGACCGGACTGCTTACCACAGATCCCTCTGTAATTGTCCTGCAGCTCTGTTTTTTCCATCATGTGTATCATTCATCCGTATCATTACGTCCATAAAATGTCAGTTCAATCCGATGCTTTCTTCTTGGTGCGCAAATTTCATTGTTCGCGAGTGTAGTTAAAAAGGCAACGGACACCTACGGGAATTTTACCCATGGTTGATGATGATCCGTATTTCAATGCACCTATTTATGGCATCAATTCATTTCTATGGTACGTCGAATAAGATGATATCTGGTACATATAAGAAATTTAACTGCTAAGGGATAAATGTAGTTTAATTCTATGACAAATTACTCCGAACATTTTCTTCAGAATGGTGAAGTATGAAGTTTTTTTTATTTTTTTCTTCCCAGCAGTAATAGTTCGATCAAGTGTAAACAGAAATACGGAATCCATAGGGAAAACATAACGTTAAGAATTCCTTTGAAATATCTTCGGGAGTTCAAAAGAAGAACATCAAATACCATTGTACGCTATGCTTCGTGTACTTACTTTCGATTTTGCTTTGCGCTCTGAGTTCCTATTTTCGTTTGAAATTCCAAAGAAATGTTTTGTCCACTAGAGAACCCAGGCAAAGAGATCGGCAAAGAGAGTAAGAAAGTAGGTTTTGTCCGGCTTTCTCAAAAATAAAACAAAAATAAGAAAAAGGAAAGAAAAAAATTGAGCTTTCGACCGGCTTCACAAAAGAAAGTGCAAGCCTGAACATCTGATCCCTCCTATTTTTATACTTTAATTCCCCCAGGAAATTTAAAGAAAAGATCACTGCTGAAGAGAATAATTTGACGAGGACAATAAGTACACGGCAAATGTTCAGCACAGTGATTTCCACAAGTTCACTTATATAAAGGATGAGCACCGACACAGTTTGGTTTGTCTTCTTTTTGCTCTTCAATTCTTTTATATATATATTTTTTTCAATCCTAAACTTACTGATCCTATTTAAGCAAAGAAGTAAGTTAGAGAATAAAGAATAAAGAGCTGACTCTTACGTCTGTATTTCGAACCGTTACCTTCGGTTTCTTTTCGAAAGAAAAAAAATTAAATATGAACAGACGCCTGTTCATTCTTAATACCCGTAAATGATTCACGAAAAACAAAATCAAAGTATTTGTCCAAGACTACAACATGTGAAAGAAAAGTGCTTCGAAACATTTCTATGAATATACAGTGTATAATGAATTAGCTTTATTTTCTTTCCGCTAAGCTAATTCATATGAATGATTCTCTTCCTACCAGCTAGCTAATGATATACTTGTACTAAGCTTCAAAATAGTGAATTCAAAAGGTTGTTACTAGTTAATTACGAACGTAAACAAAGTCTTAACGCTGGTTATTTATGGTAATGAATAAATGTTATAAACCTAACAGCCAGACAGAGGTCTGACCAAAACTATGAATTGAGAAAGACTAACTTACGGTAACCTCTTTATTATAAGACTCTTGGTCAACTAAAGCACACACACAACTTGTTTTACACTAATGAAGAATCTCTCCTCATAACAACACAATCTCTCCTCGTATTATAAACGCTCTCCGTAAACAACAACGCTCTCTCATAACAACAACAAAAGCTCTCTCTAAGTCTCGATGAACGCGCCTATATACTAGCTACCACCACGTCATGACTTACACTCATTGCCAGATCTCATTCAGCGGGTGAAATAATATTTCGTTCAGTAAGAAGATAATTTACATAGTAAAATAAAATAACTAGAGATAGTAAAATCAAAAGGAAAGTGAATATAGAGTATACGTTACAAGTGGCTAATGACCATTCGTTCTGTGATGGATCCGGGTCAGAGTCCCGGTGAGGCATGGATATTGTGTTTGTCTTACGGCACTGGTTCTCTCTCTTCCCTGGAACCAATGATCCTAAATTATGGATGGGTGATTGCGTATAGCCCATCCAGTTGCTCACGGTGGTCGTTAAACCTCCAAGTTAAAGAAAAAAAAATTACAACTCTCTCTCCTAAGATATTCTCTTTCATGTGACTCCTACATGCATTCGAATTTTGTCCACAAATCTCCAACGTGATCTTCTTTTGAATCTTTTTCTTTCAATTGACTCTAGTCCAGTTTTTAGTTGTCCAGTGGGGGTAAAATCTTCTAGCAGGACGTCCAGCGTCCAACTCACTGCTACTTGAGCAGGAATTTATCCATACCTTCCTAACACATCTCCCAATTTCTTCAACATCCCTCCATTTGGAGGTGTTTAACACAAACACACACAAGTATATATACATATATTTATATATAAATAAAATTCTCAGCTTTGTCTTGAAGTATCTCTTTCACCATAGTACAATATTTTTTCTATTTTTCTTTAATTTGAAGTGTATGTACAAGGAGTGTTCAAATGAAAAGGTACGAAACGACACTGTGGGTATAAATGAAGACTTTATTCAAAGTATACACCATAGGCCGTAGCACAACGATCCCATTGATTAACGAGCCAAAGGATTCCTTGTTCCCAGAATTCCTGTGGCCGTGACGAGACCCAGTCCTGCACAGCGTCCTTGAGTTCGTCGTCCGAGTGGAAGCGCTTCCCTTTCAGATGTTTTTTCAGGGGACCAAACACATGGAAATTGCAGGGCGACATGTCCGGGCTTTAGGGCGGATGGTCAAGCTGCTCCCACTGGAACTTGGCCCACGTGTGTGACCCTGGAGATGTGAGGACGCGCGTTATCATGGAGCAGAACCACACCCTCTGCGATGAATAGCGGCCGGTTTAACACCTTCCGCTGTCAGAAATCGGATAACGCCTCGCTGCTCCTCAATCGTCGAATTTTGCAATGTGAACGCCATCCTGTCCTCAAACGCACTGCCGCTTCAGTTGGACGGCGCTCTTTATACGAGCCTCTGCTCTCTCCTGCGCATGCTCCGATCCACGCCGGCGACTCCAATCGCATCCCTAGATGTGTCGCTACGTTCTCCCATAGCGGCATAGGCAAATATTGTTAACGGTTACGTTCTTATGACGTTTCGTACCTTTTCATTTGAACACCCCTAGTATAAAGCAGTCATATTTCGTTTTTAGTTTTTCTTGTTTAATATATATCTTTAAAATTAGTGAAGCAACCATAAAACATATGTATGTATTTTTCATTTTAATCTATTGCAGAAATGTTTCAGAATCCCCTCAGCATGCACAAAATATGAAAAAACGTCAATATTGGCTGTTTCAACAGCCCATGTTAATACTACTTTGCTCTAGCCTTGTTTAGGGAAGCATTTGGACATGAGAGATAAAAATAAAAACAGCACAAAAACAAATTAACCCGCATGTACTTTTTGAAAAAAGGATTTACCGTTATAACCGTTCTTGAGAATAAAAAATGCCGTTCTCTATTTTTCGAAGCTTTCCCTATTTTCAATCCTAAAGCCTAATTATTTCAAGACAATAATTTTCAGCCTTCGAAAAATTTCTTTTCAACTCCCCCCCCCCCCCCCCCGCCTAAAAAAATTCAGCAACCCACAAAATGAAAATCCTTGATGAGCCCCTGCATGTGAGGGTCTTTACTTTGATCATGATGTCATCAACTGTTGTCATTTGTCTGATCCATGAGTTACTTTTCCTATCTGTCTTGTTCAAACCAAGAACGCATCTCTCCATGCCTCTTTCAATTGCCCACAGCCTCTGTATGCCTTTTTTACGCTTTCCAACCGTAGGTTGAAGAAGCGTACATGCTCCAGCTTTGTCCGTCCGTCCGCACGATAACTGGCGTAAAAATGGTTCGATTTCGATGAAATTTTAGTATGTGGTAGGGGACCACCTGGGAACGAACCCTATTGAAAATGCGACAAATGGGTCAAAGGTCACAACGTAGGAGCGGGATCCATTCCATTGCACTTATACGTCATAACTTGCGTAAATATGGTTCGATTTCAATGAAATTTTACAATGAGGTAGGGGACCACATGGAGACGAACCCTATTCAAAATGGATGCATTCCATTGCCGCATTTTTACGCACGTTATGGCGCATAAAGCGCCATATCGTGCGTAAAAATGGTTCGATTTCGATGAAATCTCAGTATGTGGTAGGGGACCACCTGGGGACGAGCCCTATTGAAAATGGACGAAATGGGGTCACAGGTCAGGACATAGGATTGCGATCCATTCCATCGCCCTTATCCCATATTATTAAGGTGGACGTCAAGTAATTTTGCTTCCTATACTTCCAATGGAAAAACTTTTGTACACATTTCCTTCACGATTAATGTGTTCCCAAGGATGAAAATGTGAACATCGATTAAAATAACTTCTTAATATAACTTGGAATACTTAATATTTTCTAAAACATAACCATAATTATATTAAAAATCAATAACTTTTCCTTTGGTGGTGTTAAAACCAGAAAAAGAATAGCGCGACCTGTACTTTGATGACGTCAGTAGACAAACAAATCTTGGATTGCATAATTATGGTTATGTTTTAGAAAATATTAGGTATTCCAAGTTATAAAATGAAGCTATTTTAATGGATGTCCAAATTTTCATCCTTGGGAACGCATTAATCGGGAAGAAAAAAGATGGCGCGACCTGTATTTTCATGACGTCAGCATTCATATAAATGTGCGGATCTTATTAAAGTTTTATGACGTCACACTTTTCCTAGCATATGGCCGCGATTCCCATCTGCCTCATTACGTCAAACTTTGTGTGCGTATGTTCGTCTGCACGATAACTCGCGTAAAAATCGTTCGATTTATGATGAAACTTTAGTATGTGGAAGGGAATCACCTGGGAAGGAACCCTATTGAAAGTGAACGAAATGGGGTCAAAGGTGAGGACATAGGAGCGGGATCCATTCCACTGTTCTTATGCGTCATAACTAACGTAAAAAATGTTCGATTTAGATTAAATATTAGTATGTGGTAGGGGATCACCTGGGGACAAACCCTATTGAAAATTGGCGAAATGAGGGTCAAAGGTCAAGACGTAGGAGAGGAATCACTTCCATCGCCATTATGCGTCATAACTTACGTAAAAATGTTTCGATTTGGATGAAATGTTAGTATGTTGTAGGGGCCTGCCTGGGGACGAATCCTATTGAAAATGGGCGAAATGGGTCAAAGGTTAGGACACAGAAGCGGGGTCTATTCCATAACCCTTATACATCATAATTTACGTAAAATTGCTTCGATTGCGACAAAACTTTATCATGTTATTTCGGAGGTATACTGAACCAGTTCTGTTGAATATCATCGAAATGGGATCAAACGTCAGGGCGTAGGAGTGAGATTTATTCCACAGCCGTTTTATGATTTCTAGTATGTTGGAAATCGTATCATAATCAATGCATTGCATGATTTTACTAACTTGTTTATTTAAGCTCCTTGTCTCTGATTCATAAGTTAAATCTGGAAAGATGCGCTGATTAAACACTTACTTCTCTTTTAACACCTAATGGTAAATTGCTCTTAAAGATCGAACAGTCTCCCATATTTATGTACACCTATCGTTAATATTACAATGATTTTTACCTTATTCCTAAAAAAACAATGGTACTTAAAAAATTTGAAGTATATAATCCTATGCAATTATTCATCTAGTTCAGTTAAAATTTTTCAGGTGGGAATACACACTTTGAAAAAAAAAATAAAGATAAAAAAAAACGAAGCACCCAGAAGGAATCGCAGGAGAGTCGTTACAACTAATCGACGGCGTACTGCTGATGTACAGGTGAGTAAAAATGCTGGAACCTCGGTATGTACACGTACCATTCGCAGAGAACTTCATTCCGTGTGTTACCATGGTCGTGCGGCTGCTCTTCAGCCTTTCATCTCCACTCTGAATGCTACTTCTCATTTAGCATGGTGTAAAGAACATCTATCGTGGACCGTATATCAATGGAAAGGGGTTCTATGGATTGATGGATCCAGATACACGATCCATCAGTCTGATGGCCGTGTGTGGGTATGGCGGCAGCCGGCGGACCGATATTTACCACGGTGTACTGTTCCAACGGTCAAGGTTTGAGCTGGCACTTATACTCGTGTGGGGGTGTTCTTCGTGGTATGGTCCCGGCCCATTGGTTATCGTGGACAAACCTGTTAACCAGCATGTCTACCTCGATATTCTGGACAATTATGCACTACCAACTCTGTGGCAATACCATGGAAGTGAACCTTGTTGGTACCAGCGGAATAATGCACCGAGTCATAAAGCAAAGACTGTTACGGCGTGTTTTGACGATAATTCCGTATCGCGTGTGGACTGGTCAGCACAGAGCCATGATCGGAATCCCATAGAGTACTTATGGGATGAATTAGATCTCCGCATAAAAAGTTTGGAACCAAGGCCTACTACTAAGCAACAGTTAGCGGTAGCACTTTGTACTGAATGGAAGCGCATACCTATCGCGGAGTTCCAAAACCTTGTCGAAAGCATGTCTCGAAGGGTCAGAGCATGCATTAAGGCTAAAGGTGGACCGACACCGTACTAATAATGTATATCAATAAATGCTATGCTGTGTTTCTCTTCTAGGTATCTGGTGACTTTTGTCAATATAGCGTATATAGGAAAGGTTGCAAGTCCTGAGCAGGTGGGCAATTTATTGGGCTAAAATAGCTGCACGAGTCGAACAAGTCTGTATGTTGTAGTGCCACCTCTGGCTCGGATACAAGCGGTTATCCGAAGTGGCATAGACGCATACAGTTCACGGATACTGTCCGGAGGTATAACCTGTCAGATGGTGTCCAAATTGCTGGCCAGTTCGCAGACATTCCGAGATGGGCGTAGGTGGCGTTCCATAGTGTCCCAAACATGTTCGATCCATGAGAGGTAGAGCTATCGGGCTGGCCATAGGAAGGTGTTGACATTACGGACACTGGCCTGGGAGAGCCGCGCCGTGTGTGGCCGGGCATTACCTTCTTGAAAAATTACTCAGTGATGCTGTGACAGGAATGGCAACACAACAGGTTTTAGAATGTCGTCGACATACCGTTGAGCCGTGATGGTGGTACGGAGGGCTATCAAGGGTGTACGGCTATCGTATGAAATGGCTTCCTACACAGTAATTCCCTGTGTGTGAGCCATGTGCCGTTCCGACGGCAGGATCCGTGCGCTGACCGGCTCGTCTCCAGAATCGTATGCGCTGGTCATTGGCGCCATGTACCAACCGTGACTCAACACAGAAGACAACACGCCACTGGACACTATACCACATAGATCGTGCACGACACCACAGTGACTGGTGCCGGCGGTGCTACCTGGACAGTGGCAGGTGGCGGAGTGACCTCCTCGAATGTAGTCCCTGGGCTGCAAGTCGTCTGTTAACGATCCAGATGGCCCTTTCCGTACCTATAGACGAAGCAACATGGCCACGGATGGCTCAGAACGACAAATTCGGTTTTGTTCGTGCGGCTCTCATAATAGACGCAACATGGCCATCGATGGTTCAGAATGACAAATTCTGTTCTGTTCGTGCGGCTCTCATAATAGACGCAGCATAGCCACGGATGGTTCAGAACGACAAATTTGGTTCTGTTCGTGCGGCTTTCATAATAGACGCAACATGGCCACGGATGGTTCAGAACGACAAATTCGGTTCTGTTCGTGCGGCTTTCATAATAGACGCAACATGGCCACGGATGGTTCAGAACGACAAATTCGGTTCTGTTCGTGCGGCTCTCACAATCGCTCGATCCTAGCGTCTTGTCGTTGCCCTTGCCCGTCCGCTGCCCGCGTACAGCTGGGTTGTGCTCTCCTCGAGCCATTGGCGCCAACATCGTCGGATGGCCGCGCCGCTCCGACCCAAATGCCTGGTGATATGGCAATTTCATCAACCGGCCTCTCGCAGTCCAAATATACGACCTCTCAACTCGCTCAACTGCTCGTTTTGTGAAAGGAGCCGACGTCGAGGCATCATCACAGTACGTGGACTTTAATGCAACCTCAATCTGCTGTCCCAATTGTCCCTGCGTGCGAGCTTTGCTCTTGATATACCCTCCTCGATGTGCGGTTCCCATGCGCTGTGGCTGGCCGCCATTTCGTTATTGGTGGTGTTTATTTTTTAATCATTTGCATATTCGGACATGAGGTACTTGCATGCTGAGTTCCTTAGGATCAAACTACTTTCTCGGGATGCTTTATTTATTTATTTAGTTATTTATTTTGGCAAAGAGCGTATTTCATGTTCATATAGTTAAGAATTTCAACCTTCAGAGTAAAAATGCACTATTTTCTGAATTAAAACAATAAAAACTTCCCAAGCAGAATTGCAAGATATGAAGCATTGAAATACTGAAATATTATACAAACAGTTCAAATCAGCCCACAAACTTTCAGCAAAAATGTACTGGGGGAAATGGCCCTGGCAATGGAATTTCAGCGACCATCGAAATTCGACAGATGCTTCGCGAAATGTTCTTCTCCGAAGATATTCAGCTTGTAATTGCACTGGGAGGCGAATTTATTAGGACCACCGACACTGTAAAAAAATTGCTGAAATTCACGAGCCATTTCCGTGATTCCTTTCATGAATTACCGAAGCATATTCCTGATTAAACTTTTACCCTGAAATGACGAATAAAACCTGAATTTCACGGATGTTTTATATGTGAATTGACAGAAATATTCCTCTTAATATTTATCCGGTTGATAATGGAAAATCGCCATTTTTAAAAGGCGTAACCACAAAATCCTGATTGTTCAGGTAAACCTCTCCGTGATTCCGCTGGTATAGTAGCGAAAAGATACTTTATTATATATATTTAAAAAAATATATTTTATATTATATATATATATATTACACTGAAAAGCAATTGAATTAGAGATACCAGTCTAGTAACGTGTAGCACCACCTTATGCCCTGATGACGGCGGCGATTCGTCTCGGCTTGGACTCGACAAGACACCGGAAGCGTTGGGAAGCCATATGGATCCACGACCTCTGAACAAGCTCCCACAGTTCACGAAGATTCGATGGAGAGGGTCAGAGCCTCGAACATCTCTCTCGGTGGCATCCCAGATGTGCTCGATGGGATTGAGGTCAGGTGACCTAGCTGGCCAAGAAAGCGTGGTCACGTCGGTGGAGTGTTCATCCAACCATTCGGATACAATTCGGGAGCGATGGCACGGTTCATTGTCCTGTTGCAGGATGAGGTCCCCAGTGGGATGTTGAAGACGCTCAAACGGGAGCAAATGGTCGTCCAGGATATCCCGGTAACGTTGACCTGTGAGGGACGATGTCACACGTACCAGGGGTCCCATTTCAGTCCACGTAAACAGTCCCCAGACGAGAATGCCACACCCACCAGATTAAAGAGTACCCAGCTGGCAAGAAGGATCCATCGCTTCATGTGGTTTGCGCCGTACTCGTATCCTGCCATCCGCATGTACCAACGTGAATCTCGACTCATCAGTCCAGACAAAATTTTTCCACATGTCTAGGGCCCAGTGGCGTTATTTCCGCGCCCATGCTAATCTTTGCACCCTGTGATGTGCGGTCAGCAGCGGTACCCTCGTGGGACGATGGCTTCTGCACCCCATAGCGAGGAGATGGTTCTGGATGGTGTAGCTGCTTACACGTTTTTGTGCACCAGCGTCAAAATGCTGAGTGATTTCTTGCACTGTGGCCCGTCTATCCGCTGTTTCAATGCTAGGTAGCCGACGATGACCCCGCTCATCCACACGCTGTTGTCCACGGCAGTTGGCTTTTGCTGGGATGGTTTTACAGGATTCGATGTACTCACGGTTCACCCGTGGCACAGTGGCTCGTGAAAATCCCAGTGCCTGCACGACTTCCAAAATGGAGTGACCCATTCGTCGGGCCCCGACAATTTTCCCACGATCAAATGCGCTTAGATCCTTCGTCTTACCCATACTGCCTCCGACTCTTGCTGATTCCCGTCGCATCACTCCTTATATTGTCGGATAGCTGCATACGTCATGTCGTTTCCGTTTACAGGGCCGCCCACAGCGCCACATTTGCATAACGCCAGCTGTCTCTAATTCAATTGCTCTTCAATATATATATATATAGAGAGAGAGAGAGAGAGAGAGAGAGAGCGGTTCGCAGGAATATAACTGAAGTTTGATTAACTATTAAATTTCAGTCGTCTGTTCGGTGGACATGATATTGAAGTTCTGTAACAGGATATTGTGGACAGCATATAGCATGATATTAATAAGATTATTGCGGCAACAGACACCCACCCTCCCTTCTCAAGTTCGCGCACCTGCTGTTTTATAGAGGGTGCCCAGTAAAGTCCTTTCTCAGCCCCGTAACTTTCGAACGTCGACAGCTATAGCCATAAAAACGGCGTCTAGGTATAGTAAAGTCGTTATGCGCTATTCGGTGAGACCACTTACAGCGCCTCCTAGCGGCAAAGTCAGGAGTTATCTTGCTGATCTTGAAAACTATACGAGATACGAGAAAATAATCAACTACAAAGTTGTAGAACAGTATCGATTTGGTACGAAAAGACACCTTGAGCACATGAATGCTAAGAATAGAACGCGTTCAACGCTCGTTTGTTTGTTCGCGATGTCAAACACTGTTACGTCACGAAACGCGTCAGAAAGGAGATAATATCGTCTTCCGCGAAGCACTAGCCGGAATCAACTGCAGAATGTTTGGTTCCAACATGACGGCGCCCCTCTGCACCAGCCAGGAAACGTAAGAAGGTACCTGGTCGAGACATTCGAGCAACAAATCATCGGCTATGGTGATTGTTTAGAGTGGCCTGCACGCTCACCGGACTTCACCCCATTGGACTTCTTTCTGTGGGGCTACCTCAAAGAGCAGGTGTATTAGACCCCTCCGACAACGTTGCAGAACCTTCGACGCCGTATAACTGATGCTTGTTCCAGCGTGTCACCTGACATGCTGCAAAATGTGCAGCGTGAGATTCAATCTAGAGTCCAAATGTGCATTGTGGCTGACGGAGAGCACATTGAGCACCGACGGTAAATATGCCTAGTTACAACCAATTGCTCCTTTCTGACGCGTTTCGTGACGTAACAGGGTTCAACATCGTGAACAAACGAACGAGCGTTGCACGCGTTCAATTCTTAGCATTCATGTGCGCAAGGTGCCTTTTCGTACTAAATCGATGCTGCTCTACAACTATGTAATTAAATATTTTCCCGTATCTGGTATAGTTTTCGAGATCGGCACGCCAACTCCTGACTTTGCCGCTAGAAGGCGCTGTAAGTGGTCTCGTCGAATAGCCACTTTACTATACCTAGATACCGTTTTTATGGCTATAGCTGTCGGCGTTCGAAAGTTACGGGGCTGAGAAAGGACTTCACTGCGCACCCTGTATTGCTTTACCATAGGAACCCGGGTTCTTGAAGTGTCGTAAGGGTGATTGTATCATGTCTATGTTTCAGTCTGCGGGCCCTTCATCACAAAAGCTTTTGTAGGTATCAACTATAAATTTTATATTTAGAAGTTTTGTGAAATAATATTATAAAGTAGTACATTTCACACTGCCTTAAACATGATTGAAAATCATTGTCAGTTAAAAAAAAATCTGGAGTTTCAAAACCATTCTTTTGCTCTGAAAAAATGTGAAGAAGAAATTTAATTTGTGATAAGTCCTCGTACAAAAAACACTAAATTATTCTATAACTATTCAGAAAAATCATCAGCACCTACAGAAAATAAAATGATTAATTAACTCGCATTCATAGCGAAAAACATTTAATTATCACGCGACTGTATTTCTCTTAGTTTCTCTTTGGCCAAATTTGGCCCTTGCGCCAATAAAACCCATCAACCAACCAACCTCTTCGTTTCTACCTTAAATATGATCTGGTGGTAAGTAACTTGCTAGCTATGCAAGGTCCTCAGGTTCGAACCTGGGCTGATCTTTCAGAGATAGTGTGATTTGCTAACAATCGCTGAATATCCGCCGTGCATCGGACGAGCACGTTAAGTGACGGCCCCCAGGCTGGACCCACTGGCTAAATGGGTATCCTTTCCTATGCCCTCCCCCTGAAATTCTCTCACCCTTTTATGTGCAATATCGTACTTGTACGGTGGCGCCATCTATTGTACTCTAATCTCACTACAAACTGTTCTGTCAAAGTCGCTAGACGTGCTCTCATTCTTTTCAATTCTGTGTCCTGCCCAAAAGGCGAACTCGCTGTAGGTGGCTGGGACCTAAAATCTACTCACTGTGGACGGAAGTCCTACAAGAAAAGGACTCTGTGTAACTTGCTAGCTCAGTCAGTAGCGGTTCCTTACTCGCTTGCAAACCATCGCAAGGTCTGGTCCCACCGAGGGAATGGTAAAGGATACCTTCACTTCAGAAGTTGTAAAAAAAATATGCCGTGTGACTGCTGTATTTAGGCTTCAAAAAGTGGAAACTGAAGTTTCATATTTATAAGGCCTGAAAAATTCAAATGCGTTGTTTTTGAAAACTCGGGGAAGTTGCTGTATAAAAACGGAAAACCCCGAACTGTTTTTTCTGCTAAATCGGAATTAGTAACAACGGATTATTTATCAAAATACTCAAGTTCTCCACTATTAGAAACCAAACGGAAAATTTGCCTTATAATGTGTTGGACCACCATTGGGCTTTAGAACATTCGTCTTGGTATTGTTTCTGCAGTTTTTGTAACTTTTGTTGAGATATTGAACCATGTATTTTCGCATTCCCGTGTAATGAATCCCTGTTGATCCTTCTGATATCTCGTTCTACTTTATCATACAAATGCTCCACGAAACTTACGTCTAAGGGAACAAGAAGCAATGAAAAAGGGAAATGTTTCCGTCGTTTCTGAAACCCATGTGCGCATCGTGGCTTGGTGCAATGTCCTTTTGAAAGTATCAGTCCTCCTGAAGAAGAGAGAGACCATGTGTGACATATATTGCATATATGCTTTAATTCAACTTTCAATTTTACTTGCCTTTTGTTATTACGCTTTCCAACCGTAGGTTGAAGAAGCGTATATGCTCCAGCTTTGTCCGTCTGTCCGCACGATAACTCACGTGAAAATGGTTCGATTTCGATGAAATTTTAGTATGTGGTAGGGGGACCACCTGGGGACAAACCCTATTGAAAATGGGCGAAACAGGGTCAAAGGTGAGGACATAGGAGCGGGATCTATTCCATTACTCTTATGCGTCATAACTTGCGTAAAAATGGTTCGATTTCGATGGAATTTTAGTATGTGGTAGGGAATCACCTGGGTACGATTCCTATTGAAAATAAATGAAATCGGGCCAATGGTCAGGACATAGGAGCGTGATCCATTACTTTGCCTTTATGCATCATAACTTGCGTAAAACTGGTTCGATTTCAATGAAATTTTAGTATGTGGTAAGGAACCACCTGGAAACGAATCGAGTTGAAAATGGGCGGAATGGGGGTCAAAGGTCAGGACATAAAAGCGGGATCCATTTCATTGCCTTTATGCGTCATAACATGCGTAAATATGGTTCGATTACGATGAAATTTTAGTATGTGGTAGGGAACCACTGGGCACGAACCCTATTGAAAATGGAAGAAATGGGGTCAAAGGTCAGGCAGGACATAAGAGCGGGATTTGTTCCGTTGCCCTTGTGTGTCATAACTTGCGTAAAAATGGTTCGATTTCGATGAAATTTTAGTATTTGGTAAGGAACCACCTGGGGACGAACCCTATTGAAAATGGGCGAAATGGGGTCAAAGGTCAGGGCATAAAAGCGGGATCTATTCCATTGCCTTTATGCGTCATAACATGCGTAAATATGGTTCGATTTCGATGAAAGTTTAGTATGTGGTAGGGAACCTCCTGTGCACAAATTCTGTTGAAAATGGGCGAAATGGGGTCAAAGGTCAGGACACTGGAGTGGGATCCATTCCATTGCCCTTGTGCATCATAACTTACCTAAAAATGTTTCGATTGAGACAAAACGTTATCATGTTTTTCCGGAGGTATAGTGAACCGGTTCTGTTGAATATCAACAAAATGGGGTTAAAGGTCATTGCACAAAAGCAAGATTTATTCCACAGCCATTATTCTCATAACTTCCGTAAAACTGCTTCTATTGCGACAAAACTTTAGTATGTTATTCTTGAGGGACACTGAACCAGTTCTGTTTAATATAATCGAAATGGGGTCAAAGGTCAGGACACAGGAGCGAGATTTATTCCACAGCCATTCTCCTCATAACTTGAGTTATAATTTCTGGTATGTTGGAAAGCGTATCATAATCAATGCATTGCATGATTTTAATAACTTGTTTACATTATGTTATTTCTTGTTACCTTAAAGTCACATCGCCACTCCCAACAGGGCTTACTTTTTGAAAACTCCTGGTAGGCAGTCAAATCAGTTAGACAAATGCCATTGTCTTGCATGATTCAACAACTTCTTCAGAAAATAACAAGATATTGACGGATCAATAAGTTTATAGTCAAGTCTGTAGATGAGCACAACACGATTTGACGAGGTCAAGATGGCAAATGTTTCTAGGTAAGAGGTGCACAATGAAGATTAGCAAGGAAAAGGGAAAGAATTGCAAGTATGCCCAGCTGGTAGGTGAACACTATAGAGATTAGGTGGGTCGGCATAGATGGTTAAACGGAGATAATAGGGAAGTTTTACAAAGGAAGCCCTAGATTTCTTTGAATGTCACTAATTCGAGGGGAGGTGGAAGTGATATGGTAACTGGGGGTTGTCCAGAAGAGGGAGAGTCTAAGACTTCAAGGAGGCAAACAGAGAATATGGACAATGCACACTGGAAAATGGAAATTTGAATCGTAACAAAGAAATGCCTTCGCCTGCACTCCATTAAAATAGAGACAGATGTAAATGTTCACTTCAACAGAGTGAGCTCATCACTGACATAGAAGAAGTGATGCGTCTTCCGTTTTGGGAATGGTGCAGTTAATTGGAAGGCCACGTATCTTGATTTTGTATCATTGACCTAAAGTCATTCTATGCTTTGCAATATACGAGTAAAAGCGTAAAATGATTTAAAGAGGTTCATATCTTGACTGCAGTAATTTTAACTCTTATGAGTAGTAGCGATACAGTAAGACGTTTATGTTCCATTCTGTTTCAATAAGTCAAAGATTCCCCTTCTGCCATCTCACATTTGTACATATCGAAGCCAACAGTGTCTTGTTTGAAGATTAGTGTTTCTGAATGTCTAACCATTATACAGTCCCATTCTTAACATTACTGAACTGGAAAAGCCCACATCATTAGCAACGGGTGTGGAATTTGTGATCTAGCGAGTGAATTTTTACTATACTGTGCAAATTAATTGGGACAAAGTAAAAAATGAAATCACTCTTTTTCCAAAACTATGCCTTTATATCATTCTATGCCTTGATATACACTGATAAATACCTGTATTAGTATGTCTTCCTTTAGCAGAAATGACCTCTTGAATTCGTTTTGGCATTGACTCCACTAATTGAGTGCACATATTTTTTGACTTCATAAACGTGGAACCACACTTTTATAGCATTCGTTATCATGCGTTCTTTGGTTGTACAGTCCATTTTACCTAAACGTCTCTTCAAAATATTCCACAAATTTTCTATGAGATTTAAGTCTGGTGAATTTAAAGGCCAATCAAGCAAAATGAATTTGATTTTCCAGCATGAAATTCTTGACCAATTTCGAATTGTGACATGGGGCCAAGTCAAGTTGAAATGTCCCGTCAAAAGTTTGCAAGAATGGAACAATCCTACGTTGTAATATTTCTACGTACTTGGCTGAATTCATCATACCTTGAACAGGAACTAAGCTTCCAGTGTCATTTGATGTGAAAAAACCCCAAAAACATCTGTTTCAGAGGGTGTTTTACAGTTTGTTTGACATGCTCAGGTCTTAAGGGTTCACAATTGCTTCGTCTAACGACATTTGCTTGGTAACCCTGCACAAATAAATGAGTTTCATCACTGAAAATTACCTTTTTCCAGTCGTCAGCAGTCCATGATTTATATTTTTTGGCCCATGCTAAACGTTTTATCTTCATTTTCGCATTCAAATATTGTTTTTTCGTTGGTCTTCTTCCGGGCAACTTCCGGAAGCCTACAGCGAACAGTTGAATCACTAACATCACAACCACTAGCCAATAAATCTCTTTGAAGGTTGGTGCTTGTTTTTTTGGATTCATTTTACTATTTCTGATTAGATATTTATCGGTTCGTGGGGTTGTTTTTTGTTTTATTCCACATTTATCTTTCCTTTTTAGAGACGATGATCCAGATGCATTGTATCGCGTAAGTACTCTTGATACACTTGATTTGCCTACACCAACTGCAGAAGCGATATCTCTCACTGTCATAGAAGTGTGATCCTTCAGAGCAATTATTTTTGCACGCTTCCTTGGGGAAATATTCATTTTTCAATACACAAAAGCAGCACGTACTCACAAAGAGCAAAAACTAACATCCACCTGTCACACACGAAAAGCTCACAACTGCAGCTGAAGTGCCTATTTCCTGTTTAAAACCGGTCAAACCGCATTCTTACTATCCCATTCTAACAGTCACACCACCTCACAGCTGATAAAACCGGTTTACGTGGGTTTCCGACATCAACTGGCGATCACATTACAATTCTGTGAATAAAATAATTTGTCCCAATTAATTTGCACGGTGTAGTACTAGTCTTGATAATGCAACATAGATATTGCTTTTGGTGAATCCGTCGTTATTGGGTTTCGATCTTATCGTTTTGTGTTCAGCTATAAAAGTAGTGTACTGTATTTTGGAAGCTTGGATTCTGACAAACAATAAAGAAAAAACAAGTGTAAGTCATTATCTCACATTCTTAAGAGGTTCTCAAATGCGCGGAGTGGCTGTGCAAACATTATATACGTACATCGTGTGTAGATAATTTAAAGGAAGAATGTACAACTGTAGCACCAGAAGAGACTGGGCCATATGAAGAATGTTTTCCATATTATTCTCTCTGCTAACAACTAAAAACTCTAGAAAATCATTTTGACAGAAGCGTCGATACCATCCAGACAAAAAGCAGGCTTATACCAGGACAAAAGCGAACTGAAAAATATGTATGGTGCTTTCCTGTGTCAAATATTAATACAGGGTGATTGTAAACTCCTTCAAAACAACAAGAGGGGTGATAGTACACAACAAGACGAACGATGTTTGTAATGGAACCTAGGGCCGCATTCAACTCCTAGTGACAGAAAAGAGTAAAGTTACATGTCCACGTTGAGTCTTCAACAGTGAAAACAAAGAGACATACCTAATTTATGAGTTGCACAATTCCAGTCGCACCAGAGAAAGACTCAAAGCAGCTGCTCAAACTGGCGTCCAAGGGCGTCGTTGAACAGCCCACACCGGCGAATGAAGGACTGTCGCACCCTCTCGTAGACTCCCGGTGTGGAGTTGATCTTCGCCGCAACAACAGCGATTCGCGCGACGAGATCTTCCAGGGAGTCCACATGTGTCTCGTACACCAATGTTTTCATGTGCGCCCAGAAGATGTCCAGTGGATTAAGGTCCGGAAAGCGTGGAGGCCAAGCCACAGGTTCACCGCATCCAATCCACTGCTCGAGATATATCGCATTTAAGAAGTATCGAACCTCGGTGGCAAAGTGTGCTGGGGCCCCATCATGCATAAACTACATGTCCCTCCGTGTGGTGAGCGGAACATCGTGCAACAGACCTGGAAGCACTTGCTCCAGAAACACACGGTACTCTGCGCCGGTCAGACATATACGTCAAATCTCATGTGATATTCGCACGGTAATATCGTTGAACGGGTTCGGCTGTGTTTTTAAATGTTTGCTCCTCATCGTCTACGCACGTGTTCAGCGCACCTAATTTGCATCTTGTGCTTCTCATGCGCTGGTTGGAACTCCGTGTGCCTGCTGGACGTTTTCGAACGTGCTCTTTTCTGGCACTAGTCCAGAAAAGAGCACGTTAGTCCAGAGGTGGCCCTTTGGTCCAAGGGTCTAGGACACAAGTTTCCACCCTTTCGCAGTAGGATTGCCAAGAATCAAATCTCTGGTAAGCCGTGGTTTTTTTATTTGTCCTTAAGGAGCTGGATCTCTTCTCTTTACTCTAACCATTGGCGCTAATTTATGGTCCAATGACTCCTTTTAGGCTTAGATGCTTGTAGGGAATTACTCAACGTCGAAAACATATAAAAACGTTATGCTTAAAATAGTCAGTTTGCCTTTTCAGTTTGTAATCGAATGTGGACATTACGCTAGCGTTCAATATCAAATATAATAAACATTAACTCAGTCGACTGTGATACTATAAAAAACGATAATGTGACCATGATATAAATGAAACGACATGTCTCCCAGATGAAAAAAATGCTGCTAAATTTGTTGAGGGTATAAAATTGCAGGGCCTCGTTTCTGTAGTTTCCTCGAAGATCAGGAGATAAATGATCACTTTTGTCATTAAGGACGTAAAATAACCATGACTGCTCGACGAAAACCAAGAAATCTACTTTTGTCCCAACTTCAGCAAAATTAAATAAACATCGATTCGCTCATGAGCCAAAAGGAGCGTTCGGGTTGGTGACATTTTTATCGTCTTGATAGGGAAGGGATCATAACATTTAAATCCTGTTACAGCGAAATGAATGGCCTTATAAATACATTGCAATAAATCAGAACCAACTGAGGTGCCTTTTTTTGTTTCATGTCGTTGCATTTTTAAAAGTTACTGAAAATATTTTTAAATATTTAAACTGTTATTGACCTTTTATTTAATTTACGGGTAAACCAAAAAGTCTTTACCGACATTTTGTTTGATATATTGCACTGTTATGAACTTTATAAAGTGAGCCGCCAGGGTGGCCGAGTGGTCAGAAGCGATGGTTTCTGGCTAGTCGCTGAGATGGGCTCAGTTTCGAATTTGGATGAGTCATGGGAGGGTTTGCTTGTTCTACACTCTCTTCCCAAACTAAATCCAGTCGCCCCCAAATTAATAGGGGATGATTGTTTGTGGCCCTTAGAGTTGTTGGTTGCTCATGGTGGTTGTTAAACTCAGATTTAAATAAACAACAATGAAAGATGAATCTTTAATGCGTATAAAATGTTTCTCGCTGCAAGTGGAAACACAGCACTTGCTGTTTCAGAGCTTCAAACACGGCATCTCAAATTTTAGTGAATACAGAGAGAAGAAACTAAACTCACGTCAAATGGTATTTTTCGAAAGATCGTCCTGTCTGTGTTTATTGGCTGGCAAGGAACGGTTTGCCCTTAACTGTCACTTGATATAATATTCTGCCGCCCTGGTGGAGCAGTACTCTAAGCACCTGGCTTCCGATCATTCATACGAGATAGGTTTGGGTTCGAATCGCAGTGATTCTCTCGAAGGTCAATTCATATCAAGCCGGAAGTTTCGTGTAGTAATCCGGCACAAATCGTACTTGTGTTAACCTGTAAATGGAGGGAAGGACAGAAATTCGAAAATTAGCAAGAGACATTTTTCGGTGTTATGGTATTCTGAGTGATATGTTATTTTAGGGTTCTGGCCGTTAAGTGGTTAAGGCGGTAGCTTCAAGGAAAGTGGATACAGTGGCTCTGATGTAAAAGAACTGTATCTTCCTTTTAAGAAAAAAAAAAAGATAACAGGTATCATTAATTAGTAGCTGTTTTTATTTAAATTACGTTTAGTTGCTACAAATTTACCTGGGCTATACTTACGCCAGATTTATTGCGAATGTCCCGCGTGACTGTTTCTGAAAAAAATTAATCAAAATGAAACTTGAAAATACATTCTCACGTAAAAACTCGATTATGCGGCATCCACATCCATCTAACTAAATACAACAAATAATAACTTCTTTACTAACGTATTCCTGTTCAGTGAAATGAAGTTTCCGAAGAAATAACCTCTTTTTTTGTGGTAAAATGAACCTTTCGGTGAAACGACTCTTCGGTAAAATAAAGCTACCCACAATACGATCTTTTAGTGAAATGTGTGAAAACACAAATTTATCCGTGACGGGCCTCGAACCGCGCTCTTCACTCCGGAATAAGTTGCTCTCCCAACGAAGCTAGACTGACGGAATATACAATCGGCATATTTGTCGTCTTGACACGTGCTTTACCTCAGTAGTACGGGACATCATCTCCTTCTGAATTTTTTTTTGTAAGCAAGGAACAACTTACATTAATTCCAGACCGTGCGTGAAAGAAACATGACACATTTTTCGAAGAACCCAACGGTCAGTTCATCCATCTTTACATTCGGGCGCTAATGTGAAAACACATATTTGTCCGTGACGAAGATCGAACCCGCGCCCCTCACTGCGGAATAAGTTGCTCTCCTAAATAAGCTACACGGACGGAATGTATCGCTGCAGGTTTGTCGTCTTGACACGTGCTTTGCCTCGGTGTCCCGTCAATTCGTCGCGCGTCAATTCGTCGGCCACGACGGTTCATCGGGCGTCAATTCGTCGGCCACGACGGTTCATCGGGCGTCAATTCGTCGGCCACGACGGTTCATCGCGGTCAAATTCGTCGCGTTTACAAATTTTGGTTACATACAAATCGAATGCACGAAAACGTACGATTTCAGTTGCCTTCCACCGTGATCATGTTTACAAGGTTTGTTCACCCAGACAGGCTAATAATATTACGTTTTTTCCTTTGGCACTAAAAATACATTATAATGCCTAGGCCTAAGCTCAGGCTTTTTTAGCAGTTTTTATTCCATCGTGCTCATATGCATGAAGTTTAGACACCATGTCAAGTTAGTATTATTGCGCTTTTACTTAGGCATTAAATATTAATACCTTGGCCCAGGCCTAAGCCCTTTTAACAGTTTTTATTCCATTGCGTTCATTTTTATAAGATTTAGACACCATGTCAGGTAAGTATTATTGCGCTTTTACCTAGGCATTAAACATTAATACTTTGGCCTAGGCATTTTTAACAGTTTTTATTCCATGCAGTTCATATTCATAAGGTTTAGACACCCTGTCAAGTTAGTATCATTGCGCCTTAACTTGGACATTAAATATTAATACCTTGGCCTAGGCTTAGGCCTTTTTAGCAGTTTTATTCCGCCGTGCTCATATTTATATGTCTTGCATCAAGTCAAGTTAGTAATATTGCGCTTTTACTTAAGAATAAATATTTCATGCACCTGAACAAAATGTGTCCGAAAAGCCTGAACCAAAGGCCTATTGATTAATATTTAAAACCTAAGTAAAAACGCAATATTACTAACTGGACTTCATGTCCGAGCCTTACGAAAATGAGCACGACGGGATAAAATGTGTCAAAAAGGCCAAGGACTATTTATTAATATCACTAGCCAACAACGGTTCTGCGGTAAACACGAAAGTAGGCGATTCTTTTGGAAATCTGTATCCTGAATCCGAAAATAACGTTAGTTTTGGTCCATCACATCTAGTTGTTTCGCAATGTTGTTTTTTCCGTATACGTGAATTGACGTATCCACATTGTATGTAATGCAGAGCCATCTCCTCACAATCGCACTTAAATATCCACAAAGAACTTGACTTAAACCTAGGAAATGCTATATTACTATGAGAAATGCCCCTTGTCAACGAATGTTCCTGCGTTTCATTATTTTTTATATTTTCAGATGCCACTGCATCGCGTCAGAATCGTTGCCGCAACACTAGGTGGCGCGCAGCCGGTTGTTTATTGTACCCCTAGGAGTTTCTGTTTAAAGAACCCTCACATTCCCTCACTGAATATCCTATCAGTTGAGCAGAGGACAGGTATCCTTGTGCATGCGCCCATCCTTTATTGGAAGTGTGAAAGTAAGACGTAAGTTTGTAAGTATGGCTAGTGCGTCGGGATTGTGTAGAAGACAGTGTGTGTGTGAAGTCCTCAGCAATTTTGTTACATTTGTGAATGTTATGTGTTTGATGGTAAGGTGTGTAAACTAGATTCATTCGTGAAGAAACTATACTTTGCGTTCTTCAAAGTGAAAGTCAGCGACCAAGATAAGTCGTTTGCGCCTCACGTTGCTTGTAACAGTTGTGTCGAGGGACTGCGGTACTGGTACGAAGGAAAACTGAAGGCAATGCCATTTGCAATTCCAATTATACGGTGTGAACAGAAGAACCACAACGATGACTGTTATTTCTGTATGTGCAATGTTGCTGGTTATAACAAAAATAATAAGAAAGAAATTAAATACCCAAATCTGCCATCAGCCATACGGCCTGCTCCTCATGGACTTGACTTACCAGTACCTACAGTACCAGCTAACTTGAGTGATGAATCTGAAAGTAGTTCTCTACATTCAGACACTAAGGACATAAGTTTCGAACGAGAAGAATTTGACCATTCACCAAAAATTTTTACTCAACCCGAGTTGAATGACTTGATAAGAGAACTGGGGCTTACGAAGGAAAAGAGTGAATTACTAGGCTCAAGACTTTATTAGAAATACCTGCTGGCACCTGGAGTTACATTTTCTTGCTTCAGGAATCGTGACAAGTGTTTTAGGAAGTACTACTCAAAGGAAGATGATCTGGTTTTTTGTACGGACATCCGTAATCTTATTCATCAGTTGGGAGAGGAAATCTATCAACCTAGTTCCTGGTGCCTTTTCATTGATTCTTCCTAAAGAAGCCTCAAGGCGGTTTTTATTTCATAACGGCAACACAAGGCGGTTTTACTTCATAACGGTTTTACTTCTGTACCACTTGGCGGTTTTACTTCTGTACCACTTGCTCATTCCACAAAATTGTCAGAATCATACGAAACATTAAAGTTAGTGCTTGAAAAAATTAAATTCCATGAACATGAATGGCAAATATGTGGTGACTTGGAAGTCATTGGAATATTGTTAGGACAGCAGAGAGGATACACAAAATTTCCCTGTTTCCTTTGCGAGTGGGATGGCAGATCCAGGGACAAACATTGGGATACTACACATTGGCCTGAGAGGAAGCAACTGACAACAGGTTCCATGAAAGTCTAGTTGATCGTGAAAAAATTCTACTCCCTCTGTTACACATAAAACTTGGCATTATGAAACAGTTTGTAAAGGCACTAGACAAAAGTCGTCCATGCTTCCAGTAATTTCCTTCATTGTCACAAGCTAAAGTCAGAGAGAGAATATTTGATTGCCCGCAAATTCGTAAACTGATGATGGATAACAATTCACCTGTACAATGATCGAAACTGAAGAAGAGGCGTGGAACGCTTTCAAAGAAGTGGTGAAAAGATTTCTTGGAAACGTAAAGGACCCGTCGTACAAGACAATTGTACAAAATATGTTGGACAAATTCAAATTGCTTGGTTGTAATATGAGCCTAGAACTTCATTTCTTAAGTGCACATCTCGATTACTTACCTCCGAATTTGGGAGCTTTGAGTGAAGAGCAAGGTGAAAGGTTCCACCAGGACTTAAAAGAGGAAAAGCGACGTTATCAGGGACGTTGGGATGAGCATATGATGGCTGATTACTGTTGGTCTATTGCACGTGAGAATCCTTTCAGAGAACATTCAAGGGCATCGCGAACACTGAGCTTCCATGGCAAGAGAAGAAAAAGAACTGCCGACTAACATTAAGGAATGTAATTAGGTAAGTTTTCAACTCTTGTACACTTTTTATTTTATTTCTATGTAGTTTTGTTCTAATTATTCCCTTTCACTTTTAAAGGTCGTTCTTGCTTAAATGTTTAGCTTTAAAAATGGTTAAATATGCATGCTATATATGCAAAGACATGAAATGTATCGCTTCGGCCAACAGAAATTGATGAACTTACATTATACCATATTGCCAAGGAACCCGATGTGATACAGCAGAACCAAATGCATTTTTGAATTCAGCGTACAAAGATTAGTAAAAGTCACATATTCAAGTTCATACCGCAGAAAAAAAGTTTTCATTTGCAGGCTAGTGATATTTAATGCCTAAGTAAAAGTGCAATAATACTAACTTGACTTCGTATTGAAACCTTGTGAATACCAGCACAACGGAATAAAAATTATTAAAAGGCCTACCCCTAAGGCCTACTTATTAATATTTATTGCTTAAGTGAAAGCGCATTATTACTTAAATGACTTTGTGTCTAAATCTTATGAATATGAGCATAATGGAATAAAAACTGTTAAAATCGGCTATAAAAACTGTTTAATGGGCTTGAAAATCGTCAGCATTTGTGTTGAATGTTGCGCCACGGAACTTCTCTTTGATTGTTGGAAACAACCAGAAATCGACCATAACCAGACAGCAACATGTGGGCGGGCGTTATCATGGTGCAAGGTACACTTGCCCACCAGTTCCGGTCGCTTAATCGATATGTGTCGTTGCAGACTGAAATGTAATACTCAGCATTGCCAGTAATTTGTGGAGACTACATCTTTGATAGTTTTCTTTGATCATAAAGACTACATCTTTATGATCAAAGAAAACTATCATTATCACCTTCCCAACTGATTTGGTTTGGTGGACGTTTTTTCAGAAGAAGCGAGCCTGTGTGTTTCCAGACACTCGTTGCGCGCTTCTTGAGGGGTTCAAAATAGTGGACCCATGTTTCATCGGCAGTTATTACTGTGTTTTGAAAGTTTGGATCATTGCAATCATTTGTTTCCACTCATGAAACACCTGAACTCAGGCTAAAAATTGTTCTCTCGTCTGGTAATGAGGTACCTATCTGAAATACACACGATGCAGCAATAATCTGTCACCTAAAATGTGGAATGCCGACATTTTTGAAATATTAGTTGACGCCGCTGTGTCTTCACACGTCATTCGTCGATCTTCCTGCAGGATTGGCCAAACAGTGTTAACAATACGCTCTGTAACAAGACTTTCAGGTCGATCTGGTCTAGAAGCGAGTTCTGCCGACAAACGCCCTTTTTTGAAATCATGGTGCCATCTAAAAATCGTTGACTCACCCAAATATTTATCTTTGTAAACTTTATTCATTAAATCAGCTGTTTCTGGAGCCGTTTTACCCAAACGATAGCAAAATATTAACGCACAACGCATTTCACTTCTTAACTCTAAATCACTCGTCTCCATAGCTGTATGGTGAAATGCAGACGTATCTTAAACAACTGAGCAATATTCAAACTTGAATCGTCTGCCATGGGTAATAACCGTTCCCATAGATGTTTCCTTGAATCAGTTAGTCGTCTGCGTGGTTAGTTTTTCGCCTTCGCACTTTTGCCAACTCGAAAAATAAATTACTCTGTTTTTATCGAACGGCCTTTGTAAGTACACTAAACCACTTCGGAGCATTGGTAACAAGTAGTTTAGCAGTTATTAGTAGTGGCTCAAATTATGAAAGTTTTCTGCTCTCGCTATCTGTTTTGCTGGAAACTGGACCACAAGGTTGCTTTTGTTGTTGTTTCGGAGTTTAACGCGCTAGCTTAAGGCTAGCAGTTTCCTCTCACTAATCTTAGGCAACAGGTTCTTGTAAAGGGAAAGAGCCCAACGTTGTAAGACAAACACACCAACCATGATTCATACCAGACTTAAACATTGGCCCAGCTCAGTCGACTAGCCAGAAACCAATACCTCTGACCATTCGGTTACTGAGATGCATATTGACAATATTCGTCTCTAACTGCGAGCTTTGGTTTACGACCATCCTCATCGACGTTGTCTATTCATCTTTTGTGAATGGCACCCTGGCTTTGGAAACATATCCCTTGGAGGCACTGAACGAATTGGCCGTTTTAGACATGGACGTTCCTGTTAAAAGGGCACCAACAACTTGACCTCATTACAAAACAAACCGAGCCATCATTAATCTTTGTGTTTTTTTGTTGCTCGTTGGGAATGTTCATTCTGTTGATCATGTTGGAACACCTGACAGCACACGCTGTACTGGAGAGAAAACAAAAGTGATATCGCGGTTTCCCCACTTATGTACCATCGTTATTTTTGACTTTCTCAATGGCTTACAAAGCATAGGATATTTCTATTGTTTTAGAATCCAAGAAATAAAAGTTTTAACTTCTAATATGCCTTAGAATACATTATTGACCACACAATCTCTAGCTGCTAAATCACACTGGTCCCCCCCCCGGCCCGCGTATCCGGCGGCCCCAATCCAGAAGAGCTACAAACTAGATGCTCACAGATGTCGCCAAACATAATCTCGAAAAAATAAATTCTGATAACGTAGTATGCCTTTTGCACATATCTTACAGCCTGTACATCAGTCATACCTTCATGGCACTCAATTTCTCTCTCACGGTTTCTCTACCTTTGCAATTAAGCTTTTTCTGTCTATCGTTGTCTGTGATCTTTACCCGTTAACTTTAAACGACTTATTATTCTGTTTTATACACTGGCGGAAAGTGAAAAAAGAACACCAAGAAGGAATTGGCGGACGATCATGAAATTCATATATGTTAATGGGGTCGAGCTTACGTAGGTGTGATGTTAATTTCGGAACAACCGGTGAGCGCTTACGCTTCAGCACGGCATAATATGCAAATTATCGTCGGTGGTATTTAAGGTGTACGGCGAAGTGAATGCAATCAGTCGTCGGCGTACGGACACGTGCGAAGACCCTGAAGAAGCTGCAATGCCTGGACATGGAAGACGTGTACGATTTCAGCAGTTATCGGACTTTGAGCGAGGTCGTCTAGTCGGACTCCGCGAGGCCAGGTGGTCGTATCGCTGAGCGAATTGGACGGGAAGTATCAGTGGTGGTACAATGGAGGCGTCGATGGTTCGAGGAACATTCCAACACGAGAAGACGTGGAACCGGGAGTCACAGACGGACTGATGAGCGGACCGATCACCGCATAAGAAGAGCGGCGTTGTCAAGCAGAACATCCACTGCGACGCAAATCCCAGCGGCCGTTGCATCTGAAGTGACTGTGCGAACAATCCGCAACCGTCTACTGGATGCAGGACTACGTGCACGTCTGCCTCTGGCATGTGCACCTCTGACTCCAGCCCACCGTCAGGAACTGCTGCAGTGGTGTCACCAACGTCTGCACTGGAGAACGTAATGGCGATCTGTCGTGTTCAGCGAAGAAAGCAGATTCTGCTTGGGAGCCTCCGATGGCCGTATGCGTGTTTGCAGACGCACAGGGGAGCATCTCCACCCTTCTTGCATCCGCCAGCGACACACAGGGGCTACAACTGGTCTCCTGGTGTGGGGAGCGATCAGCTATCACTCACGTACACAACTAGTGTTTGTACCGGGTACGTTAAACAGCACTTCCTACATCAACAACATCATTCAGCCCGTTGTTGTGCCATTTGTAAGGTCGGTCCATCGTGGTGTTTTCCAACAAGATAACGCCCGCCCACACACGGCATGTGCAACGCAGCATGCACTTCAGGGTGTGAGACAACTTCCATGGCCTGCACGTTCACCGGATTTGTCCCCCATTGAGCACGTGTGGGATTTTATGGGACAACGACTTATCCGGTTTCCACGTCCAGCCACGACCATCCCCGATTTACGCTTCCAGGTTGAGGATGCTTGGAACTCAATACCCCAAACTTACATCCAACATCTGTACGACAGACTCCATGCCAGAATTGCACAGTGTGGCGCAGTTCATGGCCGTTCAACCTCGTACTAACCATGTCACACGGAAATGTTATTTTTCAGTTTACCAGCAAATACAGCTGTATTTTGCCATAATGTTTTGACCACGTTATCCTTTGTATTCCGTTATTATGCTGCATAAATTTCGTTGGTATCAGACGTCTCCTTCTTGGTGTTCTTTCTTCACTTTCCGCCAGTGTAGATGCTGATTCGTGTTTTCTGTTTTAAGCCTGTGTCTCTAGTGGCACCATCACAGGAAGGAAATGTTTGAATCAAAAGGAAAACTATATGTGAACTCTCGTCCTGAATTTATGCCTCTTTTCTATTTATTCAAAAACCTTATCGGGTCATGTGTATTGTTTTATTACACACCTTTTCGCATTGGTTAGGTGTAACAATATCTCAATTCGCTATTTACCTTTGAACAAATATCTGTGTCTCTCACGAAAATTTTCATAAAATGCGAGTGTACAGCAACGAGTTTATCACTAATTTCTCTTCACAAGGTACTCAACAAAAATTATTTTTTTACCTTGAAGTAACGAAAACGTGCGCCTAATTAGGTGTGAAAAATGCTTATTCTTAAACGAACACGCTCCCGGAATATTCTTACGGCTTCAGCTTTCTTGACGTATTCCGCCATTTAAATATTTGGACGTAATGAAGATAGTAAATAAAGATCTGCTTTTGAGTTCCGTGTCTGGGAATATTTCCGGAATCTGTCAAGACACTGAGTACGGCTTCAGCTGTTATTAACTGCTGTCACAAATACTTTAAGTGAGCCCCGGCGAGAGCAATAAAAGTAATGAATGCAACTTAAGGCAGCTCGAACGTTGAGTAGCAATGCAACACTCTTCACTCCTGAGTGGATTTGATGAATTACTCTACTTAGAACCGATTTGTTTGTAATCCTCGCGAACTTTGAATTCAAAGCCATACCTAGAAATAAACTGTGAAATGATAGTTTCAGGAAGAGTACTATAAATGCCAAGAAATGAAAACCTGAAAGGAATTAGTTAAAAAAATGAAAAAAAAAAAAAAAAATAACATCGCATGTTCAATTCATGCTGTGCGAATGTAAAAGCTTAGGTATTTCAGATTATCCAGATGCATACTCACAATCCTGAATAACGAGGGTCAATGAAAAAATGTAAAGAAAATTTGTGAATTAAACTTACACCGCAAGAGATAGCAACCGACCAACGCTATGCATCATTCTCTCTCGAGTGGTGAGTATGTAAACATGGAAGACCACCCACGTCACCGAGCGGGTAGAGATGTTGGTATCTGACCATACATCTGAGATGCCCGAGTTCGAGCCCCGGATGAAGCATGGGTGATGTCTTTGTTCGATGGCGATAGTTCTTTTTCCAGGAACTAGTTGACCTAAAATAGAGACGGGATACTGCTTATAGCCCAAACAAAGAGTTGTTAGTACAGGCGCAGTTACTTAGGCTATGTACAAAAAGCTACAACATCGTGAAAATAAAATCCTTAATCGAGAAAGCTGGAAGTCGATAAAACCTACATTCCGCATATTATGCTGTGAAAGAAAGGCGATAATGCTACGAGAACTTAGAAAAACATTATAAACGTCTTTGCAGAAGCCTGCCTGTCAATTATTTGTAAATCCCCGATCTGGTGATTGCAGCCTGTCATATAAGGAATTGCTGGGTTGGGTATCAGAGTTCGATGAACACATGTCCTTCAGATTTCATATAAACCAATTTCTTGTGTATCGGGCCGACATATTCAACCGTCCATCCCCACGGTTTGTTTATACAGAAAAACTTAAAATTCAGCTCATAGGTCAAATATGATCTGTCGTCTCAAAATCGCATGTATCGGGTCAAGATTTGCGTTTAGTTGCAAAACTGCTAACCTAATGTTTTTTTATATATATACTAATAATAAATGATAACGCATTTGTACCTCGGATTTAACTGTGACGAAAAGTCAGTCCTTTACTCCGACGTATATGTCAGTAGATTTCCCAGGGAATCTCAAAGTCCACACAAGCCAAAATCAATCTATACCCGTGAAAGGTCAAAGGAATTGATCACTTTTAATTTTTACCACCAAACGAATTCATTAATGTTGAGATTTATTTTCATCAACTTCACCTTTCGAAAAATAACTTTTGTGCGTAATCGCTCTGACTTGTCAATCAAAAGAAAGTCTTGCTTTAATAGGACAACACTCATCTCATACAATAAGAAGTACTGTCCAAAAACTTAAGGGCACTGGTTATTAACATTTACCCTATTTACCGTATTTTCCACCGCACGTTTCATTAGATTTCAACGTACTGCAGAAACATATCATCGGAGGAAGTTCTCAGAAACTTGAAGACCACTACAGATGGCATGCGTTCGTTTTTGCTTCAAATTATACACTGCCTGACAGAGAAAATGCCACACCATGAAGGAATGCTCGGAAACACACCAAACTGCACACACAGAAAGCCAAGTAGGTCCTGAACAAATTCTTTAATTGTCACATGCAGACTAGGCTCCAGTGGCCGAATATACAGGATAATCAATAAGGAGTGTGGCCCCCATTTTAGGCGATACAGCGCTGAATCCGACGTGGCATTGAGGCAATGAGAGTCCGAATAGAGTCCTGGGGTATCGTGGACATGGGGTTCTAATCCAAGTCTACAGTTCCTCTTCATTTTGAGGGAGTTGGAGGGTACTCAACCAACGTCCAATCGTGTCCCACAGATGCTCGATGGGGGAGAGGTCGAGGGATCGTGCTAGCCACGGAAGCATCCGCACACCGTGTAAAACATTCATGCTGATCCGAGCGGTATGCAGCCGGGTGTTATCCTGTTGAAAAACGGCGTTTGGGATGCTCTGTAGATACGGTAGTGACACGGACCGCAGCACCTCCTCAACATGGCGGCGTGCCGTCAATGTGCCCGTAATGCGTACCAGCGGTGAGCGGGTGTTGGCGCTGATAGCACCACACACCATGATTTTACTTTGCCGGGCCGTGTGGTGCTCCACAATGGCGGAGTAGTCCGCCCGTTTGCCACGTCGCCTCCAGACCCCCACACGGCGATCATCCGTGGTGAGACAGAACGTCGATTCCTCGCTGTACACCAGACTGTTCCATTCGGCACCCCACGCAGCTCTTGAGCTGCCCCACGCCAAGAGGTGACGACGATGGCTCTCTGTTAAGGATAGCCTTTGCAACAAACGGCTGGACAGCAAACCAGACGCAGCCAATCGGAGCGACATTGTCCGCGTCGATATCGGAACATCCAAGCCTCCCCATACACTCCGCAAAATGTCGCACGTTGTGGCCTTTGGGTTCGCTATGGTATGACGTCCGATTCGACGATCGGTGCGCTCAGACGTCCATGCTCCGGTCTTACTACGACGTTGCACAGATCCTTCCTGGGACCACTGTCTTCAAATGCGATCGACGGTTGTGGCATCACGTTATGTTTCTTCCGCAATACGACGTAAGGACCGTCCAGCGGTACGAAGGCCTACGATGGCACCTCTCGTGAACTCATCCGGTTGACGAAATCGCGTACGACTGCATCTTAACAGCATTGACACCCCTTGTTCGTTCTCCAGACACGGTTACAGCAGAACCACTCACTTCTCGTGTCCGTGAGGATGTCTCGACTGATAGCCTCACGGGCTGGTTGTCCGATTGTATCCCGCGCGCAGTTCGTGCGATTGGCCTGCAAATGCAATAATTGCCGCCCCGGTGGCGCAGTGGTCTAAGCGATGGCCTCTGACCATTCGTCCGAACGGCGTCCGGGTTTGAATCCCGGTGAGGCATGGATGTTGTGTTTGTCTTACGGCACTGGCTCTCTCCCTTCCCTGGAACCAGTGACCCTAAATTAGGGACGGACGACTGCTTATAGCCCATTGAGTTGCTCACAGTGGTCGTTAAACCTCCAATAAAAAAAATGCAATAATTTGCATAACGTGTACGTGTGCACCCACCCTTCAATTTGCATGGCGCTTCGTTCATGTCTTCGTGGTGTGGCATTTCTCTGTCTGGCAGTGTATAAATTATCATCGAGCGGGAATCAGAAACTTATTGATAAGGTGGCAAAATGCCATAAATTCCGATGGTGCTATATTATCAATTAAATATTTTTATGTATTCTGTTTGAGACTCTACAAATGTATTTATAAAACTGAATACAGAGAATAAAAAAATCTTTGAGAAGCATGGAGGTAAGCAATATCAGAGCTCTGAGGATTTTCCGTCTACCAAAGTGTGCTTTCTAAAATGGCACGAGGCATTGACTGTGCCGCCCCCGGTGGCGCAGTGGTCTAAGCGATGGCATCTGATCATTAGTCCGAAAGGGGTCTGAGTTTGAATCCCGGTGAGGCCTGGATGTTGTGTTTGTCTTACGGTACTGGCTCTCTCCCTCTCTGGAGCCAGTGACCCTAAATTAGAGACTGGCGACTGCTTATAGCCCATTGAGTTGCTCACGGTGGTCGTTAAACCTCCAATAAAAAAAATATATATTGACTGTCTCTGGCTGAAATATCTTTATTGTCAAGACTAGGCATATTTCTTTTTCAGAGGTTAACGATTCCCATAATAATCTAAGACTAAGGGGGTTTGCGCTTCTCTAATTTACGCCCACTTGTTCTAAAGTAGCGCTTGTTTCATCCGCAGCCCAGGCTCGGACTCAGCTCGGGTAATCAGTCAAAGCTGTACATCTTACCACTTGGCCACGAGGAGTGCTGGAGGCTATTGGAGAATACAAAAATGTGTGTTTCATTTTGTAAGCAGAATTTGTATTCATTTCGCTTTTGTCTTTACGACATCTTCTTTGTTTACCTATTAATCGAATCTAGTAACCTTTTCATTATGGAAATCCTTCAAATACGTGGCCTCAGTGAATAAAAAAAGGCATCGCTATTTCCACGTTTTATCAATACATAGCAACCGAAAAATTGTCACCGCTCACCGCTGGGGATCCGAATCACAGATCTCTCGATATCTAGCCGGATCTCGCCCTTTGGATTTAACTGCTATAATTAATATATAGCCGTTAATGCCCACCAGATGGAGACGTGTCAGTAGCTGAGCCCATCTTGCGGATTTATGATGTCAGAAGCTGACAGAAGAAACCACTCATAGCGCCGTTGGTTGTTGCCCACCGTAGCGTGAGGCTAACGTGCTCGGCTAGATATCGAGCAATCTGGGATTCGGATCCCCAGCGGTGACCGGATAACAATTTTTCGGGTGCTATGTGTTGATGCAGCGTGGAAAGAGCGATGTCTTCGGTTATTCAACCTTTTCATTGGAATGGAAACCCTGTCGCGATATCTTCAGCTTCCCTTTGTTGCCCTTTAAGCGGCCGGTGTTTCTGAATCAAATGGTGCCCAAACTTTTCTAAGCTCCCCAAACAGAAATTATTCACACAGCGACTGGATTCTACGAAAGCTATGAAGAGACAATACTTTTACGCCGCCCCGGTGGTGCAGTGGTCTAAGGCGTTGGCCTCCGATCATTCGTCCGTAAGGGGTCCGGGTTCAAATCCCGGTCAGGCATGGATGTTGTGTTTGTCTTACGGCACTGGCTCTCTCCCTTCCCTGGAACCAGTGACCCTAAAATAGGGACGGGCGACTGCTTATAGCCCATTGATTTGCTCACGGTGATCGTTAAACCTCCAATCAAAAAAAAAAAAAAAATACTTTTACTCCTCCGACGTCATAGTACGGAACATAAACTTGTCACTATAGGGCTCTGTTCTCTGCTCCATAACCCTAGAAATGATGCGGGAGGGCTTGTTCCCGTGACAAGGACTACGTGCTACTGGGTAGAAACGAGTGCCTCAAACATCTTTCTTTCTTTCGTTTTTTAGGTTAGTCCATATTTTACAGCCCTTTTAGCAGATAGTCAGTTAGAAAGGATCATTGTCAGTCATCCTCCTAATTAACTTAAATTCGAATGACCACTTTGAGAAGCTGAGAACGAAGCATCGCTCTCTGACGAGCAGGTTCATTAATTCGAGACGCGTTCGACACAGTTTTTAGACAGCCAATTTTGCTAACCCCGAGTTAATTCGTTCCTGCCGGCTAAGGTGTTAACGAACGTTATAAAGAAAACGTCGACTTTCGAAACTTAAGGCCGCTGGTTCCAGCAAAGGAAGAGAGCTAGCGCTGTAAAACAAATCTACCACCAATGTCTCAGCTGAGACTCTGACACAGGGACGTCGCCAACGGGGTGCGAGCCAACCCTGAAATTTGTCTTGCCCACCCATTTCAAAATGTGCCATTTTTCAGTATATTTAACTTTAAAATACAATCTGCACTTTGCCAAGTAATAAGTCTTGTGTTTTATTTCATGTAGCCCTACGCATTTTCCCCTAGGAAGTGCGTTGTTGACGTCTCCAAAAAACGTTATCAAAATAGCATCGTCAGGGCCATAAAAATTCAATTGTTCTCCATTCTTCCAATTCCTTAGCCTGTTTTTCATGTTTGTAAGGGCAGGGGGCTAATGAGGAGGATAGATAGGAATTCACGAAGGGGGTCACTACTAATTGCTCTGTTTGTTTATTTTTTTACACAATAGTGAATTCCAACACACAAAGTTGAGTCTAGAACTACGCTAGGGCTCTTAAGACTGCCCCGGGTCTGTAAAGTGCAAAAAGTGGCTGACGACTGCTTTGTAGAGGAGAAGTGCAAGGCAAAGTCGCTGGCTTGAAGGAAAGAAGTTAAGGAGTGGGAGAGGTATTGTATCTGTGTAGCATGACGTTAATATTTGAATTAGATAAGCAAAAACGACATTTTCTCTTAAATAAATTGTTCAAGTACAGTACTATTTTCGTAAGCAGAAATGCTAAATTTTGAAAAGCAATTGAAGACCATGCAAGCAAAAAGTTGAAGGCGACATTCTACCAACACTTGTATCTAACATTAGTGGCATAACTAGTCAGATCGTGTATGTACGTGTGTCCGGGAGGAGGAGGTGGGTATTGCACGAATTATTTCGTAGCCGGTAGTGAAAAGCATTAAAGCAGCCCCAGTGGCGCAGTGGTCAAACAGCTTGCTCATGACCATTCGTCCTAGAAGGATCTGGGTCCGATACCTGGTGAGGCATCGATGTTGTGTTTGTCTCACGGCACAGGCTCCCTCTCTTTCCTGGAACCAGTGACCTTAAATTAAGGACGGGTGACTGCTATATAGCCCATTGAGTTGCTCACGATGGTCGTTAAACTTTCCATAAAAAAAAAGCATTAATATTTCGTTCTTTCAGAGTTTCGTGAAAACAAATTTGCCATCAAGCTTTCCCCAACAAAAATAATGCTTGCCCAGCCGTCGGCCATCTTGATTTCAAAGTCTAGCGACGTCCCTGCTCTGACTGGGGACCATATCGGAAAGATGGTGAAAAGCCAACGCTTCTGACAACCTATCCGACTGGGCAACATCTGGAGCTTCAAGCGATTTCAAATATCGTTAGGACTACTTTATCAATTAGATGTTTCAAGTATTTCCAAAACCACACATTTCTCTTTTACGCAGTACATTACAAAAAAACGTTTGCCGCCGTGGTGGTGCAGTGGTCTAAGTGCTGGTCACTGGTTATTCTTCCGAAATGGGTACGGGTTCGAATCCCGATGAGGCATGGATGTTGTGTTTATCTTACGGCAGTCGATCCCTCTCTACAATGAAACAAGTGGCCCTAAATTAGGGACGGGCCTGTCAAGATGCTGACGGTGGTCGTTAAACCACTAAACAAAAGTACAGGTAGGCTCAGTACTGATTGAGCCGTCAGTTTGGAACGTAGAACTACGATTTGCAGATCGGAGAGTTGAAATGAGCTAGCCGAGTACAGTTTCAAAGCGTTTATTTAATTTGTTATACCCAACACAGGTGTATAATATGAAAAGTAGCTTACATAATTTTAACAAATAATCCTGGATACATTGCGAACACAAAGCAAATCGATACACGAATTACCCAACGCGGTGCTTGTTTTCTTGGGCTTCTTACATTCCTCGTCACTTGCTCTTACCTCTCGTTTTGATTTTCTCCACTTTTGCTTGCGTTCATTTTGCGAATTCCGCTGCATTTTCGAAAATGCGTTCAAACGAAAACAATTTTAAAAAATTATAGTTTAAACCACTGCGATATGTTCTTTTTATATATTTGAACAGATCTCGTCCATAGCTTTAAAACGATACCATGCACAGTCCTTTCACACTCACGGTTGTCCAGATAAACCACGATATTGTCAATGTTGTTCACCAGTTTACAGGAAAACATTTTTTTAAATGTTCAGTTCAAACCATTGCGAAATGTTCTTCGCATATTTGAATAGATCTCGTCGAGAGTTTTCAAACGATACCACGCACAGCACACCCAGAAATATTGCATCATCTCCCGGGGAGCGGAGTGAGTGCCGCGCGCACGATTTATTGCGCAGCACGCGATTTTTTTTTTTTTTTTTTGATTGAAGGTTTAACGACCACCGTGAGCAACTCAGTGGGGTATAAGAAGCCAGTCCCTAATTTTGGGCCACTGGTTCCAGGGAGGGGAATGAGCCAGTGCCGTAAGACAAACACAGCATCCATGCCTCACCGGGATTCGAACCCGGACCCCTTTCGGACGAATGATCAGAGGCCATCGGTTAGACCACTGCGCCACAGGGCCGGCGGACCTATTTTTGTCACAGGCTGTCGGCCGTAAGTCGCCCCATGTTATCCGCGGAGTTAGACATATTACTACGTCAAAAAAAATGTTACTGTTACTTCACTTAATATGTTTATTCTAATGAAAGCAATGTCGGAATCACTCAGTGTTTGTTTTTGAGGAAGATGTGTGCTAGCCGAATCGGGAAATCACAAGCATAACAAAGAGTTTTAATTCCAGTTTTATTTTAAAAGGACTGTTTTTTATGATGACTAAAAATAAGCAATATCTCTTTTGGAAATGCGTTTTCTCACCAGAAACTAACCGCAGCTACGCGAGTGCAAGTCAAATTCGCGCAATAAGCCTGCTCCTATTTTGGAACATCAGAAAGCCAGAGAAATATAGGAAATTTTGCTTTGACAGTAAACGCTACCCGATGTTTTATGTTTCGGCACGAGGAAATGGGTTTTTGGCCGCCCCGGTGGCGCAGTGGTCTAAGCGATGGCCTCTGATCATTCGTCCGAAAGGGGTCCGGGTTCGAGTCCCGGTGAGGCATGGATGTTGTGTTTGTCTTACGGCACTGGCTCTCTCCCTTCCCTGGAACCAGTGACCCTAAATTAGGGACGGGCGACTGCTTATAGCCCATTGAGTTGCTCACGGTGGTCGTTAAACCTCCAATCAAAAAAAAAAAAAAAAAAAAGTGGGTTTTGAACTGGGTGAATCTGTTTCACTCCAAACTTTCCGTGGTATTAAATGAATGGAATATTTGGATAAACGTATTTCGTGAAATAAATTATGTTGTTTATGGTTTCAGTAACGTCACCAGAAAGTAGTTTATTGGCTGTTTTTATATATATTATACACTCCTTGCCAAAAAAAAAAAACCGAAACAACCCGAGAAAGTCGTTCAATTCTGATTAAACAACGCATTCAAGTACACTATGTGGTCAAAAACGATTGGACACCCCCACGCCGGCACAATGGTATGCTCCCGCAGCAGACACCTGGTCAATAAGATATAAAACCGGCAACGGGAGTATGCTGAGTTTAATCACTGATAAAATGGCTAGCAGGAAAGAGCTCTCCGAGTTTGAAAAGGGCGTTATAAGAGGCTGCTCAATTGTGGGTATGAGCATAAGAAGCATTGCTGATGTCAGACAGGTGGCTAAATCGAGTGGGGCCTTTGACATCAACAAGTGGAAAAAGACCGGACATTAAAGGAATTCACCTTGCACTGGAAGGTCCACGAAACTGCAACCCAAGTACCAGAGCGTGCAGCCGAGGGAGATCCGGAGAACCAGATTCCTACCAATGCAAGCCATAGCATGAGTTCCAAATGATCACAGATGTTATGGTCTCCACAAAGACACTTCGAAGAGAGGCACATGCACTCAGATATTATGGCCGAGCAGCAACCCATAAACCTCTCATCACAAAGACCAATAAAGCCACGCGGCTACGATGGTGTCAACAGGTCAAATATTGGACATTGGAGCAATGGCGGCAGGTGTTATGGAACGACGAATCCCGCTTCACATTATTCCGATCGGATGGACCTGTCTGGGTTTGGCGGTTACCCGAAGAACGTCTGCTTCCGGAGTGTACAGTGCCAACTGTGAAGCACGGAGGCGGTGGAGTATGGGTCTGTTTCAGCTGGTGCGGTGCGGGTCCACTGGTTGTTATTCATGGCAACATTGTGCTGTATAGAGATGTCCTGGGTACCTCAATGCTCCCAACATCGTGGCAGTTCTCGACGATTGTTTCTTCCAGGACGACAATGCCCTTATCATGTTTCCAGGGCTACAATGGAGTGATATAAGCAAAATGAGGTCTCACGGATGGACTGGCCTGTTCAGAGGTCGGACTTCAGTCCCACTGAACACCTATGAGATAAAATTGAAGGGTGGGTAAGGTATAGACTAACACGACCTTCTTCACTGATGGAGTTGGTCAATGTACTCAAGGCGGAATGGAGGAACATCCCACTCTCCGTACTCCATGGACTTGTGGACAGTTTACCTCGACGGGTGGCTGCTGTAATATCTGCAAATGGATGACCTACCCGCTGCTGATATAAATACAATACTGTTTTTCTATTACAGTGTCCAATCACTTTTGTCCACATAGTGTACCTCAGGGCCGAATATGCAAAAGATTAAAAAGCAATGACTAAATAATGGCCCAGCGGGGTGCATGAGAACCGCCCATCAAGGAGGGTATATCAAAATCAAAGCTCGCACGCAGGGACAATTGTGAAAGCGGATTGCTGTTGGATTAACCTCCAGAGACTGTGAGGATACCTCGAAGTCGGATCCATGCACACTACGAGCAGTTGAGCGAGTTTGAAAGAGGGGACGTATAATTGGGCTGAGAGAGGCCGTCTGGTCAAGTCACCGTATCATCAGGCATTTGGGTCGGAGCGACGTGGTAATCGGACGATGTTGGCCCCAATGGGTCGAGGACCGCACAACCCAGCGGCACGCGAGCAGTAAACGGCCGACGGAAAAGACAGAACGCAAGGATCGAACGATTGTGACAGACCACGAACAGAACCGACTTTACTCGCTCTGTCGGATCTGCGGCTGTATGTTTTAATGACGTTTCTGTGGCGCGGATCCCTGCTCAGGCCACGGTGTTTTCGGCGGAGATGCATGCTTTGTATCTCACCCTTTGTCACTTACAGTCGAGCTCTCATCGTCGTGCTGTTATCTACGTGGATTCTTTGAGTGTTCTGCAGTCTCTGTCTTCAGCCGATATTTCTGATCATCCTTTTCTTTTTGGCGTAAGACGGTTACTGCATTCTTTGCTCGAGGCCAGTTTCCAAATCCAGTTCTGCTAGATTCTTGGCCACGTTGTAATCACAGGTAAAGAGTCTGCTGGTGCGGCTGTTAGATCTGTTTTCTTCTTTGGTTGTCACACCCATGCCACTGTTTTACTGTGTGTGTGTGTGTGTGTGTGTGTGTGTGTGTGTGTGTGTGTGTGTGTGTGTGTGATTTACGCTTTCTTGTTCGTGATCATATTAAAGGAACGTGGCAGGGTCTATGGGACTAACAGGTGGAAAATAAGCTGCACCGTATCAAACCAATTCTTGGAGTCTATAATTCATCATGTCGCCGGAACCGTATAGAGGAAGTTGTACTAGCACCTCCCCTCATTTGGCATTGACGCCTCACTCACTGCTATTTGCTGTGTACGTGTCTGGAGACGAGCCGGCCAGGGCACGGATCCTGCCTTCACTGTGGAACGGCACACACACCTGGCGTGATTGTCTGTCTGGGGAGACATTTCCTACGATAGCTGGACTTCCTTGGTGGTCCTCCGTACCACCCTCAAGGCTCAACAGTACGTCCACGACATTCTACGACCTGTTGTGCTGCCATTCCTGCCGCAGCATCACCCAGCAATTTTACAACAGGATAATAACCATCCAAACACAGCACGCCTATCCCATGATTTCCCCCATAATTTCGCCCCCCCTTCCATGGCCAGCCCGATCGCCTGAACTCTCGCTGATCGAACGTGTTTCGGACATCATGGGACACCACCTGCTTGCATCCCGGAATGTCTTCGAATTGGCCCGTAATTTAGACACCATATGGCATGCTATACCTCAGGACGTATACCTGAACTGCATGCGTCTATGCCACGGCGGGTAACCGGTTGTATCTGAGCCAGAAGTGGCGCTATGATGTACTGCCTTGTTCCACTCGTGTAGCTGTTTTGTCCGAATAAATGGCCCACCTGCTCTGGAATTGCAATCATCTCCTTTTCTGTACATGTGCTGTACATTGCACATACCAGTTTTAATCGATTGGATGATTTCTTCTGGGTGCTTCGTTGTTTTTCAGCAAAGAGTATATATCATCATTATACATACCAAGATGTGTCAGCATCTCCAATTTCGAACTCTTCCTCATTAACTGGTTTCTAAAAATTAGTGTGAATTTTAGTATCATCCAATGTATTATTAATGTCAAAATATTGAAGGTCACGGTTAATGATATCACCAGGGAAATCTTCTTTTACGTAACGTAGATTCTCTTGCGTGTAATTAGTATAAAGTTTACTTTATATATAAAAACCTGACTCGATCCTTATGTAAAGCGAGACCTTTCGATTTTGACAACATCTATAATTTCTCTCCTTACAGTCCTATGTCTACGATAGCTTGACGCAAAGAAAAATTCGAAAGTCAGTTTTTTATATCAGATATTGTTTTTTACTCTAATTAACAGATACTTACTCCACCAGCTTAACGAAACAATGCCAGTCCGTTGCCTTACCAATTAGCTGACTTTATCCAGATTTGTCCATGTAAGCTCCAATTTCAATTTCAGCTTCATCGAGATCTTGTTCTATATCATCTAGCCATTTCCATTTCGGTTTTCCACGTGTTTTTTCCTATGAGTCTTTCTTCCATGATGTTTTAATCATCTCATCCTCCCTCCTCATCGCGCATGGCCATACTAGGCCAATATTCTTCCCTTCACCAATGCTATTATGTCTGGCTCTGTAACAAATCTCGCAATTCCTTGCTTTTCCTCCTTCTACGTGCGCCCTTTTCTTTCACATCTCCAAAACCTAGTCCCAATACACAATTTTCTGAAGCCATTAGTTTATTTTCCATCTTCATTGTCAGTGTCCGTAGCTCATCACCATATAAGAAGACTGGCAGGATTATCGTTTAATATATTCTTAATTTTGAAGTTTTTGACAGCGGTTTAAATCTTACCAATGTACTTACTGCAGAGGCGCATTTGTTATCGGCATGTGTCCTATCAAGGATTTCTTTCTCCAAATTATATTCTTCCTGTACTAGACTTCCCAAATATTTGAATTCCTTAACTTTTTCAAAGTACATTTCATCGTTTTCCAAGGAGTCAACTTGACATATTACACTCGATCTGCTGACTAATAAATATATAGATGAATAAGAGATGTAAGAGATTTAAAGCTATCGAACAAAAGTTAGGTGTAATAAAAACTCTTTTGCACATTCCTTTACTTTGACTGAAGACAATAATGTTGGAAATTAACGCTTAACAATCCAAAGAAAACCTTGGCATTATTATCGTTTTGACTTTGCTCACACCCATGCGTTAGTACTAACTTAACTTTCTGCATTCTTTTTTGGCATAATTTCTTAATTAATCATTTTTGTTTTGTTTGCTTTGGGGTTTAACCACCAGCTTGATTACCTAAGGCCATTGGCAATTGCCCATTCCTCATTTGGGCCCGTTAGTTCCGGGAATAAGACACAGCCCGCGCACCCCGTTCCTGAAAACAAATGGCATTAGTTTGAGAATTAATTATACCTACCGTAAAAAAAATAATTTCTGTTTAGATTTATTTCTAATGTTAATTATGTATCTGTTAATACTCGATAAGCTCTTTCTTGGGGCATATATGAATTTATCGGTTTGAAAATTTTCTTGATGGACTAGGTGGTAAATGAAAATGTTTGGACTTTTACTTGGTGCTGTTAATACCAGGCCAAATTAAAAAGTTCAGAAATTTTGAACTAGATAAGCGAATACTGATAATGAAAATGTTCGTTTGGATATCTCTGAGTTTTGGAATTTTTTTAGTTATTAATTATAAAATTCAAACACGCAGAAAACTTTTTACTTGTGCTATGAATTAAATATTTCAGGTGCGAACAAAACAAAACGCTTTTTCCCCTCGACAAGTTTGAAAATTTTATTAAACTTTTGAAAAAGTTTCTTTTACCAGTAAAATTTCAAGTTACATATTAAATGCCTGAAAGTTTTAATAGTTTATAACGCAGTTTTAAAAAAACCTCTCACCAGAAACACAGTAATTTGTAGCTTCAGCAGCTATTAATTAAATTTTCTTCACACAAGCTATCTCTTTATAAATTCCAAAAGCTAAGGCATTTTAATAGGAAATCCGTGCTACGAAGATAACTCTTCATACTGACAAATAAATTTATGAACTCAATTTGCCAATAATGTATTCTCTCTGCATGCTTTCCCCCTCAATTTTAGAAATAGCCTTAGTTGTGCAACTTCAGCTTTTTATGAATTTATTAACTAGTTTTTTTTTTTTTTTGCGTGTTTTAGATCTCGAAAAATAATAAATTTGGGTCATTGATTCATAATCAATTTCCCACATGAAGCGCTTGTCGTCGCAAATGTGATTTAGTATGATAGATGTTCGTTTCAACTCCATCCATGAAATATACAGATGAAATAAAGAAAAGCAATCATTTATTCTAACTCATTCTCGTTGGTGTTGAAAAGCCAGCATTGGCCTACTGTGTATTTCTCTCACTCTATTTCACGAACACCGGATGTCTAATCGACATTACCAAAAACAAATTTATTCGAAGTGAATAACTGCATCGATGTCCTGCAATGCTCGATGCTTTTAGATACCTCTAGTATTTTTTTCTGTTAGGTGTAGATCCTAGCACTTTTTTTTTATGTAAGATACGTTAAGCATGTTACAGATGTCAATTTTATTTTCGCTTAGATATATATCACGTCTCGGAACACTTTGGAGAATAACTCCTGATTCTGATGTAGTGACTAATATTCAGAAAGATTAAAAAAAGAACTTCTGGCATCCCCACCCTCCCCACCCCTAACCTTTTTTCCCCTCTCCCAGTGAGTTACGAAGGAGTCAAAACTTCGGGCAGCCTTAGCGCAGCTGCTGTTACAGATGCTTCTATTAAATATGTATGGAACGTTTATTCATAAGTTCATTTTAATGCAAAGGCTTAACAATTTTCAAAGCACAACGTACAAAAAACCGATATGAAATTTAATGGGGAGAAAAAACGAAAGCTAATGCAAAAGTTGTGAACGCATTTTAATTTTTGGTTTTTAAAAATTATTTTCTGCTACTCTTACAAAAGCTGTTAACTTCCTCGGCTGCAAATTTACGGGTAGAATAATTTGTAGAATAACTTTTATCCTATCCAGTATCTTACATTATATATATTTTTTTCAAGGGATATATATATATATATATAATGTAAGATACTGGATAGGATAAAAGTTTGTCTCTATTTTCAATATATATATATATATATAATGTAAGATACTGGATATGATAAAAGTTATTCTACAAATTATTCTACCTTTAACTTTTTAGCCGAGGAAGTTAACAGCTTTTGAAAGAGTAGCAGAAAATAATTTTTAAAACCGAAAATTAAAATGCGTTCAAAACTTTTGCATTAGCTTCGTTTTTTCTCCCCCATTCAATTTCATATCGGTTTTTTGTACGTTGTGCTTTGCAGCCTTTGTACAGCCTTTGGTTTTTTGTACGTTGTGCTTTTCAGCCTCTGCAGCCTTTGTATGTCTTTTTAGTTAAACTCCAAGTCTCTGCTCCGTATATATATATATAACCATCGTCATCCTCCTCAACAACAACCATTATGAATTCATTGCTGGATGAAGGCCTCTCCAAATTTCTTGCACAACAGTCTATCTTGAGCCAGTCTCCTTCATGTCTTTCCGACATGCTTTCGAATTTCATCTACCCATCTCCTATATGATCTTCTTCTGGATCTTCTCCTGTCCCTTGATATCCAATCTAAAATTTCAATTGTTAATCGGTGGTCTGTTCTTTTGGAAATATGTCCAGCCCATTGCCATTTTAGGGATTTTACTCTGATCATGATGTCTTCCATTCTTGTCCTTCTCCTGATCCACGAGTTTCTCTTCTTGTCTTTCTTGGTTATACCAAGCATGCATCTTTCTATGCTTCTTTCAGTTGTCTGCAGCCTTTGTATGTCTTTTTAGTTAAACTCCAAGTCTCTGCTCCCTAAGTAAGAACTGGAAGAATGCATTGATTAAACACTTTTCTTTTATGACGTATAGTGGCATATTGCTCTTAAAAAGTGTATTGTTTTTTCCAACAGCTTTCCAGCCAAGTTTTATACTCCGATTAATTTCCTCATCAATATGACCCTCGCTTGATATCGGTTGTCCAATGTAAATGTTGGTATCGGTTACATCCAGCTTTTCCCCATCAATCGCAAACTCTTCATTTCTTGAAAAAGCATTGTACAACAGTTTTGTCTTCTGAAAGTTAATTTGTAATCCCACTTCTTTACTCTTGTCAGCAAGTTCCTAAATCATATTCTGCAACTCTGAAGGAGTAGTTGCAAAAATGATTATGTCGTCAGCAAAACAAAGATGAGTTAAATAATTTCCATTAATCTTTATACCCTTGTTTTTCCAGTTCAATCATTGAAAGGCACTTTGCAATGAGGCATTGAAGCGTTAGGGAGATATGGTGTCACCTTGTCTCACTCCCTTTTCAATTTTTATTGGTGCTGTATCCCCAATTAGTCGAACCTTTGCACTTTCCCAATTAGTCGAACCTTTGCATTTTCATAGACGTTATTAATAATGCTACTGCATGTATCTTCAATACCGCAGGATTCCACAATAATAGCCCTACAGTAAATTATTTCAGTACACGGACATGCTCTATAGTGCTGTAGCCCCTCCTGAATCCAGCTTGTTCTCTTGGTTGAACCATGTCAAGTGTTACCGTCAAGGGATATGAAAGAACCTTAGAGAAAATTGTATAAAACAGTGATAGGAGGCTGATGGTCCTGTAGTGTACATATACAGTCCGACCTCCATATATCGAAGTCGATGGTTCCATAAAAAATCGATATATAGAACCGGTCTTTCTTATACATATGTATTGTGTAGTATACTGTATTCAGAAACGCATTTCCTAATCAATGCACTCTTTCCTATAAATAACTTAAGGAAACATGAATCACATTACGTACAAGTTATGTGCATATAGATAATTAAAAACAAGAATTAACAAGAAAAAAATACGAGTATGTTGAACATACCTTGAAAAAACATCATATGTATTCATATCCATTTACATTTCTGAAAAGAACTTATTAATGTTTCTGCACAAAACATTTCGATGATGATTCATCATAAAATTGTTTACATTTATTAAGTCCGTGAAATACATCGTAAGGAACTTTTTCAGATAGTTGAAGACCACGACGTGTTGTATCAAATGCGGCCTACATTTCTGTTTCAGAAGGACTAGGGGTTCTTCCGCGTCATTCTCTTCAGCCTTTTCAATGTCAGCCAGTTCTATATGAAGTGTGCTTACTATGTCGTCGTCCGTCGTGTATTCTGAAACTATTACGTCTTCGTTGATATCGAGGGACTCATCAAGGGAAATTTTTTCCCTGATTAGACCTTTGGTCTGCAAGTTTTTCCACCAATGCGCGTCTTGTGGCAACGTATTTTTTTCTTCGGTTTGAGGGGATTTAAGGTGATTCCATGAAGCCAGCTTTTTCAAAGCAATAGTTTACTGTCGATTCTAGAACATCGTTTTGACACTCCTTAGCTAGTACAGCCATACAATTCCAGATCAATCACCTTATCTGTAGACTGCACATTTTCAAAGGTCCAGATAAGTCTTCTGAGAATGCATTTCGGATAATGAATTTTCAGATTTTTTACAACTCTCTGGTCCATTGGCTGCAATTTTGAAGTTGTGTTTGTGGAAGAAAAATCAAGTTTACATTTGATAATTATGATGCTACATTAGGATGGGCGGAGGGCAATTGTCCACAAAGCGAACAATTTTTTTTTCTGCCTAATAATTATCATTTTTTTTAATTTAAAATCCACTTGTCAAAAATAACACTTGTCCTCCATGCCTTTCTATTATAACGGTAGTCAAATTCTAAAGGTCTTTGAAGCATCTGGGTTGCTAACTTTTCCTGTCACCAATAATAATCTCAGTTTTTCTTTGCCGTTCATGTTAGCGCCCGTATATAATTTTTGCTGTATTTACCTCCATGACAATCGTCATCTGTAAAAGTAAGAGTCTTGTTTGACAAACATTTAAAGAAAAGTCCTGTTTCGTCGACATTAAAAATGTTATCTCTCTCAGGAGTGTACTATTCGAAAATCTCCTTCAAAACCGTGTATTATCATTCGTGGTAGTCTGCGCCACACACGCTTCCACTTTCCCCCGAAACACGTTTTTCTTTTATGCCATGTAGCTTCTTAAATTTATCCAACCAATCGGAACTAGCTTAGATATCCACTTACCTCAACCGATTAGCAAACTGTAATATTTCTTTTATAAAAAAATCTGAGATTGGCAATTTTTTGTCACAAATCATTTTAATACATTTTAAAACAGCGTCGTCCACTTTTTGAAAATGTCACCAAAAACCTTTGAAGATATCGGATCTGACGTTTCCTGTCAGATCCGATGTCTTCAAAGGTTTTCATAACGAACTGCCGGTATTTTATAATTGTCGACACTGTACTTCGGCGAACACCAAATTTAACCGCAATAATCTTTTTTGCGCATACCACTCTCTTCAACATCTCCGCCAACACTGAGAGATTTTCTTTCCACAGCCCTGAGATATTTTCTTTTTGACATCACTAATACACAACGTCTTTTAGAGAAAAAACTGAAACAAATTGAACCTGTTTTACAGAAGAGGAAAGTTACTTCAGGAGAGGAGTGAAGGGAGTGTGGAGGCAATAACCCCCCTCCTCCCCCCTCCCCACACACACTAGGCGCACCGTCGGCCTTGCAATGACCTTGACCACTCTTTCCTTCTTCCTCTCGCGACATTTCCGTTCTGGTTTTTTCTCACTTGTTTCCCTTATAAAATCGTCATTATGGGTGAAGAATACTGATCTGTCTTGAACGAAATTCGTTCTATAAATTTTTTTTGATATATAGAAACGGGTTTTCTATGTAATGATCACGGTTTTTCAGGAAGCTTCGTCATATAGAGAATTTCGGTGTATGGAAGTTCGATATATGAAGGTCCGACTGTACATGAATATATATATATATATTTAGATTGGATTCCAAGGGACAGGAAAAGACCCAGAAGAAGACCACATAGGAGATGGGTGGATGAAATTCGAAAGTATGCAGGGGTGACATGGAGGAGACTGGCACAAGACAGACCGTTGTGGAGGAAACTTGGGGAGACCTTCGTCCAGCAGTGGATTGATAATGGTTGACAATGATGATGATGATGATGATATGGGCCTATAGTATATATATACAATTGTATATATATGTACTACTGATAAGAGTCTGATGGGCCTGTAATATATATATGTATATATATATATATATATCTCATCTCCTCCATGTCACTCCCGCATACTTTCGAATTTCATCCACCCATCTCCCATGTGGTCTTCTTCTGGGTCTTTTCCTGTCACTTGGAATCCAATCTAAAATTTCGGCTGTCCACCGATGGTCTCTCCTTCTGGCAGTATGTCCAGCCCATTGCCATTTCAGGGATTTAACTCTGATCATGATGTCTTCCTCTCTTGTCATTTTTCGGATCCACGTGTTCCTCTTCTTATCTCTCCTGGTTACACCAAGCATGCACCTCTCCATGCTGCTTTGAGTTGTCTGCAGCCTTTGTATGTCTCTTTTAGTTAAGGTCCACGTCTATGCATCATACGTAAGCACTGGAAGGATGCATTGATCAAAGACTTTTCTTTTAGGACATAATGTAATATTGTTCTTGAAAATTATGCTGTTTCTTCCAAAAGCTCTCCAGGCAAGTTTTATACGCCGATTAATTTCTTCATCAATGTGACCCTCACTGGATATCTGCTGTCCAAAATAAATGTAGGTATTGGTTATCTCCAGTTTTTCCCCATCAATCAATAAATCTTCATTTCTTGTAAAAGCATTGTACATCACTTTTGTCTTCTGAAAGTTCATTTTTAATCCCACTTCTTTACTCTTGTCAGAATGTTCCTGGATCATACACTGCAGCTCTAATGGGGTAGTTGCAAAAATGACTACGTCATTAGCAAAACAAAGGTGAGTTAAATAATGTCCATTAATCTTTATCCCTTTGTTTTCCCAGTTTAATGATTGAAAGACATTTTCCAATGTGGCATTAAAGAGCTTGGGAGATATGGTGTCACCTTGTCTCACTCCCTTTCCAATTTTTATGTGTTGTATTTTCAAATAGCCGAATGCTGCCCCGGTGGCGCAGTGGTCTAAGCGATGGCCTCTGATCATTCGTCCGAACGGGGTCCGGGTTCAAATCCCGGTGAGGCATGGATGTTGTGCTTGTCTTACGGCACTGGCTTTCTCCCTTCCTTGGAACCAGTGACCCTAAATTAAGGACGGGCGACTGCTTATAACCCATTGAGTTGCTCACGGTAGTCGTTAAACCTCCAATAAAAAAAATAAAAAAAAAGCCGAATCTTTGCACTTGCATTTTCATAGATGTTATTAATAATATTAGTGTATGCATCTTCAATACCGCAGGATTTCAGAGCCATTAGAACTGCTGATGGTTTCACCGAATCAAAGGCGTTTTCGTAATCGATAAAAGCCATTCACAATGGAAGTTCATATTCCCTCGCTCTTTCAATTAGTTCTCTCAGTATGTGGATATGATGTATAGTGCTTTAGCCACTCCTGAATCCAGCTTGTTCTCTCGGTTGAGCCATGCCGAGTGTTACCTTCAAGCGGTGTGAAAGAACTTTAGTGAAGATTTTATAAACCACTGATAGGTCTGTAGTTCCTGAGATTCTCAATGTCGCCTTTTTTATGTAGCAGGAATATTGTAGCGTTGTTTTAATCCTCAGGAATCTTCCCTTCATTAAGGCATCGAGTGAAAACTTGGGCGAGTACTGTTTCAGTTTCTCCATTTGCTTCTTGTATGATATCTACAGTAATTCTATCTTCTCCTAGAGCTTTTCCCAGCTTCATGTTCTTGATTGCGTGTGTAACTTCTGCTGGGAGGACTGGAAGAACTGTGGTATTGGTACCTTTCATGATGTCTGGAGTACATGTATCATCCCTTTCATATAATTTGGAGTAGAAATCTTTCACTCTTGTCAACATTTCGCCTCTATTTCTTGTTACAGAACCATCTTTTTTTCTCAGTGCCATAATCTGTTTTCTTTCCTTACTGAGATGTCCCTTTGCTATATTTAGGCTTTGGTTGTTTTCAATTGCTTTCCTCACTAGTTCACCATAGAATTTCCTTACGTCTTCAGTGATACTTTTTCGTACTGTCTTGCATAGCTCTATATATTCCACTTTGGAAGTCACATCTTTCTTAGTTGTCCTCATTTCTCTTCTTTTTTGCATCAACATTTTGGTTTTACCTGATAATTTGTTCACATGCTACTTGTTCTTAGACCCAGCTATTTTTTTTTGCTGTTTCTGTAAAAGCTTTGGTTACTTTTCTGTTAACTTCAGAAATATCCACTTCTTCCAATGTTAGGCCTTCTAAAGCAGAGAATATATATATATATATATATATCATCATCATCATCATCATCATTGTCAACCATTATCAATCCACTGCTGGACGAAGGCCTCCCCAAGTTTCCTCCACAACGGTCTGTCTTGTGCCAGTCTCCTCCATGTCACCCCTGCATACTTTCGAATTTCATCCACCCATCTCCCATGTGGTCTTCTTCTGGGTCTTTTCCTGTCCCTTGGAATCCAATCTAAAATTTCGGGTGTCCGTCGATGATCTGTCCTTCTGGCAGTATGTCCAGACCATTGCCATTTCAGGGATTTAACTCTGATCATGATGTCTTCCACTCTTGTCATTTTTCGGATCCACGAGTTCCTCTTCTTATCTCTCCTTGGTTACACCAAGTATGCACCTCTCCATGCTTCTTTGAGTTGTCTGCAGCCTTTGTATGTCTCTTTTAATTAAGGTCCACGTCTCTGCACCATACGTAAGCACTGGAAGGATGCATTGATCAAACACTTTTCTTTTAAGACATAATGGCATATTGCTCTTGAAAATTATGTTGTTTCTTCCAAAAGCTCTCCAGGCAAGTTTTGTACGCCGATTAATTTCTTCATCAATGTGACCCTCACTTGATATCTGCTGTCCAAGATAAACGTACGTGTCTGTTATCTCCAGCTTTTCTCCATCAATCGATAAATCTTCATTTCTTGTAAAAGCATTGAACATCACTTTTGTCTTCTGAAAGTTCATTTTTAATCCCACTTCTTTACTCTTGTCAGCAAGTTCCTGGATCATACTCTGCAGCTCTGATGGGCTAGTTGCAAAAATGACTACGTCATCAGCAAAACGAAGGTGGGTTAGATAATCTCTATTGATCTTTATCCCCTTGTTTTCCCAGCTCAGTGACTGAAAAACACCCTCCAATGTGGCATTAAAGAGCTTCGGAGATATGGTGTCACCTTGTCTTACTCCCTTTCCAATTTTTATGTGTGTTGTATTTTCAAACAGCCGAATATTTGCACTTGCATTTTCATAGATGTTATTAATAATATTAATGTATGCATCTTTAATACCGCAGGTTTTCAGAGCCATTGTAACTGCTGATGGTTTCACCGAATCAAAGGCTTTTTCATAATCGATAAAAGCCATGCACAATGGAAGTTCATATTCCCTCGCTCTTTCAATTAGTTCTCTCAGCACATGGATATGATCTATTGTGCTGTAGCCACTCCTAAATCCAGCTTGTTCTCTCGGTTGAGCCATGTCCAGTGTTACCTTCAAGCGGTGTGAAAGAACTTTAGTGAAGATTTTATAAACTACTGATAGGAGGTTGATAGGTCTGTAGTTTCTGAGATCCTCAATGTCACTTTTCTTATGTAGCAGGATCATTGTAGCGGTGTTCCAATCCTCAGGAATCTTTCCTTCATTAAGGCATCGAGTGAAAATTTGGGCGAGTACTGTTTCGATTTCTCCACTTGCTTCTTGTATGATGTCTACAGTAATTCCATCTTCTCTTGGAGCTTTTCCCCGCTTCATGTTCTTGATTGCATGTGCAACTTCTGCTGGAAGGACTGGAGGAACTCTGGTACTGGTATCTTTCATGATGTCTGGAGTGCATGTATCATCCCTTTCATATAATTTGGAGTAGAAATCTTTCACTCTTGTCAAAATTTCGCCTCTATTTCTTGTTACAGAACCATCTTCTTTTCTCAGGGCCATAATCTGTTTTCTTCCCTTACTGAGATGTCCCTTTGCTATCTTTAGGCTTTGGTTGTTTTCAATTGCTTTCCTCACTAGTTCACAGTTGAATTTTCTTACGTCTTCAGTGATACTTTTTCGTACTGTCTTGCATAGCTCTATATATTCCACTTTGGAAGTCACATCTTCTTTAGTTGTCCTCATCTCTCTTCTTTTTTGCATCAACATTTTCGTTTTTCCGGATAATTTATTTACATGCAACTTGTTCTTAGACCCAGCTAATTTTGTTGCTGTTTCCATAAGAGCTTTGGTTACTTTTCTGTTAACTTCAGAAATATCCACTTCTTCCGATGTTAGGTCTTCTAAAGCAGAGAACCTGTTCTTCAGTTCCAACTTGAAGGTATTATGGTGTTTTTTAAGGTTGGTTATGTCAATAGATTTTGTTTGTCTTATGAGCTTGCCACGTTCAAGTTTAGTGTTGAGGTGCATCTTACATCTCACCAATCTATGGTCACTACCTGTGTTGAACTTGTTTAGCACACTGCAGTCTTCTATGACGAATTTTTTGTTACACATAATAAAATCAATTTCACTTGTCGTCCCGTTTGGATGTCTCCATGTCCATTTCCTGTGTGGCTTTTTCTTGAAGAAGGAGTTCAAGATGAAAAACCCTTCTGCCTCTGCAAACTCAACGAGAGTATTTCCACGCTGGTTTCTGTTGCCGTGACCGAATTTACCTACTGAAGTTTCATTCTGTTGCCGTTGCCCTATTTTTGCATTGAAATCTCCCATAATTATTTTCAAGTGCTGCTTACCTTTATTATTTAGATGACAAATTTCCTCATAAAATTCTTCAATTTCTTCTTCAGGATGACTTGTGGTGGGTGCATAAGTTTGAATAATCTGAGCCTGGTATCTTTTCGAGAGTTGGATAACAAGCCGTGCAGCTCTGTCAGAGGAACTTTCAACTTCTACAACTTTATCCTTCAGTTTCTTGTTTATTATAAATCCAACACCACTAGTTCTGCCAGTATCTGTCCCACGATAGTAGAAGAGATGTCCACTTTTCAGTTCGATGAGATCTTCTCCTTTTCTCCTTACCTCACTTAGCCCCACGATGTCCCACTTGATCCTTTGTAGTTCCTCTTCCAATTCAAGAAGCCTTGAATCAGAAGATAGGGAGCGTCCATTGTACGTTGCCAAGGTCAGCATCAGATGGCAGCCTAGTCCGGTCCTCCGGGGATTCTTAGCACCCTCTGCCTTCATGTCGCACTGGCCGCTGCCTTGGCCAGGTACATTCCAGCTGCCGGAGACTGAGGGCCCAGATTTAAGTTGTGGAGTAATTTTGGAGGGGTTTGGCCATAACTCACCACGCTGGCCAAGCGGGTTGGTGAGTGTGGGATAGAATTTCCTCTAATCCCGATGGTATAGTTATACCGCTATTGGCGGTCGTCAGAGCCCCTTTAGTAGGAACAGGATGCACCACGAGAAGGCGGGGTTGACATTTGTCAAGGAGAGGCTGTGATGTTACGCATCACCTGACCTTACATCCCTATATATATATATATATATATATATATGTCGCCCGTCCCTAATTTAGGGGCAGGAAATGGGAAAAGTGCTGTCAAACCTGGAGGGAAGCACTTGTGATAGAATTGCCAAAACATACAGACATCGAAAACACACCTGCCGAAATAGTATGAAATGAAGTTTGTGCGAGCAGTCTGCCGTCATATACACTATATTGACAAAGGTCACCGGACACCCCTTTAAAAGCAAATGAACGGATCCGCTGCGTTGTTAAGATGCGCGGTACAGCTGCAAACGATATAAAAACAAGCCTGCAGCTGACTGCGATCATGTCGCACTGTGAGGTTGAGTGAAAATGTCGCGTCGGGAGAGAACTGGCTTTGAGAAAGGAAAGATTGTTGGGTGTTATATTAATGGTTTGTCCATAAGAGAAACCGAGAGGCGTTTAAACATTCCCACGTCAACTGGTTTGGATGTACTGAATACGTGGAAGACACATGGCGTGCCTGAAGTAGCAAAACCGACCGGCAGACCAAAGAAAATCAGTGATAGAGGACGTCGATGCCTCAGGAGAGTCGTTACAGCTAATCGACGGAGTACTGCACAAGACCTCAGTGTACAGGTGAGTAAAAATGCTCGAACCTCGGTATGTACACGTACCATTCGCAGAGAACTTCATTCCATGAGTTATCATGGTCGTGCAGCTGCTCATAAGCCTTTCATCTTCACTCGCAATGCTACTTGTCGTTTATCATGGTGTAAAGAACATTTATCGTGGACCGTAGATCAATGGAAACGGGTCCTATGGACTGATGAAATCAGATACAGGATCCATCAGTCTGATGGACGTGTATGAGTATGGCAGCAGTCGGGGGAACGCTATTTACCACAGTGTACTGCTCCTACGGTCAAGTTTGGAGCTGGCAATGTGTACTCGTGTGGGGGTCAAACCTGTTAACCAGCACATCTGCTTCGCTATTCTGGACAATTATGCCCTACCAACTCTGTGGCAATACTATGGAACCTAGTCTTGTTAGTACCGGCAGGATAATGCACCGAGCCTTAAAGCAAGGTTTCAAAATCGCTTTATTCTAATTTATCATAAGAAAACATAAGAGGGAGACGTACAGTATTGGGCTTCTCACTGGGAAATAATACAAAACTGTTAAAAACATGATGGTATATACACTGCAATGACAATGGGGATGAATAACAAATGCTGCAAGCAAAACTTATTGAATAAAAATTGCAGAAGTGACAGAGAGAAACACATCTTGTCACATCACATTGGCTGGGCAGGATTTACAGGATAACACAGTCGAAACAATAGTACACAATTAGAAAAAGAACAGCACAAACACCGCCGTGAAGGTAAAACATTACATACATGAGATAAAAACACAGCGTGCACAATTGTGCAAGTTATTTAACGAGGGCACCAAAGCAACATAATACAGGCGGGGTGAAAGTAAGTAATGTACACAAGTAAGCATGAAAATACACTGAGATGGCATTAGCATTCACAATTCAACGGTAGTGTGGATTGCACGAGTCGTAGAGTGGAGAAGGGCACCAGGGTGCCACGGAACTCAGCAAAAGAGGTGTAGAAAGTCCTAGGGTACTGATAGGTGTAGCAGTCCAGAATCAATCGCAAACCATGGAGCGGCCGGCGCCCAGGTAGCATAGAAGGTGGCTTCTCGACGACTGGAAGAAGCCGACTGGTACTCCAGGCGGAGTCGAGAGTGCAATCGATCTTGAAAATGGCACAAAAGTGCTGCGCTGGCCTGGTGTAAAGAGACCGGCGAGGAAACGCTGCGGAGTTGTTGAAGGTATACGTAAATAACGTGTTTAACCAGCACGAAAAGATAGGCACATACTGACGGAAGAGGCGTAGGTGGATGAGCCCGCAGAAGAAGATGTCTGTAGGCAGTGAACGGAAGATCTTGAGAACAAGAGCGACTGGCAATCCGGAAAGCCTGGTGGAGGAGAGGCATCAGGATGGGACAGTAAAGGTAGACGTGAGAAACGTCTGCCTCCTGTGCGCAGAATGAGCAGAGAGGGGAGGAGAGAAGAGACATGCGAAAGAGAAAATACGGAACAGGGAGGCTATTATGCAAAAAGAGCCAGTGGGTATTAATTTCAAGAGGGGCAGATAAGGGTGAGCGGGCAGCGGCCCAGACAAGAGGAAGAGAAGCAGGGGGAACCTCCAGAATAGAAAGCGGTGAAGGGGTGGCAAGGTGCACTAGAAAACGATAAAGAGATTTAGAGGAGAGAGAGGAGAGAGCTGTTACGCCGTGATTTGACGATAATTCCGTATCGTGTGTGGACTGGCAAGCACAGAGACCTCATCTTAATCCCATAGAGTACCTATGGGATGAATTATAGTGACGCATAAGAAATTTGGAACCAAGGCCTGCTACTAAGGAACAGTTAGCGACAACATTATATACTGAATGGAAGTGCATAGCTGTCGCTGTGTTCCAAAACCTTGTCGAAATATCCCGTTATCCTCCTCCTGTATCGCTCAAGGACCTGGAGCAGTTTCTGCATGAAGAATTGCGTAACATCCCATTACCCGCTATCCAGGATTTGTATTCATCCATTCCAAGGAGGATTTAGGTGGTTTTGAATGCCAAAGGCGGTCCCACCCCCTACTAGGTACGTAAAACCTTCTTTTTCTAGATGTTCACATAATTCTGTCCAACCTCTGGGAATTGCGAAGCTCGCACGTTGCTGCCGTTAAAATAAAAACGTGAACTCTCACTCAGAAAGTGATTCTATCTCTGATATTCTCGCCGTTTATAAAAATTTTAGCCATCCTCATTAATCCCGAGTAACAGAATAGATGAAGTACGTGGCTTATGTTGTTTCTCTCATATGCATCAGTTAGTAAGCTTTCAGGCCGATAACCCCAAATTCGAAATCATCTTCACCATTCAATCGAAATAATACAGGTGCTGATTCAAACGAAACTGCTAAATGTCCTCATATGTGAAAAACAATTAAGCTAACTTTACCGTCACAATTGCATTTAACGGTAAATTTTGAATTTCTATGAACACAAAATATATTGTTTTTAATAGATAACCTGCTCTCCTCGAACGAATAACACCAACAGTTTACTTTGGGTTGTGAATACTTCCTACGTTTTCGTAACTGATTTTGACTAGCTTTGCTGCTTGCTTATTTTGGAATTCATTAGAAGGTGTTTGGTTTGTTCTGGGTTTAGAAACCTCCACTCTACATATGCGTACTACCATTCATACAAGAACTTGAGCAATTAGTAGCCAGCAACATAAACACAGTATTTTTTCAGTTATTTCGGAAACTAATCAGGTGTTTTTACTACGAAATATTGCGGAAAATAAAGACTGAAAAAAATGTTTACTTTGGAACTCCTGTATTTCTGCAGTTAGTGTCGTAATATTTTATTTGGAATGATGTCAACGAAATTTAGGATGCCAAGAATAAGTCTTCAGACAGAAAAGACTCGAATTTTGAGTACTTCCTGTATTTTAGAGCCACGTGGAACTTCAGTGTTCGAAAGATATCGAGGCCCTAAACCAAAAATACGGGTCTCTGTTTAACTGTGCCCTAGGTGACCGATACCAGAGAGTCTCAGTTAGTAAAAACACTGGAAAAGCTTTCTCCTATATAATTGTATTGTATCCAGAAAAAAGAATCTGTGTTTTGAAACAGCGATACCATGAGAAATGCACATTACACATTTGAATGTATCCTGTACATCACTACACCAAATTCCTGATGAATTGCCAATCCCGAAAAGCATGAACTTGTACCTATTTGTGATATTATCAACTCGGAAAATGTTTTCTAAGTCATCTACTAGCTGCGTGAGAGGGATCGGGTGCGCTGTGCAGTCGCCGACGCGGGTTTTATTGTAATCGCGCATGACGTCAGCTGGGGAGTAAGTGATCTCGAGATCTCGTGCTTTTGGTTTGTTTCCGCTGGGTGTTACTTACTTGTTTAACATCATTATTGTTATTTCTTTATCGTTTTTTCTAGAAAATAAGTGTGTTAAATCCGACAAGTCCAGTATTGTATTGCGTCTTTTTATCCAATAAAGGAAAGAACAAAAAATCCGTAAATTAGCGGCATTACACAACAACGATGCCGGTATGTGCTGTTGCAAACTGCAGAACATACAGTAGAAAAATGAAAGATTCTGACGTTAAATTTCCAAAAGACCAGGATTTACAAAGGATTTGGGTACTAACATGTAGCAGAAAAAATCATTTTAATGTTTGGAATTCAAGGGTGTGCTCCCAATATTTCAGTGACGAAGGCTGTTCGTGATCAGAAATCTGAATTACTTGGTCTGCCTGCTAAAAAAACTTTTAAAACCAGAACAACTACTAACAATAATTTGCGGCGAGATAAAGATTTGCCCTCAACTGTCACTTGATCATTTTACCGTAAAAGTCGTGAGTGCCAGCATGATTATTTGGCAACACAGCTTTTCTCGTTTGACATTGAACTCAAGGAAGCCTAATACGAATAAACCGCTAGCTTGTGTGTGTGTGTGGAGGGGATGGGGGTGAATTTGGAATACACCGTGAAATTCTGGAAAAAACTTTGAGACAGCTTCATTTATGTTGGCAAAATCGGAATAAAATCAGCCTACTTACCTGATATGTCTGAACCACTGGCAATGATTGAGGGTGAAACTCAGATACGATAAATTTCATCACAAGATTCAGCAGTTGTTGAAGTATCTACTGGATTGTGTTCTGTATCGGACTGTTCTGCTCAGGGCATACACAGTGCGTCAAAGAATTATTAAAACTGGCGCTAGATTTCAGCCTACAGTGGCGCGACCAGTGTAATCGCGAATAAGTTATAAACCATGACCATCTGCTTGCTCTCTGCCAAAAGTACGGCGCAGTTGTTTAAAGAACTGAAACGAAACGGCCGTTCATTAGAGAAGTAAAACTTTTTTCATGTTGAATTATTTAGACGGAACAAAGGGATGTTATTAAATGTAACGCAAAACTTCGTAAAAGTGCCTCGAAAACGTACCAAATGATGAAACAAGTTTACGGTGAGTTTTGTTTAAGTAGATCACATGTTTTTCTGTGGCACAAACTTTTTTTAGACGGAAGAGAGACGCTAGAAGATGATAAGCATACCAGAAGACCAAGTTCATGTAGGACACCTGAGATTATTGAAAAAGTGTGTGATTTCGTGGCAAACAATCAATGTGCGTCACTAAGAATGATGGAAGAGTCTTTAAACATCAACAAAGAAACGATTCGAACCATCCTGCATGAAGATTTGGCAAAACAAAAGTCTGTGCTAAATTTGTTCCACACACGTTAACCAATGAACAAAACTCAACGAGAAGTGCACATTGCAGAGACATTATTTCAGCCGCTGAAAATGATCCAAACTTCTTAAAATAGATTGTTACTGGTGATGAAACATGGTGTTTTCAATATGATCCTAAAACAAAGCGACTAAGTGCGGAATGGAAGTAAAAAAATCGCCACAAGCCAAAAAAACAAGAAAAGTTCCATCGAAAATCAAAACAATGCTCATTACATTCTTCGATAGTAAGGGTATTTATCCACAAAGAATTTGTTCCAAGTGGACAAACAATTACTAGTGAGTTTTATTTAGATGTTTTGAGGCGTTTGATGGGCAGAATTTGTCGCATTCGTCCAGAATATGGAGATGAAAACAGTTGGTGTTTGTTGCGCGAAAATGCACCCAGTCACACCTCACTTCTTGTTCGTAGATTTTTGGCGACAAATAACGTCTGTGTGTTGAATCATCCACCGTATCCACCTGATTTAGCACCCTGCGACTTTTCTTTGTTCCCAAAACTTAAAATGACGTTAAAAAGGTGTTATTTTGATGATATTTTGACCATACAAACAGCTTCGACACGTGCTTTCGAGGAAATTCCGCAAAGTGAACTGGAACAGGCATTCGAATCGATATTAAATCGCTGTAACAAGTGTATTGAAGCCGGAGGGACTTATTTTGAATAACAAACCAAAACAAATTATAATTTCTTGTTTCTATTTCATTTTACAGACCCAGTCTTAAAAATTCTTTGACGCACTGTGTATGTTACCTTGCCGGATATACTGCCTTCCGTAGAAGAAAGAACGACCAGTCCATGGGTACACCAACTGCCCAAACATTTAATATCCCTTCAGGCATAGATGAAGCACCTGTTAGATATATTGATGTACTTTCTCGCGATGGTTTGCTTGTACCATCAGGTGACTGAATGGAGAAGGTAAGGCATTTCGAACTAATATTTGCAGATGTACATGGATATCAATCTCTTCCCCATCAAAATCTTATTATACAGAGACTGTATGCAAAGATTACTCAGAAATTTCCAGGTACACCAGCTGAAGTAGTGAAACTGTATGCTAGGATTCGAACGTTCATACGAACGAGATACTTAAACATAAAGGCAAAAATGCAGAAGGCCTATAAAGCAGCCTAGCGAAAGACAGGTAAATTACAGGCATAAACAAAGCGAAGTTTTCAAGCATTCTTCCTTGAAGTAGAGCAGGACTCCCAGACCAGTAACTATAGCCTTTTATTATAGATATCTATTACAAATACATGTGAATATGTGCCTCATCAAAGCGAAACCAAGTGTATTTTTGTTTATGAGTGTCTATGGCACAGTTTTATTTGTTTCCATGCATATACGTATTTTTGTAATTACTGTAGTTACTCCAAATGTATCTGATAGTATTACAAAGTTACCAAATGGATAATATATATATGATTCTTAGCTGTGCAAGACCATGTATGTATACTCAAATAAAAAGGGTCATATGGCGGAGGCACTTTTCTTTCTTTTTTATATACTACTGATCGATACATTTTTTTTCAGGATTGATGTAAAAGAGCCGTACACCAAAAAAAAAAAACCTTTTTTGTCTTCTTGTATCATTGTTGTGATCCTTTGTTTACCTTTCTGTGGTCTTGGTCTAACGTTGATAGTATTATATTATGTTCTAGTGAACCATTCTATTTGTCATTCTATGAAATTTACAAATATATCATTCTGTGTCAAGGCCCACATAATGCATTGACAGCGTTACTGACATACCCAGTTTATCAGATGATTTTTCAAAGTCATAAAATATGCAGTTACAAAAAATAGGCCAAAAAAGATTATGTAAAATAAATGCGCTTGTTAGCCCACTCTGTTTGGACTTTTTTTATTTATTCGTAAAGGTAGAAAAGGGAATGTTCTTTTAATTGAGAGATCAATTGATTAAATGTGTGAAGTGAAAGATCTGCATTTTAGGTGTTATGTACACATATGTGGATCTTTCCTTTAGTACTCTGTGTTTGAGTGGAATTATATTATGTACTGTTAATGTAAGATTACTATTGTACTATGTATTATTATTGGATTATTAACATTATTGTGATATTACGCATCATTGTTTTTAGTATTGTACTTTTTTTGAAACTCGCTCTGGAAATTTGTGTTTTCATGTTTTGTAATATTTCGTCCTTCTTCACGGATTAAACAAGAATGTTAACTTCAGCAGCTATTACAGTCTAAGTTGATTACGTTCTTCTACACAACTATTTATTTATATTCTTGTTTCACAGCTAATTTAAGCATGAATATTTGCCATGAGGTTTGATTATTGCAACCCCGTCGTTCCTGAAGTTGAAGTTAAAAGCGAAACGAACGGCATTCTTCTTGAATCAAATAATGGACTGTGTTAGCGCTAAGAAAAGCAAGGAAACTGCATCGAAAGTTGGATGAATGCTTCAGTTTTTGTGTAAATGGGTTTTGGCGACAGAAATATCTATTAATAATAAATATTTTGTGTTTTTTATCCGTATACTAAGACCATAGTCATTGTACAGCATGCCAGACATGAACGATCTCCTCCTCATGTGACATCATTTCATCAGCCAATGGCAAGCCGACTCGCTAGCAGACCCAACCTTATATTATTTCCAAGAACTTTGATCTTCTAGATCTAGAAAACAAGATAATGCTTTATTTTTATTTATTTTTTTAAATCTACTGGTGGAATCTACATGGGTCATTCAAAAACATGTTTTTGCTTACGCCATCAAAAGGAATTTCATTCCGATAGAAATATTCTTCTAAACATGGGTCATGTTTATCTCTGTCCAACCCAACAACGATTTTGAAAAAGTCATCTAGAAACAGTGATTTCGGGACAAATGTTAATGCACATTTGTGTTACTCACTGGCAAAATACTGCTTTCTCTATCTTTACAAAATGAACAATTTTGTTTCAGTTTCAAAGAAAAAGACAAAAGAATGATTTCCTCATCATAGAGGAAAGGAGGAAGCGATAACGTTAGTATATCATTTTTTGCCAGGTACATCTAATGTTTGTGAGCGCATGCGTCAAAAAATGTACAGAAAGAGAGAGAGAGAGAGAGAGAGAGAGAGAGAATATCGCGTTCTTGAGTGTGATGAATAAGTCCTGTAAATAAAAATTCTCAAACTTAGCAAGGATCAGGAATTTCCAGGCGTATATGATCTTAATATTATGTATTTACTCATATAGTAATCAAACATAATTTCATAGAAACAAAAAAACCCTAAAAAATCCCCTTTTATTTCAACTTTCGATATTCGACCGCTTTGCATTTATGAGTATTTGGACCTGCATCATAAAGTCTAAAATAAATAATCGACTGTTAGTTAAAAATTGGTGACTCCTGTTATTTATCTTTCAGATATGGATTGTGAGAAATTCAAATGAAAACTTATGCTACCTAACGGAAAGCTAGTGCATCTCGACCTCATAACAGGAGGTTCCTAATCAGGCTGCGAAGGATGTAGTGCTGATACAAAATAATCTGGGGGCAGTCACTGGGTAACACAACGACTGGGTCCGAAAAGTAAAAATTTGCACAGACAGAAATAAATAAAAGAGAGTTCAAGATTTTCCGTCCAACTTCCGTTGTTGAAAATTCTTGCCTCTATTTTCAAGCTGAAATACAAAGATTTCGGACATAAAATATTTAACAACAATACTGGTCTGAGGGGTCATCGCGAAAAAAAAAATAATTCGACGAGAAATCTTTGCTCCGTCAACTTCCGTTTACGAAACATTTCCTCCTCCATTTTCTATCTTAAATGCAAACTTGATGAAGGATGATTCGTGCTAAAAAACGTTGAAAGTTAAAATACCGACTAAACACGATAAAACACATATGTAGTACACATACACTACATGTAATTAAGCTTTACTGATAAAACACACACAACACGAGATCTTTAGGGAATCACAACTATATATACACAGTGCGTCAAAGAATTTTTAAGACTGGGTCTGTAAAATGAAATAGAAACAAGAAGCTATAATTTGTTTTGGTTTGTTCTTCAAAATAAGTCCCTCCAGCTTCAATACACTTGTTACAGCGATTTAATAATAATTCGAATGCCTGTTCTAGTTCACTTTGCGAAATTGCCTCCAAAGCACGCGTCGAAGCTGTTTGTATGGTCGAAATATCATCAAAATAACACCTTTTTAACGTCATTTTAAGTTTTGGGAACAAAGAAAAGTCGCAGGGTGCTAAATCAGGTGAATACGGAGGATGATTCAACACACAGACGTTATTTTTCGCAAAAATCTACGAACAAGAAGTGAGGTGTGACTGGGTGCATTATCGTGCAACAAACACCAACTGTTTTCATCTCGATATTCTGGACGAATTCGACGAATTCTGCCCATCAAACACCTCAAAACATTTAAATAAAACTCACCAGTAATTGTTTGTCCACTTGGAACAAATTCTTTGGGGATAATACATTTATTATCGAAGAATGTAATCAGCATTGTTTTGATTTGCGATGGAACTTTTCTTGTTTTTTTTTTTTTTTTGGCTTGTAGCGAGTTTTTTGACTTCCATTCCGCAATTTGTCACTTTGTTTTAGGATCATATTGAAAACACCATGTTTCATCACCAGTAACAATCGATTTTAAGAAGTTTGGATTATTTTCAGCGGCTGAAATGATGTCTCTGCAATGTGCACTTCTCCTTGATTTTTGTTCATTGGCTAACGTGTGTGGAACAAATTTAGCACAGACACTTGTTTTGCCCAAATCTTCGTGCAGGATGGTTCGAATCGTTTCTTTGTTGATGTTTAAAGACTCTTCCATCATTCTTAGTGACGCACATCGATTGTTTGCCACGAAATCACGCACTTTTTCAATAATCTCAGGTGTCCTAGATGAACTTGGTCTTCCGATATGCTTATCATCTTCTAGCGTCTCTCTTCCGTCTAAAAAACGTTTGTGCCTCAGGAAAACATTTGATCTACTTAAACAAAACTCACCGTAAACTTGTTTCATCATTTGGTACGTTTCCGAGGCACTTTTACCAAGTTTTGCGTTAAATTTAATAACAGCCCTTTGTTCCTTGTTAATAATTCAACATGAAAAAAATTTTACTTCTCTAATTAGCGCCTGTTTCGTTTGAAATACTTTAACAACTGCGCAGTACTTTTGACAGAAAGAAAGCAGATGGACACGGTTTATAACGCATTCGCGATTACACTGGTGGAGCCACCGTAGACTGAAATCTAGCGCCAGTCTTAAAAATTATTTGACGCACTGTGTATATACCCTGAAGAACAATTGAATTAGAGTTACCTGTCTAGTAACGTATAGCACAAGCTTTTGCCCTGATGACGGCGGCGATTCTCCTCGGCATGGACTCGACAAGACACCGGAAGCGTTGGGAAGCCATACGGTACCATGACCCCTGAACAAGATCTCACAGTTCACGAAGATTTGATTGAGGGGGTCAGAGCCTCGAACATACCTCTCGATGGCATCCCAGATGTGCTCGGTGGGTTTGAGGTCAGGTGACCTAACTGACCAAGGAAGCGAGGTCACGTCTGTGGAGTGTTCATCCAACCATTCGGATACAATGCGGAAGCGATGGCACGGTGCACTGTCTTGTTGCAGGATGAAGTCTCCACTGGGACGTTGAAGACGCACAACGGAAGCAAATGGTCGTTCAGGATATTCCGGTAACGTTGACCTGTGAAGGACGATGTCACACGTACCAGGGGTCCCAATTTAGTCCACGTAAACAGCCCCCAGACGAGAATGCCACCCCACCAGCTTGAAGAGTACCCTGCTGGCAAGAAGGATCCATCGCTTCATGTGGTTTGCGCCGTACTCTAATCCTGCCATCCGCATGTACCAACGTGAATCTCGACTCATCAGTCCAGGCAACATTTTCTCACATGTCTAGGGTCCAGTGGCGATGTTCCCGCGCCCATGCTAATCTTTGCACCCTGTGATGTGCGGTCAGCAGCGGTACCCTCGTGGGACGATGGCTTCTGTACCCCATAGCGAGGAGATGGTTCTGGGTGGTGTGGCTGCTTACAGGTTTTTGTGCACCAGCGTTAAATTTCCGAGTGATTTCTTGCACTGTGGCCCGTCTATCCGCTATTACAGTGCGAGCTAGCTGACGATGACCCCGCTCATCCACACGCTGTTGTTCACGGCAGTTGGCCATTGAAGGGATCGTTTTACTGGATTCGATGTACTCACGGTGCACCCGTGTCACAGTGGCTCGTGAAACTCCCAGTGACTTCCGAGATGGAGTGACCCATTAGTCGGGCCCCGATAATTTGCCCACGATCAAATGCACTTAGTCTTACCCATACTGCGTCCGACTCTTACTGATTCCCGTCGCATCACTCCTTATATTGTCGGATCGCTGCATACGTCATGTCGTTTCCGTTTACAGAGCCGCCCACAGCGCCACATTTGCATAACTCCAGCTGTTTCTAATTCAATTTCTCTTCAGTGTATATATATGTGGTGTGTGTTTTATCATTAAAGCTTAATCACATGTAGTGTATGTGTACTGCATATGGGTTTTATGGTGTTCAGTCTATATTTTAAAAGCAAACATTTATGTAACTACGGGATATTTAATAGCAATGTCGGACGGGGGGAACACCGTGAAAAATAAAATTACGGTCACGGAGGAATAAACCTTCGCCCCCTTTAGCTTCCGTTATTGGAAATTTTCACCTTTATTTTTAAACTGAAACACAAACATTTCTCCAACAAAATGATAAGAGGGTCATTTTAAAAGCTTTGCACACTGTGGGTTATCTCTTAAAAACGAATTTATTTCACAACATACCTTACAGGCTTTCGAAGAAATATCCATGTTTCTTTATCGCAGCGGACCAACGTTTCGGCAAGTCTTGTATTCCTGTCAGATTACTCGGGTCACATCCTGAATCGTACTGAATCGTTTCCCGCAGAGTGGCTTCTTCAGTTTTGGGAACAAGTCATAGTCTGGTAGGCTCATGTCAGGATTGTATGGCCCGTTAGGAAGCAATTCCCATCCATACTTTTCCATAATGTTTCTTTCTGTACGTGTAACATACGGTCCCACGTTGTCGTGCAAAATGATGGCACCAGCTTCGAGCGTCTCGGGCCTTTGGCGAATCTTTGGGCGCAAAATATTTTGTAGAAACCTTCTGTTGTATTCTGCTGTTACAGTGGTCCCCTCGGGCACTATGTCTGTTGCTAACACCCTAATCTTGTCATAACCCATAATCATCATCAGCTCAACCTTTGATTGTTGACGGCGGAATTTTTTTCTGGCGAAATGATTCTGGATGTTTCCACTGAGCGGACTGAGATTTCAGTTCTGGTTCAAAATCTCGTATCCAGGTTTCGTCTATAGCAACAGTTCTGTCCAAAAACTGCTCGCCTTCTGTCTCGTACCACTGAAGCAATTCTTCTGCCATCCATTTGCGAATTGCTTGCTGCTCTTCACTCAGATTATGCGGAACCCATTTGGCAGTCACTTTTATCTTTTGTAATTTTTCAGTTAGGATTCTGAAAACCGAAGCAGTAGGTGTGTTTGCTTCATATGCAATCTCTTCACATGTTTCCCGTTGATCTTCTTCCAAAATGCTGTTGACGATAACCACAGAAGTGTTGTCTATTGCGTCTGTTGGACAGCCGTTTCTTGGGTCGTCTTTGATGCTCTTTCGACTTTGGCGGAAACTAGAAGGGCACTGCGACACTGTGCTACGATCCACTCCCCCTCGCAAAGTTTCAATTTAATGTAGGACTGCTGGTCGTTTCGCAAGATATGAACTGACTCACGTTCTTCCTTCATTTCTAGGCAGAACTTTTGGAACAGGTACAAATTAGACAGTAAACGTAGACACAACTTTGTGTATTGACGTTTGATTCACAACAGGCGCGATGAGTGGAGCGATTACCTCATCCTACGGGCATCGCCTGCGCAGTGTGCAAAGCTTTTTGAAATTATCTACGTGTTTAGCAGCAATATTTGGACAGATCCAGTTTGTCATTATTAAAAAAAAACGTTAAGAAGAGCTGGGTTTATTTCCTTTGTTGTAATAAATTTTAAAAAAACGTCTAATAAAGTTATGTCATTTATTTATGTAGGTCTGTATTGCCCACCTGTGTGGGATGGGATCTTGTGCTGGCCATCTACAGAACCAAATACTTCGGCAAGTGCACCATGCCCATCATACATTCATGGATTCAATCCTGAAGGTGAGTTCCAAAATGTACATTGATCTCTCCATTTTCCTTTTCATTTTGCTTTTTTTTTCAGATGCAGAGGTAAAATGCTATTTCGAACACTTCGTTTAATCGACGGCGTCGTATTACTTTGTTTATAAAATGCGCCTCCACGAAAACAATACTCAACGATCAAATTTCAAGAACATTTCCGGAGTTCGGGTAAGCTGGTCGGTTTTTGGTTTCGGAAGACTTCGAAATGTGATGTACATTTCAAAGACTGTTTCAAACACAGACTAGGGGAGAAATATAGAGATCACTTTACATCTACAGCATTTCAAGTAGCCGGTAAAAGCAGTCACAGCATCATGAAACATGAGCTGTCATTCCTTTCCAACAGCAGGTGTTTCACTTACATATTTATTTTTTAAATAGCTACTGCTTGTGAACTCGAGAAGTTGTCCATGGTCATTTTAGTAGGAGTACTGTTTTTGAAGGTTGATTTATGGCTTTATCAAATTGTTTGTCAAACAAATATCTTAGGTTCAACAACATAAAGAACGGCAAAGGTTTGCAAGAAGAACAACAACTTACGTTAAATTTCAAGTGATTTATTCTTTGCAAATGTAGAAGTCGCACGCTTGCGGAGGAACTTCTAATGTAGCATCAATAGTATGCAGTAGCAATTATATATATTTCATTTCATTTATTTCATTTTAGTTGTCGCATGCAAATTACATAAATTAATTGAAGGCGATTATAGAGCAGATAATCAACAACAGGGATGAAAAGAGGTAAAAGGCCAGATGGGCCTAAATAGCCCTCTTCTTAAAAAACAATAATCCTTGAAACAAACATCAAGTCAAGCAGACATACTATTGATTGGCAGCCCTGAGAGACAATCATCATCATAATTTCAAGTTAACTGCCAAAGCGTCTCCATCCGTTATTGTTTTATTTATATTAAAAATGTAAACCATAACAATACCACTTAAGATTATACCAGATTAGTAAAACATCCGAATAGTTTTGTTCAGTATTAAGATTGCCAGTAGTTTCAAACATTAGTTTGTTTAATGATTAAAGGGTTACCATAATCATTATTAATAAATAATAGTAAATTTAAGAACTTATAAGCAGAGTGACTGTTCCAATTTATTTATGAAGTAGCTACTACCTATGTAGGAAAAAGAATAAAAAATTACAATGAGGCTGATCGTAATAAATATTGTTTAAGGTTTTTTTTTAAATAAACAAATGTTATTTAGGCTTGTTAAATCATATTCCAAAAAGTTGGTCCAGTATAATTAATATGTGCTCTCGAACGTTCTGTTTGTACAAACATAGGCACTAGTTTAGTTTTATTTCTAGTAGAACGTTGATGGATGTGAAAATTTAATGACATTAAATCCCGATAGAGATTATTTTTTATTCTCAAATATGTTTTACACTTTCGTAGTGACAATCAATACATCCTCTGACGATAATATCAACACGCTCCCTACAATCTTTATGAATTCTACACTTTTTGCTCTCGAGGTCGTTTTATTTGCTTTTTGACTCAGTGTTAGCGTTGCCAAAGCAAATAAGGACGTTCGGAGAAGTGATGAGCTGTTCAGAAAGAAAATCAGACAAGGAAGTAACAACATTTACATAATAATAGGATCTCCAAAGGTAGATTAAATTAGAGATATACAAGGTGCTTCACGAAGGGTGTGTGACGTATATTCTAAATTAACTTTCCTTTTTAGTTTCTTTCCCTATGTAAATCTTGAGTTTATTCTCAGTTATACTTCACACTTAACGTGATATCTTTTCTCTCAAACGAATACTGTTGGCAACATAATTGAGGTGGAATGAACGTGACGTATGCCTGATATAAGATAAGAACGAGAGATATAAACTACGACTAAACTGTTGCTTGGAGAGCGTTGTGTTGTAAACTGATTAATGATGAGCGTTGTGTTGTAAACTGATTAATGATGAGCGTTGTGTTGTAAACTGATTAATGAGGAGCGTTGTGTTGGAGAGCGATTAATGTGGAACGTAGCGTTGTTGGTGTGTGGTGTGTTTAATGTTGATACAGATTTATTATGTGAAGTGCTACATCAAGAAATAAATCATCTTTTCCGTAAGTTTGACTTCTGCTTTCTAAATGTTTCGTCTGGCCGTTAAGGTTTAATTTAGGAACTATTTCATCGTATGGTTATGTTTTTAAAATAACGTAGCAGTACGACAAGACTTTTACGTTATAGGTGTCCGAAAGGAATAGCAAAGTAACGGTCGGTTGTAACAGTAAAGTGAAAAATGCAAAGTACGCAGCTAATAAAGGACTATTCAGCTATGATAGTTGCACACCCGGAATGGATAATTCCCGCAAAATACGAAAATTAAATAATTATACGCCCCCCCCCCTCGAAAACCAAAGTCAATTAGTAAAACCCGCACTGCGCCGAATGAGGAAGAAAGAGATTTACCCTGACGCTTTAGAGGAATATTTCGCTGATATATCGATAATTGAATTTCTGGAAGTATGCCAGCTTGCTTACCTGCAGTGAACATATGCAGCATAACATGTGCGTTGTGAAATGTAATCAATATACATGTGAAGTGTCTGTCTCAGAATCACATCGAACGCCCCTAATGTCTGAACAGACAACATGTCGGTTCTTCTTTTTAAATGGATTTGCAGATGTCTCCCATATGTACTATTCGCAGACATTAACGCTGAAGGATACCTAAAGTCACGAAGATGTGGAGGTTTTGCATTGTTTCCCAAGCCGTAGGTCTTAGCTTGATGCATTGTGTATGAGCAGTGATACATACTGTATATGTAAATAGCATTATTCTCTACTTTCTCAAGCAGATCTCGAACGACTGATAAACAGTATTAATTGGACTAGCAAGTGTCATGCAGCGATTTACTAAGAAAGAAGTCATAAATATGCACTAATCATCAAACGTTGAGTATGAAACAAGAACTTGCATGCAGACGTGATTATGACACCATAATAAGTGAGTGTGTCTATGGCGAGCACGTGATGCTACGCGTATAGCACGTCTGGTGGTATACAGTTCACAGTTCTAATGCCTTCTGTCTCTATTTGAGACGGATACCTGGCTTTCTGTGGTTGCAGTAAGGTCTGAACGTAGACTGCGTGCTGTTGCTTTCTGATTCTGTCTACCCAGCGAGCTGGTAATGCGATGCAGCACATCTCCTTGAGTGGTTGTCACATTTTCAGAACCTGAAACAGGTATCTGAATGGCTGTTTTACTTCTTTCAAAATGGATCCTGGGCCTTGAGATCATAGAATGGTTGACATCAAAAACGCGAGCTCCTTACACGACTTAATAGTTGACATCTAACCAACTAACGGCTTTTCATCTTCTTACGAATTCAGAAGTCTTTGCGAAATAACAAGAAAAATATCTCTTTCCGATTTGCGCTGAACAGTCCATGCTCTACTGATGACTTCTAATCGGAAGCACTTGTTTTATCGTACGGTCAGATTTGCACATTGCTTTCTGCGCCAGAGTCACGATAGAGCACTTGTGATTTAGCATTTACAGATTTTTTATCCAGCGTTCAGAATATTTTTATACACGGTCGAGTCTCATTATTATGAACACCAGCTAATATCCAAAGTAACTGCCGTGTGCAGCGCGGACAGAAGCTAGACGGGCTGATAGTGACTCAGCAAGGTGCTGGAAGGTGTTCACAGGTATGTGGAGCCATGCTGACTGCAGTGCATCTGACAGCTTCTAGAGGGTGAGTGGTGGAGGATCCATACAGCGAACAACACGATCGAGGTGGTACCCCAGATGCTCAATTGGGTTTAAGTCTGGAGAATTAGGGGGCCAGGGAAGTACTTTGAATTCGACATCGTGCTCGTCCAACCATTGTCGGACATTTCTACCTGTGTGACACGTCACACTCTCGTGTTGGAAGGTACCATCTGCCCTATGGAAGACAATCAGCATGTATAGGTATACGTGGTCTGCAAGGAGGGATTCATAACGAATTCGGTCCATAGTGCCTTTCACTGGTATGTGTGGACGCAAGGAGTTCCACGAAAACATTTCCCAGACCATAACTTTGCCATCACTAGCTTGTTTTCTGCCAGCAGTGGTTGAAGGGTGCTTGTTCTCCGATGTTTCTCGCCTTATACGTCAACGTCCATCCGTTCGATGAAGCAGAAAACGTGACTCATCGGAGAAGGCAATCCTTTGCCAATCAGCGGATGTCCAATTCCGATACTGTCGTGCAAATGTAAGCCTTTTCTGCTGATGCACCTTCGTTAGCATAGATACAGTGACCATCCGTCTGCATCGGAGACAGGAGACAACGCAGCAGGGTTTGCTGAACTGTCGTTTCAGACACACTTCTGGTAGCCACCTGGTTCATTCGTCCAGTGAGTTGCTCTACTGTTGAGTGTTGATCGGCCCTCATGCACCTTCGCAGCCGACGTTCACTTCTCACATCAATGACACATGGTGCTCCGCGGTTTCCACGAAGCTTATTCGCAATGGTGCAATTTCTCCAATAACGATACACTTTAACCACAGCAGTACGCGAACAGTTCACAAACTGCGCTGTATCAGAAATACTGCCACCCATGGCCCGAAAGCCGATAATCATCCTTTTTTGCAAATCTGATAAATCGCTCCTTTTATCCATGGCAGCAACTGGTGATATGCTTTCAGAATGTCTACACAGCACACCTTATATACCCTGTAACCCAGCTCACGACACGTGCCTTCTTTGATTGGCTACGGGCTGTTGACGTCAAAAGTAGGAGGTGGTCACAATAATGTGACTCGACTGTATTTAAACACCAGACCGAACATGTTTACAGGATAGGTAATTATGTACAAAATGGTGGTATTTACAATAAATGAGGAGTGGAGAGACCCCACTCATATGATATCATAAGGCAACCCAGGACTTGTGAATAGAAAGATATACAGACTCAGTATATCAAAGAAGTGATTGTAAAAGTTAATATAAAATGTATCTATTACACAAAGTTTTTCTGAATTCGGAAAAGCCGGAATCAGTGTAAAACATAAGTACTGAATGTTTCTGAAGTACTTTATAAAAACTAAAGTTAGTTGCAAAGGGGAATATGGCCGTACCATTGATAGTGAGGTCACCGTTCTCTGTAGAACCCTTGTACAGGAACTCTGAGATGAGCTTCATTATATGTATTCCTCTTGAAGGCTGGCTGTCTATCGTCTACGGAAATGACACAGTAGTTTCACTTGTGCAGTTCAAGTGGACTGAAAAGCGAACTTGTATCTCAACTTTGGTGAAACGAATGAATGGCATATTTCATTAAGACAACCTAGTGCAGTGACTATGAATCACTGCACTAGATTGAGATAAGAGGAATTGATAGTCGTGCTGGATATGTTGTTACAATGAGGGAAAACACAAGTGAAAATAATGGAGACAGGAGACAACATGTTAAGTAAGATGACAGTGAAATTTAAAAATTGCCGCCCCGGTGGCGCAGTGGTCTAAGCGATGGCCTCTGATCATTCGTCCGAACGGGGTCCGGGTTCGAATCCCGGTGAGGCATGGATGTTGTGTTTGTCTTACTGCACTGGCTCTCTCCCTTCCCTGGAACCAGTGACCCAAAATTAGAGACGGGCGACTGCTTATAGCCCATTGAGTTGCTAACGGTGGTCGTTAAACTTCAAATCAAAAAAAAAAAAAATTAAAAATTATCATCTTTCTTTTTTTATCAACTTGAAATTTTACACAGCATAACATTTCTGACACGGAATCAGTATTTACATTTACTACATAGCATTTATGACACGGAATCAGTATTTATTTATAATTTTTGGAAAAAAGCATTTTGAGGACCCTTTTTTGACTAAAAATGAAAGTTTACAATAACAACTGATATAAGTTCTACAAATTTTGAGATGACAATCTGATTTTTGGTGTAAATGTGACAAGGATGCTAAGTCAGATAATATCCGAAAACTTGAAAATTTCATCGTCCTGGAGCGGGACATGATATAAGTTCTACAATTTTAAAGCTAGGTGCATACGAATGTTTTGGTAATTTGTTTAGAATTAATTGCCTTACAATCTGATGCCATGTAATTTCAATATATTTTACACACACTGTACCACAATATTTTCAACATTCTTTTATAGGAAGAAACAATTAAAGATATTTTATGTGGCAGAAAAACTATTCACTATATCACAATTCCATAGTATGAAATAATTTCAGATGTATTGAAATACATGCAGTTAAAATTCCATGGAGATATATTTAGCAAACTATACTTTACATCTCTCTGAAAGTTGGCATACACCTGAAAAAACTAAATTACGGATATTAGCTCTGAAAGTTTGAGTTGCATGAAGCTCACCACATATTCTTTAAAATCCTCCAGGTTCATATGAGGTGCCTTCCTGGTGTTTCTTTCTCTTTTATGCCCTCAGTTTGGTCATCACTGTAGTTCTGTTCCTTTGGTACGCTGCACTTCTTTCCTTTTCTCGCTTGAGTTTGGTTCGGCTATCTTTTGCTTTTACTAGAAGCAGATATTGACTGTCAAAAGACAGTCCAAGTTCCCCCTGCCTTGTTGACACTGTTACACTATTTCCAAAATTGAATTCTGAAGTTTTCATACACTGCTTGTAAGGAAAAGTGGGTGTACCACCCAGTGAATTCAAAGTGCACGCATAATAGCGCTGGACTTCAAAATGGCGTTCTAGTGCTTAAAAATGTCCCCCATGGGGTAGAAATAGCATTCTTTAAACAAGTAGAGATCTTTTTATGAAAGATTTTTTTTTAATTTGGCATTTTTGTTGCTAAATTTCATTGTCCTTTTCCCTTAAATAGATGTGGTCCACATCATCAGCAACATCGCAAAAATGCAATTTAGGAGATGTAAAGCGTTTTGATAGCGGTATAATGTTACCTAGTGACCCAGTAAAATTTTTGCATAAGCCTCTACTACTTCGGTTGTTGTTCACACTTTTGTGTTTCGGGATTTATCCTTAGATTATTGTGATCAGTTTGTTATGCGTACTTTCTCACATTTGGAAATAGGTTTATGTGTTAGGTGGTAGAGAAACGTCCTATCGCATTTTTAGCTGTCGTAATCTTTCGATCTGCGTCAAGGTGTTTCAAAGTTGTTTTTATCAAGCAGGTAAATCATTACCTTTGTAGATGTCAAATGTTACCTTTTGTAGATGTCAAAGCTTCAGCCTTAGGTTAAGTCGGGTGCACTGTAACACAACAAAATTGTTGCCTCCACCAAAGTATGCATGATATTTCGGATGGGTACAGTTAATGTTCGATACCTTAAACAACGATCCTCAAAATGTTCTACAGAGGAAATGAAATCATTCTTCGTTGTCCCCATTTCGAAATAACCTGTGTTGGAAGTATTACGTAGAGTCGTACTTACTCAAAATATCATCTCAGCTAAAGGAGAAATACAGTGCTGACAACATGGTCATCAGTTAATAAACACACTCTCTTCAAAAGCTGGTGTGTTAACAAATGCGTGTTACCTCAGGTTAGGAAATGCGTTTGTGATCGGACCTCAATCAAAGTCACCATCGAGAGAATTTTTGCACTCGTACTCTGTATACAACTGTGAGAAAGATCACCACTTCCTACCATAGCTGGATTTGCGCATAATGAAAAAGCATTTCAAGAATCAGGGCATCTCTGTGTGGGATCTGTCGAAGTTTGCTGCCAACAAATATTACAAAAACACGGAGCAGAGAAAAGTTTCAAAAGCACGATGTCTTGACATTAAAATTTATTCGGCCATAAAGAACAACTTAACCTCGAACAACACCTTAAATTCTGAAATACATACAGATACGGGAAAATAATGCAAAGCCAATCAGAAATAACTTCCCGACGTTGAAATTGCCTCACCTTGAATCACTCAGCCGATTGATAGCCACATTGGTAAATGTGTGCAGGTAGGTGGGATATGCACATCATTCAAGCATGCAACCAATCGCGTAAAATGTGCAAAACAGAAGAGGGAAAACACTGGCCTCCGGAGCCATGTCGTGTCAGGTCGTACGAAACAAAGCAACAGAATTAAGGGTGCTACAACATAGTTGAAGATCGAAGATCCCTCACAGACTTCGTCGCTAATCCTACAACCAACTGGACGCGTTTGAGAGCGGAACGACCGAAAGCTTCAGAAGCTGTTGGTCCTTCTCGTATCGAGGTCCGTGTGCATCGGGACATCAAAACCAGTCGTTGTAGCGGGACCAGCGCAGTCATATAAACGTCAGCAGTCATCGTTCGGCGTACTTATCACCAGGGAATTGCTGGAATACAAGCTACTGCAGAGAGCATTTGACTGGTTCTAGGGGCGACTATGAACATCCCCGTCACGATTCTGACGGTGAAATGAAGTACGGGAGTTGCAGGTCTGCCCTTCCGAGAGTTATTGCATCGACTTCCATTGACCGTAGGGCATCTCTGAGCTCTGTTGGAGGGGAGTCGTAATAGAGCTCCCTGGCGACAGGATTGGCACCACGTCGTGTTCAGTGATGAATCCCGGTTGTGCCTCGGTGATGATGATCGTATAGTCGTCGGTGGATCTAGCTGTTGTTTGCAAGTAGCGCACTGCTGGCCAACTGAGAATCTTTGTATGGGAGTGCTATTTGTCACAATAGCCGCTCACCACTGATACGCATAACGGGCACAACGACAGCTGGGCGGTACGTGGATGACGTTCTACAGCACGTGAGTTCCCATTTGGAAGTGGCACCCGGAGCACGTTTTCCGGCAAGACAACGCTCGGGCACACACCACTAATATATCCCGAGTGAGCCTACAAGGAGTTCATATTCTTCGACGGCCAACCAGATCTCCAGATCTATCACCCATCGAACATGTATAGGACCTCTTTGGACGAATCTTGCAAGCTTGTCCTCGGCCTATCTGGAATGCCTCGGAATTGTGGAACCAGGTAAACTTTGCGTGGCCCAGATACCCCAGGACACCCATGTCACTCCATGCGGGGCCGTGTGTCTGTTCGCATTGCACAACATGGTGGTCACACAAGGTATTGATTGTTGCCATGTGATTCTCTATTGCAGTCTGTCAAATTGATGTAGTGCCTTGGAAATTAGATAATGTGCTATCCAATTTGTATACTACGTATCTGGAGGCTTTCGGCTAATTTGGCTCACCTTTTCTGGGTAGGGCAATTCCAATGTCTAGCAGTGTTAAATCTGAGGAATTTTATTTGGCATTAAAAACTATAAAAGTATATCGAACAGATGTCACAAACCCCAAAACAGCTTAGAATAAGAGCAGAATTTGTTCAATGCTAGTGATTGGTGGTCACCAACATTTACTAATGGTAACCAACCAACCAAGATAGGTTGGAATAATAACTGAAGTTCTTTGACGGCCAATATTATAAGGACAAATGAAAGTACAGTTCCCTAAAGGGAGACAGTCAAAAATGATAGCTCAGGAATTTCTGTAAAAATGCACAACTGGAATTGATAAAATATTTATAAATGACACTATAATCTTATACTACGTAAGAGGTAAATATTTTCTAGCGGCAACAGGTGTTGCGAGTTCATTTTGGAGTAACAGCTGAAGAAGCTCTGTTACAGTTAATACTTTAGGGAAATGCAATGAAGATTTTCAGGCCACCCCAGTGGCGCAGCATCTAACGCTTTTGACCATTCGTCCGTGATGAGTCCGGGTTTGAATCCCGGTGAGGCATGGATGTTGTGCTTGTTTTAACTGGATCTCTCCTTTCCCTGGAGCCAGTGGCCCTAAATTAGGGACTTGCGACTGCTTACTGTGGTCGTTAAAATTTCAATCAAAAAAAAAAAAAAAGAAAAAGAAGATCTTGAAAATTTTTCAGTTCACTACCTGGAACATGAATTAAAAAAAGTTCTTGAGGGAAATGGTTTATCCCCAAGATAAAAAAAACTAGGACTATACAGTTACCAAGACAACCTGGAAAGTGTACTAAACGATTTCTTCTAGAGAAAGTCTAAGAAACATCAAACAGAAGGGCATGAAAACTTAGAAAAGACAAATGTGTGAATGACTTGAAAACGTTTTACTACAAAAAAGACAGTGCCAGAAAGGAATTTTTGACCCATCAGATGCAAAGGTTGTGAATATATCAACGCGGGAAATGGTGGTAATTTTATGGAATAAACTGAATTTAAAATATTTGGTATTCGCATCAAAACGAGAAAGGATTTTCGTTGCCCTCGGGCGTATGTAAGGGCATACAAAACTAACTGAGATGTATTTTTGCTGGCAAGCTATCTGAGAAATCGTAGATATCAATGCTGCGAATCCCCTAAATAAAATAATCCTTCACAATTACGCCAAAGCCATATATAAATGCAGTTGACTCTCGATAACTCGATCTTCGACCACACGAACTTCTTCATAACTCAAAAAAAAAAAAATAGTTTCCTGCAGCTGTCCTATGCGCATGGACGCGAGAATTCAAAATATTTGCGATAGTTTTCTTGAAAATATTCCCGTTTCGAAATGAAAAACAACCCTAAAATAGCACCCGAAGTATAAACGACATAAGGATTTGACGCACGACTGATTTAATAGCAACAAAACAACAGAGAAAAAAGTTCGAAGCTGACGGTTTTAATTTGAAAACGGGAAGAAGCTTATCCTGCCGCCTTTAAGCAGGGGATAGACTGCGAACCCTGCCGTACTTCTTTAATTTCCTCTTGTAAGAGGTCTAAGCATCCTTCTTAGCTAACCGAATCGGAAACCAATGCGTCTTTTAGCATTCGACCTAATATACAGCTGGTGTTCAGTAAAAACCTTTGTTAAATTTGTTTTGCGTGCTGTTGTCCTTAAAACATTCAGGAATGGTTCAATTAAATATTTCTTTTTCTAAACGTATGGCTTCAAAATACAAGTTGTTAGTCTCTGATAAGGTAATTAAAGCTGTTGAAGGCGGCAGTGAGAAGAAAAATGGAATTGCAGAGGATTTTGGAATACCGAGTAGTAAGCAGAGATGGAAACAGATCAAGGGGTAGACCGTTTCTTGCGGGTCAAACGGGTCTGGTCAAGGTGTTCCTGACCCGGTTTTATTTCCGTTTTATTTTTGAAAACAAAGAAGTATTTCAAAGAAAAAATGCTGTGTAATTTTGTGCTCGATCGGAGTGAAAAAAGATTTGTTAGACAAAAATATTGCCGTCTTTTTCTTAAAACAAAGAAGATTTCCACCAGTCGATGATAACATATCGAAAAACAATACTTCCTTTGCACTTGTTTTCAGTGCAATTGTCCCGAGCAAGAAACAGGCAAACGCCTGTTGACTGCTTCTTTAGCGATTCATAGTCTCGTACCCCGCGTGTCACATCGTAAGACTAAGAAAGAGAGAAGGAGAAAGAGTTACCTTTCACATCCCGTCTTTTGCATTGAGCATTCAGAGGTTTTCGTTTGACGTGCTAACATCCCGTTCCATTGCATGTCGTGTCGGAATTAATACCTTATTTGTTAACATGAATGAATTTAATGTTAAGGAGATTAAAAAAAGGCGTCGAGGCCAACAAATACGTTCTTGTTGAAAACGAAAAGAAGAAGAGTGAATGTTGGAAGTTGTTTGTCTCATTAAGAAATCAGGATATGTTTCACAGCAACACCAATTTTCACAAGCTTGTGATGAGTTGAAAGTTCCCAAAATGTGAACGTTGATTTCAGGAGTGTTTCTTCCTTCTGAGGGGCAATGATGAAATCATCTTCCACATTTTGGAAACTTTCAACTCATCAGAAGCTCGTGAAAATTGTTATTACTGTGAAACTTATTCTGAAGCTTCATATGTTACAAAGAAAATAGCAAAAACTGAAATTAAACATACAAGTTACTATATTCAAATATTTTGACTGTAGCACCATTAAAATTAGAGAGGGACTTTAGACTGAATTTGGGGCTTTAGCGGAGGGACTCTTTGACTCTTCCAGTGTGTTTGAAAACATGTGTAAAACAGTTAGGTTAAAGTGAAGAACGACAGTTTCAACACTTTCGGCAAGTGAGCAAATTATGTGTTTCAATAATACATTTGTATGATTTCTACCTACGATACCCACTGCGGAGAAAATTTTTGAACGACATATACAGGGTGCATAGGAAAGTCTCTATAGCCTGGAATAACTTGCGAACGGAGAGGTAGAGTTATACAAGTGAGATAACGGTATAGTGAAGCGACTACGCGCGATCGAATGCAACCAATAGCAGCGCCCCTAGTGGCGCAATGCGGAAGTTAGCCATTGCAAATCGAAAATGAAAAGAGATAGAGCAAAATTTCCAACTACAAAGTTGTAGAGCATTAATTAATTAGTACAAAACGGCATTTGTTTTACACGGATAAGATAAATTGTCGCCTGAATACCCTAAAATGTCCGAAATCGATGCGCGACGATTCGAATCTACATATTCACATTTCGCAAATGCAGCCACATGCAAATGCAGATTGTAACGTTGTACCGTACCTACGATATAAAAACCAGTAGCAGGATGTACCCTGATCAGATGTTTGGTCTACGTACGCTGTGTGAGAATGGTGAGCTTGGATTTCTGGGGTTACTTAAAAAATCAGGTGTATGCAACAGCGCCTACAAGTCTGCTGAATCTACGTCGTCGTGTAGATGCTTGCAATAGTGTGACATCTTCCATGCTGAGGAATGTGCATGCAGAGTTACTTTCACGAATACAAATTTGTATCGTGGGCAATGGTGAACTCTTCGAACATACTCGACATTAACTTTTTATCACTGCGCGCCAGTTTGCCTTTTTTTTCTGTTTTGTCTGACTTCAGCAAACTGTATTGACATAAGTACGCATTTATGCAATAAATTGTGTATATTTGCTCATACCTATGCCTGTTCCCTTCAAACGTTCACACAAAAGGTCGCGCATCGATTTCGTTAAATTTTATAGTATTCAGGCGACAATTTTTCTTATCAGTGTGAAATAAATGTTGTTTTGTACTAATTAATCGATGCTCTACAACTTTGTAGTAGGGCATTTTGCTCTGTCTTTTTCTTTTTCGATTTGCAATGGCTAACTTCCGCATTTCGCCACTAGGGGCGTTGTTATTGGTTTCATTCGATCGGGCATGGTCGCTTTAGTATGCCATTATCTCACTTGCATAACTGTACCTCTCTTCGTTGGCAAGTTATTCCAGGCTAAAGGGACTTTCCTAAGCACCCTGTATATGTACATACACTGGCGTGCAAAAATTAAGGACGAGACGGTTTTACGAATATAACGTCGTGCAGAAGTGCTCCACATCGACTCTAATTATGCCATGAGATCCCCAAGATGTAAGAATATGGGAGAAGTGAGCAAAACCGTCCAAACAAGGAATCCAAAGGGTACAAAGGCACTTTATTGAAAAGGTAGCTTCGAGCACAAGTGGACAGAAGACAGAAACGTCCATGTGACAGGCGGCTGCCAAGAAAAATGCAGTCTTTAGTACGGCATATGATCACCCTAGACTGCGTTGCATTACAACGTCTGTCCATGCTGAGGACGAGGTTGTCAAGGAGCTGTTGAGGAATCGCGGCGCATTTCTCTTGTAGCGCCAATAGCAGCTGCGGAATCGTTGCTGGCGGCTGGTGACGTGCTGCCAAGCGTCCCCCAAGAAGGTCCCACACGTGTTCGATTGGATTTAGGTCCGGGGACCTTGCGGGCCAATCCATGCGTTGAATATCTTCACTCTCCAACAGCTCTGCGACAGCCACTGTACGATGAGGTGTAGCGTTGTCATCCATGAAGAGGAACTCAGGACCCACAGCACCTCTAAACAGACGCACGTGAGGCAGGAGAACCTCGGTACAATAGCGGACACCAGTGACTGAACCCCCTTGGAAGATGTGGAGGTCAGTACGGCTACCAAGAATGATACCGCCCAAACGAAACCTCCGCCACCTCCAAACCGGTCCCTTTCGATGATGTTGAACATGTGATTGCTTGTTCCCTGCTCTCTCCATATGTGTATGTGTCCAGAATCGCTCGTCAGACTAAATCGGCTCTCATCCGTAGAGGGAACTCGACCCCATTGCTGATGTGTCCAGTTCTTGTGTTTCTGGCACCACAGAAACCGCCGTCTCCGATGAGCAGGCGTTAATGGCACACACCGTACTGATCGTCGTGCAAATAGACCACCTTTGTGCAGCCTCCTCGCCACGGTAAAACGCGATAACGGACGTCCAGTTGTCTGTTGCATGTGCCTTGCGATTTCTCCCGCTGTCTGCCGTCTGTCTCTTCTCGCCTGTAGGACAATATACCGGTCGTGCGCCGCCGTGGTTGCTCGTGGACGACCACTGCTAAACTCTTGGACAGCTGTTCCTGTCGTTTTAAATGCTCTCCAAGCTCGTGAAACGATGCTGTGAGCGATCCCGAACTCTTCGGCCACAGTAATCACACTTCGACCTTCTTCCAACTTCCCAATGACGCGACCTCGGGTAAGGTCATCCAGATGTCGTCTACTGGATTGCCTGTTGGCCATATCACACGGTGACAGCAACTCGACGTCGTTCAAACCGATGCACACCGTGCAATAGCTTTCACCGAATTGCTGAGTGTACACCGCCCGTGTGCTTTATACCCTTCCGACACTCCCCTCCCCCCAACGCCATGCTGCATATATGCGCATGCCCTACCGTACCGGACCCTAGTCTTTCTCCTGAGTGGTTTTTCGGTCGTTCTGCCTGCTCGTTCCACTGTTAGGCTAATTTCTCCTCTTCGTCCTTAATTTTTGGACACCAGTGTATATATAGGTAAAATTATAAATTGGGGTTGGAATTTATTGTTCAAAGCAGATTTGTCTGGGTCAGATCCTGGTCGGGTCCACTTATGTGACGTCCGGGTTCGTGTCCAAAATTTTTGATCCATTTCCAACTCTGGTAGTAGGTACTGTTCTAAATAATAAAAAAGCCATTAAAAAATTCCAAGGAAACCAGGGCGGAAGGAAAAGAGTGAAATGCGCAGAGTATCTGAATGTCGAGGAATGCTTCATGAAATGGATTATTCAGAGGAGAGATAAGACTGTGCTATATTGGGGGAGGTCCACCGCGTAAGAGAGAGAAAACTGATATCTTTGGTAAGTAATTCAGTTATGTCGATTTCAAGGCAAGCAGGTGGCTGGTTTCCAAATTTCAAAAAGACGTCACGACGTCAGATATCAAAATCTTTACGAGAAAGTAAGGCCGTGGATGAAGAATCCTTTTCCGAATGGCTGAAAATTTGACTACCATTTTAGAAGATTATGATCTTAACAACATTTTCAATGCCGGAGAAAAAGAGCTTTTTTTATGTGTTTAACTGACAATACTGTGTCTTTGAAAGGTGAAACAGCTCATGGTGGGAAACAAAGCAAAAAGCGTGTAACATTATAAGAGTCCATATTTAGCAGCTAATAGGTGCGAATCTAATGCCTTTAAGCCATTAATGATAGGCAAATCTAAAAAGCCTAGAGATTTTTCTAGAATAAAATTTCTACCCACTGACTACCAGTCAAATAAAATCCTGGATTTACCAACGAAGATTTTCAAAACTGGCTGTAAATATTTGGTAAAACAATGACGATATAGAGGCGTAATTTCTCTTTGCTCATAACTGCACTGCGCATAGATGCACTCCTGAAACGGAATCAGTAAGTGTTCAGTTTTTATGAGTCAACAGAGGATCAAGATTGCAACCTTTGTACTAAGGAATATTCCAGAACTTTAAGGTCTTTTATGGGAAAGACGTTGTGAAAAAAATGCATTGCTGATATTGAAGAAGGTCGTAAGGTATCTATACAGACCCCAGCAGAAACAGTCTTGCTGGGACACTGCTGGCTACCAGCATTGCCAACGGTGACACAGCACTATGTTGCCGCCGCCCAACCGTCAATAAAATGTCCATGGGCAGCTGTTCGAGGCCAGCAGCGGGTCAACAGTGACCACATGGGCCAGCAGTTCGGGCCAGCAGCGGGTCAATAGTGGCACCCCCATCAATTGTCATATGCCAGAACAGGGCCATTAGTTATCCATCACAGGCAGTAGCTGCCACAAGTGGCCCTTCAGCGGCCTTGCAAGCACGTGCCGTTAATGAATGCTAGCCTAATGTGGTCAGCTAGTTTCCCGGCAGTGGCAGCCGGCAATCACGTGACGTAACTGATGGCTTACCGAATCTTGTCCGCTAATTTCCTAGTAGTAGCCATAAAAAATAAAATAAAGAAAAACCGCAGTTTCTTAATGGTACAACCAATGTTTTTGTTTTCCCCTTACGAAACTTCTGTATTACAACACTGCGCTGGGAAAATTTTCTCAACAGGTCCGGAAAAACACCCGTTTGGATCTGGTTGGAAACGAACCAAGGAGTCAAGCGTAGGAAAATCCGACAGGGTGGAGAAAGCAACATCGGAAGACGCGTGTTGATCGAAGGCTTTAATCAGATTTTCCGCAGAACTGGGTCCTGGAGGTGCAGACGCAGGAGGAGGCGTGGCAGCGGAAACGGAGAAAGAGGTACAGTGCTGCCTTGGAGCTGCAGGAGTCAGTGGCTCTGCATGGGGGCAATGTGCCTGCTGATGGCCGTAAGCCTTGCAGCGTGAGCAATGAGGAGAGGTGAGGAGCTCAATCCGGCGGCGCTCGTTACCGCAACGAACATCGAGGAACCGTGGAAACTTTATGAGATGCTCTTCCGACGGGAAGATGATGCAAGCAGTTCTACGGAAAACCACAGATATGTTTATCATCGGGGTCAGAGGGGGAAGAGGAGAGAGTCTTCACGTGGGCAGACTACTCTGCCGCATCAACTAAGTGGAGCACACAGCATATCATCAGAGATCTCCGGGGGTACTGGATGTAGAGAGACCAGAACAGGACGCTGGGTGATGGATTCGGCCAAGAGGTGAAGATCGCCAATCGATAGGCCCCGAGACAAGACAAGCTCGGCATATTCTTTCTTCGAAATATAAACAATCACAGTTCGTGGCTTCCGGGTGAGGTGGGTGATGGCACCAGAAGGAAGCATCTTCTTGAGAGCGGAGCTGTACTGTTTCCAAGGAGTGTTAGGCAGCGCATAAAAACAAACCCCCAACTCGAGGGTCGAATGAAGTCGTTGACCAGCAGGAGTGTTCTCGGGAACATCTAAGAAGATGGTGTCACCGTTGAGAGTAACGTAAGAATCCATAGGGGGCAGACGAGACGAGGAGGAAGCCAGAGGAATACCAGAGGCAGCCGCAGAATACGTGCGTTCAGAAGCGCCTCCTCTGGAAAGCATTGACGCAGCATGAGACAATGTACTGGAAGCAGAGGCGGTAGAAACTGTAGAGGGCAGATTAGCGACGCCATCAGAGACGTCGATGAATTCATCATCGTTAGCAGAGGCCAGGGACGTCGCATCCACGTTCTCAATGGTAGAGTCTGAGACCTGAGAAGGAGAACACGTGCAAATGACTGGAGGAAAATTAAGAGGCTCTCCACTAGCAAGCGAATATGATTGATTGGCTGCGTCTGTCGTTAAAGAAGCGACGCGAGGAGCTACAGCTATACGGGTGGGAACAGCGCCCTCATAGGCAGACGCCATAATCAATGGCAAGGGTTAACGAAGAAAAACGATCGGCTCGGTGTGTAAATCAAAACAGTGATAATGAAAAAAAATGAGCACTCACCCACTCGTGATTGATCTTAAACGAAAGCACAGACCTTTAACTTCGGCACACATACAGAAGAACAATGATGGGACACACAAAACACGTACGTGAAGCACTCAAACACGGAGCTCGTGAAGACACGTGTAGGCCAAAGGTGGACCGACACCGTACTAATGGTATGTCAATAAAGGCTATGTTGCGTTTCTCTTCTAGGTGTCCGGTGACTTTTTTCAATATAGTGTATATCTCTCAGAGTTAAAACATATGTTTTAGTTATGATTAGTGCTCTTACTGAAATTGCAAAATTTATTTTTCTTCAGCATTCACTTTCAAAAGATGCATGGAAGATGGTACATGGTTCTTCAACCGAATCTTGAATACATCATGGACCAACTACAGCCTCTGCAGTGGAGAAAGAAAAGTCGATGTAATCGAAGTATGTAACATAATGGAATAATTTTGACCAGTGTGAAATTTTGCTGATATGGTGTGATTAAGCGGTAGTAATGAAATAAGTTATCTACATGTAAATAACTTGAATTTGATTTTGATTTTTAACACACGTATGAGCCATATCACTACGTCAACTTACCTAATAGCCTGGTGGGCAGCCTTTCTCCGTGGTAATCGCCTTCACTTGACCGCGGAAGGTGTCCTCAAATTTTGCTGTACGAGATGGACAGAATGACAACCTGGAGTTCTGCAAGGGAGCGAGAAATTCGTTTGTACCTGCGAATGCTCGATGGGGGTACAAATGTTGAAGATTTGGCTGCCAGGGTAACATACGAAATACACTATCTGATCAAAAGTATCCGAACATGCCTATCCACAAACTCCCTGTAACTTGAAAGAAATTAATATCGAGTTGGTCTGACCTTTGCTGCTAGTATTGCCTCCACTATGCTGTAAAGGTTTTCCGTGATATTTCGGTACGTAGCTGGGAAAGTTGTCTTCCATTCTGCCACTGAAGTATTCATGTTCTTCCACACCCATCACATCAAACCATTCCTGGAGGGACCTGGCTTTGTGAACGGGGGCAATGGGCTGTTCGTAAAGGAAAACTACCGTCATCGAACTATTTGCATAATGTTGGCAGCACAGAATTGTCTAGAATATCATTATAGGCAGCAACGTTTAGATTCCTGGGCACTGGAATTAGGGGGACCAGTCCACGTCATGAGAAATAGCCCCAGATCATGATGCCTTCTCCACCAAACTTCACAGCTAGCGCAACAGAGCCGGGCAGGTAGCGCTCTCCTCATATCCTATTCACCTAGAATGGTCCGTCTGACTCCCAAATGGTGAAGTATGATGTACCAGTTTGGAGAATGTGTTTCCACTGCTCCAAAGTTCACTGGCGCCGAGCTCTACACCACGCCAACCGATGGTAGGCTTTGAACCTGCTGATGTTAGGTCGGTATGCGGCTGCTCAGTGATGGAAGCCCATTCCCTTCAGCTCACAACGTACTGTCATAGTCAGGGCTGGAACAATTTCATGATGGTTCACCAGTCAAGCAAATATCCCACTCGTCAGCTGAAAATCGACAGACCCGCAGGGTTGTCGATTTTGTTTCGTGCTATAAAGTTTGATTTGTTAAAAATTTATATGAATCTCTCAAATAATATTTTATCGCTAACCTCACTTAAACTGTTAACCATTGTATAATTAAAAAAACTCAGTTTTCTCACTCTGGAGTAGATGATGCAAGAATCTTTTAAGGCTGTCTTTGAATGAGCGTTAGGGTTCATCTCCTATACTATATCCGCAATGTAAATTCTTTTGTACACATTTTCTCGAAGACTATTACTTTGTAGTGTGTGAAAGTTCGAGCACAAATAAAAATGATCCATAGCTAATATGTACCACAATAATTATTTTGAAAAATATTGTTCGAATTTGTTTTTTAATTCGATTTATCTGACTCGAAAGCCTTCCAATTTGGCGCTAGATGGCGCGATACGTTGGGATAGCAGTGTTTCTGTCTGGAAGCAACAAAATCTCTTATTTCTTTCTGATTTTTCTAATTATCTGAGACAAATAGAAATCAATTAATAGAGGCAAAAGTGAGATTGAAATCTTGTCTTCTGTAGATCACCTTAAATCCTACTATACGTTCATTTTTTGAAGAGAAAATGTGTACATTAGCAGAAAACCCTGAATTTGAGCTATAGAAACTCCTCCTACTTACTAAGCTCCACCGACATACTGAGCTCTACCCCCAAATAACATCATTGGTTAAAACGTAACAGCACGTATTTTATCTTTTCATTATGGAGCCAACGAGAGACCGCTGCCATTCTGAATATGGTGAGGTCTCCAGTGATTCGCTGACGCCAACTTCTGGGTCAGTCACTCAAGACGTAAATGCCACACTCAAGGAGTGATTTTCGCGTCATCTATCGCAGAAGATGAACCCTAACACTCATTCAAAGACAGCCTTAATGTTTTAGAACTTTCCAAACAGCACCGCGGAAACACGGATTCTCGTATTTGTCCTTTGACCTACAAGAGCAGTTGGCTAAGCGGCTGCTCGAAAGGCGCATGTGACTCTTACACTGCCTATCTTTTCATATGGCGTTTGGAGAAATGTGCGGCTTCTTGCCTCGTGTTCTTTGTTAAGCGCACCGTGCGCGGTTGGTTTTGACACACTGCGTTGCTGTGCAATTTCTTTCGCGGAGAAACCGGTTTTCCATGCTGGCGCACAATCACGCATCACTTCTGTGACTTAAAATGAGCTTTATTAAGAAACTGATAGTTCTACTTGCCCGACAATAGACATAATAACTTATAAATAGCTGCCGATTGAATTTAAACTGCTCCGCTGAATTCTTTACTCGTCAGCTAAAACTTTTCACTCGTTACAGACGAACAGACGACCGCATTTTTCAAGCCCAGGTCATAATGCTCACATTGCTTCCAGATGCATTTTGGAAAAGTGTTGCAACCTAAGACAGGCAATTTTGTTGCACCACCCGCTTCAGCACTCGGCGGTCCTGCTCTGTCATTTTACGAAGTCTGCCAGTACGTGGTTGCGCTGTTGTTGCTCCTAGGCGTTTCGACTTCGCAATAACATCACTTACAGTTGGTGGCTGCAGGTGCAGCACGGCAAAAATTTCCCGAACTGACTAGTTGCTAAAATGACTTCCTATGACCGTGCCACGTTGAAAGTTACAGAGTTCTGCCGTACGACCGATTCTACTGTTCACGTTTCTTTATGATGTCCGCCAGATCAGATCAGATCATATGTAGAGGATTTTAGGAAAGGAGTGTCTGACCCCAGGTCTTAAGCAACCCTTAGAAATGGGAAGCTAGGAGATTTGGGCTAGAGTGCCAGATAGGAAAGTCACACGGAAGCGAGGTAGAAGACGCCCTTATTTACTACCGGAGTCCGACGGCTAAACGTGCCCATCCGACGCACTGCGGGTATTTAGTGGTTCGAACGTTCGTACCTGCCCAGGATCGAACCTGAGGTTATCTCCATGGCAGTCACGAACGCTGACCACTAGGCCACCCGCGGCCCTACGATGTTCGCCAGAGGAAGTGAGTCCTTTTATATCTGTATGGATCAGGCTGTGACGCATGCGCGCAAATCCACTACTTAAAAGGAATGCTCGGATACTTTTGATCATATAGCGTATTTCCTAATTCAAGAATTTCCTGCCGGATAGCACAAGTCTATCATTGTATATGGAACAATGTAGTGTCAGAAAGCAAACTAAAAAATGTATAAGAAATATTAATACAACGGCCGCTCTATAAAAACTGAGAATAAAATCGCACAAAATGAAGAAATACGTGTACAGCAAAATATATGTTATTCTTTCTCAAAGTATCTTCCCTCGGATGATATCCAACGGTCCCATCGTTCAGTCCACTTTTCAAAGCATGTGACGAAAGCATTTTGCGAAAGCTCGTTTAGCGACCCCTGTACAGCTTGAATAAGGTCTGCATCTATGTTGAATGTTGCGCCACGGAACTTTTCCTTCATTGTTGGAAACAACCAGAAATCGCACGTTCGCGAGGTTAGGACTGTAGCCAGGCTGTGGCATGATTTCAATACTGGATTTCCTAAGAAACTGTTGAACACAAGCAGCCACATATGGGCGAGCGTTATCATGATGTAGGGTCCGCTTGCCCACCAGTTCCGGTAGCGGACTCTTCAAGACTGAAATGTAATACTCAGCGTATAAAAACATAGACCTAAGTCATTGCACGATCCAATTTCATGTAAAAATATCCTCAAGTGCTATACCGAACTATATTTATTTACATGAGGTTAAAAGCTATATACAATAGATTAAAACACAAGATCTTTCGCAGTAGCAGCTACCGCATCATCGGGTGACACATAGCATATAGAACCAAAGTTCTTAAATAGTTTTAATATGATGATATTGAAGAAACTATAAAGCGCCGCCTGACGTTACAGTAATGACATACATCACTGAAATACATTCGTAACGCCCTCTGCAAAAAAATAAACTCAGAATAGTAATTATAAAGGTAATGGTAGTCCATTTAACAAGTTCTTTCAGGCCCGAGGAATATGATACGGCATATCATCATTACAACATTTATTGTATCTGGAAAGCATGTTTATTCACCAGTTCGGTGATAAATGTTGCAATGATGATATGCCGTACCATATTCCTCGGGCCTGAAAGAACTTGTTAAATGGACTACCATTACCTTTATAATTACTATTCTGAGTTTGTTTTGCAGATGGCGTTACAAATGTATTTCAGTGATGTATGTCATTACTGTACCGTCAGGCGGCGCTTTATAGTTTCTTTTTTTTTTTTTTTTTTTTTTTTTTTTTTTTGATTGGAGGTTTAACGACCACCGTGAGCAACTCAATGGGCTATAAGCAGTCGCCCGTCCCTAATTTAGGGTCACTGGTTCCAGGGAAGGGAGAGAGCCAGTGCCGTAAGACAAACACAACATCCATGCCAGACCGGGATTCGAACCCGGACCCCTTCGGACGAATGATCAGAGGCCAACGCCTTAGACCACTGCGTTATAGTTTCTTCAATACCATCATATTAAAACTATTTAAGAACTCTGGTTCCATATATGTGTCACCCGATGATGCGGTAGCTGCTACTGCGAAAGATCTTGTGTTTTAATCTATTGTATATAGCTTTTAACCTCATGTAAATAAATATAGTTCAGTATAGCACTTGAGGATATTTTTACATGAAATTGGATCGTGCAATGACTTAGGTCTATGTTTTTATACGTTACGCACAGCACGAAATGATGTTATAGTGATCATAGTAATACTCAGCATTGACAGTAATTTCTGGTGGAACTGCATGCTGGTAGACTACACCTTTATGATCAAAGAAATTGCCATCATCACCTTCCCAGCTGATTTGGTTTGGCGGACTTTTTTCGGAGGAGGCGAGACTTCCAGACACTCGCTGTGCGCTTCTTGAGTCGGTAGAAATAGTGGACCTATGTTTCATAGGCAGTTATTGCTATGTTTAGAAAGTTTTGATCCTTTGCAATCATTTGCTTCCACTCATGACACACCTGAACTCTGGCTAAGAATTGTTCTCTCGTCAGGTGATGAGGTACCCATCTGGAACACACACGATTCAGCAGTAATTTGTCGCGTAAAAGGTGGAATGCCAACATTTTTGAAATATTAGTTAATGCCGCTATGTCTTCATACATCATTCGTCGATCTTCTTGCAGGATTGCCCAAACAGTGTAACCAATACGCTCCGTAACAACACTTTCAGGTCGACCAGGTCTAGAAGCGAGTTCTGCTGATAAACGCCCGTTTCTGAAATCATGGTTCCATCTAAAAATCATTGCCTCACCCAAACATTTATCTTTGTAAGCTTTTTTCCTTAAATCAACTGCTTCTGGAGCAGTTTTACCCAAACGATGGCGAAATTGTATCGCACAACTCATTTCACTTCTTAACTCTGAATCACTCACCTCCATAGCTGTATGGCGAAATGCAGACGTAAAACTGAAATCGAACCATATTTACGCAAGTTATGACACATAAGGGCATTAGAATGCATTCCGCTCTTATGTCGTAACCTTTGACCCCATTTCGTCCATTTTTAATAGGGTTCGTCCCCAGGAGGTGCCCTACCACATACTAAAATTTCATCGAAATTGAAACATTTTTACGCGAGTTATCGTGCAGACGGACAAAGCTGGAGCATATACGCTTCTTCAACCTACGGTTGGAAAGCATAAATGACACAAATTTGGCTCTTATCCATGGTTCTCTTCATTGTAGCACACTCCTCTTGGAACTGATGCCACTCACGAAGTGACAAGTGCTTTTTTGTGGAGTTGGACGTTTATCGACCACCGTGAGCAACTCTGTGGGCTATAAGCAGTCACTTGTACCTAATTTTGGACCACTAGTTCCAGAGAAGGGAGAAAGCCGGTGCCGTAAGACAAACACAACATCCATGACTCACCGAGATTCGAAACTTGATCCATGTCAGACGAATGGATAGAAGCCAGCACTTCGATTACTACACTACCAGGATGGTACTCAGTGCTTTACAGGCTGCAGCCTTGACGATTTAAATTTCAGACCACACCGCGCGATATGTAAACTCCAAAATTACTTTCCTGATTCAGCAAGATTCGACATTTCATCTGCAACAACAATAACTGTAATTGAATTTTTGAAAATGCGTATGCGGTTTCGAAACAAGGGCCTCCAAACTGTCCTGTCTGGGTATCAAAAACTGGCTCCAACGAGTAGTTGCAATCAGTGAAAGCCGACATTGAGTCCAATGGGTGTTTCTTATTTCTCACTGTGCTCCGTCGCCGTAGAAAGTTGCATTATGAACATCTGACGGACTTTTACCGAGAAAGGATTGTGGAGATGAGAGAAGGTGGAATTTCCTACAGTGAATGGAGTTGATGCGTAGTACAGTATAAGCAGCGGAACGCTAATTTCGTATGCTCTTCCCTTCAGAATTTAAACTTAATACCGCATTTTTTGTATACATTTTTGAATAGTCACTTGATGACGCGCGTATCCGCTGTGCTAAAATATTAGTTCATTTTTATTAATTACTATTAACAGAGTGTCACGTGGATGGTAAAACAATATAAAAAATGTGGTTGGTCGACCCCTACGAACCGTGGACGTTTCAACTTTAATAAGAAGAATAAGAAGAATACGGCACTGTTGGAACAAGAACAAGTGGAAGAAGTAAATATGGAACAGCTTGGACATTCAAGAGCCGATGGTTTCCGATCACATTCCAATCTCCAAACATATGACCTTCCATTGGAAGAAGATCAGCCTACAAAAAGATCATTCCCAGCAGCTAAGGCGAGGAGCATGGAAATAATGTCGGACGTTATTATAACCCTCAATGAATCTATATCGGAAGAAAACCTCGATCAAATACAGCGAATACATAGACAGCGATGAAGAACCAATGAAAAACCTCATGTTAACATTTATTGTTTGGTGTTTCATGTTTGGAAATAATAAAAACAATTTTAAAAAGTTTCTTACTCTAACACAAACAAGAAGTTACCATTCATCTTTCTTTTGATGTTTATTCTAAATTAGTTTGTCTTTAATTCGTCTATCATTATTAATCTTGATGGTTTAGACTTAGCATTACAAAACTTGGAAATAACATATCAAAATATAAATTTTTTGTGCCCTCATCCCCCATTTACCCGAGCGATGCTCTCTGTTCCTGACATTTAAGTTATCCCTTATGCGATAACTTGCGTAACAATGGTTCGATTTCGACGAAATTTTAGTATGTGGTAGGGGACCATCTGGGGACGGACCCTATTGAAAATGGGTGAAATGGGGTCAAAGGTCAAGACATAGGATCGGGATCCATTCTATTGCCCTTATGCGTTATAACTTACGTAAAAATGCTTCGATTGAGACAAAAGTTTATGTTGTTCCGGAAGTATACTTTACCGGTTCTGTTGAATATAATCGAAATGGGGTCAAAGGTCGGGTCAGAGGAGGAAGATTTATTCCACAGCCATTATCCTCGTAACTTGAGTAATGATTTTTGGTATGTTGGAAAGCGTATCATAATCAATGCATTGCATGATTTTACTAACTTGTTTAAATAGAGAATACGATTCGTAAAGAGCAAAAACATAGCCTTCTATCCACAGCTTTTTTACCTGCGCCATTTTCTCAGCAGACGATATGTAACTGCAGCAGATGTTTCTTTCGTGTTAATCAAACACACTGATGCCAAGTTCAGTTCTTTAAACTTCTTTTATTTTCTGTAATGTCTTATCAAAAACAGTCTAAAATGTGTGAACATCCTCCGTAGAAGCGGAAGTGAAGGTCTAGAGGCCCTGATAGGAAAGTGGGTAGACAGGTAGAAATGGTTAATAGTGCAGCAAAGAGAAAAGCGAACTGCCATTGTGGTAGAATACCAGACGATACCAGTGCAGAATGTGCACACATCGAGTGGAAAGAAACAGATGAACTTATTTTTAAAGGGGTGTCCAATATCCCCCTACCACCCTTTTAACTTGCCTTCGGAAGCACCGCGAGTCTTTAATGGTTGGACTGGTCAGGCTGGGATCGAATCCACGACCACCGGAACGGTAATCGAATGCTCTTACCACTGTGGCATTGCGGGTCTAACGGCTTTGAAATCAATTTAGTAAGTCTTGTGTTATACAAAATTAGAACAATTCTTCTGTTTCATCCTTTTTTTATTCGTATTAGCTCTTATTTTTCAGGTGCTCCGTAGAACACATGGTGAAAGTTATCTCATCTATGTAACTACAAGTCTCTTTTCTGTAACATTTCTTTCCTTTGATAAAACATCACAATACAGAGGATGTCGACATCAGAGTTGGAGACGGGTCAAAAATTTTGGACCCGGACCCGACCCGGACCCCTAACTGACCCGGACAAATCTGTTTTGAACTATAAATTCGAAACTCAATTAATATATATATATATATATATATATATATATATATATATATATATATATATATATATATATATAATAACTGAAATCCTTTCTTAATAATAAAATTTGGTTACTTGCTAAATTTTAGTGCCACTGTTTTGCGTAATCCAGAAGTAATGGCTGACTATGACTGTGACCATGGAGTATATTACAAATGGGAATCATTATTTACGATTACACAAATGTATTTTTTTAAATGCATTTAGATTGTTCACTCTTTCCACGCTTTGATGGAGGTGCGCATACTTTCATATGGTCCGTTAGATTTTTGGTTCCATCATCTTTTATTACACTGTCGACATCTTTCTTTGTAATTATACACTTTCCACATTTTGAACAACAAGCGGACCAAACAACATTGAATTATTCACCGGTTTCTTAATGAGACGAAACAATTTCCAGCATTCACTCTTCTACTTGTGGTTTTCGACAAGTACGTACTTGTTGGCCTGGACGCCTTTCTCAACTACCTTAATATTAAATCCATCCATATTAGGAAATAAGGAGTTAATTTCGACATGACATGTCATGGGAACGGGATGTTAGCACATCAATCGAAAACGTCTGAATGCTCAATGTAAAAGATGCGATGTGAAAAGTAACTCTTAGTCATACAGTAAAGCTCGCACGGAGAGAGTGAATCAGCTGAGAAGCAGGCGAATGGCGTTTGCCTGTACCTCGCCCTGGACAATCGCACTGTAAAAGAACGCAAAGGAAATATCTTTTTACGATATGGTGTTGGTGTGTCTGACACGCGTCGGTGGAAATCTCCGTTGCTTTAAGAAAGAAACGACAATATTTTTGCATGGCAAATCATTATTCACTCCGTTGGCACCAGTATCGACTACAGAATTTCACAACGCGCATTTTTCTTTCGAATATATTTTTCTCTTTTCAAAAGTAAAACGGAAATAAAACCGGGTCAAAATCGGATCAGGAACACCTAGACCTCACCCGTTGGACCCGCAAGAAATTGTCGACCCGTTGACCCGTGACCCGTTTCCATCTCTGGTTGACATATGTATTCTTAGAACATTTTTGATAAGAAATTACAGAAAATAAAAGAAATTCAAATAATTGAAATTGGACAGGGTGCTAGATAAACACGAAAGAAACATCTGCTGCAGTTAAATGTCGTCTGCTAAGAAAATGGCGCGCGTGAATAAACTGTGGGTAGAAGGTAATGTTTTGCTTTTTACGAAGAGATATATTCGTATTCTGTAATTAAAAAAACGCTGCGAAGATCATGAAATTAGCATTTCTAAATGTAAAATTAGCAATACTGTTAATAATAGAATAATAGAGGAGAAAATCGCCTAGCACTGCTTTTAATAGGGAAGAGAACACCAAACGAATATCCAAAGAAGGTACGTACTTTTACGACCGTTTCAAAAGTAACGTCCCTGGTCTTAAAACAAAATCCACCGACCCAAAGAGCGTCGTTAAAAATCCCTGTATCAACTGCAAACAAGGTAATAAAAAAAGATTTGAATATGAAAAAAAAACATGATTTCCTCAGCCTTTTGCCTAGTTAAGTGGCTTTACTACCTGGCTATACCTGGGATTTAGGCTTATTAATTTCATATTCCCTTATATGTCATTGAAAAAATCGGGGGAAAATTGATGCTTGCACGAAAGGAAAAAGCTGATTTCACAAATTCGGTCACTACAAATTATTTATTCATAGTGTGATTATTTCAGCACTTGGCCGTACATTGCTGTCACAAATTTTAGTCGAGAATTAAAGCAACTACATGTACAGAATGTATGGAATCTGTAGAATCAAACGGACATAAAGCGTTACGAATTATTTAACACGCGTCCAGGAGACACAGCATTAGAACACTAACTGAACAAAATTCGTTAACAAATAGTTATCGACGATCAAACGCATCACATGCTTTCGGTTTCAGACGTCTTTGAGGGGCGAATCTCCGGGATAAAAAAGTTATAAACGTATCTTTGTTTCTGCGTATATATTTCTGTTTACCGATGCATTAAAAATTCCATGCCTATTTTAAAAATTTTGACCGGATTCCGGTGAAATTTCGTGGGAATCCTCTTATTACCAGTTCATGGTGTTCATAAAAAAATTTCATCCCGTTTCGTTAAGATTTCGCAAAGTTCGGTTTTGCATTTTTATGCACAGTTCTTAAAGAATTGAAACACCTGTGGATGTGCCGCGGCGATGAATGCAGTCACGTGCTTTCAGATTTGGAACATGAGTTTCAGACGTCTTTGAAGGGTGAATCTCTGAGATAAAAAAGTTGAAAACGTAGCTTTGCGAATATTTTATGAAACTGGCTGAAATTTTGATGGACACCATAAATTGTTAATAGGAACATGACCTCCAAATGCCGCCTGAATCGGTAAATACCTTTTTAAGTTAGCCGTAAAAAATTTTATTAACCGTTTCTGCGTATATATTTCCGTTTACCGATGAATTAAAAATGTCATGCCTAATTTAAAAAGTTTTGACCGGATTCCGGTGAAATTTTGAGTGACTCCTCTTATTACCAATTCATGGTGTTGATAAAAATTTCAGCCCGTTTCGTTAAGATTTCGCAAAGTTCGTTTTTGCATTTTTGTATGCACAATATTTCTCAAAGAATAGAAACACCTGTGGATGTGCCGCGGCGATGAATGCAGTCACGTGCTTTCAGATTTGGACCACGATAATGATGACCTAACAAACGACGCTGACTTTATTGATTAGGTTATTAATTAATTCATAACTCGCGAACCGTACAACGCAAAGATCTTAAAATAGTTGCGTTGACCTAGAAATTCCAGTATTAATAAGCTATGCAAATTTCACGATGCCACAGTTCGGCGTACGAGAGTTTTTGCTGCTTCAGAGAAACAGACGTTTTGTGTTTTGTACATAAGATTGATTAAGCATTGATCTATATAAACGACTGTTACAAAAAATGGTCGATTTACTATAGCAAAAGAGCAGAAAAAGACTTACAAATTTGGTTTCAAGAACACACAAAAAAGTTTCAGTAGTAAGATTCGTTCGTGATTATTGCTTGTTTCTCGTACAATGGGAAATTAAAGTTAAGAAAAGTTCAAAAGAATGTTAAAATCAACTCTACATATTGCCAAAATAATGTTTTAACTCCTGCATTTAAAGAGTAAATATCATTCTTTTATCCACAGAGCCTTCAAAGAGTAGATCCCCATCAGAATAAGGCTACGAGTAATAAATTGAAATCTACCATTCTATTTCTTGAAAAAATGAAAAATGAGATGGGTGTCAAGTCTATACCTTTTTCTCATATTCCTTCAGTGTCCCCTGACTTGTCACCAATGGACTATTCTGCCTTCGGACTGCTAAAAAGAGCGAACGTAGACCTAAAACAATAATTGGACTATGAAAAGTGGTGGAAGAGGAGTGGAATAAAATACCACTACCGATTTTAAGAAATACCCTGTTATCTTGAAAATCCAGATGTAGGTTCATAGTCCAGCGTAATGGCTATCAGATAGAACATTTAAGAAAGAAATCGTTGTATTTTAAACATTCATTATATTACTAGAAAAATGTTCTAAAAATGTTTGAATTAAAGACCTTTAAGATACATAGACTGGGAGTTCTTGTGTAAATGAAGGGCAGCAGCTGGCGACATTTTGATCGCAGAGCTCGTATGGCAGAACGGCATGTTTCCTATGTAAAAACAACGTTAATCAAGTTCTTTTACCTGCGAGAAAGAAGGAATTTTACGCTGTCATAATACTACGTATTAAGTTTTTTTCAATGGAGAATAAATATGGCGTTGTAGCTTTTAACTTACGATTAAAGAAAACATCATTATCGTAATTTTGGGGGATATGAAATAATTGAAGGGAAACGTCGCTTGTCCTACGTGTACAATATGTTTCGGCTTCAGGTGCTTACAAACTGCGTGATCTAGGTGCTTAAAATTCGTATTTCACAATCTGAGTAATATCAAAAATAATTTTAATGTGGCTATTTGTTTATTTTTAAGAGAAGTTGCGGAAAACAAAACTTTTTATTGGAGCTTTTTCCGATTAAAAGACTTTTAATTGAAGGTTATGAGTTCATAATAGCTACTGAACGGGAGAAAAAAATACGTAAAGTGAAATATGATAGAAAGAAATGCTCTCTTCACGTAATTTAGAGTTTATTCTATTTCAAATCTCGGGGATTAAAAGTCTCGGAAAAGAGAATTGTTTAAATTGAAACATTTGTAGCTCATTAAACATTTTTATTAAATTGAAAATTTGTTTAGCTCATGAAATCTGGCTATATAATTTTCTGAAATACTTTACAATATATACATACTATTATAAAAACAAAAAAATAATAAATCTTACTGGTTATATATATATAAAAGGGATGTAACTGATATAAACATGCGAACGCCTTTAGTAAACAACGAGATGTGACAGCTTCTCACCATACAACGCTGAACTTCAAATTTCGCACGGTTAACTTACGGTTTTCCAATCTATGTATCTTAAAGGTATTGGGTTTAAACACCCTCTGTATGCAGGCAAATTCTCGAAAATATGTTGAAAATGAAAACGTGGATTTTGTGCTTCAAACCCATGCTCTGTTGCTGCCAAAATTTCAGTGGTGGATCTTGAAATTTGTTGGTACTAAAAACATGGCATGTTGGATATTGATAATTCTAAATCAATGTGTCATCTAGTTTTAAATTCTGTGAAAGAATAGCTTGAGTAAAAAGCTGTTAGTGGGGGAGGGCACTTTAACCTTGCGTATGTGAAACAAAATTTGTTCAGATTTTCATGTGATCTCTAGAAAGCAAAGCCACATACTAGACAGCAGTATCAACAGAATAAAGAAAATAGTCGTGAAAAGTGCTCTCCCGAAAAGAAACCTGACATCACTATTAGGGTTAGTGTGTCAGAGTAAATGATGTGACGATGTGGGGGTGCAGAAAGATAAAAAAAAAGTATTTCTCAAGAGATTCTCTATTCCTGTGCTTGCACCCAAAACGGGGTCAGGCAGCAGCTCTCTTTACCAACAGAAAAAATCCCACTGGTATTGAGAAGCGCCGAAGCGAAAGGAAGGAAATAAGAAGACGTAAAACCGTTTTCTTAAAGAATACGCACCTACTAAAATGAACGAAGCGCTTCTGTTTCGGTGCAATGACTAATTTATTTTGTTCGTACCGTAAACTTTATCTAAGAGTGCTAAAATTTTGTCTCATTTGATTTGCAATAAATTCTTGCAAAAATGACTGCGTCGTTAAGAAATTGAAGGTAGGTAAAATAATCTCAATAAATATTTATCCCGTTGTATTCCCAATATATTTCAGATATTGAACTGGGAACTGTGACGTGCCTGCCCAGCAGGACGCACACGACATAAAGGCAGAGAGCAGCGACAACGAACGTCCGCGTAGCTCAATTGGTAGAGCGACTTATTCCGGAATGAGGGGACCCGAGTTCCAGCCCCGGCGTGGACAAAAATGAAGGAGAAATTTACTTTGTTATAATGGCGCCCGAACAGGGACAGATGACCCGGCCGTTCAAGATCTCACAATGGTGTGATGTTCTTTCCACACCGCGAGATAGGAAAAATCAGAGAATCCCTTTTCCAGTGCTTCCAAAAATATATGTGTGTGACGTTGCATTCCACACACTAGATTGACTGGGAGTTCTGAAGTACGTTCTACAGCGAATGACTGCCTGCGACGATTCATGGTCACGGCGGACCCGTGGGCAATGCCCCCTGCACTCTTTCAGGGTGGGGGAGATGTGACGTGCCTGCCCAGCAGGACACACACGACATAAAGGCAGACAGCAGCGATAACGAACGTCCGCGTAGCTCAACTGGTAGTGTGACTTATTCTGGAATGAGGGGACCCAGGTTCGAGCCCCGGCGTGGACAAAAACGGCGGAGAAATTTACTTCGTTATACACTCTCTACCAACAAGTAATTGGACACCTGTGATCGCAAAGGAAAACGAAGTTTATTCACCTTCAGTAGTTGGTGGAACCTCCACGAGCGGCGATTACAGCTGCGACCCTCCGGGGCATACTCTCAACCTGGAGTTGAACGACGGATAGCGGTTTTTTCTTCCCCTCGGCTTGGAGAAGACAGGTCAGTTCCTTCACCGATTTCCGACGGTGGGTGCACCTCTTAAGTCGACGCTCCAGTTCGTCCCAGAGGTGCTCGATAGGGTTAAGGTCCGGGCTCTGCGCAGGCCAGTCCATTCGATTAACCCCACTGTCACCATACCAAGCCATGGTGGACCTCGCAACATGACAGGTGGCATTGTCATCCTGAAAGTAACATGGATCCACCCTGTAAAACTGCCACAACGTAGGAAGCGCATGGTCATCCAAAATGGTGCAGTAGGTCTCAGCGTTGAGTCTACCAGGTATTGCGACCAAGGGTCCCGTGCCATACCAGGAGAAACACCCCCATAGCATAATTCCACCGCCGCCGAACTTCACAGTTGGCAAAATACATTCCGGCAGGAGACGTTCTCCAGGCAGATGCCAAACCCAGACCCTGCCATCCGAACGGTAGAGAGTATACCTTGATTTGTCATTCCAAAGAACCTGTTTCCACTGTTCAACGGTCCACTGTCGACGTTCTTTGCACCATGTTAGCTGAGCAGCGCTATTGGACTTGGTGATCAAAGGCATGTGGGCGGCAGCACGTCCATGATAACCTAGTAGATAGGCCACCTTACGGATGGTGTTCATCGATAGAACACTCCCGGATGCCAGTTGAAACTCCTCGCGAATGTGGCCCATCGATTTCGTGCGGTTCTTCAGAATTTCTCTGGCCACCACCCGTCGGTCTGTAACTCCCAGTTTTGTAGGTCTGCCGGGTCGGGGCACGTTCTGACAGTCACCTCTCATCTTCCACCTGCCAATCACGTAGGCCACTGTAGATTTTGGGTACTTCAACTTGCTGGATATGTCACGCATGAATCTGCCATTTCTGTGATGCCCGACGATTACACTTTTCTCGAAATCAGAGAGCTCCGAATTGCGTGGCATCTTGCATGCGACTGGTGGCGTTGTTGTTTCCCACACGATATTTACCGGCGTTGGCCGTGACGTGTATCAGAACCGCAGATGTCGTCAATTGCAGGGGTGTCCAATTACTAGTTTTTAGATAATTTAGAACACAAGGGAGGAAAGATCAATGTTAATTGTTTCACCCACCCAACTTCGTTTTCCTGGACACATAGTCATTTTTACAAGTACCCCCTCAGAACTGCAAAGTATGATCCAAGAACTTGTTCGCAAGAGTAAATAAGAGGATGTAAAGATGAATTTATACACTGAAGAATAATTGAATTAGAGACAGCTGGCGTTATACAAATATGGCGCGGTGGGCGGCTTTGTAAATGGAAACGACATGACGTATGCAGCGATCCGACAATATAAGGAGTGATGCGACGGGAATCAGTAAGAGTCGGACGCAGTATGGGTAAGACGAAGGATATAAGCGCATTGGATCGTGGGCAAATTTTCGAGGCCCGACGAATGGGTCACTCCATCTCGGAAGTCGTGCAGGCACTGGGATTTTCACGAGCCACTGTGTCACGGGTGCACCGTGAGTACATCGAATCTGGTAAAACCATTCCGGCAAGTGCCAACTGCCGTGGACAACAGCGTGTGGATGAGCGGGGTCATCTTTGGCTAGCTCGCATTGTAACAGCGGATAGACGGGCCACAGTGCAAGAAATCACTCGGCAATTTAACGCTGGTGCACAAAAACGTATAAGCAGCCACACCGTCCAGAACCATCTCCTCGCTATGGGGTACAGAAGCCATCGTCCCACGAGGGTACCGCTGCTGACCGCACATCACATGGTGCAAAGATTAGCATGGGCGCGGGAACATCGCCACTGAACCCTACACATGTGGGAAAATGTTGCTTGGACTGATCAGTCGAGATTCACGTTGGTACATGCGGATGGCAGGATACGAGTACGGCGAAAACCACATGAAGCGATGGATCCTTCTTGCCAGCAGGGTACTCTTCATGCTGGTGAGGGTGGCATTCTCGTCTTGGGACTGTTTACGTGCACTGAATAGGGACCTCTGGTACGTGTGACACCGTCCCTCACAGGTCAACATTACCGGGATATTCAGGACGACCATTTGCTCCCGTTTGTGCGTCTTCAACATCCCACTGGGGACCTCATCCTGCAACAAGACAATGCAGCACCCGAATTATATCCGAATGGTTGGATGAACCCTCCACCAACGTGACCTCGCTTCTTTGGCCAGCTAGGTCACCTGACTTCAATCCCATCGAGCACATCTGGGATGCCATCGAGAGAGATGACCTCCCTCCATCAAATCTTCGTGAACTGTGGGAGCTTGTTCAGGGGTCGTAGATCCGTATGGCTTCCCAACGCTTCCGGTGTCTTATCGAGTCCATGCCGAGACCAATCGCCGCCGTCATCAGGGCGAAAGGTGGTGGTACACGTTACTAGACAGGTATCTCTAATTCAATTGCTCTTCAGTGTAGATTATACACTGGTGTCCAAAACTATCGTGACAAACACAAAATCTTCAATAACGCAAAATACAATCAACAGCGTTTAATGACAGTTGGTACAGACGTACATATATCGAAAACAAAGCAATATAAAACATCAAAGCAATGCCATCCCCGCATGAAGAAAAAGCATGCGCATGATAGCATGGTAGTCCAAAACTGATGCAGCAAGTGGCGGGGATTTAGATGGGCTACTAGGGAGTATTATTACCCTGAACAGCGATATAGCTTGCAGAACGAACCCTCATACTGTTTACAGGGCTGTGAATGAGAATTTGAGACAATACAGGTTCCAATCCTCCACCAAGGCGCGTCGGAGTGCTTGGAGAGGTCTGGGAGGCATCTGCCGGCTTTCCATTGCTGTTCCTGGGGTACCCGGGATATGATCTATCGGGTTCCCATCCGGAGATCTCGAGGGGCACTCTATCCTGTGAATATCCACACTCTCCAGGCATTCATCGATTAGCCGAGCCCCATGGAGACGGGCTTTATCGTCTATGAAAAGGAACTGAGTGCCAACAGCTCCGCTGAAAATCCGTACACAGGGCTGTAGGATATCATTCCTGTAGCGTGCAGCAGTCATTCTGAAAAACCTGGAAACACGTGCAACGTCGTGCATCCATCCAAACGTGATGCCAATCCAAACAATGTGTCCTCCGCCAACGTTTTGGTCAATTTCCTTAATACTGGAGGAAAGATTCCGGCATCCTGCTTCTCTTCAAAATGTGCGCAAGAATCCAAGTTTAGGTTGTATTGCAACTCGTCATTGAAGCGAACACAGGCCCATTGATCAGAGGTCCAGGGATGATGTTGTCGGGCCCAATTCAAACGGACCTTTCAGTGTGATCCAGCGAGTGGGATACAGACCATTGGCCTTCTTGCATACAGACCTTTCTTGTGGAGTCTTCTGCAAACTGTCTCGATATTGCGGTTTCCGTAGCAGTGGAAAGTTCTTGCGACAGTTGTTTGGCTGTTGACTCCTTATAACTGCGACCTGTTAAGAGACAAATACTGGTCGTCTTGACCTGTTGTGGCTCTTGGGAGTCCTTGTCCCGGCCTTCTGGTTATTTTACAGGTTTCCTGAGACTGTATCCTGAAATTGGAGACCAGTTGTCTGGACACATTCATCCATCTTACTACCGCAGCTTGCGATTGCCCTGCTTCCAATCTACCGATCGCTCTCCATTGTAAAGAGTCATCAAGCAACGAGCCGGAGCCATTTTCCCACTAACTGTCCAACTCAAGCTTCAATTGCCGCCCTATCCCCCGCTCAGAACAACGTTCATCAAGGTTGCGCGCCTGCAAGGTCGATAGTGAACGGTCGTCATTTGCATATTTCTATAGCAGCTAGCACAATGTTTCTTCAGTACGTAGATTTAGCGTTTCCACTCGACAATGTCCTCGAAACATCTCTACAATCGGTCGTCTGGGTTTGAGCATATTCTCAAATTTATGTTCGTAATGGTAGTTTTCGACGCCAGTGTAGAATTGATGTACAATTATTTTACAAATACTTAAGATTTAGGGTTTAATTTAGAAGTATGTGATGACTACATTTATCTTGGACAACAGATATTAAGTGAGGGTCACATCGAAGGAGAAATTAATAGACATATAAAACTTGCCTGACGTGCATTTGGAAGAAACAGCACAATTTTCAGGAGTAATCATTGTGTCTTAAAGGGCAAGTGTTTAAGCAGAGTATGCTTCCGGTTCTTACTTAGCTATCGGAGACATGGACCTTGACTAAAACAGACAGACAGACGCTGCGTACTATGCAAAGAAGGATGGAAATGTCCATGTTTGATGATACTGAGAAAGATAGGTAAAGGAACTCTTGAGTCAGGAAAATGACAAAAGCGCCTGGCATCATGATCAAGGTAAAATCCTTCTGGTGGAAATAGGCTGGACAAATACTACTGAAACATTACCACCTTTGGATAACTGAAATACTACAGTAGATACCAGTGGGAAATGGGTGGATAAAATTTAAAAGCATGCAGGGGTGTCATGGTAAAGAATAGCTCAAGACATAGTCTTGGAAGAGATTTGGGTAGGTCTTCAGCCAGCAGTAAATGGACAACCGTTGATGATGATTTATAAATCTACTAAACACTGGCAAGTGAGATGTAATTCTGCCTCCTCCAGGAGTTTAAGTGTTGACGTCATTTATTGTAAAGATTGAATTTAAAACTCTAAGTTAAACTTCGTTAATACCCAATCATGTATTTTATGAAAAGAAGACCAAAATTAACTGTTATTTTCAAATATCATACCAAATATCCCTTTAACAAGAAGTAGTTATATCTCTGTGGACAGAACATTCTTTCAACATATTATTAAAGCGGCTTTATGAACGATTTTGAAAATATGTGCTGATCAGAAGGACGAGGAATTTACTTAAGATGTTTACTTTTAATAATTTTTGAACTCTAAATAACATCAGGTTAAGGAAACCACATTCACTGGAATCTTATAAAGTACACTGGCCGTCAAAGGTTAAGCACGGTAATCAGAGTAGTTCTCCTCTGCATCAATACACTTGCCTAAGGGTTACGAGGCTGTGAATCCCACAGGGATAAACTTTCTAGCCGGTGACAAATGGTGGCAAACAGTCGGACACACAGCTTAGTCGTTTGGGAAGTTCTGCTTCACGAGGAAATGGTACCCATACCGTAAGGGATGAGAATCCGTAAAAGCGTAGTCTGAGGAATATAGATGGTGGATTTGTTGAACGGTCATTTGAAGACATACGGGCGATCGTTCTCGTAAAACAGGAGGACTGTATGCCTATTGAGCAAAACTGGCTCCTTGGTTCGAAGCTTTTTGTACATCTGCTCCATTTCAGCAGGGTAGCGATCCGAATTGGATGGTCTCACTTTGTCGGAGAAATGAATGAAAGAACAATCCGGCAGCAGACATCCATTCGAGAACCTGCACTTTCCGCGAGTGTAGGGGTGGCTTTGGACAGTATTTAGTTGACTCTCCGTGGTATCCAACCACTGTGCTGATTGCTTACGATTATTGGCGAGGACCAATTTTTATCATGGTTACGATCCGTCTGTGCCTGGCAAGAAGGAAATTATTGGCTGATGTCAATTCCTGTTTAACTCTGACATCCAGCTTTTTCACCTTCCTAAGGATCGCCAAGTGCTGGAGAACCATCGAATGGTACACACGGACCTCTGCTGCAAACTCACGGACACTTTCCCGTGGGTTAGCTTCCACGTTATTCTTCAGTTCCACATCTGTTACAGTTATTGGTGGACGCCCACGAGGAGCATTTGCAATTGACGTGTCTTCTGCGTGGAATTTTGTGAATCATCAGCATATGGTGCACTCATCTGCACTGCCCTGTTGTAACGCCGCATTAATATTTCGGGCCGCCACACCCATAAAATGTCCAATTGTGAACTCATACAGATAATTTACGCGCAACTGGCCAGTCTCCATGGTTCACTATGACAGGAGACTATGCACTCGCAGTTGAACCTTGACACGAATGAGGCGCACAACGCATATACCAGATTCACAACGATTTTGTGACGTTTCTGGATGACACACCATTCCGCTGGAATGTTCGAACATATCCACCATCTGAAGGCAGGCGTTTCATCTGCACTAACTCAATATTTTCCTCATCGTGAAACTCAGAGGTGGAAAGCCGTTGGACGGTTAGGAAGTGGCCATTCGATCACGGAGGTAGTTCGATTCTTGGATGTCAATCATTCTGTGATTTCAAGTCCATGGAACCAATTTCACGTAAGTGGGAGAGCTGTTCGAGGACCTGTTTGGGTCGCCCAAGAGTGAAAACCGCCCGAAGATAAGCTGCGTTGGCCAGACGAAATTAGAAAGTAACAGCACACAAGCTGCATTCTGACCTCAAGAAAACATATCGATCTCTTCGGTAACCAGAAGACTCCAGAATTGTATTCTGTAAGCCGGTAGAGGTGTTGTATGAGTGCCGTCATGTGCCAATCGCAGGAGCGTCCACTTCAGAGGGTGCCAAGATCCTGACGAATGGACCTTGAAGTAATGGCGTGTTTTCTTGTTATTCACACATGAGTCACGTTTCTCTTATGAATTGGAAAGTAGACGTGAATTGGTCTCGCAGGAGACACGAATCCACGACATGTCAAAAAACATCATCGAACGAAATGCTTATGGTAGTGTGACTATATGGGCTGATTTTTCAACGGTTGTCTGTAATGACATACAGCACTCACACCCAAAAGTTCCTGTGGTTGCAGCTAAGTACCGTAATGCGATTTTCGATGCCTATGTGAGACCGTATGCCATTTCGCTTGTCACTGATTTCATCCTAATGGATAACAACGCATGTCCTCCCAGAGCTACTGTCGTCGACAAATATCTTAAAGAAGAAGGTGCACAAAGAATGGAGTGGTCTGCATTTTTTCCAGACCTCAATCCCACCAAACATCTGTAGGATACCTTAGGAAAGATTATTAATGTCCTCCAGCCTCCTCCCCGAGCTCCGGATACCTCAAAATGATTCTTATTTGCCATTCGCAGTTATTGCCTTCCCCAATTTTTAAGGCGTAAAAAAAGTAATAAACTAAGATCCGTGCGTTTTATCGGTCTATGAAAATACTCTTACAGAGATAGATTGAAGAAGAGGCGAAACCATTCGCAGAAAAAAGGGCCCTAAATTTAAGCCCTTTGTTTATTCTTGTCACACGCAGTTATTGGGCTGCTTTTGAATGAGAGGGCTCTTCTCAGATCATGACTACACGTATTCAGATGTTCACAGTTATGCTTGGGTTGCTTTGTGCTAAGTACGGTATTTTTTTCCGCGTTACGCATTCATCACTAGACGACTGTCCGAATAAGGATACATTTTATTGACTCTTAGAGTTACACTAAAAAGAGCTGCCGCCTCATCGAGGCGCCTACGTCTTCGTTTCGTCTACTGTATTTTATAAAAATATGTTTTTTATTCGCTCGCCTTAATTTACCCAAAACATGGACAGAAAAATTTGAAAACACTTCACGTTGGAAGGGAAAAAATAGGAAAGCTTTGGGTTCTGGTAATAGAATAGATGATGTCGCAGAACAATTTTTTATTGTTCCTTCAGCGGTGTCTACCATATCAAAAGATGCTGATAAAACGGAAAACGAGCTAGCTGATGAAGGTTTGGGTCCTCAGAAAAAACTCGATGACATTGACAAAGCTCTTTTTCTTTTGTTGTAAGACATTAGATCAAAGATCATACCCATCAGTGATCCAGCAACACGCAAAAAAGTTACTAGATTTGACTAATTTGACGAAATCACTTGAGCATGGGAATTTTGCAGCGGGTAATATCGTATTTCAAAAGAATGTACACCTGATTTCCATTATTTTGGCAATATGAAACAAATACTCGGTGTCTTAAAGCTCGTGAAAAAGACGTTTGACCTACAAATTATCATATCAATTTTCAGATGAAAGAGCACATTTCCTACTTTACCCCATATACAGTGTTTCATAAACATTGTAACTGGGGTTTATTTTCTCAACGGTTGGTCATAGACATATACACTATCTACCAACAAGTAATTGGACACACCTGCAGTCGACGATATCTGCAGGCCTGATACACGTAACGGCCGCAGCCGTTAAATATCGTGTGGGAAACAACAACGCATCCAGTCGCATGCAAGATGCCACGCAGTTCGGAGCTCTCTGATTTCGAAAAAGGTGTAATCGTCGGGTATCACAGAAATGGCCGATCCATACGTGACATATCCAGCGAGTTGAAGTACCCAAAAACGGCAGTGGCCTACGTGATTGGCAGGTGGAAGATGAGAGGTGACTGTCGGAATGTGCCCCGACCCGGCAGACCCACAAAACTGGGAGTTAGATACCGACGGGTGCTGGCCAGATAAATTCAGAAGAACCGCACCAAATCGATGGGCCACATCCGCGAGGAGTTTCAACAGGCATCCGGAAGTGTTCTTTTCATTAATACCATCCGTAAGGAAGCCCATCTGCTCGGTTATCATGGACGTGCTGCCGCCCACAAGCCTTTGATCACCAAGTCCAATAGCACTGCTCGTCTAACGTGGTGCAAAGAACGTCGACAGTGGACCGTTGAACAGTGGAAACATGTTCTCTGGAGCGACGAATCAAGGTTCAACCTCTAATGTTCGGATGACAGAGTCTGGGTTTGGCGTCTGCCTGGAGAACGCCTCCTACCGGAATGTATTGTGCCAACTGTGAAGTTCAGCGGCGGTGGAATTATGCTACGGGGGTGTTTCTCCTGGTATGGCACAGGAACCTTGGTCGCAATTCCTGGTAGACTCAACGCCGAGACCTACTGCACCATTTTTAAAGACCATGCGCTTCCTACGTTGTGGCAGTTTTACGGGGTGGACCCATGTTACTTTCAGGATGACAATGCCACCTGTCATGTTGCGAGGTCCACCATGGCTTGGTATGGTGACAATTGGTTTAATCGAATGGAATGGCCTGCGCAGAGCCCGGACCTTAACCCTATCGAGCACCTCTGGGACGAGTTGGAGCGTCGACTTAAGGGGTACCCCCACCGTCCGAAATCGGTGAAGGAACTGACCTGTCTTCTCCAAGCCGAATGGAAGAAAATACCGCTAGCCGTCGTACAACGCCTGGTCGAGAGTATGCCCCGGAGGGTCGCCGCTCGTGGAGGCTCCACCAACTATTGAAGCTGAATAACCTTCGTTGTCCTTTGCTATCACAGGTGTCCAATTACTTGTTGGTAGATGGTGTACTTCTTGAAGAAGTACCACAACGAGACTACAGAAAGCAACCCCGTTTTTCTAGTTGCAAAAGTCCCTGAGATATCAGCGATATGAATTATGAACATCTGCCCGGTTAAACCCTATTTTTAGTGAAATTATAGTATGTTTATCATCTGTGTATAGATGTTTGACAGTTGAGTCAGCGTTCTGGTTGCACTTACATCGACAATATTTTTGGTGGACAATAAGGTCCCTTTACATGAGCGCTCTTGGACTTCAATGCAAATTTTAATTAGTCATTCACATCACCTCATGCAATTCTGTAAACCGTTATACGACTTTACTGGTACTAACTTCCTTTTCATGGCATAATATCAGCTGCAGGTGATAATAGTCGGATACAGTAACGCGGAGCACTTCGAAATGGTGGTTAGTCCCACCAAAACACACCAGTCCCAACTGCAACGCTGAGGCGAATGTCAACATCATGCATATAGCGGACATACGTGTTGTAACTCCGCAAAATACAGGGCTTCGTGTATTTGAAATTCATATCGCTAATATCTCAGCGAGTTTTGCATCTAGAAAGACGTGGTTGCTTTCTTTCAACTACTTAATACGCGATGCAACGTTTCTGAATGGATACGGTTCGCTGCTGGGGCCATATGGAAATTTAGATTTCTTATTTCTGTAGAAATACCACTCACGGTTGTGAAACTGCCACGACAGAATTCTACTCTTCATTCTGGTACTTCAGTTGGAGGTTTATGTCTGCTACCAATCGCTAAGGAATAAATCCCGGTTAAAATGTTTATGGAGCACCCGGCACACCTGAGACTACTGTTTGAGAAATAAATAAGGAATATTGGAAACTATTCAATAGTAGTAGGAGACCACAGCTTCCATAACGTGACAGTATGATTGAAATCCGTGTAACTGTGATTTAAGCATCAAATGACATGATTGCCCTTCTTCTGAGAGAATATTTTGAAGAATGCGTTACTGTTGTCTTTTGTAACAGGACGAATATTTGGTCAATTCAAGAACTCATCGAGTTCGTCTGCTACCTAAACAAATATTCAGCTCGAGAAAACTTCCAAGCTGCCGAATAAACGTGTAGGTTTAGGAAAGAGAGGAACTAGAAAATGGGAACATTTATCACATTAAAAAAACAAGCGACAGATTACTGAAAGTTAATGAACTGTTATCTTTTTATTATGACAGAGTCTGACATGCAGTTGAACAAATGATAGCTTTTATCACTTCGGGAGCTCCCCATTTTACCTTTGATGGTTTGTCATCTGTCTTTCATGTGACTCCAACAGAATTATGTCCAGTTACATGAAATATGGTCGGAATTATCGACGTAATAGTGCTTCCTGCACACTTTTCACAGTCAGGTTCGTGCTTGTGCACGATACGGCGCTGCGAGTTCATTGCTCACAGAAGTAACACAGTGCAAAAGATAGGAGAGGTGATTAAAACAAATAACTTTTAATGGCAACATAATAAGAAAAATGACCGTTATAACTTGTTTTCTTATTTTGGTAGCAAAACAATTTTAAACTCTTTCTCTCTCTCTCTCCCTCTCTCTCTCACACACACACACGCGCACGCAGCACGTATCACAAAAAATGCTTTATCTTTGGTCTCATAAATTCCGTCAAAATGTCACCGACATAAGGACGACTCAGAAAACCTGAAAATTTATGCCAGAATCGAACTCAGATTTTTCTACTTCTGTCCAATTATTATCGCCATTAAACCGCCCAGAGCATGGTGGGAATACATTCTTTTGCGTGACGCAATGATTACTCGAACGCAGAATTAAAAGAATGAGAGCTGGATTCTTGTTCTAAGAGAGATACAGTTTTCACGAATGGCTGGCCAGAAGAGTGACAGATGGTTAGGGCACTTTTTGTTTCAAAGAAATTAATTTTCTTATCGTTTCCTTTGGTAATTAAATATTGATTGATGTCTTCTATATTTCTACAAACAAAACGCTGTACTTATGATACGACACATCTGAAATACCCATCTTATCTTTTCAAAAAACTTAACAGAACATTACGCGACTAATTGGTACTTAGAAACCTCTGAGTAAAGCAAACACCATGAAGTAAATTAACTTTAACGTAGGTAAAATAGCGATGCATTCCAAAGTAAAATGGAAAACGCTGTTCATATACAGAGTGATTATAAACCCCTTCAACAAAACAAGAAGGGTGATAGTACAAATCAAGATGAACAATGTCTGCAATAAAACCTACGGCCGCATTGCACTCCTAACGCCAGAAAAGAGCACGTTCGAAAAACGTCCAGCAGGCACACGGAGTTCCAACCAGTGCATGAGAAGCACAATATGAAAATCAGGTGCGCTGAACACGTGCGTAGACAATAAGGAGCAAACATTTAAAAACGCAGCCAAACCCGTTCAGCGATATTACCGTGCAAACATCACATGAAAATTAACGTATACGTCTGACCGGCGCAATGTAGCGTGTGTTCCTGGAGCAAGTGCTTCCCGGTCTGTTGCAGGATGTTCCGCTCACCACAAGGAGGGCCATGTGGTTTGTGCATGATGGGGTTCCAGCACACTTTGCCACCGAGGTCCATGTGGTTTGTGCATGATGGGGTTCCAGCACACTTTGCCACCGAGGTTCATGTGGTTTGTGCATGATGGGGTTCCAGCACGCCACCGAGGTTCATGTGGTTTGTGCATGATGGGGTTCCAGCACACTTTGCCACCGAGGTCCATGTGGTTTGTGCATGATGGGGTTCCAGCACACTTTGCCACCGAGGTCCATGTGGTTTGTGCATGATGGGGTTCCAGCACACTTTGCCACCGAGGTTCATGTGGTTTGTGCATGATGGGGTCCCAGCACACTTTGCCACCGAGGTCCATGTGGTTTGAGCATGATGGGGTTCCAGCACACTTTGCCACCGAGGTCCGATACTTCCTAAATGCGACATAACCTGGGCGCTGGATTGGACGCGGTGGACATGTGGCTTGGCCTCCATGCTTCCCGGGACTTTATCCAATGGACTTCTTCTTCTGGAGGCATATAAAAACATTGGTGTGCGAGACACCTGTGAACTCCCTGGAAGATCTCGTCGGGTGAATCGCTGTTGCTGCGCACAAGATCAACACCACACCGGGAGTCTACGAGGGGGTGCGACAGTTCTCCATTCGCCGGTGTGGGCTGTGCAACGACGCCTTTGGACGCCAGTTTGAGCAGCTACTTTGAGTATTTCTCTGATGCGATTGGAATTGTGAAACCCATAAATTAGGTATGTCTCTTTGTTTTCACTGTTGAAGGCACAACGCGGATATGTAACTTTACTCTTATCTGGCACTAAGATTGGAAATCGGCCCTAGGTTCCATTGCAAGTATTGTTCGTCTTGATGTGTACTATCATCCATCTTGCTTTGTTGAAGGAGTATACAATCACCCTGTATAAAATTTGTAAAGAAATTAATTTGTTTATATTTTACGGTTACTACATCGATACTGCAATTAATTTAATCGATATGATGGATCAGCTGATAGCAGTGAGTCTGGATCAACATTTATTTTTTCGTTCCCGTGAAGGCCATGGTGTGACGTACCACAAAGGTGAAGCACGTGTCAAGACGACAGATCTGCAGTGATACATTCCGTCAGTGTAGCTTAGTTGGAAGAGCAACTTACTCCAGAATAAGAGGGCGCCGATTCCATCTCCGTTACGGACAAATTCCTGTTTTCACATTGGCTCCCGAATGTAAAAATGGATGTATTGGACGTTGGGTTCTTGGAAAAATGTGTGATGTTTGTTCCACACATCGTCTAGAATTAATGCAAGTTCGTTCTTCGCTTACAGAAAAAAAATTAAAAGGGAGATGATGTGACGTACCACCGAGGTAAAGCACATGTCAACACGACAAATCTGCAGAGATACATTCCGTCCGTGTAGCTTAGTTGGGAGAGCAACTTACTCCGGAATGAGGGGGCACAACTTCGATATCCGTCACGGAGAAATTTGTGCTTTCACAATGGACTCCATTTTTTCTCTCCTCTAAGGTCAGTGAGCTGATGATTTCTAGCTTTGTTAAAAAATAGTTCAAGAGAAAGCTGACAGATAGCACTTTCCTCCTAGAGAATTCTTTTTAACAAGCTAAAGAGCTCTCAATCTCTCTAGCAACTTTAGCACTTCTCTCCCTGTTAAGATAAGCTTCGTCGTACTAATATCAGTGTCAATAACGCTTAAAAAGTCAGTCATTTGCTTTGTTCAAAGGTATTGATGATGTTGTTGAAAGGTGAAGATGATGAATCCTCTGTTGCTGAACAGGTTTGACAACAGTGGATTCCCCATCTTCATTTTACCTTTTTTCACTTCGAGAGCTCCCTTGGTGAACTCCGTTGTGCGAGATCGAAACGATTCCTTCACATTAGCCTTTATGTCTTCAGATCCAACTGTTCTTCCAATGTTAACGATATAACGCCTAAAACTGAAAAGCTCAACTCCAGAATCAAAGTCATGAGAGTCAATGACATCAGCCCAAGCGTTTTCTCCAAGCTCTCTTTATGCAAAGCTCTAAAATTTCTGCCCGGTCATCTCTAATGTTGCCAGTCGCTTTTTGTAATGTTAAAGTTATCTCTCTTTCACTTAAAGTTGATTTTCGAAATAGATATCCTTAACCATCTGAATTAAAGTCCACTGTAGTTAATAACTTTGAAAATTAGTTGCATTGTCACCATAATCCAAAAGTTGTATCAAGTTAATTAACTCACACTCTCGACGTGGACCAGAAGGTCATCGCTCTTTTCACGTTAATAAATGAGTCACGGAAAAATTCTCATCGGTCGCCACCGGGAAAAAGGTCTTCCAGTTATGCGCCGAACATGCTACCCCTGCACCACAGCGGCCTCAAATTATTCAGACTCACAAGTGATTAACTGCCAAACAGTTAATCACTTGGGAGTCTAGAGAATTCGAGGCCGCTAATTTCCAGACTCACAAGTGATTCCTGGTGGCAGCCGATGAGAATTTTTCCGTGACTCATTTATTAACGTGGAAAGAGCTATGACTTGTGTTTGGAGTTGTATTAAGGATGTTGTGTTTAGTGGCAGAAACATGACGTTGATGTTCTCATCAACATAAGTTGCACTTGGGGAGTATCTAAGTGCATTATACAAGTGTAGAACTAAGGATATACTTATCCTCTCATAGTAAGCTTTCAATTCACAATGGTGTTAATTTAAAAATTAGAATTCAAACACAGCGGTTTTAGACCAAGCTTTTCTGTTAGACCGCTATACAACATGGAATAATCTTTAAGTGCTCGTGGGGTTTTTGAGTAATAAACTGTATGGTATTTTGTCTTATGATCTGTGATAGTTTTCTTGGGGGCTTTAAAACCCGGCCCCTTGCAATAATACAAATGTTCAGCTTGGTGTATGCTTCTAGAACATTATTTTTTAATCCAGACTTAACTCTTGCTGAAGCAAATGGCCGTTCACAATAGCAAGTTGGGCTACCTCGGGACAGAAGATTCGTAGTTCAGTGTATCAGTCTGTTCGAGCCTTCTGGTAATACAATGATACGAGAGGTGTTTCTCTTCGATTGTGGGTAAATATAAAAGCTACAATATTTTTGCTGGCTTCAAGCTAAAAGTGATAGCTTTCATTTCACCTCATAACCTAATCTTTCAAATCGACGAAAAACATTTTGAGCACGTTATTTAAAAAACATCATGCGCAAAAAATTCTAATAAAGCTTTTCAATTAGTAATCCTAAATTTGTTGGAAATGGTATGTCTTATCTATTAAATCTTCTTCCTACATCCGTTACCTGAATATTTGAGAGGCAGTAAAGCACATGCTTTAATTTATTTTGTCCTTAGTCGCAATAAATATTAATCGCACTTTGATGTATCAAATAATTATATATATGGTTTCATTTTTATATATCCCAATAGCTGAAATCATTTGGCAGTGTAATCCTTCTAAACCTGTACCAATAGCTTGCTTAAACATATCTAATGTTCATCACACTCAATGAGAATTTCCTATCTGAAACAAAAAGCTATTATTCATAATCATATGAAATATATCCTTGAAAGTCTCAAGTGATTTTATCCTCAAACCTGGTACTTAAAAGATGGGGATCATCAAGCTGTCCTGGGACAAAATTCATGTAGAAATAAGGGCGACATGTAAAACTTTTCTACAAAGTCTAAGTATTTGGGATGGAACGCCATCTCCAAAGCCAATTACCAATCTCTCATAGTCATCCAAAGTAATTTTGCCGCCAGGCGACATGTGAACTTCATATGTAAACTTCTCTGCATTGTGATCTATCCACTGCTTCAGAGCAACAAAGGCCACATTTCAGCACAATAATGACAGACGACGTATCTTACGTGTTGGTTAAAATTGACTTGAAGTCATTTTCGTGCTATCAAGGCCAGTCCAGTCACCGGATCTATCGTATATTAAACACATCTGAGACGCCACGAAACGACGTCTGAGAACAGAACAGGTGCAGGTTAAGCAAATCTGGAGAACCATAGACCAGGATATAATTAAGAGCCTTTCTAATACACTTCCTAACCGTATTAGTTCTTAGTGCTTGTGTCGCCTGTGAGGGGCTACCGCACCTCATCCTGATCTTTCCCTAACTTCTACTAGCCTCGCTCAGCAAGTTGCAAATGTCATCGTTTATTACTTACCCTGCTACCTTTGAACATGCCTTTTTGTACTGTTGTAACGTACCAGGAGATGAGACGTACCTGCCAGAAGGACACACACGACATAAAGGCAGATAGGAATCAGAATAAAACGTCCGCGTAGCTCAATTGGTAGAGTGATTTATTCCGGAATGAGGGGATCCGGGTTCGAATCCTGGCGCGGATAGAAATGACGGAGAAATTTACTTCGTTATAATGGCGCCCGAACTATCCGGATGACCCGACCGTTCAAAATCTCGCAATGGTGTGATGTTATTTCCACACCGCGAGATAGGAAAAATAAGAGAATCCCTTCTCCAGCGCTTCGAAAAATAAATGTGTGTGACGTTGCATTCCACACACCAGATTGACTGAGAGTTCTCAAGTGCACGTTCTACAGTGGATGGCTGCCTGCAACGATTCATGGTCACGGCGGACCCGTGGGCCATGCCCCCGGCCCTCTTTCGGGGGGGAGATGTGACGTACCTGCCAGCAGGACGCACACGACATAAAGCCAGATAGCAATCAGAATAAACGTCCGCGTATCTCAATTGGTAGAGCAACTTATTCCGGAATGAAGGGACCGGGTTCGAATCCTGGCGCGGATAAAAATGACGGAGAAATTTACTTCGTTATAATGGCGCCCGAACTATCCGGATGACCCGACCGTTCAAAATCTCGCATTGGTGTGATGTTCTTTCCACACCGCGAGATAGGAAAAATAAAAGAATCCCTTCTCCAGCACTTCGAAAAAAAAAAAAAATAAATAAATAAGGGGGAGATGATGTAACGTACCAGGAGATGTGACGTACCTGCCAGAAGGATGCACACGACATAAAGGCAGATAGGAATCAGAATAAAACGTCCGCGTAGCTCAATTGGTAGAGTGACTTATTCCGGAATGAGGGGATCCGGGTTCGAATCCTGGCGTGGACAGAAATGACGGAGATATTTACTTCGTTATACTGTTCGCGCGACATTCCTTCTGACGGGAGATAATGAGGAGTAAATTTAAAGAACACTTCAGGGTGCATTTCTGAGACACCCGAAATGTGGTTCCGAACAAAGGGTAGAAAACTTCTGCGGATACTTTTGCACTGTGTTTATGAGATACCGGAAGTATTTTAGAAATGGGTGGAGAACACTGCGATTACAAACACCTTGGTACAAAAAAGCAGGGTCAGGATGTAGCGGGGCTAAGACAAATTTAGCGCCTTTATGATAGCAGTCTGCCCCATAAGCAGCTAAAAGTATCTTCATCAGTGTGTGGTTGCTTAATCGCGTATGTTTGAATCATCAAGTGCAATTATTCTTTGAAAAAAGAAGGCCCATCTTATTTCTAGCTGCTTATACCTTTCACTTGAAGACAATTTCAGATCATCTTAAAAGCAGAATAAATATCCTCATGCTCATCTAAAGTCAGTTGCTCCATAAAATGGACAGATGCAGCTCCAAACACAGTGTTTATACCCAAGATTTGAACCCTGGTTCCGCAGTAAAGAGGAGCCCAAAATACCAGCCCTACACTTCTCGACCATCGGAAAACCACGAGAGTTCATACGGAAAACTTTATTGTTTTGTTTTTAGCACGTGCTTATATAATAGTATTACTTTGCCCGTCCGTCTGTCTGCATATCTGTTCATCTGTGGACACCACATCTCCGCAGCTCTTAGTCCGATTTGAAAATAATTTATTTTTGCATTGGAAAACTTTAAACGGGAGAACGATGATCTTTGCTTTCCGGTTATTTTCCGATGCTTAACTTTGCCTCTAGAGGGCGCAACTGCAGATACTATCGAATTCTAAATGCATATTATTCCATATCATCATCATCAACCGTAATCAATCCACTGCTCGATGAAGATTCATCCACAGCGGTCCCAAGTTTCATCCGCAGCGGTCTGTCTTGAGCCAATCTCCTCCATGTCATGCTTTCGAATTTCATACCCATCTCACATGTAGTCTTCTACTTGGTCTTTTCCTGTACTTTGGAATCCAGTCTAGAATGTCGGTTGTCCATCGGTGGACCGTTCTTCTAGCACCATGTCCATTCCAATGTCATTTCAGGGATTTTACTCTGATAATGATGTCTTCCATTCATGTCAGTTTCTTTTCTTGGTTACAATAAGCATGCATCTTTCCGTGCTTGTCCAGTCTGTCAGTCTTTGTCCCATATATTTGCTTGTAACAATCCGACTGAAAAAATTATTTCTTCCTTTCGATGCCATTTATAAAGAACACTGTTTTGGGTACAGTTTCTCTTCCGCTAGCGGAAGTAACCTCGGATATCCACGATATCTCTGCTTCTAAAAGACTGATTTCAAAACTTCTTTCTGCATCGGGTACGGCTCCTGATGGGGAAATGTTTTACGTATAATTTTTAATTTTTGGTAGAGAATAATTTGGCTACAAAGGGACGTAAAAAATATTATGTTTCTGATGTATTTGCAGCAAGATCTTCCCTTCTGAAATCTCGATTGAAAACACTTTTTCGTGGACCAATACGGCTCACTTCGGAAAAACTTTTTAGAATACCTTCTGCTTAAAGAAAGCGTGCCGCCCCGGTGGCGCAGTGGTCTAAGGCGTTGGCCTCTGATCATTCGTCCGAAGGGGTCCGGGTTCGAATCCCGGTCAGGCATGGATGTTGTGTTTGTCTTACGGCACTGGCTCTCTCCCTTCCCTGGAACCAGTGACCCTAAATTAGGGACGGGCGACTGCTTATAGCCCATTGAGTTGCTCACGGTGGTCGTTAAACCTCCAATCAAAAAAAAAAAAAAAAAAAAAGAAAGCGTAGTTTTTCCGCCAGGGAGAGTAGATGTATTAGGTGAACAAATAAGTTTTAAAGCGTTTTAAGATAACGCAACATGTAATTTGAGAGAAAACTACAATACCTTTACGAATCAAAATATTCGCTGTCATTATCTATCACCTTCCACCATCGGTCGGGCAGCTGGCGGATTCCAGCCGTGAAGAATACTTCGTCGTGTGACGCGATGAAGTCGTCAACCCATTTTTTCACTTCGTCACATGTCCGGAAACGTGCAGCACACAAACCAAGTTGCATCGCTCGGAACAAGTGATAGTCTTAAGGGGCTATGTCAGGACTATACGCCGGGTGCTCCAAAATTTCCCAGCCCAGCGACAATAACGTTTCCTTGACTGATTTCGCGACATGCGGCCTAGCGTTGCCATGCAATAATTTCACGGGACGCAATCCTTTGCCTGTGAATGGACGATTCCGACAGATTTCCTGGTTCAATCGCAGCAATCGTTGCTTGTAGCGATTAGCAGTAACAGTTTGACCATGTTACAATAGATCATAATATACCACCAGATTCACATCACACCAGATGCACAGCAGAACTTTCTTGGAGTGAATATTGCGTTTCCGTGTCAAAGTCGTTGCCTCACCGGGGTCTACCAAGTGTTTTTTACGTTTGGGCTTGTCGTACCATATCCACTTTTCATCACCCGTAATGATTTTCCATAAGAAAAACTTTCTGGGTTGTTTATTCAACAGATTCAAACACTTCGTGACACACTCAACTCATGTGGCACCCATTGTTCTTCTGGTTCAAGTCATGTGACACCCATTTTCCTTCCTTCTGAATCTTTCCCATTGAGCGTAAACGATTGGAAATGGTTTGTTGAGTTACCCCCAGTTGTCCAGCTAGTTCTTTTTGCGTTTAAGACGAATCTTCATCCAGCAATGCTAGCAGTTCCTCATGTGCAACCTTACGCGGGGCGCCGCTACGTTCTCGATCGCTAACATCAAATCACCTGCTTTAAACCGTCTAAACTAAAACCCACACGTGCTTTTCACTACAATACAGCGTGTGTAAGAATTATAAGACTACAGCACGATCATATAACTGAGCATCATCTAATATATCAAATCATGTGTCCAGGCAATACTGAGGACATGGGGACATCGGGATAGTATATAAACATAGTTTGAACAGATAACACGCTACTGCACTGAGCAGCGTAGGGACAACGGAAAACAGGGTGTGTAAACATTATAAGACCAAATGACAAAATAAACTAAATAGAACAAACTAAAATGTAGTATAGCTGCCCTTTGCAGTTACGACATGAAATACTCTTTCATTCATGAATGCTATCAAAGAAGACACAGTTATCCGGACTGAGGGCTGGCCAGTGCGTGCTTGTGATTAAACCAGGTTACGGTGTCTCGGGAAACATGAAAAGGCGCATTGTCTTGCTGAAAGATCCATTCATGTCCCCTGAAACGGCTGACGAAAGGTGTCAAATACATTTCAAGAAGAGATTGATAGCGCTGTGAGTTTAACCGATGGTTTACGAAAGCCACAGCACTCTTACCTTTTGCACAAAATGCAGCCCACACCATCACTGAGCCACCACCTGCACGACGACTAAATAAATGTCGCTTCTCCTTACTTAAGTCGTGCCAATAGCCATCTGGTCAGTTGAGGTTGAACTTCTTTTCGTCGGAAAACACCACTGATTGCCATTCTCGGTCTCATGACATGTGTTTTTTCACCCATTCCAGCCGTTCTATTTTATGCCTTGGCTTCAGTTGAGGCTTACGTTGAAATTTACGTCGGACAAGACAAGGATGTCGTTTAATATAATTGTACGCCGTTTTGCGACATATGGGAGTTGACGTTGCAGCCATTACATCTCGTGCTGACATAGAACGATTTGAAACAAAGCGATGCAGTCGTCTCTGTGCTCTCATAGACAGTTTCAATGGCCGTCATTTAGAACGATAAGATTCACCTTTCCTCAGAACATTGGCAATGGCTGTTTTTGACCTTCCCACTGCAGCCGCAATTTTCCTCTGTGACATCTTTTTTGCATACAGTAAATAAATTTTGCGGATTTCATTTTCTGACACTTCCGACCATCGCGGCATTATGACTTCCTCTGCGTTTCTTTCGTGTTGGCAGTGCTGTTGCGCTGCTCTTAATTGGGTATTCCCGTGTGTTAACATCCCGACCTATTTTGCATAACTAACTCGACATGTCTCCTCCTTTACAGTAGCAGTCTTATACTTATAACATACTTAAAATTCCTGTTTTTTTTGCTTTTATTAACTACCTTCTTCAGATGCAGTCCTGCCGCTATTAGTTTTATATGTCTCCGACATACATGCAAATTCAGGCGACGCTCGTATGCTGCTGTGTTGCATCTTCATGGGTATATCGTAGAAATCTATGTGGTCTTAAATTTTTAAACGGACTGTATTCTCCCCCAGAACAGAACAGATTGATGCACATGCTTTTGCAGCACTTTTCCTTGATGAAATTCGTAACGAATGTAGTGTCGAATAAATGCAGTATCGCTTGCCATTTGTCACCTACCGATGTGCAAGTGCGTTTGACTGTTGGGCAAACTTCTGTGTCACATTTTATACTCTGGACCAGTTACGGTCACGTGACAACAACGCAGGGGAATGTCGGATATGTAAATTAGCGGTATACGTCACACACAAACCGTTTTAAAATGTATTTATACACTTAATATATCTTGTTTTTGTCGACATTTCTGCTTCTAAGAGTCCGATTTGAAAAATACTTCCTTTATCGAAGAGTTTCCGGAGCGAAACGTTCTGCATAAAATTTAAAATTTTTCTTAACGCGCAAGTGTGCCGCTAGAGGGCGTAAGCTCACATTTCCGCTTACAGCATGTATGCAGCAATATCTGCGGGACCACAAAAGCCAGATTGAAAAATAAAAAAATTTTTTGGTCAGACACTACTAATTATGAAAACATTTTGTGTGTATTTCCTTCCCAAAATAATGCACAGTTCTCCCTCTAGGGGGCGCAAACGTTTGTTCTGTGCGATATCTCTTCTTTTAAATGTCCAATTTAAAAACAAATATTAAGACCGGATAGCAATTACCTTGTGGAACATTTTAGGCTTGTTCTTAAGGAGTATTTGCAGTTCTGTTGCTAGGTTGTGTTTATGTACTGTTTTTGCAGCTATATCTCCGCTTTAGAAAACCCTTTTGAAAAAAAACCTTTTTCTCGCTATCTCTTCTCTCCCGGGAGACGCATTTGAAAAATTATTTTTCCTTAGCATAGCTTTTGCTGTGAAGAATACTTTTCGCATATTTTTAACCTTTCGATAATGCAAAATTCTTCCTCTAGGTGGCGTAGAGTTGTATCATGTTCCTTTCTATATTTCATCTCTTAACTGTTCGATATTAAAATTTATTTGTCTCGGATAAACTTTTTGTTCACCATTTATTAATATTGGTAACATACGTTTTAGCCAGTGGTGGAAGTAAGTAGCTGTTTGTATTTCCGGATGTTTTATTTATGATAGAAATCCGGTTAATTTTTATTTTCTAACCGGTTCCATTGACTACGAATAACTGAAAAATTTTATTCACATCGGAAAAGATTCAAAAGACGTGCTTATTATAACCGAAAATTCAGTGTTATCTTTCTTGTTTTTAATTGTGCTATTTGCTGTGTGAAAACTATTCTCTACGCTATTTTATTAAAGCATGTGGCGGAAAATATCTCTCCTTTAAAGAAAAAGAATCCTAAATAATTTCAAATGTGACAAGAATTACATTTCTTGACTTATTTTTTGAAAGTATTTCCCAAGAACTTCATTTATTCTGCTTCCTTTGGTAATAACATTTCACGTTTTTCTGTATGTTTTCAGAAACACACGCCTTACATCAGGTTGATTGCCCAAGTGGGTTATTCTCTCTCCCTGCTGATACTTTTAGTGGCTATCATCATACTAGCCCTGTTCAAGTAAGTACTTTAACCAAATATAATTAAAGAGATTACGGTGCCATATGTTATTACAATGTTGCATTCTTAGTCTATTAAATAGTTAAAGAACTATCATGGGAAATCGTTGCAGTTTGCACATATTTCAGTTTTTAATTCGCTTTTTTGAAGACCTCATTAAATATTCGTTTGCGTTGGTAGAATACGAAATAAAACGTTGGCATTGTTTCATTCAAAAGAATAGGGTAATGTTGCTTAAACCATGTTTTACGTCAAGCTCCTTAATGTTCCCTGGAAGGCAAAATTCGAAAAAAAATCGATTTTTTGTTTTAAATTTATCAATAAAATTCAAATCCTTTCTTTCTAATGATACCAAATTTATCTTTCTGGGAGATTCTGAAGGTTGTTAAAAATTCATTTGAAGTTAATTTACCTTTGAATTTGATGTCAACTTTACCTACAAGAAACGGGAATTACGGGGCCTAGCATATCAACACAAGAACACTTTGCCTGTTACTGTTCTAAATAAGGTGAAGCCCGTTTTAACACACGATATTTTGCTGAAATCAGTGTTTACATGGGGCACACAAGACAGTAATGAAAGTTTTAATGCTGTAGTATGGATTCACGTACCGAAAGGGGTTTACGTTGGCAACTAAACTTTGAAATTGGGTGTTCAAGAAGCTATACTAACTTTCAACAATGGTTATGTTGGAAAATTGAAAGCATTTCAAGAACTTTCTATCCAAGTGAGTGATAAAGCTGAACTGGTTCGGAAAGCAAATATTTCGAATCTAAAAGCTACAAAAGAGGCAAGAATTTAAAAAAAGCAGAAATTAATGTTAAAGAACACTGTAGATTATTATAATTATGCATCAAGAATGCAGTAGTAGCTGCACTGAAAAAGGTATGATAAAATGTCTAACATTTCTTCATTTTTCTCAAAACAGCATTTTTAAGGTTCTTGCACCTTTTTCTGAAAACTGGGACATATGCTATCCTCTTAAAAATTACAGCTAGTGTGTATTATGTCTTACTAAATATACTGAAGCAGAATTTTGTAGCTGCCATGATAAGAACATTTTTTCTTTTTGTCGCATATTAGTAAAAAGTGCGCAAAATTCTATGTGTTTCATTTGAAAAATGAAAACAAATATTAAATTTGTTCGAATCCCTAAGATTGAGGTTCCGTATATATACGTATAAATGTGCGTTTAATATGTGTACCAAAAATCTAAATTGTATTAAACATAGCGGCTGAGAAAAAGGTACGAGATAGGGCCTTCCGGGTACCCTTGAATAGGAATATCAGTTCCTTTAAGACAGGTTTGCGTTTATGTTTTTTGTTTCACGTTTTCTGAAACTTTTAATTGAAATCATTTACGTAGTGTAAACACTCATTTCCGCTGTGATCAACTGCTGTTCCAGAGTTAATTACAATATGTGTCGGATTATAAGACGCACCCTTATTTTTTGAGCAAAATTTATGAAAAAAATGAAAGGGCATTTTAAAGATTTTTATTGAGAAAATAATTATGCGTAAAGACAGGAGCTTATGGGGTTTTTTTCATTGAAGGTTTAACAATCATCGTGAGCAACTCGATGAGCTATAAGCAGTCGCCCTTACCTAATTCAGGAACTCTGGTTCCAGGGAAGGGCCAGTGCAGTAAGACAAACACAACACCCATGCCTCAACGGAATTCGAACGCGGACAACTCTCGGACGAATGCTCATAAGCCAGCGCTTGGACCACTGTGCCATTGCGTCGGCCAGCTTATGAATCATTGAACCCTTGTGATTTGCAAAATTAGCAATGTGTGATACCGCTGATAAAAACAACGTAGAGAAACATCACTCAGTACATTAGCTAGCTGCAGGATTTGCCAGCGATGTCATACCTTCGTACAGACCTTCAAAGTAAGAATTTGATTTCATGCGGGATTTCTTTTTCGTTTTTGAAAGAAAGGTATGAGCTTCCTGAAATAGTCGGTGACAGAGGGATCCTTAAAATCCGTGATGGGTGCAGTTTGCCATTTAAGGAGGTTACCTTTGAACTCGTGATGAAGAAAGCAACGGGAAACGACATCATTGTAATACCCATTCCCCGATATATTCATCACCATGACTATTCTCAGCTCATGGTCATAAATCGCTAACATCTTCGTCTGAACATGGCACCTCAAGAAGAAATTACTTTATTTCGAAAGGTTATTTAGAAGACTTTCTAAACTGTTGTGCTTTAGGGGCAAACTTGGTACAGTTGCTTATATGAAAAGAAAATTCCTATCGCAATTGATTGCATCACCTAAAGATTTGAAATTATGTAGTTTATTCTTATTTGTATACTTTCTTAGACAAAAGAAATCGATGCACCGCAAAGGCAGCTTCCCATCGTAATAAACTCAGCATGTGTATGAAAGAGATAAAGAAGTTATTACAATATCACAGAGCCGTAGAACTTTGGCCAGTTTATAAAACGTTTTTAACTATGCCACATTTTCATACCGAGTAATTAAAAATAACATGCATGCAAATTAAATTTTGGTTTTTCTAGAGAGTATTTCACAGCGCTTGGACAAGATTTACGTTTTTCTTTAATACTTATAAAGTTATGAGAAAATTCAATAACGCGTTAGTTTACTTTGGTGTTGGCTGAACGCCAAATTTAGCCATTAGAAAACAAACCAAATTTTCTCGCACGAGCTCCGAATTGTAGCATGCCATTCCTACATGAGATTGCGAAGTAAAACTTTCCTAGGGCACTTATTTTGTGCAACACATTTTAAACACAGAAAGTGTGCATGAGGCAAGCAGCGGAATCGAAATCTATTGAGTTCCATTCAAAGTGGAAGGTGTATATAGCCCGGCACTTATTCGGTGCATATCTTTTCTATTCTGTCGACGCATTTAAAGATCAGATCAGATCATACGTAGAGGATTTTAGGAAGGGAGTGTCTGACCTCAGGTCTTAAACAACTGTGACGTGCCTGCCCAGCAGGACGCACACGACATAAAGGCAGATAGCAGCGATAACGTACATCCGCGTAGCTCAATTGGTAGAGCGACTTATTCCGGAATGAGGGGACCCGGGTTTGAGCCCCGGCGTGGACAAAAATGACGGAGAAATTTACTTCGTTATAATGGCGCCCGAACTTCCCGGATGACCCGGCCGTTCAAGATCTCGCAATGGGGTGATGTACTTTTCACACCGCGAGATAGGAAAAATCAGAGAATCCCTTCTCCAGCGCTTCGAAAACTATATGTTTGTGACGTTGCTTTCTACACACTAACTACATTGACTGGGAGTTCTCAAGTGCACGTTCTACAAGGGATGGCTGCCTGCAACGATTCATGGTCACGGCTGACCCGTGGGCCATGCCCCCGGCCCTCTTTCGGGGCGGGGGATGTGACGTGCCTGCCCAGCAGGACGCACACGACATAAAGGCAGATAGCAGCGATACGAACGTCCGCGTAGCTCAATTGGTAGAGCGACTTATTCCGAAATGAGGGGACGCGGGTTTGAGCCCCGGCTTGGACAAACCACCCACAACTTAGGAATTGAAAATAAGTATTATATAGGAAGTATTAAAAACCGGTTAAATAAACGATTAGGACAGCATGTAAATAATTGGAAAAACAAAAAAATGTGCACGTCCTTAATGGAATATTGCTGTAAAACAGAAGCAGTTCCGGAATTTGAAAATATAGCAGTTGTATGCAGACATAAAACTGAGCGTGCCATACGTTATGCTGAGACGATCGTTATCGAACAGACTAAAGAGAACAACTGTAACAAAAATGACCCAATTTGCCTTTACCACGGAGAATGTTAGTTGAGGATAAAAGAGTGCCGAAATTATTTTAAAGTATATAAATGTAATTCAGGTAATGGTATCGAATTCTTGTAGTAAGTAATGGGATTTATAGTTGATTAAAAAAGTGCATTTAGTAAACTACATGAACATATCGATTAACATCGAATAGTTCAGTTTCATCAACGTGGGCGGCGCGCATTATAGCGGTCATATAAGTATATAGGGGCCTCTCACAAGGCTCTTGTGTCCTTCAAGTGATGACAACTTCTGCCTGAAGATGGTGTTTATACACCGAAATCCATAGCAATCTATGAAGATCATCAACTACTACTTGAGGACGCTATGGACTATGACTTGAAGTTTAGCTTTTCAGTTTCTTCCCTTGGTTAGTTTTTGATGTGTATCATCGTCATAAGGTATGTTTTCATAAAGATTTTAAAGATTTTATTAGAGGACATTTCATCACATAGAACCATATGATTGAATCCTAGAAAACATAAGACATACATCCAACTTAATCGTCTGTGACAGCAAAGAATATTATTTCGTATTTGGGCTTAGCATATTTAATTTCATCTGACTTTCAATATCATATGAGATAGTAAAGAAGAATTTTTACATATGGACTGACCATATTTAAATACACTTGACTTTTAATAACATTATCTCCAAGTAATTCGTTATGTCTGGTTAAATATACGTCAAAAAATAGTATTGTCAGTTTCAAAGATATAAGATATGGAAAATAAATATTTAATATACTAGAATTTATGTAGTGATTGCATTATATATAAAAAAAATTAAAAAAATTAGTCAACAGATACTATTATTGTTCTCATACATTAGATGTAATATGCTTCAACGTACATAAATGTCCTTAGCTACTCAAGAACAACGTGTGAAGAGTTTTACACAAACGTACACACTTCTTGTTAAGTTGTGCAGTGTTAATATTATATAGAAGCTATTTTCATTGCTAAGATTCACGCGACTGGTAACCTTGAGTCTTTTTGTTTCTGTTGATCAAATCTTGCAATGCATCAAGTTCAGATTTCGCTAACTAGAGACTGTAAGAACATTTGCAATTCTTCCCCATTCCGAAATATATTCAGCATCACTTCCTGTTCATGCAAAACGATGAAACAATTATTAAAAATTGTAAATTCATGTAATTTCCTGAACGAACTCTGGAGGTAATAGCAACGTCTGTCTCCTTCTTTCTCATATTTTTAATTTAAATTATTCTAAAGTCTTCGATCCAAATATAATTAGCATTCTTGAATACGATCATTAAAAGAAATTGCGTGTGTCACGGACATTAGGGTTCGAACGGTTTCTTTCTTTACATGCCACTGGGCATTTCCAAATATTCTTTTGAATGCTTAGAAACATGCACTTGTTACGTTGTGAAAGCAGCTGTAAGCATTAATTTTTGGGTAAATTATTACCTGCTTCCGAAAACGGAAAGATTAGCTTGGGACAAATTCCAAATGCCATCAGATAACAATGGGAGAACCGGAGCTGTTTCCCATTCGGTATTTTTGAAGCATTGTAAAAACTAGAGCTCCTTCATTTCGAGACATTTCCGAATTGTTCTCTAAATCTATTCCACGGCAACTGATTAGCATTCATTTCTACATCACGTGTCATTTTCAGAAAATTCCTATGCTCAGATACCGGCTCTTTCGCAAAGACAACACATAGCCATCAGTCATTCGCAGTCTGACACCACAAACATTTCCATTCTCTGATGCTTTACAAAAGGAACATAGTACGCTGCATAGTTTATTGTAACAGATAATTAAATACTCTTGATGCTCGTGAAAAGACGGAACTTGTAAATCACATGCAAGAATTCCTGTTTAAGTTCTGAGAAGACGAAAATCGGAAAATATTATAAATAGTTTTCCATCTTGGAACCTGCCCTCAAATCTCTTGCAAAATTCCATTACCCCAAGTCATTTGTAATTGTACAGTCTTCATTCCCAACTTTTCCTCTGCTCCTACCATATGTACATTGCATGTTTGAGCTTGAAAAAATCTGCAGTCTTCATCCTCACCTAATATTCGGTACTTGAATTAGAAAACCAATACGGCCTTCAACTAATTCTCTGAACTTGAATTTAAAAGACTGCTCCTTAAGATTCAGCAAGGCGACTATAGGTTTTAGACAGAACGTATTTGATTTTGTTTTCAGATCGGCCAAATTGTTTCTTGTATGGGGAAATATCAAAAAGACGGCTGGCATTTTTTGCTTTATAATATACAAACGAAATAATTATTTTTAGTTGTTATCCGGTATAATGAATAAGGCTTTTCACTAACGCTAATTATAGTGAATATAGCTTTCACTAATATTATAATGAATTCAATGCTTGTACTAAGCTTCTAATAGTGAATTCAAATGGTTGTTGTTACTAGTTTCTTCTAGTAATGGTTGTTGTTTGTTAATTAAGATCATGAATAAACTTTCCTGCTAGTAGTGTAGTAATAATAATGAACAAACTTATAACTGGTAGTAATGTTGTAGTAGTAATTAAGATGAATAAAGTCTTATGCTGGTTGTTACTAATAACACTAAATGAAATAAACCTAACAGCCAGATAGAGGTCTGACAGTACTATGAACTGAGAAAGACGTACTTACTTAAAACTCTTTATTATGAACTTCTACTGGTATCATCACACACACTTCACACACAGCTACTCAAATAACACGTAGCTCCTTGCACATGAACGAAGCTCTACTCACATAAACAACAACTCTCTGACACATAAACAACAGCTCACCTCCACATAAACAAACGCTCTCCCTATACAACAACAAACGCTCTCTCTATACAACAACAAACGCTCTCCTTCACATAAACCAACGCTCTCCCTTGGTATCGTTGAACGCGCCTATTTATACTGGCTACCACCACGTCATGACTTACACTCATTGCTAGATCTCATTCAGCGGGAGAAATAACATCTCGTTCAGTAAGAAGATAATTTACATAGGAAAATAAAATAACCAGAGATAGTAAAAATCAAAAGGAAAGTGAATCGAGAGTATACGTTACACCGGTAGTAGCGCAGATATGGCGCATTTCTTGTATATGCCCATCCCAGAGGGAAAAGCAAACTACCGAACATTTTTTTTGGTTTCAGAGTGACATCATGAGTTATTTAAATTCCCACTCCTTCATATACAAGGGGCTATGTAGCACCTGTTTCTTCAGGAAGGACAGATGTCTGAGATTTCTGCTTCACTAGATTTTTAACATCAGCAGTGCCGACACTCTCTGGGTTGCGATGCTACTTCTTTCGAGAAGAGTGTTTGTGCTAAATTCAAATATTAGCTCCCACGAAAAGTTATGAAATTTTAGTTCTAACATTTCTATGCGGTACCCAGTCATGTATTCTATTGACGGAATCAATTTGAGTGTAAGTTTTGATAAAACATCTCTGTTATTTGCATTGTGTAAATCTCTAGGTTATCGAAATACTAGTGATCTTTTTTCATAGTTCCTAGCTATTATTAACCCTGTTGCTTTATTTCAATTTCGTCCTTATTTGCAGTATTTCTGAATTTGGCTCTGCTTATGTTCCACCTTTTGCCGGAGCAGACTCTGGAGCTACTCTCACCACCACTTTTAGGCACTTATTCTTCGCTTTTACACTGGTGCAATCTCTTTGTTCCACATGTGTAACAATTTAGTCCATCGAAGTCTGATCCCCTGTGCTTCTTTAGTATGTTGTGACGTATACTCTAATTAAACCTTCCATTTTAGTTCCTGTCTTCTTATGTAAATTTTGATTTATTCTCGTTAATCGTTTTTGAGTCAGAAAGGTGCATTTTCTCTCTCGATGAATATGTTCGGCAACCTGACTTGGGTCAAGGAGTAATGATATAATCGAAAGCTGAAGATAAGAATTGATGCTTTGACTGTATGATTAATAATGTTTAGAGCGAGTACTATTTGGTACGAGCACTTGTTATCACGAGTTTTATTACATCCCGAGCACTTGATTATTCCTGTTGCTTGTTTTTGATAGTATCATTTGTTAACAAGTCTGACTTGTAAACGTTTGATATTCTTGAAGCACCATAGCTGATTTATTCAGGAATTACTGTATTAAGTCGAGAGCAGTCTTATACAGTCATTTGCAAAAGTTTAAGACCACCTGTCAATTTATTGAAAATTAAGATTTTCAAAGAAACAACTAATTACTAGTCAGAGATATTTGAAAAAATGACACCACAGATGAATACTTAAATTCTTTAAAACACAAAAAGACCAAAATCAGTACTTTGTGTGGCCACCTTTGTTTTTTTATAACAGACAGAATACGATGTGGCATACTCTCAATGAGGGATTTGTAGTAGTCACTTGAAATGTCTTTGCCCCACGCATACTTTATCGCGTCAATCAAAGCTTGGTAATTTGATGGCTGTTTTTCTGCTACCTTGTTTTTTTAAATGGTCCACAAATTTTCAATGGGGTTAACGTCAGGACTATTACCTGGCCAGTAAAGCACAGTTATGTTTTTCTTCTGCAAGTAGCCCTTTACTGTCTTTGATCTGTGGCATGGAGCACCATCGTTCATAAAGATTGTGCATCTGTGCACTTGCATATGAGTTAACAGCTTCTCACGTAACATTTCCACATAAAAAGGACCAGTCATGGTAGTGACTGTCGAAAAAAAGGATAATGAACCAGTACCGGATGCTGACATAGCACATCATCACATCTGAATAGGAGGATATCTCAACGGTGCTAAAGGTGTATTTTTTATCAAACCTTTTGTCTTTTGGTCGTCGAACATGTGCATGCATCACGTGATTCAAATTCACGCACAGTTGATTCATCGGAAAAAAGAACTTGGCTCAAATTTTCAGCAATCCACGATTGGTGATGCTTCGTAAACTGAGTCTCTTCTTTTTCATGACAGAGGTTAGTCTAGGTTTTTGCGCAGGCTTATAAAACTTTAATCCAAAATGTTTGCTAAGACGTCGGTAAACAGTGCTGATACTAATATCAGACCCTTTTGAGTGTAGAAAGGCTTTGATTTACTTGCATGGACTCTTCGGAGAGCGCATAACTGTTCGCCTTATGGTATTGTCATCACGTGAGGTTGTTTTCCTTGGACATCCACTTCTCTTTCGGTCGCTAAATTTACCTGAATCTCGATATTGTATGATCATATTGTGAATAGCAGTTTTGCTCATATCCATTTTTGGAGTATCCTTCATGATATAAAGTCACTATTTGTGCCCGCTGGGTAACACTTAATGGCACTTTTTTTCCCATTTTTCACTATATAGAAAATATGTACAAAACCACCTCAGCGTGAAAACCAAAAGCAAACTGACGCTAGCACGCCTCTCTCAACTCTATCAACAGCTGCTGTTGTAGGATGATGCAAAACCGACAGGAAGTTGAGTAATACAGACGCAATCGGCAGAAATCTCCTAATACCAACAGGTGGTCTTAAAGTTTTGCAAATGGCTGTAACATCTCTAAGTACATATTGAGTTATGTTCTCGAGTTGATGCTTTCTGTGATCAAGAATATTACCTGAACTGTGCATTTGACCAATGATACACGCCTGCAAACGGCAAATAAATAAAAAGTGAACTCAGTAAGATTTACTTGAGTTACGTCTCGCTGTTATTATTCCTTATGCTCGATTCATTTAGTAATTTTTAGTTAAGTATACAGTTGCAAAGACGTGAAGCTATGCGGAATTTTTCGAAAGTAATTCAGCAGGCTCTATAGTGAAGCATATTCCTCGATGAGCCATTACTATGACCACCTACCTAATAAGCTGTAGGACCCCCTTTAGCCCACAAAACAGCGGCCACTCGGCGAGGCATCAATTCAATAAGGTGGTGATAGGTATCTTGGAGTATCTGGTACCGTAAGGTCAACAGAAGGTCCTCCAAGTCCCGTAAATTTCGGGGTGGTGGAGATTTAGCGCGAACCCGCTTTTCCAAGTCGAACCACAAATCTTCGATTGGGTCCATGTCAGCTGAATTTGGAGGCCATAGCATTAACAAAAAATCACCAGCCTGCTCCTCAAACCACTCCTTGACGATTCTGGCATTGTGGCATGGCGCATTATCGTGTTGGTAATGGCCATCACCAGCAGGGAGCACAGTTGATAATGAATGGGTGAACTCGGTCCGCAACGATGTTCAGATACCTTTCAGCTGTCAGGGATTGTGCCATTGGGATAATAGGGTGTCCCAAGAAAACATAGCCCACAGCATAACACCGTCGCCACCGGCCTGTTTCCGCCCAATAGTGGATCCAAGTGCCTTACCCTCCGTTGGTAATCGGCGTATCCGCACTCGGCCGTCTACGTGATGCTTCAGGAATCTTGATTCGTCAGACCAGGCCACTTTCTTCCAATCATCCACGGTCCAATCTCGATGATCTTGGGCCCATTTCATGTGTTGTTGGTGATGACAACAGTGAGCAATGGGACCATGTTGGGTCTTCGGCCACGCAGACGCATGCGCAGAAGGCTGCGATTAACTGTGTGCTGTGACACATTGCCCTGATAACCACTGTTGTAGCTGCGGGTGATTTGTCGCGCTGAATCTCTGCAGTCGCTGTGAACAATGCACGACAGTCTCCGATCCCCTCCGGCATCAATGAGCTCCGGACGTCACACGGATGGACGGCGGTTCATTGTTTTGCCACCTGTGCACCACTTTTGATACGTACTCATTACAGCTGCACGAGAACAACCCTCAAGCCGCGCCGTTTCCGAGATCGTAGTTTCCGAGGCGTCCTGCCATCACAATTTGTCTTTTCTTAAACTCCGATAAATCGGCAACTTTCCCCATTCTGACTCTGAACACACTACTAAACCGAAAGCCGGTCCTCTGGTTGTATATATACTGCTCTGTGAACTTCACCTGCGATACCGTTCGGTCTCCAGGCGCACTCATTTCTTTAGGTTTTGGGTGGTCATAACTACGGTGGGTGTGTACTTTCGCAATCTTATTATTGAAATACGAATCTAATCTATTTATTACACAAATTAGGTGTTGAATGAATATGTAGCAACTGTCGTTTCAGTTGACGCTTTCTTTATGATAGCGGTTCCCAGGTTTTTATTTCGCATAGCGAAGGAAAAGTTTGCAACTCACTGTTTTGTGCCACGGATATGTGTTTATAAATATTTAATTCAATAATCAAAACACAGCTGTTCTTAAATTATACATTAACACAGCAGCACCCACAATTACCGCTTGAACTACATGAAAAGTATAACAGCAGTAAAAGTGAAGATAAATAAAGACAGTGTAATTTTTAAAGTAGAATATACAGAACTGTGTAAGGCAGTGCAGAAAAGCATTACTGAAGTCATAAGAAAATTCATGTCTGTGTAACGTACCAGGAGATGTGACGTACCTGCCAGAAGGACGCACATGACATAAAGGCAGATAGGAATCAGAATAAAATGTCCGCGTAGCTTAATTGGTAGAGCAACTTATTCCGGAATGAGTGGACCCGGGTTCGAATCCCGGCGTAGACCAAAAATGACGGAGAAATTTACTCTACCAATTAAGCTACGCGGACATTTTATTCTGATTCCTATCTGCCTTTATGTCATGTGCGTCCTTCTGGCAGGTACGTCACATCTCCTGGTACGTTACATCTGAACTAGTGAAAAAAGCATTTGAGGACAACTAAAGCCTGAAAACAAAGTGTTATCTCAGTAATGGAATAAACCCGATTATGGCACACAAAAAGGAGATAGTATTGTAACAAAAAGTAGAGGTGAAATTCTGAGTGGAACAAAAGTGTTTTATATAAAATTCTCTATGAAAGGAAAGATTTATTTGTTACCACATATCCTAATATATAATTTGCTAGAGCTCTCCTCCTCCTCCGTGCCACTTTTTAAGTCGTCATAGCAACAACCGAGAAACAAATGTTTGTGACGCCACGCTTAGCTTTTCGTGTAGGTGACGTCATCACCTACACGCGCACAGTCCACGCGTACATCACTTTAATCTGTTGTCATAGCAACAAAGAACACAGCTGCTGATGTGACGTCACCTAAACCAAATCATTCTCACATGGCGTCAGAGATGCGTTACGTCACATGGTCAACTCTTTAGAGATACGAAAACTTTACATCAGGAATTTTGGTTCACTACCTGAACTGGTGTTTAGCCATCTGTATGTGGCAACGTCAAAAGTACCACGATCTGACGACGTCAAGATGAAAATAGTTCACGGACAGGGGAAATTGATACAGGGTTCACAGTCAGTGTATACGAAAAATGTTGTGTACAAGGAAGTGTCGACGAAATGGAGACTAAAGGTTTTACAAATCACTTAGCAAACAGACAGCCGGACGTATCAAATTCCATAAGAGACTGCTCGGGAAATTTTCAGAAAGCTGTGAGGCAACGTCGCCATGCATTGACGTGGAACTCAAAAACGCAGTACGAAAAATTTTAACTCAAAAACTTCTGTATCATAAATTTTATTTTTCTCCGTCATTTTTAACGGGCTTTCATCTAGTAAAGAAATATAAGCTCCAAAGAGCCTCTCAGAAGAATTTGCTCATGCAATTAAGTACATGAAAAGGGAAAGAGTTTCGGGGGGGGGGGGGGGAATTAATTACCGTAGACATTGTACTGCATTACCCAGGGTTAGACACCTCAAGGAAGGGAAGATTCTTGATGACTGGAAAAATTCTGTAGTGATCCTGCTACGTATGAGGGGATCTCGGGAATTGCACACCCAGAAGAAGACCTCGGTGGAAATGGATGGATGAATAAAATTCGCAAGTACGCCTTAATGTCATGGAAGAGAAATGCTCCACAGGAAGATCTGTGGATGAGACTTGGGAAGACGTGTGTGTGCGCGCGCGCGCAACGTTGTTGATCCACCGCTAAAAAGTTTTGTTTGGATATGCTCAAACACACACAGCCAGATCCTCAATTAATTTTTTTCTCTAAGGTAGACCTATATAGAGTGATGTATCTTAATATTACGCATTGGTAAAGTCGAAGAAACAATAATGCCGATTCTTTATGTTGTGCTATAAAATTTATCATTTTTATGGGAGAAAAGGAAAAGAAAAAAACAACTGTCAAAGTGGTCAGGCAACTACTTCAGGAAAAGGAAATACCATTAATTAGCATTTTTAAGCAACAGAGTTCACTGAGAAGATAAACTACTGCTAGAGGTATATGTTCCTATAACTTCGTTTGAGAATAAGCTGATTATGCAAAAAAAACGACAGCTGGAGAAGTTAATCTTATTCACCTCAAATGCTATGCAGAAACGGTAAAAAGAATATCCATTCCCAAAAATGTCGTTTACTTTCTTTCGATTCATCGGTTTGCTGCTAATGACCTTACCCGGCGATATGCAAATATAAATTTCCATGAAGAGCAATTAAGTCTGTTTCATAATTCCATGAAAATGTGAAGTTCACTTACAACTTGAAGTAGTTGGATTAAAAAACGCAACGCATCTGAAAGCTTGATTCGAGTACCGAAGGCAAGCATTTTGTATTTTATAGTTTTGTTTCGGCGTTTGATCTTTCGAACGCGTGACCCCACTTTATAACAATGGCCACATTATTAGCATCGACATATTTTGAAGAGTAAACCTTTTCTTGTATGTAACTGAAAGGAAATATAAACTAAAAATAGAATATCAGAGGATCATAATTACCCGTTTTTGAGGATTAAGAAGTCATCTTTTGAACCCTAGTTTGAAGACAAAAATGCAACCGAAATAATTTTATTTATATATGTGCCTTTGTAACACAATCGATAGTTAAATTTTGTTCAAAAATGTTTTCATACGTCCAATTACTGATTGTTTTTCTCCATGTGTATTATTTCTTTTTCCCCTCTGTGATCTCTCCGCTAAGATCTAACATGTTCATAACTCAATATAAGAAGCCTTTAAGGAAATGCTATTAATAAATTTAATAACAAAGAATTTATAAATATTGTGCGTAATACTAACCAACCAATTTGCTATATTTGACGCGACAAAGAGCAACGCTGCTATTAAAAAACAACAGCGTAAAATTTGAAGACAATTTCTTCACATCTCAATACATTTGCTTCTGAATTCGGAATCCATTCATCACCCGCCCCAATTGAGGTCATCGAACTCTGCACTGATATTATCCTGGAAACAAGATTCAGGGAGAAATCGCTTCCACATTTTTATCTAAGAAATGCTAACAGTTGTTTTTCGCGCATTGAGAATGGATTTAATCTTCTGAATACCCACAAATATATTTGTGAGAAGAACGTCACTTCTTGGCTTTTGTAAAGCAAAGAGAGAAAGTAGCTCCGCCTTAATACATGAATGCCACTGTCACTTTTTACCCCTGTTGTATTAAAAGAAATGAAGTTAGTTCTCAATTAAAAAAATAGGTATTTATTTGTTATTTAAGAAATTCAACATAGTACATCAAACAAAGGTCTTCACTCTTTCCACGTTTATAAGTGAGCCACGGAAAAAATTCTCATTGGCCGCCACCGAGAATTGAACCCAGGGTCTTCCAGTTACGCGCCAGATATGCTTCCACTACACCACAGCGGCCTCGAATTCCTCCGGACTCACACAAGCTAACTGCCAAGCCAATTTGGAAGGTTGCTTCTTGGAGCCTCGCACAATGCTGGGGAATCACCAAAGATAAAGATGGTCAGCAGCAACTGAAGAAATAATTAAAAGGCGAATGAATAATTAATACTAACGGCGCGTAACTGGAAGACCCTGGGTTCGATTCCCGGTGGCGGCCAATGAGAATTTTTTCGTGACTCACTTATAAACGTGGAAACAGCGAAGACCTTTGTTTGATGTTCCTGGTTCACGTCAAATGTCTGTATCAACATAGTACGCTGCATAGTGTAACTAGTGAAATGTCTACAAATGTTACAATTTCGCAATCAATTCAATTCAATTCAAGTAAGCAACTATTTCTCGTAGGCTTTCCACCAAAGGAAATTTTAGATGCGGTTACTTTGGCCCCAGGGACTATACGCCGCTTACTAGAAGTGGAATTGAAGGTCTAGAGGCCCTGATAGAAAAGTGGGTAGACAGGTAGAAATGGTTGAGTACCAAAGAGGGAAGAGCGAACTGACATTATGGCAGAATGCGAGACGATACCAGAGCAGAGTATGCTCTTCGACAGGAAAGGAACAGATGAAACTTATTTCTAACGGGAGTTCCAATACCTCATGACCGCCTGCTTAACGTGCTCTCCGAAGCGCAGCGAATCTTTGATGCTTGAAGTGGTCAGCTGCGATCGAACCTTCGACCAGCGGAGCGGCAGTCGACTGCTCCAACTACTGGACTATCGGGGCCCCAGTTTTGCAATCAGATTATATCAGCTCGTTGGCGATATAATGGCTGATTTTCTGAGGTGCCATATTAAACTCGCTCACAATGCTTGCAGACCAACCCGCTCTCGTCGCCATTCGTACGAGTTGAAGGGTGACTCAGACGCCAGATACACGTATTGATCTGTTGAGCTACAGTCGTTGCTACTTGTGTGACATGTTAGGAAAGAGTGAGTTGCGGGTGATTCTGTTTCTTGAGTTCAAATTGAGTCGTAATGTGGTCGAAGTATGGATCGAGGGGGCAACAATTGAAAAGTTTTGTTCCGGTGATACGAGCCTACAAGATGAGGAGGGCCGAGGACGACATTCGGTCATTGATAACAACGCTCTGAAGGCAAATGTGGAGGCACATCCTCGCGTCTAAGTCAGAGAACTCGCCAAACAGTACAATGTGCTGGTGTTAGCCATTTCAAAACATTTCCACCAAATTGGTATGGTCAAGAAGCTCGATACGTGGACAATGGTTTGAGATGCGCAGTAACCTTCTGCTTTGCAATGAAAAGGAGCCCGTACTTGAGCGCATTTTAGCTTGATGAAAAGTGGGTGCTATACGATAACCGTAAGAGACCTGGACAGCGGCTGAACCATGGTGAACCACCGAAACAACATCCTAAACCAAAGTTGATGTCAAAGAAGGTGTTGTTAACAGTATGGTGGACGGTACACGGTGTCATACATTACAGGTTCTTGAATGTTGGTGAAAGCATTACCTCAGTCACATACTGTGACGAAATTAACCGAATGCCCCTGAAGTTGTATTCCGAACAGCCATCTTTGGTGAACAGGAAAGGTCCTATCTTCCTCCATGATGAAGCGAGACCACACGTGTCACAAATGAAGAACCAGAAACTGTATGACCTGAGGTTCAAAACCGTCCCACATCCCGCCTACGCGCCTGATTTGGCACCTGCCGATTTCCACCTGTTCATGCATTTTAGTAATTACCTGAAGGACAAGACCTTCAGAAACCGAGAGGAGGCCGGATTTGTATTCCGGGACTTTCTTGCATCCAGGGAGCTAGATTTCTTCTGGACTGGAATTGAAGCACTTGCCACTCGCTGGCAGATGTGTGTAGCTGTTGAAGGCGCCTGTTTCAAATAAAACGAGATTGTGTGCTATGAGGTATGTCTCTTTCATTTTTACCTTCCATATCGACCATTATTTTCCTAACGACCTGGTATTTCCCCCATATATGAGCAGAGACCAAGAGTGTCCGAACTAAGCCTTCCTATTCTATTTTATTTTATTCTATGAGGTTTTTTCTCTTGAAGAAGGAGAAAGAAAACATGCGTGGAGACATGTTTCGCGCTTTCCTTTTTTACTATAATTTTTACTTCCATAATGGATTGTCAAATATTACGAAAAAACTGGATGTACACAAATGATTTTCTATGTTTTGGTTACACTATACTTTCTTTAATTAAAATACCGTATACGTCACATTAGAGATGTGGTTCGTTTAATGAGCGAGACTTCTTTAGAAACGCTGGCTTAAATAAATGTTTTAATGCTAAAATAACTGTATTTCAGCATTAAAACAACTCGCACGCTTCTAGAAACTGGTCTTTTGGAGATCATTTTATTGATCCGGTGTTAAAGAACCGTTCTTGGAAAAAGACTGATCAACAATACACTAGTCCTGAACAGTTTAGGCCACCAGAGATAAACCAATGAGCATGCAGTTCCGATTCCTTCTCCGTTACGTCACTTGTACAGCTACCACCTCACTGGATTTCCTATGATTACAAAAGTTGTAAGAAGGGGAATTATCTTCCTTCATCTTTTAAATGCATTTTCCCGGAAAATATCATTGATCTTCGTATATTTTACGTGAATATACGCACATGTATAGATAGGCGCAGATTTTTCAAAAATTCAATGGGTGCTTAAGCTTTGGACATGGGTGCTGGAGTTCTCAAGCTTTGCACATAGATACAGGAGTTCTCAAGCTTTGGACATGTGGTTGTTGGAGTTCTCAAGTTTTGGTCATGGTTGCTACAGTCCAATGGGTGATGGAGATCTTAAGCTTTGTACGTGGTTGTTACAGTCCAATGGGTGCTGGAGTTTTCAGGCTTCAGACATGGTTGCTGGAGACCGATAGGTGCTGGAGTTCGGAAGGAAACGTCAAACGAGTGCACGAGCTTTGAGCAAGTTCTTTTGGCTCACGACACCAAGTCCAATAGGTGTCCTAGCGCCTATTGGACTTCTCTTCGGTACCGGAGCTAACGACTACAGTGAAACGTCGATTGTGCGCCAATGTGGAGTACGATTTAATCGGCGATAGGCTTTTAATACTAGGTCGGATATACTGTATAATTAACCACGCTTTTAAGTTTTCTTGTGCACCTTTTTACATTTAATTTCAGTCCTTCGAAAAACATAATCGACGTGTCACTTTGCTTCATTTAAGTGTCTCTATTTTTACGCATATGTCTGTATATACATGTAGCCTTACGTTTCCGAAAAGCAGTTTTTGAATATTTCCATCTCTTCTTTCATCACTCTTGATATGTAATCTAAACCTGGATTTTGTAAGTGTTCACTGAACACGACTAATTGTTGTTCGATCCATGGCCCCATAAGTGTCAGAACCACCTAATCTTTCACCTCCCCAAATGAATATGAAAAGACTTAAATATAAGCTTTGTTCACAACATACTCTCGTGTTGTAATAAATCGTTTTATATAGAAGAATTACTGAAAAGAAGAACACATTAGAATGCTATCTCACAAGAATTCAAAAACGGCCTATATAATTTTAGATGGTAAAGACGAGGGGCTACTGTGAGTACCTGGGCCCAGCAGAACCCTCGTAGTCGGCGCTTACGGATGTATCATCATCATCATTGTCAACCATTATCATTCCACTGCTGGATGAAAGTCTCCCCAAGTTTCTTCTACAACATTCAGTCTTAAGCCAGTCACCTCCTTGTCACTACGGCATGCTTTCGAATTTTATCCACAAATCTCCCATGGTATTCTTCTGTGTCTTTTCCTGTCCCTTGGTATACAGTCTAAGATATCAGTTGTCGATCGATGCTCTGTTCTTCTAGCAATATGCCCAGCCCCTTGCCATTTCAGGGATTTTACTTTGATCATGATGCCTTCCACTCTTGTCATTCTCCTGATCCACGAGTACCTCTTCTTATCTTCCTAGTTTACTCCCAAAATGCATCTCCCCATGCTTCTCTCAGCCGTCTGCAGCCCCTATATGTCTTCTCCAGCTAAACTCCACGTCTCTGTTTCATACGTAAGAACTGAAAGGAAACATTGGTTAAACGCGTATTTTAAGACATAATGATATGTTACACTTGAAATGTTTACGGTTTCTTCCCATGCTATCGAACTAGATAAATGAGAACGCCTAGAAACCGAACAGAGGCGCACGTGAAGTTCACAGAGCAGTATACATACAACCCGAGGACCGGCTTTCGGTTAGTAAAGTGTTCGGAGTCAGAATGGGAAAAGCTGCCGATTTATAGGAGTTTGATAAAGGACAAATTGGGATGGCACGACGCCTCGGAACTGCGATCTCGGAAACGGCGCAGCTTGTGGATTGTTCACGTGCCGCTGTAGTTAGTACGTATCAAAAGTGGCGCACAGATGGCTAAACAACAAACCCTCGTTCAGCCGTGTGTCGTCCGCAGCTCAGTGATGCCAGAGGGGAGCAGAGACTGTCGCGCATTGTTCACAGTGAGCGCATAGCCATAGTGCAACAAATCACCCGCAGCTACAACAGTGGTGATCAGGGCAATGTGTCACAGCACACAGTTCATCGCAGCCTTCTGCGCATGGGCCTGCGTAGCGGAAGACCCAGCCAGGTCCCCATGCTCACTGCACATCATCGCCAAGAACGCATGAAATGGGCCCACGCTCATCGCGATCGAATCGTGGATGATTGGAAGAAAGTGGTCTGGTCTAACGAGTCAAGATTCCTGGTGCATCACGTAGACGGCCGAGCGCGGATACGCCGATTACCAAAGGAGGCAATGGATGCACTGTTGGGCGGAAATAGGACGGCGGCGTCGGCGGCGGCGGTGTAATGCTGTGGGTGATGTTTTCTTGGAACACTTAAAGCCCCATTATTCCAGCAGCACAATCCCTGACAGCTGTCAAGTATCTGAACATAGTTACGGACCAAAACAACCCATTCATATCAACTGTGCTCCCTGCTGGTGATGGCCATTACCAGCCGGATAATGCGCCATGCCACAATGCCAGAATCGTCAAGGAGTGGTTCGAGGAACATGCTGGTGATTTTCTGTTAATGATCTGGCCTCCAAATTCACCTGACATGAACCCAATCGAACATTTGTGGTTCGACTTGGAAAAGCGGGTTCGCGCTAAATCACCACCACCCCGAAATGTACGGGAACTGAAGGACCTCCTGTTGACATTATGGTACCACATACCCCATGATATTTATCGCCACCCCACTGATTCGATGCCACACCGAGTGGCCGCTGTCTTGCGGACTAAAGGGGGTCCTGAAGGTTATTAGGTAGGTAGTCATAATGTAATGACTCATAGGTATATATATATACATACATACTGAGTGGCCACTTTATTATGACCACCTGACAGTTTTAAGCAAATGAGCTATGGCTGCACGCTGTTGCCGCAGATTGCGAGGCTAGTCTGAAAAGGGAAAACGTAGTGCTTGCGACAGTAGTAGAAGTGATTTTTGTGCGACGAGATGGGTAAAAAATGCGATTTGACGAACTTTCAACGTGGGATGATTGTAGGAGCTCGGAACCATGGAGCGAGTATCGCCGAAACCGCCGCATTCGTGAAATCTTCCAGAGCAGCTGTTGTCAAAGTGTTTAAAGACTGGACTGTCAGCCAAAAAGATGAGTCTTTACGTGCAACGTGTGGTCGTCATCGACTAGTGACTGCTCGGGCGAAACGGAAAGTGTCCAGACTGGTAACAAACAACAGAAGGGCAACAGTGCATCAAATTACAGAACATCTTAATCAAGGATCCCCACAAATGATCTCTGCGCGCACTGTTCGCTGTACACTGCATCGGATGGGATATGGCAGCCAAAGGCCTGTTCGAACACTTTTGCTGTCTGCAATCAACAAGAGGAAGTTTCTCCAGTTCGCACAGAAGCAGAAGGATTAGACAGTCGATAATTGGAAACAAATTATTTGGTCCGATGAATCACGTTTTCAGTTGCACCATGCCGATGGCCGAGTGAGAATTTGGCGGAAACAGCACGAAAGTATGGAACCCAAATGCATTGCTACAACCTTTCAAGCTGGTGGAGGCAAGGTTATGGTTTGGGGATTGTTTTCCTGGCATGCTTTGGGCCTTTTAACTCGTATTTATAAACGTCTGATTGGCACATCATATCTAAACATCGTTGCGGACCAAGTGCATCCTGTCATGTGGATAGTTTATCCCAATGGCGATGGCTACTTTTACCAAGATAATGCGTCCTGCCAGAATGCTCGTATTGTACAGGATTGGTTTCAAGAACATGCCGGTAAATTTACTTTGCTTAGGTTGGCCCCACAATCTCCAGATCTCAACCCCATTCAGAATATGTGGGATGAAGATGAACGAGCCATCAGACAGCTGGATCCACAACCCTGCAATCTCACACTCCTGGAAAGTGCTATTCATCAAGCATGGTCTCAGATTCCACAAACCACCTATCAACATCTCGTGGAGTCCATGCCGTGAAGAATCGAAGCAGTATTAAAGGCAAAAGGTGGTCCAACGAAGTACTGAGGGGGTGGTCATAATAAAGTGGCCACTCAGTGTATATATACTGTGACGTACCTGCCAGCAGGGCGCACATGACATAAAGGCAGATAGGAATCAGAATACATGTCTGCGTAGCTCAGTTGGTAGAGCGACTTGTTCCGGAATAAGCGTACTCGGGTTCGAATCCCGGTGTAGACCAAAAATGACGGAGAAATTTACTTCGTTATAATGGCGCCCGAACTACCCGGATGACCCGACCGTTCAAAATCTCGCATTGGTGTGATGTTATTTCCACACCGCGAGATAGGAAAAATCAGAGAATTCCTTCTCCAGCGCTTCGAAAAATAAAAGTGTGTGATGTTGCATTCCACACACCAGATTGACTGGGAGTTCTCAAGTGCACGTTCTTCAGTGGTTGTCTGCCTGCAACGATTCATGGTCACGGCTGATCCGTGGGCCATGCCCCCGGCCCTCTTTCGGGGGGGGAGATGTGACGTACCTGCCAGCAGGACGCACATGACATAAAGGCAGATAGGAATCAGAATACATGTCTGCGTAGCTCAGTTGGTAGAGCGACTTGTTCCGGAATAAGCGTACTCGGGTTCGAATCCCGGCGTAGACCAAAAATGACGGAGAAATTTACTTCGTTATAATACACATAGGGGTCTTGCGGGCTAAAGGTGGTCCTGCAGCTTATTAGGTAGGTGATCATAATGTAATGACTCATTGTTGTATATATATGTACAGCGGACACTTCGAAACAACGGCACGTTTCGGTAACAACTTCATGTCAGTTCAGTTCACCAGTGATGCCCCGGTGGCGCAGTGGTCTAAGTGATGGGCTCTGATCATTCGTCCAAACGGGATCCGGGTTCGAATGCCGGTGAGGCATGGATGTTTGTGCTTGTCTTACGGCACTGGCTCTCTCCCTTCCCTGGAACCAGTGACCCTAAATTAAGGACGGGCGGCTGCTTATAGCCCATTGAGTTGCTCACGGTGGTCGTTAAACCTACAATCAAAAAAAAAGTTCCCCAGTACGAAGCCCGTGCATTATTGCTTTTTGTGAAAGAGACGGAGTTAACCACCGCCATGTTTGTTTTCCATGTCGGTTGTTGTGGGGTTAACAACCGCTATAAGCAGTCCCCCATCTCTAATTTAGAGCTACTGGATCCAGGGAAGGGAGAGAGTCAGCGCCATAAGACAAACACACCATCCATATCTCACTCAATATTCGAATCCTGACTCTTCTCGCACGAATAATCATAGCCGTAGCTTCGTACCACTCGGCCACTGAGGCAGCCGCGTGAGATAGTGAAAGGAAAGAACTTGCCGGATTTTGTATGAGGAATGAGTATTGTCACTAGGAAGAAGGGAGCTAGAATCTGAGCCATTGCAGCCATTGGCTGTGTGTGGATCGTCGTGGTGAAGATGACATACCCCCACCCAACCTTCAGAAAGCAGGATACCACAACTGGTCGACAGTCGAGGTGAATGCCGGTTAGTGCGTGCTTTCAGGATCAACAGACGGCTCACGAACCCTCAGTTAATAGCAGATTATAATCAGGGTGCACAGGAAAAATCTAGACGATGGTCTTAAGGAGTCAGCTGAAAGTCCATAAATCCATATTAATCGACTGTCATCGAAAACGCCTTCTTCTGTGGGTTCGAAAGAAGCGCGACTGGACTACTGAAAATAAGTCACCAGGTTCCATCAGTAGGGTCCGTATAGTGAGAAGATGCAAGTATATTGCGCGGTTTTGGACGAAACCAGACAGGTGGTGGTATAATGGTATGGGTATTCTTCTCATCGATATCACTCGGTCTTCTCACCTCAGTTGAACAGGATCTGCCTGCCAGATCCTACTTAGGCATTGTTTCAGACCACGTGATATACTTCGTGTTAACTGTGTACCTGGATGACACAGAATTATTTCAGTAAGAGAGTTCTTTGTCACAAAAAACCGCATTGTGCAGAAATGGTTCGAGGATCATGTTCAAACATTTCGTGTGTTTCCGTGCTCCCAGATTCTCCTGATTTGAATCCCATCAAACATTTGTGTGATACAGTAACTCCCAACATTTTCTATTCCACCCTGATGCCTCCGGAGCCGGATGGAACTCTTTCGGAGCCCGGGGGAAATTTCATCGCGGGGACCCGGAGCACAATTTCATTGTGGGCACTAGAAAATAAATCTCATATTTTAATAAAGTCGTTACGTAAAAAGGTCGTCCGTAGATAACACACGCGATGTGAAATTCACAAATTTGATCGAGACAAACCCTCACCCCTCTCCTCCGGAGCCGAATGCTTTAACAATTAAGCTACACCAACGGAATATATTGCTGCAACTTTTCCGTCTTGACATGTGCTTCACCTCTGTAGTATGTCATAATGAAAACTATCATAAAGACAAAATGATTATTCCAAAGAATTATTTGATTTAAGCTCAAGAAAAAGACCATAATATTGATCGAAAGTTCCGTGAGAGAGAAAGAGAGTAAAAACTGTTAAAATCTACGATTTCTGTTTTCTTCCCGGGGAGATGGGGTTGAGGTCGTGACTTATAACTTCCTCACAAAATGATAAAAAAATACTTGCGTAGCGAAAAGTTTTGGATTATGAATATTTTTGTGTAGGAAATAATAAGAATACCTCTCAAATAAATTCTCATAAATAGTTTTTTCCCTGATGCATGTTTTAGTGATTGATTTTTAATGCGAAGCGGAGTAATGACAAGTTAGTGACTTTTTAAACTTCTATACGCTCTCATATGTTTTTTTATTTTTAATTTCCAGAAGTTTTTAAAGTCACTGAATAAATGGGCTCCATATGTAGCCCGCAACCAACTCTGATACTGTCCCTTTTTACGCTTTCCAACCGTAGGTTGAAGAAGAGTATATACTCCAGCTATGTCTGTCAGTCTGTCCGCACGATAACTCGCGTAAAAATGGTTCGATTTCGATGAAGTTTTAGTATGGTGTACGGGACAACCTGGGTACAAACTCTATTGAAAATGGGCAAAATAGGGTCAAAGGTCAGGACATAGGAGCGGGATCCATTCCATCGCCCTTATGCCTCCTAACTTATGTAAAAATGCTTCGATTGTGACAAAACTTTAGTATGTTGTTTCCGAGGTACACTGAACCAGTTCTGTTTAATATCATCGAAATGGGGTCAACGGTCAGGGCACAGGAGCGAGATTTATTCCACAGACATTATCCTCATAACTTGACTAAAAATGCTTCTATTGCAACAACACTTTAGTATGTTGTTCCGGAGGTACACTGAATCAATTCTGTTTAATATAATTGAAATGGGATCAAAGGTCTGGGCACAGGAGTGAGATTTATTTCACAGCCATTATCCTCATAACTTAAATAATAACTTGAGCAACGATTTCTGGTAAGTTGGAAAGCGTATTATATTCAATGCATTGCATGATTTTACTAACTTGTTTCTTTAAATTTAAGTTTCTGGTTTGCACGCAAATTGTTAAATATATAAAAGTAAGGGCCACAAAATGATGAAATTTAATTTGCTATTTGGTGAATGCGAAAAATATTAAGGTAGTTACAATAATCACTTGAAATCCGCAAATCTCAATATTTTTACAGCGAAGGGTGATAATCTATTCGAAAAAAAAAGAGTTTGTAAACAAAAAAAAAAAACTTTTAAAAAACATCTTTTTTAATGGCCTCGTACCCCAAAACTTGCATATAAAAAATGATAATTTAAAAAAAAATCCACCGAAAATGAATTTTTTCTTAAACTGCAGGGCCGCTTCAAGGCGCGGGGCCCGGGGTGACTGCCCCAGTTGCCCCTATAGTCCAGCCGGCCTTTGATGCCCCTTTGCGTCGCCTAACTTCCCTATGTCATTCTGTCCAAGTAAAGGCACCAATACGCTGCCTTATGCACGTTAATAACAAACAGGTGGAGACACGATGGAAAATTTCTAATGAATGAAGATTCTAAAATATTTTCAAGCCAAAATCACACATCATTAAACAAACTACACTAGATCATTCGCAATGGCGTGCATTACAACATCAGATGAAATACTGAAGCCGTGGCATGCCTCCCCGGTGGCGCAGTGGTCTAAGGCGTTGGCCTCTGATCATTCGTCCGTAAGGGATCCGGGTTCGAATCCCGGTCAGGCATGGATGTTGTGTTTGTCGTACGGCACTGGCTCTCTCCCTTCCCTGGAACCAGTGACCCTAAATTAGGGACGGGCGACTGCTTATAGCCCATTGAGTTGCTCACGGTGGTCGTTAAACCTCCAATCAAAAAAAAAAAAAAAAAGCCGTGGCACCCTCGGGACAGCAATTTATAGACTGGTTTGTAACGTCGTCATGTCCCAGAGGCTGATATTGTCGGCGATATATCGATTAACTGTCGTGAAACACACTATATTGACAAATGTCCCCGGACGCACCTTTAGAAGCAAATGAACGGATCTGCTGCGTTGTTAAGATGCGCGGTACAGCTGCAAACGGTATAAAAACAAGCCTGCAACTAACCGCAATCATATCGCACTGTGAGGTTGAGTTAAAATGTCGCGGCGGGAGAACACTGACTTTGAGAAAGGAAAGATTTTTGGGTGTTATATTAGTGGATTGTCCACAAGAGAAACCGAGAGGCGTTTAAACATACCCAAGTCAACTGTTTTAGATGTACTCAGTAGGTGGAAGACACATGGCATGTCTAAAGCAGCAAAATGTACCGGCAGACACCAAAGAAAATCCGTCATAGAGGACGTCGAAGCCTCAGGAGAGTCGTTACAGCTAATCGACGGAGTACTGCACAAGACTTCATTGTACAGGTGAGTAAAAATGCTGGAACTTCGGTATGTACACGTACCATTCGCAGAGAAATTCATTTCATGGGTTACAGTGGTCGTGCGGCTGCACATAAGCCTTTCATCTCCACTCGGAATGCTACTCGTCGTTTAGCATGGTGTAAAGAACATTTATCGTAGACCGTAGATCAATGGAAACTGGTCCAATGGACTAATAAATCCAGATACACGATCATCAGTTTGATGGCCGTGTGTGGGTATTGCAGCAGCCGGGGAATGCTATTTACCATAGTGTACTGTTCCTACGGTCAAGTTTGGAGCTGGCAGTGCACTCGTGTGGGGTGTGGGGCTTTTTTTCGTGGTAAGGTCCCGGCCCATTGGTTATCGTGAACATACCTGTTAACCAGCACGTCTACCTCGATATTCTGGACAATCATACCCTACCAACTCTGTGGCAATACTATGGAACCGAGCTTTGTTGGTACTATCAGGATAATGCACTGAGCTGTAAAGCAAGGACTGTTACGGCGTGGTTTGACGATAATTCCGTATCGTGTGTGGTGGATAGCACAGATCCCTTATCTTAATCTCATAGAGCACCTATGGGATGAATTAGAGCACCGCATAAGAAGTTTGGAACCAAGGCCTACTACTAAGCAACAGTTAGCGGCAGCATTATGTACTGAATGGAAGCGCATACCTATCGGTGTGTTCCAAAGCCTTGTCGAAAGTATGTTTCAAAGGTTCAGTGCCAAGGAGGTTATATTACTGGAGACACCACTGGCTCTGCCGCCATAGGTCACAGCTAATCTGTGGTGTGACGTCACAAGCAGGCAAAAACGAACTAAATTATACCGTTGATAAAACAGTAAGCTTGTGTATCATTGATAAAGATTATTGAATTACTAATTTTATCTGTTTATACGCTTAGAAGCTTTTGTTCCATTGGTTTCATAGCAGCTTCTTTACTGCGGCTGTGTCGTGCCTGCTCATGACCTCATTTGCAGCACGGACGGTGACTTATGGCGGACAATGCTGCGTGGATAGGAGTCGTATCTCCAGTAATATAACCTCCTTGGTCAATGCATGCATTAAGGCCAAAGGTGGACCGACATCGTACTAATGTATGTCAATAAATGCTATGTTGTGTTTATCTGCTAGGTGTCCGGTAGCGTTTTTTTAATATAGTGTAGTTTAATGTGCCGAAACCCGTGAAGTTGTCATTGCGTTCTCAGAAAATTGCTGTAAATGCTTTTTAAATTCCTAGGGATGAATTGTTGTGCGTTATTCAGAAGGGTTTTCCATATATTCGAAATAAAAGCTGGTATATCGTCGTTGCAGCATTGTTTCCTATAGTGTTGAATGAATATGCTCTGAGCGAACAATGTCGAACGCTTTGTCCTTGTACACAGCAAGATATAGGTGTCTTGATATGAGGCGCGAAAAGGACGGGTACTGGATGAGTCCAGCAAGAGCAGTGTTGGAGGCGCCAGTTCTGTAAGAATACTGGTATTCCGCCACTCTAATGGATAAGTTCCGGAGTGTAGAGCCCAATTAGCTGGTACTCGAGGTCTCAGACACTATAGATTTGACAGGAATGCAGTAAACGCCACATTTTTGTAATTCATTAGTGTTATCCATGGATCCTGCATATTTTTTGAAAAATGTTACTTGCTCTTTCTCGAAAGGCGAGCCTGCGTTTCTTACAGACACTTTTCAAAGCATTTACAATTATTGAATGATATTCAATATCACCGACGAAGCTAGGTGTGCTATTAATTCTGAACAGGTTAGTACATGATTTCCTTCTATATTCAGTGATTAAGTTAAAAATGAAGTCCCTGGAGGATCTTCATTCATAAAAATAATTCTCATCGTCTCTCCATCTGTGTGTTATTAACGTGCATAAGACGGCGTATTGGTGCCTTTACTTGGATTATTTTGGCCCGTATTCGAAACAAATTTTTCTGTTGTATCATTTTGTCCAGCTGGAAAATAATAAGTGAGGACAACTTCCGCTGCTTTGTTGATTCGATGCCACTCAGGATGCAAGCTGTTATCGCTGCGAAAGACTTTCCAACACGTTGTCAGAAAGCTAGTCATAACGTCGTTGCACATGAGCAATATTTCCAGTCTTTAATTTCACGCAGCAGATGATTAAAAACAGCGAAGATCTACTGCGGAAACAGTATCTATATATTTAATTTAAAACGGAATTTTGCGAAAATCTCAACAATCTAAAATAATATATCTCACTTGAGGCAAAAATACTGTTGCCAATAGTATGTATTTCACTTCATCCTGTACTGAAACTAACAAAATGTCATTTTTGTTGCTTTACCAAAGCGTGTTAACAAATTTATTTATTTCATTTGAGAGAGAGACATTTTCAGGCGACTGCACGCACGTTACTCTATCCGAAATTAATGCAAATTATTACACCTTCTTCACTCAAGTTTTCGTTTTGGAGAACATTAAAAGGGTATACAACTCATTACTTCGTAAAATCAGATATGTAAAAATGCGTATCGTATTTAAGTCTTCCCTCAGTGAAGCCAGGATACTGATATCTCTTCATTACTCAATCCTGTATACACAACACACGCTACTTTTCATTCAAAAAACCTTCAGACCGGAAAGAAGTCTTGCGAAAAAAAAAAGGGCGATATATTATTTTAAAAACTGCTCATCAAGTAAAAACATCCCTTAATCCCCAACGTATACATTACAGTGGATTCCAAGAACATGATATTCTCGCACGTCAGCTCCTTCATCATCAGCCCTCTTTCTTCCAGCGTTCCGTGTCCTCTTTTCTGCTCTTGTCCGTATTATCACCCTGGGCTGGAGAGTATTCAGCTTCCGACATCGCAGTTTGCCGATCCTGGCAAAAAAATAAAATAAAAAATAAAGTTCTCATATTCCTGGCTGCGTGCCCACTATTTATTAAAGCATTCATACCCGTAATTCCGCTGTCGTTAAATACGATGACTGCATCTAAAACGTCTGAATTTATTGCATTCGGAACCACAAAAATAGTTTCGGTTGCCTGTCATGTAACTCCGGGAAGACCAGATGTGATGAAACTACTGCAATTTTGAGTTTCTGCATGAGTCAGCACAAAATGTCATGCCCCATATCTTCCAGTTTTCATCTTCTTATCTTCTCCCTCTTAATCTCTTTTCTGCGATTTTTTCTTCCAACCATCGTTTTCTCTCAAAACAAATACAGGTAGGCTCAGTTCTGATTGAGCCGTTAGTTTGGAACGCAGGACTAATACTTGCATATCGGAGAGTTGAAATGAGCGACTCGAGTATGCATTTATTTAATTTTTTATAGCCAACACAGGTCTATTATATGAAAAGTAGCTTACATAATTTTCAGATATGTATGAAAAGTATTTATTATATGAAAAGTAGCTTACATAATTGATTGAGCCGTTAGTTTGGAACGTAGGACTAATATTTGCATATCGGAGAGTTGAAACGAGCGACTCGAGTATGCATTTATTTAATTTTTTATAGCCAACACAGGTCTATTATATGAAAAGTAGCTTACATAATTTTTAGATATATATGAAAAGTATTTATTATATGCAAAAAGTAGCTTACATAATTTATTGAGCCGTTAGTTTGGGACGTAGGACTAATATTTGCATATCGGAGAGTTGAAACGAGCGACTCGAGTATGCGTTTATGTAATTTGTTATAGCCAACACAGGTCTGTTATATGAAAAGTAGCTTACATAATTTTTACAAATAATGCTGGATACATTACGAACACAAAGCAGGTCGTTACACAAATTACCCAACGTAACGCTCTGTCTTCTTGGGCTTCTTACATTTCTCATAACTTGCTCTTGCCTCTCGTTTCGATTTTCTCCACTTTTGATTGCGTTCATTCTGCGAATTCCGCAGCATTGTCGAAAATCTTAACCCATTCACACGAAAACATTTTTTTTTATTTTAGTTTAAACCACTACGATATGTTCTTTATATATTTAAATAGATCTCGTCGAGAGCTTTAAAACGATACCCCGCACAGTTATTTTGCACTCACGGTTGTCCAGATAAACCGCGTTACAGTCAGAAGGAAGTGTTCACCGATTCACAAGAATTTTTTTTTTAAATATTCAATTCAAACCACTGCTAAATGTTCTTCCTATATTTGAACAGATCTCGTCGAGAGCTTTAAAACGATACCGCGCACAGTCGTGTTGCGCTCACGGTTGCCGAGATAGACAGAGTCAAACGTGACGCCACCTCCAGAATTATTGTATCACCTGCCGGGAGCGAGAGGAACGTCGCACGCACGGTGTATTGTGCAGTACGCGAATTAAACTCCATGCTGTTTACGAATATGCTAACACGATTAGTGTGCGGCAGGTATTTTTAACGCTGTAATGATTTCAATGGGGTCCTATTTTTGTGGTCGGCTGTAAGTCGCCCCATACTATCAGCGGAGTTAGACGTAGTCCTACATAAAAAAAAGATTATGTCCTATCTCGTAAGTCTTCTTTCGGTAAGAAAAACGCGCCGTCTTCTTGAATATCCCAGCTACAAACGTAAAGCTTTGCATACCCCACTGCCATCTGGTTTTAAGTACCTTTCTCCAGGTAGTTTTTGATTTGTATACCCGAATTTCACCTTTCATATCCTTGGAGAAAATTAAAAAAAATTCTATTTGTACATACATGGACGCAGTAGCTTAGTTTCTAAAAGGGGAGAAATGGAAATTGTAAATACAAATAACATATGAAAAAACCGTATGCAAGACCCAAAAACTACATGAAACAGATGAACAAATTAAATTAGACAGCATGCTGGGACAACACTGAAGTTTCTTTGTTGTTCTTTCGAGCTTTGCGTCTTTCGATTACTTGTGTTTCGTGTACCCCGAAGCCCCAGCGAGCACTCAATCCGCCGTCAAGAAATATTAGGTGTACAACTAAAATCGAATACGTACCTAATCAGGGAAATAATCCCCGTCGTGTTGGATACATTTGAGCCATCGGTCAGGGAGCCGCCGAATGCCACTGCTGGAAAAAGAGGGCTGTTTTGAGTTGATAAAGGCATCAATACTTGCATGGACCTCCTCGACAGAAGTGAAGTGCGTAACACTCAGGTGATGTTGTATAGGGAGCGAAAGAGGTGATAATCGGGCGGGGCGAAGTCTGGAGAATACGCCGGGTGCGACAAAATCTCCCATCCCTGGTCGGTGATCGTGTTTGAACTCGTTTTCGCGGTGTGAGGACGCGCGTTATCCTGAAGCAACAGGACCGACCTTCTGCTCTAGCCGGTGCATGGCCTTTTCGCCTCCATTGCGTCACTCACACGAATGAGTTGCTAACAATAACGCTCAGCATTGACCGTCGTTTTGCCAGGTTTGAGCAACTCATAGAGTACGACACCGCGCTGATCCCACCATATGCACAGCAACAACTTCCTGGCATGGATATTCGGTTTGGCAGTACTGGTGGTAGGCTGATCTGGATAAACTCACGATTTGCGTCGCTTACGATTATCGTATAGGATTCACTTCTCATCACACGTCAAAATCTTGTGGAGGAAATCCTTCTTCTTGAATCTGGAGAGGAAGGACACAGCAGCATCGTAGCGCCTAGACTGGTTCGCAGCTGTGAGTTGGTGGGGCACCCAACGGCCCTCCTTGTGAATCCGTGCAAGCTTGTGCAGGCACTTTGCGATGTCTTGCCGTGTTACTGCGTGTTCCTGGGCGAGCTCTGACTGTGTACGACAGGGATCCGCGTCCAACAGTTGTTCCAGTTCCTCATCGTTAACTTTCTGTGGCTGTCCCGGACGTTCTGCATCACGGAGATCGAAATTTTCTTGCTTAAACCGCTGGAACCACTACTTATACGTACTGTAGAACACAGCAGGATCACCCAAAGCAGCAGAGATCATTTGATGGGTTTTCGCGGCACATTTTTTCAGCTGAAACTCGAACCAGAGGCAGTGCCTCAAATGTTGCTTTTCGAAACACAATGCTTTTACCGTCAACTTTCGTCCCTTCTCTCACTACAGCTGTGAGCGGTTACGGTTGCCTGGAAAACTGTCAGATGGCGCTGCTATCAGCCATTATTGCACACAGCTATTAGCATTTTCCGACGTTTTATGATCGCTTGCGGTTAGGGGCCGAGAATTAAGTTGCACATCTAATAAAAAATGCCCTCAAGACAAAATTCTAGAGGAAACTTTAAGAGATTTTTCCAGTGTTTAATGGTTGTTGTAGAGCAGGGGTTCTTTACCTATTGGTCGCGACCCAAAACTGGGTTGCCGTCGCTTCTCAGAAAAAAAAATTAAAGTGTTAATTTGTTTTTTAATTTTAAATTTTACACCTTCTTGTTTAATATGTGTAAATTCTGGAGATCACGGGACCACCAGCGTTTCTTCTTCCGGCCACTGGGATGATGGAAATTTTTAGGACGTCACAGCATTGGAAAATTTCCCCCTAAACCTAAATTTTCCCCTAAATATAACGGGAAAACCCCCAACTTGGCAACAATGCCCTGCCCCTAGAATCCTATCACAAACGATCAACAAATGCGACACGGAAAAGAGACGACAGAGAGAGAGAAAGTATGGAATATGGCGGGTTTCAGCGAACGTCCAATAACAATGATAAAAAGAAAATGCCTAACTTCTAAAGATTTCATCGGTTTTTGACGAAATTTCAAATGAAAGTTTATTTTGACATGTCTTGGTTACTGTATAAAATGCATTCGGTTATTTAAAAAATTAGAGAAATTGAAATCTGTTTTATAAAAAGTTTTGATTTCCGATTATTCATATTATTTGTCTTACAATATGTTATTATTCATATATTCTCACTATACAGGGTGCATAGTAAAGTCCCTTTAGCCTGGAATAACTTGCGAACGGAGAGAGGTACAGTTATGCAAGTGAGACAACGGTATAGTAAAACTACTACGCCCAATCAAATGCAACCGATAGCAGCACCCCTAGTGGCGAAATGCGGAAGTTAGACTTTGCAAATCGAAAACGGCAAGAGATAGAGTTGTAGAGCATCAATTAATTAGCACAAAACATTTATTTCACACGGATAAGATACATTGTCGCCTGAATACCCTAAAATGTCCGAAATGGATGCGCGACCTTTTGTGTGAACGTTTGAAGGGAACAGGCATAGGTATGAGCAAACACCCACAATTTATTGCATAAATGCGTACTTATGTGATTACAGTTTAATGACGTCAGACAAAACAAAAACAAAAAGGCAAACTGGCGCACAGTGATAAAAAGTTAATGTCGAGTATGTTCAAAGAGTTCACCATTGCTCACGACACACATTTGTATTCGTGAAAGTAACTGCATGCACATTCCTCAGCATGGAAGGTGTCGTATTATTGCAAGCATCTGTAACACGACGACGTAGTTCCAGCAGATTTGTAGGCGCTGTTGCATACACCCGATTTTTTACGAAACCCCAGAAATCCAAGATCGCCATTCTCACACAGCGTACGTAGACCTAAACTTCTGATCAGGGTACATCCTGCTACTGCTTTTTATATCGTAGGTACGGTACGACGTCACAATCTGCATTTTCACACGGTTACATTTGCGAAATGTGAATATGCAGATTCGAATCGTTGCGCATCGATTTCGGACATTGTACGGTATTTAGGCGACAATTTATCTTAGGCGTGTAAAACAAGTGTCGTTTTGTACTAATTAATTGATGCTCCACAACTTTGTAATTGAAAATTTTGCTCTACCTTTATTTCGTTTTTGATTTGCAATGGCTAACTTCCGTATTTCGCCACTAAGGGTGCTGCTATTGGTTGCATTCGTTTGGGCGTAGTCGCTTTACTATACCGTTATCTCACTTGCATAAATGTACCTATCTCCATTCCCAAGTTATTCCAGGCTAAAGGACTTTCCTATGCACCCTGTATAGATAGCCCTAAACTACTCCCCACCCCCACCACTACCACCACTTGGTTGCGCCACTGATTTGACCGTAATTACAGAAACCAAAATTTTTGTTACACTCTGTGTAATAATGAATAATTACGACACTTATTTATATTATTACATTAGCATTTTTAATTTCAAAATAGACCCATGGGTCGCAAAGTCGATCGTCTTGTTGATTTTGGGTCGTGGATAAAAAAAGTTAAGAACCCATGTTGTAGAGGATGATATATAGTTTTCATTCCTTCACCTTTCACACTTCCTGTACTATAAGTATGTACACTGAAGTGCCAAAAAAGCCGCCCCGGTGGCGCAGTGGTCTAAGCGATGGCCTCTGATCATTCGTCCGAACGGGGTCCGGGTTCGAATCCCGGTGAGGCATGGATGTTGTGTTTGTCTTACGGCACTGGCTCTCTCCCTTCCCTGGAACCAGTGACCCTAAATTAGGGACGGGCGACTGCTTATAGCCCATTGAGTTGCTCACGGTGGTCGTTAAACCTCCAATCAAAAAAAAAAAAAAAAAAAGGGCCAAAAAAATCTAGGTAAACTCTCTAATACCACATCGGTCCCCCTTGCGATCGGATAACAGCAGCAACGCGTCGACGGGGCATGGACTCCACAAGCTCTCTGTAATATTTTGGACACAGTGCACACCATGCTTCCTGAAGAACATCCAACAATTCCGTAATTTTCGCTAGTCGAGGATTCCTGGCATTATATAAATAACAACATCGTCTATGTACGATATTTAATATTAAAAGATGAAGGGTACTTACAAATAAAAACCTCACTTGTACTTTCTGGGGGACATTCACCCCATCATCAGGTGGAACAGGGGTTATGTGATACACGCATTAATATATAAGAGTACAGCAGTGTACCACGGGTAAAGATCTCAAGCGTCACAGGGTTGTGATTGTTACCATCGCAACCGAGTAACAACCACAACCTGATTATAACAATCGCAATTTTGTGACGCTTGAGATCTTTACCCGTGGTGCATTGCTGTACTCTTATATATTAATGCGAGTGTCACATAACCCCTGTTCCACCTGATGACTGGCTGAATGTCACCCCGAAAGTACTAGGTGGGGTTTTTAATTGTAAATACTCTTCATCTTCTAACATTAAATATCGTACATAGACGGTGTTGTTATTTATATGACATCAGTGGCGCGTAACCATGTTTCAAAATTGGGAGGAGGGTCCATACACACATTATATGTATACATATATATACATATACATACTGTATAAGATACAGTTTGGGACCCCTTCCCCTACACACACACACACTCACTCAGGAACAAAGCAGTGCTCAGGCGCGATCTAACGGGTACGACATAGGCGCCTCTGTTGGCGAATTGTGGAACTTAGCGAACACAACTGTAAAACTATGATGTATAGGGCAGAAATGTAAATTACAAAGTTGTAGAACTGACTTTGCTTATTAGTAATCGACATCGCTGTTTTATTAAATACACATTATACACGTGTTTGCATTCTACGAAGAATTACAATCTTGTATTATTAAATTTAGTTGGTTCACATCATAAAAAATTGTGCATTATACACTGCCGGACAATTGCTAAGGACGGATGACAATAGCAACGATAGCAACCATAAAACGAAAGGCAGAAAAATGTGGAAATTAGCATATGTGCGGGATACAGTAAGACGTGTTGTGCGTATGCAAATTTTGGATTGCCGAACTTGTTCGTGACGTCATAGCGCTGATAAGAGATATAAAGGATCTGACGTGTATTGACCGTTGTTGTTGAAACGCAAAGTTGAAAGGGAAAGAATCAATTGACGAACTTGCAATTTTCAGTATGTCTTCCCGACATCACCTAGATGATTTTACGCGTGGCCGTATTATTGGCAAGATTGAAGAAGGGCGAAAAATAACAGACGTTGCCAGGGAGTTCGACGTCAGCCACAGTGTTGTTTCAAGGCTTTGGAAATCATTTCAAACAAATGGAGAGTGTAGCAAACGTCACGGGGAGGTCGTGTTCGCAGTACGACACCTACAGAAGATCGGTACATAGTGCTATCAACAAAAAGACACCGGCGCAGCACAGCTAGTGAGGTAGCAAATCAGTTTATGGCTGCTACTGGCAAGCGGATCTCCCGAAAAACTGTCGCCAGACGTTTGCATGAAGGAGGACTATACGCCCGCCGTCCTGTTGTGTGCATCCCATTTTCCAGACGTCACCGTACCGCCCGTTTGCAATGGTGCCATTAACATTGCAATTGGACTGATAATGACTGGCCTGCTGTCCTCTTCTCAGATGAGAGTAGATACAGTCTATCGTCTGATTGTCGACGACAACTGATCTGGCGTGATAGTTGTCCAGCAAACATACAGGAAAGGGACCGATATCCGACATGTAGTGTCATGGTATGGGCTGGCATCATGATCAATGGCCGTACGTCCCTCTATGTGCTTCCAACTGGGACTATGACTGGCCAACGATACATTAATGATGTTCTGCTACCTTATGCTCGCATGTTCTGTGGTGCTGTCGGTGATAGATTCATTTTCATGGACGACAACGCAACATGTCATCGAACAGTCGCTGTCCAGGAGTGTCTTGAGAGCGAGGATATTCAACACCTCGTATGGCCAGCACGTTCTCCAGATCTGAATCCCATTGACAATGTGTGGAATGCTTTGTGGAGGAGTCTTGCTGGTCGCCAATGCCCTCCAATAAACAAGGACACCCTCATCCGTGCACTGACAGAGGAATGGGATAAATTACCCCATCAGCTGCTTGATAATGTTGTGCAAAGCATGACACGACGTGTGGAATTTTGCATCGCCCTCCATGGTGGCCATATCCCGTATTGACATCTTACGCTGGAACGCCTGCGGACGGTAATTGCATGTTTTTCACGTTTACGTATTCTGCACAAAATGGCCTGTTTGTCCCTTGAACACGTTCCAAAGCCTTCTGGATTTCAGAGCACAATAAATTGTCTTTCTTGTAATGTCCTGGAATTCTGACATTATTTTATTTCACTTGGCATCCAACCAGACTTACTTTTTTATGCGCTATATAGCCGTTTACGATCCGTCTTTAGCAATTGTCCAGCAGTGTATCATTATATTCCTGAAAAATCTGGGGGGGGGGGGATAATTTACATTGGGGATCTCCGACTCTGATAATCTGGGGGTCCTGACCCCCCAGACACTTCCCCGTGTTTATGCCTATGTGTGACATACAGTACGAAATTGTTTTTATCTTTACGATTCCTAGCATTGACGGCACTTTGAATAGCAACCCAAATGTGCCCGATGACGTTTAAATACGGCGAACGAAGGGCCCAAATAAGTATGCCGAACTCCGTGGAATGTTTCTCTAGCCATAATCGAGCGACTGTCGACGTGTGCGGTGGCGCATTGTCGTGTTGAAAGAGGTCACACTCGTCGGAGTGGTCGCATGACACGAACAGGTCTAAATGATCCCCAAGGGCGGTTTCGTAACCTCCACCGGCCAGAGCGGTCTGCAGACGTATGAAGGTCCTGATGTGTGCCAGGGGATGACACCCCGCGCTATAACAGAGTGACCGCTGGCCTGCACGGTTTCTTGCAGGCAGTCAGTGGAGTTGTCGTCACACCCAGAGTCGGTAATTGCCAGAGACAGTTGGTAACATGATTGTCATCTTGCGTCCAATGGCGGTGTTCCCGAGCCCAGGTGAGGCACACAGCCTTGTGTCGTTGAGTCATCAATGGCGTCAGGGTGCGCGGTCGGCTCCGGGACCCCGAAGAACGCAGGAAATGTTGCATTGTCCAAACACTGATACTATTACTGCTCCAGAATTGAATTGAGCTGTGATTTGTGGCAACGCAGCGCGCCGGCAGGATGTTACGATGCATACCAGACGCCGCTATCCACGATCGTCTTGAGTTTTTTACGGCCACACCGATAGAGGCACCTTGCATTTACATTCGTGCTGTTGTTTCATCATAGCCCTACTAGCATATAAATACCCTGGCGGAAAGTGAAAAAAGAACACCAAGAAGGAGACGTCTGATACCAACGAAATTTATACAGCATAATAACGGAATACAGAGGATAACGTGATCAAAACATTATGGCAAAATACAGCTGTATTTGCTGGTAAACTGAAAAATAACATTTCCATGTAACATGGTTAGTACGAGGTTGAACTGCGTCACACTGTGCAATTCTGTCATGGAGTCTGTCGTACAGATGTTGGATGTAAGATTGGGGTATTGAGTTCCAAGCATCCTCAACCTGGACGCGTAAATCGGGGATGGTCGTGGCTGCCCGTGGAGACCGAATAAGTCGTTGTCCCATAAAATCCCTCACGTGCTCAATGGGAGACAAATCCGGTGAACGTGCAGCCATGGAAGTTGTCTCACACCGTGAAGTGCATGTTGCGTTGCACGTGTTGTGTGTGGGCGTGCGTTATCTTTCTGGAAAACACCACGATGGACCGACCTTACAAATGGCACAACAACGGGCTGAATGATGATGTTGATGTAGGAAGTGCTGTTTAACGTACCCGGTACAAACACTACTTGTGTACGGGAGTGATAGCTGATCATTCCCCACACCAGGAGACCAGGTGTAGGCCCTGTGTGTCGCTGGCGGATGCAAGAATGGTGAAGACGCTCCGCTGTGCGTCTGCGAACACGCATACGGCCATCGGAGGCTCCCAAGCAGAATCTGCTTTCATCGCTGAACACGACAGATCGCCATTGCGTTCTCCAGTGCAGACGTTGGCAACACCACTGCAGACGTTGGCGACACCACTGCAGCCGTTCTTGACGGTGGGCTGGAGTCAGAGTACACATACCAGAGGCACACGTGCGCGTAGTCCTGCATCCAGTAGACGGTTGCGGATTGTTCGCACAGTCACCTCAGGTGCAACGGCAGCTCGGATTAGCGTCGCAGTGGATGTTCTGCTTGACAACGCCGCTCTTCTTATGCGTCGATCGGTCCGCTCATCAGTCCGTCTGTGACTTCCAGTTCCACGTCTTCTCGTGTGGGAATGTTCCTCGGACCATCCACGCCACCATCATACCACCACCGATACTTTCCTTCCAATTTGCTCCGCAATACGACGATACGACCACCCGGCCTCGCGGATTCCGACTGGACGACCTCGTTCAAAGTCCGATAACTGCTGAAATCGAACACGTCTTCCATGTCCAGGCATTGCAGCTTCTTCAGGGTCTTCGCACGTGTCCGTACGCCGACGACTGATTACATTCACTTCGCTGTATTCCTTAAATACCACCGACGATAATTTGCATTTTATGCTGTGCTGTGGCGTAATAGCTCACCGGTTGGTCCCGAAATTAACATCACACCTATGTAAACTCGACCCCATTAACATATGTAAATTTCATGATCGTCCGCCAATTCCTTCTTGGTGTTCTTTTTTTCACTTTCCGGCAGTGTAGTTGGGTGTGTGACTTGGTGTTTGCATGACTTAATTTACCATCAGTATAGGGATGTCAAGATATTAATGTGAGGGAAGTGAACATAAAGCGCATTAAATATTTCATATTATGCGCTATAAATGCCTGTAGTATAGAACAGGGATGGTAGTTGAATAAGAGAGGGATCCTACATAAAGATTAATTACATGTAACGGTATTTTAATTAATGGCGATCAGAAATCAAAACATCATAGGCCGGGTTAACTTGATTCCGGAAAAAGTGACATCTCTAAGGATATGTCGTGTTCTGGATCACAAAAGTTTAACCTGTTCCCTAAGTTATTTAGAGGCCGATAAATCTAAATTATTAGAAAACCAATCTGAATTATTTGTCTATCTATCAATTTGCTTTCGTTTCTGCTTGTATCATATATTAGCCCTTTAACCGGCCGGAACGAATTAACCCGGGGTAAGCAAAATGGGCTGATATTAACTCGAACGGGTATGAAAATATTCGTTGGAGCTGATTTCAGTTGTCTGAGGTGTGGGCTGAACATGACTAGACCGAATTCACTTGGGATGTGTTAAGTGGTAAGTGCTTCTCGAAAGAGTGACTTGCAAGACCTGACCATCAGAAAGCGTAGCTTTCTCCCTTTGTTTTGTTATTCGAAGTTGTCACATTTCGTAGGATTATTGACACTAATCCCCTCTCACTGATTACCTGCTAATGGGATAAAACAAGTGCGACAAATTTAAGAAAGGAGAAGGATGATTTCTTATTGCCATGATGTCTGTATCAGGGGGACTAGCCCTTCCTATTCACGCCTTGAGTCATGAATCAAGTGCCTGAAGGGAGCGTTTATCACCTTCAATAGTCAGTAATTCTGAGCTGAGAGGCCGAAAGGAATTATTTTGCCGGGAAAACAACCTGCTCTCGTAACACCCAGCGGACATTACACCAAACCTGTTTCGGAAGCGCAGAAAATTTGAGCTAAGGCGTCCACCAGCTTTGGCTGATTTCTGGTCCATTTGATTCACGTACATTGGACGTTTAAGGGGTTAGGTTATCTCGTGAAAACCATATTTCCAAAATATCTCTATACAACCCACAAACAGTGAGTGACCAATTTATTAAGACTAGTAGAATATTTTTTATGTAAATAGGTCCATACGTCATCCGCTGTCGTCACATCTGTATGGCTATACAGTCAAACGAATAGGAACATTCCCAGTGGTAGTTCAGAATTCGTTACTGAAACTCTAATGAGAAAGCCACTTGGTCTAACAGGCTTTGAGCTTGGGTTGATAGTACGTACTCGAGGAGTGGTGCTAGTATTTGCAAAACTGCTATACTTGTGAAATATTTAAGAGCAACAGTAGTAAGAATACACGAGAGTGATTTCAAAACATTTGTACAGTGTGGGTTATCTCTTACAAAACGAATATACAATGCTGGCCACCCAAAATGCAACACCAAGAAGGAAGCATCCGATTGGCCTGAAATTCGCAGCATGCGTCGCCCGCGAGAGGGCATGCAAACGATTAGCATTGCAGGGCATATGTAAATCGTGTGTGCCCGGCACACCACCGAGCAGCACTATAAAAAGGGTACATAGGAGGCGGAGTGAAAGTAGTGGAAGTGTGTTGTGCTACCGGACCTGTGCGTGGGAAGCTTCCTGATGCCTCGTCGCAGAATACGGCAATCATTCCAGCACGTTTCGGAGTTCGACAGAGGACGAATAGTGGCTTATCGCGACAGCGGTTTATCGTACCGAGACAACGGCGCCCGTGCGGGACGACATCCACCCACACTGAGGTGAGTATGCATTCGGTGGGTGCAGGAGGGACGGACGGACCGACGTGAGCGGTTGCCGCAGCGGCGGCACACCACCGAACGAGAGGACCGGCATGTTATGCGGCGGGCATTGACGGTTCGCACCGCCACATCACAAACGTTAGCGCAGGAATTAGGGTGTGTTGCGCAACAACCTGTGTCAGTACGTGCCGTTCGACGTCGTCTGCAGAAGCGGAGACTTATCACACGGCGCCCATTGCTCCGATTACTATTGACGTTACACCACCGGCAAGTGCGGCGGCAGTGTGCCGTTCAACACCGCACCTGGAAATTGTTAATGGCACGACATAGTCTTCTCCGATGAATCCCGCTTCTGCCTGCAACTCCACGATGGTCGGATGCGCGTGTGGCGGCACCGCGGCGATAGACTGTGTGATGCCTGCATTATGCATCGCCATACCGGTCCGTCGCCTGGCGTTATGGTTCAGGGCGCAATTGGATATGACACCCGCACCCCTCTGGTACGCATCACCGGTACACTCAACAGCCACCACTACATCTCCGACATTTTGGAGCCTGTAGTCCTCCCTTACCTGCAGAACTTGCCGGCGGCCACGTTTCAACAGGACAATGCGCGCCCGCACGTGGCACGCATCGTGCAATAATTCTTCATGTCCCACCAGGTGTCACTGCTGCAGAGGCCCGCCTGTTCTCCCGATATGTCGCCCATTAAACACGTCTGGTAACCGAGTGGCCCGGCAAGCACCACCCGCGGCTACGCCTGATGAACTGTAGCAAAGTGTGGAAGTAGCGTGGACCTACATACCCCAAGCCCACATCCAAAGCCTCTTTCATCCGATGCCGCGGCGTGTAGCGGCCGTTATTGCCAGCCATGGGGGCCACACGAACTATTGATGCATGCGTGTTCCGCCAGTCGCACGGGCCTGTAAGCTCAACCGTTTCGTCTTTGTATCTGTTATGTGTCCAGTAAATTTGGCTTTGCTCTCTCGTGTCCTTCTTGGTGTTGCATTTTGGGTAACCAGCAGTGTATTTCCCAACATACCTTTACAGGCCTTTGAAGTGATCTCTATATTCCTTTATGACAGCGGCCCAACATTTGGGCAAGTTTTGTATTCCAGTTAGGACAACTCCATTGTTCAGGCGTCGGATTACTTGGGTCACCACATTAGAAATATCCTGAATCGTACTGAATAGTTTCTCGAGGAGTGGCGTCTTCAGTTTTGGGAACAAGTCATGGTCTAGTGGGCTCATGTCAGGACTTTATGGCCCGTTAGGAAGCAATTCCCATCCATACTTTTTCAGAATGTCTCTTACTATACGGGCAGCATGCGGCCTCGCGTTGTCGTGCAGAAGGATGACAGCAGCTTCGAGCATATCGGACCATCTTTAGGCACAAAACTTTTTGTAGAAACTTCTGTAGTATTCCGCTATTACAGTGATCCCTTCGGGCACTCTGTCTGTTGATATTACTCCAAACATGTCATAGGCCATAATCATTACCAGCTTAACCTTCGATTATTGACGGTAGAATGTTTTATGGCGAGGCGATTCTGGATGTTTCCACTGAGCGAACTGGGAAACATCCAGAATCACCTCTATTTTTGCTGGCGAGGTCAGTCTGGTTCAAAATCTCGTATCCAGGTTTCGTCTATAGCAACAATTCTATCCAAAAACTGCTCGCTTTCTGTCTCGTACGGCTAAAGCAATTCTTCTGCAATCCCTTTGCGAACTGCTTGCTGCTATTCATTCAGATTATGCGGAGCCCATTTGGCAGCCAGTGTTCTCTTCTGTAATTTTTCAGTTAAGATTCTGAAAACCGAAGCGATAGACGTGTTTGCTTCCTATGCAATCTCTCCAAATGTTTTCCGTCGATCTTCTTCCAAGATGCTGTTGACGATAACCACAGAAGTGTCGTCCGTTGTATCTTACGGCCGACCGTCTTTTCGGTAGTCTTCGATGATTTCCCGACCTTGGCGGAAACGAGAAGCCCAACGTGACACTGTGCTACGATCCACTACACTAAACTTACAAACTTCACACAAAGCTTTATGAATTTCGGTAGGGGATTTTCTTCGCAAAGTTTCAATTTTAATTAGGACTGCTGGTCGTTGCGCAAGATCTGACCTGACTCACTTTCTTCCTCCATTTATAGGCAGAATGTTTTGGAACGGGAACAAATTAGACAGAAAACGTAGACACAACTTTCTATACTGAAGTCTGACTCACAACTGGCGCAAAGATTGGAGCAATAGCATTCAATTTTATGGGCAAAACCTACGCAGTGTGCAAAGCTTTTGAAATTATTTATATACAAAGGGTTTTTGGCTCCGCAAAAATCAGGTAGTCAGTGCATGACGTTTAGTTGAAAACGGATAGTCGTGTTTCCGAGTCAAATGGAGCATAAAGATGACCAGGTTCCTGTTAGGGCGGAAGATGATCAGGTTCCTGTTTGGGCGAAGGATGGCCAGGCTCCTGTTTGGGCGGAAGATAGCAAAGTTCTTATCTGACGGAGGATGGCCAGATTTCAACGGGCCAAAAGAAGCATATCTGGGAGTGAAACAATCAAGTACTTACATTCGGTGCAAGTTCGAACGTCATCCACGAGCACGGTCAGACAAACATTGGCCTTTCTATGCTACAACAGTGAAGGACCTGTCCATGATCCCACTGCTCTCGGCAGCGAACAAGGAATAACTTTCCAGTCGACTCGGCTCTGAAGGTGGGGAAAAGGTTCATGCTTTCTGACGAACTGCGGTTTTACCTGCACCGCGTTGATATGAATGTGAAATTTTGAAGACAACAACATAACAGCCTGGATCCCCTTTGCACTGTTACGACTCTTCAAGCTGGTGGAGGCAGTGTAATGATGTAAGTCATATTTTATGGGAGCCCCTTGAATCGACTGGATCTACGTCTTAATGCCCAAGTATATTTAAACATCAATGTTAATAAAGTTCATTTAAGCACCGCTACTCTCTACTCCCGTGGTAATGGATATTTTCTACAGAGCAATGCAGCATAATGGTTTTATGAACATAGGGGAAACTTTTCCCTGCGTCACTGGCAACATCAGTAACCAAGTATCAATCCCGCGCAGCATTTGTGGGATGACGTGGAACGTGACGTCAGACGTCTAGATCTACTGCCTTCCAATGTGCATAAATTTGAAGATGTAATTCGACATGCATGAGCCAATTGTATGTATCATTAAACTTTTAGAACAGCAGTACGGCTTTCGCTCTTTTACCGAGAGCATTAGCTATTGTTCTGAAGGTCTGAGGCGGTCTAATAAAGATGATAAGCTAGCCATTGAGTGTGCAAGACCACAGATGTGAGAATCTTTTTACCACTGTCCAAATTTTACAATGCAAGCAGTTAATGGACAATTAGAATAACAAAAATACTGATAAAAACAGCTGATATTTTTGTTTCATAGGATTCGTTTAAGGCCTTTTTCATCTCACGTTGTGCGTCATAATGTCTTAACCAACTGTCAGACCAATTGCGATACGCTCTAACGAAAATCAAATCGTTCCTTTTGGATTCGGTATTTCCCTCGGTAAATAATATAGTTCTTGCTTTTTTGTTGTTATTTTCTTTCAGATGTACAAAAGCTTACATTCCAAAGCAAAGCTCACTGTTCTTGTTGTTGGCTGGATTAGATTTCTGTTGTTGTTGAGGAGAAATGGATAGAGGGAGCTTTTCTTCCTTTCGAACAAGAAAAGCTATTGTGTTTGTTAACCTTGGCAGTAATGCTTCGGCGACGTTTCCCACTTAACTCTGATGTGGATAAATAGAGAAATATGTGAAACGTCTTTGTGACAATTCCACGGCTGTATCGAAATGGGCCATCAATCGACCCAACAGCCCACACACACACTCAAAGTTTTAAAGGAATGTAAAGGGGAAAGGATATTTATAACGTTTACCATTAAAATAAGAGGAGGATTTTGCTAAACTACGGAGTACCAATGAAAACATAATTACGGCATCTTAGTATAACGTGAGTACCGCAAATCCCGGGCATAATGAATATTTATTTCAATAGGATAAAGAATATCACGGAACACCTTTTATTAACAAACGCTTTGATTGAATCATGCAAACGTAGTTCGCGTGAATAAGTAATGGAGAATTTTTGTGTCAAGTTTTCATTATCATCAATTTATTAAAGGTAATGCAAAATATGAAATAAATTGAATTTTTAGAGCATGAATGGGAATACAAACAAGGTAGTGATGAATGACTCTTCACTGTGAATGGTTCACTCTCACCCCTGTGAATGATCATACAGTCTGCCGTTACTACGACACACAGGGAAGTCACAGCATGTTTAACTTCATTCCGACCCCATGGCTTCGAAAACGAATTCCCAATACGAAAAGTAATGTCGAGTATTAGTAAGTGTCAACCATTATGTGAGTGAGCAGTCAGCAGTGGGCTAAGTAAAGGTGAAACTTTAGAATCAGAATGATGCGTGAATGTCATTCATTTGAATGGTGTGCATGAGTCGTTCAGGCCAAATAATTCATGGTGACTGCTGAAGAGCTCGCATTCTTTTGGGTAGTTTGAGAAAAAGTGTTGTCAATTTAAAAGCGCTTTGGTAGTAAACACGAGATCCCTGCAAGGAATGATTTACTCAGCGAGCACAGTGACAGCCTGGAAATTGAATGGTCATTGGTTTGAATGTTCATTGGTGAATGATGAATGAACTTCCAAGAAGAAATGATTTATGCCATCACTAATACAAGGGTACTTACAAACTTTGTTAACTACTTCAAAAAGTCACAGCTCTCTCTCTCTCTCTCTCTCTCTCTCTTTCTCTCTCCCTCTCTTTCTCTCTCTTTTTTTCTCTCCTGCTCTCTTTCTTTCTCTCCTGCTCTCTTTCTTTCTCTCTCTCTTTTTCTTTCTCTTTCTCTCTCTCTCTCCCTCCCTCCCCCATGTAAAACTTCATATTTGAAACTGAAACACGTACACTATTGAAAAAGGTCTCCGGACACCCCTTCAAAGGCAAATGAACGGATCCGCTGAGTTGTAAAGATACGCGGTACAGCTGCAAACGGTATAAAAACACACCTGACCGCGATCATATCGCACTGTGAGGTTGAGTGAAAATGTCGCGGCGGAAGATAACTGACTTTGGGAAAAAAAAGATTGTTGGGTGTTATATTAGTGGGTCGTCCATAAGAAAAAATGGAAAAGCCTTGAAACATACCAAAGCAAACTGTTTTGGATGTACTGAATAAGTGGAAGACACATGGCGTGTCTGAAGCAACAAAACGTACCGGCAGACAAAAGGAAATCAGTGATAGAGGACGTCGAAGCCTCAGGAGAGTCATTACAACTAATCGACAGAGTACTGCACAAAACCTCAGTGTACAGGTGAGTAAAAATGCTGGAACTTCGGTATGTGCACGTGCCATTCGTAGAAAACTTCATTCCATGGGTTACCGTGGTTGTGCGGCTGCTCATAAGCCTTTCATCTCCACTCAGAATGCTACTCGTCGTTTAGCATGGTGTAAAGAACATTTATCGTGGACCGTAGATCAGTGGAAATGGGTCCTATGTACTGATGAATGCAGATGCACGATCCATCAGTCTGATGGCCTTGTGTGGGTATAGCGGCAACCGGAGGAGCGCTTTTTACCACATTGTACTGTTCCTACGGTCACGTTTGGAGCTGGCAGTATACTCCTGTGTGGGTGTGTTTCGTGGTATGGTCCCGGCCCATTGGTTATCGTGGACAAATCGGTTAACCAGCACGTCTACCTCGATGTTCTGGACGATTATGCATTACCAACTCTGTGGCAATCATATGGAACCGAGCCTTGTTGGTACCAGCAGGATAATACATCGAGCCATAAAGCAAGGACTGTTACGGCGTGGTTTGACGATAATTCCGTATCGTGTGTGAACTGGACGGCACAGAGCCCTGATCTTAATCCCATAGAGCGCCTATGGGATGAATTAGAGCGCCGCATAAGAAGTTTGGAACCAAGGCCTACTACTAAGCTACAGTTAGCGCCAGCATTATGTACTGAATGGAAGTGCATACCTATTGCTGTGTTCCAAAACCTTGTCTAAAGCATGTCTCGAAGGGTCAGTGCATGCATTAAGGCCAAATGTGGACAAACACTGTGCTAATGTATGTCAATAAATGCTATGTTGTGTTTCTCTTCTAGGTGTCCGGTGACTTTTGTCATTATAGTGTATAATATACTGAAGTGCATATTTTGAATTTTACATGTGTTCAGTATGCACGCTCTTAGTGAGATGGCATATATCCCAGAAACGAAAATCCAGTTCTACGAGATCCTGTCCGGCAGTGACTCGCTCATTTGCAACATGGCGTCTAAAATACGGGTTTTCAACTTAGCAATGCATGAAAGGCATTAAACAGTATCCACAGTATAGCTTTACAAATTGAAATCCTCAGATTAGTTAACTTGCTCGGTGACCTTGGAAGCCCCCCACAGGCGCTGACTTTATTTCATTAAACCACAACTCGCACTGTGCCTTTTCCGCCTCACTGAAATCAGCCATTTTGCATTCTCAATTAACGTGCTGCCAACTCGTGGCCCACGCATGAAACAGTCTTATTCAAGGAAACTTGAGGATATAATGCACACATTATTGCCGATTTCATAGCTGTAGTTTAGCTATATGCGATGTAAAAAAAATGTTAAATTTGTCACTAAACTTTGTAATTATCCTGTCTTTTAAATTCATTTGTTTCCAAACAAAACTCAATTCGAAATTATATAATCTTCGTACTTACGAATAATAATATATGGGCAGAGAGTGATAGAAAGAAACAAAGAGTAATGCACAGTAAATTGATACAATGCAAAATTCCCATGCTCATTAAAACCAATTTGAAGAACAGTTGTGACGTGCCTGCCCAGCAGGACTCACACGACATAAAGGCAGATAGCAGTCAGAACGAACGTCCGCGTAGCTCAATTGGTAGACCGATTTATTCCGGAATGAGGGGACCCGGGTTCGAGCCCCGGCGTGGACAAAAATGACGGAGAAGTATACTTCATTATAATGGCACCCGAACTTTCCGGATGACCCGGCCATTCAAAATCTCGCAATGGTGTGATGTTCTTTTTACACCGCGAGATAGGAAAAATAATAGAATCTCTGTTCCAGCGCTTCAAAAACTACATGTGTGTGACGTTGCATTCCACACATTAACTAGATTGACTGGGAGTTCTCAAATGAACGTTCTACAGCGGATGGCTGCCTGCAACGATTCATGGTCACGGCTGACCCGTGGGCCATGCCCCTGGCCCTCTTTCGGGGGGAGAGATGGGACGTGCCTGCCCAGCAGGACTCACACGACATAAAGGCAGATAGCAGTCAGAACGAACGTCCGCGTAGCTTAATTGGTAGAGCGACTGATTCCGGAATGAGGGGAACCGGGTTCGAGCCCGGCGTGGACAAAATGACGGAGAAATTTATTTCGTTATACAGTACTATATCATTGTTTGCATCTACCCTAGTTTTGTGATCAGCAAAATCTTTTCTTAGACAGGCAAAAACATCTTGAGTTGAATTATATTTACACTGCATTTAATCTACTTATAATGATTTATTGTATTTACTGCATTTTAATTTGCTTGTAATTATTTTCAAGGAAACTGCGTTGCCCAAGAAACAATCTTCATATGCAGTTGTTCCTGTCTTTCATCATGAGAGCTCTTCTTACTTTGCTGAAGGATGTAGTCTTATACGACAAAGGCATCGGAGCTGCTGCTGCTTCCGTAAAACACAAGAGCTCTGAGACCCTGCTTACAAGCAGCAGTGGCGTAAGTATTTTACAAATTCTCTTACGATCAAAGGAGTAACTTTCTCTATTCATATTCATATTTAATTTCTCTTTTTATGCTTTGCATCTTTCCCGATAGTAATAAAGTAAATCCCAAGTAAAAAAATGTCGATGTAACGAAAATGGGTAACGGGACGTCATTGTCAAAATCACTGTTGAAATCTGATCGTGCCACATGCTGTCCCATCAAGTGACACAACATTGATTAATCTCATTTTTACTCAAAAAAATATTTTGCTAAACAATCGCCGAACGTTATTTCAGCAGTTTTTCCATAAACGTAACAACATCTCACTCAAATCTGCGTACATTACGAGAACCTTATGCTCAATGTGATAAAAGCCATTACAAAAATGCATTTTTGATGCTATGAAAACGGTGCGTCGTGGCGAAATTTGGCATCATGTGGACCTTATTCCACAGCATGATATTTTAAAGCCCTCGTCACCTACTATTGATGGGAGCTTTAAAATGATGTATAACACGATGGGGTGTAGCCTGTCGATATCCTAGACCTGAAATTACCAATCTTCCTCACTTAACACACTTTGCGATTCAGCTATTCTTTCTTTCTTCGGGTCAGATTTTAGCTTGCGCATGCGCAGATGGACTTTGGTAGCCACCTCACATTTCATCGATGTCAGGTTGGTTTCTTACGTTCGTCTAAATCTGAATAATATATAATAATAACAATAGTGGGGGAGGAATTTAGAAGAATCGTGCACTTCGTGCTAAGTTTTTGAAAATTGGCAAAGTGTTAGGTACGGTTATAAGATTTTAGGAAATAATCGCAAGCAATTTGTGGGCGACCTCTGGTGGCCTGTTTGCCATAAATCAAATATGGCCGCCACAGGTATAAGTCCTTGTCATGGCTTGGCTCCTATTAGCCACAAAACGTTGTGCAACACCACTTTGTCTAGGTTTCTTGATGCGAGGAAACCATTTTTGAGGTCAATTTAGTGTTTCAGGATCATTTTCAAGATTAGTATGCAATAATAATAAAATGCGCCCTTTGAAGTGATTTTTACATATGCAACATTTATTGTCATTTACAATATTGTGTTGAAACAAAAAACATGTTGTATGTGTAATTTTAAAATGAAGCCTTATAATATAATACAATTCAATAACATTAATAACAGCTTTGAAACAGTATACAAATTAGATCATATGTCCGTAGCATTGTTTATGCAGCTTGCTTGACAGTTGCATAATGGACTGCAGCGAATTCAGGTTCGATAACACTTGCAGTTGCCCTTGCATGAGATCAAGCAGCCACAATTAAGTAGCAATGAAAGGCCATGGCTGGCATCCGGCAGATCCGTCCAGTATGGTGTTCATATTTTTGTTGTGTTATTCCATTCCCAACCCCATGCACTAGGATCAAGGATATCAGGCGCTATGGACAAGAACTGCTTCCAAATGAATCCAGTAGTGCGCAGCGCCCGCTTTGCATGCTGAAATAAGGCATGCTGTGACGACGGAGTAGATTCAAGAGACTTCAGGCCGTGGGTAAACATCAACTTCATTGACTGAGTGTGCGCCACAGTTTTTTGCTGTACATCAAAACTGTAAAGCGCTCCAGACGGCGCATATTCTGTGATTCTAGTGTGAAGCTGGTCGGATTATTTGTCACGTTAATGACGGTGTCAGTTACCTCAGCATAAGCAGCCCATGCACTCCAGGCTGTCTTCTTACCTATTCCAAACATCGATGACGTTACATCACATCCCGTGAATGCATGGAAGTAAAAGAAGGGCTTCACAGCGTTGAGGTCCCAGGTGTTGGCAGATGCGATGAATTGGAATCGCTCTGAATGTGTCTTTCCCGATCCAAACACGATCCATATTTCTGACACATTCAACGTATTGAAATGATAGATGGCCTGAACCACCACGTCGCGTCGGTGCCCACTGTCCTGAGATACGCCTTGCTGTGTCCCGGCTCAACCGCGTGTTGCAAGTGGAACATCATTCTAGTGTCAGCTTCTTCTTGCTGGCATGGAGATATGGTTGATACGTCAGTCGGTCTGTTGCGCTAAGCACGAGGTTAGGCTTCGTGGTGAACAGATGATACTTAGCACCAGTGGTATGTTCTGCCAATTGCTCGCTGAGGAGGTGAAACATCTCATCTTTGTTGTGAGAGTTTGTTAAGAATTTCTATAATTCTGATCTCTTGGGTATAGGCGTTTCTGCCGACACTCTAGTTCGACAGCCTGTAGTATCACCTCGCTTGACCCGAGTTTGGGATTTGAGGCTGGCATAATCATATCTGTCCCACACTGCGTCTATACTCTCATGGTGTTACACGTCATCGGGCTTTCTATAAATGGCAACAGGTGCATATGCGTATATTCCCCGAAAACAGTAGCATGCTGTGGTTTGATAATATGAATGACTGCTGCAATATCTAGCACCAGCCAGGCCTCCTTGGCTGCTTGAGAGCGTCCACAATCAGGCATACCAGGCAAACAACCAAGAAGAGTTGATTTAGTCCCTGACATTAGTTTTCCCTGATTAGATAATGATGGAGGCTCACGTTGGTTCTCGTGTCTGAAGAAGTCATCTATGTCAACCTGCGGTCGTGCTTGCAGGCATAAAAATAGCTTAGTGATGAGCGCTGCATTTGCCTTGGCTGTTCCCAACTTATTGGACCCCTTCTTAAGATCACCAGGTGGGTGGTTGATGAACGTGTATAGGTTGACCCTTGGAATGACGTCCGAGACGGGTTTGTACCGTTTTTAATTCTGTCTCTCACAAACTCCGTAAACATGGTTTCCCCAATCGTCTTGGCGTCCCTCAGGCATCTGGTAATCTCAGGATCCATGACCTCACCAGTATCTAATGTCACGAGCTCGGTACCTGTCTCTTTAAACGGATTGATAATTAATTGTTCCCTTCTGTACAAGTTGAAGAAGAGCTTTGAGGTGCTGAAGATACTTTTTTTGTTCGGCAGCTGAAGGTTCTGGGTGCTCTAAATGTACTCTGTACGAGGAATGTAGCGAATTATTTTCAAATTCATCTATTACCTTCAACACCTCAGCTTCGGAAAGTTCAATAACGTCCTTCTCTTCTTTCTGACCATACAGACCCTTGGCTCCACTATCCGCCTTTAGGAATTTGATACTGTGCTCGTGGCTCTGATCAAGTGCCATGAGAGAGAACTTCTTCTCACTTCGTTGAACGACAAACTGCCCTTTCATGAATGCTTCATGGACACTTGGATGGATATCCTGTAGACGCGTCATGTCGTTAAAAAAACTGGCATCCAGCGTGCATAGTTCGTGCTGCCTAAGGCGAAGAACCATGGGCACAGTTCTTCGCAAGAACTCAGAGTCAGTGACCAATGACCCACTCGCTGACCTATAACAAAACGACAATTCAGCAGGAGATAGTCTCTAGCAGTTATCCAGTAAAGTACGGTTGGTGCTTGGGCAGTGAATGACTTCTCCCACATCTCCATGGGTTCCTGAGACTCAGATCTCTCTCTTGACAGTACTCCTTGTACGCCAGAACTTCAAGGATGTGCACTGTGCAGCCATGCAAGGGTAAGGTGGTAAGCATACCGAGTACGCTTGACATGATTGCCGCCTAGGGGGAAGTTGCGATGCCAGACGTGAATACGTTTGCTGCAACAATATAGTTCCTGCAACAAAACATATTGTTATCGTGACACAATATGTTTTGTTGCAGCAACAAAACATTTTGTCATGATAACAATATGTATTGTTGGATCAAACAAATTCCCAAAGATCGACAAATCATTTTGTTAAATGAACAAAACGTTTTGTCGTGATAACAATAAATTTTGTTAAATCAACAATAATTTTCAACAAAATAATTTTGCAAATTAAACAAAACATTTTGTTGACTGTATATCGACAAAAAATTTTGTTGAGTTAACAAAACGTTTTTCTAAGTGGCATACATCCCATGAGTAAATATCTCTTTGTTGTTTTTTTTATTCAACAGTGTAACACATTTTCTTTTGAATTATGGTCTCCGGTATTACACATAGTTTCTTAAACTACGGGAGACAGAATATTTGAGCCGTTGCAACAAAACATTAACTACTTTTAAAATTCTAAAACCAAAATATAAGGGAATTTTTTGCCAGAACAATGGCTTTGCCAAATATACCGCTAAAAATTTCACAGAAAAGGTTTCCTTGGAATCAATAGCTTCTCCATGGGTTCACTTATATGGTACAATTCATAAAGAAAATAATTCAGGCGAAACTTTATCTAGTGTCGTCATAAGTTCTCCCAAATATATGCTTTCTTAAACTAAAAAAAAATTAACCACAATTATTTCCTCAACTCCACGGAACTGCTGTAACTTACTATCAAAAACGAACTTTCTACTGGAATTTTGTGTTCAGGTCATCGCTTCAGTGCAACTTCCAACTTAATGCAAATGAACTGGTTGGCCCTTATACGGCTAATATTTGTATTCCTTTGTATATCATCAGAAGATCGCTTCCATTGAAAATTATGAACATATCCATTGAAAATTATGAACATACATCTTAAATTATGAACATACATCTTAAATTATGAACATACATCTTCCATTGAAAATTATGAACATACATCTTCCATTGAAAATTATGAACATACATCTTAAATACTAACGCATATTTTTGGGGAAATACTTGGATTTTGTTTCAGTAGATTTAAATTGTAATAATAAATTATCATTCCAATTTCTATTGAGCACTTAGAAAACGAACGATTTCATAGATATAAATGATTTCTTCATGTTATTAACAAAACTTCTAAGGAAATTAATTTCTTTTTCACTTTACAAGTACAGCGTCCATTAAAATCTACACCCTTCCGAGTTTCAATATTTTTAGACGTAATATTTTTGGTGTATTTTCTCTCCATTTTCTTTTCAAGTTAGCTTACAGGCATTTTACTATAACTTCGATAAGTTATTGTTATTATTCTCAATTTTTTTCGTGCAAGTAAAAAAGACAGCAAGCATTTTATGTCGTGTAAAAATATCTTGCTTTTTTTCAAATACAAAGAAAGGCGTGCAGGCAAAGCAGGTATCTGATTTTGTTTGCATGAGTAACGTACAGTTTGCATCCCTACAGAGACTATAAGCCGTAAAAATCCCCAGTTGGTTCAAGAAGGGTGTGAGTATAATTATAATTGTCAGCGCTCTCGCATTCTTGGCTAGTGTGCAACTTTTTCCCTGCCAACGTGTACTGCCAAATTTCGGACACAAACACTCCTGTTTCCGTATTACAAAAGTACTTTCGTAAAATTGATGCATTTTAAGAACTTCTCTTATGCGACTGCATGTTTTTTACAACTCACTGGTGATGTGCATGCTTTTTACAACTCACCAGTAATTCCATTTAAATTGTTCTTCAGTTGGTCAGCGTTCGTATTTTGTTTTGATATTACATTTTCATATGTCGGAATACTTCATGCATGCCAATAGGCAGTCACGTGTTTGCGTAATATTCGTTCACTTGTTACAGAGCAAGCCTGAAGAAATATAATATTGTATCTTGCATATGGTTATGACCTCGGCAACAGGTGTTGTTCTGCGGCAGACTGGCCCACACGTGTTGGACGGTGTGCTCCAAATCCCGGATGTGCGGCACGGCGGCAGCTGGTGTTTCAACTGGTCACTCACATGGTCGATAAGGGACATGTCCAGGGAGCGTGCAGGCCATGGAAGTAAGTGTCTGGACATGACTTAGGCAGTCCTGGGCAACCCGAGCCGTGTGCGGGCGGGCATTATCCTGCTGATATAGCGCAGCTGGAATCCCGGCCAGGAATGGAAGCACATGGGGCCGTAGGATCTCATCCACATACTGCTGGCCAGTCAATGATCCACGTACACTACTAGAGCTGATCGGCTATCGTAGGCAATGGCTCCCCAGACCCTAATTCCTGCAGTGGGGAGATCTGGCGCTCGATAACGAGGTTGAGATTGTACCGTTGACCCGGGCACTTCCACACCCGGACATGATGATCATCTGTCCCCAAAACGAAGCGGTACTCATCGCTAAACAGCACACGTCGCCAGTCTTTAGCGTTCCATGTCGTCCTGGGCTGGCACCACTGCACACGGAGTCGGCGATGCTCCGGTGTTAATGGCAGTACACGTAAGGGACGCTGGGATCTCAGATTCGCTTCCGCGCGGTTGTGGTCCGTCCAGCGCCGCTCATCCGTACAGCAGTGCCGTCACGTGTCCACTGCTCCCAACATAGTCAGACGGTATGGTCAGAACGATCCACGTGGCTGGCTATACGGCGCGCCAACCACCCTGTGGTTTTCAACTCGATGATCAGGCCTCTCTCATAGTCCGTAAGTTGCGTAAATCGACGTCTCTGGCGTCTACCCGGCATTTCTGTCCCTGTGTACTCTTGCTTGCGTCGGCCAGTTCTGTTCGCTTTCATGGGGCATCGACTACACGCCTGTTTATAAGGCTGCCGGTTCATGCTTGCAGCGCCACCACAGGGTGTGCGGTCATACGCATTCGCACTAAACGTAGATCATTTGCATACCAGCACGCGCTCTAGCTATTCGCAAAGTTTCGCGGTTGTAGCATGTTTTCTTCTAGGTGCGCAACTTTCATGGTCAGTGAGTATATAGTATTGTGTTTACTAACTCCGGTTAATAAGATTAAGGGACTATTGCTGCTGTCTAGAAGTTTCTCATTAGTGAAATGCTTATTGAGTTTCGGATGAAAAAAAGCCGAATTGTAAGTAATTTTTCTTGAACTTTATTTAAATGACTTCTGTTTCACTTACCGTGAATTGCTTAAGAACAAACTTCACGTACTATTCCCTAAGCTACATATACACGTTTAAACATTCAGGGACATTTCATCGGATGCGTTAAAAGACGAACCGTAAGTAATTTTTTATTATCAGCATATCCATGCACATCTCTATATATACACTGCTGGCCACCCAAAATGCAACACCGAGAGCGACACAAGATAGCAAAGTCAGATTTACTGGGCACATAACAACAGATACAAATGTGAAACGATTGAGCTTACAGGCCCGTGCGACTTGCGGAACACGCAGACATCAATAGTTCGTGTGGCCCCCATGGCTGGCAATAACGGCCGCTACACGCCGCGGCATCGAACGAAAGAGGCTTTGGAGGTGGGCTTGGGGTATGTCGGTCCAGGCTGCTTCCACACGTTGCCACAGTTCATCAGGCGTAGCAGCTGGTGGAGCTTGCCGGGCCACTCGGTTGCCGATTACCGACCAGACGTGTTCGATGGGCGACATATCGGGAGAACAGGTGGGCCACGGCAGCAGTGACACCTGGTGGACCGTGAAGAATTGTTGCACGATGCGTGCCACGTGCGGGCGCGCATTGTCCTGTTAAAACGTGTCCGCTGGCAGGTCCTGTAGGTAAGGAAGGACTACAGGCTCCAAAACGTCGGAGATGTAGCGGTGGCTGTTGAGTGTACCGGCGATGCGTACCAGAGGGGTGCGGGTGTCATATCCAATTGCGCCCCAAACCATAACGCCAGGCGACTGACCGGTATGGCTATGCATAATGTAGGCGTCATACAGTCTCTCGCCACGGTGCCACCACACGCGGATCCGACCATCGTGGTGTTGCAGGCAGAAGCGGGATTCGTCGGAGAAGACAATGTCGTGCCATTCAGTAATCCAGGTGCGGCGTTGAACGGCCCACTGCTGCCGCACTCGCCGGTGGTGTAACGTCAATGGTAATCGAAGCAATGGGCGCCGTGCGACAAGTCCCCGCTCCTGCAAACGACGTTGAACGGTACGTGCTGACACAGGTTGTTGCGCAACACACCCTAATTCCTGCGCTAACGTTCGTGATATGGCAGTGCGAGCCGTCAATGCCCGCCGCACAACATGTCTGTCCTCTCGTGCGGTGGTGTGCCGCGGCTGCGGTAATCGCTCACGTTGGTCCGTCGGTCCTTCCTGCACTCACCGAATCCATAGTCGCCTCACTGTGGCTGGATGTCGTCCCACACGAGCGCCGATGTCTCGGTACGATAAACCGCTGTCGCGATAAGCCACTATTCGTCCTCTGTCGAACTCCGAAACGTGCTGGAATGACTGCCGTGTTCTACGACGAGGCATCAGGAAGCTTCCCACGCACAGGTTCGGCAGCACAACACACTTCCACTACTTACACCCCGCCTTCTGTGCACCCTTCTTATAGTGCTTCGCGGTGGCGTGCCGGGCGCACATGATTTGCATATGCCCTGCAATGCTAATCGTTTGCTTTGGACCGCACAGTCCAGGAAGGGTTCCTTCCTAGACTGTGCGGACCAAAGCAGTGTTAGGGGCACCTTTTCGGGTTGAAAATCCGAATCGGTTTAGTTTTCGAGATTAGTAAAACAAATTCGGTATATTATCGTGAACTACTTTCTTTCACGTTGGGTGTGATCAGGTTGTGTATCTACACTCTAGAAAGCTGAATGCGGAGTGCAGGAAATGCATTATTGTGCATGTTTGCTATTTCGAGTTTTTAGGGCTCAGAACGCCATTATGAATTGTGATTTTTATAATAAAATTTTCATCAAGTGTGGTGAAATGCCTCCAAAAAAACGCAAACCCATCGGACAAGTTCAGTCGAAAGCAAATAAATAAAATTCAAGAGAGTGAGACAGCCGAACAACGTGATCGAAGACTTATGGATCAGCGGGAAAGAGCCAGTGTGTCTGGATCGGTAGAGACCTTGGAACAGCGTGAGGCCCGACTTGATCGTTGATCATCATAGTAGGATTTTGTTTTATAGTGCGGTTTACATTGTTACTTGAAAACAAACTTTATGTCCATCCCGGGCAACGCCAGGTATCTCCGCTAGTTGACCTAATATATCTGAAAATATGCCGAGTTCGACACTGGGACCACAGTGTAATTCAACAGTAACCACACACAAAAAAAACGTACATGGACAACATTTGCATGCACTAAGTAAACCAATAAAACAGCTACGGTACAAGCGCAAGTTGAGCATTGCGATTCAGTTGACTGCCAGTTAAGTTAACAATAACTACTGTATATCTAATCGACACGCAGATCTAAGGCCAAAATTGTGGGGACGAGCTCTAACGTGAGTGGCGACAGAAAAAAATAAAAAACATAAAATGTATATGTGTTGGAGGCGGCTGGATATGTCTCTGTCCTTTCAGAATTGGAAAAGCTCTATATGCACCAAACATAAGTCATCGCTCTTTCCACGTTAATAAGTGAGTCCCGGAAAAATTCTCATCGGCCGCCACTGGGAATCAAACCTAGGGTCTTCCAGTTACGCGCCGGACATGCTACCACTGCACCACAGCGGCCTCGAATTCCTAAGACTCACGTGTGATTTACTGCCAAACCACTTATTAACGTGGAAACAGCGACGTTAATAAGTGATCAACTTCCGTGACTCACTTATTAACGCGGAAAGAGCGATGACTTCTGTTTGGTGTTCCTGATCCCCGTCAAGTGTATGATTTAATGACTTATTCGACTCTTAGTTATTTGTTCAGTTGCTGCTTTCCATCTTTGATGAATCCCCAGCATTGTGCGGGGCTCCATGAAACAACTTGTCATGTGGTTTGGCAGTTAATCGCATGTGAGTCTGGAGAATTCGAAGCCGGTGTGGTGCAGTGGTAGCATGTCTGGCGTGTAACTGGAAGACCCTAGGTTCGATTTCCGGTGGCAGCCGATGAGAATTTTTCCGTGACTCACTTATTAACGTGGAAAGAGCGATGACTTCTCTTTGGTGTTCCTGATCCACGTCGAGTCCATGATTAAGCTCTGTATCCGTTTTCCGCGTTCAGGCGACACACTGTGACGATTTACTCAGTCGTCGGTTTTATGCAGACACCACATACATTCTGATCCGGTATCCAACTTTGTGAAACACTACGCTCTTCATCTTAGTTCACTGGGAGAGTTCATAGCTACCCCTTATTCCGAATTATTGAAGTTCAGCACTGGCTGCGCTGAAGAATAAAAGAGAATCTCAGGCGGCGCCTGTTGCTAATCCCTGCTCCGGAATTTCTCCTTTTCAGGGTTGAACTGAATCCCTTATTAAAAGTTTAACATTATCTGTTGTGTTTGTTCCCACTATGAGGTAATGTTCCCCGTCTGTTGTTTTTTTGTTGTTGTTTCTTTTTTTTTTTTTTTTTTTTTGTTGCCTTTCTGTCCGCTTGACGAAAGATTCCTTTTTCCGAAATCCATATCCAGTTTTTTCCAAGGGCTCAGGGCGATAAAGTCGGCCCAAATGCCCTGATGCCTGTTTTTTAAATCCCAAAGTTCTGTCTTTGTACCGCCATTCGCCAGCTTAAGTCACTTGGAGGTTTCTAATTTATCACTTTGTTTTGCTCGTAGTTTCCTCACACTATGGGAGACAACTTTTTCCTTACTGCCAGTCCCTTGGTGCAGCGAGAATATCCCTGCTCTTTTCCTCGTGAGGGAGGTATGCAGGCATCTTATGTGGGCGGCACGCACGTAAGAGTTACCATAAATTTGACCCACAGAGTCGGTCGATATGGCTACAATAATTGCACGTTTAATAGCAGCAAATTTATATTTTCTGCTATTAAACGGTAAACGTATGCAATAAATTTGTATAATTTTACTGATGAAGGGCAAATTTCAACAGCGGCAATGATGGATAACCCAGGGGATCATGCACTGCTGTTATAAATTAATGTAAAGCAATACAAGGTTGAATTTATTTGATGACAAAATAAAAAAAACAAGACATTTTCAGCAACAACTACGGTTCCCCCATTAAAATAGTATTTATAACAAATAAATTCAAACTTTGCGTAATAACCAAATGTAAAAAATATTGAGGTTTAACGACCTCCAAGAGCGTCTGGGTGTATAGAGAGCCATACTCCCCAGCTTTGTAGATACTGAATCCAGGAAAGGGACAAAATCAGTGCCTTAGGAAAATCGCACCACCCATACCTCCCCAGGCACTCGAAACGGGGTCTAACTCAGATGATGACACAGAAGCCCGCGTGTTCTGTCCAATCGGCGTTCTCCAAAAATCATAAGTGGATGAAAGAATTCGATTGAATACGAATTGGTAGTCTTCATGGGCTGTAACATCGACAACTTATTCCGTGATTCCTATTCATCATTCGTGCGACAGCCGAGTTCTGTTTCTAGCGTACAGTATAAAGATCTGTGTTCGGGTATTTAGCCTACGCTGGTGATACTGTAGTACCAAACATTTCAGGAGCGCAATTCTTTTAATCTACTTCAGGGAGTGGAATCTTGAATTTCAAGAAGAAAGCAGAAAAGGAAGACGATGATTTATGTAAGGAACCTTGCACGTATGTTTACTTGAAACATAACCACCTTGTGCAATTGTTTCGCCAAAAACAACCTGCCGCATTTAATCTTCCCCAAAACAAAAAAATGCTGCCGAAAGTAAAACATAATGCTTGCAGCAATGGCTTAGTAGAACATAATTAAAGAAAGAAATCATATTAATATATGAACTAACTAATACTGTAGTTAAAATAAGGAAGATTGGGTAGACGCTAATTACACTGCATTGCTTCAAGACGTATGCATTTAACGCCTTTGAGGGAGTGGAATCGCGGGCTGGATGTTTAGAGGTGTCGGCTTCTGCCTAAACCCAGGCTCGAGTCACTGAGAACCTACCCCCTTCCTGGAGACAGTGTCCCTAAAACACGGGCTACTCTCTATAGCCTTAGGTGCTCACGGGAGTCACTGGCATCCTCCCGCAAGAAAACACCCTGCGGTCAAGCCATCAAAGCGCTAATCATCATTTAGCTTGATTTATAGGAGTGCTGATAAGTCCTTGGCTTTTCCCATTTCACATACCCTTCAACTGGTAATACTTTTGTCATATCAAAATTGAATTTTATGTATGTGTCCAAATATTATAATTGTAGCCTGATTATCTCATTCTTTTTCGCAGGTCTGAAGTGACAATGATGCAAAACAGCACAGATTTCACGGCAAAAGAGTTCCGAGCAGTGATGAAATATCTTTTCCTAAAAGGGAACTGGGGCCAAACAAATTTATGATGAAATGTCGGTTACTTTAGGTAATAAATACTCTTCCTACTCCACAGTCAAGAACTGGTTCGCAAGGTTTAGAACAGGACATTTGAGCACCGAAGTCGAAGAAAGTTCTGAGAGACCAGCTCAAGTGACAATTCCAGAAAACGCAGATGCCATTCTTCACTGATCCTGGGTTATCAAAGAATATCCACTAAAAAGATAGCAGATATCCCTGGCGATATCCCGAGAACGAGTGGGCTATATTATTCACGAGATTTTAGATATGCGAAAGCTCTCAGCCAAATGGGTTCCCAAATGTCTCAATGCTGAGAAGAAGCGTGATCTAGTGATTGCTTCGCAAGCCATTTTGGGTCAATTTCGGTGGGATCCTGTGAGATTTTTGAACCGTCTCGTAACTATGAATGAAACGTGGATCTATATGTATGATCCAGAGACCAAAGAACAATCCAAAAGAATGGAGACACAGTAGTTCCTCGCGTCCAGAGAAGTTCAAGACACAGAAGTCATTAAACAAGGTGTTGACGTCTGTCTTCTGAGACAAAGATGGAATTTTGCTTGTAGATTTTCTGGTAAAGATTACCGTCACGGCAAAGTACTACGTTGCCCTTCTCGACAAACTGGAGCAGCAACTGGTCTCAAAACGTCGAAGCAAGCTTTCGAAATGGATCTTGTTTCTCGACATAATGCCTCTCCTCACAAAATGGACATTAGGGAGCAGTAATTAGCTAATCTTTGCTTTGAAATTCTGAAACACCCGGCCTACCCACCTGATTTGGCCGCATCGGACTACTACCTCTTTCCTAACCTGATAGAACACCTCAAGGGAAGAAAACCTTAAGCATTGAGGAGGCCATGGCAGCTGCGGACAAGTGGTTTGCAACACAACCGAAATATCTTTTTGACGGGTTAAAAAGTTAGGACAACGAAGTCATAAGTTTGTGGAGCTCAGGGGAAAATATGTAGAGTATTTTTTTTTTCAATCCCGTAGCTTGCTCGCAGTATTATAAATAAATTATCTCATTGAACTTTTCATGGTCTCAATAGGTAAAGATAATTTTCAGTGTCTTTTGGGATATCAGATGAACTATTCACTTCGTGGCGCTACCACGAAATCGTTTAATTGTTGCTGGTTGTCGTGATAATTCAGTGAAGGCTATTAAAATGTTATGGTCCGAGATTGATTACACTTAATCAAGGAAATTCTTTCCCACATTAGGCAAAAGTAACCAGCAACCAGCTGGAGGCAAAAGCCGCATCTAACATAATGCGAGAAACGAGAAAAATCCAGTAATTTGATTTGGAGGTATCATATTGTTGCAAAGGGCAGTCGTATTGCCATTTGTTCAGCGGTAGTGATGTTTATATGTAGAGGATTTTAGGAAGGGAGTGTCTGACCCCAGGTCTTAAACAATCCTTAGAAATAGGAAGCTAGAAGATTTCGGCTAGAGTACCTAATAGGAAAGTCACACGGAAGCGAGGTAGAAGACGCCCTTATTTACTATCGGGGGGGGGGGGGCAGTGACCGGGGTCCGACGGCTTAACGTGCCCATCAGACGCACTGCGGATATTTAGTGGATCGAGCGTTCGTACCTGCCTGGTATCGAACCTGAGGTCTTCTCCATGTCAGTCACGAACGTTACCCACTAGGCCACCCGCAGCCCATGTTCAGCGGTAGTACGCGAACTGGTGTTATTTCTACCATCCATCCACCACCACCCTTCTTCCACCCCCATCCCAAAACAGAAAGAGTTAAATGAAATCCTTCGTGGGGAAAGGTGAAAACTCAGGGTAACGGAAATCCTTGCTATCTCTTGCTTGAGAGGATCCCATTTTTATTACAATTTGTATTCGATAACTTCTAAATACAAAAGCAAAGTCCATCTCCGTTTTTTCACAAGTCGGTGATTTAGAAAATGTAGTCGAAAGGTGTTTCGCTTTTCCTGAAAGACAGCAAACTCTGGGTAAAGCTGGGTTAACACGTTATAAAACACTGATGAAAAAAATAAGTTTAAAGAAAAACAAATGCATAAATGCGCTAGGGCAGGGGTGGCCAACCCTAGGCCCGCCAGGATATTTTGAATGCCCCCCCCCCCCCAGTATCCCAACACTAACTTTGTTTTTCAAATTTAACTCTTACTGACAATAAGAGTTATTTTCATTTTATTATTATTTATTTTTATTTTATTTTATTCTGAATTCATTTTATTTTATTCTTGACAGTATTTATTCGGATTCTATAAATTATGCCGATGTGAAATTGGTCGCGACTTCAAAAACATATACTGACACATTTTTGCGTAAACAGTGACTCACGCTCGCCTCGTTAGAAGAGTGCGTGAGTTACAGGAGGGGAAACAATGGAGGAGAGGTGTCACGTGACTATACACAACGCTTGCCTTCCCGCGCTAACTTGCTATCTTTAGCCTGACTCGTCTCACAGTCACATTGTACTGCTTCAGATCCTAAGTAACGTGTTGGTATTCAGTTTTATTCGTAGTGTATTGCTTTGAAGTGTGAAGTAAAATGGCTTTTAGTAAACATGACCCGTCAAAAAGAAAATGTGACAGTGACGTGGTGTTCCGGACATTCAATGAAAAATGGGAAGAACAATTCCTGTTTACTATGAGGAAGTCGTCGAAACCGATTTGTCTGATCTGTTCAGCAACAGATGCACTACCTAAAAAATACAACATTGAGTGGCATTTGAAAAACACTCATGATACTTTTAACACGTCATACCATCCTGGCTCTGCTTTTAAGAGTTGAATATATTTTAAAGGGGACTTCATTACCGGCAAAGCTTATTTGTAACAAAATGTGAAGAGATGAATAACATGCTTCGAGCGTCATATGAAATATCGTATTTACTCGCTCAAAAAAAAAACCTTTCTCAGATTGCGAGATTATTAAATGAAGTCTCTCTATATTTGTCGAACACATTGGTGATACAAACATACAAAAAAATGGCGGACAATATTTCCCTTTCTCGAAATACAGTTATAAGACGCATTGAAGAAATGACGGATGATGTGTCAAGACAAATAAAGTATTTAACTACTAATTCCTCATACTTCTTTCTTTCAATAGATCAGAACTGTGACACGACAGATAATTAATTAATGCTCAGATGCTTGTGTTTGTAAGGTGCATAAACGAGAATTTTGATGTGTTTCAAGAACTTTTAGGACTCTGTCAATTATCGACCAGAAGGCATTGAAAAACTGTGTAGCAAAATGTGATGTTGATGGTGGTAAACTTCAGTGGGCTAAACTTGAGAGTATTTGCACGGATGGTGCTCCGTCCATGGTAGGGAAGAGAAATGGCTGTGTTTCTTTGCTCCAGGAGTATTTAGAGCGAAAGTTGTTTTCATACCATTGTATCATTCACACAGAGGCTTTGTGTGCTAAAGAAATGAACTTTCATCGTGTTATTAATCCTGTTGTGCGTTGCATTAATATGATTCGATCACGCGCGCTTAACGAAGGGAGTTTAGGAACCTTTTGATGAAGAAATAAATGAATATGGTAAACTTTCACTTCACAACTGATTTGTGAAGTGAAAGTTTACCATATTCATTTATTTCTTCATATATGTAGAATTCCGCACGCTTGTTGTTAATTGCCGCGTTCATTCTCTCCCCACAATTGGTGAAGTAGTGTTTCTACTTCAACAGAGTTTAAAATTTCAGTTTACTACGAATGATTTCATTTTGATTCGTGATGCTAACAAAACGTGAACTGTCACTTTATTGGGGAAATAAAAACATTTATGAATAAACAGATTACATTGTTTACCATAAACGCGGTTGTACATGATTCTTAGAAATGGGCACGCTGAAGATGATTGTTTTAAATAAAACATCGTGCACACACGCTGACTGAAGATAAGCAAATCAACATGAGACAAAACAGTGGGAATGATCCTTTGTAATTCAGTTGGTACAAGATTGCTTTCTTCTCTTAACGAACTGCTTTTCCTTCATTACTTCTTACTACTAGCTGTCTGCGGCACGCAAGCTCGTACGCCGTTCTAAACGGCACGGTAATGGGATTTCATTAACAACTGCTTATTTAATCATCGGCCTTTGGCGTCCGCTACTTAGTATTCCATTTTCACTTCTTTAACTGTAATTACTTCTCTCCAGTTTGCTTGTTTGTTTGTTTTTTCTCTTTTATTTCCATCTGTTCCCGCTTTCCTTGTGTTACCAACAAAAACAAGGTTTCACACAAATACCTATTTCTTTGCATTTCTCCAAATGAATTCTCTCTATTCTTAAAAAAATCGGAATTCATTTGCAGTTCTAACATTTTGTTTTGTGAATGAGCCGTATAAAATATAAATGACTGCTTGGATATTTGCATAAAAATGCATATGTCGTCTCTCATGGTCCGGCATTGCATACGGCCATCTGACTTAGTCATTTTCTCAAAGACGTAGCGTTCTTTCTTATATTCTCGTTTTGTCTGTCCGTCTGTGAGTAATACATCTCCGCTTCTAGAAGTTGTACTGCAAAAACACCTCGCTTAATCAGAATTTCCTACACTCATTGAACAGATGAACTCATATGAACCGCCCAGGTGGAGCGGTGGTCTGACTTCTGAGCGTTTGTCCAAATGGGTTCGGGTTCGATTCCCGAATAACGCATTGGTTTTATACTTGACTTACGGTACTGGCTCTGTTCCATCCCTGGCAACAATTCTCATAATTTTTACATCTGGTCCCAGTGGTCGTTAAACCAAGAAACAAAATAGAAAATAGGTCATTATGAGTAACACTGTCCCCACACATGGATGCGTCCCAAGGCACGTAGAAATGACGGCAAGAGCAGAGAGTGCAAGTTCGCCAGTACAAAGCCCGTGCAATTGGGAAACGGAAGAACATGTCGGAGTTTGAATGGGGAATGATTATCTGCATCAGGAAGGATTGGTCAGCATCTCAGCAACCATAGGCTTTGTTGGTTAGCTTCAGTGAATGTGTGGCTGGAATGATTCAAAGATGGACATACATCCTCCAATGTTCCGGTAAGAGGAAGAATCATTACTGGTTGATAGTCTAAGTGAATGTCTGTTGGCACATACTTTCCGGGACAACAGATGTCCCATGATCCCTCAATTCACGGCAGATAGAAGCTCAGAGAAATGTTTCCTATCAGATGATCTAGCGGACTCTCTTGAGAATGGGCCTGGGTCTCGTTTTTACTCCCATATTGACAGCTACGCTTGCAGAGGACACCGGAGAGTAGTGACCTGCTATTGGAGAACTGGAAAAGAATCAACTGGTCTGATGAGTCCAGGTTCCAGTTCCAACATCACGCTGAACGGGTTCTTATTCTACTACGCGCAGGTGAACAGCTGCAATTAGACTGTACGGTAGAACAAAACAAGACGGAGGCCTGGATATCATGAAATGGAGTTCTCTCATGGAATGATCATTGGGTTTCTCAACCCCGTTGAACACACCCTCACCGCCGATCTAACCTAGGCATTATTTCGAACCAGGTGTTGCTATACATGGTTACAGTGTATCCGAATGGCACTGAACTCTATCAGCAATACAGTGAACTCATGGTGCGCAAGAAAAGTTTGAGGATCATGTACAAGCATCAGGTGTGCTCACTTGGCAACCAAATTTCTTTGACATGAATCCCATCGAATATTTGAGGAATGCAGTGGAACTCCGTATTTGCCGGTGCACTGCATTTTCTCGTTCTGTCATTACCCTACTCCTGGACGTCAGGTACTGGATACCGGAGATTACCTTCCGTGGTCCAGTGGAGTCAGTATCACGCAGGGTGTAAGATATTATCATGGCAAAATATGGCCCAACACGTTTTCAGGTAGGTGGTCATAATATTATGGCTCATTAGTGTGTGTTTTCCTCTTTGCTTGATGCACTATTCTTCGCTTGTAGCCCATTCGCGACATGGTCCCCTACGAAGTTCGTTCGGAGATGTCTCTCGGCACACCAATGTCGAATGCTGCACGACTTTTTCTGGGTTGTGGCGCGTCTCTTCGCCAGTACGATTCTTGCCAGTCCCCTTTGACCCTTCTGATCCACCAGCTGATTCCATTCACATAATCGCTGATGGCTGGAAGATTTTTGCGTGTCGCACCTTTCACGATAAACCATTTCTAAGGCCGGGCGTGAAAAGCCCAGGACGACAACCGTTTGGGAGTTACTCGAACCAGCACAGCTGGAGGCAACTATCATTCCACGTTCAAAATCGCTCAGATCATTTGTTTTACCCATTTCAACCCACAGTCAAGCCCTAACTGATGCTTCACGAGACGGTCTGCCTTATGTTTACCGCGCACTGTGCTTACCTGCCGTCTTAACTGTTGGAATGAGTTATTTATGCGATCAAGTGTTCCTGATAAAGTGGCACCTCAGTATGTAGGTCAGGAAATCAAAGGAAAAGAATGGAAAGAAGAACTGAAAAATTATTTACAAAATAAAATTTATGAATCGCTATTTTTAGCAGATATTTAGTAATGAATATAATTACACTGAGTGATTAATGAATAATGACCACCTTCCTAATACTTCGTAGGTTCTCCTTTCGCCGTCAGTACAGCAGCTATCCGACGTGGCATCGACTCAATAAGATGCCGGAAGCAGTTGAGAGGTATGGCCAACCACGCTGTGTGTAATGCTATCTTCAATGTAGGTATGGTGGTAATTGGTGTATCCATACGCCTGATATGCCGTTTCATAATGTCCCACAAGTGCTCTATGATATTGATATCGGAGGAGTTGCCGAGGCCAATCGATCTGCTCGAAGTCTCAACTGTGTTCCTCAAACCATTCCTGAACAACGATGGACTTGTGGCTTGGCTCAATGCTCATTGTGTAAGACACGGCCGCCATTCGAGAAAAAGTGCAACATTGTTGGGTGAACAGAGTCAGTAAGCAAATCACGGTAGTGGGCACCAGTCATACGTTGTTCCACCACTGCACCAGGGATCTAAATTTGCTGCCAGGTAAACATTCCCAGCACCATACAACCGCCTCTACCGGCTTCCACTGTGGAGACCATGCAGGATGGATCACGTTCCTCATGTTGTTTGCGACAAATAATTACACGACCATTCACTTTTTTCTAGTCATCCGACGTTAAACTTACATGATCTATTCAACAGCCGAGTCTTTTGCGCCAATGAACAATGGTTAGAAGAAGATGTCGTCGGAGCCGTCTATTGTTATAGCCCATTCGTGCGAACATGCAACGCATAAACATGACAGATACTTTTCCGAGTTGACCTCTGTTGTACACTGGCGTGAAAAAATTAAGGACGAGACGTTTTTTCGAATGTAACGTTGTGCAGAAGTGCTCCACATCGACTCAAATCATACCATAAGATCCCCAAGATGTAAGAATATGGGACAAGTGAGCAAAACCGTCCAAACAAGGAATCCAAAAGGACACAAAGGCACTTTATTGAAAAGGTAGCTTCGAGCACAACTGGACAGAAGACAGAAACGTCAATGTGACAGGCGGCTTCCAAGAAATATCCAGCCTTTAGTAGGGGATATAATCCCCCCTGACTGCGTTGCAGGATTTACAACGTCTGCCCATGCTGAGGACGAGGTTGTCAAGGAGCTGTTGCGGCATCACGGCCCATTCCTCTTGTAGCACCAATCTCAGCTGCGGAATCGTTGCTGGCGGCTTGTGACGTGAGCAAAACCGTCCAAACAAGGAATCCAAAAGGACACAAAGGCACTTTATTGAAAAGGTAGCTTCGAGGACAACTGGACAGAAGACAGAAACGTCAATGTGACAGGCGGCTTCCAAGAAATATCCAGCCTTTAGTAGGGGATATAATCACCCCTGACTGCGTTGCAGGATTTACAACGTCTGTCCATGCTGAGGACGAGGTTGTCAAGGAGATGTTGCGGCATCACGGCCCATTCCTCTTGTAGCACCAATCTCAGCTGCGGAATCGTTGCTGGCGGCTTGTGACGTGCTGCCAAGCGTCTCCCGAGAAGGTCCCACGCGTGTTCGATTGGATTTAGGTCCGGGGACCTTGCGGGCCAATCCATGCGTTGAATACCTTTACTCTCCAATAGCTCTGCGACAGCCACTGCACGATGAGGTGTAGTGTTGTCGTCCATGAAGAGGAACTCAGGACCCACAGCACCTCTAAACAGACACACGTGATGCAGGAGAACCTCGGTATAGTAGCGGACACCAGTGACAACCTCCTTGGAAGATGTGGAGGTCAGTATGGCTACCAAGCATGATACCGGCCCAAACGAAAACTCCGCCACCTCCAAACCGGTCCCTTTCGATGATGTTGGAGGTGTGCTTGCTCTCTACAGATGTGTGTACGTCCAGAATCGCTCGTCAAACTAAATCGGCTCTCATCCGTAAAGAGAACTCGACCCCATTGCTGATGTGTCCAGTTCTTGTGTTCCTGGCACCACAGAAACCGCCGTCTCCGATAAGCAGGCGTTAATGGCACACTGTACTGGTCGTCGTGCAAATAGACCACCTTTGTGCGGCCTCCTGGCCACAGTAAAACGCGATAACGGACGTCCAGTTGTCTGTTGCATGTGTCTTGCGATTTCTCCCTCTGTGTGCCGTCTGTCTCTTCTCGCTTGTAGGACAATATACCGGTCGTCCTCCGCCGTGTTTGCTCGTTGACGACCACTGCTAAATTCTCGGACAGCTGTTCCTGTCGTTTGAAATGCTCTCCAAGCTCGTGAAAGGATGCTGTGAGCGATCCCGAACTCCTCGGCCACACTAGTCACACTTCGATCTTCTTCCAACTTCCCAATGACGCGACCTCGGGTAAAGTCATCCAGATGTCGTCTACTGGATTGCCTGTTGGCCATATCACACGGTGGCAGCAACTCGAGGTCTTTCAAACCCATGTACACCGTGCAATAGCTTTCACCGAATTGCTGAGCGTACACCGCCTGTGTGCTTTATACCCTTCCGACACTCCCCTCCTACGTCATGCTGCATATGTGCGCATACCCTACTGTACCGGACCCTAGTCTATCTCCTGAGTAGTATTTCGGTCCGTTCTGCCTGCTCGTTCCGCTGTTCTGCTAACTTCTCCTCTTCGTCCTTAATTTTTGCACACCAGGGTATTAGGTAGCCAACTGTTGAATACGGCTGCGTACGTTGGCCTGTACGAGTTGTGGGACCCGGCGCTCACCTCTCACATCAACTTTTCTCTGTCCTGTGCAGGTTGCCTCCGGATCGTTGTTTGACCGTTTTCACGCCCGTCCTGATGCATTTTAACTACGGCGGCTCAGGAACAACCCACCAGTTCAGCCCTTCAGGAAATTGAGGCACCTGTTCTCCGAGCTAACGCAATCTGTCCTTTCACAAAGTTTGATAAATCCTTCTGTTTACCTATCACGCTCTGAATTTAACTAACTACTGCTCCACTCACACCTTATATATTCTACGTTGGAAATCTTGGAATTAACATGGTCAACGGGGCGCATCTACTTTTGAGAAGGTGGTAATAATTCAGTAATCACGCGGTGTATATTCTTTCTTTGTCGTGCTTTTTCAGTCCTATCGTGAACATGGTATTCACTCGTTCTGAGAAGCTATCTGTTTCTCTCTCTCTCTCTCTCTCTCTCACTCTCACTCTCTCTCACTCTCTCTCTCTCTCTCTCTCTCACACACACACACACACACACACAATGCTTTCGGCTTATGTGTAAGTCAAACTCGTTCCGTAAAGGGAGAAGCTGCACCGACAATTTATTCTATGCATTTTTGTATGTCTCATTACACCCGGTATCTTCAGTTTCAAAAAATAAAACCCGAAAATATTTTGTCCTGTTTTCATTTATATTTATTTTTGGATCGAGTGGAGCCAAATATTCACAATATCAAATATTCCACATGAACTTTTGGCTTTATGAGTATAATTCACAACAGTTGGAGGGTTGTTTTCGCTTGGAGAGTAAAGTGCAGGGGAATCGACTGGAGTGTTGAGCTGAGTTTGCAGCATTTCGAAGAGCAGAAGTTGTACCCAAGAAAAGTTACGCAATAGAAAGCATGATTAAAGAAGCGCGGTGTGGTAAAAAGTTTAACTAAACTAGGAAGCTGGACAAATTTGCTGCACAAGACCATGCGATGCTATTCTAATGGAGAGAACTGAAACAGAAAAGAAATTTGCGAAACAGTATTTCCGAGGATGATCTAATTACACCGCTGAAGAAAACAAATCCTGATAAAGGAAAGATAGATTTGCGGAGCTCAACATTCTGAAATGATTTATTATGCTACTGAAAGGGAAATGAGACATACTGAAGTCAAGAACAGGAAACTAATTAATGAACAGGAAGTTCTATCTGATAGTTCTTTCTCTAGACTATGAACTAACATCTAGATTTCCAAGATAACAGGACACTTCTTAAAATTGGTAGTGGTATTTTATTCCACTCCTCTTCCACTGCCTTCCGTAGTCCAATGATTGTTTTAGGCCTGCGTTTAGAAAGCACTCGTTTTAGTAGTCGGAAGGCACAATAGTCCATTGGTGACACGTCAGGGCACTTTGAAGGAATATGAACAAAAGGTATAGACTCGATACCCGTCTCTTTTTTTAATTTTTTCAAGAATACAATGGTAGATTTGGATGTATGACTGGTAGCCTCGACGTGATGGAGTTCTACTCTTTGAAGTCTCTGTGGATAAAGGAATGGTATATCCTCTTCAAATACAGGAGTTAAAACATTATTTTGGTAATATGTAGAATTGATTTTAACATTCTTTTCAACTTTCCTTAACATTAATTTCCCGTTGTATGGATACGAGAAACCAGCAATAATCATCAATCCTTTACTCAAACTTTCTTTAAATTCTTCGAACCAAGTTTGTAAGTCTTTTTCTATTCTTTTGTGGGAGTAAATCGACCATTTTCTGTTACAGTCGTTTAGGTAGATCCATGCTTCATCAACAGTCATAATGAACTTCCATCTGTATCCGGCAAAGTAATTTTTCGCCGCCCGGTGGCGCAGTGGTCTAAGCGATGGCCTCTGATCATTCGTCCGAACGGGGTTCGGGTTCGAATCCCGGTGAGGCATGGATGTTGTGTTTGTCTTTCGGCACTGGCTCTCTCCCTTCCCTGGAACCAGTGACCCTAAATTAGGGACGGGCGACTGCTTATAGCCCATTGAGTTGCTCACGGTGGTCGTTAAACCTCTAATCAAAAAAAAAAAAAAGTAATTTTCATAAAGAAGTCTACACCGTGTTCGGCGCTCAGTCAGGTGCCTAAGCAAAGGGCGGTGGCGAAGTGGTCTAAGCGATGGCCTCTGATCATTCGTCCGAAAGGGGGCCGGGTTCGAATTCCGGTGAGGCATGGATGTTGTGTTTGTCTTACGGCACTGGCTCTCTCCCTTCCCTGGAAGCAGTGACACTAAATTAGGGACGGGCGACTGCTTTTAGCCCATTGAGTTGCTCACGGTGATCGTTAAACCACCAATCAAAAAAAAAAAAATGCGGTGAACATTGCTTTTTTTCAGATTCAAATTTTTGTTTATTACCTTGTTTACAGTTGATACAGATATTTTTAATGACTTAACGATTGCTCTCTGGGTCGGTGGATTTTCTTTTAAGACCAGAGACTTTACGTTTGAAATAGTCGTAAAGGTTCGTACCTTCTTTGGATATTACTTTGGTGTTCTTTTTCCTATTAAAAACGATGCTTGATCATTTTTCTGTCTATTATTAATAATAGTGCTTATGTTACATTTAGAAATGCTAATTCTATGATTTTCACAGCGTGTTTTTTAATTACAAAATACGAATATTTCTCTTCGTAAAAAGCAAAAACATAACCTTCTATCCACAGCTTGTTTGCGTGCGCCATTTTCTTAGAAGACGATACTTAACTGCAGCAGACGTTTCTTTCGTGTTCATCCAACACGTTGTTGGCAGTCTCAATTCTTTGAACTTCTTTTATTTTTTGTAATTTCTTATAAAAAAAATTCCCAAAAATCTGTGCACATCCCTGTACTGGAGCAAAATATCTCACCAGTAAAATTTAAGTTTGAGTCATTTTGGTCAACAGTGAGTTAAATACATTGTTGCACCAAAACTGCATAGGGAAAGATTGAATATCTGACTTATTAAATGTAATTGAACCAACGAAGATGATACCTCTAACACTTAAGTGCAATGACCACATTTGTTGACCAAAATGACTCAAACTTAAATTTTTCCACAATGCTCCACAGCTATTTATAATATTAGTACTTGAGATATCGATTCCGTAGATAAATTTTACATCAGAAATACTAAAATATCCAAGAGCTTTTTGTCTCCATCTGATCGAAAATTTCCTTATCCCAATGGCAGAAACAGAGATATCTTAAAAACAGAACAATGCACACATCCAGTTTTTCTAGAATATTATGCACGAGCAAAACCTAAGAAACTTAAGAAAAATGCAAAATAAATATGTCTGTTAGATTTAAAAAGCATTTCTCGAAACAATGTTTTCCTGAGAAATGCAAATACTCTATTATGCCTCCAAGAAAAAGATGAATTATGGAAAATATTGACCATGCTTCTGTCTATCCCACGCAAATAAAGTTTTCTGTAGCAGCTTCTCGAAGCTGAAACACCGATCCAAAACCAACGGATGTAGTTATTTCGTATATTTTATTTTGCACACATGCGTATTTCAAAGTACCTTCTACGTAAAAACCATACAAACAACATGATGTGAGTGATTCCGCACACTTTCTGGTCCTTTGAGCATCTATTCTGGTAAGGGATGGAGAATTATTATCTCTTTCTGTACACAGACTGTTTGGAGCACGTTACTTTGCCGTGTATGAAACAATGGTAGATTTATTTAGCAAATGCATTTAATCGTATTTCTGTTTTGCCCTGGGCGTATTAATTTCAGATAAAGTTAGTAATAACAATCATTTTTAATATTCTCTTATATGTTCAAACCATTTACCTTTTCGTTAGTGCTTTTGAAGAGGCAATGAGTTGGTCCCGTTTCTGAGTTTTCAGCCAGAAATTAATGAGAAAAGGAGGACAAGACAGGAGAAATTTCATCTGGCATTTGAAAGCGGTGAGAAAAGAGGGGCGATAATTAAAATCCAGGACCAGTCCGGAATGTCCGAGAGAGTGGGTGGGTCAATAAAAAGTAGCCCACGCTTTTTTGAGAAAAGGGAGGAATACAAGAAGGAATTTGTGCCTAGGGCTTGAAAAAGACATTTTGCGTGATTCTTCGACCGACGGAGAGAGTTTTCGTCTCTCCGAAGAAAGAAGGACAGACGATAAAAAATAGATATTTAGAACGTCCGATGCCGAGATATAGGATCGAAGCAGAAATTAGGTCTGGGAACTGAAACTTGGCAGCGAATTAACCGAGAAAAACGTCTGATTGAGCAATCTGGAGCAGATCAATGCATAAACAATAAAAGAACAATATTGGAATCAGGACACGCAAAGTCGTCACCTTTCCCCTATACTGAATTTGAATAAAACGCCCCACTTCTAAAGACAGAGTTTTCATTTTGCCAGTAGTCCATTCTTTTCATCATCGAGCTAAAATGTTGCTAAACTCCGGAACTGTTTAATTACCTTACAAGTGGAGGCCTGACGAATCCACGGGGTAACATTTTACGATGTATGGCTACTTGCGATGTGTTTCCTTTATAAGCGCATGTCTTCGCATTTTAACAAAATGTTTTCCTTTACTTTCTCGTAGTATGTGTGTGAAAGCCTTTTATTTCTGATTGATACACAAAACATTTAATTTAATTTATTTAAAAAATGATAAACCATTTATTTAATTAACGTTTCAGAGTGTGGACTGCAAGATTTTTATAAGTTTCTGGCATTACTTTCTAATGGCGAACTACTGCTGGATCTTCATGGAAGGCTTATACCTCCACAACCTCGTTTTCCTATCGATGTTTACAGACACGAGTGGAATTTTCATGTACATCATAATCGGATGGGGTAAGAAACTGGACTTTTCGTCTTTATATACTCAAGTTACCGCCGTTTGCAACTGTATTTCCTGAATATCTTTCTAATTAAGTTATAAAATTACGCAGATAATTAGATGACTATCTTCATTTGCAGTATCATTGCAATTAGCAGCTGTAATCCATGTTCCAAAAACTTGAACAAGTTTCCGGCTGGGCGAAAATTTATTCTCGTTAAAGTTAGCAACCGTTACACCGTCTTATCAATGTGCTTTGTAAGCAAGTACAACTAGTTTTCGACAACGAGGCAATGTACTCAGCAAGCATCTTCTCCGTATGCCAGTAGGTAGATCTCAAATTTCCAGTTGGAATGATCAACAAATTTTCCCGAATAACATTCAGTGAGCGTGAAATTTAAACATGAACTTTTCGAGAAGTTATATTTCGTGTGAAACCTCCAATATCTTTTTTTTTGTGTTATTCCAATAATAAACTATTGGCAAACTAAAACCGACAGACAACCGCCTCTGTACACAAGCATACTATAAACTCACATCCGTCTCCAGCCTGATGCTCCGCAGCTCGTTCTATCCCACAGAACACAAAACAGCTGTCTTCCGTTCTCTAATTAGAAGAGCCTTCCACGTCTCCTCCGATGCCCGTTCTAGACAACACGAAATTAAAAGCGTCATCGAATTGGCCAATGATGCAGTATATTCGTTGAATCAGATACATAACTTTGTCCAAAAAGCCGAAGTCAAACGTTCTAATCTTCCTATGCCGCAGTTTCGCTACCTGGGCTCAATTCCCTACATACCAAATTTGTCTTACAAGCTTCAAAACACCCTCAAGAAGATGAACTACGGTGTTGGCATAAAGTCTATTTCATCTTTATATACTATGCTAAAGATAAATGCTGACATAAACCCCCTGTTTCCAGCGAGGCTGATGTTTATGCGATCCCCCTACAATATCCGGAGAGCTCCAGACGATACCATATTGGAATAACCAAGCGTTATTTTAGAATCAGAGTCAACGAGCATAACAGGGACACAAAATACGGTACAGTAACCATGGCTCTATCCAGAGAAGTCAAATTCAAGCCCGCTACTTCTATATGGGATGGTATAAGGAAATTAGCTACCTACTCCACCCCTAATTCTAAAGCCATTCGAGAAACCTTGGAGATCATTACCAACAGTGATACTTACAATGATAGCGTCTCTCTGGAGTTACCACGCATTTGGAACCAGTTTTTCAAGTAACTCCTTTTTCCTACCAGGATACCGCGTGCACAATCAAAGTGATGTCTCCTGTCTTTTAAATTATGTGACGTATATTCTTGATTAACTTTTTTTTTTAGTTTCTTTCCCTATGTAAATCTTGAGTTTATTCTCAGTATTCTTCACGCTTAACGAAACATCTTTTCTCTCAAACGAATACGTTTGGCAACACAATTGAGGTTGAATGCAAGTGACGTATACCTGTTATGAGATAAGAACAAGAGATAAAAAGCGACGACTGATCTGTTGTAGGGGAGAGGTGTTGATAAGAGCGATTATTGAGAGCGATTACTACGAGCGTTGTACCGTCGAGAGAGTTGTATGAGAACGTTGTATTATGAATTGATGAATACTAAAAAGAGTGGTGTGATAAATATGTGGAGAGTGTAGTGCTTTCCATCGTGAATAAAGGACATTTTCCGTAAGTTGACTTCTGTTTATATGTTTTGTCTGGCCGTTAAGGTTTGTTTCATTTAGGAACAATTTATTAGAGTATTGACGTGTTAAAACAGCGTAGAAGTCGAAGACTTTTACGCCACAATTATATTACGTCGTATCTATTTATCATCGCATTCAAATTGTTGGGGCATTTTATTATTCAGATTGCAGTTTCTGTCTCTCTACCTTGAAGAAGTCATCTGATTGATATGCAAAAGCTTGCAAAACTAATTTGTATTCTATGTCAATAAATTAGGATTACTCGTATAGTTATACTATTTTCTAACAAACTATTCTTGGATCTTCGACGAGTATTATACTTCCGTAACTTTGATGTCTCCCGATGTTTCTTGACACGGGAGGATTCCCATCTGCAGCTGTCACATCATGTCTTTCGAACTGTTTAGTTGCTAAAGCACGGACGAGCACAAAAAGTGAAACACCTGTTACAGATGAACTTTGCGACGTCATGTTAGTAGCGTGAATAGTATCTATCTCTAATATAAACAGTTCTGTGACGTCAGTTACACCGAAGGTATGGGATTAGATGCTGTTTAGCTGTGCGAATGAAGTGTAGGTATGTCAGGGCAACCCAGTAGACACAGTTATGAATAACTGGGGTCATCTGAGCGATACAAGAACCATATCTTTCAGCACATTGAATAGACATCCAAATCTGTCGTGCTGCAAGCAGTGACATCATGCCCGTAACAGAAAATTGGGAAAGATACGTCTACCCGTCTCCAGGGATCTTGTCTACAAAACGAAAGAATTTTCTCACCCAGAGATAAGCAACTTCAAATTGCTTTGCCACATTTATTGAGTCCAACGAAATACATCTCCAGCATTACATGCTCCTGTCTCTGCTGTGACCATCCTACCAATTTTGGAGGAAACTACATACCATACACGGAATCCAATCGATCGGATGCTTCAAACAGCCCGTCACCTTCAGGAGAGTGCTACCATGTAGATAGCTCAGGACTTAAGTAACGTTATGGCCCCAAGACGCCTTCTCTGGCGAGTTCCGCATCTGTTATCTGTTTTAGGTGCAGATAATGGTATGAGGGATTACCCAGCTTACCGTCAGGTGTGCTATACTTCCTGCACTATCGGATTATTGGGTGGGGTTGCCGTGGGTTACTTCACTAAATCGCCTTGAATGTTCTTCACAGAAACGCTGACAGCACCGCAATGCATGGATGATATTCTGGTGTACCCGTTTCATGCTCTTCCACCGCGGCACCCCAAATACCATTTTCCAGTAAGATAATACATGTACCATGTGGCTTAGGTCACGCTAGTGTCTACGTGATGAAAGCACTGGAAACCCGTCTTGTCCAATTGAAAGGCGGATGGTAGACTGGGCCACATGCTACGATATATTCGTGTTTATGTAGCCGACAACTGAGGGCACGCCTCTTACTGAGAATGAAGCCAGGAAACAGCGCCAGCATCAGGGTATGTACGTCATCATTGTATGCAATCTTTACAGTACTCTGTGCCAAATTTGACTTATCTCCACAGACTGCAACTTGGTGTTAAAATTCTTGTGTTCTCGGGTGTACATTTGGATAATTTAGAAAATTTAAGTGACATATAGATATTTTAGGAAAGATGTTTTTGATACTTAAGATTTAGAAAATTTTACTTACATGAAGTTTTAACGTATTTTACAATTATTATGAGTTTTTCTCTCACCGTTATATCCTACTAAGTCAATATAAAGCCGCCCCGGTGGCGCAGTGGTCTAAGGCGCTGGCCTCTGATCATTCGTCCGAAAGGGGTCCGGGTTCGAATCCCGGTGAGGCATGGATGTTGTGTTTGTCTTACGGCACTGGCTCTCTCCCTTCCCTGGAACCAGTGACCCTAAATTAGGGACGGGCGACTGCTTATAGCCCATTGAGTTGCTCACGGTCAATATAAACATATAGAAAAGCAAATAGAGAAATTAAAATTTGGCTTATAGAAAACAGCAACGCCTATTTTCTATGCCATTTGTATAATGCGCAATTAATGTGTTAACGGAAGCGTTTTTATACAACGCGAGTACTTGTTGGTTATACCTTGGTCAAATATTAATGACCGTACCAGTTACACGATAAAGGAAAAACGGTAACCACCATTCACGCAGGTGTGAGGCACATTCTTCTTTGCTTTTGTGATAAGTCAACGTATTATGTAATTTCATCCTTATTTTTCTACAGTTTATTTCATTTTATACAGTGACACTTGCTCGCCGTTACAGTATTATAAAATAATACACAAATACAAAGAATAACACATTAAATCGTATGAAAAACAATTTGTGGATATGTGTCTCCAGGCCACCAATAATACCCTTGACTCAATGTGTATTGTAACCTGATCTTTTTGCTTAATGTTTCGAAAGCTGCACAGGCGCTTTCTGGCAGAAGTGAAGGTACGAGGGATGATCAATAAATAACTTCGATTACCTTTAGTTGCGGATTAGGAATATATTCATTAGGGTCTCCCAACGTCAATACACTCTCCAGAATGGAAATCGTTGTTTGGCAGAGGAGTTTGAATTCAAAGGCAAAGTGCCGAAGGATAAATTCAAGTGAAAATGACGATGCGCCTGGAAATATGGTCTCACTTGGAGGTACTCACGATGATTAGGTTGAACGATGTGTCGCGTAGAACCGAAAAAAGCATTTGAAGCAATCTACACTACTGGCCACCCAAAATGCAACACCAAGAAGGACACGAGATAGATAGCAAAGCCAGATTTACTGGACACATAACAACAGATACAAAGATGAAACGATTCAGCTTACACGCCCGTGCGACTTGCGGAACACGCAGACATCAACAGTTCGTGTGGCCCCCATGGCTGGCAATAACGGCCGCTACACGCCGCGGCATCGAACGAAAGAGGCTTTGGATGTGGGCTTGGGGTATGTCGGTCCAGGCTGCTTCCACACGTCGCCATAGTTCATCAGGCGTATGCGCGGGTGGCGCTTGCCGGGCCACTCGGTTGCCGATCAGCGACCAGACGTGTTCGATGAGCGACATATCGGGAGAACAGGTGGGCTACGGCACCAGTGACACCTGGTGGGCCGTGAAGAATTTTTGCACGATGCGGGCCACGTGGAGGCGCGCATTGTCCTGTTGAAACGTGGCCGCTGGCAGGTCCTGCGGGTAAGGGACGACTACAGGCTCCAACACGTGGGAGCTGTAGCTGTGGCTGTTGAGTGTACCGGCGATACGTACCAGAGGGTGCAGGTGTCATATCCAATTGCGCCCCAAACCATAACGCCAGGGGAAGGACCGGTATGGCGAAGCATAACGCAGGCGTCATACAGTCTCTCGCCGTGGTGCCGCCACAGGCGGATCCGACCATCGTGGTGTTGCAGGCAGAAGCGGGATTCGTCGGAGAAGACAATGTCTTGCCATTCCTTAGTCCAGGCGCGGCGTTCAACGGACCACTGCAGCCGCACTCACCGGTGGTATAACGTCAATGGCAATCGGATCAATGGGCGCCGTGCGACTAGTCCCCGCTCCTGCAGACGACGTCGAACGGTACGTGCTGACACAGGTTGTTGCGCAACACACCCTAATTCCTGCGCTAACGTTCGTGGTGTGGCGGTGCGAGTCATCAATGCCCGCCGCACAAATTGCCGGTCGTCTCGTTTGGTGGTGTGCCGCAGCTGCGGCGATCGCTCACGTCGGTCCGTCCGTCTCTCCTGCACCCAACGAATCCATAGTCGCCTCACTGTGGCTGGATGTCGTCCCACATAGGTGCCGATGTCTCGGTACGATAAACCGCTGTCCCGATAAGCCAGTATTCGTCCTCTGTTGAACTCCGAAACGTGCTGGAATGACTGCCGTATTCTGCGACGAGGCATCAGGAAGCTTCCCACGCACAGCTCCGGCAGCACAACACACTTCCACTACTTACACCACACCTTCTGTGCACCCTTCTTATAGTGCTTTTCGCTGGCGTGCCGGGCGCACATGATTTGCATATGCCCTGCAATGCTAATCGTTTGCATGTCCTCTCGCGGGCGACGCATGCTGCGAATTTCAGGCCAATCGGATGCTTCCTTCTTGGTGTTGCATTTTGGGTGGCCAGCAGTGTATCTTTTTTCTCCAGAGCCTCCCCACACGCCACGTTTGTGTCTCTGGTTGATGTTGAAGTCCGTCAATTTCGCAACCGTCAAAGCATTACGCCAGTGTGCGAATTTTGAACATCATTCTGGCACCCGTTTATCTTTTTCTCCAGAGCGTCCACACACGCCACGTTTCTGTATCTGGATGATACTGAAAGCCTGCCCCTGCATTTCGCATCCATCGAAGCATTACACCAGTGTGCGAATTTTGAACACCATTCTGGAACGCTCCAAATGCTCATGAATTGAGGACTAAACATTTCTTGCAGTTAGCGATGGATCTTCTGTGATGGCGTTTTCCATGCCCAGAGAAACCTAATAACCACGCGTCCCTGCGCGTTAGATCATGTTGCTAGGCGTGTCGTCATTTTTACTTGAATCTATTCTCCAGTTAGTTTCCTTTTATATTCAAACGCCTGTGTTAAACAACACCTTCTTGTCAGGATGTTGTAAAGAAATTGTGAAATGCCCATTTACTTATCCCTAATCCGCCACAAAAAGTCATCGGAAGTTACATATTGCTTAACTTTTTAACGACCAAATTGCCTAAAAGCACCCGTTCATACAAACGACATAGCAGCCCGAAACGCCTGTCTAGAGTCAGTCAGATTTTCTACCCTTCCCTGCTCTTCAAATTTGAACGACCTATGAGCGATCAGCAAGTGCCACGCTCAGTCACCATTGTTGTTATTAAGCAAAAAAGGAACCAACAGACAGTTTCGGGCTTTATGGTATTTAGAGTGATACAATATTTATGGTCATGATCGTTAAAGGGTTAACCTACGTGCTTCATTTTGTGTTAAATATTTTGATTGCTGGATGAATACCAAAATACGGTCGACTGAAATCCCCTAATTTTGCACTATCTTTCTTCCGTTTTCCCTTTCTATGAAAACTTCATTGAAATTAGTAATCGTCTAAGTCTCAAGCATCAGCTTTCCTAACAGGAGCGTGTATTTTACAAAGCTACACACGAGTTCAGTCCCAAGCAGCGGACACATGGAATGTGTTCGTTCGCTACTGATTTTCTGTGCGGAATTAGTGATAAATCCTTTTCGAAAATATGAAGATGAATTTTTATTAATGTTTCAACTCACTAAATCCATCATAGACGATGGTAAGGTGTAGCTGATCTTAATTTATTTCGTGATATGAACAACTTGATATGAGTTATTCACAGTTTAAAATCTATAATCGATATATGATATAACGATCTGAATAACTTTTTGAATTCCAATTCCGTCATTAAAAGCGTTTTGAAATTTACTCGCTTTTTACATGTAATTCCCTATAGGACAGGAGTGTGGTCTTCATTTTATGTTAATAAGCACAAGTGTTGTTTATAAAATATGTAAGCGGAATGTAATGTTATACTTTATACACTAGGATGAATAAATTCGATAAAAATATTAGTAGTAATAATCTACAATATTTTTTCTATGTTTAAATAGGTTTTCCCCTCTTATTCATTATTCCGTGGGTGATCGTTAGAGCTTTGCTGGAAGACCATCTGTAAGTACATTTTCAATTCAGTCTCATTCTCTGTGTATATGTGCCTCTACATAGACCATTTACGTTTCTACCATTGATATTGCACAATAATAAATCGTCATTTAAATAAAAACTTGCGCATTCCTGTATTGCCTCCATCCTCAGAGCTGAAATTGTTCTATCTTAAATTTGGCGTGCCGCCCCAGTGGTCTAAGCACTGGCTTCTGACCATTCGTCGGAGATGGGTCCGGGTTCGAACCCCGGTGAGGCATGGATGTTGTGTTTGTCTTACGGCACTGGCTCTTTTCCTTCCCTGGAACCAGTGGCTCTAAATTAGGGACGGGCGACTATTTATAGCCCATCGAGTTGCTCACGGTGGTCGTTAAAGACCCCAAACAAACAAAAACGTTGGCAGCCCAGCTTTTTGCTGTAGATTAGGAAGGACAATATGGATTTCACTGAAATTTCACTATGGATTTTTATCGCTATCTTTCCTTTTAGGAACAGGAACTTGAATACCGCTGTGCTCACTTTCTCTGTCAACTCTACTTGAGAGGACATTACAAGATTCACTGAAGTATCAAGTACAGCGATGAGCCATTACATTATGACCACCAACCTAATAGGCTGTAAGACCAGCTTTAGCCCGCAAAACAGCGGTCACTCGGTGAGGCATCGATTGGATGAGACGGCGATAGGAATCCTGGGGTATCTGGTACCATAATGTCAACAGCAGGTCCTCCAGTTCCCGTACATTTAGGGGTGATGGTGATTTAGCGTAAACCCGCTTTTCCACGTCGAACCACAAATCTTCGATTGGGTTCATGTCAGGTAAATTTGGAGGCCAGGGAATTAACAAAAAGTCACCAGCATGTTCCTTTAACCACTCCTTGATGATTCTGGCAGTGTGGCATGGAGAATTATCCGGTTGGTAATGGCCATTACCAGCAGGAAACACAGTTGCCATGAATGGGTTAACTTGGTCCACCATGATGTCCAGATACCTAACAGCTCTCGGGGATTGTGCTATTGGGATAATGGGGCCTACAGTGTCTCAAGAAAACATCGCCCATAGCATAACACCGCCGCCGCCGGCCTGTTTCAGCCCAACATTGTATCCATGACCTCCGTTGCTAATCGGCGTATCCGCGCTCGGCCGTCAACGTGATGCACCAGGAATCTTGATTCGTCAGACCAGTCAACTTTCTTCCAATCATCCATGCTCCAATCTCGATGAGCTTAAGTCCATTTCATGCGCAGTGAACTTGAAGACCCGGCATCTACGCAGGCCCATGCGCAGAAGGCTGCGGTGCACTGTGTGTTCCGTGACACATTGCCCGGATTACCACTTTTGTAGCTGCGGGGGATTTGTCGCACTGTGGCTCTGCGGCGGCAGCTGTGAACAATGCGTGACGGTCTCCGCTCCCCTGTGGCGTCAGTGGGCTGCGGACGACACACAGTTGTACGACGGCGGACGACACACGGTTGTACGACGGCGGACGACACACGGTTGTACGACGGCGGACGACACTCGGTTGTACGACGGCGGACGACACACGGTTGTACGACAGCGGACGACACACGGTTGTACGACGGCGGACGACACTCGGTTGTACGACGGCGGACGACACACGGTTGTACGACAGCGGACGACACACGGTTGTACGACAGCGGACGACACACGGTTGTACGACGGCGGACGACACACGGTTGTACGACAGCGGACGACACACGGTTGTACGACGGCGGACGACACTCGGTTGTACGACGGCGGACGACACACGGTTGTACGACAGCGGACGACACACGGTTGTACGACGGCGGACGACACACGGTTGTACGACAGCGGACGACACACGGTTGTACGACGGCGGACGACACACGGTTGTACGACAGCGGACGACACACGGTTGTACGACAGCGGACGACACACGGTTGTACGACGGCGGACGACACACGGTTGTACGACAGCGGACGACACACGGTTGTACGACGGCGGACGACACTCGGTTGTACGACGGCGGACGACACACGGTTGTACGACAGCGGACGACACACGGTTGTACGACGGCGGACGACACTCGGTTGTACGACGGCGGACGACACACGGTTGTACGACAGCGGACGACACACGGTTGTACGACGGCGGACGACACACGGTTGTACGACAGCGGACGACACACGGTTGTACGACGGCGGACGACACTCGGTTGTACGACGGCGGACGACACACGGTTGTACGACAGCGGACGACACACGGTTGTACGACGGCGGACGACACTCGGTTGTACGACGGCGGACGACACACGGTTGTACGACAGCGGACGACACACGGTTGTACGACGGCGGACGACACACGGTTGTACGACAGCGGACGACACACGGTTGTACGACGGCGGACGACACACGGTTGTACGACAGCGGACGACACACGGTTGTACGACGGCGGACGACACTCGGTTGTACGACGGCGGACGACACACGGTTGTACGACAGCGGACGACACACGGTTGTACGACGGCGGACGACACACGGTTGTACGACGGCGGACGACACACGGTTGTACGACGGCGGACGACACACGGTTGTACGACGGCGGACGACACACGGTTGTACGACAGCGGACGACACACGGTTGTACGACGGCGGACGACACACGGTTGTACGACAGCGGACGACACACGGTTGTACGACGGCGGACGACACACGGTTGTACGACAGCGGACGACACACGGTTGTACGACGGCGGACGACACTCGGTTGTACGACGGCGGACGACACACGGTTGTACGACAGCGGACGACACACGGTTGTACGACGGCGGACGACACACGGTTGTACGACAGCGGACGACACACGGTTGTACGACGGCGGACGACACACGGTTGTACGACAGCGGACGACACACGGTTGTACGACAGCGGACGACACACGGTTGTACGACGGCGGACGACACACGGTTGTACGACAGCGGACGACACACGGTTGTACGACGGCGGACGACACTCGGTTGTACGACGGCGGACGACACACGGTTGTACGACAGCGGACGACACACGGTTGTACGACGGCGGACGACACTCGGTTGTACGACGGCGGACGACACACGGTTGTACGACAGCGGACGACACACGGTTGTACGACGGCGGACGACACACGGTTGTACGACAGCGGACGACACACGGTTGTACGACAGCGGACGACACACGGTTGTACGACGGCGGACGACACACGGTTGTACGACAGCGGACGACACACGGTTGTACGACGGCGGACGACACTCGGTTGTACGACGGCGGACGACACACGGTTGTACGACAGCGGACGACACACGGTTGTACGACGGCGGACGACACACGGTTGTACGACAGCGGACGACACACGGTTGTACGACAGCGGACGACACACGGTTGTACGACAGCGGACGACACACGGTTGTACGACAGCGGACGACACACGGTTGTACGACGGCGGACGACACACGGTTGTACGACGGCGGACGACACACGGTTGTACGACGGCGGACGACACACGGTTGTACGACGGCGGACGACACACGGTTGTACGACGGCGGACGACACACGGTTGTACGACGGCGGACGACACACGGTTGTACGACGGCGGACGACACACGGTTGTACGACGGCGGACGACACACGGTTGTACGACGGCGGACGACACACGGTTGTACGACGGCGGACGACACACGGTTGTACGACGGCGGACGACACACGGTTGTACGACGGCGGACGACACACGGTTGTACGACGGCGGACGACACACGGTTGTACGACGGCGGACGACACACGGTTGTACGACGGCGGACGACACACGGTTGTACGACGGCGGACGACACACGGTTGTACGACAGCGGACGACACACGGTTGTACGACGGCGGACGACACACGGTTGTACGACAGCGGACGACACACGGTTGTACGACAGCGGACGACACACGGTTGTACGACAGCGGACGACACACGGTTGTACGACGGCGGACGACACACGGTTGTACGACGGCGGACGACACACGGTTGTACGACGGCGGACGACACACGGTTGTACGACGGCGGACGACACACGGTTGTACGACAGCGGACGACACACGGTTGTACGACGGCGGACGACACACGGTTGTACGACGGCGGACGACACACGGTTGTACGACGGCGGACGACACACGGTTGTACGACGGCGGACGACACACGGTTGTACGACGGCGGACGACACACGGTTGTACGACAGCGGACGACACACGGTTGTACGACAGCGGACGACACACGGTTGTACGACGGCGGACGACACACGGTTGTACGACGGCGGACGACACACGGTTGTACGACGGCGGACGACACACGGTTGTACGACGGCGGACGACACACGGTTGTACGACGGCGGACGACACACGGTTGTACGACAGCGGACGACACACGGTTGTACGACGGCGGACGACACACGGTTGTACGTCGGCGGTCGACACACGGTTTTACGACAGCGGACGACACACGGTTGGACGACGGCGGACTACACACGGTTGGACGACGGCGGACGACACACGGTTGTACGACGGCGGACGACACACGGTTGTACGACGGCGGACGACACACGGTTGTACGTCGGCGGTCGACACACGGTTTTACGACAGCGGACGACACACGGTTGGACGACGGCGGACGACACACGGTTGTACGACGGCGGACGACACACGGTTGTACGTCGGCGGACGACACACGGTTTTACGACAGCGGACGACACACGGTTGGACGACGGCGGACTACACACGGTTGGACGACGGCGGACGACACACGGTTGTACGACGGCGGACGACACACGGTTGTACGACGGCGGACGACACACGGTTGTACGTCGGCGGTCGACACACGGTTTTACGACAGCGGACGACACACGGTTGGACGACGGCGGACTACACACGGTTGGACGACGGCGGACGACACACGGTTGTACGGCGGCGGACGACACACGGTTGTACGACGGCGGACGACACACGGTTGTACGACGGCGGACGACACACGGTTGTACGTCGGCGGACGACACACGGTTTTACGACAGCGGACGACACACAGTTGGACGACGGTGGACTACACACGGTTGGACGACGGCGGACGACACACGGTTGTACGACGGCGGACGACACACGGTTGGACGACGGCGGACGACACACGGTTGTACGACGGCGGAGGACACACGGTTGTACGACGGCGGACGACACACGGTTTACGACAGCGGACGACACACGGTTGTACGACAGCGGACGACACACGGTTGTACGACAGCGGACGACACACGGTTGTACGACGGCGGACGACACACGGTTGTACGACGGCGGACGACACACGGTTGTACGACTGCGGACGACACACGGTTGTACGGCGGTTCATCGCTTGGCCATCCGTGTACCACTTTTGATACGTACTCACTACAGCGGCACGTGGACAACCCACAAGCCGCGCCGTTTCCGAGATCGTAGTTCCGAGGCGTCGTGCCATCACAGTTTGTCCTTTATCAAACTCCAATAAATCGGCGTCTTTTCCTATTCTGACTCCGAACACTCTACTAACCGAAAGCCGGGCCTCGGGTTGAATATATACTGTTCTGTGAACTTCACCTGCGCCACCGTTTGGTCTCCAGGTGCACTCATTTCTCTGGACCGGGGGTGGTCAGCATATGATGGCTCATCGGTGTAATTAAGAACATCCAATAGCAATGAGACACGTGCCAGCCTCACGTACGGCGTTATAATCACCTCACTGCAAAGCAGCCGCGAATGGCTTAGTGTTTAAACGTTCGTGACTAGCAAAGGAAAGAACCTCGGTTCACGCACACGCACACAGTCCTAGGGGGTGACAAATGTTAAACTTCTTCTGAATATCGGCCGTTGCCGCCCCGGTGGCGCAGTGGTCTAAGCGATTGCTTCTGATCATTCGTCGGAAAGGGGTCCGGGTTCGAATCTCGGTGAGGCATGGATGTTGTGTTTGTCTTACGGCACTGGCTCTCTCCCTTCCCTGGAGTCAGTGGCTCTAAATTAGGGACGGGCGACTGCTTTATAGCCCATTGAAGTTGCTCACGGTGGTCGATTAACGTCCAATCAAAAAAAAAAAAAGAAATATCGGCCGTATCTCGGAAGAGCACGTTAAGCCGAAGGACCTCGGTTACTGGAACCCCGATTATAAATTAATCCATAACATCCACGATTCTAAAATGTTTTGTCGCTCAGAATATGATAACGCCCGAAAATATTTGCTGCTCGTTTCCGAATTTCGTTCCTCCCTACCTTTTGCAATAACAAAAGAAGGATTAGTGCCGGGTCACCATTCGAAACTTCCGTTCTCTAGGCTGGACATGCGCTGACCTTCGGACGTTTCCCTGGGGCAATCAGTGCATTATTCTACTGAGAGCCGTAGGCAGATAGGAGAGAGTGGAAAGCAGCTGCAAAATGTTGTTTACTTTATTTATCCTTTTCTTGTTCTTTCTTGTAATAAATATGCTCACAAGCTGTTTATTTGGACTAAGCAAACTGAAACAATTTTTACGAAAAACTTTCCCCCCATAAATACCATTTTGGAAACAATGCAAATTATCGCAAACAAATGAAGCACGTGTCAACAAAGCAAGAGTTCTACTGAGCGATGTCCCAAGGCTGAATGTTACAGCCCCGGGACAAACCAACTCTTGGTTCATTTCTTTGTTTAGAGACAACAGTGACGACAGAGGGTACTTCTGCCAATCCCTCAGACGCAGTGCAATTTCAAAGAACATAGGGAGTAGGAAATCCTACTCATGCTATCCGGGCGACTCGGACGCTTGCGGTTGTTTGCATGTAAGGGCGCGTTGGTCGCCATTGTCGCGAAAAGGTTAAAGGCGTCTGTTCTTGCACCACTCTGTCTCTGCCCGCTCTTTCCCCGAACCCACTGGGGTGTACTTTGACGTCGTGTGATGTCAGTCGCTCCTGAGACGCATCCTTGTGGCTATATATACTGTTCTCTCTCTCTCTCTCTCTCTCAACCTACTATCATATCGTGTGAGTCTCTAGACTCCACGTACCTACTTCCGCTTCGATCTCTTGCTCAAAAGACTGTACAGGCGTAGCTGGCTTGGAGTCTAAACCTTCCCCTGTGGACGTAAGTCCTACATTAATGGTCGTTGAGTCATTCGTAGTGCTCACTGGCTTACCGTCATTTATAGTCAGTTAGAGCATTAAATGAGACAAGGTGGCCTACTGGAAAGGACTGAGACGTGTACGAAGCTTAGATAGCGGCAGTATAGGAAAGACACTTAATTTAAGCTACTTTGAAAGAAGCATGATAATGGGCGCTGGGCTGACAGGTGCAGAAACCGCAAACCCCTTCGCTATGCAAGAACAACTGTATCGAAGGAATACAATGGGTGGTGCATGAACAACAAAACTGTGGGCGGAAAACACCGGTCGGTGTTTGAGGTCAACGGCGCATGGAGAAGATTGAACGAGGTAACAGACGAACTCCATTGCGTCAAGCAACGTCGCAGTACAACAGCGGTATCGAGAAGAGAATTTCATCATACACAGCCCGCAGCACGTCGGCCTGAATGAGGTATGGCAGCAGACGTCCCCCTCGTGTACCAGTCTTCCCTGCTAAAAAACGACAAATTCTTCTGCAGTGGGTACGGGATCACAAGAATTTCACCCTTGAGTACTGGAAAAGGGTCGCTGGTCCGAGAAATTACGTTTTTAGTTAATCCACTCCTATGGAAGGGTCAGAAAATGGCGAGAGAAACCACAAATCGATGAATACCAGCTGCTGAGCTTTAACTGTACAAGCTGGTGAAGGCGGTGTAATGGTCTGGGGTCTGTTTTCATGTTATTAAGTTCCATAATACGTCTAGAATGGCATTTCGATTTCACGAGGGAGGTATCTTAACATCATTGCGGACAGGGCTTGATCGTACGTGTGCATGGTACGAGGGCTGTACCCAAAGTAATGCATAAGTGGGTATAACCTTTTTATTAACAGACAGATTTCGTTCAAATTGCACATGTTGGTAGATTAACTTATTCTCTAAACAAAGGTACTTCTCAACATAGTCTCCATCACAAGCGATGCCATTGCGCCATCGTTGAACCGAACTCTCGAAAAATCTTTGGAAATATTCAGGTGTGGACTGTCGTGCCCACTTCTTCACAGCCACTTTCGCCACGTCTTTCTAATTAAATCGTTGTTCCCGGACACTGTTCTTCATTTGAACCGAACAGGTGGAAGTCGGAGAGCGCCAGATCTAGGCTGTACGTTTTATGGGGAACTACCGAACAGCCTAATTTGCTGATCGCCTGATTTGTTTGCAGAGATGTGTGTGATCTCGCATTGTCATGGTGAATGTGGATTTTTTTCAGATTCTTGTTCGGTCTCTTCCTCCTTTTGACCTCTCTAGGCTTCTTGAGTGTTCAATGTACCGCTCGCTGGTCACGGTACGCAAATGTTCCAGAAAATCAAGGAGAATGGCATGCCTGTCATCCCAAAAAACAGTCACCATGACTATCTGTGCTAATCGCTGGCTTTTAAACTTCTTACGCCTTGGTGAAGAGATGTGACGCCATTCCATGGATTGATATTTCGTTTCTGGATCGTAAAGATACGCCCACGTTTCATCCTCTGTCACCAGATCGAAAAAAAAAACGTGTCTTCATTGGTTTCAACGCTTCCAGCAGAACAGAGAAGACTCCCACCTTTCTCTCCTGCAAATCGGGGGTCAACTGCCGAAGTACCCACTTTGCACACACTTTCCGATACCCTACGTCTTCCACCATCTTCTGTATGCCATTGTGACCACTGCCCAGTTGTGCAACAAGCTCACGGATTGTGACTCGTCTCTCCACGCGAATCAATTCATCCACTTGCTGACAATTCTTGTTATTGGTCGCAGATGACGGTCTCCCACTGCGTGATTTGTCTTCAATGATGGTTTCCCCTTTTTTTAACCTTTTTCATTCATCCGTGAACATTGCTCTTGATACTGATGTCATCTCCGTAAACCTTGTGTAGCCTACTGTGGATGTCGGACAGCCTGCACCCTTCCTTCGTCAAAAACTCAATGACGGCACGTTGCTTCTACTTGGAATCCATTATTTACCTGCAATGAATAGGAAGGGTTACAATAGAGGAAGAGTTACTCTATCAACATGTGCAATTTGAACAACTTCTGTCAGTTAATACAAAAGTTATGCTCCCTTTTGCATTACTTTCGGTACAACTCTCTTCTATTTCCTGAAAGAGGGAGCTATTTCCAGAAAGACAATGCACCATGCCACAAAGATCGTCGCACAGTAGTACCAGGAGTACGACAGGGACTTCAAAGTGCTAAAATGTCCCCGCAGTTCTCAGATCTTAACCCAATTGAACACGTATGGGATGAGATTGACAGAGTCATTCGTAGCAGAGATCGTCCTTCAGCGAACACTCGGCAATTGACGGACGCCATCAAATCCGCTTGATTGTACTTAACTGTTGAGCGGTATCAACTCTTCGTTGAATCTATGCAACATCGAATTGTGGCTGTTCTGAAGAACAAGGAAGTCCCTAAATGCTACTTGCTAGGTGTTCTTAATAATTTACTGAAACAATATATACACTTTCTTATGACGTATTTATCATGCTTCAGGAAAAAGGGAAGATGTTGAAGTCGACACTGCCAGCAGTGCTTTTTATCGGAGATATGATTTAATACTGATAAACAAGATAACAATCTTTTCGATTCGAAAATAATGTTTTCACTTACTAATAAGGTACCGTATGAAACCCTACTAGCACGCTATGCTACCCGACGGTAGAATTTGAATCACATCGCGTAAAAAATTAAAAAAACGAAAACTAGCCTATAACCATTTTATTTTCAAAGTTTAGCGATCATTCGGAAAGTACAGAAGGACAATGTAGGATAATTGCTGCCAATTCGTTTTAGTCAGAGAGATAGAAATGAAAAAATGAATTTGTACAGAGGATGTTAACAGATTTTTTGAACGATTTTCCAGCAATATAATTAATGTTTAAAATAAAAAAAATTCTTTCTCAAATGTTCTATCTGATAGCTCTTTCTCTAGACTGTGTACTTACATCTAGATTTCCAAGATAACAGAGCATTTCTTAAAATGGTTCTTTCCATAGTCCAATCATTGTTTTAGGTCTGCATTTAGAAAGCGCTCCTTTTAGCAATCCGAAGAAGCCATAGTCCATTTGTGACACATCAGGGGACTTTGAAGGAATATGAGCCGAAGGTATAGACTTCATACCCGTCTCGTTTTTTAGGTCTGAGTGCTCTTTTTAGCAGTCCGAAGGCACAATAGTCCATTGGTGACACATCAGGGGACTTTGAAGGAATATGAGCAAAAGGTATAGACGTCGTTTTTAGGTCTGAGCGCTCTTAATATGAGAATAGGAATATGAGCAAAGGTATAGACGTCTCTGTTTTAGGTCTGAGCGCTCTTTTCAGCAGTCCGAAGGCACAATAGTCCATTGGTGACACATCAGGGGACTTTGAAGGAATATGAGCAAAAGGTATAGACGTCGTTTTTAGGTCTGAGCGCTCTTAATATGAGAATAGGAATATGAGCAAAGGTATAGACGTCTCTGTTTTAGGTCTGAGCGCTCTTTTCAGCAGTCCGAAGGCACAATAGTCCATTGGTGACACATCAGGGGACTTTGAAGGATTATGAGCAAAAGGTATAGACGTCGTTTTTAGGTCTGAGCGCTCTTAATATGAGAATAGGAATATGAGCAAAGGTATAGACGTCTCTGTTTTAGGTCTGAGCGCTCTTTTCAGCAGTCCGAAGGCACAATAGTCCATTGGTGACGCATCAGGGGACATTGAAGGAATATGAGCAAAAGGTATAGACGTCGTTTTTAGGTCTGAGCGCTCTTAATATGAGAATAGGAATATGAGCAAAGGTATAGACGTCTCTGTTTTAGGTCTGAGCGCTCTTTTCAGCAGTCCGAAGGCACAATAGTCCATTGGTGACACATCAGGGGACTTTGAAGGAATATGAGCAAAAGGTATAGACGTCGTTTTTAGGTCTGAGCGCTCTTAATATGATAATAGGAATATGAGCAAAGGTATAGACGTCTCTGTTTTAGGTCTGAGCGCTCTTTTCAGCAGTCCGAAGGCACAATAGTCCATTGGTGACACATCAGGGGACTTTGAAGGAATATGAGCAAAAGGTATAGACGTCGTTTTTAGGTCTGAGCGCTCTTAATATGTGAATAGGAATATGAGCAAAGGTATAGACGTCTCTGTTTTAGGTCTGAGCGCTCTTTTCAGCAGTCCGAAGGCACAATAGTCCATTGGTGACACATCAGGGGACTTTGAAGGAATATGAGCAAAAGGTGTAGACGTCGTTTTTAGGTCTGAGCGCTCTTAATATGAGAATAGGAATATGAGCAAAGGTATAGACGTCTCTGTTTTAGGTCTGAGCGCTCTTTTCAGCAGTCCGAAGGCACAATAGTCCATTGGTGACACATCAGGGGACTTTGAAGGAATATGAGCAAAAGGTATAGACGTCGTTTTTAGGTCTGAGCGCTCTTAATATGTGAATAGGAATATGAGCAAAGGTATAGACGTCTCTGTTTTAGGTCTGAGCGCTCTTTTCAGCAGTCCGAAGGCACAATAGTCCATTGGTGACACATCAGGGGACTTTGAAGGAATATGAGCAAAAGGTGTAGACGTCGTTTTTAGGTCTGAGCGCTCTTAATATGAGAATAGGAATATGAGCAAAGGTATAGACGTCTCTGTTTTAGGTCTGAGCGCTCTTTTCAGCAGTCCGAAGGCACAATAGTCCATTGGTGACACATCAGGGGACTTTGAAGGAATATGAGCAAAAGGTATAGACGTCGTTTTTAGGTCTGAGCGCTCTTAATATGAGAATAGGAATATGAGCAAAGGTATAGACGTCTCTGTTTTAGGTCTGAGCGCTCTTTTCAGCAGTCCGAAGGCACAATAGTCCATTGGTGACACATCAGGGGACTTTGAAGGAATATGAGCAAAAGGTGTAGACGTCGTTTTTAGGTCTGAGCGCTCTTAATATTAGAATACCAATATGAGCAAAGGTATAGACGTCTCTGTTTTAGGTCTGAGCGCTCTTTTCAGTAGTTCGAAGGCACAATAGTCCATTGGTGACACATCAGGGGACTTTGGAGGAATATGAGCAAAAGGTATAGACGTCGTTTTTAGGTCTGAGCGTTCTTAATATGAGAATAGGAATATGAGCAAAGGTATAGACGTCTCTGTTTTAGGTCTGAGCGGTCTTAATATGAGAATATGAATATAAGCAAAGGTATAGACGTCTCTGTTTTAGGTCTGAGCGCTCTTTTCAGTAGTTCGAAGGCACAATAGTCCATTGGTGACACATCAGGGGACTTTGGAGGAATATGAGCAAAAGGTATAGACGTCGTTTTTAGGTCTGAGCGTTCTTAATATGAGAATAGGAATATGAGCAAAGGTATAGACGTCTCTGTTTTAGGTCTGAGTGCTCTTTTCAGCAGTCCGAAGGCACAATAGTCCATTGGTGACGCATCAGGGGACATTGAAGGAATATGAGCTTTTTCATGTTCTTTTAAGAAATTAAAGCGGTAGATTTGGATGTATAATTGGTAGCCTTATCCTGATGGAGTTCCACTCTTTGAAGGTTCTGTGTATAAAGGAATGGTATTTCCTCTTTAAATGTAGGAGTTAAACCATTATTTTTAGTAATTACTAGAACTGATTTTAACAATCTTTTCAACTTTTCTTAACTTTAATTTCCCATTGTACGAGAAACGATCGATAATCGTGAATCCTTTACTGAAACTTTTTTTGGATTCTTGGAGGTAAGTTTGTAAGTCTTTTTCTGCTCTTTTGCAATAGCTAATCGACCTTTTTCTGTTACAGTCGTTTAGATAGGTCCATGTCACAATAAATTTCCATCTGTATCCGGCGAAGTGATTTTCATAAAGAAGTCTACACCGTTTTCTGAGCTCAGTAACGTGCCTTGGCAAAAGGCGGTGAACGCTGTTTTTTTTTTTTTTTTTTTCAGATTCAAATCTTTGTTTATTACCTTGTTTACAGTTGATACAGAGATTTTTAACGACTTAGCGATTGCTCCTTGAGTCGGTGGATTTTCTTTTAAGGCCGGAGACCTTACTTTTGAAATAGTAGCAAAAGTACGTACCTTCTTTCGATATTCCTTTGGTGCTCTTTTTTCCTGTTAAAAGCAATGCTTGACAATTTTTCTCTCCATTATTAATAATATTGCTTATTTTGCATTTGGAAATGCTAATTCCATGATTTTCACAGCGTTTTGGAATTACGGAATACGAATATTTCCGTTCGTAAAGAGCAAAAACGTAACCTCCTTTTTTTTCACTTGCCATTTTCTTAGCAGATGATACGTAACTGCAGCAGATGTTTCTTTCGTGTTCATCTAGCACGCTGTTGCCATTTTTAGTTCTTTGAACTTTTATTTTCTGTAATTTCTTATCAAAACCGTCTTCTGTACAAAACTTTATTTTCCCCTGGTATCAACACGGACTGTTGTGTGGAAAGCCATAACTGCATATGCAGTGTGGCAACCTGCCATAAAAAAGGTAATTAAGATATATTACGAATTCGTCTTTCATTTGCACGAGCTGAAATATTCGTAACAATGTTATTTGTCAAATAAAAGCACCTTTGTAAAAAATTTGATTTGCAGGCTTCATTGAGAAAATTGTCATTCTTCTCTGTAAAAAGCAATACCTTGAGGTTTCTAATTCATTAAGAACAAAATATGTATTTATAGAAGATTAACACTTTCAGCTTAGCTTTATTACAAAAAAAGCTTCACAAGTTCTATTCCCTTTTCGACAAAACAAACACGATTCATCATCGTTCATGAATTGCACATAAGAAAAGTTTGCTCAAACCATTTTAAAAGGGATATCCAACTGTGATCTCCTGTTCGTTGAGGTAAATTGGAAAGAAATACCAAGTTGTTTCAATCCTGTGAGAGAACTGGGCAAACATTTAACGATCGCCATGGAAAAATGACTGATAAAATTATTCTTGTACGGCAAATAGCTTATTTGAAAAGGGTCTTTCCTAGGTTTTTGTTTAGGCGATGATACTTTTAGATAACTACTGAGCAAAAGCACATAAGTAACTGGTGCGCAGAACACTTCGGCGGGCTAATAAACACCGGTAGGTTCTATAAAAAAAATTATCTGTTTCGCAAAACTCAGTAATGTTACACAATCGCATGAAACCATCGGGAGTACGCATTGAAATTGTAATACCGAGAAGAACAGCACGCTGCCCCGGCGATGGCCTCTGATCATTCGTCCGAACGGGGTCCGGGTTCGAATCCCGGTGAGGCATGAATGTTGTGTTTGTCTTACGGCACTGGTTCTGTCCTTTCCCTGGAACCAGTGACCCTAAATTACGGACGGGCGACTGCTTATAGCCCATTGAGTTGCTCACAGTGGTCGTTAAACCTCCAATCGCAGCCCCGGTGGCGAGTGGTCTAAGCGATGGCCTCTGATCATTCGTCCGAACGGGGTCCGGGTTCGAATCCCGGTGAGGCATGGATGTTGTGTTTGTCTTTCGGCACTGGCTCTCTCCCTTTCCTGGAACCATTGACCCTAAATTAGGGACGGGCGACTGCTTATAGCCCATTGAGTTGCTCATGGTGGTCGTTAAACCTTCAATAAAAAAAAAAAAATGAACAGCACGGATCGGACGGAAGCTTGTGTGAGGGGTAGGCCAGGTAATAGCCGGACTATCCCTCACAAATGTTTGATTGCGGCCAGCGCGCATGCAAATTTCGGGTTTGAGACACGCCTACTCAAGTGATCCGGTGTAAGTACCAAAGCTGGGACCAGAGAACGTGTTTCGCAAAGAGGTACTACTCATGCTTTTACGTGACATCCAGTGGCCGGACCTGAAACTACTTTAGCATTTGTCACGTGATACAAAAGCAGAGGTTATAAAAGCTGCATCCCGGAGAGAGTTGTTACTCTTGAAAAAGTGAATAAAAAAACCCCCAGATCTTCGTAGCTACGGTCAGGGGCGGATCCAGGATTTTCGTGAGAGGGGGGCGCAAGTGTCGAGAATAGCCGGGGACCTTTCTGATATTTTCCCACAAAATGTAAAAAGTGTTCTTAGTATGTCTATAAATTGTTCCAATTAACGAAAGTAATATACTTTTAAGTAATACATGGTGGATACATATACATACATGAAAAACTACCGAAATGACACGATAACTATTTTAACTCCAATGTTAAAATATTTAATATATACATTTAAAAGATGATATAATAAAATATGTACACACGAGTTCTTTCGGTGCCCAAAGTGGGTACCATCTTCAGATGTTGTTAAAATTCACCAAACGTACGTGACAAACAGTATGTTATTTATATAAGACTGCAGTCGTAATGACGTAACTAGTATAAAATAAGCTTAACCAATGAGAGTATGGGACAACATTTGTTGCTGGTCAAACATAAAATTAATAGGTATAATTTATTGATTTATTATTGCCTAACCCTACAAACCCAAGTATGTTTTCCACGGTATAGGTATAAATTCTGGTAAATTATCATTACATGCTGTATTCCCATATTTCATAATATACAAACTCTCAACAAATCTTAAAGTTGATCTAGATTTTGGTGTGTTGAGAATTTTAATCTCGTTCCAGTCAGGATGATAATTATCTTGGTTTACAAGTCGTGCTAAAGCTGTGGTTGTATCTCTAATTTTAACATCATATTTATGTTCTTTTAATCTAGCTGATATTGAACGAAAAGTGGAGCCTATGTACACTTTTTGTTGTTCATTTTCTTCAATTCTGTTAAGAGGGATAACATACACACCATGTTTCACATCAAATGGCACAGGATCCCTGTCTTTCAGAAGTAAGGACTTAACGTTACTTGTGCTTATTCCAATATCAAAATCGTATTTATGACATTTCGTTTTCATGGAATAGCACAATTTCGGTACAAAGGGAAGAGAACCAATCTATTTCCTATCTTTTTCTTCATATACAGATGTTAATGTTGTATTCCTGTTCCTTTTAATCTTGGCTACTATCCTATGTATTGTTTCATCTGGATATCCGTGGTTACCGAACCCGGTATGCTTGCTACCGAACCCGGCATTTCTTTAATAATTTCAACACCAATGAAGACATTGCCCAGAAATTTGAAGGGGACTTACGTGCGAAATGTGAGGACATCACAAAGTGTGCTGGAAGTGGCCACCATTTGCGTCCAGACAGCATTGAACCCGGCCCACCATATTGCGGAAAGTCCTTGCCAGTACGTCCACCGTCACTTCCTGAATTTCTTCGGTGATGATTGCTTTCAAGGCATCTATGGTTCACGGTTTCTTTTGGTAAACTCTCTCTTTTAGATATCCCCAGAAAAGGTAATCAGGAAGCGTCATATCGAGCGAGCGGGATGGCCTAGACCCTTCGAATTGACGCGGTCGCCAAAAAAGGACTGAATTTCGGCCATACTGGTGTGTGATGTCGCTCCATCATGCTGGTAATATTCAATGTAGAGTTCTTCGTCGTCCAGCTAATTTACAAAAGTGTTGAAGACTTCCATGTATGCAGCTGTTGTGATGGTTGTATCGAAGAAGATGAGACCAATTATGCCGCGCTGGGTCATCTCACACCAAACATAAATTTTCTGTGAATGAAGGGGTTCTTCACATATCGCGTTGGGATTTTCACTGCCCCAAATACGGGGAATTTCGAGAATTGGCGTATCCGGATAGGGGAAACCACGCCTCCTCCGAGAAAAACGTGTAGTCCAGAATGCCCGGATTTTCCTGAAAAAATGTCTGAAACCGTCGATAGTATGTCACTTGTTTCACATCGTCAGGCTCTTTTAGTTCGTGGACCACGGAGATACGGTACGCATGAAGCTTCGCTTTTTTCACAGCACGTTGACAAGTGCTTTTGGACAACCCTGTTTCCTGTGACAGTCGGCGAAGTGACTTCCTGGGAGACGCAAGTAGTCAGCCCTTTACATTATGGATCGTTTCCTCGGACGTTTGTGGACGACCTCCTGCATGGTCGTCCAATAAAGTCCCCTTGGTTTCCAATTTCTTCGACAATGCCCAAACGATGGACTTGCTATGCCCAAACGATGGACTATGCCCAAACGACAATGCCCAAACGATGGACTTGCTCGGCGGATGTCTGCCTGCAAACCTCTCCAGGAATTGCTGTTGACAAGACTTTATCGATTCTGTTTTCCAATAAATTGAACAATAAACACTCGTTCTTCCAGAGTACACTGATACATTTTCACACGTACGCGAACAGCCACGAGCACTCACTATAAACAACCGTATCGTGTAGACACGCTCAGCGAAATGGCAAAACAAAGCAGAAGAGAGGCGCGTCCTGCTGGCTGGCAGACTGCTCCTGAATGGTGCTACACTTAGGAATGTGTCTGCCACTAAGGAGCACTCGGGCTGACTGGCGGACAACGCCGGGTTCAATGCTGTCTGGACGCAAATGGTGGCCACTTCCACCACATGCTGTGATCTCATCACATTTTGCACGAAATTAGTTAAGTCCACTTCAAATTTCGTTGCGATATCTTCATTGGTGTTAATATTATTAAAGAAATGCCGGGTTCGGTAGCGAGTGGGACACCATGTGCTTTCTTTCACGAAAAAATATTCAATTTGTTATTGAATCCTAAGAAATCGAAGTTTTTCCTTGGTTCGTGAGAAAGGGGGCGCCTTCCCTTCTGGATCCACCAGTGGCTACAATTACGGCGCATTAATTCCATGTTCGTCCAGTGGCGCGCTGTTCTATTGTGATTTTCGGAGCCAACCGGTTTCCACTAACCTCTGTGAGAGATTTACTGTGTGTGTGTTCCTCTGTGGTGTTTCTATAATTGCATGGCTCGATTGCGAGCAGTGTAGCATTGCTAGCGAGTGACAGGTTCACATTGCAGCAAAAAATCGGTATATACAGTTGTCAGACTTTATAAGCGAGGCAGTATTGTAGGGTTGCGGGAAATCGGATTGGCTTTTTTGTGATATCACCGCTCGTATAAAAAAAGAAATGCAAGCATAGTGTTGTGAGTGTGGAGGCAGTAAGAGGAGGAGGGTAAGAGAAACCTACACAAGGACACTGAAACGCTACGTCACACAAATGAACGGTAAGACTGGTACCTTTATTGTATGGCGTTAGCTGACCGCAGAGTCACGTCCCAAATATTGGCGTTGTACTGGAGATCTGTCGCATGTCAATAGATAAGTTCAAGCTATGTTCGGCGCCGTTTGCTGACCTGTACATATGCCTGTCAATATCAGTCAGGAAAAGAATTTCTTTAATCGGGCCGTTAGAAGCGGAAATGTAATTTCGAAGGACGGACGGATAGACCAGCTCGAGAGGATTGGAGATATTGCATCTGAAGTCTTACACATATCTTTCATCGAATCAGCATTTCGAAGCGGAAATACCATGCTTGCAAGGTAGAAAGACTGACGGAAAGATAACACTCAAATCTCATGCTCCCCTGAATACGATTTGTGTCAGTATATAATTAAAAATTCGGAACGCGGAGAATTCAGCAACAGCCTTTCTTCTTCTTCTGTTTCCATAGCTTTGCAGCCATGAATTTAGTCTTTGAGAAGTAATGTAATGAAAAGGAGTTTGAAAAACACACTCTGTATAATCCTTTGTAAACCGTAGGTAAAATAATTCGTCAAATTGAAAACCGGTAGCGAAGCGCCGCATTCATCGTGAGGGTGACGTACATTCGTCGCCAGCAACCTTTGAAACCACTGATGAAATAACAATGTCCAGAAAAGGTAAATACTTTTGCTTCTCGTGATGCGCACGTGACTGATTCTCTTGTTGACACATTTCCTCCATCTCACCATATGTCTTCCTCTCTTTCGCTTTCGATAAAGATCCATGTCCATAAATTCACCCCCCACGTATTCCTTTTCCCTTCTCATAACGTGACCATATCAGACCAGTCTCCCTTCTATAGCCTTCTTTGAAACCTCTGTCACATTGACTACAGCTCTTATCCTTCCCATTTCTAATACTGTCTTGTTTTCTTTTCTTTTTTTTCGATAACACCATATATTCACCTCAACATCTTTATTTCAATAAAATTTAGCTTTTTCTCTAAACATCTTGCCATTGGCCAAATCTCCGAAGTCACCTAACATTGTTGATTTTACTTACGGGTCAGAGATGTGGACCTTAACTAAAAAAAAACATACGAACTCAGCTCAAAAAAGAATGAAAAGATGCATGGTTTGTGTAATCAGGAAAGACTGGAAAACGAACTGATGGGCCAGGAAAATGACAAGAGTTGATGACATCATGATCAAAGTAAAAATCATTTAGTGGTAATGGACAGGATATATTGCTGGAAGAACTGACCACCATTAGACAACCAAAATCCTATTCTGGATACCAAGGGATAGGAAACGATTCAGAAGACTACGAGGGTGAAATTCCAAAGCAAGCTGGAGTGACATGGAAAAGTACTGCTCAAGACAGAGAGTTCTGGAAGTAACTCGGGGAGACGTTCATTCAGTATTCAGCAGTGGACTAAGAATGTAGATTATGATCCCCTACAATTAAAGCCTTAAAAAACCTGACTTTCTAGCCTCATTGGCGTCTTTCTGTCAACTGATAGTTTACTCCAGTTATTCCATTCTGCTTGAGCCCTGCTGTTCCCTTCTCGCTTCAGACCACCTTTCGAGAAATCTGAATCTTCTCACTGCATTGGGATTGGTGTTACAGCAGATAGAGATCTGAAGGAAGAAGTGAACAACAGAGTGCAAGCAAGATGGAGCAATACAAGACATCTCTTGTGAATTTAAATTTGCAGTGAAATATGTAGTTTTAAGTGTAAGCAAGTAAGATTTTATTTTCGGAAGAGAGACATTTTTAAGCTTCCTAGATCTACATTAAGATAATAAATTCCTTGCAAAATTGACGGAGCTTCTGAAATGGCGTTGCAATATCAAACTGTTGGAATATAACCAAGTACTGAGACTATACATAATCATTGGGTTATCTTAATAAAGTGTTCCATTTACAGTGCGTACATAAATATCACTAAGCTGTTCTCTTAAATTCATATTTTTCTCCTCAAAGCACATCATTAGTCAGTCAAATCAGTGCTGATCTTAATTTTCGCTTACTATTGATGTATCAAGTCGTTTTATTTACGACGACATTGAGAGACATACAACTCCAGCTTCTCGCAGATATCACAAACGACATGTTGCCTGTAATAGGGGGATCCCACATTGATGCTATGACAAGTCTAGGGTGTGAAAAGCACGCTAAAGTAAAACAGAGTCACTGAGTGACTTTAAATTAGGTTTTTGGTTCATTCGTGAAAGAGCACAATCGCCGTGGAAGATTGAATTAATTCCAAGACAACCTGTCTTATACACTGTGTGGTCATTGAATTACGACCAGGTACCTAATACCTTGTGGGCACTCTTTTCGCGTGGATAACGGCCGCCACCCAGCTTGACATCGACTTACCACACTGTCTGTACAGTTTTGTGGGGATCTGCAACCAAGCTGTTTGTATAGCTGTCTGTAGTTTCAGTATGGATCGGAAAGGTGTGTACAACTGTCTCACCAAGTATTCAATTGTGTTGATATCAGGCGAGCCATACGACATGGATATTATCATTCTAGAAGAACTCGTCCACCTCTGGGTAGAAGTACAAAATTATGAGGTATACATGGTTTGCAAGCAGTCCTTGGGAGAAACCAGCCTGTATGTGGTCCAAACGCACTTGGTGTACCAGTTCATGCCAACGAAATTTGTCCCGTGTATATCATAATACTGCGCCAGGGGCTTGGACAGTAGATGTCATGCATGATGGCTCCATGGCCTCGTGTTGCTGACTCCGAATACGGACTGTACCATCTGCAAAATGGAGTACAAATCATAATTCATCGGACCAGCACACCTGCTCCCAATCATCTACCGTCCAGTTTGCAAGCAGTTTGAACCAGGACAGTTGGTTTTGTCCATGGACTTTTATTAGAACTGGATGGCGTATATGGCGTCTGCTCTTGCAGTCCATCCGTGCCAGCTTGTGATGCATGTCAGCTCGGGTATTGTTTCTGGTTGGCCCATATGGTACTGGGCCCACAACTGCGAAGCTGCTTTGCCTATTGCTCTGTATAAAACGACGCACCCGTCAACCACCTCTGGAATCTATCTGTCGCCAGTTGGTTATTTTGCAACTTGGGCAACACTCCTGATACACTTTAACCACGAAGACCCTCAAATAGCCCACAAGTGTCGTCTTTTCCGAAATGGACGACCGAACTTTCGTGAGCCCACAATTTACTCTTTCGTTAATTCCGATAAATCCTTGGTTTTATTTATCACCTGCGTAACTTTGCCCTCAACTAGCCACCAATCTCTTATATACATCCCTTTAGCCTACAGGCCACGCCCCTACTTCTTGTTACGCCAATTCTGAGTGTAATTTGCTTTTGCATAGGGGTAGTAGTGATTCAGTGATCACTCGGTGTAGACTTAACAGGCAGGATGTTACATCAACTAACAAGGATATCACCGCGTGTAGTTCACATCCCGGCCAGAGAATTAGAAACTTTTAGTCAATCCCGGGTTGGACATTTTTTAGTCCAAACTACAGCACGTATGTAGTTTCGTATAGATTCCACAATGTGTTGGAATGCATATACGTCTACAGCATACCAGGCGTTTGCCAGACAGTGGCTCAAATTTGAAACAAAAGGACCCTGCTCCCAGACTTGTTTTTCTAATATGTCTCATACATTCTCAATACGGTTCAGATCCTGGTTTTGAGATGGCCAGGGAAGGTGATGGAAGTCGCTCTCATGTTCGCTGAACCAGTGTTGAAAACATCTTGCTCGATGGACAGTAGCGTTGTCGTCCAATAAACAGCCGTCACCAACACTGTAGGATGAACTTGATTGGCAACAATGTTCAGATAATTCTTGGACGACACTCGACCTTCCAGCAATATCAGGGGATCCGTTCTGTACTAAAAGAACGTGCCCTGCGCCATGACGCTATCTCCAGAACTTTGAGTTCTGCTTACAAGACAAGCTGGGTTCATTGCTTCTTGGAGCTCCCGCCAAACACCCTAAAAGAACAAGGTGTACCGCTGCTCGTCCAACCGCAAGATTTTTTCTCGCTCTTTCAGCGTCCAGTCACGGTGATCCTGACACGACTCTAGACGAAGTTTCCGGTTCTTTGCAGGAATCAGTGGTTTTCGGATAGGTATGCGACTGCCAATACCGATCCTCTTCAATTCCCTGCGCATATTTTACTGTGATATGGGTGAGGAAGAGCCTTCATTGAATGCTGTTGTCAATTCCTGCACACGGTAAATCGAGTTTCCCCATACATGCCTTCTCGGACGAAGGCGATCTCGTTCCTGGCAGATTGTCGTCGCGCCACATTTACGCCTCTTAGGCAAGAAATGTGGGTTATTTGTCCACGGATTAAAAACGGGGGATATCTCACCTTTTGAGAAACCAGTCAGCTCTTCTGTTTTCAAAATCGTCGCTCCAGCCAGACGGGCACCCACTATAAGCCCTTTTTCGAACTCCAAAAATCCTTGTCTTTTTCCATTGCGATCAACAATACTGACTAGCAGTAGTCTTAAATACAGGAGTGAGTCATAAGTTCGTAGCGTTTGGGGGTACAATGTCCAGTCCGGTACCACATGTTCACCACATATGGATATTCAGCAAAATACATTCCATCAGAGTCTATGGTCTTTCGCCAACGTTCAGTCAAAGATGCAATGCCGTTGAGATACCAAGCGGCTGGCTCGGATGAAAAAAACTCAGAGATGCCATCTTTCACAGCCTCCAAGGAATCGAACTGTCTGCCGGCCAAGAAGTGCGTCATGGAACGATACATGTGAAAGTCCGAAGGGGGCAAGATCCGAGCTATAGGCTGGGTGTGATAGGAATTCGACACCATCCAAATCCTGAATTTTCTGGCCGACAATTCGTGACTTATGACATGGGGCGTTGTCGAATTACAGGAGGACCTTATTTCGGTTTACTATTGCGCGGTAGCGCTGGCGTAGAACGTCGTATACGTGTTGCCGCTGGTCGTCATACAGATTCCCATTGACGGCCCGACCGTGTGGCACAAGCTCACAGTAGATAGGACCCTCGAAATTGCACCATACACACAACATTGTCGTCACTTCAAACCGCTCTTTTTGAAGCACTGCTTGAGCCTCATCCCCTGGCCGCAGCCATTGGTTTCCGATATAAGGATAACATTGGAAGACCTACTTCTCATCATTCGTTACGATTCTCCGCCAAAACCGGTCGACACGTGCATTTTGCAGTAATTTTTTAAACAGAGTGACATGCTCCTCAGCTTTCTTTGGGATGAACTAATGGGGAAACATTCGAGGACGTCTGGAGTGAAAACCGAGCTGATGTAGGTAACGAACGATGGTGGTTTGTGATGTATGTACCTGCACTGCTAATCGTCGGGTGCTGGTTCCTGGGTGCTGCTTAACAGCTAGAGGCAGCGCTTCAGTGTTGGTGGTGACTGGTTTCCCACACCCCGATTTGTCAACGATCTCCGTGTCTCTGTACCGGAAGCATTGGAACTATTTTCTTGCTGTTGCAGGGTGCACTGTCCCCTCACCTTCTACACTACAAATTTCCTTCGCGGCTTCTGTCGCGTTCAACCCTTTTTTCCAATAACGGCGCAGCAGCACATCAACAACAAGTTTCTCCTCCGACATCCTCGTCTCGTCCACCTACCTGCGTCTCGTATGAGCGGCACACACGTGTTGGTCCCGGCGCATGCCTACGTATCTGAACAGTGAAGCACGTCACCCAATCAGACGTGGGACACATTCCACCTTAAAGAGCATGTCCCCCCTGTTCGGCGGAGCTTCTCTAGTCGTACCGCGAAACGCTATGAACTTGTCTCAACCTGGTAGTTTGCCTAGATTACCTGGTGACGCCCGTGACCACGTAATTGGACTACAAGCGTCACTGCGTAAGCGATATTTACATATATCTACATAAATGTTTCTAGTTCAGTGGCCGGTGTGTTTAGTTCACATTCATAGGCGTAATGAGCACTGACAAGAAAAAGGAGTCTAATCAGTCAGACATTTTTTGCTGCATGGTCCCCGCGTTTATGTCAGTATGTATGTTTTGAAAAACTGCCAGTCACATCTCGAAAGGAAAAAACACTCATGGGAGTTCAAATGAAACGTTCAGTATGAAAACGATAGTGAGAAGCTATCAAAATTTGTATAAGGTCAACAAAGACAGAAATTTAAAAAGTCAGAATAGGTCACAATGTATGATTTACAAAACTCAAAGAAAACCCATTTCTCAGTATTGTATGAAAACTTGTTTAGGTGAAATGATTTTGAATGGTGGTACCATATTAGGAATTCAGAAGTTGAATATGATTTACTTTTGTTTATTAAAACCTTTTTTTTTCTGCGCAAGCGCCATAGATGCCTACAGGTAGCCACGCAAAAATATAATACGGCAAACATCGGCTGGGACCAATCAACTGGAAAACCACATGGCTCTGTGCAGATGGAAACAGTGATGTACAATTGCATATTTCAAATCCTGATGAAATGAGTGCATTTGAAGTATATCTTCTTGGTTAGTTCCCCGAGAAATAAGCGAAATTAAGGTAAGAGACCGTAATAAATTTGCGGTGGGTAACTGAGAAAGTAATGAAATTATCATAACAAACTGGTAGTTAGAGGAGTGTTACAATATGATTGTGGATGAATGGATGCGAAAGTGAATAAAAAAGTTAACGTAGTTTACTGGAATAAGTACGCATCAAAATTTTTATAAGATAAAAGTCCGAACGTCATTAAAGAGAAAGTAAGGACAAAGGGTTCATCAACAAAACCGAAACAGCAAACATTACTCACTGGAAAGTTGATTCGAGTAAACAATACTTAATTAAAGCAGATTGGGAAGTTGATAAACCACATAAGATTCGATTTGCTTCCTTTAGTGCTTTTTACGAGCATTTAATTCATGCTTTATATCAGTACTGTTCTCTGCCCAACGAGAGGTTTCTACTGAAACAGAATCTTCTTTACTTTCCCTTTCCATATCTTAACGACCATTCTGCAAAACACTAAAACACGTAATCTCTTAAACTCTAGTAAATGGGGAATGTTCATTCAGACGAAATTAGGATATGTAATTATTTTGAATCTAAATAAAGAAAAATCTGTTGTTCTTCAATCTTCAATTTTAGATTGGCACATCAATTCGTGAAGCAAATGCAACAAATAAACATTTTATTGACATCGCTCTTTGCGCACGTAGACGTAGATGGAAGCCCGACTCTTTTCAAAGATCAAATCCTGTAGAACATTTTGCACATCGTTCACGTTCCAGAACACGAACAGTTGATGATTCTCAGCATCCTTGTATAATAACGAACGAAACATGAAACAAACATTTTATGTGTTAACATATCTTAGACACACATACGTATTACTGCATGAAATATGAACTCCCAAACAATTTTGACACCTCATAAGAATTTGAAAATTCTAATAAAATCCTAATGTCGCATTTTAGTGAAGAAGACGCAGTGCAGCGTTCTCACTGAAGTATGGATATCGTTAAGTGCGTGCGTGGAGTAAACCATGAATGAAAACAAGTCCAATAATCACATAACGTGCTTTCACTTACTCAAGAGACGCATATAGCTTATTAAATCCGTTTATTTTTGTGATGTAGTAAGCACAAAGATTAACCAAGCTTTCGCACTCCACTGGGAGGCTTTTTCAAGGCAACGGTAGACATAAACATTTTTATCTGAAAAATGTCTATGTCTACCATTGCCTTGAAAACCTCCTAGTGGAGTGCGAAAGTTCGACGAATCTTTGTGCTTATTACATCACAAAAATAAACGAATTTAATATGCTATGTGCGTCTCCTTATTATTCACAGTCCGGCGTATTTAGAATAACGGGCTTCCGCATATACAATATTTTGAAAAAGTACCCGGACACCACTTTAAAAGCAAAGAAATGGATCCGCTGCGTTGTTAAAATGCGCGATACTGCTGCAAACACTATAAAAACAATCCTGCAGCTGACCTCGATCATATCACAGCGTGAGGTTAAGTAAAAATGTGGCGGCGGGAGAAAACTGAGTTTGAGATAGGAAGGATTGTTAGGTGTTATATTAGTGGGTTGTCCATAAGAGAAATAGGAAGGATTGTTGGGTGTTATATTAGTGGGTTGTCCATAAGAGAAATAGGAAGGATTGTTGGGTGTTATATTAGTGGGTTGTCCATAAGAGAAACCGAGAGGCATTTAAAAATACCAAAGTCAACTGTTTTGGATGCACTGAATACGTGGAAGACACATGGCGTGCCTGAAGCTGCAAGACGTACCGGCAGACAGAAGAACATCAGTGATAGAGTACGTCGAAGCCTCAGGAGAGCCGTTACAGCTAATCGACAGAGTACTACTGCACAAGACCTCAGTGTACAGGTGAGTAACAATGCTGGAATCTCGGTATGTATACGTACCATTCGCAGAGAACTTCATTCCATGGGTTACCGTGGTCATAAGCCTTTCATCTCCACTCGGAATGCTACTCGTCGTTTAGCATGGTGTAAAGAACATTTATTGTGGACCGTAGATCAATGGAAACGGGTCCTATGGACTAATGAATCCAGATACACGATCCATCAGTCTGATGGCCGTGTGTGAGTATGGCGGCAGCCGGGGAACGCTCTTTACCACAGTGTACTATTCCTACGGTCAAGTTTGGAGCTCAAAGTGTACTCGTGTGTGGGTGTTTTTCGTCGTATGGTCCCGGCCCATTGGTTATCGTGGACAAACCTGTTAACCAGCACGTCTACCTCGATATTCTGGATACTTAAGCCCTACCAACTCTGTGGCAATACTATGGAACCGAGCCTTGTTGGTACCAGCAGGATAATACACCGCGCCATAAAGCAAGGACTGTTGCGGCGTGGTGGTTTGACGATAATTCCGTATCGTGTGTGAACTGTCCAGTACAGAGCCCTGATCTTAATCCCATAGAGCACCAATAGGATGAATTAGAGCGCCACATATGAAGTTTGGAACCAAGATCTACTACTAAGCAACAGTTAGCGGCAGCATTGTGTACTGAATGTAAGCGCATACCTATCCCTGTGTTCCAAAACCTTGTCGAAAGCATGTCTCGAAGGGTCAGTGCATGCATTAAGGCCAAAAGTGAACTGACACCGTACTAATATATGTCAGTAAATGCTATGTTGTGTTTCTGTTCTAGGTGTCCGGTGACTTTTGTCATTATAGTGTATAAAATACCATGTGTTTATGGAGAAAAGGCCACGATATCCGCATTTTCGAGTTTTAGCTCTTCGTTCAAGTTTCCACTAAATGCTTCAACAAAGGGAAGATTCTTGATGACAGGGACAATACCACAGTGCACAGTGATCCTGCTGCATAAAAGACGGAACCTAGAAAATCTCAGGAACTGCAGACCCTATCAGTTGTTTACAAAATCCTCTCTCAGGTCGATTGAAAAGTGGCTATAGCACTATACACTGAAGTGCCAAAACAACTGGGATACTTCTCTAATACCGCGTTGGTCCTCCTCGCGATAGGATGACTCCAGCAACGCGACGGTCATACGGTCATGGACTCCACGAGCTCTCTGTAGTACTGTGGAGACAGGGCACATCATGCTTCCTGAAGAGCCTGGCATTGACGGTACGTTGAACAGCATCCCAAATGTGTTCGATGGCGTATAAATCCGGCGAAAGAGGGGCGGGGGGCAAGTCAAGATGTCAAACTCCGTAGAATGCTTCTCCAGCCATAATCGGGCAACTGTGGGCATGTACGGTCGTGTTGAAAAAAGTCCCATCCGTCGTGTTGAAGGAGGTCGGAGTAGTTGCATGACACGCAAATGATCCCCAAGGATGGTTACATAGCCTCTACCAGTCGGAGCGGTTTACAGACGTATGGGGGGGTCCTAATTCGGGCCAGCTTAAAACACCCCACACCATAACAGAGCACCGCCGGCCTGCACTGTCCTTTGTAGGTGTGTGGGATATATTGTCTCGTGGGGTTGTAGATACACCCGGACTCGGCCATCTGCCCAAAACAGTTGGTACCGCGATTCATTGCACATGCTACACGATTCCAGTTATCTTGAGCCCAATGGCGGTGTTCCCAAGCCAAGGCGAGGCACACAGCCTCGTGTCGTCGGGTCAGCAATGGCACCCGGGTGGGCCGTCTGCTCCGGAACCCCATAGAACACAAGGAACGTTGCACTGTCCGAACGCTGATGCTACTACTGGCCCCAGTATTGAATTGCGCTGTGATTTGCGGTGATGTTAAACGCCGAGCGGATGTTACGATGCGTGACAGACGCCACTGTCTACGATTGTCCAGGGTTTTTTTACGGCCACCCCGGTCTCGCACTCTTTATGTTTAACCTGAGTTTGTGTACTCCAGGTACACCCTTGAAATTGTTGACTGTGTAAATCCAAATTTCGTGGAAATATCTGAGATGGAATCTCCCATCTCCCCGACGCCGACTATCATGCCACGTTCGAAATCGCTGAAAACCTGGTAAGCTGCCACCTGAACTGCGAATGCTACTACAGCGTTTGCGGAGATATCTGCCTCTACATATACACTGAAGAGCAATTGAATTAGAGATACCTGTCTAGTAACGTGTAGCACCACCTTTCGCCCTGATGACGGCGGCGATTCGTCTCGGCATGGACTCGACAAGACACCGGAAGCGTTGGGAAGCCATACGGATCCACGACCCCTGAACAAGGTCCCACAGTTCACGAAGATTTGATGGAGGGCGGTCATCACTCTCGATGGCATCCCAGATGTGCTCGATGGGATTGAAGTCAGGTGGCCTAGCTGACCAAGAAAGCGAGATCACGTCGGTGGAGTGTTCATCCAACCATTCGGATACAATTTTGGAGCTGCGTTGTCTTGTTGCAGGATGAGGTCTCCAGTGGGATGTTGAAGACGCACAAACGGGAGCAATGGGTCGTCCAGAATATCCCGGTAACGTTGCCCTGTGGTGGATGATGTCACACATACCAGGGGATCACATTTCAGTCCACGTAAACAGTCCCCAGACGAGAATGCCACCTCTACCAGCTTGAAGAATACCCTGCTGGCAAGAAGGATCCATCACTTCATGTGGTTTGCGCCGTACTCGTATCCTCCCAACCGCATGTACCAACGTGAATCTCGACTCATCAGTCCAGGCAACATTTTTCCACATGTCTAGGGTCCGGTGGCGATATTCCCGCGTCCATGCTAATCTTTGCACCCTGTGATGTGCGGTCAGCAGCGGTACCCTCGTGGGACGATGGCTTCTGTGCCCCATAGCGAGGAGATGGTCCTGGATGGTGTGGCTGCTTACACGTTTTTGTGCACCAGCGTTAAATTGCCGAGTGATTTCTTGCACTGTGGCCCGTCTATCCGCTGTTACAATGTGAGCTAGCCGACGATGACCCCGTTCATCCACACGCTTTTGTCCACGGCAGTTGGCTCTTGCAGGGATGGTTTCACCGGATTCGATGTACTCACGGTGCACCCGTGACACAGTGGCTCGTGAAAATCCCAGTGCCTGCACGTCTTCCGAGATGGAGTGACCCATTCGTCGTGCCCCGACAATTTGCCCACGATCAAATGCGCTTAGATCCTTCGTCTTACCCATACTGCGTCCGACTCTTACTGATTCCCGTCGCATCACTAATTATATTCTCGGATCGCTGCATACGTCACGTCGTTTCCGTTTACAGGGCCGCCCACAGCGCCACATTTGCATAATGCCAGCTTCTCTAATTCAATTGATTTTCCGTGTACGTCGTTTGAGGACGATACCGTTTACAGTATAGGTGTGCTGGCATGTAACGGAAATAGTAGGCCATTCCCAGTTTTTCTGGCACCTCAGTTTATATCATATTCATGTACTGTGAGAACTAATTAAAAAAGCGAACGAATTCTTAGTATATGTATGGTTTTTATAGATTAAAGATTTTCGATTTCGTGAAGCTATCAGCAGTTTTATCTTTTAAATCCTGCGGCATTGAAGATGCATACGTTTATATTATGGATAACTTGAATGAAAATGCAAGTGAAAAGTCTCGATGTTCGAAGACACATCATAAATAAAAGTTTGAAAGGGAGTGACACTAGGTTACACCATATCTCCCACGCTCTTCAGTGTCCCATTACCCAATGTCTTTCAGTTATTGAACTGAAAAGACAGGGATGGTGATTGACGTTTCTTATTATTGCCTTGAAAAGCCTCCCAGTGGAGTGCGAAAGCTTGACGAATATTTGTGCTGACTACACCACAAACATAAACGGATTTCATACGCTATATGCGTTTCATTATTATTCAACTATGGTGTATTTAAAATAAAGGCATAGCCATATTTGCAAGTAACCTTTGAGGGCTTAACATACAACCAGTAACTTGCTGACAACAGCAAAGAAATGGGACTAAAAATTAACCTACAATGTTTTTACAAGAACTGAAGGTTTAGAGTTTGATGGGGAAAATTTAGAAGCAACTGATGCTTACAGTACTAGGAAAACAGATATCAAGCAAAGGCCACATCGAAGAAAAATTAATAGGCGCATAAAACTTGGCTGTACTGCATTTGAAAAAGACAGTACAATTTCAAGAGCGATTTATCATTACGTGTCTTAATGAATGAATACTTCCAGTTCTTACTTATGGATCACAGACATGGAGGCATAGATCTGAACTAAAAATGACAAAAAAGGGACAAAAATGACAAAATGAGACAAGAGATGGGAAGGGAGCACATCAAATTCTTAACAAGCGATTTTTGCAAGAGTCTCTCAGCCACACAATCCAAGGGGCTATGCCTTGGGTGTATCTCATCAACAGAATTGAAGACAGGCCACCTAATCCTAGGTAAAAAGAGGATGGGTGGAGCCCACGGGCTTGTAAGTGGTTTTCTGGAAGACAATTGAAAAGAGGGATAGGTGAGTAAGGTAGTGAACGTGTCTCCGGAGGAAAACAGGAGATAACAATTCCTGGAATTGTCTACTGCCTCTTTTACCCTCCGAGTGAGCGTTGCATTGGGTGGATCCATACAGCTTTTGCTTCATGTGTGTTTTGTAGTTAAACAGCGGCACCCTCAATTAGCTGTCAAGTTGAATATACTTGAAAGATTTAGTTAACTGTGGTACTAATATAGTTAATAAATACTTTCAAGTACATCCAATTATTATGAATATATAATATAAACGTATAAGCATATTATCACTGATGCATATTTTTACTTTTATAGATCGAGGAAATTTTCAGCCAAAAACGAATTTGGCCGAGCTCCTCGTTGTAAGCTTGATCTACTGTAATATTTTTGTGAAAATAATGTTTACATTTCTGGAGTAAACATTGAGCCAGTACTGAATACAACATAACAGCAGGGGCGGATCCAGGATCTTCGTGAGGGGGGGGGGACGTAAGTGTCGGGAAAAACCCATCTCTCATATTTTCCTGCAAACTAAAAGAGTGTTCTTAGTATGTTACAAGTTTATCATATTTCCTACAAATCGCTAAGTTCATCATGGGATGTCAATTTTCAAGTATGACTAAAAGTTCGATGTTTTTCGAAAAAAAAACTAAATACATCCGGACAATTTTCAAAAAAAATGTAAATCCATGTTTTTGACCCATTTTTATATGTTTCGCCTCATTAGTACACATCCTGAAGACGTTTGTGATATTCTTAATGAATAGCTTTGTTATTTTTCCATATTCAATAATTCCAAACCTAAGTGGTACGATCAGAAGTTTACAAACAAATTTATATCACGATATTGTTATATTATTTCATGAAATGTAGATAAAATACAATATGTCCATTGAAATTAACTGAATACAACATAACAAAAAAAATGTTTTTTGCTTCTTCAAGGATTTTGAAATTTCTTTAACATTAGCTAATATAGTGGTATATAATTTTGAAGTGACATATTTGTCCTAATTATACTATACTATTAGTATTACAATTGGTTTGTTTGTAACATTCCCTCTAATCAGTGGTAGTGTTGCCAAAATAATGAGTACGCAGCGTAAAATGTCCGTATGAAAATGGAAAATACAAAGCCCCAATAGCTCCAAATGATAAAATCGATCGTTGATATCTTCCAATAAATTAACGAAAGTAATATATTTTTAAGTAATATTTTCTTTCACGAAAAAATATTCAATTTGTTATTAAAACCTAACAAATTGAAGCTTTTCCTTGGTTCCTGACAAGGGGAGGCTCCCCCTCTGGATCAGCCCCTGCTGAACACTTTCGTCTTAAAAATTTCGTAATTAAAAATTTCTATCGCCCTTTGAATTTATCAGCTACAATGAAATACCTGTTGCTTTAAATGCCACCAAAGGACGACATCTCAGTTGCTGAGACCATCAATACGTATTCGAGTAGTCAGATGCTGACTGATAAACCACGCATGGCGCTGAGAATTGTTGGCGCCGTAGCGTAAATTCGAACGCACTCGACTAGTTATCGAGAGTTCTGGGGTTCGATCCCATCGGTGCCGGAATACAATTTTTCAGTCGCTATGCGTTGTTTAAAAAATAACGTGGAAAGAGCAATGACATCGTCCATTTACTTTCGTCTTATTGTACATATTGAAACCTTTAAGGGCAAATTAAATTTTCCAGGGAAATATAAAGAAGGAAAATGTTTCTGATATTCATCTCAAACTTAGATGATTTTATAAGCATTGCGATGGTTTCAATTTCCTTAGACACGCAGTGACTCTAATTTTTGTTATGTGAGAAGAACATCTCAATAAACCGTTTGGCAGAAACAGTTTCACAATCGGACTGCTTGCCATTGTCCATAGATTTCTCTTATTAAGATTTTTGTTGTTACTGAATTCAACTCAGTTTCTCTTTCGTAATTTACAGGTGCTGGACTCTGAATGAAAACAAGGCTTATTTTTGGATTATAAGAGCACCTATTACACTGACCATTCTAGTAAGTTTGTAATATATAAATATTCTGAGAATTTCAGGTTGTATGACTAGACGAAGTGACTTGTATAAACATTAACATTTCTACCAGTAAAAGACAGGGCATTTATATTAATTAATTTGTCATTAATCAATTTATTTCACTAAAATCAGAATGCTTTCCTATACTACAGTAAAATCTCTGAATAGCGGGCAACATGGGACTTCAACATTTGCCTGCTATTTGGTGGTATCCGCTGTTCGGAAGGTTCATTTCTAAGCCCAGCTAGGCTTCTGGTGCAAACAACGTCATGTTAAATGTGTAAGTACATACAATATGTAATTAAAATGATGTTTTTTGATTAAATGTTTTTTGCTAATGCTTATAGTGAGAAAAAAATACGCTTGGATATATACAGTATATGTATATTATTTGCAATTTAAAACACAGTATATACAATGCACGTATTTTGATGCACGTTTAAACATACGTGCGTAATAATAAAGTACGTTGCACCATGAATTTTAAAACACATGCACTTATAGCTCATTATTTATATAAATCAGTCAGCTTTCTTTGCTTGCAAAAAAAATCGTATAACAGTGGGGCGTTGGCAATTCGTAGCATGCTTTTCAAAATGTATTTAGTTTTTCAATGTGTCCCCTTTGTTTACACAAAACTTTTGTAGCACTTCACTATACTTAACAGCATCTTTAAAACAAATTGCCCACGTCATCTACAACTGCATAACATGCTTCCTTAATCGCCGAACACATTGTGTTCGCTTGTTTTCCAACCTCCCTTCTTGTGTTCCTACTTTCGGGATTCGTCTGTCAAACGTGGCGCACGATGCTGTCATTGATTGATGTCCCCAAGGCTTTTATGGATCCCCCGCGGCAGCCAGTTCTGGCATTTCTTGATCTTTCTCTTTCTGTGTGGTGCAAGTCTTCTACGCCTGTACAGGTGTACAAGCAACTTTTTGCCGAGCACCTTTCGCTCCATCCCGATTTCGTGCCTGTCTTAACCGATGGCTGGACATCCGGTGATGTTATAGGTTCAGCGTTTGTGTGTGGTGATGAGACCCGTGCTGACAGGCTTCTCTTCCGAGAAGCAATAGTCTTCTCGGAAGAGATGTGTGCGGTGTTCCTAGCCTTGCGTCACATCCAGTTTGGGCCTCATCGTCGCGCCATGCTTTGCATTGGCTCCCAATCTGCCATCCAAGTTTTATTTTCTCCTGAGGGCAATGATTCTCCAGTGACCAGAGATGTTCGTCGCCTTCTTCGGACTTTGGCTGGTGCTGGATTCCTAGTGAGATTATATTGGGTTTCTAGCCATGTTGGGATTCAATGTAACGAGGTGGAGGATTCCTCTGCCAGATCCGTCTCCTCCATAGCCATCACTCGACTACCACTGTTTTTAGAGATTTTCATCCTGGCATCTGTCACTTCATCATGACTGAGTGGCAGTCCCTCTGATCTCAGCAGGGCAGAAAAAAACTTCTTTCCATCAAAGCACAGATTGCCGCCCCGGTGGCGCAGTGGTCTAAGGCGCTGGCCTCTGATCATTCGTCCGAACGGGGTCCGGGTTCGAATCCCGGTTAGGCATGGATGTTGTGTTTGTCTTACGGCACTGGCTCTCTCCCTTCCCTGGAACCAGTGACCCTAAATTAGGGACGGGCGACTGCTTATAGCCCATTGAGTTGCTCACGGTGGTCGTTTAACCTCCAATCAAAAAAAAAAAAAAAAAAAAAAAGCACAGATTGGACTATGGCCAGTGGCGTAACCATGCTTCGAAATCGGGAGGGGGGGGGGTGATCACACATACACACATTATATATATATATATATATAGTATATATATATGAAGATCCCCGACTCTGAAAATCTGGGAGGGTCCTGACTCCCCGACCCCCCAGTGGTTACTCCTATGACTATGACCATCTAGTTTGCGAACACACCGTCGTGAGGAAGTTGTTCTTGAGCGTCTCCGCATTGGGCACTGTCGTTTCATCCACCGCTTCTTGTTGCGTGGCGACACTGCCCCGATATGTAAGACGTGCGACTGCCGTCTCACTGTTGCTCATCCTTTATGTAGTTGTGTTCGTTTTCGTGTTGGTCGTTTTCACCTTTTTCATTCTCATTTGTTGAACGACGACGCAGCTGTGCTGCAGCAGCTCCTAGACGACCACTGCGATACATTCGCAGTCATTTCATTTTTAAAACAAATTGACTTTTTTAAAACTTATCTAGTTTTTAAACTTTTCATCATTCTCCTTTTTCCCTTTTACCGAATCAGCCTGATTTTAACCATTATACCACGTTTTTAAAACCGTTTGTTTGATTGTCTTGTGTTTGGCGCCCTTGCGCCATAAAAATCTACCAACCAACCAACTTTAGTCGTCGCCCGGTGGCGCAGTTTTCTAAGCGATGGCTTCTGATCATTCGCCCAACAGAGGGGTCTGGGTTCGAATCCAGGTTAAGGAATGGTTGTTTGTGTTTGTCTTTCGGGGGTTTATTCGCTAAGTTTCTTGTTCACCTATGTTCATTGCTGACGTTGAAACACAAAATGTCTCTACTGTATAAATCTGTCAACCAAGTCCAATAAATAATTTAAATTTCTTTATACCCCCAACCTAAAAGAAAAAAAACTCCATTAATCAAATCGTTTTCTTCCCATGTTTTGAAAGAAACGGCAACGAAATGGCGCACATAGTTCGTTGCCTTTTCGTTACACAGATATTCATCTACCGCAATGAAATCTTTTGCGTTTCCTTCACTTTACAGACATGTAATTAGTTCGGAAAGAAAATCCTATTCGTCGGAATTACCAGCAAATACCTACCTCATTTTGTTTGAAAATAAATATTTTGCCCACTTAAAATAAATATTTGCCCACTAAGAAATGATTATCCATACTGAAACCACAGAACTGATGTTTTTGCAATGGGTATGCATATAGAGCGCAAAAAATACCCTATTTCTTTCCAAAGAAGCAAAACAAATTCTTTCTTGGCAAAAATTCGCTTATTTCTTTCTCTTGAACGTTGATGCTTTAATTGTCTTATGATCAAGTCCCTGTCCGCTATTTGAAGGTAAATATGCAGAATCGTATATACTTCGGGACTGGAGATCACAAAGCTGTCCTCTAAATACATTCGGAAGTGTTCGTTAAGCAGGTTTTACTGTAGTAAAAAAACTATGCTTAACATTGGCACTACGTATTATTTTTGTTATTATTGTCATTGTTATATACAGGATGTCCGAGAAAGAATGGATACATTTCCAACATGTTTCACTAGAAAATAAAGAAAATTATTAGAATACAGTCTTTACCCTATTAAAAAGCAACTCAAATACACTGGTCACGAAAAGTTAGGGATATTGCAGTTTTGAAGTGAAACGCGGTGATATGCAAATTTAGCAACTACTGGAGATCGGTTATCAGCGTGGGCTGCTAAGTCATAAGTAAATTATCATCATGACAACACATCATCTGTCGTACAAGCTCCGAAATAAGTACCATGCAAGAAGTGGAAAACGAGTCGTTTCACCACTCGTCCTAGAAGTTTGTTGAATGTATTGCCTTCAGTATGGGATTAACATGAAATCAAGTCCAGACGACGTTTAAGCATTGACAACAGAAATTGGGCTGTTGGCATGTTGTAAGCAAGCGTACGACATATCAATGTGGCTGCTTCTTTAGGAGTTTCGCAAAGTGTAGTAACTCTGCTACACACAAGATTTCTATGGCATGGAAATGTTGCATATTGACCCAGGAGTGGTCGTCCGAGGATAACCACCAGGAATCAAGATCGATACCTGACAGTAAGTGGTCGGAGAAGGCCTAGTAACATCAGTATCCAACTCCGGGAATCACTTCCAGCTGCTTCTGGTATTACAGTATATACTCAAATGGTACGAAACCGTCTTTACAAGTGCAATTCAGAGCAAACAGGCCACTGAGATGCATAGCATTGAATCAGCTAGCCATTCGTTAAAGATATACCTGGGTCTTGCAATACATGTCATGGAATACAGGCACCATGTAGAGACGAATCCCATTTCGGTCTTTATTCTGATACTCCACGAGAACACGAATGCAACCACATTAGCAGCAGCAGTCAGTTCTGGTCGGAACAGGAGTGTGTTTTAACGGCCGTACTGCCTTGTAGTTTTGTCAAGGCAACATAAATGCCTCAGTATACCGAAACGAGATCACTGAGCCCATTATGACACTGTTTCACACTGCTATTAGACATGCATTCCGTTTTCTGGATGATACTGTAACCAGTCACCGTGCCTGGATCTTGCTTCAGGAGCCGGGAAATCATGGGATTGAAGCGTTACAGCTATCTCCAAGGTTTCCTGAATTTAATCCTATTGAGCACATTTGAGACGCTGTACAGAGACGTCTGGATAACCATGTTCCATACCCCAGTACTCTGGCTAACCCCCGTAGCGTGTTGTCTGTAATATGGGACAAGCTGCACCAGACGCTCATCAATAATGTCATTGCAAGTATGTCTTGTAGGTGTCAAGACGTTCTTCGACACAGAGGTGGTGTTCCCGGGTACTGAAATCCAGAGGTATGGACATTCTCCGAATTTACCATTTTGTCTATATTGTAGTGCTACTTTGTTGTGTGCAGAAACTGCGCAATAAATTATTTTTGTAAACGCACTCTTTACTGTTTGTGTTATGTAGCCTCACTGATGTTATTTCAATGCGTGTTACTTGAGTTAGATACATACATCCTTCATTTCATGCAATATCCCTAATTTTTTGTGACCAATGTAGTTTAGTTCACTTCAACCTGAAAACAAGTGGCTACGTTTCAAACATGCTTCATGAGGAAATAAAGAAAGCTAGGGTAATATAGTTCTCGCATTGGATAAACCAACGCTAGATGAGTGTGAATAACAACACAAGAGTACGGTTTTTATCTCCCGACACTCTCCGAGTTTTACATGCTACTTATTCCAACGAACGTAGACGTGCGCATGCTCACGTTTAAGAGATAGCTGCATTGCAGAGACCGCTTGCAGGTTGTGTTGAGAATGGCGACCGTTACAGGAGAAAGTTTTGGGCGTATGAAGTACGGCAGAATCAAAGTCCGTTACTGCTGTGAAAAGAAATTTCAGAACGACGTAAGGGAGAGACCTTCCTTCTCATAACAGCGTTCTGCAATGAGTTTAACAGTTGAAGCAAACAGGTAACGGGAAGAAACAAGTCAGTACCAAACATCCATCCACGTCAGCACGAGATGTTGAAACTGCACGACAGGCTTTCGGTTGAAGCCCGATATAATTTATGACGCATGTAGGACCGGCCGGCAGCTCGACATCCTTTGATCCACGGTGCATGACTTTTTGAAGAAACATTTGAAATCTTTCACGCGTACAAACTCTAAGTTGGCGAACAACTTCAACGAGGCTATTACGCAGCACGATACGAGTTTGCTTGGGGTGTACAACAGGTCGTGGAGACCATGGCGATGGTTACCTGAAGAACCTTATCTTCCTAGAGGAGGTAGCATTTTACGTTAATGAGAATGTGAACAGACACTACTACCTAGTGTTGGGTTTGGAATATCTCTCTTTCATTGAACACAAGAGAGCAAGCGCCAATATGAGTATCTCGTATGCAATAATTCGCAACGTAGTATTGGTCCCTTTTCTCGGAAGGAGCACCGTCACCAGCATCATCTATCTTAACATACTTGAAGTGTAGGTACCTATAGTTCCACAAATTCAGAAATGAATGCACAACACAAAGAGGTTGATTCAAGGATTAGTACTCGAGATTTAGAAGTAATAATTGACGAGGATACTTATTGGCTAATTGATACTAGCCTTAGTGACATAATGCAATCTGAAATTTTTTCTTGCGAAATAATCCCACAGAAACCACAGCAGTCATTTCTAGCAGACTAGTTAACTATACTGGACTGAGTTGTTCACATGCAGATTTGGTCGTTTTTAATTAGATTTGTTTCAGTATTTAGATAATATTTTCACTTTTAATTGCTTTTCTTAGGTTATGCTATTCCAAAATTGCCTTTTTTAGATTTCTGTGTACACAGAAAATCTTATTCCAACTCCTTAAGTTTTTCTGTTTACCGAAAACCTACAGCCATAAGTTCGATTATTCCATTTAATTCCTTGTACCCCTTTAAGTACAAAACCTCAGCTATTAATTTCCTATTTCGCCGTGCATTTACACACCCCACCACAAAGTCCTTCTTCGACCAGGAACTCAGATATATCTTCAATTTGGCCAGTTGTTTTGGTTATCCCACCCATTTAGTCAAACGTATTTTTGCACGTGTCAGGGCGAGCCGTACTACCACCTTTACAAGACATGACACAACGGACAACTGGAAATTTGTAGGCTCAATTGAATACATACCATACATCTGTAATGTACTATCTCGCTTGTGTTTTAAACATAACCTAAGAACTGGTGTTAGTACTGAATGTATGTCAACATACGTTAGAAAAGACCGATGCAAAACTGACATGCTGCACAAATGGGGAGTGTACAATATTCCTATGCTAGATCCACGATCAGGTGAAACCATCAGTAACTACGTAGGATCTACAAAAAGACAAATGGGCTTGTGCTTACAGGATCATAAATATAGGAATGACATTCCCTGGCTAGGAATGTTATTTCTGGTGATATGTACCCAGTCTGGGAAAATACCAAACTACTGGCAACACCCGCTTCTACCTACTATGCTTGCAGAGTGTATATATCACAGCCTTTGGAGACCAATGCTGCAATGATTACACCCCTGTAGAATTATCTGGAGATTGGGAACAACTTATTCATGTATTACGAGACAGATTGTTGTATCAAGTAGTATGACATGTTTTAATTCTAACATAATCTCATACTCATAAATCATCCTCATCATGATTTGCATACAAATTTCACAACAGCCACGTCATGTCACGAGACCAGGTAGTAGGGTACTCATGATGCACAAGTGTATATATATATATATGCTCAAAATAGTATAACTATACTAAAAATCCGAAAATTCTTGGCGTAGAATAGAAATAAAAGTTTCCAAGCTTTCGCACATCAACCAGATCGCTTTCTCAAGGAAGGTAGACAGCTAACTGCAAACTGGATAATAGAACGTTTCAATACTTTGAACGCGGTGACTTGACTAGACAATAAATGATTAGGAGCAAATGTGATATTTCGAAGAAACGAGGTCACGTTGGTTGGGCACGCGGTACAATGGTAGAGAACTCAGCATTATTTGAAGAACTGATTCCAAATACGTGGCAACTATAGAGAAACGCTATCATTGCAAGCCTCGTAGCTGGTCAAGATTTCCAAGGTTTCGCGAATGGCGGTAGATTTGGGTGTGGAGTATGAAGCTAATTTCTTTACATCACTCCATATAGGATCGGCGGACTTTAACTTGACTTCTCTTGATAGGTCAGTGGTCATTTTCCCGTCTCTTGTATCTCTTTTATGTTCGCTGATTCTAATTCCAAACGAACGTTTGGTCATTCCGATGTAGTATCGCCTGGAGCCGTCCGGGTATTTTAGTGGTATGGCATAAACACCTGCTTCATTGAGAAGAGGGGGCTTGTCAATATGTCGCTTAAGCATCGTGTATAAAGATGCCGGAGACCTTATGCCGACACCGAAGTTCATCCTCCTGAGCGCGTTTTTGAGTTGATAGGAAATATTTGGTATGTAGGGAATAGAGCCCAGGTAGCGAAGTTGCGGCATAGAAATGTTATTAGCACTACTGGTTCTGGCTTTCTCGATAAAGTTATGCATCTGGTTCGAAGTATATCCTGCCTCAGTGGCCAATTCGACGATGTTTCTTAGTTCGGATTGTTTAGAACGAACATCGGATGAGACAGCGAAGGCTCTTCTAATTCGAGAACGGAATAAGGCGGTCTTGTAAACATTAGGGCAGAATGAACTGCGGAGCATAACAGTTGACGTAGTTCATCTTTGTTGTCTTCTGAAATTTGCGATATTATGGTCTCAAACTCAGAAACGACGCTTTTTGGGTTCGGTCTCGATCGGAAGCAGAACTTTGGTCCAAGTTCCAAAACTTTAGTTTCCTCTCGGATGAGCGTTCGGTTAGAAATGGTGAAATCTTTAGGTTTAGGGGTCTGGAAAGACTTCAGGTAATTCAGTTTCTTGATGTGTCTCAATGAAAAGGAAGACTGGAGTCTTTCGACTAACATATCCACCCGGAGGGTAAGTTTGTTGAAGGTAATAGGGTCGCAAAGACTATGCAAGTTCATATATAGGTGATAGCATCGGATCTCTAATGACATGACGTCCTTTCTTCTGAAGTTCACTATCCTTGACAAGGTCTGGCGTAAAAATTTGTCTTTTTTTCTCGAACCATGATCCTTTTACTGACGTCTTAAAATTAAGGAACTTTGGGATCAAGCCGAATATCTTGCAAGCGGTTAGGAATTCGAGATGGGACCGTTCCTTTTCCAGTTTGAGTCTAAGCTGTCGAAATGACTTAAAGGTGTTCCACATTGCTCGGAGACTGGTTGATGTGCGAAAGCTTGGAAACTTTTATTTCTATTCTACGCCAAGAATTTTCGGATTTTTAGTATAGTTATACTATTTTGAGTATAATTTGGTATACAGTTCCTACTTTTTTGAACTTGTATATATATGATATAGAATTGGCGTTTGTATCAGTACATCTGAAGATGAAGTGAGTGTCACTTCGAAAGTACTAATGTATGTTTTAACCTGTATATAGTTTTTTCATCTTTTAAAATAAATCGTGCTAATACGGTATTCCATTGCAGCCTATTTTAGTTCTGTTGCACGAAGTCTTTCAACTTGTATATGCCAAAATAGTTATTTAAATCCAATATTGCTGCTTCAGCATGTGTTACTTGTAGTATACGCGGAACAAAACGGTAAATAACCACTCGTTGGTGGTCACCTTTGTTAATAAGGTATATTGTATTATCCTACCAAATTATTACTGCTCACTTCCTTGCTTATCTCTTGCAGGTGAATGAGATTTTATTCGTCAATATCATCCGAGTTCTGTTCCTGAAGATGTTTTCTTCACAAGCCATACAAAATCGTCAGTACAGATACCGGTAAGTAAACATACGGATCAGGAAGATGCACAATTCCTAAGCGCCCATATGTGTAAATAGTTATTTCTCACGGGCACTTGCTGCGTTCGGTATATCATAGCTTTGCTGATGGTTACGATTCAAATTCGTCTTCAAGAAATGAAATTATTAAAATTTCATTTCTTGAAGGCACAGATGGTGCAGGAGAAAGCGCTAGAAATTTATTGAGCTTAGGGATCGTTTCTCGATCCAGCTCTTCATCCGATGAGTAAGAAGGTAATCTCTTACGAGATCTCCTCAGAGGCTATTTAAAACGGGAATTAGATGAAGATTCAAAAAGCCTTGCAAAGCGCCTTTTCCAGGCCACCTTAAAAAAATTCTGAATTACTACAGGATAATTGAGCAATACAGAAATTTGAGACATTTCCGGAGATTTTACATGTAACAAGAAAAATCCCGTGGGGGCTGATAATTACGAGCTTTCCTTAAGTTATTAAAAGTCAACAAATTTTGATGGTTGCTCCTACAGAACTGAACTACCGATTCTCTTCCAGTAATCTTTAAAATTTGAATGTTTTTAATGTCTAAACCTTTTTGAGGACTAAACCAACATTTCGCGAAAGTAAAAGCAAAGCCCGTAATGAATCCACTTTGACGGATTTCGAGGTTTAGTGACCATCATGAGTATCAGAATCTACGAAGAGTGGCTGGTTCATAATTTATGTCTACTGGTGTGCTTGTCGTACGGCACTAGTCATCTCTCTTTCCTGGAACCAGTACCACTAAGTTAGGGACGGCTGTCCGTTTATGGGCCATTGAGTTGCTCACAGTGGTCGCTAAACCCTCAAACAAACAAAAATTATGGCGTGGAAAATTTAACGGCGCACGTGATCATATCAGGCTTTTAAGGGACGATTGGTCCCGGATTTGGTCTCACTGTTTCCAGGAAAGAGATAAAGCCAGCAATGTAGGACAAACACACCTTTAATGCCTCACCCGAGATTCAAACCAAGGACCAGCTCGGACGAATGACACTAGCCAGTCCGCGCTTCACCACGGGCACCGCAGCAGTAAGAACTGAAAGAACTTGAATTATAAGGACAAATGCGACATCTACATTTTACCCGCATGTATACCATTCGAATAACAGGAGAATGAACGGACTCAGGAGTGTTGAGAAAACAGCCTTGCTTTTGCGTCTTTATCCAAGAAAAACTGTGAGGAAGTCGTGAACAAGGTAGTCAGGACACCTTGGCGGCATCAAAAAGTTGTTACTTCTCGTCAGCATGTCAAGCCAGCCAGCAATCCAAACAAAGAACGGGATTTGCTCTGTCAGGCACGCTTCTTCAGTAACATGGATCATGGAGTCCTTCGCTGACCAAGTTACTAGGAGACTACTATCTCGTGCGAAAGTCCACGTAAGGTATGGGTTATTGAGTTTATTCTGCGGTTCTCTGGTTTTTCCTGATAATTAACAACGGGAGACTGATGTTCATTTTAGATTGAGATACTCACTGGATGCCTAATGAATTACAGGCTTTCTAATGTTTTTGGTTTAATATGTCACTCCTTAAACATTACCTTCGTACCATCAGTTGTATCGCTGTAACTTCGTATTGTTAAGCCTCTGATATTCTTTCATAAACAAATCTTAATTACACACTGAGCTAAATTAGGCGACCTAATGGTCAGAAGAAAAGTCTTGAAAAAACTTACAAGAAAACAGTCTTTATTGCAGTAACTTCACGGTACTTCCGGAACGCAACTTCAACTAAACCGTGTCATCAGCACAATACAGGTTAATGAACTATCAACTTAGGTTCAACAAGTTCACATCGGATCTACTAATCAAAACAGCTTGCTACAGTACTTTACAAAACCACGCCACAACATCACAAAACACGAACATTATATAGCTCGTTACCAACATTATAGCATTATATAGATTATATAGCTTTTCACTTCAACTTTACATAGCTTTTTCTTATCAAATCCATACACACGGCATGCACCCTGACGTCAAAACTGCTGCCAACATACATTCCGTGAGTGAGAAAATATAACGTTAAGATCTAAACGCTTAAAGGGAATAAACTCAAAATTTACATAGAGAAAGAAACCTAAAAATGAAAGTCAAATTCAAGCATACGTCATAGCTCTTAAAAGCAGTTTTCTTTTTCTCAGAAAAAAAAAACCCGAAGAAAGCAAGACCAGGAACGCACAATAAAACAATCTGTTTGTAATATTTTTGAATCTCCGTGTCTCCAAAATTCCTTACCGGTTGATCCGTCTCTGGTGACTAAGTCAAGCATGTGATGCAGACGTTGTGTACATTACGTTCTCGGCTCTTAACAGGTTTTCTTCATGCACAGTAAAAGATAAGTGGTTTGAATTTACGAAAAATTTCTGAAAATAACACTCAGAAAAGTTGCAGGTAGGTCTTCGACTTTTAAAGAAATTTTCGTTTCGAAAATTTTCGTTTCTAATAACGGAAACTTCAGTATTTTGATAGATTTTCCGGAAACGGAAAATCTATCAAAATACTTTCAGATTTTCATTTTCCGTTTCCGTTGTCACTAATTCTAGTTCTTGTAAAACAAAATTACAAAAATGTCAGTTTCAGGTTTTTTCGTTTTTACACAGAAATTTCCCAAGTTTCCAGAAACTTCGGTTTTGATTTTTTCAGTCCCTATACAGAAGTAACGTGTGTTCCCATTTTTAAGCCCATATGCACTAATCGTGCATCACAGGTCTTGTCCTAAAGTACAAAGCGAAAGCTTTCTTCTCCTTGCCCGAGGTGGAAGTCCAGCCGCACACCAGTGAGGAACGCTACAGACTGAGCTAGAAAGACAACACCAGATCACGTTTAAGGTAGAAACGCAAGGCACTGTAATTAATTGTTCAGAGACCAAATAATTTTCGCTATTAATGTGGGTTAATTAGTCATTTTATTTTGTACAGGAGCATATTGTTTTTCTGGGTAGGTTTATAATTATTTTATTTTTTCTATATGAGGGACTTATAATAAATTACAAAGGCGTTCCATAAAAACTGAGAGCATTTTTTTGAGTTGGCAACAGTGCGAAGGGGAAAAATAATCACGCAGACGACTAACTGAATTAAGAAAGTATCTATGGCAACAGTTATTAGCCGTGGCAGACGATTCTGGTTTTGTTATTGCGCAGTTCTTTGAGGTACGTCTGCATTTCGCCATACAGCTATGGAGGTGAGTGATTCAGAGTAAAGAAGTGAAATGCGGTGTGCGATAAAATTTCGCTATCGTTTGGGTAAAACGGCTCCAGAAGCAGTTGATTTTATAAAAAAAGCTTACAAAGATAAACGTTTGGGTGAGTCAACGATTTTTAGATGGCGCCATGATTTCAAAAAAGGGTGTTTATCGGCAGAACTCGCTTCTAGACCTGGTCGACCTGAAAGTGTTGTTACGGAGCGTATTGTTACACTGTTTTCGCAATCCTGCAGGAAGATCGACGAATGATGTGTGAAGACATAGCGGCGTCAACTAATATTTCAAAAATGTCGGTATTCCGCCTTCTACGCGACAAATTACTGCTGAATCGTGTGTTTTCCAGATGGGTACCTCATCACCTGATAAGAGAACAACTCTTAGGAAGAGTTCAGGTGTGTCATGAGTGAAAACAAATCATTGCAAAGGATTCAAATTTTCTAAACACAGTAATAACTGCCGATGAAACATGGATCCACTATTTCAACACCCTGATGAAGCGCGCAACGAGTGTCTGGAAACACACAGGCTCGCCTCCTCCGGAAAATGTGCGCCATATCAAATCAGCTGGGAAGGTGGTGATGATAATTTTCTTTGATCATAAAGGTGTAGTCTACCAGCATGCCATTACTCCACAAATTACTGTCGATGCTGAGTATTACATTTTAGTCTGCGACGACACATATCGATTAAGAGACCGGCACTGGTGGACAAGTGAACCTCACACCATGATAACGCCCGCCCACATCTAGCTGCTGGTGTTCAACAGTTTCTTACGAAATGCAATATTGAAATCACGCCACAGCCTGCCTACAGTCCTGACCTCGCCCCGTGCGATTTCTGGTTGTTTCCAACAATGAAGGAGAAGTTCCGTGGCGCAACATTCAACACAGATGCTGACGTTATTCAAGCTGTACAGGGGTCTCTAAAGCAGCTTCCACAAAATGCCTTCGCCACATGCTTTGGAAAGTGGACTGAACGATGGGACCGTTGCATATCATCCGAGGGAAGACACTTTGAGAAAGAATAACATATATTTAGCTGCACTTATATTTCTTCATTTTGTGCGATTTCACTCTCAGTTTTTATGGGACGGCCGTTGTACATTTTTAATCATGATTTTTCAAAGCAACAGAATGTTTTGGAACTCGAGATAATTTTAAATTGACTTTGACTTTCAATTATGTTTAAGAAAAGGTGGAATCCACCACCTCATAGTTTCATAAAATCCGAAAATTTGCACTTGATAGTTATAATAGCTCACTTGTTAAAGGGTCCACCTGTACGTCACCTCAAGTGCCCGGTTTCTTACAGTAAAACAATATACAATATATAGCAGGTGCACCTACTCCGGGGGGGGGAGGATATCCGTTGCCACAATAACCTTTATATCATGCAATATGATATCCACAATATCCTATTCCGCTACAGAATCTTAAATCATGTCCGCCAATAGACGATTGAAATTTAATAGTTAATCAAACATCAAGTGTTCTAGCAAACCGCTTTTACTACCGGAAATTTTCGTCGTATGGATACCGAAAAAGTTTTCCTTTAATATACAGAAATAGCGAAAAGTTCCCCTAAAAATTCAAAATTTTTTATTAACACCCTTTATAAACGGAAATGTTTCCATTATTACTCGCCGAAAGATTAAGAGGAGCCTTTTTTTTTTTCAAATCACGTGTGACGTGCCTGCACCGCAGGACGCACATGAGATAAAGGCAGATAGCAGTGCGAGCACATGTCCGTGTAGCTTAGTTGGGAGAGCGACTTACTCCGGAGTGAGGGAGATATGAATTCAATGCCCGGCGAGGACAAACTTGTACGTTATACACTTATGAAAAATCCGTTAAATTCAGGGGGGGGAGTCATTTTACTCAAAAGGTTGAATCAGGAATATACTTCGTTAATTCAAGAAAGGAATCTCGGAAAACGCTCGTGAATTTCAGGATTTTTTTTTATAATGTGCATTATTTCATCTGTACATAGTGCTCTCGATTTGTATCTGCTAAGGATTGTTCATATAGAACAACCCAAGGAGAAATTATCATACTTTGGAAAAGAAATTCAGATGTTTAAATATAATTCGATTCTCGAAATGGTACTTGCGAGCTTTTGTGTTTTGCCAACGACAAAAGAAGATAGTTTTGATGCGCGAATGAGATGAGGGTTGTTTTAACTGAGACATTCTGTTTGCGTTCAACATTAATCAGTTTCCTATGAGTCAAATTTTCTTTTATGACCATTTACAAACTCTAAACTCATATTTTCGGTAAGGTTGGAGTATATTGTTACAACTAGAGGTACGGACTGATTGCACCTCGGGTTCTTTTAGGTAGTGCAGGTGAGATAGATCTTGACTTTTGAGGACTTTGCCGGTCAAGTGTTAACATTCACAGAGCCAAATAAGAACTGGTAGCGTACATTTGGGATATAAGTGGATGTTAAAGAAGTGTAAAAAATACGGTGGGTGATAAAAAAAAAAAGAAGAAAATGACGAATACGGTGGATGTTGGAGAAGAATTGTCTTCTGAGCCACGTTGTCTTCTCAGTGTTCAGAATCATGTGCGTGCTACCGTTGCCATGAAAAGCCTCGCTCTGTACGCTGATACCTCGCTCTGTACGCTGATACCTCGCTCTGTACGCTACAGTTCCCTTCTGAAGTGTCACATCTTCTTCCGTGACCGAGAAATGAAAGACGAGGGCATCTAGCTAATCGTCCGAAATGGGTCCAGGTTTAAATCCCTAACGAAGCATGATTGGTGTGTTTTAACTTCAGTTGGGGCCATTTCCTGGAAACAGTGGCCCAAATTTCAGGATGAGTGACTTCTTATAACGTTAGGGCAGGGGTGGCCAAACCGTGGTGGCGCATTGGATGATTATAAGTGGCGCATTGCATCCTTGCGCCTACTTATTCTTTTGAAGTAGGCGCCATAACTGAATTTATCCATCTTCATATTTTCAACACCTGAGTGCTCTCAGTTCAATTCATACAGCCTTCTTACTCATCAGTTCAGCCGATTTTTTTTTTACAGTTTACAATTGAAGGATGTGAACAGTGTGTGTGTGTGCATAAGAGAGAGAGAGAGAGAAACTGCGTGAGTGAGATGTGGTACGATTCAAAACGGTACGATTCACCCAATAAAACGTTCTCGCAAAAACTCTGCTTCAAACTCCACGCCGTGCAGTGGGTGGCTGACCTTGGCAGGGCGCCAGTAAACATCGCTAAGAAACATTACTTCAGAGCGCTTTTTCCCGCGAGTGCTGCGCCCTCTGGCAGAAGAAACTGAGTGAGCCATCGTGGCGTGGAGTTTGAAGCAGGGTTTTTACGAGAGCGTTTTATTGAGTGTACTAGCGTGTTTTTTGCATTGAGAGTGATTGAAAGACAGATTCAAGAATAAATATATACGACGTTTGTCGAAAAAGAGCGCCACTACTGTTTCTTAACGCGAACATAGAATTCAAATCCCACATAATTGATATTCTGTGACTGTGTGATACGACATACGTACTTGTGATGTATTTGTTCTTTTTCAACATTTAGATTTTTAGAGTTTTGTACTTTTCTGTTTTTTTTTAATTCCTTTTATCCATCACAGAGCAAAAGAAAATGAACAAAAGAAGCGCAGAAAGTGATAGTAAGCGTGAATTTAACGAACAATGGGAAAATGAGTTGTTATTTATAGCAAGTCCATCAGGAAACCCGTTTTGCATTGTTTGTGAAAGTACTCTTTCACATAATAGAAGACAAGATCTTAATAGACACTATAAAACACAGCATCAGACTAACATAGAAGAAAAAATTAAGCTTGTTTTTGGTCCTGAGTTACGAAATGAATATGTGACTAAGAAAAAGGAAGAAATCCAAAGAAGACAAAATATATTTGCTAAAGTAAGTTGTGAGGACTTGGCGATGACAGAAGCGTCATATGAAATTGCTTTAGCATTGGCGAAAAAAAGGAACCTTTTTCTGACGGGGAAGAAATTGTGAAGCCTTGTATCTAAATATTTACACGCCGCCCCGGTGGCGCAGTGGTCTAAGGCGCTGGCCTCTGATCATTCGTCCGTAAGGGGTCCGGGTTCGAATCCCGGTCAGGCATGGATGTTGTGTTTGTCTTACGGCACTGGCTCTCTCCCTTCTCTGGAACCAGTGACCCTAAATTAGGGACGGGCGACTGCTTATAGCCCATTGAGTTGCTCACGGTGGTCGTTAAACCTCCAATCTAAAAAAAAAAAAAAAAAAAATATTTACACGTCATCTTGGTACTAAAGGTATTAAAAGGAAAGCAGACGAAATTGCTATATCAAGGCAGACAGTTACGCGACGTATCGAGGAACTCTCTCAGGATGTATCTCAGCAACTAGAAGACCTTGTCCATTCTTGTACTTTCTGTTCTCTAGCTTTGGATGAATCAACGGACACATGGGATGTTGCCCAGTTAACCATTTTTATAAGAGGAATTGATGATAATTTTCATGTCTTTGAAGAACTTGCCAGTCTGGAGTCATTGCATGGTAAAACGAGAGGATCAGACATATTTGAAAAAGTAAAATCATGCCTAGAAAATCAAAAATTAGATTATAGAAAACTCATCAGTGTGTGTACGTACGGAGCGCCGTCAATGATAGCTAAAGTCAATAGCACTACAATTTTGCTTGAAAAATTTTTAAACCATCCTGTTTTTTAAATATCACTGCATTATACACCAAGAGCAACTGTGAGGGAAAACTTTAAATATGCAGCATGTTATGCTACCGGTTGTGAAATGTGTGAATAAAATTAGAGCAAGAGCATTACACAGACGAGAATTCAGAGAATACTGTCAATTATTAGATTTGGAATATGGTGAACTTGTCCTTCATTGTGAGGTACGCTGGCTTTCTGAGTAGATTTTGGAAATTGAAAAATGCTGTTTCTAATTTTTTTTAGAACAGGAAAATGAACTACCTGATGAAAGAACCCTATTATTGGACAACAACTGGCTATTTGATTTGGCATTTTTAGTTGACGTTACTAGCCATTTCAATGATCTAAATTTAAAACTACAAGGTAAGAATAAATTATTTCCTAGCTTAGTCAACAGCATCAATTCATTTAAAATGAAATTAAAACTGTTCATATCTCAGTTAAAAAATGAGGATTTGACTCAGTTTCCACACTTGAAAGAGCAGAGTGAATGTGCTGCGGATAATAGCAATTTGACAAAATATATTGAAAAAATCAAGATATTGCAAGGATCATTTGAAAGTCGTTTTCATGATTTTGCTAAAGAAGAAAACTGCATGCTCGCATTTATAAACCCATTTTCACTTAGTGAATAAAACGTAATGCAGATGCCTAGTAACATACAAATGGAAGTGATTGATTTAAAAACAAATTCATTATTAAAAATGAAATTTGATGAGCTTTTTTCCAGATCAAAATGATTCTGACATAACTAATTTCTGGAGTTCAGCAAAACAAGGTTGCGAATAACTAATTCAAATTTGAAGAATTCTCTGCTGCTCTCAGTAACAAATTTAACACCAAACATTGAAAGACTAGCGAAATCCAAACACGGTCAAAAGTTGCATTAATGGTAAGTAATGACAGCTGCAATAGATATTGTTTTACATACAATAATTAAATCATTTAAAAATGTCGACCGCCCCGGTGGCGCAGTGGTCTAAGGCGTTGGCCTCTGATCATTCGTCCGTACGGGGTCCGGGTTCGAATCCCGGTGAGGCATGGGTGTTGTGTTTGTCTTACGGCACTGGCTCTCTCCTTCCCTGGAACCAGTGACCCTAAATTAGGGACGGGCGACTGCTTATAACCCATTGAGTTGCTCACGGTGGTCGTTAAACCTCCAATAAAAATAAAATAAAAAAAAATGTCGATAATGTCTTTAAACAAAGGAGATCATTTCTGACTATTGTAGATTGGTGCTCCCATAAACGTGTCTTTTGAACTGGTGTAAATTAATTAATTAATTTAATTGCGTGATTGAGTTATTCCTTTTCCTCCCCTAAGCGAAGAATGTCCTACCCCTATCCCTATTTTTCAAATCCAAACTTGAGTTGTATGGCGCATCTGAACTCATACGTGAAAAAATTGGCGCATGGTATGTAAAAGGTTGGCCCACCACTGCGTTAGGGGCTCATAGGGATCGTTAATTCCCGAAACAAAACGAAAGATTGTTTTACAAATGTGAAACAGGATATTTGAGTTGCGGTGGCAGTGGTGCTTTGTCCTTCAGGCAGGCAATCAAAGTTTAAGACTTATCGAAAAACCTGAAAGTACGTAACCTAAAACTATGTCTTTCCCAGAAGACCTTGGCTGACGATAGTGCTCGGAATTTCTGTAAGAGCCCGCGAATCAAAACGTTTCCTTTGTCAGGACTGCACTTTAGTCCCTCGACTCATCCGGCTTGAAGAAGAGACTGGCGAAATCAGATTTGTTGTTGACTCGAAGGTTCTGCAAGTTTTCTTATGAGTTGACCCCTATTTTCTTTTTTCGTAGTCGATATTTAATTGTCGGAGAATTTATCATTTTGGTACTTTCCTCATCTGCGGCGTATAATGGGGTTCAACTTTTTCTTCGGGACTGAACCAGCGTGCTTCCTTTCTTGGACGTTCATCCGGCGTTTTATTAGATGACAGAGTGTGTACTGTAGTAGTAGCGAAAGTTCGATTCCAGGCTTGTTCGGAGGTCTGTAAAACATCCTTGAACTGCGGCATAGAATGTACCCACATGATCTGTCGTAGATCATGTGGGTACATTCTATGAAAAACTACTACAGTAAAAAACTACTATTACTATTTGTAGTTTTACTGTGGTAGTTTTTTCGGAAACTACTATTTCTTAAAAAACTACTACAGTACACTCTGTCATCTAACAAAATGCTCGGACGTGGACGTTCATCCGGCGTTTTATTAGATGACAGAGTGTGTACTGTAGTAGTTTTTTCAGTTGAGACTACGACAGGGGGAACATAGCGAAAGTTAAATTCCAGGCTCGTTCGGAGGTCCGCAAAACGTCCTTGAACCGCGGCATAGAATGTACCCACATGATATGCTTTCTCTGTCATTCCAGCATGAGTTTGCTTAAACGTCATTTCGTTTGGCATCAAATGTTAAATAACGTTTTCAAACTGACTGAGATAAACTCATACTGACAAACTTGTAACACAAATAAGAATGTATGTAAGTGAGTATGTTAAATGTGTGCCTTAAGGCTATATTAGCTACACAAACCGGCCACTGAAATAAAAACTTTTATTTAATACCGGGTTGGTTGGTTAGAGTTTAGTGGCGCAAGGGCCTCGAAGGGCCAAAGAGCTCCAAATCGAATGTTTTAAAAGTGACAAACAATATTAAAAGATAACAATATCAAACAGAACAAGCCGTGTAAAAAGCCAGTAAACCAACAACGCCCTATAAAACAACAACACCAGTACAAGGAATCATATGATAAACGTAACAAAAATAATATAAAATGACAACTTATGAGGTAAAAGCAGAACAGTTAAAAGTATCTAACAATGATGCCATAAACAATGATGTCAGAAAACATGATATAAAAGGTGAGAAAGGCCGATAAAATAGTAACAAGCTACACAAAACGAAAAACACCGATAATACGAAGAAATGATAAACCAGAAGAGATGTCACACTGATCGTCTAAAAGACGACTCAGGGTCACTGAGTCGTCTGGTAGAATTGATAAAAGAAAATGACGAGAGAGTTGATCAATGAAACAACGACACGAACACAAAATCGGAACAACGGTTAAAGGCACATCCCACTCATAGGGGCAGTGTCACTACGCGCAGTAAATATCGGTGAGTGAAAAGGCAATGCCCAATGCGGAGACGTGCGAATACAACTTCCTCCCTACGGTTTCGGAGAAAGGAGGTATTCCACACGGCAAGAACTGGTTTGATACGATGCCGTTTATTTTCAACCTGTTGGTCCCACTGACCCTGCCACGTCCGCTTGATATAATCACGGATCAGAAAACGTAAATCCCGGTGAAACAGTGGTAGGGTCGTGACGACCAAACAGGATGCAGATCTAGCAGCCGCATCAACACACTCGTTACCTGAGATTCCAACATGGCCGGAAATTCAGCAAAATTGTATCTGCGAACCGGTCTGAAGCAAGGTAAGCGGTAATCGCCTTACGCCAAAAAGAAAAACATGGTCAGATAGTCGGCAGAAGACAGTGTGTGCAGTACACTCAAAGAATTCATATACATATATCATAGCTCGACGATGAGTGCTCGACTGTAGATAACAAAGGGCGAGATAAACAGCATGCATCTCCGGCGAAAACACCGTGGCCTCAACTGGGATCCGCGCGATAGAGACGTCATCAACGCAGAGAGCCGCTGATCCAACGACTCTATGCATCTTGGAGCCATCAGTGAAAATGGGAGTGCAGTCAGAATTGAGGAAACGATACCGGGTTGGACCTCCTTTAGCCCGAATTACATCACGTATGCGGTTTGACATACAGGGTGTCCACAATGTCTTGCTACCCCCCCCCCGTAATAAGAAATGTAAGTGAGCTATGTATCTGTTGTATGATGTATATGTTTAGTTATGGTCTGTATTGTGTTTATTTACAGATTAGGTACCGGAACCATGTGTGATACCAGCGAATACACCCTGGAACAGCGGATTGTTGTCAGTGTCTGGGTACACGAACGTCCACACACAGGGAAGACAATGCGTGACATGCGTGCCCATTTCCAACAACGATTCGACAAAGAGGCCCCTCCAAAACAGACTCTTCTGCGGTGGGAGCATAAACTCTTCGAAGCAGGCAACATCAAGGATAAACCACGAGCGGGAAGGCCATCGACCAGAGTGCAACAGTGTCAAGCGGTCGAGGAATCAGTTATCAGGTCACCGACGAAGTCGCTCCGCAAACGATCAGCGGAGCTTGGAATACCACGATCGACACTGCCTAAGCACATGAAGTATGACCTGAATTTGCACGCATATCGCCCGATGTTCGTTCAGGAGTTATCAGACATCGATTTAAACCGCAGACGGGATGCATGTGCAATGATGCTTCAGACATTTGTCACAATCCCTAAACGTGTAAAGGTCATTTTCAGTTATGAATGTGCGATATACCGCAGCTGTCGATCACGGAACGTTGTGTTCTGGTCCAAGGAAAACCCACATTATGTTGAAGAACTGGAACATCATCCTCCACATGTCATGATATGGGATGCAATGAATAGTCGACATCTGTTTGGACCGTATTTCTTTGATGGTCCATTGAATCAGACAACTTATCTGGACATGCTGCAAATCTGGTTTGTGCCACAACTTGGAAATCTTGGCATTCTGAATGACGTATGGTTCCAACAGGATGGGGTACCCGCCCATTACGCAATCACTGTTCGGGAATACCTTGGTGAGGTCTTTCGGGATCGTTGGATCGGCTGAGGTTCGGCAGTGCTGCCCGCTCCACTTTAATGGCCACCTCGAAGCCCAGATCTCTCAACATGTGATAATGCCCTTTGGGGTTTCATAAAGGAGGTTGTTGCACAGCAGCGCTATCAAACCACTGATAAACTTAAACAAGCAGTGAGACGTTCTTTCTCTCGTATCACCCCGCAACTGCTTCGGAAAACGTCCCACAGAACATGGCGTAAAATTATTCTCTGTCACGACAATGACGGAGCCCAAACGGATCCACTGGATGTTTAAGGATGCCTCAACATATAACTCAACATATACATCATACAACAGATACATCGCTCACTTACATTTCTTATTACAGGGGGGTAACAAGACATTGTGGACACCCTGTAGATTCTACAAGATGTTGGAGTACATCAACGTCTACAGCATACCAGGCGTTCACCAGACAGTCCTTCAGCTAGCTCAGATTTGGCGGAAGAGGATTTTGCACGCGGATCTATTTTTCTAACATGTCCCACACATTCTCAATGGGGTTCAGGTCTGGGCTTTGTGGTGGCCGGGGAAGATGGTGGAACTCGTTGTCACGCTCGCTGAGCCACTGCGGAACACATTTTGCGTGATTGACAGTAGCATTGTCGTCAATGAAACATCCGTCACCTGCTGGGTAAGTCAACATTACAGGATGGACTTAATCGGCAACAATGTTCAGATAATCCTTGGAGGACACCTGACCTTCCAGCAATATCAGAGGGGCCCGTTCCGTACTAAACGAACGTGCCCTGCGCTATTACGCCATCTCCAGAACCTTGAGGTCTGCTTACAAGGCAAGCTGGGTCAGTTGCTTCGTGGGCCTCCCGACAAACTCTCTGCCTACCATCAGTGCGCGACTTATCGGACAACGCGACTTTTTTCCAGTGCCCCAGTCATGTTGTTCCTGCCACCATTTCAGACTAACTTTCCAGCTTTTTGCAGAAATCAGTAATTTCTGTATAAGTATGTAACTGCCAAACCCTATCCTCTTCAATTACCTGCTCATGGTTCGCTGCGATATGGGTCTGGAACGGCCTTCGTTGAATGCTTCGATCAATCGCTGCACACAGGAAATATACTCTTTCTCCGTACAAGCCTTCCCAAACGACGGCGATCTCGTTCCTGACAGATTCTCGTCGCGCCGCAGTTATGCCTCTTAGACAAGCAATAAATAGTTATTTCTCCACTTATTAAAGACCCTGGATTTTTCACATATCGAGAAACCAGTCAGCTTCTGCTGTTTTCTATTTCTCTCTGTACATTGTCTGCTTTCCCCCTGACTGTCATAATCCAGCAGAAGTGATTGGTGCTCATGATGAAGCTTAAACTTTACTTTATTCACGACATTTTCAATAGATTTTAATTTGACTACACCAAAATTAAATTAAATTTGTGGTATCTAGTCAAGTCAAGGTAAAAGCTGTTGTCATAAATTTAATTCCTGACATCATGTAATTTAAAATGTCCGTAATTATTTTGCCATTCAAATTAGTGAAATGAGTTTTATCTCTCACTCTCTTTTTCTAGAAAGTGGTTCAAATCAACCCTTGTCCTTGTACCTTTGTTTGGAGTACATTATGGACTTCTCTTGGCTATTAGCTTTGTCGAAAACCAGGTGGTACACATCGTTTGGCTATACTTAGATCAGACGTTTTCGTCATTCCAGGTAAGCACGATTTTGTTCGAGAACTTATAGCAATAGTTCACTGGTCTTTAAAATTACAAAATAGTACACTTGTGCTTAGAATAAACAGCAATCAGAACGTCTACAGCATTTCGAAAGCAGCACGCCAGGATTCAGATCTGAAACACTGTTACGGCATTTTGTGAAATTAAAGCAGCATCACACTAATGTTCAAAATCATTCTGCTGCGAAAGCCAAAATTAATAATGACGTCATATCCAATGCAGTGTAGTGTGCAATATGATACGACGCTAAAAATACAGTTGCGAAGCGCACCAGCCATCAAATTGGAAACAAAGCAGAAAAACGGAGATCAGACTGTATTCGGCTTTGGGAGTGTTTCTCATGAGAACGTCAAAGCATAATTCGAAGGAAGGTCTTTAACAAAGAATGTCTACAACTATGAAAAATTGTTTGTCATAGAAATATACAGTTTACTATACTAGTAATCCAATTTGTTGGCCTAAGTATATATAAATAAGGGTTTCCAAGATTTCGCACATCAATCAGATGGCTTTTTCAAGGACGATAGACAGGAACTGTCTAGAAACTGTCTATATTCCTTGAAAACGGCATCTGGTTGATGTGCGAAAGCTTGGAAACCCTTATTTATATATTCTTACTCCAATAAATCGGATTATTAGTATAGTTTACTATTTTCTACATAGTTGATGTATAGGTCATCGTTATTAAATTGTTTCTCATTTCGATGTATGATTAACATTTTATGAAAACATTAGAGTTAGACATTTGTTACAAGACAAAAGAACTCAGCATAAAAACTGTTCGCTAACTTTTAACCAGAGTATCAAAAAGGAATGATGCACGTATATCTCTAATTTAACTTTCACATTCTGAGTGTCTATTTTCTATGCATATCTTGCTATTTCTGTATAATATTTTCGCCCTCTCTTCCGAATAACTTCTTCGAATTTCCTTGTACGTTTCGGCAAAGCTGACAGTGATTCAATGTAAATAAACGTTGTCGAGAGCAAAAAGTAGTGTGGAGTAGAGTAAGCATTGGGCAGTGTTCATTTGATTGTCAGATAAATTTATTGATTGCTACTGTTAATTGCATTCTACGAAAGTGCTATTGCTGCTGCATACCACTGATGTTATATCAAGCTCCACAGCAGTGTGACTGCTACGACTTTGGTAGAATATATAGTTGGAATTGTTACGTAAGTTGTCCTTTTCTATTACCATGGCCGTTCATTACCTTGGTCACTTCTATGTTCAACAGGTGTTTCCGGTTAAGGACAACATGCAGAGTAACCTCGGTTATACACTGCAGAGCAATAGAATTAGAGATACCTGTCTAGTAACGCGTAGCACCGCCTTTCGCCCTGATGACGGCGGCGATTCGTCTCGGCATGGACTCCACAAGACACCGGAACGTTGTGAAGTCATACGGATCCACGATCCCTGAACAAACTCCCACAGTTCACGAAGATTTGATGGAGGGGGTCAGAGCCTCGAACATCTCTCTCGATGGCGTCCCAGATGTGCTCGATGGGATTCAGGTCAGGTGAACTAGCTGGCCAAGGAAGCGAGGTCACGTCAATGGAGAGTTCATCCAACCATTCGGATATAATTCGGGAGCGATGGCACGGTGCATTGTCTTGTTGCAGGATGAGTGGGATGTTGAAGACGCACAAACTGGAGCAAATGGTCGTCCAAAATATCCCGGTAAAATTGACCTGTGAGGGACGATGTCACACGTACCAGGGGTCCCATTTCAGTCCACGTAAACAGTCCCCAGACGAGAATTCTACCCCCACCAGCTTGAAGAGTACCCTGCTGGCAAAAACGATCCATCACTTCATGTGGTTTGCGCCGTACTCGTATCCTGCCATCCGCATGTACCAACGTGAATCTCGACTCATCAGTCCAGGCAACATTTTCCCACATGTCTAGGGTCCAGTGGAGATGTTCCCGCGCCCATGCTAATCTTTGCACCCTGTGATGTGCGGTCAGCAGTGGTACCCTCGTGGGACGATGGCTTCTGTACCCCATAGCGAGGAGATGTTTCTGGGTGGTGTGGCTGCTTACACGTTTTTGTGCACCAGCGTTAAATTGCAGAGTGATTTCTTGCACTGTGGCCCGTCTATCCGCTGTTACAGTGCGAGCTAGCCGACGATGACCCCGCTCATCCACACGCAGTTGACCACGGCAGTTGGCCTTTGCAGGAATGGTTTTACCGGATTCGATGTACTCACGGTGCACCCGTGACACAGTGGCTCGTGAAGGTCCCAGTGTCTTCCGAGATGAAGTGACCCATTTGTCGGGCCCCGACAATTTGCCCACGATCAAATGCACTTAGTCTTACCCATACTGCGTCCGACTCTTACTGATTCCCGTCGCATCACTCCTTATATTGTCGGATCGCTGCATACGTCATGTCGTTTCCGTTTACAGGGCCGCCCACAGCGCCACATTTTCATAACGCCAGCTGTCTCTAATGCAATTGCTCTTCAGTGTACAAGGTGTGATCAAAAAGTATCATGATTGGATTTATTTAAAAAAATACAAGACTTACAGATCTGATATTCAATCGCCTTCGAAGTAGTCCCCTTTCGAAGTCACACACTTAGCCCAGAGCTGTTTCCACTGCTCCAAGCATTTCTTGAAGTCATCTGAAATAGCAAATAGCTGCTTCGTCGCATTCTGTTGTATCTCTTCAATAACTAAAAATCTTTTTCCGTTCAAGCGGTATTTGATTTCAGGAAGATAAAAAAGTCGCAGGGAGCTAAATTTGGCGAATAGTGCGGCTGTCGGACCTGTGTAATGCTGTGCTTAGCAAGAAGCCGGTGCATAAGTTGCGATTCTCGGGCAGGCGCGTTTTCACGGAGGAGTTGCCACTCGCCACTCTTATGCAATGATGGCCTTTTGTGACGAACTTGTCCCCCAAATACCGCAAAACTTGACAGCAGTACTCTTTGTTGAGTGTCTAACCTGATGGAGCGTATTCATAATGCACAATTCCCTAATGATTGAAAACAAAACCAGTCAGAATAGTCTAGACATTACTACTGCTCTGTTGTGCTTTTCTGAGTCTGGGAGAGTTTGGATCCTTAGTTTCGAGGTCCTGTTTTTATTCCGCTGAGAGCAGTTTCGCAGAGACATGTCTCATACCCAAATCGTCCGCATGAATCGGCTGAACCGAATCGAAACTAGGCTGAAATCATCAGATAACTCAGGAATAGTCATTCAGCGATTTTTCTGCAGAGCCGTGAGCACACGTTCGCCATTGTTTTCACTTTTGCGGGTTGCGGGCCTCCCAGACCGTTTATGCTTCTCAACACTTTCACGACCATCTTAAAAACGTTTATACCACTCGTAAACTTGTGCATGACTCATACCCTGGGGTGCAAAAGTTAAGGATGAGACGGTTTTTCGAATGTAACGTCGTGCAGAAGTGCTCCACATCAACTCAAATCATACCATAAGATCCCCAAGATGAAGGAATATGGGACAAGTGAGCAAACCCGTCCAAACAAGGAATCCAAAGGATACAAAGGCACTTTATTCAAAAGGTAGCTTCGAGCACAAGTGGACAGAAGACAGAAACGTCCATGTGAATGGCGGCTGCCACGAAAACTCCAGTCTTTAGTAGGGGATATGATCACCCTGACTGCGCTGCAGGATTTACGTCTGTCCATGCTGAGGACGAGGTTGTCAAAAAGCTGTAGAGGCATCGCGGCCCATTCTTCTTGTAGCGCCAATCGCAGCTGCGGAATCGTTGCTGGCGGCTGGTGACGTGCTGCCAAGCGTCTCCCGAGAAGGTCGCACATGTGTTCGATTGCATTTAGGCCCGGGGACCTTGCATGCGTTGAATATCTTCACTCTCCATTAGCTCTGCGACAGCCACCGTACGATGAGGGGTAGCGTTGTCGTCCATGAAGAGGAACTCAGGACCCACAGCACCTCTAAACAGACACACGTGAGGCAGGAGAACCTCGGTACAATAGCGGACACCAGTGATTGAACCTCCTTGGAAGATGTGGAGGTCCGTACGGCTACCAAGCATGATACCGCCCCAAACCAGAACTCCGCCACCTCCAAACCGGTCTCTTTCGATGATGTTGGAGGTGTGATTGCGTGTTCCCTGCTCTCTCCAGATGTGTATACGTCTAGAATCGCTCGTCAGACTACATCGGCTTTCATTCGTAAAGAGAACTCTACCCCATTGCTGATGTGTCCAGTTCTTGTGTTCCTGGCACCACGGAAACCGCCGACTCCGATGAGCAGGCGTTAATGACACACACCGTACTGGTCGTCGTGCAAATAGACCACCATTGTGAAGCCTCCTGGCCACGGTAAAACGCGATAACGGACGTCCAGTTGTTTGTTGCATGTGCCTTGCGATTTTCCCCGCTGTCTGCCGTCTGTTTCTTCTCGCCTGTTGGACAATATACCGGTCGTCCGCCTCCGTGGTTGCTCATGGACGCCCACTGCTAAACTCTCGGACAGCTGTTCCTGTCGTTTGAAATGCTCTCCAAGCTCGTGAAACGATACTGTGAGCGATCCCGAACTCCTCGGCCACACTAGTCACACTTCGACCTCCTTCTAACTACCCAATGACGCGACCTAGGGTAAAGTCATCCAGTTGTCGTCTACGGGATTGCCTGTTGGCCATATCACACGATGGCAGCAACTCGACGTCGTTCAAACCGGTGTACACCGTGCAATAGCTTTCACCAAATTGCTGAGCGTACACCACCGCCCGTGTGCTTTATAGCCTTCCGACACCCCTCCCCTGGTCATGCTGCCTATATGCGCATGCTCTACCGTACCGGACCCTAGTCTATCTCCTGAGTGGTCTTTCGGTCCGTTCTGCCAGCTCGTTCCGCTGTTATGCTAATTTTCTCTCTTCGCCCTTAATTTGTGCACATCCGTGTACAATCCTCCTGATAGATTTTCTATGACTCTAAGTATGTGTCTTTGCAAGTTTCACCAAATTTATCACAAACTGATGCAAATTGGTTGAGAATTTTTTTCCGACATAACAAATGCGACGAACAGATTTATACACGTAAGAAAAAAGTACTACTGTAAAAATAAACGGACGAGCAGCGGAGATGTGACTCACGGCACATGCGTATTTGGTTCCAAAGTGAACCTGTGTCAAACCACTATCTGCTGTGTTACGCGATTCCGAACTTATGCAACCAGTCTGGACACCTTTTGATCCCACTTCGTAAGTTTCTCAATTATAGGTTTTTTCACTTCTATACGTAATTCTGTTTTAATTCCGATATTTTACCGTAGTTTCTATCGCTTTTTTAAACTCTGTTCTACGCAATTCATTTATACGCTTTTTGCGATCATACATCAAAATTTCGATTTCAGATTATCAAAAATACACGGTACTTCGATTCTTTTATACATAACTACAACTGTTAGAGGATTCAGACAGCATTGTTGTGTTCCTTCTTGGGGCAGCAGAAGTTGAAATTTGATCCCATCAGAGAAGGTTATACTGTTTACCTTCGGTTCTACGAAAAATTGATTTCGTATTGTAGGGCTCACAGCTCACAAAATTGATAGATATCTGGGACGTAACTTTGTGCCTCCACTATTTCTTGGCGTAGCAGAATTGAATCCTAAATTCATCAACATTGAACATTCTGGTTTCAAACGAATACCTCTCACGACCCGGAGAAAAAAAAAGGTGTTAATTCATGAGTTCCATACTGAAGCATTGATCTCGGATCCATAGTTGTGAGGATTTCACTCTTTATGTTAATCTACAGTAGAATCAGGATATTGGTAGAAAAAGCTGTCGAAAAAAAAGTTTGATTTTCATAATCTTTTATGACTTTCGCAATGCGATAAAATATACTATAATTTGCAATGCATTTTTTTCTTTAGCAGCCAGTTCGTCTTTAAATAAATTATTATTAAGAAATATCTTGTACTCCTTCCACGCATAGATTTTACAAAATAATATTTAACATTTTGAAATTTTTTTTATACTTTTTTTTACATTTCTACATTTTTCAAGACCATCCCCTAACATATAACCGCGGCTCCGCCGTAACTTCAGAATAACTAAAACATTACAACAGTTTAAGCTACGGCTACACAAAGGAGGTAGAATTTTACCGATCCAATGAACAGGTACAAAGCTATGGTATGTACAGATCGGTATCTATACTGAGATATAGATACCGAAAACCTGAATTTTTTCGTATTTTCTATATCTGAAAGCTTGTCAAGAAAAAAGGCGAAAAAATGCTTTTATTTAAAAAAGAGTATCTGTATATAAACAAAAGATACACTTTTGTAGAAACGCCGCTGATGAACATTTTGGGATTTACTTATTACATTTGGATCAAATCAGTTTACTTATGTATTTTGTAACAACAAGCAATTTTAACATTTTTGAGAAGTAAAAAGATATTTCCAGAAGAAAAGTTTGTCATGCATAGAGCCTTTTGAACAAGTTTTCAAAGCATTCAACCCCTATTGTAAAAGATTTTTTATCTCATATAAGCAATTGTTTGCTTTCTTTCTTGTAAAGACAGAATTAAAAGAAACAAATTAAAAGAAAAAGAACTTTTATATCCACACTAATGCCCGTAAAAAATATAATTATTTTACCATCTGAAAGTTCAAGACAAGTTGTCTTTTGGACCTCTGAACACTGGACGGAACGTGCCATTTGGACGAATGTGTATTGGACCAATCGCACTACTAAACGAATCATGTGCTTGGACTAATTTTTGAGTTTGGCGAATCGGGATTGGACAAGCTGTCGTCGCACTACTAGGCTAATCCAAAACGGAAAACATTTTGACTTCGGCGATAAAAGACTAAAAAAAGAATTGCTTTATCACAGTGAATAAGACCGGCTTTCCTACAGTTAGCAGAGCTCGAGAGAACCTGAAATTTAGTCTGTATTACAATAAACTGGATGATTTGTGGATAACGACATGAAGGCTGTAAAACGTCGCCGAATTCGGTAAGTATTCAGCTGTAAGATCGTCCGCAGTATTGAGTCTGAAAGGTCAAGCAACAAGTCTAAATTTTTCGAAAGAAGGTAATTGTTCAACACGTTTTATTAGCGTGAGTCAAAGGTTCGTGCCGTTTTGAGCTACGGATATTCATCGCTGACTAAATACCTATATCCAATCCAAAACGAGTGATACCTCCGACTGTATACCGATGTCCAATATGCTGAGTGATACCACCGTGATTATCTAGTACCAAGTCACTACGTGACAATACTGGTTCATTTGTCACGAAATCACATTACGTTATCAGGTGAGAACACGTTGGAAATCGATAAACGTGCTGTTCGGGTGCTCCCAGGCCATCATCGTACAAAACGGTTTTACGCCGAAGAAGCATCTAGAGAAATTTTTGCAGCTGAAGACAAAGAGACAGTGGACAGCAGCACTGCACGAAAATTATTTCGGCGTTTCAGTGCATGACACTCCAGTCTCTCGAAGACAAGCAGAGGTCCTGACGCTCAACGACCGCTAACACTATCAAGTTTAAACGATTACAGCGATTCCCGGTAACGGGTACATAAAAATTGGCAGTTGAAGTGGAGTCTTTCCAATTCACCATCATTCAATATCTGCCACAGCCTGATTTCTCCTTCCTACGCCATCTAATGATTCTCCATGAATTGACACCCCAGCAGGTGGAACAACGTATGGCTCTCTGACACAGATTGCTGTCAAATCCACAGGACGATAGATATTGTCTTCTTATCGTCACGAGTGATGAAAAAGCATGTTCCTACGTTACCCTACAAACGGCTGAGACCACTCCAGGAAGCACAGCCAGTGGTGCAAAGAGGGAGGCCTGAGAGGAAAGCCATGCTGTGCATTCGGAGAAATTGTGAGGATCTTGTGCACTGGGAACTCGTGTCAGATGGTCAGGCGGTTGGCGGGAGCTTCGATGCCGAACAACTACCGGGGACCCATGATGCTCAGCGCTGACACTACCCAGCGCTAAACAACAGGAAGCTGGCATTGCTGCAAGTGGGTAATTACCAAAGTCACACTTCCAGAGCGGTCCGCCAAAAACTACCTAAATTGGAGGGTGGAGATCATCCCCTCCTGCATACAGTCTGGACCTTATACCATACTGCATGTAGTGCGGACCTTGCCCCATTTGACTACCGCCTGTTTCACTGGATTGCAAATTTCCTGCAAGGACGGCACTTCGTTTCATTGGTGGATGTGGAATCTGGCATCAGAGAGGTTTTGTCCTGGAAACCTGCAGAATGATACTTCCGTGAGATCGTGGCTCTGGTGGAACATTGGGAAAGGGTTACAGAAGACGACGAACTATACTTCATAGAAGAAAGTGAAAGTGCACGCTTTCTTGCATCATAAACATTTCAGCTTCAAACGGGACGAACTTTTGACCCACCCTGGCAACTGTGAGAAATCACCGGTCGAGCAACTATGGAGAAAATATGACTGAATCCTTCGTTTCCACAGAGAACCAAGGGATCTTTCTGGCTGCGTGAGTATTCCGAAAGAACAAATGATTTACATATCTAACTCTGGCATTGGAATCTCGCACATCGTATCCGCTCCCGCAAGAATCGAAATTGATAATCGAAACGAGCTGACAGAAACTCGCAGTTAAATTTAACGTGTGACTTCTCATTAGAGTACCTGATGAGACACGAATGGTATGTGTGTCTCATGCAGCTGGATTCTTCCCTTTCCTGGAACTAGTGGCTCCAAATTAGGGATGATCGACCGCTTATAGTTCCCTGAGTTGCTTATGGTGGTTCCTAAGCTCACCAAAAAAAAAGTGACAAACTACACTGCCGGCCACCCAAAATGCAACACCAAGGAGAAAACATCCGATTGGCCTGAAATTCGCAGCATGCGTCGCCCACAAGAGGATATGCAAACGATTAGCATTGCAGGGCATATGCAAAACATGTGCACCCGGCACGCCACCGAGAATCACTATAAGAAGGGTGCACAGAAAGCGGGGTGTAAGTAGTGGAAGTGTGTTGTGCTGCCGGAGCTGTGCGTGGGAAGCTTCCTGATGCCTCGTTGCAGAATACGGCAGTCATTCCAGCACGTTTCGGAGTTCGACAGAGGACGAATAGTGGCTTATCGCGACAGCGGTTTATCGTACCGAGACATCGGCGCCCGTGTGGAACGACATCCAGCCACAGTGAGGCGAGTATGGATTCGGTGGGTGCGGGAGGGACGGACGGACCGACGTGAGTGATTGCCGCGGCACACCACCGAACGAGAGAACCAGCATGTTGTGTGGCGGGCATTGACGGCTCGCACCGCCACATCACGAACGTTAGCGCTGGAATTAGGGTGTGTTGCACAACAACCTGTGTCAGCACGTACCGTTCGACGTTGTCTGCAGTAGCTGGGACTTGTCGCACGGCGCCCATTGCTCCGATTACCATTGACGTTACACCACCGGCGAGTGCGGCGGCAGTGGGCCGTTGAACGCCACATCTGGACTACGGAATGGCACGACATTGTCTTCTCCGGCGAATACCGCTTCTGCCTGCAACACCACGATGATCGGATCCGCGTGTGGCGGCACCGCGGCGAGAGACTGTATGACGCCTGCATTATGCATCGCCATACCGGTCCGTCGCCTGGCGTTATGGTTTGGGGCGCAATTGGATATGACACCCGCACCCCTCTGGTACGCATCGCCGGTACACTCAACAGCCACCGCTACATCTCCGACGTTTTGGAGCCTGTAGTCCTCCCTTACCTGCAGGACCTGCCAGCGGCCACGTTTCAACAGGACAATGCGCGCCCGCACGTGGCACGCATCGTGCAACAATTCTTCCCGGTCCATTAGGTGTCACTGCTGTCGTGGCCCGCCTGTTCTTCCGATATGTCGCCCATCGAACACATCTGGTCGCTGATCGGCAACCGTGTGGCCCGGCAAGCACCACCCGCGGCTACGCCTGATGAACTGTGGCAACGTGTGGAAGCAGCCTGGACCGACATACCCCAAGCCCACATCCAAAGCCTCTTTCGTTCGATGCCGCGGCGTGTAGCGGCCGTTATTGCCTGCGTATTCCGCAAGTCGCACGGGCCTGTAAGATCAATCGTTTCATCTTTGTATCTGTTGTTATGTGTCCAGTAAATCTGGCTTTGCTATGTCGTGTCATTCTTGGTGTCGCATTTTGGGTGGCCAGCAGTGTTTATGTCTTAGAGCAATGCTTTGCATAAAAACTAGTTTTTTTTTATTGTTTTGCTTATATACACTGCCTGGCAATTTTTATATGTCATAATATTATGTCTATGAAAATAATCTCTTAAGTGATGGTAACTTTTGACATAACCATTGTAATTCAGAACTGAATTTGAGTAATGAACTCCGATTTATCATGAAATACTAAAATATATCAACACTGTTTATTACCTTCAAGAACATAGACACTTTAAAAAATACAAAATTGATTATTCGTCTCATAAATTCCATTCTGACATATGATTAAAGCTGAAGAAGGCAGCAAAGTGATTGCATGCAATATTCAATACATGTGCAACCTGGGTGGACAAGATGGTTTTAAAGATTTATCCAACATCCAAGGAGAAATCCTTTACGATGATTCTAGAGTCCGAAAAGCACATTAACGTAAAACAGAGTCACTGCCTAACTTCAAGTCACGTCTTTGGAGTCACGGATTTTTATTCGTGAAACAGTACCGTCGAAGACTGAATACCAAGACAACTAGTATTATAGACTTAACAGCAATTAATTCTAAATCCTCAAAGATGTAACATCATATAACAGATCACATTCATAAACGCAGTAGAGACTGACATGAAGTAGAAGCCTGATCAGTCAGTCCGTTTTGCTGCATGGTCCTCCCTATATATCTATCTCAGTATGCGCGATTTAATTGGCTGATAACCCCAAAGGAGAAAACCTCATGGAAGTTCAGACATAACGTTCAATTTAAGAAACATAACAAGAAGCAATTAAAAATTATATAAGTGTGAAGTCAAGAAAATCAGGAAGTTAAAAATGCAGTATACGTCACACCTTATTCTAGGGAAGCTGGTTACACATGTTCAAATGAATTTTGGTATTCTTGCAATTTCCTTAATAAGCGTTACCATGTCTTGTTGTTCCAGGTAGGTTATGGTAACTTCAGTTTGTATACAAAATCTGCTATCTTACATTTAAAACAAAAGCCAGTTGCTTCTCTTCGTAATGCTGCAAGACGGTGCTTCAGATGTTGACCAGAACTTGGTACACGAAAAGTGGCACTTGGTTTGCTGCCAACACGGGGTTGATAAAAATTAATCATATGTTTACTGCGGCGGAATCACGCAGATAGGCTCGCTCTCTTGTGATGGGAACAATTTCCGCTTTTGCCTAAAAATGATTTAAGTGTAATTGTAAAAATTAATTTACTTAAGTACATATGGCAAAAGAAAAATCAAATTAAGTCGTGCAAATGTTTAAAAAATACAAACTGTGCTTTGAAATTACTAAAAGAAAATTTTACTGGAGAATATGAATTAAGAAACTCCAAAAGACAAATGAAGACTACCATACCGCAAAACTGCTTCTCCACAACAAAGTCAAGCAAGACGACACACGTACTTTGAGTCACATGCTCGCCGTTATAAAGCAGATGCCAAACGAGCAGGTGCTGTTATTATACAGCGTGAAGCTCTGAACGGTCAGCCAGAAATTGTAAGCATTAAAGTGGCTTATATTCTCGACTAGTTAGGTTACTGCGAAGCTCAGAAATCTCAAATAAACTGGCATTCAAAATTAATGTGACAAATACAAACGAACCCTCCACATAGGGTGCTGTAATAGAACTCAGCACTAAGCCCTGTTACACTGTCATTAAACTCTGTCATGTGGATTTTGCAGTATGCATGATTTTTTTTGTTACGTTAATTTTGGGCACCAGTGTAATTTAAAACCATACTAGTAAACATGTGCTATCTCATTTGCTTTTATGAAAGGGCTGTAATTCTCGTAACCAGTGTCCCCCAGCAAGACCGCTCGTGCGATTTATATATAAGATGTCTTTGCCAGGTGGTGTCGGAGATTTTCCAGCCTCACTCACTACGTGTTCCCATGGCAACGGGGGGATTAGTGTGCAATTTGTACCTGTTAGTGAGTTAAAATGACTTACATTTTGTGTGCGATGTGTACCGAGTAGGTAATGAATAAAAATGAGGATATTATTAATGAACTGCTAAAACATATACCCTTTCCTAGGCTTAGATAGGAGGATGAACTTCAACTTCTTCAAATGAAAGGCCTCCGGAGTACTAAAAATGAAATACAAGGAGAAGAACTGATCATAGCCCAAGAGTTTAAATACAGTTTATCACCAAAATATTTCATGGTTAATTGCATGCAATAACTCAAGTAAACATTACTGTTTGCCTGGGTTTGCTTTTTTCACTAAAACGGGTCCTTGGAATCAGATCGATACGTAAAATATCATTTCTGTTACCCAAAAGAAACAATATTTTCCATCAAGTAACAGAAAGCCTTGCACTGGAGATATTTTTTCCATTGCGTAAGGTGGTTCCACTTAAAAACTGCCCTGTTTCCAGTGGTAAAAACTTCTGTAGACATTTTCATCGCAGTGAATGTATTCTAAAGATAAAAATTTTCACACCAATAAAAATATCTTTAAATTAGAATAGCTTACTTAATATTTGCTAAAACTTAATCATAATGATATTAAAAATCAATAATTTTTCTTTGGGTAATGTTGCGACCTGCTAATAGATGGTGCGACCTATGCATTGATGACGTCAGGGAACAAACAAATGTTTGATGGATTATTTCGAAATTAGAAATCGGCAGTATCTACAATTCTGTTGATATTTTTAGTTAAATTTTTGCCAGAACATTTAATCTAAGTCGCACAAATCATTCTAAGCATTCCAGACTATCGCATGGATAGACTCAAATTTTTACCCCATTCCGAAAATTCATAAAATTAATGAAACAAAATCAGCACTAATTTCAAGATTAGCCATTAAACATTTGTTTGTCCACTGACGTTATCAATGTACAGGTCGCGTCATCTATTAGTAAGTTTCAACATTTTCCAAGGAACAATTATTGGTTTTTAATATAATTATGGTTACGTTTAAGCAAATATTAAGTATGGCATGTTATAATTTAGAATTATTTTTATCGGTATGCAAACTTTTATCTTTGGGAATACATTAATTGCCGAGAAAATGTCTACAGAAGTTTTTACCATTGGAAACACAGGGCAGAGTTTTTAGGTGGAACCTCCTTAATAGCTCAAAAACTTTGCTACTGTAATTAATAAAAACATTGCTCTGGAGAGGAGGTAATTTAGACAATTAAGCTCACAAACCACGGATTCGTCATTGGAAGCAACGCAGTCTGATGCAACTAAAGTTGCTGTTCATGATGTCATGCTAGTTGTTAATATTTGAGATCGTGTTATTTCCTTCTCCAGTGTCATTAGCCAGCCAGCCTTAAATCTCGCGTTGCTTTCGGGAGGAGTATCCATGAGATGAAAAGTTTTACAGTTATTGTCACGGAAATTAAGTCAAAGCAGAAATCGAATCGGGATACTGATAGAAATGTCCTGACATATCCACAATTCTTAAGCCACCTGTTGTCAAATCCAGATCGCCTTAATTAGCGCAATTTTCGCAGCGACATTCGCTTGATCGATATATATTTTTACATACAATGTTTAACCAAATTCTTTCCGATAAAATATTATCGAAATGAAGTTTTTTTTTTACTTATTCTGTTTGTCCATTTTTTTTAAAATAAAAACACGCACATCTCTTCCTTACAATTCATTTAATATTTTTAAAAAAGGTATTGCATATCCGTCAGCTCTAACAGGCAATAAGCTTACTCTTTAAATAAAAATAGTAACTGCAAGTGTTCTGTTCCATAGACAAAAATATAACGCTAGTCATAACAGCGACCACATATTGTATTATGGTTGTATACATACAAGGTGTGTCAATAAAGTTTGGTGAATGCACGGTAAAAATGAACAATAGGAAATATTTAAGAAAACTAACTTACCCCCCGAGATACAATACACTTTTGGTATCATTCTCATAACGGCTACACTGTAAAAAATTGCCATGAATAGTCAGTGTTTCACTTGGATTAAGACGGTTTACAGATCGTAAGGCCGCCCCGGTGGCGTAGTGGTCTAAGCGATGGCCTCTGATCATTTGTCCGAAAGGGGTCCGGGTTCGAATCCCGGTTAGGCATGGATGTTGTGTTTGTCTTACGGCACTGGCTCACTCCATTCCCTGGAACCAGTGACCCTAAATTAGGGACGGGCGACTACTTATAGCCCATTGAGTTGCTCACGGTGGTCGTTAAAACTCCAAACAACAACAACAGATCGTAAGTATGCCACCTGGCGGTCAACCGTAAATTTTCGGTATTTAAACTGTTTGAACTGTTACTGTATTTTAACCTTGGCAATCTGGCACGTTCTCCTTAAAGTGGTTATATACCTGTTTTTTTCATGTTCAATCAGTCGACTGGCAACACCTCTGTGAACAACACGTATTTATTTCCCGGTCAGTAGATATTTTATTTATTCCCAGTGATTAGACAGGTTAATGAACATTACAGCATTAGACGTTTTTGTTTCCCATTAGACTTGTTAACGAACATAACATGTATTATTATTTATTTGTCATTAGACATGGTAATGAATATTATGGTCATTAGACATTTTTATTTCTCTGTCATTAGACATGTTAATGAACATTACAGTATGGCACTGTACAATTACGGTTTATTGACTGGGCACTCAGCTGCCGGTGTATCTACCGTAATTTAACGCCGCAATTTTTTACAGTGTAGGATAAGGTGACCAGATTTTTGGGAACGAAATTGAGGACAGAATGGCATGTTTTCCTCAATTTCAATGCAAAATTGAGAGTGATTTCGTTTCAAAGTGAGGACATGATTGAGGACAACGTCTGACACATTATGGTAAAGCCGAAGATTAGTAATGTTATGAATTATACCATAATTTTCCCGTTTCATGGGAAAACATAAGATGAATCTGAACGATGATTTTCCTGTGAAATAAGTATACAATATCAACAAAATACTATCATGCAGAATATTACTTCTGACAAATTTCAACTGTTACTCATAGGGGTAGCACATGCAAACAAAGCGACATTTTGATTTTGTACTGAAATTTCATTATGATTCAGTACGAGAACAAATACCTGAAGCCAGAAAATTACTATACAGAAATCGTGGAATACGTGTATGTTATGTCTATGAGAAGGAATATTCCAAGTCCAATAACTTCACTTGAAAGAGTTTAATGAAAAAATGTACTGAACAAAATTTGTAGAACTCTCAATGGAATCTACCAAATGTAATCAAATTTAGCATCAGTTACTTATTTAATTGCAAGAAAATGGATGCTAAAAAAGATGAGATTTATTCCTCATCCTATAAATATTTTACTTAAATCCAGTTAAATCAGAAACGAAACAACACCACGATTATCGAGATGAATTTATTCGATGCTTCGGCATGTCTCCCATTAATATTGTATGATTTCTAACTTAATTCAAGAAAAAATTCATCCGCTTCGAAAAATAGTTCCATACCTTTGTGAGTCCATTTTCTTGCAATTAAATAAGTGAGTGATGCTAAATTTGGTTACATTCGGTAGATTCAATTGAGTTCTACAACTTTTGTTAAGCACATTTATTTCCTATTTCAATTTTTTTGGGAAACTTCAAAAATTGAGATAAAAAAAATAAGAAACTGAGGGCATTTCAAGTCCTCAATCAGTTTTTACGAAATTGAGGACAAAGCATTGAAATCGAGGACTGTCTCCAGAAAATGAGAATGTCTGGTCACCTTATGCTAGGAGCCAAGGGAAAAGCCCTTCTCTGTAATAGTCTGCAGCTAGGTCGTCACATTTGCTTGGATGCCCCAAATATCCTAATTTCGGTCGGTTGAACAAACATTCGTCAGCAGGTGCCAGCTCATACAAAAACGCTAGGACATTCAGCGGAGCAACAACCCAATTTGAAGTAGAATTTGATATTGGTTTTTTGCTCCATTATTGCCCTGTCTTTAATAGGATCTTTGATCGCAAAGATATAGGATAAAATATATTTCGAATTCCATAGCATCTGTATTTACGCACTCTAGCTGTAAAGTTATGCATCGAAAAGGAACCGAAAAGCAAGTAGGTGTTTCATACTTCCCAAATGCAAAAGAATATTTGAAATGAGATAAATAGTTGCAGGGATATGGTTTCCACAGGTGGTCAAACTGATACTATAATCACGTACTTGTTTTACAAAGACGTGATAAAAATTTAACCAGACTTCCACAGATCTAATAGAAGTAGCTGTTTACCCCCACTAGTGGTAGAAATGTGTGGCATGAAAAATTATAAATTGTGCAAAACATTTTCCGCGTAGAGGAAGATATCCAAGGCTTTTTTACGCAAATTTTCAAATAGAATAATTCGAAGAAGAGATATGGAGAAAAATGTGATGTTAATATTTTGCCTTCTACACTGCTGGCCACCCAAAATGCAACACCAAGAAGGAAGCATCCGATTGGCCTGAAATTCGCAGCATGCGTCGCCCGCGAGAGGACATGCAAACGATTAGCATTGCAAGCCATATGCAAATCATGTGCGCCCGGCACGCCACCGAGAAGCACTATAAGAAGGATGCACAGAAGGCGGGTTGTAAGTAGTGGAAGTGTGTTGTGCAGCCGGACCTGTGCATCGGAAGTTTTCTTATGCCTCTTCGCAGAATACGGCAGTCATTCCAGCACGTTTCGGAGTTCGACAGAGGACGAATAGTGGCTTATCGCGACAGCGGTTTATCGTACCGAGACATCGGCGCCCGTGTGGGACGACATCCAGCCACAATGAGGCGAGTATGGATTCGGTGGGTGCAGGAGGGACGGACAGACCGACGTGAGTGATTGCCGCAGCCACGGCACACCACCGAACGAGAGGACCGACATGTTGTGCGGCGGGCATTGACGGCTCGTACGGCCACATCACGAACGTTAGCGCAGGAATTAGGGTGTGTTGCGCAACAACCTCTGTGAGCACGTACCGTTCGACGTCGTCTGCAGGAGCGGGAACTTGTCGTACGGCGCCCATTGCTCCGATTACCATTGACGTTACACCACCGGCGAATGAGGCGGCAGTGGGCCGTTGAATGTCGCTCCTGGACTACAAAAGGGCACGACATTTTCTTCTCCGACGAATCCCGCTTCTGTCTGCAACACCACGGTGGTCGGATCCACGTGTGGTGGTACCGCGGTGAGAGACTGTATGATGCCTGCGTTATGCATCGCCATACCGGTCCGTCGCCTAGCGTTATGGTTTGGGGTGCAATTGGATATGACACCCGCACCCTTCTGGTACGCATCGCAGGTACACTCAACAGCTACCGCTACATCTCCGAAGTTTTGGAGCCTGTAGTCCTCCCTTACCTGCAGGACCTGCCAGCGGCCACGTTTCAACAGGACAATGCGCTCCCGTACGTGGCACGCATCGTGCAACAACTCTTCACAACCCACCAGGTGTCACTGCTGCCGTGGCCCGCCTGTTCTTCCGTTATGTCACCCATCGAGCACGTCTGGTCGCTGATCGGCAACCGAGTGGCCGGGCAAACACCACCCGCGGCTACGCCTGATAAACTATGGCAACGTGTGGAAGCAGCCTGGACCGACATACCCCAAGCCCACATCCAAAGCCTCTTTTGTTCGATGCCGCGGCGTGTAGCGGCCGTTATTGCCAGCCATGGAAGCCACACGAATTATTGATGTCTGCGTGTTCCGCAAGTCGCACGGGCCTGTAAGCTCAATCGTTTCATCTTCGTTTGTGTTGTTATGTGTCCAGCAAATCTGACTTTGCTATCTCGTGTCCTTCTTGGTGTTGCATTTTGTGCGGCCAGCAGTGTAGCAGGAAACCTGTGCGTTATTTGTAGAAAATGGGGCTAAAATATTCTAAATAATGAAGGATATTCTACCAAGAAAGGAATTTTCTAAGGGACTTTCTTTTTAATTAGGGCGTTTAACGACTACCGTGAGGAACTCAATGGACTATAAGCAGTCGCCCGTCCCCAATTTAGGACCACTGCTTCCAGGAAAGGGAGAGAGCCAATGCCGTAAAACAAACACAACATCTATGCCTCACCGGGATTCGAACCCAGACCATCTCGGACGAATGGTCAGAAGCCAGCAAGCCACCAGGGACACTTTTAGAGTAGGAGACTCTTTCAGCTATAAATATACGCGCACGCCCGGTAGAGGCAGAATTGTAAATTAATAAAAATCGGAAAATACGCAAAATTTCCTTCTTTACAGTAAAAGCTATGCGATGGAAAAGAATTTTCAAATACGGCATCTAGAAAGTAAATAAATACATCGCTCTTTCCACGTTCCAGAAACACACAGCATCCGAAAAATTGTTTTTCAGCCGCCGCTGTGGAATTGAACCAACAGAACTCTCGATATCTAGCCGAGCGCGTTACATATACGCCATGGTGGCCAACAATCCACGGTGCTATGTGTATTTTTTAAGTCAGCTTCTGACATCATAAATCCGTAAGATGGGCTCAGCTACTGAGACGTCTCCATCTGGAACGTGGAAAGAGCGATGTATTTATTTATTAACTGTCGCCACGTATTTGGAGTATTTTCACCTTGGATCTCGCCCTTTGGATTTAACTGCTATAATATATATATATATAGCTAGTGCCGTCGTTCATGCCCACCAGATGGAGACGTCTCAGTAGCTGAGCCCATCTTACGGATTTATGATGTCAGAAGCTGACTTAAAAAAATACACATAGCACCGTGGATTGTTGGCCACCGTGGCGTATATGTAACGCGCTCGGCTAGATATCGAGAGTTCTGTTGGTTCAATTCCACAGCGGCGGCTGAAAAACAATTTTTCGGATGCTGTGTGTTTCTGGAACGTGGAAAGAGCGATGTATGCTTCTGACAGTCTAATTTGGAAATTTTCGGCGGCTGAAAAACAATTTTTCGGATACTGTTGCCACGTATTTGGAGTATTTTCACCGACATCTAGATGTAGAGATAAAGATAAAACAAAAAAGGGCTTTTCGTGTACTCCCCCAAGTGAGAGAACTATGCATTATTTCAAGAGGATGACAGGTTTGTAATCTTTGTCGTAGCCATTGTCGCACAATACAAAAAACTGTTTGTTTTTTCTCCACAAAATTTTTAGAAGCTGAGATACAGTAGCAAACAGAAATTCTCACAAACAACACCTAGCGTCAGCGAAGTGATTGGTTTCCGATATTAAAAGAATTTCTGAAATCGGACCACCAGATGCAAAGGTATCAAGAAAAAATAGGTTTTATATTTGCGTTCCCTGGCGGGAAAAATTGTGGATTACTTTGGGCTGAAAATGCACATAAAATGCTTTCGTAGCGTGCAGTATATGACCGAAAACGAATTTTTTCAGTCCGCTTTTTAGACGTGTAGATAGGGCTACAAATATGCTGTAAACAGAAATAGGAGCTTACGCCCTCTAGTGGCAAAATCGTACGTGAAAAATAAAACACTAGAAATTATATGCAAAACATTCTCTACCAGAAGCGCTGTCCGACAAAATTTCCAAATTAGACTGTCAGAAGCAGAGATATCCAGAAAAATAAGTTACCGCTGGCGAAAAACCTGTGCATTATTTTGAGTAGAAAATATAATCAAAGCGTTTTTGTTTTTTATTATGAGTGGTATCTGACCGAGAAATAATTTTGTTAATCGAGTTTTTGGAAGTGCAGATACTATTGCATATACATCGGAAACGGAAATACGCACTTGCACTGCCTAGTGGCAAAGCTGTTTAACTTATATGCAAAACATTTCTTCCCACGGCCTCTGTCAAACGCAAGATAATTTTTTAAATCGGAATTTTTGAAGCAGAGTTATTTGAATAAACGCAGTATATTGTGAAAGCAAAGATTTGTCCGTGACGGAGATCGAAATCTCACTCCGGAGTAAGTTGCTCTTCCAACTAAGCTACACGGACGAAATGTATCGCTGCAGATTTGTCGTCTTGACACGTGCTTTACCTCTGTAGTATGCCACAATATCTTTACGACTCCTCAACGGGAAAATAGTGGATTATTTAAAGAAATTGTGAGCAAACTTGTCTTGTTCTGAAAGTTACTGAAGGAAAGAAGAATTGTTTTAATCTTATTTTTAGGAGCAATAATATGGAATAAATATATTTTGAAATCGATAGTGTCTGTATTTACGCCCCCTAGCGACAAAGTTATGGCTGGGAAAAGACCAAAAGGCAAGAATCATTGTTTCGCAGTTCAGGCTTCTCAACGCAAAAGAAATTTTTTGAATCGGAAATAGGTATAGAGATACGATGCCCACAGACGGAAGAACGGATAGTGAGAATATAAGCCTGTCCTTTTTTTCAAAAGACGTGCTAAAAATGATGGTGTAGTATTGCCAAAATGCAAGGTATAGGTATCGTAAGTTTAGAACCTATTGAAAGCCATTTGTAATTAAGGATTCGTTGGATCAGTGTGTGGACATTTTACTTGTCGTTAGGAAACCTGCAGCAAAAAATTAAAATTCGAATATTTGTCTCAGCTGAGATTTATCCTTCACAGATTTTATAGCAATCGAAGAACCAAATTTCTCGGAAAGAAATGACGCTATAGGTTTCTTCCAAATATTCAAAACCGAGAGATTAAATTTGACGTAGACTTCCTCACTCAGTCGTCTGATATCAACAATCTGTTTTGTGGTGGCAAAATGCTAGCCACCGAACCATCTCATCTTTCGACCGACACAATTTTGTGAACGTCGGTTTAATGAAATGCACATTACGGATTCATTGAATGATAAAATGTTCCATAAGTTGCTCTTCACGTGTCGGCATTGCGTCTCTTTGTTTTCACAGACGGTCCTAATTTTTGTGCTAGTCCTCAATGATCGCCACTTTCTGTGAATTCCCAATTGACCACCTCCTCCACTTCAAAGATATTTCACAACTGGCAGTCATTATGTGCGCCTAACTTCGGCCTTACCCGTCAAAATTTTAATATGTTTAATAATACTAGCTACGTGAAGTTACAAATAACAAGATCACATGTTTTCTTTGACTTCCCAAGAATGGCCAAATTCCGTTTATTTTTTAATTTTTTAAGGTAGTTTTAAAAATGTAAAACAATAATATTCTCAGAATTTTTGGTCTAACAGTCTCTTCAAAGATATATTTGCATTTTTTTCTGTTATGACATCGAAAGAAATCGATGAAGAAATAAATATTTTGAAATATGTCGTAGTGAACTTGAAATCTTTTTACTCACTGTGTCTTAGTAAGGTAAGGTTCTTTTATTTCAACATTTTTTAAACTTTTTCAGGGACTATTTGTCGCACTTTTGTACTGTTTCTTGAATGGAGAGGTAAGTTGTGTTTCTTCCTGAAGTCTTTATGAAAAAATGTGTATTTTATTATTAAGCCTTTGATGTAGTTAAAATTTCTCATCTTAGAAACGCACGATCTTCTGTAGTTCGTTAAATGTAAAGCTATTCTCCGTGACTAATATAGTGGGGTTTAATTATTTTGTCCTAAATCAAAGGCAGAATGCCAGATGCTCTAATTTGAAGTGATAGACGAAAGAAATCATGATAGAAACAAAAAGGTGTTTACTTTACTGTTATGCATGTGCATGCTGAAATTGTTTCTAGAAAAAGCAACGGCTAACGTTGCCTGATCTCTTGCTCTCCACCTTAGTTATACACAGCGTTGCATTTAAGTAACGAGACTGATTTTTTTAATCCCGGTAAAACACACCCGTTGGGGCGCCGCTCCTGTGGTGCAGTGGTCTAAGCGATGGATTCTGATCATTCGTCCGAAAGGGGTCCAGGTTCGAATACCGTCGGGCATGGATGTTGTGTTTGTCTTACGGCATTGGCTCTCTCCCTTTCCTGGAGCCAGTGGCCCTAAATTAGGTACGGGCGACTGCTTATAGCCCATTGAGTTGCTCACGCTGATCGTTAAAGCTCCAATCAAAAAAAAAAAAAAAAACACTCGTCGGAAAGGCATGGTTTTTTGATAAGTCATTTATCAGCTATGCGGTGTCAAAAGCGTTTCAGTGAGAATAGCGCAGATGATTATTTACGCTGTGCATGACGTCATTCGGTGGAAGAACATTGTCACAGCCCTGTCATGGAGCAGAGATCAATTATACGGTTTTGTTTGGAAATCGGTAAAGGTGCATATGAGACAGTTGAATTTTTGCGTGATATGTATGGAGCTGACTGCCTATCTAGTGCATAAATATTCCGATGGTACGCCCGTTTCAAGGATGGGTGGGAAGATTGGGAAAGTGACGAAGGGCCCGGACGCCCGATTTCAGTGCGCACGCATGAACTCATTGAGAAAGTTCGCGAAAGGATAAAAAGTGGTCATTGTGTGACCTTGAGGATGCTGGAATGTGATCTCGGTGTTAATAAGAAGACGATTCGCTAAATTTTAGTGTACGATTTAGAGACTAAAAGGAAAAGGTTTGTGCTCGATTTGTTCCGCATACTTTGTCCGACGACCAACAACATGCACGAGTACGCAAAAGGCATCCCGGAGACAGCAGAAACAATGCAAAATATTTTCCAAAGCATGGTGGCAGGTGTCGAGACATGGTGTTTTCGTTATGATCCTGAAACGAAGCGTCAGAGTGTTTAGTGCATGTCGCCCCAGTCACCCAAAGGAAAGAAGATCAGGTTGCAGAAGTCCAAAATCAAGACAAAGCTCGCGTGCTTTTGCGACAGCAAGGGAATTCTGCATCACGAGTTCATTCCTGAAGGCACAACTGTCAATGGCAATGTTTACACATCCATGTTGGAACGATTGTGTAAGAGGATTGTTCGTGTGAGGCTTCAGTACAAAAACAGGAAATGGTTCCTTCTTCACGATAACGCACCCACACACACACAGAGCAGTCAGCGTACAGCAATTTTGGACACCAAAACAAGTGTGTGTACAGAACCATCCCCCTTATTCTCCAGATTTGACACCATGTGAATACTTTCTATTCCCTAAATTAAAGCTGCCTTTGCCGCCCCGGTGGCGCAGTGGTCTAAGAGATGGCCTCTGATCATTCGTCCGAAAGGGGTCTGGGTTCGAATCCCGGTGAGGCATGAATGTTGTGTTTGTCTTACGGCACTGGCTCTCCCCCTTCCCTGGAACCAGTGACCCTAAATTGGGGACGGGCGACTGCATATAGCCCATTGAGTTGCTCACAGTGGTCGTTAAACCACCAATCAAGAAAAAAAAAAAAGCTGCCTTTAAGGTTGTTCCACCTGAAATCTCTCTCTGCCTTATGTTTCCAATGGCAAAACTTTTTTACATATTTTCTTCTTTATTAATGTATTCCCAAGGATGAAAAGTTGCACATCGATAAAGCTAACTTTAAGTTATAGCATGGGATACTTAATACTTGCTAAAACATAACCATAATTAAGCAATCCAATATTTGTTTGTCTATTGACGTCATCAATGCACAGGTGGCGACATCTATTAACAGGTCTGAACATTACTCAACGAAAAATGATTGATTTTTAACATAATTATGTTTCAGCAAGTATTAAGTATCCCATGCTATAACTTAAAGTTAGTTTTATCGATGTGCAAGTTTTCATCCTTGAGAATACATTAATTGCGAAGGAAATATGTAAAGAAGTTTTACCATTGGATACATAAGGCAGAGATTTTAGGTGGAAACACCTTAAAAGGAAAAGTTTCTAAAGACATTGAACACATGAAAAGAACTCTGACATCAGCTCTTCACTCCATATACCAAAAGACAACCTCTGCAAGTCCTTCCTTTCCTTGGCTGATGGTACCACGTTTTGTATTAACGCAGGAGGAATGTACTTCGAATAAAATATATTCAAACAAGTTTCCTGCTTTTCCATTTTCTTTTACAAATTCAGTCGCATTGCTTAATTGCAGCACTGTATATAATTATATTTACCGCCTTTTTCCATTTGTTATTTTCACTACCTGATACCAAAGTTAACAGGAAACCTTTAAAGGCAGTCACCCTTGCTGTATGTAAGTAAATCAGCAATTCACGGAAAACTCTTCGTGATAGGAAACAACACATTCTATAATCTACGAATTCATTGTTCCAAACAAACACGAGGCCGTAGCCTAATTTGTTTCCTAGCGTCGCAAATATGTGGAGAGCAATCAGTTATTTCTTCCCCCAAACATGTATCTCTTGCTCATTTTATTTCGTCTGCGTTATTTTAACACAGTGAAAGCCCAATTAATTATACCCATAACGCCATCGACAAACCCACCCCACCTGGCCACAATAATGCGGTCAGCTGGAACCCCGTGCAGGCTATAAATAGATCAGATATCTACCTGCTGTACAGCGTACCTGTCATGACAGGTAAATGCGGCGTCCAGAGCAAGTTCGATCGTGGGCAGATAATCGGCACGAGAACGATGGGATGCTCCACCTCAGCGACTGTAGAGCGTCTGGGATTTCGACTTGTAACGGTCCCACATCCAGGACTACATCAAACCCGACAGTCACCGGAAACAACGTGGTTGTAAATGGGCAGCTGATTTTTGGCGTGAGCCCCGCCTCTCTCGCATTGTACGTCAGAACTGAGGGGCCACAATAAATAGAATAACATTGACATTCAAAGACTGGCTCCTACGGAAGTTTCTGCATAGACAATTCAATGTACGATAGAACACGGAACAATGGTAGACGACGGCCACGTCGTGTACCCTTGTTAACAGCAAGAGTTGACAGCACACTCTATAAAGGGTCTTTGGTGTGCTTTACCCTCCTTTTGTAATCTTGAAGGAGACACTACTACCCAGTGTAATGGCCTATCATCCCCACCCCTTTATTCGGAGACTGACACAGAGAACAAAGTGATTCTCCTTCAAAGTAATTCGGAAATCCCTGTCCGACCCACATTTATCTTTAAAAGAAACAACAATTTACTAGTAGTGGTTCATGGGTCAAAATAATGTATAGACTTCAAAAGGGCGCCTTCTCAAGGTGGAATTACGAACACTATTCTGCAGTAAGCGATCACTTACCAAATAAACGCTAAAGTTGATTGCTTAGAAAAATTGCTATGCGACATGTAAAAAGGGCGCTTACTCAAGATGGAGGTACAAATACGAGGGATAATTTTTTTATTAACTGACAGAGATCTTTCAAATCGCACATGTTGGTACAGTAACTCTTTCTCCCTACAAAGGTATTACTCAACATAGTCTCCATCACAACCCATCGTTGAAACCAACTTTCGAATCCTCTTTGAAAAAATTCAGGTGAGGACTGTTGTACCCACTTCTTCACAGCCACTTTCATCTCGTCTGTGCCATCAAATCGTTGTTCCCAAAGACTGTCCTTCATTGGACCGAACAGGTGGAAGTCGGTGGGCGCCATATCTGGGCTCTACGGTGGATGGGGGACTACCGACCAGCCTAATTTGTTGTCAAAGATGTGTGTGGTCTCGCACTGTCGTGGTGCATGCGTATCTTTTTCAGATTATTTTTCGGTTTCTTCCTCCTTATGGCTTCTCTAAGCTTCTAAACTTCTTGAGTGTCTCAATGTACCGCTCTCTAGTCACGGTACGGCCACGTTTCAGAAAATCAAGGAGAATGACACCCCTGTCATCCCCCCAAAAAAACAGTCACCATGACTTTCTGTACTGATTGCTTGCCCTTGAACTTCTTAGGCCTTGGTGAAAAGGTGTGACGCCATTCCATGGATTGATTCTTCGTTTCCGGATCGTAAAGATACGCCCACGTTTCATCCTCGGTCACCAGACAGCGAACAAACCTGTCTTCATTGGCTTCAAACGCTTCCAGCAGATCATAGTAGAATTCACCCTTCTCTCCTTCAAATCGGCTGTCAACTGCCGAGGTACCCACTTTGCACACACTTTCCGATACCCTAAATCTTCCACCATCTTCTGCATGGCATTGTGACCACAGTGCAGTTGTGCAACAAGCTCACGGATTGTCACCCGTCTGTCAGCGCGAATCAATTCATCCATTCGCCGACGATTCGTGTGAGTGGGCGCACATGATGGTCCCCCACTGCATGGTTTGTCTTCAATGCTAGTTTCCCCTTCTTTAAACTTTTTCATCCATCTGTGCACATAGCTCTTGTCAATGGTGTCGTCTCCATAAACATTCTGCAGCCTTCTGTGGATGTCGGACAGCCTGCACCCTTCCTTCGTCAAGAACTCAACGATGGCACGTTGCTTCTGCTTGGAATCCATTATTTACCTGCAATGAAGGGTTACTATTATGGAGAAAAGAGTTACTCTACCAACATGTGCAATTTCAACGACCTATGTCAGTTAATAAAAAAGCTATGCCCTTTTTGCATTACTTTCGGTACAACCTTCGTATCATTGCGCTGTAGGCGATCAGCGACCAAATAAATGTAAAAATTGATTTGCTTAGAAAATCAATTTTCAACTTTCAGAACAGGATGATCCTCATGATAATTTAACTGGAATTGGGGTCTTCAAGATATTAGTGTTTTTGTTTTTTGTCAAAACCAAATTTTTTAAGGAAAATAATTATCTGGTACGACACGCCGTTTTGAGCGCGGTTTGATGCTACACACAACAGCCAATGAATTATAAAGCTTTATGCAGATGTAAACAAATGTCACACGCAGTGTATAGGCTAAATACACTACATGTGCGTGTGTGTGTGTTTCCAAGAAAAGATTTTCCTGAGTATGTGTTAGAGAGAGAAATAATGTGTGTGTGTGTTTATCCAATAAAATATTTTCTGTGTGTGTGTGTGTGTATATCCAAGAAAATATTTTCTGTGTGTGTGAGAGAGGAGAGTGTGTGCGTGTCCAAAAAAAAAATTTCTGCGTGTGTGACAGAGAAACAGTGTATGTGCGTCCAAGAAATTATTTTCTGTGTGTGTGTGTGTGTGTGTGTGTGTGAGAGAGAAGAAAAGTGTGTGCGTGTCAAAGAAATTGTTTTCTGTGTGCGTGAGAGAGAAAGATTGTGAGTGTATCCAAGAAATTATTTTCTGTGTGTGTGAGAGAGAGAGAAAGAGAGATAGAAGGAATGAAATAGAGAGAGTGTGTGTACGTGTCCAAGAAAATATTTTCTGTGTGTGTGTGTGTGAGAGAGAGAGAGAGAGAGGGAAAGAGAGAGAGAATGTGTGTGTGTGTCCAAGAAAATGTTTTATGTGTGTGTGAGAGAGTGTGTGTGTCCAAGAAAATGTTTTATGTGTGTGTGAGAGAGTGTGTGTCCAAGAAATTACTTTCAGTGAGTGTGAGAGAAGAGTGTGTGTCCAAGAATATTTTTTCTATGTGTGTGTGACAGAGAAAGAGCGTGTGCGCATCCAAGGAATTATTTTCTGTGTGTGAGAGAGAAGAGTGTGTGCGTGTCCAAGAAATTATTTCCTGTGTGCGTGTGTATGTGTCTAAGAGAGAGAGATAGTGAGTGCGTGTGTATGTGTCTAAGAAAATACAATAGTGGATTTTCTGTGAGAGAGAGAGAGAGAGAGTCTGTGAGAGAGAGAGAGAGAGTGAGAGTGAGACTAGAAAACTAGTCTTTCCCATGATTTCGATTTTCAAACTTTTCTGAGGTAAATTATTGCTTAAAAGTCACAACATTAAAAGCCGACACATCAAAACTTTAGAATTCCATGGCAGGTACAGTATTTTCTGAACATCACACTATTCATTCTTCCCATGGGAAAAAAATGGAAATTTTTACAGGTAAGATAGGTATTTCAGATTTGTTCATGCCACTGTTTTAATACTCTGTTTAAATTCATGTCAAAGCTTTGGAATTTCCTACACTGTTTAAATACAATTGCTGTATGAATTAAGAAAGTGCTTTTTCTTGCTTTTTGTCTAAAATTTGAAATGAAGCGGAACTTCTTTCGTCAGCTTCGCGTTCAGAAAAAAGAATTATGCCACTTGTTGCAATTCCATATTTTTAAAGCATCCTATAAACATAAAAGAATTTATAGCTCAGATTAACCATACAGTTTTTATATAATTTCAGAATGAACTCTGCAATCGCATAATCCGAACATCTAGATTGTCATATTTGTAAAACGTTAGATATCTCCAATCACAGAGTTCAATTATTTTCAGCATTTATCTCTCACGTTACTTAGCCCTCCCTACTAACTTCACGGCGAAAAGTAATCCCTTACTCACACTTTCTCCTCAAATCTCTCGATATTTGTTTTTGCAGTTTTAACTTCAGAAGGCAGTGCACGTTAACAGAAAAGGAGGCATGCCCCCTATATAGGCCTGAAGTAATATTCTCTTTTTTTCATCCAAATAGTAGCAACATTTGAGTTCTGAAGATGTGTGATTTGATCAGCATTTCTTATCCCAGGCAGAGTATGTCATTTTCATTCAGTATTTTACAGACCAAATTAGAAGTATTTGAAAATCATCACGATTCCTATACAATTCATTAGATAATTTAAATTGTTATTAATGAATTATAAATAAAGACAAAATTATGACATGCTCTTGAGAAGTTACAAGTCCTAATTAAAGATTTTTTGAATGAGCAGTCTTTGAGACTGATATCATAGATGACTTTCTTGTCCATAAAAACTTCCATCTAGAATCACTTACTGCTTAATACCAGATCACAAATTTGTCATCATTTCATAACCTTTCATAGCACTGAAAATTACAGTAATAGCTGCCTTCCCTTCTAAAAGGACTCATGAAAGGTAAGTGACTCCGATAAGAATATTCGTTTAGCGTATAAAATGCCGCATTGTTATTTCATATTTTAAACATGTTTTTCATACATGGGTTGTATATGCAGTAAAACGCATATTGCTTTAAAAACAAAAAGAAAGCGGGAAATTCGTTTCAGAGGTATTTTATTTGTGTTTGATGCAGCACAAGCAAAACATTTCATAGCTTAAATGACTACCTATGTTTTTAGACTCATATGACCACTCCTGTCAACAGGAATGAAGTTGACCATTTTAAATGCACCATGAGTTCAAATGGTCTTTTTTTTTTATAAGTTACCGCTGTTAAGCTGAAAGCGAAATGGAACAAGGTTTAGATTAATATGGTGGTAACACTGTCTTCATCTAGAAACACTGGAGAAGATAATTATAAGGAACGCCTACCTAATAACGTGTTCGGCCGCTGTTGGCCTTTATAACAGCCTAGATTCAATGCGCACGAATTCAACGAGGTTCTGATAACTTTCTGCAGTATTTTTAACAAAGCGAATGTGATGCAGTCCGTCAACTGCCGAATGTAAGATCTCCGTTACGAATGGATCTCTCAATCGCATCTCACAAGTGTTTAATTGGGTTAAGGTCTGGATACTCTGGGGGCCATTTTAGCACGTTGAAGTCACTGTCGTTCTCCTGGAACCACTATACAGTAGTGGCCAAAATTGTGGAAACATTTTGGAAATAGTGTATTTTTTAGGTGTGATGACTCATAACACCACTTTTTTTGGGGGGAGTTATACCATAAAATTATATATCAATGGAAAGATAATTTCATCAAGAATGTAATGAAATAACTTTTATGACGGATTTTGTATTAGGACAGCAGTTACAAAGAAGAAAAGTGAAACACATAGAAAAAGTGAGATATACCCAAATTGTCCCCATGTCAGTTAATACTTAGTTGGGTAACCTTTAGCGTTAATTATGGCCTTACAACGCCTTCCCATGGAGTGAACCAAGTTTTCTAGTTATGCAGCTGTTATAATGTGAAACCAAGATTGAATTATTGTTCTATTAATTGGGTTTTATTGCTGAGTTGCTTCTGACTAACAAGTTTCTTTAGTCGGCTCCATATATTTTCGATGGGGTTAAGGTCTGGGCTATTCCCAGGCCATTCCAGCAGTGGAATATGATTATCTTGAAACCACTTTTTGCACACAGCAGCAACATAACATGGAGCTGAATCCTGTTGAAATACAAATGCTTCGTTATCTTGGAAAAGATCACGTGCGGAAAGCTTCAGTTTGGGCTCAAGCATTTCATTAATGTATTTTTGACCATTTATATTTCCATTAATAACGCAAATTCCGCACACACCTTTTGATGTCATACAACCCCAGATCATAATACTAACTGGGTGTTTCACGGTACATGTAATGCAATCAGGATGCAAATCTTCTCCAATTCTTCTCCTTACGTATTTTATGCCATCAATACCAAACAGTGAGATTTTGGTCTCATCACTTCGAATAACACTGTCCCATTGTTCCGCTGTCCAGTTAACATGGGTTTTAGCTCAGTTTAATCTTTTCAACCTTTGTTTGAGAGATAAAAATGGACTTTTTCGTGGAATTCTAGCTTTTAGACAAAATTCCTGCAGTCTGCGCCGAACAGTCCTTGCACTCAGCTTCACATTGCATTGCGCCATTTCATCTTGTATACACCCAGATGATTTTCTTCTGTTACCTAGGCACAGTCTCTTAATTCTTCTATCATCATTTGCTGTTGTGCACCTTTTCCTGCCTTTACCAGTCTGGTTTTGTAGTGACTGAGTCTCCTTATACCGCTTCAAAAATGTAGAAATGCCACCGTTGGTTAAGTTTCCACCAATTTCTCTTCTAATTTCTTCATAACTGAAGCCATGTTCACTTAATAGTACTATTTTACATCGCTTTCTGGCTGACCAGTCAACTCTTTGCGCCATTTCTTTCATTTTATTACGTTTTACAAGATCACTAAATGAAAGAACAAAAAAAAACCCAACTTGATAGCAATCGCATAACACAATGCCACAAATGTCCTCCTCTCAGCTCCAATACATGACATCAATAGCTGAAACCTACTGAGTGACCTGATTGGATCATTGCCAAAACAAGATGACACCTGATTGGCTCTCTAAACACTCATGCTCATTGGCTACATTCAAATGAAGGAAAGCTACTTCATATCAACCTAAGCAAGTTGTGCTTCCTTTTTCTGGTTATTTGGCTAAAACGTTTCATAGAATATAGATAATTAAAAAAAATTTGTTGCATTACATACTTAATGAAATTATCTTTCCATTGATATATAATTTTATGGTATTACTCCAAAAAAAAAAAAAAAAAAAAAAAAGAGGTGTTATGAGCCGTCAAACCTCAAAAATACACTTTTCCCAAAAGGTTTCCACAAGTTTGACCACTACTGTATGATGATCTGAGCCTAGTGGCATGATGCAATATCCTACTGCGGAAGTAGCCTTCACCATCATAAAACACCACGCACATGAACGGACGTGTCTAGTCTGCAGTGATGTTAGAATACCTCGTGGCATCCAAGTGCTATTCCAGATGTATTAAAGAACCCAACGTTTCCACGAAAACAGACTGCAAGCCATTACACCGCCTCCACCAACTTGTACAGTTAGCGCTTGCCACTTGAGATCCATTAATTCATGCTGTTGATGTCATATTCTAGCCAGTCCATCGGAGTGTATTTACTGAAAACGTGATTCGTCGGACCAGACTACCTTTTATCAGTTGACAAAGGTTCACTTTTGGTGCTCATGTGCCCCACTGCAGACGAATTCGTCCGTCTTTTCACAAGAGCAGAGTGGTACACGAAGGGGGACCTTTGCTGTTACAGGGACGTCCCGTTTGCGCCAATGTATGGCAGGCAGCATATGCTGAAATTCTCTTCTCGATACTAGAGTTGGAAACGGATCAAACATTTCGACCCGACCCGATCTGGACCCGTAACTGACCAGGACAAATCTGCTTTGAACTACACTATCTACAAACAAGTAACTGGACACCCCTGCAATCGACGAAATCTGCGGTCCTGATACACGTCACGGCCGCCGCCGTTAAATATCGTGTGGGAAACAACAACGCAACCAGTCGCATGCAAGATACCACGCAGTTCGGAGCTCTCTGATTTCGAGAAAGGTGTAATCGTCGGGTATCACAGAAATGGCCGATCCATACGTGACATATCCAGCGAGTTGAAGTACCTAAAATCAACAGTGGCCTACGTGATTGGCAAGTGGAAGATGAGAGGTGACTGTCGGAATGTGCCCCGACCCGACAGATCCACAAAACTGGGAGTTAGAGACCGACGGATGCTGGCCAGAGAAATTCGGAAGAACCGCACCAAATCGATGGGCCACATCCGCGAGGAGTTTCAACAGGCATCTGGGAGTGTTCTTTCGATGAATACCATCCATAAGGAATCCCATCAGCTCGGTTATCATGGACGTGCTGCCGCCCACAAGCCTTTGATCACCAGGTCCAATAGCGCTGCTCGGCTAACGTGGTGCAAAGAACGTCGACAGTGGACCGTTGAACAGTGGAAACAGGTTCTCTGGAGCGACTAATCAAGGTTCACGCTCTACCCTTCGGATGGCAGGGTCTGGGTTTGGCGTCTGCCTGGAGAACGCCTCCTGCCGGAATGTATTGTGCCAATTGTGAAGTTCGGCGGCGGTGGAATTATGGTATGGGAGTGTTTCTCCTGGTATGGCACAGGACCCTTGGTCGCAGTTCCTGGTAGACTCAACGCCGAGACCTACTGTACCATTTTGGATGACCATGCGCTTCCTACGTTGTGGCAGGTTTACGTGGTGGACCCATGTTACTTTCAGGATGACAATGCCACCTGTCATGTTACGAGGTCCACCATGGCTTGGTATGCTGACAATGAGGTTAATCGAATGTACTGGCCTGCGCAGAGCCCGGACCTTAACCCTATCGAGCACCTCTGGGACGAGTTGGAGCGTCGACTTAAGGGGTGCCCCCACCGTCCGATATCGGTGAAGGAACTGACCTGTCTTCTTCAAGCCGAGTGGAAGAAAATACCGCTAGCCGTCGTACAACGCCTGGTTGAGAGTATGCCCCGGAGGGTCGCAGCTGTAATCGCCGCTCGTGGAGGCTCCACAAACTATTGAAGGTGAATAAACTTTGTTTTCCTTGGCTATCACAGGTGTCCAATTACTTGTTGGTAGATGGCGTATAAATTCCAAACTCAATTTATATTTATATACATATAAACGTAATATATATATATATATTCATCCCAATAACTACTTGATATTTAATAACTGAAATCCTGACTAGAATACGGAATTACACCACACAATACAAATTTTGAGAATGACAATCCGTTTACTGGTGTAAATATGACAAGGATGGCAAGTCAGACAATATTCGAAAACTTGAAAATTTCGTCGTTCTGGAGCGGGAATCGAATCCGCGTCTTCCAGATAGCATACCTGGGGGCTACCTGGGAGACGCGGGTTCAATTTTCGTTCCAGGACGACGAAATTTTGAAGTTTTCGAATATTGTCTGACTTGCCATCCTTGTCATATTTACCAGTAAACGGATTGTTATCCTCAAAAACTGAAATCCTTTTTTAATGATAAAATTTGGTTACTTGCTAAATTTTAGTGCCATTTTTAGTGCCACAATTTTGCGTAATATATGAGTAATAGTTGACTATGACCGTGACCATATTACAAATAGGAATCATTATTTACGATTAAACAAATGTAATTTTAAATGTATTTAGATTGTTCACTCTTTCCACGCTTTGATGGAGGTGCGCGTACTTTCATATGGTCCGTTAGATTTTTGGTTCCATAATCTTTTATTACACCGTCAACATCTTTCTTTGTAATTATACACTTTCCACATTTTGAACAACAAACAAAACCAAACAACACAGAATTATTCACCGGTTCCTTAATGAGACGAAACAATTTCCAGCATTCAATCTTCCCCTCGTGGTTTTCAACAAGCACGTATTTGTTGGCCTCGACGCTTTTCTCAACCTCCTTAATATTAAATCCATCCATATTAACAAATAAGGAGTTAATTTCGACATGGCATGTCATGGGAACGGGATGTCAATCGAAAACATCTGAATGCTCAATGTAAAAGATGCGATGTGAAAAGTAACTCTTAGTCATACAGTGAACTTCGCACGGAGATAGTGAATCAGCTGAGAAGCAGGCGTTTGCCTGCTTCTCAGCTGATTTCACTATCGTTTGCCTGTACCTCGCCCTGGACAATCGCACTGTAAAAGAACGCAAAGGAAGTATCTTTTTACGATATGGTGTTGGTGTGTCTGACACGCGTCGGTGGAAATCTCCGTTGCTTTAAGAAAGAAACGACAATATTTTTGCATGGCAAATCATTATTCACTCCGTGGGCACCAGTATCGACTACAGAATTTCACAACGCGCATTTTTCTTTGGAATATATTTTTCTCTTTTCAAAAATAAAACGGGAATAAAACCGGGTCAAAATCGGATCAGGAACACCTAGACCTCACCCGTTAGACCCGCAAGAAATTGTCGACCTGTTGACCTGTGACCCGTTTCCATCTCTGCTCGATACCGCTGTTGTACTGCGTAGTTACTTGACGTGGAGTTCGTCTGCTACCTCGTGCAATCCTCTCTAGCCTCCGTTACCCTCGAACATCGACCAGTTGTTTCCTCTCAAAAAGAAGACCGCTGACTGCTTGTTTAACTCATTGTGCACTAATTTACGCACCACTTATTGGACACTTTCGATACAGTTGTTCTTTTTTTTTTTTTTATTGGAGGTTTAACGACCACCGTGAGCAACTCAATGGGCTATAAGCAGTCGCCCGTCCCTAATTTAGGGTCACTGGTTCCAGGGAAGGGAGAGAGCCAGTGCCGTAAGACAAACACAACATCCATGCCTGACCGGGATTCGAACCCGGACCATTTTCGGACGAATGATCAGAGGCCATCGCTTAGACCACTGCGCCACCGGGGTGGCACAGTTGTTCTTGTAAGGCTGAGAAGTTTCCCGTCCAGCACCCGCTATCATGCTTCCTTCAAGGTCGCTTAAATAGCGAGTCTTTCCCATATTGCTGCTACCTAAGCATCGTACGCATCAGAAGTCTTTGCCGTGAGCTGTTTATAAAGCCATCTCAACGTCATAGTTACGTACGTTAGTGATGGTGGCACGTGTGTCTTATTGCAATTGGGAGTTTCTAATATAAGGGTCGTCCAAATGAAACTGGGACTGTCGCTTTTTTGCCCTAAGGGTTTATAGGTTGGAATATGTGAACATACAGGAAGTAAGAGTGATACATGGGCTACATACCCGTCACATATAGTCGTCTTGTCTGTTCAAGGAAGTGTCCCAGCGCTGCACGAGATTGTGGATACTATAAGCGAAGAACTTCCGTGGTTAGCTGTGGAACCAGTCTTCAACAGTGTCCCGGACCTCAGCGTCGTTAGCGGACCGGCGGCCCTTGATAGCTTTTTTAAGTGGTCCGAAGATGTCGTAGTCGCAGGGCGACAGATCGGGGCTATAGGTGGGATGGTTGAGGACCTCCCAGCAAAAGCTCCGCAGCAAATCTTGGCACATTGTCTCCACATGCGGGCGGGCGTTGTCGTGCAGCAGAATAACCCCATTTAACAACATACCAGGTCGCTCACCCTTGATGGCTGTTTTGAAGTTGCGTAACGTATCACAGTATGTGGTTGCCTTAACCGTGCTGCCTGCGTCCAGCCAATCCAACAGCAATGGGCCATTCTCATCGAAGAAAACCGTGAGCATCACTTTTCCAGCTCTTAAGGAGGACTGAGCTTTTCCTGGGATGGGGGGGGGCGAGTTGTGATGCCGCCATTCCATACTCATCAGTTTTGTGGCCGGATCGAAGTGTTGGCGCCAAGTTTCATCTGCGGCCGCAATCTTGGAAAGACCCCCCACCCCCTTCTGCGTGGTAACGATGCAGATGCTCCAGGCAGGCACCAATTCGCCGAGTCTCCTGCTCCTCCTGGAGATGCTTGGGGACCCATTGTTGGGAAAAATACACTTTTCCCAAAAGGTTTCCACAAGTTTGACCACTACTGTATGATGATCTGAGCCTAGTGGCATGATGCAATATCCTACTGCGGAAGTAGCCTTCACCATCATAAAACACCACGCACATGAACGGACGTGTCTAGTCTGCAGTGATGTTAGAATACCTCGTGGCATCCAAGTGCTATTCCAGATGTATTAAAGAACCCAACGTTTCCACGAAAACAGACTGCAAGCCATTACACCGCCTCCACCAACTTGTACAGTTAGCGCTTGCCACTTGAGATCCATTAATTCATGCTGTTGATGTCATATTCTAGCCAGTCCATCGGAGTGTATTTACTGAAAACGTGATTCGTCGGACCAGACTACCTTTTATCAGTTGACAAAGGTTCACTTTTGGTGCTCATGTGCCCCACTGCAGACGAATTCGTCCGTCTTTTCACAAGAGCAGAGTGGTACACGAAGGGGGACCTTTGCTGTTACAGGGACGTCCCGTTTGCGCCAATGTATGGCAGGCAGCATATGCTGAAATTCTCTTCTCGATACTAGAGTTGGAAACGGATCAAACATTTCGACCCGACCCGATCTGGACCCGTAACTGACCAGGACAAATCTGCTTTGAACTACACTATCTACAAACAAGTAACTGGACACCCCTGCAATCGACGAAATCTGCGGTCCTGATACACGTCACGGCCGCCGCCGTTAAATATCGTGTGGGAAACAACAACGCAACCAGTCGCATGCAAGATACCACGCAGTTCGGAGCTCTCTGATTTCGAGAAAGGTGTAATCGTCGGGTATCACAGAAATGGCCGATCCATACGTGACATATCCAGCGAGTTGAAGTACCTAAAATCAACAGTGGCCTACGTGATTGGCAAGTGGAAGATGAGAGGTGACTGTCGGAATGTGCCCCGACCCGACAGATCCACAAAACTGGGAGTTAGAGACCGACGGATGCTGGCCAGAGAAATTCGGAAGAACCGCACCAAATCGATGGGCCACATCCGCGAGGAGTTTCAACAGGCATCTGGGAGTGTTCTTTCGATGAATACCATCCATAAGGAATCCCATCAGCTCGGTTATCATGGACGTGCTGCCGCCCACAAGCCTTTGATCACCAGGTCCAATAGCGCTGCTCGGCTAACGTGGTGCAAAGAACGTCGACAGTGGACCGTTGAACAGTGGAAACAGGTTCTCTGGAGCGACTAATCAAGGTTCACGCTCTACCCTTCGGATGGCAGGGTCTGGGTTTGGCGTCTGCCTGGAGAACGCCTCCTGCCGGAATGTATTGTGCCAATTGTGAAGTTCGGCGGCGGTGGAATTATGGTATGGGAGTGTTTCTCCTGGTATGGCACAGGACCCTTGGTCGCAGTTCCTGGTAGACTCAACGCCGAGACCTACTGTACCATTTTGGATGACCATGCGCTTCCTACGTTGTGGCAGGTTTACGTGGTGGACCCATGTTACTTTCAGGATGACAATGCCACCTGTCATGTTACGAGGTCCACCATGGCTTGGTATGCTGACAATGAGGTTAATCGAATGTACTGGCCTGCGCAGAGCCCGGACCTTAACCCTATCGAGCACCTCTGGGACGAGTTGGAGCGTCGACTTAAGGGGTGCCCCCACCGTCCGATATCGGTGAAGGAACTGACCTGTCTTCTTCAAGCCGAGTGGAAGAAAATACCGCTAGCCGTCGTACAACGCCTGGTTGAGAGTATGCCCCGGAGGGTCGCAGCTGTAATCGCCGCTCGTGGAGGCTCCACAAACTATTGAAGGTGAATAAACTTTGTTTTCCTTGGCTATCACAGGTGTCCAATTACTTGTTGGTAGATGGCGTATAAATTCCAAACTCAATTTATATTTATATACATATAAACGTAATATATATATATATTCATCCCAATAACTACTTGATATTTAATAACTGAAATCCTGACTAGAATACGGAATTACACCACACAATACAAATTTTGAGAATGACAATCCGTTTACTGGTGTAAATATGACAAGGATGGCAAGTCAGACAATATTCGAAAACTTGAAAATTTCGTCGTTCTGGAGCGGGAATCGAATCCGCGTCTTCCAGATAGCATACCTGGGGGCTACCTGGGAGACGCGGGTTCAATTTTCGTTCCAGGACGACGAAATTTTGAAGTTTTCGAATATTGTCTGACTTGCCATCCTTGTCATATTTACCAGTAAACGGATTGTTATCCTCAAAAACTGAAATCCTTTTTTAATGATAAAATTTGGTTACTTGCTAAATTTTAGTGCCATTTTTAGTGCCACAATTTTGCGTAATATATGAGTAATAGTTGACTATGACCGTGACCATATTACAAATAGGAATCATTATTTACGATTAAACAAATGTAATTTTAAATGTATTTAGATTGTTCACTCTTTCCACGCTTTGATGGAGGTGCGCGTACTTTCATATGGTCCGTTAGATTTTTGGTTCCATAATCTTTTATTACACCGTCAACATCTTTCTTTGTAATTATACACTTTCCACATTTTGAACAACAAACAAAACCAAACAACACAGAATTATTCACCGGTTCCTTAATGAGACGAAACAATTTCCAGCATTCAATCTTCCCCTCGTGGTTTTCAACAAGCACGTATTTGTTGGCCTCGACGCTTTTCTCAACCTCCTTAATATTAAATCCATCCATATTAACAAATAAGGAGTTAATTTCGACATGGCATGTCATGGGAACGGGATGTCAATCGAAAACATCTGAATGCTCAATGTAAAAGATGCGATGTGAAAAGTAACTCTTAGTCATACAGTGAACTTCGCACGGAGATAGTGAATCAGCTGAGAAGCAGGCGTTTGCCTGCTTCTCAGCTGATTTCACTATCGTTTGCCTGTACCTCGCCCTGGACAATCGCACTGTAAAAGAACGCAAAGGAAGTATCTTTTTACGATATGGTGTTGGTGTGTCTGACACGCGTCGGTGGAAATCTCCGTTGCTTTAAGAAAGAAACGACAATATTTTTGCATGGCAAATCATTATTCACTCCGTGGGCACCAGTATCGACTACAGAATTTCACAACGCGCATTTTTCTTTGGAATATATTTTTCTCTTTTCAAAAATAAAACGGGAATAAAACCGGGTCAAAATCGGATCAGGAACACCTAGACCTCACCCGTTAGACCCGCAAGAAATTGTCGACCTGTTGACCTGTGACCCGTTTCCATCTCTGCTCGATACCGCTGTTGTACTGCGTAGTTACTTGACGTGGAGTTCGTCTGCTACCTCGTGCAATCCTCTCTAGCCTCCGTTACCCTCGAACATCGACCAGTTGTTTCCTCTCAAAAAGAAGACCGCTGACTGCTTGTTTAACTCATTGTGCACTAATTTACGCACCACTTATTGGACACTTTCGATACAGTTGTTCTTTTTTTTTTTTTTTTTTTATTGGAGGTTTAACGACCACCGTGAGCAACTCAATGGGCTATAAGCAGTCGCCCGTCCCTAATTTAGGGTCACTGGTTCCAGGGAAGGGAGAGAGCCAGTGCCGTAAGACAAACACAACATCCATGCCTGACCGGGATTCGAACCCGGACCATTTTCGGACGAATGATCAGAGGCCATCGCTTAGACCACTGCGCCACCGGGGTGGCACAGTTGTTCTTGTAAGGCTGAGAAGTTTCCCGTCCAGCACCCGCTATCATGCTTCCTTCAAGGTCGCTTAAATAGCGAGTCTTTCCCATATTGCTGCTACCTAAGCATCGTACGCATCAGAAGTCTTTGCCGTGAGCTGTTTATAAAGCCATCTCAACGTCATAGTTACGTACGTTAGTGATGGTGGCACGTGTGTCTTATTGCAATTGGGAGTTTCTAATATAAGGGTCGTCCAAATGAAACTGGGACTGTCGCTTTTTTGCCCTAAGGGTTTATAGGTTGGAATATGTGAACATACAGGAAGTAAGAGTGATACATGGGCTACATACCCGTCACATATAGTCGTCTTGTCTGTTCAAGGAAGTGTCCCAGCGCTGCACGAGATTGTGGATACTATAAGCGAAGAACTTCCGTGGTTAGCTGTGGAACCAGTCTTCAACAGTGTCCCGGACCTCAGCGTCGTTAGCGGACCGGCGGCCCTTGATAGCTTTTTTAAGTGGTCCGAAGATGTCGTAGTCGCAGGGCGACAGATCGGGGCTATAGGTGGGATGGTTGAGGACCTCCCAGCAAAAGCTCCGCAGCAAATCTTGGCACATTGTCTCCACATGCGGGCGGGCGTTGTCGTGCAGCAGAATAACCCCATTTAACAACATACCAGGTCGCTCACCCTTGATGGCTGTTTTGAAGTTGCGTAACGTATCACAGTATGTGGTTGCCTTAACCGTGCTGCCTGCGTCCAGCCAATCCAACAGCAATGGGCCATTCTCATCGAAGAAAACCGTGAGCATCACTTTTCCAGCTCTTAAGGAGGACTGAGCTTTTCCTGGGATGGGGGCGAGTTGTGATGCCGCCATTCCATACTCATCAGTTTTGTGGCCGGATCGAAGTGTTGGCGCCAAGTTTCATCTGCGGCCGCAATCTTGGAAAGACCCCCCACCCCCTTCTGCGTGGTAACGATGCAGATGCTCCAGGCAGGCACCAATTCGCCGAGTCTCCTGCTCCTCCTGGAGATGCTTGGGGACCCATTGTGCGCCTTGCTGTATTCCAATCGGCTATGGAGAATGGTGTTAGCAGTTTCCTTACTCTCGGACAATGTTGCTGCAAGCTCGCGGTTGGTGGTTCAGCGATTCTCCTTCACAAGGTTGTCCACGGCAACAATCGATTCCATGGCCACGTGTGCTTGCCCAGGTCTCTGTATGTCCTCCGTGCTCACACGTCCTTTACGAAACGCACTACACCAGCGGAACGCTGTACACCGTGACTGACACTCATTCCCATACACATCCTTCATACGACGATAAATTTCGGCTCCACTAACACCTTCTGCCGTCAAAAATTACATAACTGCCCGCTGGACCTGTTTGGACGTATCCATGTCACGACTCTACGTAGTCAACTTGCCGCCGCACGTGCAAATAGCACAATGACACGTTCCGCCGATAACAGCGTGCTTCCTGACATGACACGCCATCTACCGGCGCAAATGCACGGCTCTGTGTAATTGTACAACGATGCTATTACACGAGACTCACTTTCATTTGGGCAACCCTTATAAGTTGCTACTTCGGTGTATACTATAAGCAGGATGCATAAAAATGCTATCTAGTTTTCTCGATCTAGACGTTTATGCTTATCAATATTTCTAAATCTCTAAAGTGCAATGTAAGTACCTAAAATTAATATTTATTTTATAAACAACATTCACCAGCTGCTTTAAACAAGAATCACGATTAAATTAGCTACTCACCAACTTTGTGTATGTTATTTTTCTTTGTATACAAAATCTTTCCCGAACATCTTTTGCAAACTCGTTAGCTTTGCAGCACAGCAATAATTACCATTTTTAAGGTCACCGCGTTTTCAAGCAAGGAGTTAAATTTTATGAGTCAAATTATTTTTCAAAGTAACGCACAATGTGAAAGTTTCTAATTTCTTTGCTAATGTAAATTGAGGAAGTTGTATGATAGACTACTTTTCTAAATCTAATGATAATATATTCCAGAAATTATTTCATTCAATTCCATAATTAGATGCACATTCTTAAGCATCATTTCCGCACTTCAACGTCTTTAATGTTCTGAACTTTTTGTAAACTGGGAAATTTTACGTCGTTCCGATCTGGGATTATTCAGCACGGATTAATTCAATTCATTTATTTTGCTGAGCAGAAAACCAGTGTTACAAAAATATCAAATGAAAAAAGCACAGCAAGGAAGCAGCAGAAAAAGGCCAGCAAGTCTTGACTGGGTCCCATGCTACCTACACAAATTTTACATTTAAGTCAGGAGTTAAAGTTACAAACAAACAGTGTTTCAAAAAAAAATGATATATAAAAAGATGATAAACATTACAGGGGATACCATTGAAAATCAATTTACATTGAGATATACAAGTCATAGTAATAATCACAGTCCCCCTCCACTGCAATCATCAATTTGAGGTGTGTCGCAAGTCATTATGTAGTTTTTCAATTTTTTTTTTTTAAAGGTTAAAGTTATTTAAAGAAGTCAGTTCCGTCGGTAATGAATTCCAGTAGTGTGGGGCAGTGTAATTTATACTCTGCTTCATAGCCTCAGTCTTCGGATGAATGGGCCGAATATGTAATTTAGTACGTGTGTCATCTGAGTGTATCTGTGGTACAATTTGTATGATGTTAGTGTGTAAATTATTCTTAATTCACTTGAACATAATTTTCCCAATATTAAAGTTATATAGTTGGTTAATCGTAAGAATGTTGTATTGTGTTATTATATAGCGATAGTGGTGTATTTCTATCAAATTTTAGGTCAATTAATCTTATATATTTGTTTTGCAGAATTTAAAGTTTTTTAAAATTATATTTAATCGCCTGTCCCCACGATAGGATAGCATAATTAATGCGAGTCTGAAACATGGTATAATATAATTGAATTAGTGTTTTATAGGTAAGGTTTGTGAAAACCGTTCTGATAACGCCAAAGTTTTTAGAGAGTTTGAGAAGAAGAGTGTCCACATGTTGGTTCCACCTAAGATCCCTATTTAAAGTAATCCCCAAATAAAGTAAGGAATTGACCTGTTATATATTTGTATTATTGATAGATAATGTGATAGAATGCGGTTCTGAAATATTTTGTTTTGAAAAGATTAAAGATTTTGTTTTAGTAGTATTTATTATTAGTTCATTGGAATTTAGCCAATCTGAGATGTTATTAAGTTGAGTATTAATATTTGAAATAGTGTTAGTCGTTAAATTAAAGGACGTGAGAATGGTTATGTCGTCAGCATAAAGAAGAAGATCAATATCATTTATGGAAGTAAAGATATCGTTAATGTATATACTGAATAGTAGTGGTCCCAAAATTGAGCCCTGTGGAACACCAGTTGGTATGAATTTAAGAGAAAACTGATGTTGGTTAATGTGAGTATATTGTTGCCTACCTGATAAATAACTTTTAAGAAGAGAATGTTCATTGTTCCTTATTCCAATAGTGTGTAATTTGTGCAGTAAGATATTATGATTTATGGTATTTATGGTATTTTTTTTAATACTGTTTGTTTGTCTTGTGTCTGGCGCTCTTTGGCGAAACATGGCCCTTGCGCCATAAAAATCAATCAATCAATCAACCAACCAACCAACCAATCAAAAGCTTTTGACAGGTCCAAAAATAAAGCGATAGTATATAAGTTAAGATCAAAATTATGTTGGACTGTTCGTTATAGTATAATAAGGCTGATTCAGTTGACTTACCAGATTGAAAACCATGTTGATTCGGATGGATAATATTTAGATTATGAATAAACAAGTTTAGTCTATTATAAATTAATATCTCAAAAATATTAGCAAAAATTGATAAATTGGCTATAGGGCGATAATTGTTTGCATCATTTATTGATCCAGATTTGTATTTTGGGATTATTTTTGTGATTTTAAGTAGGTCAGGAAATTCACCAGATTGGAATATATCATTAAATATAAATAATAGAGGATCAAGAATGAGATTAGCGACATTTTTTATAATAAATGGTTGAAGATCATCATATCCAGGGCCAGAGCTATAATTTATGTGGTTAAGTTCTTCTAATAGTTCCGTTTCAGTAATTTCAGTAAGTTGAAAATTACTAGATCTTGTGTGCTTCCTAGGTAGGCAGTGAAAGGAATTTTTGGCGTAATTAAATTATTTTTTAGTATTTGTGGAAATAAGGTAAAATGTTCATTTAATGCATTTGTAATTTCTTGTTTGTCTGTTAGCTGAAAGTTATTACAATCTATTAAGTACTGAGGAACCGTTAGAACTGTATTTTTGCCCATTAGCAAGTTTAAATGTTTCCATGTTAGTTTTGGGGAGTTATGTGAAAATATGCTGAGATAGTAGGTACGCTTAGTGCATCGAATATCACTGTTAAGTTTATTTCGAAAAGCCTTAAAGTTTTGGAAGTAACAGCAAACATTAACAACGTAACACATTTCTAATTGGCGTTTTTATCATTTGGTTTTAGTTTGGTTAATTTACATGGTTACCTCCATGTGTGAAGACATTTCTTTGTCACATCGTGGTCGATAATACGTTATACATGTAATCTTCTCAGGGATATATCGCCAGTGCACACTCTCATTTTCTCGAACAATTCCACCATGCCCTATTTTATTCTTTAGCGATGTCTAAGATAAAGGCATGAGAAACTAAACAAAAATATATCGTGAAAATAAGTATGGGAAAAATGCCCTCACTTGCTGGCAGAACTTTATCAAGAGCCGAGCAGAAATGGCCCGCAGGGGCTAACAGGAGCGTATTTTAACAGCAGATGAAGCCCTAATGGATCGAAATCTAAAACGAGAGGTAGATGTAGTCCCACAATGCCATTACTTCGTCGAATCAGTTTGCCTTACAGCATCAAGTGAAAGAATACCGAAATGGACTGTTAATCAGCAACGACCCGAATCCATTATTACTAAAGATCACTTTTCTACGTCTTCAAATAAAATATTGCTGAATGGCATCATTATTTATGATATGCCTTCTCATAAGAAGAAGACTAATGCTATCGTTTATCATTAACCATTTCTCCAGTGTATTTTGTTCCATTAGACAGTCAAAAATATACATGCACTTGTGCTCGAAATTAAAGCAACCACAAAATCCTAGTTAACAGAGTAATTTTTCCCCGAAATCACACGTACAGGGTTGTCCAAAATAATGGAAACACCACGCTGAAAACAGTGACTTTGGTATGTGCTGCTTTTTGAGTAAAACGAACATGTAGCGACAATTTTTTTTTTTTTTTTTTTTTTTGTAAAAAGTGGTGCTTATATAGTCTAAATCGGTGTTTGCATAATTTCGTTCCAGGTGAACGCACAGTGAGTGACCTGTCGGAGTTCCAAAAAGGGCAGATTGTAGGAGCCCGTCTGGTTGGTGCGTCGGTAACCACAGTGGAATAGGTATTGGGGGTATCGAGAGGTACCGTGTCGAAGGTCATGACAGCATACAAAGTTCACAGCACAACATCATCTGCCAGAAACAACTGTGGAAGGAAGACCAAACTCACTGCGAGAGACAGGAGGACATTAAAGAGGACTGTGACTGCGAGGAGGAAGACCAAGGCGACCAAAGTGACTGCTGGGCTTAATGCACATCTCCATAACCCAGTGTCAACCCATACCGTGTAAAGGAAATTGCATAAGCACAATATTTACGGCAAAGTTGCGATTGCAAAACCCCTAGTGTCACAGGTGAATATGAAACGGAGATGACAGTGGTACCAGGAACATTAAACGTGGAGTGCGGATCACTGGAAACAAGGCTTGTCTTCCGATGAATCAAGTTTCTCACTATTCCCCACCACAGGACGGGTTTACGTGTTGAGAACCCCCGCAGAAGCCTACAACCCAGACTCTCTCCTTCCTACAGTGAAGCATGGAGGCAGTTCCGTAATGGTTTGGGCCATGATCTCGTGGTTTGCAACAGGTCCCATTATCACCTTACACGGACGGATCACTAGCGTTTAGTATATAACTCTTCTGGCCGACCATGTGCGTTCAATGGCGCAGACATTGTTTCCGTCTAAAGATTGAACCTTTCAAGATGATAATGCCCCGATTCACAATTCAAATTGTTCAATCATGGTTTGAGGAACATGAGGACGAAGTTGCAAACCTTCCCTATCCTACACAATCACCGGACTTAAACATCAGTGAGCTCCCTGTGTTCTGTGTTGGAAAACTGAGGGGGATCCTGTTATCCTCTTCCGGCGTCTCTCAAGGAATTGGAGCAGTTTCTGCAGGAAGAATGATACACTATACCACTTACCACCATCCAGGACTTATATGCGCCCATTCCAAGGATAATTCAAGCAGTTTTAAAAGCCAACGGTGCTCCCACACCATATTAATATCATATATACATCATATTAATATGGTGTGTTAAATGCCACTGGTGCTCTCACAGACATTGCTGTAAACAGAATCGTGAGCTTACGCCCTCTGGTTGCAGACTTGTGCGTTAAGAAAAACATGAATTTATATGAGAAACAATTTCGCTCCGGAAACGCTCTCCAACATAGAAAAAAAAATTTCTAATCGGACTCTTAGAAACAGAGATATCGACAAAAATAAGATGTGACTTCACGTCCCCTGGTGGGAAAACCATGCATTATTTTAGGAAGAAAGTATTCTCAAAATGTTTTTCCATATGAGCACTATCGGTCCAAATAAAAACAAATTTAGTCGAGTTTTCAGGATCCCAGATTTTCTTACAAATACACTATCTACCAGCAAGTAATTGGGACGCCTGTGATAGCAAAGGAAAACGAAGTTTATTCACTTTTAATAGTTGGTGGAGCCTCCACGAGCGGCGATTACAGCTGCGACCCTCCGGGGCATACTCTCAACCAAGCGTTGGACGACGGCTATCGGTATTTTCTTCCACTCGGCTTGGAGAAGACAGGTCGGTTCCTTCACCGATTTCGGACGGTGGGGGCATCCCTTAAGTCGACGCTCCAATTCGTCCCAGAGGTGCTCGATAGGGTTAAGGTCCGGGCTCTGCGCAGGCCAGTACACTCGATTAACCCCATTGTTACCATACCAAGCCATGGTGGACTTCGCAACATGACAGGTGGCATTGTCATCCTGAAAGTAACATGGGTCTACCCCGTAAAACTGCCACAACGTAGGAAGCGCATGGTCATCCAAAATGGTGCAGTAGGTCTCGGCGTTGAGTCTACCAGGAATTGCGACCAAGGGTTCCGTGTCATACCAGGAGAAACACCCCCATAGCATAATTCCACCGCCGCCGAACTTCACAGTTGGCACAATACATTCCGGCAGGAGGCGTTCTCCAGGCAGACGCCAAACCCAGACCCTGCCATCCGAACGGTAGAGGGTGAACCTTAATTCGTTGCTCCAAAGAACCTATTTCCACTGTTCAACGGTCCACTGACGGCGTTCTTTGCACCACGTTAGCCGAGCAGCGCTACTGGACTTGGTGATCAAAGGCTTGTGGGCGGCAGCACGTCCATGATAACCAAGCATATGGCCTTCCTTACGGATTTTATTCATCGAAAGAACACTCCCGGATGCCTGTTGAAACTCCGCGCGGATTTTTTCACATCGTAAAAAACGAAATGAAGGATCGTCATTCGCATACTTCAAGCTACCCAATGCAAAAAGAATTTTTCAAATCGGACTAATAGTTGTAGAGATATCGTGGGTACAGACGGACGGACGGACTGACGGACAAACCGGTAACATAAGCACGATCTTTTTTTACAAAAGACATGCTAAAAATTGCCAACAGTTCAACTGTGTTCCTGGAATACTCTTGAGTTCCTTTGTTACGTTACGTTGGATGTCAGAAATGTCTGAAAATATTCGTCCTTTCATGGTAGTTTTTATTTTGGGAAAGAGCCAGAAATCACAGAGGGCTAAGTCAGGTGAATAGGGTGGATGATATAATTTGGCGATTGATTTCTTAGCCAGGAAGTCGTGGATACAGCGCATCATGTCTTGGCATTCTTAGGCCATATTTAAGCTATTTTCCTTCGAAAAAAATCCCGTAGCCTCTAAATAGTATTGTTGGCTGGCCGTTTGTCCCTGTTCAATGAATTCGTGATGAATTATTCCCTTGTGATCGAAAAACACACAAGGATGTCTTGAATGTCGAGCGTGATATGCGTGTTTTTCTTGCTCATGTGCCACTCAAAGGCACTTGACTGTTTTATAGCATCCTCACCATACGCCACTTTCAATAGCTCTAATGTTTCAGCAGCACTCTTACCGATCTACACACAAAATTTAATGTTTATCCTCTTCTCTAAATATCTACTACACATTTTTACCTCAAAACTCACACACAGACTTGCATTCCTTTCGCAACTGCTCACTCACGATAGGCTCTACTGCTCTGTGGTTAACGCATGCACTACTTGAAACATGTCCAGACAAGCATAGGCACGTGATTCTGCCCACATCGCCACAAGGGCGACACTACGCGACCGTTCCTTCACGCACAGATTTGCATTGCTTTCGCAACTGCTCACTCACGAATGGCTCTACTGGTTTACGGTTAACGCATGCACTACTTGAAGCATATCCAGACAAGTATAGGCACGTGATTCTGCCCGCATCGCCACAAGGGCGACACAAGGCGACCGTTCCTTCACGCACAGACTTGCATTGCTTTCGCAATTGCTCACTCACGAATGACTCTACTGGTCTACGGTTAACGCATGCACTACTTGAAACATGTCCATAGGCACGTGATTCTGCCCGCATCGCCACAAGGGCGACATTACGCGATCGTTCCTTCACGCACAAACTTGCATTGCAGGCGACCATTCCTTCACGCACAAACTTGCATTGCTTTCGCAATTGCTCACTCACGAATGACTCTACGGTTAACGCATGCACTACTTGAAACCTGTCCAGACAAGCATAAGCACATGATTCTGCCCACACAGTAACAAGGGCGACACTACGCGACCGTTCCTTCACGCACAGACTTGCATTGCTTTCGCAATTGTTCACTCACGAATGCCTCTACTGGTCTACGGTTAACGCATGCCCTACTTGAAACATGTCCAGACACGCATAGACACGTGATTCTGCCCGCATCCCCACAAGGGCGACACTACGCGACCGTTCCTTCACGCACAGACATGCATTGCTTTTGCAACTGCTCACTCACGAATGCCTCTACTGGTCTACGGTTAACGCATGCACTACTTGAAACATGTCCAGACAAGCATAGACACGTGATTCTACCCGCATCGCCACGAGGGCGACCCTACGCGACCGTTCCTTCACGCACATACTTGCATTGCTTTCGCAACTGCTCACTCACGAATGGCTCTGCTGGTCTGCGGTCAACGCATGCACTACTTGAAACATGTCCAGACACACATAGGCACGTGATTCTGCCCGCATCGCCACAAGGGCGACACTACGCGACCTTCCTTCACACACAGACTTGCATTGCTTTCGCAACTACTCACTCACGAATGACTCTACTGGTCTACGGTTAACGCATGCACTACTTAAAACATGTCCAGACACGCATAGACACATGATTCTGCCCGCATTGCCACAAGGGCGACACTACGCGACTCTTCCTTCACACACAGATTTGCATTGCTTTCGCAACTGCTCACTCACGAATGGCTCTGCTGGTCTGCGGTCAACGCATGCACTACTAGAAACATGTCCAGACACGCATAGACACGTGATTCTTCCCGCATCGCCACAAGGGAGACACTAGGCGGCCGTTTCTTCAAACACATACTTGCATTGCTTTCGCAAATGCTCACTCACGAATGGCTCTACTAGTCTGCAGTTAAAGCATGCACTACTTGAAACATATCCAGACACGCATAGGCACGTGATTCTGCCTGCGTCGCCACAAGGGCGACACTACGCGGCCGTTCCTGGAATTAAATTGTCACACTTTGCATAGTGAGATTAAAACCAGACAGTCGCTAGCTGAAGGGGCCAGATGGTTGAATGTGGATCGATCTGTCGTCTGCCCCCTCTGGAGACCATTTCAGGATACTGAAAACATTTTGAGACCTAAACAAGGAAGTCGGAGTGTCACTTCTGTTCAAAAAGACAGCTTGTTGATGTTAACCGCTAGGCGCGATCTAAGCAACATGGCACGTCACTTGGAAGATACTCTCGCTACCGCAGTTGAGCAAAGCTGTATCACGACATACAATATACCGAAGATTGCATAACAGTGGTCTGTATGCGAGACGGCCTGTTGTGCGTGTTCCCTTGAGAGTATCCCAGAGGACAGCTCGCTTCAAATGGTGCTGTCAACATACTCATCAGACCCACCAAGACTGGGCTCTTTAAAGATGAGAGCGAATTCTGTTTGCAACCAGGCTCCCAGTGAACATTCATATGGCGAGAACGTGGTACGCGATATCATCTGATGATCTTTCGGGAACGGGACCATTTCGCAGATGGTAGAATAATGGTTTGGGCTGGAATCTGTATCAACGGTCCTTCGCCTCTCCACGTAATAACCAAGGAAAATCATCGAGGTCTAACGGATGCGCGATGTCTCGACGAAATTCTTGACATGTTCATTTTCGAGGTGAAGTGGGTCTGGATTTCCTGTTGATAAACAACAACGCCCTACCTCATGAGGCCTTTGCTGGTCAATGAATATTTTGAAAGCGAAGACACTGAACGTACGTAAAAGCCGTTGCGGTCACCAGATCGTAATCCAAATGAGCATATTTGGCGCACCTTAGGTCGATAAATTACTACTCGCTTCCCTCCTCCTACAGCTCTAAATGGTGTGCTCTTTTAGAAGTAAGAATGGGACTTAAACCCAGACTCTTGTGGACACCCTCATTCTAAGCATGGTTCGGAATTTTGAATCATTGCTGTTCGTGTAGCGATCACATTCCGTATTGAAGACTGTGCTATCTTTTTTTTACCGGATTTATGTGATATCTTTTCATGCCTTATTTCACAGATCATTTTTTCACGGGCCCATAATTTGGGCCCATTTGCCTACATCTTAAACACGCCTGAAGCACTGTACCATACGGCATGCATAAAGTTCCTTTCCTTGTGTACTTCACTTTCTGAGTTATTGTCTGTTCACTAAGTTTTTGTGGTTATTGTTTTAATTTTGAGCATCAGTGTATTTTCTTTCCTTTTTTAAATATTTTCACCTTGTTTTACACTGAGGTGCCAAAGAAAACTGAGAAGGGCGCTACCATTTCCATTACATGACACCAAACCCATGCGCACCCGCAAACGACGTATACATTGAGTGGCCACTTTATTATGACCACCCCCTCGGTACTTCGTTGGGCCACCTTTTACATTTAACACTGCGTCGATTCTTCGTGGCATGCACTCCACGAGATGTTGATATGTGGTTTGTGGAATCTGAGACCATGCTTGATGAATAGCACTTTCCAGGAGGGTGAGATTGCAAGGTTGTGGATCCAGCTGTCTGATGGCTCGTTCAACTTCATCCCACAATTCTCAATGGGGATTATGGGGCCACATAAGCAAAATAAACTCACCGGCATGTTCCTGAAACCAATCCTGTACAATACGAGCACTTTGGCAGGACGCATTATCTTGTTGAAAGCCATTGGAATAAACCATCCACATGACAGGATGCACTTGATCCGCAACGATGTTTAGATATGATGAGCCAGTCAGACGTTGATCAACACGAATTAAAGGGCCCAAAGCATGCCAGGAAAACATTCCCCAAACCATAACGTTGCATCCACCAACTTGAAGGGTTGTAGCAATGCATTAGGGGTCCATGCTTTCGTGCTGTTTCCGCCAAATTCTCACTCGGCCATCGGCATGGTGCAACTGAAAACGTGATTCGTCGGACCACATAATTTGTTTCCAATTATAGACTGTCCAATCCTTGTGCTCCTGTGCGAACTGGAGACGTTTTTTCTTGTTAACTGTAGACAGCAAAGGTGTTCGAATAGGCCTTCGGCTGCCATATCCCATCCGATGCAATGTACGGTGAACAGTGCGTGTAGAGATCTTTTGAGGGGATCCTTGATTAAGATGGTCTGTTATGTGCTGCAATGGGGCCCTTCTGTTGTCTGTTACCAGTCTGCACACTCTCTATTCCGCCCGAGCAGTCACTAGTCGATAACGACCACACGTTGCACGTAGAGACCCAGTTTTTTGGCTGACAGTCCAGTCTTTAAACACTTTAACAACAGCTGCTCTGGAACATTTCACGAATGCGGCAGTTTCGGTGATACTCGCTCCATGGCTCCGAGCTCCTACAATCATCCCACGTTGAAATTCCGTCAAATCGCATTTTTTTACCCATCTCGTCACCCAAAAATCACTTCTACTACTGCCGCAAGCACTAAGCTTCCCCTTTTATACTAGCCTTGCCCTCTGGCGGCAACAGCGTGCAGCCATAGCTCGTTTGCTTAAAACTGTCAGGTGGTCATAATAAAGTAGCCACTCAGTGTATATAGAGGCAAATATCTCCGCAAGCTCGCGTAGCAGCATTCGCAATTCAAATGGCAGCTTATCATGATTTAAGCGATTTCGAACGTGATATGATAGTAGGCGCCCAGGAGATGGATCTCCCCATCTCGGAAATTACCACGAAATTTGGATTTACACGGTCAACAATTTTAAGGGTGCACCTGGACTACACAAACTCAGAGAAAACATCCAGAGTGAGCGACCGGTGTGGCCGTAGAAAAACCCTGGACGATCGTGGATAGCGGCGTCTGGCACGCATCGTAACATCCGTCCGGCGTGCAACATTGCCTCGACTCATAGCACAATTCATTGCTGAGGCCAGTAGCATCATGAGCGTTCGGACAGTGCGTTATATGAGGTTCCGAACCCTACGGGCAACCCAGGTCCTATTACTGACCCGATGACACAAGGCTGTGCGTCTCGCTTGGGGTAGGGAACACCACCATTGGACACAAAAAGACTGGAAAAGTGTAGCTTGGTCCGACCACTCGCGGTATCAACCGTTTCGGACATTTAGCTTACTACGGATGTGGCGACAACCCTCCGAGAAAGTGGATACCGCATGCCTACAAAGGACAGTGCAGGACGGCGGTGGATCTGTTGTGGTGTGGTGTGTTTTCAGCTTGCACGCATTCTCATACGGCAGAAGACCACTCTGACCGGTGGTGGTTACGAAACCATCCTTGGGGATCATTCGCACCAGTTCACGTCATGCAACCTCTTCGACGGGTGCAACCTCTTTCAACACGACATTGCGCCACCACACACGACCACAGCCATCCGATTATAGCTAGGAACATTCCACGGAGTTTGGCATCCTGACTTGTTCCCCTCGTTCGCCGGATTTAAACGCCATCGAACACATTTGGGATGCTGTTCAACGTGCCATCAATGTCAGGAATTCTCCACCGGCGAATATTAGGGAATTGTGGGACGCTCTTCAGGAAGCATGGTGTGCACTGTCTCCACAGTACTACAGAGAGCTCGTGGAATCCATGCCCCGTTGTTCAACATGCCGTCAATGCCAGGAATCCTCCACCAGCGAATATTACAGAATTGTGGGATGCTCTTCAGGAAGCATGGTGTACACTGTCTCTACAGTACTACAGAGAGCTCGTGGAATCCATGCCCCGTTGTTCAACATGCCGTCAATGCCAGGAATCCTCCACCAGCGAATATTACAGAATTGTGGGACGCTCTTCAGGAAGCATGGTGTGCACTGTCTCCACAGTACTACAGAGAGCTCGTGGAATCCATGCCCCGATGTTCAACATGCCGTCAATGCCAGGAATCCTTCACCAGCGAATATTACAGAATTGTGGGACGCTCTTCAGGAAGCATGGTGTGCACTGTCTCCACAGTACTACAGAGAGCTCGTGGAATCCATGCCCCGATGTTCAACATGCCGTCAATGCCAGGAATCCTTCACCAGCGAATATTACAGAATTCTGGGACGCTCTTCAGGAAGCATGGTGTGCACTGTCTCCACAGTACTACAGAGAGCTCGTGGAATCCATGCCCCGATGTTCAACATGCCGTCAATGCCAGGAATCCTTCACCAGCGAATATTACAGAATTGTGGGACGCTCTTCAGGAAGCATGGTGTGCACTGTCTCCACAGTACTACAGAGAGCTCGTGGAATCCATGCCCCGTTGTTCAACATGCCGTCAATGCCAGGAATCCTCCACCAGCGAATATTACAGAATTGTGGGACGCTCTTCAGGAAGCATGGTGTGCACTGTCTCCACAGTACTACAGAGAGCTCGTGGAATCCATGCCCCGTTGTTCAACATGCCGTCAATGCCAGGAATCCTCCACCAGCGAATATTACAGAATTGTGGGATGCTCTTCAGGAAGCATGGTGTACACTGTCTCTACAGTACTACAGAGAGCTCGTGGAATCCATGCCCCGTTGTTCAACATGCCGTCAATGCCAGGAATCCTCCACCAGCGAATATTACAGAATTGTGGGACGCTCTTCAGGAAGCATGGTGTGCACTGTCTCCACAGTACTACAGAGAGCTCGTGGAATCCATGCCCCGATGTTCAACATGCCGTCAATGCCAGGAATCCTTCACCAGCGAATATTACAGAATTGTGGGACGCTCTTCAGGAAGCATGGTGTGCACTGTCTCCACAGTACTACAGAGAGCTCGTGGAATCCATGCCCCGTTGTTCAACATGCCGTCAATGCCAGGAATCCTCCACCAGCGAATATTACAGAATTGTGGGACGCTCTTCAGGAAGCATGGTGTGCACTGTCTCCACAGTACTACAGAGAGCTCGTGGAATCCATGCCCCGTTGTTCAACATGCCGTCAATGCCAGGAATCCTTCACCAGCGAATATTACAGAATTGTGGGACGCTCTTCAGGAAGCATGGTGTGCACTGTCTCCACAGTACTACAGAGAGCTCGTGGAATCCATGCCCCGTTGTTCAACATGCCGTCAATGCCAAGAATCCTCCACCAGCGAATATTACAGAATTGTGGGACGCTCTTCAGGAAGCATGGTGTGCACTGTCTCCACAGTACTACAGAGAGCTCGTGGAATCCATGCCCCGTTGTTCAACATGCCGTCAATGCCAGGAATCCTTCACCAGCGAATATTACAGAATTGTGGGACGCTCTTCAGGAAGCTTGGTGTGCACTGTCTCCACAGTACTACAGAGAGCTCGTGGAATCCATGACACGTTGTTCAACATGCCGTCAATGCCAGGAATCCTCCACCAGCGAATATTACAGAATTGTGGGACGCTCTTCAGGAAGCATGGTGTGCACTGTCTCCACAGTACTACAGAGAGCTCGTGGAATCCATGCCCCGTTGTTCAACATGCCGTCAATGCCAGGAATCCTCCACCAGCGAATATTACAGAATTGTGGGACGCTCTTCAGGAAGCATGGTGTGCACTGTCTCCACAGTACTACAGAGAGCTCGTGGAATCCATGCCCCGTTGTTCAACATGCCGTCAATGCCAAGAATCCTCCACCAGCGAATATTACAGAATAGTGGGACGCTCTTCAGGAAGCATGGTGTGCACTGTCTCCACAGTACTACAGAGAGCTCGTGGAATCCATGCCCCGTTGTTCAACATGCCGTCAATGCCAGGAATCCTTCACCAGCGAATATTACAGAATTGTGGGACGCTCTTCAGGAAGCTTGGTGTGCACTGTCTCCACAGTACTACAGAGAGCTCGTGGAATCCATGACACGTTGTTCAACATGCCGTCAATGCCAGGAATCCTCCACCAGCGAATATTACAGAATTGTGGGACGCTCTTCAGGAAGCATGGTGTACACTGTCTCTACAGTACTACAGAGATAATTAATTAGAGGCGTGCTGTCTCCGTACGATATCATCAAACCAACATCTCTGACTGTACAATAAAAACTTTATTTACAATAAAAGATATGATTTTTAAAAAATATTTAAAATGGCAAGATCTTTTGGGGCTACAATAGCACCCGTCCTCAGAACACCCAACAGTGCCACAGAGCACAGGGAAGCGCCGCAATATATAACCAGTCTCCCCGGGAGACCCACAATACATTTGTTCAAAACCGCAGGTGATGCCAATTGAGGAAAACAGCAGAACAGAAAGTAATATGTACAGATAATATAATTGATTAATTAAGGCCCTCTTCTTCAGTTTTTTGAATGGGAGAAGTAATTATTTTTCTCCATTGTCTAGGAACAAAAACAGGTAAGTCCAAGTTACAACAGGTAGTACCATAAGAAATTATATACAGACTCTCGGTATAAAAGACGGTTTGTTTGTTAACGTTGGAGGAAAGTACTATTGTATTAGGCCAATCAGGAAAGTAACCTCCCTGGCGAACAGCTGTAGTAAATGAAGTAGAAATGCAATCAGTTCGAAGTGCATATTTGTGTTCAGACAATCTAATGTTCAGACTTCTAAGGGTAGAACCTATGTAGTATTTGACATCTTCGTTAGGAGCCGAGGGAAGCAATGGGATACGATATATTCCTGCTTTATTCAAAGTGGCGACTTGATCTCTGTCGTTACACGTATGGTAGAAAAAATGTTTTTGGTGCAAATTCCAAATTTAATATTGTATTTATTACATACCTTCCGCAATATGGAAACTACGGGAGGGATGAAGTCAACTTTACCAACGTATATAGGAAAAACGACCTCCGTTGACAACGTCGTAAATCTTAGTCTTTGAAATTTCTGTAGAAGTTCCCGAAAGAAGCAGGCGGGATATCCAAATGATATGGCCATGTTCTGTATAAGAGCTAGTTCGTCCTGACGTATCTTACGGGTAGAGGAATGAGTAAATGCTCGTTTAATTAAAAAGCGTAAGGCTGAAGCTTTGTGTTCCGGGGGTGCGAAGAGACAAAAGGTATAAGACAAGGTGTGAAGGTCGGTTTTCTATAGACAGATAATTTGATAAGGTTTGAAGTCAAGTCACGAGTTAATAAAATATCCAGGAAGGGTAATATACCATTTTGTTCAAGTTCCATTGTGAAGGTGATAGTAGGATATTGGTTGGAAAGACATGTGGTAAATTCGTTCAGAAGTAACATGGAGTGAGGCCAGAAGAACTTGAACAAAATGGTATATTACCCTTCCTGGACATTTTATTAACTCGTGACTTGACTTCTAACCTTATCCAATTATCTGTCTATAGAAAACCGACCTTCACACCTTGTCTTATACCTTTTGTCTCTTCGCACCCCCGGAACACAAAGCTTCAGCCTTACGCTTTTTAATTAAACGAGCATTTACTCATTCCTCTACCCGTAAGATACGTCAGGACGAACTAGCTCTTATACAGAACATGGCCATATCATTTGGATATCCCGCCTGCTTCTTTCGGGAACTTCTACAGAAATTTCAAAGACTAAGATTTACGACGTTGTCAACGGAGGTCGTTTTTCCTATATACGTTGGTAAAGTTGACTTCATCCCTCCCGTAGTTTCCATATTGCGGAAGGTATGTAATAAATACAATATTAAATTTGGAATTTGCACCAAAACATTTTTTCTACCATACGTGTAACGACAGAGATCAAGTCGCCACTTTGAATAAAGCAGGAATATATCGTATCCCATTGCTTCCCTCGGCTCCTAACGAAGATGTCAAATACTACATAGGTTCTACCCTTAGAAGTCTGAACATTAGATTGTCTGAACACAAATATGCACTTCGAACTGACTGCATTTCTACTTCATTTACTACAGCTGTTCGCCAGGGAGGTTACTTTCCTGATTGGCCTAATACAATAGTACTTTCCTCCAACGTTAACAAACAAACCGTCTTTTATACCGAGAGTCTGTATATAATTGCTTATGGTACTACCTGTTGTAACTTGGACTTACCTGTTTTTGTTCCTAGACAATGGAGAAAAATAATTACTTCTCCCATTCAAAAAACTGAAGAAGAGGGCCTTAATTAATCAATTATATTATCTGTACATATTACTTTCTGTTCTGCTGTTTTCCTCAATTGGCATCACCTGCGGTTTTGAACAAATGTATTGTGGGTCTCCCGGGGAGACTGGTTATATATTGCGGCGCTTCCCTGTGCTCTGTGGCACTGTTGGGTGGCCTGATGACGGGTGCTATTGTAGCCCCAAAAGATCTTGCCATTTTAAATATTTTTTAAAAATCATATCTTTTATTGTAAATAAAGTTTTTATTGTACAGTCAGAGATGTTGGTTTAATGATATCGTACGGAGACAGCACGCCTCTAATTAATTATCTCCTATACGTACGAATTTTTAACAAGTATTACTACAGAGATCTCGTGGAATCCATGCCCCGTTGTTCAACATGCCGTCAATGCCATGAATCCTCCACCAGCGAATATTACAGAATTGTGGGACGCTCTTTAAGAAGCAGTGTGTACACTGTCTCTACAGTACTACAGAGAGCTCGTGGAATCCATGCCCCGTTGTTCAACATGCCGTCAATGCCAGGAATCCTCCACCAGCGAATATTACAGAATTGTGGGACGCTCTTTAGGAAGCATGGTGTACACTGTCTCTACAGTACTACAGAGAGCTCGTGGAATCCATGCCCCGTTGTTCAACATGCCGTCAATGCCAAGAATCCTCCACCAGCGAATATTACAGAATTGTGGGACGCTCTTCAGGAAGCATGGTGTACACTGTCTCTACAGTACTACAGAGAGCTCGTGGAATCCATGCCCCGTTGTTCAACATGCCGTCAATGCCAGGAATCATCCACCAGTGAATATTACAGAATTGTGGGACGCTCTTCAGGAAGCATGGTGTGCAATGTCTCTACAGTACTACATAGAGCTCGTAGAGTCCACTCCGATCGCGTTGCTGCCGTTCTCGAGGAAGACCAACGTGGTATTAGAGAAATATCCCAGCTTTTTTTTTTTGGCACTCCAGTGTATGTATAAGGCTTAAACGATCACCGTGAGCAACTCTAAGTGCTATAAACAATCGTCCGTCCCTACTTTAGAGCTACTGGCTCGAGAGCAGAAAAAGAGCCAATGACATCAAACAAGCACACCATATATACCTCATCCAAGGCCCAAACCCGAGCGCACCTGCTCGGACGACTAGCCAACAACCTACGCCTCTGACCACACGGCCACGGGGTCGACATTTTTTACCTTCAAAGCAAAAAAGAGAGAGAGAGAGAGAGAGAGAGAGAGAGAGAGAGAGAGAGAGAGAGAGACCACATTGAGTTTTACGTAGAAACTGATGTTTAATTAAGCATTTCTTACTTTGGAACTGATATTTAATGAAATATACCCAAATTAGGAACAGGCGACAGCTTATAACCCTCCGAGTTGCTGATGGTGATCGTTAAATCTCGAAACAAACATGAAATACACTGACGGAAAAAAATCCCAACACCACGAAAAAATAGTTGTAGAAAAATGAAATGGCTGCAATACATTTGTATAGGTAACATATTTAATCGATTAAGGTTTCAAGATCACAGCTTATTGCAAGCGCGAGAAGAGCCATTTTAAATGTGAAATGCTGGTACATTAATAACCGGTGTAACCCCCAGAATGTTGAATGCAATCACGCAAACGTTCATGCATTGTGTCGTGCAGGTGCTGCATGTCAGTTTGTGGGATGGAGTTCCATGCCTGTTGCACTTGGTCGGTCAATACTGGGACGGTTAATGCTGGTTGGGGGTGACACTGGAGTTGTCGTCCAATGATGTCCCATACGTGCTCGATTGGTGAAAGATCTGGTGATCTAGCAGGCCACGGCAACATGTCGACACTCTGTAGAGCATGTTGGGTTACAACAGCGGTATGCGGGCGAGCGTTATCCTGTTGGAAAACACCCACTGGAATGCTGTTCATGAATGGCAGCACAACAGGTTGAATCACCAGACCGACGTACAACTGTGCCGTCAGGGTGCGTGGGATAACCACGAGAGTGCTCCTGCTGTCATAGGAAATTGCTCCCCAGACCATAACTCCAGGTGTAGGTCCAGTGTGTCTCGGCCGCAGACAGGTTGGTTGCAGGCGCTCACCTGGCCTCCTTCTAACCAACACACGGCCATCACTGGCACCCAGGCAGAACCGGCTTTCATCAGAAAACACAACAGATCTCCACTCCGTCCTCCAATGAGCTCTAGCTTGACACCACTGACGTCGCAAACGGCAGTGGTTTGGAGTAAGTGGAATGCACGCTACAGGGCGTCTGGCTCGGAGCTGTCCTTCAAGTAACCGATTTGTAACAGTTCGTTGTGTCACTGTGGTGGCAACTGCAGTTCGAATTGCTGCCGCAGACGCGGTACGATGCGCCACAGCCATACGCCGTACACGGCGGTCTTCCCTCTCAGTAGTGCCGCGTGGCCGGCCGGAACCCGGTCTTTTTGAGGCAGTACCTTCCCTTGACCACCGCTGCCAACAATCATGCACAGTGGTTACATTCCTGCCAAGTCGTTCTGCAATATTGCGGAAAGAAAATCCACCTTCTCGTAGCCCTATTACATGACCTCGTTCAAACTCCGTGAGCTGTTGATATTGGCTTCTTCGTCTTCTTAAAGGCAGTCTTGACTAACATCAACACACTATGTCGAATCTCAACGATAACTAACGCTCACGAACGTTACAGCGCGTATTTACAGCAAACCTGCTTTGCATGTTCCGAGGGGCGCTACTAGCGCCACACGTATGCGCCGAGCGCGAAATTTGCATAGACGTCATCTTACAGATGTACTCTCACCGCCTACCAACTTTCGTTTATCTAACACAACCCCTTCTTGGTGTTGGGATTTTTTTCCGTCAGTGTATTTCAGAAGCCCCAGTGGCTCAGTGATCTAAGTGCTGGCATCTGACCATTCGTCTGAGATTGGGTCCGGGTTCGAATCCTGTTGAAGCATGGATGTTGTGTTTGTCTTACGGCTCTGGCTCACTCCCTTCCATGGAACCAGTAGCCCTAAATTAGAGACGGGAGACTCCTAACACCCCATCGAGCTGCTCACGGTGGTCGCTGCATTCCTCCCCTTCAAAAAAATATTTCACTCTTCTTCTTTATTCAGTTTTTGTACAAAGTTTTTATTTTTAGATGCGTTTATCTAAATTATGAATAAAACAAGAAAGATGACGCAGAATTCTTGAGTGTAATGATCGCGCCTTTTTTAAATTCTTTACGTTACTAAAAATAAATTTCGAAAGCTAATATTTGAATCGAAGGAAATTGCAAAAAGAAAGTGCATTAACACTTCTAAGGGAAAAACGGTGTATTATTTACAATTCACAATACGCGCAGTGTTCTATATAGCGAGCGAAACCAGTTACGAAGGAAATTTCTTCCACCGAATTTATTGAATCGATAAAACATTTTTTTGATTGGAGGTTTAACGACCACCGTGAGCACCTCAATGGGCTATAAGCAGTCGCCCGTCCCTAATTTAGGGTCACTGGTTCCAGGGAAGGGAGAGAGCCAGCGCCGTAAGACAAACACAACATCCATGCCTCACCGGGATTCGAACCCGGACCCCGTTCAGACGAATGAGCAGAGGCCATCGCTTAGACCACTGCGCCACCGGGGCGGCGATAAAACATTTGCAAGAACAGATAGCTGAATACGCTCCCTAGCGGTAATGTGCGTTACGAAACCTTACAAATTACACGCAAGGTGTTCCCCACAGCTGAAAAAAAAATGTTCTTCATGGAGAATGGTATACTACCAAGAAAAGAATTTTTTAATCGGACATTTACAACATTACCTCTTGCAAATAGAAATATACACTGACGCCCTCAGCGGCAGAACTCTGAGTTACAACAAAGAAGGTAGTATACGCAAAATATTCATCTAAGCGGTAATTATGGGATAGAAAAAGATTTTTTTAACTGCGACTTTTAGAAACATTGATAGTAAGAAGAAGATTTTTACGTATATATCCTAACGAGAAAACTTTGCATTATTTAAAATGGTTAATGTCCGCAATCTTTACCATCACCACAGGAAATAGTTTGTTTGGAGGTTTAACGACCACCGTTAGCAACGCGATGGGCTATAAGCAGTCGCCCGTCCCTAATTTGGGGCCAATGGTTCCAGGTAAGGGAAAGAGCCAGTGCTGTAGGAAAACGCATCATCCATGCGTCACAGGATTCGAACCCAGACCCAACTCGGACGAATTATCAGAAACCGGCGCTTAGATCACTACGCACCGGGGCGGCCAGAAAAAGATTGAAATGGTCGCAGAAATTTTGATTTGAAGCCGGAAATAGTATTTAATCCGTGCGTTACGTTCATACTACTTCCACTTAAGAAGAAAAAATCAACGTATACATTTTTTTCAAATGCACTAAAAATGTTATGACAAGTAGCAATAAAATAAATAAATAGAAAGCTTCTGTTCTGAAAGCCCGAGGTAGAGCTTATTAATAAAATATAGCTTATTAATAAAATATTTTCTGCAAATAGTGTTTCCATTATTTTGATAAACCCCAGTACATGTGGGACATTCGTGCTAATTCCAATTTAAATTATTATGTGTACATTATGAGAAAACTGCTGCAGTTGCTAAAGTTCGAAGCACAAGATGGTCGTTAATCAACCAAAAGAAAATGACAAAATAAACTTTCATCAGAACATTAGTAAGATATCAATTATTTTAAAGCATATTTTTCGATGAACATCAAAGATCAGAACAGTAATAAGAGTATCATGTTAATTGCCGTTTTTGTTGTTTTATTTCAGGTACAGTCCGAGATCCGCAAAATTTGTCAGCGATTCAATACAAATCCGAACCAGCTCTTCCAAACGAACAACTCGCTTCTGACGCAGTCGCTAACATACCTGAGCAAGGGAAGAAGCTCAGTCCAGTCGCTTCATTCCTCAGGAGGTGAGTATTTTCAACATTTTAAACTCCCCAATGTTTGCGCGAATTCTTAACGTAGCAGTAATTTGCGCGATTCGCACAGACGCGTTGAAACTTCTCTCCCCCAGAAAGGAACATCTGCTGATGTACACCGACTGATCACTGAATTATGATCACCTCTATCAAAAGTGGATGATCGTGTTATTTCCGGGAGGGCGCGATTAGTCGACGATGTATTGGGTTGGTGCGTATGAAATGTCCGGTAGAGGACCGGCCCACGTGGACGGCGAGAACGGAAAAGTAGGACAACTTACCTAGGCAAAATAATCCCCCTCGGCATCGACACATATTTGCCATATGTCCGGCAAAACCATGATCCCGGAACGAAAAAGTCTTGTGGCTGGGACTCGAAAAAGTCATCAACTGTACGTTGAACCTCGTTGTCTGTCGTGAACTGTTTCCCGGACAGGGAGTGATTCAGGCAACGAAACAGATGATAGTCTGTCGGATACAAGTCCAGGAAATAGGCAAGATAAGGCAGTGGTTCATTGCCCAAGGCACTTAGTGTCGGCATCGTTCGTTGTGTGACATGAGGGCGGGAGTTGTCCTGGAGCAGAAGAACACCATGTCTGTTGACCAAAGCCAGTTGTTTCTGCAGCAGTTTCCCGTGCATCTGGTGTAATTCAGCACAATAATGTTTTGCAGTGACGGTTTGGCCTCTTGCCAAGAAACTCCGATGCATAATCCCGGCTATGGACCACCAGACAAAGAGCATCATCTTCCTGATGTGTAGGGGTGGCTTAGGATGCCGTCCAGCAGGCTATGCCTTGCTTAACCATTGTGCAGATCCTTTCCGATTATCACAAAGTACCCACTTCTCGTCGCATGCCACGATTCGATGCAGTAGAAGATCCGGTTTATTCCTGACAAGCAGCGACGTGCAGACTTCCAAACGCAAAGTCTTGTTGGCAGTTGTCAACGCATGCGGCAGCCACGTGTCCAGCTTTTTAACCTTACCCAGGGCAGCCAGACGCCGAGCAACTGTATGTCATGTGGTGGACACCTACCTCTGCCTCTATCTCACGACACGTTTTTCGGGGGTCCGCTTCAACCACACGTAACAGAACATCGTCAAAAACAGCAAGAGGTCGATGACCACGTGCTTGGTTTTGCAGGTCCGTATCTCCGCTTCGAAGCTTCACAAACCATCGCCGAATGGTTCGTCCATTGGCTGTATTCCCCCCAAACGCTTTGTTAATGTTCGGGGAGAATACAGCAAAGAAAAAAAATACAGCAACTTTGGCATTCGGCAATTCCTGCGGAATGGCCCAGTTTAAATTCATACAGGAAGATGTTTCTTAAACCTGGCGTCTGCATGTTTCCTTTGCAAGCCACGTTACGTCCAAACAAACCTCGCCTGAACCTTGTTCTTCACACAAAAGCTAGCTATTTATAGTAACTCTGTGGCGTAATACCCGGAACACCTGTGGGTGGTTCCATTCCGCTGTGGTGGGGGACTGTCTCCACAGCTCGTTCGCACCAACCCAATCCTAATATATCATTTGCTAGAACCGTCCTCCGTGCCACTTTTTAAGTCGTCATAGCAACAACCGAGAAACAAATGTTTGTGACGTCATGCTTAGCTTTTCGTGTTTTCGTGTAGGTGACGTCCTCACCTACACGCGCACAGTCCACTCGTATATCGCTTTGTTTTTTTCTCATAGCAACAAAGAACACAGCTGCTGGTGTGACGTCATTTAATCCAAATCATTCTCACATGACGTCGGAGATGCGTTATGTCACACGGTCAACTCTTTAGAGACACGAAAACTTTACCTCGGGAATTTTGGTTCACTATCTGAACCGGTGTTTAGCCATATGTATGTGGCAATGTCAAGAGTACGACGATCTGACGACGTCAAGGTAAAAATAGTTCACGGAAATTGATACAGGGTTCACAGTCAGTGTATACGAAAAATGTTCTGTATAAGGAAGTGTTGACGAAATAGGGACTGAAGGTTTTACAAAACACATAGCAAACAGACAGACCGTCGTATCAAATTCCATAACTGACTGCTCGCGAAATTTTCAGAAAGCTGTGAGCCAGCGTCGCCATCTACTGACGTGGAACTCAAAAACTCAATAAATAAATGTCAGTAATTCCTGTATCATAAATTTTATTTTTCCCCGTCATTATTGACGGGCTTTCATCTGGTAGCATATATAAGGTGTGAGTGGAGCAGTATGTAGTAAAATTCCGAGGGTGGTATGTAAACGGAATAGTTTATCGGACTTGGAGAAAGAACAGATTGTGGGAGCTCGGAGAGCGGGTGTCTTGATTTCCCAAACGGGCTGAACTGGTGGGTAGTTCGCCACCCGCTGTAGTTAAAGTGTATCAGGACGTAGGTGAAAATGGTCAAACAATAAGCCTAAGGCAAAACTGCACAGGACAACGAAAGGTTGAGTTGATGTGAAAGATGGCCAACAACATAACACAGCATGGTTCAACAGCTGACTATCCAACACAACAGGGGTAAATCCAGAACAGCATCTGTCATGGCAATGGGTCGCATGCTCGCACGTATGGGATACAACAACTGTCAACACCGACAATATCCTCTCCTAACCACAGTTCATCGGCGCAAAAGACTCACCTGGTACAAAGATCATTCAAAGTGGACGTCGGATGATTGGAAAAAGGGTGCTGGTTTGACGAGTTGCATTTTTACTCCACTCCGTGGATGGTTGTGTACGTATTTGGCGACAACAACATGAGGCACATGATCCATCCTGCATGGTCTCTATAGTGCAAGCTGATGGATGAGGTTGTATGGTGTGAGGTATGTTTACCCGTCAGGAACTTGGACCCCTGGCGCTTGTGGAACAAGGTATGACTGGTGAACACTGCCGTGAACTACTATAGCTGACTCAGTACACTCAGTAATGTTGCACCTTTTCAAGAATGGCGATGGTGTCTTCCAAAATGACAGTGCGCCGAGCCACAGGTCTAATGTTGTGAAGTAATGATTTGAGGAACACAGTTCAGACTTCCAGCATATTGTTTGGCCTCCGAACTCCCCAGATATCAATCCCATAGAGCACTTCTGGGACACTATGAAACGGCATATCAGGTGTTTTGATACCACCAATTACCTCCATATGCATTGAAGGCCGCATTACACACAGCTTGGCTGGCCATACCTCCCAACTACCTTCCGGCATCTTATTGAATCGATGCCACGTCGGATGGCTGCTGTACTAAAGGAGGACCTACGAAGTATTAGGTAGGTGGTCATAATTCGGTGATGACTCAGTGTAAGTGTTAGCAAAGGCGTTAAAGGGTACAATTCGCCTGTTGCCGGGTTGTACGATGCTCTGGCCTCTAATCATTCGTCGGAGATGGGTCCAGGTTCGAATTCCGGGTGAGGCATTGATGCCATGTTTGTCCTTTCGCCCCCCCCCTTTTTTTTTTGATTGGAGGTTTAACGACCACCGTGAGCAACTCAATGGGCTATAAGCAGTAGCCCGTCCCTAATTTAGGGTCACTGGTTCCAGGGAAGGGAGAGAGCCAGAGCCGTAAGACAAGCACAACATCCATGCCTCATCGGGATTCGAACCCGGACCCCGTTCGGACGAATGATCAGAGGCCATCGCTTAGACCACTGCGCCACCTGGGCGGCCCTTTCTTGGAACCCGTTGCCTTATATTAGGGAGGGGCGACTGCTTATAGCCCATCGAATGGTCGTTAAATCCGCCATCCCCTTCCTCAGTGATATAACTTTACTCCTCCTAGCTGGAAAGCTGAGGAGAAAACGGTTGCAAAATAGTCATCGTAATGAATAGTATCTTACTGAGATAGGATTTTTCCAAGGGACTTTTAGAATTGGAGGTATTCTTTCAAATAGGAATATATGCTAACGCCCTCTGGCGGCAGAAGTGTGAATAACAGAAAATAAAAAAATGTTCAAGAAGTATTCTTCATAGCGAAAGCTATGCGAAGGAAAGAGAATTTTTCAAATGCGACTTCTGCAAGAATAGATAGGGAGAGAAAAAGCTTTTACATGTACCACTTCGCGGGGGCAAATGCGCATTATTCAAAAAGAATAATATTCCCAATCTTCACCGTAGCAAATAGCATACAGTTAAAAGCCATTTTTTTTTCAATCTAATCTTTAGAAACAGAAATGCACACGTGGGTCATCTAACAGCAGAACTGAGAATGTAAAAAATTAAAAGGAAAAAGCAAAATGTTCCCAAAGTAAATGGTATCTGAAGTAAAAAAAAAAAAAAAAAGAAGAAGAAGAATTAAATCGGATCTTTAGAAGCAGATATATCAACAAAATTAGATTATGCAGTTGTTCCCCCCTGGTAGGTCAATTGTGTTACTTTGTGCAGGAAATTCCAATAATTTTGTTTTCTTAGTTAGCTGGATCTGCCCGAAAAGTAATTTTTTCGACCGTGATTTTACATACGCAGATATGGCTGCAAATATGTCATGAACAAAAGCATGAACTTACACACTCTAGTTGCAAAATTGTGGGTGACAAAATATTAGAAATCATATGTAAAATTTTCTTCACCAGATAGGCTGTTCGACAAAGTAAGAATTTTTCAAATCCCACTGTTACAAGCAGTGATATAGAAAAAAATATGATATATATCCAAACGCCATTAGCGAAAAAACTGTGTATTATTATGAGCAGAGAATATGCGCAAAAAGTTTTCCTTGTTATCTGACAAGGAAAGAATTTTCAGGAGCGCAGATATTGCTGCAAATACATGGGGAAACAGAATTATACATTGCGCCCCCTAGTGATAAAAGTGTTTTAAACGAAAAATCAGGAATTATTTCTAAAGCATTCCACATCTCGAACTGGACCCGACGAATCGTTCAAATCGGGCTTTTGGAAGCACAGATATCGAGGGAAATGCAATTTAAATTTTTTAGTCCTCCAGTGGAAAAACTGTATTTCTTGAAAATGAACCACTGTACTGAAGTGGTCTCCGTTTCAATGGTATCTGCATTTACGTCCTCTAGCGACGAAGTTATGTACCAACTGGTAAAAAAGACCACTGTGCGAGGATCATCGTTCTCACATTTCAGGCTTTCCAATGCAAAAATAATTTTTAAAATCGCACTAACTGGTGCAGAGATATCGTATCCACAGGAGCCGGCTGACGAACGGACACAGTTATATTAGAAGCACGTACTTCTTTTATCAAACGACATCCTAAAAGGTTGTCATACAGAGTGATGATGTGCAGCATTTCGTAAAATCTCTTGACGAGGTTCGGCGGCATTTAGCAGACTCACGGTCTATTTAAACAATCGCACGTATCTTTCGGAATATATATTGCAGCACGCGAAACACGACTGACTAAAATCTTGTTTAATTTGCATTTAGCAACTGACACTTATTGATGCAAAGAAATTTCATGTACACTACTGTATGTGAAAATTGCAACACCAAGAAAGAACCGCGCTGTTCAAATGAAATTTATATCACAGATACAAATTTTGAAGATGACAATCCGATTTTTGGTGTAAATGTGACAAAGATGGTAAGTCAGATAAAATCCGAAAACTTGAAAATTTCATCGTCCTGGAGCGGAACTCGAACCTGCGTCTCCCAGATAGCGCCCGTGTATGCTAACTACTACACCACCCAGAACGGCCAAGTCTCAAGTTTCCGATCAATTTGAATATAACCATCACAGGATTCGTTAGTCGAAGCAACCGGCATTCATGTTCAGCGAATCTGGAGGTTGAGAATCCTATCCCGTTATTGCCCGGAGAAGCAGATAAATCATGAAAAGAAATACGGGATTACACCATATAATACAAATTTTGAAGATGACAATCCGGTTTTTGGTGTAAATGAGACAAGGATGGTAAGTCAGATAAAAATCCGAAAACTTGAAAATTTCATCGTCCTGGAGCGGAACTCGCGTCTCCCAGATAGCGCCCGGGTATGCTAACCACTACACCACCCAGAACGACCAAGTCTCAAGTTTCCAATTAATTTGAATATAACCATCACAATATTCAATGCAAGATTTTTTTCGCTTCAAAACCTAGTATCATGCGAAGACACTTCGAGCAACAATAACAGCCTATAAACAGCGTGGCATTGAATAGAATAGGTTTTTGATATCTTCCTGGGGAATAGCCGGCCAAATTGCTTCTACGAGAGACAAGAGTTCATTTGCCGTGACTGGCGGAGGCGCTTGACGGGACAGTCGCTTAGCTACCATGTCCCAGATATGTTTGATCGAGGACATATCCGGCGGACGTGCAGGACAAGGAAGAAGCGGAATCTGCCGAGCATGGGAGAGGTCTTGCACATTTTGGGCCACATGTGGCCAAGTATTTTCCTGCTGGGATATAGCGTGAGGACAACTGTGAAGGAAGGGTATCACCTCTGCCTGAGGTGATACACTTCGCATGCCTAGAAGAAGGGGTATAGGTGATACCCTTCACCTGAAGAAGGAACACGGTGTCTTACTATACCCCTTCTTCGGCGTCGGGGCATAGTGAGACACAAAAAACACCCATTCATCTAAATGTCGGCTCTTCACTGATTGCAACATCTAGTTTGAGCCAACTCTTCACTGATTGCAACATGTAGTTTGAGCCAGCTCTTCACTGATTGCAACATTTAGTTTGAGCCAGCTCTTCACTGATTGCAACATCTAGTTTGAGCCAGCTCTTCACTGATTGCAACATCTAGTTTGAGCCAGCTCTTCACTGATTGCAACATCTAGTTTGAGCCAGCTCTTCAATGATTGCAACATCGAGTTTGAGCCAGCTCTTTATATCCAAGACCGGACAGTTCAGAGGGCGCTGCTCCGAAACCGCATTCGCATTTTCACTGATCATTTGTATGTCCCAACCTGTTGTGCATAAACTGTTAAGTTTCAAGCTAATACCAGCAGTCCTTCGTGGTGTTGCAGTTTTCACAAACAGTACTGTAGTTCGTTGGCTTTCAGACTTCGGATCTTCTACAGGTAAGTATCTTAATGTTCCTCAAACGATTTCGTCTGTAAGCAAGTTTTCGATAAAAATGCACGCTCTTGAACTGAGTTCTGTATCCTAATTAGTCTGTCGGATCGTCCGATGATCGAGTGGTCTAGGACGTGAGCTTCCCCGCACTGTTAGTTCGGGTTTCAAATCCCCGATAGACACGAAAGTTGTGTTCGTAGTTATGGCATTTGTTCCATACCTTTCCTGGAACCAGTGGCCATTAATTAGGCGGGAGCGATTCCCCTTTGTCTTAAAAACTCATTGGGTCGTTCAGCCTCAAAAAATAAAGATTTCGGACACATTGAACAAGACATGACGCTGAAATGACAACACACATGGAATAGAGGACCGACAGAGGGCGCTTTTGTTTCGCCACTTTGATTTGGAGGAACAGAAATCCGTCAATCTAGGTGTCCGGGTTGTCAGAGGCGGAGGTTTCTGACCAGTGTCCCGAGAACAGCCCGATGAGGCATGGGAGATGTTTGTCTTACGGTACTGGATCTATCCCTTTCCTGGAGGCAGTGAAGCTAAATTAGGAAAGGGGGCTGCTTTTATCCCATATAGTTGCTCATGGTGATCTTTAAATCACGAAATTAAAAAAAGTGGAAAAACACAAACCGGTTTATGTAGCAAAAGGAACACATTGTATGCATAAGTAGTTAGTGTTCCCTTTAATCCTTTTTCTCGGCGGAATTCCCGAAATAATCGGTTCATTTTCTCGTGAAAGCCAGCTTTCTCAGATACCCACGTAGACACTCTGTTTCAGTTAAATACAGCTTATGCTGTATCTAAGTAAAGAAATAAATAAATATCGTGCTTCGCATACTGAGAAGAAAAGAGTTCAGTAAACTTGCACTGGTTTCTTTTATTTCTTGTTTGGTGCCACTAAATTAATCATCGCAAATCTGCTGCGAGAAGAAGGGGCGGAGAACTTCCTCGTTAAGATGGCTTGTTGCTGATTGCCTTCTTGAAGGTTCTCTCTAATCATGGATTTACAAAAAGAAAGTGACAACTAAATCCTTCTTTGCAATGAATACAACATTATCCCACCACATACTTCTCTTCACTAACTCCCTCCAAAAAACTACTGCGTTTTCTTTGCAGATGCATGAAGCAATCGTCGTAGGATAAAGTTCTAAAAACTTCGGTTATTGTTATTTCGCGAAAGAACTGAAGAACCGTTACATTCCAAGGAGATGATTAAGGTGAGGGTGAGAGTGGTTATTTCGGCTTATAAATTCGTCATGTCCACAACAGAAGGTTTCAACATTTAAGGTCGAGTGGTCAGAGGTGTAGGTCCCTGTATAATTGTCCGAGTTGGGCCCAGATGAGGAACGAATGTTATGTTTTTGTTACAGCACTGTTTCTCTCCCTACCCTGGAAGCAGTAGCCCTAATTTAGGGACAGTCAAAAGCTCATAGTCTAAGTTCCAGTGGTGGTCCTTAAACACAGAAAAAAGAATTAAGACCGAACAGTCAGATGCACAGGCGTGTGGAAAATCGTTCGAGTTCGGCCTGGGCTTTTTTTCGGCGGAGATTTTCTGTTCATGGATGACAAATCAAAGCCTTCTGAGATTGTAGCACGGTCTTAAATGTCAGGGCAATGGAAATTCCGACGAACTGTTATGACGAAAACCTGATCATCCCGACTAGTGTTCAGTTTTCCTACTATTTGCGGTGTCGTGGTCTTGTGATCCCATCGTACAATCCATGCCAACGTTCGCCTATCCCTATCTGTCATCTTCGTATGGCATCGACAATTTGCACGTTTGGAGGAAACGCCGTGCCTGATATGTAGTCGTAATCTTCGATGCAGTTCTTCGTGTTACACCTGTTTCTGTCGTTCTAGTTAGTGAAGCTCCTGTAAGATGCAAGACGTGAACCAATGATCATGCCCCCCTTTTTTTTTTCTTGAGGTCACTAAGAACTGACATTGTCGACAACAGCTGTTTTCACCTGCGATTGTGGTATCACTACGTGATACCCGACATCGTACTTGCACCCTTCATCAAGTCGTTCAGAAAATAATGGCCGATTTTCTGCGGTGCCACATTCAACTCCCCCACAATGCTTGCAGACCAAACCGCTCGCAGTGCCATTCGCACGAGTTGAAGCGCGACTCAGACGCCACATACACGCCATAATCGGTTGAGATGTTGTCGTTTCTACTCGTCTGAGAGTGGTCTGTACAACATGTTAGGAAGGAGTGAGTTGCGGGTGATTATGCTTCATGAGTTCAAATTGGGTCGAAATGCAGGAGAAATCTACCGTAATATGGTCGAGGAGGCAACATCTGAACGTACTGCTCGTCGGTGGTTTGAAAAGTTTCATTCCGGTCACACGAGCCTACAAGATGAGGAGGACCGAGGATGACATTCGATCATTGATAACGACGCTCTGAAGTTAAATGCGGAGGCAAAATCTCACGTCAGTCAGATAACTCGCGAAACAATACAATGTGTCGGTGTCAACAGTTTCCGAGCAATCTCTACCAAATTAGTAAGATCAAGAAGTTCGATACGTGGTTCAACACGAACTGACGGAGCATCAGAAACAACAACGGTTCGGAATGTGCAATGGAAAGGATCTTCTATTTCATCTCGTTGTAACCTGTTTTGAAAAGTGGGTGCTATACGACAACCGTAAGCTGTCTGGACAGTGGCTGAATCATGGTGAACCACCGCCACTTCCCAAACCAAGGTTGACGGCAAAAAAGGTTTTGTTGACAGTGTAGTGGACTGTTCACAGTGTCATTACACTACAGGTTCTTGAATGCTGGTAAAAGCATTACCTCAGTCACATACTGTGAAGAAACTGACCGAATGCACCAGAAGCTCTGTTCAGGGCCTTCACAAACTGAGAGGACGCAAAAATTGCATTGCGGGACTTTCTTACATAAAGGGAGCCAAATTAATTCCGGACTGGCATTGAAGCACTTGTCATTCACGGGCAGAGGTGTGTAGCTGCTGAAGGCGGCTATTCCGAATAAAACGAGGTTGTGTGTTATAAGGTATGTATGTCTCTTTCCCTTCTACCCTCCAAATCGGCCATTACTTTTCGAACGACCTGGTATATACTTCACATCGCAAGCGACGTCGACCCCGTGATTTGTATATGGTGCCACCGAATATTGCGGTGCATTAGGTGTATTGCAGTCGGCGTCTCCATTATTTTGATAAACCCAGGTAGCTACATGCATGTGTTAACAATCCTCGTCAGTTAAATCTGGTTAGCCACAGAACACGGTGTATGATAGTCAGGTGATACAACTCCCCATACAGTTAACAATTGTGATACAACTCCCCATACAGTTAACAATTCGAAAAATGGACAGTTAATGTCACAGCTCACCAGGGGGCATGAAGCAGTTGTGGGCCGAACGTTTTACCCTAATCATCATAGGAATACATAGTGTTTATGATTTCTTCAATGCTAGATCTGTATTTATCACTAGTATATTTTATTAATTACTTTGGGCCGCCCAGGTGGCGCAGTGGTCTAAGCGATGGCCTCTGATCATTCGTCCGTAAGGGGTCCGGTTTCGAATCCCGGTCAGGCATGGATGTTGTGTTTGTCTTACGGCACTGGCTCTCTCCCTTCCCTGGAACCAGTGACCCTAAATTAGGGACGGGCGACTGCTTATAGCCCATTGAGTTGCTCACGGTGGTCGTTAAACCTCCAATCAAAAAAAAAATTACTTTGCGTAGTTATGTGGTGTTGAACATCTTCTACAGGGCCGCCCCGGTGGCGCAGTGGTGTAAGCCATGGCCTCTGATCATTCGTCCAAACGGGGTCCGGGTTCTAATCCCGGTGAGGCGTGGATGTTGTGTTTGTCTTACGGCACTGGCTCTCTCCCTTCCCTGGAACCAGTGACCCTAAATTAGGGACGAGCGACTGCTTATAGCCCATTGAGTTGCTCACGGTGGTCGTTAAACCTCCAACCAAAAAAAAAAAAAATCTTCTACAGGAGTTAAAGCACGTCAACTCTTTTTAATTTAGAACATGACTAAAATTTTAGACTAAAAGCTATGTGCCGAACTAGGATCAGTTCAATTCTTACGTTTTTGTTATGGGGCGAACGGGTTTTCTATAGAACTGTCGGACAGGTTATTCGACATGTAAAAAATGTGTATGAACTTTTAACGCCCCAACAGATGAAAACTGATCACTAATTTACCCTTTGATATCAGTAGAACTCTAGCAGTGCAAGTTGTTTACTTTATGTATATCTCCATTTATATGTGTATAAATGGCGGCGCGCTTGGAACAATAGCAATCACGCATAGATAAATAAACATTTCGGTTGTTTTTTTTTTCCTAATATCAGGTAATCCCAAAAATACTGTCGATTTTTCAACTTGTGAAGAAAAGAAAGAAAAACTTACCTGCAACAAATGTTTTAATCGATATAATAAGTGCCCCCGCTAGTTACAACCTTCTCCCATCGATCGACAAGGTTTTGAATCCCAGACTTGTAGAATTCCATGGGTTTCGATGCAAAAAAGGCACACAAAGGGTTCGCCGTACCTCATCCACATTTCGAAGTGTAGTCCCAGCAAGATGGTTTTGCAGACTGCGAAAGAGGTGGTAGTTGGATGGGGCGATGTCAGAGGAATAAGCTGGATGCGGAGGTTTTTCCCATCCGAAGTCCTGCAACGTGGCACTGGTCATTTTCGCTGTGTGTGGTTTTGCGTTGTCCTTCTGCAGCAGCACGCCTTTACGATTCACGAGTGCTGGACTTTTATCCTGCAAAGCAGTACGCAGACGATGCAGCTGCTGACAATAGACTTCCCCTGTAACAGTTTTGTTGGGTGGTAGCAGCTCGTAATGGATTATGCCTTGCATATCCCACCACACAGACATCAAAACCTTTTGTGGGAAACGTCCTGGTTTCGCCACTGCTGCAGGCACATTCCCTTTGGGAAGCCACTACCGTTTACGCTTAATGTTGTGATAAACAATCCATTTTTCATCGCCCGTGACAATTCTGTGCGAAACGGTTCCCTTTTTTCACGGGAGAGCAAAGACGTGCAAATGTCCACACGCTGTTGCAGCTGTTGTGGAGTGAGATCATGGGGTACATACTTATCCAGTTTCGATACATAACCGAGGTCCTGCAGATGCCGTTGAACACTGGAATGGGTTGAATGAACGAGTGTGGCCAATTCCTCAACTGTTGCCTGCGGATTTCCCTCAACTGCAGCTTTCAGCACGTCGTTATCCAGCTCAACAGGCCGTCCGGGTCGCTGAATATCCTTGAGGCTGGTGTCCTCCCGTCAAAATTTCTGGAATCAACGTTGACATTTCCTGACCTCCAGGGTACCCTGCCCATATACGGCATTGATGTTTCGTGTTGCTACTGTCGCTGAATGTCAATGGTGGAACTCATACAGCATAATGTGCCTAACGTGGTCTTCTGATACTGCCATTTCCTATGCGGTTTAAGTACACAACGACAGCACCTAGAACTCCCGTTTGCGGTCTCAAGTGACTTGAACATCTGCCCGCGTGATCCCTCTTATACTCACCGTAGTCGACGTCATAGTCTGGACACCAGGAAGATCACAACTATTGGGCTTGCGCATAACGACATTACTTCTGGGATGACCTGATACAAAAAAAGCGATTTTACAATGGAAAAACTATTGACCGCCGCTTTAAAGTTGCTGTTCTAATAGATGTAAAAAATGAAATAATACTGCATGTAGAGGAATGAAATACAATGCGTGGGTACTAATCTATACAATTCGCAGCCCCGGTGGCGCAGTGGTCTAAGCGATGGCCTCTGATAATTCGTCCGAACGGGGTCCGGGTTCGGATCCCGTGAGGCATGGATGTTGTGTTTGTCTTACGGCACTGGCTCTCTCCCTTCCCTGGAACCAGTGACCCTAAATTAGGGACGGACGACTGCTTATATCCCATTGAGTTGCTCACGGTGGTCGTTAAACCTCCAATCAAAAAAAAAATAAAAAAATCTATACAATGCTGAAATATAAATATGTAGATATGTCGCAATAATTGCCGCCCCGCTGGCGCAGTGGTCTAAGGCGTTGGCCTCTGATCATTCGTCCGTAAGGGGTCCGGGTTCGAATCCCGGTCAGGCATGGATGTTGTGTTTGTCTTACGGCACTGGCTCTCTCCCTTCCCTGGAACCAGTGACCCTAAATTAGGGACGGGCGACTGCTTATAGCCCATTGAGTGGCTCACTGTGGTCGTTAAACATCCAATTAAAAAAAAAAAAAAAAATGTCGCAATAATTGACGACATCTCACCTGGTAGGCACAAAAGTGCGTGTTTACGAAGCGTTTCAAGTTTTTTTTTGTTTTTTTTTCAATTCCAAGCGAAATAGCATTCTTAAAAAACGAACACATCTGTCATTTCCTTCCATAAGAAAGCATATACTGTATCGAGTCATCGACCCACAGTTGGTCGCGCCATCTAGTGACAAGCAACATTAACGGGCCATTTTCGATTTTTATTTCCCGAGTTGTACCACCTGACTATGATACACCGTGCCACCGCGCAAAGGTCATGATAAGCAGGATCTGTTGGTGGCTGTTCAGAGATTACACTGTTACTTATTAGTGCTTTAGCATGTCTTTTGAAAAACGGACGTGCTTTCGTTATCACTATGTTCGTTCGCCATCCTGTGGACGCCAAATCTTTGCGCCTATTACTTCGATTAAAAAAGCTTGAACAGTGAAAGCTGCTATAATTTCATTCCATTTGGTATTTTAACGAAGCAAAACTTTACCACTTGTTGTTTAAACGCAGATGCTGTTGAATTCAAAATATACACTGACGGGGAAAAAAATCCCAACACCCAGAAGGGGTTGTGTTAGATGAACGACAGTTGGTAGGCGGTGAGAGTACATCTGTAAGATGATCTCTAAATGCAAATTTCGCGCTCGGCGCATACGTGTGGCGCTAGTAGCGCCCCTCGGAACATGCAAAGCAGGTTTGCTGTAAATACGCGCTGTAAGCGTTAGTTATCGTTGAGATTCGACGTAGGGTGTTGATGTTAGTCAAGAATGCCTTTAAGAAGACAAAGGAAGCCATTATCAACAGCTCACGGAGTTTGAACGAGGTCGTCTAATAGGGCTACGAGAAGGTGGATTTTCTTTCATCAATATTGCAGAACGACTTGGCAGGAATGTAGCCACTGTGCAGGATTGTTGGCAGCGGTGGTTAAGGGAAGGTACTGCCTCAAGAAGACCGGTTTCCGACCGGCCACGTGGCACTACTAAGACGGAAGACCGCCGTGTACGGCGTATGGCCGTGGCGCATCGTACCGCGTCTGCAGGCAACAATTCGAGCTGTAGTTGCCACCACAGTGACAGAACGAACTGTTACAAATCGGTTACTTGAAGGACAGCTCCGAGCCAGACGCCCTGTAGCGTGCATTCCACTTACTCCAAACCACTGCCGTTTGCGACGTCAGTGGTGTCAAGCTAGAGCTCATTGAAGGACGGAGTGGAGATCTGTTGTGTTTTCTGATGAAAGCCGGTTCTGCCTGGGTGCCAGTGATGGCCGTGTGTTGGTTAGAAGGAGGCCAGGTGAGCGCCTGCAACCAACCTGTCTGCGGCCGAGACACACTGGACCTACACCTGGAGTTATGGCCTGGGGAGCAATTTTCTGTGACAGCAGGAGCACTCTCGTGGTTATCCCACGCACCCTGACGGCACAGTTGTACGTCGGTCTGGTGATTCAACCTGTTGTGCTGCCATTCATGAACAGCATTCCAAGGGGTGTTTTCCAACAGGATAACGGCCGCCCCGGTGGCGCAGTGGTCTAAGGCGCTGGCCTCTGATCATTCGTTCGTAAGGGGTCCGGGTTCGAATCCCGGTCAGGCATGGATGTTGTGTTTGTCTTACGGCACTGGCTCTCTCCCTTCCCTGGAACCAGTGACCCTAAATTAGGGACGGGCGACTGCTTATAGCCCATTGAGTTGCTCACGGTGGTCGTTAAACCTCCAAAAAAAAAAAAAAAAACAGGATAACGGTCGCCCGCATACAACTGTTGTAACCCAACATGCTCTACAGAGTGTCGACATGTTGCCGTGGCCTGCTAGATCACCAGATCTTTCACCAATCGAGCACGTATGGGACATCATTGGACGACAACTCCAGCGTCATCCCCAATCAGCATTAACCGTCCCTGTATTGACCGACTAAGTGCAACAGGCATGGAACTCCATCCCACAAACTGACATCCAGCACCTGTACGACACAATGCATGAACATTTGCGTGCTTGCATTCAACATTCTGGCGGTTACACCGGTTATTAATGTACCAGCATTTCACATTTAAAATGGCTCTTCTCGCGCTTACAATAAGCTGTGATCTTGAAACCTTAATCGATTAAATTTGTTACCTATACGAATGTATTGCCGCCATTTCATTCCTCTACAACTATTTTTTCGTGGTGTTGGGATTTTTTTCCGTCAGTGTATATTCTTTCTAAAAACTTGATTGTAACAATCCTTTTTTACTAAGAAGAACATTTTGCGCACAAAGTTTCTCCTTCAAATCACGGGACGCACCGTTTTCCCGCAAAAGGACCTATACGAGGGTTATACAGAAAGTAATGCAAAAGTGGGCATAGCTTTTTAATTAACTAGCAGAGGTCATTCAAATTGTACATGTTGGTAGAGTAACTCTTCCTCTATCGTAACCCTTCCTCTTCTTCATTGCAGGTAAATAATGGATTCCAAGCAGAAGCAACGTGCCATCGTTGAGTTTTTGACGAAGGAAGGGTGCAGGCTGTCCGACATCCACAGAAGGCTGCAGAATGTTTATGGAGACGACACCATTGACAAGAGCTATGTGCACAGATGGATGAAAAAGTTTAAAGAAGGGAAAACTAGCATTAAAGACAAACCATGCACTGGGGGACCATCATGTGCACCCACTCACACGAATCGTCGGCGAATGGATGAATTGATTAGCGCTGAGAGACGGGTGGCAATCCATGAGCTTGTTGCACAACTGGACTCTGGTCACAATACCATGCAGAAGATGGTGGAAGGCTTTAGAGTATCGGAAAGTGTGTGCAAAGTGGGTACCTCGGCAGTTGACAGCCGATTTGAAGGAGAGAAGGGTGGAAGTCTGCTCTGATCTGCTGGAAGCGTTTGAAGCCAATGAAGACACGTTTTTTTTTTTCGCTCTAGTGACAGGGGATGAAACGTGGGCGTATCTTTACGATCCGAAAACGAAGAATCAATCCAAGGAATGGCGCCACATTTCTTCACCAAGGCCTAAGAAGTCCATGAGCCAGCGATCAGCACAGAAAGTCATGGTGACTGTTTTTTGAGATGACAGGTGTGTCATTCTCCTCGATTTTCTGGAACATGGGCGTACCGTGACCAGCGAGCGGTAGATTGAGATACTCAAGAAGCTTAGAGAAGCCATAAGGAGGAAGAGAACGAACAAGAATCTGAAAAGGATCCACACGCACAATCACAATGCGAGACCACACACATCTTTGACAACAAATCAGGCGATCAGCAAATTAGGTTAGTCGGTGGTCCCCCATCCACCGTGCAGCCTAGATCTGGCGCCTTCCGACTTCCACCCGTTCGGTCCAATGAAGGACAATCCCCGGGGAACAACGATTTGATGACATAGACGAGGTGAAAGTGGCTGTGAAGAAGTGGGTACAACAGTCCACAACTGAATTTTTTCAAAGAGGATTCGAAAGTTGGGTTCAACGATGGGTTGTGGTGGAGACTATGTTGAGTAGTACCTTTGTGTAGAGAAAGGGTTACTCTACCAACATGGGCAATTTGAACGACCTCTGTCAGTTAATAAAAAAGTTAAGCCCACTTTTGCATCACTTTCGGTACAACCCTCGTATATATTGCATTTCCCCCAAGATCTCTGCTTTTAAAAGACTGAATTTAGAAAAATTCTTTTTGCGTTGGATTACATTCATGGCAAACAGTAATTTGTACATAAATTCTTCGTAACACAAAATTTTGCCACTAGCTGCCCTAAATGCTTATTTCTGCTTGCAACATATTTGCAGCTGTATCTACGTCTTTAGAAGCCCAGTGAATAAAAAATACTGCATACTACCGAAAAAAACATTACACGCACATTTCCTTTTCGAAACACACAATTTTCTCGCCCGGGAGAGTACACTTATATTTCAGTTTTCACGATAACTCTGCTGTTAAAAAACCTGATTTGAAAGAAATCAATCATCTCAGCTAACACTTACCATTTACTTTTGAATTCTTAACAAAGCACAATTCTGACTTTAGGTGGTATAGTGCTTTTGCTTCCAACTGTCTTCGCTTCTACAAATGATATTGAAAATATTATTTCTGTACTGTATGCCGTTTACATCGTGAAGAGTGACTAACAGTATTCACTTTACGTAATAGACAGTTTTCCCGGTAGAGCGCACATACACTGAAGAGCAATTGAATTACAGATACCTATCTAGTAACGTGTAGCGCCCTGATGACGGCGACGATTTGCCTCGGCATGGACTCGACAAGACACCGGAAGCGTTGGGAAGCCATACGGATACACGACCCCTGAACAAGCTCCCACAGTTAACGAAGATTTCAGGGAGGGGGTCACCTCTCTCGATGGCATCACAGATGTGCTCGATGGGATTGAGGTCATGTGACCTAGCTGGCCAAAGAAGTGAGGTCACGTCGGTGCAGTGTTCATCCAACCATTCGGATTCAATTCGGGAGCTGCATTGTCTTGTTGCAGGATGAGGTCCCCAGTGGGATGTTGAAGACGCACAAACGGGAGCAAACGGTCGTCCAGAATATCCCGGTAACGTTGACCTGTGAGAGACGATGTCACACATACCAGGGGTCTCCTTTCAGTTCACATAAACAGTCCCCAGACGAGAATGCCACACCCACCAGCTTGAAAAGTACCCTGCTGGCAAGAAGGATCCATCGCTTCATGTGGTTTGTGCCGTACTCGTATACTGCCATCCGTATGTACCAACGCGAATCTCCACACATCAGTCCAGGCAACATTTTCCCACGTGTCTAGGGTCCAGTGGCGATGTTCCCGCGCCCATGCTAATTTTTGCACCCTGTGATGTGCGGTCAGCAGCGGTACCCTCGTGGGACGATGGCTTCTGTACCCAATAGGGAGGAGATGGTTCTGGATGAAGCGTGTAAGCAGCTACAAAGCTTGGCTGCTTACACGTTTTTGTGCGCCAGCGTTAAATTGCCGAGTGATTTCTTGCACTGTGGCCCGTCTATCCGTACTTACAATGCGAGCTAGCCGACGATGACCCCGCTCATCCACACGCCGCTGTTGTCTACGGCAGTTGGCCCTTGCAGGGATGGTTTTGCCGGGTTCGATGTACTCACGGTGTCTCGTGAAAATCCCAGTGCCTACACGACTTCCGAGATGGAGTGACCCATTCGTCGGGCCCGACAATTTGGCAATGATCAAATGCCCTTAGTCTTACCCATACTGCGTCCGACTCTTACTGATTCCCGTCGCATTACTCCTTATATTGTCGGTTCGCTGCATACGTCATGTCGTTTCCGTTTACAGGGCCGCCCACAACGCCAGCTGTCTCTAATTCAATTGCTCTTCAGTATATATACACACTGAAGTGCCGAAAAAACAGGGATACTTCTCTAATAAAGCGTTCGTCCTCCTCCGGATAGGATGACGGCAGGAACCCAACGGGGCATGTACTCCACGAGCTCTCTGTAGTAATGTAGAGACCGTGCACACCATGCTTCCTGAAGAGCGTCCCACAATTCCGTAATATTCGCCGGTGGAGGATTCCTGGCATTGACGGCACGTTGAACAGCATCCCAAATGTGTTCGATGGCGTTTAAATCCGTCGAACGAGGTGGACAAGTCAGGATGCCAAATGTTCCTTCAACCATAATTGGATGACTGTGGGCGTGTGCAGTGGCGTATTGTCGTGTTGAAAGAGTTCGCACCCGTTGAAGGTGTTGCATGACATGAACGGGTGAAAATGATCCCTAAAGATGGTTACGTAACCTCCACCGGTCAGAGCGGTCTCCAGACGTATGAGGGGTCCTAATGCGTGCCAGCTGAAAACAGCCAACACCACAACAGAGCCACCGCCCGCTTGCACTGTTCCTGTCCATGGTGTGGCTGCCCGAAACAGTTGGTACCGCGATTCGTCGGACCAAGCTACAAGTTTCCAGTCTCCTTGCGTCTAATAGCGGTGTTCCCGATCCCAGGCGAGGCGCACAGCTTTGTGTCGTCCTGTCAAGGAACCCTATCGACACAAGGAACGATGCACTGTCCGAACGCTGATGATACTGTCCCCAACATTGAATTGCGGTGTGACTTGCGGCAGTGTTTCCCGCAGGGCGGATGTTACCACCCGTGCCGTATGCCGCTGTCCACGATCGTCTAGGGCTTTTCTACGGTCACAGATGTATAGCACTCTGGATTCCCCCCCCCCTGAGTTTGTGCAATCCTGGTGCACCCTTGTAATTGTTCACCGTGTAAATCCTAATTCCGTGGTAATTTCCGAGATGGAGTGAATCACCATCCTGGTGCCGACTATCATACCACGTTGTAATCGCGTAAATCCTGATAGGCTGTCATTTGAACTTCGAATGCTACTACTTCAGCTTGCGAAAATATCTTCCTTTATATTATATCGTTTGAGGACGATACCATTTACCGCATGGGTGCGGTGGCATGTAATGGAAATGGTAGCACTCTTCCTAGTTTAACAACTCAGTGTAAATACACGACGAAACATTAGGGATACCTACGTAATAGCGTGTCGGTCCTTCTCTAGCACGAATAACAGCCTGTACACGCCAAGGTACCGACTCCACCAGATGCCGAAGGGTTTCACGGGGTAATGCCAGCCATGCATGTTCCAGCATTGTCCACAACTCCGCTCTAGACTCCATGGAGCTGATGTACCGCTCCACCGCGTCCCAGAGAGCTTCCACAGGGTGTAAATCCGGTGACAATAGGGGTCACACTGAATGGTTCCAAACTCAGATGAATGTTCCTCGAGCCATGCTTACGTGGCTCCGGCCCGGTGCAGTGTTCTGATGAAACAGACCATCGGCCGCAGGATGCACGAAGATCATGAAAGCGTGTAGGTGATCAGATGCTGGTAGCGCGCTTCGGTTAAGAACCTCTCCACAGGCACACCAAGGAACCTAATGTGTCCCGTGAAAAGGCTCCCGAAAACCATCACAAAGCCACCACCGCCTGGATCGACAGGACCGTGGCCTCATGCTGTGGACGCCACACGCTCCCGTCAGCTTGGTATACAGCTGGAAACGGGATTCATCTGACCACACGAAGCAGCGCGGCGCCACACTACAGAGGTCCAGTTTTTGATGTTCCAGGCGAGGCGATATTTTCCATGACTAACAGTGGCACGTGAGTAGAGCACCGGCTCCCGTAGCCCAGAGTATACCGTGTGCGGAGGTACCGTTCGCTCGCTGACGCTGCTTGGGCGTCCGACATTTTAACTTGGATGGGAAAAAAAGCTGAATTTTTTAACCGGGTGAAAAATAAGAACGTGCTGCGAAACAGCGTCAATATAATGTGGAATTGTTCGCTAAAATTTATTTATGTAAATATTAAACTGAAGCACATCACTGTATTCAATATATATATATATATATATATATATATATATATATATATATATATATATATATATATATATATATATATATATATATACACTGAAGTGCCAGAAAAACTGGTACAGACGAGCTTATGCAAAATACATGGCAACGTCACCTATGCGCGTATTCGGTTGCGTCCGCCAGTGCGTATATAAAGCGATAGACATCCTTGCCAGTTGTCAGAGCTATTTTCGGCATGAGAATGACAAGTAATAACGATTTAACCGACTTTCAACGGGGTGTCATAGTTGGCGCTCGTGAGATGGGCCATAGTTTTTCGGAGGTAGAAACGAAGTTCGAATTTTCACGGACGACCATTGCAAGGGTGTACCGTGACTACAAGAATTCCGGCAAAACCTCCAACCTACGATACCAGTGTGGCCGTAAAAAGACATTGGGTGAACGTGACCAACGTCGGCTGTCAAGAATCGTTTCACGCGACACTCTCGCAGGTAGCATCGGAATACAATGCTGAAGCCTCAACAAGCATCAGCGTCCAGACTGTGCAACGTACCCTGCACGATATGGGCTTTGGGAGCCGACGCCCAACTCGAGTCCCCTTGATGGGTGTGTGGCTATGCGCCTCGCTTGGGCACGGCAACACCAGTACTGGACACTTGATGACTGGAAACAAGTAGCCTGGTCTGACGAGTCGCGTTTCCAACTGTATCGGGCAGATGGAAGGATTCGTGTGTGTCGCAAACCCCATGAAACCATGGATCCCGCCTGTCAACAGGGAACTGTACTGGCTGGTGGGGGTCCGTCATGGTATGGAGTGTGTTTAGCTGGACTTCACTGGGACCCCTGGTACGTCTACAAACATCTGTGACCGGCCAACGCTATGTGCGCATCCTTTCTAACGAGGTACACCCGTTCATATCCTGCATTCATGCTGATGGGTTTGGCCTGTTCCAACAGGACAATGCCCCACCACACAAGTGTCGGGACGCCACATTATGGTTAAAGGAGCATTCATCTGAGTTTGAGGTGTTGCCATTCCCACCAAAGTCCCCAGATCTGAACGTGATAGAACACATTTGGGATGTCATGCTACGCGCTATCGAACACAGGAATCCGAGACCTCGGAATACACCCGAATTGTGGAACGCTCTGCAGGAAGTATGGTATGCATTGCCTACAGCATATTTCCAGAAGCTAGTAGAGTCCATGCTCCGTCGTATTTCTGCAGTCCTGCGCTCCCGTGGGTGACCTACCAAGTATTAGACTGCTGTACCAGTTTTTCTGGCACTTCAGTGTATATATATATATTACATTTAACAACAACACAGAATAAATGGAGCACCGCGGAGAAAAAAAGTACAATTATGGGCGAAATTTTCGCTCTGTCCGACTTCCGTTTCCGCTTTCACGCTGCAATACAAATTTTTATGGAATAAAATGATATTTTACGACACTACTGAGCAGAAGATACATCGCGCGAAAAAAAGAATCACGACTACAGGAAAAACCTTCACTCTGTCTAACTTTAGTTTCCGAAAGTTTTGGAAGTCGGAATGCCGCCCCGGTGGCGTAGTGGTCTAAAGCGATGGCCTCTGATCATTAGTCCAAAAGGAATCCGGGTTCGAATCCCGTGAGGCATGGATATTGTGTTTGTCTTACGGCACTGGCTCTCTCCCTTCCCTGGAGCCAGTGACCCTAAATTAGGGACGGGCGACTGCTTATAGCCCATTGAGTTGCTCACGGTGGTCGTTAAACCTCCAACCAAAAAAAAAAAAAAAAAAAAAAGTCCGAATTCCGTCCCCTTATGGAAAACGACACCCCCACCACTAATCCCTCCCAAATTTCTGTTCAGCTCTGCATCGATCTCGAGAACCATCGAAATGATGATGAACAAGGCGGAATTTTTTGAATTCACGGAAGAATCTCGTGCCTGAAGATTACAGGGAAATTTTCGCCCCGTCTAACTTCCGTTTTCGGAAATTTTTCTTCCATTTTTAAACTGAAATGCAAAGATTTGTTATAGAATAAAATTATGTTTAACAATAATACTGTGCAGAATAAACATCGCGAGAAGAAGACATCACGATTACGGGAAAATTTTTCACTCCGTTTAACTTCAGTTTTCGAAAGTTTTGAAGAACGAAATTCCATCCCGAGCCCTAAAAAAAAAAAAAATCCCCCCCCTTCAACTATTCCTCCAAAGTTTCTCTTCAGTTTTCCATCGATCTCGGATTTAACCCAAATGTTGACCAAAAAAAAAAAAGCGGAAGAATCTCATATATGTTATCTACGTCGACCCCGTTCATTAATGCGTGTGGTCGTCCACCGCTTGCTCTCTGAGTGCTGGTAAGTCCGTCGATGACATACTCGCGGTGCACCTTTGATCCCTAGGGTTCTTGTCATTGCGACAGAATGACCCTGTCCTGCACTGACAATGCGTCCACGATCAACGTCACTCAGATCACCACGTTAACCCATATTCGTCGATTCCGATAAACTGTTGGGTAGATCATATGTACAGGATTTTAGGAAGGACATATCTGACTCCTTAGAAGTACGAAGGTAGGAAATTTGGGCTAGAGTGCCGGACAGGAAAGTCATACGGAATCGAGATCGAACGTGGAGGAAGGCGCCCTTATTTATATCCGGGAGACCAGTTCACGAGGTTCGACGTCTTAACGTGCCCGTCCGACGTACATTTAGGGTTCGAGCGTTCGTATCTGCCTGGGATCGAATCTGAGACTTTTCCCGTAGCAGTCACGAACGCCGACCACCAGGCCATCCACGGCCACTGTTGGGAAGTCTTCTGTCCACCTACTTATCGCCTGCGTTCGGTTTGGGTCTGTTCCGCTCTGCGCGGGGAATGCCCATGTTATCTGCCCACCATCCCTACCTCAAACGTTTTGTCTACTGAGTGGTATATACGTACTATATAACGAGTTTTTTTTTTTTTTTTGGTTTTTTTCTGGCTATCTGCTTAACGTCGTATTTCAAAAATAATTTACGTCTATTTTCTACTTGTTTTCACAATGTAGGATGCGCCACCAGGCATTTCTATTTTTAAGAGTATCTCATATTTTAAACACCAACTGAAAAAAAAAAAAAAAACGTTCTCTGTAGGCTACCCTTCGCTATGAAGAAGTTTTGCGAACATTTTCTTCTTCAAATAACAGTTTTCTCGCAAAGCCCAAAACTACATTATGTATTAAAAAAAGAATATCTGCCTCTAATAGTTGGATTTGAAAAAAAGTATTTTGCTTCAGATATCTTCCGCTATGAGCAGCATTTTGTTTACAGTGTGGTTTTTTGTAACTGATTTTACTTGCGAATGCTTTACCGATTAACGAAATGCGGAGGGGAAAAATACTCACTTTCAGTTACAAACATATGCAAGTAATTTTAAATAATCTTATCCTTCTAATAGGACGTGTAAATGCATTTTCTTTGTTTGTTTACTTTTCCCTGTTTGTAAAAAAATCACGGTGGAAATTCTTTTTGTGTTGGAAGGGTTTCAAAAGAAATGGTGCAAATGGGGGGGGGGGGGGGGCAGATGGTACACCGAATTGTTTCAAAACTCGGTGAATCAGGTTTTGATTGCAGTAGGATACAAAAAAAAAAATTTTTTTTTTAGACACAATCCCCAATTTTTACTGCAATATGATACAAAAACAAAATCAGTGAAAGAACAAGGAATGTCAAAAAATATCGTAACGCTTGTTGGGGGGAGAGGGGGAGTCAAAGATCAGCGTGAGCAACTCAATTAGCTATAAGCAGTCGCCTGTCCCTAATTTAGGGCCACTGGCTCCAGGGAAGGGAGAGAGCCAGTGCCGTAAGAAAAGACCATTTTCGGACGAATGGCCATAAGCCAGCGCTTTAGACCACTGCGCCACCGGGGCGGCTACTGTAACGTTTCAACACCTAGAAGATGCAACACCTAAGCAATAAAAAAAAATGACAGAAATGAAACTATCATCCTGCATTAGAATTTATATACAGGGTGATTCAAAAGTCCCCGAACTCTGAATTTAAATATTTCTACCACGAATATAGTGATGTATAACTATTTTTACATACTGTTATATTGACACTTATACTTACAGGTAATGAAAGCCACTTTACAATAGATGCTGGAATTGTCCACCATTCTGTTGAAGACACAAATTCACACGACGACACATGTTGCCGGACACTCTTTTCAGCGTGTTGGCTGGTGTGTCCCTCACGGTTGTAATGATGTTGTTCCGAAGGTTCTGTACCGTCTTAGGGTTGTTGTGGTAAACTGTCTTTCAGATAGCCCCACATATAAAAGTCTGGAGGACTCAAGTCTGGTGAGCGAGGTGGCCAAAGTTTTTTCGAGATTAATCGATCGTGGAAGAGCTCGTGGAGCATCTCCGTTGTGTCGTTTGATGTGTGGCACGTTGCTCCATCTTGTTGAAACCAACAGTAACGTTCGTGTTCTTCCAGCATCGCTACAAATTGATGGATGGTATCCGCATACACAGCGGAATTTACAGTTGTCGAAAAAAAATGGCCCTACAATTCGCCGTTTAGACATGGCGCACCACACTCCAACTTTCTGACAGTGAAGTTCAACCTCATGCAATGCGTGTGGATTCTCTTCTGCCCATATGCGAGTGTTTTGGCTATTAACATATCCATTCAAGTGAAATCATGCCTCGTCACTGAAAAAAGTGTTGTTAAGCTGGTTAGTCACATTGTTGCGCGTGAAACTCTTAAACCATTGGCAGTAGGCAATCGGAAAATTTTCCGGGTCCAAGGCTCTTGCACTACTCGAATTCTGCACGGCCGTAGCTTCAGACGTTTAGTAGCCCTCTGGCAGGCTGAATACGGTGCCCCAAACTCTTGAAACAGCCGCTGAAGTGACTTCCAGGGAGAGCGCTGCAGGGAAACGTGAATTTTCTCCAGAAAACATGGTCGTCGCCACGGACGGACAGTCACTTTTAGGCTTATCCTGAACACTGCCTGTCTCGCGAAACCGATTCACAAAATCATACACATTTGTTTTCCCTGGTATAGGAGCATCAAGAAGCTTTCTTTGAAAGAGCTGGATGCAACGTTGGGAAGATTTTTCCGCAAAATGAACTTCTGACAAAGCGACTCTCTGTTCTTGCGTGAGACTCATGGCTGATTGAACGTTACTGCTTGCCAGCGCCCGCGTAAGCGTAGTGTCACGTGGCGCAGCTCATTCCCCAAGGTCACACACAACAGCCCCAAGTAGCACTCGGATATCTTTAATGGTTTTACAGCAAATACGTTTTAAAATATATAGTTCAGGGACTTTTGAATCACCCTGTATAATAAAAAGGGAAAACTATTGACTGCCCAGGTATTCAAAGCGACTTCTGACCGTTCGTCCGAGATGGGTTCCGGTCCCTGGAACCAGTGCCCCGGGCTTTATAGCCCATCGAGTTGCTCACGAGGATCGTTAATGCTCCCAACCCCCCCATACACAAAAAAACACTATGTATCATGAATAAGTAAGTGCACTGAGAAGTGTTGACTGCCTTATTCATGCTACATAGCGTTTCTAGAAGTGTCAAACGGCCACCCCGGTGGCGCAGTGGTCTAAGAGCTGGCTTATGACCATTCGTCCGAGATGGGATCCGGCTTCGAATCCCGGTGGGGCATGGACGTTGTGTTTGTCTTACGGCACTAGCTCTATCCCTTCCCTGGAACCAGTGGCCCTAAATTAGGTACGGGCGACTGCTTATAGCCCATTGAGTTGCTCACGATGGTCGTTAAACCACCAAGCAAAAAGAAAAAAATTGTCAAACGACTGAGACAACGATGATGATCATATATAGAGGATTTTAGGAAGGAGTGTCTGACCCCAGGTCTTAAACAACCCTTAGAAATAGGAAACTAGGAGATTTGGGCTAGAGCGCCCGATAGGAAAGTGACACGGAAGCGAAGTAGAAAGAGGGAGGAAGACGCCCTTATTTAATACCGGGGGGCCAGTATCCGGGGTCCGACGCACGGCGGGTATTTGGTGGATTGAGCGTTCGTACCTGCCTGGGATCGAACCTGAGGTTGCACAAAACGACTGAGATGTAATCGTCACATTACAATAGCTATATAGTCTTGTGAACAGGGACAGTACAGGTAGCAGAATTTCACTGAAGGTTCAATAGGAGTCGCGCGACCTATTACACTATGAACAACAGATTATACACTATCTACCAACAAGTAATTGGACACCCCTGCAATCGACGATATCTGCTGTCCTGATACACGTCACGGCCGCCGCCGTTAAATATCGTGTGTAAAACAACAACGCAACCAGTCCCAAGCAAGATGCCACGCAGTTCGGAGCTCTCTGATTTCGAGAAAGGTGTAATCGTCGGGTATCATAGAAATGGCCGATCCATACATGACATATCCAGCGAGCTCAAGTACCCAAAATCGACAGTAGCCTACGTGATTGGCAAGTGGAAGATGAGAGGTGACTGTCGGAATGTGCCCCGACCCGGCAGACCCACAAAACTGGGAGTTAGAGACCGACGGGTGCTGGCCAGAGAAATTCAGAAGAACCGCACCAAATCGATGGGCCACATTCGCGAGGAGTTTCAACAGGCACCCGGGAGTGTTCTTTCGATGAATACCATCCGTAAGGAAGCCCATCTGTTCGGTTATCATGGACGTGCTGCCGCCCACAAGCCTTTGATCACCAAGTCCAATAGCGTTGCTCGGCTAACGTGGTGCAAAGAACGTAGACAGTGGACCGTTGAACAGTGGAAACAGGTTCTCTGGAGCGACGAATGAAGGTTCACCCTCTACCGTACGGATGGCAGGGTCTGGGTTGGGCATCTGCCTGGAGAACGTCTCCTGCCGGAATGTATTGTGCCAACTGTGAAGTTCGGCGGCGGTGGAATTATGCTATGGGGGTGTTTCTCCTGGTATGGCACGGGACCCTTGGTCGCAATTCCTGGTAGACTCAACGCCGAGACCTACTGCCCCATTTTGGATGACCATGCGCTTCCTACGTTGTGGCAGTTTTACGGGGTGGACCCATGTTACTTTCAGGATGACAATGCCATCTGGCATGTTACGAGGTCCACCATGGCTTAGTATGGTGACAATGGGGTTAATCGAATGGACTGGCCTGCGCAGAGCCCGCACCTTAACCCTATCGAGCACCTCTGGGACGAGTTGGAGCGTAGACTTAAGGGGTGCCCCCACCGTCCGAAATCGGTGAAGGAACTGACCTGTCTTCTCCAAGCCGAGTGGAAGAAAATACCGCTAGCCGTCGTACAACGCCTGGTTGAGAGTATGCCCCGGAGGGTCGCAGCTGTAATCGCCGCTCGTGGAGTCTCCAACAACTATTGAAGGTGAATAAACTTCGTTTTCCTTTGCTATCACAGGCGTCCAATTACTTGTTGGTAGATAGTGTAGTAGTTAATTTGAAGAGTGGTGCGAGCACCAGCAAAACTGCTACACTTGTGTAAGAAGAATAGTGGCTGCACCTGTGGTTGGAAATGGCTAGTCAATTGAGCTGAGGATAGTCATAACTGAATGTGCCAACAGACACACAAAAGTGAGTCATATAATGGGATTTTCTGGTGTTTAACAAGCCACCATGAGTAACTCTAATGGCTATAAGCAGTTCGTAATTTGTGGCGGGAGGGGAGAGAGCCAGTGCCACATAACCAGCACATCACAGTCAGACTTTGAGTTACTGAGGCCGATTATATTGCAGTAAAACGTGCAAAGCAAATGTACGAAAGATAGGTGGACATTGAAGAATGTAAAATTTTAACTTAAGCGAAGAATATGTTCAGGTCGCCCTGTTGGCGCAGTGGTCTAAGCGATGTCTTCTGATTATTCGTCCGAAAGGGGTGCGGGTTCGAATCCCGGTGAGGCTTGGATGTTGTGTTTGCCTAGGGCTCTGGCTCTCTTCCTTCCCTGGAACCAGTGGTCCTAAATTAGGGACTCATAGCCCACTGAGTTGCTCACGGTGGTCGTAGCCACCACTGAGTTTTTGCTCACGGTGGAACAGTGGCCCTAAATTTTGCTTATAGCCCACTGAGTTGCTCACGGCGGTCGTTAAACCTTCAATAAAAAGAAAATATGTTCAGAGAAATGACGTAGGAGTTAAGAGGGATAGGTGGTGCAAGTTATTTGAACACATGAAAGTAAAGGTGATTCTGAGATAGATGCAGATGGGGCTACAAAAGGAGATGACATTTATACACTGTAGGGCCAAAAGTCATGTGATAGCAGTATGCAAATTTTTAACTGGCGCTGCCATCTTATAAAGGTTTCGACGCACGCCACGATTTTTAATCAGTTGCGAGATGTAGTCTTGTGAGTCAAGTTGAACCACCGCCAGTAGGATTATGACAAGTCGACGTGAATTATCGGAGTTTGAACGAGGCATGGTAGTGCGAGCCCGGCAGATGGGGCATTCCTCGATCCACGGTATCACGTATGTACCGAGAATACATCATGGAAAGCATTACCACTCAACGTGGTCAACGCAGTGGCCGACCACAGGTGCTGAATGACTGTGACCAGCGGCGTCTGACCAGGCTAACAGACAAGCGACACTGGCTCAAAAAATATCCACATTCAATGCCGGAGGTACAAGATCATGTCAGTGCAGCGTAATTTAGCGTCCATGGGGTATGGGAGCAGAAGACCCACCAGAGTGCCTTTGTTAACACCACGACATAGGACACAGCGCCTCACCTGGGTTTGTGAACACTGCAATTGGACTCCGGAAGACTGGCAACATGTGGCGTGAGCCGATGAGTCACGCTATCAGTAGTTCCGAGCTGATAGTAAGGTTCTGGTGGGCGCACATCCCAGAGGCCATGGACCCAAGCTGTCAACAAGGCACTGCCCCAGCTGGTGACGATTCCATACATGTGTGGGCTGTCTTTACGTGGCACGATTTGGGTCTTCTGGTCCTTGAAAACGTCATTAACCGGTAATCGCTTTGTTGCTCTGCTGGGTGACCATTTGCGACCCTCATAGACTTCATGTAACCCAACAACGAGGGGATTTTCCAGACTGACAATGCACCATGTCGTCGGGTCCACGTTGTCCAAAACTGGTTCGAGGAGCATTCTGGACAGTTCCGACGGATGGTGGGGCCACCATGTTCACCTGACATGAACCCAATAGGATCCTGCACCTACAAATACCTGGGAACTGTGTGGGCGGCTGTTCATACGGCATGCCACATCTCTCCAGATGTCTTCCGGCCACTTGAGGAATCGATTGCACTTCACCGGGCTAGAGAAGGTCCTACACGATACTACGTATCCCATGACTTTTGGCACTGCAGTGTAAAGATATAGTATTTTCAAAATGGTAATGCCCTGGGAAACAGATGTTAGCAAAATGGTAATGCCCTGGCCTTCAGCAACTGGGTACCGCGATGACGTACATTTAGCACAGAGCCATGTTGCTTTATCAGGTGAGGATACAATGGAGGTTGACAAACGTGCTGGGTGCAGCCATGAGAGAAATTTGTGGTCAAAGCAAGTACCAGTGCACAACAATTGGCAGCTGGGGTGAATTCCCAATCCACCATCATTTGTCAACTGTCCCAGTGTGATTTCTCCTCCTGGTGCCATTGGTTTCCAACGAATCGATATCCCTGCAGGCAGAACCATGAACCACTCTCTGTCGCAGATTGCTGTCAAATCCACAGGATGATAGATTTTGGAGGTGTTTTATCACTGGCGATGAAAAGTAGATATTTCTACCACTAGGAACCAGTGGCTGAGGCCATGCCAGGAAATACAGCGAGTGGTGCAGAGAGGAAAGTTATGCTGTGCATTTGATCGATCACTGGGAATTTATGCCAGATGGTCAGGCTGTGTAGAGGCAAGCTCTATGCCAAACAACTGCAGCAGGTCAATGATGTTCTGTGCCAAAGCTACCAAGCACTCATGAATATGAAGTGGGTATTGCTGCATATAGATAAACCCACAAGTTACACCTTTAGAGTGGTCTGTCAAAAACTACAAGAATTTGAGATTCTACCCCATTTGACTACAACCTGTTATGCTCCATGGTGGATGTGGAATATGGCATGACTATATTTGTCCTCAAAACCTACATAGTTGTACGATTGTGAGGTTGTCTCTATGGTAGAATGTTTCCAAATGACTATAAAAAAGGGGGAAAAAACGAGCTGCACTTTGCAGAATGAGGGGAGTGTGTGTGGCGTTCTTGCATCATAACTTTTTAGCTCTAAATGGGATGAACTTTTGACTCGGTCCTGGTTGTATTGAATGCAAAATAAGTCTGAGTACTACAGTTAGAGAAGGTAAATGATTAAAGATGCCATGGCTTCCTCTGTTTAAGCTTATTTTAATAAACGAGTTTCATGAGCATCAAGTAGAAAAGAAAAGTTAGTAAAATCATGCAATGCATTGATTATAATACGCTTCAACATAACATGATAAAGTTTGTCGCAATGGAAGCATTTTTACGAAAGTTATGATGCATAAGGGCTATGGAATAGATTCCGCTCCTGTGTTCTAACCTTTTACCCCATTTCGCCCATTTTCAACAGGATTCGTCCCCAGGCTGGCCCCTACAACATACTAACATTTCATCCAAATCGAAGAATTTTTACGTAAGTTATGACGCATAATGGCCATGGAAGTGATTCCGCTCATATGTCCTGACCTTTGACCCCATTTCGCCCATTTTCAACAGGGTTTGTTCCCAGGTAGTCCCCTACCAAATACTAAAATTTAATCGAAATCAAACGTTTTTTACGTTAGTTATGACGCATAAGAGAAGTGGAATAGATCCCGCTCCTACGTCGTGACCTTTGACCCCATTTTCGATAGGGTTCGTTCCCAGGTGGTCCCCTTCCACATACTAAAAGTTCATCGAAATCGAACGACTCTTACGCGAGTTATCGTGCGGACGGACATACGCACACAACGCGTGACGTAATGAGGCAGATGGGAATCGCGACCATCTGCTCGCAAGAGTGTGACGTCATAAAACTTTAATAGGATCCACACACAATGCGTGACGTAATGAGACAGATGGCGTGACCGCGCGCCATTTCGAGCGCTGGATTATGACGTCATAAAATCGTCCCCAGGTGGTCCCCTACCGCATAATAAAATTTCATCGAAATCGAACCATTTTTACGCACGTTATGACGCATAAAGGCAATGGAATGCATTCCGCTCCTATGTCCTGATCTTTGACCCCACTTCACCCATTTTCAATAGGGTTCATCCCCAGGTGGTCACCTACAATATGCTAAAATTTCATCGACATCGAACCATATTTACGCAAGTTATGACACATAAGAGCAAAGGAATGGATCCCGCTCCTATACAGTGACTTTTGACCCCATTTCGTCCGTTTTCAATAGGGTTCGTCCCCAGGTGGTCCCCTACCACATACTAAAATTTCATCGAAATCGAACCATTTTTACGCGAGTTATCGTGCCGACAGACGGACGGACAAAGCTGGAGCATATACGCTTCTTCAACATACGGTTGGAAAGCGTAAAAAAGGGGTAATATTTTAAATACCTCACTCGTCGTCAGGAGTAATTCCAGAGAACTGGTGACCATGTGGGATGGAATTGCCAACCCTCGTGATCGTTGCCAGTTTTAGAGGGCAAAATTTCGAGCATTCAGATAAATGGCTTGGCTTCATGCTTAATTATTTTAAGACAGTCCCAGTCCATTTTGTGGACTATTGATTGAACGTGACAGTCCCATTTTATTGGAGTATGTTTTCCCAGCCTGCTGTGTAATCTGCATCCTGTTTCACATACGTAAGGAAAACCACAGGGGCATTTTATGCTATAAATGACTCCTCCTTGGAGTAAAATATCCTTTTCTGGTTGGTTCAAGAAAGCTAACTATTTTTTGTTTTGTTTTGCAGAAAGACCTTTATGTAAGTATTTTCCTCCTGCATACACTGCTATGTTTGACTTTTGCCAAGGTATTCCTTTTCATTAACTTGTTAATTACTGCAACTGGGTAGTTGTTAACAATCAAGTATTTTTAGATTTCTTTTTATCCCTTAAAGACCTTAGAATAATTCTTGATGACGACATGTCACGCTTCAGTTACGTAAGAATTACAGGTGTTGGGACGACGTTTAGGTAGGGACTGCTACCTTCTTCTTTTTTTTTTTTTTTTTTTGATTGGAGGTTTAACGACCACCGTGAGCAACTCAATGGGCTATAAGCAGTCGCCCGTCCCTAATTTAGGGTCACTGGTTCCAGGGAAGGGAGAGAGCCAGTGCCGTAAGACAAACACAACATCCATGCCTCACCGGGATTCGAACCCGGACCCCGTTCGGACGAATGATCAGAGGCCAACGCCTTAGACCACTGCGCCACCGGGGCGGCACTGCTACCTTCATCACCCATGGAATGACACAAGTGGTATTAGAATCAGTTGTTGCCAAAATAGCTTTCCAAATGATAGGTATATTAAAAGGTGCGTCTGTATTGCAGGTGTTAGGGGTAAGGTTACTGAAGCGTGACATATCGTCATCCAGAATTATTCTGTTTTGTGTGTTACATGTTTCACTGCCAATTATTCTCACTATGATCCCTTAAAGATGAATTTACTTTTCTGTTTTTATTAATCTGACCTAATGGTTTGTCGAAATAAGAGTCATTTGTGCAATTACCTTTAAACTTTTTGCATGTTATCTTTCTAGTAATCTCCATTTGACAAATCGTGGAAGTACCGTCGATTTCCTGATAACACTTTCTTTGACTATTGCAAGGCTTAAAAATACATAGTTAAAGTATTATTATATTATTGTAATTTCCTTTATCTAGAAATTCATATTTCTTACATATCTTTCATATGGAAACCAAGTAGTCATGCTGTCTCCTTTTGCGCGATATATATCGTAAGTTTTATACATAAGGTTCGTATTTTTTGAAGACATCTTGAAGAGAGTATCCTTGTGTTCAATAAAAAGTCGTATTTGCAAAGTGGTTAAAAACAACGGGAAATATGTACATGACTAGTAATGGGATGCCAGGAACTACATAGAAACAATGTCTTGAAAAATCAAGTAAACTAATACTTCTTTAAAGAACGTAAAGACCTAGTCTTAATGAATGAAACAAACCAGGAAAACGAGCTATCCACTCCACAAATGTAGGAAATCCTGACCTTCGAAATCATCCTATGCATTTCGGCAACGTATGCGTTACCATCGTCAGGAAGAAAAATGGCGGCTGTGTTCCCTTGTGGCCATGTAGGATCTGCAACGTACATCGAACTGGTAATCTGCCGCCCCGGTGGCGCAGTGGTCTAAGGCGTTGGCCTCTGATCGTTCGTCCGTAAGGGGTCTGGGTTCGAATCCCGGTCAGGCATGGATGTTGTGTTTGTCTTACGGCACTGGTTCTCTCCTTCCCTGGAACCAGTGACCCTAAATTAGGGACGGGCGACTGCTTATAGCCCATTGAGTTGCTCACGGTGGTCGTTAAACCTAAAATCAAAAAAAAAAAAAAAAAAAAAAACTGGTAATCTCTTCGCTGTAGAAAAGTATGACGTCATTCTCTCGAGGTGTTGCCACTTCCTGTTCTTCTGCGTGCAAAATTTCTTGAGTCGATGTTATTCTATCTACCGTCGTATTCGGTGCCGTTGCTTCCAACCTTCTCCTTTGTTTGTCTTAGTTTTTTGCTCATCTTGGATTAGTATTTTCCAGTTTTCGACAAATTTTATTCTTGAATTAGTATTTTCCAATTTTCGACAAATTTTATAGTCTGAGCATTGGATTGACCTAATGGTGTTTCATGATTACAAGGGTCGTTCCAAAAGTAATGAGAGCCGCCCCGGTGGCGCAGTGGTCTAAGCGATGGCCTCTGATCATTCTTCCAAACGGGGTCCGGGTTCGAATCCCGGTGAGGCATGGATGTTGTGTTTGTCTTACGGCACTGGCTCTCTCCCTTCCCTGGAACCAGTGACCCTAAATTAGGGACGGGCGACTGCTTATAGCCCATTGAGTTGCTCACAGTGGCCGTTAAACCTAAAAAAAAAAAAAGTAATGAGACCGATTTTACATGGGGCAGACTTGTAATACAATAATTATACTTACACACTTTTGAAGTATTCTCCCTCTACCTGAACGCACTGGTCCCACCTTTCTATCCAATTCTAGAAGGTGTGTTCAGAGCCCTTCGTGGACATGTGGTTCAGGATACCCATCACAGCATTGTTCAGTTGAGTATTTGATGCAAACTGGCACCCACAAAGTTGTTTTTTCACTTCAGTGAATAGGTGGAAGTCACGCGACGCCAGTTACTGTGAATACAGAGGGTGGGCCATCATTTCAATGCCTAGATCTTTAATTACCTGCTGGATAAGCAAAGCATAATGTGCAGGGGCAATCGGTTTCTGCACAATGTCATCAACAGAACCAACAGACATCTGCATCCCATTAGCAACCTCCTCAATGGTCATTCGGCAATCTTTGCCCAGGAGTGCCTTGATGGCATTAACCTCTGTCATTGATGTTGAAGGCTTACCAGAGCATGGCGTATCTTCCAGACATTCTTCACAATTCATAAATTTCTTGTGCCACTCAAAAGCTCTTGCATGGGATAAAGCATCTTTGTTATAAGCTGTTTTAATCATTTCGTGCGTTTCTGTGGAGGTTTTATTCAAATGCACACAAAATTTTATAGCTGCTCTTTGCTCTAGTTTTATATCTGTAGTGGGTTACAGACACATGTCTGAACTCTATGCCATCTAATACAAGAATGAACTAGCAGAGTGATTTAACGATGTGTAGTCATGTGACTGACCTGTTTTTGTTTTGTTTTTTATTGGAGGTTTAACAACCACCGTGAGCAACTCAATGGGCTATAAGCAGTCGCCCGTCCCTAAATTAGGGTCACTGGTTCCAGGGAAGGGGGAGAGCCAGTGCCGTAAGACAAACACAACATCCATGCCTCACTGGGGTTCGCACCCCTTTCGGACGAATGATCAGAGGCCATCGCTTAGACCACTGCGTGACTAACCTTACAGGTGTTCCGACACAAGCAGCTGCATTTCTCTGTGTGGTTTGTTTCACACAAAAAAAAATCAAGTTATGAGAGAGAGAAGAAAACATTATGCACATACAACATGCAGGGATTTTTTTTTTTTTGTAATTTTTGAATTTTCAGATATTTGTGGCATCTCCATTCCCTTACATTTAAAATTTACTACATTTGTCAGTTTTTTTTTGTTTTTTTATATATATATATATATATATATAGATCGAAGAGACAATTACAACACTCCAAACTCACTCTCATCACCTACAAACAAGGAGACCCTCCAGCAGGTTATGGCTCCTCAGCTTTCTCCTAAAGCATCAGCTCTCTCTCTGGGTGAAGATATGAAACACAGTTCCGAAACAATGGAAAATGCAACAGAGCTTGATCATCGCCCCACCAGCAGCTTCACTACCCTGAGAAATTCGCCCACCACTGAAAATCCCGGAGCAAGGGGAAAAATGACTGGAAGCACAGAATATGAAAATCTTCTCAATGCAGAGCTAAACCACCGAAATGAAGAAGGATCTTTCCAGAGAGAAAGTATACTGTAATATGTGAAACAAATGAGAGAATATATTACTAAGGAACACATAGTGTAAATAAATTTTTATTAAAAATTATTTCAAAACGTGAAAAAGTATTTTGTGCTTTTTTAGTTTACTCCTGAATTCTTCCGATGCCTAGTAACCTGTAACAGAGACATATCTACCTAGAGTTTAAAGCTGTTGAGGCACATAGATGGGAATGTATTATTCTTACAGCACAGTTTTGTCCAATAAATCTGCCAACACTGCTCTGAAGACTAGAGTAAGCCATCTGCTACTGACATATCTTAAAAGGATATGTTCAAGCAATTTGAACAGCAAGTCTTTAAGATCTTTGGAATTACAGCATAACACTTGAAATGCTTCACATCATCACAGCTTTCACGTGCAGTAGTAAATGTGTTGTGAACGGTAAGCAAATTGCAAGCACTTATATCTATTAAGTGTGGATTTAACTGTAACATCTTTTCTTTAAGATTTGCAGAAGACTGGGATCATTCCAAAAAATATTAGAAAGTTTCTCTAGTCATGGTTCAGTGAGAGCATCAAAGATGTGTTATAGCTTGTTTTTCACATTCACTTTAAAACTTAACCACCATATCAAACTTGTACTCTCTTTTCAGGAATGGATTTTTGATCCACTTAAAACTGAATAAAAACAGTTACTCTTAGATATTTTTTTAACAAACGAAATATACACTGAGTTAGCCTTGCATTAGGAACACCTACCTAATAATGCGTTCGTCCACCTTCCTGTGCAATCATGTCTCATAGACGCTTGTTGAACATCCTCCATGCATAATTTGATTCGTGTCTGCTGCACCAGCTCCATATTTCATGCTCATTCCATGAAGGAGGATCCGCAGTTCTCACACCCAGTTCTAGCATATCCCACGAATGTTCAATTGGGTTACAGTCAGGGGAGTTTGAGGACCAAGGCAATGTGGCAAATTCATTGTGTTCCTCCAACCACTCAGTAGTTATACGAGCCCAACCGCAAAGTGCATTATCCTGTTCAAAGTTGGCACTGTGGTTCAGGTAAACCTCCTGCATATACGGATGGAGATGGTTGGCTAACAGGGTTCCTGTAGCATCCTCCACCATTCAGTGTTTGTGAGGTCATAAACAACGGACCTAGGGCTTGCTTGCCAAAGGGGAGAAAAAAAGCTCCCCAGACCAGAACACAACCGGCCTGATGAACCTCAACTGTGCAAACGCAACCAGGGTGTAAGGCTACACGTTTACGCAATATGGGAACCCGGCAATCAGCATGGTGCAACAAGAAACAGGACTCATCACTCCAGATGACATTCTTCCATTTCTTGAGAGTCCATTGCTGACGTACCTTGGCCCATGTAAGGCATTGCTTGCAATGACTGGATGTTATCATGGGTAACCTCGTTGGTCTCTGGCTGTGAAACCTAAGGCGTAGCAAGCTACATGGTGCATGTGGAAATAGGTCAAACTGCAATGCTATTGTACTGGTGGGTAACTGTTGCACGTCATTGCTGAGATACCAATCGCAACACTGATGCTCACCTCTAGGATAAACTGTGCGTGGCTGACCAATATGAGCCCCTCTGCTGGATGACTGCGCATGGCTGACCAATATGAGCCCTTCTGCTGGATGACTGTGCATGGCTGACCAATATGAGCCCTTCTGCTGGATGACTGTGCATGGCTGACCAATATGAGCCCTTCTGCTGGATGTCTGTGCATGGTTAATCCAGTCCTGGCACATCCTTGATACTGTAGTACAGGAGCAGCCAACAAGTGCAGCTGTTTCGAAATTACTAGCACCTGCCCTTTTGGCCCCAACTATCTGGCAGTGTTGATATCACATGGTACTTTGTTATTGCTCTGAAATGTAAAATGGGGGTGTGTTCCTAATGCAAAGCTAACTCAGTATATATGTCAAATACTGTTTATATTTAAATATTTTGAAATAATGCTTACATTTGAAATTTATGAATAATGAGAAATATTGAGTAAGCACTTTTTTCATTAAAGCAAAATTTGAATTGAAAGTAGTTATTTCATTTGTCCTTGTTAGAAATTGCACCATTTTCATGATCCATACAGTTGTTTTCATGTCAGAACCAGGAGCAGCATTATCACTTTTTAAAGTTTAATTTCTCTGAAAATGCATGGTTTCCTATCACTTAGCCCCTTCCTGCAATTGTATATCAACAGACAAAAAAAAAATCGTGCAATTTTCCTTTTGTTTAAAAATAAAAAAAAATAAAATCAGAATTTCAACTGTCTTTCTCTTTCATTTCATGTGTAAAGTTTTTTTTTTCTGCAGAATGAGCATACGGTAGCATTTTTTAACATAATTTCACTTTAAACAAAATAAAACATGCTTGCCCATGTGTCTTAAGGAAAATTAAATATCAAAATTCAGTAATGCATTGTTCACTCTGCCGTGAAAATAATGTTCATGGCAGTAACTATATGTATACCGCATTTTCTTGCGCATAGTCCGCCCCGCAGATAATCCGCAAGGAAAAAAAGTACGTATTGAAAACGACGAAATTTCCCTGATAGTCCGCACCCACAGATAGTCTGCACTTCCAAACTTGAAACAAAATAAGTAACTTAAATTTGTGACTTACCCGTTTTTCTCTTCCATTTCACCAACCTTTAATACATAAATGCTGGTAGAAATGATGTGTACTGGCAAATAATTTGGCAAGACATACAGTACTGTATCTGTTTTTAGTATTTAGCCAATAAAAGCAGCATACAGTTCCAAATTTAATATGTACAATACATGTACAAAACGACAGATAGATATTTTTTCAATTACTGAATTGTCCGACAGCAAAAAAAAAAAAAAAAAGAAAAAAAAAGAAAGATTCTTAATCGTCGATTTTCGTATCGCTGTCACAGTGAAAAAGATTGGAATACTCAGCCAAGGGTTCCCCGCCATCAATTTCATCATCAGACTGCTCTTCGGCTTGGGATGAATTTTTATTGTCGCTTTGAACGGCACTTTCAAAGGTCCGTAGGAATCTATTCTGGATGACAGATGTAGGGACAGAATTCCAGGCATCCACAACCCAGTTGCACACATTGGAATATGTCGCCCTTCGCCAGCGACCACTTGGTGTGTAGGAATGAAGTCCGTCACGCATCCATTCTTCTCATTTTATTCTAATGGCCGCCTTAAAACTACGGTTCACACTGATGTCCAATGGCTGCAAAAGTTTTGTGAGTCCTCCTGGGATAACTGCAATTTGAGCACCTATCTTCTTTAAAAACGTTTTGATGCCGTCCTTTAAATGGGCCGACATGCTGTCTAATATCAAAAGGGATTTTGGACGGAAAAAAGCTCCTTGTCGAGCTCTCCAGTAGTGCTGCTCTATGTAATTTTTCATCTCCTCTTCGTTCATCCACCCTTTCTCATTGTGCCTAATAATAATTATAGATACCTGAATTAAGCTTTTCCTTTATAGCCGACTTTCTTTTGAAGATGACCATCGGCTTTATCTTCCCATTTTTGGTGCAACCAAGAACTATGGTAAATCGCAGCTTTTCATTCCCTGTAGTGGACACATTCAGTCTTGTCGCCAATGTCATTCACAGTTCTACACTGTGGCGCCTCGAAAGTCAGCGGAACTTCATCCATTTTCACAACATCGTCGTTAGTTAGTTAAATTCATTGTAGCAATTTTATTCGCCATAAATTTTCTGAAAGAAATAATTTTTTCTTTACAGTCGACAGGTAGTTGTTCCCCATTGTGGTTGCGGCTCGAATTGAGAGTTGGTGCCTTTGCATAAACTTAAAACACCAATTGGGCCCTCCTTTGAAATCATTGATGCCAAGTTCTCAGCACATTGTTTTCGCTTTCAGTCTTATTAACATCGTTAAAACTGCATGTCCAGCGTCACATTGTGCAGTAATCTACTTTTTCAAATTTTCTTCCATCTCTGGATGCATTACTTTAACCCTTACAATCGGCACGTTTATTGCGCGGCATTTTCTTGAGTAAATGCGTCTGTTTTCTCCAGTTTCGTATAGATTTCTCATCAACTGAAAACTCACGTGATGCTGCTCTATTTCCGTTTTTCGAAGGGTACTCGCACACTTTACGCTTGAATTCCGCAGTAAAACTACTTCTGCTGGGAGCCATAGTAAGATACCTGTGAACCGAGAGATTTACAGTAGCCAAATGAACACAGGTGAATAACAGAATAAGGTCGGTCTTAGTGCTTACGGTATCTCTCCCTGTTTCACAAAGAGAGATAAGCCCAACCTAGGAAATACGTCCGTTTTCTTTAATTTTAATTCCTTTAATCCTTTGACAAATTGGCTGGAAATCTTGCATTTCAACAAAAGACTTAGAAGATCACACTCATTATGAATGTCAGGGACATAAGAGATAAAACTCCTAATCTTAATTCCCTGAAGCAGGTTGTCACACATGTACAGGTATGCTGAGGAGGGGGGAGGAGATGGGGACCATATTAACAGGGACCGATTTAGGTCAGCGGAGGCCATGTGCACATCCTATGTCTGGGGCCCCCTCGATTAAAATTATCAGCTAACAGTTGAGAAGAATATTTGCTGGTAAATATTTTTTTGCAAGCAATTTTTCTAGTAGTAAAACAATAAAATACATCCCACATGCTAGTCATCTTTACAGCCACTGTGAATTGTAATAGACTAGCATTCACACCACTTGTACTTCCCCGCATTCGCAGAGCTTACAGCTGTAACATTAATTACTCTGGAATTCTTTTTTTGTTTATGGTATCATTTACAAAACAAATAACTATCCTCCCAGAGATATAATTTGAAACCTCTAGTCTACCCTAAATTTAATAGAAATGATGGACCAACAGTAGTTTAAGCTGTAAGAAATAATCCCTCACAAAATGTTACAACTGACAAGTGACAACACACATTGTGGGATAAATTATTGCAACAGTCCATGTAAATTATTACAAGTCTTTAAATAAAGTAGTGTCATTTGAACTGTTTCCGTATTTTCATTTATGTGAAAGTAAACCCAACATAATTATGAATATTGATTCACAAAACTAATATTAATAAAGATATTTTTAGTAAATTCTACATGTTTTGCTGAAATGCTTTTCATGTATAATATACCGTATTGCTGCGAATATAGGCTTTACCCGTGATATGAGACCTCAAGGAAAAACAAACCATACTTAAATGTTATTACAGAAGTTTGATTATAAGTCACACCCCATTTTTAAACAAACCGTTAAAAATGTATGAATAAAAATATTTAAAAAATACTTGATAGCTGTTGAATATAGGCTTTACCCGTGATATGAGACCTCAAGGAAAAACAAACCATACTTAAATGTTATTACAGGAGTTTGATTATAAGTCACACCCCATTTTTAAACAAACCGTTAAAAATGTATGAATAAAAATATTTAAAAAATACTTGATAGCTGTTGAATTGGCAACAGGACATTAAAAAACGGCTTTTTCTACCTTTTGTGGCTGCAAAATCATCAGTTATATTGTCAAAACTTAAACCTGCTGTTACATCACTTTTAATGGACAGTATATGAAGAGTGTCAATTGACTCTTCTTTTAAACTTTATGCTTTGTTCTTTTCAGAACCGCAAACGAGCGCTCATTCGGAAATTGGTATTGGTAAAAAAATCCTGAGGCATGTGTCAACAATGGGGAAAATATGAACTAAATCCAAGTCCCTTAACTTTCCAAGGCAAGTGAGGGGATCTGTGCTCTCAGAGAATGAATTGTTTCACCAGGATTCGAAAAATTGAAGAAACTATTCAGCAAAGTTTTCAAGTTCATTTGAAAACTGATTTTGAAACAATTCAGCTGCTTCCATCACATCACTTAGGTCGTTCTTGTAGACAAATCCAAATCTAGAGTCCAATTCCTCATATGACTTCTTTCTGGTTTGCAACTGTGAAACAAGATTGTCACACATTACCTAAAAAGTTTGAGTGATGAAGAAATCTCGATTATTAAAAACAACGTCTGGAGTTGACGAATCATCTAGAAGTCGGTTCTTGGGTATTTTCTTCCTTCTTGAGGATTCATAATTCATTTCGCTCCCTAACAACTGGTTGTATTCTTTCTCAAACAGTTAGAAATTTTTTCTCACGAAATTCAGGATGAAGTCAATAATTGACTCGTATAATGGTAAAACTAACGACAAATTGCCCATGGAAGATTGAAAGGGAAGTGCTCACTTTGTTGATTCGTTGCAATATTGTCTCAGATAATCATTAACAAAGCAGTCTCTTTTTTCATTAATTTGGCATGAATAGACTTAAAAATATAGTTTGTTTTTAGAGGTAGTTTGGAGGCTCTCCAAATTCTGAAGCCCTGTACACGTGCAGAAATCAGGCCCTGCATACTAAGCTGTTACATTACAAATGGCAGTTCTTTGAGGAGGACAGGCAGCTCAGGGCACTTTTTTTTTTTATACGGTATTTCTAAAAAAAAAAAAAAAAAAAAAAAGGAGATAGTTTGCACCTGCCTCTTATGTGCTGGGAAAATTCACAGTTAGTCTGCACGCGCGCGAAAATACAGTATATAGGGTGAATCCACTTGGATTGTCTGTAATAGCAGTAAACACACAACATGTTTGAGCAAAAGAAAATTCACATTAAAACATTAAAATTTTACAAAAACCAGACGTTCTCTTTCTCTCTCAAAAATATGGGGGGGGGGTGTACCAAGTTCAAAAACCAGACCAAGGTTAATACTCCTCGTGCAAAATAAATTCAAGCACTTTTTAAAACCAAATTATCATATGTGTGTGCTGTTGGTCAGTTAGTAGGTAGGTATTTTAGCAACTTCCAACCATTAAACGTAGCTGGGAAGGATAGACCTTGCTGGAGGGTAAACACGAAAAAAGGAACAATATTTCCGTGTTTAAACTCCAGCAAAGACGTGCACATCGTTCTACTTATTTTACTCCATACTGATGTCGTAGCCAAGGTACCAGCTGTTCACGCACTCCTGAGTTGAGTGCAAGTCCTGCACTATTTGATCAGCTAGGTGATTTTATCGGAACTACATAGAAACCTTATATACAACTTCTTAGCACAAACAATTATTTTATACACACGCTCTTTCATGTCATTACTTAAAAAACAAAAATTCAAGTACTATTTACAGTCTTACTTTTTCCAAGTACTTTCAAGGACTTGAAAATTAACTGATTTTTTTTTTCAAGGACTTAAGGTTTTCAAGGAGCATACGAATAATGAAGACATAAAAGTCGGGACACTTGGCAGCTAAATGTAATTTACAGTACTAGAAAAATAAGTGAACTACAATATGTCACATACACACAAAAAACAGGGATGGATAAAATTCCAAGGCATGTAACAGAATTTTCGGACATTTCCAGAACTTTTCCCAGACACAAATACAAACCATGCATTACTTACTTATTTTGTGTTTGAAGGTCTTGTTCCAGTGGCGGACCGGAAAAACTCGAGGCCCTTTTGCGAAAATACAATAGCTTTTAATCACTCAAAATTTTAACCCATATTATTAGCTAAGCTTTATGGATGTTTTAATAAATAAAGATCTTTGTAACCTATGAGTATTTTTTGTAAAATCAAAATTATTTCATTTTATTACGTGAAACACAAATGTGTACGTTATAATTAAAATGACTGTTCTGGTTACCAACACAAATTACTACACAAAATACCTATGTCAAATTTAATCACATCATGTAAAATTTATTACTTTGAAGAATTAAGGCCTGCTTTTTGAAATGCCTCACGATTGCACACACAAAACATGCAACTGCCGTGTGACAGTATCTAATGACTTTCCCGATTTATATGAAATGTAACAACATAAGCAAATAACTAAGTACCAATTAAGAACTGTAAAACAAAAAAAAAAAAAAAAACGTAAAACCTACTTAAATTATTTATTCTGGAATATAAAAAAAAAACACTTAATAATACCCCAATGTTTTTGCACATAGTAAAAAAAATCTTTTGACTCCATTATATCAAAAAAAAAAAAATGACACAGGTCTCTGATTTTTTGCGGGAGCAAAAAATCAGAGACCTTTTAGTTCATTTTATTCGGAAGGATGCATAGTTATGTGCAAACAACTGTAATATATAACACTTTATTCTCATTGGTATAAAAATTCCGCTCATTGAACCGATAGTTTTTTCACATTCTCTTGTTAACATATCTGCATAGAAACTATTGCAAGGGCTGTGAACTTGAGGCCCCTTGTAACAGCACAGGCTATTACAAGGGGCCTCAATCTTTTGAACAGCTGTTTTCCCGTCATCCAATTACCATGAACTAAAACAATGAAAATGATTTCTAAAGATTTCACGTATTTACTAAGAAAAAATGCTTTTCTTCTTAATACACTGACGGAAAAAAATCCCAACACCATGAACAAATAGTTGTAGAGGAATGAAATGGCGGCAATACATGTATTGGTAACATATTTAATCGATTAAGGTTTCAAGATCACAGGTTAATGTAAGCGCGAGAAGAGCCATTTTAAATGTGAAATGCTGGTACATTAATAACCGGTGTAACCGCCAGAATGTTGAATGCCAGCACGCAAACGTTCATGCATTGTGTCGTACAGGTGCTGGATGTCACTTTGTGGGATGGAGTTCCATGCCTGTTGCACTTGGTCGGTCAATACAGGGACGGTTAATGCTGGTTGGGGACGACGCTGGAGTTGTCGTCCAATGATGTCCCATACGCGCTCGATTGGTGAACGATCTGGTGATCTAGCAGGCCACGGCAACATGTCGACACTCTGTAGAGCATGTTGGGTTACAACAGCTGTATGCGGGCGAGCGTTATCCTGTTGGAAAACACCCCTTGGAATGCTATTCATGAATGGCAGCACAACAGGTTGAATCACCAGACCGACGTACAACTGTGCCGTCAGGGTGCGTGGGATAACCACGAGAGTGCTCCTGCTGTCATAGGAAATTGCTCCCCAGGCCATAACTCCAGATGTAGGTCCAGTGTGTCTCGGCCGCAGACAGGTTGGTTGCAGACGCTCACCTGGCCTCCTTCTAACCAACACATGGCCATCACTGGCACCCAGGCAGAACCGGCTTTCATCAGAAAACACAACAGATCTCCACTCCGTCCTCCAATGAGCTCTAGCTTGACACCACTGACGTCGCAAACGGCAGTGGTTTGGAGTAAGTGGAATGCACGCTACAGGGCGTCTGGCTTGGAGCTGTCCTTCAAGTAACCAATCTGTAACAGTTCGTTGTGTCACTGTGGTGGCAACTGCAGCTCGAATTGCTGCCGCAGACGCGGTACGATGCACCACGGCCAATCGCCATACACGACGGTCTTCACTCTCAGTAGTGCCATGTGGCCGGCCGGAACCCGGTCTTCTTGAGGCAGTACCTTCCCTTGACCACACCGCTGCCAACAATCATGCACAGTGGCTACATTCCTGCCAAGTCGTTCTGCAATATTGCGGAAAGAAAATCCACCTTCTCGTAGCCCTATTACACGACCTCGTTCCAACTCCGTGAGCTGTTGATAATGGCTTCTTTGCCTTTTTAAAGGCATTCTTGACTAACATCAACACACTACGTCGAATCTCAAAGATAACTAACGCTAACGAACGTTACAGCGCGTATTTACAGCAAACCTGCTTTGCATGTTCCGAGGGGCGCTACTAGCGCCACACGTATGCGCCGAGCGCGAAATTTGCATAGACGTCATCTTACAGATGTACTCTCACCGCCTACCAACTGTCGTTTATATAACACAACCCCTTCTTGGTGTTGGGATTTTTTTTTTTTTCCGTCAGTGTACTTCATTCAAAGTGCCTTAATTCTTGGCTATTTTTTTAACCAGTTGCAGCACACGAAGTTCCACAAAAAAATTTGTAAAATCGTTTTGCTCAGACTAGAGGCCCTTTTAACCATAAGGACCCCTCCCCTTCCCCTGCACTGCGGGGTTTATCAGTACACCCCTGTCTTGTTCATTTGTTACAGTTCATTTTGGGGAGTATACAGATTTAGGCAGGAGTTGTGGGATGCACGGAGTGGTTCTATGCTCTTGTTCATTTGTTACAGTTCATTTTGGGGAGTATACAGATTTAGGCAGGAGTTGTGGGATGCACGGAGTGGTTCTATACCTGGTAAGGGCTGCACAAACAAAATTTTTGAACTACATCAAAAAGTATCTGTCAGTCAAAGTTTTTGCTGCCTTCATAGATTTATGGAAAGCTTATGGCCACTAAAACAGCACACTTCTGTGGAAGGTCTTAAATAAATATAGTATAGTTGGGAATTTACTTAATAGTGTGAAAGCTATGTATGCAAGCATTACAGCATGTATATGAGTGAATGGTGTTTTATCAAAATTGTTTTCTGTGGGTGCAGGAGTAAGGCAAAGTTATGTAATGTTACTATGGCTGTTTAATATATTTATGGATGTGTGTATGTGTATGATACCAAAATAGACAATACTGGTTTATATCCTGGTAATATCTGTGTGTGCAGACGCAGACTGTTGTATGCTGATGCACAGTCCTATTGGCAGAGAGCAAAAGTGAGTTACAGAGTATGTTGTCCCGGATGTACAAATTTCATATGAAATTCAAACTGAGTATAAATAAGGGAAGAAAAACCGAAGTTATGGTTTTTGATCATTGAATTGTCAGTACTAATGCAAGATCAGTCTATTGGGTTGGTGCGAATGAAATGTCCGGCGCGAACGAGCAGTGGCGACAGGACCCCACCACAGCGGAATGGAACCACCCACAGGTGTTGAGGGTATTATGTCACAGAGTTACCATAAATAGCTAGCACGTGTGTGAAGAACAACGTTCAGGCGTGGTTTGTTTGGACGTAATGTGGCTTGCAAAGGAAACGTGCAGATGCCGGATTTGAGAGTCATCTTCCTGTATGAATTTAAACTGGGCCATTCTGCAGGAATTGCAGCTCAAAACGTTAAAGTGTTTGGGGAGAATACAGCCAACAAACGAACCATTCAGCAATGGTTTGTGAAGTTTTGAAGCAGAAGGGAGTCAAAATGGTTGTGTTGAGTGGTTCTGAAGAAGAAACAGGAAAGCATGCACTTCATTAAAAAAGAAATCTTAAAAAATACAAAATCGCTCTTTTTTTAATGTTACCAAAGATATTAAAAAACAAGGAACATGATCAAAAGAAAAGAAAAATATATAATCAGGAAGACAGGGTTCCCACTCAAAAGTACTACAAAATTTCCTGCCTTTTCCAGGTTCTTCTGGTAGTTTTTAAAGATTTTCCAGAATGACAACCCCTATCATGTTGCAATGAATTGTTACATTTCATTACATTCCTGCATTTTTGCACCAAAGCACACATCTCTAAATTCTTTAAGTAATTTGTCTTTATAAATTTACCTGCTTTTCATTTATAACAACTAAATACGCTCCTTATTTTCCGTACCATAATTCCATGAACGTTTGTGAATACTACCCACATCGAATTTGTTAATACATTCTCATAGAAATGGGCCATATGTAAGAAAAAATCTGTCTGTTGATTGGTTTCAGTTTTTCTATAACACAATGCAGCTAAGCTTAATGATGGAATGGCTCCTGTTCAGAGAAACATGCCACAAGAAAACCAACAAAGGACTTTGATCCATTGTTTGGTTGGTTCTCTTGTGAAGTATTTCTCCAAGCAGGAGTGTGTGTCAAGCCATTGTGTTTAATTGTTCCACCTGACAACAATTGTCAGCAGAAATTGAACAAAACCTTAAAGGCAATTTTTAAAATTCAAGTTAGCATCTTTTTTAGGGAATAAAGGGAAAATGTAATGTAACTAACTGAAAGTAAAATGTACTAAATTCTCGGCAGGCAGTAATTGCAAACAAAAGTTTGAAATCCGAAAAAAGAAATGTTTTTTTTTGGCAAAATAAAGAATGGAGGGGAGGGGGGGGGCAATTTTCCTCGAGTTTTCCCTGATTTTTGGAACCATTTTCAAATTCCAGGTTTTATCTGTTTTCAAGGTTGTGTGGGAACGCTGGAGGAAAAGTGAGGGGGGAAAAAATCACAGCTTGATCAGAAAATTTTGAAATTCTGAATATCATGAAACATTCTCATCACTGATAAATATGGTAAGGATTTTTAGATTATATTTATGCATTTAATTATACAGTGGGTAATAGACAGCGTGCTCTTTTAACTACTAAGCAATTACATATTTACATAATATACCTATGTCTAAATACACTGCTGGCCAACCAAAATGCAACACCAAGAAGGAAGCATCCAATTGGCCTGAAATTCGAAGCATGCGTCGCCCGCGAGAGGACACGCAAACGATTAGCATTGCAGGGCATATGCAAATAATGTGCGCCCGGCATGCCACCGAGAAGCACTATAAGAAGGGTGCACAGAAGGCGGGGTGTAAGTAGTGGAAGTGTGTTGTGCTGCCGGACCTGTGCGTGGGAAGCTTCCCGATGCCTCATCACAGAATACTGCAGTCATTCCAGAACGTTTCGGAGTTCGACAGAGGCTGAATAGTGGCTTATCGCGACAGCGGTTTATCGTACCGAGACATCACCGCCCGTGTGGGACGACATCCAACCACAGTGGGGTGAGTATGGATTTGGTGATTGCAAGAGGGACCAACGGACCGACGTGAGCGATTGCCGCAGCCGCGGCACACCACCTAAAGAGAGGAGTGCCATGTTGTGCGGCGTACATTGACGGCTCGCACCGCCACATCACGAAGGTTAGCGCAGGAATTACGGTGTGTTGCGTAACAACCTGTATCAGCACCTACCGTTCAACGTCGTCTGCAGAAGTAGGGACTCGTTGCATGGCGCCCATTGCTCCGATTACCATTGACGTTACACCACCAGGGAGTGCGGCGGCAGTGGACCGTTTAACGCCGCACCTGCACTACGGAATGGCATGGCATTGTCTTCTCTGACGAATCCCGCTTCTGTCTGCAACACCACGATGGTCGGATCCGCGTGTGGCGGCACCGCGGCGAGGGACTGTATGACGCTTGCATTATGCATCGCCATACCGGTCCGTCGCCTAGCGTTATGGTTTGGGGCGCAATTAGATATGACACCCACACCCCTCTGGTACACATCGCCGGTACACTCAACAGCCACCGTTACATCTCCGACGTTTTGAAGCCTATAGTCCTCCCTTAGCTGCAGGACCTGCCAGCGGCCACGTTTCAAAAGTACAATGCGCGCCCGCACGTGGCACACATCGTGCAACAATTCTTCACGGCCCACCAAGTATCACCGCTGCCGTGGCCTGCCTGTTCTCCCGATATGTCACCCATCGAACACGCCTGGTCGCTGATCGGCAACCGAGTGGCCCGGCAAGTACCACCCGCGGATACGCCTGATGAACTGTGGCAATGTGTGGAAGTAGCCTGGACCGACATACCCCAAGCCCACATCCAAAGCCTCTTTCGTTCAATGCCGCGGCGTGTAGCGGCCGTTATTGCCAGCCATGGGGGCCACACGAACTATTGATGTCTGCGTGTTCCGCAAGTTGCACGGGCCTGTAAGCTCAAGTTTCATCTTTGTATCTGTTGTTTTGTGTCCAGTAAATCTGGCTTTGCCATCTCGTGTCCTTCTTGGTGTTGCATTTTGGGTGGCCAGCAGTGTATATAAATGGTACACTGCACCGATATGATGTGTACACTGCACCAAACAGCCCTAAGCAAGGTGCCCATTAGATTTTGACCATCTACTGGCCATTTTTACTCATTCAAATTCTAGATATTGAACCACTCTACTTGGCTATATAATTCATTTAAGCATATATGCTATTTGTGCTAAATCTGTTAAAATATGTTGATAATATGTCATGTTTTTGATTTGCAAACTAACAATACAACACAATTGTTGATATGCTTAAATGAATCTACTGGCCAGTTACAAAAATAACCAGTTTTTGTCTTTATATGCGGCACCCATAGATTGCTTAGGTATGTAAACAGAATATGCAAGAAAAAGCATTAAAACTTCATAGAAATTTCAGCTCCATGCTCCAAAAGTAAAAGAAATTATAAATCTAATTGAGACTAAGCTACCCAAAAGAGAAGAAAAAACAAAATGCAACATTCACGAGCTGCCAAAGTTCTCCATATGAAAACAGGAAATGAAAAAAATGTGTTAAAAATGCACTAAAATTAATTTCTGCACTGCACATTGAAGGAAATCTACTTAACAATAAGCTGTCTGAGAAAAAATAAATATTTAAAAAAAATTGAAACTGTGAAGCTTTCAGAGCGCTAAGTTTTGGAAATGAGAGAAGAGAAAAAAAAATAAATAAAAAAAATAGTTAAAATGCATGAAAAATTGCATTTTCAACTCTGATATTACCATTGACTGATATTACGATTGAAGCTAAGACATTCATAAAAAGAGATTACGAAAAAAAAAAATATGTCGACAAGCTTTGGCGACCATTGTGAACCATGCTACTCCTAATTCGGAGATATTTTTCTTTTTAACAGAAAAGCCTGCAATGCCAATAGAAAATAAAAACTGTCTTGTTTCAACAGGTTTATTCCAAAAGAAAATATTAAATGATTATTGCAACTATCTCCTGTCATATATTGTTGTCATATTCTCCTGTATTCTTATATAGCTAATTTGTAGATTAATAAATGAGATTGGCAACACCCATCAGTCCGGTGGTTGTTGTGATCTGTAATGGCAGTCTATTCTTACTGAGTGATAACTCAGTTGTTATTACATGGCATCAGATTGTGGGATCGTAATTTTCATGGTGTTATGACTAATTCGAAGCAACTGTGTTAAATTTAAAGTTCAATTAACATGGATTCTACTAACGCTCGTTTTCCTCTAGAGCTGGAAGTGACTGCTAACATGGCTACAAAATGGAAGCTGTAGAAACAGTCGTTCGAATTTTATGCAATAGCTACACAGCTTTTTGAGAAACCACTGCAGGTACAGGCCGCTACTTTTATGTCAGCAATAGGAACTTTGGCAACTATGATTTTTAATACTTTTAATTTAACTGACGCGAAGCAAAGCGATGTAGCGGTGATTAAAAGAAGATTTGATGATTGCTTTGCCCTAAAACCAAATGAGACGTATATACACTACTTGTTTTTTACTTGTGTTCAGGATGAGCAAGAAAATTTTGATTCTTACTTAACTAAACTTTGAACGAAGATTAGTGATTGTGTATTTGGTAATTTACAAGATAGCTTGTTACATGACCAGATTGTGTGTGGTATCAATTCAGATAAAGTAAGTGAATTATTATTAGCTGAAAAAGAGCTGGCATTGAGTAAAGCGATTGATATATGCAGGGTTAGTGAAAGGCCGTTGAATCGACTTCAGGAAATGAGGGCAGTGATGAATAAAGAAAAAGAAGTCCTTTCGTTAAGAATAAACAAACAATGAGTCCCTTAAGAATTCAATCGCTCAGAAATGCACAAAAGATCGAAGTCCACAGTGGACATCAAAGCAAAAGGAGTTTATTGGCGATGTGGTTTGGTGCACCAATTTCGAATTGTCCTGCTTTCAGTGCGACGTGCAATTCCTGTTCCAAGAAGGGACACTATGCGCGTCAATGCAAAGCGAATATGAAAACCCTTAAGTCACGAGATAAGGAAGTTCATGAGATAAGCGAATCTGATAGTGATTTGGAGGACATTACTACATATACCTGCGATAATTTACGTATCAGTGAATTGGTTAATTTCGCAAATAATTACAAAGGTAAATGGTATACAAAGGTGCTATTTGATAAAGGAATTTGTGCTAATTTTAAGATTGACACTGGTGCAGAAGGGAATGTCATAACTACAGAATTGGCAAGACAACTTCTGCGAAAATTTCAAATTCACAAGTTAAAAGACTCAGATCTTTTAATAATACGTATACACCGGTTCTGGGAGAGATGAACACTAAGTGTATTATACAAAACAAACCTGTTACACTTAATTTTCTGGTGGTTGAGGGTAGTTTCAACTGCATTTTAGGATGATATGCTTGTGAGAACTTAGGCTTAATAGTAAGAAACAAAGATTTCATTCAAGTCCCTGAAGTTGTAAGTCCTATTCCAGAAAAGAATTTTCAAGGTATTGGTTGTATAAAAAATTTTAAATATGATATAGAGCTGCAAGAAGGTGCTTCGTTAACTATACATCCACCACAATGAATACCTTATGCAATTTGTGAGAAGGTAAAGGAGATTGACATGATGGTCAAGATGAAAATTCTTGTACCTGTCACAAATCCTACTCCTGCAGTAAGCCCATTAGTAATAGTTAAGAAACAAGACAATATTTGTTTGTGTTTAGACCCTACTGATCTAAATAAGGCTATTAAAAGATGTCACTTTCCACTCAAAACTGTGGAAGATATAGCAGCTAGAGTAAAGACAGCAAAATGTTTTACCCTACTTGCTGCAAAAAGGGGTTTTGGCAATTACGTGTAACAAAATGTACTTCGGATTACTTGACAGTTAATACACCCTGGGGTCGATACTCATTTTTGAGAGTGCCTTTTGGACTTGCTTCGGCACCCGAAGTTTTCTAACAGGTTATGGAGTCAATATTGCAGAGCATTGGCAATACTGAATGCTCAATGGATGATATTCTGATCTGGACAAATACGCTTAAGGAGTTACATAGTTTAACATCGAAGGTCATTGATCGACTTTTAGATAGCGGAGTTTGGTTGAATAAAGACAAGTGTGAATTTGAGAAAACAAGAGTCAAATGGAATAGAAATTGACCCATCCAAGGTTGAGGCTATTGGAAAATTAAAAGTACCTACTTGTGTCACTGAGTTGCACAGATTTATGGGTATGACTAATTATGTTTCTAAATTCATACCTAATTATTCAAGTATTTCAGAACCCATGCGCAGACTTCTACAGAAAGATCTCATATGGTAGTGGTCTTCTGACCAAGAAAAAGCCTTTTGTAAGTTAAAAGAAGCTCTTCAAAATACACCACAGTTGGCTTATTATGATGTAAACAAACCAGTGGTTGTTTCGGTGGATGCTAGTTCTCATGCAGTTGGTGCTGTACTTCTCCAAGATGGTAGACTGGTAGCATATTCTATCAAAGCATTAACATCTGCACAACAGCATTATACTCAAATTGAGAAGGAAGCCTTTGCTATTCATCATGGGTGTAAAATATTCCATGACTATATTTATGGCAAGTCTGTTACCATTGAAAGGGATCACAAACCTTTAGAGGTCATCACAAAGAAACCCATACATACTGCTTCACCTAGATTACAGCGATTAATTTTTGATGTGCTTCAGTATTCGCCAAAAATAATATTTAAACATGGTACTGATATTCCAATCCCTGACGCTCTAAGTCGTGACTGTAGTATAGTGTCTTTGGAGACACCTGATGAAGATCAAGAACTATTTGAAACATTACTTGACATACCACTTCCCTCATTAACATTTCAAGAGCTGATTGCAGCAACTAATGCAGATGAAGAACTACAACAACTCAAGAGAGTTATCCTTGAAGGTAGGCCACCAACAATAAAGAAAGTCCCCATTTCTTTACACAAGTATTGGAATTATCATGAAGAATTATCTGTATACGAAAATCTGTTGTTCAAGGCTGAACGACTGATTATTCCTGGAGTACTTCAATCTAAATATCTCAAACTTATCCATCAGGGTCATCTGGGTACTAGCCTTTCCTTACATCGTGCAAGAGAAATAATATTTTGGCATGGAATGTCTAAAGATATTGAACTATTTGTTCAAAAATGTCCAACGTGTCAAAAAACTGCTCGTGCTCCTAATACAGAACCATTGCTGATGAAACCTATTCCCTGTTTTCCATGGCAACGAATAGCATCAGATTTATTTGACTTTAAGGGTGACCATTACTGCCTTGTAGTTACTCCAGATATTTTGATTTTAAAAAACTGAGTCAACCAACATCTCAAGCTGTTGTTAAGTATTTAAAAGTTACTTTTACCACTCATGGTATTCCTGATATCCTAGAAACTGACAATGGTACACAGTATAACTCTGAAGCATTTCGTAATTTCACAACAGACTGGAAGATACAACACCTCACATCCAGTCCTCATTATCCCAAGTCAAATGGTTTGGCGAAACGGTATGTGCAAATCGCTAAGTTAATGTTAAAGCACACTGATCTAGATCAATCTGACTTGCACTTGACACTATTGAATTGGAGGAATACTCCTCGCGGTGACTTACCTTCTCCAGCTCAATGTCAATTTGGACGTCCTACACGAACAATGATCCCGTTACATCCTCTTGCACATTTGCTTCGTGCGTCAACTTCTGCTCGCCTCCAGTTCTCCAGAGAGAACCAGCATATAAATGCCACAACTGGTACTCATAACCAAGCGCCATCCTTGGTACAAGGTCAATCTATAAAACTTAAAATGGCACATCGCAACTGGATTCCTGCTACTGTATCTGCGAAGCTTGATACCCCTCGTTCCCATTTAGTTACCACTCAGGATGGCACTACTCTTTGTCACAATGCAGAGTGTATTCGTTCAACAAAAGTGATATTCATGCCGAAAAAACCTGCGGAGAACTCTCAAAACTATGATACACCTATACTTACTATATCCGATTCTAATCGGTTGCTCCTTCCTCAGAACTCTCCAACTAAAGATAAACGTCATGTTACTACACCTGAATCACAATTACCATCTCGTTTTTCTCAGTGCATTGGGACACCTACTAAGTTGTCAAATTCTGTGACCACTCGTTCTGGACGAAATATTCATCCACTTGATAAACTGAATCTCTAAAAAAAAAATGTCATATGTTGTTGTCTATTCTCCTGTATTCTTATATAGCTAATTTGTAGATTAAGTACATTAATAAATGATATTGGCAACACCCATCAGTCCGGTGGTGGTTGTGATCTGTAATGGCAGTCTATTCTTACTGAGTTATTACATCTGCCTCTGTTGATACAGAATTTCTTCCTTCTACAGAAATATCAAAAAGGCGATAGTGTAATTTCACAATGTTTATGTCATACAACTAATAAAAAAAAACCCTAATATTAAAGAAAATTTATGCTGTTCAACACCTTTACCTTTCACACATGTTAAGCATTAACTCAATTCCCTCAGCGATTTCCTTAAAACAGCGTGTCTATAAATTTTTGGAGTGTCCTCGTGCATTCTACTTAAGGTTCATAGATTAAGAAACAAAGTTAACTGCTGAAACCACACCACATGGAATTCAGTTTGCATGCATGCATAAACTGACTGATTACATTTCTTCTATATGAATCCCGCACTCAACTGGAATTTTTGGAATTCATATAAGGGTTCTTTTCGAATGAACATAATTTTTTTTGTGAAGGGTCTGTTTTTTATGTTCCAATTATGTGAAGGTTAAGAAAAAACAATAAGTACCCAGATTTTACTTAAACTTACCCCTGTTGCAGGTTTTTCTTAGATTTGTTGATGCTACATAACTGATTCTTTGGTAAAATTCTAAAATGAAAACTACTTTTGACATAGATCTAGCAGCATTCTATGTGAACTATTCATTTTTGAGTGGCTTGGAGCAGAATTTCTGCATTTGCACACTCCGATGCAGTTGTTCTATCACTATATCTGATGAATGCATACTGTGTCCAGGTGAAAGGGAAAAAAACAAGCATGTCAAGCCATTTCTACTTTTGAGGCTGACTTGCAGATGTTTATCTATCTTGACCTCCAAAATCCTGGGGAACTGAGCTATTAGGTGCTTGAATTAATTCCCGCTGTTTTTTGCCACACAAACACCTGTGTGTTGCCACAGAACGGTACAGGATAGTCTATTCAAAGTAGTGTCCGTTGGCAGCTTCAACCTTTTCCCACCGTTGGGGTAACAAATTGATTCTGCGGTACAAAATGCAAGTTCTTTCGAGGTGAACCATTCATCAAGCCATTTTTGGATATCCGCGACAGAAAGGAAGTGCTGCTCTGACAGGCCATGTTGTAGCGACCAGAACAAATGGATGTCTGAGGGAGCAATGTCCGGGAAATAAGGCGGGTTTGGGCATGAAGGTTGATGGTTCGCTGGGATGAACCCATGATATCTTGCGCTTAGGATTGTCGTAACGAATCCATTTTTCATCCCTAGTCACTATTTGATGCAGAAACAACTTACGTTTGTGTCGTTGCAGCAGCAATTCACACATGGTTTCATGTTTGGTGATGTCGCTTTCCCGCAATGCATGTGGGATCCAGTTTCCGAGCTTCCAGATCATTCCCACTGCCTTTAAACGTTTGCTAACCATTGACTCATTGACCTGTAGTGTTTCAGACAACTCGTAGAGCGTCTGACATGAATCCTTGTCCAATAAGGCCTCCAATGCGCCATCTTCAAACTTTTTCGGCTGCCCAGGGCGCTCTTTGTCCTTCACGTCATATTCATTGGCTTCGAAGCGTCGGAACCACTCTCTGCACATTGTTTCCGATAGGGCACGTTCCCCATAGGCCTGCACTAGCAAACGATGACTTTTTACTGCAGATTTCTTGAGATGAAAGCAGAAGAGTAATGCTTCCCGCAAATGCTCCTTTTTTTGGTACGAAACTCAACATCGTGAACGCGATACAAACTCGTATTCTGTGTCTTCCGATCGCGTGTCACACACTGCTTCGCCCAGACTATGGACTGTACGTGCGTGCGTGGGCAAGGGAGGTCACGTGTGGCCCGGGTCACAGCGCACCACTGCTGCACTCTATTGGGCAACAGCAGGAATTAATTCAAGCACCTGATAGTTTGACAATAGAAAAACCTTTTCTGTTCTTCATAAATATGTTGGTCAAACAGAAAAACTCACTTATTTAGAAGCCCAGAGAAAGGAACACATTATTGCTGTCACCATTAAAACTACCCATCAGCAGGCTACACAATGACCATTGGTTCCACTGATAAGAGTATGTAAACTGGAAAAAGCTTAAAGATGGAATAGAAGGTTTCCCACTTCTGTCCATTTCACTGATGTTTGGAGCACAATGTCAATAAAATGTATTATTAATCAGATTTATTTTATTTTATTTTTTTTAAGTCTAGGTCAAATCAGTGGCTTATTGAGATATAATTATGTAGTCCCTTGCCCGGCTATGATGAACTGCAAATGAGAAAAATCCACAACTACAGCACGAAATGACTATTTTTATACAATATAAATGGATAATGCTAAAAAAAATGCCAAGATTCACTATGATAAATGTTTAGCATTAAAATAACTTCTAGTGAACTGCAGCAGCTCTGACCTTGGTATGTAACATTTGGTTAAATACATTTCCTCTAGGATAATTTACAGACTCTTCCACACGTGTTAACTCCCCTAATCCCTTAATATAAATAATTGAAGCTTACATGGTATAAGAGAGAAATTTCACGGAGATTTTTTTTTTTTTAATTTGTGGGGAAGGGGATGCTTTTGGCAAGTGTGAAATTCCACATGACTACTACACATTATGCAATCTTTGCACACCTGATACATTTAACCCATGATTCCAGTTTCCAAGAACAGGGTTCCTACTCATTTTCTCCCAAAAAATATAAGCACTTTGGTACTTGTGTATTAAACCGAGGACCTCAGCAGAGACCCACGACAATCACTGTTCTGAACTTCGTTATAGACTCGTGACGTCACGTGAAAACTTCATTTGATATATCATTCGATTCTTTGTTTCGCATTCTGTGTGCTTCTATCGTTAATGTTGTTTAAGTAAGCTTTCGCCATTTTGTGGAAATATGATGAAAATTTGGGATCTACCTAACACTGAGAAAGAGGCAGTGAGGATTTTATTCAGAGTATAGGAATATTGCCAAGACAGCCTATAACTTCATTTGATATATAATTCGATTCTTTGCTTCTCTTTCTTAGTTTGTTTCACATTCTGTGTGCTTCTATCGTTAAGTATATGTTAACTTTTGTACGTGTAATTTAGGCAGTATATGTTTCTTTTTTTATATTAAATGGTTTCACTTTTGTATGTGTACTTTCTGTGGCTAGATTTGTGCCAAAATCGGTCTCTGCTGAGACCCTCAGTTTAATACGTAAGTACCAGTGTTTTTTTAAGGACTTAAAAGCCCCCTACAAAAAAAATTTAAGGATCTTACAAATTGCATACGTGAAAATAACATATTTTGCCAATATACTTTTACTCATGACTTAACTATACAAACTGAAGTATGCTGATGAAATAGTGGTGGCAAAAATCGTGGACACTTTTTGAAATTTTCATGTTTTGCGACTTTGCAGGCTTATATAAGGAAATGTTATTTTGCACCAAATGCAAATGTTTATAAGTGAATTTAAAGAAAATTTAACGCTGAATTCAATACAAAAAACAGAACACAAATATATGCAGTACAAAAAAAGTTATGCAGGGAATACTGCAGTCATGCTGTAATGCACTTACAATTTCAATGTACAATCATCAGTATTTAGTAGGGTAGCCTTTATTCTTTAAAACCACATCACAGTGACGTCTCATTGAGCCAACAAGTGTTTGGAGCTCTGCCTTTGTTATTACGCGGTGTCAGGAAGCAATTATAGCATCAATTAATTGACTTTTATTTGATGGATGCCTCATTCATACAAGACTTTTCAAATGGTGCCACAAATTTTCTATTGGGTTCAGGTCAGGGATGTGTCCTGGCCAGGTTAACAATGGAATGGACTTTGAACCACTGATTGCATATTTTTGCTGTGTGGCAGGGAGCTGAATCCTGCTGAAAAAGAAATGGTGCATTGTTGGGAAAGAAATCCCCATGGAAGGTAGCAGTTTGGGTTCCAGGATGGTGTCGATGTATTTTCTTGCGTTCAGCGTGCCATTGATTACATAAAGGTGGCCAACACCATTTGCTGCCATACATGCCCAAATCATAATGCTTGTTGAGTGCTTTACATTGGCCTCCATGCAGTCAGGATATAGCTCTTCTCCTACTCTATGTTTCACGTATTTTCGGCCATCAATACCAAATAAGGATATCTTACTTTTGTCACCCCAAATAACTTGCTTCCACTGATAGTCTGTCCATCCAATGTGTTCTTTTGCCCACTGTAGTCATTCATTACTCTGGTGTCGATTCAGATAAGGCTTTTTTCTTGGAATTCTACCTCTTAGTCCCATAACTGATGGTCTGCTCCTTATCATTCTTGAACTGACAGAAACACCAGTTGAACACAGTTCAGCTTTGATAGCCTCAGATGAAATTTTACTGTCCTTCAGTCTTTTTATTCTTCTGCCATCAACAGCTTTTGTGCACTTTTTTTTTTTTTTCCTGGTTTGTTTTTCAGTAACTTTGTTCCCTGATAATGTAAACAGCACTTTCGTACACCAGAAGTTGTCACTGACCCACCTACTTGCCTTGCAATTTCAGCATAAGAAAGACCCGATTCACATAATAAAACAATCCTGGTCCTTTTCATGGGTGACCAATCAACTCTTTTCTGTGGTGCCATTGCTGTACTTATTATCTACAAGTTAAATTTAAAGAAATACTAAAAACATTCACACAATTTACAATTATGCTTCACTTACACTGCTAACAGTCTTTCTTCTACAGAACAAACAGCAAAACTGACTTTCCTCAACTTCTCACAAGAATATTGCTGTAGCTACTGCCATTTGATTGGTCCCCAGATCAAGGACTGTGACTGGCCAGTAGGGTTTGCACTTACAAAACGCTTAACTGAATCACACTTGCGTTTCTTTTTTAGACTAAAGTAAGCGCTTTTCAAACGGATAATAATTTGTAAAACAAGCCACCATATAAAGAAAAACTAGATCATGTATAAAAATCCTTTCGCGAGAAAAACACGAAAGAAATCTTTTTTTGATTTTTGTTAAAAATGTTTGAAGCGGTCTTTCACAGATGACAAATATCTGAAGTTCGGAAACACCCCGCTGTTTAGGAAAAATCATGGTGAAAAAAAAAAAGAATGCAAATTGTAATTAGTCCTCCTACAGAAAAAAAAAACCTCCAATGAACTCCATACCGAAAAATAACCAGCTCTTGCAAAGAATAACTAATCCAATTCACCAACTTTTTTCTCTTCCAGCTGCTCGGCTGTGTCATGGACGAGAACCCTCTCGCATAGAACGCATAGAGCAGTTGGTACCGTTCGTGCTTTCCACCACAAAGGTTGTCAACACAATTCTAATCTCTGACTCAAGAGATTTTTTTCACTTTTTCGGAAAACAATTACTGAGTGGTGACGTCACTGATCTGACCCACGGAGTAAATAAAAATTCCCAAAGTGCTTCGGAAAAAATCTCAAGAATTTAATGAACAAAGTTAAGTTTCGCCAACTGCCATTAGATGACAGCACATGGTCTAAAGTTTGAACCAGCTGTGACGTACCTGCTAGCAGGACACACACGACATAAAGGCAGATAGGAGTCAGAATGAACGTCTGCGTAGCTCAGTTGGTAGAGCGACTTGATCCGGAATAAGCGGACTCGGGTTCGATTCCCGGCGTAGACCAAAAATGACGGAGAAATTTACTTCGTTATAATGATGACGGAGAAATTTACTTCGTTATAATGGCGCCCGAACTATCCGGATGACCCGACCGTTCAAAATCTCGCAATGGTGTGATGTTATTTCCACACTGCGAGATAGGAAAAATCAGAGAACCCCTTCTCCAGCGCTTCGAAGAATAAATGTGTGTGACGTTGCATTCCACACACCAGATTGAGTGGATGGCTGCCTGCAACGATTCATGGTCACGGCTGACCCGTGGGCCATGCCCCCGGCCCTCTTTCGGGGGGGGGGGGAGGTGTGACGTACCTGCCAGCAGGACGCACACGACATAAAAGCAGATAGGAGGCAGAATGAACGTCTGCGTAGCTCAGTTGGTAGAGCGACTTGTTCCGGAATAAGCGGACTCGGGTTCGATTCCCGGCGTAGACCAAAAATGACGGAGAAATTTACTTCGTTATACAGCGTCATCATGGAAACCAAACATGACAGACACATGATGTCATCGGATGCTGATGGGAGCACCCACCGGATGTTTGTTGTTCATCAGCCACAAGACCCCTTTGCTTATCCAGAGCACCAGGTGGAGGCTAATGTTAACCTATGAAAGCCAGAAGTCTCCCTTTTACAATACTAAGGAACATTTGAGCCTACACAGTCTCTCTTTTCAAGAGAAATATGAAAACAGTTTAATTCTCGCATCAGTACAAGTGGTCTGACAAACAGGGAAAACGAGTCACATGAAATAAGAAAGAAAAAGTGTGAGGGAGAGAAACAATAAGAAAAGTGGGAAAGTTACGGATACTTTATATCTCAAGAAGGGATAGCATAGTAAGCAAATAGCAGAGATAAAATTAAAGTAACAAACAAGGAAAGGTTGAAGAAATTTTTGCGTGCGCTCACGAGAAAATGCCCTGACTAATAAATGAGATAATAAAAAAAACGGCGGGAATAGAACATTTAACATCTGAAAACGAGTGAAGAAAGCTACTGAGCAAAAATACCGTAGCAAAGAGGAGTAACAGAAAAAGCTAAATAAATTAAGCTCTCAAATTAACACGACTGAATTAACTAATGGCAAAAAGAAGGAACATTCCTGAAATTTGAGTTTTCCAGTTCTGACCCAAGGAAAAGGAAACAGGGCTTTTAGAAATATGAACGCTGCAGAAAATTATAAAAATATATCATGCAAGAAAAGATATTGTGCACATGAATCAAAACGGTGATTCATCATTAGACAAAGAAATCTGAGAAACGGAACAGGAAGATTTTCAATGCGCATTAACTTACTAGTAGTACAATCATGAGTGATTACTAGATAATAATGATGATTTAGCGATGAAATTTTCGTCAAAATAATGTTATTTTCTATTGCTGAGAATTATTCAGATTTTACCACAGAGCTTAGGTGGCAGTACAGGTCACTTCATCAATATGAAACCCATGGCATAATGGTGTTCCTGCTCACCTGAAGCGTCTTCTAGTCGAAATTGTTTAATCTGTGTTCATCATATTTAGTTCCTGCCTTACGAAAAAAAGTAATATGATGCCTCGTTAGTCCGTAAATTCACAGATAATTTGCGGAAAAAACCCTTGCGATATTGCATAGGATCTCTGAGGTGCATACGTATTTTGCAGTATAATCTATGTTATACTCAAAGGATGTTTTATAACACAAGCTATTGTAAACGAGTAAATGCCACATTGTATAGCGAATTTTTGACCTATGCGTCATTATACTGTATTATTGAATTTCTGGCTCGTAGTTGGCTATTTTTTTAGCCAAAGGGACATCTTATGATTTGTTGCCTGCAGCATGTTCGGCAGCTTGAATTTATATTTCATCAAAGCTTTAATTCGTTTTTTATTACAACCTATTTAAACCGCAGTTCTGAAATTTTTCGGGCTCGTCACTTTAATTAAACGCTGTCAATTAATACTTAGCAAGTATGGAATTTAGATGTAGTCATTTCTCAGCTCAGTGGGACTTTCACCATCTTTGTAAAGTTCGGATTGCTTAACCTCAAAAATCGATGGAAAGGGATATGTATTCTGTTGTTTGTTTTTGATATTAGGCGAAAATCTCATGCAGGACAACATCCAGACTTAGCACGTAATTAAATCTCTTTCTACAGAACAATTTAATTCGTCTTGTAAAAACTGAAGGTAGGTGGTTGATTTCTCTACAAAAAGGTTCAGCAGCACAAGAACTTAGTATCCTGAAACCTTCGCATTTTTTGTTCCAGTGTTTTTCAGCAAGAAGTTCCGGCTTTCAACGTAAATAATTTGGTAAATGGTTGACCTGCAGTAAAACGCCGCCAAGAAATCAGGAGTACAAATAATACGGAATCTTCCAAATTTCCCGGGACATGCAGAGATATAAAAGTCTGAAGTGAGTATGTAAATAATTGTTGCTGAAATAGGCATGTCACAAAAATAAGCATAAGGAAGGGAGATTTAATGGATTCCACTTTTCTTTGTTAGTAATCATCCTTATCTTTTGCCTCTTCATTTACAGATATACTCTCATTTTTGCAGTCCAGTAAACAGTATTTAATTTATTACCATCAGATTTTCCAAGACTCAAGAATGGTTCGATCCGTTATGTAAAAGTAACAGTCAAACACTCCAATGCTAATCATCAAATCGACTATTTCGTTGTAACGCTTTTTGTATGGTATTGTATTGTATCATAAAATGATTCGATACGAAAGCTAAAACAAAGGATTTCTTCTAGGGCTTAGAACAGTTTATGAAATAAGTCTGTAACATACCTATAGTAAGACTTATTTGTTAATATTCTGTGTAGCATATAAGAGTCCAATAACTCAACATGCAAATGATGACTTCGCCCAACGTTCCACAGGTAAAAATCAAAATTCGTACTTGAACAAAATATCGCGTTTGAGATGCTAAGCATGAAAGCATAGTAATTAAGCTTTTTGATCATGTAAAAGAAACGCTTAAACTCACACGGCAGTAGCGTACACGGCACGGGTAAAGCATACTTACGACTTTGGAGAATATTTCAAACAAAAATTTGACAACCATTTCAGAAATCTGTTTCTTTTAATACACTACGATATGTCAAGAAATGGATTTCATTCACAGTAAAACGGAGTTGCGTGTAATTAACGCAATTTACAAATGTCAGACTTACCGGATATTATTAACATATGTCATAACAAGAACACTGAGTCATCAACATGTTGTTAACGAAACTGTTAAAGCTGTTGTGGCTTGATAAATATTCAGCTCTTGCAAATGCAGATCACGTTAATTACCCAGTTGTTGTGTCTCAACTACAGTGGATTGAACTAACACCCTAAATCCTCGTTCGCAGACGATAAATCAACCGAAGCACGCTGGTATTCGAGTTCAGTAAAAGTATTCTATTTGTTAAAGGACGCTGTTTGAGAGCATAGGGTTTTGAAATTTAACTTCTCCAATTAATATTTTTTCAACCATTCTGGTTAGCTTCGGTTACCTTTATCCGAATAATATGCTAAACAAAAAATTAAGGACTTTCCCAAGATCTGAAAAGGAAAATAAAACAGGAGCCACAATAACTCAGTCACATGACCAAAGATGCTTAAGACATCCAAAACATATTGAAAAAACATCCAAGAAATGCCACGTTCTTCAAACATTAAAAAAAAATACACTCCCCAAAATGTTTAATGAATGCTACAACCTTGAAAGCACAAAAACAAACTGTATGCACATTATTAAAAATATTATTTCATGGAGATTTTTGATTTGTGTGGTATACTGGATGATTTCTGTAGTTACTACCGAGAATCTGTAGTAGTTGGGAGTCTCTGGAGATTAACGGAAAATGAATAAACCAGGAAGATTGGCAGGTATGTTATTCATATGTTCTTTACTTCCCCATTCAAGTTCTCTTTCTCACAGCCCAGATTCTAAGCATATATTCTTTTGTAAAACAAATACCCTAAAACTTTTTCAGTTTTGTGTAGATCTTGATAATAATCCAAATGACAAAGAAAAGTGAAATTCCTGAAACAGCTGATCTCTTACATTTTTCTTATAAAAGAGTTTTCAATGTTTCCTGATCACATGTTGCAGTTTATATCCTTTCTTTTTCAGTTTTGTATAATCAATTGTGCTTCACATTTAATTTTTTTTTTCCTTTGATGGGTAATAGTTATTTCAATGCCTTCTTACACATGAGACATTTAGTGTCTAAGCATTTCTATATTAATGCAGTTTGTCTATATACATATATATATATATATTTTTTTTTTACATTTAAGTGCTTTGTGACCTACATGTGTGTCACAGATGTGTAACAAGCATGCTGTAAAATTTTTAATGGTGATCTACAATCCCACTTTAGTTTAAAATATCTGTAAATTCTCTATCTTGGCAATAATTTAGCTTGCATTTTAAACTTTTTCACCAAATTTCACATCTACTCATTTATGGTAAAAATTTGATTCATGCATGCCATCTAAACATACAAATTAAAAATATAGATATAAGAATCTTATTTTTTTCATCGATTAATAGTTAATTAAATAGTTATTTTTTTTTCATTGATTAAATAGTTATTAGTTTTATTAATACCCAAACGGACATTAATAAAACTGTTAAATGGCAGAAATTTAATTATTTTTCTTACTGATGTATTTTGAAAGACAGCTAGTTTTATTTCTAAAGTGGAAAACAAAGTACAATTCTTTTACAACACAGCATTAAAGGAAAACACAACAAAGTAAAAGTTCGCAATATTTTAATATGCCAAGTTTTCACACAATTTGCATTTCAATTTCCATAGTGCTTTCAAACTTTCTAATTTCATTAATGGTTCAACAGAAGTCCTTCACATTTCAAACAACTGTAATACCAGGAGCAGCTGTACTGATGTTAACTCTGTACTTTTTTTACAATGAGTATCACAGCTTTTTAAGTAATATGTTATCAGAGAAAATAGGTAAATGCAACTAATACATGTCAAGGGCTTTGGTCTGTATGGTATAAAATGAAAGTGGTCATAACAGTAAACTTCCTTTTCTTAAATTTCTTATTCATTTTGTCAAGATTCATTAAAGCTGATAAAGATGGTAATGGTTTTGACAAATAAAATTGTTTGAAAACAGTAAATTCATATATTTACAGTCATTTCAGCATTTAGAAATTAAAATTCAGGCTATATAACAAATGTTCACAACATCTGAAACATATTTCACGTGAAAATCAAGATGATATAACATTTTTGTATCCTATAACAATTTTAACATGTCTATGTTTAATTTGAGAGAAATTGTTATTTTACCCTCCAAGTAACATTCATGAACAGAAATAACATGTATGCCCCCCCCCTGCGAAGTTTAATAATTTAAACTTGACACCACACTGGTTTTTAAAAGTCCTATATTGTTTTCAAAAACCTAAAAAATTGCTATCAGTGCTTATTTATATTTTATTTCAATAAATCTCAAAGATTAGTGGCACCTGACCAACATGAAATGTAAATGACAGTTTCAACAGATAACATTTATTTTTCAAAGACAGATTTACTTCAGATATTGCACACAACACTTTAGATCTGTATATATTGCTCAAGTCAGCCAGTGGTAATGTGTAAGCAAAACAGTAGACCTAACACAAGCAAACATTCTCCACAAAACTGCACTTACATAATACACAGAATTTCATTCATTGATCATCACATAATAATGGAGTGTGTGTGCATGTGTACAAAAATACTTTTGGAGCACAATGACAAAATATTTACTGGACCCTTCATACATTCATTGAAATGTTTTATGGCCACTAAACTAAACATGAAACAAAATGAGTCAACTTAAAAAAAAGCCCCTAATTACACAGGACATAAGTACCTATAAAGTTATGTTATATATTTCATATATCAAAAGAATGATTCACTGGTTTAGCAAACTGAAATACTGATATTCCACAGTAAGTACCTTGTGACAGTAAATTCACTTCAAGTTCAATGCAAGATCCATATCTTATAAATACCCAGCTTGAGAAGAATGTTTCAGCACATGAAAGGTTTTAAATGACTGTATTACAATAACTGAACTTAAGTTTTTTTTTCAGCAAGAACAACTTTTTTTGTGGGACGGACTGAGTTTGAAAAAAAACAACAAAAAAACAGTCAAGTTTAGGGCTAAGTAGAACATCAGTTTTTTTTTTTTTTTTTATTGGAGGTTTAACGACCACCGTGAGCAACTCAATGGGCTATAAGCAGTCGCCCATCCCTAATTTAGGATCACTGGTTCCAGGGAAGGGGGAGAGCCAGTGCCGTAAGACAAACACAACATCCATGCCTCACCGGGATTCGAACCCGGACCCCGTTCGGACGAATGATCAGAGGCCATCGCTTAGACCACTGCACCACCGGGGCGGCTAAGTAGAACATCATAGGCACTATAAATTCTAAGTTATGGATAGAAATCAGATTAAAGGATTCCCAAATACCTGAAGCTAAAATCTACGCACAGCAACTTTTAAAGAAATGTGAGGAAGTTACTCACTCTGTTAGTCATGTTTCTTTTTCTTTCTCTTGATTGGAGGTTTAAACGACTACCGTGAGCAACTCAGTGGGCTATAAGCAGTCGCCCATCCCTAATTTAGGGCCACTGGTTCGAGGAAAGGGAGAGAGCTAGTGCAGTTGTAAGACAAATATAACATCCATGCCTAACTGTGATTTGAACCTGGACCCATCTTGGACGAATGGTTAGAAGCCATCGCTTAGACCACTGTGCCACTGGGGAGGTAGTCACATTTTATAAATGTGCATTAAAATTTTAAATATATTTTAAAATACTGTTTCGAACTTCGGGTAAAATTAAACTAATGTCAAGCAAAGATTGCTAAAAATGTCCGATTTTCAATTTAAGATTACAAATTCCAGAGAACAGAGGAAGCCAGAACCACACAGCAAACGCAGAATCTATGTCACAAGCTCATGAACTTGGCGCAAGATGTTGGCATCCTAACTACCACCCACTTATTGTTTAACATTATGTATATTAGTCACCTATTTTGCTACAAGCCTCTTGTGCACATACTCTTGCTCTCCAACTTGCACAGTTGAAGGACATATAATCAAATTGCCTTTCATTAATTGCAAGAAAATTACAAATGAAATAAATTGAGATCTGCAATGTCTGCTACAATATCTTTAAAGAAATGAAATGAGATCTCAACTTCTAGAATTCCATGTCTCATACACAAAACCAGGTGAACAGAACAAACAACTAGGTATAATTTTCCATTAAGTTTATTTCAAACACAAATGAAATCAAACTCAAAAATTTTCTGGCAAAATTTTGGCTTATTCCACAACATTAAAATATCTTGTTCATTTCTTGCTGCTACTGACCAGGTGAGATCAAGCCAGCAACTGCAGTTTATCAGTTTATTTTTGAAGTTATATGCTAGACTCTCGATTAACCAACAAGAACTTCATTGTCCACACCGTGAGTGAATTTGCTTTTCCAAAAGAACATGCATAAAATAAATGGAGTTTGAATTTAAGATTTAATACATACTTGGAGCCTTCCTAATAGATTACTTGAAACAAAAACACTGCTCTCCCAGACAAAATGCTGTTTCAAAACTAATGGTGCATGATGCACCATAAGGCCAAACAAGGGACTGAATGAACTTCTTTACCCTTATTTTTTACAAGTATTATATGTTATTAATCAAGAATTACAACTGTTCTGTACCCATGCTTTCATTATACAAAAACATGCTTACAAATAAATGTATGTACTGGTTCATAAATCTGAATTCACAAGTTACATGTTGCTTTTACAGATTATATGGACATTTCCCATCCACCATGGATAATCGGGAGTCTACTACTGTACATATAAGACTTCTGGGCCCTTCAGCATCTATACAGCACTGACACCAAAAATGAACACAAGTCTCATCTGAAAAAGGAAGTAGCATGCCATGCGCACTACAGTTACCCACACTCATTTAATACAACAGAAATGATGATTAAATGGTAATGACAAATTAGCATCACCACACTTACCATTTGTAGGTCATAATATAATAAATATGTCCGACCTTCTTATGTTAAACAATGGTCATGTGAAAAGCAGAAAATCCAAATGAATCTCACAGAAGTGTAAGAAGGCAATCACATGCACACACACAAGCATTCAACATATCACCTAGATCCAATATTATTATTCAGGTCTTTCCATTTCACGCATAATCCTTTTACGCAGGTGATCTTTATAACTATGTATATCGCCTTGCCATTTTCTTACAGCCTGATTCTCACAAACCCAGATTTCTTCTGCAACCTGCAGAAACAAAATTGAAGAATTGTCATGTTACCTTAATTTATACAGTTTTCACCACCAGAAAAATAGAAAGCAACTTACATATAAAAACAAATACAAGTTGTACGGAAAATCAAAAATATTTGAGTAACACATTTCTTGGTAACTGAGTAAAACACAGATATTTCCATCGGAAACTGTTGTACGAAACGAAGACATTTATTGATTTTTGTCCAAAGAAACAGATTCACTGAGAAGCTATACTGAAAAACCAATCAACTGGCAAAGAGTTGTAGTTTATTATTCCCCCTCCCCCCTCCCCCCAAGGTAACAGTATTTTCATGAACATCAATTTTCAGCAATGCTGTTACAGTTTGGATATCAGTTTATGACATTTTACCAATTTTAAAGGCCTTTTTTTGTCTTGAAAAATTATAAATCATGTGTGAAGGTTGCATGCTAATGACGCAGTACTTTTGTCTGATGGCTAGTTGTCTGAAATAAATGGAGTGCCCGAAATTCAAATTTATGAGCGTGTGCACACACATACAAAGAAGGAAGGGGGGGGGTGTCATGGCTTTGGGGCAAGGGACTCTCAGCTCTGAACACATGAATGGTACAGAGTTACATCAGGTGAATAAGTTTCTGCATTTAGGAAGCATGTTTGATAGAGAAAACAAATTAGATAAGTGAATCCAATTCTGAAAGTCATTACTGCTGACTGGGGATTTCACAAGAGTGATTTGTGAACAGGTCAAAACTAGCTGATTATGGAAGTATTATTCCTATGATTTATAGCAGTGAAGCCTAGATACTGCAGAAAAGATGTTGGAGTCACTTGTGTGTTGAAGAGATGCGTTATTGATGAGAGAGGTTTGTGGAAAAATTCACTCCGATAGAAATGTTCCAAATGTAACACAAAATGCCATTAAGCTGAGCAGAAACACATATTTGGAGATGGAAAGAATGACAAAGTGCTAAGGTAATTTATTCAACTGAGGTAACAGGAAAGTTACAGAAAAACCAAGGAGGTCATGGAAGAAATACATTCAGGAATGTCTGAAAAACAAAAGGGTCAGGCCCACCCATTCCTATTTGTACATATTTTGATACTTCACCCTGAATTCTGTATGCATACACAGGAGTGAAAAGATGTTTTCATCCAATAAAATTATTTTGAGAACTGCTTGTTTATTCTTATATGTTTCACCACATTTTTTGGATACAGTTTAGCTTTAATAACATGAATTATATGTAATATATTACATGCTTTGTAAATATTTATAATATGTACAAAGGATGAACAAAATAACGGAAACCACCAGGGCTCGACAAATCCCAAGCTCCAGGTCGCCCAGGTGCCTAAAACTCAGGTCGTGGCGCCTAATTTTCTTCTTACTTGAGATTCCGTAATTTGCAGTAAATACCATAATTTCTGTTGTATAATCCATAGATTTTCTATAAAAAAGTTATAAATTTAGGTACTGCGAACACCGGTAAAGGAAGGAAGAAAGAAAGAAAGAAAAAAAAAAAAAAAAAAGAGCTGAGGAGTTTTAAAAAGTCCGCGAGGTAATTGTCAGGAGAGTTGGTGTTACTGGGAAAGTACCAAAAATGTGGTAACAGAAAAAAATGTAACATAAAGAGATTGTAAGAATATATATACCTATATTTTTTTACTTAGAAGAATTTTGACAGAAAATATGACGCAAAAAAGGCGTTACTATTTGCACGTACGGAAGCCTACTTGTTGTGAGAATCTGCGACTCTCAGGGAATCCCGCAAAGCTATTATTCTGTAGCATGTAACCTCTGCGATCGCATTGGCCGATACTGTTAACACTTAATTTCCTTCATTAAATCGGTGAAATGCGAATCACATTGCCTAGTTTTGGTGCGCTAATTGTATTAGTTAAGGAATTTTTTTCTTTTGGTATTCAGTTGAAACATATTCAGAAATAAGACAATGCTATGGACTGTCCGCAATTTCAATGGATTTTTTAGTGTAACTAATGAACTACAGTAATGCTGCAACCGCTAGCGATTTTAGTTCTTTATTTACTTAAAAGTAACACAAATATACTTCAAAATGGCAGTTACTTTTTCAATAAGACTATCATTTCTTTCTTACATCTTTGGATTTCCGAGTCGGTCCTGTGAATCCCTGTTTTCTGTTGGAAATTACGATTCATGATTAGCATGATAGGTGTGGATTATACGACTGTCATACATGCCAATTACTATGGAGTGTCCATAGTTTCTATGGATTTAGTTGTCTGACTACGAAACTCGCTCTCAAAACTACGAATTCTCATTTTGTTTTTTAAAAAAATTGCTATTATTTTATGATATACATAACATTCTTATGAATTACTGAAGACATGGCAAATCCTAGTGAAGAATCATTGTACTTAATTTGTGCATTACGAGGATTACTAGGATATGAGTTTTCACTTTGTCAAATTTTCGGGTTGTGCCAACCCTTCTTCAGAACTGACTAAGATAGTGGTAATGTCATACCGCTATGTTCGTTAATCATGGAACCTTTTCTTCTCTCAATGTGTAGACTTTCTTCAAGTTTTTGTTGTAGATAGTGTTGTTGGTGTGCAAGAATTTTCAAAGAATCCCAGTTCATCGAATGTCCAGTACTTTGTACATGCTTATCTAGGCCTGTTTTGCTTGTAATGTTCTTAATTGTGGCTTTGTGTTCAGCTACACGGGTGCGGAGTTGTCTTCCAGTTTCTCCTACATATGTTACCACAATTGCAGTTTGCACTATAGATAACTCCTTCTTGTAGTAGCATGTTATTTTCTTTTTGTTTAAACTGAGGAAAATTTTATTTTATTTTATTGTGTAAGTGAGGAGCAAGACAAATATGGAAGTTAAGGCTAATTCTCTGCAGCCTTTCGAACAACCCTTTATGGCAAGTTATTTTTCTAGTGAGTTCAATGTTGTTATCAGATTGTTTATGGCTTGACTTAGTTTTTTTCTCTTTAAAATTTTTTTCTATCCAATTTTCTGGGTATTGTTATCTGTCAGCGTCTTCTTTAATTCTTTTTTATGGATTTCTTTGGAAGTTACTGCAGAATCTAAAGTTTCTATTTTTTGTAGGAACTGTGCGGCTACATTATATTTAATATATATGGTATGATTGGTAGTTTAGCATTTTTTGAGTATTAATAGGTTTTTTATAGAGTGATGTAGAGATTTTTCCTTCTACGGCAGAGAGTGTCAGATCTAGGAAATTGAGGCTATTTTCTTGCTGCACTTCCAGGGTGAATTTTTAAGAGTCATCTAGGGTGTTTAATAGGTTAAGTATGTCTATTAGCAGAGATTTTTCTTCTTGGTCTACTATTATCAGGATGTCATCCATCCTGATAATAGTAGACCAAGAAGAAAAATCTTGACAGTACCAGTTATATGGTACTGCCAAGATTCATAAGCCCAAAACCCCTTTACATCCTATAGTGGACACTAAGTTTTCCCCTTTGTCTAACCTCTCCTACTATCTCCTAGAACACCTGAATAAGCTGTTTTCCCCACCTCAAGCACTTATTAAGAATTCAATAGAGCTGGTCAAAAAATTGAGAATAACTCCCAATAATAGAACACCCATTACTTGCAAGTCTTGATGTAATCTCAATGTATACAAATATTAACCTGGACCTTCTGATAGAATTTCTATCAGATGACTTGGCAGAAAAGATAGTGTTCGTAGATCATGATAAAGAAAAACTCATAGGACTTTACGAACTGCTGTTATTTTCTTTCAAACATACCTTTTTTCAATTTCAAGAGAAATACTACAAACTTCTGGCTTGGCTATGGGTTCACCACTATCTCCTTTTCTAGCTAACTATTATTTGGGCAAGCTAGAAGAAAGAATAATACTTCCACAGCCATCATTGTTCGGCCTTTACGTTAGATATATGGATGGCATCCTGATAATAGTAGACCAAGAACAAAAATATCTGCTAATAGACATACTTAACCTATTCAACACCTTAGATAACTCTCTTAAATTCACCCAGGAAGTGCAGCAAGAAAATAGCCTCAATTTCCTAGATCTGACACACTCTGCCGTAGAAGGAAAAATCTCTACATCACTCTATAAAAAACCTAATACTCAAAAAATGCTAAACACCAACCATACCATCCATCCTACATTAAATATAATGTAGCCGCACAGTTCCTAGAAAAAATAGAAACTTTAGATTCTGCAGTGACTTCCAAAGAAAACCATAAAAAAGAATTAAAGAAGACGCTGACAGATAACAATTACTCAGAAAATTGGATAGAAAAAAATTGAGAAAGAAGCTAAGTCAAGCCATAAACAATCTGATAAAAACATTAAACTTACTAGAAAAATAACTTACCATAAAGGGTTGTTTGAAAGGCTGCAGAGAATTAGCCTTAACTTCCATATTCGTCTTGCTCCTCACTTACACAATAAAATAAAATTTTCCTCAGTTTAAACAAAAAGAAAATAACATGCTACTACAAGAAGGAGTTATCTACAGTGTAAACTGCAATTGTGGTAACATATACGTAGGAGAAACTGGAAGACAACTCTGCACCTGTGTAGCTGAACACAAAGCCGCAATTAAGAACATTACCAGCGAAACAGGCCTAGATAAGCATGTACAAAGTACTGGACATTCAATGAACTGGGATTCTCTAAAAATGCACACCAACAACACTATCTAAAACGGAAACTAGAAGAAAGTCTACACATTGAGAGAAGAAGAGGTTCCACGATTAACGAACATAGCGGAATGACATTACCACTTGAGTGGCAGCACCTTCTATCTTAGTCAGTCCTGACAAAGGGTTGGGGTACAACCCAAAAATCTGACCAAGTGAAAACTTATATCCTAGTAATCCCCGTAATGCACAATTAACTGCAATAATATTCTTAAGCAGATGTGGAATTCTACGGGTTTTTTTTTTTAGTCATCATTTAGATCATTCTCAAGATTTATGTAAAACTGAAGAGAATTTGGGGAGTGGGTCATTTTCTGTCTTGGGACAGTATTTCGTGTTTCAAAGCTTTCGAAAACAGTGTTAAATGGAGTAAAAGAATTTGCTCTAATTGTATTTTTTTCCTCTCTCGATGTTGAGTTTGTGTCTAGTATTCTTGTTAAATATCATTTTATGGCTTATATGTTCGTATTTCAGCTTAAAACTGTAGGCAAGAATTTGCGGAAACGGAAGTTTTCCTCTGCGAAAATTTCCTCCTAATCTTCGGGCACGGGATTTTTCCGCGAAATCATAAAATTCCACCTTTTCCATTATTTTGGCCACTCAGGAGATTGATGCACATGTAAACAGAATTTAAGAGGAGGGGGGGGGGATTGATGTTGGTCGGAGAACGGAACTCCATCTTCATGGAATTTTCGGAAACGGAAAGTCGACGGAGTTAAGATTTTTTCTGTAATCGTAATTTAGTTTTACTCACGATGTTGCCTCTGTTCAGTATTTTTAAGTATCATTTTACTGCATAAATTTTTGTATTTCAGCTTAAAAATAGGAGAAAAATGTCCAAAACTGGAAGTCGGACGTATTTCCTGTGATCGCTAGCCCCCAGGCCCCTGTGATGTTCCCACGCTCCAGCGCTATTAAATATCCCCCAATCCATAAGTTTTTGCACTTAATCTTGATAAAGGAAGAAGGAAATTCCTGAAAACGGAAGTGATGAATTTGGAAAACTTGTAAAAATTGATGCATGGTGTACAAAAGTATTAATATTCCCAAAAGTTACAACATATATCTAAAATAGTTCAAGCTTTGATATCATGTGCTCATGGTCCTCAGGATAATGGTTGTTATCAGAGGACATGAAAAACTAGAAAAGAAAGAAAAGCGACAATAATGGTGCTGTGCTGTTGCAGAGCCAACAAAAGACAAACTGACAGTAGTCCGCATTCTTGCAGTTGCTGTCCGTTTTGATTTTTCACTAGTTAAAATGTTCAGCTTTTTCTTAGTGCAGATTCCAAGGATGCACGATAAAGGTGAGGATAGAGATGAAGTACTTGGGGGTGGTCCTTGATAAAAATGTGTCGGGGCTACCACACCTAAGACAACTTCGCACGAGGTGCGCGTTGATCTTAAACAGGCTGAATGGGATGCTGTTATCGGGCAAAACCAAAACGGCCATCTATCAACGTGACATAGAGAAGATTCTGACGTACGCTAGTGGAGCATGGTGGTCTCCCACTGTCAGAATGAGGAGGGGCATAAACCAAATCTAAAGCATGGCCCTACTAGGAATTGCAGGCTGCTTCCGAACCACCTCAACCTTAGCGCTTCAAGTGCTGGCAGAGTGTGAACCAGCGGACCTGGTGGCGGAAAGGGAGGCAGCAATGCACTGCCTACGGTCAGGCGAGGATGCCTACCTTCTCGGTGTGTCACATCGAGCCTCCATCGTGGAGTTGGAAAAGGTGGACTGGACCATCCACCCAGCAGAGGAAATTTGCCCACCGTGGGACAAGGCTTTTGCCTTCGGGAGTACGGCATGAGCTGTTCACAGATGGCTCAAAACTAAGGGGACAAATAGGTTCAGGCTTCTGTGCGCTCTTGGATGGCAACAAGACGACAGCACAATGCTATAAACTATCGCAGAATGCTTCTGTCGATAGAGATGGCACTCACCTGGGCACTCCTCCAGGCACAGTGAAGGAGAAATAAAACTTTACTCAGACAGTGAGGCAGCACTGCAGGCTCTGAGAAAATTTAGAGGGGAAAACCCCATCATCCAATGAATCAAAGCCCTGCTGAGGGTGGAGGGAGATGGGGTAGTTAGTTTCCACTGGGTATGAAGCCAAGTTGGGACCCAAGAAAACGAAAGGGTGGATCAGCTGGTGAAGGCAGCCACGCTGAAAGAGTTAGTAGATGTGCAATGCAGAACATCGCGCAGGAGTACCCGTGCGGAACTGGCGCGGCAGACCTTAGCCAAATGGCAGGTCAGGCGGGACACAGAAGAGACCAGATGGAAGATGCATCAAGTGTTTTCCAAGGTCTCGACCGAACGTGCCCAAACTAACAAGTTCCTGAACCAAGTGCTCAGCGGCCATGGCATCTGCCCCAAATACTTTAGCAGATTTGCGATCAGGAACTGCTCTTGCCCCTGTGGCTCATGGACAGCAAGTGTGGATCACTGCATCTTTGAATGCAGTGGCCTTGCGGAATGGAGAAACACTCTGATCGCAGGAGCACAGAAGACTCGGAAATTGGAACTGCTCATCCAATCTTCTGTAAACAGGAGGGGTCTCATAACCCTAGTGGAAAGGCTAACTCTCCAACCAAGGGGGAAACGAGTCGCAAGAGGTGAACATGCACACCGAAAGCGACTCGGAGTTTGAGTGAAGAGAAGATCCAAGGAAGAAAAGATAATATCAGGTAAGACTTATCAATGTAAATACCCTGCAAATACTTTGTATTACTACTCAACTTTCTAAATCCCTGCATGAGAATATAAAAATAAAACTGTGTAAGTGTATTCTGTTTGAAATAAATAAAGAGACATGGCTACCCAAACAATCAACCTAGTTCGAGGGGTAGACAACTCTCCCAGTCAACCCTCAATTTTCTTTTTTTATGGCTCATTCCGCCAGACAGAGCAGGAACCCGACAAAGGTGCGCTAGGTCGCTAGCTTGCGGAGGTCTCGCAGGCTGGTCTCTGGACTACGGGGTGGCCGGGGCCCGAACCGGCGTCTAACAGCAGGATAGCTACAGCAACACTTAAATAAAACTTAGCGAGTATCATTAGTCCCCGAGGAGCCAAGCAAATTGGAGGTGATATGTTGCTGAAAATCTGTGGACACCTGATCAATGTTTTCAGATTTTCATCAACATTATCCACGTTTTTCTGGAAAGAAAAAAATTAATCGAAGGGGTAATAGTGATCAGTTCAGGAAAGGGTGACGATTCTTCCCTGGAGTGATTTGCTGTTAAACTTTTCGTAAACTTAGATTTCACCTCCCCTGGGTTCGATCTTTGGATCCAGAGAGAGAAAGTCGAGAAAAGGTTACAGAAATTCTATTTCTCATTTCTTTTTTTCTCCCTTCTTTGTTCTGTGGGGCCTGCGAGAAAGGTGTTCGCTTTATTCACGAAAGAAAAAAATGTATATAGTGTGAACTGGCAGTCACAATGCTGTCTTTGTTTTGGGATTACTCAGCCCAGCAGGAGGAAAGGAAAAACACTCAGCAGAATTAAAGTAAGAGCAGTGTTAATAATTTTTTTTTTTCTATGTGTATGTAGCATTTATACAACACAGTACCAAAAGGTGCGATGTCGCAACATTCATGAGAATAAACCTGGGGTTATGCTCAATAATAATATTTATGAAAAAAAAAATATTTTGTATTTCTTGCTTTGTTCAGTGTATGAGGTAACATGTTAAAACATTTTGTAAGCCAGATACAGCCTCCCTCCTTTAACAGATAGCGGTTAATGATCCAAGTTTCCCAGAAAAGGGCTGGAAGGCAGAAAATTCTTTCGATCCCTTTCAGAGATTTTCTTTCCTGGGAAAAGACCACCAGGAGTAACCAACATTCTTTTCCCCATGGTCTAGCAAATCTCACTAGCTAAGAAGGGGCTTAGCCAACTGAAATAGATACCCTTGTAAAGCACTATGAAAGGGGATGTGTTGGCCAGTTGAATGTGGGAAGCAGCAGTCCCTCGCGCCAAAATTTATGAGGTTGTTTACGAAATGTGGACCCTTGCGAAGCATTCAGCTGTCAGGTGTCAAACACGTGCATTTCATGTGTTCTTGGCTGGAAGCAGCCAATGGGATGGCAGGCGTCCTCCCGGGCTGATGCGATTGGTCGCTTGACCTTTGGAAGGGGAGAGGAGTTTTGCGCGTCCATTTTGTTTTTTCGAGAGGCAAAAATGAACTGCTAGAGGGAGGCAGGAGAAAAAAGTTGGTGGCTGTTGGGTGAAAAGAAGATGGGGCAGATGATTTTTTTTTCCAGCGGAGGTTGTTGTTGAATGGCTACCCTCCACCCGCAAGAAAAAAATTGACGATGACACCATCGATGAGAGCTCTGGGTCTAGTAGTATCGCCCCAACTCATGGAGCCAATACCCCGCAAAATGTAAGCTTACGGAAAGTCTACTTCATAATGACCCAAGAGGAACACCAACGATAAATCCCAGAAATTTGAAAGCGAAAAAAAAAAAAAAAATTCCAATCACCTTCAACTCCCCTTTGAGAAGAAACGTTAAGGCATAAATTACACCTTTCTTTTTTTCCATCGGGACTTACGACACCAGCAGTGAAAAAAAAAAAAATATGGAACACCCTGAAACACGGCCTGGCCGATTGGTAACAGTGGACCCACCCGTAATAGCAACAAACCCTAACGACTTCTAACGGATGTCCTTTTCTATCAGAACCTGCTAGGCCAGAAGAAAGGTGGAGGAGCATTAATAGGAGTGGTCACCAAAAGAACAATGAGTTGAAGAATTCCTTACTGACTAGGCAATCCTGCTGAGAATATGATCACACATGAAGATTTCCGAAATTCAACTAAGCAAGGCGAGCGGAAGAGCCGGACAGTAAAATCAGGTGTAAATAGTGGAACACAGCCAACAAAAAAAGGGTCCTCGAAAATGGGAGAGGCATGTGAAACCCAAATCTACGAAAACAGGCTTAATTATGTAAGTTGTCTTTTATTGGGGTTTTTTTTTTTTTCCATAATATGGTTAAAAGTTGTTTTTTTTTGTTTTTTTTTTTGGATAAGGGGAGGTATAAATTAGCTGAAAAATTTACTAAGTGAAGCACTATTGAAGGGGGAAGGCTGTAGCTGACCGTAACTAGTGTTATAGTTCAAAAAAAAAAAAAAAAAAAAAAAAATCATTAAAATCACTCATGATGTTTTGTAATGGCCTCAGAAATCCTGAAAATGGGAGAGGCATGTGAAACCAAATCTACAAAAACAGGCAAAAATGTATCAACAGGAATTGTTATGACATAAGAAAAAGGTTGTGATCTCGAAACAATATCAGTACAGTTTTGTTCTTCTAATATTCTTTTTTGATACCATATTGTTATTGTTTTACAAATAAATATAGGCATTAGCCTTTCAAAAAACCAAATTTTTGGTAAGAAGTGGCAATTCAGTTTCTTAATGTCTTCTAAATTTCTGAGCAATGGCACTCATCACTCAACGCTCTGACGTTGGCTAGGAAGTTCCTTGGTTGTTTAAATAATGAAAATGTCCTAATAATATGTACAAAATATGCTGTCTATACATGCGATAAAAGCAAACCACGTCTTCAATAAGCAAATTAAAATCAATTTATTTACAAATTAAAAGCGGTTAAAAGCAGACTAGCGCTTTCGGGGATCTCCCGTCCCCATCTACTGGTCAATGCGCCACGGGATCCAACAGAGTCAACCCTTATATACTTGATAACACGACCCATCATGCACCACGTCACCAACAGACCACGATGTCACAGTATAAGCACAAATTGTAAAATTTCAATTCCAAAATCAATATAACATAAATATAAGAATACAAAATATTTACAAAAATGTACTATTCTGATGTTTTAAAATTCCTCGTGTCAAAGTCTCTTGTGGAGCAACCATCTTTTGCCAAGGTCTTGGTACAAATGTGGGGAGATCTAAATTACAACAGTTGTCTCCGTATGCAATAATATATAAACTTTCTGAAAAGAAAACAGTCTTTTTGTTGACATTGGAGTTCAAGATTTTAACATTCTCCCAAACAGGGGTGTAACCACCCTGTTTAACAGCTATAGTAAAGGCAGTATTAATATTTTCTGTCCTGAGTGTGTACTTGTGTTCACCCAACCGGGTATTCAGAGTCCTAATTGTAGAACCTATATAAAATTTGTCAATAACACCCGAATCCTCATGGGCGAGCAGAATGCAGTATACACCATATTTCATGAGTTTGGGTACTTTATCTCTGTCATTTCTCAGTAAAGTAAAGCGCTAGTCTGCTTTTAACCGCTTTTAATTTGTAAATAAATTGATTTTAATTTGCTTATTGAAGACGTGGTTTGCTTTTATCGCATGTATAGACAGCATATTTTGTACATATACCATTCCATGCGAAAATATTTCCTATTTCATGCTTACACAAACACGGTCTCTTTGAGTTGACACATATGTTACACATGTACCAAAAACACAGTGCTATAGTTATTCCTTGGTTGAAAAAAAAATTCACAGAAACACTAACACAGGTGAAAACTCAGGTGTGCTATAACAAATATGACATCTCAAAGTTTCTTCTTATAAGTTTTAAGTTCTGGTTGTTTCTAGATGCATCTACCCATCTCCCAAAGTTAAATTTTAGTCTAAATTCAAAATTTCCCTTGAGGTTTACTTTTGGCTATCAATGATAATAACTTTATATAACGTGGCTGAGATCTCCGCCACAACAGAGGAATGGGACAATGAAATCAGCATCTTACCCTTCTTTGGTCTCATCTTGTCTTAAACTGCAATTTTAGAGACAGTATGATTATATGTAAGTGGGGGTTCGTGCACTGCACATTTACTTGCTCGGATTTCCGGTCTGTCAAGCATTGTGGAATTCTGAACTCATCTGATTGATTTTTACAGGTGGAAGTTTCCAACTTAAATCTCACAATCATGCCCTCGCCATGGAATCAACTTTGTGTTTCGCACGTGTTAAGTTTGTTTCATTAGAGTTCTTGTTTGTTGTAACGTTTTGTTGGGGGGCATATTTGTTTTTTTACAAAGAGATGGATCATTTCGTAAAATAGTCCATGTATTTCACGCAATACCAGTTATTAGTAACAAGGCTATTGCCAATGTTGACAGGTATGGACTTTTTTTTTTTTTTTTTTTTTGGAAATATCATGATCTGAGACAAGGTGCTGCAGATTATGCAAAGGAAAATTTTTTTTCTCTTTGGATTATATGAAGAAAAAATATATGGTACTTTGAATTAATATATACAAAATATGACACCTACAAATAGTATTTTAATAAAGTCGAAATCTGAATTTTTTTTTTTTTTTTTTCATGATCTGAGACAAGGTGCTGCAGATTATGCAAAGGAAAAAATTGTTTTTCTCTTTGGATTATATGAAGAAAAAATATATGGTACTTTGAATTAATATATACAAAATATGACACCTGCAAATAGTATTTTAATAAAGTCGAAATCTGAATTTTTTTTTTCTTTTGGAAATATCATGATCTGAGACAAGGTGCTGCAGATTATGCAAAGGAAAAAATTGTTTTTCTCTTTGGATTATATGAAGAAAAAATATATGGCACTTTGAATTAATATATACAAAATATGACACCTGCAAATAGTATTTTAATAAAGTCGAAATCTGAATTTTTTTATTTTTTTTTTCATGATCTGAGACAAGGTGCTGCAGATTATGCAAAGGAAAAAATTGTTTTTCTCTTTGGATTATATGAAGAAAAAATATATGGTACTTTGAATTAATATATACAAAATATGACACCTGCAAATAGTATTTTAATAAAGTCGAAATCTGAATTTTTTTTTCTTTTGGAAATATCATGATCTGAGACAAGGTGCTGCAGATTATGCAAAGGAAAAAATTGTTTCTTCTCTTTGGATTATATGAAGAAAAAATATATGGCACTTTGAATTAATATATACAAAATATGACACCTGCAAATAGTATTTTAATAAAGTCGAAATCTGAATTTTTTTATTTTTTCATGATCTGAGACAAGGTGCTGCAGATTATGCAAAGGAAAAAAATGTTTTTCTCTTTGGATTATATGAAGAAAAAATATATGGTACTTTGAATTAATATATACAAAATATGACACCTGCAAATAGTATTTTAATAAAGTCGAAATCTGAATTTTTTTTTCTTTTGGAAATATCATGATCTGAGACAAGGTGCTGCAGATTATGCAAAGGAAAAAATTGTTTTTCTCTTTGGATTATATGAAGAAAAAATATATGGTACTTTGAATTAATATATACAAAATATGACACCTGCAAATAGTATTTTAATATAGTCGAAATCTGAATTTTTTTTTTTTTTGTTTTCAGATCATCTACTGAAGAATGGAAAAAGAAAATTATGAAGCAAATTTGAACTTTATTTTGCAATAAATGGTTTGGGTAAAGAGAAAAAAATTGACAACAAATATGGTTTATCACTTTCCTTCTAGTGTCATAACCAAACATGTTTTCGTTCATGCATTATTGACTTCGTTTCACCTGGCGCCTAAATTTTAGAGCTCGCTCCTAGATTTAGAACATATTTGTCGAGCCCTGGGAAACGCTATATTTTATAAGATCTTGAAAAAAACATTCCTTGACAGGGGTATACCAGGTCAGAGCTGCCAACTTTTCAAAATAAAAAACCGGGACATCAACACGTGTTCGGCGGCGCGCATATTTACAATTTATAAACAATAAAATTATATATTATAGGTTTCTCCAATATTTACAAAAAAGAAATAGTATTTAAGTATAAAATAAGATTTACAAACCTTGTTAATGAGTTTCATTTTTAGACAGTGAGATGCCATTTTTTCTCCCCACCATAAGAGGAGTGTTATCATACGATAAGCCAAGACAGTTCGTCCACGGAATACCACGATACTGAAATTCTTCGGACACAAGTTTGGCAATATATTCACCTGTTGAACTGGTTTCTAAGCATGGCAAAAGAGCAGTGTGCATCTCACTTGCTTGCAACGATTATTAAAGTAAGTTACCAAAATTGGATAGATAAAGTTGATTGTCGGCATGATCACTGCCATCAATTGCGACAGAAAAATAGTCCACTTTTAATAGCACAGAGGTTATTTTTTTGAATGATATTTTGCCATTTCTAGATCAATATGCAAAGCCTTTGTTCTACCACATGCATATATTTTTACTCTCTTCTGGGGAGTTAGGAAACATAGCTGACAACAATCGGGAAACATGATCAGCTGCTGCTAGTGGTATGTTGTGCTCCAACAAAAATCCGGTAAACAGAACTTCTGCATGAATCGTTTGAAAATCATTCGGCACTGAAACAAAACGATCCATGTTGAACACACTTTTTGTGCTATCATGATTTTTAACGTGCTTGTTAGTTCCAACATGTGTGATGATGTCTCCACGACCAGCGTGAGAAACAAGAGAAATTAATGTTGCACAAAGTGCAATATGCATGAAACTCACCCTTACATGGTGGTTTTACAAAGTCAAATTCTTCGGAGTATTTCTTCAAAAATCTTTGGTCCCGACGTTTAGGCCCCATTGTGGGGTTGTGAACTGAATTAATAAGCATAGGTGCCAATCTTCTGCGGTGCCTATCAGTAATCACCACATCAAGCCTCATTGTTTACATGTGGGAAGGGTATTTCGTGAGAAATTAACGTGTGAAATGTGTAATAACTAGGGCCCGGACTTTGATGACTTTTGCATTTTTAGGGCTTTTTGCCTCTTTAATGCATTTTTAGGAGTTTTTTAGAGCATTTTGCAGCCTTTTCCGGAATTATTTTGGCATTTTGAAAGAATTTTTGCAATTTAGCGCATTTTTTGTCATTTTTCTGCATTTTCTTTCTTGTTTTATGTACAGTAGAGAAACGGCCAACACGGCCCTTCAATCAAACGGCCGCAGCATTTCTTCAGCCCTTGAGACATTGGGAAGGTCATGCGTAGTTGATTGTGCTGATAAGACTCCGAAGCTGCGTGTCCTTAAAACAAAACAGATGTCCGACCGCCTATCGGCTAGATGTCGGGCCAATATTGGTTATGACGGCTGAATGTTGGTTAATATTGGATGCATACCTGCCAACCAAAATTTTCCTAAATCAAGAAGATTAACCATAAAATCAAGAAGATCTGCAACAGTACCAGAACTGTTAATTCATGATTATCTATTATTAGGAGAGAGAGGTAAAATGTATGGGATGTGCTAGCAGTATGTTTGATGATACTCGTTTTCAATTATTTTTCTGTATCAGTCACTCATAGATGAAGTTCAGAAATTATGATGATTTTCCTTTAAAGTGAATGATGCAATTTTAGAAATAACTTGAGTTCATTTGAACAATGACAAGACAGCGACTTTTTTTTTTTTTTTTTTTTTTTGCCCTTGGATGACAATTTTATCCATCGTGAATGCACGATAGCATTATTTTAAATAAAGGACGAATAGTTTGAGAACATGAATTCTTTTGAACACCATGCATTCAATTCTTACAAATTTTCAGCTTCGTCACTTTAGTTTTCAACTCAACCCCCCCCCCCCCGAATTCCGCCTTTTCAAAGATTTTTCTATAGAACGACCCCCCACCCCTAAAATATCCTGAAAAATTTCTCTTCATTTTTGCAATGACCTTGGGGATGACCAAAATGATGCCGAAAAAGTGGAATTCCGCGAATTTGCGGAAGAATCTCTTGTATGCAAACCACATACGAGCTGTAATTTGGGCTAAAAGGAGGTTGAACCCGGTACTGAATAAAAGTTTTAATTCAGTGACCAGCACATGCCATCTTTAGCTGCTGTGACGTGCCTGCCCCGCAGGATGCACACGACAAAATGGCAGATAGCAGCGAGAACGAACGTCTGCATAGCTCAGTTGGTAGAGCGACTTGCTCAAGAATAAGTGGACTCGGGTTCGATCCCCGGCGTGGACCAAAAATGACGGAGAAATTTACTTCGTTATAATGGTGCCCGAACTTCCGATGACCCGGCCGTTAAAGATCTCGCAACGGTGTGATGTTTTTTTTTTTTTTTTTTTATTGGAAGTTTAACGACCACCGTGAGCAACTCAATGGGCTATAAGCAGTCGCCCGTCCCTAATTTAGGGTCACTGGTTCCAGGGAAGGGAGAGAGCCAGTGCCGTAAGACAAACACAACATCCATGCCTCACCGGGATTCGAACCCAGGACCCCTTCGGACGAATGATCAGAGGCCAACGCCTTAGACCACTGCGCCACCGGGGCGGCGTGATGTTCTTTCCACACCGCGAGACAAGAAAAATAAAGAGAATCCTTTCTTCAGCGCTTCGAAAAATAAATGTGTGTGACGTTGCATTCCACATACCAGATTGACTGGGAGTTCTCAAGTTCACGTTCTTCAGCGGATGGCTACCTGCAACGATTCATGATCACGGCTGACCCGTGGGCCATGCCCTCAGCCCTGGGGGGAGATGACATACCGGCCCCGCAGGACACACATGACATAAAGGCAGATAGCAGCGAGAACAATTATCTGCATAGCTCAGTTGGTAGAGCGACTAGTTCTGGAATAAGTGGACTCTGGTTCGATCCCGGGCGTGGACCAAAAATGACGGAGTTATTTACTTCGTTATACTGCTTTATATCTAGCAACAACTTTCTGTTTTTGTCTGATGCAAATCCACTTCTAAAGTAAGCCAGTTTCAAATTCACATTGAACCCATGCTTGGGGTGTTAGCCAGTGTTGCCATTCCACAGATTTATCAATAGATCTTCTCATTTTGACTCCTGTTTACTGATAGATTTCATAGTCTACTGATTTTTCTCTGTTTTACAGCCACCTCCTGAATTTTCTACCATTAAGCCTAACTTTTTGGTTTGATATGTATCTTTTTTTATTATTTGGCAGATGCTTTTTTTTCCTATATAAACTGTGAGATTGTGAGTATGACGCTCTATGGTTATATAAGTTTTCAAGCAGATGGTTGTGGTTTTTTTTATCAAATGCCTTAGGAAAGTTAAAAAGATCTACAGTTGTTTCAAAGAAATTATATTTTTTGTGAAAGTTGATTAAAATGAACGATGAGAATGAATGCTGTTCCAGAAGAATTTAAGAAGGGAGTGTTCGATCCTAGCCCTTAGAAGTACGAAACTACGAATAGGAGATTTGGGCTAGAATGTCTAGTAGGAAAGACACATGGTAGTGAAGCACAGAAATATAGGTGTTTATTGGTCAGTTCTGACTTCCACCCAGATTCCACAGGGTATAAGAATCTTGGATACTAGTCGCTAGATGACCAGGCAAGAATATTCTGTAAGCAATGGAAGTGTCAAAGAGTGCATCAGGGCTTGTATGTTTTATCCAACACACTCAAGGACTTCCTTTCAGAACTCACCATCTACTGATGCAATTGACAAGACTCACCTCAGAACTGGTCTGAAGAGAAAAAGCTGTCCAAGACTAAAAATTGTCCAACACCTGCTACCTAATTTTTTTTTTCCTCAAAATTTTTACTGATTGTAACAAATTATTTTTTTTATTCTAGATAACTAATTAGTCTGTTAAAAAAAGATTCTCCCTAGTATTTTGTTAAAACCCAGGATATTAAAAAATTGTCTGTCATATGTAAGATATCTGTGTTAATGATACATTTTTTAGCATAGCACTTATTTCATGTACTATGAGAGCATCTGGATATTGTTTAGTAAGAAGTTGAGTATATAACTATTCATTTTTAAAACCACAACGAGTGAGACTGACACAACTGTGTCTACATTAAATGGCCAATACCGTTGTTACTTACAAATAACATTACTTTTAATGGTAAACGTTATTTTATAAAGCTGATTGTCAGTAATATGTCATAAAAAATGACTGAGGATTTAATTTTCATTCCGATGTCTAATAGTAGTAGTTTGTGGAGTAATGGTATTATATAGAGTCATTTGCAAAAGTTTAAGACCACCTGTTGAATATATAATTATTGACTACAAAGCTTGCGGTGTTAAGATATGTCAACGACATGACGTCGACTCCATTTCTTTCAAGCGCGTGGAAACAACTCACCAAAACCCGTGACCGTCAGAATTCTGATGATGTCACAATGATTTGAATGTTTGCGCTCCATTCGTCCTGAGGAAACAAAGCCAAACACTTTGAGAAACTATAGTCGATGTATAATAAACGTTTTATTGTGTGAAACGTTGTTATTATTATTTCACCTGTTGATATTAGATTTCTGCCGATTGCGTCAGCTACTGTCTGTATTACTCAACTTCCTGTCAGTGTTGCATCATCCTACAGCAGCATCTGTTGATAGAGTTGGGGGAAGCGTGTGAGTGTCAGTTTGTTTCTGGTTTTCATTTCGAGAGATTTTGTGCGTATTTTCTATATAGTGAAAAATGGGCAAAAAAACATCATTAAGTGTTACTCAGAAGGCACAAATAGTGACTTTATAGCATGAAAGACACTCCGGATGTGACATAAGCAGAAAGGTGAGCAAGACTGCTATTCATAATACGATTATGAAATATCGAGGTACAGGTGAATTCAGCAACCGAAAGAGAAATGGACCTCCAAAGAAAACAACCCCACAAATACCATAAGGTGAATCCTTGAATTCTGTGAGGAGTTCATGCAAGAAAATCAAGGCCTTCCTTACATTCAAAAGGGTCTGATATTAGTATCAGCACTATTTCCTGACATCTTAGCAAAGATTTTTTGATTAAAGTCTAATAAACCTGTACATAAACCTAGACTAACCTCCGTAATGAAAAAGAAGAGACTCCAGTTTACGAAGCGTTATTAATCGTGGACTGCTAAAAATTGGAACCAAGTTCTTTTTTTACGATGAATCAACTGTGTGTCAATTAAATCATGTGAAGCACATGTTCAACAACCAAAAGGTTTGATGAAAAATACACTGGTAGCACCGTGAGACATCCACCTAGTCGGATGATGTGGGGTGCTATGTCAGCATCCGGTACTGCTTCATTATCCTTTTTGCTGACATGACTGGTCCTTTTTATGTGGAAATGTTATGTGAGAAGCTGTTAACTCATATGCAAGTGCACAGATGCAGAACCTTTATGCGTAATGGTGCTCCATGCCACAGATCAAAGACAGTAAAGGACTACCTGTTGAGAAAAAAACATAACTGTGTTGACTGGCCTGGTAATAATGCAGACCTTAACCCCATCGAAAATTTGTGGACCATTTTAAAAGACAAGGTAACAGAAAAACAGTCATCAAACTCCTAAGCTTTGATTGACGCAATAAAGTACATGTGGTGCAAAGACATTTCAAGTAACTACTGCAAATCCCTCATTGAGAGTATGCCACATCGTATTCTGTCCGTTATAGAAAACAAAGGTGGCCACACACAGTACTGATTTCAGTCTTTTTGTGTTCTAAAGAATGTAAATATTCATCAGTGGTGTCATTTTTCCAAATATCTGACTAGGTTTCTTTGAAGATCATAATGCTCAATAATTGACAGGTGGTCTTAAACTTTTGCAAATGACTGTACAAGTAGTTTGTGGAGGACTGGTTAATACAAGAAGATTTAAGTGTTCCGTTGCATTAAGATTGCATCCAATGCTATGTACATTACATTTGCCACGTGGTGCATATTCCAAGTGAAAAAACCTGATCTAATGATTTCAGGTAAAAGTCTCTGGCAGCACTGGTGTTAGCCATTTTCTTTGATGACAGCTTTTAATTCTTCAGGAAACTTGCCAACAGCTTCAGTTTCTTTGGCATTTTTTACGTTACGCTGGTATTGACATCTAATAAACTTATCCAACCATCCTTTACTTACTAGAAATGGGTTAGCCGCCCCAGTGGCGCAGTGGTCTAAGCGATGGCCTCTGATCACTTGTCCGAAAGGGGTCTGGGTTCGAATCCTGGTGAGGCATGGATGTTGTGTTTGTCTTACGGCACTGGCTGTCTCCCTTCCCTGGAACCAGTGACCCTAAATTAGGGACGGGCGACTGCTTATAGCCCATTGAGTTGCTCACGGTGGTCGTTAAAACCTCCAATAAAAAAAACGGGTTAAGTTCGGCAACACTTTCTTCTGGTGAAAGACTAATAATTGAAAGCTTGGGACCTAAGTGATAGGTTACTAAGAATTATTTGTTTAGAATTCAATGTAGAGCAATAGCATTTCTTTCACATTCTCAATTAGTGTGTTTCTATCTAATCTTTATGGTTATCTAGGCAGACAGTGGCATAGAATAACCAACAGCAGCAGAAATTTTGTTAACATTCTTATCTATGAAAAAACCATTAGAAAGTACCACGTACTCACCAAAAAATTATGGTAACCTCCAATGACAACACACTTCCAACACGTCATTCATCGTGATGTAACTGGGCTTCAAGTTAACAGACTTCTTGCTTACGCTTCTTACTTCCGGGTGTGAAACATCGGTTTTTCCCCCTTAGCCTTATGAGATGTTACTCAAAAAGCTTGTCAATTCTATAAAAATCACACATACAACTCATTCATACCATTCAAGTAAAAACTATGTACATAACCTTACATTCATAGGTGATTAAACCTTGGTCAACTGTAACTATCAAACTCCTCCTTCTGTTTCACAACCTCTGCTACTCCCACTGCAAGTGTCACACCCATTCAGCCCCTTACATCCAATCCTCTAGTACTTTCAACAGGCCTCTGTCATCTTCAGGAAAATCAACAATGTCCAAGGTTTGAAGATATTAAAATTATTAAGAGCTGTAAAAACGAAAAGCAGTTAAGAATAGCAGAATCAGTATTAATTGAAAAAAACAGATCAAGATTATGCAACATTAATGAGCCAAGTAACCTAAACGAACAATGGAAAGCCCTAATAAAAATTGAACAGCAGCGTAAAAAGAAAGAGGGGAAAAAGAGCAGCAGGGACAATAGATGGCGCCAGAGACACAACGATTCAGCGATAGCGACTGGGGCCCATGCCTCGATGGCTCTGCTCACTTGAGCTGTGGTGGGCAGGTGAGACACACCTGCCTCCTGAAGATGACAGAGGCCTGTTGAAAGTACTAGAGGATTGGATGTGAGGGGCTGAATGGGTGTGACACTTGCAGTGGGAGTAGCAGAGGTTGTGAAACAGAAGGAGGAGTTTGATAGTTACAGTTGACCAAGGTTTAATCACCTATGAATGTAAGGTTATGTACATAGTTTTTACTTGAATGGTATGAATGAGTTGTATGTGTGATTTTTATAGAATTGACAAGCTTTTTGAGTAACATCTCATAAGGCTAAGGGGAAAAAAAAATGATGTTTCACACCCGGAAGTAAGAAGCGTAAGCAAGAAGTCTGTTAACTTGGAAGCCCAGTTACATCACGATGAATGACGTGTTGGAAGTGTGTTGTCATTGGAGGTTACCATAATTTTTTGGCGAGTACATGGTACTTTCTAATGGTTTTTTTCATTTATGAATTGCACGTAAACTATGCGCACTTTGCAAGAGGTTAATACCTTAAAAGTGCAAATATAATAATTCTTATCTATGTTTTGTATTGTTAACTCACCCAAACTGAATGCAAGCCTAAATGCCAACGATCCTTCAACATCAGCATGTCTAAAATTTTTAACTTCATTTCTAAATTTAGAGAGGTTCTGCTAAGTTTATTTACCACTCCATCAGTAGCAGAATTATTTGCAAGATGCTTGAATCCATAATAGCCAATAACAGCAGGGTGCAATAAATAGCTTAAGTGAAACACACAACAGCACAATACCTACTTGCAAGACTAAATAACAGCACACATATTGTGGTGGTAAAGAGTTCAGTCACTTAGTACTACTCCACATTGCAGAATCACATATAGCGAATTTTTCTTGCATATAACAAGCAACAGGGAGAATAGTTCGGTATATAGTAACATATTATATGCCTATGAATACCTGTTTTTCACATATATAATTATTCAGCAAATTATTATTTCTGTCAATTGCTAATTGCACTTCATATTAAACATCCGCAAAAGACAGCTGTGAACTTTGCAGACCAAAATGCATACAGGAAATATCAGCATATCATAGGTGGCAACTGTTATATGCAGCTAGTGACATTTCTTGTTTTTTCTAAAGGTTTTTTTTTTTGTTATCTTTTGTTCCAATAATTTCATTTTTAAACTATTTCATTTCTTTTTAAGTTGATTTATGAAGCTAGTAGTGAATTTGAACTTGCCACTGCTTTTGTTCTTTTCAAAAGTTTCCCTTCCGTTTTAGAGCTTTTTGAATACAGACAATCTTATCCATTCACCTTCGCTTTTTACTTGAATGTTTCTTATAATGAAGATATCCTTTATTTGTTTAATGGTAATGGACTTATTATATTTATACTTTTACAATGATGTCCCTGGACATAGATCTTTCAAAATTTCAATTGTTACGAAGTATAACAGAGGACCTATATCAGCAAAGAATGATCTTTTTTCAACAACCTATTTGAAAACATTATTTACTGTCAGGTTGTTTTACATTTTCTGCCTGGAAATGTGAAACAACCTGACAGTAAATAACGAGAGATCAGGTAAACCAACTTCTTAATATATTTTTGGAAGTTTATATAACAAAGAAAGTTCATTCTGTGCCTATTAGCGGTTGACACATATGATGCACTGAATAATTACATACATGAAGAACAGGTATTCACAGACATATAATAGTATGTTACTATATACCAAACTATACAGGGTGTCCCAGAGCTTCGTGTACAAACTTGGAGGAGGTAGAGAACAGCATTAGGAACCAGATTAAATAGGAAAGCATGGGTGGAAACGATAGACGGTGCTGTACGCGAGCTCGCAAAGTCGGCACGTGTGGCTTCCTCATTGTAGATGCGGACTGCGTGCGTTCAACATGAATCGTTTCACACACGCCGAGTTGACGGATATGCACTTCATCTATGGCCTAACCAACGGAAATGAACGCACTGCTGGTCGGTTGTATCAGGAAAGATATCCAACGAGGCACCAACCAAATCATCAAATGTTCGCTCAGGTACATCAGAACCTTGCGGAATGTGGATCCTTCACAGCAACAATGCAGGATACCGGTCGGTCGCGAACAGCACGAACACCCATATTGGAAGAGCGTCTGTTGCATGCTGTGGACTGAAATTTCGAGACCAGTGTACGGGCGCTTGCCGCTGCCGCCGAAACGTTTCAATCAACTGTCTGGCGCGTTCTGCAGGGCGAAGCCTTACATCCCTTTCATCTTCAGAGAGTTCAATTACTGCAGCCGGATTATCACCCACGACGTGTCGCGTTTGCACAGTGGTTTCTGCACCAAAGTGTGGCCGACCCGCAATTTCCCAGTTCTGTTATGTTCAGTGATGAAGCAACCTTTTCATGTGACGGGGTGTTCAATATGCACAACGCGCGCACATGTGGGCCATAGACAACCCACACGGAACCCAACCACGAGCCGCACAACAACGCTTCACTGTTAATGTGTGGGCGGGTATCGTGGCGGACAGTTAAGTCGGGCCATACATCTTACCACCTCGACTGGACGCTCGCAAGTATCTCGTCTTTCTTCAGGAGGTTCTTCCGGAAGAACCTCCTGAAGATTAAATTGAGTAGCGTTAGTGTAGCATTTCCGGAAATGCTGCACGATGTCCCCGCACATGTTCGAAGCGGAACGAACAAACCTTGCGTAATGAGATGGCGCCCCATCGTGCAGCATTTCCGGAAATGCTGCACAATGTCCCCGCACATGTTCAACGCGGAATGTGTTTGCAACATGATGGGGCGCCATCTCATTACGCAAGGTTCGTACGTGACCATTTGGACCGGACATTTGGAACCAAGTGGATTGGGCGTGGCAGTCCCGTCGAATGGCCCTCCCAGATCACCTGATTTATCTCCTCTTGATTATTATCTCTGGGGTGCCATGAAGAGCATTGCGTACGACACGCCAGTAAATTCTGAAATGGACCTGGTGGCACGAATCTCCATCGCTGCTGCTATGATCCGCGAAACGCCAGGTATCTTTGACAATGTTCGCCAATCCAAGTCGCGTAGGTGTCATGCGTGCATCCAGGCCAATGGGCGCAATCTCGAACACCTCCTATGATGCTTGTAAGTCCTACATTGTACTCTTTTGTTGTGTAATAAAGCATTTTACACTGCTTTCTGTATTGTGGCCTTACTCTGTCTTTGTGTATCTTTCTCACGTGAGGGTGACGTTTCCACCCATGCTTTCTTATTTAATTCTGGTTCCTAATGCTGTTCTCTACCTCCTCCAAGTTTGTACACAAAGTTCCAGGACACCCTGTATTTAAAGCAATCCATGTATTCACAACTGGTTTCATTCCTCACATAAATCGAATTTCTGAAGAATTTTAAATCGCACAAATTTATAGCTGGGAGAATCTCTCTCTCTCTCTCTCTCTCTCTCTCTCTCTCTCTCTTAGTGAAATTGCTTATGCCGAACTCACATAAATAGAGGACTTACTGTACACTGATGGGCCAATTTATTAGAAACCCTTATGTGTGGTAAAACAGTTGCACTCTGCAGTCAGTCAGTTTCAAAACAGCACTTCTACACAAAAAATGAGGGGGAGGGGGGATACATTTTTCCTTTTTAAACTAGCTTATAAATCAGAACATGGCTGCTTAGGCATTTGGAACTGTTGTTTTCAGCTGATAAATTTGCCATCAGAATGTGTTTATGATTAGAACAATCAATACACATACATACTTCACCATGAAACAACTTCACTCTTAACAATGACATGGGTTCTTCCTTCCTCATATTGTCTAAAATACAGCAAATTATATTTGGGTTGGATTTAAAGTTCATGGTAAATTAATAAAAAGCATAAGGTAAACAGTAAAATTTCTTTCAAATCAAACAAATTTTAAATATTCTTAAATATGAGAATAAGTACTATTGACATTATTTAAACATAAAAAAACAAACAGCAACTGGTGGAACTGTTACAAGGCTACTTTTATTCCTAACACATACATGGACTTTTTTGCCCTCCATTTGCACAACTGACTGCAGTAATCCTAAGATAACAAGCTCCTAACAGCATTTCAACACTGTGTACCCCATGTCACTTAAAATTCACCACGAGAAATCCTGCCCATCCTCGATCAAACATTGCATCTCCACATGTCTACTACCTACCACCCCTAATTGTGGAAGAATTAAACTCCACCAAGTTCCACTGGACAAACTATACACAGAAACATTTATTCCTCCTCTTCTGTTAAGAACCTCATTTTGAAAGTCAGTACACAAATAAAGCAACGTTTGAGAAAACAGTATTCACACAAAAGGTAAAATATATATATATATATATATATATATATATCATCATCATCATTGTCAACCATTATCAATCCACTGCTGGACGAAGGTCTCCCCAAGTTTCCTCCACAACGGTCTGTCTTGTGCCAGTCTCCTCCATGTCACCCCTGCATACTTTCGAATTTCATCCACCCATCTCCCATGTGGTCTTCTTCTGGGTCTTTTCCTGTCCCTTGGAATCCAATCTAAAATTTCGGCTGTCCATCGATGATCTGTCCTTCTGGCAGTATGTCCAGCCCATTGCCATTTCAGGGATTTAACTCTGATCATGATGTCTTCCACTCTTGTCATTTTTCGGATCCACGAGTTCCTCTTCTTATCTCTCCTGGTTACACCAAGTATGCACCTCTCCATGCTTCTTTGAGTTGTCTGCAGCCTTTGTATGTCTCTTTTAGTTAAGGTCCACGTCTCTGCACCATACGTAAGCACTGGAAGGATGCATTGATCAAACACTTTTCTTTTAAGACATAATGGCATATTGCTCTTGAAAATTATGCTGTTTCTTCCAAAAGCTCTCCAGGCAAGTTTTGTACGCCGATTAATTTCTTCATCAATGTGACCCTCACTTGATATCTGCTGTCCAAGATAAACGTACGTGTCTGTTATCTCCAGCTTTTCTCCATCAATCGATAAATCTTCATTTCTTGTAAAAGCATTGAACATCACTTTTGTCTTCTGAAAGTTCATTTTTAATCCCACTTCTTTACTCTTGTCAGCAAGTTCCTGGATCATACTCTGCAGCTCTGATGGGCTAGTTGCAAAAATGACTACGTCATCAGCAAAACGAAGGTGGGTTAGATAATCTCCATTAATCTTTATCCCCTTGTTTTCCCAGCTCAGCGACTGAAAAACACCCTCCAATGTGGCATTAAAGAGCTTCGGAGATATGGTGTCACCTTGTCTCACTCCCTTTCCAATTTTTATGTGTGTTGTATTTTCAAACAGCCTAATCTTTGCACTTGCATTTTCATAGATGTTATTAATAATATTAATGTATGCATCTTCAATACCGCAGGTTTTCAGAGCCATTGTAACTGCTGATGGTTTCACCGAATCAAAGGCTTTTCATAATCGATAAAAGCCATGCACAATGGAAGTTCATATTCTTTTGCTCTTTCAATTAGTTCTCTCAGCACATGGATATGATCTATTGTGCTGTAGCCACTCCTGAATCCAGCTTGTTCTCTCGGTTGAGCCATGTCCAGTGTTACCTTCAAGCGGTGTGAAAGAACTTTAGTGAAGATTTTATAAACTACTGATAGGAGGCTGATAGGTCTGTAGTTTCCGAGATCCTCAATGTCACCTTTCTTATGTAGCAGGATCATTGTAGCGGTGTTCCAATCTTCAGGAATCTTTCCTTCATTAGGGCATCGAGTGAAAATTTGGGCGAGTACTGTTTCGATTTCTCCACTTGCTTCTTGTATGATGTCTACAGTAATTCCATCTTCTCCTGGAGCTTTTCCCCGCTTCATGTTCTTGATTGCATGTGCAACTTCTGCTGGAAGGATTGGAGGAACTCTGGTACTGGTATCTTTCATGATGTCTGGAGTGCATGTATCATCCCTTTCATATAATTTGGAGTAGAAATCTTTCACTCTTGTCAAAATTTCGCCTCTATTTCTTGTTACAAAACCATCTTCTTTTCTCAGTGCCATAATCTGTTTTCTTCCCTTACTGAGATATCCCTTTGCTATCTTTAGGCTTTGGTTGTTTTCAATTGCTTTCCTCACTAGTTCACAGTTGAATTTTCTAACGTCTTCAGTGATACTTTTCGTACTGTCTTGCATAGCTCTATATATTCCACTTTGGAAGTCACATCTTCTTTAGTTGTCCTCATCTCTCTTCTTTTTTGCATCAACATTTTCGTTTTTCCTGATAATTTATTTACATGCAACTTGTTCTTAGACCCAGCTAATTTTGTTGCTGTTTCCATAAGAGCTTTGGTTACTTTTCTGTTAACTTCAGAGATGTCCACTTCTTCCGATGTTAGGCCTTCTAAAGCAGAGAACCTGTTCTTCAGTTCCAACTTGAAGGTATTATGGTGTTTTTAAGGTTCGTTATGTCAATAGATTTTGTTTGTCTTATGAGCTTGCCACGTTCAAGTTTAGTGTTGAGGTGCATCTTACATCTCACCAATCTATGGTCACTACCTGTGTTGAACTTGTTTAGCACACTGCAGTCTTCTATGACAAATTTTTTGTTACACATAATAAAATCAATTTCACTTGTCGTCCCATTTGGATGTCTCCATGTCCATTTCCTGTGTGGCTTTTTCTTGAAAAAAGAGTTCAAGATGAAAAACCCTTCTGCCTCTGCAAACTCTACGAGAGTATTTCCACGCTGGTTTCTGTTGCCGTGACCGAATTTACCTACTGAAGTTTCATTCTGTTGCCGTTGCCCTATTTTTGCATTGAAATCTCCCATAATTATTTTCAAGTGCTGCTTACCTTTATTATTTAGATGACAAATTTCCTCATAAAATTGTTCAATTTCTTCTTCAGGATGACTTGTGGTGGGTGCATAAGTTTGAATAATCTGAGCCTGGTATCTTCTCGATAGTTGGATAACGAGTCGTGCAGCTCTGTCAGAGGAACTTTCAACTTCTACCACTTTATCCTTCAGTTTCTTGTTTATTATAAATCCAACACCACTAGTTCTGCCAGTATCTGTCCCACGATAGTAGAAGAGATGTCCACTTTTCAGTTCGATGAGATCTTCTCCTTTTCTCCTTACCTCACTTAGCCCCACAATGTCCCATTTGATCCTTTGTAGTTCCTCTTCCAATTCAAGAAGCCTTGAATCAGAAGATAGGGAGCGTCCATTGTACGTTGCCAAGGTCAGCATCAGATGGCAGCCTAGTCCGGTCCTCCGAGGATTCTTAGCACCCTCTGCCTTCATGTCGCACTGGCCGCTGCCTTGGCCAGGTACATTCCAGCTGCCCGGAGACTGAGGGCCAAGATTTAAGTTGTGGCGTCATTTTGGAGGGGTTTGGCCATAACTCACCACGCTGGCCAAGCGGGTTGGTGAGTGTGGGATAGCATTTCCTCTGATCCCGATGGTATAGTTATACCGCTATTGGCGGTCGTCAGAGCCCCTTTAGTGGGAACAGGATGCACCACGAGAAGGCGGGGTTGACATTTGTCAAGGAGAGGCTGTGATGTTACGCATCACCTGACCTTACATATATATATATATATATATTATATATATATGGCAAAACCCACTCATGTTATACATCAAATGAAAGGACATAACAAAAGCTTTGAAATTCTGCCAAAATTTACTTTCTATGTTCAACAAAACAGCAATTTTAATTTTCAACAAGAGCAAGTTCATACAGTTTTTTTCCTGCAGATTTTCAATCCTTATCTCTCAGAAAAAAATTCTACTAGAAATATAATTTTTTAGAGCAGCTTTTTTTCTCAGCAGACCAATAAGTTTTTCCAAAATCAAAAATGGCCAGTGTGAGAGCGGGAACCTTATCAATGCACGACACATAATTAATGGAACATTATGCCTGTGTAATCAGGAGGTCACTCATTAAATGAACTGGTAATAAGGACATTATGTTTTATAATGTAATACCAAAATTAATGTATGTTGTATGGGCGTACGATGGAAGCATCCATATATGTATTTTTTTAATGGAACTTGGAATGTATTCCACGAAGACAAAGAACTTTCAAAAGTTCTAGAACATTTCTTAAAGGTATTTGGAGGCTATAAAGAAAGCTAGAAGTTCTCACGCCCAGCAAAAGAAACATCTTTCTCGGGTTCGATAAAGATCGACCCATTAAGACAATGGTATCCGGCAAACATTGTTTAACGAAGGACAGGCACCGAGAAGTCTGGCTGTCTGCCCATCAGCATTGTATGCATGCAGGAAAGTCTTTTGTGTTCAATGTGCTTGTATCTTTTGCAGTAAGTTAAGACAGTCTAAGGAACATTGCTGATGCGGTACAAAGTGGTCAGACTATCCAGTGGAAAGACCAAATGCCTGCTGACCGGATAGGTGCATCAAGCTGACGAAGGGGGGGGGGGGGGGCAAACGCGCTGGTCACGATGACGTAGCTTGTCAACGGAGAGAGGAGTAGGAGACCCTCGGGCCAAGGAAGCAGAAGTGACGTATGCGCGGCGAGGAGGGAGTCTGTTGTTTGCGGAATGGAGAAGAGAAGCTCCAGGAGACGTGGCTCAAAAGTTTTACGGGTGCATGTGTACCCAGAGTAGGGGGAGGGGTACGAGATGGTTCAGTCTTACCATGGACGGTGACAGGACTTTTATTTTCTAAGTTAGAAATCGGTGACACAGGTCTCAGGAACAGAGACTCTCACGATTTCTCCTGTTAGCAGGAGAGTGTAACTTAAGCATCTGTGAAACAGGTCCTAGGACGGGGACTCTCACAGATGGCATCGGTCATCGGATAGATAGGAAAAACAAAAAGACACAGGTCTTATGCGCTATCGAGGAAGACTCTCTCTTAGTTCAAGAGAATCGGTAGATGATAGGCGCCAATTTATATGTTGGCCGATTACGAACTTTTCTTTTTCCACTGGATGAAGGACTTTTGATTTACTACTACGGAGAGTGTTTTCTTTTTTCTACAGACAAACTTACCTGCAAGGACCTTCTATATTATTCATTAAATTTTGTTACAATTTAATCAAGTCTTTCTGCATTACTTTGTGGACATTAGTTTTTTTTTTTTTATCTGGAGTTTTTAGCAGTCTCATCGATCCATCCTCCTGGTTCGCAGATATTCCTAATAGTAAAGGAGGGAGGAGTCGTCCATTCACTCAATATTAATATTGGGGTAAGTTCTTAGGAACGAACCTTGTGCTCCTATGGCTGTGAGGGGGTCCTATAACGTGGGCGACAGCGAAATATAATTTAGGGAGTGCCCACATAATTAGCTGGGTATGTTTGCCCCTACAGCCAGATAAGCTGAATGGCTGATTTGCCATGGAATAATCCACACACATTAATTGTGAAGCTCAGATTAATAAGCCACATTACAACACTAGAAAATCTTTCATTTTGAAAATTGAAGTCGCTGAATTTTCAAATCATTGCGAGCACATTGTTTGGCATGTCTCAAATCTTGAATGCTAAAGGCATTTCAGTTGTTTTTTTTCTTTAAGTTTACAGTCAGTAATTTTCTATGAAAACAACCCAATTTTATGTCATCTAGAAGGAAAATTTTGTATCAGAAAAGCTGAAAAATGCAAGAAAATTACACGCCTTGCCAAAGAAATTGAATGTACAAAAGATTAAGGAGTCTTTATAGCAAGTGGATTAATTACACTGATCAAGGCACAAGTCAACTTAATGTTAATTTTTTTTCGCTGAGAAAACCTGCAGAACTTGTGATATTTTTAAACTAAGAATGTAAGCTAACACTAACCCAGTGAGAGCATTTCACATAAGGCTGAGAAAAAATTTATTACAGATAATAAACACAAAAAGAATTTTCAAAAGTGGACTTACAGAATGAGAAATATTCTGCAAAATATAAATTCGTCACCTCGCAGAAATATACACTTATGTTATCTAGTAATAGAAAATTTAATTCTGAAAAACAAGAGACATGCATAGAAAATGTTGCTTGTATTCTACCTACCTGATGCAAAAAGAAGTTTTTCAATCTGACTTTTACAAGTGCAGATATCACACCCAATAAATGTTAACATCCCCTAGCAAAACAGTGTGGCACAAAAATTCAGCAGTGTGTGATCATGATTTTCATGGGTAACACTATTTGGTGCAAAGCAATTTTTCAAATTCATCTTACAGATACAAAGGCATCAGTTACACACACACACACACACCACTAATATGTACTTTTCCTTTAAGTTATTCAAAATGTCATTTTTTTTTTTTAAATTAAGTGCACACTAGTGTTATGTGAACATATTCTTCACAAAATACTGGAACAAATGAACTATCTAACAGGCAAGATAAAAGGGGGGGTGTCTTACCTGACTGATTAGCCTAAAGTCGTGGCTCACTAAGACCATGCCACCTTCAAAATCATTAATAGCTTCTGCTAAAGCATCTATTGTTTCCATATCCAAGTGATTGGTAGGTTCATCAAGTAGTAATAGATGTGGCGCTTGCCATGCTAACCATGCAAACACAACTCTACATCGCTGGCCATCAGATAATTGCCGTATTGGGCAAATCTATAAATAATAATAATTTTCCATAAGGCAATTTTTCTTCCTATTTAATAATTACCACAAAAAATAATTTTAAGAAAAATGTGCTAGTAAGTTTCCATACAAATGTTTCATACATACATATCACTAAGCTGTTCTCTGAAATTCAGAGGTTAGCTCCAAAAAGAAATACAAACTACCAGATATTTTTACTTACTGTTGCCATATCAAATTCTCCATTCACAGCAATCTTGACATACAACTCGGGCTTCACTGATATCCATTACACGCCATACACAAGATCTTTTATACTTCATACTCATAATCTTTTTCTCATTGCAGACACTCCTGAATCTGATCCATCCATGTCGGCCTTGGCCTTCCTTTGCCTTTCCTTCCTGCCACTTGGGCTAAAAAGATTTTCTTAGTAAGCATCTCATCACTCATTCTTTCAACATGGCCAAACCACCAAAGCATATTAGTCTCCACTTAGCTAACATTTTGCTTCACATCACACAACTGCAATACATCTTCATTCCTCACACAATCAGACCATGTCTTGCCACAAACCCCCCGTAAGTAACGCATTTCTCCAGCACACAAACGACTCCTATGTTTCTTCTACAGTACCCAGGTTTCACTGCCATACATCAGAGTAGGAACAATTACTGTTTCATACACAGCCATGCGGGACTCTCTTGAGAACCCATCATTCCCGTGAAAACCTCCCAGAGCAGCTATGACTTTCAATGAAGAATTCACTCTCCTACTAATTTCACCATCCAATTTGTTCTCTCTGTCAAACATGCTTCCTAAATACACAAACTCGCTCACCTGGCCAATCACAGTGCCATTTTAACTTACATTACATTCAGTGCTACCAGTTCCCATACCTGCCAACTTTCAGAAACAGAAATCCGTAAAAAAACTAATTGATACATTCGATAAAAATTTTAATCGGTATATTCGATTAGATTACTTGTCGCGCATATTGATTAAATGTACCGAACATATCGATTTAAAAACGATGTTACCCAAATCAAATACAAACTTGTAATTGAAGTGATTACAGATGTTTGAATTTATCGGCACATTTATATCGATTAAAATAGATTCTATACATAATTTCTCATTACTATGCCATCATTATGATCTATAAAGTGATAAAAATTTACTTTTACAGAAGTTTGCATCTAAAGAGAAGGATGTTCTACCCTTTCAATGGGATCGTGTCCCACGCCGTCACGAAACATAATAAAATGTTTTCAAAAACGAACCATTTTCATGTTAGGCTTTTATCTTACGGAGACACGGACGACGAGACAATCAAATAAAAAAATGAAATAAGTAAGTGACTGAGAGACACTAACTGGTAAATTATGTTCAACTAAAAATGAAGTGAACAAACATTTTGTACGAATCGCATCGAGTTCATTATAACTTTAAACAAAGGAAGCCAATTTCGTTATTTTTTTTCCACGCAGTCAACGTTATATTTATGCTTGTCACTAGAAATATGATTTATAATATCATTCGTTTTACCATGCGAAATGGTGAAATTGCATCAACACGTATATTCAAAACATGACACGTAACGCATATTTTCCATTTTTGGAGATTTCGCAATACACGGGAGTTCCGCAGAACACGCATCGTGGAATGTTTGATAGTCCTTTTTTACCTTTTATATTGCTGCTCATAGCGAATCACTAATACAAAATTTATTACCACTCGGGAAAAAAAATGCAAGTAAAAACTGCTATAGTAAAATAGTAGCAGCTTAAAGAGTTGCAATTTGAAGAGGAAAAAAAAAATACTGATTGCAGAGCTATCCGATTCAAGCTGGTCAGCTAGGAAAACAGAGCAACTGAAAGGTTCTTTCTTCTAGAAACAAAGCTTTAGGTTTTAGTTACGAATGTCATCCTCTGGGGTCCTCCTCCCTCCCCATCATTCCTCACAGGTGGATCAATGCCTTGTCTTTTACCAAATCCGACCCCTTTAGCGGCATCCTTTATACTTCCAAATAGCACTGATTTTATAGTTCTGTCTTCCCTTCCTTGTCCTTCCCCCTCATCTTACTGAATAGAGCTTCTCTAGTCTAGTTATTTCTTTACAAAAACAATCTGGGCACATCAACGTCTGAACTACCCCCTCTCCTGCAGTAAAACTAACACAATGTGTTTTGCCGGAACAAAACCAACAGTCTTTTACATCAGACGTCGCGAGAAATGATACAGCCACTTCGTCGGTGACATCCTCCCCATCTCCCTTTGTGGTATAGCCACAGCGCAAAAACGTTTGAACCAGGATTTTAATTCCAATCTTATATCTCTGCAATAAAAAAAAAAAAAAAAAAAAAAAAAAAAATGTGGCTTAACACGACAAAATGCAGAATACACGTATTCTGTTTTAAAAAATGAAAATCTCAAAATATCACACAATTCGGTTTGATAGAAGTTACAAAGCCAATGGCGTTTTTTTTTTTTCAAACAGATTAAAAAAAAAAAAGTTTACTCCCTCCCTAGATTAAACTCGTGGTGTCAATATCCGGATATTTTAAAATTCAGAGTTGTTTTCTAAAAGCCCAAAATTTCATACCTATAAAAAAGTGTGGGTTTGCAAAAGCAACAGGTTCTTCACGATACTTCACTGTTTTCTTTACGAATCTTAGTATGAATTAATTGATACTGTATATTTTGCGTGTTTTTGCTTTATTATACAACATTTTTTGTGCCTGTTAATTTCTAAATAGCTACCACAAACGCATCGTTTTATAATTAAAAATTATATCCAAATCGGTCAATTTCCACGGAAGATATTGTGCTGAAATTCTAAAACGCGAGCGAACAAATCTCGCGCATGTACTACTGCACTGTCCCTGTGAATGCTGATAGCAACCATTTTCAATAGGATAGGTCCACTATGGGTGCTGAACAGCATACCCAAACTTCATCACAATCATGCTTTGATTTTACGCAAGTCATCACCAAAGAAAAGGACGGGAAAATGAATAGGAAACCAGAGAGCAACTGAAAGAAATAGAAAGCAGAGAGCAACTGAAAATAATGTCTTGACCTTACCTTTGACCATTTTCAATAGAGATTTGACGAATTAGTATGTACCCCAACATATTAATTTCGTTGAATCAAGCCAAGACATTTTTATGAACGTTATCGAGCGATGAACAAAGCAGGGTTGGAAAGCGTAGAAAACTTGCTGACTAACGGACCAGCAAAATAAATCATTGCTGGAGCAGCTCTGGCTCGAATGAACATTGGACTTACTTTTTTTAACTTCATCTTATAGTAGCATTCTTTCGTTAGGTCAAATTTATTGCAAGAGAAGAAGTCAGGAAACCATGCCCCAATGCATTTTTTATTTCACAAAACTGGCAGTTTTTGCTTAATTTCATCATGTTGGGTATCGATCTGGACTTAAAAATTCCACAGATTTAAAACCCATTTGAATGTTTTTTCTACGATAACTACGTTCTGAGATAGCATTTCAAACTAGGAGGAATAAAGACACCTGTTCCAATGCAAGATGCACCCCATGCTGGCCTGCCAAGAAGTTGCGACTCAGGAGACAAACAAATGCATTATCTGAAAAGAAGGTGGGAAACAGCTAGAGGGAGAGGGGGGGGGAGAGAACCGAGCCCAAGGTTAAACAAGCCCAGTTGGTTGGTGTTTTAGTGTTTGAAAAAAGGCAAAACAATAACCTAAAACGAGGGAAAACTACAGCAAAATGTTCCCAAATAAACACATGTAATTGAAAACTTATTCGTAACTTACATCGGCACTTTACTTTGAATAGATTAAGTTAAAAAAAAAAGTTTTAATAGTGGGTTCAAAATCATCAGAAAAAGAAAACAAATCTCTGAGAAATGCCAAATCTGTAAAATTAACATTTTGCCCGTAAAACAAGTCACATTTCCGTAAATTTTACGAGTAAACCGTAAAACCTGGCAGGCACGAGTTCCTCTCTCAAAGACCATAACTTTGGTTTTTCCCTTATTTATACTCAGTTTGAATTTCATGCAAACTTTGTACATCCGGGACAACATACTCTGCAAATCACTTTTGCCCTCTGCCAGCAGGACAGTGTCATCAGCATACAGCAATCTGCACATACGGATATCACCAAGACATAAACCACTATTATCTATTTCGGCATCACGCATCCATAAATATATTAAACAGCCATGGTGACATTACATAACTTTGTCTGACTCATGCACCAATAGAAAACTATTTTGATAAAACACCATTCACTCATACACAAGCTTTACTACCAGCATACATGGCTTTTACACTATTAAGTATATTCCCACTAACACCATATTCATTCAATACCTTCCACAAAAGTGTCCTATTTACTCGGTCGTAAGCTTTCTCAAAATCTATAAAGGCAGCAAAAACTATCTTACCAACAACGAGATATGTTTTAATCATCATGCGTAATGCAAAAATTTGGTTAGTGCAGCCTTTAACAGGCATAAAACCACTCTGAACATCCCACACTTTCTCTGATGTAAGACCCCATACTTTTTCAATAACAAACTTACCAAACACTTTCCCTGGCACACTTAGCTTAGACCACTGCACCACTGGAGCTGCCGGGCCTCAGACACAATGGTATTGTGATAACTGTGTCCAGACTACTGCGGGGGGGGGATGCTAGGAGATAGACACAGTTTACCCTCCCCTAATTCCCTTCAAAAGAAGAATTCAAAGGATACGGTGCACAGGCTGAATAACAATGGGTTAATATGCTCTTCATGGATTCAGACAGACTACAGATTTCTGCAACATGCTCATCTGAAGAAAAAATGGAATACCAAGAGGAAAAGGTGGTGGTCTGGTTTTGGGAGGCGTAATTGCTGGATGACCCATATGCCACTCCATATGCTTGAGGGTGGCACTATATGCATGATCAAAAGTACATAGAGATTCTAGATCATCATCTATGCACGGTTTTTTAAGGGTATTGTAGACCAGATTTTATTTTCCATGAATGATGCTGCTCATCCTCATAGGGCTGAGAGCTAGTTGACAATTAGTTTCAGAATTACAATATCCACAGGACGAAGTAGCCAGTCAGGTCTCCAGATCTTGATCCAATTGGGCATGTCTAAGATACACTAGCGAGATGAATTACTGTTCTTCACCCCACCCCCTCCCCTCTCTTAGAAGCCTCCTAGATTGTTATCTGCATGAACAGGAACAGTGTTTGCTATCCAACCTCATCGATCTTGTTGCCAGCATACATAATTGTTGTGCAACATGCTTGGTAACTGGGATGACCATACTCCCAAGTGATCACTGAAACAACGCACTTCTGCTACCACCAGTGAAGGACTTTTCTCAACTCATCAGCATCAATTGCAGCCATCCATTTTCATGCATCTCATGTTTGCATAGTCATGATCTGACACACCTTTCATCTGAATTTCATTCAATTCTATCAAGTCATTTTATGTTGCTATGTTAACTTATGTTGATAAATTAAATTTTTGTCCACCAGTCTGTCATCTTGATGCAAACTTGAACTTTACTGAAAATCAGAAACCAAGTTTCACCTCTAATAATGATCTCTTCCATCTTCCTCATGACAATCTTCCTGTGATCTCTTCCAACTTCTACATGACAATCTTCCTGTGATCTCTTCCAACTTCATGACAATCTTCCTTTTTTCCATCTTCCTCTCTTCCATCTTCCTCATGACAAAACAAACTCGTCATGATGCATTTTGTGTTCTGGTTCAGACAACAGTTCCCCGGGAACCATTTACACAAGGAATGCTTTTCATAATTTCATGTGAAATTTACCATTCTATGGAATAAAACCAAGGGACCATCACATAATATCTTTATACATCACCAAATCATAACCAGCTAATGGCTTAGGTGGTGCAGGTATGATAATAATTGGTTACCTATATTATAACATTAGTTGCAATTTCAAGTGTCCACTAAGATCTGGCACTGTCTTACAAGATTTGGCACAAACATCTATAACATTTTCAACTCAAACATACTTGGCTTTAAATGACAAACTGTTCTCCCCCTAACACTTGAAAACACATTCCTTTGTGAAATATCTCTGCTCTTGGCCTTTAGAAAAAGCTACATATTCAATATTATTTACAAAATACTTCTCTTTGTGGCCCACAAAAATTATTTGCCAACATGTAACAATGCACACACATTTTTAACAAAGAAGGCAAAACACTAATCCTAATAAGATTTACTACAGAAAATTGAGTATAAAATAGCTGTGATACCTGTTGCCGGCCTGTGAGACCAAATCGACCAATAATTTTCCTCATATCTTCCTTCTCTTTCACTTCTGGAAAGCTGTTCATCATATATTCCAGAGCAGATAAATCCAGGTTCAGGAGCTCATGTAAATGCTAATTGTGGGGGGAAAAAGAAAAAAAGAACTATATTCCTAAGGCAGATATATCAAGTTTCAGAAGCTCATGAGAATACTACTTAAAAATCACAGTTGCATAAACAAAACACTGATAGCCTATGTTTACCACATTTTCAGTTAAGAGATTTGCACTTTAACATTGTTTGAAAAGTTAGGCAGGCCTAAGTTTATAGTTCTAAATGGCAGCTAAACATCTAGATTAAAAAAAAATTACAAATGCAGTGAATTACCATTTTCTCAGTCTTTGTTAGCTGCCACTTTTATTTACAAACTTGTATCACTAGCAATTTGTTGCTTTTCTCCGATTTCTTCATATGTTGTATACACTGGGTAGCCAGTTGTTTAGGACAAGCAGACCATTTTATGAAATAGGCTAATGCAGCGTCTGTTAACTCACATCACTATACATACACAGTACAGAGAACAAGAACACTCCTAGTAGTAGTTTGGAACAAAGCTGCCAATCTTTTGAGGGGTCTATCAGTAGCCTTTCGGAACACAAAAATGCATGCGCATGACGCTGTGCAGTTTTTCAAAATTACTATATTATAAAGTAAAACTAGCACACTCACCTTATAACAGTATGTTAAGTATGGTGAGAAAGACTTCTTAACATTAGTTTTCCAGGTATGTACTCCACCGATATTGTATCTGCGCAAATTTTCATTGGAAAATTCCATCCAAAAGTATCCAATCCTGTAGTTAGACTTTTGCCTAGCATCTGTCTTAAGACTAATATATGTTGTATTTTCCTCCATATAATCCGCAGTGATGTATAATCTGAAGACAGGAAAATTCAGAAAAAGAAATAAAATTTCATCATACAATCAGTAATGGGGTATAATCTGCAGGCCGTGAAATACCTGCCATGTTGATTCCGAACTGTAACTTCCTACCGAAAAGATGCAATTCAAGGGATGACCCAGTAGTCCAAAGAAATAGAAAAAAAAAAGGGGGGGGGGGGGGGTCTTATAAAAAACTGTCATTTTACAATGATTTTTACTTTCAAGTGAATAAAGAGCAAAAATTGTGTTTTTTCAGCAGCTCCGTAGTCAGACATGCGACCCACACGAGAGTGTGTGCGTGACACAGCACACGATCGTGTGCACGAGAACAAATAATATCTTCATTGCGACCAATTTCCTATCATTATGCTCATAAACTTTTTAAAAATTATTTTCAACTGTTTGCAGACTTCCATCTTCATATTGCATTATGTTTTCCTGTCATTAATGCATTTCTGGGTCATTCCATGCAAAATCGTCAGATTTTGAATTAATTTTCCACCAACATAACTCCGATTCTTACGATTTTTTTTTAATGGGTAGCTACTCCCAACTTATAAAATCCCTGAAAGTTTCAAATTTTTATTTCCGATAGGTTAGAAGATATAATTGTTTTAATTTTGGTGCATGGCGGACATATTTTGCGTAAAAATGCAAATATCTCCGTTATTTAGAATAAAAATAAATACATAAATCATCATTCTTTCTTCATTTTTACCAAGGAATCCATTGGTGCAATGCACGTGTTTCTATCTGCTTTAGTTTTTGAGTTATGAGCAATGAGAGAGCCTTTCTTCAATGCTTAAAAAGGCAATGTAGTACAGCACTTAGAAAGCTGCAGTTATTATTCTTTGCAAAGAAAGGTTTAATATATCAAATGAAGAAAAAAAACCCTTGGGCTTTTGCCTGAGCGCCGAGGAAAGAATTTTTAAGCATGGTGCATGGCCAGTGCATTGCCACGACGGCAGCGCAATCGGCGAAGCACGCTGCCTCGTGGCCACGGCTGTGCGGAGACTTGGTACCTGAAGAAGAACGGCATTCCTTCCGCACGCAAGAAGCGATCCCACCCATCACCCCCAACACGCCGACACATGTATTGTTGAACTCACGTTTTGAAGGAAAGTAATTCTTTATTTTAAAAAAGCACAATTAGTTCATGAACGATGTTTATATTTCGATGTCTCACAATGCTGTGATCAGATGTAGATGTTTCGATGTCTCACAATGCTGTGATAGATGTAGTTTCGTTATACACGAATGTACCTATGGAAGCTACATTTCAGTTGATTCAGGCTTTGCTCATTGATTCTGACATTCCTGCCAATGATATTGCTTTCATAATGAATGCTCTTCATCTCATTAAAAAGCGTTCATTTTTCAAATTTCAGAACATATTTTACCAACAAACCGACGGGACAGCCATGGGTTCACCTTTATCCGCAGTCTTAGCAGAAATTCTTCTACAGCATATTGAAAATAAAGTCATACAAGAATTCTCACAAAAACCTAGTCTCTATATCCGTTACGTTGATGACATCTTGGTAATTTGGCCATATACCATAAATCAGTTACAGCAGTTTGTCAACGCTATGTCTGCTCAATACCCCTCCATCAAACTCACGATAGAACTTGAAAATAATTTCGTCTTACCTTATCTTGACTTTCAAATTACTCGTACCCCTTCTGACAATTCCCTGTCTTTTGCCGTTTATCGAAAACCTACTTCCACACCCACTCTAATTCCGTACAATTCTGCTCACATTTTTCAGCATAAAATTTCTGCTCTGCACTTCCTATTTAGAAGAGCATATTCACATTCTTCTAGCCATTTCGCCAGAGCTCAAGAACTACAATGGATATCATCCCTCGCTAAAAACCATGGTTACCCGGACAACGTTGTTAGGGGAGTGCACAATAAAGTACGGGTTTCTATGTCAACTGCTTTAATTAGTGAGCAAGTGCCTAAAAAGTATGTTGGATCTGTTGATTTTAATCCACATATTGTAAACCTCCTTACCAACATATGTTCTCGTCATAAAATACAATTTGGAATACGATCATGCAATCTATATACCATTATCCGCAATGATCGTGACAAAATTGACAAAGGGAAAAAATGGGGTGTGTATGTTATCCCTATGCTTGACACTATCTCTGGTGAACTAAACAATCATTATGTGGGTTCTACCAAAAGAAATTTGGATTTGAGATTAAATGAACACAGATATGATCTAAAAATGAATCACCAAAGCACCTCTTTTGCAAGAACCATAAGTGCTGGAAATTCCATCCCAGACTGGGACAACGCTAAAATCATAAACACACCTAACTCTGTTCATTCCTTGTTATTTGCAGAAAGCCACTATATTTCGGCTTATAATACAAGTTGCTGTAATGACTATTATCCTTATGTTTTACCTGAACCTTGGAGCAATCTTGTTGGGAAGGACAGCACAATAGCAATTGCTTCTGTTAAGTGATCATTGGCTAACTATGCCTTTTTTTGATTGTCTTCATCATCATCATCATTGTCAACCATTATCAATCCACTGCTGGACGAAGGTCTCCCCAAGTTTCCTCCACAACGGTCTGTCTTGTGCCAGTCTCCTCCATGTCACCCCTGCATACTTTCGAATTTCATCCACCCATCTCCCATGTGGTCTTCTTCTGGGTCTTTTCCTGTCCCTTGGAATCCAATCTAAAATTTTGGCTTGTCCATCGATGATCTGTCCTTCTGGCAGTATGTCCAGCCCATTGCCATTTCAGGGATTTAACTCTGATCATGATGTCTTCCACTTTGTCATTTTTCGGATCCACGAGTTCCTCTTCTTATCTCTCCTGGTTACACCAAGTATGCACCTCTCCATGCTTCTTTGAGTTGTCTGCAGCCTCTTGTATGTCTCTTTTAGTTAAGGTCCACGTCTCTGCACCATACGTAAGCACTGGAAGGATGCATTGATCAAACACTTTTCTTTTAAGACATAATGGCATATTGCTCTTGAAAATTATGCTGTTTCTTCCAAAAGCTCTCCAGGCAAGTTTTGTACGCCGATTAATTTCTTCATCAATGTGACCCTCACTTGATATCTGCTGTCCAAGATAAACGTACGTGTCTGTTATCTCCAGCTTTTCTCCATCAATCGATAAATCTTCATTTCTTGTAAAAGCATTGAACATTACTTTTGTCTTCTGAAAGTTCATTTTTAATCCCACTTCTTTACTCTTGTCAGCAAGTTCCTGGATCATACTCTGCAGCTCTGATGGGGTAGTTGCAAAATGACTACGTCATCAGCAAAACGAAGGTGGGTTAGATAATCTCCATTAATCTTTATCCCCTTGTTTTCCCAGCTCAGCAACTGAAAAACACCCTCCAATGTGGCATTAAAGAGCTTCGGAGATATGGTGTCACCTTGTCTCACTCCCTTTCCAATTTTTACGTGTGTTGTATTTTCAAACAGCCTAATCTTTGCACTTGCATTTTCATAGATGTTATTAATAATATTAATGTATGCATCTTCAATACTGCAGGTTTTCAGAGCCATTGTAACTGCTGATGGTTTCACCGAATCAAAGGCTTTTTCATAATCGATAAAAGCCATGCACAATGGAAGTTCATATTCCCTCGCTCTTTCAATTAGTTCTCTCAGCACGTGGATATGATCTATTGTGCTGTAGCCACTCCTGAATCCAGCTTGTTCTCTCGGTTGAGCCATGTCCAGTGTTACCTTCAAGCGGTGTGAAAGAACTTTAGTGAAGATTTTATAAACTACTGATAGGAGGCTGATAGGTCTGTAGTTTCCGAGATCCTCAATGTCACCTTTCTTATGTAGCAGGATCATTGTAGCGGTGTTCCAATCCTCAGGAATCTTTCCTTCATTAAGGCATCGAGTGAAAATTTGGGCGAGTACTGTTTCGATTTCTCCACTTGCTTCTTGTATGATGTCTACAGTAATTCCATCTTCTCCTGGAGCTTTTCCTCGCTTCATGTTCTTGATTGCATGTGCAACTTCTGCTGGAAGGACTGGAGGAACTCTGGTACTGGTATCTTTCATGATGTCTGGAGTGCATATATCATCCCTTCATATAATTTGGAGTAGAAATCTTCACTCTTTGTCAAAATTCTCACCTCTATTCTTGTTACAGAACCATCTTCTTTTCTCAGTGCCATCTGTTTCTTCCTTACTGAGATGTCCTTTGCTATCTTTAGGCTTTGGTTGTTTTCAATTGTTTTCTCACTAGTTGTTGAATTTTCTTATGTTCTCAGTGATACTTTTTTCTTACTGTCTTGCATAGCCTATATATTCCCACTTTGGAAGTCACATCTTCTAGTTGTCTCCTCATCTCTCTTTTTTTGCATCAACATTTTGTTTTTCCTGATAATTTGTTCACATGCAAATTTAGATTCAGTTATTTTGTTGCTGTTTCCATAAGAGCTTTGGTTACTTTTCTGTTACCAAAGCTCTTATGGAAACAGCAACAAAATTAGCTGGGTCTAAGAACAAGTTGCATGTGAACAAATTATCAGGAAAACCAAAATGTTGATGCAAAAAAGAAGAGAGATGAGGACAACTAAAGAAGATGTGACTTCCAAAGTGGAATATATAGAGCTATGCAAGACAGTAAGAAAAAGTATCACTGAAGACATAAGAAAATTCAACTGTGAACTAGTGAGGAAAGCAATTGAAAACAACCAAAGCCTAAAGATAGCAAAGGGACATCTCAGTAAGGGAAGAAAACAGATTATGGCACTGAGAAAAGAAGATGGTTCTGTAACAAGAAATAGAGGTGAAATTTTGACAAGAGTGAAAGATTTCTACTCCAAATTATTGATTGTCTTGTTATCTGGTATATCATGTGACATTGACATTACCTTTCCCATGATGCATCTACTCCACGTACTTAAGACCAGCATGTAGCCACATGGTGAAATTACATCTGATGAAGGTGTCAATGTGACACCGAAAGTGCTCATGTGTTTTTAAACTGTATATAGATTTCATTTTTTAGCTGAATAAATAGCATCGTGCAACAAGACGGATTTCTTTTAATACTAGTATTCATGCACGAATTATAGTGTCAACCGAAAAACTGTTATTTGAAAAATTAAGCTCAACATCAGCTACGACAGTAGGCTTCACAAACCCCTTGGATGCCTGACAATTTTATCCATCATGCTGAAAGAACTTTCAGTTTGAGGACCAGGAATGCATGATAGCTTTCACTATTTTAGATAAAAGGTAGTGTAACTTGGAGAATATGAATGCTTTTGAATATCATGCATCAATTCTTACAAATTTTTCAGCTTTGTCACTTTCGTTTTCGGACTCTCCCCCCTGTATCAAGCTGAAATGCAAACCTTTTTGGGGGGAATATGTAAGAACACAGGATACACGTTCGGAACATCGTTGGGGAAAAAATTTACAGTTACAGGAGAAACCTTTGCTATGTCCAATTTCCATTTTCGGACATTTCCCTTCCATATTCAAGGTGAAATACAAATATTTACGAAATAAAATGAAATTTAACAACAATACTAGGCAGAGGAAGTATTGCGTGAAAAATAAAATTACGATTACGGGAGAAATCTTCACTGTTTCCGAAAGTTTTGAAAGACGAAATTTCCGTTTTCGAAAGTTTCAGGCGGAAAGCATCCTTTACCACTACCAATTGCCCCAAAATTTCTGTTCAATTATGCATTGATCTCGAGGATAACCCAAATTACGACGAAAAAGCAGAAATTCCTCAAAGCCGAAGATTACACGGGAATTTTTCCGCCGTCGAATTTCCGTTTTCGGAAATTTCCCCTCCATTTTCAAAGTGAAATACAAAGATTTATGGAACAAAATTATGTATAAAAACAATACTAGACAGAGCAACATCGCAGGAAAACGAAATTACGATTACGGAAGAAATCTTTATTTCCTTCACTTCTGTTTCTGAAAGGCGAAATGCTGTCCTGATGCGTATTTTTACGCATTGGTAAAATTCTTCGATGCATAGTTTTACGCGTTTCTCGATGTGTATTTTATGCGTTTCTCGATGCGTATGTATTTACGTGTTGATGCGTACTTTACGCGCTTCACGAAGCGTATTTCTACGCGTCGTGAAAAATTCCCGATGCATATTTTTACGCGTTGGTAAAATTTTTATGCGTACTAGACCATAATTACGCATTTTGGCAAAGGCGAACTCTGCAACGAAATCCAAGCATACTTTTCTACAATGCAAGAAAAAAATCTTCAAAATATTAATTACTGACAAGAATGGTCGACGCACGATTTAATAAAAAAACTCCGATGCCAGGCAATGACACTCACGTTCTGCACCAAACTATTTTCAACAGCTTGCCGCTGCACTGCGAAAGAGCTTCAGGCCGAACTCCGCCCACGTCCACCACCAAAGCGAGCTACTAACGTCCCCAGAATGTTGCATGCTGGGGAGGGAGGGTTTCAAGTACCGGCCGCTCACGCTAAGATCCGAGCAGCTTCGAGAGGTAGAACTGGAAGTGAGCAGCATCGCAAGCATGACGGATCATCAAGTGGCCGCCGTTGCTTTGGGAAGAGGAACTTTACATACATACATACATACATACATACATACATACATACATACATACATACATACATACATACATACATACATACATACATACATACATACATACATACATACATACATACATACATACATACATACATACATACATACATACATACATACATACATACATACATACATACATACATACATACATACATACATACATACATACATACATACATACATACATACATACATACATACATACATACATACATACATACATACATACATACATACATACATACATACATACATACATACATACATACATACATACATACATACATACATACATACATACATACATACATACATACATACATACATACATACATACATACATACATACATACATACATACATACATACATACATACATACATACATACATACATACATACATACATACATACATACATACATACATACATACATACATACATACATACATACATACATACATACATACATACATACATACATACATACATACATACATACATACATACATACATACATACATACATACATACATACATACATACATACATACATACATACATACATACATACATACATACATACATACATACATACATACATACATACATACATACATACATACATACATACATACATACACATACATACATACATACATACATACATACATACATACATACATACATACATACATACATACATACATACATACATACATACATACATACATACATACATACATACATACATACATACATACATACATACATACATACATACATACATACATACATACATACATACATACATACATACATACATACATACATACATACATACATACATACATACATACATACATACATACATACATACATACATACATACATACATACATACATACATACATACATACATACATACATACATACATACATACATACATACATACATACATACATACATACATACATACATACATACATACATACATACATACATACATACATATATCACTAAGCTGTTCTCTGAGATTCAGAGGTTAGCTCCAAAAAGAAATACAAACTTCCAGATATTTTTACTTATTGTTGTCGTATCAAACTTCGCCATTTACAGCGATCTTGACATACAACTCGAGCTTCACTGATATCCATTACACGCCATACACAAGATCTTTTATACTTCATACTCAATCTTTTTCTCATGCAGACACTCCTGAATCTGATCCACCCATGTCTTCCTTGGCCTTACTCTGCCTTTCCTTCCTGCCACTTGGGCTGAAAATATTTTTTAGTAAGCATTTCATCACTCATTCTTTCAACATGGCCAAACCACCGAAGCATATTGGTCTCCACCTTGCTAACAACATTTTGCTTTACATCACACAACTGCAATACATCTTCATTCCTCACACAATCAGATCGTGTCTTGCCACAAACCCCACGTAACACATTTCTCCAGCACACAAACAACTCCTATGTTTCTTCTACAGCACCCAGGTTTCACTGCCATACATCAGAGTAGGAACAATTACTGTTTCTTACAGAGCCATGCAGGACTCTCTAGAAAACCCATCATTCCTGTGAAAACCTCCCAGAGCAGCTATGACTTTCAAAGAAGAATTCACTCGCCTACTGATTTCATCATCCAACTTGTTCTCTCTGTCAAACATGCTTCCTAAATACACAAACTCACTCACCTGGTCAATCACAGTGCCATTTATACTTACATTACATTCAGTGCTACCCATTCCTCTCTCAAACACCATAACTTTAGTTTTTCCCTTATTTATACTCAGTTTGAATTTCATGCAAACTTCGTGCATCCGAGTCAACATACTCTGCAACTCACTTTTGCTCTCTGCCAACAGGACAAGTGTCATCAGCATACAGCAATCTGCACACACGGATATCACCAAGACATAAACCACTATTATCTATTTTAGCCTCACGCATGCATGCGTCCATAAATATATTTAACAGCCATGGTGACATTACACAACCTTGTCTAACTCCTGCACCAATGGAAAACCATTTTGATAAAACACCATTCACTCCTACACAAGCTCTACTACCAGCATACATGGCTTTTACACTATTCAGTAGATTCCCAGTAACACCATATTCACTCAATACCTTCCACAAAAATGTCCTATTGACTTGGTCGTAAGCTTTCTCTAAATCTATGAAGGCAGTAAAAACTTTCTTCCCAACAGCCAGATACTTTTCAATCGTCATGCATAATGCAAAAATCTGGTTAGTGCAGCCTTTACCAGGCATAAAACCACTCTGAACATCCCACACTTTCTCTGATGTAAGACCCCGTACTTTTTCAATAACAACCTTACCAAACACTTTCCCTGGCACACTCAGTAGGCTAATACCACGATAGTTCTTGCATTCAGTCTGATCACCTTTTCCCTTATACAAGGGAACAATGATAGCATCCTTCCAATCCCGAGGGACCGTTCCTAACTCCCAGCACAACTGGCAAATTTCAGTTAACCAGTCAATTATAGAGTCACCACCATACTTCAACATCTCTGCAGTTATGCCATCAACTCCTGGAGCCTTACCATTCTGAAGAGATTTTAGAGCTTTGCACACTTCTTCTCTTGAGATCCCTCCTGTGCTTTCATCCCTCATTGTGACATCATCTGCATCTGTCTCAGAATCATTTTTGCTCTCCTGATCTAATAACTCACAGAAGTATTCGCCCCATCTGTCACTTAACTCATTGGGCTCCCATATCATTTCCCCAATCTCATTCTTCACACAACTTACAACTTTGTTTCCCCTATTTTTCCTGAGTCTCATGTACTTCCAGAAGGACTTTCTATCTTTCCAAAAAGCCAGTTCATGCCTTTCCACTTTCTCTTTCCTATCTTTTGCCTTACTGTGGTGAAACAGCTTAGCAGCTTCACGCTTCTTACAGCGATATTCATCCACAGAGACTCTACCTTGCAACATCCCCAAATAGGCTTCCTTCTTTTTCTTTACTGCCTCATCAATATCACTATTCCACCAAGCATCACCTCTATTGTTACCCACTATTGTGGTGCCACAGACCTCTTTAGCAGCAGTAACAACACAGTTCTTAAAACATTCCCACTTCTTTTCTACATCCCTCTCACAAGATTTCAGATCCTTCAGTCGTTCTCTGAGTAAGTCAGAATACTTCTGATGATCTTCAAGGAGCCTATCAACCTTTATTCTTTCTATCCTGGGTCTCTTCCTATTCCTTTTCCTCCAACCAACATTAAGTTTCACTCGTGACACTACCAAGTAATGATCAGAACCAACATCCGCACCTCTCATCACACGGGTGTCAACAACTAAGTGTTTTAAACACTGATCGTAAACAACAAAATCTATCACTCTTTTGACCAAGAGTACGATTTTCCCAAGTATATGTGTGTATATACTTGTGGTTGAAAAATGTATTAGGTACACACAAATCATTCTCAATGCAGAGTTCAATTAATCTTTCACCATTATCATTCACACAAGGATCATTAAACTTACCCAGAACATTGTCAGAAATTGCATTCTGCACACCTACTCTAGCATTGAAATCCCCTGCTATTATAACTTTTTCTTTAGCACCAAACTGGCTCAAAACAGCTTTTAGCTCATTCCAGAAATCTTCTTTCTTATCAGAAGGTTCCGAGTCACAAGGAGCATACACTACAACAATTACAATTCTCTGAAGTTTCACTTTCAAACGAATCCAGAGAATTCTCTCACTTATGCAACTATAGTGAATCAAGTTGTTCTTAATCTTTTCACTTAAAATCACACCTACACCAGCCTGTCCTCTCATATTATCCAATACTCCAGACCACACACTCACCGTGAAATTCACTTCTTCTACCACAATTTCCTTCTTTTTGGTTTCACTTACACACAGCACATCCAGTCTATACTTATTCATCTCCTCAATCACCTCACTCATCTTGCCATTTATACCTCTAGTATTCCATACACCAATCTTACATTCACTCAGCCGAGATCTCTTTCTCATACGCCATTTAGAAAGTCCAGGTCGATTCCGTGGTGGACCGTCCTTCTCAAGTGTGGTAGGTCCACCATAACCCACACTTGAGTCATTCTTAATATTTCCTTTTGTCTTTTTAATCAGCAAAATAAAAATTAATAACTTCCGTTAATTTTCCGTAGAAAAATCACGGTTTTCCGTATTCCGTAGTACAAGAGCTTTTTCCGTAGGAACTACGGAGAATCCGTAGTTGTTGGCATCTCTAACACAGCAACAAAATTAGCTGGGTCTAAGAACAAGTTGCATGTGAACAAATTATGAGGAAAAACCAAAATGTTGATGCAAAAAAGAAAAGAGATGAGGACAACTAAAGAAGATGTGACTTCCAAAGTGGAATATATAGAGCTATGCAAAACAGAATGAAAAAATATCACTGAAGACGTAAGGAAATCAAAGCCTAAAGATGGCAAAGGGACATCTCAGTAAGGTAAGAAAACAGATTATGGCACTGAGAAAAGAAGATGGTTCTGTAGCAAGAAATAGAGGCGAAATTTTGACAAGAGTGAAAGATTTCTACTCCAAATTATATGAAAGGGATGCTACATGTACTCCAGACATCATGAAAGGTACCAGAGTTCTTCCAGTCCTCCCAGCAGAAGTTGCACACGAAATCAAGAACATGAAGCGGGGAAAAGCTCCAGGAGAAGATGGAATTATTGTAGACATCATACAAGAAGCAAGTGGAGAAATTGAAACAGTACTCACCTAAATTTTCACTCGATGCCTTAATGAAGGGAAGATTCCTGAGGATTGGAACAACGCTACAATGATCCTGCTACATAAAAAAGGTGACATTGAGGATCTCAGGAACTACAGACCTATCAGCCTCCTATCAGTGGTTTATAAAATCTTCACTAAAGTTTTTTCACGCTGGTTGAAGGTAACACTGGACATGGCTTAACCGAAAGAACAAGCTGGATTCAGGAGTGGCTACAGCACAATAGATCATATCCACGTACTGAGAGAACTAATTGAAAGAGCGAGGGAATATGAACTTCCATTGTGCATGGCTTTTATCAATTACGAAAAGGCTTTTGATTCGGTGAAACCATCAGCAGTTACAATGGCTTTGAAATCCTGCGGTATTGAAGATGCATACATTAATATTATTAATAGCATCTATGAAACTGCAAGTGCAAAGATTTGGATGTTTGAAAATACAACACACATAAAAATTGGAAAGGGAGTGAGACAAGGTGACACCATATCTCCCAAGCTCTTTAATGCCACATTGGAAAATGTCTTTTAATCACTGAACTGGGAAGACAAAGGAAAAGATTAATGGAGATTATCTAACTCACCTTCGTTTTGCTGATGACGTAGTCATTTTTGCAACTACCCCATCAGAGCTGCAGGTATGATCCAGGAACTTGCTGACAAAAGTAAAGAAGTAAGATTAAAAATTAACTTTCAGAAGACAAAAGTAATGTTCAATGCTTTTACAAGAAATGAAGATCTATCGATTGATGGAGAAAAGCTGGAGATTACAGATACATACGTTTATCTAGGATACATACGTTTATCCACAACGGGTCTGTCTTGTGCCAGTCTCCTCCATGTCACTCCCGCATACTTTCGAATTTCATCCACCCATCTTCCATGTGGTCTTCTTCTGGGTCTTTTCCTGTCCCTCTGCATCCAATCTAAAATTTTGGCTGTCCATCGATGGTCTGTCCTTCTGGCAGTATGTCCAGCCCATTGCCATTTCAGGGATTTAACTCTGATCATGATGTCTTCCACTCTTGTCATTTTTCGGATCCACGAGTTCCTCTTCTTATCTCTCCTGGTTACACCAAGCATGCACCTCACCATGCTACTTTGAGTTGTCTGCAGCCTTTGTATGTCTCTTTTAGCTAAGGTCCACGTCTCTGCACCATACGTAAGCACTGGAGGGATGCATTGATCAAACACTTTTCTTTTAAGACATAATGGCATATTGCTCTTGAAAATTATGCTGTTCTTTCCAAAAGCTCTCCAGGCAAGTTTTGTGTATATATATATATATATATATATATATATATATATATATATATAAGGGATGTAAGGTCAGGTGATGCGTAACATCACAGCCTCTCCTTGACAAATGTCAACCCCGCCTTCTCGAGGTGCATCCTGTTCCTACTAAAGGGGCTCTAACGACCGCCAATAGCGGTATAACTATACCATCGGGATTAGAGGAAATTCTATCCCACACTCACCAACCCGCTTGGCCAGCGTGGTGAGTTATGGCCAAACCCCTCCAAAATGACTCCACAACTTAAATCTTGGCCCTCAGTCTCCGGCAGCTGGAATGTACCTGGCCAAGGCAGCGGCCAGTGCGACATGAAGGCAGAGGGTGCTAAGAATCCCCGGAGGACCGGACTAGGCTGGCATCTGATGCTGACCTTGGCTACGTACAACGGACGCTCCCTATCTTCTGATTCAAGGCTTCTTGAATTGGAAGAGGAACTACAAAGGATCAAGTGGGACATCGTGGGGCTAAGTGAGGTAAGGAGAAAAGGAGATCTCATCGAACTGAAAAGTGGACATCTCTTCTACTATCGTGGGACAGATACTGGCAGAACTAGTGGTGTTGGATTTATAATAAACAAGAAACTGAAGGATAAAGTTGTAGAAGTTGAAAGTTCCTCTGACAGAGCTGCACGGCTTGTTATCCAACTCTCGAAAAGATACCAGGCTCAGATTATTCAAACTTATGCACCCACCACAAGTCATCCTGAAGAAGAAATTGAAGAATTTTATGAGGAAATTTGTCATCTAAATAATAAAGGTAAGCAGCACTTGAAAATAATTATGGGAGATTTCAATGCAAAAATAGGGCAACGGCAACAGAATGAAACTTCAGTAGGTAAATTCGGTCACGGCAACAGAAACCAGTGTGGAAATACTCTCGTTGAGTTTGCAGAGGCAGAAGGGTTTTTCATCTTGAACTCCTTCTTCAAGAAAAAGCCACACAGGAAATGGACATGGAGACATCCAAATGGGACGACAAGTGAAATTGATTTTATTATGTGTAACAAAAAATTCGTCATAGAAGACTGCAGTGTGCTAAACAAGTTCAACACAGGTAGTGACCATAGATTGGTGAGATGTAAGATGCACCTCAACACCAAACTTGAACGTGGCAAGCTCATAAGACAAACAAAATCTATTGACATAACCAACCTTAAAAAACACCATAATACCTTCAAGTTGGAACTGAAGAACAGGTTCTCTGCTTTAGAAGGCCTAACATCGGAAGAAGTGGACATCTCTGAAGTTAACAGAAAAGTAACCAAAGCTCTTATGGAAACAGCAACAAAATTAGCTGGGTCTAAGAACAAGTTGCATGTAAATAAATTATCAGGAAAAACGAAAATGTTGATGCAAAAAAGAAGAGAGATGAGGACAACTATAGAAGATGTGACTTCCAAAGTGGAATATATAGAGCTATGCAAGACAGTAAGAAAAAGTATCACTGAAGACGTAAGAAAATTCAACTGTGAACTAGTGAGGAAAGCAATTGAAAACAACCAAAGCCTAAAGATAGCAAAGGGACATCTCAGTAAGGGAAGAAAACAGATTATGGCACTGAGAAAAGAAGATGGTTCTGTAACAAGAAATAGAGGCGAAATTTTGACAAGAGTGAAAGATTTCTACTCCAAATTATATGAAAGGGATGATACATGCACTCCAGACATCATGAAAGATACCAGTACCAGAGTTCCTCCAGTCCTTCCAGCAGAAGTTGCACATGCAATCAAGAACATGAAGCGGGGAAAAGCTCCAGGAGAAGATGGAATTACTGTAGACATCATACAAGAAGCAAGTGGAGAAATCGAAACAGTACTCGCCCAAATTTTCACTCGATGCCTTAATGAAGGAAAGATTCCTGAGGATTGGAACACCGCTACAATGATCCTGCTACATAAGAAAGGTGACATTGAGGATCTCTGAAACTACAGACCTATCAGCCTCCTATCAGTAGTTTATAAAATCTTCACTAAAGTTATTTCACACCGCTTGAAGGTAACACTGGACATGGCTCAACCGAGAGAACAAGCTGGATTCAGGAGTGGCTACAGCACAATAGATCATATCCACGTACTGAGAGAACTAATTGAAAGAGCGAGTGAATATGAACTTCCATTGTGCATGGCTTTTATCGATTATGAAAAAGCCTTTGATTCGGTGAAACCATCAGCAGTTACAATGGCTCTGAAAACCTGCGGTATTGAAGATGCATTAATTAATATTATTAATAACATCTATGAAAATGCAAGTGCAAAGATTCGGCTGTTTGAAAATACAACACACATAAAAATTGGAAAGGGAGTGAGACAAGGTGACACCATATCTCCGAAGCTCTTTAATGCCACATTGGAGGGTGTTTTTCAGTCGCTGAGCTGGGAAAACAAAGGGATAAAGATTAATGGAGATTATCTAACCCACCTTCGTTTTGCTGATGACGTAGTCATTTTTGCAACTACCCCATCAGAGCTGCAGAGTATGATCCAGGAACTTGCTGACAAGAGTAAAGAAGTGGGATTAAAAATGAACTTTCAGAAGACAAAAGTGATGTTCAATGCTTTTACAAGAAATGAAGATTTATTGATTGATGGAGAAAAGCTGGAGATAACAGACACGTACGTTTATCTTGGACAGCAGATATCAAGTGAGGGTCACATTGATGAAGAAATTAATCGGCGTACAAAACTTGCCTGGAGAGCTTTTGGAAGAAACAGCATAATTTTCAAGAGCAATATGCCATTATGTCTTAAAAGAAAAGTGTTTGATCAATGCATCCTTCCAGTGCTTACGTATGGTGCAGAGACGTGGACCTTAACTAAAAGAGATATACAAAGACTGCAGACAACTCAAAGTAGCATGGAGAGGTGCATGCTTCGTGTAACCAGGAGAGATAAGAAGAGGAACTCGTGGATCCGAAAAATGACAAGAGTGGAAGACATCATGATCAGAGTTAAATCCCTGAAATGGCAATGGGCTGGACATACTGCCAGAAGGACAGATCATCGATGGACAGCCGAAATTTTAGATTGGATTCCAAGGGACAGGAAAAGACCCAGAAGAAGACCACATGGGAGATGGGTGGATGAAATTCGAAAGTATGCAGGGGTGACATGGAGGAGACTGGCACAAGACAGACCGTTGTGGAGGAAACTTGGGGAGACCTTCGTCCAGCAGTGGATTGATAATGGTTGACAAATGATGATGATGATGATGATGATGATGATATAATCTATTAAGAAGAGACTGAAGCAAAACAAATTTTTGACTCATACCAATATATATATCCTGGACTTAACAAGCAAAAGAGGAATTTTTGTTTAGTGCAATGTTCATCCAACCCTAATTTGATCATTTTTAATGCACAAGATTTAATAAAGTCCCTGGATTTAAAAAAATAGAAGAGCTAAAGTGATCACTTTTTAGCAAGCAAAGTAACAAAATTTAATTAAATTCCATATTTAATGAGACAGAGAAAATCTGCAGCTCACTGTTCTGGAGTGGAAGAATAGAAATGGTGGCAACAACACAGGGGAATACTTGTTTGTAAATGCACTGCTGGCCACCCAAAAAGCAACACCAAGGAGAAAGCATGCGATTCGCCTGAAATTCGCAGCATGCGTCGCCCGCGAGAGGACATGCAAACGATTAGCATTGCAGGGCGGCATATGCAAATCATGTGCGCTCGGCACGCCACCGAGAAGCACTATAAGAAGGGTGCACAGAAGGCGGGTGTAAGTAGTGGAAGTGTGTTGCGCTGCCGGACCTGTGCGTGGGAAGCTTCCTGATGATGCCTCGTCGCAGAATACGGCAGTCATTCCAGCATGTTTTGGAGTTCGACAGAGGATGAATAGGGGCTTATCGCAACAGCGGTTTATCGTATCGAGACATTGGCTGCCGTGTGGGACGACATCCAGCCACAGGGAGGCGAGTATGGATTCGGTGGGTGCAGGAGGGACGGACGGACCGACCGACGTGAGCGATTGCCGCAGCCGCGACACAGCACCGAACGAGAAGACCGGCATGTTGTGCGGCGGGCATTGACGGCTTGCTACGCCACATCACAAACGTTAGCGCAGGAATTAGGGTGTGTTGCGCAACAACCTGTATCAGCACGTACCGTTCGACGTCTTCTGCAGGAGCGGAGACTTGTCACACGATGCCCATTGCTTCAATTACCATTGACGTTACACCACCGGCGAGTGGGGCGGCAGTGGGCCGTTTAACGCCGCACCTGGGCAGCGGAATGGCATGACATTGTCTTGTCCGACAAATTACTCTTTTGCCTGCAACACCACAATGGTCGGATCCGCGTACCACGGCGACAGACTGTATGACGCCTGCATTTTGCATCGCCATACCGGTCTGTCGCCTGACATTCTGCTTTGGGGCGCAATTGGATATGACACCCGCACCCCTCTGGTATGCATCGCTGGTACACTCAACAGCCACAGCTACATCTCCGAAGTTTTGGAGCTTGAAGTCCTCCCTTACCTGCAGGACCTACCAGCGGCCACGTTTCAACAGGACAATGCATGCCCGCACGTGGCCCGCATTGTGCAACAATTCTTCACAGCCCACCAGGTGTCACTGGCTACCATGGCCCGCCTGTTCGCCCAATATGTCACCCATTGAACACGTCTGGTCACTGATCGGCAACCGAGTGGCTCAGCAAGCACCACCCGCCGCTACGCCTGTGGCAACGTGTGGAAGCAGCCTGGACCGACATACTCTACGCCCAAATCCAAAGCCTCTTTTGTTCGATGCCGCAGCGTGTAGTGGCCGTTACGCCAGCCATGGGGGCCACACGAACTACTGATGTCTGCGTGTTCCGCGAGTTGCACGGGCCTGCAAGCTCAATCTTTTTATCTTTGTATCTGTTGTTATGTGTCCAGTAAATCTGGCTTTGCTATCTATCTCGTGTCCTTCTTGGTGTTGCATTTTGGGTGGCCAGCAGTGTAGATAAAGTCATTGCTCTTCCCACATTTTTTTTTTTTTTTTTTTTAAAGGGCGATGACTATCTATTTACATTGCATGTATTTGGAAAATTTTCACCAATACTTGTTTGCTAAAGAAACAATATGTTGATAGAAAAGCAATGGAGAGGAAGCACATTAAACCTCAGCAATCAAGTTGAGCAAGAGATTCTCTCGGCCAGCCACTATAAGGGGCTATACCTCAGGTGTGTCATTGCCAGCAGTGCTGAAAACACACCACCTACTCTTAGGCAAAAAGATAGGAGAGGCTCATGCATATGTACATGGATTTCTGGGAATGACAATTGCAGAGAGGGATAGGGACTAATGGATTTCTGGGGATGACCATTGCAGAGAGGGGTAGGGTGGTGGTGTTGGAAGGGAAACAGGAGATAATTTTTGGAATTGTGTCCATTGTCCCTTTCGCGCCTCAACTGAGCATTACATTGGGAGAATCAGTGCTGCTTTTGTTACGTGACTGTTGTGTATGTATTTAAATAGCAGTCAATCTCACGTGGCTGTCATGTTGAATATACTTCAAAGTTATCATTTATTAACTATAGCACTAATGCAGTTAGTTAAATCTTTCAATAATGTGCCTGCTTAAAGACAGGGATCCTGTCTCACCCTTGGACACCCCTGGAGTTTATGCTATTCCCATTTGAAAAGAAACCAAAAAAGTTGCTCCTTTCATCAACAAGGCATCTCTGCGTTTTCAAGAGAGCATTGAAATTTTGTTCACCAAAAACTGCAATTCAGAGACCCCTCACCAAATCCCATTTATTTGGATCTCTCTTCTAAAATCTGGCAACAGTTCCAACACCCCAACTTCAAATTGTAGTTCTGGCAACCAGCCCATCTAGTCAATCGCAGGTGATCAAGGTTGTAGGATGACCAAAAGCTACCGCTAAACGAACCTTTTACCGTACGTGACTGTGTGTTTCACTCATTTTATATGTTTATGTCATTCACTCCGGTCATTTTCCTTATCCACAAGTTCCTCTTCTTATCTTTCCTGGTTACACCAAGAATGCATCTCTCCATGCTTCTTTGGGTTGTTTGCAGTCTTTGTATGTCTTTTTTAGTTAAAGTCCAGGTCTCTGCTACATACGTAAGCACTGGCAGGATGCACTGATTAAACACTTTTCTTTTGAGACATAATGTCATACTGCTCTTAAAAATTTTACTACTGTTTCTTCCAAAAGCTCTCCATCCAAGTTTTATATGCCGATTAATTTCTTCATCAATGTAACCCTCACTTGATATCTGCTGCCCAAGATAAATGTAGGAATCGGTTGTCTCAAGCTTTTCTCTATCAATAGATAAATCTTCGTTTCTTGTAAAAGCATTGCACATCACTTTTTGTCTTCTGAAAGTTCATTTTTAATCCCACTTCTTTACTCTTGTCAGCAAGTTCTTGGATCATACTCTGCAGCTCTGATGGGGTAGTTGCAAAGATGACTACGCCATCAGCAAAACAAAGGTGAGTTAAGTAATCTCCATTAATCTTTATACCTTTGTTTTCCCAGTTCAGTGATTGAAAGACATTTTCCAATGTGGCATTAAAGAGCTTGGGAGATATGGTGTCACCTTGTCTCACTCCCTTTCCAATTTTTATGTGTGTTGTATTTTCAAACATCCGAATCTTTGCATTTGCATTTTCATAGATGTTATTAATAATATTAATGTATGCATCTTCAATACCGCAGGATTTCAAAGCCATTGTAACTGCTGATGGTTTCACCGAATCAAAAGCCTTTTCATAGTCAATAAAAGCCATGCATAATGGGAGTTCATATTCTCTTGTTCTTTCAATTAGTTGCCTCAGTACATAGATATGATCCACTCCTGAATCCAGCTTGTTCTCTTGGTTGGGCCACATCTAGTGTTACCTTCAAGCGATGTGAAAGAACCTTAGTGATGATTTTATAAACCACTGATAGGAGGCTGATGGGCCTATAGTTCCTGAGATCCTCAATGCCACCTTTTTTATGGACCAGGATCATTGTAGCGTTGTTCCAATCCTCAGGAATCTTCCCTTCATTAAGACATCAGGTGAAAACTTGGGCGAGTGTAGTTTCAATTTCTTCACCTGCTTCTTGTATAATGTCCACAGTAATTCCATCTTCTCCTGGAGCTCTTCCCAGTTTCATGTTCTTAATTGCATATGTAACTTCTGCAGAGAGGATTGGAGGGACTTTGGCACTGGTACCTGTCATTATGTCTGGAATAGATGTATCATCGCTTTCATATAGTTTCGAATAGAAATCTTTCACCCTTGTCAAAATTTTGCTTCTATTTCTTGTTACAGTACCATCTTCTTTTCTCAGAGCCATAATCTGTTTTCTTCCCTTACTGAGATGTCCTTTTGATCTCTTCAGGCTCTGGTTGTTTTTAATTGCTTTCCTCACTAGTTCACAATTGAATTTCGTTATGTCTTCAGTGATACTTTTTCACACTGTCTTGCATAGCTCTATATATTCCACGTTGGAAGTTACGTCTTTATTTGTCCTCATTTCCCTTCTCTTTTGCATCAACATTTTTGTTTTTCCTGAAATTTTGTTCATATGTAACTTGTTCTTAGTACCGCCTATTTTTGTTTCTGTGTCCATAAAAGCCTTGGTGAGTTCTCTGTTAACTTCAGAAATATCCACTTCTTCCGATGTTAGGCCTTCTAAAGCAGAGAATCTGTTCTTCAGTTCCACCTTGAAGGTATTATGGTGTTTTTTAAGGTTGGTTATGTCAATACACTTTGTTTGTCTTATGAGCTTGCCACATTCGAGTTTAGTGTTGAGGTGCATCTTACATCTCACCAATCTATGGTCACTACCTGTGTTGAACTTGTTTAGCACACTGCAGTCTTCGATGACGAATTTTTTTGTTACATATAATAAAATCAATTTCACTTGTTGTCCCATTCGGATGTCTCCATGTCCATTTCCTGTGTGGCTTTTTCTTGAAAAAGGAGTTCATGATGAATACACACACACACCTACATATTTTCAAAGAAAATTAGGCTGTGCATTCAACTCATTTTTTCCTCACATATACATAATTTTCAGTTTTACAATAAACTTTGTTTATTAGAGGCATCTTTCTTTAATACAAACCTAAAATTTATCAGTCATTAAGGTTAGTGTTTGCATCATAAAGCAAGCACTCACTTTTTACATACACTTATACATGAGTACTGCATGACATAAAACATTTTCTGCAAAAGAATATTGGAGTAGCCCTTCTGTGAGTTACAAAGCTTACTTTGCACTGAAAAAACACATAACTTATCATATAAAAGAAATCATCTGAAAAAATATTTTTAGAAGCATACCTGGTGATACCGAGCTATGCGCAAGTGTGAATGGGTACGAATGAGGCCATCTGATGGAACAATCTGAAAAAATAAATAAAACATCAGCAACCTATTTTAAAACACAACCATAATCAAAACTGTGAAGTAGAAACATGGCATGCTAATCCAGTCACATAATACAATACATAGTTGTTTTTTTTAAGAGTAAAACTTCGTGAAATTATTCAAAATGAAAAAACAGTAACAACGTACTTCAGCACATAAAAGTTTCAGCAAAGTGGATTTCCCAGCACCATTTGGTCCAACAAGGGCAATGCGAGAATCCAAATCAATTCCAAATTCTAAATTTTTGTATATCATAGGCTAAAAATAAGAAGAAGAACAAATGCAATAAGTATTAATAAAATATACAATACATGTACTTGAAGAAAATTGAGGCAGCTATTGAGGCAGCTGACCTGTTTATAATGTTGTACCTAATATCAAAAAAAAAAAAAAAGTAATAATAATAAATAAAAATGACTATTCAAACTGCACAGAATATTACAGGCACATAGGATATACAATGCAGTGCCAACTGACTCACTTATGACCCTAAAAAACATGTGAATCATAAAAAATCTGAAAATAAATGGGAGGATAGAAAATAATATATAATTAAGAATGCAGCCTCTTCTAACACTTAATTCAGGCTTGCCATTTTCTTACTTTCACCCACAGTATTTTTAATCACAGGATGATACCCTACTTCTAGAAGTAAATCCAAAATGTTCAAATTCTCTTCAGTGCTGAACACCTTTAAACAAAAGAATATTAGATCCACCAATTTTCCTCAATAGCCACTTGATGCACACATCATTAGGCTGCTCTCCAAGATTTAGAGGTTATCTCCTCAAAAAAAGATCAGCCGATCATCAATGGTGATAATTTTATTTACCATGGATGTGTCAAACACCTCCATTCACAGTGATCTTGGCACACAACTCATGCATCACCGACATCCATCACACATGACCTTCAGTACTTCATTTTCACTATCTTTTTTTCTCTTCCAGACATTCCTAAATCAGGTCCTCCCATTTCCTTGGCCTTTATCTTTTTTCCTGCCGTTTGAGCTGAGTAAATTCTCTAAAAAATAATTACAAAGCAAATAAATTATCTTAATAACTCATCAACTCTTTCAACATGGCCAATCCACATCAAAATATTTGGCCTCACCCAACTAACATTTTGCTCCATACTGCAAACCTGCAACATATCTTTTTTTCACATGATCAGATCACAACTTGCCACAAACCCCCCTGTAACAAAAGTATCTATCCAGCACACAAATAACTCCTGTGTTTGTTCTGACTTTGAAGACTCAAAGAAAGATACTGAATATCCACTTACTTGAATATTGACCTTCACTTACACAAAATCATTAAATAAGCACTGCTCCAGGGGATTGGCAGATGGCAGTCATTGTACTAATTTATAAGGAGAGAGGAAATTTAACTACTGCAGCAAATCTTTCATGTTCTGTACAAAGTTCACTCAAGCATACTGAGAGATAACCTTAGAATGGTGGTACAAAATCAAATGACCAGACAATATGGAGTGGTGCATGGGACGCCAGGGTAATACTATATCTCAGTTCAAGCAGCTAGCAATCTGAAAAGATTCATCAGACAAATCAGGGTTTACATGAGCCTACAGTGTTAAGTGACTTCGAGAAGGTTTAACCAGGCATTTTGGAATAAGTTGTACAGTGTGTTAAAAAGCTATGGAGGTCAAAAAAAAAAAAAGCAAGGTGTTGAAGCCAGACACAACCCCTTAAAACCAACCTCCCACAAACAGTCAGGATGGGAGAAAGCACTGGTAAAGCAGTTTGAGATTAACTGCAGAGTAAGACAGTGATGTAATAGGCTGTCCCAACTTCTCTTTTTAATTTATATATATATATGAAATGGTTTAAGAAAGTAAATTTGAAAGATATTTGTTGCACTGGTATCAGAAGTTTGGTTGCATGATGATGATTGACTGCCTTTTTGGTTGTAAAGAATAGGAGTGCAAACTATTTGTTGATGCTTCACGCAAAACGTTTCACAGCAGGACATGTGAAAATTTTCAGATTTTTCGGGTGCTATGTGTTTCTGGAACGTGGAAAGAGCGATGTATTTATTTATTTACCGACGCCACGTATTTGGAGGATTTTCACCTTGAATAACATTACTTCAATGAGATTTCTGAAGTGTATTCAATGTTTTCCATACTCTGTAGCAGATCAACGATTCAGAAAATCAATAGCACTTGGAGTGTCTGAAATGGTAGTTAAAAAGAAAAAAAAAAAAAAAAAAATAGAAATTATTAAAAAGTCAACAAAAACCAAATATTTTCTCAAAAATCTGGATTCCCAGACACTGGGTTCAAAAAACCTGGCACAATCCTGTTAAATCAGGAGAATATGGCAGATGAGGCAATATATTGTATTTAAGACGACTCGCAGTGATGATGGTGTTGACTGCTGAATGAGCTAGTGCGTTGTCGTGAAACAAATGGACCCCTTTTGTGATCATTCCGCGTCTTTTGCTTTTAATATGGCCTCTTAATTTGATCAGTAGGTTGCAGTAGTAGTCAGAGGTAATAATTTGACTTTTCTGGAGGTAGTCTGTTAAAATAATACCTCCTTTATACCAGAAAACAGAGAGCATCACTTTGGTGGCAGATTTTTGCCTTGGGGGGGTGAAGAGGGATGTTTCCATTGCTTGCTCATTTCTTTGGTTTCTGGATCATAGAGGTATAACCAGCAATCAAAATTTTTTGCACGGATTGTGCCCAAGCTTCTTTTTGGAATGGGGTGAGAAGTCTAGGTACCCATCGCGCTGAGACCTTGGACATATTCAATTGGTCATGTACGATTGCCCACACTGACCCATAGCTTAGATGAACTTCTTGACAAAGCATTTCAATGGTTATAAGCCTATCTTCAAGGATTAACTTCTCCACTTTGGTCACAACTGTCTGGTCATCTGTCAAAGATGGCCATCCGGACCTTGGTTAACGTCAAAAATGGTCATGTGACTACTTTGAAAATTTATTTTCCACTTTGCCACAGTCTCGTATGCTGGACACTTATTTCCATATACAATTAACATTTCTTGATGGATGTTTTTAGCTGAGTTTCCATGAAGATGAAGGAACTTGATCGCACTGTGAAATCCCACGTTCTCCATGATCATGGACTTTTCGATTCCTGAAAAAAGGGGGGGGGGGGGTGCTAAATATTATTTTTTATGTTGCACAGTACACTGAAGAGCAATTGAATAAGAGACAGCTGGCGTTATGCAAATGTGGCGCTGTGGGCGGCACTGTAAACGGAAACGACATGACATATGCAGCGATCTGACAATATAAGGAGTGATGCGACGGAAATCAGCAACAGTCAGACACAGTATGGGTAAGACGAAGGATCTAAGCGCATTTGATCGCTGGAAAATTGTCGGGGGCCCGACGAATGGGTCACTCCATCTTGGAAGTTGTGCAGGCACTGGGATTTTCACGAGCCACTGTGTCACAGGTGCACCGTGAGTACATCGAATCCGGTAAAACCATCCCTGCAAGGGCCAACTGCCATGGACAACACCGTGTGGATGAGCGGGGTCATCGTCGGCTAGCTCGCATTGTAACAGCGGATAGACGGGCCACAGTGCAAGAAATCACTCGGCAATTTAATGCTGGTGCACAAATACGTGTAAGCAGCCACACCATCCAGAACCATCTCCTCGCTATGGGGTACAGAAGCCATCGTCCCACGAGGGTACCGCTGCTGACCGCACATCACAGGGTGCAAAGATTAGCATAGGCGCGGGAACATCGCCACTGGACCCTAGACATGTGGGAAAATGTTGCCTGGACTGATGAGTCGAGATTCACGTTGTACATGCAGATGGCAGGATACCAGTACAGCACAAACCACATGAATCGATGGATCCTTCTTGCCAGCAGGGTACTCTTCAAGCTGGTGGGGGTGGCAATCTCGTCTGGGGACTGTTTACGTGGACTGAAATGGGACCCCTGGTACGTGTGACATCATCCCTCACAGGTCAACGTTACCTGGATATTCTTGACGACCGTTTGTTCCCGTTTCTGCCTCTTCAACATCCCACTTGGGACCTCATCCTGCAACAAGACAATGCACCGTGGCACCGCTCCCGAATTGCATCCGAATGGTTGAATGAACACTCCACCGATGTGACCTTGCTTCCTTGGCCAGCTAGGTCACCTGACCTCAATCCCATCGAGCACATCTGGGAAGCCATCGAGAGAGATGTTCGAGGCTCTGACCCCCCTCCATCAAATCTTCGTGAACTGTGGGAGCTTGTTCAGGGGTCGTGGATCCGTATGGCTTCCCAACGCTTCCGGTGTCTCGAGTCCATGCCGAGACGAATCGCCGCCGTCATCAGGGCGAAAGGTGGTGCTACACGTTACTAGACAGGTATCTATAATTCAATTGCTCTTCAGTGTATACATAAGAAAATAAAACAAAAATGGGTTCCGTAGCTTTAATAATTTTGGGTGATTGCAAGAACTTGTTGATGCCCCTCGTATACATTTATTATCACAATTGTTTTAAAATGCTAATGGGATGAACTAACATGGCAATGATTGTTTTAAAATACTAATAGAATGAACTAACATGGTAGTTTTAAGTTTTGAAACAACTGGTTTGCTTGTCCAGCAAAGTAAGCTTTTCTTTGCTTGAAGGTGTTTTTTGGCTCCTCAACTTCCATAATGAAATGGAATGCCATAAATCTGCATAACGAAAAAATAAAATGATTGCTACATCAAAATATTTCTAATGAAATGATAATAAGTTATAAAATTGGGACATTTTGGTGACATCTTCCTACCTTTTCCAGCCATGGAATGAATGAATGAAGATAACATGAGCAATTAAGATATGGTGATTTTAAAAGGGATTCCCAAATATAAATTTGACGAGCAGTTGACATTACAGATATTATAGGAAAAACGAATTTTCACACTTTCCCTATACCAAAGATATTTTCTACTGATCTGTGTTGTGTTTTTCCAAGCAGGAGCAGTGGAAATGTTGCTGATGGTTACTATCAAAAAAGAAGTCACTTTAACATTGGAAACATGTTCTGCCATACACTGACTAATATCACAGCTCCATGGCAGAACCAGGGCGATGAGCAATGTACGTTTCAGATTTTATTTTGGTGCTACAAACAGAGGCAATATCCCCAGAACCCTTTAAAATTTTCTCTTGTACACTCTCAATCATGAGAGCAAGTTTTCCTCCTGGAGACCAAATTCCATCTTTCAAAAATTTCTGAAATCAGAAGTTAAGACAGAGTGAAGATTCCTCCTGTAATTGTATTTTTTTTCTCACAATGTTTCCATTGTCTACATTGTTGTTAAATGACATTCATTTCATAAATGTTTGTGTTTCAGCTCAAAAATGGAGGCAACAATTTCCAAAAATGGAAGTTAGACAAAGCTCTGTAATCTTAAATTATTTTTCTTGCAACATCCCCTCTGCCCATTATTGTTCTTAAATATAATTTTATTCTATAAGTATTTGTATTTCACATGACTTACTTATGCAAATTGAATATTCTGATGAAGTTTGCAATGTTTTCCCAAATAATTTATGTTCGTGGATATAATAAATTAGAGTTCATGCAATTTAAAAGATAGTGCTAATCGCCAAATCAGTTTTCCTATCTGGAATAATTGCACATGCAATAAAGAGTATGTAAAATTTAAAACTGTGGTTAAAGTTATGAGTTCAAGAATTCAATACTGCATGCAATTTTCTCACGGTAAAACTGAATAATTGTTATTTGCATATACAAAACTGAAATATCAGTACCTAGATATGGTGGCGGGGCATGCTAAGTAGGATTTGCTGGATGTGTTTAAATTTAGTTCACTGTCTTTCACCTTTTCTGCAAATTACTTATCTCCCATAGTCTCTCAGCTGATGTCACATGAAGGCATCATCAATACAGCCAACCAATAGCAGAAATGACAAGCACTACATAATAACTTCTGGCGTTCATGCCACCAGTAAGGAAAAATAAGTACTTTACAAGGGAGGGGGGGACTTCTAGGCACCCTAAAAAATATTAAGCCTTTTTTAAGGACATTCAAGGATTATAAGGACCTTGGGAACCATATTGTAATGGAAGACAGGTACTGCAAATAAAGTTAGCTCTGTATATTAAGAATTGTATATACCCCCTCCCCTACCATTCATATAACCTTCAAGAAATACAAATTCCCAGCCTTCAAATCTTACATATATGGAGCTACCAAATGAACACACAAATCTGAAATTTATTCTTCAACACAGCTGATACCTATTTTGAATGATATGCTACACATTTATTGATTCATTGAATGCTGACAAGTAAAATGGTGCAATTATTTTTCATCAAAGCAAATCTTTAAACTTCAGCTACCAAAGTTCTACTGTGTACACCCACTGTGACTGATTACTATCAATAAACTACATGAAAAAAATTTGCTTTTTCCCTCCAAACATAAAACTATGTTTGTATTATTTTATGCATGACATATTGCTACTAAACAAGTGATCAGTTCACAACTCTCATATTTGAGTTCTCATGGATACTCTGAGTAAGAAAGTTAGGTCAGTTCATTATACTGCTTGCTGTATCTATTTCAGTACACTTTTCTGGGGATATTGAGGTGATACTTGAATAGGAGAACCACATAACTGAAAGGGAAAGCTCTGTTCATATTTTTAAGTAACAAAATTTGCACTACAGTTTTCTGCCAATTTTTTTCTTTTGCTTTTTTTTTAAACATGAAAACTATCATGTTTTTTTACAGTCTGTGTGCTTTATTCTTATATTTTATTTTTCAACTGTCGCTCTAGTTACTCACCAGTTCACATTCAATACTTCCTATTTCCCACAATAAAAAATGGATTGAAATGCTTTAAATAGCGGATGTGTGTGTGTCACCATTCATGTTCATGGGAGAATAATTTCACTAAAATGAAATGAAAAATATAATTTCCTTGTTGTAAATGTGAAGAACAGTTTGGGGAAGGACAAATAACAACTAAGACCTGAATTTAAAGAAACCATCTTTATTTAAAACTAAACATTTTATAAATTAGAAGTTGATCATTCTATCCACATGTGAAAAAAAAAATTTACAAATATAAAAGCTGAAATGCATACATACCGCATCATCTTTATATCTGAAAGAAACATTCTGAACCATGATGACTGGAGGTGGGAATGGTTCCACATGGTGGAAAATAAAACTGAACTACCTGCACATAATGAAAACACTTTAGTAAATCCCAATAAGCACAAAACACCACACTCAAATACTTAAATTTAAAATTACAAAGGACAAAAACATATGGTCACAGGAAATCACATATTTATAAATGTATCACTTCCCTAAAACAGTATTGCAAAAACAGAATTAAGTTCTTTCAACACAGCAGCAGACATGCTTAAAAGGCTAATAACCTCACATTGCGGCAGAATCCTAAAGGCATAAACTTGCTCTTTCATAGGTATAACTGCCCAATCCCCACTCCTGGATGATGAGAGGTCATTTTCTGCCCCTTTCTCCACAAATACACAGAAGAAAGAAAAGTATCATTAATGTTTTTAAACTCCTTTTCATGTTAAAGCAATAAATTTTGCACTAGGGATGTTTTAGCAAAAGCTATTCACTCTATTCATTTTGAACAGCTTCTTACATTAGAAGAGTATGTATTGAATGAATGGAATGAATACCCCTGTTAAATGGAAAATCCAGGCACAAGAAGGCAGGAAGATATTGATGACAATGATGTTGATTATAACCAAGTGGATTAAGTGATTACAATATTTTTTTTTTTTTTTTTTTTTTTGGGGTCACAATGTGGTAAAGTTGTAATTTGTGAAGGAATCAATTCAGAACTTATTGGGCCTATTTGGCTGGACATGTGCCCTTTGGTTACACAAAATAATTAAAAGTGGCATGACAAACTAGTTTGCTTCTTGATAACTAGTAGAAGTCATGGTGCGAACACATAAGAAAGGGAACAGGAAAGATTTTAATAATCACTACTTCTTAAGAGGTGTTCCTTGCAAAGGTGAATTTAAGTGTTTTGGGTAACAAGCTTAGAAAAGAGGAGGAAAATCAGCAGGGTAAAAGACAGCTTGGTTTCAGGAAGAGTGGTGGATGCCCACTTTTTTTTTTTTTTTTTTTTTTTAATTACTCAGACAACTTTTTAAAAAGTTAATGAGATTCAATGATTTTGGAAAGGTTTTTGAGTAGTATCTATGAACAAAGCCGTAAGTGTGCTAAATAAGTTGTGGAGAGAGAGAGAGGCAGGCCATTGAAATCCTTCAACAGGCCATAATTCATAAGAGGAATATCTGGGAAAATAGGTGGATTCAGTGGTTGGTTGCTTGGTTTTTGTGGCACAAGGGCCTTGATAGGCCAAAGAGCACCCAACACCATGGACAATTATGAAAGCAGACAGAAAAATATTACAACAAAACACGTACAAAACAAGAAGTAGTGTAAAGGGCCAAAACAGAAGAAAAATAAACAAATAAAACATGACATAAATCATAAACTAATGCACCAAAAAAAGGAACACAGAGGAAATGCTACACCTATTGTTCAAAAGGTGACCCACAGTTTTTCAGTCATTTTGCAAACTAAGTATAAGGAGTGAATCAGTTCCCCAAACCAACGGCAACATGGACAACAGTCACAGGCAAATTACACAGCTTGCACATAGGAGCAGTGAAATGACAGCGCAGAGACATGACAGTACAAATTCTCCTTCCAGCTCTGGCAAAAACTGCAAGACCAGAGTTCAAGAACATGCTTAATATAAGGCGATTTACTTCCTGTCTGTTGGTCCCAAAGAGCCTGCCATGTATGTGTCATATGTACTTGACCAACAGAAACTTAAGTCCCAGTGGTATAGTGACAAGGCAGTAACAACCAACATAGGAACAGACTTGGCTACAGCAGACTAGTTTTCCTGGATCTCAACATGGCTGGGAATCCAGCAGAAATGGACCTGAAAACTAGATCTGTGCAAAGAATGGAGTAGGCTTCATACACAACACAGAAAGAGTCTCCACTCTCTGCAAAGGAGGGGCACTGAAAAACACTCGAGCAATCTCATGATGAAATACATGGGACACACATCCTTCATACGCTTTTTCTATCACAGAATTCCAGGACTTTTTAAATGTTTTTTCCAGGACATATGATCCAAATGCTATTACTTAAACCATAGGTCTGTTCAACATATAACCTACAACTTCCTACATGCTTGGGCAAATTTAATGCAGAACGTTAAAAATTATGTCCACTGCAGTTAATAAGAAACTTAGAATCACATACAGGGTGCCCAGTAAAGTCCTTTCTCAGCCCTGTAACTTTTGAACGCCGACAGCTACAGCCACAAAAACGGTGTCTAGGTATGGTAAAGTGGCTATGCGCTATTCGATGAGACCGCTTACAGCGCCTCCTAGCACCAAAGTCAGGAGTTAGCGTGCCGATCTCTAAAACTATACGAGATACGGGAAAATAGTCAATTACAAAGTCGTAGACAGCATCAATTTAGTACGAAAAGACACCTGCGCACATGAATACTAAGAATAGAATGCGTACAACACATGTTTGTTTGTTCCTGATGTCGAACACTGTTACGTCACGAAACACGTCCCAAAGGAGCAATTAGTTGTCACTAGGCACATTTACAGTCGGTGCTCAATGTGCTCTCCGTCAGCCACAATACACATTTGGACTCTAGATTGAATCTCACGCTGCACATTTTGCAGCATGTCGGGTGACATGCTGGAACAAGCATCAGTGATACAGCGTCGAAGGTCCTGCAATGTTGTTGGAGGGGTCTGATACACCTGCTCTTTAAGGTAGCCCCACAGGAAGAAGTCCAAAGGGGTGAGGTCCGGTGAGCATACAGGCCGCTGATTTGTTGCTCGAATGTCTCGACCAGGTACCTTCTTACGTTTCCTGTCTGGTGCAGAGGGGTGTCATCATGTTGAAGCCAAACATTCCGCAGTTGAGGCAACGGCAGGTTGTCCAAAAGATCGGGTAATACGTACTGTAGAAGCTCCAAGTATCGGGCTCCCGTTAACATACCCTCGTAAAACACAAGTCCAATGAGGCTGTCCTTGAAAATGGCGCACCAAACATTAATGGACCACCACACCTGATGACGAACTGGTAGACGACGTTCAGGATTTTCCAGCGCCCAGTAATGGGTGTTCTGCCTATTGTAGATGCCATTACGCCTAAAACATGCCTCATCTGTCCAAATAATGTTGGCAAGAAACGTTGGCTGGACCTCTAATTTGTTCATGACGAAGTTACACCAGTCGTAACGTCGCTCAGCATCCCCAGGCTGTAGTGCCTGCAACGGTGTTGGATGGAACGGATGAGCGCCTCATCGCAGCAGGATTTGCCATATACGGTTTTTGAGAGGCCACACTCTGCACTAACCTCTCTTGTGCTGCTCTCAGGATTGTTGAGGACGTATGCTAAGACATCCTCTGGTTGCACTTGACGGCCTACAGCAGCTGATCTGCCGGATCGAGGTCGGTTGGTCACGCAGCCCGTCTCCCTTAACCTATGAACAGCATTGAGGATGGTCTTCCATGACGGATGCGGTCCTGCAGAAAAACGTTCACGATATAGCCGTTCTGCCTTTCTTGCATTGTGACAACATTCACCATATAGGAGCAACATCTCGCAATACTCATCATTGGAATATTTCTCCATGACCGCGAGATTTGGCATACACCTTGGGAACTCTCTTTTATACCTGCTAAAAAGGTATTACAATCCATACTTATTTGCATATTACAGAAATTGCATGCGACTCGCATACCAATCGCGGGGAGTTGAGTTGGTTAGTCAATGCGAGACGAATTGTCACGATCGCCACAGAGTCCACTCGTTTCTTACAGAGATTGACTATAGCATGGACCTGACGAGGATTGAACCATGATCCTATCGCATGCGAAGAGCGCGTGCTACTACTGGGCCACGAGTCGGGCTAGTGCTTTGCGGAAGGCGATATTTCCTTTCCGACGCGCTTCGCGACGTAACAGTGTTCGACATCACGAACAAACAAACGAGCGTTGTACGTGTTCTATTCTTAGCATTCATGTGTGCAAGGTGTCTTTTCGTACTAAATCAATGCTGCTCTACAACTTAGTAATTGACTATTTTCCGGTATCTTTTATAGTTTTTGAGAACGGCACGCTAACTCCTGACTTTGCCGCTACGAGGCGCTGTATGCGGTCTCATCGAATAGCACATAGCCACTTTACTATACCTAGACACAGTTTTTATGGCTATAGCTGTCGGCATTCGAAAGTTACGAGGCTGAGAAAGGACTTTACTGGGCACCCTGTATAAATACTGAAACACCAAAACTGCCACTGAAAATGTAACCGGATTTAATTTCAACTAAACTTTTATATGCAGTAAATACTACACTGATTTTGAGAAAATTTTATTTTTCTACTTTGGCTTTAGTTCAATTATTGAAGCAAATTATAGAATAAAAAACATAAAACTCAAAAAATACATAGTTGTGTGGCATTACTCTTGAAATGCTTTCATATACCACACAATCAATATATAAAATACAATTTATATTTAATTATTTTGAAATAATGCTTACATTGGAAATTTAAGGATAAGGAAAGGTGAAATATTTGGAACTTTTTCAAAGGACCATAGGGGTTATTTCTCAAATAAATATTCATGGAAGCAAGTATTTGTGTTACATTTTATTTAGGAAAGGAATTTTCAACATAATATTGATGCTGCAGCTATTTAAATTTGTACTCATCAGCAAACAAAGTTTGTACAAAAAAAAAAAAAACATTTCCAACATGAGACGAAAAAAGAATCACGGGAAAACCTTAAATCCAAGGGCTGGGTACAACTGCATTCATTAGTGATCACAGCAATTTAATTGGGCATGATTAGAAAACTAATTATGGAAGATAAAAAGTGCTTACTTAGCTCAGAAAATACTGAGAAACAACTAGATTTAAGTTTATGATATTATAAAGCAATCTGATTCCATGGTAAATTTCTACATAAAGAATTCATTAACGAATTTCAGTAAATGTCAAAATACCCCCACCCCAATAAGCTACTTATAAAACATCACCTACTTACTTCCACCAGTGGCTAAAAAGTATGTTACGAAAATTAAACAAATGGCGCAAAAAAGTTTCTCATATAGGAAGAAGGTATTAGAGACCAAGATTTTCAAAACGAACAGTTAAAAGAAGACATATAGAAGAAAACATGATATAACTCTACTATGCCTTTTAGTGGAAGAATTTTGCATAATGGAAAAGTTGAAAACATGCATAAAGTATTTTTCATGGCAAAAGCTAAGCTAAGGAAAAAGAACTTTTCAAATAAGTCTCCTGAAAGCAGTGATAGCAAGAAAATAGTTTTGACCTTTACAACCCCTAGGGAGAAAGTTGTACATTACTTGAAGAGGATCTTCTTATTGTAGCAAAAAACTTATTCACTCCCCATCTTTATTATAGTGAATGGCATACAGTAAAAAAAGGAATTTCTCAATAAGGATTTTAAAAGTGGAGATACAGCTGCAAATGGAAGAACACAAACACCACTTAGTGACAGAATTGTGAACCACAAACCTCCTCAAATACAAACCTAAAGTGTTCCATAAAGTAAGTGGTATCTAGTATTAAAAGAATCTTTTAAATCGGACATTTAGTTTAGAAGTACAGATATTGAGAAAAATATATTAAATATCTGCGCCCCAAGCGGCGAAATTGTGCATCATTTTGGGAAGAAAACACAGTTTTCATAGTTAGTACTATCTGATCAAAAAAGAATATTTTTAAATTTAGTCTTTAGTCCTGCAGATGTTCTCATTTACTGGTATTTTTGTCTCGTATTCTTTCATTTTTTGATTGGAAGGAAACAGTAGCTTGTATTTTATAATATTTTAAAATCTACAAGTGAAATGCAGTTCATTGTTTCACTGAGCCTTTCAGTCATTTATGTAATTATTGTCTTACCTTTTTATTTTGTGATCGAAACGATAACGATGGCGTCAACGAGCGCAGGTTCTCCTGAACGATTTCTTTTTGTCAAGTGTCAAAGGAAAGCCATTACAGAATTCTGCGAGAAAAAGTATTTTAAATGTCTATTCGAAGCTGAGAGAAGAAAATCCACTGGAAAGTATCAGCGGCATTGCTGATAAAACTGCAAAGTTGACTGGAGTGCAGACCTGCCAATTTTCAGAAACAGAAATCCGTAAAAAAATTTAATCGCTATATTCGATGAAATTTTTAATCGATATATTCGATGAGATTTTTAATCGATATATTCGATGAAATTTTTAATCGCTATATTCGATTAAATTACTTGGCGCGCATATTGATTAAATGTACCGAACATATCGATTTAAAAAACGATGTTACCCAAATGAACCATCAACTTTTAATTGAAGTGTCTACAGATGTTTAAATTTATCGGCACATTCACATCGATTAAAATAAATTCTATACATAATTTCTCATTACTATGCTATCATTATGACCTATAAAGTGATAAAAATGAACTTTTACAGAAGTTTGCATCTAAAGGGAAGGATGTTCTACACTTTCAATGGGATCGTGTCCCACGCCGTCATGAAACATACTAAAATATTTTCAAAAACGAACCATTTTCATGTTAGGTTTTTATCTTACGGAGACACGGACGATGAGACAGTCAAATAAAAAAATTAAATAAGTAAGAGTGACTGAGAGACACTAACTGGTAAATTATGTTCAACTAAAAATGAAGTGAACAAACATTTTGTACGAATCGCGCATAGAAGTTCATTATAACTTTTAACAAAGGAAGTTAATTTCGTTATTTTTTTCCCCACGCAGTCAACGTTATATTTATGCTTGTCACTAGAAATATGATTTGTAATATCATTCCTTCCACCATGCGAAATGTTGAAATTGCATCGGCACATAGCGCGAAACGCATGTTTTCCTTTCTTGAAGATTTCGCAATACACGGGAATTCCGCAGAATACAAATCATGGAATATTTTATATTACTTTTTTCCCCCTTTTATGTTGCTGCTCATAGCGAATCACTAATACTAAATTTATTACCACTCGGGGAAAAAAAAAATTAAGTAAAAACTGCTATAGTAGAGGAAAAAATACCGATTACAAAGTTATCCGATTCGAGCTGGTCAGCTAGGAAAGCAGAGAGCAACTGAAAGGTTCTTTCATCTAGAAACAAAGGTTTAGGTTTTAGTTACGAATGTCATTCCCTTGAGTTAGTCCCCTCCCTCCCCATCATTCCTCACAGGCGGATCGATGCCTTGTCTTTTACTAAATCCGATCCCTTTAGCGGCATCCGTTATACTTCCAAATGGCACTGATTTTATAATAAAGTTGTCTTCTCTTCCTGTCCCCCCCTCCCTTCATCTTACCGAATAGAGCTTCTCTAGTCATTCCTTTTAAAAACAATCTGGGCCCATCAACGTCTGAACCAACCCCTCTCCTGCAGTAAACTAACACAATTGTTTTGCCGGAACAAAACCAACTGTCTTTTACATCAGGCGTAACTGGAACGATACAGCCACTTCGTTGGTGACATTCTCCCCATCTCGTCCCCTGCTCCCTTTGTGGCGGCGCAACCACGGCATAAAACGTTTGAACTGGGATTTTAACTCCGATCTTATGTCTCTGCAAAAAAAAAAATGGCCTAACATGACAAACTGTAGAATACACATACTTTTTTAGTAAATGAAAATCTCTAAATATCACACAATTCAATTCGGTTTGATAGAAGTTACAAAGCCAATGGCGCTTTTTTTTCAAACAGATAAAAAAAAAATCCACTTCCTCTCTAGATTAAACTCGTGCTGTCAAAATCCGGATATTTTAAAATTCAGAGCTGTTTACTAAAAGCCCAAAATTTCATACCTACAAAAAAGTGTGGGTTTGCAAAAGCAACAGTGTTCTCCCCGATACTCTACTGTTTTCTTTACGAATCCCTTAGTATGAATTGATATTTTGCGTGTTTTTGCTTTATTATAGAACATTTTTTGTGCCCGTTAATTTCTAAATTAAAAAGCTGCCACACACGCGTTGTTTTATAATTAAAAATTCTATCCAAATCGGTCAATTTCCACGGAAGATATTGTGCTAAAATTCTGAAACGCGAGCGAACAAATCTCGCGCATGTGCTACTACACTGTTCCCGTGAGTTACCGGAAAAAAAATCCCAGGAAAAAAAGATCCACGGAAAAAAAGCCAGGAAAAAAAAATCCAACGGAAAAATGATCCAGGGAAAAAAAAGCCAAAGGAAAGAAAAGCCAAGGGAAAAAAGTCCATGGGAATAAAATCCAACGGCTTCTTTCATGTAGGTTAACCAGTAAGAAACTTAGGGGGTCATATAAAAATTTACATAAAAAAAAAGTTCTCACTTCTCAAAGATTACAAGGACACCATAATTTGTTTCTATGGACGTTCGAGCAATTGGGGGGGGGTGTATATAAATTGCATTTTTGTTTCTTGTGTCAACTTCCATGTTGGTTGACCTTGTAAGAAATGTGGGGTCGTACAAAAATTGCACTTTTGATTTTCTTGTGTCCACTTCCATGGTGGGTGACCTTGTAGGAAATTTAGGGGTCGTATAAAAATTGCATTTCTGATTTCTTTGTGTCCCTTCTATGTAGGAAGCTTAAGGGATCGTATAAAAATTTCTTTTCTGATTTCTTTGCGTTACTTCTGCGTAAGAAGCCTAGAGGGTCGTATAGAAATTGTCATTGGATTTTTTCCCTGGCTCTCCGTTTTTTTTTTTTCCTGTGGATCTTTTTTCCTAGATTGACGCCACAGGGGCAGCAGAGTTTGATTAATTAATAACCTACAAATTAATAATAATGAATATTTATAATCTTACAATTGGTAATGCAAAACTGATTGCGTTTTTGAAGTTTGGTAGCAATTTAATAGAAGATTAACACAGGGTTGTGTGAATATTGAAACTGCTCCTTTTAAGAATGCATTGCAGATTGGCCAATATATAAGAAGGGTGCAATAAAACTCAACATAAATTAATACCTTCACAGTAATAATAATAATGAAAATAACTTCAATAATGATTAGGTCATCTCTAAAAAAAAAAAAAAATCAAAAAAGGAGGCCCGGGCCCTGCGGTTGCTGGAAAACTGCCACACACTTTTCATTAAGGGGTCCAGCACAAATTGCTGTTCCTCCCAAGAACACTTTGAATGTGTGACAATTTTTCCAGTGGGGCAGTTTTCCAAATTATGTGTGGCAGTTTTCCAAGGTGCCTAACGAGGGGAAGGAACTTTCTTGTTTGTCTGAATTTTCATGCCGGTTCATTTGAGTTTAGGGAAACTGGCCAGAAAAGTTCAAAGGGGGTGGGGGGGCTATAAAGATTGCCGTTTCTGGGCCTATATTGAGAACTGAATTGGAAACTCCAAACAAACGAATTTCGGGAAAACGTTCTATGTAAGCCAAGTGAGAATTGTATTTTAATTTGAAGAAATAAATTGACGAGGATCCGAGGTACACTTGGTTTGGGGGCTCTAACTCCAACTTCCGTAATTTTATATTCTGGACCTCTAGAGTCGGTCAGTGTATCCTAGATGTTACCCTTGAAGAGCTCTTAGAAACCACGAATTTTCAGGAGGGGTGTGAATTCACCCCACCCTCCTGAAAATGCGTGGTTGTGTACAGAATCATTATATAAAGCATGGTACAAATGTTTACAGCTCTACGTCCATTTTAACATTTTGGGGGAAACCCCCCCCAAGCTCACGGATTTCGCGGACTCTTTAAGGGGAACATCCTGGATACCCTGACTAATATTACGGAAGTTGGAGGTAGTGCCCCCCCCAACCAAGTGTACCTCGGATCCTCGGCAATTTATTTCTTCAAATTAAAGTACAATTCTCGCTTGGCTTACATGGAACGTTTTCTCGAAAGTCGTTTGTTTGGAGTTCCCAATTCAGTTCTCAATATAGACCCAGAAACGGCAATCTTTATAGCCCCATCACCCACCCCTTGAACTTTTGTGGCCAGTTGTCCTAAACTCAAATGAACCAGCATGAAAATTCAGACAAACAAAAGAGTTCTTTCCCCTCGTTAGGCACCTTGGAAAACTGCCGTACTAGAAAAATTTGTCACGCATTCAAAGTGTTCTTCGGAGGAACAGCAATGTGTGCCCGTCCCCTAAATGAAAACCATGTGGCTAGAACCCCCCCCTTTTAATCCGGCCATGTGTTGATCATGTAAATGGATAACTGTTTCGTTGGAGTTGGATTTTATTTCCCTGGCTTTTTTTTTCCGTGGATTTTTTTTTCCGGTGGCTTTTTTTCCTGGATTTTTTTCTGTGGATCTTTTTTTCCTTGGATTTTTTTCCTAGATTCCTATCAGGGTGAAGTCAGAACTTTACGAAACATACACAGTTGTTTAGTTTGTTTCATAGTAACGTGAGCTTCTGTGCTGCTTTTGGGATAAATTTCAAAAATGGAAATTATTGTATCAAACAACTGCAAAGATAAGTTATTTTTGCCACACATTCAAAGTGTTCCTCTGAGAAATAGCAATTTGTACCCTGCCCCTTAATAAAAAGCGTGTGGCAGTTTTCCTGTGGGGCAGTTTTCCTGTGTGGCGGTTTACAGTGAACCTTGAAAAAAAAAAAAAAAACAACCACGGAATGCACTAAGAAATGCAGCAAATAAGTTTTAGTAACATGGATTAAATATATAACAAGAATGAAATATGCCGACCATGTAATCGAGAACGGTTTCGTTGGATTTGGATTTTATTTCCCTGGCTTTTTTTCCCTGGATATTTTTCCCTTGGCTTTTCTTTCCTTGGATCTTTTTTCAGTGCTTTCATGAGCTTAAGATCTTGTGTTCAACGACGTGATGAAGTTAGCACATAAGCGTGTTGATAGCATAAGACGCAGTCAAAATACTTGCACTAAAAATTAAGCAAGCCTTGCAAATTATGAATTCTCAGGTCTAAGGATAGGCTCTGAGAAGTAGCTACCGAGAAAATCTTATTGGCGTGTACCTTAATAATGGGGAAAAAAAAAAAAATCAGTGCGATGTGCACGAGGAAATGCGGCAAAGAATATTGTAATAACATGCATTAAATATGTAAGAACAGGAATGAAATATGTCAATCCAGGGCCAGATTAAGGCCTTAGTGGGCCCCTAGGCTGAGACATTTGGGTTAGCCCACACAAAACTTATGACGGAAAATCATAATGAAGACCGTTAAAACACGAAGCTGTAGCAATATGCTGTGATAATTAATAGTAGTGTACTTCAAACATATAAATTATCTGCAGAGTTTTTATAATATGTCACTATATCTTCCATTGTTCTCACAAGAGCACAGGTTAAATGCTTAAGATTACTGGATTTTGTCTTGGATATCCTAATGATTTTGCATTGTATGCTTTTTTAGTGCATCTTTTTTGTTATGCAATGTGAAACCACACAGAACTTCAACTATTAACGGTTCCAAGTGTAGACTGGGAGGTGTATATGAATTGCAGTGAAAAAGCTGAAACTGCCTCGCCCATTCCCGCTTTACATAGCGACGTGAAACCTTCACTCTTGGCGAGTCACTGCCTTGAAATCTGTTAGTCTTCCAGCCCCTGTTTTTGACCAAGTGGAAATCATACGAGACAAAAGTAAACTATTTTAGAAACCTCTCTTTCTCTCTCTATTATTTGTCCAGACATGCACATTCTGATCCATGGTGGGCCCTAAGGCTATAGCCCTTATAGATCACCCCCCCAATTAGTAAATGGATGGCTGTTTTGTTGGAATTGGATTCTATTTCCCTGGATTTTTTTCCCTTGGCTTTTTTTCCGTGGATTTTTTTTTTCCTAGATTCGTCCCCGTGAATGCTGATAGCAACTATTTTCAATAGGATAGGTCCACTATGGGTGCTGAACAGCATACCCAAACTTCATCACAATCATGCTTTGATTTTACGCAAGTCATCACGCAAAAGGGCGGAAGAATGAATCCCGCTCCTACGTCTTGACCTTACCTTTGACCATTTTCAATAAGGATTAGATGAATTAGTATGTACCCCAACATATTAATTTCATTGAATCAAGCCAAGACATTTTTATGAACGTTACCGAGCGATGAACAAAGCACGGTTGGAAAGCGAAAAGCGTAGAAAACTTACTGACTAACGGACCAGCAAAATAAATCTTTGCTGGAGCAGCACTGGCTCGAATGAACTTTGGACTTGCTTCTTTTTTTTTAACTTCCTCTTATAGTAGCCTTCTTTCGTTAGGTCAAATTTATTGCCAGAGAAGAAGTTACGAAACCATGCATGCCCCAATGCATTTTTAATTTCACAAAACTGGCAGTTTTTGCTTAATTTCGTCATGTTCGGTATCGATCTGGGGTTAAAAATTCCACAGATTTAAAATCCGATGGAATTTTTTTCCTACGATAACTACGTTCTGAGATAGAATTTCGAACTGGGAGGAATAAAGATAAAAGACACCTGCTCCAACGCGGACACACCCCACGCTGGCCTTCTGAGAAGTTGCGACTCGGGAGATGAACAACGCATGATCTGAAAAGAAAGGCGGGGGAAACAGCGTGCACAAGAGAGGAAGAGAACCAAACGGAAGGTTAAATAAGCCCAGCTGGTTGGTGTTCTAGCGTTTAAAAAAAGGCAAAACAATAACCTAAAACGTGGGAAAACTGCAGCAAAATGTTCCCAAATAAACACATGTAACTAAAAACTTAATCGTAACTTACATCGGCACTTTACTTTGAATGGATTAAGTTTAAAAAAAAAAAGTTTTTAATAGTGGGTGCAAAATCATCAGAAAAAGAAAAAAAATCTCGGAGAATCACCAAATCCGTAAAATTAACATTTTGCCCGTAAAACAAGATACATTTCCGTAAATTTTACGGGTAAACCATAAAACCTGGCAGGTCTGGCAGTGTCACGTTCGACGATCTTCAGAATTAAGGCCGGCACAGCGACTGGAAAGCATCCTTCCACACCCCGTAAAAAAAGACCAGGTGCAGTCCATAAAACCTGTCTATCGCGATATGACAATTTTATACTCTCATACATTCGTCGGAAAGTACATTCCTTTTACACGAGAAATGAAATTCCTACCCTCAACAACCTTTTGCTGGACCTAAACAACGAGCGAGATATTTTCCCAGAAAAAATTAGTAAATTAACGTTGAATCGACTGCTTCAAGACTTGGGATTTTCCTTCAAAAAGTGTGCCAGACAGGCAGCACTAATTGAAAGAGAAGATATTGTTTTGTGGAGGAGAAACCATCTTCGAGACATAAAAAAATATAGAGAATTGAAGAAAAATATTTATTATTTGGATGAAACTTGGGTGAATGCGGGACACACAAGGACCAAAGTGTGGGTCGATACAACAATTAAGAGCAGCCAGCAAGCGAAAAGAAACAATTTAACGACTGGTCCTTTTAAGTCCCAACGGAAAAGGCAGCCGCCTTATTATAACACACGCCGGGAGTGAAGATGGTTTTGTCAAAGATGCAGCTTATGTCTTCGTGGGCAACAAGTCCGGTGACTACCATGAAGAAATGGATGGTAACCATTTTCGAAAAATGGTTCCAAACCAAACTTTTGCCAAATTTGAAACCTAACAGCGTTATAGTGATGGACAATGCTCCGTACCATTCGGTAAAAGTGGAAAAGTTACCCACAAAATCATGGACAAAAACAAAAATTCAGCAGTGGTTAACAAGTAAAACTATTGCCTGGGAACAAGACATGTTGCAAATTGAACTGATGAACATAGATGACGTCATAAAGAGCAATTATGGTGCCTTTCGAATTGGCGGGTCCACACAGTTTTACGCTTGCCTCCGTATCATTGTGAACTGAATCCGATTGAACTTATATGGAGCCAAGTGAAAGGTCATGTTTCAGGGAAGAACAACAGCTTCAAAATTAAAGACGTTGAAGAACTTCTTCGAGAAGCAATTAACCAAGTGACTGCAGAAAGATGGCAAGCCTGCATTCTCCATCTGGTGAAAAAAGAAAGCAAACTGTGGAAAATGGATGATATCTTTGAAAAAATAATGGAAAGCCAAAATTTAATTATTAGTACTGAAAATTCAGATGACAGTGATTCCGATGACTTGAAGGATATGAGCGGTATTGAGGAAATGGACTAAAATGACCGCTAAAATAGAGCAAACCTTTTACAGAAATTGGGGGAAAATGTAATTCAGATTACTGTTATGATAAATATTGTGTAATCATTGTCAGAATTTTTATGTGCAAATCAATGAGAAAAAATTAAATGATAAAAAAAATATAAAAAATAAAAGATACATAAAAAAAAGAAACAAACAACAACAACAACAACAAAACCTCATGAAACACAAACATATGCATACACACATCCATGTCAGTGTGTATGTGTGTGCTTGTGTAATTGCAAAGTTATAAATGAACTTTATACTTTTGAGATCAGGATGAAAGCATTTTCATATGCCCACAAATTACTGAGTGGCATATGAATGGAATGAAGGTATCTGCCTTTCCCATAATTTCCCCACTTTGATTCCTTCTAATAAAAAAATAATAATAATAGTAACCATAAAAGCGGCATCGAAAGAATCGCCGATAAAAGTTTAAAAGATGGGCAAAAAAATTAACTCGGGAAGTTTTCAACATATTCCGGCGAAATTTAAAAGGTAGGCTCAGACTGTTGCTAAACATCATACGACAAAATATCAATGAATTTGAAGCATTATTGAGAGAAAAAAATCTGCCCCTTAAAACGCCCTCATCAGCAAAAATTAAACCGGAGAGAGTGCGAGTGATGGTGCCAATGAGTTGATGGGGGAAGTGATTGACAGCTGCAAACAGCAGGACACAGTGGGGAGTGATGCACATGAACATGACTTTCGGCCGTCCCCAGAGGCTCAGTGAGTGCGTAGGCTCTTGTACCTTTCCCCTTCAGGGTATTTTAGGGTGAATCGAAGTATAGTCAAAATATCAGCAATTCTTCGCTTCCACCTATCCAAGCAAGGAAATATCTGCAGTAATGACAAATGTTAATTCTTTTCTGGACTCAAGTTACATGACATTCCAAATACATCATTCTATGGTTTGTAGGTAGTAAATTAGAAGGATGTTTCAATTATAAAAATACAAGAAATTTTTGACAAAAGGCTTGTTTCACTGATTAACAAATAAAAAAAAAAAAAACCACTGCACACCACTAGTGCTATGATTTTTGGTAAGAGCATATATATTTTTTAAGAATTCCTCAAAAAGTTTTTATGACATGAATACACTATTTAAACAAGAAAGATGACACCGAATTTTCGGTTATAATGTGCACATCTTTTGAATCCTTTCTGGTGCAAATTAAATTTATCAAAGTTATTCAAATGCAGTGCAACCAGTTAGGAAAAAATCCCAACCGGATTGCTACAATCAATAAAACATCCAGAAATAGAACCAACTACTTACTCCCACCAGCACCTGAAAAGAATGTTACAAAAATTAACAAATGGTGCACAAAATGCTTCTCATAGAAGAAGGAAAGTACCAGATACAGATTTTCAAATTGAATAGTTAAAAGAAGAAACATAGAAGGAAAACATGATATAACTCTGCACCTTACTAGCAAAAGAATTTTGCATAATGGGAAAAGTTGATAATAGGCAAAAAATATTCTTCATGAAAAAGCTATGCTAAGGAAAAAGAAATGTTCAGATACGTCTCCCAAAAGTTGAGATAGCAAGAAAAAGGTATTGCCCTTTACGCCACTTAGCAGGGAAACCTGTGCATTATTTAAAGAAGATATGCTCCACATCTCTATTGCAGTGAATGGCATACTGTGAAAAAGAAATTTCTCTATAGGGTTTTTAGAAGCGGATATACAGCTGCAAACAGAAGTACACAAACACCACTTAGCGACAGAACTGTGAACTACAAAACTCCTCAAATACTGGCATTAAAGTGTCCGATAAGGTTAATGGCATCCAGTGTTGAAGGAATTTATTAAATCACACATTTTGAAACAGAGATATTAAGAAAGATATTAAAAGTTGGCACCCCTAGCGGTTAAATTGTGCATCATTTTGGGAAGAAAATATGCACAAAGTTTTCATAGTCAGTAGTATGACAAAAGAATTTTTTTAATCAGGTTTTTAGTCCCACAGATATTGCTGTAAACCAGAACAAACCCTCCTCTAATGGCTAACTTGTGTGTTAAGAAAAATTTGAAATTATATGAGAAAGATTTCGCAGCAGAAGCGCTATCCAACAAAGAAAGAATTTTTCAAATCAGACACTTACAAGCAGAGATATTAACAAAAATAAGATATACACATACCTGCCAACTTTCAAAAACCGAAATCCATAAAAAAATTAATGACTATATTCAATGAAAATTTTAATCGATATATTCGATGAAATTACTTGTTGTGCATATTGATTAAATGTAACGAACATATCGATTAAAAAACAATGTTACCCAAATCAAGTATCAACTTTTAATTGATATGACTACAGACGTTTGAATTTATCAGCACATTTACTTCCATTACAATAGAATCTCATTATTATGCTATCATTATGATCTATAAAAATAATTTATTTTTACAGAAATTTGCATCTAAAGGGAAGGAAGTTCCACCCTTTGATCCCCAAATCCAATAGGATCGTATCCCACGCCGTCATAGAACAAACTAAAATGTTTCGAAAAACGAACCATTTTCATGCTAGGTTTATCTTACAGAGAGATGGGTGATGAGACACTAAAAAAAAATGATATAAACAAGTGACTGAGGGACACTAATTGGTAATTTATACTTAACTAAAAACAAAGTGAACAAACATTTTGCATGAATCGCATCCAGTTCTTTATTACTTTTAACAAAGTTAGTTGATTTCGTATTTTTTTCCCCGCAGTCAACATTAGATTTATGCTTGACACTAGAAATATGATTAGTAATATCATTCCTTCCACCATGCGAAATGCTGAAATTAGATCGACACATAGTGCAAAATGCATATTTTTCATTTTTTGAAGATTTTGCAATACACAGGAATTCCGCAGAATACGCATTGCGGAATGTTTGATAGTACTTTTTCCCCCTTTTATATTGCTGCTCATAGCGAATCACTAATATTAAATTTATTGACACTTGAAAAAAAATGCAAGTAAAACTGCTATAGTAAAACAGTAGCAGCTTAAAGAGCTGCATTTCGCAGAGGAAAAAATACCGTCTACAGAGTTATCAGATCGAGCTGGTCAGCTAGAAAAGCAGAGATCAAACCAGATATCAACTGAAAAGCTCTATCATCTAGAAACACAGGTTTAAGTTTTAGTTACGAACGTCATCTCCCTCCTCTAGTGTCCCTCCCTCTCTCCCTCTCTCAGTGTCCACTGTTTCTCATAGGCCAATCGATGCCTTGCAGCAGCGTTAAATGTTTTACTAAATCTGACCCCTTCAGCGGCATCCTTTATACTTCCATATGGCTTTCATTTTATGCCCAATCTTATAGTTCTGTCTTCCCTACCTGCCCCCGCCCCCATCTTACCGAATAGAGCTTCTCTAGTTATTCCTTTTCCTGGCCCTTCACCCTCTGGAACACACCCTCTCTCCTGCAGTAAACTAACACAATGTGTTTTGCCGGAACAAGACCAAAGCAGTCTTTTACATCAGGCACCACAGGAAATGATACAACCACTTCGTCGGCGATTTCCTCTCCCATCTTATCTTCTGCTCTCTTTGCGGCATAGCCACGACACAAAATGTTGGAACCAGGGTTTTAATTCCAATCTTATATCTCCACAAAAAAAGAAAAAAAGGCCTAACATGACAAAATTTAGAATACACATATTTTGTTTTAGAAAATGAAACTCTAAATATCAGGCAATTTGGTTTGATAGAAGTAATGAAACCAATGGTGTATTTTTTTTTCAAACATAAGTAAAAAAAAAAAAAAAGTCTACTCCCTAAATTAAACTCATGCTGTCGAAATCCAGATATTTTAAAATTCAGAGTTGTTTTCTAAAAGCCTAAAATTTCGTACCTGCAAAAAGTGTGGGTTTGCAAAACCAACAGTGATCTCCATGTTACTTTGTTTTCTTTACGAATCTGTAAGTATAAATTAATTGATAGGCGGTATATTTTGCATGTGAACAAACATTTTGCATGAATCGCAGTTCATTATTACTTTTAACAAAGTTCGTTCATCCAGTTCATTATTACTTTTAACAAAGTTAGTTGATTTCGTATTTTTTTCCACGCAGTCAACATTAGATTTATGCTTGACACTAGAAATATGATTAGTAATATCATTCCTTCCACCTTCTTTCGCGTGTCTGTTAATTTCTGAAAAAAAAAAAAAAAAAAAAAGAAGCTGCCACACACATTGTTCCATCCAAAACTGTCAATTTTCACGGAAGTCATTGTGTGAAAATTCTAACGAACAAATCTTTAGCGCATGTGCACTGTCCCCACAAGTGCTGATAATATAACCATTTTCAATAGGATTGATCTACTATGGGTGCTGAACAGCGTACCGAAATTTCATCGCAATCATGCTTTGATTTTACCATAAGTCATCACACAAAAGGGTGGAAGAATAAATCCCGCTCCTATGTCCTGACTCTTGGCCATTTTCAATAGGAATTCGATGAATTAGTATAGACCCCAACATACTAATTTCAATGAATCCAGCCAAGACATCATTAATGACTTCATGGCTTCCTCTTATTACTTTCAGTATTATAAATATTTAATGGGAATCATCGAGGATAAATTTATTAAGGTACATTACCTCTCAAATTTTCGATCATCTTCAGGAGTTCTTGTGTCTTACTACTTCCACAGGTCTGGTGACCAAGCCTGGTGGATATTCCATCCAGCATAGTCATTGATGTTGCCACCTTATGTCTTGTTAATTCCCAGGGATTCCTCTAATTTCCGGATAATTGCGTGGGATTGATTTTTGATCACTTTTAAGGAGTCCCAGTTCAAATAAAACAAGATTAGACAGGCACATACAACAAACTGGCCACAAAATGGACTGGGACTCCTTAAAAGTGATCAAACAACAATCCCACGCAATTATCCGGAAATTAGAGGAATCCCTGGAAATTTACAAGACACAAGGTGGCAACATCAATGACCATGCTGGATGGAAAATCCACCAGGCTTGGTCACCAGACCTGTGGAAGTAGTAAGACGCAAGAACTCCTGAAGATGATCTAGTCTATAGATCGAAAATTTGAATAAATTTATCCTCTATAATCCCTGTTAAATATTTATAATACTGCAAGGCAGCACGCAGACTATTGTGCTGACAGACAAATCTGGAACATATAACACTTCCTCAACCTACAGTTGGAAAGTGTAGAAGACTTACTGACTAAAGGACCAGCAAAATAAATCATTGCTAGAGAAGCACTGGGTCAAATGAGCATTGGATACCCCCCCCCCCCCCAAAAAAAAAACTTTCTATTACAACGTATTCTTTCATTAGGTCAAATTTATTGCCAGAGAAGAGACGTTACGAAACCACGCCCCAAAAGCACTTTTAATTTCACAAAACTGGCAGCTTTTGTTTAATTTCATCATATTGGGTATCGATCTGGGCTTAAAAAATTCCACAGATTTAAAATCTGCTTGAATTTTTTTCTACGATAACTATGCTCTAAGATAGCATTTCAAACTGGGAGTAATAAAGACAGGTACTCTAATGCCAGATGCCCGCAGGCCTGAGAAGTAGCTACTTGGGAGACGAACAATGCATTATCTGATAAGTGGGAGGGAGTCAACACACAGGGAGAGATAAACAAGCCCAGCTGCAGTTCAGTTCACACGCTACACAAGCTCTTTAAGCATTTGAAACAACCCAAACAACATGTGGGAAAACTGCAGACAAATTTTCTCAAATAAACACATGTAACTGAAAAGTTTATTTGTAACTTACATCGGCACTTCATTTTAAATGGATTAAGTTAAATAAGTTTTAATGTCGGGTGCAAAATCACCAGAAAAAAATATCTGGAAGAATAACCAAATCCGTAAAATGAACATTTTGCCCGTAAAACAAGTCGCATTTCCGTAAATTTTACAGGCAAACCATAAAACCTGGCAGGTATGCATACATCTATGCCCCTGGCGGAAAAGCAATGCATTATTTTAAGAAGAAAGTATTCTGGAAAGATTTTGAGGTAAACGGTATCGGTCCACTAAAGAATTTTTTCGATCACGTTTTCAGAAGCTCATATTTTAATGCAAATAACATCAAAAGCAGAAATAAACATTTATGCCCCCTGGAGGCCAAACCACCATTCCTTACCAAAAATTAGAAATTGCGTGCAGAACATTTCCCATCAGGAGCTGTATCTGATTCAGAAAGAGTTTTTCAAATCGGTTTTAGAAGCAAAGATATCCGGAGGGGGGGGGCATTTTACCTTTACGCTCGCTAGCAGAAGATCTATAAGTTACTTTAACAATCTGAAACTGTATGAGAAACATTTCGCACCAGGATTGCTCTCCAACAAAGAATTTTTCAAATCAGAGTTGTAGAAGCAGAGATATCGACAAAAACAAGCAGGGTTGCCAACTTTTCAAGAGCAGCTTGAGGAGCATCCATAGAAATTTTGAGGAGCATTTTGCCTTACTTGAGGAGCAGTTATAAAAATATGTGCAAGAAATATTCTAAATGTTTGGAATTAACAATCATTTCTATTAAGTCAGTGTAATTTATTTTTCACTAACCTGTACATCATTTTAGAGATAAATATGTGGCTTTTTTGGCCTTCTGCAGTACTTCATTGGTGAACACAGTCTGATAACAGACATTTCCTTTGGCTTTAGCAGAGCATTTTTCAATTATCAATGCTATTAAAGCAGAAACTTCTAGGCTACTTTTTAACAGCTGCATCCAGTTCTGCAGATTGTTTTTTAAAGATATTTTGCTGGCTGATTAGCGACCACTTCAGAGATTTAATTTTCTGCTCGCATTTCTGACCTTGCATGACGAAGTCCTTATGCTGCGTTTCATGATGCCTCTTCACGTTAAATTTTTTTGGCATTGCTACTGCATAAGAGGCAAATAGTGAATTGTTTTGTTGTACAAAACAATATTTATATGTCCAAGCCTCTTGAAACTGACGATTTTCGGAATCCATCTTGTGTTTTTTTTATTAGGCGCCATGATTATTGTTTCTAAACTACAACATGTTCCAACACTCATTGCCAACGATATGTAAGCACGATAACGATATGTAAACACGATAATGATATTGTTATTTGCGTAGCAAAAAAAAAGATTTAAAACATTTCCTCACAAAAAATGTTTTAAATCCTTTTCTTTGCTACGAAAATAACGATATCGGTATCGTTATTGGAGATTTCTCGCAAGGAATTATCAATCCGATGCCGCATTGGAGATAGAGGTTTGCTGCGTCCGCCGACCTTTTTCATTGCATCGCTGCCGCAGCTATTTGATCGGTGCGCCGATTTGCACAATGAAGTACTGGGAAATCGTCAAAATCCCGAGAAATCCGACATTGATGCTTCAAATAATTGCTAATCAAAAATGTTACTCCGATTTTTACATGAACTGCACTATCGATAATTGCTAGTCAAGGTGGCGCCGCCGACAAAATTTAACCGGCACGGCGCTGCTGTGTTTTTTGCTTTGGTGCAGACCTTTAAAAGTTGGAGATCACAACGCCATTTCGAACTACTTCCAATCTTTTGGCGGGCCAGAGGTTGTGCATCCCTGGTAATAAAATGGGGAAAATCTCCAGTTTTTCTTTCTCCTTTTTTTTTTTTTTTTTTTTTTTGCTTAATGCTCAAATTAAAAGGATTTTACGTATTTCATGGATTATGACTCTATTTCCGGAGCAAAAAAACAACTTTGCGGAGCTGTGGAGTTTTGGTGTTTTTCCGGAGAAACTGCACAAAATTCGGAGCAGTTGGCAACCCTGAATAAGGTATACATCTACACTCCCTGGCAGAAAAACTATGCACTTTTTTAAGCAGGAGGTATTCTCAAACGTTTTCCGAAGTGAGCGGTATCGATCCACGAAAAAAAAAATTTCGATTGAGGGTTTGAAAGCTTAGATTTTGCTGCAAATAACATCAGAAGCAGAAACATACACTGATGTGTGTGTCCCCGGTGGCCAAACCATTCCTTACCAAAAATTAGAAATTATATGCAGAACATTTCCCATCAGGAGCTGTATCCAATGCAGGAAGAATTTTTCAAATTGGACATTTAGAAGCACAGATATCAGGGAAAACACAATTTACCTTTATGTCCCTTAGTGGAAAATCTATGCATTACTTGAAAAAGAAGTTAGCCTAAAATAGTCATAAATGGCACCGAAAGAAACAACTGCATTTATGCCCTTTAGTAGTGAAGTTGTGCATAAAAAAAACCCTGAAAAGCAAGTATCATCATTCGCACATTTCAAGCTTCCCAATGCAAAAGGAATTTTTCAAATTGGGACTAACAGCTCCAAGTATATATTTCCACAGAAGGACTGACAGACGGAAAAACCAATAACATAAGCATGATCTTTTTTACAAAAGACATGCCAAAAACTGCTGAAAAGAGACCTATGTCACCAAAATATTTATAAAGTAATTCTAAGGAAGAGAAACATCTGCAAATACACATTTTGCCATAACAAAATAAAGTTAATAAACATTACTGTATTTCATTATAAATGAGAAGTGAACGAGTAAAACAGCAAAAATTGATAACCATGTCACACTGAGAATTCAGAGCCAAATGAATCTATCAATAACAGCCACACTCAAACCAGCATGTGCTGGGTTGTGTATTACAGATGTATACGTAAATATACACACAAATCTCATATCACTATGTATTACATAAGATTCAGGTTTTTTTTTACTTATACCTTATCTACAGATACTCTTTCAGTCAATCCACCAGCAATCATCTTGTTCATTGTTTTCTCTTTACTCTGTGCCTGTCTGGCTAATTTGGCACTCCCATGTCCAAATCTTGCAATGTAATCCTAATAAGAAAATTGAATATCTCAAAAATAAAGTACAAAAATATCAATGCATGTATACAGAGAAGAACAGCTAAAAGCATTTCTTAAAACTCATACAGTAAAACTTCTGAATAGCGGACATCGAAGGGGAAAGAAAAAATGTCCGTTATTTAGAAGCATCCACTATTGGGAAAATCATGCTTTATGACAGTACACATGTACCATGTTTATAATGTAAAAGCAGTTTAAAAGACAGGTAAATGTAACTATGTAAATGCAAATACATAGAGCAAACTTAGTAACTTTATTAAAAAATATGGTATTTTTCAAACCCTAAGAAGCAAAATAATCAAGTATTGTTGTTTGTCTATTACATTCTTATGAAATTTTGTCTTCTAAATAAATTTCTAGCCAGCCGCCTAATGCTTTGAATTTTGTGAATCCTAATTCATTTGCAATTTCTAAAGCCTTTTGACAAATTAAAGTCCCTGATGAAGGAATGTTGTTGGCCCTCTAGCGTGGCAAAACCATTCATAGGTAAGAGTGTGTTCACAGCTAAAAGATTTCACTAACTTCAAGATTTCACTAACTTGCATTTTTCCAATGCCCAGTTTATCTTCTAAAACTTGCACACTTAATCTTTCCTTTTCACTCAGCTACACTATTTCAACCTTTTCTTTTAGAGTCAAGCACTTACGTTTGAGCGACATTTTGAAATCAATGTTTGAGAAATCTTTGCTTCACAGATTGCTTGATGAGAAAAACCTACATGGTTGCTGTAAACAAATGTGATTTCTATTAATCTGGACTTGAAATTGATCCCTGTGTACTGACCTTGACCTCACCAAGCAACAAAAGATGAGTCCCTCCCACCCACACCTGAATTCTGTTTGCTTGTGTTTCAATCCAATTACAGTTCCCGAATTAGCCGGCCTTGGGTGATGGATCCCGTTTCTGAGGTCTCACCCCATTGGGAGCACCTGAAAAACTCTAGAAGGCAGTTTCTCCAGATCAGATATACATATGCAGAGAGAGGATCGGACAGCACGAACGCTAAACCATTCTCCAGCGATCTGGTGAGCACGAATGTCTGGTGTCGTCAGGGGTGTGGTGAGAACGAACGCTAATCCTTTCTCCAGCGATTTCGGCCACTTACCCGGGGTACGTAGCACTTAGCACCATAAAATTTACTAGGCCTTCAAAACAAAATGGTTAAGATAGAGAATGAGGAAAGGGAAAATAAGAAAAAGGGAAAATTTTGCGCATTTGGGCAAATCACACCTCTAGGAATTCCAAGAATCGAAAGTAAATCGTCCGTTATATTGTAATTTAAGTGTGTCCACGTCCGTTATTTAGAATGTTCACTATTAAGAAGTGAATGCCCCATAAGAAGCCATGCATTTCTGCAGTAAAGATTAAAATTAGTGGACGCCACTCGCCACGTGGCGACTGGATAAAATAAAATGTCCAGTAGAAAAAGTGACTTTAGTCGCCACGCTCAAAAATTTGCCTTTTTTCATTGCTAAAGAATTTATTTGCATTTTTTCAAAATGCTCCTGTTAGAGGAAATGCATTTTCAAATCATCCAAATTACCCCCACCCCCACCCCAAAAGCCCTTTAATCTGCAAATAAGTGAGTATAATCTATTTATAGATTCACTCTTCAAGAACAGGGCAGCTATTTGTTTTTCCACTTAAGTTAGGGTCAAAGTAACCATATCGGGAATGGACACCTGTGGCAACACAACCCACTTCAGCAGCTCATTTTTTAAAGTTTGGTTGCTCTGAAAATGCACGATTTTCCATTGCTTGGGCACTTCTAGCTTATCATTAAACAAAATAGGCAAGCATTTTCCCTTTTGTTTACAAAATAAATCAAAGGTAGAAAATCGGGACTTCACTTTCTGCTGCCCTCTTTCATTCCACGCAGAGTCACGTTTCCTTTGCACGTGTAGAGTTCCCTTTAAAAAAAAATAAAAAACTCTTGTCTGCTCCTTAATACAGTAAAATGTTACTAAGGAATGGGTAAACAAGTTTTTCAGCAAAATTAAATATAAAAAATCAGTACTGTATTGGGCAAAATCCTATTTGGAGGGACTACGATTTCCACCGAAGATTCCGCTGTGCTCATGCCGTAAAATCAAGCTGCTTTCGCCGGGGAAAACTCGAACACCTCCTGTACTCAACTAAAGACCGTAATTCCCCAAGTTAAGTGGAAATTGCATAGGCAGTACCACATTCCCAATGAGTAGGCTTCTCTTCACAGGTAAACAGTAACTGTTTACCTTCACAGGTAAACAGTGAAGTACATAGCAGGTTTGCAGATATACATGGGATATTTTCTGGGAATAGCTGTCCATATCAGTAAAGATACGTAGTAGAAGAGTCCAACCCGTACCTATCCGGATTTTGACGACTCAAGAGCCCCTTGGTGGATGCAGAAAGAAATTTTCCAATTTCAGACACTTCTTCCTAAGGTAAAAAACCTAACACTGAACCCAATGAGGAATCATTTTGAAAACAAACCCAGCACCCCCACTCCCCCCTGCCACCTTTGGTGGTGGTGGTGGTGGGGGTTAAAAATAACAGAAAAATTCCAATTTTGGATGCGTCTTCCTTTTTAAAAAATCTGCGGACTGGAATAATGACAGTCGGGAAATGACCATAGAGTCCCTGGCAGGGAATCGAGTAACTAAAAAAAAATCTTACACTTCTCTGCAGCTTTCTGTGAACAAAAAAAAAAAAGACTGAAAACATTTCAAACAATTGGAGTGTCAGACTGGGAACAACGATAGCGCCTCTAGTGGGGAATCACGCAACTAAAAATTAAAATTTGAAATTACGGTAACACGTACTAAGAAAAAAGGTTAAAATTCTGGAACTAGTGAAACTGTCTGTCTGGGAACGATCACAGCACCAATGGTGGACAATTGAGGAACTAGGAAATCCAAATTTCACTTTTCAGCCCTTTGCGCGGAAAAGCTTTCCAATTCTGCCAACAATATGACAAGCAGTCTAGCAACAACTACAACGCCTCAGGAGGGAATTTGCGGAACTCAGAAATAAAATTCCAAACTTCGGCAACTCTTACTAATTACGGTGTTTGCACCTCTTTGTGCGGAAACCTTTGCAACTCTAGAAACATTAGGTGAATCAGTCTGGGAAGGACTACAACGCGTCTGGTGGGAAACTGTGGAACTAAGAAGTAGGATTCCAAATTACGGCAACTCGTACTGCGAAAATAATTTGAAGCAGTGGAAATAGTGAGAGAGTCCAACTGGGAAAGACTAGAGCAAGCACTTCTTGATGGAGAATCATGGAAATAAGAAATAAAAGTGCAAATCTCGTACTCTAAAAATGTTATTTTCATTCTGCAAAAAAAATTATGGCCACTGGGTAAAATTTTTTTCTGTGCAGCTCCCTCCCTTCCTCCCTCCCTCCCAAAAATAAGCTGCGCATTTCAATTGAGGTAGTGCATTATACTTAATTACTTTGAAAAGAACATTTAATCAGATATCATTGTTTAGAAAATTTACGAAGTTGGTAAATTTTGGAAAACAAATTTTTTTACACTAAATTGTTATTCAAAATGAAAACTGGACAATATGTTTCCAATTCGCTTTTATTAAAGAGAATGCCGGTGTGTGAGTATCGCAATAACAACTCATCGCGAAATTCTGGCAGACCCTTCAAAATTCTACAAAATGTTTTTCATCGCCGTCAAAGTTGCAGTGGTAGGCATCAAGTCGAAGTTTCAAAGGGAGTGTATCAGAAGAAAAAATATTTATTGTCATATTTCTAGGGGTCACAATGAGACACTTGAGAATGCGTACATGACCTTGAGTGCGTGTTTCCGCTGCCACACGCATTAATTTTTTTACATTTTTTGTCCTTATATACTTTTATATATATACATATATACGTATATGAATGTATATAAAATTTGCAACCACTATCAACCCACTGCTGGATGAGGGTCTCCAAGTTTCTTCTTCCACAACAGTCTTCCTTGAGCCAGCTTCTTTCATGGGTTCGAATTGCATGCACCAGTCACCCTCGTCATTTTTTGGGTATTGTTTTTTCTCTTGCTATCCAGTTCAATATTTCAACTCTCAGTCAGTGGCTCTTTCTTCTAGCAATATGTCCATCTCATTGCAATTTCAGGAATTCTGATCATAATGTCTTCCACTCTTGTCATTTTCCCAATCCACAAGTTTCTATTTGTATCTTTCCTGGTGACATCAAACATGCATCTGTACATGCTTCTTTCAGTTGTCTGCAACATATGTATGTCTATTTTAGTTGAGGTCCATGTCTGTGCTCCGTGCGTAAGAACTGGAAGGATGCACTGATTAATCAGTTTCTTTTTAAGAAATAATGCATCAGACCAAGTTTTATAGTTGGATTATTTTCTTCATCAATGTGGCCATCGCTTAACATCTGTTGCCTAATTTAGGTATCGGTTCCTCTACATTTTCCCTATCAATCGCTAAATATGAAATCTAAATATTCATTTCATGTAAAAAGAAAAAAAAAGCACTTTCGATCAATATATATACACTGCTGGCCACCCAAAATGCAACACCAAGAAGAAAGCATTCGATTGGCCTGAAATTCGCAGCATGCGTCTCCCACGAGAGGACATGCAAACGATTAGCATTGCAGGGCATATGCAAATCATGTGCGCCCGGCACGCCACCGAGAAGTACTATAAGAAGCGTGCACAGAAGGCGGGGTGTAAGTAGTGGGAGTGTGTTGTGCTGCCGGACCTGTGCGTGGGAAGCTTCCTGATACCTCGTCGCAGAATACAGCAGTCATTCCAGCACGTTTTGGAGTTCGACAGAGGAGGATTAATGGCTTATCGCGACAGCGGTTTATCGTACCGAGACATTGGCGGCCGTGTGGAATGACATCCAGCCACAGTGAGGTGAGTAGGGATTCGGTGGGTGCAGGAGGGACGGACGAACGGACCAACGTGAGCGATTGACGCAGCCACGGCACACCATCGAACGAGAGGACCGGCATGTTGTGCAGCGGGCATTGACAGCTCGCACCGCCACATCCCAAACGTTAGCACAGGAATTAGGACGTATTCAAAATTCCACGTTTCCAAGTTTTCTGGGAAGCGTAGGAACCCTGTAATAGGTTGAGAAAGAAATCATCATGAAGAAATTAGTTTTGATCCATGGTAAGCACAAACGAATAGGATTTTCAGCACAGATGTACTTACTATATTTTCACTGTTTCCCAGGATGTAATAATCTCTGCAACAAACTTGAAAATTGCAGAGCCATGGAGTTAGAATCAAATGCAAGTCTCCCAATTTCTGTTTGAGTATGCTACAATTACAAAATCATCTTCAAACAATGGAAAACAGGAGATGTGGATTTGATTCCCACTCTAGGGTGATGTATTTTTCAAGCTTTCTGAATAGATGGCTACATGGAAAGCAGTTAAAGTACAGAGTAAGTAATGATACACAGTCACACAAAAACAAAGGCATGAAGTAACTTTCATAAACTTGAATACTTCACATTATTTCAAAATTTGCAAGATACAATACACTGAAAGTACTACTACTTATATACACCACACCTATCTACAAACCTTCGCTACCTTACCACAATACACAGGGTGTGTCTAAAGTATTTCCCTGATTACAATAAATCGTATAAAATGAACCACACTCGCTAGACACACATGGTTTTCCAATATAGCTTACCTAAAATCCAGAGTTTTTTGCTGGGTCATCAGTATACCTCAAAGTGGGCTCCTCTTGTTACACGGATGACATCCAGTCAGTACTCTCTCTTCCCATGTCTGCTGCAACATGTCATCTGTGATGGTCACATCAGTTATTCTTCCCTTCAAAGCATTAATATCTGCAACCGGTGTTGCATAAACTTGATCCTTAATGTAGCCTCATAAAAAGAAGTCAAGGGGCATAATGTCTGGGAATTGTGGTGGCCAGGGTATGGGACCATCTCTGCCTATCCATCTGTTAGGGAATTTGTCATCTAAGAATTGACAGACAGGTACACCCCAGTGTGGGGCACACCGTCCTGCTGGAACATTACTCATGGTTACAGCTCTTCCAATTGAGGTGCAACATACAGCTGCATTATGTTGAGGTAAATACCTGATGTAATGGTGGGCTCAATAAAAAAAGAACAGTCCAATTACTTCGTTGTGCATTAGTCTGTACCAAACATTGATTTTAGGGCTATAACACCGTTTCTCCAAAACCACATGTGGGTTCTCTGAACCCCAGATACAGACATTATGTGTGTTCACTTTACCTGAGGTACGAAAAGTTTATTTGTCTGAAAAACAAATCCGATTCAGGTAATCATTATCTTCATCTATTCATTCAAGAACATCCATAGCGAATGTCACTCGCCTGGGCCCATCATTAGGTTCCAAGGCTTGAACAATTTGTATGCAAAAAAATGAAGCCGCCTTCTTAAAATGTGGTGCACTGTCTTCATAGGTATTCCCAGTTCACTAGAGGCATGACGAATTGATTTCCTCAGGCTTTGTATGAATGCATCACACAGGGCATCGACAGTTTCCTCACTAATGGAAGGTCTTCCACTTTCTTGCACGGTCACTGACACTGCCTGTCTGTTTAAACTTTTTTTATACCAGTTCCTAATGCTCTTCACATCAAGTGGAGCTCTATCATACTCGTGCCTAAACTTCTGCTGCACTGAAATTGCAGATTTGGTTTCATGAAATCAGAAAACACAATTAGCTTTCTCCTACATAGACGCCATTTTGCAGACTTACGCTTTCAACAACAAACTACGCTGCAGATGTGCAGTGCCATCTATTGTTCCAAAAGTACAATTAACAAAAAACTTGAGAATATGACCCAATCAAAGCAATAAACTGCGTACGTCTAACTAGCCTCGGTTCATTTTATGTGATTTTTCGTAATCAGGGAAAGACTTTAGACATGCCCTGTATAATGCAGCTACTCTCCTCTTGAGGACTATGAACTGATAAGATACCAGCTCTTCTGCATAGCATACCTGCAACTGCAATGATGGTTCAACACATGACCCAAGTGAGTTTGATCCGATTGCAGTCTGTGCAGGAAAATCACATGCTCTATTTTTGTGTGCGACTTTAGCACATGTCTACCAGGACTACATCAAAACCAGCAACTGCTGAAAAAGTATGGCCATAAACAGGTCATTGATATGTAACAACATAAGCACTGCCTGTTCCACATCACACTGTTGGAACAGAGAGCCAGAAGGCAAAGGATAGCGTCAGCATTCAACGCTGCTGCTCCTACAAAAACTTGTGCAAAGACCATTCAATATACAACGGCACAACCATACTATGGTACAGGATGCCCATATCAAGTATTCTTGTTAACAGCATGTCAAGGGGGCAATGAACCTTCTGTGGGTGAAGTACCAACACCACTGGACTGCTGAAGACTGAAAACAGTAGCGTTAAACCATACACTGACCTTGCAATTTGTTCTACTAGAACACTTGATGGGAGGGTGCGAGTGTAGCATAGACCACGAGGCCACCCCAATTGCCAAGTCAGAATGTTAGAGGGCGGTGTAATGTTCAGTGTTTGTACACATCTGAGAGAGGAAATTTCAAGGCTTTTCAAGAACATTAAAGTAAAAAAAAAAAAAAAAACAGCTCTTACTAGCACAGCCCACATAAGAAATTTGTATACTAACTTCACATTTATTTTTTTTTCAGTACTTTTTGTCAGGGCTTGTTAAACAATGTGGAGCATACTAGATACAAAAAGGAATGGTACATTAAATGAAATACCCACCCTTAAAAAACATTTCCAACTTTCTTTTCTTTAAATATTGGCTTCCTAATCTGATAAATGACAGTATGACTGTATTGAGAATTATTTTAATATTGGCTTCCTAATCTGATAAATGACAGTATGACTGTATTGAGAATTATTTTAATATTGGCTTTCTAATCTGATAAATGACAGTATGACTAAGTGAATAAAAATATATTCCACCTCTATTGTCATATTGCATTACATTTTCCTATTGTTAATGCATTTTAAGTTATTTTTCAAACATACAATCTATCCTGACAATTATGGCATAGCAGATGACCATAATTTTCTGGAATGTGGAGGGAATCCTGATATAGTGGCTTCCACAGTGGACAACAAACAATGGAAAATGCGGCAAACACTCAAGAGTCTCTGATACAAAGGAAAATGCTGCTGCAGCAAAACAAGGCCAATCCTAAACACTAGTTGTCAAAGAACACAAACATTAACATTCCTTGGCTTCAGAGTCTTACCATATCAGCCATCAGATTATGGCCCTTTTGACAAGATTGATGAAATGTGCTGCAGGTAATTCCAAAATGATGACAACTAAATATCCGTGAGTGTGCATGCATGCTCTCCCCAAAGACTTATGCTACAACTATTAGGAAGTTAACAGAAAGATAGCAATGGTGTACTAACCTTGGTGGGGAGTATGTGGAATGTGTTACAATGAAACAGTGCAGCTTTCTATCATCATAAGTCTTATATTCCACATGAATCTCATTTATAAATGGCCCTGGTATTTATTCTTTATTCAGTCTGCTTCAAAATGCCACCTCCAAAAGTAATGAAGAGGTTGAATGCTTCCTTCGACTTCCTGTCTTGAAGCTCTAACAACAGACAGCACTGAATGCTACAACTACTAAAAGTTTAACAAAAAAAAAAAAAAATTACCTTCATGTGTGAAATCTGATTTTGTTCCCAGTTATATCTTTTCATTTGATTTTCTAGTAACTCCAGTCTTGTCCTCACAAAAGTATCATAATTCCCCTATATAATACAAAACACAATTATGTAATAACACAAATCACCACCATGCACAAAACAAAATAGCACAGAATATTTTTTAAAAAAAGTAAACATTTTAATGAAAAGCCATGATACACATGTGTATATGAAACACTGAGTATGTCTGACTGAGTGGTTGATGTTTTAAAAACACTTCTGGATTTTTTACTCAGAGATATAGTTACATCAGTTACTATTTAGTTGAGAAATTTTATTCTTTGGCTCAATAACTTTTTCACATTTTTTATTTAACGTGTCATTGATACAACAATGTCATATGTCAAAATACGACAGTTTGGGATTGATGGCCCCTTTTGTAATATGCTGAGATTATGGCCCCTTTGTATGTGTTACGCTTGTCCTACATTGTGGAATTAACAGCCTAGTGATCTTACATCTCTTAACAATATTACGTTATTCAAGAAAAAATTAAAGTGTTATTTATTAGCTAACGCCACATAGTGTAATAATATTGTGGAAAATTGTTGTTACACTTTTATCCGCCCTTCAGTAGCATGCCAGCTTGACTTTGTTTTCTTAAGAGTACTCGTTATTTTGGGAGAAGAGGGCTAAGTCAGGCCAATTTGGCCTTTTCCCTTCTCATTCCATGTTGTTACCACATTATATCACTCTGTATATTTGCCATGCTATTGTGTATTACTAATGTAACAACTAAAATGTAATAAATGAAATGAAATAAAACTAACGGTTCTACCTTTTTACAGGAGGTCATATATTACAGGCCAATAGCAAGAAAGCTGCACACGCAGCTGCAAAAAGACTGATGTCTAATGCAACTAGGTTTGGTTACTGCGCAATTAGTCGTACATCACAAGGAAGTGCTTACACGTGTTATCATAGTGTTTACACATTGCTTTTCATGCTGTTTCTTGCAGATTACACAGTAAGTTATGCGCTAATTTTCCGTTTTGCTTCTATATCGCGAATCTACAGAAGAATCTCATGTATGAGTAAGAAGTGACTAATAAATTGAAAAATACAAATTTTATGGTAAATTCAATGTGAAAAAAAAAAAATTGCTCACTCTGCCGTGAAACAATTTTACAGGGCATGGGAACGGCACGAATTCCACTACTGTGGACAGATTAAATATCGATCTAGAAATTTAATTTTGTTTAATAAAAGGGAAAGGGGTGAAAAAGATTAATCTCTATTGATTAGTTTTGAAAAAGTATACATTAGAAATAGGGAAACACGCGTTTCATTAGAAAAAATTCTTAAAAAAAACGAAGTCACTGCTTTCACTATTACCGAACGTTTTTAATAAAACGAGGAACATGATCACACACACACGCACAGAAAACATCAAAAAATAAAAATGTAATCTGGCAGAAAAAAAAGATATAAAAATTTAATATGTGGAAATGGAAAATGACAACATTTTCATCGCTGCTACAGCAGCCATTTTCGGCGTGATTACGAACATTCGCGAAATTTGCTGACTCTTTTGCCGTTTTTCCAATCAAAACATCTTGAAAATACAAAAATAAACTTTACATAGATGTTTAATAACGTTATTTCACTGGGATTTTTGATTTTCATAGCATACTTGATGTTTTCCGTAGTGGGTTGACGATTTCCATGGTAACTACGTAAAATCCGTAGTACTTGGAGTCTCTTAATCTTTCTTCCCACTGCATGGTCTTGCTCAGCGTCAAATGGAATAGCGTGCACGGAGAATTTGCTGTGCCAAAGTCTAAATGATGACGACGAGAGCACGGTGGTTCTGGCGCACAATGGCACAAAATCTACCTTTTCTAACAAGATGGCACTAGATTTTTGTTTTGGCACACATTGGAGCAGAATTCCAATCCCTGCGTGAGGCACCACGCAAGCGTTGTGGATGTGCAGTCATAAACCAGTACTTCAACTTTCCAAGCTACTGACTGTCTTGCTACCATCATGGGGTTCACGACCTAGGGGCTTGAAGTGCAGTGGATTAAAAAAAAAAAGACATTTGTGTCCATTCGTTACCAACTTCCACAGCCAGAGCTGCCGCTGGAAAAAAATGATCGCTCATATATCATTAACGAGAGGGGAAAATACCATTTATAGTAAATAAATAAAAGAAAAAATATAAGAAATCAACAAAAGCGGATGTTTTTTTAGAAAAATCGGATTTCCGGAAAATATTTTCGAAATCTGACAGAATCCGGGTAAACCAAGACACTTGGAAGCGTGTAATGGTCATCCAACAGCTGGAAAGGGTCCAAAACAAAAATGTGAAAACTCTGCAATAAGAGAAGAGCAATGGCAAGAAGTGCTCGCAACATTTTGGATTGAATTTGTCTTCATGGAAAGCAAAAAAAGTTTTTTGTGACTGGACAGTTTTTACAAGCTCGGCTAAAATACCTGTGAAATACCACAACAGTTTTCTCAAAAACAAGTTAGTTTCAAATATTATTTAAACGTGAGCATGAATGCAACTGAAAGAGTGAAGAAATGTGTGTAAAAAAAGTCAGTCAGATCATGGGTGCTGAGTAGTTGCCCTCCACAGCATCCAGTTACCAAGAGAGTAGAAATTGACTTTGGCTGTTTGCAGTAAGAATGTCAAAGAATTTTTGGAAAAATTGCCCAAGGTTGAGTCTCACTATTGTAGGTCATCAAGCACAAATCTAGATCCTGTGTGGAACAGCTACAGACAATTCCACAAAGAGTTCATTGAAAACTGCCAGAATGAAAAAAGGGCTGCATTGGGGCAAACCTTCAAGAAAATGTTTAGAGAAATGAACTTGGACTTTTAGTCCTAAAAAGGATCAACGTGATAAATGTATCATGTACAAAAACGACAGCTTGAAAGATTATAAGAATTATAGTCAGAAAATTAGCGAAATGCGTGAAGAAAAACAAAAAGACAAAGCGAAGGCAGTAGAAAATGGGGGAGTACTCTGTTGTATTGTCAACCTTCAGGCCATTCTTTTTTCTTTATCCCCCCCCCCCATCTGAGTGCTTCTGCCAATTATTCTAAGACAAAGCTTCAAGTGTACAATCTGATGCACTTCAATCTACATTCTAGAGATGAAACTTGCTTTGTATGATGAATGTTACCAGGATCAAAACATAAAATTGGTCAATGCTCTTCCTGAAATCACCATAGGACAAAATATAATTATTCAGCAAAAATATCTCAGAGTTGGACACACACAGACAGAGGTGGATTCAATTCACAGCACCACTGAATGGAAACTAGGCCAGAGGCAAAGTATACATCCCTGCTGACTACTTGAAAATCATCAAGTCAGCAAGGGAAACCCCCATCTCCTTACGATACTGTATCTCTATTATTTACAGATTTCCAATGGTATGAACCAGTTTTTTACTTCAGCACCAGACCGGGTAAGAAGAAAGGAGACCTGTGCATCATTAACATTTCCGCTCTGCAGTACACGCCTGAAGGAGTGATTAACTACAAACTAATGTACAGTCAACTCCGCATATAGTGAACCTCTACGGACTCGCATATTTCGTTCACTATGTCCGAAGTTCGCTAAAACCGAAGTGTCTTCCCTTAACCTAAATTGAGTGGAAAATAAAATATGTATGTATCTAAAAATATTTAAGATACAAGAAAATAAAATATGTACATATCTAAAAAACACTTGTATGTATGTAGTGTATATTCATTAAATTAAGTAAACAAAATTAATTTTACATTACCTTAATTAACATGAAAATAGTCTTATGTGCCTCAAACAGAGATCTTCGCTCTTTCCACGTTTATAAGTGAGTCATGGAAAAATTCTCATTAGCCGCCACCGGGAGTCGAACCCAGGGTCTTCCAGTTACGCGCCTGATATGCTTCCGCTACACCACAGCGACCTCGAATTCCTCCGGGCTCACACACGCTAACTGCCAAGCCAATTTGGCAGGTTGCTTCTTGGAGCCCCGCACAATGCTGGGGATTCCCCAAAGATGGTAAGCAGCAACTGAAGAAATAATTAGAAGGCGAATGAATAAATAATACAGACATTTAACGTGGACCAGGAACATCAAACAGAGATCTTCGCTCTTTCCACGTTTATAAGTGAGTCACGGAAAAATTCTCATTAGCCGCCACCGGGAGTCGAACCCAGGGTCTTCCAGTTACGCGCCGGATATGCTTCCGCTACACCACAGCGGCCTCAAATTCCTCCGGGCTCACACATGCTAACTGCCAAGCCAATTTGGCAGGTTGCTTCTTGGAGCCCCGCACAATGCTGGGGATTCACCAAAGATGGTAAGCAGCAACTGAAGAAATAATTAGAAGGCAAATGAATAATTAATACAGACATTTAACGTGGACCAGGAACATCAAACAGAGATCTTCGCTCTTTCCACGTTTATAAGTGAGTCACGGAAAAATTCTCATTAGCTGCCACCGGGAGTCGAACCCAGGGTTTTCCAGTTACACGCTGGATATGCTTCCACTACACCACAGCGGCCTCAAATTCCTCCGGGCTTACACACGCTAACTGCCAAGCCAATTTGGTGGGTTGCTTCTTATTGGCTTGGCAGTTAGCTAACTGCCAAGCCAATACATTGCTGACAAAAGTTTCAGATTCCTTATTTTTTCCCTTTCCATAAAAGACCTTCCATAGCTGCAACAAGTCTTATGTTGTGAGTGTGTAACCACTTATTAGCGGCAAAATGTCTTATGTCAAGGTTATCTGATAAATGTACACCATGTCCCAAATATTGTTCAATCATTAAAAACCAATGCAGGGTGTCTACTGATTTCCAATGAACCAAATTCATGACTTTCTCATGACATCTTCAGTTAAATTCATGACTTCTTGACAATACGTGGCACAATGAAAACCATTCTAGACTCAATCTAGTACCCTTCGCTTGAGATCCCAAGTTTTTATTTTTACAAACACTGAAATTAATTCCATGCAACAATAGTTTAGGCAAAAGTGTGTATAATATCTTCTATAATATATGTGTCTCTAATATAATATATAATAAAAGTGTCTATAATATCATTGCTGCTAAAATGTAAAATGGCTATATGGTGAAGGGGGTAATGAACCCCTACCTGAAAGCCAGTTGAGATGAAAGCTGAATGCAAGTCTTATGGCACTAAAATTGCTTGTTAACATGAATAATGTAATTATGTATGACTTGTACTATGCCATTCACCAAATTCTATGTGTTGAAAGAAGTAAAAACATTCAACTCTCATCTAGGACGGGATATGGCTATTTTCAGAAATATTTATCATTATATCTATTAATGCACAAATTCTTTTAACATAGTAATGCTGTAAACACTTACAAGTTTTTATTAAGGCAATATAAAAACTATGAATGTATAAAATTTATGGAGACTGAAATTTCACAGTGAAAGTCTCTGTGTTTAAGTATCTTAGCTAAACTTGTTATATCAGAATCTAGAACTTCAGCTTCTTCTTTTGCCTTTTCTATAAGCTTTCTTTTCTTATCTTTGAGTTATTTTAGTTCTTGGACTGCTCTCCTTTTAAGATTGGCCACTTCATCTTCACCAGATTTTTTTTTTTTTAAGGCTTTTATTCTTTTTGATGAAGCATTTTTGACAGCTAATATCATTGATTTTGTGATGTTCACATTCAGTTACTTCTCACTATTAGATAAACCACCTAACCACTTCTTTCTGCAACAACTGCATCTTCTTCTAAGTTTTCAATTAAAAGTTATTTGTTAACAGAAAAGCCTCTTTCAACAGCAGCATTGCCATGAAACATGAATAGTAGCTTCTGTGATGATAAAGTCATGGTTTTCACTTTGTAGTAAATTCATCAGGAAGTGATCAAGTTTGTCCTCTTTAGGATTGAACTGTTTCCGTTGGTTTTTTTTTTTAGAAGATTCACAAAATTGCAAATATTCCCTCTTCCCAACATTAGCTTTTGATGAAGCCATATGTTTTTTTGACACAAACTCTTGCAATGCAATTGTCACTCGAGAATCTCTCAAAATGGAACTCTGCATAACGTCAGACATAAGCATGAAGCACCTTTTCACAATCTTTAATTTCAAAGGACTCTTCTCCGCAATTTTTAGATGCAGACTTTGCAAAATACCTATGCACTCTTTCTGAAAATAAGAATATCCTTTTCTCTTCAGTTCTTGATAGCAGCAGTGGCACCAAATTCAATATCTACATAGCAACTTGTTTTACGATTACATGGTTTGGTAACATCAACGGCAAGTAATTTGCTAGAATTTGTTGCCTCTTCCATTACACTTTTCTTGATGAATCATGAGGCAATGCTATATACATTAAACTGTACAAATCTTTGTACAAAAAGGGCAAAAGAGAGTCATTTGACTGATACTTAGTTAAAAAAAACCCTCAAGTTTAACTGTAATGATAAAAAAAACTCAAGTCTTGCACAAAGGAAGCTGTCTTCTAAATGTTGTTTAATTCTTTCAAAGTTTCTAGTTTGTGGTGGTCTTTTGTGCACTTCAGCAACATACTTCTTCAAATGTGGTATAAGTTCAATTGCTCTTTTCATGACTTCAATATTTCCAACCCATCTCAACATATTTCCGTCTGGAGCCGCTCCACCGTGTGACAGTGCCATCATGTGTCCACTGCTCCCAACACTGTCGGTCGGTATGGTCAGAACGATCCAAGTGGCGGGCTATATGGCGCTCCGACCACCCTGCCGTTTTCAGCCTGATGATCATGCCTCTCTCAAAGTCCGTAAATCTACATCTCTGGGTTCACTCTGTACTCTTGCTTGCATTGGCCAGTGTTTTTCGCTTTCATGGGGAAACGACTACATTCTGGTTTATTTGATAAGGGTCACGGTTCATATTTTCTTCTAGGTGGCAAACTTGTCTTCATTCGGGTGCTAATACAAAAAAAAAAATAATAATAATTCTTGACCACCCACTCAATTTCATTACTTTTTCATTACTTCATGACCACCTGCTCAATTTCATTACTTTTTCATGACTTTCATGACCAGTAGACACCCTGCAATGTCAATTTGATGGTTTATATCCAAATGATGAAATATAACGCAATCGAACAAAACTTTTTTATTGATCTCCTCAAAACTAACAAATTTTGATGTATGACGTTTGCAGTAACAACATGTTTTTGGCTATTTGGTTAGTATAGAGTCCTGTTTTTAATGCTTTTGATACCACTTCATAAAGCTTTTTGCAGTGACCACAATTTAAAAAATACTTTTAGATTCCACAAAGATATTTTCCTTCTTATAATTAAAACATAACCTATGGTACTTCTTGAATCCTACTTGTTGTTATTAAACAACTTGTTAAAAATACAACTTATACTTTATGTGGATTCATTAATAGATTATTTATTCCTCTGATGTAGCAGTTCTCTTCAGTAAGTCTCCGACTACCCAATATCTGAATATTACACTATGCCTGATCTCTTTTCACAACAGCTGTTCTGTGCTCTTTAATACTGTGTTTGAATTTTCTTGCAGTTTGCCAAACATAATTATTACATTCTAGTGGAGTTTGATAAACAGTGCTCTCTTTCACCATGGTGTTCTGTGTAAGCACTATCCTGTTCCTACTTGCTATCCCATTTTGTAATGTGGTTGCCACATTCATTTGCAATGTTTTTAAGTATTTTTTACATCACTTTTCAGTTTTCCATATCTTACTAGTTTCTTCTTCTTTGTAGGCTTAGAGTTGCATTGCTGTAATTTCCCGTTACTTATATGTCCTGTAAAAACTGATAATGATTTCCTCAAAACAATTATTAATCTACATCCATAAAATGCACACATCTTTACAAGTTGTTAATAACAGCAACTATCATTCAGGAAAATATCATATTTTCATTATGACAAGGATCATATATTTAGGTGGAATCTGGCAACATTTTAAAAATTGTATTCAGTGTGAACAAGCTTTACAAACTGTGGTTAGCATTGAGAACATGCCCTAAGAGTGACCACATAGACAGAAATGTCTAAAAGAAGATCTCAAGAGATAAAGCAGAATTAAGTTAATTCTTCAACTAAATAATACCCGATGTGATTGATATTTACTAAAATTATAGATATTTGGTTCCATTGCAGCAAAATTACTCTGCTCAAAAAAAATTTATAGTTACTTAAGAACTGTCAGTTTTTCCTAAATCAAAAACCATACCAAGATTTTCAAATTTCAGGTAGACTGTTAAAAAGCTATGTATCTAACCTTGAACAATCTGCAATGTAGATGCTTGCCATGAGAAGAAACACAAATTTTGTGCTGGCTTAACCATGTTTACTAAAGTCCCTTCTCTTTCAATTTAGAAGGGCTTACTTTCTTACCTGGCTAGGTTTTGGAATACACACCAATACAATTCAAAGACAATTGTTTGAAAGAGTTAGTGTTGGACTGTGAAGGCTTGCTTTTACAAACAGCCACTGTTATGCATGGAATGCCCAAAAACAGATAAAAAAGGAAAATTATACATTTTAACTCCAAATGGCGTGAGTGTTTTGTATAGAAAAGCTATTTGCTCTGCAGTTCAAAAGTGGCAGGTACGTCATTAGTTTTTCTTTAACTTTATCAATGAAAATTAACTGAAATGTAAGATGCTGCATGTATTTCAAGTATGCTACCATTTCTTTTACAGAATAATTAGTTTCAGGATTGAACACATCTCATTCAGAGCCTACACTGATCAGCCAAAACATTAAAACCACCTCTGCATTATGCAAATAAGCATGCGTGCAGCCAATTAGCATTGTGTGCCAAGGTAGTGAATGATATATATGATACCTGGGTTAGAGCTCTCTCAGTCAGTATTTCGTTTTGTCTCTACATGGGAAAAGAATTTATTTGATTTCAACTAAGGCCAGATTGTTATGGCAAAAAGCCTTGGTAAGAGCATCTCTGAAACAGCAACGCTAATAGGCTGCTCACGCTATGCAGTAGTTAGTACCTCTCAAGGATGGTCCGAAACAGGCGACACCTCGAACCGTTGACAAGGTATGTGCAGGCCACACCTCACTGATGCCAGAGATCAGCGCAGGCTATCAGTTTTGTCCGCAGCAATACGAGGGCTACTGTGGCTCACATTGCCCACAATTTCAATTGTGGTGAAGGGCCCATTGTATTCGAACACACAGTTCATTGAATGCTCTTGGTTATGGGTCTCCGCAGCCACAGACCCATTCATGTGCCTATGTTCACAGCCATTCACCGTTATCAACTCTTGCAGTGGGCACACAATCATCGACATTGGACTATAGAAGACTGGAAGAGGATCTCGTGGTCAGACAAATCTAATTTTCTGTTACACCATGTCAACGGACGAGTGCCTGAGCAACATTTACCCAAGGAAGCCTTCTCACTTGGACGCACTATGAGACAGGTTCAGCTGGATGGAGTGCGATGGTCTGGGCAATATTTTCTTGGGAAACAATTGGACCCATTATCCCTGTACAGCGAACTCTGACAACTGTCATGTACCTGAACTTCATGGCTGACAAAGTACACCCCTTTATAAAGACCGTATTCCCAGGTGGAGATCGCATCTTTCAACAATACAATGCTCCATGCCACACTGTGAAGAAAGTTCAGGAATGGTTCCACGAACATGAATCCTATCGAGCATTTGTGGTTTGGGTTGGAGAAATGGGTATGAGTAGCATCACCCCAACCACATAATTTATGAGAACTGCAGGATCTTCTGTAGCAGTCCTGGTACCAAATGTCAAGAGACACCTACCAACAATCCGTTGAATCTATGCCTCATCGGGTGAGAGCTCTTTTGGTGGTGAGAGGGGGATCATCATATTAGGTAGGTGGTTTTAATATTTTGGCTGATTGGTGTACGTCTAACAGAGATCTATTAGGTGTGCAACTTAATTCTTGGCCACAGGCACAACACGTTGACAGCAAATTATAGCAAATCGAATACATACTTAATCAGGGAAATAATCCCTGCCGTGTTGGATACTGTTACAGTGGACACCCCCCCCCCCAACCTGAAGAAAACTCTAAAATTTGTCCGCCATGTTGCGTATTGTATGAGGCAGCTGGGAATCACAGTTCGGCAGGCTCACGTGTTCTTTTACAGTTTACAGTTTTTTTTTTTATTTATTTCTCATTTACGTTGTTTTTTCTTTCGGCTGTTCACTAAATTGATTGACAAAATTGCGGGATAATTAGGAAGTAGCTCCAATGCTCTTGAAGGCAAGAAATGTAATATTTTGCCATTTTGAATTGCGAGACCTCACACATAGCCCTGGAGTGAAACATAAAAATTCCTATCTCAAGGGTCTTCGAGGGGTGAAAAAACGAACGATGGAAAATGTGCTTTCGAATGTGGATGGGAGCAGCAGTGTTTGAAGTGGTTTTTCACTTTCCTTTTTTCCTTTTTTTTTTTTTTTTTTTTTTCCTTCTTTCCGCTTGTAGCTTAAACGCTGTGGTCCGTATGGTGTATGTTTACTTCAGTGGGTGGGCCAAGAAACCCTCAGCAGACACATAACTCTGTCAGCAAGAACGATACTTCGACGTCTGCAAGGGACAATGGGCAATTAAGAGTAGAAAATTGCCAAAGAAAGGGGGTGAATTCGAGCTTCGTTTTTGGGAGGCCGTTTGCTGATGTACATTGAAAGAAAGACATATCGGATTTCGATCGTCCGAGAAAACTAATCTCAGGGCTGGAGGTCACAACTCGATGAGAAAAATGGAAACAAAACCTGCGAGGGTGCATATTTGAACTGCATACTCAGGCAGGGTAGATGCAATGCTAACAGAAAGGAATTGACTGAATTGTGAATGAATGGTCAAAAAGGACTGGACAGTAGGGAGCGACGGATGGAATCTTACTATAGCAGCAGCGGAAGTGAGGGGGGTCTCACTCTCCAGGCAGCTGACTGTCAGAATCATTTCTTCTCGACAACAGAAATCATTTCCCAGGAATGCAGAAAATCAGTCTCGGAACCCGCAACAGCAGATGTGAGAGGGGCTATTTTGTTTAACAGCCACCTTAAAATCTTTACAAGAGTGGATCAGTGTACACTCTCATCAGCACAACAAAGTGCGCCGTGATATCACCATTTTCATTGTGTGCTTCATTTACATCGAGCGTCAAAATGAAGTGTTAATTCATCGGTGCTGTCACATGGTGCAAGTGTTTGTGTGTGTGTTTTTGTCTTGTTTTATTATGTGATGCACACTGGATTTGCACAGCAAAGTCAAAAAACTGTAAGTAGATGAATATTTCTATTTTTCTTCACACATCTGCGAACTTGTGCCATCCCTAAACCCAAAGCTGCATGGACATAGATGCAACAATACTGAGCCTCCTTTGTGACTGAACCTCAGAGAAAGTACATGCACATACACCCTTCGATTTCTTTCAGGGCCCATTTCCTGATTTTTTACAAGAATAAGGGAGAAGGTGTGGCCACAAATTCCGCTTGGCGGGACAGATTCTTTTAACTTTGGTTCAGGGCCAACGTCAGCGGGGCAGGGTTTTGCATGTGCATGCTTAGATTTAGTTAATTAACTTTGGCAGTATTTCACACCTATAATCGTGTATACCGAAGATTAATGTGCTTGTGTATTTTTGTGTCGCGAGTGTTTTTAATGTGATCGTTTGCATAGGTTGTTTTTTTTTCCATTCTCTAAGCGATTGTGTACGATGTCACCTGCTGTTCTATTTAGTGTAGTAATGAGTAGTATTTCTTGATCAGATAGTCTGGTGGGGACTCAGTCGGCTTGCGTCGTCCGACAGTAAAGTGCGATACTGTGCGCTGCCCACATAAGAGGGGCAATTGTCTATGCGCCCAGAGAGTGCCGTAACTGTTTGAATCACAAAGTAATTAAATGTTTTGTTGTGTATTTGAGAACCGTGTGTTATTTGATTTGCAAAGTGAGTGTTCTACTGGTTGGTTGGGGATTGAATGTACCAGAGTAAGACCCTGGCCACTACACTCAGTCACGAATTGGTGATTGCGGGTGAACCACATCCCAACTCTCGAATCCCCAAGTTTTGCTTTTTATTTTTTTAATTGTTGTTATTTTTGTTCACGCAGTGGATTCACCCAAGCCTCATGCTTCGGGCCATTCTTCCAATTTTCATTTTTTTTATGTTCTGGCGTGAATCTGTGAGTGCAGCGGTGCACCTGAGATTCACACCTGGTGCCGCGGCCAACAAAATTATATGACGGGTTCCACACACCGTTACCGCCCGACTCGGCAGGACCTCTGCTAGCGCCGTGTAACAATACATTTGAGCCATCGGTCAGGGAGCTGCCGAATGCCACTGCGGAAAAAAGAGGGCTGTTTCCAGTTGATAAAGTCTTCAATACTTGTGTGGACCTCCTCGACAGAAGTGAAGTGTGCATCACTCAGGTGATGTTGCAGGGAGTGAAAGAAGTGATAATTCGACGAGGCAAAGTCTGGAAAATATGCCGGGTGGGACAAAATCTCCCATTCCAGATCAGTGATCGGTTTAAAGTCGTTTTTGCGATGGGAGGACGCACTTTATCCTGAAGCTACAGAACTGATCTTCAGGCTTCTGCCCTTGGTATGACCCTTTTGCCTCCATTGCGTCACTCACACGAATGAGTTGCTGACAATAACGCTCAGCATTGACCGTTTCACCAGGTTTGAGCAACTAACTCATAGTGTACGACACCGCGTTGATCCCACCATATGCACAGCAACAACTTCCTGGCATGGATATTCGGTTTGGCGGTACTGGTGGTAGGCTGACCTGGATAAACCCACGATTTGCCCCCTTAGGATTATCATAGAGGATCCACTTCTCACCACAGGTCAAAATCTTGGAGAAAATCCTTCTTCTTGAATCTGGAGAGCAAGGACACAACATCGTAGCGCCTAGACTTGTTCGCAGCTGTGAGTTGGTAGGACACCCAACGGCCCTCCTTGTGAATCCATCCAAGCTTGTGCAGGCACTGTGCAATGGCTTGCCATGTTACTCCGAGTTCCTGGGAGAGCTCTGACTGTGTGCGACAGAGATCCGCATCCAACAGTTGTTCCAGTTCCTCATCGTCAACTTTCTGTGGCTGTCCCGGACGTTCTGAATCACGGAGATAAAAATTTCCCTGCTTCAACCGCTGGAACCACTTCTTACATGTACTGTAGGACACAGCAGCCTCAACCAAATCAGCACAGATCATTTGCTGGGTTTCCATGGCACTTTTTTTCAGCTGAAACGCGAACAGGAGGCACTGCCTCAAATGCTGCTTCTTGAACTACACTGCTTTCACTGTCAACTTTGGTCCCTTCTGTCACTACAGCTGTGAGCAGTTAAGGTTGCCTGGAAAGCTGTTGGATGGCGCTGCAATCAGCCATTATCACACACAACTATTTGCATTTGCCAACTTTCTACGACTACTTGCGGTTAGGGGCCGAGAATTAAGTTGCACACCTAATAACTAGCATACAGAAGGCAAATAAGACATCACTTGAAGTCAAAGATAGCTCTCCCTCTTCCACTGAGACTCTGACAGTGAAGGAAATGATTGAAACCTTTACATATCTTGAACAGTTCTTAATCATGGAAGGATATAAACTACATGCAAAGTGAAGTTCATGAGTATGTGGATCTGTTGATATCCGCGAGTACTTTTCATCACAACATTCAATTTAATTTCATGACTTTCTTTGTAAATGTCTACTAGTGAAAAAGATGAGCACAAATAATTAGAATTTGAAAGCAGAAATGCTGTTAGGAAATTCACTTGTATCTTTTCTCTTTTTAACTCAACCAAAAACTCAGATGTTGGAAGGAACAGTCTAGTTTTTAAACTGATTATATAACACCCCACCCTCCCCATCTATTAATGCAATCAAGTGGAAGAAAGATTATTTGTGAAAGTTGCTGTTAATTAGCGATATGGTATATGATGAATGATATAGCCTAAATACAGGAAAATCTGTTTTTATATGTTGTTGAAATTACAAACACCTTGTGAAGTGGAAGTTTTGTTTGCCACTTCTTTTAACAGCTGTCAAAAATGTATTGGAGCACTTGTGTGTCCATAAATGTAAATTACTTTTGAAATCAAGTGTTTTATTATTAGCATAATTAGCATTCTTCCTAAAAACTTGTGGTTATTCCAGTGTGAGAAACATTAGCTTAATGGTGTTTTGCCTTACCACCCCACCCCCAGCGATAAAGTCTGCTTTGCTTTCAGGAACATTTGGTGAAATTATATTTACATTGTAAATAATTAAAACATAACACACCAACCACAATTTGAAGAATAAAGAAACTAATCAGTCCAATAAAAAAGGAAGTCCATACTGGTATGATCTTAGCAACCAGGTAGTCCACCAGACTAAAATGCTCAGGGGCAAAAACTGCACGATTGTTTTGTTTGTTACCCATGAATAGTGATATCACTGAAAGCAGAACACCACTTATAAGTCTGTTATTGGACTTTTGTACACACACCTATGAAAGCAGGGGACTATATGTATTCATAGCTGAATTTCGCTCAAAGAAGCTTTGTTTAGGAATAATTCTTAAAACTCGCACACGTATGAAAGCAGGGGAAAGCTGCTTTCATCATACGTGTGTGTAGATAGTCCCCTGCTTTCATACACACACGTATGAAAGCAGGGAACTATATGTATTCAGAGCTGAATTTCACTCAGAGAAGCTCTGTTTAGGAATAACTCTTAAAACTCAATGTCTTTTCTTGCCCCCCCCCCCCCCCCCAACACACACACGCACCTTTCTTTTGTCAATGCACTGTTGCTTTGACCACTGCAAGATTCTTTGGTCAGTCAAAGAACATTAAACAAATCTTACAGATGAGTGACAAAGTTTAACAGGGTCACTTGGCTAAAAAAATATCTGTCCATTCACATATTACAATACTTACAAAAGAAATCATCCTATTCTGACACATAACTAGTCACACAATCCATATATATAACCACTGAAACAGTATACTATCACTGGGAAGATTAATATATGAATCGAATAAATGCATTATTTTATCCACACACACACACACACACACACACACACACACACACACACACACACACATAGTGTTTGTTTCAAAACAATATCTATCTAAGTTCTACTTTATCATAATTTAAAAACATAATGATTCCCAATATATATATATATATATATATATATATATATATATAAAGAACATACTTACACCAAAATAGTTTAGTTTCTTCTTATCTATGTGAATTATATTTGTACATACACCATTCAAGAAATCTTGAGAATGTGATATAACCACAAGTATTCTTCTGTACCTGTAATAAGAAAGTAGTATTGCATTTACTATTCTTAAAAAGTTCTTTAAAAGATTTGATAGGAATTATCAATTGCTTAAATATAAAGAGTTTAAAAATATTAATGTTGATACCTTTTTCTCTTACTGTATGTTTAAAGAGGAAGGAGTAGAAAATTAACAACCAGTTATTGAAAAAACATTTTTATCACCGTCATCAGAGTTCTATTTTTAATATTACTTCAACTGCTCTTTAGTGTTCTCCCTAGAGTTTTTTTTTACAGCTGGGTGGCAAGAAATTTTAGCTGGGTGGTACTTTAAATGACCCCTTCCTCAATCGAAAAAAAGAAAGGATGTTTTGCTTAACATGACTGTACTTATTAAATACTTACTGATAAATCGTGTTCAACACAGATTTCAGTCGTTTTCACCAATATTTATGGTGTATGTGGGAGTAAGTTTTGCACTCTTACTATTATGTGTGTTGTGAAAACATTCATTACTGGAAATTTAGCTGGGCGGCAGAGAAAATTAGCTAGGTGGGCTGCCCAGTAAAAAGGCTCTAGGGAGAACACTAGTTCTTTATGTTTGAAAATAAAGTGATACAGTACTTTGTCATAACTTGACTGAATAAATAATGCAACTATCATTTAAAGTGAAACATATCAAAATATTGCATGTAAAAAAATTAAATTGTTTTCTGCTCATTAGCTGCTCAAAAGGTCCTTTTGAAAAAGTACATTAAGGTTTTCAGTTCAAAATACAGAAGGATCCTTTACCAGAAGAGCATGAACCACTAGTTTATATCAAATGTTCTATTGAAACAAATCAAATCTTTATGGGCGTTAAAAGGAAATGAAGATATTTTACCCTAAATTTTAAAAACAAAATCCATATGTATCTTCAAGAGTCAGTTCCAAGGTGCTAGTTACAACACTGGATGAATTTGCCAGCCTGCACTGTTATTGATGTTACCCTTTTACTTGAAAAATTTACAATGATTCTTCCAGTTCATTAAAACACACATTAGCGTGCCACTCCAGGTTGTGTCCTATTTTACTGGATATATTTTTAATAGCAGCTTCATGTTCACTCAATAGCCAATAAAAGCTGTGCAGTGTTCTTTCCTATAGATCTAATATAACAATTTAAATTATAGTCAATATAAAAATTTATATTATATCCAATAAAAAAATCAATACATAAAACAAACAGTACACAAAATGGACTGGAAGTCTCTGAAGATGATAAAAGTGTCAAGTTATCTCATATTCACAAACGGGAAGAACCATTGGAAATTTTTTTGAGTGAAAAGTGACAATACCAATGACTTTGCAGGCTGGCAAGTCCACACTACATTGTCACCAATACTTTGGAAATGACTCCTGAAAAGAAAGAAAAAATTAATTTGAAAAAATCTGAGGTAAGACCTATATATCCCTTTGCTTTTAATACTTAAAGATTCGATTCATTTAAACAGCATCATCAGAGCAAGCCATAATGTCTTTAATTTAAAAAAAAAAAAAACTTCCAGTTTATCCTACTAAGAGTTCATTTTATTCCAGTTAGGAAAACCAACAGTAACAAGAAAAAAGTTGAATATATGGCAAGTACTAAAAAGATCAACTAAAGAACAGACTTTCACAGCACATAACAGGAATGCACGAGAACAGAAAACTTTCTTAATAATAAAATATTGTGTAGAAAACGATGGAATATCAGACTGCAAATACAGAAATTCTAAAACAGGCCAGACATGAAAGCTAACTGTTTGACAGAGGCAATACAGTCGAGAAAACTAAAGTGTTACAGCAATAATGTTACTAAATTGTTACAGCAATAATGCCATAAACTTTCCATACCCCTGGAGGAAATTAATAAAGGAAGAACAAATGGGGAAAACCCAAGAAAGCATATCATTAAAGGAAATGAAATTAGATGGCTCTAAATAAGAAGGTGATATGAACTAAGTAAAAAGAGACATCACAAGGAGGCAGAGAAAGAACAGGCTGCAATTGTACATTGCCAGTCACAAGGACAACACCTAATTCTAACTAATTATCACATTGCCCATGGTAGTGGATTAAAAGGCTCTTGAAAAAAGTGTTAAGAATTTTTGAAATGCACAGTGCAGAGCTGCCAACCTTTTGAGGTCTATCGGTAATCACCTTGAGTGACATCCCATGTTTCAAAGTTACAGACCATGTTATTGTACTCCAAGTAAAAATTAGTACACTTATATAGGCACCAAACTATGGGGGTGCTCGTGAGCTTGAACACCCTTTAAAATTATTTGAGGGGGTGCTTGGCAGCCTTCATACCCAATTGCTTATTTTTTTAGTGATGGAAGCCTGGTAACTGAACCTATGTGGGGTCTGTGCATGCATAGGACAACACTACTCATTAACTTCATGGGTAAAAAAAAAAAAAGTCTCCAGGGTACCATTTTCAGGCCGAGTGGATGAATTCACATGCAAAATATTGATTGCAGAGGGCAGATTTAATTGAAATTGTACAGTATTCTGTTCACTGACATCACAGATTTGATGAAAGAGGAGAATAGGGCCCAGGACTCCATTTTGTGGAAAATGTACTATGTGCAATTAGCATTCATACAATATGTTGATATATTGAGAGGGAGCATGCTGAGACATCAAATGCATATGAATTCACCCTGGGAGTGAAATTCCCAGTATGAAATTTTATTTAATAAATTGCATTAATATTTTGTCAGTGCATTTTTCAATTAATCCACCACAAGATGTTTTAAAGATACTCTCAAGGTATAATTTGCAGTGAATGGCAATAATGGGTTAAGTACCGATATTTAAACATTTACAATTTCAACATTGGAAGCGGTACCTGCCTTTTGAATTTGGGCACACCTTGAAATTTTTAGAAGGTGGCACCCATGTAAACTTACTTTAACATTATTTTATGCACCAAAACAGCCTTCTGTTGAAAAAGCTGCTTGTAAATGAATAAACTGCAGACAGTAATATTTCTTTAAACATTAAAAAAATTAAGTTTTAAAGAAATGGAAATGTGTGATAGCCATGTAAGTCACTGCTATACTACTCCACCAGGTTTGTGCTGAGTATTCACCCAAAAGTGACTGTCTTGCTGTCAGTTTTGCAGAGTCTCAGTTCTTTTTCTGAAAATTTTCTCTTGTAGCTTACCTCTGCAGAAGAAAATGCTTTAGTTTCTTTTTTAAATAACAAGTGCACTTAAAATGCTTATGCTCAATAAAAATTTCTGAGCAATTTTATTTAACTATTCTAATATCCTCTTTGCAGGTGCATTGCTGCATAGAATGATTAGCACAGCAAGCATTATTTAGGAAACTATGTGAGTGAAGTCCTTGATTTTTTTAAAAGTCATAAACACCTATTTTACAGCAGTATTCCATACAGGAAAGGCTTTCTGTTGTAAAAAGTTGAACACAGGTAAATAATTTTTGCAGGCATACTATATAATTTTTGCTTATATACTTAAATATCATAAAAATGAAAATACCTGGTAATCACACAAAAGTGGCTGTTTGTCAGTGGCCTCATACCTAGCGTTCATCTTAAGTCAATGCGAAACACTTTTGTAGCAGATTTTTTGTTTTTTCTTTATTCATTAGATCTTGTGTTTGTGAACGTTTGAAATTCTCATCCTTATTTTTAAAGTAGAAAAAAAAAACCATTCAAAACTGTGCAGCATTTAGTCATTTTAAATCCTGCTGATGTTTTTTGGCAACCATGTGAATCAAATGGCAGAAAGAATATTAAAAAGTGATTGTTGGTTGTAATCCTTACATTGTATTTCTTCGTTTGATTTAGCATTTTAAGATCTAACATCTTGCTTATCATGACAGATGTACGCTTTTGTGGATTCCATAATCCTGTCACCAGAACTTCTAATGACCATTCTATAAAATGCTGAGAAATGCATTAACTTGGATAAAGTAATGTAAGAAATACTCATGCTAGAATCAGAAGATGCAATTTCATTCCATCTCCACAAAATTACTTTCACAAGGTACCCTGAAATGAATTGTAGGTGCTGAAGGCACTACTTTGTCATATGTTATGGCTTACTATGCTGAGAAGTGCAGAAATCAAAAGTAAATGGCATATACAATTCCACACAATTAAAAGAGCTAATTTTCAGAGCCAAAGTTGTTGTTTTTATTTTATTTATTTTCTAAGCAATAATGAAGATTATGAAAAATCTGCCCCAAATAAGATTCCATTTTTTAAGCATAACTTCAACTGCACTAGTGTTTAATGATGAAATACCACCACCTCAGAAAAAAGGTAATGTTACAGTAACTGAAAACTACCCAAAATTAAAAGCATCCCAAAACTCAGTCCCAGTGAACAATACATATGCACATGTCACCTCCCATGATATACAGGCTCACATGGCTCCACCAGTTCATAGGCCAAGCTGTTGGTCGGTCATATTTATTGCAATTGGTGAATGTTTTCAAAGCAGGGAGACTGTAAAAATTATTTGGCGATTTGTCTGGCTATTGCATGTACTTGTACAGCTTTAGGCAGGGTAGTTGTATCTGGCATTTCGACCACTATCAAATTAAAAACAAAAAAAAAGTGAGGTATTTAACAACGAAGTATTGTAATTTTCAGAAAAGCACCACTTCAAGAGGTTTCCAATAAAACAGGTGTCCTGTAGTTATAACAGGGGCAAAAAATACCTCCTCCCCCACATAAATATCAAAGGCAATTTCCCAATACGTTCTAATACTCCTCCTGCTGTAGATCGTGGGGCTGCAACATGCCACACTGACCTACTTAACTCCTCGCCAGTGGTGCACCCTTCTCCCTGCAACACTGCATAGGCACAGCTACTTTGAAGTTGAACTTTGACTTCCGATGAATTCCTTCTGATGTCAACTGGAACTGTGGTTTTGAATTTCTAGTGCTGAAAGTTTAATCTAGAAAGTAAGAGTAAACAAGGGAGAGGGGAATTGCAGTTGGGGGAGGGGGAGGCAAAATTTAGTAGCAGCCAATACACTTCAGTCATGTGTGCATGTGTAATACACCATTCGACGGATTTCAGTCAGGGGCAACATGCAAGCTGTGTCCCACAATGAAAGTTATGCTTGTTCTGTTCCTCCTATGTTCGCCAGCAACACAGAAGCTTCATACTTATCTCAAGGCTGATAACTAAGAAAATGGTTGCACATTCTATTTGTAGCTATACCGCAGAGGCTCTTGTCTCCTAAGAAAATTAGGGACATTCTCATTTCTCACCCCGAGATTCTTTCTCCGGGTCGCAAGTCCTTCTCAGAGGTATCATGTCTTCTGTAACATAGCAATCTACCTCTATTGGAGCTTCTACATCTACCAGTGCCAGGCTTTTATTGAAGAAAAAGCAGTCCTCTCAGCCTTTGGCTCCTGCCAATACTGCTACTTCAAGGAATCTTTCACCAGTCTCTTGTCCTCCTGGTCTTTCTACATCTTCTGGGAAGCCAAGTGAAGATAGATTCTTCAAGTCTATCCTAAAAGGGCACCCTTCTGTTGTCAGAGATGAGGAGTGCCTTAGAAGGAGCTTGATAGTTATCAGGGCATTGGGTGTACCTTGCACTTGGGCCTTCAGGATGAGCTACCTGGTTAGCCATAAAGAAACTTCTATCTCAATGCAAATGTAGGTGTTAGCCTGTTTACTACCTCTTTTTGTGCTGCACATTCTCACAGCAAGTAAGGTTACCCTTTGCTGCCTTTCAATGTGTTAGAATCTTGCACCACCCTGCACCTGGTGCCACTGTTCCTCAGTGCTTTTGGGGAGAGTCGTGATCATTTCGTGCGTGAGTGTGTGTTTTGTTTTTTATCTCTTGCAAAATTGGTTAGGTCAAAATTGTTTGGTAGGTTTATAGTGATTTTGTTTGTTTTTTAGGCTTTTACAACTTTTATTTTTTGGAGACTTCTGAGCTCACGTTTAAAAAAATCTCATTTTCTGGTGCAGAGAGCAGTTTTTTTGTTAGTGCCAACCTAAAAACGGCTTTATTAAATTTATTTATTTAAATTTTATGGGACTTTGTCAGGTGTTATTTTGGGAGGGGGTGGGATCAGTATAAATATTTATATTCTCTATTTTATTTAAAGCTTATGTTATTATCATTGTTATTCACCAGCAACAGTTCAATTTCAGTTCTACCACATGTGTAATTCTTTTAGTCTTTAGACAATCATCACAGATGATTTTCTAGTAAATGAAAATATTTATTACATTTTCTTCCTCTGAAACATGAAGCGTGTCTGCAGAAAATAACTGCAGTATTAAATGATTTTTTTTTTATTTATTTTTTTATTTTGCATCTTTACTTTAAATACAAAAACTCTTAATCATCAGTCTCCAAATAGTGGCCCCAATTCTTCTCCATGCATTTCTTCAGAGCAGTTAAGTTGCTCCTCTAATAATGATTGCCTTCCAGTTTCACCAGTAGCACACAGAAATGATTTTATCTTGTGAAATCTACTTAAAAGAGAAAACAGATCCAGAGAGATTTTGAGAATGGTGTTACAAACCTTGATTTACACATGACTCACAAAAGACTTATGTTCTGCAAAGACTGCATTCAAGCAAATGTTGTCAATATTTTTACAACTGGATGCTTAATACTAAACAAGTTAGTAAAATCATGCAATGCATTCATTATACATACATGAGACCGACCAAGAGACAAAAAAGCTGAACTTTTTAACCTGACAAAAAATCAGAATGCAAGGAAGCGTGAATACAACGCAGCAAGAGATGGAATCATTCACTGTAATTTATTATGTAAATATTATACTGGAGCAAATTGCTGTATTCACAATAGAAAATTATTGAATTCAAAACAAAATTATATAGTTTTAAAAGACATTGCTTTAAACACAGTATTTGTTTTTGTTTTGTTGTACTTGCTAGAACATCAGCTCAAGTTTCCTCTTATTTCTGTTTTCTTCTCAACAAGTTACATGGCTAGATTTGTCTTTTGTTCACTCTAAATTAAGCAATGCACAGCAACCATTGCTTTATTTTATTTTGTTGATAGGATTCCCTTCCCATTTCTTCATTGTCACTTTCCTTTTCTTTCTTTTTTTAATCCCTCAGATGACAATTTTATCCATTATGCTGAAACGATTTTCAACTTGAGGACCATGAATGCATGATATCAAACTTTCACTATTTTAGATAACTTTGGGAATATGAATACTTTGAACGCTATGCATCAATTCATACAAATTTCACCTCCCTTATGAAGCTCACACCTAAACATTTATGGGGAAAAGTAATATTTAACAACAACACAGGATAGTGAGAACAAACGTCACAGGGGGAAAACATTGCAATTCCGGAAGAAATCTGGGCTTTGTCCGACTTCCGTTTTCGAAAACTTTCCACCCATTTTTTAGCTGAGATACAAAAATTATGGAAAAGAGGATATTTGGTAACAATCAGAAGGTACATTGCGAGAGAAAAAAATTACGATAACAAGAGAAATTTTCACCTCCGTCTAATTTCAGTTTTTGAAAGTTTCGAAAGACGGAACTCCGTCCTCAAATGGAAAACAAATCCCCCGCCGACTCCAATCCACCCAAACTTGCTGTTCAGTTGTGCATCGATCTCGAGAATGCCCCAAATGATAACGGAAATGGCGAAATTCCTTGAGTTCACGGAAGAATCTCATGCCTGAAGACTACAGGGAAATCTTCGTGCTGTCTTAACTTCAGTTTTCGGAAATCGTTGCCCATAGTTTCATGCTGAAATACAAACATTTATGCAATAAAATCATATTTAACAACAATACTGAACAGAGGCAACAACGTGAGAAAAAGAAATATGATTATGGGAAAAAACTTTACTCTGTTTAACTTCAGTTTTCTAAAGTTTTGCAAAATGAAACACCGTTCCCAGATGGAAAACTAACACCCTCCCCCTTCAATTCCAAAAAAAAAAAATCTCTTTAATTTTTGCATCGATCTCAAGATAACACAAATGTCAACAAAAAAGCGGAATTCTGCGAATCCGCGGAAGAATCTCGTGTATGATTATAATACGCTTTCCAACATACCAGAAATCATTACTCAAGTTATCACTAAAGCTATGAGGATAATGGCTGTGGAATAAATCTCGGTCCTGTGCCCTGACCTTCGATCCCATTTCGATAATATTCAACAGAACCGGTTCAGTATACCTCCGAAATAACATGATAAAGTTTTGTCGCAATCGAAGCATTTTTACGTAAGTTATGATGCACAAGGGCAATGGAATAGATCCCGCTCCTGTGGCCTAACCTTTGACCCCATTTCGCCCATTTTTTAATAGGATTCGTTCCCAGGCAGGCCCCTACAACACACTAACATTTCATCCAAATTGAAGCATGTTTACGTAAGTTATGTCGCATAATGGCGATGGAAGTGATTCCGCTCCTATGTCCTGACCTTTAACCTCATTTCGCCCTTTTTCAATAGTTTGTCCCTAGGTTGTCCCCTACCACATACTAACATTTCATCGAAATCTAACTTTTTTTTACGTTAGTTATGATGCATAAGACGAGTGGAATGGATCCCGCTCCTATGACCTGACCCATTTCGTTCACTTTCAATAGGGTTTCTTCCCAGGTGTTCCCCTACCACATACTGAAATTTCATCGAAATACAACTATTTTCACGTGAGGTATCGTGCGGACGGACATACACACACAACACGTGATGTAATGAGGCAGATGGGAATCACAACCATCTGCATGCAAGAGTGTGACGTCATAAAACTTTAATAGGATCCACACACAATGCGTGATGTAATGAGGCAGATGGCGTGACCGAGCGCCAACATCTCAATTGCGAGAGTGTGACGTCATAAGATTTCTAAGCATGGGTAACATTAATGGGATGACACCATGACACTAAAAACGTGGTAATTCGAGGTGATTATTTAACGCACTAAACGAATTTTCCTAAAGTCGAGATCAAGCTAAATCGATTTCTAGTACCAGAAAACGATAGGTTAACGACTTTCATCAAAATCGAGTCGTTTTCAAAATAAAATTTACATACATACAAGAATTGCTCCTTTAATAATATGAGATAAGGGCGATGGAATGGATCCTGATCCTATGTCCTGACCTTTGACCCCACTTCACCTATTTTCAATAGGGTTCATTCCCAGGTGGTCCCCTACGACATACTAAAATTTCATCGACATCGAACCATATTTGCGCAAGCTATAACGCATAAGGGCAATGGAATGGATCCCGCTCCTATGTCGTGACTTTTGACTGCATTTCGTCCATTTTCAATAGGGTTCGTCCCCAGGTGGTCCCCAACCACATACTAAAATTTCATCCATATTGAACCATTTTTACGCGAGTTATCATGCAGACAGATGGACGGACAAAGCTGGAGCATATACGCTTCTTCAACCTACGGTAGGAAAGCGTAAAAAATGAAAATGTTGTAAAGCACGAGAATGCACAAGCAAAAAACTTAAACGGGCTTAGGGTCATCCAACGAATTTTGGCTGAAAGCAAAAATATGCAAAAGGCTATATTCAAAAAATAAAATGCTGTCCTATTAGCAATGCAAAATGAATACTTCATGGCAAAAAGCATTTGCATTCTAATTTGCTTTCAGGCAAACTAAATGAGCTTTACATTATGCAAGGGGGAATTTAATTAAAAAGGCTGAAGCACACACTTCATATACACACCATGAAAGTGTGAAAAATTTCCCAAAACATATTTTGAGAGTAGAGGAGAAATTTTTAAGTGATGTACTGGATTTGAAGCTATTTAGCATCACGATAGACCAATCAACCGATTTTTCTGTTTATCGGAATTTGGCTGTTTACATCCAATATGTTAAAAACTTTAAAGCTGTAACAAAAAATTTTGGCATCAGGCAGTTTGAAAGCACAAGAACAGAGCAATATTACAAAATAACTGCAGCTATGCTTTGAGGAGAAGAAAATTCCTTCAAAATATTTCTATGGTCCTGCTATTGATGGAGCTTCTAGTATTGTTGGACACAAATTAGGAGTTGCAACACGACTGAAGTCTACCTATCCTCATATAATAAGCACTCATTGTATTGCTCATGGCTTAGCAATTGGTTCGGATTCTGATGTTCACCTGGTTAAATTCCAAGAATTAATAAATGCCATTTATACAGCATGTTTTTTGGCTACACTTTAGACTTCGGCCCCTGTCGTCTGCTTCAGCCAACGCGCCGCTGGAATGACGGGAGAAACGTTTCGCGATAGGTGGCCCTGCAGCTGCGTTGGTGTTTTCTCCAGCGATGTGTGTCACGTAATCGCTGTATGCTGAGTGCGTGAGCCGTGAATCCCATGTACTTACTTGTGTTTGCCCTGTTCTAAGCGATATGTGGCTTGTTTTTTCCAGCGTGCGTTGTAGCTCTGTCAGTCGCCATGTGGAACTGGAGGCGTTTCTTCGACGAAGTTGGGAAGGATGAAGAAACATGTATCGCATGGTGTGCGTGGAAAGGATTGCTTCCAACTGAACGAAGATGTTCCGCAGGTCATCCAATGAGTTTGCGAGTGGATATGTGTCATTGTTTAGGACAATTCAGGTGTAGGAAGAATCATGTTCAGGGAAAAGCGAGCAGTGTTCCCGTTTACTTGGGACGTGGTTTGAAGCTGCTTGTATTCCTGTTGATAAGGTGATGACTCTTTTATATTGTTTCGCCAAAGGATTGTCCTACGATGATGCAATTGAGGAATCTTCCCAGGGTGGGGTTTCCACATCCTCTGCGACAGTTAGTGACTATTATCAGTCTTGCAGAGAACTAGCTGCAGAGTTTATGGTAGCCTACGAACAAGACGAAGGACAGCTTGGAGGCCCTGGTGTAATCGTAGAAGTGGATGAGGTGAAGGTTGGGAAGCGGAAGTATAATCGTGGTCGTCTCATTGAGGGCACCTGGATCCTTGGCATCTTTGAACAAGATTTGAAATGATTCAGGGTTGAGATCTGCCCGGAAAATAACCGCTCTGCTGACACATTGCTGTCGCTCATCCAGAAACATGGTCAACCTGGAAGTACTGTAATGACAGATCAGTGGGCTGTGTACCGCAATATCCCATCCTGTGGTTTCCAACATCTGTCAGTCAACCACTCGCTCATTTTCGTCGATCCAACTACTGGGGCGCATACGCAAGGTGTTCAGAGCAATTGGCGGCCCCTCAAATGCACACTATCTAATGGAATTCACAAAGACCACTTGGCAGACCACATTCTGGAATATTTATTCAGACGAAATTGTAGTCTTTTCTCTGAACACTGTTTTGAGGTGATGATTGGTATCATCTAACAGTTCTTCCCTAGTACATAATGTTTTCCACTTCAATATTCGTACCAGATAGACAGGTTCTCAATGACGAGGAAACACTTCTTTTTCGTCGTTATAAATATTTAACAACACCTGAACTACTCACAAGCCATAAAGGCCTTTTTCAGGGCCAGCCATATTACAAAATAAACCCCTTCCTTTCAAAAATACCCTCCGCCACATATTTCGCGTCCTTAACACTCCTCCAACACAACACGCAGCGAAGGAACAAAAATCGCCGATGCAGCTGCAGCGCTACCTATCGCGAAATTTTTCTCCCGGCATTCCAGCGGCGCGTTGGCTGAAGCAGACAACAGGGGCCAAAAATTGAAGTGCATCCGTTTTTTCACCCAAACACATGGCATTTTTAGAAAAGGTTCAAAACATTTTAACTACAGCAGAATATTCATTATGTTTCAAATATATGTTTAACACTCACTGGTTGTCATTTGATGTTGCACTTCAAGCTTTTATAATCAATTATGATGCACTAGAGACAGTGCGAATAGAAGAAAACTCAGCAAAAGCGACTGGGTTGTTAAAAAGCAATTACTTGTTTTCGTACATTGCACATTTTTTGAATGATATTATTGGGCACCTGGCTATTTTATGCAGAAGTTTCAAAAGCTCAGATATTGGTTAAAAACCAAAGAACTTCTTTTGGTATGAACAACAAAAACTGCCATCAGGTCAACTAATTCCAAACAAGGAAATAAACTTGCTGGTGTCTTGGAAACAGCAGTTTTTAATGGGGATAAAAATGCATCATTTAAAAACCACAAAAACAGGTATTCAGAAGAAATAAAGAAGAAAGCCGGAATGATAAGTAGCATTTGGGGGGGGCAGGACTGGAACAGCAATTAAGATGTCACTTTTCATGTAAACGTGATAATTATTAGTTAAGTCCTTCAATGTATTTCCAACAACTTTTCACTGGAAGAAAAGAACAGGTCATCTGATGTTGAACTTTTATACAAGAAATTTAAGGATTGTGAATATTGGACTGGAGATCAGGAAACTATCCTCACTGAACTAGAAAGCTTGTCAGCTCTTTTATCAGACAAAGGAAAACATCAATTACCTGCTACAAAGGCCTCATTTTATCCAGTTTTAGAAATTATTGGAAGGCTGTTTCTGACTTTGCCTCAGTCAATTAATGATTGTGAAAGGAGGTTTTAATGTCAAAACCTCATTAAGAGAAAAGACAAACCTGAGGAGCAGGCTTAAAACAGTTAATTTGTTCCACTTACTGAACATACACGTCAATGGTCCAGAGACTGAAAATTTTGGCTTCATGTTGGCATATAAAAAGTGGATCACTATCTCTTTGTTTTTTGTTGTTTTTTTGTTTGTTTGTTTGGAGGTTTAACGACTACTGTGAGCAACTCAATGGCAGAGCTGCTGCCAACTTTTCAAAATCAAAAACCGGGACATCAACGCACATTCGGCGGTGCGAGTATTTATAATTTATAAATAATAAAATTATATATTATAGGTTTCTACTTTTTTAATTACAGTTAATTACTTAATACCACTAAAGGAACATTTACAAAAAAAATAGTATTTAAGCATATAATAAGATTAACAAACCTTGTTAATTAGTTTCATTTTTAGAGAGTGAGACACTATTTTTTCCACAGAGACACCATTTCTTCTCCCCACCATAGCAGGAGTGTTATCAAACGATAAGGCAAGACAGTTCGTCCACGGAATACCATGATACTGAAATTCTTCGGACACAAGTTTGGCAATATTTTCACCTGTTGAACTGGTTTCTAGGCATGGTAAAGAGGGCAGCGTGCATCTCACTTGCTTGCAATGATTATCAAAGTATGTTACCACAATTGGATAAAGTTGATTGTCAGCATCATTACTGCCATCAGTTGCGAAAGAAAAATGGTTCACTTTTAATAGCATGAGGACAATTTTTGAATATTTTACCATTTCTTGAACAATATGCGAAGTTTTTTGTTCTGCCACATGCATACCTTTTTACTCTCTTCTGGGGAGTTAGGAAACATAGCTGACAACAATCGGGAAACGTGATCAGCAGCCGCTAGTGGTGTATGTTGTGCTCCAACAAAAATCCAGTAAACAGAACTTCTGCACGAATCGTTTGAAAATCCTTCGACAGTGAAACAAAACAATCCATGTTGCACACACTTTTTGCACTATCATGATTTTTTACGTGCTTGTTAGTTCTAACATGTGAGACCAGCGTGAGAAACAGAGAAATCAATGCTGCACAAAGTGCATTATGCATGAAACTCACCCTTACGCGATGGTTTTACAAAGTCAAAGTCTTCGGAGTATTTCCTCAAAAATCTTGGGTCCTGACATTTAGGCCCCATTCTGGAACTGTGAACTGAAATAATAAGTAATAACTTGCAACACAACTTCTTTGGTTTTAAAGATCAAACGAAGTACGAAATCAGCATGCAGCCTGAGCGTTAGCAAACAAACTGCTTTCAACTCCCACCAGGCTCCGCGTGAGTGCCGTGCGCAGCCAACCAGAGCTCCGAGCCAGTGGCACGGACACCATAGATGTGACGTCATAAAACAGTACTTCAACTTTCCAAGCCTCTGACTGCCTTGCTATCATCTCAGGGCACACAACCTTGGCGTTCAAATGCTGTGGACTAACAGAAGAACATTTGTTTCAGTTTGTTACCAATTCTCACAGCCAGCATTGATGTTGGATAAAAATGATGGCTGATAACACTGAGAAAAAAATACATAAAAGAAAAAAAGAAAAAAATCACAAAACCGGATTTTCTGTAGAAAAATTGGATTCCCGGAAAATATTTTCAAAACCAGACAGAAACCAGGTCTACCGCGACACTTGGCAGCTATGCAATGGGCTATAAACAGTCACCTGTCCCTAATTTAGGGCCACTGGTTCCAGGAAAGGGAGAGACCCAGTGCCGTAAGACAAACACTACATCTATGCCCCACCAGGATTCGAAGCCTGACCCCTTTTAGACGAACGATCAGAAGCCATCGATTAGACCACTGTGCCACCGGGGCAGCATCGCTTTCTCTGGATGAATGCAATACTTATATTGGGTAAGCAATTATTTTACAAGTTTTCCCAAAAATGTAATAGTCACCTTTATATTGTGCTCGTAACAGAATTGTTTGCAAAGAAATTTTGAAGTTTAGTTTGTTCATATCTCTAGCCACTATTATTAAATATTACATTCAGCAGTAACAAATGCAGTAAAAATAATTAAAATTAATGTGCGTATATTTTCGAACTAGTTGCAATTACTCTAAAAATTTGGCAAATGATTTTTTTTTTCCTCTGATTAGAATGGCAAATGAAATTAGAGTCAGAGCAACCTCTGCAAGTTTATGGCTGAAAATACATTCAAAGCTAAGTTTATTGCAAAACAGTTCAACCCATTAGTACACTGGGTAAATTTAATACAATAAATTAAATTACACAGAAGGTATCACCATAAAGCCTAAGAAGCCCAGTTTTAAAGAGCATTACTTAAGCATAATATTAAAACTGAGAAACATCTTTAAATTTTTCTGGGAACTTAGCAGCTGATTAAGAAGGGTGGAAAAGGTGCTTTGTTCTTGTAATATTTACAGCAATTTTTATGGGGGTGGGGGTAACCAATGATTGCACCTCTAAATGTACCTACACTTTTACTGTATTTAAAAACTTCAATAAATATGTATGTTAGTTTATATACCTGAGTTCACTCGATAGATGCATATTCCTTTCCTGTTTATTAACCTGGGAAATTGTTTTCCCTTCCAACCCAGATAACTGTAAGTTGGCTATGTATACTATTATTTTATTAATGACTGCTAATGCAAGTCATGACATACCAAATTTCAGGCTTTCATCTTGTGCTGATAAGTTACTCTTTCTTCATGACAACCCAAAATCATTCTTGTCAAACAGCTTTAATTCAGCACAGAAAGAAGAATGAAACTAAGTTGACAAGGAAACAATTTACACATAACCACAGTGTAGACATAGTATCTTCTCTAAGCATTCAGTTTTGGGTTTATTCCAAAATTTTTTAGCACAATAAAACCTTTCTTACGTTTTCAATTCCTCTTCTAACCAAACACAAGCATCTAGATCAAGGTGGTTGGTTGGCTCATCCAATAGCAGCAGGTGAGGTCGAACATACAGAGCTCTAGCCAGAGCTATCCTCATTCGCCATCCACCTGTTGATTAAAAAATCGGCATTAATAAAGGCAGCAATTTAAACACAAGCATACACACAAATAATGGAGAATATATCTGTACAAAATTACTACACTGTTTACTCAGTTGAATACAAAAACAAAAAATAACATTTAGAAACACATTTTGGTCTTCAGGAGTGAAATTGACCTCTGGAGAATTTGAGTATTCAAGAGAATAATTAAAATTGAATCAGGTAAAACACTGAAGTCATGACATTTTCAGTAGTCAAACATCATAAAAGTAACTAAAATTATGGTAGACTTTTGAATGTCAATATTTCAATTTTGAGGAAGCACTTGTAATTATTCATTTTGTAACACCACAGCTCAGTTTTTGTTTCTTTCTGGCATGTTTCATAAATACAGTACACTGTAAAACCTCTGGAGAAGTGCACTGAATTTAGTAAATCCTATCATTACAAACAAAAGAATGTATTCCATACTTTGCAATTATTTTTGGGGAGTACAAGCTTTGGAAAAACAACTCGATGCTTCAACAAGCTGGAACTGCCCAACTAAAATTACCATGAACAGTCAATAGCATCTTTATATTTCTGCCTACCCATGTACATATTAATCAAAAACTATTTACACACAATTATTTCCTACACACACTTTCAAGCATTCCATTAGACTAAGTTTTTGGCAGGGTTTTTTTAAAAGCATTTGTTAAATACATGTGATTTCACTTTTGTGTCCTTATAACAGCATTTACACACACACATTACTATAGTTATTTTCTCTTTCTCTATCATAGCCTACTAGCTTCAACAATGAGCAATACTATCAAAATGTTTTCCAATTTTTTATATGCAAAATTTCCTCACTAGGTTGTGTAACAGCATACTCAGTATAGTTGCATTTGGCATAGTATTTTTGCATGCAAAAGTACCACTTGCAAAATTATTTTTTGCCACACATTGTTAATACCATGGCCATATATACACAAATTTGACTTTTTTTTTTTATTGAAAAAAATTTTGTTAGGTGGTGCAAATGTTTACTTGAATTATGTGTGCATCATAACTGCTCTTGGAGAAGTCACATTTGAGGAATCCCCCCCCTAGATAGCTGTAGCCATGATGTACATTTTCCATCGATTTCCAGCTTTTTATCAAGCGCTCATTTATTTTCACAAGATGACATGACAGTATATTTGCATTTAGGACTAAACTGTAAGCAATTTGATTTGGTGAATTCTTTTTTGTATGGACTAACAGACACACCAAGGACAAGATTATCTACTTATTTTTCATAAGGTTTTTGAAAAATTATTCTGCTTGGGCTTTGTAATGGGCATTTGTATCAGAGACAATGCATACTGATAATAAATGTGAGATTATAAGGGTTTTTTTGTTGTTGTTGTTTTTTCAGTGAACAATTGAAACCACAACATATTTCCTCCACTTTTTGAATTTTCTCATGTAAAATTCTCCACTGAATGCACCTGTGTACAGTTTCATATCCATTAGAAGTGACATACACTGGCGGAAAGTGAAAAAAGAACACCAAGAAGGAGACGTCCGATACCAACGAAATTTATACAGCATAATAACGGAATACAGAGGATAACGTGATCAAAACATTATGGCAAAATACAGCTGTATTTGCTGGTAAACTGAAAAATAACATTTCCATGCAACATGGTTAATACGAGGTTGAACCGCCATGAACTGCCTCACACTGTGCAATTCTGCCATGGAGTCTGTCGTACAGATGTTGGATGTAAGTTTGGGGTATTGAGTTCCAAGCATCCTCAACCTGGACACGTAAATCGGGGATGGTCGTGGCTGGCCGTGGAGACCGGATAAGTCGTTGTCCCATAAAATCCCACACGTGCTCAATGGGGGACAAATCCAGTGAACATGCAGGCCATGGAAGTTGTCTCACACCCTGAAGTGCATGTTGCGTTGCACGTGCCATGTGTGGGCGTGCGTTATCTTGCTGGAAAATACCACGATGGACCGACCTTACAAATGGCACAACAACGGGCTGAATGATGTTGTTGATGTAGGAGGTGCTGTTTAACGTACACGGTACAAACACTAGTTGTGTACGGGAGCGATAGCTGATCGCTCCCCACACCAGGAGACCAGGTGTAGGCCCTGTGTGTCACTGGCGGATGCAAGAAGGGTGGAGACGCTCCCCTGTGCATCTGCGAACACACATACGGCCATCGGAGGCTCCCAAGCAGAATCTGCTTTCATCGCTGAACACGACAGATCGCCATTGCGTTCTCCAATGCAAACGTTGGCGACACAACTGCAGCTGTTCCTGACGGTGGGCTGGAGTCGGAGGTACACATACCAGAGGCACATGTGCACGAAGTCCTGCATCCAGTAGACGGTTGCGGATTGTTCGCACAGTCACCTCAGGTGCAATGGCAGCTCGGATTTGCGTCGCAGTGGATGTTTTGCTTGACAACGCCGCTCTTCTTATGCGTCGATCCGTCCGCTCATCAGTCCGTCTGTGACTCTCGGTTCCACGTCTTCTCGTGTGGGAATGTTCCTCGGACCATCTACGCCACCATCGTACCACCACCGATACTTCTCGTCCAATTCGCTCCGCAATACGACGATACGACCACCCGGCCTCGCAGAGTCAGACTAGACGACCTCGCTCAAAGTATGATAATTGCTGAAATCGTACACGTCTTCCATGTCCAGGCATTGCAGCTTCTTCAGGGTCTTCGCACATGTACGCACGCCGACGACTGATTACATTCACTTTGCCGTACTCCTTAAATACCACCGACGATAATTTGCATATTATGCCGTGCTGTGGCGTAAGCGCTCACCGGTTGGTCCCGAACTTAACATCACACCTACGTAAACTGAACCCCATTAACATATGTAAATTTTATGATCGTCTGCCAATTCCTCCTTGGTGTTCTTTTTTCACTTTCCGCCAGTGTATTTAAAAAAAAAAAATGTTTCCATCAGACAGTAGGAAACTTGTCATCACTTATCCAAAAAAAATTTATGAAATCTTGCTTTCAAAAAACTGATGACTTTAAGACATCTTTACCCTAGTTACTAGCATTGTGATTCAATACACAGCTTGGTGTCATTTGAGTTTATATTTCTGCTAAAATCTTCACTTTTTTTTTTTTTTTAAAGAGAAATCTTACTTTTTTGTTCTGTTAAGGGTTTTGGAGGAGACAAAACAGCAAAGGAACACTAGATGGCGTTGGAGTCAAAGGCGGGGGATGCAAAAACCTCAGCAAAGGGCTGCTAAACACTAAGCCCAAGGGGTCAATTACTTCACACTTCTCTCAATAAATGGGTGCAAAATTATTCCGTTCTCAGGTTTACTACCAAAAGATTAGAGACAGAGCACAGAGGCTTGTGGAGAAAAGCCTCGAAAAGCAACTGTCCTCGCCGTGACGTCACAGCCTCCAAGGAACAGTCCCCTTACAGGAGCTTAAATACTTGTCCTACAACAAAGGAATGACCCAGCCTTTCTCTTTCTACAGCCCTGCCTTGGGAAGAGCTGCATGGGAGGTGATTTATTGCCCACTGACCACAAAACGTGCTGCCCAATGACTTCGACTGCCCTCCACTTTCTCTGACCGTAAAACCAACAATACAGGGGCTGTTATCAACAAATTTGAAGGTCTGTTAAATTGGATACATTTTTTACAAACGAAACATCGTATCGCTATGAAATTCAATCATCATGTAAAAAAGGTTCTAGTTCCGAACTGAAGAATTTTGGTTAACCAGAAGCATCATAGTTTTTTCCTAAAAAAATCTTCAAAATCAGCAAACTTTGCTTAAAAGTTCTTAAACTTTGAGAATTTTTAAGATGAAAGACAAAAGAAATTTCGTTTAAAAAATGTAATTAGGTTTATGAGCCCGACATTAATTATGCATATAAATTTTTCTGGCTCATTTCATTCAATACGTCGAACGACTATTATCCATAAACATTTCCAATTTGGCAACTTTTGCGTCATTTATAGAAAAAACTATTTTGAAATTTTACTTTTTGACTTCATTTTAGTATTCTACTATTGATAGACATTCAATTTTTGCTATAATCTCAACATTGAATTTTGTGCTCCAACGGCCTTAAGCCTGACAAAACTACACTACAAATATGATTATAATATCCAGTAGGTGGCAACAAAAATCAGACATGATGAAAAAAAGCCATTTGAAGCATAAAGCAACAAAAGGAAATGCTGATCATTTCTCTCTGAACTTACAGGAATGAAACTTCCTCAGAAAAACAACTTTCTTTCACTCTCCCCATTCTTTCTAAGAAATTAAAACCCATCCCTGTACTAATTAAAGCTTGAAAAACAGGTTGGAAAGACTGAAAGATAAAAGGGAGAAAAATTACTTTAAAACTGAATATACAAAATCTCCAAAAAAAAAAAAACCATTGTTTTTTAAGAACCAGAGCATTCAGAAAAAGAATTTGGGTATTAGAAGAAGTTTAAATACAAAGACCCTTTCCATGCCACTTTAAATAAGCATTGTTGTTAACCATGGTAAAAACATGTGAACAGTGCAAACAAACCATCACTATGAGGAATTCTAGTAAACCGATTCCACGTGGACACAGGAGGAGTACAAAGGAAGGAAGAAGAAGAAAAAAAAGGGGGGGGGGGGTGAATTTTTTACAATTTATATTTAGAATAAAATATTTTTCTCCTATCCTATCAGACACAGAAATTAAGTTTCTCTTAAGTTCTGTACAGATGACTTTGAAACAGAAGTCATCAGAACTGTTACAGATGAGAGTCCCCAATATGTTGGGAGCAGCCTTTAAAATAAACAACTTAAACAAAATCTCTAGAGCAATAAATCTGAGTTGTACAAGGCAAACAATCTTGTTGGGGGAAAAAAATTACCAGGAAATTTGACCTTTTCCATTAAATGCAATTTACACTTTGAAAACAAGTGAACAAACAAAAAATGTTAAAATACTTGAATAGTGTTCTCCCTGGAGCCTTTTTACTGGGCGGCCCCGCCCAGCTAATTTTTTCTGCTGCCCGGCTGCGGATGCAATTATGGGAAGAGGGAAAAGTCCCCAGCAACACTCAGCGTTTTTTTTCTTTTTTTTTTTTCACCTCACGATAGTGGCTATTAGCACTACTTTTCTTCCTCTGCTGTTCAAGATCCAAATGTAAGAAGACAAAATGTTAAACAAAGTGTAGCTTACTCCCTTCCCAAATGCAGTAAACCAAAGCCGGAGGGAAAAGTGGGTGCTGTCAATGCGCGGGGGGAAAGATAAACTAGGTGCGGGAAGTCCCTCTCCCGCGTGAAAGACAGGAGATTATCATCTCAACATCTCCCCCCTCTTTTGGTCCCATTTGTTCAAGCCTGCATGACTCGTAAAGCAGATAGTGAGGATCAGGGTATGCATATGGTCATGTGATCGGTCGCTGCTGTTCACGTGCATTTTTGGAGACTGCTACTGAAATCAAAGATTTCTAGATCACAAGTGCTTTAAAAAAAAGTTAGGAATTTTAATCTGGTATAATATTTTGAAGGAGTTATTATACATGTATCTGAGTGATTTGATAGTACTTAATTTTGATTCAGTTTGCTTTTTGATTTCTGTGACAAATGAAACTGCATCTTTTTCTAAAAAATGCATGTGGATGGAACAGACAGACCTGTGAAGTTCAAAAACCTTAAAATTGTCTTGATGCCATAAACTGAAAAATTTATGTATTGTAGTTACGAAAAGTTTGCATGATTCTTCAGAATAGCAAATAAACGCATCTTCAACCTGCGGTTTTAAACTGTTAAAAACTGTCATTTGTTTTAAACTGTTTGAAAGTATCAGAAACAAAAAGGTCCAAATTTCTAAATAAAAAGATTATCGAGATTATCAAAGCTAAAATATTCTTTTTGATTTTGCGAAAATCTATTCACTACTTTTGAAATTATTAAAACATTAAGTTGTAATAGCGGAACAGAATAATTTTTTAAAAAAATGCATAACTTTTAAAGTTTTCAACAGATTTTGATGAAATTTAAATCTGAACGTTATTTTAACATGTATTGGTCTCCGTGAAAATTGCATGCTGATATTTTAAAAATTAGAGAAATTTTACTTTAGAAAATTTTATCCCAGTCCTGTTGCTGGGGTAAGATCGAGCACTTGCCTGAACCACGGAAGTCGCGTGATTGATTGACAGACAGACAGACAGAACTGATCGCCCCCTTGGCTTTTGAACTTCCAGGCTATGACTGACCCCTTCTTTGTAACAAAATGCCTCCACTGTATAAGTAAAAGATGTTGTTTTTTTTCTCCCCCAAAGATATATCCAAGCTGTTTAAAACTTCGACGCAATTACCTGTCACTGAAAAATATGGACAAGTAGTAGAGTAAGATTTTCATTGTGCCGCTGAACTTTGAAATGCCAAAATGAAACAATTGCACAAACTAGTGAAGCCCTTTTATGAATATATATTGTTATAAAATGTACCTAAATAATGGCATAAAATAATCGTTGCACGTTCTAAATAGACATTTATCTGGTTCATTTCTCTTAACTCTGTGTTATTCAATTTGCGCTTTTTATGTGATGCTTTTAAAATTGCATATGGGGGAGAGGAAAAATACTGTGATTAATGGCATACAACGAACAGGTAAAAACTGATGCCCAGAAAAAAGTGCAAACATTTCATGTAATATATTATGAATATCACCTTACACCCCCTCCCCTCCCCCTCTAACCAAGTTAAAATGATTCAGGCAGGTACTACAATCTAAGGAGTTGGGTGTCAAAATGTTGCGCCTAGAGCAATCCCACAGAATCAATCGCCACTTCCTGAATTCTGCGCCTGTATCATAAATGTGCTTACCGTGAGCCATATTCGGAATTTTGCAGCAAAAATCCCTGTTGTTTTTCCTGCATGTCTATAAAATTCCTTGAGAATTTTATTTCGGAGTTATTGAGGAGCTTGGTGTAATTTCTCAAACTTGTTGCAGTGCCATTGGCCATGTTGAATTTAGGAAACTATTCTGAATCCCATAACCCTGTGCGCAGAGGTTAAGTTATGGTCGCTATTTTCACGAAATGTGACGAGTTAATCCACAATGCAAGAGAAAAATTAGTGTCTGTAGCAAAATGGCGCCAGCTATTTAAATATCAACGCATCAGCAGATTCTGCTACAGCTTTTCTATTTATGCGAAAACAAAAATTTCTGAAATTCTGGCAGCGCTTCGCTAATGTTATTTTTTTAATCCTTAAGGTATGTTCCTACAGTATCTGTTTGCTTAATCACTCCCTCCCCTCCTCCACACACTCTAGAGCACCCTCATAAAGGATGGGTGGGGTAAGATTATAGAGGCCACAGGGATTAGACTCCTTCACCCTATTCAAAGCTTAAACCAGAGTCAGCATTGACGTCTGTGGCATTTCACCAAGGCCATCAACAGTAGTTTTCCACTGACGTCCAAAGCATTATTGGTGTGAATAATTCAGTTGGTGTTATGATTTTCCGAGAGATAAAAGCGGTTAACTTTAGCATTTTGCGACAACTTCTTTTCCCCATTTTAGCAGTTTTGCTACAGCATTTTTTGAGCCAGCTGCAAGAATGTTAATCTATTCTTGCTCTCACAATGCTCAGGCACCCCTTGATTAAGAAAGAGATGAGTGTGGAAGAGGGGAGGGGGGGGGGGGGTATCCATTCAAAGAAGTAAGCAGGAGGTAGGGACTTAATCTCTATTGATGAATCATGTTTGTCGGACTAAGGCTGAGATGTTGGTGACAAGTTCAGTCATTTTTTAACAGAGGAATGCAGAAGTCACCTGAGTGATCATTGTCATTGTGACTGTGGTGAAACTACACAAAGCAGTAAACTGTAGTAGCAAATAAGGAAGTTATCAGTTCTGTGTTAACATTTGTCCAGTGCATATAAAAATGGAAAAAACACTACTTTGCTACTTTTCTAAGTCCTCTAAAAGTTCCACTGAAAGAAAACAACCCTCAGCCAGTGAACAGTTGAATCATTCTTCTGTTTAAGGAAGTGCTGAAAAAACTGAACAACTTCCAACTCAAGGTCAGCAGGTGAGTACTGTTAATTCCAAAGCACCGTTCTAGTGGCATTAACAAAGAATGGTTTCAGAAGTACAAATGGTTAACTGTGACTGAAGATGGAATGTTATTGCACCGTATGCCTGAAATATGCTACAAAAACTGCTAATCGAGAATTAACATGGGTGGATACTCCTTGTGCTCAACTGAGGAAAGAAAGCCTTTCAAATCAGGAAAAAAGTAAGATGCACTCTGGTGCCTGCTCACGTTCTTCATCTGCTGCTTTACTGGAAAATACTGGAGTTGGAGAGATCGAAAGATCTGTTTCAGCTTTAAATAATTTGCAACGTGATGCTTTTTTAGGTGCACTGAAAAGTGTATATTGGCTTGCCAAAAATGAATTGCCTCATACAACTTTATATGAAAATTTATTAGAGCACTGCAAATTGATGGGATGCACTTACTTGAGTAATTTGAAAGTGGCAGAAAAGGCTAATTACACTTCTGAGAGAATTGTTCAAGAGCTCTTAGAGTTGCTAGCTTCAGAAATTCGCTCTAATATAGTAAGCGAGTTAGCCAAAAGTCAGTTTTTTAGTGTGCTGTGTGATGAGACAACTGATATTTCAGTTGTAAAGCAGTTAATAATTTATACAAAATTTGTGACCACAAAAACAAAAGAAGTTAAAGTTTCTTTCCTGACCATTAAAAGCATAAATGATGGAAAAGCTACAACAATTGCAAAGAATTTAACTGAAACATTAGGTGAATAAAAGTTACAGCTTGAAAAACTGGTAGGTTTGGGATCTGATGGTGCTGCAGTGATGATTGGCAAGAATAATGGTGTTGCAAAATTGCTGAAGGATGCAACTCAAAATCTTTTAATTAATTGCCATTGTGTAAATCACCGTCTAGCTTTGGCTAGTGCCCAAGCTGCACAAGAAGTTAAGTATTTAGTAAAATTCAATGACATTCTGCGGCAGTTATTTTTTTTTCTTTCAAAATTCTGTTGTTTGAATGGCTGGATTGCACCAAATACAAGACATTTTCAACATACCTCAGATGAAACTGAAAATAGCCAGTGATACTAGATGGCTTTCTCATGAAGCTGCTGTTCAGTCACTTCGTAAAACACTAATGAGTGTTGTGGCTGCACTGGAGAGAGAAGCCATTGAACGAAATGATGTCACTGCAGAAGGTTTAAGTAAATTTATAAAAACATATTCATTTCTTGCTACATTAAATGATGATGTGTGATATACTGCCAATTTTGAGCAACCTATCTAGATCATGGTTACGGCAAGATACAGACTTAACCACTGTTAAATCAATATTAGAAACAACCAAATCTAAATAATTTTACTGAAATCTGACAGGAGAAAATTTCAGAAATCTACCCTTGCTATTGGAAAATGAGTGGATGGACCTGGCTGTTAAAGTAGATGAGGAAAGTGCAGAGCTGTACAAGAAAAATGTTTATGATAAATATCTGGATGTGATACAAATTCATTTAGAAGGCAGATTCCCAGATATGCCAATAATGTCAGCATTTTCTATCATATTTAACCCTGTTGCTGTAAAAGAAACATCACCAGATAGGGTTAGTGAGCTATGCGAAGAGTTATTTATTCACTACTCAAAAAATGGAAATCCCCCGCCTCTTGATTATACTGCCACAAAAGCAGAATGGAGTGAGGCCTCAGTGATGATCAGAAGTGACTCATATAAAGATATGCCAACAAGAAACTGTCTCCAAAATCTATCAACAAATCATGAACTTAGAGAATCGTTCCCTAATTTATCCAAATTAGCAACAATTTGTCTCTCTTTACCAGTGTCAACTGCAGAATGTGAAAGGGGATTCTCTGCTTTGAAAAGAATTAAAACTTGCCTACGAAACAGAATGAGCCAGAAAACTCTAAACAATTTATTGATGATAGCATTAGAAGGTCCTGATCCTTCAACTTTCGATTATGATAGAGCTGCTGATAACTGGGCAGGGAAGAAAAAAAGAAAAATTACATATCTTAATACCCTGGTTATACATGTACATACATCACACATGAAATTAAGAATAATGTAAACTTTGGCTGGCACCTTAAATAACAGTTTCCATTTTTAACTCTGCAGGCAAGAAAAAAACTTGTTTGATTGCTAATTCAGTAAAATTTCAAAAATTGAATAAGTTGTGATTTCCTTCATGAGTACTTTCTTTATTGTGCTCCATATTAAGTGCACATAATTGTAAGAGTGGAAAACTTATTCCCACATACACCATAAATACTGATGAAGACTGGCTGAAATCTGCATCAAAATTTCATTTATTAGTAAGTACCTATTTTTTTTTATCATTTATGTACAATTTTCTAATATTTATCATGTTAGTTACCTTAATGCCTACCACACTGCTAAAGATGTTTAATAAGTATAATAATATTAAACACAATTTTTTTTTTTTTATCTTCGTCTGTGGGGGTGGGGTCGTTAAAAGTGCCATCCAGCTAAAATTTTCTTGCCACCCAGCTGTGAAAAAAATCTAGTTAGAACACTATTGAAGAAATATTTTACTGTGCATCAAAATAAGAACTGTATATAATTTCATGAGGAAACTCTTTCAAATGAAGTCTAGTCCTGAAATATCCCACAGTATTTCAAATGTCATCAAATCTGCAACCATATATTACACTGCCTATTGCATAAAAATTAAAAATATTAAGGAAAGAATTTTACACATCCGCTCTAATTTTCTTACATCAGCTCTTCACAAATCTTTCTCACATACCTAAGTAACTACTTAAATCTGTTCTACCAAAAAAAAAGTGTTTTCAGCACTTAAATAAAGAACAGAAACAATGTTTTACATGTTCCAAAAATTTCAGTATTGTGATCTTTCAGATCATATATATATATACATATATAGACACTCGTACATAACATCACCAACCATTCTCAACCAACCGCTGGATGAACATCTCTAAGTATCTTCCACAACTCTCTACCGAGCAATACTCTTCCTTTAGCATTTCTAAAAAGCTGAAGAGCAAGCAAAGGACTTCAGTAATGCGATAAGCACAGCAAAATTAATGAATGAGTTTCATAAATGTTACCATGACTGCAACTATTACATGCTATGGAATAGATTAGCAGGTTTCCCACAGGGCGTAGCCTTCCATAAGTGCAAATATCACTTTTCCTGCATCGTATTTTGTCAAAATGATCATAAGAAAAAAAATATATATATATATATATTTTCATCTCTTGGTGGCTCTGTACTTTTGTATTAAGTTACACTTTTTCTGTTAATGCATTTTTGATACTTTCCAATACCACAATCCCTGCTGACACCACAAGGATGTTTCAAAAATTAAAGTGTCACAAAAACTTTTTTTTATATATGGTATATTATCTGCAATATTTTTAACAGTAAGCACCCTAATTTATGCTGGATAATACAACAGAAATTTTCATTTACTGCAAATTACAACATAAAAAAAAATTAGAAAAGAAATTGGGTGCCAGAGTGACGTTGCACCCAGCAATTTTTCAGCCCTGATGTAACACACTATGTTCTTACATACCTCCATTCAGAATTTTGACAAAGCTTTAAATAGTCTAATTCACTGAGTTGATATGCTTTCACATTCTAACATAGAAATAAACATATAAAACGAGCAAAACACACAGAGTCACGTATGGTAAAAGGTCTGTTTAGCGGTAGCTTTCGGTCCTCTTACGACCTTGATCACCCGCGATCAACTGGATGGGCTGGTTGCCAGAACTACAATTTGAAGTTGGGGTGTTGGAAATGTTGCCAGATTTTAGAAGAGAGATCAAAATAAATGGGATTTGGTGAGGGGTCCCTGAATTGCAGTTTTTGGTGAACAAAATTTCAATGCTCTCTTGGAAACGCAAAGATGCCTTGTTGATAAATGGGGCAACTTTTTTGGTTTCTTTCCAAATGGGAACTGCAGAGGTGTCTTCAAGGGTTAGTGCAGATAATGCTGTCTTTGGAAGACCATTAGAAATATCTTTTTTGTGTTCACCAAGTCTTGTTTTGATGCTTCGGTATGTGCTTCCAATATACACTGAGAGACCAGAGGAAGTTGAAATGGGAATAGCATAAACTCCTGGGGTGTCCAAGGGTGAGGACAGGATCCCTGTCTTTAAGCAAGCACATTATTGCAGAAGGGTTTGGTTTCACTGTGAGAGTGTAGCCCATAGTTTTGAAAAGTTTACACATCTTATAAGAGAAGGATCCATGGAAAGGGATGGAACCAATGAATAGTGGTGTTTCCATTATTATTGGTGAGAGAGCAGACAGATTTTTCAAGTGGGAATTTTGGAGGAATTTTTGAATTGTAGAAGGTGGGAACTGATGGGCTTCGGCAATTTTCTTTATGGTGTCAATTTCTTCATTGAAAGAAGATTCAGTGTTGCAGACAATCCTGGCATGATTGACATAAGTTTTAAAGGCTGCAAATTTGTGAGCAGTTGGGGAGTGGGATGAAAATGGGATTATGTTTGCTATTGCAGAGAGCTTTCTGTAGACAGATCTGTTGAGATGATTCCCTTGCCATGCCAGGTGGACATCCAAAAAGTTAATGCCTTGCTGTGATTCTTCATTGATGGGGAATTTTATTGATGAGAACTTTAGTGATATCTTTTCAAGAAGAGATTTAAGGTCAGTTCCATTGTGTGGCCAAATTACAAAAATATCATCAACATATCAAAGCCAAGTGGAAGGTTGTAGATTGTGTTCCATGACTATGTTTTTTCGATATGTTGCATGAATACTTCAGCCAGAAGTGGACAGAGAGGTGAAGCCATCGGAAGTCCTTCTTGCTGACAGTAGTATTTGTTGTCGAACTTGAAACAATTAAGATCAGAGTTCGAAGGCAGTCATACAGGTCTTTTGTTAGTGGGCCAGTGAAAGATTGGCTTTCTTTTAGTAATTGTACTAGTAGCATATGAGAGTGGAAAAGAGGGACTGAAGGGAAGAGAGAGCATTTTGTCAGAGGGTTCAATGCTAGGAGGGAGTTTTCTAATGAACTCTTTACTGGAGGAAATTGACAAAGGATGGCTGGAGGTGAGATGTTTACATTTTTCCACAATCCTCCTTTCAAGGTTACGGGTGGGAGAGAAAGTATATTCCACAAGTGGTCGAAGAAGGGAAATCAGTTGTACGAAGTTTAATCTGGAAGAATAAGCGCGGAGTTCGGAAATGTGGTGGTGGTGGTGGTGGTGTAAAATCTCCAAGAAAGGTCTTTAGAGTGGGTTTCTTGTTGAGTCTTTCAACTGCAGTTTTAAGTTTGGGGGTGGTATCAGATTTTAGAACCTTGCAATTTGAAGTTGAGAGGAAAGATTTTTCATTGGGAACAGTTTTGGAGATAATGACAGGGCACCCAGTTTTATCAGCTTTACAGATTGTGAGATTCTTTCCATTCATTATTGTAATTTGGCCACACAACAGAATTGACCTTGAATCTCTTCTTGAAAAGATTTCCCTAAAGTTCCCATCAATAAAATTCCCCATCAATGAAGAATCACAGCAAGGCATTGACTTTTTGGATGTCCACCTGGCAAGGCAAGGGAATCATCTCAACAGATCTGTCTACAGAAAGCTCTCTGCAATAGCAAACATAATCCCATTTTCATCCCACTCCCCAACTGCTCACAAATTTGCAGCCTTTAAAACTTATGTCAATCATGCCAGGATTGTCTGCAACACTGAATCTTCTTTCAATGAAGAAATTGACACCATAAAGAAAATTGCCGAAGCCCATCAGTTCCCACCTTCTACAATTCAAAAATTCCTCCAAAATTCCCACTTGAAAAATCTGTCTGCTCTCTCACCAATAATTATGGAAAAACCACCATTCATTGGTTACATCTTTTTCCATGGATCCTTCTCTTATAAGACGTGTAAACTTTTCAAAACTATGGGCTACACTCTCACAGTGAAAGCAAACCCTTCTGCAATAATGTGCCTGCTTAAAGACAGGGATCCTGTCTCACACTTGGACACCCCAGGAGTTTATGCTATTCCCATTTCAACTTCCTCTGGTCTCTCAGTGTATATTGGAAGCACATAAAGAAGCATCAAAACAAGACTCGGTGAACACAAAAAAGATGTTTCCAATGGTCTTCCAAAGACAGCTTTATCTGCACTAACCCTTGAAGACACCTCTGCAGTTCCCATTTGGAAAGAAACCAAAAAAGTTGCCCCATTCATCAGCAAGGCATCTCTGCATTTCCAAGAGAGCATTGAAATTTTGTTCACCAAAAACTGCAATTCAGGGACCCCTCTCTGAATTCCATTTATTTTGATCTCTCTTCTAAAATCTGGGAACATTTCCAACACCCCAACTTCAAATTGTAATTCTGGCAACCAGCCCATCCAGTTGATCGTTGGTGATCAAGGTCGTAGGATAACCGAAAGCTACCGCTAAACGAACCTTTTACTATACGTGACTGTGTGTTTCACTAGTTTTATATGTTTATGTGTTATTGTCGCGTGAAGCTTGAGTTTTAAACTATAACACAGAAAGTTTTGCACTACCAATTAGTTACCTTTTATTTACCAAAGTTCCTTTTGACTTCAGATTAAGTAGGTTTTTTTTTCAAAAGCAGGGGTTGTGCTGCCGATTGCATTATTCGCAATTTGCAAAAGAAAAAAATTTTGCCGATAGAAAAATAGTGTTGGTGAGAACATTGGCTATTATCTTTTCACACTGTTATAATACTTGGGTGAAAAATTGAATTTGGCGATGAGTTGGCAAAAACAACTTGGGGGGGGGGGGAGCCAGAGCAACCACTGAAAAGTATTGATATATTAATATATACTTCAGTTTTATATTGTTACACCTTCCATAAGGAAAATGCCAGACATGCTGTGATACTAACACTATTGTTGCATACATTATAACACACCAAATCTTCACACAACAGCTTCACACTACAGCTACATCTTTACAGTTAGCAACATTTTTCTTTAAGTGGAAACCCAGAGAAACCTTTCATTCATAGAAAATGACACACATTAAAATATGCATTGCTCGTACCATAAAATTAGAAAAATTAAGAGATAATGTTACATGCATTAGAAATTCAAAAAACTTGTATGTAAGTGTCTTACCAGAGAAATCTTTGCACATCTTTTGCTGCATACGCTTAGTAAATCCAAGACCATGAAGAATGTAAGCTGCTTTTGCCTCAGCTTTGTCAGCACCTATTTCATCTAAACGTTCATAAATGTCCATTAACTGCTCCTGAGATTCTGCATAAAGAGAGAACAAGTGGCACTTATTTTTTTTTTTTTTTTTAACACTGACCATCAAAACTGAATAATGTTTGCTACAACATGGCAAAAAAAATTCAGCTGAATTCACATGCAACATTTACTATAATAATATTTTTTTTTAATTTTTGCTGTTACTTTGTGAATATAACAAATAATTTATATTTCATAAGAACAGCAGGGAAAATTGGGGAAAAGGCTTCAGAGTCCTGACAAGCCCTGATTTCTCAAGAAAATAGGCAACCAAACTCGGGTTCAATATAACACTGCAGTAATGTTAAATGTTAGTTATATTGTAAAGAATTTTTGTTTTAAGTTATTATTATTTTTTTAATTATCTTAGCAAATATTTTTAAGTTTGTTTTTGAATAAATTTTGGTTATTTATTGTGCTTAACTCAGCTGGCAGTATATTCCAATATTCAGGACCAATATAATTCAAGCTCTGCTTCATCATGAGGGTTTTGGGATGTATGGGTCTTAGTAATGATCTGTGTCTCATATTGTAGTGATAAGTATGTAAATTCAATTCAATCATACCTGTGTGTAAGTTTAGTTTAATTCTTTGAAACATTAGTGTACCTATTTTAAAATCAAATAATTGTTTAATAGATAAAATTCTGTAATTGTTGGGGTTGACATGGGTGTGGTGAAAAGTGTAAGGTTGGAAGTTGATATGAGAAGAATTTCTTTTTAAGTTTAATAACATAATGAATTTATTCTGTAATTTTTGTAATTTATTGCTGTTGGTTTCAGTGGTTTGTTCTCATGAAGAAAAGCAATAGTTAATGTGTGATTGAAAAAGTGTATAGTACAAAAGTTTAAGTGTTTTAGTAGTTAAACATGAAATAATGTTGCTCACAATCCCAATATTTTTGGAGATTCGATTTGCAATTGAGTCTATATGGTTGTTCTATCTTAGGTCCAGATACTTTAAAGTCCTGTACTCATAAATGCCAACCTCTAAAAAGTAGTTTTCAGTAACCAACATGTTCATTTTTCAGTAATTTTCAGTATAAAATTTTTTTCAGTAATTTTCAGTAATCCAGTCTACAGTGGCAAATTTGGGTATTTAACACTGCAACAAATTTTAATCTGTCAGAACTATTAACAAAATAATAATAATAATACAATAAAAATAATTTGCTAGTGGGAAAATTTTAAATGCTGTCTACCAGAAAAATATAATAAATTACCTCCAGACATGAAGAAAAATTATTCCTTGGAATGTTGGCCAAATTATTATGATAAACTCGCTGTAGTTGCCATTTTGGCCTTCCTTAATTCAATTTGTGAAAACTTCTTCTGATAGCATAGTTCACTGTGTGCAATGCTATTTATTTTTTCTACTAATAAAGAAGACAGCACATGAGTACTTAAATTAGGTCTGAATTCATTCATGTTTTTTTTCACAATACTGAAAATTCTTTCTGTACTTGCATTGCTATGAGGGACTATTAAAATCATTTTCAAAATTTTGCTTAATGATTCATACTTCAACTGGCCACTTTCATTTTTCATTAAAGAAATTCTGTGCCACACTTCATCCATTCTCCCAGAAGTAACAGCACAGTTAAAATTTTCAAACTGGTAGTGAGTAAATTCAGATTCCACCTTGTCAGATTTTTCTGGTTTCAAAACTGGAAACAGGGAACACATATATTGGACTGATGCAAAAGAAACACTTTGCCTTAATGCTACATCTGCAATTTCAGCATGACTCAGAAATTCATCATTAAGTGGAAATTTTCTTTAAATGTAATTGCAGCCTGCCTTGTAAAATTCCCTTACCTCAGAATAAAAAGTAGCCACTGTGTCTTCACTCAAATCTGCAGTTGTGCCTATATAAGATCTCGCTTTTGACCCAATTACGAGATCACAGATTTCTTTTGATTTCTCCTTCTTTCAAAATTTCCATCTGCAAGAGATGCTGCTGTCACATCAAATGCCGATGACTTGATAAGTCGTACAAGCAATTCAGATAACAGACTACGAAGTTTTCTTTTTAATACATGCACAAGCAGAGCTTCCTGCTGCAAGAACATGTTAACAGATGTAAATAAAGGAAGCGTAGCAGATAAAAAAAGACAATAAAGTTTAGATGAAGGATTTCCAATCATACTTGCAAGGTTCTTATACTGTGAATTAGCTTCTTCATTGTCACTGAAATAATGTTCTAGAGCCTCCCACTGTTCTAAAATTCTGTCAATGGATTCCAAAAGTGATAACCAGCGAGTATTGACATGCTTTAGAATTTTGTGCGGTTTAGTACCACAAACAGCTTGACTCAGTTTTAGATTGTGTTTCCTCTTTGAACTTTTCTCCAAAAAAAAGAACAACTGTATCAGAAACTGCTCAACATTAAATCCTTTCAGTTGAGTAGCAGATTTCTGTGCAGCTAAATTTACTAAATGGCATGAACATCACTGCACTATGATTGCAGGCTGAACCTTCTTTATGTGAGAAACAACACCTTTTACTTGACCTATCATAGTGTTAGCATTGTCACAAGAAAATGACACACAGTTGCTCCATAAGATATTTTTTTAACAAACTCATTGTTCAAAAAGTTGATTATTCCTTCACCTGTATTATTACTTGATTCAACCAATGATAACAAAACAGTTGAATTTTTCCCTATTTTTTCGTCAAAATATGTTATTGTAATGGGATACAGTTTATTTGCGTGAGCATTGTTACTTCCATCCATAGATAGAGAAAAAGGATTTTTTTAACTTCAGATACGATGTTACTTGTAGAAACACTGGCCATGTGCTGAATTAGTGCAGTAGCCTTGGTTCTTCCACACGAATATTTTTTTGCGATCGCTGAATCGGGAAACATGGCTTGAAATAACGGTTTAGCATGGTCAGCAGCTGCTATGGGTAAATTGTGTTCCACAATAAATGAAGTGAACATAAGTTTTGCATTTATGACACTGTTCTCCTTTGATGCAAACAAATCGCTCACTGACTGATCTTTCAACTCACCGAAAGATTTATGCTTTTTCGATTCTGTGTGTCTTTGGCAATCATCCCGCCCACCGTGCGCAATACTAAAATCGCATCTACAAATTCTGCAAAACACGTGGTTCACAGAAACTTTTGATTTCTCAAAACAGGGCCAATCTCTATTGTAAGTTTCTAGAAAACACTGTTTCTTCTTCAACGACGAAGGTTTGTCTAAAGAACGCTTCATTTTAAATAAATGAAAGAAAACAGCAAAAAAAAAACTTCACAATCGCCTCACCCTTCCGTGATGTAACAGTACGGTAGCACCTGCAGCAGAGAGAACCAAAAAGCATCAAGGACAATAAAGCAGAAGCGCTGCCTATGAGGAACGAAAGCAACTGCCCTGGTTGCACGCAGGAGACACGAAGTGCATCATGGGAGTTCGGAACGAATACCTAAGCAGCGTCCGCACAGAGCTAAACTGCGTAGTTGCGTCCGGCAGGGGAGAACCAATGGGAGCGGTGTCATGGAATGAAACACTGAGCCAGCATAGTGTGGTTGCTGCTCAGTCTACGGTAGATAAATTGCCAATTAAGATGCAGAAATCTATAATACACAGAATGTAGCATTTAATTTTTCCCTCCCAGAAAAACTTGAAGAACCAACAAAAAATTTTAAGTTGATAAAAATTTGCTTTCTATCTCAGAAAATTAAATCAAATGGTGATTTTCCGTAATTTCAGCGGTGTTTCCGTACTTCCGTAACAGCAACCAAAAATCCGTAAAATTACGGAAAATCCTTACTACTTGGCATCTATGTAAATGTAAAAATTTCAGCCAGTTTTGTGAAGAATTCGCAAAGATAGTTTTCTTAATTTTTATCATAAGTAGTGGAATTCTCTTGATACAAACAAAGCCTGGGAGGGGTGGAAGCAAGTTTCCCGCAAAAAAATTTAAACAAGGACCAGATGACCAGCCTCTGACCTTCGATCTCCACTTCCTAACAGGCACTGGAATTAGTGCTTTTTTTTTTTTTTTTTTTTAGCCAAATTGGAATTTGGGGCACGTCCGTTCAACACCGTGGTTTCTTTCAGAACATAGGAGAGAAAATGAAGAAAGAAAGAAAAAAAGAAGGGGTAACACTGATTTTCTAAAAGGACATTTTTTTAAGCACTAATTTCAAATTTCAAGGCTTTTCAAGACAGCTTTAAAAAAACAGTTTTTCCAGGATATTCCAGGCCTTGAAAATGTAATCATGATTTTCAAGGACTTTCCAGGTTTTCAAGCACGCATGCGCACCCTGGGCGTGGTGGTCCCATTCCGTGGCCTCCTCACTCTCCAGATCTAACTCCACTGAATTATTTCATGTGGGGTTATGTGAAGGATCGTGTCTATCAGACGCCTTGAACTGATTTGCAGGAACATAAGCAGCGTATCACAGCTGCTATTAATTCCATAACTCCTCAGATGCTTGCCAATACATGGCATGAAATCGAGTATTGCTTGGATGTACTATGAGCAACCAAGGGATCTCACATCGAAATTTATTAACTTGTGTAGTTACATTGTAAGTTAGTACAGTCAGTTTCTTTCTATCTGTTTAATGTTTTGTTTTATATAACTTTGTAATGTGTCCAATAATTCTCGGACACCTGTGTGTGTGTGTGTGTGTGTGTGTGTGTGTGTGTGTGTGTGTGAGCACCAGGTTTACAAACTTCTAGGAGGGGTAGGGTACAGCTAGACGAATCGGAATCACATAGCAATAATGCTGGGTCGGAAACGCTTTTCAGACGGGGTAGATGGCGTTGCACGTGCGCGGGATTTCCGAGCATTGTTGCAGAGACTCTTCATTTCACACACTAACGCAGCAGTAGTATGATGGCTGATCATATGAACGCAGAGCTAGCGGATATGCATCTGGCATACGGGGCTGCGGAGTGCGATGGGCGAGCCGCACGGCGCTTGTACGCGCAACGGTATCCGACGAGGCATACTCCCAGCCATAGCTTCTTCGGACGCCTGCACCAGCAGTTATCTGACAGGGGTTCTTTACAGAAAGCCATCATGAGTCGTGAACGAACGGTACGGACTCCGGACATTGAGGAGACTATGCTAGGTCTGGTACAGGACATTCCAAGTTCGAGTATGCAAGGTATAGCGCAGCGTGTCAGGATTTCTCGCAGCAGCGTCTGGAGGATTCTGCGTGAAAACGACATGCATCCTTATTACGTACAACACTTTCAGGCACTTGAAGAAGCTGATTATGCACCTCAGATAGCTTTTGCACAATGGTATCTGCAAAAGTGCGCTACAGATCCCCTTTTTCCCAGCCTCTGTGTTGTTCACATGGGAGGGAATCTTCAATCCTCATAACGCCCATGTGTGGTCGGTGGTGAACCCCCATGCGACACGAAGTCGTGCAGCACAGAGGCATTTTATAGTAAATGTTTGGGCAGGCATTGTGGGCGATCACCTCATCGGACCGTACCTATTGCCTGATCGTCTGACAGGTACAAACTACTTGATCTTCTAGGAGCAAGTGTTACCACAACTGTTGGACAACGAACACGTTTCTGCTACGATGCGAACTCCAATGTGATACCAGCACGATGGGGCCCCCGCCCATTTCAGCTGTCACGTTCATAACTATTTAGATGCCACATTTGACCAACAGTGGATCGGGCGTGGTGGTCCGGTGCATTGGCCTGCTCGATCGCCGGACCTATCATGCCTTGAATACTTCTTCTTCACTTGTGTATGACACACCCGTTGACAGCACCGAGGACCTGGTTGCACGCATCACAGTAGCTGCTGGGGAAGTTCGAGACATGCCCAGGATCTTTGAGAATGTCTGGGCTTCCATGCGCCGAAGATGTGAGGCCTGCATCACAGCTCGTAGACTACAACTCGAACACCTCCTTTGACCTAGTATGTAGTTGACCCTTGTTACTGTTGACCATGTTACTTTTGTTGATGTACATTGATTAATAAACCGCATATTCACTTACGTGGTGTCCTTTCCTTTCTTGTGTTTTCTGTGTACACTACCGCATGCATATGACATTTACGACCCAGCATTGCTATGTGATTCCGAGTCGTCTAGGTGTACCCTACCCCTCCTCGAAGTTTGTAAACCTGGTGCTGAGACACCCTGCATATATACAAAAGATATGTAACCAACTCTGACATAACACATCTAAAAGGTGCCAACTGAAATCATGAACAGAAAAAAATGTAAGGAAGCAATGCCACTGTTTTCATTATAATACTGTAGTTTTAGCTACATATTTACCAAACCATCATGCAAACCTTTTTGAATGATCAATAACAAACTAACATTTCAGAAAATTACATGGATATTATATCATTAAAAACCTTTCTACATACCATCATCATCATAATGTGCTAATTCTTCTGACAGTTTCTCTAGCCTAAGTCTCTCTTGATCAACATCCATAACAGCCTGAAGAGCAGACTTCTCACTGGCTTCCATTTCTCTAGTTAAATGGTAGATATCAATATGATCTTGGATGGGCACTTCTCTTCTACCAAGAGAAGCAAGAAGGGTTGATTTACCTGGAAATGCAACAGTTTTGATTTACCTCCATACACATAATGGCATTCAAACTTTTGATTAAGCTGCAGAACATTAATGGACAACTCTAATAATAAAATAAGCATGTCTATCTGTCATCTACAGGACAAACTACTGAACATAGAGAGGTCTGAAATTTGGCTGAAACCTGCAGGAACACGTGAGCATGCACACCTAGGAGTCTAATTTTTGAAATTCAACTTCGTAAAATTTTAATTAATTTATTGAGTTTTTAAAGCTTCCAACCACTGTTGAAGAAACAGTTGTTGAAATTTGATCATGAGGTATGCTGTGCCAAAAACTTATTATACAACAATAGTTCATTTTTGTGTAACATTTTTTCACTACTCTTACACAATATTACATTACACTTTGCAACAATATACCACGAATGTAACTATGTTTCATTGCACTGTTGTGTAAACTGCAAAAATCTCAAACCAAACGTAATGGAAGCAACAATATTAATAGCTTGTGCCAAAATATTTGGGCAATGCTTTCGAAGTGTTACACATATCCTTCCATTTTAGTTGGTGGCGGGTTTGTTTACATTTCAGACCGGCTCTCTCTCCATGTGTTATTAGAATGAGCTATAAATAATTCCACTATATAATAATTTTCTTGCATTAAATTTCTTCGAAGCATAACATTGCTATTCCTTTTTTTTTTTTTTTTTTTTTTTTGCACACTTTCTTTATCTAGACATTTATTTAGCTTTTTTATCTTAACGTCATCTGGATTCATTAATGCTGTGCGCTGGATCATGACCGACTGTCAAGAAACTCGTGTCAAACGTCATCAAAGCTACCATCACAACTGGCATGCTGCTGCAGGAGACCATGCTTGTATTCCATGCATTCCAGTCAACCCATTTGACCTTCCATTTCAGTTTAAAAGCTTAATTTTCTGTTCATCTCAGTTTCACTATGAGTATCAACAAGCACACGGCCTATCATTAAAAGTTAAACTCAAACTGCAAAACCCATGGTTTTCCCATGGCCAGCTCTAGATTTAGCACATGTGAAAACCTCTTCACTTTAGTTCCAAATGGAAGAACATTCAATGTCGTTGACCCATGGGCTCTTCAAGAATAACTTACACTTCTGAAGAACTCCACATTACTGATTCCAACACAATACAAAAATGTAGTTATTTCAAATTTTCTATATGCACAGTCAATTGATAAAGGCTGCTAGTTTCAGCCAATTGTGCTGGGGCACAAGTATAGATTTTTATTTTTTTTTAATTACTTTCTTTTGATTTACTGGATCGTACTTCAATTAAATGCAGGGTTCATTCTGTCTTTAGAAGGGTGCTACACCCTGTGCCTGCCCTTTATAAAAAGAATCCCACTGTACCTGCCCTCAAGACTAAAATAACCACCCTACCAGTAACAGTCCATTTGAAAGAGATGCACATGCATTTATTGGACATAAAAACATTTCTAGACTGTTAGAAAACCAGTCTATTTTTATAAATCTTGCTTGGTCTTAGACCTTAAAAAAGTAGGATCAGAAACCACTAAGTTTTTATGGCATTGCTGTAATGGAGTTGGCTGAGTCATCATCATTGTCAACCATTATCAATCCACTGCTGGACAAAGGTCTCTCCAAGCCTCTTCCACAACGGTCTGTCTTGTGCCAGTCTCCTCCATGTATGTTACTCCCGCATACTTTCGAATTTCATCTACCCATCTCCCATGTGGTCTTCTTCTGGGTCTTTTCCTGTCCCTTGGAATCCAATCTAAAATTTCAGCTGTCCATTGATAGTCCGGCCACTTCAACCTAAATTACAATAATTCACTACTTGAGTGGGATGAGTACAAATCAATGTTGTTTTTTTCTCAAACTGATATTGAGAAGTAGTAATTTGTCAGTTCCAAAAATATGCCTAATTCTGTCAAAATCAGGAGGAACTGTGGGTAGATTTCCACCAATACAGAAACTTCGGTAAATGTGTTTAACTTCCCAAATTATTTAGCCGCAAATGTTGAAATATTTCAAAAAGTGAGACGTACAGATTTGGCAAATGGTGAAAAAAATTCATCTTTATAGTGCATTTTAAATATTTTTACCGTAATATTTACCTTCAAGTACGACACTGTGAACAAAAGCTGCGGTGACGACATCAAGCTTTGTTTCATTGAAATGAAGGTTCATTTCGGCAGCCAATTCACGGACGGAAGAGTACAAGAGGAACTGGTTACAATGTTGCCAGGAGAGCAATCCATTTTGTAATGCTATGCTACAGAAAATAGATCCACATTACCCCCCTCTTTTTTTTTTTTTTTTTTTTTTTTTTTTGGTGTCTCCTCAAAGGTAATTTTGTGCAAGCATGACTAAAAAAATTACTAATTTAATAGCAGAACGAAAAGTGCACTGGGATACCAAATGGAGTATAGGTGCAAACTGGAATTTTAGCTAAGTGGCAATAAGTCCAAAACAGTTGGTGGCTACACACAAAAAAAAACTGGCTGGTAAGTTAACAAATCTTAGTGGCCAAAAAGAAGCCTCCATCCAGCATAATAAAATAAAAGAGGGGAAATTAATGGTAACTTTAATGTAACTGCTATTATTTTTACATGGATGGCTTTATCTGAACATAAAAGCCACTCACTGCACAAAATAAAACCCATTTTGTAAATCTTTTTATCCTCTAGGTTTACTCATTCCCAAAACATCGATAGTATTGATGGAAATGTACTGCGTATCAGTGAAAACCTCAACGTTTCGATGCGTTTGCTAATAAGCCGATGAAGTATTCGTAATTTTCCATCTGCAGCAGTAAATGGACACATCGGTGGGTACAATATCTGCTCAATATAATGGTGATTAATCACCAAATCAAATCAAGTAACCGATAATACCTATTAAAACGCTCGATGTATCGGTGGAAACCTCGTTTTTTGATATATCGGTTCCTGTAGCACCAAGGAAAAGAACTTGATTTCGTCGATGAAACATCGAACAAAACAGCCAATTCACGACATATAAATATGCCCTTCCTCTTTACAAGAATGCAACAAAAAAGAAATTCATTTACTTTACGCAGAAAATATTCTTTACTAGTTTCAAACATCGATAACGAAGCCTCGATGTTTTTCCAATGTATTGGCTTCTGAAACATTGAGGTTTAAGCTGTTTTAGTGCTACATGAAATGTGTGTGTATATCCCAGAAATGCTAAGTTATTTTCTTAGAAATTGTAAGCTTCAAGAAAAAAAGCTGTACATTCCATAAATTTTAATATTTTAGGGCAAAATTTTTCCCTGAACTTGATAAGATTTTTCTTAATACTTCAATAAATAAATATATATGTATATATGGGATGTAAGGTCAGGTGATGCGTAACATCACAGCCTCTCCTTGACAAATGTCAACCCCGCCTTCTCGTGGTGCATCCTGTTCCCACTAAAGGGGCTCTGAAGACCGCCAATAGCGGTATAACTATACCATCGGGATTAGAGGAAATGCTATCCCACACTCACCAACCCGCTTGGCCAGCGCCGTGAGTTATGGCCAAACCCCGCCAAAATTACTCCACAACTTAAATCTTGGCCCTCAGTCTCCGGCAGCTGGAATGTACCTGGCCAAGGCAGCGGCCAGTGCGACATGAAGGCAGAGGGTGCTAAGAATCCCCGGAGGACCGGACTAGGCTGCCATCTGATGCTGACCTTGGCTACGTATAATGGACGCTCTCTATCTTCTGATTCATGGCTTCTTGAATTGGAAGAGGAACTACAAAGGATCAAGTGGGACATCGTCGGGCTAAGTGAGGTAAGAAGAAAAGGAGAAGATCTCATTGAACTGAAAAGTGGACATCTCTTCTACTATCGTGGGACAGATACTGGCAGAACTAGTGGTGTTGGATTTATAATAAACAAGAAACTGAACGCTAAAGTTGTAGAAGTTGAAAGTTCCTCTGACAGAGCTGCACGACACGTTATCCAACTCTCGAGAAGATACCAGGCTCAGATTGTTCAAACTTATGCAGCCACCACAAGTCATCCTGAAGAAGAAATTGAAGAATTTTATGAGGAAATTCATCATCTGAATAATAAAGGTAAGCAGCACTTGAAGATAATTATGGGAGATTTCAATGCAAAAATAGGGCAACGGAAACAGAATGAAACTTCAGTAGGTAAATTTGGTCACAGCAACAGAAACCAGCGTGGAAATACTCTCGTTGAGTTTGCAGAGGCTGAAGGGTTTTTCATCTTGAACTCCTTTTTCAAGAAAAAAGTCACACAGGAAATGGACATGGAGACATCCAAATGGGATGACAAGTAAAATTGAGTTTATTATGTGTAACAAAAAATTCGTCATAGAAGACTGCAGTGTGCTAAACAAGTTCAACACAGGTAGTGACCATAGATTGGTGAGATGCAAGATGCACCTCAACACTAAACTCGAACGTGGCAAGCTCATAAGCCAAACAAGATGTATTGACATAACCAACCTTAAAAAACATCATAATACCTTCAAGTTGGAACTAAAGAACAGATTCTCTGTTTTAGAAGGCCTAACATCGGAAGAAGTGGATATTTCTGAAGTTAACAGAAAAGTAACCAAAGTTCTTATGGAAACAGCAACAAAATTAGCTGGGTCTAAGAACAAGTTGCATGTGAACAAATTATCAGGAAAAACCAAAATGTTGATGCAAAAAAGAAGAGGACAACTAAAGAAGATGTGACTTCCAAAGTGGAATATATAGAGCTATGCAAGACAGTACGAAAAAGTATCACTGAAGACGTAAGGAAATTCAACTGTGAACTAGTTAGGAAAGCAATTGAAAACAACCAAAGCCTAAAGATAGCAAAGGGACATCTCAGTAAAGGAAGAAAACAAATTATGGCACTGAGAAAAGAAGATGGTTCTGTAACAAGAAATAGAGGCGAAATTTTGACAAGAGTGAAAGATTTCTACTCCAAATTATATGAAAGGGATGATACATGTACTCCAGACATCATGAAAGGTACCAGAGTTCTTCCAGTCCTCCCAGCAGAAGTTGCACATGGAATCAAGAACATGAAATGGGGAAAAGCTCCAGGAGAAGATGGAATTACCTGTAGACATCATACAAGAAGCAAGTGGAGAAATCGATACAGTACTTGCCCAAATTTTCACTCGATGCCTTAATGAAGGGAAGATTCCTGAGGATTGGAACAACGCCACAATGATCCTGCTACATAAAAAAGGTGACATTGAGGATCTCAGGAACTACAGACCTATCAGCTTCCTATCAGTGGTTTATAAAATCTTCACTTAAGTTCTTTCACACCGCTTGAAGGTAACACTGGACATGGCTCAACCGAGAGAACAAGCTGGATTCAGGAGTGGCTACAGCACAATAAATCATATCCACGTACTGAGAGAACTAATTGAAAGAGCGAGGGAATATGAACTTCCATTGTGCATGGCTTTTATCGATTATGAAAAAGCCTTTGATTCGGTGAAATCATCAGCAGTTACAATGGCTCTGAAATCCTGCGGTATTGAAGATGCATTAATTAATATTATTAATAACATCTATGAAAATGCAAAGATTCGGCTGTTTGAAAATACAACACACATAAAAATTGGAAAGGGAGTGAGACAAGGTGACACCATATCTCCCAAGCTCTTTAATGCCACATTGGAAAATGTCTTTCAATCACTGAACTGGGAAAACAAAGGGATAAAAATTAATGGAGATTATCTAACCCACCTTCGTTTTGCTGATGACCATAGTCATTTTTGCAACTACCCCATCAGAGCTGCAGAGTATGACGCAGGAACTTGCTGACAAGAGTAAAGAAGTGGGATTAAAAATGAAGTTTCAGAAGACAAAAGTGATGTTCAATGCTTTTACAAGAAATGAAGCTTTATCGATTGATGGAGAAAAGCTGGAGATAACAGACACGTACGTTTATCTTGGACAGCAGATATCAAGTGAGGGTCACATTGATGAAGAAATTAATCGGCGTACAAAACTTGTCTGGAGAGCTTTTGGAAGAAACAGCATAGTTTTCAAGAGCAATATGCCATTATGCCTTAAAAGAAAAGTGATCAATGCATCTTTCCAGTGCTTATGTATGGTGCAGAGACGTGGACCTTAACTAAAAGAGACATACAAAGGCTGCAGACAACTCAAAGCAGCATGGAGAGGTGCATGCTTGATGTAACCAGGAGAGATAAGAAGAGGAACTCGTGGATCAGAAAAATGACAAGAGTGGAAGACATCATGGTCAGAGTTAAATCCCTGGAATGGCAACGGGCTGGACATACTGCCAGAAGGACAGACCATCGATGGACAGCCGAAATTTTAGATTGGATTCCAAGGGACAGGAAAAGACCCAGAAGACCACATAGGAGATGGGTGGATGAAATTCGAAAGTATGCGGGAGTGACACGGAGGAGACTGGCACAAGACAGACCGTTGTGGAGGAAACTTGGGGAGACCTTCGTCCAGCAGTGGATCGACAGTGGTTGACAATGGTGATGATGATGATGATGATGATTTGTACACCCAATACACATGCAACAGTCTCCCATACATTGTGCACTACTGAGAAAAAATGACATTGAAGCCCAAGAACTTAGTGTTCATTTCTGACTGTTTGATACACAATACACTTTTCATACATTTCAGAGCAAGCTTACTCTCCTCCTTAAAACTGTCATACCAAACCTTAAAAATATATACTTGTTCTCAGATGGCATAGTGCTGCTCAATCAGCAATTCCTAAACGGTCCTGGAAGCTATATTGTGCGGCCCACTTTTGGGAAAACTTATCAAGGTATCCCATCCCTAAAAAACTGTATGTCAGCATCACCTTTTACTGTTTAAACATCTTTTCAGCACAACTCTACGAATCATTGTAGTTTTTTTTTTTTTTTTTTGTATGGAGGCAATAATTAACAACATTTCACCCATTTTTCTAAACTGTAGATTCCTAGTAAAATTTAATGTATAAACAAAATTACTTCCATTGCTGAGAAACAATGCACAAGGTACATTCCCCAAGAGATTGTGGAAGACTGTATTCCCTTATAATTTTGTTCAGATAATTGAATTCAGAATTTAATGGTTTCTCTGCTTTTAGTGACAACGGGAATCTAAATGTACCAAAAATTAATTTTTTCAAGACTTACCAATCATTAATAAAATAAATACGAAAAAATATCTTGAAAAAATGGAAAAAATTCAGGATTGCAAGAATTTCAGTGCAAATTTATAAAATGTGATAAATTAAAGGTTGTGAAAAATTTTAAATCTTTTTACTTTCAAGCAGTAAAATGTATTTTTGCTGTAGCTGAAACACTTTCCAAAATTGTGGTTCAAAAATGCATGCAACTAAGGCCCAAAAAGTAATACAGATCTGGTTCAAAAAAAAAAAAAAAAAAAAAAAAAAATATGTACATATGAAAAGCAGCAACCCTAAAATTTTAAATTTCAAGTTTCTATCACAGAGAATTGATAGCCTACATGATTGTAATATATTGATTTTCAAACTGCAACTGCAATTGGCAAAAGCGGACTGGGTAGAGGATATCAGCCCAAAGGCACGGGGCTTAAAGTCAAGAAAGGGGAAAAGGATGTATCGAAAAAAGCATTTGGTTCAACAGAACATTTGCTACAAAGATTTTATTTTTTTATTTTCTGAACCCGTAAAAAGTGGTAAAAAGCTTTTCCGTTTTAGTATAACTTGGTTTTCTTCTACAAGAATATTGAAGTACAGGTATGCATATACACTTTTTTTAGTTAGTATAAGGTCTACCAGCTCAGAATATGGCAGCCCAATGGGAATTCTCCCAGCAGCCCAGCCTGTGCTCAATGTAAAAACAGAAAAAAAAAATTTGAACTTGTGTCACCACAAAACGGATTTTTAACTGAATGCTATTTCTTTGCAACATCTCATGGCAAGAATGCAAGTGATGGCTTTGGGGTTAATGTAAAACTTCTTCCTGCCAAAGCAAATCTCCAGCACACAGATTTCAAGATACAAATTACTTACCAGATTTCAAGATACATGAGCTACATATTTCTATGACACAGAAGATTCACTGTGTTATGGCAAAGTCATAATCCAACCTCATTACCAAGCTTTATTAATTCAGCAACAATGAAATGATCCATGTTGTGTCTGAATTATTCAGCTTCCACTGTATCTTTGTGTTACATTACTGCTGAATATGATGGGAATGGTGGCTGGTATATGCTCTTGTCAGACATGATATGATTGCCAAATTGAAAGTCAGCTTTCTGCACCTGAGAGGATCATCTCCTTCGTTCATCTTCCCTGATGGTCCAGATATCCAAGATACTGCAGCTGATACTGTGCTAAGTCAAAGTCAGTCAATTAATCATGGTTCATACACTTTTTCAATCACAAAATTCCAGGACTTTTGGATTTTTTTCCAGGACATACGATCCAAACACTCTTACTTAAAATATAGTGAAACCACAAGTTTGGTCAACTGTAACCTCCAAAAAAAAAAAAAAAAAAAACTTCCTACATGCTTGGGCAAACTTAATACAGAATTGCAGGACGTTAAAAATGATGTCCACTGCAGCTAATCAGAAACTTAGAATAACAGATAATACTGAAATACCAAAACTGTCACTAAAAATGTGAACAGGTTTAATAGCTACTAAACTTTTATACAGGGTGGAAAGAAACAACCACATAAACACCCCACGGGGTGATTCCTTGGGTCAATTCAAGCATAAAATGCTCTATGACATTTTTGGATTTAGGGCTTAGTTTTCCAGATATAAGCCCCCAAAGATGCGTGACGTCACGTCCGGAATCGCCTGTTTTTGAGGCTTCAAGCACAACCCGAGTATCATGCAGGGAAGCGTGTGGCGGATGCCTGATGCTGCAATCGGAGTAAAACAGTCATCCAGCCTGTTTCCAGAGTCGTGTTACGTCCGCAGTTATCTAGACGAACGGAATTGGTCGCCCTGTTGCATGACATACGGCCTCGGACAGCACTGCGATTTGCAAGTCAGTCGTGATGACTGCCGAGGTACTAGCTTGAAGAATCAGGCATCTGCCATGAGCTTTCCTGCATGACACTTGGATGGCGCTTGAAGCCTCAAAAACAGGCAATTCCGGATGTGACGTCACACACCTTTGGGGGCTTATATCTGGAAAACTAAGCCCTAAATCCAAAAATGTCACAGAACATTTTATGCTTGAATTGACCCAAGGAATCACCCCCTGGGGTGTTTATGCAGTAGTTTCTTTCCACCCTGTATATAGTGTGCTACACTGATTTTGAGAAAAATTTATTTTTATACTTTGACTTTAGTTCAATTATTGAAGCAAAATAGAAAAAAAACCATAAAACTCAAAATACATAGGTATGTAGCATTACTCTCTAAATGTTTTCATATACTACACATTCAATACATAAAATACTATTTATATTGAATTATTTTGGAACAATGCTTATATTGGAAATTTAAGGGTAAGGAAAGGTGAAATATTTGGAACTTTTTCAAAGGACCAAAGAGATTGTTATTTCTTAAACACATGATCATGGAAGCAAGTATTTGTGTTACATTTTATTCAGGGAAAGAATTTTCAACATAATAGTGATGATGTAGCAGTTTTAAATTTGTAATGGCCAGCAAACAAGGTATGCATAAAAATAAAGGGCTGTGCACAACTGCATTCATTAGTGATCAAGGCAATTTAACTGGGCAGGATTAGAAAACTAATTACAGAAAATGCAGAGAGTGATTAGTTTGCTTTTTTTTTTGATTGGAGGTTTAACTACCACCGTGAGCAACTCAATGGGCTATGAGCAGTCGCCCGTCCCTAATTTAGGGTCACTGGTTCCAGGGAAGGGAGAGAGCCAGTGCCGTAAGACAAACACAACATCCATGCCTCACCGGGATTCGAACCCGGACCCCGTTTGGTTGGTTGGTTGGTTGGTTGGTTGGTTAGTAGATTTTAATGGCGCAAGGGCCATGGTTGGCCAAAGAGCGCCAAACAAAAGACATCAAAAGAGAACAAAATCAATAAAACACGTACACAAGCCTAAAAACAGGATGAAGCGGTAAAAGTGAAAGATGGAAATGAATACGGTAAAACTAAATGAGGTTAAAAAAGTCAATTTCCTTAAAAAAGGAGAACACTGCGGTCAGGTCGCAGTCCTCACCAATGAGAGTCTGCAGCGTAGCAGCTCCTTCGTCCAACAAATGAGAATGAAAATAACGAAAACGAGGATCACAAAAACGAACACAAGTACACAAAACATGAAGGACGGTGAGACGACACTGGCACGCCTCACACATCGGGGCACTGTCGCCACACAGCAAAAAGCGGTGAGTAAAACGACAGTGCCCAATGCGGAGACGTGCAAGAACAACTTCCTCACAACGGTTCTTCCGCAAACTAGACTTCCATAGTCCGATCTTTGGTTTGATAGAGTGCAGCTTATTGCTGCCCTGCTGAGACCACAGGGACTGCCACTCGTCCAGGAGAAATGTCCGGATCAAAGGTCTAAAATTGCGGAAAGACAGTGGCAGCCGAGCTGGCGACATGGAGGAAACAGACCTGGCAGAGAGATCTGCCAGCTCGTTACCCGGATCCCAACATGGCCAGGAACCCAACAGAATCGGACCAGGAAGCCATCACCCTCCAAAGTTCCAAGAAGACGACGGACATCACGGATGACAGGTGAGTCCGTGTCCTCCGGAGAAGATAAAACATGGATGACGGACTGGGAATCAGAGCAAACCATAGCGCGACGAAGTGATCGAGACTGTATGTGGCACAAAGCGAGGTGTACCGCACGCATCTCTGCCGAAAAGACGGTGGATTCAGGCGGAAGCCTCTCAGCATGCGAGGCTTCGCCACACACAAAAGCGGATCCAACGACATCCCCGGACTTCGAGCCATCGGTGAACACAGGCACGAAATTCGGGTAGACAGACAGTTTTTCAGCAAAGCGCTGCTGGTACACCAGAGCAGGAGTGGAAGACTTTGGCCACACACAAAGAGAAAGGTCAGCCGTTGCTAGAACGGGCTGCCAAGGAGGTTGGTTAAAAAAGGTGGTCAAACCAATCCTGGACAAGTTGAGACCAGCATCGCGCACTATGGCAGACATCCGAATCCCGAACGTCGGAACACAGGAGGGGCGGTTGGAAAATAAGCGGACACAGGCCGGTTGGAAGATGGAACCATGCAGCGGATGATCAGGAAGAGATTTCAGTTTTGTGTAAAACTGAAGAGACAGCTGCTTACGACGGATGCATAACGGCGGCTCATGAGCCTCCGCATACAGGCTATGCACGGGAGAGGTACGGAAAGCACCAGTGCATAGCCGCAGAGCCTGGTGATGGACAGGATCCAGAGGCCGCAACACGGAAAGACGTGCCGAACCGTACGTTATGCAACCGAAGTCTAACTTTGACCGAATCAGAGAATGGTAAATGCGAAGCATTGAGCACCTGTCAGCCCCCCAAGATGTTAGAGAGAGGACCTTCAGGATACTCAATGACTTCGTGCACCTCACCTTCAAAGACTGGATGTGAGGTCGGAAGGTGAGTGCTCGGTCAAAAGTTAGCCCAAGGAACTTGACTTCTGACACCACAGGGATGGTAGAACACCCCAGACGGAGGTTAGGGTCTGGGTGAAGACCCCGTTTGCGGCAAAAATGCACGCAAACGGTCTTCTGCGTCGAGAAGCCAAATCCATTGTGGGAGGCCCAGGTAGAGATCTTATTAATGGCCGACTGCAGCTGCCGCTCAATGGTGCGCATGTTGACAGATGCGCAAGAGATCCGCAGATCATCCACGTACATGGAGCCACGAACCGACGGAGGAAGTAGAGTGAAAATATGATTTACACGAAGGATGAACAATGTCACAGAAAGAATGGAGCCTTGAGGGACACCCTGCTCTTGTGGGTATAACGCAGAGAGGGTCGATCCGACGCGCACACGGAACATCCGGTTCTGGAGAAATCTGGCAATGAAGGTTGGCAAATTTCCCCGCAATCCGCAGTCACGCAGATCACGGAGAATGCCGAATCTCCAGGTTCGATCGTAAGCTTTTTCCATGTCGAAGAACACGGAGACCATGCGCTGACGCCGGACAAACGCCTCCCGGACAGATGTCTCAAGGCGAAGATGATGATCGGAGGTGGAACGGAATTTCCGAAATCCACTCCGATGAGGTGAAAGAAGGTGACGTGATTCCAAATAAAAAACCAAACGAAAATTGATGATGCGCTCTAGTACTTTGCAATGGCAGCTCGTCATAGCAATTTGTCGGTAGTTCAACGGGTTAGCGGGATCTTTACCAGGTTTGAGAACAGGAACGACAATGGCAGTGCGCCAAGATTCGGGAAAGTCACGCTCGTGCCAGATCCTGTTAAACAGAACCAGCAGACATTCAAGAGAGGACGGAGAAAGGTGCTTCGGCATTTCATAATGGATGTTATCCGGTCCGACAGATGTTCGGCCGGACCGATTCAGGGCAATCTTCAGTTCGACGGCAGTCAGCGGGCTGTTATAATCGGCAGCGGAAAATGGTCCAAAGGAAACCTTGGACCGTTCAAGCCGCGGCTGTACCTGCCAGAACGAAGCAGCGTAATTGCGGCTGCTGGACACCGAAGAAAATGCAGCGCCCAGACAGTCAGCAATACCCTGAGCGTCAGCAACCGTCCCTCCACCACTCTCAAGAATGGAGATTTCCCCAGAAGGGTACTTACCCCGAATCTTGCGGATCCTGTCCCAAACGATCTTAGAGCTGGTAGTGGTGTTAATCCCGGATACGTATCGTATCCAAGATTCCCGTTGGCTACGACGACGTACCAAACGCGCGTAAGATTTGGCTCTCGTGAAAGCAAGTAGGTTCGCGTCGGTGGGGTACCGACGAAACCTACCCCAAGCCCGATGTTGGGCCTGACGAGCTGCCTTGCAAGTGGAATTCCACCAAGGTCTCTGACAACGTGGAAGGTTAGTCGAAGACTTAGGGATGGTAAAGTCTGCCGCGTGCACAATACAATCCGTTACCGCCGCAACAGCTTCATCGATCGTACCCGAGGTCACCATGACTGGAGTAATGATCGCTGAAGCCGTGAATGATTCCCACTTGGCTCGATCGATAGCCCATCTAGCAGGGCGAGTAGGATGACGGTACCCGTCACCTGCTAGACGGAGAAAGATGGGAAAATGATCACTGCCAAGGGGATCATCAGACACGCTCCAGGACCAGTCAGGATATAACGATGGCGAACTCAAGGACAGATCAATGGCTGAGTACGAGCGGGTGGGTTCATGAAAATAAGTGACTGCCACGGTGTTGTGGAGACAGAGGGACGTGTTGGAGAGAAGGGACTCAACAACACGGCCCCTGGAGTCCCGAGTGGTAGAGCCCCACAACGGACTGTGTGCATTGAAATCTCCTAAGATGAAGAAAGGAGGCGGCAGCTGGTCAACTAAATCTTCCAGATCCGAAAGGCTTACAGCTTCAGTTGGCGGTATGTAGACGGAACACACCGTGAGCAGAGTGTTCACAGATAGTCGCACTGCCACTGCATGCAAAGTCGTCCGAAGGGCAACCGCAGTGACAGGGACACCATGAGGGACAACGACGGCCACTCCTCCGCAGGCAATTACGCCGTCCTGGTGATCTTTGCGGAAAAAAGAATGTCTCCGCAGCGAAGGAGTGTCCGTCGTGCGAAGCTTTGTCTCCTGGAGACACACGCACTCGGGTGTGTGCGAAGACAGTAAGCCTTTTAAATCGTCAATGCGTGAACGCAGACCTCGGTAATTCCACTGAATGAGCGTAGCCAGAATGAAAAATAAAAGGAAAGCATGAAAAAATGAAAATGACAGACGACTAGAATGTCTCCGAGTCGTCCATCAGCTCCTGACCATCTGCAATGTCCGGAGGCAACACAGGGCTGTGCTTACTCACACAGGGCTGCGCTACCGGGGGTAGTTGTGGTTTTACCCTGCTCTGTTTTGAGGGGGAGGATCCAGGTTTCACCTTTCCCGGCTTCTTCTTAGTTGCGCCCTGGGACTGGGTCCCAGTGCTGGCAGAGGATGTTTTAGGCATCGATGTTGATGGCGCCTTGGATTCAATGCGGCGAGACTTCAGTGCCTCCAATCCGGCAGCAACGATGTCCTCAAAATCATAAGGACACCGCGCTGGGATGGTCACTGCAGTCTGCACAGCAACAGTAGCCTTCTGGACCACAGCCGATGCATAGGAGCGCCGGCCTGTTGGTAGAGGAGCTATCCGCCGTCTGGCTTCAGGATAAGACAGATGTTCGATCGTCTTCAGGCATTGGATAGCCTGCTCCTCGATCCACTTTGGGCACTGCTTAGAAGAAGCCGGGTGAGATCCCTCGCAGTTGACACAGTGATCCGCCTGAGCGGAGCAATCCGCCAAAGAGTGTTCTGGCGACCCACAGCGTCCACGCTTCGCTACATTACGGCAAGACTGCTGGGAGTGACCGTAATGCTGGCACCTGAAACATCTCAAGGGGTTCGGGATGTACGGTCGAACATCGAGCCGCAAGTACCCCGCCTTGATGGAAGTTAGCAGGGTAGGGGAGTCAAAAGTGAGCACGATGTTCCGGGAGGGAATAGACTTCCCATCCCGCCGGAAAAGAATACGCCGAACCCCAGTGACATGTTGTTCCCCGAGTTCTTCCAGCAATTCCTCATCGCTGCAGTCCAGCAGGTCGCGGGAGTTGATAACTCCGCGAGAGGAATTGAGGAAACCATGGGGAGATATTTGGACTGGAACGTCCAGCAGAACGGTCGTCTCCAGCAAGGTGGCACTGTGGCGTGGATTTGATGTCTCCACAAGAAGATCCCCTGACGGAAGCTTCTTAACACTCTTTGGTGAGCCCGCAACGGCCTGAAGAGCCTTATTAATCCAGAAAGGACTCCTCGAACTGAGGGATTGTGCTGGATCAACAGAATGAATAAGAAGAAACAGAGCGTTGCAGTTGGAACTAAGTAGTTTCTTAGTGGAGGAGGGCGACCCATCCTCCACACGGCGCTTCAAAGGAACAGCATGGGAAACACTTTTGTTTGCCATTAAGAAGAGAAATGATTCGTCCGCCGACCTCCCCACCCACTACCGAGCCCAACGAGGGAGAGCCGGAGGTCCGCAAGCTCAAGAGGACGCAGGACACGTCTCTAGGGATAGTCAGCAGATATAGCAAGTTGGTAGGGCAGACACACGCTCAGCGTGCACCCAGACTTTCCCGTGCCCGGAGAACACCCCTTTGGCTTGCCCACCCTACCCCCAAACTCACCCAGCCGAACAGAACGACAAGCCGCTAGAAGTCTGGACACCACTCGGCCACAGACTTCCTGACTAGGAGTGGGTTAGCTCCCAGCCTCCCGTTTAGGGTGAAGCAGAGGGCAAAGAGGAGTATTGGCATCTGGAGACAACTACAACCCGGCCCCCAGATACCTCAGCCTCCAGCATCCCCTTTTCCACCTGTACGGGTCACCGCACACGGCAAACATGCAGGTAGGTCTAAGCTAACCAGCTCCGGAAAAACAGAAAATGTAACATAAAAGAGAAAAGACAGGGAAGTGAACGAGGAACAAAACCCGGAGCTGGCGCCTCATCACAACCTCAGCAGCCTACAACTGAGGCGGGTACAAGTCACTATATGAACGAAAGACGAAAAAAGCAAAACAATAAGAGAAAATCGGCTTGGACCGTGGGGACGCCATCCCCCATCAGCTGGATGAACAGCTGTCCCTTCGGTGATGTTATCGAACAAGAGTCAACGAAATGTATACCGTCACAAGGTGAGCTCGGGCCGTGGGGGCGCCGCTGCCCAAATAACTGGTAAACCAGTTATCCCCGTGCGGGGGACCCCGTTTGGACGAACGATCAGAAGCTATCGCTTAGACCACTGCGCCACCAGGGCGGCGATTAGTTTGCTTAGAAAATACTAAGAAACAACTATATTTAAGTTTCTGATATTAGAAAGCAATCTGATTTTATGGCAAATTTTTATATAAACAGTCATTAGCAAATTTTATTAAAGGTCAAAATAACCCACAAAAGAAAAAAAAAACATAACTTTATGCCTTTTAGTAGAAGAATTTTGCATAATGGAAAAGTTGAAAACAGGTGAAAAATATTATTCATAGCAAAAGCTATGCTAAGGAAAAAGAACTTTTCAAATACTTCTCCCGAAAGCAGAGAAATATAAAAAAAAAAAACGTTTTGACTTTTACAACCCCTAGGGGAAAGTTGTACATTATTTGGTGAGGATCTTCTTATTGTAGTAAAAATCTTATTCACTCTCCATTTTTATTATAGTGAATGGCATACAGTAAAAAAAGAAATTTCTCAGTAGTTTTTAGAGTCAGAGATAGACTGCAAACTGAAGTACACAAACCCACCTAGTGGCAGAATTGTGAACCAAAAACCTCCTTAAATACAAATAAAGTGTTCCATAAGGTAAATGGTATCTGGTGTTAAAAGAATTTTTTTAATTGGACATTTAGAAGTACAGATATTGAGAAAAATAGATTAAATACTTGCGCCCCTAGCGGCGAAATTGTGCATTATTTTGGGAAGAAACTACACACAAGGAGTTTTCATAGTATCTGATTGAAAGAGAATATTTTTCAATCGGGTATTTAGTTCCGCAAATATTGCTGTAAATGGATACGTGAACTTACAGCCTCTAGTGGTTTCACTTATGAGTTAAAAAATATTTGAAATTATGAGAAACATTTTGCATTGAAAATGTTCAACAAGAGAATTTTTAAATCGGACTCCTAGAAACAGAGATATGGACAAAAATAAGATGTGTACGTTCCCTGGTGGAAAAATTATGCACTATTTTAAGCAGGAGGTATTCTCAAAAAGTTTTTCGAGGTGAGCGGTATCCGTCCACGGAGGAATTTTTTCAATCGAGTTTCCAGCTCAGATTTTGTTGCAAATGCATCAGAAGCAAAAATAAACACTTATGACGACCCCCGGTGGCCAAACCACTTTTTACCAAAAATTAGAAATCATATGCAAAACATTTCCCCTTAGGAGCTGTATCCGACGCAAGAATTTTTCAAATCGGACTTTTAGAAGCAGATATTGGGAAAATAGTGATTTACCTTTATATGCCCCCTAGCGGAAAATGTATGCATTATTTGAAAAAGGGATTATAAACTAAAATAGTCTTCGATATAAATGTCCTCGAAAGAAAAAAGAATTTTTTCAGTTGGATGTTTAGAAGCAAATATATGAAAGAAAATGTATTTTAAATTCGATACAATCTCCAATTGTACCCTCTAGAAGCGAAGTTGTGCATTGGAAAAAAAAAACAGAACACATGGATCAGCATTTTCACATTTTAAGCTTCCCAATACAAAAAGAATTTTACAAATCAAACTAATAATTGCAGAGATATGGTCTCCCCGGTCAAACAGACAAAGTGATAACATAAACATGACGAAAAAGATGCTAATAATGCAGCTTCAGTCCTCCTAACAAACAAGAAAACCAACAGCCCCTCCCCCCTGCATTTTGCAGGGAGTGGGGATGGAAATTTGTTAGACATAACTTATGTCAGTAGAAAAATTATCAACTACAAAACATCATGCAGGGACAAAAAGGCAGGAATGGATAAAATTCCAGGACATGTAACAGAATTTTAGGACATTTCCAGGACAAAATGGAATTCCAGGACATTTCCAGAACATGTACAAACCATGAGTTATTCCAACAAGATATATGTTCACACATTTTAATGTAAAAGTTTTTCAAGATCTTCAATCCTTTTGTCATAAAAGCTTAAACTAGTAAATTTCCTACTCCGCTGTACAAAAACAATACCTTTTCTAAATATTTTTGCCAGTCTTCCTGGGCTGTTTTTTAAAAGTGTATAAAACATGTTCATTCTCTTGTGCTCAAGAAAATATTTTACACTTTGGAATTAATGATTGAGTTCAGTAAGTGAAAATAGTTTTTACGAGTACATAGAGAACAATTAATTACTGTTGTTTACATTACATTGAGCTGCAATTCTTGTACAACATTAAATTCTGTTTGGGTTTTTTCACCCATAAACACAAGTGGAATCATAAAAAATTAACATCTAAACCCAATGTTATATAGTTACAATTCTGTAAAGAAATCAAAAGTTGAGTATTTCATCTTTAAGTGTATATCACTAAAATCTAATGTAATGTTTATTCCCCAAAAAAAATAAAAAATAATAAAAATATCTTTTAATATGACTCAGTTTTAATCCCATTCTGAAATTTTGCAAATAAACTAATGAAATGTCTCAATTGAACTTTTCCACACACACACACAGGGTTCGTACTCTTTTTGGGGGAAAAAATTCAAGGACTTTCCAGGCCTTTTCCAGGCCATATACAAAAATTCCAGGATGATTATTACGCTTTACAGTATCATGCTCAACTTATTTTTTAAAAGCAATTTCAGTTTTAAGTAATAAAAATGATGAAAGATGCAAATGAATGAGTGTGCTTTTTTACCCATTACATTTCTTTTTAATGTTTTTAATTGGCGAATTACCCAATAATGCTAAATTGAATCATGATGCAATTACCACAAGGCTATTCAGAAAATCCTTTCCCTCAATCAGAAAATGATTAATTCAATCAGTCATTTTAGCTGCATCACTATTCTGCACTATCTTCCATGTAATCAGACTATTATTGATAACAACTGAAATTATTATAAAATAAAGTGAGGGCAGATTCAGAATTTAAGAATGGGGAGGGCGCACGTCTAACAGAGGACTGGTAAAAAAATCTCTGAGATTTATTTCCTCCAAAAAAACACGGTGGTAAAACATGGAGGACCCATAAGGGGGAGATGGGGTGCTTGCCTCTCAGAGTACATCACAAACAGCAGTTCTGAAGTACTGCTGTGTGGATCACTGAAAAGTTCGGGCAAATGTAAGACAAAATGTGGAGTTGCAAATCCATAAGTGAAAAAGTGTGATGTCTGAAAACAAGAAACGTGAGACAAAGCAAAGCACTTATCTACTTACTCAACCCCCCCCCTTTTGAAATGGGGCATGTGCTTGTTATGCCCACAGGTGGATTCTAGCTCTGATAAAAAGTGTTTCCATACATGGGAATGATTTTTTTTTTTTTTTAACATTCCCAATGACTGCCACTGGTGGCTGCATATTGGGATGTGACTTTTGAAGGCAATGAAAATCTTAATTACTAGCCAGAATATGTTCCAGACTTGAGGAAAATTTCCCCCAATTGTAGTACAGTTATGTTAAATCAAAAAGCATAAGCCACAGAATCACTATGCACCTCAAGAAATGATTCGGGAGTGGACGATCATAGAAGGGTGAACCAATAGAGTTTAAAACAGAAAGTGTAATTTTAGGAACATGGCGACAAATTTCAAATAAGTTTCATCATAGAAGTCAGAAAGTCCTGGCCCACCACCCAACCCAAAAGAATCTAACCACCTTTATGTCTACCAGTACACTTGCCTCATATTACTTTCCAAAAATTATTTTTCATATCAAACAAGATTGCCTCAATTTACTTATATTTTTTTAAATCAAAATCACTGCTAAACTAAATTTATGAAGTGCTACCCCAAAATGTGGAACTAGCTAAACTATTTATAAAAACCTTAAACATAAAACAATTTCAGTTTTTTATTGGTATAAATTAAGATATTCTTAAGTATTTTACATAAATGAAAAATGATGAGCATAAGGAATCTCTACCTCCAGTTAAGCTTCAATCAGAATCAGAATAACCACTTTTGGTTCAACTCCCAAAACATAAGACATCTTAATTATATGAGTTAAGTTTTTAAAAGCTTTTTTTTTTTTAAATTGAAGTTTGTCAGTTATATAAACCAAAATCTGATCAATGCATTAAGGACAATTGATTGAATTGTTTTGGCCACAAATTCATAGTAAAATGTACAGCAAAAATATGTTTTAGGAGCCCATGAGTATTTACTGTACAAGTATATATAAGGTTTTATATTACTTACCAAAGTTTTAGTCCAATAAGAAGCCCAATTGTGGAAGTTAGTTGCAGAAAGTTATAAGTTTTTGGAACAGAAGAGTTCATTAGTCTATTTACATGAACTTCATATGAAAAACACTAAATAATTATGAAGATATAAGATCAAAACTGGTTTGAAGTTCAACATGCTTCAAAGAAAAAAAAAAGTTCATTTCTATTGTAAATTGTACAAATATAAAAATTTTATGTTTTAGTATTAATTCTCTATATGCTTGGAAGATACCACAAATATGGAGTATCAATGGATGGTTATACAGATTTAAGATTGCTGACTTTGGTTTCAAGTTCCATATCCATTTTTTTAAGTACTGCTCTTTTCTCATGAGCAGTTTTTCTAAAGCTATTAGATTTTACAATGTATGTAATGTTATTTGTAGTTTCAGCTTTTAAAGCTAAATCATCAGCAGAGTTAAGTAATTCTTTGACTTCTCCTTCAATGAGTTTCCTTTTCTTTTTTATGCTATCAATTTCATCTAAAATAGCTTTCCTTTTTCCACATATGGCTGCTTTTTCCTTTTCTTTGGACTTATCATCCAAATAATGTATGTATTTTTGCCTTGCAGCTCCAACTGATAACAGAAGGGATTTTGAGATATTTACCTTATCAATACCACCTACATAGGATATATGATCATAAATAATTCTCTGTGCTACAATTGACTCCTCTAATGTTTTCTACAATGAGCTCCTTATTGACTGAGAAACCCCTCTCAACAGAAGCTTGCCCATGTGACAACAGTAAAAGAAGTTTCACAACTTTCCACAGTTCACTAAAAGCTTTAGTAGAAGACATGTACTCATACAATAATGTGTCTACTCTTTGTTGTTTATCTTCTGGATCAAAGTTTATGAATGAAGATTTTACTGCTGCAACACTGGTCACAAATTCCTTAAACTGCCATATTACACCATCACATAATTCTGGTTGTATTCTATGAGCATCAACAAGAAGTATGAGAATGGATGTTAGATTCTTAATACAAGTCTCACTATTTTTTGACATCAACCGAGGATCTAAACACTTCATGTGGCGAACAAGGGAGTACTTAAGTGGATTTTTTCCCAATAGCTTCACAACTAGCTTTTGCAAAAATATTCGGCATTCCATTCTAAACTCCATAAGTTTGCGTTCACTAATGTTCTTAGCACTTAATTCTTTCAATACCTTCTCTGTTTGAAACCCAACATCAATTTCTTTATAGTGACAACACTGAGATGCATCTGTAAGGTCTACTTGTAACAGCTTTAAGGCAGAGTTAGCTTCTGCCATTACGGTTCTTTTAACAAAGCGATTCATCATATTTCTTAGCATCTTTTCAAGATCTGTGGCCATAAAAGGCATCATTGGCTTATCTGACTGATATGCCTTGAGAAATGGTACCAGCTGTTTTGAAACTGAATTGAAGAAATGCAGTTTAGCCAAAACAAAAGGATCTTTAGTGAAAGTTTTGATAGCATCAAATGATACAGTGTGGGGATTCTTGATGCACTTCTTTTCAACTTGGTTAACATAATTTTCAATGTCTGCCCAAATTTCTAATGCTCGCTCGCAGGCAGGAGTATTTTCTAGCCACCTGTGTGGGCAGAATTTTAATGGCATCTTACTGGCTAAAATTATTTTAGAAAAATCTTCCCTCCTTGCAGGTGAATCTTTAAAAAGTCTAAATAATGATGAAAGCAACTTTTGAATTCCCCACCCTGTTGCTGAGGCTCCATGTCAAAAGGCATTGTTTACAATGTGAAGTCCACAGCTCCCTGTGTTTAGGAGTTGGACATTTGAGTCGGCACTAAGTGTTGATTGCAGCATATCAAAAAACTTCCAATTAACATTGGGTCCATCCATTGATAACTGCACAATGTTACACAGTGGGAGGCACGCCATGCATTCAAGAAATTTTTCCATCATTATGTCTGCACTAGCATGACCCAAAAAAACTGATGACAAATATCTGGTTGAAACTGTTCCTTTTCCCCATAAACGAACATGTATATCCATTTGTTTTGACTGACTAAACTTGTTTAAACTTTCGTCAAACAAAATCACAAAATTTTCATTTTCAGTTTTGACTTCCTGAACCAACACTGATTTAAAGTGAGGTGCCAAACCAAAGCAACAAATGTAGGAACATTTTTTTCGCCACAGCTGAAGTTTCCAGCAATTCTGCTGTCAGAAAACATTAGGCGGAATAAAACAACATTACCTGCACAAGACCTGTAAGAGTAATGGGATTTAACCACTTTCAAACACCACAATGCTTCTGCTTTAATGGTTGCATTTTTTTCAAGAGGAATATGCAGAGGATTTGTGGATGCAATAGGCTGTACTTGTTTATCACTTGATACACATAGCAATTTATCAACAGTTAGCGGAACATTTTTACAGCTTTCTGTCAACATACTATGTTTTTTTCCTTTCATGTGGCTTCTTAAAGCGGATTCCCCCATATTCGAAACATCTATTATTTTAATGCATAAAATGCATTTTGCAACATGGCAATTGCTTTCATCTTTTTTAATCCATCCAGCATATTTAGGATTTATTAGCCAAAGATCACTAAAAGTACACTTACCCATATTTAATGGGGAGGGGGAGATGAAAAAATGGGTAAATCAACTGAAACAGTAAATTAAAACCAAAAAAATATCTAAGATCAGGAACCACACTGAATTTGAATGACTGTCTGACACAAAGGAAAGCACACAACTAAAAATTGAGAATTTCCTCTGAGTAAGGGGCTACACATGTGACCAATTACTATAGGCCAGATTTTAAGTAATTAAAGAAAAAGGGGTCTTACTGCTATGTTCTTTCCTGCTCCCCCAGCTTTGTCCTTTAGGCAGCCTGGGTTGCAAATGCTTTGGCATTGATTTAGTCTTCATTCAAAACAAGGAAACAACACTTAGTGAAGTTACTGTTTTATGACCTGTCTGCCAATCAGTAGACAGAGTGTTGTGCTAAAAGACTGTTTGGACGTAGGGCTTCAAGCTTGGAGAATGAATACTGCTCTTATATCTATGCCTTTGAATTTAATTTCGACCATTTTCAACAGGGTAGGTTCCTAGGTTGTACCTAACAGCATACTAAAATTTCGCCAAAATCCAACCCCTTTTACGTGAATTATCGTACGGACAAATGGAAAAAACCAAAGCATAAACGTTTCTGCAACCTACAGTTCGAAAGGGTTAGTAATTTCTAAAATAAAAACATAACGAACAGCGTGAAAACTAGCTCATACACAGAATATTTGAAACTACAGTATGCGCTCTCAATTATTGGGGATGATAGGGGGAAGGGAATAGAACTGTCCATAATTAGCATGTTCTCGTTGCGCTAGGCGCTTAGCACTGCTGAATTCCGTCAGACCCCCAATGGTCAAATGATTGAAATGTGCTGATGTTCATGGAATGAAATGGTTGATCAGCTATGATAACCGCATAAAAGTTCGAAGGGGGAGGAGGGGGCGATTTTTTTTTACTTTATGCAACATTCTACATTACTCCAGTATTTATCTTATCATCAACAATAGCAATGTAACTACCACTTACGATCGCGGATATCGGCCAACTGAAAATCTGCCATACAACTAAGGGATACAACACACAGGTATCCTGTTACAATGTATTGTAATTGAAAAAAAAAAAAAAAAAAAAAAGGTTTCAGAAATTAAAATCGAAAAAAAAAAAAAAACTTTCAGAAATTAATATCATCAAGTCATGGTGTTTCAAAAATCCGCTTTCCTTTATAATGTTTAAAAACATGTAATGTTTTTTTCTTTTTTATCTGTCGTGTATAATAAAAGTGGGTTGATTTTTTTTATGGAATCAGACGTCCATATGTCTGATTGTCTTCGTCTGAGTTCACACGTTAGCTACTGTGTACAAGTAGACCTATTTTTTCAGCTCAAAAATATGTAGTTTTGTATGTATTCACAGTATAACTCATTCCGTATTCCCACAGAAAAAAATTCAACAGATACAAATGAAGAACATCAAGACCCACCCAACACCATGTTTCCGATTGTCTGCTGTTTATATTCAAGAAATGCGAATATGGATCAATGGTGAATGCAGCAACTATGGTTTTTATTTATTACCAAGAAAAAAAAAAGGAGCCTGAAAGCTGTAAAGCTGAAACGGATATTTCTCCCCCTCCCGAAAACATTCCGATTAAGTTCAAACAGCAGGAGCACGCGTCCACGCACACTCAACCTCTGGAATGTCCTTCTTTTCATTTGGCACATTGCCATAAATCACCACCTGCAGCTCACTGAAGTGTCTTCCTCCTTCACCCTAACTATAGGAGAAAACGTAAAAAAAAAAAAAAATGCTGCCCAATTTTCAACAAAATGACCAAATTTACGTCATAACGTTGCAATTTACTAAAATACGTTTATCTGCTGAATTTCGCCTAAATCCATTGAAAACTTTTTAATTATAGATTTTTTTATTAAAACAGTAACTCAGACATCTGAATAAAAATGTATGTTTGTAATTAAAATAGAGTCCATATCATCACAGAAACAAAATTTAAGGATCACTCTGTTTAAATAAACCATGGCATCTAAAAAAAAAATAATTTGCTTGCTTTTCCCGTAATTTATAATTGCCGTTTCTTTTTTTCAATCCGATTTTGCAACGGAAGATTTTTTTTTTTTTTTTTTTTTTTGCATCTGCTTAAGTTTCAAACGGAATTTGGCGAAATTTGCACCAGAACTTTATTGTGATGTATTTTAACCACTGTAAAAATTTTACTGTGTTATTTTCATAATTCCGGAAAATGGATTTCTGAAAATATCTCTTAGTCCTTTTGAGCCGTGGAAGTGATAAACAGGTGTTTGCTTTCTTCCCAACCAAGGGCTTCGGATCAGCGCTCCCAGCTGTCAATCAACCGTTGCTATGGTAACACACTTTCTGCTCAAGGCTCACTGTCTAAAGAGGCACACATAATAAAAATTTCCAATGCTAACTTTTTAAGTTTTAAACCGATTCAAATGGAATTTTGGGAGTGAGCTTCTGTAATCCAATTATAGTAAATGTAAAAATTTCAGCCACTTTTGTGAAAAATTCGCAAAGATAGTTTTCTTATTTTTTATCATAAGTAGCCGAAGTCTCTTGAGGGGTGGGCCGGAAGCAAGCGTCTTAATGCAATAAACAAGGAGCAGATGAATGTGTTGTTCAGGCATACTCTTCACTGGTGGATGCCAGCTGACTTGGTAAACACGCGACCCCCTTGCAAATGCTAAATGTCTCTTCTTTCCCCTTCTGTTGTTCTCAGTAGTTGTCGGACGGACATCAAGCTCAGGGCTAGAGAATGCATCAAGCTCCCCTTCCCTAACAGACCTGCTAGTAATCATCCAATTTTATTGCACTGGAAGTAGTGCCCCCCCGCCAAATTAGGATTTGGGCACATCCAAAACACCACTGTTGTCGGCGGTTTCTTTGAGAACAGAGAGAGGAACTTAAAAAAATGAAGGGGTAACAGTCAGTAACACGATTTCCTAAAAGGGCATTTTTTTTAAGCACTAATTTCAAATTTCAAGGCTTTTCAAGGCAGCATTTAAAAAATACCGTTTTTCCAGGATATTCCAGGCCTTGAAAAAGTAATCATGATTTTCCAGGACTTTCCAGGTTTTCAAGCACGCGTGCGCACCCTGCACACAGAAAAAAAATGGTTTTGAGATTTTCAAAAATTTTAATTTTGAAAATCCCAGTCTATCTTTTTTCTTCACAATTAGTTTGTGCTGTATACCAAATTAAAGCCCTTTAAAAGAGTTTTAACGTGAGACCAAGATAATCTCAAAGGGCACAGATTTGTGGGCATTTTTGTATAACAAAGAGCACCTAAATTTTGCAGTTTTCAGAAATTTGTACACTGCCGGACAATTGCTAAGGACGGATGACAATAGCAACGATAGCAACCATAAAATGGAAGGCAGGATAATGTGGAAATTAGCATAAGTGCGGGATACAGTAAGACATGTTGTGCGTATGCAAATTTTGGATTGCCGAACTTGTTCGTGACGTCATAGCGCTGATAAGAGATATAAACGATTTGACGCGTATTGACCGTTGTTGTTCAAACGCAAAGTTGAAAGAGAAAGAATCAATTGACGAACTGGCAATTTTCAGTATGTCTTCCCGACATCACCTATATTATTTTACGCGTGGCCGTATTATTGGCAAGATTGAAGAAGGGCGAAAAATAACAGATGTTGCCAGGGAGTTCGACGTCAGCCACAGTGTTGTTTCAAGGCTTTGGAAATCATTTCAAACAAATGGAGAGTGTAGCAAACGTCACGGGGGTAGGTCGTGTTCGCAGTACGACACCTGCAGAAGATCGGTACATAGTGCTATCAACAAAAAGACACTGACGCAGCACAGCTAGTGAGGTAGCAAATCAGTTTATGGCTGCTACTGGCAAGCGGATCTCCCGAAAAACTGTCGCCAGACGTTTGCATGAAGGAGGACTATACGCCCGCCGTCCTGTTGTGAGCATCCCATTGTCCAGACGTCACCGTACCGCCCGTTTGCAATGGTGCCATCAACATCGCAATTGGACTGATAACGACTGGTCTGCTGTCCTCTTCTCAGATGAGAGTAGATACAGTCTGTCGTCTGATTGTCGACGACAACTGATCTGGCGTGATAGTGGTACTGCATATTGTCCAGCAAACATACAGGAAAGGCACCGATATCCGACATGTAGTGTCATGGTATGGGCTGGCATCATGATCAATGGCCGTACGTCCCTCTATGTGCTTCCAACTGGGACTATAACTGGCCAACGATACATTAATGATGTTCTGCTACCTCATGTTCGCATGTTCCGTGGTGCTGTCGGTGATAGATTCATTTTCATGGACGACAACGCAACATGTCATCGAACAGTCGCTGTCCAGGAGTGTCTTGAGAGCGAGGATATTCAACGCCTCGTATAACCATCACGTTCTCCAGATCTGAATCCCATTGAAAATGTGTGGGATGCTTTGGGGAGGAGTCTTGCTGGTCGCCAATGCCCTCCAATAAACAAGGACACCCTCATCCGTGCACTGACAGAGGAATGGGATAAATTACCCCAACAGCTGCTTGATAATGTTGTGCAAAGCATGACACGACGTGTGGAATCTTGCATCGCCCTCCATGGTGGCCATATCCCGTATTGACATCTTACGCCGGAACGCCTGCGGACGGTAATTGCATTTTTTTCACGTTTACGTATTCTGCACAAAATGGCCTGTTTGTCCCTTGAACACGTTCCAAAGCCTTCTGGATTTCAGAGCACAAAAAATTGTCTTTCTTGTAATATCCTGGCATTCTGACATTATTTTATTTCACTTGGCATCCAACCACACTTACTTTTTTATGCGCTATATAGCCGTTTATGATCCGCCCTTAGCAATTGTCCAGCAGTGTATAAAAAACACTACTGCTTCAGAAGATCTAAAACCTTGAATTTCCCATGTGCTCTATAGGTAACAATATACCAAAATATCAAGCAAATCTGGAACACCAAGGTTCAGACACCTAGTTGATTTGACATGGAATGAAAATGACCCTTATATTAAAATAATATTTACCAAAATACTAATTTTTTAACTTAAATGTCATCTTGAACTGTTGATATGAATGCTTTGAAGCCAGTTTTTGCTATGCTTCATTCTCCGTACCAATAACCTAAACAGTTCAAACCACCATTAATAAATCAAAATACCTGAACATTTTACATGGAAAAATGAAGTAAAAAAAAAAAATTGGTTCAATGACAGGGTTGCATTTGACTTGGCACAAAAATGTTAATCTGTTATTGTTCCTCACATTTAAATACTTGAGACTGACATAGGTTGAATAGGTTTTAATGCCTCCCCTTAAAACATGAAAAACTATGTAACACATCATACATTTCATCCTTAAGTTCTCACATTTGCAACTATCATGAAAACTAGGTCAAAAAGAAGACTAATTTTATATATAACAATACTGAAAGGAAATGCACATAAATATATACTTACCACAACCATTTAAGCCAACTAAGCCGTATCGTCGCCCACAATTTAACTCTAATTTGGTGTCAGCCAAAATTTCTACACCGTGGAAAGTAATTGAAAAGTTGTCAATTTTAATATCTCTTGATCGAGGGTGAACAGCTAAGACACCTGTGCAAGACCTAGCTTCAGCATTAAGGCGCATGTCATTTTCAAGCTTCCTCACCAATAACTCTTCAGCTGCAAAAGAATTTCTTCATATGAATTTCAAGTTAAACATCTACAAATTAATTACTACTAGCACATGAATACAACATATGTTTAAATGTTTATAAAAATATATCAAATTCTGTGACCCTTGAATTCATAATGGGGCACATGTTTAGCTGTACAAATACTGGCAGTCAAGGAACAGAAGGTAACTGAAGCATGCCTAAAAACTGCTGTTTTAAACACATTCAAGTGGTAGATCATTGCGACCACCTCTGTCTCCTTGAGTGTAGTGTACATGTCCACAGTAAATAGCAGTGACACCACTGGCAAAGAATATACAGTTACAGAAAAATTAATAGCAACTCTGGAAATTTCTGACGTTTTTGGGTTTTCAGTGTTGCTACAAAAGTAGATATGCAGACAATACTCACAACACATATCATTTTAAAGCACATTTCATGCAGAAGCCAAATCAGTTTACAGACTGGGAATACCTTTAACAGAACTCAAGTTTTGAACAGAAATGTGCTGTGAAACAGAAATCATGGCAAAGTAACATGTTAAAATTCAAATACAATTGAATTGCGTACCTAATATTTCATTGTGTGGCCTTTTGATTTAACAACGGCTGCACATCTGTTGGGCATGGAGTCAACCAACTTACGCAACATATCGGATGAAACACAGTTGTGCCAAACGTCAGTAATTGCGTTAATCAGTTCCACTTTATTTGTGGGGTGGCGTTCGTCACTTTTCTTTTCAGAATGCACCACAAATTCTCCATCGGTTTCAAATCTGGCAAATTACCAGGCCAAGGAAGAAGCACAACATTGCCTAAAGACATCACATAAGCTTTAATGATTTTTACATGGTGGCGTGGGGCTGAATCGTCCTGGAAGATGTATGGCTGACCCTGAAACAAATCATGTCCTGAAGGCACCATCTTGTCCTGGAGGATACTTTTGTACACCTGTGCATTAACAGTGCTCTCATACACATGGGTCCTGCCCACTCCAGCAGCAGCAAAACATCCCCAAATCCCAACAATGCATGGATACTTTGTCTTAAGTGTGCAAGAGGCATGCAACGCCTTGTTATTTCATCAAAACACTCAGCACCCTGCATCGTTACCACAGATGTTCAATTTTGTCTCATCACTAAATAGCACTTGACGCCACCTACCAGTGTTCCACTCCTTTTGTTCCTTTGCCCATTCTAAACGTTTTTGCATTGTACATTGGTTAGCAATGGCTTCTTTACCGCCCTATGAGATGTCAGACCCATAGAACGTAACCTGTTGTTCCTCACTGTTCAAGGACAAACAACAGTACCACAGCTCTCCCGCAATTCTTTGGCAAGAACTGTTGATGTGACGAACCCTGTTTCACAGACATAACTGTTTCAATGCGTTGTTACTTCTAGTTATTTTCAATTTTTGGCCACATTTACCCACCCTGCCATTCTTGATTCTACCTATATCACAGATCTTCGCCAGCGGCTGTCCAACTGTACTCTGGTGCACCCCAGTTATCCGGGCAATTTCTGCATTGCTTTTGCCAAATTCACTTAAAATCACCATTCGCGAAGCTTTCGTGGCAAAATATAACCTAATCTTTCCCCTAACTGCAACACAGTTTGCACAGAATAAACAAAATGCACTCTGAACTTCAGATTTGCACTGCAGTCCACAGGAGTAGCAACTAAACACTCACAAATGCACACAAACTACCTAGGCGCACTGCAAAAACGTCTGGAATAGCGCTACACACATCGCCTGTCCTTTATAATGCCTGTACGCGGACATACAAGCAAGCTCCGTCGGCTGGTAGTAACGATGATGACATTTTACATAACGAAGTGTGCTTCCCTTCGCAGCACATTTCTGGTCATAACTTGAGTTCTGTTAAAGATATTCCCATTCTGTAAATTGAGTTGGCTTCTGAATAAAATGTGCTTTAAAATGATATATATATCGTGAGTATTGTCTGCATATTTACTTTTGTAGCAACACCGAAAACCCAAAAACGTCAGAAATTTCCAGAGTTGCAATTAATTTTTCCGTAACTGTATATACACAGTACAGGCAAAATAGGACAGATCAGCTCTCTAGTACAAAGTCCATGCAGTGTTAGAATTAAAAATAAATCTTTTACTGGCCCAGCAGACCACTAGAATTTGCAAGCCACTGGTCCGTAAAAAAGCAAAAAAACTTATACACACCTACGATTTACATAGAAAATTATGTATCATTTCAATGGAATTATCTCCAATATTTGTTTTTAAAACATCTGCCTAATTTTAAAGTGCAACTCACAAAACAAAGAATGTTTCCAGAATAATATTCCGATGGACTGGTGATATAGTGCATTCCCAATAATGTTAAAGTGAACAAAGAGACTACACTGGTGTGCAAAAATTAAGGACGAAGAGGAGAAATTAGCATAACAGCGGACCGAGCAGGCAGAACGGACCGGGTCCGGTACGGTAGGGCATGCGCATATATGCAGCATGACGTGAGGGTGGGGGTGTCGGAAGGGTATAAAGCACACGGGTGGTGTACGCTCAGCAATTCGGTGAAAGCTATTGCACAACAGTGTACATCGGTTTGAACGACGTCAAGTTGCTGCCACTGTGTGATATGGCCAACGGGCGATCCAGTAGACGACATCTGGACGACTTTACCCGAGGTTGCGTCAGTGGAAAGTTGGAAGAAGGTCGAAGTGTGACTAGTGTGGCCGAGGAGTTTGAGATAGCTCACAGCATCGTTTCACGAGCTTGGAGAGCATTTCAAACGACAGGAACAGCTGTCCGAAGAGTTTAGCAGTGGATGTCCACGAGCAACCACGGCGGCGGACGACCGGTATATTGTCCTACAGCATACATGAGACCGACCAAGGAACAAAAAAGCTGAACTTTTTAATCAGGTGAAAAATCAGAACATGCACCAAAAAATGTGAATTTAACACAGCACGAGCAAGATAGAATTGTTCACTGTATCCACAATATAAAATTACTGAATACAAAACAGAATAAAGTGGTTTTAAAATACATTGCTTCAAACACTTTTTTTTTTTTACTTGCTAGAACATCAGTTTAATTTTCCCCTTGTGTTGCTTTCTTCTCAGCAAGTTCCATGGCCATGCCTTCTATTGACTCTGCAGCTGCACAGCAATCTTTGCTTAGTCTTTCTTTCTGTTCATATCATTCCCTTCCCATTTATTCACCACTTTTCTTCTCCCTTTCCCCTTTTTATTCCCTTAGATGACAAAAATTTATCCATCATTCTGAAAAAACTTTCAGCCTGAGGACCATGAATGCACGATATCAAAGCTTTCAGTACTTTCGATAACTTAGAGAATATGAATACTTTGAACACTGTGCATCAATTCTAACAAATTTTCAAACTTTGTCAATTCTGTTTTCGGAAAGTTTCGAAAGACGGAATTCCATCCTTAAACGGAAAATGAACCCCCCCTCCCCCCACCATTCCACCCCCAATTTCTGTTCAGTTGTGCATTGATCTCGAGAATGCCCAAAATGATAACGGAAATGGCGGAATTCGTCGAATCTACGGAAGAATCTGATGCCTGAAGACTACAGGAAAATCTTCATGCAGTCTTAAGTTTCCGTTTTGGGAAATCGTTGCCTACAGTTTCATGCTCAAATACAAACATTTATGCAAAAAAATGATATTTAATAATAATACTGGACACAGGCAACACCGTGAGAATGAAGAAATTACGATTAAGGGGAAATCGTCCCTCTGTTTAACTTCCGTTTTTGAAAGTTTTGAAAGATGAAATACCCTCCCTACACCCCCCTACCCCTCCGAATTTCTCTTAAGTTCTACTTTGATCTCGAGAATAATCCAAATGATGACAAAAAATAAAGCGGAATTCCGCGAATCCGCAGAATAATCTCATATGTTTTTTGCATGCTCTGAGGGGCAATGCTCTTCCTACCAAATCTCCACACAGCACACTTCACTTACAGCACATTCATAGCGGTAATGTACCAGTTTAGAAAATATTTTCTTTGCACTAGAGGCAAAAGTTTGTGAATTTTTTTTTTTTTTAATTTATAACATGTTACGCCAAACTTTTGTTCTAGAAATGTAAGGACTGCAACTTTTTAAATGCTGTATTACATTGCTTTTTTTTAATTCTGAAAACAGGAATCTCTCATTGCACATACAACTCAAATATCAAAGCACACAAACTGGTGCATTGCACCAATGGATTGCTTCAGAAAAAATTAAGAGATAATTTGTGCTTTGGGCATTTTTACAATCCTAAATAATGGTGTTATTTGTGCTTTTACAAGAAATATGTCTTGCCATGCACCAAAATTCATTAAAAAATATCTTTTAGGACTTCTATTAGAAATAAAATTAAAACTTTTGGGATTTTCATAAGTTGAGGGAGCATCTACTTTTCACTAAAAAAAAAATTTATGAATCAGAAATGTGGCAGTAGAAAATTATTTGAATTTCGGATGATTTGACACGAATGACCTAAAAGTAATTTCAAACTTTTAATATGACACAAACATTTTTTATAAAGTCCATTCTGAAGCCCAAATTCTTGCATTTTTGACATTTTTCAACACACTACACTTTTAAACACTGATCAATATGTAATGAGTAAAATTTGGTAAATTCCATGTGGTGTTACTCAAGTTTGAATTTAGTTAGACAATCTTAAACATGAAAGAGGTTTGATTTTTTTTATCTACCAACTACACGCCTTCACAATGACATACTTCCAGGATAATTACCAATATCAAAAGAGATGCAGTAAAAATTTCATAGCAACTTGTTAAAACTTCAACCACTACTTCAGCAGAATATCTATGCATTTTGTTCATATATGTTATGAAAAGTGCTCTTCTGAACTAAATAAATGTTCATAGACATGGCATATAATCTTATACTTTTTCTTAACAACCCCCTATGCACTTTCTTTAGAAGTCACCCATCCAAATTTATGAACCTCAGTACTCATCCATGGATCTGCACCTTAATCACTTGCATTAACTACTTGCAGTGGATGAGCAAGTCTAGTTGATTATGTTGGATTTCACATAAATGAAACTAATATCAAAAACCAAAACGCATTGTATCACCAAAAATTGGTCTCAAAATACTACAGCTTTAGAAAGTCAGGCACAGAGCAGTCATGTAATGACTACACAATCAGTCAACTGTCTTACAACATGCAGACAACAAATTCCAATATGGCTAGACACAAAATAGAATGATTCAGTTATATGTATTACGCCATTTGCAATAAATTTATTGGACCTAAAGAATAATTTAAGCTTGATACAATAATGAAACTTACCAGCAGATAAAGGAACTCCATTACTGAGATCTCCATTTTCTTCAGGAGTAATCTGCCCATTACTTGATTCACTCTCTTCAACTTTCTGCACAGGTTTCTTCTGTGTTCTCATCTTAGCTGCTTCTTTTTTCTTTGCATCACGACGCTTTTTTGAATCAGAAGGCATTCTGATGATAGATTACTAAACAAAATGAAAAGCTTTTAAAGCAAAACATTGAAAACAGCCTAAACAAATTTTAAAGTCATACAAAAGAATCTCTGCAACAGCAAAACAGAATTTTATTCATGCAATGCAAATTTAAACACTGCAACAAATACGAACAACTTTAAAGCAACAATTGGACCCAATATAGTTGCAGCAAGTCTCCAAGGTGAACAGATTCTAGTCAATAGGACAATAACATAAGGGAAGTCAGCAAGATCAATCCATAACTTTGGGAAAGGACTAGCTCCAAGGACTGGGCCCACTGGGCTGGGGTGGGAAGCAGGGGTGCAGAATTTGTCCGAACTCGCGAACGAGGTTCGGGGAAAATTAAGGCAGCTCTGGGGAAATTTTTGCCTGCGGGTAAAATAATAATAGTAGTAATAATAATAATAAAACGAAAAATTGACTTATTAACAACAAGTATAACACGAAAGATAAGAGTAATTTACTGCACAGTAATCAGGTAATCATTTTGAAAAATGGCATGTCCAAGAGGTTATGAGCACAGTGATGTACTGCAGACTGCTGCTGGCATTATGATTCACCGAGCCCAAACAACTTTACTAATGCCAAGGCGTAGACAGCGTGGCACGAGTAATAAGTACGGCGCAACCACTAGTCATGCTAATAAAAAATTTCCGAAACTAATGGCAGCTTATGTGTCTTAGGCGCCGATCTGAAAAATTATTAGGGGTTCCGCACATTTTATAGCGAATGAACCATGCATTTTTCAAAGGATTTAAGTCTAATTTAAATTTCATTCCGTAAAATTATCTGGCACAATTATACGCCTGAAATGCTAGAATGAAATAAATTATAGTTAATTGCAGAATTTTTTTTAGCTGTTTATTTTTCAGCCTCTCTGCCCCACCACTGTTTTCACCTATTTGAATTTAAAATAAATATTAGGTTGCTGTTTTTTTTTTCAAATTTTTAAGTAATAGGCTTTAAGGATTAGTTCTTAATCATCAACATATAGATCTAATACTCGCTTAAACTTATATGAAAGTCCACTACAGTTTTGGGGGAAATTTCGGACAGAAAAAAATTGCGTTCTGGGGAAATATTGGGCCCTAGAAATTTTCTGCACCCCTGGCGGGAAGTGGGTGTGGTACTGCACCGAGACTGACACTGTTTTTAATATAACTCATACTAGAGTTTATCAAATTAAAATTTAAGCCTAATACCTACAGATTGAGGGGAAATGTTTTGAATCTGCCTATGATGTAGCACTCATCAAAACTGTATGTCCATCAGATAATCTTCGGTGGTGGATTAACATTTTAGGATGACACAGATACTTCTGCACACAATTACATTCTACTTTATTATTTTCCAGCAATGATGAATACTCATTATACAAAGCGTTTGGTTTTCCCATTTCAAGTATGGATCACCCTGACATTTTGAATGCTAATTTGCTTTAAGAATAAGAAACTGTTTAATGGCTCATGTAAATTTCAAATGCTAAGACATCATCCACTCCCAACCAAATGCTACTGACAACACAACAGGAGAAAGAATCAGAACTGAAAAATAACACCTGTCTCACCCAGCCATGCTGTGTTCAAATTTTACCCACTCACCTCTCTCCAAAAGGTTTTTTTCTTCAACCCATTTTATAAAAAACTAAACCCACTTTACAATGAGGTTTTTCTTCTTTTTTAATCTTTTGCTTTTACAACCCCTTTTTCTACAGGGTACAAACAAAAATTTTGTGTGCTTACCTTGACATAGTTTAACAGGCACCACTAACTTTTTCCCCCCCCAACAATGCTTCCAGTAGCAAAGTGTAGCGTAAGGCTCCAAGGATCCTAAGGCCTACCTGAAATTTCACATCAATTAAAAAAATGAAATTTCAACTTTGCTTGCACTGATTTGGGCACAGTGAGGAACTCAAAGTCCTTGACATTCTCCTCTCTAATTGACTGTATACTACATCTCAACTGATGCAGGTTTAGCTGAAGAGGTGTGCCTTAGCTGTTTCTAGTGAATTGGAAGACAACAACAGTATGAGCAGAAAATGGGGTGGGTGAGACAAAGATTTGGCACTTTTCATTTATGTCACTGGAAGCTTTTTGAGTCTTGCCTTGCTCAGAAGTGAGATAGCTCTGGTGTTTTTATCAAAAAATGGAGTTTCACATGAGTTACTATAAGTGTTCTTTTATCTTCCAGCAGTACAATAAGTGAGAAAGGAAATTATTAAAAAAAATACCCCAATTTAAATTTTTGGTAAATGGTTTTTCCCACCATTTCTCTATTATTTTTGAAGGTGTCACGTTACGGGTAATTTGACCAGAGCATATGAGAAATCTATAGGCCTCAAGGCATTTCCTTGGGAGCTTCTTCGGTTTACTGTTCTTTCATGTGCATTTGCATATTTCTGGAATGTGAGTGCCTAGACTCTTTGTTCAGTATGTATCTGCATATTTTAGGAATGCGTAGCTTTGAATTATTTGTTCTAGAGTAAGTTAAAGGAACATAGAATTGAGATTCGTAGCTCTCGCTTTCTCTTTCTTCTACAAGAGGATGTGCATTCTACATTTTGTTGGAGGTCGTTGCTTCCGTCTTTGTTCAGTTTCTGCTCGTGGACTAGATTGCCGACTTGCTGTAGGTCATGCAGCTGTGGAAGCCTGTGGCTGATGGAAGTGGACTTTTTCCAGTTATCGGCTTGTGAACATCGGTACAGCGGAGGTGTCTACACTAAGTCACTGCTGATGATGTGAACCACCGTATGTGTTGGATGGACTTGGTCGACGGTTTCTGCAGGACTATTGCTTCTTGTTCTAGTTTTGTGTGTGTCCTGTTGAAGGGTGTTTAACCCAAGGAATGGTATGTGTGCCTAGAGATCTGACCACTTTGGATTTGGTGAATATTTCTTCTACATGCTAGAACGTCTCAAGGTAAATGTATTCTTGACCTTTAAAGAAAATTTGTGATAATTTGGAACTGATTATTTAAGATTGCATTAAACAGTTAAACTTTAAGTGTTGTTAAATTTTGTGCGCTTTCGCTATTTATTTATAACATTCCTTCCTGCAGGGGTTTTTTGGGCTAGCTGGGGCCGGGCAAAAAGATAGTTGCAGGTTGGACCGTCGCAAAGAGCAAAAATGTCGAAAAGCTTTCTGCAATTGTTAAAAAGGTCTAGCAGTCTAGTGATTACTGGAGGTTTACAAGGGTTAAATCAAGCTTGCAACTGTGATGAACAGGCAAAGATCACAAAACTACCACACAGTTTACTTTTGACAGAATTTGACTTATTTATAATGTGCACAATAATGCATTTTGTAAAAACAGTTTCCAGATTTTAGTTTACAAACCGTGAAATAGTTTTATGACCTATCACCAGTTACATCAAAGCTGCATTCCCTCTCTCAGACTGGTAGGCACAAATATGGATTACTACTACTGCCTAAAATAGTCTATGATTTCAAAACTTACATAAACAAACTGGGTGTTGGCTTTCTTGTGCTGATGATATTGCAACTGGTGGACATGTGTATAACAAAATGCATATGATAAAGCAAATCACAAAAAAATGTGAGACTATTTCTGCCACCTTAATGGAAAGAAATACACAATCACAAAACAAAAAAACATTCTCATGAAACATAAATGTGTAAAAAACAAGCATGTCCAACTTATAAACAATTAGATAAAATCTTTAGTTGAGAAGTAAAATGGAAGTACAAGTGGCTAGAAGCAGGTTGTATTATTTTAGTGCATGAGCTCTGAAGCCACAAATGCATGAAAAGAAGATATTTGTCTAAGTTAAAAGTTTGTCACCACTAGGCACAAGCAAAACCTAGAGGAATTCTATATATCTGGAAATGGATTTACAATGTGTCTACTATTTATACAAGCTGCATTTCTCAGCACAAATATATTGTACTAAATTCAGAAATGTATAACTGACTTATACACACAAAGATCTATCTTAGAAAAATTACTATGTCATTACTTAAATCATGGTAGAAATATTCCACCAATGCTTCATGAATCTGAAATCACATGCATTTGTTCAGATTGGCTAAAATATAAGATTACATTTAGAATGCAGGAGTCGCGCTGCCAAGCACATTCTTCATAATTTGCAGGGGAGGAAAATCGTTTTGGCAATGTAAAAAAAGTTTTGGCAATTACTTTTTAGTAGTACTATAACACTTTGGTGAAAAAATAAATTGAATTTGGCAAAAACTATAGAAAAGCCAGTGCAAACAGCTGGAATGCGTTCTAAATGTTCTGGTTCTAAAAGGAAGGGAAGGTTTGGAGAAAAGTTAAAGGAAATGGGGTCATCTTCTGACCATGGCCCAGAAATAGTTTTAAATAGGCCAGCAGATGGCAACACATCAGCACTCACTCCTCTGGGTGCCAGTTTAGCACTGGTATTGTTTTTGTAGTGGTAAAACATAAGTTGCTTTGGGGTTTTTTTGTGTTTTTTTTTTTTTGTTCTTTTTTCTTGGTTCCTACAGCTGGGTTTGCTGCAAGTTTTATGCGTTGTTTTTTAATGGCGGTTTAACAACCACCGCGAGCAACTCAATGGGTTATAAGCAGTTGCCCGTCCCTAATTTAGGGCCAGTAGTTCCAGGGAAAGGAGAGAGCTAGTGCTGTAAGACAAACACAACATCCAAGCCTCACTGGAATTCGAACCCGGACTCATTTTGGACGAACGATCAGAAGTCATTGGTTAGACCACTGCACCACCAGGGCGGCCAAGTTTTCTGTTTCAATGATTGTACGAAGCTTTGGGGGGGGGGGTTAAATACAACTCTGTGATTATGCTCCAGCTGAGATCTTTGAAAATAATTACAACACTCCAGGTTGTATTAAACCAGGAAGGACAAAGGTCAAAATTTGTACGTGCCAGAGGAAAAGAAATAACTAAAATAGCATAAAAAAAAAGTTACCGACATGTCACAACCAGATCCTCCATAAAGAGAATGGTTAGCACCTCCCCATCGTGCTCCTCATAACTGCAAATATGTTTCACAGAATCCTGGCTGGTACAGCAAAGATTAATCACACGAAGGACGGGCAAAAAATATCGATGTTTTGCAAGCGATAATCAATGTTTGAAACTGCAAAAGAATATTTTCTACATGAAGTAAATGAATTTCTCTGCTGCACTCTTCTGAAGAGGAAGGGAATATAATCTTATGTCATGAATCAAAAATTTTTTTCGCTATTTTGTTCGATGTATCGCAGCTGAAAATAGAGTATAACTCCAAAAAAACATCCAGGTTTCACGACCGACATTTGAAACTGCAAAAGTATAATCCACCTGAAAACTTTCTGCATGAAGTAAATGAATATTCACTTTGTTGTATGCTTATAGAGAGAAAGGAAATATCCCATTTCTATATCGAATTAGCACTTTTTTGGCTATTTTGTTCAAAGTTTCATCACCAAAAATAAAGTTCTTATCCTCAGTGTTACAGGAGCTGATACATCGACGAAGCAGCATCGAGGTTTCTACCGATACATCAAGCGTTTTAACAAATAACATGGTTCATACACTTTTTCTATCACAGAATTCCAGGACTTTTCCAGGACATACAATCTAAATGCTTCTACTTAAAATAGTGAAACTTTAGTCTGCTCAACCTGCAACCCACACAAACAATTCCTTACATGCTTGAGAAACTTATGCAGAATGGTAAAAATGATGTCTGCTGCAACTAATAAACTCAGAATCGCAAATAAATACTGAAATACCAAAACTGTTACTGAAAATGTAACCAGGTTTAATTTCTACAAAACTTTTATATACATTATACAGGTACACTGTAGACTTCGGCCCGTCTTCTGCTTCAACCAAAGCGCGGATGGAATAACGGGAAATGACACGTGTAGCGATAGGTGGCACTGCCACTGCTTGCTTGTACTCTGTGTTTGCTCCCGTGCTGTGTGCGCCGTGCATCCAACTGAACGAAGATGTTCCGCAGGTCATCCAATGAGTTTGCGAGTGGATATGTGTCATCGTTTAGGACAATTCAGGTGTAGGAAGAATCATGTTACAGGGAAAAGTGAGCAATGTTCCCATTTACTTGGGACGTGGTTTGAAGCTGCTTGCTTTCCTCTTGATAAGGTGTTGACACTTGTATATTGTTTCGCCAAAGGATTTTCCTATGATGATGCAATTGAGGAATCTTCCCAGGGTGGGGTTACCACATCCTCTGCGACAGTCAGCGACTATTGTCTTGCAGAGAACTAGTCGCAGAGTTTATGGTAGCCTACGAACAAGTCAAAGGACAGCTTGCAGACCCTGGTGTAATCGTAGAAGTGGACGAGGTGAAGGTTGGGAAGCTGGAGGAATAATTGTGGTCGTCTCGTTGAGGGCACCTGGATCCTTGGCATCTTTGAACGAGATTCTAAACAATTCAGGGTAGAGATCTGCCCGAAGAATAACCGCTCTGCTAAGACATTGCTGCCGCTCATCCAGAAACATGTTCAACCTGGAAGTACTGTAATGACGGATCAATGGGCTGCGTACCGCAACCTCCCATCCTGTGTTTTCCAACATCACATCTGTCAGTCAACCACTCGCTCAATTTCGTTGATCCGACTACTGATCAGAGGTCAAGCTACGATCGCTATTTTCGCAAAATGCGATTAATTAATCAAAAACGCGCGAGAAAATTATCGTCCTGTCGTAAAATGGTGCCAGACATTTAAACATCACGGAGGTGATTGTGTTCCGAAATTTCCGAAAATTTGAACTCCCGTAGTCTAGAGGGAAAAATTTAAATTCCGCCGCTAATTCGTGGGTAAAAGTATTCCGTCGTACGACGGAAACTCTGTCATCCATTGTTCGGTCTGACGGTGTCGCGTCAGTTCGACCACTACGACGATCCGTCCCGCGCCATTTCGTCGACAAAAGAGGCTAAGCATTTTGCTACACCTTTTTCCTTCATTTTAGCATTTTTGCTACAGCATTTTTTGAGCCAGCTTAAACTCTGGGGTGCATACTCAAGGTGTTGAGAGCAATAGGTGGCCCCGTAAATGCACACCATCAAATGGAATTCACAAAGACCACTTGGCAGACCACATTCTGGAATATTTATTCCGATGAAATTGTAGTCTTTCCTCTGAACACTGTTTCCAGGTGATGATTGGTATCATCTAACAGTTCTTCCCTAGTACATAATGTTTTCCACTTCAATATCCGTACTAGATAGACAGGTTCCCAAAGACGAGGAAACACTTTTCCATCATTATTGTTACAGAGATTTTATACGGGGTTTTAGGATTTCATACAAAATCTCAAAATGCAACTTGATTATTCCATCTCGTGCTCCACTTTCCTTTGTCTACACAAAGCGTGAGAGAAATTTCTCAGAGTCAGTTCCCCATTAGACACCGGATGCACAGTTATTTGCTAGACAACAATGTGTCTGAACTTAGTATATGCACATTGTATGTTGAATGGAGATTAACTCTATTGCGCCTCTTTTCATGCTTTTCGGGTTTCAATTTCAATGGTGCCAATTGTTAACAAGTTCGTTTGCTATCTTTGTTCTAGTTGTTAACTTGTAATTGCTAATAACTCCGTAGTGGTTGATGATGATAATGATTAACACGTAATAACCAAATGAAGATGATAGTAAAATTGTATGCAAATCATTCTTGCGATTCGTAAATATGTCTAAGAAACTTTTATTCTTTTCTTCATTTAATTGCCTGCAAAGGTTGCCCGTTAGCTGTGCTATATTTCGTAACTCTCCCGATTTCGTGAAATCCCGACCTCCCGGTTCACCTAAGACCTTCCCGGCCTTGCCTGGGGCAACTACCTCGTCGTACTTTCGTGACCGCTCGCTACCTAAACCTAGAGACAACTGTCCTTCGCCTCCTTTCCTTGTCTCCAAGAAATGCCCTTAAGCATATCCTAAAATTCCCCGAGAGGCTAGTGCATTAGTCGGCACCATTGATATTGAAACCCGAAAAGCATCAAAAGAGACGCGATAGAGTTAATCTCCATTCAACATACAATGTGCATATACTAAGTTCAGACACATTGTCATCTTAGCAAATAACCGTGCATCCGGTGTCTAATGGGGAACTGACAGAAATTTCTCTCACGCTTTGTGGAGACAGAGGAAAGTGGAGCACGAGATGGAATAAAAGTTGCATTTGGAGATTTTATATGAAATCCTAAAACCCCGTATAAAATCTCTAACATAAATATTTAACAACACACCTGAACTACTCACATTCCACAAACCCATTCCTTTAAAAAATAACCTACGCCGCATATTTCGGGTCCTTAACACTCGTCCCACACAAGCCACACAATGATTACGTAATGCACACAGCGGAGGAGCAAACAACGCCGACGCTGCCGCCTCAGTGGCGCAGTGGTCTAAGGCGCTGGCCTCTGATCATTCGTCCGTAAGGGGTCTGGGTTCGAATCCCGGTCAGGCATGGATGTTGTGTTTGTCTTACGGCACTGGCTCTCTCCCTTCCCTGGAACCAGTGACCCTAAATTAGGGACGGGCGACTGCTTATAGCGCATTGAGTTGCTCACGGTGGTCGTTAAACCTCCAATCAAAAAAAAAAAAAACGCCGACGCAGCTGCAGCGCCACCTATCGCGAACGTTTTTCCCCCGTGATTCCATCCACGCGTTGGTTGAAGCAGACGACAAGGGGCCGAAGTCTAAAGTGCATCCTATTATACTATACTGATTTTGAGGCAAAATTATTTTTCTACTTTGGTTTCAGTTCAATTATTAAAGCAAATTACAGAATAAAAACAACATAAAACTCAAAAATATATAGGTATAATATGAAGAAATTAACTCGTGCACCAAAAGCTATTAAATTGAAAACAAATGCCGTCTCCTGCAAGATACACTTTAATGATAAAAAACTATGCACAATTAAAACAAGTCTATCTTTAAGAACTTTCAACTCCACAACGCATCATCCTCAGGAACAATGCAGCAGTGAGCACAGAAGTGAGTGGCCTATATACTTTTACAAGACAAATAGCAGTTAATGCGCATGCGCAATAACGGCTAAGTCCAAATCAAGTTCAGTGAGTACAAGCATAGTTGGTGGGCGTGACCTGGCCCAATGCTGTAACGATGAGCCCCGTGTTTATCCCCCTTCCTTGGAGAACACTTTTGGGCCAGGTCACGCCCACCAACTTTGCTTGTACCCACTGAACTTGATTTGAACTTTGTCGTTATTGCACATGCGCATTAACTGCTATTTGTCTGGTAAAAAGTATATAGGCCACTCACTTCTGTGCTCACTGCTGCATTGCTTCTGAAGATGACGCTGTTGTGGCGTTGAAAGTTCTTAAACAAATACTTATTTCAATTGTACATAGTTTTTTATCATTAAAGTGTATCTTGCAGGAGACTGCATTTGTTTTTAATTTAATATAGGTATAAAATCTTTAGTTAGAACATAAATGTAGCATTACTCTTGAAATGTTTTTATATACTGCACAATCAATATATAAAACACTGTTTATATTTGATTATTTTGAAATAATGCTCACATTGGAAATTTAAGGATAAGGAAAGGTAAAACATTTGAAACTTCTTCAAAGGAACAAAGGGATTATTATTTCTTAAATACTCATGAGACCAAGGATTTGTGTTACATTTTATTTAGGGAAGGAATTTTCTACATAATCTTGTTGCTCGAATTTCTAATATTGGTGCTCTAGCTATATTTTTAATTTGTACTCGCCAACAAATAAAGTATGCACAAAAATTTCCAAAATGAAATGAAAGAGAATAACGGGGAAACCTTACATCCAAGGGCTATGTGTACAGCTGCATTCGTCAGTGATCAAAGCAATTTAACTGGGCCTGATTAGAAAACTAATTACAGCAGATGGAAATTGATTAATTAGCTCAGAAAATACTAAGGAACAACTTGATTTAAGTTTCTGATTTTACAGCAAACTTTTACATAAAGTAGCATATTCATTAGCAAATTTCTATAGAGGTCAAAATAAGCCACAAAAAATAAAATCAGCTACTTACTTCCACCAACAGGGTGTCCACAGAATTATCAAACCTGATTTCCCTGACCAAATATATAAGAAATCCCTGACCTTACACAAATAGGTTTGAGTTTTTCAATATATGTGCCATGAAAATAAATAAAATTGAATTGGATAATTGAGAAACTTATATTATTTAAAAGTGTTTCTGTTTGACGTATAAAGTTTCCCAAATAACTGATTCCTTTAATAATTATTTTTTTTATATATACATCGGCCTCCATTTTTCCCATAGCCGTCCAACTCACACCTTTTTAATTTTAAGTTTACTGTTTTTTTCAATGGTTTTACATTTATTGAAGAAACACTCAAACAAACAGATACACAATATTCAGAACAGTTACTATAAAAATATTACAGTAGGAACACAGTCACTGTTTTTATATTAAACACCACTTTCTTTCTTTTCCCAATCTGAAATCTTTGCCTGCAATGCTGCTTCTTCCAACTCTAGTTCCTTCCATACTCTGTCTTTTTTCCTTCAATTCCTTTATTTTATGATCAATTTTTCTTTTTTCCTTCAGTTTTCTTTCTTCTTCATTTTGAAGAACACTTTTTTTCTTAAAAGATAATCCTGATATCTTTGTCTGGAGACTCTTACAGAAAGAAGAAGCCTTCTATTGATGGCAATGTGTTCTACTCCTTCCACATTTTTAATGGAATCAAAAACTGTTCTCTGACAAATCAGGGATTCTTCCAGGAGATTTTCCACAAGAAGAGACTTATTGATGGAAAATCCCCACCTTCTACTGATGCATTTCCATGAGACATAATGAGACAAATTTTTATTATATCCCAAAGTTCACCAAATTGTTTTTGGTTGTAAAGTAGATCACTGTAAAATTTGTCTAATACAATGGAATCATCATGACTGTCTAAAAATTCATCAAACTGAGACTTTAAAGCAGATTGAGCTTCTACACACAATGAAGCGTACTGTTTATTAGCTTTTTCAGCACAGTCATCTGATATCCTGTTTGCACTAAGTAAAACTTTGAGCACTATTTCCACTCTCTTCTTGCCTAGACTCTGCTGCTGCACTAATATTTGAGTAAAAATAAGTTACCCCACGGACAAACTTAAATTTTAGTGGGCTTTTCTCACGAACTTTTTCCAATCATCATCATCATCATCATTGTCAACCATTATCAATCCACTGCTGGACGAAGGTCTCCCCAAGTTTCCTCCACAATGGTCTGTCTTGTGCCAGTCTCCTCCATGTCACTCCCGCATATTTACGAATTTCATCCACCCATCTCCCATGTGGTCTTTTTCTGGGTCTTTTCCTGTCCCTTGGAATTCCAATCATACTGGTCACAAAATTCCTAAATTCAAGCTTAAACTCTAATTTTTTTAATAGCTTTTTAGCACTAAATCCAAAATCAACTTTCTCAATTGAGAGAAGATTTTCACTTTTTGATACATCTAAAGTTAATAGTTTTGAGACACTATCAGCTTCACTTAATTTGTCAGGCTTCAAGCTTCGTGCCATCAAATTTTTCGTCAGATCCAGTAAATCAGTGTGTAAGAAAGAAATTAAAGGCTTTGGGCTCTGGAACCTTCTCAAAAAAGATTCATACTCTGAAGCTATAGTCCAAAATGCAGCCAATTTGCATTTCAACAGTGGACTTTTCCATGAATTCTGCAAGAAACTGTGCTGTTTGCTGGAAACCAATGATTCTTGAACATATTTCTTGATATGATCATAGACAAGCAATGCCCTAGTCAAACAATTAATGTTTTCCAACCACCTTACAGTGCAAAATTTCAAAGGGAAATCCTTACATCCAGGAATCATAGTATAATTTGCACGGCGAGCAGGACTATCTTTTAATAGGTAGTACAAGTTACGCAGAAAGTGATGTATATCCCATTTCACTGCTTCAAGTCCAGTTTCCATAGCTCCATTTGACCACGTGAAGACCACATACTCCAATGTCAACTAATAACTTACCATATGGATTTTCAGTTCTAAGTTTATCTTTCAGCTTTTAAAGAAAGCTGATATTAACGTTAGGTCCATCCACTGACACTTGTAGCATGTTATCCAAGGGAAGAAGTGCACCTTTAATGAATTTCTCTAAAAGGTCATTAGCTGTTGCCCATCCTAAAAACAACACTACTAGTGGAAACTTTTTGCAGATTGACGTCCCTATAACGAACAAACTGGTCCATTTGCCCACGCTGAGCGATTTTGTTCAGTGATTCATCAAAACAAATTACAAAGTCAGTGCATTGCTTCAGATCGTCCGTTAAACACTCTTTGAAATGTGGTGCCAATCCATGGTTTATCACATAAGATGCTTTGCTTTTGCCTAAAGTAAATTTTGAAGCTATTGCACTGTCAGGAAACATTAACTGAAATGTTTAAAGACATAAAAAGACATTCGCTTGGACAACACTTCCATGGCCCATATTATTTCTGACTTTGTTACATCATCTTTCACTACATAAGCATTAAGGACACTGGGCTTTACATCATCTTTCGCAACATAAGTATTTGAGTCATTAGACTTAATATTTTCTAGAAGTACTGATTCCACATTTCCTGAGCTGCTTGATGGCAAGAGTTCGTTATTACAAAGAAGAGTTCTTTATCACAGAGGAAGTGAAAGAAGCAAGACTGGGCTGAGACATTTTAGTATGGATGTTTTTCAAATGATTAGGGCAAATTCCGTGGGTAGAGACTGTCCGACGCCCCATGTTGCTAAGCTTGAAAGTTTTAGAGCACACTTTACAAAATGCTGATTCATTGTCGCCGTTCACAGCAGCTATCCAACCAGAAAACTCAGGATTTAATTGTTCGGCCAATCATTGTTCATTAAACACACAACACTTTGACATTGCTGCAATCTTAATTGCCTTTTAACAAGGTATAACTTATATCACAAATTTCCTTCTACTCCTTTGACCTAAAACAAAAAGAGAAATGTTAACAAGTAATGTAACACAACTTACAATAATAGGTTAGGAAATACAAGGTTACATTAGTAGGAAGGGAAATTAGTGACTGTCTGCAACACCAAGTGCAAGTGTGTTGGGCGATGAGGGCGTCACTCACAGACGTCGGGTTAAAACTAGTTGTTGTCTAACTGTGATTGAAATTTCCCCGACTTTTTTTAAATATCACTGATTTTCCCTGACTTTTACCAACATTTCATGCATTTCCCTGACTTTCCCTGATTTCCCCTGACTTTCCAGAATGTGGACACCCTGCACCAATGGCTAGAAAGTAAGTTACGAAAATTAACAAATGGCGCACAAAAAGTTTCTGGTAGCAGAAGGAAGGTATCACAGACAGATTTTCAAATTGAACAGTTAAAAGAAGAGATACAGAAGGAAACATGATATAACTATGCCTTCTAGTGGAAGAATTTTGCATAATGGAAAAGTTGAAAATAGGCAAAAAGTATTCTTCATGGCAAAAGCTATGCTAAGGAAAAAACTTTTCAAATACAGCTTTTGAAAGCATAGATAGCAGGCCTCGTGAATGTCGATCACCAGTCGCCAAATGGCGACCAGACATTCCATAGTGGCTAGTAAATTTTTTAGTATAGTAGCCAATGATGGCAAGTAGATTTTTTCCCCCAAGCAAGCAACTATTTTGTCCAACTTTTCCCCCACTAGGACTCTGCTATGTATCGATACATCGCGAAAAACCGGTGTAAATTTAACATTGATGTTATGGTGTTTTGACTGACAAAACTACGATTCATCACCACCGTGATTTAAGTGCTCGCAGTGTAATCACCATCATGCGCCACCAAGCACTGTTGTTCAAACCGGTTTTTCCAGTCCGAGACGTGAATATCGGCTGATCCTCATGCATGTGCGAGTCTCCAATGTAGTTTTTTGCTGTGTCTCGTTCCAGATGCTACATCGGTAGATTGCTCATTGGAAATTCGCCTGCCAGGCAAGTAATCGTGGAGATCGTAGCTTCGCGAGCGATCCCATTTTGAGTTTCATCACGATGTATAAACAGGTTACTTATCGGGCCTCCATGTGTCGACGATGCTATCCAGAGGCCATGTGTCCCACGCGTTGAATCTCGAAAATTCACCACAGCTTAGGAACAATAGAAAGTCTGTGGCAGGGTTTTTTCACGTGAATACGTCTTTAAAATCAGACCAGTACTAGGTGGCCAGTACGGAAAGCTGAGTGTTGCAAAAAAATGGGCACCGAATTCAATCTAATAATTTCTATATTATCAAAGTGAACCAAACCAACCTAGCGCCATTCGATAGCTAAGGGAACAAAGACTTCTTAGTGACCTTGAGTTACTGCTGACCAATGGGGGGGGGGCTTTGCACTGCCCGCGCAAACTTCTAATCAGTATAAATCAGCACTGCAAAGCGCTACGACGTTGAAATTGGTCTCAAACGAAAGCTAGCATCGAGATCTGTCGTCTTAAGACATTAGAAGTAAAATCAAATACAGTGTTGGTTGTGCAACTTTAGATCGCAGTTGAAGAATTTTAAAAAATTCACAATGTCGTCATATACTTGTCGAAAAGCCAAGCAGAAATACATCGAACGTAGTCTATGTGGAAGAGCAACTCGTCAGCTTTCGATAAACATCGCAATGTCCACAGCCAAATGCATAACAAAGTATCAGGAGCGAAAGAAAATTTCTGCGGCACAGCGTGCGAGCCCATTGACGTGGAGCATCAACAATAAACCTCATGAAAACCAGTAATTTGGCACGTCTGAATAGTGACACTTTTAAACAACTTGATGATTAGATGCAATGGCACTTCAATTGAATATTTTGATCCTCAAAATGCTATTCAATTGTGGTGGGCAGATACCTTTGATGAGAAGATCAGACACAATACATATCAGTGGTAAACTGTATCAACATTATTAGTGCCACATCATGTATATATATATCCTAGCTTTTGTCCCTTTGTTTTAAATATTATTAAAAGAAATCAGACATCTAAATTAAATGGCCTCTGAAAATTAAATTACGTATGTGTAAATTAATAGTGTTCCCCGTAGATTGTTTTAGCAGGGCACAGCGCCCTGCCCGTTTTTGACATGTTAAAATTCGCCCTGCCTCCTTTTTGGACTGGTAAAATGCTAGCTGCCCTCCCCTAATTATTACCCTGCCCTTAGTCTCGTATTGCCCTTAGTCTCGTATTGCCCTTGCCATTCCGCAGTTTGCCTTGCCCATAATCGCAGCGTCAGTCACAAATGTATCATGTAACTGTCTTGCTACGTGCAGATATACGCAAACCTTACAGTTAATGAGATCTCGTGGAAATTGTAGCATTTATTTTTCGTTTGGGGGTTTCATAACCACCGTGAGCAACTCAAAGGGCGACAAACAGTCACCCGTCCTTAATTTAGGACTACTGGTTCCAAGTAAAGATAAAAATTAGTGCTCACCACTACCCACATGGCGACTGGATAAAATAGAGTGGCCGGTAGGAAAAGATGTTTTTACTCGCCAGGCTTGAAAATTTGTCTTTCCGCACGGCTGGTAGTCAAATTAATTTTTTATTACTAAAGAATTTATTTGCATTTTTCAAAAGACTCCTATAAATTTGCAAGGCATTTTCAATGACCCAACTTACACATGGAAAAAAAAAAAAACAGTGCTTTGCTCAGTAAATTAGTGGGTATGCTCTATTTATAGATTCGCTCTTCAAGAAAGGGAGACTGTTTTTTCCCCATTGAAGTTTAAGCACGAAGTAACGATAATGGACATCTCAGCTTTAGCTGGAACTCTGAAGTTTACTTTTTTTCCAAAAATGCAAGATTTTGCATTGATTAGTCACTTCCTGCTTATCAACAGAAAAAGAAGAATAATTTTATTACTTTTGTTAACAAAACATTTGAAGTTCGAAATCGGAACTTTAACTTTCCATCACTGTCTTTCATCCCCCATTGAATCTTGTTTCTTCTGCACGGTGAGCATGCAGTAGCGTCTTTGGAACTTTAATTTTGTTTTAAAAAAACTAAAATATTTTTGCTCTGCTCTTAATACAACAAAATGCTACTACAGATTCAGAAAACATGCTTTAAGTGAAATTAAATGTAAATAATCGGTACTGCATTGTTCACTCTTCATTATAATTTTACGGGTCATGGAAACAGCAGGTTCTATCATGGACTGATTTAAGTACCGATTTTAAAATTGGAGAATTTGAAAAAGGGGAAGGGACAAAATGTTTACTATAATGACTGGTTGGTTTTGAAGAGACTGTTAGAAACAAGCATTTCTAGTTATGGCACCTCTATTCATATTGTACTGTGAAATTAACTTTTTTACGGGTCTTATAGAGGCTATTATTCAAAAAAGTTGGTGGTCAAATTTTTCGAACTAAAGCCTGTTCGTCATCAGGACTACGTGACTTAGTCCTGATGGCAAACTAGGCTTTAGTTCAAAAATTTGACCACCAACGTTTTTGAATAATAACCTCTATAAGACCAGTAAAAAAAGTTAATTTCACAGTACAAGCATTTCATAAGGAAATTTTTTTTGAAAATATCAAGTTTCTCTTTTTCACTAATCGCAAGATATTAAAAACAAAAAAAAGAATACGTAGCTTAGCTTGATTATGAAAATTCTGAAAATCACGGAGCATTAATCATCCATGCTTAAAACAATCATTTTCGGACTGCAATCAAATTGAAAGGTGAAGTTTGTTTTCGTGAAGCAGCAAAATACTGGATGTTTCAAAAGAAAAGATTAATTTCATGGTTTTATCTCGGTTACCAGTGAATTCAACTCCAGTTAGAAATCAAAGGGTAATTTGTTGGCCATTAAATTAAATGCTGCCCCCCCCTCTAGGCAGCAAAACATTGGATGAAAGCAAGTTTGTTTTTTTCTTTTTGTTTTTTCAGTCGTTTGGTTTAAATAAATTACCTTCAAATAATTTTAAAGTATGTTTTCATGTATTTAATAATCTATCGATTAGAAGTATGGTAAGAAGCGTTGAATTTCACTTTTTATCCATGAATAGGCAACTAAAAAATGTTATGTTCTTCTGGTAATGGAAAAAGTAGGTCCGATTCTTACTGAGTAAATGAATGTTGTTAACGAAACCACTTCAATATTTGAAATTAATTTAAATTTACATTCCTTTGTTTTCATGAAAAAATACATTAAATGCAAAAAAAAAAATTACAAAAACCATAGAGCTTGTTGAAAAAATATTCCTGCTTCACCACTGTATGTAATTGGTATGTTTAGGATGAGAACAGGGTCAAAGGTTGATTTCAGGGAGGTGGGGTAGCAGGGTCTGGAGCTATGAGCTTATGAATACATAAAATGCCCCTTTTTGAAAAAAATGTGCCCCTTCTTCCAGATATGGTTTGTTATCACAAAGTGCCCTTTTTCCAGATCTTACGTTTTGCGCACATAACGAATATGGCCTTTTTCAGCAAAGTACCCTGACCTTTTCAGTTTCTAGGGTGAACTAATTAAGATAATAAATGCAATGATATTACAGCAATGAAAATAAATTATCAAAAAATCAATCATTTTGGAACAAAAGCATATGCAATATTTGCAGTCAATCTAATGATCCTATGCAGTAGCTGCTCTACATCTGTTTTTATGAAGTTAATGGGAGAGATGTCTCTCATTAGAAAGAAAAAAAAAACATTCACCCATTTAATTTCATAGAAACTTTAGTAGAGAAGTTACTGAATTATTATTTTTTTAAATTTCGTATGGCCAGTAGATTTTGTCATTTGACTAGTAAAATTTTTATTCCAAGAGCCACATTGTCTAGTAGAAATTTCAGCAGTTTTGCAAGGGTTGATACTTAAAAGGCATTACTTAAAGAGGATCTTCTTATTGTACATAGAAAAAATCTTATTTCCTCTATCTTTATTGTAGTGAATGGCATACAGTAAAAAAAGAAATTTCTCATTAGGTTTTTGAAAGCGGAGATGCAACTAACTGCAAATGGAAGTACACAACACCGCCTAGCAGTAGAATTGTGAACGACAAACTCAAATACAAACCTAAAATGTTCCATAAAATAAATGGTATCCGGTGTTAAAAGAATTTGTTAAATCACATTTAAAAGCACAGATATTGAGAAAAACAGATTGAATGTTTGCACCCCCTAGTGGTGAAATTGTGCATTATTTGGGAAGAAAATACACACAAGGAGTTTTCAGTTAATAGTATCAGACGGAAAAATAAGATTTTCAATCAGGATTTTAGTCCCACAGATACTGCTGCATTCCGTAAACGGAAGCGTGAAGTTACACCATCTAGTGGTAGACTTGTGCATTAAAAAAAAATTTAAATTATGAGAAACATTTTGAACTGAAAATGCTTTCCAACAAAGAAAGATTTTTTCAAATCGGACAAAACAGAGATATTGACAAAAGTAAGATATGCATTTATGCCCCATGGTGGAAAAACTATGCACTACTTTAAGCAGGAGGTTCTCAAAAGGTTTTCTGAGGTGATAGGTGTCAGTTCATGAAAGAATTTCTTCAGTAGTTTCCAGAAGCTCAGATTTTGTTGCAAATACATCAGAAGCCGAAATAAACACTTACGCCCCTGGTGGCCAAACCATTCATTACCAAAAATGAGAAATTATATGCAAAACATTTCCCATTGGGAGCTGTATCTGGTCCAGGAAGAATTTTTCAAATTGGACTTTTAGAAGCGGGGATATCCAGAAAATGATTTACCTTTACGCCCCTATCGGAAAATCTGTATATTACTTGAAAATGAGGCTAATTAAAATAGTCTTCAATATAAATGACATCGAAAGGAAAAAAAAAAATTTCAGATATTTAGAAGCAAATATGTGAAATAAGAGTGGAAGACATCATGATCAGAGTTAAATCCCTGAAATGGCAGTGGGCTGGACATACTGCCAAAAGGACAGATCATCGATGGACAGCCGAAATTTTAGATTGGATTCCAAGGGACAGGAAAAGACCCAGAAGAAGACCACATGGGAGATGGGTGGATGAAATTCGAAAGTATGCAGGGGTGACATGGAGGAGACTGGCACAAGACAGACCGTTGTGGAGGAAACTTGGGGAGACCTTCGTCCAGCAGTGGATTGATAATGGTTGATGATGATGATGATATGAAATAAAATGTATTTTGAATTCAATGGGACCTGCATTTATGCCCTCTAGTGGCGAAGTTGTGCATCAGAAAAAAACGGAATTAAAGGATCATCATTCTCACATTTCAAGCTTCCCAATACAAAAGGAATTTTACAAATCTAACTAATAGTTGCAGAGATATAGTGTCCCTTGGCCGGACAAAGTTATAACAACATACACAAGACCTTTTTTTTTTTTTTTTTTTTTTACAAAAGATGTGCTAATAATGCAGCTTCAGTAGTGCTAACAGACTAAAAAACAACAACGGGAGTGGGGAGGGAAATTTGTCAGACATAAGTTATATCAGTAGAAAAATCTACTACAAAACACTGCGTAGGGACAAAAAAGCAGGAATGGATAAAATTTCAGGACATGTAACAGAATTTTAGGACATTTCCAGGACTTTTGCAGGACAACATGGAATTCCCAGACTTTTCCAGTTAGTCCAGGATGGGTACAAACCATGAAATAATATTGGTTTCTCAATGTCAAATTGGTGAATTATCACTGATATTTTGAACAGTCATTTTATTTATTGCTGTGCTCATCACTGCTGTTGATGGAAAAAGATGTGAATTCCTCAGGTTTTAGCAAAACATTGAGGTATTCACTGATGCATCAAAACTTTCTACCGATATACAAGGGCACATCGGTAAGTATGCACCGATGTGCCCATTCCTACTTCGGACTTCTGAGTTAGGCCAGTTATAGCCATGGAAAATGCTTGTAACACAAGCCTGCCAGCAGGGGAAAAAATGTTCCCATAACCGTTTTTTTCAACGAGCTTCACCTCAGTTGCCACTAGTGATAATGTGCAGTGATTGAAATGCATCAGTCAGACCATTTTGATAAAAACAGTTCATAATGATGTAAAAAAAAGCACATTAGTTAAGCAATATTCAAGATGCCTCTTACATTAAAATATTTTTAAGATAAACTTTTTTGAGAGTGAAGATACCAAATGTTACAGTTCAAAATATTTTTGTGAAGATACCGCCCAACAATATCAAATGCTTCCTGGATGAATCCCTGAGGCAGCATTAAATATGCTACAATGCTATTACCGCTGGAATGCAATTTTCTTGCACTGTCATAGGGAATGGGAATGTTTGACTATAAAGAAAAATACCAACCCACATATCAGAAAATACAATTTTGTAAGATTAAGTAACTTTTCATACCTTCGATTTTTATTTATTTTGTTTACTTTCTTTGAGGTTTAAGGTGGTTCTACCTAAAATCTCTGCCTTATGTTTCCAGTGGTATAACATTTTTTACATATTTTCTTTGCAATTAATGTATTCCCAAAGATGAAAATTTGCACATCGATAAAACTAACTTTAAGTTATAGCATGGGATACTTAATACTTGCTAAAACATAACCATAATTATATTAAAAATCAATAATTTTTCTTTGAGTAATGCTAAGACCTGTTGACGGCACGACCTGTACATTGACGACGTCAGTAAACAAACAAATGTGGATTGCTTAATTATGGTTGTTTTAGCAAGTTATCCCATGCTATAACTTAAAGTTAGTTTAATTGATGTGCAAATTTTCATCCATGGGAATATATTAATTGCAAAGAAAATATGTAAAGAAGTTTTACCATTGGAGACATAAGGCAGAAATTTTAGGTGGAACCACCTAATTGACCATCATGAGATGAGCAACTTTATGGGAGTTGTACATCTTATCTCAGTTGTACATCTTTCATTCAGGGCCACTGGCTCCAGAGAAGGAAAAAATCCATTCCTGTGGGTTTAAGATACAATACATTCGCAGATGCTGTACAAACACACCACCCATGCCACATCCAGGTCCACTTGGAAAAATGGTCAGGAACCAGTGTTCAGTCCACTGCACAACCAGCGTGGTCCTATGCAATTCAGTAGCTACTGAAGTACCATCATTAGCATTTATGAAATGTTCTTGTACTAGGAAAACCAGTAATTAAAATGTGAAATTCATCTAACTTCAAAGTATTCTGTTTATTTACACTAATCCAAAAACAAGCCCCACTCCACTCCCGAAATCCAGTATTTTTTTATTTTATTTTATTTTTTGATTGGAGGTTTAACGACCACCGTGAGCAACTCAATGGGCTATAAGCAGTCGTCCGTCCCTAATTTAGGGTTACTGGTTCCAGGGAAGGGAGAGAGCCAGTGCCGTAAGACAAACACAACAACCCTGACTCAACGGGATTCGAACCCGGACCCCTTACAGACGAATGATCCGAGGCCATCGCTTAGACCACTACGCCAACGGGGCGGCAATCCAGTACTTCTACTCAGGTTGTGACTAACACAAAATGAATTGGCAATTTATTTTGGCAAATAAAATTCAATGAAAATATGAAGTAGTATTGCTTAAAATTGTTTGTGATTAAAATAGTCAGGCTTCAAGCTAGGGCCGTAGCTGGGGGATTGCCAGAGGAGGCTCCTGAAAAGTCTTCAGAGCATCCTCTAGGAAAGACTCTTCAAATGTAATAAAAATTAGCACTTGCCATATTCAGAAAAAAAAAAAAAATAACTAAAAGAATTTCAGTACCACACTTAAAAAACTGACCACCATTGGGCACCTGAATTACTAGACTAGAAGGACAAAAAGACGAGATATGGATGGTGTAAGCGCTATATATCAATCAGGCCTGAGGGAAAAGCTTGCAAATCAGCTGATTCAAGAACATGTCCATACAGAAGTTTGTTTAAGATACAATACATTCGCAGATCAATGTGCAATTATAAACTGTTACAATCGTACACAGTATGCCACTCCATTCCCCGTATTTATTAAGATTACTCATTTTTAAAAAACGTTTTGCATTCAATAATGTTTACTGGAAAAAGTTTAGGGCCAAATAAATATAGATGTTAAAATGCAAAAATATGAATCAAAGGAGCACAAACATTGAAAAGCAAGTCAATGACTACAAACTGCATCACACAACACAATGAGAAACCAATACATGTAATCGACATAATTAGAATAGTCATGGCGTGAAAGAAGGGAAATCTACCGCAATGGAAAACAAATACATGTAATCAATAAATTATAATAGTCATGGCATGAAAGAAGGGAAATCTACAGGTCTCGAAAGTTTAAATATAACAGAAACGTAATTGCAAAACATACCATTACTACATATGTATATTTGCAGACCCCTGTACAGCTTGAAAACATGTTTCTTCATTGAATAAATTAGATTCTGTAGTTTCTGGTTAATACAGCTTTCAGTTAGTAGTTTACTACTTATCATATAAAAACTAATCAGTATGCAATCTAAAAATGAATCAGTATGTTAGCTTTGGTTGTCCTTGAATGATTTTTTTTTTTTTTTTTTGAGTTTTTAAAAACATTTTGTCTGAATGCTTTTTTTTTTTTTAAATCGCCTTGCCTAGACAAAACGAACAACAGTTTTGCATTATATAAAGGATGCTTTTGTTCAATTTAAACCAAATTGACTATAAACATTTTTTTTAATAACACTTGAAAATTTCAAATTTGGACTATCAGAAACTATTTTTGAGTCATTTCATTCTAAAAAAAAAAGTCCCCAAGGTACCTCAACTTTTGGTGTCATTAAGGGTATCAAAAGAGGAGGTACGCTCAGGATACACATACATATTCTTAAAACAGTATTGATGTGCTTATTAATTTTTTATTAAATACTTCCATAATATATTACATATTTTAACCTATAATATAGGTTAAAATAAATTCATGAAAGTACCAAAAACTTTTCTAGACTCCCCTAGAATTCAGCACTGGTCAGCTACAGCCCTATTTCAAACCAATAGATTATCGACAATAACCCTGGAATGAAACTCTTGATACTCCTTAATATCTGGCCTTAAGAGTACATAAAAGATTCAACTTCATAATATTTACAAGTGGAATGCCTAAGAGAGGCCTATAAAATTCTAAATTGACTTTTTTTTTTATTCTTGAATGTAAACAACGTACCATCTCAATCAGTTGCAGCACAGACTTTATTTAAATTCATACTAACCAACTTACTTGCTGTCACAACGAAAACAAACTTTCATATCAATAGAGAATTACATTAACAACTGATGCTATGCTAAAACTATGGCCAAGCAATTAGTGAATAGTTCATACTGCTACTTAAGATTCCAGTTTCAAGAGAAAGTGGATTCTATTGGTGGTACTTAACAATTATATGAGCACTCAAAAACTGGGGCCCAATCATGTTTACAATAATATATTACTGTATCTCATGGAAAACTTTTCTTTCAAACATTTCACAAAATGCTTAAAAAAAAAAAAAAAAAAAAAAACATTTCCTCCTGTGAACAGTGAAACCAAGTTTGATCAAAACAAAGTAACTCTATATTTTAAAATAACAAAAGGTAGTATGGCTATGGTGGTATAATTTAATCAATATGTTTAAAGTATTAATAGTTAATCATGTACTGCTATGACTGAAGTATTAATATTTATATATAATTAAGTACATATCACTTCTAGAATTGAATTTAGGCTTCAAGTTTATTTCTTGCATATGTCAAATACTTGACAAATGAAAAGCATGAAAAAGTATTCATTTATGAATAAATTTTCAAATATTCAAACATTTCAGCTATACCATTACTACACCAACATTGTGACTTCCAAAATTATTGGAAAACACAGCATGCCACTCACTGCATATCACTTTTAACTAGTAGTCAATCTACTTGAATTTGCTTTGGCAGGGTTGCTAAGAACTAAATCCCTTACAGTATAGATCCTAAACATTTAACTCAGATCCTCTTATTTCACAATTAATGGAAGCCAAAATAATTTCTATATGCACAGGGCAGGCTGGACCATAGGGGCAACCGGGGCGGTGGCCCCGGGCCCCCGCAGTTTAGAAAACAAAATAATTTTCGGTAAAAAAAATTTAACTAGATTTTTTTTTACTTTTGGGGCGCAAAGTCCTTAAAAATATATTTTTGAAGTTTTTTTGTTTGTTTCCAATCTCCCCATTTTTGAAAACGTTATCCCCCCTGTTCATCGTACGGACACTGAGATTTGCAGATTCGAAATGATTTTTGTAACCACCTCAATCTTTTCCGCATTCATGAAATAGCAAATTAAATTTCATCATTTTGTGGTACCCTACTTTTATATATCCAGCAATTTGTGTGAAAACCTGATACTTAAATTTAAGGAAATAAAAAGAACAATATCCAAGTTACTTTCGGACTACATGGGGAGGTTACTTTTCAAACATTACCAGAAATTGAAAAAAAAAAAAAAAGAAAAAAAGGCAACTTTCATATATGAATGCCTATAACAGTTTAGAATGTCACTAATTTGTTAGTTACTCCACTGTGCATTAAAAATCAATCACTAAACATGTATCAGGGGGAAATATTGTTTATACCAATTTATTTTAGAGGGATCCTTATATTTCCTATACAAAAATATTTGCAATGAGAAAATATTTGCTAAGCAGGTATCTTTATCATTTTGTGAATAAGCTGTTATAAGAGTCACAATGCAACCTAAACCTCTTCTCCCGTGGAAAGAAAATCCTAGATTTTAATACTTTTTACTCTTTCTTTCTCTCTCTCATTTTCTCTATCTGTCTTCCTCTCTTTCTTTCTCTATCCCTCTCTCTTTATCAATCTCTTTTCTCTCCCTTCCTCTCTCTCCCTTTTTTTCTCTCTCCCTTTCTTTCTCTCTCCCTTCCTGTTTTCCTCTCTCTTTCTTTCTCTATCTCTTTCCCTCTCTCTTTTTCTATCTCTTTTCTCTCCCTTCCTCTCTCTATTCTCTCTCTCTCTCTGAACTTTCAGTCCGTATTATGGTCTTTTTCTTAAGCTTAAAGTAAATACTTCTTTGAGATAATCGTTTTGTCTTTACGGTAGTATTCGTGTGTCTTCCTCACGAACGATAATTTTCAGAAACGACTTTATTAAAATATGAGATTTATTTTTTAGTGCCCGCAATGAAACTTCGCCCAGGGCCTGGCAAGAGCTCCATTCGGCCCTGTATATGCAAATAACTCATACCCTCGTTTGTTAGATGTTCCACGTTACAAATTCCACGTAATATTTACTAACACTTCCTGCTTACTGAAACAAATTTGCAAAGATACCTTTAATATCGTATTAAAAAATTTTGAGCTGGCAACCAAACAAACCAGTTAAACTTTTAAACGTCAGCAATATCAATAACGTGATAACTTGAATAACTTTTAAGTGCGCCAACTGTGGGGTAAACAGAACATTTATTTACGCAGGCATTTTGATAACCCATAAATACATACGTAAATGGACAAATGTTATCAACTTACCAGATAAATTAAAGATGACAAAACAATTTCAGAATAATTATTGTCCTTAAAAAGTAACTAGTGCTGCAATTATTTATGCCAAAATATACAGCACAAGTAACATGCGCCCAAATTCGGTTGGTCACTGTACAAAAGACCGAATGTTCTTACTTCTCAAAGGTGCTTCAGTTGCCATTTGCAGTGAGCTCTTCCTTACCCCTCCTGGTACGTACTTCCTTCCTGTAAGAAGAAAAACCATGCAACTCTCAATGCGACAGCTCATCATCGGATAGGGGGAAAAGATACCATTGATGAGTTTCAATCTAACTTTGGTTATCGAACAGCATTATTTTCCAGAAGAAACGCAGAAATAACAACTCGATAAACTTGATGTAGAATAAGAACGTCGTGAGTATGTTTTACTTACTAAACATTGGTCAAGTTCGTGGTCAATTGACGCTTTGGAACATTCATAATGATTAACAGCGTTGCTCACACCTGCTAACTTTTATTAATAATATTAAAACATGGCAATATTTTTGACTTTCATAGAAAAATTCGAACGATTCTCCATTTTCGTAGAGTTAATGTGACATATCTAATTGATTCCACCGTTGTCATCATCCCATGACTGCATGGGAATCTGTTGCAAAGGTAGAAGTAGCTCCCAAATTTGTTCCACAGTTTCTAAGATATACTAAATCATCTCACAGTACAAGTCACATTAATTTAGTCTATTCTGTATTAGAAGAGCATTAACATTTTTTTTTTTTTTTGATTGGAGGTTTAACGACCACCGTGAGCAACTCAATGGGCTATAAGCAGTCGCCTGTCCCTAATTTAGGGTCACTGGTTCCAGGGAAGGGAGAGAGCCAGTGCCGTAAGACAAACACAACATCCATGCCTCACCGGGATTCGAGCCCGGACCCCTTACGGACGAAAGATCAGAGGCCAGCGCCTTAGACCACTGCGCCACCGGGGCGGCCATTAACATTTGCAAGTCCTTAGTAAGTATCAGTAATCACTTGCCTAAGAGAAGCAAGATTTCCAATTAATCTTCGCTCCGCAATGCTTCAATACAGACTGTGATAATTTTACTAATACCAAATCCAATAGATTATCCTTAATCACATAAATGGAGCGAGAAGATGCCAATACAAACCAAATAAATATGAGAAAGGATGGAAAACTTAAAAATACAAAACTCCTATAGATTGCACAAAGTGAGCCGTAAACGCAGTCATTGTTACTATATACTGATTTCTTTTGAACGCTCTTAAGATGTTTTGTTTAAATGCTTATATGTATTTTTATTTTACTTTATCTTTATTTGTTTGAGATTTAACGACCAGCGTAAGCAACTCGATGCACTATAAGCAGTCACCCGTCTCTAATTCTCTAATTTAGGGGCACTGGTTCCTGAGAAGAGAGAGAGAGACCAGTGCCGTGAAACAAACACGACATCCATGTCGTGCCAGAATTTGAACCCGGGCCGCAGCACCCATGGCGCTGTGGTCTAAGCGATGGCTTCTGATCATTCGTCCGAAAGGGGTCCGAGTTCGAATCCTGGTGAGGGATGTTTTGTTTGTCTTACGGCACTGGCTCTCTCCCTTCCCTGGAACCAGTGGCCCTCAATTAGGGACGGGCGACTGCTTATACCCCATTGAGTTGCTCACGGTTCTCATTAAACCTCCAATTAAAAAAAAAAAAAAGAAAAACAACAACTGCAGGTTATTCTTAACCATCGCACAACAGCAGACTACATCATTGAGCAGACCAAGGCGGTTCAAATCTCCAAAGAGCAGACTTTGCAATAGCTGTTAGAGCTGTGCGAGGCATGAAGTTGGCAATTTGCTTTTAATTTTAGCAAAGTTGTCTTTCTTTATTATATTAATCGTTTATATACTGTTCTCAAGGATATTATAAGTTGATTTACCAATGTTTAGGGCGTTACGGCTACTTCCAGGTATTTAGAATTTAGGAAACATTTCGGCTTGACTTCTGGGTAATGAGCGTAAGTACAAGTGTTTTTCTCATTCTGCAGGTTTTTTTATTATTGGAGGTTTAACGACCACCGTGAGCAACTCAATGGGCTATAAGCAGTCGCCCATCCCTAATTTTGGGTCACTGGTTCCAGTGAAGGGAGAGAACCAGTGCCGTCCGTAAGGGGTCCGGGTCCGGGATCCGAACCCGGACCCCTTACGGACGAATGATCAGAGGCCATCGTTTAGACCACTGCGCCACCGTGGTGGCTCGTTCTGCAGGTAAAACCGCCGTGTAATTTCACAGTTTTTAAAGTTGTGTGTATGCTAATCTAAGTTTAGTGACGGGTATTAACCTAATTTTAGCCGCCCCGGTGGCGCAGTGGTCTAAGCGATGGCCTCTGATCATTTGTCCGAACGGGGTCCGGGTTCGAATCCCGGTGAGGCATGGATGTTGTGTTTGTCTTACGGCACTGGCTGTCTCCCTTACCTGGAACCAGTGACCCTAAATTAGGGACAGGCGACTGCTTATAGCCCATTGAGTTGCTCACGGTGGTCGTAAAACCTCCAATCAAAAAAAAAAAAACCTAATTTTAGTGACTTTTACAGAGATCTGCCCTTTTTTTTTTTTTTTTTTTTTTTAATTGGAGGTTTAACGACCACCGTGAGCAACTCAATGGGCTATAAGCAGTCGCCCGTCCCTAATTTAGGGTCACTGGTTCCAGGGAAGGGAGAGAACCAGTGCCGTAAGACAAGCACAACATCCATGCCTCACCGGGATTCGAACCCGGACCCCGTTCGGACGAATGATCAGAGGCCATCGCTTAGACCACTGCGCCACCGGGGCGGCAGATCTGCCCTGTTAAAATGAAGAGAATATGATAGTGTACGCAAATTAATGTTAAGCTGTAATACCCCAATATTACTTTATCATAGATATATTATGATTTTGACTTTTCACCTGTGAACACGCACATGTCTTGAAAGATTACTTTTCCGAGGAAATTGCTTGGAACATACATCATGTCGAAAGAACAACAACTCCTGAAGAGAAAAAATAAATAAAATCTGAGCAGCTGTGGAGACATTTCTGGTAGAGGGCGCTGTCACTCCGTGGAGGCGAGAGGAGAAAAAAATCGTGTGTTTTGAACTCGGAAAAGGCGAAGTCGTGTGTTTTGAACAAGATGGAACTCAAGAGTAAAAATAACGCAGGTGTTTTATGTTACGTATCTTTTAGTCTGTGTGCGGTCGATCATGTGTTGTGCTAACTATATGTTAGATGTTTACTTGAGTCTCGTGTGATTCCTTGGGTCAACTTTGGCGGAATTATATATTTCCTGTGGATTAATGTGCTATTGTCAACTGATATATAACGACCTCAACCACCCGCGATTCCAGAGCCGTCGTCCAAAAATGAATGGCAGGTAAGGTCTTTTTTCTTTAATACTGTGGATTCCTGATTGATTTGAACGGCGACACCATACACATCACATTGGTAAGGCTTTTCACCTGAATGAACAAGCATATGCCTTGAAAGATGACTTTTCTGAGCAAATTGCTTAGAGCACACATCACATTGATGAGGCTTTTCCCCTGTGTAAAGGGGGAGGATGGGTTGTGAATTGTTTGGAGCATACATCACATTGGGTAGGCTTTTCCTTCGTGTGAATGAGTAAATGCTTCGTGCACCTACTGTGGTTCAGAGGAAATTCTAGAATATTTATTCGTTGATTGTAACTTTTCAAAACATATCTGGAATTGTTACATCAATATTTAAATTATAAAGATAAATTTTCGACTCACCAAATCTTATATCATCTTCCTCTTTCCTGCTCTGAATCCAAAAATTTAATAATACATCAAGTAATTGCAAAATATGACCTTTGGAAAAACAGAAACGCTTTATCTTTTGAACAACAATCTAAAAATACAGAGCAAATCAAAGTTTCCACAAAATGTGAGCTTAGAAGGTATTTGGAGTTTGAAACCAGAAATAACGGTGCTCAAAAGACTTTTAATAAATCGAAGCCTTTGGCTCCAGTTATTTATAAGAAAGGGTCGAAAGTTCTTAATAAAATTATAGAGTAACTTATTTTAATTTCAAATATTTGTAGCTAAGATGTTAAACGATATAAAACTTAAAGATATGCCATTCTCTTAAAAACATATTATTTCGGCTCCCGATATAGTGACAGTATTTTGCTCAAAACATTTGAATATAATACTTAATTCAATTTTGACTATATTGCTAACTTTTCAACAATTTACTGACTAATAGTAAAATATACATAGTAATTCATTCCACATACGGGAATACTATAGATAAAGAATAAAAATAACTGGCACTAATAATTGTAATGTAGAGGATCCATTGATGTTTTTTCAATCTTATCTTTCATATTTCCTGTGCTATTGTTTTACATCACTTTCCTGTCCTTTCTTGTTTTAAACAATTATTTTGCTTATTCTACTTTTTGTTATTTTTTTTTCCTGAAATGCCTTTGACAGGAACCTCATACGTTTGTAGAGTGTTCTTCAATGGGATTCCTAGATAAATTGTATACTTCCTGTTACCAACGGTCACTCTTGCACAGGCTCCCACCTCCTCAGTTGGTTGTGGACTCTGGATGGAAGTATGAGAAAATATTAGTTATTACAGGATCCACTCTTATGAATATTTCATATTTCAAAACTTAAAAAAAAATTAAAAACAAAATTTTATTCTTTACTAAAAGTATGCATGAATGTGAGAATAAATGCTAAAATAAGGTAAAAGATTAATAGTTTCCTAAAACAGTTCTTTAACAGTCCCTCATGCGTCGGACTTTTGTAAGTTTCGGACATGAGGTATATATTAAAAAAACAGAACATTTTTTCGAGCAAATTGGACGGAACATACATCACATGTGTGAGGCTTTCCCCGTGTGAATGAGTAAATACTTCGAAAGAACACTTTTCCCAGCAAGTCGTTTAGAGCATACATCACATTGGTGAGGTTCCCCCCCCCCGTCTCAATGAGTAAATGCTTCTAAAGATCACTTTTTCGAGCAAATTATTATTTTTTTATTGAAAGTTTAACGACCCCCGTGAGCAACTCAATGGGCTATAAGCAGTTGCCCGTCCCTAATTTAGGGTCACTGGTTCCAGGGAAGGGAGAGAGCCAGTGCTGTAAGACAAACACAACATCTATGCTTCACCGGGAATCAAACCCGGACCAGTTTCGGACGAATGATCAGAGGCTATAACTTATACCACTGCGCCACCGGAGCAGCGCAAATTATTTGGAGCATACATAACATTGGCGAGGTTTTTTTCCGTGTGAATGAGCAAATGCTTCGAATGTTCACTTTTTCGAATAAATCGTTTAGAGCATACATCGCATTGATGAAACTTTTCAGCCGCCCCGGTGGCGCAGTGGTCTAAGGCGATGGCCTCTGATCATTCGTCCGTAAGGGGTCCGGGTTCGAATCCCGGTGAGGCATGGATGTTGTGTTTGTCTTACGGCACTGGCTCTCTACCTTCCCTGGAACCAGTGACCCTAAATTAGGGACGGGCGACTGCTTATAGCCCATTGAGTTGCTCACGGTGGTCGTTAAACCTCAGAAAAAAAACTTTTCACCCGTCTAAATGAGTTAATGCTTCGAAAGATCACTTTTTCGAGCAAATCCTTTGGAGCATAAATCACATTGGTAAGACTTTCCCTCATGTGAATGAGTAAATGCTTTTCGAGTAAATTGCTTAGAACATACATCACGTTGGTAAGGCTTTTTATCTGTGTGCATAAGCATATGCTCCGAAAGATGACTTTTCTGAGTTTCTATTAGAATTTTTTCCTCTGTTAGCACAACAAAATGTCATACTGTTCAGTGCCATTCTGTAAATCAAAAAGGGAAATTAAGTTGGTCATATCTAAATTGACTTCATATACGCGCTTTACTACTAAATGCTCTTCGGAAATTAAAAGATTTCATATTAAATGTTTCTCCTTTGCTTACCTGTGTAACTGCAGGAGGTTGTCGCCCGGGATTGTTGTGATATCCGTAAGCGCAACAACACACCATTTCTATAAAAGATAACTTCAAATTTCGAAAATCAAACTTCTCACGTGCGTAACCCAATGGCTCAAAACCACCATCTGAGGCTTAAGATGGCCGTCACACCGTCAGCGTCGTCTGCTAAGAAAGCTTCAAGTTTGTGACGTCATACTTTCTCTTCTTATTCCTACCTCCATGTTATACCCCATCGAGTTGCTCACGGTTGTCGTTAAACCACCAACCAACCAAAAAAAATAGCCGCACCCACTTGGAGGATTGGTCAGAAGCCAGTGTTTAGACCACTGCGCCACCAGGGCGGCACTGTTCGTACTGGGGATAAAGCAAGGTATGTAGATTAGAGAGAGGGAGGCCCGTCCGCAAGTCAACAGGTATTGGCTGACCTCCACGACGCACCCGTGACGTCAACGGTGCGCTGACTCGGAGCAGGACTTGTCTGACTGACCTGAGGCACGGTGTATGATAAGTCAGGTGATACGACTCTCCGTACTGTCAATAGTTTCAAAGACGGACTGTTAATGTCACAGCTCGCCAGGGGGCGCTCAGGAGTTGTGGGCCGATAGTTCATGCTAACCATCATAGGATTACATGCTAAATCGGTATTTCTCTTGAGTATTTTTTATTTATTACTTTGTATAATAACTGTATATTTATGAAGTTCCAGAAACGTTGAAGTTTCTGTACAGAAGGTAAAGTACGTCAACTCTCTTTTTACTTAAAGGGAGATGAATTTATAGTGCAGCTAAATGCCGGACTAGGATCTGTTCAATTCTGTTTTAGGTATGAGACGAAGGTTTTTTTATTTTTTTTTATTGGAGGTTTAACGACCACCGTGAGCAACTCAATGGGCTGTAAGCAGTCGCCCGTCCCTAATTTAGAGTCACTGGTTCCAGGGAAGGGAGAGAGCCAGTGCCGTAAGACAAGCACAACATCCATGGCTTACCGGTATTCGTACCCGGACCCCTTTCGGACGAATGATCAGAGGCCATCGCTTAGACCATGCGCCATCAGGGCGGCATGAGACGAAAGTGTTTTGTACCGAACAATCGGTTATCGGACAGGTTATGCGACATATAAATCAACCTTTAATGACCAAACAGTGTTGGAAAAGTGGCGGCAAGCATTAGAATGTGATACCTATTTCCACAGCTCACAATGTGGGAAAATTTTACTTTAAGAGCATTAACCGTTGCTTAAATGTAGGATCACTAATTTTATCCCATGATATCAAATATATTCAGCGTACTATATATGCACGCAAGTCGGGGAAAGCTCCGCAGAGAAAAAGTAGCCATTTTGCCATGATGCACTTTCTCTGTCGTCATCGCCAGCACAGATGGAGGGAGAGCCTTATTCATCAGTATGATTAGACACAAAAATAAAACAAATGTGTAAGATATATTGCTTATTACTAAATGAAAAGATCAATAGTGAAAGATTTCTCAAATAGAAGATTAATCAAAATTATTTTTTGCGAAAACTTCGGTAAGTTTTCAAAACCAACAGTTTCCGTTAACGACGCTCCAATGACTTACGCAAAAACTGATATTCCATGTTAAAATTGCTCCTCCGAATGTACAGTACTATCTCATTTTACAAGAAGTACAAATTTTTTGACGATAAAGGGTCTATTCTTTATTGCCTCAGTAAAAAACTCAAGATCGTCTGCTCAGAAATCTTCACGTTAGAGTACTCACTCTGTGGCTAAAAAAATATATATATAACGCTTATTTGATAAATTCCATGTGATAGGCACAGAAATGCATGTTTACGAAACATTCCAGGTTATTGTTTTTTTAATTCCAAGCAAAATAGCATTCGTAAAATACGAATGTTTTTGTCGTTTCCTCCCATAAGAAAGCATGGGTTGTATCAAATCATCGGCCCACACGTTCGTCGCGCCATCTAGTGACAAGTGACATTGAAGGACGAATTTTGTTTCCACAGTTGTATCACCTTACTGTCATACACCGTGACCTGAGAGAAGTTTCTGTAAAAACGTATTCATAGCACCACGCAGTTTACCAATACCACCAGTGTTTATCCCTAAAAATTTACATTTCTTCTGAGTGATTAAAGCAAATTGCATAAATGAAATAAAAAGGAAATGTAGTAAATAAAAATAAAAATATGAAATAAATAGGTGATGTAGTAAATAACGCCCAGAAGAAATCGCGACTCGTTCACACAAAAAAATAAATAAAAAATAACCAGTTTCATTCTGTTGATAGCTAGCCAAAGTTTTTGATTTGATGCCATGTCTATTTAGTAAATAATCAAATGGCGGCAACAACTACTCATCGCTTTTTTTAGTTAATGCTTATTTTTATTTAATTAACTTTTGGACACTAACACTAGTCTAATGAAAGTAAAATTGTAATGAAAATAAAACTTGTTTAAAGTTTCCGAAAAGTTTGAGTAGTAAACAACATAAATGGAAGCGTACCTTGAATAAGAATTCTTGTTTTTCCTCATGTACTTTGCTTCTCATCCACTAAAGCTGCACTTTTCATCCACTGTTTGGCCTTTTTCTTTGTTTTATTTGCCACTTGCGTTTTTAAGGTCTGATTTAAGAACTTCACTCGGATGAAAATTCGAAGCCTTGAATACAACTTTAAAGCTTTCTCGTCAACATGAGGGTACAATTTTTTTAATTCTTTGAATAAGCATTTAACTATTCCGGTTTTTTTAAATTTGATTCCGTGAATTCTCGTAAAGTGCTCCTCAAAACGTTTGATTAGTTCAAACCACTGATTAGATGGCTCTGTAAGTCCTCCTCTGTTCACTGCTTGTAACCATGACGATATATCTTTCTCTTCAGTTGCTTCTTTAGCTAGTAAGGGTAATTTAACGTGAAAGGATATGTATCCTGCTATGTATTTCAAAGCATCTTCCTCTTTTTTCTCCAGTGCCACATCCTGCATGCATTCGTTACTTGTTTGACCATTCATATTTACAAATCCCAAGTCAGTAGTTTCGGGAAATTTTGTGGTGACGTTTTGTTTCAAGTCAGGTTGCAAACCTTTTAAACAAAGAGTTGTCATGAAAGTTTCGTCTCTCTTTTTTACGTTTGAGTGTAGAGAAGGCCCAATGAGTTTGCCACTCAGTAGCAAAAGGCGCAATCTATACTTAAATTCACTGGGCAAAGGATGATCATATGCATGTCCCGTACCTCTGATTTGTGAAAATAAATTTTCCAGGCAATCTTGGTTTAATCTAGTGGTGAGGAGGAAATGAATGCCTACACCACTTTCAGTTATATGCTCATAAAGGCTGATTAAAGATGTTATGGAAACAATAAAACCTTGCTGAAATGGCAAAAGATGTTTTTTCCGCACACTCGCATTTGCGTTATCGAATCTTTCATGCTTTCTAGAACGTTTTTCTGTTCCTGTATATTAGTACCATAAGGTCGCCTTAGACGAACAACGAGAATTTAGTACGTCAAGTGAGTCATTCACAAGTTGAACGAAGTTTGCTACTTCCGTTTCATTCGGAAAAACGTACCTAATCACTGAGGCAATGTGATGCGAAAAAAGTTGGGCGGCAAGTGAAACGTTCATTCGTTTAGTACCTCTAACATTGACATGAGTAATACTGAATTTAGGGCACAGTTTCAGTTCTTCATTTTCTTTCTCAAGGAGAGTTTGGAAAATATTTTTATTGATGACAGTTCCCGTTTTAAGCTTTATCCCACTGTCGAGTAAGTGGTTTCTTAACAGCTTTAGAAGATGAGGCACATCAGCAAATACAAATATAGGACTTGCATTATCCACTGGGTTCGGAAAAGAAGTTTTGTATAAGTTGATGCCAAGTGTTTTCCACAGTGACTGGTTACCGCCACCCAAATACGATGTCATGGCTACAATCTGGAATCCAATTTTTTTCGATTTCTGTAATGATGTGAAATAAGGTATCTTTCGTCATTCTGCAATCAAAATCATAAAAAACAGGTTGTTTCCATGAATATGTCAAGCCCCTTATCATGACAACTTGAACAGATTTATGAGGACCCATGACCGTATCTTCAGCATGATCGTACACCATCTTTCCATCAATACTCATTTCATCCATTAATAAAACGCAAAATCTTTCAAATCGAGTTAGATTTTTGGCATTCTCAGCCATTATTTGGAAGACCTCCCAGAGAAATCCTGGAGCAAACTTAACGTGAGACACCCATTTTTTTAAAGTACTTATACCAGGCAACGGAATATGCATTTGGCTCCGAATGAAAGAATATGAACGCTTTGATAAGCCGCGCAGAGTCAGAGCCCTAACTATATCATCTGGTGCCCAGTTAGTTCTTTTCTCGTTAAAAGTGCTCGCACTTGGGTTTCAGAAAAAACTCCCCGTAACAGGGCATTTACTTCATTTTGAAATCTTTTTCTTTTCTTCTGCTGTGTTATTTTTCTTGGGTTTTATCTTTTGTAATTTGGAAATTCTAGAAGACATCGTACGAATCTTCATATATAAATGTTGTGCCCTATTTTGCCAAAATAAACACTGTTTCCTTAAACTGCCACTGGATTTAGTGAGGTCATTTACTCGGGCATTCAGTTCAGCAATTTCCTGGTTTTTGATTTCAATATCCTCTATTGATAAAAATGGCAGATGATTACTATTATCTACTTCAGGACGCACATCTTCTGTAGGTGAACATAACTTTAATATTTTTGGAGGGATATTCTCAGTAACTTCTAACTCATAACGTTTTAGTTCTCTGTTGTGAAGCCTCTTCATTCGTTTCTTGCATTCGGGTACAGGCGGTGAGGTCGTTTTGCAAATACTTACATGAGGTGCAACACCTTTCTTCAATCGTTTCGTACTATTACCTCCCAATAACTCACTTTTCAGATCTCTTATAAAGTCTTCATCCGCGAAATGCGATGAACATATTCTTGCATTTTCAACATTGAAAACATCTTCACGACGACACGCGTTCAACCACGCCTTTCTTTGAAGCACATCTTTCGGAAAACGATGATAGGTAACACCCGAAGCAGTTTTTTCGTGGTTTTTACAACTTGCAACGGCGCAGCCTGGCATGGCTTTTTTAAACGTTTATTTTGTTATCCAAGCAAACACGTACTTACACTATACGTAAGATACAATGTAATTAAATATATTTTAACTGCACGTTAAGATAACTATTTACAAAGATGTACAAAGAAAATTTAAGCAAAACCACATGCAATATGTGTGTGTTAGCAAATAATCAACACAGTAACAAGCCAACGAACAACGAGTATGACTAAACACAATGAAACACGAACGGCGATAATTTGCTCCCAGTGCACCGGTGACGTCTCAACAACAGCGCTCCCTCACCACAAGTTGCCACTGCATCCTGAAAACCGGTTCTCTGGCCTACCTCTCTCTTTACATACCTTGGGGATAAAGGACCAAGTGTGTTGTTGCGCTGAGGGACTCCTGGTGGCTGGTGTCTCGTCCTGTTTTCACGGTGATTACTCATTTTTGCTTGGTATTTTACATCAGTGATTTACCCAAGGAGCTTAGAATCAAGGCGTTTAGAATAAAATATCTGGAGATGCCTTTGTTAATGGAGCAGCAGCACTTTGCGTGAAGCCTATAACCGTGAGCGACGGCCGTCAAAGTGTGGGAAAGCTCATGGTTTTCAAGGCCGTTGCAATGCATTTTGTGTTGGTCGAATCACCTTCTTTCGTTGCAAATGTTTTCAATTTTTCATCGTAACTTGCTGCCGATGAGTGAGAAAATGCTGAACTTGTAAAATTCTTAATTATTTTAAGGGTCCTTGCCATTTTTATTTTAAATTGAAATACATGAACGTTAGAGCGAATTCTAAACGAAACATAACGTTAAAATTGAAAACTTCACCCGTATGAGAAATATCCCTGGTGGCACAACACATAGAATTTACATTGAAGTTACATTCCGCATAAGGTTGAATTCACGGCGAAAAATTTGTAAAACTTGCGTTGAAAATGTCCAAATCTATCCATGCAAATTCAACCCCTATGCTTTCAACTGCATTTCCACCTGATTTCAACTACCAAATGTCAACCACTATTCTGCCTTATTTCAGCGTGTTTTATTTCTACGTTAATTCCACCTCATTTCAGCTGTTTTTCGATTATGCACTAAGGCGTGGATGTATTATATAATACGCTACACAATTTAATTGTAATTTTCCCTTATAGTTCACTTTAGTTTATGGGAAATATAGCTGTAGAGCCAAACATATTATCAATTCTTAAATATTTTATTATATCTTAGATAATACCTCGGATTATACCTTTTGATTCCCGCCGTATAGCGAGCGACCGCCTCGCCTTTATTTTGAGATCTGGCTATCGAGGCGCCTGAAGGCTTCGTTGCTTACAAGAATTATTACATCGACCAAACTCAGTCCAGTACACGGAGATAAAAATTGAAACAGCAAAACTTCATTATTCCATTAACCATTTGCTTCGCGGATTTCCGATAGCCTCCCATTCATGGTTCTCGTGCTGCCTTTCCACAATGCTTTCCGCGATGACCCGGTGGACAAAGGAATCCTCCTCCCCTTCCACCACGCTGTGCTTCTGCGATACCCGCAGCCTTTACGTTAAACCGGTGTCCTAACTTGGACTCTCTCTCCTTGACGACCGAAGCTCCGACTGTTCTCCGCTAGACTGACTTGGCTCTTCCGGTACTCTCCTACACATGCCCCCCCAAACTAAGTTACCCTGCAAGCACGTTAAATAGCTGAGCTGAGCCGCGGTAAGACAACTTCTGTAACAGAAAAATTCGAGCAGCTGACTCTTCAAGGTCAAGTGCCCCAGGCGTTGGTGCACCACTGATATCGGCGACGAGTGGATTGCAGTGCGATCGACGAAGGTTGAAATTGGAACGTAAATTCGATGTGGATTCAGTGCTTCCCAGTATGCACATGTTTACTTGAAATTTTGTAGGATAAAATTTACATTGAATATACGCATTAATTCTCAGCGTTAATGTCACTTTTTCTGTCCATGTAAATACGACGTCGAATTTCCATGAAAAATGTAAACGTTTTCTCGTTTCAACCTTTTTACCCTATTCCAACATTGAATTTACGTAGCTGTACTACCAGGGATAATTCATTCCGATATGATATTAACACCGTCTCTGCAACCAAAAGCCTCGCAATTCCAAAGTACACACAGCTGAAATTACATGGGTATCATGCAAGGTGTATGATAAGTCAGGTGATACGACTCTCCGTACTGTCTACAGTTTGAAAAACGGACTGCTAATGTCACAGCTCGCCAGGGGGCGCTCAGGAGATTTGGGCTGATAGTTCATGCTAACCATCATAGGATTACATGATGTTTATGATTTCTTACTTTTATGTTACACTGCTGATTTCTGGGAGTTTTCGTGAATGCAGTAGAGCTTGAGAGTACTGGAGCGACACTAGGTCATTTGGCCCTGCGATCAGTAAGATGCACAGGCTTTCGTGGTGCTCATGCGAGCTCAATACCCTTGGAAAGGGTCCACGCACAGTGGGGTATCAGGCAGCACTAACAGAACCCAAAGGGTTCTGTTAGTGCTGCTTAGAAACTTTCTCATTAGTGTGTATTTAAAAATATATATCTGACCTACATAAAATGGAATATAGTTCGGAAATTCGGAAATACTCTATGATAAATATCTATAAAAGACTAGAGTATCGGACTCGTTGGTTTCTGAAAGGAAAGAGGGGACAAAAATCAAAACACAAACTGTGTTTCAGTGTCTGGCCTGATGTTATAACTGTGCTACTGTTGCCATGGGTCAAGGTAACGTAAAGGGATACGTGTATACGGTGGCTAACAGAACTGTTCTTCACATATACAGATTAGATCAGTGTCACATATTTGTTGGGTTTGTACAGAGGACTGCTTCCAGAATCAAATGTGATATGTGTGTCTCAGAGATTCTTGAACCCCAGCAAATCTCCCTTCCCTGCAACCAGTGACCCTAAATTAGGGACGGGCGACTGCTTATAACCCATTGAGTTGCTCACGGTGGTCGTTAAAGCTCCAAACAAATAAACCATTCTGGATTAATCTGAGGGGAAATTCCCGATCCTAGGGCGAACATAAAGGCTGCAACGATATAGAGCCTTTGCACGTGACGTCACAAAACTGTCTGCTAGACTTCCGGGTGGTTAGAAAGTACCCGAGATGGTCTCTCCCCATGCTTTTTAATGGCTGCTTATGCTGTAAATAGAGTTAAAAAAACTGCTCTTTCTGACAAAGTTTGCCATCTTAATGTGGTGGAAAGCAACGTTTCGAAGAAAAGTTTAGAAATAATGGCGCCGCCCGGTGGCGCAGTGGTCTAAGCGATGGCCTCTGATCATTCGTCCAAAAGGGGCCCGGGTTCGAATCCCGGTGAGGCATGGATGTTGTGTTTGTCTTGCGACACTGGCTCTCTCTCTTCCCTGGAACCAGTGACCCGAAATTAGGGACGGGCGACTGCTTATAGACCATTGAGTTGCTCACGGTGGTCGTTAAACCTTTAATTAAAAAAATAATGGCATAGAAGATCCATACGACATTCCTGAAAGATATTTTTATCGTCTGGAAGTTTGTGTTGCTATGGACCTCCCTGATCTGAACTATCACGATATTTGTAACTATTTAATAGGCAGTTTTTCGTGTTATACAGGAAAAGCTCTAAAAACTTATAAAAAAAGCCTTGATGCATATAAATATTTTAGTAATGGGTGGGTTAGAAATGAATTAATTCAAGAGACTGAAAACGAAAAATTATTTATCCGGTCTAAGGCATGTTGTTACATTTCTGACTGGTTACAGCGTGCAGTGCAATTAAAAAAAGAAAATACCGACTTATCGTATCCCGAAAAACGGACTACTTTTTCACCCCCCAAAAAAGGGGGGGAGAAAACTGATCCGGGAAAACGGACGATACGATAATGTATAACAGCACCCTCTAATTCGATGTGGACGTATATCCTTAAACCTCGGTTCGGAAAAAAAGGCATCTGTTTCAGTATTTAGAAATCAGTAACAGTTCAAAATCTTGAAAGTTCACGAAAGCTTAGCAATTTTCGTTTTAACAGCAAATTTAGTCCGTCATGCATTCAGAGCATTTTAAACAGAATAACAAGGATTTTCGTAAAAACTTGAAGAGTGAGCAAGAAAATGTACCGATACAAATTCGACTATTAACGTAGTAAAATATGCAGATTTACGATACTTGAAATGTGTTTACTGCAGATCCTGTCATACGGCCTGGGCGACCATGCCTTCCGGTTTACGGCTATTATCCACATAATCATGCGTTTTTCTGCCGTTGGAAAGCGATAAAAGGAGATTTCACTACCTTATTCGTACTTTGAGAAGCACCCAAACGCCACATAACTTTTAACCATTTCTAAAACTTCAAACAATCCAGTGACAGAGGGTCCAGAAATCGCTTCCCCATGTTAATCTTATGGGAACTTTAGCAGCCGAACTTTCTCTTAACCACCCGGAAGTAACCGTGACGTCAAAAATGACGTCGGTGCAAAGGCTCTATACAGCGGTTTTTCCATTTCCGTGAGGATCCACAACAAAATTCACATTATATCCAAACTCAATTTTCAGATTGCTAAGACACGTAACATTTTTTTATTGGAGGTTTAACGACTACCGTGAGCAACTCAATGGGCTATAAGCAGTCGCCCGTCCCTAATTTAGGGTCACTGGTTCCAGGGAAGGAGACAGCCAGTGCCGTAAGACAAACACAACATCCATGCCTCACCGGGATTCGTACCCGGACCCCTTTCGGACGAATGATCAGAGGCCATCGCTTAGACCACTGCGCCACCTTTGACCACTGCGTAACATTTTTTCATGGTCACTGTCTTATGGCGCCTTCATCAGCTGATTCCAAGCAACCATCCATAGAAAAAACGGCACTGAATCTTCTTCCTCTTAACTCACCCAAGCCGGGTGGCGCAGTGGTCTAAGTGCTGACTTATGACCAGTCGTCCGAAATGGGTCCGGGTTCGAATCCCGGTGAGGCATGGATGTGTTGTGTTTCTTTTACGGCACTGACTCTCTCCCTTCCCTAGAACCAGTGGCCCTAATTTAGGGACGGGCGACTGCTTATAGCCCATTTAGTTGTTCACGGTGGTCGTTAAACCTTCAATCAAGAAAACAAACACACACAAGAAAAAAACAAGAAAGATGACACCGAATTTTCGGGTGTAATAAGCACGTCTTTTGAATCCGTTCTGACGTAAATTAAATTTATCAAAGCCATTCAAAGTCAATGAAGCCGCCCCGGTGGCGCAGTGGTCTAAGCGATGGCTTCTGATCATTCGTCCGTAAGGGGTCCGGGTTCGAATCCCGGTGAGGCACAGATGTTGTGTTTGTCTTACGGCACTGGCTCTCTCCCTTCCCTGGAACCAGTGACCCTAAATTAGGGACGGGCGACTGCTCTTATAGCCCATTGAGTTGCTCATGGTGGTCGTTAAACTTCAAAAAAAAAAAAAGTCAGTGAAAATGTTATGGAAAACAATAGTATCTGACGGAAGAAAGAAGTTTTTCAATCGGGTCTTTAATCCCTCAGATATTGGTGTAAACGGAATCTTGAGCTTACGAACTCTTAGAAACAGACAAGCGGCTAGATCCAGCACCTTGGCACACATCCAAGTTTCTCTCGTGCAGGAAGCCACGCCTCTCAGCTGTCAATCATTTAGGACTGTCAACATGGTCTGGTATTTTGTACCGTACAGGTAACGCAGATTTTTGAATCCGATCTGTTGTGACATCCTTCGGCGTGTTTTGCTACGTACAGAGCGTTGGTTACCCTCATGGTCGTGTCTGCCATACGAAAGCATTGAAAAATTTAAGTAATTTTTAGAAGCTCATATTTTTTGTTAAACTGGTTTGTCAGTGCAAATTTTTTCTGTGTTTGACATACTCTTTTTGCTTGAATACTCTCTTTCCATGTTTCAAATTCCTCCAGCGATTCGAATGATAGCACACGATCTTCTAAATTATATCCATGAGTGTAGCATAAATGTTGCTTTAAATCTTCAGAATACAATGCAATTCTATCTTAAAAATGGAAAACACTTCTGTGCGATGTATTTATTGCGAAAAGAAATTCAGTAGTGTTAGAGATCGAAGTATGCACGTTAAAGTAATTCACAAATCACAGAAATCCTTTGATTCACTTTGAAATTTCCATGTGCAGTAGAAAACTGTAATATTGCATTGTATTCTGAAGATTTAAATTAACATTTATGCTCTAATCATGGATATAATTTAGAAGATCGTGTACTAACTTTCGAATTGCTGGCGGAATTTGAAACATGGAAAAAGAGTATTGAAACAAAAGATAAAGTTTTTTTTGCCAAAGTCAGACGTATTTTCGTTAATTTTGCTACAATTTCAAAACACTACATAAGCTAAAAAGCGCGCAAATCACAGCAAAATATGACGTAGCCATTCACAGTAAATTGCAATGAACTATTAAATCCCAAAGAACTGAAAAATATCAACAAGCTGAAGTATGCTGTCAAACACAGAAAAAAATTCTACACTGACAAACTAGTTTAACAGAAAATATGAGCTTCTATATATAGAAAATATGAGAATTACTAAAATTTTCAATGCTTCCGTATGGCAGAAACGACCAAGAGGGTAACCAACGCTATGTACGTAGCAAAACACGCCGAGGGATATCACAACAGATCGGCTTTAAAAATCTGCGTTACCTGTACGGTAGAAACTACCAGACCATGTTGACAGTCCTAAATGATTGACGGCTGACGCAAAGGCTCACGGATGAGAGGTGTGGCTTCCTGCACGGGAGAATCTTGGATGTGTGCCAAGCTGCTGAATCTAGCCGCTTGTTAGAAACAGAGTTACCGACAAAAATAAGAGGTGACTTTACGTCCCCTGGTGGGAAAACCATGTATTATTTTAGGAAGAAAGTATTCGCAAAAGGTTTATCCATAAGAGCTGTATCGGTCCAAGAAAAAAAAATTTAGTCGAGTTTTCAGGTGCCCAGATTTTGGATTTGGATTGGATTGGAGGTTTAACGACCACCGTGAGCAACTCAATGGGCTATAAGCAGTCGCCCGTCCCTAATTTAGGGTCACTGGTTCCAGGGAAGGGAGAGAGCCAGTGCCGTAAGACAAACACAACATCCATGCCTGACCGGGATTCGAACTCGGACCCTTACGGACGAATGATCAGAGGCCAGCGCCTTAGACCACTGCGCCACCGGGCGGCTCCCGGATTTTGCAACAAATACATCAGAAGTAGAAATTAACATTTATGACTCCTGGCGGCCAAACCATTCTTTGCAAAACATTAGAAATTATGTGAAAAATATTTTCCAACAGGTCTTGTATGCTATACAGGAAATTTTTTTCAAATCAGAGCTTTAGGAGCAGAAATAACGCAGAAAATGCAATTTACCTTTGTGCCCCTCAGCGGAAAGTTTATGTTTTACTTGAAAATTTTGAATTTATAGGAAAAACATTTCGCATCAGAAACACTATCCAACAACGAAGGAATTTTTCAAATTGGACTTTTAGAAGCAGAGATATTGACAAAAATAAGATATACATCTACGCCCCCTGGCGTAGAAACCATGCATTATTTCAAGAAGAAAGTGTTCCTAAAAGGTTTGTCGACATGAGTAGCATCGGTCAACAAAATACTTTTTTTAATCGATAATTTAGAAGCTCATATTTTGCTGCAAATACATCAGAAGCGGAAATTAGGACTTACGCCACCTGGTGGCCATACCATTTTTTACAAAAATTAGAAATTATGTGCAAACGATTTCCCATCAAGAGCTGTATCCGGTGCAGAAAGAATTTTTCAAATCGGAGGTTTAGAAGCAGAGAAATAGTGGGAAACGCAATTTACCTTTACTCCCCTAGCGGAAAGTCTATGAATTACTTGAAAATTTTGAATTTATCGGAAAAACATGTCACACTAGAAACACTATCCAACAAAGAAGGATTTTTTAAAATCGGACTCCTAGAAATCGAGATATTGACAAAAATAAGATATACGTCTACGCCCCTGGCGCAGAAACCATGCACTGTTTTAAGAAAAAAATGTTTCTAAAAGGTTTGTCGACACGAGAAGTATCGGTCTACAAACGACGTTTTTTCAATCGAGAATTTAGAAGCTCATATTTTGCTGCAAATACATCAGATGCGGAAATTAAGATTTACGCCCCCTGGTGGCGAAACCACTTTTTCTTTTTTTTACAAAAATTAGAAATTATGTGTAGACGATTTCCCATCAGGAGCTGTATCCGGTGCACAAAGAATTTTTCAAATCGGAGATTAGAAGCAGAGATATAGGGAGAAACGCAATTTAGCTTTACGCCCCCTAGCGGAAAGTCTATGAATTACTTGAAAATTTTGAAATTATAGGAAGCACATGTCACACTGGAAACATTATCCAACAAAGAAGGAATTTTTTAAATCGAACCCCTAGAAGTAGAGATATTGACAAAAGTAAGATATACATCTACGCCCGCTGGCGTAGAAACCATGCACTATTTTAAGAAGAAAATGTTCTTAAGAGGTTTGTCGACATGAGTAGTATCGGTCTACAAACGACGTTTTTTTTTAATCGAGAATTTAGATACTCATATTTTGCTGCAAATACATCAGAAGCGGAAATTGGGATTTACGCCCCTGGTGGCCAAACCATTTTTTTTACAAAAATTAGAAATTATGTGCAAACGATTTCCCATCAGGAGCTGTATCCGGTGCAAATTTTTTTTTCCAAACCGGGGATTTGAAACATAGATATAGGGAGAAACGCAATTTACCTTTACACCCCTTAGCGGAAAGTCTGTGAATTACTTGAAAATTTTGAAATTATATGAAAAACGTGTCACATGGAAAACACTATATAACAAAGAAGGAATTTTTCAAATCGGACTCCTAGAAGTAGAGATATTGACAAAAATAAGATAAACATCTACGCCCCCTGGCGGAGAAACTGGGGGATATTTTAGGAAGAAAATATTCTGCAAAGGTTTATCGATGTGAGTGGCATCAGTCCACGAAAGAATTTTTTCAATCGATATTTTAGAAGCTCAGATTTTATGGCAAATACATCAGAAGCAAAAATTAACTCTTCCGCCCCCTGGTGGCCAAAGTATTATTTACCAAAAATTTGAAATTATATGCAAAAGATTTTCATCAGGAGATGTATCCGCTGAAAAAAATATTTCAAAGCGGAGTTTTAGGAGAAGAGTTATCGGGAAAAATGTAATTTACTTTTACGCCCCCTTGCGGAAAATCTACGCGTAATTTGAAAAGGAAGCTATATCTAAAACACTGTTCGACATAAATGGAATCGAAAGATAAAATAATTTTTTTAATCGGATGTTTAGAAGCAAATATGTGGATTAAAACGTAATTTTGCATTCGACATCATCTGCATTTACGCCCTCTAGCGGCAAAATTGTACATCGTAAAAAAAAAGAACGAAATGAAGGATCATCATTCGCATATTTCAAGCTTCCGAATGCAAAAAGAATTTTTCAAATCGGACTAATAGTTGCAGAGATACTGTGGGTACAGACGGACGGACGGACTGACCGACGGACGGACTGACCGACGGACGGACGGACGGACGGACAAACCGATAACAGAAGCATGATATTTTTTTACAAAACACGTGCTAAAAACTTCACCCACCGCACTAGCCACAACGTTTCTATGTAAAAAATATCCACGGTATGGAACAGGAAGTACCCGACTTTACGAAAGCTAGTACGTTTCATCGATATAAAACTGTTTCCTTATTGATATTAAAATGTCATTCATGGAAATAATGTTTCTTTCACTTTCTCTTGTCTTCAGTTTCCAACCGTAGGTTGAAAAAGCGTATATGTTCCAGCTTTGTCCATCAGTCTGCCTGTCTGTCGTGCGCACGATAACTCGCGTAAAAATGGTTCGATTTCGATGAAATTTTAGTATGTGGTAGTGGACAACCTGAGGGCGAAACCTATTGAAAATGGGTTAAATGGGGTCAAAGGTCAGGACACAGGAACCGGATCCATTCCATCGCCCTTATGCGTTATAACTTACGTAAAAATGCTTCGATTGCGACAAAACTTTACCATGTTGCTCCGGAGGTACACTGAACCGGTTCTGTTCAGTATTATCGAAATGGGGTCAAAGGTCAGGGCACAGAGCGAGATTTATTCCACAGTCATTATCCTCATAACTTGAGTAATAACTTTAGTAAAAATGCTTCTATTGAGACGAAATGCAATACGTTGTTCCGTAACGACTTTAGAAGCAGTTCCGCCAAAAATGTTTTTTGTCAGAAATTGCGGGCAGCGCGCATGCGTGAGATTCGTTAGCCATTATTTTCGCACGATAACTTCCATGGAAATTGCCCGATTTAGATGGAATTTTTAATTATAAAATGGTTTATGTGTGGTAGCTCTTGATACTAAAAATAGGTAACACAGGCACAAAGAGATTTAACTTTATATATGTGAACCTCAAACGTTATACCATAGTTTAGTCCCCTCAAAACCAAGGCATTTTCCTATGATTTCTAGTATGTTGGAAAGCGTATCATAATCAATGCATTGCATGGTTTTCCTAACTTGTTAATATACATGTATAGGAACTATAGTGTTATGGAATGAAACGGAGCCTCGAGTCCTCTGGAGTAGCTGGTTTCCGGTTATCTAGTTTTCGCAATATCTAAACCGCGAAAATAATTTCTAAAGGTTTAATTATTTGCTGGAAAAAAGTTACCAAAATGGCTTTATTTTTTAATACTTCATTCTAAGCTCTTTTATCAAGCGGTCGGTCTGTACGAGCCTGGATAGCCTACGTTGACCATGGTCATCAGTGGCGTACAGTCGGCACCGCTTGGTCTCTTGCATGTCCGTCGATGGTATACTCGCGGTACACCCTTGATACGGTTGCCTTGGGAACCCTAGGGTTCTTATCACTTGGACGAAAGAATGACCTATCTGTCTTGCGGCGACAATGCGTCCACGATCAAAGTCGGTCAGATCATCACGTTTATACCCATGTTCGCCGCCCCGGTGGCGCAGTGGTCTAAGGCGTTGGCCTCTGATCATTCGTCCGTAAGGGGTCCGGGTTCGAATCCCGTCAGGCATGGATGTTGTGTTTGTCTTACGGCACTGGCTCTCTCCCTTCCCTGGAACCAGTGACCCTAAATTAGGGACGGGCGACTGCTTATAGCCCATTTGAGTTGCTCACGGTGGTCGTTAAACCTCCAATAAAAAAAAACAACAAAAAAAAAAACCCATGTTCGTCGACTGCGATGGCGAAAGCCCTGCTGTCCGCCTATTGAACGCCTGCGTTCGGTTTGGGTCTGTTCCACTCTGCGTGGTGGATGCCCATGTCAACTGCCCATCATCCCTATTTCTAATGTTTTATCTACTGAGTGTACACAGACCACCTAGTCTCTTTTTAGTCATAGTTGACCTCACCGAAGACTTCACCCTACGCAGGTTACTGAAAGATCTTTCAATGGTACATGTTGTTGCGCGGAGTGTATATGCGATTTGTAGAGCCCTTGAAGTTGCCGGATAAAATTTCTCCGCTTCCTACATACTTTCTGAAAGTGGAATGTTTTGTCTTTCTGCTATTGATTTGTCTTTCCAAAAATGGTATTACGATCTTGATTCTGCGTCTAAATTATCGAGATGTATGCCGTACGTTGCTCAAATGTCTTTGAGCGATAAATTAAATTTAGCCTCATCCAATATTTTTGGAAAGTAAATAAAAATAAAAATGAAGATTCCTTCTCTTTCGGGAATCTACTTTTCAGAGAAGTTATCAAAGATCAAATTCGGAGTGTAGATTGAAGGATGATAATATTCTTCCCTTGAATTCGATAGTACATTAGATCTTTGCATGTGTTTGGCCACGTTGGGACGGGGTGGGGGAGAACGGGTACCGACAGTTATGTGAGAGGTCCACTGGTACGACAGCGGATGAGAACTGTGGCGAGCAAAATTGGAAGCACAGTCTCTAGTCTTTCAGAAAAATTAGAAATTCATCACTTCTCTATTCTGCCTTTATTTTTTAAATTTAAATTTTATTTTTTGGGGGAATCCCAATTTTCAGGGAGTCACTTAACCCTCGCTTCGAGCGCGCATGGTTAAAATGTACTTATATGTTCCGTACAGAATTTTGTAGAAGTCCTTGTACTAAATACACTCGATAATTTTAGCAAGACTTGACATCTTGTTTCAAAGTTTTCTGTTTCCCCTTCCTAGCTTTTTTGGCTCCGCCTTTTCCTTCCTTCGGATTCGAAAATTTTCCTTTATGTTGCTTCACCTTCTCATGTAAATTTCTTATATACAGGGCCGGATTAAGACCTTAGTGGGCCCCTAGGCTAAGACATCTGAGTGGGCCCCTAGGCTAAGACATCTGAGTGGGCCCCCGAAGAACTTATGACAGGGAATTATTATGAAGTCCTTTAAAACCCGAAACTGTAACTACTAAATTATCTTCAGAATTTTCATAATAAGTCACTGTATTTTTCATTTTTCTCACAAGAACATGAGTTAAAAGCTTAAGATTCCTGGGGTTTGTCTTGGATTTTCTAATGATATAGCATTGCATACTTTTCTTAGTGTATCTTTTTTGTTATGCAATGTGAAGCCACAGGGGACTTCGACCAGTAACAGTTCCAAGTGAAAATTGAGAGGTATGGGTGGATGGTAGTGAGAAAGCTGAAACTGTCTTGCCGATCCCGCTGTACCCATCTACATGAAACGTTTGCCCTTGGTGAGTCATTGTCTTTAAATCTGTTCGTCTTCCAGACCAAGTGGAAATTATACGAGACAAAAGTAAAACTATTTTATAAACCTCTCACTCTAACTATCAATCAATCACCCTACCCCACAAAATTTAACTTTTCGACTGGGGTTTACATTACTTTAGGTGTTTTAGAATAATTTTGCTATGCTGACTTCAAAAATAACATTTATTTTTCTCTGTCACGTAAGGATTTTTCACAATCGTGAAAATAAAATCATGAATATCCTGTATATATACATACAGCATATTCATGATTTACATTACTTCAAGTGATTTCGATACATTACTTTAAGTGATTTCGATACATTACTTCAAGTGATTTAGATTAATTTTGCTATACTGATTTCAAAAATAACATTTATTTTTCTCTGTCACGTAAGGATTTTTCACAATCGTGAAAATAAAATCCAGAATATCCTGTATATATACATACAGCATATTCATGATTTACATACTTCAAGTTATTTCGATACATTACTTTAAGGGATTTCGATACATTACTTCAAGTGATTTAGATTAATTTTGCTATACTGATTTCAAAAATAACATTTATTTTTCTCTGTCACGTAAAAATTTTTCACAGTCGTGAGAACAAAATCATGAATATGCTGTTACAAGTACACTGATATGAAAATTAAAGAACTTCGAAAACCAAGCATAAAAAAGCTCTAAACCCTCAAATGCGCGAAGCAGCAATCCTGGCGGAAAGGCTATATAGAAAAACAGTAAAATCAAACCCATTAACAACTAAACGAAACACGCAACCCGTACACGTAAAGGAACATGTAACGTTTATGTATATGTAATGACAAAAGGTAAACACATATGCACTGAGCCAGAAATACATAGACCACAAAACCTATAACGTAGCCAATACACCAAACTGAACCTAAAATGTAAGCAAAATACAAGCCCAGGATCAACATTATAACTAATTTACATGAAAGAAATAAAGCACACGAACGTTAAAAAAACAAAAAAAACTGTAATAACACGCAAACCATAAACACTGCTGGCCACCCAAAATGCAATGCCAAAAAGGAAGCATCCGATTGGCCTCAAATTCGCAGTATGCGTCGCCCGCGAGAGAACATTCAAACGATTAGCATTGCAGGGCACATGCAAATCATGTGCTCCCGGCACGCCACCGAGAAGCACAATGAGGGTGCACAGAAGGCGGAATGTAAGTAGTGGAAATGTGTTGTGCACGTTTCGGAGTTCGACAGAGGACGAATAGCGGCTTATCGCGACAGCGGTTTATCGTACCGAGACATCGGCGCTCGTGGGGACGACATCCAGCCACAGTGAGGCGAGTATGTATTCAGTGGGTGCAGGAGAGACGGATGGACCGATGTGAGCGATTGCCGCAGCCGCGGCATACCACCGAACAAGAGGACTGGCATGTTGTGCTGCGGGCATTGACGGCTCGCACCGCCACATCACGAACGTTAGCGCAGGAATTAGGGTGTGTTGCGCAACAACCTGTGTCAGCACGTACCGTTCGACGTCGTCTGCAGGAGCGGGGACTTGTCCCACGAGCCCATGGCTCCGATTACTATTGACGTTACACCACCGGCGAGTGCGGCGGCAGTGGCCGTTGAACGCTGCCCCTGGACTACGGAATGGCACGACATTGTCTTCTCCGACGAATCCCGCTTCTGCTTGCAACACCACGATGGTCGGATCGGCGTGTGGGGGGATCGCGGCGAGATTCTGTATGACGCTTGCATTATGCATCGCCATATCGGTCCGTCGCCTGGCGTTATGGTTTGGGGCGCAATTGGATATGGCATCCGCACCCATCTGCTACGCATCGCCGGTACACTCAACAGCCACCGCTACATCTCCGACGTTTTGGAGCCTGTAGTCCTCCCTTACCTGCAGGACCTGCCAGCGGCCACGTTTCAACAGGACAATGCGCGCCCGCGCGTGGCACGCATCGTGCAACAATTCTTCACGGCCCACCAGGTGTCACTGCTGCCGTGGCCCGCCTGCTCTTCCGATATGTAGCCCATCGAACACGTCTGGGCACTGTCGGCAACCGAGTGGCCCGGCAAGCACCACCCGCGGCTACGCCTGATGAACTGTGGCAACGTGTGGAAGCAGCCTGGACCGATATACCCCAAGCCCAGATCCAAAGCCTCTTTCGTTGGATGCCGCGGCGTGTAGCGGCCGTTATTGCCAGCCATTTGGGCCACACGAACTATTGATGTCTGCGTGTTCCGCAAGTCGCACGGGCCTGTAAGCTCAATCGTCTCATCTTTGTATCTGTTGTTATGTGTCCAGTAAATCTGGCTTTGCTATCTCGTGTCCTTCTTAGTGTTGCATTTTGGGTGGCCAGCAGTGTAGTAACACAAACGGTCGTCGTCCGGGAAGCACCCATTTTTGTGCTAGTGGCTTTTCTGAGACCAGGAAAGGGACGGACAAGATCCAAATGTCCCCCTAGCCCTGCTCCCAAAGCCACAAGATCAAATAGAATAAACAAAATGCAAACATTGCAAAGTCCTGCCTGGACGAAAGAAGCCAAAACGATAAAAATAAATACTCAAAGGGAGTAAGAAAAACCTCTAAAAAAATAGTGTAAGAACACAAAGAACTTTACCGCACATAACACAAGAGAATACTGATAAGAAACCAAGAATGCCGAAGCTGCATAGAGGCAAAGGTCATACGGATAAGAAAGGTGAGATTTGAGGTTAAAACAAAAATAACATGTTTTCTGGATGGAAGAATGTAGTTTACTTTTGATACGCTAAGTGTAAGCTAGTGTAAAGAAAGCAAAGGATTATTTGGCCACAATTGGTCTACCGAGTGGTACTTACAATTTCTAACTTTTAAAATTGTCAGACCAAGTGTGAATTAAAGTAAAGTAATTAAATGTGTCAGCTGAATAAATGTTATGATTTTTAAGTAACTGTAAGAAATATTTTTTAATGAAAGGTAAATAAAGGAAATTGATTGGAAATTAGTTGTTCAAAAAACATTTTACAATTATAAATAAAATTATCAGAGTTACTACATATACATAGAAAACGGAAAAACTGAGAACATATAAGTTTTCTATGCACAAGAATAGAAACATTTGAAAACCAGTTGGCAAAGAAGTGAACCTTAAAATTAAAAAAAAAACGTCTTTTATCATAGACGTTGACTTCAAGTGACCAAGTTTGAGAAAATGTGATCTCCAGATCCAAGTAAACTGTAGTATCTTGTTGATGACTGGTCTTTTCCAAAATCAAATCCTGTGGATATATAAAATGAGCTGAATGATCGAATTTGGGAAAATCTAATGTAATTAAATCATCGATGTATCTAAAAATTCTGCCGGAAAAAATAATTATTTTCGGTAAAAGTTGCCTCGAAAGAATGCAAATAAAGATTAGCTAAGACACTTGAAAAACTGCTGCCCATAGCAATTACTATGGTATGAAAATGTAATCTATCGCCCATCAGAATGTAATTAGTTTTGAAGCATAGTTCAACTAGAGCATTCCAATACGTCTTAGTAATTCCAAGTACTTTTTCATATTTCAAATACATCACACAACAAATCTCTAACAGGCTGCAAAGCGGTATTGAGGCAAAAAGATTCCTGAAATCAAAAGTATCAATATGTTGAATGAAAGAGTCAGACTTAATGTAACTCAAAACTGGTTTATTGTTATTAATTATCCAAGAATACCGTATTTCCTTGAAAATAATGTTAAGATGTTTTCCAAAATTCTTTCCTGCAAGACCAGTATAACATTGTCGGTTGCTCTGAATGAATCTGAAGGACACAGAAACCTTATAAAATTTAGGAATGGCATACAAAAAAGGTAGCTGCATGTTAATATTTTTGAGACATAAAAGTTTAAGCAAAGCAATAATTTTTTCTTTATAATATTTTTGTCGACTGTAATAGGATTATTAGTTGAACCATGATTTAATTCAGAAAATATTATCTCAAGATAAAGACTCCTACAAAAAATAGCCAAATTATTATTTGCCTTATCCACAGGAGTAAGAGCAAATTTTTTTTTGTAATTCTCTGATATGCTTCTTAATAAGTGGAATATTAAATTGATTTTTATGATGTGAAACTGTGGAGAGTGAATTCAAAGCCCTTTTAAAATCACCCAATACATAATGTAACCAAACGTAAACTCTTCATAAGAAATTCAAAATTTATACGATAATTTAACGAAATATTTAATAAGATCAGTTTTCAAATCCCTAAGGATTCTACTGAAATTTAGTCCAGTTTAAATACGAAATCATGTACCCTTATTTAAAACTGATCTTGAGGCAGAGGGGTCTTCGGTGCCGTATGATTTACGGTCTTCATTGCCATTACGCGGCATTTCAGGTTTAATGGTTTCTGAGAACAGCGAAAAATCCCCAGAGTTTTTAAAAATTCTAAAAAAACTTTTGAAGACTCCTTTGGTACTATTCCTGTGTTAAAATTTAGTTGTTGCAGAGATTCAAGATACAGGACTTGTATACACATCCGTAATTTAAACGTTGGAGACCTGTTGGATCCTGTTTTTTGTAAAACCTCAGATGTAGTTTATTCTCTTACTTGCCGTGCTAGCAGACTATGTTACATTGGACAAACGGGTAATCCTTTACACATACGATTAAATGGACACCGCTCTGACATAAAAAATCTCGAGCATAAGAATGACATAGAACTGCTTCATTTTCAGCATTACAGCTTTGAGAAAAAGATTCTTATTTTGTTCATCGAGTCAGATTTAGAAAAGAGGCTATTATTGGAAAATTTGTGTGTGCCGCACCGGTGGCGCAGTGGTCTAAGGCGCTGGCCTCTGATCATTCGTCCGTAAGGGGTCCGGGTTCGAATCCCGGTCGGGCATGGATGTTGTGTTGGTCTTACGGCGCTGGCTCTCTCCCTTCCCTGGAACCAGTGACCCTAAATTAGGGACGGGCGACTGCTTATAGCCCATTGAGTTGCTCACGGTGGTCGTTAAACCTCCAATCAAAAAAAAAAAAAAAATTGTGTATTCTGCTATTCGAAACCTTATTCCCATATGGACTAAATGATTGTTTAACGGCATAAAGACCACAGCCAAGGAATTTTCTGGCTTGGTCTATAGATATTTCAAGCATAAACCTTTTACAATCTTAGAGAATCATGCCATTCGACACAATAGAGGTAACAGGTCTCGTAGAATCATTTTTATGGATTTTCAGCATTTGCTGCATGAATTGGATGGCCTTACTAACAACATTGTACGGAATTGCAAATCAAGAATTTTTTCGCTTAATTTGGCTAAGGTTCGTCACCTGAAAAAATATATGATAATTTTCGTTTTAATAATTTACACATTAAAATGTTACCTAATGATTTGCTTAATTACAGATTATTCTCAAGGTTTAACAATTTTGGATCTGATCATAGAAAAAGGCATTATCGTGTACTTCAATTTCCGGATCGAATCTTTGATAAAGTTGGTGTTAAATTATTTTAACCGATAACAACATACACTTTCCATTAAAGGATAGTGTTAATACAGTCCATTGTTAGCGATAAGCTGCCACTGTTGGTCGACTAATCTACAACTATCGTCATATTTCTGAGAATTTGCAGGATCTATATGAAAACCGATCCGCATTTTGTTTGTGCGGTGACACGAGGTATACTTACTTTATTGATCCTTTTCATAAGCATATTCTCACAGGAGATATTAATATTATTCCCTCACCTGTTTTTCAGATCAATTTTAAACAAGGGTACAGGATTTCGTATTTCAACTGAACTGAATTTCAGCAGAATCCTAAGGGATTTGAAAACTGATCCTATTAAATATATCCTTAAATTATCGTATAAATTTAGAATTTCTTATGAAGAGTTTACTGTTTGGTTAGATTATGTATTGGGTGATTTTAAAAGGGCTTTGAATTCACTCTCTACAGTTTCACATCATAAAATTCAATTTAATATTCCAGTTATTGGGAAGCATATCAGAGAATTACAAAAAAAATCTGTTTTTACTCCTGTGAATAAGGCGAAAAATAATTTGGCTATTTCTTGTAAGAGTCTTTATCTTGAGATATTATTTTTGAATTAAATCATGATTCAACTTATAATCCTATTACAGTCGACATAAATATTACAAAGAAATAATTATTGCTTTGCATAAACTTTTATGTCTTAAAAATATTAACATGCAGCTACCTTTTTTGTATACCATTCCTAAATGTCATTAGGTTCCTGTGTCCTTTAGATTCCTTCAGAGCAACCGACAATGTTATACAGGTCTTGCAGGAAATATTTTTGAAAAACATCTTAATATTATTTAGAAGGAAATACGGGATTCTTGAATAATTAATAAATATAAACCAGTTTTGAGTTACATTAGGTCTGACTCTTCCATTCAACATATTGACACTTTTGATTTCAGAAATCTTTTTGCCTCGATACCGCTTTGCAGCCTATTGAAGATTTGTAGTGTGATGTATTTGAAATATGAAAAAAGCACTTGGGATTACTAAGACGTATTGGAATGCTCTAGTTGAACTATGCCATAAAAAAAATAATTACATTCTGACGGGCAATAGATTATATTTGCAAACCATAGTAATTGCTATGGGCAGCAGTTTTTCAAGTGTCTTTGCTAATCTTTATTTGTATTCTTTCGAGGCAATGTTTGCCGAAAATAATAATTTTTCCGGCAGAATTTTTAGATACATCGATGATTTAATTACATTAGATTTTCCCAAATTCGATCATTCAGCTCATTTTATATATCCACAGGATTTGATTTTGGAAAAGACCAGCCATCAACAAGATACTACAGTTTACTTGGATCTGAAGATAACATTTTCTCAAACTGGGTCACTTGAAGTCAACGTCTACGATAATAGACGCTTTTTTTATTTTAAGGTTCACTTCTTTGCCAACTGGTTTTCAAATGTTTCTATTCTTGTTCATAGAAACCTTATATTTTCTCAGTTTTTCCGTTTTCTATGTATATGTAGTAACTCTGATAATTTTATTTATAATTGTAAAATGTTTTTTGAACAACTAATTTCCAATCAATTTCCTTTATTTACCTTTCATTAAAAAATATTTCTTACAGTTACTTAAAAATCATAACATTTATTCAGTTGACACATTTAATTACATTACTTTAATTCACACTTGGTCTGACAATTTTAAAAGTTAGAAATTCTAAGCACCACTCAGTAGACCTCTTGTGGCCGAATAATCCTTTGCTTTTTTCACACTAGCTTACACTTAGCGTATCAAAAGTAAATTACATTCCTCTATCCAGAAAACATGTTATTTTTGTTTTAACTTCAAATCTCACCTTTCTTATCTGCATGACTTTTGCCCCTATGCAGCTTCGGCATTCTTGGTTTCTTATCAGTATTCCTTGTGTTATGTGCTGTAAAGTTCTTTGTGTTCTTACACTATTTTTTTAGAGGTTTTTCTTACTCCCTTTGGGTATTTATTTTTATCGTTTTTGGCTTCCTTCGTCCAGGCAGGACTTTGGAATGTTTGCATTTTGTTTATTCTATTTGGTCTTGTGGCTTTGGAAGCACCGCCAGGGGGACATTTGGATCTTGTCCGTCCTTTTCCTGGTCTCAGGAAAGCCACTTGCAAAAAACGGGTGCTTCCCTGACGACGACCGTTTGAGTAACTGTATGGTTTGCTTGCTATTTCAGTTTTTTTTCGTTCGTGTGTTTTATTTCTTTGATGTACATTATTTGCAATGCGGATCCTGGGCTTTTATTTTGCTTATATTTTAGGTTCAGTTTGATGTATTGGCTGCGTTATAGGTTTAGTGGATATGTATTTCTGGCTCAGTGCCTATGTGTTTACCTTTTGGCATTACATATACATGTACGTTACATATCCCTTTACGTGTACGTGTTAGGTGTTTCGTTTATAGGTGGTATTGGTTTGATTTAAGTACTCTCTCTCTCTCTCTCTCTCTCTCTCTCTATATATATATATATATATATATATATCATCATCATCATCATTGTCAACCATTATCAATCCACTGCTGGACGAAGGTCTCCCCAAGTTTCCTCCACAACGGTCTGTCTTGTGCCAGTCTCATCCATGTCACCCCTGCATACTTTCGAATTTCATCCACCCATCTCCCATGTGGTCTTCTTCTGGGTCTTTTCCTGTCCCTTGGAATCCAATCTAAAATTTCGGCTGTCCATCGATGATCTGTCCTTCTGGCAGTATGTCCAGCCCATTGCCATTTCAGGGATTTAACTCTGATCATGATGTCTTCCACTCTTGTCATTTTTCGGATCCACGAGTTCCTCTTCTTATCTCTCCTGGTTACACCAAGCATGCACCTCTCCATGCTGCTTTGAGTTGTCTGCAGTCTTTGTATATCTCTTTTAGTTAAGGTCCACGTTTCTGCACCATACGTAAGCACTGGAAGGATGCATTGATCAAACACTTTTCTTTTAAGACATAATGGCATATTGCTCTTGAAAATTATGCTGTTTCTTCCAAAAGCTCTCCAGGCAAGTTTTGTACGCCGATTAATTTCTTCATCAATGTGACCCTCACTTGATATCTGCTGTCCAAGATAAACGTACGTGTCTGTTATCTCCAGCTTTTCTCCATCAATCGATAAATCTTCATTTCTTGTAAAAGCATTGAACATCACTTTTGTCTTCTGAAAGTTCATTTTTAATCCCACTTCTTTACTCTTGTCAGCAAGTTCCTGGATCATACTCTGCAGCTCTGATGGGGTAGTTGCAAAAATGACTACGTCATCAGCAAAACGAAGGTGGGTTAGATAATCTCCATTAATCTTTATCCCTTTGTTTTCCCAGCTCAGCGACTGAAAAACACCCTCCAATGTGGCATTAAAGAGCTTCGGAGATATGGTGTCACCTTGTCTCACTCCCTTTCCAATTTTTATGTGTGTTGTATTTTCAAACAGCCGAATCTTTGCACTTGCATTTTCATAGATGTTATTAATAATATTAATGTATGCATCTTCAATACCGCAGGTTTTCAGAGCCATTGTAACTGCTGATGGTTTCACCGAATCAAAGGCTTTTTCATAATCGATAAAAGCCATGCACAATGGAAGTTCATAAGGTCAGGTGATGCGTAACATCACAGCCTCTCCTTGACAAATGTCAACCCCGCCTTCTCGTGGTACATCCTGTTCCCACTAAAGGGGCTCTGACGACCGCCAATAGCGGTATAACTATACCATCGGGATTAGAGGAAATTATATCCCACACTCACCAACCCGCTTGGCCAGCGTGGTGAGTTATGGCCAAACCCCTCCAAAATGATTCCACAACTTAAATCTTGGCCCTCAGTCTCCGGCAGCTGGAATGTACCTGGCCAAGGCAGCGGCCAGTGCGACATGAAGGCAGAGGGTGCTAAGAATCCCCGGAGGACCGGACTAGGCTGCCATCTGATGCTGACCTTGGCTACGTATAATGGACGCTCCCTTTCTTCTGATTCAAGGCTTCTTGAATTGGAAGAGGAACTGCAAAGGATCAAGTGGGACATCGTGGGGCTAAGTGAGGTAAGGAGAAAAGGAGAAGATCTCATCGAACTGAAAAGTGGACATCTCTTCTACTATCGTGGGACAGATACTGGCAGAACTAGTGGTGTTGGATTTATAATAAACAAGAAACTGAAGGATAAAGTTGTAGAAGTTGAAAGTTCCTCTGACAGAGCTGCACGACTTGTTATCCAACTCTCGAAAAGATACCAGGCTCAGATTATTCAAACTTATGCACCCACCACAAGTCATCCTGAAGAAGAAATTGAAGAATTTTATGAGGAAATTTGTCATCTAAATAATAAAGGTAAGCAGCACTTGAAAATAATTATGGGAGATTTCAATGCAAAAATAGGGCAACGGCAACAGAATGAAACTTCAGTAGGTAAATTCGGTCACGGCAACAGAAACCAGCGTGGAAATACTCTCGTTGAGTTTGCAGAGGCAGAAGGGTTTTTCATCTTGAACTCCTTCTTCAAGAAAAAGCCACACAGGAAATGGACATGGAGACATCCAAACGGGACGACAAGTGAAATTGATTTTATTATGTGTAACAAAAAATTCGTCATAGAAGACTGCAGTGTGCTAAACAAGTTCAACACAGGTAGTGACCATAGATTGGTAAGATGTAAGATGCACCTCAACACCAAACTTGAACGTGGCAAGCTCATAAGACAAACAAAATCTATTGACATAACCAACTTTAAAAAACACCATAATACCTTCAAGTTGGAACTGAAGAACAGGTTCTCTGCTTTAGAAGGCCTAACATCGGAAGAAGTGGACATCTCTGAAGTTAACAGAAAAGTAACCAAAGCTCTTATGGAAACAGCAACAAAATTAGCTGGGTCTAAGAACAAGTTGCATGTAAACAAATTATCAGGAAAAACGAAAATGTTGATGCAAAAAAAGAAGAGAGATGAGGACAACTAAAGAAGATGTGACTTCCAAAGTGGAATATATAGAGCTATGCAAGACAGTAAGAAAAAGTATCACTGAAGACGTAAGAAAATTCAATTGTGAACTAGTGAGGAAAGCAATTGAAAACAACCAAAGCCTAAAGATAGCAAAGGGACATCTCAGTAAGTGAAGAAAACAGATTATGGCACTGAGAAAAGAAGATGGTTCTGTAACAAGAAATAGAGGCGAAATTTTGACAAGAGTGAAAGATTTCTACTCCAAATTATATGAAAGGGATGATACATGCACTCCAGACATCATGAAAGATACCAGTACCAGAGTTCCTCCAGTCCTTCCAGCAGAAGTTGCACATGCAATCAAGAACATGAAGCGGGGAAAAGCTCCAGGAGAAGATGGAATTACTGTAGACATGATACAAGAAGCAAGTGGAGAAATTGAAACAGTACTCGCCCAAATTTTCACTCGATGCCTTAATGAAGGAAAGATTCCTGAGGATTGGAACACCGCTACAATGATCCTGCTACATAAGAAAGGTGACATTGAGGATCTCGGAAACTACAGACCTATCAGCCTCCTATCAGTAGTTTATAAAATCTTCACTAAAGTTCTTTCACACCGCTTGAAGGTAACACTGGACATGGCTCAACCGAGAGAACAAGCTGGATTCAGGAGTGGCTACAGCACAATAGATCATATCCACGTACTATATATATATATATATATATATATATATACACTGCTGGCTACCCAAAATGCAACACCAAGAAGGAAGCATCCGATTCGCCTGAAATTCGCAGCATGCGTCGCCCGCGAGAGGACATGCAAACGATTAGCGTTGCAGGGCATATGCAAATAATGTGCGCCCGGCACGCCACCGAGAAGCACTGTAAGAAGGGTGCACAGAAGGTGGGGTGTAAGTAGTGGAAGTATGTTGTGCTGCCGGACTTGTGCGTAGGAAGCTTTCTGATGCCTCGTCGCAGAATACGGCAGTCATTCCAGCACGTTTCGTAGTTCGACAGAGGACGAATAGTGGCTTATCGCGGCAGCGGTTTATCGTACCGAGACATTGGCGGGCCCCCGTGTGGGACGACATCGAGCCACAGTGATGCGAGTATGGATTCGGTGTGTGCAGGAGAGACGGACGGACCGACGTGAGCTATTGCCACACCACCGAACGAGAGGAACGGCATGTTGTACTGCGGGCATTGACGGCTCTCACCGCCACATCACGAACGTTAGCGCAGAAATTAGGGTGTGTTGCGCAACAACCTGTGCAGGACGTAGCGTTCGACGTCGTCTACAGGAGCGGGGACTTGTGGCATGGCGCCCATTGCTCCGATTACCATAGACGTTACACCACCGGCGAGTGAGGCGGCAGTGGGCCGTTGAACGCTGCACCTGGATTACGGAATGGCACGATTTTGTCTTCTCCGACGAATCCCGCTTCTGCCTGCAACACCACGATGGTCGGATCTGCGGCGAGAGACTGTATGACGCCTGCATTATGTATCGCCATACCGGTTTGTCGCCTGGCGTTATGGTTTGGGGCACAATTGGATATGACACCCGAACACCTCTGGTACGCATCGCCGGTACACTCAATTGCCACCGCTATATTTCCGACGTTTTGGAGCATGTAGTCCTCCCTTACCTGCAGGACCTGCCAGCGGCCACGTTTCAACAGGACAATGCACGCTCGCGCGTGGCACGCATCGTGCAACAATTCTTCAGGGCCCACCAGGTGTCACTGCTGCTGTGGCCTCCCTGTTCTCCCGATATGTCGCCTATTGAACACGTCTGGTCACTGATCGGCAACCGAGTGGCCCGGGAAGCACCACCCGCGGCTACGCCTGATGAACTGTGGCAATGTGTGGAAACAGCCTGAACCGACACACCCCAAGCCCACATCCAAAGCCTCTTTCGTTCGATGCCGCGGCGTGAAGCGGCCGTTATTGCCAGCCATGGGGGCCATACGAACTATTGATGTCTGCGTGTTCCGCAAGTCGCACGGGCCTGTAAAAAAAAATAAAAAAATATGGCAAATATTGAGAACTATATCGAAAATAATTTCATTTTCATTTCTTAAATTGCGGGGCCCCTCAAGAAGCGGGACCCGGGACGACTTCCGCGGTTGTCCCGATAGTCCAACCGACACTGATTTCATGAAAAATAATGTTTTGCAGCATTTGATACAAAGGCTGTTTTCTTTCTTCCTTTCCTTTTTTTCTTTTTTCGTTGCCATCAAAGTGGTAACCAAACTATATCTTTTCAGCATCACTTAATTTTCTTCTATAAGCACACTTTTTTAATGAACTCGAAGCCCACAGGAGGAGAATACGGCGGCCCACCGGGAATTTTCCCGTCGTCCCGGCGGCCTTGTCTGAACCTGACAGTGGCCTCTCCTCTCAGGGCCTGATTTACGGAAGGGCATTCGGGGAACGTGCCCAGGGCCCCGACCTTTTAGGAGCCCTCAAAATATAGTTATATATTACTTGCTCTGTGTTATGATTACTCCAGAACAACTTTGTATGTGATTACTTTCGGAAAACTGTGTTGTGATTACTTCAGAATGTTACGTTCGAACACCTGGCGACGAGTCATGGTATGCGACATCGAGTGGCTGAGTCAAAGGATTTTGGCAGTCGTGCTAAATCAAAAGTGCAATGGCAGGAGCTTTGCGGAATTATAATCGTGCGGCGTTTTTCAAGAATTGAGGTGAGAATTTTTCGTTCATAACTTACTATTTTCGTCAGCTGGGAAATGGCTGTAGTGGCAGTGGGCCAAATTTCAACGTTCGATATTACTAATCCTGCCTCATGGAGCTTGTATGTGGAGCAATTGAATTTTTATTTTGAGGCAACTGGTATTGTTGAAGCTCCCAGGAAGCGTGCTGTTTTGCTGTTGGCTTGTGGAACAGAGACACTGAGCATTGTTCGCTCGTTAGTGTCCCCACTAAAACTAATTGATAAATCCTATGATGAATTGAATGAATTCATGTGGATCAGATGCGACAACGACAAGTAGAAGCACCTGTAACTGTTCCTGAAGTTTCAGATTCCAGTGTTTTTTCTCATCCTTTGGAAAATACTGTTACTGAACTTCCTGCTGAACCAGTGGCTAAAGACTCTGATGCCGAATTGACTCCACGAAGACCACGACAAACTGTGAGACCGAGACGTTTTGAGGACTTCATAACTTAGGGGAAGAGGGGGGATGTTTTGATTTAAGTGACTCCTCTTGGTCTTTGCTCTAGTCCGCCAGAGGACGCCAATTACTTACAGCGTCATAAATTGTAAAGTAGATTTCGCATCCTTCTTCAGAGTCTGGGTTTTTTAATTTTTTTGATTGGAGGCTTAACGGCCACCGTGAGCAACTCAATGGGTTAAAGCAGTCGCCCGTCCCTAATTTAGGATCACTGGTTCCAGGGAAGGGAGAGAGCCAGTGCCGTAAGACAAACACAACATCCATGCCTCACCGGGATTCGAACCCGGACCCCTTACGGACGAATGATCAGAGGCCATCGCTTAGACCACTGCGCCACCGGGGCGGCGAGTGGGGGTTCCTCATGATGGCTGAACCGTGAGTGTGATGCTAAGTGTAAATAGTGGAATTATGTATATAAATGTATTATACATCTTGAGTACCTTCTTCTTCCTTTCTTTTCCGCGGTGTTGTGATTACTCCAGAACAACTTTGTATGTGATTACTTTCGGAAAACTGTGTTTGCGATTACTTCAGAATGTTACGTTCGAACACTTTGCACCAAACTGATTCATTCCCTGAAAAAAGTTAAAATGGTAATTTCAGAGCTGTACAATGAAACGCATGGAAATGACAATTATAATTTCCACAAATAAATAGAACACCATATTATTGGCAAATTAATGCCTTCATCGGCCAATAATAACTATGTAACCGGTCCCAGCATAAGAACGTAAGGTGCAACAAATCAATGTTGCTTTTTAATGGAAGGAGGACACGCCACCTTTCATTAGTTACAGCAGGACTCCTTGAAAGCCTTTCTCCCAGTGACCCAAACTGTCGAAGTCGCTCCCTGTAACCTCTTGCAATTGCAAAGCCCCGAAAATGAAATGCTGTGAATATTTCTAACTGAGGAATAAGGTTCTATAAATGTGTGTATAGTAGAGATGACAAAAGTCAGAATGCCGTAAAAACCATAAATTATGCATACTTTCATTCACTTCCTTTTCAGGTAATTCATTTCTAAAGAAATGTATCTGGCTTTTGGCCTTTCAAATGTTCTGTCTTTAACTGTCTGTTGATTGATAATCCTTGAGTCAGTATATAACTTACACCAGTGGCCAATAGATGTCGCCACGATAGCTTACTCAAGAAGGACAAGTTTGCCTTTCTTTTGGAGTTGATTTCAGGAGTCTTCGCGCTTCTCTTCGTGACTTTTGGAATCTTCGTTTTTTTATTCTTTTTTAATGTAGTTAAAATATTTACTGAGACGAAAAAGTTATCTTTCGTCATAGGAGGATGACGCCTTTGCAAACAGAAAATAAAAGTTTTCATTCTGCCGAATGATGGGTAGTCAAAAACAGTGGTCAGACGAAAGACACGAATTTCCATCTGAAAAAAATTAAAAAATAAAAAAATAAAATAAAAATAATTAGATATATAGGCCGTTCTCTACATTCACTTATTCGGATAAATCTTTAAAATGTAGATCATAATACCGGCCCCACTACTAGCAATGATAAATAAGCCAGGACTACTAATTAATAACTGTTTTGATTATTTTAATATACGCAACAAAAGTACCTTGAAGTAATACCAGCAATTTTTTTTATCACTACTCAGAGCAGTGGCGTAACTAGTACAACGTGCGCCCCCCCCGCAAGATTTACTTCAGCGCTCCTAAGCCAGAGCTAGGGGAGAGCCAAACCGGGCATAGCCCGACCTGAGTTTCCTTTTGCCCGTCCTAGAGACTCGCACAACAGTGTAGTGCCCGACCTCATTTCACACTTCTTTTACACTTTTTGCCCGACCACTTTATATCCTTTGCCCGATCTCAATCATCAGCTGCCCCTGCCAACTTGCCTGTCTGGGGCTACGGGCCAGCCCTAAGCGCAGTAATTCCCCAGGATTTCAAGCACGAGGGAGGATGCGTTTTTCGCAGTGGGGGTGTTAGGAAGTCAGGGAGAGTGTCTGGAAAAGTAATGCTGGTACCTAGAGCTCTGTAGTTTTGACTTTTTAAGTAATAGATTTAACAATACATGTAATTGTTTTGTACAAACCTAAAATAAATCACCCTCTTGTACTGCTGTGAATAAACGTTGGCACCTGTCCTGTACGTAAACCTAGGCGACTGACTGACTGTTTCCCCACATCCACCATGGGGAATCCCCATGTGGCCTCGCGCTTTTCCTCAGCAGGGCAGAGAGAGAGAGAGAGGGCGATTGGAGAACGATCGTATGACAACCCGGAGCCAAAAGGTCGAATAGCTTCAATTTGTAGGACATCCAGGGCTTTATAAGTTAAACTTGATATTTATTTATTTATTTTTTTTTTTTGATTGGAGGTTTAACAACCACCGTGAGCAACTCAATGGGCTATAAGCAGTCTCCCGTCCCTAATTTAGGGTCACTGGTTCCAGGGAAGGGAGACAGCCAGTGCCGTAAGACAAACACAACATCCATGGATATTTATTTAGGCAAAGCTAAATATACCTTAAAAGAAAATATGAACCTTTGGGTTCATTATTTGTTTGTTTGTCTTTGTGAGTGTTCGATTTTTTTCACAAAAACTATAACTGGAAGATGCAGTACTCCCTTGATAACCTGCGCCCCCCCCCCGCAGCTGCGGGGGTGTTAGTTACGCCGCTGACTCAGAGATGTTTCCTACTTGATTTATCTTACTGATCCTTCTGTGAAACGTGCAAAATAATGGCACTACTGGTACTTATAAATTGTCAGAAACCAATAATAACAATAATAATAATAATAATGGATATAAAGTGACGCACCGGCATTCATTTATACGGGGCAATTTGGGAAATACAAAAATAACTTCGATACAACTACCTGAACTAATAAATTCATCAGATACCAAAAATAGTGTTAAAGACTACAGCGATGAGCCATTACATTATGACCACCTACCTAATAAGCTGTAGGACCCCATTTAGCCCGCAAAACAGCGGCCACTCGCCGAGGCATCGATTCGATGAGGCTGCGATAGGTATCATGGGGGTATCTGATACCATAATATCAACAGCAGGTCCTCCAGTTCCCGTACATTTCGGGGTGGTGGTGATTTAGCGCGAACCCGCTTTTCCAAGATGAGCCAAAAAAATGTTCGATTGGGTTCATGTCAGGTGAATTTGGAGGCCACTCCTTGACGGCTCTGGCAGTGTGATATGGCGCATTATCCTGTTCGTAATGGCCATCACCAGCAGGGGACACAGTTGCCATGATGGGTGAACTTGGTCCGCAGCGATGTTCAGATACCTGAAAGCTGTCGGGGATTGTGCTGTTGGGATAATGGGGTCTAAAGTGTCCCAAGAAAACATCGCACACAGCATAACACCGCCGGAGCCGGCCTGCCTGTCCACGCCCACCAGTGCAACCAGGTGCCATAGCCTCCGTTGGTAATCGGCGTATCCCCGCTGGGCCGTCTACGTGATGCACCAGGAATCTTCATTCGTCAGTCCAGGTCACTTTCTTCCAATCATACACGGTCGAATCTTGAAGATCTTGGGCTCATTTCATGCGTTGTTGGCGATGACGTGCAGTGAGCATGGGGCCATTGCTGGATCTTCGATGAATTGTGTGCTGTGACACATTTCCCTGATAACCCCTGTTGTAGCTGCGAGTAATTTGTCGCACCGTGGGCCTGCGGTCTCTGTGAACAACGCGACAGTCTCACCTCCCCTCTGGCATCAATGAGCTGCGGACGACACACGACGGTTCGTCGTTTGGCCATCTGTGCACCACTTTTGATGCGTACTTACTACAGAGGCACGTGAACAACCCACAAGCCGCGCCGTTTCCCAGATCGTAGTTCCGAGGCGTCGTGCCGTCACAGTTTGTCCTTTTTATCAAACTCCGATAAATCGGCAGCTTTTCCCATTCTGACTCCGAACACTCTAATAACCGAAAGCCGGTCCTCGGGTTGTATATATATACTGCTCTGTGAACTTCACATGCGCCACCGTTCGGTCTCCAGACGCGTTCCTTTCTCTAGGCTGAGGGTGGTCATAATGAAATGGCTCATCGGTCTATATAGGTCTCATTCCTCGCCAAATCATTACACTCAACAGTTTCGTAAAGATAAAAAATTATATCTTCTCAAGAGTTCAGTTTTCACGAAAGCAGCCTTAACTGCAGGGCCGGCTTTAGTCATGAGCCAAGTTCAGGAGAACGCTGAGTTGATTTTTTTTCTTTTGTCATATAGTAAAGTATATAAAGAAAAAGAATTCTTGGTGCTATTGCAATTTGAGACAATGAGCGATGATGATTCAAGACGAGGAAAGGTCTCGTTTCCACCGGAAAAATAAAAATAATAACAATATTATTACAATTAAAGTAAAAAAGGAGCAATGATTTTGGTGATGATCTTAGGTCAACACACCCAACATTATTCTTTTTTTTTTTTTTTTTTTTATTTTTGGAAAAAGGAAAAATGGTAACGAAAACCGGGAACAAATCAATAGGCTGTAAGGAGACCCCCGTCCCTGATTTGGGGCCACTAGTTCTGGGGAGTGGAGAAAGCTAGTGGCTCTCCCGGGTTTCGGACACAGACCCATTTCGTACCACTCGGCCACTGGGACTGCATTGTTAATTTATATTGATATCTTTCATACAGGCACGACGCTGCGGATGGGCTGGGGTGTTTTTCAGCCCACCGAAATTTCCTTTGGGTCCACCGTTCAGACCCCCCCTCCCCAAATATTTAAGCAGTTAGAACATATGGCGGGTGCATCCATTTAAGATTTCAGGGAATTTGGATAAACGTACGTGAATTTCTCGAATTCACAGAATTTTTTTTTATATATAAAATGAACTCTTTGTTAAATTCAGTGTTCGTATTTCTGGGAAATGGAGGGAGCCCACTGAACGAATATCTGGGAGAGTAGTAGAAAGACACCATTTTTGTAATTATACTTTAAAAAGATGAAGATAGAGAGAGAGAGAGCGAGAGAGAAAGATTCCTTGTCAGGTTACAAACTAAAATTGATAAACAGCTTTATGACAGAAAAAAGAAAAGAAAAGGAAAGAAAAAACGACGTAGGTAAGCTAAAATTGCGAAGAACGAAGAAATATTACCAAACAAAAAAAAAATCTCGTCGGCCGCCACCTGGAATCGAACCCAGTGTTCGATTCCCGGTGGGGGCCGACGATAATTTTTCCGTGACTCACTTATTTACGTGGAAAGAGCGATGATTTCTGTTTGATGTTGTTCTTGACCCACGTCGAGTGTTTGAATAAAGAAATATTAACCTGCTGAATGATATGAAGATTCGTATCTTGGTTCCAGTACTATATCATCATCATCATCATTGTCAACCATTATCAATCCACTGCTGGACGAAGGTCTCCCCAAGTTTCCTTTACAACGGTCTGTCTTGTGCCAGTCTCCTCCATGTCACCCCTGCATACTTTCGAATTTCATCCACCCATCTCCCATGTGGTCTTCTTCTGGGTCTTTTCCTGTCCCTTGGAATCAAATCTAAAATTTCGGCTGCCCATCGATGATCTGTCCTTCTGGCAGTTACCAATACCATTGCCATTTCAGGGATTTAACTCTGATCATGATGTCTTCCACTCTTGTCATTTTTCGGATCCACGAGTTCCTCTTCTTATCTCTCCTGGTTACACCAAGTATGCACCTCTCCATGCTGCTTTGAGTTGTCTGCAGCCTTTGTATGTCTCTTTTAGTTAAAGTCCACGTCTCTGCACCATACGTAAGCACTGGAAGGATGCATTGATCAAACACTTTTCTTTTAAGACATAATGGCATATTGCTCTTGAAAATTATGCTGTTTCTTCCAAAAGCTCTCCAGGCAAGTTTTGTAGGCCGATTAATTTCTTCATCAATGTGACCCTCACTTGATATCTGCTGTCCAAGATAAACGTACGTGTCTGTTATCTCCAGCTTTTCTCCATCAATCGATAAATCTTCATTTCTTGTAAAAGCATTGAACATCACTTTTGTCTTCTGAAAGTTCATTTTTAATCCCACTTCTTTACTCTTGTCAGCAAGTTCCTGGATCATACTCTGCAGCTCTGATGGGGTAGTTGCAAAAATGACTACGTCATCAGCAAAACGAAGGTGGGTTAGATAATCTCCATTAATCTTTATCCCTTTGTTTTCCCAGCTCAGCGACTGAAAAACACCCTCCAATGTGGCATTAAAGAGCTTCGGAGATATGGTGTCACCTTGTCTCACTCCCTTTCCAATTTTTATGTGTGTTGTATTTTCAAACAGCCGAATCTTTGCACTTGCATTTTCATAGATGTTATTAATAGTATTAATGTATGCATCTTCAATACCGCAGGTTTTCAGAGCCATTGTAACTGCTGATGGTTTCACCGAATCAAAGGCTTTTTCATAATCGATAAAAGCCATGCACAATGGAAGTTCATATTCCCTCGCTCTTTCAATTAGTTCTCTCAGTACGTGGATATGATCTATTGTGCTGTAGCCACTCCTGAATCCAGCTTGTTCTCTCGGTTGAGCCATGTCCAGTCTTACCTTCAAGCGGTGTGAAAGAACTTTAGTGAAGATTTTATAAACTACTGATAGGAAGCTGATAGGTCTGTAGTTTCCGAGATCCTCAATGTCACCTTTCTTATGTAGCAGGATCATTGTAGCGGTGTTCCAATCCTCAGGAATCTTTCCTTCATTAAGGCATCGAGTGAAAATTTGGGCGAGTACTGTTTCGATTTCTCCACTTGCTTCTTGTATGATGTCTACAGTAATTCCATCTTCTCCTGGAGCTTTTCCCCGCTTCATGTTCTTGATTGCATGTGCAACTTCTGCTGGAAGGACTGGAGGAACTCTGGTACTGGTATCTTTCATGATGTCTGGAGTGCATGTATCATCCCTTTTATATAATTTGGAGTAGAAATCTTTCACTCTTGTCAAAATTTCGCCTCTATTTCTTGTTACAGAACCATCTTCTTTTCTCAGTGCCATAATCTGTTTTCTTCACTTACTGCGATGTCCCTTTGCTATCTTTAGGCTTTGGTTGTTTTCAATTGCTTTCCTCACTAGTTCACAGTTGAATTTTCTTACGTCTTCAGTGATATTTTTTCTTACTGTCTTGCATAGCTCTATATATTCCACTATGGAAGTCACATCTTCTTTAGTTGTCCTCATCTCTCTTCTTTTTTGCATCAACATTTTCGTTTTTCCTGATAATTTGTTTACATGCAACTTGTTCTTAGACCCAGCTAATTTTGTTGCTGTTTCCATAAGAGCTTTGGTTACTTTTCTGTTAACTTCAGAGATGTCCACTTCTTCCGATGTTAGGAGTTCCAAAGCAGAGAACCTGTTCTTCAGTTCCAACTTGAAGGTATTATGGTGTTTTTTAAGGTTGGTTATGTCAATAGATTTTGTTTGTCTTATGAGCTTGCCACGTTCAAGTTTAGTGTTGAGGTGCATCTTACATCTCACCAATCTATGGTCACTACCTGTGTTGAACTTGTTTAGCACACTGCAGTCTTCTATGACGAATTTTTTGTTACACATAATAAAATCAATTTCACTTGTCGTCCCATTTGGATGTCTCCATGTCCATTTCCTGTGTGGCTTTTTCTTGAAGAAGGAGTTCAAGATGAAAAACCCTTCTGCCTCTGCAAACTTAACGAGAGTATTTCCACGCTGGTTTCTGTTGCCGTGACCGAATTTACCCACTGAAGTTTCATTCTGTTGCCGTTGCCCTATTTTTGCATTGAAATCTCCCATAATTATTTTCAAGTGCTGCTTTCCTTTATTATTTAGAGGACAAATTGCCTCATAAAATTCTTCAATTTCTTCTTCAGGATGACTTGTGGTGGGTGCATAAGTTTGAATAATCTGAGCCTGGTATCTTCTCGAGAGTTGGATAACGAGTCGTGCAGCTCTGTCAGAGGAACTTTCAACTTCTACAACTTTATCCTTCAGTTTCTTGTTTATTATAAATCCAACACCACTAGTTCTGCCAGTATCTGTCCCACGATAGTAGAAGAGATGTCCACTTTTCAGTTCAATGAGATCTTCTCCTTTTCTCCTTACCTCACTTAGCCCGACGATGTCCCACTTGATCCTTTGTAGTTCCTCTTCCAATTCAAGAAGCATTGAATCAGAAGATAGGGAGCGTCCATTATACGTAGCCAAGGTCAGCATCAGATGGCAGCCTAGTCCGGTCCTCCGGGGATTCTTAGCACCCTCTGCCTTCATGTCGCACTGGCCGCTGCCTTGGCCAGGTACATTCCAGCTGCCGGAGACTGAGGGCCAAGATTTAAGTTGTGGAATCATTTTGGAGAGGTTTGGCCATAACTCACCACGCTGGCCAAGCGGGTTGGTGAGTGTGGGATATAATTTCCTCTAATCCCGATGGTATAGTTATACCGCTATTGGCGGTCGTCAGAGCCCCTTTAGTGGGAACAGGATGCACCACGAGAAGGCGGGGTTGACATTTGTCAAGGAGAGGCTGTGATGTTACGTATCACCTGACCTTACATCCCTCCAGTACTATATACACTTAATAAATACTATATACAGTATGCACCTGAAAACGTTTTTCTTATTAGGGATAACACTGTCAGATAGGATAAATCAGTAACGTTTATTCATAATTTTTTTTTTGATTGGAAGTTTAACGACCAACGTGAGCAACTAAATGGGCTATAAGAAGCCGCCCGTCCCTAATTTAGGGTCACTGGTTCCAGGGAAGGAAGAGAGCCAGTGCCGTAAGGCAAACACAACATTCATGCCGCACCTGGATTCGAACCCGAACCGCTTTTGGACGAATGATCAGAAGCCATCGCTTAGACCGCCGCGCCACCGGGGCGGCTGTTCACAATTAAATATTGTATTTTAAGATCTATTATAGTTTCGTTCGGCTTCTTTTTTTTTTTTTTTATTGGAGGTTTAACGATTACCGTGAGCAACTCAATGGACTATAAGCAGTCGCCCGTCCCTAATTTAGGGTCACTGGTTCCAGGGAATTGAGAGAGCCAGTGCCGTAAGACAAACACAACATCCATGCCTCACCGGGATTCGAACCCGGACCCCTTTCGGACTCGCTCGGCTTCATCAGGACAAATGACATCTACACTAACGGAATTTTTTTTTTTTTTGCCAAGATGTGTGCTCTCCATCATTCTTAGCCCCCTAACAGGCCACACAGTAGTAAGCTGCTGGCGTCGCAACTGCTTTCACATGTGGCCAATAAAAAAAAACCCCATAGAATCCAACACACACACACACACACACACAAAGCTTAAGAGAGGGCAGAGGAGGCGTCAACAAATATTGTCGCTCTGGGCGCCACGAAGGCTAAAGCCGGCCATGCTTAACTGCTTCCTGCGTCTACTGTAGTATAGCTCAATCAGACACAGAAAAAAAAATACACAACAACAACAAAAAACAAGCTACAAAGACCAAATGTTCTTGACATATGGCATCATCTATTGGCGTTCCAAGTAACTAAACATTCGAACGGGGGAAGTTAAACCTTAGTCTGGTTTGTGTCTTAGTAGAGACCAAGGAGGTTGGTAGAGACTTGAGAGGTATGCATGTTACTGCATATCGTATGTTCATGAGCCTCAGGCCTGAACGTAGTGGTGCAAGACACCCATCTCGCGTGGAAAAACCCACTTCTTAAGGTCAATCATTCTTCAGATTCAGATAAATATTAAAACTGCTCAGATTAGACCCAAATATTCTGTTTACACACCATATGGTAAATACTATAAGAATATTTTTTTTAATACCCGAAGTCTCTTATGGAATCTGTGAAAGGCAAACCACACGGCTGTCCAAAACTTAACAATGAATATGAAATCTGAAGATTACAGAGCGTCATGGGGCTAAAAGAATTTGCTTGCATATGCACACAAGTGCAGTGTGACGTATGAGGACATTCCACGATGCACAGCACAGCACGTATGGAAATTTGATGTGAGTACGTGACAGCTGCCGAGTGACAGCTGTATGTAAGCAAGAGGCCGAGTCTTGTCTAATATGAGTTGTTCTTTTTTTATCTGGGGGTCCAACGACCATTGTGAGCAACTCGATGGGCTATAAGCAGTCGCCCGTCCCTAATTTAGGGTCACTGATTCCAGAGAAGAGATAGGGCCAGTGCAGTGAGACAAACACAACATCCATGCCTCACCGGGATTCGAGCTCGGACCCAACACCGATGAATGGTCAGAAGCCATCGCTTTGACCACTGAGCCAACGGGGCGGCATATGAGTTCATTCCATGAGCACAGAATTGTCCCAAAAATTGAGGGGGGAGTCACGGCCGGTTGTTTTGATTGAAAAAATTCCATGCAATACATGTACATACTGTATATCAACGGAAAGAAGCACGGAGAGATGCATGATTGGCGTAACCAGGAGAGATAAGAAGAGGAACTCTTGGATAAGGAAAATGACAAGAGAGGAAGACATGATCTTAGTAAAATCCCTCAAATGGCAACGGGCTGGACAGGTTGCCAGAAGAACGGACAACCGATTGTCAACCGACATTTTAGACTGGATACCAAGGGACAGAAAAAAGACCCAGAAGAAGACCACATGGGAGATGGATGGATGGATCGAAAGCATGCCGGAGTAACACGAAGGAGACTGGCTCAAGACAGGCAGTTGTGGAAGAAACTTGGGGAGACCTTCATTCAGCAGAGGATTGATAATGGTGGACAATGATGATGATGATGATGATGATATATATATATTGGATTGTTGAGAATACGGATAGGGAGTGAGACAAGGTGACACCATATCTCCCAAGCTCTTTAAGGCCACATTGGAAAATGTCTTTCAATCACCGAACTGAGAAAACAAAGGGATAAAGATTAATGGAGATTATCTAACTCACCTTCGTTTTGCTGATGACGTAGTCATTTTTGCAACTACCCCATCAGAGCTGCAGAGTATCATCCATGAACTTGCTGACAAGAGTAAAAAGGTGGGATTAAAAATGAACTTTCAGACGACAAAAGTGATGTACAATGCTTTTACAAGAAATGAAGATGTATCGATTGATGGAGAAAAACTGGAGATAACAGATACGTACGTTTCTCTTGGACAGCAGATATCAAGTGATAGTCACATTGATGAAGAAATTAATCGGCGTATAAAACTTTAGGAAGAAACAGCATAGTTTTTAAGAGCAATATGCCATTAAGTCTTAAAAGAAAAGTGTTTAATCAATGCATCCTTCCAGTGCTTACGTATGGTGCAGAGTCGTGGACCTTAACTAAAAGAGACATACAAAGGCTGCAGGCAACTCAAAGTAGCATGGAGAGGTGCATGCTTGGTGTAACCAGAAGTGATAAGAAGAGGAACTCGTGGATCAAAAAAATGACAAGAGTGGAAGACATCATGATCAGAGTAAAATCCCTGAAATGGCAATGGGCTGGACATACTGCCAGAAGGACAGACCATCGATGGACAGACGAAATTTTAGATTGGATTCCAAGGGGCAGGAAAAGACCCAGAAGAAGACCACATGTGAGATGGGTGGATGAAATTCGAAAGTATGCGGGAGTAACATGGAGGAGACTGGCACAAGACAGACCGCTGTGGAAGAGGCTTCGAGAGACCTTCGTCCAGCAGTGGATTGATAATGGTTGACAATGATGATGATGATATTGGATTGGAAAGCAAGTAATGTCTGCAAATGCAAGGCAACAGAAAAGTGCTAATTAGGGCATGTACAAGTACAGATTAGTCCAAAATGTAGTCGTCATCGCTTGCCACGACCTTCTCCCATCGTCTGAGCAGCTGTGGGATACCGTCCGTGTGGAATTGTTTGGCTTGGACGCAAAGAAGTAAGTGTGCGTTCGACATCGTTCTGGTTGGGGAACCGTTGTCCGTTAAGGAGATGCTGCAACGACCGGAAAAGGTGGTAGTCGCTTGGGGAAATATCTGGGGAATAAGCTGGTGGTGGCTGCAGCTCCCAGCCCAAGTCCGGGATCTTGTGACAGGTCACCCATTCTGTATGAGGTTTCTCCATCCTGCTGTAGGAGGACGCCTTTGCGGTTCAGCAGTGCTGGTTGTTTCGACGTGAGCAATGCATGCAGATCGTCGAGCTGACGGCAGTACACGTCGACGGTGATAGTGGTGTTGTCCGGCAGCAGCTCAAAAAAACGACACCCTGTATGTCTTAGCAAACAGACAGCAAAACCTTACCTGGGTGTAAGAAGACTTTGAGGATCGGAACGGGCTTCTTCTTTGGGTCCAACCACTGTTTCTGGGTGCTGATATTTTCATACAGGACCCCATTTCTCGTTACCTGTCACAATGCGGTCCAAGAACGGCTCAACTTGGACACGTGCAAGCAGAGAAACCCATGCATTCATGCGATTTGCTTTCTGCTCAACTGTGAGCTGATGGAGTACCCAAATTCCCCTCGTGTGCACCTTTCCAAGTTGATGCAGTCTCGTGATAATGCTCGTGTAGGTAGTCCCCAGCTGTTCAGGCAACTCCCGCGTGGTCACACGTGGGTTGGTCTCCACTAAGGTCTTCAGCATGTCCATATCCACTGTTGCGGGTCTTCTTACTTTGGGACAGTCTGATAGGTCACAATTTCCCCATTCGAAACCGTTCGAATCAACGACAGCACTCACGATGTGATATGGCATTGGGGTACGCACTATTAATGTTCCTTACAGCATTTGATGGGGTGTTACCGCCACGAAACTCATACAGCATGCAATGGCGGATGTCCTCCTTGTCCATTTCGATGCTGGCTGGAGCTTACATTCTTTTCCTTCTGACGGCTAACTGCCACTGACTTAAGCCACCGCCGGTGTGCTGCGGAGTCTCAGTGGCCAATATGCACCGTCGCTGGGTCCTCAACTTCGAGTACCTCGTCATCGGACATTACTTTCTTTCCAACCCAATATATATAAAGTTTTGGAAAAAACTACGAGAAACATTCATCCAGCAGTGGATTGATAATGTTTGTTGATGATGATATACATAATTAGTTTTTAATTATATTCCATTGAAGGGTGAAAATGACCGTTGCTGCCTGCGGTCATTCTCACTTTTCAGTGGAAAATAATTAATAATTACAAATGGTGAGATCATGGAACAGAGGGACTAATTGAATGACATGCCACACAAAAGGACGATCACTGTGGATCTGCAGACTGAATAAGACATCCGGAGCAAGCAAGGATGATTTGGAAGGGTTCAGTACCGAAGGGCGGTGGCTCCGGTACTGTACTTCCAAATCTCGGACCTTGTCAATGTACTCTTCCAGAGCTCGGACGTTTCCACTGTACCCTTCCAGAGTTTGAACGTTGCCACTGTACCCTCCCAAAGCTCGGACCTTGCCACTGTACCCTTCCAGAGCTCGTACCTTGCCACTGTACCCTTCCAGAGCGCGTACCTTGCCACTGTACCCTTCCAGAGCTCGTACCTTGCCACTGTACTCTTCCAGAGCTCGGACCTTGCTCTGCATTTAAATTACATACACTGGTACGAATACAAAAATACAATGATACAGTTGGTATTAGAAAATGTAGTACTCTTTCTGAATTATATTTTAAATTCTAGAAACTTTTGAAATGAAAAAAATTAGGGAGTACAATACTTTAGGCAAAAAATGAATGGCAAAAGTTGAGGAAGACGGTCCCTACTTAAGAAAAAGTTGAAGAGCCAACTTTTTCTTAGGTAGGGCCACCTTGCGTGAGAGCTTTATATCGGAAAATCTCGAACATGTATGGAAAATCTTCGCCGCAGGTATAACAATCTGATGCAAAAAAAGTGTTCGATTATAGATTTTATAAGCTATCAAGTGTAAATATACTGTTGCACCATTTACTGGGAAAATTGTGCTCCTGGAAAATCCGAAGACATGAGGACAACACTGATCGCAATTTAAGCTAACAAACGTTATGACATTTTTTTTTCGACTAGCTGAGGTATCGTCGATAAAAAGTCTAAATCTACGCCACGGAGCGAGGTATCGTAGATAAGAAATCTAAATCCACGCCACTGAGTGGGAAAGTTTGCTCCAGAAAAAGCTAGAAAATACATAAAGAATCGCAGTCATGACTGCAGCAAACGGACGCGAGAGGAATTTTCAAGTGGATCTTTTAAAATAGCATTGTGTGGTGCAAACAAAAGCCAACAACATGGCCCAACCTTGCACCATAATGTGGTGCAACCTTATACCATAACGTAGTGCAAGGTCGCACCATGTTGTTGGGTTTTGTTTGCACCACAGAATGGTGTATCTTTTCTCAGAAAGTGGTGTAGCACCACTTTTTGGTGCAACTTACCACAAAATTTTTAACAGTGATGATGTGAAAGCAAGAGTTGCCTAAAACAGCTACAAGATGCGAGTAAATTCGCGTGTCTTTTTAACGCAATCCTAATTTGCAAATTTCAGCATACCTGTGGCAAAAGTAAATCAGGGAGAGTTTCACGTGGCGAAATTCGCAGTGCATTGTTTTACATACATCCGCAGCTATATACGTTTTTCTAGATTATTCTTTAATTACATTACCAGTGCATTTGAATTAGTTACAATATCTACGATTCTATGAAAAGGTTCAGGAGCACAAATTTTAGATTACCCAAAGATCTGAATAACCGAGGCTCTTCCGGTTTTCTGATAAATTTTAGTACGTCTTTTGCAAAAAAGGTCGTACTTAAGTTATCAGTTTGTACCTGCGTCCGTTCGTCTGTGGATATCATATCCCTGCAACTAATAATCCGATTTGAAAAATTCTTGTTGCATTGGGAAGCTGGAAATGTGCAAATGATGATCTTTTATTTTGTTTTTGTTTTTCACGATGCACAATTTTGCCGCTAGAGCGCGTAAATGCAGATGATATCGAATTCCAAATACATTTTTTTCCATATATTTGCTGGTAAACATCAGATTGAAATGTTGAAGACTATTTCAGGAATAGTCACTTTTTCAAGCTACGCATAGATTTTCCGCTGGGGGGATTAAAAGTAAACTGCGTTTTCCCAGATATCTCTGCTTCTAAAACTCCGATTTGAAAAATTATTTCTGCAGTGGATACAACTCATGATGGGAATTTTTTTGCATATAATTTCTCATTTTTGTTGTAAAACGGGTTGGCCTCCAGGAGGCGCAATTGTTAATTTCTGTCTCTGTTAAATTTGCAGCAAAATCTGAGCTTCTAAAATCTCGATTGAAAAATTCGTTCGTAGATCGATACCACTCACATCGGCAAACCTTTTGAGAGTACATTCTTCTTAAAATAATACATGGCTTTTCCGCCAGGGGCTTAGATGCATATCTTATTTTTGCAAATATCTCTGCTTCTAAGGGACCGATTTGAAAAATTCCTACTTCATTGGATTGCATTCCCAGTGCGAAATGCTTTCCATATAAGTTCAAGTTTTTAAAATAATTAATAGACTTTCCGCTAGGGGGCGTAAAGATAAATTGCGTTTCCCCCGATATCTCTACTTATAAAACTCCGATTTGCAAAATTCTTTCTGCACCGGGTACAGTTTCTGGATGGAAAATGCTTTGCATATAATTTCTTATATTTGGTAAAGAATGGTTTGGCCACCAGGGGGCGTAAGTGTCTATTTCTACTTTTGATGTATTTGCAGCGAAACCTGAGCTCCTGAAAGCTCGATTGAAAAAATTCTCCCGTGGGCAGATACCGCTCATATCGAAAAACCTTTTGGGAATATTTTCTTCTTAAAATAATGCATGGCTTTTCCTCCACGGGGCGTAGATGCATACCTCATTTTTGTCAATATCTCTGCTCCTAAGAGTTCAGTTCGAAAAATTCTTTCTTTGTTATAGAGTGTTTCCGCTGCTCATATAATTTCAAATTTTTCTTAACGCACAAGTCTGCTACCAGAGGGCGTAAGTTCACGTTTCCGTTTACAGCAATATATGCGAGACTAAAAACCAGATTGAAAGACTTCTTTCTTCGGTCAGACACTACTAACTATGCAAAGTCTCTGTGCGTATTTTCTTCCCAAAATAATGCAGAATTTCGCTGCTAGGGGGCGCAAAGGCTTAATCTGTTTTTCTGAATGCCTGTGTTCTACATGTGCAATCTTTCAACACCGAATGCCACTTACTTTGTATATGAGGAATCCTTACATACACTTTAGACTAGTATATGAGGAATTTTCTAGTTCCCAGTTTCACCGGTAGGTGATGTTTGTGTGCTTCATTTTGCAGCTGTGTTGTCACTTCTAAAAACACTATTGAGAAATTTCTTCTTTACTGTATACCATTCGCTACACTAGAAATTTGGAGCATTATCCTCTTTAAATAATGTACAGATTTCTCGCTAAGGGGCGTAAGGGACGAAACCTTTTTCTGGCTATTTCTGCTTCCGGAAGACGTATTTGAAAAGTTCTTTTTCCTTAGCACAGCTTTTTTCATGCAGAATATTTTTCGCTTATTTTCACCCTTTCCATTATGCAAAATTCTTCCTCTAGAAGGCGTAGAGTTATATAATATTTCCTTCTCTCGTATTGTCTCTGATACCTTCCTTGTGCTGTGAGAAACTTTTTGTGCGCCATTTGTTAAGTTTCGTAACATGCTTTTGAGCCTCTGGTGGAACTAAGCAGATGTTTCTATTTCTAGATGTTTTATCTATTGTTGAAACCGGTTGATCGTTTTCCTAATCGGCTTCATTGACTTTAAATAGCTTTGATAAATTTAATAAGCGTCAGGACAGATTCAAAAGACGTGCTCATTAAAGCCGAAAATTCGGTGTCACCTTTCTTGTCATTTCTTCGTGCTGATACTTTGTAGTTATTTTAGAAGATAGTTGACACAAAAGTATTCATTTTTAAAAGCGAACCTAAAAATACAATTGAGTTTTAATTTATAATATTTGTTAAAATAGTCAAACAGTGACGTGCAATGCAAACGACAAAACAGCTTATAACAAATGCTGAAAGCGCCATTTGATATTCGCAGATGTTCACTCCCATCACCATATTTTGTGCCACCATGTATACTCCCCATGGTTTCAGAGGTGTCCAGGTTCTTCTGTGGTGTAAGAATTACTGACATACATACGTGCTTTGAGATTAGGCCCATTGAATCAAAAAATTTGATGGAGACTGGTTGCGAGATTTAGGGAGCCATAAGCCCTCCGATATCAATTTTCGCAATAATGTTCCGGGACTTTCCGCTGTGTGACAAGTCTTGCTGAAATCGCGCACTTCTCTCCTTGAACTCCAGCAAAGGAAAAACCTCCACCTTGACTTTCATGAAATGCATACGGTTCTCTGAAATCTGGCAGCTGTTCAGATGAAACCAAGCTTCAACAGTAAAAAAAGTATTAACATCTGATTATTGTTACAAACAACGACCTTAGACCAACTAAAGTAACACGGAATCTGGCAACATGGGCAGTATGTATCAATTTGTGCACCTCATGAAAACAATGGCCACTCCGGTGGGCGAGTGGTCAGAGGCGAGGCATGGGTGGTGTGCTTGTCCTAGGGCGCTGGATATATCCTCTTCCTTGAACCTGTGGTTCTAAATTAGGGAAGGCCTACTCCATATTGCCTTAGATGTCCACGGTGGTCGTTAAATCCTAAAATAAATTAACAGAAACATTCGGACGTAATGCTTTACGTAAATTGCCTAAAGACATGTTATCCTATTTAGATAGTTTTAGCAATGAATTAAAGGAGGACTACTTCAAACTGATCCTCACTTTCCCAGCAAGTAGTCGTTGTGTAATGCAGTCATGTTCTTAATTACGCATAGAATTAGTCTCTCCAAACTGACTGATAAATGCGGCAAGATTTTGTTCTGTTCTGCATCTTTTTGATTGGGAAAGCTTATTTGCGTTACTCAGATAATTTGCCTCAAAAATAATGCTTCACAACGAAAACTCTTTGTTCGCCAGTGAGAACAAACTTTCTGGATCAACACAAACCTCCCCTTTCTCTAGTAAACTGCACCACCAGATGTTTGTTTCCAATGCTAGTAGCTTCTGTACTACGTGAATTGATGACAAGCACAGCGGTCAAATAATTAGTCACCCCTGTCAGAACTTACCTAAAAACGGGTGACAGCGCCTCTTGCCTTGATAACACCATGAATTCGGTGTGGTACGGACTCCACGAGTTTGTGAATTATTGAACATAGATTTTTAGCCACACGTGCGTCAATTGGTCCCGAAGTTCCACCAGAGTACGTGGGTGTCTATTCCGGCGTTTTACCTTCTGTCCCAAATGATTCCACAGATTTTCAATTGGAGTTAAATCTGGGAATTTGGCGGGCTGGTCAAAGTGAGACAGTGTTGCTGATTGTTGGTCGTCCCACTCAGACACAGTTTTAACTCTGTGCATACGGCAATTGTCTTCTTGGAAAACAGGAGTGGCAATGTGATGCTGCTCCTAGATATGTAGGGCAACGTTTTCATTCAAGATGCGGAGGTACGTATGCTGGTTCAAATTCATCGTCACTGCAACGAGAGGGCCCATTTCGTGGTAAGACAAACATCCCCAAAATAATTACAGAACCCCTCCAGCTTGAACAACACCATCGACACAATTAGGATTAAAGGCTTCATTGGGCCTGCGATGCACTCGTTGCCTCCTATAACTAGAGCACAAACAAAAACGAGACTCATCAGACCAAATTACTCGTTTTCAATCATCCACAGTAAAGTTTTGGTGCCTCTGAGTCCATTGATAACGTACGACTTTGTGACTTGCTGTTAAAAGAGGCCTCTTCCGTGGTATTCTGCTCCAGATGTCCATCGCATGCAGTTCTCGTCGCAGTGTCCTTTCGGAAATTGGTTGGAGTGGACTTTTATTGACTGTTTGGAGCATTGTTGCCTGGTTTGAAACCGATTTGCAGTTACTAGGTGTGAAATATGGCGGCGGTCCCTGTTAGTGAGAATCGTTTTCGGACCAGAGTTACGTCGCCGATTTTCAGTTAACTGCGGACTACACCACTGTTTGTAGACCCGCTGGACAGTACGCTTCGACACACCAACAAATTGGGCGACTTCATTCATTTTGTATCTGTGGGCACGGCCAAACACGATGATTCCTTTTTGCCACTCAGTAACATCTGTCTTACTACCCATATTGCAGACTAAATTCAACACACACGTTGCTCTTGACCACTGCACGAGACAGAAATTATCCTGTAGGCCACATCAGTACTATTTATCTCCAAACAATGCTATTACAGCGCCCTCTGTGCAACCGGTTACTTCCTACTGTCATTTCTGTTAGGGGTGACTAATCTTTTGTCCGGTGTGCTTATCTTACTGGTCATCGCTGGCAAAATCCCTTTACTGATGACCAATGTGAGCTTGCATATGCATCCTACGGATACTAAGAATTAGCTACTTCGTAAAACGAACATCCTGTGGTATGCCTGTGGACATAAACCAGCAACTTTTTTGGAATTAAGCAGATGATTCACATTTATTGTGAAATATTGTGGAACATTTCAAGTCTTTTCGTTCAAAAGGTATGTTCAACAACACAATTGGGATTTCAATGTTGTTGCATGGGTTCCAAAAGTCTGAAAATAGCAAAACTCTGCAAATAGCTCAGGAACGTCTGTGTCACTTGAAGACAAATGCTATTGTAATGAGATCTCTGCAGGCACTGGGATATGACACTGAAGTCTCATTTGACTCCAAGTTCTGATGTTCTTCATGTTCTCTGTGTATCCCACTCTGTGATACCAATTGTAAAAGAATCGGCTGAAACGATGACCCCAGTTTGTTACATGAGCATTATTACAACTCTGGGGCTTTTTGGGTCCCCAAAAGTTACGCCTAAAATGGGTAATAGAGTGGTCTCACAAACAAATAAATTCCCAAAATATAATATCAGGCTGGCACCACCTGAAACTGTGCTGTAGAAAAAATTTAGCAAATACTAACGCGCTTAATTCTAAGTTGGAATAACGTTTCTATCGGGTACATGAGCTCGGATATCTGGAACACCAGCACCAAGACACTAGTGAGGAATCACTCAGATCTGTCAGTACACTCTGCCTGGTTAACTGAATTTGGATATTTAACGAGAACAAAGCACTTTAATGAACATAAATGCGGTCAAGTAGCAATCAAATTTCTGCCAACACATGCGGTCAGTTATACGTAATATATCATCTTTATGCACGGCGCTAATTATGCCAACACATAACGCATTCTTGGAGAAATTCTGCCCCTCAGCATGTACAGAAATTTACATTATATTATTTAAAGTCGGTACTGCATGCTATCGGTACAAAACTCCTGAGGGAATCAGTGGAGAGAATTTATCTTTTTCATTACGTTTCTTACCGCGACCCATGTCAGGACATGGAGGAATAATGAATTTAGAGAATAGTTATACAGTTTCACACACTGATGCAGCATTAGCGGACGTATACACCAACACTACAAGAAGAACGAGGATATTATTGCTGCTCGCATAAACACACGGCTGAGCACCTACTGCTGAAAAGCTTCATCTTCGTCACAGTGCTGTTCCAAGATGTCACAGTTTCTCCTCAGAACCTTTCAAATCATGGAAGGATGGACTTACTCGCAGCACTTTAACGCCAGACTCCACAATCTCCGCTACCGCTCCCCGATTGCCACTCCGCCGGCAGAAAGGGAAGGAACTCCTCTTCGAGTTCTTCTCTCAGTGTTGGATTTGAAAAAGTTTTTTAGCTTCCCTTGAGAATTCGTACCCAATCAGTAAAGTTTCCATCATCTCTGAATTCCTAAATGAACCACCCATAATGTAATGTCTATTCCATCTGAGATTAGCCACTTTGCCGCCGTTTAAAAGTCTGCTCAGTTTTGTACGCACGGAGAAGCCGAGAGATTTTAGCTTCAAAGTAGCAAAAAAGTTCCATCCCCTGAGGGCACCAGGTAACCTGATTCTTTCGCTGTTGCGACGGGTTGTCTATAAATACACTGGTCGCAAAAAAATTAGGAATATTGCATGGAATAAAGGAGGAATGTATCTGACTCAAGCAACACGCATTGAAATAACATCAATGAGGCTACCTAACACAAACGGTAAATAATGTCTTTACAAAAACAGTTTATCGTGCAATTTCCGTACACAACAAAGCAGCATTGCAAAATAGGGAAAATGGTAAATTCGAAGAATTTACATAGCTCTGGATTTCAGTACCCGGTAACACCACCTCTGTGTCGAAGAACGTCTTGGCACCTACGAGGTAAACTTGCAATGACATTATTGATGAGTGTCTGGGGTTGCTCGTCTCATATTTCAGGCAACCTGCAACGGAGGTCTGGCAGTGTACTAGGAACGTGATTATCCAGACGTCGTTGTACAGCGCCGCAAATGTTCTCAATAGGATTAAGGTCAGGAAACCAGAAAGGCAGCTGTAACGATTCAACCCCATAATTTTACAGCTTCTGAAGGCAACGTGACTGGTTGCATTGCCATCGAGAAAATGGAATGCATGTACAACCGCAGCTTGAAACAGTGTCACAATGGGCACAATGATCTCGTTTCGGTACACTATAGCAATCATGTTTCCTTGTCAAACATACGAGGAAGTACGGCTATTAAAACACACTCCTGCCCATACCAGAACTGACTGTCACTGGTAAGGCTGGATGGACTGCACATAGTGTGGTTGCATTCGTGTGCCGGATCTCCTCCATACGTGTCCTCGTCGAGTATCAGGATAAAGAGCGAAAAGGGATTCACTAAACAGAAGTCATCGCTCTTTCCACGTTAATAAGTGAGTCACGGAAACATTCTCATCGGCCGCCACCGGGAATCGAACCCAGGGTCTTCCAGTTACGCGCCGGACTTTTTCGGGACTCACTTATTAACGTGGAAAGAGCAATGACATCTGTTTGGTGTTTCTGATCCACGTCAAGTGTATGAATTCAAAAGGGATTCGTCTGTGAAAAGCACATGGCGCCACTCTGTATTCTATGACATGTACTGTTTGACCTAGGTACATCTCTGACGACAGTGAGCTGATGTCAATGCTATACATCACAGCGGTCTCCTTGCTCCGAGTCCGTACTCGTGAAGACGGTTTCGTACCTTTCAAGTACTTACTGTGATACCAGAAACAGCTGGAAACGATTTCCTGACTAGGCCTTCTCCGAGAACTTACTGTCAGGTAGAGATCTTGTCTCGTGGTGGTTATCCTCGGGCGACCACTCCTGGATAGATCTGCAACATTTCCATGCAGTAGAAAGGTTGTGTGTGGTCGAATTATTAACGTGGAAAGAGCGATGATTTCTGTTTGGTGTTTCTGATCCACGTCGAGTGCATGAATTGAAAAGGGATTCGTCTGTGAAAAGCACATGACGCCACTCTGTATTCTATGACATGTACTGTTGGACCCAGGTACATCTCTGACGACAGTGAGCTGATGTCAATGCTATACATCACAGCGGTCTCCTTGCTCTGAGTCCGTACTCGTGAAGACGGTTTCATACCTTTTGAGTACTTACTGTGATACCAGAAACAGCTGGAAGCGATTTCCTGAGTTGGCTACTGGGAATACTAGGCCTTCTCCGAGTATTTACTGTCAGGTAGAGATCTTGTCTCGTGGTGGTTATCCTTGGCCGACCACTCCTGGGTAGATCTGCAACATTTCCATGCAGTAGAAATGTTGTGTGTGGTCGACTTACTAAGCTTTGCGAAACTATAAAGCAGCAGCCACATCTATCTGCCGTACACATACCTGCAACATGCCAACAGCCCTATTTCTGTTGTCAACGTTGTCTGGACATCATTTCAGGTTAATCCCACACTGAAGGCAAAAATACATTCAGCAAATTTCTAGACCGAGCAGTGAAACGAACCCGTTTTCCACTTCTCGCAGGGTACTTATATAGGAGCCCTCACGTCACCTGCTGTGTTGTCATGATGCTAATTTACATATGACTTGGCTACGCACGCTGATAACCGATCTCGAGTAGTCGTTAAATTTGCATATCACCACGTTTTCCTTTCGAAACCGTAATATCCCTAACTTTTTGTGACCAGTTTATTTTCACTGTGTTTAAAGGTTTCACGTAAACAGTTCCAGTCGCCATCCACGCTGTTCCTCCATATCAGTAACATTTCTCTCTTCCCATTTGGAACTAAGATTCTCGAAACCATTTTCACGCTAATTTAACTCCCTAAAAAGTTACGTTCGTAACACTATTATTACCTAATTATTCATTATAAATAATGAACGATGACCCCTCTTGAATATTTCAATTAATTTTCAAACAGCATGATGAGAAAGCAACGTACACTTTAAAAAGTCGTCCCTGAAATTCTGTTTGAGCAGCAGTAATAAAATTACACACAAGCCAGTCGTGCAACCCCTGATCGCATTCACATATCACGTGCACTGCTGAAGCAATTGAAAGGTCAGCGTTGTTTATTCATGACAAAAATAATGAGCTCATCTTTTGTTTATTCTCAGGAAGGATAATAAGTTTCTTTCGGCATATGCACCATAAGTACTCATGCTGATTACTAAATTCTTCAAGACAACTATCCCGTATATTTTGAAGGATGGGAAGCATGACAAAAATAAATTTAGTTTGCTGAATGTCTTCTACGCAAGAATATCAGTTACAAACAGACTTCTAAGTCTTTTGAGCAAGGTGATTAGAGTTTCCCAAGATTTAACAACTTTTCCTCCAGATAATCCTTCTTCCATTTTCCAGCGATGCTCCGAGTTAATGAAAGTATACTCTGCCTGGATCATCAAAGAGATTTCTGGTACCAATTACAGAGAAAGATTCCTTCATTACGCGACTTCTGTGTTGCTTTACCTTCAAGGAAATAAACGATCCCTGTATCCTTAAATTTGCTTGAATACATTTAATTTCTCGAAGTGCTGCATAAGTCATTCATTCCGAATTTTTCTCAGATATCTGAAAATGCTTCATGGAATAATTAATTTCTGTCGGTCTCACGCGGTTGTACTTTAAATATTAATTCTTGAATAACCGTCAAAATGACACATGCTCGTATCATGTATGTGTCGAATGTGTCACAAAAGTTTTAATTTCTGACGGAAAATGTACATAAACATATATAATGAGGAAATACGCAGGGGACAAATGTTTCGTATGTCAAACTGAGTTGCATAGAAAGTAAATACATGTTCACTCTAACTAATTCAATGTTTCGAGGAAGTTGTTTAATTAATTGACTAATGAATTAATGTTCGTCGATAACTTCGCTGAACATCTATATATTAATTTTATAAGGTTTTTTACTGTGAGTCCTATTTTGAGAGAACGGCTGAACGTAAAGGCATGGTTGAGGTATCCAAATCAAGGTCTCACCATGTAGATGTGCCAGTCGAAGAGAAAAAGAGATTGGGGCAACGGTTCGGACGTTGTGGGGTGGCAAAGTTCCCATGTAAAATCTATGGGAAAAGGGTGAGGTTGTCATTCGATCGCCTGTGGTTGACTCACGCGCTGTTGAAGGCGGGAGCATGGAGGGACTGAGATAGTCCAAAGTCCGAAGTCTTCTCTTTTCTGAGTGAACCGTTGCGCAAAGCAACGCTAGCAGGCATTCGTATCAAAGTTTTTCTCATCGGAACAGTGAACACTCTTGAAGACTGATTGCGTTATGCCGTTGGACTGTGTGATGTATATATACAATTTAACATTCATTCGATCCAGTTTATTCAAGTAGGTAAGACGTTTCCCATTATGTAAAGATGTAAATAAACATTCTGTTGGCCATTGTTAGTGAAAATATTTACTTCAAAAATAAGGGTGGGCCTTATTTTTGAAGTTTGGAATTTCGTTTCTCCCAGCTGTTCAAAATGTTTCATCATGTGAGAAAATAAATCAGTTATTTTTTTTTCAAATCGGATTAGATTTAGAGGTCGCTACCAGGGCTGAAAGTATTACTAATTACACGAATTTGTATGGTAATTGTATTGCACTCCAGATGGCACTGTAGTCTCCCACCAGCTGGCAATACAGTCAAAAACATGTTGCGCTAGGTGACCACAAGGCGGCACTGCAGTCAAACCACAAGGTAGCACTGCAGCATTATCCAATTGAGTCAGTTTGTGGCCGACTCTTGCACAGAGTGGATGTATTTTTCAGAGCTCTACTAGGAACGTTTTTCCAATTCTAACAATTTGCAACATATTATTAAATGACATCCAACATGTGTAAAACTTATGAAAGTTCCATTTGTACTAGAAGAAGTACAGAAGTATGGTTAATTGGCCAAATTTCGTCATTGCTTCATCCTTCAAAGCTTCTGTACATTCGTGAAGTAATGGCATTATTTTTTCATTATAAACTTGATTTGAAACAAGCTGTTAGGGAATCTCCGGAATCAACTGCATGTCATATTTTAGAGATGTGGGAAAAGGCTCAAATTCATACTAAACGAAAAGATCATATTGATGAGAAAATGAAATTTTTTTTAAAGAATGGCATGGTCCGAAAAAGAATAAAGAAACCAAAGCCAAGCATTCAGATGCTTTGATTAAGAAGGAAAATCTTTGGAAAGAAAAATTGGAAGATCTTTACACTGCTGGCCACCCAACATGCAACACCAAGAAGGAAGCATACGATTGGCCTGAAATTCGCAGCATGCGTCGCCCGCGAGAGGACATGCAAACGATTAGCATTGCAGGTCATATGCAAATCATGTGCGCCCGGCATGCCACTGAGAAGCACTGTAAGAAGGGTGCACAGAAGGCGGGGTGTAAGTAGAGGAACTGTGTTGTGTTGCCAGACCTGTGCGTGGGAAGCTTCCTGATGCCTCGTCGCAGAATACGGCAGTCATTCCAGCACGTTTCGGAGTTCGACAGAGGACGAATAGTGGCTTATCGCGACAGCGGTTTATCATACCGAGACATCGGCGCCCGTGTGGGATGACATCCAGCCACAGTGAGGCGAGTATGAATTCGGTGGGTGCAGGAGGGACAGACGGACCGACGTGAGTGATTGCCGCAGTCGCGGCACACCACCGAACGAGAGGACCGGCATGTTGTGCGGCAGGCATTGACGGCTCGCACAGCCACATCACGAACGTTAGCACAGAAATTAGGGTGTGTTGCGCAACAGCCTGTGTCAGCACGTACCGTTTGACGTCGTCTGCAGAAGCGGGGACTTGTCGCACGGCACCCATTTCTCCGATTACCATTGACGTTACATCACCAGCGAGTGCGGCGGCAGTGGGCCGTTGAACGCCGCATCTGGACTACGGAATGGCACGACATTTTCTTCTCCGACGAATCCCGTTTCTGCCTACAACACCACGATGGTCGGATCCGCGTGTGGCGGCACCGCGGCGAGAGACTGTATGATGCCTGCATTATGCATCGCCATACCAGCCCGTCGCCTGGCGTTATGGTTTGGGGCACAATTGGATATGACACCCGCACCCCTCTGGTACGCATCACCGGTACACTCAGAAGCCACCGCACCATCTCCGATGTTTTGGAGCCTGTAGTCCTCCCTTACCTGCAGGACCTTCCAGCGGCCACGTTTCAACAGGACAATGCGCGCCCGCACGTGGCACGCATCGTGCAAGAATTTTTCACGGCCCACCAGGTGTCACTGCTGCCGTGGCCCGCCTGTTCTCCCGATATGTCGCCATTCGAACACGTCTGGTTGCTGATCGGCAACTAAGTGGCCCGGCAAGCACCACCACCTGCGGCTACGCCTGATGAACTGTGGCAACGTGTGGAAGCAGCTTGGACCGACATACCACAAACCCACATCCAAAGCCTCTTCCGTTCGATGCCGCGGCGTGTAGCGGCCGTTATTTCCATCCATGGGGGCCACACGAACTACTGATGTCTGCATGTTCCGCAAGTCGCACGGGCCTGTGAGCTCAATCGTTTCATCTTTGTATCTGTTGTTATATGTCCAGTAAATCTGGCTTTGCTATCACGTGTCCTTCTTGGTGTTGCATTTTGGGTGGCCAGCAGTGTAATATAGCACATGCTAAAGCTTTAGGAATGTTCACAATTGAAGAAGACGAATTTTTTCTTATGGCTAAACGAGAGAAAGGACGACGAGGAAAATTTAGGAAGTGTGAACTTGGTGCTAGCAGAAAAAAAAAGGGGTGGGGGAATTTGAAAAAAAGGGTACAACATTTCAGAGAAATGAAACAGGTGGAATATGAAGAGATAAGATCTAGGGAGGAAAAGGTTTTTTTTTCTTCATGTAATCCTGATTCTGAAGAAAAATAATGTCCTTGTTATTCGGATTCTGAAGAAAAAGAATGTTGCTTTAGAGGCTTTCACTTCATAAGGGAAACCCATTAAAAGAGGAAGAAAACAAGTACTGGACAGTAATTTATTTACTAGTCTTTATGTTGCAAAGATAAGCAATCGACAGGCAGCTTTAATCATGACCCCTACAATACGAAATCTTAGACTAGATCCATCTCTTCACAATGTAAATATAAATTCAATTCGCCATGAAAGAGAGAAATACTCTCAAAGTATTGCAAACAACTTAAAGGAACAATTCACCTATGAAGTCTCTTTAACTATTCATTGGGATAGCAAATTGCTTGAAGCTATAGTTGGATCCAAAACTGTTGACCTTCTTAGGAGTTTGGTATCTGGAGATGGAGTAGAACAGTTATTATGGGTACCAAAATTATTGTCAAGAAAAGGAGAAATGATTGCATCGGCTGTGTATGATACAGCAGGAAAGTATGGAATTTGTGACAAAGTGAAGTGTATTAGCTTTGATACAATAGCAACAAACACAGGAATGGAGTCTAGGGCTTCTTGGTGTTGAATTTAAGTAATGAAGTACTGTGGAAAAATTTATGGAGCATTGTAAATGCTATACATTGCACAGTGAGATAATCGCCAAACTAAAGACATGATTGAGTAGTTAAATCTATTATTTATTTTCATTAAAAAAATCATAAGAAGTTGTAAACATTTAAAATAATAATAGATCACGGCTATGACTACTGACTTCAACCTTATGCCTCGAAGGCAAGAACAGCTCTAAACATACATTTTGCCGTTACAGCACGTACATCAATAGTGCTTGTCACGAGAACAATGCGTGACGTGATATACACACATCTCACTTGACTTGAATAAACAAAACATAATAGCATGTGAACAATTACGTCATTACATGAGATTAAACAGCAAAATAAGGATTGATTTCCGACAATCCCCCTCACATTCCTATTTTCAATATATAGAAACATTTTGTGAGTTTTCCCCCTCATAAATATTACTCAGCACTAGTGAAACAATAACACTTTCATGCGAAATTAAACAATAATGATTTTCAATAACTCGCAACATTTTTTATGCTTATTAGCAGTTAATCCTTTCGTTAAAATACCTGCGGTCATGTCGCTTGAACTCAGATGTTTCACATTAATCTTATAGTCCGAGAGATAAACCAGATTTATTTACCCTAGAAATGCCAAAAGCGCCGTTGTGATTTTTGGAAAGCTTATTACTTATGTAATGAAAATATGGCAGTCTTAGTAAAAATTAGTGGTGTGGGAATGAAATATGACGTCATCAATATGGCCGCCATGTCATATTTACATCAAGGCATTACAACGGCTGTAACTTTTTACTGGGTAATCGTAGAGAGGTAATTTTTTTAAAATGGAAGATAATTTAATGATAAAAAAGTTTACTATGTCAAAGTTTTACGTAATGTGTAAACTTTTGCCGATTTTTAATGTCGAACTTCAAAAATCGGAGTTTTTAGATTTCACTCAAGCTTAAAATTTGATTTTTTTTTTGTAAAAAAACTTTTTGTTAACTGTCATGAACTTTTTCTATTTTCTGTTTCAAGAAAGCCATCAATATATAACTGAAATGGACGGGCATGAAAAAGAAGAAATTGAATGCCTCATTCACACAGATGAAGTTTACAGTGAAGTTTTTAAGTTTAAGAACAATACATGGGGAAAAGTTAAAGGAGCTGCTACCACAAGACTCAAGACATGGAAGCAATCTAAGTATAGTGCTGTGTGTGAAAGCCTCCCAGACAGTTTTGATGTAAACCGACATGGATGTCACCTGACATGCTATAGACAATTCACAGCTATCACAAATTTAGAAGGAAGGTATCTTCCTGAAGCCAAACCGTTTTTTCTTAGATCATCTGTGTCAGCGGATTTACAACCAGCTTCTACATCCGGAGTGTTTGAGAAGAAATGCGTTTTCTGTGGAAAGAGAATAAAAGGACGAGAAGAAGCACTAGGAAACTGTGAAACATTGGAGGCTGAGAGGTCTATAAAAGAAGCTGCAACTACACTACAAGATGATCCCATGCTTGTTAAAATACATAGATTTTGTTGCAAAAGAAGTCCGATACCATAATTCTTGCCAAAAGGAATATCTCAATCGAGCAAAATCTCATCAGCTGCATGGGGAAGGCGTAGGACAAAAAAGTGATATTAAAACAAAGACTAGCCACAACCAGCAGAAGCACGACTCAGCTTTTAAAAAAACAGTGGAATATGTTCAAGCTTACATTATTGATTCCAAAAAAGCATAGTTTCTGTACTCAATTCATGCAAAACACTGTACCTACCTGTCTGAGGAAGGCCTATGTAATTCTTCATATACTGCTCATAAACTTCATGAAAAACTATCAATGTCCTTTGCAGATAAACTTCATTCAACCAAAGTGAGCAACAAACAAAGTTTAGTGCTGTACTCATGTGAAATTTCATCTGTTGAAGCAGTTGCTCTTGTAATGGACTGTTCATCTGCTATTGAATCGAAAGTAGAAGAAGTGGCATTGTATCTCCGTAAAATCATTCTTTCGGAAGCCCAAGTTTCCAAGTTACAGCATCCTCTTACTGTCGAAGATATTTTGTCGGGGGAGTCAAAATGTACACAACTGTTAGAATTATTCTACAGAAACCTTTACAGTGACTCATCAAAGCCAGCAACGAAGGCCAGAGTTCACACAAGGATACAATTATCAGCTGAGGATGCAATTTTTATTTTCAGTGGAGGCAGAATAAATCCAAGAAAACATTTGTCCCTAGGTCTGAGTGTTAAAAGCATGACAGGCAGTAGAAAACTTGTGGAAATATTAAATCATCTGGGACATTCAATACACTATCACATTGTCGAAGAACTTGAAACAGAACTTGCTTTAGCACTGCAGAAAAAAACAGGAGTAACACCTGAAAATATTCGGCACGTACCACATCTTTTCACCGGATTGGCCTGGGACAATTATGATGTAAACTTGGATACTCTCTCAGGTGAAGGGACACCGAATGGTACATTTGGAATTTGCTTCCAAAATAAGGAGGATCCTCAAAGTGTTGAAAAGCCGATAACCAGAAATTTCGTTAAAAATTATGCTAGCATTTCAGCCCAAAAATCCACTAAGAGTCAAACAAAGTTAGAGGCTTTGAAGAGCACACGAGATCTCTTCGGGAGATTGTTGTACCTTGCAGCGTTTCAGAAATGGGACATTGAAGAGGTGATTGAATTTCCATTTACACCGATACCCATATCTTTGGGCCAAATTGGAGGGTCTATGAGTAAAACTGATAAGAGCAAACTGATGCACAAATTAGAGAAGTAACAAACGTCAAGTAAAGAGAATCCACTGGAAGTTTATGTGTCATATATGATGCAATGTTTATGATACATTGCTTGAAATTCCCCAAAACTTATGCAGGTGTTGCATACAAACTACTCGAAAACATTTGCAGCACATCCGACCAAAGAAGTGCACCTAGTTTGCGATGTGTATGAGACTCCAAGCATAAAGAATATTGGGCATGACCATCGTTGTCGAACGTCATTCTCGGGTGACATAAAAATGACAGGGCCAGAACAGAAAACTCCAAACAAACCTCAGGAGTCCTTGAGGAACAGTACATTTAAGTCCTCCCTCCTTGCTTTCATTTGCAATGAATGGAAAAAGGACAAATACGTATGTCTTCTGGGTGAAAGAATACTGTATGTTGGTACTGAAGATACATGCTATCAATATAGTGCACAAAACAATGTTATGATCCCTATACAAATTCCTGAACTAAAGTGTCATCATCAAGAAGCAGACACGCGGATAGTTTGGCATATCCAGTACATAGCCCAACACAGCTCGGAAAGGGACATCGTTGTTCGAGCCAATGACACGGACATTCTTGTTTTGCTGGCGTATCATCAAATGCACTTCCAGAACTGTAAGGTGTGGATGGATAGTGGCCTGGCCTCAAATAACACAAGATGGTTTATGGACGTTACAAATATTGCAGAAGAACTTGGTGATGGTTTGGCTACGGCTGTACCTGGCTTCCACGCATTTACTGGATCGGACTTTGCAGCAGCTTTCGCAAGACAAGGAAAGGTTAAACCTTTCAGGATAATGTCTAATAATGCAGCACACGAGAAGTTTTTAGCAAGTTTGGGAGAGACAGTGGATCCAGAAAATAACTTGTTCACTGGCGCTGAGCAGTATGTTTGTTTCCTGTATGGACAATCTTTTGGAACGTCAGTAACACATTTACGCCAAAAAACGGATTGTCATCTTCAAAATTTGTATAAGATACAGTCTATTCAAAATAAAATGTGCTCCTAAACAGGACCAACGACCTTTACAGAAGATACAAAGCATTGATCCTACTCTTCTTCCCCCTTCAAGAGCTGCTATTCGTGAAAAATTAAAAAGAAGCAATGCTGTTGCGCTGATATGGAAGAAAGCTAATCAGCAAAACCCACATCAAGGTATTGACCCCTTAAAACACGGCTGGTGTTTATGCAATGGAAATTACAGAAATCAATGGTTTGAAGGACCTATGTGCCTGAACACCTTGAAATGGAAAATGATGAAGGCACAGAAAATGAAGAAGAGGATGCATATAGTGATGAAAGCGATGACTGAGAGGAGACAACCAGACATGTGCTTTCGAACTCTATGCGAAACATCTGAAACTTCCTATATAAAATTTTAGAAAAAACATTGATTATAATGATTTACAATACTTGAAGGTCAAGTGATTCATAAATACGTTCATTATACCCGTTTGTTGTTGTGATGTGCTCGTTTTTAGTGCAATCCAGTATGCATGTAATGGTAAAAATTCCGATTTTTGAAGTTCGACATTAAAAAACGGCAAAAGTTTATACATTACGTAAAACTTTGACATAGTAAACTTTTTTTATCATTAAATTATCTTCCATTAAAAAAAAATATCTCTCTACGATTACCCAGTAAGAAGTTACAGCCGTTGTAATGCCTTGATGTAAATATGAAATGAGGCCATATTGATGACGTCATATTTCATTCCCCCACCACTAATTTTTACTAAGACTGCCATATTTTGATTACATAAGTGGTAGGCTTTCCAAAAATCACAATGGCGCTTTTGGCAATCAAGGGTAAAAAAACCCGTCCTATCTCTCGGACTATTAAATGATTCGTATATTTCTCTGACAAAATGGTGACGAATGTCAATATGCTTTGTCCTGGAATGATGGATCGGATTATGGACTAGCTTTTGTGCTGACTGGTTATCACTGTATATATCCGTTGGTGACGTCATAGGTTGTGAAGAAAGTTCGCTAAGAAAATTCCTATCCGTTGGTGACGTCATAGGTTGTGAAGAAAGTTCGCTAAGAAAGTTTCTTTAGCAACTTCTGAAAGCGCCATATATTCTGCTTCGGTAATTGATAATGCGACAGTTCTTTGCTCTTTGGATTCCCAACTTATTGCTCCTCCGGAAAATTTGAATACATATCCGGTATAGGATTTTCTATCATTTATATTGGAAGCACAGTCTGCATCTACAAAAGCCGTCAATGGCTCTTTTGCTCGGTCAAACACAAGACCCATGTTTTGTGTGCCTTTTAGATATCTCAGCACTCTTTTGGCTGCTATCCAGTGATGTTTGCCTGGATTGTTGTTAAATTGACTGAGAAAATTCGCAGCATGGGTGATATCAGGTCTGGTTGCTACAGAAAGATACACGAGCGAACCAGTAAGTGAACGATATGGGATATCTTTCATCTCAGATTTTGCTTCTTCTGTTTTAGGACTCATCTCTTTTGTTAGCTTTGCGCTAATATCCAAAGGTGTTGTTACAGATTTTGCATCCTGCATTTTGAATTTGCATAAAACATCTTGTATTTGTGACATTGTTATGCCATTTGCATTTTGAGCAAACTCAATGCCTAGGCAGTAATGCAAGGATCCTAAGTCCTTCATTTTGAATGACCTGGCTAGCTTATCCTTCATAGTTCTGTAGCTATCTTTGCTGTTTGCAAAGATCATTAAGTCATCAACATAAACAATAAAAATGACTTCGTCAGTGCGATTTTTCAGATGGTAAACACATTTATCTGAATTAAGTGGTTTGAAACCAAGAGATTTTAATTTTTCATCAAGCTTCTTATACCATTGTCTGCCGGATTGCTTTAGACCATAGATTGATCTTTTCAATCTGCAAACGTGATCTTTGTTTGATTTACTTTGGAAACCTTCCGGTAATTCCATGTATATCTCCTCGTCTAAATTTCCATTTACATATGCCATTACGAAATATAGCTGGTAAGCCGTTAAGTTGTTTTTAACAGCATGTGCGATTACAGTTCGAATCGAACTTAATCTGGCAACCGGTGAAAAGTTTTCTTCATAATCAATTCCTGGTGTTTGAGAGCACCCTTTTGCAACTAGTTTTGCTTTCAACTTTTCAACATTGCTATCTTGATTGTATTTGGTCTTTAAGACTCATCTGCAACCAATAACTCTTTTGTGTTTTGGTCTAGGTACTAGTTCCCATGCTTTCTCCTCTACGAGAGCATCATATTCTCTTTGCATAGCTATCTTCCATTCTTTACTTTGCGAACCATTTAAAGCTTCATAAAGAATAAGATTTGCTTCAACGTTGTTGACAAAATCAACAGTTTCAGTAATGTCAGCGGTTACTGTTTGATATTTTTTAGCATGTCTACCTGGTTTTCCAGTATAAACTTTCTTTGGACGACCAACAGTCCTCATCTTAGTTACTGCATGATCTTTGTTTGTAAACAATGGTGAATCACGTTCTGTTGAAGAATCTGGCATAGCTTCCTCTGACGTAAGTTCCTGTGAGGTACTCTGCTCTGACGTCATGTCTTCCACTGCCATTTCTTCTGTCGTAAAGTCTGTTTCACTCTCGGCGTCCGGCGCAGTATTACCATCGGGTGATCACGTTGTGTCACTCATCTCAGTGAATGGAACATGCGATTCGGATGACGTAACCAGTTCGAATTCGTAACCATATGGGAGGTTATCTTCAAATTCATCGATAAAACGGATGTCACGGCTTTCCATTATTTTTCTGGAACTTTTGTTCCATAAGCGGTATGCTTTGGATTTCATTGAATAACCACCAAATATATGTTCTTGAGATCTTGGGTCGAATTTCCCCTTTGATCGTTTATTTAAAACATAAGCTTTTTGCCCGAAAACTTTGAAGAATGATACATTTGTTTTAATGCCAAATAAAGCTTCATATGGGGGTAATTTTCCTATTTAAGCTTCGTGTCGGAGAACGATTTCTTAAGAACACAGCACAGTTAATTGCTTCTGTCCAAAAGCTAACTGGTAGTCTGGACTGGATTAATAAACATTTCGCCATTTCGACGATTGTGCGATTGTACCGCTCGGCGACTTCATTTTGTTGTGGCGTTAATACTGCAGATTTTTTCTGCTTATGCCTTCATCCTCCAAATATGCGTTGAATTCTACTCCGCAATATTCTAGCCCATTATCGGTACGGAGTGTTTCAATTTTTACTCCAGTACGATTTTCCATTGATGCCTTGAATTTCAAAAAAGCCTTCTTCACTTCATCTTTTGATTTAAGACAACATATTTTTGTTTATCGTGACTTGTTGTTAATAAAAGTAACGAAATATCGTGAACCACAAAGAGATTGGGTTTTCATCGGTCCACAGACATCTGAATGGATGAGGTCCAGCAGATGCTTGCTTTCAAATCGGGATTCCTTCGGAAAGTTACATTTGTAGCTGCGGAACACTTTGTTGTTCCTTCTTTCGTTCTTACCCTGATTTTGTCTCCAGTTATTAGAGGATGACTTCAGGTTCGAATCTTTTTGTCTCTTGAAAGACAAATACGCTGTTTGGCAATTTGGATAGCTCTTTGTTTTTCGAGCTTCCAATTCTTCCAAAAGCTTGACTTTCAGAATGTCAGGTTTCGGTAACTCATCTCTTGATTCTATGGCACAACGAAAATTATCGAAAGTATCTGGGATACTGTACAGCATTAGTATAGAAAGGAGATCTTCAGCTATTACGGTGCCCATTTCATTAAGTTTATCAACTATTTCGAAGAATTCAGTCAGGTGTTGTGACATGTCATTAATGTCATTGGTTTTACGAAATAGCAGTCGCTTCAGTAACGTAGCCTTTCTAGCTGGTTCTTTCGATTCGTAAGTTGATCGAAGTTTATGCCATATTTCATTTGAAGTTTTGCAATGTTTTACATTACAGAGCTCGCTTGGACAGATGGAGAGAATTATATCAGCTTTTGCTTTCTGATCACCTAGTGTTCACCTCTTAAGCGCTTCTAATTCATCTTCGTTTGTTCCATCAACAGGCTTTGGAATTTGACCTGTCACATAACCCCAACGGTCGTTTTGGATTAGAACAGCTTTGATTAATATTTTCCAAGTGTAGTAGTTGCTCTTGTTCAACTTTTCAATTCCTATCTGCGACATTGCTTATTTTATAACGCTATCGGAAAATCAATAGTGCTTGTCACGAGAACAATGGGTGACGTGATATATACACATCTTATAACGAAGTGAATTTCTCCGTCATTTCTGTCCACGCCAGGGTTTGAACCCGGATCCCCTCATTCCGGAATAAGTCACTCTACCAATTGAGCTACGCGGACGTTTTATTCTGATTCCTGTCTGCCTTTATGTCGTGTGCGTCCTTGTGGCAGGTACGTCACATCTCCTGGTACGTTACATCATCTACCCCTTATTTTGTTTTTTTTCGAAGTGCTGGAGAAGGGATTCTCTTATTTTTCCTATCTCGCGGTGTGGAAAGAACATCACACCATTGCGAGATTTTGAACAGTCGGGTCATCCGGATAGTTCGGGCGCCATTATAACGAAGTAAATTTCTCCGTCATTTTTAGTCTACGCCGGGATTCGAACCCGGATCCCCTCATTCCGGAATAAGTCACTCTACCAATTGAGCTACGCGGACATTTTATTCCGATTCCTATCTGCCTTTATGTCGTGTGCGTCCTTCTGGCAGGTACGTCACATCTCCTGGTACGTTACAATCTCACTTGACTTGAATAAACAAAACATAATAGCATATGAACAATTACGTCATTACATGAGATTAAACAGCAAAATAAGGTTTGATTTCCTACAAGTACTACTGTTCCTTTTTTTTTGGGGGGGATCTGTGTTATTAATTAATGCAGTAGTTTTATATTATAAGCCAATTGTATATTATTAACCAAAATACTTACTATGTTTTATATTTACGTTTTTAACCCTTAAAACTTTATGAAACTCCATCTCATACTGTTCCATCATACTAACTCCAACTCTTACCCATCTCGTACTGTAAAGGTGGTAGGTCCCCTAAAAATATCTTAATATTCATAAAAGATTCAGCAAATTATTTTTTTGATATATTGAACACATTTATAGGTTGAGAGGAAACAAATTCCAAAAAACGTTTTTTGAGGCCACAGAAGGCTCACCCTAATGTACATATTGAGTTACGACATCTATATCTTCATTCTATAAGGTGTTTTACTGTGACACCTATTTTGAGAGAACGGCTGAACATAAAAGTATGGTTCAGGTATCAAAATAAAGGTCTCACCATGTAGATGTGCCAGTCGCAGAGAAAACTGAGGTTGGGGCAATGGTTCGGGCCTTGCTGGGCGGCAAAGTTCCCACGTGAAATCTATGGGAGAAGCGTGAGGCCCTTATCTACATCAGGCGCTCAATTCAATGCCAGACTTGGTGTGTGCATGGTGTTCTATGATCAGTCTTAAAGTAAGTAAGTACTTTATTGCATACTTACCTTTAACGGAATGTCTCTCTCGCAGAAAAAAAAGAAGAAGGAAAACGTAAGAGCCTTACTGGAAGGCGTGGGCGATCAATGGGTCGCAACTATATGTTTCAGACAAGAGAGAATGAAGAGCATTTGCAAAGCGAATCTCATTCCAACAACAGTTACAAACACAGTTGTGACTGAAGATGAGAGTGAAAGAGTGCGCTATCCAGTTGAATTTTTGCACACGATCGAGATGAGTGGACTTTTGGCTCACATTTTTTACGACTAGAAAAGGGTGCAGTCGTGATGCCCATCACGAACCTGGCCGCCCCGGTGGTGCAGTGGTCTAAGCGTTGGCTTATGATGATTCGTTCGTGAAGCGTCAGGGTTTAAATCCCGGTGAGGCATGGATGTTGTGTTTGTCTTACGGCACTGGTTGTCTCCCTTCCCTGGAACCAGTGACCCTAAATTAGGTACGGGCGACTGCTTATAGCCCACTGAGTTGTTCACGGTGGTCGTTAAACCTTCAGTCAAAAAAGAAAAAAAAAGAAAAATCACGAAGCTGGACTAGTGTCTTTACGGAAGTGGTTGAATGAATTTGTCAATCAAATAAAGCTTACATTTGTTATTTCATGCGAGTTTCTTCTTCTTTAAAAAAAAAAAAAGCTAACCCTCGATTCCGACGTGTTTCGTCTAGTATAAATCTTACTTCTAAAATAACTGAGTAATTATTACGGTTGTGGATAATTATTATAATAAATATTGTAAATTATTACAACTGTTATTATGTAATAATAATAATAATGTTATTAAATATATTATTATAATAATTGTGAATAATTATTAGCACTTATGTGTAATGACAACTTGTTCCTTTATTTTTCCACTCACTGGAAGTTCAGGTCGTCAATACAACATGATCTTCACGTTGTAATTTATCCACTAACACAAAATATCTTTTGTGCCAACATAGATCTCAATGATAAACAATGCGTACTCGTCCATTCACATAGATACCCAACAGGCTTCAATACCTTTTGATACTGCAACTCTCCATAATCTGCTTTCAGTCTCTTATATTCAATCTCTTACATTCAGCGTCGTCTATTTATTTTGTTCTGACCGCTTGCTAGCGTTGTAAAAATGTAAAAACTCTTCGAAAAAGTAATGTGCCGTTCAGTAAGTAAATGTTTAACCAATAAATAGCAAAGCTTACGTAAGAAAACAGAAACTCAAAAACGAAAGTTAAATAGATTTATACGTCACAAACTGCTTCATTGAATATACAAAGAAATTATTCTACAGACCTACCATATCACTCGAAAATTCCTGAATTTCCAGGTCTGAGTTGAACATTTATGTCCTTTTCTCACCCGCTGTGATTAAAAAAATCAAGGAGGATAATCAAAATTTTCATTTACGACGGTACGAGTTTTCAGGAGGACTGGAAAATTTTTTGCTTTCCCGTTACCCCGGACAGGATGATTGATTTTGCTTCCCATAGCCATGTTTTCGAAATAATTCTTATTTGAAGAGGATACAGGTTGTTTTGTGAAATATCTAAAATACGAGTCAGAAATTAGTTGGTACGCTGCTTCTAATTTGGAGTAGCTCCTTTTATTTAAAACAAGAGGGAGAACAGTTGACACACCGTTTCCAAATTGAAGTAGCCCATTAGATTTAAAATAAGGTGGATGGGCATTATTGGCACACCGTTTTCAATTTCAATAAATACCTTTTGATTTAAAACACGGGGTGAGAATAGTTGATACAGCGCTACTATTTGCAAGTAAATTTTTTGATTTAAAACACAGGAGTGGGAATAGTTGGCACACCGCTTCCATTTTCAATTAGCGCTTTTGATTTAAAACAAGAGGACGAGAACAATTGGCTCACCATTTCCAATTTCAAGTAGTGGCTCTTTTGATTTAAAACATGGGGGAGGCAAAAGTTGGTACATCATTTCCAATTTCAGGTAGTCCTTTTGATTTTGATACTTGCCCTGTGCGTGGTGGGATCGCTTGTGAACATTAGAGCTGAGACGGGCTGGGCCCGAGCCCGGGGCTTCATTTTAAAAACATCTGGTCGGGCTCGGGCGGGCTCGGACTGCCATATATAGATTTTTTTACCGGTCAGTTTTATCAAATAGTTATTGGTTTTACTTTCAAAACTTTTTTATTTTTCAGAAGCAGTTCTCACTCACCGCCAGAAAGTTGTTCTTTTAGTTATGTCTGTTGTTTGGCTATCTGTAGGAGGGTGAATGAAATTTAATTAGTCCCTTTAGGCAATGCAGTTGTTCCGTCCATGTGAAGCCGGCTGACAGCCACCAGGGAACAGCGACAGACCAGCCAGAGAAAATGCGTTAGAGGTGGGTGGGTAGGCTGGGGGGGGGTCCTGACTTGTAATATGAGGTGTAAAAAGGAAACTGACAGGTGGCAAATAAGAGAAAGAGTAAGGGGATAAGGGAACGGTTGAAATGCACCCTGATTTTCCGATCGGATAAAGGAAAGGAGAATGGATGTCTGGAAGACAGTAAAAAGCCAGTTAAGAAAACAATGTACAGTACTTTCCCATTCTCTAGTTTTATGATACCTAGCATTCGTTTCCTGGTGCAGCCGTTAGATGTTTAGGATGCCGATGAAGAGATTTTCTGAAGGCGTAAATTAGACCCAAGATTAGTCTCGATTACCCATGACGGTTTAAGCATAAGGTTAAATTCTCTCCATAATTGCTTCGTAAAACTATACAGTAGCCGGAAAGACCGAAGGGCCTTTGAAGTTTTCTGATGCTTTTTGTGATCAACATTTAAAACCAGTTACATCTTCCACGTACTGTAAAGAAGTGCATATATACATTGTTATTGTCACTGGGAGATACTTTTTGTTGATGCCATATAAATTGTGGAACAAGATGAGTACATAAAAATATGGAAGGCACGAAAATGAAACTAGATGTTAAAATCATCGAAATAGAACTTTTGCTATGATTCCGGTTGGGCCGCCCCGGTGGCGCAGTGGTCTAAGCGATGGCCTCTGATCATTCGTCTGAACGGGGTCCGGGTTCGAATCTTGGTGAGACATGGATGTTGTGTTTGTCTTACGGCACTGGCTCTCTCCCTTCCCTGGAACCAGTGGCCCTAAATTAGGGACGGGTGACTGCTTTATAGCCCATTGAGTTGCTCACGGTGGTCGTTAAACCTCCAATATAAAAAAAAAATCCGGTTGGCGCGTGAAAGCTTAGAATCAATTTATAACATAAGGCAAAAAAAATGACCTGTTTAAATTAGATCTGCCAAAAACTGGTCGTGTCCTTCGGCACTGGGTAGTTTTTACAGCAATTTAAAATTTTCAATAGTTCACGAAAGTTGCTAAAATAAAGCAAAAAAAAAAAAGTCTACTTCGGGCGGACTCGGGCTCAGACTCTATGACAAAAATGGCAGACAGTCCTCGGACTCGGGCTAAGACTATGCACAAAATGGCAGACATTCCTCGGACTCGGGCTCAGACTCTATGACAAAAATGGCAGACATTCCTCGGACTCGGGCTCAGACTCTATGACAAAAATTGCAGACAGTCCTCGGGCTCGGACTATAAGACTTCGGGCCCGGGCGGTCTCGGGACCCCAAAACTGAGCCCGAACTCACCTCTAGTGGACAGTGCTCTTATTCCATAAATTTCAATAATCACTAACTCCGTACAAAGTTATTATTTCGGTATATTCTATGCTTTCGTGTGTCTTCCAGAGTTCATTTATTCTGCAATTGTTACGTATTCTTGTCTTAAAACTTGGGAGCATTCATTCTTCTGCCTGCATTGTATGACGCCGTCAACAAAGCATTTGCTTGTTCTCTTTCTGGTTCGTTGCTTAAGGGAAGTCCTTATGTTTAATTCATATTTAAGTTCTAGATTATGGCATCCACAAAGCGATAGATATTCGTGCCTAAGAGCATTTTGTATTCCCTACTGTAAGACCGAAATATTTTCAAGAGAACGGAACGTCACACTGACTCCTGGCCATGCAGCAAAAATTCTGTTGAATCCTTTTCCTGCACTTCTTATTTTTTTTTAATTTCTTCTCTTGTATACTTACTCGATGTTTGGTGCAGTCATATGATACGTATTTTGAAATGCCATAAAATTTTTGGGCTCAGGTAAAAATATTTTTCTTCTTACGATCACATAAAACAAACGAGGTAACTTCTATTGAGAAATTTCACTCAGAACTACTCAAGTACTTATTTCCCAAAGGAATACGTTCATCGTGCTTTATCTCGGTATAATTTTTGAAGAGGAATTCAAGTCATGTGCTGTTAGGTAAAGCTTATTGCTTCGAACTCCGTGTATACTCTATGTGATACGGCTGAGCTGGTAAAACAGCGCTCTGGTCTGTTCTCATTCGAGTAAAATGTCAAACATTGTGAAGCATGGGTTATACCCTAAGGCTTCCAAAAACCTTTTGTTCAGTTTTCCCCAGGGTTTTCTGCGAACATACGGAGAGTGGAGGGAGAAAATGTATTAGTACAAAAAAAAAAAAAAAAAAAAAAAAAAAAATAAACGGATTGTGTGCATGTAAGTGGGACAACCATGCGAAGCGTAAGGGTCGATAATAGAAAGATGCAAAATGTTGGTCCTTATTCAACAAGCAATAGAACCAAATTCCAAGCTGAAACGGCAATTAATACTACTGATAAGAAATAGGTACTGAATGATGGATTTCAGTAGGGTGATCGGTGTCATCAGAATAAGTGAATGTCCTAGTGGCAAGCTGTAGCTACCAGTTCAGTAAGTCAGGAATAAATGAATGACTTCGTGAGTAAGAACTGATTGAGAATTGATAAGACCGACAAAAGAATTGTCCAATATACACTCATGGACTAGACTATTTGACCACCCGTCTTCACGAGACTGGACGTGTTCCACAGCACGTCACTGACCGGCAAGAAACATACACTGCTGGCCACCCAAAATGCAACACCAAGAAGGAAGCATCCGATTGGCCTGAAATTCGCAGCATGCGTCGCCCGCGAGAGGACATACAAACGATTAGCATTGCAGGGCATATGCAAATCGTGTGCGCCCGGCACGCCACCGAGAAGCAAGGGTGCGCAGAAGGCGGGGTGTAAGTGGTGGAAGTGTGTTGTGCTGCCGGACCTGTGCGTGGGAAGCTTCCTGATGCCTCGTCGCAGAATACGGCAGTCATGCCAGCACGTTTCGTAGTTTGACAGAGGACGAATGGTGGCTTATCGCGACAGCGGTTTATCGTACCGAGACATCGGCGCCCGTGTGGGACGACATCCAGCCACAGTGAGGCGAGTATGGATTCGGTGGGTGCAGGAGGGACGGACGGACCGACGTGAGCGATTGCCGCAGCCGCGGCACACCACCGAACGAGAGGACCGGCATGTTGTGCGGCAGGCATTGACGGCTCGCACCGCCACATCACGAACGTTAGCTCAGAAATTAGGGTGTGTTGCGCAACAACCTGTGCAGCACGTATCGTTCGACGTCGTCTGCAGGAGCGGGGACTTGTCGTACGGCGCCCACTGCTCCGATTACCATTGACGTTACACCACCGGCGAGTGCGGCGGCAGTGGGCCGTTGAATGCCGCACCTGGACTACGGAATGGCACGACATTGTCTTCTCCGACGAATCCCGCTTCTGCCAGCCATGGGGGCCACACGAACTATTGATGTCTGCGTGTTCCGCAAGTCGCACGGGCCTGTAAGCTCAATCGTTGCATCTTTGTATCTACTGTTATGTGTCCGGTAGATCTGGCTTTGCTATCTCGTGTCCTTCTTGGCGTTGCATTTAGGGAGGCCAGCAGTGTATTTATACACTCTTTGCAAATGAAAAAAGAAAGCCCCAAAAAAACCCGAAGCACACAGAAGCAGGGGAAGGAAGGTATCATCCAATCGAGATGGAAATTGGCATGAGCAATGTACCCCAGCAAAAAACAAGTGTTGGGAAACTGCTGGCGACCAGCTGCCAGTGAGGGTCACTTCTAGCAGAAATCTGCCACTCACGGTACGATAGCGATCCGTTGGTGGCAGCCATTGATGGCCCTGCAGTATCGCCGTGAACTACGGGCCTGCACGCAAATGCTGCTAGAGGACCGTTGCTGGCGACCGAAGCAACCCCAACAGGAGGTGGAAGCAGCGGGACTGCGCCTGCGCTGATGCAACACGTGCACAGTCTTTCGTGGTACCAGTTAGTTGAAGACGACGCCCTCGCCACAGTGTTGCTTTAGTGCATGTTAAAAAAAACGCCATAAGTAAAGAGACGGACTAATTTCCTAATGAAATGCCGCGTCGACGAAGATTGCCGTCGGAGGAAAACTATGTAAATAATTAATGAACTGTAAGAAGTAGTCAATTAATCTCATGTACTTATAAAAACTCATTTCGTAGCAAAACGTTTGCCCTAACACACGAAGAATCGGGAATACAAACAGCCATGAAACACACTCACTCCATTCCCATGAATAACAAGAAATAATTTCTTTATAATATTCATACACTAAACCGCTTCAAACAGAAGTCCCAGAAAGACATTAAAAAATCGTTGTGTTGGAAAACAGTAAGAACTATACGAGTACAAAATGGATATTTTCGTTACAAAATTATCCAGTATTTGAAAAAAAGCAACGCTATGTTAATATAATGTACTCATCCATGCATTGAATACACAGGATTGGAGGAATTCGCTGCTAAAAGTAACCGAAAGTAAAATAAAACATCATTCCTATTTAGAACAAATGTATTGTAGCTTCGGGCCGTAAAAAAAAGATGCAACGTTAAAAATGTAACAGAATGTGACATGAATGTGTAAATAAAATATATTAATTAAACAATCGCCTTTCAAGACCAGAAGGACAGCACAAAACTTTGGAAAACGTCTTTAAGTTGGTACACTCGTTGAAAGTGAGTGAAGCTCTCTTAAAGTAAATAAAAAAATCGTTACGTTAAAAAAATGAATTTATGAATTATATGAAACGTACATTTACGAAAACGAACTCGCAATATTTCGAAATTAAAAAGAGAACCCTTTGTTTCATTTCGTGCAGGAGAAAGACTCACCTCCAAGCGGGCGGTCACGCGTGGCAAACTAGTCTAGTGCTTAGAGCATCCGCTTCGCAAACGAGCAGTCTTTGTTTCGATGCCAGGCAGATCCATCGGGTGATTTGCCGGACTTGTTGAGGAAATTTCCTCAGCGCCGTGACGTCATTTAGGAGTTTTGCTGGGGAGAAAAACAGTTTAGTGTGCTTTTGATGAACAATGATAATTTTTTTTACTGCTACTGGGAAATTGACTGACAACATTCGGCAAGCCATCAGTTAAGTCACGTGATTGCCGGCTGCCACTGCCTGGACAATGCCGGACCTCTTTAGGCTAGCCATCATTTATGGCATGTATTTGCAGGGCCTCTTAAGAGCCGCTTGCGGAAGCCACAGCCTGTGATGAATAACTGATGGCCCTGTTCTGGCATATGACAACTGATGGGGCGCCAACTGTTGGCCAGCTGCCGGCCTGAACTGCTGGCAACCAGCAGTGGCCTAGTGCTGGCCCAGCGAGACTGGTTTTGCTGGGTTATGTAGCCTATAGGAAAGGAAATGATTGCAATTTCAGAGCAGTTGGGCTATTTATTCGGATAAAACAGATACCGACACAACGCTCACTACTGGGCGATGGAAAATCCCTCGTGGGGACGATCCACCAGACATCAAGTGCGTTGGTCCATTAACGTGTGGTGCGGTATTTGGAAGAACCGCTTAGTGGGACCTGTGTTATACGAAGGCACATTAAACGGACAAAGATGCCTCCAACTATTACAGGATACCATACCTGACTTTTTAGATGGCATTCCCCTGTCCGCATTACTTTCCTTGTGGTTCCAACATGACGGTGCCGCTGCGCACCAGCCAGCAGCAGTACGACGCTTTTTCACAGATTGTTTTGGGCAACGAATAATCGGGTATGGGGGTGCTGTTGAATGGCCTCCACGATAGTCGGATCTCACTCCGTTGGATTTCTTTCTCTGGGGTTACGTAAAAAATCAGGTGTGTGCAACAGCGCCTACAAGTCTGCCGGATCTACGTCGTCGTGTTACAGATGCTTGCAATAGTGTGACACTTTCCAGCTGAGGAATGTGCATGCAGAGTTACTTTCTCGAATACAAATGTGTATCATGGGCAATGGCGAACTCTTCGAACATACTCGACATTAACTTTTTATCACTGTGCGCCAGTTTGCCTTTTTGTTTTTGTTTTGTCTGACGTCATCAAACTGTATTGACACAAGTACGCATTTATGCAATAAATTGTGTGTATTTTCTCATACCTATGCCTGTTCCCTTCAAATGTTCACACAAAAGTCGCGCATCGATTTCGGACATTTTAGAGCATTCAGGCTTATCCGTGTGAAACAAATGCCGTTTTGTACTAATTAATTGATGCTCTATAACTTTGTAATTGGAAATTTTGCTCTATCTCTTTTCGTTTTCGATTTGCAATGGCTAACTTCCGCATTTCGCCACTAGGGGCGCCGCTATCGGCTGCATTCTATCGGGCGTAGTCGCTTTACTATACCGTTATCTCACTTGCATAACTGTACATCTCTCTGTGCGCAAGTTATTTCAGGCTACAGGGACTTTCCTATGCACCCTGTATATATACACACACACAGTCGAGTCACATTATTGTGACCACCTTCTACTTTTGACGTCAACAGAGAGAAGCCAATTAATGAAGGCACGTGTCGTGAGCTGGCGTGGAGAGTATATAAGGTGTGGTGTAGGCATACTGAAAACATATCACTCATTGATGTCATGGATAACAGGAGCGATTTATCAGATTTGCAAAAAGGGATGATTATCGACTTTCGGGCCAAGGGTAGCAGAATTTCTGAAACAGCGCAGTTTGCGAACTGTTCGCGTGCTGCTGTGGTTAAAGTGTATCGCAATTGGAGAAATGGCACCATTGCGAATAACCGACGTGAAAACTGCGGAGCACCACGTGCTATTGATGTGAGAGGTGAACGTCGGCTTCGAAGGTGCGTGAGGACCGATCGACACGCTACAGTGGAGCAACTCACTGGCCGAATGAACCAGGAGGCAAACGGTAGTGTGTCTAAAACGACAGTTCAGCCTGCGCATGGGGCTCCGATGCAGACGGATGGTCACTGCGCCTATGCTGACGAAGGTGCATCGACAGAAAAGGCTTACATTTGCACGGCAATATCGGAATTGGACCTCCGCTGATTAGTAAAGGTTGCCTTCTCCGATGAGTCACGTTTTCTGCTTCATCGAACGGATGGACGTTGGCGTATAAGGAGAGAAACATAGGAGAACAAACACTCTTCAACCATCGATGGCAGAACACAAGCTGGTGGGGGCAGCGTTATGGTCTGGGGATTATTTTCGTGGCATTCTCTGGGTCCACTCATACCTGTGGAAGGCACTATGGACCGAATTGTCTACGAAACCATCTTTGCAGATCACGTACACCCAAACATGCTGATTGTCTTCCCTGGGGAGCATGGGATCTTTCAGATTGACAATGCGACGTGTCGCACAGCTAGAAATGTCCGAGAGTGGTTGGAAGAGCACGATGAAGACTTCAAAGTACTTTCCTGGCCTCCTAATTCCGCACATCTGTGGGACCACCTCGATCGTGTTGTTCGCTCTATAGATCCTCCATCACGCACCCTTTAGCAGCTGTCAGATGCACTGCAGTCAGCATGGCTCCACATACCTCTGAACACCTTCCAGCACCTTATTGAATCACTCCCAGCCCGTCTAGTTGCTGTTCGCGCTGCATACGGCGATATATATATATATATATATATATATATATATATATATATATATATATATATATATATATATATATATATATATATATACTATTAAGAAGAGACTGAAGCAAACAATTTTTTTGACTCATACCAAGTACAACATAGAAAAGGTTATGTATTGACCGGTGTGAGTAAAAAGAGAAAAAAATAGAACAACTGAATGTAGAAAGTGTCGAGAATACTGAGCCTTGGCTTTATCAAGGACCAGCAAAAACTCTGCATTTTCTCACTTCCACAAAGACCTATTTGGAAATGGGTTTCTGCAAAGTCATAGATGCAAGTAATAAGCCCACCAAAAAAAATTTAAAAAAATATATATATGTCATAACCTCCACAGAGTTGTATGACCAAGCTTTAGTTAACAATTTAGCTTGCATCCATAACTTTCCTGGCCCGACCCATGCTCTTCATCTGTTACTAATAAACAGAAAGAAGATGATTATAGAAAACTCAAGTTGTAAGAGTGACATAATGAATCAGAAAAAATGTTCAGCAATAACAAATTGCCAAGTTACCTAGTCGCCTGAGAGAGAATTTAAACCTGAATAGCAATACTAAAGTACTACACATTCTTAAACATTGCAATAACAAAGGAAATATTATTTTTTTTCTAAAGCACAGATTCTTGAAAGAAAACTGGATTATAAAACCCCCTACTCCACAACTTCTGACAACACAAAAACGAGAATAAACTAAAGACAATAATAAACTAAAGAAATGCTTTGTGAAGGTTATATGACATAAACAATTAGTTGCAATATGTACAAAGTATTTCAGAAGTGCTTTAAGTGCATAATTAAGTAGTTATTAAGACCTTAACTACATTGAAAACACATCGCAGACTACAAGAACAATGAAACGGCCGGCTGCTTAGCTTTAGTTCCCTAAAAAACGCGCAAAGTTACCAAGAAAAGAAAGAGTTAAAATCCGCAAAAAAGTTAATAGACTTGCTAGTGCCTAAATGCTTAAAGCAAAAAAAAAAAAAAAAAAGAAAAAACGTTCAAGAAGTTCAAACATTGAACTTGGAAAACCTAAAACCCAAAGACAATGAAGAGAGCTTACCTCTTATGCAACTCAACTTCTTCCACTCTTGAGGAAACATGGCCGACCTTTTACCCCTAACTTCAAGACACCCCTGCCACTCCCTAGTCACACCGGTCAATACATAACCTTTTCTATGTTGTACTTGGTATGAGTCAAAAATTTTTTTTGCTTCAGTCTCTTATTAATAGAATGTGAATTCTGAATTTTCATAACTGCTGCGTTGCGCGTTTTGATCTTCAGGTTATTTTGCAACTTTCGTTTTAAATTCTTAAGTTTTTCTTATGTTTTTCGGCTATACTCTTAAGTATACATATACATAGTTTTTTTTGGTTAGTGAGATTTTAACCAAGGTATAAAATCTCACTAACCAAAAAAAGTAACACTGGAAATATAATAAGAAAAAACACAAAAAGAAATGTAAAAACTCGGGTGCAGCAGGCCACTCATCAGGGAAGGACGTCCCGCGACATCCGAGTTAGGTTCGAGTTTCGTGCAGGTGGCAGGTTAGAAAACTTTAAAACGAATTCTCGAAACGAGGGTTAAAATTTTTTTTACCAAACGTTTTACTAATTTAGGACACCTGGTCTTCCCTACTCGAACCAAATATACATATATTTGGACACTTGGTCTTTCCTACTCGAATCAAATATACATATATTTGGTTCGAGTAGGGTGTCCTAAATTAGTAAAAAGTTTGGTAAAAAAATTTTTTAACCCTCGTTTCGAGAATTCGTTATAAAATTTTCTAACCTGCCACCTGCACGAAACTCGAACCTAACTCGGATGACGCGGGACGTCTTTCCCTGATGAGTGGCCTGCTGCACCCGAGTTTTTATATTTCTTTTTGTGTTTTTTCTTATTATATTTCCAGTGTTACTTTTGGTTAGTGAGATTTTATACCTTGGTTCATTCTCATATACGTTTCGAGTTCCAAACCAAGAAAATAGTGTGGGGTTCCAGTGAAGGTTCTTAGCGGGAAGTGAGGTTTGGATATATACTCTACCTGTGGTTCTAGCAGCTAAGCGCGGATCCCCGGTAAGTAATACAACTCAATGGTACACGGTTTTACAGTTATTGTCATATATATATATATATATATATATATATATCTTTAGGCTTTGGTTGTTTTCAATTGCTTTCCTCACTAGTTCACAGTTGAATTTTCTTACGTCTTCAGTGATACTTTTTCTTACTGTCTTGCATAGCTCTATATATTCCACTTTGGAAGGGAAGAAAACAGATTATGGCACTGAGAAAAGAAGATGGTTCTGTAACAAGAAATAGAGGCGAAATTTTGACAAGAGTGAAAGATTTCTACTATAAATTATATGAAAGGGATGATACATGCACTCCAGACATCATGAAAGATACCAGTACCAGAGTTCCTCCAGTCCTTCCAGCAGAAGTTGCACATGCAATCAAGAACATGAAGCGGGGAAAAGCTCCAGGAGAAGATGGAATTACTGTAGACATCATAGAAGAAGCAAGTGGAGAAATCGAAACAGTACTCGCCCAAATTTTCACTCGATGCCTTAATGAAGGAAAAATTCCTGAGGATTGGAACACCGCTACAATGATCCTGCTACATTAGAAAGGTGACATTGAGGATCTCGGAAACTACAGACCTATCAGCCTCCTATCAGTAGTTTATAAAATCTTCACTAAAGTTCTTTCACACCGCTTGAAGGTAACACTGGACATGGCTCAACCGAGAGAACAAGCTGGATTCAGGAGTGGCTACAGCACAATAGATCATATCCACGTGCTGAGAGAACTAATTGAAAGAGCGAGGGAATATGAACTTCCATTGTGCATGGCTTTTATCGATTATGAAAAAGCCTTTGATTCGGTGAAACCATCAGCAGTTACAATGGCTCTGAAAACCTGCGGTATTGAAGATGCATACATTAATATTATTAATAACATCTATGAAAATGCAAGTGCAAAGATTCGGCTGTTTGAAAATACAACACACATAAAAATTGGAAAGGGAGTGAGACAAGGTGACACCATATCTCCGAAGCTCTTTAATGCCACATTGGAGGGTGTTTTTCAGTCGCTGAGCTGGGAAAACAAAGGGATAAAGATTAATGGAGATTATCTAAGCCACCTTCGTTTTGCTGATGACGTAGTCATTTTTGCAACTACCCCATCAGAGCTACAGAGTATGATCCAGGAACTTGCTGACAAGAGTAAAGAAGTGGCATTAAAAATGAACTTTCAGAAGACAAAAGTGATGTTCAATGCTTTTACAAGAAATGAAGATTTATCGATTGATGGAGAAAAGCTGGAGATAACAGACACGTACGTTTATCTTGGACAACAGATATCAAGTGAGAGTCACATTGGTGAAGAAATTAATCGGCGTACAAAACTTGCCTGGAGAGCTTTTGGAAGAAACAGCATAATTTGCAAGAGCAATATGCCATTATGTCTTAAAAGAAAAGTGCTTGATCAATGCATCCTTCCAGTGCTTACGTATGTGCAGAGACGTGAACCTTAACTAAAAGAGACATACAAAGGCTGCAGACAACTCAAAGAGGCATGGAAAGGTGCATGCTTGGTGTAACCCGGATAGATAAGAAGAGGAACTCGTGGATCCGAAAAATGACAAGGGTGGAAGACATCATGATCAGAGTAAAATCCCTGAAATGACAATGGGCTGGACATGCTGCCAGAAGGACAGACCATCGATGGACAGCCGAAATTTTAGATTGGATTCCAAGGGACAGGAAAAGACCCAGAAGAAGACCTCATGGGAGATGGGTGGATGAAATTCGAAAGTATGCGGGAGTGACATGGAGGAGACTGGCACAAGACAGACCGTTGTGGAGGAAACTTGGGGAGACCTTCGTCCAGCAGTGGATTGATAATGGTTGAAAATGATGATGATGATGATGATGATGATATATATATAGACCGCCAAAAGCGGTATAACTATACCATCGGGATTAGAGGAAATGCTAATTTATGGCCAAACCCCTCCAAAATGATTCCACAACTTAAATCTTGGCCCTCAGTCTCCGGCAGCTGGAATGTACCTGGTCAAGGCAGCGGCCAGTGCGACATGAAGACAGAGGTTGCTAAGAATCCCCGGAGGACCGGACTAGGCTGCCATCTGATGCTGACCTTGGCTACGTATAATGTACGCTCCCTATTTTCTGATTCAAGGCTTCTTGAATTGGAAGAGGAACTACAAAGGATCAAGTGGGACATCGTCGGACTAAGTGAGGTAAGGAGAAAAGGCGAAGATCTCATTGAACTGAAATGTGGACATCTCTTCTACTATCGTGGGACAGATACTGGCAGAACTAGTGGTGTTGGATTTATAATAAACAAGAAACTGAAGGATAAAGTTGTAGAAGTTGAAAGTTCCTCTGACAGAGCTGCACGACTTGTTATCCAACTCTCGAAAAGATACCAGGCTCAGATTATTCAAACTTATGCACCCACCACAAGTCATCCTGAAGAAGAAATTGAAGAATTTTATGAGGAAATTTGTCATCTAAATAATAAAGGTAAGCAGCACTTGAAGATAATTATGGGAGATTTCAATGCAAAAAAAGGGCAACGGCAACAGAATGAAACTTCAGTAGGTAAATTCGGTCACGGCACCAGAAACCAGCGTGGAAATACTCTCATTGAGTTTGCAGAGGCAGAAGGATTTTTTATCTTGAACTCCTTTTTCAAGAAAAAGCCACACAGGAAATGGACATGGAGACATCCAATTGGGACGACAAGTGAAATTGATTTTATTATGTGTAACAAAAAATTCGTCATCCAAGACTGTAGTGTGCTGAACAAGTTCAACACAGGTAGTGACCATAGATTGGTGAGATGTAAGATGCACCTCAACACTAAACCGAACGTGGCAAGCTTATAAGACAAACAAAATGTATTGACATAACCAACCTTAAAAAACACCATAATACTTTCAAGTCGGAACTGAAAAACAGATTCTATGTTTTAGAAGGCCTAACATCGGAAGAAGTGGATATTTCTGAAGTTAACAGAAAAGTAACCAAAGCTCTTATGGAAACAGCAACAAAATTAGCTGGGTCTAAGAACAAGTTGCATGTGAACAAATTATCAGGAAAAACCAAAATGTTGATGCAAAAAAGAAAAGAGATGAGGACAACTTAAGAAGATGTGACTTCCAAAGTGGAATATATAGAGCTATGCAAGACAGTACGAAAAAGTATCACTGAAGATGTAAGGAAATTCAACTGTGAGCTAGTGAGGAAAGCAATTGAAAACAACCAAAGCCTAAAGATAGCAAAGGGACTTCTCAGTAAGTGAAGAAAACAGATTATGGCACTGAGAAAAGAAGATGGTTCTGTAACAAGAAATAGAGGCGAAATTTTGACAAGAGTGAAAGATTTCTACTCCAAATTATATGAAAGGGATGATACATGTACTCCAGACATCATGAAAGGTACCAGTACCAGAGTTCTTCCAGTCCTCCCAGCAGAAGTTGCACATGCAATCAAGAACATGAAGCGGGGGAAAGCTCCAGGAGAAGATGAAATTCCTGTAGACATCATACAAGAAGCAAGTGGAGAAATCGAAACAGTACTCGCCCAAATTTTCACTCGATGCCTTAATGCAGGGAAGATTCCTGAGGATTGGAACAACGCTACAATGATCCTGCTACATAAAAAAGGTGACATTGAGGATCTCAGGAACTACAGACCTATCAGTCTCCTATCAGTGGTTTATAAAATCTTCACTAAAGTTCTTTCACACCGCTTGAAGGTAACACTGGACATGGCTCAACCGAGAGAACAAGCTGGATTCAGTAGTGGCTACAGCACAATAGATCATATCCACGTACTGAGAGAACTAATTGAAAGAGCGAGGGAATATGAACTTCCATTGTGCATGGCTTTTATCGATTATGAAAAAGCCTTTGATTTGGTGAAACCATCAGCAGTTACAATGGCTCTGAAATCCTGCGGTATTGAAGATGCATACATTAATATTATTAATAAGATCTATGAAAATGCAAGTGCAAAGATTCGGCTGTTTGAAAATACAACACACATACAAATTGGAAATGGAGTGAGACAAGGTGACACCATATCTCCGAAGCTCTTTAATGCCATATTGGAAAATGTCTTTCAATCACTGAACTGGGAAAACAAAGGGATAAAGATTAATGGAGATTATCTAACCCACCTTCGTTTTGCTGATGATGTAGTCATTTTTTAAACTACCCCACCAGAGCAGCAGAGTATGATCCAGGAACTTACGGACAAGAGTAAAGAAGTGGGATTACAAATGAACTTTCAGAAGACAAAAGTGATGTTCAATGCTTTTACAAGAAATGAAGATTTATCAATTGATGGAGAAAAACTGGAGATAACAGACACGTACGTTTATCTTGGACAGCAGATATCAAGTGAGGGTCACATTGATGAAGAAATTAATCGGCGTACAAAACTTGCCTGGAGAGCTTTTGGAAGAAACAGCATAATTTTCAAGAGCAATATGCCATTATGTCTTAAAAGAAAAGTGTTTGATCAATGCATCCTTCCAGTGCTTACGTATGGTGCAGAGACGTGGACCTTAACTAAAAGAGACATACAAAGGCTGAAGACAACTCATAGCAGCATGGAGAGGGGCATGCTTGGTATAACCAGGAGAGATAAGAAGAGGAACTCGTGGATCCGAAAAATGGCGAGAGTGGAAGACATCATAATCAGAGTTAAATCCCTGAAATGGCAAGGGGCTGGACATACTGCCAGAAGGACAGACCATCGATGGACAGCCAAAATTTTAGATTGGATTCCAAGGGACAGGAAAAGACCCAAAAGAAGACCACATGGGAAATGGGTGGATGAAATTCAAAAATATGCGGGAGTGACATAGAGGAGACTGGCACAAGACAGATCGTTGTGGAGGAAACTTGGGGAGACCTTCGTCCAACAGTGGATTGATAATGGTTGACAATGATGATGATGATGATATATATGTCTACGTCATCAGCAAAACGAAGGTGGGTTAGATAATCTCTATTAATCTTTATCCCTTTGTTTTCCCAGTTCAATGATTGAAAGACATTTTCCAGTGCGGTATTAAAAAGCTTCGGAGATACGGTGTTTTTTTTTTTTTTGATTGGAGGTTTAACGACCACCGTGAGCAACTCAATGGGCTATAAGCAGTCGCCCGTCCCTAATTTTGGGTCACTGGTTCCAGGGAAGGGAGAGAGCCAGTGCCGTAAGACAAACACAATATCCATGCCTGACCGGGATTCGAACCCGGACCCCTTACGGACGAATGATCAGAGGCCAACGCCTTAGACCACTGCGCCACCTGGGCGGCAGGAGATACGGTGTCACCTTGTCTCACTCTTTTTCCAATTTTTGTGTGTGTTGTATTTTCAAACAGCCGAATATTTGCACTTGCATTTTCATAGATCTTATTAATAATATTAATGTATGCATCTTCAATACCGCTGGATTTCAGAGCCATTGTAACTGCTGATGGTTTCACCGAATCAAAGGCTTTTTCATAATCGATAAAAGCCATGCACAATGGAAGTTCATATTCCCTCGCTCTTTCAATTAGTTCTCTCAGTACGTGGATATGATCTATTGTGCTGTAGCCACTCCTGAATCCAGCTTGTTCTCTCGGTTGACCCATGTCCAGTGTCACCTTCAAGCGGTGTGAAAGAACTTTAGTGAAGATTTTATAAACTACTGATAGGAGGCTGATAGGTCTGTAGTTTCCGAGATCCTCAATGTCACCTTTCTTATGTAGCAGGATCATTGTAGCGGTGTTCCAATCCTCAGGAATCTTTCCTTCATTAAGGCATCGAGTGAAAATTTGGGCGGGTACTGTTTCGATTTCTCCACTTGCTTCTTGTATGATGTCTACAGTAATTGCATCTTCTCCTGGAGCTTTTCCCCGCTTCATGTTCTTGATTGCATGTGCAACGTCTGCTGGAAGGACTGGAGGAACACTGGTACTGGTATCTTTCATGATGTCTGTAGTGCATGTATCATCCCTTTCATATAATTTGGAGTAGAAATCTTTCACTCTTGTCAAAATTTCGCCTCTATTTCTTGTTATAGAACCATCTTCTTTTCTCAGTGCCATAATCTGTTTTCTTCCCTTACTGAGATGTCCCTTTGCTATCTTTAGGCTTTGGTTGTTTTCAATTGCTTTCCTCACTAGTTCACAGTTGAATTTTCTTACGTCTTCAGTGATACTTTTTCTTACTGTCTTGCATAGCTCTATATATTCCACTTTGGAAGTCACATCTTCTTTAGTTGTCCTCATCTCTCTTCTTTTTTGCATCAACATTTTGGTTTTTCCTGATAATTTTTTACATGCAACTTGTTCTTAGACCCAGCTAATTTTGTTGCTGTTTCCATAAGAGCTTTGGTTACTTTTCTGTTAACTTCAGAGATGTCCACTTCTTCCGATGCTAGGCCTTCTAAAGCAGAGAACCTGTTCTTCAGTTCCAACTTGAAGGTATTATGGTGTTTTTAAGGTTGGTTATGTCAATAGATTTTGTTTGTCTTATGAGCTTGCCACGTTCAAGTTTAGTGTTGAGGTGCATCTTACATCTCACCAATCTATGGTACCTACCTGTGTTGAACTTGTTTAGCACACTGCAGTCTTCTATGACGAATTTTTGTTACACATAATAAAATCAATTTCTCTTGTCGTCCCATTTGGATGTCTCCATGTCCATTTCATGTGTGGCTTTTTCTTGAAGAAGGGGTTCAAGATGAAAAACCCTTCTGCCTCGGCAAACTCAACGAGAGTATTTCCACGCTGGTTTCTGTTGCCGTGACCGAATTTACCTACTGAAGTTTCATTCTGTTGCCGTTGCCCTATTTTTGCATTGAAATCTCCCATAATTATTTTCAAGTGCTGCTTACCTTTATTATTTAGATGACAAATTTCCTCATAAAATTCTTCAATTTCGTCTTCAGGATGACTTGTGGTGGGTGCATAAGTTTGAATAATCTGAGCCTGGTATCTTTTCGAGAGTTGGATAACAAGTCGTGCTGCTCTGTCAGAGGAACTTTCAACTTCTACAACTTTATCCTTCAGTTTCTTGTTTATTATAAATCCAACACCACTAGTTCTGCCAGTATCTGTCTCACGAGAGTAGAAGAGATGTCCACTTTTCAGTTCGATGAGATCTGCTCCTTTTCTCCTTACCTCACTTATCCCAACGATGTCCCACTTGATCCTTTGTAGTTCCTCTTCCAATTCAAGAAGCCTTGAATCAGAAGATAGGGAGCGTCCATTATACGTAGCCAAGGTCAGCATCAGATGGCAGCCTAGTCCGGTCCTCCGGGGATTCTTAGCACCCTCTGCCTTCATGTCGCACTGGCCGCTGCCTTGGCCAGGTACATTCCAGCTGCCGGAGACTGAGGGCCAAGATTTAAGTTGTGGAATCATTTTGGAGGGTTTGGCCATAACTCACCACGCTGGCCAAGCGGGTTGGTGAGTGTGGGATAGAATTTCCTCTAATCCCGATGGTATAGTTATACCGCTATTGGCGGTCGTCAGAGCCCCTTTAGTGGGAACAGGATGCACCACGAGAAGGCGGGGTTGACATTTGTCAAGGAGAGGCTGTGATGTTACGCATCACCTGACCTTACATATATATATATATATATATATATATATATATATCGGGATGTAAGGTCAGGTGATGCGTAACATCACAGCCTCTCCTTGACAAATGTCAACCCCGCCTTCTCGTGGTGCATCCTGTTCCCACTAAAGGGGCTCTGACGACCGACCATAGCGGTATAACTATACCATCGGGATCAGAGGAAATGCTATCCCACACTCACCAACCCGCTTGGCCAGCGTGGTGAGTTATGGCCAAACCCCTCCAAAATGATTCCACAACTTAAATCTTGGCCCTCAGTCTCCGGCAGCTGGAATGTACCTGGCCAAGGCAGCGGCCAGTGCGACATGAAGGCAGAGGGTGCTAAGAATCCCCGGAGGACCGGACTAGGCTGCCATCTGATGCTGACCTTGGCTACTTACAATGGACGCTCCCTATCTTCTGATTCAAGGCTTCTTGAATTGGAAGAGGAACTACAAAGGATCAAGTGGGACATCGTGGGGCTAAGTGAGGTAAGGAGAAAAGGAGAAGATCTCATCGAACTGAAAAGTGGACATCTCTTCTACTATCGTGGGAAAGATACTGGCAGAACTAGTGGTGTTGGATTTATAATAAACAAGAAACTGAAGGATAAAGTTGTAGAAGTTGAAAGTTCCTCTGACAGAGCTGCACGACTTGTTATCCAACTCTCGAAAAGATACCAGGCTCAGATTATTCAAACTTATGCACCCACCACAAGTCATCCTGAAGAAGAAATTGAAGAATTTTATGAGGAAATTTGTCATCTAAATAATAAAGGTAAGCAGCACTTGAAAATAATTATGGGAGATTTCAATGCAAAAATAGGGCAACGGCAACAGAATGAAACTTCGGTAGGTAAATTCGGTCATGGCAACAGAAACCAGCGTGGAAATACTCTCGTTGAGTTTGCAGAGGCAGAAGGGTTTTTCATCTTGAACTCCTTCTTCAAGAAAAAGCCACACAGGAAATGGACATGGAGACATCCAAATGGGACGACAAGTGAAATTGATTTTATTATGTGTAACAAAAAATTCGTCATAGAAGACTGCAGTGTGCTAAACAAGTTCAACACAGGTAGTGACCATAGATTGGTGAGATGTAAGATGCACCTCAACACTAAACTTGAACGTGGCAAGCTCATAGGACAAACAAAATGTATTGACATAACCAACCTTAAAAAACACCATAATACCTTCAAGTTAGAACTGAAGAACAGGTTCTCTGCTTTAGAAGGCCTAACATCGGAAGAAGTGGACATCTCTGAAGTTAACAGAAAAGTAACCAAAGCTCTTATGGAAACAGCAACAAAATTAGCTGGGTCTAAGAACAAGTTGCATGTGAACAAATTATCAGGAAAAACCAAAATGTTGATGCAAAAAAGAAGAGAGATGAGGACAACTAAAGAAGATGTGACTTCCAAAGTGGAATATATAGAGCTATGCAAGACAGTAAGAAAAAGTATCACTGAAGACTTAAGGAAATTCAACTGTGAACTAGTGAGGAAAGCAATTGAAAACAACCAAAGCCTAAAGATAGCAAAGGGACATCTCAGTAAGGGAAGAAAACAGATTATGGCACTGAGAAAAGAAGATGGTTCTGTAACAAGAAATAGAGGCGAAATTTTGACAAGAGTGAAAGATTTCTACTCCAAATTATATGAAAGGGATGATATATGCACTCCAGACATCATGGAAGATACCAGTACCAGAGTTCCTCCAGTCCTTCCAGCAGAAGTTGCACATGCAATCAAGAACATGAAGCGAGGAAAAGCTCCAGGAGAAGATGGAATTACTGTAGACATCATACAAGAAGCAAGTGGAGAAATCGAAACAGTACTCGCCCAAATTTTCACTCGATGCCTTAATGAAAGAAAGATTCCTGAGGATTGGAACACCGCTACAATGATCCTGCTACATAAGAAAGGTGACATTGAGGATCTCGGAAACTACAGACCTATCAGCCTCCTATCAGTAGTTTATAAAATCTTCACTAAAGTTCTTTCACACCGCTTGAAGGTAACACTGGACATGGCTCAACCGAGAGAACAAGCTGGATTCAGGAGTGGCTACAGCACAATAGATCATATCCACGTGCTGAGAGAACTAATTGAAAGAGCGAGGGAATATGAACTTCCATTGTGCATGGCTTTTATCGATTATGAAAAAGCCTTTGATTCGGTGAAACCATCAGCAGTTACAATGGCTCTGAAAACCTGCGGTATTGAAGATGCATACATTAATATTATTAATATTATCTATGAAAATGCAAGTGCAAAGATTAGGCTGTTTGAAAATACAACACACGTAAAAATTGGAAAGGGAGTGAGACAAGGTGACACCATATCTCCGAAGCTCTTTAATGCCACATTGGAGGGTGTTTTTCAGTCACTGAGCTGGGAAAACAAGGGGATAAAGATTAATGGAGATTATCTAACCCACCTTCGTTTTGCTGATGACGTAGTCATTTTTGCAACTACCCCATCAGAGCTGCAGAGTATGATCCAGGAACTTGCTGACAAGAGTAAAGAAGTGGGATTAAAAATGAACTTTCAGAAGACAAAAGTGATGTTCAATGCTTTTACAAGGAATGAAGATTTATCGATTGATGGAGAAAAGCTGGAGATAACAGACACGTACGTTTATCTTGGACAGCAGATATCAAGTGAGGGTCACATTGATGAAGAAATTAATCGGCGTACAAAACTTGCCTGGAGAGCTTTTGGAAGAAACAGCATAATTTTCAAGAGCAATATGCCATTATGTCTTAAAAGAAAAGTGTTTGATCAATGCATCCTTCCAGTGCTTACGTATGGTGCGGAGACGTGGACCTTAACTAAAAGAGACATACAAAGGCTGCAGACAACTCAAAGAAGCATGGAGAGGTGCATGCTTGGTGTAACCAGGAGAGATAAGAAGAGGAACTCGTGGATCCGAAAAATGACAAGAGTGGAAGACATCATGATCAGAGTTAAATCCCTGAAATGGCAATGGGCTGGACATACTGCCAGAAGGACAGATCATCGATGGACAGCTGAAATTTTAGATTGGATTCCAAGGGACAGGAAAAGACCCAGAAGAAGACCACATGGGAGATGGGTGGATGAAATTCGAAAGTATGCAGGGGTGACATGGAGGAGACTTGCACAAGACAGACCGTTGTGGAGGAAACTTGGGGAGACCTTCGTCCAGCAGTGGATTGATAATGGTTGAAAATGATGATGATGATGATGATATGGTTAGATAATCTCCATTAATCTTTATCCCTTTGTTTTCCCAGTTCAGTGATTGAAAGACATTTTACAATGTGGCATTAAAGAGCTTCGGAGATATGGTGTCACCTTGTCTCACTCCTTTTCCAATTTGTATGTGTGTTGTATTTTCAAACAGCCGAATCTTTGCACTTGCATTTTCATAGATCTTATTAATAATATTAATGTATGCATCTTCAATACCGCAGGATTTCAGAGCCATTGCAACTGCTGATGGTTTCACCGAATCAAAGGCTTCTTCATAATCGATAAAAGCCATGCACAATGGAAGTTCATATTCCCTCGCTCTTTCAATTAGTTCTCTCAGTACGTGGATATGATCTATTGTGCTGTAGCCACTCCTGAATCCAGCTTGTTCTCTCGGTTGAGCCATGTCGAGTGTCACCTTCAAGCGGTGTGAAAGAACTTTAGTGCAGATTTTATAAACCACTGATAGGGGGCTGATAGGTCTGTAGTTCCTGAGATCCTCAATGTCACCTTTTTTATGTAGCAGGATCATTGTAGCGTTGTTCCAATCCTCAGGAATCTTCCCTGCATTAAGGCATGGAGTGAAAATTTGGGCGAGTACTGTTTCGATTTCTCCACTTGCTTCTTGTATGATGTCTACAGTAATTCCATCTTCTCCTGGAGCTTTTCCCCGCTTCATGTTCTTGATTGCATGTGCAACTTCTGCTGGAAGGACTGGAAGAACTCTGGTACCTTTCATGATGTCTGGAGTACATGTATCATCCCTTTCATATAATTTGGAGTAGAAATCTTTCACTTTTGTCAAAATTTCGCCTCTATTTCTTGTTACAGAACCATCTTCTTTTCTCAGTGCCATAATCTGTTTTTTCCCCTTACTGAGATGTCCCTTTGCTATCTTTAGGCTTTGGTTGTTTTCAATTGCTTTCCTTACCAGTTCACAGTTATATTTCCTTACGTCTTCAGTGATACTATAACGAAGTGAATTTCTCCGTCATTTTTGGTCTACGCCGGGATTCGAACCCGAGTACGCTTATTCCGGAACAAGCAGCCCTACCAACTGAGCTACGCAGACATGTATTCTAATTCCTATCTGCCTTTATGTCATGTGCGTCCTGCTGGCATGTACGTCACATCTCCCCCCCCCCCGAAAGAGGGCCAGGGGCATGGCCCACGGATCAGCCGTGACCATGAATCGCTGCAGGCAGACAACCACTGTAGAACGTGCACTTGAGAACTCCCAGTCAATCTGGTGTGTGGATTGCAACGTCACACACATTTATTTTTCGAAGCACTGGAGAAGGGATTCTCTGATTTTTCCTATCTCGCGGTGTGGAAATAACATCACACCAATGCGAGATTTTGAACGGTCGGGTCATCCGGGTAGTTCGGGCGCCATTATAACGAAGTGAATTTCTCCGTCATTTTTGGTCTACGCCGGGATTCGAACCCGAGTACGCTTATTCCGGAACAAGCAGCTCTACCAACTGAGCTACGCAGACATGTATTCTAATTCCTATCTGCCTTTATGTCATGTGCGTCCTGCTGGCAGGTACGTCAGCACAATACTTTTTCGTACTGTCTTGCATAACTCTATATATTCCACTTTGGAAGTCACATCTTCTTTAGTTGTCCTCATCTCTCTTCTTTTTTGCATCAACATTTTGGTTTTTCCTGATAATTTGTTCACATGCAATTTGTTCTTAGACCCAGCTAATTTTGTTGCTGTTTCCATAAGAGCTTTGGTTACGTTTCTGTTAACTTCAGAAATATCCACTTCTTCCAATGTTAGGCCTTCTAAAGCAGAGAATCTGTTCTTCAGTTCCAATTTGAAGGTATTATGGTGTTTTTTAAGGTTGGTTATGTCAATAGATTTTGTTTGTCTTATGAGCTTGCTACGTTCGAGTTTAGTGTTGAGGTGCATCTTACATCTCACCAATCTATGGTCACTGCCTGTGTTGAACTTGTTTAGCACACTGCAGTCTTCTATGACGAATTTTTTGTTACACATAATAAAATCAATTTCACTTGTCGTCCCATTTGGATGTCTCCATGTCCATTTCCTGTGTGGCTTTTTCTTGAAAAAGGAGTTTAAAATGAAAAACCCTTCTGCCTCTGCAAACTCTACGAGAGTATTTCCACGCTGGTTTCTGTTGCCGTGACCGAATTTACCTACTGAAGTTTCATTCTGTTGCCGTTGCCCTATTTTTGCATTGAAATCTCCCATAATTATCTTCAAATATATATATAGGAAATGATTTTCGGCGCGAGGAATGAGGACGTCAGCAACTCAACTTCAGCCATTGTTAGATGTTCTTGGGCCTCCTTAGCGACGACGTAGTGCTAATGGTCCGAAGAGGCACACATATCCATCCAGCTTGCCGTAAAGTCTAGGCCACTACTGGTTTATAGTCGAGTTGAAAGCCGGTTAGCACCGGCTGTCTGAGATAACATACACCTCACGATACCTTAATTAACTATAGACTTCAACCAGGATGCACGTAGAAACCTTTCTGAGTACACAATTCAGCTGACTCTCTTGGGAATGGGCCTAAGGAGTCAGCGGCTCGTTCATGATCCCATGTGTACCGACCGTCATCGACAGCTTCGTTTACAGTGAGCACGGCAACATTCTAACTGGACATTGGAAGACTGGAAGAGAGTAGCTTATTCCGATGATTCCAGATTCCAGCTCCAACATGCCGATGAACGGGTTTGTATTACAACCCACGGGAACGAACAGCTGCAACCAGACTGCACATTTGGATGGAAACTGGCCAGATGCGTCATTATCATGATACGGGGATTATTCTCAGGAATATCACTATGTACCCTCAACCGTGTCTAACACACCATCATACACTGCCGGACAATTGCTAAGGACGGATGACAATAGCAACGATAGCAACCATAAAATGGAAGGCAGGAAAATGTGGAAATTAGCATAAGTGCGGGATACAGTAAGACGTGTTGTGCGTATGCAAATTTTGGATTGCGGAACTTGTTCGTGACGTCATAGCGCTGATAAGAGATATAAAGGATTTGACGCGTATTGACCTTTGTTATTGAAACGCAAAGTTGAAAGGGAAAGAATCAATTAACGAACTTGCAATTTTCAGTATGTCTTCCCGACATCACCTAGATGATTTTACACGTGGCCGTATTATTGGCAAGATTGAAGAAGGGCGAAAAATAACAGATGTTGTCAGGGAGTTAGACGTCAGCCACAGTGTTGTTTCAAGGCTTTGGAAATCATTTCAAACAAATGGAGAGTGTAGCAAACGTCACGGGGGAGGTCGTGTTCGCAGTACGACACCTGCAGAAGATCGGCACATAGTGCTATCAACAAAAAGACACCGGCGCAGCACAGCTAGTGAGGTAGCAAATCAGTTTATGGCTGCTACTGGCAAGTGGATCTCCCGAAAAACTGTCGCCAGACGTTTGCATGAAGGAGGACTATACGCCCGCCGTCCTGTTGTGTGCATCCCATTGTCCAGACGTCACCGTACCGCCCGTTTGCAATGGTGCCATCAACATCGCAATTGGACTGATAACGACTGGTCTGCTGTCCTCTTCTCACATGAGAGTAGATACAGTCTATCGTCTGATTGTCGACGACAACTGATCTGCCGTGATAGTTGTCCAGCAAACATACAGGAAAGGGACCGATATCCGACATGTAGTGTCATGGTATGGGCTGGCATCATGATCAATGGCCGTACGTCCCTCTATGTGCTTCCAACTGAGACTATGACTAGCCAACGATACATTAATGATGTTCTGCTACCTCATGTTCGCATGTTCCGTGGTGCTGTTGGTGATAGATTAATTTTCATGGACGACAGCGCAACATGTCATCGAACAGTCGCTGTCCAGGAGTGTCTTGAGAGCGAGGATATTCAACGCCTCGTATGGCCAGCACGTTCTCCAGATCTGAATCCCATTGAAAATGTGTTGGATGCTTTGGGGAGGAGTCTTGCTGGTCGCCAATGCCCTCCAATAAACAAGGACACCCTCATCCGTGCACTGACAGAGGAATGGGATAAATTACCCCATCAGCTGCTTGATAATGTTGTGCAAAGCATGACACGACGTGTGGAATCTTGCATCGCCCTCCATGGTGGCCATATCCCGTATTGACATCTTACGCCGGAACGCCTGCGGACGGTAATTGCATTTTTTTCACGTTTACGTATTCTGCACAAAATGGCCTGTTTGTCCCTTGAACACGTTCCAAAGCCTTCTGGATTTCAGAGCACAATAAATTGTCTTTCTTGTAATGTCCTGGCATTCTGACATTATTTTATTTCACTTGGCATCCAACCACACTTACCTTTTTAGGCGCTATATAGCCGTTTATGATCCGTCCTTAGCAATTGTCCAGCAGTGTATTTAGATCCTACGTAGGCGCTGTTTCGGCTCAAGTGTTGCCTTATATTGTGACCGCGTGTCTGGATGACACTGGACTCTTTCGGAAAGAAAACGCGCGTGTCACAAGGCTCACACTGTGAAGGCATGGTTTGATAATCATGTCCAAGCATTTCGTGTGCTCCCTTGGCAGGGCATCCAACATTCGTGGGGTGCAGTGTAATACAGTACTCGCCGGCCCACGACAGTACCTCGCTCCGTTGCCGACATCCAGGAGGTCATTCTATTCAAGTGGTACATAGCACCAGAGGGTAGCTTCTGTACTCTAGCGGAGTCAATGCAACTCCCAGTGCAAGCCCTTATTGCGGCAAAATACTGCTCAACACGCATTAGGTAGGTGGTCATAATGCTATGGCTCATGGATGTACTCTGCTCGACATAGCAAATGCCACACCAGGAAGAATTTGTTGGAGCGCCAGGCAAGGATGGGAATGTGTTCACAGTTGGGATATGTAGAAGATCGCAGTTGCGAACCAATCACGTGACAGGTGAGGAAAGTAGAAAGTAAAAATGGCTCGGCGTAGCTTTGTCTTTCTTACCTGGGCGTGTAGACTACTGCGCCATTGTGATCTCTGTGGCGAAAGCACGTGTAAGAAGCTAGAATGCCTGGGCTATGTCATTGGGAATCATACCATCACACGGACACCTTTACCAGAGACTTCAGCAATAGGACTATGTGTAGCTGATTGGCCCCTGCGTTCTGTCAGCCAAATATAACGATGGTAGCGTAGGAAAGGAAGCTTGCGTCGCCATAGTGGGTCTGCTATATGTAGACTGAGGAAGGTTGCGTCGAACGCCACAATCACCGCAAGCCATTTTTTTTTATTGGGGGTTTAACGACCACCGTGAGCAACTCAATGGGCTATAAGCAGTCGCCCGTCCCTAATTTAGGGTCACTGGTTCCAGGGAAGGGAGAAAGCCAGTGCCGTAAGACAAACACAACATCCATGCCTCACTGGGATTCGAACCCTGACCCCTTTCGGACGAATGATCAGAGGCCAACGCCTTAGACCACTGCGCCACCGGGGCGGCCCGCAAGCCATAGTTTCCCCACAATTCTCAGCGGATGACATTCGACGAGATGTAGAGGCAGCTACGGACATTCCCGTATCGACATGGACTGTGAATCGCAGAATGACTGAAGCAGGTTTACGCTCTCGCCAGCCATTGCGACGTCTGCCACTCACTGCAGCACATTGGCACGCAACGTTGCATTGGAGAGGTACTAGACATGTATGGTGGGATGAATGGAACCATGTCGTATTCAGCGACGAGTCTCGCTTCTGTCACGGTGCAGATAATCGTGGATTGAGAATCTTCAGCGATGTGGTCACCGGGATGATCTTGCTGCCATCCGGGAGCGCCATACGGCTCCTCATCTTGGTGTTACAGTTCAGAACGCTATCAGTTTCAACAACCGTTCACCGAATGTATGCAGTAGGTACAGTGACAGCACGATGATGCATCGATGTGGTACTGCAGCACATTTTGTTATATCTTCGTGGTAATCCCGATACCGGCACATTTTGCCTTATCTTCGTGGTAATCCCGATACCTAGTTTCAGTAAAATAACGACCACCCGCACACTGCCAACACACGCAGACAAGATATCCAAGAGCTGCCCTCATCAGCGCGATCCCCAGAGTTATCGCCAATAGATGTACATTGTAGTAATCTTTTCTTGAACACAACAAAATACACAGAATAGAAAATCGTCCACGTGGTGAAAGAACTGAGTCAGAGTCGTTGAGGCTGACAAATGAATCATGAAATGTGGCAGCTGTGTCTATCAGATCGGTAAATATTTACTAAATGAGTCACAAGTGAAACTTATTGAGGATTTCTGAGCTTGACATATGAATCATTTAGAATTAAATCGTAGGGCTATAGTTCTAAGAACCAAGAATCACTGACTTGTTTTTTTATGTGGACATTGATCATATCGATAAGCACTGTTTATCACGTGCACCTGTTAATAATATTGTGCCTTAGCCACCAGCTTTTAGGGATCGATTAAGTTTTGCATCTTCAAGTGGCCTACTTTATATCCTCCCCACTTGCTTATTGTCTTCACAAGTGCAATTTTTCGTACCTGACGTTTCCCGGTGAATTTACCAGTTTTTCCCTTTTGGTTTCTTTTTGGCTTTTCTTCCGTACTCCAATACAATCTGTCCAGTGGAAAATATTATTAGAAAACCTACTCATAATTATCCACCCTTTGACTAGACTGCATATATGATTGTGTTTAACCGTTTTTATATGTATGGTGAGGAAACTAGATTCATATATTTCTTATTCAAACTTCTGAGTCAGGCAATACTTAGCTTCAAAGTTGATCAGTGACCTCAGTCACACGTTTGTACCGAGTTTTGTGAATTTATGCCACTGAACCACTTTTCCCTCTCTAACGATGGTCAAATAGTCAATCTAGACCAAGGTAATGCTCATACAGGCAGCATTGAGCTGCTCTTGGAGCTCTTATAAGATGAAAGCAGGAGTTTCCTCGAAAAGTCATGGTCTCTACCGAAAAACGAAGTGAATCATTAAATTTTCTTCTATTCAAGAATCCAAATAGAGGTTGCATCTCGGAATTCTTCAGCACACTGGAAACTGCCTCTATAAATCCTGGAAAAAGGATTTATCCTTTATAGTTACGCATTCAAATTCCTCACACAAAAATCTATTCGAGATGCATTCCAAATTCTGCTTTTGTTCTTCACTGTGTTTGATTGGTTCTGTCACTACACAGGTTGCTCACTGAGGTCGACTAGTTCACGGGGCCAGTACGCAGCAGTTAATTCGGCGGTGGCGTTATTTCTGCTGAATATGGCAACGTTTTCAATTCGTCACGTAAATTTGTCAAGTCAGGCCCTTGGAAATTGAACGCCCGGCCCCCAAACCAAGCGACTGATGAAGAACAACTAAACAGCTGTGGTATTAACTGTGAGCGATACGATTTTTGTATTGAGTGAGTATTCACATATATTGTGACAGAAGTGCTATTCAACGCATCTTATTGTTTTTCGAACGATTTATAAATGATTAATCAGTGAGCTTCTGACTGAGATAAATAAAGTGGAAAGCTATAAGTAGACTTTGCTTTCACTGAATTACTAGCCGTGTTATTGAAGAAAATTTTCTGTGTTTTAGTTGAGGCTTTCAGATACAACCGACTGATAATTATCCAGGTTCAAAGAAAAGCTAATTCAATAAGCTTTAAGTCTACAAGCATTTGCTCTTAGTGTGCAGCAGTGAAGTTAATGTAAAGATTCAAATCAACAAGCGATCAAACAATAACATTATGCACTGCCGGAAAGTGAAAGAAAGAACACCATTAAAAATTGCAGCTGCATCTATGAGATTTATGTCGTGGCAACAACATGTTAAGAAAGGAAAGTGATCGCACATGTGAACTGATTCAATACTTATTTTACATTTTAATGCGTATTAAAGTGTACAGAATGCACATTTTAATAAGGTGTAGCACCTCCTCCAGCAGCAACACAAGCTTCCAATCTGGCATGCAATCGGTCGTACAAATGCTGGATATCACGCTGGGCGATAGCATTCTATGCGCTTTCAACTTGGAAGCGTAATTCGGAGATAGTCGCTGCCTGTCGAGGTCCGCGGAAGAGTCTTTTTCCGATTGTGTCCCAGACATGATCGATTGGAGACAATTCCGTAGAGCGTGCTGACCAAGGGAGTTGATGCACAGCTGGAAGAGCATGTTGAGTTGCTCGGGAGGAGTGTAAGCGGGGGTTATCCTACTGGAATATAGCGTCCGGGATCGCACTCAAAAATGGCAAGACGACCGGCTGCACGATGTCACTGGCATACGTACTGCTATTCAGTGTACCCAGTACAAACACCAGACTCGTACGAGAGTGACAGCTAATCGCTCCCCACACCACGATGCCCAGCGTGGGGCTTTTGTGTCGTTGGAGAATGCACAATGGCAGGAGCCCTTCACCTTGTCGCCTTTGTACGCGTACACGGCAGTCAGACGCTCCCAAGCTGAATCGGCTTTCATCACTGAAGACCACTGCCTGCCATTCTTTCCTCCTATGAACTTGTTCTTGACACCAACGCAAACGTGCTCGACGGTGACTAGGGGTCAGTGGTAACCGTGCCAGCGGCAAGCGTGTCCGTAGTCCTGCTTCCAACAAACGATTCCCTATCGTTCTGGTAGACACCCTTGGTATGACAGAGGATCGAATTTGTGACGCCGTAGCCGTTTGCTTTGCAAACGCGACCCTCCTGATATGCAGATCCTCTCGTGCGTCCGTAACTCTGTGTTGCCCGGAACCACGTCTACGGGTGTGCGAATGTACCTCCGACGCCACCATCTTACCACGGTCGATACTTCTCGTCCCACTCGGTCCGCAATTTGACGGAAGGACCAACCTCCTTCCCGCAGATCCACTATACGGCCTCGCTCGAACTCCGATAACTGAACAAACGTTGCGAGCATGCGTCGTCCAGGCATAGGGGCTCCTTCAACGAGCACTGAACAACACGACACCAGATGAATGACTTCGTTCTGCACACCCTAATCCTTAAATACGCGCTGCGTACATTTGCACGTTGTCGTCCTATAACGAAGTAAATTTCTCCGTCATTTTTGGTGTACGCCGGGATTCGAACCCGAGGCCGCTTATTCCGGAACAAGTCGCTCTACCAACTGAGCTACGCAGACGATTATTCTGATTCCTATCTGCCTTTATGTCGTGTGCGTCCTGCTGGCAGGTACGTCACAGTCCGTAGTGACGTCATTATTTCATCCAATGACTTTCCAACTTGCATCACAGTGTCTGCTGCCTTTAACAATTAACGTATTATAACATGATGTTTTTTTTTGGAGGTTTAACGACCACCGTGAAAAACTCAATGGGCTATAAGTAGTCGCCCGTCCCTAATTTAGGGTCACTGGTTCCAGGGAAGGGAGAGAGCCAATACCGTAAAACAAACACAATATCCATGCCTCACCGGGATTCAAACCCGGACCCCTTTCGGATGAATGATCAGAGGCCATCGCTTAGACCACTGCCACGGCTATGACGTACCTAACAGCATTCCTTGTAGATGTTCTTTTTTCACTTTCCCTCAGTGTATCTTACGGATGAAACCGTGCTTTTTCTATCTTTCGCTCAGCAGTTTTGCCTCTATGATATTGATACTTTGCTCAACCGTTACGGAAAATGAATAAACAATTATTTCGAAAAACTAAAATAAAACTATCCAGTAACTTGTTTCTCAGTATTCCTCATATTTCGCTAAATCAAGCTACATAAAAATCAGTTTTCTCTTACTAGAATACGCTTCAATTGAATAGAAGCCTAATTAAGCCTGCAAATAGGGTTTTGATGGCTACTCTTGCTCAGAGGATAATTGTTTCGTGAATTAATCGATTTTTTTCTCTGTTTCGTTTTAATTAAGATTGCGTTCCTTTGAGCACAAAATTGAAAGATTTGCATCAGCGAACGGAAAACTTCGGGAATCATCAGTCAAGGAGAAACTGGCTTTTTATCGAAATGGAAAAATCAAGAAGTTTCATAGTGCATCAATCTGAAGATGTATTGGTGGTGGAAAATAATTTTTAGAAACGAGGATCTGTGTAGTTCATTTTAAATTAGCCAAGTGTTTAAAAACATTTTAATTTTTACATTTCGTGAATACGTCGTGCTCAGATTGTAATCAGCAAATACGCAGAAGCTGTGATTTCATACGAGATACAGTATATTTACCGATATAATGGAATTCAGTGTTTTCTAAAGGAAACAAGAGACATTAAATAAAGAACGAACAGTTTATTTAGTCAAATAAGAAAAGTACAATAAACAGCGTAGAATGATGATTGTGACATTATATACAATTCTAAAAGCAGGAGGTGACATATTTCGTAGTACGAAACAAATTACATTTCAGAAAACAGATTTTGAGTTTGATCAATGCACAAATAAATCAAAAGACTAAACAGAAATGTTATATAAATTTTTTTTAGTCGAAATGCTTTCCTTTTCTTTTTTCAGTTTAGTTTTGTTTCCGGCCATTCATTCACTAGAAGTTTGTTAAAACTTGGTATCCAGTTTGGTTGAATTAGAAGCTGTAACGCCCTTTAGTTCTCTGTAATGGAACTTCATATGATAAATTTTTGAAACCATATTATAATTCCTCGTATGCTTTTTTTCTTACATCGTTAAAAATTCTGTCAAGGACATGACATATAATTCCTGTTCAATATTAACGATAAAATGAAAAACAAACATCACACAAACAAAGACATTTTCAGGAAATCTTTTCTTTCATTTCTTGTGAAACAGATTGCCTGAAGAAACGCAGTACAAAAGCATAAGCACATCAAACACTTAAAAAATACACTGCAATTTTAGAGCGATTAATTAAGACAACAGATTCGCAAGTTACACAAATTTCACCAGGGTGTTGCCAAGCGCGAGTAACAAACCAGAACAACACTTAAACAATATAATTACTACTGAAACTGTTACAATGAAAAAAATATGATATTTATGAAAGGCAATACGGACAATTCTTACTGCGAAAAATATAGTGTCTTTCTAACAGCAAGTGTGCTATTCTAAGTAATAACGTGCTAACGTAATAACGGAATCAATGTGAAGTGTAATGCCATATTGTCATGCTTGTGCTGGGAATATTAGCTGTATTATTATCGAGTTTTATCATAATGATTCTCAACTTCAAGTTTTACTTTCAGTTTTAATGCAATATATGCAAGCAGGTACATTGGACTGAGTCTGAAAATAGTTTTCATTTAACCTTTGAAAACATATAATCAGACCATTTAAAAACATTTTCCTGTATTGCTGATGGTATGCAAATAATTAATTTTATACTTTAAAAATGACATTTCTGTTTTAAGTTATTTTGATGATAAATAATTTCGAAGATTTTATAGAAGGAATCACACAAGCAAAGTCGGTTTGCTTTAGCAATAGTGTTGTCAAATTAGCGATATTGTTGTACCTAAAAATTGCAATAGCTGAAGAGAAGCTGCAACTACACTATCTACCAACGAGTAATTGGACACCCCTGCAATCGACGATATCTGCGGTTCTGATACACGTCACGGCCGCCGCCGTTAAATATCGTGTGGGAAACAACAACGCAACCAGTCGAACGCAAGATGCCACGCAGTTCGGAGCTCTCTGATTTCGAAAAAGGTGTAATCGTCGGGTATCACAGAAATGGCCGATCCATACGTGACATGTCCAGCGAGTTGAAGTACCCAAAATCGACAGTGGCCTACGTAATTGGCAAGTGGAAGATGAGAGGTGACTGTCGGAATCTGCCCCGACCCGGCAGACCCACAAAACTGGGAGTTAGAGACCGATGGGTGCTGGCCAGAGAAATTCAGAAAAATCGCACCAGATCAATGGGCTACATCCGCGAGGAGTTTCAACAGGCATCCGGGAGTGTTCTTTTCATGAATATCATCCGTAAGGAAGCCCATCTGCTTGGTTATCATGGACGTGCTGCCGTTCACAAGCCTTTGATCACCAAGTCCAATAGCGCTGCTCGGCTAACGTGGTGCAAAGAACGACGACAGTGGACCGTTGAACAGTGAAAACAGGTTCTCTGGAGCGACGAATTAAGGTTCACCTTCTACCGTTTGGATGGCAGGGTCTGGGTTTGGCGTCTGCCTGGAGAATGCCTCCTGCCGGAATGTATTGTGCCAACTGTGAAGTTCGGCGGCGGTGGAATTATGCTATGGGGGTGTCTCTCCTGGTATGGCACGGGATCCTTGGTCGCAATTCCTGGTAGACTCAACGCCGAGACCTACTGCACCATTTTGGATGACCATGCACTTCCTACGTTGTGGCAGTTTTACGGGGTGGACCCATGTTACTTTCAGGATGACAATGCCACCGGTCATGTTGCGAGGTCCACCATGGCTTGGTATTGTGACAATGGGGTTAATCGAATGGACTGGTCTGCGCAGAGCCCGGACCTTAACCCTATTGAGCACCTCTGGGACGAGTTGGAGCGTCGACTTAAGGGGTGCCCCCACCGTCCAAAATTGGTGAAGGAACTGACCTGTCTTCTCCAAGCCGAGTGGAAGAAAATACCGCTAGCCGTCGTACAACGCCTGGTTGAGAGTATGCCCGGAGGGTCGCAGCTGTAATCGCCGCTCGTGGAGGCTCCACCAACTATTGAAGGTGAATAAACTTCGTTTTCCTTTGCTATCACAGCTGTCCAATTACTTGTTGGTAGATAGTGTATATATGAATAACACGATTGTCTTGAGGATGGAAAGAGTTCTCATTTTTGGAAAAGTCCTTCCGCTAAAAACACTGAGAGCGTACAGAAATTAGTATTAGTAAACCAAATTTTTGTGCTTGTAGGAGGGCATACAGCCGTCTATCTTATTTCTAGGTAACGCAGAAGACATGAATGTTCTCCGTGGACAATTACGTGAATATGGAAATGGCAATGTCTTTTACGAGAATACCGGAATTTCTACCTCTTCGTTTCTTGGATCGAACTCATCCCTAGAACTAACAGCTGTAAATTAGGGGAGCGTGGCTGCCTGGAAAAGCTTAGAGAGCTCATTTAAGTCAAATCAATCTTACTTACTGTGGGACATGTAATGAACGCATGAAGATTTTGTCGTTGAGGGCAGACCTTACGACTCTATGTGGTTAAAGATGCCTAAAATGCGAATACATCACATAGCGCATTATCATCACCAGAAATTACACATTTTACCTTAGTACTTTGGGTTATATCCTAATATATGTACAGGACGAGGGCGGGAAAGATGAAAATTATAAGGTAGAAGGGAGTTAAGAATTCTCTCAGGTCATGGTAGGCTTGCCCTCATCAGCTTACCGCACAGTCTACTGTGTACCGGACAGTAACTATGAATATCCCAGCTATTTGTACCGACTAAAGTCTCAAAGGGAACGAAAGAAGTAATGCCACTGGCGAGTACAGATTCATCCCAGTAAGAAACCAAACTTCATGTTACCATAAGCACACGAGGGTTGCACTAAAGGTAATACTTTTTTGCTAATAATTCCTGTAATTTGGGAAACATTTACATGGAATTTTGTACAAATCTAGATTTATTTTCTGAGTAAATGTACACATTTTTATGTTTAGAATGGTCAAAGTAAAGAATGAATATTTGCCTAAAGCAAAGAGCTGTTATTGAGTTTTCGGAAATGGATGGTTGCAAGGCGACGGAGATTCATATGAGGCTGAAAACAATTTATGAAAATGCAACAATGGGCATCAGCAGTTTCAGAAGCTAGATGAAGAAGTTTCAAGCAGAAGAAACGTCATTGGCCGACAAACAGCAGAGCGGAAGGCTTTCAATTGCTGTTATCGACAAGAACAAACGACAAAGTGATGAACTCATTTAGAGTGATGGCCATGTGCCCATTCAGGTCTGTGATGCACTGCAATTTGGTCATGGTGCTGTGGAGACAATGATACATGATCTGGGATATCGGAAAGTGTGTGTAAAGCGAATCCCACACCAATTAAGCCAGGATCATCGAGACCAAGGGTTCGAAAAGTGCAGAGATCTGTTGGGGATGTTTAAGGAGAAACAGGACACATTTCTTTCGAATGTGGTTAACGGAAATGAAACCTGGACATGACTCAGAGACAAAAGCACTGTCTATGGAATCGCGACAGAAAACCTCGCCTAGGCCCAAGAAGTTCAAAACACAGCATTCAACAAATAAGTGATGGCGACAATTTTCTGAGATGTCAAAGGCATCATTATTATTGATTTTCTTGGATAAAGTGGCACTGTTAACAGTTCTTTCTATATCAAAACGCTAAAGTAGCTATTCTCAAGATGAGACCAGACATGCCTCTTTGTTCTGTACTCCTACACCACGATATCGCCCGACCTCACACGCCCCTTGAACCTTCTCGGGTCATTGTCAAAACGGGATGGACAGTAATCCTACATCCCTGATTTAGCACCTACTGATTTTTACCTGTTTGGTCACATGATACAAAATCTCTGAGGTAAAAATTTGAGGAAACAGATGAAATTCAGCAGGTTGCGAGATCCTGGACCAAACAACAATCCGCAGAATTTTTCGAAACTGATTTTTCATGTTGGGTTAAATGATGGCGTAAATGCTTGATTTCAGTAGGGTTACAATTTGGGCGTTGCACAATTATAGTCAGTGGATTTCATTGCATTTTTATAGAAAATTTCATTTAAATACCTCAAATGACAGAGGTGTTATTTGCATAGCGGTATTACTTTTAGGAAAACCCTCGTATATTTACAGGGCTTTTTTATTAAGTAAAATGTTTCTGTTTCACTGGAATCCGATATTTTGAGATCCTTGAAATTTATTTTTAGCTGGTAAATAATAAAAAATGTAATTTAGGAAATCCGGTTTTCATCTTGACGACTTGAGAACAAGAAAACAAGATATGTCTAAGTGACATGACGAGTACATGAACACTCTTTAGATCGTATCACTAATTTTGCCGCACTCGGTGACTAAGTGGTCTAAGCTTTAGCTTTTAATCCTTCGTCCATGATGGATCTGGGCTCTAATCCCGGGTGAGGTACGGAAAGTGTGTTTTGTTTATCTTACGACACTAGCTCTCTCCCTTTCCTGGAACCAGTGGCCCTGATTAGGGAAGGGCCGCTGCTTATACATAGTCGAGTTGCTCACAGTGAACGTTAAATCCAAAATAACACTGACAAACACTAAGATTTTAGTTGTCCCGTAGTAGAGCGGGATCTTCCTAATCCGTAACTTCAAGAATGGGCAATAATGCACTAATTTCTCTAACGTATTACTTCACGAAGTGCGATCCACTTAAGGCCCAATTAACGTGGATTTGGGACTACGGTTTTATCGAAAACTCATGCTTTGAAACGTTGATTTCTTCAGGTTTCGTCATGTTTTTACCTAAATTTTAGTCGGATGTATAATATTTTGTACTTGAATCTACGATTTATAATAAATCATTAAAATTTCATGCCTATTTCTAAAATGCGGTATACTCTTGCATACGCGGCTTTCACCTAGTGATTTGAAATACAGCGTGACTTGTGTATCATTTTTAGCAGGAAAAGTAAATGTTATTATCATGTGAGAGGAGGGAAGGTTTTAAAATGTATTCTGCAAAACAGATGCAGCTGTAGAATTGTTGGAGGTATCTTCAAACGGGATGGGTAGAATTAATGCAAATAGAATAATGATATGGAAACGCGAATTTTACGTTCTGCAGTTCCACAAATAAAATTCAGTTATTGGAAGCTCCACTAACTATGAATTAAATCTATTTTTTTTACATTCGTCTTCAATTGTAATCGCTTACAAGCGTGGTGACTAATCTGTCCTTTTTCCTTTTCGATAATAGGTTCATCATTAACCCTTGAAAATGAGGAACAATAATTTTAGTGCTTACCTGTAAGACGCAAGGAACCACCCCGGGGGCGCAGTGGTCTAAGCGATGGCTTATGACTATTCGTCCGAGATGGGTCCGGGTTCGAATCCTGATGAGGCATGGATGTTGTGTTTGTCTTGCGGCATTGGGTATCTCCCTTCCCTGGAATCAGTAGCCCTAAATTAAGGACAAGCGACTGCTTACAGCTCATCGAGTGGCTCACGGTGGTCGTTAAACTCCCAATCGAAAAAAACCCCGACAAAACTGCAGTAAATGTTTCCACGCCTACAAACAGGTTTAGATGTGTTGTACATAACTGGTTTACGAATACTGCTTTTACTAAACCTTCTGGCTTACGAATGTTTGGTAAACAGCTCATATTGGTGCTGACGGGCAATGGCCGTAGGATATGTATGAAGGGGATTCTGAGTAGTTGTTGGAAAGTCATGAAAATTTATTTATAACGAAGAGTTGACGGAGTTAAAGGGAAAGGAAGAAGAAGCTGAATTGAGATAGAGCCTGATATCAAAAGGTTTGTGGCAAAACAGACCGTAGCAGATTTATGGAGTTGGACAAAAAGGAGAAAGAGAAAGAAACGGAGATGAACAAAGTCTGAACCCAAAAGGTTTGTGGCAAAACAGACAGCAGAAGATTTGATGGAGTTGAACGAGAAAGAGGAAGAAGCTAAATTGAGACAGAGCCTGAACCCAAAAGGTTTGTGGCAGAAAAGACGGAAGAAGATTGATAGAGTTGGAGTTGAAGGGAAAGGAAGAAGAGGCTGAGATGTGAGCCTGAACCCGAAAGGTTAGTGGCAAAACAGATTGCAGTAGGTTTTAATTTGGTGTAGAAGGTGCTGGTTTGTTTAGAGTCAAAAATTCCCGAAGTTGAGAGATTTTCAAAAGCGTCCGTTGAAATCAGTCAGGTGTTTACGTGCTACAAAATACTTCATGAAGAGAAGAACGCAACTATCGAGACATCACCTGACAAGTTTTTTAAATGAGTGAAAAAGGCGCAAGCACAACAGGAAGAACAAGTTGCAGATGGGCCAATGCCCTCTAATTCTACGATTTATGAAGTGACTTTCCCAACATCTTCCTCCATCTAATTCGTTCTAGCTCCTTCTCATGGCTTCGAGTTGATGAGCATTTGTTGCTATTTTTCATGGTAGAGTAATACAAGTTATTTTTTTTTATGCTTGTATTGACATTTCAGCTACAGTTGCTACACATGTTCATGTGTTCACCAACTATATGCAAATATCATCTTCGGAAAGATTTAGGATCTTTTCGGCTTTCGAACCAACTCTCAGTTTCAATTAAAGTCGTAAGTAGAATGACTACTGTACATGGGGGAATTTTTTATGCGCGGCCTCTAACAAAGACGGCTTAACTTGAAGTATGCATTTACAAAACGAAAATAAGAAATAAGATATTATGCAACACTTTTACTGAAGAAGGTTCTTCTTGTGATCAAGAAGAAGAGAGATGATGGTGCGGGGTAAGAAAATGAAATCTGTTTAGGTAGAGCTAGAGAAAAATCAGCTGCTTTTGCGTAGATGCGAATGGGCTAGGCCTAATTTGGTTGCAGCTGAAACAAAACAAATTCCACGGAAGGGTGCTTTTTTAGAGAAAAATTGCAGACGTTTAGAAAAGTGAACAGAATATTTTAACAAAGTAGTCCACGTTGGGGGCGAAGATAATGTGAAAAATCTTCCAGAAGAATAAGTTGGGTTATTACTATACCGCGCTATATGGACACAAAAATTACCCCATTGTACAAATGAGTTAACACGGTGAAGTAGCGTACTTCACTAGCTCGCAATTTCTTCTCTTTTCTGTCTTTTCGTTTGGTTTCGCTGTGATACTGCACCAGTTATACACTACAAGCCTATGATTAAAACTGTTAACTCTACCGGGAAGAGTTACCTCGTCGTAATATTCAGAATAGTTTAAAACATTCATCAAATTAATGTTCTATTTGGATTTAAACTTTATTCTCCATCATAAAAAACCGTGTCTGTGTTTTAGCTGGCTAACGTTTCCAGTTTGTGACACCTGATCATGCTAATTATGAAATTCTACTTCACTCATGACTGTATTTACGAACACAAGATAATTTTTTTTGTTAAAAACCAAGGTAAGCGAATGATCAAGCAACCGATCGGACATTTTGCACACAGTCAATTGTGATTATAAGGTATTTCAAAGATACGATTCACTTGGATGAACTATAGTTTAGAGCATCAAACATTTAAAATTATTGGCATCTCGAAATGAAAACAGAAACGTTAAAATCTTTTCTCGAGTTCGAATGATGGACTGAAATCGAAACTGTAAAAAACATTCATATGTATTTCAGAATATCTCTCTTTCCAGTTTACTTAAAACTTCACGGTGATATATTACTTCCGTTGCCCTGGATATCAAAAAAAAAAAAAAAAAAAAAAAAAATAATCGCGCACTATTTCAAAAGCAGTTGGATTCTATACACGTATATATATATATATAAATTTTTATCTCTTTGACAGAGTATCCTACAAAAGCAGATAGTCCCGCTTAATGACTTTATGGTAATGTCTACATCTGATTCATTTCTCTCCGCTGAAATCCTTGCCCTTCACACCATTAAGAGGACGGTTCATATCTGGAAAAAAAGATGAAAAGAAAGAATGCAGTAGAAAATTGAAGAACTGCTATAATGAATTAGCTTTATTTTCTTTCCGCTAAGCTAATTCATATGAATGATTCTCTTCCTACCAGCTAGCTAATGATATACTTGTACTAAGCTTCAAAATAGTGAATTCAAAAGGTTGTTACTAGTTAATTACGAACGTAAACAAAGTCTTAACGCTGGTTATTTATGGTAATGAATAAAAGTTATAAACCTAACAGCCAGACAGAGGTCTGACAAAAACTATGAATTGAGAAAGACTAACTTATTGTAACTTCTTTATTATAAGACTCTTGGTCAACTAAAGCACACACACAACTTGTTTTACACTAATGAAGAATCTCTCCTCGTATTATAAACGCTCTCCGTAAACAACAACGCTCTCTCATAACAACAACAAAAGCTCTCTCTAAGTCTCGATGAACGCGCCTATATACTAGCTACCACCACGTCATGACTTACACTCATTGCCAGATCTCATTCAGCGGGTGAAATAATATTTCGTTCAGTAAGAAGATAATTTACATAGTAAAATAAAATAACCAGAGATAGTAAAATCAAAAGGAAAGTGAATATAGAGTATACGTTACACTGCATGGAAGAACTTGTTTATGTGGGAAACAATTGATGCTTTCCAATAATTTTTTAACCCACGTCAAGAATGATATTTCAGGTATCACGTTTGCAATGATAAGGCCTTTGACTCAATAAGAACAGATATTTTTCGTAAATCATTGATACATCTCAATACTGCTAAGTAATTTCCATTGTCTGAAGGCTTGAACGTTTGTCCCACTTTGGTGGCGCAGTCAAAAAAGCTCTTACGTGTTTCAATTGTCGAATCCCTGCCTCAACCAACATACCTTTTTTTTTATTGTTGTAATGTTCATGAAATATACTTTCACATTTGGACATCACAAGAAAAAGGTTATTAAACAATTACTCTACATATCTTATTTTCCCCCGTTATTGTTGACGGGCTTTCACCTAGTAATAGAGTTGGAACAATATCTCTAATTAGCAAAAGGCCGCTCCAGTGGCGCACTGGTCTAAGCGCTGGCTTCTGACCGTTTATCCGAGTGTGCCCGGATTCGAGTCCCGATGAGTATGGGTGGTGTGTTCCTCTTACGGCACTAACCCTTTCTTCAGCAGAACCTCTGGCTCTAAATTAGAGACGGGCGACTGCTTAAAACTTCAGGAGTTGCTCACAATTGTCGTTAAATCTCAAAACAAAACAAAACAAAAATCGCAAAAGAAAAGAGTTAGCCACCTCGGAGGCCTAGTACCCAGATGCGCGAAGCTCTGGCTAATCGTAAAAGAGGCTTGAGTAACGCGCTTGTCCTACGACGCACGCTAACACTTTAACCCACCTGGAACCATTTGCCCAAAATAGGGTACCGTCGACTCACCATGACTCAGATGAGAAAGCAGAAATGTAGGTCTGAAAATAGATGCAAAGCAAGGTGAATAATAAACTTCAACCGATGCAATTTCTCTGAAGGAGAAATTGTGGAAAAAGTAAGTTACTTCGATTACCTGGCACAAGTACTTCAAGTAAGGGAGATCTAGAAAAATATTTTCTTGTTTTGTTACGGGGTTTAACGATCACTAGGATCAACTCTAAAGGCTACAAGCAGTCTCTGGTCCCTAATTTGGGGTCAATGGCGCTTAGGAAGGAAGGGAATCAGCGCCGTAGGGCAAGCGCAGTACCCATGTCTCATTCGAAACTCAAGCCCAGGCCCAGTTAGAGAGTGTGGTCAGAAATCTGCGCCTCTGATCACTTGACCACTGGACCTTCTGAAAAAAAGATGAATTAAGAGTTCAGAAATACTGGTTTATTTTGCAAAACTTAACTGTTGCATTGAGAACACGGATTTCCATTTCTTTCAAAAGGAAGACTTTAAACCAATCCAAGCTTGAGATATTCCGAAGAGAGGAGATACTATTTGCAAAACAATCCAGAAACATTTAAGCTCCACACAGAAAGCTGGAAAGAATATTACTGCGCATAAGTTTGAAGGGAAGGAATAGAAATAGTATCTAGATAAGACAGCAATAAAACAGCACGTCTTTTTCCCAGAGTTCTCAGTAGGAAGTCTAATGTACGATTTCCTCAATTGGCAGTTCAAATAGGTATCAGTTTTTAGTACATTATGTTCAGTGGCGTATCTTGGGTCCGAGACCCGGGCTATCTCACCCATCCCCCCTCACCCCAGTACTGTTTTTTTTTTAAATTGCGAAGTTTAATTTTTAATTGTTAAGTAATAAAAGTAACTTTTTTTTCTAAATTTTAGGTACATGCCATTGCTAACATGGTACTAAATAATTATGAGGTTTAGGATTTGAACACTTATTTGTACATGAACTCCATTCTTCTTTCCTTTTGTGTAAACTTGAGTGTTACAGTTTCATAAAATGTTTCTTCCGAGTGCTTTTTCATATGTAAAAAAATGTTTTTCTCTACTGACAAAACAGCCAAGTTTTTCGAATGTGCATGCTTGTGTGGCTCTAAGATGCATCTTGATTCTTTTATATGCGGAAAGACTTCTTTTGGCAGTGGCAATTGTTGATGGAAAGCTTAATATGAGGTCTGCTAATCTGTACACCTCACTATACACTATGTCCAATTTGTTCAACTTTATATAACAAGTAATGTCTCTTACTGATTGGTTTTTCTATTGATCAAGGGAATAAAACACCTTCAGTTTATTTTGTAGTCGAGCTGTATCAAAATTTGAAGCATAGAGCTCTTTAAGTTCTGACAGTAGATGTTCATGGAAGCTTTCACAAAATTTATCAATACAGTTCAAATCCAACAAAGCCACGAATTTGAGATATAATATCTCTGATTTTAATTCATTGACACTTCACAAAAACTGAAACAACTCTCGCGAAACACTCTTATGGGCGGGAGTATGCGAGTGACTGAGATAGTCTAAGTTTTCTCTATTCTGAGCGAACCGTTTCCCAAAGCAATGGCCCATTCCCCTCTACCAGCTGATTCATGTTGTCATGGAAACGCTAGCAGACGATGGTACGAAAGGTTTTCGCATCAGAACTGCGAAGACTCTGGAAGAGCTGCTTGCGTCATGCTGTTGGTTTTTGCTCGCCAGACTGAGTCAAAGATGCAAATCCGCACGCGTTTTTTTTTCGCAGCGAAAGCATCGACATATTTTAATACCCTTGATAATTGACTTTTATTTGTGTATATTTAATTCAGTTTTATTTGTGCATTCTCTGGGCTTCGCAGCTAGCCTAGCTAGCTTCGAATATACGCCAATGATTATGTTCGTTTCTAGAAGGCGGATGGAGAAAATTTCTTTTTACATAAGATGGCTGCATCCGTTACCAAGATTTACCTTGACTTTCATTCTTTTCCTGAAGCTCATTTTTTGCGCTAGGTGGCTTAAACGCATGTTTGCGTAACGGGGTGAAAATGTACACAGTACGGCAATTAAGTATTGAGCCTGAATTTTTAAATAAAAATGGAAAGGCAGTAAAGCTTACGTGAATATATTTTATTCGAAGTACATTCCTTCTGCGTTAATACAAGAAGTGGCGTAATCAGCCAACGAAGGGAAGGACTTACAGGGGTCATCTTTTGATATGGAGTGAAGAGCTGATGTCACAGTTCTTTGTATGTCTTCAGTGTCTTGAAAAACTTTCCCTTTTAAAAGCAGCATTAATTTAGGGAATAGAAATTAGTCACACGGTGACAAATCTGGTGAATATGGGGGATGGTTGAGCACACACACTTGTTTTCGTGCCAGAAATTGCTGTACGCTGACTGCTCAGTGTGTATGGGTGCGTTATCGTGAAGAAGGAACCATTGCCTGTTTCTGTACTCAAGCCTGACGCGAACAATCCTCTTCCACAATCGTTCCAACATGGATGCGTAAGCATTGCCATTGACAGCTGTGCCTTCAGGAATGAACTCGTGATACAGAATTCCCTTGGTGTCGTAAAAGCACACAAGCAGTGTCTTGATTTTGGACTTCTGTAACCTGATCTTCTTTCCTTAGGGTAACTGTGGCGACTTTATGACGAAGTAAATTTCTCCGTCATTTTTGTCCACGTCGGGCATCGAATCCGGGTCCCCTTACTTCGGAGTAAGTTGCTCTCCCAACTGAGCTACGCGGACGTATGCTCTCGCTGCTATCTGCGTTTATCTCATGTGCGTCCTGCGGTGCAGGCACGTCACATCAACCCTTCCTCGAAAGAGGGACGGGGGCATGGCCCACGGGCCAGCCGGGACCATGTGTCGCTGTAGGCAGCCGTCCCATGAAGAACGTGCATTTGAGAAATCCTAGTCAATTTGGTGTGTGGAACGTAACATCACACACATTTATTTGCCGAAGCGCTGAAGAAGGGATTCTCATTTTCCCTATCTCACGGTGTGGAAAGAACATCACACTATTGCAAGAAATCTAACAGCCGGGTCATTCGGGAAATTCGGGCGCCAATATGACGAAGTAAATTTCTCCGTCATTTTTGTCCACGCCGGGCCCTCACTCAGAAGTAAGTCGCTCTCCCAACTGAGCTACGCGGACGTATGCTCTCACTGCTATCTGCCCTTATCTCATGTGCGTCCTGCGGTGCAGGCACGTCACAACTTCCACTATTCAATCTAACGCTTCGTTTCAAGATCATAACGAAAACACCATGTCTCGTCACCTGCCAAAATGCTTTAGAGAAAAGTATGCATTGTTTCTGCAGTTTCCAGGATGTATTTTGCGTACTCCACTCGTGCATGTTTCTGGTCGTCTGAAAAAGCACGAGGAACAAAACGAGCACCAACTGTTTCCTCCCCAAATCTTGCGCTAAAATTTGACCAATCGTCTCCTTATTAACACCAAGCTCATATTCCAGTATCCTCAAGGTCACAGAATGACCACTTTATGCGAACTTTCTCAATGAGTTCAGAAGTGCGCATTGAAATCGGGGCGTCCGGGCCTTTCGTCATTTTCCTAGTCTTCTCGCCCATCCTTGAAGGGTGTATACCATCGGGATATTTGTGCACGAGATAGGCAATTAGGTCCATGCACAGCCCACAAAAAATTCAACTGTCTCAAATGCAGTTTTACTGATTTTCAAACTGAACGGGATATTTGCTCTCTCTTCCATGACAGAGTGTGACAATGCTCTTCCACTGAATGACGTCATGATCAGCGTAAATATTCATCTGCACAATTCCCACGCAAGCGCTGTTGCCACCGCATAGCTGATAAATGACTTATCAAAAAACCATGCCATTCCGATTCATGTGTTTTACCGGATTTTTTTAAAAACACCAGTCTCGTTACTTAATAGCCGTACTGTGTATATTGGTTTCTGTAATACACCTCCATTTACAGAATTTTAATTGGAAAAATACTTTTCTGAATTACAGAGATTTAATCAGAACCTCAAATTATCCATTTAATTTTAGATTTCTAAATGTACAGATTTGCGTCTACTATGTTCTTGTATTTGGATAAATTATTTTCCGAAATTAAAAAAAAAATGTTTAAAAAATCTTTAGCGTGAACGAATTTAATAACTGTACATTTTAAACGCCATTGGCATACTTACTTTGAGAGTTTTTATAATTGAATGTCCTTGTTGCAACGGGATACGGTGTTGATACCTGTTTCTAATTAGTCTTGTGAAAACCCAGATTTCCAGGTAGCGAGATCGAACCCGCTAATTACTGCTCTGGAACCGAATGCTTTCCCAATTAAGCTACAACGACGCAATTTATCGCTGCAACTTTGTCCTCTGGACATGTGCTTTACCTCTGTCGTACGTCACAGTCTACCTATGAGTTATAATAAGTAAGTCTATCTGTGGGTTCTTACATTAATGTATTAAATCATCACAGTAACTTACAGAAAACAACAAACGGTCTGAGATAGAACGTAGCTACGTAAATATTTGCACGATAGGTGCACGGAATGTTAGAGGAATAACTGAAAGAGTGGATTAAACAGAGACCGAGTGAAATCAAAACAGAAAGGGTTTGAGGCAGAAGAAATAGCTTAAAAGTTAAGCGTTTTGCTTGGGTTGATGGAAAGAAAATAAGCTTTTATGCCTGTAGGTTTGAGCTCAACGGTGAAGGAAACAATTGATTTTATTTGCTTAAATGAAGAGGTTTGATTCAAATGGTGGTCAAACTCCCAACAAGAACATTTCTCAAAATTAAAAAAATTCACAGGTTTAAAAACTCTGTGCACAGATTAACAGAACTCTGGAATGGTACCGGTTTTTTGTTTTCAAAATTTTAGTTCCATGATAGCATACAAAAAAAGAATTTTTACCGAGAATTGCATTGCTAGGAAATCAAGAAACAAACTGCGAATTTAGAACGTGATACAGATATTAAGGGAATTCGGGGGTTGCGCAGCGTGGTGTGAAAATGCTATTTTAATTTTGTTTTGCCTTGGCTCACATGAGACTTTATAGAATCCAAAACCTTTACGCATTAAATTTTGTGATTACTAGATGCCCTAACGGAAAAAATTTCAAAGCACATTTACTAAATACATTACTCTTTTGCGAATGATGGCAGCCGATATTTTAATAGGATTCAGAAGCTTTTGCAGCCAGTCGTTTTTAACTAGTAATATAATAGTTACCGATAAATCAGTTTAGCGAATGCATACAGAAATAAGTTAAGGAAAATCATCACTAGTATCACCCATGGCTTTTTAAGAAACAAGAAACGAACCTATATAATGTATCCCATTTTATTTTTTTAATATTACAAAGTATATTAAAAGGGAATAGAGTAACTAGTAACTTGGTATTAAACAATAAAAGGGCAACCGTCATTGGCAGAAAGCTGATGACTTGTTTACGTAAGCATTATAATCCAAAATCTCGGGAGAATTTAAGAGATCACTCGATGGCCTGACGAAGTATCAGTGAGTCTCCAATGAGAAATAAGAATTCATGACACCAAATAATGACTATTAACAGTTCAGCAATGGTGGAGTGTTGTCATGAGAAACAGGACTTCAAAACACTGGAGTATGAATATTGGGACTAGCGATGAATGTTTATCTCCAAGAGAAACTGGACTTCAAAACACTTAAGTATGCCTATTGTGACTAGTGATGAATGTTTATCTCCAAGAAAAATTGGACTTCAAAACACTGAAGTACGACTATTGGTACTAGTGATGAATGTTTATCTCGGAGAGAAGCTGGACTTCCGGACAATGTAAAACAGCAATTAGGAAATTAGCAATGCTGGATTGTCTTCATGCGAAACAGGACTTCAAACAATGAAGTATGATTATCGGGTGTTAGCAATGCAGGAATGTCTTCATATGAAACTGGACTTCAAGACAATAAAAAATGTTTGTTAGAGTTATTGATGGAAGAGTGTTCTTCTAGATGGCCAAGAATGATTATCATTTGTTCAGTTATGATACAGAAATAAAGATGACCCACGATCAACATTACACTTCAAGACAATAAAGAACTGTTATACAAATCTCCGCTGTGCAGAAGTGAGAAAGGGGACGCTAAACATCAAGCCAGTAATAAACTGTCATCAGAAGATCGGGAAGGAAGAAGTGAAAAGCATTCTCGCACGAAATCGGATTCCACGATAAAGCTGAACCTCTATGAGAAGGTCAGGATGGTAACGGAGTATGAAGTGCCTTCTTGTAAAACAGGGCTTCATGGCAATGAAAAACTGGTATCAGGAGGGCATTCTTGGGGGAGGAATGAGAACAGTCCCGTTGTGACACTTGACTCTGTTACATTGATAAATAGACATCTGAAGTTCAGTGATGGAGAAGTGCGAAGAGACTAAACTAAACCGAAAGGCAGCTATAAGTTTCCATCAAAGGGTGATGAAACTGAGTTTGTGGCATTCAGTAAGAGCTTAGAGTGATAGCTTCACTACCATCCCCAAATACCGAAACATTAAATGCAGAGTTTACGGTAAATACCATAAAATCAGATCGTTTTATTTCAAGGAAAGTGGTATAATTAATGATTGTGTTTACAGAAAGACTGATATACATACATACATACATACACATATACTACATACATGTGCATGCGTGAGTGCGTGTGTTTAATTACCTTCAGATCAAGTGGTCCAGGGCGAGAGCTTCTGACTCCTCGTACTGTTGGTCCTGGGATAGAATCCTGGATAAGATGTAGGCACTGGGTTTGTTTACACGGCATAAATTCTAGTTCTTACCTAGAAATGAGCAACAGGTGTATTCCTCTAACTTCAGACATTTGTAAAAGTTTTGACGATGACAATCCGTTTTTTGGTGTAAATATGACCATGATGGTAAGTCAGATAACATCCGAAAACTTGAAAATTCCATTCATGATTTGTAAAAGTCTTAACTAAAAAAAAAATCGAGAGTGTACCCTGGTGCTCTTTGTAGAGAATTAATTCTCCTTACTCACGACCACAGCGAGCCACAACCCGGTACATACTAAGTGGAATTAAATCATAACAACGAACAATAAGGTTTACTAATACCTGATATTGAGCGGTACTTAGATGTAGATTAATGAATACTATTGTCGTAAAACCAGTGAAAGAAGATATGTGAGTCATAAAATTAAATATTTACAAAACTATGGCTGCGGCAATAGTAAGTATTTCGACTATTTAATTTCTCGAAAACAATATTTATTATTGTTATATATTATTCAGATTTAGACGAACATAAGAAACAACGCCTATGAAATGCGACGTAGCTACGCAAGTCCGCATACGCAAGCTAAAATCTGATCTCAAGATAGGATGAAAAGCTGAATTCTAAGTGTGTTAGTGAGGCGGATCGGTAACCTTTGGTCTCGGATATCTACAGATTACACCCCACCCCGTGTTACACATCAGTTTAAAGCTCTCGTCAATAGCAGGTAACTCTCACTTGGGGGCTCGAGAGGAAGCCAAATTTCAGATCAGATCATATGTAGAGGATTTTAGGAAGGGAGTGTCTGACCGCAGGTCTTAAACAATCCTTAGAAATTGGAAGCTAGGAGATTTGGGCTAGAGTGCCCGATCGGAAAGTGACACGAAGCGAGGTAGAAAGGGGGAGGAAGATGCCCTTATTTATCACCGGGGGCCAGTACCCGGGGTCCGACGGCTTAACGCTCCCATCCGACGCACGACGGATATTTAGTGGTTCCAGCGTTCGCACCTGTCCAGGATCGAACCTGAGTTCTTCTGTGGCAGTCACGAACGTTGACCACTAGGCCATCCGCGGTCCGGAAGCCAAATTTCGCTACGACGCATACTTTACTACTGTCGGGAATAATACGTAGCATCAAAATGCATTTTTGTAATGACTTTTTTCGAATTTAACATGGGGTTCTCGTAATTTAGGCAGAATTGCAATGAGATATTGTTACGTTTATGTAAAACGGGATGAAATAATGTTCGGAGACAGTTTGTTAAAATATATAGTTGAGTAACAGTGAAGTTAACTATTGTTGCGTCACTTTATGGGACAGCATGAGGCACGATCAGATCCCAACAATGGTTTTGACAATGGCGCACTGTTACCGGTTTTAGTTACATCGAAACGGTTTTTTTTATTTACTTTACTACTGTCAGGGAAGATGCATAGCAATATAAAAAATGAATGCATTGTATTATATTTATAAAAATTAGACTCGCTAGAGTTTGTTTACAGTTTAATAGACTAAACTGTGAACATTTACATTAGTTTGGAAATAAGGCGTTCCATATTATTAATCCTGCGAAGCAGCATGTTCCATTTAGAAAAGGACATTAAGAGAATTAATAATTTTAGACTGTTAATTGGAGTTGCCGAGCCTTCAAAGACTTATAAACTACTGCATAATCACAAGCAATTGTACATATTTTTATAAATCACGACCATGGCTGCGAAACTACGTAGGATTTCGACACAGAGCGTTTCTCAGCTTTAATCACATACAGTGCATATTTCAGATTAGCCCACAAAGCAAAATATTAAGATTTTAGGCTATTTAAGATTACGTATTTAGAGAAGATACAGCGTATGCTTCTGTCTGTAAGATGACAAAAGGACATTTATGACACACATAACGGACTTCAAATCTGACTTGAAAAGCACGTTAACTAACTTTTCGCAAATGAGCGGGTCTAACCTGGACCTGATAAAACAACAATTCTTTAAAAAGTATTGTTTCCAGTCATTTCAGTGATCTTAGATCTGATCCAACATTTCTGTGGGCTAGATTCAGACAGACGCGCAATTTTTCTGAACACAGCTTAATTTTAGGAAATTAAGTATGCTTAGAAACAGGCAAACCGAAGATATGTCACGGACGGGATACATTTAAAGTTCTTCATTTTCCGGCCTCTTGAAGTATACGTGGCAGCCCCAATATGTTGTTGATGAGCTCTGTGTTACGCTTCAGTGGAGATGGTCTTAGGGCTGAACAGACAGCTCGTAGCATTTCTGCGATGCACTGAAAAATATGAAAAAGAAACACACATGCTTGGTGAGGCGTTCAGTTTATGGAACTAGAAATATCAGGAATAAATATGCGAATACCGTGCTGTCCCGAATACAAGCCGCGCCTTAAACTTTGGAGGGTGCTTTCGAAGAAAAAGAATACGTAGATTTTTAAAATAAAAAGGATGACTTTTTAATTGTGCCCATATACTCACCTTACTGTAAGTATCACTCTATTGAAGAACTTACCTTAAATAACATCAGCAGGCCGGGTGAAATGAAGTCTACTGAAATTTCGAAAACTGGAGCTAAAATCATTTCTAACTGACATCTGTATGTACACAATTTCCCAAATGTCTGCATGTTTCTTCAGCGTGCTTCTCAGCCTTATTTCCTGTCTGTCATCAGTAACGTCGGCACAGAGTAAGCCGAAACAAAATTTCTGCGCCACCGTTTGGAGAAAGTTACATTGATAAATGGACATCTGAAGTTCAGTGATGGAGAAGTACGAAGAGACTAATACTAAACCAGCGCGGCTTGTGTTCGGGAAAACACGATATGAGTTAACGCTAAAAGCACTGGGATACCACAATAAAAGATGCAGATAACATACAAATATAGGTATACAAGTTATATTGTAGTTGATATTGTAGAAATTCATGCATACGAGGAAAATGTTTGTACATATGATCTTTAATTGCACATTATTTTAGCACGTGAAGTAGAAACTGTCAAACATAGACGTATTGTTGGGTATCATATAGTAGGGTTGAGAATAAAGCGGATGTCTGAGTTTGAAGTTTCTCCAGCAGAACAGAACGAAATTGTACCTTGAATGAAAATGAGAGAGCTGTTCTAGCAGTTGGGAGTGTTGGCTTTTACGTAAAGGGTTCTAAGTGCTGTAGTACGTACTAGAAAAGCTGCAGATTTAACGTTTAGTAGGTCCATGTATGAGGATGACAATATTCGAGCAGTTAGTAGTGCGTTGCGCTAGCTAAATTTCCGTGGGACAACTGCAGTTGACAAAACTTTGATAAAAGTATCGTGCTTTGTTTACTCATTTGTACACATTTTCGGGCACAAGGGCCATACTTGGCCAAAGATCTCCGGAATATATATATATATATATATATTCCGGATGTAAGGTCAGGTGATGCGTAACATCACAGCCTCTCCTTGACAAATGTCAACCCCGCCTTCTCGTGGTGCATCCTGTTCCCACTAAAGGGGCTCTGACGACCGCCCATAGCGGTATAACTATACCATCGGGATCAGAGGAAATGCTATCCCACACTCACCAACCCGCTTGGCCAGCGTGGTGAGTTATGGCCAAACACCACCAAAATGACTCTACAACTTAAATCTTGGCCCTCAGTCTCCGGCAGCTGGAATGTACCTGGCCAAGGCAGCGGCCAGTGCGACATGAAGGCAGAGGGTGCTAAGAATCCCCGGAGGACCGGACTAGGCTGCCATTTGATGCTGACCTTGGCAACGTACAACGGACGCTCCCTATCTTCTGATTCAAGGCTTCTTGAATTGGAAGAGGAACTACAAAGGATCAAGTGGGACATCGTCGGGCTGAGTGAGGTAAGGAGAAAAGGAGAAGATCTCATTGAACTGAAAAGTGGACATCTCTTCTATTATCGTGGGACAGATACTGGCAGAACTAGTGGTGTTGGATTTATAATAAACAAGAAACTGAAGGATAAAGTGGTAGAAGTTGAAAGTTCCTCTGACAGAGCTGCACGACTCGTTATCCAACTATCGAGAAGATACCAGGCTCAGATTATTCAAACTTATGCACCCACCACAAGTCATCCTGAAGAAGAAATTGAAGAATTTTATGAGGAAATTCGTCATCTAAATAATAAAGGTAAGCAGCACTTGAAGATAATTATGGGAGATTTCAATGCAAAAATAGGGCACCGGCAACAGAATGAAACTTCAGTAGGTAAATTCGGTCACGGCAACAGAAACCAGCGTGGAAATACTCTCGTTGAGTTTGCAGAGGCAGAAGGATTTTTCATCTTGAATTCCTTTTTCAAGAAAAAGCCACACAGGAAATGGACATGGAGACATCCAATTGGGACGACAAGTGAAATTGATTTTATTATGTGTAACAAAAAATTCGTCATCGAAGACTGCAGTGTGCTAAACAAGTTCAACACAGGTAGTGACCATAGATTGGTGAGATGTAAGATGCACCTCAACACTAAACTGGAACGTGGCAAGCTCATAAGACAAACAAAATGTATTGACATAACCAACCTTAAAAAACACCATAATACTTTCAAGTTGGAACTGAAGAACAGATTCTCTGCTTTAGAAGGCCTAACATCGGAAGAAGTGGATATTTCTGAAGTTAACAGAAAAGTAACCAAAGCTCTTATGGAAACAGCAACAAAATTAGCTGGGTCTAAGAACAAGTTGCATGTAAACAAATTATCAGGAAAAACCAAAATGTTGATGCAAAAAAGAAGAGATGAGGACAACTAAAGAAGATGTGACTTCCAAAGTGGAATATATAGAGCTATGCAAGACAGCACGAAAAAGTATCACTGAAGACGTAAGGAAATTCAACTGTGAGCTAGTGAGGAAAGCAATTGAAAACAACCAAAGCCTAAAGATAGCAAAGGGACATCTCAGTAAGGGAAGAAAACAGATTATGGCTCTGAGAAAGAAGATGGTTCTATAACAAGAAATAGAGGCGAAATTTTGACAAGAGTGAAAGATTTCTACTCCAAACTATATGAAAGGGATGATATATGCACTCCAGACATCATGAAAGGTACCAGAGTTCTTCCAGTCCTCCCAGCAGAAGTTGCTCATGCAATCAAGAACATGAAGCGGGGGAAAGCTCCAGGAGAAGATGGAATTACTATAGACATCATACAAGAAGCAAGTGGAGAAATTGAAACAATACTCGCCCAAATTTTTACTCGATGCCTTAATGAAGGGAAGATTCCTGAGGATTGGAACAATGCTACAATGATCCTGCTACATAAAAAAGGTGACATTGAGGATCTCAGGAACTACAGACCTATCAGCCTCCTATCAGTGGTTTATAAAATCTTCACTAAAGTTCTTTCACACCGCTTGAAGGTAACACTGGACATGGCTCAACCGAGAGAACAAGCTGGATTCAGGAGTGGCTACAGCACAATAGATCATATCCACGTACTGAGAGAACTAATTGAAAGAGCGAGGGAATATGAACTTCCATTGTGCATGGCTTTTATCGATTATGAAAAAGCCTTTGATTCGGTGAAACCATCAGCAGTTACCACGGCTCTGAAATCCTGCGGTATTGAAGATGCATACATTAATATTATTAATAACATCTATGAAAATGCAAGTGCAAAGATTCGGCTGTTTGAAAATACAACACACATAAAAATTGGAAAGGGAGTGAGACAAGGTGACACCATATCTCCGAAGCTTTTTAATGCCACATTGGAAAATGTCTTTCAATCACTGAACTGGGAAAACAAAGGGATAAAGATTAATGGAGATTATCTAACCCACCTTCGTTTTGCTGATGACGTAGTCATTTTTGCAACTACCCCATCAGAGCTGCAGAGTATGATCCAGGAACTTGCTGACAAGAGTAAAGAAGTGGGATTAAAAATGAACTTTCAGAAGACAAAAGTGATGTTCAATGCTTTTACAAGAAATGAAGATTTATCGATTGATGGAGAAAAACTGGAGATAACAGATACGTACGTTTATCTTGGACAGCAGATATCAAGTGAGGGTCACATTGATGAAGAAATTAATCGGCGTACAAAACTTGCCTGGAGAGCTTTTGGAAGAAACAGCATAATTTTCAAGAGCAATATGCCATTATGTCTTAAAAGAAAAGTGTTTGATCAATGCATCCTTCCAGTGCTTACGTATGGTGCAGAGACGTGGACCTTAACTAAAAGAGACATACAAAGGCTGCAGACAACTCAAAGAAGCATGGAGAGGTGCATGCTTGGTATAACCAGGAGAGATAAGAAGAGGAACTCGTGGATCCGAAAAATGACGAGAGTGGAAGACATCATGATCAGAGTTAAATCCCTGAAATGGCAATGGGCTGGACATACTGCCAGAAGGACAGACCATAGATGGACAGCCGAGATTTTAGATTGGATTCCAAGGGACAGGAAAAAGACCCAGAAAAAGACCACATGGGAGATGGGTGGATGAAATTCGTAAATATGCGGGAGTGACATGGAGGAGACTGGCACAAGACAGACCGTTGTGGAGGAAACTTGGGGAGACCTTCGTCCAGCAGTGGATTGATAATGGTTGACAATGATGATGATGATATATATATATATATTCCGGGATGTAAGGTCAGGTGATGCGTAACATCACAGCCTCTCCTTGACAAATGTCAACCCCGCCTTCTCGTGGTGCATCCTGTTCCCACTAAAGGGGCTCTGACGACCGCCAATAGCGGTATAACTATACCATCGGGATCAGAGGAAATGCTATCCCACACTCACCAACCCGCTTGGCCAGCGTGGTGAGTTATGGCCAAACCCCTCCAAAATGACTCCACAACTTAAATCTTGGCCCTCAGTCTCCGGCAGCTGGAATGTACCTGGCCAAGGCAGCGGCCAGTGCGACATGAAGGCAGAGGGTGCTAAGAATCCCCGGAGGACCGGACTAGGCTGCCATTTGATGCTGACCTTGGCTACCTATAACGGACGCTCCCTATCTTCTGATTCAAGGCTTCTTGAATTGGAAGAGGAACTACAAAGGATCAAGTGGGACATTGTTGGGCTAAGTGAGGTAAGGAGAAAAGGAGAAGATCTCATTGAACTGAAAAGTGGACATCTCTTCTATTATCGTGGGACAGATACTGGCAGAACTAGTGGTGTTGGATTTATAATAAACAAGAAACTGAAGGATAAAGTGATAGAAGTTGAAAGTTCCTCTGACAGAGCTGCACGACTCGTTATCCAACTATCGAGAAGATACCAGGCTCAGATTATTCAAACTTATGCACCTACCACAAGTCATCCTGAAGAAGAAATTGAAGAATTTTATGAGGAAATTCGTCATCTAAATAATAAAGGTAAGCAGCACTTGAAGATAATTATGGGAGATTTCAATGCAAAAATAGGGCAACGACAACAGAATGAAACTTCAGTAGGTAAATTCGGTCACGGCAACAGAAACCAGCGTGGAAATACTCTCGTTGAGTTTGCAGAGGCAGAAGGATTTTTCATCTTGAACTCCTTTTCAAGAAAAAGCCACACAGGAAATGGACATGGAGACATCCAATTGGGACGACAAGTGAAATTGATTTTATTATGTGTAACAAAAAATTCGTCATCGAAGACTGCAGTGTGCTGAACAAGTTCAACACAGGTAGTGACCATAGATTGGTGAGATGTAAGATGCACCTCAACACTAAACTTGAACGTGGCAAGCTCATAAGACAAACAAAATGTATTGACATAACCAACCTTAAAAAACACCATAATACTTTCAAGTTGGAACTGAAGAACAGATTCTCTGCTTTAGAAGGCCTAACATCGGAAGAAGTGGATATTTCGGAAGTTAACAGAAAAGTAACCAAAGCTCTTATGGAAACAGCAACAAAATTAGCTGGGTCTAAAGAACAAGTTGCATGTGAACAAATTATCAGGAAAAACCAAAATGTTGATGCAAAAGAAGAGAGATGAGGACAACTAAAGAAGATGTGACTTCCAAAGTGGAATATATAGAGCTATGCAAGACAACACGAAAAAGTATCACTGAAGATGTAAGGAAATTCAACTGTGAGCTAGTGAGGAAAGCAATTGAAAACAACCAAAGCCTTAAGATAGGAAAGGGACATCTCAGTAAGGGAAGAAAACAGATTATGGCTCTGAGAAAAGAAGATGGTTCTATAACAAGAAATAGAGGCGAAATTTTGACAAGAGTGAAAGATTTCTACTCCAAATTATATGAAAGGGATGATACATGTACTCCAGACATCATGAAAGGTACCAGAGTTCTACCAGTCCTCCCAGCAGAAGTTGCTCATGTAATCAAGAACATGAAGCGGGGAAAGCTCCAGGAGAAGATGGAATTACTATAGACATCATACAAGAAGCAAGTGGAGAAATTGAAACAGTACTCGCCCAAATTTTCACTCGATGCCTTAATGAAGGGAAGATTCCTGAGGATTGGAACAATGCTACAATGATCCTGCTACATAAAAAAGGTGACATTGAGGATCTCAGGAACTACAGACCTATCAGCCTCCTATCAGTGGTTTATAAAATCTTCACTAAAGTTCTTTCACACCGCTTGAAGGTAACACTGGACATGGCTCAACCGAGAGAACAAGCTGGATTCAGGAGTGGCTACAGCACAATAGATCATATCCACGTACTGAGAGAACTAATTGAAAGAGCGAGGGAATATGAACTTCCATTGTGCATGGCTTTTATCGATTATGAAAAAGCCTTTGATTCGGTGAAACCATCAGCAGTTACCACGGCTCTGAAATCCTGCGGTATTGAAGATGCATACATTAATATTATTAATAACATCTATGAAAATGCAAGTGCAAAGATTCGGCTGTTTGAAAATACAACACACATAAAAATTGGAAAGGGAGTGAGACAAGGTGACACCATATCTCCGAAGCTCTTTAATGCCACATTGGAAAATGTCTTTCAATCACTGAACTGGGAAAACAAAGGGATAAAGATTAATGGAGATTATCTAACCCACCTTCGTTTTGCTGATGACATAGTCATTTTTGCAACTACCCCATCAGAGCTGCAGAGTATGATCCAGGAACTTGCTGACAAGAGTAAAGAAGTGGGATTAAAAATGAACTTTCAGAAGACAAAAGTGATGTTCAATGCTTTTACAAGAAATGAAGATTTATCGATTGATGGAGAAAAACTGGAGATAACAGATACGTACGTTTATCTTGGACAGCAGATATCAAGTGAGGGTCACATTGATGAAGAAATTAATCGGCGTACAAAACTTGCCTGGAGAGCTTTGGAAGAAACAGCATAATTTTCAAGACCAATATGCCATTATGTCTTAAAAGAAAAGTGTTTGATCAATGCATCCTTCCAGTGCTTACGTATGGTGCAGAGACGTGGACCTTAACTAAAAGAGACATACAAAGGCTGCAGACAACTCAAAGAAGTATGGAGAGGTGCATGCTTGGTATAACCAAGAGAGATAAGAAGAGGAACTCGTGGATCCGAAAAATGACGAGTGTGGAAGACATCATGATCAGAGTTAAATCCCTGAAATGGCAATGGGCTGGACATACTGCCAGAAGGACAGACCATAGATGGACAGCCGAAATTTTAGATTGGATTCCAAGGGACAGGAAAAGACCCAGAAAAAGACCACATGGGAGATGGGTGGATGAAATTCGTAAATATGCGGGAGTGACATGGAGGAGACTGGCACAAGACAGATCGTTGTGGAGGAAACTTGGGGAGACCTTCATCCAGCAGTGGATTGATAATGGTTGACAATGATGATGATGATGATATATATATATATTCTATTAAGAAGATACCTAAGCAAAAAAATACATATATAATTTTGACTCACACCAAGTACAACATAGAAAAGGTTATGTATCTACCTGTGTGAGTAAAAGGAGAAAAGATAAAAAAATAAAATAAAACAACTGAAAGTAGATGGTGTCGAGAATACTGAGCCTTGGCTTTATCAAGGACCAGCAAAAACTCTGCATTTTCTCACTTCCACAAAGACCTAGTTGGAAATGGGTTTCTGCAAGGCCATAGATGCAAGTAACATTCCCACCTAAAATTGTTTTAAAAATATATATATGTCATGTCCTCCGCAGAGTTGTATGACCTAGCACTAGTTAACAATTTCGCTTGCATCCATGAACCTTCCTGGCCCGACCCATGCTCTTCATCTGTTACTATTAAACAGAGAGAAGAAGATTAAAGAGAACTCAAGCTGTGAGAGTGACATAATAATTAGAAATAATTTTCAGCTATAACGAAATGCCAAGTTCGTTTGAGAGAGAATTTAAACCTGAAAAACAATGCAAAAGAAATCCAAATTTTTTCATTGCAATTAAAAAAGGAAATATTAATTTTTAAAAAACAGATTTTTAAAAGAAAGCTTGAGTCTAAAACCCCCTACTCTACAACTTATGACAGCACGAAAACGAGAATAAGTTAAACTCAATAATAGAGTAACATACGAGCCCGTAAGTTATTCTACCAAGCAGTTAGAAAATCGGTTTAAGGCATTCTTCAAGAAACTTAAAAATTCCACAAACTAGAAGATATGAGCTTGAATTTCCATTTCTTTTTGCAACGGTTAAGTTTCATAAGGATCCTGTGAAGTTCAGGTTCATAGCTAGTGGAGTAAGGAGTCATAAAAAGAAAATAGATCTTGCTTTTGAAGATGTCTTAAAGAAGGTTTTGAAACACATTAGAAACTGTACTAACTTGATGTACAGAGATTTTTTGGATAATTAACAATAATGCAGAAGTAATTTCTACTATACTCAAAGTTTGTCCCCTAGATATTAATAGTTATGATTTTGAAAACCTATATACTAATCTGCCGCTATCAGATATAATCACTACCTTTAAAGAGCTGTATGCAGAATTTAAACTTAACCAATTTGTTAATGTAGGAACTTGGAACTCTTATCTCAATTGCTGCATAAAAAAATAACCATATCCTATATAATAATACTCTATAAGCAAGTGAACGGTATTCCCATGGGAACATCAACGTCCACGAATATCGCTAATCTATTCCTGTTCTTTAAGGAATATAAATTCATTAAAAATCACCCCACCTGCTCAGATAACTACCTTTACACTTTTAGATATATTGATGATCTGCTGTGTATCAATAATTCAGAAGTTATAGAGAGTGATTTTGATAATATCTATCCTAGCTCTCTTAACTTATGTAAAACCAACCACAGTAATCAGGAACTTGAGTTCCTAGACTTAAGCATTAAGCTCAACAGAGGTAACCCATCTATTAGCCTCTTTGATAAAAGAGTTAATTTTCCTTTCAAAGTAATTAAATATCTACACTGGAATAATAACATATCAACCAAAGTAATTGAGAATGTACTAATTTCTCAGGTCCTAAGAATTTCAAGAATTTGCAGCAACAATTTGGACTTCAATTACCACATTAATATACTATTAGATAGTTTTCTAGAGAACGAAATTCCTTCTTCTTTCATCAAAAGAACTTTAAGAAAAATTATTCTGAATAATAGAGTAAGGTTGGCAGATCTGCTTTAATTTTCTACACAGTTAATAATATGATTCTGACCAATCAAAGCCGTAAGGAAGTTGGCTAGAGGATGCCTATTAACTACCTAAAGGAACCTTAGTGCTATGGATATGAAGGTCCTATTAAAACAAAAAATTAAATAATATAAACAAAATCACAAAAAAAAGCTTAAAAATCTGTTTATAAAAGAAAATAAAAACAAATAAAAAAGAAAACTAGTTATTCATCACTAGGATAGCTATACTAAATATAGTAAAACCAACATTAAAATTAATAAGATTCTGATTAATCTATAGAAGCTCACTAAGGTGATTTAATACATGCAAAGATTATTAAATACACTACTCGTGTATTTTATAATATTTCTCATGTATTCTGGAGAGTTAATTCTGCTCTTTCTGATCATACAGATCCACAGTCTTAAGTTTATATATTTTTTTCTCTGGTTAAAATCTCCGCGAGTTGGTTCTTTCTGTATGAGGAGGCCATCAGCCCCACCCACACTGCCCCCCAGCGACTAGGGAGTGGCGGAAGAGGTCAGCCATGTTTTACTCTTGTGAGGAGAAAGTTTCGTCGCACAAGAGGTAAGCTCTCTTCCTTGTATTTGGGTTTTAGGTTTTATAAGTTCAATGTTTGTACTTCATGTACTTTTTCTCTGTTGATTTTTTGCTTTTCAGCTTTTAGGCACTGGCTTGTCTGTTAACATTTTTGCGGGTTTTAACTCTTTCTTTTCTTTGTAACTTTGCGCGTCTTTTGGGGAACCTAGGAACAGCAGATGGCTAAGCTTGTTCCTTTTCTTTGCGCTGTATTTTCAAAGTAGTTAAGTACTTAATAACTAATTAATTATGCACTTAAAGCACTGCTGAAATATTTTGTACATATTGCAACTAACTGTTTAAGTCATATAACTTTCACAAAGTTTTCTTTAGTTAATTATTGTCTTTAACTTATTCTCGTTTTCGTGCTGTCATAAGTTGTAGAGTAGGGGGCTTTAGACTCAAGCTTTCTTTCAAAAATCTGTTTTTTAAAAATTAATATTTCCTTTTTAATTGCAATGAAAAAATTTGGATTTCTTTTGCATTGTTTTTCAGGTTTAAATTCTCTCTCAAACGAACTTGGCATTTCGTTATAGCTGAAAATTATTTCTAATTATTATGTCACTCTCACAGATTGAGTTCTCTTTAATCTTCTTCTCTCTGTTTAATAGTAACAGATGAAGAGCATGATTCAGGGCCAGGAAGGTTCATGGATGCAAGCGAAATTGTTAACTAGTGCTAGGTCATACAACTCTGCGGAGGACATGACATATATATATTTTTAAAACAATTTTAGGTGGGAATGTTACTTGCATCTATGGCCTTGCAGAAACCCATTTCCAACTAGGTGTTTGTGGAAGTGAGAAAATGCAGAGTTTTGCTGGTCCTTGATAAAGCCAAGGCTCAGTATTCTCGACACCTTCTACTTTCAGTTGTTTTATTTTATTTTTTTATCTTTTCTCCTTTTACTCACACAGGTAGATACATAACCTTTTCTATGTTGTACTTGGTGTGAGTCAAAATTATATATGTATTTTTTTGCTTAGGTATCTTCTTAATAGAATGTGAATTCTGAATTTTCAAAACTGCTGCGTTGCGCGTTTTGATCTTCAGGTTTTTTTGCAACTTTCGTTTTAAATTCTAAAGTTTTTCCTTAGTCTTCAGTTTTGCTCTTCAGTATATATATATATATATATCATCATCATCATCATTGTCAACCATTATCAATCCACTGCTGGACGAAGGTCTCCCCAAGTTTCCTCCACAACGGTCTGTCTTGTGCCAGTCTCCTCCATGTCACTCCCGCATATTTACGAATTTCATCCACCCATCTCCCATGTGGTCTTTTCTGGGTCTTTTCCTGTCCCTTGGAATCCAATCTAAAATTTCGGCTGTCCATCTATGGTCTGTCCTTCTGGCAGTATGTCAACCCATTGCCATTTCAGGGATTTAACTCTGATCATGATGTCTTCCACTCTCGTCATTTTTCGGATCCACGAGTTCCTCTTCTTATCTCTCCTGGTTATACCAAGCATGCACCTCTCCATGCTTCTTTGAGTTGTCTGCAGCTTTTGTATGTCTCTTTTAGTTAAGGTCCACGTCTCTGCACCATACGTAAGCACTGGAAGGATGCATTGATCAAACACTTTTCTTTTAAGACATAATGGCATATTGCTCTTGAAAATTATGCTGTTTCTTCCAAATGCTCTCCAGGCAAGTTTTGTACGCCGATTAATTTCTTCATCAATGTGACCCTCACTTGATATCTGCTGTCAAGATAAACATACGTATCTGTTATCTCTAGTTTTTCTCCATCAATCGATAAATCTTCATTTCTTGTAAAAGCATTGAACATCACTTTTGTCTTCTGAAAGTTCATTTTTAATCCCACTTCTTTACTCTTGTCAGCAAGTTCCTGGATCATACTCTGCAGCTCTGATGGGGTAGTTGCAAAAATGACTACGTCATCAGCAAAACGAAGGTGGGTTAGATAATCTCCATTAATCTTTATCCTTTGTTTTCCCAGTTCAGTGATTGAAAGACATTTTCCAATGTAGCATTAAAGAGCTTCGGAGATATGGTGTCACCTTGTCTCACTCCCTTTCCAATTTTTATGTGTGTTGTATTTTCAAACAGCCGAATCTTTGCACTTGCATTTTCATAGATGTTATTAATAATATTAATGTATGCATCTTCAATACCGCAGGATTTCAGAGCCGTGGTAACTGCTGATGGTTTCACCGAATCAAAGGCTTTTTCATAATCGATAAAGCCATGCACAATGGAAGTTCATGTTCCCTGCTCTTTCAATCAGTTCTCTCAGTACGTGGATATGATCTATTGTGCTGTAGCCACTCCTGAATCCAGCTTGTTCTCTCGGTTGAGCCATGTCCAGTGTTACCTTCAAGCGGTGTGAAAGAACTTTAGTGAAGATTTTATAAACCACTGATAGGAGGCTGATAGGTCTGTAGTTCCTGAGATCCTCAATGTCACCTTTTTTATGTAGCAGGATCATTGTAGCATTGTTCCAATCCTCAGAATCTTCCCTTCATTAAGGCATCAGTGAAAATTTGGGCGAGTACTGTTTCAATTTCTCCACTTGCTTCTTGTATGATGTCTATAGTAATTCCATCTTCTCCTGGAGCTTTCCCTCGCTTCATGTTCTTGATTGCATGAGCAACTTCTGCTGGGAGGACTGGAAGAACTCTGGTACCTTTCATGATGTCTGGAGTACATGTATCATCCCTTTCATATAATTTGGAGTAGAAATCTTTCACTCTTGTCAAAATTTCGCCTCTATTTCTTGTTATAAAACCATCTTCTTTTCTCAGCCATATCTAATTTTTCTTCCCTTACTGAGATGTCCCTTTGCTATCTTAAGGCTTTGGTTGTTTTCAATTGCTTTCCTCACTAGCTCACATGAATTTCCTTACGTCTTCAGTGATACTTTTTCGCGTTGTCTTGCATAGCTCTATATATTCCACTTTGGAAGTCACATCTACTTTAGTTGTCCTCATCTCTTTTCTTTTTTGCATCAACATTTTGGTTTTTCCTGATAATTTGTTCACATGGAACTTGTTCTTAGACAACTAATTTTGTTGCTGTTTCCATTAGAGCTTTGGTTACTTTTCTGTTAACTTCCGAAATATCCACTTCTTCCGATGTTAGGCCTTCTAAAGCAGAGAATCTGTTCTTCAGTTCCAACTTGAAAGTAGTATGGTGTTTTTTAAGGTTGGTTATGTCAATACATTTTGTTTGTCTTATGAGCTTGCCACGTTCCAGTTTAGTGTTGAGGTGCATCTTACATCTCACCAATCTATGGTCACTACCTGTGTTGAACTTGTTCAGCACACTGCAGTCTTCGATGACGAATTTTTGTTACACATAATAAATCAATTTCACTTGTCGTCCCAATTGGATGTCTCCATGTCCATTTCCTGTGTGGCTTTTTCTTGAAAAAGGAGTTCAAGATGAAAAAATCCTTCTGCCTCTGCAAACTCAACGAGAGTATTTCCACGCTGGTTTCTGTTGCCGTGACCGAATTTACCTACTGAAGTTTCATTCTGTTGCCGTTGCCCTATTTTGCATTGAAATCTCCCATAATTATCTTCAAGTGCTGCTTACCTTTATTATTTAGATGACGAATTTCCTCATAAAATTCTTCAATTTCTTCTTCAGGATGGCTTGTGGTGGGTGCATAAGTTTGAATAATCTGAGCCTGGTATCTTCTCGATAGTTGGATAACGAGTCGTGCAGCTCTGTCAGAGGAACTTTCAACTTCTACAACTTTATCCTTCAGTTTCTTGTTTATTATAAATCCAACACCACTAGTTCTGCCAGTATCTGTCCCACGATAATGAAGAGATGTCCACTTTTTCGGTTCAATGAGATCTTCTCCTTTTCTCCTTACCTCACTTAGCCCGACGATGTCCCACTTGATCCTTTGTAGTTCCTCTTCCAATTCAAGAAGCCTTGAATCAGAAGATAGGGAGCGTCCATTATAGGTAGCCAAGGTCAGCATCAAATGCAGCCTAGTCCGGTCCTCCGGGGATTCTTAGCACCCTCTGCCTTCATGTCGCACTGGCCGCTGCCTTGGCCAGGTACATTCCAGCTGCCGGAGACTGAGGGCCAAGATTTAAGTTGTAGAGTCATTTTGGAGGTGTTTGGCCATAACTCACCACGCTGGCCAAGCGGGTTGGTGAGTGTGGGATAGCATTTCCTCTGATCCCGATGGTATAGTTATACCGCTATTGGCGGTCGTCAGAGCCCCTTTAGTGGGAACAGGATGCACCACGAGAAGGCGGGGTTGACATTTGTCAAGGAGAGGCTGTGATGTTACGCATCACCTGACCTTACATCCCATATATATATATATATATATATATATATATATATATATATAAATGAAGGCTTGGACTGCAGAAACGCAAACCTCCAATCAACTGGAAAAGCGGGTTTTCCCCTGCGGTTCAGTTCATGCTATCAACAGTACTTAAAACGCAAAATCTCAAATGACAACTGATACTTTGGAGTAATAAATCTTGCTGCAATCTTTTTCAATTGATGGAGGGAGGTTGAAGTGGAGGCCCAAGAGTAAGGAGGACTGAACTGTACAGAATGTAAAGTATTTAGGTGGAAGTGTGATGTTGTGAGCGTGTTTTAAGGGTTTAAAATTGGACCCCTGGTTTTTGTTGTATCTAGGACTGCCAACAACAAGCAGGTATATCTCGATGTTCTGGATAAGCTCTGAATTTTCTGCACCAGCTGAATTCTACAGAAAAGGGCTATACGCATTTGAGAAAGATAGTGCACGCCGTCACCTAGCAAAGTATCCTACAATTTTGGTTTGATGATAACATCATATCTCAAATCGTTTGCCAAACTCTTGAGCCGAACCTGACTGTGCACTTGTGATATGTATTGAAACTGCATGTGAAGTTTGCTGCTTGGTATTAAAAACCAGTTTGTCTCCTTTGTCAGTGGAACGAGGGAAAAATGGCCGGAAACCTCAAAAGTAAAGAAGCTGAGTCCCGCTGAGCATAAACAAAGGTTAAAAAGAAATTTTTAATTATATGCTGAGTCAGATGAGCTCCATGATATTATAGTCCTTTCATTATTTCCTGGTAGTTGGGTAGAATGGAATTGATCAATTTCAGGGGAGGTTTGCATTTTAAGAGAGAACTGTGTCGTTCCCCTAGCTAAACACAGATTCTCCATTTCTTGGGTAACGACAAGTTTTCCTTTTAAAATGAGAACCTCCCCTAAAACTCTTCAGTCCCATTCTTCCCAAATGCCAGGAAATAACGAACGGACTATACAGACTAATTCCTTAGGGGTACCACACTTTACATGTATACTAAAATGGGAATAATATTTGGAAACTGCAGGGTGGTCCGAAGTTTTGCCCTGTTTTTAGAAAATTAATAAAAATAACTACACCACATACAGAAATAATATTTGCTGGGTTTGAAAAGTAAACATCTTAAGTTTTATCGTCTATTATCGCACGTAGATGTGGCGAGTTGTTCTTCCTGTTCATAGCTTCAATGGCGAATGTGCAGGAAAAACCGACTTGTGTGGCGTGGTTAATTTTGAAACGAAATTAGTAATTCAAGTGCAAAGAAATTTTCGTGCATGCTAAGGCAGGAATCCTCCTGATGCTAAAAGAATGAGGTATTGGAAAGATAAATTTCTAATCTCTGGGAGTGTGTTGGACAAGCCAAGAAGTGGACGTCACAGTGTTTCGGAAGAAGACGTGGAACGAGTACGGAAAGCATTTTTCCTGAGCCTGAGGATGTACTACTGCAAACAGTGACGAGAATTTTGGATGCAAGACTGAGGTTATACGCATTCAAAATCCAGATTGTTCAACATTTGGATGAGAACGATAAGCCTCGCCCTCTCGAATTTGCCTGTACCTTAATGGATCCCATAGATAATGACGAACACTTCCTTGAACGTGTGCTTTTCATTGATGAGTCAGCATTTCACGTATAAGGAGTAGCTAATAGACATACCGTGCGCATATGGGTTTCGGAAAACTCACATGTTTTGCAGTCTGATAATCGTGATAGTCCCAAAATTAATGTTTAGTGTGGGCTTATACGCAACAGCATTATTGATCATTTTTTCTTCGTGTAAAAATCGGTCAATGCAAATGTCTACTTAGATGTGCTGCAAAACATTTACTGTGCTACGAGTAAAAGACCTCCAGCCCGACGCCATTTTCCAACACGACGGAGCTCCTACCCAATGGGGAACATGAGTTCGCGACTGCTTGGATACTGTGTTTCCAAAACCCTGAATTGGCCAAGATGTCCTGATTCCGTGGCCAGTACGTTAACCTAATGTAACTCCCATTGGATGTTTTATGAGGATTTGCCAAACACATGTACAGAAATAATGTGAGCAATTTAAAGGAATTCAAGGAGGAAACGGATCGTAAACGCAGCTGTTGATATGAATGCATTACAACAGACATGGCGAAAAATTCAGTAAAAGTTTGACATCCTCTGTACAACTAAGGGGGAACATACAGAATTGTCATAAAGACTTTAGTTGCTTATCTTTCAAACGCAGAAAATCTTATGTCTGTAAATGGTATAGTTATTTTTTCACAATGTTCTAAAAATAGGGCCACATTTCGAACCACCCTATAACGTCAGTGTCATGTTTTCTTGAAACAAATAAGCCCGCAAATAATCAGAACAGTAAAGGTGTTCTAAAGCTGTCGAATTTGACATATTTTCATCGACTGGGGCGGCTTCATATTGATGAAACGTCAAAAAGAACGTGAAACAACACTCTCTTTTTCCCAAGTGATTATCCCTTCACTTATAAAGTGCTTCCTAACAACGAGGAATTTTTTAAATGAAGTTTTTCGTTTTGGCGTATGCAGCGGTTTCAAAGCAACCTAACAAAGAACTGCCTAAGCATAACCTACCTGAAAACTGCGCAGTGATTCTTCTCGTTCCAAGTAAATTGTGATGCCCCTGCGAATATGACGCAGTCGTCACCTGTCATTGGAGCTCCTCTGGTTTTACAGTGAAAATAAAAGCACCTACCTGGGACAATGCGTTGCGATCTTCTGAACTGGAAGAAAAATGACTCGCGTTTCATTTAAAAAGTAATATAATCGATATTTGTGAAATTTTGTTTTTCTATTGTCTTCTTACTAGCCAAAAGTGACGAAAAAAAGGCAGAATGAAAAAGCTCTTTTTACTGATGTTCCTTGATACCAATTTTCTGCTTAAAGCACACACAAACACTCAACACACATATACATACCTACCTACCTTCGAATAACAGTAAAGATTACTTAAACAACTAATATTTAAACAGATAATGTTTGTGCGCCCCCCAGCTGTTTTGTGGTCCTACTGTGCTGCAACGTAGGATAGCATTGCGATGGTAATTATCATATATGTTTAAAATCTTTCAAAAAATTTAACATCGTTTCCTTTTCTTCCGAATACCTAATCCCCGAGTACCAGGAATGCTTATCCGAGTCTTTCCGGGGGTTTTAAGTTTTCTGAAAGATTCATGTAATCATGTAATCGTGAAATTTATACCTTATTTCTCTAAATACGATTAAAGCCGATAATATATAACACTATCTGTTCTTGTTTAACGAGAATGCTTGTCTATATGATAACTACTTGGGGTTATTTATCATTGGTGATAAGTGCCTCTTTCTGATGCAAAAATAATTTTCTAATCAGAAAGACTTCTTAAGGTGGAGGTATTGTGCGGTAATTAACTTTTTTTTATCCACACAACCTAGCGAGAAATCTGTGAGTGAGAGAAACTCATAAATATATGGATCACCATTCTGCTGGTATAGAATCTAATGAAAAAATAAAGCCCCGCTATTTTCTACTTAGAGATTGGGAGAGATTGAGTTCACAGATGGACAAACGGACGTACGAAATATATTAAAGGCACAACGTACAACATATATTAAAGACACGACGTACAAAATATATTAAAGGCACGGCACTTTTAAATAAAAGTCGTGCCGGATTTTTCTATTGCTAACATATATGGTCTTTATGAAGTCCTTGTATAATTTCAAAGGTGATCATCAAAAACTAGTTGCAATCCTTTTTGATAGCATGTATTGAATGGTTCGCTCCTTGTGTTTTAGTGGAAGAAGATCGTTTGTGTTTACTGTTATATTCAATAAATAGCTTTCGGGGTCCTAGCAAATCTACGCTATTTTGTTTAAAGAAATGCAAGCTACCTTGCAAATTAACGGCCTTCTTCCTTTATTTTTCCTCGTTCAGGAATAAGTACCGCTACCAAGCCAGCTTCTATGCATCGTGAACTGCGTGCGAGGATAAGATATATACTATTTCCGGGAAAAGAACTCTTTCTGTATATCTTTGTTGATGTATTTCAGAAACAAAAATAACTTACAAAAGATGGAACAGGATGTTTAACGCACCAATTGACCTGGGCCTTTTTCATGCCCTTTCACCAGCTTCCCGCGGATGCCTTTTTTCGACTGACACTGTGCCCACTCGTCGCAACTGACACTGCAGCGGGCACGCTCGTCGTTGTACGTAGTTGTCACTGCACACAGATAAGACCTAGCAGCGCCACTATCAGTAGAAGACGCCCGTCAGAGATTTTCCTTTAACTCATCGACAGATTGCTTTAGATGCTTCATTCAGCTAACTATTGTACAACCTACGTTCGAAAAGTTCCAGGACTGACGCAATAAAGAATATGAAAAAGTATTATACTCACAATTAATGCTGGTCACCTTCGAAACATCACCCATCTGAATCAAAACAGAGTTTCAAGCGTTTCTGAAGATCTTGAGAACAGTTCTGAAAGGCACTTTCCGGGATGACCGCAAGTTGTTTTGTCACGGCTTCTTGTATAGATGTAACGTCTGCACGATACTGTGAGTGGGTACCTCTCCACTCAGCGCTTTGTTGATTGGTTTGGGGATCATATTGCAGGCACCAAGTTTCATCTCCTTCAATAATTCTGGAGCCAAAATGAGGATTCTCAGCTGCAGTGCCTAGCAGATCGGAACAGATCAATGGACGAGCTTCCTTTTGGTCATGATTCAGAGTGCCGGGTACCAATCTGGCATTAAGTTTTTGATTTCCCACATCCTCGCGTAGAATCTCATGACAGATAGATAAAAATCTTACTGCCCACCGACTTAGCCAAAAGTCTCATTGTAATTCAGCGATGTTTCTTTAACTGATTCCGCACCTCTTCGATTTTTTCCGCTGTCCGCACACTGGAGCGACCGCCAAAATCTCGAATCATCATCAAAGGATTTCTGCCCGTCACGAAACCGTTCATACCATTCGAAAAATCTGCTGCAGGATAATGCAATATTTCCATACGTTTTTTTTAACATTCTGTAAGTTTTAGTAGTTGAGTTACCAAGTTTCCAACAAAAACTGATGTTTATTCTCTGTTCTTCCATGGCTAAAATGAAATCGGACGAGAATGCCTGCTATGACTCCTTTAATGCTCGTGTGCCGCCTGTCAGTACCGGTATAAACCGGTTTCTAGCTATTAGCTGATTGACCAAGGACTGCTGTCTTCTGGCATACACGTGATATTTTTATCCCACTGCTGTTGCGTCAGTTTTGCAGTCAATCCTGTAACATATTGAATGCAGGTTGTATCGCAGTTCGCTATAGCTGCTTGTCTATTTCACATTTTCTCAAGTAAAATTCGCGTTGGAGTGCGGCTTAGGAAACGCAAATGCAACGATTCAGTTACTTAATTCTAATACAATTTTTAGATTTTCTTCGAGCGAAATTTTTCTGGTAAGTGGTGCAAGGTGTGGAAAGAGTTCTCCAAAATGAATTGTCAAAACTCTTCTTGGATTTATTAGAAGCTATATGACTAAGGTTCCGTTTATATTCTTACCGTATGTGTAGTGCTGCTTTGAGTCCCCGAACAGTCTACGGCCTGAGTGATTTTTACCACCGATCTTCCTTTACCGGTTTTTGGGAAATCAGTTGTCGTAATTCATCTTTTCAATGCTTTACTGCCCCTACCATGTTTTTTTCCCTGCAATATGTGCAACGATAAAATGTAGTTAGCTGCCTCTTCGGATGAGTGGTCAGAAGCGCGTACTTTTGGCTAATCTTTCAAGTTGGGATCAGGACCCAGGTGAGACATGGAGGGTGCGTCGGTCCCACAGGGTTGGCTCTCTCCTCTCCCAGTAACCACTGACCCTAAATTAGGGAGGAGCGACTGCTTACAGCCTTAAATGCTCACAGGGGTAGCTTTACTACGAAAAAAAAAAAAAAAAAAACTGACGACAGTATGTAAAAATCTCACTGGAGAAATTTTTTCATTTATTTACTAAATCACTGAATACAGTACGTTGGGTCAGACCAATGTCCCAAACTCATATATTACTTGACAATGCCACTTACTCGAAGGCAGAGGAAGCTTTTCGTATCCTACATAATTAAGCATTATCAGGACAAGTATGAAATTTTCCTGTTAGTAGTAATCTATAGTAGAAAGACGAGATGTCTAACGTAGTTATAGATTTCGAGCCATTTTTTGACAAAAGAGGTGCTCCTCTTACGTGGGCACGTGTAACTTAAATTTAAAATGCAAGTTTATATTTAATTTAGTTATTACTTATATAATCAGGTGACTGAAATTCCGTCTTTGTATTATGCTCTTATACACGCTTCTGTAACGCATTCCTTTTTCCAGCATAACTTGCATTGCATACATTTCAACGCTGTCGACGAATTTGCGAAACCAAAATACGGGAACTGTGTATCTGCTCACAGATTTATCCTCTTAAAAAGCAGATCATCCGTATGGAAAGTGCAAACTCACAGCCTTACAGTTTAACTGAGGAGGAACGATATTTTTCAGCAACGCAGACTCTTCCCTAATCTTTCGTAAAAGTTTCCTCAAGTGATGGACATGTTAAACGTTCTTATGAGTCAGCAGCTGGCTTCTCTGAGCCGACACCCTTAGATGGGATTCGAGTTACAATATTTAAAATAACAAATATTTGAAATCAGACGAAGACAGATTTTGCAGATAGCTCAAAAACTGCAAACACAGCAGATATAAATGCGTCTTCAAGCAATTGATTTCCGTTTTTTCTTTTGCATTTCGAAATATGTTTCTTTCCTTTTTGTTCATCTCCATCTGTTTTCAATATTGCATTTCATACGAAACTGAAGTAAAAGCCTAACACCCGAGCAAATCGGGACAAGACATGTCGAAACTGAGTATATTAATGGGAAATTAAAATCTGTACCAACAAAATTATTCATCTTGATCAATTTGGTCTGAACACGCAAGAGAATATTTGAAAACCCTCTTTCTGTCGGCGGCGTCCTAAAACCAGCATCATTTTACTCCGGAGCTGAATACTTTCCCAATTAAGATACGCCGGCACTGTCTTATACTGGCCGTCTTGACATGTGCGTCACCTCTGTAGTACGTCACCCCCCCAAGAAAGGTGGGGACACGAAATTGCAGGGTTCGTGCCTACCACAAACCATGCTTGAAACAATTCTCTACTGAAGAAAGAATTCTGATTAATTCGAGTCAATGTGTGAAACAAGCACCATACCTTTTTCGAAGCTCAGAAGGAATTCTCAATAATTCCAGACGATGTGTAGAAAAAGCATCACACATTTTTTGAAGCTCAGAAGGAAGTCTCATTAATTCCAGACGATGTGTAGAAACAAGCATCATACGTTTTTCGAAGCTCAGAAGGAATTCTCAATAATTCCAGACGATGTGTAGAAAAAGCATCACACATTTTTCGAAGCTCAGAAGGAATTTTCATTAATTCCAGACGATGTGTAGAAACAAGCATCATACGTTTTTCGAAGCTCAGAAGAAATTCTCAATAATTCCAGACGATGTGTAGAAAAAGCATCACACATTTTTTGAAGCTCAGAAGGAAGTCTCATTAATTCCAGACGATGTGTGGAAGGAGCATCACACATTTTTCGAAGCTCAGAAGGAATTCTCATTAATTCCAGACGAGGTGTGGAAGAAGCATCACATGTTTTTCGAAAAACCTAAAGGCCAGTAGATCAATTTTTACGTTTAGGCGGCAATGTAAAATTCACAGCCGTTTCCCTGCTGGTGTTGGGAATCGCACACACACCCTTCTGCTCCGGAGTCGAATACTTTCCCAGTTAAGCTACACCGGCTAGGGATTATCACTGCTATTTGCAGTCTTGCCATGTGCGTCACCTCTGTAGTACGTCAGAAACGGGATACAGTATAGTATTATTTAAGGACAATTGATATCCAAGTAAGATGACCGCGGACATATTGTCACGTGACCAATAACGAATGTAGTGAGAACAAGGTGCAACGCAAAGAAAATGGAAGATATGGCAGAAATTCAAAGGGGTTTGATCGTTGATGCTCGAGTGCGTGGAGTTTCTGTATTGAAAGTCACAAAACTAGTACTACAAATACAACTGCCGTTCCATAAAAACAGATAGTAAAATCACACAAAATAAAGAATCACAGGTGCAGCAAAATTTACGTTATACTTTCTCAAAGTATCTTCCCTCGGATGATATGAAGACATTTTGTGGAAGCTGCTTTAGCGAACCCTGCACAGCTTGAATAACGTCAGCATCCGTGTTGAATGTTGCGCCACGGAACTTCTCCTTCACTGTTGGAAACAACCAGAAATCGCACGGGGCGAGGTCAGACTGTAGCCAGGCTGTGGCATGATTTCAATACTGCATTTTGTAAGAAACTGTTGAACACAAGCAGCCACATGTGGGAGGGCGTTATCATGGTGTAGGGTTCACTTGTCCACCAGTTCCGGTCGCTTAATCGACATGTGTCGTCACAGACACTTCAAGACTGAAATGTAATACTCAGCATTGACAGTAATTTGTGGAGGAGCGGCATGCTGGTAGACTACACCTTCATGATCAAAGAAAATTATCATCATCACCTTCCCAGCTGATTTAATTTGACGGACTTTTTTAGGAGGAAGCGAGCCTGTGTGTCTCCAGAAACTCGTTGCGCGCTTCGTGAGGGGAACGAAATAGTGGACCCATGTTTCATCGGCAGTTATTACTGTGTTTAGAAAGTCTGGATCCTTTGCAATCATTTGTTTCCACTCATGACACACCCAAACTCTGGCTAACAATTATTCCCTCTTCAGGTGATGGCGTACCCGTCTGGAACATACACACCATGCAGCAGTAATTTGTCGCGTAGAATGCCGACGTTTTTGAAATATCAGTTGACGCCGCTATGTCTTCACTCGTCATTCGTCGATCTTCTTGCAGGATTGCCCAAACAGTGTTAACAATACGCTCCGTAACAATACTTTCATATCGACCAGGCCTAGGTGCAAGTTCTGCCGACAAACGCCCTTTTTTTAAATCATGGTGTCATCTAAAAATCGTTGACTCACCCAAACGGGTTTCTTTGTAAGCTTTTTTTATTAAATCGACTGTTTCTAGAGCTGTGTTACCTAAACGATAGCAAAATTTTACCGCACAACGCATTTCACTTCTTAACTCTGGATCACTCACCGCCATACCTGTATGGCGAAATGCAGACGTACCTTAAACAACTGTGCAATAAGAAAACCAGAATCGTCTGCCACGGCTAATAACTGTTGCCATAGATACTTCTTTAACTCAGTTAGTCGTCTGCGTGGTTATTTTCCCCCTTCGTACTGTTGCCAACTCGAAGAAATATTCTAAGCTTTTATGGAACGGATTTTGTATAAGAAGATAGGCGGGAATGTAGTCTGACGCAACTACTGTAAGAAAAAGTTGACGCGTTTATGCTCACACCATCAGGAAGAACAGTTCAATTCAGAAAACGGGTTAGTCGAAAGCTGGATGTTCCGGTGCTCGCATGTGTACAAGAATTACTTGCAAGGAAGTGAATCGTACTTAGTTTGTGAGCAATGCAGACACTGAAAGCTTTTAATCAGGAGTCTATAACGAAGTAAATTTCTTCGTCATTTATGTCCACGCCGGGGCTCGAACCCGGGTCCCCTCATTCCGGAACAGGTCACTCTACCAATTGAGCTACGCGGACGTTCGTTCTGACTGCTATCTGCCTTTATGTCGTGTGCGTCCTGCTGGCAAGTACTGACGCAACTACTGTAAGAAAAAGGTTGACGCGTTTTTGCTCACACCATCAGTAAGAACAGTTCCGCTGGAACTCAGAAAACGGTGTAGTCGAAAGCTGGATGTTCCGGTGCTCGAATGTGTACAAGAATTACTTGCAAGGAAGTGAATCGTACTTAATTTGTCAGCAATGCAGACACTGAAAGCTTTTAATCAGGAGTCTATAACGAAGTAAATTTCTCCGTCATTTATGTCCACGCCGGGGCTCGAACCCGGGTCCCCTCATTCCGGAATAAGTCACTCTACCAATTGAGCTACGCGGACGTTCGTTCTGACTGCTATCTGCCTTTATGTCATGTGCGTCCTGCTGGCTGGTACGTCACATCCCCCCGAAAGAGGGCCGGGAGCATGGCCCACGGGTCAGCGGTGACCATGAATCGTTGCAGGCAGCCATCCGCTGTAGAACGTGCACTTGAGAACTCCCAGTCAGTCTGGTGTGTGAAATGCAACATCACGCATTTTTTTTAATTTTTCGAAGCGCTGGAGAAGGATTTTCTTATTTTTCTTATCTTGCGGTGTCGAAAGAGCATCACACCATCGCAAGATTTTGAACGGCCGGGTCATCCGGAATGTTCGGGCGCCATTATAACGAAGTAAATTTCTCCGTCCTTTTTGTCAACGCCGGGGCTCGAACGCGGGTCCCCTCATTCCGGAATAAGTCACTCTACCAATTGAGCTACGCGGACGTTCGTTCTGACTGCTATCTGACTTTATGTCGTGTGCGTCCTGCTGGCAGGTACGTCACAAGTCACAAGCGTTCTAGTGGATAGAGCAACAGCTTTCCGATCACACTGTCGCGGGATATATCCCCGGTAGGGATGAGGTCACTATCTGGCACATGTCCGTGAACTGCTGCCAGTTGACTCACGCATGTGAGCGGCGCATGGAAGAAAACTTTGAACGATTCCCTCTGCGATAGCACAAATCAGCAGTGAATATAATATATACTTTCCGAGATATAGATTTTTTATTTTGGATACCTTCCATCCGGTTACCCTGTACTGTGTGAAAAGATCTAACATGTTACAAGCACAAGCTTCTGTGAACTTCATTGCACTTCGAGAACAAGGAGATGTGGAAAATTGATAAAAATCTCGTCTTTTCGGCATCTTCAAAATGGTTGATATTTGGGGAGCGAACAGGGGACGTAGCAGAACAAATGCACATTCAAAATATTGAGAAATGAAACATTGCAAGGAAATCGCAAATGCATCAAACACAGTATTCGCCTGAAATTACATCAGAGTGGTATTTCCACGTCCCATGTCAGAAGTAGAATTCTTTCATATTGAGATAAAGGATATCACTATGAAGACAATCGACCAGTGTGATGGCATCAAGAAAGGATCTCCTGCCAAGTTTTTTACATTTATTTTAACATAGAATCAGAACATATGAATTTCATCACTTAATGAACCCTTTTTCCCGTTTACAAAGCAGGTGTACTTATTATGCAAAAATATAAACGGTAGGAGATAACGTGATCATTATGTTAGAGACTTTTCTTTATTTAAATGCAGTTATGTTGATGGGTTTACGCTAAAAAGGGAAAATATTTCTAATTCTCAGTTAAAATAATTATCATACTGAAATTTAATGCAATGAGCATGAATCTAAAAGAGCTGTTTTTATTATTATACTTCCGAAAATTTAACGCTTCAATTTCCTTCCTTGGCATATTACTCGGAAAACATTTATTGTTATGCTTCCAGTAATCCTTTATGTCTGTTAATGAAGATGATCAATATTTTTAGTTCGCGAGTTTCGGTTATTTCACAGTAAGCATTCACACGACTAAAATGAACTTTTCTTACCGATCCTAACTGCGAGCCCTGGCTTGGTTTCTTGTGGAATTCACCTTCTGTGTTGTTCTCGCAAGCCCACGAAGTTGCCAACAGTAAAAATATAATTGTTAGGGTCGCAGCTGCTTTGAGCAAACGAGTTTCGTTGATTGTAAGAGTCATGGTTCTTTTCTAGCAACTGTTCCTAAAAAAAAAAAAAAAAAATATACACGCACTTACATAAATGTCAAATTCATCATTCATCACTATATTTTATGATTCACTGTGCTGAAAAATTGAAGACTTTATGGTATTGTTAAAATAAAGTCTTGGAAACACTAACGTACCTGCTTATTAAACACCATACGATTTAGTCGCAAGAATGCTTCTTTCCTTAATCGTCTTTCGCCAGATTCGAGATTTTGGTGCAGTGATTTAAATTACTGATACCAACGACACTTATCTGTAATTATGATGTAAATACTAAGTAATAACAATCAGTGTAAATAGTGCTGTGATTATAGATAATATTTGTAAAACGTAATTATCACAAAACAACTATCAGCAACAATAACAATAAAAGAAGCAAAATATTTCTAGATATCATTTTACTTTATTGCAACAAGTCTTACACGTATATTAAAAACTAGATCAACTTATAAGTCCTGAGAGCGTTGGCAATATAGTTTGGGCCATGTGATTAATAATGAGCAGGTTGATGTGTAGTAAGTAGTGATAGCTTAAATAATCTCTCGTTGGTAGTTCATTCATCATTCATTCACGAATGATCGTTTAATTTCCAGGTTGTCACTACGCTCACTAAGTAAATCGCTCGTTAGAGGGATCCCTTGTTTACGACCAAAGCGCTTTTAAGGCGACAGCGCCGCCCCGGTGGCGCAGTGGTCTAAGGCGCTGGCTTGTGACCATTCGCCCTAGTTGGGTCAGGGTTCGAATCCCGTAAGGCATGGATGGTTGTTTTTCGGCACAGGCTCTCAATGTGTTACTTGATCAACACTGGCTCTCTGTGTACATTTGGCATACTGTAAAGCCATGTTTGATGTGTACTTGCTGATGTGAATAATCTGTATCCTGTCTATGTCTGTCTGTTTGTCATGTCTCTGTACCACCAGGTCCAAAAAAAAAAAAAAATCAAGGCGACAGTGTAACTTGGCAAACTGCCCGAAAGAGCGCGAACTCTTCACCAACCACCGTTCATCGAATGATTCGGGCATACCATTCTAATAGATAGCATTCACGTATCAATCTCATTCTAAGTTTCACCGTATTTGCTATCTGATTGCTCACTTACATAACCGTTGACACTTATTAATTCTCGACATTGCTTTTCCTACTGGGAATTCGTTTCCGTACTCATGGGGACGAAAGAACTTTAACGTCCTGCTACTTCAATGAGTGTCACATTAATGGCGGTTTGGATAAAATAGTAATGGAGGATTGAATTAAAAAGCTTACACCATCACGATACCAGAGTTGCATGTTTTTCTTCCTGGCCGAAAACTTCATATTTTACCATCAATAACTGAGAAACAATTCTTTCCCTTTCAAAAACTCTGGTCATCTGCACTTCACTTTCCAAATGGTTCTCTGCAGGGCCGTAGCTACTGGGGAAGCAGGGAGGACGGTTGCCCTCCCAGATTGGTCATTCCAGGGGCGCAAATTCATGCCCTGGGGGGTGTAAAAATAGAAATTGTAGCTAAAAAAGAAAGTTACACCCTTCGATATTTGATTTTTAAAGACTTATTCTCATGCAGTATTCCATGCAGTTACCTAGGATATAAAGTAGCGTACAATATGAGGTGTGAACATCTCATATCTACGAAGGGGATTTTCCAAAACAGTGTAGGCATATAAAACAATATGCTGATATGCCTAACCTCCACGACCTTTCCGAACATATTGGGATGAAGAGCTAATTAATCATTTGTGCTCTGTCGCAAGAATTCTCCCTGAGTGTTTAACCTTTCACGGAATTTTTCCATGCCCTACCCCAAAAGCTTCATCCTGTTGTTACGTTCACTATCCGATACTCATTCGTTCTGCGCTGGTTTGTTTTTCTTTCTGCATTTCTGTGAAGTGTTGTGTTGTCAGCGTTCAAATAACGTTTACACTTTACTTGGTATTTACAACCTATGGATCTTGGGTATTAACCTAGTTTTTACATTTTTAATAAAATTATATCAAAAACCTGAACTGCGATTTTTGAACGATCATAATATTTTCCTATAACGGCGGTGTGTGAGAAAGTAAAAACTACGTATTATTTGAGTGGAAGTCGAATGGGCGTAATTTTAAAATCGAAGAGGCGTAATTTCAAGTCTCGCCCTCCCAGATAAGACAAGCTTGCTACGGTCCTGGTTGTCCGTGCTCCCCCGATATTTTCTTAGTGATCTTTCACTCACATTTTGGTTTCGACACGGGTAACTGTGTTAAAAATTCAGGAAGGAGAATTAAAATTAAAGAAAATTCAGGAGGAAGGTCTCTGAGTTGTGCCTCAGCAGGAAGTTTTTAGCAGATACAAATTGGATAAAGAAATGACCTCACTTTGACTTCCTGTGCAGTCTTAGCTACTGCAGAGCAGCAGAAAGAGCGATTAGTTCTTGCTTTCTTCTTTTCCGTTTGTTGCGGAATGTCAATACAGCACGAAAAAGAGATGTCTCCTTTTTTACGCTTTCAAACCGTAGGTTTAAGAAGCGTATATGCTCGAGCTTTGTCCGTCTGTCTGTCTGTCCGCACGATAACTTACGTAACAATGGTTCAATTTCGATGAAATTTTAGTATGTGGTAGGGGACAACCTGGGGACGAACTCTGTTGAAAATGGGCAAAATGGGGTCAAAGGGCAGGACATAGGAGCGGAATCCATTCCATCGCCCTTATGCGTCATAACTTACGTAAACATGCTTCTATTGCAACAAGACTTTAGTATGTTGTTCCGGATTTATACTGAACCGGTTCTGTTCAATAACATCGAAAAGGGGTCAAAGGTCAGAGCACAGGAGAGAGATTTATTCCACAGCCATTATCCTCATAACTTGAATAAAAATGCTTCTATTGCGATAAAATTTTAGTATGTTGTACGGAGGTATACTGAACCAAAAATGCTAGACTGGATACCAAGGCACAGGAAAAGACCCAGAAGAAGAACACGTAGGAAATAGTATGCCGGAGTGATATGAAAGAGAATTGCTTAAGACAGAGAGTTGCGGAGAAGACTCGGGGAGGCCTTCATCCAGCAGTGTGTTAAGAATAGTTGATGATGCTGATGATATCTGCTGTCCCTTGCGTTGTAACAACATATTTGCATTTTAACTGTTTAACGGTTATATGACATTTATTGCCCTTCACGGAAGTTGACTAAAACCTGATACCTTTGGCACTCAGGTTGTCTGAACATGGAAGGGAATTATTCAAGACCAAGACTTGGGAAGACTTTCATCCAGTAGTGGATTGAGAATGGCTATTGATGATGATTCTTAAAATGTGTCAAATTTGAATGCTTTGTGCAGTTTTGTTTTGGTTTGACATCCCGTCATCACAGTTCCTACATTGAACTATTAGTTTAACAGAAGATGATCCCTGAAATTTGCGCATACCTTTGAATTGCCTCTTGAGCAAACGCTTTTCGGGACTGAAATCGTCAGTACTATGATTTGTCGCTCACTTGGCATGGCTGCTATAATCGATTTTGCAGAATTTAAAATACATTTTTTGTTGGACGGTGTGACGTATACCTCTAGTTTAACCTTCGTTTTGTGTTCTTGCAGATTTCATCACTTCTCCGTTAAATAATTTCCTACTAAACGATACATTACTTCCCCAAGCAATTGTACATTTCGGCAGCACTGAGAGTCAGTCACATGAAAACAAAAAGCCGGCAGAGAGCTAAAAATCGTGTGGACTGATGAAATGCGGTGGATAGTTGAAAAGCATGTAAAGAGCGAAGATTTTGGATATATTGTGGAAATTGCTGTTTGCTAAAATTGCATGAATTTGCTGTTACGATAACCTGATGATATAAAATGTTTGACTGTCAATTGAAAACTTCGCAAAGATAAAGGGGCCGCCCCGTTGGCGCAGTGGCCTAAGGCGCTGGCCTCTGATCATTCGTCCGTAAGGGGTCCGGGTTCGAATCCCGGTCAGGCATGGATGTTGTGTTTGTCTTACGGCACTGGCTCTCTCCCTTCCCTGGAACCAGTGACTCTAAATTAGGGACGGGCGACTGCTTATAGCCCATTGAGTTGCTCACGGTGGTCGTTAAACCTCTAATCAAAAAAAAAAAAAAAAAAAAGATAAAGGGTATTTGTGGCTTCTATTTCCTGTTCGAGAAGTAGACTAAGAGAATAAATCAGTTCTAGTTTCACGTAATTGCTGATACTTTAAATCCTGGCAATTATTTTCAGTTAGTCAGATTTAGTTGATCATGTGGGAAAACACAAGATTGTCCGTGACAGAGACCGAAACGCGCCCCCTCACTCCGGAGTAAGTTTCTCTCCTAACTAAGCTACACGGACGGAATGTATCGCTTGTCGTCTGGACACGTGCTTTACCTCTGTAGTACGTGCTTTACATCTCCCTCTTATTATTTTAAGCGAAGAACGAATTTTCATTAATTCTAGACGATGTGTGGAACAAACATCACACATTTTTTGAAGAACCCAACGGCCAGTACATCCAGTTTTACGTTTTGGCGCCAATGTGGAAACACAAATTTATCCACTCCGGAGTAAGTTGCTCTCCCAACTAAGCTACACAGACGGAATGTATCTCTGTAGATTTGTCGCTTTGACATGGGCTTTACCTTTGTAGTACGTCAGACATGTTATGTGCTTAACGGATAATAATTTAAGGACATTAGTTAGCAAATTAACTACATAAGCAAAATAATTAAAAACGCCACAATAGAATATGTGCGTGCTTGTTGCCGGCCACTCGTTAGTTCCGATTCTCTTCAGCCCTGGAGTCAATTGCCCTATATTAAGAATGGGAGATTTCTGCTGGCCACGGATATCATGGGATCGTTACATTACAAAAAAGAGCACGGTTCCCGTTTCCATTTCCGTCAGGAATCAATCATGGAAATCAAAACAATTAACTACACAAGAAATTTTACTGTTAACGTTTTCAGAAGGTATTGACTTCATCCTGGCTCCCATAAAGGTTATTACGAATTAAAAAGAATTAATAATGACCCATCAATACCCTTTCTTTCGTTTTAATCATTATGTGCCTTTACACTGATTTTACACGAAGCATTTTCTCATAAAACAGTGTGTAAACGATCAGTTAAGAAAAAGACAAAGTATTGTTTACTTACTTATCGTTCGTCTCTCTCCTCAAATTGATGGGAAAGGGTGTATTTTCTTGATGACTGGAAAGAGGATTATGAGCACCGCAAAGAAATCCTTCCTTCAGGATTTTCGAAAGGATTCTTACTCGTCTCAGCAAAAGTACCAGACTGATAACGGTCATCCAGAGTCCGCTTATATACATCTTTCAAGCAGTCTTAGCATGTGGCCGCCAGTCACGTGCGATTAAACAGCCATTGTCCACCTCCTGTTAGTGAGTGGCACAATAGAAAAGGTATTATTGCTACGTGAACTGTCTGGGGGCTTCCTCTGTGGCTTTTCTCATGATGTAGGCTACATGGTGAGATCCTCTGTTGAGGAGGTGTATTGCTCCTGAGAAGAAAAATCCCTACACAATAAAGGAAATGTACATCGCTCTCAATGGCTGGAATAGGAATTCAAGGACATACGGTGAAATAAGTAAAGAAAGGAAAGTTCGAAGAAATATAAAGAAATTTATTAGGGATTTATAACAGACATTCGACCTTTAAAGAGAGATGCATATTTATAGCTTCCATTGGGATCTCGTTGCTATATAAATATATATGTCGTTTAAGCCTTATTATCATTCAGTAGACGATTGATAAAGGAATAATATTTTGCATGGGGAAAGAGTTTTATCATTTATAGCTCTTCCGGTTCTGTTCCTACGCAGCTGGCAAACGTCAATGAATAATGTCCGATTTAATGTAAACTTAAATGCTCACTAGGGTCTGAAAAGTGCTACTCTCATACAGCAAGACAGCGTGTTTTTTATCATTATATATTCATTAACATCATGATGAATTAATTGGAGTAAGATCGGGGGAGGAGGGGGCGGGTACAGAGAAGCCAACCAATCCCAAGCGTGGGGCCCCGCGATGCTGGAGGGTCTCAAAAATATGATGTATAATTTTTTTTGCAATTTTTTATATATAAATGTTTTAATTTTTTTCAATTTTTATATGCATATTTTTTAATATTTTTTTAATTTTTAATAATTTTTTAAATTTTTTATATATATATTTTTTTATTTATTTTTTCAATTTTTTATATGTATGTTTATTTTTCAATTTTTTATATATATATATTTGTAATTTTTTTTTCAATTTTTTATGTACAGGGTCTTTATAATTAAAGTTCCACTTTGAAATGGCCATAAAAAGAAAACTACTGGACAAAATGTTACCAAACTTGGTAATAGTTAACAGGAGGTCATGGGATTTTATTTTCCGCAAAACAAAAAATTAGTTCCAAAACTCACCACCAGCGTGGAATGGCGCTGTATGCAATATTGGGAAACGAAAGAAGACATGACGACATCAGTTGCAAATGTGTGTAATCGTGTCGAACATGAAACAATGTGCGGTGTTATGCAAATACGCAAAGCCTCGTCAACGGCTGACGGCAGGAGGAATGCAAATTAGAAGTACGCAAATGCGCTGTACACGTAATTGGATTTTCCACCCTAAAAGGGAGCCTCCCCGTCGGAGCTGTCATTGTTACGAGTCGACGATGACGGTAACCATGCAAGATCGTGCTTTTCTCATGAAGTGTTATTATGAATGCGATAGCAATGCGCGGCGTGCTTTGCAGAAGTATCGTACCGTCAGACGACTACGCCTAGGCCCAATGACACCGCAGGGTTTGAGGAAACTGATGGCAAAGTTTGAAGCCACAAGTTTGTTATCTGTTGCGCCTGGGCGGGGACAAAAGACTGTTGCTGTGGAAACCGAGGAGGCTGTAGCATTAACAGTAGAGGAAGCAACTATGGAAAGCACACACGGGACTTGCAGCGTAAGTGCTGTTGCACGTCGCATGGACTTACCATTGAGTACGGTGTACAAAATCAAACGTGTTCAACAACTGGAACAGAACGATCCTCCAGTAAGAGAATCTTTCGCGTTGGAATTCCTTGCACGGATGGCGGTGGATGAACAGTGGCCATGGAACATTTTGTGGACGGATGAGGCCCATTTTTACCTCAATGGGGATGTGAACACCCATAATTGCAGGATTTGGGCCAAACAAATCCCTCATGCTATCCACCCAGTTCCATTGCATTCTCCGAAAGTCACCGTTTGGTGTGGTATGACACCTCGTGTCATAACTGGATCGTTCTTCTTTGAAGAGCAATCGCCAGCTGGGCCCGTGACTACCACTGTGACTGCTGTTCGCTTAGAGTCGATGTTACGACGTTTCGTGATACCGGAACTTCAGGAACGTGGCATTTTAGACACCACGATTTTTATGCAGGACGGGGCTCCACCGCACATTTTTACATGTGTGAAACAGTTACTTCAGCAACATTTCACGGATGACCGGATTATCAGCCGCCACTTCCCCATGGCTTGGCCACCCCGGTCACCAGATCTCAACCCCTGTTACTTCTGGCTATGTGGTTACCTCAAAGCCACTGTAACATCCAGAATTTGGCGGAATTGAAAACTGCCATACACCGACATGTCCGTAACATTCCTCCTGATATACTACGAGCTACTGTTGAGAACGCAGTACTGCAATTTAACTTGCTTTCTGAAAATGGTGGCCGCCACATTGAACATGAGTTGTAACACGTGTTCGACACGATTACACACATTTGCAACTGATGTCGTCATGTCTTCTTTCGTTTCCCAATATTGCATACAGCGCCATTCCACGCTGGTGGTGAGTTTTGGAACTAATTTTTTGTTTTGCGGAAAATAAAATCCCATGACCTTCTGTTAACTATTATCAAGTTTGGTAACATTTCGTCCAGTAGTTTTCCTTTTATGGCCATTTCAAAGTGGAACTAGCCCGGTGGCGCAGTGGTCTAAGCGATGGCCTCTGATCATTCGTCCGTAAGGGGTCCGGGTTCGAATCCCGGTGAGGCATGGATGTTGTGTTTGTCTTACGGCACTGGCTCTCTCCCTTCCCTGGAACCAGTGACCCTAAATTAGGGACGGGCGACTGCTTATAGCCCATTGAGTTGCTCACGGTGGTCGTTAAACCTCCAATCAAAAAAAAAAAAATCAAAGTGGAACTTTAATTATAAAGACCCTGTATATATTTTTTATTTATTTTTTCAATTTTTTTATATATTTTTTTAATTTTTTTTCAATTTTTTTTATATATATATATATATATAAATTTTACTTTTCTCTTGTTTTATTCTGAAAAAAAGAGAACAGTCATAGAGCGAGGGATAAATTGGGTGTTCTGGGTTTGGAAAGATTTGCGGGCATAATTCCGCCCGAAGTCGAAATACGTCATCTACAAGCATGAATTTACCAGTTTAAATTCAGGCTCACTAAATATCGTTTTAAAAGTAATATTACTTAATGCTACACTACAACTGAGCTAAGAAATTGAAATGTTATTTCAAGCCAATTTTTTTTTGATGTAATGAACATTCAGCTCTTTATTTTTTTTTTTTGATTGGAGGTTTAACGACCACCGTGAGCAACTCAATGGGCTATAAGAAGTCGCCCGGCCCTAATTTAGGTTCACTGGTTCCAGGGACGGGAAAGAGCCAGTGCCGTAAGTCAAACACAACATCCATGCCTCACCGGGATTCGAACCCGGACCCCTTACGGACGAATGATCAGATGCCATCGCTTAGACCACTGCGCCACCGGGGCGGCTCAGCTCTTTAGTTCGGTGTTTTATAGGAATGACTCCCCATCTTTCCCTTAAAATTCCTTTTCTCCCCATTAAATTTAGCTTAAGAGGTAATCACAGGGCTATTATCGTACGAGTAAAATGGCATTGGAAAACGTGTTTTACGAGACATGGGAATAGATTTCATCTATGTTCGGACTGCCTGTAAGCGAAGTAACTGTCAATGCAGTGGAATCTGCGATATGCGACAGCATATTCCGCACCTTATAAAACATAAATGCTAATTAAATCCGCACCACGAATTAACCTTACATAACATGTTAAAGTACTGTGGTTCTGAGGTCATCTTTATAAAAGTTCCGACTTTTCTTTCAACTTTTAACATCAGCCATTTCCTCCCCATCAGGGTATCACAAAAACCCTCAGTATTAAATTTCATCTTGATAGCCATAACAGTTTTTGAGATATGGCGACAACAAACCACACACACACACACACACACACACACACACACGCATATAGAGACACCTGTGACGTACTACAGAGGTGAAAGCATGTGTCAAGACAACAAATCTGCAGCGCGACATTCTGTCCGCGTAGCTCAGTTGGGAGAGCGACTTACTGCGGAGTGAGGGAACACGGTTTCGAAGTCAGTCGCGGAGGAGCTTGTGCTTTCACGCACCCCTATGAAAATAAGTAGTCAGATCCTGCTCAGGGGGAGCCTAGAATCGGTATTTCTGTTGAAATCTGGAAGTCAATTTGTTCTTGCGGTTACAATAATTTTGTATACGTTAAAGGAAAAGAGAGTAGAAATGCGGGGTTATGTTTTAAGGATATCCAACAAAGTTAGTTAGGGGTCAAACCCGATGCTGTTCGAAGGGTCCGTGCAACTCTAAATTCGCCACTGGTTAAGATGTTAGTTTTCTACAGTTTATTCGGCCCAAACTGCTCAAAAAAGTTAAAACTATTACAGAACAAGAAATTGACATCAAATTTTCGGGTGAAATTCTTTTGAATCTTTCTCGACACGAAATGTTTTTTTTTAAGATTTTCAGAAGAAAAATTCAGCAAAAAAGAGAAAGCATTTACGCCTCATAAAGAAAACCCACGCATAATTTAAAATGTGCAATGTAAGCAGTGTCCTTCATGGTGTATTAAACCGGTTGAAAAAATATCAAATGGATTTCTACAAAATCAGTAAAACATCCACAAAAAGAAACAGCTATTTCGCACACGAGCGCTTGAAATGTGGGTTACGAAAAAATGACAAATTGTGCATAAAACATTTTTCGTAACGTAAGAGATCCAAGGCAAAAGAGATTTTTCAAATCGGGTTCTTGGGAACGAAGACACAGCTCGAAATATGGTACCAACAAAAACGAACTCTTACACCCCCTAGTGGCAATACTGTGTGATACAAAAAATGGCAAAAATATGGAAAAAAAGTCCTATCAGTGACAAACAAGTTTTTAAATCGTACTTTTAGAAGCGGAGATATTTCCATTTCAGAGATTTACATCAAAGCCCTCTAGCGGAAAAACTAAATGTTATTTTGAGGAAAAAACACACAAAAAAGATTTTCACGGTGAGCGGCATGTGACTAAAGCAAGTTAGAAAAATCATGCAATGCATTGATTATGATACGCTTTCCAACATACCAGAAATCATTACTCAAGTTATGAGGATAATGGCTGGGGAATAAATCTTGATTCTGTGCCCTGACCTTTGACCTCATTTCGATGATATTAAACAGAATTAGTTCAGTATACCTCCGGAACAACATACTAAAGTTTTGTTACTATACAAACATTTTTACATAAGTTATGACGCATAAGTGCAATTGAATGGATCCGGCACTTATGTCCTGACCTTGGACCCATTTCTTCCATTTTCAATAGGGTTCGTCCCCAGGTGGTTCCCTAACACATACTAAAATTTCATCGAAATCGAACCATTTTTACGCGAGTTATCGTGCTGACGGACAGGCAGACAGACGGACAAAGCTGGAGCATATACGCTTCTTCAACTTACGGTTGGAAAGCGCAAAAAATATTTTTTTTTTAATTTTTAGAAGCGAACATACGATGGCAGTTATGTTAAAAAGAAGAAATATGCACTTAAGCACCTAGTGACAAAACAGTTCGGCACAAAATAAAGCAAAATGCAAGTAAAATATTCCCCGCCGTTACCTCTATCTAACACAAAAAGAATTTCTTTTAAAAACCCAATTTTCAGAAGCAGAGATTTTGAGAAAAAACAAGACATACATTTACGCTCTTAGAAGTAAAATATCAGATCGTTCGGAAAATAATATTCAATTTTTCTGAGGTGCCACATTCAACTCTCCCGCGTGCCGCCCCAGTGGCGCAGTGGTCTAAGGCGCTGGCCTCTGATCATTTGTCCGTAAGGGGTCCGGGTTCGAATCCCGGTCGGGCATGGATGTTGTGTTTGTCTTACGGCGCTGGCTCTCTCCCTTCCCTGGAACCAGTGACCCTAAATTAGGGACGGGCGACTGCTTATAGCCCATTGAGTTGCTCACAGTGGTCGTTAAACCTCCAATCAAAAAAAAAAAAAACTCTCCCGCAGTGCTTGCAGACCAACCAGCTTGCAACGCCATTCGTACGAGTTGAAGGACGACTCAGACGCCCCATACACGCCATAATCGGTTGAGTTGCAGTAGTTGCTACTCGTGTGAGAGTGGTCTGTGCAACATGTTAGGAAGGAGTGAGTTGCGGGTGATTCTGCTTCATGAGTCCAAATTGGATCGTAATGCGGTATAAACTTACCGTAATGTGGTCGAGGCATGGAGCGAGGTGGCAACATCTGAACGTACTGTTCGTCGGTGGTGTCAAAGGTTTCGTTCTGGTGACACGAGCCTACAAGACGAGGAGGGCCGAAGACGACATTCGGTCATTGATAAAGACGCTTTGAGGGTAAATGTGGAGGCAAATCCCCGAGTCACAGTCAGAGAACTCGCCAAACAGTACAATGTGTTGGTGTCAACCGTTTCCGAATATCTCCACCAAATTGGCAAGGTCAAGAAGCTCGATACGTGGGTCCCACACGAACTGACGGAGCATCAGAAACAACAACGGTTTGAGATGTGCAGTAACCTTCTGCTTCTCAACAAAAAGAGCCTCTACTTGATCGCATTGTAACTTGTGATGAAACGTGGGTGCTATGCAACAACCATAAGTGATCTTCGACAGTGGCTGAACCATGGCGAACCACCGAAACAACATACTAAACCAAGGTTGACGCCATACAAGGTTTTGTTGAGAGTGTGGGGGACTGTTCACGGTGTCATACACTGCAGGTTCTTGAATGCTGGAGAAAGCATTACCTCAGGCACATATTATGAAGAAATTGGCCGAATGCACCAGAAGTGTTCCAAACAGCCATCTTTGGTAAACAGGAAGGGTCCTATCCTCCTCCATGATAACGCGAGATCACACGTGTTACAAATGACGAAACAAAAACAATGCAAACTGAGGTTCGAAACCCTCCCACATCCAGCCTACTCGCCTGACTTAGCACCTACCGATTTACACCTCTTCATGCATTTTAGCAATTACACGAAGGGAAAGATCTTCAGAAATCAAGAGATGGCCGAAATTGCATTCCAGGACTTTCTTGCATCGAAGGAGCCAGATTTCGTCCGGTCTGGCATTGAAGCAATTGACACTCGCTGGAGAGGTGTGTAGCTGCTGAAGGCGCCTATTTAGAATAAAACAAGGTTGCGTGCTATGAGGTATGTCTCTTTCATTTGTACCCTACAATTTTAACATGTTTGTAATTGTAGAGATATGGTGTCCACAGACGGACGTGTGTAATAATACTATAAGGAAACCAAAGAGACAAAACATTATTACCCCTGCTTAATACTTGTATGATGTTGGTCCTCCGCTTGCGCCAAAACGGCGCTTACCGGGCGAGGGGACATGTACATGTTCTAACGATGTCTTGTGGTATCTTGTACCACCATGTTACTAGCAGATCCTCTTGTAAGTTACGTGGTTGAACAGCTACAGATCGGATTTGCTGTTCCAATACAAACCCCTGATGCTTGATAGGATTGATGTATGAGGAATTTTGAGGTCAGGGGAATACCTGGAACTCTTCCACATGTTCCGCAAAGCATTCTCGAACAACCCGAGCAGTGTGGCTTGACGCATTATCCTGTGAAAGAAGGCACCATGAAAGGGGAATCCCGTTGTCATGAAAGGATGTACCTGGTCTGCAATGATGTTTAGGTAGGTGGTAGATGTCCTAGTTTTCCTGCACATGAATGACCGGACACAGGGTTTCCCAGCAGAACATTTCCCACTTCCTCCACCGGCTTGTTTTCGTTCCACGGTGTATCCTGGTGCCAACACTTCGCCAGATAAACGACACACACGTAACCGACCGTTCACATGGTGCAACAGCAAGCGATATTCATCGGACCGGCGACCTTCTTCCAGTCATTCAAGACCCAGTTTTAATACTCGCATGTCCATTGCAGGAGCTTTCGACGGTGATCCGAGGTTAGCATGGGCACTCGGAGTGGTCTGCGGCTATGCAGCCCCATTTTCAGCAGGGTTCGATGTACTGTGTGTTGTGACTTGTGACACATAACTCTCATCACCAGCATTCAAATTACCGGCAAGTTGCGTCGCAGTATTCTTTCTGTTCGCTCGTACCATACCAGATAGCCTTCGCATCCATGAGTCATAGCAGTCCCTCACCTGCCAGCGGTTCGTGGTTTTTTCCTCCTCGGGGCACTTTTTGAAGGTACTAACCACGGCTGATCGTGACAAACAAACAAACCTCGCCGTCTCGGAAATGCTCCGACCCAGTCGTCTGGTTAGTATAATTTAGCCTTTATCAAACTCGCTGCCTTTCCCATCTGAAGAACAAGAATAACACTATTAACAGAGTTCAGTATCAGGTGTTATAACGAAGTAAATTTCTCCGTCATTTCTATCCGCGCCAGGATTCGAACCCGGGTCCCCTCATTCCGGAATAAGTTGCTCTACCAATTGAGCTACGCGGACGTTTGTTCTGAGTATTATCTGCCTTTATGTCGTGTGCGTCCTGCTGGCCGGTACGTCACATCTCCTGGTACGTTACAGTGTTAGTTATACCGTTTCATGATCTTCACACGTTTACCTGCAATTGCATCGATTTGCATAAAGATGTCCCAGTCATAATATTTTGGCTGTTCGGTGTATGTACGTCTTTCCAAAATCGGTGTCGCACGATTGGTCGACAGTAACGATTGGCCGGCAGCACGATTGGTCGACATAACGATCAGTCGACCGTAACGACTAGTCGACAGTAACAACTGGTTGACACAACGATTGGTCGAGATAACCATTGGTTCAAAGGATTATGGTTTACATTCGCTGCGGTACCTCTCAGAACGTATTGACCTCTCAAAACGTAACGATCCTTTTTGGAAATAATATCTTTTAGAATCTAGTCCTCAGAACGACAGCATGTAGTTATAACACATTATTTCCAAATAGGCCCACGTGTCATCTTTTGTACTCTAAGTGAAATCTATATAGAGGGCCTTCTTAACGATGTTATTTCCGAAAGGGCCCCGTGGCACTTTAGGTATAGGCACCTTGGGGAAACTGCCACACATAATTCGGAAACTCAGAAAATTGCCACACATTCAAAGCGTTTCTCGGACGAACGGCGATTTGTGCTCGTCCCCTTAATGAAAACCATGTGGCAATTTTCCGGTGGGGAAATTTTCCTGTGTGTGGCAATTTTATGGGCTGCTGAAAGATGTGTAGCAATCTTCCGGTGGGCAATTTAAAGCCAAACTGTTTGCACTTATTCAATTTTTTTCCAAGTTCCGTTGACCATTTTATATCGACCAATGTCGACTAATCGTTATATCGACCAGTCGTTACTGTCCACTAATCGTTATGTCGATCAAACTGCTTTCGACCAATCGTTACTGTCGACTAATCATTACTGTCGACCAATCGTTATGTCGACTAATAATTTCTGTTGACCGATCGTTATGCCGACCAATCGTTATGTCGACCAACCGTTTGTCGACCAATCGTTACATACCCTTCCAAAATACATGCTAAAATGAAGATCGACAGCATGTAGAGCAACTTGATGCGTTTGATTACGGACAATATAGGACACACAACACAAAAAGAACATGAAATGTTCATACAAAAGCTGTGGCGTTGCACTTTCGGTGCCCGAACGAAAGAACACCTCGTTGACCCAGAATAAATGAGAAGTACAAAATCTTTGAAGTCACGGATCATTATATGAGCCTGATGAGGTCCAGCATTGTCATTCACAAATAGGAAACTATAGCTTTAGCACCGTGAAAAGATGTCACAGTTCCCTTGACGATATCGTCTCTGCACACGCTGGCGTTTATTTGCCCTCGAGAAACATACGGATCTGTGCGGCCATTGAAGTAGATACATCCATACACCATGACAGAGACGCCGCGGAATGGATGCATAGGTTGGAAAAAATGCAGAATGCGGCTGGTTCCTGAGATCTTTCGGGCATGTAGTCGCCGACTATACGAATGTAGACCAAATCTAGACTCATCGCAGAATAGCAGTCTTTGCCATTCTTCTTGCCGCAATAAGTTGTATCGCGCCCACGCACGTCCATCTTGCCACGTTGCCGCATACAGTGGTGTTTGGCCCAAAGAACATCTCGACAGCAGACCTTCTTGACGCAATCGATTACAGACCGCTTGATTACTTGCCGCGACACCGATGGCATTTCTCAGTGAATCTGGTATGCGGCGACTATACACTCTGGTGTTTCTGCGAGCGTTTATTGTGAAATACTGGTCTTACCGGGTAGGAGTTCTCAAATGACCACTTCTCGTTCGTTTTGCGACATCTCGACAACTCGTATGGAGTCGCCTTGTCACGTTTTGGGATACAACAACACCTGCTGCAACATCTGCCTCTCTGAGCCCGTACGGTAGCATTTAATGACCCTTTTGCTTGTACATATTATAGATAGTTGTATATCGTTTGGCGAGTCTAAACGGTTTGGTAAAACGTTACTTCCGGCTACGATTTTGTCATTTGGAATAAACATGGGAACCGTGTTCCTTGGTTTCCTGATTGAGTTCGACTCTCCCGTCCAGGTGAGAGAACGCCAACGATAATCCTTCATTTTGTGCATGTAGTGCCTTTGAAACCCGTGACGCCGTAACGCTTTTATGGGACTGTACGGTTAGATGGCAATGTACCATCGGCGCTGTTTCAACGTTTTTGTGAAGTGATTTTCCTCTTTGGTTGAGTGTTCATAAAAGATTGATCGGAGAATGTATGAGTTTTTTAAAACATTTCTTTCTTAGTTCCGATTTTGCATAGCCAGAAACATAATGTATTCACCATAAATAAACAGATCTCAATTTAAAAATTATGTAAAAAGAAAAATGAAAAACGTCCAGATAATGAGAAAGACTTAGTGCTGATGCAATATGTAACATGGTTGTTTGAAACGACGAACACCAAGTCAAATGCTTCGAAGCTTCGTCTATCATGCATTTCGTTTTCAGAAAATCAAAGTATGTCAAGATATCTAGGAAAGCAAATATTTGTGTTCAAATTCTCATATGGGAATTCTCAAGGAAATCAAATTTCGAAATTTTATCATTAGTTTGAAAGCCTTCTATTCATTAAATCCTGTTTCTAGGATTGTTTGCCATTCATTTTTTTCAAGGAAATGTCAAAATGAAATCTTCAAATAATCGTCTTCGCTGGGAATCGGAAATATTGAAGGGCTTATTTCATCATAAATGAGGAGCGATTTTAGATGCAAGAAAAGCAAATGGAAAATTTTTTTCTGTCAAATGCAGTCCAGTCTTACAATATTGCGAAATAGTTTTTCACAGACATACATATTTCCTACTGTTTGCATTTTTAGTTATAATAGTGGTTTTTATTTTAAAAATTAGGGAGCAGCATTTTTTATTTATTCAGCTCATCAAATGGAAAAATCCGAAGAAGGATTTTGCATAACTCTTCTTTCCATACTAAATGTTTTTCTGTTTTTAGATTATTTTTGATGCTAGAAGCAGGTAAGGATTCAAATTCCATTAAAACATCATTTGAGAAAGCCACAGATAATTGAAAAGCAAAACCTGTCGGTCAGGTATGCAGACGTATTTTCAAGTAAACTGTAAATCACTATTGGCTCTGTTAAGGAGAATTGCATCGATTCTTTTGTAAATTATTTAAATCGGTCTGATGATTCGTAATGAAAACTGGACGTGAAATTCAACATTTACCTTTTGTTCAAACCTGTCGTCACACACACTGGTCACAAAAAGTCAGGACTATTGCAGTTTTGAAAGGAAAACATAGTAATATGCAAATTTAGCGACTATTGGAGATCGATTATCAGCGTGGGTAGTTATGTCTTATGTAAATTAGCATCATGACAATACAGCACGTGGCGTGCGAGATCCGATAAAAGTATCTTACGAACGGTGGAAAACGGGTCGTTATACCGATGGTTTAGAAATTTGCTGAATGTACTGAATATATTGACTTCAGTGTAAGAATAATCTGAAATGATGTCCAGATGACGTTTAGGCATTGACAACAGATATAGGGTTGTTGGCATGTTACAGGAAGGTATACGGCAGATCGATGTGGGTGCTACTTTAGGAATTTCGCAAAGAATAGCAAGTCGACTACACACAAGATTTCTACGACATAGAAATGTAACAGATCTACCCAGAAGTGGTGGCCCGTGAATAACCAACAGGAAACAAGATCCCCACTTGACAGTAAGTGTTCGGAGAAGGCCTAGCATCACCTGTAGCCAACTCCAGAAATCACTTTGAGCTGCTCCTGGTGTCATAGTACATACTCAAATGGAACGAAACCGTCTTCACTAGTACGGACTCAAATCAAGGAGGCCGCTGACCTGTATAACATTGAAATTAGCTCATTGTCGTCAAAGTGCACCTGGGTCCAGCAGTACATGCATAGAATACAGAGTGGCACCACGTACTTTTCACAGACGAATCCCTTTTCGTTCTTTACCCTGATACTCGAAGAGGACGCATGTGGATGAGATCCGGCACACAAATGCAACCACAGTACGCAACCGTTCGGCCATGCAAGTGGCAGTCAGTTCTGGTATGGGCAGGAGTGTGTTTTAATAGCCGTACTTCCTCGTATGTTTGACAAGGAAACATGATCGCTTCAGTGTACCGAAACGAGATCATTGTGCCCATTGTGACTGTTTCACACTGCTACTGGACGTACATTTCGTTTTCTCGATGACAATGCAACCAGTCACGGTGCCTGGAGCGTGGTTCAGAACCTGGGAAATCAGGGGATTGAATCGTCATAACTGCCTCCGAGGTCTCCTGATTTTAATATTACTGAGAATATTTGGAACGCTGTTCAACGACGTCTAAATAACCACGTTCCATAGGGTACGGTTATGCTGCAGCCTCGCTGCTGGCACATCGCCGAGCTGTGCACATGGATTCCTGGTGATGATGAAACAAACCCATAAATCTTTACAGGCTCATTTATCGTGGAGCAGCGATGCAATCTGCGCTGCTCGCTGCGATCATTGCCACAGCGATGATATCAAACTGGTTTGTTTTTCGAGCCTCGACCATCGCCAGGCATCCTCAAACTTACGCTGTGATTAGTTTTCCTTCAAAGCCACTCTTCCTGTCCATTGACCCAATTTCACAACCGAATGTGAAACTGCGCAGTCATCTCTCTCGTATCTTTAAAAACCGTGTTGTGTTTTTATAGAAGCAAGTTTTATTTGTGGAGTTTTCCTGTGACTTGAACTGTGATTTGAACTTTTATTTTTTTGAACTTCACCTTGGATTGATCAAGAGTTTTCCTAGCATAAGGCTTCTTCATGTGTCTCAGTAAGGGACAGGCTTCATCACCTATGAACACAAAGGGGGCTTGGATGTCAGTATTTGGCAGGAAGTTATCTTCAGGAATGTTAAGCACAGCCTTTTTCATTCTGTCATATAAGGCAGACTTTGTAAAAGTGTCCCCATCACTTTGTTTTCCGTAGGCTCCTACCTCAATGAAAATAAATCTACAGTGTGCATCACCGACATCCTGCAGAACTATTGAAAAGTAGCTATTATAATTAAAGAACACGGAGCCTTACCATTGAGGGCGAAGTATTCGTATGTGCTTTCCGTCGATAGAACCTAGCCAGTTAGGGAATCCCCATTTCTTGTAAAACATATCAGCGATTATTTTGAATTCTTCTTTAGTTGGTGGCTTCATATGCAGTGGTTGTAAAACTTGCCATAACACTGGTAAAGTCTGTTTGACTAAAAAATAAAAGCGGTGTGAACAGCTGCAGGGTAAATGCTCCATGGCGAGCATCACAACTACATGCTAGCAGCGAGGCGCCTGAGCGAGCATCAAAGTGCCAGCAGCGAGACTGCAGCTTAAACGTACACTTATTACTCAGGTACACTGGGAAACTTCAGTAACGTCTTGCCTGTACTATGAGATGATCTGTCATTGACACTCATAAATGATGTCATTGCAAGTATGCCTCGTAGGCACCAAGACTTTCTTCGACACAGACGGTATGTTACCGGATACTGAGTTCCACAGGTATGGACATTCCCCGAATTTACCGTTTTGTTTGTATTGCAGTTCTTTGTTGTGTGCAATTGAACAACAAATTGTTTTTGTAAGCGCACTCTTTATTGTTTGTGTTACGTAGCCTTACTGATGTTATTTCAATGAATGTTACTTGAGTCAGATGCACATATCCTTCATTTCATGCATTATCCCGAACTTTTTTGTGACCAGTGTATTTGTATGATTACTAGTATAAAAAAAACTGTGGTACTTATGCTTTTACTTTGCGTGGCTGTATGAAAATCTATATGGTCACAACGTTGCTGCGAAAATCCTTCGAATTTTAGACAAGAAAGAGCCGATTCGGAAATCAATCGTATTTTTACATTATTTATTTTAATTGATGATCTGTTTTTGCACGAAACATCATCCAGTCCCTGCTCACGGTAAAGCCTCACTTTCAACTTCATCGATTACTTCTTTTCAGTTCTTCTTATCTCCGTGTTGATTCGCGATAGAATTGGAAGAAGGGAGAACAGGCAAGGTGGAAATCTCCGAAACCATAATTTTAAAGATATCAGACATTTTGAAAGTTCTCCCTCACTTTGTGTAAAGTTGAAGAATAAGATAAAAATGTGTGTGAGTAAAACTGGAGCGTACTACTGGTGCTTGCTCATTCTTAGCCACTACGATTGCATCACCCACGGTAACATCTGCACGGGTCAGTTTTGTCACCGCATGCTTTCTTTTTTTAAAGTTTTGTGCAATAGAGCTTTGGCAAAACTGTCACTGCACCTTGATGCCAAATGTTGTACTCGCATGGGAAGACGTGAGAATGGGTAAAATCCAGGAATGAAGCAATATTCTGAGGTGCCAAGATTAGGTAAGGTGAACACCCAAATAGTAGAACACCGAACCGAGCTGACACTTAAGAGAGAATAAATTTAAAGGTCTCTTGATCTTGCAGATTTCCAGCCAAGTCTGAGACCAGCTGTCATGAATTGACCATTGGGCATTCGCTGGACGACGGGTGTGACGATGTATGAATCAAATGAACAGTCAAGCAGAGATAAGCTTACTGGAGTAGTCCAACTGGGAGAACAGCCGCTCCGGTGTGAAAAGTTGTTGGTTCGAATCCCACTGTCTACAGAAGAAAGGTTATATTCGCCACCCGAACGAAAAAGAACTTCCTGGCCGTAAGGATGGAAAACAATATTGCGTGATAGTTCTTCCGCACAACGTACGTAAATAATAAATAAATACTTATGCATGGAAATGGTAGCAGAGTTTAGCAGTCGGTTGGTCCTAAACCTGTTGAGCAATTTTATGCCCCGCCTTTCTCAAGAATGGAGGGATGATGTAATGTATGAGTCAAATGGACAGTGAAGCAGCGATAAGCCTGTCGCCGTATTTCAATAGGAAGAACAGCAGCTCTGGAGTAGGAAAATGTGGGTTCGAATCCTCTGACAGCAAAGAAAGATTATAAGGGAAGAACTGAGAATGGTAAACGCCCTCATGAGGTGATGTCCCACTTCTGTTTTCGTGAGGAAAAGTATTTTCTGACGAGGACTGTATTTTAAATTTGAGCAGTTTTACGTTCCTTTGTTCATAGATGTGTATTGAAGTAGACTATTACCACTACACAATTGATTCACATACTAACACTTCCCCAGTGATAGAGTGGTACGAAGCGTTGAGTTCTAATTATTATTCCGAGATCGGACCGGGTTCAAATTCAGTTTGAGACATGGCTGGTGTGCCTGCATTACGGCACTGGTCCTCTACTTTCCCCGAAGGCAGAGTCCCTAAATTAGGGACGGATGGCTGCTTATAGCCCTTTGAGTTGCTCACTGTGTTATAAATAATTTATGACTGCAAAAACTTGTGATGTTGAGATTAAATAAATTTATTTATTTAATTTTTGCTCCCTGTGGTCGTTAAACCCTTAAACAAACAATATATATATATAATCGAGAGATTACCCTGGTACTCTTTGTAGATAATTTATGCTACGCATCTTTTGCACGCCCAGATTTTGATTGGTGTAAAATAAAGCGAGTGGTTCAAGAGTATACATTTACTTATGTAAACACATTTCATTTATTCACGTCACTCACGACCACACCGAATCACCCTTACACCGATGAAATGCGATGTGGTTAGGAAAGTCCATCTGCGCATTTACAGGTTACATCCCATCGTGTTGTACACAATATTAAAGCTCACGTGAATAACCTGCTATTGGAATCCTCTCTCCGCCCCCCTTCCCAGCCAAATTTCGCTACGACGCACCGATCTGGAGATATTTGAGAAAATCAACCTAGATAGCTCACCAAATACTTCCGTTAGCTATTTTCGTTGCATTAAAATGTTTTACTTGGAATTTACTTTACTACTGTCGGGAAAGGTGCATAGCATCAAAATGCAGTTTTGTAATGGCTTTTGTCACATTTAGAAAAAATCCTCGTAATTTACGCAGATTTCAATGAGATATTTCTACGTTTATGTAAAACGTGCTGAAATAATGTTAGGCGATAGCTAAGTAAAATTCATTGTTGAGTGACAATGAAATTAATTATTGTTGTGTCACGATCAGATGTCAAAAACGATTTTGACAATGGAGCACCGTAACTGATTTTCGTCACATTGAAATTTTTTACTTGGGATTTACTTTACTACTGTGGGGAAGGACACACAACATCAAAAATTCAAATACCATGCCATTTTGTTCTTCACTCCGACACAATCATACCTTTTTCCCTTCTGACGGACATAATATCTTCATTTTTCTTGGGTAGTGGCGTTCTCGAAGACTATAGGGTTGTACGGACCTTTCTTTGTAGACTAGCCTTGAGCATGCCACTTTAATTCACACGTGGACGTTATTCCACGTACCATTGCGACAGCCAGTCAGTCAGTTGTGCTGCTTCCTTACTCAAATATCAGAAGTTCGTTTTGAAGCCAGAGTCTCGTTTTCAGCCACGTTTAGAAAAGTTAGGATTCTCAAGCCCTGGGCTGGGTTCAACTACCGATGAGATACGAACTTGCTTTTGTTCTTCGTTCCTAGTTCTTTTGCTGTTCTAGAGCCACCCTAAGTCAGGGATGTGTTATTCTGCTTCTTTATTTTATTTCTCATGCCCGACTTTATCGAAAGCCGACCATGAGGGTTGGTAAAGAATTGATAAGGATTTATTTATTTTTTTCCAAACTTTTAATTTATTTCAATCATTCACTTTTACACTATTTGCTAAATTTTATTTTTAGTTTAGCATGTGTCTCAGTAAAATTTAATATTTTATAGGTTATTGCGTTTATAAATTTCAGGATACGTAGTACAGATAGTTTCTGGGATCCAAAGTAGTTATAATTAAAACTTTGTAGATATCATACGTTTCTTTTACACAAAATTTTCACTTCCCCTTGGCGGGTAACCTGACCAGAAAGAACAACTTGGATCAGGTTGTATACAATTTATGCAGAAGTACCCCTTTAGAAAAAAAACTCTATAGAGAGGCTCGTGTTTCATAAAATGTAGGGAAAAGTAAATAAATAAATAAAAAAATTTCTTTTGAAAAGTAATAAAGGTTAATGACATGATAGTAGAAGAAGGAAAGATTTTCAACATGCAAAAATTTATTTTTGGATTCTTAATATTAAAGTTATTAAGAATAATTCCATTTTTCTTTATTTTAAATCTAATATTAGTGTGTTTCATATTATACTGCAATTTATCACTTTTTAAATTAAATTTCAATGTTTCAAATATTTTACTAAAATTTACATTTCTAAATATTAATATTTTTAATACAATATTTTATTGAGAACATTGTTACCTTTTTTGTAGACTATTGGTTTTAATAAAATCCATTTTTTAAAAGTTTTATGTATTCCAAATTTTCGTGTTTCAAATTTTTATAGTCGGAGAACATATTTAATAGCTAATTTAATTTGTTCCGTATTCTTATGCTTTTGATTATATGATATTAAATTCCTATTTTTTCATAGATTACATTTTGTTGTAGCTATTAAATAATGAATTGCATTATTCTTTAAATTGTTAAATTTTAGTGGAACATGATATAAAATTTGATTATGTGTGAAATCTTCTATTAAATTTAAATACGGTTTATATCAATTCCTGCCGCTCCTTGTTGAAACAAGTTAGTAAAATCATGCAATACACTGATTATAATACGCTTTCCAACATACCAGAAATCATTACTCAAGTTATGAGGATAATGGCTGTGGAATAAATCTCAGTCCTGTGCCCTGAACTTTGATCCCATTTCGATGATATTCAACAGAACCGGTTCAGTATACCTGCAAAATAACATGATAAAGTTTTGTCGCAATCGCAGCATTTTTACGTCAGTTATGATGCATAAGGGCTGTGGAATAGTTCCCGCTCCTGTGTCCTAACCTTAGACCCCATTTCGCCAATTTTCAATAGGATTCGTCCCCAGGCAGGCCCCTACAACACATACTAACATTTCATCCAAATCGAAGCATTTTTACGTAACTTATGACGCATAATGGCGATGGAAGTGATTCCGCTCCTGTGTCCTGACCTTTGACCTGATTTCGCCCATTTTCAATAGAGTTTGTCCCCAGGTAGTCCCCTACCACATACCAAAATTTCATCGAAATCGAACCTTTTTTACGTTAGTTATGACGCATAAAAGCAGTGAAATGGATCCCGCTCCTGTGTCCTGACCTTTGACCCTATTTCGTTCACTTTCAATAGAGTTCCTTCCCAAGTGTTCCCCTACCACATACTAAACTTTCATCGAAATCGAACGATTTTTACTCGAGTTATCGTGTGGACGGACATACGCACACAACGCGTGACGTAATGAGGCAGATGGGAATCGCGACCATCTGCTCGCAAGAGTGTGACGTCATAAAACTTTAATAGGATCCACACACAACGCGTGACGTAATGAGACAGATGGCGTGACCGCGAGTCAACATCTCAGTCGCGAGATTGTGACGTCATAAGATTTCTAAGCATGTGTAACATTAATGGAACGACGCCATGACACTAAAAACCTGGTAATTCGGGGTGGTTATTTAACGCACTAAACCAATTTTCCTAAAGTTGAAATCAAGCTAAATCGATTTCTAGTACCAGAAAACGGTAGGTTAACGACTTTCATCAAAATCCTTAGAGCCGTTTTCAAAATAAAATTTACATAGATACAAGAATTGCTCCTTCAAAGTGGACGTCAAGTAATTTTGCTTCCTATACTTCCAATAGAAAAACTTCTGTACCCATTTTCTTCACAATTAATGCGTTCCCAAGGATGAAAATTTGAACATCGATTAAAATAGCTACATTTTGTAACTTGGAATACTTAATATTTTCTAAAACATAACCATAATTATGAAATCCAACATTTATTTGTATATTGACGTCATCAAAGTACATGTCGCGCCGTATTATTTCTGGTTTCAACACCACCAAAGGAAACGTTATTGTTTTTTAATATAATTAAGGTTATGTTTTAGAAAATGTTAAGTATTCCAAGTTATAATATGAAGTTATTTTAATCGATGTTCAAATTTCCATCCTTGGGAACACACTAATTGTGAAGGAAATGTGTACAAAAGTTTTTCCATTGGAAGTATAGGAAGCAAAATTACTTGACGTCCACCTTAATAGTATGTGATAAGAGCAATGGAATGGATCCCGATCCTATGTCCTGACCTTTGACTCCATTTGTACCATTTTCAATAGGGTTCGTCCACAGGTGGTCCTCTACCACATACTAAAATTTCATTGAAATCGAAGCATTTTTACGCACGTTATGATGCATAAGGACAATGGAATGCATCCCGCTCCTATGTCCTGACCTTTGACCCCATTTCACCCATTTTCAATAGGATTCATTCCCAGGTAGTCCCCTACAATATACTAAAAGTTCATCGACATCGGACCATATTTACGCAAGTTATGACGCATAAAGGCAACGGAATGGATCCCGCTCCTATTCCGTGTCCTCTAACCCAATTTCGTCCATTTTCAATAGGGTTCGTCCCCTGGTAGTCCCCTACCACATACTAAAATTTCATCCAAATCGAACTGTTTTTACGTGAGTTATCGTGCCGACAGACGGACGGGCGGACAAAGCTGGAGCATATACACTTCTTCAACCTACGGTTGGAAAGCGTAAAAAAGCAGAGTCAACCGCGCCTGGAGGATCCTATCCACTAAGAAATTCCTCCGGGAAACCCGCTGTTTCAAGTGCAAAGGGTTTGGGCACTATAAGGCCAAGTGCCCTGAGATCTTTGAGACATGTGCCCGCTGCAACCACAGATATTGGAAATGCACTAACAGCGCCTGCCGCCCCAACTGCACTCTGGCAAATGCTAAATACATGCTTAAACTGGAAACGGGGCATTCCAGTTTGGATGCGTCGTGCTCATGCCTTCAACGAGAGCTAAAGATCCAGAGAGGAAGAATTGACTACGGATGATGTAGTTGGCGACTATCATGGGACTGCGTGCCCAAGGAAGATGGGGACTTGGCTCCCCTGTAAATTGGATTCATTTTCGATATGACTCTTGGACTGTGAACTGTAACCTAAATGTGGTTTTACCTTTTAATGTGTGTCTGTAACTTGCTTTGTAACCATGTAACCATGTTAAATAGATTAAAGGCTTCGGCCCACGTAAAGAAAGAAAAAATGGCTGCGTGGCGAACCAATCTCCCAGAAGTCACTCAATAGAATACACGGTTCATCGTGTACGACCTCCCCAGTTCGCACCACCTGTTGGTGTGTCCTAATCGGCTGTTTCTTGATCGGATTTGGTACCGTAGCGTATACCGCAGGTAAACGCAAAGAGAGAGTTCAACTACAGTGGAGCCAGATGAAGTCTTCATCGTGCTCTTCCAACTACTCTCGGACATTTCTAGCTGTGTGACACTTCGCATTGTCGTGCTGGAAGTTCCCATCCGCCCCAGGGAAGACAATCAGCACATATGGGTGTACGTGGTCTGCAAGGATGGATTCATAAGGAATTCGGTCCACAGTGCCTCCCACAGGTATGAGTGGACCCAGAGAAAGCCACAACCAGCATTTTGGCGGTGCAGGACAGATGACTCATCCATCTTATACCAATTCCAAATATATTTCGCAAAATTACATTTGCCGCCCCGGTGGCGCAATGGTCTAAGCGATGGCCTCTGATCATTCGTTCGAACGGGGTCCGGGTTCGAATCCCGGTGAGGCATAGATGTTGTGTTTTTCTTACGGCACTGGCTCTCTCCCTTCCCTGGAACCAGTGACCCTAAATTAGGGACGGGCGACTGCTTTATAGCCCATTGAGTTGCTCACGGTGGTCGTTAAACCTCCAATCAAAAAAAAAAAAATTACATTCCATCAAAATATGGTCAGTTGTCTCCAGAAGTCCACAGTACTTACAATTTGGATCATTTGACCAGTGAACTTTATGTAACCATATACAGTTTGGAACTATAATATGTGATATTTTAAAATTTAAATCACGAGAGTGAGTTCCTAATTTTCTTTGTGCTTGTTGATGCCAAATGGGTTGTACAAATGATGTATTTAATAAGGTTTCCTAGTTTTGTTTTATTTTCTAAGTTTAAATATCTATACATGTCTTTTAATTTATCATCATGAGTAACATTTTCAGTAATAGAGATGCCATTTAGTTTTTTCCAAAGATCTCGAAGATCAGTGTACATATTTCCACTTAAAAAAGGAATGTTTTTTTCATTTTCAAAGAACAAAAACACTCAGATCTCGTCCTACCTGAAATTTCAAAATTTTAAAAGCTGGATGTTGTTCATTTTGAAAATTTTTTCAAAGTGTTAAGAATCTCAAGATTTTACTTTTAAAGGGTAAACGATTCATGTCTGAACCACCGAAATTTACATCATTATATACACTGCTGGCCACCTAAAACGCAACACCAAGAAGGAAGCATCCGATTGGCCTGAAATTCGCAGCATGCGTCGCCCGCGAAAGGACATGCAAACGATTAGCATTGCAAGGCATATGCAGATCATGTGTGCCCGGCACGCCACCGAGAAGCACTATAAGAAGGGTGCTCAGAAGGTGGGTGTAAGTAGTGGAAGTGTGTTGTGCTGCCGGACCTGTGCGTGGGAAACTTCCTGATGCCTCGTCGCAGAATACGGCAGTCATTCCAGCACGTTTCGGAGTTCGACAGAGGAGGAATAGTGGCTTATCGCGACAGCGGTTTATCGTACCGAAACATCGGCGCCCGTGTGGGACGGCATCCAGCCACAATGAGACGAGTATGGATTCGGTGGGTGCAGGAGGGACGGACGGACTGACGTGAGCGATTGCCGCAGCCGCGGCACAACACCGAACGAGAGGACTGGCATGTTGTGCGGCGGGCATTGACTGCTCGCACCGTCACATCACGAACGTTAGCGCAGGAATTAGGGTGTGTTGCGCAACAACCTGTGTCAGCACGTACCGTTCGACGTCGTCTGCAGGAGTGGGGACTTGTCGCACGGCGCCCATTGCTCCGATGACCACTGACGTTATACCACCGGCGAGTGCGGTGGCTGTGGGTAGTTGAACGCCGCACCTGGACTACGGAATGGCACGTCATTGTCTTCTCTGACGAATCCCGCTTCTGCCTGCAACACCACGATGGTCGGATCCGCATGTGGTGGCACCGCGGCAAGAGACTGTATGACGCCTGCATTATGCATCGCCATACCGATCCGTCGCCTGGCGCTATAATTTGGGGCGCAATTGGATATGACACCCGCATCCCTCTGGTATGCATCGCCGGTGCACTCAACAGCCACCGCACCATCTCCGACGTTTTGAAGCCTATAGACCTCCCGTACCTGCAGGACCTGCCAGCGGCCGCGTTTCAACAGAACAATGCACGCCCGCACGTGGCACGCATCGTGCAACAATTCTTCACGGCCCACCAGGTGTCACTGCTGTCGTGGCCCGCCTGTTCTCCCGATATGTTGCCCATCGAACACGTCTGGTCGCTGATCGGCAACCGAGTGGCCCGGCAAGCACCACCCGCGGATACGCCTGATGAACTGTGGCAACGTGTGGAAGCAGCCTGGACCGGCATACCCCAAGCCCACATCCAAAGCCTCTTTCGTTCGATGCCGCAGCGTGTAGCGGCCGTTATTGCCAGCCATGGGGGCCACACGAACTGTTGATGTCTGCGTGTTCCGCAAGTCGCACGGGCGTGTAAGCTCAATCGTTTCATCTTTGTATCTGTTGTTATGTGTCCAGTAAATCTGGCTTTGCTATCTCATGTCCTTCTTGGTGTTGCATTTTGGGTGGCCAGCAGTGTAGTATATTTCACGTTTAATTTTGTCACCCCTTTCCTCCCATATGGATCTAAGGGCTAATCTTTCTGCTCTTTGTAGCCATATTGGAAAGTAATGGTGTAGTTCTGACATAATAATAGAATTTAAAAAAATGTAAAATATGTATAATTTCAGCTTTTGAAAACACTGAAAAGTTTTTATTTTCTAGTTTATCATTGTATTTCTTCACGTTCGATAAAACATTCCTGCGCCGCCCCAGTGGTGCAGTGGTCTAAGAGATGGCTTATGACCATTCGTCTGTGAAGGGTCCGGGTTGGAATCCCGGTGCGGCATGGATGTTGTGTGTGTCCTACGGTACTGGCTCTCTTCCTTCCCTGGAACCAGTGGCCCTAAGTTAACGACGGACGACTGCTTGTAGCCCACTGAGCTGCTCACGGTGGTCGTTAAAGCTTCGATCAAAACAAAAAAAACAACAACATTCCGGCCATTTTGTGTGAGATTAGGGCCAGTGGTATCAAATGAATTACGAATATTTGAATTTGGGTGTTTGTAATTTTGAACAAATTTTGTTTTAGGTTCTTCCAATTTCGAAAAGGAAAACCTTTACTTTTATCTATATTCAATTCTGAGCCGAAAATGGAACTAAATTTTTTATATGTTTCTTCTACTTTCTTTACAGAGATTTCATCTTTTGCAAATAGAACCACATCATCCGCAAAATCGCAAAAGAAAGCGACTTCACCGATTCAGTCTATCTAGGCACTGCAAATCCTATTATATTCCTAGACGTTTGCGTTGGTGAACCACGCACACCAAGTCTGACTTGCATTTTTAAGAGTAAAACGGCCCATCTCTGAAGGCACCCATACCACCATAGACGTCTGAGATAATAGGAAGAATAAGAAAAAATTATGAAGAATTACAGCAGAGTAAAAAATCCTGTCCTGCTCAGTTCATTAAGGTGCTTTCGCTGAATTTCGCATTACAGTTAGTTCTGCGGAAAGCTGAATGTGCGGACATTATTTTCACGTGTACAAGGGTAGGTTCTAAACACGTGCTCTAGTAAGTTTCTTTCCGCTCTCATACACGTGTTTTGAAGGACGTCAAAAAGTTCTGGAAAACAGGCTTTCACTTCATCGCCTTCTCCACGTGAGTGAAATCTATTACCACTTAGTCCGCTCTCACGTTTCAGAAACACCTGTCATTTCCACCTGCGCCGCACAAAAGAGATTTTTCTCCGCTTTATCGTAAAATTTAACGGGTTTACATCCTGCCTGCACATCGTAATGATGAATGCGAAATAAGAAAGTGGGTAGCATCCCGTAAAATCAATTAATTAAGAAATCTGTCTAGGAAGCCATTACGACTTCAGTGTTTTAGAGATTCGACAATATTTAAAATAGGGTACTCATTTATTAAATGAGAGTGGAACAGATTTTTAGTGCGATATGCTCTCAGTTAAATGTCAGGAAAAATCTAAATGTGAACTATGTGTAAGGAATAAACACATTAGAGACAAATGACTTTTGATTGTTTGAAAGACAGTTTCTTAAAAATTGAAGACATTTTTAATGATTTAGGGCAGGAATTAGAAGTTGAAGTTGTTGAATTTGAAAAAAAGTGTTTTAGCAAGGGAGTGTCTGATCCCAGGTCTAAAGCTGCCGTTTTAGAAAAAGGGAGCTTGTAGATTTGAGTAAGGGAACTAGATAGGAAAGAAAAATAGAGAAAAACACTTAAGACAAAGGAGGGGATAGCATTTCTTTTGAAGAACTCAAAGGAATTTGAAATGCTGAGGTCCCTAGAAATACTTTTTTAAGAGCAGGATTAATTTTTATTCAGCGGGGCAGAAATGTTTTGGCTGAAGCCGAATTCTTGGATCATCTGACTGGTCGAAAAATTTGGAAATCGGTCAATGCTTAGCTAGACATAGTATAGGGGAATGGTAGCTCTTTACTTCGTGACAATGAGTAACAGGTTTATCTTTATTAATAATTCACGCCGGACATCTGTTATTTCAAAACATTCTTTGAAACTGTTGTGAAGGTTTTAGCTATTTGTGAAGTTTTAAGATAGGTTTAATTTTTGTACGTTGTAAGATTAAGCTGTAAGATTTAAATGCTTAGCTGCAGACTTGTTTCTGAACTTGTAAATATAGAGAAACACTAACGGGAGAGGTAGGGAATGAATCAAATTAATCCCCTTACATGAGTTCTCATTTATTTGTTCTTCACTGGTTTGCAGTAGAACGCACTAATATGAACTCGTTGGCTTTAAATCATATAGCAATCGCAACATCAGATCGCTTCTATCAAAAGCACTTCTGTCTGACAAGTCGTTATCTCAAAGATACACACCACCAAGACTCTAAATCAAATGTACTTATCGTTAACAGGACGTTATTTCAACAATTCCATTCTATCAAGTCGTTCTATACAAAATACACTTATTGTGGATGTAGGGCCAGACATATCAATTCTTAGATAAAACCTTTTGTTTCCCGCCGTATAGCGAGCTACCGCCTCGCCTTTACTATACGATCTGGCTATCAAGGCGGCTGAAGGCGTCCTTGTGTAGAAGATTAATTACCTCGACAAAACTTAGTCCAGTACACGGAAATAAACACAACAGCAAGACTTTATTATTCCGATAACATTTGCTTCTCGGGTTTCCGATTACTTTCCGCTCAGGTTCCCGTGCTGACCACGTGCTACCTTTCCACAATTCTTTCCGCGATACCCGATGGACGAAGGAATCCTATTTCCCGTTCACCACGCTGCACTTCTGCGATAACCGCAGTTCTTCTGTCAAAAACCGGTGTCCAAAGCAGGACCCTCTCTCCTTGACGACCGAAGCTCAACTGTCTCACTCAATTCTCCTCGCCCTTTCTGTCCTCTACCACGCATGCGCAAGAAAAACTGGTTTCCCCGGTCAGCACGTGAAATACCTGAACTCAGGAATGTCGTCGGATACCCTCAGGCGATTACAACCTTGCACGTATACAAAAGCGGTATGACAACTTGTTTAACAGAAGCACTCGAACAGTTGACTCTTCAAGGTCAGGTGCCCCAGGTGTTCATGCACCCTCTCTTAATCCCACGTAGGATTAAAAATGTACCACGTGGGTGGTGAAGAATATCAGTTCTTATCTGAAACAACAAAATGGCGGAATGAAACGTCCGTCCGCACGTGTTCATCACAATATTAAAATTAAATAAATTCATAATTGACAGTTTGATTGCGGGCGACCCTTACAGTGGACATGATATTACTTCAACTCTACTCTGTTCTCTTGCAATCAGTATTTATGTGTCTTATTGACCTTTGACCCGGGGCGAATCCAGAAGTTTACCTGGGGAGGGGGGGGGGGCGTTGCGTTGGTGCAAAAAAAAATGATTGCTACAGAGACTTTGTGGAAGGGTCACACACAAATTGACAAATTGACAGAGCTGTCCCTCCGTGGCACTGTACGACTTTAGAGAAAAATCCATAAACAATTATGCTAAATTTTTAAAATCACAAAGTAGGAAAACCAACTGAAAAATCAGCACTATTTTCCTAGCGTTCAATTGTCTGCTTTACGAAGAAACGAGCTCCGTGCTTTTTAGATATCAAGTCTGGATATAGATTCCTTCAAAATAAATTTGAGCCCTTCTATTCAGACGGCTTAATTTAATAGAGAAATTTACAGCTGAGACATCGAATCATTCCTAAGCAACATGACTGGTGATTTCTCTAAAATATTTGCTTATTCTTTCTCAATGCATGATTCCTACTTCTTTTGGAACCTTCCAGTACTTAACTTTAAAGGAACTTCCATTTACTTCGCTTCACCAAGTTATTCAAACGCTATGCCCCGTCTTATTAGCGATTCTCTCTTGGAAGTTTGTGGAAATATCGCATTAAACAAAAATTGCATTTCTTGATCAGTCAAAATCTCTTTTTCCTTCCGCTCTCAGCCTCCTCTGTTTCTGAAAATTCCCCCCCCCCTCATTCACAGCAAATTTTAACCGTTACGAAATTGTGTGAAATAAAATAAATACATTAATTACTTACATTCTTGGGCATTTAAAAATGAAAAGCTTGCTTGGGGGAGGGGTGATCACCTCTGGTGTTCCACGCTAGATTCGATACTTCTTTTACCCACTGTCAGTGCTGCCGAACTTAGAAAGTTCTTCGGGGAAAATAAAATGATGTTAAGTAAGAAAACGTCTAAAGAGAAGACACTAAATTTTCATCAGAACACAGAAACTCAAAGGGAAGATTAAATTAGAGGTGTACGTGTCACACTATGATATAATTTCGTAAAACTATTCCAAGTTACAGTGGTTGCTCATATGTTTTCTAATTACAATGTTTTGTAGCATCGTTTAACAATTTTCTAAGTGAAAAGTCTTTCATAGCACAGTTTGGATTTATTCGTTTCCTTCCCAGCAGCGCATGCTAGTTCTCACTAGAAGATCTGTTTCCTTGGTAGCAAGCAAATACACTGAAGAGCAATTGAATTAGAGACAGCTGGCGTTATGCAAATGTGGCGCTGTGGGCGGCCCTGTAAACGGAAACGACATGACGTATGCAGCGATACGACAATATAAGGAGTGATGCGACGGAAATCAGTAAGAGTCGGACGCAGTATGGGTAAGACGAAGGATCTAAGCGCATTTGATCGTGGGCAAATTGTCGGGGCCCGACGAATGGGTCACTCCATCTCGGAAGTCGTGCAGGCACTGGGATTTTCACGAGCCACTGTGTCACGGGTGCACCGTGAGTACATCGAATCCGGTAAAACCATCCCTGCAAGGGCCAACTGCCGTGGACAACAGCGTGTGGATGAGCGGGGTCATCGTCGGCTAGCTCGCATTGTAACAGCGGATAGACGGGCCACAGTGCAAGAAATCACTCGGCAATTTAACGCTGGTGCACAAAAACGTGTAAGCAGCCACACCATCCAGAACCATCTCCTCGCTATGGGGTACAGAAGCCATCGTCCCACGAGGGTACCGCTGCTGACCGTACACCACAGGGTGCAAAGATTAGCATGGGTGCGGGAACATCACCACTGGACCCTAGACATGTGGAAAAATGTTGCCTGGACTGATGAGTCGAGATTCACGTTGGTACATGCAGATGGCAGGATACGAGTACGGCGCCAACCACATGAAGCGATGGATCCTTCTTGCCAGCAGGGTACTCTTAAAGCTGGTGGGTGTCGCATTCTCGTCTGGAGACTGTTTACGTGGACTGAAATGGGAACTCTGGTACGTGTGACATCGTTCCTCACAGGTCAACGTTACCGGGATATCCTGGACGACCATTTGCTCCCATTTGTGCGTTTTCAACATTCCACTGGGGACCTCATCCTGCAACAAGACAATGCACCGCGCTATCGCTCCTGAATTGTATCCGAATGGTTGGATGAACACTCCACCGACGTAACCTCACTTCCTTGGCCAGCTAGGTTACCTGACCTCAATCCCATCGAGCACATCTGGAAGGCCATCGAGAGAGATGTTCGAGGTTCTGACCCACCTCCATAAAATCTTCGTGAACTGTGGGAGCTTGTTCAGGGATCGTAGATCCGTATGGATTCCCAACGCTTCCGGTGTCTTGTCGAGTCCATGCCTAGACGAATCGCCGCCGTCATCAGGGCGAAAGGTGGTGCTACACGTTACTAGACAGGTAACTCTAATTCAATTGTTCTTCAGTGTATACCGCCATATATTATCCAAATTTACAAATTTACTCTAAATCAGCTGAACTGTAACCCGGCGTTGCGCAGGCATAACTCTTAAGATGCAATCATTATATTCAAAATTTTCCTCCAGTGAATGACGGTTTTGAGTAAAACCTCCAGCAGCCCCTAACCACGAAAAATATTCACTTTTTATGCACTCCGTGGGTACAGATTTTGTTTGCAGTGCAGTAATAATATTTTTGAAATACATGAATACGGAAAAAATCTCAGGTATAAGTTTATAATACAGTACAGCCGACTACTAACAAGGAGCTCGAGACAGACGAAAATCCTCGTCAAATCCGGGCACCTCGAAAATCCGTTTTTGGGTGATAATTCCCATCATGTAAAAACATGCATACGTGATAATATGCATATAAGTTTATATTATATGTATACGGTCGAGTCACATTATTGTGAGCACCAGCTAATATCCAGAGTAACCGCCGTGTGCAGCGCGGACAGCAGCTAGACCGGCTGGGAGTGACTCAAAAAGGTGCTGGAAGATGTTCACAGGTATGTGGAGCCATGCTGACTGTAGTGCATCTGACAGCTGCTGGAGGGTATGTGGTGGAGGATCCATAGAGAGAACAACACGATCGAGGTGGTCCCACAGATGCTCAATTGGGTTTACATCTGGGGAATTAGGGGGCCAGGGAAGTACATTAAAGTCTTCATCGTGCTCTTGCAACCACTCTCGGACATTTCTAGTTGTCCGACACGTCGCATTTTCGTGCTGGAAGATCCCATCCGCCCCAGGGAAGACAATCAGAATGTATGGGCGTACGTGGTCTGCAAAGATGGATTCATAACGTATTAGGTCCATAGTGCCTTCCGCAGGCATGAGTGGACCCAGAGAATGCCACGAAAACATTCCCCATACCATAACGCTGCTCCCATTAGCTTGTGTTTCTCCAGCAGTGGTTAAAGTTTGTTTGTTCTCCGATGTTTCTTGCCTAATACGCCAACGTCCATCCGTCGATGAAGCAGAAAACATGACACGTCGGAGAAGGCAATTCTTTGCCAATCAGCGGAGTGTAACGTACCAGGAGATGTGACGTACCTGCCAGAAGGACGCACACGACATAAATGCAGATAGGAATCAGAATAATCGTCTGCGTAGCTCAGTTGGTAGAGCGACTTGTTCCGGAATAAGCGGACTCGGGTTCGAATCCCGGCGTAGACCAAAAATGACGGAGAAATTTACTTCGTTATAATGATATTACTTCGTTATGATGGCGCTCGAACTATCCGGATGACCCGGCCGTTCAAAATCTCGCATTGGTGTGATGTTATTTCCGCACCGCGAGATAGGAAAAATAAGAGAATCCCTTCTCCAGCACTTCGAAAAAAAAAAAAAAAAAAAAAAAGGGGGAGATGATGTAACGTACCAGGAGATGTGACGTACCTGCCAGAAGGACGCACACGACATAAGGGCAGATAGGAATCAGAATAATTGTCTGCGTAGCTCAGTTGGTAGAGCGACTTGTTCCGGAATAAGCGGCCTCGGGTTCGAATCCCGGCGTAGACCAAAAATGACGGAGAAATTTACTTCGTTATAGGAGGTCCAATTCCGATACTGCCGTGCAAATATAACCCTTTTCTGCTAATGCACCTTCGTTAGCATAGGCGCAGTGACATTCCGTTTGCATAAGAGCCCCCATACACAGCAGGGTTCGCTGAACTGTCGTTTTAGACACATTTCCGGTAGCGCCCTAGTTCATTCGGCCAGTGAGTTGGTCCGCTGTAGCGTGTCGATCGACCTTCGAAGCCGATGTTTTTTTTTTTTTTTGATTGTTTTGATTGGAGGTTTAACGACCACCGTGAGCAACTCAATGGGCTATAAGCAGTCGCCCGTCCCTAATTTAGGGTCACTGGTTCCAGGGAAGGGAGAGAGCCAGTACCGTAAGACAAATACAACATCCATGCCTCACCGGGATTCGAACCCAGACCCCGTTCGGACGAATGATCAGAGGCCATCGCTTAGACCACTGCAGCACCGGGGCGGCTCGAAGCCGATGTTCACCTCTCACATCAATGGCACGTGGTGCTGCCCAGTTACCACGTCGCTTATTCGGAATGGTGCCATTTCTCCAATCGCAATACACTTTAACCACAGCAGCACGCGGACAGTTCACAAACTGTGCTGTTTCAGAAATACTGCCTCGCTGGGCCCGATAGCCGGTAATCATCCCTTTTTGCAAATCTGATAAATAGTCCCTTTTATTAATGATAGCAACGAGTGATATGTTTTCAAAATACCTACACTACACCTTATATACCCTCCAAGCCAGCTCACGACACTTGCCTTCATTCATGGGCTACGCGCTGTTGACGTCAAAAGTAGGAGGTGGTCACAATAATGCGACTCGACTGTGTATATATTATACACCCAGGAGCCAAAACATTATGACCACCTGCGGAATATGATGTTCGTCGTCCACTTGCATCTGAAACAGCTCGTATCCGGCTAGGCATAGAAGCTACAAGATTTCTGAAGGTGTCTTGTGGTATCTTCTATTACCATGTTACCAGCAGATCCTCTAACTCTAGTATGTTACGTGGTTGAGCTGCTGTAGATCGGATTTGTTGGTGCAATACAAACCACAGATGTTCGATAGGATTAGTGTCTGGGTACAGACATCAATCCTATTCATCTCTCATTTATCAGACGTCATTCGAGGTCTGGGCAATATCTGGAATTCTTCCACATGTTCCGCAAACAAGTCTGGAACAATCCAGGTAGTGTGACATGGTGTATTATCCTGCTGATAGAAAGCACTAATATAGGGGAATACCGTTGCCAAGAAAGAATGTACCAGGTCTGCAATAATGTTTAGGTAGGGGGTAGACTTCATAGTTTCCTGCACATGCATGACTGGACCCAGGGTTTCCTAGAAGACACTGCCCAAAATATTAGAGTTCTTTCACCGGCTTGTTTTTGTCCCACGGTACATCCTGTACACTCAACCAACTAATAACTACGATGGTGCACGGCAGATAACAATACAAGTATGATAAGTATGATCACCACACTCAGAAGCATGTATTGCAAATAACAGGTACAGGGAAAAAAAGCAGAATGCAAGGCAGGAAAACAATCGAGAAATATTAAAACTACATTATTTGCACTCAAGTCAGCCCGCATACATCAGGTTATAAATTAAAACATGAGAAGTAGAAAAAAAAATACAGAGCAGTCATTGCCAAATACGCAATAAAAACAGCTCAAGGGGAACCCGCACGCGTACTGAACACAGGAAAAATGCCCCCAGCGGAGAGAGAACCCCTCCAACAACCCTAACCCCGAAAGCAAAAATTTTAGTTTCACGCATGCAAGTTCCTCTCCTAAACATAACATTACACATTACAATAAGGAACACATACTACACACTCTAGCATGAAAAAACTGCCACTTATACAAGTGAATGTGATCGTCTTTTTGAATCTTGCAGGTCAATTGGGATTAAAGGATTCACTAAATTCCATGAACCAGCTCCCGAAAACATATATTAAACGTCAAGGACTGGGTGACTGAGTGTTCTTTATTTCATAGTAACCATAAGTTGACCTTTTTCAAATTAAGTTGTTCTTTGCCATCCAGTATGCTAGTAGCGTCTTCTGAAATAGTGAAGAAGCGTTGTGGAAACGAGGTTGTGACATGTATCTCTAAATTTACCTTTCTTTTTTCAATCTCTGTTCTTATGTAAATTGTGTCCCTTCTCCGTTATATTTTCTTCTGAACGCATGTCAAGTCTTCCGAATTTCATTAGTCCTCTTTAGCAACGGCTGACGGTGAGTCATAGATAAATAAAACGGCCCAGGGTAAAGGAGGTGCGGTGTGAACGTAACACGATATGCTATTGGAAATAAGACCACATGTTATTATGCACCCCATATAAGAGTTATTTACGTTAATAATGTGATTCAATTTTTTGAGGCTGGTTAAATTGTTTGAAGAGAAGTTGTGTTTGGATCTAAACTACATCCTGAATCTGCAAAGTGGAGTTATAAATCGACAACCAGGAAACCGGATAAGCCAATTCATTGAATGTTACAGGAGTTTATCAAAATAATGGAAACATCAACTGCGACTAGAGTACACGCAGTGCGCCGCAGGGAAATCACAAAGACGACGTCATTAGCGATGTGAGGTATATAAAGGAGTACAGTACGATGTCAACTATCACATAACGGTGCCACAGTCGTAGGTAAAACAGTTGTTGTGAAGTAATTGTCGATAATGTCCGATCTCAGTGGCCTAAAAAAGGCATGATCACTAGTGTGCTCCTTGCAGTAGTTTTATTAACTAGAACGGGAGAAACAGTAGGTATAACGTTAGGAACTTTATCGAAGATTATGACTACCTACCAAAATAGACACGGCGTTGCCTGCAGACGTACAAATTGTGGACGCCATACCAACATGTGCGATAGGGATAGGCGGACGTTGGCACGGATTGTGCAGCGCACTGCAAATATCAGCAGAATTGAACACCAGTCGTAATGGCTCCGTCACATTCATGGCACTGCAAATATCAGCAGAATTGAACACCAGTCGTAATGGCACCGTCACATCAGTTCGTTGGGAACTCCATTGTGCCAGCATTTATGGCCATGCTGCAATCCATAAACCTCTGATTACCAACATCAATGCCATAAAACATACACGGTGGTGCAAAGCTCATAAAAACTAGATGCTGAAGACTGGCAACGTGTCATCTGGTCTGATGAATCGTGCCTCGTATTGTTTTCCACCACTGGTAGAGTGTACATCTGGCAAAAACCTGCAAAAGCGTGCCATCCCGACTGTTTGGTCCCGGCTGTGAAGCATGGAGGTGGATCTGTGATGCGTTGGGATGCCACGTCATGGTATTCCTTAGGATCATTGGTTATTCTGCAGAGTGGTATCACATCCGCAACGTACGAATCCATTCTACGTTAACCCAGTGTTGAAGGCATTTTTCCCTAATGACCGTCCCTAGTTTCGCGCAGATAATGCACCTGTGCATTGGGGAAACGTGTTGTGACGTGCCTAGGACGCACACGACATAAAGGCAGATAGCAGTAAGTACGAACGTCTGCGTAGCTCAGTTGGTAGATCGACTTGTTCCGGAATAAGTGGACTCGGGTTCGATCCCCGACGTGGACAAAAATGACGGAAAAATTTACTTCGTTATAATGGCGCCCAAACTTTCCGGATTACCCGGTCGTTAAAGATCTCGCAATGGTGCGAATGTTCTTTCCACACCACAAGACAAGAAAAATAAAAGAATACCTTCTTCGGCGCTTCGAAAAATAAATGTGTGTGATGTTGCATTCCACACAACAGATTGACTGAGAGTTCTCAAGTGCACGTTCTGCAGCGGATGGCTGCCTGCAACGATTCATTGTGACGGCTGACCTGTGGGCCATGCCCCCGGCCCACTTTCGGGGGGGGGGGTAGATGTGACGTGTCTAGGACACACACGGCATAAGGGCAGATAGCAGCGAGAATGAACGTCTGCGTAGCTCATGTTGGTAGAGCGACTTGTTCCTGAATAAGAGGACTCGGGTTCGATCCCCGATGTAGACCAAAAATGACGGAGAAATTTACTTCGTTATAGTGTCGAGTTGTGGCATGAGGTTGAGGTACAGCAGCTACCCTGGCTACCTCAATCTCCAGAACTCAATATTATTGAACATTTATGGGAATATCTGGATCGAAAGGTCAACTCTTATTTCCTCTCTATAACACCACTTGGAAATATTTTACAGGAAGATTGGTACCAAATTCCATTATCCTATGTGTCTGACTTGTAAGAGTTTATTCCAAGATGAATTGCTTTTGTTCTGAAATCTCGAGATGGGCCTAAATCTTAGTAATAAAAAATTCTCCACAGTGCTTCCACTATTTTGATAAACAAACCCTTGTATGTAAGTTCCATTTCTTTTGCTGTATCGATCCTTGTGGCTTTCAGTAGTTGTGTAAGTGTTAGTGTTAAACATTTAGTATTTATGTAACGGTTGTTTCAACAAAGACTCTGTAAAACGCAAAACCTTAAATCATTATAAGGTTTCTGTTTCATGCTTACATAGCACATTGTAGATATCTCGTATTTTCAGCAAGAAATTATTTTTTAGTTTCGTGTTTAATGATCGCCGCAAAAACCTCGTAGGCCTAAAAACAGTCGTCCGTCCCTAATTTGGGGTCACTAGTTCTAGAAAAAGGATATCACCAGCGCTGTAGAACAAATACATCACCCATTCGGGACTCGAACTCATCTCAGACGAACAGACAGACACATGAGCTCCTGACGAATCAACCAACGTTAATGTTTTGAGCTGTGTACGTTACTAACAGTATTTTATATTAACGAAAAAAAAATAGCTTTCTTGTCAGCCTGCGTCATTCTAATACTGGGTGAAAGCTACCACAATATTTTTCTCTCTCTCTGTTCTTGAACTTTAGACACCCATTCTCTTTCTTTCCGCAAGTCAAATTATATCGTTTGTCATATCTAATTAGATTTTCCTCTTTTTCGCATTTCTTGATCAATAGCTAAATGACATTAACACAATAGCAACTTTAAGAACAATGAAGTTGAAAAAATATCGACATGGAATTTTCCTATCACCTAAACTCTTTGCTGTAGCGATCGAAAACTGGATAATGCAGGAATTAAAAGGAATTGCCGATATGATGCGCTTGAAAAAACACCTAAGGGGATTAAATCAAATAACATATAAAAGATCAATAGAAGCAGCTGTGCTCAGACAGCATTTGTTACTCTAATTGAAAAATAAAGGAGAGATAAATGGCTGTGATCAAACAAATCTTTTTACTGTAAATGGGAAAACGATAAAAGGGATTTAACACTTTACTTATTAAAGACAAACAGCAGAAAGTAACTACCGGGGGTTAGAAAAGTCTGAAACCAGTGGTATTGCAGGTCAAAAACCAATGGTAGAAATATTCTTTTCGTTAGATGTGAAAAATGGCATTGTCCTTCCGGTGGCGTAGTTGCCTAAGCGCTGGCTTATGATCATCCGTCCGTGAAGAGTCCGGGTTCGAATCCCGGCGAGGCAGGGACGTTGTGTTTGTCTTAAGGCACTGGCTCTCTCCCTTCCCTGGAACCATTGACCCTAAATTAGGGACGGGCGACTGCTTATAGCCCATTGAGTTGCGCACGGTGTTCGTTAAACCTTCAGTTAAAAAAAAACTGGCATTAAAACTGGATGAAAACGTGGAGACAGTCCTTCTTAGTGGTCGTCAGGGATGGACCCAGAGAGAAACGGCCGACGAGTTTAGTGCCAGACACCCAAAAAGGAATCCAGTAACACACAGCACAATTGGAAAACTGGTGAAGAAATTTAAAGAGATAGGATTTGTCGCCGATAAGCCTTGATGTGGTCGAGGGAGAGAATTACCAAGGCTTGTGCTATTGTCGATCCCAATATGTCGAGAAGGATCCAAACAAACAAGATACACCGACTAAGAAAATGCGTGGAACGTCAGTGTGTACCCATGTAATAAATGACAATAAGCATATGTAGTATAAATCCCATTGGTTCCAGACTTTTCAGACAGTATATTGGTCGAAGGACAGCACAGCAAATTTGAATTACTTTTTGGTTGTTCTTTTTTGTTTTGGAGCTTAACTCTAAAGGCTATAAGCAGCTGCTCGTGCCGAATTTGGGGCCACTAGTTCCAGGGAGGTAAGAAAGCCAACGTCGTGAGACACCGCCCGTGCCTTGCTCGGTACTCGAACACAAGCCCACTCTGACGAACGGTCAGAGGCCACCGCTCAGACCACTAATACACCAGGGATGCCACAGCATTCTTAAAGGGGGTGAGTTTGACAAATGCATTCTACTGATCTTAACATCGTTGGAGTGGTTAAATGAAAAACACTCTCAGAAAATTAAAGTAACTCAGGAAAGGGTAGAACAGCATACGCTAGAATTTTTTTATTTTTTTATTGGAGGTTTAACGACCACCGTGAGCAACTCAATGGGCTATAAGCAGTCGCCCGTCCCTAATTTAGGGTCACTGGTTCCAGGGAAGGGAGAGAGCCAGTGCCGTAAGACAAACACAACATCCATGACTGACCGGGATTCGAATCCGGACCCCTTACCGACGAATGATCAAAGGCCAGCGCCTTAGACCACTGCGCCACCGGGGCGGCTTTTTTTTGTTTGATTGAAGGTTTAACGACCACCGTGAGCAACGCAATGGGCTATAAGCAGTCGCCCGTCCCTAATTTAGGGTCACTGGTTCCAGGAAAGGGAGAGAGCCAGTGCCGTAAGACAAACACAACATCCATGCCTCACCGGGAGTCGCACCCGGACCCCTTTCGGACGAATGATCAGAGACCATCGCTTAGACCACTAATACACCAGGGATGCCACAGAATTCTTAAAGGGGGTGAGTTTGACAAATGCATTTTACTGATCTAAACATCGTTGGAGTGGTTAAATGCAAAACACTCTCAGAAAACTAAAGTAACTCAGGAAAGGGTAGAACGGCAGACGCTAAAAAATTATCTTAGAAGATAACATGGTAAATGTATGCATCCGATCTGAATGTTAAGAGTTTTATGAGAAAAATTTAAGTCTGATACCTACATTTATCTAGAACAATAGATACTAAGTGAGGGCCACATCGTAGAAGATGTTAATAGGCGTATAAAACTTGGCTGGAGTGCATTTGGAAGAAACAGCATAATTTTTCAAGAGCAACTTTTCAGCCGTCCCGGTGGCGCAGTGGTCTAAGCGATGGCTTAGGACCATTTGTCCGAGATGGGTCCGAGTTCAAATCAGGGTGAGGCATGGATGTCGTATTGTTCTTATGGCATTGTCTCTCTCCCTTCCCTGACCCTGAATTAGGGACGGGCGACAGCTTATAGCCCATCGAGTTGCTCACAGTGGTGGTTAAACCTCAGATTAAAAAGAAAACAATATTTCATTATGTCTTCAAATAAAAGTGCTTAATGAGAGCATCCTTGCAGTTCTGTAACGTATGAGTCAAATGGACAATAGAACAGCGATAAATCTGCCGGCCTAGTTCAATTGGGAGAACAAACGCTCCGTAGTAGGAAGTTGTGGGTTCGAATTTTCCTGTCGGTAAAAGAAAGGTTATCATTCTTACTTTTGGATAAGAGATATGGATATTAACTCAAGAAGACATGCAGAAGCTGTGGGCAGCTCAGAGAAACATGGGGTTATACATGCTTGGTAGAACTAAGTAAGACAGGAAAAAGAATTCATGCGTCAAAAGTGGATGCCATCATGATGACAGTTAGGAACTTTAAACGGCAATACAGGGTGATTGTAAATTCCTTAAACAAAACAAGAGGGGTGATAGTAGACATCAAAACGAACAATATTTGCAATGGAATTTAGGGCCGCATTTCACCCCTAGTGCCAGAAAAGAGTAAAGTTACATATCCACGTTGAGCCTTCAACAGTGAAAACAAAGAGACATACCTAATTTATGAGTTGCACAATTCCAGTCGCACCAGAGAAAGACTCAAAGGAGCTGCTCAGACTGGCGTCCAAGGGCGTCGTTGAACATCCCACACCGGCGAATGAAGGACTGTCGCACCCTCTCGTAGACTCCCGGTGTGGAGTTGATCTTGTCCGCAGCAAGAGCTATTCGCGGGACGAGATCTTCCAGGGAGTCCACAGGTGTCTCGTACAACAATGTTTTCATGTGCTCCCAGAAGAATAAGTCTAGTGGATTAAGGTCTGGGGAGCCAGGAGGTCAAGATACAGGTTCGGGGAGCGTGGAGGCCAAGGCACAGGCCCACCGCGTTCAATCCATGTCGCATTTAGGAAGTATGGGACCTCGTTGGCAAAGTATGCTGGGGCCCCATCATGCATAAATCACATGTCCCTCAGTGTGGTGAGCGGAACATCCTGCAACAGACCGGGAAGCACTTGCTCCAGGAACACACGGTCCGCTGCGCCGGTCAGACGTATACGTCAATTCTCACGTGATGTTCGCACGGTAATATCGTTGAACGGATTCGGCTGCGTTTTTAAATGTTTGCTCATCATCGTCTACGCACGTGTTCAGCGTATCTGATTTGCATCTTGTGCTTCTCATGCACTGGTTGGAACTCCGTGTGCCTACTGGACGTTTTTCAAACGTGTTCTTTCCTTGCACTAGGAGCGGAATGCGGCCCTATAGGTTCCATTGCAAACATTGCTCGTCTGGATGTGTACTATCGCCCCTCTTGTTTTGATGAAGGAGTTTACAATCACCCTGTAGACTGGACGTCATGCTAAAACAACTAACCATCGTTGGATAACTGAAATACTGGACTGGATAGCAAGGGATATGAAAAGACTTAAAAGAAGACCTCGTTGGGGATGAATGGATGAAATTCCAAAGAATGTTGGAATGACATGGAAGATAATTGCTCATGGCAGAGAGTTGTGAAAGAGACTTGGGGAGACCTTCAGCTAGCATTGGATTGAGAATATTCGATGATGATGTATATCAGACAAAACTCGCATCAAAAGATTAACTGGTTTAACGAAATTGAAACATGCAGGTGATGCAGTTCAAGAGGATGAAAGCTGTACCGCACAAATAACGAAATTGAAACATGCAGATGATGCAGTTCAAGAGGATGAAAGCTATACCGCAGAAATAACGAAATTGAAACATGCAGGTGATGCAGTTCAAGAGGATGAAAGCTGTACCGCAGAAATAACGGAATTGAAACATGCAGGTAATGCAGTTCAAGAGGATGAAAGCTGTACCGCAGAAATAACGAAATTGAAACATGCAGGTGATGCAGTTCAAGAGGATGAAAACTGTACCGCAGAAATAACGAAATTGAAACATGCAGGTGATGCAGTTCAAGAGGATGAAAGCTGTACCGCAGAAATAACGGAATTGAAACATGCAGATGATGCAGTTCAAGAGGATGAAAGCTATACCGCAGAAATAACGAAATTGAAACATGCAGGTGATGCAGTTCAAGAGAATGAAAGCTGTACCGCACAAATAACGAAATTGAAACATGCAGATGATGCAGTTCAAGAGGATGAAAGCTATACCGCAGAAATAACGAAATTGAAACATGCAGGTGATGCAGTTCAAGAGAATGAAAGCTGTACCGCAGAAATAACGGAATTGAAACATGCAGGTAATGCAGTTCAAGAGGATGAAAGCTGTACCGCAGAAATAACGAAATTGAAACATGCAGGTGATGCAGTTCAAGAGGATGAAAGCTGTACCGCAGAAATAACGGAATTGAAACATGCAGGTGATGCAGTTCAAGAGGATGAAAACTGTACCGCAGAAATAACGAAATTGAAACATGCAGGTGATGCAGTTCAAGAGGATGAAAGCTGTACCGCAGAAATAACGGAATTGAAACATGCAGGTAATGCAGTTCAAGAGGATGAAAGCTGTACCGCAGAAATAACGAAATTGAAACATGCAGGTGATGCAGTTCAAGAGGATGAAAACTGTACCGCAGAAATAACGAAATTGAAACATGCAGGTAATGCAGTTCAAGAGGATGAAAGCTGTACCGCAGAAATAACGAAATTGAAACATGCAGGTGATGCAGTTCAAGAGGATGAAAACTGTACCGCAGAAATAACGAAATTGAAACATGCAGGTGATGCAGTTCAAGAGGATGAAAGCTGTACCGCAGAAATAACGGAATTGAAACATGCAGGTAATGCAGTTCAAGAGGATGAAAGCTGTACCGCAGAAATAACGAAATTGAAACATGCAGGTGATGCAGTTCAAGAGGATGAAAGCTGTACCGCAGAAATAACGAAATTGAAACATGCAGGTGATGCAGTTCAAGAGGATGAAAACTGTACCGCAGAAATAACGAAATTGAAACATGCAGGTGATGCAGTTCAAGAGGATGAAAGCTGTACCGCAGAAATAACGAAATTGAAACATGCAGGTGATGCAGTTCAAGAGGATGAAAACTGTACCGCAGAAATAACGAAATTGAAACATGCAGGTGATGCAGTTCAAGAGGATGAAAGCTGTACCGCAGAAATAACGGAATTGAAACATGCAGGTAATGCAGTTCAAGAGGATGAAAGCTGTACCGCAGAAATAACGAAATTGAAACATGCAGGTGATGCAGTTCAAGAGAATGAAAGCTGTACCGCAGAAATAACGAAATTGAAACATGCAGGTGATGCAGTTCAAGAGGATGAAAGCTGTACCGCAGAAATAACGGAATTGAAACATGCAGGTAATGCAGTTCAAGAGGATGAAAGCTGTACCGCAGAAATAACGAAATTGAAACATGCAGGTGATGCAGTTCAAGAGGATGAAAACTGTACCGCAGAAATAACGAAATTGAAACATGCAGGTGATGCAGTTCAAGAGGATGAAAGCTGTACCGCAGAAATAACGGAATTGAAACATGCAGGTGATGCAGTTCAAGAGGATGAAAACTGTACCGCAGAAATAACGAAATTGAAACATGCAGGTGATGCAGTTCAAGAGGATGAAAGCTGTACCGCAGAAATAACGGAATTGAAACATGCAGGTAATGCAGTTCAAGAGGATGAAAGCTGTACCGCAGAAATAACGAAATTGAAACATGCAGGTGATGCAGTTCAAGAGGATGAAAGCTATACCGCAGAAATAACGAAATGGTAAAACGAATGTTTTTAACTCTAGTGAAAACACAAGTTTTTCCACGACGGCCATCGAAGCCGTGTCCCCCTCCCTCCGGAGTAAGACGCTCTCCCTACGCGGACAGAATGTCTCGCTGCAGATTTGTCGTCTTGACACATGTTTTCACCTCTGTAGTACGTCACATCATCTCCCTCTTGATTTTTTTTTTTATTTTGGAGAGAAATAGGAATTTTTCATTAATTCCAAATAATGTGTGGAACAAACATCACACATTTTTCGAAGAACCGAACGGCCAGTTGATTCATTTTCCACAATCGAAAACACAAGTTTGTCCGCGACGGACATCGAAACCGTGTCCCCTCACTCCTGAGTAAGTCGCTCTCCTTACTGAGCTACGCGGACACAATGTCTCACTGCAGAATTGTCGTCTTGGCACATGTACTCACCTCTGTAGTACGCCAAACTCTCTTTAATATGTTTGCACGTGCCTTTCCGCAATATTTATGAATCACAGTGATTTTCCATTCACTTTCTGTAGTGAACGATGCTCCAACAAAGCCTTTGAAGAACGCGGGCGACGAATGAAACACTTCGGAAAGCGAAAAAATCAGACCCTTTCTTTTTTTCTAAAGCAATGGAAAAATTGTGCAGATGGAATTGATCTACCGTCTGACACATATTTCTTTCGTTTTATACCTTTCTTTTGAGCACCAGGGATCTTACCTCCCACGCAAAGTCTTTTATTCTCTTTGTGTCCTTGATGTCTTAGTGGCTCGAGGATCTCCCTCGATCACTGTGAACTTCGTTCCTGCGGGAGATAGGTAAAATACAATAACCAAAGATAGCCTCAGGGAAGATTCAGATGCCATTTGTCAAAGTTAGTTCGGGCTTTCTGCTTTTCATAGATATCGTATGCTGTTACCATCATTAAAGCTCATGTTGGAATTTGTTTCTCGAGGACGAATGATAGAAACTGTAATTGATTGTCCAGTCTGCAATCAGTTCTCACACGAACATTATTACGTTTAGGATAAATAATAAGAGCAGCGTTGGGTGAACGTTACATATAGAGTACTACTGTATATGTCGGTAATCTACCGCTTTTTCTTCCTTTTCGTAAAAAATAATTTTTTATTTAAGCAGAAACTTCTTGACTTTTTCTGTTTCGTTTGAATACGCACTGAAAGGACAAATTATTACGTACCCCCCTTCCCCCCGTGAAAATAATCAAAGCTGCAGGACTGCAGCAGAAAATCACGGTGTGAAGGAAAACCAGTTGGGGCTGTGAATAGAGTGAGTCGGTAGGCACAGGAATACATTCTGTCAAGTGCCAGCATGGGTCGACGACGAGACTTAAGTGAATTTGATCGAGGTCAAGTCGTATAGGAGCCAGAAAAGCCGAATGTTCAATCAGCGCAACGGCGAAGCTGTTAGGCCGCCCCGGTGGCGCAGTGGTCTAAGCGATGGCCTCTGACCATTCGTCCGAACGGGGTCCGGGTTCGAATCCCGGTCAGGCATGGATGTTGTGTTTGTCTTACGGCACTGGCTCTCTCCCTTCCCTGGAACCAGTGACCCTAAAATAGGGACGGGCGACTGCTTATAGCCTATTGAGTTTATAACGAAGTAAATTTCTCCGTCATTTCTGTCCACGCCAGGATTCGAACCCGGATCCCCTCATTACGGAATAAGTCACTCTACCAATTGAGCTACGCGGACGTTTTATTCTGATTTCTATCTGCCTTTATGTCGTGTGCGTCCTTCTGGCAGGTACGTCACATCTCCTGGCACGTTACAAGTTGCTCACGGTGGTCGTTAAACCTCCAATCAAGCAAACAAACAAACTGTTTGGAATTCCGCCAAAAACCGTAGCAAGTGTGAACCAGGACTACATGAAATCCGGAAAAACCGCTAACAGTCGGATGAAATGTGGCCGTAAAAGTGCATTGGATGATTGAGGGCGCCGACGATTGGCCCGCATTGTACAGACGAATCGGAAGGCTTGTTTGCAGCAAATCAGGTAACAATTTAATGAAGGAGCAGCCACAAGCCTATGCTCAAAGGCAATCCGCCGATACATGGCACAACTCGGCTGGGGCAGTCAACGACCACATCGTGTCCCGATGTGAACGGCACAGCATCGCATGATTCGGTTACAGTTTGCGATGGGCCATCGAAATTGGAGCATAGATGATTGGGAACGCGTCATATGGTCTGACGAATCCCGTTTCACACTGTATCGCGCCGATAGATGGCAGCATGTGTGGCGTAAACCACACGAAGCTATGGACCCCGCATGCCAAGTTGGGGTACTACAGGCCGGTTATGGCGTTGTAACTGTTTGTGCAGGTTTTAGGTGTTCCGCCCTGTGTCCCTTGGTACTTCTTGAGTCTTCCGTCACTGGTTACAGATTTCTGCAGTTTCTAGCCGACCCTCTCCACCCTTTCATTACGTGCCTCTGTCTGAACCAAGTTCCGATGTTTCAACAGGACAACGCTCCACCCCATCGGTCCCGGCTAGCGACCGACTGGCTCCAGGAGTACAGCAGCGAGCTTACCACACTCTCATGATCGTCGCGCTCACGGGACATAAACCCCATAGAGAATGCATGGGACATATTGGAACAAGCTCTCCCACCTACATCTCTGCCTGCTTACGCCAAGAACTCTCAGATTGTTGGTCAGCGTTACCTGAGTCTGTGTTCCGGAACCTCATTGCGTCCGTACCATTACGTTTGGATGCTGTCCTGCGTGCAAAAAGGTGGTGCCACACGCTATTAGGCGGGTGTACGTAATAATTTGCCGTTTCAGTGTATCTTTAAATGTGAAACTGGTCCAATATGATAGATAGCGAGTATTTATTTAGTATTCGCAGAAATGTGAAAAGAAATATAGGGTGGAGCACGCGTATCACCGCATTTTTAATTTGCTTTACATTTCAGGCTCCATACTACACAATTTTAACTCACTCTGTATTTCATGTTTCACGCCACACTACGACGTGCGGCTAAGGTGACCCAAGAGTCAAACGGCAAATTGAAGCGATAAGCTAAAGTCGGTGTAGTTTAGGCGGGAGAATAACTGACTCCGGAGCGAGGAGACGTAGCTTAGAATACACCACCGGCAAAAATGCATTTTTTTTTCACATTGGCGTCCGAACGTAAAAATGAATTTCCGGACCGTGAGGTTTGAGAATAATGTGTAAATATTGTCCTACACGTCGTCTGAAATTCATGAGAATTCCTTCTTCTACGCTTCAAAAAACGCGTCATGGTTCTTCTACACATTATCTCGAATTAATAAGAATTCCTTCTTCTAAGCTTCGAAAAAATATTTGATGTTTCTTCCACACATCGTCTGGAATTAATGAATTCCTTCTTCTACGCTTCGAAAAAATGTGTGATGCTTATTCCACACATCGTCTGGAATTCCTTCTTCTACGCTTCAAAAAATGCGTGATTCTTCTTCTACACATCGTCTGGAATTGATCACAATTCCTTCTTCTACGCTTCGAAAAAATACGAGCTGCTTCTTCCACACATCGTCTGGAATGAATAAGAATTCCTTCTACGCTTCGAAAAAAATTGTGATGCTTGTTCCACATATCGTCTGGAATTAATCGGAATTCCTTCTTCTATAGTGAGCTTCTTCAATCATGGTTTGCCGGCTGTTCCGGAAACTTACGATTCCGTCCCAGCCCTTTATCAAGGGAGATATATGTGGCGTGCCACTGAGGTTATGCAAGAGTCAAAACGGCAAGTTGCAGCTTTAAGCCAAAGTCGGTGTAGTTTAGTCGGGAGAATATCTGGCTCCGGAGCGACGAGACATGGCTTCGAATTCTACCATAGGCGAAAAGGGCTTTTCTTCACAACATGTTTAATTCATTCTACTCCAATCCGGTGGCTCAGAGGTCTAAGCTCTGGCTGCTTACCATTTGTCCGCGTGGGTTCAGGTTCGAAGCACGGATGAGGCGTGGATTGTGTGCTTGTCTTAGGGCGTTGGATCTCTCCCTTTCCTGGTATCAGTAGCTCCAAAAATTAGGGACAGGCGACTGCTTATAGTCCCTAGAGTTGCTCATGAAAAATACCAAAACTAAAATAAAATAAACAGCCAACAGGTGTCTGTTTATTGTGTAGAAACAAGGTATTAACATAAGCAATATCGAGAGATGGACTCCATTAAATTTTTTTTTCTTTGATTGGAGGTTTAACGACCCCCGTGAGCAACTCTGTGGGCTATAAGTGGTCGCTCGTCCTTAATTTAGGGCCACTGGTTCCAGGGAAGGGAGAGAGCCAGGGCCCTAAGACAAACACAACATCCATGCCTCACCGGGATTCGAACCTGGACCCATCTCGGACGAATGATCAGAAGCCATTGCTTAGACTACTGAGCAACCGGGGCAGCAGAGATGGTTTCAGCGCTTTAAAAACGGTGATTTTGACATCAGTTGCAGGGTTAGGACGAGAGACTAGCAACAGATTAGGTAATGGAAGAGCCGCCCCGGTGGCGCAGTGGTCTAAGGCGCTGGCCTCTGATCATTCGTCCGTAAGGGGTCCGGGTTCGAATCCCGGTCAGGCATGGATGTTGTGTTTGTCTTACGGCACTGGCTCTCTCCCTCCCTGGAACTAGTGACCCTAAATTAGGGACGGGCGACTGCTTATAGCCCATTGAGTTGCTCCCGGTGGTCGTTAAACCTCCAATCCAAAAAAAAAAATCCAAAGGTAATGGAAGAACTTTCAATGTCTAAAGGAATTACTGTGTGCAGTTGCTTTCAACCCTTGGATATCGGAAAATCTGCCAAAGGTGGGTGGCCCAAAGCCTGTTTACACGTGAGATGAAGTACTCAAGGAGAGAAATCTGTGCCGACGTTATGGAGAATTTCTGTGGCCCGCCATCTGAGGCTTTTAAAGAGCTCATAACATGCAACGAGACCTGACTTTATCATTATGACACTTGCTCTGAACGTCAGCGAACACGTAAAACACATCAAGTTGAGAAAAAAACCCAGGGTTTCCCTATCACAAAACAAAATCATGATCACGGTTTTTGGAACCAAGATGGCATTGTCATCCTTGACACACTTGAAACAAGAAAGATGACACCGAATTTTCGGGTGTAATAAGCACGTCTTTTGAATTCGTTCTGACGCAAATGAAATTTATCAAAGCTATTCAAAGTCAATGGAACCGGTATGGAAAACAATAGTATTTGACGGAAGAAAGACACTTTTCAATCGGGTTTTTAATCCCTCAAATATTGCTGTAAACGGAATCGTGAGCTTACGCCCTTCTGGTTGCAGACTTGTGCGTTAAGAAAAACATGAATTTATATGAGAAACATTTCACACCGGAAACGCTCTCCAACACCGAAAGATTTTTTCAAATCGGACTCTTAGAAACAGAGATATCGACAAAAATAAGATGTGACTTTACGTCCCCTGGTGGGAAAACCATGCATTATTTTAGGAAGAAAGTATTCTCAAAATGTTTTTCCATATGAGCGGTATCGGTCCAAGAAAAAAAAAATTAGTCGAGTTTTCAGGAGCCCAGATTTTGCTACAAATACATCAGAAGCAGAAATTAACACTTATGCCCTCTGGTGGCCAAACCATTATTTACCAAACATTAGAAATTATGTGAAAAATATTTTCCATCAGGTCTTGTATGCGATACAGGAAGAATTTTTCAAATCGGAGTTTTAGAAGCAGAAATACCGCAGAGAACGCAATTTACCTTTGTGCCCCCTAGCGGAAAGTCTATGATTTACTTGAAAATTTTGAATTTATAGGAAAAACATTTCGAATCGGAAACACTATCCAACAAAGAAGAAAATTTTCAAATCGGACTCCTAGAAGTAGAGATAGTGACAAAAATAAGATATATATCTACGCCCCTGGCGTAAAGACCATGCATTATTTCAAGAAGAAAATGTTCCTAAAAGGTTTGTCGACATCAGTAGTATCGGTCAACAAATGACGTTTTTAGCAATCCAGATTTTAGAAGCTCATATTTTGCTGCAAATACATCAGAAGCGGAAATTAAGATTTACGCCACCTGGTGGCCAAACCATTTTTTACAAAAAAATAGAAATTATGTGCAAAGGATTTCCCATCAGGAGCTGTATTCGGTGCAGAGAGAATTTTTCAAATCGGAGATTTGGAAGAAGAGATATAGGAGGAAACGCAATTTACCTCTACGCGCCCTTGCAGAAAGTCTAAGAATTACTTTAAAATTTTGAAATTATATGAAAAACATGTCACACTGAAAACACTGTCCAACAAAGAAGGAATTTTTCAAATCGGACTCTTAGAAGTAGAGATATTGACAAAAATAAAATATACATCTACGCCCTCTGGCGTAGAAACCATGCATTATTGTAAGAAGAAAATATTCCGAAAAGGTTTATCGATGTGAATGAAATCAGACTTCGAAATAATTTTTTCAACCGATATTTTAGAATCTCAGATTTTATCGCAAATACATCTACGCCCCCTGTCGTAGATGTATTTGCCATAATTCTAGCTCTGAGCTCGCCAAAAGCAAAAATTAACGCTTACACCCCCTGGTGGCCAAACTATTCTTTATCAAAAATTTGAAATTATATGCAAAAGATTTTCCATCAGGAGGTGTATCCGCTGATGAAAAAAGTTTTCACATCGGAGTTTTAGAAGAGGAGTTATCGGGAAAATTGTCATTTACTTTTATGCTCCCTAGTGGAAATTCTATGCGTTATTTGAAAAAGTAATTATATCTAAAATACTCTTGGACATAAATGGAATCGAAAGATAAAAGAATTTTTTCAATCGGATGTTTAGAAGAAAATATGTGGAATAAAACGTATTTTTGAATTTGATACCATCTGAATTTTCGCCCTCTAGCGGCGAAACTGTACATCATAAAAAACAAAACAAAAAAACAAATGAAATGAAGGATAATCATTCGCATTTTTCAAGCTTCCCAATGCAAAAAGAATTTTTCAAATCGGACTAATAGTTGCAGAGATAGCGTGGGTACAGGCGGACGGACGGACAAACCGGTAATATAAGCACGATCTTTTTTTTTATAAAAGATGTGCTAAAAAATGACACTGTTAATAAGGTAAGATATTGCAAATCTTTAAAGAAATTTCAGACAGCCATTAAAACGAAGAGGCATTCCCTAAAAAACGTTCTGATTAAGTTTCGTCTGGATAAAGCAAAACCCCACAGGACGCATTTGTCTCTTTCTTTCTACAATTGCAAGATTCGATTGGATTTTAATGTCTCACCCTGTGTACAGTCCTGACCTGGCACCCCAGTTTTTTTCTTTTTAATAGAGTAAATAGCTTTTTACGAGGAAAACATTTGATTCGGATTAATATTTTATAAAGGAGGTAAAGCACTGGTTTGAAGAGCTAGATGCATTTTAGCAACGCGTTTTTGTGGACAGGAAAAAACTCTGGACAAAATGTATATCTAGAATGCGACGGTAGATACACTGGCGGAAAGGGAAACAAGAACACCAAGAAGGAGACGTCTGATACCAACGAAATTTATACAGCATAATAACGGAATACAGAGGATAACGTGATCAAAACATTATGGCAAAATACAGCTGTATTTGCTGGTAAACTGAAAAATAACATTTCCATGTAACATGGTTAGTACGAGGTTGAACCGCCATGAACTGCGTCACACTGTGCAATTCTGGCATGGAGCCTGTTGTACAGATGTTGGATGTAAGTTTGGGGTATTGAGTTCCAAGCATCCTTAACCTGGACGCGTAAATCGGGGATGGTCGTGGCTGGCCGTGGAGACCGGATAAGTCGTTGTCGCATAAAGTCCCACACGTGCTCAATGGGGGACAAATCCGGTGAACGTGTAGGCCATGGAAGTTGTCTCACACCCTGAAGTGCATGTTGCGTTGCACGTGCCGTGTGTGGGCGTGCGTTATCTTGCTGGAAAACACCACGATGGACCGACCTTACAAATGGCACAACAACGGGCTGAATGATGATGTTAATGTAGGAGGTGCTGTTTAACGTACCCGGTAAAAACACTAGTTGTGTACGGGAGTTATAGCTGATCGCTCCCCACACCAGGAGACCAGGTGTAGGCCGTGTGTGTCGCTGGCGGATGCAAGAAGAGTGGAGACGCTCCCCTGTGCGTCTGCGAGCACGCATACGGCCATCGGAGGCTCCCAAGCAGAATCTGCTTTCATCGCTGAACACGACAGATCGCCATTGCGTTCTCCAGTGCAGACGTTGGCGACACCACAGCAGCCTTTCCTGACTGTGGGCTGGAGTCAGAGGCACACATGCCCGAGGCACACGTGCAAGTAGTCCTGCATCCAGTAGACGGCTGCAGATTGTTCGCACAGTCACCTCAGGTGCAACGGCAGCTCGGATTTGGGTCGCAGTGGATGTTCTGCTTGACCACGCCGCTCTTCTTATGCGTCGATCGGTCCGCTCATCAGCCAGTCTGTGACTCCCGGTTCCACGTCTTCTCGTGTGGGAATGTTCCTCGGACCATCTACGCCACCATCGTACCACCACCGATACTTCCCGTCCAATTCGCTCCGCAATACGACGATTCGACCACCCGGCCTCGCGGAGTCCGACTAGACGACCTCGCTCAAAGTCCGATAACTGCTGAAGTCGTACAGGTCTTCCATGTTCAGGCATTGCAGTTTCTTCAGGGTCTTCGCACGTGTCAGTACGCCGACGACTGATTGCATTCACTTCGCCGTACTCCTTAAATACCACCGACGATAATTTGCATATTATGCCGTGCTGTGGCGTAAGCGCTCACCGGTTGGTCCCGAAATTAACATCACACCTACGTAAACTCGACCCCATTATCATATGTAAATTTCATGATCGTCCGCCAATTCCTTCTTGGTGTTCTTTTTTCACTTTCCGCCAGTGTACATTGAATGATATTTATACATAGATAAAGTATGGCTGATTTTCTCTCCCAAATTTCTTTTACGTTACTGCGATGGAAATGTTTTTACGACAGACTGATCATTATTTCTTGACCCACCCTTGCATTTCACTTTATTCAGTTTACATTACAGCATGGGTAGAAATTGATGACTTTCATGATGAATACATATTTCATATCTCAGCACTACCGATGTACATAAATTGGCAACTTCTTTAGGCATAATTTGAAATTAAAAAAAATTCTAGCTGTGAGCTCGCCAACTGTCTTCTGTCTAGCGGGGTATACTTTTCCTTAATGAAGCTCCAAACGAAAAACTCCACAGTCGTTGAATCAGGTTATCTCGGTGGCTGTTCATTAGGTCATCGCCAGCTTATCCAGCGTTGGGAAAAATGGTCATTTTTTAACACGTCATTTGTAAAAAAAAAAAAAAAATTACGTGCTTATGGTACCACTTTGTCCGTCTGTGGACATAATCGATGAGCCGTTCCATTACGATCGCCACCAGCCTAGAGAAATGAGCGCGCCTGGAGACAAAGCGGTGGCCCAGGTGAAGTTCGCAGAGCAGTATATATATGATGTGTTGATGTTTTTCCAATAGTGGTTTTGAGGATCAGGGCCCGATCCTTATTTCTACTCTGCGAAAAAATCACACATCCACGCATTCTTGTCTCCAAGAATGTTTTCTTAATTTTTTCCTCTCATTGACTTTTTTTGAATTTCCTTTTTGTTGAGGCGAACCACGCGACAGGAACAAAACATTTTTTTCTATTTATTTTCATTTTTCTTAACCATTCGCTCCAAGATTTCTTTAGTAATTGTGCATTCATATTCTTTTTGTGTGTGTTCGTGTACTGTGTATGTACCTTCGGAACGAGAACTCCGGAGAAAAATTGAAAATTATTATTAGTCTACATGTGGAATTTGAAAATTTGTGCAATAAATTATTAACGTCATTTTAGAAATTAATTTTTATATATTTATGTGGTAATAATTAACATTAAATCGTAACTTAAAATCATGCATAATTAATTTAATTAATTTAAGCTTACATTATGACTGGAATTAAATAATATGTAATGAGAAGCATTTTTCGGTGCAAAAAGTTTGTGACATTCAGGTGTGTTAGCAAGACACAAAATTTGATAAACAGTTTCATGTTATGTCAGTAGAATAACCTTTTTTTTGCATAGGAATTTTTTTTTTCGAGTTTCCCGAATTCTGAAATTTCTTCTTAGACGATTTATGATGTGAAATTATTGTACTTATGAGTTTTCAGGAAATATTAATTTGTGCATCTGCTGTAAATTTTATGTGAAAATTAAGATTTCATGAATCTGCGCCATTTCTTTTTTTTTTTCACTCAAGAAATATTTCCAGGAGTTTTCATACAGGGAGACGCCAACCTTAAGAGATAAGAATCTTTCGTAACCCGTTTATCCAGATTTCTTGCTGAGGTCTCCTTAAAAATTGCAGGTGTTCTAGCCCTGGGGCAAAGAAGGGTTAACTTCAAGATTTTGCAAGTCACCTTAAGGTATGTTGAAGGGTCGTCATGAAGACCAGAGGTTTTATCGTTCCTCCCACCCCCACCCCAAGTACACATTTTTGCCCTCGGCTTCCGAGATGATGCAGCACTTTTAATCCAAGCGCGAGGCGAGATTTGACGCATGCGCGAAAGAGTTTGTGAAAGTTTGGTCAGAGGAGAGAGTTTACCCACACTTTACTCCTGTTGATTGTGAGGTCAACATCCCACACACTTTTCTGCTGTTGCTGTGTGTTTCGGGTTGGTGCACCCTTATTCTCCCCCAGAATAGAATTGACTCTTTGCTGATTGTAGAGGTGGAACGATCCTGGCTTCCCGTGCTGTCGAAAATTCCCTACAGCAGGAAGTAAAAATTTATAAGGTTCTTTTTGTATGGAAACTATCTATCAACGAAAAGCTGAAGACAACCTGGCGTTCTTCCTCTCCCAGCTTCACTAAAAATGATCTGCTATTCGGGAGAGGGGAAGTAAAATTAATGGCAAGGCATTCAAGGCATGAATTCAACATTAGGCTTGTTTGAAACTTAACAAAAAATGTTTAATCAAAGATAATCAATCCTGGCAGCTATTGTTCCGTAACACGAGCTCCTGCAAGTTGCAGTTCCGCGAAACCAGAGTCCCTATTCATTAACGGAATACTCTTTTCTGCAAATAAACCTTTGCAAGTTCTTTCCCTACCACGAACGTGAAAGTCTTTAATGGCCGGAATCTTTCGTTCACCTCACACTTCTTTTGTTTGGAAAGCTAAGCCTCGTGTTCTGTTCGCGAAACACGTGTCCTCGTAGATAGTTTTCTCCGTATTTCGTTACAGACAACCGGTGTCTCCATCCGGCTCTTCCAACAACGAACTTTTTCCCGAGCTATATCTGGCACGTGTCCTACGACCAACTTTCTTACCGTACTGCCCCCAGCACCTTCCACGCTCCACTCCAACTACTAACTGTCCCTTCCTAAATCGTTCTATCCCGAAGTTTTTCCCTAGTAACCTCTCCTCGCCTCCTGATTGGCTCCTGCCTTCTCCGCCAGAAGCGCTAACCATTTTTCCGAGTGAGAGCACGCGTCGAGCAGGCGACCTGCCTGCCTCTCTGCGCCCCCCCAATTTTTCTCCCTGACCTGTGAATTCAGGCGCTGACCTTCTTTCGCCTCATCTTGACCTTGCATTCCCCCGGCTAGGAACAATAGCGGTGCCTCCGCAAGTACATCGTCATTACAATAGGCACATTGGAATGTCGCCTTACTAGTACATTTACAAGGTTTAACATCCGTTCTAAGGAAGATCTTAATACACTTGAAAATAGTTGACATCAAATGTTCATGTCTTGATGAAAACAGTTCATTCTTATAAGATTAATGTAATTTAATGCCCTATAACGCAGTTAACTTCTTCATTTTTGTCCACGCCGGAGCTCGAACCAGGGTTCCTCATTCCGGAATAAGTCGCTCTACCAATCGTTGTCGCTGCTATCTGCCTTTATGCTTTATGTCGTGTGCGTCCTGCTGTGAAGGCACGTCACATCTCCCCCGAAGAGGGCCGGGGCATGGTCCACGGGTCAGCCGTGACCATGAATCGTCGCAGGCAGCCATCCTCTGTAGAACGTGCACTTGAGAACTCCCAGTCAATCTAGTGCGTGGAATGCAACATCACACACTTTTTTATTTTTCGAAGCGCTGGAGAAAGGATTCTCTTATTTTTCCTATCTCGCGGTGTGGAAAGAACATCACACCATTGCTAGATCTTGAACGGCCGGGTCATCCGGAAAGTTCGGGCGCCATTATAACGAAGTTAACTTCTCCGTCAGTTTTGTCCACGCCGGGGCTCGAAACCGGGTCCCCTCATTCCGGAATAAGTCGCTCTACCAATTGAGCTACGCAGACGTTCGTGTCGCTGCTATCTGCTTTTATGTCGTGTGCGTCCTGCTGGGCAGGAACGTCACAGCCCATCACGTGAATCAAAAGAGTTTCGATCAAAATATATTATGCCGACAAATGTCTATCACATAATTCACCGATGTGCATAAATTCGTGCCCCTACACTGATGATAAAAAATAAAGTTCTGCAAAAATTGCACCATGCGTGACGGTGGAAGCCAAATTCCCGCCCTAGCAGCTCCTTCCTTTTCTGAAGCCTGACCGGGTGACCTTACGCCTGTGACTCTGCCATTTCAACCCCGCCCGGAGTAGCGAGAATGAAGAAAGAAAAATGGAGTCGTCGTCAAAGAACCTGCTGTGCTAACATTCCTCCTCGTCGACGCATGGATCATCTTGGACAAGCGTCGCCCCCGTCACTTACCGAATGCTAGATGATTCCGAAGCCGAAGTAACTTCTTAACCAAGTAAAGGCAGGGAAGAGAAAGGTAATTTTGTACCCATAAACTTCATTTTGTCGTCATGGCCAACAGACTCCACTACATTTGAAATTCAGGAAAATGCTGCTGCCTTAACCCTTTCGTCCCGGAATATAAATGGCAAGTGGTTTCCACTGCATTGACACGCAAATGCAGCGGAGACCACTTGCGGAACAAGCAAACGGGAGCTCTTTAAAAGTCACGGTGACGATTTTGAGCGAAATAAACGACATTAATTGTTGGCTGTGGCTAGGGGTGGATGGTACATATGTGTACCAATAGGAATGTGAGGTGTACCAATAGGAAACAGGTAAGAAATGACAATATTAGCTACAAACGATGTTTAGTAGAACGATATACAGTATTTGTGCAAAAATATGCTATTTCGTATGATACAACATGAAACAGTCTTTGCACAAAGGTGGATGGCATTGTTGGCACATTGTTCCTGTTCTTTTTTATGCTTTGCTTCTGCACAACGAGCACATCGTCCTCTTGTAGGACCTTCTACGAGAAGATGTAATGCTGCTCCAAGAAGTTGTATTTTCTTTGAAAGAGTGCCTCGCTTTGGTAATGGTAAATTAATGTTTTTCTTTCCATCGGCAATCAGTTCTTCAGCAAGATTTACCAGAAATATGAGGAATGCTGGGATGATTCCCCGAGTCTACCTCCATTAGCGCCGTACAATTGCAGCGGAAGTTGCACGAACCACTAATCCAAGGTGTCCGAATAAAGTGCGTCTGTAGTCACCCCTGCGGCAACAGTGCAGGAGGTGCTATACCAATATTTCCTGTTTTCTCTTACACAGACGGAATTACAGTATTGATTTCATGAATAAGTAACATTTTTGACTAACATATAATCTTGCCTAAAACACTTCCATATAAAGAAATACAATGGCGCATTAGTGCGAACAACATCAACGACTACAAAATACCGCCTAAGTACGATGTTAATGAGCTTAGACGGTATTTTGTAGTCGTCACTACCATTCAGCCGTCTTCATTACCCAACCTCAGCGAAAGTGTTCCTCCAGTCTTCCATGTGTTAACCTCTCAGCAAGCGGTAACACAAAACTCTGCCATGGTACAATATTTACTTGTCTGTCAAGCGTTCTCCAGGTTTCCGGTAATTTGCACTCTTTCTGGTACATATGTGTGCCACTGTTGAAGAAAGGGTTAATATGAAAACAGCGGAGGCCAACTCTCGACACTTACTTGGGAGTGAATTTTTCTTTTATTGTGAATTGCATTATTAGACCTTAGCTGCTAAGCTTTATTGAAATAGTGAGATAGGTGTTCACACGAGGTGATTAGGAGCGTCTTGATACTTTTTCTTAAACAAAAATTTATTATGTCCTTGTTCATAGTGGAATTGTATTAACGTAATATGTTGAAGAAAAAAACAAATGCAAGTAAAGTTAAGAGGGATTGAAAAAGGGGGAGGTAAAAGGGTTTGAAGTAACCCAAATAAAAAAAACTTCAGAGGCAGGGGTAATGCCTCTGAAGTTTTTGAAAACCACATAGAGTTCATTTTATTTATTTTTTGGCCGAAGTGTATTTCTGTATCTATTGTGTTGTGCATGATGTTTTTGTGAAGTCATTGTAACGAAAAACACAGTTAAGAGTATCATTATTGATAGCCGGCTGTAAGCCATACTAATAAATTTATTTCAAAAAGAAATATCAAATGTATACATCATTTTTCTAAAAGGAATGCTAATTGATCAATCCTGTGGTTTAATAAACTACACTATCTACCAACAAGTAATTGGACACCTGTGATAGCAAAGGAAAACGAAGTTTATTCGCCTTCAATAGTTGGTGGAGACTCCACGAGCGGCGATTAAAGCTGCGACCCTCCGGGGCATACTCTCAACCAGGCGTTGTACGACGGCTAGCGGTATTTTCTTCCACTCGGCTTGGAGAAGACAGGTCAGTTCCTTCACCGATTTTGGACGGTGGGAGCACCCCTTACGTCGACGCTCCAACTCCTCCCAGAGGTGCTCGATAGGGTTAAGGTCCGGGCTCTGCGCAGGCCAGTCCATTCGATTAACCTCATTGTCACCATACCAAGCCATGGTGGACCTCGTAACATGCCAGGTGGCATTGTCATCCTGAAAGTAACATGGGTCCACCCCGTAAAACTGCCACAACGTAGAAAGCGCATGGTCATCCAAAATGGTGCAGTAGGTCTCGGCGTTGAGTATACCAGGAATTGCGACCAAGGGTCCCGTGCCATACCAGGAGAAACACCACCATAGCATAATTCCACCGCCGCCGAACTTCACAGTTGGCACAATACATTCCGGCAGGAGGCGTTCTCCAGGAAGTTGACAAACCCAGACCCTGTCATCCGAACGGTAGAGGGTGAACCTTGATTGGTCGCTCCAGAGAACCTTTTTCCACTGTTCAACGGTCCACTGTCGACGTTCTTTACACCACGTTAGCCGAGCAACGCTATTGGACTTGGTGATCAATGGCTTGTGGGCGGCAGCACGTCCATGATAACCGAGCAGAAGGGGTTTCTTTACGGATGGTATTCATCAAAAGAACACTCCCGGATGCCTGTTGAAACTCCTCGGGGATGTGGCCCATCGATTTGGTGCGGTTCTTCCAAATTTCTCTGGCCAGCACCCGTCGGTCTCTAACTCCCAGTTTTGTGGGCTGCCGGGTCGGGGAACATTCCGACAGTCACCTCTCCTTCCACTTGCCAATCACATAGGCCACTGTCGATTTTGGGTACTTCAACTCGCTGGATATGTCACGTATGGATCGGCCATTTCTGTGATACCCGACGATTACACCTTTCTCGAAATCAGAGAGCTCCGAACTGCGTGGCATCTTGCATGCAACTGGTTGCGTTGTTGTTTCCCACACGATATTTAACGGCGGCGGCCGTGACGTGTATCAGGACCGCAGATATCGTCAATTGTCCAATTACTTGTTGGTAGATAGTGTATATGAGTGAAACGTTGCAAATTACAATGATAGTAATGAAATAGAAAAAAATTCAGAAAATTATGTAACAAGTTAGAAGTATACACAGTACTAAATTGAATTAAACTCTAAAACTCATTTTTGGCATTTGTGGGTGTTTTGGAAAAAGCAGTTTTTCTGCCACCATTGGTTGTTGTGTCTAAAAGAAAAAGCAAACTTACATTGTAAAATTCACCAAATTTTAGCCAGGCGAGAGGCCTTGGACAAATAAATGCAACTGAAGTCAGTTTTTATACCTTAAAATTCTGAGCCACCTTTATTAAGTGTTTATGTGTGTTCAGTGCATCTAAGTTAGTAAATTAAATTTTGTGCAATTTTTTTGTCAAGCCCATAAATCACCTCTGCACTTGGCAGAGTTCAAGGATCTGAACCGGGTTAATTTAACTAATAGATACTTCGACAACGTGGATTTTAGTGTGTTGATGCGTATCGTTTTCTTTTTGTTCTACCACTACTTTTTTTTTTTTTGACATATACCACGTGCCATATATTTTTTATCACAAGTGTATTTTTATATATAACAACTGGTCTTTGTGACCAAAATAATTTTTACTATATATCATGTTCAACCCGAGGACAGGCTTTTGGTTAGTAGAGTGTTCGGAGTCAAAATGGGAAAAGCTGCCGATTTATCGCAGTTCGATAAAAGACTAAAAGTGACGGCACCGCGCCCCAAAACTACGACCTAGAAAACGGCGCGGCTTGTGGGTTGTTCACGTGCCACCGTACTGAGTACGTATCAAAAGTGGTGCACAGATGGCCAAACGACGAGCCGTTGTCCAGCCGTGTGTCGTCCGCAGCTCATTGATGCCAGAGGGGAGCGAAGACTGTCGCGCTATTTTCACAGCGACCACAGGGCTACAGTGCGACAAATTACCCGCAGCTACAACAGTGGTGATCAGGGCAATGTGCCACAGCACACAGTTCATCGCAGCCTTCTGCGCATGGGCCTGCGTAGACGAAGACCCAGCCTGGTTCCCATGCTCACTGTACGTCATCGCCAACAACATATGAAATGGGTGAAGAGCATCGAGATTGGACCTTGGATGACTGGAAGAAAGTGGCCTGGTCTGACGAATCAAGATTCCTGGTGCATCACGTAGACGGCAGAGCGCGGATGCGCCGATTACCAACGGATGCTATGGCACCTGTATGCACTGTTGGGCGGCAGCAGGCCAACGACGGCGATGTTATGCTTTTGCGGTGTTATGCTTCGAACAATTTAGGCGCCATTATCCCAATAGCACAATCCCTGACAGCTGTCAGGTATCTGAACATCGCCGCGGGCCAAGTTCACCTATTCAAGGCAACTGCGTTCCCTGCTGGTGATGGCCATTACCAAGAGGATAATGCGCCATGCCACACTGCCAGAATAGTCAAGGAGTGGTTCGAGGAACCTGTTTTTGACTTTCTGTTAAAGCCCTGGCCTCCAAATTCACCTGACATGAACCCAATGGAATATTTGTGGCTCGACTTGGAAAAGCGGGTTCGCGATAAATCACCCCCTCCCCCCGAAATGTAGGGGAACTGGAGGAGTTCAACATTTTATTAAAGAAAAAGATACAGGCGCACCATCTAAGGTGAAAACAGGAGAAGAACAATAAATGATCATATGTACAAGGTAACGCCCACAAAATAACACGAAAAATGCTAAAATCACTGAAAATGGTACACACCGTTCTAAAGTAAACAACACAAACATGTACACAGAAAACTAGAGGGTATTCGGCAAAAGCAAAGACAACTGTAGGTGTAATGAACGTGGGCAAGAACTCGTGTGATGAAGAAGCTTGCAATAGGCATAGCAATCAAGCAGAGGGAAAGTTGGGAAGTACAACACATCAAGCTTACAGGCAAAGAAAACAGGCTATGAAACAGATACAGACTAACACGCTAAGTTGTAAACAGGAGAAGGCGAGGAGTGAATAAATGAAAAAGACAAGCAAACACAGTCCCAAGAAAGAGCACAGTACGGTGATGACAATTGATGCACACTTGAGAAGTTGGGGCATAGAAGAAAAGAAGATTAGAAGCTTACACAATGATAAAACAAATGCAGGAAACAACACGGTACACTGTAACAAATAGATCAAAGTAGTAAACTATGAGCGAAAACGAACGCAGGAATACAAATCAAACACTGATCAAGAGTGTAGTGAAATAATAGAGATATTAACAAACATATACTTATAGTAAGAACATGCCAGAAACAACATGGTGCACTTTTACAAAATAAAGCACGTATCACACTGCATGCAAAACGTACTATAACGAAGTGAATTTCTCCGTCATTTCTGTCCACGCCAGGATTCGAACCCGGATCCCCTTATTCCGGAACAAGTCACTCTACCAATTGAGCTACGCGGACGTTATGTTCTGATTCCTATCTGCCTTTATGTCGTGCGCGTCCTTCTGGCAGGTACGTCACATCTCCTGGTACGTTACATCATCTCCCCCCTTATTTTTTTTTTTTCGAAGTGCTGGAGAAGGGATTCTCTTATTTTTCCTATCTCGCGGTGTGGAAATAACATCACACCATTGCGAGATTTTGAACGGTCGGGTCATCCGGATAGTTCGGGCGCCATTATAACGAAGTGAATTTCTCCGTCATTTCTGTCCACGCCAGGATTCGAACCCGGATCCCCTCATTCCGGAACAAGTCACTCTACCAATTGAGCTACTCGGACGTTTTGTTCTGATTCCTATCTGCCTTTATGTCGTGTGCGTCCTTCTGGCAGGTACGTCACATCTCCTGGTACGTTACAGTACACAATAAAATATAAAAACTCACTTCAACCGGCGAAATTAAGATGAAAAGAAGGTAGGGGATATGCAAACGTATCTAGTAAGCAGACAACTCAATGTTTACAGTAGAACAAAAGCCGTAAGGTAAGTAACTAGGCAGCATTCAAAAACACAAAAGAATAAGTAAGAACTAGAGTCCGATTACCTTAGACTCAACCATAGACCTGTGTAAAGCCATGCAAGACAACAGGAATATAAAACACATTTACAATGCAGCGATCGTGAAGGGAAGCGAAATATACAGGTTGAATATGCATAACTAACATGTAGTTAACAACTTAACACAACACAACATTTTACTCAGGATAACTTGCCTGAAAGTAATTACAATGTTATACTAAAATGAAAAATTATACACAATACCACACAACGCGTTACACAGATACACGATGCGATATGAGGAAATGGGTTTTTCATCACAAAAGATAAAGCGTCGAACCATCAACGTGGAACCACCCTGTATCTTGCGCCCAGGCAGACCGGAAAGAAGCCATAGATTGAGGAGTAGACGCTGTGAAGTACTCCAACCGGAGCCGAGCCAAGATGCGGTTCTGAAAGATCTTCCGTAAAATCCCTCCAGCAGAAACGATGCTGGGTATAGTAGAATTGGAGCGTAGAGAGAGGCGGTAAAGGTGGATCACATGTTTCGCGAGAAAAAATAAGTAGGCGCAGACATCAGGAAGTTTAAGTGGTGGGTGCTTTGTGAGAAGCAACCAGGAATATGCTTGAAAGGGGAGATCTTGTGAGCAGATAGCGCCAGCAAGTCGAAAGGCAGTATGAAGCAGTGGCCACAAAATCGGGCAATGACAATATATGTGCTCGATGTCACCTTCGGAATCACAAAAGCAACAGAGTGGAGAAGGAGAGAGGGACATATGGAAGAGAGAACAAGGAACAGGAAGGCGACGGTGAAGAAACCGCCATTGAATATTACGCTCTAGCGGGGAGGAGAGAGGAGAAAAGGAAGCATTCCAGATAGTCGGAGAAAGCGAAGGAGAAACGTCTGGGAGTGGGTGTGGAAGAGCAAAGGGTGTTCGGAGAAAATTGTAGATCGAAGCAACAGTTAAAAAAGGAATGGGGACGGTGGAATCTCGAAGAGAAAGGAAGAAAGGGAGAGAAAGGCTAGGGCCAGAAACGGAAATAAGACCAGTTTCAGAAACAAGGAAGGGGAAGAGGAAACGAAGGGTAGAGCGAAGGAGAGCAAAATCATCCTCCTCGGAAGGAGTAGGATCAGGGAAAAGAGAGGAGAGGGGCTTCCAGGATAAATTGGTATTAACCAGAGCTTGCACAGTTAAAATCCCAGAGCGGACCCAACAGGGGAAGATAAAGTAGGGTTGGTCGGAAGAGTGAATCAGAGTGGAAAAGAAAAGCGGTTCGGCGAGGAGATCGCGGGTAGTAGAAGGAGGTGCACGGAGAAGTGGAAGTGAACGGAGAAACGCTAGAGCTTCAGAAAGAATAGGTGGAAAATGGTAAAAGTAAAAAGGATAGGAATCCATCCGAAGAAAAAGGAGAAAGGAAAAGGATGGATCGTGAAGAGAGATAAGAACATCGAAGGTAGAGGAAAGTGAGGGAGAGGGGGAGATAAGAAGGCGTAAGAATGAAACAATGCGAGAGGCGCGGTAATAAGAGCGAACATCCGGTAGATGAATTCCACCTAAGGAGGCAAGGAGAGTAAGTGTCGTAGCAGCCACCCAATGTTTTGCAGACCAGATGACTGATGTAAAGATGTTATTGATAGTAGACTGACGTCTCAGGTTCAACACCGCTGAGGTCCAGGAAAACAAGCATTGAGAGAGAAGGTATCGCTTGACGATTTGCGCCCGTTGGAAGTAGGACGCAAATGAGTGAGTGAAGCGCCAGAAAGCTGCTGTACGTTGTAGACGAGGAAGAAGATCTTGCCAAGTAAGATTACCTGCAGTAAATGAATGACAAATATGGGTGCCAAGGATTTTCTGGGACCAATATGGGTGCCAAGGATTTTCTGGGACCAATATGGGTGCCAAGGATTTTCTGTGACAACGCACCCCACGGGGTATCAGTGCGGCCCTTCCACGACCAGCACCACAACCCAGTGCTCTTAAGAACATTCAAAGACGCACCGGAGATAGTTGCGTATTGTTGGTACGTGGAGCGAAGAATATCAAACTGGTCATCTCGGCGGATGCAAAAAGTGACATCATCTGCGTAAGCGGAGACAAAACATTGGTGATGCCTGGTGCTTGAGACGATCGGTGGCAAGGAAGAAAGAAATGCTGATCGGCAGGCGATCAGAAAAGGTTCGAATGCAAGAGCAAAGGGTTGCCCCGAAAGGGGGCAACCTTGCCGAATTCCACGCCGAAAGGAAATAGGTGCCGTCAAAAATGTAGCCGTCCAAATATGAAAATAGGCGCCCCGGTAGAGACTGAGAAGGAGAGTGACAAAAGAAGAATGTAAGCCGTAGTGGGTTAAAACAGTAGAGAGATAATTATGAGAAACATTATCAAACGCGGATTGTTGATCAAGATTAAACAGGGCGAGAGGTTCTGAATGTTTATGAGCAAGGAAGGTGACATGGAGAAAAAAAGAAATATTGTTAGAAATAGAACGACCAGGCACGGTATATGACTGGTCGGGGGAAAGGAGAAACGGAAGAATAGAATTTAAGCGGCGAGAAAGAAGTTTAGTAAACCATTTGTAATCAATGTTAAGAATAGAAATAGGGCGCCAATTGGTCAGATTCAGGGGGTCTCCCTTCTTCGGCAGGAGGATGACATGAGCAACCGTAAATTCCAGCGGAAACGCAGTGGAAGAAAGAGCGCACGAAAATCCAGCGGAAAGGAAAGGTAGGAGAAACGGAAGGAAAGCACGGTAAAAGGACAGTGGTAGACCATCAGGTCCAGGAGAAGAGTGTGAGTTAAGGGAATCAAAAGCTGCCCTAAGGTCAGACAAAGTGAAGTTAGCAGTAAGAGGAGAACACAGAGAAGGCGGGACCTGAGGAAGAGAAGTGAGAAGGGGAGAGGAGGAAAAGTCCGAATCCTGCGTAACAGCACGGAATTTCTCCTGAAAGAAGTGACGGACTTGAGAGCAAATAAGAGAACCATCAGAAGTAACAGAGCCATTTGGAAGACGAAGATGACGCAGTGATGTCGACTTACGCCGCGTGGTTTCCATCTTAGAGAGAATTGGAAAGGTTTGTGGTGTTGGCGAGAAATGAAGAAGCCGCAGTCGACGAACAGCCTGTTGGGCCGATGGTAGGAGATGAGCATGTAGTTCTTCTTGAATCACTGGATACTGCGGGTCTGTCAGCGGCAAGGAAGAAAGAACACCTCGGAGATTGCTGACCGCCATCGACCGAGTGGTAGAGATGGAAAACGAGAGTTGGCGTACCAAAAGTAAGAGATCGCGCTTAGTGTCTAACCACAGGCGGAGTGCACTCGGTGTAGTAGCAAGGAGGGGTTTCCGGGCAGTAAGAAATTGCTCAACTGCAGCACAAAAAGAGCGATCTTGCAACATGGTATCATCGAAAGTCCATCCACGACGCACAGAAGGCGAAGACAGAAAGACACAAATTGATAAAGACACTGCGCAGTGGTCTGAAGACACAGTTGCGAAATGCCGCGCAGCAGTGATTGCAGGAAGCAAAGAAGAGGAAACGTAGATACGGTCAAGTCTAGCAGGAACGGATCCTTGCGCTAGAGGACCGACTCTACTGAAAGAGATGGTATGCGGGTGTAGCTGGCGGTAGGAATAAACAAACTGGTAATCACTTAGAAACTGAGTTAACTGAGAAACCAGACGTGCACGATGTTCGCCATGCGAGGAACGGCCAATGGATGGTTGCAGAGTACAGTTAAAATCACCTCCGAGGATAAAACCCTCCGCAGAGGGGAGCGCATCAAACGTGGAACGTAAGCTCAGAAAAAGAGGAGTAACATACGAATCATCAGTTGGGATGTACACATTAAACACATGAAAAGTGACAGCAGCAGTACAGAAGGTAAGGCATTGCAATAAATCTAAATACACATTTGTGACAGAAACAGAAATCAGACGTTGCATAAATCGGCGGGGAACTCCGACGGCAGTACCACCGGACCGCGACTGTCGGTATGAGTGGGAATAGGTATAAGGCCATGCTCGCCAATGGTGAGTCGGCGTATCTGAAGAACAATGAGTCTCTTGAAGGAGGAGGACATCACTGTCGATGGCTGCAAGGTCCTCGTAAACAAGAGCGTTCACATCGGGTGCCGCAAACCCGCGACAATTGTAAGTCGTCACTGTGAAAGCGGCAGATCAGAAGGAGTGATTTTCTTAACCAGATGTTCTCGAAGATTATTAACCCGGCGATGAATGTTCTTCACAGCAAGTGAGTCATCAGAGGACGGACTACGGATATTTCGGAAGAGGGGTGTCTAGCGCCTGCAACTGCTCAAATGCTGCCGGAAGATGATCCTGATGAGTGGTGATAAATGGAGGGAAACCGCCAGGCAAGCGTCTCCTGCAGGAAATTTCAAATAATTCTTGATACGACAACGGAGTAGTTATAAAATCTTGTTGTTGCAATTTCGCAACAAAGACATCGTAAGGTAGTAGATAGTCGGCAGAAGATGAAGGCAAATCAAGGTCTTTCAGGGCAGGCGGCAACGAGTGGCATCGAGAAGACGAAGCAGGTGACAGCCCGGGTGGCTTCCGCCGCTTGGACAAGCCACGTGGAGCCTTTGGAGCTTCTCTCTTTTCAGTGCGGGAACGGGAGGTCGCGTCCGACCTCTCACTCAAGGTGTGGTCACTAACACCCAGGTAAGCTGTATCGGTATCCGCGTTAGAGGTCTCGGTATCAGATATATTTCTATCAGTAACATCTGGAACGCCACCCCGGTGGCGCAGTGGTCTAAGGCGCTGGCCTCTGATCATTCGTCCGTAAGGGGTCTGGGTTCGAGTCCCGGTGAGGCATGGATGTTGTGTTTGTCTTACGGCACTGGCTCTCTCCCTTCCCTGGAACCAGTGACCCTAAATTAGGGACGGGCGACTGCTTATAGCCCATTGAGTTGCTCACGGTGGTCGTTAAACCTCCAATAAAAAAAAACAAAAAACAAAAACAACATCTGGAACGTTGGTAGGAGGGTCAGGAGCTATGAAAGGGGTGTTTGATGACAGGGCAGGATAATTTTCCTCGGAGGCTAGAGGTGGAGAGGAAGCTGACGGAAAAGTAGCCTCCAGACGAGGAGGATCATCAGTTGTCAAAAGTGTAGAAGATGCTCCAGTAGGCGGGTATAGAGGACCCACTCGGGCGTCAGGCAGAGCAGAAGTCGCGTGCTCCGTATGACACTGTGTGTAACGGTGTCCAATCTCCTTGCAGCGACTGCAATGATATTCCGTCAATAGATCAATATGCCGGTACTGGTCTTTGCACTTGACTGTGAATTGTGTTGGGAGCTGTGCAATAGCTTCCTGAGTTGGAAATACGACTCTTGCGACTTGACGAGCACCACGAATAAAGTCATGCTGCGGGTCATTCTTCGCTGCTGAGTGGGTGAAAATTCCACCAACGACTCACCCCAGAGACGATAGCACAGCATACAACATGAAGTCACTTATCTCTGGGGGAAAAGGATAAAACGAGACTTTCACAGGTCTTTGGGCGACAGGCTCAGGAGAAAGTTGACGATCACCGATGGTTTGACCGGTCGCCAGGAGAGTCTGTGCATATTCAACTTTGGCAAGATAGACAACAACTGTCCGGCCACGCCGGTACATATGCGAAATGGCTTCAAGTGAAAACCTCTGGATAATGGCGTCCGCGTAAATTCTCATCGGAGTATCCGGGAGAGCCTCGAAACTAACTCCCTTCGCCAGGTTTTCAAAGAAAGTATTTTCTGCTGAAGAGTCAGCTGGGATTTCAAGAAAAATGGATTTACCATCTCGACGAATATAGTTATGCAACGCCTGAGCGCCCGCATACGGCATCTTGGGCTGCTGACGTGGCGCAGAAGAGGCAGCGATAGCAGAATACGTGGTCAAAGGCTGAAAGGGCATCGAGGAGCTCGTGGAGGCTGCAACTCCAGAAGTATCCATGGCGTCATCACTATGAGTAGAAGCTGAAGAATTCATGTGGGCAGAGGAAGGCAACGGGTTGACACCGGCAGGATTGCTGAACACACCACCCGGAGAAGGAAGAGTGCCATAGCGAGCTGAGGAAGACAGCGTAGTAACGCCGACTACAGAAGAAGTAGAAGTAGATAATGATGATGATGATGATTGATGACAGGAAGTGAGGGCTGAAATCTTTCTTTCGCTCCCGGAAGCCGCCATTTGCAATGGCGATGAATCAAGCCAAGCCGACCGACGGGGTCGAAACGTAAACAACACAGAAAACTTGAAAGGAAAGCAACTCACCCACTTGAAAGCAGACTCAAACGGAACACTGACCTTTCACGGAATGACGAATGTAGACAGGAACGAGAACACACTCAGGAAATGTACAAAACAAGCCCAATATTAACGGAGCTAACGACATGCACACGACAACCTAACAGGGAGGACCTGCTGTTCACATTATGTCACCAGATATCGCAGGATACCTATCGTTACTTCATCGAATCGATGCCTGACAAATTTCCCAATGGAAAAGGATTTTTTCAAATATGACAAACAGTTGCAATATCGCAGGATACATATCGTTACTTCATCGATTCGATGCCTCGTCGAGTGCCAATATCGCAGGATACCTATCGTTACTTCATCGAATCGATGCCTCGTCGAGTGCCGCTGTTTTTCGGGCTAAAGGAGATCCTACTGCTTATTAGGTATAGATTGCCATAATGTAATGGATCATCAGTGTATATCTTTGCAACTGTTTGTCATATTTGAAAAATTATTTTTCCATTGGGAAATTTGAAATGTCAGAATGATGATCCTTACTCTCCGATTTTTTAGATGCATAACTTCAGCGCCTTAGGACCACTGCGTAAATGCAGATGTTATCGAATTCAAGATACATTGTATTCCGTATAACTGCTTCTAAATATCCGATTGAAAAGAATCTTTCCTCCATTCAATACCATTGTTAACGCAGACTATTTTAGGTACACTTTCTTTTTCAAATAATATACAATTTTTCCACTAGGGGCGTAAAATTAAATAGCGATTTCCACGATATCTCTTCTTTTTGCATGAAATAAAGCTCCAGGTGGGAAATGTTCTGCATATAATTTCTAATTTTTGGTAAAGAATGGCTTGGCCACTAGGGAGCGTAAATGTGTATTTTTCCTTCTGATAGATTTGCAATATCTGCGGTTCTGAAGAATAGATTAAAAATTATTTCGCAGTCAGACACCCTTACCAACACAAACCTTTTGAGAATACCGTCTGCTTAAAAGAGAGCATATTGTTTCCACCAGGAGGCGCAGATGTGTATCATATTTTTGCTGATATCTCTGCTTCTAATTGACCTATTGCCGCCCCGGTGGCGCAGGCCTTTGATCATTCGTCCGTAAGGGGTCCGGGTTCGAATCCCGGTGAGGCATGGATGTTGTGTTTGTCTTACGGCACTGGCTCTCTCCCTTCCCTGGAACCAGTGACCCCAAATTAGGGACGGGCGACTGCTTATAGCCCATTGAGTTGCTCACGGTGGTCGTTAAATCACAAAAAAAAAAAAAAAAAAAAAAAAATTGACCTATTTGAAAAATTCTTTCTTTGTCGGACAGAGTTTCTGCTGCGAAACATTTTGCATACAATTTCTGAATTTTCTTAAGGCATAAGTGTGCCACTAGAGGGCACGAGTTCTTGTTTCCGTTCGCGGCATATTAGCAGCAATATCTGGGTGTCTAAAAACTCAATTAAAAAATCCTTTTTCGGCCAGACACTAGTAACTGCCGAAATATTTTGTGTACATTCACTGCCAAAAACAGCGCACGATTTTCCCTCCAGGAGGCACAGATATCAAATCTGTTTTGTCAATATCTTTGCTGCTAAGAAACCGATTTAAAAAAATATTTTAACGCTGTATATCATTTACTTTGTGAAACACTTTGATTGTACTCGTGGATCTTTTTTAGTTCGTATTTCTGGCGTTATATCGTGTTAGTGTGAATCTCTGTTTGCAACTGTATCTCTGCTTCTAAAAATGCTACTGAAAATATATTATTTGCTCTATGTTTTCGCTACTGTAAAGATCGGGAATATTATCTTCTTCACATAACGAGCAGTTTTCCAGTTATTGAGAAGAAAGATCGAAACCTTTTCCTTGATATTTCTGCTTGTAGGAGATGTATTTGAAAAATTATTTTTCCTTAGCATAACTTTTCTATGAAGAATACTTTTCGCATATTTTCTACTTTGCCGTCATTCAAAATTCTTCCGCTAGGGGGCGAAACGTTATATCATATTTTCCTCTACATCTGTTTTTCTAACAGTTCAATTATAAAATCCTTTTGTCTCTGGTATATTCCGTTGTACTTCGATTTAAAAACACCAGTTAATTTCATTAAGAAACCACCGTTTTTGGGAAAGCGCCCTTTCACAGATTTTACAAAGGATTTCGTTCATTTGTACAAACAAAAATTACTTTTCTGCCTTATTTTGCTTAGCGTTCATGACCGATCTCAACGAAACCGTAAATTAACTACGAATTAAGTATATCTAACCCACTGTCAAAGAAACTGTTATTCACGCACTATATTGTTTGATCAACATTAAGTGAAAAAAAACAGCCGAGCGGGAAATCATTTGTATCTCTAATTTCATTTGAACTTCTTTTGTCACCAGTTTTCTGCCTGAATTAAATTAATTTTTTTTGTGTGGCTCACTCATGCAAACAAGATACTTATCCAGTTTTTTAAGGATATTCTGTAATCCTTCTCCCGTGTTTGAATATTCTGTTTTATTAATTTTTAGTAGTTTGGTTCCCTTGGAAAGTATTTTTTGGTTGATCACAAGGGATACTGTTGTTACGCCCGATGCAAAGTACACCCGCGAAAGCATAATTAAATACTTAACGTTTTTTCTGACTTACTGTGAATAAAAATGGTGCAGTTTTAATTAATTCCCCATCGTCTCTCGTGAATCCCAGAAGAGCAATTCTGACGTTTCCGTTTGAGGATATTTACATGGTTAGTGGTTTTGAACGGCTCTTTATTAGGTACTTAATCCAAAGGAGAGAAAGGAAAACGCAATGCGAACTTCCCTAACATTCGTAAACGATCAGCAGAGAAAATGTCTGAAATTTCGCTTCTTGTTTTCTTACTTCCGCCTTTTTTTTTCTCCCTTGCACTGATTTTTTCGACGCCGTTGCAACCTCCGAATGGTGGCAGCTGTTTCCGTCGAAATGGAAAATTAAACCACATTGATATTCTTCATGGAATTATGATTAAATTTATTTCAAAAGATCCACTTGCTTTCGCAAAATTTGTGTTTGTTCACAGGGCCAAAATGAAATTCTTTAATCTTACGTTGTAGTTGCAAATCAGAGCATCTGACGTCACCACTTTTGCCAAATGAAAGAGCTGCTGAGAAACACAAAATCAACGTGTAGCGAAAGAGGCCTTTTTTGCCGGTGGTGACGTTCGAACCCACAACTTTCTACTCCGGAGCAGCTATTCTACCGATTAAACTACACCGACAAGGCTAATCGCCGCAACTTGCCAGTTTGACTTGCGTCAACTCAGTGGCACGTCGCATATATCTCCCTTGAGAAAGGCATTACACGTTTGTTTTCGAACTTCACGACCAGGAGATTCATTCTTACGTTAGGGAGCCAATATAGCAGAAGTGCCCTTTTTGTCGGTGGTGGGATTCGAACCTATATTTTCCTACTCCGGAACTGCTGTTCTATCGATTGAACCACGCCAGCAAGGCTTATCTCTGCAGCTTGCCGGTTTGACTTGCGTCACCTCACTGGTGTGTCAAAAATGCAAATATTATAAGGCCTATGTGTAAGTTTCTGGTGCTTCACATATCAAGCATTAAATGCAAAACCGTTGAATGTTTTTGGAATATTTCGTGCTGTGAGAGTAATGTGGCACAAATGCATCAAAGCAAGATGTTGGCGGACATCCCACACTTTGATCTATGACATGGCGACCGACAAGGTGCACATTCGTCATGTGTTTTTCACGCTTAAATTCGGATAAACCGCTGCAGAAGCACGAAAGCGGATATATTCGGCATGCATCGAGAAAACTGTAGACGCAAGCACGTGTCCTGAGTGTTTTGGGAAGTTCAGAATTGGTGTTTGCAGCGTGGAGGGCAAGCAGCGTAGCGGAAAGCCGAAGGGGATACAGAGCGTCGATACACACCGATGAGCAATTACACTATGACCACCTACCTAATAAGCTGTGATACCCTCCTTTAGCCCGGAAAAGCAGCGGCCACTCGGCGAGGCATCGAATCGATGAAGTGGTGATAGCTATCCTGGGGTATCTGGTACCATAATGTCAACAGCAGGCGCTCCAGTTCCCCTACATATCGGGGTGGTGGTGATTTAGCGCGAACCCGCTTTTCAATATCGAACCACAAATGTTCGATTGGGCTCATTTCAGGTGAATTTGGAAGCCAGGAAATTAACAGAAAGTCCCTAGCATGTTGCTTGAACCACTCCCTGCCGATTCTGGTAGTGGGGCATGGCGCATTATCTTGTTGGTAATGGCCATCACCAGCAGGGAATACAGTTGCCATGAATGGGTAAATTTGGCCCGCAACGATGTTCAGATACCTGACAGCTGTCAGGTATTTTGCGATTGGGATAATAGGGTCTAAAGTGTCCGAAGAAAACATCGCCCACAGCATAGCACTGCCGCCGCCGGCCTGTTTCCGCCCAATAGTGCATCCAGGTGCCATAGCCTCCGTTGGTAATCGGCGTATTTGCGGTCGGAAGTCTACGTGATGCTCCAGGAATCTTGATTCGTCAGACCAGGCCACTTTCTTCCAATCATCCACTCTCTAATCTCGATGATCTTGAGCCCATTTCATGCGTTGTTGGCGATGACGTGCAGTGAACATGGGGACCCGGCTGGGTCTTCGGCTACGCAGGCCTATGCGCAGAAGGCTGCGATGAACTGTGTGCTGTGACACATTGCCCTGATCACCACTGTTGTAGCTGCGGGTGATTTGCCGCACTGTGGCCCTGCGGTCGCTGTGAACAGTGCGCGGCAGTCTCAGCTCCCCTCTGGCATTAATGAGCTGCGGACGACACATGGCTGGACGACGGTTCGTCGTTTGGCCATCTATACACCACTTTTGATACGTACTCATTACAGCGGTACGTGTACAACCCACAAGCCGCACCGTTTCCGAGATCGTAGTTCCGAGGCACCGTACCATCACAATTTGTCCTTTATCAAACTCCGATAAATCAGCAGCTTTTCCCATTCTGACTCTGAACAATCTACTAACCGAAAGCCGGTCCTCAGGTGGTATATATACTGCTCTATGAACTTTACCTGCGCCACCGTTAGGTCTCCAGGCGCGCTCATTTTTCTGCGCTGGGGCTGGTCATAATGTAATGGTTCATCGGTGCATTTCGATGATGATTAAGTGCCAGCTGCTTGTGTATGTACGAAATATGTTCGACCATAAAACTCTGGAAAATAATGGCATTTAAATAACTAATAACATTAGCATTTAAAAGACTTATTTAAGTAGCGCAGGGATTAGCAGAGAGTCCTTCCTTAGTCTAGTTAAAACTGTATTATTATGAGGCAAACGCTATGGAGCCTTCCGAAAACAAACAAGAAGTAGGGCAGATTCTAAGTTTGAAAGCCATTGAAGAACAAATGAATAATAGGGCTACAAAATACGTTACCCGCCAAAAGCTAAGCATGAAACATGAAACTGCTGTGTCTTATATTTTAATACAACTTTCATTTTTAGTTCCTTTTCCTATGTAAATTTGAGTTTGTTCTCTTTTGCACTTTCCAAACTTAACGTCATATCGTCTCTATTACCTGAATGAGGTTGGCAATAATTTTTGGGGTCAGAGAGAGTGACGTATGAATGTGATAAGAACGATAAAAAAAGGACGATGCAGCAGTTCGATCTTTGTTAAGCAATAATAGAATATACGTGTAAGTGTAATACTAGCAGTGCTATATCGTGGAAGTCATCATTCGTTGCTGGACCAATAAAAGGTTATCGTAAGTTTGGCTTCTGCCGCCCCGGTGGCGCAGTGGTCTAAGGCGTTGGCCTCTGATCATTCGTCCGTAACGGGGTCCGGGTTCGAATCCCGGTTAGGCATGGATGTTGTGTTTGTCTTACGGCACTGGCTCTCTCCCTTCCCTGGAACCAGTGACCCTAAATTAGGGACGGGCGACTGCTTATAGCCCATTGAGTTGCTCACGGTGGTCGTTAAATCTCCAATCAAAAAAAAAAAATAAGTTTGGCTTCTGTATACACTGAAGTGCCAGAAAAACTGGTACAGACGAGCTTATGCAAAATACATAGCAACGTCACCTATGCGCGTACTCGGTTGCTTCCGCCAGTGCTTATACAAAGCGATAGACATTCTTACCAGCTGTCAGGGCCGTGGGTGGCCTAATGGGCAACGTTCGTGACTGCCACGGAAAGGGCCTCAGGTTCGATCCCAGCCAGGTACGTACGCTCGATCCGCTAAATATCCGCCGTGCGTCGGATGGGCACGTTAAGCCTTCAGACCCCGGGTATTGGCTCCCCGGTAATAAATAAGGGCGTCTTCCTCCCCTTTCTACTTCGCTTCCGTGTCACTTTCCCATCGGGCATTCTAGCCCAAATCTCCCAGCTTCCCATTTCTAAGGGTTTTTTAAGACCTGGGGTCAGATACCCCCTTCCTAAAGTCCTCTACATATGATCAGATCCGATGTCAGCTGTCCGAGCTGTTTTCGGCATGCGAATGACAAGTAATAACGATTTAAGCGATTTTCAACGCGGTGTCATAGTCGGCGCTCGTGAAATGGGCCATAGTATTTCGGAGGTAGAAACGAAGTTTGGATTATCACGGACGACTATTGCAAGGGTGTACCGTGACTACAAGAATTCCAGCAAAACCTCGAACCTACGATACCAGTGTGGCCGTAAAAAGACATTGGGTGAACGTGACCATCGTCGGCTGTCAAGAATCGTTTCAAGCGATAGGTGTGCAACACTCTCGCAGGTATCATTGGAATTCAATGCTGGAGCCTCAACAAGCATCAGCGTCCAGACTGTGCAACGTACCCTGCACGATATGGGCTTTGGGAGCCGAAGCCCAACTCGAGTCATCTTGATGACTGCACGACACAGAGCTATGCGCTTCGCTTGGGCACGGCAACACCGCCATTGGACACTTGATGATTGGAAACAAGTAGCCTGGTCTGACGAGTCGCGTTTCCAACTGTATCGGGCAGATGGAAGGATTCGTGTGTGGCGCAAACCCCATGAAGTCAAGGATCCCGCCTGTCAACAGGGAACTCTACCGGTTGGTGGGGGTCCGTAATGGTATGGGGTGTGTTTAGCAGGACTTCACTGGGACCCCTGGTACGTCTACAAACGTCTGTGACCGGCCAACGCTATGTGCGCATCCTTTCTGACGAGGTACACCAGTTCATGTCCTGCATTCATGCTGATGGGTTGGGCCTGTTCCAACAGGACAATGCACCTCCACACAAGTGTCGGGATGCCACATTATGGTAAGAGGAGCATTCATCTGAGTTTGGGGTGTTGCCATTCCCACCCAAGTCTCCTGATCTGAACGTGATAGAACACATTTGGGATGCCATGCAACGCGCTATCGAACATAGGAATCGGAGACCTTGGAATACACCCGAATTGTGGAATGTTCTGCAGGAAGTATGGTGTGCATTGCCCACAGCATATTTCCAGAAGCTAGTGGAGTCTATGCCCCGTTGTATTTCTGCAGTCCTGCGCTCACGTGGGGGAACTACCAAGTGTTAGGCTGGTGTACCAGTTTTTCTGGCACTTCAGTGTATGTTTCGTCTGACCGTAAAGCCTTAAATTAGAGCTATTTCGTGCATCTATTGCATCGTATTTTCATTTAGTTCAACATTTCCTTAGTCATGGTGTTAGACATACTGTAACACCAATCTCGCTCACGAAAAAGGGTTACGTTATACTGCGAATGATAAACGTAGCTATAGAGACTTATGCAAAATTGTCACAGTGCTTCTGCGTTACATCAGATTCAAAACACGTTTTGGATGGTGATTTGCACAGGGACAATATGAAAATAAAAACGACCAATAAAATGAATGCTCTTCATCTAATGCTATCTTTACATAGTTATGTGTTACAGAGTATACCGGGAATAGCTATTCTCGTCCTAAGGTTCCAAAGAAGACAAACTACAAAATTGTGACTTATAACTCAAATTTAACCTTCATTTTGAATTTGTGTGTCCTCATATAAATTTTTTATCTCCTCTTTAAATTATTTTCTGTGCTGCAAATTATCTTCTGACGAGATGGTGAAAGTTGGCAACCTGACAGTTGGTCACAGGGGAATCAAAATTAAATAAAAAGTATTAAGAGAGCAATGTTTCAATCTGCTGTGTTCAGATAGGCAGACATAGGGAGTGACATTCAATGTGCAGTTTGTAAGAGCGAATTATATGAGAAAAGTTATGTGTTATATGCAGAGAGATAAGTGTGAACGTATATGTATGATATCATCGAGTGAATTATATTCACTGGGCCATTACAAGGAAAGTGGCTGTTAAATATTGACTTACTTGGATACTGAATAAAGAAGGAATAAACATTGTATGCAGCATTCTGTTGATAATCAAATAAATGTGCAGGCAGATGGATACCAAATAAATCAGGCAGGTACACATGCGTGCTACAGAAAACTTGAAAATTACATTGTCCTGGAACAGAAGTCGAACCCGCAGCTCCCGATTTACGTTCAGGTATAGTTGTTATTAACAATGTTAGTATATACGCATCTTCAACACCGCAGTACTTCAAAGCCACTGTAACTCCGTGAAACCATCAGCAGTTACAATGGCTTTGAAATCCTTCGGTATTGAAGATGCGTACATTAACATTATTAATAACATCTATGAAAATGCAAGTGCAAAGGTTCGGATATTTGAGGATACAGCACTAATAAAAATTGGAAAGGGGTGAGACAAGTTAACACCAAATCTCCCAAACTCTTTAATGCCATATTGTAAAATGCCTTTGAATCACTGAATTAGGAAAACAAAGGGATAAAGATTAATGGAGATTATGTAACTCACCTTCGTTTCGCTGAAGACGTAGTCATTTTTGCAACTACCCTATCAGAGCTGCAGAGTATGATCCAAGAGTAAAGAAGTGGGATTAAAAATGAACTTTCAGATGACAAAAGTGATGTACAATGCTTTTACAAGAAAAGAAGATTTATTGATTGATGGAGAAAAGCTTGAAACAATAGATACCTGCATTTATCTTGGGCAGCAGATATCAAGTGAGGGTCACATTGATGAAGAAATTAATCGGCGCATAAAACTTGGATGTTTGGAAAAAAACACTACAATTTTTAAGAGCAGTATGCCATTATGTCTTAAAAGGAAAGTGTTTAACCAATGCACCCTGCCAGTGCTTACGTATGGAGCAGAGACATGGACCTTAACTAAAAAGATATACAAAGACTGCAGACAACTCAAAGCGGCATGGTGAGATGCATGCTTGGTGTAACCAGGAAAGATAAGAAGAGGAACTTGTGGATAAGGAAAATGACAAGAGTGGACGACATCATGAATAGAGTGAAATTACTGAAATGGCAATGGGCTGGGCATGTTGCCAGAAGAACAGACAACCAATGGACAACTAAAATTTTAGACTGGATTCCAAGGGACAGAAAAAGACCCAGAAGAAGACCCCATGGGAGACGGATAGATGAAATTCGAGAGCATGCCGGAGTGACATGGAGGAGACAGGCTCAAGACAGACAATTGTGGAAGAAACTTAGGGAGACCTTCATCCAGCAGCGGATTGATAATGGTTGACAATGATGATGATGATGTTACCAGTACACCACCCAGAACGAAGAACTTCCAACCAACTAAGGATGTGTTTCAAGACTCAGATGAAACGCTCCGCCGTGCGCTGAGTCATGAAAATTTCTCTATGTAAATTTTGAGTTCATTCTCTTTAAGCGTTCTAACTTTAACGTTATATTTTTCTCGCTCATGGAATGATGTTGGCAGCAATCTTGATATCAGAGTGAGTGACGTGTGAGTGTGAAAAAATAAGAACGAGAGATATAATGTGGGAGTAAGCAGCGAAAAGTGTGGTGAGGTGTGATGTCGTGGCGTGCTATTGATAAATTATCGTAGCAAGTTGTTGTAATTGGTAGATCTGATGCGAACTTGTGTGACGTAGTACAGAGGTGAAAACATGTTTTAAGACGACAAATCTGCCGCGAGATATTCTGTCTGCGCAGCTCAGTTGGGAGAGCGACTTACTCCGGAGTGAGGGGACACGACCTCGATGTCCATCGCGGACAAACTTGCGTTTTCACACTTGTTGAATCTAAGTTGACAGAAGTTCAGTATTCTGTATTGTGCTGATGGCATCGTTTTGCTGAAGTTGCCTTCAGGAAGTACCGTGAAGTTACTACAATAAAGACTTTTTCCCTTGAAAGTTGTCTTCAAGACTTTTCTTCTAGCAGTTATAGGTGGCCTAATTTAGTTCAGTGTGTAATTAAGATTTGTACATGCAGTAGCTATCCTAGGATTAACAGTTCCAATTTCCAGAGATACAACAGATATTACGAAGGTAATGTTTAAGGAGTGATATATTAAACGAAAAACATTATAAAAGTGAATGGAGACATGGTCCTAAGCTGATGTAGCCCATTCGAGACATAGTTAAATGCGTGGAGCTTTAGAAATGAACCTCGGCGTACAAATGCTGAATTCTGCAGTAATTTGCTGGGTCGTCAGTTCTTTTGTACGAATCTCTTCGGTCAGCTTTGTCCTCATTGATTCGCCAGCTTTTTCTTACACAGGATCGCCTACTGGTGGAACCGTTTGCGCGTTTCGCTATTCATGGTAAACGTTAGTTTGGAAGATACTTAAAACGACACGTTTGACGTCAAATATAATGTCACGTTCAAAGTCTCTCGGATTCCTCGATTTGCCCATTCTGACTTTCAATAGAACGCTGAGCGATGTTTAACTCACTGGAAAGCTTGATTTGTACCTAACAGTGCGATTACGCGTTGTCTTACGTGTTGTAGTGCAACATGTGATGGGATCAGGTGTACTTAATAAACTGGCATGCCATTGTATATACACTATATTGAGAAAAGTCACCGGATACCCCTTCAAAAGCACATGAACGGATCCGCCGCGTTGTTAAGATGCGCGGTACAGCTGCAAACGGTATAAAAACAAACCTGCAGCTGACCGTGATCATATCGCACTGTGAGATTGAGGGTAAATGTCGCGGCTGGAAAGAATTGACTTTGAGAAAGGTAGGATTGTTGGGCGTTATATTAGTGGGTTGTCCATAAGAGAAACCGAGAGGCGTTTAAACATACCCAAGTCAACTGTTTTGCAGGTACTGAATAAGTGGAAGACACATGACGTGCCTGAAGAAGCAAAACGTACCAGCAGACCGAAGAAAATCAGTGATAGAGGACGTCGAAGCCTCAGGAGAGGCGCTACAGCTAATCGACGGAGTACCGCACAAGACCTCAGTGTGCAGGTGGTGAGTAAAAATGCTGGAACTTCGGTATGTACACGTTCCATTCCCAGACAACTTCATTCCATGGGCTACCGTGGTCATGCGGCTTCTCATAAGCCTTTCATCTCCACTCGGAATGCTACTCGTCATTTAGCAGGATGTATAGAACATTTATCGTGGACTGTAGATCAATGGTAATGGGTTCTATGGACTGATGAATCCAGATACACGATCCATCAGTCTGATGGCCGTGTGTGTGTATGGCGGCAGCCGGGGGAACACTATTTACCACATTGTACTGTTCCTACGGGCAAGTTTGGAGCTGTCAGTGTACTCGTGTGGGGGTGTTTTTCGTGGTATGGTCCCTGCCCATTAGTTATCGTAGATAAACCTCTTAACCAGCACGTGTACCTCAAAAGTCTGGACAATTATGCCCTACTAACTCTGTGGCAATACTATGGAATCGAGCCTTGTTGGTACCAGGAGGATAATGCACCGAGCCATAAAGCAAGGACTGTTACAGCGTGGTTTGACGATAAATCCGTATCGTGTGTGCACTGGCCAGCACAGAACCCAGCTCTTAATCCCATAGAGCGCCTATGGGATGAATTAGAGCGCCGCATAAGAAGTTTGGAACCAAAGCCTACTACTAAGCAACAGTTAGCGGCAGCATTATGTACTGAATGGAAGCGCATACCTATCACTGTGTTCCAAAAGCTTGTCGAAAGCATGTCTCGAAAGGTCAGTGCATGTATTAAGGCCGAAGGTGGACCGACACCGTACTAATGTATGCCAATAAAAGCTATGTTGTGTTTCTCTTCTAGGTGTGCGGTGACTTTTGTCAAAATAGTGTATATATTACCCTACGATTAATATCTGGACACCCTCTATTCATAGTATATTGTGTCCTACGAAAGCACAACGTTATAGATTCAAACATAAATATGCTCGTAGGGCTATGATGAGACAGTAGCACGAGTGTGAATACCAGATGCCTCAATCGACAGTTAACTGATTCCCGACACTGATTCATAATAAGGTGTCACACAAGCAGTCGCTCAGTTCATATCATTTAAGTTGTATTGAAGATAACTAGGTTTACACTTGGGGATATGGTATGCAAATGGCAGCGGACTGAGGTTGAATTTACCGAAAAACGACCCGGTAAACTTCCGAAGCTAACATAACGTTACAAGAAAACTCGGCAAAGGACCTTCCGCAAAATCGAAATTGTCTAAAATCACGCTAACCCTATGTCAGACTACTGGGACTGAAGTTAGCACCAGTACAATGAGGAGGACACCGCATACGACATCGATTACTAAATTCGAGCAGCCATCCACAAGCCGCTAAGCACTTCGATTAATGCCATACACCGATTATCGTGGTGTAAGAAACGTCGGACTGTAGATCAACGAAAAGCGATGCTTTAGATTTGTGACGTACTTGCCAGCAGGACGCACACGACATAAAGGCAGATAGGAATCAGAATAATCGTCTGCGTAGCTCAGTTGGTAGAGCGACTTGTTCCGGAATAAGCGGCCTCGGGTTCGAATCCCGGCGTAGACCAAAAATGACGGAGAAATTTACTTCGTTATAATGGCGCCCGAACTATCCGGATGACCCGGCCGTTCAAAATCTCGCATTGGTGTGATGTTATTTCCACACCGCGAGACAGGAAAAATCAGAGAATTCCTTCTCCAGCGCTTCGAAAAATAAAAATGTGTGATGTTGCATTCCACACAGCAGATTGACTGGGAGTTCTCAAGTGCACGTTCTACAGTGGATGGCTGCCTGCAACGATTCATGGTCACGGCTGACCCGTGGGCCATGCCCCCGGCCCTCTTTCGGGGTGGGTGGGAGATGTGACGTACCTGCCAGCAGGACGCACACGACATAAAGGCAGATAGGAATCAGAATAATCGTCTGCGTAGCTCAGTTGGTAGAGCGACTTGTTCCGGAATAAGCGGCCTCGGGTTCGAATCCCGGCGTAGACCAAAAATGACGGAGAAATTTACTTCGTTATAGATTGACGAGACACAGTCACGAGTCTGATGGTCGTTCGTGGGTGGGGCCGATGAGGAAAGAAAGGTATCTTCTGGACTGTATCGTCCCGACAATGAAATTTGGTGGTTGCAGAGTGATGGTACGGAACTGTTTTTCGTGGTTCATCTTGGACCTGTTAGCCGTTTAGTCAAAAGCATGAATACTGATATCTACCTGGACGTCCTGAAAAATTACGCACTACTAACTTTATGGTAGTGCTTTGGCGAAGACCCATACCTTTATCAGCAGTACAATGCACCGTGCCAATAGCTCGGATTGCTACAGATTGGTTTGAAGACATGGGTATTGTAGAGTTGCACTGGCCAGCCAAGATTCCTGACATGACCCCTATAGAGAATCTCTGGGATGAATATTATATCGTCGGATGCGTGGAAGAAGAGATTACCCATACAGCAGAGCTGAACTGGTCAGTGCTTTGAAGACCGGATGGCGGAATATTTCGGTGGACATTTACAGATTGGTTGAAGATATGGACATTGTAGAGTTGTTTTGAAGACCGAATGGCGGAACATTTCGGTGAACATTTACAGATTGGTTGAAGATATGGACATTGTAGAGTTGTTTTGAAGACCGAATGACGGAACATTTCGGTGGAGTGCTTTGAAGACCGAATGGCGGAACATTTCGGTGGAGATTTTCAGATTGGTTGAAGACATGGGCATACTACATATTGGTTTGAAGATATGGCCATTGTAAAGTTGCACTGGCCAGCCGAGCTTCCTGACAGGACCCTTATAGAGAATCTCTGGGATGAATTATATCGTCAGGTGCGTGTAAGAAGAGATCACCCACCCAGCAGAGCTGAACTGGTCAGTGCTTTGAAGACCGAATAGTAGAACATTTCAGTTGACATTTACGAAAAACCGGTGGAGATTATTTCACAAAGTCTAGAGGCTGTCATAAGAGCTAAAGGTTTCAGCACACACTACTAAATTTTCTATAAACTAGGGGCTGCTCATCTAGGCTCGCTACGCTCGTTTCCATAGTAGCGTTCGGGCCCTGCAGGCAGACAATGTTCCAAAGCCACCATTTTGATTTTTGTTTTGGTTTCGTACTGTTCTAGGTATACGGACCTTAAGACCTATCAGCATGCCAATTTTCAGATCTCTAGGTCATTTAGAAGTAGTCGAACAATTCGCGGACGAACACACTCGCGTTTTCCTTCTTTGCTTTTCATATACGAGGCAAAAGCAGTTATTTACATAGGTATTCACGTATGCAGGCAGAAAACGCCGAACTTTAATAAAAGCGCCCCTACGTCATTAAGCATTGCGCAATTACCAGTTTGTTATTGTTGCCTGTTCTTTCACCCAATAAGAAGAGAGTGCTAAAAATAGCTTCGTCACCATGGCAGCAGGTCACGGGACCAGAACGTTCATCTGTGGTTATCGTGAAGACAGCCAAGCCGTTCGTTTCTTTCCTTTGCGTCTTTAAAAAATGCTTAAAAATCAGAAAATGACTTTTTCTTAAATTTGTTTTTGTAAAAAAGGGGTGATAGTTGTAAGTTTATGCTGTAAAAATTGCAATGCGTTGTGATTTATAGTTTGCCATGAATACGTTTTTTTAAATGGATCCCATCGCGAAATAGAGAATTTTGTGAAATTTAAAAAAATTATTTCTCGTAAACTAAATCGAAATTTAAAAAAAGGGCAACGAAGTGCAAAAATTCGGTCAGGGCACTACATGCTTACAAAGTTTCGTGGTTCTGTTGCTGTTAGTGTGTCCGGAACGCGACCTGATAGCACTTTTTTGCTTACCTTAACTTTGAAATACAATAGCTCTTGAAGTATCGCCAGAATCGAGAAACAGTTTATTTCATCGTGTCCTCCAAACAATGCTCTACAAACGATGTAAATGTCGTATTTTTGTGTTCAATACGTTTTGCGCTGCGAGTTAGGAAAGCCAGAGTGTCGCGTAATTTCTGAAACAGCGGCAGCAGCAATGGCGGCGGCAATTACATTTTTTTAGAATAGAGAGATAAAGATTATATATAATTATTTGTAGACATTCAGGTTTCCGGATATTAATGGTAGTCCAAATATAATTTTGACGTTTACTAGGCTATTCATCTAGAGAATTACAGTTAGATTTTTTAGGCCGTGCGATGCAGCGGAAATGCGCAATTCTTTTAACTTTTTGTTTCAGGGTTTAACGACCACTCGCAAATCATAGGGGCTATAAGCAGCTGCACATCCCTAATTTAGGGCTACTGGTTCCAAGGAAGGGACAGAGCGAGGGCCAGCAGACAAGAACACCGCCCACGTCCCATCATGGACTCAAATTTCGGCCCACGGTCGAATGGTTAGAAGCCATTGCCTCAAACCACTAGGCCACCGTAGCGGCTGGAATAATTCTGGTTGCTAAAAATAGCTCGCTTAACACAGAAGTCGAAGCAAATAACTGAAATAAAAGATATTTCTGAAAAACGTTATTCAACTGAAAGTTCCTTACTCGAAATGAGATGCAGTACATACCCTGTTAAGATACTTGTAACGACATCTATCTTTAAGGCTGGGGCGTTCTATCTCTTTGTAGGGGTCTGAGAACCTCCTAATCTCCCCTAGCCTCATCAAAAATCAAGCTCTGTTATTCGGATTAGATGCACGGAAATGTTGTGGTCCGCTTAAGCAAGACGTTCTGTGAGAACTAGCAGTCACGCCTGAAGCTACAGCAAAGCTTTCGCTTTTTTTTTTTTTTTATTTGAGGTTTAACGACCACCGTGAGCAACTCAATGGGCTATAAGCAGTCGCCCGTCCCTAATTTAGAGTCACTGGTTCCAGGGAAGGGAGAGAGCCAGTGCCGTAAGACAAACACAACATCCATGCCTGACCGGGATTCGAACCCGGACCCCTTACGGACGAATGATCAGAGGCCAGCGCCTTAGACGCCACCGGGGTGGCAAAGCTTTCGCTTCACGGGGCTCCTCAGAACTTGGGACAGACGTCGAAATGACATCACAACATCTGGACCCGTAGAGTGAGACTGATAAAACTTTTCGTTTGGGGTTTACCTACAGATCTGTGCAATCTGGGTATATATGCATACATATAACAAAAATAGTGAGACAAATTGCGAAGAAAGAGAGAGAACGGGAAAATGTACATGTTGTGCACGTGTGTTTAAATCGCTTTCGTTTATTTTTGTTTCGCACCTTCATCGTAAGGGACCTTTTGGGGCAGTCCCTTAACATAGTTTCATATCGCGTTCATTATTCTATTTTTTACTAAATGTTTTGCTGTGTTCTGATGGTGTGTTTTGCTGTGTTCTGATGGTGTTTTCTTTTCTGAGTGTTTCCGTGAACAACCGCGGTGCTAGGCGCTATATTTGACCTACCAAGGCCCTTGCGTTTTCCATAAACATCAGTCAACCAAATTTCTAAGCAAAACCCAGCATGTTAAGGGATTTTTATTTAGATCGCAAAACATTTTCTGCTAGTCGTCACCAATCTCACGCTCTACAAAAGAAATGTTAGGTCTTTCTCATTGGCAGCGAAGCCTCCCCGTGTTCGGTGACTCCCACAAAAGTAAATGACTCGCTCATCAGTAAATTTCAGGTGTTCATCAGTAAATTTCCCAAAAGTGACTCGCTCATCAGTAAATTTCAGGTGCTCATCAGTACTTTCCCAAAAGTGACTCGCTCATCAGTAAATTTCAGGTGCTCATCAGTAAATTTCCCAAAAGTGACTCGCTCATCAGTAAATTTCAGGTGTTCATCAGTAAATTTCCCAAAAGTGACTCGCTCATCAGTAAATTTCAGGTGAGGAATGGCTTGCAAGCCATTTCAGGATGTTTCTCAAGAATTTTGACTGCTCTATTTCCAATTCTGCGACTTTCAATGCATCTAAACCCGAATACGCATCGACACATTAAAAATAACGAATAAAGCGACAGAACAAATGCTTGTGGATTGTTAATTGAGTTATTGGCAGCCGAGTGGTCAGAGAAGCTGGTTTCTGGCTAATCGCTAGGCTCGAGTCCCGGATGAGGAAACTGTTGTGAGGCTGACCTACGGCATTGGCCCTCCTCCCTTTGGAACCAGTGACCCTAGATTCGAGATTTTATGTTGAAGATTTTAAGAAGGGAGTGTCTGACCTTAAGTTTTGAACAACCTTTAGAGGTAGAAAGCTAGAAGATTTGGGCTAGAGTGCCCGACAGGAAAGTTGCACCGAAGCGAAGTAGAAAAGAAGAGAAAGACTCCCTTATTTATAATCGGGGTACCCGAGGTCAGACGGCCTAACGTCAGACCTCGGGTACTACCCCTAACCATCCGGCGTACGGCGGATATTTAGTGGTTTGAGCGTTCGCACTTGCCTGGGACAGATTCTAAGACTTTTCCGTGGCAGTTACGAACGTTGACCACTAGGCGCGGCCCGTGACCCTAAATTCACGACAGATGACTGCTTATATCCCAAAGAACTTCTTACAATGATCGTTAACCCCGAAAAAAAAATAGCTCAGTTATTGCATCCGACACGGCATTCGGAGCAGAAAGCAAGGAAACACATGCGTCGCCAATAGTAACATGGAAATGTTGATGATCTCATTGAATGTCTTTGTTCGGGTAAGATCTCGTGGCCCTTATTTACTTATTCATTTTCTTTTAAGTGCATGTTTCTCCGCTTCAACTCGAAGTTTCTTTGAGATCTCGAATAGTGTTTACTAACATCATTCAGTTATTACGAGACTAAAGAATAATGATTTGAAATCGCGACAATGAATTTAATTAGATCTTTCTACATCAATTACAACCTGAAATATTTTATGTGGCGAACAAAGGAAAGTGCCCTGTTCTTTGTATTGATGGAGCATAAATTCAAACTAACTGCCTTCTGCCTAAGTGGATTCCTGAGACTGAAGCTGAAATGGGCTTCGAGTATCAGTCTTAATGAAATTAATAGAGGCTGTTTCCTTTGACTGAAAATTACCTCTCGAGAAATTTAGCGTAACTTATAGAGCATAGAGAAGACCCGTAACAATTAAAGATGATTTACACAAGGAGTGTCTGTAATTACATCAAAGTTAGCGGTAGCCTTAGGTATTATTTAATCATTGTTATTTACTATCGCAGTTTAAGTTTTGTAGATCCAAAATACGCTCCTCAAAAGCGAAATCACACCACCAAGAAGAAAAGTCGCTTAATAACGAAAATCACAAGATCAGTAGAGGTGCCTGAGCCGTCCCGGTGGGGCCGTGGTCTAAGCGATGACTTCCGATCATTCGCCCAGGGAGGGGTCTGGGTTCGAATCCCGGGTAAGGTATGGATGTTTGTGTTTGTCTTCCGACACTGGCTCTCTGTGTGTTACTTGATCATTTAGTACACTGTATAACTGTATATCGTGTTCTTTACGTCTATGTGTTACTTGATCAGCACTGACTCTCTCTGGGTAACTTGATCATTTGGCATACTGTGTAACATGTTCGCTATGTACATTGAATGTACAGCCTATATCTGCCTGTCAATACTGTACAACTATGTCTGTTTATCCTGTATCTGTACCACCAGGTCAAATAAATAATTTTTAAACCTCCCATCAAAAAAAAAAAAAAAAAAAGAAAGAAAAAGAAAAAAACAAGTTAGCAAAATCATGCAATGCATTGATTATGATACGCTTTCCAACATACCAGAAATCATTACTCAAGTTATGAGGATAATCGCTGTTGAATAAATCTCGCTCCTATCTCCTGACATTTAACCCCATTTAGATGATATTCAACAGAACCGGTTAAGTATACTTCTGGAACAACATGATAAAGTTTTGTCTCAATCGACCTATTTCTACGCAAGTTATGACGCATAAGGGCAATGGAATGCATCCAGCTCCTATGTCCTGACCTGTGATCCCATTTCAATAGGGTTGGTTCCCAGGTGGACCCCTACCACATACTAAAATTTGATTGAAATCGAACCATATTTACGCAAGTTATGACGCATAAGGGCAATGGAATGGGCCCCGCTCCAAAGGTCAGGACCTTTGACCCCATTTGACCCATTTTCAATAGGGTTCGTCCCCAGGTGGTCCCCTACCACATACTAAAATTTCATCGAAACCGAACTTTTTTACGCGAGCTATCGTGCCGACGGACAGACAGACGGACAAAGCTGGAGTATATACGCTTCTTCAACCTACCGTTGGAAAGCGTAAAAAAAAAAGAGGTGCCTGAGATATGCAAACGATTAATGATCTGTGGTGAAAGGTCACGAGGGTGGCGCTGGATGGGATAAACTTTAAGACGCACCGGACAGCACACCATCGCTAAGTGTGACACCAGTGACGATAATTGATAAATATGGTAGATTGCCTTTATAACTTCTCCTCTAATTTTTTCCGCACTTTTACCTCGATGCTTTTCTACCAGGGCAACAGTCATAAGTAGGATGGGACTAAGGCTTAATAAGAACCTCCGAATCGAGTCCGGCACGACATCGCCTCATGAGACGGGAAACGTTGCAGAATGGCTCGTGGGTCGCTCGAACTACGTCCTCTGTATGACGACGTCACCATCAGTTGACCACCACTGAGCGGGACCGGATCATTGAAATGCGGGACATCGTATTGTGTGTCATTGTCAATCGTATGGGACATAAAGTCAGCACCTAAATAGCACGGCCTTGCAGTTTCACGTTGGCCCAATACTGAGACACCGTCTATTAGGAACAGAATACAGTGGCTCGGTGTTGGACCTACATTAAATTGCAAGGCTTTGCTGTCTGGGAACGCCGCGTGTTTCAGTGGCTTCGAAAGCACCAACGGATACTCTGACGATGAAGATGTGGACGGAGACAACTTCATCGCGACTGTATAGACACGCCCGGAAAGTGGCAGCACGTGACCCCTTTGCTACTGCGAGTACGATTGAGCTCTCATAAAATACAGGTGGTGCAACTATGTTCACGCAAATCATTAGGAAACATTTACATGAGGCTAGACTTCGAGCCCGACGATCTGCAGCTAGCTCACCATTAATACAGAAACACAGGACCCATTGCTTTCTCTGGTGCAGATCTCAACAGCATTAGACATTTGAGTGGAGACACGTATGGTTCACAGATGACTCCCACTTCGGCCTCGGACAATGATTTGAAGCAGACGCCCCCAGTGCCATAGCAAGGTCTTCATCATGGAATAACACAGCTTTTGAATACGAAGCATCATGTATGGTAGACGGACCCACCTCGTGCACATTGCAGGACATTTTATAACATGGTGGTATGTCGATTTGGTTCTGGGCCCTTGTGGCACGACCGCTGATCAAAGGTGTTCCCGGCAATTTCTTCAACCAGAAAAACGCCCGGCTAAATGTGCCTGGTGTTGCGATGAACTGCTTGCATGCTGTCACCATGTTGCCATGGCCTGCGTTTTCTCCTGTCTTATCACCAACTGGGTACATACGGAACCCCTTTGGTGGACAACAGTACCGTGAGCTCCCTGTGGTCGACCTGAACATTGTGCGTGTCCGCGTGGATGCCGCATGACACCGTATACCACAAGCAAAGAACGACAACCTTATGGATGGTGTGCTGCGGCGTCCAGCGACGTGTATTAGTGAGTGTGGTGCTCACACTCGTTACTGAATAAACGAACCTGGTTTGAAAATCTTGAGCTCACTTGTTGTTGATTTGCATATCTCAGACACCTCGACTGTTCCTTTGATTTTTGTAATTATAGTTCAGCATTCAGAATTTAATTTTGCTCAAGGCAACTGATGGGTCCAAGCCGAACCATGAAAAGCAGCACCATATCACCTCGTTGCCTTCACCAAACTTCATTGTTGGGACGATACAGTCCGGAAGGAACCAATCTCCCGGCATCAGCCACACCCAGGAACGACCATCAGATCAGTAGATGGTCCACCGTGACTTGTTAATCCAAAGCACAGTTTTTCATTGATCTAAAATCCAAAATCGACGTTTCTTACCCCACGCTAGTCGGCATGGGGCATTAGTAAAAGTGATTAGCGGATTGTGGATGGATGCCCGACCATGGTAAAAGATGTCGTGCAGCGTCCTGCGCACTGTACTGGTGCTAACATAAGTCCCAGTAATCTCACCTAGGGATTGTTTGTTTTGAGACCATGTTGATTTGCTTTCTCAGTGGACAGTCCTTTGCAGAGTTACTGGAACTCCGAATCTAACACAACTAATCACGTTCTGTTAGCTTCGGAAGTTCAGCGGGTCATATCTTGGCATTGTGAAAACACAAATATGCAGGTGACGTTCCTGAGCCAGTTGTTCTAACCGACTAAACTACGCCGACGGAATGTATCGCTGTAGATTTGCTTCACCTCTGTGACGTACTACAGAGGTGAAGCACGTTGTGAAAACACAAGTTTGTCCGCAGCGGACATCGAATCAGTGTCCCCTCACTCCGGGGTAAGTCACTCTCCCAACTGAGCTACGCGGACAGAATGTCTCGCTGCAGATTTGTCGTCTTGTCGCATGTTTTCTTTTTTTTTTTTCTTTTTGATTGGAGGTTTAACGACCACCGTGAGCAACTCAATGGGCTATAAGCAGTCGCCCGTCCCTAATTTAGGGTCACTGGTTCCAGGGAAGGGAGAGAGCCAGTGCCGTAAGACAAAACACAACATCCATGCCTCACCGGGATTCGAACCCTGACCCCTTTCAGACGAATGATCAGAGGCCATCGCCTTAGACCACTGCGTCACCGGGGCGGCCGCATGTTTTCACCTCTGTAGTACGTTAGATCATCTTCCTCTTAATTTTTTTCTTTGAAGCGAAGTAGGAATTTTTCATTAATTCCAAACAATGCATAGAACAAACATCACAAATTTTTCGAAGACCCCAACGGCCAGTGGATCAATTTTCCACAATCGGGCGCCAATGTGAAAACACAAGTCCGCGACGAACATCGAATTCGTGTCCCCTCACTCCGGAGTAAGTAGCTCTCCCAACTGAGCTACGCGGACAGAATATCTCGCTGGACATTTGTCGTCTTGACACATGTTTTCACCTCTGTAGTACGTCACAACGTGTCAAGACGACAAATCTGCAGCGATATATTCCGTCGGTGCAGTTTAGTTGGTTCGATCAACTAGCTCTGGGACGAGGAGGCTTGGGACCCATCTTCAACACCGACATATTTGTGAATTTCGCATTGGCGCCCGATTGTGGAAAATGGATCTACTGAGCGTTGGGTTCTTTGAAAAATGTGCTATATTTTTTCCACACATCGTCTCGAATTCACGAGAATTCCTTCTTCACTTCGAAAAATAAATTACGAGGGAGATGATATGACGTACAACAGAGAAGAAACACATGACAAGGGTATAAAGTTGTAGCGATGAATCCTGTCGATGTAGCTTAATGGTAAAGCAATTCGTTCCGTAGCAGTGTGACGTACCTGCCAGCAGGACGCACACGACATAAAGGCAGATAACAGTCAGAACAAACGTCCGCGTAGCTCAATTGGTAGAGTGACTTATTCCGGAATGAGGGGATCCGGGTTCGAATCCTGGCGTGGACAAAAATGACGGAGAAATTTACTTCGTTATAATGGCGCCCGAACTATCCGGATGACCCGGGCGTTAAAGATCTCTCAATGGTGTGATGTTATTTCCACACCGCGAGATAGGAAAAATCAGAGAATCCCTTCTCCAGTGCTTCGAAAAATAAATGTGTGTGACGTTGCATTTCACACACCAGATTCACTGGGAATTCTCAAGTGCACGTTCTACAGTGGATGGCTGCCTGCAAAGATTCATGGTCACGGCTGACCCGTGGGCCATGCCCCCGGCCCTCTTTCGGAGGGGGGAGATGTGACGTACCTGCCAGCAGGACGCACACGCCATAAAGGCAGATAACAGTCAGAACAAACGTCCGCGTAGCTCAATTGGTAGAGTGACTTATTCCGGAATGAGGGGATCCGGGTTTGAATCTTGGCGTGGACCAAAAATGACGGAGAAATTTACTTCGTTATAGCAGAGGGATGCGAGTTCTATCCATCACCGGCAAATTTGTGAATTTCACAGCATATTCAACACCAGCCCCCTCCCATTTGCATATCACGTGACGAAGCATCGTTCTAATTAACTTCAATAGGAATGAAATGTCGAGTATGGAGGGATTGCTTATGTATTATCAATCCGTGCTGGAAATCAGTTAACTCCGTCGATCGAGGTATCTGCCAATCTCAGCCGCGCCATTGTCTCATCATCGCCCTTTGAGTATGTTCATACAGACAAATCCAGATATAACGAGCTCGCATAAAACAAATTTCCGCATAAGCGGAACTTTTTAGAGATCAACTTCGTTATATTTTCCTTTGTTACTTTAACCGCATATATCGATGTTCATCACCTCTATCAGCAAACAAAATAAGTGGCATTCACCCAGTTCTTACCCATTTCTCTTTCACTGGTAAATTAGGAACTAGCTGCTGTTTGACAATACCCCTTGCTATCCCTTACAGATAGGTCAGCTTGCTTGATGACAAAAAAGTTTCAGATGTTTTTTACTACCTCCGCTACAATCACTTCCCATTCGCTTCACGTACACCATTGTTTCTGAAAATTGCAAAGCCATAAAGGACTGCTGGTATTAGCTTGAAACTTACAGGATATGTACGACAGGTCGGGACATGCAAATGGTTAAAACATCAGTGAAAATGCAGATGCGGTTTCTCAGCAGCGCGCTCTGAAGTTTCCGGTTTTGGGTATAAAGAGCTGGCTCAAACGAGATGTTGCAATCAGGGCCGCGGGTGGCCTAGTGGTCAGCGTTCGTGACTGCCATGGAGATAACCTCAGGTTCGATCCTGGGCAGGTAGGAACGTTCGAACCACTAAATACCCGCCGTGCGTCGGATGGGCACGTAAAGTCATCGGACACCGGGTACTGGCCTCCAGGTAATAAATAAGGGCGTGTTCCTCCCCATATTTCTACATCACTTCCGTGTCACTTTCCAATCGGGCACTTTAGCCCAAATCTCCTAGATTCCTATTTCTAAGGGTTGTTTAAGACCTGGGGTCAGACACTCCCTTCATAAAATCCTCTACATATGGTCTGATGTTGCAATTAGTGCAGAGCCGACATTGATTCGAAACGGTGTTTCTTGTGTCTCACTATACCCCGTCGCCGAAGAAGGTCGCATAATGAACACCTAGCGAACTTTGAGCGAGGAAGGATTGTTGGGATGAGAGAAGCTGGATCTTCCTACCGCGAAATTTCCATTTGTACGGAACGAAATGTCAATACAGTAATGAAAGTGGCATCTGTGGACAGATGAGGCTCAGACGCACATAGTAATCCGGGAAATGGGCCGCAAAATCGCACTACTGCACGGGATGACAGACACCTCTACCGCATGGTAGTGACCGATCGTACAGCGACATCCACGGTGTTGGCGCAACAGTGGAGTACTGTCACAGGTCAGACTTAGCCCTCCAGCACAGTTCGATGTCGTCTGCTTGACTGGGCGCTAGCAGCGCTTTGCTGCTCATTCCTTTGGCCCTCACACACAGACGCATATCAGGCTGCAATCGGGTCTCACACACAGACATTGGCGCGCTGATTGGCAACAAGTCGTGTCTTCCGACGAGTCACGATTTAACTTGATGCATCATGATGGTCACATATATGTTCGAAGACATCGTGGTGAACGTCACCGTGCAGCGTGCATTTTGCAGCGTCATACCGGCCCAACGCCAAGCGTCACGGTTTGGTAAGCCATTGGGTTCAATCCGCGATTTGGTCTGCTCCGAACTGAGAGAAGCCTCAACAGCCAGCGATACATCAGGGATCTTTTAGAGGCAGATGTGATACTCTTCTTTCTAAGTTGTTCTCACGCTATATTCCAGCAGGTCAATGCTCTGCCACATGTGGCTCAGAATGTTCAAGACTTCTTCCATGAACGGCAGATACCACTTCTTTCCTGGCCTGACTTTCTCCGGATAGGTCTCCGATCGAACATGTCCGGGACATGGTAGCTAAGCGACTGGCCCCTTCAAGTGCCTCAGCCAGTCACCACAAATAAACTCTGGTCTCACATACAAGTAGCCTGCCAGGCTATTCTCCAGGACGATATCAAAATCCTCTTTTATTCAATGGCACGCAGGGTAGAATCTTTTATTTTTGCTCGAGGTGGTACAGAGATTTGAAGCGAATACATTTTGTATAGCTCTACAATTGTAATCAGTTATCTCCTGTAACACGAGGAATCTGTGATACAAATTTCATTTGAATAAGGCGATTCTTTCTTGGTGCTGGAATTTTCACAAATAGTAGTGTACATCTCCTGGGTAAATATGCTGCCTGTTATCTATTACGTTCGCCACCTTTCAGTCGCTTTATCTCTGTTTATAAAATCTTAGTTTATTTTGCGTGTAGTTTATTTGTTATAAAATATTAGTTTATTTTGCATGTCTTCACACTGAAGCAGAGGAAGTTTGAAAACATTTAGAGCAGCTATCACGACAAGCACAAAACAAGCAACAACTGACTCCTGTTTTCGACGTAACGTGCAAACAGCAAATCAAATGTAACAGGTGAAATTTCAAGTTTTTGGTTAAATGTTTTGCTTAATGCTGATCTCACTCATATTTTGTACTTGCCATATATTTTTAATTAGCTGTTTATCAATTACCTTCGATTAATTGATTTATAATTGACAAATTTGAATCTGACATAAAGTAGTACATCAAAAATATCCCTTTTTTACGCTTTCCAACCGTAGGTTGAAAAAGAGTATATGCTCCAGCTTTGTCCGTCTGTCTGTCCGCACGATAACTCGCGTAAAACTGGTTCAATTTCGATGAAATTTTAGTATGTGGTAGAAGACCACCTGGGGACGAACCCTATTGAAAAAGCACGAAATGGGATCAAAGGTCAGGACATAGGAGCGAGATCCATTCCATTGCTCTTATGCGTCATAACTCGCGTAAAAATGGTTCGATTTCTATGAAATTTTAGTATGTGGTAGAGGGCTATCTGGTAACGAACCCTATTGAGAATGGCCGAAACGGAGTCAAAGGTCAGGACATAGGAGCGGGATTCATTTCATCGCCCTTATGCGTCATAACTTACGTAAAAATGCTTCGATTGCAACAAAACTTTTTCATGTTGTTCCGGAGGCATACTGAACCAATTCTGTTAAATATAATCGAAATGGTGTGAAAGGAACGAGATTTATTTCGCAGCCATTATCGTCATAACTTGAGTAATAAGTTGAGTAATGATTTCTGGTATGCTGCAAAGCGTATCATAATCAATGCATTGCATGATTTTACAAACTTCTTTACGCCTTCCAGCAGTAGGTTGAAGAAGCGTATATGCTCCAGCTTTGTCCGTCTGTCCATCCGTCAGTCCGTTCGCACGATGACTGGCGTAAAAATGGTTCGATTTCGATGAAATTTTAGTATGTGGTAGGGGACCACCTGAGGACGAACCCTATTGAAAATGGGCGAAATGAGGTGAAAGGGCAGGTTATAGGAGCGGGATCCATTCCATTGCTCTTATGCGTCATAACTTGCGTAAAAATGGTTCGATTTCGATGAAATTTTAGTATGTGTTAGAGGGGACGAACCCTATTGAAAATGGACGAAATAGGGTCAAAGGTCAAATCATAGGAGCGGGATCCATTCCGTTGCCCTTATGCGTGCGTAAAAATGGTTCGATTTTGATGAAATTTTAGTATGTAGTAGGGGACCATCTGGGGTCAAACCCTGTTAAAAATGGGTGAAATAGGGTTAAAGGTCAGGACATAGGAGCAGGATCCATTCCATTGCGCTTATGCATTATAACTTACGCAAAAATGCTTTGAATACGACAAAACTTTAGTATATTGTTCCGGAGGTATATTTTACCAGTTCTGTGGAACATCATCGAAATGGGGTCAAAGGTCAGGGCACAGAAGCGAGATTTAGTTCACAGCCATTATCCTCATCACTTGACTAAAAATGCTTCTATTGCGACAAAACTTTGTTCCGGAGAGATACTGAAGTAATTCTGTTTAATATCATCGAAATGGGTCAAAGGTCAGGGCGCAGGAGCGAGATTTATTCCACAGCCATTATCCTCATAACTTGAGTAATAACTTGAGTAATGATTTCTGGTATGTTGGAAAGCGTATCATAATCAACGCATTGCATGATTTTACTAACTTGTTTTGTATTTGTCCGCTTATAACGAAGTTCGCATATATCGAATTTTTCTAACTCTCCCTTCGAGTTCGTTAATATTAGTTCGACTGTAGTTGGGTCCGTGACGTGGCCTTGCATAGGTCCTAATTGTGCATTATCAATAGAGCAGTGTTCGGATGTTAATGGTAGGACAGTGTATATAGAGGCTGCCAACTTTGAGTTACGATGCATCGTCTTTCACCCAGCTGGATAAGTGTTTTATAGAAATCAGATGCTTTCGCGGCAAAATTTCGATTTTCAGGAAGACCCTGCATTTATCGTATGTACGTCGAGGTAAAGTAACTCCACGGAAGCACCGTAAAAGTTATTGACAGCCTCCTCGTGAGAGAAAGGGAGGGAAATCACGCAACCTGGTGTCATGCTTTTTGATGGAACGGGGAATGCTTGACGGGTGGTGGGAGATTGATTTCACGTCTCACTGAAAGACAGGCGATGCTTAAAAATATTTCATCGCGTCTCCCTTTTAACAAAGGGCTCCACGTTATAAGTTGTAGACTTTGATCAATAACTGCGCTTTCGATAGGATACGGGAAGGAGATTTCAGATATGCGGAATTTCAAATGGCATGCATAACCCTAAGCTCTTACTTTCTTTCTGTCATTTCCACTGGTTATGCATGGGTGCACATGTTTGACTTCCACAGCGCAAACACGTCAATCTCTGAACTGGAATGCAGAAACGTGGGTCATTTTAACTTCAAGTAAACGGTGACGCATAGGTTTTTACCTAACCTTAGTAGACTAATGATGTATGAAATACGGCCTGTAATATCCGATGATGCCAACAACAAAAAATAATAATAAAATGAATAAGAGTAAACGTATGGAACATAAAGTCATCAAGATTCAAATCTGTTTTAAAATTTTGCGTACATCCCGTGAGAAAGGTTCAGCACCGTTTATACATTTATGCATGTGGGAAAATATAGACTAACTTGAATGTATCTTGGCTGCATTGTCTCTGATTAAAGTCCATAAGTTTGTTCAGCAGTAATGTGAGAGAGATTTTAATAACCATGTTAAGGAAATACACCGAGGAGCTAAAACATTACGATCACCTGCCTAATATGATGTTGGTCTTTCACGTGCCACCAAAACAGCTCTCACAAGGCGAGAATGGACGCTATAAGATTTCTTAAGGTGTCTTCTGGTACCACGTTATCAGCAGATCCTTTAACTCTTGTAAGTTACGTGGTCCAGCCGCCGCATATTGGATTTACTGTTCCAGCACAAACAACAGATGAATTGATGTTGGGGGATTTGGAAGCCAAGGCAATACCTGAAAGTCTTCCTCAAGTTCTGCGAATAACCAGTTTCGGATAATCCGCGCAGTTTGGCACTACGCATTATCCTGATGAAAGAAGGCTAATGCGTTTTCATGAAAGGATGTATCTGTTCTGCAATGATCTTTAGGTAAGTGATAGCCGTCATAGTTTACTTCACGTGAATGACTGGACCCAGGGTTTCCCAGCAGAATATTACCCAAAGTATTACACTTTCTCTACCGGCTGCACTGTTAAAAAAATCTACTTAAGAATGAGTACCTGAACCTACTCGTTTTTTACGCTTTCCAACCGTAGGTTGAAGAAGCGTATATGCTCCAGCTTTGTCCGTCCGTCCGCACGATAACTCACGTGAAAATGGTTCGATTTCGACGAAATTTTAGCATGTGGTAGGGGACCACCTGGCGACGAACCCTATTAAAAATGGGCGAAGGAGGGTCAAAGGTCAGGACATAGGACCGGGATCCATTCCATTGCTTTTATGCGTCATAACTTGCGTAAAAATTGTTCGATTTCGATGAAATTTTAGTATGTGGTAGGGAGCCACTGGGGACGAACCCTATTGAAAATGGGTGAAATGGGGCCAAAGGTCAGGGTAACGGAGTGGGATCCATTCCATTGCCCTTGTTCATCATAACCCACCTAAAATGCTTGGATTGCGACAAAACTTTATCATGTTGTTTTGGAGGTATAGTGAACCGGTTCTGTTGAATATCAACAAAATGGTGTCAAAGGTCATTGCACAAAAGCCAGATTTATTCCACAGCCATTATTCTCATAACTTGCGTAAAACTGCTTCTATTGCAACAAAACTTTATCATGTTGTTCCGGAGGTATAGTGAACCGGTTCTGTTGAATATCGTCGAAATGGGGTCAAAGGTCAGAACACAGGAGCGAGGTTTATTCCACAGCCGTTATCCACATAACTTGAGTAATAATTTCTGGTATGTTGGAAAGCGTATCATAATCAATGCATTGCATGATTTTACTAACTTGTTTTAAGTACAATCGTATCGTAAACGAGTACATGACATGCTCAAATATAAATAACCATACGTACTTACAAATAACTGCGTCAATAAATATAAATATAATCTCGTATTACTTCATTTTAGATATTATAGATTTCAAAAGAAATTGTTTAATAAATGTGTAAAGGGACACACATAAATAATTAGTACAATAAAGTCGCTGATCACAAGTAATTTAATTATGCATAAAGTATCTTTGTGTACTTTTTTTACATTAACTGTATTTGTGTCAATCTCACAAATAATATATCGTCTCTTCATTACTATATCTGTCATAAAATTGTGCGGTCCATTTGCCCAGCATGTGACAACGAGTATATCTATTATCCCACATGTGCCATCGAATAATATACTTCCAGTTGATTCTATGAATAAATGAGTATGTATGGAGTGCACGTATTCCAAATTTGAAATCGAGCCACGGATGGCTTAGTGGTTAGAGATTCAGACTAGTGATGGAGGGAACTCAGATTCAAACCTGGTCTGGCAGTGTGCATTTATAACAATCGCTGAATATCGGACAAGAACGTTAAGTGACGGACCCCGGTTAGGAATCCCCTGATTTCGCTCTGCCTTCTTTGTGCAAAATATAACCCCTGTACGGTGGCGCCATCTAGTGTGCTCTCTCACTTACAGACTGTCCTGTCAGATTCGCTCTAACGTCCTTCAGTTTCTGTGCCCTCCCCGAAAGGGTACAGAAACTGAATGAAATTAGAGCACACATATTTGAAATATATGGATTTTTTTGAGTACATATACACTATCTACCAACAAGTAATTGAACACCTGTGATAGCAAAGAAAAACAAAGTTTATTCACCTTCAATAGTTGGTGGAGCCTCCACGAGCGGCGATTACAGCTGCGACCCTCCGGGGCATACCCTCAACCAGGCGTTGTACGACTTTCACTTTTCTTCCACTCGGCTTGGAGAAGACAGGTCAGTTCCTTCACCGATTTCGGACGGTAGGGGCACCCCTTAAGTCAACGCTCCAAGTCGTCCCAGAGGTGCTCGATAGGGTTAAGGTCCGGGCTCTGCGCTGGCCAGTCCATTCGATTAACCCCATTGTCACCATACCAAGCCATGGTGGACCTCGTAACATGAGAGGTGGCATTGTCATCCTGAAAGTAACATGGGTCCACGCCGTAAAACTGCCACAACTTAGGAAGCGCATGGTCATCCAAAATGGTGCAGTAGGTCTCGGCGTTGAGTATACCAGGAATTGCGACCAAGGGTCCTGTGCCATACCAGGAGAAGCACCCCCATAGCATAATTCCACCGCCGCCGAACTTCATAGTTGGCACAATACATTCCGGCAGGAGGCGTTCTCCAGGCAGACGCCAAACCCAGACCCTGCCATCTGAACGGTAGAGGGTGAACCTTGATTCGTCGCTCCAGAGAACCTGTTTCCACTGTTCAACGGTCCACTGGCTACGTTCTCTGCACCACGTTAGCCGAGCAGCGCTGTTGGACTTGGTGATCAAAGGCTTGTGGTTGGCAGCACGTCCATGATAACCCAGTAGATGGGCTTCCTTACGGATGGTATTCATCAAAAAAAACACTCCCGGATGCCTGTTGAAACTCCTCGCGGATGTGGCCCATCGATTTGGTGCGGTTCTTCCGAATTTCTCTGGCCAGCACCCGTCGGTCTCTAACTCCCAGTTTTGTGGGTCTGCCGGGTCGGGGCACATTCCGACAATCACCTCTCCTTGCACTTGCCAATCACATAGGCCACTGTCGATTTTGAGTACTTCAACTCGCTGGATATGTCACGTATGGATCGGCCATTTCTGTGATACCCGACGATTACACCTTTCTCGAAATCAGAGATCTCCGAACTGCGTGGCATCTTGCATGCGACCGGTTGCGTTGTTGTTTCCCACACGATATTTAACGGCGGCGGCCGTGACGTGTATCAGGACCGCAGATATCGTCGATTGCAGGGGTGTCCAATTACTTGTTGGTAGATAGTGTATTTGAAATACCATATATACTCACAAATGATTCCCTGTATGTAGTCAAAAATGAGACAGAAGTCCTCGGAGCTAGTATAAACCCAGAATGTACTAAAAAACGAGTACATTTTGCTTATTTCTAAGTACCAATTTTTAACAGTGTACTTTTCGTCTCTCTGTGCATTCTGGGGCAACATTTCCCCAGGTAAACGGCGCAGATGTACGACACGAGATTCATCTGAGCAGACGACCTTCTTCCAATCATTCAAGGTCCAGTTTTGGTGCTCACGTGCCCATTGTATTTTCGACGATGAACCGAGGTTAGCGTGGGCACTCGGAGCGGACTGTGGCAGCGCAGCCCCATTTTTAGCAACGTTCAATGTACTGGGTGCTGGGACACATTACGTCCGTTACCAGAATTCAAATTACCGTCGAGTTGCGCCAGGGTACTTCTTTTGTCGGCTCATACCATACGGGATAGCCTATGTTCATCTCTAGCATTGATGAGCCGTGATCGGCCTCCACCTTACTGACAGTTCTTAATTTCTTTATCCTCGGACCACTTTTTGAAGGTACTAACCACAGCTGACCGTGGGCCCAAGCCTTGCCGTCTCGGAAATGCTCTGACCCAGTCGTCTGGCCATTACAGTTTGATCTTTGTCAAATTCGCTCAGTCAGCTGCCTTTCACTCTTGATGAACAACACTGATTAACATAGCTCAGTATCAGGTGTTATTTATACCGTTTCATGACCTTCACACGCGTCGTCTTTTACCTACAGTTACCTCGATCTGCATAAAGACGTTATAACCTAACCCTTTTTCGTGTGCGAGATTTGTGTTACACTATGTCTAAAACAATGGCTAAAGAAATGTTGAACTAAATGATAATACGGTGCAATAGTTGCACGGAATAGTTCAAATTAAGATTTTACGGCCAGACGAAACATATAAAGAAGTCTAAGTTACATTTAACCTTTTATTGGTCCAGCAATATTTGATGAAATCCAAAATACAGCACTGAGAGTTTTACACTTCACACATAATACCTTAATATCTGTCGTATACACTGAAGAGCAACTGAATTAGATATACCTGTCTAGTAACGTGTCGCAGCACCTTTCGACCTGATGACGGCGGCGATTCGTCTCGGCATGGACTCGACAAAACACCGGAAGCGTTGGAAAGCCATATGGATCCACGACCCCTGAACAAGCTCCCACAGTTCACGAAGATTTGATAGAGGGGGGTCAGAACCTCAAACATCTCTCTCGATGGCATCCCAGATGTGCTTAATGGGATTGAGGTCAGGTGACCTAGCTGGCCAAGGAAGCGAGGTCACGTCGGTGGAGTCTTCATCCAACCATTCGGATACAATTCGGGAGCTGCATTGTCTTGTTGCAGGATGAGGTCTCAAGTGGGATGTTCGTTTGCCGAAATCTATTTTACAGAATTACAGAAATACGGAATGTACAGGTATACCCCGTTTTGCTCGGTTTAGGCGTCTTTGAGAATAGAAGAACTAACTGAATCAGAGTTATACGTGGTCATCACAGTGTTTAGGGAGTATGACATATGCCTCTAAATTTTGTTCTTAGAAATAAAACACGAATCTAAAATACGTAAATACAGCATAACGCATAAATCTGATAAACAACAAAATGAAATGAAAATCGAGTGTTGCACAAAAATATGCGGATAATAAAATCCAGTTATTTCTTCTAGAATATTACATCAAGACAACAGTATTTTGAATTATATAAAGTTTAATCCGATAGCAAGGGCAGTTTCAAACCTGAAGTAGCCTTGTTTAAGATATGGAAAAAATCTTTTTGGAATTCATGAATAAAATTCCTTACAATTCCATTAAATTTTCTTAATTTAATTAAAACATTTATTCTTTTGCAATAGTAATGCCAAAAAACTATAAATACGAAGAATAAGGTCATGTCTCTGTGAAAAACATTCTTACTAAACTTAGAAGTAAAATGAGCGATATCATTAAAACTTGAGCCTGAAAGCCCACCAGCTGATAAATTAATATGTATCAAGAAGCAAAGAAAAAGTGCTCTAAAAATGTATGGGAAAGATAATTAAATGACGATAACATAGCTTCTTGTGTAGTATTAACGGGCACATTGCGCGTGCATGTCGAAAGATCGTATAATATCCCTTAAATGCTTGTCCATGCATATGTGCTGTTACTGTTAGTTTCTGTTCAAATGGGTGTCGAAGTATGTACTCGTAATGCTCGTTAGCTGTTACTCAAATGCCTGTCTAGCAGTGTCGTCGCGTGCCCATTTAGGTTGGGCGTGCGCTGTCATGGGAAAAAAACACGCAAAAATTTTATTATGTATCCCGAGCTGCAAAATTCGCGCATTGATTTTGAACATACGAAAAACTTTTCTTTTGTTTAGTGTACGGTAAAGATTTCTACGTACACTAAATTGTAAGAAAAATCTGAATTTCCTGAGCAAATACTGTGATGGTGTCTTTTTCTTCATATAATTTGATACAGCACGAAGCTTACAACAGCACCAAGCTTACTTACTTTAACCCGCTTTACACAATCTGCAAAATCTCTGGCAAAAAATGGGACACTTAGTACATCGTCAACATAAATGAATGTCAAAATTCAACTGTGTATGTGCTCATAAAAACACCGATTCACACAGCGACGAAAAGATAGAAAACTCGTAGCAGAACGTTGAAGTGTGTTTATGACTCCACGCTATTCCAAACGCAAACAAGTATGACCAGTAGTGCTTTTTTAAGTGCGCACACCCTGAAAATTTAAACTTCTGCGTTGGATTCACGAGGAAATAAAAACATGACCTGTAGCGCTATCTGGAAAGCTTTGAATTACAGCTGCTTTAACGACTTAGGGTGTCCACTGTTAAAACAGCACTCATGCAGCTGAAAATATTATTTACTACGTTTTGTTTACTGCACGAAGCAACGAACCTTCTGTTCACAAAAATATTGCACAAGGGAATGAAGTTTAGCTGACAAATTTTAGCGTATCTTACTGCAAATACATAAAAAACAACCAAGAAAACCAGCAACAATGTAACAGCAACTGGCTGCTCCGTCAGACTCAAGCGCTGCTGATTTTGGGTAGCACACCTTCGGAAATGAATTAGGAATGACTTACGTATTCAACTTGTTTACTCCACAGCACATAAGTAGCCACCGTCAATAATTGTAGTCAATCAAACATTCTGATATAAACATCTTCCCTTGCCACAACTTGAGCATACAACTCTCGCTCGCTCATGAATTAGCTTTACAAACGTTACACAAGCATCAACTAAAAATCTTAACGTACAGAGGATCGCTTAAGCATATAAAATTGCTCGAAACAGTGCTATAAGAAAAACATGGTGTGTCTGAAGCATTCAAACAGAAGCTCTTCTTTTCTCTAGTCTCTCTTATCATTGCGCTTTCACCTGATGTCAGGTGTAGCCAAAGTAAAATTCGTCGAGAAGGAGAATGTGGTGTTAAAACTTAAAAAGGTTTAACGAGAATAAACCAAATTTGCACGTGAGTACAAGAACTAAATAGCAAGGTTAGTGTAGAGTATACGTCAATGGCATAGAGTGGACTTACCCGGGAGGTCAAAAACAAACAGGAAAGCGAGTGTAATTCTACTTAGCACCCTGTCTCTTGACATTGTCGCTGTCATAAATCTCGTTTTAGGATTGAAGACAGTGTTCGTCAAAAAGTCCACCCTCTACTGTTCATACAGTATAGGGTGGAATTACCCAGGAAGTTACAAAAAAAACAACAACAGAAGAACGGGTGTAATTTTACTTGGCACCCAGTCTCTTGACTTTATCTCCGTCATAAATCTCGTTTTAGGACCGAAGACAGAGTTCGTCCAAAAGTCCACCCTAACCGTTCACACTGTATAGGGTGGACTTACCCAGGAAGTTACAGATAAACAGAAGAATGAGTGTAATTTTACTCGACACCCAGTCTCTTTATTTTACCGCTGTCATAAAACTCATTCTAGGATTGAAGACAGAATTCGTTCAAAAGGTACGTACCTCAGTAGAACCCGACAGACCCGCTAGAAGATCTGGAAACGACACACGGGTCTGCAGGTCGACGGCTCGACAATTTCTTTCTGGTCAAATGGGTCGAGTCAAGGTGTTTTTGACATTATTTCGACCAGGTTTTATTTCCGTTTCACTTTTGAAAAAAAAAAAATGTTTCAAAGAAAAATGCGTACCGTGGAATTGTGTGCTCGATACTGGTGCCCGCGGAATAAAAAAATGATTTGTCATACAAAAATATTTTCGTCTCTTTCTTAAAGCAAAGAAGATTTCCACCAGCGGACGATACGGCGCCGGAGCTGTACACACCGGCACTATATCGTAGTTACTTTTCACATCGCATCTTTTGCATTGAGCATTCAGAAGTTTTCGTTTGATGAATCCCGTTTCCCTAGTATGTCGTGTCAGAATTAATGCCTTATTTGTTAATATGAATGAATTTAATATTAAGGCGAGTGGAAAAGGCGTCGAGGCCAACAAATACATGCTTATTAAAACAAAAAGGGGAAGAGTGAATGGTGGAAGTTATTTCGCCTCATTACGCAACCAGAAAATGTTTCACAGCAACACCAATTTTCACAAGCTTATGATGAGTTGAAAGTTTCCAAAATGCGAATACTAATTTCATGAGTGTTTCTTCCTTCTGAGGGACAAGGATGAAATCAATATCCCCATTTTGGAAACTTTCAACTCATCAAAAGCTTGTGAAAATTGTTGTTGCTCCGAAACATTGTGACGTGCCTGCCCCGCAGGACGCACACGACATAAAGGCAGATAGCAGCAAGAACGAACGTCTGCATAGCTCAGTTGGTAGAGCGACTAGTTCCGGAATAAGTGGACTCGGGTTCGATCCCCGGCCTGGATCAAAAATGACGGAGAAATTTACTTCGTTATAATGGCGCCCGAACTTCCCGGATGACCCGGTAGTTAAAGATCTCGCATTGGTGTGATGCTCTTTCCACGCCGCGAGATAAGAAAAATAAGAGAATCCCTTCTCCAGTGCTTCGAAAAATAAATGTATGTGACGTTGCATTCCACACACCAGATTGACTGGGAGTTCTCAAGTGCACGCTCTTTAGCGGAGGCTGCCTGTAACGATTCGTGGTCAAGGCTGACCCGTGGGCCAAGCCCCCGGCCTTCCTTCGGGGGGGATGTGACGTGCCTGCCCCGCAGGACGCACACGACATAAAGGCAGATAGCAGCAAGAACGAACGTCCGCGTAGCTCAGTTGGTAGAGCGACTTGTTTCGGAATAAGTGGACTCGTGTTCGATCCCGGCGTGAACCAAAACTTGACGGAGAAATTCACTTCGTTATAACATATTTTGAAGCTTGATATGTTATCAAGAATACAGCAAAAATTGAAATTAAACATACAACAAATTACTTATTTCAAAAATTTGACTGTAGCGCCCTCAGAATTAGGTGCAACAGCCTTCACATTACTGCGGAGGGACTTTTTGACTCTCGCAGATGTGTTTGAAAACATCTGTTAAAACAGTTAGGTTGTCTTGCAAAATAAGGGATAACAATTTCAACACTTTCTGTAAGTGAGTAAATTATACGTCCTTATACGTTCTGAACGTTTAAATATTATTCGTTATACGTTCATACGTTCTGTACGTTCTTATATATTATACGTTTATATATGTTCTATACGTTTCCAATTCTGCCACTATATATACATATATCATCATCATCACCATCAATGTTAAGCATTATCAACCCACTTCTGGATGAAAGTCTCCCCAAGTTTCTTCCACAACGGTCTGTATTGCGCCAGTCTCCTCAATGTCCCTCCCACATGCTTTCGAATTTCATCGAGCCATTTCCCGTACAATCTTCTTTTGGATCTTTTCCTATCCTTCGGAATCCAGTTTAAAATTTCGATTGTCCATCGGTGGTCGGTTCTTCTGGCAGCATGTCCATCCCAGTGGCATTTCGGGGATTGTATTCTGATCATGATTTCTTCCATTCTTGTAATTTTCCTTATCCTTGAGATCCTCTTCTTATTTCTTCTGGTTACACCAAGCATGGATCTCTCTAAGGTTGTTTCAGTTGTCTGTAGTCTTTGTATATATTTTTTTGTTAAGGTCCACGTCTCGGTCTACAACTTTGCTCCCTACGTAAGTACTGGAAGGATGCATCGATTAAATACTTTTCTTTAAAGACATAATGGCTTATTGCTCTTAAAAAAATTGCACTATTTTTTCCAAAAGCTCTCCAACCAAGTTTTATACGTCGACTAATTTCATCAATGTGACCTTTGCTTGATATCTGCTCTCCAAGGTACATGTAGGTATCGGTTATCTCCAGCTTTCCCCCTTCAATCGATAAATCTTCATTTCTTGCAAAAGCATTTTACACCAGTTTTGTCTTCTGAAAGTTCATTTTCAACACCACTTCTTTACTCTTGTCAGCAAGTTCCTGGATCGTACTCTGCAGTTCTGAAGGGGCAGTTGCAAAACTGACTACGTTATTAGCAAGACGAAGTTGAATTAAATAATATCCATTAATCTTTATCCCTTTGTTTTCCTAGTTTGGTAAAAAAAACCTTTGAAATCGAGATCTGAGCATCACAGAGCGAATGTACTGAACATAAGTAGATCTGAAAAACCACCTCTGACGAAAGCGTTAAGCAGTGGCAAAATTCATAAAATTTATTTTATTTTCTGTACACAAGTGTATTTTCAGATTTATGTTTAATGTGTTCCGTGTTCACTGAGGGGGCACTTTATTAAGATTAACAATACGTTACTGAAGCTGTAATGGGAAACAGCGTGATGTAACGGACTTTGAGCGTTGGATGACCGTGAGCTTTAGGAGGAATGGTGTGAATTTCATTGAAATTGCTGCATATTTTGAATACGCAGCAACAATATTGGGAAAAGGGTACTGAGAGTGGATGACGTAACAAACAACCGGTATCGAGATCATGACCTATGGTTGGAAACAACAAACCAGCGCCGAAAGAGAGTTAATGAAAAGCGGCATCCCACGGGGCGATGGAACGTACATTGCATCATCTGCGTTACATCGGCAGAAGTCCTGTCTATACACCACAGCTATCCCTAGCGAGTAAAATAGAAACTCTACAGTGAGCTAAGGTGGTTCCTAAATCATTGCAAACAAGTTAGTAAAATCATGCAATGCATTGATTATGATACGCTTTCCAACATACCAAAAATCATTGCTCAAATTATTACTCAAGTTACGAGGATAATGGCTGTGGAATAAATCTCGCTCCTGTGCCCTGACCTTTGACTCCATTTCGATTATATTAAACATAATTGGTTCAGTATACCTCCAGAACAACATACTATAGCTTTGTCCCAATAGCAGCTTTTTTAGTCAAGTTATGAGAATAATGACTGTGGAATAAATCTCGCCCCTGTGCCCTGACCTTTGACCCCATTTCGATTATATTCAACAGAGCCAGTTCGGTATACCTCCGGAACAACATGATAAAGTTTTGTCGTAATCGAAGCACGTTTGCATAAGTTATGACGAATAAAGGCGATGGACTGGATCCCGCTCCATTGTCTTTGACCTCATTTCGTCCGTTTTCAATAGGGTTCGTCCCCAGTTTGTCCCCTACCACATAGTAAAATTTCATCAAAATCTAACCATATTTACGCGAGTTTTCGTTACGACAGACAGACAGACAAAAGATGGAGCATATACACTGCCGGACAATTGCTAAGGACGGATGACAATAGCAACGATAGCAACCATAAAATGGAAGGCAGGAAAATGTGGAAATTAGCATAAGTGCGGGATACAGTAAGACGTGTTGTGCGTATGCAAATTTTGGATTGCCGAACTTGTTCGTGACGTCATAGCGCTGATAAGATATATAAAGGATTTGACGCGTATTGACCGTTGTTGTTCAAACGCAAAGTTGAAAGGGAAAGAATCAATTGACGAACTTGCAATTTTCAGTATGTCTTCCCGACATCACCTAGATGATTTTACGCGTGACCGTATTATTGGCAAGATTGAAGAAGGGCGAAAAATAACAGATGTTGCCAGGGAGTTCGACGTCAGCCACAGTGTTGTTTCAAGGCTTTGGAAATCATTTCAAACAAATGGAGAGTGTAGCAAACGTCACGGGGGAGGTCGTGTTCGCAGTACGACACCTGCAGAAGATCGGTACATAGTGCTATCAACAAAAAGACACCGGCGCAGCACAGCTAGTGAGGTAGCAAATCAGTTTATGGCTGCTACTGGCAAGCGGATCTCCCGAAAAACTGTCGCCAGACGTTTGCATGAAGGAGGACTATACGCCCGCCGCTGTCCTGTTGTGTGCATCCCATTGTCCAGACGTCACCGTACCGCCCGTTTGCAATGGTGCCATCAACATCGCAATTGGACTGATAACGACTGGTCTGATGTCCTCTTCTCAGATGAGAGTAGATACAGTCTATCGTCTGATTGTCGACGACAACTGATCTGGCGTGATAGTGGTACTGCATATTGTCCAGCAAACATACAGGAAAGGGACCGATATCCGACATGTAGTGTCATGGTATGGGCTGGCATCATGATCAATGGCCGTACGTCCCTCTATGTGCTTCCAACTGGGACTATGACTGGCCATCGATACATTAATGATGTTCTGCTACCTCATGTTCGCATGTTCCGTGGTGCTGTCGGTGATAGATTCATTTTCATGAACGACAACGCAACATGTCATCGAACAGTCGCTGTCCAGGAGTGTCTTGAGAGCGAGGATATTCAACGCCTCGTATGGCCAGCACGTTCTCCAGATCTGAATCCCATTGAAAATGTGTGGGATGCTTTGGGGAGGAGTCTTGCTGGTCGCCAATGCCCTCCAATAAACAAGGACACCCTCATCCGCGCACTGACAGGGGAATGGGATAAATTACCCCAACAGCTGGTTGATAATGTTGTGCAAAGCATGATACGACGTGTGGAATCTTGCATCGCCCTCCATGGTGGCCATATCCCTTATTGACATCTTACGCCGGAACGCCTGCGGACGGTAATTGCATTTTTTTCACGTTTACGTATTCTGCACAAAATGGCCTGTTTGTCCCTAGAACACGTTCCAAAGCCTTCTGGATTTCAGAGCACAATAAATTGTCTTTCTTGTAATGTCCTGGCATTCTGACATTATTTTATTTCACTTGGCATCCAACCACACTTACTTTTTCATGCGCTATATAGCCGTTTATGATCCGTCCTTAGCAATTGTTCAGCAGTGTACGTTTCTTCAACCTACCGCTGGAAAGCGTAAAAAATCTCATGTGATCCGACAAATCGTGTTTGTAACGCACCGTGCCGATTTGTTTGTCAGAATTTGGAGACAAAAATACGAGAGCATGGACATATGTTTCTCCAGGCAAACTGAAAGAGTGAAATGGCATGGACTATGTTTCTATGAAAGGTTTAAAACCATTTAATTTGATTTGTCTTACGCCTGAATCTCGAAACTTTTCTGAATATTGCTGGTGATCAATTTCATCCAACCAGGGTCCTCTTCTTTCTCAGTGGTGATCACATAATTCTACCAGAAGAACAGTGCACAATGCCTGCATTGCTTCGGAGTGGTTTCAGAAATACGATGGGGTCATCTCCCTGTTTCATTAACCAACAGAGTCCTGTTTCATTAGTCACCTGAGTCCACAGAGTATTTGACGAACGGAACATTAGACGTCTGGATTCATTGCTATCCAATCTTCATGAGTTTACATATGCTATTCGAAAAGCGCTGGTCGATATTTCCTTGGAACTTTTAGAAAACTTAGTTTTGCCGAGGCGAATTGCTGTTTTCTGAAGACCAAAGGCAGCCCAACATTTTACCGGAGAGGATGCCCTTACAAATCGGAGCATGTGTGTGTGCTTAACATTGTTGTTTCATTTTCTGTTCAATATGCGCTGCTGTCCAAAACGTAAAGACGAACATGAAATCTAAGGATTACAGAGCACCATTAGGCTAACGTATGCACACAAGGGAGATGTAGCGTATGAAGACTTTCCATGATGCGCAGCTTGTATGCAAATTTGTTGTGAGCATGTGACACCTGCCGTTGGTGTATATAGGTAATTGGGAACCTCAACGAACTATAGGGGCGCTGCGCAAACGTAAACAAACTTCTCTGGTATGGGTAACGTCGCACGTGTTTCCATAAAGTCGAATGTTAGAATGGCTGGTTTGTCGCTTTCAATCCTTGAAATAATGAAATTTGTGGACGCTTCCAAAAATTCAAGATGTATTAAAGAAGGGGAAGTGATTGTTAATGTAGGCCATATAATTTCTTGTGGAATTAAGAAGGAAGATGGAAGAGAAATTCTCATAGTTTCGCACTGCATTCAGTCCACGACAATAACGTCGTCGCCTCACTCCATCAACGGTGTTTTAGATACAAGTAACAGTGAAACTTCTATAAAGTCATTTGAGTGCTCTTGTAAAGCGGGCAGAAGTGGAACGTGTAAGCACTGTGTAGCAGTAATGCTTTACTGTAACAGGTAATTTTCATTTTTACATTTTCAGGCAAGTGATATAGTAATACCGACAGGGGTGTTCTAATCCGGATTACTATTAAAAGCTGACATTTCGTTTCACTTGACGTTTTCCAGGACCCATTTTCAATACTGTCAACAGTAACATTTGTAATTTTTGAACATTCTGTTCCTAAAAGTGTTTGTGAATTGGTAATTGTTGATCATCATTGGGTTCTGCGTTTTTGAACCGATGACTGTTAACAGAACATTGCAAATCTTGTTCCATAATGAAGTTTAAATTTATATGGATAACAGCAATTATTTGTTTTCAAGATTATGTAGAAATGCGGATTTTTTAATTATTACTATGCAATAAAAACATGCTGCCTTGTTTATTATTCATTCAAAGACGTTACTAGGTTAGTAGCATTTCACTGGAAGGATTTCAAACGCAAGGCACAAACGTTTATACTAACTTGTGAAAAACATAGCCGAAACCTTGGGAACGACATTGCGGGACACAACAATATGATTTGTTCTTCTTCACGGAATTCTCCATTATACAACTCTCTAATTCCAGAATGAATGCAAAAATACACCAAACTACGACAACTGAACGTAATGAGCGATCTAACAACAGCCATGCATTGAGCCAAAAACGTTACCCGTACTACAGTAATTCTTCCTTTTGCCGCTAGAGGGAGAGCGGACCGCCGAGATTGCCAATAGGCCGAGTCATGTCTCTCATGAGTTCATTTTGGTTTTCATGTGTTTCAACAACGAAGCGAGAAACTTTATCGGCAAGATCGAAGAAGGCCGGACTGCGACCGATATTGCCAGAGAGTTTGGAGTAGCACACAGCATAGTCTCGTGAATTTGTTCAGCGTTCAAGAGGCACGAAACTCTTCCAGACGTTTTGTTGGAGGTGGTCCGCACTGTACGAGAAAGCAGGAAGAACAGTACCTGGTCATAATGGCAAAACGGGGTCGGAAAAGTACTACAGGCTAGTTGGCTAATCGTCTTCAAGCAAGCACAGGTGTGCGAATTTCACACCGAACCGTGTCAAGACGTCTAATGAAACAGGACTATATGCCTGGAAACTCGTACGCTGCGTATCATTATCCATGGGGCATCGCACAGCCTGCCATCTGTGGTGTGTGTCTTACGTTTACTGGTCTTTAGATCAATGCGCCAAGGTAATATTCACAGATGGGGGACTGCTTTGGCCTTTCATCGGATTTCAAACGGCAGTTCATCTGGGGGAAGCGTAGGACTGCGCATAATACCAGGGATATTGTTGAACGGGGCTGATATGGAGGTTGCGAGTCATTGTGTGGGCTGGTATCATGGTCAGTGGACGGGCTGAACTGCTGGTGATGGATGAAGGTAAAACTACAGGGCAAACACTAGCGAGGAATTGCAAAAAATTAGGAAGAATTACATTCTGGAATCATGATTGGTGCTCTGGATGCTGATTTCATTTTTATGGATGGTAACGCGCGCTCTCGCTGCACAGCAGCTGTGGATGACGTATAGATAGAGAGGATATCCTTCAGATGGAGTGACCAGCGTGCTTCCTTAATCCCAATCCAATCGAACATGCATGGAACGCTATTGGAAGATGTGTTGCACTAAGGAATACCTCACCAGAAATAATTCCATCACACATCACTGCTCTCTCGCAGGAGTGGAAGAATTTACGCAAGAGCTCCTACACTACTTGGTGTTAAGCATGGCACACTGGCACCAAACATACATTGCTGTGCGTGGTGGATATATCATCTACTGAGGACTTCTGCCTGTAGTCTGTGTGACGTACATTCTAAATTAACTTTCCTTTTCAGTTTCTTTCCCTATGTAAATCTTGAGGTTATTCTCAGTTATATTTCACACTTAACGTGATATCTTTTCTCTCAAACGAATACTGTTGGCAACATAATTGAGGTTGAATGAACGTGACGTATGCCTGTATTTGATAAGAATGAGAGATATAAACTACGAGCAAACTGTTGCTTGTAGAGCGTTGTGTTGGAGAGCGATTAGTGTGGAGCGATTAATGTGGAGCGTTGTGTTGAGGAGCTGTGTGGAGCTGTGTGGTGTGTGGAGTGTTTAATGCGAAGTGCTATGTTTTGTTACGATGTGTTGGAGAAAACATCTTGAATAAAACATCTTTTCCGTAAGTTTGACTTCTGTTGTTTACATGTTTCGTCTGGCCGTTAAGGTTAAATTTAGGAACTATTTCATCTTATGGTTATGTTTTTAAAATAACGTAGAATTACGAAAAGACTTCTACGTTATATCTGTTAATGCAGCGATGATATGAAAGAGTGTCGCTGGACGACAGGTGAGATTGTACCTCCTTCGTAATCGTCTTTTGTTTCAACCACTATTACATATTACTCATGTCGTGCGTTTGATATTTATTATTCTTTGCTACTACCATCGATACCACTTACATCTGTAAAGCCCGATTTTTTGATTTTGGCTGGTTAAAACGGTTCTTAAGTTTTGGACAGAAATAGCACTATTATTTTTTTTTCGATATTTTGTAACATCATTATTTTATTTTTTATTATTATTATTTATTTTTCTTCTAGGCAAATGAATGTTTGATATTTGTTTAACATATATGTACTATGACACTGCCATTCATATATTGAATCATCTATCGTTTGTTGAATAGATACAGTAAATGGGGATTTAACTTCGTGCTTTGTAAAACAATGCACTGAAGGAGTCACACTGATTTAAGCGATGGAAAAAAGCCATTGCTTGTGTGACGAAAATTCAATTGTGTAAAGGAACTTTCTCAGTGAAAGGTAAGAGGAGAATGCTAGAAATAATTTTACATTATCTAAGAATTTGTTTAAGGTAAAATTGATCAAAGTTTTGCGTTACCATTCTTGCGTTATTATTCTGACAGGTTGCTTCTTCACCTTTGTTCTGGGAAGTAATTTCGTAGAATAGGACTCACACGTATTTATGCATCTTGTGCAATATGTTTCACATTATCTGATGTCCTCCATAATGAGTGCAAACGTAATAAAGAGAAAATAAATTCGCTCAGGGAAAACTAGATGGAAAAGATCTCCGTTTCCTGGGTTTACAAAAGAGCGCCTAATCGTTTTAGCAAATCAGGAGACTGTTAGGAGCCGTTTTCTCAATAGAAAGTCTTACGGTATGTCATCAAGAAGAAACGGCAGCACACAGATGAGGGCCAAGTAAATAAGCTTTTCTTCTGGAGAAGTAGATTGTTGATTTCCTTTCACATTTGGGAGACAACTCAAGGAGTAGATTGTTGATTTCCTTTCACATTTGCGAGACAATTCAAGTTTCTCTGCCAAACAGAGGGTGACACTTAGCGCTGTAACACCGACTGGCAGACCTTAAAAAGCTGACAAATCAGGCAGAAAATCTAAAAGAGGGAAACAGTGTTGCTCTGATAATACAAAGAAAGTATTTGAAGTAGAAGTCACGTATCTAATTCCGCGGTTTCCTGCTGTCTCCGTTGCGTTGTTAAGTGAGAAACAAAAGCGTGTTTATCAATGATGACATGGCATTTATGTGTTTTCTTGTAAGGACGCATTAAATGCTATGCTTTATCCAAGAATGACGTTTTGAAGGGCAATGCCCTAAATGTTTTCAAGCATTCTGAACGAATCCTTTTACCAACGTTGTCACACTGAGATATACAGAACCTTGCAAAAAGGAGTGCACGCGTATTCGTGTGAAAAGTCTTTGCTTAAATAATCAATGCCAGCTGATAACTTCCAAGCCGAGTGAGAGCAGTGATCTTTCTGAGAACGCTTTAGATTAAACGTCGATAAAAGACAGCTGTTTTTTTCTGTCCTTTCCTCTATCGGAGTAGCTTCCATTAATAAAGAAATAATGGAACGCATTGGCGTCGTGTCACCCTGATTCAGAAGTATGGTTCGTCAATGAGCTCGGTAGAGTCCATTAGTAAAGATCAGTAGAATGTGTAATGCTAAACACGGAAGTTCGGCTTTTAACATGTTTGGAACGAATTGATACATCAACTTCAAATTTTGTACATCTCCTATTAGACTTTAGTAGGTGAGCAAAATTTCATTTGAAAGTCTCTTGTGAGTTTAGAGATATACAAGCACTGTTTCGTAACATTTTTCTAGGAGTAAGGGCAAAAATAGTGACAAGTGCAGAGCGGCAGCTCTAGAAGATACAGACTTCGTCTTTGGAAATACCTTGGTCCAGTAAATCGGGCATTTCATTCTGAAAGTTAACAAGAAACATGACACCGAATTTTCGGGTGTAATAAGCACGTCTTTTGAATCCGTTCTGACGCAAATTAAATTTATCTAAGCTATTCAAAGTCAGTGGAACCGGTATGGGACAATAGTATCTGACGGAAGAAAGAAGTTTTTCAATCGGGTTTTTAATCCCTCAGATATTGCTGTAAACGGAATCGTGAGCTTACGAACTCTTAGAAACAGAGATATCGACAAAAATAAGATGTGACTTTACGACCCCTGGTGGGGAAACCATGCATTATTTTAGGAAGAAAGTATTCTCAAAAGGTTTATCCATATAAGCGGTATCGGTCCAAGAAAAAAATTAGTCGAGTTTTCAGGAGCCCAGATTTTGCTACAAATACATCAGAAGCAGAAATTAGCCCTTATGACCCCTGGTGGCCAAACCATTCTTTACCAAACATTAGAAATTATGTGAAAAATACTTTCCATCAGGTCTTGTATGCGATACAAGAAGAATTTTTCAAATCGGAGCTTTAGGAGCAGAAATAACGCAGAAAACGCAATTTACCTTTGTGCCCCCTAGCGAAAAGTCTATGATTTACTTGAAAATTTTGGATTTATAAGGAAAACATTTCTCATCGGAAACTCTATCCAACAAAGAAGGAATTTTTCAAAGATATTGACTAAAAATTAAATATACATCTACGCCCCTGGCGCAGAAACCATGCATTATTTCAAGAAGAAAATTTTTCTAAAAGCTTTGTCGACATGAATAGTATCGGTCAACAAACGACAGGTTTTTTCAATCGAGAATTTAAAAGCTCATATTTTGCAGCAAATACATCAGAGCGGAAATTAAGGCTCACGCCACCTGGTGGACAAACCATGTTTTACAAAAATTAGAAATTATGTACAAACGATTTCCCATCAGGAGGTGTGTGCGGTGCAGAAAGAAGTTTTCAAATCGGAGATTTAGAAGCAGAGATATAGGGGGAAACGCAATTTACATTTACGCCCCTTAGCGGAAAGTCTATGAATTACTTGAAAATTTTGAAATTATATGAACCACATGTCACACTGAAAACACTATCCAACAAAGAAGGAATTTTTCAAATCCGACTCCTAGAAGCAGAGATATTGGAAAAAAATAAGATATATATATCTACCCCCCCTGGCGTAGAAACCATGCATTATTTCAAGAAAAAAATGTTCCTAAAAGGTTTGTCGACATGAGTAGTATCGGTCAACAAACGACTTTTTTTCAATCGAGATTTTAGAAGCTCATATTTTGCTGCAAATACATCAGAAGTGGAAATTAAGATTTACGCCACCTGGTGGCCAATTTTTTTACAAAAATTAGAAATTATGTGCAAACGATTTCCCATCAGGAGCTGTATCCGGTGCAGAAAGAATTTTTCAAATCGGAGATTTACAAGCAAAGATATAGGGGGAAACGCCATTTACCGCTACGCCCCCTAGCGGAAAGTCTATGAATTACGTGAAAATTTTGAAATTATATGAAAAACATGTCACACGGAAAACACTATCCAACAAAGAAGGATTTTTTTCAAATCGGACTCCTAGAAGTAGAGATGTTTACAAAAATAAGATGTACATCTATGCCCCCTAGCGGAGAAACTGTGGAATATTTTAGGAAAAAAATATTCCAACAAGGTTTTTCGATGTGAGTGGCATCAGTCCACGAAAGAATTTTTTCAATCGATATTTTAGAAGCTCAGATTTTATGGCAAATACATCAGAAGCAAAAATTAACGCTCACGCCCCCTGGTGGCTAAAGTATTCTTGACCAAAAATTTGAAATTCTATGCAAAAGATTTTCCATCGAGAGATGTATCCGCTGAAGAACTTTTTTTTCAAATCGGAGTTTTAGAAGAAGAGTTATCGGGAAAAATGTAATTTACTTTTACGCCCCCTAGCGGACAATCTATGCGTAATTTGAAAAAGTAACTATATCTAAAATACTCTTCGACATTAATGGAATCGAAAGATAAAATATTTTTTTCAATCTGATGTTTAGAAGCAAATATGTGGAATGAAACGTATTTTTGAATTCGACATCATCTGCATTTACGCCCTCTGGCGGCGAAATTGTACATCGTAAAAAAAAAACGAAATAAAGGATCATCATTCGCATATTTCAAGCTTCCCATTGCAAAAATAATTTTTCAAATCGGACTAATAGTTGCAGAGATATCGTGGGTACAGGCGGACTGACGGACGGACAAACTGATAACATAAGCACGATCTTTTTTTACAAAAGACGTGCTAAAAATGATTAAAATTGAAAATACTATAACCGAAAAAGCAATCGATTTCATCGTCTACCCTCCCCGTTTTTTTCCGGAACAATTTTTCTGAATACAATAAAATTTATCCCGAAGGTTGCTGCAGTTGCCTCCAATAAGTGTTCAATATTGTAGGCTAAAAGAGTTAAAATGGCTTGAGTCATGATAACGTCAAACTCAGAATGTTTTGGCCCTTTAATAAGTCCAAAATGGATGAATCAATCCTAAATTTTGTAAACAGAGTGCCGTATAAGGTTTTAGTAGCTATGCAAAAGTTCATTTGAAACGTATTGTTGAGTTTTGAGGTACAGATATTCTGTTTTGTCACTTTATTGCGAAAGATATTTGATGGCTGTTGGCTGTACTCCTAACACATTTATTTCACTTATAATTGCGTATTATGAAATAATAGCTTCCATCTGCTATGGAATATGTGCTGTTATTGGGTTTGAAGATCAGGCTTGATGTTAAGGTTTCAATATTAACTTAATTTAAAGCTTACGTCGTAACTTACAGACTTAGTAAATTAACCTTACTTTCATACCCGGCTAATTCTCAGTCAGTAGGCGAAAATGTTAATTACACGTAGAATTCGCTTTCACTATCTGCGAGAATTCAAGGATAACATAAGTCTACTTACAAGTATCTAAATCCCTTTCTTTATTTGTTAATCAAGCATGTGACGTACCAGGAGATGTAACGTACCTGCCAGCAGGACGCACACGACATAATGGCAGATAGGAATCAGAATAAAATGTCCGCGTAGCTCAATTGGTAGCGTGACTTATTCCGGAATGAGGGGATCCGGGTTCGAGCCCCGGCGCGGATAAAAATGACGGAGAAATTTACTTCGTTATAATGGCGCCCGAACTATCCGGATGACCCGACCGTTCAAAATCTCGCAATGGTGTGATGTTATTTCCACACCGCGAGATAGGAAAAATCAGAGAATCCCTTCTCCAGCACTTCGACAAAAAAAATAAGGGGGAGATGATGTAACGTACTAGGAGATGTGACGTACCTGCCAGAAGGACGCACACGACATAAAGGCAGATAGGAATCAGAATAAAGCTCAATTGGTAGAGTGACTTATTCCGGAATGAGGGGATCCGGGTTCGAGCCCCGGCGCGGATAAAAATGACGGAGAAATTTACTTCGTTATAATGGCGCCCGAACTATCCGGATGACCCGACCTTTCAAAATCTCGCAATGGTGTGATGTTATTTCCACACCGCGAGATAGGAAAAATAAGAGATTCCCAGCGCTTAGAAAAAAAAAAAAAAGGGGGGTATATGATGTAACGTACCAGGAGATATGACGTACCTGCCAGAATGACGCACACGACATAGAGGCAGATAGGCCGCCCCGGTGGCGCAGTGGTCTAAGGCGTTGGCCTCTGATCATTCGTCCGTAAGGGGTCCGGGTTCGAATCCCGGTCAGGCATGGATGTTGTGCTTGTCTTACGGCACTGGCTCTCTCCCTTCCCTGGAACCAGTGACCCTAAATTAGGGGCGGGCGACTGCTTATAGCCCATTGAGTTGCTCACGGCGGTCGTTAAACCTTCAATCAAAAAAAAAAAAAAGAGGCAGATAGGAATCAGAATAAAACGTCCGCGTAGCTCAATTGGTAGAGTGACTTATTCCGGAATGAGGGGATCCGGTTTCGAATCCCGGCGTAGACCAAAAATGACGGAAAAATTTACTTCGTTATAATGGCGCCCGAACTATCCGGATGACCCGACCGTTCAAAATCTCGCAATGGTGTGATGTTATTTCCACACCGCGAGATAGGAAAAACCAGAGAATCCCTTCTCCAGCACTTCGACGAAAAAATAAATAAATAAATAAATAAGGGGGAGATGATGTAACGTACCAGGAGATGTGACGTACCTGCCAGAAGGACGCACACGACATAGAGGCAGATAGGAATCAGAATAAAACGTCCGCGTAGCTCAATTGGTAGAGTGACTTATTCCGGAATGAGGGGATCCGGGTTCGAATCCTGGCGTGGACAGAAATGACGGAGAAATTTACTTCGTTATAAGCACGTCGAAAGTATATAATCAGCAGGTGTGTTAATAAGCAAGTCTTTCACAATACGCTAGACAGAGTTAAATCAATGAAGATTCATCATCTGCGTGGCACTTCTCATTCTTTTAAAATCAATTGGTTCTCTCAAAACAAAACGTTCTTACAAGATTATCTCACCATCTGTTCGTCTTAACATTGCATTTCATGAATCGCTTTGCTAATATTGCACCTCGTGCTCTTATCGCAGAAACTTTTACGAACGTTGCTCTCCCTTTGACCCCCTGCCAGTATTGCCAACTTCAAATTCATCGGGAGAAACTTTAGGGCGTTAAGTGCAAAAAATATTTAACGGGAAGAAACCAAATTTACGTAAAAAGACAGAAGCTCACAAGGAAGGTATTTAGAGATATACCGCACAGTTCGTAAGTGCTGTTCCTAATGCTGCCTTTTTTTAAGCTTACATAATTACATGGCATCAGGGCTTGTGAAAACACAAATTTGCCGGTGGTGGAATTCGCGCCTCCTCTCTCTCTGGAGTTAGTTGTGCTACCTACTAAACTACACCGACAGAATTTATCATTGCAGGTTTGCCGTCTTGACGCGTGTTTCTCCTCTGCAGTACGTCACAGGCTCTGTTACGTCACTCATTCAAATCATTCTCTTTCTAGCTTGAGGAATTGCGTCATTTTGACACTTGCTTAGAAATACAGAAAGGAAAATGTGATATCGCCGCTCTTCAATTTCGCAGTTTTGAACAAAATAACATAGCACGTGAATGTATTTATTAATGATTACAAGAAGTGTTTTCTGTCATTTCTTGTGTAGCTCCATACAGGGGTTGGTGGGTGAATAAATACGCAGAATTACCTTACACTCGTGTATTTTAAAATGTTGTTTTGAAAGTACAACTGACGGAACGGAATTGTATTCTTAAGCGTGGTTTGAAACACGCCAACCCAACAGCTTCATTTTTTTAATATATTTATCTGTGTATTAATTCGTTAGGGGACAGCCAACCAGTGGAGCTGAAAAATGCCTGGAATTCCGTTAGAAAGCTGGTGAAACCAGAAAACACTAAGTAGGGCTCAGTGGCGTAGGCTGAGCTTTACTCGGCGTCATTACTTATTGGTACCTTAGGGGCTGAGTCTTCTACAAAGGAGCACTTGGGACACACAGATGTCATGCATCTTTGAGACAAACGTATCTAGTACAAATCATGCAAAACATTTGTACACCATCACACTTCTAATCCAAACGTTACAATCGGCTCTATGCGTTCAGGTACTTTACGTATGAACAAATAACAATTTACCACGCATGCTGCAAGCCCAAATATGACTAATGTGTAGCATAATTCTTTGCTTCATAGCATTTTTCTTCCATTGGTCGATAGTTGTAGAACATTGGTTAATATTCCACTTCAGAGTCCGTGCATTTCCCGTATTGTGGAATGTGAGTACCGCTCATGTATCATATACTACAGACGTTGGACATGCTTGCGGAGGACTCTTAAGCTCTAGGGCTCTCTTACGAATTTCTTCAAGATTAGACAGCACACAGTCAGTATTCTCAGACCCCCAGACGTTTTGTTACTTGTGGCTGCACTCCGAGTCTCCCCTGTTTTCGCTTCGTTAGCTACCTTTAACTTTGAAACGGTCTGTGATAGGCCTCAGTGCTACCTTTAACTTGAAATGGTCAGTGATCTGATAATATCTAATTCCCTCTCTGAAAACACTGAGACAAAAATTTTGGCATCCTGATAAAATCCTCCTCGAACCGTGAAAATCAGTATACAAACACCGGTTGGCCAGACATGCAAATGACTGAAGTTTCAACTCCAATGAACGTCCCGGTCGTTCCCAGAATGCATTTGAATCGAGCACGGAGTGGCCGAGATAAGGGCTGTCAGACGCACGCTGTGAACATCTTCTCATTTCAGTTACCCCTAATCATCTCTTGACGACGCCCTAGAAACCTAACGAACAAATAAGACCATATGGGAGTGACCGCATCGTGGCTCTGCAGGACGCAGTCTGGTCGTATCGAAAAATCGCCGACCACCTTAACCGTAGGGATACAACAGTGAGACGGTGTTGACAACAGTGTGTAGGTGCGGGCACGTATACATGCGAACAAAGTACAGGCCGGCCGAGGAAGGCAACTGGATGAGAGGATCGTCTCATAGTCCAACCAGAGTGAACTGCTCCGACGTCTTCTCTGTCCACCATCCAGCGAGATATAACAGTCCCTACGCAGCATCCCGTATCATCGCGCACAATTGCGAGACGACTGGAAGAGGCAGAATTACACTCTCGTCGCCCATTGTGATGTCTTTCATTAACCATCGTACAACTGTGGCGCCCTCTGGAGTGGTGTCGTGCCCGGGAAACATGGTCGGCCTCCTACTGGCGTAACGACATTTTTAGTAACGACTCCAGCTTCCGTCTTGGAGCGGATGGCCACCTAATTCGAATATGGAAGAGTACTGGACAGAGCTCGTATCCAGACCCAATCGTTGACCAGCACACAGCCACCAATAGCGGTGTCATAGTGTGGATACCTATCTCTTATTGCAGCCGTACACACCTAGTCGTTGTAACAGAGCAACTAATAACACAGCGACATGTGCAAGATATTCTGCGTTCCGACGTCTTGCCTTCCATGTCACGTCTTCCGGAGAACATTTGTCAGTCGGATAATGCCTGGTCGCGTACGGATTGTCACTCCAGGGTGTGCCTCCGTAGTGTCGCAACCCTCACTTGGCCAGCCAGGTTCCAAGATCTTTCACCTATCGAGCATGTCTGGGACATGTTGGGACGTCATCTGCGGCCATTACGGAATATCGTGGTCAATGCCGATCACGCTTCTGTGTCAGGAGCCGAAATGTTGCCTTCTCCATTCTCTCTCGTCTTTTTTTTTTCTTTTTTTTTTGTGTGTGTGTATTTGAGTAATGTGTCGTATCGAAGTTTCGTGTTGTGTTTTTTTCTATTTTCGGATGCTAAAGTATTATTTTTATTGCTGAGTGCTTAGGTAAGGCGAATGTGCAACTTATTTCTTTAGTCTTCATTCTAACAACACACACACACACACACACACACACACACACACACACACACACACACACACACACACTCACACACACACACACACACACGAACGCCTGTATACACTGAGATGGGAGTTTATTAGGTACACCTGCCTTCATCACATAAATGACTCACTCCAACATGTAAGACGTCATGTGAGTGCGGCGTTCTGTATAAATCAGGCAGAACAGCTTGTTGAGCATCATTTAGCATTCGATTGACGGCCCGAACGGACAAAACGAGTGATCTGAGCGACTTTGAACACAGCATGGCAGTTGTACCTCGTCGTCTTAGGATTTTGACGCTCAGCAGTAGGAATGATGTGACAAGAAAAAAAAATCCATGAGCTGGCGATTCTGTGGACGAAAACGGCAGGTGGAAAGTAGGAGTCAAAAGTGACTAGCGAAATTCGTGGAAGCGAACAGAAGAGCCACACACCGGTAAATCACTGCAGAATTCAACACTGCTGCACCGAAGATCATCTTAGAAAGCACCACGTGTCGGACCGTGTTGTGAGTGGACTACAACATAGAACAATGAAAATCCTGTAGTTGTTCCATGCATTTGCGAAGAATATTTCTTTCACAATCTCCATGGATCTACCTCAATTCTTTTAATTTTGGGGTTTTAGCGAACGCTCTGAGCAGCTCTATGAGCTATAAGAAGTCTTCCCTTCCTGATTTAATGCCACTGGTTCCGAGGAGAGCCAATGCTGTGGAGCAGACACACCACCTGTGCTTCGCCCGATATTGGAGCCCGAAACCATTTAGGACAAACGGTTGGAGGCCATCGCCTAGAACACCGCGCCACCGGGGAGGCTATAACTTATTCTTCTGGCTTCGAGTAGATGAGCGTCTTACATTTGTTTTGTATTTTTATTATGGTTGTATTGACTATTTCACTGCACTTTCTAACTGTATTCATACGTTCACCTGTAATTTGTAAATACAGTTCAAAACTTAAGGACGGAATGGAAAAAGTAAAATGACGCCGTAAATAGCAGCGGTACCAAAACACAAATTAACTCAGGACCGTGTCTGGGAACAGGAGCAAAATGTCAAGAGTGGAAGACATCTTGATCAGAGTAAAATCCCTGAAATGGCAATGAGCTGGACATATTGTCTGGAGAACGGACTACCAATGAACAACCGAAATTTTAGACTGGATTCCAAGGTACAGGAAACGACCCAGAAGAAGACCAAGTTAGAGATGCGTGGATTGAGGAAACTGGCCGAAGTCAGTCCGTTGTTGAAGAAACTTGGGGGACCTTCATTCAGCAGTGGACTGACAATGATTGACAATACGGGCCGCGGGTAGCCTAGTGGGCAACGTTCGTGACTGCCACGGAAAGGACCTCCGGTTCGATCCCAGGCAGGTACGAACGCTCGATCCAATAAATATCCGCCGTGCGTCGGATGGGCACGTTAAGCCGTCGGACCTCGGGTACTGGCCCCCCGGTAATAAATAAGGGCGTCTTCCTCCCCCTTTCTACTTCGCTTCCGTGTAACTTTCCTATCGGGCACTCTAGCCCAAATCTCCTAGCTACCTATTTCTAAGGGTTGTTTAAGACCTGGGGTCAGACACTCCCTTCCTAAAATCCTCTACATATGATCATGATCATCATGATTGATGATGATATATTCGAATTTATAGTACAAATCAAATTTGTCCGAGTCAGGTCCGGCTCGGGTCCGGGTACAAACTTCTTGACCCGTTACCAAATCTGGTGTGCATAACTGTTACATAAGTTCGATTGTGCTTGTTGTGTGATAGAGATGACGATATGGCAGGTAGAGAACATCTTGATGATTTTACTCGTGGTCGAATAATCGGGAGGCTTGAGGTGGGGCGAACAGTAATGATTGTGGCCCAAGAGTTCGGTACCGCCCATAGCATCGTATCGCGTGCGTATTCGGCCTTCAGGCACAGCTGTGCGGAAGACAGGTGATGGTAGTCTACCAGAAACCACCCCCAGTGAGGACCGTTATTTACTACTACAGGCCAAAAGGGATTGACACCAGACAGCAAGACACCTTGCAAAAAAACTGAACATGAGCACAGAACGCGCTATATTGTGCTTTACAGTGGCACGGAGACTGCAAAAAGGTGGACTGTTTGCTCGACGATTAGTACGATGTGTCCCATTAAAAACAACTCACCGGAAACACCGTTTACAGTGAAAACACAAGGAGTGGACTGCAGAAACAGTGGAGTACGGTACTCGTCACTAATGAGAGTTGATTTAGTCTTTCTAGGATTCTGAAAGTCAGCTAATCTGGAAACTCGGTATCGCCCCGAAATCGTCAATGAAAGGGATAGATATGGCAGTAGCGGTGCTCTCGTAAGGTGAGGCATTCTGATTGATGGACGTACGGAGCTCTAGATACTGTATGGAGGTACTATACATTCCCCACGTTCTTCTGCTCCGAGGTGCCATTGGCCCACAGTTCGTGTTAATGGACGATGACGCCACTCACCATCATACAGTGGCTGTTGATGAGCTGTAGGAAAGTAAAGACATTCAGCGCATAGATTGGTCAGCCCGTTCCCCTTACCCGAATCCTATAGAACACGTGTGGTATGATCTGGGGAAACTCGTTGCGGCACCTCAACACACACCGGAAACTGTCCAACAGCCGAAGATGGCGCTGACAGAAGAATGGGCGATGCTATCGCAAGAACTCATCAACAACCTAGTGCAAAGTATGGACAGACGGTGCAAATCATGCATCGACTTTAGGGGTGATCAGATCTCCTACAGAGGATCTGCTCTTCCCTTCGTACCGTCTTTGGCAGTGATGTATCTGTACCATGGCACACACTGAGGAGCATCAACAGTTGAAGGGCTCCCCAATAGCTCCCCCTGTCTGCTGTGTTAGCTGAATTCTTACTACAACATATTGAAAATCAGGTTATTAGCTTATTCCCCCTCCGTCCTTTACTTTATCTAAAGTACGTTGACAACACCCTGATTGCATGGCCTCACAGCCGGAAAGATTTACACTTGTTCGCCAACGAACTTTCATCCATGTTCCGAACTGTCATGCTCACGATAGAATTTGAAGTTGATAATTTCTTACCATTTTTAGATATTTTTATATATGAGGACTCTGGTCTTAATTGTCTTACTACTAGCGTTAAGAGAAAACCATGGCATCCCTGACTGACTACGTTGCAGGATTTACAACGTCTGTCCATGCTGAGGAAGAGGTTGTCAAGGAGCTGTTGAGGCATCGCGGCCCATTACTCTTGTAGCGCCAATCGCAGTTGCGGAATCGTTGCTGGCGGCTGGTGGCGTGCTGCCAAGCGTCTTCCGAGAAGGTCCCACACGTGTTCGATTGGATTTAGGTCCGAGGACCTTGCGGGCTAATCCATGCGTTGAATATCTTCACTCTCCAACAGCTCTGCGACAGCCACTGTACGATGAGGTGTAGCGTTGTCGTCCATGAAGAGGAACTCAGGACCCACAGCACCTCTAAGCAGACGCAAGTGAGGCAGGAGAACCTCGGTACAATAGCGGACACTGCTGACTGAACCTCCTTGGAAGATGTGGAGGTCAGTACGGCTACCAAGCATGATACCGCCCCAAACGAGAACTCCGCCACCTCCAAACCGGTCCTTTTCGTTGATGTTGGAGGTGTGATTGGGTGTTCCCTGCTCTCTCTAGATGTGTACACGTCCAGAATCGCTCGTCAGCCTAAATCGGCTCTCATCCGTAAAGAGAACTCGACCTAATTGCTGATGTGCCCAGTTCTTGTGTTCCTGGCACCATAGAAACCGCCGTCTCCGATGAGCAGGCGTTAAAGGCACACATCGTACTGGTCATCGTGCAAATAGACCACCTTTGTGCAGCATCCTGGCCATGGTAAAATGCGATAACGGACGTCCAGTTGTCTGTTGCATGTGCTTTGCGATTTCTTCCGCTGTCTGCCGTCTGTCTCGTCTCGCCTGTAGGACAATATACCGGTCGTCCGCCGCCGTGGTTGCTCGTGGACGACCACTGCTAAACTCTCGGACAGCTGTTCCTGTCGTTTGAAATGCTCTCCAAGCTCGTGAAACGATGCTGTGAGCGATCCCGAACTTCTCGGCCACACTAGTTACGCTTCGACCTTCTTCCAACTTCCCGATGACGCGACCTCAGGTAAAGTCATCCAGATGTCGTCTACTGGATTGCCTGTAGGCCATATCACACGGTGGCAGCAACTCGACGTCGTTCAAACCGATGTACACCGTGCAATAGCTTTCACCGAATTGCTGAGCCTACACCGCCCGTGTACTTTATACCCTTCCGACACCTACCCCGCTACGTCATGCTACATATATGCGCATGCCCTACCGTACCGGACCCTAGTCTATCTCCTGAGTGGTCTTTCGGTCCGTTTTACCTGCTCGTTCCTCTGTTATGCTAATTTCTCCTCTTCGTCCTTAATTTTTGCACACCAGTGTACTTTGTAACCCAATTGGGTCAAGTGCACACTCATTTGACACATGTAGAAAATAATTGGCTTTCATTCTTTTAATGTTACACACAATGCACCATGCCTATGTTATATATTGATTAACTGTGTTTTTCTCATTCCATCTGATGAAGATGCTGCCTCGAAAGTGCTAATGTATATATTGGTTTTAAATTGTATATATAATTCATTTTTTATTATTAAAATCGTGCTTTAGACGGTAAATTCTTCACGAATAAATGGTATGTGATTTCTGTTTTGCGCTTTGGGCCTTCTACGAATCGATGATGTTTCCAAATAGGCGGCTATATTGTACGTGGCGAAAAAGAATCGAAGCGTTGGAAGGAAGTAATCAACGACTGCACGCTGTTTGAATATGACACAAAAAAGATCACAAGTATACAGTAAAAGAAAGAATTCAAGGATTAAGATAAAATATTGTGAATTTTTAAAAATATTGGCAAATACCTAAATTTTTAATAAACAGTTTGTTAGATACTAGGCCTCTCTGCCTTACAGTTTCCAGTGGGTGGTCGTCAGATACGAATTTGGGTGATTACAACGCTAATTTTGCGTATATGTTGCAGCGTCTTAATTAAAAAATACAAAAAAGTCCTTAATACTTAAAGCTTACATTCAGGCTCACAAAAATAGCAAGAGTAAATGCTGTAGCAACAAGGGCATGTATTTTATTAACAGAAATAACATTAATGCAATCTCAAATGGAGCCGAGGACATCTAAGTAATGAAAGTAGCGTTTACTTACTGAATTTGCACTCAGAGTTTTCGTTTCCTTGGACGTCATACTTTATTTATCCTTCCGTTTTTTCATTATTACTGAAGACTTCGCTAAGATTCTTAGCGAAATCCGATTAAAAACCCCATAATGAGATTCTTAGTGTAATGTTTCGATGGCCTGTTCGCTTCGAAAAAGGAAACAGTTGTAATTGTTTGAATAGAAGAGCCTTTTCCTCTATAGGAAAACAACACAGTTTTTTAGATCTTCAAATTATAAGTTTTTCTACGCAATTATTCTTCATAATCTTTGTCTACATTTGTTTGGAGTGTCTGAAAAAAAAAACGGCGTTTTTGCATAGAACAGTTCACTACGTAAATATGCATATCTCCTGCGTGACAGTTTTCCTGTGCTGAAGACGATTGAAAATTAGGCGAACAGCACATGTCGCGACTTATGCGTTGGACTTGTGCCGCAGTCAACTGCAATAGGTACAAAGTTTGAAATATTGGTTCTGTTGTGACATTACTGGAAACAGGAGTTTAAAACTGCTGAACCAATCTTAAAAATTAACGAAGTTGAATGTGGAGGCCCGGCGGTTACTCGGACCGCGGAAACATGGTTCAAGAAATTTGCGGCTGGTGACTTGAGCTTGAAAAGAAAGGAAGGTTCGGGTAGGTTCTCTGCTGTTGATTCGGACACTCTGAAAGCGGCTGTGGAAGACAATCTAAGAACAAGCACTCGCAAATCATCAGAAGAACAGGGAGTTTCTAAATCTACTACCACTGAGGACTTGCACAAGATCAGAAATGTTTGCAGACAATGCCGTGAGGTGGCTCATGAGTTCACCTCAGCTGAAGCACAACGACGTGGAAAATCCTGCAAAGAACTTCTCAGAAATCTGCACGATATTCGATTTATCAAACGAATAGTTACTGGGGATGAAAAGTGGATATATCTGCGTAATCCAGATTCTTCACAACGGTGGTTGAATAGAGGTGAACCAGCTTTACCTGCCCCCAAACCGGACGTTTTGAGAAAAACTTCGTTCTGTGTATTTAGTAGAATTATGAAGGTGTAATCCACTTTGAGCTCCTTCCGAATGGTCGATCTATTGATGCCGAACTGTATTCTCAGAAGTTGGATAGGATACATGACAAACTTCAGCGGATGTATCCTGCCTTAGACAACCAAAAGCGAACACTGCTGTAGCACGATACAAAACCTCAATCAGCTAATCGGACCAAGTTAAACTTCAAGAACTGCATGGAATCCAGCTGCTGCCTCGTCTAGCATATACAGCCCCAACCTTTCTTCTTCAGACAACCACTTGTTTCGGGATATGGCACATGTTCTTCGTGGCAAGCAGTTGACAACTTTGAACGATGTCGATCACGAGTGCCAAGAGTTCTTTGCCTCTAAACTGAAAGCTTAGTACCGTGCACGAATTGAACAATTGCCAAATAGATGGGTTCAGACTGTTGAACATAGTGGCACGTACTTTGAATTTTAGCTTGGATTCTTCCGAGGCTATGGGTAAGTGAAACTGTTGTACGGAAAACGCCGTTTTTTTCCCTGATACCCTAGTATATTTTCTTACTGATGCATCTTTTTTTCATCTAGGAAAACCTAAACTGCAGTTTCCTGCTCCAAAGTTTCCATATAACCTTCTATCAAGTTTTCATAATTTTCCTCACTTTGGGGATATGTGTGACCAACTCAGAACAGTGTCGTCCAAAAGTACAGTGCTTATTCAAAATTAAGCTGTTCTCTGAGTTCTCGGAGGTCAGTTTCTCAAGAAATTATTGTCCACTAAATTGTACTTATGGATGATGTTAAATCTTATTTACTTTTGGTGTAGAGACATTTCCATTTACAGTGACTTCGTCACACAATGTGAGCTTCACACATATTCGACACGCGTCCACACATGATCTTTCGTACTTTTATACTAATTACCTTTTCCTCTTTCATACATTCCTGAATCTGGTACACTCAGGATTTCTATTCTTTTTTTTAGATTGAAGGTTTAACGACCACCGTGAGCAACTCAATGGGCTATAAGCAGTCGCCCGTTCCTAATTTAGGGTCACTGGTTCCAGGGAAGGGAGAGAACCAATGCCGTAAGACAAACACAACATCCATGCCTCACCGGGATTCAAACCCGGACCCTTCTCGGACAAATGGTCTTGAGCCAGCGCTTAGACCACTGCGCCACCGGGAGCGGCCAGGATTTCTTTGTCCATCCTTTTCTTTTCAGACCCTTAGAATGAGTAAATTCTATTTATCAATACCTTATTATTCATTCTTGCAATATCGTTTAAGCTACAGCCATTTAAAGTTAAGACTTCATAGACGTCCCGTTAACAACACGCCATTGTCTGCGGTTCATGCATGACGGGGCTTCAGCACATTTTAGCCTCAATGGTAGATAACATCTCAGTCGTATGTATTTTACCTGTTGGGTTGATAAAGATGGTCCAACTGTACTGCCTTGGCGCTTTCGAGATTTGAATCCACTGCATTTCTACTTACGGGGACGCCCTAAAGCCCAGTTTACCCTTAATACAAAAGATCTCCGTGAACGGATCGTGGTCGGTTGTCAAAAAATTAACAACACTCCGGAACCTTTTGAACGTGTAAGGCGATCAATGAGAAGAAGCTGTGAGGTGCGTTTTCCATGCTCAGCGAGGCGGTTTTTTGAACATTTGCTCTGATGTAGACTTGCATAATTATTCTAATTAGCTTCGTAGGACTTCTTACTTGTACGTATGTTAAAAATGTGCTATAACTTGGAAGGGAAGAGCCTCCGTCCCAATTTTCATAGGAACGTTTTTCATAGTTGTGAAAAAGTACAGAAATACATGTTCCCAAAGTCCTCCTAGACCTTTTGGAAAAACATCCTGAATAATTTACCTCAAAATACAGTACAAAAACCTCTACAGTAAACAAAATGGTAACGTTTCGGTCCCGCCTAATCATTGGGAACTCGAAAATAATTTTTTCGGTCGATGGTTTAAGGCCAGAGATATATACCACTGTGACAAATTGCAAACTTGCATCCACGTCTCACAGCGTGAAAATTATGAATCACGCATAATGTTTTATGTTAAATTAGTAAAAGTCGCTTTAACTATTATTTTAACTTGAACTGCATGTTGCAACCCTGAACTGTTATACATCAAAGAACCAAAACATTTAGACCAGTATGTCTTTACGAAAATTGAAACAACTGCAGGTAAGCGACGGCGTGTGTGAAGGTCATGAAACAGTATACATAACACCTATACTGAGATCTGTTGATCAGTGTTATTCTTGTCATTCAGATGGGAAATGCAGCGTACCTAAACGAATCTGACAAAGGGCGAAATTTTAATAATCGGACGACTGGGTCAGAGAATTTCTGAGACGGCAAGGTTTCAGGGGTCTTTACGGTTAGCCGTGGTTGGTACCTTCAAAAAGTCGTCCGAGGAGGGAAACCACGAACTGCTGGCAAGAAGATTTCGCTCATCTCTTGCTTTGATGAGCCTACCACGGCTCATCAAAACAAGAGATGAGCCTACCACGGCTCATCAAAACAAGAGATGAGCGAAAGCTATCGCATATGGCACGAGCCAATAGAAGGGATGTAGTGGCGACACTTGCCGGTAATTTAATGGGGTTACGTAGGGGGCTACGTAGCCGTAGGCCCCTCCTAGCGCCAATATTAACCTTGGTTCACTGTCGAAAGCACCTATAATGGGCACGCGAGCACCGAATTTGGAACTTGAATTATTAAAAGAAAGTCGTCTGGCTCAATGAATCTTGTGTGCTGTTGTACCATGTGGACGGCCGAGTACGCGTGTGTCGTTTACCTGATGAAGTGTTGGCATCAAAATGCACCATAGGACATAAACAAGCCGGTGGAGGAAGTGTAATGCTTTGGGAAATGTCATGCTGTGAAATCCTGATCCAGTCATTCATGTGCAGAAAACTATGATGTCAACCACCTACCTAAATATCATTGCAGACGAGGAACATTCTTTCATAGCAACAGTGTTCCCCTCTTCTAGTGTCTTCTTTCAGAAAGATAATGCGCCATACCTTACTGCCTGTTTTGTTTGAGAATGTTTCGCGGAACAACAGGAAGATTTTCAGGTACTGCCTTGGGCCCCAAATTCCCCAGACATCAATCCAATCGAGCATCTGTGGTTTGTGTTTGAACAGCAAATTCTATCTGCGGCGGCTCAAAAACGTAACTTACAAGAGTTAAAGGGCCTGCTAGTAACGTGCTGATACTACAAAGGCTGAGTCGAAAGTTTTGCAATATTTGGATCAATTTATGCCTTCATACGTACCTTTACGACGAAAGCTGACTAGCATTCAAAGTACAGACCATCGTGTTGCGCCATCCTTGGCCATCTGCCTGCCAGTTCTTCGATTCCGCGGCGGTACCATTTCTTGTCCTTCAAGGCAAAGAACTCCTTCACTCCAGCTACCACCTCCTCCTGGTTGTTGAAGTGCCGCCAGCAAAGGAAGTGGGCCATGAACCAGAACAAGTAATAACCCAACGGGGCAAGGTCTGGGCGATATGCTGGGTGTGGCATCAGTTCGATGCACCCAAGTTTCTGGAGTTTTGCCCGGGTCGTTCGCGCGGTATGAGGCCCAGCATTGTCCGGCTGTAGGAGAGCGCGCTTTCTGTTCACCAGTGCCGGGTACTTCTCCTCCAAAACGGCATACATCCACTCTAGCTGTTCAGAGTAGAGGTTAGCCTTGATGGTCACTGTCTGGAACAAATTCCTAATTGATTATCCCCTCGAAATTCCACCAGACGCAGAACATCATCTAGTGTTTGAAGCCCCCATGTTTGACAACAGGTTCTGGAAGCTGTCCCAGGCTCAACCACTGCCGTTGAGTGTTAGGATTACGGAAATAGACCCACTTTTCATTGCACGTAACAGTTCTCTTGATGAAACGTACATCGCAAGGGTTATCTTGGAGTTTCGTGCACATTTCAACTCGGCGGGTTGCTTCAGATGGGGTCAGTTCGTGAGGAACAATGCGGCAGCTCCTGTAGACCTTGTCGAGGTCATGAAGGGTACGAACCACGGTGGTCTGTGATATGCTCAGCTCGCCTGATAATCTCCGAGTGCTTGTTGTCAGATTAGCCTCTGCGGCCTGGAGCACGGCTTCCGAATCCACGATTCGCCGTCCACCGGACCTTGGCTAATCGTCGAGGTTTCTGTCACCCGAGCGAAATTTCTTGAACCATCTGGTTGCGGTGCTGTGATCCACGGAACCTTCCCCTTTCGCATGACAAATGTTTCATGTTGCTTGAGCAGCGTTATGGCCCAGTTCAAACTCGTAAAGCAAAAGTTCCCTAATTAGCAGGTTGTGGCTGTTCATTTTTTAGGCGTCCAAACCGCAGACAGAACGACGACATGCAATGCTGTTCACAGCAATGACTACCATTTAAGATTCCTTCGACTGACTGCAGTGGGCGACTTGAACTAGTCTGAACACGTGACATACCCGCCGTAGCACATGCGTTTATGCAAATATTGCAAAACGTTCGACTTCACCGTGTGTAGATACTACAAGATACCTTTAGAAATATTGTAGCTTCCATGCCTCGCCAGGTAAAGAGCTAGTTTGGTGGGACGTTGGAGACCAACATCATATTAAAGACATGATCATAATGTTTTGACTCTTCGGTGTATAAACTTTAACTTTAACTTCAACGCTAGGTTTTTGTTACTTTAGCTTTACTGTTGAACACAACAAGATTGCAGTCGTTAGGCTTATCGCACTGTACTTTTGTTGATCCAAGGAGCTTAAAACTTAGTGACTGAAAAATACTGAACTAAACATATAATTAACATCGATATACCAACAAAGATCAGCAGGAATGACTCCAATCCTTTATTTTAGTGGCTCGTCGTGAAGCACGCACTTTACAGAACACACAATTTGTCATTAAAGTAACTTGTGACGTACTACAGAAGTAAAGCACGAGTCAAGACGAAAAACCTGCAGCGGTACATTTTTTTTTTTTTTTTTTTTGATTGGAGGTTTAACGACCACCGTGAGCAACTCAATGGGCTATAAGCAGTCGCCCGTCCCTAATTTAGGGTCACTGGTTCCAGGGAAGGGAGAGAGCCAGTGCCGTAAGACAAACACAACAGCCATGCCTGACCGGGATTCGAACCCGGACCCCTTACTGACGAATGATCAGAGGCCAACGCCTTGGACCACTGCGCCACCGGGGCGGCGCAGCGGTACATTCCGTCCGTGTAGCTTAGTTGAAAAAGCAACTTACTCCGGAATGAGAGAGCGCGCTTCAATTTACTTCACGGAAAAAATTGTGTTTTCACATTGACGCTCGAATGTAAAATGAATATACTATTGGCCGTTGGGTTGTTCGAAAAATGTATGATTTCATTCCACACAGCGTCTAGAATCAGTAAAAATTCCTACTTTGCTTCAAATAAAAAAAATAAGAGGAAGATGACGTGACGTACTACAGAGGCAAAGCACGTGTGAAGACGAGAGATCTGCAGCGATACATTCCGTCCGTGTAGCTCAGTTGGGAGAGCAACTTACTCCGGAGTTAGGGGGCGCGACTTTGTGATCCCGTCATGGAAAAAATTTCTGTTTTCCCAAACTTCACCTAGATATGTGGATTAATTTACATTCAAGAAGACTTATCCTTTAAATACTTTAGCATAGGCACTTTCCCTTAGCTGATTAATCGTATATCAAATATAGTAACGTTGCGTTGAGAAAATAGACTAATTAATACACACAATTGACGTTGATTAGGAACATCAAACAGAAGTCATCGCTCTTTCCACGTTTATAAGTGAGTCACGGAAAATTTCTCATTGGCCGCCACCGGGGATCGAACCCAGGGTCTTCCACTTACGCGCCGGACATGCTACCACTGCACCACAGCAGCCTAGAATTCTCCAGACTCACATAGGACTAACTGCCAAACCACATGGCAGGTTGCTTCTTGGAGCCCCGCACAATGCTGGGGATTCACCAATGATGAGTCTGTAGAAATCGAGGTTTCTGTGGTGCAGTGGTAACATGTCCAGCGCGTAACTGGAAGACTCTAGGTTCAATACCCGGTGGCGACTTATAAGAATTTTTCCGTGACTCACTTATAAACGTGCAAAGAGCGATGACTTCTGTTTGATGATGAGCATTGTCTAATACGTTGGTTGATAACAAACTGCCTGAGTTAAGATTACTTTCCTATAACTAAAGACTGATAATAACAATCGAAGACTTAACAGATTCGTTCTTATATCTCGCTTTCGTATAAGTAATTGCACTTTGACCTGTTGGCAGGGTTGTCAAACACAAATTCGTCGAGAGAGAAAATATGGAATTCAGCTGGAAAATGTTTAACGAGAATAAACCAAATTTGCATAAGAAGACAGGAACTAAAACGGAAGGTTAAATTAGAGTATACATCACGCAAGGAAAACTCTAAAATACATGGAAAATCTTTCACATGATTGCTCCTTTTCAATTTAAGCCATTTTTCCAGTCTTCTGTTATCCTTTCATAAAAGGATTACATAAGCACATCCTTTCTTTGTCATGCATGCGAATGCTGATGACGTATGAAGAGTCTGATAAAAAAGTAATCTGTATTATGTTGATAAAATTGTTTCACAACTTATCACCTGTTCTGTGTTTGAAGAACATATTTACCTGGCTAGAAGTAGCTACTTTTTTCCAGTTTGTGATTTCTTTGTTCACATTGAGTATAGAACATTTTGTTTAGAAAGTTGCCTTTCGCTGTGACAAAGAACAAAAGAGTTAAGTCTCGAGTTCGGAGAAACGTTTTATTCTCATTTCGTACACTACTCCTGGTATTTCTCAGACATTAGATCCCAATATCCGGACCTGTTTCAATTGTAAGCCATATTTATCTGCCTGAAACTGGAGTTTCTGTGCTAGCCCAGCGGAATAAAAGCCGGTCAGAGATAAACTTCGTGGAAGCTAGCGGCCAAACTTTCGTGTCTTTCCAAAACCTGTAATAAAGAAAACCAAAGAAAAACAAAGCAAGAGGAGAATGCCCTTTGTCGAAATCATTGCATTCCGTATTTTCAACGAAACCCCTAATCTTTGAGTGGTGATGGACTTGTAAAGAATTGCGGTGTTCTCTGTATTTCTTTTCTTCTGGGAGCCGAGAGCAAATCTCCAGTTCTGAAGAAAATGTATAAGGCGCGGAAAGCAAATGTTGAAATAATGAGATTAGAAATGCTTTCTAACGAAAATCTATTTCATTTCCACTTCTTTTAGTTTATTCATGCAGTTCAAAAGCTGGAAATACGCTTGCTGAAAGTTTCTATTTTTTTTTTTTGCAGGAGATTATACCATATTTCTCTGTTCGTCCATCCTCAGAATACGTAAATTGTACCAGAAGAAAAGAACTGGGAATTACGGCATGCCTATGCCAACAATAACGTGCTTATGGACTACCATATGATTTGAAAGGCTTATTCGTCATTAATGTCTACGATAGTCATTATAACAAGAAAGATGACACCAAATCTTCGGTTCTAATGAGCGCGTCTTTTGAATCCGTTCTGATGCGAATTAGATTTATCAAAGTTATTCAAAGTTAATGGAACGGGTTACAAAAACTATCAACCGGGTTTCTACAATCGATAAAGCATCCAGAAATAGGAGCAGCTATTAACTTTCACCAGTTGCTAAAAATTATGTTACGAAAATGAACAAATGGCGCACAAAAAAGTTTCATAGCACACGGAAGGTATCAGAGACAAAGAGATTTTCAAATCGAACAGTTAAAAGAAGAAATATACATGTAGAAGGATACATGATATAACTCTACGTCTTCTAAATGAAGAATTTTGCATAATGGAATATTCTTCATGGAAAAAAAAGTTTTCAAACACGTCTCCAGAGAGTAGAGATAGTGAGAAAAAGGTTTCTAATTTTGCTTACCATAAAGAGAAATCCCTGCATTATTTAAAGAGGATAATGCTCCACATCTCTATTGTAGCTAATGACATTATAACGTACAAGTTTTTCCGCGCCGGGCATCAAATCTGGGTCCTCTCACTCCGGAGTAAGTCGCTCTCTGAGCTACGCGGACATTTGCCTCACTGCTATCTGCCTTTATCTCATGTGCGTCCTGCGCTGTAAGAACGTCACATCTCCTTCCCCGGAAACAGGGACGGGGCATGGCGCACGGCACTCGTAAAGAACTTGCATTTGAGAAATCCCAGACAATTTGGTGTGTGGAAGGTAACATCACACTGATTTACACTGCTGGCCACCCAAAATGCAACACCAAGAAGGAAGCATCCGATTGCCCTGAAATTCGTAGCATGCGTCTCCCGCGAGAGGACATGCAAACGATTAGCTTTGCAGGGCATATGCCACCGAGAAGCACTATAAGAAGGGTGCACAGAAGGCGAGGTGTAAGTAGTGAAAATGTGCTGTGCTGCCGGACCTGTGCGTGGGAAGCTTCCTGATGCCTCGTCGCAGAATACGGCAGTCATTCCAGCACGTTTCGGAGTTCGACATAGGACGAATAGTGGCTTATCGCGACAACAGAGACATCGTACCGAGACATCAGCGCCCGAGTACCGAGACATCAGCTTTATCGTACCGAGACATCAGCGCCCGTATGGGAGACATCCAGCTACAGCGAGGCGAGTATGGATTCGGTGGGTGCAGGAGGGACGGACGGACCGACGTGAGTGATTGCCGCAGCCGCGGCACAAAACAAAACAAGAGGACCGGCATGTTGCGCGGCGGGAATTGACGGCTCGCACCGCCACATCACGAACGTCAGCGCAGGAATTAGGGTGTGTTCCACAACAACCTGTGTCAGCACGTACCGCTCGACGTCGTCTGCAGGAGCGGGGACTTGTCGCATGGCGCCCAATGCTCCCATTACCATTGACGTTGCACCACCAGCGAGTGCGGCGGCAGTGGGCCGTTGCGCGCCGCACCTGGACTACGGAATGGCACGACATTGTCTTCTCCGACGAATCCCGCTTCTGCCTGCAACACCACGATGGTCGGATCCGCGTGTGGAGGCACCGCGGCGAGAGACTGCATGACGCCTGCATTATGCATCGCCATACCGGTCCGTCGCCTGGCGTTATGGTTTGGGGCGCAATTGGATATGACACCTGCACCCCTCTGGTACGCATCGCCGGTACACTCAAGAGCCACCGCTACATCTCCGACGTTTAGGAGCCTGTAGTCCTCCCTTACTTGCAGGACCTGCCAGCGGCCACGTTTCAACAGTACAATGCGCGACCGTACGTGGCACGCATCGTGCAACAATTCTTCACGGCCCACCATGTGTCCAGTAAATCTGGTTTTGCTTGGTGTTGCATTTTGGGTGGCCAGCAGTGTATATAGAACAACAACTCTACATCAACTACTACGATTCAGCTATTTACTGAACTCTACATTAAATTTTGATATTCTCATCTTTCTCCGATTCCCTGTCAGGGTTGCTAAATTGTAAAAGCTCTTCGGTGAAGTAATGTGTCGTTTAGCGAGGAAACGTTTAACCTAGAAATAACTAACTTTACATAAGGAAACATCGAGTGGAAGGTTAAATAGAGGTCAACATCACAGCTGAATCGTAGATTGTGTGACATAAAAAAATAATTTATTTTCACAATCACTGAAAGATGTGTTCGCCGCCCCGGTAATTCAGTGGTCTAAGCGATGGCCTCTGATCATTCGTCCGTAAGGGGTCCGGGTTCGAATCCCGGTCAGGCATGGATGTTGTGTTTGTCTTACGGCACTGGCTCTCTCCCTTCCCTGGAACCAGTGACCCTAAATTAGGGACGGGCGACTGCTTATAGCCCATTGAGTTGCTCACGGTGGTCGTTAAACCTCCAATCAAAAAAAAAAAAAAAAAAAAAAAAAAAGATGTGTTCATATTTTGTACACGAGTTTTTCCTTTATTAAATTGCTGCTTACTCTTCAATGAAGTAAATATGGAGGAGGTAAGCATCTTCGAGGCATTATGTTATTGTAGAAATTCTTAAGTGAATTTTGAAATAATCCTCGTGAATTTCTTTGTTAATTCTGTTCTTAATTGACGAATTCATACTATTTTACGACGCGATCAAGGTGCTTTTCACTCAAGTTTTCAGCTTACATATCGTTGCACTATCACCATAAAAGCAATCTCCTTTGCACGTAGATACCAAGGTATTCTACACCGAATAGCCAAAGCGGTATGACCAGCGCGTCGTTATGCAAATCGAGGCAAATGCAGGTAAATGACGGCGTGTGTGAAGGTCATGAAACGTTATAAATAACACCTTCTACTGAGCTCTGATAATATAATCAGTGTCATTCTTTTTCTTTAGATGAGAAAGACTAAAAAGGCCGAATTCGGATGACTGGGTCAGAGCATTTCCGAGACGGCAAGGCTTGTGGATTGCTCCCGTCAGCCGTAGTTAGTACCTTCAAAAAGTGGTCCGAGGAGGGCAAAATCACGAATCGCTGGCAAGATGTGAGCGACTACTACTCATCGATGCTACAGGTGAGCGAAAGCTATCCCTTATGGTACAAGCCAACAGAAGAGATATTGTGGAGCAACTCGCCGGTATAATTTGAATGGTGGTGACGGGAGTAATGTGTCGCAACACACAGTACATGAAACCCTGCTGCAAATCGGGCTGCGTAGACCACTCCGAGTGCCCATGCTGACCTCGTTTCACCATCAATAGCGCTTACAATGGGCACCAAAACTCGACCTTGTATGATTGAAAGAAGATCGTCTAGTCCTATGAATCTCGTTTCATGGTGTACGATGTGGACTACCGGGTAAGTTTGCGTCGTTAACCTGAGAAGTGTTGGCACCAGAATACACCTTAAGACGAAAACAAATCGGTGGAGGAAATATAATGCTTTGGGCAATGCTCTTCTGGGAAAGCGTGGATCCAATCATTAACGTGCAGCAAATTATGACGTTTACGGCACACTTAAACATCATTGCAAACAAGGTACATCCTTTCATGGCGACTGTATTCCCCTCTAGTAGTGCCTTATTTCAGGAGTATAATACGCCATACTATACTGTCCGGATTTTTTTGGGAATGGTTCACATAACATGAAGAAGGCTTCCCTGGCCTCGAAAATTCCCAGACATTAGTTTAATCGCGCATCAGTGGTTTGTCTTGGAAAAGCAAATCCGATCTGCGGCAGCTTAACCACGTAATTAACAAGAGTTAAAGGATCTGCTAGTAACGTCTTGGTACAAGATACCAAAAGACCCCTTTAGATATCTTATGGCGCCAAAGTTTCGCAGGGCAAGAGCTGTTTTTGGTAACACGTGGCTGACCAATAATATATTAGGCAGGTGGTTATAATATTTTGGCTCTTCGGTGTATATCACAGTTAAATAACTTTAAGCAACTTCAAGATATTTCTTTAACTTTTTTAACTAATGGAAAATCAAAGACATTGGAGTAATACAGGCTGGCAAACGTAATACTAACTCTTCTGAAACGACCGAGACCAATTGAACGTGCAGCGCCATCTATGAATGTGGGGAAGTTGGCAGTGAACAGATGCTTATTGGAAAGTAAGAATGTTTGATTCAATTCACAATGTACTGCAGAAATTAGGTAGAAAGAATGCTCGCGTATGACCCGACAACTTTCAAGATCGGACTGTAATTAACAGGCGCTCATACCCGAGAAAAAACAAACAAGACTAGTAAGCACGAAAATACGAGGCTATATCACGGCCGTCCATATACACAGAGCAGAGAAAAAACCCAAAAGAAATAAAACTACTGAACAAGGAAACTTTTGGGTCACAGACACTTTGTAATGTACCAGGAGATGTGACGTACCTACCTGCCAGAAGGACGCACACGACATAAAGGCAGATAGGAATCAGAATAAAACGTCCGCGTAGCTCAATTGGTAGAGCAACTTATTCCGGAATGAGGGGATCCGGGTTCGAATCCTGGCGCGGATAAAAATGACGGAGAAATTTTCTTCGTTATAATGGCGCCCGAACTATCCGGATGACCCGACCGTTCAAAATCTCGCGTTGGTGTGATGTTATTTCCACACCGCGAGATAGGAAAAATAAGAGAATCCTTTCTCCAGTACTTCGACAAAGAAAAAAAATAAGGGGGAGATGATGTAACGTACCAGGAGATGTAACGTACCTGCCAGAAGGACGCACACGACATAAAGGCAGATAGGAATCAGAATAAAACGTCCGCGTAGCTCAATTGGTAGAGCAACTTATTCCGGAATGAGGGGACCCGGGTTCGAATCCCGGCGTAGAACAAAAATGACGGAGAAATTTACTTCGTTATAATGGCGCCCGAACTATCCGGATGACCCGACCGTTCAAAATCTCGCGTTGGTGTGATGTTATTTCCACACCGCGAGATAGGAAAAATAAGAGAATCCTTTCTCCAGCACTTCGACAAAAAAAAAAAAAAAAAAAAATAAGGGGGAGATGATGTAACGTACCAGGAGATGTGACGTACCTGCCAGAAGGACGCACACGACATAAAGGCAGATAGGAATCAGAATAAAACGTCCGCGTAGCTCAATTGGTAGAGCAACTTATTCCGGAATGAGGGGACCCGGGTTCGAATCCTGGCGCGGATAAAAATGACGGAGAAATTTACTTCGTTATAACTTAAATCTTAAAGATTTGGAACTTTAATACACGCGCAAACACGTCAACACGCTAGTTTGTCCCTACAATGGCGACTTTCTACGTATATGCCGGAAGTAGCGTGCTCTTTGCCAGTCTATTCTCCTTCAAGGGTTTTGCGGAAAACACCAAACTACAGTTTTTTCAAAATCCCTAATGAGGAAAACAGAGGCTAACGACACATGGAATTTTAGAACCATATTTAGTTTAGAAAAATATGCTTGTTTCGCCCGAATGTTAAGAGAGAAAGCGAAATAATACCAGACGCAAGTGTTGACACTCACATTAAAAAGACATCTGTGCAATATTTCCATCGCAAAAAGTTTAATTGCAATCATACGAACGGATTGATATGAAAATTATGAGCAACGTGCTATTTCAGACTGAGAATTTTGAGGTATTTAAAATTTGTGGTGCAGAAAGGAATTATTAGAAAGTAAGAGAAGTGAAAAAAAAAGCATAGCTATTCTGAACGCGTCGACGGAGCCTAGCTCAACTTCAATACCTCTGAATCTTTTATAATTCCAGGAATGCGTTCAATAAAAACAATAATAGTAACAAAAATTCCGAAAAAGAACTTTAAAGACCGCGAGGCATTGAAACGAACGACAGCAGACGGGATGAAAAAGAACCATAAAATTTTGATGCTACTGCAGAAATCCTACTTTCTTGAAGAAGTTAATGACGCCAGAAAATATAGTGAGAAGAGGAATGCAGTTTCTTGAAAAAGAAATGCTTGATTTGCCTATCACATTCCACTGCAAAAGTGTTTAATCGTTGAAAGGGACAAAAAATGAAATTTCTAAAAAGTTTTTATTGCTGTGTAAAAGACAATTCAAGATTTTCTATGATGTCACTTGTGAAATAACTGGAGCAAATATTTTTGTATTTACTGTTAGATTACTTAATGTTAAGACTTTAAACAAACCATGAAAATTGAGTTTAAAATTCCAGGATACCCTCTTTCCATAATGTATTCTTCGCCGATACACTCAGTGTATAAAACATTAGAGATACTTACCTAATAGCGTGTTGGTCCGGCTCTAGCGCTAATAACAGCATGTACGCGCCAAGGTATTGACTTCATCAGATGCCGGATGGTTTCCGGAGGTAATACAAGCCATGCCCACTAGCATTGTCCACAATTACTCCCGAGTCGTCGGTCCAAGATCCATGGATCTGATGTTCTGCTCCACAGAATCTGAGAGAGCTTTCACAGAGTTTAATCAGAGGTTAAAGCCACTAGATGGTTCCAACCTCAGAGTGTTCCTCGAGCCATGCCTGCGTAGTTGTGGCCCGATGGAGCGGAACATTGTCCGTTTGAAACATACCATGGGCCGCAGGATGCACGGAGGCAATGAAAGCGTGTAGGTGATCAGCCAGCACAAGCTGGTATCACGCAGTGGTTAAGGACCTCTCATTACACACAACAGGACATGATGTATCCCATGAGAAAGCTCCCAAAACCATCAGAGAGCCACCACCACCGCCTTGAACAGAGCCGGCTTGGCACTACGGGGACTTGGCCTCATGCTGTCGAAGCCACACACCCGCACTCTCCCGTCATCTCGGAACAACTGAAAACGGGATATATCTGACCACACGACGCGGCGTCACTCTGAAGAGGACTAGTGTTGATGTTTCCTGCCCCTGATGAGGCGTAATGTCCGATGAAAGGCAGTCGACAGTGGCACACGAGTAGGACGTCGGCTCCCGTAGCCCAGGGAATGCAGAATGAGTCTTACCATTCACTCACTGACGCTGTTTGGGTATCCGACAAGTAACCTGGATGTGATTCGCGCCGCCGTTGCCAAGCAGTCTGTCTGTACGAGCCAGGATAATCTACGTTAACCCCGGTGATCAATGTAGTGTGGTCACCCACCGCTTGCTCTCTGGGCGCTCGCACGTCCATCGATGGTATACTCACGGTACACCCCTGATATGGTTGCTCATGGGAACCAAAGGGTTCTTACCACTTTGGTGATAGAACGACCCATCTGCCTTATGCCGACAATGAGTCCATGATGAAAGTCTGTCAGATCACCACTTTTACTCATTTCCGTCGATTGCAATACACTGTTGGGAAGCCCTGCTGTCCGCCAATTTAACGCCTGCTTTCGGTTTTGGTTTGAGCCAGTCTGCGTGGATGATTCCCAATGTTAACTGCCCATCACCCTATCTCTAATGTTTTACCTAATGAGTGTAATTTTTATTCGACATACTTCATTTTGATGAGTTTTCGGAACATACATTTGAAAGAGTAGTATTTTAAATTTCTTGTTCTGATGGGAGACAATATTGCAGTTTGTAAAGTTTTAATGTTTAAGGCGGACGTCAAGTAATTTTGCTTCCTATACTTCCAATGGAAAAACTTCTGTACACATTTTCTTCACATTTAATGCGTTCCCAAGGATGAAAATTTGAACATCGATTAAAATAGCTTCATTTTATAACTTGGAATACTTAATATTTTCTAAAACATAACCATAATTAAATTAAAATTCAATAATTTTTCCTTTGGTGAAAATACACTTTAATATATATATATATATGTGAGTGTGTGTGTGTGATAAGTTCACGGTATCAGCTTTGAGTGTTTGCACTTTTTGTTAAATCATATACTATTCACTCATTGTTATAAAAATCCGCGCACCAAGAAGGAGAATTCGGATTGAAATGATATTTTAGTAGTGAGATGGTACATAAGTAGGACAGAAGTGATTACAATATCACAGCAGCAGGACGATTTCCCGCTGACATACGGTACACATTCCGGTCAACGTTAGTACCACTTCGGACCGCCTCGTGCTCGGATACATGCGGTGATACGGTCCGGCATGGAGTCAGAGAGACGCCGTATGTTATCCTGGGACAGATTGGCCTACACTTCTTGCAACTGACGCTCCAAATCACGAACACTGGGACATGGAGAAAGCTAGCGTCCCATCTGGTCCCACACGTGCTCGACGGGCGAGAGATCAGGCGATTTGGCAGGCCACGGAAGCGACGAAGCATGGCGTAGAAAGTCCTGAGAAACCCGAGCCGTATGCGGACGGGCGTAATTTTTTTGGAAAATGGCTCCGAGACGCCCGGCCAGGAAAGGCAGCACATGGAGCAGCAGCATACCCTGTACGTAGCGCTGAGCTGTCAACGTCCCTCGGATCACTGCGAGGGAAGTCCTGCTGTCATCCCTCGGATCACTGCGAGGGAAGTCCTGCTACGATTCCACAGACAATCACGCCTGCTGTTCGCGACGTGTTCCGCTGTACAGTGAGATTGGGATTGTAGAGCTCACCTGCGGTCCTCCACACTCTGACACGGTGGACGTCCGTTCCCATACAGAAGCGGGATTTGTCGCTGAACACTATACGTCGCCAGTCCATAGCATTCCACGTTGCTGGCTGCTGACACCACTGCGATTGACGCTGACGATGGTCAGGTGTTAACGACAAAAAAGTAAATGCCGTCGAGAGTACAGATTTGCCTCTGTCAGGCGACTGGAAATGGTTCTGACGGACACAGGAGTCCCTTGTATAGCCGCCACATGTCTCTGGATATAGGACGAGGACGTAGTTGCATCTGTGCGTGCCGCTCTCATGATCCCATGGTCCTCTCTGCTGGTGGTGTGTCTGAGTTGTCCGGAAACAGTCCGTCGTATCTGGGTGCCTTCCCGTGTCCATTGCTCCCAACACGATCGCACCGTACTCTCCGACCGGCTCAAATGGCGGCCGATTCGGCGCGTCGGCCAGCCTGCCTCTCTCATCCCGACCGTACGGTCTTGATCAAACTCCGTCAGTGGCCCGTATGCACATATACGGCGACTGCTTGGCATGTCTGCCGCTCAGGGATTTCACCTGACTCTTATCGCGCACTTCCGCACGAATGTGGAGTCCCCTGCGCGGCGTCTTATATGCCCCAAGAATTGCGATTGCAGCGACAGTTTTGGACGCGCAGGCATGCGGAATCACACGAAACTTCAATAATTTGCATGTCTGCCCTCTCCGTAGCTATTCCCCGAGTTTCGCGTTAATCTCACGGTTTTTTCTTGGTGCGCGGATTTTTATGACAATGAATGTATTTACTACACACGAGAATTCCGTTTCGTTCTTGTTTTTACATTTAATGCTCCAACTGCGAAAGGAGTTACATACTTCTTTTCTCTAAGTATAGTTTTATACGTTACGGCACTGGTGTCTCTTATTTATGTTCGATATTTGCAATGATGCCAAGTATGAAATTAGAAAAGAAAAAGCGCTTAACTCTCTTGGGGCTATTTCCAGAAGTAGATTGGGTCATTTCTTTATATTGCTTTCAATAAAACCATCTAACTTAGAGCGCGGAGTTAACTGTTTGTATTGGAAGAACGTTCATAAGACATTGTTTTTGATCGTCTTTGCTTAATTTCGAAACGACTCCCTTTTGATTGCTTTCAATTTTTCGGTTGCGTCTGAATGTGCATTTATTGAGTGTACGCGCTACCAGAGTAGATTTTCTTCTATTAAAAAGTGTACGGAGTGATCACTGAGTTATGACCACCCCTATCAAAAGGAGATGCGGCCTGTTGACCACGTGATTTCCGAGGGGGAGAGATTACTCGACCGACGCAGCATACACACTGCTGTCCACCCAAAATGCAACACCAAGAAGGACACGAGATAGCAAAGCCAGATTTGCTGGACACATAACAACAGATACAAAGATGAAACGCTTGAGCTTACAGGCCCGTGCGACTTACGGAATACGCAGACATCAATAGTTCGTGTGGCCCCCATGGCTGGCAATAACGGCCGCTACACGCCGCGGCATCAAACGAAAGAGGCTTGGGATGTGGGCTTGGGGTATGTCGGACCAGGTTGCTTCCACACGTTGCCACAGTTCATGAGGCGTAGCCGCGGGTGGTGCTTGCCTGGCCACTCGGTTGCCGATCAGCGACCAGACGTGTTCGATGGGTGACATATCTGAAGAACAGGCGGGCCACGGCAGCAGTGACACCTCGTGGGCCGCTAAGAATTGTTGCACGATGCGTGCCACGTGCGGGCATGCATTGTCCTGTTGAAACGTGGCCGCTGGCAGGTCCTGCAGGTAAGCGGGGGCTACAGGCTCCAAAGCGTCGGAGATGTAGCGGTGGCTGTTGAGTGTACCGGCGATGCATACCACAGGGGTGCGGGTGTCATATCCAATTGCGCCCAAACCATCACGCTAGGCGACGGACCGGTATGGCGATGCATAATGCAGGCGTCCTACAGTCTCTCGCTGCGGTGCCGCCACACGCGGATCCGGCCATCGTGGTGTTGCAGGCAGAAGCGGGACTCGTCGGAGAAGACAATGTCGTGCCATTCCGTAGTCCAGGTGCGGTGTTCAACGGCTCAATGCCAGCGCACTCGCCGGTGGTGTAACGTCAGTGGTAATCGGAGCAATGGGCGCCGTGCGACAAGTCCCGCTCCTGCAGACGACGTCGAACGGTACGTGCTGACACAAGTTGTTGCGCAACACACCCTAATTCCTGCGCTAACATTCGTAATGTGGCGGTGCGAGCCGTCAATGCTCGCCGCACAACATGCCGGTCCTCTTGTTCGGTGGTGTGCCGCGGCTGCGGCAATCGCTCGCGTCGGTCTGTCCGTCCCTCCTGCACCCACCGAATTCATACTCGCCTCACTGTGGCTGGATGTCGTCCCACACGGGCGCCGATGTCTAGGTACGATAAACCGCTGTCGCGATAAGCCACTATTCGTCCTGTGTCGAACTCCGAAACGTGCTGGAAAGACTGCCGTATTCTGCGACGAGGCATCAGGTAGCTTCCCACGCACAGGTGCGGCAGCACAACACACTTCCACTACTTACACCCCGCCTTGTGTGCACTCTTCTTGTAGTGCTTCTCGGTGGTGTGCCGGGCGCACATGCTTTGCATATTCCCTGCAATGCTAATCGTTTACATGTCCTCTCGCGGACGACGCATGCTGCGAATGTCAAGCCAATCGGGTGCTTCCTTCTTGGTGTTGCATTTTGGGTGGCCAGCAGTGTAGATGCGGCCTGTTGACCACGTGATTTCCAAGGGGGAGCAATTACTCGACCGACATAGCATATATAAGGTGTGAGTGGAGCGGTAGGTAGTAAAATTAGGATCGTGATGGGTAAACGAAGAATTTATCGGATATTGAGAAAGGACAGATTATGGGAGCTCAGAGACGGGTGCCTCGATTTCACATAGGCCTGAACTGGTGTATTGTTCGCGAGCCGCCGTAGTTGGGAGAGCTTAGTTAGGAGAGCAAAGTGTATCACGAATGGCCTGAAAATGGTCAACCAACGACCCGGAGGCAAAACTGCACAGAACAGAGAAATGACGTGATAGGTCAGCGCCGAGTTCGACGACTTGTACGAGCCAACGGACGCAGAATTGTTCAACAGCTGACTACCCGGTACAACAGAAGTCAAACCGGAACAGTATTTGTCATGACCATGCGTCGCATGCTCACACTTATGAGCTATAACAGCAAACGACCCCGACGACTTCCTCTCCTCACAATTCATCAGAGCAAAAGACTCGCCTGGTGCAAAGATCATGCAAGTTGGACTTCAGTTGATTGGAAAAAAGTGTTCTGGTCTGACGAGTCGTGTTTCTTACTGCAATCCGTGGATGGCGGTGTGCGTATTTGTAGCAAACAACATGAGGCACTCGATCCATCCTGCGTGGAGTCCACATTGCAAGTCGATGGAGGAGGTTATATGGTGTGGGGCATGCTTATCTGGCAGGAACCTGGACCCTTGGTGCATGTGGAACAACGTATGACTGGTGCCCACTAATCGTGAATTGCTTGCTAACTCTGTACACCCAGCAATCTGCACCTTTTCCTGAATGGCGACGGTGTCTTCCAAGATGACACTACGAGAAACTACAAGTCCAATGTTGCGCAGGAATGGTTTGAGGAACACAGTTCAGTCTTCCAGTATATTGTTTGGCCCCCAAACTCACCTGATATCAATCCGACAAAGCACTTGTGGGACACTATGGAACGACATAGTAGACGTCTGAATACATCAATCCCCCTCCATACTTGCATTGAAGGCCGCATTACACTCAGCTTGGTTGGCCATACCTCTCAACTGCTTTCGGCATCTGTTGAATAAATGCCAAGTCGGATAGCTGCTATACTGAGGGCAAAAGAAGGACCTACGATTCGGTATTAGGTAGGTGGTCACAATTCAGTGATCACTCAGTGTATACTGAAGGGAAAAGTCATGCTTCTGCATCCGTCTGTAAGATTTTACGATTCGCCCTTCGTACACGCCGAGAAGGAAATTTGTAAGAATTCCCGGTGCCCGAGGTGTTTCGAAGATCTATATGACGTACTACAGAGGTAAAGCACGTGTCAAGACGACAAATCTGAAGCGATATATTCCGTCCGTGTATAGCTTAGTTGGGAGAGCAACTTACTCCGGAGTGAGGGGGGCACGGACAAATTTGTGTTTTCACATTGGTGCCCGAACGTAAAAATGGATGAATTCTTCGAAGAATGTGCGACGGTTGTTCCACACATCGCCTAAAATTAATGAAAGTTTGTTCGCTTAACAAAGAGAAAAAAAAAACGCTTAACGCATCGCCTAAACTAATGAAAGTTCCTTCGCTTAACAAAAAAGTTAATTAAGAGGGAGATGATGTAACGTACTGCAAAGGTAAAGCATGTGTCAAGACGACAAATCTGCAGCGATACATTCCGTCCGTGTAGCTTAGTTGGAAGAGCAACTTACTCCGGAGTGAAGGGGCGCGCTTTCGATCTCAGTCACGGACAAATCGGTGCTTTCAGATCTAGCTTCTAATAATTTGTAATATCCAGGTTCGAATGTCATCGAACCCGGTTTTAGAGTCTTATAACCAGTTAAGCTTAGAAGCGGCGGTTACCGTATTGTATGTGGGCAATTGTTCAACTGTTGGAGAGACTAAATTCGGCGGTGATTTTCTCTCTCTGACGGGTTTCTAGAATTATACTGCGATAAATTAGTCCCTTACTACCCTATAAACTTAAAGGATAATGTTATGTACACAAGAGAATGCGATGTATCTTTTAAAACAAGTTACTAAAATGAAGCAATGCATTGATTATGATACGCTTTCCAACATACCAGAAATCAGTACTCAAGTTATGAAGAATATGGCTGTGGAATAAATCTCGCTCCTGTGTCCTGACCTTTGACCCCATGTCGATGATATTCAACAGAATTGGTTCAGTATACCTCCGAAACAACATACTAAAGTTCTGTCGCAACAGAAGCAATTTTAATCAAGTTATGAGGATAATGGCTGTGGAATAAATCTCGCTCCTGTGCCCTGAACTTTGACCCCATGTCGATAATATTAATCAGAATTGGTTCAGTATACCTCCGGAACAACATACTAAAGTTTTGTCGCAACAGAAGTATTTTTAATCACGTTATGAGGATAACGTCAGTGCCATAAATCTGGCTCTTGTGTCCTGACCTTTGACCCCATTTCGCCTATTTTCAATAGGGTTAGTCCCCAGGTGGTCCCCTACCATATACTAAAATTTCAGCGAAATCGAATCACGTTTACGTGAGCTATCGTGCGGACGGACAAAGCTGGAGCATATACGCTTCTTCAACCTACGGTTGGAAAGCGTAAAAAGGGCAGTCCGTCTATTTACATTACTTTGGCAAGTTTATCGTTACAACAAACCATTACTTTGGCAAGTTTATATGGTAAGTTTATATTTAAAACAAACCATTTTCATGCTGATTATAGCCACTGGGCAAAAAAAAAAAAAAAAACGCCAGTTTTGCGATTTCACCAGAATTGTTTTTTCTCCATTTTCTCAGTTTTCACAAAAGTCTTTTGTACAAACCTCTACGTTGGTTTTGTGTTTTGCATTGAATCGGAAGCAGTCCATCTTTCTTTCGCAATTACTCTACCACTATTTCACCCAAAAGGCTTTGTCCTGCTCCACTCGCAAATACCAGGTCATTATACTCTCTTTAAAATTTATTGCAGCGACATTATGTTTATTTTATCGGTGTTTAATTAAACGTTAATTTTTTTTTGCGAACTACATGGCATTGTTATTTAAAGCAACTATTCTCTTTTATCCCAAGAACAGAGTTTTCTAAATACTTATGGTGCTTTTCACTTTTATTATATATCGTTCATGTACCTTTTCACTTTCAGAGCTTTTAATTAAATAATTATTTTAACACCACCTGCATATTTCGTAGTTCACAGTAAAAGCAAATGACACACGCAATAAAAATATGCTTTGCATTTGGCGCCACAAACAGCACTTTTTTCCATTGTCTTCCTATTGAATTTATAAGGAAAGTCTTATGGATTTTCCGTGACTGCAAAACCAGTGCGTTAATTATTTCGCAAAGCGAATTACGAATGGAATCTATCAGTGGCTTAATGTTACTTCATGGAACTGGAAGTAAGGGAAGAATAATGTTGTATAGCTTAAAGAAAAATATATAAGGCCGAAATAATTTACCACATTTCAGTAAATTAAATAAACTTCTCCCTCGTTAAACGTTAAACTCATAACACAAAAACCCGCTCAGGCGTAACTACCTAAAATCATACTTTTGTATTTCCTTGACGTTCACAGGCACCATCTAAAATATATGTGAAAGAAATAGAAATTGATTTACTCAGTCATTCTATTTACCTGTAACTTTTGTCTGAATTTTTGTTTTTCTGTTTTCTAGTACAGTTTTGCAAATGAAGGAACTTAAGAGCGATTAAATATTACCGTTGTTGGCCAATGAAAAAAAAATGCGGTCTAGATATCCTACGTCTTTTACCTATGATAAGAAAATGGAATAGGTGTGTATGTGTGTATGTGTGTGTGTGTGAGAGAGCCGTAACTCATTGGAAAATCATAGCAAACATTTCAAAATTTGGAAGACTGTTTTGTTTTGTTGTAGGAGTTGTACTGGCTGGTTTCAAGTTGGAAATCCGAAACAGGACTTCATAGAGGCAAAATTATTTACTGAGGGGAGCTCTTTCAAGGAGAATCAGGAAGTTATGAATGAGAGAGATGAAAAGCGGCATGTCATGCCGTATGCTTTGCCGGTGCCAAGTTTACCGACGTTTGTGCGCTTAAATTGTCACCGGCAAGAAAATGTTTCTGCACATCACGAGAAACAAAACAACTTCCCTTATTTGGAAATTTGGTGGTGATAAATCTACGTCACTATTTTGGCACAGTGCTACGCGAAGAGGCTTTCAATCTCTGAGTTTGATAATCACAGACTTCCTTGAGTTGGAAAATCACAGACTTCCTTGAGTTGGATAATCACATATTTCCTTGAGTTGGATAATCACAGACTTCCTTGAGTTGGATAATCACAGACTTCATTGAGTTGGATAATTACAGACTTCCTTGAGTTTGATAATCACAGACTTCCTTGAGTTGGATAATCACAGACTTCTTTGAGTTGGAAAATCACAGACTTCCTTGAGTTTGATAATCACAGACTTCCTTGAGTTTGATAATCACAGACTTCCTTGAGTTGGATAAATGAGTTTACCCACAGTTCATAAAGACTGCATTTGTCAACGAATGTTAGATTTACAGTAATTTTTTGGTGGGTTTGACGACACTATGAGCAATTCTAAGGGTTAGAAGCAGTCCCGGTCACTAATTTGGGGATACTGGTTCTGAAAGAGGACAAACACAGCATCCATATCTATCTGGTACTCGAACCCAGGCCCCACCTCGGACGACTGATTAAAAATCAACGCTTTGGCTTACCTGGCCACCCGGAGGCTATCTTTAATGATACATATGAAAATGTAAGCACTATTCAAACCATTATCATCATCATCAACAACAACAAATATTATCAATCTCCTGCTGGATGAAGGTCTCCCCAAGTTTCTTCCACAGCTTTCTATCTTGAGCCAGTCTCCTCCCTATGACTCCAACACGCTTCATAATTCCATCCATCCATCCCTCACATGGTCTTCTGGGCCTTTTACTGTTCCTTGGAATTCAGTCTGGTGTTTCAGTTGTTCAACTGGGGTCAGGTCTTCTAGTAATATGTCCAAGCGCTGGTTTTCGGTCATCAGTTCGAGGTGGACCCGGGTGCAAATACCAAGTGAGGCATGGGTGTTGTGCTTGTCTTATGGCTTTGTCTCTTCCCAGTAACCAGTGGCCCTAAATTAGGGACGCCTTAACCAATATACTTTTTTTATTGTTGCCATGCTCATGAAACATACCTTCACATTTGGACATCACAAACAAAATAATACCTGCTTATTAAAATTACTTTACATACCTTATTCCTCCCCGTCATTACTGACAGGCTTTTACCTAGTAATAACATAATTTCATTGATTTTATTCAAATTAATTTATTTTTGGGTTCATTTTTTTTTTAAATATAAACTTCAAAACAGTTTATTTTTTAAAATTTAAACTCGAACCAAAGCTGTTTTTGTGCAGAAAGGCTTGGGTTGCGAGTTTATATTAGACATGGATGCTGTTAACAGATATGCGCCCAACTGAATGCTTTATCGTATGTCCGCAACAAGGGATAAAAACTCTCAGCCGAGCTTTTACATATGAAGTTTCAGCTTGATCTCTGCTTTTCCAGCACTGCGTGTTTTTGGTGTATTCGTACCGGTGAATCAGTCTTCGGAACAATGGCAAAAAAACTTCCATCTGCAAAACAAATTTATGTGAAAAGAGCATAGCTATCTAATCAAGACACTTACAAGGAAGATGTGTTGTATCTCTGCCAACCTGTTAACCATACAGCTTCCATGTCAGGTATATACGTATTTTTTCTGCGCTAGGCAAAAATGGATTGGGTTTTTAACATCGATTTTTAGTGTGTTGTGAGGAATTTCGCGATTCCATTTACTGCAGTAATTGTGGAAGATAGTTGCTAACACTTCACGTAACTTATGTTAAAAGTTCTTTCGAAATAAATGCACCGTAGTCGATTACGAAGATTGATTAGGCTCCCATTCTTTTCAGCAAACGAGTTAATATCATGGGGGTCTGATAATGGTACTTTGGAGTCCATTAAAAGAATTACTGATGCGTTAAATTTAAGTTCTGGCATTTTTGATTGCAAATAGCTTTTAGTTCTTCGAGAGCACGAAATAGAAAGTTTCTCAGAGCAATTTGTGGTTTCCGTGCTTCTGAATGTTCTTAATAAGATGTCGGTATTTGGATGTAGAACACTTCTGACGTATCTTCTTCACATATTTAGAGCCGACATGTTTTCATTCAGTAAGAAAGAGCACGGTAGGATAGGAAAGTCTAAGAATTTATATAAAATTGAACAAAAAATTCATTGTTATACGAGTATTTTTTGAAGGGTGTCTTTAGTTCACATGCTTTTACCTTATTCCAGCGACTTTTACACTATTTATTGTGTGACAACTGTGGTGCCATAATATCATACGAAACAATATTTATTGTGTGACAACTGTGGTGCCATAATATCATACGAAACAATATTTATTTGCATACTACCACTTCCTACGATTCATGTACGATTTGTCATCGCACAGGAGAAAACGAGCGGAACAATTTTATACCAGGGAGAAATTTTGCGCAGAGAGCACCGATCTGAGGAAATTCTCTGCGGGAAACAGATATTTCTGGGACGATTTACATTTAAATGTCACTCAGTACAAAATTTTAGATCCATACAAATTTGTGAAAACAGATACGTCACACGTCATGTTGTAATACCCAACAACATGTACAGTGTTTCCACCTGCAAGAAACGTGATGAAAGCAACACAGATTCGTTTTCCATTTTTGTATTCTGATACGTTTGGGGCAAAGCAACACGTCAAATAAAAAATGTTGACAAATGTTTCATAATAAAACTTGCTGAACCAACTAGATTAATAAGTGTTGCAGTTTGGAACTAATCTCTGCCTAGTGTCTCACCACCATTACAATTTCTTAATTCCTGAAAGGGAAATTTACTGGGGCTTTTATTTTTATTTTTTGTTCCACAGACATTGATTTCGCATCAGCTTCAAATTATTTAAAGTTATTTTTCTCGTATAGTCAATCAGAGAAATGTATAGATCATTATCTATGAAGACATGATTATGTATACTTTTTAATGTTACCCACAATACTCTGCTGAACAGAATAACTGTTGTCTTAGATGAAAACCATTGCCATCAAAATGGTCCCATATTCTGTCAATATACTGTTCGCATATTGCCTCTGCAAGAACCTCATCTTTACACGGATTTTCCTTTTTTTATAACACGTAATGCACTGTATGATCAAAAGTATCTGAGTATCCCTTTTGGGTAGTGGATTTGCACAAATAAGTCACAGCCATAGCCCATGCAGCTACAAACAGTAAGGTTTACTAATTCCTGACATTAAGCGGTACTAGGTAGGTGGATTAATGAATGTTATTGTCATAAAACCAATGAAGGAAGATATGTGAGTCATAAAAGTAAATATTTATTAAACTGTGGCGGCTGCAAGAGTAAATATTTCGAATGTTTAGCTTTTCAAAAGCAATATTTATTATTATTATTATTATTATTATATGTTATTAAGATCTAGACGAACGTAAGAAACGACCCTGACACCGGGCACATGTGATGTAGCTACGAAAGTCCATCTGCACATGCGCATGCTAAAATCTGACCTCAAGAAAGAAAGAAAAGCTGAATCGCAATGTGTTAGTGAGGGGGATTGGTAACTTTTGGTATCTACATGTTACAACTGAACATTTTAAAGGGATTTTTCTAGGAATTATTCTTAAAACAGATTTAGAAATTTTCAGAGAAAACTCTTTTGTGACAACAAATAAGAAATTTTTACACCCTATCGTTTTATACATAATTTTAAAGCTCTTGTAAATAGCAGGCAACACTCCCCATCCTTGGAGTGGTCGAAAGGAAGACAAATTTTGCTACGACCATGGTTTTCATAACATGAAAATGGCTTTTATCACATTTAGCATCAGGTTCTCGTAATTTACGCAGATTGCAATGAGATATTGTTACGTCTATGTAAAACGTGATGAAATAATGTTTGGCGATAGCAAAACATATTGTTAAGTAACAATGAAATTAACTATAATTGCTTCACTTCATGGGACAATATTCTAAAATCAGATTTTAAGAATGGTTTTGTCTACTTCCTTTACCCATTTCCGTTACATCGAAATGTTTTACTTGGGATTTACTTTACTACTGTCGGAAAAGATGCATAGCATCAAAACTAAGAGAAGGCTAAAACTCTGAAAGCTTTATGCGCACGATTAAAACAGAAACACCCTCAAAACAAACGAAATTGAAAGCTCTTCTACAAGCACGAACTTTCGAAGCTGAACATCTGAATTGAAAGGAAGTGAAAATTTAGATAACAGTTAAAAGACATGCTGACGAAGACTGGTTACGGGTTACGATTAAACAGCAAGGAAGTAGCAAAAGGAATACTAACAAGGAACACACCCTGGTTCGAACAAACAAAACCGCACCAAACTTCCGTTATAAGTCATTTACGTACCTCCGAATTCAATGGGGATATTCGTTTTTCTGTAAAACTCCGCAGTTGCTCACTAGAGGGCTCTGTTGAATCACCCGTCGCTTGCCAGCTGCTACGCCAGTCGAGAGTGTGCAGGTGCTTGTGTCACATGCTTTGTTTGCCTGTGTACGTTGTGAGACGACAAAATGGTTCGACCTGTTTTGCGTCAGTTTTGAATATACATTTGTCTGACAAGTCACTCATACTTTGTGATTCCTGGCCTGGACACAAGGATTAACGAATACTTCAGGAGGCCTCCGGGGGAAAATAAATTCATTTAAAAATCATTCCACCAAAAACTAAACCCCTCGATGTTCATTTTTTCAGACAATATAAAATTTACCCAAAGAGGATTACATACTACATAAAACTACGATCCAACATGCCGCAGCCAAAATTACATGACAGAATATTCCTTCTGAAGATGCATTCTGGGATCTACAATCAACTGTCTGCGGAGATCTATAGACAGATGCTTCGTTACGCGTGGCCTAAATCTGGCTACCATTGTGTTGAACCTGTGCAGAATTTCAAAAGTGCCATCGACGTGGCTTTAAACACTAACGTTCTTCGTGCGTGTGCATTCTGTGTGTGTACCGATGTTGCATTTATTCATTGTGCATTTTGCGGCAATGGATATTGCTTTGATCATTTTATAAACAGCCCTAACATGAATTAATCTTTTGACACTTGCACACCCTGACCTTTCGTTATGAAGTTATGGACGTAAAGAGTCCTATGTACGTGATAATTATTTTCGTGCAGATCCGTTCTTTACGCTTCGACCTGGCACCTGTCTTCAGAGTCTTCAACTGGTCAACAGCGGAGTTTTACAGAAAGACGAATATCACCATTGAATTTAGAGGTACGTAAGTTACTTACAATGGAAGTTTGGTGCGGTTTTGTTTGTTCGACCCCGGGGTGTTCCTTGAAAGTACTAGTTGGTCTCGTAGAGCAGTCAGAAAACATAGGCTTCATAACATCGACGTTCGTTGCGTGAAACATCGAGTATTCAATACTCGACACTGAGTTAAAAACACCGATTTTTTTCCCCATCGCTACACGAAATAATATGCAGTGGTCTGATCTGAAGGAAAGTACTATGATGAAGGACTGCAGGAAATTCCTTCTGGGAGTGATGAGAAAAGAGATTCAGATAGGCTTAGAGCTCGTTCCTGAAGAAAGCGTCTCGGCTCTGTTCCTGTGAAGTGAGCTAGACAGACCAGGAGGAAAGCCTAGTTTACTTACAGATGTGGCATGAATCGTAAACTTGGAATTTTTTTTATAAGAAAATTAAAATGTTTGTAACGTACTGCGTGATATGACGTAGATGACGCACTACTGAGGTGACGCATTAGTCAAATCAACAACGAAGCACCGATAAGACCCACCGGCGTGGTTCAGTTGGGAGAACAGCCGCTCCGTAGTAGGAAGACGTGACTTTGGATTTCACCACCGGCAAAAGGTATTTCTAGGTGTGACAATTTAATTCCCGGAACGGTCACTTAGTAATGCCGTTGTGGTGATGCCGGCAGAATCACGTGCCTATGCGTGTATGGACATGTTTCAAGTAGTGCATGCGTTAACCGCAGACTAGTAGAGTCATTCGTGAGTGAGCAGTTGCGAAAGCAATGCAAGTCTGTGTGTGAAGGAACGGTCGCCTAGTGTCGCCCTTATAGCGATGCAGGCAGAATCACGTGCTTATGCGCGTCTGGACATGTTTCAAGTAGTGCATGCGTTGACCGCAGACGAGTAGAGCCAGTGAGCAGTTGCGAAAGCAATGCAAGTCTGTGAGTGAAGGAAGGGTTGCCTAGTGTCGCCCTTGTTGCGATGCGGGCAGAATCACGTGCCTATGCGTATCTGGATATGTTTCAAGTAGTGCATGCGTTAACCGCAGACCAGTAGAGCCATTCGTGAGTGAGCAGTTGCGAAAGAAATGCAAGTCTGTGTGTGAAGGAAGGGTCGCGTAGTGTCCTCCCTGTGGCGATGCGGGCAGAATCACGTGCTTATGCGTGTCTGGACATGTTTCAAGTAGTGCATGCGTTGACCGCAGACGAGTAGAGCCAGTGAGCAGTTGCGAAAGCAATGCAAGTCTGTGAGTGAAGGAAGGGTTGCCTAGTGTCGCCCTTTTTGCGATGCGGGCAGAATCACGTGCCTATGCGTATCTGGACATGTTTAAAGTAGTGCATGCGTTAACCGCAGACCAGTAGAGCCATTCCTGAGTGAGCAGTGTCGAAAGCAATGCAAGTCTGTGTGTGAAGGAAGGATCGCGTAGTGTCCTCCTTGTGGCGATGCGGGCAGAATCACGTGCATATGCGTCTCTGGACATGTTTCAAGTAGTGCATGCGTTAACCGCAGACCAGTAGAGCCAGTGAGTAGTTGCTAAAGCGATGCAAGTCTGTGTGCGAGGTTTGAGACAAAAATGAGTGATAGAATTTTAGAGCAGCGCATTAACATGAAATTTTGCGTGCAGATCGGTAAAAGTGCTACTGAAATGTTAGAGCTATTGAAAGAGGCGTATGATGAGGATGCTATGAAAAAGTCAAGTATCTTTGAGTGGCACAAGAGAGGAAAAAAGCACGCATGTTACGCTCGCAGTTCAAGACCATGCTTGTTTGTTTTTCGACCGCAAGGTGATAGTTTTTCGCGAATTCACTGAACAGGAAAAAATGGTCAATCAACAATGCTATTTAGAGCTGTTGAAAAGGTTACGGGATTGTGTTCGAAAGACAAGAGCTGAACTGTGTGGCCTGAGAGTCGCTCAAGCCATAGTGGGCCCAACGTTTTTTTTTTTTTTTTTTTTTTTTTTATGGTTGGAGGTTTAACGACCACCGTAAGCAACTCAATGAGCTATTAGCCCGTCCCTAATTTAAGGCCGCTGGTTCCAGAGAAGGCAGAAAGCCAGTGCCATAAGACAAATACAACATCCATGCCTCATCGGGATTCGAACCCGGACCCCTTTCGGACGAATGACTAGAAGCCATCGCTTAGACCACTGTGAAACCGGGGCGGTGCTCAATGTTCGTGACATCCTAGCTAAGAAATCAATAACCGAATTCGATCATCCATCCTATTCACCTGACCTAGCCCCTTGTGATTTCCGGCTCTTTTTCAAAAGAAAAACTGCCATGAATGGACGAAGATTTTCAGACATTTCAGATATCTAGCGTAACGTGACAAAGGAACTCAAGAATATTCCAGAAACAGAGTTCCAGACATGTTTCCAGCAACGGCAATAACGTCTAAATAATGCATAGCTGCGGAATGGGATTGCTTCGTACGTGACAGTAGCTGTTAGTGCACATGTATGCACACATTTTTTTACAGGTGCATTCCGGGAATTATATTGTCACACCTCATGTTTTATATTGGCGTCCGAGCGAAAGTGAATCTCCTGGGTGTTTGGTTTGAAATATTTGTGTGATGAGTCTTCCCCACAACGCACGCAATTAATAAATTAGTTCTTCTATAATGAGATGGTCCTTCGAGCATGGTGATCGGCTGACCCGAAACCTGTGATCTCGTGTCCCTGCCTAACTCAAGGTGTGTGCGTGAGAGACAGAGAGAGAGAGAGAGAGAGAGAGAGAGAGAGAGAGAGAGAGAGAGAGAGATGTAACGTACTGCGTTACATGACTTAGATGACGTACTACTGAGATAACGCATGAGTCAAATCAACAATGAAGAAGCGGTAAGACTGCCGGCGTAGTTCAGCCAGGAGAACAACCACTCTAAAGTATGGAAGCCGAGAATACCAATTACACTACCAGAAAAAGGTTATATTTCTTTTGCGAAGTTGGTGCAGCGTCCGGAAAAATCTCTAACGAGGGTGTACTGACAGAGGGTTGTCAGCTGAGCCGATGGCTAAGTACTGAATAAATCATTAAGTTTCAAGAAACTGGCTGTGCTTAATTACGGTCATGGCGTAGCACTGTAATTTCTTCTTGACACGGAATAACAAAAGATAAGGTGCGTTACAAAGCAGAATCAGCAGAAAACTTCATCGAGTGTGTCCTTACTGTATGACATATATTCTAATTTAACTCTCATTTTTAGTTTCTTTCCCTATGAAAGTTTGAGCTAATTCTCTTTAAGTGTTTGCTACCTTAACTTTATATTTTCTCACTCGCTAAATGGTGTTGGCAACAGTTTTGAGGCCAAAGTGTGTGACGTGTGCTTGTTAACAGATAAGAACGAGAGATACATAATGTTGAAGCAAGCAGCGAAATGTGTGGTGGTGTGGTTTGCGTAGTCCTAATATGTAGAGTACTGCAGCAAATTGTTGTTGTGGGATGTAAACAAGTCGAACCTAAGTTGATAGAGGTTTGGTATTGTAACTGATGCGGATGTCATTGTCTTTGATTAATTTGAAGTACCGTATAGCATGTTTATGCTGTTCTCGAAACACCAATAAAGACCATTTATGTGAGCAATTGAAATCTTCTCTTTCTGGCCGTTGGGTTGTCTAATTTAGCTGAGTCTATAACTAAAGATTTTTGTGTGCTAGCTATCCGGTGCTTAAATCTTCGAAGTTACAGTGCTACGAGTTCAACTGACAGATAGTATGATAGCTATCCAATTAATGTTTTAAGTAGTGAAGTACAGACGATTAAACGAAAAACATAACAGCTACTAACGTTGTCATGGTATGAGAGCAACTTAATGGTAGTATTCATACGATGTGATCTTCGGATAATATGGTGAGATTCGCCTCTGAACGCTTTATACATAAAATCGTGAGTAGGTAGTACCACTAGGAATGCAGCAGAGGATACATTACTTGAAATTTTCGTGGTAGCATTAGTTATTAAATTTCAAATTTCACCTTTACTGCGGTTTTAATCACGGCTAGTAGTTGGATTCTAAGTTAGCTTCTTGTTTTAGCATTTAGGGTTCGAGTGCAGGTGAAACATGGCTCCAGATCAAGGGTCTGCGACCCGTATCCTACCGGTCATTAGTGGCCCGAGAGGCATTTTCGATATGAAATTCTAAAATTGACAAATATTAGAAATAGTAGAAATTAAATTATTTGTTTTTCATCTGTTTCCTTTCCTAATAGTTTTTCATTTGACATTAATTTCTATTACCCTTTGATCAATAAATCGTACATTTCTGTATTATTTCAACTCTATGCCTTATATTTAAGAGTAATTATTTTATATACTCGTTCGACATTTAAAGACAGTAATTCCAGTAGGTACTTTGGACCCATGGATTTTAAATTCCCAAATCTGCAGTGAGCCGTGTTGGGAGAAATTATCTATCTGGAATTTTTAAACAGTGCTCAAACACTCACATCGCGTAACTACTTCAAACTTAATTGTAACATTAGTATCGTGTAAAATACAAAGCATCTTTATCTAATTATTAAGTTTTAAGATTCAAAACTTCCCTGAAGTAATCGATATTCATAAATAGGCACATGCGTTTTTGCTCTTATTTTTCATGTGACCCTCTGACCCTATTCTATATTTTTAAGTTGGCCGCCAGTTCAATTGCCTTTTGTCATATGGCCTACGGTTCAGCAAAGGTTGAAGACCCCTGTCCTATACTTCCCCCCTGTCTCTCTCCCTTCCCCCTCCTTCTCCCCCTCTCTTCCTCTCTCCCCTCTTATCCTCTCTCCCTCTCCTCCTCCTCTCTCCTCCCTCCCACCTTCTCTCGATAACGGTTGTTTTCCATCTCCAAAGCCTATGAGTTTGAATTAGAAACATACGATTCTCCGTAGTCATCGATGTTCGTGTGATGTTAAATTTAACTAAGAAAGTTGACTTGATGTTCGTAATGATATACACCATAAAAATTGAATGCATCTCTGTAATCGGTGTCTTTGTAATATTTTCCATGTGATGTCAGATTCAACCTAAGCCAACGAATCATACATGATCCTTATTTACGTAAAAATGGTTTACTAATCCGAATAAATTGGCCACTAATTTGTACGTAGATATGAGGTTTAGAAGTTTTTAGAGAGCTAAGTTCGAATATTCCGGAATCCTTTAGCAGGATAGTTATTTCTTTTATTCTGAAATATAGTTTCCCTCCACGAAAATCTCTACTACGCTTGAGTTTGCAAAACCTATAAATAAAATTCAGCCCTCATTTTAAACAACAACTCTTTCAATTGAAAGAATGGTGCTTGAATTTTTCAGAGAGAAACGAAGCGTCGAATTTCAGTGAGATATCCGTGCTTTTCAGCGAAATCTTTTGTTTCAATAAAAGCAGTGGCTTCCAATGAGAAACGTCTTAAAAGCAGTCCATTGTTCTTCTCTGGGTGTCTCATCCTGTAACCATGCCGAGAATATACATGATTGAACTGAACGCTGCTGATTTCACCGTTTCCTTTCTGCAGAGGAACAGAATTCGTCAGCGTGAGGCATTTATTAGGTTCGGAAACAGGTCATGTCAACAGGGGTATTCCATTAAGCCATTGCACGCAGGTTCTCTTGCGTGTCTCGGGAAGTCGCTTTACGGGAACAGCGAACCCTAAGTAATTCAATCCGGAAAATGGAGTTTCGAGATACATTTTGTAAGTGATCTCCAACACAGGTCTGCTATGCACACTGAGTGGGCGATTCATTAGGTACAAACTCATATTATTCCTGTGGAAAAGGAACATGCACAGATGGTGTAATTATCAAAATAACACCTGCGCGTAAAAACAGCGATTACAGGAAGCTGAATCGGCCAAAATCCACACAAAACGCTTAAAATTATCAGCACCTATTTCAAACGTATAAAATCAATTCCCTTTCTCACGGATTTAATTTGATGTACCTGAACAAATTGGAGCCCAAATTACCTGTTCTCCCAAAACAGAAATTGCTCACATATCAGCCGGGTTTCACGAAAGCTAAAGAAAAACAGTTTGTTTCCTTCTCCCATCTCAGCAGTATAGACCATAAACCTGCCACAGCTAATAAGCACTCTGTGACGTGCCTGCCCCGCAGAACGCACATGAGATAAAGGCGGATAGCAGTGAGAGCACATGTTCTCGTAGCTCAGTTGGGAGAGCGACTTACTCCGGAGTGAGGGGACCCGGTTTCGATGCCCGGAGCGGACAAACTTGTACGTTATATTGGCGCCCGAACTTCCAGGATGACCAGGCTGTTAAGTTTCTCGCAATGATGTGATGTTCTTTCCACACGGCGAGACTGGAAAAATGAGAATCCCATCTTCAGTGCTTCGAAAAAAATACACTGCTGGCCACCCAAAATGCAACACCAAGAAATACACGAGATAGCAAAGCCCGATTTACTGGACATATAACAACAGATATAAAGATGAAACGATTGAGTTTACAGGCCCGTGCGACTTGCGGAACACGCAGACATCAATAGTTCGTGTGGCCCCCATGGCTGGCAATAACGGTCGCTACACGCCGCTTAATCGAACGAAAGAGGCTTTGGATGTGGGCTTGGGGTATGTCAGTCCAGGCTGCTTCCACACGTTGCCACAGTTCATGAGGCGTAGCCGCGGGTGGTGCTTTCCGGGCCACTCGGTTGCCGATCAGCGACTAGACGTGTTCGATGGGCGACATATCGGGAGAACAGGCGGGCCACGGCAGCAGTGAAGCATGGTGGGCCGTGAAGAATTGTTGCACGAGGCGTGCCACGTGCGGGCGTGCATTGTCCTGTTGAAACGTGGCTGCTGGCAGATCCTGCAGCTAAGGGTGGACTACAGGCTCCAAAACGACGGACATGGTGCGGTAGCTGTTGAGTGTACCGACGATGCGTACCATAAGGGTGCGGGTGTCATGTCCAATTGCGCCCAAAGCCATAACGCCAGGCGACGGACCGGTATAGCGATGCATAATGCAGACGTCATACAGTCTCTCGCCCCGGTGCCACCACACACGGATCCGACCATCGTGGTGTTGCAGGTAGAAGCGGGATTCGTCGGAGAAGACAATGTCGTGCCATTCCGTAGTCCAGGTGCGGCGTTTGACGGCCCACTGCCGCCGCACTCGTCAGTGGTGTAACGTCAATGGTAATCGGAGAAATGGGCGCCGTACGACAAGTCCCCGCTCCTGCAGACGACGTCGAACGGTACGTGCTGACACAGGTTGTTGCGCAACACACCCTAATTCCTGCGCTAACGTTCGTGATGTGGCTGTGCGAGTCGTCAATGCCCTCCGCACAACATGCCGGTTCTTTCGCTCGGTGGTGCGCCGCGGCTGCGGCAATCGCTCACGTTGGTCCGTCTGTCCCTCCTGCACCCACGGAATCCATACTCGCCTCACCGTGGCTGGATGTCGTCTCACACGGGCACCGATGTCTCGGTGCGATAAACCGCTGTCGCGATAAGCCACTATTCGTCCTCTGTCGAACTCCGAAACGTGCGGGAATGACTTCCGTATTCTGCGACGAGGCATCAGGAAGCTTCCCACGCACAGGTCCGGCAGCACAACACACTTCCACTACTTACACCCCGCCTTGTGTGCACCCTTCTTATAGTGCTTCTCGGTTTCGTGTCGGGCGCACATGATTTACATATGCCTTGCAATGCTAATCGTTTGCATGTCCTCTCGCGGGCGACGCATGCTGCGAATTTCAGTCCAATCGGATGCTTCTTTCTTGGTGTTGCATTTTGGGTGACCAGCAGTGTAAATTAGTGTGATGTTACATTACACACACCAAATTGTCTGGGATTTATCAAATGCACATTCTTCATGACTGCCTACAGCGACACATGGTCACGGCTGACCCGCCCTCCTTCGGTGGGGGGGGGGTGTAGTGTGACGTGCCTGCCCCGCAGGACGCACACGAGATAAAGGCAGATAGCAGTGAGAGCACATGTCCGGGTAGCTCATTTGGGAGACCGACTTACTCCGGAGTGAGGGGACAGGGATTCTATGCCCAGCGCGGACAAACTTGTACGTTATAGCTCGCTTAAAGTCTTTTATTTTCAGCTCCATAACTCAAGGCATGATGTCAAGATGCTAGTCCCACTGACATGGACACCATAACACTGAAAATAAACAAGTGACCCAAACATCTCTTTTTTTTAGGTTCGTCTTCATTATTTTAGCCCTTTCAGAAGGTAATCAGTCACAAAGGATTAATGTCATTCATGCCCTAAATGACCCTTTTGATTGATGAAGCTAAGTGGGGAGGCAACGCTTTCTTATGTGTAGGTTAACTCATTTCAGCACCGTTCGGCTCACTTCCTAGACAGAGAATATATGGGTATCGTTTACTTGATCGAAAGGTCACTTGACCGAAAATCACTTCGCCGAAAATCACTTGATCGAAAGGTACATTTTACCGAAGGGTCACTTGACCGAATGTTCATTTCACCGAAAGGTCACTTCACCTAAAAGTTCATTTCATCGAAAGGACATTTGATCGAAAAGCTCATTTCACCGAAAGATTACTTTACCTAAAAGTTCATTACATCGAAAGATCATTTCACCGAATGGTCAGTTTATCGAAAACTTAGAATTTTGTTGTTAGAGATCTGTTGGAGTGTGGTTAGGTTTTTTGAAATACTGGCCACCTAAGCATTATCGGATTGTATAAAAAATACACTTTTAATTTCTATGAAACACCTCCACATGAGTAGGTTTTTCGAAATGCAACATTAATTATAATGCTTAGATCTGTGCCTTTTTGTCAATTTTTAATCCTCCGAGCTCATATTCATAAGGGTTACATAGTAAATCAAGTAAATAATATTCCACTTTTACTGAACCGCAAAACATAAATTTTTTGACCGTAGGCCAAGATGCAGGGCATTTTAACAGATTTTAACCCTACTCATATTCATAAGCATTACATAAAATGTAAAGTAACTTTTTATGTAAACCTTATGAACATAAGCACGCACGGTTAAAATTTGCTAAAAGGGCCTAAGTAGAGACATAGGGTCTTAAAATTGATTCTTTTTGTCTGAAAAAATGTGCAACATTATAAATTTTACTTTTTATGTAAACTTTATGAACATGAGCACTGAACATGACTTTTATGTAAACCTTATGAACATGATTAAAATTTACTAAAAAGGCCTAAGCCGAGGCCTAGGAACTTAAAATTAATTATTTTTGTCTTAAAACTAAATCTTTGCGTTCTCTGTGACACGGGGAAATCAAAAGTGCAATTTGAGTGTGATCCCCTAACGTTTCGGTGATCTGTCTGGCGAACTTGCACCATGCTTCAACAGATCCTGTAATGAAATCCAAAGTTTTCGATAAACTGACCCTTCGGTGAAATGACCTTTCGATGAAATGAACTTTTAGGTAAAGAGACCTTTCGGTGAAATGAACTTTTCGATCAAGTGACCGTTCGGTAAAATGTACCTTTCGATCAAGTGACCCTTCGGTGAAATGAACGTTTCGATCAAGTGATCTTTCGGTCAAACAATCTTTTCGGTGAAGTGATTTTCGGTCAAGTGACCCTTCGGTGAAGTAAACGTCGGGCAAATGAACCAGACCCAGAATAGGGTATCGTTTACTTAGAATATATTCGTTCTAGCTGATTTCAGCCCATTTTTCAAATCCAGAGTCAATTCGTTTCAGCTGGTTAAAGGGTTAAAATAGAGGAGAGATAGGAATAGATCCATCATCTGCATAAATTCACTACAATGAGGGCGTTGGACGACAATATTTTATTAAGGGTTTTGTAACGTACCAGGAGATGTGACGTACCTGCCCGAAGGACGCACACGACATAAAGGCAGATAGGAATCAGAATAAAAAACGTCCGCGTAGCTCAATTGGTAGAGTGCCTTATTCCGGAATGAGGGGATCCGGGTTCGAATCCTGGCGTGGACAGAAATGACGGAGACATTTACTTCGTTATAATGGCGCCCGAACTATCCGGATGACCCGACCGTTCAAAAACTCGCATTGGTGTGATGTTATTTCCACACCGCGAGATAGGAAAAATAAGAGAATCCTTTCTCCAGCACTTCGAAAAAAAAAAAAAAAAAAAAAACAAGGGGGAGATGATGTAACGCACCAGGAGATGTGACGTACCTGCCCGAAGGACGCACACGACATAAAGGCAGATAGGAATCAGAATAAAAAACGTCCGCGTAGCTCAATTGGTAGAGTGACTTATTCCGGAATGAGGGGATCCGGGTTCGTATCCTGGCGTGGACAGAAATGACGCAGAAATTTACTTCGTTATAGTTCAACGAGAAAATCAGGGCAAGCTATTGACTTCTCTTACTGCGGAGCCCGTGCTATACTCCCGAGGAAAGATGTGGATGTTGTGTTAGTTATTCAGTCGCCGTGTTTTCCGTTTGTTTCGGCGTTAAACGACTACCATGATCAGCTCTAAGGAATATAAGCAGTCGTCTGCTCCTAATTTAGGGCAACTGGCTCCAGAGAAGGGCGAGAGCGAGTGCCAAATGCACGACCCATACCATATGTGGACTCGAATCAGGGCCGACTCGAACGTACGCTCAGAAGCCAGAGATTAGAAAACTGCGCCACCAGGGCTGCCCGTCTCTGGTTCTCTGAAACCAATGGCTCGAAATTATTGATGGTTGATATCGAACTGCCTTTTTTTTTTTTTTTTTTTTTTTTTGATTGCGGATTTAACAACCACCATGAGCAACTCAATGGGCTATAAGCAGTCGTCCGTCTCTAATTTAGGGCCACTGGTTCCAGGGAAGGGAGAGAGCCAGTGCCGTAAGACAAACACAACATCCATGCCTCATCGGTATTCGAATCCGGACCCCTGTCGGGCGAATTATCAGAAGCCATCGCTTAGACCACTGTGCCACCGGGGCGGCCGTGCTGCCTTAGATGCTCATGTTAGGTTTGTGACGTGCCTGCCCAGCAGGACGTACACGATATAAAGGCAGATAGCAGCGATTACGAACGTCCGCGTAGCTCAATTGGTAGAGCGACTTATTCCGGAATGAGGGGACCCGGGTTCGAGCCCCGGCGTGGACAAAAATGACGGAGAAACTTACTTCGTTATAGATTGTTAAATCCCGGAAACAACAACAGCAATAAAAATCAAGATAAATGTTGTTATACCGCCACTGCGGAAGAGTGGTCAGGGGCCCGGCTTACGCCTATACTCGGGGCAAAGCTATCCTGGCAATGGAGCCGAAGCTACGGTGACCTTTTCACTCCCAGTATTACTCCGCACTGATGGTGTGTAATTAACCTTCACTCGGAAAACTTCTCCCACAAGCCCTCAGGGCTGGCTGTCTGTCACCGTGATCCCTTACCAAACCCCTCTATTTTAACCCCTCCCCACCCCGCTCGCTTTGCAGACCTGTAGACAAGCAGTTTATTTCTTTCTCTCTCTATTTATCTTTTTTTTTTTTTTTTTTGAGATGTTACAGAACGTGTAACGTTTCTTTCTTTCTTTCTTTTAAAATGAAATTATCTTTGCTAAACACGGGAAAGCCGCCCCGGTGGCGCAGTGGTCTAAGGCGTTGGTCTCTGATCATTCGTCCGTAAGGGGTCCGGGTTCGAATCCCGGTGAGGCATGGATGTTGTGTTTGTCTTACGGCACTGGCTCTCTCCCTTCCCTGGAACCAGTGACCCTAAATTAGGGACGGGCGACTGCTTATAGCCCATTGAGTTGCTCACGGTGGTCGTTAAACCTCCAATCAAAAAAAAAAAAAAAAAAAAAAATAAACACGGGAAGAAGTCTTAAGTGGCCTAATTTTGTTTTCACATATGTTTCTATTTTTTTTATTATATATTTCATTTATTTATACTTATTGCTTGAAGATTACCAACTGCGGGATTTAATTAAAAGTATTTTTACCATGTCATCAGTTATGCGTAAAATTTCGTTCTTTCCAAAATTTTGCCTTGATTAGATTATCTTTTTATAACAGACACCCGTTAAATGTGTATGCATTTTTAACTACCCTGTGTTGCCATAAGTACTGGACAAGAGCCCGTCTCTGTGATAAATGATATTTTAGGGTTCACTGTAAACTGCCACACATCTTTCAGCGACTTGGAAAATTGCCACATGTTTTTCATTGATGGGCCGGGCACAAATTGCTGTTCCTCCGAGGAACACTTTGAATGTGTGGCAGTTTTCCAAGTTTCCGAATTATGTGTGGCAGTGGAAGGAACTCTTTCATTTGTCTGAATTTTCATGCCGGTTCATACGCGTTTAAGGCAACTGCGCACAAAAGTTCAAAAGGAAAAGATAGCCGATCCTTGGCCTATATTGAGAACTGAATTGGGAACTCCAAACTAATTTCAAGAAAACGTTCTATGTAAGCCAAGCGAGAATTGTATATTAATTTGAAGAAATAAATTGCCGATGGATCTGAGGTACTTCAATACTAAATTCAACCTTCATTCTCGCAATGGTGCGACTTGAAACACCAGTGAGTTCTGCCGTAAGAACTGTTATTTCATTTTCCGATTTATTCGACGAATGTTTTTCCATCAATTTAGTGAAAACATTCATAACGATCACCTTAGCAGAGCTTCGTATTGGTTTCCCAGCTTTATGCGGCTGAAATACACTCGAGTGACCGGCAGATGCCATTGGAAAATAGCGAAAAGACAGAAGAGTGTTTTAAAACGATAATCAAGAAGGAGAAAATAGGGGGAGAAACGCGAAATGCCCACGGAAACACTTTTCTCGCCCTCATCCTTCCGCTAATGACCCCCCACCCCCCACAGCAATAAATATCCCCTGGGTTGACAGCTTAACTCTGACCCAAACAAGAATGCTGTGACAGAGAACCATCAGTGACGTCACCAAAACACGAATATCTGTATTTTTTAGAAATGCCGCAGAAACTGAGATCTGAATTTTTTAAATGAACACACACACACAACACGATGTATTGAATATCTGTGCCCTATTTAAGTGCCAGCTGAAGCTGGAGTACGAGCTTTTAGACCGGAACTATTTTATGCAGTGGAAGTATACACTCTGTAGCCTTCCTTCCAATGACAGGTTAGGTTTGCCCCGAGTATAGTCGTCCGAGCTGTGTCTGGGTTTGAGTTCCGGTTGAAGCATGCGTGCTGCGTTTGACACATGAAGCATGCGTGCTGCGTTTGGCGCCCGCAGTACATTTTTAAGGGGGTCAAGTGTAATTAATTAAGGTTTGGCTAATATGTAGAAAACAGTAATTCGTGAAAATGAAAGATTATTGCTATTACTACTACTTACTTACTACACTAGAACACTACTAATACTACTATTATTATTATTATTAATTGATGCTGCTTTTGAAGAAAGTGTATGTTAGTAACAGTCATGCATTATCATGTACATTGGTAATTGTTTTCAAAATACTGAATAGTGTTGAGAAGGGCCACGCCAAGCCTTTTAAGTTCAGCACACACCACCCTGAGTGGAACTTGTTTGGGCGTACTATCTTACGGTTTGCTACGTTTTCCGCTTTCACGGTATCATTTCCAATTCCAAATTTCCAATTAAATTGGGATAATAAATTAAACGCCCCCAACTCCATCTTTCCTTGTGGTCCAGTTCTGTGAGTGTAAAAAAAAAGTAATAAATAAAATAACATAAAGGAAAAAAATCTACAGGGGGGGTGAATTAAGTGACCTCTGTGACCCCTCCTCTGTCGGCGCCCATGGCTCAGATAATAACGTTGCTTTGCAAAGATGAACGCATTCATTCTTACCACTAACATTCGGTTACGTAATTACACTTTACCTATTGTCAGGGTTGCCCAACTCAAATTCTTTGGACAGGAATCATTAGCATTCAGTTTCGGAAAACATTGAACAAGAACGAATCAAAACTTACAGAAGAAGTGATGCACCTAAGGGGAAAGCAAAATTAGAGTATAAGTAGCAACCTAACTACAAATATGTTCGTAGGGCTATGATGCGACAAGATGCCTCCATCGACAGAGTAAATTGATTTCTGGTGTAGGTCGATAATAGGTTGAAAGCCGAATGGAAGAACATATCGGAAAGAATTTACAAAACAATGGTGGAGAGTATTCCGCGAAGATCAGAGGCCGTCATAAGAGACAAACGTTTCAGCACAAATACTAGATTTTCTGTAAATAAAGACTATTTGTACACGCACAGGTGTCGCGATATTATTGATATGACGGTGTACATGAAATGTAACACAATTCAATACTCATTTATATATATATTAATTAAAATGTTACGTACTTGAAACACGAATCGATGTAAGTCACTTGGGATCCCAACAACGAAGAGAGACGCAAGAAAAATTAATTGAACCGCCAAATCAGAGAAATGGACAGTAACTCAAACGCGATCTACTGAAAATGGAATCAGTATACAAGTGTGGCTGGAATGAAAACAACGAAGAGAACAAATGTTTTGTTCCTGCCTTAAAAAGCAGTCGCAGGTCGTGATAAAGTGGAGAATTAGCGCATCGGGTCAACCTGGCATCCAAGACCATCACGTGGAATTGATGGAATCACGGCTCTATGAATGCTAAGATTTATAGACATTTCAAGGCTCCCAATGCAAAACGAATTTTTCAAAACGGACTAATAATTCTACAGATATGGTGTCAACAGGCAGGCGGACGGACGGACGGATGGACAAGGTGATAACATGAGACCCATACTTTTTTCAAAAGACGTGCTAAAAATATAGGAAGGACAGAAGCTATATCGAACAAAAAACACCACCATTGCAGTCGTAATATACACTATATTGACAAAAGTCACCGGACACCTAGAAGAGAAATACAACATAGCACTTATTGACATACATTATTACGGTGTCGGTCCACCTTTGGCCTAAGTCACGCTTTTCTGAGCTCCGTGTTGTGTGCCTATTTAGTGTGTTTTATCGTGTGGTTCGTCATTTTCCTTTCGTGTTCCTTCAAGCTGAAGGTTCGGGCTTTGTTTTGATACATCTCCCAAGTTGGTGAGTAGTTTATTTTTTCTGTTATCATCATTTGAATTGTCGACCGAGCTGGTCGATTTCTCAGGTAGCCCTCGCCATTAACAATGGCGGCGGCTGCTGCTGATAAGAGCGATGTCCACGCCCATATCAGCGAGGCATTTCCTGCCGCCTCCTCCTCCTCGACACGAGACCAATCTCCTCCAATGCTTGTAGGTGACGTCACCGAACCACTAGAAGTGGAAAGTGACTCCTCAACTACAGCTCAAGCTTCTTGCCCTGCTTCGACCAGTGACGTCAGTGCAGCGCAAACCCCTGTTGCTTTAAGTGAAGACATGGATGTGTCTGACAGCGCTGCTAATTTACCCTCTACTTCAACTCAGTTCAAACAGCCGGTTGCGTTGCAGCCCTCACGCTCGAGTCCTGCTCCTAGGGCATATACTCTGCCGCTCTTACTGGAACAAAAGCTCCTTCCAAGTTTGTTGCAGAAGTCTTACCAGACTCGTACGTCATTGTTGATGGCATTACTGCCACCATAGATATTCCCGAAGATTCCCCAGCGGGAAAACAATTCTATTCTAGAATGGACTTCGGAGTGTGTTTTGATGCGCTCCCAGACACAAAGTTGAAAGAATATAGTATGGCTCTCAAGCAGATACTTCCAGCTGGAGCCAGTATTACTCACATGGCTCGAAAACCTCGAGCTGTGTTGGTGTACTTTGCTCTTAAAGAGCATGCGGATCTTGTCTTGACAGAAGGTTTGTCCCTCAAAGACGTCCATCTTCTACCAGAACCTGTCTCTCAGCGTCCAATCCAGGTTACATTTTATCCGGTTCCACCTGAGGTATCAGACGTTGCGCTGTGCACTGTACTCAGTAAGTTCGGCCGAGTTGTTGGGCCAGTTACTACTCTTTCAGCCGCGCCGAGAGATCCAGACGATAAATCCATAGGGGGATTTCGCCGAAGTGCAAGAGTGATCTTTCCATCTGATGAACATTTGCTCGCTTGCCCAAAGGTGCTCAGCGTTCGTTGTGGACAGCAACGTAGGAGAATTGAAGTGACTACCTTCCCCCACTGCACGTTTTGCCACGGAGAGAATCATTTACGAGTGCATTGCCCACATCTAGCATCACAGGCTCCTAATAATTCTCCTACAACTTCTGGCCCTCTTCTGAGCCGAGCAACACCTTCTTTCACTGCACAGAAAGCTTCAGAATCGAAACTTTCACAAAAGTCGACTGCAGGAGTTGGTCAACGCGTGTCTACGGACCCTTCTTCCTTCGACCAGCAACTGGATTTTCCCTCACTTAATTGTTCGCTTCCCATGCGTCGTCATTCTGTAGCGGAGTCCCCTTCAGGGGGTTTCTCCACTGCCCTTATCATCGATACTTCTAAATCTGCTGATGACGGATTTTCTGGCCACGAATCTCGAGTTGATGAGAGCTCAACTGAGCCTTCGCTGAAACGTCGTGGTTCTTCTCGAAGACGCCCACCGAAGAAGCCGACTGCCGCATCACCCCGTACCTCTCCCCGTACTGGTAGTGCCTCTCGAAAGAATTCACCATCAAAGGCTGCTACCTCTTCTGTCCAGGCCGACGAAGAGCCTCCTCTCAAATTTGAGAATCTTGTCGAATACCTTAAGGATGGCTCGGTTCCTACTGGGCCGATTTCATTTGAAGATTTACATCAATACCTGTCACATAAGACAGACCACTCCACAACGCATGCTTTACTCTCAAAGTATGCATCGTTTCTCCCTCTAGTGCTTGATCAGATCCAAGTCCTTAATCAATGCATCTCCCGCCTTCGCAAGGAACATCCGTGGGCTAAAACCTATTTTAATCCCCTCAAATCATTTCCTCCTGTTGTGAAGGCTCTTCAGCAAGCATTAATGGAAAAAAGTCTTCAAGATTGTATCTCTTAATTGCAGGGGATTTGCATCCCCATTTTCTAATGCCTTGGTACATGAAGACCTCACTCCGTTAGGAGCTGATCTTCTCTTACTACAAGAGACGAATTGCCAATCCACTACGATATTCTCACGATGGCGCCAGTGGAACTACACATTTCACCATGCCTACCAACTATCATCCCATAGTGGTCTAGCTATAGGTATCCGCCATACTTTCAATTCCATAATCACCTCTTTTTCGGTTCGAAACTTATGTCGAGACCTATTACAGTGTGCATCATTCACCATAGCTTCCACATCTTATCATATATTTAATATTTATATTCCAAGCTCTTCAACCCACTTGACAATACTTTTTACTCGCCTTCGTCGTGCCTTGTCTCGCATTCCCTCCATAGATCATGTTTTAATTGGAGGGAATTTCAATTGCACTCTGAATCCTACCCTGTACCGATCTCCTTCCACCAGAGAACGCCGTGTTAACTTGGTGAATCTTCTTCAGTCAGTGGTCTCCGACAACTCATTCATTGATGTTCACCGTCACTTCCATCCTTCATCGACTGTACATACTTGGCGCTCGCAACATAATCAAAATCCGTACACAGCTCGCCTTGACAGATACTACGCCTCATCTACTCTGCTTACAGCTGTGACAGAATCTATTATCACTCCTACAGCTTCTTCTGACCATTGTGCCATCGTTCTTATTATTCAAGCAGTTCCAGCACAACCCCGTACAATTCGTCCATGGACTCTTAACGACACTCTTCTTACAGATCCAGACTTCTGTACTTCAGTACGCTCCTTCCTTGAGGACAAACGACCTCAACTTCAATCAGCTCCTTGTGGTCTGACTTTTTGGTTGGACATTAAACAGCAACTTGTTCTCCACGTTCGCAAACTTTCTTTTAAAGCAAAAACGCTTCAAAACATGCGTCTCAACCATGTCCGTTCCATGCTCTCCATCCTAAGCCTAAGTGATCCTCTCTTCTGCCACTATCAAGAAGAACTGCGATCAATCCTCCTTCCTCTGGCTCAACAAGCTCTACGACGTCTCCGGCTACAACATCTATCGCCAGACGCATCCAACTACGATTTCCTTACATCCATGGAAAAAAACACGAACAGCATCGAATTCACTTCGGCACCTTCGCCTCGCATCTGGAGAGGTGTCTGATGATCCACTCACTCTATGTTCCCAGGTCCAAAAGTTCTATACAGAGAAGTTCTGTGAATCTCCTCCGCCATCCTCTTCAGCTTTGGCATCACTTCTTTCTAACCTACCACAAGTTCCTCCCCATCTTGCCTCTTCCCTCCTCCTTCCTCCCACGTTCTCTGAAATATCCTCTACGTTTTCTTCTTTAAACTCTAGGGCCGCACCGGGTCCGGACGGCCTCACTTTCCTCTTCTATAAAACCTTTCTACCTCTCCTTCTACCATTTCTCTTTTCTGCACTTTCTGCTGCTTTCAATCACTCCCCTCTACCAAGGCGATTCACAGTAGCATATGTTGTACTATTCCCTAAGAAAGGTGATCTCCTTGACCTGGGGAATTGGCGCCCTATCTCCCTCTTAAATCTAGATTATAAACTTTATACTAAACTTCTTTCCCAACGCCTTAACCTTATTCTCACTCACATTCTCTCCCCAAATCAAACTTACACAGTTCCCGGCCGTTCACTTTCTCATAACATCCATCTACTTAATGATCTAATCCATCTTGCCCGATCTCGCTCTGAACCCCTCGCCCTTCTCTCTCTTGACCAACAATCCGCTTTTGATAATATCTCACATTCCTATCTATCAGCTACACTCCTTCACTTCGGTTTTCCTCCTTCCTTCGTCTCTCTTCTTTTCTCACTCTATCAAGACGCCGTTTTCCAGGTCAAGCTGCCCACCTTTCTCACAGCGCCTATTCCCTTCCGCCGGGGAGTGCGACAGGGTTGCCCACTCTCCGGACAACTCTTTGCAATCGCAATTGAACCCTTCCTCCGCTCTGTACACCAATCCTTTAAAGCAGTTCTGCCACCACTCTCTGCCTGCACAAGACATCATGCCACTACCTCTGTTGCATACGCAGATGATGTCACCATCTGCATCCGTCATGACTCACAGTTTCCGTGTCTCCAACGTCTATTCGCAGCTTATGCCTCATGCTCCGGTGCAGCGCTCAACTCATCTAAAAGCACTGGTTTATGGTGCAGCTCATGGGCACATCGTGTAGACACCCCTTGGGGAGCAAGCTGGTCGTCCATCTCACAGCGCTTCCTTGGAGTGCATCTTGGTTCCTTGCAAGCTGCCCCCTCTACACGTGGAATGCTATTCACCCACGCTTGCTCAGGTCAACTGCCTCCTGGAGGAGAGCCCAGTTCTGCTCATCATTCTTCCAGAGAGCTCACCTCTCTCGAACTTACCTGATCTCCTTGTGCACACACTCTTGGCTTGGTGTCAAGTCTCTACAACTCCGCCTTCATGAAATTACCCGATGTCTTACTTCTCTGATATGGACCTGCCACCACTGGGTCAGTGTCACAAAGCTTTGCCTCCCTCCGGATCACGGCGGCATCGGACTCATTGATACACAGGAGTACTACAAGGCCGTCAGAATTACTACTTTTCTCCGTCTCTTCACGTCGCCAGTACCAGATGCCGTTTTAGCTAGGGACGTCATCGCCTCCCCGAGCGACCCTAGCTTTTCTTTTCTCTCCTTACTACTCATGGACCACCGACCCCTCACCCTCATTCGACTTCCCCCTGTTTACCGTGAAGCTCTAACTTTCCTTCGTTCAATCCCTGTCTCTCGTTCTCCACCTGATTCCACAACTGAGCTCCTTGCTGAACCCCTCTTTTATTCTTCGATTCTTCACCCCTCTCATCTTCCGTACTTTGCCTATCCTACCTGGCTCCGAGCAGGTGTAGTAACAGTTAAAGATCTCACTAACCCTGACCTTTCCTGGCGACCCTTCGCCAGCCTCCCTCCCTCTCTTCTCCTCTCCTCCTCCTCTCGTGACATCTACGACTCTATTCTTTCATCTATCATTTCTCAATTTCCTCATCTTGCTTCCCACTCAGGTCTTTCCTTTGTTCCTTCTGCTTCTCTCCCATTTCCTCTTTTCTTGCTTATTTCTGGCTCAGCTCATCCCATTTCTTCTCTCTCGGTGTCAGCTCTTTATCGGTTCCTCTCTATGTCCCATTCTTCTCCTCCTCTCCCCATTCCTGATGTTCCCCCTGCTGCCACTGCTACGGTGTGGTCAGCCGCCCTGTCTCCTCTTTCTGCTCCTCTAGAAATTAATACCCATTGGCTTTTCCTCCATCGCCGCCTTCCTGTTCCCTCCGTTCTTTTCCGAATGTCTCTTCTCGATTCCCCTCTTTGCCCTTTCTGTGCTCGGGAGGCTGATGTCTCCCATGTCTATCAACACTGTGTTATATTACTCCCAATGCTGAACTTGGCATTTACTATCGCCCAATGTTCCATTACAGCAGATCTTACATTTGATGCATATCGGACTCTTCTGCTACAGAACTCTCCCCCAGTCAAGCTCCCATCAGTCAGTGCCTACATTTTTATTTTAGCGAAACATGTAATCTACGTGTTTCATCAACGCTGCAGATATTTGACTACTCCTCTGACTGTGCATGAAGCTTCTACGGAATTATTATGCCACTTCCGCGACCGTGTGACATCTCGACTTCGGCTAGAGTATTCTGTTGCAGTTACTCAGCGTCGGGAGAGCCAGTTCCTTGCCACCTGGTCACCGGCTGCCTCATGGTTTACCAGCTCGCCAGCGTCATTGTACCTGACGGTCGGCAGATTTGGTATTTGACCTTTTTGAATCAGAAATGCATATGTAAATCTCAACAATCTGTTTTAAAGATCTTTGCACAGCTTGGAAATTTACCGCATGGGTTTTTTTTTATAAAGGGCTATACGTGTTTACACAGCAAATTGTTTTTTGTGACACTCATCTTGTATTTTTTTTTCTTACATTGACGTTCAAGTTAGTTCGTCTTTAGATTACATTTTGAGTATAAATATTGCAGTTAGTCATTAGCATAGTGCTGTATAAACATATAAATTGTTTCTGTCCTTTGTAACCATCTTTTTTTTTTTTATACCGTTTCTCTGCTTCATTAATTTCAGTGTAGTTTTTTGTAATTTTGTTCTATTTTGTTTTCCGAACATGTTTGCACTGTGCTGTATAATTGTACATAGTTTTAAAAATATTGCGGAACAAGTAATCCATCTTATTTGCATCAGGATGTCCAAGTTTAGTTATTTCCTGTTATTAAACATTCCAATGATTTGTCTGATAATCAGGTTTTTTAAATTGCATAGTACTGTACATCCTTGTAAATATGTTGTGTTAAAACTCACTGTCATATCGTACCTTCTTTCAAGAGACATGTTGACTAATGATTCTTACTGTATTTATTTTTGCACAAGTTAGTCAATTGCATGGTGTTGTACTCATGAGTAATATATTTTGAAAAACATTTTACCTATTTTGTTCTTTTGTGTGAGGTGATGCTTGGTACTATCATTCTTCTATTACTACATATGGATAGTGAGAATATGTTAAAGCTTTATTCATCGTGTGTTTTCTTATTATACTTACATTTTCTATCTGGTCAACAGAATAGTGTTACAATTCTGTATATGGTCCGATTTTGATTTGTAACACGTTTACACTGTGCTGTATATTTGTACATTGTTTCTGAATATTGCCGAACAGGTAATATATTATATTTACACCAGGAAGTCCAAGTTTGTTCTTCTCCTGATATTCATCATTTCATTGATTTGTCTTATGATCAGTTTGTCAGTTGCTTTGTACTGTACATTCTTGTAACTATGGTGTGTTAAAACTTACTGTCTTATTGTACTTTTTTTTTTTTTTTGCAAGAGAAATGTTGTCTCATGAAGCTCTTAATATTTTCTTGAACAAGTTTGTTAATCGCACAGCAATGCACTTATGAGCAATAAGTTTTTGTTAAAATCCTTCCTAAATGCCCAGACATGCTTGTCGCTGATCATTTATCACGAGCTGTAATTTTGCTCCATTTTTCAACTTGTGCACTATGCTGTATATTTGTATATAGATTTTAGTGGTTTAACGATCTTTGATCGTATTTTATTTGTATTAAGACGTCCTTATTAGTTCGTCTCCTGATTTCTACCTTGAATAAATATATTTTGAAACCACCTTTGGCCTTAATGCATGCGCTGACCCTTCGAGACATGTTTTCGACAAAGTTTTGGAACACAACAATATGTATGCGCTTCCATTCAGTACATAATGCTGCCGTTAACTTTTGCTTAGTAGTAGAACTTGGTTCCAAACTTCTTATGCGGCGCTCTAAGTCATCCCATAGGTGCTCTATGGGATTAAGATCAGGACTCTGTGCTGGCCAGTCCACCACGATACGGAATCATCGTCAAGACACGCCGTAACAGTCTTTGCTTTATGGCTCGGTGCATTATCCGAGCCATAAAGCAACAAGGCTCGGTTAACCAACAAGGCTTGGTTCCATGGTATTGCCACAGAGTTGGTAGGGCATAATTGACCAGAATATCGAGGTAGACGTGCTGGTTAACAGGTTTGTCCACGATAACCAATGGGCCAGGACCATACCACGAAAAGCACCCCCACACGAGTACACTGCCAGCTCCAAACTTGATCGTAGGAACAGTACACTGTGTTAAATAGCGTTCTCCCGGCTGCCGCCATACCCGCACACGGCGATCAGACTAATTCATCGTGTATCTGAATGCATTAGTCAATAGGACCAGTTTCCATTGATCTACGGTCCACTATAAATGTTCTTTACACCATGCTAAACGACGAGTAGCATTCTGAGTGGAGATGAAAGGCTTATGAGCAGCCGCACGACCACGGTAACCCATGGAATGAAGTTCTCTGCGAAAGGTACGTGTACATACCGAGGTTCTAGCATTGTTACTCACCTGTACACTGAGGTATGGTGCAGTACTCTATCGATTAGCTGTAACGACTCTGCTGAGGCTTCGACGTTCTCTTATCACTGATTTGCTTTGGTCTACCAGTACGTTTTGCTTCTTCAGGAACGCCATGTGTCTTCCACTTATTCAGTACATCCAAAACAGTTGACTTAGGTACGTTTAAACGCCTCTCCGTTACTCTTGTGGACAACCCACTAATATAACACCCAACAATCTTTTCTTTCTCAAAGTCAGTTCTCTCCCGCCGCGACATTTTCACTCAACCTCACAGTGCGATATGATTGCGGTCAGCTGCAGGCTTGTTTTTATACCGTTTGCAGCTGTACCGCGCATCTTAACAACGCAGAGGTTCCGTTAATTTGCCTTTGAAGGGGTGTCCGGTGACTTTTGTCAATGTAATTTATATATCGGGCATTTAATGCTTTCAATTCCCCTAAACATTGGCAGAATAAGATCTTCAACTGTAGCTTACCACCTAAGACTTCAAGCCGCGCGGTTGCTCAATGATCTAAGCGCTGGCTTCTGACCATTTACCCAAGTTGTGTCCGCCGCCCCGGTGGCGCAGTGGTCTAAGGCGTTGGCCTCTGATCATTCGTCCGTAAGGGGTCCGGGTTCGAATCCCGGTCAGGCATGGATGTTGTGTTTGTCTTACGGCACTGGCTCTTTCCCTTCCCTGGAACCAGTGACCCTAAATTAGGGACGGGCGACTGCTGATAGCCCATTGAGTTGCTCACGGTGGTCGTTAAACCTCCAATCAAAAAAAAAAAAAGAAGTTGTGTCCAAGTACGAATCCCGGTGAGGCATGGATGTTGTGTCTGTCTTACGGCATTGGCACTCTCCCTTCCCTGGGACCAGTGGCTCTAAATTAACGATGAGCGACTGCTTATTGCCCACTAAGTTGCTCACGGTAGTTGTTAAACTTCCAATCAAAAAACAAACAAAGAAAAGCGAAAAAAATATTTGCAGCCCCATCGTAGGCTTGACCTGCATTTAAAATTTATAAAGTTGAGGGGGCGGCTTGTGCCACCCCTAAGGCTGTGGAGTTTGTATTGCTGTGAGTGGTGACCACACTCTTATTTGACTCACTTTGGCTATCTCGTTTTAAGCATGTGTTGTGACCAAGTATGCTTACTTGTTCTTAGTTCTTTAATAAATAATTGTTTTTCTTATTTTGTACATATGAAATGAAAGAGTACGTTAAAGTATACGATTTCCTCAAATTTCATATGAAAATTCCTTATAATTTACGACACATTTCAGATTTTGTTGCAGTTTCTTTATTTATGAAAACTAGTCTAGAAGAAATATAAATGGTTTCAGTAACCAACAGTCAGGGTCTCGACCGTAAATTATTTTCAGCAGTCTGGTACACGGCGACAGTGCCTTAAATGCGTAACCAGTTGCTCCTGGGCTTCCAAAATTGGGTGTTTAATTTGCCATTTTAGTGATACACTGAAGTGCTAAAAGTCATGGGATGCGTACCTAGTAACCTGTAGGATTTCCTCTTGCCCGGCGAAGTGCAGCATCTCGACGTGGCATCCATTCCACAGGAGGCCGGAAGACTTCTGGAGAGATGTTGAGCCATGCCGTCTGAATAGCTGCCCACAGTTCCCTGGTATTTGTAGGTGCAGGATCTTGTGTGCGAATGGATCTTTCCATAACATCCCATAAGTGCTGAATTGGGTTCATGTCGGGCGAATGTGGTGGCTACACCATCCGTCGGAACTGTCCAGAATGCTCCTCGAACCAATTTTGGACAACTTGGTCCCGATGACATGGTGCATTGTCCGCCTGGAAAATTCCATCTTTGTTGGGGTACATGAAGTCCACGAAGGGCTGCAAATGGTCACCCAGCAAAGCAAAAAGGCGATAACCAATTAATGAAGTGTTTGCAAGATCCAGAGGACCCAAACTGTGCCACGTAAAGACACCCCCACATATGCATGAAACCACCACCAGCTTGCACAGTGCCTTGTTGACAGCTTAGGTCCATGGCCTCATGGGTTCTGCGCCACACCCGAACCCTACTATCAGCTCGTAAAAACTGGTAGCGTGACTCATCGGACCACAACACATGTTGTCAGTCTTTCAGAGTTCAATTACCTTGTTCACGAGCCCAGGTGAGACGCTGTGTCTGATGTCGTGGTGTTAACAAAGGTACTTTGATGGGCCTTCTGCTCCCACACCCCATGGACGCTAAATTACACGGCACTGACCTGATGGATATGTCTCTGGTACCTCCTGCATTGAATGTGGATGTTGTTTGAGCCATTGTCGCTTGTCTGTTAGCATGGACAATCCTGGGCTGACGCCGCTGGTCACGGCCATTGAGGACCCGTGGTCGGTCACTGCGCTGTCCACGGTGAGTGGTAATGTCTTCCATGAAGTATTCTCGGTACACAGGTGACACCGTGGATTGAGGAACGTTGAATGTCCGTACAACTTCGGAAATTGAATGCCCCATTCGTCTGGCACCCGTTACCATGCCTCGTTCAAACTCCGCTAATTCACATCGGCTTGCCATAATCCTACTGGCGGGTTTTCAACCTGAATCATGGGATTACTGTTAAAAATCGTGGCGTGCGTCGAAGCCTTTATAGAACGGAAGCGCCAGTTAAAAATTTGCATACTCTTATCCCATGACTTTTGGCACCTAAGTGTGAGTGCATGATTGCCTGTTTTTAAAATAAAAACAGACATTCATGTTTAATGCAAAATAAAAATGTTACTTCCTAGTTATACCACGAAGAAATCCTTATTTATTGGAAGGCAAATTTAGAAGAAGAATGGTGAAATGCAAATTTGCTCGCCATATCAACGCGCAAGAGGCACTATAACGAAGTAAATTTCTCCGTCATTTCTGTCCACGCCAGGATTCGAACCCGGATCCCCTCATTCCGGAATAAGTTGCTCTACCAATTGAGCTACGCGGACGTTTTATTCTGATTTTCTTATCTGCCTTTACGTCGTGTGCGTCCTTCTGGCAGGTACGTCACATCTCCTGGTACGTTACATCATCTCCCCCTTATTTATTTATTTATTTTTTTTTTTTTTTTTGAAGTGCTGGAGAAGGGATTCTCTTATTTTTCCTATCGCACGGTGTGGAAATAACATCACACCATTGCGAGATTTTTTGAACGGTCGGGTCATCCGGATAGTTCGGGCGCCATTATAACGAAGTAAATTTCTCCGTCATTTTTATCCGCGCCAAGATTCGAACCCGGGTCCCCTCATTCCGGAATAAGTTGCTCTATCAATTGAGCTACGCGGACGTTTTATTCTGATTCCTATCTGCCTTTACGTCGTGTGCGTCCTTCTAGCAGGCACGTCACATCTCCTGGTACGTTACAGCACGTCATTGATTTTATTATTATGATGCTCTGAATGCAATAATTTTATATCAACATACCCCGATTTTCACATGTTGAAAATAGTAGGTACGCTACGTCATAACTTACAATCTTTATTCGAAACGTTTGCTTGTAAAGACTTTAGTGCGTATTTCATAGATCTTTACGGTTTGTACTAATTTCTTAATTGAAGCCCGTCTAGAGAAATTAATCTTTAATGGTCATTTCTTTACAAATTAATACAATAGAAGCATTTTGTTTGCATTTTCGAAATATTTTTAAAAAATAAGTTCCGAATATTTTAGAAATTCTATTAAACTCGTCACAAAGCCGCAAAACACTAGCGGCTAAAGTCATTAATCATTATGTATGGCAGAAAAAAAAAGTTTCTTTTTTGAAATCGATATTTTATTCTTAAAGAGAAAGAGAGGCTTCCTCATGTTGAGCCAAAGAAAATCACGCATGAATTTTTCAATACTTTCCCCGTCAGATCAGTTTTTTTCAAGGTATGCAGCATATATTTCGTGTCATGAAAAACTACGCCGCTGTCATTCGAAAGTCGTTAAGAATATAGAAAATTCCTTGTTTCGGATTTTTTCAATAACTTTAGAGGGGACGCCTTTTACTCATTTAGTTTCGCGATATACGTTTCTCCCCCAAATTTCTATTTAATATCAATTGATCAATTGCTTGCTTATGTGTTATTTTTCCAGAGGTATATTTAATAGCAACTGTCGCTTTACCTATAATATGTTTTCAGAATGATATTTTATCTTTCTTTTAACAAATTTTTTTTTTCTTGAGAGAAGTAGTAAATTAAGTCCTGCTATAAAAAAAGTATCTGATCTTTATTAGTTCAGCGGCTGCATTTTAAAAATACATTTCTGTATAGTTTATTCTTTTTTTTTTTTAAATGAAAAACATTAAGTCGTAATTAGCATTGTAACGTACCAGGAGATGTGACGTACCTGCCAGAAGGACGCACGCGACATAAAGGCAGATAGGAATCAGAAAAAAAAACGTCCGCGTAGCTCAATTGGTAGAGTGACTTATTCCGGAATGAGGGGATCCGGGTTCGAATCCTGGCGTGGACAGGAATGACGGAGAAATTTACTTCGTTATAATGGCGCCCGAACTATCCGGATGACCCGACCATTCAAAATCTCGCAATGGTGTGATGTTATTTCCACACCGCGAGATAGGAAAAATAAGAGAATCCCTTCTCCAGCACTTCGAAAAAAATAAAAAAATAAGGGGGAGATAATGTAATGTACCAGGAGATGTGACGTACCTGCCAGAAGGACGCACACGACAAAAAGGCAGATAGGAATCAGAATAAAACGTCCGCGTAGCTCAATTGGTAGAGTGACTTATTCCGGAATGAGGGGATCCGGGTTCGAATCCTGGCGTGGACAGAAATGACGGAGAAATTTACTTCGTTATAGCATATTGTAATTAAAAAACACATTTTTTCAGGTGAAATGCACTGACAAAAAAAAAAAAAAAAAAAAAGAAAAAAAAAAAGAAAAGAAAACGAAGTGTACGGATGGAAAACTAGGAATTATCAGTTCCACAGTTCTATAAAAATAAAATGCGTCGCACGAAGACAAGTAATTTTAAAACATTATAAAGCACCTACGGTAATTGTCAAATTTAAAGAAAATGGAAGTTCATTTGTGTGGTTATTACTTTGGTTTTAGTATAATATTTTAGAGCTCAATGAATTTAGCCCCAAGTCCATTTTCTGCATGGAGTATAACACAAAAATAAAGGATTTTACGTAACTTTATAATATATGCACATGACATTCTCATTGCTGAAACTTTAGGCTTACGTAAATGTTTTAACTTTTACATTACAGTTGTTTAATTAATTAAATAATTTTGTTAGCTAACTCTGAAACTGTTGAACATACTAAGTGATTATAAAATAAGTATCTCTCTTCTCTGGTGTCTAGAAAAGCGAGGAATGTAGATATAGCGATGAATCTTGGTAGGTAGCTTATTGAGGGTATGAGAAAACCATATGGGTATACGTATAGCGGGAAGAATTATTTACAACGGCTATTCCATAAAAACTGAGAGCAAAATCCCACAAAATGAAGAAATATAGGTACAACAAAATATGTGTTATTCTTTCTCAAAGTATCTTGCCCCGGTTGACATGCAACGGTCCCATCCTTCAGTCCACGTTTCCAAGCATGTGGGAAAGGCATTTTGTGAAAGCTGCTTCAACGACCCCTGTACAGCTTGAATAACGTCAGCATCTGTGTTGAATGTTGCGCCACGGAAGTTCTCCTTCATTCTTGTAAACAACCAGAAACCGCACGGTGCGAGCTCAGGACTGAATGTAGGCTGTGGCATGATTTCAATACTGGATTTCGTAAGGTACTGTTGAACACAAGCAGCAACACGTGGGCGGGCCTTATCCACTTGGCCACCAGTTCTGGTAGCTTAATCGATATGTGTCGTCGCAGACGATTCAAGAATAAAATGTAATATACTAAGTGATTATAAAATATAAGTATCCCTCTTTTCGGGTGTCTAGAAAAGCGAAGAGTGTAGATATCGCGACGAATCTTAGTAGGTAGCTTATTGAGGATATGAGAAAACGATACGGGTACGTACAGCGGACGGTAATTTCTGGAGGAACGGCATGCTGGTAAATTACACCTTTATGATCAAAGAAAATTATCATCATCACCTTCCCAGCTGATTTGGTTTGGCCGACTTTTTTCAGAGGAGGCTAGCCAGTGTTTCCAGATACTCGTTGCGCGCTTCGTGAATAGGTCGAAATAGGAGACTCATGTTTTATCGGCAGTTATTACTATGTTTAAAAGTTGAAGATAAGTTGCATTTGTACCCTAGTATCTATTTTCCCCAGCCGTCTTGTATAGTGCCTTTATAACTACTAACGCTGCCTTTTCCTCTTTTTTCTTATACAAGCTATCTACCAACACGTAATTGGACACCTGTGATAGCAAAGGAAAACGAAGTATATTCACCTTCAATAGTTAGTGGAGCCTCCACGAACGGCGATTACAGCTGCGACCCTCAGGGGCATACTCTCAACCAGGCGTTGTACGACGGCTAGCGGTATTTTCTTCCACTCTGCTTGGAGAAGACAGGTCAGTTCCTTCACCGATTTTGGACGGTGGGGACACTCCTTAAGTCAACGCTCCAACTCGTCCCAGAGGTGCTCTATAGGGTTAAGGTCCGGGCTCTGCGCAGGACAGTCCATTCGATTAACCCCATTGTCACCATACCAAGCCATGGTGGACCTCGCAACATGACAGGTGGCATTGTCATCCTGAAAGTAACATGGGTCCACCCCGTAAAACTGCCACAACGTAGGAAGCGCATGGTCATCCAAAATGGTGCAGTAGGTCTCGGCGTTGAGTCTACCAGGAATTGCGACCAAGGGTCCCGTGCCATCCCAGGAGAAACACCCCCATAGCATAATTCCACCGCCGCCGAACTTCACAGTTGGCACAATACATTCCGGCAGGAGGCGTTCTCCAGGCAGACGCTAAACCCAGACCCTGCCATCCAAACGGTAGAGGGTGAACCTTGATTCGTCGCTCCAGAGAACCTGTTTCCACTGTTCAACGGTCCACTGTCGACGTTCTTTGCACCACGTTAGCCGATCAGCGCTATTCGACTTGGTGATCAAAGGCTTGTGGGCGGCAGCACGTCCATGATAACCGAGCAGATGGGCTTCCTCGAAAGAACACTCCCGGATGCCTGTTGAAACTCCTCACGGCCCATCGATTTGGTGCGGTTCTTCCGAATTTCTCTGGCCAGCACCCGTCGGTCTCTTAACTCCCAGTTTTGTGGGTCCGCCGGGTCGGGGGAAATTCCGAGAGTCACCTCTCATCTTCCACTTGCCAATCACGTACACCACTGTCAATTTTGGATATGTCACGTATGGATCGGCCATTTCTGTAATACCCGACTATTACGCCTTTCTCGAAATCAGAGAGCTCCGAGCTGCGTGGCATCTTGCATGCGACTGGTTGCGTTGTTGTTTCCCACACGATATTTAACGGCGGCGGCCGTGACGTGTGTCAGGACCGCAGATATCGTCGATTGCAGGGGTGTCCAATTACGTGTTGGTAGATAGTGTATATATAAAGCCTCTTTCCATAAATACAGTAGATGTTAAGCATTATTACTGTCGTCTGCCTTGTTCTATCACAGGTTTCTCATTCATCTGGTAAATGCTCTGTTCCCCAAGTTGTCTCTCATTGTTGCCTCTTTCGTAAAGAGACTGTCTCTCTCTCTCTCTATCTCTGAAGGAAGATAATTAACACAGCTACTTTTCCACTATTACTGAGGGGAGGGTGACATTTATCAATGTCACCCTCCCATCTTCTACCATATTGCAGCTTATTATCCCAAAATCCTAATTCCCTTTCCCGGTCCGCTCGTCAGTTCCTAATGATAAACCCGTTTTATAACTCTTTCTTCGTTTGAAGCATTTCTTGCGATGGACACTCTTCACGTTTCACCCCATGAACTGAGCGAACTCTAACTTCGTTGCATCCCCCACTTTGTGTTTGCTGACCCCGAGCAAATACAAAAATATGCAACGGCACTTTTTCTTTTTATCCCTTAATAGAAAATCACTACCAATGGTTGGAGTTTCGTGGTAGTCTCTATCATCACCCATCGCGGGATGAATTCTTCAACACGGGGAGTACGCATGCCACGGTTACTGCTTCTCACTTATCACTCAGGATTACTTCTACATAGCTGAGTTCACAAACTCTTTTACAGACAAACTTCCCACTATTCCGCGGACTTCCGGACTTCCTACTCTGGATTTGGAGCCTTTGTCCGTCGCTAAGTTCTTATTCCCAGCCCCTTCGAAATTCTTATTCGGAGTGAATGTTTTACCTTGACACCATGCATATACATTCTTTATGCGGTGTGCGGCCTGCATCGTGCAATTCAACATACAATGTAACTGCATCAACATTGGCATGCTCATTAACTATGATCTCGGAATTTGCCTCTTCTCTAGGTTACAATATCATCACAGTGAACGAAACCTGCTGTACCTCTAGTGATGCTTCACCATTTTCAGTCTGTGTTTCCGACAAAAGTGCCGAGTCCCCTTTAAATGGTAGCACATTTTTACTTTTCAACTCATCTCTCCAATTATTCAAGAGTTTTTTTATATTATCTATTTTTGTCATCTTTCTTTTCCTTACTTTTGTTTCTGACGAGCATACAATATTAGGAATTTCAGCTCATGAATTTCCATGCCAAACAAGAAATAATCTCTGTCCTAAGATTTCTATTGGTGTGGCTACAAACTAATGTTAAATACACTAAGCGGAATGTGCATTGCTAACATCTGCCGCCCCGGTGGCGCAGTGGTCTAAGGCGCTGGCCTCTGATCATTCGTCCGTAAGGGGTCCGGGTTCGAATCCCGGTCAGGCATGGATGTTGTGTTTGTCTTACGGCACTGGCTCTCTCCCTTCCCTGGAACCAGTGACCCTAAATTAGGGACGGGCGACTGCTTATAGCCCATTGAGTTGCTCACGGTGGTCGTTAAACCTCCAATCAAAAAAAAAAAAAATTGCTAACATCAAATACTGTAGCAAATACCTAGCGGCAATCTCATTGCTGCCACCAATAACAGACTATCAAAAAAATTATCACTTTGAAAATTTAAACGCTAGCATGTGGGGCAGATTTTAAACGCTAGCATTAGAATTTAGAAATGACTGGATTGTTTACTGGCGATCTTAATGATTAGGCAAAATAGTTTAGTCTATAAAATTTATTTAGCTAATCGAGTTAATTATGCTACCCAATATCAATAATAAAAAACAAACAAACAAACAATATGCATTAATAAAAGGAATAAACAATATGCATTGGGTTGGGGGTGACGAAATGTCCGCTTTCAGGGGGTGGACATGTTCGACACCTCTAGGTAAATGGTGTCATCCAGCAATGCCACATGACATACGTCACAAAGTCAGTATATATCTGGTGTGTACTGATTTCGTGACAAAGATTCAACCGCGAATGCACAGGCTTCGGTCAAAGTGGGCGATGAAGAGAGGCCGGTTGGGCGCAATTTTTTGTATGAATTCAAACTTTACATTCTGCGGTCATGGCGGCCCGAAACATTAATGTGGCGTTTGGGCAGGGTTTTGCGAACGAACGCATAATACGCCATGTTTGGCAAAATTACCAGCAGGAGGAGACACATCTTTTACAAAAGCGCCTCATGGTCGTTCACCAGTAGCTATAACAAAAAGGAAGATGAAGAATATCGTGAAAGCCGGTTCAAGGCAACGCATCTGTGAGGTCACAGCAAAAATCTGTGTGCATCATTCGACGACTGCCCGGCGTCTGGCGGCCATGGTGAAGGTGAAAAAGCTAGATGTCTGGGCGCCACACAATTTGACAGTAGGAAATAAGACATGTCATCTAAAGATGTGCATTTTCTTCCTTGCCCAGAAGAGGCTGGAGGGATTCGTGCAAGAAATTATAACCTGCGACAAAAAGTCGGTCATCTATAACAATCGTGAGCAATCGGCTCAGTGGTTGGATTCTACGGAGCCACCCAAACCCTGTCCCAAGCCACTCCAACACTCGTGGAAAGCCTGGTTCTCTGTGGCCTGTTGGATGCATCCTTCAGTGGTCTGCGGCCTGTTTGAAGCATCATTCAGTTCTCCGACCAGGTGAGACCAATAGTTCGGACAATTATTGTGCTGAAACGTAGCAGATGCACAAAATTCTCCATACCAAGCAGCCAGTTTTGGTAAACGGGCATGAAGTCCATCTATTGGACGTCAACGAGTGCCCATATTTCTTCCTGAGGACCATCCATCAAATCCAACATTTGGACTACGAAGCTCTTCCGAACCCTGGATGTTCCACAGACTTTGTTCCCACGGATTATCAGCTCTCCCGGCATCTGGACCATTTCTTGATGGGCAAGACCTATAACGAAGTGAATTTCTCCGTCATTTTTATCCGCGCCGGGGTTCGAACCCGGGTCCCCTCATTCCGGAATAAGTTGCTCTACCAATTAAGCTACGCGGACATTTATTCTGATTCCTATCTGCCTTTATGTCGTGTGCGTCCTTCGGGCAGGTACGTCACATCTCCTGGTACGTTACATCATCTCCCCCTTATATATATATATTTTTTTTTTTTTTTTTCGAAGTGCTGGAGAAAGGATTCTCTTATTTTTCCTATCTCGCGGTGTAGAAATAACATCACACCAATGCGAGATTTTGAACGGTCGGGTCATCCGGATAGTTCGGGCGCCATTATAACGAATTGAATTTCTCCGTCATTTTTATCCGCGCCGGGGTTCGAACCCGGGTCCCCTCATTCCGGAATAAGTTGCTCTACCAATTAAGCTACGCGGACATTTATTCGGATTCCTATCTGCCTTTATGTCGTGTGCGTCCTTCGGGCAGGTACGTCACATCTCCTGGTACGTTACAGACCTTCCCAAACGACTTAGCTGTGTGCCTGGGCATTGCCACTTTCTTTGTCTCACAAGCTCCAGAGTTTTACCGCCGTGGGTTACACAGCCTCGTAACCCGATGGCAGAAGTGTGTCGATGCAGAAGAGAAAAGTTTTGCCTAGGCGGATAGGTTATTTTTATTTTTATGAGGGTTTGCAGGTGGCATTCTCATTTCGAACATTTCATCTGCATTAACCTATTAAATAAATAGGGTCGTCATAAAGATAAGAAAAACTGCCGTTAATGCATATCATTAAACTACAAGACTCAAGGTTAAAATTTATTACGTTAAAAAATTAAAACACATTGACATTAGATGTTTTGGAATTTTAAAAAAGGTCTATCATCAGATGTAAAAAACCCATACAGAGAGCACAAGCCTTTATAAGTACGTGAAACAAAACTTTATATGACGTAAGTATTGATGTAATCAGGTAATGTCCAATAAGCGGGCTTGGTGATATAGTTCATGTTAGACTAAGTGTACGGATGGGGAAGATATTGTTCCTGGGAGTGCTCCAGGGGAATTCCAGAGAAAATAACCTTCCAAGTGATTGGAACAAACTCACGAAGGATATCATTGCACACTTTTTCTCCATTACTATAAATCTAAGCACTTTCTGTAAATCGTAACATAGATCTGGAGGTTGAGGTACTCAAAATAGTAGTTTCCGCTCATACTGGATAATAGGACCCCAAGTTTACAAGACGGGAAAGAGCAGTAGTAATATTGGCATCAATCTTAATACTATATTTGTGTTCTGCCAATCAGGTCTGTAAAGTTCTAAAAGTAGACCTCATATATGTTTTTGTAGATTCGTCTTGATTCACAGATTTCAGAGGTATGGAATTCACTCCGTGTCTGGAATAAAATTCACAGGATCGCGGTCACTCAAGATCATGGAAAGGATATTTTTAGTTCTTGTCCCAAAGTCTAAAGTGTGAAATTGTGCCTGTAACATACATTTCTTAAAATACGATTAATCTTCAGATCGTAAATCATAGAACCGACAAAATTTGTGGCTTTCCGAACATAAATAGGTGAGAGTGTGGTAGAGTTGTTTCTTCTCATTTTCTTTAAAAGGCGATTTACAACCTGTTCTGAAAAGCCATGTCCCTTGGCGATATTAGTCACAAACCTGATCTCCTTTTGTCTTAGCCTATTACTCGAGAATTGAGTGAAGGCACGTTTCAAAAGGAAACTGCGTGCTGATATTTTGTAGGCCCACGGGTGAGCTGAGAACAATGTTAAGAGTGATGTCCTTGCGTTCGGGTTCCTACATGTATATACTGAAAACTGAATAGAGCTGCAATTCGAATTCCGCACCAACAAGAAGTCTAGGAAAGGCAGAGAATGATCAGTTTTACACTCGATCGTAAATCTGATAGAGGGGAATTGACTTCACAGATGTGTAACGAAGGTATCCAATGCTTCTCTAAGGTGGTTCCAAAACACAAGGACGTCATCAACATACCGGATAAATAACAGTGGTCTAATAAGGTTGTAAGAAGTACTTCGTTTTCCAGTGCCTGTAGACAGATTTCTGACAAGATTAGTGATAGTGGAGATCCCATTGGGGCTCCGTTACACTGACGATAAGACACTTCATGAAATTTGAAATAAGTTCTATTATACACCAAGCTAAGAGCTTTCATAACAGCATCTACTTCTTCAGGGGGTTAACCCATAGAAAGCAACCTCGACTTAATAATATCATGTACTTTGCCGACCAGGGCACTAGAAAATAACGACACCACATCCAGAGACACCAAGAAAAAGGGATGGTCTCCACTGCAAAAGGGGTTTCTCCTAACCAAGCAGCCACTAGAGGCCAACCCTTTTTGGGGAGGCTAATCCTTTTTCAATGAGACCAACCCTTTTTTTGGGAGGCTAATCCTTTTTCAATGAGACCAACCCTTTTTTTTATACCCTGCTTTTTTTTTGTACCGGCTTTCTGGACGTGTGACGCTCGACAACAAAACGTTCATATTTGCTCTAACCACGGTGCCTCCACACATGGATTCGGGGGGTCGTCTCCTCCAAGACAAAAGCGGGACTCGTCACTGAAGATCACCCGCTGCCATTCTGAGTGGCTCTATGTATGTCTGGCACGACACCATTTCAGTCTTTGGCGACGATGCAATGGTGTTAAGGGCAGTCGTGGTAACGGTCTGCGTGCGTGTAGCCATACGCCGTGCAGCAGTCTGCCAACGGTGCTGGCACTAATCGGACGATGCATGGAGGGTATCACTGCTCGCTGAATATCTGCAATAGTGGCTGGTGGGTCACTCCGCGCATGTCGGACAACCCATCGGTCCTCTCTCTCCGTATTTCGTTTAGGTCTCCCCAAACCTTCCTGTGGCTGCTGTGTGCTTTGTTCTATCCACTGCCCCCAACAGCGTGCTATGGTAATATCCACATGACCGGTATGACGCGCAATACGGCGAAAAGACCATCCCATTTTCCGGAGCCTGACGATGCGGCCCCTCTTGAGCTCCTCCAACTTCTCGAATTGCTTTCGAACTTTTATCCAAGGCATACTTCACTAGCAAAGGATGCAACCAATTCAACAGCATGAATCAGAATGGCAAGCACGTGAAACGGGATGACCTTATGTAGCAGGTAAGGCACAGCGCTATGACTCCTCTTTGCTTGCGACACACGCGCGGCCGAGTGTGATACTTGAATCATTTGCATGTCTCAAGATGTCAAACCTACCAACCAAGCTTCCTTCTTGTCGGTTGCCTCCTTCTGGGTGCAACTATGTTTTTGACCATGAGTGTATGTTGTCTTTTTAAACGGAATTCAGTTTCTCCGAATTTCCTTATAGTTTTTTGCAAAGACTGACGATGAGTCGAAGGCAAATAAAAAGTAAACGTTTAGTGTAAGTGTGGTGTGGTGGGAACGATCGTACGGTATTTTTTTGTTCGAATTTAGGCCGCATATCATCTTGATTATCTGTACGCTCAATAAGTTTTATCTATGGGATTTGATAATGTGCTTCAGTCAACGGAGCTCTGTTAGTGTTCGAAGAGGAACTGTGTTGGTTTTTATAAGCTGTAAGTCAACAACCAGGAATATAAAAGTTCTTTGTGAATTCCATTTCTTGTTATGCCTATCCCAGAGGCCCTTAGTGGTTGCCTAAGTGTTAATGTTAAGCATCTAGTATGTAAGTGACTATTGTTGCACCAAGCAATCTGAAAAACATACGAGCCTAAAACTTTAAAACGTGATATGTTTATTCCACCAGTAAATTCTAGTTTTTCCTAAAAGTCTCAGCTTAACAGTATCTAAAAATATTGCAAAATCTCTTTGCAGTGTGTATTCAGAGCAAGAAATCGACTTTTGTTTGCGAACACTTCGCATTGAAACTTCATTTGTATTTGGGCGAGCAGATGTAGTATGAAATCAGTGCTTTTAATTGGTTGTACAATTATATTACGATTATAGTTTAGCTGAACCTTACTTGAGCTTAAAATTTGTAGGCTTAAATGTCATTTGTTTACCCGTATTATTCCAATTTGTTCACAATAGCTAAAATACATAATTAAGCATAGAAATGTCTAAGCAAGCACTTGAAGTAAACGGCCGGAGTAAGTCCGATAGTACTTACAAAAACAAATTCCACGTTTATGCAACCATTCAGCAAGTCAGACCTCTTTCATTAATGAGCTCGTTCTTAAAAACAAGACGAACAGACTTCACATATCATTAACACGTACTCAGAGCATAGCTTTGCATAACATCGCTCAGTAGATAGCTTCTACAATATTACTCTCAACATACTGCACAAGACTAACATTTTTCAATGCAACCAGTTTTAATAATACATTCGTGGCCAAAAGTCCTGCACCAGTAAACTGAAAGTCAAATTTTTTGTTTGAAGTCAACTTGTAAAGTCAGAAGTACGTATTATACATCATTTAAAAAGAAATTTTATGCCGAATTCCAATATTTTTACAGAATGTTATTACCAGTAATACTGTAGAAGTAAAGTTACAAGCAAAAATACAGCGTCTAGTCATAAAAAGCAACAAATAGGGCAATTGGTAAATTAGTGTGCAATGCATTTAACGTAAAATTACTGTACAAGTACATTATTGGCACTTGCAGGACACTTGAAATAACTGACCAACAAGGAAAATATGCTTTAATATTTAATTGGATAACCACGGTTTCTTAGTAACAAAGTGCACCTTCTTGGCATGGAACTAATGAGCTTCGCTAGTTGTCCATTGGTGATAACACGGTGCCATGCGGCCCTTACAAACTCAAAGTCTTTAATTGAAAAGTCTTTAAGTTTTAATTAGTCTAAAGTCTTTAATGGTTTTATGTTTTACAGCATACTGTGATCCCCAGACATCAAAAATCAATGTTTATTTTATAGATTTCTAAAAAACAAACGGAAACATGTCCTATGGACTAAAATGTCGGTAAATGTGCAGTGTAGCGTCCTAAATTATTTGGCTACGTATTTGGAAAAAAATGAGATATATACAGTATGTTAAAGTATGTAATTCAATGGCAAATGGTAAAAAACTGTTATCTGTAAAATGCATTTTAAAGATTTTTACCGTAAAACTTACCTCCGAGTACGACGACGTGAACACCGGCTGCGGCATGCCTAACACAAAGCCGCGGCGACCACATCAAACTTGGCCCATGGTCTCGTTCCGGCGGCCATTTCGCTAGCGGAAGAGTACAGGAGGAACTGGGTACGTTCTTGCCAGGAAAGCATTCAATTTTGTGCTGCTACGCTACAGAAAATAGCTCATCATTTCTGTCTCAGCAACAAATATTGAAGACTCGTGCGACATTAATCACTGAAGCGATGAAAGATTTCCGTCTTTAGCACGATTTAATGGTTAAAAGATGAGAAATATATACAATTAAAAAACATGAGCACTTTCGAGGCAGCTGCTGCCTCTTCTTCAAACATGAGCACTTTCGAGGCAGCGGCTGCCTCTTCTTCAAACATGAGCACTTTCGAGGCAGCGGCTGCCTCTTCTTCAAACATGAGCACTTTCGAGGCGGCTGCCTCTTCTTCACATCTGAAGAAGAGCGGCAGCCGCTGCCTCGAAAGTGCTCATGTTTTTTAATTGTATATATTTCTCATCTTTTAATCATTAAATCGTGCTAAAGACGGAAATCTTTCATCGCTTCAGTGATTTCTGTCTCAATTTTTCACTTCAGAATCTAACAATTTCTTGTTTTTTTCGCATATGATTCTTTGATGCGGAATGTATGAACTTACTTCTCCTGCGAGGGTTTTTTTTTTTTTTTTTTTGTAATCCAATTTGAATGAACTGCATACCACCTGTCAATACCAGGAGCAAAACTTTCACTTTCCGATGCCATGTAAGTTCCGTTGGACAGAACGCGACATCTACTTTAACGCTTTTATAGAAGAAAGAAAGACATCTGAATACTTTCTGCTTCGTATCAAGGAATTGTATGCGTAAGAACAAAGCAATTCTCACCATGTGTTTTGAGAAACTGCGATAGAATTGAACTATTTTCTGTCAGGTAGCACTACAAATTTGAACTCTTTCCTGGAAAGAACGAGCCCACTTCCTGTTGTAGTCTTTCGCCGGTTAGTTAGCTGCCGGAACGAGATCTCCGTTTCAGCGAAGCCAAGCTTGACGTGGTGACCGCGACGTTGTGTTAGGCCTGCCGCAGCGGTGTTCATGTTGTCGTACTTGGAGGTAAGTTTTACGGTAAAAATCTTTAAAATGTATTTTAAAGATGAAATTTGTTCACCATTTGGCATCAAATTACATATTTTAACATATACAGTATATATCTCATGCTTTATCATTCTTTCGAAATATGTAGCCAAATAATTTAGGACGCTAAACTACACATTTACCCTTATATCTTTTATAGAAGCATAAATTTGTCCACCTATTTCCTCGCTATGCAGTTCATAATAAAATGACTGGATGTGAGAGGACTTCACAGCATTTTTACCGCGTTTAATTATCTTCAAATTGTCAGAAAAAAAAGAAGAAATTGCAAAATATGAGCACATTTCACCAATCACATTAAAACGTTATGGGAATCATGGAGGAAGAGGCATTTGTTTATGCCCAGCGCCATCTTGTGACGTCACACTTCGACGACGTATATCACATAATATAATACAACTACACCGTACAATCCTGTAAAGAAAAAAGAAACACTTGCATTCGTTACCAATACCATTACGTGCAGAGTAAGGAGAGACAGAGGGTTATGGTACTAACATCAAAAGATCGAGTATTAACTACTAACATCAAAAGATCGAAATATTGGATTTTTGATATATCATTGATAAGATATATCAATATCTAGATCGTGATATTTTCGATACAATATATCAGTATCAGAAATCTCATTTGATTCAGATATCGATATTTTTCAATATATCGCCCCTCCCTAATCGTTATGGACAATTCAGGTGTCAGAGGAATCAAGTTTCAGGAAAATCTGAGCAGTCTTCCCGTGCATTTGAGACATGGGGCGCCTGGATCCTTGATATCTTTGAACGTGATACCAACCGATTCAGGGTCGAGATTTGTACTGAGAATGACAGATTTGCGAGCACATTGCTGCCGCCCATACACAAAGATGTAAAACCACGAACTACGGTCATGACAGATCAGTGGGCTGCATATCGTAAACTCGGAAGCTGTGGATACGAACACCTCACAGTTAAACCACTCACTAAACTTTGTGGATCCTAGTACTGGGGCTCATGCCCAACGTGTTACAGCAATTGGCGACCTCTCAAACGCAAGCTTACTGAAGGAACTCACAAACGTCCTTTGGCAGACCATATTCTGGAATATTTACTCCGACGGAACTGTCGTCATACGTCAGAACATTGCTTTGAGGTCATAATGTGGATCATAAAACAGTTCTTTCCTGGAGGTAATTAATTTATTTCATTATATGCCAGAAAGACAGGTTTTAATTCTGCGCGAAACCTGTGTCTTCTGTCCCTGTAAATGGTTCAGAATACGAATAAAATGATCAACAACGAAAGGCCATTTTAAAGGCCAGCCAGAATACCTCGGAAACTATCGTATCCTGGATTCACCGCACGCTGTGTTTTTTCATGTCGCTCGTTAGATGACAGCTCTATATCACTCCGGAAACGTCATAATACCCGTGATTCCGCGTTGCTCTATTGCAGCAGACGACGCAGGCTAGAACAAATGATTAATTTGGAAAGAACAAATGATTAATTTGGTATTTATGAATAAGAATCGCTAACTTCATTTGAGCTTTATGTCATCTGTTAAAAACGTTTTTGTCTTACAAAAAAATTGGCGTGTCCTTCTATCTCTATCTGTATATACCTTGGACGTTTGCTCTAAAAGGACAAAGCAAAATTCTCTGTACTCCGATGAAAAACTTGCCTCTGGACCAAAAGCGCTGTTCCAAATAAATTAAGATAACTGAAGAGTAGTAACACTCACTAATAGAGGACTGTATGAACTTGAGGTTATGCTTGAGCTCTTTTAATCACCCACCATGATATCAATAAACAAATTGATATACTGTACACATAAACAAACGTTGCCGTAAGCAAATCACACTCGTTACACAGATAACAGAAACGCATCAACTCAAACTCACATCGCTACTACAATTCTTTCTGCATCTGAACCTCTTGACCACATGACACACTAAACTAACTCGAAAGCTGAAATACCTCTGGTGGCACAGTCCGCAGGGTTCTGCGTACCGGTAATGTGATTCCATTTCACAAAAGGAATCGCTTCCTGGATTCTTGCCACTCGATTAGCTATTTACAAGAGGAAGCCAGCGTTGTGGTTCCGACGAAATCCAAGCTAGCGTAACTCTGGAATCTGTCCATGCAAAAGTCTTCTTGATTGGAATGTCGAGACATGGAAGAACAGCTTCCAGCAGATTTGCCAACAACAGGGCAGAGCAAAGTTCCAACCTAGGCAGCGATTGCTTCTTTAAGGGAGCAACTCTGGACTTGGCAGTTAGTAGAGATACGTGCACCGAGGAGTCCAAACTCACTGAACAAATGTAAATCACTGCATAGTAAGCCTTCTCAAAAGCATCACAGAAGGCATGAATTTCAAGGTAATCAGAAGTTGGAGTCATCACACATCTAGGAATCCTGAGATCTCTAAGTCAGGAAAGTTGTGACTGGAAATTGGTCTAACGGTTCCTGTACTATTGGGGAAGCTCATCGTTCCAACTCAGATTAGAATTCCATAGCTCTTGAAGAAAAATCGTAGCTTGAATCTCTATTGGCGACAGTCAACCCAAGGGATCGAAAATCTTGGCAATTTCTAAAAGTATGACTCGCTTGCTATATTCTAACTTCTTGTTGGTAGCAACAGAAAATTGGAAGGTATCCCCAGTTGGACACCACTCAATGCCAAACACCTTGATTGATTTGTCACGATCAATTCTCAGGGTGCCACTGCAATCTTTGAACTCATCAGGAATAGTGTCTAAAACAGATGCAGCACTCGATGTCCACTTACGCAATGTTAAACCACCCTTTTTCAACAATTCTTGCAGATCATGCGCAAGCTCAGAGGCTTCCCCAGTGAATTGGCTCCTGAAAGCAGATCATCAACATTTTTTTTTTGATTGGAGGTTTTAATGACCACCGTGAGCAACTCAATGGGCTATAAGCAGTCGCCCGTCAGTAATTTTGGGCCACTGGTTCCAGGGAAGGGAGAGAGCCAGTGCCGTAAGACAAACACAACATCCATGCCTCACCGGGATTCGAACCCGGACCCCTTTCGGACGAATGATCAGAGGCCATCGCCTTAGACCACTGCGCCACCGGGGCGGCAAATCATCAACATCACTCTAGATGCTCGTGGGAAAGCAGCCTCTTCGTCCAAAGCCAATTGCTTCAAAGATCTGCTTGCTAATAATGGGGCACACGCAGTGCCATAAGTGACTGTGTTCAATCTAAAGGTCTGTAGAGGCCCTTCAGGTTTTTCTCTCCATAGGATTCTCTGACAGTCAGTGTTCTCTGGGTGCAAAACTATTTGTCTAAACATCTTTTCTACGTATGCACACAAAGCCACCCGGAAAGTCCTAAACCTCAAGAGAATGTGGAACAATTCTTGATGAACTCTAAAACCCACCATAAGGAGGTCATTTAACGACAGTCCCGAGGTGCTCATTGTTATTGGGAGTGAAACACCATGGGTACAAGTTTTCATGTGTGCCATGGTCAATGGTTGCATTGCAGTAAAGAGTTAGGGTGAACATCTTTGAAATCCAATGAGAAATGGAGTCTGTAGCAAGTGATGGTATTAGTGGTATATGCATACATTTGGTTTTCACTGAAGAAAGGGTGCTAGTAATTGTATATTATTATTATTTCATCAAATCGAATGATCATGCAATCTGAATATTTTTGTGAATCAAACTACTTTCCTTTCAGCTATCATGTTTCAACAACGTTAGTGGTTGGTACGAACAACATTGCATGTTGGTGATAATACCGACCACAGCTTCAGTGATTCCAGGATGTTTAGTAGTTATCAAACAAAAAGGTATTTCGATTGACATTCTGATGATAAAGCAATAAAGTGAAAACATTAAATTATAGCAAACTCAAATTTTTGTATAGAAAAACTCTTTAATACAATAACATAATTACATTCCAGTTTTTTTAATTCGAAATATATTATTTACCGATCTCTAAATGGAAGCTGTAACACCAGAAATGCACGTATTGTGTTGTGCGTTTGTAACAATGAGAAAAAATGCACTACATAAGGTTTTGCAGTGAAAAAATAAAATAAAATTGCTTATGGTAATTTGATACATTAATGGGAAATACGCCCTTTCTTAAACTAACAGAATATAGTATATTTCCCCACACACATACATATTTTCTTATAGATACATTACAATACATAAGTACTTCAATTAGGCATGGAACGATAATTCGTTAAAAAAAAAAGGAAACCACTATAAAATATAACAAAGCAGCACATTCACACAACATTTTCCTGCACTTTAAGTCATGTTTATCTTTGTAATAGATTTTAATATCTAAAGCCGTTTCATATATTATTAAGAATGCATGGTTGCAGCACAGGAAAAAAGATAACAGTCCTAATCTCTAGCTATGGATTTTAGTTTAATCAATATTGTTCAAGCTAGTTAATGTCAAAACATGATAAAAGACATTTATGCTATGATAAAAAACTCATCTCAATCTTTTAAAATATTTGTTTTGAACTATCAGGCCTATTTGTAGAATATATTTAAAATAGTATTTGTATGTCCAGCAACACTTTCAAAAAAGGAACATTAAGATTATATCATAGAAGTAACGAAATATATAAAAAGGAAAATGTGGCTCTCTTTCCCTTATAAAACTAAAACAGCATAATTAGTAAAAGGATATCATGATATTTTTTCTTTCATTTAGCAACAGCATTAAACCGCAGATTTGTAATTTATTATAGGCAAGTTATTACCTAGAGGAATTTGATATAATAAACAGGTGCATATTGATGCATCATCTTAGCCTATACTCAGAGATTTATGAGCTACATTTTGGATAAGTAAAAAAACGATACAGAGATACAAATTTTATTTCATTCAGAAACTCATTTATCAAGACACAGGTAGGGAACGGTGTCTACTAAATAATGTGCACAAATAACAGGTTGACGCCAGTTGTGTTAGGTGGTTTTACTGTTTTCTGGGGGAAGTATCATACTATATATTTAATCACTCATCATAAACTGTACTTCAAATCTGCTAAGTTAAAAGATACATTGCAAATATCTGTATGTTATGTTCCTCCAAAAGATTACAGTTTTAAAGTCTCATGACATTCAATACAGTAACTCAACATTTTAATCACAATTAAATACACTAAAGACTAAGATAGAAACCAAAAATAGCCGCGAAAAAGTTTATCTCAAGTACATAATTGCCAACAATCTTACAAGCAGTAAAATAATGGATTCCATACCCCAAGATTTTAATCTTAATTTTTTAAAATGATGAACATTTTATATCTATAATAGCGTCAGAAAATTATAAACATGAACTTTTATCATAGGCTTTAATGACATCTTGGGAAATATCTCAAGAAGCTTTTGGCCCCAGATGAAATGCAACATTGAGGGAGGATAGGCAAACTAATTGTAGTTCACTATCACAGCCCCCTACACAGTAAAAAAATCCAAAACCAATGACTTCCATGCTGTTCACACAGTGAGACTCAGATCTGACTTTCAAGCTGATGTGCCACTGCTAAATTCAAAATTCTGAACTCAGAAATTTCAAATAAATAGAAAGGGATGAAACAGAATAGGTACCAGTGTTTCTAGGACTGGCTTTGCTACTGTTAAAAACATACTGAAATGCATCAAGTAAAATGCTAAATGCATTCATTGAGAAAAAAAGTTAAGCATCCATACAGAACCATCTGATTACCGCGAAAGTTGGTAAAAAGCTACGGTATGTCTAGGGCAGATATGCAAATGATTACAGTTTGGTTCGACTGCACATGAATGCATGTCACATGAGGGCATTGGAATCATAATTACTATGGCATATAAGAAAGATTATCAGACACTAGCTGAATGCTGTACAATAACTGTAAATTTAAATCTGAGGTAAAGTATGCAATCGTGATGATCTGAGGAATAATCTTTTATTATAGTCGGTCACCATTAGTAGTGATATGGGAGACACTGACAGCACAGCGGTACATTCAGGAAATCCTGCATCGTCATGTATTGCCTTTCATTGTAGGTTTACAAAGAGCCACTTTCCAACAAGATAATGCTCGCCCCACACAGAAAGGGTTTCCCCTGGAATGTCGCCGTCACGTTGCCACACTTATTTGGGCTGTCCGGTCTCCAGGGTTGTCGTCCATTGAGCATTTTTGTGATCAGATAGGACAGCAGCTTCGGCTATCTAAGAGTGTGAAGGGTCTAATGCAGCAGTTGCAGCATTTGGCGCAGAATAGCCAGCCGGATCATAGCCACACAAGTATCGAAGCAAGATCTTTAATCGTATCATTGTTCCGCAGGAAAGTGTCCCTAAGCTATGATATTGTAAAAACTTATCACCATCGTCATAACGATCACACATATAATATTTCATTCAATTCCAACTCCTTCTCCTTGGTGCGTAACTTTTTTTGTCAATGAGTGTACATGAGGCAATGAGAATTTACCAATTATTTCTTATTGCCTCATTATGTGTCTACAAAAATAAGATATAATCAATTAAAGCACGATGATTTCAAATAATTAGCAAAAATCTTACGATAAATAAAAATACCAATCCACAACACAAAAAAATGAAATTGTTGGTTCCTATATTTCAAAAACTTCATTAACATTTCAGTGGCTGGTTAGTAAGTGCTGATAATTTAATGAATCCATTTCATTAAATTAGAAGTACTTTTTATAAACAGGTTTTACATCTAAAGTAATACTTTTTATGAACAGGTTTTACTTTACTTTCTACATTATTTTTCTACATTAGCAGTAACAATCACATTTTGATGGGAGAAAAAAGTGAATTTTAGTCATTTATGCCTGGCAGCATAAACTTTTAATTTCTGAAAATCCATGGGAATTGGCATCGGTAATAGCACAAAAAAAACTTTTATTTTTTAACAAAATGATAACCTAACCATGAGCTACACGAGTCTTTCAGTTATCAGCTCTGATTTAAAAGCAAATTTAAAAAATTCTGATCAAAAGTGGTGCGTAGGGAGGGCTAAAAAAAAATCTCAAAATAATTTTCACATTCACACACAATAGCAGTATACATACTAAGCATGTCACAAAGCATCTAAAAGAGAATTCAAAAATACGAGCTTAGAAAGACTTTTTTTAATAGACTGCTCCTAGTTTGTGTCAGAGTGTCTCCTGCTTTCGAAAATAGTCTTTCTGCAGGAACAGATGATGCAACAATCCCTAAATGCTTTATTGCCAATTCATACAAATTTGGATATACTGCTTTGTAGCTGCCCAAAACACTTAACATATCTTCAGTTCCCACAACTGGCTGATCAAGAAACTGCCGAAGTTCTACAGGAATTCTTCCTGGCATGTCTTCAATACAAATATTCTTCACAGATTTTTTTCGATGGAAGCTCCACAGGTTATCTGTGGTTTCCTCCTCATTAACTGGTTTGTTAGTTTCAGTTTCAGAATTTGTTGACCTCAGTCTTTGCTTTAAAATATTTGACACCATTTGTATTGCTGTAGAACAAGCCATTGGATGTTTAAAATACATTTTTAACACGTCTTTTGTAAAAAAAGATCGTGCTTATGTTATCGGTTTGTCCGTCCGTCCGTCTGTCCGTCTGTACCCACGGTATCTCTGCAACTATTAGTCCGATTTGAAAATATCTTTTTGCATTCGGAAGCTAGAAATATGCGAATGATGATCCTTTATTTCGTTTTTTTTTTTACAATGTGCAATTTCGCCGCTAGAGGGCGTAATGCAGATGATGTCGAATTCAAATTTACGTTTTATTCCACATATTTGCTTCTAAAAATCCGATTGAAAAAATTATTTTATCTTTCGATTCCATTTATGTCGAAAAGTATTTTAGATATAGTTATTTTTTCAAATTACGCATAGATTTTCCGCTAGGGAGCGTAAAATTAAATTACATTTTTCCCGATTACTCTTCTTCTAAAACTCCGATCTGAAATTTTCTTTTTCAGTGGATACATCTCTTGATGGAAAATCTTTTGCATGTAATTTTGAATTTTTGGTAAAGAATACTTTAGCCACCAGGGGGCGTAAGTGTTAATTTTTGCTTCTGATGTATTTGCCATAAAATCTGAGCTTCTAAAATATCGATTGAAAAAATTTTTTCGTGGACTGATGCCCTCACATCGATAAGCCTTTTCGGAATATTTTCTTTCCAAAAATATTCCACAGTTTCTTCTCCAGGGGGCGTAGATGTATATCTTATTTTTGTCACTATCTCTACTTCTAGGAGTCCGATTTGAAAAATTTCTTCTTTGTTGGATAGTGTTTTCCGTGTGACATGTTTTTCATATAATTTCAAAATTTTCATTTAATTCATAGACTATTCGTTAGGGGGCGTAAAGGTAAATTGCGTTTCTCCCTATATCTCTGCTTCTAAATCTCCGATTTGAAAAATTCTTTCTGCAACGGATACAGCTCCTGATGGGAAATCGTTTGCACATAATTTTTTATTTTTGTGAAAAAATGGTTTGGCCACCGGGGAGCGAAAATCTTAATTTCCGCTTCTGATGTATTTGCAGCAAAATATGAGCTTCTAAATTCTCGATTGAAGAAAACGTCGTTTGTAGACCGATACTACACATGCCGATAAAACTGTTAGAAACATTTTCTTCTTAAAATAGTGCATGGTTTCTATGCCAGGGGGCGTAGATGTATATTTTGTCAACATCTCTACTTCTAGGAGTCCGATTTGAAAAATTCCTTCTTTGTTGGATAGTGTTTCCAGTGTGGTATGTGTTTCATATAATTTCAAAATTTTCAAGTAATTTATTGACTTTCCGCTAGGGGGCGTAAAGGTAAATTGCGTTTCCCCTTATATTTCTGCTTCTGAATCTCCGATTTCAAAAATTCTTTCTGCACCGGATACAGCTCCTGATGGGAAATCGTTTGCACAAAATTTCTAATTTTTGTAAAAAATGGTTTGGCAACCAGGTGGCGTAAGTCTTAATTTCCGCTTCTGATGTATTTGCAGAAAAATATGAGCTTCTAAAATCTCGATTGAAAAAAAAGTCGTTTGTTGACCGATACCAATCATGTCGACAAACCTTTTAGGAACATTTTGTTCTTGAAATAATGCATGGTTTCTACGCCAGGGGGTGTAGATGTATATCTTATTTTTGTAAATATCTCTACTTCTAAAAGTCCGATTTGAAAAATTCCTTCTTTGTTGGATAGTGTTTCCGATGCGAAATGTTTTTCCTATAAATTCAAAAGTTTCAAGTAAATCATAGACTTTCCGCTAGGAAGCACAAGCGTAAATTGTGTTTTCTGCTCCTAAAACTCCGATTTGAAAAATTCTACCTGTATCGCATACAAGACCTGATGGAAAATATTTTTCACATAATTTCTAATGTTTGGTAAAGAATGGTTTGGCCACCAGGGGTCATAACTGTTAATTTCTGCCTGCTTCTGATGTATTTGTAGCAAAATCTGGGCACCTGAAAACTCGACTAAATTTTTTTTCTTGGACCGATACCGCTCATATGGATAAACCTTTTGAGAATACTTTCTTCCTAAAATAATGCATGGTTTTCCCACGAGGGGACGTAAAGTCACATCTTATTTTTGTCGATAACTCTATTTCTAAGAGTTCGTAAGCTCACGATTCCGTTTAGAGCAATATCTGAGGGATTAAACACCCGATTGAAAAACTTCTTTCTTCCGTCAGATACTATTGTTTTCCATACCGGTTCCATTGACTTTGAATAGCTTTGATAAATTTAATTAGCGTCAGAACGGATTCAAAAGACGTGCTTATAACACCCGAAAATTCGGTGTCATCTTTCTTGTTTAAATCTGGGTCTAAAAGTGTTGCCAGCACATACAGTTTCTCTTCTTCAACTCTGTTAAACCGTCACGAAAGTTCTTCCCTTAAATGTATCTGTAAATCTGTTCCAATTTATGTACTTGGTGCTAAGTGTTGTAGCCTTTCTTCAATAATATGAACAAGAGGAATTACTTCAGTACATGCGATATATTCCTGTCCTGATATTTCTTTGCTTAACATTTCAAATGGCTTTAATAGTTTTATCGCATCTCTGATGTCCTTTAATTTATCGATTACTTCTACCAGACTTCTTACCTGTGCGATGGCCTCAAAGGTACTAAATTTATCGTATAGGCAAAATAAGATAGATGTTTGGCTTGCCCATACCTGTCACAGACTGGCTTTTTTATGTTAGCAGCATTGTTGTTACAACTGCAGCCACTTTATTTGGCACTACTGCCCAGTCATTTTCAAACTGACTCATGATCTGGTTCAGATGATCTGAGGCCCGTCTTTTAGATAAGGGATACATCCCTAAAGTTCCAGGCATTAGCTGGTTGTTCTGTGTGAAATGCACAGTCACCCCAAGAAAGCTCTTTGTTGTCGAATCGGTTCATATGTCCATAGCAAGAGTTAGAAATGGCACTGCTGACAGCTGATCCTTGTACAAGAATGCCATGACGTCATATATATATATATATTTGATTGGAGGTTTAACGACCACTGTGAGCAACTCAATGGGTTATAAGCAGTCGCCCGTCCCTAATTTAGGGTCACTGTTTCCCGGGAAGGGAGAGAGCCAGGACCGTATGACAAACACAACATCCATGCCTCACCGGGATTCGAACCCGGACCCCTTTCGGACGAATGATCAGAGGCCATCGCTTAGAACACTGCGCCACCGGGGCGGCCTGAGCAGCTTTGGCTCCACCATCTGAAAAATAAAATTAAAAAAATTGAACTGTGAACATTGTGAATACATTGGATTGTTTATTTCTTTTTCCTCCCTAAATCCTACTCCTTTTTTTAAAGGGGAAACGCGATTTCCATATGTTCTGCTGATAGTTGTTTTTTTTATATCCATTTCAAGTACTGGGATTGTTTTATGTTACACTACATTTGCTTAGCACTGATGGCGGCAGGATAATTTGAAATGCTTTTTTGGTGATGCAGCGTATCAGCGCTCAGTTGGAAGAGTATTCATCATAACTGGTCGAATTTCAATTGGTTACAGATTCATTTTTTTCTGATTGTCTTACTCCGAGATTTGTATCTATTCAGTTACTGTGTGGAGAAGCCACCTGTTTCGCGGCGCCTACAGCTATTTTCTGACGCTATAGTTGTTTACTGCTCAAAGTGTTTACTTCTGTCACATATGCTCCTAGCTCCGTCGGTATTGTAGATTTCATTTCTAAAGTTAACTCTGAAAAAGATGTTGAACTAACATTCTGTTTCATGGAGTATCTGAATTAAAGCAGGAAGCTTGTGGCAACAAAATGCTAGCCTTCAGGCAAAGCATACATAAGGTTCATATACACTGAAAAGAAAAAATATCCATAATACACTTGCACAAAATAAGCCATTGTTTTCACAAGAGAAACCACGTATTTTAAACCATATAAACGAACAACTTATTATTAAATCCTTGATACAGCAGTTTTTTGTTCCTAAAAGCTCTTGGTCCTTGATGTTCTACAAGATGATTCCTTATAACGATTAGAAATAGAAATATGAGTGTAGTATTCATAAGAATATCTCTGCACCACAACATGTATCCCAAATAGTCAGAATTAAAGCAGGAAGCTCATACCGACAAAGTTCTAGTTTCAGACAAGGCAAAATGTATAGTTCTGACAACCTGAAAATAGAAAAAAATTACACACAATTAAAATCTCACATTTGTAAGAGAAACCAGGTATTTTAAACCATAACCAAACAACTTACGTCTACATCCTTTCCACATGAGGAAAACGGAGCACATAATTAAAAAAATCTACAGTCAGCTATGTTATTTATTAGTATGTCTGGCTGAACTAACTGAAGCAGAGTTTAGGAAACTAAATTGTAAAGTAAAGAAACAAAGTTAAGTCAGAAATAAAGCAATGCTTAATAAGCTGCTTAAAGACAGCATACAGAAAAAATGGAATTGAACCTTATTAAGTGCGAAGTTCTTTTGGGAAATTGTGATTTTAAATCACTATAAGCTGTGGCCCATAAACTGAAAAATATGGTAATTGCACTAACTAGCAATGTAACCACGACAAATGCAGAAAAGGGTTATATTAAACAGAACTTGTTCAAAATAGTACTATGAAATTGTATGAAAGATTCAAATTTTGATGCAGCATTTGATTACTGTAATTATATACAGAAGACTTGCCTTGTCTAATATGTAGAGTGAAATGTTATATTTTCCCAAATTTGTAAGAATTATTACTGTATATACTCGTTTATAGGTCGATTTCATGTATAGGTCGACCTCCCGATTTTAATCTGGATATCTGCAGATTTTGTATATCGCGTGTATTAGACATATTTTCCGTGTACAGGTCGACCCCTAATTCTGACCTGAATATTTGATTTTAAAAAGTAAATTTATACACGAGTATATACGGCCTTTTTTTTTTACTTTTACTTCATACATTTCTGATATTTTGCTTTTTTATTCTGCAGTTTTTATATGGGAAATCTTGGCTAAAACACTTTCAAAATACGGCTGATTTTTTCAGTTTGGTTAAATCTTTAGCCAGCATTTGAATTTCTTAGTATAAGCCCCGATTGTGTCTTTGAAAACGAGATTTTGTGCAGCAAAATCTATGTGTTTGTATATTGAATGTTCCACTACGGTTTCCGTGTTATTTAATTGAAAAAAATATTATAAATACAAAAATTGCTGTACGTACGTAACTTAAAATGGTATACATTAGTACTAAGAGTACAACACTATTTACTTGGAACTAAATCACAACATAAAAAAAGTTTAATGATATCACTTACCTCACCTAACAGAACTTGCACTGTAGAAATCACTTTGGTAAGTACTATGTGACTCACATAACCCAACCACTGGTGAAGGAATTATGAGCGAGCTTCTGAACGATTTCATCTTCTCATGAGTGGAGGCGTTAGTCGAAAAACAAAAAAATAGTTGGAAATATCACCGTGTTCTATTCGCGGTGAGACATCAACATTCTACTCGAAAAGTGAGTATACAATTTCATATGGGTCGCCCAATAACTTCAATTCATTAGAATAAATCTGCTTTGTATCATCAGATAATCCACTTCCATTGCCCATGCAATGCATTTTTGATCTCCCTTCTGCACCAGTTTTCTGCTAGAAGGGAGCAGATGAAAAAGTGACTTGAACTGCGGTTTCGTGGCATCAGTGCATACGATCTATTAGGTGTTCTGCTCTAGCTGCTTATTTCTGTCACAGATGTTCCATCAGCATTATGGAATTTCGTTTCTAAAAGTATGAGAAAGATGTTGAACTTGTGTCATGGTGGATTGCCGAGCAAGGTCTGCTCTTGTAGGAAATGAATCATGTCACCCAAAATGCATGGTGAAGTATTTGTATTCTGTTGCCATCAATACTAAACGAGCATAGCGTTAACTGAAAAAGAGTCGCGATTGTTAAATATCAATCGTGGAAATACGGAAAATGGTTTTTCTTGTTTAAAAAAACAAGTAGAATTCGGGGGAAAGATAAAAATCGACAATTTCAGTTCTGAGTCTTTGAAAACAATTACCACAAGGCCCAAATGGCATGTCTAGTAAACCCAAAGAATGAAACACAGGCCACCAATGCTGCTGTGCTAAGGTAGATGGGAAAAAAGTAAATATAAATAATAATAATAAAGATATCTCGTTTTTACTTTTACCACCATTTGATTTGCAAATGTAACAATAAAAGAGAACTAGTGACACCCTTCTACGTAGTACATTTCAACTAGATTCAAAATTCCTCCCCTCCCACTCCAAAAATATGCGATAATCTGTTACATAATAGGCTATATGGACATGCTAGTAACAATTAGTAATATCTAGATCCTAGGTTCTCAACCGCTGAGGCGCGCCTCCCTTTGGAGGCGCGAACCGATGTGCGCAATGTTATTCACTGTACGTGGATGAAAACCGACACCCCTCCAAACACAATATGATAGTCTTCCACATAATGTTTTACTGTCACGCACTCATCACTCTCTCATTTGTTTTCTGTTCGTTGTAACTGTCGCCATATATTCTGCTTGATCTAGAACTAAACTAATCTACTTGACATTGTGAATAGACAGCTATTTGAAGAGAACTATGAGTAGTGCAGAATCTGCAGGCTAAAGTGAACTTAGTAACAGCAGCAAGAATACTACTGACGACACAAGTAGAGCCCCGGATAAAGGAAAGAAAAAGTGCAGGCAATATGACGCAAGTTATATGAAGTTCGAATTTTCTTGTTTCAATAGCAAATCCGGCGTTCAATAGCCGCAGTGTGTCATTTGTTTTCAAGTTCGCGGCAATTAACAGCCTTAGGCCTGCGAAACTTAAAATACATCTGGAAATTGCGTGAAGATTACATACACAAGTATCGTGAGTTTTTTGTTGGAAAAGAGACGGAATTAAAACGACAGAAGACTGTTATGTCAAAAGAAGCTACAGTTTCGCAGAAAGCGTTGCAAGCTTCTTATGTAGTGGCTATGAAAATTACTAAATGTAAGAAATCACACAGCATTGCAGAGAATTTGTTGCCTCCGGCAGCTGTAGAAATGTGTCGCATTATAAATAGATAGGCAGCTGCGAAGGCATTACAAACTATTCCACTGTTAAATAATACAGTTTCACGGCGAATCGACGACTTGGCTATGGATTTGAAAACGCAGTTAATTCAACAAGTAGGAGAAAGTCAAATATTTGGGTTGCAACTCGATGAATCAACCAATTTTTCATCACAGGCCCAGCTTATTTTTTACGTGATATATGCCAGGGAAGGAAATATGAGAGAAAAGTTAGTGTTTTGTAAAACGATCTCAACAGCAACTACAGGTGAAGACATATTCGCTGTACTTAACGAATTTGTATGTGCTGAAGGATTGTCATGAACCGATTGTACATGTTTTTGCCCCGACGGCGCTGCAGCTATGACAGGGAAGAATAGTGCCCTTGTAACTCGAATGAGAGCTGTAGCTCCGGCAGTAAAATGGGCTCATCGTATGACACACCGCGAAGCTTTGGCTGACAAAAAATGCAACCAGATATACATAGTGTTCTTACGGATGATGTTAAGATTGTTAATTACATCAAATATCGGCCAGTGCAAGCTCGTTGCTTTACTGAACTTTGTGAAGAAATGGGATCTGAACATAAGCATCTGCTTTTTCATAGTGAAGTCAGGTGGCTGCATCGTGGAAAAGTTCTGCAGCGTCATTTCCAGTTGCGTGATGAATTTAGAATTTTTCTGCTTGGGAAAACGGAATTAGCAGAACATTTGGGAAATGTTGAATTTTTAGCAACACTGGCCTATTTGGAGGACATTTCTGAAAAACTAAACAGTTTGAATGTGTCACTACAAGGAAAGAACTCAAATATTCTTTTTTTTTTTTTTTTTTTGATTGGAGGTTTAACGACCACCGTGAGCAACTCAATGGGCTATAAGCAGTCGCCCGTCCCTAATTTAGGGTCACTGGTTCCAGGGAAGGGAGAGAACCAGTGCCGTAAGACAAACACAACATCCATGCCTGACCGGGATTCGAACCCGGACCCCTTACGGACGAATGATCAGAGGCCAACGCCTTAGACCACTGCGCCACCGGGGCGGCTCAAATATTCTGGATACGCAGGACAAAATGGAAGGCTTAGTGAAGAAGTTAGATCGATAGCCACACTCACGATTGGATTTGAGATCCATTCTGCGTAACAGTCAGTGATATGCCAGAATTAAGCATGGTTGGTCAACAGCAATTACTTGAACTGTCGAGTGACAAGATACTGAAAATAGCGTTTCACAAAACCCAACTCCAGAATTTTGGCTTTCAGTTCGAAGCCAGTATAATGAACTTACAAAAAGTGCTCTGGAAGTGCTCCTTCAATTTCCAACAAGCTATTTGTGCGAAGATGGATTTTCGGCAATGGCTGTAGTTAAAACGAAGTACAAAAATTGTCTTAATGTGGAGAACGGCCTGCGTGTGGGACTGACACAGTTAGAAACAAACATCAGTCGTTTGTGCAATTCAAAACAAGCCCAAATTTCACATTGATGTGTAGAGTTTGCGAAAACATGGAAAACATTTTTTTTAATTTACATTATTATAACTTTATTCAGGAGGAATAATATGAATAATATACTGTGCACAGAAGATATTGCATACTTTATTTATGCAAAGTGCTGTAGGTAGGTATATTTGTATTTTTAGTAGTACAGTTGTATTTTTGCTTAATATTTTAAATCAAGCGTTACCGACATCATTGAATTTGTAATAATAAAAGAAAATAAATACTGATTATACAGCAATAAACCCCTGTGCGTATGCTGGGGGAGGGGATGGGGCGTTGTAAGCTAGCCCCGATGGGGAGGAATACCGATGAAAAGGTTGGGAACCACTGGTCTAGATCATAAGACATCATAAAAGTTCACCTACATAGGCACATTGCTGCTAAATATAGTGAAATACTACATAATACTGAATTATAATTTGTGATTTAGTTGTACGTTTTACCTTCCTTCATAAGCTGTGAGATTCGAAAATGCTTTTGAAATCGTGATCTGGCTGGATAGTCTGGAAAAATCCTCTCTTTCACTAGTTAATGGAATAGCAACTACAAACTGACTTCCAGTTCCACTGGTTAAAGGAATAGCAGGTACAGACTGACTTCCAGTTCCACTGGATGAAGGAATGGCAACAGATGAGTGACTTCCCAAGAAGCTACTCTGTTGCAATGCACAGACCTTGTTTTTTTTTACTCTGCTGCAACTGCAGCAGTGCACAGACCTTGTTGACTTCACAGGAAAGTCAACAAGGTTTATGCATTTCTGCAGAAAGAAAAAAACAAAACAATATTTACTTCACTGTAGTCCTTACTCTTTACCAGAAAAGAAATAAGGAAGCAAGATACAGCTTATTGAGTTATCAATGATTGCTTGGGTAGCACATGGCACATCGATACACAAATACTTTTCAACTGCAATTTATTAAAGATGGAAACAAGATACATAAGCTTATACGTATATATTTTAAGCCAATGAAGGGAGTTGAAGTAACAGTTTCAGTATACCTTGAATGCCCTCCAACAGCAGGATCATCGGCGATGGCCCGGTTTCGATGTTGCTATGATGTCGCAGGAGATGCGTTTTTAAGTTAGTCGTGTTTCCACTTGATTTCACGATCCGTGAACATAAACTGTCCTGTGTAGGTTTTAGTTTTAGCGTCACTTTGCTTTATTACTATCTTAAGTATCAGCTTGATTGTAAAGAAAAGTGCAATTAGGAGATTTCAAAAGCATTTTTCCACTGATGTGTGAATGTTGTTTAGAAGTTTTCGTTTCTTTCTGCAAGAAGAACATATGGGGAAAAAAGAACGAACTTATATACAGGGTGATTCATAAAAAAGTATACAGTTTAAACGCACTATAAAACAAGAACAATGTAAGATATTTTATGTTACCTGTAACAGAATTGTAGGGGAATGTTTCAAGTTTTTTAGAGACCGTCACAGATGTTCTATGTGTGCACCCTTAGTCACACGACACACGTCGAGCCGGTATACTATTTCCGCCCAAACGCGAGGTAAGATATCTGAATCAAGTGTAGTGATAGTGGCTGTGATACGCTGTTTCAGCTCCGCTAGATCAACAGGAAGGGGAGGGGCGAATACCTTGTCCTTTACGTAACCCCCCTCCCCCAGGAAAATGTCACAAGGGGTTAAGTCAGGACTTCTGGGTGGCTATTGTGTCAGTGGCATGTTGTAGTCAGCGGCTCGTCCAATCCATCGGTGAGGAAGATGTTCTTTTTTTTTTTTTTTTTTTTTTTTTTTTTTTTTTGGAGGTTTAACGACCACCGTGAGCAACTCAATGGGCTATAAGCAGTCGCCCGTCCCTAATTTAGGGTCACTGGTTCCAGGGAAGGGAGAGAGCCAGTGCCGTAAGACAAACACAACATCCATGCCTCACCGGGATTCGAACCCGGACCCCTTTCGGACGAATGATCAGAGGCCAACGCCTTAGACCACTGCGCCACCGGGGCGGCGAGGAGGAGGAAGATGTTCATCGACTGACTAGTCACGTGACACGCGCGCTATCGCTACGTCACTTCCCTCAGTATCGAGACACAAACTCTATGAGTACATCTACCTAACGGTTCGCAGTTGTGGTCCGTGTCTTCAACTGTTACTGTTTTACAGCATCTGAAAACTATATACTTCTTTATGAATCACCCTGTATAATGAAAGAACACATCTATTATGATGCTGCTCTCTTCGGTTTGCCATTTTGTGTGTGTGTGTGTGTGTGTGTGTGTGTGTGGGTGCGTGTGAATCTGATAATGTGTTAATTGATATTTTCGATATGTTTCAGTTGAAAAATGAAAAAAAAAGTTTGCTTTACGATATACTACTGGAGAAAATTAATACCTTTTACGTATGTCTTTTTTTACAAAGTTGGAAAGAAAAAACAAATATGACATTGATATGACAGCCTAAAGTTTGGAAAGAAAAAACAGATATGCAAATTTTATGGAAAGAAAAAAACATATGCAAACTTTATGGAAAGGAAAAATCAGATATGCAAATTTTATGCCAGCATGAAAATTTGCGACGTTATGTGCATAAATTCAAAGATATCCAAATTAAGACTTTCCATGTACATTTGACAAAGAACTTTTTCCTAAGTGATTTTAATTTATGATTTTTTGTTTTACCTTCTAGAAGCAGTTGCAAGATTTGAGCACATATCTTACCGCAATTTCAGGAAATATACTCACCAAATCAGAAATTTTGCTTTCGTTACGTAATTAGAAAACTTTTGTTTTGTTTTGTTTTTAATAAATCGAACGCGAAGGGAATTTCTAAAAGTTTTGAGTGAAATGATTATGTTCATAGAGTCCGGCCAAATTGCCATTCACGCACATAAAACAACAAGAAAGATGACACCGAATTTTCAGGTGTAATAAGCACGTCTTTTGAATCCGTTCTGACGAAAATTAAATTTATCAAAGCTATTCAAAGTCAATGGAACCGGTATGGAAAACAATAGATCTGACGAAAGAAAGAAGATTTTTAATCGGGTTTTTAATCCCTCAGATATTGCTGTAAACGATATCGACAAAAATAAGATGTGACTTTACGACCCCTGGTGGGAAAACCATGCATTATTTTAGGAAGAAAGTATTCTCAAAAGGTGTATCCATATAAGCGGTATCGGTCCAAGAAAAAAAAAATTAGTCGAATTTTCAGAAGCTCAGATTTTGCAACCAATACTTCAGAAAACAGAAACTAACACTTATGACCACTGGTGATCAGGTCTTGTATGCGATATAGGAAGAATTTTTCAAATCAGATCTTTAGGTGCAGAAATAACGCAGAAAACGCAATTTACCTTTGTGCACCCTAGCAAAATTTTCAAGTAATCATAGGGTGCACAATTTACCTTTGTGCACCCTATGATTTACTTGAAACTTTTGAATTTATAGGAAAAACATTTCGCATCGGAAACACTATCCAACAAAGAAGGAATTTTTCAATACGTACTCTTAGAAGTAGAGATATTGACAAAAATAAGATATACATCTACACCCCCTGGCGTAGAAACCATGCTTTTTTTCTAGAAGAAAATTTTCCTAAGAGGTTTGTCGACATGAGGAGTAGTATCGGTCAACAAACGACGTTTTTTTCAATCGACAATTTAGAAGCTCATATTTTGCTGCAAATACAACAGAAGCGGGTATTAAGACTTACGCCACCAAGTGGGCAAACCATTTCTTACAAAAATGAGAAAATATGTGCAAACGATTTCTCATCAGGAGCTGTATGCGGTGCAGAAAGAATTTTTCAAATCGGACATTTAGAAGCAGAGATATATTGGAAAACGCTACGCCCCCTAGCGGAAAGTCTATGAATTACTTGAAAATTTTGAAATTATATGAACCACATGTCACACTAGAAACACTATCCAACAAAGAAGGAACTTTTCAAATCGGACTCCTAGAAATAGAGATATTAACAAAAATAATATATACATCTACGCCCCTGGCGTAGAAACCATGCACTATTTTAAGAAGAAAATGTTTCTAAAAGGTTTGTACACATGAGTAGTATCGGTCAACAAACGACGTTTTTTTCAATCGAGAATTTAGAACATCATATTTTGCTGCAAATACAACATAAGCGGAAATTAAGATTTATGCCCCCTGGTGGCCAAACCTTTTTAGAAAAACAGAAATTATGTGCAAACAATTTCCCATCAGGAGCTGTATCCGGTGCAGAAAGAATTTTTTAAATTGGAGATTTAGAAGCAGAGATATAGGGGAAACGCAATTTACCGCTACGCCCCCTAGTGGGAAGTCTATGAATTACTTGAAAATTTTGAAATTACAAGAAAAATATGTCACACGGAAAACACTATCCAACAAAGAAGGAATTTTTCAAATTGGACTCCTAGAAGTAGAGATATTGACAAAAATAAGATGTACATCTACACCCCTGGCGGAAAAACTGTGTAATATTTTAAGAAGAAAATATTCCGAAAAAGTTTATCGATGTGAGTGGCATCAGTCCACGCAAGAATTTTTTCAATCGATATTTTAAAAGCTCCGATTTTATGGCAAATACCTCAGAAGCAAAATTTAACACTTACGCCCCCTGGTGGCCAAAGTTTTCTTTACCAAAAATATGAAATTGTATGCAAAAGATTTTCCACCAGGAGGTGTATCCGCTGAAGAACAAAATAAATTCAAATCGGAGTTTTAGAAGAAGAGTTATCGAGGAAAAGGTAATTTACTTTTTCGCCTCCTAGCGGAAAATCTATGCGTAATTTGAAAAAGTAACTATATCTAAAATGCTCTTCGATATAAATGGAATCGAAAGATATTTTTTTTTAATCGGATGTTTAGAAGCAAATATGTGGAATAAAACGTATTTTTGAATTCGACATCATCTGCATTTGCGCCCTCTACCGGCGAAATTGTGCATCGTAAAAAAAAAAAAACGAAATAAAGGATCACCATTTGCATATTTCATTTTCATTTCATTTCATTTATTTATTCATTCAGTTGCCACTACAGCAACTAGAAAAAGGAGGGAAAAGGCCGTGAGGCCTGACATAGCCCTCCTCTCCCCAGAATACAAAAAAACAAAGCTTAACAGAAAGGCAAGCCAACACATATATGATAGGTACACGTACTTGCTCACAACCAACACATATAACAATGTGTTCCATCAACAATGGTCTTCCTTATATCTAGACAAACAGGTATCATATACACTTCACTATATAATCACATATATATTAATAAATAAACAACAAATAACGTTTGCACCCCACTCTATAATCATACTAACCCACATTTCTTCCATTTAGTCGAAACTGCCTATTGTTTACTAATTATTTCATAAGATATGCCTTTAGTTTTATTTTAAATAAGTTAAAATTATTAATTGATGTTAGTTCTTGGGGCAATGAGTTCCAGAATTTTGGGCCATTATAATTTATATTCATTTTAAGTTTCTCAGTTTGTGGGAACATTGGAATTAGTAGTGATCTATTCCTAGTATTGTGGAAATGAGTATGTATATTTAGTGTTATTATATCATTGTGTATACCATTTTTAATTCTTTTATACATTATTTTTCCCAAGTTGTAATCAAATAATTGCTTTATCGTTAAAATATTATATATATTGGTGTTCACTTTTGACCGAATATATAAGATTCGTTGAAAATTATTTGACGTTTTAAGGTCTATTAGTCTTATAAATCTATTTTGCAGTACCTGTAGTTTATTAATATTATATTGTGTGGTTTGTCCCCAGGTTAATATGCAAAAATGTATGTGTGTTATAACTAGAGTATGATATATAGAAATTAATATTTTTCGTGTTAAGTTTGGCAAAGTACTACTGACCATTCCGATATTTCTAGAAATCTTGTTACTTAAATTTTCAATGTGTTTGTTCCATTTCAAATCACTGTGCATAGTTGTACCTAGATAAGAGTGTGTTGAGACCATATCAATCCTGACTCCATTCATCAGAATCGGTAAATCGTATAAATGTGAAGCTTGTGAATTAGAGAAAATCATTAATTTAGTTTTATTAATATTAACAACTAATTCATTTGCATTCAGCCAATCTGTTATTAATTTTAGCTGAGTATTAGTTCTTAGTGTAAGCTCATTCATATCAGTTCCCTTTAAAATAATAGTTACGTCATCTGCATATAGGATTCTATCATTATCTTTTAATACAGCAAATAAGTCGTTAGTATATAAATTAAAAAATAAAGAACCAAGAACTGATCCCTGGGGAACCCCACAGTTTATGATTTGTAATATGGATCGATTCTGATGAATCTGGGTGTATTGCATTCTTTCTGACAAGTAACTTTTGAATAAATTATAGCTAGATCCCCGGTCCTATAATATTTAACTTATGAAGTAATATATCATGATTTAGGGTATCGAATGCTTTTGATAAATCAAGAAAGACTGCTATTGTTATTTGTTTTTGTAATAGATTTTGTTGAATTATATTTTGTGAATGTAATAGTTCAGTTGATTTATTTGGTACAAATCCGAATTGTCTGTGATGAAATATATTATGTCTTTGAATGTATGAAAATAGTCTGGTATGAATTAATTTCTCTAGTATTTTTGCGAAAATTGATAAGTTTGCGATTGGACGATAATTATTTATGTCGTTTTTTGACCCATTCTTATATTTCGGAGTGATTTTGGAGATTTTTAAGGCATCTGGAAATATTCCGGTTTCAAGTATATGGTTATAGATCTGCAACAACGGCTGAACTATGATATCTGCCACAAATTTTATGGCTATTGGAAAAAATTCATCGTAGCCAGGTCCGACATTTGTATTGATTTGGTTTAAAGCATGAGTAAGTTCAGTCCTTGTAATTTTCGACATATGAAAAGTATTTAGTCTTGAAAGATTTTGTAGGTATTTTGTATAGTGGATTCCTAAAAATATAAGTTGTTGCTTGGTCAATTGTGGTGACAATATAAAGTGACTGTTGACCTCATTAGCTATTGCCTGTTTATCAGTTATTTTATAAGTTGATTTGGTTAAATATTGCGGCGTAACTGGGCTGATATTTTCCCCCAGTAATAGATTCAGATGTTTCCATGTTAATTTAGGGTTATTTTGAGAGAATATATTAGTGTAGTAATTTCTTTTTAACTTCCGAATATTTGAATTCAATTTGTTTCTATATGTTTTAAAATTCTGGAATTCGACTTGTAGTTTACTTTTAATAAATTTGGAATACAGTCTATTTTTTTTTTATTTATTCGATTTAAGAGATTCCTTGTTATCCATGGTTTCCTATTTTTTTTAATTTTATTACTTTTCGTTATTATTGGAAAAGCTTGATCGTATGAGTCTTTTAACAATATTGAAAATAAGTTATATGTTATATTTGGATTTTCCGCTGGGAGGAAATTTTCCCAATTTATAGTTTGAAGCAGGTTCCGAAATTTTCCAGGTTATTAGAATTTATTAATCGTGTTTGTTTGTTTATTAACTGTTTCTTCACTGCATGTGTATAAGCGTAAACTGTGAAGATTGGTAAATGGTCACTGATATCATAATTTATAACTCCTGATAAAATTGACTCTTGTGGAGCATTTGTGAGCGATAAATCAATAATCGTTTCTGTGTTAGGTGTAATTCCCGTTGGATGTAATATTGTATTGATAAATCCAGCAGCAGTTAATATTTGAACAAAGTACTGAGTCTGTGAATCAGTAACAGAAATATTAATATTGAGATCTCCCAATAAAAATCCCCTTTTCCCGGTTAAATTCACATAATTGAATGCCTCTATTAATTTTTCGAAGAACTGAGTTGTATTTGATCCTGGAGGGCGATAGCACACCATTATAATAGTGTGTTGATCTTCTATTGACAAAATTTCTATGGTAGAGCCAGTAAATGTTAAGTTTTTATTAATTGTATATTCATGATAGGTATCCTTAACGAAAATGGCCACTCCACCTCCTCTTGAGTGGGTTATATTTTGATAAAAAATCTTATAGCCATCCAAGCCAACACTATAATTTTCACTGGGAAACCATGTCTCTGTTACTCATAAAATATCTATTTGTGAATTAGTAACCTGAATTAGTGCCTCACTAAGAGTTAGTTTATTTAGTAAGGATCTCGCATTAATATGAATAATTTTCAATGAATTTGTGGAACTTTAAGAAAAGATATTATTTATTTGTTGTGTTGTATATAAATTATCTTGCATTAAATTTGTCTATTTGCTAGCTATTTGTTAGTAAGAATTATAATCTTAAGTTGTAAGAGTTCAAAAGCCACTCCCTGCAACATCTATAAAAACGATAGTGTGATTTCTCCTTCTTTATCAATAATAGGATAGTGTCCGTACTTATGGGTATATAAATTAAAAATAGTTGCATATAAATTACCTTGCATTAAATTTGTCTATTTGCTTGCTGTTTGTTAGTAGGAATTATAATCTTAAGTTGTAAGAGTTCAAAAGCAACTACCTGTAACATCTATAAAATAGATATGTGTGATCTCCCTTTGTTTATCAATGATAGGATAGTATATCACAAAGTCACAATGCAAATCATTTCACCATAAGCACAAACACTAATCATTCTAACATTTCAGGTAAGTATCATATCTCAATTTGATACACAAAAATATTCATTATATACAAAAAAATAATAATAATAACAAGCTTCCCAATGCAAAAAGGATTTTTCAAATCGAACTAATAGTTGCAGAGAGATCGTGGGTACAGACGGACGGACGGACAGACAAACCGATAACAGAAGTACGATCTTTTTTTACAAAAGACGTGCTAAAAAAGAAAAACGTAGTTGCAAAAATGCTCAACGTAAAATGTTGGGCTTTTGATGTTATGCGTGAAAAAACTATTATGTTTGTGTTCCTTTAGTCAGATTGAAGACTAAAGGGAAAATTTCCTGAAACATTAATTTTTAAGACCGGTACATGAAATACTTTCGTAAGCACAAGAGCAAAGCTTTAGAATTCCCCGATTTGTAGATATCATTGTAGGTAACTGAGAAAAGAAAACTGAAAACTAAGGATGTAATCTTTTGACATTATGTAAGGACGAAAAATATATCTAAAAAAACAAAAAACCGGTCGATTTATTGTGGTGTGCGGGAATTATACAATATCTTACTCGCGAAAATATTTCTCAGCGTAAACACCCCAGTGCTCCATTGGCGTCATCAGGAGCGGCGAATCTCCAGTCAGCCAGTGGGCCCGCTAGTTCTGACGTCACAGACCAGTCCGGAGGCTTCATTTTTACTCTTCATGGGGTTTTGACTTCACGCACGTAACAAATGGCGGTGACGTAACCAGTTATGAACCTCGGTGGCGAAGTAGCAGAAGCGCCACTTATAAGCACTCTATCGGCACTTGTTCTGTTGTAGCAGACGACGCAGGCCAAATGCGGAAGTACACTGATATACCTGTCTAGTAACGTGTAGCACCACTTTTCGCCCTGATGACGGCGGCGATTCGTCTCGCCATGGACTCGACAAGACACCGGAAGCGTTGGGAAGCCATACGGATCCACGATCCCTGAACAAGCTTCCACAGTTCACGAAGATTTGATGGAGGGGGGGGGTCAGAGCCTCGAACATCTCTCTCGGTGGCATCCCAGATGTGCTCGAAAGGATTAAGATCAGGTGACGTAGCTGGCCAAGGAAGCAAGGTCACGTTGGTGGAGTGTTCATCCAACCATTCGGATACAATTCGGGAGCGATGGCACGGTGCATTGTCTTGTTGTAGGATGAGGTCCCCAGTGAGATGTTGAGACACACAAACGGGAGCAAATGGTCGTCCAGGATATCCCGGTAACGTTGACCTGTGAGGGACAATGTCACACGTACCAGGGGTCCCATTTCAGTCCACCGAAACAGTCCCCAGACGAGAATGCCACCCCCACTAGCTTGAAGAGTACCCTGCTGGCAAGAAGAATCCATCGCTTCATGTTGTTTACGCCGTACGCGTATCCTGCCATACGCATGCACCAACGTGAATCTCGACTCATCAGTCCAGGCAACATTTTTCCACATGTCTAGGGTCCAGTGGCGATGTTCCCGCGCCCATGCTAATATTTGCACCCTGTGATGTGCGGTCAGCCCGGTACCCTCGTGGGATGATGGCTTCTGTACCCCATAGCGAGGAGATGGTTCTGGAAAGCGTGTCTGCTTACACGTTTTTGTGCACCAGCGTTAAATTGCCGAGTGATTTCTTGCACTGTGGCCTGTCTATCCGCTGTTACAATGCGAGCTAGCCGACGATGACCCCGCTCATCCACACGCTGTTGTCCACGGCAGTTGGCCCTTGCAGGGAGGGTTTTACCGGATTCGATGTACTCACGGTGCACCCGTGACACAGTGACTCGTGAAAATCCAAGTACCTGCATGACTTCCGAGATGGAGTGACCCATTCGTCGGGCCCCGACAATTTGCCCACGATTAAATGCTCTTAGATCCTTCGTCTTACCCATACTGCGTCCGACTCTTACTGATTCCCGTCGCATCACTCCTTATATTGTCGGATCACTGCATACGTCATGTCGTTTCCGTTTACAGGGCCGCCCACAGCGCCACATTTGCATAACGCCAGCTGTCTCTTATTCAATTGCTCTTCAGTGTAGTTAATAAAAGGGATAAATAAGCAAAATAGAATGGTCTTTGGTTTAATTTTAGTCTACAAGGAGTACTTTAAGCCGAAATAAATAAATAATGGCTTGAACAATCCCTTTCTGCTAAAAAAAGGGGCATGAATTTGCCGATTTTTCAAAAATTGCAAAATTTGGGGCTCTGTATCTCAAAAGAGGAAGGTATGAAAAATTAAACTTTCACAAAATCCTCTTCTGCGTGTCTGTAAAGAATTGTAAAAAAACCCTACTTGTTTTTTAAAATATTTTGTTAATTACATATAGTCAAAGTTGCAAAAATTTGCAAATCGTATTTCACTTAAAAGATACACACATGCATATCACTAAGCTGTTTTCTGAGATTCAGAGGTTAGCTTCACAAAGAAATACAAACCGCCAGATAAATTTTGAAATGATTATTTGCTTACTGTTGCCGTATCGAATTTCTCCATTTACAGCGATCTTTACACACAACTCGGTCTTCACTGACATCCATCCCATTGAACCTTCTATCCTTCATAATCTTTTTGTCATGCAGACACTCCTGAATCTGATCCTCCCTTGACTTCTTTGGCCTTTCTCTTCCTTAAAAAATGGGCGATGATCATACGTTTTTCAATTACAAACCAAGAATTATGGTATATGAAATAAAACAAGATTAAAATAACACAATACACGACAAATGTATAATAATTTAATCTGAATTTAACAAGTTGGATCTGAGCAAAAATGCTTGTTCTCTACTAATTGGTTTTAGAAAGATACTATGAGAAACAAGAAAAGATGCAGTTCATTAGAAAAAATAAAGAAAAAATGTTTTTCACTATCACCGAAGTTATTGGAAACAAGGAACATGATCAGAAAAATTATTAAAAAAATAAAAATATGATAAGAGTGGAGTAACAACAAAAGAAAAAACACTTGATCAGAAAAATGGCAGAACGTCTTCATCGCTGCTACAGCAGTATTTTCTCCGGTTTTTCCAATCGCTGGCCACCCTATCTTAATGTTTTGTCCTTTTTGTTAAAATTGTTATTGCAGGAAAGAATTCTAGTATTACTACCGGACTTTTATGAAAAATAAAAACACAAAAAAATGGAGTACTTTCCAAGATCTGGGAAGAGAAATAAAATTGTAGATCGTTTCAGGGTCTGTGATAACTCTGTCACTTGACCAGAGATACTTAAGACATCCAAAACATATTGAGAAAAAGTCCAAGAAATGCTACGATATTGAAAATATAAAAAAAAAAAAAAAAAAAAACAACAAAAAACACTCCCCAAAATGTTTAATGAATATTACAACTTTGAAAACAAACTACGCACGTCATTAAAAAGATTATTTCACTGAGCTTTTCAATTTCCGTAGAATATTTGATGCTATCCGTAGTGGACAGATGATTACCGTAGATACTACGGAGAATCCGTAGTAGTTGAAGCCTCCGTTGAGAAACAACTGCGTTGTTCTCTGTAAAATTCTGAGTAGCCAAATTTCAATAATCTAGCTGTTACATCCTATGATCAGCCCACGCTGGAACTCGGAAACGTCACGTCCTTTCGGCATATCTGCTTCAAAGTTATTGATAACACGACAGAACATCTTAACTTTGCAGTGGTGGCCAAACTTGTGGACGCTTTTTGAAATTTTCATGTTTTGCAAATTTGCAAGCTTATAAGAAATGTTATTTTGCCCTAAATGTAAATGTTTATATGTCATTTTAAAGAAAATTTTATGCTGAATTCCATACAAAAAACAGAATGCAAATATATGCAGTACAAAAAGAGTTATGCTTTCTTTAGTTCAAAAAAGAAGCAGAAGTGTGATTCAGTTAAGACGCGTATTGTAAGTACAAACCCTACTGGCCAATCACAGTCCTTGTTCTGGGGACCAATCAAATTTCAGTAGCTGCGAAACAGCGAGAAGTTGAGGAAAGTCAGTTTTGCTGTTTGTACTGTAGCGTTAGCGGTGTAAATGAAGCGTAATTGTAGATTGTGTGAATATTTTTAGTATTTCTTTAAATCTAACGTGTAGATAATAAGTACAGCAATGGCACTAAAGAAAAGAGTTGATTGGTCACCCACGAAAAGGACCAGGATTGGTTTATTACGTGAATCGGGTCTTTCTTATGCCGAAATTGCAAGTCAAGTAGGTGGGTCAGTGACAACATCTGTTGTACGAAAGTGCTCTTTACGTTACCAGGGAACAAAGTTACTGAAAAACAAACCAGGAAAAGGCCGAAAAGAGTGCACAAAAGTTGTTGATGACAAAAGAATAAAAAGACTGTGTCTGAAGGACAGAAACATTTCATCTGAGGCTATCAGAGCTGAACTGTATTCAACTAGTGTTTCTGTCAGTTCAAGAACGATAAGGAGCAGACTATCAGATATGTGACTAAGAGGTAGGATTCCGAGAAAAAAGCCATATCTGAATCTACAGCAGCGCAAGAAACGACTGCAGTGGGCAAAATAACACATTGGATGGACAGACGATCAGTGGAAGCAAGTTATTTGGAGTGACGAAAGTAAGCTATCATTATTTGGTAGTAATGGCCGAAAATACGTGAGACGTAGAGTAGGAGAAGAGATACATCCTGACTGCATGGAGGCCTATGTAAAGCCCCCCCCCCCCAACATCCGTTATAATTTGGGCATGTACGGCAGCAAATGGCCATCTTCTTGTAATCGACGGCACGCTAAACGCAAGAAAATACATTAACACCATCTTGGAACCCAAACTGCTACCTTCCATCAGGGATCTTTTTCCCAACAATGCACCATTTTTTTTCAGCAGGATTCAGCTCCCTGCCACACGGCAAAAATATGCAATCAGTGGTTCACAACAAAGTCCATTCCATTGTTGACCTGGCCAGGAAACAGCCTTTACCTGAACCCGATAGAAAATTTGTAGCACCGTTTGAAAAGCCTTGCACGAATGAGGCGTCCATCAAATAAAAGGCAATTAATTGAGGCTATAATTGCTTCCTGGCATCACGTAATAACGAAGGCAGAGCTTCAAACACTTGTTTGCTCAATGAGACGTTGCTGTGATGCGGTTTTAAAGAATAAAAGCTACCCTACTAAATACTGATAGTACATTGAAATCGTAAGTGCATTACAGTATATTCAGCATGATTGTAATATTCCCCGCATGACTTTTTTTGTACAGCATGTATTTGCATTTTTTGAAATGGGGTCAAATGTTAGGGCACAGGAGTGAGATTTATTCCACAGCCATTATCCTCATAACTTGAGTACTAACTTGAGTAATGATTTCTGGTATGTTGGAAAGCTTGTCATAATCAATGCATTGCATGATTTTACTAACTTGTTTGTATTGAATTCAACATTAAATTTTCTTTAAATTAACATATAGACATTTGCATTTGGTGCAAAACAACATTTTCCATAAGCCTGCAAAGTTGCAAAACATAAAAAATTTCAAAACAGTGTCTATAATTTTTGCCAACACTGTATGTACGTACCTCTTGACTCACAGCGCACCTTCCTGCGCAAATGGTTTCTGCACTTATGCAAATGTTTCGTAATGTCCAAATACTTTTAATATAGTGTATACGAAACACAATAAATACCTGCATGATTCCTCCCGTTGGCATTTTTTGGAGCAGAAGGAAGAGGGGAGGCACTGGTTTAGATCCCATGCGTTTCCTTGAGAGTTATTTCTCTTTCTCAGTAAATGAAACATTGTTAACATTTGTATTGTATTTAAGGAACTCAAATTTCCTTAATTGTCATCCAATCTTCATGCACGCCTGGTGTGAGACTCATTGACCCATTTCTTTACCCTTGAACATGACCTATCATGTGGTTACAGGATGAACACATATCAAAGTTCGGAAGCCATTGTTTCTGAGTTAACAAAGAAATTTCATTGAAGACAGTCTGAGCATTACAAAGTCTGCCTTAGAGGATTAACTTTAACTATTATAATAAGGAATTAAAAGGAGATAGGGGAAATGCAGCACATGGGAAAATTTATTCAGATGCCTTTCTCCCTTTAGTTATAATGAAATGTGCGGAAAAGAACTTCGCGTTCATCAGTGTGGTCTTTGTTTAGAAGACACACGCCTGTTGGTTTCCTGTTATAAACAAGTTAGTAAAATCATGCAATGCATTGATTATGATACGCTTTCCAACATACCAGAAATCATTACTCAAGTTATGAGGCTGTGGTATAAGTCTCGCTCATGTGCCCTGTCCTTCGACCCCTTTTCGATGATATTCAACAGAACCGGTTCAGTATACCTCCGGAACAACATGGTAAAGTTTTGTCGCAATGGAAGCATTTTTATGTAAGTTATGATGCATAAGGGCAATGGAATAGATCTGCTCCTATGTCTTGACTTTTGACCCCAGTTCGTGCATTTTCAATAGGGTCCGTGCCCAGGTGGTCCCCTGCCACATACCAAAATTTCATCGAAATCGAACCATTTTTACGCAAGTTATGACGCATGAGGATAATGGAGTGGTTCCCGCTCCTTTGTTGTGATCTTTGACTCCATTTCGTTTCGTCCATTTTCAATAGAGTTCATCCTCAAGTGGTTCCCTACCACATACTAAAATGTGATCGAAATCGAACCATTTTTACGCAAGTTATGACGCATGAGGATAATGGAGTGGTTCCCGCTCCTTTGTTGTGATCTTTGACTCCATTTCGTTTCGTCCATTTTCAATAGAGTTCATCCTCAAGTGGTTCCCTACCACATACTAAAATTTGATCGAAATCGAACCATTTTTACGCAAGTTATGACGCATGAGGATAATGGAGTGGTTCCCGCTCCTTTGTTGTGATCTTTGACTCCATTTCGTTTCGTCCATTTTCAATAGAGTTCATCCTCAAGTGGTTCCCTACCACATACTAAAATGTGATCGAAATCGAACCATTTTTACGCAAGTTATGACGCATGAGGATAATGGAGTGGTTCCCTCTCCTTTGTTGTGATCTTTGACTCCATTTCGTTTCGTCCATTTTCAATAGAGTTCATCCTCAAGTGGTTCCCTACCACATACTAAAATGTGATCGAAATCGAACCATTTTTACGCAAGTTATGACGCATGAGGATAATGGAGTGGTTCCCGCTCCTTTGTTGTGATCTTTGACTCCATTTCGTTTCGTCCATTTTCAATAGAGTTCATCCTCAAGTGGTTCCCTACCACATACTAAAATGTGATCGAAATCGAACCATTTTTACGCAAGTTATGACGCATGAGGATAATGGAGTGGTTCCCGCTCCTTTGTTGTGATCTTTGACTCCATTTCGTTTCGTCCATTTTCAATAGAGTTCATCCTCAAGTGGTTCCCTACCACATACTAAAATTTGATCGAAATCGAACCATTTTTAAGCGAGTTATTGTGCGGACAGATGGACAAAGCTGGAGCACATACGCTTTTTCAACCTACGGTTGGAAAGCGTAAAAAATAGACGGTGTCTTGGAAATGAGAGGGAGAATCACATACATACTTAAAGCTTCAATATTTTTACAGTGTGGTAAATCATTCATCACAAAGTTACAGGTGGTCCGCAATTTACGTCCGTCGTACTTACGACCTCCAACACTTAAGCTAACTTTCTTTTATGTCAGGGCTTTAAAGTTGAGCATTAAACTTCCGGAGCCGCATGCACGTTTCCACGCATCTTTGCAGTCAATACATTTTTAACCTGTGTGCCCCCAGTCAAACCTCCTGAAGAGTAAGAAAGCTTCCGAACTGGTCTGTGAAGTCAGAGCTAGTGGGCCGACCGACTCCAGCCTTGAGCTCTCTGCTCCTGAAAACGCCAACGAAACACCGCGCTGTTTACGCAGAGAAATAATTTCTCAAGTGCGATGTTAGACCATTTGCGCACACAGCAATAAATCGACCATGTTTCTTGTCTCTGTAATTTTTATCCTTAGATAACATCGAAAGATTACATCTTTAGCTTTAATTTTTTTCTCAGTTTACAGCAATGATACTTGTAAATCAGGGAATTCCAAAGTTTTGCTCTTGTGCTGGGAAATGATTTCATATATGGGTCTTAAAACTAAATATTTCAAGAAATTTTTCCTTTTGTTTGGAATTTGGCTAAAGGAGCACAAACATAAGTTTTTTCACGCATAACGTGAAAAAGACCAACATTTTACGTTAAGCATTTTTGCAACTACGATTTTTTTAAGTGCCGTTAATGGCAAATTGGTAGGACTGTATGAACATAATTATTTCACTTAAAACATTTAGAAATTCCCTTTTCGTTCGATTCACTAAAATGAAAGAAAAAAAAAAAAAAAAAGGTTTTTCCTTAATTACGTAACGAACACGAAAGCAAAATTTCCGATTTAGTGAGTATATTTCTTGATAATACGGTAAGATGTGTGCTCAAATCTTACAAATACTTGTAGAAGGTAAATTAAAAATTATAAATTAAAATCATTTAGGAAAAAGTTCTTTGTCAAATGAAAATGGAATGTATTAATTTGGATATCTTCGAATTAATGCACATAACACTGCAAATTTTATGCTGGAAAATCTGAATGCAACATTTTTTTCCATTTTTCAATGTCTGTAAAGATATAAATTAACGCATTAACAGATTCCTTAAAATGCGGAAAACACATGCATCAACAAATATGTTCCTTCATTATGCATAAGTACTTTCTTTTTTGCACAATGTGCTTCTTGCAGGGAGAAACGTTTTACTGCCAATATTTCTGGAACTATCCGTACACATGTGACTATGAATGTAACTAGAAATTAAAGTGCTGCTTTGCAAAAGAATTCAGTGTAAGCAATTCAAGTTCATAGTTCTCTAATCCGAACCTCAATCTCTACCACAACTTAATTTCAATTAAATTGTACATTCACTAACTTAAAAAAATTGTAAACCCATGAATATATTTACATACATACATTTTACCTTATCAGCCAGTAAACTTCAGGGATCGTGCTGAAGTTTATAATGAAATAAGTGAATTCTTTCGGACACATTCCTAACTTTCGGATACATTTGTTGGACATTCCAATAAACTTTTCTTTGGGCTAGCCTTCAGATTATCAGCGCATCAAGTAGTTCTGTACATTTCGTGTTAATTCTTGTTTTATTAGGACACTGACACACAGCAATTTTGTGAAGAAAAATGATATGTGTTTTACGGAAATGAAATGTTGATTAATAAATAACGTAATTATTTATTGGAAGTTTCTTTGCCTGGTTAACATTAGTACTTGATGCACTGATAATATCTGTACATCTCCTTTGTTTTGTTTGTTTTCAATTTGAACACTACTAACTACGAATTTTGTAAAGAAAAATAACATTTATTTCATAGAAATGAAATGTTGAATGGTAAGTAATGTCATTATTTAAACCACAACAAATAATGAGCTGATAATCGGAAGGCTAGCCCTTAAATTTTACTCCGTCAATCAAAATAACGACTAACAACTCACTAAATTATAGTTGTATGTACAACGAAAGCAGAACACGCTATCATGAGAACAATTAGGCTTAGCTAACCTTTGAATTCACGGTGAGTTCAAAATTCTTTATTCGTACGGAAGAAATCCATCTTCTTCGAAGGCTTTCACCTTCAGGAAAGCTGAAAACAGTGGCTTTTGGATGTGCTTTGTAATTAAATCTACATAAAGGCACTCAATATTTTCCAGGCATCTCTCTATTCTAAAAAAAGCAAATGCCGCCGCCGCTGCTGCCGCTGTTTTAGAAATTTCGCGACACTCTTGGTTTCCTAGCTCGCAGCGCAAAACGTATTGAACACAAAAATAAGAAATTTATATCGTTTGTAGAGAATTGATCGGAGAACACGCTGAAATAAACCATTTTCTGATTCCAGCGATACTTCAAGAGCTATTGTATTTCAAAGTTAAGGTAAGCAAAAAGTGCTCTCAGGTCGCGTTCCGGACACACTAACAGCAACAGAAGCACGGAACTTTGTAGGCATGTAGTGCCGTGACCGAATTTTCGCACCTCGTCACCCTTTTTTTGAATCTCGATTTAGTTTACGAGAAATTAAATTTCTAAATTTCAAAAAGTTCTCTATTTCGCGATGGGATCCATTAAAAAAACTGATATATGGCAAACTATAAATCATAACGCTTTGCAATTTTTTCTTTTTTTTTTTGATTGGAGGTTTAACGACCATCGTGAGCAACTCAATGGGCTATAAGCAGTCGCCCGTCCCTAATTTAGGCTCACTGGTTCCACGGAAGGGAGAGAACCAGTGCCGTAAGACAAACACAACATCCATGCCTCACCGGGATTCGAACCCGGACCCCGTTCGGACGAATGATCAGAGGCCATCGCTTAGACCACTGCGCCACCGTTTGCAATTTTTACAGCATAAACTTACAACATCCCTTTTTTACAAAAAAAAAAAAAAAATTAAGAAAAAGTCATTTTCTGATTTTTAAGCATTTTTTAAAGACGCAAAGCAAAGAAACTAACGGCTCGTCTGTCTTCACGATAACCACAGAGGAACGTTCTGGTCCCGTGACCTGCTGCCATGGTGACGCAGAGAATTTGTTATGCATATGCTTTGTTGGTAAAACTATCTCAGTTGTTTAGGGTGGATGTCAAGTAATTTTTCTTCCTATACTTCCAATGGAAAAACTTCTGTACACATTTTCTTCACAATTAATGCGTTCCCAAGGATGAAAATTTGAACATCGATTAAAATAGCTTCATTTTATAACTTGGAACACTTAATATTTTCTGAAACATAACCATTATTATGCGATCCAACGTTTGTTTGCCTACTGACGTCATCAAAGTACAGGTCTCACCATCTTTTTTCTGGACAATTAATGCGTTCCCAAGGATGAAAATTTGAACATCGATTAAAACAGCTTCATTTTACATCTTGGGATACTTAATAGTTTCTAAAACATAACCATAACGATGCAATCCAATGTTTGTTTGTCTACTGACGTCATCAAAGTACAGGTCGCGCCATCTTTTTTCTGGTTCCAACACCACCAAAGTAAAAGTTATTGATTTTTAATATAATTATGGTTATGTTTTAGAAAATATTAAGTATTCCAAGTTATAATATGAAGTTATTTTAATCGATGTTCAAATTTTCATTCTTGGGAACACACTGATTGTGAAGGAAATGTGTACAAACGTTTTTCCATTGTAAGTATAGGAAGCAAAATTACTTGACGTCCACCTTAACGGTTTAGCATAACGGTTTACGGTTTACGGAAATGCTTTTTGGACCACTTTTGTTTTCCTTAGTGGTAAATTTAGTAAGTGCTATAAATTCAAACGGCAAAAGTCCGACCTTCCAAAAATTAACGACAGTAAAAAAACTCTGAAACTTCTTAATAACAAGCCTTATTTGCTTAGACATGCAATAAAAATTGAAATTTATATGAATTTTCCAGTTTTTATTTCATGTGATATACTCGGAGATTGGGCTGCAGGGCCCGAGCGCTAATCTGGAAACGAGCGTAGCGAGCCTAGAGGCGCAGCCCCTAGTGTTGTATAAAAACGCTAACTCACGTGCACGACTACCGAAAGCTCAAAACTGACCAATGCCGCATGAACGCGCAGCTAATATCGGCATTCCCCTTACGTTTGCTCTTTGACTTTTCTGGAGAGAGGGATTGCGATGGCCTTCTGACCGTGACGTCACACCCCTTCGCAGTTCGCGTGCTGGGGCTTGCTCTTCAGGGGTTTTGCCTCAGTACCCAGTGAAACAAAAAAATCGACAGACTGAACCCTGGTACTCTTTTGTAGATAAATTATGCTGGGCGACTTTCACATGCAAAGATCTTTGTGGGTGTGTAACAAAACGAGTGACTCGAGAGTATGCATTTTTTTACGTACATTCATTGCACTTATTCGCGTCACTCACGACTACACCGAGGGACAATCCGGCACATACAAAGTGGAATTAAATCATAACAACAAACAATAAGGTTTAGTAATTCCTCACATTGAGCGGTACTTAGGTATAAGTGGATTAATGAATGCTACTGTAGTAAAACCAATGAAAGATGATATGTGAGTCATGAAAGTAAATATTTACTGAACTACGGCGGCGGGAAAACTAAGTATTTCGACTGTTTAGTTATTCAAAAACAATATTTCTTCTTCTTATTATTATTATTATTATTAATAATATAATTGAGATTTAGACGAACGTTAGAAATGACCCTGACACCGATAAAATGTGATGTACCTTCGAAAGTTCATCTGTGCATGCGCAAGTTAAAATCTGACCTCAAGATAAAAATTAAAAGCTGATTCGCAAGTATGTTAGTGAAGGAGATTAGTAGTCTAGGATATCTACAGGTTACGCCACGTCGTGTTCTACATCATTTTAAAGCTCCCGTCAACAGAAGGTAGCCAGCCGCCTCTCCCTTTGGGGTGGACGAAAAGAAGCCAAATTTTACTAGGACACATACTTTACTACTGTCGGGAAAAATGCATAGCAACAAAATGCATTTTTGTAATGGCTTTTATCACAGTTTGCATGAGGTTCTCGTAATTTACGCAGATTGCAATGAAATATTGCAACGTTTATGTAAAACTTGATGAAATATATTGTTGTCTAGCAATGAAATTAACTACTGTGGTGCATCACTCCATGGAACAGCATACGGCGCGATCAGATATCAACAATGGTTTTGACAATGATCCGCCATTAACCAATTTCGTTACAGGGCAACTGTTTACTTGGGATTACTACTGTCGAGAAAGATGCATAGCATCAATGAAGGAGGTAATCTTACGAATATATTAAATTCACTCGCCTGTAATTAGATACACTTTTTCTTTCAGTAAATACTAAACTCATTGTCACAAAAATTAAAATAATATCTCAGATATAACTGACTTTCCAGGTGAAATCATCAAAGAGACATTGCTCTCAGTGGATGCTCATTGTCGAAAGAATCTGATTTCACTAGCAGCAAATTTAAAAATCGTAGCTGTTTTTTTACATTTTTAATAAGATTTGATTGTCTCAAACACTGGATCAAGAAGTTTTCCCATTATTTCAAGCTTCCTGTTTTGAGCTCATGCGGGTAGGATTGACAAAACCGGCCAAAAGAAAAGTGGATCAGCAAACGAACTCTGGGCGTTATTCAATTTTGTACGACGTGAAAATTGTTCAAGCAGCATGAGAATGAAATTACTGATTCCCATTTTGTCTAAATTGATTTGGGATTTTGAAAGCTTTTAAGAACAGGAAGTATAGTAGGGCATTGTTGGTAGGAACGTGAAATAAACTAGCCATCGAAGTTTCCTCTGACATTGTGGCTGAGTTATAGAATTGTCATATTGGATAATTCTCCGGAAGACAGTGAAAGAGCAAAAAATAACAGAAGTAGATGTTATCCCCCAAGCAGTGGCGGCTTGTAGTTTAGCAAGCAGGTAGAGCAGATGTAACGAAAATAATATACACTGCTAGCCACCCAAAATGCAACACCAAGAAGGACACGAGATAGCAAAGCCAGATTTACTGGACACATAACAACAGATACAAAGATGAAACGATTGAGCTTACAGGCCCGTGCGACTTGCGGAACACGCAGACATATATAGTTCGTGTGGCCCCCATGGCTGGCAATAACGGACGCTACACGCCGCGTTATCGAACGAAAGAGGCTTTGAATGTGGGCTTGGGGTATGTTGGTCCAGGCTGCTTCCACACGTTGCAACAGTTCATCAGGCGTAGCCGCGGGTGGTGCTTGCCGGGCCACTAGGTTGCAGATCAGCGACCAGACGTTTTCGATGGGCGACATATCGGGAGAACAGGCGGGCCATGGCAGCAGTGACACCTGGTGGGCCGTGAAGAATTGTTGCACGAAGCGTGCCACTTGCGGGCGCGCATTGTCCTGTTGAAACGTGGTCGCTGGCAGGTCCTTCAGGTAAGGGAGGACTACAGGCTCCAAAACGTCGGAGATGTAGCGGTGGCTGTTGAGTGTATCGGCGATGCGTACCAGAGGGGTGCGGGTGTCATATACAATTGCACCCCAAACCATAACGCAAGGCATTATGACCGGTATGGCGATCATAATGCAGGCGTCATAAAGTCTCTCGCCGCGGTGCCGCTACACGCGGATCCGACGATCGTGGTGTTGCAGGCAGAAGCGGGATTCGTCGGAGAAGACAATATTGTGCCATTCCGTAGTCTAGGTGCGGCGTTCAACGGCCCACTGCCGCCGCACTCGCCAGTGGTGTAACGTCAATGGTAATCGGAGCAACGGGCGCCGTGCGACAAGTCCCTCCTCCTGCAGAAGAAGTCGAACGGTACGTGCTGACACAGGTTGTTGCGCAACACACCCTAATTCCTGCGCTAACGTTCGTGATGTGGCGGTGCGAGCCGTCAATGCCCGCCGCACAACATGCCGGTCCTCTCGTTTGGTGGTGTGCCGCGGCTGCAGCAATCGCTCACGTCGGTTCGTCCGTCCGTCCCTCCTGCACCCACAGAATTCATACTCGCCTCACTGTGGCTGGATGTCGTCCCACACGGGCGCCAATGTTTCGGTACGATAAACTGCCGTCCGTCCTTTGTCGAACTCTGAAACGTGCTGGAATGACTGCCGTATTCTGCGACGAGGCATCAGGAAGCTTCTTCCCACGCACAGATTAGGCAGCACAGCACACTTCCACTACTTACACCTCGCCTTCTGCGCACCATTCTTATAGTGCTTCTCAGTGGCGTGCCGGGCGCACATGATTTGCATATGTCCTGCAATGCTAATCGTTTGCATGTCCTCTCGCGGGCGACGCATGCTGCGAATTTCAGGCCAATCGGATGCTTCCTTCTTGGTGATGCATTTTGGGTGGCCAGCAGTGTATTAATACTATGTGAAAGTCCGTCAAAAATAACGGCGAAAATAAGATATGTGGTGTAATATTTTAGCAACCAGGAATTCTTGCTTCTCATGATGTTCAACTGTGAAAGTATGCTTCAAGAACATTACAACAATAAAAAAGCACTTTGGTTGAGGCAGAGATTCGGCAGTTAAAATAGGCAAGAGCTCTTTGCACTGAACCTCCAAAGTGGAACAAACGTTCAGACGTTCAGACAGAAGAAATTATTTTTTAGAGATTTTAACATGATTCACAATTGTATCAAAAGTACCACAAGAAACAAGATAATAAAAAATCCAGGATTGGAGGTCGAGTTTGATTCATCATGTCCTCGCAGAGCGAGTTCAATTGCGACACGAAAACGAATACAGCTTATAAGATGTGATAACATACGTTGTGAGGCACATGTCAAACCGGCAAACTTGTAGCAGAGACAAAGTCCGTCTGTATAGCTTAAGTAGAGAAGCATTCGACTCCAGGCCAGAAGGATGGGGGTCCGAGCCCTGTCACCGTCAAAGGCCTTTTAAGTTTGTTCCACACTTCGTCTGGAATTAGTCAGAATTCCATCTTCTACAGTGAGCTCTCCTTCAATCGTGGTTTTCCGGCTAATCCGTAAAACCACGATTGAAGGAGAGAACATACACCATTTTGCACACGCGGAATGGCGAATCGATGTCGTCAGGGTTTACGAGGTTCATGCCACACTCGTACATGATTGTTACCGACTGTTAAAATGATCCGGGTTTCATCCGTAAATAGCACGTTGTGCCAGTTCGCCGGCGTCCATGACAGATGGAAATTTGCCAACTGGCGCCGTGCTTCCCTGTGGCATGTCGTCAGTGGGTGTTCCCGCCGTGGGCGTCTTGGACGCATGTGTGACTCATGCAGCCTATTTCACACGGGCTGTGTCGACACGACAGTTCCGGTGGTTGATGCTAGGTAGAGCTCGGACGCTGTAGCAGTGAGTTTCTTGAGCACCGTAAGTCGAAGATACCGGTCATCACTCGGTGTAGTTACTCAAGGAAGACCTGTTTTTTGCCTGTCGTTTACATTTCCATATTCCTGGTAACGTCGCCAAGGACACTAGTATGGCAGCACCCAACTTGCCATGTAACTGCACGCAACAACATACATTGTTGTCGCAAAGTCACGATCCGAGCACGATCAAACATTAGCCATCTGTGTGTTCGCACTGCCTTTCCTTTCTGGCATGCGATGTACAATTTTCTCATCTTTCTGCACAAACCAATGGCCGTGCAGCCAGCTGGCAGCAATTCGCATGTTACGAGGCCACTAGAACGGCTACCAGCTTCATTCGCTGGTTCTATGCAAATGACCTATGTAGTGCTCGTTCTGCTTTGATCAGCGTTTTCCTTCTCCATTCTGCTGCAGTGTGCGTAACCTTTTTTTGGCGTGTGTATCTTAGCTAGGTATACCAATCATACATCTTTCCATGCTTCTTTGAGTTGTTCTCAGCTTGTGTATGCCATATTTAATTAAGGTACATGTCCCTGATCCATATGTAAGAACTGGAAGGATGCATACTTTTCTTTCAAGACATAATGGTAAATTGCTATTTAAAATCGTGCTGTTCCTTTCAAGAGCTCTCCAACCAAGTTTTATACGTCTATATTTCTTCTTCTGTGACCCACGTTTGATATATGTTGTCCAGGGTAAATATAGCCATCGATTACTTCCAGATTTTCTATGTGCGATGTGTAAATAAATAAAAGAAGATAAATCCGAAGGCACAAACACAATCTAAGCCGAGAGAAACCGATAAATTGAAAAACCTATTCGCGGAAATGAATGCTGCATAGCAGGAAATTTCAACAGAACAAATCAGATGTAAAAACAATTTGTTTTAGTAAATTCGTGAAAAATGCCAGAATAGAATGGTTTTCAACCAGGATTTCCAAGTGCGTAGAACAGCGGACGGAATGGAGCAAAATTATACAACATTTAAAGCAATTTTTCTTCCAGAAACCAGGCTCTGAAGTGTAATGAAAATCTGAAACGCAGAGACCAATGCATAAGATTTTTTCAGTGGCATTTCTCTAATTTCAGGTTAATTGAGCTTACATTTAAATTTGTTGTACATTTAAATTAACTTAAAAGCATTCAGAAGAACTTCCCTTTTTTTCAAAGCATTAACTTAAAAGCATTCAGAAGAACTTCCCTTTCCTAAACTACGGTGCCCCACTGCTGCCCACGTGCTCACCCCGACCCCGCCCACTGCGGCCATGTGCTCCCGCACGGACGGATGTGGTCAATTATGACGTCAGTCGCCGCCATTTTTTCCACGTGTTCTTTCCGGCCATCTTTTGTACGCCACGTGTTTTGAGATGAGTCCTCGTTTTCTCCGACCATGCCACGTGTTTTAAGATGAGTCATCGTTTTCTCCGAGAATACCATTTTGTGTGCCACGTGTTTTGAGATGAGTCATCGTTTTCTCCGACCATGCCATTTTGTGTGCCACGTGTTTTGAGATGAGTCATCGTTTTCTCCGAGAATACCATTTTGTGTGCCACGCGTTTTGGGATGAGTCACTGTGTTGGGTGACATCGCCGTGCTAGCAAGCAATACTATGACATCACCAATACAGTCATGATGGGGTTTGCACAGACGCTGGAGGAATATTTCGTAAAAAGCAAATTAGGAGTTGACGTCATTTGAGATTATGTTAGACACATTAAGCTAAAAGACTGATTTTTTTCAATAACTTGATCATTTTGCAACGAATTTATTCTTTATTTTTTCTGCATAATTTCCCAGTTTATATACATAATTTTTCAACGTAACGATTCTTTTTTCTTTTCTTTGAGGAGATTTCACGCTCTTTAAACGGACGTACCAACATAAAGACGTTTCCCAAAAGTTTTGTGCAGCAGGCATAATCTTAAAACACGATTGTTTATTAATGTATTTACGTGTTCATGGAATTTTCTGTTACATTTTTTAACATTGTACCTTTTTCCACCATACAAAGCCGACATGTTTTATACATAGTTAAAATATTTTTTTTTATGTTTTCGTATTTTTTTTATTTCTTCATGATTAATCAGTGAAATGTACTGTAACGTACCAGGAGATGTGACGTACCTGCCAGAAGGACGCACACGACATAAAGGCAGATAGCAATTAGAATCAATGTCCGCGTAGCTTAATTGGTAGAGCAACTTGTTCCGGAATAAGCGGCCTCGGGTTCGAACCCCGGCGTAGACCAAAAATGACGGAGAAATTTACTTCGTTATAATGGCGCCCGAACTACCCGGATGACCCGACCGTTCAAAATCTCGCATTGGTGTGATGTTCTTTCCACACCGCGAGATAGGAAAAATATGAGCAGCACTTCGAAAAAAGAAAAATAAGGGGGAGATGATGTAACGTACCAGGAGATGTGACGTACCTGCCAGAAGGACGCACACGACATAAAGGCAGATAGCAATTAGAATCAATGTCCGCGTAGCTTAATTGGTAGAGCAACTTGTTCCGGAATAAGCGGCCTCGGGTTCGAACCCCGGCGCGGATAAAAATGACGGAGAAATTCACTTCGTTATAGTACCTTTTATTGCATTATCTTAATCTTTTTTTTCTAAATGTTTGCGCACTCGTTAAACTTTTCGATGTACCAACATTATTTTCTTTTCTTACTTTTCAAACTAACAACTACTTTTATCGAGGCTTTATTTTTTCAGATTTAAACAAGCAAACGTTTCTTCATTATTATTTCTCTTTCCTATGCAAACAACTTTTCTTACTTGCTTTTAATGTATGATTTAATCTGGTTTTCTATATAGCTGTTTCATGTTTGTGCAAGAAATATACAGATCTATAGCAGATATACATAAAATTCGTTCGTAACAGTATATTTTTTTTTTCCAGATTTAAACCAACATACGTTTCTTAGGGGCACTGCATAAGTACTGCCCCTGAAGAAGCCTTATGCAGTGGTTCCTGTGTTTCAGATTTTATTTTCATTCTCCTTTTCTTTTCACCTGTTTCATTTGAAAATCCAAGCCTGGTTCCTTGAAGGAAAATAGTTTTGAATCTTGTATAAGTTTTCTCTAATCTTCTGTTTTACGCAATTAGAACTTCAGGTTCAAAATTCATTCTTCGTAGCATTTTCATAGATTTACTGAAACAAATTCTTTTTACTTATACTACATACGCACTGCAATTTTCAATGGCAGTTTGCCATTATTTCTTAAAGAAAAGTGTTTTGCCATTGAATTCTTCACGGCCTTACTTATGGATCAGAGATATGGATTTTAGCTAAATAAGACGTGCGGGGATTGCGTACAAATGAAAGAAGCATGGAGAGATGCATGCTTGGTGTCACCAAAGAGGATAGGAAAAGAAACCCTCTAATTCTCGGTTAAGTATAACTGTCTGAACACTACACAAATCAGTTCTTAATAACTTCACTTTTAATCGAATCAGGAGTCACTCAAATAACTTCAGGAAAAGTTACTTACTATTAGTCTTTATTCAGCAAAAACATAGAACTCAGTTTTCAACAACAATAGTGAAAAAATTCAAATACCTGTTTGTTAGAGAACTTTTAACGAGAAACAAAAACACCAAGTCTAAATATTAAATACGCAGACGCCAAGAAATCCAAACTTCAAGTACTTCAATTTCCGCAACTACTATTATATCATATATTGGAATACTCCAGAAAGTATTGCTTACCTCTGAGGTTCGCTTCTGGAAAAAAATCATATTTCATACACGTTATTTGGTGCCCGTCGATGTCCTTGTCCTTCAGTCCGTGCCAAGATGTCTTGGTCCCTATTCGGTTCCACCTTCTTTGCTTACTCGAGTGTTGTGAATATTTAAAAACTCATGATGAATAGATGAAACTTCCTTAAAATACAACCACAAACGGTTAAAGTCTAGATATCACCGGTGATGCACTGTAGGTCACGTAAAAAAATTAAGTTCCCAAGAAAGAACCAAGCCTCCTCTAGCAGCATCAAGTTTTGGGAGAGAACACAAAAACACTCAATACAAAGCACACCAAAAACCAGGTAGAAACGGAAGAGTTTAAAATTTGGACATAGAACATCAACTAAAAACCATTAAAAATGCTCGGAATTTTTCGCCCAACACTGGGCATCCTCGGGAGCTTGGCGATGTCCCCACCGATGTTCGTGGGTCACCTTTCACCATTGGAGTGCGATACTCCGAGACTGCCTTTCGTCGGAGACACTGTCAGAGATACGTCGCAAACCATGCTGGCGCCATCTATGTGTTCAACCATTATTTAATTGTTGATGATCGCAGATACATTCGTTATCTTCGTATTTTCTTTTTCCTGTATTATTCCCTCCTCTTTTATGCCGATTTTTCAAGTGTTGTTCAGCTTCCTGCCTAATTAAATCTTTCCTAGTGATTGGATAACGTATTGGGGTCATTATGATTACATACTCTCTTCTTAATTTTACAAATTAAAATAGATTCTTCCATTCTCAGATGTCTCTCTGATCTATTATTCCTTTTTAACATCTTAATCTTTTCAAATTTTGGGTATGTTTGGTTATCCATACAAAATTGTACTAAGGCTGATTTGGCTTCTTTTTTTTGCCAGTTCGAAATATGTTGTGTAAGCCTTTTTTTTTTATTTGTTCTTAGTACTTCCTATGTAGGAGATTGGTGGTATGTGATCAGTAGGTATTTCACAAGTTCCTGAAGCCTCTAAAATCTTGTTTCCTGTCTTGTAATAACAAGACAAAATATTAGAAATGTCTTGTTCCCTTTTTTTTTCACATTTATATCATATACATTTAATATGATATAAATGTAAATAAGATATTTCTGTAGCAACATGCCACTTGTTATCATGAAATATTTTAAATTTCGATTTGTTATAAGAACCTTCTCATCGACATTTATATTTTACTGGGTTCTGTAGTTATTTCAAAAGTTATTTGAACTTTGTTCCTCCACTCCAGCAGGCATACCACGAAAATGCTACTTCATTTTTGTCCAGTAGTTCAGTAAAGATTTTTCCTTTTGAAATGGTACAGCAACAAAAATATCAAATACTATTTTCTTCCTGTGAAACGAATTGTATTTTTGCCAAAAGGAATAAATGACCCGAAAAGTTTGAGGGATGTAAAAGAACGAAGGTGAGAATAAAGAGAAAAATGTAGCAGGAAAAAGCAATGAATAGTTTTGAGGTGAAACAGATGGATACCATGCTTTTAAGGTCTTACCAAATATCAGTCACGTCAAAGTTTCTAAAAAGATGCCCCGGTTTCGAAAGCTTTTGCTGACCTCCTTTAGCGGTACTTTGTTGCAGCACTTTAAAGTTGTGTTATTTATCTATCATCGATTTACCACCGAAAGCAATGTAGCAGTATACGTGCCAGAACTCTAAAGTATTTTCCATTGAACAAACGCTTCGGTCTGGGTTCTGAAATCGGAGATTTTATTCATTTGGCTTTCGTAAAAATGCTCGCTTTGTAAACGTGAAATAAATTTTGCAAAATATTTTCTCATCAGCTATCTTTATATAAAAGCATCTGAGGATTAATCGCAAAGGAATAAAACGGGAAGGATAAATCCCCGGACGATTTCCATTTCCCTGTTCCGAATATTTACCTCTTTCTGCTCGTAGCTTCAACTATGATTAGTCTACCCAAATTCCGATACTATAATGAACACTTCACTGAAACATTTTATGGAGTAAAATGAAGGAGAATATTTAATATTTTGAGAATTGAAAAAACCAGGGAAACACAGCAAAAACTAGAAAGTAAGATCAATAATTTCGAAAAAACTAGAAAGTAAGATCAATAAAAACGAAACCCAACGATCTGTTCCTACTATAAATAAACAGTTAAAGAAGTAGGAGCGAATACAAGATGTCAAAGTTTACACTGGGTGATGAAATACTATGCGAAATAAACTGGATTAAATTTATGTCGAGAATGATCACTAAAATTAAATCCAGTTTAATTTTAAAGTCAGTCAATGATGCCCGTATGTATGGTCTTCAACACTTAACGATAGTTTATTATGAAAATTTAATATAACAGGAATGCCGCTGCCTCTGAAAGGCAAATTAGTAAAAGTAATTCATAACTGAAAATTACATATTCCTTCAAAGATATCTGAAATCATCCAAGTTTCATAAGAGCGAAAGATAATTCCAAGTGTATAATTAATGAATAACATGTTCACACACACACACAAACAAACAAACACACACACACACTACTCTAAAGCTCTAGAAAGCTTTGTCGTTCGTCTGGATGCTGAGCGGTTAGAATAGTAGCTCCTCGATACAAGGCCCAGTGTTGAAGTCTTAGGTAAGACAAGGATTACATATTTACTGGCGACGACCCATCAGAAATACTGGATAATAATAGAAAACTAAAAATAGAAATTGGAGCTTGTGAAAAATTTTCCCTGAAAAACAAAGCCAGTGGAAAAACTTCTTTGTGAAAAAATTTCAAAGAATCTGGAGTGTTCCACAATGAGGTGACATTTTTCTGAATTCTTTATCACCTAAGAAAAATTAGAAAAGCGGTTATTAATTCAAGAATGCTTTTCTCGCAAGAATTTTAACTCAAAACAGCTTTTCATGTGTTTACTTACTCGAAGTTTAGTGTTTAGCAATGATTTTTATAATAGATGGTGCCACATCACTACTCCCGTCATTCAACTTAATCATGAACAAACAAACAAACGAACATATGTTTTACGGTTATAGGAATTCTTTTGGTCTTGTTTTCACTCCTTTTACTGTCTTAAGAATTGAATCAAAAACGTGTGTCACATTGTAGTTTCTAAACCTGCTGAACCTGCGCCAGAGATGAGCGAATGAGGCAGCGCATTCCAGGAAAATAAAGATATAAAATTTTGAAGGAAGACGTTCTTATTAAATTTCCATAAATTTGTACTCTTGAGCAGCTGTCCCACAAATGAGTGGCCCAGTGGAAAAGAGGCACATTCCACAAAACACATTGTGTTCAAAAAAATAATTTTTACTAAAATTGTTGTCTCGTAAAAAATAATTGGAAACATGTAATTATTTTAACAGTACGTTAAAATTAATATTGTAGGAAGTTTATTTCCAAATTGATAAAATGTCAATACAGTGAAGAATCATAGGATGGTCATAGTGAAATGTATACACTGGTAACAAATTCTAAAGTTTGTTATGGAAATTACATGATATTTCAAAAAAGTAATAGTTATTAGAAGACCACAAATAATGTAAACTTCAGCACATGGCATTGCTTATTTTTTATATTATTTAGATATGTAAGTATGCCATAACAATGACATCATAAAAGTGTCAATGTTGGACTGCGCTTTTACTCAATGAAAAGAAAGAAATGCACCAGAACTTTCAAAGTCTGTTTGCATCCATCTCTTCATCAATGTTTTCTGTTTCTTCTGTTACAATAGTGATGTCACTTTTTAACGCATCATAAAATCGAGCATGAACAGGTGGTATAAACTGCATCAGACTTAGTACGTCACGAAGTTTTGCTGCCTTTGTCAGTCTTCCATTAGGATATTTCACTGGCAAAACACAGTTTCCTAAATTCGTTGGATGGCCACGCCTTTTTTGAAGACTTCCGTTCACTGGTATTTCCATCGGATTATAAGTATACCTGATGTAAACAGAATGTTCATCACCCGCTAATCGCAAAACCATAGCTTGTCTAAGATTACAACGCTCTTTATCAACAGTCTCACTTCTATTCACAAGATTCGCCACTATTGGTGCCAGTGAAACGAAATCTGCGGTTTTAATTTCCACTACGATGAATGGTTTCTTTTGTCTGCTTTGTCGTATCGATTCCGCCCATTTCGAAGGAGTGTACACTGCTTGTGTCTTTCTTCTGCGTTTCTCTGCGAGTCCAAAATCTCGGTAGCAAGGCATGATGAGTGTATGACCAGGTATAAAAGATCGGTGTTCAATGGTAGCCAATAATGTTTTGTCCAAGAGGTACAACCAAACCCCAGGATGATGCAATTTTGGTTCTGTCCAATACATGAATCAGAATGTATGATTAAGGCACGGTGGTGATCTTGTTTGAGAAGCTGCAGTGCTTTCAAAAGACAGCTTCCAACTTCATCAGCTACCCTTGAAGCCACGTCTTCTGACCATACGCACATTACTGCCCTCTCATCATTGCAACAGTGAACACCAACGCCATATATCCAGAGTTGTCTCTTATAAAATACATTTTCAGTAGACATATACGGAGTCGGAAGAGCCTGCTGCAAATCGATACACAAAACCAATGGGTCACTACCATTCTGTTTTTAATCGTTTCTTGCTTCCTTCAGGCTGTTGTAAGCAGATTCAGCTTTACGCAAATACAGTTTAAAATCTGATAATTGAAGATTGTTCGCTGTATTTGCGGAATCACAAGTATTACGTGTGTCACTTCATGGAAGTTTAAAGCCAATATTAAATTCGCTGTTAAATACTGTATATTTTGATAAGCATGTTCTTTCACTGGGACTTTACTAGTAATCAGAGTATCACGGTACAAACGATACATTTCTGCAAGTGAATGTACCTAAGTAATGTATATCCTGTTCGGGTTATGATTTCGACTATAGTGTGAAGTGTATCTTGGAAACATTCGAATATGTTTTCGTACTTCATCTTTCCTCTCAGAAGTGATTATGTGGGATCTGTTGAAATGCATACCTCTTTTGTCCTGCGGGGTGTATGAGCTGGATCATGTGGAAATATGAGTTCAGACAGAAGAGGACAGGAAACATGTGGTCTGCCTTCTGCTTCAGAATTCTCACTGTCTTTATTAACACCTCTCCGAATCGTTCGTAAACGTTTTACAGTAACACCACGAAGTAATAAAAAGGCCTTTCTACACACTTCAATTTCACTATGTTTACTGCAACGAATAAAATACTTGAACAAAACATTTCACTGGCTTTCTGTTGCAACTTTTCTTTTATTAACGTAAACACGCTTGCACTTGTACTCCTTACTAGTGCGAAGAAATAAGCATTTTGCTTGTTGTAATCTCTAAGGCTGTAAAACTCCATAAATATGTCTTCTCTGTGTTGCACTGAAATTGTCGGATATTTACAACAACTTCGTTTACAATTTAGATCTACATTTTCGAGCACTATACCAGGTGCAACAGTCTTACTTCGTCGAACATATTCTTGTCCTATTAAATATCCCAAGTGATGCATTCTGTAATATCTGATGATTTTACGAAGTCAAGACACTCGGTGAGATTGATTACGTACCGGTTTATGTTTATCAAATAAAGTTTATACCGTCTAGGCACATTAGAAATACTTTATTTTTCGCTAAAATCAGTAGCGCTTTCGAAACTATATCGTTTCATCATCAGGTGTACAAAATAAGATACATATCCTTTCAAATACACACTATTCAAAAAATACTCCTTGAGGTTACAACGGCAAGTAAATGATTAGGAACACTGAGGCACGTGTTTGATTTAAATGTTAAGTTGTTGTGGAAGTTAGCCATAAAGAGCAGTTGCGGTTTTTGACGAAGATGAGATATTTAACATAGCATCATGTTACAGTTTTTGTTAAGATTTCTTCATCAGTTCACGAAAAGTAGTCTCTTCGTCAATAAGGTGTCTCCAAGGATGGGGTAGAGTAATAGGGGGTTCTTCATTACAGCAAGCATTTGTAAATCTATGTATTACGACTGTTTAGTAATATCGAAGAGACCAAACATTAGTGTATCCAGTTATAATGGGTATGTCGTCCCATAACGGATAGAATTGTTCGCCCGTGCAGGCTCTAGTTAGTGCTGTTGAGCGACAATTGTTAGTAATTGTTCGTTTGTGTTCCATGATTTTAGTACGTAAACGTCTCTTTGTACTTCCAACGTACATGGTTCTTATGACTTCTGAGCTGGAATGTACATTTTTAGTCAATGGTACCAAGTAGATATCTGCCGATGTAAGAATACTTGGAGGGTCTCTGTCTTTTCTGATGTACGAAAAGATGTTCCTTGTGTTTAAACCAAAACTCAGTGAATGACTTTGACAAGTATATTGCAATAAATTGATGACTGCTGGTATATATTGCATTGAACCGATAAATATTTAGGTTTCTTTACAGATTTTAAAGATGTTTTGAAAAACATAGATTGTTTGCCACATAATATATCGACCAAGTTGAGAATAACAGACTCTCTACAAAGTGTATTTAACCCCCGCTCCCCATGGGCCCAAGTGCACCTCGCCTTCTTGGAAAACTGAAACTTCATAAACCTTTACATCCAGTACGATCATTAGTATCAAGCAAAAACAGCCGAACTAGAAATCTAGAAATAGCACTTGCAAAATTCCTTAACCCCTTAATTCAAAACTCTGAATACTCCATTCGCAGTACAGCTGCTGCTGTTTCAAGACTCAAACAATTTGATTCCCATGGTCAACCTTTCATTATGGTATCATTAGACATCGAATCTATGTTTGCGAATATTCAAATACCACTCGCACATAGTCTAATTAAACAAAAATTAGTTCAACTTTCGCAATATACACCCCATGAAATAGAATCCATTATTTCTGCTCTCATTGAACAAAGCAGTAACTTCAAATATAGTGACATTTTTACAAGCAACTCCAAGGTACGCCAATGGGTTCACCAATTTCTCTCTTCTTAGCAGAAATAGTTATTCAAGATTTAGAAGAAAACTTTTTCCAATCCAGTTATCCTAAACCAGCAATATACATGCGCTATGTGGATAATACATGTATATTTTGGACTCATGGTGAAAATTCATTACAGTCTTACTGTTTATCTATGTCATCTATTATTCCAACCATAAAGTTCACATATGAATTGGAATATCAAGGCACATTACCATTCTTAGATCTTGAACTGCATGGAAATACTGCAACTCAAAGGCTGTTTTATTCCGTCTATAGAAAACCAACATACCTACCTTCCATCATCCCTAATAACTCACATCATCCGTACCACCAAAAAATGACAGCTTTTCATGCCTATATCAAAAAAGCATATATCTGTACATCTAATGACACTTATCGGGAAGAAGAAATATAACCAATTAGGACATTAGCTCATGACAATGGATATGATCCCAACTTGGTCGATACATTGTGTGCCAAACAATCCATGTTTTTCAAAACATCTTTAAAATCTCTAAAGAAACCTAAAAGGTTTATCGGTTCAATGCAATATATACCAGCAGTCATCAATTTATTGCAATATACTTGTCAAAGACATTCACTGAGTCTTGGTTTAAACACAAGGAACATCTTTTCGTACATCAGAAAAGATTGACCTTCCAAGTATTCTTACATCTGCAGGCATCTACTTGGTACCATTGACTAAAAATGTACATTACAGCTCAGAATTCATAAGAACCATGTACGTTGGAAGTACAAAGAGACGCTTACGCACTAGAATCATGGAACACAAACGAACAATTACTAACAATTGTCGCTCAACAGCACTAGCTAGAGCCTGCACGGACGAACAATTCTATCCGTTATGGGACGACATACCAATAAAACTGGATACACTAATGTTTGGTCTCTTCGATAGGGCGAAACAGTCGTAATACATAGATTTACAAACGCTTGCTGTAATGAAGAACCCCCTATTACTCTACCCCATCCTTGAAGACACCTTATTGACGAAGAGACTACTTTTCGTGAACTGACGAAGAAATCTTAACAAAAACTATAACATGATGCTATGTTAAATATCTCATCTTCATCAAAAACCGCAACTGCTCTTTATAGCTAACTTGCACAACAATTTTATATTTAAATCAAACACGCGCCTCAGTGTTCCTAATCATAACCACCACGTAAATATATTACTTGCCGATGTAACCGCAAGGAATATTTTTAAATAGTGTGTATTTGAAAGGCTCTGTATCTTATTTTGTACACCTGATAATGAAACGATATAGTTTCGAAAGCGCTAGTGTGTTTTAGCGAAAAATAAAATATTTCTAACGTGCCCAGACGGTATGAACCTTATTCTATAAACATAAACCGCTACGTAATCAATCTCACCGAGTGTCTGACTTCGTAAAATCATCATATATTACAGAATGCATCACTTGGGATATTTAATAGGTCAAGAATATGTTCGACGAAGTAAGACTGTTAAACCTGCTATAGTGCTCGAAAACGTCGATCTGTATTGTAAACGAAGTTGTTGTAAATATCCGACACTTTCAGTGCAACACAGAGAAGACATATTTATGGAGTTTTACAGCCTTAGAGATTACAACAAGCAAAAGGCTTATTTCTTCGGACTAGTAAGGAGTACAAGTGCAAGCGTGTTTACATTAATAAAAGGAAAGTTGCAACAGAAAGCCAGTGGAATGTTTTGTTCAAGTACACTGACGGAAATAAAATCCCAACACCAAGAAGGGGTTGTGTTAGATAAACCACAGTTAGTAGGCGGAGAGAGTACATCTGTAAGATGGCGTCTATGCAAATTTCGCACTCGGCGCATACGTGTGGCGCTAGTAGCGCCCCTCGGAACATGCAAAGCAGGTTTGCTGTAAATACGCGCTGTAACGTTCGTGAGCGTTAGTTATCGTTGAGATTCGACGTAGTGTGTTGATGTTAGTCAAGAATGCCTTTAAGAAGACGAAGAAGCCATTATCAACAGCTCACGGAGTTTGAACGAGGTCGTGTAATAGGGCTACGAGAAGGTGGATTTTCGTTCCGCAATATTGCAGAACGACTTGGCAGGAATGTAGCCACTGTGCATGATTGTTGGCAGCGGTGGTCAAGGGAAGGTACTGCCTCAAAAAGACCGGGTTCCGGCCAGCCACGTGGCACTACTGAGAGGGAAGACCGCCGTGTACGGCGTATGGCCGTGGTTCATCGTACCGCATCTGTGGCAGCAATTCAAGCTGCAGTTGCCACCACAGTGAGACAACGAACTGTTACAAATCGGTTACTTGAAGGACAGCTCCGAGGCAGACGCCCTGTAGCGCGCATTTCACTTACTCCAAACCACTGCCGTTTGCGACGTCAGTGGTGTCAAGCTAGAACTCATTGGAGGACGGAGTGGAGATCTGTTGTGTTTTCTGATGAAAGCCGGTTCTGCCTGGGTGCCAGTGATGGCCGTGTGTTGGTTAGAAGGAGGCCAGGTGAGCGCCTGCAACCAACCTGTCTGCGGCCGAGACACACTGGACCTACACCTGGGGTTATGGTCTGGGGAGCAATTTCCTATGACAGCAGGAGCACTCTCGTGGTTATCCCACGCACCCTGACGGCACAGTTGTACGTCGGTCTGGTGATTCAACCTGTTGTGCTGCCATTCATGAACAGCATTCCAGGGGGTGTTTCCCAACAGGATAACGCTCGCCCGCATACCGCTGTTGTAACCCAACATGCTCTACAGAGTGTCGACATGTTGCCGTGGCTTGCTAGATCACCAGATTTTTCACCAATCGAGTACGTATCGGACATCATTGGACGACAACTCCAGCGTCACTCCCAACCAGCATTAAACGTCCCTGTATTGACCGACCAAGTGCAACAGGCATGGAACTCCATCCCACAAACTGACATCCAGCACCTGTACGACACAATGCATGAACGTTTACGTGCTTGCATTCAACATTCTGGCGGTTACACCGGTTATTAATGTACCAGCAATTCACATTTAAAATGGCTCTTCTCGCGCTTGCGTTAAGCTGTGATCTTGAAACCTTAATCGATTAAATATGTTACCTATACAAATGTATTGCCGCCATTTCATTCCTCTACAACTATTTTTTCGTGGTGTCGGGATTTTTTTTCCGTCAGTGTATTTTATTCGTTGCAGTAAACATAGTGAAATCGAAGTGTGCAGAAAGGCATTTTTATTACTTCGTGGTGTTACTGTAAAACGTTTACGAACGATTCGGAGAGGTGTTAATAAAGACAGTGAGGATTCTGAAGCAGAAAGCAGACCACATGCTTCTTGTCCTCTTCTGTCAGAACTCATATCTCCACATGTTCCAGTTCATACACCTCCGCAGGACAAAAGATGTATGCATTTCAACAGAACCCACACAAATACTTCTGAGAGGAAAGATGAAGTACGAAAACATATTCGAATGTTTCCAAGATACACTTCACACTATAGTCAAAAGCATAACCCGAACAGGATATACATTACTTCGGTACATTCACTTGCAGAAATGTATCGTTTGTACCGTGATACTCTGATTACTAACGAAGTCCCAGTGAAACATGTTTATCAAAATATATTTAACAGCAAATTTAATATTGGCTTTAAACTGCCATCAAGGGACACACGCAATACTTGTGATTCTGTTGTTGATTATTCTTATGCTTGATGAAGGCATGAATACGTAACATACACAACAGGCTGTCTTGTATGCAGGCCACTGTTCTGCAATCTTCTATATGCTGAACGAAACACACACATCAGGTATTGCATTGAGAATATTTTTTCTACGTATCAATTTATGGGTCGTTGCCGAAATTGAATTCTTCAGAATATATCAACTGCAGCGCTTAATATGAAAAATGCGGTGGTCAAATGAAATGTTAGGCATTTCGAAATTTTTTACAATGGAAATTTCGGTTAAATATTTACTGGTTGGAACTGGTTAACATGAAAAACAATGATCATACTCTTATTAATTTATCCCATATATTAAACATGTGCTCCCGTATTATATGCCCGCATGTCTGAGAAATCTCCGCCAAGAAAAACTCAGTACACCGAATTTCTAGTCTTTAAAGTACTTTTAAATGAAGAAACGAATTTGACTGAAATGTTTTGAATGACTTACTTTAACATTCCTTTTACAGGTAGCGGTGTACCGGTTTTACAAATGTACGATAACGGGAAAGTTTTTTGTCTAACCAATATGGAAATGGAGACCTGTATTAGAAGACTCATAAAATGAAACCTATAACCGAAAAATTGTAGGACTCACTTTGTTAATAGTAAAACAGTGGAGTGGTATGTTACAGTTGTGAAATCAGCGCGTAAGGTGAATATCGCGTGTAGTTAAAAATAACTCTTGAAAATCCTTTAAAAACACCTATAACGTACGGTATGCATGGTTTTGTGAATACAGCCTTGTACAATAATACTTATAAGTGTGCATAAAACGTATCGAGTCAAAAACAGTAAATAATAAATAGCACATATGAAAAATATAATTTTTCAGTACGTACTGCTGTTTTAACCCTTTTACGACCATAACGCCCAAAACGCCCGTACGTACAAACGACCATAGCCGCCAGAAACGTCTGTCTAGAGTGAGTCCGATTTTCTCGACCTATGAGGGATCAGAGGGAGTCACCCTCAGTCATTACTGTTGTTATTAAACAAAAGAAGTGAAACAACAGACAGTTTCGGGCGTTACAGTATTTAGAGTGATACAAGATTTTTGGGTCATGGTCGTTAAAGGGTTAAACTGCACGAAATTGAGACGGAAGGTATATCTATTTCTGGTTGTTTTTGTTCAGTTCAGCAACATGCTAATCGACAGTTATTTTAATGCGTCTTGAGCAGTTCAATAATTTCTTGCAATGACCATAGGCGTGGGAGGGGGAGGCACAGGGGTCACGTGCCCCCAAAACTTAGAAAGTCAGAAAAGTAATAATTAGTCGTTCGCTTTTTAAATATTATAAAGTGTGACATACTGTCAAGGAGAAACGCTACGCAGTGGCGAGCATTGCTATGACTGTTTTCCAACAGTCAGTACGTGCACAATAGCACGCAATCATCTGATGATGGTTTTCATCATAAGATAACTGCCTGAGGTGCTTTGAAAGGCATATTGTTTAATCTCCGTTAGGGTGAATCAACGCACGCCTCGTAGTTTTGGATACATTAGGCATGTAAATAACCTTGTAATGGCAGTTGAACAGGAGCATTTTTGGAGAAACTGTTTCCGTGAATCCCTCCCTCCAAATTAGTTTACACTTACTTGTGCGCCCCCCCCCCCCAAAAAAAAAAAAAAAATTTTTTTTTTGATCATGCTACGCCTATGGCCTCAAATGGTCCTTAATATTACAAGCATTTTTGAGGCTCTTTTCTATATGGTAATGGAATCGTATTCAGAAGTTACATCATTCAAGCGCTTCGATGTTTGAAACACATCAACATATTTTTCAATATTTCAACTTGCTGTCTCTTCCTGTTCTTCGTTATTACTTTCGTGTTCTGTAGACGATGTGGTATTTCTTCTAACTTCAGATTTCTTACACTAGCAACAGTGTAGCACAGGCTTGCTTTGAAAATAACACTGTCTAACTAAATAAAAGCAAAACAAATAAAATAAAATTCTGAATTTAATGATTTTTCCGATGACCATTATTCTCTGAGTCTATCGTATTGTTACGAGTCAGTAAATGCTATAAGGTTATGGACATTTAATATTATTACTTATTTATGGACATTTGTTTTTGGGATTGGAAGTTTAACGACCACCGTGAGCAACTCAATGGGCTATAAGTAGTCGCCCGTCTCTAATTTAGGGTCACTGGTTCCAGGGAATGGAGAGAGAGCCAGCGCCGTAAGACAAACACAACATCCATGCCTCACGGGATTCGAACTCGCACTCCTTTCCGACGAATGATCAGAGGTCATCGCTTAGACCACTGCGTCACCGTGGCAGCGGACATTTTTTGGACGGTCCATTGCTTCATCAGATTCTTAAAGATGCCCGTGTCCTAGGTAATGCCAACTGACTCTTCACAATAGGATAAACTCAGAGAATAATGGAAATCGAAAAAATCATCAAATTCGTTTTTTTATTTTATTTTTAGTGAGTTAAAACTAAGATTATGGAATTTTAATGTTATTGCTTGTTTATAGACATTTTAGGACGGGGCTTAGCTTTCATCAGATTCTTAATGGTGTCCGTGTCCTAGGTAATGTTAAGAACATCTGCCCTAACGTTTTGTTAGTCAGTCTTTGTCTACGGACCTTGATTTAGTTTTCAGTTTCTTCCTTAAAAATATCGGCTAAGCATTAACACTCACTTGCTAGTAACAATAAGTTTCACTTCCACGTCAGTGACTAAACATGTGAAATCATTTGCATATTCTTTCCGCAGATTCTGACGACATACATTGACCATTTTGGACTTGATGGCATCTGTTACCTTTTTACTACAATGATGCTGTCGGAAATGCTGAAAGACATCCAACACACAATCTCATTAAGATTGGAATTAGCATTCATATCACTACGTATTTATAGAAACTTAAGCCCCGTGTACGAGGCTTTGAAAGAGAGAACTGAACCTGAATCGAGAGGTCGTGGTATGGAGGTGTCATCCGAGGTAGAGAAAAACGACTTTGTCGTTATGCGTAAACCGGAGTAGCTCACGGCTCCTAAAAGCGTTGTCTATCACTGTTAAAAGTTTGAGGTTGGTGGAATATTCCTTGATGTTTAAGCGAGTATTGTTCTTGTTATTCATTCACCTTACGTGAAACAGGCTACACTCAAGTAAAGTTCAAGAAATAGTTACTTACAGTTCGTCTTTTATTCCGTCAATGCCCCATTAGGCATTTCACTAACGAAAAACTTCTAGATAATTATTCCAACAACAGCAACAGTCACTTAATCTTATTAACGTGAGTTAGTAAACACAACAGTTGATTAAAGAAACTCTAACACGGAATTTATAATAACACCATTCGTACATACAAACTTCAAGAAAAAAACAACCCCGCTTCAGCGTAAGACAGCTTCCTCGACTACTTCACTACCACTTTAACTGCTAGCTTAACACATTACACATGCAGCGATGTTGCTTGTCAACCATTCATGCGTCACCCACCTTTGACCTCACGACTGTTGCCAAAAAACATTCACTGAGTGAGAAAATACAACGTTAAAGTTGAAACGCTAAAAGATGGCTAAAATTTACATAAAAAAAGACAACTAAAACATGAAGGTTAAATTAGTGTATACTTCGTATAGGTTGCCCCCAAAGAGTGGTGCTACACTAGCTACACCACTTCCTGAGAAACCATATACCATTGGGTGGTGCAAACAAAACCAACAAATTGGTGCAACCTTGCACAGTAATGTGGTGCAGCCTTGTACCATAACGTGGTGCGAAATTGACCCATATTGTTTTTTTGCACCACATACTTTCTCAGAAAGTGGTGCAGCTGGTGTAGTACCACTTTTTGGTGCAACCTACCACAAAATGTTTAACAGTATATGATCGGCAACACTTTAAATCAAGACTTTTCTCTTCGACGAACTGCTTTGGGCCCTCGGAATGAAACACATATAAAACCAATTCACAAATAATACTGCCGTTACCCAAAATTTTCAGTTGGATTACCGGAAAACAAGCAGCAACTTTTATTCTTGGCTTTTAAAGCACGGGGATTTGATGTCACTCAGACCGAGCCTAGCTTCGAAAAAGGCCCAATCGCAATTCCACGAAACAACAGTCGCACGGTATGTAACTGTTTTGAAGCCAGGTGATTGTCCTTCTAATTTCAGAATGTACGTACGGTTGGTCATATTTTTCCAGAAGAGATGTCTCGTCAGTATTAAAAACCTGTTCAGGAAGATAGCTCTTTTCTTGACCTTTTTTGGACGGTCCATTGCTTCATCAGATTCTTAAAGATGCCCGTGTCCTAGGTAATGCCAACTGAAAACAGAAAAAAAAATCATATGCAGAAAAGTTAGGGCAAGAGGAGAAAGTGGCAAGACATTGCCTTTAAGACGATTAGCGTAAGGTATTTCATTATCGTGCAGGAGAGCAGTTCTTAGTAAATAATAAATTATTTGATATGAACCATAGAGAAGTGATTCATTCTAAAGCTACCCTTTCTTGTCAGTTGTATTCGTAATTTATTAGAAAAAGAACGGCAAAACTTGCAAGACAACGAGCATCGTTAAAGATGAAGACCATTTAATGCACTGATATACCCAAGAAAATAAACTTTACCGTTCAGCCAATGTCAGAATTGCTTGATCTCTTCGTTATAACCAATGAAAAGAAAGTGAAGTGTTACCTTAGAGATCTGTGATGCTTGCTTATGTATTATGTGCCAAGCTTTCCAGCTCTGTTATAGTCGAAAGGAAACTGAAATCTGCGAATACCCTCTTGTGTGTCAACTGTGTGTATTTAAGTTCAGTTTTTGCTGTGTATTAGGAGCGAGAGAAGGAAGCGAAAGTCTGATGTGTACGTAATTGTTTTCGGCTGAAACGTTATTCCTTAATGAGTGCGTTCTAAATGAGAGCATTAATTTCTTTCTTTAGCTCATCGTTGAGAGGGAAACTAACCATCCAGGGATCAATTAACTTGGAATGAATGGGACTTCTTAAAACTGCGTAGGTGAGTTTAACATAATTAACATTTTGTTTTTTACTCAGATTCACATCGTTGTCTGTAGAAGGTAAATGGAGAAGGTAGGGTAGCTGATTTATATTGTAGGGAAATTTAAGAAGATCCCTATGCTATAAAAAGACACTGAGAATAGCTTCAGCTTTTGCATTTTTACGGGAAGTAACGACGGATAGCTGAAATCGAAAGAATCTTGCTATAGTGCCTAAATTTTACACCATTTTTTTTCGTTTCCATACAAAAAATATAAAAGATTAAAATACAAAACGAATTGTCCATTTAACAGACGGTGTTGGCAACACATTTTCTAGTACTGGTAAATTGATCCAACGGATATGATCTTTTGAACTGCAGTAGTTTCCATAAAGTAAGACACAACAGGAAAGTTGGAGTTTTTGTAAAAGTGCCATAAAAGTTGCTCATGGTGGTTTTTAAACAGCGAAATGAAAAAAATAAATGTTACAATTAGAACAATGCCCAGCAATTAATAATTAATAAACTAGACTCGAAATTAAACTCTCGGGCACTGGGCGGTAAGTATTGTGCTGTGGATTGGATTTTGGCTAATTCATTTAAATGTACACTTTCTACCAACAAGTAATTGGACACCCCTTCAATCGGCAATATCTGCGGTCCTGATACACGTCACGGCCGCCGCCGTTAAATATCGTGTGGAAAACAATAACGCAACCAGTCGCATGCAAAATGCCACGCATTTCGGAGCTCTCTGATTTCGAGAAAGGTGTAATCGTCGGGTATCACAGAAATGGCCGATCCATACGTGACATATCCAGCGAGTTGAAGAACCCAAAATCGACAGTGGCCTACGTGATTGGCAACTGGAAGATGAGAGGTGACTGTCGGAATGTGTCCCGACCCGGCAGACCCACAAAACTGGGAGTTAGAAACCGACGGGTGCTGGCCAGAGAAATTCGAAAGAACCGCACCACATCGATGGGCCACATCAGCGAGGAGTTTCAACAAGCATCCGAAAGTATTCTTTTGATGAATACCATCCGTAAGGAACCTCATCTGCTCGGTTATCATGGACGTGCTGCCGCTCACAAGCCTTTGATCACCAAGTCCAATAGCACTGCTCGGCTAACGTGGTGCAAAGAACGTCGACAGTGGACCGTTGAACAGTGGAAACAGGTTCTCTGGAGCGACGGATCAAGGTTCACCCTCTACCGTTCGGATGGAAGGGTCTGGGTTTGGCGTCTGCCTGGAGAACGCCTCCTGTTGGAATCTATTGTGCCAACTGTGAAGTTCGGCGGCGGTGGAATTATGCTATGGGGGTGTTTCTCCTGGTATGGCACGGGACCCTTAGTCGCAATTCCTGGTAGACTCAACGCCGAGACCTACTGCACCATTTTGGATGACCATGCGTTTCCTACGTTGTGGCAGTTTTACGGGGTGGACCCATGTTACTTTCAAAATGACAATGCCACCTGTCATGTTGCGAGGTCCACCATGGCTTGGTATGGTGACAATGGGGTTAATCGAATGGACTGGCCTGCGCAGAGCCCGGACCCTATCGAGCACCTCTGGGACGAGTTGGAGCGTCGACTTAGAGGGTGCCACCCCAGTCCGAAATCGGTGAAGGAACTGACCTGTCTTCTCCAAGCCGAGTGGAAGAAAATACCGCTGGCCGTCGTACAACGCCTGGTTGAGAGTATGCCCCGGAGGGTGGCAGCTGTAATCGCCGCTCGTGGAGGCTCCACCAATTATTGAAGGTGAATAAACTTCGTTTTCCTTTGCTATCACAGGTGTCCAATTACTTGTTGGTAGATAGTGTATAACTCTAAAAACACGCAGAGAAGAAATTTTCACCAAGTAACACCTTTTTGTGGAATCCAGTCAAAGCTGATATCAACACTATTTACTCCCAGTTCGTAAAGTCGATTAAACACTGAAGTAGCATATTATTAGGAACACCCAATAGCCATCAGCCGTGTGCCAGCTTCACTTATGTAAGCAAATATGATGTTCTGATGGCTTTATTAACAGCTCACGGCAAAGGATTCAGACGTGTATGAAGCGTAGATAGCGGCAATATGGTAAAACTCGTGACTTTGAAAGATGGATGTTCGTTTGTTACTGCTTATAGCCCACTGAGTTGGTCACCACCGTGAGCAATTCAATGGGCTATAAGCAGTCGCCCGTCCCTGATTTAAAGTCACTTCTTCCAGGGAAGGAAAAAAGCCAGTGCCGAAGACAAAAAAAAAAAATCCATGCTTTACAGTGATTCGAACCCAGACGCTCTCGGACGAACGGTAATGAGGCATGATAGCCGGCGTTAGGTGGGAAGATGCAACCATCTTAGAATCAGCAAACGTTGGTTATAGAAGAACAGCTGCATCGGCGGGGTACAGTGAGTTGTGCACGAACAAAATAAACAGCAAATCAGCCATTTGCCTGTGGACGCAAACGACTGGTGGATGTTCGAAAGCAACTGCTGATGGAAGAGGATTGTACGTGATAACAAACGAGCTCTATTGCGTCAAGTAACCACGTAGTACAACAGTGATATCGAGAGGAGAATTCCAGCATACACAGGTCGCTGCATATTGGCGCGAATAGCTACGGTGAAATGCTAAAAGTCATGGGATAGCAGTATGCAAATTTTTAATTGGTGCTACCGTCGTATAAAGGCTTCGACGTATGCCACGATTTTTATCAGTTGCGAGATGTAATCTCGTGGGTCGTTCAGGCTGAACAACCGCCAGTAGCATTATGGCAAGCTGACTTGAATTATCGGAGTTTGAACGAGGCATGGTAGTGGGAGCCAGACGGATGGGACATTCAATTTCAAGCGTTGTGCAAACTTTCAACATTCCTCGATCAAGGGTGTTACATGTGTACCGATAATACCCCATGGAAGGCATTATCACCCACAGTGGACAGCGTAGTGGCCGACCACGGGTGCTGAATGACTGCGACCTGCGGCATCCGACCACGATTGTCCACGCTAACAGATAGGCGACACTGGCTCAAATAACATCCATATTTAATGCAGAAGGTACCAGAGACATATTGGGTCAGTGCAGTGTAATGTAGCGTCCATGGAGTATGAGTGCAGAAGTCCTACCAGAGGGCGCTTGTTAATACCAGGACATCGGACACAGCGCCTCACCTGGGCTCGTGAACACAGAAATTGAACCCTAGAAGACTGACCACATGTGGCGTGGTCCGATGAGGCACGCTACCAGTGGTTACGAGCTGATGGTAGGGTCCGGATGTGGCGCAGACTCCATGAGGTATGGACCCAAGCTGTCAACAAGGCACTGTGCAAGCTGGTGGTGGCATACATGTGTGGGGTGTCTTTACGTGGCACTGTTTGGGTCCTCTGGTCCTTGTAAACACTTCATTAACTGGTAATCGCATTTTTGCTCTGCTGGAGGACCATTTGCAGCCCTTCATGGACTTCATGTACCCCAACAACGATGTGATTTTTCAGGCAGACAATGCACCATGTCATCGGGCCCAAGTTGTCCAAAATTGATTCGAAGTGCATTCTGGACAGTTCCAAAGGGTGGTGTCGCCACCACGTTCGCTCGACAAGAACCCAATAGAGCACTTATGGGACATGATGGAAAGGTCAATTCGCAACAAAGATCCTACACTTAAAAGGGACTGTGGGCGGCTATTCAGGTGGCATGGCTCAAAATCTTTCCAGAAGTCTTCCGGCCACTTGTGGAATCGATGTCACGTCGAGTTGCTACACTTTGCCGGGCCGAAGGAGATATTACACGATACTAGGTACGTATCCCATGACATTTGGTACCTGAGTGTATAACAGTATGCTAAAAACCGACAAATGTGCCTGTTGTGGATACCAGAGCACCAAAACGAGAACCTTGAGTACTGGAAAATTGTCGCCTGCTCCGATGAATCACTTTTTCAGTTAATACACGCCGAAGGAAAGACCAGAATATGGCGTCAACAGCACAAATGTACGAATCCCAGCCGCCCTGCGTTAACTTTACATGCTGGTGGAGGCGGTGTAATGGTCTATGGTATGTCTTCATAGTAGGAATTGGGTTCTTTAATGACTCTGGAATAGCATTTAGATGCCATGGTGTATCAAAGCATCAATTCGGATCATGCACGTATCTGGTGTTTACTGAAGGAGATGGCTACATTCAGTAGGTTACTGTGCCATGCTACAAGTGTCGGATGTAGTGGTTCAGGAGAATGACCCTGACTTTAAAGTGCTAAAAGAGACCCCATGACCTTCACATCTTAACCCAATTGAATACCTGTAAGATGATATTGAAAGATTTTTTTCAGCGAACATTCGGCTACAAGAAGATGCCATGCCATCCGCTTGGCTTAACATAGCTGTAGAACGATATCGGTACCTCTTTAGATACATGCCACATAGGATTGAGACTTTTTTGAAGGCCAAAAGCTACCCAACCCACTAATAAGTAAGGTGTTTGCTACTTTAGTGTATTGATATGTTCTTCAAAATAAGTATAAAAACATAAAAGTAAGACGAAGCATTTAAATCCTTGTTACCTTCTCACAGTCTATGATTTTAGCCATTAATAAAACATCATTTATTCAATATAATAAATTGTACAACTCACTGTGTGATTCTACACTTTTTAAAGAAATCGGAGTCTTAATGCTCACCGCCATGTAGGAAATGACAAAGTTTGGGAACTACTTCAGTTAGGGGATTATCAATCCGATGTATTCCCAAATCTGAGCATCGTATTTTCCTAGGTCAGTGGGTCTTTGAAGTTTCGCACAAGTAAAATATTTGAGACATTTACGACATGTAAAAAATCTTTTGATACACCTGATACATAATTCTTATTTGAAGCCCCTTGGCTCGAATTTTATTTTTATTTTGAGTGGGAGAGAATTTACCATATTATTAAACATCTCAAAGGAGAGAAGGAACACTCCATCCCTAATTTACGGAAACTCGTATCAGAAGAACTAGATCACGAATATCTTCCCTTAACCAGAATATGAACCTTTTCCTAGTGGTCCGGGAAGTTTTCAAATGAAAGTAAAGAAATCAGGTAAATGTGAATCTGCACTTAAGGACAAAATTGTGCAGTTTTGTTAGGTGAACTGAAAGTTCGTCTGGATAGTATAACTGATTTTAAGAAGTACACAGCCTTTGCTTCTTAAAGTGTAAGAGGGCAAATGTAAATTTTTTCTCTTACATTTAAAAATGTAATTATGTAATTTTCTTCCGACTTATAAATGCATTACATAAAAAAAATTGTGGAAGACGATAGAAGTGACAAATTTGGGAAAAAAATAGTGATAATAGTTGTGGCGAAAGTACCATTAATGTTACCACAATCAGAGCATTATGACTCGTTTTGATGTCCCAGATGAAATATCAAAATGAAGTATGCCAATGAGTTTTCATTGAAAAACACAGACTGCAATGGAGTTTTCATTGAAAAACACAGACTGCAATGGAGTTTTCATTGAAAAACACAGACTGCAATGGAGTTTTCATTGAAAAACACAGACTCATCTGTAATAACAAAATGGCCTATCTGTCAGTGTGCCTACGGTTTGACTACCGAAAACAGACTGATTGCAGATGTTTAATATTCAGCATAAACTCAAAGAAGCACCTGTGCGTGTGCGCACCATGGTGCTCACTCCCCGCCCTTTTAAATTCCGATTTCTAAATTTTTAGCTAATTTTTAGATGATGATCATAGGAAGTTTAAAGACTTAATGCATGTACCGATAGATGGCAGCACACTTGTTCTCTTGAGAAACAGGCTCAGTTTGAAAGGTGAAAAACTTATTAATTTCTTTTTACTTGAAGACATCACACTAGTTGCTGCAGACAGTGATTACGTTCCTGTGGTGTGTTATACTGTGTGAACAACATAATTTTTTTATATATTTTCTAAGGAACGAAACTCAAGTAAGAGGCCTACTCCTGGGTTTAAATAAAACTCACTAATGATGTTTCATTTAAATCTCCTTTCGTCGGGAAAATGTGCTGGAAGAAGCCTACAGAATGTTTTTAATAGTTGAAGATATTGTTATACACTTAAATGTCAGATAAAAATGGTATGTTAATAATTTTAGGAAAACCCAAAGAGTTTTGGCTCACAAGCTGGATCATGCACCTTTAATTAAAGCCGGTAACGCTGGGCTCTGTCCTATTGTTTAATCAAAGAAGAACATTATGTCAAGCACCAAAAGATAATCTTATTGTTTAAAATAAGTTACTGGTATGTAAAAAAAGAAATTCATGGCCTTTTGCATTTTCTGAGGAAGCGATTTGTTCCTTTATTGAACACAATTATTTCGAAGGTTATTAAGTCACTGTTGAATAAAGAGTCGATAAGCACTTGTTGTAAATTAGCTCTCTATTATTTTTTTAAAGATGTTTTTAAACACCAGAGCACACTCATTTTCATTTATCAAGACGGAGTGTCTAAAAGCCCATTTAACTGTTGTAAATTTCGTAAAATATCTGAAAAATATTTCGAAACTATATTCTCACTGAATTTACATTTGCGCCTCCAACGTGTTTCTTCAATACTTTCTGAAAGGTCTGAAGTTTAGGTTCTGAAAGTAATACTGTCACCGCGAAAAATATTGAAAATATATTCCTGTTTACTTTCTTAGTGATAGTATTTCCTCCTAATTATCTATTTTCCTCTTTTTCATTTGGGGCGCCAGAAAAATTCTTCTTTCTGTTCAAAATACTGTGGCGTGATATTTTGTAAATTTCAAGTGCTTTTAAAATCTATGTGCTCCATTAATTTTCCTTGCTTTCTGTTTTATATTAGTTCAAGCCAGTGCAATTAATTTCTGTATAGAGTTATTTAGATATAATTCGAGCTGATTGAGATATTATTCGAGCTTCCATGCCTGTTGCAGCTTTTTAGCACATATTCAGACACCAAGGCTAATTCAGTGCACACTCTCTTTGGAAGAAAAAAATACAATGCCATAGTTAAAGCAACAAAAACGTTTTTTCTCTGAATTTTTGTACTTCATTTTACATTTCTGATTGTTGAATCAAAAATCTGGTAAGGTTTAAATAACAAGGGTACGAGATTCATTGCTTGATTTAATTTTTTCTAACCTTAATTTGCTTTTGCGTGCAAGTTTTTACAGCGATCCCTTTTCCTCCATGCGATTACAGACAGGGAGGGACTTCTAAATATAAGATCAGCATATTTGAAATACACAGTTTGTTTTATTTACAGCATTAGTGTTCAAATGTTCGTTTGAATGCTTCGAGGTAGTCAATGCAAATTTCCTGTAATTTTACTTTTGAAGGTTCCCCTTTTTTACACTCAATGGACGAAACGTTAGAGATACCTACCTAATAGCGTGTTGGTCCTTCTCATTTTTAGCTAACGCGCTCGGCTGGATATCGAGAGATTCGGGATTCGATTCCCCAACGGCGGCCAAAAAAACAATTTTTCGGTTGCTGTGCGTTGCTTAACGTGGTAAGAGCGATGGATTTATTTATTCAACTGACGCCACGTATTTAGATTATTTTCACCTTTGGATTATTGCTTTAATTATATATAGCCATTGCCGTTAATGTCCACCAGATGGAGATGTCTCAGTAGCTGAGCCCATCTTACGGATATGATGTCAGATGCTGACTGAAAAATAAAAACACGCATAGCGCCGTGAATTGTTGGCCGCTGTGGTGTAAGGCTAACGCGCTCGGCTTGATATCGAGAGATTCGAGATTCGATTCCCCGACGGCGGCCGAATAACAATTTTTCGGTTGCTGTGCTTGATTGATTGATTGATTGGAGGTTTAACGACCACCGTGAGCAACTCAATGGGCTATAAGCAGTCGCCCGTCCCTAATTTAGGGTCACTGGTTCCAGGGAAGGGAGAGAGCCAGTGCCGTAAGGCAAACACAACATCCATGCCTCACCGGGATTCGAACCCGGACCCCGTTCGGACGAATGATCAGAGGCCATCGCTTAGACCACTGCGTCACCGGGGCGGCTCGGTTGCTGTGCGTTGCTTAACGTGGAAAGAGAAAGAAATACGGGATTACGCCATATAATACAAATTTTGAAGATGACAATCCGATTTTTGGCGTAATTGTGACAAGGATGGTAAGTAAGATAATATCCGAAAACTTGAAAATTTTCATCGTCCTGGAGCGGGACTCGAACCCGCGTCTCCCAGAAAACGCCTGGGTATGCTAACCACTACACCACCCAGAACGACCAAGTTTCAAATTTCCGATCAATTTGAATATAACCATCACAGGATTCGCTAGTCGAAGCAACCGGCATTCATGTTTAACGAATCTGGAGGTTAAGAAAATTTTCAAGTTTTCGGATATTATCTGACTTACCATCCTTGTCACATTTATGCCAAAAATCGGATTGTCATCTTCAAAATTTGTAGCGATGTATTTATTTATTCAACTGACGCCAGTATTTAGATGATTTTCACCTTGGATCTAGCCCTCTGGATTATTGCTATAATTATATATAGCCAGTGCCGTTAATGCCCACCAGATGGAGACTTCTCAGTAGCTGAGCCCATCTTACGGATTTATGATGTCAGATGCTGACTGAAAATGAAAAAATACATAGCATCGTGAATTGTTGGCCGCTGTGGTGTAAGGCTAACGCGCTCGGCTAGATATCGAGAGATCCGGGATTCGAATCCCCGACGGCGGCCGAATAACAATTGTTTCAGTTGCTGTGCGTTGCTTAACATGGAAAGAACGATGGATTTATTCATTCAACTGGTCCTTCTCTTTCGCGAATTACAGCATGCACACTCTGAGGCATCCACTCCACCAGTAGCCGGAGGGCTTCCGGAGGTAATACCAGCCACGCCTGTTGCAGCATTGTCCACAACGTCTTCCCGAGACGTCGTTCAAGGATCAATGGATATGATGTTCCGCTCCACGGCATACCAAAGAGATTCGACAGGGTTTTAATCCGGGGACTTTTGTGGCCACTGGATGGCTCCAAACTCATATGATCCTCGAGCCATGGCTGGGTTGTCGTGGCGCGGTGGGGTAGCGCATTGTACTGTGATACAGGCCATCTGCCGCAGAATGGGTGAAGGCAATTAGAGCGTGTAGGGAATCACCCAGCACATGCTGGTAGCGCACAGCGGTTAAAGACCTCTCCAGACACACTGAAAGACTTTATGTGTTCCATGAAAAGGCTCTCAAGCCATCGCAGAGCCACCACTGTCTTGAACAGATCAAACCTGGCGTGAATCGACCATGGCCTCATGCTATCGACGCCGCATCTGCACCCTCCCGTCAGCTCGGAACAGCTGACAACGGGATTTATCTGACACACGATACGACGTCACTCTGCATAAGTCCAGCTTTGATGGTACAGGCAACAGGCAAGGGGTAATGTTCAATGACAAGCAGTTAAGAGTGATACAGGTGTAGGGCGTCGGTTCCCGTAGGCCACGATATGCAGCGTGCGCCGCACCGTCGCTCGCCAAACGCTGCTTGGGCCTCCGACGTTTAACCTGGATGTGATTTGCGCAGCCGTTGCCAAAAAGTCAGTCTTTTTGGCAACGGCTGCGCAAATCACTTTATTTACAGAACATTTAATATTGCAAGCTAAAACCTGCAGTCTCTAGTCTCCATGGACTTTTGTAAATGTCGGCCGATAAGTTTCGCCGGGAACCCTTGGGTTTTTAATACTTGGGCGATAGAATGACCCGTCTGTCTTGGGCCGACAATACGTTCACGATTAAAGTCGGTTAGATCACCTAGTTTACTCATGTTCGTCGATTGCGATACACTCTTTGGAAGCCCTGATGTCCATTTATTCATCGCCTGCGTTTGGTTCAGGTCTGTTCTACTTTACGCGTGGGATGCCAATGGCAACTGCCCATCACCCCTATTTCTAATGTTTTGTCTACTGAGTGTATTTAAAAACTAATTAATTGAAAATAAACATTGCAGGTATATGCATGTACTTTGAAGTGCCAGAAAAACTAGTACACCAGTCTAATACATGGTAGGTTCCCCACGAGAGCGCAGGACTGCAGAAATACGACGGGGCATGGACTCCACTAGCTTCTGGAAATATGCTGTAGGCAATGCACACCATACTTCCTGCAGAGCGTTCCACAATTCGGGTGTATTCCGAGGTCTCTGTGTTCGCTAGCGCGTTGCATGGCATTCCAAATGTGTTCTATCACGTTCAGATCTGGGGACTTGGGTGGGAATGGCAACACCCCAAACTCAGATGAATGCTTCTCTAACCATAATGTGGCGTCCCGACACTTGTGTGGAGGTGCATTGTCCTGTTGGAACAGGCCCAACCCATCAGCCTGAATGCAGGACACGAACGAGTGTACCTCGTCAGAAAGGATGCGCAGATAGCGTTGGCCGGTCACAGACGTTTGTAGACGTACCAGGGGTCCTAGTGAAGTCCAGCCAAACACACCCCATACCATTAAGGACCCCCACCAACCGGTAGAGTTCCCTGTTGACAGGCGGGATCCATGGCTTCATGGGGTTTGCTCCACACACGAATCCTTCCATCTGCCCGATACAGTTGGAAAAGCGACTCGTCAGACCAGGCTACTTGTTTCCAGTCATCAAGTGTCCAGTGGCGGTGTTGCCGTGCCCAAGCGAGGCGCATAGCTCTGTGTCGTGCACCCATCAAGGGGACTCGAGTTGAATGTCGTCTCCCAAAGCCCATATCGTGCAGGGTACGTTGCACAGTCCGGACACTGATGCTTGTTGAGGCTCCAGCATTGAATTCCGATGATACCTGCCAGAGTGTCGCGTGGAACGATTCTTGACAGCTGACGATGGTCACGTTCACCCAATGTATTTCTACGGCCACAATGGTATCGTAGGTTGGAGGTTTCGCCGGAATTTTTGTAGTCACGGTACACCCTTGCGATGGTCTTCCGTGAAAATCCGAACTTCGTTTCTACCTCCAAAATACTATGGCCCATCTCACGACCGCGAACTATGACACCGCGTTGATCGTTATTACTTGTCATTCTCAAGCTGAAAACAGCTCTGACAGCTGGCCAAGATGTCTATCGCTTTATATACGCACTGGCGGACGCCTCCAAGTAAGCGCATAGGTGACGTTGCTATGTATTTTGCATAAGCTCGTCTGTACCAGTTTTTTTGGCACTTCAGTGTACATGTAACATTTGATTACCATAAAATGCATATATTATGTGATTAAGGACCGCAGAAATAATGCTTCGAGAAATGTGTTGTTTAGTAACGTGTTGAAAATAGGAAAATAATGGAAACCAGTAGTATAAAAAGTACCATTGCGAAAGGAAATATATTAAAACAAATAGTCGAATTTCGGGTCGGGAAAATAACGCATTGCATCTAAAGGAAGATGCAATATTGTAATGAATACGTAACGTAAAAAACGCCGAGAAATGTAAATAATCCTTAAATATAAAATGCGATGACATCTGCCATCAACTAATCGATATTTCTTGAAGAAAAAAACAACAAGAAAAGCAAACACAGATCCTAAATAATACGGAGGAAGAAAAGCCTGGAAGCATGTCTAGAAAATCAGTAAACGGAAAATCTGTAAAACAAATAGAAAGGTTTCTTAAAAAAAGAGGCGATCGTTTTTCTTGAGAGCTGCGTAAAGATGCCAGAGCAATATTAATTATCCCAGATATAATAACAAAACGTCTTTTCTCTTATCTTAACACCTGAAATTTTCAGAGAGGTTCACTTTGATACAGCACGGGGATGTAGTCAAATCTCTCTGGAATTCCTCATAGGCGTTACGACTTAAACAAGATACATGACACCGAATTCTCAGGTGTAATGAATACGCCTTTTGAATCTTTTCCGACACGAATAAAATATTTCAAGACAGATACTTAGAAAAAGAGAAAATCAGCGAAAACGAGAATGGATTACGTGCCATAAGGAAATTCTGCGCATAATTTGAAATGAGCAATGTGAGCCGTGCTCTTCTTTGTGGATGGAATCGTTCATTAAAAAAAAGGATTTTTAATGTGGGTAAGACCTCCGCAAATGGAATAGCTTCTTTCTCCTACTAGCGGCTGAAATGTATATTAGAAAAAATAACGATTTCTGCACAACACGTTTCTTATAGCCGAAGATATCAGAAGCGCGACAGCTTTTTCAAATCGCACAATTATTTTTTTTTTTTTTTTTTTTGAATGGAGGTTTAACGACTACCGTGAGCAACTCAATGGGCTATAAGCAGTCGCCCGTCCCTAATTTAGGGTCACTGGTTCCAGGGAAGGGAGAGAGCCAGTGCCGTAAGACAAACACAACACCCATGCCTGACCGGGATTCGAACCCGGACCCCTTACGGACGAATGATCAGAGGCCAACGCCTTAGACCACTGCGCCACCAGGGCGGCAAATCGCACAATTAGAAGAAGAGATTTGAAAGAAAACGTGATATCAGCGGAAAAGCAGCTGATAGTTACTTAACAGAAGGTCACCAGTTACTTAAAGAAGAAAATGGGTGCAAAATAAATTGCTCCTGATGACCGATATCCAATCAAGGAAGGATTTTCCTAAGGGAATTTCTAAATCGGAGATTTTCTTTCAATTAGAATTATACGCAGAAGCCCAGAATTGTGAATAATGGAAAAATAGAAAATATACACAGAGTATTCTTCATAAAAAAAGCTACGCGAAGGAAAAGGAATTTTTCAATACTTCTGCAATTAGAGGTAGCAAAATGGGAAATTTTATGTATGCGCATTATTTAAAGCGAAGAATGATCACAATACACCGATGATCTATTACACTATGACCACCTACCTAATAAGGTGTAGGACCCCGTTTAGCCCGCAAAACAGCGGCCACTCGGCGAGACATCGATTCTATGAGGTGGCGATAGGTACCCTTGGATATCTGGTATCATAATATCAACAGCAGGTCCTCCAGGTTTCGTACATTTCCGAGTGGCGGTGATTTAGCGCGAACTCGCTTTTCCAAGTCGAACCACAAATGTTAGATTGGATTCATGTCAGATGTATAATGAATATATCGCTTCTGCTACTGAATTATAATGAATTCAGCTTCTTCTAAGCAAATGCTTCTTCTAATGCTTGTTGTTTGTTAATTATATCATGAATAAACTTTCCTGCTAGTAGTGTAGTAGTAATAATGAACAAGCTTTTAACTGCTAGTAATGTTGTAGTAGTAATTAAGATGAATAAAGTCTTATGCTGGTTGTTAATAATAATCAACTAATGAAGTTAACCTAACAGCCAGACAGAGATCTGACAAAACTATGAACTGAGAAAGACGTACTTATTAAGACAAACTTTTATTTGGTAAACTTCTGGCTCTCACATAAACGAAGATCTCTTTACACACGAAACAAAGCTCTCACGCACATAAACAACCGCTCTCTCTATACAACAACAGCTCTCTCTATACAACAACAGCTCTCTCTATACAACAACAGCTTAGTTCGTACAACAACAGCTCTCCTCCACATAAACAAACGCTCTCTCTACGTATCGTTGAACGCGCCTATTTATACTGGCTACCACCACGTCATGACTTACACTCATTGCCAGATCTCATTCAGCGGGAGAAATAACATCTCGTTCAGTAAGAAGATAATTTACATAGTAAAATAAAATAACCAGAGATAGTAAAAATCAAAAGGAAAGTGAATCTAGAGTATACGTTACATCATCTCCCCCTTAATTTTTTTTTTGTTCGAAAAACCTATCAATTTTGGAGTGTAAGTCTTACACTTCGTTGACTGACGTTTATCGACCTCTTTTTTGTTTTGTTGTTTGGTGGCAGCAGTATGTACAATCTCAAACTTGGCATGACAAAATCAAGAAATCTGTATTCGTCTGTGAAACACTTTGTATACTTGAACAAAACAAACCTGCATCGGCATACCTTCCTTTTATTCTGCCTAGCAGGAATCACTTTTTTAATTTCAAATTACGTTCTCATTATTCGTTGAATACACACCAACTGTATCAGCAGCGAAGATTGCCTGGAGCTGCCTAACAGTAACAGTTTTTATTATTTTACCCCTAAGCACACACATATATATATATAAATTTTGGATTAGTAGATGGACATAGAAGAAATATATAAAAAAAACACATATATACACAAAAAAGAATGCATAGGCCCACACGAAAAAAAGAAATTCTGACACGCCAACTGGTCGTGCAGGAAAAACAACAAACGGAGAAAAGAACCTGTCCACGAGAACTTACTTTTCTCGTGGAAGCATAAAAAACTCTAGTACGATAACGTTTTCCAGGCCTAATCGGACTGGTAAATTCAGGTGGCGTAGATCTCTTTAAGGACGTGACTAGATCATCGGTAGTCTGTCGGTCAAGAAATCCCGGCGGCTGACAGGAACGGTCAGGAACGGCTGACGTCCGTTGGTCAGGAACGGCTGAAGTCTGTCGGTCCGGAAATCCCTGCGGCTGATAGGAACGGTCAGGAACGGCTGAAGTCCGTCGGTCCGGAAATCCCTGCGGCTGACAGGAACGGGCTCCCCCAGGCTTTTGATATGTAGTCCCTTTGTGCTGGGGCCCGTGTTGTCCTTCCAGCATTCTTTTGGACGGACGCGGCTCCGGCCACATCGTTTGTTTTCGCTTTCTCCCTCGTGGCATGAGAGTAGAAGCAGGCATCGGCCCTGTTTGCCCTGAGCGTAGGTTCCAGGGGCGAAACCCGGGCGGATGCAAGGATCTCTGCCTTCGTCGCTGTTGCGGCGAAGCAGATTGGGGAGACAAGTTACGTTTTCGCCCAGCTTTTGGTGTTACTGGACGGTTTGTAATTGGTGTTTGACGTTTAGGAATAGTCAAATTATTGTTCATAACTGATAAATCAGAAATATCCGAAGACTCTGAGTCGCTGCTGTAATTTAGTGGTCGTGCAGGGCGATGTTTATTTCTGCCTATAGGAATACTCTCTGACGAGGTATTCAAGGAAGTAGGAGCTTGTGTTGGTGCGGAGTTATCAGGAAATGGTGCAGCAATAGTCTTGGCAATGGGTGGAGGGAAAGGAACGATACTAGTATTTGAAGAACTTGATTCGAGCCTTCGTCTCATGGGAGAATCAGGTTGCGTGTTTGGAAACCCGTCTTGAGGAGGGGAGGGTGAAGAAAAAAATCACTGGAGATTCTTCAAAAATGTTTGTTGGTTCGTCCAACATTTCTGGAGGTTGATCGTGAGATATAGACTCTTGAGTCTGTGGAACAGAAGGTTGAGTAGGGTTGATTATAAAATCGATATTTCGTTCATGATACTTGCGACACTGAGCAACGTGTACGTATTGAAATTGATTGTCAGGTTTTTCAAGAACAATGTTATTTTCAAACACATTTGCCACCCGATATGGACCTTCGTAGCTGGGTGCAAATTTCTTCACTAAAGTATGAGAAACAGAAGACTGGAAGTGCGTTTCCACGAGAGTGAGATCTCCAACGACAAGATCTGATTCCCTACGCCTAGTATTATAATATCTTGCTTGAGCCGCTTGTGCTCCTAGCATTGCAACACGAGCTTTTTCTGCCATGATTCATACTGATTGCGGAGTTGGTCGCTGGTTTAGTCCGTCGATAATCCCCGTTAAATTTTCAAAAGGGGTTTTAATTTTGCGACCCAGAAAAAGTTCTGCAGGAGTAATTTTAGTAGATTCGTGAACAGACGAGCGGAGGGCGAACGAAAAAAGCTCAAGATGGTCATCCCATCGCTCGTGATGATCCATGACAAATGTAGCAATCATTTTCACTAGCGTGCGGTTTACTCGTTCCGCAGGATTACTCTGGGGATGATATGGGAAATGAATTTATGCTTAATGTGTAGTCTCGCACACATTCTTTCAAAAATGTCAGAAATAAATTGTGGACCATTATCCGAAACTACTTTATTAGGTGCACCATATCTAGAGAATACTTCATTAATTAATACATTACAAATAACTTCTCCCGTAGCGGCTTTAATGGGAAAAACTTCAACCCATTTAGAAAAATTATCAGTTAATACTAACACCTAACGAGCTTTGTTTTTAACAGATAAAGGAAAAGGTCCCAATAAATCTATTGAAATAATGTCAAAAACATGAGAACTTGAACTAGATTTCAAGTGACCGGCCGGTCTTACATTACAGTAATTATTAATCTGACACAAGTGACATGATTGAACGTATGCGAGCACACTTTGGTACATGCCAGGCCAATAGGCAACATCCCGCAATTTACAACGGGTCTTGCGAATACCTAAATGGCCTGCAAGAGGTTTGTCATGAAATTCGTTTAAAAGAGCCATTCTAAGGGTTCGCGGAATACATGGGCGAAACTCTGCCCTAGTAGTCCTAGATTTCGTATAGTAAAGCAGACCCTCTATGACTTCAAAACTCTGTGACCTTCCAGCCAGACAAGGATCACTTTGTAGGGGCGAACCCGCAAGCAAAAAATTATAGATATCCCCAAAATCTGGATCATTTATTAATTCTGCCATTATCTGCTCTCTGGATGTTATATCAGCTATTAGAAGTAAAGGCTGACATCCAGGAGTAGTTTCTGTGGGGACCCCACTAATCGGAACGCGAGACAATGCGTCCGGTAATTGATTCTTATGACCTGGCTGATACGAAATTTTGATATTGCTCTCTTGTAACTTATGAGCCCACTTCATAAGTCTTTGAGAGAGATGCTTAGCAGAATTCAAATACTGAAGGGCAGAATGATCCGTAATTATGTTAACTGTCAATTCGTTAAGATAACATTGAAATTTGTCAAGAGCATACACAACAGCAAGACATTCACGTTCCGTAGCTGAATAATTGCGTTCAGCTTTGGCTAAAGTACGAGACGCAAAAGCTATTGGATGCCCAGCTTGTGACAAAACGCAACCAAGACCAACTCCGGATGCGTCAGTATAAATATCAAATTCCTTAGTATGATCCGGGAAAGCCAACACAGGAAGCTGAGTCAACGCAGACTTCAGTGTTTCAAACGCAGCGTTAGCCTCAGGTGTCCAAACAAACTTCTTGTATTTACGTTTCAAAGCATACAATGGCTCACAGATTGTAGCATAAGCGGGGACGAACTGCTGATACCATCCGGTCATTCCCAGAAAGCGTGATAGTTCATTTGCTGTTTTACGCCGAGGAAAGTCAACAATAGGCCTAATTTTTTTCATTATCCGTAAATAAGCCGTGGGGAGTGATTTTCAACCCCAGATATACAATCTCGTCCCTCGCTATCTGGCATTTACTAGGTTTTAACGTCAAGCCAGCATTGTATATGAGTTGGAACACCTGTTTGAGCAGAGAAAGGTGCTCGTCAAAAGTCTCGGATGTAATAATAATGTCATCCAAATATACATGCACATGGGGACCCAGAACAGGTCTGAGAACCGTATCCATAAGCTTTTGGAAAGTAGCAGGTGCAGAAGCTAGTCCAAAGGGCATACGCAGGTATTCATAAGCCCCAAAAGGAGTCACAAAGCCTGTTTTATCGACAGAGTCCGGATGTACCGCCACCTGCCAATATCCACTCGCCAAATCCAAGGTTGACATCCATTTAGTTGATGACAGGTCATGCAAAATATGCGACATGACAGGTAGTGGATAATTGATCGTTTTTGTGACTTGGTTGAGCTTGCGGAAATCTGTCACGAAACGAAATTCATTGGGTTGTTTCTTTGGAACCAAAAAGGCAGGAGCAGCCCAGGCGCTTGTTGATTCCCTTATTATGCCCTGTTTAATCATTTCAGAAATTTGACGTTGCATTTCCTGTTTTTTATGGGGAGCACAAGGGTAAGGTTTCGTCGCTATCGGTTTCGAACCCTCAGTGTCAATGACATGATAAACCACCTGTGTGAAACCAGGTTGATCAGAAAATAAAATAGGGCTTTCCTGCAAAAGTAGAGAAAGCTGGTTTCGTTGCCTCTCATTCAATTGGTTACTCAATAACAAACTCGTTATATCCATAGGAACCGTAGGAATCACTTCGATAGGTTCCGGAAAGGAAATCACATGTTGTACGAAATTCAGAGTAACTTGAAACGTATTAATAAAGTCCATTCCCATTAGGCATTTAACAGGTAGTTCGTCTATAAGCAGGAAAGAATGCGTAAAACGAGCCTTTCCCAGCCCTAGAGATAATGTGACAGTTCCTGTGATACTGAAGATTTCGTTATTTGCACCTCGCAAATACTGAGTCACAGGCTGAACGTGTATTGCAGGAAAATTGTCAGTGCAAAACTTCGTAATTAGGGCTGATATTTCAGAACCAGTGTTGAACTTTGTCTCGACAATAATATCTTCAATTGTCAAGAATACATCAGGCAACTGAGGAGTTTGAACAGTCACTAATACTGTTTTAGGGTCAGAATGCTTGGTATCAGGAAGCAGGACCGACCCTTGGTCTACTTCCTTTGGAAGTTTAAAGGATTCCTGGTTGGATTATCATGCGGTCTGAAACCTCGACCCTGCCGGGTATCGGGAAAATTTTCACGATGAGGAAAACTGCGTGAAACCTGCGTCGGGAACTCCGCGTGTCTGTTGACATTTTTATATCTATTACTTCTTCCCTCAGCACGGGCAGAAAAATCATCATTGCCCTGAGCATGAAAACGTTCCGAATGCTGCGGATTGGAACGGGGTCGAGCATACTGTGCATTTGTACGATATCCCGAAGATTGTACAGAAACTCGCGGTTGGTTTGCCACTCTTCTGTGTGGTGGAACGTATGAAGCTTGGGCGTGCACTTGTGTATGCTCGCGCTGAAAGTTATTAGGCCTATTATGACGATGAGGGTTTTCGTAATAAGCCTCGCGGGGTGCCCGAGCATGGTGAGTTGAACCATGCTTGCCGTGTCGCTCTTCATACGTTCGTATGAGGCGAAGGCATTCATGAATTGTAGCAGGGTGTCGAACCTCAAGAAAATCTTGTAAAAATGGGTCGAGCTGTTGCAATAGGGTGTCCAACATGTCGACATGACTGGCATGTGGATCCCATAAGTTATATAAGCGTGTTGTTTCCAACGCAAATGCAACAGGGCTATCGTTGGGTCCTTGCTGACGAGAAAAAAGTTGTTGTGCAAGGCTAGCTCGACTGAGGCCGAAAGGAAAGACCTCCAAAAATTCTGCACGGAAATTCGCATAATGAGAATCCGGGTTCGACACTCTCCACTGCCGATACCAGGTCTTAGCGGTATCCTTCAAGCAAGTGCCTGCGATTTGTACTTTGCAGTCTTGAGGACTATTATAGAGATCAAAATGATCTTCCAAATCTTCGAGGAATTTTAAGGATCCCTCCAACCCATTGAAATGAATTGTTCCTGCATGCGGCACGAAATGGGCAAGCATTCTGCTTCGCTGAGAGGATTGAACTCCCTCAGGTACGACCCGCGACTCAGAGTAACAGGAAGCTGGTGAATTACGAAATTGTGAAGAATGCCTGGGGACTTGTAAATCATTCATATCAAAGTGAGACCCACAGGCGTCTTGCAAATTGTCAAAAAAACCACCATCACCATCGAAGTCTGATTTAGGGTGAAAAATTGAAGTTGTCTCAGGTAAGGAAGACATGGGTAATAATTGTCAAGATCTCGTGTTCGAGAAAAGTTCGGGCGCCAATTATAATGAATATATCGCTTCTGCTACTGAAATATAATGAATTCAGCTTCTTCAAAGCTAATGCTTCTTCTAATGCTTGTTGTTTGTTAATTATATCATGAATAAACTTTCCTGCTAGTAGTGTAGTAGTAATAATGAACAAGCTTTTAACTGCTAGTAATGTTGTAGTAGTAATTAAGATGAATAAAGTCTTATGCTGGTTGTTAATAATAATCAACTAATGAAATTAACCTAACAGCCAGACAGAGATCTGACAAAACTATGAACTGAGAAAGACGTACTTACTAAGACAATCTTTTATTTGGTAAACTTCTGGCTCTCACATAAACGAAGATCTCTTTACACACGAAACAAAGCTCTCACGCACATAAACAACCGCTCTCTCTATACAACAACAGCTCTCTCTATACAACAACAGCTCTCTCTATACAACAACAGCTTAGTTCGTACAACAACAGCTCTCCTCTACATAAACAAACGCTCTCTCTACGTATCGTTGAACGCGCCTATTTATACTGGCTACCACCACGTCATGACTTACACTCATTGCCAGATCTCATTCAGCGGGAGAAATAACATCTCGTTCAGTAAGAAGATAATTTACATAGTAAAATAAAATAACCAGAGATAGTAAAAATCAAAAGGAAAGTGAATCTAGAGTATACGTTACAGATGAATTTAGAAGCCAGGACATTAACAGAAGGTCACCAGTATGTTCCTCGAACCACTCCTTGACGATTCTGGCAGTGTGACATGGCGCATTATCCTGTTGATAATGGCCATCACCAGGAGGTAACACAATTGCCATGAATGGGTGAACTTGGTCCACAATGATGTTTAGATACCTGACAGCTGTCAGGGATTGTGCTATTGGGATAATGGGGCCTAAACTGTTTCAAGAAAATATCGCCCACAACATAACACTGCAGACGCCGGCCTGTTTCCGCCCAACCGTGTATCCAGGTGCCACAGCCTTTGTTGGTAATCGGCGTATCCGCGCTCGGCCGTCTACGTGATGCACCAGAAATCTTGATTCGTCTGACCAGGCCACTTTCTTCCAGTCATCCACGATCCAATCTCGATGGTCTTCGGCCCATTTCATTAGTTGTTGGCGATGACGTGCAGTGAGCATGGGGACCCGGCTGGGTCTTCGGCTACGCATGCCCATGCGCAGAAGGCTGCGATGAACTGTGTGCTGTGACACATTGCCATGTTCACCACTGTTGTAGCGGCGGGTGATTTGTTGCAACGTAGCACCGCGGTCGCTATGAACAATGTGCGACAGTCCCTGCTCCCCGCTGGCATCAATGAACTGCGAAAGACACACTGGTAGAAGACGGTTCGTCGTTTATCCATCTGTGCACCACTTTTGATACGTACTCACTACAGTGGTACGTGAAAAACGTACAAGTCGCGCCGTTTCCGAGATCGCAGTTCCGAGGCGCAGTGCAATCAGAATTTGTCCTTTATCAAACTCAGATAAATGGGCAGCTTTTCCTATTCTGACTCCGAACAGCCTATTAACCGACAGCTGGTTCTCGGGTTGCATATATACTGCTCTGTGGACTTCACCTGCGCCGTCATTCGGTCTCCAGGCGCGCTTAATTCTCCTGTCTGGGGTTGGCCATAATGGGGTGGCTCATCGGTGTATATTTTGCCCCATTTAGTGGGTAAATCGGGCATTATTTTGGGCAGGAAATGAGCTAAAACTGTTTTCGTAGTTAGCAGCATCTGGCTGAATAGTAACTACTTTAATCGAGTTTTCAGAATCGCATATATATTACTGCAAACACATGTAAAATGGAAATGCACACTAACGCTGTCTAGTGGCAAAACTGTGCTTAACGAAAAATTACAAATTGTATGCATATTCACCCCACGAAATGTATGCGGTGCAAAAATTATTTTCCATATCAGACTTTTTAGAAGCGGAGATATCTGGAAAATGTAATTAATATTGTTACGGTACCGGGCCGAGCTAGGTTATGCATTCACCGCTCGCCCCCAAAATGTTACGACAGTGGGTCATTATCCCACCGCTGTCACCAAAAAAATGTTACGACCTCGGCCGCTATTTCACCGAGGTCAATCAATTTAACAACCGTAGCCGAGCAATTAGTATATTTCTTCTCTGAAGTCCTTCGACGTAGTTCTTGGCGCGAAAACTGTATTATATGGGCATACACTTAAACAATTTGAACCAATCACATGCGTACACATAAATAATGTGTTCTATGACTGCGCTGACTGCCTAAACAAATATTTAATTGGCTATAAAAACATAACAATGGCACACATACGAATCAAATTTAGCTGTCTTCTGAACATAAGTATTGGGTCAGTTTTGACCTAAATCAGTTCCGCGAGATAGTTTTAATGAACTTAAATTCCACAGTTCAGTCTTACTATTTACCAGTTCAGTTCATCAATTTATCGCGTAGCAGATGTTATAACAAAAACCAAATGTTTCTACTTACATGGATGCTGTCAAGAATATATCCAAACTTTGATTGCACCAGTAAAGTAATGCACACCTCCCTTTTCACATGGAAGATTTCATTGCAGGAGCTGCGTCCCCTGGCGCTACCGTAATCATACACACACACACACATCCAGGCGTTTGTTGAGGGAGCCTCGCTTCGCCTCGTAAGATAAGCGCGACTCTGCACTTCCTCCACTAGGGGATGAATGGAAATGATGATTGCACACTGCAGTGGTTGGCATTCGAACCCGAGATTCGCTTGGCTTCGCTTCTCATTGGAATGACCACTGTCCACTCGCAGACTTCTTAATTCCTCTGTAACTTTGTTTTCATTGGGCCAACCAGTCGCTAATTTCCATTAGGCTCCCAGCCTAGAAATTGCTGCTTTATCACGTGGATATAGGCATTCCGCTGACTTAATGGCAAACTGGCATCTCCATTTGCCCCCGAGTTGTCGTCTCCGTTTCTTACCAAATGCAGGGAGGTTCGCTGCTTCATTTCTCAATTCCTATAGCAGATCCAAGGCATCCAGCCTTTCACATCGGAGAGCGTACATACAACTAAACTTTCTTCCTTATTTTCACGCTAAGTGCAAAATCTTATTTTTCGGCACGGACTACACAGAGAGCAATTGTTCTCGAAAATGCCCCAAACAATTGACGAATTTACGATTATTCACTAAACCTTTTGTCCCCCATCTTCATTCATTTACACAATTGGCCCTCTTCGAAACATACTTCCTTCCCTTTCCGTGTTGCTTAGGCTGCCCGTCAGCTGCGCCCTGATATTTATGACCTAACAGCGAGCTAGAAACTCCAGACCACCCAGCCAGATGGAGAATTCTTCGCTTCTCTTTTTTTATATCTCCAGATAAAACTTTCTCTGCTGTTTACACTTTTAAACTCCAATCAAGCCTCGAACATAAGTAATACTTAATTAATTTCATACATTTACCACGCTTAATAATTACTAAATTAATGGCGGGGGTGGGTCGTAAAAATATTGAGGTCCCAAGCAGGAAAACTGGGAATATTTGAGAAAGAAATTATGCTGAAAATGGCCTTTGCTGCAAACGGTATCCAAAGAAAGATATTTTAGGCTTATATTTAAAAGCACCTTGTATAGAATAAAATGTATTTTGAATTCGATAGCATGCGCATTTACGCCTTCTAGCTGCAAAGTTATGCAGCTGAAAAAGACTAAAAAAACTCGAGAGTACCCTAGCACCTTTTGTAGATAATAATTTATGCTATGTATCTATCGCATGCCAATAACCTTGTAGGTGTGAAATAAAATAAGTGATTCGAGAGTATACATTTATTTGCGTGCAACACACTGCCTAAATTCGCGTTACTCACGACCACACTGAGCCACAGTCCGGTATATATGTCTGGAATTAAATCATAAGAACAATGACGTTTACAAATTCCTGACATTGAGTGGTACTTAATTTGCAGGATAAATAAATGTTATCATCGTGAAACATATGAAAGAAGATATGTGAGTCATAAAAGTAAATATTTCCTAAGCTATATCTATTTCGACGGTTTAGTTTTTCGAAAACGATATTAATTACTATTGCTATTAACGAGTATATATTCAGATTCAGATAAACGTAAGAAACGACCCTGACACCAATGAAATGCGTAGTTACGAAAGTCCATCTGTGCATGCGCAAGCTGAATCGCAAGTGCGTTAAGGGGGTGGATTTGTAAATTTTGGTCTAGGATATCTACAGGTAACACCCAATCGTGTTGTACAGAGGGCGAGTCGAAAGGTTTGCAATATTTGCATAAACGGCGGTTATGTCACGTGTTTAAACTAGTTCAAGTCGCGCACTGCAGTCAGTCGAAAAGGATACAAAGTGGTAGTCGTTGCGGGGAACAGCATTGCATGTCGTCGTTTTGTCTATGGTGGGACTCCTAAAAGATGAACTGCCACAATAGGCTAATTAGGAAACTTTTGCTTTACGAGTTTGATCTCTGACATAACGCTGCTCAAGCAACACGAAACATTTGTCGTACGAAAGGGGAAGGTTCCGTGGACCACAGCACTGCAACCAGATGGTTCAATAAATTTCCCTCAGGTGACAGAAACCTCGACGATCAGCCAAGTTCAGGTAGGCCATGAGCCGTGGATTCGGTAGAGGCAAATTTGACAACCAGCACTCGGAGATTATCAGGCGAGCTGGGCATATCACAGACCACCGTGGTTTGTCACCTTCATAACCTCGGCAAGGTTTACAGGTGCTGCCGCATTGCCCCACATGAATTGACGCCAGCTAAAGCAAACCGCCGAGTAGAAGTGTGGAGGAAACTCCTAGTAAACTCGGCAGGTGTACGTTTCATCAAGAGAATTGTGACGTGCGACGAAAAGTGGGTCTATTTCCGTCATCCTAACACACAACGGCAGTAGTTGAGCCCGGGCCAGCTTCCAGAACTTATTGCCAAACGTGGGCGATTCGAGCACAAGGTAATGCTCTGCGTCTGGTGGAATTTCGACGAGATAATCCTTACGAATTTGTTCCAGATGGTCCAAGCATCAACGCCAACCTGTACTCTGAACAGCTGGAGTGGATGCATGCCGTTTTGCAGGAGAAGTACACGGCACTGGTGAACAGAAAGCGCGCTCTCCTACAGCAGGACAACGTTTGGCCTCATACTGCGCGAATGACGCGGGAAAAACTCCAGGTACTGGAGGGCATCGAACTGACGCCACACCCAGCATATAGTCCGGACATTGCCCCGTCGGATTATTACCTGGTCCGATCCATGGACCACTTCCTCCGAGGGCGGCACTTCAACAACCCCCTAGGGAGAGGTGGCAGCTGGGGTGAAGGAGTTCTCCGCCTCGAAGGACAAGAACCGGTACGGCCGCGGAGTTGGAGACCTGGCAGACAGATGGCTAAAGACTGTGCAACACGATGGCGTACACTTTGAATTCGTCGTAAAGGTACGTATGAAGACATAAAGCAAATATTGCAAAACTTTTGACTCACCCTCTATAGTAAGCAGAGGAGTGGCGTCATAATGTTTCATGAAATTTCCTAAAAAAACACATTTTATGCCATTTCCTTCAAACGAAATTGAAATTCAAATGAGTCCTCTTTGTATAGTTATTTTCACTGCAGACAGTACGAATTATGGAATTTTCTCTCGCTTAGAAACAACGGGGAAATGCTACAGTTTATCATGGGTCTGCGCAATTTTGGCAGACTAATGGAAAACTGCGCTTTGGACTGACGAGTCACGGTACACAGTCTTCCAGTCTAATGGAAAACTTTGCTTTGGACTGACGAGTCACGGCACACAGTCTTCCAGTCTAATGGAAAACTGGGCTTTGGACTGACGAGTCACGGTACACAGTCTGCCAGTCTAATGCAAAACTCTGCTTTGGACTGACGAGTCACGGTACAGTTTGCCAGTCTAATGGCCGTTCTTGGGTATGGCAGATGGCAGTCGAAAGGCATCTTCCGGACTGTGTCTTTCCGGCAATGAAATTTAGTGGAGGCAGCTTGGTGATATGGGGCTGCTTCTCGTGGATGAGCCTGGTCGCATTAGTAGTTTTGAACAAAACTATGAATGATGAGTTCTACCTAAATGTCTTAGATAACTATACACTAACAACGATGTGGCAGTACTTTGGGAAAGGCCGATATCTCTATTAGCAGGACAACTCACCATGTCATACAGCTCGCGTTGGTTCAGATTGGTTTGAGGACATTGGCTTCAAAAAGTTGGACTGGTCAGTCCAGAGTCCTGACACCTATAAAGAATCTGAGACCAAGTGCATCGTCGGGTGTGTGGAAGAAAAGATCTACCAATAAACAAAGTTCAACTGGTCACTGTGTTGAAGGACGAATAGCGAAACTTATCGGCCGACATTTACAAAAGTCCATGGAGACTAGAGACTGCAGGTTTCAGCTTGCAATATTAAATGTTCTGTAAATAAAGATTATTGTAGAAATGAAGGTGTACGGGTAATAATGTAAGGGCACTGCATATATACAAGTACAACTCTCATACTGAAAAGCGACACACTAGTAAAAGTGATCTTGCCTGTTTGGTAGATATAAATGCAGTGATTAAAGACAATTGAAATAAGTTTTTACACGTCCGTGCTTAAAAGTTTGGTTCATATTACACACATGTTCATAGAAAACAGAATATCTAAAAAGGAATCGTGCTACGATTTCGACTTTTACGGGACATGTTCATTAGGCAGTACAGAACAAATGATTAGCATCTTGGTGTCATACATACCAGGTGATTCGATGTAGCTAATAATCGGTGTGGCCACATTTGCTTGGATTTTTACAGGATATGTTCATTAGGCAATGCAGAACAAATAATTAGTATCTCGGTGTCATACGACCACGTGCGTCGATGTAGCTAATAATCGGTGTGGCCACCACTGGCTTGTATCACCTGCCATACGCGCGGAGGCATCGAATCAAATAATACGTGAATGGTATGTAACGTATAATCTATATTCACTTTCCTTTTGATTTTTACTATCTCTGGTTATTTTATTTTACTATGTAAATTATCTTCTTACTGAACGAGATGTTATTTCACCCGCTGAATGAGATCTGGCAATGAGTGTAAGTCATGACGTGGTGGTAGCCAGTATAAATAGGCGCGTTCAACGATACCTAAGGAGAGTGTTGGTTTATGTGAAGGAGAGCGTTGGTTTATGTGAAGGAGAGCGTTTGTTGTTGTATAGAGAGAGCGTTTGTTGTTGTATAGAGAGAGCGTTTGTTGTTGTATAGAGAGAGCGTTTGTTGTTGTATAGAGAGAGCGTTTGTTGTTGTATAGAGAGAGCGTTTGTTGTTGTACGAAGTGAGCTGTGGTTTATGTGTCAGAAAGCTGGTGCTGTATAAAGAGAGTTCGTTTATGTGAGAGCGAGAAGTCTCAATAATAAAGAATTTGTTGTAAGTACGTTTTTCTCAGTTCATAGTTTTTGTCAGATCTCTGTCTGGCTGTTAGGTTTATTTCATTTAGTGTTATTAGTAACAACCAGCATAAGACTTTATTCATCTTAATTACTACTACAACATTACTACCAGTTATAAGTTTGTTTATTACTATTACGACACTACTAGCAGGAGACTTTATTCGTGATCTTAATTAACTAGTAACAACAACCATTTGAATTCACTATTTGAAGCTTAGTACAAGCATTGAATTCATTACATTATAATTGAAGGAAGCTATATTCACGATAATTAGCTAGTGAAAGCAATTATATTCATTATAGGTGTCCTGTGGAATAGCCATCCAGGCTGTATTGACCAGCGTCCAAAGTCGATGAAGTGCTGCTGAGGCACGGTGGCACCACTGGATCTCTCGTTTGAGTATGTCCCAGAGATTTTCTATGAGTGATAAATAAATTAGGTGATCTAGCCGGCCACGGGAGAAGTGGAAAGCTGCTATCCCTGAAGTGTTGTCGCAGTAAAATGCGAGGTGGCACTGACCTGCTGAAATGTGGCTCCGGGGACGTTCTGCAGGTACGGAAAGGCGACCGGTAGTGGAATGGCATTGACCTAATGGGCACTCGTTATGGTGGTACGGACTCTCACGAGAGGGGATCTGCGTTCGCACCCGATAGCACCCTAGGTCACAACGCCTCGTGTTGGTGAGGTATGCCTGGTGGAAATACGTCGGGGGACCCAGATGCGGCCATCATTTTCGCCTAAACAGAAGCCCGTTTCGTCCTAGAAAACTATATTGAGTCATTTTGTCACGCCACTCCCTTCGTTCGATGCACCATTGCAGCCTGCAGTCAGAACTATAACAACGGGCGACGTACTGTTACAGCTGCCAATCGGGAGAATGCATATCAGTTCGTCAATGGTGTGCCAACGCCTTTGATGATGCAGAACGGTCACTCAAAAACATCCTCATTGTTGTCAATCAGCGTTGTCTACGTACGACGTCCCTGAATCCTCTCTTCGTGTCCTACGCCATTCTTCGTACCATTCCCTGCAAACTTTTACCACGACGGACGTACTGCACCCCACACGAACAGCGATCTCCCGGAGGGAAGAACTGCAGTCTGTCATGCAGATCACGAGACATCCGTCGAACTCACTGATGTGACTGTACGACTGTCTTACACATTTCCCACTACTGACCAAGCAATTCACAGCCGGTAGAGCCATGCGGCGCTCATTATAGTAAAATGGCAGGTTTCCAGTCTGTGACTTTGCGCGATCTGATTTGCCTAGACGCGGTACGCATACACATATGACGCTGAAATGCTAATCATTTCTGCGATATTGCCTGATCCAGTAAAAATCAAAGTCGTAGCTCGACTCCTTTCAGGTGTTCTGATTTATATGAACATGAGCGTACATAGTAAATAGTAACGCTGTACTAGTGATCCGATTTATTGGCGTAGAAAATAAACACATAAGCGTTTCCAAGCTTTCGCACATCAACCAGATGGCTTTTTCAAGGAAGTTAGACAGAAACTTTCTTGAAAAAGCCATCTGGTTGATGTGCGAAAGCTTGGAAACGCTTATGTGTTTATTTTCTACGCCAATAAATCGGATCACTAGTACAGCGTTACTATTTACTACTTAATTGGTGTATTGTTCCTCGTTATAAATGAGCGTACATACTTGTATTTGGATGTTTTTGGACAGTAAAACCTGATTTCGTTATTTCTGTTAAAGTTAAAATATCACTTTACCTACTGTATATTTCTCATTTAAAATAAATCAAAAATCGGTGTTTGCAAGCAAATCCCCAGTGCACATTTTTGTAAGTTTGAAGTTCAAACTTTAGGGAAGTAATTACGAGTGACATAGATCACTAAACAGGCGTAGCTTCAAGAGTCAGACAAGAGGCATGTCAAACGTGGAGCTTTCTATGTTTGTCCGAAGAAGAAAGACAACCGTAAAGAACTGCATTATGCACTTGTTCCATTTCCAAATTTTGTTATTCAGAAGAAAGTGTGAAAAACCTTGTAGGGATTTAAAAGTCCAACTTAGCAATCTCTGCTTAGTTTACAACCTATGATTGAAGTATTTTACTTTTATGGCATACATCAAGGGGAATGACACCTTTTTTAGAATTATTCACATATGAAGTGGAAGTTCATAGGAAACTGATGCCTGTTCTATGGACGAATGAATAACAAGATCAGAAATGTGTACACACTGTAGAATAAGTAGCTCAGCTTGAAAGGAATAATCTGAAAACCAGATTCCCTACGTGGCTTCGAATTGCCTTAAAAAGAAAGTGAGAACAAGACAAGGGCTGAAGTGCGGAAAGATCAATAAGGGTTTTAGAAGATGGCCTTTCTAAACGCTGAGAAATGTTCTCTTCAATCTCATATCACCCGCAAGGCGTTAGATAAAATACAAGACATAAGACTTCCCAGGAACTCGCGGCATTCCATTTCCTTTCTCTTATATATTTTTCTAGCTTTTCGTAAAGTAAAAGTATTTCAAATGTAGAAACTCAGAAGATAAATTTTAAAATGTCAGCAGAATAGATCGACGCGACGTTCAAGCAGAGTTACATTACGATGCAGCACACTACATCACACCACAGTGTGTTAAACAGAAAAAAGAATTTCCTGGCGTCCAAATGAAAAAGAAAAAACGGTAATAGGAGGAAATACGTTTACTAAAAAGGTAAACAGGAATGTATTTTTAATATTTTTGGAAGCGATAGTAATACTTTCAGAACTTTAATTCGAACTTCAGACACTTCAGAAAGCACTGAAGAAAAACGTAGGAGGCACAAATGCCAATTCAGTGAAACGACAGTTTTAAAATATTTTTAAGATATTTTACTAAATTTTCAACAATCAAGTGGTTTTCTGGGCACTCAGTCTTGATGGGACACGTTAAGCCGTCGGGTCCCGGGTATTGGACCCACCGTAATACACCGAAGAGCAATTGAATTAGAGACAGCCGGCGTTATGCAAATGTGGCGCTGTGGGCGGCCCTGTAAACGGAAACGACATGACGTATGCAGCGATACGACAATATAAGGAGTGATGCGACGGGAATCAGTATGAGTCGGACGCAGTATGGGTAAGACGAAAGATCTAAGCGCATTTAATCGTGGGCAAATTGTCGGGGCCCGACGAATGGGTCACTCCATCTCGAAAGTCGTGCAGGCACTGGGATTTTCACGAGCCACTGTGTCACGGGTGCACCGTGAGTACATCGAATCCGGTAAAACCATCCCTGCAAGGGCCAACTGCCGTGGACAACAGCGTGTGGATGAGCGGGGTCATCGTCGGCTAGCTCGCATTGTAACAGCGGATAGACAAGCCCAGTGCAAGAAATCACTCTGCGATTTAACGCTGGTGCACAAAAACGTGTAAACAGCCACACCATCCAGAACCATCTCCTCCCTATTGGGTACAGAAGCCATCGTCCCACGAGGGTACCGCTACTGACCGCGCATCACAGGGTGCAAAGATTAGCATGGGCGCAGGAACATCGCCACTGGACCCTAGACATGTGGAAAAATGTTGCCTGGAATGACGAGTCGAGATTCACGTTGGCACATGCGGATGGCAGGATACGAGCACGGCGCAAACCACATGAAGCGATGGATCCTTCTTGCCAGCAGGGTACTCTTCAAGCTGGTGGGGGTGGCATTCTCTCTCGTCTGGGGACTGTTTACGTGGACTGAAATGGGACCCCTGGTACGTGTGACATCGTCCCTCACAGGTCAACGTTACCGGGATATCCTGGACAACCATTTGTTCCCGTTTGTGCGTCTTCAACATCCCACTGGGGACTTCATCCTGCAACAAGACAATGCACCATGCCATCGCTCCCGAATTGTATCCGAATGGTTGGATGAACACTCCACCAACGTGACCTCGCTTCCTTGGGCAGCTAGATCACCTAACCTCTATCCCATGGAGCACAAATGGGATGCCATCGACAGAGATGTTCGAGGCTCCGACCCTCCTCCATCAAATCTTCGTGAAGTGTGGGAGCTTGTTCAGGTGTCGTGGATCCGTATGGCTTCCCAACGCTTCCGGTGTCTTGTGGAGTCCATGCCGAGACGAATCGCCGCCGTCATCAGGGCGAAAGGTGGTACTACACGTTAGTAGACAGGTATCTCTAATTCAATTGCTCTTCAGTGTGAATAAGGGTGTCTTTCCCCCCTTCCTACCTCGCTTCCGTGTCACTTTCCTATCTGGCACTCTAGCCCAAATCTCTTAGCTTCCTATTTCTAAGGGTTGCTTAAGACCTGGGATCAGACACTCCCTTCCTAAATTAAAATCCTCTACATATGATCTGATCGGTCTTGATGGATAAAAATCAGTGTTCTAGGGTTTAAAACATGTTGGAGATAGTTGTAAAGAGTTAATACTGACTTAAATCAAGCTGTTCTTTCCATGTAACATAACCACAGAAATTTGTAAATTTCATTGTCCTAGAACGGAAATCGAATCTCCCGATTTGCACTCCCAGTATTAATTATTCCATGTATTTCAACTTGATATATAAAGAGTTAATTAACAACGAGTGCACTATCAACTCTTTATTCAACAGTGGAGAACTAGCCTTTGAAGTCGGAAATAATCTACTGATCAATTCGGGATGAAGAGTTGATATTTTTTCCAAGCTGCCGGTTATTTCGGGACGAGGAGGAATTTCAAAGGAAAAAACACCAACTAAATAAAAATTGCTTTTGCTTGGGGGCTTGACGACTACTTAAACCAAATCAATGGACTATAAGCAGTGGCCCGTCTTTAATTTCGGGCCACTGGTTCCAGGGAGGGGAGAAGGCCAGTGCCGTAGGACAATCGCACGATTCATGTCTCATCCAGGCATCGTGCACGGACCTATTTCTTTGTACCACACGACCACAGGGGAGGCAAGTGAACATCGTAGCAGTAAAATAAATTAAAATTAGTATTCCAATTAAGCTACGAGATATCTTCAGTGCGTGAGTAACCACATATGTAAAGCAGGATAAGGAACAGGCGCGGCTTGATAGCCCCCGTCTTACGCAACCCCCGCATTGCAGGAGGGGGGGCTCACGACTAAGAGAGCCTCTATCTTCAGCTAAAACATTTTACTGAATCTTTTGCGGAAACTTCATATGAATAAAGAAATAACCAGAAATGTTTTACGGGGCAGCTTTGAAAGAAGTAATAAAAAGAAACGTCATTTTCCGTTGTTTTTTTCGGGGTTAAAATTTATAAAAACTGGATGGCAGGAAAGCAATTATTTCAAAAGACCTGATGTCTCTTCTCACAGTCATAGCAATAGTTCCTTTACATGCATATTAACAAGAGAATGTGAAAGAAATATCTGTTCGATGAATGAAAAGTTTTTACCAATGAGGATCAGGTCTAATACGTAACACAATTGTTCGCACGCAACTATGCATGCTTCAGAATATAATGAACTGAAAGGCGTTATCGCATAGAGAAGCAGAGATTTGTGTCATTTTTGTTATAACAGAGTCAAGAGAAAAATGTTTACTACTGTATATACAAAATCTTGTAGCATTATGTTAAGTGTGTTTTTTATATTCAGTAATTACTAATTTAAGTAGGTTTTCTTGTGCCACAATTCTTAAATGTGTGTTACTTATTAATATTTATTTACTTCCTTATGTTATGTATTTTTGTATAAATTGAAAAATGTCATTAGACTCTGTCATATGAAATCACGTGTTTTTTACGTGTGACCGTGAAGCATTCCAAAAGACTCTGGCCTAAGTTCTCTAAAGGAATAAAATTTGCACGATATAGACTGCTGGCCACCCAAAATGCAACACCAAGAAAAAAGCATCCGATTAGCCTGAAATTCGCAGCATGCGTCGCCCGTGAGCGGACATGCAAACGATAAGCATTGCAGGGCATATGCAAATCATGTGTGCCCGGCACGTCACCGAGAAGCACTATAAGAAGAGTGCACAGAAGGCGGGGTGTAAGTAGTGGAAGTGTGTTGCGCTGCCGGATCTGTGAGTGGGAAGCTTCCTGATGACTCCTTGTCGAAGAATACGGCAGTCATTCCAGCACGTTTCGGCGTTCGACAGAAGACGAAAAGTGGTTTGTCGCGACAGCGGTTTATCATACCGAGACATCGGCGCCCGTGTGGGACGACATCCAGCCACAGTGAGGAGAGTATGGATTCCGGTGGGTGCAGGAGGGACGGACGGACCGACGTGAGCTATTGCCGCTTCCGCGGCACACCACCGAACGAGATGACCGGCATGTTGTGCGGCGGGCATTATCGGCTCGCACCACCACATCACAAACGTTAGCGCTGGAATTAGGGTGTGTTGCACAACAACCTGTGTCAGCACGTTCCGTTCGACATCGTCTGCAGGAGCGGAGACTTGTCGCACGGCGCCCATTGCTCCGATTACCATTGACGTTACACCACCGGCGAGTGCAGTGGCAGTGGGCTGTTGAATGCCGCGCCTGGACTACGGAATGGCACGACATTGTCTTCTGCGACGAATCCTGCTTCTGCCTGCAACACCACGATGGTCGGATCCGCGTGTGGCGGCACCGCGGCGAGAGACTGTATACCGCCTGTATTATGCATCGCCATACCGGTCCGTCGTCTGGCGTTATGGTTTGGGGCACAATTGGATAAGACACCCGCATCCCTCTGGTATGCATCGCCGGTACACTCAACAGCCACCGCTACATCTCCGACGTTTTGGAGCCTGTAGTTCTCCCTTACCTGCATCACCTGCCAGCGGCCACGTTTCAACAGGACAATGCGCACCCGCACGTGGCACGCATCGTGCAACAATTCTTCACGGCCCACCAGGTGTCACTGCTGCCGTGGCCCGCCTGTTCTCTCGATATGTCGCCTATCGAACACGTCTGGTCGCTGATCGGCAACCAAATGGCACGGCAAGCCCCATCCGCGGCTGCGCCTGATGAACTGTGGCAACGTGTGGAAGCAGCGTGGACCGACATACCCCCAGCTCACATCCAAAGACTCTTTCGTTCGATGCCGCAGCGTATAGCGGCCGTTATTGCCAGCCATGGTGGCCACACGAACTATTGATGTCTGCGTGTTCCGCAAGTCGCACGGGCCTGTAAGCTCAATCGTGTCATCTTTGTATCTGTTGTTATGTGTCCAGTAAATCTGGCTTTGCTATCTCGTGTCCTTCTTGGTGTTACATTTTGGGTGGCCAGCAGTGTATTTAACTTTGGTGTAACTGTTTTGTTAGTACTTTCCATTGGCATAAAATTAAAGCAACTACTCCAATTACAACGTGCAGATATGTTACACGAGGTAAAAATGTGCCATAATTTTGAGTTTACGCAAAATACCTGTAGGTTCCAAAGACTTAATTATTAAAACACCTATAAAGCCTAATAAATAATATGGAATTAAAAATTTAAGTAATAGAGTGCTAATAGATTTTCGCAAAAAAGCCTCGAAGGGATTTTTGCGGTGGGTGGGGGATTTTCCGGTACGCCACTGATTAGGAACTGACATTTTGACACCCGAATTTATCTGAGTTAGACCTTTTTTTTTTTTTTATTGGAGGTTTAACGACCATCGTGAGCAACTCAATGGGCTATAAGCAGTCGCTCGTCCGTAATTTAGGGTCACTGGTTCCAGGGAAGGGAGAAAGCCAGTGCCGTAAGACAAACACAACATCCGTGCCTCACCGGGATTCGAACCCGGACCCCTTTCGGACGAATGATCAGAAGCCATCGCTTAGACCACTGCGCCACCGGGGCAGCGAACAGTAAAATTTCACTTTATGTAAATATAGCACTAGTCAACAAGTACTAAAAATAAACATCCGTGTAGGTAACAGCGTCCATCCAGTTCAACGAAGGGTGAGCTGCAAAAAGAAATGAGCGAACAAGCTGCACACATATGACTACTATGTCGGCAGGTAGTTTCCAGAACGTCCATCATCCTGCAAAAAAAAAAAAAAAAAAAAATTACAGGTAGGCTCAGTTCTGATTGAGCGGTCAGTTTGAAAACAGGACTGCGACTTGCAGATAGGAGATTTGAAATGAGCTAGTCAAGTATGGTTTCAAAGCGTTTATTTAATTTGTTATAGCCAACACAGGTCTATGATATGAAAAGTAGCTTACATATTTTTTACAAATAGTGCTGGATACCTTGCGAACACAAGGCAGATCGATACACGAATTACCCAACGTGGTGCTCTGTCTTCTTGGGCTTCTTACATTCCTCATCACTTGCTCTTGCCTCTAGTTTTAATTCTCTCCAATTTTTGCTTGCGTTCATTCTGCGAATTCCTGCGGCATTGTCGAAAATGTTAACCCGTTCACAGGAAAACTTAGTTTAAACCACTGCGATATGTTCTTTATATATTTGAATAGATCTCGTCGAGACATTAAAACGATACCACGCACAGTCGTTTTGTACTCACGGTTGTCCAGATAAACCGCGGTATTTTTTTTTTTTTTTTGATTGGAGGTTTAACGACCACCGTGAGCAACTCAATAGGCTATAAGCAGTCACCCGTCCCTAATTTAGGGTCACTGGTTCCAGGGAAGGGAGAGAGCCAGTGCCGTAAGACAAACACAACATCCATGCCTGACCGGGATTCGAATCCGGACCCCTTACGGACGAATGATCAGAGGCCAGCGCCTTAGACCACTGCGCCACCGGGGCGGCACCGCGGTATTGTCAAAAGTGTTCACCGGTTCACAAGAAAACAATTTTTAAAATCTTCAGTTTAAACCACTGCGAAATGCTCTTCATATATTTGAACAGATCTCGTCGAGAGCGATACCACGCGCAGTCGTGTTGTGTTCACGGTTGCCGAGATAGACTGAGTCAAACGCGACGGCACCCCCAGAAATATTGCATCTTCTAGCACGCGCACAGGGAGCGAGGGGGAGCGTCGCGCGTACGATGTATTGCGCTGTACGCGAACTGGACTCCATGCTGTTTACAAATATGTTAACACGATGAGTGTGCGGCAAGTATTTTTAACGCTATAATGATTTCAACTAGGACTTATTTTTGTCGCATGAGGTCGGCCGTAAGTCGCCCCATACTATCCGCGGAGTTAGACGTAGTCCTACGTCCAAATAAAAAAAAAAAACATCGATAGAGTACACTGGTACTGTTTGTAGATAATTTATGCTACGTGTTTTTCCATACCAAGAACTTTTGTGGGTGTAAAATAAAGCGAGTGATTCGAAAGTATGCATTTATTCGGGTCACTCACGATCACACCGAGCCACAATCCGGTACATAATAAGTGGAACTAAATCATAACAACAAACAATTAGGTTTACTAATTCCTCACGTTGAGGGGTCCAATTTTATATATCCTGTAAGTTTCAATCCAATATCAGCAGTCCTTCATGCTGTGTCAATTTTCTCAAACACTGGTGGAGTATTTACTAAACTATAGCGGCGGCAATAGTCCAACTGTTTAGTTTTTCAAAAATAATATATGTTTCTATATTATTATATGTATTTGAGTTTTAGAAGAACGTAAGAAACGACGCTGACACTGATGAAATGTGATGCAGGTACGAAAATCCATCTGCGCATGCGCAAGCTTAAATCTGACCTCAAGATAGAAAGAAAGGCTGAATCGCAAGTGTGATAGTGAGAGGGATTGCTAACGTTTGGTCTAGGATGTCTACAGGTTACAACCCATCGTGTTATACAGCCTCTTAAAGCTCACGTCAATAGCAGGTAGCCTCCTAGTGTGTGTGTGTGTGTGTGTGTTTGTGTGTGGAGGGGGGGGGGGTGGACTAGAGGAAGCCAAATTTCGCTACGACGCACCATTTTCATAGCACCAAATTGAATTTTTGTAAGGGCTTTTATCACCTTTATCATCAGGTTCTCGTAATTTATGCAGAATGCAATGAGACGTTACTACGTTTATGTGAAACGTGATGAAACAATGTTCGGCGATAGTTTAGTAAAATACGAGTATATTGTTGAGTAAAAATGAAATTCCCTGTTATTGCGTGACTTCATGGGACAACATTCAACAATGGGATTTCAGCAATGGTTTTGACTACTTCCGCTATACCCATTTTCGTTACGTCGAAATTTTATGCATGAGATTAACTTTAGGGCTGTCGGGAAAGATGTATAGCATCAAAAACTGCAAATTTCCGTCGGAAAAGATATAAAACGCTTTCGCAGCCGCCTGGCGATCAAGTGTCAGCGCCAAATACACTGCCTGACAAAAATAATGCCACACCATGAAGGAATGCTCGAAAACAGGCCAACCTGCACACACTGATAACCAAGTAGGTCCTGAACAAATGATTTAGTTGTCACATACACACTAGGCTCCAGTGGTTGAATACACCGGATGATCAATAAGTCCATGAGGAGGGTGGCCTCCATTTTTGGCGATACAGCGTTGAAACCGACGTGGCATCGAGGCAACGAGAGTCCGAATAGAGTCCTGTGGTATGCATGGGTATGAATAGAGTTCTGGCGTATGGATGCTCCGATATCGAAGCGAAACTGTCCGCGTCGATATCGGAGCATCCAAGCCTTCCCGTGCATTCCGCAAAATGTCGCCCGTTTTGGCCTGTGGGTCCTCTACGGCGCCTGACGTCGGATGCGACGATCGGTGAGCTCGTACAAACAACCGTCTCCGTGCTCCGGTCCCCCTACGGCGTTGTACAGATCTTTCTCGGGACCATTGTGTCCAAATGTGACCGACGTTATGACATCAAGTTGCGTTTCTTCGGCAATACGACGCAAGGACCATCTGGCGGTACGTAGGCGTACGATGACACCTCTCGTGAACTCATCTCTTTGATGAAATCGCGCACGACTATGTCTTAACGGCATTGGCACCCTTGTTCGTTCTCCAGACACGGTTACAGCAGAACCACTCACTTCTCGCGGCCATGACGACGTTTCGACTGATGGCCTCACGGGTTGGTTGTCTGCTTATATCCCGCGCGCCGTTCGTGCGACTGGCCTGCAAATGATATAATTTTCATAACTTGTACTTGTGTACTCACCCTGCAATTTGAATGATGCTGAGTTCACGTCTTCGTGGTGTGGCAGTTTCTCTGTCAGGCAGTGTATTTCAGGAGATCACGCAATTGGTCAGTGCCGGACACCTAATTAGATATGAAGTGGGCAGATGCATTGCCTGTCAAGAGACACTAGTCCTTCCGTTACCTATATTCATTACATCGAAATTTTCGCATGGAATCTACTTTACTGCTGCAGAAAAAGTTGCATAGCATACGAAAAAAGAAAGGAGACAGATGGTACCGAATTCTCGGGTGTAAACATTCCGTATTCCGTAGTTTTCTTACTAAAAAAAGTTCTACGCCTGCCGACATGAAAATTTTGCATCGGAAAAGTTAAAAAATCCATCAAAAATAACAGTCGTGATTACAGAAAGAGTGAAAACACAATTTTCAATAACACAGATACAGTGAAGAAAGCAATTATTTTGTTATGCTCCTAGTGTGAAGATATTTCAACTTGAAATTCAGAAGCTGCAGACAATATTGATTGCGCTTAGTGCTAACCAATGTTAAATGTAGTTTTGAATACGACATGTAGGAGATGAGGCATTGTCGAGTGTAACATCAAATTTACCCTACCTCACATGAAAGTGTTTCATCAAGAAAGTTGAAAAATGTTTTGCAACCTGTAATCAAATTCATAAAAATCTGATACAAAGATGAAAATACTCCAAATACGTGGCGACAGTTAATAAATAAATAAATACATCGCTCTTTCCACGTTCCAGAAACACACAGCATCCGAAAAATTGTTTTTCAGTCAACCGCTGTGGAATTGAACCAACAGAACTCTCGATATCGCGCCGAGTGCGTTACATTTCGGTGGCCAACAATCCACGGTGCTATGTGTATTTAAGACAGCTTCTGACATCATAAATCCGTAAGATGGGCTCAGCTACTGAGACTTCTCCATCTGGTGGGCATAAACGACACTAGCTATATATATTATAGCAGTTAAATCCAACGGGCGAGATCCAGGTAAAAATACTCCAAATACGTGGCGACAGTTAATAAATAAATAAATACATCGCTCTTTCTACGTTCCAGAAACACACAGCATCCGAAAAATTGTTTTTCAGTCAACCGCTGTGGAATTAAACCAACAGAACTCTCGATATCGCGCCGAGTGCGTTACATTTACGCCACGGTGGCCAACAATCCACGGTGCTATGTGTATTTAAGTCAGCTTCTGACATCATAAATCCGTAAGATGAGCTCAGCTACTGAGACGTCTCCATCTGGTGGGCATAAACGGCACTATACAAAGAATTTTGAGTGCCAAATTTCAGAAGCGCAGATATAATTACAAATACAAATGTGGTAATACGTTTTTTAGGGAATGACCTTAAAAATCTTATGAATGTAAAAACCGTATAAACGTGATTTCCAAATGTTAAATGCTATTGTAAAATTTATGCTTTAAAGGAGTAGAGATGTTCCTTAGTAATAATTTATTTAAAGTCGTATCGGCGGCCAAAGAGAAAGAGCGTTACAAATTATAATATACATGGTCGAGTCGCATTATTGTGACCACCAGCTAATATCTAGAGCAACTGCCGTGTGTAGCCCGGAGAGCAGCTAGAAAGGATGGCAGTGCCTCAATAAGGTGATGGAAAGTGTTCACAGATATGTGGAGCCATGCTGACTGCAGTGCATCTGACAGCTTCTGGAGGGTGCGTGGTAGAGGATCCATACAGCGAACAACATGATCGAGGTGGTCCCACAAATGCTCAATTGTGTTTAAGTCTGGGGAATTAGGGGGCCAGGGAAGTACTTTGAAGTCTTCATCGTGCTCTTCCAACCACTCTCGGACATTTCTAGCTGTGTGACACGTCGCACTGTAGTGCTGGATAATCCCATCCATCCCAAGAAAGACAATCAGCATGTATGGGTGTGCGTGGTCTGCAAGGATGGATTCATAACGAATTCGGTCTATAGTACCTTCCACAGGCATGAGTGGACACAGAGAATGCCACGAAAACATTCGCCAGTTCATAACGCTGTTTCCAGCAATGGTTGAAGAATGTTTGTTCTCCGATGTTTCTCGTCTTATATGCCAACGCCCATCCGTTCGATGAAGCAGAAAACGTGACTCCTTGGAGAAGGCAATCCTTTGCCAATCAGCGGAGGTCCAATTCCGATACTGCCGTGAAAATATAAGCCTTTTCTGCCGATGCGCTTTCGTTAGCATACGTTCAGTGACCATCCATCTGCATCGATGCTCCTCGATCGGGGAGGCACACCGAGGTTGATGATCCTCGATCGGGGGAGTCACACCGAGGTTGATGATCCTCGATCGGGGAGGCACACCGAGGTTGATGACGACCAAATCAAGGCATTGATCGAGTCAAACCCACGTTACACGACACGAGAGATTGCAGACACATTGCACATCCATCATTCAAGCGTTCACGACAACCTGAAGAAGCTGGAATACGTAAGCAAGCTCCATGTGTGGGTTCCTCATGAATTCAAAGAAGCTCAATTGACGGCGTGTATAAACATCTGCGATATGCTCATTAAACCTGAGGAAAACGATCCTTTTTTGAAGCGACTGATAACTGGTGACGAAAAGTGGATTATGTACAACAATGTGCTGCGCAAACGGCCTTGGTCCCGACAAGCTGCTTCGCCTCAAACGACATGCAAAGCAAACATTCATCATCGGAAGGTTCTGGTCTCAGTGTGGTGGAATTTTAAAGATGTCGTATTTTTCGAGCTCCTACCACGGAACCAAACAATCAATTCGAATATGTACTGTCGGCAATTGGACAGTTTGAACGAATCCATCATCCAGAAACGTCCAGAGCTGGTTCATCGTAAAGGTGTTGTGTTCCATCAGGACAACGCGAGACCACACACAAGTTTGACCACCCACCAAAAATTATTGGAGCTTGGGTGGCATGTGTTGCTACGCCCAGCATACTCGCCTGACCTTGCGCCGTCAGACTTCCACTTGTTTCGCTCTCTTCAACAGTCCTTGCGTGGTATAACGTTCAATTCAGATGAGGCTGTAAATCAGCAGCTTGTACAGTTTTTCGCCACGAAAGACAGGTCCTTCTATGAACGAGGCATTCTGCAGCTCACTGAAAGATGGCAAAAGGTTATCGAACAAAACGGGTATTATATCATTGATTGATCTTTGTTCTTTCTATCAATAAATGACCTTTGCAAAACATGGCTAATATACGTCATGACTTTTCCGACAACCCAATAGAATTGACGGGAATATGAGGAAGGAAGAAACTTCTCTTGCTCCATCCCAAGTGGACATTAGTGGACAACCACGAGCCAGGTCAACGCCCGACGGCCCTTCTCGCTGTTTTTCCTGACAGATAGATTGACCTGTGCTAATCCCCTCCAGCGATAAAACCCCATTTCTGTGTCTATGTGCATTGTAACAGACTCTTCGTGGATTCCCTTATTTTCACACGCGTGAAGCGCGCGCTTTCATTAATGGGGTTGCGACGTACCACTGAGGCCTGAGGTGACGCAAGAGTAGAAACGACAAGTTACAGCGATACGCCTTGCCGACGTAGTTCAGTCACGAGAATATCCGGCTCCGGAGCAGGCAAACGTGGATTCGAAAGTCACCACTGGAAAAAGAGATTTTCACGTTGGCGCCCGAACGTAAAATAAATCTTCTGGTCTTGAGATTCAAAAGTAAATGTATGATGATTCTTCCACACATCGTCTAGAATTAATAAACAAAATCCCTTTTCTACAGTGAGCTCCTTCGAACATGGTTTGTAGGCGGTCCCGAAACCTGAGATTTCATGCCCCCGCCTCTCTCAAGGAGGGATATACGTGAAGTACCAAACTTCTGTTTTTTGTATTAGGGTTTAACGACCACCTTGACCAACTCGATGGGCTATAAGTACCATCCCGTCCGTAATTTAGGGTCACTGGTTACAGGAAAGGGAGAGAGTCAGTGCCGTAAGACAAACACTACATCCATGCCTCCCTGGGATTCGAACCCGGCCCCATCTCGGACTAATGGTCAGAAGCGAATCACGATTCGCCATCTAGTAGTCCAACGAACGAATCTGAGTGTGGAGGATGCCAAATGAAAATAATTATCCGAGTGTGTTGTGCAATTTGTGATGTTTGATAGATCAGGCATCATGATCTGAGGCTGTTTTTCATGGTTTGGTCTGAGCGCCTTACTTCAGTGCTCTGGAATCTTAATACTGCAGTTTATAATAACATTATCGACAATTCGGTGATCCCAAAATTATTGCAGTAGTTCAGTGAAGGCTTTTTCCGTTGCCAACGTACAATGTCCATTCTATAAAGCGAGAGGTACGTGAAGGAATGGTTTGATGAGATGGGTGTTGATGATGTGGACTGGCCTTCAGAAAGCCCAGATCTCTTCCCCGTGGAACACCTTTAGAATTAATTTCAGCTTTGTCTGTTCCTGTTGTGTATCGGTTTTGTAACGACTCTTAGAATTGTCGTCTGACTCGTCAAATGATGTACCACTGTAGTATCATCAAATAACCGTGGGCATTTGCCTCTAAGTCTGCTTACTTTTGATACCATTCTTTTGTAATAACTTACTGAGCCCTCAGTGCAACATTAAAAACATTTTACTACGTTGTAACGTACCAGGAGATATAACGAGCTTGTTATTGAGTAACCAATTGAATGAGAGGCAACGAGACCAGCTTTCTCTCCTTTTACAGGAAAGCCCTGGTTTATTTTCGGATCAACCTGGTTTCACACAGGTGGTTTATCATGTCATTGACACTGATGGTTCGAAACCGATAGCGACGAAACCTTACCCTTGTGCTCCACATAAAAAACAGGAAATGCAACGTCAAATTTCTGAAATGATTAAGCAGGGCATAATCAGGGAATCCACAAGCGCCTGGGCTGCTCCTGCCTTTTTGGTTCCAAAGAAACAATCCAATGAATTTCGTTTCGTGACAGATTTCCGCAAGCTCAACCAAGTCACAAAAACGATCAATTATCCACTACCTGTCATGTCACATATTTTAAATGACCTGTCGTCAACCAAATGGATGTCAACCTTGGATTTGGCGAGTGGATATTGGCAGGTAGCAGTACATCCGGACTCTGTCGATAAAACAGGCTTTGTGACTCCTTTTGGGGCCTATGAATATTTACGTATGCCTTTTGGACTAGCTTCTGCACCTGCTACTTTCCAAAAGCTTATGGATACGGTTCTCAGACCTGTCCTGGGTCCCCATGTGCATGTCTATTTGGATGACATTATTATTACATCAGAGACTTTTGACGAGCACCTTTCTCTGCTCAAACAGGTGTTCCAACTTATATACAATGCTGGCTTGACGTTAAAACCTAGTAAATGCCAGATAGCGAGGGACGAGATTGTATATCTGGGGTTGAAAATCACTCCCCACGGCTTATTTACTGATAATGAAAAAATTAGGCCTATTGTTGACTTTCCTCGGCCTAAAACATCAAAAGAACTATCACGCTTTCTGGGAATGACCGGATGGTATCAGCAGTTCGTCCCCGCTTATGCTACAATCTGTGAGCCATTGTATGCTTTAAAACGTAAATATAAGAAGTTTATTTGGACACCTGAGGCTAACGCTGCTTTTGAAACACTGAAGTCTGCATTGACTCAGCCTCCGGTGTTGGCTTTCCCGGATCATACTAAGGAATTTGATATTTATACTGATGCATCCGGAGTTGGTCTTGGTTGCGTTTTGTCACAAGCTGGGCATCCAATAGCTTTTGCGTCTCGTACTTTAGCCAAAGCTGAACGCAATTATTCAGCTACGGAACGTGAATGTCTTGCTGTTGTGTATGCGCTGAATAAATTTCAATGTTATCTTAACGAATTAACGGTTAACATAATTACGGATCATTCTGCCCTTCAGTATTTGAATTCACTATTTTGAAGCTTAGTACAAGTATATCATTAGCTAGCTGGTAGGAAGAGCATCATTCATATTAATTAGCTTAGCGTAAAGAAAATAAAGCTAATTCATTATAATTGGCGCCCGAACTTTTCTCGAACACGAGATCTTGACGTTTATTATCCATGTCTTCCTTACCTGAGATAACTTCAATTTTCTACCCCAAGGCAAGTTCCGAGGGTAATGGTGTTTTTTTATGAAAATTTGCAAGAAGCCTGTGGGTCTAACTTTGATATGAATGATCTACACGCACCCCGGCGCGGATAAAAATGACGGAGAAATTTACTTCGTTATAATGGCGCCCGAACTATCCGGATGACCCGGCCGTTCGAAAATCTCGCATTGGTGTGATGTTATTTCCACACCGCGAGACAGGAAAAATCAGAGAATTCCTTCTCCAGCGCTTCGAAAAAAAAAAAAAAAAAAATGTGTGATGTTGCATTCCACACAGCAGATTGACTGGGAGTTCTCAAGTGCACGTTCTAAAGTGGATGGCTGCCTGCAACGATTCATGGTCACGGCTGACCCGTGGGCCATGCCCCCGGCCCTCTTTCGGGGGGGAGATGTGACGTACCTGCCAGCAGGACGCACACGACATAAAGGCAGATAGGAATCAGAACAAATGTCTGCGTAGCTCAGTTGGTAGAGCGACTTGTTCCGGAATAAGCGGCCTCGGGTTCGAATCCCGGCGTAGACCAAAAATGACGGAGAAATTTACTTCGTTATAACGTATGAATCGACGTGTTCTAGTCTGCCGTTTTTGCAGTGTTTACAGGTTATTTCAGTTTTATAGATGCACATTGGCAGAGGTCAAAATATATACTTGTTCACCAGTCAGCAGAAAATGTCACTCGTCAGAGAATTTGGCATTTCCTTCTTGAGTAACAATACTGCGCTCCCCATCAACTTGTAGCATTCCCCAATCCTCCCATGACACCCCTCTTCCCCATCTTAACGTTTCATGTGCGCACTCTTTGTTCTATATTCTAGGACTGGCCCTCACGATTTCAAGCCCGCCCGCACAGCTCTGGATGCAGAGCAACTCGTTGGCTCTCTTGGAACAGCTGTTAGAATTTGCGGAACGCAGCTCTCACTTTTATTCTTTGCCTTAAAGCAAGACACTAGTACGTTTTCAAAAATGCCGAACAAGCATATAATTAGTCACATATAACGACTAATTACGTTCTTGTTTTGACGCATGTTACAGAAGAAAACGAGAAACTAAAAAAGAATATGACAACGATTACATCCATTAGGTTTCATTTGGCTGGGAATTAAAAAAAATGCTTGCCTCTTAGCGTCACTCGTCAGCTATAATTTTTGACTCGTCATGGACGAGCAGACGAATGTAATTTTAAGAACCCTGCACATTGGCTTTGTCTTCTTGGCATTTAATCTGATGCCCTTTCGTGACGTTTTGCTTCTATTTCTAAACTACGTTTTTTTTGTATCTGGATTCAACGACCGACCGTGAGCAACTAGAAAGTTATAAGCAGAATCCTATCCCAACTTAAGGCCGTTTGCTCCAGGGAGGAGAGAGAGCCAGTCCTGTAAGACAAACACACTACCCATGCTTTATCGGGGAATCAAATTCGGGACTACTCGGACGAACGGCCAGAAGCCAAATCTTTGATCGCTGCGACACGAAAAGAAGCGGGAGCTTTTTCCACTCGTTTTCAAAAATGTTTGGAGAGGTGTCAGCAGTGCAATACAATCAGTATATACTAAATGAATTTTAATGGCGCTTTAAGGAGGAGTATACGATTATAGCTCAGATCATACCTTCGTCCTCCAGCCATATTTTTCCACTCTCGTGCTATTTTTTTGTGTTTCCATCCCGCAGTACACTCTTGAAGTACTATGTCTATTGATTATTCACGGATCACTATTACAGTCGTCGTAGTTAGTAAAGCTTCAACGACGAAACCTTTGTTCAAAATCCACTATATCAGTCTTTTTTTTTTCCACGTATAATGTGAAATTTATTTTCCTTCCAATGTATCGTTTTTGTGTAAAACTGATTTTGAAAGATTTATATGATTAGCACCTTAATTTACTTCGATTTTCCTGTTACGTAAAAAAAATGGCATGCTTTGAAGGTTTGTTTTTAAATAATACCTTTTTTACGCTTTCCAACCGTAGGTTGAGGAAGCGTATATGCTCCAGCTTTGTCCGTCCGTCTGTCCGTCCGCACGATAACTCACGTGAAAATGGTTCGATTTCGACAAAATTTTAGTATGTGGTAGGGGACCACCTGGGGACGAACCCTATTGAAAATGGGCGAAGCAGGTTCAAAGGTCAGTACATAGGAGCTGGATCCATTCCATTGCCTTTATGCGTCATAACTTGCGTAAACATTGTTCGATTTCGATGAAATTTTAGTATGTGGTAGGGAACCACCTGGGCCCGAACCCTGTTGAAAATGGGCGAAATGGGGTCAAAGGTCAGGCAGGGCATAAGAGCGGGATATATTCCATTGCCCTTATGCGTCATAACTTGCGTAAAAATGGTTCGATTTCGATCAAATGTTAGTATGTGGTAAGGAACCACCTGGGGACGAACCCTATTGAAAATGGGTGGAATGGGGTCAAAGTTCAGGACACTGGAGTGGGATCCATTCCATTGCCCTTGTGCATCATAACTTACCTAAAATGCTTGGATTGCGACAAAACTTTATCATGTTGTTCCGGAGGTATAGTGAACCGGTTCTGTTGAATATAAACGAAATGGGGTCAAAGGTCATTGTACAAAATCCAGATTTATTGTACAGCCATTATTCTCATAACTTGCGTAAAACTGCTTCTATTGCAACAAAACTTTATCATGTTGTTCCGGAGGTATAGTGAACCAGTTCTGTTGAATATCATCGAAATGGGGTCAAAGATCAGGACACAGGAGCAAGATTTATTCCACAGCTATTATCCACATAACTTAAGTAATAATTTCTGGTATGTTGGAAAGCGTATCATAATCAATGCATTGCATGATTTTACTAATTTGTTCTTTTTTACTGCAAGTAATTTAGAAATGAAACGAATTAAAAGATTCCTTTAGACCCATTCACCGTAAATACTCGCGCATAACATTACGACGGGAAAATAGCCGTCATAATGATCAAAAATTAAACTCTTCCAAGAAATTATAGGGATAATATCAGCATGCTTCCTTATGTGGATCATTAAAAGAAATCACAGTTTCAAAAGGTTATGTTTTTAAAAAATTATATTAATTATTCATATGTACGTAGCTACACTCTCAAAGGAAATAACATTGTTTTATTGAAAACCCTCTTAAACATTTCCTCAGGAAATTGCAGTCATGCATCTCTGCCGGTAAATCTCCTTCTACTACGTGATGTGTAATTGTTTAGCATCTTCCTCTACCTCGATCGTTACGGTGACTAATTTGTGTGTGGGCCTGTTCTACTAGAAGATAATGCCGCAGGTTCCCTCTTCAAAGTGTGCTCTTCGGTTGGTTATGGCTCTGCCAGGTACTAACGAGTAAACACGAGTTCGGCTAAAACGCTAGTTGACGAAACCATTAAATGTTCCCTGTAAATATCACGTCTCTTGCATTTTTGGTTTTCATCCCTTTTCCTCAGTGTGCATCATGAACTGTTAATTTGAAATTCAAATGTATGCAATTTTCATCAAAACCCGAGTTAAGTTATACAAAATACGCATCTAATATACACTATATTGACAAAAGTTACCCGACACCCCTTCAAAAGCAAATGAACGGATCCGCTGCGCTTTTAAGTTGCGCGGTACAGCTGCAAACGGTATCAAAATAAGCCTGCAGCTGACCGTGATCATATCGCACTGTGAGGTTGAGTGAAAATGTCGTGGCGGTAGAGAACTGACTTTGAGAAAGGATAGATTGCTGGGTGTTATATTAGTGGGTTGTTCATAAGAGAAACCGAGAGGCGTTTAAACATACCCAAGTCAACTGTTTTGGATGTACTGAATAAGTGGATAACACATGGCGTGCCTGAAGCAGCAAAACGTACCGGAAGAGCAAAGCAAATCCGTGATAAGAGGACGTCGAAGCCTCAGGAGGGTCGTTACAGCTAATCGACGGAGAACTACACAAGACCGCAGTGTACAGGTGAGTAAAAATGCTGGAGTCTCTGTATGTACACGTACCATTCGTAGGGAACTTCATTCCATGGGTTACCGTTATCGCGCGGTTGCTCATAAGCTTTTCATCTCCACTCGGAATGCTACTCGTCATTTAGCATGGTGTAAAGAACATTTATCGAGGACCGTAGATCAGTGGAAACGGGTCCTATAGACTGATGAATCCAGATACACGATCCATCAGTCTGATGGCTGTGTGTGAGTATGGCGGCAGCCAGGGGAACGCTATTTACCACAGTGTACTGTTCCTACGGTCAAGTTTGGACCTGGCAGTGTACTAGTGTGGGGGTGTTTTTCGTGGTATGGTCCCGGCCCATTGGTTATCGTAGACAAACCTGTTAACCAGTACGTCTACCTCGATATTCTGGACAATTATGCCCTACCAACTCTGTGGCAATACTATGGAGCCGAGCCTTGTTGGCACCAGCAGTATAATGCACTAAGCCATAAAGCAAGAACTGTTACGGCGTGATTTCACGATAATTCCGCATCATGTGTGGACTGGCCAGCACAGAGCCCTGATCTTAATTCCATAGAGCACGTATGGGAAGAATTAGAGCACCGCATAAGAAGTTTGGAACCAAAGCCTGCTACTAAACAACAGTTAGCGGCAGCATTATATACCGAATGGAAGCACATACCTATCTCTGCGTTCCAAAACCTTGGTAAAAGCATGTCCCGAAGGGTCAGTGCATGCATTAAGGCCAAAGGTGAACCGACACCGTACTAATGTATGTCAATAAATGCTATGTCGTATTTCTCTTGTAGGTGTCCGGTGACTTTTGTTAATATAGTGTATTTAATTATGCAATAAAATAAGTGTATTATACATCATCATTGTCAACCATTATCAATCCACTGCTGGACGAAGGTCTCCCCAAGTTTCCTCCACAACGATCTGTCTTGTGCCAGTCTCCTCCATGTCACTCCCGCATACTTTCGAATTTCATCCACCCATCTTCCATGTGGTCTTCTTCTGGGTCTTTTCCTGTCCCTTGGAATCCAATCTAAAATTCCGGCTGTCCATCGATGGTCTGTCCTTCTGGCAGTATGTCCAGCCCATTGCCATTTCAGGGATTTAACTCTGATCATGATGTCCTCCACTCTTGTCATTTTTCGGATCCACGAGTTCCTTTTCTTATCTTTCCTGGTTACACCAAGCATGCACCTCTCCATGCTGCTTTGAGTTGTCTGCAGCCTTTGTATGTATCTTTTAGTTAAGGTCCACGTCTCTGCACCACACATTTTTGTTATTTATATATATATATACATTAATATATAAAAAATTTTTTAATAGAGTATAAAAATTCTCTTATGCTCGTATATCGTAATTGTAAATTCCAAGAAATGTGTCTTCTATTACATGGTATTAGCCAGCAAACACATACAAGTGATTAAAAAAGTGAAAATGTTATACCTTCGCTTTAATTCAATAATGCACCACGGATTTCACCATGGGGTGTAAAACATTAAGGATTCTAGAATGTTAACGCTGTGCTAGAGAAAATCCCCCTTCACCCAAAAAACAACAACATTAGGAGTGGTAAAAATGTCCTCGCCTTACTACGAACGTGTTTCTGATTATTAAGCACTCATTACAGCGTTACCTGAAAACGTACGGTATAAACCATTCCCAGCCGCTTGGTTTCAACCCCTTTAGATTATTTAGATTAGCACATAGTAGTAAAAAAGAAACAAATTCACTAACCGTTTGGATGCCAGTTTGAGGTTCCCCGATTTTTTTTTGTAACAGAGTAGAAACCACCCATCGACAGAATAAAAAACACCTTTTTGTGGGAATAATTTTTAATAATTTGCTATTAGAAATTAGGTAGCAAATATTTTGTTGTATGAGGAAGCACTAACGTTTGCTGCAGCTACACCGAGGCTTAACCGTATACATGGAAAGTCGGCATAGAAGAATGAAATAAAGCTGAATTCCAGTTTCCAAATTACGATGATATATTGCAGTGCAAACATATCTACTTTGTGGAATTAAGTTTTTATTGCCGAAGTAGTCCGAGTCGTCAGTGCTTGAAAAATTGCCCATTCAGCGAGGACTGTTTAATGTTTTATTGGGGAATGATAGAAATTTCAAATTGAAGTTCATGTGGATGTTTCTTTTTTATTATAATAGTTTCCTTCACTTTCCTAACTTTTTTAAATTAATTTTTCCAAATATTCAGCTATAAACGAAAACAATTAGACTAAATATATAGAAAGATCACCCGAAAACCTACGGGGGAGCGTTCATGGATTTTCAGGGGGGGGCTAGGCATCCCCGAGAAGATGCCTGAATACATCACTGGTAGCAAACCATTCTTGAAGTAACTCTCTGTAGAAGAAGTAATTCTCACTAATTCCAGACGACGTGTGAATGAAGCACCACACGTTTTTCGAAGCAAAGAACGAATTCCAATTAATTCCAGACGATGTGTAGAAGGTTTACTACCATTTTTAGAAAAACCTAACGGCCAGTAGGCTAACTTTTACGTTCGTAGGCCAATGTGAAAAACCTAAATTAGCCGGTGGCGGAAATAGAAATCACAGCCGTCTGCCCCGGAGCATAATGCTTTCCACATTAAGTTAAGCCTGAAAAGTCTTACCGCTGCTATTTGCTGCCTCGGCATGTGCGTCACCTCTGTAGTACGTCACAATCCCTTGAATTTCTTTGTTAGCAGGTTTAGTCGACAAAGCTTTTCCCTTCGGCATTATCATGCAGATGAACTCATGCTATTCTAAGGCTAACCTGGACCAACGGAGGCTTAATTTTATCGTATATAAACTAACTTCAAATTATTCTGTTTTTTTTTTTTTACAAGTCCATTTAAATTTCGTTCATATGAAGTACCTGCTCCACCTAATTTTTTATTTGGTACCGACCTGCTATCAGAGAATCGAATATTCCCCTCACAGTGTCTCACTGAATAAAGTGAGCTACTCTGCTTTATCCGTAGCTGGATGCTCATTCGCTGGACATCAAACGAATGAGCATCCAGATGCCTGTAGTAGTATAAAGTCCGAAAACGCGAACTTTTATTCAATTCTTGTCCGAAAATTACACTTCTCTGTAGTCAGACTAATTGGGAGAGTTTCACGGAAATCCATTCGGAAGGAATTATGACCATCTTGTGGCGCACCAGTTTGAGATGGCTACCCAAATTTGCATGGCCGTCCAGATGTCACAGAAGTCTAAGCGCTGGCTTCTGACTATTCGTCTGAGATGGGTCCGGGTTCGAATCCCGGTGGGGCATGGATGTTGTATTTGTCTTACGGCACTAGCTCTCTCCCTTCCTAGTGGCCCTAAACTAGAGACGGGCGACCGCTCATAACCCTTTGAGATGCTCAGGATGGTCGTTAACTACTCTCCATCTACAAAAAAAAATTACATGCGGAGGGGGGATTCTTCGCATGTACATTTCAGCACAGCCATTCTCTGAACGAGATCTGACTCGGATACCGGGATTTTGGAAACATAGTATTTAAACGGCACACCGGGCTGTAATGTTGGGAAGAGTAATTACTCGAAATGCTGGAACTTCTCCTTTTCGAAAGAGGATTGTGAGAGGAAGAAAATATTTCGCTTTCTGCTACGGGTGTTTGATGTCCTAGGTCAGGCACCTGGCCTATGTGGATCTGATACCAGAGAGTTCTAACACGATGGGGAGTGCAAAGAAACAAAAGAAAATGAAAACTGAATAAAGTGAGATACTCTGTGGGTCTGATACAGAGAGTTCTAACACAATGGTCGCCACTCGGGAAAATGGAAAGATTATGAAAAGGAGAAGGCCAAATTTTATGCTATGCAATTAGTTACAAACGTAAATAATGTCACCCAAAATTCGAAGTATTTCCTTCGCAAGAATATTTATACTAGAAAAGCTATCGCCGCTTCTAGAATCCGGACGAGAAAGATGTTTTGGTACTGGACACTATTCATAAAGGACATTTCATCCACTCTTTACCCTAAATGATGCGCAATTTTCCGTTAAGGCTCTACGAGACCCGCCATCTTGTATTGCTGCCGTTTCTTATTAACCAACGGGCAAGCGTATTTCACATATTGCTCGGGCAATTTTCCACAATTTGGAACACCGTTTGTGGCTAACGTAAGATATATGATAAATAAAGAGTTCCCTGGTTTCAGAATTTTTATTGAAACCAAGGAATATTTCTTATCTGTAGCGAAAGTCATACCAAGGCGTCTTCCATAGTTTTATTAATTAATAAAAAATACTTAAAGGATCCAAAATGAAAATCTGAAACCAGGGAACTCTTTATTTATCATATATCTTGCGTTAGCCACAAACGGTGTTCCAAAATGTTCAAAATTGCCCGAGCAATTTGTGAAATACGCTTGCCCGTTGGTTAATAAGAGAAGGCAGCAATACATGTCGGCGGATCTCGTAGAACCTTAAGAGACGTAGATGTAAAGTGAATTGGTAAGGATTCAATGAAGCGTTGAAAACACGGAGGTCTTATTGCCGCCCAGGAAGCGAGGATTGCCTGTTGTAGGCCATTCACAGTTACCTGTGTTTGTTCGCGAGGTCCAGCCAATCTTTCGAATTTGTCGCACAAATTCTCAATGAGTCTGAAGTCCGACTACCGTGCGGGTCATTTGAGTCTGGTAAACTCACTTGAATGCTCCTGCAGCCAATTGGTCGCCACTCGAGAGGTGTGCGTTGTGCTGTTGAAAGATGGCATCCTGGTGCGGAAAAAGAACCATTACAAACGGGTGTAGATGGTTGGCGAGGCTGTTGACGTACCTTCTGCAGATGACGAAAGTCTTGAAGGATACGACGAACCCCAAGGAAGCGCATGTAAATACACTCCAAACTGTTGCACCACCGCCGCCTGTCTGCATGACCCAAAGCGGGCACTCCGGGTCCACTTGTTCGTGGGGTTTACGCCACACACGCACCCTGCCATCGGAGTGATAGAGTTGAAACCGTGATTCTTTAGATAAGATAGCGTGTTTTCAGTCATCCGCACTGCAGTTGCGAATGGCTTGTACAGCCAAATCTGTCGGGCCCTGCAATCAGCAAGGGCTTACTATGTGGACGTCGACTGCTATTGCCAATTTTTCCACGGTACGACGGATAGTCTTTGCCCATAGGCTTGTGAACGTGCCCTCATTAAATTCTGACATCATCCGCTCGGCAGTGGTTGTGTGATTCCTTGACACGATGAGGGACAATCTGCGTTCACTTCAAGAGTAAACTACACATTTACGGACACATTTCTCCGTTGCTTGGAAGTTTTGTTGTATTTCACGTTGCCTTGGTATATACACTGAAGAGCAGTTAAATTAGAGATACCTGTCTAGTAACGTGTAGCACCACCTTTCTCCCTGATGACTGCAGCGATTTGTCTCGGCATGGACTCGACAAGACACCAGAAGCGTTAAGAAGCCATACGGATCCACGACCTCTGAACAAGCTCCCACAGTTCACGAAGATTCGATGGAGGGGTCAAAGCCTCGAACATCTCTTTCGATGGCATCACAGATGTGCTCGATGGGACTGAGGTCAGGTGACCTAGCTAGCTAAGGAAGCGAGGTCACGTCGGTGGAGTGTTCATCCAACCATTCGGATACAATTCGGGAGCGATGGCACGGTGCATTGTTTGTTGCAGGATGAGGTCCCCAGTGGGATATTGAAGATGCACAAACTGGAGCAAATGGTCGTACAGGATATCGCGATAACATTGACATGTGAGGAACGATGCCACACGTACCAGGGGTCCCATTTCAGTCCACGTAAACAGTCCCCATATGAGAATGCCAATCCCACCAGCTTGAAAAGTACCCTGCTGGCAAGAAGGATCCATCGCTTCATGTGGTCCTGCCATCCGCATGTACCAACGTGCATCTCGACTCATCAGTCCAGGCAACATTTTTCCACATGTCTAGGATCCAGTGGCGATGTTCCCGCGCCCATGATAATCTTTGCACCCTGTGAAGTGCAGTCAGCAGGGGTACCCTCGTGGCGAGGAGTACCGCTGGATGGTGTGGCTGCTTACACGTTTTTGTGCACCAGCGTTAAATTGCCGAGTGATTTCTTGCACTGTGGCCCGTCTATCCGCGGTTACAATGCGAGCTAGTCGACGATGACCCCGCTCATCCACACGTTGTTGTCCACGGAAATTGGCCTTTGCAGGGATGGTTTTACCGGATTCGATGTACTCACGGTGCACCCGTGATACAGTGGCTCGTGAAAATCATAGTACCTGCACGACTTCCGAGATGGAGTGACCCATTCGTCGGTCCCCGACAATTTGCCCACGTTCAAATGCGCTTAGATCCTTCGTCTTACCCATACTGCGTCCGACTCTTTTCCCCGTCGCATCACTCCTTATATTGTCGGATCGCTGCACACGTCGTGTCGTTTCGGTTTACAGGGCCGCCCATAGCGCCTGCTGTCTCTAATTCAAATGCTGTTCAGTGTAAGTGTGACGGTCTCGCGTGACTGAACAGCCCAGCAGTTAGTGTGACTAAACAACCGGCCTTCCTCGCAGCTACCACATGGCCACGATCAAACTCACTTTCGTTGCTGCATTTACCCATTACTACTCCTTCGCGACAGGTTTCCAATGCACAGAGCCCTGCTGTATTTACAGGAATTGCCAGTTTCAGCATTCACACTCATCGTCAAAAAAAAAAAAAATAGTTGCACCAAAAAGGAAGCAACCAACATGAATGAAACTGGGTGGATAAGGTTGACATCGTGAGACATGCAAATGATTCAAGTATCATGCTCGGCCGCGCATGTGATGCAAGCAAAGAAGGTCGTAGCGCCGTGCCTGACCGGCTATATAAGGTCGTCCCGTTGCTCGTGCTTGCCATTCTGACTCGTGCTTTTGCGTTGGTTGCATACTTTGCAAGTGAAGTCTGCCTCGGATAAAGTTCGGAAGCCATTCGAGCAGTTGGAGGAGTTCGAGAGGGACAGCATCGTCGGGCTCCGGGAATCAGGATGGTCTTATCGCCGTATTGCGCGTCATACCGGTCCTCCGGATATCACCATAGCACGCTGTTGACGGCAGTTGATAGAACAAGACACGTAGCAGCGACAGGAAGGATATGGGAGACCTAGACGAACCACGGAGAGAGAGAGGACCGATGGGTTGTCCGACATGCGCGGAATGACCCAACAGCCACGATTGCGGATATTCAGCGAGCGGTGGTGCCCTCCATGCATCGTCCGATTAGTGCCAGCACCATTGGCTGACGGCTGCACGACGTAGGACTACACACACACAGACCGTTACGATGACTTCTTTTAACACCATTGCATCGTCCCCAAAGACTGCAATGGTGTCGTGCCAGACTATCATAGAGCCACTTAGAATGACAGCGGGTGATTCTCAGTGACGTGTCCCGTTTTTGTCTTAGAGGAGATAACCACCTAATCCATGTGTGGAGGCACCGTAGTCAGCGCCAGGATGAAAGGTTTGTTATCGAACTCACACGTCCAGAAGACCTGGTTGTCATGGCGTGGGGCTCAATTGCCTACGATGTCAGACCACCTTTGGAGTTCATTACAGGAACTTTCATAGTCCAAAGTTACATTAATGAGGTCCTGAAACCAGTGGCATCTTTTCTGAACGTTCACTCCGGTGCGATTTTTCAACAGGACAAGACTCGTCCGCATATTGCGGCTGTCTCGAAAGCTTTCCTTAAAGGCACTGACACTCTGCCATGGCCAGACCTATCGCCGATTGAAAATGTGTGGGATGCTATTGGACGCGCTATTCACACTCCCCCTACCGCACAATCTGCAGGAACTGTATGAGAAGATTCAAGCTGCATAGGATGGCTTATCGCAGGACACCAACTCCATGCCGAGACGTTTGGCATGCTGTGTGAGCAAACATGGCGGCCCGACGCCGTACTGAGAGACACTACTTATTGGCGTGTAGTTCAATAACTATTGACCATATCAGTCTCAATGTTTACTCATTTATTGTTCCTGGTGACCTTTACCTTCCTCTCGAATAGCATTGCAATCCGACACGTCCTTCTGGGTGCAACTGCTTTTTTGACTATGAGTGTACGTGACTGAACGCGTTATTTATCCTTTGCATATTGCTATCGGGGGTATATAATAATTCATCCACTGATTGTATATTCCTTTTAAGTGATCACCTTCCTTTTTAAAGATTTGAGCTGAACAATTTTTTTCTGTCAGGAAGAGCCAAAGATTTCGTATAAAACTTTCATCTACTTTTTTATAATGCGCAGTGTAAAGTTTTAGGGTTAACACCAGAAAAGAACGGTATCAAAAACTAAGAGTTGCATGTAATGTCCTAAAGGAAGAGGTTAATGTTTGGTTCAGCATTATACAGTGTACACTGCCAAGAAGTAACCGCCGACAATTTACAAATGTTCGTCGTAGGTCAATTAAGAGTAATAACAGACTAACCTCACAGCCTAGTTAACTTCGAATTTAAGATCTCTCAAACGTGTCAACCACAATGTAAGATCAGACTATCTTATCGATTGTTGTGATCTCATTAATAGCTATCATACCTAACACTCTTGTTCAGCGACACGATCCTGTTTTATCTAAGCCTGCTTAACTTGATTGACTGCAAGTGTGACCTAAAGAAATGAGTATTGGGAGTTCCGACGTGACGTTCAGTGCAGAAAGCATAACAAGAATGTAACCAAAATTTAAATAAGAGAAAGTAAGTACGTCTCATAAAAGGAAGGTTAAATGGGTAGCAAAAGAACAATTGTGATGTACACTAAGCGATGAAAATGCATTATTAAGTTTTAAGTCATAACTTCGCTTCTAAACAATCGATTGAAATAATTTCTTCTGCATAGGATGCCAGTACTATGACAAACATTTACTTGGAGTTACTGCTTCTAATGACGCACAGGATTTCCTCTCCGGAACGCAAACTTTCTCCTTGAGCCCATATTTCCGTTCTTAAAGTACGACAGAAAATAGCTCTTTTTGCTTCAGATAGATTTCTTAAGAAATACCATTTTTGTGAATTTTATGCCATATCGTGAACTAATTTTGTGACAGATGTGCAGATGGGTACTTCTTTTTGTAAATCTATCTCTGCTTCTAAATTACTGATTTATTCTCAAACGGTCTTTTTTTCATCTGACCATCTTATGACGAACATTTTATTAACTAACATAAACCTTCTGTCCTACAATTTCATATGCTAGTAAATGTTCGATGATTATTGAATTTTGTATTATAAAACGTCTTCATGAGTCCAAAGACATGCTTATTGCACTCAAGAATTCAGTGGAATACATCTTGCTTTTTCATTTCTAATGTGCATCTCTACTGCACAGACCTCTTATATCAGCGTCACTACGCTTTACAGAGCAAAAAATACTAGAACATTTTAACTTAACATCGAAGTGGTTGTGGCGTCGAAATCAACGGGTCGTTTATGAATACATATCTCCTTTCAGACAGATTATTAATTCAGCGGGCAAGAAATATAGTAACGTCCAGCTTCATTAAAACATCTCATACCGTGTGGATGTTTAGAGTGGCCCCTACTTGTGTACCAGTTCTTCCATTTCGCTGAAAATGCATTTCTGTGCGCTACTTAGAGCGGTGCTTTGTCATGATGTTATGTTCATGCAGTCGTTTCAACAAGAGAGCATAGAGTAGTGCTTTTTTTTTTTTTTTTTGATTGGAGGTTTAACGACCACCGTGAGCAACTCAATGGGCTATAAGCAGTCGCCCGTCCCTAATTTAGGGTCACTGGTTCCAGGGAAGGGAGAGAGCCAGTGCCGTAAGACAAACACAACATCCATGCCTGACCGGGATTCGAACCCGGACCCCTTACGGAAGAATGATCAAAGGCCAGCGCCTTAGACCACTGCGCCACCGGGGCGGCTGAGTAGTGCTGGTGTCAAAGGTGTTGGTGAACCCAAGCGTTAACGTTGCGTATTATACTGGGTGTTAAAACGGAGGCAATAAAAAGTCAATAACGAATGGGCATTTGATATCAGTCTTCATCTCGTGCTTCCTCCGACCACCCTATATTAGATCTATAGAACGCTAAAGGAATCACAACAGAAACAAATCATGCTGCTAAGCAATGAATTTATTTGTTTGGGAGTTTAACGACCACCGTGAGCAACTCGATAGGCTATAAGCGGTCGCTCTTCCATAATTTAAGGGCACTGGCTCCAAGGGAGAAAGCCTGTGCCGTAAGAAAAACACAACATCCATGCCTCATCGAGATCCGAACCAGGACCCATCTTGGACGAATGAGAAGAAGCCAGCGCTTAGACCACTGTGCTAAGGGGACGGCGGATGTTAATTTAAAAGAAAGCAGAGGTAAGGAGATAAACAACACGACAAACACATTACTTCATACCAGTTTATGATTTTGATAGATTCCTGTTTTTTTGTTTTTGGGTTTAATGACCACCATGAGCACAACTAACGGCTATAAGCACTCACTCGTTTCTAATTTAAGGGCACTGGCTCCAGAAAAGGGACAGATCCAACCCTATTGGGGACCTGAACCCGTGCCCATCTCTGAGGGCGATTAGTATGAGGCCAGCGACGCAGACCACCCGTCCACCTACTCGACTGTGTCAGTCTATTACTCACTCAAGAAGAAAGCCATTGCCCCTCTAAGAAGGCATTCCAACAGGAGACAAAATATTTCCTCTTGGATACATAAAACGAGTCAGTGGTGCCCAAAACTCACTCAAGTCCTTAAACTACACCGTAATTGCATTACATCTTATAAAGAAATATGTTTCGCCTTACATATCATTTCAACAACTTTATTGTGGCTTTCTGGTATTTTCCCCACCCAGTTTACGTACCCTCACACACGAGTGTAGGTGTTTACATGCACAAATTTGAGCAGATATGTCTGCGCGCGCGCGCGCGCAGACACACACACACATGTATATACACTGGCGTGCAAAAGTTAAGGACGAGACGGTTTTTCGAATGCAACGTCGTGCAGAAGTGCTCCTCATCGACTTGAATCATACCATAAGATCCCCAAGATGTATGGATATGGGACAAGTGAGCAAAATCGTCCAAACAAGGAATCCAAAGTATACAAAGGCACTTTATTGAAAAGGTAGCTTCGAGCACAACTGGACAGAAGACAGAAACGTCCATGTGACAGGCGGCTGCGAAGAAAAATCCAGTCTTTAGTAGGGGATATGATCACCCTTGACTGCGTTGCAGGATTTACAACGTCTGTCCATGCTGAGGACGAGGTTGTCAAGGAGCTGTTGAGGCATCACGGCCCATTCCTGTTGTGGCGCCAATCGCAGATGAGGAATCGTTGCTGGTGGCGTGCTGGTAAGCGTCTCCCGAGAAGGTCCTACACGTGTTCGATTGGATTTAGGTCCAGGGACCTTGCGGGAGAATCCATGCGTAGAATATTTTCACTCTCCCACAGCTCTGCGACAGCCACTGTACGATGAGGTGTAGCGTTGTCGTCCACGAATAGGAACTCAGGACCCACAGCACCTCTAAGCAGACGCACGTGACGCAGGAGAACCTCGGTACAATAGCGGACACCAGTGACTGAACCTCCTTGGAAGATGTGGAGGTCAGTACGGCTATCAAGCATGATACCACCCCAAACGAGAACTCCGCCACCCCCAAACCTGTCTCGTTCGATGATATAGGATGTGTGATTGTGTGTTCCCTGCTCTCTCCAGATGTGTATACATCCAGAATCGCTCGTCAGACTAAATCGGCTCTCATCCGTAAAGAGAACTCGACCCCATTGCTGATGTGTCCAGTTCTTGTGTTCCTGGCACCACAGAAACCGCCATCTCCGATGAGTAGGCGTTAATGTTACACACCGTACTGGTAGTCGTGCAAATAGACCACCTTTTTGCAGCCTCCTGGGCACGGTAAAACGCGATAACGGACGTCCTGTTGTCTGTTGAATGTGACTTGCAATTTCTCCCGCTGTCTGCCGTCTGCATCTTCTCGCATGTAGGACAATATACCGGTCGTCCGCCGCCGTGGTTGCTCGTGGACGACCACTGCTAAACTCTCGGACAGCTGTTCCTGCCGTTTGAAATGCTCTCCTAGTTCGTAAAATGATGCTGTGAGCGATCCCGAGCTCTTCGGCCACACTAGACACACTTCGACCTTTTTCCAACTTCCCAATGACGCGACCTCGGGTAAAGTCATCCAGATGTCGTCTACTGGATTGCCTGTTGGCCATATCACACGGTGGCAGCAACTCGACGTCGTTCAAACCCATGTACACCGTGCAATAGCTTTCACGGAATTGCTGAACGTACACCTTCCGTGTGCTTTATACCCTTCCGACACTCCCCCCCCTACGTCGTGCTTAATATATATGCATGCCTTACCTTACCGGACCCTAGTCTGTCTCCTGAGTGGTCTTTCGGTCCGTTCTGTCTGCTCGTTCCGCTGTTATGCTAATTTCTCCTCTTCGTCCTTAATTTTTGCACACCAGTGTATGTATACATCACATTGATGAAAAAATTAATCAGAGTATAAAACTTGCCTGGACAGCTTTTGGAAGAAACAGTATAATTTTCAAGAGTAATATGCCATTATGTCTTAGAAGAAAAGTGTTTGATCAATGCATCCTTCCAGTGCTTACGTTTGGTGCAGAGACGTGGACCTTAACTAAAAGGGACATACAAAGGCGGCAGACAACTCAAAGGGGCATGGAGAGGTGCATGCTTGGTGTAACCAGGAGAGATAAGAAGAGGAACTCGTGGATCCGAAAAATGACAAGAGTGGAAGACATCATGATCAGAGTTAAATCCCTGAAATGGCAATAGACTGGGCATACTGCCAGAAGGACAGACCATCGATCGACAGACGAAATTTTAGATTGGATTCCAAGGGACAGGAAAAGACCCAGAAGAAGACCACATGGGAGATGGGTGGATAGTATGCGGGAGTAACATGGAGGAGACTGGCACAAGACAGACCGTTGTGGAAGAAACTTGGGGAGACCTTCGTCCAGCAGTGGATTGATAATGGTTGACAATGATGATGATGATGATGATGATATCCAAGAGCCAAAACATTATGACCAGCGCGTCTTTATGCAAATCGAAGCAATTGCAGGTAAACGACGACGCGTATGAAGGTCATGAAACGGTATATATCACACCTGGTACTGAGTTCTCTAAATCAGTGTCACTCTCGTTATTCACATGGGAAAAACAACGAATTTCGAGTTTGATAAAGGCCAAATTGTAAGGTCCAGACGACTGGGTTAGGGCATTTCTGAGACGGCAAAGCTTGAAGGGTGCTCACAGTCAGCCGTGGTCAGTTGCTACAAATAGTGGTCCTAGGAGGAAAAAACCACAAACTGCTCATCGACACCAGAGGTGAGCAAATGCTATCTCGTATGGTACGACCCAATAGAAGGGATATTGTGGCGCAACTCGCTGGTAATTTGAATGCTTGTAACGAGAGTAATGTGTCACAACGCACAGTACAACAAACCCTGCTCAAGAAGGGCGCTGCATAGCAGCAGGGCCGCTCCGAATGCTCATGCTAATTTCCGTTCACCGTCCAAAGCTCATACATTGAATGGATTGACCTTGAATGATTGGAAGAAGGTCATCTGGTCCGATAAATCTCGTGTTCTATTGCACCATGTATACGGCCGGGTACTTGCGCGTTGATTACCTGGAAAAGTGTTGGCGCCAGGATGAACCACAGGACGAAAACGAGCCGGTGGAGGAAGCGTAATGCTTTAGGCAATATCATGCTGGGAAAGCCTGGGTCCCGTTATTCATGTGAAGGAATCTGTGATGTCTACAACCTACCTTTCAGCAGAATAATGCTCCACACCACACTGCCAGGTTGCTCCAGAACGGTTCGCAGAATATAAGGAAGACTTCCACGTATTTCCCGTGCCTTTAAATTCCCCAGACATCAGTCCAATCGAAAATCTGTTGCTTTTTTGTTAGCACAGAAATTCCGATCTATGGCGGATCAACCACATAACTTACAAGAGTTAAAGGATCTGCTGGTAACATGTTGGTTCCAGATACCGCAAGACACCTTTAAAAATCTTGTAGCGTCTATGCTTCGCCGGGTAAGAGCAGTTTTGGAGGCACGTGGAGGACCAACATCATATTAGGCAGGTGGTCATAATATTTTTGCGGCTCGGTGTATATGAAGGTAAATATAATGAAGTGAAGATAAATATCGTATAATAAAACGCTGAAGAAAACAAAGGGATATCTCAGCAATGAAAGAAAAAGATTAAGATACTAACAAAAGACGATGGTACTGTAATTTTGACTAGAGTAAAAGAGTTCTACATTAAACTGTATGAAAGAGATAATACATATATTCCAGACATAAAGAAATGTACCAGCACCAAAGAGTTCCCACTGTCCTCCTAGCAGAAGTTGCACATGCAATTAAGAACATGAAACGAGGAAGAGCTGTAGGGAGGATGAAATTACCATGGCAGGTTGATCCAAAAGTTACGCAACACGCAATTTGAAACTGCATTGGAGCGGCAAATCAATTGTACATATAATAGGAATGTATGTAGGGGCAAGAGTATACTGTGCAGGTCAAGGTCAGCATGCACGGATCACGTGATCTGACTGGCGTCTGCCGCATTAGCCCTTAGGTAACGACCTAGCAAACATGCGTTCTACCCAAGCTCAGCGCGCTTTCATTGTGGAAATGATCTAAAATGGCAGTCGTTCTCTAAATGCCAGGATGAATTTAGAGATCGTTTTCCGGAATCTAAAGTGCCGAATAAGTCCACAATATACTATTTGGTCTCCCGTTTAGACAAACTGATCGAGTGGACGATCGTAAACGTTCGGGATGTCCGTCAGTCTTAACCGAGGAGTCTTTGGAAACTGTCCATCAATCCTTCATGCGTTTCATTTTCATTTCATTTTATTTGTTTTGCTGAGGCATAAAAAGAAATACAGAAAATTACGAAGTAAAACGTAATCAGTGCATACAGCAAGGAAGCAAAGGGAAAAGGCCGACATGGCATGAAGAAGCCCTATGCCACCTGATGAACAAAGTCAAGCAAGTAATCAGCGCCGGCAAACAAAGAGAAATATAATAGTATTAAGGTAAACAAAAAAGATGTATACAATTTTTTTTTATAATAGTTCTTTTAGTTGTGAAGAAGTCGATTATTATAATTCATGATATGAATCTTAAGTTTTTTTAAATAGGGAGAAGTTATTAATAGTTGTTTATTCAACTGGTAGTGCGGACCAGAAAATTTTAAACTTTGTTTTATGGCTTCCGTCCTTGCATAGATAGGAATTAGTTGTGTTTTAGAACGGGTATCATATGTATGTGACCGAAGAGTGATTTTTATGAGGTCAGAATAAAAATTATTTTTTATTCTTTTAAACATGATTTTTCCAAGATTGAAGTAGTAAAGATGGGTATATAGTAAGTGTATTAAATTTATTTGCGTTAACTTTGATGTGAGATTGAAAAGAAAGCTGATAATGTGTATGATATTTAAGTTCAATTAATCTAATAAATCTGTTTTGTAACATTTGAAGTTTTTTGAAGTTATATTTTGTGGTCTGTCCCCCACGTTGAAATTCCATAGTTTATATGCGACTGAAATAAAGTATAGTATAAAAGAATCAAAGTTTTTGGGGAGATATTTGTTAGTACTGTGGAGACAATACCGATATTTTTGGAGATTTTATGTAAAATAACATTAACATGTGTATTCCGTTTTAGGTCAGTGGTAATAGTTATACCCAAGTATAATAATGAGGTAACAGCCTCAATATTTTTATTATTCATAGTGAAAGTTAAATACGTAGGAGGCAGGAGTTGATTTTTAGAAAAAATCATAAATTTAGTTTTTAAAGTATTAATGATTAACTCATTTGAGTTTAGCCAATACAAAATATTTTGAGATTGAGCATTGATTATTAGATCTTCATCCGTGTTATTAAATCTAGTGAACATAGTGATGTCATCGGCATAGAGTAAAAGATGCATATCAGTAATAGAACAAATAATGTCATTGATGTAGGTATTAAAAAGGAGAGGGCCAAGGATGGAGCCCTGAGGAACACCCATTTGGACATATTGAAGTGAAGATTGATGCTGGCCAATTTGAGTGTATTGTAATCTGTCAGATAAATAACTTTTAAATATAGCGTGTTCTTTACCCCTGAACCCAATGTTGTAGAGTTTGTCTAACAAAATTTTATGATTTAGGATATCAAAAACTTTTGATAAATCTAGGTATAGAGCAAATGTGTTTGAGTGTTGTTCAAAGTTAGATTGAACTTGTGCTTGCTAACATAAGATAGCTGATTCAGTTGATTTTTCAGACGGAAAGCCATGTTGGTTCAAATGAAAAATATTAAATTTTTTTATATATGAAATTACTCGGGTATGAATTAATCTCTCTAAAATATTGGCAAATATCGACATGTTAGCAACAGGGCGGTAATTGTTCGCATCATTTTTTTATCCTGATTTATGCATTGGAGTAATTTACGAGATTTTAAGGAGAGCAGGAAATTCACCCGTTTGAAATGCAGTATTACATATAAATAAGAGACGTTCTACTATTAAGTCCGCCACTTGCTGGATTACAAGTGGTTTCAAATCATCCTGTCTCGGACCCGTATTAGGATTAATGTGGGTAAATTCTTGTAATAATTCAGTTTTAGAAATATCAGTGAAGAACATAATATTCAAACGGTTAGACGATGTTAGATAATTCATGTAAGATTTTTGTACAGTAGGAAGTGTATTTTTTATCACCCGAGGTATTGAAATGAAATGATCATTTAAAGTATTAGCAATGTCTTCTATATTAGTAATTAAGGTGTTGTTAGTACCCGTTAGGTATGTAGGAAACATTACACCCTTCTGTTTGCCTAGCATTAGATTTAAATGTTGTGCTTGCTAATATAAGATATATATATATATCATCATCATCATCATTGTCAACCATTATCAATCCACTGCTGGACGAAGGTCTCCCCAAGTTTCCTCCACAACGGTCTGTCTTGTGCCAGTCTCCTCCATGTCACCCCTGCATACTTTCGAATTTCATCCACCCATCTCCCATGCGGTCTTCTTCTGGGTCTTTTCCTGTCCCTTAGAATCCAATCTAAAATTTCGGCTGTCCATCGATGATCTGTCCTTCTGGCAGTATGTCCAGCCCATTGCCATTTCAGGGATTTAACTCTGATCATGATGTCTTCCACTCTTGTCATTTTCGGATCCACGAGTTCCTCTTCTTATCTCTCCTGGTTACACCAAGCATGCACCTCTCCATGCCCCTTTGAGTTGTCTGCAGCCTTTGTATGCCTCTTTTAGTTAAGGTCCACGTCTCTGCACCATACGTAAGCACTGGAAGGATGCATTGATCAAACACTTTTCTTTTAAGACATAATGGCATATTGCTCTTGAAAATTATGCTGTTTCTTCCAAAAGCTCTCCAGGCAAGTTTTGTACGCCGATTAATTTCTTCACCAATGTGACCCTCACTTGATATCTGCTGTCCAAGATAAACGTACGTGTCTGTTATCTCCAGCTTTTCTCTATCAATCGATAAATCTTCATTTCTTGTAAAAGCATTGTACATCACTTTTGTCTTCTGAAAGTTCATTTTTAATCCCACTTCTATACTCTTGTCAGCAAGTTCCTGGATCATACTCTGCAGCTCTGATGGGGTAGTTGCAAAAATGACTACATCATCAGCAAAACGAAGGTGGGTCAGATAATCTCCATTAATCTTTATCCCCTTGTTTTCCCAGCTCAGCGACTGAAAAACACCCTCCAATGTGGCATTAAAGAGCTTCGGAGATATGGTGTCACCTTGTCTCACTCCCTTTCCAATTTTTACGTGTGTTGTATTTTCAAACAGCCTAATCTTTGCACTTGCATTTTCATAGATGTTATTAATAATATTAATGTATGCATCTTCAATACGGCAGGTTTTCAGAGCCATTGTAACTGCTGATGGTTTCACCGAATCAAAGGCTTTTTCATAATCGATAAAAGCCATGCACAATGGAAGTTCATATTCCCTCGCTCTTTCAATTAGTTCTCTCAGCACGTGGATATGATCTATTGTGCTGTAGCCACTCCTGAATCCAGCTTGTTCTCTCGGTTGAGCCATGTCCAGTGTTACCTTAAAGCGGTGTGAAAGAACTTTAGTGAAGATTTTATAAACTACTGATAGGAGGCTGATAGGTCTGTAGTTTCCGAGATCCTCAATGTCACCTTTCTTATGTAGCAGGATCATTGTAGCGGTGTTCCAATCCTCAGGAATCTTTCCTTCATTAAGGCATCGAGTGAAAATTTGGGCGAGTACTGTTTCGATTTCTCCACTTGCTTCTTGTATGATGTCTACAGTAATTCCATCTTCTCCTGGAGCTTTTCCTCGCTTCATGTTCTTGATTGCATGTGCAACTTCTGCTGGAAGGACTGGAGGAACTCTGGTACTGGTATCTTTCATGATGTCTGGAGTGCTATATATATATATATATTTAATAGTTACGTTTGATAGCTCTAATATCCGAGTTAAGTTTATTTCGGTATTTTTTGAAATCTTTAAAATCTTGTTGCATCTTACGATTTGTAAATTTTGAATATAGTTTTTTTTATTAATTCGATTTAATATAGTATTTGTAATCCAGGGTTTCCGAGGTTTTTTTAGTCTGATCTGTTATATAATTTTTAGGGAAACACTGATCATACAGTTTTTAATTAAAAAGAGAAATACTTCGTAATTTTTATTAGCTGACTTACCGGAAAGGACATCGACCCAGTTAATTTTTCCAAGGTTAATTCTAAAATTGGCAATGCTTTTAGTATTAAAACGCCGAAAGCAGTAAGGATTTACCAAGTCACCAATTTGTTGTGTTAGAGGATAAAGTGAAAATATAGGTAGTGATCACTGAAGTCAAATTCTAGTACCCCTGAGATTACCGATTCAACTAATATACACTGGCGGAAAGTGAAAAAAGAACACCAAGAAGGAGACGTCTGATACCAACGAAATTTATACAGCATAATAACGGAATACAGAGGATAACGTGATCAAAACATTATGGCAAAATACAGCTGTATTTTCTGGTAAACTGAAAAATAACATTTCCATGTAACATGGTTAGTACGAGGTTGAACCGCCATGAACTGCGTCACACAGTGCAATTCTGGCACGGAGTCTGTCGTACAGATGTTGGATGTAAGTTTGGGGTATTGAGTTCCAAGCATCCTCAACCTGGACGCGTAAATCGGGGATGGTCGTGGCTGGCCGTGGATACCGTATAAGTCGTTGTCCCATAAAATCCCACACGTGCTCAATGGGGGACAAATCCGGTGAACGTGCAGGCCATGGAAGTTGTCGCACACCCTGAAGTGCATGTTGCGTTGCACGTGCCATGTGTGGGCGTGCGTTATCTTGCTGGAAAACACCACGATGGACCGACCTTTCAAATGGCACAACAACGGGCTGAATGATGTTCTTGATGTAGGAGGTGTTGTTTAACGTACCCGGTAAAAACACTAGTTGTGTACGGAAGTGATAGCTGATCGCTCCCCACACCAGGCGACCAGGTGTAGGCCCTGTGTGTCGCTGGCGGATGCAAGAAGGCTGGAAACGCTCCCCTGTGCGTCTGCGAACACCCATACGGCCATCGAAGGCTCACAAGCAGAATCTGCTTTAATCGCTGAACACGACAGATTGCCATTGCGTTCTCCAGTGCAGACGTTGGCGACACCACTGCAGCCGTTCCTGATGGTGGGCTGGAGTCAGAGGAACACATGCCAGAGGCACACGTGCACGTAGTCCTGCATCCAGTAGACGGTTGCGGATTGTTTGTACAGTCACCTCAGGTGCAACGGCAGCTCGGATTTGCGTCGCAGTGGATGTTCTGCTTGACAACGCCGCTCTTCTTATGCGTCGATCGGTCCGCTCATCAGTCCGTCTGTGACTCCCGGTTCTACGTCTTCTCGTGTTGGAATGTTCCTCGGACCATCTATATCGTACACACCACCGATACTTCCCGTCCAATTCGCTCCGCAATACGACGATACGACCACCCGGCCTCACGGAGTCCGACTAGACGACCTCTCTCATAGTCCGATAACTGCTGAAATCGAACACGTCTTCCATGTCCAGGTATTGCAGCTTCTTCAGGGTCTTCGCACGTGTCCGTACGCCGACGACTGATTACATTCACTTCGCCGTACTCCTTAAATACCACCGACGATAATTTGCATGATATGCCGTGCTGTGGCGTAAGCGCTCACCGGTTGGTACCGAAATTAACATCACACCTACGTAAACTCGACCCCATTAACATATGTAAATTTCATGATCGTCCGCCAATTCCTTCTTGGTGTTCTTTTTTTCGCTTTCCGCCAGTGTATTTGTTATTGAAAGATCAAGTTCACCACAAAAGTCAATTTGAAGAGTGTCCAAACGAAGCGGAATATCTTACGGGAGTGTTCATAGAGCAACCAAGTAGCTAAACCTACGTCCCTATCGGATCATCGTTGTGAACGAGCTGCAAGAACCTGATAAAGAGAAAAGACTCCAATACTGGGGTTGGTTTCTGCGTTTTGTCTACAAGGGTCTTCATATCCTGGGTTACGTTTCGTTTTCTGATGAAGCATGGTTCCATCTAAGTGGATACGCAAACAGTCAGAACAACAGGTTCTGGAGTTCTGAAAACTTACACCTTTTCATGAGATCCCATTACATTCCCGAAAAGTTGAAGCATGGTGTGCTGTTTCGCGGAAAATAATAGTGGGTCAGTTTTGTTCACGGAAACACTGACAGCTGATCGTTACCAGGACATCATTCAACAATTCATATCGTTATTAGATGTTGATAAACGCAACTGATGGCTGCAGCAAGACGGTGCAATAGCGCACACAGCAAACGGCACTGTGCTTCCGTTGCGTGAATTATTTATTGAGCGCATCAATTCTCGTGGACTGTGGCCGCCTTGATATCCTAATCTGTCTCCTCCAGACTTTTATCTCTGGGGTCACCTCAAGGAAGGTGTGTAAAAGAACAACTCTCGCACACTCGTCAAACTAAGACAGAACATCGAGGACCATGTCTCCAGCATCAGCGCAGCGACCATCCAAAAGATTGCAACAAACGTGAAGAAACGCGTTGAGGCCTGCATACCCGGAAATGGAGGACATTTTCAGCACCTATTGTGAGATAATTATTTCTTACAGTGCATGCCATGTGAATATTTAGCTTTTAGTTAGCTCTACATTGTAACATACAGCTTTGTTAAGTATAGTTTATTAATGGGTTACGCACTTTTTGGATCACCCTACCAGAAGCTAGTGCAGAAATAGGAAGTGAACTCGCCCAAGTTTTCACTGTATGTCTCAATGAAAGGAGGACTCCTGATGAGTGGAGCAATGCTACAACGACTCTGCTACATAGAAATGAGGGACTGTGAGGATATCAACCACTACAGACCCTATCAGAGGTTAATAAAATCTTCGCTAAGGTTCTTTCACATTGCTTGAAGGTAACAATGGAAATGGCTCAGCCAAAAAGACAATCTGGATTCAGGAGTGGTTCCAGCATTATAGATCATATCCATGTACTGGGGGAACTAACTAAAAGAGCACAAACTTCCATTGGGTATGGTTTCAATTGATTATGAAAAGGCTTTGATTCCCCGAATCTTTCAGCAATTATAACGTCTTTGAAATCCTGCAGTGTTGAAGATGCATACATTAATATTATTAATAAAATCCATGAAAATGCAAAGGTTCAACTATTTTATGATGCAGCACCAATAAAAATTGGAAAAGGAGTGAGACAAGGTGACACCATTTCCCAAACTCTTCAATGCCACACTGCAGAATATTTTTCAATTATTGAACTAAGAAGACAAGAGGATAAACATTAATGGAGATTATGCAACTCCCCTTCGTTTTGCTGATGACATAGACATTTTGCCAACTATCCCTTCAGAGCTGCAGAGTACGATCCAACAACTTGCTGACAAGAGTAAAGAAGTGGGATTAGAAATGAACTTTTAGAAAACAAAACTGATGTACAATGCTTTTACAAGAAATTAATATTTAGGGATTGATGGGGAAGATCTACACTGCTGGCCACCCAAAATGCAACACCAAGAAGGAAGCATCCGATTGGCCTGAAATTCGCAGCATGCGTCGCCCGCGAGAGGATATGCAAACGATTAGCATTGCAGGGCATATGAAAATCACGTGCGCCCGGCACGCCACCGAGAAGCACTATAAGAAGGGTGCACAGAAGGCTGGGTGTAAGTAGTGGAAGTGTGTTGTGCTGCCGGACCTGTGCGTGGGAAGCTTCCTGATGCCTCGTCGCAGAATACGGCAGTCATTCCAGCACGTTTCAGAGTTCGACAGAGGACGAATAGTGGCTTATCGCGGCAGCGGTTTATCGTACCTAGACATCGGCGCCCGTGTGGGACGACATCCAGCCACAGTGAGGCGAGTATGGATTCGGTGGGTGCAGGAGGGACGGACGGACGGACCAACGTGTTAGCGATCGCCGCAGCCGCGGCACATCACCGAATGAGAGGACCGGCATGTTGTGCGACGGGCATTGATGGCTCGCACCACCACATCACGAACGTTAGCGCAATAATTAGGGTGTGTTGCGCAACAACCTGTGTCAGCACGTACCGTACGACATCGTCTGCAGGAGCGGGGACTTGTCGCACGGCGCCCATTGCTCCGATTACCATTGACGTTACACCACCGGCGAGTGCGGCGGCAGTGGGCCGTTGAACGCCGCACCTGGACTACAGAATGGCACGACATTGTCTTCTCCGACGAATCCCGCTTCTGCCTGTAATACCACGATGGTCGGATCCGCGTGTGGTGGCACCGCAGCGAGAGAATGTATGACGCCTGCATTATGCATCGCCATACCGGTCCGTCGGCTGGCGTTATGGTTTGGGGTGCAATTGGATATGACACCACCACCTCTCTGGTTCGCATCGCCGGTACACTAAACAGCCACCGCTACATCTCCGACGTTTTGGAGCCTGTAGTCCTCCCTTTCCTGCAGGATTTGCCAGCGGCCACGTTTCAACAGGACAATGCGCGCTCGCACGTGGCACGCATCGTGTAACAATTATTCACGGCCCACGAGGTGTCATTGCTGCCGTAGCCTGCCTGTTCTTCCGATATGTCGCCCATCGAGCACGTCTGGTCGCTGATCGGCAACCGAGTGACCCGGCAAGCACCTACCACGGCCACGCCAGATGAATTGTGGCAACGTGTGGAAGCAGCCTGGACCGACATACCCCAAGCCCACATCCAAAGCCTCTTCCGTTCGATGCCGTGGCGTGTAGCGGTCGGTATTGCCAGCCATGGGGGCCACACGACTTATTGGTGTTCGCGTGTTCCGCAAGTCGCCACGGGACTGTAAGCTCAATCGTTTCATCTTTGTATCTGTTGTTATATGTCCAGTAAATCTGACTTTGCTATCTCGTCTCCTTCTTGGTATTGCATTTTGGGTAGCCAGCAGTGTAGTACTGTATTAACCAATACCTACATTTACCGTGAGCAACAGATATCAAGCGATGGCCACATTGATGAAGGAATTTATCGGTGTATAAAACTTGGTAGGTGAGCGCCTGGAAGAAACAGTGCAATTTTCAAGAGCAATACATAATTATATCTTAAAAGAAAAGTGTTTAATTAATGTATCCTTCCCATTCTTATGTATAGAGCAGAGACATTTACCTCAATTATTAGGGGTATTCAAAAATTTCCGAAGTTTTTAGGAGAAAGGAGACAGGAACAATCAGGAGACCACTACACATTTATTCAACGAAATATTGGCCGTTAGCATCAATGACCTTTTGCCATTTTTCAGGCAACAAATGAATGCCTCTGTGCTAGGAGGACGCGGGTTTTGAGCTGAAGAACGCAGTGACGAAGTTTTCCGCCTCTGGAACTGTGGTGAACCGCTGTTGGGCTAGGGCATGTTGCATAGAGCGTAACAGATGAAAGTCTGAGGGTGCAATGTCCAGTTACACTGGGAGTTTTGTAACTGAAGGGTTGATTTCGTGGTGGCACCGACATGTGGTCTGGCATTATTGTGTAACAGGATGACTGGGTGGCATCCTGTACCTGTCCAAGGGTGTTTTGCTCGATTGCGGCGTTCAGTTTCATCAACTGATTGCTATATCGATGTGCAGTGATTGTTTCGCCTGGTTTCAAAAGTTTGAAGTACAGCACTCCATGCATATCCCACCACCACACACACAACAGCATCTTTTTCCGTGGATATCTTGTTTTTTAGTGGATGTAGATGGCTAGCCTGGGTCAACCTAGGATCGCTTGCGTACGGGGTTGTCGCAACAGACCCATTTTTCATCCCCGGTGACAACATTCCACAAGAAATTCTTCCCTTATAACCTCTTCAGCAACGACATGCAGATGCCCAATCGTTGACCAATATTACGCTCCGTTAAAGTATGCGGAACCCACTTGCCATTTTTCTGGATCTTCCCCAAGTCCTGTAGACGCCGTATCACCGTCAATTGAGCCACTTTCAAACATTTCACCAGTTGCGTGGTCGATTGTGTGGCACCCTCTTGCAACAGCGATTTCAGCTCCTCGTCTGCGAGTTCCTGCGGTCTACCTGCACGTGATTTGTCTTCCAAGCTTAGATCACCTTTCTTAAACCTGGCAAACCATTCTCAACACGTCCGCTCACCCATAACCGTTTCACCATACGCCTGCCATATTGAATCGCATGCTTCACTCGCACTTTTCCCTAAATTAAACATGAATAATAAGCAGTGCCGCAAATGAACTTTATTGACCGCCATGCTTGGCTTCATGTACGAACTGACAGCACGGGTCACCGGCCGGTTCGACACCTACAGCGCCTGCTAGCAAGGCTGGCGAAAACTTTTGCATACCCCTAATGAAAAGACAAACAGAGGCTGCAGACAACTGAAAGAATGCTTGGGAAGTTGCATGTTTGGTGTAACCAGGAAAGAGAAGAAGAACTCGTGGATCAGGAAAATGACAAGAGTGGAATACATCATGATCAGAGTAAAATCCCTGAAATGGGAATGATCTGGATATATTGATAGAAGAGCAGACCACTGATAGAGAACTATACTGTTATTCGACCAAATCTGTATCAGAAAAGAATATCAGTTTGTAAAGTGAAATTCCTTACATTGTTTTTTATATAAAACACTGTAATGACCATACGTTTCATCTTGCAAACTGATACCAAGTATGCGAATAATAAGAAATGAAATTAAAAATATTAATTCCAATGTATTTTCTTATTGGCACAGAAAATTTTGCTTTCTAATAATAGACTGGATACCAAAGTACAGAAAAATACCTAGAAGAAGATAATGCCGGAGAGAGTGGATGAAATTCGGAAGCATGCCCAAGTGATATGGAGGAGACTGGCTCAAAACAGACAGGTGTGAAAGAAATTTGGGGAGACTTCATCCAGCAATGGATTGCTCATTGTTGACAATGATTAGATATTAATATGTTTTATATATATATATTATTTTTATCTCAGGGTTTAACGAACACCATGAGCAGTTCTTAGGGCTATAAGCAGTCGCCAGAAGAGATGGACTAATGGCGTGGGTACAGAGACATCCGTTATGGCAATTTTTCGTTTTCTTTGTGTGTAAAAGTGGAGGTTATTGGTTTTGGCGGAAGAACACGCCCTGTTTTTCAGCTGTCAGAAGTGCCAGATTTTTCTTACGTGCATGTAAGTTCACAAGTACCTTATATCATATTTCTGTACTGAATTACATTTTGTTCACTGTTCACCATGTAGCGTCTCCAAGGAAAAGTTGAAAATTTCATCTCCCTGGAGCGGTAATCCAGCCTGCATCTCCCGATTTTAGTTCAAGCATGCTATCATTACACCACCCAGAACAATGCAGTAAGCAAATATAGCTGAGGAATCTGAACAGCTTCAGATATGCCCTATTCTGAGCAATCAAAAGTTTCTTCTGTGCGTCGACGAGATTTTCAAATCTTAGGAAAGATACAGGTGCAAATCACCAGTGCGTCAGATGTCATCAAGGAAATTAAGAAATATTCTTCGCAGATGCATGCGAAATGTTAGAGTATTAGGTGTTCGTATACGTTTCCAGCATGTTATGATCGAACAGATGTCGTATTTACACAAGCAGGTGACATTTAATCATCATCGAAGTGTGGCTGCTCTCTGCACGCCCGAAGTATACATAGTCTGCCAAATATTGGTACTAATGGGCTATAACAGCAGAATTCTCCTTTGTATACCACTTGTCTCTGCTAAAACCCAACGAATTTGTCTGAAGTTGGCACAGAAACACCACAACTGTACCGTTGATGACTAACAAAATGCCGTCTGGTCCGTCGAATGACGTTATGTGTTAACGCACCCCGATGGACCGAACACTATGGCGTCAACAGCACGAATCGATGGATTCCGGCTGCTTAGTCTGAACTGTTCGAGCTGGAGGAGGCAGTGTAATCATGTGCAGTTTTATGTCATGGCAGGAATTTGGTTCATTAATACCTCCGGGACAGCATTTGGATGCTACGAGGCATTTTTACGCTATTGTGGACCAGACACGCCAGTACATGTGGGACGTACTACAGAGGAAAAGCAGATGTCAAGACGGCAAAGTTACAGTGATAAATTCCGTCGGTGTGGCTTAATTGGGAAAGCATTCTGCTCCGGAGCACAGAAGGATGCGGTTCGATCCCGTCACTGTCAAATTTGTGTTTTCATATTGGCGCCTGAATGTAAAAATGAATATCCTGGCTGTTTCGAAAGATGAGTGATTTTTCTTCCGCACGTCGTCTGGAATTAATCAGAATTTCTTCTTCGCTGCGAAAAATGTTTGATGCTTCTTCCACAGATCGTCCGGAGTTAGTTAGAATCCCTTCTTCTATAGAGAGTTACTTCAAGCATGGTTTGCGGTAGATTCAAAAACTGCGATTTCGTGGCCCCACCTTTCTCAAGGGGGGATACATATGACCTATACTACAGAGGTGAACATTTCAAGACGGAAAAGTTGCAGCGATACATTCGGCCGGCGTAGCTTAACTGGGAAACATTCGGCTCCGAAGCAGAAGGATGCGGGTTCGATCCGTAGCCGTCAAATTTGTGTTTTCACACTGTGCATGGTGTTTTTGATGGTTAGGGCTACTTCCAGCAGGATAATGCACCACTCCACAAGGCTCGGATCGTCACGCAGTGGTTCGGGGACAGTGACTTCAAAGTTCTAAAATATCCTCCACATTCCCTAGATCTTATACCAACAGAACACGTGTTTGATGAGATTGAGTGAACTACCCGTAACAGAGATCCTCCTACACCAAACATTCGGCAACTGATGAACACTATCAGATACTCTTGGCTGAACATGCCTATGGAACGATTCCAACACTTCATTGAATCCATGCCATATCGAATCAAGGTGTACTTTGAAGGCCAGGGATAGCCCAACGCGATATTAGGTAGGTGTTGCAAATAATGTGCTACTGCAGTGTATTTCTGCCCTGATTAACGTGAATTAAGTTCACTTGCTTTCCACTAACGTGCTTTCCGCTTTCCTTGAAGCAATTAACCCTAAATATAGAATAAACTGTCAGTTATTTCGTTTTCTTTTCTGTTTAGACGTTTACTGACCACCGTGAGAATCTGAGACTAAAAACACTCGTGCATTTCTAACTTCAGGTCATTGGGCCATAAAAAGGGAGACAGCAAGCGCTTCAGAACAAGGGCACCGCCTTTGTCTTATGCAGGACTCAAACCAAGGCGAAGCTAAGACGATTGACCATAAGGCCGCTGCTCTGAACACTGTGACACAGGACTGAACTCAGATACTGTAAGCTTCGGGAAGCACCTTATGCATATCTTCTGTTCAAAATAATTCACAGTTTTTACCGCTGGAGAGCGTAAATGTATAGTACATTCTCCTCAATATCAGTTCCATTAAAATTCCGATTTAACAAATTATTTTTACGACCAGATACTATTCGCTGTGTGGAATAGTTTGCACATGCTTTTGAATTTTTCCTGTGTGTGTATCTGTTTGCAACTGTATCCCTGCTTCTAAAATTCGGCTTAAGAAAATAAATGTATCGGCAGCCCCGGAGCCACAGTAGTTTAAGCGCTGGCTTCCCACTGCTAGGTCCGGGTTCCAATCCCGGTGAGGCATGGGTGTTGTGTTTGTCTTTTGGCACCAGTTCTCTATCTTCCTTGGAACCAGTTGTCCTAAATTAGGGACGGGATACTGCTTATAACTCATCGAGTTGCTTACGATGGTCATTAAAACCCAAATAAAAAAAATGTTTTGTGTGCACTGTTTGCAGCTATCTATAGTAAAGAATGCGAACATTAGCTACTTCAAATGCGGCGTAATTTTCCCGCTAGGATATATATATATATTTATGTAAACCATTTTGTGGACGAATCTACATCTGAAAAATTCTTTTTCCATTGCACAGCTCATGCTACGGAGAATATTTTGCGTATACTAGCTAGTTTTTGTAACGTAGTGTTCTACTGCTTGAGAACGTCAGTCTATATTTTTATTGCCATGAGCATCCGATTCGAAAACCCTTTGGTAAAATGTCGAATACTTTTACCTATGGCCAATAATTTGTTCCCAATTTTCTCTTCATGCATCACATAGTGTTCCTGCTAGGTGGCGTAAAGTTATGAGATAAGACTATGAAATAACGAGATTGTGCTTGCGACGAGTGAAACGCGCGATACTGGTTGAAAAGTGAGTGAAAGGCAAAACAAAGACCTTGAACCATCTATAACCGGAATTTTTTTTTTTTGATTGGAGGTTTAACGACCACCGTGAGCAACTCAATGGGCTATAAGCAGTCGCCCGTCCTTAATTTAGGGTCACTGGTTCTAGGGAAGGGAGAGAACCAGTGTCGTAAGACAAATACAACATTCATGACTCACCGGGATTCGAACCCGGACCCCTTTCGGACGAATGATCAGAGGCCATCGCTTAGACCACTGCGCCACCGGGGCTGCAAGGGAAAGATGTATGCCACGTGCTGGTTTTTTTGCGTGGCATAAGAGGTTCAATGAAGGCCGAGAGGATGTTAAAAGCGCGAACGTTCGGGACACCCAAGCACTGCAAAAGCAGAAGAAAATGCGGGGGAAATCTAAGCAAGTTTTGAAATGATCGACAACTGAATATTAGTATAATAGCACAAATGATAAGCATCGATAAAAAGTCTGTTACGAAAATTTTATATGAAATATGGACATGGCAAAGGTTTGCACCAAGATGGTTCTGTAGCTTCTCACGCCTGAACAAAAAGAAAATCGCCGGAGAGTTTCGTCACAAAGGATGAAGAAATACGGTTAAGCAATTCCAAGTTCAAGGCCAAATTAACTGTTTTCTCTGATATTAATAATGTACAAGGGTTGTCCCAAAACAACTGATAATGTTTTTATAAAAAAAATAAACGTACCTTAATTATCAAGGAAGTGGTCATCTTTTTCAAAACGCTGTCCATTGCATCGAACACAGGTGTCTCAACGTGCCTCCCACATTTTGAATGTCTTCTGGAATTCTTCTGAAATGCTGTTGTAGCACCCCTACGCAGCTGTAATAAGTTATTGATCAGTTTGAAATTGTTGTCACCGTAAAGTTTTTTTTTAAATGTGGAAAAACCAGAAGCCATGTCGTGACAAGTCTGAACTACACTATATTGACAAAAGTCATCACACCCCTTCAAAAGCAAATGAACGGATCCGCTGCGTTGTTAAGATGCGCGGTACAGCTACGAACGGTATGAAAACAAGCCTGCAGCTGACCGAGATCATATCGCACTGTGACGCCGAGTGAAAATGTCGCGGCGGGAGAGAATGGACTTTGAGAAAGGAATGATTGTTAGATGTTATATTAGTGGGTTGTCCATAAAAGAAACCCAGAGGCGTTTAAAAATACAAAAGTCAGTTGTTTTGGATGTACTGTATAAGTGGAAGACATATGTCGTGCCTGAAGAAGCGAAACGTACCGGCAGACCAAAGAAAATCAGTGATAGAGAACGTCGAAGCCTCAGGAGAGTCTTTCCAGCTAATCGACGGTGAGTAAAATGCTGTAACCTCGGTATGTACACGTACCATTCGCAGAGAACTTCATACCATGTGTTACCGTGGTCGTGCCACTGCTCATAAGCCTTTCATCTCTACTCGAAATGTTTCTTGTTGCTTAGCATGGTGTAAAGAACATTTATCGTGGACCGCAGATCAGTGGAAACGGGTCCTATGGACTGATGAATCTAGATACACAATCCATCAGTCTGATGGCTGTGTGTGGGTATGGCGGCAACCGGGGAAATACTATTTACCACAGTGTACTGTTCCTACGGTCAAGTTTGGAGCTGAGAGTGTACTCGTGTGGGGGCAGGTTTACGTGGTATGATCCCGGGCCATTGGTTATCGTGGACAGACCTGTTAACCAGCACGTCTCTTTCCATATTCTGGACAATTATGCCCTACCAACTCTGTGGTGATACTATGGAACAGAGCCTTGTTGGTACAAGCAGGATAATGCGCTGAGCCATAAAGCAAGGGCTGTTACTGCGTGGTTTGACAATAAATCCGTATCGTGTGTGGACTGGACAGCACAGAGCCTTGATCTTAATTCCATAAAGTACCTATGGGATGAATTAGAGCACCGCATAAGAAGTTTGGAACGTAGGCGCACTACTCAGCAACAGTTATCGGCAGCATTATGTACTGAATGGAAGCATATACCTATCGCTGTGTTTCAAAACCTTGTCGAAAGCATGTCTCAAAGGGTCAGTGCGTGTATTAAGGCCAAAGGTGGACCAACACCATACTAATGTATGTAAATAAATGCTATGTTGTGTTTCTCTTTTAGGTGTCCGGTGACTTTTGTCAATATAGTGTATATGCAGGTTGGGGCATCAAACAAATACACACTTTCTCCGAATAAGGAACGGCAGAACTGGCCATGTGGGGCCTCGCATTATCGTGGTGTAACACCCAATTCTGTTTCAGGTGTGGTCGTTATGGTGTTACATGTTTCTGCAGATTCTATAGCACTGATTTGTAGTATTCGGTATTTATCGTAGTTTTTGGAGGAACAATGTGCTGATAGATCATGCCTTGACAATTAAAAAAAAACAAAGCACTAACGTGACTTTTCCCGGTGATTTTGACTGACAACTCAGTTTTCTGCTTTCGTGTGTGGATCAAAATAGTGTAACCAAGATTCGTTCCTTGTAATAACCCGTTCCATGACTTCCGAATCTTTGTTTACCATTTGCTTTAATTGTTGACAAACCTCAACTCGACGATCCATTTGTTCCTTTGTCAAGAAATGGGGAACCCAAGTTGAACAAACGCGTTTCGTGCTCAAATATTCGGTTAAAATTCTGTGAATTGATGATTTTGAAAAGTGTGATCGATAGCTTCGATATCTCTACTTGATAGGTATTTGCCTTCCGATATAATAGCACCCCTTGTATTGATGTTTACCTCTGTAACACTCGTTGAGGGTCTTTTTCCATGCGCGATTAAAGCCGCAGTCTGACGACCATCTATAAATATTTTATGCAATCTGTAAATTGTTGATTTTCCCAGACATTCATTTTTAGAAGTCTCTTGCATAAGACGGAAAATTTCTCCGACGTACTTCCTAAATCGACAGCAAAATTTAATAACGAATCTTTGTTCATCTTTCACATCCACTTTCTCGAAAAATTACAGCGCGAAAACACTTCCCATACAGTACAAAACGTTTCAGATATGCATCAATAATGTTACAATCTCTCATTTTCGTTACACTTTCAGAGATATCTTACAATTACGTTTCAGCAACATCTATTTTGGAACATAACTCTTTGTACATTACGGTTACGTTAAAAATAGCATTCATCGATATTGCTGCTTTATAGTTTCCATTGTACATAATTGCTACCTTGATTTTACATTAGGCGATATTTAAGATTTTTGATTTGGCAACGGCGTGGATACGCATGCGCATTTATGCTATTTCACCGAAGCACTTTCCTAGTCGTATTTCCACATGCTACTGGGATATTCTTTGGTGATACTGCAGTACTCGAGATAGCTAGTTAGTTGATTTAATATTTCATCATTTTTTTTTTGTGATTCAAGATCATCTGAAGGTAAGTAATTGTTTTGATTATTATAATTTTTAAATTGTAAAACGCATTTTATAAAATCTAAGTAGATGGCTGTGTTGTATTAGTATACTATACCAGCATGTTTTTTTTTTTTACTTGAAACAGAAATTTCATATTGGTAGGTATTTAGAGAAATGACGAATTTGGTTTTCTTTTTTTCGCTGAAGTATAGTATATTCCACATGTATAATAGAAATTAGACACCCTCCTTTGGGACCGATTTTTATTTCTTTTGTTATCAATATATAAACGCCGTCACTGTTTCCAATAGACAGCGGATGGCGTTGAACCTGTGAAAATGTAAACAAAACGTAATACGACTGTTGCTTTTGAAACAGCTGTCGAGTGTAATATTTTCTATTGTGATTTTACAAAGTTTATTAAAACTATAATGTTCAACGTATTAAATACGTAACAGTAATATAATGAAGTTACAAATATCTTTCAAATACGCAACAGTAACAGGAAGTTGGTATCTTGAAGTTATAAAGACCTTTCACTGTAACGTATCGGTTATCTCTCTACTCTAAAAAAACGTAACTGCCGCTGTTTTAGAAATTTCGCGACACTCTTGCTTTCCTAGCTCGCAGTGCAAAACGTATTGAACACAAAAATACGAAATTTACATCGTTTGTAGAGAATTGTTCGAAAAATACGCTGAAATAAACCGTTTCTCGATTATGACGATACTTCAAGAGCTATTGTATTTCAAACTTAAGGTAAGCAAAAAAGTGCTATCATGTCGCTTTCCGGACACACTAACAGCAACAGAACCACGAAACTTTGTTGGCATGTAGTGCCATGACCGAAATTTTGCACCTCGTCGCCCTTTTTTTGAATTTCGATTTATTTTACGAGAAATTAAATTTCTAAATTTCACAAAATTCTCTATTTCGCGATGGGATCCATTTAAAAAACTGATATATGGCAAACTATAAATCATAACGCATTGCAATTTTTACAGCATAAACTTACAACTATCATCCCTTTTTAAAAAAAATAAAATAAGAGAAAGTCATTTTCTGATTTTTAAGCATTTTTTAAAGACGCAAAGGAAAGAAACGAACTGCTGGCTTGTCTGTCTTCACGATAACCACAGAGGAAAGTTCTGGTCCCGTGACCTGCTGCCATGGTGACGCAGAGAATTTGTTATGCATATGTTTTGTAGGTAAAGCTATCTCAGTTGTTTAAGGTGGACGTCAAGTAATTTGTCTTCCTATACTTCCAATTGAAAACTTTCTGTACACATTTTATTCACAATCACTGCGTTCCCAAGGATGAAAATTTGAACATCGATTAAAATAACTTCATTTTATAACTTGGAATACTTAACATTTTCTAAAACATAACCATAATTATGCAAACCAACATTTGCTTGTATACTGACGTCATCAAAGTACAGGTCGCGCCATCTTTTTTCTGGTCAATTAATGCGTTCCCAAGGATAGAAATTTGAACATCGATTAAAATAGCTTCATTTTATAACTTGGAAAACTTAATATTTTCTAAAACATAACCATAATTATGCAATCCAACATTTGTTTGTCTACTGACGTCATCAAAGTTCAGGTAGCGCCAGCTTTGTTTTGGTTTCAACACCACCAAAGGAAAAGTTATTGATTTTTAATATAATTATGGTTATGTTTTAGAAAATATTAAGTATTATAAGTTATAATATGAAGTTATTTTAATCGATGTTCAAATTTTCATCCTTGGGAACACACTGATTGTGAAGGAAATGTGTACAAAAGTTTTTCCATTGGAAGTATAGGAAGCAAAATTAACCTAATTAACTAACTAGTCTTCACATCTTTCATCATCCTCTTTTCTAACTTTTACTAAGCCCGTCTGCTCTTAATCATTCTCCACGCTTTTAAAAATCTTTAACTGATAGTTCTGTGTCTGGCGCTCTTTGGCCAAACCTGGCCCTTGCGCCACTAAAATCAATTAACTAACTAACTAACTAACGAAGCAAAATTATCGACGTCCACCTTAACGGTTTAGCATTACGGTTTACGGAAATGCTTTTGGACCGCTTTTGTTTTCCTTAGTGGTAAATTTAGTAAGTGCTATAAGTTCAAACGACAAACGTCCGACTTTCCAAAAATTAACGACAGTAAAAAAACTCTGAAACGTCTTAATAACAAACCTTATTTGCTTAGACATGCAATAAAAATTGAAATTTATATGAATTTTTCAGTTTCTATTTCATGTGATATACTTGGAGATCGGGCTGCAGGGCCCGAGCGCTACTCTGGAAACGAGCGTAGCGAGCTTAGATGCGCAGCCCCTAGTGTTTCAAAGTTATGTAACGTTTGAGGACATTTTTGACGTAACCGTAAGGTTTCTGAAACATTACTGTTACATTGCGCATCGTATCTGAAAAGCCTCAATGTTTCAGTGCTACATACTTGTAACATATACGAAATATTCTGTGTTGTGTGGGTTGTTAGGGGTTCACAAGACAACACTTATTAAATTGCGCACTTAACCGACGACGTATGCGTGATAAACAGGTGCGGTCTGTTGCTATGGTTACTACAATGACTACCGTTCTTCCGAGACTTGTACCAAGGTCGAACGCAGTATTGCACATTTTTTATAAAAACATTCTTCGTTGCTTTGGTACAAGCTAAGTAATTTTGGCAGAGTGGGTGCCGGATAGAGCAAAAGTGAACTAGCATTATTACAAACAGGTTCCGGTGACTTTGACAGAGTGAGTCAGAAGAAAGGGGTCTTAGTTGTGGAAAAATGGCTTCATCCTTCATAAAAAAAAAATGCACCAGCTCATTCAGCGCTCTCTGTGAAGCAGGTTTTAGCCGAACATCCGTGAACATCCTTTCTACTAGCAAGATTTGGCCCAGTGCGATTTTTTCCCCTAAACTCAAATCTGTACTGAACGGGGCCGGTTTTCTTTCAGTTACTGTGGTGAAAAAGAGAAAGACCAAGCTCCTCAAAGGGATCACAGCAGATGAGTTACAGCACGGCTTGCCCAATGGAAGATCAGAATGCAAGCGTATGTTGATGCGGTAGGGAAAGTGCAAAGGCCGTTCCATAAAAATTGAGAGTATTGTTTTTTGAGATGGCAACAGTGCGAAGGGGAAAATAACCACGCATACGACCATCTGAATTAAGGAAGTATCTATGACAAGAGTTATTAGCCGTGGCAGACGATTCTGGTTTTGTTATTGCGCAGTTGTTTAAGGTACGTCTGTATTTCGCCATACGCTATGGAGGTGAGAGATTTAGAGTTAAGAAGTGAAACGCGTTGTGCGATAAAATTTTGCTATCGTTTGAGTAAAACGGCTTCAGAAACAGTTGTGATGTGTTGATATTTTTCTATTAGTGGTCTCGAAGGTTAGAGCCCAAAGTTTGGTTCCACTATGCGAAAAAAAAAAAAAAAAAAAAAAATCACACATCCACGCATTCTTGTCTCCAAGAATGATTCCCTAAATTTTGTTCTGAATTTCATTTTTGAGGCGAACCGAGCGACAGAAAAAACCTTTTTTTTTTTTTTTTTTTTTTCACTTTCTTAAACATTCGTTCAGGGATTTCAGTGGAAATTGTGTATTTATAGTTTTTGTACGTGTACTGTATATGTGCCTTTGGAACGAGAGCTAGAAATAATTTGAACATTTATAAATGGCTTAAAATTACTTTTAGTCTGTGTGAAACTAGAACATGTGTAAACCAAATTATTCACTTCATTTTTAAAAAACTAAATTTTATATTCATATATATAGTAATTATGAACATTGGAATCGTAAGATGAACTCGTGCATGATTAATTAAATAAAATTAAGCTTACATTATGACTTAGATTAAATAGTGTGTGGTGAGAAGCATTTATTGGTACAAAAGTTTGTGACGTTCAGGTGTGTTAGCAAGACACAACAAAATTTGGTATACAATCGTGCATTATGTCAGTAGAATGATTTTTTTCAAGGAAATTAACTCTCTCCCCTCCGAATTCTGAAATTTCTTCATCAGCAATTTGTAAAGAAAATGATGTGAAAATTTTTTGTATTTTTGAGTTTCGAGAAATGTTAATTTGTGTACCTGATGTGAATAAGTGTGAATATTAAGATTCCCAGGATTTGCCCCATTTCGTTTGTTTTTCACTAGACAGGGAGTCGCCAAACCCAGAGATAAGAATCTCGCTTCCTGTTAGCAAAGAAATTCCTTAGGAAAGTCACCTTGAAAACTTGAAATCGATAAAATCCCTAGGGCATAGAAAGGTGAATTTCAAGAATTTTTGCAAAGTCATGGTCAAGAGGACGCCATGGATGACACAGCAGGTTTTTTTTGTCCCCCACCACACCCCTCGAAAAACGCCTACGCATCAAGCTACGAAGCACGAGGAAAGACTTTTAACCCAATAGAAGGCTGCAAGTTCGCGCGTCCTTTTTTGGCGCATGCGCGAAAGGTGTTTGTGAAAGTTTGGTCAGAGGAGAGAGATTTCACTCTCACTCACATTACTCCTGTTGACTGTGGGGTCAACATCCCACATACTTTTCTGCTTTTGCTCGTGTGGTTCAACCAAAGAATATCAACTAAGTCCACACTTATTCCCTGGTTCTGGTGATAGGAAAATCCTGCAATAAACATTTTTTTCTTTTAACAATGCTGCTGCTTGGAAGGAAGAGTCCCTGCTCCATTGCTCGATGTTGGAAGCCAGAAGTGTGAAACTACAACCGCTGCTGACCCAATTCAGCAGGAAAATTACAAGTCTGAAGGTGACGCCGAAATCCGATGCCATGACAAGTAGACCAAGAAAGATCCACTGAGGCCCCCTCCCCCGGAATCTGATATCTGCAAATGACGGTAATTAACTCCCCGACCCTCATGACAAGGGAATTTCCTGCATACAAGAAGGTGAACTTTGCTAAAATATTATTTTTCGCGGCCACCAGTGTCACGATATTCTTTGATTCTCTTGATTCAGAAAAAAAAAAAAGAAAACTCGGACTTGCTCTACCTTCAGCCCAAGTAGCGGACATAAACAAAAGGGGGAAAAACAGGTTATCCTGCTAAAATGGTGTGATTTCCTCTGAATCCCTCCCACACAGCACAATGATATAAACTACTCAAAAGTAATTTTTTCTTTTGTTGAGGGTTGCATTATTAAGTCTTAATTTCTACGTGTCGTGATGCTCTTTCATAAAAAAAAAATCTTTTTTTTCTCGTTCTGGTTCATAGTAGAACTGTATTAAGGTAATATGTTCGTTAAAGCAAATGCAAGTAAATTTAAGAGGGATTAGAAAAAGAGGGGGAGTAAAAATGGTTTGAAGTAAACCAAGAAACAAAAACAACAACAAAAAAAAAACTTCGGAAACAGGAGTAATGCATTACACTCTGAAAACCACATAGTGTTGATTTTATTTTTGGCCAAAGTGTATTATTCTTTTGTATTATGCATGATGTTTTGTGAATGTACCTAAAAGGGAAATATCAAGTGTAGATCACATAATTTTTAAAATTTGCAGTATTAGACAAAGCTAAAAATTGTATAACTAATTTAAATATTGTATAACTAATTAAATATACACCCAACAAAATTGAAAATGCACTCTAAAACTCATTTTTGGCATTCGTGGGTGCTTTGTGAATGAAAAGCAAAAGATCAAAAAGATCTGTAAAAATCTCAAAAAAATTCTGATCAGGCGAGAGGCCTGATCAACAATAAACACAACTGATAATCAGTTTTTACACCTAAAAATTTTGAGTCACCTTTATTACTTGTTTATGTGTGTTCAGTGAATCCAAGGTATTGATAGGTAAATCTTGTGTAATTTTTTTTTTTTTTTTGTCAAGCTCATTAGTCACCTCTGCACTTAGCAGAGTTCTAGGATCTGAGCCTGGTAAGATTTAATTAATTGATACTTCGACAATGTAAATTATACTGTTTGTGCATACATTTTACTTTTGTTCTACCACTAATTATTTTTTAATACATCACGTGCCATATTGTTTCAAATTATTTTATACAAGTGTATTTCCATTATAACACATGGTCGTAGTGACCGAGATTCAAATTAGAACAAATTCACATTTTATCAGTTGATTTAATGAAAAAAGTTTACAAAGATAAATATTTGATGGGTTACCGATTTTTAGATGGCACCATGATTTCAAAAAGAGCGTTTGTCGGCAAAACTTGCTTCTAAGCGAGGTCGACCTGAAAGTGAGGTTACGGAGCGTATTGTTAACACTGTCTGGGCAATCCTGCAAGAAGATCGACGAATGCCGTGTGAAGACATAGGGACGTCAACTAATATTTCAGAAACGTCAGCATTACGCATTCTACGCGACAAATTACTACTGCATCGTGTGTGTTCCAGATGGGTACCTCATCGCCCGACGAGAGAACAATTATTAGCCAGAGTTCAAGTGCGCCATGAGTGAAAACAAATGCTTGCAAGGGATGCAAACTTTCTAAACATAGTAATAACTGCCGATGAAACATAGGGCCAGTATTTCGAGCCCCTCACGAAGTGCGCGCAACGAGTGTCTGGAAACACACAGGCTCGTCTTCTCAGAGAAAAAAGATAATTTTCTTTGATCATAAAGGTGTAGTCTACCAGCATGCCATTCCTCCACAAATTACTGCCAATGCTGAGTATTACATTTCAGTCTTGAAGCGTCTGCGACGACACATATCGATTAAGCGACCGGAACTGGTAGGCAAGTGGACCCTACACCATCATAACGCGCGCCCAAATGTGGCTGCTTGCGTTCAACAGTTTCTTAAGAAATGCAGTGTTGAAATCATGCCACAGCCTGCCCACAGTCATGACATCTCCCAGTGCAATTTCTAGTTGTTTCCAACAATGAAGGAGAAGTTCCGTGGCGCAACATTCAACACAGATGCTGATGTTATTCAAGCTGTCACTAAAGCAACTTCCACAAAATGCCTTCGCCACATGCTTTGAAAAGTGGACTGAACAATGGGACCGTTGCATATCATCCGAGGGAAGATACTTTCAGAAAGAATATCATATATTTTGTTGTACCTATATTTCTTCATTTTGTGTGATTTTACTCTCAGTTTTTATGGAACGACCGTTGTACATGATGGAAGGTGATGGAGTTAAAAATGTAAGTTCCTTATTTTACTAAATTTATCAGTCTCGTCATTTAACAGCCATACATCGTACATTGGGTTTTCTTCGATATTTCTGCTTTTATTCGATCTGAAAAATTCCTTTTGCTTCAAATGCTTTCTGCGATGAGGAACATTTTGCGCATAATTTATGATTTTCGTACCTTATACTTCTGTCGCTAGCTGGCATAAGTGGCTACTTTTACTTTCAGGTGTTTTTCCAATTGTAGAAACCGATTGAGAATTTTTTTCGGTACTGGTACCATTAGTTATAAATAATCCTACGCGTATTGTGTATAAAAAAAAAAGTAGTTTTCTCTCTAGGGAGAGTAAATGCATTTCCTCCTGATGTTCTCATTTTCAAAAAAATTCGCTTTAAAATGGTTTTGGGGTTAGAAAGGTTTGAAACGACGTGCTCATTCCACTCGAGAACTCCGTGTCATCTTTCTTATTTTTTCTTTCACCCGAGCTGCAGATTTGTATAATTGGTGGTTTTTCGTCGTATTATCTTCAGATCCAGTAAGATATATCAAAATAATGTTACTGTGTTCTCATTAAGGAAAGCAGTTTGGGGGCAAGAACCAATTCAAATGTCCATCTTTTTTATTATTTTTTCAAAACTTAACTGTGCAAGGAAGAATATTTTAGTTATATCGCATTTTAAGTTTACATATTATCCCAGATATTTCGTTCTGGAAATAACACCTGAAGAGTAATCAAAATGTACGGAACTGTGCAAAAACGTTCTGGAGTGTCAAACAGCGCCTGACCAAATTATACGTTTTCTCTTCAGTTGAGAAAAAAGGGAAACAATTTCCGCAGACTCTCGAAAGTTCTAATTAATTCTTTTCTTCGAACTTTTCGCAAGATCCCATTATGACAATTTTTTATGCTTTTCAGGGTTACCAATTTTCTTTCTAATCGAAGGCGTTTCATTTTTAATGGGAGCACTCTGTGATAAAAAAATCATGGATGACATTTTATCTTTAACATACATTTGAGAATATAAAAACCTTGTATATTTTTACAAAAAACTGGACTGACATTAAAAAAATGAAGGTAGCACAAAATATTTTGGTTGAGTTTAACTATTATCACAAAGAGCAATAACAAAATGTGTAGTTAAAATTCAAAACAGTGAAATCCTAACTCTCTAACGTAAAATTGTGTTACGCAGGATCACGCGAAATGCTTGATATGCACTATATAGACAAAAATCACCGGACTCCCCTACAAAATCAAATGAATGGATCCGCTGCGTTGTACAGATGCGCGGTACAGCTGCAAACGGTATAAAAACAAGCCTGCAGCTGACCGCCATGATATCGCACTGTGAAGTCGAGCGAAAATGTCGCGACGGGAGAGAACTGACTTTGAGAAAGGAAAGATTGTTGGTTGTTATATTAGTGGGTTGTCCATATGAAAAACCGAGAGGCGTTTAAACATACCAAATTCAACTGTTTTGGATGTCCTGAATAACTGGAAGACACATGGCGTGCCTGAAACAGCAAAACGTACCGGCAGACCAAAGAAAATCAGTGATAGAGGACATCGAAGCCTTAGAAGAGTCGTTACAGATAATCGACGGTGTACTGTATAAGACCTCAGTGTACAGGTGAGTAAAAGTGCTGGAACCTCGGTATGTAGTCGTACCATTGGCAGAGAACTTCATTCCATGAGTTACCGTGGTCGTGCGACTGTTCATCTCCAGTCGGAATGCTACTCGTCGTTTAGCATGGTGTAAAGAACATTTATCGCGGACCGTAGATCAATGGAAACGGGTCCTATGGACTGATGAATCCAGATAAACGATCCATCAGTCTGATGGGCGTGTTTGGGTTTGGCGGCAACAGAGGGAATGCGGTTTACCAAAGTGTACTGTTCCTACAGTCAAGTTTGGAGCTGGCAGTGTACTCGTGTGGGTGTGTTTTTCGTGGCATGGTCCTGGCCCATTGGTTATCGTGGACAAACCTGTTAACTAGCACGTCTACCTCGATATTCTGGACAGTTATACCCTACCAACTCTGTAGCAATACTATGGAACCGAGCCTTGTTGGTACCAGCAGGATAATGCATCGAGCCATAAAGCAAGGATTGTTACTGGGTGGTTTGATCGTGTGTGGACTGGCCAGCACAGAGTCCTGATCTTAATCCCATAGAGCACCTATGGGATAAATTAGAGCGCCGCATAAGAAGTTTGGAACCAAGGCCTACTACTAAGCAACAGTTAGCGGTAGCGTTATGTACTGAATGGAAACGCATACCTATCGCTGTGTTCCAAAACCTTGTCAAAAGCATGTCTCGAAGGGTCAGTCAAAAGCATGTCTCGAAGGGTCATTTTGGACCCACACCGTACTAATGTATGTCAGTAAATGCTATGTTGTGTTGTGTTTCTCTTATAGGTGTTCAGTAACTTTTGTCAATATAATGTATGTCATTGAGAAAAACCATAGATAGCAAATCATAGGTTTTTTCGCACTCAATGCCTAAAGTTGCAAACAAAAATTCTGTAGCAATTTCGTTTGTGGCGCTCCAAACCAGATTATTTTTAAAGTTTTTTTCTGAATAACATGGGCACTTTATGAACTGTATATGAGTAAAATAACAATAATCCAGAAACGAACTTTTAGTATATGTCAAGAATTCTTAACGTGGATTTTCAACAAAGCTCTGAGGTTAAACTATTGCTCAGACATTACCTTCTGACAGAGACTCAAGAAAAAAAATTAACTTAACGATGGTCCAAGCATAAGGACATTAAATGAATCAATTTGCTTTTTTGTTAAATGCCGAATGGCTCCTTTGAGGAAACTGCGGTTATTATTATTATTATTTTTTATGGCTACTACTGGGAAACTGGCGGACAAGATTCGGCAAGCCATCAGTTACGTCACGTGATTGCCTACTGCCACTGCCTAAAAACTAGCGGACTACATTAGGCTAACCATCATTTATGGCACCTGCTTGCAGGGCCACTTAAGGGCCGCTTGTGGCAACCACTGCCAGTGATGGACAACTGATGGCCCTGTTCTGGCATATGACAACTGATGGGGCGGAAACTGTTGGCCAGCTGCTGGCCTGAACTGCTGCTCCATATGGTGGCCGCCGGGACATTTTATTGACGGTTGGGCAGCGGCAACATCGCGCTGGGCCACTGCTGGCATGAGTGCTGGACCAGCAACACTGTTTTTGCTGGGAATGTCACACCGTTTTGGTGTGTACAGCATTCCTTTGGAACCTTTAGACTTGGACACCTCTCCGAAGATTTATATTGGCTCCACAATTTGGAACCTGAAAGTGCGCTTATCTGAACGTCAATATAACGTTAAGATGCACCCCTTCACCACGGCCTTGACTTGCCTTGTTGCTACGGGGTCACATTGACCTGTATGGGAAGACACAGTGGGAATTTCCATCCTCTCCAGTAAGTCTCACATTCGATTCACCGAAAGTTTATTCATTCACTATCTTGCCAATTACTGTTGTAATGATGATATGCCTAAGAATATCTCTCAGGCTTGGAAATTATTTTATTTTTATAATACCAGGGCTTCACCAGCTGACTCAACCCCTGATCACATTGAAAAATAACTTTGTACTTTTGCTAGTGCTTTAACATGTAATTTTTGTATTATTCTTCTCATGTTGCAAAGTGTTTCTTGGCAACATTTCGTATATATAAACACCACGTAACCTCCACTGCGGTCACCGTCATCTGAGGATGAACTCTGTAACGTACCAGGAGATGTGACGTACCTGCCAGAAGGACGCACACGACATAAAGGCAGATAGGAATCAGAATAAAACGTCCGCGTAGCTTAATTGGTAGAGCAACTTGTTCCGGAATAAGCGGCCTCGGGTTCGAATCCCGGCGTAGACCAAAAATGACGGAGAAATTTACTTCGTTATAATGGCGCCCGAACTATCCGGATGACCCGACCGTTCAAAATCTCGCATTGGTGTGATGTTATTTCCACACCGCGAGATAGGAAAAATAAGAGAATCCTTTCTCCAGCACTTCGAAAAAAAAAAAAATAATAAGGGGGAGATGATGTAACGTACCAGGAGATGTGACGTACCTGCCAGAAGGACGCACACGACATAAAGGCAGATAGGAATCAGAATAAAACGTCCGCGTAGCTTAATTGGTAGAGCAACTTATTCCGGAATGAGTGGACCCGGGTTCGAATCCTGGCGCGGATAAAAATGACGGAGAAATTCACTTCGTTATAACTCCTAGAAGTGCAGGGGCATAGCTCGAAATATCCAACGAATTGTGCACTTTTGTATAAAAGCATGAAGTTTTGCATGATGAATATGCATATCCTAAGGGTCATTTTAAAATATTGGGTTACTTCAAAATTTACTCAGAAGCACCTAAATTCCAAGATGGCGGCCAAAATTTTAATGTTTCATAATTATTGTCTGATTTGATTGATTTTCAGTTTAGACTTGTATCGTTTGGTGCTGAATACGAATACGAAGTTACACGTGACATTTTTCAATCAAAAGCCCATAAAATTCCAAGATGGCGGCAAAAAAATCACATTTTTAAAATTTTGGGTCTGATTTGATTGAAGGGAGCCATCAACATCAGCCCAGGATGAGACCAGGACACATTGGAATTTATGTATGATATGCCAAAATATCACCAATGAAAAGTTAACATGTCGAGAAAATTCCAAAAGAAGAGATATAGAACAAAATACCTACTCTGTATTGGCTGAAAACTTTCTCAAGTTTCACGAGCTGGTAGAACTTTCAGATAAAACACTGGCAAGACTAGATGAAGGACAGGGTATTAAAGCGTCCATGGTGGCCAACACTGCTAAATACCAGCATCAGTCATGCACATATAATAAAACAAAGTTAGGGAGAGCACAAAAAATAACGCTTAAAAATGATACCTCTCAAGCCAAAGATTCATCGCTGAAGCGAAAGAAGTCGAGTCAAGAATCATGCCAACAAATACAAGCGCTCTGTTTTTTCTGTGAAGAACAAGCTGGCAAAGAAAGACTACATGCAGCGAGTACACTCCAAATTGATAGCCGGGTACAATCTTGTGCAGTTCTGCTGGAGGACACTGAACTACTATGTGCCGCCCCGGTGGCGCAGTAGTCTAAGGCGCTGGCCTTTGATCATTCGTCCGTAAGGAGTCCGGGTTCGAATACCGGTCAGGCATGGATGTTGTGTTTGTCTTACGGCACTGGCTCTCTCCCTTCCCTGGAACCAGTGACTCTAAATTAGGGACGGGCGACTGCTTATAGCCCATTGAGTTGCTCACGGTGGTCGTTAAATCTCAAAAAAAAAAAAAAAAAAAAAAAAAAAAAAAAAAAAAAAAAACTCCAATCAAAAAAAAAAAAAAAAAAAAGAACTACTATGTTGTCTTAGCTCAGGAGATATGGTGGCGCAGGATGCAATGTATCATAGAAGTTGTATAAATTCATTGTGCTATCGTGTCAGGAAGGCTGCGATGGAGGAAATACCTACCACTGAAGACGACACATTGTTGCCAGGAAGAGTTTTTGCAGAGCTTGTCACGTTCATTAAAGAAGCGCGAATGGACCAAAACATAGCAACTGTTTTCAGACTGGCCGATCTTTCAAGCCTTTACAGATCAAGGATGGAACAACTCGGAGGATCAGCAATACAAAGGTTCATACGACACGACTAAAGGAACGTCTTTTGGTCCAGTTTGCAGACGTGCATCCACAGAATAAAGGAAGGGATGCCTAAATGCCATTTGATCAAGATATTGGTGCTGCTTTGACGAAAGCTTGCGAGTTGGACATAGAGAATGACGCCCTTCAATTAGCATACGCCGCCACATGTTTGAAAAACACAATAGCTTCAGAAAAGGTTTTTCACAAGAATCACAAATACAATCTATAAACCCATTATTGCTCCAAATTGTCAGCATGATTCTAGAGGATCATGATATTCAAAACAAGAAGGAAGTTTCAATGTCACCAGTAGCTCTAGCCATAGCTCAACTTCTAAAGTTTAACAGCATCAATTATTCAAGATCAAACGATACGACACATGTTAAACATTGCGGAGTCCAGGAGACTCTTGTACCTATTTACATAGGACTAATGGTACATGTCCAAACACGTAAAATGGAGATTGTTGACTGTCTTTCTAGTCTATGATTGAACATATCTTATGATAGAGTTATTCATATTTCTGCAGAAATGGGAAATGCTGTCTGCCAGCAATACCTCACGGAAGAAGTCATCTGTCCTCCTGAAATGAGAAGCTGTGTGTTTACCACAGCAGCGGTAGATAACATAGATCGTAACCCTAGTTCAATGACTTCGAAAGAATCTTTTCATGGCGCTTCAATCTCTATCTTCAAACACCCGAATTTCATTGGTGATGGGCTTGACCGAAACATTCCTTCTATTACGGGTTTTAATATCTTAAAGACCATGGACTCTCTACCAAACTACTGCACAGAAGTGCCACCAGTCACGTGCAGTATTAAAGGGTCTGCTGTCCCAGCAACTAATGTCACAACTCTTAGCAAGGGAAACTTTTCACAACACCAAATAGCAGAATACAAGTGGCTACCGCACACAAAGGAGTCTATTGCCAGGAGGATGATGGAAAATGTGTCATGGGCAGCATACCATGCCAGCCAGATACCTCCTGTAAAGGAATGTGTTACATGTTCCACTGCGGTGTTGCCTCTTTTCCTTGAAAGTGCTCATACTGCAGCAATGGTCAAACACTCAATGAATATAGTGAAAAACGCTGTTGAATGCCTGAATGCGGGCCAAACACCAGTGATCACTTTTGAAAAGCCATTATTTACATTGGCGAAAAAAATTCAGTGGAAGTGGCCCGAAATGTATAGAGAGGACAAGTTTGTGGTAATGATGGGTGGTTTACACTGTGAAATGGCTGTCTTGAAAAACAACTGGTGACTGACTTATAAGGAAGTGGCTGGGTGAGGCCCTGGTACAAGCTGGTATTGCAACAGCTGGATTATGTGACTCGTTTTTGAGGGCAGCACGCATTAAACATATGAGGAGAGCACATGAAATAGCAGCTTGTGCACTGTATATTCTTCAGAATCGTGCATACCAACATTACCAACAGCTGCACAGGGTAAAGGTAACGATTCTCTGGAACTTGCAGAATGGCACGATCAACAGATTGAATCCTTCTCTCACTTTCAATACTGGGACATTGTGATGAAACTACACTGCTAGCCACCGAAAATGCAACACCAAGAAGGACACGAGATAGCAAAGCCAGATATACTGGACACATAACGACAGATACAAAGACGAAACGATTGAGCTTACCGGCCCGTGAGACTTGCGGAACACTGACACATCAATAGTTCGTGTTGCTCACATGGCTGGCAATAACGGCCGCTACCCACCGCGGCATCGAACGAAAGAGGTTTTGGATGTGAGCTTGAGGTATGTCGGTTCAGGCTGCTTCCACAAGTTGCCACAGTTCATAGCCGCGGGTGGTGCTTGCCGGGCCACTAGGTTGCCGATCAGCGACCAGACGTGTTCGATGGGCGACATATCGGGAGAACAAGCTGGCCACGGCAGCAGTGACACCTGGTGGGCCGTGAAGAATTGTTACACGATGCGTGTCACGTGCGGGCGCGCATTGTGTTGAAACGGGCCGCTGGCAGGTCCTGCAGGTAAGGGAGGACTACAGGCTCCAAAACGTCGGAGATGTAGTGGTGGCCGTTGAGTGTACCGGCCATGCGTACCAGATGGGCTCGGATGTCATATCCAATTGCACGCCAAACCTTAACGCCAGGCGACGGACCGGTATGGTGATGCGCAATGCATACAGTATCTCGCCGTGGAGCCGTCACACGCAGATCCGACAATCCTGGTGTTGTAGGCAGAGGCGGGATTCGTCGGAGAAGACAATGTCGTGCCATTCCGTAGTCCAGGTGCGGCGTTCAACGGTTCACTGCCGCTGCACTCGTCGGTGGTGTAACATCAATGGCATTCGGAGCAATGGGCGCCGTGCGACAAGTCCCCGCTCCTGGAGACGACGTCGAACGGTACGTGCTGACATAGGTTGTTGCGCAACACACCGTAATTCCTGCGCTAACGTTCGTGATGTGGCGGTGCGAGCCGTCAATGCCCGTCGCACAACATGCCGGTCCTCTCATTCGGTGATATACCGCGGCTGCGGCAATCGCTCAAACGTCGGTCCGTCCCTCCTGCACCCACCGAATCAATACTCGCCTCACTGAGGCTGGATGTCGTTCCACACGGGTGCCGATGTCTCGGTACAATAAACCGTTGTCGCGATAAGCCACTATTCATCCTCTGTCGAACTCTGAAACGTGCTGGAATGACTGCCGTATTCTGCGACGAGGCATCAGGAAGCTTCCCACGCGCAGGTCCGGCAGCACAACCCACTTCCAGTACTTACACCCCGCCTTCTGTGCACCCTTCTTATAGTGCTTCTTGGTGGCGTGCCGGGCGCACATGATTTGCATATGCCCTGCAATGCTAATAGTTTGCATGTCCTTTCGCGGGCGACGCATGCTGCTAATTTCAGGCCAATCGGATGCTTCCTTCTTGGTGTTGCATTTTGGGTGGCCAGCAGGGCAGAAATCCGGTTGTTAGCCTACATCCGTTCTTTGCGACAAGCAGACTTTATTTTGTATCTAGCAGCCTTGACAAAGCTTAAAGTTTGGTTCTTTGCATTGGATCACACCAACTATGCTTGTTGGACACCAGTGCATCTCAGAAACATGGCTGAGTTGGTATCAAAACATCCCAATATTTACAGAGCATTCAATGGCCAGTTCACAGTGAAAAAGACAAATAGGTCTTTTCTTCGATACCCCTTGATCTTATGAGCAAAATAATGCTTACATTAAAGAGGATGGAGGAGCTGTTGGACTTACAGACAACTCAAATGCCCTGAGGCGCTGGATGGTGGCAGGACCTGAAGTGGCCAGGATCATTCACGAATTCCAAGATGAAATATAACGTCATAGTTCTGCACCCCATCATGAACAAACCACAAGTGTTCAGGCGTCATTCCTTAAGGATTGGAACTCTCTAGTTCAAACCATTGATGAGTTTGGCAGTCCCTTTATGGAGGAAAGCATTGATCTACCTGTTTTAGATACACAAGATGTTGTGAATTCTGAAGTCATGAAGCCACTTGCCAATGTAGGAACGATAGGTAAAGTACAATTTGATACATTTGTTAAGGAACGTTTTCTAGGAAGAAGTAAGCCACTTGATGACCCTATCAAACGCAACAGATTTCGACTGTTCAGCACACGATAAGCAAAACTGCCAACAAAAGGCAAGCAACAGATTATATCAATGAAAAACAATGTGGAACTGTTTTTCCGTCTCTACATTGGTTGCCAAACAATAGGTGGTTACTTTGATTCATTCTTTCAGCATGAGAATCAAGCCTTTCCCCGATCACTTTCTTATGAGGTAAAACTTCGTTTTGGTATCAAGAGTGATATTCTTACATGTTTGGAAGAACATCACTCCAAACTGCTCCTGAAGTAACCTGTTTAATTCTTGACGGAGAAGCTGTTGTACAGATGCTGCCATGTCAACAAAAGACCTTTAGTCACTATGCTAAAGAAGTATCCATTCCTTACATAGCTTCAAAGCTTCGAAATGTGACACGCTTGGATCTGGTTTGGGACACATACTTTCAAAACGTTTTGAAAAGAACAGGCGTAAGAAGACTTGTGGTAGCGAAAACAACAATTCCTGGCAACTGGAAAAACTTCCTCCACGTCAATGACAACAAAAAGGGGCTTTTCTCATTCCTGTCCCAAGAACTCATGCGTCATCCATTATGTGATGGAAATAAACAGCTTTTTATTACCGATGGGAAGTTGGTGCTCAGCAACCCGCCTCTGAAGGATCTCGATAAAATCGCTTCATGTTCTCATGAGGAGGCTGCTACACGTATCATATTGTATACTGCTGATGCATCCAATGATGGCCACCACCAAATATTAATACATACTGTGGACACTGACGTAGTGGTTCTCACTGTATTTGTATCACAGAAACTCCCCAATTAGACGAACTTTGGGTTGAGTTCGGTACGGGCAAAAACCTACGATATTTGGCAGCTCACAAAATAGCTCATAGTCTTGGACCATCAAAGGCATGTGCCCTTCGTATGTTTCATGTGATAACTGGATGCGATACGGTGTCTAACTTTGCTGACCATGGTAAGAAGGACTGGGCCATATGGAAGGTTCTACTTCAATTGACCGATGCTCTTCTAGCAATTTCGCATGATCCTAAAGATATCCAAGAAGATTTATTGAAAACCATTGAGAGATTCGTAATTTTGTTGTACGACAGAACCAGTACCAACGATGACATCAACAAAGCAATGGAGAAGCTGTTCGCAAGAAACTTTAATGTACAAAGTATTCCTCCTTCAAAAGCAGCTCTTACACAGCCCGTAAAAGCAGCAGTGTACCAGGCAGGTCATGTGTGGGACCAGAGTGTCATTGCAGATCCTGAGTTGCCTCCACCAACCAGCTGGGGATGGAAGAAAACGGACGATGGGATGTATAAACCCCATTGGACAGATCTACCAGATGCACTTTTATCATGCTTTGAGCTCATATCATGCAAATGTACCAAGAACTGTGAGAAACATAGATGCAAATACAAAAAAGCCAAATTTCCATGTACTGGACTGTGTCAGTGACTGTTGCACATTACTTGTAAAACTTTGAAGTCAGTTATTAATGCAGTTTTATTTGTATTAGGCATGGCTGCCATTGACAATTAAATAAACTCATTGAAAAAGCAATGAGTTTATTTCTGCCATGTCAACAAAAGACCTTTAGTCATTATAAGTGTATAAAAAATCAATCGAATCATACCAAAAATTAAAAAATGTGATTTGTTGGCCGCCATCTTGGAATTCTATGGGCTTTTGATTGAAAAATGTCAAGTGTAACTTCAAATTCGTATTCAGCACCAGAAAATACATGTATAAGCTGAAAATCAATCAAATAAGACGATAATTATTGAAAGTTGAAATTTTGGCCGCCATCTTGGAATTTAGGTGCTTCTAGGTAAATTTTGAAGTGGCTCAATATCTTAAAATGACCCTTTGGATATGCCTATTCATCATTCCAAAGTTCATGCTTTTATACAAAAGTGCACAATTCTTTTACTATGTCGCTGGACTATAAGAAGCTCAAAAGATCTGATGAAGATTTTTTTTTAATTTGTATACATAGTTTTAACGTGTTTTCAATTAAAGAGTACAGTCATTCTGTGTTACGTGGTTTCATAGACTTCGTTCTTTGATCGTGCATTAAACAGCAAGGAACTGACTTACCTCTACTCTGTGCAATGGTTTTTTTGACATGCAACTCTTTCCACAGCTTATGTAACTAATATTGGAAGTCTCAACTTAAGTTTCAAATGAGCTTTTAGTAAAACCAAAAATATCACAATCAAAAACAATCACCGGGATTACAAATTGCACTTCGACACACCGGCAGCAAACAACACAACGCATAAAAAGGAGCTTCGTATAAAGCAATACAACAAGCCCAAACAACAAAGGTCAATGCATGTATGAACAAAACACGTAGACAAGACATGGGGCAAAGAAAAGTGCGTCGACCAACGGCTTGAAGTCGACGAGAGGTAAAAGGTGCAGTGACGGTCGTAGCCGCACACGTATCTAGAGATCCCGAAGGGACAAAAAAGTAACAGGAATCAATAATAAACCCCACGCAGCACAATAGTGCAAATACAAACACAGGGAATAAAAGCACACACAAAAAAAGGAGCTACAAAAAGTAAGAAAACAAAAATAAAACACAACAATTGACGGAAAACAATCTCTTACAGTCTGCAAAGTAACAAAGCTAGAGCGAAGGAAACAAGTCCAACGCACTGCATAACGTTAACAGCAGGACAAAAAGGCAGCGCAAAAGGAGCAACCGGGATAGTAATTCCTGTACCAGCTGCAGAATGTGGACAGGCAGACGCAAGGTGACCCTCATCTTTGCATCGGAAACACTCTACACCAGCATATAGATTGAAGATGTAGGTCCGGGCATCAGTGATGAATTTTAAAGTAGAGGCCGGTTAGCAATCGACCATGGGGTAGGAAAGATGACTCTATATTGGCGACGTCCTCTATGAACGTGTTTCAGAGGGGAGTTACGAGCAGCAGCCGGAAGGTACTTAGTGGTGCCAACCACACGCCTCAAGGTGTTAAGAGCATCAATTAAAACTGAATCTGGTATTGCAGTTGGCACTGGAGAGAGTGTGACAGTCACAGGCCTTTGAGCCACTGCAACTGGTTGCAGATGGATTGAGCCGATGTCAATTCCTAAAGCCAAGATTTTGTCGACAGCTTGCTGGTGGGTGAAGTGAACCACGCCCCGCCCCCAAGCGAATGATGGAAACGATGCTTTCGCCTGGGACTGCATTTGACACTGCAACTAAATAATGAGAAATTGTGGCGTCACGCAGAGCTGAAATGAATACACTTAAAAGTAAAGTGGAGGAAAGTTCCTTACCTTGTGAACTGTCGTGTGGTAGAGTAATCCTGAGCACAGAGGCGACTCGCACAAATTAGAGACGAGATGGTAACGAAGCATTAGACGTCGACGAAGCACCGCACACAGTTTGAGCGAACGACATAGGCACAGCACGGGTGGAGCCCGGTGCACTTGACCCAGCCTCCGACACATGAGAATTAAGGGTCGCAGATGAAGTCGACAAATTATCACGAATTGGCAAGGAACCAGCTATGGTTGTCATAGAACTTGACGAGAAAGAAGACGCTCCAGCAATATTTGGCACAGACGAAGACTCAGCACTCATATGCTCATTGGCAGTAGTCAGCTCGTCTACCCACCCTCCGAGCAAGTGTGTTGCAACTCGCAACACTCAAAACGATGAAAACGAAAGAAATTGTCTACACCTTGCACACAGCCTCGGTTCTTCTGAGGAATACAAACTTAGAACGTAACTAAGAACTCAAACCCTCAAAAAAAAAAAAAAAAAAAAAAAAAACCCGAACTTAGGCTTCACTCAGGAGCGAAAAAAATTGCGACCGTCAACTTAAGTGCCAACAGCCATACCCAGCTGAACCCACCGGTTACCATTCAAACAGCGAAGGTAACCAGTGAGTCCAGCCGTTGGCATCTTTCTTTATTTTCTTTCTTTTAGCACGTCTTTTGTAAAAAAAGGTCGTGATTATGTTATCGGTTTGTCCGTCCGTCTGTAGACACGATATCTCTCCAACTATTAGTCCGATTTGATTTTTTTCATTCGGAAGCTTGAAATATGCGAATGATGATCCTTCATTTCGGTTGTTTTTTACGATGTACAATTTCGCTACTAGAAGGCGTAAATGCAGATGATGTCGAATTCAAAAATACATTTTATTCCACATATCTGCTTCTTATACATCCAATTGGAAAACATATTTTATCTTTTGATTCCATTTATGTCGCAGAGTATTTTAGATATACACTATCTACCAACAAGTCAATCGACGATATCTGCGGTCCTGATACACGTCACGGCCGCCGCCGTTAAATATCGTGTGGGAAACAACAACGCAACCAGTCGCATGCAAGATGCCACGCAGTTCGGAGCTCTCTGATTTCGAGAAAGGTGTAATCGTCGGGTATCACAGAAATGGCCGATCCATACGTGACATATCCAGCAAGTTGAAGTACCCAAAATTGACAGTTGCCTACGTGATTGACAAGTGGAAGATGAGAGGTGACTGTCGGAATGTGCTCCGACCCGGCAGACCCACAAAACTGGGAGTTAGAGACCGACAGGTGCTGGCCAGAGAAATTCGGAAGAACCGCACCAAATCGATGGGCCACATCCGCGAGGAGTTTCAACAGGCATCCGGGAGTGTTCTTTCAAAAAATACCATCCGTAAGGAAGCCCATCTGCTCGGTTATCATGGACGTGCTGCCGCCCAAAAGCTTTTGATCACCAAGTCCAACAGCGCTGCTCGGATAAAGTGGTGCAAAGAACGTCGACAGTGGACCGTTGAACAGTGGAAACAGGTTCTCTGGAGCAACGAATCAAGGTTCACCTTCTACCGTTCGGATGGCAGGGTCTGGGTTTGGCGTTAGCCTGGAGAACGCCTCCTCCCGGAATGTATTGTGCCAACTGTGAAGTTCGGCGGCGGAGGAATTATGGTAATGGGGGTGTTTCTCCTGGGATGGCACGGGACCCTTGGTCGCAATTCCTGGTAGACTCAACGCCGAGACCTACTGCACCATTTTGGATGACCATGCGCTTCCTACGTTGTGGCAGTTTTACGGGGTGGACCCCATGTTACTTTCAGGATGACAATGCCACCTGTCATGTTGCGAGGTCCACCATGGCTTGGTATGGTGACAATGAGGTTAATTGAATGGACTGGCCAGCGCAGAGCCCGGACCTTAACCCTATCGAGCACCTCTGGGACGAGTTGGAGCGTCGACTTAAGGGGTGCCTCTACTGTCCGAAATCGGTGAAGGAACTGACCTGTCTTTTCCAAGCCGAGTGGAAGAAAATACCGCTAGCCGTCGTACAAAGCCTGGTTTTTTTTTTTTTTTTTTTTTTTTTTGATTGGAGGTTTAACGACCACCGTGAGCAACTCAACGGGCTATAAGCAGTCGCCCGTCCCTAATTTTAGGGTCACTGGTTCCAGGGAAGGGAGAGAGCCAGTGCCGTAAGACAAACACAACATCCATGCCTCACCGGGATTCGAACCCGGACCCCTTGGGACGAATGATCAGAGGCCAACGCCTTAGACCACTGCGCCACCGGGCGGCAAAAAAAAGCCTGGTTGAGAGTATGCCCCGAACGGTCGCAGCTGTAATCACCGCTCGTGGAGGCTCCACCAACTATTGAAGGTGAATAAACTTCGTTTTCCTTTGCGATCACAGGTGTCCTATTACCTGTTAGTAGATAGCGTAGTTACTTATTTTCCGTTATGGGGGTGTAAAAGTAAATTACGTTTTCTCCGATAACTCTTCTTCTAAAACTCAGATTTGAAAAATGTTTACTTCAGCGGATACAGCTCCTGATGAAAAATCTTTTGTATATAATTTCTAATTTTTGGTAAGGAATAATTTCGCCACCAGAGGGCGTAAGTGTTAATTTTTGCTTCTAATTTATTTGCCATAAAATCTGAGCTTCTAAAATCTCGATTAAAAAAATTATTTCGTGGACTGATGCCACTCACGTCGATAAACGTTTTCGGAATATTTTCTTTTACAAATATATTCTATGGTTTCTCCGCCAGGGGCGTAGATCTCAACCTTATTTTTGTCAATATCTCTACTTCTAGGAGTCCGATTTGAAAAATTCTTTCTTTGTTGGATAGTGCTTTCAGCAGGACATGGTTTTCTTATAATTTCAAAAATTTCAAGTAATTCATAGACTTTTCGCTAGAGGGCGTAAAGGTAAATTGATTTTACACCATTATCTCTGCTTCTAAATCTCCGATTCGAAAATTTCTTTCTGCACCGGATACAGCTCCTGATGGCAAATCCTTTGCACACAATTTCTAATTTTTGTAAAAAATGGTTTGGCCAGCAGGTGGCGCAAGGCCTTATTTTCCGCTTCTGACGTAGTTGCATCAAAATATGAGCTTCAAAACTCTCAAATGAAAAAAAGTCGTTTGTAGACCGGTACTACTCATGTCCACAAACCTTTTAGTTACATTTTCTTTTTAAAATAATGCATGGTTTCTACGCCTAGGGGCGTAGATGTATACTTATTTTATATATTTTTCTATATATTTTAATATCTCTACTTCTAGGAGTCCAATTTGAAAAATTCCGGCTTTGTTGGATAGTGTTTCCAGTGTGACATGCTTTTCATATAATTTCAAAATTTTCAAGTATTTCATAGACTTTCCGCTAGGAGTAAAGGTAAATGACTTTCGCACCTATATGTCTGCTTCTAAATCTTCGATTTGAAAAATTCTTTCTGCACCGGATACAGCTCCTGATGGGAAATGCTTTGCACATAATTTCTAATTTGTGTAAAAAATGGTTTGGCCACCAGGTGGCGTAAGTCTTAATTTCCGCTTGTGATGTATTTGCAGCAAAATATGAGCTTCTAAAATCTCTATTGAAAAAAAAGTCGTTTGTAGACCGATACTTCTCATGTTGACAAACCTTTTAGGAACATTTTTTAAAAATAATACATGGTTTCTACGCGAGGGGCGTAGATGTATACCTTATTTTTGTCAATATCTCTACTTCTAGTAACCCGATTTGAAAAATTCCTTCTTTGTTGGATACTGTTCCCGATGCGAAATGTTTTTCCTATAAATTCAAAATTTTCAAGTAAAGCATAGACTTTCCGCTAGGGGCACAATAATAAATTGCGTTTTCGGCGTTATTTCTGCTTCTAAATCTCCGATTTGAAACATTCTTTCTGTATCAAATACAACACCTGATGGAAAATATTTTTCATATAATTTCTAATGTTTGGTATAGAATGGTTTGGCCACCAGGGCGCATAGGTGTTAATTTCTTCTTCTGATGTATTTGTAGCAAAATCTGGGCTCCTGAAAACTCGACTAAAATTTTTTTTTCTTGGACCGATACCGCTCATGTTGAAAAACCTTTTGAGAATACTTTCTTCCTAAAATAATGCATGGTTTTCCCACCAGGGGACGTAAAGTCACATCATATTCTTGTCGATATCTCTGCTTCTAAGAGTCAGATTTGAAAAATTCTTTCGATATTCGAGAGCGTTTCCGGTGCCAAATGTTTCTCATATAAATTCATGTTTTTCTTAACGCACAAGTCTGCAACCAGAGGGCGTAAGCTCACGATTCCGTTTACAGCAATATCTGAGGGATTAAAAACCCGATTGAAAAACTTTTTTTCTTCCGTCAGATACTATTGTTTTCCATACCGGGTCCATTGACTTTGAATAGTTTTGGTAAATTTAATTAGCTTCAGAACGCATTCAAAAGACGTGCTTATTACACCTAAAAATTCGGTGTCATCTTTCTTGTCTTTCGTCTCTCCATTTTCCCTGATGCGCTGCTCTTAAGATGTCTTAAATAGAATGGCAATGCATGTGGTTTTTGTCACTTGTCAAGCTTTGAAATGTATGTTTTATTTCACATTACGGGAGTGTCAGTGGTAGTTATGAACTAACTGTTAAAAAACCCACCTGTACATCAACTCAACATTTCTGAGCTGTGTCATAAAGGACACAGCAATGTGTAAATGCTGATTCAAAAATTGTATATATGATTTTTAAATGATTACTATGAAGATAAAATAAAGAAGTTAATGTCTTTCCTAGAAGTTATGTGGTATCATTCACACTGTAAGCCACGACACTTCAAAAAATGGAAGGACAATTTCTAGACAGTGCAAGCATTCTTTGAAATTTAAATTTTGCAGCATTGAGTTGTTCATTGAGCAAATCTTAATGAATATAAGATCATTTGCAAAATGTGTTTTTGCCTAACAAGTTAGCAAATATTCCATACATGCGATTCTTACGCGATTTGCGGAATTCTGCTTTTTTTTTGCCATCATATGGGTCATTCCCGAGATCGATAGAAAACTAAAGAGAAATGCTTTGGTAATTAATAGGGGTAAGGTGGGATTGTTTTCCATCGGAACGGTATTTCGTCTTTCAAAGATGGAAGTTATACAGACTTCAGGTGCAACCTATGGTCCAAATGTTGTTTCCCAAGAATGATGCCGTTTTAAATATAATAATGCACCCACACTCACAGCAGGAACAATTTAGTCTTGGTTTGAGTAGCACTAAGATGACCTTCAACATATGCCCTGGGCAGCTCAATCCCCTGGCTCAAATAGAATCGAACCACTGTGGGGAGTTTTAGAGAGTAGACTGGGAAGCAGATTCCCTCCTCCAACAACTCTGAAGCAAATGGCTGATGATCTGATCAACGAATTGGAAAACATTCCATTGAAGACTATTAAAAATATGTAAGAATCTATTTCTCCAACAACTTTTTAAGACATTTCACCTATTTTCCCGGTGTTCACATTTTGTCAAACCACCTGTATATAAATAATTACGTTCATATATTCGACATGTTGTAAGACATATTATTACCAAGTGAAATGCAAGTACGTCAAGTTGCTGTTGTGACGGCATTCATGAAATGTTGTTTTAAATGCCTGTCTCAGAAAAAATTAAATGCTAATTGTCTTCAATGCACGAATGTGAAGGTATATAAATGTTCATAGATTAAGAATAATAATATGTGAGTTTTGCTATATACACTGCTGGACAATTGCTAAGGACGGATCATAAACGGCTATATAGCGCATAAAAAAGTAAGTGTGGTTGGATGCCAAGTGAAATAAAATATTGTCAGAATGCCAGGACATGGCAAGAAAGACAATGTATTGTGCTCTGAAATCCAGAAGGCTTTGAAACGTGTTCAAGGGACAAACAGGTCATTTTGTGCAGAATACGTAAACGTGAAAAAAATGCAATTACCGTCCGCAGGCGTTCCGGCGTAAGATGTCAATACGGGATATGGCCACCATGGAGGGCGATGCAAGATTCCACACGTCGTGTCATGCTTTGCACAACATTATCAAGCAGCTGTTGGGGTAATTTATCACATTCCTCTGTCAGTGCACGGATGAGGGTGTCCTTGTTTATTGGAGGGCATTGACGTCCAGCAAGACTCCTCCCCAAAGCATCCCACACATTTTCAATGGGATTCAGATCTGAAGAACGTGCTGGCCATACAAGGCGTTGAATGTCCTCGCTCTCAAGACACTCCTGGACAGGGACTGTTCCATGACATGTTGCGTTGTCGTCCATGAAAATGAATCTATCACCCACAGCACCACGGAACATGCGGACATGAGGTAGCAGAACATCATTAATGTATCGTTGGCCAGACATAGTCCAAGTTGGAAGCATATAGAGGGACGTACGGCCATTGATCATGATGCCAGCCCATACCATGACACTACATGTCGGATTTCGGTCCCTTTCCTGTATGTTTGCTGGACAATATGCAGTACCACTATAACGCCAGATCAGTTGTCGTCGACAATCAGACGATAGACTGTATCTACTCTCATCTGAGAAGAGGACAGCAGATCAGTCGTTATCAGTCCAATTGCGATGTTGATAGCACCATTGCAAATGGGCGGTATGGTGACGTCTGGACAATGGGATGCACACAACAGGACAGCGGGCGTATAGTCCTTCATGCAAACGTCTGGCGACAGCTTTTCGGGAGATGCGCTTGCCAGTAGCAGCCACAAACTGATTTGCTACCTCACTAGCTGTGCTGCGCCGGTGTCTTTTGTTGATAGCACTATGCACCGATCTTCTGCAGGTGTCGTACTGCGAACACGACCTCCCCCGTGACGTTTGCTACACTCTCCATTTGTTTGAAATGATTTCGAAAGCCTTGAAACACCACTGTGGCTGACGTCGAACTCCCTGGCAACATCTGTTATTTTTCGCGCTTCTTCAATCTTGCCAATAATACGGCCACGCGTAAAATCATCTAGGTGATGTCGGGAAGACATATTGAAAATTGCAAGTTCGTCAATTGATTCTTTCCCTTTCAACTTTGCGTTTGAAAAACAACGGTCAATACGCGTCAAATCCTTTATATCTCTTATCAGCGCTATGACGTCACTAACAAGTTCGGCAATCCAAAATTTGCATACGCACAGCACGTCTTACTGTATCCCGCACTTATGCTAATTTCCACATTTTCTTGCCTTTCATTTCATGGTTGCTATCGTTGCTATTGTCATCCGTCCTTAGCAATTGTCCGGCAGTGTAATATTGATAGAAATATGCCAAATGTGTAAACTCACGAAAAAGTTATTTTCAAGAGAAAATTTAACACAAAAATGTCATTAGCTACTAGTATCTAGGCTACGCATTGAATGTGAAATATTATAGTTTAAAGACATAATTCTTTTCACATAAAAATAATGATGTTGAGATGGGTTGAAAATTAATATATGATCGAAAAGTTAGTTAATGTGAGACTTCCAATGAGTTTCCTTTCGGAAAATTTAGAAATGCTGTATATTATCTTACCGGTCAGTTAGCTAACTGTCTAAATACAAGCACAGGTGTCTTAATTTCGCGCCAAACCGTGACAAGGCGTCTAAATTCAAGAGGACTATATGCTGAAAAATCTGTACGCTGCCAACCATTACACAGGGGGCATAGTACAGCCAACCATTAGCAGCGTATATCTCGCGTTGACTGGTCTTCAGCTCAATGGGCCAAAGCATAATGTTCACACTATAGACATTTGTCAGATTTGAAGTGGCATGTGATCTGGAGGAACAGTGGGATTGTCTATGATGTCAGGAACAAGGTTGAACGGAACAAATATGACAGTCACGGCGTCATGCTGTGGACCGGTATCGTGACCAGTATAAGTGCCGAACTGCAGGTGATGGATGAAAGGACATTCACTGGGCAGGAGTACTGTAATGACGTGGCTCTTTGCCACATTTGCATTTTCCGTGGAACTGTGAGCGCAGATTTCATTTTTGTGGAAGATAACGACCGCCCTCAACGCACAGCAGGGCTGGATGAAGTATTAGCTAGTGAGGATATGCACTATATAGACAAAAGTCACCAGACACCTAGAAAAGAAACACAACATACCATTTATTGACATACATTAGTACGGTGTCGGTTCACCTTTGGCCTTAATGCATGCACTGACCCTTCGAGACATGCTTTCGACAAGGATTTGGTACATAGCGTCGATAGGTACGCGCTTCCATTCAGTACATAATGCTGTCGCTAACTGTTGCTTAGTAGTAAGCTTTGGTTCCAAACTTCTTATGCGGCGCTCTAATTCATCCCATAGGTGCTCTATGGGATTAAGATCAGGACTCTGTGATGGCCAGTCTACACACGACACGGGATTATCGTCAAACCACGCCATAACTGTCCTTGCTTTATGGCTCGGTGCATTATCCTGCTGGTACCAACAAGGTTCACTTCCATGGTATTGCCACAGAATTGGTAGAGCATAATTGTCCAAAATATCGAAGTAGACGTGTTGATTAACAGGTTTGTCCACGATAACCAATGGGCCGGGACCATACCACGAAAAACACCTCCACAAAAGTACACTGCCAGCTCCAACCTTGACCTTAGGAACAGTACACTGTGGTAAACAGCGTTGCCCCGGCTGCCGCCATACCCACAGACGGCCATCCGACTGGTGGATCGTGTATCTGGATTCATCAGTCCATAGGACCCGTTTCCATTGATCTCCGGTCCACGAGAAATGCTCTTTCCACCATGCTAAGCATTCCAAGTGGAGATGAAAGGCTTATGAGCAGCTGCACGACCACGGTAACCCATGTAATGAAGTACTCTGCGAATGGTCCGTGTACAGTCCGAGGTTCCAGCATTTTTATTCACCTGTACACTGAGGTCTTGTGCAGTTCTCCATCGATTAGCTATAACGACTCTACTGAGGCTTCGGCGTCCTCTATCACTGATTTTCTTTGGTCTGCCGGTACGTTTTGCTGTTTCAGGCACGCCATGTGTCTTCCACTTATTCAGTACATCCAAAACAGTTGACTTGGGTATGTTTAAACGCCTCTCGGTTTCTATTGTGGACAACCCACTCATATCACATCCAACGATCTTTCCTTTCTCAAAGTCAATTCTCTCCCGCCACGACATTTTCACTCAACCTCACAGTGCGATATGATCGTGGTGAACTGCACGCTTGTTTTTATATCGTTAGCAGCTGTACCGCGCATCCGTTCATTTGCTTTTGAAAGGGTGTCAGGTGAATTTTGTCAGTATAGTGTACTTTGGATGGAGTGGCTAGCGCGTTTCCTGATCTCAGTCCAATCGAACATGCATGGGACGCTTGGGGAAGACGTGTTGCGCAAAGGAATTCCCTACCAGAAATCAAAGAATCAGGTTCTTGACTTTTCCCCAGAAGCCATCACAATCAAGCCACCGGCGACATAATGTTTCTTTAAAGGAACCGAAAAGACGAAAAGCGGGTTCTTTGCTATAAGGTTGATTTAGAAGAACCTGACAACAGTTCTACTATTTGTTGCGAATAGCAGTTTGCAGCTTGTCTTTTTCAATCGCTGAAAAAGTTGCTCTGTTAGCAGATATTTTCCAAAATAGGCCCATGCATATCCGAAAATAAGGATAGCAAGATTCTTTTTTGACAGAGGAGATATTTTTTAATTTCTTTTTTTGCTAAAGATGAATAGTTTTTCTACTCCATAGGCTCCAGCTTTCAGGGTCAAAATGTTGGACTCAGGTTAGGTCTCAAGTGTAAGACCTTTCTAGTAAAACTGCTGAAAGTGTATACACCTGGCACACCCTTTCTGCTATCCTAAGTCGCCATGCACCAGTGCATAGGAAGAACCACAACTTATGTCTAACATATCAGCAACAGAAGACAAAATAATCTGTCGGCATGCATGAATGAGAGATTTCACATGACGGTCTTGATCTTGAGTTCCCTACGCTGATAGACGGCATGCTCGAGCTTTGTCAGTCACCCGTGTTCTGCTAGATTTAAACCTTTCTACTGATTCGTAAAAGGATTTTCTGCCCTGTGCACTTATTAATTTACTGTACTATCATTCTTTCGTATATTTCATCGGGCTAGATCATTTCTTCCCAGAGAAACCTTATTACGGTACGCTGGTCAACAGCGGGGCAATCGAAAAGAAGAGCTGTGTTTACGCACTCACCGCCGCAGCCGCCAGATCGATGTTCAGGGTGCGAGACGCAGATCTCCCTTTGCCTAACTACCGTTATGACAATTTAACGGTGGTTAGCTTCAGTCGCTGGCGGTATCAGTTTAATTCACATTTACTTTTTCATTTATGCTCGCATATATTTATGTTCAATCGTCGTCGCTTATTTCACATAAAAACAAAAGGTGCGAGATGCTGTTCGAACTATTTATCAGAGCTTAAAAAATTTAATTGCTGTTGATTAGAAATAAGTAGAGGTCACGTAATTAAAATCCATTAAAATACCAGGGTGACACAAAAGTTCGTCGCGTTTTAAGTTGCACATAAAGTTGGATCTACGTTTGTGTGCGAAACGTTCCCCAACTTTGACTAGGTACCAAGATAACGTGGAACATACGAGGCTGATGACGTGTGTTCGACATGGAGACACATTACTTTGTCAACTGAGCAAATGATGGAAGTCGACAAATGAGCTGATGGGGTGCTCCTACGCTATTATTGAAACAAAAGGTTAAACGTGGCAGCAATAGAGACAGAAATATGAGCAGTTGAAGTCGAGGAAACAGACGGTAGCGCTGTACGATAATTGTTTCGTCGTTTCAATGCTAGCTACAAATGCCCGAAGACAAGCCGAGATCAGGACATCCAACGACCTCCAACACTGACAGCTCTGACAAAACACCCCTACACCAGTACACGACAACAAGCAGCCGAGGTGGAATGCTCCCAATCCACCATCGTCCGTCACCTACACCAGCTTGGTTTACCCTCCAGGCACCATAGATTGGTTCCCAATAAATTTTTGACACCCCAGCAAGCAGGACAACGTGTCGCTGTCTGTCGCAGATTGCTATCAAATTAACACAATGATAGATTTTGGCGTCGTATCGTCACAGGTAATGAAAAGTGGATATTCCTACGTTGTCCTACCACTAGGGACCAGTGGATGAGGTTAGGCCAGGAAGCACAGCTAATAATGCTAAGAGGGCGGTACTATAGGAAAATCATGCTGTGGATTTAGTGGAACTTCGGGGGTCTTGTACACTGGGAACACGGGCCAGATGGTCAGGTTGTGGACGTGAACCTCTGCGGGGAACAACTGTAGCGGGTTCACCATGTCCTGCACCAACGCTATCCAGCGCTCATCAATAAGAAGCAAGCGTTGTTGCAAGTGGATAATACCTCAAGTCACACCTGCCAAGTTGTCCACCGAAAATTACAGGAATCGGAAGGGGTTGAGATCTTACCTAATCCTCCATACACTCCGGATCTTGCCCAGCTCAACAGCCACCTGTTTTGTGCCATAGCCAATTTACTACAAGGGCGGCACTTCGCTTCAGTGGTGGATGTGGAATCTGGCATCGGAGAATTTCTGTCCTCGAAACCTGCCGAATGTTATCGCCGTGAGATCTTGGTTCTAATGGAAGATCAGTAAAGGATTACTGTAGAAACCAGCGACCTGTATTATGCAGAATGAGATGAGCGTGCATGACTTTCTTGCACCATTAGGCTGTTTAGCTGCAACCAGAACGAAATTTTGACTCACCCTGTTACTGCGAGCATTATTACCACATGGTGCGTAAATGTACATTGTACAGGACATACAGTATATAGGTGATTTAAACTGGTTAGAACGAAATCATTTCTTACAGGAAATGCATTGAAATATTCTAGAAAACAAATGCAATACATTGGAATAAATGCCCCCCGTAGGATACGGAATTGTTCCAGCACTGATCTAACAAAAGCCTAAGCAGGAATAATTTCTACTTACATGAAATAAAAGTCTCCGGAAAATAATTTGTATCGCTAAACCGAAAAAAAAAAAACCACACTGTACGGGTTGGTTTTCCTGACCGAAATTGGAAGCATCAGCGGACGTCGTTCACTGCAAAGCTTTAGGGCAATCAAGGGTAATCGATTAATATTTAATTTCTGAAACACACGTAACTCAAAAAATATGTCAGGAACACATATGCCGTCAGCAACTGCCATGCATGTCGACATTTGAACAAGCTCTCTGCTTTACCAACTAAATTTGCGGTAGGCGCGAAAAGCTCTGCTCTCCTGGGAGCGAGACGAAAGTGCCATCACCCTTCGAATTCGTCTGTGTTTCCCGGATTTCTCGGAATCGGAAACCCTAATGAATCTCGTTAGCGCAAATATTGGCTGTCTCGAATTATCAGAAAAGGAATATGGCGAGAGCATAATTCGTTTACTTCCTTTGGGACTTAACGCTGTTTCAGTTTTGAAAGGCATCGCAAACTGCATAAGGATATAGTGATCATGAAACGGAAATATTTCAAATGGGTGAACTTTCTTTAACAAGAAAAATTACAAATGCTAGGTTCTCTACCACGTTGACCCAGTAGCGAAAAAGGACAATCTACGAATTTATGAAAATTGAAGGGGATCCAGGTATGTGACATATCAAACCGAAAGCAGTTAAACTTCTATGTTCTTGAAGATTAGGTTCCTTTAACGTTAGTGTACCCAATACTCGTGCAACGGGAAACAGGATTAGGTTCTTCCACTGTGATAAAAGCTGATGGACTAGTTTCAAATAATAATGAAATGCTTGCAACTCCATGAAATTACGCGATTTGATGGTATGTGATATGATGTGTCAAAATACATGCTCTCTTTTCAGTTAATTTCAGTGGCGGCGGATCGCCCGGGCCACCAGGGCCCGGCCCCGGTCCAGCCAAGATTTTCATTTTTATTATTTTTTTATTTGACATATGTACGGTTGTTGTGATGTGCCTTAGAAAGTTCCTCTAAGCAAATGGTTGGGTGGTCCTAATTCCCAACAAAGCTCCTTAGGCACAGTAGCGCACCCAGAAATTTCCCAAGGGAGGAGCCCGTGCGCCCTGGCGCCAGTGGCGTCGCGTGCCCATTTAGGTTGGGTGTTCGTTCTTATGGGAAAAAGCACGTAAAAATTTTATTATGTATCCCGAGCTGCAAAATACGCGCATTGATTTTGAACATATGAAAGTATTTCTTTTATTTACGTGTCGTCTAATAATTTACGGTAAAGATCTTTACATACACTCCGTTGTAAGAAAAAACTGAATTTCCTGTGGAAATACTAGAGTGATGAACGAATTTTCGGTATCTTATATATAAGTTTTAAATACAGCACGAAGCTTACTTTCTTTAACTGGCTTTACCCAATCTGCAAAGTTTCTGGCAGATAATGGGACACTTAGTACATCATCAGCCTAAATGGATGTCGAAACTCAAATTGTACATTTAAATCTGTGCTCATAAACACACTGATTCAGGCAGCGACGAAAAGACAAACATTAACTCATACTTAGCAGAATGTTGATTGTGTTTATGACTCCACGCTATTCCAAACGCAAACAAGTATGACCAGTGGTGCTTTTTTAAGTGCGCACACTCAGGGAATTTAAACCTCTGCGTTGGATCCACGAGGAAATAAAAACATGGCCTGTAGCGCCATCTGGAGAGCTTTGAATTGCAGTTGCTTTAAAGACTTAGGGTGTCCGCTGTAAAAATAGCACTCCTGCAGCGGCAAATATTATTTACTACGTTTTGTTTACTGCACGAAGCAACGAATCTTCTCTTCACGAAAATATTGCACAAGGGAATTAAGTTTAGCGGACAAGCTTTAGCGAGTTTTATTGGAAATATATAAAAAGAAAATAACAACAACAATGTAACAGCAAATGGTTGCATTGCTCCGTGGGACTCAAACAGTGCTCATATTGGGTAGCACACCTTGAAAGTTCCGCTGTTAACGTTTGAAACCACAGGGAAATTAGAACGTGGTCTGTAACGCCGTCGGAGGAGCTCTTGTACCGCAGCTACTTTAAGGTCGTCGAATGTGCGCACGAGAAACAGCACACCCGAGGGTTCTAGCGCGAATGCGATATGCTTGCTGAACGAACCTTCTCTTCTTAATGAAAACATTATGTGGGGAAATTAATTTTAACGACCACTCGAAGCCTTAGGACGAACTCTGGCGAGTTTTATCAGAAATAAATCCGTAATTGTGACTGGAGAGCGTTTGTGTTTCACCGGGGAGCGCTTGTACCACAGCTGCTTTAAGATCGTCGTGTGCGCACGATAAACAGCTCACCCAAGGATTCTAGCGCGAATGCGATATGCTTACTGAAGGAACCTTCTCTTCTTAATGAAAACATTATTTGGGAAAACTAATTTTAACAGCTACTCGAAGCCTTAGGACGAACTCTGGGGAGTCCTATTAGAAATAAATCCGTAATTGTGACTCTGTGTGGGTGTGCGCCGCACACCTAGCACACCTCGAATATTCGTCCCTGCCTGGCACACAGAATTTCCCCAAGGTGGCGCTGACCCCCCCCCCCTAAATTTGCCGGGAAAAGTAGTCAGGTGCTGTAACAAATAAAGAGGTTGACTTTGGTGCATTTATTCTTATCCAGTTACTACTAATGTTACAGTACAAGAAAGTTAAATGCTTAGAAGAAGCTGTGAATTTGTTTTCCTTGTTAGATTTTTCTAAATTTATTTAACAGAACTACTCCCTTATAATAATTATATGTTATAATTATACGGTACATGATTAAGAAGTATCTGTAGATCGCGTATTGTTACTTTTTGTTTCAAACTTCGACATAATAATTTTCCACTCTATTAGCCCGGGGGGGGGGTCGGCCACTTCTGTGGTTGCGCCACTGCTTAGACATTGTTTTTCTTCTGTTTGTTCTGGGAAGGTAGAGGGCGCACCACGATTCGAAATTTCGGGCCCGGTCAACGAATTTCACTTTCCGCCGCCCCTGGTTAATTTATAAAACAAGATACTTGGTCTTAATTAAAGATAAATTTAATCTCTTAGTTTAGAAAACTTAAAAGATGGATCTATGTATTTCATGTAAATATATTAATATAAAAAATTCGGTTATTTGCAACTGTTTAAAACTCTCTTAGAATGATCACTGTTAAGAGGAGATGCCCCTAAATCGAAGGCTGTTAGTGTTACCTAATATAGCTAGGTCTGACTTACGACAGAATCAGGGAATCTAGCGCCATCTATTAACGAAAGGAGTACAAAACTATGATTAAATGAAAAAAAAAGATGTCTATTTAATGGAACGTAAAGGTAAGGAGTGAACTGTGATTTTCAGGCAATGTTCAACAATCTTTCTGAAATTAATTCACGTTATAAAATTCAATGCCCATTTTTTGACTGCTTCAACTGACTACTCGTACGGATACCTGGTAAAAAATATTTACAATTAGGAACTGATACTTCCGCGTGTACCTTTCAACTCCAGTCTCCTTTTCCTGATCCGCTTGTGAAAAAAAAAAGAAAGTAAATATAAAATACTTTGGAATTCATTCACATTCCTGACAATTTAATATATCTGATGTCGATAACCGACAAAATTAGCAGCGTTAATTACAGTAGAAATCTCTGACGAACTTTTTGTCTGTTTCTGGGTTTAACACAATACCCATGAGCATCTTAAACTGTAAGGTATCTCTCGTCCCCAATTTGGGATATTTGTTCCAAGGAAGGGACAAAGCTGGCACCGTAGTACAGCAACGCCACTTATGACTTATCTGGGACACACTGCTGAGCCTATCTCGGAGGATTTGGCAGTATTTCGCGCCTCTTACCAATTGGTGACAGAAGTGTCCTGCTAACTTTGCAAAAATCTACGGAAGATCATTCGGCTGTGGAAGTGTGAAGGCAACATCAACTGATCCAGGTCTTAGCTAAGTTTGAAATAAATGAAATGCTCCATTTATTTCAAACTTAGCTAAGACCTTTGGTTACCCACCTTATGTAGTACCGAAGCTTATCTCTCGTTATCAACGGACTGTCTCCACAAAACTACAAGTTGACAAACCGACTGTGAAATTTGTTGGCTCTGTAACCTTTAACCTCCCTATTGTCAACGTGCTTAACAAATTTTGTAATAAACATAAATTACATTTCGGGATCAGAACCTCTAACATTTTTAAGAATTTACCTTCTGACCGAGATGTTGTATCAACAGGTGAAAAACATGGTGTATACTGTATTCCTCTACGCCCCCAGACCCCTAATCAACCAAATTCGAGTTACATTGGCTCCACTTTACGAATAATTTTGATTCGATCCCGTGAACACCAATATGACATTTCCAGGGAAGCTACAACCACGTCTTTAGCTCGCGCAGTAACCCTCAATCATTTTACTCCGTGTTGGAACGAAGTCTCTTATCTCGCTTACACCAAATACAAGAAAGACTTGTTTACGGAAGCACTTTTTTACGCTTTCCAACCGTAGGTTGAAGAAGCGTATATGCTCCAGCTTTTTCCGTCCGTCCGTCTGTCGGCATGATAACTCACGTAAAAATGGTTCGATTTCGATGAAATTTTAGTATGTGGTAGGGGACCACCTGGGGACCACCTGGGGACGAACCCTATTGAAAATGGGTGAAGTGGAATTAAAGGTCAGGACATAGGAGCGGGATGCATTCTATTGCCCTTATGCGTCATAACGTGCGTAAAAATGGTTCGATTTCGATGAAATGTTAGTATGTGGTAATGGACTACCTGGAGAAGAACCCTGTTGAAAATGGGACGAATGGAGTCAAAGGTCAGGACATAGGATCGGGATCCATTCCATCGCCCTTATCCCACACTATTAAAGTGGACGTCAAGTAATTTTGCTTCCTATATTTCCAATGGAAAAGCTTTTGTACACATTTCCTTCACAATTAGTGTGTTCCCAAGGATGGAAATTTGATCATCGATTAAAATAACTTCATACTATAACTTGGAATACTTAACATTTTCTAATACATAACCATAATTATATTAAAAAACAATAAGGTTTCCTTTGGTGGTGTTGAAACCAGAAAAAAGATGGCGCGACCTGTACTTTGATGACGTTAGTAAACAAATAAATGGTGGATTGCATAATTACGGTTATGGTTTAGAAAATATTAAGTATTCCAAGTTATGAAATGAAGCTATTTTAATCGATGTTCAAATTTTCATTCTTGGGAACGCATTAATTGTGAAGAAAATGTGTACAGAAGTTTTTCCATTGGAAGTATAGGAAGCAAAATTACTTGACGTCCACCTTAAAGTAGCAATTCTTGTATGTATGTACATTTTATTTTGAAAACGGCTCCAAGAATTTTGATGAAAGTCGTTAACCTACCGTTTCCTGATACTAGAAATCGATTTAGCTTGATCTCGAATTTAGGAAAATTCGTTTAGTGGGTTAAATAACCACCCCGAATTATAACGTTTTTAGTGTCATGGCGTCGTTCCATTAATGTTTCAAATGCTTAGAAATCTTATGACGTCACAATCTCGCGTTTGAGAATGTTGGCGCGCTGTCACGCCATCTGTCTCATTACGTCACGCGTTGTGTGTGGATCCTATTAAAGCTTTATGACGTCATATTCTTGCGAGCAGATGGTCGCGATTATCATCTGCTTCATTACGTCACGCGTTGTGTGCGTATGTCCGTGCGCACGATAACTCGCGTAACAATCGCTCGATTTCGATGAAATTTTAGTAACTAGTAGGGGATCACCTGGGAAGGAACCCTATTTAAAGTGACCGAAATGGGGTCAAAGATCAGTACATAGGAGCGAGATCCATTCCACTGCTGTTATGAGTCATAACTAACGTAAAAAGGTTCGATTTCGATGAAATTTTAGTATGTGGTAGGGGGACCACCTGACGACAAACCCTACTGAAAATGGGCGAAATGGGTTCAAAGGTCACGACATAGGAGCGGAATCACTTCCATCGCCATTATGCCTCATAACTTACGTAAAAATGCTTCGATTTGTGAAATGTTAGTATGTTGTAAGGGCCTGCCTGGGGACAGAATCTATTGAAAATGGACGAAATGGGGTCAAAGGTTAGGACACATGAGCGGGATCTATTCCATAGCCCTTATGCACCATAACGTACGTAAAAATGCTTTGATTGCGACAAAACTTTATCATGTTATTTCGGAGGTATACCGAACCGGTTCTGTTGAATATCATTGATATGGGATCAAGGGTCAGGGCACAGGACCGAGATTTATTCCACAGCCATTATTCTCATTACTTGAGTAATGATTTCTGGTATGTTGGAAAGCGTATTATAATCAATGCATTGCATGATTTTACAAACTTGTTATAGTATGGTTTAACAAATTATGCTGTAACGATGACCTACCTTATTCTCTCCCTTTAACCTGGCAACGTCTTATACGGTCATTGGAATCTCCATCGTTAATATGACTTTAATGTTAACTTTAAAATCTCTGTTTATTCATATGCACATTATTACCATGGCGACATCACGTGCCTAATAAAAGGCATATAAGTTGTCACCGCACTACATGTATTCACAGTTGGCTTGACAATGGGCACCAAGGGGTGACCTTAAAGATCTCGCCTCATGCAATTTTATCATTTTAACTGTATCATACTGGTTTTAATTGTTGTAAATTTTCATTTCATCTTGCAACTGGTGTGCTGTGGTTTTAATGAAGTTGTATCGTGTTTTAGACAGCATTACAACCTAATATATTTGTGATCCAAATTTGATAGGATTTTTATCATGCCATCAAAAAGGATTGCCGTTACGTAAATTGAGATGATTTTCTCGAATTTACCTTTCATTTCTCAGTTTCAAATACAGATTTTTTTTAAATACAGATGTAGACAGCAGAGTGTTTAAGAGGAAGTTGTCCAGTTAATTGAAATGGAATTTTAAGATGGATCCGTAAAGAGCAAAGCAGAAACAAACTACAAAAACGTGCTGGAAAATATTCAAAGATGTTGGGTAGCGAATGGTCGGGTAGAAATCCGCACAGTGTTTTTCTGGTTGTTCCTCCACGTTGTACAGCGCACAAAGATTTTCTGCAAATTCCTTATTCATACAGTATAGTTCCTTTGCTAGGATGTGGTACACTGCCGGACAATTGCTAAGGACGGATGACAATAGCAACGATAGCAACCATAAAATGGAAGGCAGGAAAATGTGGAAATTAGCATAAGTGCGGGATCCAGTAAGACGTGTTGTGCGTATGCAAATTTTGGATTGCGGAACTTGTTCGTGACGTCATAGCGCTGATAAGAGATATAAAGGATTTGACGCGTATTGACCGTTGTTGTTCAAACGCAAAGTTGAAAGGGAAAGAATCAATTGACGAACTTGCAATTTTCAGTATGTCTTCCCGACATCACCTAGATGATTTTACGCGTAGCCGTATTATTGGCAAGATTGAAGAAGGGCGAAAAATAACAAATGTTGCCAGGGAGTTCGACGTCAGCCACAGTGTTGTTTCAAGGCTTTGGAAATCATTTCCAACAAATGGAGAGTGTAGCAAACGTCACGGGGGAGGTCGTGTTCGCAGTACGACACCTTCAGAAGATCGGTACATAGTGCTATCAACAAAAAGACACCGGCGCAGCACAGCTAGTGAGGTAGCAAATCAGTTTATGGCTGCTACTGGCAAGCGGATCTCCCGAAAAACTGTCGCCAGACGTTTGCATGAAGGAGGACTATACGCCCGCCGTCCTGTTGTGTGCATCCCATTGTCCAGAAGTCACCATACCGCCCGTTTGCAATGGTGCTATCAACATCGCAATTGGACTGATAACGACTGGTCTGCTGTCCTCTTCTCACATGAGAGTAGATACAGTCTATCGTCTGATTGTCGACGACAACTGATCTGGCGTGATAGTGGTACTGCATATTGTCCAGCAAACATACAGGAAAGGCACCGATATCCGTCATGTAGTGTAATGGCATGGGGTGGCATCATGATCAATGGCTGTAAGTTCCTCTATGTGCTTCCAACTGGGACTATGACTGGCCAAGGATACATTAATGATGTTCTGCTACCTCATGTTCGCATGTTCCGTGGTGCTGTCGGTGATAGATTCATTTTCATGGACGACAACGCAACATGTCATCGAACAGTCACTGTCCAGGAGTGTCTTGAGAGTGAGGATATTCAACGCCTCGTATGGCCAGCACGTTCTCCAGATCTGAATCCCATTGAAAATGTGTGGGATGTTTTGGGGAGGAGTCTTGCTGGTCGCCAATGCCTTCCAATAAACAAGCACACCCTCATCCGTACACTGACAGAGGAATGGGATAAATTACCCCAACAGCTGCTTGATAATGTTGTGCAAAGCATGACACGACGTGTGGAATCTTGCATCGCCCTCCATGGTGGCCATATCCCGTATTGACATCTTACGCCGGAACGCCTGCGGACGGTAATTGCATTTTTTTTCACATTTACGTATTCTGCACAAAATGGCCTGTTTCTCCCTTGAACACGTTCCAAAGCCTTCTGGATTTCAGAGCACAATAAATTGTCTTTCTTGTAATGTCCTGCCATTCTGACATTATTTTATTTCACTTGGCATCCAACCACACTTACTTTTTTATGCGCTATATAGCCGTTTATGATCCGTCCTAGCAATTGTCCAGCAGTGTGTTAGAATAACCGAATAAAAATGCAATAGTACTCTTCTGCGCTTTAGAACGGAATGTAACGTTTTGAGTTTTACGGTGACTAATGAAAGCTTCATTTGTTGTCGCACAAAAGCAATTTATTTTGCCGAAGGGCTCCAATTTATATATGCAGCGGTTGATCAAAATAATAGAAACGCTTACAATTTGTGGATTACCTTTAATTAATAAGCTGTAGGACAACGTTGGGCGTTCAGAACAAAAGCAATTTGACTTACAAAGGGTGAGTCCAAAATTTCGCAATACTTGGATCACTTTATGTCTTTTTTTTTTTTTTTTTTTGATTGCAGGTTTAACGACCACCGTGAGCAACTCAATGGGCTATAAGCAGTCGCCCGTCCCTAATTTCGGGTCACTGGCTCCAGGGAAGGGAGAGAGCCTGTGCCGTAAGACAAACACAACATCCATGCCTCACCGGGATTGGAACCCGAACCCCATTCAGACGAACGATCAGAGGCCATCGCTTAGACCACTGCGCCACCGGGGCGACCTTTATGTCTTCATACGTACCTTTGCAACGAAATCTGACTAGCATTCAAAGGTATAAGCCATCGTGTTGCACTGTCTTTACCCATCTGTCTGCCATTTCTTCAATTCCGCGGCGGTACCAGTTCATGTCCTTCGAGGCGAAGAACTATTTCACCCCAACTGCCACCTCCTCTTGGTTGTTAAAGTGCCACCCGCGAAGTAAGTGGGCAAGGGACCGGGGCAAGGTCCGGAATAAAGGCTGGGTGTGGCATCAGTTCCGTGCGCACAAGTTCCTAGAGCTTTGCCCTGGTCGTTTGCGCGGTATGAGGCCGAGCGTTGTCCTGCTGTAGGAAAGCGCGCCGTCTGTTCTCTAGTGCCATATGATTTTCCTCCAAAACGGCATACATGCGCTCCAGCTGTTCAAAGTAGAGTTTGGCGTTGATGGTCCGACCGTCAGGAACAAATTCGTAATGGATTATCCCCTCGAAATTCCACCGGACGCAGAGCATCACCTTGTGCTCGAAGCGCCCACGTTTAGCAACAGATTAAGGAAACTGGCTCGGGCTCAATTACTGCCGTTGTGTGTTAGGATTACAGAAATAGACCCACGTTTTATCGCACGTAACAATTATCTTGATGAAACGTACATCGCACGGGTTTTCTAGGAGTTTTTGTACGATTCCACTTGGCGGTTCGCTTCAGCTGGCGTCAGTTCATGAGGAACAATGCGGCAGATCCTGTAGACCTTTTTTTTTTTTTTTTTTTTTTCCATTGGAGGTTTAACGACCACCATGAGCAACTCAATGGGCTATAAGCAGTCGCCCGTCCCTAATTTAGGGTCACTGGTTCCAGGGAAGGGAGAGAGCCAGTGCCATAAGATGAACACAACACCCATGCCTCACCGGGATTCGAACCCGGACCCCTTTCGGACGAATAGTCAGATGCCATCGCTTAGACCACTGCGCCACCGGGGCGGCCCTGTAGACCTTGCCGATGTCCTGAAGGTCACGGACCGCGGTGGTGTCTGATATGCCCAGCTCGCCTGATAATCTCCGAGGGGTGGTTCGAGGTTTCTGTCACCTGGTAATCTCCGAGGGTCGTCGAGGTTTCTGTCACCTGAGCAAAATTTCTTGAAACATCTGGTTGCGGTGCTGTAGTCCACTAAACCTTCCCCTTTCGCATGACAAATGTTTCGTGTTGGTTGAGCAGCGTTATGGCAGAGTTCAAACTCGTGCAGCAAAAGTTCCCTAATTAGCCGGTTGTGGCTGTTAATCTTTTAGGCGTCCCAACCACAGACAGAAGCACGACATGCAATGCTGTTCACACCAACGACTACCACTTTATATCCCTTTGGACTGACTGCAGTGCGTGACTTGAACTAGTTTAAACACGTAACATACCCGTAAAAATATGTACCAACTTAGCCAGTGATGTTTGAGTGGAAAGTCCGATCTGACCTTTCGGTCCAGATATTCCAACAAATGTTCAATAACACTGAGATCCAGAGATTGAGGTTGCCAGTGTATCTGCTGTACCTCATCATCATGCTTGCAATCCCCAACTTTATATTTTTCGCACAATTCGTGACTGCGTATCTGTTTGAAATCAGGATCTGTCATTAGGGAGCAATGCCTGAAAGACTGGATGTTGGTGGTCCACAAGAATGAATTCGTACGTTGAAAAAAATGACACAGCACTATAGAATAACAAAGGGATCTGAAGAATGCCATGAAATGACACCCCACAGCATCAGGCATCACCTCCATGCTTCACAATCAGAACCACACAGTTGGAGTTGTATGCTTTTACAGGTTTACGCCAGACGTACACTCTACCAATGGTGGGAAACTATATGGTACACGATTCATCAGACCAGGTGACACGTCGTCACTCTTTAGCATCGCTGTTTTTATGTGCTTTTCACCACCTTACAAGTTTCGTTGCATTGAAGTTGGTAATCAGAGGTTTAAGTGATCGCTGCACAGTACACAGACATAAATGCCAGCAAGATGAAGTCCCAGACGAAGTGTTATGACCGAAACACGATAATTCCAACCGGTGTTCATCTCTGCTACTATTTGCAGTTCCGTGGTCTTGTGCATTTATTGTACAATCAGTGCCAATATCTGACATCTACGTATGGCGTATGCAGTTCACACGTTTGGAGGCAACGCCGTGTCGTTTTTGATAGGTAGTCATAATCCTCGTTACAGTTCCTCGTGTTACCCTTACTATTTATGCCGTTCTCGTTCCTGAAACTCTTGCAAGACCAGCACCAATGATCATCCCTTTTCGGATGTCAATGAGATCTGACATTGTTGACAATTACTCCACAACAGCTATTTCCCCTGTGACTGAGGTATTGCGGCACTGTAAAAAAAAAATTGTAGATTTTACGGTTTTAAACCGTTTTCCAGGGTGCCAACACAAAACCGTAAAATCTACAGTTTTATGCCGTGTTGGAGCAAAGCTATAGCTTTGCTCCAACACCGCATTTAATGAAGAAAACAGCACAGAATTTGGCTGGAGCGAGTCACAGTCCAAATAATCACGAAAACACAAAAATTTGGCTGGAACGAATGTGTTGATTGTGTTGGAGTAAAGCTATAGCTTTACTCCAACACGGCATAGAACTGTAGATTTTACGGTTTTGTGTTGGCACCCTGGAAAACGGTTTAAAACCGTAAAATCTACAGTAATTTTTTTACAGTGTGGGTTTCAGCCGACATCGTATTGCACCCCTTTAAATTCGTACCTCACATCGCGGATAACGTCGTCCCCGTGATTTGCATGCGGTGCATTGCCTGTACTCCAGTTTTCAACTCTAAGAGCTAAAGGTCCAGGCTTATCCCTAATTTGCGGACACTGGTTCTGCGAAGGAGAAGCCAAACACGCACTGCTCATGGTGTCTTCAGGATCTCGAGCATGCCGAAAACCCACGCATCTAAATATTCAACCACCAGGGTGGTGGCGATGCCTAGAAGTGTTTAGCTTTAAAAAAAGGGGGAGGGGGAGGCTGGACGTGCTAATAGCTTCGGAACTTTTAAATTACCCCAAAAGATGGCATGAAACGCGACAAGAAAAACTAAGTAAAATGAAAACCAGAGGTCAAAGGGGAAAAACATTATTTTAACAGGAAATGGAAATGATTTTGTTGAAAATTGTAAAGGGGGTTATGACACCTAACGCGTGCCTTTTTGCTGATTTGTTGTGTGTAAACTACATAAGCGAATATTGTTTTTGCATTAAACTGAAAGTTCAACTGAATATTTTGCTGCTTCATCGAAGAATGGGAGTCCCACTCAGCAAGTCTGGTTCCCTTTGTTTAAAAAAAGGACACCTGGTGGCCAATTTTTGTTGCAATAGCCAGAAGAGGGTTTGAAAAAGTAAATTTGGCACTAATTAAATTAAACTATGTTTTTAAACTAATCTTTCATCAGAATTTTTCGAAAACCGATTTAATTTGCGAGAATAACCTTATAATTTCCGAGTATATGTCATAGATTTAATTATATTTCTAACTTGAAAATTCGGATAATTTTGAATTTTATTAGTTAAAAGTACTGTAAGTTTTGCGCATGATACGCATTATTACGAAATTCATTTTTATTACTTCTGAGGAACGAGGAAAAATTTGCAGCAAATGCAATTGCTCAGAAACCCAGTGTTTAAGTGACTCACTATTATTTAACTCACAGCAGAGACCAAAGTTTCGTTATGTTTATATTGCAAGGAACTGTAAAATTGAGCAAATGATATTTTGAGGTTATTAATATAATTAATTAAAGCATATATATTCTACTGGAATTATGATAATTTTTAAATTGTGAAAGATCGCTAAAAAGTTTTCTAATTGTAGATATCTGACGTGATAAAATTTCACGTTTAATACCAGAGCCTCATTACACTGATAAATGCCCCTGCCATTACGAGCACCTCATTACAGTGATGAATGCCTCTCTCAGTAAGAGTAGCCTCATTACAGTGATAAAACGCCTTCCCCGGTCATTTCGGACACTCTGAAGCTTAATTAATAACGCAGTTAGATGCTAACAACATTTGTGATAAGGTCTGTTTCTTCTACACTCTTGAGCTACAGTCTAATGTTCGGTTTGAAATGAAAAGCAACAGAAACCATGACTTTGACCAATCAATGAAACCTATTTTCTAGGACCAAACACGTTCTGTATAAATTCATGTCCAGGAACATCATTCGCGCAACTGCAGGTCGCAAGATCCGGAATGATACATAGCGTTTTAATAAATTGTGTCAAGCACTTTCTAACTCCAATGAATTTGATTTAATTTTCTGTGTATTTTGCTTTTGGCTAGCATTAATTTTCTTGCTCTAAACGTGATCACAAATAAATAATCACTAGGAGAAGAAAATTTAAGATACATATACAGTAAAGTAGCAACTGATTTGGAACATCCAACTGCAATCATACACGTGCCATCCTCAATAAAGTACGCAACTATGACGTTCACACGCCAAAGACTTCTGATGTGTGCGAAGCGTAGATAGCGGCAATATGGGAAAGACTCGTCATTTAAAAGATTTTGAAAGATGCATGATAGAGGGCGCTAGGTGGATAGGAACAAGCATCTCAGAAACTGCAAACCCTCTCTGCCATGCAAGAACAACTACACTGGCGGAAAGTGAAAAAAGAACACCAAGAAGGAATTGGCGGAAGATCATGAAATTTACATATGTTAATGGGGTCGAGTTTACGTAGGTGTGATGTGAATTTTGGGACCAACTGGTGAGCGCTTACGCCACAGCATGGCATAATATGGAAATTACCGTCGGTGGTATTTAAGGAGTACGGCGAAGTGAATGTAATTAGTCGTCGGCATACGGACACGTGCGAAGACCCTGAAGAAGCTGCAATGCCTGGACATGGAAGACGTGTACGATTTCAGCAGATATCGGACTTTGAGCGAGGTCGTCTAGTCGGGCTCCGCGAGGCCGCGTGGTCGTATTGCGGAACGAATTGGACGGGAAGTATCGGTGGTGGCGTAGATGATCCGAGGAACATTCCCTCATCAGTCCGTGTGTGACTACCGGTTCCACTTCTTCTCGACGTGGAACCGGGAGTCACAGACGGACTGATGAGCTGACCGATCGGCGCATAAGAAGAGCGGCGTTGTCAAGCAGAACATCCACTGCGACGCAAATCCGAACTGCCGTTGCCCCTGAGGGGAACTGTGCGAACAATCCGCAACCGTCTACTGGATGCAGAACTACGTGCATGTGTACCTCTGACTCCAGCCCACCGTCAGGAACGGCTGCAGTGGTGTCGCCAACGTCTGCACTGGAGAACGCAATGGCGATCTGTCGTGTTCAGCGATGAAAGCAGATTCTGCTTGGGAGCCTCCGATGGCCGTATGCGTGCTCGCAGACGCACAGGGGAGCGTCTCCACCCTTCTTGCATCCACCAGCGACACACAGGGCCTACACCTGGTCTCCTGGTGTGGGGAACGATCATCTATCACTCTCGTACACAACTAGTGTTTGTACCGGGTACATTAAACAGCACCTCCTACTACATCAACAACATCATTCACCCCGTTGTTGTGCCATTTGTAAGGTCGGTCCATCGTGGTGTTTTCCAGCAGGATAACGCACGCCAACACACGGCACGTGCAACGCAACATGCACTTCAGGGTGTGAGACAACTTCCATGGCCTGCACGTTGACCGGATTTGTCCCCCATTGAGCACGTGGGGGATTTTATGGGACAACGACTTATCCGGTCTCCACGGCCAGCCACGATCATCCCCGATTTACGCGTCCACGTTGAGGATGCTTGGAACTAAATACCCCAAACTTACATCCAACATCTGTTCGACAGACTCCATGCCAGAATTGCACAGTGTGACGCAGTTCATGGCGGTTCAACCTCGTACTAACCATGTTACATGGAAATGTTCTTTTTCAGTTTACCAGCAAATACAGCTGTATTTTGCCATAATGTTTTGATCACATTATTCTCTGTATTCCGTTATTATGCTGTATAAATTTCGTTGGTATCAGACGTCTCCTTCTTGGTGTTCTTTTTCACTTTCCGCCAGTGTATATTGGAGGCGTGCAATTAGTGGTGCATAAACAACAAAACGAGCAGTCAGACGTCTTCTAATGAGCGGAAATGTCTGGACGATGTTCGAGAGCAGCGGCGACTGGTGAGGATTGTACAGGGAAACAGACGAACTTCATTGCGTAAAGTAACTGCGCAGTGCAACAGCGGTATAGGTAGGACAATTTCAGCATACATACCCAGCCACACATTGGCGTGAATGAGGTATAGCAGCAGACGTCCGCTTTGTGTACTACCAGTTTCTTCTGAAAACTGACAAATTCGTCTTTAGTGGGCACGGGATAACTTGAACACTGTAAAAAGTCTCTTGCTCCGAATTCGTGGAGGGTAAATTGGTCATAAAAAATATATTGTTGCTTCCAAATTTATATGCCTATTGGCTTCTTCTTCCATGAGGCTCTCGCTTGATATCTGTTGTCCAAGATAAATGTATGCCTCAGTACTTCTAAATTTGCCCCGATAACTTCTAAGACTTCAGTTCTTTTAAAATCATTGTACATTAAATTTGTTTTCTATAAATTCGTCTCTGATCTTACTTCTTTACTCGTGTCAGTAAAAATTCCTGCAGTGCTGAGGGGGTGATTACAAAAATGACTGTCATCAACGAAGCTGGATTAAACAATCGTCGCCATTATTCATTATCCCCTTGTCTTCCCAGCTTAATAATTAAAAGATATATTACAATGTGGAGTGAAAGGTCTTGGGAGATGTGGTGTCAACCTGTGGTACTCCTTTTTAATACAAAACAAAAAAATCAGAAAAAACATTGTATCTAATGACCACCGTGAGCAACTCTGTAGGCTATAAGCAAACGCCAGTTTCTAATTTAGAGTCACTGGTTCCAGGATAGGGAGAGAGCCAGTGCCGTCAAACAAGCGCAGCATCCCTGCCACACCGCGACCCAAACCCGGACCGATAACGGACGAATAGTCAGAAGCCGCAGCTTTTAGACCACTGCTCCACAGTGACCGCCAATTAATTCTTACAGTACACGGATATGACATGCGTTGCTGAATTAACATCTGAATCCAGTTTGTTCTCTTGTGTGTGTCACGTCCAGTTTGATATTTTTTTTGATTGGAGGTTTAACGACCACAGTGAGCAACTCAATGGGCTATAAGCAGTCGCCCGTCCCTAATTTAGGGTCACTGGTTCCAGGGAAGGGAGAAAGCCAGTGCCGTAAGACAAATACAACATCCATGCCTCACCGGGATTCGAACCCGGACCCCGTTTGGACGAATGATCAGAGGCCATCGCTTAGACCACCGCGCCACCGGGGAGGCTTTAGTTTGATACAGAAGGATCAATGTAGCGTTGTTCTTTCACGTAAAGTTATGAAGAGTTCTCAACTTCAATGCAAATGCATGTATATGGCTTATAGTACGCAACTGGTTTCACGTGCAGCCAGAGTATGAGCTCTCAACACCTTTCGAAAAAATAGTTTTTGGGTAGAACTTCATCGGCAGTCCATGGAACCACTGTCCCCAAACTTAGAGACCAGCGTCTGTTCTTAGACTCTCAGTAGCAGCTCACTGGTCGTTAAGTATCCCCTTCGAATAAATAAATAACATTAAGTGGAAATTTATGTGTTCTTTAGGCTTTAGATTCCGATTCACGGTAGCAGTCTGTTTTCATTTGACCGGACTCCTGAGAGGAAAGGGTGATTGTTGAAAAACCACACCCCTCTGCTGTTTCATCGACGTTTCGGCAATTTCGCAAAAGTCAGATAAATTACTGTTGACAATGAAGTCGTGTAACACAATTTAGTATTGCTTTCCTGTGAGATCAAAAACAGAATAATAACAGAAACATAAGTTCGATTTTTTTTTCAGTTTTCATTTTAACTTTTAAAGTGGAAGATCTCCGCCGACGCTGCTCCAGTTTTGCATAGTTTACAGTCAGTACGTTTCTTTAAAAAGTAATATTTTCCTTTTTATATACAATGAAGTGCCAGAAAGCCGCCCCGGTGGCGCAGTGGTCTAAGGCGTTGGCCTCTGATCATTCGTCCGAAAGGGGTCCGGGTTCGAATCCCGGTGAAGCATGGATGTTGTGTTTGTCTTACGGCACTGGCTCTCTCCCTTCCCTGGAACCAGTGACCCTAAATTAGGGACGGGCGACTGCTTATAGCCCATTGAGTTGCTCACGGTGGTCGTTAAACCTCCAAAAAAAAAAAGTGCCAGAAAAACTGGTACACCAGTCTAATACTTGGTAGATCCCCCACGGGAGCGCAGGACTGCAGAAATACGACGGAGCATGGACTCCACTAGCTTCTGGAAATATGCTGTAGGCAATGCACACCATACTTCCTGCAGAGCGTTCCACAATTCTGGTGTATTCTGAGGTCTCGGATTCCTGTGTTCGATAGCGCGTTGCACGGCATCCCAAATGTGTTCTATCACGTTCAGATCTGGGGACTTGGGTGGGAATGGCAACACCCCAAACTCAGATGAATGCTCCTCTAACCATAATAAGGCGTCCCGACACTTCTGTGGAGGTGCATTATCCTGTTGGAACAGGCCCAACCCATCAGCATGAATGCAGGACAAACGTCTGTGACTAGCGTTGGTCAGTCACAGACGTTTGTAGACGTACCAGGGATCCCAGTGAAGTCCAGCTAAACACACCCCATACCATTACGGACACCCCACCAGCCGGTACAGTTCCCTGTTGACAGGCGGGATCCATGGCTTCATGGGGTTTGCGCCACACACGAATCCTTCCATCTGCCCGATACAGTTGGAAACGCGACTCGTCAGACCAGGCTACTTGTTTCCAGTCATCAAGTGTCCAGTGGCGGTGTTGCCGTTCCCAAGCGAGGCGCGTAGCTCTGTGTCGTGCACCCATCAAGGGGACTCGAGTTGGGCGTCGGCTCCCAAAGCCCATATCGTGCAGGATGTGTTGCACAGTCCGGACGCTGATGCTTGTTGAGGCTCCAGCATTGAATTCCTATGATACCTGCGAGAGTGGTGCACGCTTATCGCGTGAAACAATTTTTGACAGCCGACGATGGTCACGTTCACCCAATGTTTTTCTACGGCCACACTGGTATCGTAGGTTGGAGGTTTTGCCGGAATCCTTGTAGTCACGGTACACCCTTGCAATGGTCGTCCGTGAAAATCCGAACTTTGTTTCTACCTCCAAAATACTATGGCCCATCGCACGAGCGCCAACTATGACACCGCGTTGATAATCGCTTAAATCGTTATTACTTGTCATTCTCAGGCCGAAAACAGCTCCGACAGCTGGCAAGGATGTCTATCGCTTTATATACGCACTGGCGGACGCAACCGAGGACACGCATAGATGACGTTGCTATGTATTTTGCATAAGCTCGTCTATACCAGTTTTTCTGGCACTTCAGTGTATATACTTTTTATAAGGAGAAGAATATGTTCAAGTTCTAAGTAAAGCAACTTGGGTTAAAGTTATTTTCCTTTAAGCATAATTGAACATAGAAATGCATCGTTGGTGGAAACTCAGTGAGTTTTCATATCTCTATATCGTTTTACAATTAGATATCTTTGTTGCAAAATGCACGAAGTCTAATCCCTTTTTAATTTCTGCTAGAGCAATTTGCGAATCAGGCAGCTGCGGCAAGTCATTACGTTGATCAAAGCATTAGATCGTAATCACAACAACTGGTAAAACAGTACGAGCCTACTCAGTTTGAAAATTTTTTACTTAAAGGAATATACTTTGAACCCCTTCTTTTTATTTGTCCAATCAGTACTCTCCATTTTCGTCCCCTTTATGCATCCAATTAAGGCAATCCATCCCATTTCTCATTCTTAGGTTTCCTCAAGAATGTGTGTATGATGTATTAATCTACAACCTTGTCCAATCAGGGAAATCACTCGTGTTTTTCATTGTTCCGTTTCTTCAAACATGAATATCCCTAAGATGTAATAATATAAATCGGCAACACACACGGGGGAATATTTCATTGCATCAGCTGTTCTCGTGTTTCAGAATGTAACTTTTTTCACGGCTTTTGTGAAAAAAGATAGTGATTATGTTATCACTTTATCAGTTCGTCCGTCAGCCTACGTGGACACCAATCTCGGCAACTATTATTCCAATTTGAACAACTCCTTTTGCATTGAAAATCTTGAAATATAATATGAGAATGATAGTCCTTGCATTCTGGTTATTTTACGATGCACAATTTGGCGCTAGAACGGGAAAATGCAGATGATATCGAATTCAAAATTTTATTGCATATATTTGCTTCTCAATTTCAGATTTAAAAAATTCTGTTACGTTTCAATGCCCTTCATATCGAAGACTATTTTAGGTACAGTCACTTTTTCAAATAATGCGTAGATTTTCAACAGTGGCCGTTAAACTAAATTGCGTTTCCCCCGATATCTCTGCTTTTAAAACTCCGATTTGGAAAATTCTTCCTGCATCGGATACAGCTCCTGATGGGTAAGGCTTTGCACATGATTTCTGAATTTTGATAAAGAATAGTTTGGCCACCAGTGGACGTAAGTGTTTATTTCCTCTTCTAATGTATTTGCAGCAGAATCTGAGCTTCTGAAAACTCCAGTGGAAAACATTCTTCCGTAGAACGATGCCACTCACCTTGAAAAAGCTTTTGAGGAGACTTTCTGCTTAAAATATTGCACGGTTTTCCCGCCAAGAGGTGTGCGTATATGTATATCTTATTTTTGTCTGCATCTCGGCTTCGAAGAGCACGATTTGAAAAATTCTATTTTCATTGAAGAGCGCTTCCGGTGCGAAATGTTTCTGATATAATTTAAAATTTTTCTTAACGCACAAGTGCGCCACTAGAGGTCGGAAAGCTCACGTTTCCGTTCACAGCAATATCTGCGGGACTAAAACCCAGAAGAACAAATTATTTTTCAGTCAGGTACTAGTAGCTATGAAAGTGCTTTAAGTGTATTTTCTTCCCAGAATAATGCACAATTTCGCCGCTAGGGTCGCCAGGCTTAATTTGTTATTCTCAATATATCTGCCTGTAAATGTGCGATGAAAAAACCTCTTTCAATACCGGATGCCCCCTTACCTTGTAGAATACTTTAGGATTGTCTTAAGATTATTATTTTTTTTTTTATGTTGGAGATTCGACGACCAACAGGAGAAACTAAGTTGGTTCTAAGCTGTCGCCTGTCCCTAAATTAGGGCCAGCCGTTAGAGGCAGGGGAGAGGGCCAGTGCTATAAGAGAAACACAACATCCATGCCTCACCGGGATTAGAACCCGGACCAGTCTCGGACGAATAGTTCGAAACAATCGCTTATAAAACAGCGCCACCGGGACAGCGATTTTGAAAAGTTTTTTAGTTCAAAGTTCTGTCGCTAGGTTGTGCTTGTGTACTTCTGCTTGCAGTTGTATCTCCGCTTCTAAAAACCGTATTGATAATTTTTTTAATGTGTGCCATTTGCAGCAATAAATACAGGGAACATTATACTCTTCAATTAACGCACATATTTCTCGCTAGGGGGCGTAATGATCAAAACTTTTTTCTCGTTATCTCTGCTTCCCTTAGCCGTACTTGAAAAGTTCTTTTTCCAAAACAGCTTTTCACATGAAGAATATTTTTCACTTATTTTCAACTTGACCATTATGCAAAATTCTTTAGGTAGAAGGCTTAGAGCTATATCATGTTTCCTTCTATATTTCTTCTTTTAAATATTCCATTGGAAACTCTTCGTCACCGATACCTTCCTTCGGCTATGAGAAACGTTTTGCATGCCATATGTTAAGTTTCACAACTTACTTTTCAGCCGCTGGTCGAAGTAATTAGCTGTTTCGATCTCGGAATGTTTTATCAATTGTAGAAATCCGGATGATTTTTTCTAACTGGTTCCACTGATTATGAAAGCTTTCATAAATGTTACTCGCGTCGAAGAGAATTCAAAAGACGTGCTCATTATACCCCAAAATTTGGTGTCATCTTTCTTGTTTGATGTAATTTTTACGGTGACTTCGTTAAGTTCGATAAAGGGAATAATACCATGCAATCGTGTTTGCCATAAACTTGAATTAAAGTGGGTATGGTTCACTCGGCCGAAAGATCCATTTAACCGAAGAATCAAATCATCGAAACATTCATTTCGCCGAAGGGTCACTTTAGCAAAATGCACATTTCGATGAAGGGGTACTTCTCTTAAATGGTCACTTTATCGAAATTCCATTTCATTAAAATTTCACTTAACCAAAATTTTGTGTTTTATTCTAGGACCTTCTGAAGAGAAGGCGCGTTTGTAAAACAGACCACGAAGAGATTACGGGATTGTTTAAAATCTGCACTTCGGATTTCTTCGTATGCGCTTTCCCACGACTTATAAACACACAGTGCTTATACAGTATATCTACATAAATACATAAACACACATTCATATATCATCCTCATCGTCATTATTATCAACCATTATCAATCCACTGGTGGACAAAGTTCTCTCCAAGCCTCTTCCACAACGGTCTGTCTTGTGCCAGTATCCTCCAAGTTACTCTCCCGCATACTTTCGAATTTCATCCACCCATCTTAAATGTGGTCTACTTCTAGGTCGTTTCCTGTCCCTTGGAATCCAATCTAAAATTTCGGCTGTCCATCGATGGTCTGTCCTTCTGGTAGTATGTTCAGCCCATTGCCATTTCAGGGATTTTACTCTGATCATGATGTCTTCCACTCTTGTCATTTTTCTGATACACGAGTTCCTCTTCTTATCTCTCCTGGTTACACCAAGCATGCACCTCTCCATGCTTCTTTGAGTTGTCTGCAGCCTTTGTATGTCACTTTTAATTAAAGTACACGTCTCTGCACCATACGTAAGCACTGGAAGGATGCATTGATCAAACACTTTTCTTTTAAGACATAATGGCATATTGCTCTTGAAAATTATACTGTTTCTTCCAAAAGCTCTCCAGGCAAGTTTTGTACGCCGAATAATTTCTTCATCAATGTGACCCTCACTTGGTATCTGCTGTCCAAGATAAAAGTACGTGTCTGTTATCTCCAGCTTTTCTCCATCAATCGATAAATCTTCATTTCTTGTAAAAGCATTGAACATCACTTTTGTCTTCTGAAAGTTCATTTTTAATCCCACTTCTTTACTCTTGTCAGCAAGTTCCTGGATCATACTCTGCAGCTCGGCTGGGGTAGTTTAGACATTCATATACTGTATATATGTATCTATTATATTGACAAAAGTCACTAGACACCCCTTCAAAAGCAAATGAACGGATCCGCTGCGTTGTTAAGATGCGCGATACAGCTGCAAACAGTATAAAAACAAGCCTGCAGCTGACTACGATAATATCGCACTGTGAGGTTGAGTGAAAATGTCGCGGCGGGAGAGAACTGACTTTGAGAAAGGAAAGATCGTTGGGTGTTATATTAGTGGGTTGTCCATAAGAGAAACCTAGAGGCGTTTAAACTTACCCAAGTCAACGGTTTTGGAAGTACTGAAAAAGTGGAAGACACATGGCGTGCCTGAAGCAGGAAAACGTACCTGCAGACCAAAGAAAATCAGTGATAGAGGACGTCGAAATCTCAGGAGAGTCGTTACAGCTAATCGACGGAGCATGGTGTAAATAACATTTATCGTGGGCCGTAGATCAATGGAAACGGGTCCTATGGACTGATAAAGTAAGATACACAATCCATCAGTTTGATGGCCGTGTGTGGATATGGCGGCAGCCGGGGGAACGGTATTTACCACAGTGTACTGTTCCTACGGTCAAGTTTGTAGCTCGCAGCGTACTCGTGTGGGGGTGTTTTTGGTAGTATGGTCCCGGCCCATTGGTTATCGTGTGCAAACCTGTTAACCAGCACGTCTACCTCGATATTCTGGACAACTATGCCCTACCAAATCTGTGGCAAAATACTATGGAACCGAGCCTTGTTGGTACTGGCAAGATAATGCACCGAGCTATAAAAGCAAGGACTCTAACGGCGTGGTTTGACGATAATTCCGTATCGTGTGTGGACTGGCGAGCGCAAAGCCCCGACCGTAATCCCATAGAACACCTATGGGATGAATTGGAGCGCCGCATAAGAAGTTTGGAACCAAGGCCTACTACTACGCAACAGTTAGCGACAGCATTATGTACTGAATGGAAGCTCATACCTTTCGCTGTGTTCCAAAACCTTGTCGAAAGAATGTCTCGAGGGTTCAGTGCATGCATTAAGGACGAAGGTGGACCGACACAGTACTAATGTATGCCAATAAATGCTATGTTGTGTTGCTCTTCTAGGTGTCTGGTGACTTTTGTCAATATGGTGTATATTGGATTCTAGAAATTTATCAAATATTACACTGGGAACAAATATTTTCTTATTTTCTGTTGCGTGAGATTTTTCACCTGATTCTAAATATTTTTTCAACGCTGATTTCAAATCTAAATTCGGTTTCCCTCTACATGCTCTGGTTTTCATACAATTTGTGATTTTCGCAAAAAAAAAAAAAAAAAAAAAAAAAAAGACACCTATTGCTATTTACACTAGGGATAGCTTGAAAACGAGGCTGACATCTACCCTAACCTTAGACTAATCATGCTAATGTTTTTACAAACATAAATAATCTTTATCTTTATTGTTAATTTTGGAGTCTAGAGATTTATCTGATTTACACAAAAATAACACCTGCTTTTTTTGGTTTCAGATCTGAACATGGCTTCTTCAAGTAGACATAAATGTGTGAATAATCCCGATGCTTTCTGTTATGTATGTGGCTGCTACACACTTCTTCGTCAAAGGCGCAATATAACTTCTTTTGTGAAGCGTGCCTATAAAGCCTATTTTGAAGTTCCCCTTGGCGACCAAGACAAGAAATGGGCTTCTCATATTGTGTATCATAATTGTGAGCAGATGCTTTGTGACGGGACAAAAGGAAAACGAAACGATCTCCCGGAAGTTCCCATGATTTGGCGAGAACCCAAGGACTACATAACTGACTGCTATGTTTGCCTGGTCAACATGAAGTGTGTCTGCAAGAAAAACCGGCATAGGGTCTCCTATCCCAGTATTCCCTCAGCAATTCGACCTACTCCGCACTCTGAGAAACTCCCGGTTCAAAATTTTAATGGGTTTGCCTCATCTGAAGATGAAGGCAGTGCGCATGATCGGGAAGAGCACGAGGGTTGTGATAATGAGCTTCAAGAAAGGTTTTCAGAATCCGAAGACTCATCAACTGATACCAAACGGTCATCAGCCCGTCAGCAGTTTAACCAACCGGAATTGAATGACTTACGGCGTGAGTTGGGGCTCTCCAAGAAAGCAGCTGAGGTATTAGCCTCCAGGCTGCAAAAAAAACAACTACTTGATTGCTCTGCGAAAGTTTCTTATTTCCGAAAGCGGAACTAGATTTATATGGACTTTATGTTCAGAAGACAAGCAGTTTGTTTACTGCCACGATATCCCCGGTATTCTCAGGCAATTAAGTTTTATCTCGTAGTCCAACAGAATGGCGGTTATTTCTAGACAACGCAAAGCGCAGCCTAAAGTATGTTCTGTTGCACAATGACAATGTTTATGGAGCGGTTCCAGTTGGTTACTCAGTGCATTTGCGAGAAGAACACAATGACATAAAAATGGTCACTGACTAACTTAAACATCACGAGCACAACTGGTTCATTTGTGTGGACTTGGAAATGGTCAACTTACTCCTTGGTCAAGAGAAAGGCCTCCCAAAGTCTCCATGCTATCTCTGCATGTGGGAAAGCCAGCTCGAGAGAAACACTGAACCCAGAAGCAGGGTCCTTGAAACTCTAAAAGCAGGCATGCCAAACATTGTGAATGACCCAATCGTCAGCCGAGAGAAGATTATTATTCCGAGACGTCTAAGTGATGCACCAGGAATCTTGATTCTTCAGGCCAGGCCACTTTCTTCCAATCTTCCACGGACCCATCTCGATAATCTTGGTCCAATTTCATGCGTTGTTAGCGATGACGTGTAGTGAACATGGGGACCTGACTGGGTCTTCGGCTACGCAGTCACATATGCTGAAGACTGCGATAAACTGTGTGCTGTGACACATTTCCCTGATCACCATTGTTGTAGCTGCGGGTGATTTGTCGTACTGTAGCCCTTCGGTCGCTCTGAACAATGCGCGACAGTCTCTGCTCCCCTCTGGCATCAACGAGCAACGGACGACTCACGGCTGGACGACGGTCCGTCGTTTGACCATCTGTGCACCCATTTTGATACGTACTTACTGCAGCGGTACGTGAACAACCCACAAGCCGCACCGTTTCTGAGATCGTAGTTCCAAGACGCCGTGCAATCACAATCTGTCCTTTATCATACTCCAATAAAACGGCAGCTATTCGCATTCTGACTCCGAACACTCTAGTAACAGAAAGCCGGTCTTTGGGTTGTATATACACTGAAGAGCAATTGAATTAGAGATACCTGTCTAGTAACGTGTAGCAATACCTTTCACCTTGATGACGGAGACGATTCATTTCGGCATGGACTCGACAAGACACCGGAAGCGTTGGGAAGCCATATGGATCCACGACCGCTGAACAAGCTCCCACAGTTCACGCAGATTTGATGGAAAGGGGCCACAGCCTCGTCAGGTCACCTAGCTGGCCAAGGAGGCGAAGTCACGTCGGTGGAGTGTTCATCCAACCATTCGGATACAATTCGAGAGCGATGGCACGGTACATTGTCTTGTTGCAGGATGAGGTCCCCAATGGGATGTTGAAGACGCACAAACGGGAGCAAATGGTCGTCTAGGATATCCCGGTAACGTTGACCTGTGAGGGACGATATCACACGTACCAGGGGTCCCATTTCAGTCCACGTAAACACTCCCCAGACGAGAATGCCACCACCACCAACTTGAAGAGTACCCTGCGGGCAAGAAGGATCCATCGCTTCATGTGGTTTGCGCCGTACTCGTATCCTCCCATCCCCATGTAGCAACGTGAATCTCGACTCATCAGTTCAGGCAACATTTTCCCACATGTCTAGGGTCCAGTGGCGATGTTCCAGCGCCCATGCTAATCTTTGTATTCTGTGATGTGCGGTCAGCAGCGGTCGACTCGTGGGACGATGGCTTTTGTACCCCATAGCAAGGAGATGGTTCTGGATGGTGTGGCTGCTTACACGTTTTTGTGCACCAGCGTTAAATTGCCGAGTGATTTCTTGCACTGTGGCCCGTCTATCCGCTGTTATAATGCGAGCTAGCCGACGATGACCCCGCTCATGCACACGCTGTTGTCCACGGTAGTTGGCCCTTGCAGGGATGGTTTTACCGGATTCGATGTACTCACGGTGCACCCGTGACACAGTGGTTCGAGAAAATCCCAGTGCCTGCACGACTTCCAAGATGGAGTAACCCATTCGTCGGGCCCCGACAATTTTCCCACGATCAAATGCGCTTAGATCCTTCGTCTTACCCAAACTGGTTCCGACTCTTAATGATTCCCGTCGCATCACTCCTTATATTGTCGGACCGCTGCATACGTCATTTCGTTTCCGTTTAAAGGGCTGCCCAGAGCGCCACATTTGCATAACGCCAGCTGCCTCTAATTCAATTGCTCTAGAGTGTATACTGCTCTGTGAACTTCACCTGCGCAACCGTTCAGCCTCTAGGCACGCTCATTTCTCTAGGCTGAGGATGGTCATAATGTATTGGCTCATCGGTGTATATACATTCATATATGTATATATACACACATGTATGCATACATGTGTGTATATCATGAAATAAATACTGGATTGCACCATATAATGCACATTTTGAAGATGACAATCCGATTTTTGGTGTAAATGTGACAAGGATGGCAAGTCAGATAATATTCGAAAACTTAAAAATTTCATCGTCCTGGAGCGGGACTCGAACCCGCGTCTCCCAGATAGCGCCCGGGTATGCTAACCACTACACAACCCAGAACGAACAAGTCTCAAGTTTCCGATTAATTTGAATATAACCATCACAGGATTCGCTAGTCGAAGCAACCGGCATTCATGTTTAGCGAATCTGGAGGTTAAGAATCACATCCCGTGATTGCCCGAAGGATGAGTTTATTCATGAAAAAAATACGGGATAACCCCATATAATACAAATTTTGAAGATGACGATCCGATTTTTGGTGTAAATGTGACAAAGATGGCAAGTCAGATAATATTCGAAAACTTGAAAATGTCATCGTTCTAGAGTGGGACTCGAACCCGCGTCTCCAAGATAGCCCCCGGGTATGTCTCACTATCCGCGTCTTCCAGATAGTGCTAGGGTAGCATACCCGGGCGCTATCTGGGAGACGCGGATTCGAGTCTCACACCAGAACGATGAAATTTTCAGGTTTGGGGATATTATCTGACTTACCATCCTTGTCACATTTACACCAAAAATCGGATTGTCATCTTTAAAAAATGTGTTGATATATTTATATGTATGTATGTACATGTGTATATACACTGAAAGGACAAATTATTATGTACACCCCAGTGATAATACGCAAAGCAGCAGAACAGCAGCAGATCGCGGTCTGCAGGCAAACCGGTTGAGGCTATAAACAGAGTTGGTCGGCAAGCACTGGAATACGTTCCGTCAAGTGCCAGCATGTGTCGAGGACGAGACTCAAGTGAGGTTGAACGAGGCCCAATCGTAGGAGCCAGGAAAGCATGGCGTTCAATCTGGAAACAGCGAAACTGTTAGAAATTCCACGACAAACCGTAGCAAGTGTGTACCAGGACTACGTGAAATCCGGCAAAACTGCTGACAGTCGGATGAAATGTGGCCGTAAAAGTGCACTGGATGATCGAGGGTGCCTACGATTGGCCCGCATCGTACAGACGAATCGGAATGCTTGTTTGCAGCAAATTACGTCACAATTTAATGTAGGAGAATCCACAAGCCTATGCTCAATGACAATCCGTCGACACATGTCACATCTCAGCTGGGGTAGTCGACGACTACATCGTGTCCCGATGTGAACGGCTCAGCATTGCATGATTCGGCTGTAGTTTGGGAAGGCCCATCGAAACTGGAGCATAGATGATTGGGAACGCGTCATATGGTTTGACGAATCCCGTTTCCCACTGTATCGCGCCGATAGATGGCAGCATGTGTGGCATAAACCACACGAAGCTATGGACCCCGCATGCCAAGTTGGGGTACTACAGGCCGGTTATGGCTTTGTAACTGTTTGTGCAGGTTTTAGGTGGTCCGGCCTGAGTCCCTTGATACTTCTTGAGCCTTCAGTCACTGGTTCCAGCTATGTGCAGTTTCTGGCCGACCATCTCCACCCTTTCATTACGTGCCTCTCTCTGAACCAAGTTCTGATCTTTCAACAGGACAAAGTTCCACCCCATCGGTCCCGGCTAGGGACTGACCGGCTCCAGGAGCATAGCAGTGAGCTTACCACACTCGCATGGTCCCCGCGCTCACGGGACATAAACCCCCATAGGGAATTCATGGGACATATTGAAACGAGCTGTTCCTGATCAACCATCCCCTCCTACATCTCTGCCTGTTCTACGCCAAGCCCTCTTATATTGTTGGTCAGCGATACCCGAGTCTGTGTTTCCGAACCTCATTGCGTCCGTACCACGACGTTTGGATGCTGTCCTGCGTGCAAAAGGTGGTTTCACACGCTATTAGGTGGGTATACGTAATAATTTGTCATTTCAGTGTATGTATGTATGCATACACTGAAATGACAAAATATTACGTTTACCCACCTAATAGCGTGTGAAACCACCTTTTGCACGCAGGACAGCATCCAAACGTCGTGGTACGGACGCAATGAGGTTCGGAAACACAGACTCAGGTATCGCTGACCAACAATATAAGAGGGCTTGGCGTAGAACAGGCAGAGATGTAGGAGGGGATGGTTGATCAGGAACAGCTCGTTTCAATATGTCCCATGAATTCCCTATGGGGTTTATGTCCCGTCAGCGCGGGGACCATGCGAGTGTGGTAAGCTCACTGCTATGCTCCTGGAGCCGGTCAGTCCCTAGCCGGGACCGATGGGGTGGAGCTTTGTCCTGTTGAAAGATCGGAACTTGGTTCAGACAGAGGCACGCAATGAAAGGGTGGAGATGGTCGGCCAGGAACTGCACATAGCTGGAACCAGTGACTGAAGGCTCAAGAAGTATCAAGGGACTCAGGCCGGACCACCTAAAACCTGCACAAACAGTTACAACGCCATAACCGGCCTGTATACGTAATAATTTGTCATTTCAGTGTATGTATGTATGCATAGGGATGTAAGGTCAGGTGATGCGTAACATCACAGCCTCTCCTTGACAAATATCAACCCCGCCTTCTCGTGGTACATCCTGTTCCCACTAAAGGGGCTCTGACGACCGCCAATAGCGGTATAACTATACCATCGGGATTAGAGGAAATGCTATCCCACACTCACCAACCCGCTTGGCCAGCGTGGTGAGTTATGGCCAAACCCCCCCAAAACGACTCCACAACTTAAATCTAGACCCTCAGTCTCCGGCAGCTGGAATGTACCTGGCCAAGGCAGCGGCCAGTGCGACATGAAGGCAGAGGGTGCTAAGAATCCCCGGAGGACCGGACTAGGCTGACATCTGATGCTGACCATGGCTACGTATAACGGACGCTCCCTATCTTCTGATTCAAGGCTTCTTGAATTGGAAGAGGAACTACAAAGGATCAAGTGGGACATCGTTGGGCTAAGTGAGGTAAGGAGAAAAGGAGAAGATCTCATTGAACTGAAAAGTGGACATCTCTTCTACTATCGTGGGACAGATACTGGCAGAACTAGTGGTGTTGGATTTATAATAAACAAGAAACTGAAGGATAAAGTTGTAGAAGTTGAAAGTTCCTCTGACAGAGCTGCACGACTCGTTATCCAACTCTCGAGAAGATACCAGGCTCAGATTATTCGAACTTATGCACCCACCACAAGTCATGCTGAAGAAGAAATTGAAGAATTTTATGAGGAAATTCGTGATCTAAATAATAAAGGTAAGCAGCACTTGAAGATAATTATGGGAGATTTCAATGCAAAAATAGGGCAACGGCAACAGAATGAAACTTCAGTAGGTAAATTCGGTCACGGCAACAGAAACCAGCGTGGAAATACTCTCATAGAGTTTGCAGAGGCAGAAGGGTTTTTCATCTTGAACTCCTTTTTCAAGAAAAAGCCACACAGGAAATGGACATGGAGACATCCAAATGGGACGACAAGTGAAATTGATTTTATTATGTGTAACAAAAAATTCGTCATAGAAGACTGCAGTGTGCTAAACAAGTTCAACACAGGCAGTGACCATAGATTGGTGAGATGTTTTTTTTTTTTTTTTTTTTTTATTGGAGGTTTAACGACCACCGTGAGCAACTCAATGGGCTATAAGCAGTCGCCCGTCCCTAATTTAGGGTCACTGGTTCCAGGGAAGGGAGATTGGTGAGATGTAAGATGCACCTCAACACTAAACTCGAACGTAGCAAGCTCATAAGACAAACAAAATGTATTGACACAACCAACCTTAAAAAATACCATAATACCTTCAAATTGGAACTGGAGAACAGATTCTCTGCTTTAGAAGGCTAACATCGGAAGAAGTGGATATTTCTGAGGTTAACAGAAAAGTAACCAAAGCTCTTATGGAAACAGCAACAAAATTAGCTGGGTCTAAGAACAAATTGCATGTGAACAAATTATCAGGAAAAACCAAAATGTTGATGCAAAAAAGAAGAGTGATGAGGACAACTAAAGATGTGACTTCCAAAGTGGAATATATAGAGCTATGCAAGACAGTACGAAAAAGTATCACTGAAGACGTAAGGAAATTCAACTGTGAACTAGTAAGGAAAGCAATTGAAAACAACCAAAGCCTAAAGATAGCAAAGGGACATCTCAGTAAGGGTAAAAAACAGATTATGGCACTGAGAAAAGAAGATGGTTCTGTAACAAGAAATAGAGGCGAAATTTTGACAAGAGTGAAAGATTTCTACTCCAAATTATATGAAAGGGATGATACATGTACGCCAGACATCATGAAAGGTACCAGTACCAGAGTTCTTCCAGTCCTTCCAGCAGAAGTTGCACATGCAATCAAGAACATGAAGCGGGGAAAAGCTCCAGGAGAAGATGGAATTACTGTAAACATCATACAAGAAGCAAGTGGAGAAATCGAAACAGTACTCGCCCAAATTTTCACTCGATGCCTTAATGAAGGGAAAATTCCTGAGGATTGGAACAACGCTACAATGATCTTGCTACATAAAAAAGGTGACATTGAGGATCTCAGGAACTACAGACCTATCAGCCTCCTATCAGTGGTTTATAAAATCTTCACTAAAGTTCTTTCACACCGCTTGAAGGTGACACTGGACATGGCTCAACCGAGAGAACAAGCTGGATTCAGGAGTGGCTACAGCACAATAGATCATATCCACGTACTGAGAGAACTAATTGAAAGAGCGAAGGAATATGAGCTTCCATTGTGCATGGCTTTTATCGATTATGAAAAAGCCTTTGATTCGGTGAAACCATCAGCAGCTGCAATGGCTCTGAAATCCTGCGGTATTGAAGATGCATACATTAATATTATTAATAACATCTATGAAAATGCAAGTGCAAAGATTCGGCTGTTCGAAAATACAACACACATAAAAATTGGAAAAGGAGTGAGACAAGGTGACACCATATCTCCGAAGCTCTTTAATGCACATTGGAAAATGTCTTTCAATCACTGAACTGGGAAAACAAAGGGATAAAGATTAATGGAGATTATCTAACCCACCTTCGTTTTGCTGATGACATAGTCATTTTTGCAACTACCCCATCAGAGCTACAGAGTATGATCCAGGAACTTGCTGACAAGAGTAAAGAAGTGGGATTAAAAATGAACTTTCAGAAGACAAAAGTGATGTACAATGCTTTTACAAGAAATGAAGATTTATCGATTGATGGAGAAAAGCTGGAGATAACAGACACGTATGTTTATCTTGGACAGCAGATATCAAGTGAGGGTCACATTGGTGAAGAAATTAATCGGCGTACAAAACTTGCCTGGAGAGCTTTTGGAAGAAACAGCATAATTTTCAAGAGCAATATGCCATTATGTCTTAAAAGAAAAGTGTTTGATCAATGCATCCTTCCAGTGCTTACGTATGGTGCAGAGACGTGGACCTTAGCTAAAAGAGACATACAAAGGCTGCAGACAACTCAAAGCAGCATGGAGAGGTGCATACTTGGTGTAACCAGGAGAGATAAGAAGAGGAACACGTGGATCCGAAAAATGACAAGAGTGGAAGACATCATGATCAGAGTTAAATCCCTGAAATGGCAATGGGCTGGACATACTGCCAGAAGAACAGACCATCGATGGACAGCCGAAATGTTAGATTGGATTCCAAGGGACAGGAAAAGACCCAGAAGAAGACCACATGGAAGATGGGTGGATGAAATTCGAAAGTATGCGGGAGTGACATGGAGGAGACTGGCACAAGACAGACCGTTGTGGAGGAAACTTGGGGAGACCTTCGTCCAGCAGTGGATTGATAATGGTTGACAATGATGATGATGATGATGATGATGTATGCATATATCATCATCATCATCATCATTGTCAAACATTCAGATGCGTGTTCCAATTCTTCAGGTGCTGGTATGCCAAAAAGGTGCATGAAATTTAGTCTTCAAGTTCTTTCGAATCGACCATGGATTGGTGTTCTAAGTGAACTAGTCCATCGCATTTCGTATTCAGCAACAAGTGTATCATTTAGGCACTCTTACCATACTGAAGTGCCAGTGGATCTTTCTGCAAGGCACAGAAATGTTCTGCATTGTTTTTGACGACGTCTACATTCCAGAAACGTCGCATACTCACACTGGTCCCTGAATTTGAAACCTTCATGCAGATGTACGTAATCAAAATAAAATTATAAAACTACGTATACGATTAAACTCACGTACATGCAAAACACGTGGTCATGTGCATCACCACGTGAAGGAGGTAACCATTTACGACTGCTACTCGTCAGTAGTATAACAAAAAGAAAAATATGATCTTTCGGAGTCCGATAAAGGACTTATTGTGAGTGTCCGTCTGGCTTGAACCACGATTTAAAAAAGAAGAGCTGACTGGTTTCCCAAATGGTGAGATATCTTGGGTCTTTGTTACGCACACCTGCAGAATCAGAGCAACATAGAATCCACACAACGTGCGCAAGGCCACTGTGGTCTAAGGCGCTGGCCTCTGATCATTCGTCCGAAAGGGGCCCGGGTTCGAATCCCGGTGAGGCATGGATGTTTTGTTTGTCTTACGGCACTGGCTCTCTCCCTTCCCTGGAACCAGTGACCCTAAATTAGGGACGGGCGACTGCTTATAGCCCATTGAGTTGCTCACGGTGGTCGTTAAACCTCCAAACAAACAACGCGCGCAAGGTTCCACTCCGTTCTCCAAGACTCACTGTTTTTACAGCGGAATTTATCGTTGGACTCTTATTTTTTTTTTCGAGGAACTCGGTCCTACGGGTTTCGTACGTGCTCCAAAAAAGGCCAGCGATATGCATCTCTTTTGGCAAACCACGTGATTCCAACACTTCAACAACATCAGTGCCTCGATTCATCAGTTTTTATGCATAATGGTGCTGCTCATCACAGAGTAACACCTACACCAAGCAATTTCTGCAGGCACATTTTACGAGAGAAAGAATAAATCAGTCGCCAGTTTCCTACTTGGCCAGCGCGCTCACCCGATGTAAGGTCGTCCGACTTTTGGCTTTGCGGACATCTTAAGAACATCATCTATCGGGGTCACGTAGCAAACTTGATGGACCTCGAGGCAAGCCTTACACCCATATCTACATTACCAGTGAAACACTTCTTGTCTGTGGCTGAGCAAGCTACTCGTATTTTGCAATTTTAGCGTGTTGCATAAAACAGAACATAGCTTACCGAATGTAATCATAAAACGTACCTTCTGCATCCCGTAGGCGAGTTTTGAAACTAAATTTTTTCCCTCAAACAAAAGTCCGTTGACTCAGGATTCCCCATATCAAATTTGTAGTCACACGAATAGTTCCACTTGTAGCTCCCTGATAAATGTAAATTTTAATTTTTGCCACTAGGCATTGCAAGAGCTACTTTACCTAAATAAGAAAATCTGAATGTCAATATTTATAATATAAATTTTCGTTTGCAGTTCTCACTGATGTTGGGCAACTGCACTCTGTTCACACCTGTACCAACAGATCGATACATTTTCCTGAAAGGTAGATGTAGAAAGTTTCATTGTACAGTGGTATAACACAAATATGATTAAATTACCTTACGGTTGTTTAAACTTCCAATAAAGAAGAATATTTTCCTTCTTTTTGTTTTTAATTCTTTGGTGTTCTTTCGTTTCTTTTTTACTGTTATGCTTTCTATTTTTACTTTTATTTTAGCTTTTATGTCTCTAAAACTTTACTTTTAATTTAATTTCAATTTTTAAATTTGTGTTTTTTAAACTTTTTCCCTTCAAATTTGATACCCGAGCTATTCCCAGTAGACTTTCCTAATGAGGACTTTCCTAAATTAAATCTTAAACCTCGTATTCAAAAAAGTTATTAAAATCCATTTATTTAAGAGTTGGAATTTCAAATGCGTTAATAGTTTTAGCCTGATGCTGATCTTTCGAAGTTTAGTATTTGCTTAAACAAACTACTTTTCAAAAATTCCATGCTTTAAAAACAGCAAATTAAATTTATAAAGATGTCATGAAGACTTTGAATTTCATCACCTGTTCTTCATAAAGAGAGATAGAAGAATAATCTTAATCGCTCGTGAAACATTATTTCCTGAGTAACGATTATAATGAATATATTTTCATCGGTTTCCTCGGAAATCTGTTGGATTAAATTTAGGTTTTAATACTTATGTAATCAGTGAGAGAGCACTTGCTAGAACTCCACAGTACGCATGAAACTGCGGTAATTATTACATGGCTCGTAAAAACTATTAAATAAAATAAATTCCAGTATGAAGAAAATATCAGGAAACCAACTTCATTATGTAGAGATATTATTTTAAAATTATCTTTGTACGCAATGTCTGCTCGTTAGGGACGTTACATAAAAGCACAAAATCAGGGAGGCTATTTGCGCAATAAATGTGCAAACATACTCTTGTTTCCATCTGGGAAGTCTTATTTTCACATACTTTCAACTCTATTTTTGTTCTTCTGTAAACATACGGAGGTGAAAGCTGCTGAAAGCAAAATAACTCCATTTCTATTAACTGGTACCGAAGAGCACGTTTTATCGGAAATTTCCAACAGCTTAAAATCTGTCGACGGATATAAATCGCTTCTTGGAAAAGCATAAAGACATTTTTGTGTCGCACTTGGAAACCTCAGTTTTTAAAAAGGAGTTATACTCCGTTCTGAATGGAAGAGTTTATCAAAAGATACAGAGCAGCTAGAATCTGTGTGTATGCTTAAAACATCTTAGGTGTGATTCAGTACGATTCTTTTACTGAATTAAAACCGCGTTTCACGCTTAAGATGATAAAAAAGCTGAAAACAAAGACTTCAGTATCTCGAAAGAAAAAAGAGTATCTGTAACCTTTTGTAAATTGCATGATTTCTTGGGGTCATGGACAACTATGCCAAATGTGATGAGAGAAGTGATAAGGGAAGTGGAATACGTCACAACGAAAGTAAACTGGCTAGTTAGTGATAGACGTACGATTAACGTTTCTGTCATCTGAAGACAGCACAACGAATTAGCTTCTGCGAAGGAATTAAAAAAAGTGTGAATAGCAAACAAGTCTTCAAAATCTATAATATTTTCGTTTGTTTGTTTCTGGGTTTAACCACTGCCATGAGCATCTCTAAGGGCTAAAAGCAGTTGCTGGGTCCTATTTTAGGGACACTGCTTCCAGGAAAGAGACAGATCCAGCGCCATCAGACACACACTACGCATGCCTTAATCGAAATTCGAGCCGTGGCCCATCTCTGAAGAATGAGTTGAAGCCAACGCCTCAGACCACTCGACCACTGGAGCGGCAAATCAACAAATTCATCACCACGCAATCGCAAGTTCGTTAATTGTTTCAGATTTCTGTTATTCGGCGCAAATATCCCATAACTACATCAACGCAAATTTATTTTGAAAGATTTACTTGTAGAGCAATCTCACACAATTGCAAACATTGCATCGCGTATGGTAAGAAAATAAGAATTCTGTACTGCTTGGGTTTAGGGATTCGAATCTCGCTGTAGGACTTGTATTTTAGGTTTTACTATACTGTGCAAATTAATTGGGACAAAGTAAAAAAATCACTCTTTTTTCCAAAACTATGCCTTTATATCATTCTATGCCTTGATATACACTTATAAATACCTGTATTAGTATGAAGTATGTCCTCCTTAAGCAGAAATGACCTCTTGAATTCGTTTTGGCATTGACTCCACTAATTGAGTGCACATATTTTTGACTTCATAATCGTGGAACCACACTTTTATAGCATTCGTTATCATGCGATCTTTGGTTGTACAGTACATTTTACCTAAACGTCTCTTCAAAATATTCCACAAGATTTCTATGGGATTTAAATCTGGTGAATTTCCAGGCCAATCAAGCAAATTAATTTGATTTTCCAGCATGAAGATCTTGGCCAATTTCAAATTGTGACATGGGACCAAGTCGTGTTGAAATGTCCCTTCAAAAGTTTGCAAGAATGGAACAATCCTACGTTGTAATATTTCTACGTACTTGGCTGAATTCATCATACCTTGAACAGGAACTAAGCTTCCAGTGCCATTTGATGTGAAAAAACCCCAAAACATCTGTTTCAGAGGGTGTTTTAGTTTTTTTGACATGCTCAGGTCTTAAGGGTTCACAGTTGCTTCGTCTAACGACATTTGCTTGGTAACCCTGCACAAATAAATGAGTTTCATCACTGAAAATTACCTTTTTCCAGTCGTCAGCAGTCCATGATTTATATTTTTTGGCCCATGCTAAACGTTTTATCTTCATTTTCGCATTTAAATATTGTTTTTTCGTTGGTCTTCTTGCCTTCCGGGCAACTTCCAGAAGCCTACGGCGTACAGTTGAATCACTAACATCACAACCACTAGCCAATATATCTCTTTGAAGGTAGGAGCTTTTTTTTTTTTTTTTTTTGGATTCATTTTACTATTTCTGATTAGATATTTATCGGTTCGTTGAGTTGTTTTTCGTTTTCTTCCACATTTACCTCTCCTTTTTGGAGACGATGATCCAGACGCATTGTATCGCGTAAGCAGTCTTGATACACTTGAATTGCCTACACCAACTGCAGAAGCGATATCTCTCACTGTCATAGAAGTGTGATCCTTCAGAGCAATTATTTTTGCACGCTTCCTTGGGTAAATATCCATTTTTCAATACACGAAAGCAACACGTACTCACAGTAAGCAAAAACTAACATCCACCTGTCACACACGAAAGCTCACAACTGAAGCGCCTATTTCCTGTTTAAAACCGGTCAAACCACATTCTTGCTATCACGTTCTAACAGTCACACCACCTCACAGCTGATAAAACCCGTTTATGTGGGTTTCCGACATCAACTGGATATCACATTACAATTCTGAGAATAAAATAGCTTGTCCCAATTAATTTGCACGGTATAGTACCTTCCAGAGCTAGTTCTCCCCTTCTCTGGAACCAGTGGTTTTAAATAAGAGATGAGCGACGCCTTAGAGCCATAAGGTCGTTATTCCCCATTCCCCGTCCAAAACGTTTGGGTCGGTATTTACGGGTGGACTAACCCACGTAGAAGTCCAGTTAAGAGATTTTGATCTATTTCTATTGCTCTTTTTTTCTCAAGTGAATTAAACTCACTTCCTTATTTAAATTGAAAAATCTCTGCAAAATCTTCTTCGAAATATTGCTCCTATTGCGCAATTCCGGTGATTCCCTCGTGCTATACAAAAAAAAAAAAACACAACTCCCCAGTTCTTTATTAGTGAATGACATTAACACAATATTTCTCTTTCGATATCGGACTAAAAATGATAAAGCTTAACCGTTTTGGTGTTTGAAACATTTGTGCAAATTATGAGAAAAATATGTCTATCATTAGGCAGCCATTTGATACTCCACATTTATTTTTTTAATCCTTCACATTACTCCGGCATGCTTTCAGATTTCATCCACCCATCTCCCACGTGGTCTTCTGGGTCTTTTCCTATCATTTGGTATCAAACCTAAGATTTCGCTTGTCCGTTCTTCTGGCAATATGTTCATCCCATTGCCACTTCGCGGATTTTGCTCTGATCATGACGTCTTGCACTCTTGTCATTTTTATTATCCACGAGTTCCTCGTTTTATCTTTCTTAGTTACACCAAGCGTGCATCTCTCCATGCTTTTTTCAGTTGTCTGCAGCCTTTGTATGTCGTTTTTTACGTTTTCGAACCGTAGGTTGAAGAAGCGTATATGCTCCAGCTTTGTCCTTCTGTCTGTCTGCACGATAAGTCGCGTAAAAATGGTTCGATTTCGATGAAATTTTAGTCTGTATTAGGGGAAAACCTGGGAAGGAATCCTGTTGAAAATGGGCGAAATGGGCTCAAAGATCAGGACATAGGAGCGGGATCCATTCCATCGCCCTTATGCGTCGTAACTTACGTAAAAATGCTTCTATTGCGACAAAACTTTAGTATGTTGTTGCTAAGGCATACTGAACCAATTCTGTTTAATATCACTGAAATGGAGTCAAAGGTCAGGGCACAGGAGCGAGATCAATTCCACGGCCATTATCCTAATAACTTGAGTAAAAATGCTTCTATTGCGACAAAACTTTAGTATGTATAACGTAATCTTCCTTTCGTACTGAAATCTTGTCGTTCTTACGTGTTGTCTAAATCACTAAATAAGCATACAATGGAACACTTCCTTAATTAAACCTTTACGGCCAGACGAAACATAAGACAAAGTCAACTTACGTTAATTGATTTATTCCACCACTATATGATCAGCACAACATCGCACTTCACATTTTACTTAACAAATCAGTATCCACTACACATCCAAGACCCCGCACGGGCAACTGTTGTATCGTAGTTTTTATATATCGTTCTTATCTCATACAGTAATACGTCATGTTCACTCTGACTTCAATTGTGTTGCCAACAGTATTCGTTTGAGAGAGAAGATGTCACGTCAAGTTGTGAAGTATAACTGAGAACAAACTCAAAATTTACATAGGGAAATAAACTAAAAAGGAAAGTTAATTTAGAATATACGTCGCATATATTGTTCCAAGAGATATACTGAACGAATCAATAGTCAGGGTATGGAGGAGGGTTTGTCTGCGCGCGATTTCTGGTATGTTGGAAAGCGTATCATAGTCAATGCCATGCATGATTTTACTAACTTGTCAGTTATGGTCAATCTCTTTGATCCGTACGTAAGAAATGGAAGGATGTATTGATTAAACACTTTTCTTTTAAAACATAATGGTATACTGCTCTTGAAAATTCTAGTGTTTCTTCCAAAAACTCACCGGCCAAATTTTATACGCTGATTAATTTCTTGATCAATATGACCCTCGCTTGATATCTGTTGTCTAAGAAAAATGTAAGTACTGTTATCTCTAGCTTTTCCCCATCAATCGATAAATCTTCATTTCTTTCTTTTTTTTTTTTTATTGGAGGTTTAACGACCACCGTGAGCAACTCAATGGGCTATAAACAGTCGCCCGTCCCTAATTTAGGGTCAGTGGTTCCAGGGAAGGGAAAGAGCCAATGCCGTAAGGCCAACACAACATCCATGCCTCACCGGGATTCGAACCCGGACCCCTTACGGACGAATGATCAGAGGCCATCGCTTAGACCACTGCGCCACCGGGGCGGCTTTCATTTCTTGTAAAAGCATTGTACAGCAGTTCGGTTTTCTGAAAGTTCATTTTTAATCCCACTTATTTACTTTTGTTAAAAAGTTCATGGATCATACTCTGCAATTCTGAAGTGGTAGTTGCAAAAATAACTACATCATTAGCAATCAGCAAAACGAAGCTGAGTTAAATAATCTACGTTATCCTTTATCCCCTTGTTGTCCCAGTGCAGTGATTGAAAGATATTTTGCATTGTAGCATTGAAGCGTTTTGGAGATATGTGTCCCCTTGTCTCAGTCCCTTCCAATTTTATTTGGCGTGTTTTCTTTTTTTTTTTTTTGATGGGGGTTTAACGACCAGCGTGAGCAACTCATTGGGCTATAAGTAGTCGCCCGTCTCTAATTTAGGTCTACTGGCCCCAAGAAAGAGACAGAGCCAGTACCATAAAACAAACACAATATCCGTGCCTGGGATTCGAACCCGGACCCATCTCGGACGAATAGTCAGGAGCCAGCGCTCAGACTAGTGGTTCACAGGGGCGTATTTGGTGCTGTATTATCAAATATCGGAGTCTTTCACTTGCGTTTTCATAGATGTTATTAATGATGCTAATGTTTGCATCTCCAATGCCAGAGGAATTCAAAACCATTGTAACTGCCGATGCCTTCACGGAATCAAAGGAATTTTCATAATCCATAAAAAACATACATAATGGAAGTTCGTGTTTCTTTCAATTAGTTCTCTCGGTAGGTGGTTATGATTAATAGTATATAAGCAACTCCTGGATAAATAAATATAAACTGCTGGTCACCCAAAATGCAACACCAAGAAGGACACGAGATACAAAGCCAGATTTACTGGACACAAAACAGATACAAAGATGAAACGATTGAACTTACAGGCCCGTGCGACTTGCGGAACACGCAGACATCAATAGTTCGTGTGGCCCCCAAGGCTGGCAATAACGGCCGCTACACGCCGCGGCATCGAACGAAAGAGGCTTTGGAGGTGGGCTTGGGGTATGTCGGTCCAGGCTGCTTCCACACGTTGCCACAGTTCATCAGGCGTAGCCGCGGGTGGTGCTTGCCGGGCCACTCTGTTGCTGATCAGCGACCAGACGTGTTCGATGGGCGACATATCGGGAGAACAGGCGGGCCGCGGCAGCATTGACACCTGGTGGGCCGTGAAGAATTGTTGCACGATTCGTGCCACGTGCGGGCGTGCATTGTCTTGTTGAAACGTGGCCGCTGGCAGTTCCTGCAGGTAAGGGAGGACTACATGTTCCAAAACGTCGGAGATGGTGCGGTGGCTGTTGAGTGTACCGGTGATGCGTACCAGAGGGTGTGGGTGTCATATCCAATTGCTCCCCAAACCATAACACCACGCGACGAACCGGTATGGCGATGCATAGTGCAGGCGTCATACAGTTTCTCGCAACGGTGCCGCCACACGCAGATCCGACCATCGTGGTGTTGCAGGCAGAAGCGGGATTCGTCGGAGAAGACAATGTCGTGCCATTCCGTAGTCCAGGTGCGGCGTTGAACGGCCCATTGCCGCCGCAGTCGCCGGTGGTGTAACGTCAATGGTAATCGGAGCAATGGGTGCCGTGCGACAAGTCCCCGCTCCTGCAGACGACGTCGAACGGTACGTGCTGACACAGGTTGTTGCGCAACACACCCTAATTCTTGCGCTAACGTTCGTGATGTTGCGGTGCGAGCCGTCAATACCCGCCGCACAACATGCCGGTTCTCTCGGCCGGTAGTGTGCCGCGGCTGCGGCAATCGCTCACGTCTGTCCGTCAGTTCCTCCTGCACCCACCGAATCCATACTCGCCTTACTGTGGCTGGATGTCGTCCCACACGGGCGCCGATGTCTCGGTACGATAAGCCGCTGTAGCGATAAGCCACTATTCTTCCTCTGTCGAACCTTGAAACGAGCTGGAATGACTGCCGTATTCTGCGACGAGGCATCAGGAAGCTTCCCACTCACAGGTCTGGCAGCATAACACACTTCCACTACTTACACCCCGCCTTCTGTGCAGCCTTCTTATAGTGTTTGTTGGTGGCGTGTCGGCCGCACATGATTTGCATATGCCTTGCAATGCTAATCGTTTGCATGTCCTCTCGCGCGCGACGCATGCTGCGAATTTCAGGCCAGTCTGATGCTTCCTTCTTGGTGTAGCATTTTGGGTGGCCAGCAATGTATAATCCCCCTCCACCCAAAAAATGTGGATTAAATATTTTTGAGAGCTTCAAAGGAAGCCATCCAAGGAAAACCGAAAGCAAAATGCTGATTACTTTCCCATACGATGAGTAATTAATTAACTATTAATTTAGTACTGTTTTTTGGCACCTTTTGTATCTGATGATGAAATCAATGCAATAATAAAAACAAACCACTAAAAGTTCTAGAAAACAGTTGGAACCTTCTGTTCTGATTATTAAACGTATGTGAAAGAATGTCCACATTGATAGTTTCTCTAAGTTTTTTCTCAAATGACACTAAAATCAAATTTGTCATTCGTTAGTTATGCATTGCAAATTTTTGTGAACTATAATATTTATTCTGGTTAAAGCCAAAAGCGTTGAATTGCACATTGCTTTGCCACAACCAAATGTTTTTGGTGTTGCCGGTTAATTACAGGTCTCTTTAAAAACACACCTTTGTTCAAAAATGTTATGAGAAAGCCACTATGCAAAGCCCTGCACTTCAAGTATGGCTTTTCACTATGTAGGTTTTGTTTTCAGCTTGATTTTTCTGAAAACCTTTGAAAATTGGATAGATTTTCTTGCGATTCATGTTTGATGTTCAAACACTAGCAATTCATTATAGTCATCAACTTCTAGTTTCATTTGAGATAAAATAATATCTATGATTCGATAGAATCTTAGTTTCAATTTTTCACTTGGTTCACGATCCACTTACTTCTGATCTCTCCCGTATGTATGCTACCTGAAATCAGAGAACCTCTAAACAATTCTCTAATTATGCGTCTTTAAGAGGAGCAATTTTTTTCTTTCGTAATGTAAAATTCAATATTTATTTGATTTATGATTTCTGCATCACTCCCTAAAATTTTTACAGCATCCTCAACAGATACCGCAATCACTAAAATATCTCTTAAACTAGTTTCCGATATTGAAGTAATTTGTCAACACCCGTGAAATAGTTTCCAGTAAATTTTTCATAAATCTTATGTAAAAATGAAATTCCCAGCTTATCTCACGATGGAATGTAAATTAGTGTCTTCTGCAGTACGCCCACATTGAGTTATTTACTGATTTTCAACATTTGGATTCTAACAACGATTTGTTTTATAATTAACGAAAATAATGTTTATCACACCCAAATGCTTACTTCCAGGCTGCTTTAATAGAGGACATAAAGCTTAACTTTTATACATTTTAGAAATACTTTCTTTTTTTAAGAAAAACACACAGCGTAGACCATTGATCGGAAACTGTCTAGTCTCAGAGATTTCGTTGTTAGCTTTGACGATAGCTAAGGGAAGTCTGTGTTTGCAGCAATGTACTTATGGAATTTTCCTACTTTTTTATTTTCTTTAAGCAGCGCTTGTACTCCGTCTTCCTTTTCATTCATAAATGAGGCTCCGTCGTAGCACTGGTTCAAAATGCTTCAGCTATCTAAACTGCAATTATTAATAACTTTTAATATGAGATGTACAGATGTTCTGGAATTCAAATAAGAACAAGTTTTTACTGGCAAAAGTGATTACATTTCTTTATTTATCACATGTCTAACTGCCAAAGCAATATTTCTCCCATCGTTTTGATCGCAAGTCCCATCTTCTAGAACGGAATACCAGGGAACATCAGCGTTACGAATACCATCTGCAACATTTTCCGGTGGGTCTAAAAAGTATTCGCACACAGAGTTTTTCGCCGATTGAGGTGGAAATCTTCACATGAGTAAGATCAGACACCACCACAAGAGTCAAATTATGTGAACAAAGAATGCCTATGGGAAAAAACTCTAACATATAGCATATAGGCGGTGTTAGCTGAGGAAACCGCATATTTTAGAGAACATAAAGTATTTGCATATTTCTGCGTGCGTAGGTTACACAAATGATTACTATTTAGTATGTAATTTATTAGCATGAATAATAATAAGTTCGAATCATTTTTTCGTCAAAACAGACGAAAATTTTAGTTGTGGCATCACCTATTTTTGCCCATTGGCTCTCGACGACTGTTTCTAGCATGTGATCTTTTCAAATTTTGAGATCCAAAAGGTGCCATGAAATTTCAATAATATTAATATCAGGAGACCGGGGAGGTGTCACTAATCGTCTATCGACATTGTACAGCAGCCATTCTCGAGTGTTTTTAGCGGTATGTTTGAGATCATTTTCCTGTTGGATATAATAAATGCTTTCAATTTCCAGTTTTCGGACACTAGCACGTAAATTACATCGCAAAATGTCGATATATTCCCTGGCATTCATAGTACCTTTAATGAAGTCTAAATTGCCAACACCAGAATAAGACACGTCCCCCACAAAATGGCATGACCCCCACCATGTTTGACTGTCGGTGAAATGTTCTTTGGTGTAAGCTCTATATTGGGACGATGCCAAATCATTTTACGGCCATCTGATCCAGAAAGGTCGAATTTGCTTTCATCCGTGAACAGTACGTTCATGCAAAAGTCAGTAGGTTTATTTAAATGCGCTTTAGCAAATAGCTGGCGCTTCTTCCCGTTAACTTCACTTATATATGGCTTTTTTCTCGGTACTCTACCATGATAATTAGAACGGCGTAAAACATTTTGTGCGAAAGAAGCACGCACATGCTTACCTGTTGCATCTGCCAGGAGTTCAGCATATGTTTGGGCACTAATAGTTGACTTTCGTCGCTCCCTTGTGCAATGATTCTTTGACAACCTCTGTTGGATAACGTGTTCGGGCGGCCTGTACGGGGTATATTGACCGTAAGCACGCGAGTTTCATATCTCTTAATGCCATAACGAACGGTAGAAGAGCATTTTCCGACTTCTTTACTTATGTCACGATAACTTTTACCTTCAAAATGCAGTGAAAATATGCGTCCCCACATAGCATCTGATAACTCACTCACTTTCGGAGGCATACGGATTTTATGGCAGTACTACTTTCCAACACCAACGAACATGGACATTACATAGCTGTTAGAGAACTCACGTGACGTAAGTTTCTCCATGTATGATTGGTTAGGGCCTATTATTTGCATCTTCTACGTACACACAGATATGTAGAAATACTTTGTTTTCTAAACCCCATCTATCTCCCTTCCTGGAACCAGTGACCCTAAATTAGGGACGGGCGACTGCTTATAGCCCATTGAGTTGCTCACGGTGGTCGTTAAACCTCCAATCAAAAAAAAAAAAAAAAAAAAAAAACCCCATCTATATGCTATTTGTTCGAGTTTTTTTTATTCAAGGTTTAACGACCACCGTGAGCAACTCAATGGGCTATAAGCAGTCTCCCGTCCCTAATTTAGGGTCACTGGTTCCAGGGAAGGGAGAGAGCCAGTGCCGTAAGTCAAACACAATATCCATGCCTGACCGGGATTCGAACCCGGACCCCTTTCGGACGAATGATAAGAGGCCATCGCTTAGACCACTGCGCCACCGGGGTGGCTTCGAGTTTTCTCCCCGTAGGCACTCTGTCTGCGCATACTTCAACTCTTGTGGTGGTGTGTGGTCTTACTTATGTGAACGTTTTAACCTGCAATCAGTAAAAAACTGTGCGTACAAATACTTTTTACACCCACTGTATATTACCATGGACAGTCCAGCTGCCCATGAGTATCTTCTGGCTGCCACAACATGACGTAAAGATGACGTTGTGCCTTGGTTCGACAATATACTGTGTAAAAAAATTAATTTCAGCTATCGGGGTGTGTGTGTGTGTGTGTGTGTGTGGAATTAGAATCTTTTACCATCAACTGAATGCAAAAACATTCAAAAAGTGAGCAATCGTAATGACTGCAGGTAAATGGACAGCATACAGTGTACGATTGCGGCTGTTAACCATGGAAGTGAGGGCGACAAGTGGACCCATGACTTGAAGCTGTAGAGCACCAAGTCATGGGGTCCACTGCGACCAATCCAATGGCAAGAGAGCACTTCTTTGAGGAAACGGAGAACAGCACAATGCCAATGAGGCGGCCTCACAGTAACAGTGGCGCCCTCTCATGGTGACCTACTAAAACTCTGAGACTTCCTCTTTCATTTGGTGTATGCACAGACCATACACGGTTGATCGGTATGGAATTATGCTCTGAAATAAGAATAATCATTTTGAATAACCCTGAATATTATGCATACAAAACAAAAAGTTTAGTGCGGTAAGTCTTTTTTCTAATTGAAAACAACTGAAGTCTTTCGCTATTACCTTATTTTTACAGCACTTAAAATACACTTATTGTCATAAAAATCCGCGCACCAAGAAAAAACCGTGCGATTAACGCGAAACTCGGCGAATAATTACGGGGAGGGAAAACATGCAAATGATTAAAGTTTATTATTGGAGGCTACCTGAAATTCTGCTGAAGTTAAAAGTATGCCTGTGTAATTGAATGACTCCATGACTCACAGCGTTTTAGTGCTTTATGGAGATACTCTGGGGCTGATAGTACGAGAGAACGAACATCCCTGCCGTGTAATTCTCACTTCTGTTATCAGTGTTTTTAAGCCTTTTATTAATTGTTTCGGAGTGTAACGATCACCATAGACAACTCTAAGGGTTATAAATAGTTGTCTGCAAAAAGGCAGATACACTTGTTTTACGAATTCTAAGAAACCAAGTCGATCGTTTTGGCATTTTACTTCGCGACACTCTTAAACAAACATTTCCGATAGTGTAAATAACTCTTTGTGATTTCTGTTGTACGACTTCGTTAAGAATACGTCGATCATGCTCCGTGGGAAAGCCAACATCTAGTTTGTTTACACTATACGACGCTGTAAACCACCGGTTATTGTAAACAGCAATTGTTATGAATATTATGTGATAGAAAACTATCACATAATATTTAGAGCTAAACGCCTGGGAACTCTGCTTTTTCTACGAAACGCTTTTTCATGACTCTCTAAGCCCGACGTGGCTACCGATGCAGTATTAAGGGGGTGGGACAAGTCCAAATGAGCCAAAAAACAAACTACATGATGCTTCTGTGACCACCTCGCCAGATATATCACAACTGCGGGGGAGAAGCAGCTACAAGTAATAATTATCGCTTACGATAGGCGGCGGTTTCTATCGTCCTACGGCCACCCCGATAGCGAAGTGGACGAAATGCTGGCTTCCCGCCTCTCGTCCGAGATGGGTAAGGGTTCGAATCCCATGAGGCATAGATGCTGTATTTTTCATAAGGCAAATAATGACTCGCTACTGCTTATAGCTCATCGAGCTGCTCACGGTGGTCGTTAAACCTCCCCAAAAAGTCGTCGTACGATGTAAACAAATCAGAGCATACCTGGCATACAGTTAAAGAAGTTATATAAATAAGAACTCGTGAAGTGTTATTTTCGCTATTACAAATGTTAATTTTTGTACAAAAACGAAGTAAAATGCAAAAATGGGCTCGTTGGGTTGCTTAGAATTTGTAAAAATAAATGCGTCCGTCTTTTCTGCAAGATTATTTACCGTAAGTAAGCCAACTTGTGACACTGGGTGGATCTTGGTTCTGGGGAGGTCTGACAATATCTACCAACTGTTAGAGTTATAAGCAGTAGTCGTTTAGGATTTTAACGACCACCGTGAGCAACTCAATGGGCTATAAGCAATCTCATGTCCCTAATTTGAGGTCAGTGGTTCCTGCGAGAGACCCAGTGCCGTATGAGAAGCATGGTATCTGTATATAACAAGCATGCCTTTGACATCCATGCTTCACTCTGGATTCGAGCCCGGACCAATTTCACACGAGTGTTTAGAAGCGTAGCGCCTCGTACCACTCGCCAACAGGGCAGCTACTCGTATAAGTAGTCGCCGATCGCTAATTTAGGTCCACGGTTTCGAGGGAAGGATCAACGCCACGAGAAAAATAAATCTTCCATAGTCGCCTGAGATGGCAGGGTCCCATTAACCATGACAAATAAATATATCTTTCGCCCGAAATAGGCAGGGTACGGGATTCGAACCCGGCCCATCTCGGATGAAAGATCAGAAGCCAGCGTCTCAGACCCTTCGGCTATCGGGGTAGCTGCGTCTCATTCTTCAGCCACACGTCAAGGCGGAGGACATTTTGAAGGTACTATACAGCCTTTTACCGTGCCCAATGTGTCAAGATAAGACTAAGTGCATTCTGGTGATTCACGTATTCTGCCTTGGCCGTCGAAATCTGCATATTTAAATCTCCTGGAGCATCTATTTTTGGAACGATTTCTCAGAAGTTACTATCCTTCCACTTTTCAGCAATCCTGAATTACAGTCTGCGTGTCTACACTTCTTTTCATGTGTGTTCCGATAATTGTAATATCTCAGGATGCCGCAGTTTTGTGTGTGCCAAAGGGAATGTCATACGTTGCTAGGTAAGTATTGATAATCTGTCGATAACGGAGTGCATATTTGTTTTTCTCTATGTGTCCGAATGATAATTTTACATGTTAATTTAAATAATTTCTCCAATTGTGCTGAAGCATGCAATGTAACTTTCACACATAAAAAGGCCGCCACGGTGGCGCAGTGGTCTACTCATCGAGAGTGCTGCTGTGTTTTTTGCTCCACGATTTTCGTTCAGTAAGTGCTCTTTCCGGCGTTTCAAGTTCTTGTACTTGTGGGTGTGTGTTCCGTGAAGGTTTCACCTTTATGTTTGTGTATCTACCAAGTTGGTAAGTGTTCGTTTTATTTGGTAATCTTCATTTTTGTCTTGGCCGAGTCGGCCAAGACGTGAGCGCTTCTTTGCCATTGCAAATGGCGACTTCCGGTGAGAGCAGTATCCCAGCTCTCAACTCCGGAAATGACTTTCCCCCTCTCGCATCTACTTTACGTCCCACCACCAATGAGGAGTCTGCCTCGGTAAGCCCCTCCTCTCCTCAGCGTTGTTCTACTGCCGTATGTCATGATGCTGCTTCTACGTCAATGTTGAAAAGTGATGACCAGTTGTCTTCCCAAGCACCTTTAGTTGAATCGATGGACGTCACACCTACGTCCGAGGCTACTACGTCACCACAACATCCAACTACTATTCCCTATGCTACTATCCTCTCGAAGTCGCCCGACGCATCTACTCAACCTTCCTCTATGGCCAGCCTTTATCCCTTACAGTCTGATGCTGATTCCAATTTTTTCGTTGACCTTCCGACGTCTTCCCCAGCTGGGCAACAGTTCATGGAAAAGTTGCCTCTTGGTGTAGCTTTCACCAGTCTTCCGAACACAAAACTTTCCGCCTATAGTGCTGCCCTTCGGAAGAAGTTCCCGAAGTCAGCTGTTACACACATGGGCCGCAACGAACGTAAGGTAGTAGTCTATTTCTCGTCCTCAGAGTACGCCCTGAGGGTCATCAACGATGGACTTTCGATCGGTGATCGTCATATCACGGCTGATCCCCTTGCTCATGCGCCGACTGTGCTCAGTTTCTCCACAGTTCCAGCGGAAATATCTGATGAGGTATTGTTATCGATTGCTAAACACTTTGGACAGATTGTCGGCTCCGTCACCACTTTTTCCTCGTTTCCTACTACACCTGAAGATCGTTATTTATTGGGTTTGAGACGCAACGTACGTGTGATCTTCCCATCTGATCAAGCCAAACAGCGTGTTCCTACTCATTTTAGCGTGCGATGTGACACACATGTCCGTACTATCAGTATCTCTGTGGGTACCATGTGCACTCGTTGCAGGGGTTATGGCCACTTAAGTGATCACTGCCCTCATCGTCCCTCTGCAGGCCCCGGATCGACAGAACAGCCTACGCAGTCTCCATCAACGATCCTGGCACCTTCCACTTCCACTCTTAGGCAGCAGAAGCCAACTATTGATGACCGTCGTGTTACAGGCATTGGTCAACGCGTGTCTTCAGTACAACCTTCCACTTCTCAGCTTCTTTCTGCTATATCTTCGCATCCTTCAGTGAATTCTTCAATATCAGAAGCTTCCCTGCCTCCTACCTGGCAAAAAGTCAGTGCTCAACTTCCTATATCAATACCTGTTAGTGCACTTGAAGCTCCAGGCACTTTTAAAGTGCCGAACCCTCCTGATTCAGGTTTAATACCATCCCGAGGACGCGGGAAGCGCCGCAGAACTCATAACACTCGAGCCAAGAAAACTCGCCCAGGAACGGCACGTTTAGGACGGAGTGACCGTTCAGGTAGCTACACATCTTCTGAAGATTCCACTTTGTCTGATGTTGATGTCGGCTCTAAGGAACCGATCTCCTCTACCAAATTTCTTAGGTTTCTAGAAGATAATTCACTACCTCAAACTCCGATTCCAGGAGAAGTTTTGTACAACTTCCTGATTAATCCTCGGATCCATAAATTGTCAAGGAAATTCCTCCGATCACATAATAATAGGTGGAGACTTCAATTGTACCCTCCAACCTACTCTCGATCGCACCCCGTCCAATAACGAATATCGTACTCGTCTCATGGATCTATTTCGCTCTGTCGTGGCGGATTTCGACCTATTTGACGTGTTCCGGCAACTGCATCCGACGTCCATCTCCCATACGTGAAGAGCAGGGACTACTTCTTCCTCATCTGCACGTTTAGATCGGATTTATGTTACCTCACAGCTCTTACCCATTGTGATGGATTGTATGCATTCTCCTACGGCTTCCTCTGACCACTGCGCAGTCGTTGCCACACTGGGACCCTCGTCCTGCAAGTGTTCGGGAAACTGGGCGTGCACTCTCGACTCTTCTCTCCTAGAAGATCCTACATTTTGCTCTGGGGTTCGGGAACTTCTCCACAGTTTCCATCCAGGCATATCCACTTCTACCTGCGCCCTTGAATACTGGCTTAGTGTTAAATCTCATCTGCTGTACTTCCTGAAATGTTTTTCTTTCAGGGTACGCACATTGCGCAATATGGAGGAAAATAATTTGCGACGAGTTCTTTTTTCATATTGGCGTCAGCCATCCATTATTTGCTACATATCAGGCCGATTTGCGTGCGTTGATTGAACCGAGAGCTCGACAAGTCATTCTCCGACTTCGTCTTCAGCACCTTACACCAGAGGAATGCTCCTATGAGTTTCTTTCATCTCTTGAAGATAAACATCGATCTTCTAATCACATTCGACTTCTCCGACAACCGAATGGACAGGTGTCTTCTGATCCTGACACCCTGTGCTCACAAGTTCGTCAGTTTTTCACTGCAAAATTTAGTGAAACTCCTCCTCCGCCTTCTTCTGCTACTGCCTCTTTGCTTTCCTCCCTCCCTCAGGTTCCCTCTCACTTGTCTGCTTCTCTACTACAACCTGCATCTTCTTCCGAACTTAGGAGTGCTCTCCGCTCTCAGAATCCTCATGCCGTCCCCGGTCCGGACGGGTTTCCTCTCGCTTTTTATCTCACTTTCTTCCCCACTCTTCTTCCTTTCTTAGTCCCAGCTTTCACTGCTGCTCTTTGTTCTACATCTCTTCCGAGGAGTTTCACTATGGCTCATATGGTGCTATTTCCTAAGAAAGGCGACCTGCTGGACCTGGGCAACTGGCGTCCTATTTCTTTACTCAATCTGGACTATAAACTCTTCACTAAGCTCCTTTCCCGTCGACTTAACCCAATTTTTCCGTTTCTCCTTTCCCCCGACCAGACCTACACGGTCCCTGGTCGGTCTATTACTTCCAACCTCCATCTTCTCCGTGATCTAATTCATCTTGCCCGTATTAACTCTGAACCTCTCGGCCTTTTCAATCTTGATCAAAAAGCCGCTTTTGACAACATCTCTCACTTATACTTATCTTCTGTTCTTCTTGCCTTTGGCTTTCCTTCACCTTTTGTAACTTCTATCGTTGCCCTCTATCAGGATGCCGTCTTCCACGTCAAGTCGGCCGCCTTTCTTACTGCACCCATTTTCTTTCGACAAGGCATCCGGCAGGGCTGTCCACTCTCTGGACAGCTCTTTGCGCTTGCATTCGAGCCGTTTCTTCGATCCGTACATAAAGCCTTCCTCACTGCTCTTCCTCCTCCAACCGCAAGCACCCGGCATTTTCCCATCACGTATTCTGCGTATGCCGATGACGCAACGTTCTGTATCAGAGAAGAAGCCCAATTCGACATATTAGCTCAGTGTTTTGATCTCTACTCAGCTTGCTCTGCTGCCTCTATTAACACGTCCAAGAGTGTTGGTCTGTGGAGTGGCTCCTGGACATCCCGGACTGACACCCCCTGGGGTGCCTCATGGACTGCATCTACCCAAAAGTTCCTTGGTGTGCATCTTGGTGTACACCTTTCAGCTCAGAATGCCACATGGGCCGCACTTCGTTCTCGGCTCACACGGACTGCCGCCTTCTGGCGTAACTCACAGTTTTGCACCTTCTATGTCTTGCGAGCACGGATGGTTAGAACTTACCTTCTTCCGTCATGTCTTTACGTGTGGTCTGTTACTCGGATGCCGGTTTATAATCTGACAGAAATTGTCCGTCTCATTTCCACAGTGATCTGGTCCGGACACCACTGTGTTCAAGTTTCCACTCTTCATCGTACAGGTTCACAAGGTGGAATTTCGCTCTTGGATATTCGAACCTACTACACAGCATACAGAGTGATTTCCTTCGTTCGGCTCCTTTGCTCTCCTGCATCACCAGTCACTATTGTCAGAGATGTAATACTATCACCACGTAACCCACGCTTCACGTTTACTACGTATTTACTTATGGATCAATGTCCCTTCTTTCGTACTCGACTATCTCCCTTCTATAAAGAGGTTCTTTCCCTTTTCCGCTCGCTTCCTCTTATTCGTGCACCTCCCACTTCCACATCTGAGCTATTAGCTGAGCCCCTCTTCTTTTCTTCAGTCCTCCATCCTCCTGATGTCCCCTGCTTTTCTGACCTTTCCTGGCTCCCAGCCGGGATTGTAACTGTTCGAAACCTCCTTTCCTCAGATCTCACCTGGAAACCTTTCTCTTACCTCTTTCCCTCTCTTGCTCCCTCCCCAACAGCCCTTGCTCTTTATGACTTCCTCCGCTCTGCCATCATTACTCTCTTTCCCATCCTTGCCTCCTCTACTGGTTTACTTCTTGTTTCTTCGGCCTCACTTCCTCTTCCTTTCTTCCTCTCAGTTCGGGGCTCTTCTCTCCCTATATCTAGCTTTTCAGTCTCCACTCTTTATAGGCTTCTTCCCGATGGCCGAGTCATCGGGCTTACCAAGATCTTGCCGGCGGTGGGCGGGATTCCCTTAATGCTAAAGTACAGGCGGTAGGCGCCAGTACATAGTTATTTTTCCTAGTGAAGCTGCTTTCCTTCAACGACCCACTACTCTGGAGCTAGACTTTGGTAATCGCAAAATTACTTGTAATCTGTTTGCCGGCGTCCAATGTTTTTCCTGCAAAGCGGAAGGTCATATTGTGAGGGAGTGCCCACGTCCGTCCTCCCTACTCTCAGCCGTGGACGCCAATTTATCGGTCATCACCCCTGCTTCTCAACCAACAACTTCTGTTCAGTCTGTTACTACTAATTTGGAAATTCTTTCCTCCCCACTGAGGCTCCTTCTGTCTCCTCATCTGCTGTGTCGGCCGTGGTTTCCATCACATTGGAAAATGTTTCTACCAGTTCCCAACCTGAATCCGCTCCAGCTTCAGAAGTTCCTTTTACCACCGTTTCCGACGCGGAATTCCAGCCCCTTGTACCTAGAAAACCTACTCAATTGTCCACACTAGTTAAGAGTTCTGTTCCATCAGTATCCCCTCCCCTTACCAGATCACGCACGTTTTCTCAGGTAAAAAAGAAACTTAGTGAAACCAACTCTGATTCCCGCACTCATCCACATCATCTCTACCGGATTGTGAATCTATAGTTGTCCCCATTTCCAACCGTTTTGCTTTGCTCGGTGACCAACCTGATGAACTTCATGGACTGCCTCTGAGATTGAGGCCACAGCTCATGACATGGCGGACTCAGACGTTACTTGTGTTCCCCCACAAGAACTCTCTGAATTATCACTGTATCTTGGCAATACTACTATCCCAAACTCACCATTAAACTTACCTGAAATTGTCTCTTTACAGCGTACCGAAAAAATGCTCTCTACTTAAAAACACCTGTCTTAGAAAACATGTCTCATTTGCCTGAAGTCATACATCAGCTCTCGTTTGTGGATGAACTCTTTGATAATACTGACTTACCTTCCTGGGCTGCACAATACGGCAGGAGAACAAAATATGTTCTTAAAATACTCTCTACACACATTGAGAGCCACTTGCAGCCACCATAATGTTGCAGAAAATACCTGTGTGTCCTTCAATTGCAGAGGCCTCGCTGTTCCGACGGCAGCGAATGCATTAATTTTGGAAGACATTAGATACTTGAATGCCGATATCATTATGTTGCAAGAAACCTACATTACATCTGATATTCACCCTTTGTGTTGGCGACGTTGGCCATTTCATTTTAATCATAATTTCCGTACCCATATCGGGTCGAGAACTTCAATCGGTTTTCATAACAGTTTCTTTTCATTTATTTCAAGTATTCATGAGTCACAGAACAGACTTGGAGTTTTTCAGAATGTTTCCTTCAGTTTTCAGTAAAGTTGTTTTCATTTACTCCATATTAATGTTCCTCAAAGTTCCATCGAAGCCGAATATCTTATTAACCATGCTGCTACTGTTCTTGCCACAATCCCATCAGATGAGTATATTATTTTTGCCGGTGACTTTAAATGCACTCTCAATATATGACAGAACTGGATCTATTGAATCACGCAATCTATTGGTTTCGCAGCTCTCCCAGGTCATTTTAAATTTCAACCTTCAAGATGCTTTCCGCTAGCTTCACCCAACAGCTCGAGAGTATATTTGGTTTCCTCATCCCATCCTTTCTTGTGTTCCATCTCGACTCGATTGCTTTTATGTTTCTCAGTTCCTTCATTCAGCAATCAGTTCAGTTTCACATTCTACTAGCGTTGCCTCTAATCATCGTCCAGTTGTCCTTGTGTTTCACCCTTCCCTTTCCCCCTCACCCTCACGTTTGGACATTACATGATTCCCTTCAAGAGCAATTTTTTGTTGCAGGAGTTAATGCTATAAATTCTCGTTCTGTTTCTGTTCTTCTGTGGTTGATCCAGCTTCTCTGTGGCTTTCCACAAAGAATCAGATTATTATCTATGCTCGAAATTTCTCTTTTCATTCCCGCACTCTTCATGCCATGGAAGTTGCTGCGCTACACCAAAAATTGCTTTCTACTCCGACGACTTCGTCAAACCACGTAATCCTTCAAGCGGAACTACATAATACTGCTTCAGCTGCCCTAACTCTGCTGAAATACTCAACTCTTCGTTTTGATGATACCCCATTTGACAGCCTTCTTCATTTGGAACGTTCAGCTGTAAAAAAATACCACAATTGCTTTTCTCACTTTGTCGGATGGCACAGAAACTTGCGATCAATTTTGCATTTGCACTTTTACCCACGACTATTATAAACAACGCTTTATCTCTACTGTAACTTCCAATGCTGAGGGTTCTTCATTTGTTCAAAATCTACCGTAAGTTCACGAACACTTCCATGCACAGCTTTCTGCATCGATCTCCCTGCTGAAATCAAGACTTCAATCTAGAACCTTAATGATCGTTCTGCACCGGGAGATGGTCTCCCCTTCTCCTTGTTTAAAAAAATCCTTCCGCGTTTACTTCCTTTATTGATTGCAGCGTTTAATTATAGTTTTTCGGTTTCTCATTTTGATTCATCTACTTTTTCCTTTGCAACTTTCCGTCTAATTCCCAAATCCGGTATTCTCAGTTCTTTGACTAATTGACGGCCTATTTCTGTTCCTAATACTGACTATAAAATTTTTGCTAAAATTCTTGCCCTTCGTCTCAATACCATTCTTGTTGATATAATACACCCTGACCAAACTTACACGGTTCCTTCTCGTTCTATCGCTTCTAATATTCTCACCATTCGTAACCTTGACTCACTTGCGTCCAGGCTCTTGGAATCCCTGGCGATCCTTTTTCTCTCAACCAAAAACAGGCTTTAAATTCTATTAACCATTCTTACCTCTTCACTGTTCTTCGCCACTTTGGATTTTCTCTCGCTTTTTTTGCTGCAATTTCTAATCTCTACACTGAAGCCTCTTTTCGTATTCGTACTGCCGCTTTTTCCACTTCACTATTCCCTTCACTAATGAGATTAGACAGCGTTGCCTCTTGTCGGGTCAACTTTTTTCAATTTCTTTTGAACCATTATTAATCGCTCTCAGATTCCGTCTTTGTTCGACAATTCCTCGAAATTTCTCTACCACACGCAATCATCACATTGTTCTGACTGCTTATGCAGATGATCTGACATTGTTCCTTCGGTCTGATAATGCTTTTTCAATTCTAGCCAATACTTAAAGAATACTCAGCTATTTCCGGGTCTGCTCTGAACGTGGAAAAATGTTCTGGACTTTGGGCCGGAGCGTGGGCCTCCCACAGCGATCGACCGTGTGGAGCTAAATGGTCTGCATCTATCATTAAAATACAGGGAGTGTACGTTGGATCGCCTGCAGCGGTCACAGCCGCGACTTGGACCCCCATCTTTCAGAAGATTGGTCGGGCGCTCTCTGGGTTCCTTCCGCCATCTGAAAACGCAGCTCTCGTTCTCAAGCCGCTCATTTTTACTGAACACCTTTATATTGCCGAAGCTTTTCCATACTTGGATTGCCAATTCTCCACCCACGTTTTTTTCTGACTTACGTTCAACGCATCTTCACTGATTTCATTTGGGCCGTTATTCATTAGGTACATCGTTCTACCATTTTTCTACCCCCTGCTTACGGTGGCCTCGGTCTCGCTGATGTGTCCCGTAAATTCAAAGCTTTTCATCTGTTTAACTTTGTTCGTGAATTTACTCTTCCTGTCTTCCTCTCACAACATTGTCGATACTCTGTTCTTTCCCCGTAGCCCATTTCTTACTGTTTCTACTTTGCAGCAGATGGATCTTTTCCCATTCGTTCCCAGCCACTTTCCTGAAACTTACATCTCGGTACTTTCCTTTTGGCGTTCCTTATGTCCAGTCCGGCTCCCTCCATCCACTACTAATGATCTATTAGCAGAACCACTTTTCTTTAATTCCGCCATTCACTCTCCAACCACCCTCTACCTTCACTTCTCCGCGTGGCTTTCAAGGCGAGTGGTGAATGTTTCACAACTTGTTGATTCCTAACTTCGTTGGAAATCGTTCCATTCTATTTCTCCTTCATTGCCAGACATCACCTTCTCGTCTTCAACTCCGGTTTACCGAAACTTATATCCAAACTCTTTGTCCGTTTCTTGCCGATCAGCATGGATTAATTCATACCCCTCAGCTGCTTTTAGCTTGCCTTATACTATCTATTTGAATGATGTACCGTATCTACTCCATAATATCACCACGAAATTGATTTACAGTCATTTTCTAACCTACTTCGATGAGCCAAGACTCATTCCAACAGTTCCAGTTAAGGCTCTACCAGTCACATGGACGGACACCAATATCTCTCTCGCTTCACCAAAAGCAATTGACTTGCTCCACCTCCATCAACGTCTTCTCACCCCGCGTACCCTCCACCGTTTTTGTCATCTCACATCGCCGAATTGTTTTTGTTTTGTTCCACCGTTGGTGATGTTCATCATTCGTATTCTATGTGCGTCATTTTACAACCTTTATTTTCACTTATGTTTTGCCTTGCGGATAAGGTTTGTTCTTCTATTCATACTACAATGCATTACCTTATCCTTTGTCGCCATTGTTTAACTGAAAATGGTCATAATCAACTCTGTGCTTTTTTCTTTCTTCAGGCAAAACTTATCTACCATTTTTACCACACTTCCGTCGATAATCCCTTATTGCGACGTTATCACGTGGCAAGTCACTTTTTGTGTCGCAATTTTCGTTCATCTATCCTTACCATCTTGCAAACTGAGTATGACATGTCAAAAACTACTGCTACTACTTTTTACGAGGCCTGGATGTCTGATAAGTCTTGGTTTCATGTTCACAATGAACGTGTTTCCCTCAACGTGCTTTTTTCCCCTAGTATTTGATTCCCAAGATTTGAATGGTGTTTTGTTGTGGCAATTTCGTTTTGGCAGAATCATGCTGTTGATACAGCTCTTCTGCTTTGGTAGATTTTTTGTGGAAGGAGTCTCTTTTGCTTGTTTGTTTTTTCCATTGTCTCGTTTTTATGTTGCTTTCTACTATGTTTGTTTGGGTTGTCAAATCCTCAGTGGACAGAGCCGCCTCTTTCCTTTATTTCACAGCATGGTTTCACTGTTTTAAATTTTGACCTTTTTCCTGCGCTATATATATTTTGATTCGTTTCAATCATGTGCTTGTGTTATATTGTTGCTGACCCATTTTTTATGGAATCATTGTTTACATGACATGGCATTACCCATCACTTTTATAACACGTTATGATTACTTACATGCTGATGGTCCAGTATATTGTTTTTTTCTTATGCTGTATATTGATGTTTTTCTTTATTGCTTTGAGCTGTACATGTGATAATCATTGGCTTTGTTTCTTCATCTACAAGTCTGATACCTCCTTTCCCCCCGTGCCAGACTGAGGCACGGGGGGAAAGGAATAAGTTTCTTATAAAGGGGCTATCTACTGGCAGTACCTATTCGGAGTTTTTTTTCTTTGGTTGGACGGACAGTCCGCTGATTTAATGATTTCATTTCATTAATATCTGAGTTTTACCTGCTTAGTTTCTATTATGAAAATTTTAGTAGTGTATTAATGATGTTATCTTGCCCTTTTATGTATTTGCTTTTATTTTTTTCCCTTGCACTCACTTCTACATCTTGTTTCTCCAAGTTTTTTTTATAGCTTACTTCCCAGTTACAGTTGTGTTAGACCACGTGTATAGTGTCGGTTAATGTGTTTTTCAATTGTTTCGCTTTTTGCAGTTAGTTACCCCACAATTGTCGATAATTTCTTAATGTTACGTTATTAAATGGCGCGAGGTTGTTTTTTGTGTGTCGAGCGTTTTTTCCTCTATCATTGGCATCTTTGCACTACTGTTACTTGCAATGCTTCTTGAATTAGAGATGGGTAGGCATAGAGGTAATCTATCTTATAATGTTTATGGTTGTTATTATTGCACGTGCAGTACATTTTTTTACTTTTCTTTTTGCCTCTTCCTTCATAAGTTTTGATATTTCTTTCTTTGTGCTATTTGAGTGCGATATATGTTTAATGCGGTTTTGTTAACAAGTAATATTTGCTTGCAGCACCTGTTTGATGGGTATTTTTTCTTTCTTTGATTGGCCAGTCAGGCCGATGAATCATTATTCATTTGTGAGTGTCTTTTACCTGTTTAGTGTGTATTATGAAGTGTTTCCTTTACGCATTAATGATATTATCTGGTTACTTAATGTACTTGCTTTCTTTATCTTCGTTGCTATCCTCCGCTTCTGCAGTTTGATTGACTACGTGCGCAGTTTGTTTGATTCACTGACTACCATTTGAACCAGTTTTATTTTGTCTATATATCTTTTGTTCATTTGTTTTTTCTGTTGTAACTACAATATTTACATGAAAGTTTCAATTTCTAAATCTGTTTGCATGTTGTAGTGATTTTTTATGATCATTCATCCCAGATGGGTCCGAGTTCGAATCCCGGCGAGGCATGTATACTTTGTTTGTCTTACGGTGCTGGCTACCTCCTTCCCTGGCCCTAAATTAGGTACGATCGACTGTTTATAGCCCACTGAGTTGCTCACGGTGGTTGTTAAACTTCCAATAAAAAAAAACCGCACACACACACACACATTAAAAAGTTTATTTTTTTTTATTGGAGGTTTAACGACTACCGTGAGCAACTCAGTGGGCTATAAGCAGTCGCCCGTCCCTAATTTAGAGCCACTGGTTCCAGGAAAAAGAGCCAGCGCCGTAAGACAAACGCAACATCCATGCCTCACGAGATTCGAACCCTGACCCATCTCGGACGAATGATCAGAAGCCATCGTTTAGGCAACTGCGCTACCGGGGCGGTTTAAAAAATTCAAATGAGGGTACTACCAACATGCACATTCGGGACTCCAGTGGAGACCCAGCTCACATGCCTAGTCAGAAGCCAACTACCTGAGCATGGTTCACCGGGGTAGCCTACACCTAAATTGGTGAGAACATGGGTGGTCTACTGTTAACAACCGCTTTCACGTAGACATCAGATATCGCTGCGCCATGTTTACGTACACAGTTGGCTCACACCTATCAAAGAGCAAAAGTAGTAGTTCTTCATAAATTGCACGCAGGCAATTTTTACGACAGAAAATAATAATTTAAAATCTGTAATCATACGAATTTCTTTTATAGAAAAATGCAGCTAGTGTTACAATACACTATATTTAATGAAATAAATTCAAACTGCTGGTAAAGTTCTAACCAAAAATTATTTCGAAAAGTGCGAGTTCATAATGAGAGTGCACATGAAACCGTTTGCGAACTGTAATCCATATACATGTATTTGCATTGAAGTTGAGAACTCTTCATAGCTTTACGTGGAAGAACCGTGCTTCATCGATCAGTCTGCATCAAACTGGACATGACACACAGAACAAACTGGATACAGAAGTGGTTTCAGCAGTACATATATCCATGTACTGAAAGCACAAATTGAGGGCCCCTTTGGCGCAGTGGTCCAAGATCTGGCTTCGGACAATTTGTCCGTGAGCTTTATAGGTTCTGATCCTGGTGAGGCATGGATGTTGCGCTTGTCTGACGGCACTGGCTCTCTCTCTTACCAGGAACCAGTGATCGTAAATTAGAAACAGGCGATTGCTTATATCCCACTGAGTTGCTCATGGTGGCCATTAGATCCGAAAACAAAAAGGAAAATTATGGGAAGAGGAGTAAGACATAGGGTGATACTTCTCCCAAGAGCCACGCTACATTGGAGAATTTCTTTTAATCGTGAAGGTGAGACTACGGTATAATGAGTAATGGCGACGATTGCTGAATCCACCTTTTCCGACGACACAGCCATTTTGTTATCACCCCTTCAGCACTGCAGGGCATAATCCAGGAGTTTTTGCTGACAAGAGTAAAGAAGAAAGGTTAGAGGCGAACTAACAGGAAACAAAATTAATGCACAATGCTTTTGAAAAAAACTGACAGCTTAGAAGTTATAGGAGCAAATTTAGAAGTAATGATGCCAACACTTACCTTGGACAACATATATCAAGCGAGAGCCACATCGAAGAAGAAATGAACAGGCGCATAAATCTCTTCTGAACTGAATTTCGAAGAAACCTTATTTTTTTACGAGCAATTTTCCCTAAACTGCCGATCCATCGGTGCGTATTAACTGAAATCTTAAATTATCGGACGGCGAGACTCTTTTTCCAGCTCTCAAGTCTCCAGTTTTAGTTATTCCATGCCATTAACGAATGTGTCGGTTTTCAGGAGAGACTAGCAGTACAGGAAGCAGACGTCTGCTATTATGTCTCATTCACGCCAATACGTAGCTGGGCGTGTATGCTGAAATTGTCATCCCTACGCCCTGTTGTACTTCGCAGTTACCTGACGCAATGGCGCTCGTTTGTTCGGTCGCACGTTTCTGAGCTCCGTGGATTCCTTCATTGTAAACCTCGTGGATTATTACAGTTCCTTCCTTTTTGATCTCTACGTGCTCTAATAAGTACTAGAAGCTTATTTTTGTTCCCGGGAAGTCTCCGGCTGTTTAACTTGATTTTATTTAGCTACTTTTATGGTGTTTTGGTGGCGTTCTTCAAAGTCGTGATTGACTCCACGTGTCGCTAAGATGGCGGCGCATAGTGAAAGTGCTTTAACTTCGGATTTATGCATGGATTTTGAAGTATCCAATGCTTTCAGCATTCTATACCAGCAAGACATATCAAAGACTAATACCAATTCGTCAGTTTCATCGTCTAGTGTAGCATATACTCCACTTAACGCCACACTGTAAAAAAATTGTAGATTTTACGGTTTTAAACCGTTTTCCAGGGTGCCAACACAAAACCGTAAAATCTACAGTTTTATGCCGTGTTGGAGCAAAGCTATAGCTTTTCTCCAACACCGCATTTATTGAAGAAAACAGCACAGAATTTGGCTGGAGCGAGTCACAGTCCAAATAATCACAAAAACACAAAAATTTGGCTGGAACGAATGTGTTGATTGTGTTGGAGCAAAGCTATAGCTTTGCTCCAACACGGCATAAAACTGTAGATTTTACGGTTTTGTGTTGGCACCCTGGAAAACGGTTTAAAACAGTAAAATCTACAGTAATTTTTTTACAGTGCAGCTTAGCAGTTCAAGCTCAAGTAAATGTTTCCCAAGAAGGAATTCCTCAAACCACAGGCCTAAATGACAAGGTAAAAGTTTCCCTTACTCAAACTTCTTCACGTAATGTTTATGCGAACGTAGTTCAAGGGCTAAACCCCACAACTATGCCTAGCTCATTCACTTCTCATTCTCTCCCAGAAACACATATGTATTGAAGATAAAGCAGTAAAAATAAGTTTTAATAAGTTTTGTTGAGGATTCCTCAGCAGGAAGGGACATAGCGTCCTGGCTTAAGTTAGTTTTTTCTGCTCTACCTATGACTCCACTGCCGCAATACAGCGATGCCTTATAAAAATGTTTTCAAAGGACCAAATAACTCACATTGCTCGAAAATCTAATGTACTTGTCTATTTCACTTCAACAGATCATTTTGACAAAATTCTAGTTCAAGGACTCTCTATTGGAGATGCACATATTTATCCTACCCTTATGTCGCAGCGACCAGTTACTGTAAATGTTTCCCCAGTCGCCCCGGAAATGCCAGACTCACTTATAATGGCAGCCCTCACTAAGTGCGGAAAGGTTATCGGCGAGATTCAAACCCCTTCCGTAACACCCAGGGGTTCGCCTTACTCCCACATTAAAGGTCTCAAGGCAAGCCCGCGTTGTTTTTGCTAATGCACAGGCACTTCTCAACTGACCCACTCAAATTATTATCAGTTTTGGACGTCAAACCTATAGGATGGATATCACCACCGGTTTACAGTGCTTCCAGTGTAAGGGATTTGGTCATGTCAGAAGTAACTGCCCACATCCAAGGCAGACAGCCGCAACTACCCAGATAACTCCTTCACCTCAAAGCACTGCCCCTATGAACTCCGTTGACCAACTACTGCAAGCTGACCAAGAATCCAAGACAGCCTCTATGAACCTAGAACCAATTCCAACTTTCGTTCTTTCTTCTGCAATGATCACCATTGCTCAAATTCACACCCCACCCACAGATGTAAACCCCCAAATTCTCATTAAACCAGACCTCGCAGTGGACGACCAACATTCGAACGATAACCTCTCAGCATATGACTCAGCTACGGAAGGAGCTGACTCAAACACAGAAATTATGGATACCGTAGTTTCACAACAGCAGATATTACGGATCCCACCTATTCAGAAGTTACTAAAGTTAAAACCAAACCCAGAAGACAAGCAAAATCAAATTCTTCAAAACCTAAGCAAAAAAAAAAAAAAATGCAACACAACAAAATGAACAAACAGCGAAATCCCAAACCGTATTATCACATCAAGTTGAATGCCCTGCAGAGACATCGTTAAAATTAATTATGCAAAACTCCACTGAGGAAAGTACGGAAAAAGTAACATTTATCCCCGTTGATGAACTTAAAGCGCAGCTGACATTAAGGGATTTCCCTCCGGGTCCGTCAAGTGTAGAATCACTGTTGGAACTACTGATCTTGAACAAGGGAGCAAAGGTGCATCACACTGTGTTTTATGCAAATTATCACCCGCTGTTCCATGAGATAATCCCTCAATTAGAAGCTTTCGTTATTAGCCTTAGAGAAAAAATCACAGGTAAAAGAATTATTGTTATGATACGCCGCCTTCGAGGCCGTATAAGAACACGTAGAAAAACTGAGGACGATAATGGCCTTCAACCCTCACATGATATCTAAATTTAAAATCGCTTCCTTTAATTGTAGAGTATGTAGTAACCCTCTCACAAACTCTTTGACACACGCCGATATAGTCCCTGTAAATGCTGTTATAGCCATTACAAGAGATGAATTGCAAATCAACTACTCAGTGTAATAAATGGCGTATGTGACCATTTCAGTTCTATCACAGTAATGGTCATACAATAAATTCTGGCATTGCAATTGCAATCTTATTCAAGCCCAAATTTCCGATATTTCGGAAACTGAGAATTACAACGGACAACTGCTTCACTTGAAGTTCACCTCCCATTCAGAAATATTTAATCTATTCAATATTTGCGTTCCTAAATAAAATAACGATGCTATACGACTTTTAAATCGCCTCTCGCACAACATCCATTAAGTCTCTCCTTCAGAACACATTATTTTGTGCGGAGACTTAAACTGCACTCTGGACTACCGAATTGATAGATATAACGCAACTGAGCACCGCTATAACGTAGTTAACATCCTTGCAGCCATTATTGAAAACTCAAATTTAATTGATGCCTTCCGCTATCTGAATCCCACAGTTCAGCAACTTCCACAGCTTCAGCACGATTAGATCGCATTTATATCTCACAAACCCTTCAACCTCGTCTTACGGAAGCCACTCACCACCCCACTGCTTATTCGGATCATCAAATTGTATCAACTTCGCTTATTTTGAGTTCGACTACAGCATTTTGAAAACTAAGTTTGTCATTTGACGATTCACTTCTGAAAGACACTGACTTCTGTAATTCGGTAAAAGACATGCTTCTTGCTGCTCAAGGTAAACTTCCAACAGTTACTAATCAAATTGAACACGAATATATACTAAACAGAAAGTTATTGCGTACACACAGAGAATCTCCTTCTCCAGACGAATTATTCAAAACATGGAAAATGAAAATCTCCGAAATATTCTCCGTACTCTCGACCAAACTACTGAAGAATATCTTATCCGACAATCTGAACTGAATAAATTGTTGGAACCAATTGCAAAACAAGCCATTCAAACTTCTTGACGTTTGCAACATCAACCAACCACATAATTATTACATATCCATAGAAAAACAGCAACGCTCCAGCAAAAACCTCACGCATCTTCAATTACAGAACGGAACTGTTACTTCTGACCCCCCAAAAATATGTTCTGAAGTTCGACATTACTTCCGTTAACGATTCAGTAAATTTATTTCACCTCCGCAAGCTACAACGTTATTTCTCCGCGACCTTTCGCAACATCACCACTTTGATCTCACCTCGCCTATTTCCACTTTAGAAATTAAAAATTCACTGGCAAAACTCAACCTTTAAGCAGCACCGGGGGTAGTGATGGCCACACGGTCTCATTCTACAAAGCCTATTTTTCAATCTTGCGACTACTTCACGCAAGCTTTATTTATGCTCTTATCGCTGATGTCATCCCCTCTGACTTCACTCGTGAAATTATTAAATTACTCCTTAAGAAACATTGCCTCCAAGATTAAATAACTGGCGACCCATAACTCTATTGAATGTGGACTATAAACTGTTGACTAAAATTATCTCTTAGATTAAACCCCATCTTGTCTACAAATATCCATCAAAATCAGACATTAAGAATACCAAGCCGAAGCGTTGTTCAGAATCTAAATATTATTAGAGACCTTATACGTATTGCCGACCTTAACCATGAACCGCTTGCAGAGTTAAATATTGACCAGTGCCAGGCATTTGATAACGTTGGTCACGATTATTTATTCGCAGTTTTAATCCATTTCGGTTTTCCGCACAACTAACTTCCGCAGGCTGATTTTGAATCTTTACCGTAATTCTATCGATCATGTACGTGGTAGCAACTTCCTCACGGCAACAATTCCGTTTGAGGAAGGAACCAGACAGGGTTGTCCTCTATCGGGACCACTTTTTCCTATTATTTTTGAACCGCTCCTTATTCACCTCAGACAGTTTTTTTACAGAAAAAACTACCTCCAGTTCTGCCAGTCTGCGACATCATATTTTCCTAACAGCATATGCAGACGACCTCACGATACTTTAACGTTCTGATACAAATTTCCCTCACGTGCTTCAAATTTATAACACTAACGCTTCGGTTTCAGGAGCATCATTAAATACTGAGGAAACAGCAGGGCATGGATACATCGCACAGATCATCCCTAGGGTGCCCAATGGAACTCTAATATTCAAAAACTCTTAGGTATTTATTTTGGTAAAAACACTTACCGATCAAACCACCTGTACATCTATGATCAACAAGACGAAACAACCTATTGGTCACTGGTCAAGAGTAAAACATTTCACGTCCTTCCATGGCAGAGCAAAAATTATGAAGCCGCCCCGGTGGCGCAGTGGTCTAAGCGACGGCCTCTGATCATTCGTCCGAACGGGGTCCGGGTTCGAATCCCGGTGAGGCATGGATGTTGTGTTTGTCTTACGGCACTGGCTCTCTCCCTTTCCTGGAACCGGTGACCCTAAATTAGGGACGGGCGACTGCTTATAGCCCATTGAGTTGCTCACGGTGGTCGTTAAAACCTCCCATAAAAAAAAATTATGAATGAAATCATGTTTCTGTCCCTGCAGTATACATGGGCTATCCGCACATTGCCAACTCACGTTCTCACAGAAATCCTTAGATTCACTGTTAACTTCATCTGGATTAGAGTCCATTGGGTGAAGGCAAATGTTCTCACCCTTCCAGTCAAGTTTGGAGGCATCGACTTATGCGATACCCAAAGTAAATACAATACCGAAAGGATCATGGCTTTCATCAATATTCTGAGGCCACCCATTGCTTCTCAGATTATCAACGATGTTCTCTCATACCCAAGGAACCCACATCTCACTTTTCTCGCGTTTTTGCGAATGGAAGATACCAGCTAATTCCTCTGTTTCCCTCCTGTGTATAAAGAAGCCATTTCACTCCTAAAACAGCTTTCTTTGAAAAAACTCTTGCCTGGTCTTATTGCAGAACCACTGTTTTATTCTTCTTCTACCCTATTTGGTTAAAAGCTGGAATCGTCACTGTTGCACAATTGGTAAATCAGGATTTTACTTGGAAAAAATTGAACGATCTCTCAGTGCATCTTCCCTCAACCACTGAAAATGCAGTTAAATTTCAAAGTCTCGAGGATTCTATGTCAGTCATTTCCATCTTTGGCAACCTCTCAAGGCATGATTCCTCCAGCATCAGCTTCTCTTCTACTTCCGTTCACAATTACTTTACAAGACCAATTATATCTTTTGCACTCCGTCATCTCCACAAAGTTGTATCAGATCTTCCGCCTTCGCAATGTCTCTCCATGCTCCATTCCTAACTTACGACCTTCTCAACTTTGTTTCATCTGGAATGCAGCACAATCAACTAATGCTCATCGAAAGGAAATCGACACGCATTGGCTTCACCTGCACAACAGGCTTCCTGTTCAGACTGTACTTCACATGTTTCAGCTTACATCATCTCCCAACTGCCGTTACTGCTGCATACCAGGCAATATGAATCATATTTTTTCAACTTGAAAAGTATTCTCACAGCTGTTTACCTATGTTTTTGCACTTCTCAAGATTTGCACCACAAGCCACACCCACATTGAATATCTTTACCTCCTGTCTCCTGGCTGTACAACTCTTCACATGCCATCTGTATGTGCCTACCTTTTTGTGTTACTCAAGTATGCCATATACTCTTTTCACTTACACACTGACTCTACCTGCTCAACTGCTACAATTCAATCTGCTCAACGGAAACTCTTGATGTTTTTCCGCTGCCGACTTACAGCCCGACTACAGATTACACTGAAGCTTTGCGCAAAAACTGTGTGCCTAAATTCCACAAAGACTGGTCTCCACTTGATAGTTAGTACGAGATCAGTCATCGTGTCAAACTGAAAACTTAAAATTCATAAAACCTCCCACAATTTGTTTGGTTTATACAGAACCTTCATCTGCTTTCCATTAACATTCATCAATGTCAAGATTTCAACTGTTCATAGCATATGTATATAAGTATTGTAACCTCATCATGATCATGCCTGTTAAATTCAAAGACTCTTTATGTTTTTTTCCCTGCATCTCACCTGTAACATACTCATAATGTAAATATCATAATTCATTATTCTGTATATATTGTGTAACTCTCTCGTTGTGGAAAAAAGAACATTTGACTTCCTCTGTTTCCCTGTACAGTCCTCACCAGTCGCTGTTGCTCTCGAATATCGATCACTCGTTTCCCCTCAGAGGAACATATTTTTTGTTTGTGCATCACTCATTGCTCACCTCCAATACAGTTCTTGCATGGCAGAGAGGGTTTAAAATTTCTGAGATGCTTGTTCCGGCCCACCTAGCGCCTATTATCATGTATCTTTCAAAGTCTCTTAAATAACGAGTGTTTCCCATATTGCCGCTAACTACGCTTCGTACACATCCGAAGTCTGCCGTCAGCTGTTTAGAAAGCGATCTCATCGTCATAATTGCGTACGTCAGTAAGGATGGCACGTGTCTGATTGTATTTGGGTGTTCCTGATAAGTTGCTACTTAATTGTATGTATACGGGGCTCATTTCATATGAAATGCACAATGTGGCAACGCAGCGGAGTTGATTATGCAATCTCAACTATTTCTGCGTCAGTTGTGTGTGACTTGAAAAAGCGGCACTCTACCTAATTACTTCCCGCAGTGCGTGGCTTTGTGGATTAACGTGGGTTAGAAACGGCCTGATGTACTGTGACACGTGAAGATCAACAGTGCCACCCGGTTGGCGCAGTGGTCTAAGCGCTGGCTTATGACCATTCGTCCTAGAAAGGTCCGGTTTCGAATCCCGGTGAGGCATGGATCTTGTGTTTGTCTTACGGCCCATCCTTTTAACCAGTGGCTCTAAATTAGAGACGGGCGACTCCTTTATAGCCAACTGAGGTTACATCAAGATTGAAACTTTGTGGTAGAAATCCAACATACATTCACAGTGCTTTGCGTGAGGTTTGTGGTGATGAAACAATGGACAGGAACCAAATAAAAATACCAACCTTTGCCACAATCAGAGGCTTATTATACGTCTACTGTAGTTTCGCAAAGCGTTTGGCTCGGCATCAAGACGAATGGAGAGTAAACATTCAAATCATTGTGACATCATCAGAGTTCTGATGGTCACGGTTTTTGGTGAGTTGTTTCCACGCGCTTGAAAGAAATGGAGTCGACGTCATATCGTTGACAAGCCGTGAAGAGTTCCGGTATTTGTGGAAAGTTTCTAATACATTAAACTTGATAGTCGAATATCAATGAGCGTAGCGTTTCCAAACAAAAATTTAGGGTTATTTTCGTGACAATGTTAGGCTATCGGGGACCTTTTCAGTTCATAGTTCCGTACGTAGTTCACGTGATCCTTCACACGGAAACTTAAAGCCCTGAGGGTCTGTCCTGTATATAAAAGTCCACATTTGCAAGGTATCTGATAAATTCCCCAGGAATTTGTCTTCGACGTAGTCTTTTGATCCGTAAAAAAATCTTGTTTATCTTTTATTTATTTTTACTGCAATTCCGTTAAGAAAATCGAGGTCTTTCTGCAAGGACTCTTCAGTTGAGCATATATGTATTGCACGATATATATATGTGTAGAAGGCAGAGACTGTTTCCATGGGTGATCTCATTGTAAATGTGGGGGTAAGAAAACAGCAAATGGTTTTCAATAAACTGTTTTACTAAAGGATCCAACTCGTCAAAAATCATGACCATCAGAACTCTGATGATGACACAATGATTTGAATGTTTACGTTCCATTCGTCCTGATGATGCCAAACCAAACGCTCTGCGAAACTATAGTCGATGTATACTAAAACTTTGATTGTGGCAAACGTTGTATTTTTATTTAATCTCAAACACCACTAGTTTTGTAGTTATAAATTATATTTAATGGCCAGGAATAGTTTCCGGCGGGGTACTAGCTTTCGTTAAGGATGTTTAAGCGTAAACTACGACCCTAAGTTTAGGGACTCCGAAAACGGTGTAACGAATGAGCGAAGTGTGAGACTTGTTGCGCATTCTTTCGAACAAGACTGTCGAGCAACATGCGAGGAAATTGCTGAAGTTGAAAGAATTTCAGCAACATCAGTGTCCCGTATTTTGACGAGCGATCTGCAGAATAGAAAAATTTCGGGCAGATTTGTCCCTCATGGCTTGACTGCTTCACAGAAACAAACTCGTGTGGAAAGTACAACATTGCTGAAGCAAAGAATTTTTACCGAAGGTGATTACTTCCTGTTACAAATTGCTGTTATTGTTGAAACATGGGGTAGGGACTTCGAACATGACTTGAAATAGCAGTCCAGTGAGTGGAGAAGCCCATGCTCCCCATGACCCCAAAATCCGGCGGGCACAATCTAAGGTCAAGCAAATGATCTTCGTGTATGTATTAACTTCATGTCATCATAACACAGTACCATTTTGAACAAGTGTCTCAGCAGCATATTACCATTAATTCCTGCAAAACGTGCGCAGATAAATGCCCAGCAACTGACCTAACTTGTTCAGAAATAGGTTTCTCATTTTGCACGACAATACAAAACCTCACATGTGTAAGGTGGAGATAACTTTGTTAGAGAAGCAGAGGTGGGAAGAGTTACATCATGCACCCGATAGCCCAGAAATGAGTCGACCAAACTCACTTGTTCCCCAAGCTCAAACAGCGCATGCATGGACAGCGATTTTCCTCGGTGGAGAACCTTTTTGCAGCAGTAACCCAGCGCGTCCGACAGCTCATCAAAAGAGGACCTGTCTAGAATTATGAAGCTTCCAAGACGTTGCGAAGCTATCATTCAGAAGCAGGGAGTCTACATAGAAGACCTGTACAGAGACATCGCCTAAGATACTTCCGGTATGTACAACACAAATGTGTGCATTACATGTGGAATGACATATGTATCTGGAAGTTCCTTCACGCAGTAATTACTTAAAGTAATTCACCGATGCTGTCACACGTACGGTCATTCACAAACATAATTTTCAAATTGTAGGTCAAGATTAAAAACACTTTATTTACAATTAAAAATTAATATTTACACGCGAGATCTTTCGGGGCTGAACATAGCACCCATCATCAAGCTCAGGCGTCACGAAACACAGGAGCAGACATTATATACTGTCAAACACGACCCACAATTCACTCGGTTTTCTCAATCACCGGTGATGCCATCAACAAATCGTTAAAGTCCAAAAAATCAAGTCTTAATATCTTATCCTATAAAGTCCTCTTCTTCAGAGTTGTGTGAGGAGGGGGCAACCATCTTTCTCCACTGTCTTGGAACAAATGTCGTAAGTTCAATGTTACAGCATGTTTCCCCATATGCAAGAATGAAGAGGCTTTCCGTAAGGAAGACAGTACGTTTATTAACACTTGAGTTAAGTACCCTAACATTTGTCCAATCTGGGGAGAAACTTCCCTGGTTAACAGCTTGAGTGAAAGCTGTGGAAACAGTTCCAGAACGAAGAGCGTATTTATGTTCACCCATTCTGACATTAACGGTTCTTAGGGTAGAACCTATATAGTATTTAACTGCAGTATCTGAATCCTCATGAAATAATGGTATGCAGTAGACGCCTGGTTTGTTAAGTGCTGGGACTATATCATTTCTTATCGTGGAAAAAAGGTTTCTGGTGGACACTCCAAACGTTAGATTGGGTTTGTAACAGGCTTTTCTTAAGATAGACACAAGAGGTGGAATGAAATCAACTTTGCCGATGTACTTAGTAGGTTTTTTCTCTGTGGACAAAATCATGAATCTCAGTCTTTGAAATTGTTGTAATAGTCCTTGGAAGAGGTTGACAGATAACCCAAACAATAAGGCCAAATTTTGAACTCTAGAAAGTTCACGTCGAGTTTTACTTGTCGAAGAATGGGTGAAGGCACGTCTTCTTAAGAAGCGTAAAGTTGAAGCTTTATGTTCGGAAGGGTGAGAAGAAGTGAATGGGATCATACAAGGTATGAACGTCGGTTCACGGAAAACACAATGCTTGATTTTATTGGAATCCGAATCTCGAGACAGTAAAATTACCAGGAAGGGCAATTTCCCTCTTTCTCAAGGTCTTTGGTAAACTTTATAGTTGGAAACTGGATAGAAAGACAATCTACAAATTCGTCCAGTAAAGGTAAAGCATGGGGCCAAAAAACCAACATGTCACCAACGTACCTAATCAACAGTGACGGTTGATAAGGGAAGTCCAACAAGACCTTGTTTTCTAGATGCTGCATGAGGATCTCGGCTAAAACGGGGGAGAGGGGGAACCCATTGGTGCCCCTTCCTTTTGTTGATAGAACTTACCATCAAATTTAAAGTAAGTTCTCTTAGCTACGAGTTTGAGACCAGAAATTATTGCATTAGCTTCAAGTGGAGAGATGGAATTGTTTTCTTGTAATTTGTCCTCAATAATTGAGTGAACGGTGTTGAGTGGTATACTTGGAAATAGTGATACTACATCCAGCAAAGCCATTATGAACTCAGTTCCCCCAGAGTCAAAGGTTTTGATAAGAGATATAGCCTGCATAGAACTTTTAATGGATACAGAGGAATTTGAGGTGAGAGGTTTTAAAAATGAAGCCAACGCTGTCTCGAGTGTGCGAGTAGGGTTAGCATATCCTGAAACAAGCAACCTAAGGGGTTGGTCTGGTTTGTGAATTTTCCTTTTTCCAAAGACCTCAGGAACCCTAGGTCCTACTGGACGTCTCATTTTTGTAGAAATAGATTTAGGTAGGAAACCTTGGTTTTTTAGTTTACTTAATTCTGCAATAGTAGCTGAAGTTTGGTCAGACCTGAGAACACGGTGGGGAACTAAATTGATGGCCTGTTTCATCCTAGCGTAATAGTCGTCACGGTCCAGAATAATGATTTGTTGTGTTTTGTCTGCACAAATGATTGACAAGTTTGGGTTTTTTGCTAGCTGTAGTAACTGTTCTCGTTCGTATTTCAGAGCTGGTGATGTTCTATTAGGCCCTGCAAGAGTCTTGGCCAAAGTATAACGAGTAGAATCACGTACTTCTTCGGGAAGTGCACTGATAATGTTTTCAACCTGTGGGATGGTATTTAGAGGTCGAAAAGAAGACACTAGAAAGCTAAATTTAAATCCTCGACTTAGGGCTGAACGTTGGCTGTCCGAGAGTTCTACAGAACTGTAGTTAAGGAATGGTTCTTGTAGCGAGTATTCATCAGCATGTTAAACATTTTGACTTCGCAGATGAATTTGTAAGGGTCGGTTTGATACCAGAACCGGGTCACAGAGTTTCCGTATATGTCGTTGATTAACCACATTCACCTCTTTTTATAAATTAGAAAAGAAAATTGTTAAACGCTTACCCAAGATAATTTGGTGAGCATGTCTCGTCAGGTAGGCATATGCATTATATGACTTACGGTTGAGCATGTCCACATAGCTTCGTTTCCTCCTTATTTCAGCTGTTAATCTTTTTTGTTGTGCATTGGCGATGACCCAGGCATCTCTTTGATATATTGCAAAACATCTGTTTCTAAGAAACTTTGGCATCACTTTCAGTGAGCGACAATTAATTAAAAAGCTTAAGTGAGCCTCGTTGACAGATAATTTTCTGCGAAAAACACAAGATTTTAAAAGCCCCCTCCATGCCTCGTGCACTTTACGTATCCACTTGAAGAGGTTCCTTACAAAGCATAAGAAATTTGCAGCTAAGATATGGTAAATGCTAAAAGTCTATCGTACGAAAGGTCACTAAAGTAATTCACCGATGCTGTCACACGCACGGTCATTCACAAACATAATTTTCAAATTGTAGGTCAAGATTAAAAACAATTTATTTACAATTAAAAATTAATATTTACACGCGAGATCTTTCGGGGCTGAACATAGCACCCATCATCAGGCTCAAGCGCCACGAAACACAGGAGCAGACATTATATACTGTCAAACACGACCCACAATTCACTCGGTTTTCTCAATCACCGGTGATGCCATCAACAAATCGTTAAAGTCCAAAAGATCAAGTCTTAATATCTTATCCTGTAAAGTCCTCTTCTTCAGAGTTGTGTGAGGAGGGGGCAACCATCTTTCTCTACTGTCTTGGAACAAATGTCGGGAGTTCAATGTTACAGCATGTTTCCCCATATGCAAGAATGAAGAGGCTTTCCGTAAGGTAGACAGTACGTTTATTAACACTTGAGTTAAGTACCCTAACATTTGTCCAATCTGGGGAGTAACCTCCCTGGTTAACAGCTTGAGTGAAAGCTGTGGATACCGTTCCAGAACGAAGAGCGTATTTATGTTCACCCATTCTGACATTAACGGTTCTTAGGGTAGAACCTATATAGTATTTAACTGCAGTATCTGAATCCTCATGAAAAAATGGCATGCAGTAGACGCCTGGTTTGTTAAGTGCTGGGACTATATCATTTCTTATCGTGGAAAAAAGGTTTCTGGTGGACACTCCAAACGTTAGATTGGGTTTGTAACAGGCTTTTCTTAAGATAGACACAAGAGGTGGAATGAAATCAACTTTGCCGATGTACTTAGTAGGTTTTTTCTCTGTGGACAAAGTCGTGAATCTCAGTCTTTGAAATTGTTGTAATAGTCCTTGGAAGAGGTTGACAGAGAACCCAAACAATAAGGCCAAATTTTGAACTCTAGAAAGTTCATCACGTCGAGATTTACTTGTCGAAGAATGGGGGAAGGCACGTCTTATTAAGAAGCGTAAAGTTGAAGCTTTATGTTCGGAAGGGTGAGAAGAAGTGAATGGGATCATACAAGGTATGAACGTCGGTTTACGGAAAACACAATGCTTGATTTTATTGGAATTCGAATCTCGAGACAGTAAAATTACCAGGAATGGCAATTTTCCCTCTTTCTCAAGGTCTTTGGTAAACTTTATAGCTGGAAACTGGGTAGAAAGACAATCTACAAATTTGTCCAGTAAAGGTAAAGCATGGTGTAACGTACCAGGAGATGTGACGTACCTGCCAGAAGGACGCACACGACATAAAGGCAGATAGGAATCAGAATAAAACGTCCGCGTAGCTCAATTGGTAGAGTGACTTATTCCAGAATGAGGGGATCCGGGTTCGAATCCTGGCGTGGATAGAAATAACGGAGAAATTTACTTCGTTATAATGGCGCCCGAACTATCCGGATGACCCGACCGTTCAAAATCTCGCAATGGTGTGATGTTATTTCCACACCGCGAGATAGGTAAAATAAGAGAATTCCTTCTCCAGCACTTCGAAAAAAAAAAGAAAATAAGGGGGAGATAATGTAACGTACCAGGAGATGTGGCGTACCTGCCCGAAGGACGCACACGACATAAAGGCAGATAGGAATCAGAATAAAACGTCCGCGTAGCTCAATTGGTAGAGTGACTTATTCCGGAATGAGGGGATCCGGGTTCGAATCCTGGCGTGGATATAAATAACGGAGAAATTTACTTCGTTATAATGGGGCCAAAAAACCAACATGTCACCAACGTACCTAATCAACAGTGACGGTTGATAAGGGAAGTCCAACAAGACCTTGTTTTCTAAATGCTGCATGAGGATCTCGGCTAAAACGGGGGAGAGGGGGAGCCCATTGGTGCCCCTTCCTTTTGTTGATAGAACTTACCATCAAATTTAAAGTAAATTCTCTTAGCTACGAGTTTGAGAACAGAAATTATTGCATTAGCTTCAAGTGGAGAGATGGAATTGTCTTCTTGACTTTGTCCACAGAGAAAAAGCCTACTAAGTACATTGGCAAAGTTGATTTCATTCCACCTCTTGTGTCTATCTTAAGAAAAGCCTGTTACAAACCTAATCTATCGTTTGGAGTGTCCACCAGAAACCTTTTTTCCACGATAAGAAATGATAGAGATAGAGTCCCAGCACTTAACAAACCAGGCGTCTACTGCATACCATTAATTCATGAGGATTCAGATACTGCAGTTAAATACTATATAGGTTCTACCCTAAGAACCGTTAATGTCAGAATGGGTGAACATAAATACGCTCTTCGTTCTGGAACGGTTTCCACAGCTTTCACTCAAGCTGTTAACCAGGGAAGTTACTCCCCAGATTGGACAAATGTTAGGGTACTTAACTCAAGTTTTAATAGACGTACTGTCTTCCTTACGGAAAGCCTCTTCATTCTTGCAAATGGGGAAACATGCTGTCACATTGAACTTACGACATTTGTTCCAAGACAGTGGAGAAAGATGGTTGCCCCCTCCTCACACAACTCTGAAGAAGAGGACTTTATAGGATAAGATATTAAGACTTGATTTTTTGGACTTTAACGATTTGTTGATGGCATCACCGGTGATTGAGAAAACCGAGTGAATTGTGGGTCGTGTTTGACAGTATATAATGTCTGCTCCTGTGTTTCGTGGCGCTTGAGCCTGATGAAGGGTGCTATGTTCAGCCCCGAAAGATCTCGCGTGTAAATATTAATTTTTAATTGTAAATAAAGTGTTTTTAATCTTGACCTACAATTTGAAAATTATGTTTGTGAATGATTGTACGTGTGACAGCATCGGTGAATTACTTTAGTGACCTTTCGTACGATAGACTTTTAGCATTTATCAGTAATTACTTGTGATCACGTTTATGGTAAGAAGCAAAATACACAGAAAATCAAATCAAATTCATTGGAATTAGAAAGTGCTTGATACTATTTTATTGAAACACTATGTATCAGTCCGGTTCTTGGGATCTGTAGTTGCCCGAGTGATGCTTTGTTTATGAATCTGAACAGGAAGTGTTTGGTCGTAGAAAATAAGATTCATTCATTGGACGAAGTCATGGTTTCTGCTGCTTTTCGTTTTAAAGCGAACATTAGACTGTAGTTCAAGAGTATAAGAGAAACAGAAAGGCGTAACTTCTAACAACTGTTGTTGGACATCTAAACTGCGTTATTAACAGAGTGTACGCAATAACCGGGGGAAGACGTTTTATCGCTGTAATGAAGTTCTCGTACTAGAAGAGGCATTCATGCATATAATGAGGCGCCCGTGATGGCAGAGGCATTGATCAGTGTAAGGAGGATCTGGTAAACGCGATATTTTATCACTTCAGATATCTGCAATTAGAAAACTTCAGTAGCTTTTTTTCACAATTCAAAAATTACTATAATTCTAGCAGAATATGTCAGATAACCACAAAAAGTATTTGCCGTTTTCGGAGATTGCGACAATGCATAACACATACGTAGTAGAAAAGAAAATTATTCATCAAAATAGTTGCCATGGGCTTCAACAACGTTCTGCAAACTTGTGAATAACTTATATATACCCCTGTGGTAAAATGTCAAGTTATCGATGAGAAAGTTTTTGAAGGCAGCGTGCAACTGATCAAAGCTGGAGAAGTCTTGTCGATGCAAATGATTGTCGAGTGAAAGAAACAAGTGATGGTCTGAAGGAAAGATATCTAGTGAGTAAGCTGGATGACAATAAAGCTCCCACCCAAGTTCTTTGATAGTGTTTCTGGCCAATGAAGCGGAATGGGCACGAGCGTTGTCTTGGAGGAGCATATCTCCCTTTCTGTTGTTCTGTTGACCAGTGCTATTCGTACTTCCTTCTTTTCCAGGTCTTCATGTACTCGTTTCAATTGTTCACAGTACACTGCAGCAGTGATCATTTATCCGCGTTGCATTCATAATGAACAACACCACGTGCTGTCCACCATACATACAGCCTAACTTTACGTGGATGCAGTTCTGGCTTTGATGTGTGAGAATTTGGGTCACTGGTGGACAACCAATGTCTGGAACGTTTTTGGGTACTGTACTTACAGACCCTTTTTCACATCACCTGTGAGTACCCTATCCAAAAATGGTTCCTTGTCATTGCGAGACAGCAATGTAAAATAAACTGAGACACGTTGTTGTTTGTTTACTGCAGACAATTCGTGGGGTACCAACTTAGACATTTTGTATGCCTTACCTGTTGCTTGCAGGTGTCTTCAGGCGATTTCAGCACTAACCCGAAATGAGTAGGCTAGTTCCTGGCATGTTTGGCTACTGTCCTGCTCAATAGCAACTTTCAGGGTTGTTTCTCTGTCAAGGCTGACAGGACAACCACTCCTGGCCTGTTCTTGAGTTGATTCATCTTAGGCACTGAACTTTTGAAATCAAATCCGCGTTGTGAGTTCCTTTACAGCAGTTGCCACTAATGCTAAGCAAATGCGGCAAGTTCTTTTCTGCAGCAGATGAAACGAGTTTAAATTCGTATGACAAACACCCACGAATAATCTCCACTGATACTGCCATTGTAACAGCAAGTCTTGCCACTACCAAACTGCTTACCCATCTTATTCATATGCGCAGGGCATCTTGGGATTTCAGCTGACGATATACCGCTGGCGGATCGGCATCTCTCCGCAAATTCAATCACTACAAGGTGTTCCTTTTGGCTCTCTCGAAAAGCGGAAAATACTTTTGTGGTTACCCGATATCGGCTTTCATTAGTTATATTAATAACTTAAATATTGCTTGCACAATTTTCCAGCTCCATACTATAAAAACATTACGAAACTCTGGGCTCTCCTTTGAGTAAAATCGTAGGGAGTCACTCAATCGTTGGGTGTTTCAGCAATTGCATTTTCTGCAAATTTTTCCGTGTTTCTCAGAAGTGACAAAACTGAATTTTGTATTAATCAAAATTTTATGTATCATGCGAAATAATTGTTCTTTTTGCGAATATTCAGGTTAGTAGTATAATTAATCTATGGCACATACTCTGAAAGTATCACGTTATTCTCGCAAAGTAAATTAGTTTTGGAAAAATAATGATGAAAGATTAGTTTAAAAAAATATAGTTTAATTTAATTAGTGCCGGATTTACTTTTTCAAACCCTCTTTTGGCTATTGCAACAAAACATGGCCTCCAAGATTCCTTTCTCTAAACAAAGGGAGCCAGACTTGCTTAGTGGCACTCCTTTTCTTCGTCGCAGTAGCAAAATATTCACTTGAATCTTCACAGTTCAATGCAAAAACAAATTCGCTTACACAGCCTAGAGACAACAAATCAGTAACAAAATCCCAAGCATTAAGTGTCATGACCCGCTTTACAATTTTCAACAAAATCATTTCCATTTCCTGTTAAAATAATATTTTTCCTCTTTGACCCATGGTTTTCATTTTACTCAGCTTTTCTGGTCGCGTGTCATGGTATCTTTTGGGACAATTTAAAAGCTCCGAATCTATAAGCACCTCCAGCCCCCACACCCTTTCGTTTTTGAGCTAAAAACTTCTAGGCAGAGCCACCATTTTGGTGATCGTATGTTCAGTCGCGTGGGTTTTTGGCTGGCAGTCTTGCATGGCCGAAATCGAGACCCTGAAGACACCATGAGCAGTGCGTGTTTGGCTAACCCTCCACGGAACCAATGGCCCCAAATTTTAGAAAAGTCTGGGTTTTTAGCTCTTAGAGTTGTTCGTGGTGGTCGTTAAAAAGAAAACAGCGAAAGCCAAAACTTATCAGGACTTGACTACCAAGCGTGGCAAAAAAAGGTTATATGTACCGATTCCATTTCGTTCAGCAAATCCACTGTTCAATTTTGCACTGCTTCACGCAGGACCGCATTTATGCTGTAAGGAGGCCCGTCTGACTGAACCTTTTGGGAGCCACTCATTTTGAGACACATCCGGGTACCGGGTATATTTACTACAATTTTTAAATGGACTATAACCTATTTCATCAGCATCAAATAATTGTTATTCTACGCAGTCGAGTCTTTTTTTGTGACAACCTACTTTTGACGTTAACGGCGCGTAGCATAGTGAAAGAAGGCACGTGTCTTGAGCTGGCTTGGAGGGTACATAACGTGTGCTGTAGGCAATCTGAAAACCGTATCGCTCATTACTGTCATGGATAAAGAGAGCGATTTATCAGATTTGCAAAAAAGGCTGATTCTAGGCTTTCGGGCCAAGAGTGGCAGTATCTCTGAAACAGCGCAGTTTGTGAACTGTTCGCGTGCTACTGTGGTTAAAGTGTATCGTGGTTGGAGAAGTAGCACCATTACGAATAAGCAAGTGGAAACGGCGGAGCACCACGTGCCATTGATGTGAGAGGTGAACGTCGGCTTCGAAGTTGCGTGAGGGCCGATGGACACGCTACAGTGGAGCAACTCACTAGCCGAATGAACCAGGGGGCTACCATCAGTAATTCTAAAACTACAGTTCAGCGAACCCTACTACATATGGGGATCCGATGCAGACGGATGGTACTGCTCCTATGCTAACGAAGGTGCATCGGCAGAAAAGGCTTATAATTGCACGGCAGTATCGGAATTGGACTTCCGCTGATTGTCAAAGGATTGCTTTCTCCGATGAGATGCTTCATCGGACGGATGGACGTTGGTGTATAAGGCGAGAAACATCGGAGAACAAACACTCTTCAACTATTGCTGGCTGGCCGCCCCGGTGGCGCAGTGGTCTAAGCGATGGCCTCTGATCATTCGTCTAAACGGGGTCCGGGTTCGAATCCCGTGAGGCATGGATGTTGTGTTTGTCTTACGGCACTAGCTCTCTCCCTTCCCTGGAACCTGTGACCCTAAATTAGGGACGGGCGACTGCTTATAGCCCATTGAGTTGCTCACGGCGGTCGTTAAAAATCCAATCAATCAACTATTGCTGGCAGAACACAAGCTGGCGGGGGTAGCGTTATGGTCTGGGGAATGTTTTCGTGGCATTCTCTGGGTCCACTCATACCTGTGAAAGGTACTGTGGACCGAATTCTTTATGAATACATCCTTGCAGACCACGACACCCATACGTGCAGCTTGTCTTTCCTGGGGTGGAGGGGATCTTCCAGCACGACAGTGCGACGTGCCACCCAGCTAGAAATGTCCGAGAGTGGTTGGAAAAGCACGATGAAGACTTCAAAGTACGTTTCTGGCCCCCTGAGCATCTGTGGGACCACCTCGAGCGTGTTGTTCGTTCTATGGATCCTCCACCACGCACCCTCCTGCATCTGTCAAATGCAGTGCGGTGAGCATGGCTCCACATATCTGTGAGCACCTTCCAGCACCTTATTGAGCCACTCCCAGCCCGTCTAGCTGCTGTCCGCGCTGCACACGGCGGTTACTCTGTATATTAGCTGGTGGTTACAATATTGTGACTCAACCGTGTATATTGCAACAAATAGAAAAACTTTAATTTTCTTACAAACACAGCACCATGTTTACAAGAAATTCCTCCTGGCTTTAACTGCAGCAAAAGTGTGTGACTTCATCATAATTGACATGATTCAGCGCGTGACTCTCTCTCTATCCACAATATTGAAAAACTATTCTTCCTCTTGATCGTAGATAGTTTTTAACTCTTAAGAGCACTAAATGATCTTTCACCTAGCACATTAGATATTGGTAACGTAAAGAATCCGCCCCGGTAGCGCAGTGGTCTAAGCGATGGCCTCCGATCATTCGTCAGAAAAGGGTCCTGGTTCGGATCCCGGTGAGGCATGGATGTTTTGTTTGTCTTACGACACTGGCTCTCTCCTTTCCCTGGAACCAGTGACCCTAAATTAGAAACGGGAGACTGCTTATAGCCCATTGAGCTGCTCACGGTGGTCGTTAAACCTCCACAAAACAAAAACTAAAAGAAATGTTTTGCAGTGGTGGAAATGTCTCTTTCAAACCTTCACTGTGCACAAGACGTTTGTACCAATCTTCCGGGGAGCCACCCCGGTGGCGCCGTGGTCTAAGCGATGGCCTCTGATCATTCGTCCAAGAGGGGTCCGGGTTCGAATCCCGGCGAGGCATGGATGTTGTGTTTGTCTTACGGCACTGGCTCTCTTCCTTCCCTGGAACCAGTGAGCCTAAATTAGGGACGGGCGACTGCTTATAGCCCGTTGAGTTGCTCACGGTGGTCGTTAAACTTCCAATAAAAAAAATCTTCCGGGCGGACTGAAGATTGATATTGATCCATGCGATTCACAACAGGACGGAAGTTCTGCAGTTCATCACAAAACAGTTTTCCATCGATGTCATTTGAATATACTTTGGAAATATTGTTGAGGTCATATTTCGTAGAATGGTCATGTTCATCAGCAAAAGCTCCTTTGAATAGGTGGAATTATATATCCTTTAATTTTTCTTTACTGCAGCTCAACTACCAAGTTTTCAGAGAGCATTCAGTATCCCCACTCGAATCTTTCCTTTTCCCTCCAGATGAACTTCATTGTCTGTACTTTCACCAGCAAAGCTTTCTTTTTATTCACCTTTTGTAACTCTAATCATAGTTTGGTTGCTCCACAGATGTAGACAAAGTCGAGGTTTCCATGTCAATGCCAGAATAGTCGTTACGTAAGTCACCAAAGAACAGTTTCAGAGACTGAAATAGATTTACTGCCATTCACGTTTCCGTCTTCTTTCTGCAAGGATTTACTGACTTTGTCGATTCGTTGCGACAGCCAGTCCCACAAGCCAGTCTTGAAGGCAATTTCATATCTTGCCAATGATTTTCCTTCTGTTTTGGCTAAAGGCTTTTTAGTTTCACACTCAGAAAGTTTAATGCTTTTCTAATCTCACCGTAAGCTCCTCGTAAGGCTGATGCAGTATCAGCTTTTGCTGACCATAGAGTATCACTCAACTGTTTCACAACGTGTTGATGTGATTGAAGGTGGGGTTTACACCGACGAGTCATTACATTATGACCACCTACCTAATAAGCTGTAGGACCCCCTTTATCCCGCAAAACAGCGACCATTCGGCGAGGCATCGATTCGATGAGGTGGCGATAGGTATCCTGGGGTATCTGGTACCATAATGTCAACAACAGGTCCTCCAGTTACCGTACATTTCGAGGTGGTAGTGATTTAGCGCGAACCCGTTTTTCCAATCAAACCACAAATGTTGGATTGGGTTCATGTCAAGTGAATTTGTAGGCCTGGGCATTAACAGAAATTCACCAGAATGTTCCCCGAACCACTCCTTGACGATTCTGTCAGTGTGGCATGACACATTATCTTGTTGGTAATGGCCATCACCAGCGGGGAACACAGTTGCCGTGAATGGGCGAACTTGGTCCGCAACGATGTTCAGATACCTGACAGCTGTCAGGGATTGTGCTATTGGGATAATGGAGCCTAAAATGTCTCAAGAAAACATAGCTCACAGCATAAAACCGCCGCCTTCGGCCTGTTTCCATCCAACAGTACATCCATATGCCATAGCCTCGCTTGGTAACAGGTGTATCCGCTCTCGGCCGTCTGCGTGATGCACCAAGTATCTTGATTCGTGAATCCAGGTCACTTTCTTCCAATCATCCACGGTCCAATCTCGATGATCTTGGCCCCATTTCATGCGTTGTTCGCGATGACGTGCAGTGAGTTTGTGGACCCGGGTTGGTCATCGGATACGCCGGCCCAAGCGCAGAAGGTTGCGATTAACTGTGTTATGTGATACACATTGCTGGGATCACCATTGTTGTGCCTGAGAGTGATTTGTCGCACTGTGGCCCTGCGGTCGCTGTGAACAATCCGCGATAGTCTCCGTCCCTCTGTGGTATCAATCTGCTGCGGACGACATATGTCGGTTTGTCGTTTGGCCATCCGTGCACCGCTTTTGATACGTACTCACTACAGCGGAACGTCAACAAGCCGCGCCGTTTCCGATATCGTAGTTCCGAAGCGACGTGTAATCACAATTTGTCCTTTATCAAACTCCCATAAACCGTTAGCTTTTCCCATTCTGACTCCCAACACTCTACAAACCGAAAGGCGGTCCTCGGGTTGTATATATACCGCTCTGTGAACTTTACATGCGCCACCGTTCGCTCTTCAGGCGCTCTCATTTCTTTAGGATGGAGGTGGTTATAATGTAATGGCTCATCGTTATAAGTATTTCGCAACGATGAGTGGAGGCCGAAAAAAGAATATATACTTTTTTTAGCCAAACCAAAGTAAGCTTCAGCCTATCAGCAGCACCATTGCCTGCTAAATTCAAAGAATGGCTTGAGCATTGTACATAAAATTCTATGGGACATCTTTCAATTAATTTTGCTTGTAAGCAAGCATATACGCCTGAAATGTTCAAGGCATTGCATAGCATTGCCCTGTACAGTTTTTTATATCTAGCCCTAGATCTGAAAAGTTTTTCAAGACAGTGTCGTTCAAATGTTCCGCTTTGTGAGATTTAAGAGCAAGAAAAAAAAATCATGGCTGTCACGTGAGACTTTGATATTTCACGATTTCTTAAAACTTTTCTGTACGTGACTAATCAGAAAATCCATCAACACGAACCCTATGTGGTTGTTAATGGTCGGAAGAATGTTTACACACATAGCAGTAAATACACTTAGAAGTTCTGAAAAAATTACCAGTTCTTTTCTTTAGCTCCATATCTTTTCAACCTATAAAAGTGATTTTCATTCATGTTCCTTAAATATGTTTCCCAGAATCAGAAAATACAGTACTTTCTACAGATTTTTTAATTGTCCTTTATTTTCTAGTTTGTTTCTAATAAAGTAATCTATCGCATCAGAGGTGGGGATTAGAAAGCCATAAAGCTATATCAGTAGGATAGTATGAATTCATTGAACAGGTAGGTCTAAGCTCTTCCTCTTGATTTGTTGGTTCATGTACTTGGTTGATAATTTGGTCTGGCTCTGAGGGTTGACAATTAAAATCATTCAGTGGCAAATGGGATGATTTCGCACTTGAATCTAAGTAGCTGGAGTCAAGATTTGAATTTATTAAACTAGCATTACCATCGTTGTTGTCTAAACGTGAATGGTGTAGGTTCCAGTTGTACATTTTCTTTTGAGGCACATGAATCCGGAGGTTTTTGCTTAATTTGTTCACCTTCTGTATGACTCTGCACAAGCTTCTGTAGGAATACTAATAAACTATCCTTTTGCTTTTGAAGTCGTTCGTTTTACTCTTTTTTCTTCCACTTTTCACAACCTGACTCAAAACTTCGTTTCATTGGCTTCTTTTTCAGGAGAATCGGTCACCTAAACTACACTGCTGGCCAACCAAAATGCAACACCAAGAAGGACACGAGACAGCAAAGCCAGATTTACTGAACACATAACAACAGATACAAAGATGAAACGATTGAGTTCACAGGCCCGTGCGACTTGCAGAACACGCAGACATCAATAGTTCGTGTGGCATCCATGGCTGGCAATAACGGCCGCTACACCGAACGAAAGAGGCTTTGGATGTGGGCTTGGGGTATGTCGGTCCAGGCTGCTTCCACACGTTCCCACAGTTCATCAGGCGTAGCCGCGGGTGGTACTTGCCGGGCCACTCGGTTGCCGATCAGCGACCAGTTGTGTTCGATGGGCGACATATCGGGAGAACAGGCGGGCCACGGCAGCAGTGACATCTGGTGGGCCGTGAAGAATTGTTGCACGATGCGTGCCACGTGCGGGCGCGCATTGTCCTGTTGAAACGTGGCCACTGGAAAGTCCTACAGGTAAGGGAAGACTACAGGCTCCAAAACGTCGGAGATGTAGCGGCGGCTGTTGAGTGTAACGGCGATGCGTACCAGAGTGGTGCGGGTGTCATATCCAATTGCGCTCCAAACCATAACGCCAGGTGACAGACCGGTATCGCGATGCACAATGCAGGCGGCATACAGTCTCTCGCCGCGGTGCCGCAACACGCGGATCAGACCATCGTAGTGTTGCAGGCAGAAGCGGGATTCGTCGGAGAAGACAATGTCGTGCCATTCTGTAGCCCAGGTGCGGCGTTCAACGGCCCACTGCCGCCGCACTCCCCGGTGGTGTAACGTCAGGATTATGACTACCTATCAAAAACGACACGGCGTTGCCTCCAAACGTGCAAACTGTGGACGCAAGATAAGGATAAGTTTACATTGACACTGATTATACAATAGAAGCACAAGACCACGGAACTGCAAATAGTAGCAGAGATGAACACCAGTTGGAATAATCGTGTTTCGGTCATAACAGTGCGTCTGGGACTTCATCTTGCTGGTATTTATGGCTGTGCTGCGATCACTTAAACATCTGATTACCAACATCAATGCAACAAAACTTGTAAGGTGGTGAAAAGCACATAATAACAGCGTTGCTAAAAAGTGGCGATGTGTCACCTGGTCTGATGAATCGTGTACCATATAGTTTCCCCACCACTGGTAGAGTGTACGTATGCTGAAAACCTGTAGAAGCATACAACTACAACTGTTTGGTTCTGATTGTGAAGAATGGAGGTCAATACCTGATGCTATGGGGCGCCATTTCATGACATTCCTCAGGTCTCTTGGTAAATCTGTAATGCTGTGCCACTTCTGCAACGTACGAATCCATTCTTGTGGACCACCTACACCCAGCGTTTAAGGCATTGTTCCCTAATGACTGCCTCTTGTTTCAAGCAGATAATGCAACCGTGCATTGTGGGAAACGTGAATTTTTGGTTAGCAAGCAGGAGGTACAACAGCTACACTGGTAACCTCAATCTCCGGATCACCGTATTAGTGAACATTTGTGGGAATATCTGGAGCGAAGGGGCAGATCCACTCTAGCATCACTGACTTAATTGGGACATATTTTTCAGGAAGAATCGTCCCAAATTCAATTATCGTATGTACATGACCGGATTAAGTCTATTCTAAGTCAAACCGCTTCTGTTCTGAAAGCCCAGAGTTGTCCTGCATCTTACAAATAAAAAGTTATCCACAAACATGAAGTGTTTCTATTACTTTGATAAACCCCTGCATACATAAATCAGAACCCATCGGCAAAACAAATTGTTTTTGTGAAACAACAGATAACGTTTTATTAGTCACCGTAAAATTCACAAATTTGCATTCCATTCTAAAGCGCAGAAGAGGATTATTCTAATATCCCTTCCTGGTAAAGGAACTGTACTGTGTGAATAAAGAATTTACAAAAAATCTTTGTCTTGTACAATATCAAGGAACAACCAGAAAAGCAGAGTGCGGGTTTCTACCCGACCATTCGCTACCCAACATCTTTAAATATCTTCCAGCACGTTTTTGAACTTTGTTTCTTCTTTTCTTTTTTACGGATTTATCTTAAAATTCCATTTGAATTACCTGGACAATTTCCTTTTAAACACTCCGTTGTCTACAGTATCTAAAAATGTGCTCTAAATGTGCCTTTTTTCACTTAACTTTTAGTTTTGAATTTTCAGGTTAAACTGGGTATTAAAGGTATATTACAAAAACGCATTTCAATTTACGTAACGGCAATTCTTTTTGATTGCATGATAAAAATCCTCTAAAATTTGTATGATTCGGTTTTTGCCTTCCCACTTCCATACCCGAGTAACCTTCCGTAGGGTTATGCAAAGTTAGTAAGACCCCTACCCGAGTGACATTCCGTAGGGTTATGCAAAGTTAAGTAAGACACTCAGGTCGCCGACTGGTAAAAGCGCGGGATACTGCCAAATTATCCGAGATAAGCCCAGCAGTGTGTGCTGGATAAGTTATAAGTGGCGCTGCTGTTTCACGATGCCAGCTCTGTCCCTTCCTTGGAACAAATGTCCCAAATTGAGTACAAGAGATGCCTTACAGTTTAAGATGCTCGTGAGAGTTGTGTTAAACCCAGAAACAGAGAAAACGTTTATGACAGATTCCTAATTAACTTTGTTAATTTTGTCGGTTGCCGACATCAGATATATTAAATTGTCAGGAAATTGAATGAAATTCCAAAGTATTTTGGATATACCTTTATTTCTGTTTCTTCGCCCAAGCGGATCAGGAAAAAGAAACTGGAGTTGAAAGAGACGCTCAGAAGTGTCAATTCATAATTTTCAACATTATTTACCAGGTATCTGTAAGTAATCTATTGAAGTAGTTTAAAAAAATTGGGCTTTTATTTTTGTAACGTGAATTAATTTCAGAAAGATTGTTGAACATTGCATCGAAATCACTATTCACTCCCTTTCCTTTGCGCTTCGTTAAATAAACAGCATTTTTTTATCATTTAGTAAAACATTCGTACTCCTTTCTTTAATAGATGGCGCCAGATTCTCTCGTAATCTCAACACTATTTATACTACGTGACATTAAACAGCCTACAATTTAGGAGCAGTTCCTCTTTACAAAGACCAATCTATGAAAGTTTCAAAAACGATAAATAACTGAATATTTTATATTAATTTATTTACAAAATACAAAGATTGATCTTTCAATTTGACTAAATTAAAAGATTAAATTTATCTTTAAGACCAAGTATCTTGGTTTTTAAATTAACTGGACAGAGTGCTTGTATTTTGATACATCGTATCACGTACCATCAAATCACGTAACTTGATGGAGTTTCACGCATTTCGTTATTATTCGAAATTAGTCCATCAACGTTTATCACAGTCGAAGAACCTAAACCCTGTTTCCCGTTGTACAGTGTAGTGTATTCCCTATTACTGAGTATTGGGTACATGAACGTTAAAGGAACTTAATCTTGAAGAATATCGAAGTTTAACAGCCTTCGGTTTGATATCTCACATACTTGGCGCATACGTCCATTTTCCTTTTCGCCACTGCGTCATCGTAATGGAGTATTTACCTAGTTGTAATTTTTCTTGTCTAGGAAAATCGCCTATTTCAAATAATTCCATTACATGACCAGTATGTTCTTATGCAGCTTGTGATGCCTTTCACAACTGAAGCATCATATTAAGTCCCAAAGGAAGTGCACGAATGAGTCTCTCGCCACATTCCTTTTCTGATAATTCAAGACAGCCAATATTTGCGCTAACGAGATTCATTAGCGTTTCCGATTCCGAGAAATTCGGGAAACCCAGACAAATTTGAAGGGCGATGGCACTTTTAATTGCTGTCAAAATAAATTTGCCACAACTGGGATCTTCATCAGTTACTCCAACAAAAATAACACAACGTCTTGATCCCGGAAGAGAGGAGTTTTGCGCGCCTAACGCAAGTTTAGTTGGTAAAGCAGAGCAAAATTAACTAATCCACATTCGTTAGTATTCTAATGTTAATTTTCAATGACAGCTCTTTGCGAAGAAGATTTAGGTCTGTATTCCCAGGAAGTCATTAAGCCGACCGGGATGATTTATTAATAAGCTTAAATATCATTATTAACTGCTAATAAACACCAATTAAAGACCATTGAATCACAAAATGTCTAATTTTTATTTTGTTTTATTCGCTATACACTTCACTGAGCTCCCCCTTTCCATTTGTGAAGACTTCTTTTAACAATATTTCTTAGGCATCAGAATGTCAACTGCCATCCTAGCACTTCAGTTTGAAAATATTACCATTGTGAAGAAGAGAATCGAGCAGGAATTCTGTCAATCTGTTGCTACATAACACTACATATCCAAGCAGTTAAGTCGCACCGGTGGTCGAGTGGTCCGAGACGCCGCCTTTTTTTTTTCTTTTTTTTTTGATTAGAGGTTTAACGACCACCGTGAGCAACTCAATGGGCTATAAGCAGTCGCCCTTCCCTAATTTAGAGTCACTCCTTCCAGGGAAGGGAGAGAGCCAGTGCCGTAAGACAAACACAACATCCATGCCTCACCGGAATTCGAACCCGGACCCCGTTCGGACGAATGATCAGAGGCCATCGCTTAGACCACTGCGCCACCGGGGCGGCACGCCGCCTTCTGATCCTTCGTTCGAGACGATCGCGAATGACGCACGGCTGGTGTGCTTATCCAATGCCACTGGCTCTTTTCCCTTCCCAAAGCTAGTGGGCCTAAATTAGAAACGGACAACCATAGAAAAAAGTAATTAGCGTAGCGTGTGCTAGTGCAGATTTGACTTGCCCTAGCATCAACAAAACTTCCTAAGCAGGTCTGAAATTGCTAGTTTTGCAAGACATCAGGCATTTTGAAAGTTAATTAGTAGTTAAATTCTCTAGTATGTGATAATTCAAGGCATATTATTTTCGGCATAGAAAAGATGTCAATAACTGTTATCCCGAGGAAAGCTGTTCAACAAATCAGTAAGCATCTGGAACTTGTTCAAAAGTCAACATGCGTGGCACTTGCTGACGGCATATTGTTCCTAACTAAATACAGGGTGATTCATAAAGAAGTATATACAGTTTACAGATGCTGTTAATCAGTAACACTTGAAGACACAGACCACAACTGCGAACCGTTAGGTAGATGTACTCATAAAGTTTGTGTCCCGCTACTGAGGGTAGGCGATAGCGCTCGTGTTCCGGGACTAGTCAGTCAAAACGGCAACGTCTGTCCGATGGATTAGACGAACCGCGGATTACTACATCCCAATGGCCACCCAGAAGTCCTGACTTAACAACTTGTGACTTTTTCCTGTGGGGGTACGTAAAGGACTAGGTCCTTCCCTTCCTGTTGATCTAGGGGAGCTGAAACAGCGTATCACAGCCACTATCACTGCCCTTGATTCAGATATCTTACCTCGCATTTGGGCGGAAATTGATTACCGGCTCGATGTGTGTCGTGTGATTAAGGGTGCATACATACACTGCCGGACAATTGCTAAGAACGGATGACAATAGCAACGATAGCAACCATAAAATGGAAGGCAGAAAAATGTGGAAATTAGCATAAGTGCGGGATACAGTAAGACGTGTTGTGCGTATGCAAATTTTGGATTGCCGAACTTGTTCGTGACGTCATAGCGCTGATAAGAGATATAAAGGATTTGACGCGTATTGACCGTTGTTGTTCAAACGCAAAGTTGAAAGGGAAAGAATCAATTGACGAACTTGCAATTTTCAGTATGTCTTCCCGACATCACTTAGATGATTTTACCCGTATTATTGGAAAGATTGAAGAAGGGCGAAAAATAACAGATGTTGCCAGGGAGTTCGACGTCAGCCGCCACGGTGTTGTTTCAAGGCTTTGGAAATCATTTCAAACAAATGGAGAGTGTAGCAAACGTCACGGGGGAGGTCGTGTTCGCAGTACGCACCTGCAGAGGATCTGTACATAGTGCTATCAACAAAAAGACACCGGCGCAGCACAGCTAGTGAGGTAGCAAATCAGTTTATGGCTGCTACTGGCAAGCGGATCTCCCGAAAAACTGTCGCCAGACGTTTGCATAAAGGACTATACGCCCACCGACCTGTTGTGTGCATTCCATTGTCCAGACGTCATCGTACCGCCCGTTTGCAATGGTGCCATCAACATCGCAATTAGACTGATAACGACTGGTCTGCTGTCCTCTTCTCAGATGAGAGTAGATACAGTCTATCGTCTGATTGTCGACGACAACTGATCTGGCGTGATAGTGGTACTGCATATTGTCCAGCAAACATACAGGTAAGGAACCGATATCCGACATGTAGTGTCATGGTATGGGCTGGCATCATGATCAATGGCCGTACGTCCGTCTATGTGCTTCCAACTGGGACTATGACTGGCCAAGGATACATTAATGATGTTCTGCTACCTCACGTTCGCATGTTCCGTGGTACTGTCTGTGATAGATTCATTTTCATGGACGACAACGCAACATGTCATCGAACAGTCGCTGTCCAGGTGTGTCTTGAGAGCGAAGATATTCAACGACTCGTATGGCCAGCATGTTCTCCAGATCTGAATCCCATTGAAAATGTGTGGGATGCTTTGGGGAGGAGTCTTGCTGGTCGTCAATGCCCTCCAAAAAACAAGGACACCCTCATCCGTGCACTGACAGAGGAATGGGATAAATTACCCCAACAGCTGCTTGATAATGTTGTGCAAAGCATGACACGACGTGTGGAATCTTGCATCGCCCTCCATGGTGGCCATATCCCGTATTGACATCTTACGCCGGAACGCCTGCGGACGGTAATTGCATTTTTTTCACGTTTACGTATTCTGCACAAAATGGCCTGTTTGTCCCTTGAACACGTTCCAAAGCCTTCTGGATTTCAGAGCACAATAAAGTGTCTTTCTTGTAATGTCCTGGCATTCTGACATTATTTTATTTCACTTGGCATCCAACCAGACTTACTTTTTTATGCGCTATATAGCCGTTTATGATCCGTCCTTAGCAATTGTCCAGCAGTTTAATTATATAATCTAATTGATTATATTGCTCGAAACAATGTGTATAATCATCATTAAAATATATTTAAGTAATTTAAGTAAATTTGAACGACTTATCCTTGAACCATCATTAAATCTGTTTACTTGAGTCTGTTCTTGAAAGTAATGTCTGAGAAACATTTTAACTTCAAAGGTTTGTTGAAACTCCGTTCTCAATGGCCATACCAAGCTGGAAACACCGGTTCTCGTTCGATCACCGAAGTTAAGCCAGTGTCCTCGCTTATGAAGACATCGTCCCCCACAATACGGATATCCTCCTTCTGGAGACAAACTGCCTCCACGCCACTGACTTCTCTAAATGGAGGCATTGGAACTTTAAATTTTACCACGGAATCCGACTCAGCCACCAAGGCTGGATCGCCATCGCTGTGCACGACTGCCTCCTCTCGCCGGATACCTACATCACCGTCAAGAACGTCTTCCAGGACCTGCTGCTCCACCTGACCCTGAACCAGTGCACCTATCACATCTTCAAAATTTATGTCCCTCATCAACCTGCTTACGTGACTCCTCTCGTCACTGATCTCTCCTCCGAAATCGCCTATCTCTTCGCCACTTCAACCATCATCTTGGGAGGAGACTTCAACTGCGTTCTCTCCGCTCCACTGGACCGCACCTCCGACCAAGAGCGCAATTAACTCCCTGAACGCCAACTCGCTACAGTGACCCATACCGCAGCACTCCATGATGCCTACCGGGAGACGTTTTCCACAGCGAAATCCTTCACCTGGCGATCTTCCTCTGCAGCGAGACTAGATAGATTCTGCAGATCCTTCCCCAAAGCTCACCACAGTGGAACATGCTCCCTCAGCATCTTCAGATCACAGCATCGTCCTCCTTACCATATGCATCACCCCCATGCCTCATGCCTCGTCTATATACAGTATATAAAAATGGGTGACTGTGTGGGTGTGGGTGTGTGTGTGTTCCAGCCTAACTCTGGAACGCCTGGAGAAATTTCAACCGAACTTGGTACACATGACTTACTATCTGGAAAAAAATACTGTGGGGGTAAGACACCCCTAGCACCCCTAGGGGTGGGGTGGGAAGGGGGTGACATGTAAAAATAATCAAAAACGACCGATATTAGTGTCAATTTCATAGTAATTAGTGTCGAATCCATAGTTTTCGGGGTCGCTGAGATGAATAGTGACACTCCCGATGCCGTTTAAGCCCAAGTTTAGTCGAATAGAACTCTGTAGAACCTTCTAGAAGATTGCGGAAACTAACAGAACTCGGTGTCTGTAGAACCTTCTGGAAATTTGTAGAAATGAAAAGAACTCTGTAGAATCTTCTAGAAGGTTGTGGAAATGAATAGAACTCTGTAGAACCTTCTGGAAATTTTAAGAAATCATTATGCCCCGGTTTTGGACTCACGATGTTCGAGAAAATTCCAGCACCCACTCGAATCTTAGATGCTCGTATTTAAGGGAAGCTAACTCGGCAGGTCTTCCAGTTTATTATCTTTCAGGGATTGTGACAGTTTCATTTCGCTCTTTTAGTTGATTGTACAAGTGTTTCCTACGTTATTTGACAATGATAGTGTGCATTTTGGATTCAAGTTCTGTGAAGAGCTTTATATATCTACTCGGATGTAAGTACTTCATAATTTTAAATATTTTTTTTCCTTATGTTTATATTAGCTTTTTATTGTATTCTATAATAGATTTCATTGCTGTAACAATGCCTCCAAGGAAACATAATGCGATTGGCCAAGTGCAATCAAAGGCTAAAAATGAAACAACATGGTAGACAAGAAACTCCCAAGGAGAGGAATAGAAGACTTGCGACGCGGCGCGAGAGAGCTGCTACATCTAGAGCTTCAGAGACAGTACAGCAGCGTGAGGCCCGACTACAGGATATGAAAGAGAGAGCTACTACATCTAGAGCTTCAGAGACAGTACAAAAGCGTGAGGCCCGACTACAGGATACGAAGATAGAGCTGCTACAGCTTCAGAGACAGTACAGCAGCATGAGGCCCGACTACAGGATATGAAAGAGAGAGCTACTACACATAGAGCTTCAGAAACAGTACAACAGCGTGAGGCCCGACTACAGGATAATAGAGATAGGGCTACTACATCTAGAGCTTCAGAGACAGTACCGCAGCGTGAGGCCCGACTACAGGATATGAAAGAGAGAGCTACTACATCTAGAGCTTCAGAAACAGTACAACAGCGTGAGGCCAGACTTCAGGATAATAGAGATAGAGCTAGTACATCTAGAGCTTCAGAGACAGTACAACAGTGTGAGATCCGAGTACAGGAAATGAGAGGTAGAGCCAGATGATCACGGACTGAGCAACATTTTAGCTTAGCATTGGAAGGATTCCACTATGATCCATATAAAGACTACTCGCAGCATGCAAGTGTTACCATCGGAAAAATGGAAATGGTTTGTAGTTACTGTCAAGCCAAAAAGTTTAAATGAGAGTCTCCTGGTATTTGCTGCAAAAATGGGAAAGTGACACTCTGCCAACTGGAACCACCACCACAAGAACTTTTGACTTACACATCAGCAGATACGTCAGAGTCAAAGCATGTTCTTAGTAACATGAGAAAATACAACTAATGTTTCCAAATGACATCGTTCGGCGCAACATCAGTTGTTGAACAGCCAGAATTTCCATCGACATTCACGGTGCAAGGGCACATTTATAATAAGGCAGGATCGTTGCTTCCGCTGCTAGATCAACCACCAAAATTTCTACAACTATATTTTATTGGAAACGAAGAAATGGAAACTGACCAGAGCTGCGCCTACACCTCAAGAACAAGACGTCACATTGTGTTACACTAACAAAGGCTGTTTCATGAGCACAATGATCTTATTAAAACGTTTAAAACATCATTGGAACGTATGCCAATGGATGAATATAAAGTAGTTATAAGAGTAGACAGAAGAACAGAAGGCGAACACGAGCGGCGCTTCAATGCACCTCAGGCAGATGAAGTCGCGGTGGTTATATCAGGCGATGAGTTTGATCAACGGGATATCGTAATTCAACGACGAGACGAATCATTGCAGCGCATTTCAGAAACACATCGATCTTCAGATGGTCTACAGTACCCAGTGATATTCCCCCGTGGTGAAGATGGATATCATTTTAATCTGAGACAGGTCAACCCAACAACAGGTGAAACAACCAGCAAGAGAGTTTCAGCGATGGATTTCTATGCATACAGACTAATGGTTCGATAAACTGAACAGAACCACATCTTAAACTGCAGACAGTTGTTTCATCAATTCATCGTTGATATGTATGCAAAAATCGAGAGTGAGCGTCTTCTTTACATTCGTCTAAATCAACGTAAACTGAGAGTTGAAGAATATATTCACCTCAGATGCTGTGGCAAATGACGGGAACGTTGAAAACCTCGGTGCTTTAGTCATACTACCAGCTACATTTACAGGCAGTCCCAGACACATGCACGAATACACGCAAGATGCTATGACGTACGTGAGGACGTACAGGAGACCAAACTTATTTATCACCTGCAATCCGACTTGGACAGATATCAAGGAGATGCTTACCAATGGTCAATTACCCAGTGAGCGCCACGACTTGATTGCGAGAGTACTTAAACAGAAGCAGTTGAAAATAATTGACGCTATAACGAAGGGCAATGTCTTTGGAGTGCCAAGATGCCGAATGTACAAGTTTGAATGGCAAAAGCGAGGACTGCCACACCCTCACAATTTAATCTGGTTGGCGGACAAAATTCAGCCCACACAAATCGATGACGTTATATCTGTTGAGTTACCTGACCCAACACAAGATCCTGAACTTTTTGCAGTGGTAACGAAAAACCTGATCCACAGACCATGTGGAAATCTCAATCCCAACTCTCCGTGTATGAAGGACGGAAAGTGTAGCAAGAAATACCCAAGAAAATTGATTAAAGAGACAAACCGGAAATGACGGTTATCCTTTATATAGACTGCGAGCTCCAGAAGATGGAGGGTAATCGGCGAAACTAAAGATGCGCAGCAACACAGAAATAGAAATCGACAATAGCTGGGTTGTGCCATTTTCGCCGCTGCTGTCAAAAATGTTTCAGGCACACAGCAACGTGGAGTACTGTAACAGTGTGAAATCGATCAAATATGTGTGCAAGTATGTTAACACAGGTAGTGATATGGCTGTTTTTTGGCATAAGCAACGAGAGAAAAAACGATGAAGTGATGCGGTATCAGTTAGGATCTTATCAAGCCATGTGCTATTGGCATGGTTAAGTGTATGCTTGGTGAAAAATCGGCCAAAGAAATAGCGAAAATTCCGTTATCAAGCGATACAGTGTCTCACCGAGTGAAGAAAATAGCACAGCACCGGAGGCGCAGTGGTCAAAGCGATGGCTTCTGATCATTTGTCCAAGAGGCGTCTGAGTTCGCATCCCGGTGATAAATATAAAACAAAAGGTGTGAGGAAATCACCCAGCATTTGGAAGCTCTCCATGATTCAATTAGGCACTATTTTCCTGATGAGCAGCACGAAAAATTAAAAGTCAATTATGGATTAAAAATCCATTTGTTATTAATGAAAAAATTACATGCGTTTCATCTGATGCATATGAAAATTTTATTGATCTGATGTCGGATTTCTCAGTGACATCCCTTTATAAAACAGTGCCAGTGACAGAATTTTGTTGCAGTTTGAAAGGGGAATATCCATTATTATCGCAAAAACCTGTGTCAGTATTCTTACCATTTGCGACAACCTGTCTTTGTGAAACGGAATTTTCTGTGTATGCCTCAACAAAAACTAAGCACCGCAATAAGCTGGATGCAAAGCCCGATATGAGATTACAACTTTCTTCGATAGAACCAAATTTTAAAGAACTACGTGGCAATAAAAAGCAAAGCCATTCATCCATTGATATTTTTCATTAAAGATTACTAGCATCATTGCCTTTTTGTAAGTATTATATTTTTTGACTAATTGCTTATTTTTTCGTTTCATTTTTATTTCAAATCAGTTATACATAATTGGCATGTAGGTATATTAATTTTTAATGGTATTTATAGAGGGGTTCCGTTGCTAGACATTGAAGAAAAAAGGGTACCATAGGATAAAAAGTTTGAGAACCACTGTCTTAACACATAATACCATTTACCTTGTGCAACACTTTAGGTTTGTATATGAGGAGTTTTGTAGTTCAGTTCTGTCGCTAGGTGGTGTTTGTGTGCTTCTGTTTGCAGCTTATCTCCCGTTCTAAAAACTATATTGAGAATTTTTTTACTGTATGCCATTCACTACCAAAGAGATGTGGAGGATTATCCTTTTAAATAATGCACCAAATTTCCCACTAGGGGGCATAAATGTTAAAACCATTTTCTTGCTATCTCTGCTGCAGGGAGACTTATTTGAAAAGGTTTTTCCTTGGTATAACTTTTTTCATGAAGATTATTTTTCTCCTGTTTTAAACTTTTCCGTTATGCAAAATTCTTTCGTAAGAGGGCATAGGGTTGCACCATGTTTCTTTCTATATTTCTTCTTTTAACCGTTAGTTTTGAAACCCCCGTGTCTCTGATACCTTCCTTGTGCTATGAAAAACTTTTTGTGCTCCATTTGTTAATTTTTGGTAACATATTTTTTAGCCGCTGGTGGAAGTAAGTATTTCTATTTCAGGATGTTTTAAAAACTGATTGTAGAAATCCGGTTGATTTTTTTTTCTATTGATTTTGATAAATTTTATTCGCGACAGAAACTATTTTAAAGATGTACTTATTACAACCGAAAATTCGGTGTCATCTTTCTTGTTCAATTTTAGACAAGTTCCTTTTAGCTGGAGTTCATGAAGTCACTTATTATTTGGATCAGAATAGAGCCTTCTATTATAATTCATTGATCGAAAATCTACCTCTTTATTCACTGGATTTGTAACATGAAATGCTATTTCTTCTAGATCCTTCTCTCTGAAACGCATTCCATTGATTACATTTCGATCCACTGAGCGTCATAACGATATAATTATTTTGGAAATATTCGTTGAGCGAAAGAAGTCTTCTGTTTGTTCTGCAGATTAACATTAACTCCTGTTTTCTGGGATGATGTGGATGTCGATACAGAAATTTCTGTTCTCGACGGGTGTCTCATTATTTCATGGAAGAGATATGAATTCCCCAGTGGGCTATAAGCATCTGTCTGCAGCCGATTAGCTGGCGATTGGATGTCCTGGAAATGGCAGTCTTAGTGACACGTCGATATCATGAAGAAACTAGTTCTGAGTAAATAATGATAAAAAGGTGTTGTTATGGTAATGTAGTAATACCTCGACTGGATTTCCCGTTGAAGATAAAAATTTTTCCTCGGGGAAATCAGTGAAACATAACTTTTGGAAAAGTTCTTAAGGTATAAATTTCGAGGAACTGTTTCATTAAATGAATGTGTGTTTAGATCCAGAAGAGTAATTATCCCTTCAGATAGATGATCAGTGACTTTTGTAAGTAACTTGAATTAATTTTCGTAAAGAGAACCTGTGACTGTAAAATTGTTTCGTGATTTTCGATTATTGGTAGTCTTTGAACTACAGGCAGCCTTGCACATTCACTGCAACTTTGACAACCCACACTTTCATACATGATACACATTTTTACCTCTAAACTAGCTGTTTTTTACATTTAATCTCTGTCAGCCAAAGAACCAATAAACTGCTCAAAATATGTTTGGAATATTCCAAAAAAAGAAACCAACAGCACAACATAGTTACTGGGAGAACTGTCTTGTTTCCAAGAAAAATTATAATTTGTAACTACAAGGAGAAAAGCATTCTTCAAGCCAGCAATTTATTTCGAATCAATTCTCAGATTGAAAGAAACTTACTCGTACCTTTAACAGTTGAACAGTAGGAGATGTCCTAAACGAAAAGCGCCATTGGATGGGCTTGTAAAAGTCATTACACTCAGTAAGAAAAATAAAATAGCAAACATAAGCTGTAGCAAGTCCTTGTGTTATGGACAGAACAACTAAATGCCCAACACAGTGTTATTACAAACGAGATTATTCAGGAAAGGCTCGGCAGTTTAGAACGCAGGTGGAAACAGTCACTTATAATGATATTTTAAATAGAACACAACTGGAAATTCTCACTACTAATGAAATTTTAAATCTGTTACTCACGGGTCTGGTACGATTCGTCCAATGCCGATTGGTCCAATGGACAATTGGTACAAAGGTACGATTCGTCCAATGGTACGATTGGTCCAATGCCGGTTCGTCCAATGGGACGATTGGTCCAATGCCGATTCGTCCAATGGACGATTGGTCCAATTCCGTCCTATCTGTCCGAAGGGCTACTCGTGCTATAAAAGTCTCATCTGTTCTGATTCTATCTCCGATGTTATACGAAAGTGCCAGTAGTCCAAAGAATGTAAAATAAAGTTACATTTCATGCGTATTATTGTGGTTACATTTTTTTTATGGAATCGCGTTTTCTTGTTATATTGTCCTTGCTGCCGTATGAAGTTACTGATGTACGATACGTTCTATCAACTTCAATGTTTCTCTTTTGCATGAAATAATATAAAATACTACTGTTCCGTTTCTGTTTGTAGAATGCAGTGGGGTTTTCGGCCAACTGCCCAATGGAAACAACTGTTCGGAGTTTGGACAGAGGCTTTTTCAACAGTTTTTATTCCAGCAATGTCATATTCATAACGTTAACATATTAAATCAAGTTTATAATATTGCGCTTTTACTTAAACACGAAATATTAATTCATAGGCCATAGGTAGGCCTAGGCCTTTTTAACAGTTTATATTCTACCGATGTCAGATTCATAACGTTTACATATCAAATCAAGTTAATAATATTGAGCTTTTACTTAGGCACGAAATATTAATTCTTAGGCTCTAGGCCTACGCCTTTTTAGGACTTTTTATTCTACCGATGTCATATTCATAACGTTTACATATTAAATCAAGTTGATAATATTGCGCTTTCACTTAAGCACGAAATATTAATTCATTGACCTGCGGCTTAGGTGCCTTGCAAAGACCTCAGAAATGATACGATGAATGCCTTTTTATAAAGTTTTTTATAAAATGTTTACAAATACCAAATATCTAAGTTGTAACTCAAAATCTTCTAAAAAGGCCCGGGGCCTAGGTGCTTCGTAAAGACCTGGAAAAGATAGAATGAGCGCCTTTTATTAGGTTGTATAACATATTTACAAATACCAAATATCTAGATTTGTAAATTAAAATCTTCAAAAAATGCCCGCTGCCTAGGTGCTTTGCAAACAGCTCAGAAATGCTCAATTGAGTGCCTTTTACCAGGTTTATGTAAAATGTTTACAATTGCCAAATATACGGAAATTATCTTTCTAAAGGATATAGAGAGGAGAATAATTTAAATTATTATTCCCTTCTGTAAAAAAAAAATTACCGTTACTAAGATGATACCATTGGACGAATCGGCGTTTGACCAATCGTACCATTGGACGAATCGGACATTGGACCAATCGTCCCTTTGGACGAATCGGCATTGGACCAATCGTCGTTGGACGAATCGTCCGGGACTGGTTACTCACCATTGTAGCCGATACCTATCGGGACCGGGTTATGTGTGCCTTCGAAATGATCAGAAAATTAATATTTTTCTTGTTTCTTCAAATTTTCTTTAAGAAAGGAAGAAACATTAAGAGCTACTTCCTGAAAAAAAATGTAATTGTTAGAAAAAAATATTTATTTCATTCTTCTAAATGAAAAACGCAAAATTTAATCCGTTCGATATAAAGCTGATTATTAAGAAACATACCTCCTCCCACCCATTTTTTTTAAGAATCTTGGCCATTGTCACTCACCCTCTTTATAGTGCCAGAGTAACATGTGAAACAAATGTTTGAGGTTTCAAAAGGTTCGACTGAACTTGCATTTCGGTGGCAAAGTGTTCAGAAGCGTAGGTTTCTTACTATTCGTCCGAGCTCTCCTTGAGTTCATGTCTGAGATGAGGCATGGGTCGTGTGTTTGTCTTACGGCGCTGGCTCTTTGTTCCATGGAACTTGTGCCTCCACACACGTTGGGTACGGGCCACTGCTTATCGCTCATGGTGGTCTTTATAACCCCTAGCCACCCCCTCCCCCAACCGAAAAAACTAAACTGACCAACATGCGACTTTTTTCCAGTTGTTTACCCGTCATGGTGCTCCCGCGTTTCCTACAGACATAGTTGTCATTGACCTTCGGAAAAAATGCGGCTCAGACTTCTTTCGACCCATCCGCAAGAGCGTAGGTTGGATTGTGTGCTCGGAAACGTGTCTGCGCGCCGCCCTCAAGGTGGTTTTCGGTTAACTGAGCTTCTTGTGCCACATATTTCCCCAGACAACACGTGCCGACTGGCGTTGGCGTACACTGTACTATTAACCAGTGGAGGTCTCGTCTTGCCGGCATGTTGTGTGGATGTATGTCCCTTTTCGGACTAATCCAGCCACACCTTCACTACGCTGCTCCTCGAGGAGCTTAACAAAGCCTACGATTATTGAGATGCTGGCTTCCAAATTCTTAGTCGAAAAGAATTCCCTGTTCAAACTCTCGCAAGTCAATTCCCTTCCCTCCATTTCACAGGCTTTGTACCAGCGAACGAATTCGCCTTGCCCATACCGTCTGTATATGCCCTGCCAGCTGGTTACGTCTCTATTACGTGCGTGTCCGTTCATGGAGACACTAGTGGTTATAATGATCTAACAAGAGTGTGGTAGGCAAACATATAGTGTGCCCATAAAAAGACAAATAGACATAGAGATAGCAAACGATAATATATTTTACAGTTTCCCCTGAAGACTTGCTACGCTGCATGAACGCATATTTTACAGTATCCCTGTTGCCACTGACCGATTGAAAATATCTTTTGGAATCGAATGATGGGAAGCATAACAGCCATTTGCCAATAAATTTCAACACTTCTAGTGCCAGACATTTTCTTCGAGGACTATATACGCTTAAATTATATTGCAGTAGCTTTGTCAATATACGATGGAAATGCAAGATTCCACATGATTATGCAATGCTTATAAGACGTTAAAACTTAGTATATTTTGACAACGAAATCAGATTATCTACCAACAAGTAATTGGACACCTGTGATAGCAAAGGAAAACGAAGTTTATTTACCTTCAATAGTTGGTGGAGCCTCCACGAGCGGCGATTACAGCTGCGACCCTCCGGGGCATACTCTCAACCAGGCGTTGTACGACGGCTAGCAGTATTTTCTTCCACTCGGCTTGGAGAAGACAGGTCAGTTCCCTCACCGATTTCGGACGGTGGAGGCACCCCTTAAGTCGACGCTCCAACTCGTCCCAGAGGTGCTTGATAGGGTTAAGGTCCGGGCTCTGCGCAAGCCAGTCCATTCGATTAACCCCATTATCACCATATCAAGCCATGGTGGACCTCGCAACATGACAGGGGGCATTGTCATCCTGAAGGTAACATGGGTCCACCCCGTAAAACTGCCAAAACATAGGAAGCGCATGGTCATCCAAAACGGTGCAGTGGGTCTTGGCGTTCAGTCTACCAGGAAATGCGACCAAGGGTCCCGTGCCATATCAGGAGAAACACCCCCATAGCATAATTCCACCAGCAGGAGGCGTTCTCCAGGCAGACGCCAAACCCAGACCCTGCCATTCCAACGGTAGAGTGTGAACCTTGATTCGTCGCTCCAGAAAACCTGTTTCCACTGTTCAACGGTCCACTGTCGACGTTCTTTGTACCACGTTAGCCGAGCAGCGCTATTGGACTTGGTGATCAAAGGGTTGTGGGCGGCAGCACGTCCATGATAACCGAGCATATTGGCTTCCTTACGGATGTTATTCATCGAAAGAACACTCCCGGATGCCTGTTGAAACTCCTCGCGGATGTGGCCCATCGATTTGGTGCGGTTCTTCCGAATTTCTCTGGCCAGCACCCGTCGGTCTCTAACTCCCAGTTTTGTGGGTCTGCCGGGTCAGGGCATATTCCGACAGTCACCTCTCATCTTCCACTTGCCAATCACGTAGGCTACTGTCGATTTTAGGTACTTCAACTCGCTGGATATGTTGTCACGTATGGATCGGTCATTTCTGTGATACCCGACGATTACACCTTTCTCGAAATCGGAGAGCTCCGAACTGCGTGGCATCTTGCATCCGACTAGTTGCGTTGTTGTTTCCCACACGATATTTAACGGCGGCGGCCGTGACGTGTATCAGGACCGCAGATATCGTCGATTGCAGGGGTGTCCAATTACTTGTTGGTAGATAGTGTATATGTTAATGGCAGTTCAGTTTTCGGAGGCACCATAATTATGAAGTTATGTACTTAGGGTATGTTTTTTAAAAAACAATTTCGCAGTTTTCTGAAGCTTCTAGATTGTCCCTAGAATGAGCACACTGAAAAACAATGTAATCTTAAACAGATTTCATATCAAACGTAGGTATATCAAAAAACAAATTTAACATGTTTCGCATAAATTTTGTTAAATGAGAAACCAAAAAAGTACAATTTTTCGGAACACATATATCTTTCCTTCATTTTTCCAGGTAATCGCCAAATTTTAGTAAACACTTGTCGGAACGGAAAACCAGATTTTCAATATCGAGAAAGTAAAAGTTTTCTCCAAGTTCACAGAGACATGTTTTCACAGCTTCCTTGACCTCGTCATTTGCTAAATGCTTGACCCCAAGGTCCTTTTTCATTTGGGGGAACAAATGGTAACCACAGAGGGCTAAAGTAGGACTGTATTGGTGATGCAGCCATAATTACCACTTGAAATTGCGAAGAAGCTCTTGCGCGGCAGCAGTTTTGTGTGGGGTTGCAAAGTCGTGCAACAAAAGTATTTGTTTTGACAATTTTCTTCGTCTTCGATTATTAATTGCTTTCCTTAACTTCTTAAATGTCTCGCAGTGCATTGCAGTGTTTATCGTACTCCCTTTTGCCATAAATTCTGAGTATGCCGGCCCCTCGCAGTAAAAAAAGACCGTTGCCATCACTTTTCCGGTAGACGGCACTTAAAGTTTTTTTGCGGTTGATTAACTGGCATGTTTCCACACGATGGATGCCAATTTGCTTTCTGGTGCGAAGTTATGCATCCACGTCTTATTACCGGTGACGATGCGCTGCAAAAAATCTGTGGCTTTTTCAGAATAACGCTGAGGAACGCAAGACGACGCAAATCGCTGATTGTTGTGCTGCTCCGTTAAAGATAGTGAAACCCATCTTGCGCACACTTCTCAGAAATGCAGATGCTCGTGAATGGAAGATTGTACACTACCATATGCAAGTCTAAATTTTCGACAATTTCATGCATTTTAATACGGCGGTCATCCTCAATCAACTCCTCGACGCGCGAAATTTGATCAACGATCGTCGATGTCGAAGTTCAGCCTCTGCCCGGTTCATCTGTCAAATCCGAACATCCTTCTTCAAACTGCTTACACGATTTTCAGATTGCCTGGCGAGACATTGCCTCTTCCATAAACAGCCGACACTTCACTATGGATTTCAGTTGGATTCAAACGTTCTGCCCATTAAAAATACACACTTCCAACTGACACTCCAGCTGCTTCGCCATAACGAACGACGGTTAACAAATAAACTACGCAGCATAATTATGTCACACTCCTTCCACAAGCAGATAACGAACGTATGACGTCACTTCGCAGCCGCGTTCTTTCCTTATTTCCGATATCCGTCGCTATGTGAAACTTAACTTTTGGTAAGGCTACGTATACCTTATCAGTGGATTAATATCTAACATTCGTAGCTGCCATCACAATTGGTTGACTTGACGAGCATCAAGTCAACCAATCTGAAAACAATTACAAAAAATCTTCATCCGCAACTGGATGAAGTTTTACCCTAGTGTCCTACAAAACACTATCTAGAGCACTTCTCTCCCAAGCGATCCCAACATTCTCCATTTATCATACAATCGTTTTCCGGTTCTTTATGACATCCTGGTACTTAATCAAGTGCTTCTGTTGTCCAAAGCTGGTCTCTTCGTTTAGAAAATTATCCAGTACGTTTTGTATGTATGATGACGATGTCTGTAAGCTTTGTATTATTTTTCCTAATACATGTGCTTCTCTTTCTGTCTTTCTTTCTCACATCATTCCTACGCCTCTCCATGCTGTCATGACCTATATTTAATCTCTCGATATGAATACTTGAATATTTTCTTGGCAAAGGTTCAGGTCTCCAATTTGTAAATAAGAACGATATGAAACGTTGCTGAGTATTTTCCTTTTCAGATGTAAAGAACATTTTCATTCCAGTATCCAGTTATTTCTTCGAAATGCACTTCATACAAGTCTTGTATGTGCATTAGTTTCTTCCCTGATAACGTATTAATAGAAACTTCAAAATATGTATTGAAACACCAGTCTCTGGCAGACTGTAGGATGAGCCATTGAAGGAACATAGTGACATAAAAAAGCAATGACACTGACTTGCCAAAATGCACTTATACAGTATATAAATATCAAATGGTAGTTCCCGAACACTCTGCACTGTACATAGAAAAACACACCAGAAAGGCCCTCAGTAGGGCCTTTCTGGTGTGTAATCATCTGACTGTGATGATTACGTAATCATCTGACTGTGATGATTACGTAATCATCTGACTGTGATGCACACACGTACCCTTTGTGGTATGCTACCTCCCAAGTCGGGGAGGCGGTTTTAGTCTAAAGCATCTTACTTTACAACGGTGGCCCCTCCGGAGCTCCTCCCAAAACTTGCTGCATATTTCTGCGATGTTTTACAGTCTGTTTGAATTGTTCCCGACGGGATTCAGATAGGGTAAGTGTGTGGTTCACTACATCCCTGTAGTCGCTCTTTCCTTGACGTACGCATTCACCAGCTTCGAACTATGAGTACTGTACTTGTGGACCTGTTGTAGGGTTAACCAATCACTATCGTCCAGGGTGTAGAACGTAATGATTGGTTACAGAATATTATCCTGATACTGCTTAGCGGCTAGACTGCTCTACGTGGGAAGCAGCAGCATATGACATCCATGCATGATCCTGAAACAAAATATCACCAATATATTGCCCCTAGACGAGTGTTAAAAGCGTGCATAGGGCCCTGGCTGCCATTACATATGTTGCTTATGTTCGTCCGGTACTAGGACGATTCGACGTTACTACGCGAAAAGGACACTAGATCAGTTGTCTAATGTCATTTGAGCATGACATTGCTCTCTCAGCGGAGCCTAGCAAAGGCTCCGTGGTGAGATCATGGGTTCTTGCTGTGGGCGCCTACTACAAAGAATTTCGTTTTACAAGTGGTTTCGGATGGTTTTGCGAAGACTGAGGATCGAGAAACCATATCGATGTCGCTTCGCAGTGCTATGGCGTTATCGGACGTCATCTTAGTCAGACAATAGCTGAAAGTGAGCTATATCAACATATCCCTGTCTTGTAATATCTTGAGGTAGAGGTCCACACTGGCTGTTATGGCTCATGGGGAATCTATGCCGCGGCCTCATCTCCACACGGCCAGTTCCTAGTAACAGTTGTTACAATTGTTACCAGGAAGTATAAGCATTGGTGAGATTGGCATGTTTGACGTACACCTCTGCGGTTGGAAATGCTTTGCATCGACACAACAAAGCCAGCAACTGGTCGCTAGCTCTGGTCTGATAAAAACCAAAGCCACCCCTCGTAAACAACGGAGAGGTGATGTTCTCTAACTTTTCACTTGTGCGTTCGTAGGTTGTTACATATAATGCCAAACAGAGAGATGACACGTCACCTTAGGTGCCATACCTCTTTTTTTTGTTAATTGGAGTTTTAACGACCACCGTGAGCAATTCAGTAAGCTATAAGCAGTCGCCCGTCCCTAATTTAGGGCCACTGGTTCCAGGGAAGGGAGAGAGCCAGTGCCGTAAGACAATCACAACATCCATACCTCACCGGGATACGAACCCGAACTCCTTTCGGAAGAATGATCAGAAGCCATCCTTAGACCACTGCGCCACCTGTAATGCTAGGGTTGATAGTGTGTTGCCCCTCTCCTTTTGAGGCGTTTAAGTATAGCACAATTATCAGCTACTGGCAATCTTACTGCAGCAAACTGTGGCTCTTCTTTTCTTTCGAAATTACTTAATATATTTTTCATCTGTCAAAAAAAGTTCTACATTAATTCCACTTTTCTCTAACAATTCTTGAATTAATATTTACCGTTCAGATGCTTGTCACAAGAACACACAGAATGAGTTAAGTTGGTCATAATCACTTCAATCTCCTAGATCAAATTTTAAGATGGTGCATCTGTTTCACCCCTTTTTCGGTTTTATACCTTTTGCATCAGTTTGTTTCTAATGGATGTTTCCATTGGTGATATTACAAAAATCTCTAATGTCGTTCCATTTAAAAAAATCAAAAACTACATTTCCGCTAGCATTTCTCAACCAGTAAAAGCGCTACATAACTAACTTATCTGATCTGCCAGTTAACCTATTCACGTGATCTCTAAATCGTGACATAAATTTCAGCAGTAGCATTAATTATCTAAAATTCATATAACACCGGCCAGTGAAATTTATTAAATTTAAAGAGACGTACGTAAACGTCACTTAAGCAGCGTATATGCAAAATACGTCGTACGTGCTTCATCACGTGATCTAGGCAACTGTTTAAGACTGCTGATCGGCAGTAATTGTCAGTGTTGATCACAATGGGAAAAAAAAATGAAGGATCTTTCAGAGTTCGATAAAGGGTGTATTGTATTGTGGGTGACCTGGCTGGAGCCACGATTTTGATAACAGCAGAGCTGACTGATTCCTCGAAAGGTAAGATATGCCGGGTCTTTAATCAGTGGAAAAATAACCCATATTGTTTGTCTAAGAGGCCTAACCGTGGAGCTGCGGCAGTGTGTCAGAAATGAGATCGCCCTGGTCCGAGAAAACGCTTATAGAGGGAAAAGGATTTTCTGTGTACAGCAATTGACCGAAACATTCAGTGAAGCCTCTTCCTGACTCCTATCTGAGCGAACTATGCGCAGTGAATAGAAGAGGATTGGCAGTAGCATGGCTTATGGAAACCACTGATTTCCGCGAGAAACCGGAAAGTTCGTCTACAGTGGTCTCAGGAACACCACGACTTGAAAAGAGTCCTGCGATCTGACAAGTAGTAGTACATCTTGTTCTGTACCGACAGTAGGCAGAGAGTTTGGCGGGATCTCTACGAAGCAATGGACCCAGTTTGCCTTCTACACACAGCTCTAGCTTCTGGAAGTTGTGCTATGGTGTAAGGCGCGTACTGTTGGTACGGTAGGGATTCCCTGATATTGCTGGAAAGTCTGGTGTCCCCTTGGAAGTTTCTGAACATTGTTGCCGATCAGTTTCATCCTGCAATGTTGATTTTTATCCAGCTGGTGACAATGCTACTGTCCATCGCGCAGGATGCGTTCAGTACTGGTTCAGCGAGCAAAACAACGCGACTTCCAGCATCTTCCCTGGCCACCAAAAAGCCCAAATCTGAACTCCATTGAGAATGTGTGGGTCATATTACAAAAATCAGATCCCGGGACAAAATACTCTACCGTTACATCTGAGCCAGTTAAAGGACTTTTGGTGAACGCCTGGCATGCTGCGTATACGTAAATGCACTCCAAGACTTAGTGCAATCTGTCAAATCGCATACATGCTGGCTAAAGGAAGCCCAATCCGGTATTGAATAAAAGTTTGTAATTCAGTGGCCGGTATGTGTAATTTCAAGAGATTATGTACCTTTTGGTTTTTTTCAAAAAAATAGTCTAGTTACATTTTCAAAATTTTGTCGATTTTGGGAGGAATTAGAACTTTCAGCGACTTAAGTTTGGCTTATTACCCCTCATTTCCAACAGCAATCAGTTTAAAAAAACTTGTCTAATGATAAGTACACGTAATTTCGTAAACAAACATCGAAAAGAATTTAGTATGAGCTGGAGGTTACTTATTCATATTACGTCTGCATTTTAACAGCTACGCGTTGAGATGGGAAAAATAAATATCCCTCCTCATCTGTCTCAAGAAATCGAAACGTTCCGAGTTAATGAGCCGTGTAACTAACACAGATTAATGACTGTTGTAATTAACGCATGCTTTCTGGAGCAAAGGTGAAATAAAATCTTGATTTTATAGTTAAAAAGAAAAAAGTGAAAGTCTTGTTTCTGCTGGCGTCATAACCGGAATGGTCACTGCTAAACCTGCTGGCTATTCCTGTCATTTTTAAGACATGATAAAATATGTCCAATAGCAAAACAGAATTCTGTGTCTTAAGTTTCTTCTTGAAATGTTCTCGTCCTCAACTGTACTGTTTTGCGGAGCATTCTGGGTTAGAACGTGCCTATGTAAGATATCTTTCTAAGAGCTGAATGTTGAATGCCCTACATACATCCTTTGCGTCGCAAACGGAACTTGCATACGAAACTGTTAGCTCCATTCGATTTATTTTGGAAGTGAATGTCATCCGCGTTCGTGGTGAACCCAAATGAACTGTCAAAGAAGGAAGGATAGCTGTGCGTTGAATGAAAATTCATAGCACGGAGAAAAAGTTTGTTTGTCATTGATTGTATTTTCAACTTCTCGACTTCATGAAAAGTGGAAAAGCTGCATGGAAAAAATGCAGCGTTTTTCATGACTGAAAAGGTTTTATAATCTTATACAGAAGTAGGAAAAACTATGCACAGAGACTTATGCTTTCATGATACAAATGATAAATATTATATTTGGAAGCAGCTCTGACAGGGTAGCGTTTTAGATTTTCGATATCGTATTTGTACTGATTATTATTAGTAAGGTGGTCCATTTTTGTAGTACATACGTTCGGCATTTTCCGCATGCGATAATTGATTTTTAGGCCCACTTTTGGCATTAAATTTCCAAACGTCGATGTATATTACAAACCTGAAGATCTCGTGTTATCGTTCGTCTGCTAGCATGCGTTCGCGATAACCAGTTTTAAGAACAGTTGTATTTGTTACATATTAAAATGAATAAGATCTTCCACGTATTTTTCTGATGCGCAATTTTCTCTTCGAATGGTGGTAAATGTACATTTGTATTAGCCACAACATTTTTGTTTCCGTACGTTGCTTAAAAAATTATTTGTGGACTGGATAGAGGAAAGCATGTTCGACATTCGTCCTCTACATGTTCGTCAGTTCTTCCATGAGAAAAAAAAATTCGCCAGGAGGATGCATGAAAATATAATTAAGATTGAAACTACTCTTTTACTTCCTACGGAAATTGCAAATTAAAAAAAAACAAATTGCGATCTAGTGAAACTTATCTAGAGGTTTTGTATATTCCCTGCTTCCTTGGGTGCACATTTACCTCGATAGATTGCTTAAATACCACGTTTTTGTCAAGATGTACATATCTGTTTACAGAAAGAGCTGCAATTTTTTCCTGGATGCTTTTAAAGTGTTGGGACGTACACATCTCATTTAACAGTTTTTATTTTGTGTTCTCATGTAAATCTGGGTTATTTTTGTTAAACACTTTCTGACTTAACGACCCATTTTCCTTCCCGAAGAGTTATTCAAATTTGGCATCTTCGGCAATAAGCCAAAGTTTATTAAAAGGTAAATAAAACGAGAATGTTGTGCGCGGAGTACGATATGCTTTGTGTTAGTTGTAAATTGATAAGAGCGAACGTTAACACTGTATGGATAGATCTATGTGGCTTACGTTTGGTTGCAGCGATGAAAAGTTTGGTAAATGTGTCTTGTTAAGAAATAATGGGTTATTAGTTTGAATTATTGAGTTTATATCGTCATATTGGCATTTATGAACTATCTTCAACGCGTTCTTCTTGACGTTCCTTCTAAGAAATAAACTTGATCTTAAATTGTAAGTACTTCTTCTGCTATTGAATCGAAAACAAATGCCGTCTCCTGCACGTTACACTCTAATGATAAAATACTATGTACAATTAAAATAAATGTGTTTAAGAACTTACAACGGCATCATCCTCAGAAACAGTGCAGCAGTGAGCACAGAAGTGAGTAGCCTATATACTTTACAAGATACATAGCAGTTAATGCGCATGTGCAATAATCGGCAAAGTCCAAATGAAGTTTAGTGGGTACAAGCATAGTTGGTGGGCGTAACCTAGCCCAAAAGTGTTCTCCAAGGAAGGGGGATAAACACAGGGGGTTCATCGTTACAGCATCTTTCACCATTGACGAATATGTGAATACTTTCATAGAAAAGTGTTGATCGACGGTTCTTGGGAGAATCCAGAATAATGGTGTCATTCCAACATGGTAGGTAAGAACCGTTTAAACAGTCTCGACAAAGAATGTAGCACCAGAATGCGTCCTGAGATTATACTGATGTTCGTAAATGCGGCGACCCAAATTACGAGTGGTAGAGCCCACACAACATAAATCGGGCTCTGCAGGGTTAGTAGATTTAAGTGGAACCAAATATACACCGTGGCGGTTCACACATTCAACAGTCTCTGTTCTTTTTAACAGTGCTAAATAAAGTACGAGACCTTACACCAAACTTGAGTTTGTACTTATGACATATGTTCTTTAAAATGTTACATACAGGTGGTATATATGGAATGGATCCCACAAATTGGTAGTCAAATTTATCTGCAAGCAAAGCTGTCTGCGGTCGACCAATTGATTTCTTAACAATCAAGCGATCAATCATGTGACGAGGGTAACCGAAAGTCAAGGGAAACTGTTTAATTCTAGCTAACTCTTTGTCCCGGAGATCCCGTGTGGACGAGTGTGTGAATGCACGATTAATAAGAAAATGAAAAGCAGATAATTTTTGCGACATTTTGCGACATTGGATGAGAAGTAAAAGGTATAAACGTGGCAGAAAAATTTGGTTTTCGGTAAACAGAAAATGATAAGGAGTTATCGGAAAGATTGCAAAAAAGCCAAAATGCCTAAATTCTCGAACTCTACCTCGAACATGATAGAATGCTGTCGTGAAGAAAGTAAAGTGACAAAGGAAAGCTAATCGAAACCTGAAGGCCAAACAACCAATACGTCGTCGACGTACCTGATGTAAAGAAGTGGTTTTATGGGGGAAATAGGAATGAATGTATTCTCTAAGTCCTGCAACAAAACCTCAGCAAGCAATGGAGACAGGGGGGACGCCATAGAGGCACCTGCCAACTGTCTATAGATAGAACCATTAAAACGAAAATAAGATCTCTTAGAAATAAATCCAAGATTACACATTATGGAAGTAATTTAATCGGAAGAACAAATGCACAAACCAACAAGTTTGTCTTCAATAAGATCGCGAACATAAGAAACGGGGGTGTTCGGGAAAAGAGCCACTACATAGAGTGAAGCTAAACAGTAAGTGGAAATGTTGTTGGACATAAAAGAACGAATCCTGGAAAATACTTCGGTGGAACTAGAAACGGAGTAAGATCTAATCAGGGGAGCCAAAAATTGGGCTAAAGCTCCCTCAAGATTGCGGGTGGGTGCACACAAAGATGAACCCAAAGGTCGGATAGGGGTTCTTGATTAATGGAGTTTTAACTGGCCAAATAAAGAAGGAACCCTGTAACCATAGGGAGGGTGCAAACTGTTGAACAATGACATGGGCAAAGCTGGAAGAGACTTTAATTTTGATAAAGCTGCAACGGTAGCATTAGTAGGATCCCGGCGACAAACCTCGGTACTAAGATCGGATATAGCCTGCTGTACCTTGTCAACATATTCATTCCGATTCATGATGACAACCTGATGAGTTTTATCAGCTCGTGTAACAGCTAGACTCTGGTCTTTACAAAGAGTACGAAGACTTCTGAGTTCGTCATTCATGGTCCTAGATTCGGGTCAAACGGAGTCTGGTCATAGCTTTCTGATCCAGTTTCGAGCCGGTTTCATTTGGGAAGGTTTTCATTTGAATCTCTTTAGAGAAACATACCATGCAAGGATTTATGCATAGATTTGTTATTGTTCCAGCTGCTGCCTTCCGACTTTATTATGATCTGTGAAACAGCAGAACTACCCCGTTCGTTCTTCTATAGAGATCGCAAATGCATATTTATTTTATTTGCTATATATCAACTTCCGGAAATGAAATCGGAATAACAATGTCCGCGTATGTATCTTCGATACCGCAGAATTTCAAAGACATTAAAGCTCTTGATGGTTTCACCGAATCAAAAGCTTTTTCATAATCAATAAAACCGGTACATAATCGGGGAATTCATTCGTTTTCTCAATTAGTTCTCTCATACGTGGTTATAATCTATAGTGCTGAAGCTGCACTTGAATCCAACAGCTTCTATTGGTTGGGCTAAATATAGTGCTTCCTTCAAACTATGCGATATGCCTTAGTGAAGAATTTATAAACAACTGATAAGCGGATGATGGGTCTCTGGTTATTGAGTGTTTCCAATAATCACTTTCTTTGCGTAGCAGGATCACTGTAGCATTGATCCAGACATCAAGCATCTTACGTTTATTGAGACATCTAGTGAAAACTTGTGCGAGTGTAGTTTTGTTTCTCCACTGGCTTCTTGTACAATATCCACTTTAATTCTACCTTTCCTTGGATATCTTCCCGGTTTCATGTTCTTTATTGCATGTGCAACCTCTGTCTGGAGGACAGAGGAAACTTCAGTGCTGGTACATTTCTTTATCTCTGAAATATCTGTACATATTATCCCTTTCGTACAGTTTTATGTAGAACTCTTTAACTATCTTCAAAATTTATCTACACACACACACACACGTGTGTGTAACTTAAGCATGATTTCTGTGTACCTAGTCGTTAATTAGTGAGGCTTGGCCTTCAGATCTCGCGTCAATATTTGGGCTTGGGTTCGAGTTGCGATATATGTATGAGTGGCGTTTGTCTGACCATTCCACATTTAGGGACATGCCACCAGCCATGAAAGTCACGTGGTGGCACCCATGACCCTCCATGGCCTGTCTTACTCAGCATAAATGATTCTTCCCAAGCGTTGTTTATATCGCTTTCCCGAAATCAATGATTCTAAGTGATAGCAAGGCAGCACTTTAAAGCCTTGGGCGTTTACGGCGCCGTCCAGCCTCTAAAAATTGAATTCTAGTTTTCGTGCAAAACATCTTAGACTTTAGCAATGTGCTTCTAGATTTCAGTTTGTGTTCCGTACTTTTAATGTTTTTCATAACTTTTTGGCAGCAACTCTACAAAAGGAGCTAGGTCTTCTTATAGCCTACGAGAAACTGTTGTGGTTCTATAAAATATTTAGTCTTATCGTATGGAATGGGAGCTTCACTTCAACAAACCTTTCTGCTGTAGATTAATATGAGAGAACAAATGTGGTTATAGGTAGCTTTTAAAATGTAAAGCTGACTGCTGCAGCGTTTCTGATTCCCAAAACTTAGTACGTCTACTTATCAAAGTGCTGATGCAGCCATTGAAAATGGTGTGCATCTGTTTTTCTAAGATTAAGAAATATTCTTATTAGGTCGTTCAGGAAATACGCGAACACTTTCATTAGGGCACTTTTCGGAAGCCTAAAGTGGTAACACAGGCGAAGTCCGGAGTTTGGGTAGTACATACCTCGGGCTAAGTTCGTGCCTACGTATCGGCTAGAGCAAGTTGCAATAACGATGGAGCAGCTAAGACGATCAGTGACTGTGAAAGAACAGTGTTTTTTTTTTCGAAGTTTTGTGCCTTATTGCAGTATTCAAACGGCGCGGGACAAATTCTTCTGCTTACAGCACGCTGTAGGTCAAAGTGCCTTTAAGAAAATGGAAGTGCAAAATTTGATATAAAGGATATAGGAAAGACAGGAAATCTTCTAAAAACGCCCCAAGATCCGGTCGACCGATTTTGACTTCCAGACTAGAAACCAAACTAAGCGTCGAAGAGGCCTTGCAACAGTCTTGTGGAGCGAGTGGCAATGACCTTTACACCCAGCTAGGTACCATCCTGCGTACAGTACAACGGTTCATATCGAGGTGAAGAATGATTTCGGCCTATGAGCAACCTAGGAATGTGGTTTCAGCACACAATATCTAAGACACCGAAAATGTACGAAGAAATCGTTTGTGGTATCGATGTAATAGTAGGGTCTTCACAAGAATCCTGTAGTTAGATGAAAGTTGAGCAAATTTACGCATCTATGCAGCGACATGACATCAGTCACGATCCTGGTTTGAGCCCGGTTCTGCCGTGACGTCATTGCTAGTGCAGGGTTGCTTGACCCTAAAATTTTACTGGTGTTTGGCATCTATGCTCGTAGTGTGGCTTTTTGGAAAGTGTTATGATGTGAACATTACCATGACATCGGAGCAGTATAACTCAGCAAAAATAATTTTTCTGGGCCAGCACTCAATCCAGCGCTAGCAGCCAGCAGCGGCGCAGCACTATAGTGCCCGGTGCCCAAAAGTCAATAAAATGTGCCGAAGGCCAACAGCTGGCACCCCCATCATTTGTCATGGGCCACAACAGATCCATCGGTTATCCATCACAGGATAACATCGAAAGAAAAATATAAAAGCAATCGCAGGATAACTGATACTAGACGTTTCTTAACTGTTCGCGCACAGCGTAAATTTTTGTGCACCAATTGCTTGGTGCTTTGACATGTTGGATTGCAGCACTTTTCTGGTTGGTGACGAAATTACAACTCCTCGACGTCTCCTGTCAACGCAATATTTCTCCCGTCCACGTGGTCGATATCACGACTCTGTCGGCGCTATTTTTCCCAGCAGGAAATTTCACTGCGTGGCGTCACAACGCTGGGGAAATTTTCTGTACCGATCTGAAAAAATCCGCAGTGGTCAGGCTAGCATGGAACTCACGACAGTTCTTTTTTTCCACAGACCAAAGCTACATTTTTTCTAAATAGGAAAGATATTTTCTTTTACTTCTGGATATTTTTAGGCAGCAAATTTCTCCAATCTTGTGTATTTAGCCCATGAGTGCATTATATTCATATAGCTTTGGTTAATATTTTTTTGTTTTAAATACTTGATCATTTTGTAATGAATCTATACCTCTTTTTTCAGATATAATCCATATTTTGTTCCAACATAACGATTGTTTTAATGTTTTTGGGGACTCTTGTTTGAAGCGGTTTAGTGTATGTTAACGAAGGATTTTCGAAACATCTAAGGTTTTGGAAATTATTTCTTGTTCATGGGAATGGAGTAGGACCGCGCAGTGGTCTAAGCGATGGCTTCTGATCATTGGTCCGAGATGGGTCCGGCTTCGAATCCCGGTGATAAAAAAGGATTTTGTGTTTGTCCTACGGCAGTGTGTCCCTCCCTCCCTTCTCTGGAGTCAATGGCCCTAAATTAAGGACGGGCAACTGCTTACAGCCAACTGAGTTACTCACGGTTGACATTAATCGCTCAATAAAAAAAAAATAATGGAGTGGATGTGTTTCCTGGTTTTTCTTGAATTCACGTTTCTTCGTGTTAGTGAAGGAATTTTGCGGTGAATACTATAATACAAGAAAGTAATTGATAGTTCTATAATACAAGAGGGTAATTGATTATTTCTTACAGACCATTAATTATTACCATGAAATTTTCCTCCGACGTTTATCCTAGTCAACGCGACATTTCATAAAGTAATTAGTCTCTCTATGGCTTCCCCCCCCTTAACATCTTCTAAAATTGCGCGCATGGCGTCGACGTCAAATCTCGCTACTTGCACCTATGTTGCTTCGGTTACCAGTTTCGGACCATTTGCGGGGCTAGCTGGGATGTCCTTAACTCACAGCGATGCTCAGGGCCATCAACATTTTTCTAGAGGCTGCCACCAACAGGATCGCTACCGTACAGTGAGTGGCAGATTTTAGCCAGCAGTTTCCCAACACTGTTTTTGCTACGAAGGAATTTCTAGAGGAACATATCCCGGCTTAGGCATTGTGACATCATATACAGCGATCTGTGCACATGTATGACAATGCACTGTGGCACAAGGCCTAGTTTGTTTAGCTGTTCATTAAAAGATGGGTGTGTAGAGCTTCCCCGCTTCCATATTCTCCGGATAACAACTACTGTGATTTCAGTTGTTTTGGACACTTGAAAATCGAGATGTCTGGTACTCGCCAAAACAACAACAAAAAGAAATTTGGATCTGTGAATCAGACAATTTTCCATGATTGAATGCAAATGGTACTTTAATTGTGTTCGGGAATTACCCACAGTTTGGGATCGCACAGTATTTTTAATAATGAAAGGGACTACTAATAATTGCTATTTTCAGCAATTATAATTGCTATTACAGGAATTATGGTAATTTGAAAATGTTCACTTACTTTTCGAAAGACCTAATGTTTTCACTCCTGCTCTCTAAGTGCAGTAGTCTACGTAAATGAGACAAGGGAAGTATAACGAAGTAAATTTCTCCGTCATTTCTGTCCACGCCAGGATTCGAACCCTGATCCCCTCATTCCGGAATAAGTTGCTCTACCAATTAAGCTACGCGGACGTTTTATTCTGATTCCCATCTGCCTTTACGTCGTGTGCGTCCTTCTGGCAGGTACGTCACATCTCCTGGTACGTTACAGAAGGACAAAAGTTTTTAGACTAAGCAGACTTTATCCACTACCTCTCTAAAAGGGAAATTTCCGTTTTAACTCACATGACCTTGAAGCTAATGTTAAAATATGTATATAAATGGAAATTTTGTCTTCACAGAATAACTCAGATTAAATTATTTGTTCTTATCTGGACGAGATGCTATAATTTTAACAGACGTTTGCTGAAGAACATCTTGTTTTGCACGAAATTTTTACGTAACTGTCAGCGTAGTTTCGAAGTTAATGCTGAGTTGATGAAGAACATGTTTTTGTGTTTTTGAATACATTTCTACATCAATGTATCAGCGACAACGCTTTTATCATAGTGACTTTTCTATGTAAATACATTTTTCTTATTTCACTAAAATACCTCCAAAGGAATAATAAAACTGAATAGGAACAATAGCAATCAGGTGAATCACAGCGGCACATTCTTAAATTTAAGGCGAAGTTCTTCGCACGAACACGTGTCAAAACAATATTGCTCGTTGTTTCTTAAAAATGGTGTTCAGTACCATTTCTTATCCTAACCGAATGTAAGTTTTGTTTCCGCTTTAGAAACTCGGTTTCCCTTTGTTTTTCAATTTCACGGAACCATAGTCACTTTCGTTTGTTCGCTGATCACGCACATTGCCGATACGTTATTATTCGTTTATGTCGTGTGAACTTGTGCGCCTGGTTAGTGATCCGCGGAATTGTTATTTCCTCGTAGGACCATTCGACAGGCAGAAAAGGCGATGAAGGGTTCGCAGATGAGGAACGGAATTCGCTTTTCGATCCCTTCGCTCACTTTGAAATGCATGAGCATCACATGAAACGGCCCCATGTGCAAGCTTAAGCAAATAACGGCATTGGTTTTCCACGCACTGACGGCGCAAGTTTTCTGGATTGAATTCAATCGGATTTATCCTTGCAGAACCTTTAAATTTCCTGCAGTTCGTAGTGTTTTTCTACTTATCGATGTTTATCTCTAAAATTTGTGCTCAACTGCATTGAAGTCGGACGAGCTCTGTTTCAGTAAATTTACTTTAACCCAATATGCAGCAATTTGAAAGGTGCTGTTTTGAAATTTCGTTAAACGACTTGGAAGCCAACGATGTGCATTCAAAGTTAAACAAATGACATCCACGATATTCTGATTTTCGTGATGGACTATTAAATTTACGCTTAATGGCATGAAACTTGGAGCAAAGATCTCAGTTGAACTTATTAAGCAGGTGTATAAAAAGGTCTAATATACACTATATTGACAAAAGTCACCGGACACCTAGAAGAGAAACACAAAATAGCATTTATTGACATACAGTACGGTGTCAGTCCACCTTTGGCCTTAATGCATGCATTGACCCTTCGAGACATGCTTTCGACAAGGTTTTGGAACACAGCGATAGGTATGCGCTTCCATTCAGTACATAATGCCGCCGCTAACTGTTGCTTAGTAGTAGGCCTTGGTTCCAAACTTCTTGTGCGCCGCACTAATTCATCACATAGGTGCTTTATGGGATTAATATCAGGGCTCTGTGCTGCCCAGTCCACACACAATACGGAATTATCGTGAAACCACGCCGTAACAGTTCTTGCTTTATGGCTCTGTGCATTATCCTGCTGATACCAACAAGGCTCGGTTCCACAGTATTGCCACAGACACGCAGGTTTTCTGCTTCGTACATTTCGTCTTACTTGTGCTCTCTTCGGTGTTCCGAGTATCTATTTTTGTGTGCGTGAGTTCCGTTAAGGTTCCACGATTATGCACGTATCCCTGCCAAGTCTGTGAGTGATCAGTTTAAGTTATCTTCGTTTTATTGTCTTGGCCGAGTCTGCCAAGACGTGATTTCTGCTTCGCCATTGCGGATGGCTACATCGGGCGAGGTCAACGTCCCAGCTCTTGCTTCTGATAACGATTTTCCTCCTCATCCACCAATGGCGGACTTGCTCCGACAAGCCCCTCCTCTCCTAAGCGTAGTTCAGCTATCCTATCAGCTAATCCTACTTCTACGTTACTGAGTGGTGACCACCAACCTTTCCAGCAGGTGACAGAAGAGGTAATGGACGTTTCACTTTCGTCGGTTGTCTCTACGTCATCACACTGCCCAGCCATTCCATATGCAGCCGTCCTTTCGAATAAATCTTCTCCATCTTTTGCGTCGGCTTCTATCAAAGGCTCTTATCAGATGAAGTGTGATGCTAAATCCAACTTCTTCGTCTCTCTTCCAGCAACTTCGCCAGCTGGTCAACACTTCCTTAGTAAAGTTGATCTCGGCGTTGCCTTCCCTGCTCTTGCCAATACTAAGCTCACTGCGTGCAGCACTTCGTTTACTCTTCCCGAAGTCAGCCGTCACACACGTAGGCCGGAAAGATGGCAAAGTACCGCATATTTCTCAGATTCCAAATTTGCACTTCAAGTTGTAAATGATGGACTTTCTATTGGTGACCGCCATATTAATGCTGATCCTATCTCCCACATGCCTACTGTTCTGAGTTTTACCCCAGTCCCGCCAGAAATATCTGACTAACTTAACTGATGTTCTAGCAAGTACAGCAACAAAACAAGAAGAAAAAACTTTGGAGAAATGTCTTTTAAAACTATTTTATTTTGAATTCAGTACACCTATATTACGAATACGGAGATGCCTTCCAGTTAATTTTTACATAAATGAATAAAAGTGAACAATTCCATCACAAACGATGAATCCCTAAAACGTTTAAATTCCATTGAGCTACAGCGCGCTGCGCCTCTTAGAGGGACATAAAATATAAAAACATTTGGAGCGCGAATAAAATGCCCGGATAGGAAAGAATACAAAGTTAAAGAAAAATATTAGAGTTTTAGAATCATACGGTTTCCCTTTAAGAATGGAAGTTGTAAACTACCTGCTGACCTGAACACCACCACCAAAAACACAAACGTCAGGAAGCGGAAGAGTGTAGGGATAGAGGGAGGCTATAATAAAAATAAATACTGCACACCGAAAAGAGTTCTAAGAAACAAACCCCAGTTTTTCACTTAGATGCCCTTAAAAGGGCCTTTTTGTGAATTTGGTTTTTCCTAACTTGCTCGCAGGTGCGAAAACGACTTTGCGAACGTCAGGGATACAGGGGATTTCTAAGTTTTGGACTTAAAAATAATTTCAGTATTTTCGCAATATTCGAACAACCCAACATAAATTCCATTTTAACAGGTCTCCTTTTCTTTGATTTTAATTTATATTAAAGAAAAGAAGCTGCAGCTATACTAATGCTTACACTTTAATTCAGCTCAGAGGTTTGCTGAAAGCGTAAAATTTTTGACTAGAGAATTTAAAGTGCGTGTGATTAACAAGCAAAAAATGCTATGTGGTAAGCACTAGTTTTATCATTTACGCTTTTCAACCGTAGGTTCAAGAAGCGTATATGCTCCAGCTTTGTCCATCTGTCTTTCCGCACAACTCGTGTAAAAATGGTTCAATTTCGATGAAATTTTAGTATGTGGTAAGAAACAACTTGGGAACGAACCCTACTGAAAATGGGCGAAATGGGACCAAAGGTCAGGACATAAGAGCGGAATCCATTTCATCGCTCTTATGCATCATAACTTATGTAAAAATACTTCAATTGCGATAAAACTTAATAATGTTGTTTCGGAAGTATACTGAACCGGTTCTGTTGAATATCATCGAAATGGGGTCAAAGGGCAGGTCACAGGAGCGAGATTTATTTCACAGCCATTATCCTCATAACTTGAGTAAAAATGCTTCTATTGCGACAAAACTTTAGTAGTATGTTTCGGAGGTATACTGAACAAATAGTCAGGGAAGGGAGAAGAGTTTGTCTAAACGCGATTTCTGGTATGTTGGAAAGCGTATCATAATCAATGCATTGCATGATTTTACTAACTTGTTTGACTAAGTCTTTTAGCTTTAATTATAGGCATGAGGCATCCGTGTAGCTTCATATATTTTGCAATAGTCTCAGCAATATGTTTATTCCAGTTAAGGTCATGGCCCATGGTCTGGCAAAGATATTCGACTTATTTTACCCAGGGTATATTTTGTCCGTAAAATTCAATCTCAAAGTTTGGGTTGCAGTTCATTTTTCTCCTAAAAAAAATTTTCTGTGGTTTATCTGTGTTAATTTTTATTTTCCATTCAAGGAAATGTTTGTTTTGCATAATATTGCAGCATAAAAGCTGCCCAATTCTAATTTTTTTGACGTATATGCTATCGCTGTATCGTCTGCATATAGAGCAATTGTCAAATTTTTATTTTTAAGGTTAGGGAAATCTGAGGTAAAAATGGAATATGGGGTTGGTGCCAAAACACTGCCTGGTAGCCCTCCTGCTTCTGTTTTTCTCAGCGAGGATATTTTTTCCATTCAGTTTTACACAGAAAGTTCTGTTTTCCAAGTAGGATTTAAATAATTCCCATGATCCAAATTTAAAAGTCATTGGCAATCATTTAAAAAATAGTTGCTTTATGTGATCATTTGTTAAATGCTTTGGTAATATCAAGAAATATTGCCGCCGTATGCATTTTATTAATAAAACCTTCATAATTCACTTCAGCTACTCTGGATAGCTGATGCACAGTCGAAAAAAGTATATTTTTAGCTTCCTTGCACGTACGGTATAATAGAAAATTCATCACGATATTTTGTTGTAATAAAAACAATTTTCTCTAAAATTTTGCACGTCGTTGACAGTAGAGAAATTGGCTGTGATTTTCAGGAAGAGCTAAATTTCCACCTGGTTTTGGCAATAAAATTACTTCAGCTGTGTGGAAAATAATATAGCTCTAGGACCGCATTATAAATTTTTCTGAGGGTTTCCACGTATGCATATGACAGCCTTGTCATAACTTCGTTATTTATTTCATTTTTACCGGTGCCTTTTACTTTTTAATTTCTTAATATAAAAAAAAATTCTTTCTCTTTTATTGGAAGTGGGTTTTCAAAATTTGGTGGGAGATGGTTTTGGTTAAAAAGCTGTTTTCTTCCGTCATCAGCCTCGTGTATGGTAATAGAAATTTTCTCCATAGTTGATTAGACTTAGTGATTTTTAATTTCAAAGCAGCATTGAGTAGTGGAACAGAATAAGTGCCGCCCCTGTGGCGCAGTGGTCTACGGCGCTGGCCTCTGATCATTCGTCCGTAAGGGGTCCGGGTTCTAATCCCGGCCAGGCATGGATGTTGTGTTTGTCTTACGGCACTGGTTCTCTCCCTTCTCTGGAACCAGTGACCCTAAATTAGGGACGGGCGACTGCTTATAGCCCACTGAGTTGCTCACGGTGGTCGTTAAACCTCCAATAAAAAAAAAACGGAATAAGTAAAAAATGTTCGTGGAAAATTAGTGTATTCCATATATTATGCTACTTTTTGGGGGATTCTAAGGATATGCTTAACGGCTGCAACGGGTAACTGAGTAACACCGGAGTTAGAAAGTTAGGTTGCCAAATGACTCAAGCCTAACGCTCTGCCTGAATCGGTACGCTTCATTTTCTCAAAGAATTATGTGTTCATCATAGGAAGCCAAAAATCCTTGCATAATTTTTCAAAAAAAAAGCTTCATTATGAAAACCTAAAAATCTCTTCATCAGCCTCCTCCCCTCGAAAAAAAAATTTCATTTGTGTCGAAAAACCTTACAAGACTGTAAAATATGTAGCACCGTAATATAACATGCTCTTCCTTCCGATGCTTCCCTTGAGCTGGGAATGAATAAAGCAGATTCCATATTGTTCTCCTTAGTTGATAACATCGTAGCTACAAAGTGTCTTTTGCATGTGACTAAATGCGGTTACGTGTGTGTGTGTGTTTTAATGATGAAATATCGTCTTATAAATTTTAAAAGAAAGAGATCCATTTGACATAGGGTACATGACTATCTATTTTGACACTTTCCATTTTTTCTATTTCTTATTTAAATTTCGTTTATCTCTCCGTTACACTTCCTGAAATTCATGTCATATCTGAACTCCCAAATGATTTGTCTCTATGTAAACATGATGAAATACAATCGCGCAGCTCTGAGTTCGATGATTCGCAGGTGGTCAGGTTATTCTCAGAGTTAGTTTAGCTTGCTTTTTCAACGATAGTTTGTACTTGTGATAAGTTGTAATTAGTTATTAATACTACGCGTAACGGCTACTGAATTAGAAACATTTGTTCAATACCGGGTTTAACCTCCTTTAACTCGAATTACAGCACGTATTCGGCTTTGCATAGATTCCACGGTGTGTTAGAGCGCATCTACGTCTGCAGCATACCGGACAGGCCTTTTACAGTGTCAGATTTGACAGAAGAGTATTTTGCTCCTGGATCTGGTTTTCTAACATGTTCCATATATTCTCAAAGGGGTGTTTCTCTCTGGTACTCCGGGCATCTAAATTTCCTATGGTGCTGCGAAGAATTGAAAAGTATTATTGGGGCCTATTATGTTTAAATATTTGAGGGGGTTCGTACATTTTTCAGACTGCTTCCTACGACAATAGTAAAGTAAATACTAAAAGTTTATCACACAGTATTTAAACTTGGTAGTACATGTAATTGCTTAACACCCATAAATGTTTAACACTTAATAGAGCATGTGCTTTCGCACATGTCGACTGACATCAATCAGCGCCCTCTGGCGGCAAGACTGTGCATAAGAAAGGGACGAAAAAGCATGAATCATGGTTCTCAGATTTAAAGCTACATAATTGAAAAATAATTCTTCCAATTCGGCTAATGAGAGCAAATATGTGTCTACAAACTAATATTTCTAGAGAAATTGCTCACTTTTGTATCACGCTTCGTACGAAAAAAATGTTCTAAAGCGCATATTTCTAATGCAATGCTGCCAACCACCTACATAACAAGGAACTAATTTCTTAATGCACTCCGAAAAGAAATTAACTTGTTTAGAATTCTCATTGGATAGAGGGTCATAATATATTTTATTACAGTAGGGATACTATTAAAAGGAAATATTCAGCTGTGGGCATTTTCAAGGTGATAGTCTTCGTCTTGAAATGGAGAGGTTTATTCAATAAATGAAAATTCTTTGTTACCTATTAAAAGTTTTGAAAGTGCTTACCCTGCGAGAAAGGTTATAGGCACGAGTCATCCACTTCGAAGAAATAGTGATATGCTAGTAACGTGCGCCTCTCATACCATTCAAAATTAAAAAAGAAAGGAATAGAAACTTAATTCAGTAATAGGTTGGATGAATAAAAACTGAAATGTTTAAAGAGCCGAAAAACTGAGAAAGTAATTTTAAGTGAGGATAACAGTTAAAAACAAGCATTGTCATTTAACGCAACAAAGAACAATTAAGGATAAGACAGTATCGAATCAGAATCTACAAGATAAACAATGAAAAAATGCAGAAAAGAAGATTCTTGTCATGTTTATTATTGCAAACTACGAAAATGGTGCTGTGTTGATCTTCTTTTAGCAACTTCTAAATCTACTTTTGTTTCAAACGCTTCACTGCATCTTGAAGTTGTGAAATAAAGCATGATAATGACATTGAAGAAGAGCATAGAATTATGCTCACAATTTCTTTTCCCATCAAATGAAATTTTTTGTACGTTCCCTGGGGAAATGTTAAGTGTACTAGTAGCAGATATTCCTTGATATCTTACAGAGTGCAAACAGTGGATAGGAAAAAATTCTCAATGAAGCACTACATTTTCAAGGTATTTACGGAACGCGTAAGCTCGACAGTCCTTGTATTAGAAAATAACTATACATTCAGAAAATCTTTATGCTTATTTTATAGTAAAGTCTATTTATTCTTTTTTTTTACAGCTGAAAATCACGTAACGCGAATCCTGGAATTTCCTTTTCGTAATAAAATACGTAATATGCTACTGATATTGGTCGAGAGCAAGCGTACACGTACCAAAAAAACCTACACATGTGCTTTCCATGTACACTACTGTTTGAAAAAATTGCAACACCGAGGAACAAATCGCACAATTCAAATGAAATTTATATCACAGATTCTTCATTTTACAGACGATAACTGATTACATTTGCCGAGCTTTACAATATTTTTTGCTTCACAACTCAGTATTGTGTGAAGCCACCTCGAACAACAATAACAGCATCTACACGGCGTGGCATTGAATGGAAGATGTTTTTAATATTATCCTAGGGAATAGCCTGCGGTGCTGCTTCTATGCGAGACCAACATTTTTGGTGACTGGCGGAGGAGTTTGACGGGCCAGTCACTTAGCTACAATGTCCCAGACATGTTCAATCCGCGACATATCCGACGAACGTACAGGCCAGGGAAGAAACTGTTGTGATTTTTAGAGGTGGAAACATTAAATTAATAAAGAACACTAACACCGCAATTACTCGGCACGCAGTAGTAAAATACTTTTCGCTTTTCTTCATTCATGGTAGAGGAATGTAAACTTAACAGTAAAATACACTGCTGGCCACTCAAAATGCAACACCAAGGACACGAGATAGCAAAGCCAGATTTACTGGACACATAACAGATAAAAGGACGAAACGATTGAGCTTACAGGTCCAAGCGAACTTGCGGAACACGCAGACATCAACAGTTCGTGTGGCCCCCACGGATGGCAATAACGGCCGCTACACGCCGCGGCATCGAACGAAAGAGGCTTTGGATGTGGGCTTGTGGTATGTCGGTCCAGGCTGCTTCCACAAGTTGCTACAGTTCATCAGGCGTAGCCGCGGGTGGTGCTTGCCGGGCCACTCGGTTGCCGATCAGCGAACAGACGTGTTCGATGGGCGACATATCGGGAGAACAGGCGGGACACGGCAGCAGTGACACCTGGTGGGTCGTGAAGAATTGTTGCACGATGCGTGCCCCGTGCGGGCGCGCATTGTCCTGTTGAAACGTGGCCGCTGGCAGGTCTTGCAGGTAAGGGAGGACTACAGGCTCCAAAACGTCGGAGATGTAGCGGTGGCTGTTGAGTGTACCTGCGATGCGTAACAGAAGGGTGCGGGTGTCATATCCAATTGCGCCCTAAACCGTAACGCCAGGCGACGGACCGGTATGGCGATGCATAATGCAGGTGCCACACAGTCTCTCGCCGCGGTGCAGCCACACGCGGATCCGACCATCGTGGTGTTGCAGGAAAAAGCGGGATTCTTCGGAAAAGACCATGTCGTGCGATTCCGTAGTCCAGGTGCGTCGTTCAACTGCCCACTGCCGCCGCACTCGTCGGTGGTGTAACGTCAATGGTAATCGGAGCAATGGGCGCCGTGCGACAAGTCCCCGCTCCTGCAGACTACGTCGAACGGTACGTGCTGACACAGGTTGTTGCGCAACACACCCTAATTCCTGCGCTAACGTTCGTGATGTGGCGGTGCGAGCCGTCAATGCCCGCCGCACAACATGCTGGTCCTCTCGTCCGGTGGTGTGCCGCGGCTGCGGCAATCACTCGCGTCGGACCGTCCCTCCTGCAACCACCGAATCCATACTCGCATAACTGTGGCTGGATGTCGTCCCACACGGGTGCCGATGTCTTGGTACGATAAACCGCTGTCGCGGTAAGCCACTATTCTTCCTCTGACGAACTCCGAAACGTGCTGGAATGACTGCCGTATTGTGCGACGAGGCATTAGGAAACTTCCCGTGCACAGGTTCGGCAGCACAACACACTTCCGCTGCTTACACCCCGCCTTCTGTGCACCCTTCTTATAGTGCTTCTTGGGTGCGTGTCGGGTGCACATGATTTGCATATGCCCTGCAATGCTAATCGTTTGCATGTCCTCTCGCGGGCGACGCATGCTGCGAATTTCAGGCCAATCGGATGCTTCCTTCTTGGTGTTGCATTTTGGGTGGCCAGCAGTGTAGAACAGATGACTTCATGCTAGCAATAATAAATTCATATACAGACCTGAGTTGTATGCAGATATTTAATAAAAACTATAAAAGTAGACATAATATCCGTTAGATGAAATACATCGACAAGTAGATAGACTATTACTGGAACTAAGGATGATTCGAACGGACGCGAAGAGACTCCATGTTTGCTGGACAAAAGATCACTTCAGTCGCGCACACACAATCTCTGTGCTGGTGGACAGAAACCACGTTCATAACATCATGAATAGTATCACAATTTAAAGATTAGGAACATCTTGCGTAAATAGTTTCCTTCCTTAATTAAAAGAGGAGCAGTTCTATTTGAAAGAAAATACACGCAGAACTTCATTGACACACCACCGCACACAAGCAAAGAACGACAGCAGACGGTAACCAGAGAAGGTTCTCGTCTCAACTTCACTTACGTCACAGATCACGAGAGAGATCCACGCGTCGTGACGTTTCAAAGTACGTGTAGTTTAGTACACAACAGCTGCGCCTGTTACGTGGCAATTCATTTGGAGCGCTGTAAAAATCCCGTCTGACGATCTGCGTTTTTATCGCTGAGAGGCGATAAAAAAATTCCAACAAAAACGATATCTGCCGTTCATGGAAGATGTCTTGGACATTTCGGGCAGCATGTGGCCGAGCATTGTCCAGCTGGAATATAGCGCCAGGACAACTCTGAAGGAAGGGTATCGCCTGTGCCTCTAAAACATCCCTGATGTATCGCTGGCTGTTGAGGCTTCCATCAATTCGTATCAGGCGAGATCGTCAATTGAACCCAATGGCGCCCCAAACCTTGTCGTTGGGCTGGTATGACGCTACAAGGTGCCGTTCTCCCCGATGTCTTCGAAAAAGTATGCAACCATCATGGAGCATAAAGTTGAATCGTGACTCGTCAGAAAACACGACCTTCTGCCAATCATCGGAGATATGTCTGTATTAGAGACCCGAAGGCAGCTTGAAGTGTCTGTGGTTGAGGGTCAAAGGAATACGCAGCAAGTGACTGCTAGCTACCAGTCCTCTTATAAATAAATGACTACGAACTGTGCTGAAGGATAAATCCTGACATATGACGGTTTTTCACTGCTGTACTAAAACCGCAGATATCGTTGCGTGATTTCTCGCTGCCATGCGGTAGTGGTGCCTCTCATCCCGTGCAGTAGTGCAATTTCGCGGTCCATTTTCCCGGATTTCTGTACATCCGAGTCTTATCTGTCAACTGACGTCACTTTTGCATCACTGTATTTGTGGTTCGTCCCGTACTAGTGGCAATTTCGCGGTAGGAAAATCCAGCTTCTCTCATCCCAACAATCCTTCCTGGCTCAGTCTGTCAGGTGAGCACAATGCGACCTTCCTCAGCAACAGGGCATAGTGAGGACACAAGAAACAGCCTTTCGACTCAATTTTGGCTCTTCACTGATTGCAACTTCTCGTTTGATGCAGCATTTTATACGCAATACCGGACAGTTCAAAGGGCACGGCTCCGAAACCACATGCGCATTTCACTGACATTTTAATCATTTTCATGTCCCAACTGGTCGTACATATCCGGTAAGTTTCAAGCTAATACCAGCAGTCCTTCATGGTGTGCAATTTTCACAAACAGTAGTGTAAATAAATAGTTTTAAAAACGGATGCGACTTGCGAGAATGTTTAGCAATATTCGTGTCAACATCATGAAACACTTAAAGTTGTTGTAAGATGATGTCTTAAAATGCCGCCCCGGTGGCGCAGTGGTCTAAGCGATGGCCTCTGATCATTCGTCCGAACGGGGTCCGGGTTCGAATCCCGGTGAGGCATGGATGTTGCGTTTGTCTTACGGCACTGGCTCTCTCCCTTCCCTAGAACCAGTGACCCTAAATTAGGAACGGGCGACTGCTTATAGCCCATTGAGTTGCTCACGGTAGTCGTTAAACCTCCAATAAAAAAATGTCTTAAAACTACACTGCTCGACACAGTAAACGCCACATCATGAAGGAAAGCACGAAATGTAACTGAACCATCCAACATATGCAGACAAGCAGGTGGGAAAGAAGAGATTCAATTTCAAAGAGATTACGTGAATGCGGTGGGTGAAGAGACATTGTAATGTAGGATCAGTCAGTTGATCGTATGGCCGATATGCTGGGTTATACTTTCTGCAACACGTTGTGGCAACGAGTGGATAAGTTCGCGGATGGGCTCCCGAAGTATAACTCGCCATGGGTTGTTGACCTGTGTCCAAAATTTATCGGCTTAGTGACGGGGTCGTACAGAGGCGTTAAGTCGTCAGCCAATTACGTCACACACATTATCTATTGAGCAGAAGAAGCCTCGCCGGCTAGCGCAGCCCTTGGATACTTTTTAGGTCCTGTCTTTTTGGCAGTGTACGGACGGGTTTTATCTTGTTAAGATTTGGTACCACGGAGACACGGCAGCAAAAATGGGCTGCACCTCACCGATGTATCGTCGTGCCGTCATTGTACTCACTATGCGTACTGATTGTATTCCAAACCATAACACCAGGCTTAGGAACCATATGGCGTTCATAGATGGTAGCAAAATCAGCGCGGTGAACACTTCGTCCACTGATTCTCAATCGGCGATCGTCATTTCTCAGACAGAAGCGAGACTCGACGGTGAATACAACATGGTTCCATTCGTGCCACTACGCATGTCTGGTGCTGCGTAACCATGCGCGATGATGTCCTGCGGTGAATGGCAATCGTCGCAAAGGCTGGCGATAGCACAAATGTGCCTTAGCCAATCTGAGATTCACAGTCAGTGTCAATATGGAGATGTCCATATAACTGCATGTACACCTAATTGAATGTCTTCCGCTGTGGATTGTGAAGCAACTACGGCTTGCCGTCGAATGCGATAATCGAAGCATTCAGATGTGTACCTACATGCAACAGTCCCTCGCCTCCCCGGTGGCGCAGTGGTCTAAGGCGCTGGCCTCTGATCATTCGTCCATAAGGAGTCCGGGTTCGAATCCCGGTCAGGCATGGATGTTGTTTGTCTTACGGCACGGGCTCTCTCCCTTCCCTTTAACCAGTGACCCTAAATTAGGAACGGGCGACTGCTTATAGCCCATTGAGTTGCTCACGGTGGTCGTTAAACCTCCAATCAAAAAAAAAAGTCCCTCTACGGCCACGCAGAATACCTTCTCAAAACACTGTCGCTACATCTGGCCGACATTTGTTGCGTCATGATGGGTTTTTGCCGTGATGCGACACCGGAACTAGCCAGCCACATGCAGCTCTTGTAACGTATACTCTAGATTCACTTTCCTTTTGATTTTTACTATCTCTGGTTATTTTATTTTACTATGTAAATTATCTTCTTACTGAACGAGATGTTATTTCACCCGCTGAATGAGATCTGGCAATGAGTGTAAGTCATGACGTGGTGGTCGGCAGTATAAATAGGCGCGTTGAACGATATGTAGGGAGAGCTTTTTGTTGATGTGCGTAGAGAGAGCTGTTGTTGTATAGAGAGAGCGGTTGCTTATGTGCGAGAGAGCTTTTTGTTGATGTGCGTAGAGTGAGCTGTTGTTGTACGAAGTGAGCTGTGATTTATGTGTCAGAAAGTTGTTGTTGTATAAAGAGATCTTCGTTTATGTGAGAGCGAGAAGTTTACCAAATAAAAGATTGTCGTTGTAAGTACGTTTTTCTCAGTTCATAGTTTTGTCAGATCTCTGTCTGGCTGTTAGGTTTATTTCATTAGTTGATTATTATTAACAACCAGCATAAGACTTTATTCATCTTAATTACTACTACAACATTACTAGCAGTTAAAAGCTTGTTCATTATTATTACTACACTACTAGCAGGAAAGTTTATTCATGATATAATTAATAACACAACAACCATTAGTAGTAGAAGAAGCATTAGCTTAGAAGAAGCGTGATATTCATTATAATTAGCTTAGTAGTAAAAACAATATTCATTATAATTGGCGCCCGAACTTTTCTCGGACACGAGGTCTTGACAATTATTACCCATGTCTTCACTACCTGAGACAACTTCAATTTTTCACCCTGAGGCAAGTTTCGATGGTGATGGTGTTTTTGACAATTTGCAAAGAAGCCTGTGGATCTCACTTTGATATGAATGATCTACACGTACCCAGGCATTCTTCACAAATTCGTAATGCACCAGCTTCCTATTACTCTGAGTCGCGGGTCGTACCTGAGGGAGTTCAATCCTCTCAGCGAAGCAGAATGCTTGCCCATTTCGTGCCGCATGCAGCAAAAATTCATTTCAATGGGTTGGAGGGATCCTTAAAATTCCTCGAAGATTTGGAAGATCATTTTGATCTCTATAATATTCCTCAAGACTGCAAAGTACAAATCGCAGGCACTTGCTTGAAGGATACCGCTAAGACCTGGTATCGGCAGTGGAGAGTGTCGAACTCGGATTCTCATTATGAGAATTTCCGAGCAGAATTTTTGGAGGTCTTTCCTTTCGGCCTCAGTCGAGCTAGCCTTGCACAACAACTTTTTTCTCGTCAGCAAGGACCCAACGATAGCCCTGTTGCATTTGCGTTGGAAACAACACGCTTATATAACTTATGGGATTCACATGCCAGTCATGTCGACATGTTGGATACCCTATTGCAGCAGCTCGACCCATTTCTACAAGATTTTCTTGAGGTTCGACACCCTGCTACAATTCATGAATGCCTTCGCCTCATACGAACGTATGAAGAGCGACACGGCAAACATGGTTCAACTCACCATGCTCGGGCACCCCGCGAGGCTTATTACGAAAACCCTCAGCGGCATAATAGGCCTAATAACTTTCAGCGCGAGCATACACAAGTGCACGCCCAAGCTTCATACGTTCCACCACACAGAAGAGTGGCAAACCAACCGCGAGTTTCTGAACAATCTTCGGGATATCGTACAAATGCACAGTATGCTCGACCCCGTTCCAATCCGCAGCATTCGGAACGTTTTCATGCTCAGGGCAATAATGACTTTTCTGCCCGTGCTGAGGGAAGAAGTAATAGATATGAAAATGTCAACAGGCATGCGGAGCTCCCGCAGCAGGTTTCACGCAGTTTTCCACATCGTGAAAATTTTCCCGATACCCGGCAGGGTCGAGGTTTCAGACCGCATAATAATCCAACCAGGAATCCTTTAAACTTCCAAAGGAAGTAGACCAAGGGTCGGTCCTGCTTCCTGATACCAAGCATTCTGACCCTAAAACAGTATTAGTGACTGTTCAAACTCCTCAGTTGCCTGATGTGTTCTTGACAATTGAAGATATTATTGTCGAGACTGGTTCTGAAATATCAGCCCTAAATACGAAGTTTTGCACTGACAATTTTCCTGCAATACTCGTTCAGCTTGCGACGCAGTATTTGCGAGGTGCAAATAACGAAATCTTCAGTATCACAGGAACTGTCACATTATCTCTAGGGCTGGGAAAGGCTCGTTTTAAGCATTCTTTCCTGCTTATAGACGAACTACCTGTTAAATGTCTAATGGGAATGGACTTTATTAATACGTTTCAAATAACTCTGAATTTCGTACAACATGTGATTTCCTTTCCGGAACCTGTCGAAATGATTCCTACGGTCCCTATGGATATAACGAGTTTGTTATTGAGTAACCAATTGAATGAGAGGCAACGAAACCAGCTTTCTCTACTTTTGCAGGAAAGCCCTGGTTTATTTTCTGATCAACCTGGTTTCACACAGGTGGTTTATCATGTCATTGACACTGAGGGTTCGAAACCGATTGCGACGAAACCTTACCCTTGTGCTCCACATAAGAAACAGGAAATGCAACGTCAAATTTCTGAAATGATTAAACAGGGCATAATAAGGGAATCAACAAGCGTATGGTCTGCTCCTGCCTTTTTGGTTCCAAAGAAACAACCCAATGAATTTCGTTTCGTGACAGATTTCCGCAAGCTCAACCAAGTCACAAAAACGATCAATTATCCACTACCTGTCATGTCGCATATTTTGCATGACCTGTCATCAACTAAATGGATGTGAACCTTGGATTTGGCGAGTGGATATTGGCAGGTGGCAGTACATCCGGACTCTGTCGATAAAACAGGCTTTGTGACTCGTTTTGGAGCTTATGAATACCTACGTATGCCCTTTGGACTAGCTTCTGCACCTGCTACTTTCCAAAAGCTTATGGATACGGTTCTCAGACCTGTTCTGGGTCCCCATGTGCATGTATATTTGGATGACATTATTATTACATCCGAGACTTTTGACGAGCACCTTTCTCTGCTCAAACAGGTGTTCCAACTCATATACAATGCTGGCTTGACGTTAAAACCTAGTAAATGCCAGATAGCGAGGGACGAGATTGTATATCTGGGGTTGAAAATCACTCCCCACGGCTTATTTACGGATAATGAAAAAATTAGGCCTATTGTTGACTTTCCTCGGCCTAAAACAGCAAAAGAACTATCACGCTTTCTGGGAATGACCGGATGGTATCAGCAGTTCGTCCCCGCTTATGCTACAATCTGTGAGCCATTGTATACTTTGAAACGTAAATACAAGAAGTTTGTTTGGACACCTGAGGCTAACGCTGCGTTTGAAACACTGAAGTCTGCGTTGACTCAGCCTCCTGTGTTGGCTTTCCCGGATCATACTAAGGAATTTGATATTTATACTGACGCATCCGGAGTTGGTCTTGGTTTGCGTTTTGTCACAAGCTGGGCATCCAATAGCTTTTGCGTCTCGTACTTTATCCAAAGCTGAACGCAATTATTCAGCTACGGAACGTGATAGTCTTGCGGTTGTGTATGCTCTTGACAAATTTCAATGTTATCTTAACGAATTGGCAGTTAATATAATTACGGATCATTCTGCCCTTCAGTATTTGAATTCTGCTAAGCACCTACCTCAAAGACTTATGAAGTGGGCTCTGAAGTTACAAGAGAGCAATATCAAAATTTCGTATCAGCCAGGTCATAAGAATCAATTACCGGACGCATTGTCTTGCGTTCCGATTAGTGGGGTCCCCACAGAAACTACTCCTGGATGTCAGCCTTTACTTCTAATAGCTGATATAACATCCAGAGAGCAGATAATGGCAGAATTAATAAATGATCCAGATTTTGGGGATATCTATAATTTTTTGCTTGCGGGTTCGCCCCTACAAAGTGATCCTTCTCTGGCTGGAAGGTCACGGCATTTTGAAGTCATAGAGGGTCTTCTTTACTATACGAAATCTCGGACTACTAGGGCAGAGTTTCGCCCATGTATTCCGCGAACCCTTAGAATGGCCCTTTTAAACGAATTTCATGACAAACCTCTTGCAGGCCATTTAGGTATTCGCAAGACCCTTTGTAAATTGCGGGATGTTGCCTATTGGCCTGGCATGTACCAAAGTGTGCTCGCATACGTTCAATCATGTCACTTGTGTCAGATTAATAATTACCGTAATGTAAGACCGGCCGGTCACTTGAAATCTAGTTCAAGTTCTCATGTTTTTGACATTATTTCAATAGATTTATTGGGACCTTATCCTTTATCTGTTAAAAACAAAGCTCGTTACGTTTTAGTATTAACTGATAATTTTTCTAAATGGGTTGAAGTTTTTCCCATTAAAGCCGCTACGGCTGAAGTTATTTGTAATGTATTAATTAATGAAGTATTCTCTAGATATGGTGCACCTAATAAAGTAGTTTCGGATAATGGTTCCCAATTTATTTCTGACATTTTTGAAAGAATGTGTGCGAGACTACACATTAAGCATAAATTCATTTCCCCATATCATCCCCAGAGTAATGCTGCGGAACGAGTAAACCGCACGCTAGTGAAAATGATTGCTACATTTGTCATGGATCATCACGAGCGATGGGATGACCATCTTGAGCTTTTTCGTTCGCCCTCCGCTCGTCTGTTCACGAATCTGCTAAAATTACTCCTGCAGAACTTTTTCTGGGTCGCAAAATTAAAACCCCTTTTGAAAATTTAACGGGGATTATCGACGAACTAAACCAGCGACCAACTCCGCAATCAGTACGAATGATGGCTGAAAAAGCTCGTGTTGCAATGCTAGGAGCACAAGCGGCTCAAGCAAGATATTATAATACTAGGCGTAGGGAACCAGATCTTGTCGTTGGAGATCTCACTCTCGTGGAAACGCACTTCCAGTCTTCTGTTTCTCATACTTTTGTGAAGAAATTTACACCCAGCTACGAAGGTCCATATCGGGTGGCAAATGTGTTTGAAAATAACATTGTTCTTGAAAAACCTGACAATCAATCTCAATACGTACACGTTGCTCAGTGTCGCAAGTATCATGAACGAAATATTGATTTTATAATCAACCCTACTCAACCTTCTGTTCCACAGACTCAAGAGTCTATATCTCACGATCAACCTCCAGAAATTTTGGACGAACCAACAAACATTTTTGAAGAATCTCCAGTGATTTTTTTCTTCACCCTCCCCTCCTCAAGACGGGTTTCCAAACACGCAACCTGATTCTCCCATGAGACGAAGGCTCGAATCAAGTTCTTCAAATACTAGTATCGTTCCTTTCCCTCCAACCATTGCCAAGACTATTGCTGCACCATTTCCTGATAACTCTGCACCAACACAAGCTCCTACTTCCTTGAATACCTCGTCAGAGAGTATTCCTATAGGCAGAAATAAACATCGCCCTGCACGACCACTAAATTACAGCAGCGACTCAGAGGCTTCAGATATTTCGGATTTATCAGTTATGAACAATAATTTGACTATTCCTAAACGTCAAACACCAATTACAAACCGTCCAGCACCACCAAAACCAGGTCAAAAACGTAACTTGTCTCCCCAATCTACTTCGCCGCAACAGCGACGAAGGCAGAGATCCTTGCATCCGCCCGGGTTTTGCCCCTGGAACCTACGCTCAGGGCAAACAGGGCCGATGCATGCTGCTACTCTCATGCCACGAGGGAGAAAGCGAAAGCAACCGATGTGGGCGGAGCCACGTCTGTCCAAAAGAATGCTGGAAGGACACCACGGGCCCCAGCACAAAGGGACTACATATCAAAAGCCTGAGGGATTTCCGAGCCAACGGACTTCAGCCGTTCCTGACCGTTCCTGTCAGCCGCAGAGATTTCCTGACCGACGGACTTCAGCCGTTCCTGACCGTTCCGGTCAGCCGCAGGGATTTCCAGACCGACGGACTTCAGCCGTTCCTGACCGTTCCTGTCAGCCGCAGGGATTTCCGGACCGATAGACTTCCGTTCCTGTCAGCCGCCGGGATTTCTTGACCGACAGAATACAGATGTTCCAGATCCATTCAAATCCTTGAAACGCTCAACGCCACCTGAATTTACCAGTCCGATTAGGCCTGGAAAACGTTATCGTACTAGAGTTTTTTTATGCGTCCTCGAGATAAGTAAGTTCTCGTGGACAGGTTCTTTTCTCCGTTTGTTGTTTTTCCTGCACGACCAGTTGGCGTGTCAGAATTTCTTTTTTTCGTGTGGCCCTATGCATTCTTTTTTTGTATATATGTGTTTTTTTTATATATATCTTCTATGTCCATCTACTAATCCAATTTTTTTTATATATATATCTATGTGCTTAGGGGTAAAATAATAAAATTGTTACTTTTAGGCAGCTCCAGGCAATCTTCGCTGCTGATACAGTTGGTGTGTATTCAACGATAATATGAGAACGTAATTTGAAATTAAAAAAGTGATTCCTGCTAGGCAGAATAAAAGGAAGGTATGCCAATGCAGGTTTGTTTTGTTCACGTATACAAAGTGTTTCACAGACGAATACAGATTTCTTGATTTTGTCATGCCAAGTTTGAGATTGTACATACTGCTGCCACCAAAACAACAAAACAAAAAAGAGGTCGATAAACCACAATCAACGAAGTGTAAGACTTACACTCCAAAATTGATAGGTTTTTCGAAAAAAAAAAAAATTAAGGGGGAGATGATGTAACGTATACTCTAGATTCACTTTCCTTTTGATTTTTACTATCTCTGGTTATTTTATTTTACTATGTAAATTATCTTCTTACTGAACGAGATGTTATTTCACCCGCTGAATGAGATCTGGCAATGAGTGTAAGTCATGACGTGGTGGTAGCCAGTATAAATAGGCGCGTTCAACGATACGTAGGGAGAGCTTTTTGTTGATGTGCGTAGAGTGAGCTGTTGTTGTTGTACGAAGTGAGCTGTGGTTTATGTGTCAGAAAGTTGTTGTTGTATAAAGAGATCTTCGTTTATGTGAGAGCGAGAAGTTTACCAAATAAAAGATTGTCGTTGTAAGTACGTTTTTCTCAGTTCATAGTTTTGTCAGATCTCTGTCTGGCTGTTAGGTTTATTTCATTATTTGATTATTATTAACAACCAGCATAAGACTTTATTCATCTTAATTACTACTACAACATTACTAGCAGTTAAAAAGCTTGTTCATTATTATTACTACACTACTAGCAGGAAAGTTTATTCATGATATAATTAATAACACAACAACCATTAGTAGTAGAAGAAGCATTAGCTTAGAAGAAGCGTGATATTCATTATAATTAGCTTAGTAGTAAAAACAATATTCATTATACCCTATGATGAAGCCTCTGTTAAAGGTAACCATGTGATTTCAAGATTATCGATAACTTCCCCAGGCATTTTCACTCCGTACAATTGCTTTCGCCACAGAGATCACTCCGATGCAGTGGTTCCCAGGTGAAAATGACCCATGTTACCTGCGCCCAGCCATTTTGCCTTCCTAGCGTGTTACATGATTAGTTCGCAACTGCAATCATTTACATAATCCCATTGCCGCCCCAGTGGCGCAGTGGTCTAAGGCGTTGGCCTCTGATCATTCGTCCGTAAGGGGTCCGGGTTCGAATCCCGGTCAGGCATGGATGTAGTGTTTGTCTTACGGCACTGGCTCTCTCCCTTCCCTGGAACCAGTGACCCTAAATTAGGGACGGGCGACTGCTAATAGCCCATTGAGTTGCTCACGGCGGTCGTTAAACCTCCAATCAAAAAAAAAAAAATAATCCCATTATCGACACATGTCCACCAACGTGCATGGTGCTCACACAAATACTTCATGGCTTGAAATTTTCTACGTCGAGCAGTGTACAAACATGAGAATCCAAATTTTGACATTTCAGGCTTGGCTACTACTGCATGTATCAAGCAGGAAGACTACCATAGAATGTCTAAAATCCTAGCAAGCGTATTTCATGCATCTTCGGCAATGTTTCACGACGAAGTGGGTCTCACACATTTTAAAATCTGAACCTGAATCTAGTGCATTTCACTCCTCTTGGGTAATATTGCATTTATCATAAAGCAAAAGGCTTAAAATAGTAATCAGACAAATGAACATTTATCACATCTTGGTTTGTGTTGCATATAGCAAACACGAATTGGGTCGCTAAACGCCAGTAACCTGAATTCAGGGTATTATTTCGCATCGCTTTTGGAGTAATGTTGTATGCATTAAACACAAAGTGTGCAAGTAAATCTAAATATCCAAACCCGAAGTCAGAACATTTGGCACTTCTTGGTTAGTGTTTCACTCGTCAAACACCAAGTTTTCTGCAAATGGCCTAAAACTCCAGTTCTAAGCCTTTTACCCATCTTGCGATATTCTTCTAGGCATTAGACGTAAAGCGTACTAATGCCGTCCCGGTGGGGCAGTGGTTTAAGCCCTGGCCTCTGACCATTCGTCCTTGAAGGGTCCGGGTTCGAATCCTGGTGAGACATGGATGTTGTGCTTGTCTGACAGCACTGGCTCTTTCCCCTCCCTGGAACCAGTGGCCATAAATTAGGTACGGGCGACTGCTTATAGCCCACTGAGTTGCTCACGGTGGTCGTTAAACTTTCAATCAACAACAACGAAGCGCACTAACACGGATCGAGTTCGTTTCTACACCTGTTGGGTAATATTGCATGTACCAAACCCGAATTGGGCCAAAAATGCTTGAATTCGTAATCAGAAGCCAAAGCATTGCACATCTATTGCATAGTACTGTATGTCACAAGCACTAAGCGGACCGCAAAAGGCATAAAATCAACATAGAACTAAAATTGTGACTGCGCGATTTTCAGTTATCGCACAGCATTTTATAAATTGCTTAAAGTCAGGAAAGTCAGGAGAAGAAAAATTTAAGACCGAAACTTTTATTTTCCCGAAACAGTCTTTAGAACTCAGAACAATATTGCGACACTACACCCGTGAACTGAAGCTTCCGAAATTGAGTTATGAGTGTACTTTAAAAACATTCAGCTGAAAAAAAAAATTGAACGTTTGGTGCAATTTCGTGTAGAGCCAGCTGTGCTCTTGATTCTTAAATGGCTGAGGATAAAATATATTGCAGCCAAACGAAACCAAATCTATGACACGCGCTGAAACGATACATGTGCTGCCAGAAGAACATAATATTCTGGTAGAACTATTCTGAAGTGTCTTATAGCGAAACAGAGGCCAAAAGCATTAAAATCCACTTTTTGACGCTTAAGTTGAAAACAAGTTTTTTTAATTGCCTTTTTAAGTATTCTGTTCTTTTCGGTGCTTCACTGGCTTGATGAAATTCGTATTTTTGCAGTGGTTCCCTATCTGAACTGTGTTTTTGCAGTATAGCAGCTGCATCGAGAAATTGCCGTATGAGTGAAATGTAAACAAAACGGTAGTCCTTTTGATATCACTTTACGAAAAAGGTGCTAATGTTTAGACTGGACTGAGAGCAAACTGAGCAACTTCAATTACAACTCCGGTTGCAAATGGCTTCACGTTAACCCCAATTACAAACGTTTGGAGAAACACATCTATACAGTACGTCAATTTAACAAATGTTAGTATGCACCAGTCGCGAGAAAAGAAATGGATGTAAAACCTTGGTGTCTGACATTGTATGTTTCCCATTTCCACTTCTAATTTCGTTGCAATATCTTCATTGGTGTTAATATTATTAAAGAAATGTCTGGTTCGGTAGCGAGTGGGACACCCTGTACAAAAATAATTTTTTGTTTTGTCTTCTGAAAACAATAACAGATCTGAGCCCCACACCCGAGGAAAATAGCGTCTTTGAAAGTGACTGAAGATTTCTTTTACATGGTGCATAAATAATTTTCCAAATTGTTTCTATTTTTGATACACATAAATGTTGTGAAGAAAGTTAAGTAGCATTATGAAAACCAATGTTGCTCCTTAAAACAAAAATAGAAACAAAATGTGTGAAAAGTTTGGTCATGACTAAAAATAATTTTTCCAACTTGTTTTAAAGATGCGAAGATATCTTAACAAAGTGAAATACATCTGTGCCATCTTACAAGAAAACTGCGCAATAAGAAAACATGGAAATTCAAAGAAAATCATCTTGGGCAGAGTCACTTGTAGTGACTCTGTGACAAAGAAAGAATATGTTTCGCATTAAACAGATCGGAAGATATAAATGTTGCACTTACCTGTATCTATGCGATGCAAGGGTATTTTTTCCTTTCCATATTTAGAAGGTAAAACTAAGTAACGAACACTGAAAGATACAGGGCTTAAGGTTAAAACTTTAGTGTTGAAAATTTACCGAGATTAAAATACCTTGCTGTGGGAATCGTTGTTTACCTGAAAATGCTTTGGTTGTCTAACATTTGGTCAAGCTTTTAAACCATAATTTAAGGATGATGCTATATTTTATGGACGGGAAGGCATACACGGTGTCACGTCACATTTGACGTAATATATCTTTAAAAAATAGCGTCTTGGAACGCCACTGAATATGCTACTAGATTCGATAGGAATCACCTAAGAAATTTGTATATAAATTTGTCTTGTGTTTATCCTTTTTAAACTCATTGTTTCGTCAAACTTTTACCCTAAACACAAATTCATAAGCTGAATTTCCACTGTGATGCTGTGTTAAAGTATGGAAATATCAGACGGCTGCTGGATGGAGATTTGAGCAAGACTTACACTGCTTTACTATTAATATAAGGACACCTACATGACTACAAATCTGTATTTACAGAACATTTATTATTGCGTGCTGAAACCTTTAGCTGAGATTCATGAAGAACTGGCGGAATGATCTCCACCAGTTTCTCCATAAATCTCCACCAGTTTCTCCATAAATCTCCGCCGATATGTTCTGCCATTCGGATTTCAAACCAGTGACTAGTTCAGATTCCTATGTTTGGAGAACTATTCTTCCACCACATGACAAATCCAATTCATCCCAGAGATTGTCTATACGGTTCAGGTCAAGACTCTTTGCTGGCCAGTCTAACGTTCCGACGCCCATGTCCTCAATTAAATCTCTAACAATCAGAGCAGTATGGCTTGTGCGTTGTCTTGCTGATAGAGGTATTAGACTTAACCAGAGTCCTGCCACAACATTGGAACTGTGTAATTATCCAGGAGCCGCCCCGGTGGCGCAGTGGTCTAAGCGATGGCCTCTGATCATTCGTCCGTAAGGGGTCCGGGTTCGAATCCCGGTGAGGCATGGATGTTGTGTTTGTCTTACGGCACTGGTTCTCTCCCTTCCCTGGAACCAGTGACCCTAAATTAGGGACGGGCGACTGCTTATAGCCCATTGAGTTGCTCACGGTGGTCGTTAAACCTCCAATCAAAAAAAAAATTATCCAGGAAGTTTAGGTACAGCTCGGCATTCATGGTTTTGTCAAAAACTACTAATTTGACAAAGCCGTACTACGAAAAACAACTCCATACCATCACGCTGTCTCTATCAATTTTCATAGTAGGGAAGATACAGCCCGGAAGGTACATTTCGTCCTGCATTCTACATACCGAATTACGACCATCAGCCTAGTAAATTGTGTATCATGACTTGTCTTTCCAAAGCACAGTTTTCAATTTATTATAGTCCAAGATCGACATTACTTACACATCGCTAATCGTCTTGTGGCATTAGTCGAAATGATTGGAGGCATTTTGAAAGGCTTCTGCACCATGGTAACACATGGCGTACAGATCACTGTACCGGTGCTTACATTAGTCCCAATAGCTTCCCATAGCGTTGCGTGATTAGTGTTCTAAGCTGACAATCCTCTTCGCAACCCTCCTATCAGATTCCGCTATCTTTGTAGGTTTTCAGGGTCGTTTCATGGTAGATTCAGCCCGAGTGCGCTCAGATTTGCATATCATATTAGCAACCGTCTATCTACGGATCTTCAGTGCCACTGAAATTCCATGTATGGAAATATTGGATATGTTGCACCCTATCATCAATCCGCGCTGGAAATATGTTACCTCTGTCGATTGAAGCACCTTGCATTCACAGTCGTGCTATTTTCTCATAATCCTGCAAACATGTTCATAGTTGGGTCTGTGACATGGTGCTTGCGTAAGACTTAATTCAATATCAATCCAGTGGTTTTTTATTGGAAGTTTACCGCCTACATTGAGCATCTCAATCGGCTGTCTCCTGTCCCTAATTTAGGGCCACTGGTTCCAGGGAAGCGAGAGAGAGCCAGCGCCGTAAGACAAACACAACATCCATGCCTCACTGGAATCCGAACCCATCTCGGACTAATGATCATAAGCCATCGCTTAGACCATTGCGTCAGCGGGGTGGCCCCATTGGTGTCTGGATAGTAATGGTTGGGTAGTGTATATGAAAATCAGAATGCTCAATAAATGAATGTTTTTCATTGAAGGCTATCAGTACCACAAGTGTCCCATAGCAACTAATGGAGACTGTTTGCCCACGAAGATCTAAATTGAGCAGTGGGCCAGCGAACGAATATGAGAGTTTAGATGTGAGACTAAATGTTCGTTACTCTTTTTCAAGGTCGTAAACTCTTTGTCTCTGCGAAGTTGCTGTTACAACTTCTTAATAAGTTTCACGTGACAGTCGCTAATGTAGTTTCATTTCCTTCCGCTACAGCCCTTGTGAAAATCACGAATTATACTTCTTTGTTAGTACAAGGTGAAATGTTTTACCGGTAATCATGAAAGGTACTACCCGCGCCATTTCTTAAAGAAGTCGTTCAAAAAAATTCAGAATGATCGAGAGTCTCAGAAAGTTAGGGTACGGCCAATCAAATCCAGAAGTAGCCCAATTCTTTGATGTTACCATTCTGCGATATCACTGCTCTGGAGCAATTTTAAGCACGTGGAACAGTCGTCCGAAGACATCTTCCGGGCCATCCGTGAATAACAAGCGTTCAAGATGACTGCTATATCTCATTATTGACTGGGTGAAAGAGCACCCAGTTGGTGTTTGGACCTCATCGCAGCCTCAGAAAGACAATCAGTCCGTATTGTGCCTGGAAGGCTCCATAACAGAAGACGCTGCACCTATTGACATGCTCTACTTGTGTCACTACGTGCTAAGAATAGGCGCACCCATCTAAGGTGGTGTCGTGATCATATCAATTGGACCTTTTGAACTGTGGTGTGATATCTTGTTCAGTGATGAGTTGTATTCCTGGGATCGTAGACGTGTTAATTTGGCGAGACGCTGGAACTGTCAACACTTCTCGTAACATTATGGAGCGAAGTGCTCTTTGTGGTGGGTTTCTTATTGTGCTGTTTGGTTTTTCAAGGGGTGGACATACCGCCCTTCATATTTTTTCTATTCTAAAATCCTATAACTGCAGTAAAGTACCCGGATGAGATTCTCGACTCTTATGTTAGGCCTTATGCCGGTGCTGTTGGCTTAAACTTCACTCAAGTGTGTGATAATCTCAAGTCTCCACAGACCTGACGACCTTGAATTATATCTAGCAAGGGAGTGTCCAGCGGTTTCTTCACATATCAGTCCTACTGAACATCTGTGCCTTGTCACGGAGAGAAATACTTCTACCCTCTGTCCCACTCTCTGAACCGTAGGGAACCTCAAAGCGTCTCTCATCCTTCAGTGGCAATTATTGCCATTGCGCTCGCTGGATAATGATACGGATGGTTTGACTTGTCGTTCCCAAAGCACATGAGGTTAGCATTCGGCATTGAATATACGTTTTGTGTACTAAACACCAAGCCTATCTTGGGATTGTATCTTGGAGGTGTTTGTAGTTTCATACACTGGTGTGCAAAAATTAAGGACGTAGAGAAGAAATTAGCATAACAACGGAACGAGTAGGCATAACTGACCGAAAGACCACTCAGTAGGTAGACTAGGGTCCGGTACGGTTGGGCATGCGCATGTATGCAGCATAACGTAGGGGAGGAGTGTTGGAAGTGTATAAAGCACCCGGGCGGTGTACGCTCAGCAATTCGGTGAAAGCTATTGCACGGTGTACATCGGTTTGAACGACGTCGAGTTGCTGCCACCTTGTGATATGGCCAACAGACAATCCAGTAGACTACATCGGGATGACTTTACCCGAGGTCGCGTCATTCGGAAGTTGGAAGCAGGTCGAAGTGTGACTAGTGTGGCCGAGGAGTTCGGGATCGCTCACAGCATCGTTTCACGAGCTTGCAGAGCATTTCAAACGACAGGAACAGCTGTCAGAGTTTTGCAATGGTCGTCGACGAGCAACCGCGGTGGCAAACGACCGGTATATTGTCCTACAGGCGAGAAGAGACAGACAGACGGCAGGCAGCGGGAGATATCACAAGGCACATGCAACAGACAACTGGACATCCATTATCGCGTTTCGCCGTGGCCAGGAGGCTGCACAAAGGTGGTCTATTTGCACGACGACCAGTACGGTGTGTGCCATTAAGGCCTGCTCACCGGAGACTGCGGTTTTAGTGGTGCCAGGAACACAAGAACTGGACACATCAGCACTGGGGTCGAGTTCTCTTTACGGATGAGAGCCGATTTAGTCTAACGAGCGATTCTGGACGTATACATATCTGGAGAGAGCAAGGAACACGCAATCACACCTCCAACATCATCGAAAGAGACCCGTTTGGAGGTGCCGGAGTTCTCGTTCGGGGCGGTATCATGCTTGGTAGCCGTATTGACCTCCACATCTTCCAAGGAGGTGCAGACACTGGTGTCCGATCTTGTACCGAGGTTCTCCTGCCTCACGTGCGTCTGTTTAGAGGTGCTGTGGGTCCTGAGTTCCTCTTCATGGACGACAACGCTACACCTCATCGTACAGTGGCTGTCGCAGAGCTGTTGGAGAGTGAAGATATTCAACGCATGGATTGGCCCGCAAGGTCCCCGGACCTAAATACAATCGAAAACGTGTGGGACCTTCTCGGGAGACGCTTGGCAGCACGTCACCAGCCGCCAGCAACGATTCCGCATCTGCGATTGGCACTACAAGAGGAATGGGCCGCGATGCCTCAACAAACAGTTCCTTGACAACCTCGTCCTCAGCATGGACAGATGTTGTAAATCCTGCAACGCAGTCAGGGGTGATCATATCCCCTACTAAAGACTGGACTTTTCTTGGCAGCCGCCTGTCACATAGACGTTTCTGTCTGCTGTCCAGTTGTGCTCGAAGCTACCTTTTCAATAATGTGCCTTTGTATCCTTTGGATTCCTTGTTTGGACGGTTTTGCTCACTTGTCCCATATTCGTACATCTTGGGGATCTTATGGTATGATTTAAGTCGATGTTGAGCACTTCTTCACGACGTTATATATGAAAAACCGTCTCGTCCTTAATTTGTGCACGCCAGTGTATTTATTTGCATTGTGTCATACGTATAAGGCACTTTGTACATAATTATAATTAAGTTTGAAAAAATACATTGGTTAATTTCTTTTTGAACTCAGCCCATTTCCTTATTTCTTTCGTATCTTTTGCTGGGCTGTACTTTAAAATAAATAGCATGGATCTGTTTATAATAAGTTTGACACGTGAGAACTGTATGAATCTCTGGGCAATGAAAGTTGTTAATATTTCTGTTACTCTAGGATGTGCTCATGGGATCATCTGTTGCAATGGTACCAGCTGCAATGGTCCTTTTCAAAGTATGTACAATATGAAAGCTAGGATTGCAGCCGGAATCTCTGCTACTCCAATATTTATCCACTGCAAAAAGGACATAAACGGTTTATGTGCTGCAAAGATGTGCCATTTACGGTGCTGAGAGTGTTGTAGTAAGACACCTTCTGATTATGTGCGGAACGATGATGTATTGTAGATGTGCAGTGTGAAGCAAAATGTAAATGTTTTTAGTAGGGTTAATACAATACTTTGAGGTGATTTGGCGATGTTGAAAGAATGGACAGAAAGGTAGAAGGCGGCCGTGGAAAATTTGGGAAGACTAGATCCAGGAATGCCTACAAAAGAAAAACATGAGTATGAAATACAAAAGGTCTTTTATGAGACAGGTGGTGCATGTCAGTGGAGCTCGAGTTGTGTGCCGAAATCGCTGCAAATTGGGAATTTGATACATCAACAGTAAATAAAGTAGTATAACACCATCAGTAACTTCCATTTATGCAGATGTTCTTGCTTTCAATATCAGAGAACAGCTTAGTGAATCATATTGTATGTAAAGTGTATTCGGAAGCTAATCATAATCGTGAATGTTGTATTTCATTTGATTTCGCTTGTGTGTTGAGGTGTCAGCATGAATGAAATTATGTGATCTAAAATCTGAAAGTGAGTTTTGCTGTATTAACAAAAAAAGTGGTATCACAGAAAAAATGGTAAAAGAATGACTATTCTTTTTCTTAATATTTTGATAGTGTTTCATTTTTTCGCGAAAACACTGAAATTCCTCTTGTTTACAAAGCACACCAGAAACCTGTCCATTAAGAAAAAGACGTTTATTCTGATATCTCTCGGAGGAATTAAAAGATTTCATGCCTGCTGTTTTCTGAAAAAATATTATTCCGTGCACTTTGTTTTTGTTTTTAAATTGCCCTCGTATAAAACAAATTTCCAATTTTTTCCCGTCTGACGGATTCCTGCAATGAGTTGGTAAGGTGGGTTCAGTTAGTACGTATAATCACGGCCAGATGGCCCCGACGTAGTGGTAGTTTCAAGATGGCTACTGCACTGAAAGAGCGGACAAAGGAAGTTTGAGTCTCCTGTTGGCGCAGTTGTCAAAGTGCGGGCTTGTGACCATTCGTCCAAGTGGGTACGAGTTCGAATGCCGGTGAAGCATGGATTTTGTTTGTCTCACGAGACTAGCTATTTACCTTCTCTAGAACCAGTTGCCCTAAATTAGGGACGGGCGACTGCTTATAGTTGCTCACGGTGGTCTTCAAACCGCCAAACAAAGAAACAAACAAACAAAAGGTCTTTCTGTATTTCCACATAAGAAAAAAACCCTTTTTTAAAATTCATACTGAGCTAGGGACGTTGTATAGTGCTAATGTGATGAGAATACAACATGTTCAAAAATGGAGAAGAGAGTTTTACAGTGGTCGACTTCAGTGCTTCCGCAACAGTAAATTATTTTAAATCCTAAGGCAAAGGAATGCTTTCCCATCCAACATGCGGTCCTGATTTGACACCATTGGGTCACCTCTTTCAAAAGCTGAAACACCCCTCAGAGGTGTGCGCATCTATACCGATGATGTACAAAGTGAAGTCAAGTAAGGTTTTGTACTTGCGCCAGATTCTGTTTTCCATGAAAGACTTGACAAGTTGCTTTATCACTATAAGTGTTCAAACAGATTTGGCAACTGTCGTCCCGTGGCAAAGTGGAACGAAGAATTGGCTTCTAATTATTCCTCAGAGATGAGTCCGTGTTAGATTACCGAGAGAGGCACGGAAAGTGCGTTGGTCTTACGGCACTGTCTCTTTCCCTTCCCTGGAACCAGTGGCCCTAAGTTAGGGATGGGCGGATGCCTATTGCCACTGAGTTGCTCAATGTGGTCGATAAATCTGCAATAGAAAGACTTGTAGTGACTGTGTGGCAAAGAAAGAACACTCTCTCACGGTGATGCGTTACTTTTTTTTTTTAAATAAAAATTTGGGAACCTCACATTTTGAATTGCCACCGTATGTAGTGTGAAATATGGGAGGGAGGACAAGCTTCCTGAAGGAAGCAATGAATTGCTTTTCAAAGTTACTGATTAGGGGCTGAATTCTTTTATAAAACTAACAAACATATCACGCAGATACTTTCTTATCACTAAAGTTTACTTTTTTCTTTCACTTCTATTAGGTTTTTGGGAGTCATTACGGAAAGCAGCAGACACTTGATGCTGCTTGAGGAACTGAAATGCTTTGGTTTAAAATTCAGGGCAGACAGAATCTGTTTTGAGGCGGCGATGGATTCTAAGCTAGCTAACGAAACAGGCGTCGTCAGCAATGGACCAATGGCAGACGTCAAAAGTAGCTATCGATCCGTGGTGGTTCGCCTTTGAGCTATAGCAGCGCTTTCACATTTTCCGCATCCTCTTTCGGATGATGGTGGTGGACAGAGATTCCTTCATATCCGGCGGCACTGAGCCGCTCCGTGCACTTTCCTCCGCAGCCACCCGAAGTGAAATTTCGAAATCGGGCGCGACTTAACTTTCCGTCTTGCGATAGCGACTGTATGGACTAAGTACTTGGCACAAAGTTTTTGCCGCAATCCAGAAAATCTATCACTGTCCAAGCTGCTTTTAGAAGTCTAAGAATTCTACAGCACCTGTCAAATGTATATTGAATCTTCGCTTACAGCTGTTAATTCACTAAGAGTATGAAGCGAAAATGTAGGTTATAAAATATTATCTAAACAAGCCAGAAAAACGTGGTTTTAGGAGATCAGGAGTAATTTGTTAACTGGTAAAATAACTTTGGCTGAAAGGGAAAAATTCAGAAAGGAACGAAATATTCAACTCTAAAATTACAAATCCAGTTGTAGGTAATTTTTGTTAAGTACACCTATGTTTCGGTGCTTAATTTTAGTCTTAAAATTTACGTTCAGTAGTTCCAACCGAATTTTGTTAACGTATTAAAAACGTATGTTTTATTCTTATTATTCACATGTATTAGATAAATGCTATCAGAACTTGCTATTTGTTTACAAAGAACCAAACCGTCATGGATTAACATCATGGAATGTATAATTAGTACATTACAGGTTAGGAGCACATCAAAAATTTGGTTACGCAATGAAATGCAATTAGTAAGGGTAAAGAAGTAGAAGTTTATTTGATATACTGACGATAAAGTTGGAGTATTGTAATGGATTTTGTAATTAGGGGCGTTATTTGTAAGCGCCTTTTCGGAAAAATTGCCAGTAACATCACTTTCTTGGCAATAATTTAGAATGCTGATATTGACGTCCACGGAGTTACGGTATAAGGAATTTCATGAAATTCACGTTTAAGTTGAAGCTTCTTCTATGTAAAGCGTCCACGAAAGTTAGAGTAACTTGAATTAAAAATGGTTTTCAGTGTTCAAATTAAATATTTCAGTTAAATTTGAAGAAAGGAGACATATTTTATTCTGTCCAATTAAAAAGGATGATGATTTGTAGTTATCCATTTTCATTTATCACAGCTCAGTGGGAAAGGCACTCCCAGTCTTTTGCTCCATATTCAGTCAGTAGAAAGACATTTAGCTTGTTTTTGTAAGTGGTAATACGCATTTTAAAAAAAGGGTAGCCTATTCAAAACTCTACCAGGAAGAAAGAATATTTTCATAGGTGCTTTGGCTTCATAAATTTTAAATTTTAGAAAACAAAGTTCCAGTAGTTCATGACAGAAAATTTCACGAACTGACACAACTTTTAGGGAAATCATTAGGTCGCGAAATTTACAAATAATTGCAACTCTTCAGATATTGTAATTTTCATTTCTTACATAAATGATGTATCATATAAGGACCAAAGCCAAAATAAATTCTTCTGGAGGAGGAATTTTTTGGTACAAATAAAAATAGGTCATGTAAAAATTCTGCAAAACTTTCTTGTAGATGACTATTTAGCGAAACAAAAGTGAGAACTACTACTCCAGCTAACAGCACTCTACACCATTTACCATGATTCTTTTGCAATCCGACCTCTGCAAAAATATGGATTCCAATTAAGCTGTTTCAAGTACTACGAAGAGTAAATAATCCCTAGAAAACATCACAAAGTTTTTGAAAACAACTTTTGGAATTACGTCTGTTTATAAACTGGGATACTAGGTGAAGGGACTTCAGTAGAAACTGGAGCTTGGTTCGCAAATGTAACTATACAACATTTGAAATGGAGAATGGTACAATGCTTTACTCAAATGATTTGAACTTGAAAACTAATGTCACAACCCCTTACCGAAGCGACATAGCAAATAGTGAAGTGGAGTGTTTGGCTCTGTATCCTGCGAACCAGACTGACATAAATGGTAAGTAAACAAAGAGCTTTATTTATACCCTGTCAACTTGACAAGATATATAAACGTTCAGAGATTTATGGGAATTCTTGTATTTTTACGTACATTTCTTTTGAACTTGTATTGTCAATTAGAAAAAAAGGGGGGGGGCAAACTTGAGTTTACAAGCTTACGCATCAACATTCAGATTATTTACTGCTTCAGCACTTACTCTCTGAATTCCTAGTATTTGGTCAAATAAATGAACTCCTTCAATCATGAAATGTTCGTCGAAGTCAAAGAGGTGATGCCTTTAATACAGATGTAAAAAACATTTCATTTCACGATTATCACCATCATTTATATTTTCCTTTCCCGTGTGATTATTTTTTTTATTATTTCACGATTTTAATATCTTTTTATTTTCTTTTATCATGTAAAACAATAACATCTATAGCATGGTTCTCTTGTATAAGTATCGACATAGTTATTATTCATGGTTTAAAAACTGTCGTATGATGTAACACGTATCAAGAATCACTGCCCCTTGGATTTTGGGCCTTAGGTGCTGTAGACCCAAAACATGAATCTGAGTTCTAAGAGTGAGGAATTATATCATTTTTAGAGATAAGTAGTACACGCGTATATGAACTGTTTTCAGCTTCCACATCTGTTTAATCGCTGCATCCAGTTCCATATACATTTTGATTTTCGTCGCACAAGTAGATTGAATATTACAATCGAACGATACTGACATGTCAATCCTCCTGCTTTCTGCCTTTCGCCATATAGTACTAAGTCTGGGCGATTAGCAGAGATAGTTGCGTTTGTTTTGATCTCCGGGTTCTAATATAATTTGTGCTATGTATTATCTAGAACCTCAATTGAATGATACATGTAGTATGGCACCTCTTACTCTTACATTCATGTATCTTGAGCTAGGTGTTGACGTATCATCTTAGCAAACTTATTGTGCAGCTGCGTATAATCAACGTTGCCTAGCGAAGTGCATCTCCCGCAGATGTGTTCAATGGTTTTACTGCACATACCAGAGATGAAAACGGGTCAACGGGTCGACAATTACTTGCGAGTCAAACTGGTAAGGTAAAGGTGTTCCTGGCCTGATTTTTACCCGGTTTTGTTTGTTTTATTTTTTAAAATCAAAACAAAATGTTTTTCAAAGAAAAATGCACACTGAAAATTTGTGTTCGATACTGATGCCCGCGAACTGAAAAATGATTTGTCATCTAATATGCAGGTAGTGTTCCTTCCTTCTGAGAGGCAATGATGAAAATAACATCCACTTTTGGAAACTTTCAAAGCATCATAAGCTTGTGAAAATTGGTGTTGCTGTAAAACATTTTCTGAAGCTTGATATGCTATCAAGAAAACAAAAGAAGCTGAAATTAAACATACAACAAGTTACTTAATTAAAAAATGTTTACTGTGGTTCCATAAAAATTAGGTGGAACAGCCTTAACATTATTGCCAAGGGACTTCTTGACTCTCGCAGATGTGTTTGAAAACATGCATAAAACAGTTAGGTTATGTCTTGCAAACGACAGTTTCAATACTTCCTGTAAGTAAGGGAGTAAACTGTACGTTCCCATAATACATTTGTTTGATTTCCATATAACCTTAGATACCCACCGCGGAGAGACTTTTTGAACGCCCTGTGTGTGTGTGTGTGTGTTTGTGTGTGTGTGTGTGTGTGTATATATATATATATATTATAGTTCAGAGCAAATTTGTCGGATCCAATTGTGATGTCGGGATCCAAACATTTTGACCCGTTTTCAAACAATTCTAGCACATACCGCATCTTCTACATTTGTCATTTTGCGGGCCCTCCTTCAAAAGTATTTTCTGTCATTTTTTATTGCAATCACTTTTTCTTGAGCAGCCATCATAAATTCAAGTCTCTCCGCGTGGTTTTTCTCGCTTTAGCCACTGGTTTGAGGTTTTCTTGTCAAGTTCTGGCCTGTCTTAACTGGATCGGGCAGCCCCGGTGACGCAGTGGTCTAAGCGATGGCCTCTGATCATTCTTCCGAACGGGGTCCAGGTTCGAATCCCGGTGAGGCATGGATGCTGTGTTTGTCTTACGGCTCTGGCTCTCTCCCTTCCCTGGAACCAGTGACCCTAAATTAGGGACGGGCGACCGCTTATAGCCCATTGAGTTGCTCACGGTGGTCGTTAAACCTCCAATAAAAAAAAAACTGGATTGGATGAGCCCCATGAAGTTCCTTTTGCTTAAGTTTTCGAATCTGGTCTTCCATAGATGCCTGCTCTATTTTAGTATATGGTTTACTTAACATTAGTATAGTGTTCTCTTTGCCTGCAGCACGTATTACATCAAATATTTTCATAGCCTTTGGTGTAAAAACGTCACCGCGGTGAAGCTAATTTGGGCTTCGTGAAGGCATTCTGTATCAAGAGTTGCCGATTTATCTTCCTTCTGTCGGAGTGTGATGTGCTCTACGGCTGATCTTGGATGTCTCATTCGATGTTTGGTCATACTTGATCTCAACAGTTCCGTAAATTTCCTCAAGATTTGTTTTCGGCCATGTGATGATATAAAAAAACCAGAACTGTGAACACAAAGGTGTTAATTGCTTTCACCTTATTAGCTGTGTTCAGATATGTCATCAGGATCATTTTAAGTCTATTATTGAATTTATTATCTTATAAATTATTCTTAATTTTACTGTGTTTAATGCCACGAGTCCATAAAAATTCCAGATACCTGTATACATTTTCTGCATTCAAATCTTCAATTACTATATTTTTCTCTATCGAGAAACCTTCAGATTTAATCAGTGCTTCTCTTTCCATGTCTACCACTTTATTTATGCCCGAGCCGAAGTCCATATGATTTGATTTGCTAAATGTGGCAGTAAACTGTAGAAGTTTATTGAGTTTTGGTTTGGTATTGTTCTTTGTAATTCGAAAAATGTAATTCTTGATAGAATCTGGTATTTTCACAAACAAACCTAAACATTTTGATTACACTTTTAATTTTCAATCATGAATGATTGCTCACAGATTTAATTCTGGAATTTACCTATTTCCCACGTACTGCAATCCAGTTGATGTTAATAGATTTTTTGAAACAATTGAAAATGAGATGTTTAGCTTTCTTTAATTTCGTTAAGCTATCTCGTCCAAACATAGAAACTGAATTACCAAAGGTATACATAAAGTTACCTCGTGGAGCAAGTTATTGTAAGAAGAAGTGGTGAAATTTATTTTTATACGTGAACATTATGCAGCCTTATAAGTAAGAAATAAACTGTTTACATGGAAGTGTCTCCGAAAACTTATCGCTGTTTTTCATACGCAAGTCTTGGGGTTGAATAACTTTTATATCTTACAAATGGAAATAATACTTTAGTACTCCTTGCCAAATGATGGGCAACAGGTTTTATGTCAAGATTAATGATGGTTAATCTTCAGTATTAATCATCTTTTGGATGCTGCATTACAGAAATCGTGATTGATGTGATTTTGAATGGTTGTCAATGAAGGCCGCTTTCGCTCAATCAGATGTAACCATCGGCTAGCTTTGCAGGCAAGCCTTGATTTTATCCATATACTGTATATCTTTCGATATCTCCTGTATCTAAGCATATCTGATCTTAGATGTGTATATATCTGTGCATAGTTTTGGAGATTTAATCGTAAATCCGTCTCGCAATATACGCAACGGTTGTTGTAATGCGAAGTAGGTTTTTGTTTTTCAGACAATGGACTCGGCGATAAGAACGGAAACTGGGTGACATGATTTTGAATTCGGAAAATCACGTTAGCGTTTATATTTATCGACTTCCAATATTTCATTCGCAGTTCATTTTTATCCATGAGATCAATTGAGTTTCATAATATTAATGTTGTATAAATGTTTGTGTAATTACTATAAACTATTTATATGCGACATTTACACAATACATAGCATGTTTATCAGAATAATTAAATTTAGTATCGTACTGATTTCAGCTGCACTCATTTCATTTGTAATCCTTCTTTTCGTAAATTTTCCTTTCTAACTGCCAGTTAAGTAACCTAGCCACTACCAACCAACCGGTTAAATCAATAAAACAGCAATGCATATTTTCCCATTTTGTTTCATACTTCAACCCACAGTTGTGTAGATGATAATTTGAATTATGCATGCATGTTGTTACTAAATTTTGCAATATGCACATTTGCAAATCATATCAGGTGCTTAGTTAAATGGAAATATTTTTACAAAAATGATAATTGATCTGTCAGAGATCAAAATAACATCTCTCGGGGCATCTCAGCGTTCTGAAATTCTCAAGATGACGTTTTAGGCTGTTACCGGAAGTCCTGAACCTTTTTTTTGGGGGGGGGTGTTCATGGACGGAAATTCGGATTATTCAGACAGTCTCGGACGTAATTCTTACTGTTTTTAAACACCCGTCAGAATGAAAAATATCCGTTATTTTCAGCTCAAAGGTTCGTCGTAGGATAATTTCGTAAACACACAGATCAGTTGTACAGGAACTTAATCACTGTGATTAAATTCTTGTTTATGGATTTTCAGCATTTCATTATCAGTTCACTTCTTCCGTTTTCCTGAGCACATAAATGTGTCCTGTTGAAATATTTAAAGCAATTCATTTCGCTTTCATCTACCAAGACGTCCCCGTGAAATGGGCTGGTCTCACTTTCAATGAAGATCACAGATGGAGCCGGAATAAAACTTGTGAAAAGAGCTGTGCACAGTCTAAATATTTCTTCATTCGAACCCAAAAAGGATCATAACACTGTATAATATAAGGTGAATTGCAATTATGTATGACTTGCTGGTTTGCAGACTTATTAACTAACCGAGCTATCTTTGCATACTGATTCTCTAACCATTAATGTCATGCTTTCATGTGTTTTTGTTGCGCAAAATGGAATGTTTAATGAAATTTTATATGCATTTGGCCAGATTTTTTTATATACAGATGTAAAACAAAACAAAAAATTACACCAGTTTGCATAAATATTACGAAATTTCTCGTCACATCATAATATATGTTATACTATGCATAAATCATATCTTCCGTATAAAACGAAGAAATGTAAATCTGGTTTTCAGAAGCAAGGAAGTGTTTTTGCATCTACATAACAAAGAAAATATCAGCCGTAAGCGCACGAAAGCAAAAACATGCATAACGATTTGTCACGTATTTTGGTAAAGATTTGATTTATTAGAAAAATTAAAAGCCCATGAAAATGAGTCAAAATCCGTGCGAGAAATTAGTCCCTGATTTCCCATTAACCCAAACACTTGATATTGAGTATTTCATATTCGCACGGAATTATTTCAAAATCAGATATATCGCTTTACCTGTGACCTTTGTTGTCTCATAACTTTTTCAAGTAATTGATACTCTAAGTATTTGGTAAATAATCGCGGATTATAATGAACTCTTGGGTATTTCGTCGAAACTGTTTGTTTTTTGAAGTGTTAACGGCAATTTTCGGCGTTTGATTTACTTCAACTCTTATCACAATGAACAAGATCCCTATGTCTTTAACCAGAATAATTAAATTTCAGTTGATATTCCAAAGGGATTGAACTGCTGCAATCAATCCCTTTGGATTTTCAACTGCTACAATGAATGACTCCTGGACATTTTTCCTTCACCAGTAAACTGCAGCTCAGCTGCTTGTATAGCACACAGCTTTAGAAGGGTTGCAAGCTCTCTGATACATAGCAAGCAGTACACGTCTCAGTAAGTTATAGCTAACTCGGTTGCTCGGCTACTATGAAATACGATGACGATCCGGTTCCCACAAGCAGCCTGTTATTTATGCTGATCTATAAATCATTTGGGAATGACAGAACGTCGTTGTGATTCAGTTTTTCTGATATTGAAAGGTATGCTTTAAAATACTATGGTCATCTTGAAAATATCGTTCAGGTTAACGTGTTTATCTTTAATTAAAACAATCTAGTGCCCCACCAAGAAGAAATGCCGTGTGTATGCTAAAAACCGACTTACTGAAAGGTTGTGGTCTATGTAACAAATTATCACACGTGCAACCTCTTTAGTGAGGCGGATACATGGATATTTGGGTAACAGCAGTACACGTTGTGTTCCACTCACCCTAGAATATGAGCGCTAATGAATTTTAGGAAGTGAGTCTTAAAAGTTCCTAATAATATCCTGAACAATGGTTATCCACATTTGCTGTACGTGCACGAGAAGAGGTTTCACGTTATTCATTGTGGTTGATTCCACCGTTAGGAATCGTGTTATTACATTACAGAGTGCTCAATCGAAAATAGATCCGGCGACCCAGATGTTCATAGCAGCACGTGAATGGTTTGAAGACACTATTGAAGAACACGTACGATATGTAGCCTAACATTATTGTCCTACGATGTTATGTACGGCATGCTCTGAAGGAGTAAAAAGACCAGAGAACGGATACTGGTGTTCATACAAGCTCTGAGAGTTCAGACTTCTTCTCGATCACTATGAGGGATTACCTCCCACGCATCAGGATCTGGGCAGTAGGGCGCTTAAAGATACAAGATGGGTAAGCTTTAACGTTTTATAACAGATATTATGATGGGCGAAAAGGGAAATATAATTGAAAAAGACAGACACATTCTTTCACAAAAAACGATCTGAACAAGTAGTCCGCTACTTTCACGTTTCTTGGCATTCGTAGCTGCGTGGCTGCGAGAAAAACAAATGGGCTACTGTTAGTCGTGTCTTCTGGTTTCTTCAGAAACAAACGCTTGGACTAAAGATCGTGTGAACGACTACCACAGTTTCAGAATCTTGGAAGGACGTCAAGAAGTATCTCCAGGACAGGATCATAGACTGATATAATTTTGTTTAAAATCACTCTCTCTTCCATTTAATTTCACTGTCCACTTTCGCTCGTTTGTTTGGAGAAGGATCACGGCCGTTCTGGTGTCAAATATACGTGGTTATGTTTTGCACTTTTTAGAGACAAAATTTTCGAAAATAAATATTTTGATATTTAGGTTTATAAATATCTGCTTAAAGAGTAAGAACACTAAAAAAGCCCTCCCTGCAAAAGAAACATGCAGATTTAGTGACTAAAAAATACCATAACACGATAATAGATTGATAACAAGGAACAGTACACCAATTAAGTAGTAAATAGTAACACTATACTAGTGATCCGATTTATTGGCGTAGGAAGTAGACACATTAGCGTTTCCAAGCTTTCGCACACCAAACAGATGGCTTTTTCAAGGAAGTTAGACAAAAACTGCAACTGAAAATTAGAACGCATTAACAATTTGAACGCGGAAACTTGACAACAATAGATGCGATGTTATATTCATTTAAAGATATGACTCATCACTTTGGTTGCACGCGCGGTATCCTGGTAGGCAGAAGGCTTTACTTGAAGAATTGTTCCAAATTCGTGCAACCAACGTGATGCGTCATATCTTTAAATGAATATAACATCGTATCACAAATTTTGAAGATGACAATCCGATTTTTGGCGCAAATGTGACAAGGATGGTAAGTCAGATAATATCTGAAAACTTGAAAATTTTCATCGTCCTGGAGCGGGACTAGAACCCGTGTCTCCCAGAAAGCGCCCGGTTATCTTCAAAATTTGTATTATATGGCGTAATCCCGTATTTTTTTCATCGTATCTATTGTTGTCAAGTCAAGTTTCCGCGTTCAAATTGTTATAGCGTTCTATTTTTTGCAGTTGCAGTTTTTGTCTAACCTCCTTGAAAAAGCCATCTGGTTGGTGTGCGAAAGCTTGGAAACGCTAATGTGTCTACTTCCTACTCCAATAAATCGGATCAATAGTACAGTGTTACTATTTACTTCGATAATAGATTCCGGTAAAACTATCTAAAAGTTCACGAGTAGCACACATACGTTGGTCTGACGTATACGTGTTTACGTAAGCCTAAAGACCATATGTATCAATCCCTAGCCTTTCCACAACGGGTTGTACAGCGTTAAAGTGAATGTACTAGCAAAATGTACCTCCAGTTTTCCCCATGCTTTTTAAAGTTTTCTGAAAGATACATCTTTCTAATTATTATTCTTGAAAAGTACTTCAGTGCTCTTATCACAGCGTATTTTCCAACAAAAGATGCTCGCTAATAAATCTCATCTGATATAAATTTTCCGTGGAAAATTGTGTGTTGGCTAAAGGTTAGGTGACTGTAAGGTCGATGCTTATATTCAGCCAGTGAATCGGTTTACACTTTATGTTGCCTGATTACATTACAATTCACAGAATGCTTGTCATTTGCAGCATTTATATATAGCAAGGCACGCGATTTTGCGTAGGTGTAATCCTCTCAGGTACAGGAATTGTTTAATGAGGAATGTACACAATTGTTTCTTGCTTACCATATCGTCTTGTTTACGAAAATCAGCAATGAGGCGTCTTTCCTACACCTGAACCATTTATAAAATCAGAGATGTTCTTCACTCTTTTGCGTTGTAGAATGAAATAATGAAGATAAACATTGCTTTATATTTGAGGTATTTGCTTTGTACAGTATGTTTACTTTCTCACAACACGATGTCGCATAAGGATTGACCACACACATGAGTAATTATCATAATTCCCAGTTTGCAACCGGTGTCATTAAATATTTCAAGAACAATTTATTTTGCTTGAAATACTTGGTAAGCGAAGCAGCAATGGTCTTAAAACAATAAAAGGATGACTTCGCACAATTCGTCAAGTGAAATGAGAAAACTCACCGTCTATGTATAAAATACGAAAGATATTTACAGTTAAAATACCCCACTAGCACTTTCGGGGTAACATTTACCCCATCATCAGGTGGACCTGATAAAATACCCCACTAGCGCTTTCGGGGTAACATTTACCCCAGCATCAGGTAGAACAGAGGCAATGTAGTACTCCTTTATATATTAGTGCAACGATGCATTATGGGTATAAGTCATCAAACGTCGCATGGGTCGCTTAGGATGCTAAAACACTTTACTCAGCTTAGGATGCTACTTATTTGTGTAGAACAGAAGTTGTTACCGATTGTGGGATTGCTCATTTATTCAAGATAAAGGCGCGTCCTATATCTCGAATGCACAAGGTTTAACGAAATTATTTTTGTCATGATTTTTACCTGATACTCTTAAGAAAATTTTAGAATAAACAAACCAAAGATGTAGTTTTGGTGGGTATTCCAGTGTTTTCTGTCCCTCTGGCTCAAGCCTTCTTCAGCATTCATAACAGGTACGTAAATTTCTCAGCCATTGCTGATGATCTTCAGCATTGTGTTTCCTGGGAATAAAAGAAAGGAGGTAAGTCATGCTTCAGATGTTTTGTTTATATTCAACAACCGAGTTTTGTTAAATATTCAGCTTTCATTTGTCTATTCTGTTAAGGTCATAATGTTAACATATACCATACAAAAAGAAAGATATTTTGAATTACCAAAGAAATTTACTTTTCCAGTAATTTGGATTGCAGTTCAAGAGAGTCTAAAATTTCTTTTTGCATTTTGCCTTGCCGCGTGTTTGCAATGTTTTCTCTTCTCAGCCAGAATAGTACAAAAAAAGACAGCTGGCTTCCACGGAACACGTTTGTTACCGGTGTAAGCTCCACGGAACATACAGAAGTGTGGAATGCATAAATATTGCTTCTACATTTTAAAATTTGTCTAACCAGTTGCATACAGGATGCGGGGATATTCTTAGTTACCTACACCCATTCCTCTTCCAATTTGTGAAAGATCTGTCGCCGAGCACGTCATGAAGCAGCTCCACGGATACATGAGTCAGGTACTCGGTAGCACTATCTTGCTGAAAGTAGTGACGGGCAATTTCGTTCTTAATTAATTCAACAATAATAGGTTGGTACAAAATTATATCACTATAACACTCTAAGAATTGATATCGCGTATATTTTTGATCATTGAATTGTGTCTTCTGAATTGCTGCTGAAATCACTGCCAAACACTAAGGCCCTTCTGGTAATTGACGTAAATCGATAAATGGGGCGTCTCATCTATGAAAACAGTGGCGTCCGGAATGGCTTCTCATAATCAGCTGTTACGAATTCCAGAAAAAATCGGCAAAGTTACACATGCCCAAAGTTGCCACGGTTTTACAGTTCATACATTGGTGTATCTTCTATGGATACAAATTTAAGTGTCTTTAAAGCGCTTTTCAAGTTGAACAACTTGAGAAATATGCTTGCTGAGACAGTTTGAGAATTGATTTCAGACTTTTCACTGTGTGATTGGAAATGTTCTGTGCTTTGTGTTCTATTAAAATTGTCGGCCTGCCAGAACTCTTCCAGTTTCCCTGCATTTGGTGATCAAGGTATCGCGGCAGTTCAACTCCTGTGTCAATTCGTTGCCTACGACAATTCGTCTGGGATCTCTTCTTCGCTGGCAAAATTTTCGCTTACGTCAATCCGTCGTTTTCCCAACATACAGTTAATGCAATTTGTATACAGAAAGGCATACCACTTGTACTATTCTTTCCGTCCTTCCCCTGAAATTATTTCCACTTCTGACGAGCTGATTGACGAAATTCTTTCTATAACTGGTAGCGATAGGCATGCGCTCAGGATTACCGATCTGTATCCTTCCATTAATCCGTCTCTCCACCTCTTCGAACTAATATCTCGTGTTTTAATGACCATATTGAAAAAAATGTTTGTGACTGATTAGTCCATCATGCGCAAAGATTAGACAAGAATATCTTTCCCTTCATCAGTGTGTCTGTGCGTCCGGGAAAACTACACTTCCGCTCCAATATTTCAGACTTTAAAATTCTTTCTCTGCGCTACAGAGAGAAACTCAATAGCATAAGTTTACAGGCGCTTCTCTGTACTGCCATCTATTCGTCAGTTTGTCTGCTTGTCTGTCCCCCCACAAAACTTATATCTCCGCTTTTAATGGGAAAGCTTCAATTTTGCAGAGCGACAGACTGAGGAAGGAAAAGATAGAACTTGATAGTTTGCACATTCATGTTTCTATCAGTCACAGAATTTCCTCATTCTGATATTTAGAAGCTTAGATATCTTTCCGGAGGACGGACAAACTGACGAATAGATTGACGGGTGTAAAAAAATGTGCTAAATCTAATGCTCACGTTTTGCTCTAAAGGACAGAAAAATAACTATAACCAATCCTACATTTTGAAGCGGAAATACATTGGCGGAAAGTGAAAAAAGAACACCAAGAAGGAGACTTCTGATACCAACAAAAATTATACAGCATAATAACGGAATACAGAGGATAACGTGATCAAAACATTATGGCAAATTACTGCTGTATTTGCTGGTAAACTGAAAAATAACATTTCCATGTAACATGGTTAGTACGAGGTTGAACCGCCATGAACTCCGTCACACTGTGCAATTCTGGCATGGAGTCTGTCGTACAGATGTTAGATGTAAGTTTGGGGTATTGAGTTCCAAGCATCCTCAACCTGGACGCGTAAATCGGGGATGGTCGTGGCTGGCCGTGGAGACAGGATAAGTCGTTGTACCATAAAATTCCGCACGTGCTCAATGGGGGACAAATCCGGTGAACGTGCATGCCATGGAAGTTGTCTCACACCCTGGAATGCATGTTGCGCTGCACGTGCAGTGTGTGGGCGTGCGTTATCTTGCTGGAAAACACCGCGATGGGCCGACATTACAAATGGCACAACAACGGGCTGAATGATGTTGTTGATGAAGGTGCTGTTTAACGTACCCGGTACAAACACTAGTTGTGTACGGGAGTGATAGCTGATCGCTCCCCACACCAGGAGACCTGTTGTAGGCCTTGTGTGTTGCTGGCGGATGCAAGAAGGATGGAGACGCTCCCCTGTGCGTCTGAGAACACGCATACGGCCATCGGAGGCTCCCAAGCAGAATCTGCTTTCATCGCTGAACACGACAGATCGCCATTACGTTCTCCAGTGCAGACGTTGGCGTCACCACTGCAGCCGTTCCTGACGGTGGGCTGGAGTCAAAGGTACACATGCCAGAGGCACACGAGCACGTAGTTCTGTATCCAGTAGACGGTTGCGGATTGTTCGCACAGTCACCTCAGGTGCAACGGCAGCTCGGATTTGCGTCGTAGTAGATGTTCTGCTTGACAAAGCCGCTCTTCTTATGCGTCGATCGGTCTGCTCATCTGTCCGTCTGTGACTCCCGGTTCCACGTCTTCTCGTGGGGGAATGTTCCTCGGACCATCTACGCCACCATCGTACCACAACCGATTCCTCCACTTCCAATTCGCTCCGCAATATGACGATACGACCACCCGGCCTCGCGGAGTCCGACTAGACGACCTCGCTCAAAGTCCGATAACTGCTAAAATCGTACGTCTTCCATGTCCAGGCATTGCAGCTTCTTCAGGGACTTCGCACGTGTCCGTACGCCGACGACTGATTACATTCACTTCGCCGTACTCCTTAAATACCACCGACGATAATTTGCATATTATGCCGTGCTGTGGCGTAAGCGCTCACCGGTTGGTCCCAAAATTAACATCACACCTACGTAAACTCGACCCCATTAACATATGTAAATTTCATGATCGTCCGCCGGTGTTCTTTTTTCACTTTCCGCCAGTGTAGTTTCTGAGAACTGACATACAGCCGGATGAGCGGAAGGACGTTCTTTGAGCACCTTGTGCGCATGCCTGCCTATCAACCTCAAATAACTTCTTTAAACTTTCCTTTAGATGGGGAAATACATGTTCAGCACACAAACTGACAGACTGACGGTCTAGGGACGTAAGGTGTCATGTCTGGAATCTTTTACAGTTCTGTTCGTCCATGGAGAAAGAAAATCTTAGCAAATCAATATTTCGATGCAGAAGTACGGTTATTGCAGGAGGGAAACGAAGGAAAAAGCAACCGAAATCGTTCATTTTTCTGTACAGGATCTACATGCAACTGAAAGCTGAGAATGCGACAAGATGACGCGAGACCAGTTGTCATAGGTGACGAATTTACGCATAACCTTTTATCAACAGCTACACTGTGTTCCAAAATGGTAAGTGCATCAAGATACACTGTATTTGCCTACATTTAAATTTGACCTGTTCCGTATATTCATCTATGTACCAAGGCACGCGTTTAACCAAAAACACTAAGTGTTCTAGTGACACATTTTTCACGTCAGTCACGCACATTCAAACATCTTACGGCGGGACTTACTGAAGGTGTCGCAAAACAACGCCTGCTGGTAATTGTGAAATTGTTCGTGTTACAACGACGAGTGTAATTCAAGATGCTTATATAGTAGCTGGCATGTGTAAATGAGTGACCTTCTGGAACTTTGTGTTCTTTTCTCCGGGAATCAGTTGCCCTACAGTGTATCACCAATCATTTTTCCTGCTGTGGTGAAGTAATATAACTGGTGATATTAAGTAAGAGTCCTGAATCTTCTCCTAAATTCTTAATAATTCCCCTACGTGTCAAGTTTTCACAGTGCAGACACAGGTTTGCTCTATTCCTTTATAAGTGCACAAAAATGTTTCGGTTCTACTCTAGCCTACTTTCATCAAGAGACGGTTCTTTTTCGCCCTGTATTAATTGTTGCAATTCTCACTCAGGGGTGTTCCGTAGCTATCTAACTCCCGAGAATTTGGTATTATCTGTAATTAAGGAGTTACAAAGAATAACCACCTTTGAACTTGAGATGTCTTCGCTTAATAAACAGAGATGTAATATGACGTGACAGACAAAAAATTATAAAAACGAAAAATGTACGACAGCGTATTTCTAGAAGTACAGCGTGGTTATTTGTTTACTGATATTTAGTGATGTCTTATTTGGCTATAAAGCTCCAGCTAAAAACAAAAAAAAACAGCTGATGCTGACTCGGGACGTAAAGACGTCATGCCCCAATCAAATCGAAATACCAGTTTACCTCATGTGTTCGAACGTGTTTGTCCTTTCATGACGCATAAACGCAAAATCTTCTGAAAGGGGTCATACACAGCCTGTTGTTAAAACAGTTAGAATTGAAAGATTCTGCAAGAGTGTAAACTAGGTTCTAAAGCTTCAAGACGACTAAACCTCCATATACACTGGCGGAAAGTGAAAAAAGAACACCAAGAAGGAGACTTCTGATACCAAAGAAATTTATACAGCATAATAACGGAATACAGAGGATAACGTAATCAAAACATTATGGCAAAATACAGCTGTATTTGCTGGTAAACTGAAAAATAACATTTCCATGTAACATGGTTAGTACGAGGTTGAACCGCCATGAACTCCGTCACACTGTGCAATTCTGGCATGGAGTCTGTCGTACAGATCTTGGATGTAAGTTTGGGGTATTGAGTTCCAAGCATCCTCAACCTGGACGCGTAAATCGGGGATGGTCGTGGCTGGCCGTGGAGACCGGATAAGTCGTTGTCCCATAAAATCCCACACGTGCTCAATGGGGGACGAATCCGGTCAACGTGCAGGCCATGGAAGTTGTCTCACACCCTGAAGTGCATGTTGCGTTGCACGTGCCGTGTGTGGGCGTGCGTTACCTTGCTGGAAAACACCACGATCGACCGACCTTACAAATGGCACCACAACGGGCTGAATGATGTTGTTGATGCAGGAGGTGCTGTTTAACGTACCCGGTACAAACACTAGTTGTGTACGGGAGCGATAGCTGATCGCTCCCCACACCAGGAGACCTGGTGTAGGCCCTGTGTGTCGCTGGCGGATGCAAGAATGGTGGAGACGCTCCCCTGTGCGTCTGCGAACACTCATACGGCCATCGGAGGCTCTCAAGCAGAATCTGCTTTCATCGCTGAACACGACAGATCGCCATTACGTTTTCCAGTGCAGACGTAGGCGTCACCACTTCAGCCGTTCCTGACGGTGGGCTGGAGTCAGAGGTACACATGCCAGAGGCACACGTGCACGTAGTCCTGCATCCAGTAGACGGTTGCGGATTGTTCACACAGTCACCTCAGGTGCAACGGCAGCTCGGATTTGCGTCGCAGTGGATGTTCTGCTTGACAACGCCGCTCTTCTTATGCGTCGATCGGTCCGCTCATCAGTCCGTCTGTGACTCCCGGTTCCACGTGTTCTCGTGTGGGAATGTTCCTCGGACCATCTACGCCACCATCGTACCACCACCGATATTTCCCGTCCAATTCGCTCCGCAATACGACGATACGAAAACCCGGAGTCTGACAAGACGACTTCGCTCAAATTCTGATAACTGCTGAAATCGTACACGTCTTCCATGTCCAGGCATTGCAGCTTCTTCATGGTCTTCGTACGTATCCGTACGCCGACGACTAATTACATTCACTTCGCCGTACTCCTTAAATACCACCGACGATAATTTGCATATTATGCCGTGCTGTGGCGTAAGCGCTCACCGGTTGGTCCCGAAATTGACATCACACCTACGTAAACTTGACCCCATTAACATATGTAAATTTCATGATCGTCCGCCAATTCCTTCTTGGTGTTCTTTTTTCACTTTCCGCCAGTGTATATAAAACACTACGATTTCCTTCTTCATATGCACTCACTGAAAGTACATGAGTTGCTGCACCGCTCCATTCAGCATTTCGTTGTACTCAGTCTTTAACGTTTTGTCCAAGGGCAGCTGGAAGGTGAGTAATGTTTCTTAGATGGTAGCTAACAAACGACAGCAACAGCTCCTTTCACCTCCTGTCTCTGGAGTCATTTATCAAGTCTCCCATTCGATGAATTCGAAATTACTTAGTCTGTTCGGCAGATGCTCCAGGAGCCTCAAATCGATTTCTTAGTAAAGGCGTGTTGTCAGAAAACATTTTCTTAATGTTGCAGTTTTGATGCTGAAATCTCTAAACAGCTAATATAGTGAAAGTTCATATCTTGTTGTTTTCTTCTAGATTTGACATCTTCATTTGGAGAGAGAGCGAGCGAGATCGTGGGTTATACATAATCTAAGTCTTTGCCTAAAAGTTTTGAATTCTTTCAGAAAAGTCCATTGCTTTCTCATCCAACAAAACTCACAGGCTTTATGTTAAGTTGCTACATATTTTCCTCCTGTGGACAACACAGTAGTAGCAATCCGTTTTTTACTTCCGCCAAACATGGTGTTTTCCCCACGTCGCTATATACACTGAGTGGGCTTTGCATTAGGAACACTCCCCGTTTTACATATTCGGGGCCATAACGCAGTTCCACGTGGTATAAACGTCACGTGCGAATACTATAACTTTTCTACACCTATTTTAAACAGTTAACGTTTGTCAGTAATGGAGAAACGTGGCGACGTAAGCAAATTCGACCGCGGCCAGTATTTAGGAAACAGCCGCACTTGTTGTCTGCTCCCGTACTACTGTATTAAGGGTGTGCCAAGACTGGATGAACCATGCACATGTGCATTGCACATACATCCAGAAAAATTGACAAGCCAGATTCAACCACCAAACTTGATATTTTGGAAGCTTTCCATATACACTGAAGTGCCAGAAAAACTGGTACAGACGAGCTTATGCAAAATACATAGCAACGTCACCTATGAGCGTACTTGGTTGCGTCCGCCAGTGCGTATATAAAGCGATAGATATCCTTGCCAACTGTCAGAGCTGTTTTCGGCATGAGAATGACAAGTAATAATGATTTAAGCGATTTTCAACGCGGTGTCATAGCTGGCGCTCGTGAGATGAGCCATAGTATTTTGGAGGTAGACACGAATTTCGGATTTTCACGAATGACCATTGCAAGAATGTACCGTGACTACAAGAATTCCGGCAAAACCTCCAACCTACGATACCAGTGTGGCCGTAAAAAAAGGGTGAACGTGACCATCGTCGGCTGTCAAGAATCGTTTCACGCGATAGGAATGCAACACTCTCGCAGGTGTCATCAGAATTCAATGCTGAGCCTCAACATGCATCAGTGTCCGGACTGTGCAACGTACCCTGCACGATACGGGCCTAGGGAGACGACGCCCAACTGGAGTCCCCCTATGCGCCTCGCTTGGGCATGGCAACACGGCCACTGGACACTTGATGACTGGAAACAAGTAGCCTGGTCTGACGAGTCGAGTTTCCAACTGTATCGGGCAGATGGAAGGATTCGTGTGTGCCGCAAACCCAATGAAGCCGCGCATCCCGCCTGATAACAGGGAACTGTACCGACTGGTGGGGGGGGGGGGTCCACAATGGTATGGGGTGTGTTTAGATGGGCTTCACTGGGACCCCTGGTACGTCTACAAACGTCTGTGACTGGCCAATGCTATGTGCGCATCCTTTCTGACGAGGCACACCCGTCCATGTCCTGCATTAATGCTGATGGGTTAGGACTGTTCCAACAGGCCAATGCACTTCCACACAAGTGTCGGGACGCCACATTATGGTTATAGGAGCATATATCTGAGTTTGGGGTGTTGCCATTCCCACCGAAGTCCCCAGATCTGAACGTGATAGAACACATTTGGGATGCCATGCAACGCGCTATCGAACACAGAAATCCGAGACCTCGGAATTCACCCGATTTGTGGAACGCTCTGTAGAAAGTATGGTGTGCATTGCCTACAGCATATTTCCAGAAGCTAGTAGAGTCCATGCCCCGTCGTATTTTTGCAGTCCTTCACTCTCCTGTGGAACCTACCAAGTATTAGACTGGTGTACCAGTTTTTCAGAAATCTTCGCAACTTGATAATGAAATGGCATCCACGTCATTTCTATCAAGCGCGTGGAAGCATCTAACCAAATCACGTGACTGTAAACACCATTTGTGATATCATATACAATTTAAATATTTACGTGCCATTCGTCTTAATGAAGCTAGTTCAATACCTAGCTAAACCATGGTCGGCTTGAAAAAATAAACATTTGTGACAACTACGTTGTATTATTTTAATCTATATCCATTAAAAGGGTTCACATTGGTCAGATATGTACGGTTGAACCTAGAGGTGAGCGTCAGGTGTCACGAATGGTATATCAGCAACGACGTGCACCAGTCACCTAGCTCACCCACCTGTACAGCTGCGATGCAGTTCGATCTATTTCCACATGCAACAGGCGTCGCATCTTGCTTTGCCTGGGGTTCCACAACCGGAGGCCAACGAGGGTTACCGATATGGACCCACAGCCTTCACAAACAACGCCTCGCATGGGTCAAGGAACGTCGGCAATGGACCCTCCGCAGATGAAAGAAGGTCGTCGAGAGGGATAAGTCCCATTTCTTGCTGCACTGGGTCCGCATATGGCATAAACAGCATGAAGCCCTATCCCCTGGTTGCAATCGGGCCGGTGGGGGGTGATATTGTTGTCTTGGGAGCCTTATTCTGGCTTGCCCTAGATCTCTTGATTATCATCCCACAAATACTAAATGATGGACGCTCCATGGAACTGTTAACCGACCATCTCCATCCATATCTGTAGGAGGTTTAACCGGGTCACAGTGCCATCTTTCAACAAGACAATGCACTGTGTCATCGAGCTGATTTAACTACTGAGTGCGTGGAAGAACACGACAACGAATTTGCCACAATGCCTCGGCTCCCAAACTCCTGTGACTGTTACCCAATTGAACATATGTGGGATATGCCAAAACGAGGTATGAGATCTGCTGATCAACCACCACGGAATGAGCGTGAAATGACGGAGCTGCTGCAGCCGAGATGGGTTAAGTTACGCATGATGGTTGTTTGACATCTTGCGGAATCTGTTCCTAAGCGTCTGTTGTCGGATCGCTGACGTATGCAGCGATCCGACAATATAAGGAGTGATGCGACGAGAATCAGTAAAAGTCGGACGCATTATGGGTAAGACGAAGGATCTAAGCGCATTTAATCGTGAGCAAATTGTCGGGGCCCGACGAATGGGTAACTCCATCTCGGAAGTCGTGCAGGCACTGGGATTTTCACAAGCCACTGTGTCACGGGTGCACCGTGAGTACATCGAATCCGGTAAAACCATCCATGCAAGAGCCAACTGCTGTGGACAACAGCGTGTGGATGAGAGGGGTAATCGTTGGCTAGGTCGCATTATAACAGCGGATAGACGGGCCACAGTGCAAGAAATCACTCGGAAATTTAACGCTGGTGCACAAAAACGTGTAAGCAGCCACACCATTCAGAACAATCTCCTCGCTATGGAGTACAGAAGCCATCGTCCCACTAGGGTACCGCTGCTGACCACACATCACAGGGTGCAAAGATTAGCATGGGCGCATCGCCACTGTACCCTGGATATGTGGCAAAATATTGCCTGTACTGATGAGTCGAGATTCGCGTTGGTACATGCGGATGGCAGGATACGAGTACGGCGCAAACCACATGAAGCGAAGGATCCTTCTTGTCAGCAGGGTACTCTTCCAGCTGGTGGGGGTGGCATTCTTGTCTGGGGACTGTTTACGTTGACTGAAATGGGACCCCTGGTACGTGTGACATCGTCCCTCACAGGTCAACGTTACCGGGATATCCTGGACGACCATTTGCTTCCGTTTGTGCGTCTTCTACATCCCACTGGGGACCTTATCTTGCAACAAGCCTATGCACCGTGCCATCGCTCCCGAATTGTATCCGAATGGTTGGATGAACACTCCACCGACGTGACCTCGCTTCCTTGGCCAGCTAGGTCAACTGACCTCAATCCCATCGAGCACATCTGGGATGCCATCGAGAGAGATGTTCGAGGCTCTGACCCCTCCATCAAATCTTCGTGAACTGTCGGAGCTTGTTCAGGGGTCGTGGATCCGTATGACTTTCCAACCCTTCCGGTGTCTTGTCGAGTCCATGCCGAGACAAATTGCCGCCGTCATCAGGAAGAAATGTGGTGCTACACGTTACTAGACAGGTATCTCTAATTCAATTGCTCTTCAGTGTAATGAGCAACACAGTTTGAAGATGACAATCCGTTTTTTGGTGTAAATGTGACAAGAATGGTAAGTCAGATAATATCCGAAAACTTTAAAATTTCGTCGTCCTGGAGCGGTAATCGAACCCGCATCTCCCAGATAGCGCCCGGGTATGTTAACCACTACGCCACCAGAACAACCAAACCTCAAATGAACCTCAAGGCAATCACGGGATAGGATTCTTAACCTCCAGATTCGCTGAACATGAATGCCGGTTGCTTGGACTAGCGAATACTGTGATAGTTATATTCAAATTAATCGGAAACTTGAGACTTGGTCCTTCTCGGTGGTGTAGTGGTCAGCATACCCGGGCGCTATCTGGGAGACTCGTGTTCGATTACCGCTACAGGACGAAGAAATTTCAAGTTTTCGGATATTATCTGATTTACCATGCTGGTCATATTTACACCCAAAAACGGATTGTCATCTTCAAAATTTGTATTGTATGGTGTATTCCATTCATGATAATGAGCAACATTTAAACAACTGTGGATATTAAGCTCTAGATATCTTGTATTTTAAGTGATTGATATATGTAGCTTGCTAATTATTGTTCGTATTGAACTTCAATTAATATTTTACTTCAGCAAGAGCTGCATGAATAAAAAATGCAACGACCAAGGTAAAGAATCAGCATAAGAGATTTCCGTAAATATCCAATATTTTTTATTCTTCCACTCGCTTTGAAAGGCCAAATGCGACGCAAATCTCGGGTATCCACACCGTATGAATAGTCACACACACACACATTTTTATATACACTTTCTTAATATCAACGCTTTACAATCTGCTCACAATCTCTCGAAATCTCTAAAACTCTGCACAAATCTTGTCTGTCCCTCTAATAGGTCTCGTTCTTCTACTACATTCAGTGTTGTCACTTTTTCTTCCGTGACTGATTGTCAGTGTTGCCAAATTGTAGAATCTTTTCTGCAAAGTAATGTAACACTCAGCAAGAAGCAATGCAATCCACAAAAGAAATAATAAACCCAAAAGGAAGGTCGTTTAGATGTATACGTAGCATAGCATGGGCAGCCTCTGAGACTTTTCGCACACACTGGTACTAAGCATGCAGTATGCTGTATCAACAGCATTCAGTAGCCCATTTTGTTTTAATTTTGAAGTGTTACAATGTTACATTTCCACCGGGAGCTAGCATTATAGTGTCTTGTTTCCTAACAGCAGAAACAAAAGCTGAAGCTCTCAGGTGGTCAGGAAAGGGAAAGTCTGGTTCCTGAAACCTCTAGGCTCAAATCCCAGATGCTGTGATCATTCCAGTTATAATGAATTCAGCTTCTACTACCAATTATAATGAATACAACTTCTTCTAATACTTGTTGTTTGTTAATTATATCATGAATAAACTTTCCTGCTAGTAGTGTAGTAATAATAATGAACAAGCTTTTAACTGCTAGTAATGTTGTAGTAGTAATTAAGATGAATAAAGTCTTAATGCTAGTTGTTAATAATAACAACTAATGAAATAAACCTAACAGCCAGACAGAGGTCTGACAAAACTATGAACTGAGAAAAACGTACTTACTAAGACAATCTTTTATTTGGTAAACTTCTATTATTTATCCACACTCACTTCATCGGTCACACAACTACTCGATATCTGGCTCTCACATAAACGAAGATCTCTTTACACACGAAAGAAAGCTCTCTCGCACATAAACAACCGCTCTTTTTTTTTTTTTTTTTTATTTTTTTATTGGAGGTTTAACGACCACCGTGAGCAACTCAATGGGCTATAAGCAGTCGCCTGTCCCTAATTTAGGGTCACTGGTTCCAGGGAAGGGAGAGAGCCAGTGCCGTAAGACAAACACAACATCCATGCCTCACCGGGATTCGAACCCGGACCCCTCACGGACAAATGATCAGAGGCCAGCGCCTTAGACCACTGCGCCACCGGGGCGGCAAACAACCGCTCTCCTAGGTCTCGTTGAACGCGCCTATTTATACTGGCTACCACCACGTCATGACTTACACTCATTGCCAGATCTCATTCAGCGGGAGAAATAACATCTCGTTCAGTAAGAAGATAATTTACATAGTAAAATAAAATAACCAGAGATAGTAAAAATCAAAAGGAAAGTGAATCTAGAGTATACATTACACAGTTTGAAACTGGTGGTCCAAAATCACGGATGGTCGACTGCGACCATAGCGACAGTTAATCTAAAAATAAAAAATAAAAATGAATTCAGACATACATCTGAAAAAACAAAACTCCAGTGCTTTCGTACAGATAATGCTTTCATGTCTTATATTATGTGGTACAATTGAGCGCGTGCGTGAATATTTTGCAGCAAGTTTAAGAATCAAATAGAGGGAAGCGTTTATCATAAAAATAAATAACCGCAATTATTTTTCGAACGATTGAAGAGAAGGAAATGCGTAAGAAAATGTGAAATCCACTGTTTGATCCCGCATTCTCTGTTAAAGCAAAGGTAAAATCGATGGCACGAACACCAAAGAAAAATACTTGGGAAAGACAGCAAAAAAGAAGAGAGATACCACCTGGGAAGTCGTTCCGCTCAATGAGCTCTTCGTTTCCAGTCAAGTGACTGGAGATGGAAATCGTAAAAACGGTTTCCGCAGAAGCTAGAAGAAAATAAACAGGAACAACAACAGTAGCAGCAATCAGGACGAACTTCGTCAATGGCATGTTTGGTGACATGGCAAAACGAAGTTGCGTTAACCTTTGGGGAATCAGCTGAGAAGAAATCACAACTGCAGCGATGATAAGAACATATTAATTAGCAGTGTAGAAACTTACATTCCATCCATTATCGCTTTTAATCAGCATTTCCTAAACTCCCTTTTTGGAAGGAAATCGATGCTATAACACTAAAATTTCTGCAGCCCGAAAATTGAATAACACAAAAGAAGATAAAACTAACGAATCTTGCAAAACCACTCAAAAATTTCATGCTGTTGAGAGAATAGGAAAACTACGTCAAACATTGTCTATCAACTGATGTATGAAGTAGTGATGGACCATTCCTGAACGATTCGTGCGCAACGTATGACCCTTTACTGGTGAATGGTTCGCCATTATTTCGATATTAACTGAAGTTTCAGCATGTTTAATTTTATTCCGCCCCCACGCGTTTGAAAACTTATTCCCATTAAGAAAAGTACACTGCTGACCACCCAAAATGTAACACCAAGAAGGACACGAGATAGCAAAGCCAGATTTACTGGACACATAACAACAGATACAAAGATGAAACGATTGAGCTTACAGGCACGTGCGACTTGCGGAACACGCAGACATCAACAGTTCGTGTGGCCCCCATGGCTGGCAATAACGGCCGCTACACGCCGCGGCATCGAACGAAAGAGGCTTTGAATGTGGGCTTGGGGTATGTCGGTACAGGATGCTTCCACACGTTGCCATAGTTCGTCAGGCGAAGCCGCGGGTGGTGCTTGCCGGGCCACTCGGTTGCCGATCAGCGACCAGACGTGTTTGAAGGGCGACATATCGGGAGAACAGACAGGGCACGGGAGCAGTGACACTTGGTGGGCCGTGAAGAATTGTTGCACGATGCGTGCCATGTGCGGGCGCGCATTTTGGGTGGCCAGCAGTTGAAACGTGGCCGCTGGCAGGTCATGCAGGTAAGGGAGTACTACAGGCTCCAAAACGTCGGAGATGTAGCGATGGATGGATGTTGAGTGCACCGGCGATGCGTACCAGAGGGTTGCAGGTGTCATATCCCATTGCGCCCCAAACCATAACGCCAGGCGACGGACCGGTATGGCGATGCATAATGCAGGCGTCATACAGTGTCTCGCCGTGGTGCCGCTATACGTGGATCAATCCATCGTGGTGTTGGAGGCAGAAACGGGATTCATCGGAGAACACAATGTCGTGCCATTCCGTAGTCCAGGTGTGGCGTTCAACGGCACGTTGCCGCCGCACCGGCCGGTGGGGTAACGTCAATTGTAATCGGAACAATGGGCGCCATGCGACAAGTCCCCGCTCCTGCAGACGACGTAGAACGGTACGTGCTGACACAGTTTGTTGCGCAACACACACTAATTCCTGCGTTAACGTTTGCGATGTGGCGGTGCGAGCCGTCAATGCCCTCCGCACAACATGCCGGTTCTCTCGTTCGGTGGTGTGCCGCGGCTGCGGCAATTGCTCTCGTCGGTCCGTCCGTTCCTCCTTCACCCACCGAATCCATACTGGCCTCACCGTGGCTGGATGTCGTCCCACACAGGAGCCGATGTCTCAGTACGATAAACCGCTGTCGCAATAAGTCGCTATTCGTCCTCTGTCGAACTCCGAAACGTGCTGGAATGACTGCCGTATTCTGCGACGAGGCATCAGGAAGCTTCCCACGCACAGGTCCGGCAGCACAACACACTTTCACTACTTACACCCCGCCTTCTGTGCACCCTTCTTACAGTGCTTCTCGGTGGCGTGCCAGGCGTACATAATTTGCATATGCCCTGCAATGCTAATCGTTTGCATGTCCTCTCGCGGGCGACGCATGCTGCGAATTTCAGGCCAATTGGATGCTTCCTTCTTGGTGTTGCATGTTGGGTAGTCAGCAGTGTAATATCGATAATCAATGAGTGTCAACACTTATGTGAGTGATCAATCAGTCAGCTAGGTAATGATGGTGAAACTTAAGGATGGAGATGATACGTGAATGTCAGTCATTTGAATTATATGTTTGAAAAGTTTGTTTCAAGCAAATAATTCGTCGTGAACGGTGATGAGCTCTCATTCTTTTGGGCAGTTTGCCAAAAACAGCTATGGTCTTGAGGGCGCCTTGGTCGCAAACACGGGATACCTACAACGAGTGGTCTATTATCTGAACATTTCTTTTTGGTGGCTTTCTTGGCCATAAAAGATATTTCCTTATTATGCTCCTTGGAGTAACGTGCAGTCTGTTTATTTCTGTCTTAGAGTCCATGAATCTAACCTTCAAGTGAGAACTACTGTAGTAGAACGTTCCGATTGAAGGCAATGCTTTAGCGTGGGTTCGCATGCTGTGTGATCAACTTCAACGACTCGTCCAAATTTGATTTCTGGTTTTAAGAAAAGGAGAAAATAAAGATGAAGCACAAACACAACATAATGTCTTGCTTGGGATTGCAACTGAGACTTTCAGCAGGTGAGATGAGTTCCTTAACTACTCTGACACTGGGCGACAGGAAGTTTTAACAAAGTAAGAACAGTTTTATATATCTACCAAATTTTTGAGGTACCGAAACCTACGAGCAGTCTTCTATCACCACGTTAAGGAGAGTAGCTAGCGGAAAATTGTAAATAGAACCAAAGAACAGATGTAAGATTCGTCTCACCATAAATTCCGTTCCATATATGTGGCGGGCTAAGTTAGTCCTAACGGCTCATCCATTGTACAAAATACTTCATAAAAGATCAGTAGGCAGGCTAAAATAACATTCATTGTGTGGCTTTGTCATTCCTGCTGAACCTTATCATAACCCTAGTAACATTTGCTCTAACTCAGTGAAATATAAAAATGTTTCTGTGGAGCTCAAAGGGATACATTCTTTCCATACAAAAGTACACTATATACCAACAAGTAATTGGACACCTGTGATAGCAAAGGAAAATGAAGTTTATTCACCTTCAATAGTTGGTAGAGCCTCCACGAGCGGTGATTAAAGCTGCGACCCTTCGGGGCATACTCTCAACCAGGCGTTGTACGACGGCTAGCGGTATTTTCTTCCACTCGGCTTGGAGAAGACAGGTCAGTTCCTTCACCGATTTCGGCGGTGGGGGCACCCTTAAGTCGACGCTCCAACTCGTCCCATAGGTGCTCGATAGGGTTAAGGTCCGGGCTCTGCGCAGGCCAGTACATTCGATTAACCCCATTGTAACCATACCAAGCCATGGTGGCCCTTGCAACATGACAGGTGGCATTGTCATCCTGAAAGTAACATGGGTCCACCCCGTAAAACTGCCACAACGTAGGAAGCGCATGGTCATCCAAAATGGTGCAGTAGGTTTCGGCGTTGAGTATACCAGGAATTGCGACCAAGGGTCCCGTGCCATACCAGGAGAAACACCCCCATAGCATAATTCCACCGCCGCCGAACTTCACAGTTGGCACAATACATTCCGGCAGGCGGCGTTCTCCAGGCAGACGCCAAACCCAGACCCTGCCATTCGAACGGTAGAGTGTGAACCTTGATTCGTCGCTCCAGAGAACCTGTTTCCACTGTTCAATGGTCCACTGTCGACGTTCTTTGTACCACGTTAGCCGAGCAGCGCTATTGGACTTGGTGATAAAAGGCTTGTGGGCGGCAGCACGTCCATGATAACCGAGCAGATGGGCTTCCTTACGGATAGTATTCATTAAAAAACACTCCCGGATGCCTTTTGAAACTCCTCGCGGATGTGGCCCATCGATTTGGTGCGGTTCTTCCGAATTTCTCTGGCCAGCACCCGTCGGTCTCGGGTCGGGGCACATTCCGACAGTCACCACTTATCTTCCACTTGCCAATCACGTAGGCCACTGTCGATTGTGGGTACTTCAACTAGCTGGATATGTCACGTATGGATCGGCCATTTCTGTGATACCCGACGATTACACCTTTCTCGAAATCAGAGAGCTCCGAACTGCGTGGCATCTTGCATACGACTGGTTGCGTTGTTGTTTCCCACACGATATTTAACGGCGGCGGTCGTTTTGTGTATTAGGACCGCAGATATCGTCGATTGCAGGGGTGTCCAATTACTTGTTGGTAGATAGTGTACATGCCATTGGCTGGGCAGTTGTTTAGGACCTCATCTCTGAGATTGAATTTGCAACACCATTAAGAAGCCATCAGATATTTATGCATATCCACTTTTGACTTCAAAATGGCGAGACGTCTAGGTGATTCAATACCCACAGAAATCAAAGGGACAATTTTGCTTTATAAGCCTCAACATGTTGCAGCCTCTGATAAATTCTGCACACGTTTGTGGGTAGGACTTAGAGATTCATCATTAGAAAGACTATAGCAACAGAATCGCATACGGCATGCTAAGACGTGTACTTTAGTCGTATAGTCATTTTAAGGATGACCACAGTGTTTCATGAAGTGTGACGGTGAGGCCGTGATATAGAAGGAATGTCTGCTGCTACCATACACCGTGCGTATGTAGAGCCTAATAGGTCAAAGCTTTGTTTCAAATGAAACCGTTAAACGACAGACTATAGTTTTGGGTGCAATAAAATGTGATAACTGTTGTCTTGAATGTTTGTGCAGGCACATCGGCTGCGCGGTGCTAAGTTGCTATCGTTCTGTTCAGGAAACCTTTCATCGCAGATATACATTGCTTTCTGTTTCACTAATTTAAGGTCATGCAATCGTCATTTGAGAATGTCCAATGTACACTGAAGAGCAATTGAATTAGAAATACCTGTTTAGTAACGTGTAGCACCACTTTTCGCCCTGATGATGGCGGCGATTCATCTCGGCATGGACTCCACAAGACACCGGAAGCGTTGGGAAGCCATAGGGATCCACGACCCCTGAACAAGCTTCCACAGTTCACGAAGATTTTATGGGGGGGGGCGTTCAGAGCTTTGAACATTTTTCTCGATGGCATCCCAGATGTGCTCGATGGGATTGAGGTCAGGTAACCTAGCTGGCCAATGAAGCGAGGTCACGTCGGTGGAGTGTTCTTCCAACCATTCGGATACAATTCGGGAGCGATGGCACGGTGCATTGGCTTGTTGCAGGATAAGGTCCCCAGTGGGATGTAGAAGACGCACAAACGGGAGCAAATGGTTTTCCAGGATATCCCGGTAACGTTGACCAGTGAGGGACGATGTCACACGTACCAGGGGTCCCATTTCAGTCAACGTAAACAGTCCCCAGACGAGAATGTCACCCCCACCAGCTTGAAGAGTACCCTGCTGGCAAGAAGGATCCATCGCTTCACGTGGTTTATGCCGTACTCGTATCCTGCCATCCGCATGTACCAACGTCAGTCTCAACTCATCAGTCCAGGCAACATTTTCCCACATGTCTAGTGTCCAGTGGCGATGTTCCCGCGCCCATGCTAATCTTTGCACCCTGTGATGTACGGTCAGCAGCGGTACCCTCGTGGGATGATGGCTTCTGTACCCAATAGCGAGGAGATGGTTGTGGATGGTGTGACTGCTTACACGTTTTTGTGCACCAGCGTTAAATTGCCGAGTGATGTCTTGCACTGTGGCCAGTCTATTCGCTGTTACGATGCGAGCTAGTCTACGATGACCCCGCTCATCCACACGCTATTGTCCACGGCAGTTTGCCCTCGAAGGGATGGTTTTACCGGATTCGATGTACTCACGGTGCACCCGTGACACAGTGGCTCGTGAAAATCCCAGTGCCTCCACGACTTCCGAGATGGAGTGCCCCATTCGTCGGGCCCCGACAATTTACCCACGATTAAATGCGCTTAGATATTTTGTCTTACCCATACTGCGTCCGACTCTTACTGATTCCCGTCGCATCACTCCTCATATTGTCGGATCGCTTAATTCGTCATGTCGTTTCTGTTTACAGCGCCACATTTGCATAACGCCAGCTGTCTCTAATTCAATTGCTCTTCAGTGTATGTTGACACTCTGATGTACCGAACTACTTCACGCAAAACGTTCCCTGAGGTTGTAAACCACCAAACAAACTCTTGATACTTGGTAGAGTTAAGTCTTCAAACGCACCCGTAACCGGGGAAGCTGAAATTTATTGCCATGAGCTGTGATGGTGCTGCGCACGGCACGAGAGATGAAACATTTGTCTCGCAGTTGGCTATCTCCATAAATTTAATCCATTTGCTTCCAAAATAAATTTGAGCCTCTGTTGTGTTATGTTATCGTGCCTTTCTCATCTGCCGTTCTATGTTTTCTGTGGACGTATTTTACTTTGATTCTGATTACTCCTTCCGGATGGTGTGATTTCAATGCACAGAAACTATTGCTTAAGAGATAACACTTCTCTGATACATTGTGGTTTAAGCCACAATTTTGCATATATTCGAATCTATAAATGCGGTGGCACCAGATGCTGCAATGCAGCAAGTTGTAAAGAAAAGGGCCGCCCCGGTGGCGCAGTGGTCTAAGCGATGGCCTCTGATCACTCGTCCGAACGGGGTCCGGGTTCGAATCCCGGTGAGGCATGGATGTTGTGTTTGTCTTACAGCACTGGCTCTCTCCCTTCCCTGGAACCAGTGACCCTAAATTAGGGACGGGCGACTGCTTATAGCCCATTGAGTTGCTCATGGTGGTCGTTAAACCTTCAATCAAAAAAAATAAAAATAAAGAAAAGGCAGTACACAGCCACACGCTACGAATGCAAAACAAATGCGTGAACAAACTTGCATATCGCTAGCATTAAAGATTCTCTTGTATCACGATGAGGCCCAAAGTGCTACCAGTGAAAATCTCCTCGTACACATACTCAAATCGCGAAACTTATCCAAGAAATTTCGTTTCCAATAATCTTAAATAACCTAATTTCTCTGTCTGGGTACGAATTACAGGGAGAATCTTTTGTAAAGTTAAGAATTCAACAGCATATATGATTCTGACAGGTTTTGTTTTTCGGAGTTGCTTGGTTTGGACCAAAACGATTTAATATTTCGGGGTTTAATGACCTAAATTAGCATCCAGGGCTACATAAGTCTCATTTCCCACATTTAAAGCCATTTGGTCGCGAAGTGGTTAGAGCTACCGCCCTACGACCGGATGATCGAGAAATCTATCCCAGATAGGTTGAGTTGTCTAAACCACTAAATACTCGCCGTGCTTCGGATGGGCACGCTAAATTTTGGCTTCGGGACATTGAATTCCCCATCTACAAATCAGGTCATCTGTTCCTTTCACCTCAACCTTGCTCCTCTCTTTAGATGTGCTCGCTGTGGCGTCATAATCTGGCACTTCCAACTATGTCGACTCGTTCTTTAAATCTGGCACTTCCAACTATGTCTACTCGTTCTTTAAATCTGGCACTTCCAACTATGTCGACTCGTTCTTTAAATCTGGCACTGTTACTTCTCTGACCCGTCTACCCTTTGTCGTACCTGAATTTCTAGGTTCAACCTAATGTAACTTCATTTCTGATACACAGCACATAATCCTAATGAGACATATGCAATCGCGCTTAACTTTCCACGAGGTTGTAAACTCTACGAGAAATAGCTGGGTCTGTCGTTGCAAAAAGGAAATCTTTAAATTTAAAGCCAGTGGTACCAGGGAACGAACATCAACAGCAGAGTAAGACACACGCACAACATATGCCGCATCCAGGACTCTTAACTAAACTTGGACTATTGACTAGGTGCCCCCGCATGTCAATCTGAAACACTGGGGTGCCCTAGGAAACTGGAAGTGCTTTGTCATATGGATGATTGTACATCGAGAATTTGTACAGTTCCTTTGGAAGATATTTTATATGAATTTAGAAAGAATGAAATGAAATATAAAATTCGCTACCCCGGTGGTGCAGTGGTCTAAGCGATGGCCTCTGATCATTCGTCCGAAAGGGGTCCAGGTTTGAATCCCGGTGAGGCATGGTTGTTGTGTTGGCCTTACGGCATTGGCTCTCTCCTTCCCTGGAACCAGTGACCCTAAATTAGGGACGGGCGACTGCTTATAGCCCATTGAGTGGCTCACGGTGGTCGTTAAACCTCCAATCAAAAAAAAAAAAAAGAAAAGAAAAAATAAGCCATATCCTATGACCACTCGTTCGGGAGGGGTCTGGGTTCGAATCCCAGTTAGGCATGGATGCTGTTTGTCTTGCGGTACTGTCTCTCTCCCTTCCCTTAAACCAGTGGCTCTAAACTAGGGACGGGCGACTGCTTAGAGCGCATTGAGTTGCTCACGGTGGTCCTAAATCTTCAATAAAAAAAATTATAAAATGCGTTGCCTACAGCATTTTGTTAATTAAATACAGCGTATAAAATTGTTTTTCTGTGTATATGTTCGGCTTCTGCAGTGCTGAGGTTGTCTTTTGGTTTCTTCGACTTAAGACATTATCATCAATGTTTCTAATAAACTACCTTGGCACAATTTGCAAACATTTGTGACCCTTAGCACCGCTAGTAACGCTGTAAGTGATAAGAATGCGGAAACACCTTTTCTTTTAGGTAGTTTAAATATTCCAGTGAATATCAAAGATTGGAAAGAATCTCCTATATCTAGTTTAGTCATGTGTTCTTTTTTTTTCTTTTTAGGGTTTAACCACCCACATGATCAACTAAAGCTTCGCTGGTCACTAACGTTGGGCCATCGGTTCCAGGAGCGAGACCGAAATAACGCCATATGATAAGCATGCTTCATTGAAGAGTCGAAACCGAACAAAACTTAAATAATTAGCCAGAAGTCCGCGACTTTCACCACGGCGCCAACGGTGGTTTTGGGTCCGTCCTAGAGTCCATGCCAGAGGAAAAAGAATATTTGACCGAAAAACTAAAACATTACTTATGTCTTTCTTAGAATCCAAGCAGTACGAGACGCAATTCCAGACCACGACCATCCGTTCCGTAGCGAAACTGCACTTGACAATGGATAAAGTGCATTTGGGCATAAAATGACCCATCGCACTGAATGTCCCACATGTATAAGTTAATTAACCATCCTAAAATGTGTAATCTATACTACAAAATATTAAAAGAACTTCTTGCTGTCCCGATAATCCAGTGGGCAGTGGCGGAGGCTTCTGAACAATATTCAGATTTTCGCCGAAATTCAAGTTCTGAATCGGTCATGCGCGCTGTGTCTGCCCTGTGGCTCTGGTTATCTCCCATTTCTGGAGCCAGTAACTCTATATTTTGAATGGGCGACTTCTTGTCTGGGATACTCGTGGGAATCATTAAACCTCCCGGAATTGGAAGATTATCAGCCTATTATATAGGCTCTGCGGGGGCGTCACCTGCCCAGCTAACATGTTGCAGAAAGCATGATTATAGAAATACCGTCATTTATAAATCTTTAAGACTACCTAAAAGTTTTTCAATTTTCACATCTAAGCACCCCGGACAAAATAGTGTCTCCCCTAACAAAAATGATAGTAGGAAATTACCGTTTGTACACAGGATGCCGTGATAGCGTTGATGGGAGATAAATAGCACTAACCTGGTCTACAGGATCATTTCTGTCTCGCGCAGTGGTGAAGAGCAGCGAGTGTGTTGAATTCAGTCTGCAATATGGGTCGTAAAACAGACGTTACTGAGTGACAAAAAGGAGCCATCGTGTTTGGCCGTGCCCACGGGCACAAAGTGAATGAAGTCGCCCAATTTATTGGTGTGTCGAAGCGTTCTATCCAGCGGGTCTACAGACAGTGTTGTAGTTCGCAGTCAACGGAAAATCGGAGACGTAACTATGGCCGGAAAACGATTCTCACCAACAGGAAACCCGCCATGTTTCACGCCTAGTAACTGCAAATCGGTTTCAAACCAGGCAACAATCGCTCCAAACATTCAATGAAAGTCTACTCCAACCAATTTCCGAAAGGACATTTCGACGAGAATTGCATGCGATGGACGGAAGATACCTCTTTTAACAGCAAGTCACTAAGTGGCACGTTATCAATGGGCTCAAACTCACCAAAACGTTACTGTGGAGGATTGGAAACGAGTGATTTGGTCTTATGAGTCTCGTTTTTGTTTGTACTCCAATGATGTGGGGCGACGAGTGCATCGCAGGCCGAATTAAGCCTTTTAATGCTGATTGTGTCGAAGGTGTTGTTTAAACTGGAGGGGTTCCGTGATGTTTTGGGGATGTTGTTCGTACCACGAAATGGGCTCTCTCGTTGCATTGACGATGAATTTGAACCAGCATGCGTACCTCCGGATTCTGAAGGACGAAGTATTGCCCTTTGCCCTACATCTCCAGGAGCAGCATCACATTGCCACTCCTGCCTTCCAAGACGACAATTGCCATCTGCACAGGGCTAAAACTGTGTCTGAGTGGCACGACGAACAGTCAGCAACACTGTTTCACTTTGACTAGCCACCAAATCCCCAGATTTAAATCCAGTAGAAAATATGTGGGATCATTAGGAACAGAAGGTGAAATTCCGAAATAGACACACACTTACTCTGGCGGAACTTCGGAACCAATTGATGCGCGAGTGGCTGCAAATCGACGTTCAATACATCCACAACCTCGTGGAGTCTCTACCACACCGGATTCATGCTGTTATCAAGGCAAGAGGCGACGTTACCTGTTATTAGATAAGTTCCGGCACGGGTGACTAATTTTGTTTGGAGTGCTTATATTTAAACATATAACTTTTTGGAGAAAATTGCTTCAAAAATACACGCAGAGCATATTCACTTAAACTTTTTTTAACTAAACGGCTCGAAATTATTTTGATTTAGTACTTAGTATTGTTTACTTTATTGTGAATTATTGACTATGGTGTGGCTTGCTGAAAATGAGGAATTCGTGGTACTCATGGAATAATTCTTTACACTGAACTGTCTTGATGACTTCAGTGAAAGCTTTCACATTCGATGTTTTTTTTTCTTTTTGTGTGTGTGATCTTGTCTTAGAAACAACCCAAAGATTCTCCATGGGGCTTAAGTCTGAACAGAGCATAGGGGTCTTCAACTTTGTCAGAAAGTCACTCACTGTCTAGGATATGGGGCACGAAGCACCGTAATGCATGGATGTGTTGTATCCGAGAATGTTCATACGTAGGGTCAAATTATCTTGTTACATTTCCACATACCAAGGTCCGTTCATGGTATTGTTGGCTGGAAGTATAGAAGCAAGAGTACAAAATATTGACACAGCCCCCACATCATCTGGCCTGGGATATGTTTCATAGTAGCCACAGTGTATTTCTCTTCAAATTTCTTTTCGTTTGGATGTCACACGTGTCATGTATACCCTACAAATTGCTAAATGGTAGATTCATCTGAAAACAAAGCAGAAATATTTTTTACCAACGTTTACCGCAGTAAAAGGTTTGTTATACATCGACTACAGATTCGCAGAGCTTTTGGCTCGGCATCATCAGAATGAATGGCAGTAAACGGAAAATCGTTCATTCTGATGATGCCGAGCTAAATGCTCTGCGAAACTATAGTCGATGTATAATAAACCTTTAATTGTGGTAAAGGTTGGTATTTTCATTCTATCTCACCACAAGTCTGTAGGCATAAATTATAATTATAGAAATACTTTTACCACTTTTCAGCAGCCCATGATTGAGGCCTCTTGTCTAACTTCAATCTCTTGTTTTTCGTAATGGGAATCAGTGGAAGCTTTCATGCACGTTGTATGACCTCAATCCAAATTCTTTGCTCAAATGTCTCGAACGTCTCTGCATGGATTACCACCCAACCATCATTAACCCTTTGAACCGATTCTGTAACAAACATTATATAAAATTTGGAATACGGACATCAAACATCTTCAAAATAATAAAACAAGACCGTGATCGGGTGTGCACGGAATACAAACATTGTATATACTGCATACCATTGCAACATGAGCTTCCCAATGACCAGCCTGGGACATATATTGGCTCCACTTTTTGGACAAATAGATGTCCGGGTTTCGGAACACAAGTACGATATCAAAACAGGAGCAACGACTACAGCCATTGAACGTGTTTGGTAGCCGAAGGCAAATATACCCCACTTTGGGAAAACGTGTATCATCTGGCTTTTACCAAAAATAAACGAGATACCTTTTTCACAGAATCATTATTTATCACGTGGTTTGATGATCTACGTTGCAAAGAATGCATACCCAGTAATTTACCTTGGCGTCAATATGTTAGAACATTAAAACCACCGAATACTTAGATTAAATGTCGGGAAAGTTCATTTCTATGATTACAGTACATGTACACCTAGATGTTGTTATATTACAGATACATGACGGTCGCCTACTTGTACATATACAGGGTGTCCACTAAAATCCTTTCTCAGCCCCGTAACTTTCGAACGCCGACAGCTATAGCCATAAAAACGGTGTCTAGGTATAGTAAAGTGGCTATGCGTTATTAGATGAGATCGCTTACAGTGCCTCCTATCGGCAAAGTCAGGTGTTACCGTGCAGATCTCGAAAACTATACGAGATACGAGAAAATAGTCAATTACAAAGTTGTAGAACAGTATCGATTTAGTGCGAAAAGACACCTTGCGCACATGAATGCTGAGAATAGAACGCGTACAACGCTCGTTTGTTTGTTCGCGATGTCGAACACTGTTACGTCACGAAACGCGTCAGAAAGGAGATAATATGGCCTTCCGCAAAGCACTACCCCGACTCAACTGCGGAATGTTTGGTTCCAACATGACGATGCCCTTTCGCACCATCCAGGAAACATAAGAAGGTACCTGGTCGAGACATTCGAGCAACAAATCATCTGCTATGGTGGTTGTGTAGAGTGGCCTGCACGCTTATCGGACATCACCCCATTGGACTTCTTCCTGTGGGGCTACCTCAAAGAGCAGGTATCAGACCCCTCCAACAATGTTGCAGGATCTTCGACGCTGTATAACTGATGCTTGTTTCAGCGTGTCACCTGACATGCTGCAAAGTGTGCAGCGTGAGATTCAATCTAGAATCCAAATGTGTATTGTAGCAGGCGGAGAGCACATTGAGCACCGACGGTGATGTGCCTAGTCGCAAGTAATTGCTACTTTCTAACGCGTTTCGTGACGTAACTGTGTTCGGCATCGCGAACAAACAAACGAGCGTTGTACGCGTTTTATTCTTAGCATTCATGTGCGCAAGGTGTCTTTTCGTACTAAATTAACGCTGCTCTACAACTTAGTGATTGACTATTTTCCCGTATCTCGTAATTTTTCAAGCTCGGCAAGCTAACTCCTGACTTTGCTGCTAGGAGGCGCTGTAAGCGGTCTCATCGAATAGCGCATAGCCACTTTACTATACCTAGACACCGGTTTTATGGCTATAGATGTCGGCGTTCGAAAGTTACGGGGCTGAGAAAGGACTTTACTAGGCACCCTGTATGGTCTTGCTCACTGCACATTGGGCTTGATAATGAGTCTTGTGAAGACTCGAAAAATCTTGCCTGTTTTTTAAAGTTGCTTTTATCTGTACATACTGGTTTTAGATGTAAATAAATATTTTATACTTCTGAGGCTTGCTTGCATTAGATGAAGGTATTATACAGGGTGTCCCACAAAGGACTCCCTGTTTTTAAAATGAAATAACTCTGAAACGGAGATCGATAGAAGAATGAAACAAGTGGTATGTTTATTTGGAAAGCCGTAAAAATCTGATACATAAGTTTCAAAATTACTTATAAATGTTGCCGACAGGTGGCGCTGTACGCTGTAGTCGCAGTGCGGAGTCCTATAAATAATGCTGTGAAGCACAGAGCGATCAGAATTCGGACAGTTTTGCTGTTGAAACGTGAAAGGAGGTTAACGTACTGAAGGAAGTGGATGAAGTCATGTATTCCGTGGAGCAACGTGTTTTTCTGGTACTCGAGTATCACCGGTTAAATCGAAATCTTACGGCAACAAGGCGTAGTTTTCAATCCCAATTTAAAGTTGCAAAAGGTCCTGATGCGAAAGCAATTCGCCAGCTTTTCGACAAATGTCAACGGTCAGGCAACGTGGCTGATGAGTTAGTGGGAAATGTTGGCCCCAGGCAGTCTGCAGTTACTCCTGAAAATGTCGCGACAGTTTCTGCAGTTATTCAGCATAATGCGAGAAAATTCATCCGAAGAGTTGCAGCGGCATCCGGATTAAAGCGATTCAGCACGCACAGAATACTGAGGAACACCCTACACATGTTTCCGTTCAAGATCCAATATCACCAAGCCATAACAGATCGAGCTGTGCAACAAAGAGAAGAGTTCGCGAACGATATGCTCTCAATGATTGATCATGATGGATTCGGTATTGGTTGCATATGGTTCACAGATGAGGCCCATTTTCACCTGGATGGTTTCGTGAACAGACAAAACTGGCGATTTCCGGGTACCGAAAACCTCGCATTTGTGTCCAGCACGACCACTACATTCGCCTAAAGTTACCGTTTGGGCTGCCGTTTCCAGCAAAGGCAACATTGGCCCTTTTGGTCTTGCGAGAAACCATCAATACTGAACGGTACGTTGCAGTTTTGGAACAATTTGTCGCCATACTACAAGAGTTGGAGGAACGACCAGGCACTTTGTGGTTTATGCAAGATGGGGCCCGAACCACACCGTACCACAGCGGAATAGAGTCATTGCTTTGAACTATTCCACATTTACTGGAACAGGCATGGATTGACCGCCATACTCACCTCCACCTTACCCCCTGCGACTACTGTTTGTGGGCCCATTGAAGGACACTGTTTTCCCGAACAATCCTGCAACACTGGACGAGCTTGAAAAGTTGATCTGTGAGGCATGTGCGTCCATTTCCGTTGACACACTACAGAGGGTGACTGGAAATTTCATTCTTCGTTTGCGCCATCTCTGCGCTGCGAAAGGTGCACATTTTGAATCGATTGTCATGTAATTGCAACGACTGCTTGCCATTGACAGTTTATAGACTATTTCCTGGACTCCGTACTGAGACTACAGCGTACAGAGCCACCTGTCGGCAACAGTTGTAAGTAATTTTGAAACTTCTGTATCCCAATTTTACGGCTTTCAAAATAAACATACCATTTGTTTCATTCCTCTATCGATCTCCGTTTCCGAGTTATTTCATTCTAAAATCAGGGAGTCCTTTGTGGGACACCCTGTACATCGTGCCGAAACAGCTGTATGTAAGATTAACTAAAAGTCCCGAAACAGTACTGACATAACCTTTCTCTGTAGAACGCAAAGACGCATTCAACTTCTTGCAAGAACCCATGACGATTCGTCGTACAGTATGTTAATCTTGCGGTATTGTTTTCCTTAGACGGCCACTCTTATCAGATCTTTAAATTTCACGATCGCGTTATGGATAAGTCTTTCTGACGAACAAATTTGTACTTATTTTGTGTTCAGATTGTTCTTTGTGTAAAGTCATTGTTTTTGCCCTCTGGACTACTGTGCAATGCTTTCTTGCAAATAATGCGCGATAGAGTAAATGCAAATACCAACTTCTCTGCAAGGAAACTAGCGACCAACGGAACTTCAACTGCTCGCCCCCACTCGATAAATCTTTGCTGTAGACGTATCATGCAATAACAAAATGAAATGACGAAATGAGATGACGTAATCTGATGAAACAACCTATTTCACATCGCACACAGCGGTTTTTTATTTTATCTATTTCTTCATATCTGACCTGTTGTTCCTGAAAAAGAAAACCGTCAACACAGAATTACTGACCGCTATTATATGAAATAATAAAAGCGAAATCTGCCAATATGCCATCGAAATATTTTATATAGAAAATTAATCAAACCTGGACCTTTTTAAAAAAATCTCAGCAGCTACCAGATAATCCTTTATTGAGCTTATAAACACACAATTAAGAAAAATTATGCGAAATAAATTATTAAAAAAACCTAACTACAAAACACTGCTTTTCCTAAAGAATGCATTTGATAATTTTGAGCAGGTTATTTTTACTGTAAGTTTAAAATTAAAGCGCGTTTATCTGCTTATTTTATTGCTTTTATTTCTCACGAACAATTACCACATGCTTCGTGATACGTAGTTTGCCAATCGTTGCGTCTTTATACATGACGTTTTCCTATAAATACTATCGCTCAACAGTGGGTGTTTGGTATTCCTATAAATACTCTACTTCGGTTTCTTCTTGGTTACTCAGTCCAAAGACCAGTTGTTCAGTAGATGTACTCTGTCTCTCCATTCCTCTCTATTCTCCGCCATTCTCTTCAAGTCATAGTATGTCCTAGTATTAGTGTCTTGGAGTAATTGTAACAAAAAACCATTCCTTGGCCGTCCTCGTCCTCTCTTGCCTTGAATTTTCCCTTCCAAAACTTTCAGAATCGGGCCTCTATGGCACAATGTGTGTCCCATCGATAACAAACATGTTGATCAGATTCCTGGGTTCTCCCACTGTCTCCAGGACCTCCTCATTAGTCTTTCCATCGAGCCAGTTTATTCTCTCCATTCTTCTATAACTCCACATCTCAAATGCCTCCAGCCTTTAAAATTTAGATAGGTTGTTAATAAACTGCTGGCCACCCAAAATGCAACACCAAGAAGGAAGCATCCGATTGGCCTGAATTTCGCAGCATGCGTTGCCCGCGAGAGGACATGCAAGCGATTAGCTTTGCAGGACATATGCAAATCACGTGCGCCCAGCACGCCACCGAGAAGCACTATAAGAAGGGTGCACAGAAGGCGGGGTGTAAGTAGTGGAAGTGTGTTGTGCTGCCGGACCTGTGCGTGGGAAGCTTCCTGATGCCTCTTCGCAGAATACGGCAGTCATTCCAGTACGTTTTGGAGTTCGACAGAGGACGAATAGTGGCTTATCGCGACAGCGGTTTATCGTACCGAGACATCGGCGCCCGTGTGGGACGACATCCAGCCACAGTGATACGAGTATGGATTCGGTGGGTTCAGGAGGGACGGACGGACCGACGGGACCGATTACCGCAGCCGCGGCACACCACCGAACTAGAGGACCGGCATGTTGTGCGGCGAGAATTGACGGCTCGCACCGCCACATCACGAACGTTAGCGCCGGAATTAGGATGTGTTGCGCAACAACCTGTGTCAGAACGTACCGTTCGGCGTAGTCTGCAGGAGCGGGGACTTGTCGCACGGCGCCCATTGCTCCGATTACCATTGACGTTACACCACCGGCGAGTGCAGCGGCAGTGAGCCGTTGAACGCCGCATCTGGACTACGGAATGACACGACACTGTCTTTTCCGACGAATCCCGCTTCTGCCTGCAACACCACGATGGTCGGATCCGCGTGTGGCGGCACCGCAGTGAGAGACTGTATGACGCGTGCATTATGCATCGCCATACGGGTCCGTCGCCTAGCGTTATGGTTTGGGGCGCAATAGGAAATGACACCAGCACCCTTCTGGTACGCATCGCCGGTACACTCAACAGCCACCACTACATATCCGACGTTTTGGAGCCTGTAGTCCTCCCTTACCTGCAGGACCAGCCAGCCTCCACGTTTCAACAGGACAATGCGTGCCCGCACGTGGCACGCATCGTGCAACAATTCTTCACGGCCCACCAGGTGTCACTGCTGCCGTGGCCCGCCTGTTCTCCCGATATGCCGCCCATCGAACACGTCTGGTCGCTGATCGGCAACCGAGTGGCCCGGCAAGCACCACTCGGGCCTACGCCTGATGAACTGTGGCAACGTGTGAAAGCAGCCTGGACCGACATACCCAAAGCCTCTTTCGTTCGATGCCGCGGCGTGTAGCGGCCGTTATTGCCAGACATTGGGGCCACACGAACTACTGATGTCTGCGTGTTCTTCAAGTCGCACGGGCCTATAAGCCCAATCGTTTCATCTTTGTATCTGTTGTTATGTTTTTTTTTTTTTTTTTTTTTTTGATTGGAGGTTTAACGACCACCGTGAGCAACTCAATGGGCTATAAGCAGTCGCCCGTCCCTAATTTAGGGTCACTGGTTCCAGGGAAGGGAGAGAGCCAGTGCCGTAAGACAAACACAACATCCATGCCTCACCGGGATTCGAACCCGTACCCCTTCGTACGAATGATCAGAGGCCAACGCCTTAGACCACTGCGCCACCGGGGCGGCCTGTTGTTATGTGTCCAGTAAATATGGCTTTGCTATCTCGTGTCCTTCTTGGTGTTGTATTTTGGGTGGCCAGCAGTGTATAAATTGCCGCCCCGGTGCCGCAGTGGTCTAAGCGATGGCCTCTGATCATTCGCCCGAAAGGGGTCCGGGTTCGAATCCCGGTGAGGCATGGATGTTGTGTTTGTCTTACGGCACTGGCTCTCTCCCTTCCCTGGAACCAGTGACCCTAAAATTAGGGACGGGCGACTGCTTATAGCCCATTGAATTGCTCACGGTGGTCGTTAAACCTGTAATAAATAAAAAGTGTATAAATCTACGAAAGATTTGTTTACGATCAAAGCAAAAGCTTTTTTATTCCAACTGACATCGAAGTCTGTGTAGCAGCTGGTTTTCAGACAGCTCGTCATACAAGTGGGAAAAAACAGTTTCTGGTAACTACTGAGTTTGTTTTTTGCAAGAATGAATCAACAAATCGATATTGAATTAACATTACGAATTTAGTAGAAATATGGAGGCCTTGATGAACACACGCTGACGTGGTAATCAATATCTTTCGCTTTAGTTGCACGTGTTGAAGATTTCGTGAAATTTTGTAATGCGTTGAGTTTTGCCGTATTGGTGGAAATAAAACCGCGTGCAGTGCATTAATATTTTTAAGTTAATAGGAAAGTCGAAAAACATGGCTTACGAACTAATACCAAACTGCATTTGAAGAAAAAAACAATCTGCCATTCATGAATACTTTAGTAATAACATAAAATTAAAAGCAAATATTTTGTAGAAAGAAATCAGCGCTCTGAGCATTTGTGACGTAGTAAAAAAATATGAATTAGTATCTCAAGCAAATATTTCAGCCCAGAAAGATGATTTATTAACTGTTTTTGAAATGGTTCAAGATATAGGACTGTTTTTTCCGTATTCATAGTTGTATTACCTAAATATTTGGGAATATGGAAAGAACTTATATAGCCTCGGTTAAGTCATTTTCTTGAATCCACAAAAGAGAAGACAAAACTTGTTGTCAACCTGTGACCTTTCTGTGTTTCTCGAAAAAAACTCTTAAGGTGGGGGAACGGCGAATGAAGTGCTCGTGATAAACTGATTAGACAATTTCAAAACTTTAGTATAATAAACAATTCAATTAAGTACTCGTGAGTATAGTGGAAAAAGTATTTGCAATATTTAAGAAATAAGGCTTTAAAGCAGATTAACCTCCTACGCATGAGAGTAAGGAATCTTAGTTTCCACAGATTCTTGCCTCGTTCTTTTTTTTTTTTTACCATTCTTCGTAGATTCCACAAATTCCTTTCGGGGAGGAATGCCATAAATCATTTTTATATCTGAAGCCTGCCGAACCTCCAAAATTTATAAGCTTCTGCCGATGCCCATCGCAGCAACAGCTCACTCTCATGTAGTTGAAATGGACAGTAACGCCACTTTAAATATAACGTAAGAATCCGCGGATCAGGCAGTTTTACAGGGTGTGTACGAGAGAAACCTGGAAAAATCGTTGTTTCGACATAGTTCTTGATAATTGTCGGCGGCAATTTGTCCACTTCATATAAACTTAAGCAGCAAATTATTAGGGACACCTACCTAATAGGGTATTGGACCAACACTGGCCTTAACAGCCTCGAATTCATGTGTCATTTAAATTTATTAAGTGTTGTTATTGTTCTACTGATATTTTCAGCTAAGCAGATGTGATAGTGTACGTCAGTCGCCGAATATTCGCTGGAGGATGGTCTCTCTTACGATGGCTCTCTCTCATTCCACAAGTGTTTAACTGAGTACTGAGTTAAGTTTTAGGGACTGTGAGGGAAATTTCAGCACTTTGAGGACACTGTCAGACTCCTGGAACAACTGTGTGACGATCCGAGCCTTGGGACATACAGTATTATCCTGCTGGAAGTAGCACTCTTCATCAGAAAACACCATGCACATGTACGGGTGTGCCTGGTCATCAATTATGTTAAGACACCTGGTGGCATTCAAGTGCTGTTTCAGGGGTATTAAGGAACCCAATGTGTGCCATAAAAACATATCATTACCCAGCCTTCACAGCTTATACCGTTAACCCTGGGCAGTTAAATGCATCGATTCGTGCTATTGACGCCATATTCTAATCCATCCATCGGTGTGTATTAACTGAAAATGTGATTAATCGGACCAGGAGAACTTTTTCCAGTTCATCAAGAGTTCAGGTTTGGTGCTCCTGTGTCCACTGCAGAAGAATGTTTCAGTTTTTAGCTGAGACAAGTGGTACAGGAAGCGAATATCTGCTGTTATAGCCCATTCTTGCTAATGTGCCGTGGTATGTGTATGCTCAAATTCTCTTCTGGATACCGCTGATGTGGTTCGCGTTTGCCTGACGCAATAGAGTTCGTCTCTTACTTCCTAAACATATCTAGCCGCGGTTGCCTGACGCAATAGAGTTCGTCTCTTACTTCCTAAACATATCTAGCCGCCGTTGCCTTCTGACAGGAAGATGGCTGATTACCTGTTTCGGTGTTTGTGCACTACTCATTATATACCCTCGATACAGTTGTTCTTGCATAGCCAAGAAGGTTTGCCCTTTCTGAGATGCTCGCACATGCCTATCTAGCACCCACTATCACGCGTTTTGAAAAGTTGCTCACAATTACGAGTAAATATAGCACCAATGTCTGCGGTTCGTACAAGTCTGAATCCTTGGGTATGAGCTGATTTTACAGCCATATGAACGCGATAATTGCGTAACTAAGTGAGGATGGTATGTGTCTGATTCTATTGGGTGTTACTAATACAGTAGTTCGCTACTTGAGTTTATATGACAGTTCAAGTGGTTAAGATGCCTCGTTATAGAATGAAGACATGGTCTTATTTAGGATTCTTAGCCCAATCTTACCAGCTTAGGTGGGCTGTCCGTTGCCGGAGGAATGGTGCAAAGCGTAAGGGCAACCGTCGAAAGATTATCGGGTATCCATCCACGCATTACCTAACATTCGTGGGAAACACTAATTAAACAACAAAATGAATGGATAGTAATGAGAATTTAACACATAATAGTCGCCTACCACTCATGAGGCCGACAAATTAGCCAACTGCGCCAGGCCGGTGCAATTGGCGGTGATAAATTCAAGAAATTAGAGTTACGTAATAAAAAATCCTTTACCGTAGGTTTCGAAACATAGCTTTGCAGTAATTTTACAAAATGCAGAAAAACACATTTTTTCATCCTCTTTAGGCACAATTCCGGATCATATACTATTTCGGATCATATAAGCTGGCAGTGTACTCGTGTGGGGGTGTTTTTCATAGTATGGCCCCAGCCCATTCGTTATCATGGACAAACCTGTTAACCAGCATGTCTACCTCGATATTCTGGACAATTTTGCCCTACCAACTCTGTGGCAATACTACGGAACCGAGCCTTGTTGGTATCAGTAGACAATGCACCTAGCCATAAAGCAAGGATTGTTACGGCGTTGGTTTTCCGTATCGCGTGTGGACTGGTCAGCACACAGCCCTGATCTTAATCCGACAGAGCACCTACGGGATGAATTACAGCGCCACATATGACGTTTAGAACCAAGGCCTACTACTAAGCAACAGTTAGCGGCAGCATTATGCACTGAATTGGAGCGAATACCTATCGCTGTGTTCCAAAAGCTTGGCGAAAGCATGTCTCGAAGGGTCATTGCATCCATTAAGGCCAAAGGTGGACGGACACCGTACTAATGTATGTCAATAAATGCTATGGTGTGTACTGTCACTTCAATTGTACCATTGGTCCCAAATGTAGGACGGGCGTCTGTCTTTTTATAACTCTGAGATGCTTACGGTAGACGTGAATCCCTTAAAAAATAAAAATAAAAAAAAATCTTGCCTGAACCCTTCTTTCTGGTGAATTCAACACCACCTTCAAATTTTCCTTTATGTTGAAATCTTCAAGTGCCGCAATATCGCCTGGCCTACGCAGGCCTCGCAAAGTGGCTTTTATTTTCCCAGTTCTCCAAGCTGTTAAAAGTTTCCTTCGTCTCTTTATAGAAAACTATGCGAGCAGGTTGTTGCTATGATCAGGTTGTTTGCTAAATAAACAACTTATACTTACGTATATCAGTTAAGTTAAAAAAATAATATAGCTCTTGTAATTACAGTACGTGCAATACAACTTTCAGTTCGGTCGACGACTTCCAAATCAATAATTCAGATTCCGTTTTCCGATCTACACTGCTGGCCACCCAAAATGCCACACCAAGAAGGACACGACATAACAAATCCAGATTTACTGGACACATAACAACTGATACAAAGATGGAACGATTGAGCTTACAGGCCCGTGCAACTTGCGGAACACGCAGACATCAATAGTTCGTGTGGCCCCCATGGCTGGCAATAACGGCCGCTACACGCCGCGGCATCAAACGAAAGAGGCTTTGGATGTGGGCTTGAGGTACGTCGTTCCAGGCTGCTTCCACACGTTGCCACAGTTCATCAGGCGTAGCCACGGGTGGTGCTTGCCGGGCCACTCGGTTGCCGATCAGTGACCAGACGTGTTCTATGGGCGATATATCAGGAGAACAGGCGGGCCACGGCACCACTGACACCTGGTGGGCCGTGAAGAATTGTTGCACGATGCGTGCCACGTGCGGGCTGGCATTGTCTTGGCCGCTGGCAGGTCCTGCAGGTAAGGGAGGACTACAGGCTCCAAAACGTCGGAGATGCTGCGGTATCTGTTGAGTGTACCGGCGATGCGTAACTGAGGGGTGCGGGTGTCATATACAATTGCGCCCCAAACCATAACGCCAAGCGACGGACCAGTATGACGATGCATAATACAGGCGTCATACAGTCTCTCGTCCCGGTGCCACCACACGCGAGTTAGACCATCGTGGTGTTGCAGGGAGAAGCGGGATTCGTGGGAGAAGACAATGTCGTGCCATTCCGTAGTCCAGGTGCGGCGTTCAACGGCCCACTGCCGTCACACTCACTAGCCGGTGGTGTAACGTCAATGGTAATCAGAGCAATCGGCTCCGGCAGCCCCGGTGGCGCAGTGGTCTAAGCGATGGCCTCTGATCAATCGTCCGAACGGGGTCCGGGTTCGAATCCCGGTGAGGCATGGATGTTGTGTTTGTCTTACGGCACTGCTCTCTCCCTTCCCTGGAACCAGTGACCCTAAATTAGGGACGGGCGACTGCTTATAGCCCATTGAGTTGCTCACGGTGGTCGTTAAACCTCCAATCAAAAAAAATCGGCTCCGTGCGACAAGTCCCCGCTCCTGCAGACGACGTCGAACGGTACGTGCTGACACAGGTTGTCGCGCAGCACACCCTAATTCCTGCGCTAATGTTCGTGATGTGGCGGTGCGAGCCGTCAATGCCCGCCGCACAGCATGTTGGTCCTCTCGATCGGTGGTGTGCCGCGGCTGCGGCAATCTCTTACGTCGGTCCGTCCGTCCCTCCTGCACCCACCGAATCCATACTCGCCTCGCTGTTGCTGGATGTCGTCCTATACGGGCGCCGATGTGACGGTACGAGAAACTGCTGTCGCGATAAGCCACTATTCGTCCTCTGTCGGACTCTGAAACGTGCTGGAATGACTGCCGTATTCTGCGGCGAGGCATCAGGAAGCTTCCCACGCACAGGTCCGGCAACACGACACATTTCAACTACTTACACCCCGCCTTCTGTGCACCTTTCTTATAGTGCTTCTCGGTGGCTTGCCGGGCGCACATGATTTGCATATGTCCTGCAATGCTAATTGTTTGCATGTCCTCTCGCGGGCGACGCATGCTGCGAATTTCAGGCTAATCGGATGCTTCCTTCTCGGTGTTGCATTTTGGGTGGCCAGCAATGTAGCTTGTGTGGAAAAACTTTGTTTCCATTCCGACCTAATATGTGATAACTTGAAGTCATTAACACAAATCAAAAGGTTATGTAAGAAAACGGATTAGGTTAATGAAAAATGTAGTGTTCGACAATATAACGATCATTTTCGAAAGATGGGAAATGTAGAGTCGAAACTTTCCCTATGTAAACCTCGTAATTTAAACCGATGAGCCATTGCATTATGACCTCCTATCTAATAAGCTGTAGGACCCACTTTAGCCCGCAAAGCAGAGGCATGAGCTCGATCAGGTGGCGATAGGTATCCTAGGGTATCTGGTACCATAATGTCAACAGCAGGTCCTCCAGTTCCCGTACATTTCGGGGTGGTAGTAATTTAGCGCGAACCAGCTTTTCCAAGTTGAACCACAAATGCTAGATTGGGTTCATTCATGTCAGGTGAATTTGGAGGCCAGGGCATTAACAGAAAGTCGCCAGCATGTTCCTCTAACCACTCCTTGACGATTCTGGCCGTATAGTATGGCGCATTATTCTGTTGGTAATGGACATCATCAACAGGGAGTACAGTGGCCGTAAATGGGTGAACTTGGTCAGCAACGATGTTCAGATACCTGATGGATGTCAGGGTTTCTGCTGTTGCGATAATGAAGCCTAAAGTGCCCCATAAAAACATCGCCCACAGCAATGTTTTCTTAGGGCACACCGCCGCCGGCCTGTTTCAGCCCAACAGTGCATCCAGGTGCGTTAGCCTTCGTTGATGATCGCCGTATACGCGCTCAGCCGTCAACGTGATGCACCAGGAATCTTGATTCGTCAGACCAGTCCCCTTTCTTGCAATCATCCACGGTCCAATCTCGATGATCTTGGGCCCATTTCATGCGTTGCTGGCGATGACGTGCAGTGAGCATTTTGACGCGGCTGAGTCTTTAGCTACGCAGGCCCATGCGCAGAAGGCTGCGATGAATTATGTGCTGTGATATATTGCTCTGATCACCACCGTTGTAGCTGCGAGTGATTTGTCGCACTGTGGCCCTGCGGTCACTGTGAACAATGCGCGACAGTATGCGTTCCGCTCTAGAATCAATGAGCTTTGGACGACACACTGCTGGACGATGGTTAGTCGTTTGGCCATGTGTGCACCACTTTTGATACGTATTCACTACAGCGGCACGTGAACAAGCCGCGCCGTTTCCGAGATCGTAGTTCCGGGGCGCCGAGCCATCATAATTTGTCCTTTATCAAATTCTGATAAATCGACAGCTTTTCCCATTCTTACTCCGAGCACTCGACTAACAAAAAACCGGTCCTTGTGATGTATCTACGCTGCTCTATAAATTTCACCTGCGTCACCGTTTGGTATCCAGGCGCGCTCATTTCTCTAAGCTGGGGTTGGTCATAGTATAATGGCTCATTGGTGTATATCAGTGTGTTCAGTCGTTTCATTTAATCGAAAATCTGAAATCAATTCCCGGCAATTCTTCACGTTTAAACATTGAAAATCGTGTACAGCAGATTGTTTAATTTAAGTGATTACCCGAAAGTTTATAATCAGAAACTAAATGAGTCCTACATTTTCACCTCATGCGACAGATGAATTGATTGACGAATAGAGGAACTGCTGGAACGAATTGAGATGTTTCATAAAATAAATCTTCTAGTATCAGATATCGTATTTGCCGCTATCGAAATAGGAAATGATTGTTCTTGAGAACTGTGAAATACCAGTGAATTAATCCGCTGCTAACCGATGTCTTTGAATAGATAAAATACTGTTTCATTCTGCAGTTTCTTCCCGCAAATTAAAATGAATGTATTGCTTCTTTCTTGATATTTCCACAAGGATTCTTTCCTGTCATTTTTACAAGGACAAATATAAATTCATAGCGATTACTTGTATAAAGATAAAAACGTCTTTCACTTTCTCTATTTCTTTCACAAGAAGTTTAAACGGGCACCCTATTTTATAGCTTTTGCTTGTTAAAGAAAAATAATATGTGCTCCACATTCGGTCTTTTATTTCTAGAAGCAAGAAATGTACACTATGCTATAAAGATAGTTTACACGGTATCAAAATTGTGTCACACGTAACATTGGTCTGTGCGTCTTACCTTTTAACATTTACTTGCAAGAGAATAAAATGTTTCTCTCAGTTTCTAACTTTTGTTTACAGAAGGAAAGACCACCAAGAAGGAATTGGCGGACGATCATGAAATTTACATATGTTAATCGGGTCGAGTGTGCGTAGGTGTGATGTTAATTTCGGGACCAACCGGTGAGCGCTTACGCCACAGCATGGCATAATATGCAAATTATCGTCGGTGGTATTTAAGGAGTACGGCGATGAGAATGTAATCAGTCGTAGGCGTACGGACACGTGCGAAGACCCTGAAGAAGCTGCAATACCTGGACATGGAAAACGTGTACGATTTCAGCAGTAATCGGACTTTGAGCGAGGTCGTCCAGTCGGATTCCGCGAGGCCGGGTGGTCGTATCGTCGTATTGCGGATCGAATTGGATGGGAAGTATCGTTGGTGGTACGATGGTGGCGTAGATGGTCCGAGGAACATTCCCACACGAGAAGACGCGGAACCGAGAGTCACAGACGGACTTATGAGCGGACCGATCGACGCATAAGAAGAGCGGCGTTGTCAAGCAGAACATCCACTGCGACTCAAATCCGAGCTGTCGTTGCACCTGAGGTGACTGTGCGAACAATCCGCAACCGTCTACTGGATGCAGGACTACGTGCACGAGTGCCTCTGGCATGTGTACCTCTGACTCCAGCCCACTGTCAGGAACAGTTGCAGCGGTGTCGCCATCGTCTGCACTGGGGAACGCAATGGCGATTGGTCGTGTTCAGCGATGAAAGCAGATTCTGCTTGGGAGCATCCGATGGCCGTATGCGTGTTCGCAGACGCACAGGGTGCCGTCTCCACCCTTCTTGCATCCGCCAGCGACACACAGGGCCTGCACCTGGTCTCCTGATGTGGGGAGCGATCAGCTATCACTCCCGTACACAACTAGTGTTTGTATCGGGTACGTTAAACAGCACCTCCTACATTAACAACATCATTCAGCCCGTTGTTGTGCCATTTGTAAGGTCGGTTCATCGTGGTGTTTTCCAGCAAGATAACGCACGCCCACACACGGCACGTGCAACGCAACATGCACTTCAGGGTGTGAGACAACTTCCATGGCCTGCACGTTCACCGGATTTGTCCCCCATTGAGCACGTGTGGAATTTTATGGGACAACGACTTATCCAGTCTCCACGGCCAGCCACGACCATCTCCGATTTACGCGTCCAGGTTGAGGATGCTTGGAACTCAATACCCCAAACTTACATCCAACATCTGTACGACAGACTCCATGCCAGAATTGCACAGTGTGACGCAGTTCATGGGGGTTCAACCTCGTACTAACCATGTTACATGGAAATGTTATTTTTTAGTTTACCAGCAAATACAGCTGTATTTTGCCATAATGTTTTGATCACGTTATCCTCTGTATTCCGTTATTATGCTGTATAAATTTCGTTGGTATCAGACGTCTCCTTCTTGGTTTTATTTTTTCACTTTCCGCCAGTGTATATACCCTCACATCTTGATGTTCAAACAAACAAGCAGATTTTGTGATTGAATTACTATGCTAATCAGAGCCGCGTCCAACTTCTTCCCTCTGTCGCCTAAGAGGCAACATAAAGAAGCTATGGACCTGGTGCTTTAACAAGGGGACGGTGGGAATAAGTTATTTATCTGGAAACTAGTGTAATCAATATTCTATCTTCAGGGAGAGATTTCGTAGGCGTTCCTTTTACTAGAACACACGGAGAAAACAGTCAAAGTAGTTGTTGAACATGCAAAAGTATTGTACAATTCACAGATAAGTCTCGCATTTCCTATTAATATGATGTATGGAAATAATAAATGTGTACATAAATTGATCTCGTCTGAAAATAACCAACGGATTCTTGAATATATCTTGTTGCCTTATACTAGCTTCATATTGTGTCACTGAGAAGATTGTAGCACGGAAATGTGCGCATTTTAGAAGGTGCCTGGGAGTAGGAGTAATATTGGTAGATTGTATATATAGGTCAAGCCTCAGCCTGCAGGTAGGTTTTGCATAGTCAGTTACCCTTAAAACCAGTGCGCTGTTCTCATTGCAATATGCAGGTCCTAAAGGAACGTATTAAGCGAATTTATTTTGTGAGTTTAAAAAAGCAAATATAGCTACAAGAAGCCTTCAAGATTCCGATAGGGGTAAGTACTCAATGCGAAGGAGTGTCGCTGCTTATATCAGAAGTTCAGGTCAGTCTATTCTTGTATTTTCAAGGTTTAAACAACTTCGTGAGCATCTAAAGATTTAAGGTGTCACCGGTCTCTACATCAAGGCTATTGTCTTTAGAGAAGGGGCAGAGTTTTAGACTTGCCATTGAGACTAGTTTTGGACACAAACCGGAGACAAGCTCAGATCATTCTCCTGAAGCTCACGCCTATAACTATACTCAGTCAATGAGACGGTTCATGTCTGCTGACCACAGTAATAGATGACACAATCAGGCTAATCTGTTGAGCTGAACTGAACGGAGCGTATGTGAGGCTAGAGTAGAAGGCAATCTACTACTGTATTGCTCAATCAAATTTAAGATAATTAAATTAATTCAATTTCACTTAAAACCGTTGTAACCCCGAGATCTTCAGTTTTAGGTTTAATTTCATCGCAGCATTGATATTATTTAAATGTTGATCTTTTCTCCATCCTCTGTGGATTTTTGAGAATATGGAAGTGGACAACATTTGTTTTGCTGCGGTGAAAAATAAGTGAGCATTGCTGCAGTGGCTCGCCTTTCTTCTGTTTAGAAGGATTTTTATCTGTCGCATTCTTTAGGCCGAGCAATGGAAATTGCGTGGGCGCAGAGTGTGGAAGCCACAATTTTAGTTTTATAGATCCCCGGCCCCACCGGAATTCAAACAAGGAACAGAGTGAGCAGTGGATTTTGGAGTTGTCTGGTTTACTGGAGTGGTGGCACCAGGGAGTGCCGTAGAGGCCAAGCTTTGCAGTGGTAAGGAGTATTGAGCAGTGATGCAATGGATTTAACGGCACTTGAGAGAGAAACAGAGAGAGAGAGAAAGAGAGAGAGAGAGAGAGGCTGTGAGAGAGAGAGAGAGAGAGAGAGAGAGAGGCTGTGAGAGAGAGAGAGAGAGAGAGAGAGAGAGAGAGAGAGAGAGAGACCGTGTGAGAGAGACAGAGTGAGACTGAGACTGCGAGATTGAATGAGAGAGTGAGACTGCGAGATTGAATGAGTGAGAGACAGGCTGAGAGATTGAATGAGTGAGAGACAGGCTGAGAGATTGAATGAGTGAGAGAGACTGAGAGAGTGAGACTGAGAGATTGAATAAGTGAGAGAGAGTGAGAGAGTGGGTGAGACTGAGAGATTGAATAAGTGAGAGAGAGAGTGGGTGAGACTGAGAAAGTGAGACAGAGAGAAAATTCAGCTTACGAGACCAAAAATATCTCTAAGTGCTTAAATGATCTCCGCAGTCACCAGGAGTCCTTAGTGTTGCCAACTCTTGCGAAGAACCTAATGGCTAAAACGTATAAATACAAACCACATTATACTCCCGATGATCCGCGACACGTGTCCTTAAGCAAGAGGTGGTTCCTTAGTAGTCGGTAGCATATAATGATCAAATGTAAACTTGCCACTGACTTCTTTGTCTTCTTTCTTTCTTTGCTTTTTGATGACTGATCATTGATTTTAATAATGATCTCCACCTTAGTAAACGTGAGATTTTTTTTTTACTTTTAAGTGAAATACTTATTTGGAGATCATTGTAAGATTCTTGGAGGAGCTTCAGATTCAATTAGTGGAGCTTCATTCACGCTGAAATGGTCTAGCAACACCCATAAAAAGACCTCTCCCTGTCCTCAAATTTCTAAAACAGATCGTTTAGCAATATAAAAAAATGTGATGGTGACAATTTTCTGGGAGGCAGAATCATCATTGTTGTTGCTTTTCTTCGACAAAGTGGCACTGTCAACAGTTTTTGCTGTTCTATGGGCGACATATCGGGAGGACAGGCGAGCCACGGCAGCATTGACACCTGGAGGGCCGTGGAAAAATTGTTGCACGATGCCTGCCACGTGTGGGCGAGCATTGTCCTGTTGAAACGTGGCCGCTGGCAGGTCCTGCAGGTAAGAGAGGACTACAGGCTCCAAAACGTCGGAAATGGTGCGGTGGCTGTTGAGTGTACCGGCGATGCGTACCAGAGGGGTGTGGATGTCATATCCAATTGCGCTCCATACCATAACGCCAGGCGACGGACCGGTATGGCGATGCATACTGCAGGCTCCATACAATCTCTCGCAGCGGTGCCGCCACACGCGGATCCGACCATCGTGGTGTTGCAGAGAGAAGCGGGTTTCGTGGGAAAATACAATGTCGTGCCATTCCGTAGTACAGGTGCGGCGTTCAACGACCCACTGCCGGCGCACTCGCCGGTCGTATGTCGTCAATGGTAATCGGAGCAATGGGCGCAGTGCGACAAGTTCCCGCTCCTGCGGACGACGTTGAACGGTACGTGCTGACACAGGTTGTTGCGCAACACACCCTTATTCCTGCGCTAACGTTCGTCATGTGGCGGTGCGCGCCGTCAACGCCCGCCGCACAATATGCCGGTCCTCTCGTTCGGTGGTGTGCTGGGACTGCGGCAATCGCTCACGTTGGTCCGTCCGTCCCTCTTGCACCCACCGAATCCATACTCGCCTCACTGTGGTTGGATGTCGTCCCACACGGGCGCCGAAGTCTCGGTACGATAAACCGCTGTCGCGATAAGCCACTATTCGTCCCAACTCCGAAACGTTCTGGAATGACTGACGTATTCTGCGACGAGGCATCAGAAAGCTTCCCACGCACAGGTCCGGCAGCACAACACACTTCCACTACTTATACCCCGCCCTCTTGTGCACCCTTCTTATAGTGCTTCTCGGTGGCGTGCCGAGCGCACATGATTTGCATATGCCCTGCAATGCTAATCGATTGCATGTCCTCTCGCGGGCGACGCATGCTGCGAATTTCAGGCCAATCGGATGTTTCCTTTTTGGTGTTGCATTTTGCGTGGCCAGCAGTGTATATTCAGCAGATTTCAATGTATTTTTATGCCAAATTCAATTTAAATATCTCAACAGACATACTCCTTATTGGCAAAAAAGGCATTACTTTTAAGATAACCCTCTTACCTAATACGGATCGTATGCAAAGCGAATTTTATCAGCTAAACACCTAGAAGCTGCTATATCGAATAGAGACAGACAAACAGACAAGAATGGAAATGCATGCTTGTTTCATTGAGATATTTCAAGAAGGAATTAAAAAATTACAGGTCACTTGTTCCCTTGTTCTAATTCTTGAACTTTCTTTATGGTAAACTACAAGTTTCGTACTGAAAATGAATGACATTTAATGATGCAAAAATTATTAGCCGTCAAGCTTACGAGTATCGGAACCCTGTTTGAATCGGCCAGACAATGGGCCGTTATAAGGGAAGAACAATCAGAAGCAATGATCTTTCTGCAAGCCTCGAAGCAGGCGCGTTTGTTTACATTCTTGCAAATCCCCTGAACAAGTGACAGTTCTCCAACACAAACGTGTGCTTTAAAGAGATTATCGAATTGAAACCACTATCGTGCGGTTTGAAATCGCGCAGCTTTTCTGTAGGGAAAAATCCACTTAGTCATTCCTCGTTTATTTACGCTTTCCAACTGTAGGTTGAAGAAGCGTATATGCTCCAACTTTGTCCGTCCGTCTGTCCTCACGATAACTCGCGTAAAAATCATTCGATTTCTATGAAATTTCAGTATGTGGTAGGGAAACACCTGGGAACGAACCCTATTGAAAATGGGGTTAATGGGGTCAAAGGTCACGACATAGGAACGGGATTCATTCCATTGAGCTTATGCGTAATTACTTGCGTAAATATCGTTCGATTTCAGTGAAATTTTAGTATGTGGTAAGGGACCACATAAAGACGAACCCTATTGAAAATGGAGTTAATGGGGTCAAAGGTCACGACATAAGAACGGGATTCATTCCATTGCCCTTGTGCGTCATTACTTGCGTAAATATGGCTAAATTTCAGTGAAATTTTGGTATGTAGTAAATGACCACATAAGGACGAACCGTATTGAAAATGGGCGAACTGGGGTCAAAGCTAACGACATAGGAGCGGGATCCATTCCATTGCCCTTATGCGTCATAACTTGCGTAAATATGGCTCGATTTCAGTGAAATTTTGGTATGTAGTAAATGACCACATAAGGACGAACCGTATTGAAAATGGGCGAACTGGGGTCAAAGCTAACGACATAGGAGCGGGATCCATTCCATTGTCCTTATGCGTCATAACTTGCGTAAATATGGTTCGATTTCTGTGAAATTTCAGTATATGATAGGAGATCGCATGGGAACGAACCCTGTTGAAAATGGGTGAAACGGGGTCAAAGGTAAGGACATCAGAGCGGGATCCATTCCGTTGCCCTTATGCGCCATAACTTGTAAAAATGGTTCGATTTCGATGAAATTTCAGTATATGATAGAGGATCAACTGGGGACGAACCCTGTTGAAAATGGGTGAAACGGGGTCAAAGGTAAGGACATCAGAGCGGGATCCATTCCGTTGCCCTTATGCGCCATAACTTGTAAAAATGTTTCTATTTCGATGAAATGTCAGTATATGATAGGGGATCAACTGGGAACGAACCCTATTGAAAATGAGTGAAATGGGGTAAAAGGTCAGGACATTGGAGAGGGATCAATTCCGTTGCCCTTATGCGTAATAGCTTTAATTAAAAAGGGTTTGATTTCGACGAAATTTTATTATGTGCTAGGGGGACCTCCCGGGGACGAGCCCTACTGAAAATGGGTGAACTGGGGTTAAAGGTCTGGACATAGGAGCGGGATTCATTCCATTGTCCTTGTGTGTCATAACTTACGTAAAGATGCTTCGATTACGACAAAACGTTTTCGTGTTGTTCCGGAGGTATACTGAAGCAATTCTGTTTAATATCATCGAAATGGGGTCAAAGGTCAGGGCACAGGAGTGAGATTTATTCCACAGCCATTATCCTCATAACTTGAGTAATGATTTCTGGTATGTTGGAAAGCGTATCATAATCAATGCATTGCATGATTTTACTAACTTGTCTATCTTATGTCGAATAATGAAAAAACAGGAATATTATCTTCATACCTATTTTTGTATAAATATTTTTGTGCCACATTTTCCTGTTCTCTTGTGCAAGTATCTTATTAAAAGCATTTCATTATTGCATACGACTTCTGTGAATTCAAGGCACGTTACGTTTTGTTTATTTTTCCTTTGCAAGATGTGAGTTCATTATGATAGATTCAGGCTTCGTCGTTATACTACGCTTTTCACTCACAACCTTCACCGTTGGAATCGTTATCGTTCGACAAAAATGAGTAATGGTGCATGAAGGTTTAGGAAAAATAAAGAAAACCTTAGTTCGATTGACGAATTCTCTTTGAACAATCTTAAACGAAATCGTAGAATCAGAAGATAAATAAGCTAACGCTGGAAGTGGGGCTAAATGTTTTCTCTCGAAGATACTTCCCTTTAAAATAATGATATCTTTGGTATAATTTTACGATTATGTGAACAACAAGCATCGCTATCTAACATCGGTGTAAGAGAAATATTACAATGGTAGAGAATGCATCAAAATTTGAAATGAGTTCAGTTTCCCAAACTCTGCAAAGAATCTGTAGGTATCATCTTTATAGGATTAGTTTTTAAAAACTGCTTGATCGGATATATTCTCCCATTTCAAATGCGCATTCTTTGCCAAAAAAGTAAGTAAGTTTGAAGTTTAATATGTTTGAAAAAAGAATCCATAGTTATTTACTTTTGAACTGTAACTTCCCGTAATGGGAAAGATAAAGATATAATTTTTTGGCTTTTTTCTTGCAGTTCCGTTTACTTATAGTTTTTAAACTCTAGGAAAAATGGCTTTTTTTCTTGCAGTTCCATTTACTTATAGTTTTTAAACTCTAGGAAAAATGGCTTTTTTCTTGCAGTTCCATTTACTTATAGTAATTTAAACTCTAGGAAAAATAGCAACTTGTCAATGAAATTTAGAGCCGAAGCTCTCAGCGGAAACATGAAAAATTACATGCGCAACTAACTTTGGCACTTCTTTAGGAATTTATATATATTTATTTTTGCTAGTGTGCGCTTACGCGCCGTCGGCTTGGAAACTGTGAGTGATATATTTTGCCAGGGAAGGAAGAGAAAACTAATAGGGGTCTATTTTTCCCCTGATGATAATTCCCCTTGGACCAACATAAAGTTATATCACATGCCACTCGAAATCAGCATTTCACTTTCCCTTGATCACTACTCTGGATAATTTCGGTGACAAAATCTCGCAAATAGCTCAAGAATATTTCCTTATTTCCGCATACATTTAGACAGATATTTTAAAAAGCGGTGTATTCTACATTAATACTTCTTGAAGTTAATCATTTGTATGAGCAATTCTTCAGAAACGACTTGATTCCAGAATGGGATTTTCATTAAACCTGCGATCATCTGCATTTTCCATCATTGTGGACGAGCCGCGTTTATTCTATTTTCTTGTTATAGGACAACAGATAGCTCTGAGATTTTCTAGTCCTGTGTCTTTTTTTGGATGGATTAAATATCGCCGCCTAGGTGGCTTAGTGGTAGAAGGCGTTAGCTTCTAATCATTTGTTTGAGAAGGGTTCGAATCACGGTTGAAGTGTGGATGGTGTGTTTGTTGTACTGCCCCGGTTATCTTCCTGCTTTGGAATCAGGGTCCCTAAATTTGGACTTACATAAATCGATTGCTTATAACCCATTGAGTTTCTCACGGCGGTTGTTAAACCCCCAAACAAACAAAAAGAATTTCATTGGTAATATGTTTCAGTTTTACATATTTTACAGTTATGAACACTTCGGACTACACAAATACGAGGAACCTTTATGTATAACAAATGTAACAATTTCTTCTGTTCGTGATCACGCGAAAGGGACAACAAAGTGTTTCTCGATTTTTGTGGCTTCAGACTGTTTTATTTCTGACGTTCTGGATAGATATTAGGTTGCTGCAGATGAAATGTGGGATTTTGCAGACTCCAACAGTTGGTACGTAATTTTGGAGTCAACACATCGCGCGATGTGGTCTCTTAATTCTCAGCGTCAAATCTTCTGCCTATAAATAACTGGTCATTTCGTCAGTGCCACCAGTTCCAAGAGGATTGAGCTGCAGTGAAGAGAACGATGAATTAGAGCCAAATTCGTGTCACTTTCTTATACGAAATTAAACTTCGATACCGTGCATCAGAGGGAGCTGGTAACATCGATACTGCATATGGAGACGGCATCGTTAGCAAGCCCGAGGCATAACGATGGTCTGCTATATTCCAGTCCGACGACATGAGCCTCGAAATTAAATCACGCGATATACCAGAAGGAGCTATTGATAATGCCCAGTTGGAGGCTTCGACTGAATTTGTTCCACGTCAAACGATACAAAAATTTCTGGTACGAACCTTTATAACGAAGTGAATTTCTCCGTCATTTTTATCCGCGCCAGGATTCGAACCCGGGTCCACTCATTCCGGAATAAGTTGCTCTACCAATTAAGCTACGCGGACATGTATTCTGATTCCTATCTGCTTTTATGTCGTGTGCGTCCTTCTGGCAGGTACGTCACATCTCCTGGTACGTTACATCATCTCCCCTTATTTTTCTTTTTCGAAGTGCTGCTCATATTTTTCCTATCTCGCGGTGTGGAAATAACATCACACCAATGCGAGATTTTGAACGGTCGGGTCATCCGGGTAGTTCGGGCGCCATTATAACGAAGTTAATTTCTCCGTCATTTTTGGCCTACGCCGGGATTCGAACCCGAGTACGCTTATTCCGGAACAAGTTGCTCTACCAATTAAGCTACGCGGACATTGATTCTAATTGCTATCTGCCTTTATGTCGTGTGCGTCCTTTTGGCAGGTACGTCACATCTCCTGGTACGTTACATCATCTCCCCTAATTTTTTTTTTCTTTTTTCGAAGTGCTGCTCTTATTTTTCCTATCTCGCGGTGTGGAAATAACGTCACACCATTGCGAGATTGTGAACGGTCGGGTCATCCTGATAGTTCGGGCGCCATTATAACGAAGTAAATTTCTCCGTCATTTTTGGTCTACGCCGGGATTCGAACCCGAGGCCGCTTATTCCGGAACAAGTTGCTCTACCAATTAAGCTACGCGGACATTTGTTCTGATTCCTATCTGCCTTTATGTCGTGTGCGTCCTTCTGGCAGGTACGTCACATCTCCTGGTACGTTACACCTTGTAGTACACAACGCAACCATTTCCTGACATTCAAAGTCCATAAGCAAGGTGAATAAATGGATCCCACATGAGTTGACGGAAAAACGAAACATACGACGATAGTATGTCTTGTCTTCTCCGCTTATCCTCAACAAACAAACGACATTTTAAGGCGCCTCTTCATGTGTGTTGAAAATGTGTTTTTGTTGTTCGGCGCAATGGCTCAAGCGCAGTGAAGCCCCGAAACATGTCCGATACCAAGAAGACGATGAGCAGTGTGTGTGGTCTGCAGTTGGTGTGATCCACACCTGCTCCTCACAACCGGCTCAGACCATCACAGCGGGCAGGTGTTGTCAAGAACCTGATATTATGCATGGAAAACTGTCCACAAAACAGCCGGCATTAGTCTTTCGCCATGGTCTCATACTTCTCCATGATAACACGAGACCCCACGTTTTACGCCAGATCCTGCATCATTTATGGTATGAAACCTTACCTTATCCACCTGACCTATCCCTTCCGAACTGTCACTTCTTCAAGCACCTGAGTACCTTTCTATAGGATAAATAGTTACCCTACCAAACATCATTTGAAACCCTTGCCATGAGCTTGTCGCATCCCGAAGCTCGACATTTTTTCACGACGGCATACAGAATTTTGTATCTCGTTGGAAAAAGTTCGTTTCTGCAGGCGATGATTATTTTGATCAATGAAGATGATTTTGTACCGTATTTTGTCTGTTCGAAGTTTCCATCAATATTCCAACACTTCGTTTCCAACATCCTAATAGAAGTCGTGACAATTTCCACGGACAGGGGAAACTCTCTGTGCGTGGAATCTTGTTATATCAGGGCCGTCTTTCCACGTGCTGTAAAATACACTGCCGGAAAGGGAAAAAAGAACACTAAGAAGGAATTGGCGGACGATCATAAAATTTATATATGTTAATGGGGTCGAGTTTACGTAGGTGTGATGTAAATTTCGGGACCAACCAGTGGGCGCTTATGACACAGCACTATAAGGAGTACGGCGAAGTGAATGCAATCAGTCGTCGGCGTACGGACACGTGCGAAGACCCTGAAGAAGCTGCAATGCCTGCAAATGGAAGACGTGTACGATTTCAGTAGTTATCGGACTTTGAGCAAGGTCGTCTAGTCGGACTCCCCGAGGCCGGGTGGTCGTATCGTCGTATTGCGGAGCGAATTGGGCGGGAAGTATAGGTGGTGGTACAACGGGGGCGTAGATGGTCCGAGGAACATTACCACACGAGAAGACGTGGAACTGGGAGTCACAGACGGACTGATGAGCGGACCGATCGACGCATAAGAAAAGCGGCGTTGTCAAGCAGAACATCCACTGCGGCGCAAATCCAAGCTGCCGTTGCACCTGAAGGGACTGTCTACTGGATGCAGGACTACCTGCACGTGTGAATCTGGCATGTGTACCTCTGACTCCAGCCAACCGTCAGGACCGGCTGCAGTGGTGTTGCCAACGTCTGCAGTGGAGAACGCAATGGCGATCTGTCGTGTTCAGCGATGAATGCAGATTCTGCTTGGGAGCCTTCGATGGCCGTATGAGTGTTCCCAGACGCACAGGGGAGCGTCTCCACCCTTGTTGCATCCGCCAGCAACACACAGAGCTTACACCTGGTTTCCTGGTTTGGGGAGCGATCAGCTATCCCTCCCGTACACAACTAGTGTATGTACCGGGTACGTTAAACAGCACCTCCTACATCAACAACATCATTCAGCTCGTTGTTGTGCCATTTGTAAGGTCGGTCCATCGAGGTGTTTTCCAGCAAGGTAACGCACGCCTAAAAACACGGCACGTGCAACGCAACATGCACTTCAGGGTGTGAGACAACTTCCATGGCCTGCACGTTCACCGGATTTGTCCCCCATTGAGCACGTGTGGGATTTTATGGGACAACGACTTATCCTGTCTCCACGGCCAGCCACGACCATACCCGATTTACGCGTCCAGGTTGAGGATGCTTGGAACTCAATACCCCAAACTTACATCCAACATCTGTATAACAGACTCCATGCCAGAAGTGCACAGTGTGACGTAGTTCATGGCGGTTCAACCTCGTACTAACCATGTTACATGTAAATGTTATTTTTAAGTTTTCCAGCAAATGCAGCTGTATTTTGCCATAATGTTATCCTCTACAACGATACAGTATGCAAAGGCAAGCAAAACATTGGAAAAGGATATTTTTGATTTCCCTTTATATTTGTTTTATACGCCTATTAATTTCTTCTTAGATATGCCCCTTGATTGATACCTCTTGTCCAAGGTGAATGCAGCCATTGATTACTTCCACAGTTGCTCCATCAATAGCTAAATCTTCAGTTCCTGAAAAAGCCCGTCAACTTTGTTTTCTGTAATAAGTTCATTTTATGCACCCTTCTTTACTGTTGTCAGAAGTTCCTATTGGACCATACTCCGCTCCTCTTGCAAAAATAATTGTCTTCAGCAAAATAAAGGTGGGTTACATAATCTCCTTCAATTTTTATACCCTTGTCTTCCCACTTCACTGATTGAAAACCATTCTGCAATGGGGGATTAAAGAGCTTGAAAGATATGAAGTCACCTTGTCTCATTTCCTTTTCTAATTTTTATAAGGGCTGCGTCCTGGAAAGCTCGAGTATTTATTTATTCTCTTTATTGAATTAGTTCTCTCTGTACATGGATGTTGTCTACCGTGCCATTGTCGCTCCTGATTCCAGCTTGTTCTCTTGGGCGAGCTAAATCCAGTGTTTTCTTCAAGTGATGCGACAATACCTTAGTGAAGATTTTGTAAGCAGCTGATAGGAGGCTGATCGGCCTATAGTTCTTGAGTTCTTTATTGTCCCCTTTTTAGCGTAGGAGGATCATTGCAGAATTGTTCCAGTCATCAAGAATCTTGCTTTCATTGAGACGTCTATTACAAACTTGAGCAAGAGTTGTTTTTCCACTGGCTTCTTGTATAATGTCTATGGTAATTCCATCTTCCTCTGGAGCTCTTCACAGTTTCGTGTTCTGAATTGAAGGTGCAACTTCTGCAAGGAGAACAGGATGAACTTTGGTGCTGTTACCTTTCTTTGTGTCTGGAACAGATGTGTCATTCTTTCATATACAGTAGTTTTTAGCATAACTTCCTTCAAATTTTTGATTCTATTCCGTGTTACCGTTCCACCATCTTTTCTGAGGGTCATACGTTTTCTTCCCTTACTGAGATGACCCTTCGGTTTCTTCAGACTTTGGTTCTCAATTTCCTTTTTCACAAATTCACAATTAAATTTTGTTTGTCTTCAGTGATAAGTTTTCGTACTGTCTTGCACAGTTGGTTATATACACTGAAGAGCAAATGAATTAGAGATACCTGTCTAGTAACGTGTAGCACCACCTTTCGCCCTGATGACGGCGGCGATTCGTCTCGGCATGGACTCGACAAGACACCGGAAGCGTTGGATCCACGACCCCTGAACAAGCTCCCCCAGTTCACGAAGATTTGATGGATGGAGGTCAGAGCCTCTAACATCTCTCTCGATGGTGTCCCAGATGTGCTCGATGGGATTGAGGTCAGGTGACCTTGCTGGCCAAGAAAGCGAGGTCACGTCGGTGGAGTGTTAATCCAACCATTTGGATACAATTCGGGAGCGATGGCCCTGGCATTGTCTTGTTGCACGATGAGGTCATCAGTGGTATGTTGAAGACGCACAAACGGGAGCAAATGGTATTCCAGGATATCCCGGTAACGTTGACCTGTGAGGGACGATGTCACACGTTTCAGTCCACGTAAACAGTCCCCAGACGAGAATGCCACCCCCACTAGCTTGACGAGTACCCTGCTGGCAAGAAGGATCCATCGCTTTATGTGGTTTGCGCCGTACTCGTATCCTGCCATCCGCATGTACCAACATGAATCTCGACTCATCAGTCCAGGCAACATTTTTCCACATGTCTAGGGTCCAGTGCGCGATGCTAATCTTTGTACCTTGTGATGTGCGGTCAGCAGCGGTACCCTCGTGGGACGATGGCTTCTGTACCTCATAGCGAGGAGATGGTTCTGGATGGTGTGGCTGCTTACAGGTTTTTGTGCACCAGCGTTAAATTTCCGAGTGATTTCTTGCACTGTGGTCCGTCTATCTGCTGTTACAATGCGAGCTAGCCGACGATGACCCCGCTCATCCACACGCTGTTTTCCACGGCAGTTGGCCCTTGAAGGGATGGTTTTACCGGATTCGATGTACTCACGGTGCACCCGTGACACAGTGGCTCGTGAAAATCCCAGTGCCTGCACGCCTTCCGAGATGGAGTGACCCATTCTTTGGACCTCGACAATTTGCCCACGATGAAATGCGCTTAGATCCTTCGTCTTACCTATACTACGTCCGAATCTTGCTGATTTCCGTCGCATCAATCCTTATATTGTCGGATCGCTGCATGAGTAATGTGTCGTTTTCGTTTACAGGGCCGCCGACAGCGCCACATTTGCATAACGCTAGCTCGTCAAAGAATATGAGAGTGTGCCAAAATGCTAGAAGTCTCTGAATCATGTTTGTCTCCCATGCCAATCTGCGACGAATATTTGCTTCTCGCAAAAGAGTTTTAAGTCGAGCCACTCTTCCATGATAGGCAAGTCAGCAAATATTTTGTTTATACCGCTAAACAGTTCTCGAAGTCACCTGGAGCTTTCCTGCAACCTTAGTGGCCTTCGGCAAGATTAGTTTCCACAAAACGCTTGACAGCTCAAAGACACTTCTGTGATGGTCCAGGGCGACCTGCACGTGATGCTGGTGCTTCCTTGCCGACCGTTTTGAATTTCACTAGCACTCGATTAACTGTGGCAAAAGGCATTTTCAGGTTTGCAGTGATCTGACGCTGTCTGGCTGAGAGAATCGTCCTCTCTCAAAATCGCTTAGTTCCTTTGCTCCCTTGGGTCCAGGCATGTTCGTTTGGTGTCACCTACTCATTGACGTTGCCCTGCAAAATATATTAAAGAGAATTCGAGCATGCAGTGCAATATACAAGGAGTGTTCAAATGAAAAGGTACGAAACGACACTGTGGGTATAAATGAAGACTTTTTTCAAAGTATACACCATAGGCCGTAGCACAACGATCCCATTGATTAACGAGCCGAAGGATTCCTTGTTCCCAGAATTCCTGTGGCCGTGACGAGACCCATTCCTGCACAGCGTCCTTGAGTTCGTCGTCCTAGTGGAAGCGCTTCCCTTTCAGATGTTTTTTCAGGGGACCAAACACATGGAAATCGCAGGGCGACATGTCCGGGCTGTAGGGCGGATGGTCAAGCTGCTCCCACTAGAACTTGGCCAGTTCCGCGTGTGTGACCCTGGAGACGTGTAGACGCGCGTTATCATGGAGCAGAACCACACCCTCCGCGATGAATAGCGGCCGGTTTAACACCTTCCGTTGTCAGAAATCGGATAACGCCTCGCTGCTCCTCAATCGTCAAATTTTGCAATGTGAACGCCATCCTGTCCTCACACGCACTGCCGCGTCAATTGGACGGCGCTCTTTATAAGAGCCTCTGCTCTCTCCTGCGCATGCGGGCGCCCGCGCTTGCTCCGATCCACGCCGGCGACTCCAATCGCATCCCTAGATGTGTCGCTACGTTCTCCCATAGCGGCATAGGCAAATATGTTAACGGTTACGTTCTTATGACGTTTCGTACCTTTTCATTTGAACACCCCTAGTAGACCGCTACATAGCAAAAATGACATTAGAACTGGTGTCTATTTACTTATGTGGTATCTGTAAATATATCGGGTGTTCCTTTTAATTGGCTACTTCATTATGTGTTTTCCCAGGATTTAAGTGGTTTTTATGCACTATTTCTTTATAAATATACGTGTGCCCGTGGGATACGTGGTAAAAAACGAAGCACCTTGTACATACCTCGGCATAATTTACTGTCATGTTAGGTCAGTGTGTTAGCAATTAAATGTCTATTATTCTTCGGGAAAAGAAAACAACTATGCGTTTATGTGATGCTAGTCCCGTCATCATGAAAAATGAATAGACATTATTTGTTGAGGTAAATGAGCTGGAAGACTGCAGCGATGCGAGATTGTCCTTATCCATTTTGCTACAATTGTTCAGTTTCTACGGTTTCTTTTACTTTTCTTTGACCTCGAACATAAAATTGTGGAAAATAAGCCATGAAAAAAGAACATCCACTTTAAGTGTTCATTACAGCTTCCTTGCGGACAATGTATCAGAAAACGACAAAATCAATTTTGCAGTCAAGTTCGCATGATTTTCGGCCATCCACCGATACTGCAGAGTAATGGTAGTTTCGCAGTCAATATTTTCTCCGGTATTTTCCAAATTATTCAGCTTCACTTCGTGGCTTTAACTTTCTGTCAAAGATCGTTTTTTTTTCTTCTTTTTGCAACAAATATCAAATAAGTACGGTTCTGCGTTGAAATAAAATCAACAGTTTTGTCAGACATACTTTTAAAACTTTCCTTCACATGTGAAACACTTCTTTTCCTTCGTTCGTTGTCGACGTGGCAATTGCTTTATTTTCTCCACAGAAGCATAAAAAATGAATTGTTCACATGCTCTGAAAGGAATTGCTTTCATATTTTAAACGCGCTTTCTTTTTTGCTTCGGCTTTTGATGGCGGTCAGACGAAATTTCCTTTTGCCCCAATTCATTTCTTTCTTTTTTTACGTCGGGTATAAAGCATGCTTCTTATTTCTTTGCTAGTCTTATCTACTCTAAGATATTACACACGACTATGCTCCAGGAGCTTTTTTGTTTCTTATGCGATTTTGAATTGAGGAACCATCTCTGAGGAAGAAAGAAAATGTAGCTATCCATCATTGATATAATGGCTGGAGATTCTCAAGCATTACCCACACACACACACACCTCTTTTCGACGAACATTTAAAATTTCCTTAGAGAAAAGTGTTTTATTGCCTGACCTTTGGAATTCAGCAATGATCTTATTTTCCCACCCCTATTCAAAGAAAGTTGCTAAAGCAATCATTTTGCTACTTTGTAGTTTGACTGCTCATCTTGTGACGTATACCTGTAATTTAACTTTTCTTTTCAGTAACGTTTCTTCTCAGGTAAATTTGGTTTCTCCTAGTTAAATATTTTCTTAACTCCACAAAGTTTCTTCCGAAGAGCTTATAAAAGTTGAAGCCTGACAATGGGTCATGTTTTACAGCCTTATGTTCTCATAGTTATTAAGCTCCGAAACAAAAAGAAGTACATAAAGGATAACTCCACCTGGCCTTAAACGCTCCTAGACGGTCATACTTCCTACGCCCGAAAAGCTAAACTGCACAACTGAGTTAAAATTGTGATACGAAGTGTTCTTCAAATACAGTTAAAAACTGGCGCAGAATTACACTAAAATCATTGCACGGAGAACAAACTTGAAATATTTAAAACACCCCAGCAAAAACAGTCTTGCTGGCCCAGCGCTATGTTGCCGCCGCCGAACCGTCAATAAAATGTCCGGGCGGCCAACAGAAGGGCCAGCAGTTCAGGCCAACAGCTGGCCAACAGTTGTCATAAGCCACAACAGGGCCATCAGTGGTCCATCACAGGCAGTAGCTGCCACAAGTGGCCCTTCAGTGGCCCAGCAAGCACGTGCCAGAAATGATGTCTAGCCTAATGTGGTCCGCTAGTGGGCCGTTAGTGGCAGCCGGCAACCACGTGACGTAACTTGTGGCTTGTCGAATCTTGTCCGCCAATTTCCCAGTACTAGCTATAATAATTAAAATAAAAAAAAAGCAAAGATAACCGCAGTTTCCCAAAGGTACAATTTTTTTTCTACTCTTACGAAGCTTGTGAATTGACACACTGGAAATTTTCTCAACAGATCGGAAAAACACCCGTTTGTAGCTGAGAACCTGGGCCGTTGGCGTGATAGCTGAGCTCTCTACCGACCGGACTATTTTGGCACGCTCAATCATATGTTTAAAGCTGTCTGTTTGGTATGCAATGTGTAATCGAATGCTTCCGTCTTTCATTTTACAATATTGCGAGGTATTTTTCATAAAAGTCAGTGTCATATAATTGATAAATTAATTTTTTCAACGTAACGATAGTTTTTTTTTTAAACTTAAAAGGGAACTTCACTCATTTTCAAGGCGTGTACATACTTAGAGTCGCTTTCCAAAGTTTTGTACTGTCCTTGTCGTCTTGAAAGGTGATTGTTGAATTAATATATATTTACCCGGGTTCATGTCACATTCTGTTACATTTTTAACGTTGTATCTTTCCTTTCCATTGTCCGAAGCTAAATTTGTTTTAAAGAGGAAAGATATTTTATTTTACTTCTCGTTATTTTTAGACGCGAATTCCTCCCAGTCTTGTGTATTCAACCCATGGATTAGTACACCACGTAGCGTTGCTTTTTTTTTCTTTCAAATAATTAATAAATTTTGTACGCGAAATTTTTTTTTCTTTTCCAACAAACGTTATTTTAATGGTTTTCCAGGATATTTGTTTCAAGCGGTTTCAAATTTTTTCTTGTTATTCATGGGAATGAAGTGGGTGTATTTCATGGCTGTAATCTAGTATTTCACGGCTTAATCTGGTATCTTGGTCGACGTAAAATTTCATTAAGAAATTAATTCGCCTCTCCACATATGGATTTTTTTCTTAACATCCACTAAAATAACATTATGGCAATAGCGTCGTCTTCAACTAACTGGTAACATGAGAGACACAGCAAGTTTTGCTTCTGCGCATGCGCAGTCCCGTTGCTTCCACCTGCTGTTGGGGGTTGCATTGGTTGCCAGCAACGGGCCACTAGTGGCACTTGCTTGGAGGCCCACAATTCACGGCGATGCTGCAGGGCCATCAATGGCTCGCCAACTGATAGCGCTGCTACCAAAGGACCACTACCGGGCCCTGAGTGGCAAATTTCAGCCAGCAGTGACCCATCACTGCCAGCTGGTGGCCAGCAGTTTCCCAGCACTTGTGTTTTTGCTGGAACACAGTGAACTTTAAATGTACGATCATTTCAAAACTAAAATGCACAAAAATGTAGATTCCTAATATTATTAATTTCCGCAACCCTGAAAAAAAATCTCTGAGATCTGACGATATCCTAGATTCATCGTTAGCAATTTTGGTAGTGAATATTTGTTTTTGTAAAGTATTTTCAAACATTTGACTTGTCTATCTGTGCTCCTGTAGAAAATATCTCTCTGCATCTGTAACTCAGATTTCCAGTGGAAGGAATTAACCGTGAAAATGCATACATTTTTTAATTACTATGACGCACAATTTTCCCGCTGGGTGAAGTAAACATATTACAAATACATAGATATATATTCATTTCAAAAGTCGTATAGGTAAACATTTTCTTCCCTTCGGTACCTGGACCTATGAGTAAAACTTTCGATTCATGCATTGTTTTGCACAATGCTAAGTCATATCTCTAGAGGACTTAAATATATATTTCTAACTGGCTATGTCAATGCACACTCAACGGACAAAACACTAGAGATACCGACATATCAGCGCGTTGGTCTTCTTCTAGCGCCAATAACAGCCTGTACACGCCGAGGCATCGACTCCATCAGATGCCGGAAAGTTTCCAAAGGTAATGTCAGCCACGCCTGTTGAGCATTGTGAACAACACCGGCCGAGACGTCGGTCCAGGATCCATAGATCTCATGCTTCGCTCCACGACATCTCAGAGAGCCTCCACAGGATTTAAATCCGTGGACCTTGCGGGTCCGAACTCAGATCACTGTTCCATGCCTGCGTGGTTGCGGCTCGGTGGCGCGGCGCATTGTTCTTCTGAAAAAAAATCATCGGCCGCAGGATGCGCGATGGCCACGAAAGCGTGTAGATAATCAGCCGGCAGTTAATATTTCACATGAGAAGGATTTCCAAACCATCACACAGCCAACACCATCTTGAATTGAGCTGACCTGGAATGACGGGGCCATGGCCTCATGCTGTCCACACCTCACCCGCATCCTCCCGTCAGCTTGGTAAGCTCAAAACTCGATTCATATGACCACACGATAAGGCATTGTCAAAAAAGTCCAGTTCTGATGTTTCCGGAACCACGCGAGGGCGTAAAGTCCGATGACGAGCAGTCAACACTGGAACACGAGTAAGGCGTTGGCTCCCGTAGCCTAGGGCATGCAGCGTGCATCGAACCGTTAGCTCGCTAAAGCTCTTTGGGCCCCCGACATTTAACCCGGATGTGATTAGCTTAGCCGTTGCCCAGCAGTCAGTCTGTACGAGCCTGGTTAGTCTACGTCGGACATGGATGTTGTGTTTGTCTTACGGCACTGGCTCTCTCCCTTCCCTGCAACCAGTGGCGCTAAATTAACGAAGGGCGACCGTTTATAGCCCATCGAGTTGCTCACCGTAGTCGTTAACCCTTCAATAAAAAAGTAAAAGACATTGCAAACCATTACTGTATGTTTTAGCAAATGTGAAAGAGGATTGTCTTAGACGTATTTAGTAATCACCTTAGTTAGGTCTTCTCTTTCAATCACAGCAATAACCCCATTATTATTCATAAAAAAATTTTTTGGACTCCGTTATCCCAGTTTGGTCTTACAAAATACTTCCTATCGATGCTTCTCTGAGAATACCATTCGGCAGAGGATACGTAAAGCAAGGAGTTTACGAGAATAGTAAAAATATTCCGACTTGAAAGAAATGTGGACAAGATTTTAGGATCAAAAGGCAGTTCCCTTCTGTTCCTCAGTGTATTGTAATCTTAGTGCAAAATTTAGCTCTCATTTGTGGGTAAGCTTGACAGAGAATTTAATTTCAACATTTCCTATGTATTACCAAACTGTCACATAATGAATTTTTTTTAACACAATATGAGCTTGTGAATTATGTTTTGCATTTTGTGTCATGCGACAATAATAAAGGTTAAATAACAGTGTTTAAGTAATTGAACTCCTTTTTATTAGGCAATCCCCCACCCCGCCCCACCGTCCTCCTCCTTTTTACCACAATTTATGTTTTAGAGCTACTAAACTTTCATATCTAGAAAAAAGAGCACTGGGTATATCCATACCGTCAGCAATTCGATGCGAGAATTCTTTTTGCAACACATTGTATCCATCAGCACATTTTTTTTTGTTTTCTGATGTGAAGTTGTGCTCTTAGATGGCATAAAATTTGAATTTTTATTTGACGACTTCTTAGCATCTATAAATAGCACTGTAAAAAATTCTTTTCGCATTAACTGGCCTCAGCTGCCATTACCTACTTGGTTTTTGATCACCCAAATGTGCTACAATATATTTTTATTTGACACCATATCCTATGCCTGAAATTCTGTTTCTTTCACCCGACTGCATTAGAAACAACCACAATTTTCCCATATATTTTCCAAATTTTTAATGCAGATGTTTTCCAATTTGAAGTTCAATTCGACTTTTTTATTAGAAAATTACGAAAGGTGTGCTCCTTATACAATGCACACTTACATGCCAGTTTATTAGGAGGGTCTCCGCACATAAATTCCTCAGTACTACATGCCAGACGGTGAGCGCAGTGTGTGGTGTACAGCAGGTAGAGCAGCTAGATGAGCATCAGTCAGCACTTGATTATAGGTCGGAATGAGCAAAACGAGTGATCTGAGCGACTTTGAACGTGGTAATAGTTGGCCCCAGGCGCGCCAGTTTGAGTATCTTACACGCAGCCGTTATCATGATCTTTTCCCGAAAAACCGCTGCAAGTGTTTATCGTGTAAGATTCGACAGGTAAAAAACTTCTAGCAATCTGGTGTCCTATGGAAAAAAACTACTGGTGGGTCGGAAGATTAAAATAAAACTCCATGAATCGTGCAAGCAAACGGACTGGCTGCAATCCGGCAAGTCACTGTTCAGAGGACCATCTTTGAATATTGCAGGAATCGGACCTAGTCGCAAATGGGCTACAACAACCGACAACCACACCGAGTGTCGATATTGTCAATGCAGAACACGAAAGCACGCTAAGGTGGAGCAAAAGCATCGACACTGGATCACTAAGAACAGGAAAAAGGTCGTCTGGATGACCAAATCAATGTTCTTTATGCATCGTGAGGATGGCAGGATTAGAATTTGGCGCAAGTAATATGACGCCATAAAGTTATCCTGTCAGATATCTAGAGTACAGGCCGGCGTTGTACTGCCGTGAGAAATATTTTTCTGCCACGCATTAAGCCCAATGATACTAATCGAAGGGGATGTGAACCCTACCTGAACATCCTTGCCAACCGAATTTATGTTTCCATGGCCAAGGTTTATGCTTAAGCAAACGGACACGCCCAGAAGGATAACGCACCGCCTCAAAAGGCTTGAATCGCCACTTATGGTTCCAGAAACATGCCGACGAGTTTTTATTGCTTCATTTGGCTGCACAGTTCCTGGATGGAAACCCCATCGAACGTCTCTGGGATGAGGTGGAACGGGCTGTTCACTGCGTGATTGTGACGCCATCCAATTTGCAGCAACTGCGATTCTCAGTCATTTCGTCATGGTAAACCATTCCTGCAAGACGCTTCCAGCATCTGGTGTGTTCCATTTCCAGACGAATTCATTCTGTTTCGCAGGCAAAGGGCTATTAAGTAAGCGTACTTAATTAACTGTCATCTCAGTGCATTTCGGTGCCAACCTTCTTGTTAAAACCTACAACGCTGTCATGATGCTGTTTATGACGCGTCTTATTATTGAATGAAGTACCGAGGAATGAATACAAAAGGCCTATTTCCTTCTATTGACATCTGTGGAAAAGTAATTTTAGCACGGTTTTCAGAAACGCTATTCTTTTGATTAGGAGACCGTCTAAGTTTGATAAAAATGCGAGAGCTTTTTTAAAGCTAAGCAAGGAAAGAAAAGAAAGGCATATTCTTTAAGTGCATCTGTTGTTTTTCTCTGCAATTTTTGGTTCTCTTTCCAAACGAAAGCCATATTCTTTTGTGACCCTCGTTTCCAGAAAGTGTTTTCAGCTTGAGGTTGTGGTGTCCGAACAATTTCTTTGAACATGGGTTGTTGCCACTGGCTTTTTCTTTCTCTATTCTGACGACTTGGATTCACGACACGGCGCACTTCATTTACTCGTGGCTCACCTAAGTCGCTTATTTATGCCGAGCATGCATCAGAAACATTGACGTTTCATTCACTTAGATCTAGCTGACATAGAAACCTTAACAACACTTCTTGCTTAACTGTTTCTGAAAACTACGAGCTCCAATATATTTTGTACGCACCAACCGAATTAAAATCGTCTGCTTTAAAAAGATTTTCTACCTACTCGGGATCCGCGAGTTAATAGACTGATAACAGTAAAATACACTTCAAGAGAGCAATCATGCCAGCTAAGAATCATTTTCATCTTAGATGGCATAAAATTTGAATTTTTGTTTGACGACTTCTTAGCATCTATAAGAAGCGCTGGAAAAAATTATTTTCACGTTAACTGGCCTCAGCTGCCATTACCTACTTGGTTTTTGATCACCCAAATGTGCTACAATATATTTTTATTTGACACCATATCCTATGCCTGAAATTCTTTTTCTTTCATCCTACTGTATTAGAAACAACCACGATTTTCCCACCAGATAATAATATACTCTGGTGGGAAAATCGTATACCAGAGAAGGGAAAAATATGTGCGATTTATATTTCCGAAGTTAAACTGATTACCACAGCAACGTCTTGAATGCTTCTTAATACATGATTTGGCTTTGTTGGATACTTCTTCCTAATTTTCAATACAGTAGTACCCTCGCCGTCCAGGTGGCCGAGGGGGTCTGAGTTGCTCATGGTGGTCATTTAACCTTTTAACTATAATGAATTAGCTTTATTTTGCTTTCCGCTAAGCTAATTATAATGAATAAGCTCTTTCTACCAGCTAGCTAATGATAATAATGAAGCTTTCCTAACTGAGCTTCAAATAGTGAATTCAAATGGTTGTTGTTACTAGTTAATTAAGAACATGAATAAAGTCTCCTGCTAGTAGTGTAGTAATTAGAATGTATAAAGTCTTAACGCTGGTTGTTAATGGTAATAAACTAACGATATAAACCTAACAGCCAGACAGAGGTCTGACAAAAACTATTAATTGAGAAAGACGTACTTACTCAAATCTTTTTTATTATGCGACTCTTGGTCGTCCGAAGCACACACACAACTTGTTTCACAATAATGAAGAATCCAACTAATGGCATAGAACGAAACTCTCTCCTCTGGTATAACAACAAACGATCTCCTTATAACAACAAAATCTCTCCGTACAACATCAAACGCTAACCTTATAACAACAAAATCTCTCTCCGTACAACACCAAACGCTCTCTTTTGCTATCGATGAACGCGCCTATATATACTAGCTACCACCACGTCATGACTTACACTCATTGCCAGATCTCATTCATCGGGTGAAATAATATTTCGTTCAGTAAGAAGATAATTTACATAGTAAAATAAAATAACCAGAGATAGTAAAATCAAAAGGAAAGTGAATATAGAGTATACGTTACGTAACGACCATGACCCCAAAATATTGTATCACTCTAAACACCATAACCCCCAAAACTGTCTGTTGGGTAACTTGTTTGTTTAATAACAACAATATTGACTGAGTGTGAATTCTTCTGGTCCCTCATAGGTTGAAATATTTGAAGAACAATGAAGTGTAGGAAATCTGACTCACTCTAGACAGGCGTTTCGGATGGCTATGGCCGGGCGTTCTACGCGTTATGGTTGTTAAAAGGTTAACCCTCTCTCTCTGAGGGAAAAACACCATACATCCGCTTCTAAAAGTTTACACAGAACTAAGACAGTTTTACTGTTTGAAATTCGTTGCTTGTTTCTTATTAATTTTGATGTTGCAATTTCAAATTTGGTGCTCAGTTTGGTCCGTCACGTAAAGTTTTCCTACAAAAATGAAATTTTCGAATCGTCGGATTAAACAGAAAACAAAAGTTTTAGAGGCTACAGATCCCGTTTAATCGCTTACAAAATAATATTGCTACTCAAACGTGTTGTGCAGGAGGTCTGAACATGAATTCGGTAAGACATGGGGTGGGGAGAGGAATTATTGAGGGAAGTAACAGAGCAGCGAAACATGTGGAAACAATGTTCAAACATGTCTCAACTTAACCCTGAGCTCATACCTACCTCTCTGTGAGGATGAAACCTGCCGACTGGAGTTGTCCCTGCACTAAGCAGTTGTACACGGCTGCATCAGAATAATATGACTACCTATCTAATAATGGGAATAACCACCCTTGGCCTCGATGACTGCGCGGAGACGGTGTCGCATGGACGCAATGAGGCCCTGGAAGGTTGCCCGAGGCACACCTGCCCATTCGGACTGCAGCAGAGCACGGATATCTCCCGGAGATGACGTGGTTGTGGGTCGGCACGTCAAACCTGTCGATCCAAATAGTGCCACAAATGCTCTATGGGATTGAGGTTGGGCGATTTCGCCGTCCAAGGGAGAACGGAGACATCGCTGTAGTGTTCCTGGAACCAGTCACGCACCTCCTTTGTGACATGGCAAGGCGCATTGTGCTGTTGGTAGACACCAGTCACGCACCACTACCAGGGTAAATCTCCAACATGAAGGGATGCATGTGGTCAGCGAGGATGGACAGGTAGCCGATGGCGTTCATGTACCCATGCAGTGGTACCAGCGGTCTCATGTCATAGCAAGGAAATATCCCGCAGATATGCACACTGCCACCGACGTCCTGTACGTGAACTACAAGCGTGTCTAGGTGTTGGTTCTCGTGTGTCTGATGCAGAAATCACCACCCCCAGTCACGTCTGTGGAGTAGAAACCTCGATTCGTCGGAGAAGGCAGCCTTTTGCCACTGTCCAATGACGGTAGTCCCATGCGAAGTGCAGGCGTCGTTGCCAATGGACCTGGGTTAACATAGGCACCTTGACGCAGAGTCAACTCCGGAGACTCATACGTAACAGGGTGCGCTCTACTGTTATCCGGGACACGGACCTGGGTGCCCCTGCGTTTATTTGCGGGATTAATTTCTGTACTGTTGTGCGTAGTTTGCCTTTACCAATCGGCGGAGGTGACGTTCTCCTCTGGGGTCGGCAGACTTTGGGGCTCCACAGTTATGACGTCTTGAGGTACTCGGTGTGCCAGCGGTCTATTCTTAGTGCAGCCTTACTAAAGCACCTCGCGATCAGCCGACGAAGTCTGCTGTTTTTGAGATGCTTCCACCCTTGGCGCGGTAGCCTATGATCATTCCTTTTTGAACTTCCGTCAGATTACTACCTCTGCCAATTGCGCTCCCATTACCCACTATTCATCTGTCCTGGCCTGCAGCTTATGACTCCGTGTGGTCGACCTTGTCACGTGCACTCTGTGACGCGCCTAGGAGGGTACACTGTAATTCCGGGGGTGGTCATATTATTCTGATACGACTGTGTACATTGGCGGCATTTATGCTTAGTTTTATTGTACTGAATGAGATGGTTTAGTGGCAATGACTATGCGAGGATGTGTCAACTGTCCGGACAATATCTGTTTTATTTGTGGGGAGTATGTCATTAAAAAAACCAACAGAGGAACATCACAGACTTTGTAAAAAGAAGCTCACTTTTCATATTTTGTGGTGTTACCTTGGATCCAGAATAAATCGTGAGAATCGCGTAAGGTTTGTTCCCCTTGGGTTCAAGAACTCGAAAGAGGGGTAAAGTAAAAATCTCCATTCGTTTTGGTATGTCAATGATTTGGAAAGAACCAAAATATCAATGTGTGGTTGCTACTTATGCTCTTGTGAGATGTTCAAGGATATAACACTGAACATAACGGAGATTTCGTATCCAAATATTTCATCTGCTAAACTATCTGTTGATCATTGTCCAGTTAAAGGAGTGCCAACAGCCGCTCCTTCTGACCACTCGTCCCAGGTGGGTCTGGGTTCGAATTCCGGTAAGGCATAGATGTTGTGTTTGTCTTACGACACTGTGTTTCTACCATCCTGGAACCAGAGTTCCTAAATTAGGGGCGAGCTACTGCTCATAGCCCACTCGGTTGCTCACGGTGGGCATTATCACATCCTCCAAAAGAAAGTGCCAACAGAACCTAAAAGCCTTGAAGATGCTCCTGAAGTTGCTCCACGGTAAGGAGCATAGTTCTAGTGTGATAGTTATAGCATAGAATTTCCAGTTTCCCCACAAAACCTCCGTGGTTTTTGAGTGGAAGGAGACGCTGGTTTCTAGCTAGTCATCTGAGATGGGTGGGTCCGAGTTCGAGTCCCAAATGAGACAGGGGTGACAATGTTTTGTGTTTCGGCGCGCTCTTCTCTGGAACCATGGGTCCCGAAGTAGATAGAGATGAGCAACTATTTATAGCCCTTAGAACTGCTCCTGGTGGTTGCTAAAACTGGAGTCAAAGAAGTTAGTAAAATAATGCATTGCGTTGAATATGATACGCTTTCCAACATACCAGAAATTATTACTCAAGTTATGTGGATAATGGCTGTGGAATAAATCTCGCTCCTGTGTCCTGACCTTTGAACCCATTTCGTTAATATTCAACAAAACCGGTTCACTATACCTCCGGAACAACAAGATAAAGTTTTGTCGTAATCCAAGCATTTTAGGTTAGTTATGATGCACAAGGGCAATGGAATGGATCCGACTCCAGTGTCCTGACCTTTGACCTCATTTCGCCCATTTTCAGTAGGGTTCGTCCCCAATGGCTCCGTAAACATACTAAAATTTCATCGAAATCGAACCATTTTTACGCAAGTTATGACGCATAAGGGCAATGGAATATATCCCGCTCTTATGCCCTGCCTGACCTTTGATCCCATTTCGCCCATTTTCAACAGGGTTCGTGCCCAGGTGGTTCCCTACCACATACTAAAATTTCATCGAAATCGAACCATATTTACGCATGTTATGACGCATAAAGGCAATGGAATGGATCCCGCTTTTATGTCCTGACCTTTGACCCCATTCCGCCCATTTTCAATAGGGTTCGTCCCCAATGGCTCCCTACACATACTAAAATTTCATCGAAATCGAACCATTTTTACGCAGGTTATGACGCATAAGGGCAATGGAATATATCCCGCTCTTATGCCCTGCCTGACCTTTGATCCCATTTCGCCCATTTTCAACAGGGTTCGTGCCGAGGTGGTTCTTTACCGCATACTAAAATTTCATCGAAATCGAACCATATTTACGCATGTTATGACGCATAAAGGCAATGGAATGGATCCAGCTCCTATGTCCTGACCTTTGACCCAATTTAACCCATTTTCAATAGGGATCGTCCCCAGGTGGTTCCCTACCACATAATAAAATTTCATCGAAATCAAACAATTTTTAAGCAAGTTATGGCGCATAAAAGCAATGGAATGGATCCCGCTTCTATGTCCTGACCTTTGACCCTGCTTCGCCCATTTTCAATAGGGTTCGTCCCCAGGTGGTCCCCTACCACATACTAAAATTTCGTCGAAATCGAACCATTTTCACGTGAGTTATCGTGCGGACGGACGGACAAAGCTGGAGCATCTTCATCCTACGGTTGGAAAGCGTAAAAAAGAAACATAGGTCTCTGAGTGAGCTTCTTGATGTAGTGAGAGGCTTAGTTTTTGCTAAGATTCTACTCTGTTTTTAGGTTCCAAACTCAAATCAAAGAATTCATTTGCAAGGAATTGCGGAAGAGACATTCTTCACAAATATACATGGAATACAGGATTATTAAGTCGGTAAGAAAAATACCCATTGCCTAGCTTGCTTTTCAACATATAATAGTACATCAGGAAACTTGAAAATAAAGTCTAACCTGCATTTCTCGATTCCCGTTCGAGCATGCTGTCATTCACACCACCCAGAACAACGAAGTTCCAAGTATCTGATGATTAAGAACTAAACAACTACAGATTTTACGCCAGTTTAAGCAATCCGATGGATGCTTCGTCGTTCTGGGTTTTGTAACGGATATCATGCTCATACGGAAATGTCCGGTTCGATTCCGGATCCAGCCAAGGCGATGTAATTTTCAAGCTTTGTTATGTAACGTTGCATGCTGAACAGAAAGCTAGGCAATGGCTATTCTGCTTGCCGCCTTCACCCTTATATAATAATTAGCAAGGCGTCTTAAACTCTTTAGATGCAAGAACAAAAAATATGTATAAAAATGTGATGGGTATAACTTCAATGATTAATTTTTTTCTTCATTTTTTTATTTCTTAAAAACCTATTTTATTCTTCTTAGAGTGTAATATTCTTTTATGAAAAAAACTCACGTTATAGAGCAAACTGAAAATCCTATTTTAGCAGCCATCTGCAAAATTAACTTAACTTCGTGTAGCATCTGCAAAAATAACTCAACTTTTAAAATGTAATATTCTTGAGACCAGTGTTATCAAAAAACTCCTTTACATCACGTTTAATACGTAGGTACATGCACGAATTAGTTTTCACGTATTCTTTTTATGAGGTATCAGTTTTACATGTAGATCATGTACCGTATTTTTCTTCGTATGATCCGTAGACTGAAATTTAGGAAAAAAAAATTCCTTCGCGTAATCCGCAGGATGTGAAATTCAGGAAAAATACCTGCCGTGTAATCTGTACTTGCGGTGTTGATCCCGAACCGTAATTTCGTACAGAAAAGTAGCGGTTCACGGGATGACCTAGGAGTCCAAAGAAATATATGGAAAAACGATCTAATACTAGTCAATTTTTAATGCTTTTGTGTTACTCTCAAGTGAATAAAGAGCAAAAAATAATTATTTTCAGCATCTCCGTAGTTAGGCCTGACAGTTTGGTAGTTAGATTGCGTAGTAAGCAGTTCCTGCTGCACCCATGCATGTGTGTGACGCTAAGCTTCGCATTACACGTTATCATCCGGGAGAGCAAGTAATATTGCCTTCGTTCCATCGTATTTTCTGTCAATGTTCGTAAAAAAATACCTTTACAACTGTTTGCGGACCTCCACACTCGAATTGTGTTACGTTTTCTTGTTGCTAACGCATTTTTGGTAATTTTCCAATTATACAACCTGTCCTGACAACTTCGACGCGGATCTTTTAAAAACCGAAGTGCCGTAAAAACGTTTATTTTTATTTTAAAGTAGAGATTATCCGCATCGACATATAATCCGCAGATACAAAATTTAAGAATTGTTTAACAGATAATCCGCGTCTTACCAAAATTTAAGAATTGTTTAACAGATAATCGGACATCGTCGGGCTAAGTGAGGTAAGGAGAAAAGGAGAAGATCTCATTGAACTGAAAAGTGGACATCTCTTCTACTATCGTGGGACAGATACTGGCAGAACTAGTGGTGTTGGATTTATAATAAACAAGAAACTGAAGGATAAAGTTGTAGAAGTTGAAAGTTCCTCTGACAGAGCTGCACGACTTGTTATCCAACTATCGAGAAGATACCAGGCTCAGATTATTCAAACTTATGCACCCTCCACAAGTCATCCTGAAGAAGAAATTGAAGAATTTTATGAGGAAATTTGTCATCTAAATAATAAAGGTAAGCAGCACTTGAAAATAATTATGGGAGATTTCAATGCAAAAATAGGGCAACGGCAACAGAATGAAACTTCAGTAGGTAAATTCGGTCATGGCAACAGAAACCAGCGTGGAAATACTCTCGTTGAGTTTGCAGAGGCAGAAGGGTTTTTCATCTTGAACTCCTTCTTCAAGAAAAAGCCACACAGGAAATGGACATGGAGACATCCAAATGGGACGACAAGTGAAATTGATTTTATTATGTGTAACAAAAAATTCGTCATAGAAGACTGCAGTGTGCTAAACAAGTTCAACACAGGTAGTGACCATAGATTGGTGAGATGTAAGATGCACCTCAACACTAAACTTGAACGTGGCAAGCTCATAAGACAAACAAAATCTATTGACATAACCAACCTTAAAAAACACCATAATACCTTCAAGTTAGAACTGAAGAACAGGTTCTCTGCTTTAGAAGGCCTAACATCGGAAGAAGTGGACATCTCTGAAGTTAACAGAAAAGTAACCAAAGCTCTTATGGAAACAGCAACAAAATTAGCTGGGTCTAAGAACAAGTTGCATGTGAACAAATTATCAGGAAAAACCAAAATGTTGATGCAAAAAAGAAGAGAGATGAGGACAACTAAAGAAGATGTGACTTCCAAAGTGGAATATATAGAGCTATGCAAGACAGTAAGAAAAAATATTACTGAAGACGTAAGGAAATTCAACTGTGAACTAGTGAGGAAAGCAATTGAAAACAACCAAAGCCTAAAGATAGCAAAGGGACATCTCAGTAAGGGAAGAAAACAGATTATGGCACTGAGAAAAGAAGATGGTTCTGTAACAAGAAATAGAGGCGAAATTTTGACAAGAGTGAAAGATTTCTACTCCAAATTATATGAAAGGGATGATATATGCACTCCAGACATCATGAAAGATGCCAGTACCAGAGTTCCTCCAGTCCTTCCAGCAGAAGTTGCACATGCAATCAAGAACATGAAGCGAGGAAAAGCTCCAGGAGAAGATGGAATCACTGTAGACATCATACAAGAAGCAAGTGGAGAAATCGAAACAGTACTCGCCCAAATTTTCACTCGATGCCTTAATGAAGGAAAGATTCCTGAGGGTTGGAACACCGCTACAATGATCCTGCTACATAAGAAAGGTGACATTGAGGATCTCGGAAACTACAGACCTATCAGCCTCCTATCAGTAGTTTATAAAATCTTCACTAAAGTTCTTTCACACCGCTTGAAGGTAACACTGGACATGGCTCAACCGAGAGAACAAGCTGGATTCAGGAGTGGCTACAGCACAATAGATCATATCCACGTGCTGAGAGAACTAATTGAAAGAGCGAGGGAATATGAACTTCCATTGTGCATGGCTTTTATCGATTATGAAAGAGCCTTTGATTCGGTGAAACCATCAGCAGTTACAATGGCTCTGAAAACCTGCGGTATTGAAGATGCATTAATTAATATTATTAATAACATCTATGAAAATGCAAGTGCAAAGATTAGGCTGTTTGAAAATACAACACACGTAAAAATTGGAAAGGGAGTGAGACAAGGTGACACCATATCTCCGAAGCTCTTTAATGCCACATTGGAGGGTGTTTTTCAGTCGCTGAGCTGGGAAAACAAAGGGATAAGGATTAATGGAGATTATCTAACCCACCTTCGTTTTGCTGATGACGTAGTCATTTTTGCAACTACCCCATCAGAGCTGCAGAGTATGATCCAGGAACTTGCTGACAAGAGTAAAGAAGTGGGATTAAAAATGAACTTTCAGAAGACAAAAGTGATGTTCAATGCTTTTACAAGAAATGAAGATTTATCGATTGATGGAGAAAAGCTGGAGATAACAGACACGTACGTTTATCTTGGACAGCAGATATCAAGTGAGGGTCACATTGATGAAGAAATTAATCGACGTACAAAACTTGCCTGGAGAGCTTTTGGAAGAAACAGCATAATTTTCAAGAGCAATATGCCATTATGTCTTAAAAGAAAAGTGTTTGATCAATGCATCCTTCCAGTGCTTACGTATGGTGCAGAGACGTGGACCTTAACTAAAAGAGACATACAAAGGCTGCAGACAACTCAAAGTAAGCATGGAGAGGTGCATGCTTGGTGTAACCAGGAGAGATAAGAAGAGGAACTCGTGGATCCGAAAAAGGACAAGAGTGGAAGACATCATGATCAGAGTTAAATCCCTGAAATGGCAATGGGCTGGACATACTGCCAAAAGGACAGACCATCGATGGACAGCCGAAATTTTAGATTGGATTCCAAGGGACAGGTAAAGACCCAGAAGAAGACCACATGGGAGATGGGTGGATGAAATTCGAAAGTATGCAGGGGTGACATGGAGGAGACTGGCACAAGACAGACCGTTGTGGAGGAAACTTGGGGAGACCTTCGTCCAGCAGTGGATTGATAATGGTTGACAATGATGATGATGATGATGATGTGTCTAAAAATACAGTAATATGTATTTGCAAAGGGAATGTAAAATTCGTTAGATATTTAATCGCTTCTAGGCCCTAGTACGACGAAATGCCACACATATTACTACACTAACGGAAAAAAAATCCCAACACAAAGAAGGGGTTGTGTTAGATAAACAACAGTTGGTAGGCGGTGAGAGTACATCTGTAACATGACGTCTATGCAAATTTCGCGCTCGGCGCATACGTGTGGCGCTAGTAGCGTCCTCGGAACATGCAAAGCAGGTTTGCTGTAAATACGCGCTGTAACGTTCGTGAGCGTTAGTTATCGTTGAGATTCGACGTAGGGTGTTGATGTTAGTCAAGAATGCCTTTAAGAAGACGAAGAAGCCATTATCAACAGCTCACGGAGTTTGAACGAGGTCGTGTAATACGGCTACAAGAAGGTGGATTTTCTTTCCGCAATATTGCAGAACGACTTGGCAGGAATGTAGCCACAGTGCATGATTGTTGGCAGCGGTGGTCAAGGGAAGGTACTGCCTCAAGAAGACCGGATTCCGGCCAGCCACGTGGCACTATTGAAAGGGAAGACCGCCGTGTACGGCGTATGGCCGTGGCGCATCGTACTGCATCTGCGGCAGCAGCTCGAGCTGCAGTTGCCACCACAGTGAGACAACGAACTGTTACAAATCGGTTACTTGAAGGACAGCTCCAAGCCAGACGCCCTGTAGCGTGCATTCCACTTACTCCAAACCACTGCCGCTTGTGACGTCAGTGGTGTCAAGCTAGAGCACTTTGGAGGACGGAGTGGAGATCTGTTGTGTTTTCTGATGAAATCCGGCTCTGCCTGGAGCCAGTGATGGCCGTGTGTTGGTTAGAAGGAGGCCAGGTGAGCGCCTGCAACCAACCTGTCTGCGACCAAGACACACTGGACGTACACCTGGAGTTATGGTCTGGGGAGCAATTTCCTATGACAGCAGGAGCACTCTCGTGGTTATCCCACGCACCCTGACGGCACAGTTGTACGTCGGTCTGGTGATTCAACCTGTTGTGCTGCCATTCATGAGCAGCATTCCAGGGGGTGTTTTCCAACAGGATAACGCTCGCCCGCATACCGCTGTTGTAACCCAACATGCTCTACCGAGTGTCGACATGTTGCCGTGGCCTGCTAGATCGCCAGATCTGTCACTAATCGAGCACGTATGGGACATCATTGGACGACAACTCCAGCGTCACCCCCAACCAGCATTAACCGTCCCTGTATTGACCGACCAAGTGCAACAGGCATGGAACTCCATCCCACAAACTGACATCCAGCACCTGTACGTCACAATGCATGAACGTTTGCGTTCTTGCATTCAACATTCTTGCGGTTACACTGGTTATTAATGTACCAGCATTGCACATTTAAAATGGCTTTTCTCGCGCTTACAATAAGCTGTGATCTTGGAACCTTAATCGATTAAATATGTTACCTATACAAATGTATTGCCGCGATTTCATTCCTCTACAACTATTTTTTCGTGGTGTTGGGATTTTTTTTTCCGTCAGTGTATATTGCGATGGTATGAAATCGACAAGGTAGTCAGTAAATATCAGTTGGCGGGCTGCAGCGAGTTGATCCATTACACCAGTTAGTAATGAAGGAGAAAATTGCAAACTAGAAGAACGGGGAAGCGCTAGAATTTTTAACGATAGGAATCAGTTGTGGCGGTAAATTTACAGGAACATATGGTTCGAGACTTAGGTGATTCTGCATCATCTCATGCTGTATTGGAACCTCTAATGGTGACCTCTGAAACACGTTATAGTCAACACACTCCGTAGGCAGGCACTTGCAGTCAGCAGGACGTGACAAAGACAAGCTAAGTGCAACGAAAGTTTTGAGGAGTAAGTCAAAAAAACAATTTTCCCTGAATTCAAATCATATGTTAGGCTTAAAGCTTATCGAAAGTTCCTCGAATATTTCAGTGTGTGTATTTGTCTTATTTTCTAAATATTTAATAGGATTTTTTTATTGGTGGATTAACGACCCCCATGAGCAACTCAATGGGCTATAAGCAGTCTCCCGTCCCTAATTTAGGGCCACTGGTTCCAGGAAAGGGAAAGAGCCGTAAGACAAACACAACATCCATGCCTCACCGGGATTCGAACCTGGACCCATGTCGGACGAATGATCAGAAGCCATCGCTTAGACCACAGCGCCACCGGGGCGGCGACGATTAATTTTTGAACCCCACTGATACAGACATGTTTCCTCATACTGTCCTGGTCTTCCAGGTTCCACAATTTCACCGTTAGGTGGGGTAAACATACGGTTTCTGTTTCATACATTTAGTCACGGCACTTCGCCACTGATAGCAGAACAAGCAGATTTGCGAATGCCTCACCGGCAACCGAATGGTCAGAAGCATAGGCTTTTGGTTAATCGTACGGTTTTGAAAGTAAACACGACATTTTCGGTTTTTAGCAATACATCTCTGTTTTTGGGAAGGGGGTTAACGACCACTATGACAGCTAAAAAGAGTTACCTGCCTCTAATTTAGAACCTCTGGTTCCAGGGAAGGTACATACCCGACGCCATCAGACAAGCACACCACCCATGTCTCTCTTGGGACTCTGACCCTGTCCCATCTGAGGGAATCGGTTAGAAGCCAGAGCCCAGACCACTCGCCACATGGGATAGCCATTTCCCCTGCTCAGAATATTGAAAATATTTCACAGCATAAAATTCTACAACTTTTATTGACAGCATTCTCTGATAGGCGTATTTATTTACATAATTTTTATTATGTTATATACTTTTTGTTCAATTTCATTTCGCAAAAAGTCAGTGAAAATACACTGAGAGTCATTTTATATTGATGTACCTACCCCCGTAACATAAACGGTTCACTCCAAGATGTCAGCGTGGTGTGCAGTATAAATCGGGCAGACTGTCTGGTCAAGAATTAATTGCTGTTTGATTGCTGGTCGGAATCAATTGGTGTTTGATTGCTGGTCGGATTGACCTGAGTGACTTTGATTGTTGGCTACCCATGCGCTGGTTTGAGCAACGTTCAAAAGACCTTTCCCCTGGACTTTTTACGCAAATAGAAGCTAGAGTTTACTGTGAATAGTAGTACAGGCAAATAATCTCGTGCAATAGACAATGCTGGTGGTTGGTGTGATCTTTGCGCATTTCGATATGCATATGACGAGGGTGATCCCGAACACACCACGTATCGGACCATACCGCGAATGGGCTACAGTAGTTGACGAATATGTCACCAGTCTTCTTTAATATATCTTATGCAACTGCTGTTTTCGTACTCAGGATCGCTGATAGCTGGAAGTGTTTTGCGTGTCGCAGTATTCATCACACCATTTTGCTAAGGTTGTGTGTGGATATCCCAGAAGGGCAGGTGTTTGGAAGTTGTTCGAAGCCGCCCCGGTGGCGCAGTGATATAAAGCGCTGGCTTATGATCATACGCCCTATTTGGAACTGGGTTTGAATCCCGGTGAAGAATGGATGTTTGTGTTTCTCTTTCGGCACTGGCTCTCAATATGTTACTTGTCCAACACTGGTTATCCGTGTACATTGGTAATTTAGTATACTGTGAAATCCATGTTTGGTGTATACTTGCTCACAATGTGTTTCATGATCAAAACTTGCTATATCAGTGTAAATTGATCATTTGGCATGCTGTCAATCATGAAGGATCTGTACTTGTTGCTGTGTAATTTCTGTGTCCTGTTTATGTCTTTGTACCACCCGGTCCAATAATCATTTTTATATCCCATTGAGTTGCTCACCGTGGTCGTTAATCCTAAAAATAAATTGCTCGAACCGACACTTCTAGAGATAACCGTCATGTTACGTTCAAAGTTGCTCATATTTGCCAATTTTCATCCTCGATGGGACGCCAACTGATGCTCGATGAGTTGGTTTACCTGATACATAACACACAAAAAGACTCACGTGCCGTTTTACGTCTTCATATACACTATATAGAGAAAAGTCACGGGACACCCCTTCAAAAGCAAATAAATGGATCCGCTGCGTTGTTAAGATGCGCAGTACAGCTGCAAACGGTATAAGAACAAGCCTGCAGCTGACCGCGATCATATCGCACTGTGAGGTTGAGTAAAAATGTCGCGGCGGGAGAGAACTGACTTTGAGAAAGGAAAGCTTGTTGGGCGTTACATTAGTGGGTTGTCTATAAGAGAAACCGAGAGGCGTTTAAACATACCCAAATCAACTGTTTTGGATGCACAGAATAAGTGGAAGACACATGGCGTGCCTGAAGGAGCAAAACGTGCCGGCAGACCAAAGAAAATCAGTGATAGAGAACGTCGAAGCCTCAGGAGAGTCGTTACAGCTAATCGACGGAGTATTGCACAAGTCCTCAGTGTACAGGTGAGTAAAAATGCTGGAACTTCGGTATGTACACGTACCATTTGCAGAAAACTTCATTCCATGGGTTACCATGGCCGAGCGGTTGCTCATAAGCCTTTCATCTCCACTCTGGATGCTACTCGTCGTTTAGCATGGGTTGAAAAACATTTATCATGGACCGTAGATCGAAGGAAACGGATTTTATGGACTGATGGATCCAGATACACTATCCATCAGTCTGATGGCTGTGTGTGGGTATGGCGACATCCCGGACAACGCTATTTACTATAGTTTGGAGCTGGCAGTGTACTCGTGTGTGGGTGGTTTTCGTGGTATGGTCCCGGCCCATTGTTTATCGTGGACACACCTGTTAACCAGTACGTCTACCTCGATATGTTGGACAATTATGCCCTACCAGCTCTGTGGCAATACTATGGAACCGCGTCTTGTTGGTACCGGCAGGATAATGCACCGTGCAATAAAGCAAGTACTGTTACAGTGGGGTTTGACGATACGTCCGTATCGTGTGTAGACTGGCCAGCACAGAGCCCTGATCTTAATCCCATAGAGCACCTATGGGATGAATTAGAGCGCAGCATAAGAAGTTGGAAACCAAGGCCTACTACTAAGCAACAGTTAGCGGCAACCTTATGTACTGAGTGGAAGCGCATACCCATCGCTGTATTCGAAAACCTCGTCGAAAGCCTTTCTCGAAGAGTCAGTGCATGCATATTAAGGCCAAAGGTGGACCGACACCGTACTAATGAATGCCAATAAATGCTATGTTGTGTTTTTCTTCCAGGTGTCCATTGACGTTTGTCAATATAGTGTATGTGACGAGGGTAGGTATACCTAATTACATGGCATATCAGAGTATGCTTGTTTTGGTTCGGTCGACATTCGGCTGTACCTGATAGATATTTCCCATTTTTTTTTTGCCATTAGAGTCTTTATTTTCCTGCGGGGATAATACGACATTGAAAATGTTATGTTAGTTCCAACGTTTAACCCGCCGTTGGTCGCGCTATGAGCACTTCTCTCACGCTTCGCATATAAAGAACGCCATTTATTTGGAAGTGACCCTGGGGGCACGAACCCCGTCTATCTGACTTTTAAAATCTTCTTAACAATCTGCTATCTGATCCGATAAGGATTTACCTCAAACAGTCTGCTCTTTGCTCCCGTGGACTTCGTGCAAACATTTGTCTCATCAAGCGACTTCTGGCGTTTGCGTCGCGTGAGAGGTTTTCTCATCAAGCGACCGTTGGCGTTTGTATTCTGTATTTTTTGTAGATAGCGGGATGATGATACGAGTGCGTTTTTCGCCTAATTTGATTTGTAACAATATACGCGATATTCACAAAAGTCACCGGACACCTAGTAGAGAAACAACATAGCATTTACTGACATACATTAGCACGGTGTCGGTCCACCTTTGGCCTAAGTCACGTTTTTCTGAGCTCCGTGTTGTGTGCCTATTTAGTGTGTTTTATCGTGTGGTTCGTCATTTTCCTTTCGTGTTCCTTCAAGCTGAAGGTTCGTGCTTTGTTTTGATACATCTCCCAAGTTGGTGAGTAGTTTATTTTTTCTGTTATCATCATTTGAATTGTCGACCGAGCTGGTCGATTTCTCAGGCAGCCCTCGTCATTAACAATGGCGGCGGCTGCTGCTGATAAGAGCGATGTCCACGCCCATATCAGCGAGGCATTTCCTGACGCCTCCTCCTCCTCGACACGAGACCAATCTCCTCCAATGCTTGTAGGTGACGTCACCCAACCACTAGATGTGGAAAGTGACTCCTCAACTACAGCTCAAGCTTCTTGCCCTGCTTCGACCAGTGACGTCAGTGCAGCGCAACTCTCTGTTGCTTTAAGTGAAGACATGGATGTGTCTGACAGCGCTGCTAATTTACCCTCTACTTCAACTCAGTTCAAACAGCCGGTTGCGTTGCAGCCCTCACGCTCGAGTCCTGCTCCTAGGGCATACTCTGCCGCTCTTACTGGAACAAAAGCTCCTTCCAAGTTTGTTGCAGAAGTCTTACCAGACTCGTACGTCATTGTTGATGGCCTTACTGCCACCATAGATATTCCCGAAGATTCCCCAGCGGGAAAACAATTCTATTCTAGAATGGACTTCGGAGTGTGTTTTGATGCGCTCCCAGACACAAAGTTGAAAGAATATAGTATGGCTCTCAAGCAGATACTTCCAGCTGGAGCCAGTATTACTCACATGGCTCGAAAACCTCGAGCTGTGTTGGTGTACTTTGCTCTTAAAGAGCATGCGGATCTTGTCTTGACAGAAGGTTTGTCCCTCAAAGACGTCCATCTTCTACCAGAACCTGTCTCTCAGCGTCCAATCCAGGTTACATTTTATCCGGTTCCACCTGAGGTGTCAGACGTTGCGCTGTGCACTGTACTCAGTAAGTTCGGCCGAGTTGTTGGGCCAGTTACTACTCTTTCAGCCGCGCCGAGAGATCCAGACGATAAATCCATAGGAGGATTTCGCCGAAGTGCAAGAGTGATCTTTCCATCTGATGAACATTTGCTCGCCTGCCCAAAGGTGCTCAACGTTTGTTGTGGACAGCAACGTAGGAGAATTGAAGTGACTACCTTCCTCCACTGCACTTTTTGCCACGGAGAGAATCATTTACGTGTGCATTGCCCACATCTAGCATCACAGGCTCCTAATAATTCTCCTACAACTTCTGGCCCTCTTCTGAGCCGAGCAACACCTTCTTCCACTGCACAGAAAGCTTCAGAATCGAAACTTTCACAAAAGTCGACTGCAGGAGTTGGTCAACGCGTGTCTACGGACCCTTTATCCTTCGACCAGCATCTGGATTTTCCCTCACTTAATTGTTCGCTTCCCATGCGTCGTCATTCTGTAGCGGAGTCCCCTTCAGGGGGTTTCTCCACTGCCCTTATCATTGATACTTCTAAATCTGCTGATGACGGATTTTCTGGCCACGAATCTCGAGTTGATGAGAGCTCAACTGAGCCTTCGCTGAAACGTCGTGGTTCTTCTCGAAGACGCCCACCGAAGAAGCCGACTGCCGCATCACCCCGCACCTCTCCCCGTACTGGTAGTATTTCTCGAAAGAATTCACCATCAAAGGCTGCTACCTCTTCTGTCCAGGCCGACGAAGAGCCTCCTCTTAAATTTGACGATCTTGTCGAATACCTTAAGGATGGCTCGGTTCCTACTGGGCCGATTTCATTTGAAGATTTACATCAATACCTGTCACATAAGACAGACCACTCCACAACGCATGCTTTACTCTCAAAGTATGCATCGTTTCTCCCTCTAGTGCATGATCAGATCCAAGTCCTTAATCAATGCATCTCCCGCCTTCGCAAGGAACATCCGTGGGCTAAAACCTATTTTAATCGCCTCAAATCATTTCCTCCTGTTGTGAAGGCTCTTCAGCAAGCATTAATGGAAAAAAGTCTTCAAGATTGTATCTCTTAATTGCAGGGGATTTGCATCCCCATTTTCTAATGCCTTGGTACATGAAGACCTCACTCCGTTAGGAGCTGATCTTCTCTTACTACAAGAGACGAATTGCCAATCCACTACGATATTCTCACGATGGCGCCAGTGGAACTACACATTTCACCACGCCTACCAACTATCATCCCATAGTGGTCTAGCTATAGGTATCCGCCATACTTTCAACTCCATAATCACCTCTTTTTCGGTTCGAAACTTATGTCGAGACCTATTACAGTGTGCATCATTCACCATAGCTTCCACATCTTATCATATATTTAATATTTATATTCCAAGCTCTTCAACCCACTTGACAATACTTTTTACTCGCCTTCGTCGTGCCTTGTCTCGCATTCCTCCCATAGATCATGTTTTAATTGGAGGGGATTTCAATTGCACTCTGAATCCTACCCTGGACCGATCTCCTTCCACCAGAGAACGCCGTGTTAACTTGGTGAATCTTCTTCAGTCAGTGGTCTCCGACAACTCATTCATTGATGTTCACCGTCACTTCCATCCTTCATCGACTGTACATACTTGGCGCTCGCAACATAATCAAAATCCGTACACAGCTCGCCTTGACAGATACTACGCCTCATCTACTCTGCTTACAGCTGTGACAGAATCTATTATCACTCCTACAGCTTCTTCTGACCATTGTGCCATCGTTCTTATTATTCAAGCAGTTCCAGCACAACCCCGTACAATTCGTCCATGGACTCTTGACGACACTCTTCTTACAGATCCAGACTTCTGTACTTCAGTACGCTCCTTCCTTGAGGACAAACGACCTCAACTTCAATCAGCTCCTTGTGGTCTGACTTTTTGGTTGGACATTAAACAGCAACTCGTTCTCCACGTTCGCAATCTTTCTTTTAAAGCAAAAACGCTTCAAAACATGCGTCTCAACCATGTCCGTTCCATGCTCTCCATCCTAAGCCTAAGTGATCCTCTCTTCTGCCACTATCAAGAAGAACTGCGATCAATCCTCCTTCCTCTGGCTCAACAAGCTCTACGACGTCTCCGGCTACAACATCTATCGCCAGACGCATCCAATTACGATTTCCTTACATCCATGGAAAAAACACGAACAGCATCGAATTCACTTCGGCACCTTCGCCTAGCATCTGGAGAGGTGTCTGATGATCCACTCACTCTATGTTCCCAGGTCCGAAAGTTCTATACAGAGAAGTTCTGTGAATCTCCTCCGCCATCCTCTTCAGCTTTGGCATCACTTCTTTCCAACCTACCACAAGTTCCTCCCCATCTTGCCTCTTCCCTCCTCCTTCCTCCCACGTTCTCTGAAATATCCTCTACGTTTTCTTCTTTAAACTCTAGGGCCGCACCGGGTCCGGACGGCCTCACTTTCCTCTTCTATAAAACCTTTCTACCTCTCCTTCTACCATTTCTCTTTTCTGCACTTTCTGCTGCTTTCAATCACTCCCCTCTACCAAGGCGATTCACAGTAGCATATGTTGTACTATTCCCTAAGAAAGGTGATCTCCTTGACCTGGGGAATTGGCGCCCTATCTCCCTCTTAAATCTAGATTATAAACTTTATACTAAACTTCTTTCCCAACGCCTTAACCCCATTCTCACTCACATTCTCTCCCCAAATCAAACTTACACAGTTCCCGGCCGTTCACTTTCTCATAACATCCATCTACTAAATGATCTAATCCATCTTGCCCGATCTCGCTCTGAACCCCTCGCCCTTCTCTCTCTTGACCAACAATCCGCTTTTGATAATATCTCACATTCCTATCTATCGGCTACACTCCTTCACTTCGGTTTTCCTCCTTCCTTCGTCTCTCTTCTTTTCTCACTCTATCAAGACGCCGTTCTCCAGGTCAAGCTGCCCACCTTTCTCACAGCGCCTATTCCCTTCCGCCGGGGAGTGCGACAGGGTTGCCCACTCTCCGGACAACTCTTTGCAATCGCAATTGAACCCTTCCTTCGCTCTGTACACCAATCCTTTAAAGCAGTTCTGCCACCACTCTCTGCCTGCACAAGACATCATGCCACTACCTCTGTTGCATACGCAGATGATGTCACCATCTGCATCCGTCATGACTCACAGTTTCCGTGTCTCCAACGTCTATTCGCAGCTTATGCCTCATGCTCCGGTGCAGCGCTCAACTCATCTAAAAGCACTGGTTTATGGTGCGGCTCATGGGCACATCGTGTAGACACCCCTTGGGGAGCAAGCTGGTCGTCCATCTCACAGCACTTCCTTGGAGTTCATCTTGGTTCCTTGGAAGCTTCCCCCTCTACACGTGGAATGCTATTCACCCACGCGTGCTCAGGTCAACTGCCTCCTGGAGGAGAGCCCAGTTCTGCTCATCATTCTTCCAGAGAACTCGCCTCTCTGGAACTTACCTGATTTCCTTGTGCACACACTCTTGGCTTGGTGTCAAGTCTCTACAACTCCGCCTTCATGAAATTACCCGATGTCTTACTTCTCTGATATGGACCTGCCACCACTGGGTCAGTGTCACAAAGCTTTGCCTCCCTCCGGATCACGGCGGCATCGGACTCCTTGATACACAGGAGTACTACAAGGCCGTCAGAATTACTACTTTTCTCCGTCTCTTCACGTCGCCAGTACCAGATGCCGTTTTAGCTAGGGACGTCATCGCCTCCCCGAGCAACCCTAACTTTTCTTTTCTCTCCTTACTACTCATGGACCACCGACCCCTCACCCTCATTCGACTTCCCCCTGTTTACCGTGAAGCTCTAACTTTCCTTCGTTCCCTCCCTCTCTCTCGTTCTCCACCTGATTCCACAACTGAGCTCCTTGCTGAACCCCTCTTTTATTCTTCGATTCTTCACCCCTCTCATCTTCCGTACTTTGCCTATCCTACCTGGCTCCGAGCAGGTGTAGTAACAGTTAAAGATCTCACTAACCCTGACCTTTCTTGGCGACCCTTCGCCAGCCTCCCTCCCTCTCTTCTCCTCTCCTCCTCCTCTCGTGACATCTACGACTCTATTCTTTCATCTATCATTTCTCAATTTCCTCATCTTGCTTCCCACTCAGGTCTTTCCTTTGTTCCTTCTGCTTCTCTCCCATTTCCTCTTTTCTTGCTTACTTCTGGCTCAGCTCATCCCATTTCTTCTCTCTCGGTGTCAGCTCTTTATCGGTTCCTCTCTATGTCCCATTCTTCTCCTCCTCTCCCCATTCCTGATGTTCCCCCTGCTGCCACTGCTACGGTGTGGTCAGCCGCTCTGTCTCCTCTTTCTGCTCCTCTAGAAATTAATACCCATTGGCTTTTCCTCCATCGCCGCCTTCCTGTTCCCTCCGTTCTTTTCCGAATGTCTCTTCTCGATTCCCCTCTTTGCCCTTTCTGTGCTCGGGAGGCTGATGTCTCCCATGTCTATCAACACTGTGTTATATTACTCCCAATGCTGAACTTGGCATTTACTATCGCCCAATGTTCCATTACGGCAGATCTTACATTTGATGCATATCGGACTCTTCTGCTACAGAACTCTCCCCCAGTCAAGCTCCCATCAGTCTGTGCCTATATTTTTATTTTAGCGAAGCATGTAATCTACGTGTTTCATCAACGCTGCAGATATTTGACTACTCCTCTGACTGTGCATGAAGCTTCTACGGCATTATTATGCCATTTCCGCGAACGTCTGACATCTCGACTTCGGCTAGAGTATTCTGTTGCAGTTACTCAGCGTCGGGAGAGCCAGTTCCTTGCCACCTTTTCACCGGCTGCCTCATGGTTTACCAGCTCGCCAGCGTCATTGTACCTGACGGTCGGCAGATTTGGTATTTGACCTTTTAGAATCAGAAATGCATATGTAAATATCAACAATCTGTTTTCAAGATCTTTGCACAGCTTGGAAATTTACCGCATGGGTTTTTTTATAAAGGGCTGTACGTGTTTACACAGCAAATTGTTTTTTGTGACACTCATCTTGTATTTTTTTCTTACATTGACGTTCAAGTTAGTTCGTCTTTAGTTTACATTTTGAGTATAAATATTGCAGTTAATCATTCGCATAGTGCTGTATAAACATAGAAGTTGTTTCTGCAGTGTAGTTTTTTGTAATTTTGTTCTATTTTGTTTCCCGAACATGTTTGCACTGTGCTGTATAATTGTACATAGTTTTAAAAATATTGCGGAACAAGTAATCCATCTTATTTGCATCAGGATGCCCAAGTTTGGTTATTTCCTGTTATTAAACATTCCAATGATTTGTCTGATAATCAGTTTTTTAAATTGCATAGTACTGTACATCCTTGTAAATATGTTGTGTTAAAACTCACTGTCATATCGTACCTTCTTTCAAGAGACATGTTGACTAATGATTCTTCCTGTATTTATTTTTGCACAAGTTAGTCAAGTGCATGGTGTTGTACTCATGAGCAATATATTTTGAAAAACATTTTACCTATTTTGTTCTTTTGTGTGAGGTGATGCTTGGTACTATCATTCTTCTATTACTACATATGGATAGTGAGAATATGTTAAAGCTTTATTCATCGTGTGTTTTCTTATTATACTTACATTTTCTATCTGATCAACAGAATAGTGTTACATTTCTGTATATGGTCCGATTTTGATTTGTAACATGTTGACACTGTACTGTATATCTGTACATTGTTTCTGAATATTGCCGAACAGGTAATATATTATATTTACACCAGGAAGTCCAAGTTTGTTCTTCTCCTGATATTCATCATTTCATTGATTTGTCTGATGATCAGTGTGTCAATTGCTTTGTACTGTACATTCTTGTAACTATGATGTGTTACAACTTACTGTCTTATTGTACTTTTTTTTTTTTTTTTTCAAGAGAATTGTTGTCTCCTGAAGCTCTCAATATTTTCTTGAACAAGTTTGTTAATCGCACAGCAATGCACTTATGAGCAATAAGTTTTTTTGTTAAAATCCTTCCTAAATGCCCAGACATGCTTGTCGCTGTTCATTTATCACGAGCTGTAATTTTGCTCCATTTTTCAACTTGTGCACTATGCTGTATATTTTTAAATAGGTTTTAGTGGTTTAACGATCTTTGATCGTATTTTATTTGTATTCAGACGTCTTTATTAGTTCGTCTCCTGATTTCTACCTTGAATAAAGATATTTTGAAACCACCTTTGGCCTTAATGCGTGCACTGATTCTTCGAGACAGGCTTTCGCCATTGTTTTGGAACACAGAGGTAGGTATGCGTTTCCATTCCGGACATAATACTACCGCTAACTGTTGCTTAGTAGTAGACCTTGCTTCCAAACTTCTTATACGGCGCTCTAATTCATCTCATAGGTGCTCTATGGGATTAAGATAAGGGCTCTGTGTTGGCCAGTCCACACATGATATGGAATTATCGTCAAACTACGCCGTAACAGTCCTTGTTTTATGGATCGGTGAATTATCCTGCTGGTACTAACAATGCTCGGTTCCGTAGTATTGCCATAATTGTCCAGAATATCGAGGTAGACGTGCTGGTTAACAGGTTTGTGTACGATAACCAATGGACCGGGACCATACCACGAAAAACACCCCCCACACAAGTACACTGCCAGCCCCAAACGTGACCGTAGGAACAGTACACTGTGGTAAATAGCGTTCCGCCGGATGCCACCATAACCACACACGGCCATCAGACTGATGGATCGTGTATCTGGATTCATGAGTTTATAGGACCGGTTTCCATTGATCTACGGTCCATGATAAATGTTCTTTACATCATGCTGAACAACGAGTAGCATTCCGGGTGGAGATGAAATGCTTATCAGCAGCCGCACGACTACGGTAACCCATGGAATGAAGTTCTCTGGGAATGGTACGTGTACATACCGAGGTTTCAGGATTTTTCCTCATTTGTACACTGAGGTCTTGTGCATTACTCCGTCTATTAGCTGTAACGACTTTCCTGAGGCTTCGACGTCCTCTATCACTAATTTTCTTTGGTCTGCCGGTACGTTTTGCTGTTTCAGGCACGCCATTTGTCTTCCACGTATTCAGTACATCCAAAACAGTTGACTAGGATATGTTTAAGCGCCTTTTGGTTTCTCTTATGGACAGCCCACTAATACACTGCTGGACAATTGCTAAGGACGAATCATAAACGGCTATATAGCGCATAAAAAAGTAAGTGTGGTTGGATGCCAAGTGAAATAAAATAATGTCAGAATGCCAGGACATTACAAGAAAGACAATTTATTGTGCTCTGAAATCCAGAAGGCTTTGGAACGTGTTCAAGGGACAAACAGGCCATTTTGTGCAGAATACGTAAACGTGAAAAAAATGCAATTACCGTCCGCAGGCGTTCCGGCGTAAGATGCCAATACGGGATATGGCCACCATGGAGGGCGATGCAAGATTCCACACGTCGTGTTATGCTTTGCACAACATTATCAAGCAGCTGTTGGGGTAATTTATCCCATTCCTCTGTCAGTGCACGGATGAGGGTGTCCTTGTTTATTGGAGGGCATTGGCGACCAGCAAGACTCCTCCCCAAAGCACCCCACACATTTTCAATGGGATTCAGATCTGGAGAACGTACTGGCCATACGAGGCGTTGAATATCCTCGCTCTCAAGACACTCCTGGACAGCGACTGTTCGATGACATGTTGCGTTGTCGTCTATGAAAATGAATCTAACACCGACAGCACCACGGAACATGCGAACATGAGGTAGCAGAACATCATTAATGTATCGTTGGCCAGTCATAGTCCCAGTTGGAAGCACATAGAGGGACGTACGGCCATTGATCATGATGCCAGCCCATACCATGACACTACATGTCGGATATCGGTCCCTTTCCTGTATGTTTGCTGGACAATATGCAGTACCACTATCACGCCAGATCAGTTGTCGTCGACAATCAGAAGATAGACTGTATCTACTCTCATCTGAGAAGAGGACAGCAGACCAGTCGATTTCAGTCCAATTGCGATGTTGATGGCACCATTGCAAACGGGCGGTACGGTGACGTCTGGACAATGGGATGCACACAACAGGACGGCGGGCGTATAGTCCTCCTTCATGCAAACGTCTGGCGGCAGTTTTTCGGGAGATCCGCTTGCCAGTAGCAGCCATAAACTGATTTGCTACCTCACTAGCTGTGCTGCACCGGTGCCTTTTTGTTGATAGTAGTATGTACCGATCTTCTGCAGGTGTCGTACTGCGAACACGACCTCCCCCGTGACGTTTGCTACACTCTCCATTTGTTTGAAACGATTTCCAAAGCCTTGAAACAACACTGTGGCTGACGTCAAACTCCCTGGCAACATCTGTTATTTTTCGCCCTTCTTCAATCTTGCCAGTAATACAGCCACGCGTAAAATCATCTAGGTGATGTCGGGAAGACATACTGAAAATTGCAAGTTCGTCAATTGATTCTTTCCCTTTCAACTTTGCGTTTGAACAACAGCGGTCAATACGCGTCAAATCCTTTATATCTCTTATCAGCGCTATGACGTCACGAACAAGTTCGGCAATCCAAAATTTGCATACGCACAACACGTCTTACTGTACCCCGCACTTATGCTAATTTCCACATTTTCCTGCCTTCCATTTTATGGTTGCTATCGTTGCTATTGTCATCCGTCCTTAGCAATTGTCCGGCAGTGTATAACACCCAACTATCTTTCCTTTCTCAAAGTCAGTTCTGTCCCTCCGCGACATTTCCACTCAACCTCACAGTGCGTTGTGATCGCTGTCAGCTGCAGGCTTGTTTTTATACCGTTTGCAGCTGTACTGCGCATCTTAAGAACGCGATGGATCCGTTCATTTGATTTTGAAGAAAAGCGCGGTGACTTTTGTCAATATAGTGTGTGTATATACACTTAATGGCCACTTTATCATGACCAGCCCCTCAGTACTTCGTTAGGTCACCTTTTGCCTTTAATACTGCGTCGATTCTTTTTGGCATGGACTCCACGAGATGTTGATAGGTGGTTTGTGGAATCTGAGACCATGGTTGATGAATAGCACTTTCCAGATGTGTGAAATTGCAGGGTTGTGGATCCAGCTGTCTGATGGCTCGTTCAACTTCATCTCACAAAATCTCAATGGGGTTGAGATCTGGAGATTGTGGGGGCCACCTAAGCAAAGTAAACTCACCGGCATGTTCCTGAAACCAATCCTGTACCATACGAGCACTATGGCAGGACGCATTATCTTGTTGAAAGTAGCCATCGCCATTGGGATAAACCATCCACATGACAGAATGTACACTGCTGGACAATTATAAGGGCGGATCATGAACGGCTATATAGCGCATAAAAACGTAAGTGTGGTTGGAAGCCAAGTGAAATAAAATAATGTCAGAATGCCAGGACATTACAAGGAAGACAATTTATTGTGCTCTGAAATCCAGAAGGCTTTGGAACGTGTTCAAGGGACAAACAGGCCATTTTGTGCAGAATACGTAAACGTGAAAAAAAGCAATTACCTTCCGCAGGCGTTCCGGCGTAAGATGTCCACGTCGTGTCATGCTTTGCACAACATTATCAAGCAGCTGTTGGGGTAATTTATTTCATTCCTCTGTCAGTGCACGGATGACTGTGTCCTTGTTTATTGGAGGGCATTGGCGACCAGCAAGACTCCTCCCCAAAGCATCCCACACATTTCCAATGGGATTCAGATCTGGAGAACGTGCTGGCCATACGAGGCGTTGAATATCCTCGCTCTCAAGACACTCCTGGACAGCGACTGTTCGATGACATGTTGCGTTGTCGTCCATGAAAATGAATCTATCACCCACAGCACCACGGAACATGCGGACATGAGGTAGCAGAACATCATTAATGTATCGTTGGCCAGACATAGTCCCAGTTGGAAGCACATAGAGGGACGTACGGCCATTGATCATGATGCCAGCCCCTACCATGACACTACATGTCGGATATCGGTCCCTTTCCTGTATGGTTGCTGGACAATATGCAGTATCACTATCACGCCGGATCAGTTGTCGTCGACAATCAGACGATAGACTGCATCTACTCTCATCTGAGAAGAGGACAGCAGACCAGTCGTTATCAGTCCAATTGCGATGTTGATGGCACCATTGCAAACGGGTGGTACGGTGACGTCTGGACAATGGGATGCACACAACAGGACGGCGGGCGTATAGTCCTCCTTCATGCAAACGTCTGGCGACAGTTTTTCGGGAGATCCGCTTGCCAGTAGCAGCCATAAACTGATTTGCTACCTCACTAGCTGTGCTGCGCCGGTGTCTTTTTGTTGATAGCACTATGTACCGATCTTCTGCAGGTGTCGTACTGCGAACACGACCTCCCCGGTGACGTTTGCTACACTCTCCATTCGTTTGAAATGATTTCCAAAGCCTTGAAACAACACTGTGGCTGACGTCGAACTCCCTGGCAACATCTGTTATTTTTCGCCCTTCTTCAATCTTGCTAATAATACGGCCACGCGTAAAATCATTTAGGTGATGTCGGGAAGACATACTGAAACTTGCAAGTTCGTCAATTGATTCTTTTCCTTTCAACTTTGCGTTTGAACAACAACGGTCAATACGCGTCAAATCCTTTATATCTCTTATCAGCGCTATGACGTCACGAACAAGTTCGGCAATCCAAAATTTGCATACGCACAATACGTCTTGCTGTATCCCGCACTTATGCTAATTTCCTCATTTTCTTGCCTTCCATTTTATGGTTGCTATCGCTGCTATTGTCATCAGTCCTTAGCAATTGTCCGGCAGTGTACTTGGTACGCAACGATGTTTAGGTATGATGTGCCAGTCAGACGTTGATCAACACGAATTAAAGGGCCCAAAGCCTGCCAGGGAAACATTCCCCAAACCATAACGTTGCCTCTACCAGCTTGAAGGGTTGTGGCAATGCATTTGAGGTCCATGCGTTTGTGCTGTTTCCGCCAAATTCTCACTCGGCCATCGGCATGGTGCAACTGAAAATATGATTCATCGGACCACATCATTTGTTTCCAATTATCGACTGTCCAATCCTTGTGCTCCTGTGCGAACTGGATACGTTTTCTCTTGGTAACTGCAGACAGCAAAGGTGTTCGAACAGGCCTTCGGCTGCCATATCCCATCCGATGCAGTGTACGTGGAACAGTGCGTGCAGAGATCATTTGAGGTGATCCTTGATTAAGATGGTCTGTAATTTGCTGCACTGTTGCCCTTCTGTCGTCTGTTACCAGTCAGGACACTCTCCGTTCCGCCCGAGAAGTCACTAGTCGATGACGACCACACGTAGCACGTAGAGACCCAGTGTTTTTGGCTGACAGTCCAGTCTTTAAACACTTTAACAACAGCCGTTCTGTAACATTTCACGAATGCGGCGGTTTCGGTGATACTCGCTCCATGGCTCCGAGCTCTTACAATCATCCCACGTTGAAAGTCTGTCAAATCTCATTTTTTACCCATCTCGTCATCCAAAAATCACTTCTACTACTGTCGTGAGCACTAAGCTTTCCGTTTTTATACTAGCCTCGCCGTCTGGCGGCAACAACGTGCAGCCATAGCTCATTTGCTTAAAACTGTCAGATGGTCATAATAAAGTGGCCACTCAGAGTATACGTAACCATATTTATTGCAAAGAAGGAATTATGAAGTGTTATTGAGTAAACTTAAAACAGCGGAAAAAGGAAGCGTGTTGAAATCCTCACGTGTCATTACTGGCGTTGTTCAACGTTTTGTGACCAACGACAATTTAAAATATGGAATTAATTTTAAAATCTGAACCGTATAACATGTTATATGCGCTCCGTTTTGCGCCTAACCCGAGAAAATTGGACCGAACGAGAATATAAGATAAAATAGTAAATATATTCTTCCCGAGTTATTTAAATTAAATTTCTGTGTAACCAATATGTCATAATTATTTGAAGTTGTAATGTAAGCTTCTTGAAGTTGAACGATCAAGTGATGTTAAAAATATTTCCGCCTGGTGCTCGAATTTCAATGATGCCATCTGGTTTGAAATTTAAGAAGAATAAGGCTAATGACATCAACTGCAAAGAATTCTCCGCATTTTGTAAGACATCAAATACATGATTTTGCAACCCATCGGTTATTAAATAACCCTTAAAAAAAGGTTGTTATCTCAGATGTCCAGAATTTGATCTGTAAGGAGCAGGAAAAAAAAACTATAGGTTCCAAGTATGAAGTTTTTCAAAGCATATTTTCAGGAATGCAGAAACGTGGAGGAGGAGGGGGGGGGGTTATTTTTATTTTCTCGCACAGCACAAAGACTGGTGGAACATCAATACATCATTATAAAAATAGGAACAAAAGAAGAACAATGCTTTTAGAAAATAAGGAAGTACGTTCAGCTTCCTTTGTAAAAATCTTAGTGCATATTAAAGGGTCTTTCGCAGCCTTTTCGTTATGATTTAACGGGTTTATGTTTCATTTCCTTTTCAAAGCTCATTGCATAATAAGCTCATAAAACTTATCACGTAAGAAACGCGTTTTTGAACGGAGAAATCGAGTAAACTTGTTTCCTTTCCAAACCTATGCAATTTAAGAATTTTACCTGCCTGTGATTTTGTTTTCTCTATTTAGGAAAATAACACCAGCTTAAAACCTAAACCTGAAAATCAAATAATTTGTTTAGTGAAGGTATATGCATGCTTAAAACAAATATGCCTGCAAGAAAAATAACGCAAATTGTTCTAAAGAAGCATTAAATTCATTTCGCATTCTGCACTGTAAAAAAAAAAAAAACCCTGAAAAGCGCGAGCCATTTTCCATGATTCCTTTCTGAATTACGAGGCATACTCCTGATTCAACCTTTAGCGTGAAGTAACGGATAAACCTGAATTTCACGGATTTTTCATACGTGAAATGACAGAAATTGCTCCTGTTCATCTTTCTCCGGTTAACAGCGGAAGGAAAACTGCCCTTTTTAAGGAAGTGTTAACACAACAACCTGGATTTTTAGGGAACATTCTCGTGATTTCGTTCGTGTATTAACGGGATTCTTCTGTTCTTACTTTCTTCGCATCCACACGACGGAAATTTCCTGTAATGAGAGTGGTTCGCTGGAAAACTTTAATTCAAAGGGGTTTGATCAACTGTTAAATTTCAATTCGGTAGTTCACGCATGATCCACACCATCGAAATTTGTAACCGCGAATTCCCTGATAAAACGTCTTGTCTTCAACACTCGTACCTTTGTCTATATTGGCGGACCCGATTTTCTGTAGGGAGACAGGATATTGTGGGTAGCATATGGCACGATATTTAAGGCTATTTTGGCAACGGATATCCCCCTCTTAGTTGGTGGACCTGCTATTGTATACCATATTAGCATAAGAAACTGGGTATTCGAAGTGTCGTAAAAGTGATTGTTTGCATGATGCGTATGTATCAGTCTTATAGACCCCTTAACACAGAGGCTATTATAAATCTATCAAGAGTAAATTTTATGTATCAGAGTTCTGTGAAACATTAAGTAGCACATTTCATCTTTTTTAAGCATAACTGAAAGTCATTGGTAGTTCAGAAGAATATAGCGTTCTCTAAAGAATTATGATAAGACATGTAATTTGTGTTATAAAAAAAAATGCAATTTATAAATGTAATGTGAGATATATTGTGATATGTCACGCTCTTAAACATAATTGAAAGCGACTGTCAAGGAAAAAATCTTGAGTGCTTTAAAAAATCATAATGAAAGAAATGCAATTCGGGGCACATTGTCCTATGCAGAAAAAATAAAATTATTTTTATTAATAGAATTACAATAAACTCCTGCAGAAAAGAATGACTAAAATAATATTTCATCACGCGACTCCAGTCCGTTGTGTTTCTACCTTAAATGTGACCCGATGGTATGTGTCCTGCTAGCTCTGTCAGCAGCGCTCTTTACTCGCTAGGAACCATTGCGAGCTTGAAACACTGAGAGGCAAGGGTTCTCATTACCTCATACATCACGGAAATATCTTAAATCGCGACACATTAAGTCTTGCAGTGCGACCCGTGCATTCGCACGACAGCGAGCTACTTTACCTAACGAGATTGAAAAGGTCGAAGACGTAGATTTTTAAACTTCGCGCGGGAAATTTCTGTATAAAAATGGAAAAACCCGAAACTGACATTTCTGTAAAAAATCGGAATTAGTGACAAGGAAAAATTTATCGAACTACTATATTAGAAACGGAAACTTTTAAAAACGAAAATTTCTTTAAAAAATGGCAGACCTATTTCAACTTTGTTGGGCTTTATTTTCAAGAACTTTTCGTGAATTCACGCCACTTATTCTTTACAGTGTGGGTAACACCATGATAACTGTAATGTGGTATTGGTATTAAAAGGAGACGTTCCGTAGTGAACATAACCTACCAAAACGTAGAGGTTGTGACGTACTACAGTGGTGAAAGCGTGTCAAGACGACAAATCTGCAGGGAGACATTCTGTCCGCGTAGCTCAGTTGGGCTACGCGGACTTCGGAGTAAGAGGACATATTTGTGTTTTCACAAGGTACCATGAAATTTCATTTTCAGAGCGATCAGTAAATGTTTTTCTCCGGATTCTGAGAGTAATCAATGATTACAGTAATTTTAGCGCTAAGAGCATCAGGGGGTCTTATGGTAAAAAGAGTGCTGACTGCCCGCCCTGAGGCTCTTATGCCGATGTGGTGCTTAATCAAAATTATTTTTCTAACAATAGCTCAGCAAACAGCAAAAGTAAGTTTGTGCGTGATATCACTCACGCTAAATAGTCATGGATTTTTCCCTCTTTCTGAATCGTACGTTTATTTCTGAAGGTTGCTGAGAAGGAGAGGATGATAAATCACCTGTATTTTCACCTAGTGACTTGTCTTTTTCACTTTTCTAGCCAAACTACACTAGACGTAAGTTTTAGAACACAGCGAAATTTATCAAAAATACCGAAATCCAGCGTTATATCACTCAATTTAATATTACTGAGAAAGGAACAGCATAATGGTGTAGGGGGAAATTTCTCGTATATATAGTCAGCAGTAACTTAAATGTTAAATGAAATTTACAGCCGTGATCCCACGTTTGTCATGTCGCAACCCGTAGTATTTTTGAGAACTTAGTGTCGTTTTACAAAACAAGGTTTAAGCTGTTATCCAAAATAGGATTCGCGTTTACGCACAGGCAGTAAACGTACTTGAAATTGAGAACAGAATTGATATACATTTCTGCTGTCCACTCCGTTTCTGCTTCATTCGTCTATTTATTAATTTTTTTCATGAACAATCCGTTACGAAAAATGGCTATTAAATATTTTCCTTGATTTTCGTAAAGATACTTTCTGATAGCACAAATACACTATCTACCGACAAGTAATTGGACACCCCTGCAATCGACGATATCTGCGGTCCTGATACACGTCAAGGCCGCCGCCGTTAAATATCGTGTGGGAAACAACAACGCCACCAGTCGCATGTAAGATGCCACGCAGTTCGGAGCTCTCTGATTACGGGAAAGGTGTAATCGTCGGGTATCACAGAAATGGCAGATCCATACGTGACATATCCAGCTAGTTGAAGTACCCAAAATCGTCAGTGGCCTACGTGATTGGCAAGTGGAAGATGAGAGGTGATTGTCGGAATGTGCCCCGACCCGGCAGAACCACAAAACTGAGAGTTAGAGACCGACGGGTGCTGGCCTGAGAAATTCGGAAGAACCACACCAAATCGATGGGCCATATCCGCGAGGAGTTTTAACAGGCATCCGGGAGTGTTCTTTAGATGAATACCATCCTTAAAGACAGTGGACCAATGAACAGTAGAAACAGGTTCTCTGGAGCGACGAATCAAGGTTCACCCTCTACCGTTCGGATGGCAGGATCTGGGTTTGGCGTCTGCCTGGAGAACACCTCCTGCCGGAATCTATTGTGCCAACTGTGAAGTTCGACGGCGGTGGAATTATGCTATGGGGGTGTTTCTCTTGGTATGGGACGGGACCCTTGGACGAAATTCCTGGTAGACTCAACGCCGAGACCTACTGCACCATTTTGGATGACCATGCGCTTCCTACGTTGTGGCAGTTTTACGGGGTGGACCCATGTTACTTTCAGGATGACAATGCCACCTGTCATGTTGCGAGGTCCACTATGGCTTGGTATGGTGACAATGGGGTTAATCGAATGAACTGGCCTGCGCAGAGCCCGGACCTTAACCCTATCGAGCACCTCTGGGACGAGTTGGAGCGTCGGCTTAAGGGGTGTCCCCACCGTCCGAAATCGGTGAAGGAACTGACCTGTCTTCTCCAAGCCAAGTGGAAGAAAATACCGCTAGCCGTCGTACAACGCCTGGTTGAGAGTATGCCCCGGAGGGTCGCAGCTGTAAGCGCCCATCGTGGAGGCTTCACCAACTATTGAAGGTGAATAAACTTCGTTTCCCTTTGTGATCACAGGTGTCCAATTACTTGTTGGTAGATAGTGTACATTTCCTCAACTGAAACTAATACCGGTAATTCATGCCATGAAAACTATTTACAAGCTGGAATTCATATCCTGTAAGAACGACTATTTACTTCAAATAAAGAAATAAAATAATAATGACCTTCACACGCGCCGTCGTTTACCTACAGTTCTATCGATTTGCATAAAGACGCGCTGGTCATGTTTCTTCTCTTCGGTGTAACTTGTGTAACACTGATACGAAAACATTACAGTCTTTGGTACGATTTAATGATAGAAGATGAAAAAAAAAATGCAATTAAAACCATATGTACATGAGCACTTTCGAGGCAGCGGCTACCTCCTCCTCAGATGTATTAAACAATAACACATTCAATCTATATATAGCACAGATCATGGCATTGTGGGAAGCATTGAGAGGCGTAAGAGCCAATAACATTTCGCATGCGTCAAATAGTTGCGTACACAGCATGCTTAATGGTAAATGAGGAAAAACATATTGCAATGACTGAGGAATGAGGTGGGGTGGGGTGGGGTGGGGTGAGCATAGCATTCTAAACAAAAGTTACAATTTAAAGTTAACAGATTTAATTAGTGATATCCGTACATTGTGCAATTCATAGGGTTTATGTTCATTATAACACTGTACACCGGAAGCTTCTTATACACACTTTCACTTATTAATAGGTCCCTTAGGTTCCTAGGAGAATAGATAATTCTTGCATTACTCCAATCTGGATTAAGATTGTCTTGGAGTGCGTATTTGGCTAGGGATGTGCAATACATGCCATGTGTGCGTAAAGGGGTCTGAGTTTGTATAGAGTAGTATGCGAATTAATGTGAACACACAGAAAAAATTGAAAGAAACTAGTTAGTAAAATCATGCAATGCACTGATTATGATACGCTTTCCAACATACCAGAAATCATTACTCAAGTTATGAGGATAATGGCTGTGGAATAAATCTCGCTCCTGTGACATGACCTTTGACCTCATTTCGATGAAATTGAACCGAATTGGTTCAGTACACCTCCGGAACAACATACTAAAGTTTTGTCGCAATAGAAGCATTTTGAGTGAAGTTATGAGGATAATAGCTGTGGAATAAATCTCGCTCCTGTGCCCTGACCTTTGACCCCATTTCGATGATATTAATCAGAACCAGTTCAGTATATCTCCGGAACTACATGATAAAGATTTGCCGCAATCGAAGCATTTTTACGTAAGTTATGACGCATAAGAGCGATGAAATGCATCCCGCTCCTATGTCCTGACCTTTGATCCCATTTCGTCCATTTTCAACAGGGTTCGTCCCTAGGAGGTCGCCTACCACGTACTGAAATTTCATCGAAATCGCACCATTTTTACGCGAGTTATCTTGCGGACGGACAGACAGACGGACAAATCTGGAGCATATACGCTTCTTCAACCTACGGGTGGAAAGCGTAAAAAACGAACGGATTTACTTAGCAAAAGATATGCCAAATGATTAATAATATGTTCCTTAGTAATCATTTTAACGTGTCCCACTAGGCATTAATCAATTTTTTGTCATATTTTGAACATGGAATCACTAACAATGTTCCGGTTGCTGTGCGTTGCTTAACGTGTAAAGAGCGATGGATTTATTTATTCAACCGACGCCACGTATTTAGATGATTTTCAGCATGGAATCTATAGCTTAAAGATTTCTTTATAGTGTATCTGGTCCTCACAAAATTATGTGCGTCCTACGTTTTACAACATTTAGGCTCCGTATGTACACTCTACTAATTACCAGTACGATTAAAATCTGATCTATTTCCTGTCCACTCCAAGCACTTGATAGTCTTGGATACATATTATCATCGTTTTTGATTTGTGGCACAGAGCTGAAGCGTGCCGGAAAATAATTTCGCCCTAGTGGTCAGCTTTCTCCAGCTCAAGTATCCAATCTCCTTTCCAATATTTCCCAGTAATTCTAACCGTTCATCAAACCATCAGTTTGCGAATCTGCCTCAGATGTCACGTAAGAAAGGCAGCACAAAATATCTTGTTCGAGGATGTGTTACTGTCTGGCTAATGTGGGCTGCTATAAATTTTTCTGTATTGCTTTTCGTGATTGCTGTCGTTGAAGAGCAGTTTCCCTTGTCTGAGATAACACATTTGTCCATTGTTCTGCAGTCAAACAGATATTTTGTGACCCAAAGGCACATTTCTTCTCCATGTCTGTAATCAACATCTGCTCCTTCTGGAATCAGAAAGATTTTCTTCAAGATTGTTAATCATTTACGCATTGCTGTGAAGTGAATCATTTTGTTAAGTCACGGTTCAGACCAAAAATCCTATCTTTCGTTGGTGGTTTTGTTCGTTCTGATTGAAAAGCGGCATTGCTGTTCTTGTGTCATTTTTTTCTCTCACATTTTTCAATTCTTTGATCTTCAACCGATTCATTTTCGCTTTTGTTCTTAAAGATCTTGTGTAGAAAGAATGTACATTCCTTTACAATGTTCCGGTGAGACTAGACAGTGAGTTCACTAAATAGCAATTTTATGTTGCTTTCTGGAAGTGATATTCATTGTGTATGGACTAAATGTAATTTGAGACTGAACAGAAATGGATAATCGGCGCTAAATTTATAATTTGGGTAATCAAGTCATCATAATCAACCATTTTCACTCCACTACTAGATGAAGGACTGCCCAAGTTTCTTCCGCAAATCTCTGTTTTGAGCAATTCTCTTTCGTATCGTTCCTGCATGCATTCGAATTTAATCCACCCATCACCTACGTGGTCTTCTTTTGGGGTTTTTGTATGTTTCTTTGTATCCAGTCTAGTATTTAAGTTGCGTCCAACACCAATCATTCATGTTTTCATGCTTCTTTGAGCTGTTCATAGACTCTGTCTGACATTTTAGTAAAAGATGTATAAGTGAGAACTGGCTGGATGCATTTCGGTCAAACATTTGTTTTAAGACATTGTGGAGAATTGGCCTTGAAAAAAATTGTATTATTTCTTCTGAATGCACTGCAGCCAAGTTTTATACATTTATTAATTTCTTCCTCCTTGATATGGCCCTCTCTCAACATATGTTGCCCAAAATAAATATTGGCATCGGTTACTTCTGGATTTGATATATCAACCTCCATATCTTCAATTCTTGTAAAAGCATTATACATCAATTTTGTTTTCCGTAAGCTAATCTTTATCGCACTTCTTTACTCTTGTCAGAAGTTCCTGGATCATACTCTGCAATCGTGAATGGGCACTTAAAAATCATCTGCAAGACGAGGAATGGTTAAAGAATTTCCATTAACTGTTATCCCACTGTCTTCGGATTCATTGATTGAAAGACATTCTTCAATATGACTTTGAAGAGCTTGGGGGATATGGTGTGAAATCGTTTCGGTGACGGAAGATCGCGAATACTAACCAAGTTGGTAATACTGGTTGGCGAGGGAGGGATAGCATTTACCTTGATTCCGGTGGCATATTTACTCGGCTATTAGTTTGTTGTTTGTTGTAGTTGCTCGTTCGTTGAGAACAGGATGTACCAGGAGAAGGCGGAGTTAATATTCGTCAAGGGCTATATATTGCGCATCGGTAGACCCTATATTTCGGGTAATCAACTAAAGTACAGAAACATCGGCTTTTACAAGTACCGACAAACAAACTGATTTGTAGTTACGACAAATGGCGCAAAATAGGGGTCGCAGCTGATAATACACGAATGCAAAGAGGCAGAAAAAAACCTACTGTGCTCACATTTATTCGCACGCTACTGTGTGTGTGTGAAATTTGTGCCCCTGTTGCTGATGTTTTGAGTATATGTGTATGTCTGGCAGTGTATCTGTGAATGCATACGAGTATTTGCTTGGGTATGTGTTGTTTAGCCTGGATCGAGTTCAGATAAGCACAAGTTTCACACACGGTTTACATCTGCTCACATCCCCCTCGAAAGAAGTGAAGTGAGCCTCAGAAACCAGTTGAACGAAGGCATGTTTGCAAAATGGTACCTCTTCATTTTATCTGTTTCTCATTCATATTTTCAATTGAATAAATTGAAGTTCTCTACATTTTCTTTGCTATATTACCGATGCTTCTCTCTCCGTCGATCTCACTGCTCTTCATCCGTTAAATTTAAACACACAATACTTTGGTTCCTCGTGCATAACTCAGTTTCCCACTTCAGCAACAAAAGTTCAGTAGCAATTTAGCGAATAAATATTTTACTCATTTTTATTCAGATCTTCATCACACGAGGATTAACTTTAAATGTAGTCGATAGATACCATCTAGAGAGACTGCAACTGCGATGTACATGTGTGATCCCTTGTCGTATAAGGGAATCTCTACGGCGATGGTGGAAACGTAATGGACCTGAGCCGTGTGCTTTCTTTTTTTGAGCGGGTGTGTTTTTCGTGGCTGATTAGTTTTTCACCGGTTATCACGTAAGCCCTTTACCAATACACATATAAAAAAATGTTGAGAGAGAAAAAGAGGTAGGTGAAGAGGGAGAGAGAAGAAAGGGAGGGAGGGAGAGAGGGAAGAAAGGGAGAGAGGGAAGAAAGGGAGAGAGGGAGAGAGGAAAGAAAGGGAGGGAGGGAGAGGGAAGAAAAGGAGAGAGGGAAGAAGATGGAAAAAGGGGAGGGAGGAAGAGCGAGAGAGGGTGAGCATACGATAGAAATCATCTAGAGACTGTAACTGCGATAGAAACGGAAACCGATAGAAACAATCTAGAGAGACTGTAACTGCGCTGTACATGTGTTGTTCCTTGTCATATAACGAAATATCTTCGTGGTGGAAGCAGGTAATCAGTCTTCTGCCTTTTTAGAGCAGGTGTTTTTCGTGGCTGATTAGATTTCCCCGGTTATCACGCAAGGCCTTTACCAATACGCATATCCAAAATGTTGAGAGAGAGAGAGAGAGAGAGAGAGAGAGAGAGAAAATGAAAGGTATGTGAATAAGGAGAGAGAATATGGGGAAGAAAGGGGGAGAAAGAGCGGAAGTTGGGAAAAGAGGAAGAGAGAGAGAGTGAACAGGAGTGAGGGAATTGAAGATGGAGCGGCAGGAGAAATACGAAGGGGAAGCAAAGAGAGGGGAGAGGAAGATTAATAGGGAGGGAGGCAGGGAGAGAGGAATAGGGAGCGAGGCGGAAAGAGAGATGTCTCTCTTAGATTATGAAGTGCCGTGTACTATAATTTCCTCAGGCATGAAAAGTCCTTTTTTTTCACTACAAAGTAGAAGTTCAAAGTATGAACACTTACTAATTATGATACAAGTTGTGACGTTCCTGCCAGCAGGACGCACACGACATAAAGGCAGATAGTAGTCAGAACAAACGTCCGCGTAGCTAAATTGCTAGAGTGACTTATTCCGGAATAAGCGGACTCGGGTTCGAATCCCGGCGTAGACCAAGAAGGACGGAGAAATTTACTTCGTTATAATGGCGCCCGAACTATCCGGATGACCCGACCGTTCAAAATCTCGCATTGGTGTGATGCTATTTCCATACCGCGAGATAGGAAAAAAAAATCAGAGAATCCTTTCTCCAGCGCTTCGAAAAATAAATGTGTGTGACGTTGCATTCCACACACCAGATTGACTGGGAGTTCTCAAGTGCACGTTCTACAGTGGATGGCTGCCTACAACGATTCATGGTAACGGCTGACCCGTGGGCCATGCTCCCGGTCCTCTTTCGGGGGCGGGAGATGTGACGTACCTGCCAGCAGGACGCACACGACATAAAGGCAGATAGTAGTCAGAACAAACGTCCGCGTTGCTCAATTGCTAGAGTGACTTATTCCGGAATAAGCGGACTCGGGTTCGAATCCCGGCGTAGACCAAAAATGACGGAGAAATTTACTTCGTTATAAAGTGAGAAATACACCCTGAATAAGTAAAGCAAAGGCTGATCATTCTTAATCTGATATTAATGGGGCATGAGTTGAAACGTCTTCCGCATCCAAACTTTTAACATTTGTAAAAAGTCTGCGACCAAAAGCTTGTGTTGAATAACTTATTTCCACAAAATCTTCACACCAAAAGTATATTGTTTTGTATCTCTGACAACTCCTATTCGTAGAATGTGAACATTGATTAATTAATTAAACAAAGATATAGTCCAATTTACTTACAGCTGTTGAAACTGCGACATCCGGTCCTAGATGAAGTCATCAGTTGCCGGCATGGAAGGCTTTATTACCGTAGAACTCTATCAGATGCAGCAGAGAATTTTCTTTCGTGTCGAAAATGAGGTAGTGTTGAAAGGCTGTTCTAGACGAAATTAATTTCTAACGGATGCTGAGAAGTTCTAATGTTTGTCATTTTTATCGTTGTTTTACTTGTGTTCTTGCTGTTCTTGTAAACAGTTCCTCGGAAGCCCAATATATTCACATTTTTCTTTCCCAGTGCTGAGTTTATAAAATGAGAAGCCTGCTGTGGGACCTTGCTCTTTACGCTTGAGGAACGTGTTTACGTTGGAGAGCAAGAGATTTCTAATGACATCGTTAACGGTTGATTACCCCACTAATTACGTAACCTGAAATCAATTGATGTGGCACTCTTTCTTGATTGCCTGGGCAGAAGTAATGCCGATGGCGAAAGGTTTCGACATCTGAGAATCGCATCAGGGTCTGCTCTTCGGTGATCGAATCATTCTTATACAACTTGAAATGAAACCTAACAATTACTGTTATTCAGCTTTGAAAATATCATACAGTCAGAATCATGAGAATTTCATTTCAATTTTGACACATATCAAATATTATCATACCAGATGTTTTAATGATGTGGTGCGATGAAGATTATGAGATTACGAATTAATGAGTCAGGCTAAGGACTTCTCAGAAATATTAAAAGCGCTTTTAAATAGAATTGTGCTTAGATTACGATCTATATTTTTTCTTTAAAATACAAAAAAATATTAAAACTCGAATGTTTGATTTTGCATGGCAATAGGGATCAGCTTTGAAAGCAGGACATAGGACCACTTTTATGGCCTTTTTATGGCCATTTTCTGGCCGTTTTTAGTACGTCTTTTCAAAAAGAAAGCCAGCTTATGTTACCAGTATGTCCATCCGCCCGTCCGTGGACACGATATTTATGCACATATTAGTCCGATTTGAAAAATTGGTTTTGCATCGGGAAGTTTTAATTGTAAGAACGACGATCCCAGCTGTTCTGTCTTTATCCGATGCATAACTACGCCGCTAGGGGGACTAAATGCAAGAGTTCAAAATATACACTATATTGACAAAAGGCACTGAACACCCCTTCAAAAGCAAATGAACGGATCCGCTGTGTTGTTAAGAAGCTCAGTACAGCTGCATACGTTATACAAACAAGCCTGCAGCTGACCACGATCACATCGCACTGTGAGGTTGAGTGAAAATGCCGCGACGGGAGAGAACTGACTTTGAGAAAGGAAAGATTGTTAGGTGTGATATGTTAGCGGGTTGTCCATAAGAGAAACCGAGAGGCGTTTAAACATACCCAAGTCAACTGTTTTGGATGTAATGAATAAGTGGAAGACACATGGCGTGTCTGAAGCAGCAAAACGTACCGGCAGACCAAATGAAATCGGTGATAGGGGATGGCAAAGCTTCAGGAGAGTCATTACAGCAAATCGACGGAGTAATGCACAAGACCTCAGTGCACAGGTGAGTAAAAATGCTGGAACCTCGGTATGTACACGTACCATTCGCAGAGAACTTCATTCCATGGGTTACCGTGGTCGTGCGGCTGATCATAAGCCTTTCATCTCCAGTCGGAATGCTACTCGTCGTTTAGCATGGTGTAAAGAACATTTAGCGTGGACCGTAGATCAATGGAAACGTGTCCTATGGAGTGATGAATCCAGACACACAAATCATCAGTCTGATGGCCGTGTGTGGGTATGGCGGGAGCCTGGAGAACGCTATTTACAACAGTGTACTGTTCCTACAGTCAAGTTTGGAGCTGGCAGTGTACTCGTGTGGGGGTGTTTTTCGTGGTTTGGTCCCGGCCCATTGGGTATCCTGAAGAAACTTGTTAACCATTACGTCTACCTCGATATTCTAGACAATTATGCCCTACCAACTCTGTGGCAATACTACGGAGCCGAGCCTTGTTGGTACCAGCAGGATAATGCACCGAGCCATAAACGAACGACTGTTACAGCGTGGTTTGACGATAATTTCGTATGGTGTGTGTGGACTGGCCAGCACAGAGCTCTGATCGTAATCCCATAGAGCACCTATGGGATGAATTAGAGCGCCACATAAAAAGTTTGGAACAAAGGCCTACTACTAAGCTACAGAGTTAGCGTCAGCATTATGTACTGAAAGGAAGCGCATACCTATCGTTGTGTTCCACAACCTTGTCGAAAGCATGTGTCGAAGGGTCAGTGCATGCATTAAGGCCAAAGGTGGACCGACAGCGCACTAATGTATGTCAATAAATGTTATGTTGCGTTTCTCTTCTAGGTGTCCGGTTAATTTTGTCAATATAGTGTATTTTACTCTATATCACTGCTCCTAAAACTCCTACTGGAACAATTCTTCTTATGTTTTGAATATATTTTACAAAGAAAACCATTTTGCATGAAGCTTCCTTTGGAAATTCCCGCTAGAGGGTGTAAATATAAATTGTATTTTTTTTCATATCTGTGTTCCTAAAATTCCGATTTTAAACATTTCTGTTTGCGGAGGATAGTGTTCATGGAGAAAAATAATTTGTGCAAAATTTCTAGCAATTAGTAGCGTACAATTTTGGGGTTCCCTATTGCTTTGTTTGTGTTCATTTCGTCCATGTTCACTTGGTCCAGTTCATTTCTCCCACCGTTCATTTTGTCCGCTGTTCATTTAGTCCTGTTTCGTCCACCGTTCACTTTGTCCACATTCATTTCATCCTCAGGATGGATGGAATGCCGTGGAAAATTTCTGTTTTGATGGAATTTTTGTTACTAGGCAGAAAAAAAAGGTCAGCGAACATTGCTTGCATGCAATTGTTTTTCCTTTTTTACGTTTTTCGATTAAAATATTAAAAGTAAAACAAGGAGCTGAACTTCGAAGAGCTTTTTAATTCTTTCGTGTGGTACGATTTCAATCACTGTGACATTAATCAAAGTTTATCCCAATGGCCGTAAATGTGTTGGCTTGAAGAGTAAAATTTTCGATCCCCTTTGTCCTTTATGCTAAGTCTCTATTTTCCTTCTCTCACACCCTAAATTGACCGAGGATATCATTCAAAACTTTTTTCACCATTATACTTTTATTGATTTTTTTCTTACGCTAAAGAGCTGTGACACATATAGAGCATTATAGTTCATTTGTATGAAAATTAGTGATACGAAAATTATGAAAAATTAATCAAAATAAAAAATAAATGTACTGAAAAACTAAGAACTGCATGAAAACAATATACAAGATGCACTTCAAAACATTCAAAGATTTTTGTAAAACTTTGATTTATGTGACAGGGATTAACATCGTACCACACAAGAGTTAAAAAACTCTCCAAACGTTATGTTTGAATCGAAAAACTTAAACAGGGTAAACATAGCATGAAAGCAATGTCCTCTGACCATTTCTTTTTCTGTCTAGTAACAAAAATTCCATCAAAACAGAGAATTTCCACTTTATTCCATCTATTCCGAGAACGAAATGACTGGACAGAGTGAACGATAGACAGAATGAACGGTGGTCGAAATGAACAGCAGTCAAAGTGAGCAATTCACAAAATGTACTGAACCAAGTGAACGTGGACTAAATGAACACCGACAAAGTGATCCGCCACTCAATTGTGGTCATGAGGCGGCATGAGGACATTATTCTGTTTGCAGCATATTTGCAACAGTATCATACACTGGTGTGCAAAAATTAAGGACAAAGAGGAGAAATTAGCATAACATTGGAACGAGCAGGCAGAATCGACCGAAAAACCACTCAGGAGATAGACTAGGGTCCGGTACGGTAGGGCATGCGCATATATGCAGCATGACGTATGGGGGAGGGGGGAGTGTTTGAAGGGTATAAAGCACACGGGCGATGTACGCTCAGCAATTCGGTACTATTGCACAGTGTACATTGGTTTGAACGACGTCGAGTTGCTGCCACCATGTGATATGGCCAACAGTCAATCCAGTAGATAACATCTGGATGACTTTACCCGAGTTCGCGTCATTGGGAAGTTGGAAGAAGGTTGAAGTGTGACTAGTGTGGACGAGGAGTTCGGGATCACTCACAGCATCGTTTCACGAGCTTGGAGAGCATTTCAAACGACAGGAACAGCTCCAAGAGTTTAGCAGTGGTCGTCCACGAGCAACCACGGCGGCGGACGACCGGTATATTGTCCTACAGGCAAGAAGAGACAGATGGCAGACAGCGGGAGAAATTGCAAGGCACATGCAACAGACAACTGGACGTCCGTTATCGCGTTATACCGCGGCCAGGAGGCTGCACAAAGGTGGTCTATTTGCACGACGACCAGTACGGTGTGTGCCATTAACGCCTGCTCATCGGAGACGGCAGTTTCTGTGGTGCCAGGAACACAAGAACTGGACACATCAGCAATGGGGTCGAGTTCTCTTTACGGATGAGAGCCGATTTAGTCTGACGAGCGATTCTGGACGTATACACATCTGGAGAGAGCAGGGAACACGCAATCACACCTCCAGTATCATCGAAAGGGACCAGTTTGGAGGTGGCTGAGTTCTATTTTGGGGCGGTATCATGCTTGGTAGCCGTACTAACCTCGACTTCTTTGAAGGGGGTTCAGTCACTGGTGTCCGCTCTTGTACCGAGGTTCTCCTGCTTCATGTGCGTCTGTTTAGAGGTGCTGTGGGTCCTGAGTTCCTCTTCATGGACGAAAACGCTACAACTCATCGTACAGTGGCTGTCGCAGAGCGGTTGGAGAGTGAAGGTATTCAACGCATGGATTGTCCCGCAAGGACCCCGGACCTAAATCCAATCGAACACGTGTGGGACCTTCTCGGGAGACGCTTGGCAGCACGTCACCAGCCGCACAACGATTCCGCAGTTGCGATTGGCGCTACAAGAGGAATAGGCCGCGATGCCTCAACAGCTCCTTGACAACCTCCTCCTCAGCATGGACAGACGTTGTAAATCCTGCAACGCAGCCAGTGGTGATCGTATCCCTACTAAAGACTGGATTTTTTTGGCAGCCGCCTGTCACATGGAAGTTTCTGTCTTTTGTTTAGTTGTGCTCGAAGCACACTTTTCAATAAAGTGCCTTTGTATCCTTTTGATTCCTTGTTTGAACGGTTTTGCTCACTCGTCCCATATTCTTATATCTTGGGGATCTTATAGTATGATTTGAGTCGATGTGGAGCACTTCTGCGCGACGTTACATTCGAAAACCGTCTCGTCCTTAATTTTCGCATGCCAGTGTACTTTGAAAAGCCCAGCTGAAAAAAGTAGCGTTTTCTGTGAAACACCAAGCACAGCGGGAAATATTGCGTGTACATTTCGTCTTCAAAATAAATTTTTCCGCTATGGGGCGTAAAAGCCCAGTGTATTTTTTCCGATATCTATACTTTAAAAAAATCTTATTGTAAGGATAGAGTCCCCGCTGAAAAAATATTCCCTATAATTTTCCATTTCCTGTAATGCAATATTTTTCCAAATTTCTGTTTACAACATACTTGTAGCCGTCTGAAAACCCGAGTGAAAAATAGTTCTAGTTAAGGTACCGCTAGTAATAAAAAAGAAAAGTTGGTATATTACCTGCCCAAAATGAAACCCAATTTTCCCGTTATGGGCGTTCGTATCTATTACATTTTTCACGATATCTCTGCTTCTAAAGGTCTGATTTGAAAACGTCGTTTATCATAAAATGCCACTCACATCGCTGAGCAATTTGCACATAATTTTGAATTTTTCATAATGCACAGTTCCGCCTTGCCCGTCCATCGCCTTGTACAGTATTAATTTAAAACGTCATTCGTCTAGCCATGCATCCTTTTTTCGGTCTTTAAGGGTCGAGTGTAGTTGCTCTTGTATCCGCTGCTGACAAAGTTATACGTTTTTAGCAGAGACGAGTGGTACACGTCTCTGCTATTGGCGCCGCAGCGGGCTGTATATGCTAATATTCTCCTCTCAATAGCGTTGTTGTACTGCGCGATTACTTGGCGCAATGGAGCTCATGTGTTACATAGTACAATTCTTTCCAGCTTTTGTTGCCTTCTAACATCTATGAGTAGTTTCAACTCGCAGGAAGGCGACTGACCGCTTGTTTTGCCAATCAATGTACAAAATGCTGCATCTAGGGTGTACACCAATCATTGTGCTCCCTAGATAAAGCCTTTCCTGCATAGCAGAAGTTTGCCTTTACTGAGGTGTTTGTACGTGTCCCCAATTAGCACCCAGACCTCTTTCAAAATCGCGAGTCTTTCGCATACCGCCGTTATCTACGCTTCGTACACCTCTGAATCGTATGCAGTGAGTTGTTTATAAAGCCGTCTCGACGTCATAGTTGCGTACGTAAGTGATGATGGCACGTGTCTAATTGCTATAGGGTGTTCCTAATAATTTCCTACTTCATTGTACAGTGATGTGCAAAGGTATTGCATCACCTGCAAAAACTGTGAATTTTTAAGTTTTACTATTTCTTCAACAAATTGTCATAGTTATTTCATCGTTTACATGTCATTAGATGCAAAATTGAATGGAGATTTGAAAAACTGTTTTAGATTTTCCTGCAGCTACTTGCTGTTCTTAAATAAGATACGGCATAAAATATGGGGTTTGACGAACGCATTGAAATTAACGTTGGCAGCGTATCAGTTGTTATAGCTAATCATAGGCATTATTTAACCTGATTGGCTGCTTCCTAATGCTATCCTAATCTTACTCCAGCTTTTATAAGGGTTGACGCAGAGCTCCTAAAGCATTGTGGGGCCGTTCGTGACTGCCACAGAGAAGACCTCAGGTTCGACCCCAGCAGGTACGAACGCTCGAACCACTAAATATCCGCCGTGCGTCAGATGGGCACGTTAAGACTTCGGACACCGGGTACTGGCCCCCGGTAGTAAATAAGGGCGACTTCTACCTCGCTTCCGTGTGACTTTCCTATCGGGCACTCTAGCCCAAATCTCCTAGCTTCCTATTTCTAAGGGTTGTTTAAGACCTGGGGTCAGATACTCCCTTCCTAAAATCCTCTACATATGATATGATCTGATCTGATGGGCACGTTAAGCCGTCGGACCCAGGGTAGTGGTCCAGTAAATAAGGGCGTCTTCCACCTCGCTTCTGTGTGACTTTCCTATCGGGCGCTCTAGCCCAAATCTCCTAATTTCCTATTTCTAAGGGTTGTTTGAGACCTGGGGTCAGACACTCCCTTCCTAAAATCCTCTACATATGATCTGATCTGATCTGATGGGCACGTTAAGCCGTCGGATCCCAGGTACTGCCCCCGTTAGTAAATAAGGGCGACTTCTACCTCGCTTCCGTGTGACTTTCCTATCGGGCACTCTAGCCCAAATCTCCTAGCTTCCTATTTCTAAGGGTTGTTTAAGACCTGGGGTCAGATACTCCCTTCCTAAAATCCTCTACATATGATCTGATCTGATCTGATGGGCACGTTAAGCCGTCGGATCCCAGGGTAGTGGTCCAGTAAATAAGGGCGTCTTCTACCTCGCTTCCGTGTGACTTTCCTATCGGGCACTCTAGTCCAAATCTCCTAGCTTCCTATTTCTAAGGGTTGTTTAAGACCTGGGGTCAGACACTCCCTTCCTAAAATCCTCTACATATGATCTGATCTGATCTGATGGGCACGTTAAGCCGTCGGATCCCAGGTACTGCCCCCCCGGTAGTAAATAAGGGCGACTTCTACCTCGCTTCCGTGTGACTTTCCTATCGGGCACTCTAGCCCAAATCTCCTAGCTTCCTATTTCTAAGGGTTGTTTAAGACCTGGGGTCAGATACTCCCTTCCTAAGATCCTCTACATATGATCTGATCTGATCTGATGGGCACGTTAAGCCATCGGACCCAGGGTAGTGGTCCAGTAAATAAGGGCGTCTTCCACCTCGCTTCCGTGTGACTTTCCTATCGGGCACTCTAGCCCAAATCTCCTAGCTTCCTATTTCTAAGGGTTGTTTAAGACCTGGGGTCAGATACTCCCTTCCTAAAATCCTCTACATATGATCTGATCTGATCTGATGGGCACGTTAAGCCGTCGGACCCAGGGTAGTGGTCCAGTAAATAAGGGCGTCTTCTACCTCGCTTCCGTGTGACTTTCCTATCGGGCACTCTAGCCCAAATCTCCTAGCTTCCTATTTCTAAGGGTTGTTTAAGACCTGGGGTCAGACACTCCCTTCCTAAAATCCTCTACATATGATCTGATCTGATCTGATGGGCACGTTAAGCCGTCGGATCCCAGGTACTGCCTCCCCCCGTAGTAAATAAGGGCGACTTCTACCTCGCTTCCGTGTGACTTTCCTATCTGGCACTCTAGCCCAAATCTCCTAGCTTCCTATTTCTAAGGGTTGTTTAAGACCTGGGGTCAGATACTTCCTTCCTAAAATCCTTTACATATGATCTGATCTGGTGGGCACATTAAGCCGTCGGACCCCGGGTACTGGCCCCCCGGTAGTAAATAAGGGCGTCTTCTACCTCGCTTCCGTGTGACTTTCCTATCGGGCACTCTAGCCCAAATCTCCTAGCTTCCTATTTCTAAGGGTTGTTTAAGACCTGGGGTCAGACACTTTTCCCCTAAAATCCTCTACATATGATCTGATCTGGTCTACTAGAGCATTGTAGTGGTCGCTTCTTGTAATTTGGTGATATAAATTGTGTGTATTCTCAATAATGGTAAAATCAACGGAATTGTCCACAGCGGATAGAGTAAAATGAGGTGTTCTGCATAAAGAGGGATATTCTTCAAGGCAAATCGCTGAAAGAGTGGGCTTTTATCAATTTACAGTTAGTAGGCTACTGAAGAAAGTAAAGACACTGGTGATATTAAAAATATGCGTAGCAGTGGAGGGCCCAGATCCACTACAACTAGGCAGGACTGAGTGCTCAGAAAGCTAGCCTTGACAGACAGGAGGCTCAATGCACCTCAATTGCTTCAAAGATCACTATGACTTACGTGACTGCAAAGGCAATCGTAACCACTGTTAACTGCAAATCAAGGACAGCATAAGTTTCAGTGGGCAAAACAGCACGTCTCGTGCACAACCAAGCAATGGTAAAATGTTCTTTTCAGTGATGAATCAGAATTTTGCGTTAATGAAAATCAGGGGAGTGCCCATGTAAGGAGATTCAAGCATAAAGAATTCCATCCAAGTTGCTTAGTGGCTAATGTTAAGCATCCGGTGAAGGTCATAGTTTGGAACTGAATGTGCATCCCGGGGAAGTATGGATGCTGTGTTTGTCATACGGCACTGACTATCAGCCTTCCCTGGAACCAGTGACGTTAAATTTGGGACGGGAAATTGCTTATAGCCCATCGAGTTGCTCACCACGGTGGTCATTGAACAAAAAAATCACATTAAAGCTAGCTAAGCATTTCTTACCAGCTAAAATCCTCCCCCACCAGCTCCCTCCCAGGTGGTCGAGTGGTGTGCAGCGTTGGCTTCCAGTCATTCGACCGAGAAGAATCGAGTTCGAACCCTATGTGAGGCATGAATATTGTGTTTGTATTACGGCACGGAGGTTTTTCATTCCTCAGTGGAACTACTGGCCCTAAGGTAGAGGTGGGAGGCTGTTTATAGCTCAATCTGTTGCTCGTGATGTTTGTTAAACCCAGAAAAAAAAACTACCCTACCCGGAGCTGGCAGGCGAATAGAACTTTCGGAATACATGAAAATGAAAACGATATAATTTATAAGTTCATACTACTTTTTTATAATCTACTTCAATAAATATACAAGGTAATCGTTATAGATTTCCAACGAATTGCTTCATTACTTTCTCCTGCTGTTTATTGACCCGAAGGATTTACCCCTATCCTCTGAGCCAGCGGTGTTTCATTATCCCCCCACAAAAGAAGTCCACGCCACAAATTTCAGAAAGGTGGAGAATTTCTCCAGTTTCATAGGTCACCTCATTCCCGTAGTTGGCGGACAGCATGCGTGTGCGGTTACTTCAGCTAGGACATGGCGACCAACAAAATGCAGATTCGTTACTGTCTGTCTTTCATCTTTAATCTCAGGAAAACCGCTGTAGAATCTGGAGAGTGGATATGCTCTACACATGGCGAGAAAGCTGTAGGTTCAAGTACGCGCCTTGAGTTGTTTGTGAAGTTCAGAATTGGTGTTTACAGAGTGGAGAACAAACAGCTTAGCGGACGGCCGAAGGAGGTGCAGAGCGCAGTCTTGCAAGTGATTCTGAACGAAGATGCTGCCCAGTTGACCACGAAACTCGCAATACAGTTAGGCGGGATTCAGTCGACAGTGATTTTGACGTTTGCCTGCCGTTGGAAATATTCAGAAAGTGGGTCCCAACACGAACAAATGCTGAAAACGTATTCATAGACATAATAAAAACAAAAAGATGACACCGAATTTTCGGGTGTAATAAGCACATCTTTTGAATCCGTTCTGACGCAAATTAAATTTATCAAAGCTATTCGAAGTCAATGGAACCAGTATGAAAAACAATAGTATCTGACGGAAGAAAGAAGTTTTTCAATCGGGTTTTTAATCCCTCAGATATTGCTGTAAACGGAATAGTGAGCTTACAAACTCTTAGAAACAGAGATATCGACAAAAATAAGATGTGACTTTACGTCCCCTGGTGGGAAAACCATGCATTATTTTAGGAAGAAAGTATTCTCAAAAGGTTTATCCATATAAGCCGTATCGGTCCAAGAAAAAAAAATTGTCGAGTTTTCAGGAGCCCAGATTTTGCAACAAATACTTCAGAAGCAGAAATTAACACTTATGACCCCTGGTGGCCAAACCATTCTTTACCAAACATTAAGAATTATGTGAAAAATATTTTCCATCAGGTCTTGTATGCGATACAGGAAGAATTTTTCAAATCAGAGCTTTAGGAGCAGAAATAACGCAGAAAACGCAATTTACCTTTGTGCCCCCTAGCGGAAAGTCTATGACATACTTGAAAATTTTTAATTTACAGGAAAAAACATCTCGCATCGGGAACACTACCAAACAAAGAAGGAGTTTTTCAAATCGTACTCTTAGAAGTAGAGATATTGACAAAAATAAGATATACATCTACGCCCCTGGCGTAGAAACCATGCATTTTTTCAAGAAGAAAGTTTTCCTAAAACGTTTGTCGACATGAGTAGTATCAATCAACAAACGACTTTTTTTACAATCGAGATTTTAGAAGCTCATATTTTGCTGCAAATACAACAGAAGCGAAAATTAAGACTTACGAAAATTTCTTACAAAAATAAGAAATTATGTGCAAACGATTTCCCATCAGGAGCTGTAACCTATGCAGAAAGAATTTTTCAAAGCGGAGATATAGGGGGAAACGCAATTTACCGCTACGCCCACTAGCGGAAAGTCTATGAATTACTTGAAAATTTTGAAATTATATGAAAAACATGTCACACGGAAAACCCTAACCAACAAGGAAGGAATTTTTCAAATCGGACTCCTAGAAGTAGAGATATTGAAAAAAATAAGATGTACATCTACGCCCCCAGGCGGAGAAACTGTGCAATATTTTAAGAAGAAAATATTCCGAAAAGGTTTATCGAGGTGAGTGGCATCAGTCCACGAAAGAATTTTTTCAATCGATATTTTAGAAGCTCCGATTTTATGGCAAATGCATCAGAAGCAAAAATTAACACTTACGCCCCCTGGTGGCCAAAGTATTCTTTACCAAAAATTTGAAATTATATGCAAAACATTTTCCATCAGAAGATGTATCCGCTGAAGAAAAAAATTTTCAAATCGGAGTTTTAGGAAAAGAGGTATCGGGAAAAATGTAATTTACTTTTACGCCCCCTAGCGGAAAATGTATGCGCAATTTGAAAAAGTAACTATATCTAAAATACTCTTCGACACAATGGAATCGAAAGATAAAATAATTGTTTCAATCGGATGTTTAGAAGCGAATATGTGGAATAAAACGTATTTTTGAATTCGACATCATTTGCATTTACGCTCTCTACCGGCGAAATTGTAAATCGCAAAAAAAAAAAAAATGAAATAAAGGATCATCATTTTCATATTTCAAGCTTCCGAATGTAAAAAAAAAAAATTTTCAAATCGGAATAATAGTTGCAGAGATATCGTGGGTACAGACGGACGGACAAACCGATAACAGCAGCACTATCTTTTTTTACAAAAGACGTGCTAACGAGCGAAATGAGGAAAGGTTTGCTCAAATGATTAAGGTTTCCAAACGAGATTTAGTGTTTTGACCCAGGAGTAAAATGTAACGACAAAGTAATTTTTTTTCAAATGTCTTTCGTAGACGAAGCATATTTTTTTGGGTGAACACTTAAAGGAATCTAATATAATGCATCAAATTTCTAGGAAGGAAGACTAGCCACAGAGTTCAAATAAATATACCTATAATTTTATAGGTATATTTATTTACTGTACAAAGGTATGTACAGAATTTCATCTGGGAGACAAAAACCTGATACAAAACACAGAAGTTTTAAGAAAGGGAAATGCAGAAACGCACAATAACAAATCGATTTTTTTCTCCCACAAAGAAACAAATTTTTGAAAATAACTTTATTTAGCCTCTGTCAAGACATGAATATTCATGTAGCTTCCAAAGAGAATGACTTAATAAATATTTCAGTTTTCCTTTATTAGCAGATTTTATTTCTCTTCTATATCTGTACAGCGGAGAAGCGTCCTCCCCTCCCCCATCCTCTTTTTTACTAAGCCTTCAACTTTAATTAAGTTAACGCATTACAAAATTAAGACTTGTTCAAAGCTAATCCCCTGATATTGAGGTAAGGAACACTTTTCTAGATTATGAACAAGAAAAAAGAAAGGCATTAATTATCCCATTTTTTATCATAGCAAATAATAAGAAAAGAACAAAAGGTGCCGTCTCTTTTTTTCCTTCAGGAAAGCTGATAACAGTTGAACGAAGGGGAGGAAATATACTTTTCGCTCTGTTTTGTTCAGACTTTCATTCATACCTTGCTTGATTAATTAAGTTTGAGCTTTTGAGGTTTAGCTTACAAGATTGACAGTGTCGTTAGATAAACATGAAATTTATGCTAATGGAGTTCTTAGATTGTTTCCTGTCATAGTCTTCTTTTTCGTTGCTTGAAAGATTTGTTTTAAGTTTGAAAATTATTTATAAAATCCGAGGGCATGAAATTAGAAACAACAACGGAGCGTGTGATTACTTAAAACCAGGGTAACACCATCGTAAACTCTACCCCAATAGCCGTCTCTGCATAAAAAAACTCAAAATTTTAATATTTTGCATATTCCGGAACACGAAGAACAGTAACAGCTGAAATATTGTGTCAGCGTACAGAAGATACCATGTGTGTTCTTCGAGAGTGTTACGAGATTATTTAAATATTCCCACAAGATAATTTTTCGTAAATGCTTCTACCAGATTATTTAAAAATAATTGGTTTGAAGAAGCAGGAGAAAAGCCTGATATGAAGCATTTTTGAATTTTTTAAATCTGTCTTCCTGAAACAGCATAAAAAATACAGTGATGCATTTACGTCACCCAGTGGAAGAAGTTTCCTTGAGGAAAATTCGGAGAAGTAATACGGTAAACGTTTGATATGTTAACTTCTGTTTTATCCTAAAACAATTGTTTTCAACTGTTATTTCAAAATATTACAGCAAATCCAGTTGTGTAGGAGGCGAAGTAGGTGCGGTGATAAAATCGTGAAACATGAAAACTCCATGCCTTCCTTAGCTTCGTTTGCTACAGTAAGTTTTTTGTTCCAGCCCCACTTTCAGAAGCAGAGATACGGTGTTTAATTATTCAGATGTGCATTTAATGAAGTTCAAAATGCCGACCCGATGACGCAGTGGTCTAAGGCGCTGGCCTCTGGATCATTCGTACGAAAGGGGTCCAGGTTCGAATCCCTGTGAGGCATGGATGTTGTGTTTGTCTTACGGCACTGGCTCTCTCCCTTCCCTGGAACCAGTGACCCTAAATTAGGGACGGGCGACTGCTTCTAGCCCATTGAGGTGCTTACGGTGGTCGTTAAACCCCCAATCAAAAAAAAAAAAAAGTTCAAAATAAAAATTGTCACAGTGTAAAAACAATTTTCGGCCTTGCACAAGGGCTTTTTTTAGCATTGAACGAATAGTTACCTGCATTAGCAGAATGTACACTACCCTACCATTAAAATCCCCGATACTTACATGTATGCAAGTAATGTGTATTGACAGAAAATTTAATATTATGTGCTGAAACTTTGGCCCTCGCACCGGTGTCTAGTCTTCGTGGAATACTTTCTACCAGGATTTTTGTTAATGTCCGCCGATATATTCCGCATTTCGCGCAACAAAGTAGTGCCCAGTTCAGCTTTGTTTGTTGTGCGAACTCTTCTTTCACGTCTTACACCATCCGATTCGTATCAGAGATTTTTTTATTTGGTTCCGTTCAAGACTGTGGACTGGCCAATCCAACTTTTCTTTCTCCATGTCCTCAAATCAGTCTTCAACAGTGCGAGCAGTATGACTAGGCGCGTTGTCCTTCTGATAGAGATCTACCTCGAAGTACTGCCACAATGTTGGTAGTGTATATTATCTTGAATGCCTAGGCATCTCTATTTGCATTGATAATTTTAGCCAAAAGGTTAATGCGCCCTAGCCGAACCACAGAAAAGAGCTCCTTACAATCATGCTGCCTCCACCAAACTTCATTGCTCAGACAATACAGTCTGGAAGGTACTCTTTCTCACTGCATCTACCACACCTAAGAACGACTAGCGGACTGGTAGACTGTGTACCATGAATCTTCAGTCTAAAGCACTGTTTTCCCCTGATCTGTATTCCAATAGCGCCATTCCCAACTCCACGCTAATCTGCGTGTGGCTTTAATCGAAGTGATTGGAGGATTGTGGATGGCTGATCGACCATAGTAACCCATGTCATGAAGCGTCCTGCACACTGTACTGGTGCTAACATCAGTCCCAGAAGTCTTACATAGGATTTGCGATCTTGATTTGCTTCTGAGCCGAGATTTTTTTTCAGTACTCCCTTGTTACGTTCTGTTAGCTTTATCCAGGTCGTTTCTTTGCATATTCAGCCCCATTTGGTTTCTATTTGTACATCACATCACCAACCGTCAACCTATCCATCTTCATTGCCATTGAAATGTCACATACTGAGCGATTGTTTCTGTGCCACCAAAACATCAATCAGCGCTGGAAAGGAGTTACCACTGACGATCGATGCATCTTTTACTCTCAATCATTGCTATTTTATCTTGATAGTCCTACGGACATATTGAAGGTTGGATCTGTGTCCTGGTGCTTGCGTGGGACCTAGTTCACTCTCAAGAGAGGGATGTCCTGATACTAAAGGCAGACAGTATATTTTTAATATTTTGGATCAAAACGATGTTGAAAGATACACTATAGGATCAAAAGTATCTGGACACCACTTTTGAGTTGTGGATTTGTCCGTATGTTAATGGTTATTACTGGTACAATAAGACTCACATGGCCTGGCAAGCATCGTAGACAAGCATAAACTGTAAAATGGGCCGTACGGCAGAGATCAGTAACTTTCAACGTGGCACGACCATAGGATGCCATCTTAGCATCAAGAGTTCGCAAAATTTCTATGGTGCTGCAGTTACCTTGATTAAGTGTAAGTGATGTTATCTCGTGAAGTGAAAACGACTAGGAGCAAGAGCAGCGCATTCGCGACCTGGTAGGCCTCTTAAAATGACAGAGCGGGACTGCTTAGTTCTGAAGCGGGTGGTGCGACAAAATCGCCTGTACTCGGTTGCAACACTAGCCACCGAGTTCCAAAATGCCGCTGGACGCAGCACCAACACTAAATGGTTCATCGAGAGCTGAAGGCCGAGAAGCCGCACACAAGCCTAACATAACTAAGATCAACGCCAAGCATCGGTTGGAGTGGTGTAAACCTTGGCGCCAGTAGACTCTGGAGTAGTAGAAAGGCGTTCTCTGGAGTGGTAAACCACGTTGAACTAACTGGAAATCCGACGAACGAATCTGTTTGTAGAGGATTCCAGGTGAACCAAAATGTGAACCTTTCCGACTGTGTAGTGCCAACAGTGAAGTTCGGTAAAGGAGGCATCATGCTCTGGCGCTGTTTTACACGGTTTAGGCCGGTGCACATAGTTCCATTGCCTAGGAATCTTAACGATGCAGCCTCTAAGGATATTCTCTATAATTTTAGGCTTCCAACATTATGACAACATTTCAGCGAAAGCCCTTTTTCTTTATCAACACAAGAATACCCAAGTCCACAAAGCGAGGTACGTGCAGGAATGACTTGATGAGTTGGTCGTCGAATAACTTTTTCAAGACAGCACAGAGTCCCGATCTCAGCTACAACTTTGGGATGAATTAGAACCCGCACTGAAAGCCAGGCGGAACCGCCCGACGTTGCCTTCCATTCTGCCACAAGAGCAATTTCCGCAGCAACGTTCCAAAATCTGCCTGCAGAGTGAAGACTGTGATAGCAGCGAAGAGTGGACCAATTTAATATTAGTTCCTTTCCTGTTAAAGGGAGTTTGTGGATAGCCAAGTGTCCGGATACTTTTGTATAGTGTATCATACACTGGCGTGCAAAAATTAAGGACGAGACGGTTTTTCGAATGTAACGTCGTGCAGAAGTGCTCCACATCGACTCAAATCATACCATAAGATCCCCAAGATGTACGAATCAGAGACAAATTAGCAAAACCGTCCAAACAAGGAATCCAAAGGATACAAAGGCACTTTATTGAAAAGGTAGCTTCGAGCACAACTGGACAGAAAACAGAAATGTCCATGTGACAGGCGGCTGCCAGGAAAAATCCAGTCTTTAGTAGGGGATATGATCACCCCTGACTGCGTTGCATTATTTACAACGTCTGTCCATGCTGAGGAGGAGGTTGTCAAGGAGATGTTGAGGCATCGCGGCCCATTCCTCTTGTAGCGCCAATCGCAGCTGCAGAATCGTTGCTGGTGGCTGGTGACGTGCTGCCAAGCGTCTCCCGAGAAGATTCCACACATGTTCGATTGGATTTAGGTCCGGGGACCTTGCGAGACAATCCATGCGTTGAATATCTTCACTCTCCAACAGCTCTGCGACAGCCACTGTACGATGAGATGTAGCGTTGTCGTCCATGAAGAGGAACTCAGGACCCACGGCACCTCTAAACAAACGCACGTGATGCAGGAGAACCTCGGTACAATAGCGGACACCAGTGACTGAACCTCCTTGGAAGATGTGGAGGTCAGTACGGCTACCAAGCATGATACCTCTCCAAACGAGAACTCCGCCACCTCCAAACCGGTCCCTTTCGATGATGCTGGAGGTGTGATTGCGTGTTCCCTGCTCTCTCCAGATGTGTATACGTCCAGAATCGCTCGTCAGACTAAATCGGCTCCCATCCGTAAAGAGAACTCGACCCCATTGCTGATGTGTCCACTTCTTGTGTTCCTGGCACCACAGAAACCGCCGTCTCCGATGAGCAGGCGTTAATGGCATACACCGTACTGGTCGTCGTGCAAATAGACCATCTTTGTGCAGCCTCCTGGCCACGGTAAAACGCGATAACGGACGTCAAGTTGTTTGTTGCATGTGCCTTGCGATTTCTCCCGCTGTCTGCCGTCTGTCTCTTCTTGTCTGTAGGAAAATATACCGGTCATCCGCCGCTATGGTTGCTCGTGGACGACCACTGCTAAACTCTCGGACAGCTGTTCCTGTCGTTTTAAATGCTCTCCAAACTCCTGAATCGGTGCTGTGAGCGATCCCGAACTCCTCGGCCACACTAGTCACACTTCGACCTTTTTCCAACTTCCCAATGACGCGACCTCGGGTAAAGTCATCCAGATGTCGTCTACTGGATTGCCTGTTGGCCATATCACACGGCGGCAGCCACTCGACGTCGTTCAAACTGATGTACACCGTGTAATAGCTTTCACCGAATTGCTGAGCGTACACCGCCCGTGTGCTTTATACCCTACCGACATTCCACCCCCACTCCCTACATCATGCTGCATATATGCGCATGCCCTACCGTACCGGACCCTAGTCTATCTCCTGAGTGGTTTTTCGGTCCGTTCTGACTGCTCGTTCCGCTGTTTTGCTAATTTCTCCTCTTCGTCCTTAATTTTTGCACACCAGTGTATAAGCCCGTCCACTTAATGGGAAAATTATGGGCAAAATTACTTTACATCAACAGAAATTTGACGTAAACGTGCTTCAAATCAGAGAAAGTAAAGAGAAAAGTAATACATGTATTGTACTGACTGGAAGTAATTTGATGATTTATAGCAATATAATCCTCTCTTCAAAAGTTGGACACGAAATAAATAAATGGATAAGTTCCATAAGTAACTAATTGAATTTTGCGAAACTTCATTACTTTTTACGATGATGTACAGGATACATAACTGAGTAGTATGAAACAATGCAGGCAGGTATAACAGACAAATACAAGTCTGAAAGGTGCAACCTAAATATAAATTGGGCGTTTTGTTATACAAAACCTGTGGTAAATGTAGAATATTTTCCTGTATGTAAGTAATGTAGGCTTGGCACCGAAGATTCTTATCTTCCATAAGATGATCCAAGAAGTTGAAAGACCATAATTGCTATTGGCAAATGAGAGCCGTCTTGAAGTATCGGAGTGTTTCGAGAGGAGATTGAAGGGCAGCAATACTGCTCCATAGAGCATCCAACAATGTTCAGGACGATTGACGTCATCTCAACCATAGTATTCTGACATGATGCTAGACCTCCGTTACGTCACGCGATCAGTCTTTTCAACAGTACTGTTACGAAGATTTAATACTAGAATTTGAGGCAAAATATTAAATCTCATTCGCAACATTTTTCATTTTCCGTTTTTTTTCTACAAGCGTGGGAAACTTTTATCTTCGTCACCCCAGTTAGGAAGTATGTTCTTTTATGTTTTCTCAGTGGCGCCTTGAAGACGTTTTCTCTAAAGGCCATCTACAATAGAATGACAATAGAAGAGCCATTTCCAATTTTCGTCTTTGTGCTTGAAGCTTCGTCCAGGGCAATTAGCACCTTTGCCATCTTCACTTCAAAGTCACCGAAGGGAACGTGGGAGTCGTTTAATTTCAGCTTTGAGCTTTGTGTTTCCTTTATTCCACGGTAAAGACCGCAGTTTTTATGGAAGCGAAGAGGGTGAGTTTGCCTAGACAGTCAACGCGAGATGTTAGAAGGAAGCGCTGCAAGACGAAGGCAAAAACGCCTTAGGTAGGGGCAGGACGTCTTAAGCTAGCCGGAGGGAATTGAGGTTATACATGCGTGCACGGGAGACAGACGAGTGAATGACTGATAGTGATAACGTAACCAAAAGCGGTTTCTGAAAAAGAATGTTTGCTGAAAGAGTGACCCAAAATGGAGCCTATGGACAACACTCTTCGATTAAGTCAAAGAGAAAAATAAACTTATTTAAGAGATAAAAGAATTGCATGAATATTTAAGCGTCCTATTATTATTATTATGTACCTCAAGAAACAACAAGTTAACAAAGGTATTTAATTACCACCAAGTTAACAGTCCCTTAAAACAGGAAAATGTTACACTTTGAATGTTCTTTCTGTTTTGTTGATCATGAACGACCTTTGAGAAATGAATACACGGATTTATAAATAATTGAACGATGTGTTACCTTTTACATTTTTGAGATGCAAATCTTGGAGAATAGGGTCAAAATCGGAGTTTTAGAAAAAGAGTTATCAGGAAAAATGCAATTTACTTTTACGCCCCCTAGCGGAAAATCTATGCGTAATTTGAAAAAGTAACTATGTCTAAAATAATCTTCGACATAAATGGAATCGAAAGATAAAAAAAATTTCAATCGGATGTTTAGAAGAAAATATGTGGAATAAAACGTATTTTCGAATTCGACATCATCTGCATTTACGCCCTCTACCGGCGAAATTGTACATCGCAAAAAAAAAAAAACGAAAAAAAAGATCATCATTTTCATATTTCAAGCTTCTGAATGCAAAAAGAATTTTTAAATCGGAATAATAGTTGCAGAGATATCGTGGGTACAGACGGACGGACAAACCGATAACAGAAGCCCTACCTTTTTTTACAAAAGACGTGCTAACGAGCGAAATGAGGAAAGGTTTGCTCAAATGATTAAGGTTTCCAAACGAGATTTAGTGTTTTGACCCAGGAGTAAAATGTAACGACAAAGTAATTTTTTCAAATGTCTTTCGTAGACGAAGCATATTTTTTTTTGGGTGAACACTTAAAGGAATCTAATATAATGCATCAAATTTCTAGGAAGGAAGACTAGCCACAGAGTTCAAATAAATATACCTATAATTTTATAGGTATATTTATTTACTGTACAAAGGTATGTACAGAATTTCATCTGGGATACAAAAACCTGAAACAAAACACAGAAGTTTTAAGAAAGGGAAATGCAGAAACGCACAATAACAAATCGATTTTTTTCTCCCACAAAAAAACAAATTTTTGAAAATAACTTTATTTAGCCTCTGGCAAGACATGAATATTCATGTAGCTTCCAAAGAGAATGACTTAATAATAAATATTTCAGTTTTTCCTTTATTAGCAGATTTTATTTCTCTTCTATATCTGTACAGCGGAGAAGCGTCCGCCCCTCCCCCATCCTCTTTTTTACTAAGCCTTCAACTTTAATTAAGTTAACGCATTACAAAATTAAGACTTGTTCAAAGCTAATCCCCTGATATTGAGGTAAGCAACACTTTTCTAGATTATGAACAAGAAAAAAGAAAGGCATTAATTATCCCATTTTTATCATAGCAAATAATAAGAAAAGAACAAAAGGTGCCGTCTCTTTTTTCCTTCAGGAAAGCTGATAACAGTTGAACGAAGGGGAGGAAATATACTTTTCGCTCTGTTTTGTTCAGACTTTCATTCATACCTTGCTTGATTAATTAAGTTTGAGCTTTTGAGGTTTAGCTTACAAGATTGACAGTGTCGTTAGATAAACATGAAATTTATGCTAATGGAGTTCTTAGATTGTTTCCTGTCATAGTCTTCTTTTTCGTTGCTTGAAAGATTTGTTTTAAGTTTGAAAATTATTTATAAAATCCGAGGGCATGAAATTAGAAACAACAACGGAGCGTGTGATTACTTAAAACCAGGGTAACACCATCGTAAACTCTACCCCAATAGCCGTCTCTGCATAAAGAAACTCAAAATTTTAATATTTTGCATATTCCGGAACACGAAGAACAGTAACAGCTGAAATATTGTGTCAGCGTACAGAAGATACCATGTGTGTTCTTCGAGAGTGTTACGAGATTATTTAAATATTCCCACAAGATAATTTTTCGTAAATGCTTCTACCAGATTATTTAAAAATAATTGGTTTGAAGAAGCAGGAGAAAAGCCTGATATGAAGCATTTTTGAATTTTTTAAATCTGTCTTCCTGAAACAGCATAAAAAATACAGTGATGCATTTACGTCACCCAGTGGAAGAAGTTTCCTTGAGGAAAATTCGGAGAAGTAATACGGTAAACGTTTGATATGTTAACTTCTGTTTTATCCTAAAACAATTGTTTTCAACTGTTATTTCAAAATATTACAGCAAATCCAGTTGTGTAGGAGGCGAAGTAGGTGCGGTGATAAAATCGTGAAACATGAAAACTCCATGCCTTCCTTAGCTTCGTTTGCTACAGTAAGTTTTTTGTTCCAGCCCCACTTTCAGAAGCAGAGATACGGTGTTTAATTATTCAGATGTGCATTTAATGAAGTTCAAAATGCCGACCCGATGACGCAGTGGTCTAAGGCGCTGGCCTCTGGATCATTCGTACGAAAGGGGTCCAGGTTCGAATCCCTGTGAGGCATGGATGTTGTGTTTGTCTTACGGCACTGGCTCTCTCCCTTCCCTGGAACCAGTGACCCTAAATTAGGGACGGGCGACTGCTTCTAGCCCATTGAGGTGCTTACGGTGGTCGTTAAACCCCCAATCAAAAAAAAAAAAAGTTCAAAATAAAAATTGTCACAGTGTAAAAACAATTTTCGGCCTTGCACAAGGGCTTTTTTTAGCATTGAACGAATAGTTACCTGCATTAGCAGAATGTACACTACCCTACCATTAAAATCCCCGATACTTACATGTATGCAAGTAATGTGTATTGACAGAAAATTTAATATTATGTGCTGAAACTTTGGCCCTCGCACCGGTGTCTAGTCTTCGTGGAATACTTTCTACCAGGATTTTTGTTAATGTCCGCCGATATATTCCGCATTTCGCGCAACAAAGTAGTGCCCAGTTCAGCTTTGTTTGTTGTGCGAACTCTTCTTTCACGTCTTACACCATCCGATTCGTATCAGAGATTTTTTTATTTGGTTCCGTTCAAGACTGTGGACTGGCCAATCCAACTTTTCTTTCTCCATGTCCTCAAATCAGTCTTCAACAGTGCGAGCAGTATGACTAGGCGCGTTGTCCTTCTGATAGAGATCTACCTCGAAGTACTGCCACAATGTTGGTAGTGTATATTATCTTGAATGCCTAGGCATCTCTATTTGCATTGATAATTTTAGCCAAAAGGTTAATGCGCCCTAGCCGAACCACAGAAAAGAGCTCCTTACAATCATGCTGCCTCCACCAAACTTCATTGCTCAGACAATACAGTCTGGAAGGTACCTTTCTCACTGCATCTACCACACCTAAGAACGACTAGCGGACTGGTAGACTGTGTACCATGAATCTTCAGTCTAAAGCACTGTTTTCCCCTGATCTGTATTCCAATAGCGCCATTCCCAACTCCACGCTAATCTGCGTGTGGCTTTAATCGAAGTGATTGGAGGATTGTGGATGGCTGATCGACCATAGTAACCCATGTCATGAAGCGTCCTGCACACTGTACTGGTGCTAACATCAGTCCCAGAAGTCTTACATAGGATTTGCGATCTTGATTTGCTTCTGAGCCGAGATTTTTTTTCAGTACTCCCTTGTTACGTTCTGTTAGCTTTATCCAGGTCGTTTCTTTGCATATTCAGCCCCATTTGGTTTCTATTTGTACATCACATCACCAACCGTCAACCTATCCATCTTCATTGCCATTGAAATGTCACATACTGAGCGATTGTTTCTGTGCCACCAAAACATCAATCAGCGCTGGAAAGGAGTTACCACTGACGATCGATGCATCTTTTACTCTCAATCATTGCTATTTTATCTTGATAGTCCTACGGACATATTGAAGGTTGGATCTGTGTCCTGGTGCTTGCGTGGGACCTAGTTCACTCTCAAGAGAGGGATGTCCTGATACTAAAGGCAGACAGTATATTTTTAATATTTTGGATCAAAACGATGTTGAAAGATACACTATAGGATCAAAAGTATCTGGACACCACTTTTGAGTTGTGGATTTGTCCGTATGTTAATGGTTATTACTGGTACAATAAGACTCACATGGCCTGGCAAGCATCGTAGACAAGCATAAACTGTAAAATGGGCCGTACGGCAGAGATCAGTAACTTTCAACGTGGCACGACCATAGGATGCCATCTTAGCATCAAGAGTTCGCAAAATTTCTATGGTGCTGCAGTTACCTTGATTAAGTGTAAGTGATGTTATCTCGTGAAGTGAAAACGACTAGGAGCAAGAGCAGCGCATTCGCGACCTGGTAGGCCTCTTAAAATGACAGAGCGGGACTGCTTAGTTCTGAAGCGGGTGGTGCGACAAAATCGCCTGTACTCGGTTGCAACACTAGCCACCGAGTTCCAAAATGCCGCTGGACGCAGCACCAACACTAAATGGTTCATCGAGAGCTGAAGGCCGAGAAGCCGCACACAAGCCTAACATAACTAAGATCAACGCCAAGCATCGGTTGGAGTGGTGTAAACCTTGGCGCCAGTAGACTCTGGAGTAGTAGAAAGGCGTTCTCTGGAGTGGTAAACCACGTTGAACTAACTGGAAATCCGACGAACGAATCTGTTTGTAGAGGATTCCAGGTGAACCAAAATGTGAACCTTTCCGACTGTGTAGTGCCAACAGTGAAGTTCGGTAAAGGAGGCATCATGCTCTGGCGCTGTTTTACACGGTTTAGGCCGGTGCACATAGTTCCATTGCCTAGGAATCTTAACGATGCAGCCTCTAAGGATATTCTCTATAATTTTAGGCTTCCAACATTATGACAACATTTCAGCGAAAGCCCTTTTTCTTTATCAACACAAGAATACCCAAGTCCACAAAGCGAGGTACGTGCAGGAATGACTTGATGAGTTGGTCGTCGAATAACTTTTCAAGACAGCACAGAGTCCCGATCTCAGCTACAACTTTGGGATGAATTAGAACCCGCACTGAAAGCCAGGCGGAACCGCCCGACGTTGCCTTCCATTCTGCCACAAGAGCAATTTCCGCAGCAACGTTCCAAAATCTGCCTGCAGAGTGAAGACTGTGATAGCAGCGAAGAGTGGACCAATTTAATATTAGTTCCTTTCCTGTTAAAGGGAGTTTGTGGATAGCCAAGTGTCCGGATACTTTTGTATAGTGTATCATACACTGGCGTGCAAAAATTAAGGACGAGACGGTTTTTCGAATGTAACGTCGTGCAGAAGTGCTCCACATCGACTCAAATCATACCATAAGATCCCCAAGATGTACGAATCAGAGACAAATTAGCAAAACCGTCCAAACAAGGAATCCAAAGGATACAAAGGCACTTTATTGAAAAGGTAGCTTCGAGCACAACTGGACAGAAAACAGAAATGTCCATGTGACAGGCGGCTGCCAGGAAAAATCCAGTCTTTAGTAGGGGATATGATCACCCCTGACTGCGTTGCATTATTTACAACGTCTGTCCATGCTGAGGAGGAGGTTGTCAAGGAGATGTTGAGGCATCGCGGCCCATTCCTCTTGTAGCGCCAATCGCAGCTGCAGAATCGTTGCTGGTGGCTGGTGACGTGCTGCCAAGCGTCTCCCGAGAAGATTCCACACATGTTCGATTGGATTTAGGTCCGGGGACCTTGCGAGACAATCCATGCGTTGAATATCTTCACTCTCCAACAGCTCTGCGACAGCCACTGTACGATGAGATGTAGCGTTGTCGTCCATGAAGAGGAACTCAGGACCCACGGCACCTCTAAACAAACGCACGTGATGCAGGAGAACCTCGGTACAATAGCGGACACCAGTGACTGAACCTCCTTGGAAGATGTGGAGGTCAGTACGGCTACCAAGCATGATACCTCTCCAAACGAGAACTCCGCCACCTCCAAACCGGTCCCTTTCGATGATGCTGGAGGTGTGATTGCGTGTTCCCTGCTCTCTCCAGATGTGTATACGTCCAGAATCGCTCGTCAGACTAAATCGGCTCCCATCCGTAAAGAGAACTCGACCCCATTGCTGATGTGTCCACTTCTTGTGTTCCTGGCACCACAGAAACCGCCGTCTCCGATGAGCAGGCGTTAATGGCATACACCGTACTGGTCGTCGTGCAAATAGACCACCTTTGTGCAGCCTCCTGGCCACGGTAAAACGCGATAACGGACGTCAAGTTGTTTGTTGCATGTGCCTTGCGATTTCTCCCGCTGTCTGCCGTCTGTCTCTTCTTGTCTGTAGGAAAATATACCGGTCATCCGCCGCTATGGTTGCTCGTGGACGACCACTGCTAAACTCTCGGACAGCTGTTCCTGTCGTTTTAAATGCTCTCCAAACTCCTGAATCGGTGCTGTGAGCGATCCCGAACTCCTCGGCCACACTAGTCACACTTCGACCTTTTTCCAACTTCCCAATGACGCGACCTCGGGTAAAGTCATCCAGATGTCGTCTACTGGATTGCCTGTTGGCCATATCACACGGCGGCAGCCACTCGACGTCGTTCAAACTGATGTACACCGTGTAATAGCTTTCACCGAATTGCTGAGCGTACACCGCCCGTGTGCTTTATACCCTACCGACATTCCACCCCCACTCCCTACATCATGCTGCATATATGCGCATGCCCTACCGTACCGGACCCTAGTCTATCTCCTGAGTGGTTTTTCGGTCCGTTCTGACTGCTCGTTCCGCTGTTTTGCTAATTTCTCCTCTTCGTCCTTAATTTTTGCACACCAGTGTATAAGCCCGTCCACTTAATGGGAAAATTATGGGCAAAATTACTTTACATCAACAGAAATTTGACGTAAACGTGCTTCAAATCAGAGAAAGTAAAGAGAAAAGTAATACATGTATTGTACTGACTGGAAGTAATTTGATGATTTATAGCAATATAATCCTCTCTTCAAAAGTTGGACACGAAATAAATAAATGGATAAGTTCCATAAGTAACTAATTGAATTTTGCGAAACTTCATTACTTTTTACGATGATGTACAGGATACATAACTGAGTAGTATGAAACAATGCAGGCAGGTATAACAGACAAATACAAGTCTGAAAGGTGCAACCTAAATATAAATTGGGCGTTTTGTTATACAAAACCTGTGGTAAATGTAGAATATTTTCCTGTATGTAAGTAATGTAGGCTTGGCACCGAAGATTCTTATCTTCCATAAGATGATCCAAGAAGTTGAAAGACCATAATTGCTATTGGCAAATGAGAGCCGTCTTGAAGTATCGGAGTGTTTCGAGAGGAGATTGAAGGGCAGCAATACTGCTCCATAGAGCATCCAACAATGTTCAGGACGATTGACGTCATCTCAACCATAGTATTCTGACATGATGCTAGACCTCCGTTACGTCACGCGATCAGTCTTTTCAACAGTACTGTTACGAAGATTTAATACTAGAATTTGAGGCAAAATATTAAATCTCATTCGCAACATTTTTCATTTTCCGTTTTTTTCTACAAGCGTGGGAAACTTTTATCTTCGTCACCCCAGTTAGGAAGTATGTTCTTTTATGTTTTCTCAGTGGCGCCTTGAAGACGTTTTCTCTAAAGGCCATCTACAATAGAATGACAATAGAAGAGCCATTTCCAATTTTCGTCTTTGTGCTTGAAGCTTCGTCCAGGGCAATTAGCACCTTTGCCATCTTCACTTCAAAGTCACCGAAGGGAACGTGGGAGTCGTTTAATTTCAGCTTTGAGCTTTGTGTTTCCTTTATTCCACGGTAAAGACCGCAGTTTTTATGGAAGCGAAGAGGGTGAGTTTGCCTAGACAGTCAACGCGAGATGTTAGAAGGAAGCGCTGCAAGACGAAGGCAAAAACGCCTTAGGTAGGGGCAGGACGTCTTAAGCTAGCCGGAGGGAATTGAGGTTATACATGCGTGCACGGGAGACAGACGAGTGAATGACTGATAGTGATAACGTAACCAAAAGCGGTTTCTGAAAAAGAATGTTTGCTGAAAGAGTGACCCAAAATGGAGCCTATGGACAACACTCTTCGATTAAGTCAAAGAGAAAAATAAACTTATTTAAGAGATAAAAGAATTGCATGAATATTTAAGCGTCCTATTATTATTATTATGTACCTCAAGAAACAACAAGTTAACAAAGGTATTTAATTACCACCAAGTTAACAGTCCCTTAAAACAGGAAAATGTTACACTTTGAATGTTCTTTCTGTTTTGTTGATCATGAACGACCTTTGAGAAATGAATACACGGATTTATAAATAATTGAACGATGTGTTACCTTTTACATTTTTGAGATGCAAATCTTGGAGAATAGGGTCAAAATCGGAGTTTTAGAAAAAGAGTTATCAGGAAAAATGCAATTTACTTTTACGCCCCCTAGCGGAAAATCTATGCGTAATTTGAAAAAGTAACTATGTCTAAAATAATCTTCGACATAAATGGAATCGAAAGATAAAAAAAAATTTCAATCGGATGTTTAGAAGAAAATATGTGGAATAAAACGTATTTTCGAATTCGACATCATCTGCATTTACGCCCTCTACCGGCGAAATTGTACATCGCAAAAAAAAAAAAACGAAAAAAAAAATTATTTTCATATTTCAAGCTTCTGAATGCAAAAAGAATTTTTTAAATCGGAATAATAGTTGCAGAGATATCGTGGGTACAGACGGACGGACAAACCGATAACAGAAGCCCTACCTTTTTTTACAAAAGACGTGCTAACGAGCGAAATGAGGAAAGGTTTGCTCAAATGATTAAGGTTTCCAAACGAGATTTAGTGTTTTGACCCAGGAGTAAAATGTAACGACAAAGTAATTTTTTTTCAAATGTCTTTCGTAGACGAAGCATATTTTTTTGGGTGAACACTTAAAGGAATCTAATATAATGCATCAAATTTCTAGGAAGGAAGACTAGCCACAGAGTTCAAATAAATATACCTATAATTTTATAGGTATATTTATTTACTGTACAAAGGTATGTACAGAATTTCATCTGGGATACAAAAACCTGAAACAAAACACAGAAGTTTTAAGAAAGGGAAATGCAGAAACGCACAATAACAAATCGATTTTTTTCTCCCACAAAAAAACAAATTTTTGAAAATAACTTTATTTAGCCTCTGGCAAGACATGAATATTCATGTAGCTTCCAAAGAGAATGACTTAATAATAAATATTTCAGTTTTTCCTTTATTAGCAGATTTTATTTCTCTTCTATATCTGTACAGCGGAGAAGCGTCCGCCCCTCCCCCATCCTCTTTTTTACTAAGCCTTCAACTTTAATTAAGTTAACGCATTACAAAATTAAGACTTGTTCAAAGCTAATCCCCTGATATTGAGGTAAGCAACACTTTTCTAGATTATGAACAAGAAAAAAGAAAGGCATTAATTATCCCATTTTTATCATAGCAAATAATAAGAAAAGAACAAAAGGTGCCGTCTCTTTTTTTTCCTTCAGGAAAGCTGATAACAGTTGAACGAAGGGGAGGAAATATACTTTTCGCTCTGTTTTGTTCAGACTTGCATTCGTATCTTGCTTGATTAATTTAGTTCGAGCTTTTGAGGTTTAGCTTACAAGATTGACAGTGTCGTTAGATAAACATGAAATTTATGCTAATGGAGTTCTTAGATTGTTTCCTGTCATAGGCTTCTTTTTCGTTGCTTGAATGATTTGTTTTAAGTTTGAAAATTATTTATAAAATCCCATGGCATGAAATTAGAAACAACAACGGAGCGTGTGATTACTTAAAACCAGAGTAACACCATCGTAAACTCTGCCCCAATAGCCGTCTCTGCATAAAAAAACTCGAAATTTTAATATTTTGCATATTCCAGAACACGAAGAACAGTAACAGCTGAAATATTGTGTCAGCGTACAGAAGATACCATGTGTGTTCTTTGAGTGTGTTACGAGATTATTTAAATATTCCCACCAGATAGTTTTTCGTAAATGCTTCTGAGTGAACTGAAATTTTATGGACATAATGATACAGATGAATGATACACATGATGGCAAAAACGGAGTTCCAAGACAATTACAGAGGGATCTGTGGCACGGAGTCAAGTTATGTTCAATAGCGCGTCGCACCGCCTCGTGCATGTTGCAGTACGGTCCGCCATGGAGGCGAACAGACGCCTGATGTTGTCCTGTGGCAGACTGGCCAACACGTGTTGGACGGTGTGCTCCATATCCGGGATAGTGCGGCACGGCGGCAGCTGGCGTTTCAACTGGTTCCACACATGCTCGATAGGGGACATGTCCGGTGACCGGGCAGGCCATGGAAGTGTCTGGACATGACGTAAGCAGTCCTGGGCAACCCGAGCCGAGCGCGGACGGACATTATCCTGTTAGTATAGCGCAACTGGAATCCCGCCCAGGAATAGGAGCACATGGAGCCGTAGGATCTCATCCACATGCCGCTGGCCCGTCAATGATCCACGTACCGCTACTAGAGCTGATCGGCTATCGTAGGGTATGGCTCCCCAGACCATAATACCTTCAGTGGGAGAGGTGTTGCGCTCAATAGTATGGTTGGGATTGTGCCTTTGACCGGGGGACCTCCATACCCGGACACGATAATTAACTGTCCCAAAAATCGATAAACATTACACGTCGCCAGTCTGTGGCGTTCCACGCCGCTCTGGCCTTGAACCACTGCATACGGATCTGGCGATGTTCCGGTGTTAGTGGCAGCACACGTAAGAGGCGCTGGATTGCAGATTCGCTTCCTCGAGGCGTCAGGAAATGATTATGGGGCACACAGGGCCTGTATAGCGGACCGGATCTCCATGGAATCTGTTCGTACCTTGAGCACGAGCCGTCGATCCTCTCTTCCGGTGGTCCTCCTGGTCCGTCCGGAGCCGCTCCGCCGTGTAGCAGTGCCGTCACGTACCCACCGCTCCCAACACAGTCGGACGGTATGGTCAGAACGGTCCCCGTGGAGGGCTATACTGCCTGCCGACCACCCTGCGGTTTTCAGCCCCATAATCAGGCCTCTCTCAAAGTCCGTAAGTTGGGTAAATCGGCGTCTCTGGCGTCTACCCGGCATTATTTTCACTCTGCACTCTTGCTTGCGTCGGCTGGTGCTTTTCGCTTTCATGAGGCATTGACTACACGCTGGTTTATAAGGCTGCCGGTTCGTGCTTGTAGCTCCCCCACAGGGTGTGAGATCATGCGCAATCGCACCAAACTTTGCATACTAGCACAAACTCTAGCTATCGTGCATACTAGCACAAACTCATTTGCATACTAGCACAAACTCTAGCTATTTGCAAATCTAGGTGCGCAAATTTTATTGTCCGTGAGTGTATGTTGAATTCAGGTGGACGCGTGTATTTAATAACGTTGGTTGGGAACTACAACTCACTGCGGAACTGAATATTTAAAACGGATTTGTTACCATGCTAACTCATGCTTTTCCGTATTTATTTACTTATATGTATATTATTTTTTTGCTGATGCATTGGCTTAAAGCATATTAATTTGAATACAATGACATGGCAAAATTAAACATGTAAACGCATATTTTTCTGCGTATGTGATTTATATGTGTGTTCATTCATTTTGGATTCATTGAATTTACGATGTATGAGATTAAATTAATTATAACCGCTGATCATAATAACACGAAACGTATTAGATGATTGCGTCATACAGCTGCTACGCCATACGGTGACATAATTTCTTCGGGGATGCAGTTTTCAGTCACTTAACGCCTGTCCGAAAACACAAAAAGTTAAGTCTGACGTTACAAATATTGTCTCTCAGGTGTCGCTAACGGCGATGACATGCATTATACACAATAAACAGCGCACGTTTACCGAAGGTGTAATTATTAAGCAACTGTTGGAATTGATTTAATTTCATTCTGTTTTATACCAGTCCTTTTTAGCCGGTTGTATCTGGCGAAGTTATGTATTTACTACGTATGCACAACATGTCAGTATCCAAATGCTTCTGATAACGAACGCACAGTGCATAAATTAGCATGGGCGACTGCTTATAGCCTTTTGAGTTACTCATGGTGATAATTTTTTTGATTAGAGGTTTAACGACCACCCTGAGCAGCTCAGTGGACTATAAGCAGTCTCCCGTTTCTAATTTAGGGTCCCTGGTTCCAGGGAAGGGAAAGAGCCAGTGCCGTAAGACAAACACAACATCCATGCCTCACAGGATTCGAATCCGGACCCCTTTCGGACGAGATGGTGATAATTAAACCCCGAAATAAAATCGAAGTGAACAGACAATTACAAAAGCAGAACATTTGAGAGTTCTTGACTTGTTATAACATTTTCAGTGCAATTACTTGCTCAGCTGTATTTTATGGAATTTATAAATACTGGATAAAGACTAATGCATTTTACGTAAAACATTAAAATAACACCATACGGCATTTACTTACATTGCATATCACATCAGGCATGGAACTTCAGCACGTTTTACCAAGCTCACTAATTTCTGTACGAAGCGCAAAGATACTATTCATTATTAGTTTAGGCTCATCTGCGTAAAAGTTTGGTTGTTCAGCTTTCATTTATGTTGTGGAAATCAATACTTGATTGAAAGCGTTCTCGCATAAATGAGCAGTTATTATGATTCAACCTGTTGAGACAGATGGAGTTATGCGCTACGGAGATTTTCCTCTTTAACGGAGTTTGTGTCAATGAAATGCACGTTTCATCAGTTCGAAAGCTTTAATTAGGCGTACACTTCGGAAATCTTTAGAGATTTGAAATGGGGATAACTTGGCAGTTATAGAAATTCTTCAATTATGAACGGTATGGTTTCCCGTTTTCAAATTAGTAATCACAACTGCGTATAATTAATCCTCTTTAGAGCCTTTCATTAGAGACTGTACGAATGAATAGAACTGCCAATAGCAAGTTGAGTCTCGGACTGAATGGTCACGACCTTTGAGAAAAAAAAATTAAATTTCGAATAAGCCATTGCATGTAAATGTCACATGAAACCTTCTAGATCGACCAAAGCTTCCCAATCTTTTAGAACCGCGATCCAATTTTTAGAATGACAAACTTTCGCGACCCACCTAGCTTTTAATGGACATGAGTAGGGGAGGGTTTTTTTTTAATTTAATTATATTGGGTATATAAATAAGTCTTGAAGGATTTGAGTTGAACAAAACACGTTGTTGGAGAACAGAAACAATATTTTAATATTAATCGAAGTATGCTCCCTCTAAAGCTACAACTTTACCCCATCTTTCGGGCAGTGAACGTATGCCCCGAAGGAAGAATTCCGGTTCCTTGGAAGAGATCCAGTTGTCCAGCCAATTTTTGATGTCTTCATAAGAACTAAACCGTTCTCCAGAAAGTGCTGAATGCATCAACCGGAACAAATGGTAATCCGATGGCGCAATATCTGGCGAATATGGCGGGTGGGGTAGAACCTCCCAGTCAGATCCTTCTAAGTACTTTTTCACAGGTCGGAAAACATGTGGTCTTGCGTTGTCATGCTGTAAGATGACTTTGTAGTGTCTATTCTCCCATTCCGGCCGTTTTTGCGAGAGAGCTCGTTTTAAACGCATTAATTGGGTTCGATACCGATCACCAGTAATAGTTTCTGACGGTTTCAGTAGTTCATAGTGAGTCACACCCTTCTGGTCCCACCAGATACACAGCATTACCTTTGAACCATGGATATTGCGTTTTGGCGTTGAAGGACCTGCTTCACCCGGTTTCACCCATGCTTTCTGTCGTTTAGGGTTATCGTACCATATCCATTTCTCGTCGGCAGTAATAAGATTGTGCAAAAAACCCTTTCTTTTTTGCCTTTAAAGCAGCAATTCGCAAATGGTTTTTCGACGTTCAAGGTTTCTTTCCCGCAAAGCACGTGGAACCCAATTCCCTTCTTTTTGCACCATTCCAATGGCAGCTAAACGTTGTGAAATGCATGGTTGACTAACATTTAGTGCTTCTGCTAGTTTTTTTGGGGGGTCTGGCACGGATCCTCGTCGAGTAAAGCTTCCAATTCGGCATCAGCAATTTTTTGGGGTGGTCCAGAACGTTCTTTATCACTGACATTGAAATCGTTCCTTTTGAATCGTCTAAACCAGGGGTGCACAACCTTTTTATAAGGGGGGGCCAAGTTTATTTTTACATAATAAGTGGCGGGCCGCAAGTTACCTTTTCACATAGGCACTTGCCAAACCCTACCGCTAAAGCTAATTTTACTATTATCCGAATAACCTATTTTACCAGCAGACAAAAAATGTGTTTCAATACCATTTTTGTGTCCTCTAAATGGTTTAAATCCATTTTTGAAGTTTTTTGGCAAATTGCGTTATTAAGGTATCAAATTACTGATTTACAATCAACTTACTCCTAATTGGAAAAGGTTTAGGGGTATATAAAATAAAATAATACTATCACAAGGTTGTAAAATTTTTATTTTTACAAAAAACAGAATTCTTAACATCAAAGTATATAAAAAATTAAAATCAGTATATCGTCAAACTGACCATCAAATCAAGTAGTAGCCTAATGCTCCTAATGAGATGCTTAGCATTGTTTATTTTTCAATAGTCTGTCAATATCAGGTTCAATGTTAGAGATGGTAATGCGCAAGTTTCCCTCCAGTAGTGTATCACTTAAACGGGAACGACACTTTGACTTTATTTGTTTCATCAAAGAAAACGATTGCTCGCATAAGTAGGTACTTCCAAACAACGTTGCCGTTTTTAAAGCATGATCTTTGAGCAATTTCATTTTTTTCGGTAAGTAATTTTTGTAAAATTCTAGGAGAGAAACTTCAGAGTATTTTGTTTTTAACTCATTGTTACACTGAAGATCAATTAATTCCATCTGGAAATCTAGTGGCACTGACGCAACGTCAGTAGTGAATGGTAGAGAAAACATATCAAACAAAACCTCAAATTTTCTTATATCTTCAAATCGTCTTTTAAACTCATTGTGAAGGTCCACTACAAGAGATGCATATTTAGCCACATTTACATGGAATTCAGAACTTTCAACAAAACTTTTCATTGTTGGAAAAATTTGCTAGTTAACGAAACATTTTTATAATTTTCTTATTTCAACTAGGGCCTACAATAATGGGAAAAAATCTCATCATTCACAATATATATATTCACGTTTTCAATAGTATAAAATATTTATCCGCGGGTTGTGCATCCCTGGTCTAAACCAATACTCCCATGTTTTTATGGATGGGGAATGTTCACCATAGATTTCTGACATTAAGCGATAGCTGTCGGCAGCACTTTTCTTGACAATAAAGTAATGCACTAACACTTCCTGCAAATGCTGTTTGGTCGGGATGAAATTTGCCATTTTCCATCGAGTAAAACAAATACGTCTTCGCACCTCAATCGAACGTCGTATACTGGCTCGGACAGCTGGTGTCTCGTACAGCGATATTGCAGTGTTGACACCTTAAAATATATGCGAGCAGTAATAAGTACGACACTGAACTGAAATCTCTCAAAATTTATTAATAAACCAAATACTTTACTGCTGTGCTTTAATTTACTTTTGTATGCAACTTTAAAAAGTCTAGCCTAATTTTTTAATTTAATTATTTTTATTACTGTCTTTGAGTATAATTTTGCGAGAGAAAAACTAATCTATTTCTCATAATAAGGCATGTGCGAATGGTGATCATGTTTTCGGTTTCTGTTGACATTGATGTCCACGTCTGTGAGAGTCATTGTCAGGTGCAAGGAACTTGACAACTGCATGCAGATTGTTTCCAAATTTGGTTTTGATAAGTTCTTCGGGAAAACGTTTTTCTTACCAAAAATCCAATTTCACAGAATTACGGGGATGTGAAAGAAAGCAGCACCTTCCAAGTTTGAGTGGAGAGTTTCGATCCGTTTGTTGAATACACAGCCAGAATTGCGTCATTCTTTTTTTCCGACAGAAAATCATTTTTAACGAACGAGGTGTTCTCGGACATATCGAAAAGTTCTTCGTCAGTCTTTGTCAATATCCCAGTTGTCATGTCGTCCTGAAATTGATTCGCAATCTAGTTCTTTTGATGACAGATTTTCATCCCCTTAAGGAAGTAACAATTAAAAATTTCTTTCAACGAGTTCAAATGTGCGGAAGTTACGCCATCAGCCGGTTTACTCCTCATTTTAGATGGTAAATGTTTCCAAATATTTGTGCTTACGGTCTTCAATGCTCTTCTTCCACAACACAGTTTTTTTTTATGAAACCTTGAGTTTTATTATCGGCTACGAATTGAGTTCGTTTAATTTCGAAAATATGTGTGCCAAATACATGAGCTTCAAAACATACCTTTCTACACTGCAGGCCACCCAAAATGCAACACCAAGAAGGAAGCATCCGATTGACCTGAAATTCGCAGCATGCGTCGCCCGCGAGAGAACATGCAAACGATTAGCATTGCAGGGCATATGCAAATCATGTGCGCCCGGCACGCCACCGAGAAGCACTATAAGAAGGGTGCCCCAAAAGGCGGGGTGTAAGTAGTGGAAGTGTGTTGTGCTGCTGGACCTGTGCGTGGGAAGCTTCCTGGTGCCTCGTCGCAGAATACGGCAGTCATTCCAGCACGTTTCGGAGTTCGACAGAGGACGAATAGTAGCTTATCGCGACAGCGGTTTATCGTACCGAGACATCGGAGCCCCTGTGGGACGACATCCAGTCACAGTGAGGTGAGTATGGATTCGGTGGGTGCAGGAGGGACGGACGGACCGACGTGAGCGATTGCCGCAGCCGCTCCACACCACCGAACGAGAGGACCGGCATGTTGTGCGGCGGTCATTGACGGCTCCCACCGCCACATCACGAACGTTAGCGCAGGAATTAGGGAGTGTTGCGCAACAACCTGTGTCTGCACGTACCGTTCGACGTCGTCTGCAGGAGCGGGGACTTGTCGCACGGCGTCGATTGCTCCGATTACCATTGACGTTATACCACCGGCGAGTGCGGTGGCAGTGGGCAGTTGAAGGCCGCACCTGGACTAAGGAATGGCAGGTCATTGTCTTCTCCGGCGAATCCCGCTTCTGCTTGCAACACCACGATGGTCGGATCGGCGTGTGGCGGCACCGCGGCGAGAGACTGTATGACGCCTGCATTATGCATCGCCATACCGGTCCGTCGCCTGGCGTTATGGTTTGGGGCGCAATTGGATATGACACTCGCACCCCTCTGGTACGCATCGCCGGTACACTCCGACGTTTTGGAGCCTGTAGACCTCCCTTACCTTCAGGACCTGGCAGCGGCCACGTTTCAACAGGACAATGCGCGCCTGCACGTGGCACGCATCGAGCCGCAATTCCTCACGGCCCACTAGGTGTCACTGCTGCCGTGGCCCGCGTGTTCTCCCGATATGTCCCCCATCGAACACGTCTGGTCGCTGATCGGCAACCGAGTGGCTCGGCAAGCACCACCCGCTGCTACGCCTGATGAACTGTGGTAACGTGTGGAAGCACGTGTTACTATCTCGTGTCCTTCTTGGTGTTGCATTTCGGGTGGTCAGCACTGTATTCTCAAATAATAAAATTTTAACACATCAAAATTATTTCGCGGCTCACCAAAAATCGGGTCGGAAATCACAGTTTGGAGAATGCTGTTCTAGAACGCCCCAATGCGACAGCGATATCTTTTAAATTTGCAGACAACACTTTATGCTGAGAACAATCATATAGTCATTTACTAGGGTTGTGTGAAATCAATTGCATAAGAAACCGGACATTTCAGTTATGCTTACCACTACAGAACATGAATCATGTTTTTCTTCAGTATTCCACAGAGAAGGAGACCCGGAGATAAATCTCTCATGGAAACTAGTGGAAACACTGGTCGGCATGAAAATTGGCCCTGACACCATTCCTGCTGATTCTTATGTAAAACGACCTCCTCAATCCTAATATGACCCCTGGTTTTCCCCATCATCCACCGTTTTCGGGGGAGGCCCCCACCTAATTTTATCACTTTCCGATAATTTGGAGGGATGAAAAGGATTATTTTAGCCTTTACATTTCTTCTGAGGGGCTACAGAGGTGAAAAGTTATAAAATAATCCTTTTTATATAAAAAGGATTATTCTATAACGGCTTCAGGAGGTCGTTTTGCATAAGAATCAGCAGGAATGGTGTCAGGGCTCGAAAAAAAAAAATGTTTTTTTGCCGACTAGTGAAATCAATTGGCCCCGAAGATCTCAATAGAACAACACTCCCCAGCCGACGTACATGGAACTAATGCACCGTAGCACTAAAAGTCTAGTGATTTTTTTTTAAGAGTTACAACTTACTCCGCGATACTGTTTAATATAGCTATTGGTATGGTATCGCGTGACAGACGTCGACGTAGTTTCATGTCCTACTACTGGGGCATTATTTGGAGAACGAGAGTTGAACCTCTGTCTCTTCTCCCTTGTGCCGTCTTCTAGAAGAAAAGATGTTGTTTAACATGGAAATGACCATTTACACCGACAAGCGGGAAAACTATTCGTAGGGAAATGCTTAAAATTGAAAATTGCTCTGAAACGTATCTCTCTCTACCTGTTCCAAAATGATTTATCACGTTGTAGTGTTTTAATTACCCGGACGCTCGGATAATAATGGTCGATTTGGATGGTGGAAATGAAAGGGACTTACCTCATAGCATACAACCATGTTTTATTCAAAATAGGAGCCTTCAGCAGCTAGACACACATCTGCTCGCGAGTAACAAGTGCTTCAGTGCCAGTCTAGAAGAAATTTGGTTCCCTGGATGCAAGAAAGTCCCGGAACGTAATTCCGCCTTCTCTCGGTTTTTGGAGGTCTTGTCCTTGAGGCAATTGCGAGAACAGTTAAAAATCGGTTGGTGCCAAGTCAGGGGAGTAGGCTGAATCTGGTAGGGTTTCGAACCTCAGTTTGTGTAGTTTCTGTTTCGTCATTTGTCTCGCGTTGTCTTGAAGGAGGATCGGACCGTTCCTGTTCACCAAAGATGACGGTTTGCAATACAATTTCTGGTGCATTGGGTCAATTTCTTCACAGTATGTGACTGAGGCAATGATTTCACCAGCATTCAAGAACCTGTAGTGTATGGCACCATGGAAAGTCCACCACACTGTCAACAAAACCTTTGGTGTCAACCTTGATTTAGGATGTTGTTTCGATGATTCACCATGGTTCAGCCACTGTCGAAGATCACTTACGGTTGTCGTATGGCACCCACTTTTCATCATAGGTTACAATGCGATCAAGTAGAGGCTCTTTTTTGTTGAGAAGCAGAAGGTTACTGCACATCTCAAACCATTGTTGTTTCTGATGCTCCGCGAGTTCGTGTGAGACCCACGTATCGAGCTTCTTGACCTTACCAATTTGGTGGAGATATTCGGAAATGGTTGACACCGACACATTGTACTGCTTGGCGAGTTCTCTGACTATGACGCGAGAATTTCCCTCCACATTTGCCTTTAGAGCACCGTTATCATTGACCGAATGTTATCCTCGTCCCTTCCATCTCCTAGGCTTGTGTGACTGGAACAAAACTTTTCAAACAACCGACGAACAGTACGTCCAGATGTTACCTCCTCGCCCCCATGCCTTAAACACGTTACAGTAGGTTTGGGCCACATTACGACCCAATATGGATTCATGAAGCAGAATCACTCCTTCCTAACATGTTGTACAGACCACTCCCACACGAGTAGCAACGACTGCAGCTCAGCCAATTATGGCGGGTATGTGGCGTCTCAGTCGCCTTTTAAGAATGGCGATGCGAGCGGGTTTGTCTCCAAAAATTGTGGGCGAGTTGAACGTGGCACCTCAGAAAATGGGCCATTATTTTCCGAAATATCTGACATTTTGATGTTGTAATTTGTTAATTGCTTCCTATCTTTAACTAATCATTCGTTGAACACATAAACAATTAAGTCTGACTAATTAAAATAATAGCAGCGGTCAAAAGAATCAGCACTTACGTTAAATTTTAATTGGTTTTTACTCACAACATGAAATAGTAACGAAATGTAAGTAGAAGCCACAAATACGCTTTATCTGTGCATAGCTTTCAACTGACTATCATAAATTGTACGTCATCAGGTTATCGTAACAGCAGGCTTATATAAATTTAACAAACATAGCGTTCACTACAATATATCCCCAATCTCCTCTCTTTTTACTCGCTTTTCAACTCTCAACACTCCTTTTATCTTTCCACCTGGGGCTTTATTTGCATTTGAGTCACATGCATGCCATGCCGTTCAGAAAAGTAATGTGTCATTCAGTAGGAAAATATTTAACCAAGTAGTAAAGAAATTCTCATAGGAAACAGGAACTGAAAAGGAAGGTCAATTTAGAGGCATACACCATAGCGTCCTAATGGAAGTTCTGTAGAGTCTCTATTAACACAAGACAAAAAAAATAGTTGTTTTTCCTTTACTAGTTTAGAGGTTTAACGAACACCATGAGTAACTCATATAAACTCCCACTGCTATCTGTGAATCATAACCTTATGCATCTGTGAATCCCACTGCTATCTGTGAATCATAACCGCTGACCAGAGTGAAGGTCACGTTGCCCTCAGCAGCACGTTGATAGCTTCGTGATCTGAAGCATCCAGCACGAAATCCTCTCTTCTGATGGGACATTGAAAGCAATCCGGCAAAATGCATTCACGTGTGTATGTCAGTCAAATCACACGCCCGCACAACGTCAGTGACAGCAAATTTCATTAACACTCGATCACTGCCAAGCCGCTGCTGTACGCAGCCAATATTCATGTATATGTATGAGTATCGAAAAAACAATAGAAAACTGTACTTCAGAAAACATGGAGAGTGTATTATGGTGTGTGTGCACCGTCGTAGATTAGTAAAAGGTATTTTGATTAAATTCAGGATTTCTGCCCTTGTTTTTCTACTTGCATTTCGTTTCATTTAATTGGTACATACCTTGCCCTGCAATTAATATACGAACACCTGCATGTCTGAAAATAATTTTTCTTCAAAAAAGCTTAGTATTGTACACCGAAACCTTTGACACCTTATGGCGGCCTCTAATCTTCGTGTAATACTCTCCATCAAATTTTTGTAAATGTCCACCGATACGTTCTGCCATTCGGCCACCGAATTCGCCACCACTTCTGCTTTTTTTATTGGGAGATGTCTTCTTCAACGCGCCGCAAGATCCAATTCGTCCTAGAGGTTCTCCATAGGGTTCAGGTCAGAACTCTGGTTAGCTAGACCAAGTTTCGACCTTCGTGCCCTTAACCCAATCTGTAACACTAGGAGTAGTATGACATGGTGCGTTGTTCTGTTGATAGAGTTGTGGCAGTACTTTGGCCTTTCCCCAGTGTACTCCCAACACGTTGGTAATGCATAATTGTTCAGTACGTAGTGCTCAGTATTCATGGTTTTGTCCAAATCTATTAACGAGCCCAAGCCGAACCCCGAAATATAGCTCCGAACCACCATGATGATTCCACCAGATTTCATTGTCATGACGATACAGTCCGATAGGTACCTAACTCCCGACATCCTCTCACCTAGGAACGACTATCAAGCTGGCAGACTGTCTACCGCTACTCCTCTGTCCAAAGTACAGTTTTCCTTTGGTATACAGTCCAAGATGGACGATCCTTACACCACACTAAATGGCAAGTGGCATTAGTCGAAATGATTAGCTGCTTTTGGATGTCAACACGACTGTGGTAACCCTTGTCGTGAAGCCTCTTGCATATAATACTTGTACTAAAATTAGTCCCAATAGCCTCACACAGGGTTTGCCTGACTTGACGGACAATGTCACTTTGCGTTCTGAGCAGATAGACCTTTGCAGAGTTCTCCTGTCACGTTCTGTTAGCTTCGGAGGTTTACCACGTCGTTCTTGAAAGATTCAGCCCCATTCCGCTGCCATTTTCATGTCACAAGGACAACCATTGACCTAGGGATCTGCACCACTGCTGAAATGTGCTGCTGCTTGTGTAGCACTATTGTCAATCCACGCTGGAACTAATCTACCTCTGTCTACCGAGGCATCTTAAATTCACATTCGTGCCATTGTTTTGATCAACACTCAACGAGCACAGTTTTAGTTGGGTGTGTCGCTTGGTGGTGCTTGCGTAAGACCGAATTCACCATCAATAGAAGGGTGTCCGGATATTAATTGTAGGACAATGTATTTATCCTCTCATACGTTTCTGAAAAATCGGACATTTTCCACTTGAGTTTGTAATTTAGCCTCCCTTTTGCATATTAACAACTTAATTTCCACTTATAGTTGACAAAATGATTTTTTTGGCGTAAATAACAAATGTCGTTTCTGCAGCTTCGACCTACGCTTATAATGGCAAAATACATACATCGAAGAACCAAAATATTACGACCAGCGCGTCTTAATGCAAAGGGAAGCAACTTCAGGTAAACGACGGCGCATGTAGACCCATACAGCACAAAACGTTTCAGATATATATCAATTATGCTACAATTTCTCATTTTCGTTACACTTTCAGAGATAGCTTAGAATTACGTTTCAGCAACATCTATTTTGGAACATAACTCTTTGTACATTACGGTTACGTTAAAAATAGCATTCACAGATACTACTGTTTTATAGTTTTCATTGTACATAATTGCTACCATGATGTTACATTCCGGCGATATTTAAGATTTTTGGTTTGGCAACGGCGTACATACGCATGCTCATTTATGCCATTTCGCCGAAGCACTCCCGTAGTCGTTCCATGTGCTACTGGGATATTCTTTGGTGATACTGTCGTACTCGTACTCGAGTTAGCTAGTTAGTGTACAGTTAGCTAGTTAGTGTCCGTCCTTAAGTTTTGCACGCCAGGGTATAATATCTTAGTACGTTTGTTGGTTTTGAATCAGAAAAACAAATCTCAATAAAAGTAGTTCATAGTTTGTAAAGGTAGAAAAAAATAATGTTGATATATTGAGAAGTTTAACGACTACGCAAGTTTTGAAAAAAATAAATTAGATATACACTGCTGGCTACCCAAATTGCAACACCAAGAAGGACACGAGATAGCAAAGCCCGATTTAGTAGACACATAACAACAGATACATAGATGAAACGATTGAGCTTACAGGCCCGTGCGACTTGCGGAACACACCGACATCAATAGTTCGTGTGGCCCACATGGCTGGCAATAACGGCATCGAACGAAAGAGGCTTTGGATGTGGGCTTGGGGTATGTCGGTCCAGGCTGCTTCCACACGTTGCCACAGTTCATCAGGCGAAGTCGTGGGTGGTGCTTGCCGGGTCACCCGGTTGCCGATTAGCGACCACACGTGTTCGATGGGAGATATATCGGGAGAACAGGCGGGCCACGGCAGCAGTGACACCTAGTTGCGCGTGAAAAATTGTTGCACAATGCGTGTCACGTGCGGGCGCGCATTGTCCTGTTGAAACGTGGCCGCTGGTAGGTCCTGCAGGTAAGGGAGGACTACAGGCTCCAAAACGTAGGAGATGTAGCGGTGGCTGTTGAGTGTACCGGACATGCGTACCAGAGGGGTGCGGGTGTCATATCCCGTTGCGCCCCAAACCATAACGGCAGGCGACGGACCGGTATGACGATGCATAATGCAGGCGTCATACAGTCTCTCGCCGCGGTGCCGCCACACGCGGATCCGACCATCGTGGTGTTGCAGGCAGAAGCGGGATTCGTCGGAGAAGACAATGTCGTGCCATTCCGTATTCCAGGTGCGGCGTTCAACGGCACAATGCCGCCGCACTCGCCGGTGGTGTAGTGTCAATGGTAATCGGAGCAATGGGAGCCGTGCCACAAGTCTCCGCTCCTGCAGACGACGTCGAACGGTACGTGCTGCCACAGGTTTTTGCGCAACACACCCTAATTCCTGCTCTAACGTTCGTGATGTGGCGGTGCGAGCCGTCAATGCCCGCCACACAACATGCCCGTCCTCTCGTTTGGTGGTGTACCGTGGCTGCGGCAATCGCTCACGTCGGACCGTCCGTCCCTCCTGCACCCACCTAATCCATGCTCGCCTCACTGTGGCTGGATGTCGTCGCACATGGTCGCCGATGTCTCAGTACGATAAACCGCTGTCGCGATAAGCCACTATTCGTCCTCGGTCGAACTCCGAAACGTGCTGGAATGACTGCCGTATTCTGCGACGAGGCATCAGGAAGCTTCCCACGCACAGGTCAGGCAGCACAACAAACTTCCACTACTTACACCCCGCCTTCTGTGCATCCTTCTTATAGTGCTTCTCGGTGGCGTGCCGGGAGCACATGATTTGCATATGCCCTGCAATGCTAATCGTTTGCATGTCCTCTCGCGGGCGACGCATGCTGCGAATTTCAGTCCAATCGGATGGTTCCTTCTTGGTGTTAAGGTTTCTGCAACATTACTGCTACATCCGCAACGTATCTGAAAACAGGGCCGCTGGTGGCCTAGTGGTCAGCGTTCGTGACTGCCGTGGAGATAACCTCAGGTTCGATCCTGGGCAGATACGAACGTTCGAACCATTAAATACCCACCGTGCGTCGGACGGGCACGTTAAGCCGTCGGACCCCGGTACTGGCCCCTCGGTAGTAAATAAGGGCGTCTTCTACCTCGCTTCCGTGTGACTTTCCTATCGGTCACTCTAGCCCAAATCTCTTTGCTTCCTATTTCTAAGGGTTGTTTAAGACCTGGGGTCAGACACTCCCTTCCTAAAATCCTCTACATTTAATAAAAAAAAAGTATCTGAAAAGTCTCAATATTTCAGTGCTACGTACTTGTAACATATACGAAATATTCTGTGCTGTGTGGGGGAGGTCATGAAACGATATAAATAATATTTGATACTGAGATCTGTTAAACAATGTTATTCGTGTTCTTCACATTGAACGACAGCGGATTTAAACGAGTTTGACAAAGGCCAAACTGTAATGGCCGGACCACTGGGTCAGGGCATTTCCGAGGCGGCAAGGCTTGTGGATTGCTCACCGTCAGCGGTGGTTAATACTTTCAAAAAGTGGTCCAAGGAGAAAACATCGTGAACCGCCGGCAAGGAGTGGGGCAGCCACGGCTCATCGATGTCAGAGACGACCGAGGGCTATTCGCGTACAGTCCACAGAAAGTATATTGTGGCTCAACTCGACCGGGGTTTCAATACTGAGGACGGGAGTACAGTTTCACAACACAGAGTACATCGAACCCTGCTAGAAATAGGGCTGCGTAGCCACAGACCACTCCGAGTGCCCATGGTAGACTCGACTCACCGCTCAACGCATCTACAAATGGCCACGCCAACATCAAAACTGGACATTGAATGATTGGAAGAAGGTTGTCTTGTCCGATGAATCTCGTTTCCTATCGCACCATTGAATACGTAGAACTGTTTTTCGTGGTCGTTCCAGAACTTCTCGGTAGAAGATCTTGTTAACGGTTTTAGCTTGTGGGACAAACACCCTGTGTGCCCGTGCTTCACGAAAAATAAAATTGGTGAACATTGACTTTATTTTGGATTTGCTGTTTGTTGTTCTCTTTGGACGCGGTGCCATTTTGGGTGTGCTGTTTTCACACTGGCGTTTTGATTCAGGGCTTATTCAAACATCTCGTCGGTTGTGACGCACTTAAAAAAAGGATCTGGCTCAATTTCAAGACCCTGGAGGAAGTCCTCACACACAGTCTTGCGGTTTTCCTTTTGCGCGGAGGTGAGGATTTTTGGCATAATTTTGGCGCAACTTTTCTGCATGCCCCAAATGCTCTGTCAAAGTGAAAGACAATAAAAATAAAAAAAATAAAAAGTGAACTCCGTTTATTAGGCGTAGAAAATAAGGGAAACAAAAGATGCTAGCTTTCACTACCTCCGGGTAGCTTCATCAAAGTTTCATGCCCGGCTCGATGACTCTTATTGTGTTCATTTGATATCAGTTCTGCTCTCAACCGTCGATAGGGCTTGATAAGACCTCGTATCCAGCTTTGAGATGTTGTGAGAGGTGTCCCTGCTCATCGTTTGCCTTCAACTGTTTCCCACGCACCCAAAAAGCTTTTGTGCTCGGCGTTTGCAACTTTTCGCACGTTTCCATTGCAGTTTTCGCCGACTTTTATACGAAAGTTGATGACACAAGATTACTCGATATTCCTCTTCTCGATTTTGTTGACGTAGCCAACGAAGACACTGTTCTTTTCTTTACCATCACCCGGCGCCTTACTGAAGAAGATACTCTGAATCTTGTTGTTTTGGAAAGGTCAACACTGCAAGAAGGTTTTGACAACCTATTGTTCCACACCAGGTTTTAAAAACGTAATCTCAACACTTTTGTGACAGACCTCGTAGCATTAATTTCTGTATTAATTACCCCGTTAACCGTTTCGTATTTCATCTTTTGCGTTTTGTCCGACGTTGTCTCACTCTGTTGCTGGCGGAAACATTACACCCAAAGGAACGTTTAACATTTCAGTCGTTTCTATTAACATTCCCAGACAGTTGAGACCAAAATACATGTTCCGATTTTTTTATTGGAGGTTTAACGACCACCGTGAGCAACTCAATGGGCTATAAGCAGTAGCCCGTCCCTAATTTAGGGTCACTGGTTCCAGGGAAGGGAGAGAACCAGTGCCGTAAGACAAACACAACATCCATGCCTCACGGGATTCGAACCAGGACCCCGTTCGGACGAATGATCAGAGGCCATCGCTTAGACCACTGCGCCACCGGGGCGGCTCTGATTTCTCTCAGACGTCCAGATGTGTGCTTCGTATCCTATTCTAATGCATGCAGCTTTAAATCTCATACAACTTTGATCTGTAATCTCCTAACGTTATTTCTTGTTATTTAATGCATAAAGAGTAGGTACGCTCAAGTTCAGGTATGTTCACGTGGTTTATTACAGATCATGATGGTAATATTTCCTAATAATCACTAGCCAAGTGGTTATGGTAGGAATTTTTAGAACGTGCTAGACTGTCTCAAAACTGTTTTCGTTGTTGGTTGCGAAATGCATTGGAGACATTTACTACATCTGGTGACATTTCTCCTCTTCGGAAATACTTAGGAGCAAAGTTTAATAATTTTGCCTTAGTACTTTGTAATTTTTCTCCACGAAATTATGTCTAGACCTCGTGAGTTTGAGAATTTCGAGAAATATTGAGAAAGAATAGGTTTGGGAACACTTTCCTGTTAGTTCTCTACGACGATTCTTCTGCTTTGTAGTCCTGGAGAGATAAAGGGAAAAAACTACCAAACCCAATTTATCCTTCAAATCTGCTCTCTGTTGGAGTTGTGAAACAATCTGAGGGAACTTGTAAACGAGTGAATTCAATTAAAGTTGATTAAGTAATGCGATTAATCGAATAATCTCTAATTTAAATGAGAAAATAAAAGCAACACGAATTGTAACGTACCAGGAGATGTGACGTACCTGCCAGAAGGACGCACACGACATAAAGGCAGATAGGAATCAGAATAAAACGTCCGCGTAGCTCAATTGGTAGAGCAACTTATTCCGGAATGAGGGGATCCGGGTTCGAATCCCGGCGTGGACAGAAATGACGGAGAAATTTACTTCGTTGTAGAATTTTAATTAATGCTGGAAATGCGCAAAAGTTTATGGAAATGTGGATGTTATTTTTGCTCCAGCCTTTATTTGTCTTTTAAAACACTGAACATTTTATTTAAGCTTTTCGCCAGTTTAGCCGCCTTTTTTCTCTTTTTCAATGGCGAGTTTCGGGTTTGGTAACCCACTGAGTTTGGCCCTTTGGTGCATGGTCTCTGCGGTGAACAAGACCTTAACACATTTCAGATAGTCCATGGTGTTGTAATATTAATGTTGCATAGCTTATCTACCATCCAATTTTGGACGGCTATGCGAAGCAAGTGATATTATTGATTACCACTTTGATTTGATGATTTCTATGTTTCCAGTACCAAAATCTATTATTCATGAAATAAGTAAATTAAATTGAAAAAATGCTTTTTTTAGTTGTGCACCAAACGTTAGCTCATTATCGAAGAAACAAAAAGCACGTCTGTTCTTTCATTCCCTCCCCAAACATTCTCAGATATTATATTTCCCAAAAGGAGAGGAGAAATTCGATAATTTTTTTCATATGAATACTCATTCTTAGGAGCTTTGTTATTCTGGCAAGAAATTTAATTACTTGCCTGATTTTAAATAGAGGATTTTATTTCACCGCGGAAACCAGAATTCATATTTACTTCTCCGAAGAAGGATTTTGTGACTTTATAATGAATTAGCTTTATTTTGCTTTCCGCTAAGCTAATTATAATGAATAAGCTCTTTCTACCAGCTAGCTAATGATAATAATGAAGCTTTCCTACTGAGCTTCAAATAGTGAATTCAAATGGTTGTTGTTACTAGTTAATTAAGAACATGAATAAAGTCTCCTGCTAGTAGTGTAGTAATTAGAATGTATAAAGTCTTAACGCTGGTTGTTAATGGTAATAAACTAACGATATAAACCTAACAGCCAGACAGAGGTCTGACAAAAACTATTAATTGAGAAAGACGTACTTACTCAAATCTTTTTTTATTATGCGACTCTTGGTCGTCCAAAGCACACACACACAACTTGTTTCACAATAATGAAGAATCCAACTAATGGCATAGAACGAAACTCTCTCCTCTAGTATAACAACAAACGATCTCCTTATAACAACAAAATCTCTCCGTACAACACCAAACGCTCTCCTCGGCTATCGATGAACGCGATTATATACTAGCTACCACCACGTCATGACTTACACTCATTGCCAGATCTCATTCATCGGGTGAAATAATATTTCGTTCAGTAAGAAGATAATTTACATAGTAAAATAAAATAACCAGAGATAGTAAAATCAAAAGGAAAGTGAATATAGAGTATACGTTACAACTTAATTTGGCAGGTAGCTATAGTGTGAAGTTTGCTGATCAAATATATTCAAGCCCGGACAAATACGTTTTGAGGTTGTTTCCTTGATGAAATCTATTTTTATTAGTATTATCTTTTACCGTGCGGAGCTGATGTCCTCAGTCACTTGAATTGATTTTAATAATACTCTCGCTATATTGCTTCTACTGTCTTATATTTTGTTTCCGTAGTTTCTTAGGCAAAGACTTTAATCACATTACATTTTGGTAAAACCTTTTTCCCTCTTATTACCTGCCAGTTCTTCAAAATGCCAGACAATATCGGAAACACTGCTATATACGTTAAATGTCCTAATATTCTGTGCTTGTAAATCTTCTATTCTCGTTCTTCAGGTGCACTGTTGTTTAGAGACCTCCAGATTCTTCGCTCTTCCTCTAATCAACCAAACCGCAAATTCTGTCTTTCAATGCTATTAAAAGCTTTATTTGTTGTTTATGTTAGAAAAATGAATTTCTTCCCTTTAAGATAATCTTTGAATAACAAAAAAAAAAAAAAACGAAAAACATTTATCCGAATGTGAATAAGTGCCTTCATTTAAAAAAGGCAAACGTAAATCTAAATTCAGTTTGTGTCACACACTGTGATTAGCTCTTTTAACTTCTGTTTTATTTATTCAAGGTTCTGAGGAAAAGGAAAATACATTTATTCCAATGCTTCTAGCAAAAACGACAGAAACATTAAGAAAAAAGCAGACACTTCTAAACTTTCTACGAAGAACATATCTTAGGAAAACAGCTACACGTAAATGAACTTTGAAGAAAAGCAGTTCAGCTGTTGAGACATATTCTTCTTTGAGGTACTGATAATTTAAAAGGTTGTTCATGATTAAATATTTACTGTATTATCGGTAACAAAATATTCTTTAGAAAGCGAAGAATAATTATGACCAAAAATGAAAACGTAAGTTGTGTACACTGAAGAGCAACTGAATTAGAGATACCTGTCTAGTAACGTGTAGCACCACCTTTCGCCCTGATGACGGCGGCGATTCGTCTCGGCATGGACTCGACAAGACACCAGAAACGTTGGGAAGCCATACGGATCCACGACCCCTGAACAAGCTCCCACAGTTCACGAAGATTTGATGGAGGGGATCAGAGCCTCGAACATCTCTCTCGATGAGCTCGATGAGATTGAGGTCAGGTGACCTAGCTGGCCAAGAAAGCGAGGTCACGTCGGTGGAGTGTTCATCCAACCATTCGAATACAATTCGGGAGCGATGGCACGGTGCATTGTCTTGTTGCAGGATGAGGTCCACAGTGGGATGTTGAAGACGCACAAACGGGAGCAAATGGCCGTCTAGGATATCCCGGTAACGTTGATCTGAGAGGGACGATGTCACACGTAACAGGGGTCCTATTTCACTCCACGTAAACAGTCCCCAGACGAAAATGCCACCCCCACCAGCTTGATGAGTACCCTGCTGGCAGGAAGGATCCATTGCTTCATGTGGTTTGCGCTGTACTCGTATCCTGCCATCCGCATGTACCAACCTGAATCTCAACTCATCAGTCCAGGCAACATTTTCCCACATGTCTAGGGTCCAGTGGCGATGTTCCCACGCCCATACTAATATTTGCACCCTGTGCTGTCAGCAGCGGTACCCTCGTGGGACGATGGCTTCTGTACCCCATAGCAAGGAGATGGTTCTGGATGGTGTGGCTGCTTACACGTTTTTGTGCACCAGCGTTAAATTTGCGGGTGATGTTTTGCACTGTGGCCCGTCTATCCGCCGCCGTTACAATGCGAGCTAGCCGACGATGACCGCGCTCATCCACACCCTGTTGTCCACGCCAGGTGGTCCTTGCAGAGATGGTTTTATCGGATTCTATGTACTCACGGTGCACCCGTGACACAGCGGCTCGTAAAAATCCCAGTGCCTGCGCGACGTCCGAGATGGAGTGACCCATTCGTCGAGCCCCGACAATTTTCCCCCGATCAAATGCGCTTAGATCCTTCGTCTTACCCATACTGCGTCCGACTCTTACTGATTCCCGTCGCATCACTCCTTATATTGTCGGATCGCTGCATACGTCATGTCCTTTCCGTTTACAGGGCCGTCCACAGCGCCACATTTGCAAAACACCAGCTGTCTCTAATTCAATTGATCTTCAGTTTATTTAGACCATATTGGAACATCTGAAATAATATCAATAACCAACTCATATACGTATAACATTCTGATAGCCCAGACAGGAAGTGTATATATATTAAAAACCAAATATTACCTAAACTGAATAATACTGGACACTAACTGAATGAAAAATGGGAAAACCTAAAATATTTTTACTATTTTGAATTCTTTCAAGATTGTTAACGGCTTTGGAAATCCAAGACCTACAATTAGAAACTGATATAATAATTGAATTTGAGAAGGTGAGTTTCAAGATGCAACAAAATATTAATCTAAATGCAATTATTAATTTAAAACGTCAAATTCATTATTTAAATTACTTAGTTATGAGATTTTGTTTACAACGTTTTAGGCGCAACGAAGTTGAATACAAACTCTACTGCTATCAATCATCTTCCTTAAAACAAATAGTGTAATTTGCGTGTTGTCAGTTGATAATGCACTGGTGATGTTGGGGGTCATCTGCTGAGAGTTGATGCTACGAACTTAACTTCCACTTCATTCCTCTCAAGTGCGTAGGAACAACTCCCAGACCGAATGTCGCGTGAATTAGTCGCTTCGATAACCTTTTGTTACATACAAATCGTGTACTTGAAAGTATACAATATGAGGTGTCGTTCGATCCCGCTCCCTCTTCTGCCAGAACGGTGCGGCCGCTTTGAAATACGGATTTTCTGAAAGAACTATGTAAGATTTCAGAAATCTCTCCGTCTGTCAAGCTGTTTGTCAGTTTGTCGGTCTTTCCTTCAGGCAGTAAAATTTACATCTCCGTTTCTGAAAACCAAGTGTCGTTTGTGCATAATGATAGACTGACGAAGGGAAGGATAGACATTGATAATATCGCGCGCTTGCATGTGCATATCCCTCACAGAACGATTTTTTAATGTTTGTTTGTGTGTTTAACGACCACCGTGAGTAACTTGATGCGCTATAAGCAGTCGCCCGTCCCTAATTTAAGGCCACTGGTTCCAGAGAAGGATGAGATATATTGCCGGGTATCTCTCACTAAGGATATATCTGTCGTATCTCAAGTTACACAAGACAAAAGAGAAGAAAGGAACTAATTATATAGACCTTATAATACCTTTCTTTATTTTCCTTTCCAAAATCTAATTTTATATACTGAAAGTTGCAGACACAAACAGATCAATTAAGAACTGTGAGTATTTAAACAAAGGTAAATATAATAACAAACACTTAAACTACCAAACATAACTCGGCTCAGAGGAAGTTACAACCTGTTGACAAAACAGTCACAGTCTCTATTGTATATATGAAATACACATGCTGCCATTGCTCACGTAATGGCATTTCTTCTATATCTTACTGACTTGACAGCATGCCAGGAATTTTGGAAACTATGTTTTGCACAATATTAGCAAGCTACATAGTACGATAAAGTTCACCATGGAGCTTGAGCTGAATGGAACGCTTAATTATGTTGACGTTGCTCTTGAAAGAAATGGATCATTCAGTTTCGATTTGTATTATAAAACAGCTGCGGTTCCCAACCTCGTTTGTACAAAGGCGGTAAGCCTCCCCGGTGGCGCAGTGGTCAAAGCGCTGGCATCTGATCATTCGTTCTGTGACGTACCTGCCAGCAGGACGCACACGACATAAAGGCAGATAGGAAGAAGAACAAATGTCTGCGTAGCTCAGTTGGTAGAGCGACTTGTTCCGGAATAAGCGGCCTCGGGTTCGAATCCCGGCGTAGACCAAAAATGGCGGAGAAATTTACTTCGTTATAATGGCGCCCGAACTATCCGGATGAACCGGCAGTTCAAAATCTCGCATTGGTGTGATGTTCTTTCCACACCGCGAGATAGGAAAAATCAGAGAATTCCTTCTCCAGCGCTTCGAAAAATAAAAATGTGTGATGTTGCATTCCACACAACAGATTGACTGGGAGTTCTCAAGTGCACGTTCTACAGTGGATGGCTGCCTGCAACGATTCATGGTCACGGCTGACCCGTGGGCCATGCCCCGGCCCTCTTTCGGGGGAGAGATGTAACGTACCTGCCAGCAGGACGCACACGACATAAAGGCAGATAGGAATCAGAACAAATGTCTGCGTAGCTCAGTTGGTAGAGCGACTTGTTCCGGAATAAGCGGCCTCGGGTTCGAATCCCGGCGTAGACCAAAAATGACGGAGAAATTTACTTCGTTATAGTTCGACATGGGTCCGGGTTCGAGAGATACCCGGATCCATCTGGTACGAATGATCAGAAGCCTGCGCTTGGACCACTGCACATTGTATTTGTTTTACGGCGCTGACTCTCTTCCTTCCCTGGAACCAGTGGCCCTAAATTAGGGACGGGTGACTGTTTATGGCCCATTGAGTTGCTCACGGTGGTCGTTAAACCTCCAATCAAAAAAAAAATCTGTAAGAGTAGAAGTAGCCGAATTTAGTACATGGTTCCATACATATCATAATGTATTCAAGACCGACAGCCTAAATAAAAAGAAAATCGAAAATCTATAATTAAAGGTATAAAGGCCTGATGTAAAAAGGATGATATAGACGGAATATACATGTGGGAAAAATCGCATGTCTCCAGTAAAAAAATCAACTGGAACGAAAATGAGGTATGCAGGATCCATTACATGTATCCCAGGCTTTACATATTAGTTGAAGAATTATGTACGCAAATATAACATCACTGTAGCTATAAAATCAGACTTTTTTGGCAAGTATAATATCTGTTTGCAAATAAGAGACAATGGGAGGAAGAAAAAACGGATATATATACACAATGCCGTTAACATACCCTGACAACACAGAAAGGTTACAGTATATACACTCATCGTCAAAAAAATACTTGCACCCAGAAGGAAACAACCGACAAGAATGAAACTTCGTAGGTAGATTTGACATCGTAAGATATGCAAATGATTCAAATATCACGCTCGGCCGCGCATGTAACGCAAGCAAGGAGTGGTAGTAGCGCTTTGCCTGACCGGCTATATTAGGTCGTCCCGTTGCTCGTGTTGTTGTGTTGGTTTCATCCTTTGTAAGTGGAGTATTCCTCAAAGAAAAGTTCGGAAGGAATTTGAGCAGTTGGAGGAGTTCGAGAGGGGCCGCATCGTTGGGCTCCGATAAGCTGGATGATCGTATCGGCGTATTGCGCGTCTTACCGGTCCTGCGGATATCACCATAGCACGCTGTTTGCGGCAGTGGATAGAACAAGGCACGCAGCAGTAAGAGGAAAGGTCTGGGGGACCTAAACCAAATAACCACGGAGAACGATTACCGATGGGTCGTCCGACATGCTCGGAGTGACCCAACAGCCATAATTGCGGATATTCAGTGAGCAGTGGTGCTCTCCATGCATCGTCCGATTAGTGGTAGACGGCTGTACGATGTACGACTACACGCACGCAGATCGTTACGACAACTGCCCTTATCAGGATTGCATCGCCGCCAAAGACTGCAATTGTGTCGTTCCAGACTGTCACGGACCCACTCAGAATTGCAGCGGATGATCTTCAGTGAGGAGTACCGCTTTTGTCTTGGAGGAGACGACCTACGAATTCGTGTGTGGAGCCACCGTGGTCAGCGCCAAGATGAACGGTTTGTTGTCGAACATCAGACGTCCAGATGGTCTGGTGTCATGGTGTGGGGTGCAATTGCCTACGATGCCAGATCCCATTTGGTGTTCGTTACAGGCACTTTGACAGCCCAATGTTACGTTAATGAGGCCCTGAAACCAGTGGCCCTACCTTTTCTGAACGCTCATTCCGGTGCGATTTTCCAACATAACAACACTCGTCCGCAGACTGCTGCTGTCTCCAGAGCTTGCCGTTAAGGCACTGACACTCTGCCATGGCCAGCCGCATCGCCAGAGTTATCGCCGATTGAAAATATGTGGGATGCTATTGGACGCCTATCCAGTGTCCACCCCTACCGCACAATCTGCAGGAACTGCGTGAAAAGATTCAAACTGCATGGGATGGCTTGTCGCAAGACACCATTAGGAACCTGTACAACTCTATGCCGAGACGTCTAGCATGATGTGTGAGCAAACATGGCGGCCTGACGCCATACTGAGAGATAGTACTTATTGGCGTGTAGCTCAATAAATATTGCCCATATCAGGCTCAATGTTTAATCATTTATTTTTTCTGGTAACCTTTACCTTTCTCCGGAATAGCATTGCAATCTGTCACGTCCTTCTGGGTGCAACTATTTTTGTGAAGATGAGTGTATATTGGTATGACAAAGTGATTCTTAGCCACTAAACGTGAAAAAGACATGAGAAGTGTCAACAAGGACATCCAGAATACGGCGTCTTCCAGAGAAGTCATGCACTGCTCAGCCGCAGCTACATGGAATAATACTGTATTAGAAGAGTTGTCCCTTACACGAACTTTATGATGATGAGACTGCCATCAGGGAGACTGTTGAAATCCTCTGCTGTATGCTGGCATGCAGTAATGCTGTCTCAATGGAATTATCAGTGCATTGGTTAGCATTTGTAAGGAATCTAAATACAGAGTATAATCACGTGATAAACAACACAAAAGACATCATGAGCGTCGCTGCCTTTAAAAAGCTTCCCAGTGGAGAGCGAAAGTTTGGTGACTTGTATATACTGTTTTACGAACTTTAATAGACGGATTTATACTACGCTATACGCTTTTTGAACTTGCACAGTTGGTATACTCTTAACTGTGATAGGTAACGAGAAGTAACATAATTTAAATAAGAACAGATACCAAAATGCAATTATGCCCCGGTGAATCTGTGGACTAAACGCTGGCTTCTATTTGCCCGAATGGGCCCGGATTCGAGTCCCGAACGGGGCAAGAGTTGTGTGCTAGTGCTACGGGACTGGCAATACCTCTTCCCTGGAACCAGTCACCATAAATTAGGGACATGCCACTCCTTTTAGCCTCCAGAGTTGCTCATGGTGGTCGTTAAACCTTGAAACGAAAAAGCAGAAAAAAGCTAAATTAACGCATATACGTCACACGTAAAGCAATCATAACACCCATGCTTCATCTAGGGCCAGCTAGGAAGACTAGCCGAAACATACGCCTTTAACTAATCGCCCGCCGGAGACAAAAACTTTTCTCTTTAATAAAGGCAGATTGTCAACTAATGCTGACTGAGAACAAAATGTGACAAGTATACTGGGGGAAACCTAGAATCTAAATTGATTTGCCTCAAACTGCACAGCAGGATTACTTAATTTAGACGGAGTGGAGTACATTAGAAAAATTCATTTAAAACTGAAACTTTGAATGCCACAGATAACAAGTCAGAATTTGACTTTCTCCCCGAGTATGCATATGCACATCGAACGTGTATTTTCGGAACTCTCAACTTTTTGGAATTTAATCAAACTACGTAGAGTGATTGGATAATCTTTTCGAACTATTCGAGAAATTTTTTGCCAAATTTGAAGAACCCGAGTTTGTTTTTAATTTCCGCTGAGAACCATTCATTTCAGTGTCGAACAGCATTTTCCCGAAAAATCCTCGACTACCTCAAAATTTGTCAGCGTTCTCTCTTGATGATTTCAAGTGCATTTCCTTTCCCTTTAAATTCTGATCAGCCATCAACTGAAAAGTTATTTCTTCGTAGCTGTGCGGAGTATTCCCATTCGAAGTTAAAAGAAATTTTTACAAATTTGTTTCCATGGTGTGTGTCATTGCAAATCTGTGCCTTCTATCTTTTGAAATATCAAACATTTTTGTGCTGTAGCTCTCGTGATTTTAAGTAATGTCTTTCCCACTGTATCTATGATGAATTTATTGTTATGAATCATAAATTATTAACTACATGTACTCAGCAGAGCCATAACTTGATCACCTGGTTTATATGTTGTTGATCCTTTACTTTCCACCAAACCCGCTCTTATCCGGCAAGGCATGGAAACTACAAAATTTCTAAAGGTGTCTTGGGGTATCTGGAGCCAACACGTTTCCACCAAATCTTTAACCGAAGAGCCAAAACATGATCACGTGGTTTATATGATGTTGGACCTCTACTTCCCACCAAAACAACTCGTATCCGGAAAGGCACAGAAACTACAAGATTTCTAAAGGTGTCTTGAGGTATCTGGTGCCATAACGTTACCAGAAGATCCTTTAACGAACAGCCAAAACATGATCACCTGATTAATACGATGTTGGGCCTGTACTTCCCATCAAAACAGCTCTTATCTAGTGAGGCATGGAACCTACAAGATTTCTAAAGGTTTCTTGGGGTATCTGGTACCAACACGGTACGAGCAGATCCTTTACCGATGAGCCAAAAATGATCACGTGGTTAATATACAAGATTTCTAAAGGTGTCTTGGGGTATCTGGTACCAACACGTTTCCAGCAGATCCTTTACCGAAGAGCCAAAACATGATCACGTGGCTAATTTAATGTTGGACCTCTACTTCCCACCAAAACAACTCTTCTCCGGCAAGGCATGGAAACTACAAGATTTCTAAAGGTGTCTTGGGGTATCTGATACCAACACGTTACCAGCAGATCCTTTACCGAAGAGCCAAAGCATGATTACGTTGTTAATATGATGTTGGGCCTCTATATTCCACCAAAACAGCTCTTATCCGGAAAGGCATGGAAACTACAAGATTTCTAAAGGTGTCTTGGTGTATCTGGTGCCATAACGTTACCTGAAGATCCTTTAACGAAGAGTCAAAATTATGATCACCTGATTAATACAATGTTGGGCCTCTACTTCCCATCAAAACAGCACTTATCCGGCGAGTCATGTAAACTACAAGATTTCTAAAGTTGTTTTAAGGTATCTGGTACCAACACGTTATCAGCAGATCCTTTACCGAAGAGCCAAAAAATAATCACGTGGTTAATATGATGTTAGGCTTCTACTTTACACCAAAACAGCTCTTCTCTGGCGAGGCATGGAAACTACAAGATTTCTAAAGGTGTCATGGGTATCTTGAGCCAACACGTTTCCACCAAATCCTTTACCGAAGAGCCAAAACATTTTCACGTGGTTAATATGATGTTGGACCTCTACTTCCCACCAAAACAACTCGTATCCGGAAAGGCACAGAAACTACAAGATTTCTAAAGGTGTCCTTAGGTATCTGGTGCTATAACGTTACCAGAAGATCCTTTAACGAACAGCCAAAACATGATAACCTGATTAATACGATGTTGGGCCTGTACTTCCCATCACAACAGCTCTTATCTAGTGAGGCATGGAACCTACAAGATTTCTAAAGGTTTCTTGGGGTATCTGGTACCAACACGGTACGAGCAGATCCTTTACCGATGAGCCAAAAAATGACCACGTGGTTAATATATTGATGGGCCTCTACTTCCCATCAAAACAGCTCTTATCTGGCGAGGCATGGAAACTACAAGATTTCTAAAGGTGTCTTGGGGTATCTGGTACCAACACGTTTCCAGCAGATCCTTTACCGAAGAGCCAAAACATGATCACTTGGTTAATTTGATGTTGGACCTCTACATCCCATCAAAACAGCTCGTATCCGGAAAGGCATGGAAACTACAAGATTTCTAAAGGTGTCTTAGTGTATCTGGTGCCATGACGTTACCTGAAGATCCTTTAACGAAGAGCCAAAACATGATCACCTGATTAATACAATGTTGGGCCTCTACTTCCCACCGAAACAGCTCTTATCCGGCGAGTCATGTAAACTACAAGATTTCTAAAAGTATCTTGGGGGTATTTGGTAGCAACACGTTACCAGCAGATCCTTTACCGAAGAGCCAAAAAATATCACTTGGTTAATATGATGTTGGGCCTCTACTTCCCACCAAAACAGTTCTTATCCGGCGAGGCATGGAAACTACAAGATTTCTAAAGGTGTCTTGGGGTATCTGATACCAACACGTTACCAGCAGATCCTTTAACGTTACGTGGTTGAGCCACCGCACATCGGATTTTCTGTTCCAACACAAACAACAGATGCACGATTGGATTGATGTCTGTTAAATTTGGAGACCAAGGCAATACCTGGCAGTCTTCTCATGTTCCGGTTAACTATTTTTGAAGAATCCGGACAGTGTGGCGTGGCGCTGTGCACTACATTCTGAAGAACGGCAAGAGAGGGGAACATCGTTGTCATGAAATGATGTACCTGGTCTGCAATGATCCTTAGGTTAGCGGCAGACATCATTACACTTCGTGCCTAGATCATTACACTTTCTCCACCAGCTTGTTTTTGTCCCACAGTGCTTCCTGGTGCCAACATTTCCCAAGGTAAACAACGCACATGACGCAACAGGAAAAGACAGGCATCGGACAAGAGGACCAGACAACAATCTTCCAATCATTTTGTGTCCAGTTGTTTCCACCGCGCCCATTATATGTACTTTCGACAGAGAATCGTGGTCATCATGGACCCTCAGAGCGTCCTGCTACTACGCAGCCCCAGTTTCAACAGGGTTTGATGTACTGTGTGTTGTGACACATTACTCTCGTCACTAGCATTCAAATTACCGATGAGTGGCGGCAGAGTATCCCTTATGTTCGCTCGCACATTACGGAATAGGTTGCGCATACCTTTAGCATAGATGAGCCGTGGCAAACCCATGCCTTGACGGTGGCTCGTCGTTTCTCCCTCTTCAGACCATTTTCTGAACGTACTAAGCACGGCAGACGTAAGCAATTCACAAGCCTTGCCCTCTCTGAAATGCACTGGGCCAGTCGTCTGGCCATTACAATTTGGCCTTTGTCAAATTCGCTTGAAGTCTGCTTCCTTTCCCATTTGAAGAACAACAATAACACTGCTTCACAGAGTTCACAGTAAATATCAGATGTTATTTAAACTGTTTTATGACCTTCACAATCTACGTTGTTTACATGCAGTTGCGTTGATTTGCATAAAGTCGCGCTGGTCATAATATTTCAGCTCTTCGGTGTACCTGGTAAGATATTTAGGCAATGATGAAATTCTCAGATTACAAGTTATACTTTCGAGCATCAGAAATGCTACAATTCTGTATCGATCTGAAAATAAAACGGCAAAGTGTTAAATATTTTAAGCCTAAATATTTTCCATTTTCTTTTGAGTACACGCAACTGCGTTCGTTAAAATTTCCTGGTGAAAATGGTTTAACAGCAGGTATGTTGTTTATCCTACTAATTCCTATTCTGGTTTAAATACACTCCCTAGCACTAAAATTCTGGTTTAAATACACTCCCTACCACTAAAATGGCAGCACCCTGGAGGAACAGTAATTTAGGTAATAACATGTAATGTAATGACAACGAAAAAGGTAAGTCACGCACGAAAAAATCTGCAGATGCTATGGAACAATTTTATTGACACAAAATGGTGATTTTATGAACAGATCAATAAGATGTAAAACCGCTTCGGCTACGGATGCATTGAGCTAATCATCCTGGAACAGAGTTCTACATCTGTCGAATGTACAACTATTGAGTTTTCCACCACGCATCTTGTATCTATTTCCTCAGAAGCATTGTGGATGTCGTCTAATCATGGCCTACACACACACTAGGTTGCGGAGACATCCGGGAAACTAGCTGGAAGAGACAGTATATGAACACCACGAAGGCGTTCAGAGGTAATCCATATGGAATGGACGCGGGCATTATCGTTTTGCAAAATGCGTCAAGCACCTCAGTAAGAAAGGGGATAGCGACAGGTTCCAGGATCTCTGGAGCATAACGCCAAAGAGTGATATTACTCTTGACGAAACCAAGATGCACGACGATTGTAACTGATTGCACCCCACAGCAACGTGCTCGCAGGGCGTGCAGTGTGGCGCTCTGCAACATCTCTAGATTCATTGCGTTCACGACGTCTTCGTCCCACGTGTATGCGCCGATTATCGCGCTGCAATATACAATAACATGAATAGCATAATGTATGTGTCCTTACCCGGGACAATTACTCGAAAACAAGTAATCCAACCGACGTGAGAGCAAGGCAGTCGTATTGGAAATGTTCCGCTTAGATAGAGCAAAAATGTTCGATGCAAAGATTGAGAGCATGAATGGTTTGCTGCAAATCAAGCATAGTCAACAGGCTAACTTAAACTGAACTCTGAACAGGCTACTGGAAGTAAATGATATGTGAAATACACAACGAAGTGATGACTCATGCATGATCATCACATCCAGACAGAAGAAACAAAGTTTAGGGGTATTACTTTGTCTAGAGAGCAATCCAATGATATTGCACAGCTTAGAAATGCCCTTGGATACTTTGCTTCTTCCGTGTACAGTCTGACTTCGCCCGTGACCACCATTTTTTAGAACCGGTTTATAAGCACGCCGGACAAAAAACTAGTCACCTCTAACAGAAATGACAGTAGGAACTTATTGGTTGCACAGAGGGCGCCGTTATAGCATTGGCAGGAGTTAAATAGCACTGACGTGGTCTACAGGAGCATTTCTGTATCGGGCAGTGGTGAAGAGCAACGTGTATGTTGAATCTAGTCTGCAATATGGGCCGTAAAACAGACGTTACTGAGTGGCAAAAAGGAGCCATCGTGCTTGGCCGTGCCCACTGACATAAAATGAATGAAGTCGCCCATTTTGTTGGTGTGTCGAAGCGTACTGTCCGGTGGGTCTACAAACAGTGGTGTAGTTCGCAGTCAACTGAAAATTGGCGACGTCACTGTGACCGGAAAACGATTCTCAACAACAGGGACCGCCGCCATGTTTCACGCCTAGTAACTGCAAATCGGTTTCAAACCATGCAACAATCGCTCCAAACAGTCAATGAAAGTCGACTCCAACCAATTATCGAAAGGACATTGTGACGAGAACTGCAAGTGATGGACATCTGGACCAGAGTACCACGCAAGAGGCCTCTTTTAACAGCAAGTCACAAAGTCGCACGTTATCAATGGGCTCAGAGGGACCAAACCTTTACTGTGGAGGATTGGAAACGAGTGATTTGGTCTGATGAGTCTCGTTTTTATTTGTACTACAATGATGGGAGGCGACGAGTGCATCGCAGACTCAATGAAGACTTTCATCCTGATTGTGTCGAAGGTGTTGTTCAAGCTGGAGGGGATTCTGTGATGTTTTTGGGGATGTTCTGTGTACCACGAAATGGGCGCTCTCGTTGCAGCGACGATAAATTTGTACCAGCATGCGTACCTCCGCATTCTGAATCACGAAGTGTTACCCTTTGCCTTACATCTAAAGTAGCAACATCTCATTGCCACTCCTGTCTTCCAAGACGGCAAATGCCGTGTGCACAGGGATAAACAATTGTGTCTGAGTGGCACGACGAATAATAAGCAACACTGTCTCACCTCGACTGGCTTGCCGAATCCCCAGATTTAAATCCTATTGAAAAATCTGATGCATCATTTGGAACAGAAGGTGAAACGCCTGAATAGACACCCACGCATTCTGGCGGAACTTCGGGACCAATTGACGCACGAGTAGCTGCAAATCGATGTTCAATACATCAACAAACTCGTGGAGTCTCTACCACACAGGATTCATGCTGTTATCAAGGCAAGCGGCGCCGTCACCCGGTATTAGGTACGTTCTGATAGAGGTGACTAATTTTTTGTCCGGTACGCTTAGCAAACGAATCATTCTCCCCAACTTAGCAACTGATATGTTAGCTCCATCTGTCATACACTGACGGAAAAAAATCCCAACACCAAGAAGGGGTTGTGTTAGATAAACGACAGTTGGTAGGCGGTGAGAGTACATCTGTAAGATGACGTCTATGCAAATTTCGCGCTTGGCGCATACGTGTAGCGCTAGTAGCGCCCCTCGGAACATGCAAAGAAAGTTTGCTGTAAATACGCGCTGTAACGTTCGTGAGCGTTAGTTATCGTTGAGATTCGACGTAGGGTGTTGATGTTAGTCAAGAATATCTTTAAGAAGACAAAGAAGCCATTATAAACAGCTCACGGAGTTTGAACGAGGTCGTGTAATAGGGCTACGAGAAGGTGGATTTTCTTTCCGCAATATTGCAGAACGACTTGGCAGGAATGTAGTTACTGTGCATGATTGTTGGCAGCGGTGGTCAAGGGAAGGTACTGCCTCAAGAAGACCGGGTTCCGGCCAGCCACCTGGCACTACTGAGAGGGAAGACCGTCGTGTACGGCGTATGGCCGTGGCGCATCGTACCGCGTCTGCGGCAGCAATTCGAGCTGCAGTGGCCACCACAGTGAAACAACGAACTGTTACAAATCGGTTACTTGAAGAACAGCTCCAAGCCAGACGCCCTGTAGCGTGCATTCCACTTACTCCAAACCACTGACGTTTGCGATGTCAGTGGTGTCAAGCTAGAGCTCATTGGAGGACGGAGTGGAGATCTGTTGTGTTTTCTGATGAAAGCTGGTTCTGCCTGGGTGCCAGTGATGGCCGTGTGTTGGTTAGAAGGAGGCCAGGTGAGCGCCTGCAACCAACCTGTCTGCGGCCGAGACACACTGGACCTACACCTGGAGTTATGGTCTGGGGAGCAATTTCCTATGACAGCAGGAGCACTCTCGTGGTTATCCCACGCACCCTGACGGCACAGTTGTACGTCGGTCTGGTGATTCAACCTGTTGTGCTGCCATTCATGAACAGCATTCCAGGGGTGTTTTCCAACAGGATAACGCTCGTCCGCATACCGCTGTTGTAACCCAACATGCTCTGCCGAGTGTCGACATGTTGCCGTGGCTTGCTAGATCACCAGATCTTTCACCAATCGAGCACGTATGGGACATCATTGGACGACAACTCTAGCGTCACCCCCAACCAGCATTAACCGTTCCTGTATTGACAGACCAAGTGCAACAGGCATGGAACTCCATCCCACAAACTGACATCCACCACCTGTACGACACAATGCATGAACGTTTGTGTGCTTGCATTCAACATTCTGGCGGTTACACCGGTTATTAATGTACCAGCATTTCACATTTAAAATGGCTCTTCTGGCGCTTACAATAAACTGTGGTCTTGAAACCGTAATCGATTAAATACGTTACCTATACAAATGTATTGCCGCCATTTCATTCCTCTACAACTATGTTTTCGTGGTGTGATTTTTTTCCGTCAGTGTATTACCTGACATCAGTGCGTTAAGTTCGCTAATTCGACGGTAGGAAGCTGATGGTGAGCAGGTGGGATAGACCTCTTGGTACATACGTACATCATTCACATAGCTTCCACTTCGTTATAAACCTCAGTTCCTCTGCTAAGTGTCTAGTGCGTAGCTCTACTTTACAATCTGTGTATCTCTGATGGAAAACTTCTCAGGTCCTCAATTTGTGTAACTTTTTTCCAAGATTGAAAATTTAACTTTTTCCCAAGAAGAAAATCCCACAAGTTTTATGTCCGGTGAACGGGGAGGCCATTCCTGGGTGGAAATTAACCATGTTATAATCGCCATGGCTCTATGGGGACACGCATTGTCCCGCACAAAGTGTCAATTACTCTGTGGGTGCATGATGGCCATGATCTTGGGGTCACGAACATGTCCATCCTTGCAGACTCACTAAATCATCTTGACGAACCATCACAGCTGATATCCAGTGGCTGTCTTGCTGCTTCTATACTTCTAAAGGACAAAGCAATGCTGACAAGCACTCTCAGAATTCAAGAAGAGTTAGTACATCATTCTGGAGTTTAGAATGCCTTAAAGTTATATGTTTAAGCTGTAACTTTTTATTCGAATGCATTGCTTTCGAATAAAGGTTATAGCGTAAGCATTTGAAATTGAATTTTTGAAAACAATGCAGATTCTGTTATACACTGGTTGGACACTTTATTATGACCACCTGACAGTTTTAAGCAAATCAGCTATAGCTGCACGTTGTTACCGCCAGAGGGCGAGGCTAGTATAAAAAGGGAAAGCTTAGTGTTTGCGACAGTAGTAAAGTGATTTTTGGGTGACGAGATGGGTAAAAAATTCGATTTGACTGACTTTCAACGTGGAATGATTGTAGGAGCTCGGAGCCATGGAGCGAGTATCACCGAAACCGTCGCATTCGTGAAATGTTCCAGAGCAGCTGTTGTTAAAGTGTTTAAAGACGGGACTGGCAGCCAAAAAACTGGGTCTCTACGTGCAACGTGTGGTCGTGATAGACAAGTGACTGCTCTGGCGGAACGGAGAGTGTCCAGATTGGTAACAGACAACAGAAGGGCAAAAGTGCAGCAAATTACAGACGATCTTAATCAAGGATCCCCTCAAATAATCTCTGCACGCACTGTTCGCCGTACACTGAATCGGATGGGATATGGAAGCCGAAGGCCTGTTTGAACACCTTTGCTGTCTGCAGCTAACAAGAGAAAACGTCTCCAGTTCACACAGGAGCACAAGGATTGGACAGTCGATAATTGGAAACAAATGATGCTGTCCGACGAATCATGTTTTCAGTTGCACTATGCCGATGGCAGAGTGAGAATTTGGCGAAAACAGCAGGAAAGCATGGACCCCAAATGCATTGCTACAACCCTTCAAGCTGGTGGAAGCAACGTTGTGGTTTGGGGAATGTTTTCCTGGCATGCTTTGGACTTTTTCATTCGTGTTGATCAACGTCTGACTGGCACATCATATCTAAACATCGTTGCGGACCAAGTGCATCCTGTCATGTGGATGGTTTATCCCAATGGCGATGACTACTTTCAACAAGATAATGCGTCCTGCCATAGTGCTCGCATTGTACAGGATTAGTTTCAGGAACATGCCGGTGAGTTTACTTTGCTTAGGTGGCCCCCACAATCTCCAGATCTCAACCCCATTGAGAATTTGTGGGATGAAGTTGAACGAGCCATCAGACATCTGGATCCACAACCCTGCAATCCCACACTCCTGGAAAGTGCTATTCTTCAAGCATGGTCTCAGATTCCACAAGCCACCTATCAACATCTCGTGGAGTCCATGCCAAGAAGAATCGACGCAGTATTAAAGGCAAAACGAGGCCCAACGAAGTACTGTGGGGGTGGTCGAAATAAAGTGGCCACTCATTGTATAAGCCAAAAATTATCCAACATAGTCTTTTAGAATCCCCATCGATATTTTTATTGATTCAGTAATACGTTACATTACAAGGAAAAGTTACAATGTACTTTTTGTGCTATTATGCACATTTCTGTATGATAACATCTGTTTTTTTGCTCGAGCACAGGAAATCCTTCCCATCCGCATGCAAATTTGAAAATCATTTTGTCTTTAAAGTTAATTTTCAAAAGAAACGTTTCAAGTTTTAGAGTTTAACCTTTTTTTGATTTTTCGAGAAAGCCAAAACAAACAAATTTTGCAGAATTTGTATGATATTTACTTTTCCGTGGCATGAGTTACAACGAAAAGAACGGCGAAGGTTATTTGCCAAACAATGCCGCTTGTACCTAAACGATGCTGAAGTTATTCCTGTGGTTGAGTTTGTTTCGGGCTGTGTTTCAACATATGGGAGTGTCGCATCTGTTCTTAATCTGTATGCGAGCCTTTTAATCTTAACTCACGGAAATTAAACATTCAGCTATTTGACATTAACGAAGTAAGTTCATCGAGGAAACAGAGGTTTCTTCGGAAACAGTATTAATCATTTACATTCTCTAAACAAATGTACCTGCTGTTTTTCTTTTCGAGTTGGTCTTTAATTGCTGCTGAGTCCCAGAGCTGGTAATTGTGCTCTTCAACATTATTTCTTAAGTTTCGGTACATGTTTTCCAGAGAAATAACTTTAAGTAGAGCAGTTTGCTTTATTTTCAGTTGAACAAATACACAAAGGACGTAAGGATTAGTTTTATAAGGTTCTGGGAAACTTAACTGATATCCGGCAAAGTTCGAAAGAAGACTTATTGCTCGAGCAGTGATAAATTTGATGGATAAAGATAAGTAACGTAGCTTGTGCTTCATTTCGGGAGATGTAAGTAATGCTTTTTTTTGTCTGGCAAGGTGTACACTATGTAGATAACAGTATTTGGTGACCTCCACATATGCAAATAAACGAGCACTTGCTGAATTGACGGAGTTTGAAAGGGGCATGGTGGTTAGATGCCATCTGAATAGGCCTCAGGTTCGATCCTGGCAGGTACGAACGCTCGATCCACTAAATATCCGCCGTGCGTCGGATGGGCACGTTAAGCCGTTGGACCGTGGGTACTGGCCCCCGGTAATTAATAAAGGCGTCTTCCTCCTCCTTTCTACTTCGCTTCCGTGTCACTTTCCTATCGGACGCTCTAGCCCAAATCTCCTAGTTTCCTATTTCTAAGAGTTGTTTAAGACCTAGGGCAGACACTCCCTTCCTAAAATCCTCTACATATGATCATGATCACGATGCCATCTGAGTGTGAGCAATCAGTGCGTAGCACATCTGCTTTCCTGGGATGTTAAAATTCCACTGTAGCTGGTAGTATTCATCGATGGGAAACACAGAGTGCCAATACAGTGAAGCCGCGCTCAGGAAAGCTCCATAAACTGAGTGATCGTCTAAAACGAAGCTAACTGAATAATATGAAGACACGCACCTCCTCCGCCACAGTCCTGGCCGGCGACGTCGCTCAATCCACGGAAATGGCTGTTTGCACAAAAACAGTCTGTCGGCAACTTCACGCCCACGGTTACCATGCTAGGTCAAACCTTACATCCCTCCAGGCAATGCTAGAAACCGACTGCAGTGGTGTCTCGCTTGCCGTTGATGAACTATAGAAAAGTGGCAGAGGGTCGTATGGAGTGACAAGTACGACTACTCAATCTCTCCTTGGGATGGGTATATTTTGGTGTGGCGATTGCAAAAGGCATATTGTCTGGCGGACTGAATTATACCTACACTGAAGTATGGAGAGGACTCGTTCATTTGGTTGTGGCGCCCTCTCGCTTAACTACCGCTAAGTACAGAGACATTCTGTGCAATTTCGCACTATAAGTAGGAGAACTGGCACAGACCTCTGTAAAAAGTGGGAGTAGTGGCACAGATCCCTGCGTGTTTCAGCAAGATCGAACTCCTTACCGCACTCACTGTAAAGGCTGTCCATTCTTGGTTTAAGTAGCAGGATGCCCAAATGTGGTATTAGCTCGCCCAAAGGGCAGATCTGAATCCAATGCAACATTAGTATGACAGCTGCATATGATCTAGGCCGCGTAAAACCTTTCTCTGCGGCAACTTTATTTTCAGGAGGAATGGAGAAAAGTTACAGTACAGACCGATGAGCATCTCGTGAAAATCATATGTAGAAGTGTCGCTAGGTCAGGCCAAAGATGCAGCCGACCATGTATTGATTTCGGATAATAAGTGCTCTAGTTTCCGTTGTTCCTAGTTGTCAGAATATGTTTGCCCACATAGCCTATATATAAATAATTTCTCTCCCAAAGCTATGTAATCAATTCCCATACCGCTAGCTTATAGCAAGGTGAGCGAAATGTTCGTCCCGTTTTTGAACTACACATGATGTTAGACCTCCATTGCTACGCAAAATGCGCGGCAGTGTCGAATGGGTATCGCGATGAATCGGAACACACGAGGCTGATGGCGTGCATCTGGCACAGAGCCATATTGCGTCATCAGGTGAGCAGAGGATGGTGGTCAGTTAACGTGCTGTTCGGGTGCTCCTACACGAATATTGAAAAAAGACGTGGCAGGAGCAGCAGCGAGAGACATTTGTGTATTTGAAGCCGAAGATATAGCCCCGGTGAAGCAGTGGTCTAAGGCACTGCGCTACACGGGCTGCTTCTTCGGCTGGCGCAGGCTTCTGACCATTTGTCGTCAATGGAGTCCGGGTTCGTATCCCGGTAAGGCATGGATGTAGTGTCTGTCTTACGGCCTTGATTCTCTCCCTTTCCAGTAACCAGTGGCTCTAAATTCACGGCTGGCGCCTGCTTATAACCCATCGAGTTGCGCACGATGGTGGTCAAACCACCAAACAACAACAAGTCGAGGAAACAGTAGACAGCAGTATTGCACGATAATGGTTCCAGCGTTTTAGTTTTGAGGACACTAGCCTTGAAGACAAGCCAAGATCAGGACGTTCGACGTCTTGGCAATGGTTTGTCTTGGAGTCTCGGAGGTCATCCACGAGATGTTGGTCCTCCACGTGCCTCCACAACAAGCTCTTTCTCGACGATTTATAAAGGTGTCTTGTGGTATCTGGTATTAACACGTTACCAGCAGATTCTTTGATTCATGTAACCTATGTAGTTGAGCCGCCGCAGATCGGATATTCTCTTCCAATCAATACAAACTTCAGATTTGGGGAATTCTCTTTCAGTCTGGGAAATTTAGAGGCCAGGGCAACAAGAAGTCTTCGTCATGTTCCGCGATCCATTCTCGAGCAATCCGGGCAGTGTGATATGACACATTATCCTGCTGAAAGAAAGCGCAAATGGAGAGGAATACAGTTGCCATGAAGGGTTGTACCTCGTCTGCAATGATGTTTAGGTAGGTGGTAAACATCATAGTTTCCTGCACATGAATGACTGCACCCAGAGCTTCCCAGCAGAACATTTCCCAAAGCATTACATTTCCTCAACAGGATTGTTTTCCAACCACGGTGCATCCTGGTGCCAATCAATCCTCAGATAAACGACGCACACGTACCCGGCCGTCCACATGATGCAACAGGAAACGAGATGCATCGTACCAGACGACCTGTAACGTACCAGGAGATGTGACGTACCTGCCAGAAGGACGCACACGACATAAAGGCAGATAGCAATTACAATCAATGTCTGCGTAGCTCAGTTGGTAGAGCGACTTGTTCCGGAATAAGCGTACTCGGGTTCGAATCCCGGCGTAGACCAAAAATGACGGAGAAATTTACTTCGGTATAATGGCGCCCGAACTATCCGGATGACTCGACCGTTCAAAATCTCGCATTGGTGTGATGTTATTTCCACACCGCGAGATAGGAAAAATATGAGCAGCACTTCGAAAGAAAAAAAAGAAAAATAAGGGGGAGATGATGTAACGTACCAGGAGATGTGACGTACCTGCCAGAAGGACGCACACGACATAAAGGCAGATAGCAATTAGAATCAATGTCTGCGTAGCTCAGTTGGTAGAGCTGCTTGTTCCGGAGTAAGCGTACTCGGGTTCGAATCCCGGCGTAGACAGAAATGACGGAGAAATTTACTTCGGTATAGACCTTCTTCCAATCATTTTGGGTCCAGTTCTGATGCTCACGTGCCCATTGTAAACGCTTTTGACCATGAACAGATGTTAACATGGGAATTTGGAGCAGCCTGCGGCTACGCAATCCTATTCTCAGCAGGTTTCGGTTTACTGTGTGCTATGACACATTACTTCCGTCACCAGCATTCAAATTACTGGCGAGCTGCGCCACGATATATTCATTGCGTTAGCTCGTACCATACGGGATAGACTTCGCTCAACTCTTGCGCCTATGAGCCGTGGTCGGCCTACACCTTACCGGTGGTTTGTGGTTTTTCCTCCTCGGACACCTTTTTTTAAAATACATACTAACCACAACTGACAGCACGCAATCCACAAGCCTGGCTGTCGCCAAAAATGCTCTGATCCAGTCGTCTGGCGATTACCATTTGACCTTTGTGAAACTCGCTGAAGTCCTCTTCCTTTCCCATCTGGAGAGCAACACTGATTAATAGAGCTCAGAGCCAAGTGTTATACTGTATCTTGATCTTCACACTGACCGTGGTTTACCTGCAGGTGTTTCCATCTGCATCAAGTCGCGCTGGTCATAGTGTCTTTGCTCTTCGGTGTGTATATTGCATTACGCCACCAAATAAACGCATTTATACTATGGATAAATAGCCGAAACAATTTATGTTAAAAAAGTATAGAAATGTATCGATGATTATTTTTGCGGTTAGTTCGTTCGGTTGTAGAAAGAAGGCTTTTATTATCACACCGATACCTAGAGACTCTAAAAAATGCAAGTACACATCTCAGTCCCCTAGGGGATAAATTGTTGATCAGGAAAAGCGAGAGAAAAGTCTTGGTAATGGATGCTCTGCTGAAAAGGAAATCTCTTCGTTCAGTTTCTAGAAACTGAGACACCGTGCCAAACACAAATGTACATACATTTACTAACACTTATTCCGCCTGGCAATGAAAATATTTAATATTAGGACCCTGGTTTAAGTATATTTGATTTTGAAAGAATTCATCCGAATCTTACATGAGCACATATCGTGGAAAACATTTTTACGAAACTTAGCACAAAAACTCTGCAACTGAAAAATGCATGATGGTCGTTGTTTGGTCTACTTCATCCACAAGAATTGTTTTTACTGTCGGGAAAATAAATGCGGGAAATATAATGTCCATAAGTGGGTAGAAACGTTTTAGGACTATAGACCCGGCTATTTTTTTCACTAACCTTTCATGCTTAGTAAAGTGTCAATAGCAAGACAGGCACGAAGGAACCCAAAAAGAAAAAAACTTAAAGGAATCAATGACAAAAGAACATTTGACTTTTTACCGACAGAATTGAGAGCTTTTAATCAATTCTGTAAACAGTAAGCATGAAAGAATCTTTGGTAAGCCACGTATCGCTTTTACTGGGTCATAAATGCTGTATTTTCCTTATTTTTTAGGCTGTAACAAATTGTCTTCAGCACAACTAGACGTTGATTTCAAACGTTTGAGGAAATTATATGCAGCTTTGTGGAAGGGATATTCGCACATACTTATTCCTATCTATTTTATTAAGTGCTTCATCATGCTAGCTATGTAGTTTGGTAGTGGCTGACTTCAAGGAAGTATCAAAAAGTCACCAGAAAAAGTTAATGCTCAAATGCGATGCAGGAGCTGAGTCAGTATCTTACCATACGGCAGATTTAGAATGAGATACTGGTGTCCTTTGAGGGACATCTGACCTTTAATCGTATTCACCAATCTCGGAATAGGATGCGATCTCGGAGGGACATTTCGGGCAACATCTGTCCCTTAATCATATTCACCCATCTCAGAATAGATGGAGGAGCGACATCAGCATCAGGATAAAATGAGACTTCACGACTTAAATTCTCAGAATACCCAGCCTTCTGTGCTGCTTTCGAAACATACATTTCCATGGATTTTTCCGCAAAGGCAACAACAAAAGTTTTCCTCAAGGGAATTTCGAAAGGAAAGCCAATCGAAAAATACAGCTTCAAACGCTGCACGTTCCAGATATTAAGAGCCTCTCATTGGTTCAGTCTTTTCCTACAGTATCGGCTTTACAGAAATATCCGTGTGGTTTCTTTGTTGAACAGTTTATTCTTCTTTTTTAGCACGTCTTTTGTAAAAGAAGATCGTGCTTATGTTATCACTTTGTCCGTCCGTCCCTCTGTGGATACCATATCCCTGCAACTACACTGGCGTGCAAAAATTAAGGACGAGACTGTTTTTCGAATATAACGTCGTGCAGAAGTGCTCCACATCGACTCAAATCATACCATAAGATCCCCAAGATGTACAAATATGGGGCAAGTGAGCAAAACCGTTCAAACAAGGAATCCAAAGGATGCAAAGGCACTTTATTGAAAAGGTAGCTTCGAGCACAACTGGACAAAAGACAGAAATGTCCATGTGACAGGCGGCTGCCAAGAAAAATCCAGTCTTTAGTAGGGGATATGATCACCCCTGACTGCGTTGCAGGATTTACAACGTCTGTCCATGCTGAGGACGAGGTTGTCAAGGAGCTGTTGAGGCATCGCAGCCCATTTCTCTTGTAGCGCCAATCGCAATTGCGTAATCGTTGCTGGTGGCTGGTGACGTGCTGCCAAGCGTCTCCCGAGCAGGCACCACACGTGTTCGATTGGATTTAGGTCCAGGGACCTTGCGGGCCAATCCATGCGTTGAATATCTTAACTTTCCAACAGCTCTGCAACAGTCACCCTACGACGAGGTGTAGCGTTGTCGTCCATGAAGAGGAACTCAGGACCCACAGCACCTCTAAACAAACGCACGTGATGCATGAGAACCTCGGTACAATAGCGGACACCAGTGACTGAACTTCCTTGGAAGATGTGGAGGTCAGTACGGCTACCAAGCATGATACCGCCCCAAACGAGAACTCCGCCCCCTCCAAACCGGTCCCTTTCGATGATGTTGGAGGTGTGATTGCGTGTTCCCTGCTCTCTCCAGATGTGTATACGTCCAGAATCGCTCGTCAGACTAAAGCGGCTCTCATCCGTAAAGAGAACTCGACACCATTCCTGATGTGTCCAGTTCTTGTGTTCCTGGCACCACAGAAACCGCCGTCACTGATGAGCAGGCGTTAATGGCACATACCGAACTGGTCGTCGTGCAAATAGACCACCTTTGTGCAGCCGCCTGGTCACGGTAAAACGCGATAACGGACGTCAAGTTGTCTGTTGCATGTTCCTTGCGATTTCTCCCGCTGTCTGCCGTCTGTCTCTTCTCGCCTGTAGGAAAATATACCGGTCGTCCGCCGCCGTGGTTGCTCGTGGACGACCACTGCTAAACTCTCGGACAGCTGTTCCTGTCGTTTGAAATGCTCTCCAAGCTCGTAAAACGATGCTGTGAGCGATCCCGAACTCCGCGGCCACACTAGTCACACTTCGACCTTCTTCCAACTTCCCAATGACGCGACCTCGGGAAAAGTCATTCAGATGTCGTCTACTGGATTGCCTGTTGCCAATAGCACACGGTGGCAGCAACTCGACGTCGTTCAAACGGATGTACACCGTGCAATAACTTTCACCGAATTGCTGAGCGTACACCGCCCGTGTGCTTTATACCATTTCCGACCCCACCCCTTACGTCAATCTGCATATATGCGCATGCCTTACCGTACCGGACCCTAGTCTATCTCTTGAGTGGTCTTTCGGTCCGTTCTGCTTGCTCGTTCCGCTGTTATGCTAATTTCTCCTCTTCGTCCTTAATTTTTGCACACTAGTGTACAAATATTAACTATGAAAACTCTGTGTGTTTATTTTCTTCCCAAGACAATGCACATTTGGGGCACAAATATTTAGTCTGTTTTTCTTAAATGTACGATATAAAAAATTATTTTAATGCCGGATACCATTGACCCTGTGGAACACTTAGATTTGTATTTGAGAGTTTTGTAGATCACAGTTCGGTCGCTGGGTGGTACTTCTGTTTGCAGCTGTATCTCGGCTTCTAAAACCCCTACTGAGAAATTTCTTTTTTAACTGTTTGCCATTCACCACAATATCGGTAGGAAACATTATCCTCTTTTTATGATCCACAACTTTCTCGCTATGGGGTGTAATGGTCGAAACTTTTTTCTCGTTATCTCTGTTTCCGGGAGACGTATTTGAAAATTTCATTTTCCTTAGCATAACATTGTTTTTTTTTCAACTTTTCCATTATGCAAAATTCTTCCGTTAGATGTCGTAGAGTTATATCAGGTTTCCTTCTATATTTTTTTCTTTTAACTGTTCGATTTGTAAGTCTCTTTGTATCTGTTACCTACCTTCTGCTATGAGAAACGTTTTGTGCGCCATTTGTGTTAATTTTCGTAACAGACTTTTTAGTCGCTAATGGAAGCAAATAGCTATTTCTATTTCTGGATGTTTTCTTGATGCTAAAAATAGGATTGATTTTTTCAAACCGGTTCCATTGACTTTAAACAACTTTGATAAATTTTATTCGCGTCAGAAGGGATTGAAAAGACGTGCTCATTACAACCGAAACTTCGGCGTCTTTTTTCTTGTTCTATTTTTCTAAGGCGAAAAAGCCCCAATTTCCTAATGATGTAGTTGTCTAAGGGCTGGTTTCTGACTATTCGTCCGAGATGGGTGCTGGTTCGAATTCCCGTGAGTCGTCGATGTCTTGTTTGTCTTGGGACCCCAGCTATCTTCCTTCGCTGGAATCAGTGGTCCTAAATTAGGGACGGACGACTGTTTATAGTTGCTCATGGTGGTCGTTAAACTTCTATAGCACACACAGACACACACACACACACAAAAAAAATAATTATTTTGAAAAATAAATTTGGTAGGTGTTCTATATACACTGAAATTATTTTAACACCCGGATGAAAATATGGAAATTATCGCACCTAGTCACGTGGGGCACGGAAATTGGCAATGTATAGGAATAGAGATGGTCCCCAACGCATTGTAAACCAGTCATGGAAAAGTAATCATTTATAAAGACGGCGACGTAAGTGAGTTTAACCGTGGCTATATAGCATCTGCGAAGAAGCTCGGTTGTTCAATCGCCGCAACTGCTGAATTGTTGGTGTTTTCTTTTGTTGTTGTTGTTGTTGTTGGGTTTTTAACGACCACCGTGAGCACCTCAGTGGGCTATGAGTAGTCACCCGTCCCTAATTTAGGGCCACTGGTTCCAGGAAAGGGAGAGAGCCAGTGCCGTAAGACAAACACAACATCCATGCCTCACCAGGATTCGAGCCATGACCCCATCACAGATGAATGGTCATAAGCCAGAACTCACTGCGCCACCGGGGCGACACTATTATTGATATTTCCACGTCATATCGTCGTACTTGTATACCAAGGCTATGTGAAATACGGCAAAACGTCCAACAAACGGTGAAAATGTGGCCGTAAACATGTAATTGATTCTGGATGTGAGCGCAGACTGTGCGGCATCGTTAAAAGGAATTGCATTGCCACCGCGACGCAGATAACATTGGAATTTAATGAGGGTGCATCCACAAGGTTATACAGAAAGCATATCGTCGTACCTTGAGAAAACATTGGCTGTGGCAGTCGACGAGCATATCGTGTCCCCTTGTTTACTGCAAAGAACCGAAGGATTAGGCTGCAGTTTGCAAAGGTCTATCGTAACTGCACTGCGGAGGGACTGAAAATACGTCACCTGGTCTGACGAATTACGGGTTCAACTCTATCACGCCGATGGGAGGGTGCGTATCCGGACCCAGTGCCATCGACCACACGAAGCGATGGACCCAGCTTACCACGTTGGAGTCATACAGGGAAATGGAGGTGGTGGTGTACGAATTTGGGATGTGTTTAGATGGATTTACTTAGGGCTCTTCGTACCCTTCAAGACCATTGTCACCGGCACAAGGTACGTGGACATCCTCGGCGGCCATCTGCTTCAATTCGTAAAGATTCTCTTTTCTCACTATGACGCCATCTTTCAACGAAACAACGCTAGGCCACTTACTTCCCGACTGGCGACCAATTGGCTCCTGGAGCACTCTAACGAGTTTACCACACTTGAAGGGGACCCCCTTGATCGCTGGACATTAAACCCTATGGAGTATCTGTGGGACAAATTGGAAAGATCTGTCCGAATGCACCAAACCCCAGTGGCAGCAGTGGACACTCTACGACAAGCGAACCTTGCTTCATGAGTGGCAATGCCACCTCCGTGTTTTTAACACTTCATTCAGTCCTTACCGGGACATCTGGCTGCTGTTGTGAGGACAAAGGTTGGAGCAACACCTTATTTGGTAGATGTATATAATAATTTATTCATTAAGTTGAATTCACTGGATGCGGAGAAAGGTCGCAGACAGGGATCCCGATATTGTGCTGGAACGGAGTTACAGGGAATTTAGTTCAATCTGCAAAATATCGAACAAAATTTGGTTTTACAGAAAAATTACAGGGAAGCAATTCCCAAAAGAGAGTGATTTTAAAAAATTCTTGACTTTTTGCAGTGATGCTTTGCATACAGCAGTGAAACTACCTTGTCAACTTCAAAATGTTTGGTGAATATTTCTGCTAAAACAAGAGAAGTAGAAATTTCTGCTTCACTTGTTTAAATCTTGTAATACTTTATCTTCTAAAACCGTTTGTTAACGGAGATAAAAATATGAATTGGCATGCAGGCGTACATAAATAAATGTCGTACACTTCATAAATACCATAGGAAGTCAATTTATTCGTGCTGAAGGATATTAAAAACACAGTTTGCCGTCTTTACACGATTTTAAAAAATTACAGTTAAAAACTATTTACACATTAAACTAAAACATGAGCACTTTCAAGTCCACTGTGGACCCGTCATCAGATTGTGTGGTTGCATTATGCCCTGGAAGGGTATATATATCATCATCATCATCATTGTCAACCATTATCAATCCACTGCTGGACGAAGGTCTCCCCAAGTTTCCTCCACAACGGTCTGTCTTGTGCCAGTCTCCTCCATGTCACTCCCGCATACTTTCGAATTTCATCCACCCATCTTCCATGTGGTCTTCTTCTGGGTCTTTTCCTGTCCCTTGGAATCCAATCTAAAATTTCGGCTGTCCATCGACGGTCTGTTCTTCTGGCAGTATGTCCAGCCCATTGCCATTTCAGGGATTTAACTCTGATCATGATGTCTTCCACTCTTGTCATTTTTCGGATCCACGTGTTCCTCTTCTTATCTCTCCTGGTTACACCAAGCATGCACCTCTCCATGCTGCTTTGAGTTGTCTGCAGCCTTTGTATGTCTCTTTTAGCTAAGGTCCACGTCTCTGCACCATACGTAAGCACTGGAAGGATGCATTGATCAAACACTTTTCTTTTAAGACATAATGGCATATTGCTCTTGAAAATTATGCTGTTTCTTCCAAAAGCTCTCCAGGCAAGTTTTGTACGCCGGTTAATTTCTTCACTAATGTGACCCTCACTTGATATCTGCTGTCCAAGATAAACGTACGTGTCTGTTATCTCCAGCTTTTCTCCATCAATCGATAAATCTTCATTTCTTGTAAAAGCATTGAACATCACTTTTGTCTTCTGAAAGTTCATTTTTAATCCCACTTCTTTACTTGTGTCAGCAAGTTCCTGCATCATACTCTGTAGCTCCGATGGGGTAGTTGCAAAAATGACTATGTCATCAGCAAAACGAAGGTGGGTTAGATAATCTCCATTAATCTTTATCCCTTTGTTTTCCCAGTTCAGTGATTGAAAGACATTTTCCAATGTAGCATTAAAGAGCTTAGGAGATATGGTGTCACCTTGTCTCACTCCTTTTCCAATTTTTATGTGTGTTGTATTACCAAATAGCAGAATCTTTGCACTTGCATTTTCATAGATGTTATTAATAATATTAATGTATGCATCTTCAATACCGCAGGATTTCAGAGCCATTGCAACTGCTGATGGTTTCACCGAATCAAAGGCTTTTTCATAATCGATAAAAGCCATGCACAATGGAAGTTCATATTCCCTCGCTCTTTCAATTAGTTCTTTCAGTACGTGGATATGATCTATTGTGCTGTAGCCACTCCTGAATCCAGCTTGTTCTCTCGGTTGAGCCATGTCCAGTGTTACCTTCAAGCGGTGTGAAAGAACTTTAGTGAAGATTTTATAAACCACTGATAGGAGGCTGATAGGTCTGTAGTTCCTGAGATCCTCAATGTCACCTTTTTTATGTAGCAAGATCATTGTAGCGTTGTTCCAATCCTCAGGAATTTTCCCTTCATTAAGGCATCGAGTGAAAATTTGGGCGAGTACTGTTTCGATTTCTCCACTTGCTTCTTGTATGATGTCTACAGTAATTCCACCTTCTCCTGGAGCTTTTCCCCGCTTCATATTCTTGATTGCATGTGCAACTTCTGCTGGAAGGACTGGAAGAACTCTGGTACCTTTCATGATGCCTGGAGTACATGTATCATCCCTTTCATATAGTTTGGAGTAGAAATCTTTTACTCTTGTCAAAATTTCGCCTCTATTTCGTGTTACAGAACCATCTTCTTTTCTCAGTGCCATAATCTGTTTTCTTCCCTTACTGAGATGTCCCTTTGCTATCTTTAGGCTTTGGTTGTTTTCAATTGCTTTCCTTACTAGTTCACAGTTGAATTTCCTTACGTCTTCAGTGATACTTTTTCGTACTGTCTTGCATAGCTCTATATATTCCACTTTGGAAGTCACATCTTCTTTAGTTGTCCTCATCTCTCTTCTTTTTTGCATCAACATTTTGGTTTTTCCTGATAATTTGTTCACATGCAGTTTGTTCTTAGACCCAGCTAATTTTGTTGCTGTTTCCATATATATATATATATATATATATATATATAGTAAGCACATTGACGAAACAGTATGTTTTGGCATGCGCATGCTCATTACATAATCATGTCGTTTCATTGAAGTAGCCAGTATTGTCTCTTTCGCTGTAGTAGTTACAAAATAGTTTCCATGGTAACGGTATAATGATAGGGGTATCGTCGTTACAACATTCTGCCCTATGTTTATGTATCAAATAGAATGATTACTCAATTTCTGATATTTTTGCGAGATGTCTTTGCATTTTCTTTACAACTCACGTCACAGAAAAGTTTGCTTCCTCCTGTGCCGTAAATTTAGTTCTGATAAATATAAATCTATACTGCATATATTGTTGTTACTATTATATGACTTTTATTTAGAGAAGTACCTGTCAAAATAATGCACTTCAAAATCTTCAGATTCTCATCTATTGGTTTCTATAGTGATTTCTAAGCTTTATTTGCTTTTCAATAATTGAATCTTCTTCTCTTGTTGGCGCTTTATACTCTATGATATGTTTGTGTTAAATTATGAAAGTCGCTTTAACTGCACTGCTCAAAATAATTAGGGGAGCATGCGACTTTGGCGACATTATGCAAGCCAATCGTGTGATATCTTACTGAAACGTAAAAAACTCAAGTCTAGTGTGACGTAGACAACAGATCTCCGTTACACTCGACTTGAGTTTTCCAGATTCATATCCTTATGCAAATTAGGGTTTGGGATGTCAGAATGCATAAATAGCAGACTGAGATAAAAACGAAGGATTTCCGAAAGCTTCCTTGTCATTTCGTGTTTATCATGACATTTCTTTTCTTTCAGTCTTTGGTTCGAACGATGTCTCAGCAGCATGATTTACCGAAAGCAACGGTGTGGAGCAATTCGAGGGCTGGAAGCAGATCAGACACAGCGGGTGATAACAGGAATCACTGGAGTGTCATAAAGTGTCATTTGCCGACTGTAGACACGATTCCAGAATACGGGTGTTCGAAGAAAGCAAGATCAAGGCCGTCCACGAGCAACTACAGCAAGGGATGACCGTTATCTATTGATCACAGGCCGTCGGAACAGGCAGCAAAATGCTACTCAGCTCTGGCAAGAATTTCTCGTGTCAATAGGACGCAGGTTGTCAACTCAAACTATCCGCAATCGCTTTCATCAAGATGGCCTTTATGCTCGCAGACCAATGCTTTGTGTCCCTTTAACTGCACAACACGGTACTACCTGTAGAAACTGGGCTGAGGAACAGCGTGGTTTGGGCAGACGACGAGTAGAATCAAGTTCTCCTCTCTAACGAGTTGAGATTCAGTCTGGAGATTGACAATCGACGAGTTACTATCTGAAGGAATCGCGGCACACGAAATGACCCAGCTTTTGTGCAGGAAATATCCCATTGCGGTTGACATGGATTGATGATCTTGGCATGCAGAATTATCGGTGAAAGTACCGACCTGTACGTCATCCGAAACGGCAATTTAAAGGCCCAGATGTATAGAGACGAAAGTCTCATACCTATTATCATTACACGCGGTGCATCTGTCAGTGATTCGTTCCTTTTCATAGAAGATAACGCTGGATCTCATGGAGCTGGGCTAGTGGACAATATGTTGAAAATGAAGGAATCGAGCGAATGGAAAGGCCAGCGCGTCCCTGACTTAAATCCAATTGAGTATGTCTGTGACGCACTCGGCAGACGCATAGCAGCTCGGCCGGCACCTGCGTTCATTCTGCGTGAAGTGAAGACTGCCATCATTGAGAAATGATGAAGACACCTCCTAAATCCTTATGGATAATCTCATTAATTCCATAACACACCGGTGGGCAGTGGTCTTAGCTCTTCGAGGGGAACAAAAACCCTACTAGAAGTCAGTTACACCTTCAAAATGTTAATTTATTCTTGTTGTATATGTACATATTATTGTAGAGTATATCGCACCATGTGCATTAAATAATAATATAGCATAAAAATTACCTAATGTGCTTTCCTTATCCATATTGCTGAATATTCTACAGTATCTTACATAAAAATATTTTGCGTCGAACAAAGTCAGTCGCACATGGTTTTCCTTTCAATATATTTTGCTACCCTAATTCTTTTGAGCAGTGTATTATATTAACCTGAACTGCATGCCAATGTCTTGATGTGTTATACACAGTCGAGTCACATTATTGTGACTACCTACCTTTGACGTCAACAGCTCGTAGCCAATGAAAGAAGACACGTGTCGTGAGCTGGCTTGGAGGGTATATAAGGTGAGCTGTAGACATTCTCAAAACATATCACTCGTTTTTGTCATGGATAGAAGGAGCGATTTATCAGATTCGCAAAAAGAAATGATTATCTGCTTTCGGGCCAAGGGTGGCAGTATTTCTGAAACAGCGCCGTTTTGAACTGTTCGCGTGCTGCTGTGATTAAACTGTATCGCGATTGGAGAAATGGCACCATTGCTAATAAGCGACGTGGAAACTGAGGAGCACCACGTGGTGTAGGAGGTGAACGTCGGCTTCGAAGGTGCATGAGGGCCGATCGACACGCTACAGTGGAGCAACCCACTCGTCGAATGAACCAGGGGGCTACCGGAAGTGTGTCTAGAACGACAGTTCAGCGGACCCTTCTGCGTATGGTGCTACAATGCGGACGAATGGTCATTGCCCCTATGGTAACGAAGGTGCATCGGCAGAAAAGGCTTACATTTGCATGGCAGTATCGGAATTGGACCTCTGCTGATTGGCAAAGGATTTGCTTCTCCGATGAGCCGCGTTTTATGCTTCATCGAACGGATGGACGTTGGAGTATAAGGCGAGAAACATCGGAGAACAAACACTCTTCAACCATTGCTGGAAGAACACAAGCTGGTGGGGGAAGCGGTATGGTCTAGGGAATGTTTTCGTGGCATTGCCTTGGTTCACTGATACCTGTGGAAAGGCACTATGGACCGAATTCGTTATGAATCCATCCTTGCAGACAATGTATACCCATGCATGCTGATTGTCTTCCCAAGAGCGGATGGGATCTTCCAGTACGACAATGCGACGTGTCACACAGCTAGAAATGTCCGAGAGTGGTTGGAAGAGCACGATGAAGACTTCAAAGTACTTCCCTGGCCCACTAATTCCCCAGACGTAAACCCAATATAGCATCTGTGGGACCACCTCGATCGTGTTGTTCGCTCTATGGATCGTTCCACCACGCACCCTCCAGCAGCTGTCAGATGCACTGCAGTCAACATAGCTCTAAATACATTGAACACCTTCCAGCACCTTATTGAGTCACTCCCAGCCGATCTAGCTGCTGTCCGCGCTGCACACGGTGGTTACTCTGGATATTAGCTGGTGGTCACAATAATGTGACTCCATCGTGTATATACACTGACGGAAAAAAATCCCAACACCAAGAAGGGGTTGTGTTAGATAAACGACAGTTGGTAGGCAGTGAGAGTACATCTGTAAGATGACGTCTATGTAAATTTCGCGCTCGGCGCATACGTGTGGCGCTAGTAGCGCCCCTCGGAACATGCAAAGCAGGTTTGTTGTAAATACGTGCTGTAACGTTCGTGAGCGTTAGTTATCGTTGAGATTCGACGTAGTGTGTTGATGTTAGTCAAGAATGCCTTTAAGAAGACGAAGAAGCCATTATCAACAGCTCACGGAGTTTGAACGAGGTCGTGTAATAGGGCTACGAGAAGGTGGATCTTCTTTCCGCAATATTGCAGAACGACTTAGCAGGAATGTAGCCACTGTGCATGATTGTTGGCAGCGGTGGTCAAGGGAAGGTACTGCCTCAAGAAGACCGGGTTCCGGCAGGCCACGTGACACTACTGAGAGGGAAGACCGCCGTGTACGGCGTATGGCCGTGGCGCATCGTACCGCGTCTGCGGCAGCAATTCGAGCTGCAGTTGCCACCACAGTGACACAACGAACTGTTACAAATCAGTTACTTGAAGGACAGCTCCGAGCCAGACGCCCTGTAGCGTGCATTCCACTTACTCCAAACCACTGCCGTTTGCGACGTCAGTGGTGTCAAGCTAGAGCTCATTGGAGGACGGAGTGGAGATCTGTTGTGTTTTCTGATGAAATCCGGTTCTGCCTGGGTGCCAGTGATGGCCGTGTGTTGGTTAAAAGGAGGCAAGGTGAGCGCCTGCAACCAACCTGTCTGCGGCCGAGACACACTGGACCTACACCTGGAGTTATGGTCTGGGGAGCAATTTCCTATGACAGCAGGAGCACTCTCGTGGTTATCCCACGCACCCTGACGGCACAGTTGTACGTCGGTCTGGTGATTCAACCTGTTGTGCTGTCATGCATGAACAGCATTCCAGGGGTGTTTTCCAACAGGATAACGCTCGTCCGCATACCGCTGTTGTAACCCAACATGCTCTACAAAGTGTCGATATGTTGCCGTGGCCTGCTAGATCACAAGATCTTTCACCAATCGAGCACGTATGGGACATCATTGGACGACAACTCCAGCCTCACCCCGAACCAGCATTTACCGTCCCTGTATTGACCGACCAAGTGCAACAGGCATGGAACTCCATCCCACAAACTGACATCCAGCACCTGTACGACATAATGCATGAACGTTTGCGTGCTTGCATTCAACATTCTGGCGGTTACACCGGTTATTAATGTACCAGCATTTCCCATTTAAAATGGCTCTTCTCGCGCTTACATTAAGCTGTGATCTTGAAACCGTAATCGATTAAATATGTTACCTATACAAATGTATTTCCGCCATTTCATTCCTCTACAACTATTTTTTAGTGGTGTTGGGATTTGTGTTTCCGTCAGTGTATAAACTTCAGCACTAGGTTATTGCTACGTTAGCTTCTGTGTAGAACGCAACTGGATTGTAGCTCGTTATGCTTATCGGACTGTAAATTTCGTTGACCCGAACAGATTAGAACTTAAAACGTTCTTAACTAGTCATGTAAAAAACTAATAAACCCCTCAACCCCACCTCATTAAAAGCTCTCCGTAGCTTATTTTCCCACATCACCTCCCTTATTCTCATCATGCAATTCTGCATAACAGTGAGGTATAGAAACATGTCGTACTTACAACAGAATCTTATTTATATAAAATAGGTGTCACCACGCAGTCTTCACACAGAATAACTTAGCTTCTACGATTCAGCTCAGTCGAAACAAGATTTCACGTTATTGTAAACAATAAGGCACGTCCAGACAAGAATGCTCGTTAAAAGTAGAATGATCGCTACAGTAAAGAAGGTTACGCCTTCATAATGTCGGTTAAGTCAGAATGCCTCCAATAACTTAAGAAACATAACCGCTAAAAAGGTAGCCTCTAGAAGACTGAACACGTTCTTTCTTATTGGCGCTTTCGACTACGAAATTTCACTTTAACCTGTTGTCTGGGTTTACAAACACAAATTCACTGAGAGAGAAAAAGTGGCATACAGACTGCTAAAGGTTTAATGAGAATAAACAAAGTCTGCGTAAAAAAGACAGGAAAAGTTAAATTAGAGTATACTTCACAACTCTTCTAACGGCATTGACTTGGATTGAACCTTTTGCTGCTGTTGAGTTAACTTTTCGTTTGCTCTTTTATAATTGTGTCATCCACGTGTCAGACTACACTGTTCACATTGAAGTATTAGCAAACTTGCCCTGTGTCGCAAACACACTGCCCATGCCTCATCTGGGATTTGAACCGAGAGGACCACTCTGACAAACGGTTAGACTCTCACTCTGAGAGTACGAGGCTTGTACACTATCTACCAACAAGTAAATGGACACGCCTGCAATCGACGATATCTGCGGTCCTGATACATGTCACGGCCGCCGCCGTTAAATATCGTGTGGGAAACAACAGCGCAACCAGTCGCATGCAAGATGCCACGCAGTTCGGAGCTCTCTGATTTCGAGAAAGGTGTAATCGTCGGGTATCACAGAAATGGCCGATTCATACGTGACATATCCAGCGAGTTGAAGTACCCAAAATCGACAGTGGCCTACGTGATTGTCAAGTGGAAGATGAGAGGTGACTGTCGGAATGCGCCCTGACCCGGCAGACCCACAACACTGGGAGTTAGAGACCGACGGGTGCTGGCCAGAGACATTCGAACGAACCGCACCAAATCGATGGGCCACATCCGCAAGGAGTTTCAACAGGCATCCGGGAGTGTTCTTACGATGAATACTATCCTTAAAGAAGCCCATCTGCTCGGTTACCATGGACGTGCCGCCTCCCACAAGCCTTTGATCACCAAGTCCAATAGCGCTGCTCGGCTAACGTGGTGCAAAGAACGTCGACAGGGGACCGTTGAGCAATGGAAACAGGTTCTCTAGAGTGACGAATCAAGGTTCACCCTCTACCGTTCAGATGGCAGGGTCTGGGTTTGGCGTCTGCCTGGAGAACGCCTCCTGCCGGAATGTATTGTGCCAATTGTGAAGTTCGACGGCGGTGGAATTATGCTATTAAGGTGTTTCTCCTGGTATGGCACAGGACCCTTGCTCGCAATTCATGGTAGACTCAACGCCGAGACCTACTGCACCATTTTGGATGATCATGCGCTTCCTACGTTGTGGCAGTTTTACGGGGTGGACCCATGTTACTTTCAGGATGACAATGCCACCTTTCATGTTGCAAGGTCCACCATGGCTTGGTATGGTGACAATGGGGTTAATCGAATGGACTGGCCTGCGCAGGGCCCGGACCTTTACCCTATCGAGCACCTATGGGACAAGTTGGAGCGTCGACTTAAGGGGTGCCCCCACCGTCCGAAATCGGTGAAGGAACTGACCTGTCTTCTCCAAACCGAGTGGAAGAAAATATCGCTAGCCGTCGTACAACGCCTGGTTGAGAGTATGCCCCGGAGGGTCGCAGCTTTAATCGCCGCTGTGGAGGCTCCACCAACTATTGAAAGGTGAATAAACTTCGTTTTCCTTTGCTATCACAGGTGTCCAATTACTTGTTGGTAGATAGTGTATATCTCTCCCATGTACATTCTGACTAGCTGCCAGTTTTTGCCGAAACTTACGCAGAAACGATGTGAGGTTCAGACAAAAAATGCAACTTAGAGATGACATAAATTTCATATGAGAAAGTAGCTGAAAAAGAAGGTTAAAATGGAGATATACGTCATAGAGAAATATAGATAACAAATACTTAATCATTATTTGATTGAAAACTAAGAAAAGAAAAAGTAATGCCGTTTGCACAGTGCTGCTAGTTGCCGAATACGTTTGGTAAGACAGTGCGTATGCGGAAGAACGGGTTATCCGACCCTTTACACACGCTGTAAGAAAAACATTTTCGCTTTCAACAAAAAAGTAAAAAGAGGTTATCAAATTAATGGAACGGCTGATTTGTAGCGAGAAAAGTAAAGGCTAGGTTAATTGCATGTAGTTCAAGGTAACTTCTAACGCTTCCAAAAAAATGTACGAAACTCTGATAATGTTGTGTCATTTTTCTTCATTTCGTGCGAAGCAAGCGGAAAAAAGGGGGGGGGGAAAGCAGTGAAATTTTTTGCTACTTTCATAAAATCATCCGTGTCTCACTCTGCCCAACAGAGAATACTGACACCTGCTCTTAACACGGTTGATGCCTTTTTACTTGCGGTTTGATCATGCTAAGATAACAATACATGCCGAAACGAAGGTAAAAAATAATAAGGAAAAAAGACAAAAAGAAAATAAGGTGGTTTGTAAACATGTTTTTTTTTTTATTTCGCTCTCTTTCCACTTTATTTTCTTCTTTTTTTTTTTCGTCATATAAATATAAGGTTAATTTTCTTGCGGGCAATTTTTGTTTGCGTACTGTGATGCAGCAATCAGAAATAAATCTACTTCTATTACCTCAAGCATAAGAATATGAATTGTTTTTTCTCTAGCTCACAAATATAGATAGATGGGCGCATTAAATATCCGCTTTGTAAAATGAAACAAATTGCCGTTTTGCTCACTATGCAAATATTGCCCCAAGCGTGGTGTTAAAGAGAGAATCGATTATATTCCGAAAAGTATATAGCTACTTTTCAGCTTCGGGTGAGACTAGGATTTTTCTATCCAGCTAGTGTCCTTTTTTTTTTTTTTTTTTTTTTGCTGTTATCAGAGCGAATGCAATCTTCTATTTTTAACATAAAAGCAATGAAAGATTGCGTCCCTCTTTATAATTTTGACGAACTTGGAAGACGTAAGATGCACGAACCTTTTTTGTGCTATCACAACATAAATGATTTTTTTGGATAATAATAATAATAAAGAAGAAGAATTGGAAACAATGGCTCATGTCACAACAAAAACACATTACTAAAAATCTCATTTCATCAACCATTTTCATTCAAATGCTTAATGAAGGTCTCTCAATATCGCGTACGCAACGTTCTGTTTTTCGCCAGACTATTTAATGTCACTCTGGAGTGCTTTCCAATTTCGCTCACCCATTTACCCCGTGGTCTTTTTCTGGACTTTTCGTGTCCTTGGTATTAAGTTTAGCAACTCAATAGGCTATAAGCAGTCGCCCATCCTAATTTAGGACTATTGACTCTAGGAAAGGGAGATGGCGTGCTTGTCTTATAGTCAGGGATGTAAGACAAACACGGCATCAATTCCTCACTAGAGATGGATGCCGTGAACCTGGACCATCTCGGACGAATGATTAGAAGCCAACGTTTTGTAGCACTCGCCCCATCTTGGCAGTTTTTTTTTTTTGGGGGGGGGGGTGCGCATGTATTTTGGTTAATGCGGAGCATGGCTATGACATGCTAGAGATTTTCCAGTTTTCCACTTTTCAGAGTGGAACAATCGTACCTTTGCATATGTCTGGTATTCGGTATTTAGAAGATACGCAAAATATTCCAGATTTTTGATCCTCCCCCCTCTCCTCTGTTTCGTCTGCATAATTATTCTCTTAAGGTGGTACCAACTAAAATTTCTGCCTTATGTTTCCAATGGTAAAACTTTACATATTTTCTTCGTAATCGATGTATTCCCAAGGATGAAAATTTCCACATCGATAAAACTAAATTTAAGTTATAGCATGGGATACTTCATACCTGCTAAAACATAACCATAATTATATTAAAAGCAAATCATTTTTCTTTGAGAAATGTTTAGACCTGTTAATAGATGGAGCAACCTGTACATTGATGACGTCAGTAGACAAACAAATATTAGGCTACTTAATTATGGTTATGTTTTAGCAAGTACGTATTAAGTATCTCATGCTATAACTTAAATTTAGTCTTAAAGATGTGCTAATTTTCATCCTTGGGAATATATTAATTGCAAAGAAAAAGAAAATATGTAAAGAAATTTTGCCACAGGAAACATAAGGCAGAGATTATAGGTGAAACCACCTGAAGTTTTCGAACGGTGGTCTGTTTTTCCAGTAATATGCCCGACCAATACCCTCCCTAAGAGAAATCCTCAGAACTTCTTTGTGACGTCAGTGCTAGCAGGCCGACGAGAGGTTCACCACTCCTGAAAACACCAGTCAAGCAACGCGATGAAAAGTAAAATCATATCTAGTAACGCGAGTAAATCTTGGGAGAGAAATATTTTCGCGAGTGCAATGCTAGATAATTCGTAAAAATAGAGATAGATCGACCATTTTTTTTTCTGAATTTTTATCCATTGAAAACGTAAAAAAGTAACATCCTAGACCTTTGTCGGATATCCTCTCAGCAGACCAGCGCGCATCACCTTCTACGCTCACTGAAGCCGGAGTCTATGCTATTCTTTTGGATTATCCTGACGCATCCGTTAAGTCCTACATCGGGATGACAAAAAGATCCTTCCAGATCCGTTTTTCTGAACACCAAAGGGACGTTAAGGCCGGAAAGCTTACGACGGCACTAGCCCGTGATGTTGCATCTGAAAGGGCAGTTCCCAGATGGGGAGATTTTAAGAAACTAGCACCTTACGTCAGCGCAAGAGCTACTGCGCTTCGCGAAACCATCGAGATCATCAAGCGACGGAATGTGTGTAACAAAGATGTAACCACGAGCCTTTCTTTCATATGGCACCGGTTCTCCTAGAAGTTACACGTGACCACCCGACCCTGGGATCAATCAACCCGTGACATCGTGCAAGTGTTTTACTTATTTTGAATTTAATTATATTCTTAGAAATACATTTGTTCCAGTTGCTTCTGCGATCTTCAACTACTAAATGCCTGATGAAGCTACCCGGAGGTAGTGAAAGCTAGCATCTTTTGATTCCCTTATTTTCTACGCCTAATAAACGGAGTTCACTTTTTATTTTTATTGTCTTCCATCTTAGTTTTCATTTGTTTTCTCCGTTTCCTACAATAATATCTGTAAATCGGGGAATTATAAAATTTCGCTCTTGTGTTGTTAAAGGATTTTCTGTACGGGTCTGAAAAGTACTTAAAGTTTTCCTTTAGTCGTGAATGTTAAAGAAACAATTTCTTCACACATATCATGAGATAGGAATTTTATATTTTAGATCATTTTAGGAATTTTTGCTACTACGAGTTTTTTCTCTTTTATTAGCATGAATGGCAAACAAGTAGGACTGCCTAAACACAAAACATTTCACTTAAAACTTTTGAAAATTCCTTTCGCGTTTGGTGCGTAATTAGAGGAACAAATACCGTTCTCTGGGTACGTAACGTACGATTCCTGATTTAGTGAGTACATTTTCAGAAAGGTCTGAAATTATTCAAATTGAAAAACTTGCTACGATTTCTAGAAGGTAAAATATTTTTTCAAATTTAAATCACTTAGGAAAAGTTCTTTGTCAGATAAACATGGAAGGTATTAATTTGGATATTTTCGAAATTATACACATAACTGCAAATTTTGTGCTGCGAAATTTGTACATCACAGCATTTCCCAGACATGTTGAAGTACAAAAGTACAGACTCACGTGAACACGATCAGTGATCCTTCATAACCAATGCCGCATTGATGCGAAATTGGTATCAGCACTCGCCTTAGCTTACACGTTGGCCCTCCTGTAACAAGGGATTAGATAGCACACTCTCTGGAAGCCACGCCATTTCGCAATTTGCTCTTTAGGCTTTTGCTTCATAGAATTCTGGCCCAGCCCGTTACAACTTGAGCTCTTTACTTTGATCATGATGTCATCAAATTTTGTCCTTTTATTCATCCTACTATTTCTTCTGGTTATATCATGCATGCATCTCTGCACGTTTCTTTCAGTTGTTATGTATGTGTTTTTGTCTTTTTCCGTTAAGGATCATGTCTCTGATGCATAAGTAAGAACGGTAGTTTGCTCTAAAATTGGAAGGGTAGTTTGCCCTTGAAAATTAGTTCGCTCTATAACTGAAAGGGTAGTTTGTCCTCGAAAATTAGTTTGCTCCAGAACCGGTAGTGTATCTTGCTTTTGAAAATTCTATCGTTTCTTTCAAAAGGTCTCAAGCCAAATTTTATAAGCCTGTTTATTTCTTCCTCGATGTGGTCCTCGCTTGATATTTGTTGTTCAAGGTAAATGTTGGTATCAGATACTTCGAGATTTGTCCCACCAACGTCGGAATCTTTAGCTATTGTAGAAGCAGTGTTCATTAGTTTTATTTTCTGTAAGTCCATCTTTAATTCCACTTCATTACTCTTGTCAGAAAATTGCTGGATTACACTCTGCAGCTCCGTGAAAGAACGAATGCATATGAATTCCACTATGTGTAGCTTCTATTGATTATGAAAAGACTTTCGATTCCGTGAAAACATCAGCAGTTAATATCTTTGAAATCCTGCGGTACTGAAGATGCATACATCAAAATTATTAATAGCATCTATGAAAATGCAAGGGCAAAGGTTTTACTACTTCCCATACAGCACAAGACGTTTCAGATATGTATCAATGATGTTACAAACTCTCATTTCCGTTACACTTTCAGAGATATCTTACAATTACGTTTCAGCAACATCTATTTTGGAACATAACTCTTTGTACATTACGGTAACGTTAAAAATAGAATTTACCGATACTACTGTTTTATAGTTTCCATTGTACATAATTGTTACCTTGATGTTACATTCCGGCGATATTTAATATTTTTGGTTTCGCAACGGCGTGGATGCGCATGCGCATTTATGCCATTTGACAGAGGTACTCTCGTAGTCGTATTTCCACGTGCTACTGGGATATTCTTTGGTGATACCTGTCGCACTCGAGTTAGCTACTTAGTTGATTTAATATTTCATCCTTTTTTATTGTGATTCTAGATCATCTGAAAGAAAGTAATTGTTTTGATTATTATAATTTTTTAATTCTAAAAAAGCATTTTATAAAATCTAAGTAGATATCTGTGTTGTTGTATTAGTATACTATAATAGCATGTTTTTTTTTTTACTTCAAGCTGAGAAATTTCATATTGGTAGGTATTTAGAAAAATGACGAATTTGATTTTCTTTCTCTTTTTCGCTGAAATATAGTCTATTCCACATGTATAATAGAAATTCGACTCCTTTATTTGGGACCGATTTTTATTTCTTTTGTTATCGATACGTAAATGCCGCCACTGTTCCCAATAGACAGCGGACTGCGTTGAAGTCGTGAAAACGTAAACAACTCGTAATGTGACCGACTGTTGTTGCTTTTAAAACAGCTGTCGAGTGTAATATTTTTTATTGTGATTTTACAAAGTTTATTAAAACTATAATGTTCAACGTAGTAAATACGTAAATGATGTCACAAATATCTTTCAAATACGTAACAGTAACATGAAGTTGGTATGTTGAAGTTGCAAAGACCTTTCACTGAAACGTATCGGTTATGTTTCAAAGTTATGTAACGTTTGCGGACATTTTGACGTAACCGTAAAGTTTCTGAAATATTACTGTTACATTGCGCAACGGATCTGAAAAGTCTCAATGTTTCAGTGCTACGTACTTGTAACATATGCGAAATATTCTGTGCTGTGGGGGTTAAGGACAGAGAAGCAACTACTACAAATCAGGAATCCTGCAGATCAATTCACACCGTCTGACAGAACAGTCAATTTTTCATTCAATACCTGATGGACATGAATTTTGGGTTATCCGGTGTATTGGCATCAATGAAATTCCCGAGCAGGAAATTAAAAATGTCTGTATTCCTGTAACTATTCCCAGACTGAACAGCTATTCGCTTTAACACACAGCCTTACCAAAGTAGCTCCGTTGCACAAGAAATGGTAGAAATAGAAGGGATGGAAGCATTAATGAGGCAAATTTATTTGCTCAATTCACTGTTCAAGTATTTTTCATTTCGAAATGTGCTCTAACGTTTTGGATTACATATCTTCTATTAATGGTGTTAGGCCCTTTCAAACTTAATTTGTTCCTTTTCGGTTTGCTTTCTCTTAACGTGATATTCTGTGATGTCAGAACTGCATATTTTCTTGTGGTTACACAAAAGAAACCACGTGCATGAGCTGAGATGGAAGTCTGAAGTACTCTACGAGTGAATGTGCCGTTGTATCCTGGATTGCGGTGTGACTGCAATCCGAAAGCAGATAAATTACGCACATTTATTGGCACATTGTATGTGGAATGTACCATGACTCTATTTCGTAAGTATTGTCTCATGTATTTCATGCAAGATTGCCTTTGCTACGGTTTTTATAGATTATCACGAAGTAAATTTCTCCGGCATTTTTGTCCACGCCGGGGCTCGAACCCGGGTCCCCTCATTCCGAAATAAGTCGCTCTACGAATTGAGCTACGCGGACGTTCGTTGTCGCTGCTATCTGCCTTTATGTCGTGTGCGTCCTGCATTGAGCTACGCGGATGTTCGTTGTCGCTGCTATCTGCCTTTATTTCGTGTGCGTCCTGCACGGCAGGCACGTCACATCTCCCCCCCCTGAAAGAGAGCCGGGGGCATGGCCCACGGGTCAGCTGTGACCATGAATCATCGCAGGCAGCCATCCGCTGTAGAACGTGCACATGAGAACTCCCAGTCAATCTGGTGTGTGGAATGCAACGTCACACACATTTTTATTTTTCGAAGCGCTGGAGAAGGGATTCTCTTATTTTTCCTATCTCGCGGTGTGGAAAGAACATCACACCATTGCGAGATCTTGAACGGCCGGGTCAACCGGAAAGTTCGGGAGCCATTATAACGAAGTAAATTTATCCGTCATTTCTGTCCACGCCGGGGCTCGAACCCGGGTCCCCTCATTCCGGAATAAGTCGCTCTATCAATTGAGCTACGCGGACGTTCGTTGTCGCTGCTATCTGTCTTCATGTCGTGTGCGTCCTGCACGGCAGGCACGTAACAAGATGCAGAGACATGTGGGACTTTATTCTGTTGATATGAATGACTTAATGATTTTCATTCAATTTTCAAACCTTCTGAGACCCTTAAGTACCTCACACACTATCCCATGACAGAGGAAAGTAATACGCAAAAATGTTTTAAATGATCGGTAATGGTAATACCATTGTGTCACTTTAAAAAGAAAATTTGGAACTTTCAAAAACAAATATGCTGTTTTAATGTGCAGTATATATGCATACATACATAGTGTATACATTGCATTTTAAATTCCATACCCCTTTAGCACATTTTTGAAATTTCTTCGCGCTTTTGGAATCTCGAAGTTTTGAAAACTAGCCTGTGTTTACTTGCTGACAGCTTCAGAGACCAGTTTTCGGTTTGGAATTTATGTGAAGAAACGAGGCTTTAAGCGTAAGTTTTATTCCCTTTAATTTAGTTTGTTTTATGGATAAAATGTAAATAGGACGAGAAGGATGATTCTCTTTGTTCTCTTGAACGAAGGACTTCTATATTTAGAAACTTAAACTGAAGGCATATATACGAGAGACAAATAAAACAAAGTTACCCTCCTCGGCTAGTGTTCCATAATAAATCATCCTCTCTTCCCTGTCACTTAATGTGCTTTCTCCAAGCATCGTCGATAAGACCATGTCATACATATGTTTTTTGGAATGAAAACTCGGCTTTTAGGATTGATGGTTTACATACCCTACATAAATTCGAGGAACGGTAATTTTGTTTGACTTTTGGGATCGTTTGTAGCAGAAAGTAAAAGATTTGTTTGTTCAACGATGATGACTTCATCTAGTACTTTCTTATTTGCAAGTTACCCAAAGACACATTTCTGGGAAGCAGTAAATAAATGATACTTTAGTTCCCCTAAGTCAGCTAAAACTTAAAATTATGGTAATCAATGCTTGTCTTTCATTTTATTCAATCAGCATTGAATTCACTAATGTTTCAACACAGGTGTCTGTGTTTCAGCAGTAGTGGTCTCAGTTATAACTAGGAGTGGACAAAACCCCACACTTTCAGGCTCCAGCTCCATTTTTTTATGCGCCACCACATTTTTTCAAGAGATACGAGGAAAAAAACTACGATCGATCTAAACAAAACCCGAACATAAAGAATCCTGACCTTTTGCAGTTAAAATTAATGTATTATTTTTTAGATATTATTTAATCATTCAGTGTAAAATTCCCAAACTAAAATCAGAGACCTTATTTTAACAGTTACATTGCAAGATAGGTTTACGTTTTAAAAATTTCTGCTTTGTCTTTCAGTGTATAACATTCGATGCAAAAAGTAAGGAATAAATACACTTATAAGCACTTCACGTGAAATCGATGCCATGACTACAAGCAGCTCTTATGCCCACTCCGCATCATCATCATTAATCATTACCTATCCACTGCTGGATGAAGGTATCCCAAAGTCTCTTCCACAGATTTCTTTCTTGAGACAGTCTGTTCCATATGACATCCACGTGCTTTCGAATTCTCTTCCACATGGTCTACTTCTGGGTCTTTCCCTATCCATTGGAATCAATTCAAGTTTTCAACGGTGGTCAACTCTTCTCAGCACGTATTTCTCTTGTGATGTACTGCGGACCTTGGGCCTGAATTACTACTTCCAATGCCTTCTGAATCCAAACCTCTGCTGGCGATTGTGCCCACAATTGAAATTGGCACCTTCATTATTCGTATTTTACGGTAAGTGGTCTAGAAAAGAGTTGCAAACAGAAAAAAATCTGTATACTGCTCTTCCTGCGCTATTAAAGAGGTGGAAGCTCCAAAACAGAAATCCGAATTTCGAAAACTTAACATTTCAGAATGGAATTTGAAATCTGAGGAGCCACATAAAAATTTATAGGCGCCATGGCGGCTAGATGGCTTCCATTTGTCTACTCCTGGTTATAACCAGAGTTAAAGTTATACACGAGAAACATGCAACGGTCGACCATACTCCATTCTTCGGTAATTTTGTCTAAACTTCGGTATATCTACCATTTCATGGCTCTATCATTTCCTCTTGAACTTATTGAGAAAAATTATTATTTACCTTTTCAATGATACCGTACCTAATTTCCGTAGGAATAAAAATACATCGGGTATGTAAAGTTATAGTAGAATGTGCACTGGCTAGAAACTATATTAAAACGATAACAGGGAATAATATTTTATCGGTTCTGTATAGAAGAAGCGAGGCAGCACTAGATCTGCTATCATGTAGAGAAAGAAGAGTTTGTTTGGGGGCGGGGATTAGATGAAACCAGAGGCAGTTCAAAAGGGTATTCACAGTCCGCTGTGCCTGTTTTGGGGGTATCGGTTCCATAAAGGGAGGAGGGCAGGCACCGTGGAGAGGGCGCACCACCCATGCCTCATTCGGGGCCGGCTAGTCAGAAACCGACGTCTCTGACCACAAGGACAGCAGAAGGCAAGATGTTTTGTTTCGGGGTTTAACGACCACCGTTAACTACTTTAAGGGCTATAAGCAGTCACCTATCCTAATTTAGGGTCACTGTTCCCGAGAAGGGAGAGCCAGTATCTTAAGATAGGCTCACCACCCACGCTTCATCCGGGGCTAGTATCTGGGGACTGCTGGGACTAAAGATCAGCTGCCATCGGTCACTGCGCTACCTGCATAGAGCTGCCCGCATAAGCATTTAAATGAATGTCAATATGCAACTCGTGACAGAGTGCTCTGTCTTCAAATCTCCAACTAACATAATGCATATCGAGTAGCAAAGTTATATAATCTTAAAGTTTGATTCAAAGTGTCATCTCTTAAGTAGAAAAGTGAACATACGTTAATAAACGAATGATCAGAGGCCATTGCTTAGACCACTGCACCACCGGCGCGCCATTTCCGCTTTCCCCAATCGTAGAATAGTTAGAACCGTTTAATGGGTTAACACCGTATTCTTTTTAAAGCAATCGATCTACTACTTCCGAGCAATTAATTACTGTTTACTAAAAACATTTTTTTAAAGACAAGCCATGTTCATTTCGAAAATATCATTATTTCAGCTGAGGTGAGCTGATTCGCTGAAGATCTCGTCCGCAACTACGTTCCTTTGTTTAGCTTTCTTTGTTTTGTGCCATACACCTCTAATTTAACATTCATTTCCAACTTCTAAATTTGGTTTCTTCTCTTTAAACGTTTTTTGACTTGACGATGCATTTTCCGTCCAGACGAGGTGTTCAAAGTTGGCATCCCGACAGTGGGTCAAAATGATAAATACAGTAAAATAATGTGAAGAGTAGTTTGAGTGAGCTGTACGCGGAGTACGATACGCTATGTGTTAGGTGAAGAGCGATAAGAGCGAACGATAACATTGAACGAATAAATCTATGGGCATTACTAGGGGTGTTCAAATGAAAAGGTACGAAACGTCATAAGAACGTAACCGTTAACATATTTGCCTATGCCGCTATGGGAGAACGTAGCGACACATCTAGGGATGCGATTGGAGTCGCCGGCGTGGATCGGAGCATGCGCGGGCGCCCGCATGCGCAGGAGAGAGCAGAGGTTCTTATAAAGAGCGCCGTCCAACTGACGCGGCAGTGCGTGTGAGGACAGGATGACGTTCACATTGCAAAATTTGACGATTGAGGAGCAGCGAGGCGTTATCCGATTTCTGACAGCGGAAGGTGTTAAACCGGCCGCTATTCATCGCGGAGGGTGTGGTTCTGCCCCATGATAACGCGCGTCCTCACGTCTCCAGGGTCACACACGCGGAACTAGCCAAGTTCCAGTGGGATCAGCTTGACCATCCGCCCTACAGCCCGGACATGTCGCCCTGCGATTTCCATGTGTTTGGTCACCTGAGAAAACATCTGAAAGGGAATCTCTTCCACTCGGACGACGAACTCAAGGACGCTGTGCAGGACTGGGTCTCGTCACGGCCACAGGAATTCTTGGAACAAGGAATTCTTCGGCTCGTTAATCAATGGGATCGTTGTGCTACGGCCTATGGTGTATACTTTGAATAAAGTCTTCATTTATACCCACAGTGTCGTTTCGTACCTTTTCATTTGAACACTCCTTGTATGTTAGCATGATTATCTGATGAAATAAACGTGGATATTGAACTTAGTAAATAATTTGTTTCTGCTGATTTCCCGAACTCTGGACCCTTTTCTTTAAAGTGTTTAACTTTACCAATGCGTATTTAGGTTTACAGCTCCTGCCAGCAACGGTGCGCATTAAAACATGAGGGTTCAGGGAATAAGGTAAGTCTCAGGGAATAAATTTAAGTCAGCAAGTAACGGCTAAGTTAAGTGACGAGAGTTAAGTTCGATAGTTCTACGTATTGAAACCCTTATTGTTTTACAGTGACAACGCTTATTATTTTACAGCTTCTAAAACCTAGAAACGCCGTTATAATGAACATGAAGTAATACAGATACCGACGCAAAGATCTACCTTTTAATTTGTTGATATCTTTCCTGTGACTTGCGATCAACAAATTGTGCGAACTCTGTACCTTTTATATGCAATATTATCATTTAATGAGCATGGTGCGATATGCTATACAGGAATATTCATGTCTGTACAACAAGAAAAAATTACTTTTTGAAGTTGGTAACTGACCTCTAAAAGGGTGCGTGGTCCCCACCAACGGCTAAGAGCGCTGCACACCTGTGTAGCATGGAATTAATGATATTTTCCAGGAGGTTTTGGGAGTATCTTCATCACTCCTCAATGAGGGCAGTCGCCAATTCACGAAGAGTCAAGGGAAGTGCAGGTCCAGCTGCAATGCGTCTGTCAAATGCATCTCAGGCATGCTCAATTGGATTTAAGTCATGGAAGCATTCTAGTCACTCCGTACGCTCGACTCCCTCTTCTTGGAGCATTTTGTCTACTACCCGAGCTCTATGAGATCGAGCCATATAGTCCATGAAAAGGAACGAATCACCGACTGCTGCAGCGTACGGCAACTCAATATGTCTGAGAATCTCGTCTCTATATCTCTTGACCATCAGACTGGCGTTTCTGATGGCGTGTAGGTCCGTGCGTCCACCGATACTTATGCGTGTCCAGGCCATCAATCCATTTTAACCGTAATATGATGTTTCTTGCACAAAAGCCGAGTTATTTCGTGTATCGGGTTCCCTCGAGATAAGAATTCGTCGATTGCCAGACACCAGACTGAAAATCCACTCGTCAGAGAAGAAAACTTGACTTCACTCCTCGTGTTCCCAATCATGATGTTCTTGAGCCCAGTTTCTACGAGCTTTATGGTTTCGTGAACTTAATGGTGCACACATCATTGGTGTACGTGTATGAAGTCCACCTTGGTGAAGGCGATTGTGGATAGTTTGAATTGACAACCTGCGTTCTGTTGACACGAGAAGCTCTCGCCAGAGCTGAGTATCATTTCCCCGGCTGTTCTGATAAGCCGTTAACAAAGATAATGGCCATCTCTTGCTGCAGTTGCTCGTGGATGGTCATCACCTTGCCTTCTTCGAACACTTCCCGTATCCTGGGATAGTGTCTACCGTCGCGAAATGACACTTCGTGACACTCCAATGGCTTCGGCTTCCACATTCTGTGTCTGATCTGCTTCCAGCTACTCAGTAACTCTCCACGCCTTTGATTCCAGTAAATCATGTTGCTGAGACATTGTTGGAACAGAAGACTTCAAGAAAAGAAATGTCACGATAAACGCAGCAGAAAAAGGGACTCCCGCAAAGCCTTCGTTTTTATCCCAATCTGTGGTTTATGCATTCTGACGTCGCAGACCATAATTTTTATAAGGATACACATGATTCGGCTGTCTACGTCACACTCGACTTGAATGTTCCACGTTTCGATATGATATCACACGATTGGATTGAATAATGTCACCGAAGTCACATGCTTCCCTAATGTTTTTGAGCAGTGTTGTTTGTTTCGTGGAAGATCATGTTAGGTGTAGAAAAAGTGCAACATTACGCCATTGCGTCTTAGCTTTTTGTATTACAGGCACACCAACAAATTCTCATTAGCTGTTTGAATTATTCACAAATTCTCACTAGGTGTTTGGATTATTCCCAAATTCTCACTAGCTCTCTACCTAAATTGTCTTACATATTTTTTTCCAACTAAAACATAAACTAAACTATTGTTACTTATTGGTGCTCTTTTTCGTCATGTTTTACTTTATTGAAGAAGTAAAAACTTGTGAAGAAGAAATAAAATACATCGCAAAACAGCATCCAATAAATAAATATATAGAAATGAGAGGGGGAGCTTAGTTGTGGCACAAATTACTTTCATTCTTGAATATGGAACAGTACACATAGAAACGATAACATTTGTGAAAATTTCATTTCATTGCAACCAGTAATTCATACTAAAAATGAAAAGGAAATATCCTGTTAGATACATATCTGCGATTTTGTCTTTTTATTTATCATTCCGGATTGCGTTAAAACTCCAGTGCCAATGGTGGTCATGAATCATGGAGCAGTCGCTTTTTTCCTTTCTTTTTTCAGAAATCGCAGGCAAAACATCTTCAAACAATATATTCGATGAGAATAGTATAAAAAAACATAAAAGTTCCTTAATCAAAAATACTAGATTATTCATAACATTAGATAGGATTTCTGCCCAGTTTTGTTTGCAGAGTTATATTGATATTTCAGTTCGATGAGTTTGCTTTCTTCTAGTAACGGGGATTTCACTTCAGACTGATGCACCAAGGGATTCTGAATCCATAATTCTTCCTTATGAATGATTTCGATGTCGAGCAGCAATTCTGAGTTTTTTTTTTTATGTTTCGTGATATGTTTTGATGATAGCGTGTTGGTATTTCTGTCATCATATATGTATAATGCCTTCAAGGATGATATTCAGAAGTATATACAGTACATAGAGAGAAATACAGCTCTGTACTTTGAAACAAATGTTTGAATAAGTAATGCCATTAAAACTGGAATCATATATTTTCAGGGTAAAAATCACCATTCATACCGATGATACCTCAAGTGTTTTCCCTATCTGAAAGCGAATGATCTGTGGTCTTCAGAAATGATACAGTGTATGCTATCAAATTGTCGATACTACAGTTGTTATTAACTTATATGCTGTGAAGACTCTAGTAGTCCTACAATTTGTAGTGGTGTTATGCATTCAATTAATCAGGGTATGAATTCGTTACTACGGGGATTAATTCCTAAGTGACATTATTTATTGTGGGATCTGTTGAACCCAGAACCGCCATATACGGTTTAAAAAAGTGGGAGTCCCATGGAAGGTATTTTACCGTGAACGAGCAAATACCAAATACAGATTCACCATGACGGAATAATTTTTCCTGGGAAATCCATTTCTGCAATATGCAAGCTATCTACCTGAGTGTGGAAGCATTCTTCAAAGGCAGAATTGATCGATGTTGCGCAACATTTAAAAACGTGCAAAAACGGGTGATGGAAAGTTAATTTACTTCTGCCGATTTGACGTGAATTGCTCTTTAATTACTTTGAAGTGCTGCTACCAAGAAGAAAAACAGTATTCTAAGTGTATTAAAGTGGGTACTTTTATGGTTAAAACTGGACAAAAAGAAGTGAAATTCCAGTTCACAGGGTTGATTTTAAGTGCCACGTTACCAAGCTATTGCTAAGTTTATGAAGCAAATAAATTTCAGTAATGATTTTCAATTTTGAATGATTTTTCCTCCTAACACTCCCTTATTACTTAGGACTTCCCACGAAAATGTTTCGTCGCTAAATGCTTCCTTAAACGAGGATAAAGTAAAGAAGCATTAACATGGAAACCATTTGCTGAAACAGTACATATTGATATCTGCAAAATCTGTAGTAAAATAAAAGTGCGCGATTCGTACATCATACAGTTTTGTACTGTTCCAATGACTAACTTTATGCTTTGAACAAGAAAAACTGAAAAAACAACAAAAGAAACCGCATTAAATTCCTACATACCATGAGCTTCCAAATTAAAAAAAGAAAAATTAATGCCCTATGGTAAAAGATACTTCAAGGTAAAGTTAAGAAATTAATGTAAATGGTAACTGAAAACACTAATATTTAACAGGTGTGTGTGTGTGTGTGTGTGTGTGTGTATTTTACACACCGTTAAATAGAGGAGTGCTTAGATTTTTTTACTGGGTGTGGCTGAGAAAATTTAAAGGATGTTCCGTGTGTTTGTATAAATCCCTACTTCTCAGTGTTCTGCAATTTCTCTGCGACAACGGATTGTGTAAAGCTGTATATCAGGCTTTTATCGTTTGAAATGCCACTAAAAATAACATGCTTCAAAAACGATATAAAATTATCGTGTGCCGACGAATTAGGCATCTCTGTTGATTGCCCGTCCAGAACGTCACAAATGTCTGCCCTGCTAAGCTTCGGTATACGGCGTTCAGCCGGTTACGCTTCAGTGGGAGGGCACGCACGGTTTTTATGCACAACATCTAAAAACTCATCGTTCGGCACACTTGCAAAATCACACTGTTGTTATTTCTGCATCTGTTAATTCGATCCTTTGTTTATATACAAAAATTATTTAGACTTTCTAAGTGTTGCACAACATGTTTTTTTTTATTTTGAGGAAAAAAAATGAGGGAGTACCCTGGTACTCTTTGTTGATAATTTATGCTATGCATCTTTCGCATACCAAGATCTTAGTGGGTGTGAAATAAATCGAGTGATTCAAGAGTGCTCATTTATTTACGTGCAATACATTGCATTTATCGAGCAATAGTCCTGTACATACTAACAAGGGACCTTCACGATTTTGTGAATTCGATCATTAAAAATGCATAGCACTAATCGATAGAGAAGGTGCTTCCACCTGAAATCTCTGCATTATGTTTCCATTGGTAAAATTTCTTTACATATTTTCTTCGCAATTAATGTAGTCCCAAAGATGAAAATTTGCACATCGATAAAGCTAACTTTAAGTTATAGCATGGGATACTTAGTACGTGCTAAAATACAGTCTGACCATAATTAAGCAATCCAACATTTGTTTGTATACTGATGTCATCAAAGTACAGGTAGCGCCGTCTATTAAAAGATCTAAAAATTACTCAAAGAAGAATTGTGACGTATATTCTAGATTACCTTTCCTTTTTTAGTTTCTTTCCCTATGTAAGAGTTTATTCTCAGTATCCTTCACGCTTAACGGAATATCTTTTTATTCAAACGAATACGTTTGGCACCACAATTGAGGTTGAATGCACGTGACGTATGCATGTAATAAGATAAGAACAAGAGATGAAAAGCGACGACTAATCTGTTGTATGCGAGAGGTGTTGATATTATTGAGGGCGATTATTGAGGTGTGTTAATAAGAGCGATTACTGAGAGCTATTATTGGGAGCGATTATCATGAGCGTTGTTAAGAAAGTGCTGTACGAGAGAATTGAAGAGTGTTGAGATAAATGTGTGGAGTGTGTTGTGATTCCATTCCGATTAAAGGACTGTTTCCGTAAGTTGACTTCTGGTTATATGTTTTGTCTGGCCGTTAAAGTTTGTTTCATTTAGGAACAATTTATTAGTATGTTGATATTTTAAGTTAGCGTAAAGGTCAAGATTACTTTTACGCTACAGAATGATTGATTTTTTAATATAATTATGGTTATGTTATAGCAAGTATTAAATATTCCATGCTATAACTTAAAGGTAGTTTTATCGATGTGCAAATTTTCATCCGTAGGATTACATTAATTGCGAAGAAAATGTGTAAAGAAGGTTTACCATTGGAAACATAAGGCAGAGATTTTAAGTGGAACCACCTTAAGAAACCTTTAAGGTGGACGTCAAGTAATTTTGCTTCCTATACTTCCAATGGAAAGACTTCTGTACACATTTTCTTCACAATTAATGTATTCCCAAGGATGAAAATTTGAACACCGATTAAAATAGCTTCATTTTATAACTTGGAATAATTAATATTTTCTAAAACATAACCGTAATTATGCAGTCCAACATTTGTTTGTCTACTGACATCATCAAAGTACAGGTCGCGCCGCCATCTTTTTTCTGGTTTGAACACCACCAAAGGAAAAGTTATTGATTTTTAATATAATTATGGTTATGATTTAGAAAATATTAAGTATTCCAAGTTATAATATGAAGTTATTTTAATCGATGTCCAAATTTTCATCCTTGGGAACCCACTAATTGTGAAAGAAATGTGCACACAAGTTTTTCTATTGGAAGTATAGGGAAAAAAATTACTTGACGTTGACCTTAAAGAGACAACATTTATCGGCGGTCCGCTGATGAGACGAAAGCTACACATGTTCAAAGTTTACAGAATAACTGGTATTACTGCATTTTCAACGGACATATACGTGTTTAATTGCAGCTACTGTGTACCGTAAGGATGATTTTGTGTTTCAGACAAAAATGGGAGGAACAGTGAGCACATTTTAAGAATTGTAGCGCAGTCTCTGCAGTTCGTGTTGACTGAAGCGCCTCCAGTGGCTAAAAAAAGAAACCAAAAGAAAACATTTGTCGAACTTTGAACTCATGTATCTCCATCCCCATTCACGGTCCGCCGATAATAAAAAATCCTTGTTTTCTGCGTTTCTTTAGGTACTTAAACCAATGATGATAAGCATTTTCAGTGATCGAATTCACAAAATCGTAAAGGTCCCTTGTAAGTGGAATTAAGTCATAACAACAAACAATAAGAATTACAAATTCCTGACATTGAGCGGTACTTAGGTAGGTGGATTAATGGATGTTGCTGTCGTGAAACCAATGAAAGAAGATATACGAATCATAAAAGTGAATATTAACTAAACTAAGGCGACAGCAACAGTAAGTATTTCGACTGTTTGGTTTTTCCAAAAACAATATTATTATTATTATTATTATTATATATTATTCAGATTTAGACGAACGTAAGGAACGACCCTGATACTGACGAAATACAACGTTGTATGATGTAGCTACGAAAGTTCAGCTACGCATGCGCAAGCTAAAATATGACCTCAAGATAGAAAGAAAAGCTGAATCGCAAGTCTGTTAGTGAATGGGATTGACGACTTTTGGTCTAAGATATCTACAGGTTTACACCTCATTGTGTTGTGCATCATTTTAAATCTCTCGTAATTAGCAGGTAAGCCCTTCCCCCTTTTTTGGGGGTGTGGTCGAGAGGAAGCGAAATTTTACTCCCACGCGCCATTTCATAGCATCAAAATTGCATTTTTGTAATGGATTTCAAAATGCATTTTTGTATTCTTGTAACTTACGCAGATGACAAGGAGATATTGTTACGTTTATGTAAAACGTGATGAAATAATGTACGACGATACTTTAGTAATATATATCGTTGAGTAACAATAAAATTAACTATTGTTGAGTCACTCCATGGGCACCGTTACCCATTTTCATTAAATCGAAAATTTTTAAATGGGGTTTAACTATTGTCGGAAAAGATGAATAGCATCAAAAAAAGCTTTCACAACGCATGTAGCTTAAAAACTAAACCAAATGGCAAATCGTGATTTGCACAGCTGAATTCCTCACAGAACAATAAAGGAAGAAATATTCTTTATAATACATGGGAAATTCACAGAATATTCAAGCAAAGAAAACTGAAAGAAATACGGGGTTACGCCATGTAATACAAATTTTGAAGTTGACAATCCGATTTTTTGGCGTAAATGTGACAAGGATGGTAAGTCAGATAATATCCGAAAACTTGAAAATTTTCATCATCCTTAAGAGGGACTAGAACCCGCGTCTCCCAGAAAACGCCCGGGAATGCTAAGCACTACACCACCCAGAACGACCAAGTTCCAAGTTTCCGATCAGTTTGAATATAACCATCATATCATCATCATCATCATTGTCAACCATTATCAATCCACTGCTGGACGAAGGTCTCCCCAAGTTTCCTCCACAACGGTCTGTCTTGTGCCAGTCTCCTCCATGTCACCCCTGCATACTTTCGAATTTCATCCACCCATCTCCTATGTGGTCTTCTTCTGGGTCTTTTCCTGTCCCTTGGAATCCAATCTAAAATTTCGGCTGTCCATCGATGATCTGTCCTTCTGGCAGTATGTCCAGCCCATTGCCATTTCAGGGATTTAACTCTGATCATGATGTCTTCCACTCTTGTCATTTTTCGGATCCACGAGTTCCTCTTTTTATCTCTCCTGGTTACACCAAGCATGCACCTCTCCATGCTTCTTTGAGTTGTCTGCAGCCTTTGTATGTCTCTTTTAGTTAAGGTCCACGTCTCTGCACCATACGTAAGCACTGGAAGGATGCATTGATCAAACACTTTTCTTTTAAGACATAATGGCATATTGCTCTTGAAAATTATGCTGTTTCTTCCAAAAGCTCTCCAGGCAAGTTTTGTACGCCGATTAATTTCTTCATCAATGTGACCCTCACTTGATATCTGCTGTCCAAGATAAACGTACGTGTCTGTTATCTCCAGCTTTTCTCCATCAATCGATAAATCTTCATTTCTTGTAAAAGCATTGAACATCACTTTTGTCTTCTGAAAGTTCATTTTTAATCCCACTTCTTTACTCTTGTCAGCAAGTTCCTGGATCATACTCTGCAGCTCTGATGGGGTAGTTGCAAAAATGACTACGTCATCAGCAAAACGAAGATGGGTTAGATAATCTCCATTAATCTTTATCCCCTTGTTTTCCCAGCTCAGTGACAGAAAAACACCCTCCAATGTGGCATTAAAGAGCTTCGGAGATATGGTGTCACCTTGTCTCACTCCCTTTCCAATTTTTACGTGTGTTGTATTTTCAAACAGCCTAATCTTTGCACTTGCATTTTCATAGATGTTATTAATAATATTAATGTATGCATCTTCAATACCGCAGGTTTTCAGAGCCATTGTAACTGCTGATGGTTTCACCGAATCAAAGGCTTTTTCATAATCGATAAAAGCCATGCACAATGGAAGTTCATATTCCCTCGCTCTTTCAATTAGTTCTCTCAGCACGTGGATATGATCTATTGTGCTGTAGCCACTCCTGAATCCAGCTTGTTCTCTCGGTTGAGCCATGTCTAGTGCTACCTTCAAGCGGTGTGAAAGAACTTTAGTGAAGATTTTATAAACTACTGATAGGAGGCTGATAGGTCTGTAGTTTCCGAGATCCTCAATGTCACCTTTCTTATGTAGCAGGATCATTGTAGCGGTGTTCCAATCCTCAGGAATCTTTCCTTCATTAAGGCATCGAGTGAAAATTTGGGCGAGTACTGTTTCGATTTCTCCACTTGCTTCTTTTATGATGTCTACAGTAATTCCATCTTCTCCTGGAGCTTTTCCTCGCTTCATGTTCTTGATTGCATGTGCAACTTCTGCTGGAAGGACTGGAGGAACTCTGGTACTGGTATCTTTCATGATGTCTGGAGTGCATATATCATCCCTTTCATATAATTTGGAGTAGAAATCTTTCACTCTTGTCAAAATTTCGCCTCTATTTCTTGTTACAGAACCATCTTCTTTTCTCAGTGCCATAATCTGTTTTCTTCCCTTACTGAGATGTCCCTTTGCTATCTTTAGGCTTTGGTTGTTTTCAATTGCTTTCCTCACTAGTTCACAGTTGAATTTCCTTACGTCTTCAGTGATACTTTTTCTTACTGTCTTGCATAGCTCTATATATTCCACTTTGGAAGTCACATCTTCTTTAGTTGTCCTCATCTCTCTTCTTTTTTGCATCAACATTTTGGTTTTTCCTGATAATTTGTTCACATGCAACTTGTTCTTAGACCCAGCTAATTTTGTTGCTGTTTCCATAAGAGCTTTGGTTACTTTTCTGTTAACTTCAGAGATGTCCACTTCTTCCGATGTTAGGCCTTTTAAAGCAGAGAACCTGTTCTTCAGTTCTAACTTGAAGGTATTATGGTGTTTTTTAAGGTTGGTTATGTCAATAGATTTTGTTTGTCTTATGAGCTTGCCACGTTCAAGTTTAGTGTTGAGGTGCATCTTACATCTCACCAATCTATGGTCACTACCTGTGTTGAACTTGTTTAGCACACTGCAGTCTTCTATGACGAATTTTTTGTTACACATAATAAAATCAATTTCACTTGTCGTCCCATTTGGATGTCTCCATGTCCATTTCCTGTGTGGCTTTTTCTTGAAGAAGGAGTTCAAGATGAAAAACCCTTCTGCCTCTGCAAACTCAACGAGAGTATTTCCACGCTGGTTTCTGTTGCCATGACCGAATTTACCTACTGAAGTTTCATTCTGTTGCCGTTGCCCTATTTTTGCATTGAAATCTCCCATAATTATTTTCAAGTGCTGCTTACCTTTATTATTTAGATGACAAATTTCCTCATAAAATTCTTCAATTTCTTCTTCAGGATGACTTGTGGTGGGTGCATAAATTTGAATAATCTGAGCCTGGTATCTTTTCGAGAGTTGGATAACAAGTCGTGCAGCTCTGTCAGAGGAACTTTCAACTTCTACAACTTTATCCTTCAGTTTCTTGTTTATTATAAATCCAACACCACTAGTTCTGCCAGTATCTGTCCCACGATAGTAGAAGAGATGTCCACTTTTCAGTTCGATGAGATCTTCTCCTTTTCTCCTTACCTCACTTAGCCCCACGATGTCCCACTTGATCCTTTGTAGTTCCTCTTCCAATTCAAGAAGCCTTGAATCAGAAGATAGGGAGCGTCCATTGTAAGTAGCCAAGGTCAGCATCAGATGGCAGCCTAGTCCGGTCCTCCGGGGATTCTTAGCACCCTCTGCCTTCATGTCGCACTGGCCGCTGCCTTGGCCAGGTACATTCCAGCTGCCGGAGACTGAGGGCCAAGATTTAAGTTGTGGAATCATTTTGGAGGGGTTTGGCCATAACTCACCACGCTGGCCAAGCGGGTTGGTGAGTGTGGGATAGAATTTCCTCTGATCCCGATGGTATAGTTATACCGCTATGGGCGGTCGTCAGAGCCCCTTTAGTGGGAACAGGATGCACCACGAGAAGGCGGGGTTGACATTTGTCAAGGAGAGGCTGTGATGTTACGCATCACCTGACCTTGCATCCCAACCATCATATAATACAAATTAAATGGGATTACGCCATATAATTTGTATTATATGGCGTAATCCTGTATTTCTTTCATGATTTATCTGCTTCTCCGGGCAAACACGGGATAAGATTCTTAACCTCCAGATTCGCTAAACATGAATGCCGGTTGCTTCGACTAGCAAATCCTGTGATGGTTTTATTCAAATTGATCGGAAACTTGAAACTTGGTCGTTCTGGGTGGTGTAGTGGTTAGCATACCCGGACGTTTTCTGGGAGACGCGGGTTCGAGTTCCGCTCCAGGACGATGAACATTTTCAAGTTTTCGGATCCTTGTCACATTTACGCCAAAAATCGGATTTTCGTCTTTAAAATTTGTAAAGCAAACTGAATTTGCTTGTAACACTTCTCAGAAAACTTGAAAATTCCATCGTCCTGGAGTGGGAATCGAACCCCACATCACCCGTCGAGTATGCTAACCATTACACCACCCAGGACAGTGAAGGTCCAAGCAACTGAGACATAGGGATCTGAAAGTCTTCAGATATTCGCTAGTCAAAGCATCCCTGCTCCTTCATAAGCGCATTGACCAAATTCCGATCCGGACGGATGTCACCAGTACCACAGACAAATCAGTGAAGTAATCTATCCGGACGGATGTATGACCAGTGAGTGGTACAAGCAAATTCAGTTTGCTTTGCTTAAATATTCTTCTCACAGAAAATTGCCGAAAAATGATTACTTTCATTTTACTGGTTTTTTTAATACAGGAGATATTCGTACACTGGCGTGCAAAAATTAAGGAAGAGACGGTTTTTCGAATGTAACGTCGTGCAGAAGTACTCCACATCGACTCAAATGATACCATAAGATCCCCAAGATGTAAGAATATGGGACAAGTGAGCAAAACCGTCCAAACAAGGAATCCAAAGGATACAAAGGCACTTTATTGAAAAGGTAACTTCGAGCACAACTGGACAGAAGATAGAAACGTCCGTGTGACAGGATGCTGCCAATCAAAATCCAGTCTTTAGTATCACCCCTGACTGCGTTGCAGGATATACAACATCTGTCAATGCAGAGGACGAGGTTGTCAAGGAGCTGTTGAGGCATCGCGGCCCATTCCTCTTGTAGCGCCAATCGCAGCTGCGAAATCTCTGCTGGCGGCTGGTGAAGTGCTGCCAAGCGTCTCCCGAAAAGGTCTCACACGTGTTCGATTGGGGTTTGGTCCGGGGACCATCCATGCGGTGAATATCTTCACTCTCCAACAGCTCTGCGACAGCCACTGTACGATGAGGTGTAGCGCTGTCGTCCATGAAGAGTAACTCAGGACCGACAGCACCTCTACACAGACGCAAGTGAGGCAGGAGAACCTCAGTACAATAGCGGACACCAGTGATTGAACCTCCTTTTAAGATGTGGAGGTCAATACGGCTACTGAGCATAACACCGCCCCAAACGAGAACTCCGCCACCTCCAAACCGGTCCCTTTCGATGATGTTGGAGGTGTGATTCCGTGTTCCCTGCTCTCTCTAGATGTGCATACGTCCAGAATCGCTCGTCAGACTAAATCGGCTCTCATCCGTAAAGAGAACTCAACCCCATTGCTGATATGTCCAGTTCTTGTGTTCCTGGTACTACAGAGACCGCTGTCTCCGATGAGCAGGCGTTAATGGCACACACCTTACTGGTCGTCGTGCAAATAGACTACCTTTGTGCAGCCTCCTGGCCACGGTAAAACGCGATAACGGACGTCCAGTTGTCTGTTGCATGTGCCTTGCGATTTCTCCCGCTGTCTGCCGTCTGTTTCTTCTCGCCTGTAGGACAAAATACCGGTCGTCCGCTGCCGTGGTTGCTCGTGGACGACCACTTCTAAACTCTCGGACAGCTGTTCCTGTCGTTTGAAATGCTCTCCAAGCTCGGGAAACGATGCTGTGAGCGATGACGAACTCCTCGGCCACACTAGTCACACTTCGACCATCTTCCAATTCCCAATGACGCAACCTCGAGAAAAATCATCCAGATGTCGTCTACTGGATTGCCTGTTGGCCATATCACACGGTGGCAGCAACTTGACGTCGATCAAACCGATGTACACCCTGCAATAGCTTTCACCGAATTGATGAGCGCACACCACCCGCGTGCTTTATACCCTTCCAACACCCCCGCCCCCCGTCATGCTGCATATATGCGCATTACCTACCGTACCGGACCCTAGTCTACCTCGTGAGGGGTCTTTCGGTCCGTTCTGCCTGCTCGTTCCGCTGGTATGCTAATTTCTCGTCTTCGTCCTTAATGTTTGTACACCAGTGTATTTCTAGGATAAAGAATACAGCCTTGAACTAAAAGTCTTCAAATTTCAAAACTTCATATCTACTGATCCAGCAGGAATAAAAAATTCTAATTTTGGGGCTTTTCCTATATTGAAAGATGTAATTGTGAAGAAAAAAACGCAAGAATCCATGAAAGGGTGGTCGTAGCACCCGCGTATTTGACGTTGAATGAACCGATGCATAATTTTCCCTCCAGGTGACGAGATTGTTTACTTAGGTTCATTAGTTGAAGTCCGTTGGTGGAAGAATTATGTTGAAGTAGCTAGCTATGATTACGAGAAATGGTTTTCCATACGTCTACGAGTACTGATAAATAAGAAATTCTGTTGATTTTTGCGGCGGATTAGCGATGTGTAAATCAACGTCTCCACAAATCGCTAAACTCTCCTGACCAGAGGTACTAGTACAAGAGTTTGAAGAAAATAGTAGCTTTCTGGAGAACAGATTTAAGTGAAACTGGCTGGAAACATATTCACACTCGTAGGTGCGCGCGGTGAGTAGGTTGAACGACATGACGCGCGATGCCGAAAGGGGCATTTGCAGCAATCTAACGCAAATAAACACTCTACTGTCTCCTTGAACCAGAACTTCCACACTCCATGTTATTGATGGTGAAGGCATGCTACTAGGTTTCTTATCCGTCAATACATTGCGCCCGTACGCAAATTTTGAACACCATTCTGATATGCTCCGAGCACCTATGACTTGAAGACCATAGATCTCTTACATTTGGCGGTGTACCTCCATTGCCGGAGTTTTCCGTGCTGAGAAAAACCTAATCACCTCTCGTAGCTCCGAGTGAGATCCTTTTTTCAAACGGATCGTCAGTAATTATTTGAATATGTTTTTTAGAACATATTCAAATAGACAGAAAGCTAGAATGACAATGAGAGACACAGTTTTACATATTCCTAATCAGCCACCAACGCTAATCAAAAGTTCCTTATTAATCAGGCTTGGTATGGGATGCAAACTGGTGTGTAATACAATACCCTAAGATGGACTGTATACTTTTTTCTCCTCTTCAGTATATTTCGTCATTCTAGATTTCATTCATCATTGGCAATACACATGCATATGATACCCGAATCTTTGCGGTTTCCGTTCTTTGTTAATTTTAACTATTTAAGGGGCCCATGTACCTGAGCCACTCGGTGCCCAAACTTTTCTGCGCTCCCCTAAACAAGGCTCGATTTAAGCAGTATCGCATCGCAAACTGCGAATCAAATCGACCGGAATCGCTCCGCAGATATGACTTTGCTTCGCATACATTGCGATACATTTCATTCTGAACTCTCGTTACTCTGACCTTTTAGTGAACTTTTCGAACTTTTACGGTAGTTGCTGTGGCCCTTATGCCAATATTACTTCCCCCCCCCAAAGATGATTTCCTCTTCTTTTTAAAGTGTTTCGGCGGACAGAAGTTGTTGAAAGTTATAATAGGTGAACCTCAAAGACCCGAAGGAGAGAAACAGTGATAGATTTTCAGACATGACAAGTGATACAGTGAAGTGTCTGAAGGTTTTAGATGTAGCATTATGGACAAAAGATCGTGATTCCATTAAAAGATTTTGGTCAGGATGAAATTAGTCAGATGATTCAACATTTTGCCTCATTGCTGCAAGCCAAGGATGGGGGGAGATTAAGGAATTCTAGCTCCAGAATATGGCAACTTCATCAAGAGAAGATTGGAGGTTCTTTATTTTAAAATCCAAAAGAATTATCTACTGTAATATTTCTCATCTTTTTGAAATGTAGTTTTTCCAATGTCCAATGCCATTGTAGAGAGGGTTTTTTCCCCACACGAGTCGCATAAAGAGTGACTATCGCAGCAGTCTTAGTGAATCTTCGTTGGAAAATTTAATGCGCATTTCTGTCGAAGAACCATCTGTGGACAAATTTTCACCTGATGAGGCTGTAAATTTGTTTTTACCAAACCACGTAGGCCCAAACGCATAGCCATATGGCAAAAGAAAAATTTGTGACGTTGAAGAGGAGCATCATTAAAAACGGTAGTAAATAAATAATGTATCTAAAATTTCTTTCTAGTTTGTTTTCGAGCAGGTACTGGACTGCTATCATAGCGTAATGTCATAGTGCTAATCAAAAGTTTCTCATAGCTACACAAAACTCAATTTGCATAGCAAATGTTGCTACACATTTATTTTTTCGTAAATCAAGCCCTGCCCCTAAACAGAAATGTGCACATAGTTGCCGGGATTTACGAAAGCTACGGCAAAACAATTCTTTCAGCTTCTCATCTCAGCAGTGCCGATCATAAACCTGTCACTAGTGATAAGCGCTCTTTTTCAGTACTTTATTCTCTGTTCCGTGACCCTTGGCATGATGGGGAAGGGACAGTGCCCTGACACGGACATCATGCCGCCGAGTAGAAAGAAGTGACTGAAACGTCTTCTCTCTCCTTTCTTAGGTTTGTAGCCATTGTCATAGCTCTTTTAACTGCTAATCAGAAATGATTAGGGTCAATCATCCCCCTATTTTCTTTTTTTCGACTGATGGTTTTAACGCCCGCCGTGAGCGACTCGATGTACTATAAGCAGTCGGCAGTCCCTAATTTAGTGCTACTGGTTCTAGGGAAGGGAGAGAACCAGTGCGATAAGACAAACACAACAGCCATGCTAGAGGTCTGCACGGGCCCGGACCGGGTCTTTGCTCATTTTTAAGTTGGGAAAACGGGCCGGGCTCGGGTTTTCAATATTTAATGTAAAACAGACACGGGCCGAGCAGGGTTTTTTTATAAGCAACACAGTCGCTGCACGTGGCATTTCTCGTTTGGAAATCTCACAACATACAGCAGCAGGATAAGATTGAATAATTTCTGCTGTTGGAAAAAATAGAAGTTTTACGACATCCTCCCCTCCTACAAAACAATTGGAGTGGGTCAGCTCCCTTAGTTTTTTAATGTGAATGTGGTCCCTTTTCTCTCTCTCTCTCTCTTTCTCTCTAACTTCCACCCTCCTCTCATGCTTCAGAGCAGGCTATAAACTGCAGCATTTATAAACCGAGCCACCCGCTTGCAGACGATCTTTTTATTGCTCTGGTTGGCGGCACTTTGTTCTCTAGATGTGTGAAAAGCTTTTAAGTTGTCTTAAATGGCACGGGAGAAATGGTCTGGGAGAAATTTACTTTGGTGTATAAATCTGAGCCGTATTTCCCTCATTTGTTCTCTCAGGGAGTCAGCAGATGGCAAATGAACCCTTAGGTATCCCAGCCCAGCCGTTTTCAAAACTTCTGTGACACTTGTTAGCTGGGCAGTCTGTCGTTGTTTTCCCTAGCATATGCTCAGTTCAGTGTTGCTGATAAATACTCTTCCATACGTATTATGCAGTTTAAGAAAGCGATTTTCTCGAAAAAATCGCTTCCGGAGAATGTGTGCTTGCAGACAATCTAATGTAGAACGATCGGACTCATAATTCTGGATATTTCGTACTTTTCGAATTACCCCCCCCCCCTCTTTATCCCCAAGGATATTCCGGATCCGACGGTAGGCAGTGACAATTTGAAAACCCAGAAAATTTGAAAGGCTAGGAATTTGTCGTTCACATGCAATATTTTTGAGTATACAAGCCCCCCACCCCTTCTCATACGTCAAGTGACTTATACAGAATTACAGAAATATTCCAAATTAACGTTTATTGTAATAGAATACGTGTAGCAATTAAGAAAACGAAAATTCTTCTGGAGTCGAATAACCGAGTGCACCAGGTGTCAAATTCGTGTTTTAGTAATTGTCGAAATTTCACGGGCCGGCCCGGGCTTTGAAAACAGGAGAAGTATACGGGCCGGCCCGGGCCGGGCTTTAATTTAAAAAAGCTGAAACGCACCGGGTACGGGCTGGGTCTTAGACGTGCGGGCTTGGGCCGGGCCGGGCTTTCCAAATTAAGCCCCGTGCAGACCTCGAAGCGATGCCTCATCGGGATGCGAACCGGGACCCCACCTCAAATTAATGGTCAGAAGCTAGCGCCTTGAGCACTGCAATACCGGGGACGGCCACACTAAATGACCACTTGAAATAATAAAGCTAAAGGGAACGCAGCGCTTTCTAATGCGCATGTTTACTCGTTTCAGCCGAGTTGGGCCTACTTCTTAAACAACGAATACATTTGTTTCGTCCTGATTTCAGCCGATTTTGCTAACCGCCGGTTAATTCGTTCCAGTCGATTAAAAGATTAATAGTGATGTGAAATAACTTAAATTCTTCAGAATTTTCTGATACTCTCAGCTGAAAAGAACCCCCTTCATGAGATGTTCGCAAAAAGTTTTAAAATGTAAAATGACAATCGCAGTTTATTTCTAGTTTTTGAAATTTTAAAAATCATTCAGACGCTTGCACTTCCCTATATCAGTGCCTAATAGATATACACTGAAGAGCAATTGAATTAGAGATACCTGTCTAGTAACGTGTAGCACCACCTTCCGTCCTGATGACGGCGGCGATTCGTCCCGGCATGGACTCGACAAGACACCGGAAGCGTTGGGAAGCCATACGGATCCACGAACCCTGAACAAGCTCCCACAGTTCATGAAGATTTGATGGAGGGGGTCAGAGCCTCGAACATCTCTCTCGATGGCATCCCAGATGCGCTCGATGGGATTGAGGTCAGGTGACCTAGCTGGTCAAGGAAGCGAGGTCACGTCGGTGGTGTGTCCATCCAACCATTCGGATACAATTCGGCAGCGATGGCACGGTGCATTGTCTTGTTGCAGGATGAGGTCCCCAGTGGGATGTTGAAAATGCACAAACGAGAGCAAATGGTCGTCCAGGATATCCCGGTAACGTTGACCTGTGAGGGACGATGTCACACGTACCAGGGGCCCCATTTCAGCCCACGTAAACAGTATCTAGACGAGAATGCCACCCCCACCAGCTTGAAGAGTACCCTGCTGGCAAGAAGGAACCATCGCCTCATGTGGTTTGCGCCGTACTCGTATCCTGCCATCCGCATGTACCAACGTGAATCTCGACTCATCAGTCCAGGCAACAATTTTCCACATGTTTAGGGTCCAGTGGCGATGATCCCGCGCCCATGCTAATCTTTGCACCCTGTGATGTGCGGTCAGCAGCGGTATCCTCGTGGGTCGATGGCTTCTGTACTCCATAGCGAGGAGATGGTTCTGGATGATGTGTCTGCTTACACGTTTTTGTGCGCCAGCGTAAAATTGCCGAGCGATTTCTTGCACTGTGGCCCGTCTATCCGCTGTTACAATGCGATTTAGCCGACGATGACTCAGCTCATCCACACGCTGTTGACCCCGGCAGTTAGCCTTTGCAGGGATGGTTTTATCGGATTCGATGTACTCACGGTGCACCCGTGACACATTGGCTCGTGAAAATCCCAGTGTCTGCACGACTTCCGAGATGAAGTGACCCATTCGTCGGGCTACAACAATTTGCCCACGATCAAATGCCCTTAGATCCTTCGTCTTACCCATACTGCGTCCGACTCTTACTAATTCCCGTCGCATCACTTCTTATATTGTCGGATCGCTGCATACGTCATGTCTTTTCCGTTTACAGGGCTGCCGACAGCGCCACATTTGCATAACGCCAGCTGTCTCTAATTCAATTGCTCTTGAGTGTTCATATGAACATACCGTTATGCTGAATTTTTTTTTTGCGCGCATCACTGTTATAGCAACAATGTTTTAATATCCCTATGAAACATTGAACCTCACGGCGGGAGCGAAGCACAGCAATGCGACGTAGCACTTCAAACATTTTAAAAAATATGAGATTGATATTTTTCGTAAGTCAGTTTCGGGAAGCTGGATGGAAACATGCCATAGTCGAAAAGATCCGATTTATCGAAAAGATACGTGAATCAGTTTAAAGTGATAATTATTATCAAAAAACGTTACGAAAACTCTCGTACTAATCGGATTTCCCGGAAGGGTAGAAAACACATTATGCATGATGAAACTTGTAGCAGTCATGATGATAAGATTTCTCAAAGGGATGAGTTAATCCGTTGAACGACAAAATTCAGGACTGATTTAAAGGAGCTTAAGAGCGAACTGAGACTAGCAGTGATTATTGGATATCTCAAAGAGATGCGATGATCCATTAAACGTGACGATTAACCATGAAAAGATTTTATAGCTTAAAAGTCTTTTCCACTTCTACGTTGTTTTAACACATCAACATACTAAGAAATAGTTCCTAAATGAAAGAAACCTTAACGGCCAGACGAAACATGTAAATAACAGAAGTCAACTTACGGTAAAGATGCTTTATTCAGGATGTAGCAAACACATCGTAACATAGCATATTGTAGTGAACGCTCCACACACCACACATTATCACAGCACTCCTATTAATAATCAGTTTACAACCCAACGCTATCTCTTACAACGCTCTCAAGCAATAGATCAGTCGTCGTTTTTAGCACGTCTTTTGTAAAAAAAGATCGTGCTTCTGTTATCGGTTTGTCCGTCCGTCCGTCTGTACCCACGGTATCTCTGCAACTATTAGTTCGATTTGAAAAATTCTTTTTGCATTCAAAAGCTTGAAATGTGCGAATGATGATCCTTTATTTCGTTTTTTTACGATGTCTAATTTTGCCGCTAGAGGGCGTAAATGCAGATGATGTCGAATTCAAAATTACGTTTTGATCCACATATTTGCTTCTAAACATCCGATTGAAAAAAATATTTTATCTTTCGATTCCATTTATGTCGAACAGTGTTTTAGATATAGTTTCTATTTCAAATTACGCATAGATTTTCCGCTAGGGGGCGTAAAAGTAAATAACAATTTTCTCGATAAGTCTTCTCCTGAAACTCCGATTTGAATTTTTTTTTCTTCGGATACATCTCCTGATGGAAATCTTTTGCATATAATTTCGAATTTTTGGTAAAGAATACTTTGGCCACCAGGGGGCGTAAGTGTTAATTTTTGCTTCTGATGTATTTGCCATTAAAATCTGAGCTTCTAAAATTTCGATTGAAAAAATTCTTTCGTGGACTGATGCCACTGACTTCGATAAACCTTTTCGGAATATTTTCTTCCTTAAATATCCCACAGTTTCTCCGCCAGGGTGCGTAGATGTATATTCTATTTTTGTCAATACCTCTACTTCTAGGAGTCCGATTTGAAAAATTCCTTCTTTGTTGGATACTGTTTTCAGTGTGACATGTTTTTCCTATAATTTCAAAATTTTCAAGTAATTCATAGACTTTCCGCTAGGGGACGTAAAGCCAATTTGCGTTTTTCCCTATATCTCTGCTTCTAAACCTCCGATTTGAAAAATTCTTTCTGCACCGGATACAGCTCCTGATGGGAAATCGTTTGCACATAATTTGTAATTTTTGAAAAAAATGGTATGGCCACCAGGTGGCGTTAGTCTTAATTTTCGCTTCTGATGTATTTGCTGCAAAATATGAGCTTCTAAAATCTCGATTGAAAAAAAAAAGTCTTTTGTTGGTCGATGCTACTCATGTCGACAAACCTTTTAGGAACACTTTCTTTTTGAAATAATGCATGGTTTCTACGCCAGGGGGCGAAGATGTATATCTTATTTTTGTCAATATCTCTACTTCTAATAGTCCAATTTGAAAAATTCCTTCGTTGTTGGATAGTGTTTTCGATGCGAAATGTTTTTCCTATAAGTTCAAAATTTTCACGTAAATGATTTAGTCTTTCCGCTAGGGCGCATAAAGGTAAATTGCGTTTTCTGCTCCTAAAACTCCGATTTGAAAAATATTCTTCCTGTATCGCATACAAGACCTGATGGAAAATATTTTTCACATAATTCCTAATGTTTTGTAAAGAATGGTTTGGCCACCAGCGGTCATAGGTGTTAATTTCTGCTTCTGATGTATTTGTAGCAAAATCTGGGCTCCTGAAAACTCGACTAAATTTTTTTTTGAACCGATACCGCTCATATGGATAAACCTTTTGCGAATACTTTCTTCCTAAAATAATGCATGGTTTTCTCACCAGGGGACGTAAAGTCACATCATATTTTTGTCGATAACTCTGTTTCTTAGAATTCGTAAGCTCAACATTCCGTTTACAACAATATCTGAGGGAAAAAGATCCGATTGAAAAACTTTTTCTTCCGTCAGATACTATTGTTTTCCATACCGGTTCCATATCCTTTGAATAGCTTTGATAAATTTAATTTGCGTCAGAACGGATTCAAAAGACGTGCTTATTACACCCGAAAATTCGGTGTCATTTTTCTTGTTATCTCTTGTTCTTATCAAAACTCAGGCATACGTCACGTGCATTCAACCTGAATTGTGTTGCCAAACGTATTCGCTTGAGAGAAAGATATCACGTTAAGAGTGAAGAATAACAGAATAAACTCAAGATTTACATAGGGAAGGAAACTAAAAAGGAAAGTTAATTTAGAATATACGTCACAATTTCAAAACTTGTATTTACAAATCAATTCGACATTAAATAGCTGAACTTTTTTTCTTGTTTGTGCAACTAGTACTTTATTTCCTAGACTGATATTCAACGGATGATCCACATACATCTGAGGGTCCGTATGAGCCTAATGGTTCCGTAAGCTGTGTTTAAACTGCTTTTAATTTGAACATCTAGGTAGAAAAATTACCCGTCTGGAGAGAAAACTTATATACAGTATATTCAGAATAAGAATCTGAGTCCTTTGTTGTCAAAAGCAACACTTCATTTTGTTAAAACTGCAACCAAGAAATATTCTTGTCGCTGGAAACTGTAGAAATTCGTGACGATTATTCACACGAAGACTCTGTGTGACCTCTCTGACAAAGCTCTAAGATGGCAGGCGGATCTGTTGTCAACGGGAAGGAAGTGCTGGATGAGAAAGTAATTCTTGTCACGTTAAGGAAAGCCGAACGCTCGGGAAGTCAGAAAAGTATTTTGATTAAAGAGACGAAAATTCGAAGCTTAGTGAAAGTCCGCGGATTCAAGTAAATGAATTCCATCTGGTTTCTTAATAGAATAAAAGTCTCACGTCAAGTAAAAATGTTCCATTTTAAACATGGGAAGCTAATGAAACACACGGATTTAAAACCCAATTGATTAACTTACGATGTCTCAAATCAAGAATTCAGTCCGCAGGCAGTGTTGTTCAGTTCCCTCAGAATTAATTGGGACATTCTGATGAAACTTAAAAATTTGCCTTTCTAAGATATAACGCCTTAGTTGATGTTCATGGTGATATAAATAATGTACCGTTCCCTACAAAAATATTAAGTTCCAGTCTAAATGCCTAGAAAGCTGCGTATTTGAAATTTTGAGTTATTTTGTGAACTTGGCGTTATCTTTGTGATTAATTGATACAATTTCTCTATCACGCAACATTTTCGTCTGTTTCAATATTTATTTCCTGTATTGGAAAGGTAAATTCTTTTTGTGGCGGGACGGCAGATTTTGTAACGTATACTCTCGATTCACTTTCCTTTTGATTTTACTATCTCTGGTTATTTTATTTTACTATGTAAATTATCTTCTCACTGAACGAGATGTTATTTCACCCGCTGAATGAGATCTGGCAATGAGTGTAAGTCATGACGTGGTGGTAGCCAGTATAAATAGGCGCGTTCAACGATACCTGAGGAGAGCGGTTGTTGTATACGGAGAGCGTTTGGTTGTGGTACGGAGAGAGCGTTTGTTGTTGTATAGGAAAAGCGTTTGTTGTTGTATAGGAAGAGCGTTTGTTTATGTGGAGAGCTGTTGTTTATGAGTACAGAGCTTTGTTCATGTGCAAGGAGCTACGTGTTATTTGAGTAGCTGTGTGTGAAGATACCAGTAGAAGTTCATAATAAAAGGTTTTACGTAAGTACGTCTTTCTCAGTTCATAGTACTGTCAGACCTCTGTCTGGCTGTTAGGTTTATTTCATTAAGTGTTATTAGTAACAACCAGAATAAGACTTTATTCATCTTAATTACTACTACAACATTACTACCAGTTATAAGTTGGTTCATTACTATTACTACACTACTAGCAGGAGACTTTATTCATGATCTTAATTAACTAGTAACAACAACCATTTGAATTCACTATTAGAAGCTTAGTACAAGCATTGAATTCATTATAATATTAGTGAAAGCTATATTCACGATAATTAGCTTAGTAGTAGAGAAGCCTTATTCATTATAATTTCAATAAGTATTTTCCTTTCTCTCTGTGTCTGCAAACCAGAGCGTATGTTTTAGGTGATTATATCTATAAAGAAAGTTAACTACCTCTTGATGATCATATACCACAATTTTGTTTTCAAAACAATGAAGCTCGAGTTAGTAACTTTCATCATCTGTTTGACTTTGGCAGGTAAGTGCAACACCCTCATCGTTTGTCATCTAAAATTTATCATTAGGCGGTGTACGTTTCTACTTCGTATTTTTTATAAATGTCCGTGACTCTAGACGCAAACCATAATATATTTGAAATTTTAGACGATGAAGTTGAGACTTAAAAAAATTTAGGACCGTGTTTTAACAACCATATGTAGCAAAATGCAATTCAAAAATATTAAAACAATTTTTGGTTTATTGTAAAAAAGTTTTTAATATTTGATGGCTGCGTATTTTAGAGCTCAAACACAATAAACTGTATTTTTCGGAATATGAGACGCACTTTTTATTTTAAGAAATTGGTTTCAAAACCCTCCTGCGTCTTATATACCGAAGATCATAACATGGACATGAATATACACGATCGAGTCACGTTATTGTGAGCACCGGCTAATATCCAGATTAACCGCCGTGTGCAGAGCGGGCAGCAGCTAGACGGGCGGGAAGGTGTTCACAGGTATGTGGAGCCATGCTCACTGCAGTGCATCTGACAGCTGTTGGAGGGTGCGTGGTAGAGGATCCATAGAGCGAACAACACGAACCAGGTGGTCCCACAGATGCTCGTGCTCTTCCAACCACTCTCGGACATTTCCAGCTGTGTGACACATCGCATTGTCGTGCTGGAAGATCCCATCAGCCCCAAGGAAGACAATCAGCATATATGGGGGTACGTGGTCTGCAACGATGGATTTATAACGAATTCAGTGCATGTAGTGCCTTCCACAGGTATGAGTGGACCCAGAGAATGCCACAAAAACATTGCCCAGACAATAACACTGCCCCCACTAGCTCGTGTTCTTCTGGCAATGGTTGAAGAGTGTTTGTTCTCCGATGTTTCTCGCTTTATGCGCCAACGTCCGTCCGTTCGATGAAGCAGAAAACGTGGCTCATCGGAGAAGCCAATTAGCGGAGGTACAATTCCGATACTGCCGTGCAAATGTAAGCATTTTCTGCTGATGCACCTTGGTTAGCATAGGTGCAGTGACCATCCGTATGCGTCGGAGCCCCATACGCAGCTGGGGAACTGTGGTTTTGAACACACTTCCGGTAGCCCTCTGGTTCATTCGGCTAGTGAGTTGCTTCACGGTAGCGTGTCGATCGGCCCTCACGTACCTTCGAAGCCGACGTTCGCCTCTCACATCAATGGCACGTGGTGCTCCGCAGTTTCCACGTCGCTTATTCGCAATGGTGCCATTTCTCCAATCACGATACACTTTAACCACAGCAGCATGCGAACAGTTCACAAACTCCGCTGTTTCAGAATTACTGCCACCCTTGGCCCGAAAACCGGTGTCATCGCTTTTTGCAAATCTGATAAATCGCTCCTTTTATTCATGACAGCAACGAGTGGTATGTTTTCGGAATGCCTACAGCACACCTTATATACCCACCAAGTCAGCTCACGACACGTGCTTTCTTTCATTGGCTACGAGCTGTAGACGTCAAAGGTAGGTAGTCACAATAATGTGATTCGACTGTGTATATGCATGTGTGCTGCTGTAAAGACTGCTCAATGAGTTAAAAATGTTATCGCTTTATCTTAGGTATAACTGATATTCTTCTGCAGTTTGTTTACCAGTGTCACTCTCTCGTGAATGCTTGCATATTTATACTTTTATGTTTATCCATTGTTAACTATGTGTGTGTGTTTTCTATGAGCCTGGCCTACCATTGTTCTACATATGTGTTTTTCTGCCTATGTATCATACCTGTGTTTTTTTTATTGGGGGTTTAACGACCACCGTGAGCAACTCAGTGGGCTATTAGTAGTCGCCTGTTCCTAATTAGGTGCACTGGTTCCAGGGAGGAGAGAGAGCAAGTGCTGTAAGACAAAGACACCACTCATGCCTCATTCGGGACATGAATGAGGGAGGGGTAACTTGCACGAATGATCAATGGCTACCAGCACAAAGAGCACAGCACCACTCGGGCGGCCAAATTTCTCCTGTAGTTGTTTTAAGTTCCTCCAGAATCTTTGGTAAAATGAAAAATTCGCTATGCGATTCGTTCATCACTTTGCAGCTTGATTTTATTAGATAATTCAGCAGATATACTTAAGGTAGAGTATTTAGCTTTTGATAATATGTTGTCGCCATCATAGTTCTGCTTTGTCAGTACAAATTGCCAACATTATACTGGCTATATCCTTTTAAGACATACATTTTCATATGTAATATCACATTTATGTAAACAATACAATTTTGTGACAAAACAAATTTCATATTTATTTTGAGTATGTCATCATCATCAACGATTATCAATCCACTGCTAGACGAAGGTCTATCCAAGCCTCTTCCACAACGGTCTGTCTTGTGACAGTCTCCTCCAAGTTACTCCCGCATACTTTCGATTTTCATTCACCCATCCCCCATGTGCTCTTCTTCAGGGTTTTTTCCTGTCCCTTGGAATCCAATATAAAATTTCGGCTGTCCATCGAATCTCTGTCCTTCTGGAAGTATTGCCAGCTCATTGCCATTTCAGGGATTTTACTCTAATCATCATGTCTTCCACTCTTGTCATTTTTCGGATCCACGAGTTCCTCTTCTTATCTCTCCTGGTTACACCAAGCATGCAGCTCTCCATGCTCTTTGAGTTGTCTGTAACCTTTGTATGTCTCTTTTAGTTAAGGTCCACGTCTCTGCACCATATATAAGCACTCGAAGGATGCATTGATCAAACACTTTTCTTTTAAGACATAATGGCATATTGCTTTTCAAAATTATGCTGTTTCTTCCAAAAGCTCTGCAGGCAAGTTTTATATGCCGATTAATTTCTTCATCAATGTGACCCTCACTTGATATCTGCTGTCCAAGATAAACGTACGTGTCTGTTATCTCCAGCTTTTCTCCATCAATCGATAAATCTTTCTTTCTTGTAAAAGCATTGTACATCACTTTTGTCTTCTGAAAGTTCATTTTTAATCCCACTTCTTTACTCTTGTCAGCAAGTTCCTGGATCATACTCTGCAACTCTGATATGGTAGTTGAAAAAATGACTACGTCATAAGCAAAACGAAGGAGAGTTAGATAATCTCCATTAATCTTTTTCCCTTTGTTTTCCCAGTTCAGTGATTGAAAGACATTTTCCAATGTGGCATTACAGAGCTTGGGAGATATGATGTGACCTTGTCTCACTCCCTTTCCAATATTTATGTGTGCTGTATTCTCAAACAGCAGAATCTTTGCACTTGCATTTTCATAGATGTTATTAATAATATTAATGTATGCATCTTCAATACCGCAGGATTTCAAAGCCAGTGTAACTGCTGATATTTTCATCGAATGAGAGGCCTTTTCATAATCGATAAAAGCCATGAATAATGGAAGTTCATATTCCCTAGCTCCTTCAATTAGTTCTCTCAGTACGTGGATATGATCAATAGTGCTGCAGACACTCCTGAATCCAGCAGTTCTCTCGATTGAACCATGTCCAGTGTTACCTTCAAGCGGCGTGAAAGAACTTTAGTGAAGATTTTATAAACCACTGATAGGAGGCTGATAGGTCTGTAGTTCCTGAGATCCTCAATGTCACCTTTTTTATGTAGCAGGGTCATTGTAGAATTGTTCCAATCTTCAGGAATCTTCCCTTCATTAAGGCATCTAGTGAAAATTTGGGCGAGTACTGTTTCGATTTCTCCACTTGCTTCTTGTATGATGTCTATAGTAATTCCATCTTCTCCTGGAGCTTTCCCCCGCTTCATGTTCTTGATTCCATGTGCAACATCTGCTGGGAGGACTTGAAGAACTCTAGTACTGGTTCCTTTCATGATGTCTGGAGTACATGTATCATCCCTTTCATATAGTTTGGAGTAGAAATCTTTTACTCTTGTCAAAATTTCGCCTCTATTTCTTGTTACAGAACCATCTTCTTTTCTCAGAGCCATAATCTGTTTTCTTCCCTTACTGAGATGTCCCTTTGCTATCTTTAGGCTTTGGTTGTTTTCAATTGCTTTCCTCACTAGTTCACAGTTGAATTTCCTTACGTCTTTAGTGATACTTTTTCGTACTGTCTTGCATAGCTCTACATATTCCACTTTGGAAGTCACATCTTTTTTAGTTGTCCTCATCTCTCTTCTTTTTTGCATCAACATTTTGGTTTTTCCTGATAATTTGTTCACATGCAACTTGTTCTTAGACCCAGCTAATTTTGTTGCTGTTTCCATAAGAGCTTTGGTTACTTTTCTGTTGGCTTCAGAGATGACCACTTCTTCCGACGTTAGATCTTCTAGAATAAAGAATCTGTTCCTTCGTTCTAATTTGAAGGTATTGTGATGCTTTGTAAGGTTTGTCACATCAATACACTTTGTTTGTTTTATTAGCTTGCCACGCTCGAGTTTAGCATTGAGATGCATCTTACATCTTACAATTCTATGGTCACTACCGGTGTTGAACACGTTCAGCACAATGCAGTCTTTCATGACAAATTTCTTGTTACACATAATAAAATCAATTTCCTTTGTCAATCCATTGGTATGCCTCCTAGTCCATTTCCTTTGCGCCTTTTTCTTGAGAAAGGAGTTCATGATGAACAACGCGTCTGCTTCTGCAAACTCTACGAGAGTATTTCCAAGCTGGTTTCTATTGCCGTGACTGAATTTACCTACTGAAGTTTCATTCTGTTGCCGTTGTCCTATTTTTGCATTGAAATCTACCATAATTTTTTTCAAGTGCTGCTTGCCTTTATTATGTAGATGACTAATTTCCTCATAAAATTCTTCAATTTTTTCTTCAGGATGACTTGTGGTGAGTGCATAAGTTTGAATAATCTGAGCCTGGTATCTTCTGGAGAGTTGGATAACGAGTCGTGCAGCTCTGTCAGAGGAACATTCAACTTCTACAACTTTATCCTTCAGTTTCTTGTTTATTATAAATCCAACACTACTAGTTCTGTCCGTATCTGTCCCACAATAGAAGAAGAGATGTCCACTTTTCAGTTCAATGAGATCTCCTTTTTCTTACCTCACTTAGCCCGACGATGTCCCACTTGATCCTTTGTAGTTTCCCTTCCAATTCAAGAAGCCTTGATTCAGAAGAAAGGGAGCGTCCATTGTAAGTAGCCAAGGTCAGCATCAAATGGCAGCCAACTCTGGTACACCGATGATTATTAGCACCCTCTGCCTTCATGTCTCACTGGCCTGTGCATTGGCCAGGTACATTCCAGCTGCTGGAGACTGAGGGCCAAGATTTAAAATGAGTCATTTTGGAGGGGTTTGGCCATAACTCACCACGCTGGCCAAGCGGGTTGGTGAGTGTGAGATAGCATGTCCTCTAATCCCGATGGTATAGTTATACCGCTATTTGCGGTCGTCAGAGCCCCTTTAGTGGGAACAGGATACACCACGAAAAGGCGGGGTTAACATTTGTCAAGGAGAGGCTGTGATGTTGCGCATCACCTGACCTTACATAAATGTTCCCAAATGATTTGCTTATTTGGGGACACCACGCCCTTTTGTCCCTAAATCAGTGTTCCAATATCTGGGTACCTTACACTAATGGCAGTTTAACAGGAGCTTGTTTGGAGAAACTATTTCCGAGAATCCTACCTATCTCCCCCTTTCCTAAAAAAGTATTTTACACTTATTTGTGCATCCCCCAAAATTTTTGGTTTCGCTACGCCTATGTCGTTTTTCATCACCGGTATCACACATTGATGATTTCGCAAACCACAAGGATTCAATGATTCACAAGCTTTTACACATAAAATGAAACTTTTTTCTTAATGAAAATATTTTAAATGACATTTCACTTTTTTCCTAATTTTTTTCAAAAAATAAGGGCGCGCCTTATATTCCCAAAATTACGGTATTTAAATTTGGCCAAAATCAGATAATCTTTACGCTGCACATTGCTCAGACTAATCACAATAATGCAACAATTTAAATGCCCTTGTTATTACAAAGCTTTTAAAGCCGAGATATTTATTTATTTATTTCGAATTAGTAGTTCACGTTTGAAAACATCTGAGATTTAATTTCGCTGTTTTCACAAAAAACAGCAAAGTGTAACTTAATGCATTAAGGGTAGTAGATACAATTATGAGATCCTTGCTCAAAAGATAACGGCTAATTAATCAAATAGTAAATGCTTGTCGTAAAATCCCCATGACGATGAAAAGCTCTGTTCATTCGTTTCTCCGTTCCTGAGTAACTAACTTGAATGAAAGGAATTTGTAATGTGGCGCCATATTTTCTCCTAGTTACTGCTAAACACCAAAATTTAAGTATGCAAACAAGTGGAATGCCGTTTTGAGTTAAAGTTATTGCAAGAAAAACATTTCTGATTTATCTTGGGTGAAAACGGATTTACAAAATTATCACTCTAACATACAGCTCCAAATCCTTTCAAAAACAGATTTTTCATTCACTTTTTTTTTTTCAGGTGGAAATTTTTACGACCTCGAATTTTTATTAGTTGTAGCTTTCTACTGTTATTCACTCATTTCTGCGTTGCTGCTAGTTTTCAAAATACTTTTTTCAAATCGATGTAATTCTATTTTAAAAGCCTACTTGATAAAACAGTCTTACACATTTCACCTAGGATGACGATTCGAATTCATTTGCAATATGGACGTCTGTTTCTTTATAACGAAGTAAATTTCTCCGTCATTTCTGTCCACGCCAGGATTCGAACCCGGATCCCCTCATTCCGGAATAAGTCACTCTGCCAGTTGAGCTACGCGGACGTTTTATTCTGATTCCTATATGCCTTTATGTCGTGTGCGTCCTTCTGGCAGGTACGTCACATCTCCTGGTACGTTACATCTTGCTTTTCTCAATACGAAGCATCACTGTACTTTATTTGACTTAACGATCCCCTTGAGCTGTACGCAATCACTCGTTCCTAATTTGTGGACCATTGGTTCCATCCAAGGAATGGGTCGAGCGTTGTTCGGCAGAAGCACTACTTCGGGGCTCGTGCCCATCTTGAACGATCAAGTAAAAGCCAGCGCCTCTGATCATTTTGTCACCGGGCCTTCATCACTGATTTGAGTCTGTATCCTCTTGTAGGGCACTGCTATTTGTCTTAGAGAAAGTGTGGTTCGATTTTTTCCTGGGGGAGGGAAGCGTGGAAAACGACCACCGTCAGCAATTCAATGGGCTATAAACTATTGCTTGCCCCCAATTTAAGGCTACTGGTTCCAGGAAAGGGGGATATCCAGTGCCGTAAGACAAATACAACATTTATGCCTCACCGGGATTCAAATCCTGATCAAACTGGGAAGAATGGTCGGAAGTCAACGCTTAGACCACTGCGTTACCGGGACGGCAGGTTCCGTGGTTTGCCATAGATCATATCGTGAAATACCAACGCTTTTTTGTCAGTCTGTGAACATGCATGGCTACACAAACATAAAGGAAAAACAGAAAACTTTTATTAAAAATGCACTGTAAAAAAGTAATTTAGCAAAAAAAAAAAAAAAGTAAAATAAGAGGAACTTTCCGAAGCGTTCACATTAAATAAATTAGGGAAAATTTGGAATAAGAATATCAGTCTGTGGTAAGGAAATTTTTTTGTAAAAACAACTGGCCTCAGATACAAAATTAATTCAGATAAATAATTGCATTTGTTTTGAAAACAGATATCTTCTTTAAAAAGGTCAGATATTTGGAATTATAAGGTGAAGAGATCTTTGATGAGAAATTAAATGCCGCGAATATCAGAATAAATTTCTTTAAAACAATCTTAATAATAGTTCTTTTTACCTTATCAGTGTTATAACGAAGTAAATTTCTCCGTCATTTTTGTCCACGCCGGGGCTCGAACCCGGGTTCCCTCATTCCAAAATAAGTCATTCTACCAATTGAGCTAACGTTCGTTCTGACTGCTATCTGCCTTATGCGTCCTGCTGGCAGGCACGTCACATCTCCCCCTCCCGAAGGAGGGCCGGGGGCATGGCCCACGGGTCAGCCGGGACCATGAACCGCTGCAGGCAGCCATTCACTGTAGAACGTGCACCTGAGAACTCCCAGTCAATCTGGTGTGTGGAATGCAACGTCACACATTTTTTTTGAAGCGCTGGAGAAAGAATTCTCTTATTTTTCCTCTCTCGCGGTGTGGAAAGAACATCACACCATTGCGAGATTTTGAACGGCCGGGTCATCAGAAAAGTTTGGGCGCCATTATAACGAAGTAAATTTTACCGTCATTTTTGTCTACGCTGGGGCTCAAACCCGGGTCCCCTCATTTCGGAATAAGTCACTCTACCAATTGAGCTACGCGGACGTTCGTTCTGACTGCTATCTGCCTTATGTCGTGTGCGTCCTGCTGGCAGGCACGTCACAGTGTGCTTCCCATTTTTTTCTGTTTGGATTGTCGGTGCCTTAGATTTGTTTAACATTGCCTTATGTTATGTATACGAAATGAGAAATTTTAGGCCTCCGTTAAGTTCAGAAATCCGAAATGACCAGTGTTTGTCCGAAAATAGAAGCCGAAAACATTCCCGTGGTAAGAATCCGTTGTTTAATGGCAAACAGTTTCATTAGGTTTTACAGTTTTTCTATGCTTAAAAACTGTAAAAAACCACAGCACTTTTAATTGAATTCTATTGTCTTACAATTATGCTTTACACGCCCTGAAACTGTACTACGTCACGAGTAAACAGGCTCTCTTACGAAAAGTACGTTCTAAAGAACGGACACTAATGGAAAATAAATATTCATATAATATGAAGCACAGAGGAAATGGTTGTTCAGTTCGACAGTTATTTAACACATACAAAGGTAACTCAAAACGTCTTCTTCTTTTATTTGACACCTTGTACGTTTATCAAGGTTTCAGAATACGAAATTAAAGCGTTATTAACTTTTTTAGTGCATTACCACTCAGCGCTTCCTGTTTACAGTATTTCAGATAAAACGTATTTCCCATCGGTGTCCATATCGAATTAACAAAGAAATGTGCCATATTTGTTATTTTTTAATGTCACACTTTGGGACATATATCATCAGATATGTCCTGTGTGCTGTTTCGCTGAGTTAAATTAATGAATTTGTTTGATTTTATACCTCGAATATTGTGAAAAGCATCCTGTTGTTCCTCCTTCCCATGAAGATTGCTATGGGCCCATTAAAAATTTACCTTTGTGTTGCCTTGAGATAACGATGGGGTGTATTAAATGAAAAAAATGTTGCACAGACCTTTTGATTTAGCCTTGTACTTTCTATATCATCTCAGTGCTGACGAAATAATGCTATGCAATGTATGAATTACACTCTTATAATGCAATAAAAGATTTCATTAAATTTTCTGTTTCCAGCATAGCATACAATTTTTCTTCACTGCAGTAATTTATCCCAGGAAGTTTTCAAAATTTGTTTCGGAGGTGGATAGTATCCTAGCTTTTAATTTGCGTTCCTGTCACGATAATTTTATCGTTCCTTCCTTTTCGTGGTTATCGGCAAGAAATGACTCTTTATTTCGTAAATTTATTCAAATCAAGCTTTGTGAGATATCTTACAGAAACTGATTCTGCATCCTCCTGGTTCTATATTTATATAAAAAAATAGGAACATCGTTACTCAAGAAAGAAAGTTCACATCCTCGAAAATGTGTGTTTGTGTGTGTAACAGATTGTTTGATGCACGAAAAGGAATTTTTCAGCTTCTAATGCAACAAAAAAAGTTTGTAAGATACAAAAAAGGAATGCTCATTAACGAAAACGCCTTAGGTACATTTCTTAACTCATCTTTCAGACAGTTTCCACCGAAAACGTTATTTCACGACTTAATGAAATCGGAACTTGTCTTTCAAGATTCATTATGATGGATGTTGGGTAGTTTCCTAGACGATAACTTTAATGTATATTTACTGCATATTTTCCCTGGTTTCTCTGTTACTGACAAAGGTTTTAATTAGGAATTTTATGGAATATCGCAAGGTAAGGAAACGCCAGAGACAAATGAAAACAGTGTTTTGATTGTTAAAAGTTTTTGATCCTGAATAATCACATACGCCATGTAAAAGCAGCAAATGAAAAAATAAAAATAAAGGAGAAATTACAAAAAGCACCGAAGACCTAAAGCTGGCGTATTTCTCTAGTGTAGCACATACACTATATTGACAAAATCATCGGACACCCCTTCAAGATCAAATGAATGGATCCCCTGTGTTGTTAAGATGCGCGGTACAGCTGCAAACGGTATAAAAAAGCCTGCAGCTGACCTCGATCATATTGCATTCTGAGGTTGAGTGAAAATGTAGCGGTGGGAGAGAACTGAGTTTGAGAAAGGAAATATTGTTGGGTGTTATATTAGTGGGTTGTCCATAAGAGAAACCGACAGACGTTTAAACATACCCAAATCAACTGTTTTTGATATACTGAATACGTGAAATACACATGGCGTTCCTGAAGCAACAAAACGTACCGGCAGACCAAAGAAAATCAGTGATAGAGGACGTCGAAGCCTCGGGAGAGTCGTTACAGCTAATCGACGGAGTACTGCACAAGACCTCAGTGTACAGGTAAGTAAAAATGCTGGAAACTTGGTATGTACACGTACCATTCGCAGAGAACTTCATTCTATGGGTTACCGTGGTCGTGCGGCTGCTCATAAGCCTTTCATCTCCACTCGGAATGCTACTCGTCGCTTAGCATGGTGTAAAGAGCATTTCTCGTAGACCGTAGATCAATGGAAACGGGTCCTACGGACAGATGAATCCTGATACACGATCCATCAGTCTGATGGCCGTGTGTGGGTATGGTAGCAGCCTGGGGAACGCTTTTTTACCTCAGTGTACTGTTCCTACGGTCAAGTTTGAAGCTGTCAGTGTACTCGTGTAGGAGTGGTTTTCGTGGTATGGTCCCAGCCCATTAGTTATCGTGGACAAACCTGTTAACCGGCACGTCTACCTCGATATTCTGGACAATTATGCCCTACCAACTCTGAGGCAATACAGTGGAACCGAACCTTGTTGGTACCAGCAGGTTAATGCACCGAGCCATAAAGAAAGGACTGTTACGGCGTGGTTGGACGATAATTCCGTATCGTTTGTGAACTGGCCAGCACAGAGCCCTGATCTTAATCCCATATAGCATCTATGGGAGGAATTAGAGCGCCGCATAAGAAATTTGGAACCAAGGCCTACTACTAAGCAACAGTTAGCGGAAGTATTATGTACTGAATGGAATCGCATACCTTTCGCTGTGTTCCAAAACCTTGTCGAAAGCATGTCTCGAAGGGTCAGTGCATACATTAAGCCCAAAGGTGGACCAACACCGTACTAATGTATGCCAATAAATGCGATGCTGTGTTTCTCTTCTAGGTGTCCGGTGACCTTTGTCAATATAGTGAATGTTTTTCTGCTCTTTGTAAACTGCAATCACGAAAGCAATCGAAACTGAAACAGTCGGAGAAATGTGATTTCATATCTGAAGAAAATTCAGAACGCTACCTTAGCTGTTATTTTCGTACTATCTTATGTTAATGTTCATTTTCCAGCGAATTGAACTTGGAATTTAAATTTATAAAGTAATGGAATACCTCGTTATATTTGTCGGGTTATTCGAAATGGCTAGGAGACTGCAATAGAACTCCGATATCAGAAAGGAAGAAGACAAAACGAAAAAAAATGTCATTTCGTAAGATGTGCCGAAGGGAAATTTGAGATATAATCTTTTGGATCGAAGACTATACCACCATCATTAATCATTATCAATCCACCACTAGATTAAGGTCTCCCCAAATCTTTTCCGCACTTTTGTATCTTGACCCAGTCTCTTCCAAGTCACTTCAGCAATACGTTCGATTTTCAACCACTAATCCTACGTGGTCTTCTTCTGGTTCTTTGTCTGTCTCTTGGTATCCAATCTAGTATTTCAGTTGTCGAATGGTGGTCAGTTCTTTTAGAAATATGTACAGCTCATTGAAACGTAAGAGTCTTCACTTTTGTCATGATGTCATCAATTTTTGTTGTTTCTTTAATCCATGTGTCCCTCTTTCTATCTTTCCAAGCATGAATCCGGTTCTTTGATTGTTGGCATCCTCTGAATGTCTTTCTTTTTTAACGCCCATGCCTTTCCTCTTTAAGTAAGAGCTAGAAAGATGCATTTTGGGATTAAATGCTTCTCTTTTAAGACGTTATGGTAAATTGTTCTTGAAAATCACTGTTTCTTCGAAAAGCTAACGTACCAAGTTTTATACACCTACTTATTTCTCCTATGTCGCTCTCGCTTGGTATCTGTTGTCCATGGTAAATTTAGGCATCGGTTACTTGTACATTTTCCCTGAATTACGACCACCCCAATGCAAAGATGTTAAACGTGAATTTAAAGGACTGTTAACAACATGCAATTAAATTTAAATTAGTATACTACTCACTTCTAAACTTTCTGTAGGAAACTTTTCAGTAACTGTATGAAATATCTAGTGGTTTCATACTAATATACTCCACAAATTTCCTCTCTGTATCTGCACTCAAAACAAACCTGCTTACTAAGTTTCCTTAAATCTTTATCATGATTATGGTCGGCACCTTGCCTTATACGATGATATTCTGCCACAGTATAAATCCTTGAGGTGCAGTTTTGTTAACAGCATGTCCACATTACTTCATTGTTTTGCAGTGACTTTCCTTTATAAAGTAGGTAAATTTTATGCAGTTGTATTTTTTTGTTTGTTTCCATGTTGATTTTCCGTCCTGATGACGTTCAACATTCTACCAATGCGGACAATCAACGTGGACTGAGTAGAAATGGAATTTAGTGGAAGACATGCCATTCCGATCTACGCACAGCTTCCACTTAACCCAGCCGGGCAAAATTCTGCTACTTCCTCGATTCCTTGCATCATTTTCGAAGGCAAGCCTGAATGTTTATGCCATACTTGATAACTATGCATTTCCAGGGTCGGATCAAGAAGCTTAACTATTTCCGCTGAGCAGTTACGGACGCCGGCGTTACTCAGAGGAGTTTTGCACTCTTGCATTACATTTTGTTGCCAAAAGCAAAAGAAAATTGTCATAGTATAAATTAAATTCTTGCGGTACATTTTTGTACGCAGAATCTCCACATTACTTCATTGTTTTGCAGTGACTTTCTAAAAGTAGGTAACTTTTATGTAGCAGCACGTTTTTGTTTCCACGTTGATTTCCCGCCCTGATGACGTATATACAGCCTAAAAGCCTAATGGGAAATATTATTTTGCAGTGCATTACGAGAACCATTCCCTATACGTCCCATACTTTTTGTTTTGCATACTGCACATTTTCTTCGCTAGGAGACATATATGTGTATTTCGAAGAGTTATAAACGTATATTTGTGTTTGCCACGTTACATTAAAGTATATGATCTCAAACATTCTTTCTGTAACAGATGTTTAGCCATTATTCCACTATTTATAGTACGAATATATTTACCGTCATGTGGTGTAACAATATACTTGTATTTTTCTCGGTATCACCGGTTGTAGGAATACATCCGGAAGAGTAATGATCCCGACAGCTAATATAATGTCCAAGGTAGCATCTAATTTTCCTCGCTTCTTTCATGAAAAATATTGCCGCAAAGGAATACCAGGGTAAGTCAAAAGTTTGTCCCGTTTCGAGCTACACATAATGTTAAGAATCAGGGAAACGCGCCGCACAGTCTACTTGGTACCACGATGGCATGTAACACAAGGGTTCATAATGCATACACTGAAGTGCCAGAAAAACTGGTACAGACGAGCTTATGAACAATACATAGCAACGTCACCTATGCGCGCACTCGGTTGCGTCCGCCATTGCGTATATAAAGTGATAGACATCCTTGCCAGCTGTCAGAGCTGCTTTCGGCATGAGAATGACAAGTAATAACGATTTAAGCGATTTTCAACGCGGTGTCACAGTTGGCGCTCGTGAGATGGGCCATAGTATTTCGGAGGTAGAAAGGAACTTCGGATTTTCACGGATGACCATTGCAAGGGTGTACCGTGACTACAAGAATTCCGGCAAAACCTCCAACCTACGATACCAGTGTGGCCGTAAAAAGACATTGGGTGAACGTGACCATCGTCGGCTGCCAAGAATCGTTTCACGCGATAAGCGTGCAACACTATCGCCGGTATCATCGGAATTCAATGCTGGATCCTCAACAAGCATCAGCGTCCGGAATGTGCAACGTACCCTGCACGATATGGACTTTGAGATCTGACGCCCAACTCGAGTCCCCTTGATGGGTGCACGACACAGAGCTATGCGACTCGCTTGGGCACGGCAACACCGCCACTGGACACTTGATGACTGGAAACAAGTAGCCTGGTCTGATGAGTCGCGTTTCCAACTGTATCGGGCAGATGGAAGAATTCGTGTGTGGCGCAAACCCCATGAAGCCATATATCCCACCTTTCAACAGGGAACTGTACCGGCTGGTGCGGGTCCGTAATGGTATGGGGTGTGTTTAGCGGGACTTCACTGAGACCCCTGGTACGTCTACAAACGTCTGTAACTATCCAACGCTGTGTTATGACGAGGTACACCCGTTCATGTCCTGCATTCATGCTGATCGGTTGGGCCTGTTCCAACAGAACAATGCACCTCCACGCCACATTATGGTTAGAGGAGCATTCATCTGAGTTCGGGGTGTTGCCATTCTCACCCAAGTACCCAGATGTGAACGTGATAGAACACATTTGGATGCCATGCAACGCGCTATCGAACACAGGAATCCGAGACCTCGGAATACACCGGAATTGTGGAACGCACTGCAGGAAGTATGGTGTGCATTGCCTACAGAATATTTCCAGAAGCTAGTGGAGTCCATGCCCCGTCGTATTTCTGCATTCTTGCGCTCCCGTGGGGGACCTATCAAGTATTAGACTGGTGTACCAGTTTATCTGGCACTTCAGTGTATATGCCATGTTCCCACACTGCATTATGAGGTGAGCAGGGAATGGATGTCTATAAACGTGCTATTCTAGTGATCCGACACCATTATTGGGAAACGGTTAAACGCTGCAGCAGCGGAAGAAGTGTCTGCAGTTAAAGGTTAGAAAACAGTGGACAGTAGTATAGCACGCAAATCGCTCTGGCGTCTCAATGCTGGAGAGACCGGTACCTAAGACAAACCAAGGTCAAGACGACCACAAACAGCGACACTCTGGTTGAAGCTGTGACAGCAAACCTCGGTACCAGTATTGACAGCTGTGGTGGGGTCTTCCCAATCTACCATCATCGTCAGCTAAACCAGCTTGATGTATCCTCAAGCTAAAATCTCTTCGTGCTTTAAAAACGATAAACATTTAAAATTACAACTGTTTCACACGATTAAAACCATCTCCATTATGTACACCTGAGTCATTGGCAGTAGGTTTATTACAGTCAAGTCACAAAGTACAAATAAAAGATGATAGGTTAAAAAGGCAAGATCCTTTGAGCTCCCACTGGAGCTCATTCTCAAGCCATAATACCGTGTGGATCCTCAGAGACACACATTTATATACAAAAATTAACGTCACGAATGTGATGCTGTAAAGTTACAAACAAGCTACACCACTCTCAGGAAACAACAAAACAATTTTTTTGAGATATTAAAGAAGTTAATCCGTAATTTACAAATGAACACATTGTGCAATGCAGTAATAGTAATAATGAATACATAATTATCACGTAAATCCATTTTTGTGTCAATCACGTATCTTCAAGATCGTTCAATCGATATATATGTTCATGAACAGGTGCTGGCATAGTATGTATAAATTGTCTCCATGATGAAGGTATTATTGTTGGTAAGTCTTCATTACAACACTGGGTACTATATAGAAGGATATACATTGCCTCTGTGAACCACGTATCACTTTTATTCGTTGTGGTTGATAAATGTCTTATGTCTGCCTATTGAGGACTGCAGTCTTCTTCTTTTACAAATTTGGCCAAAGCTGTATTCATATTATCTTTTTTGATATCGTATTGGTGCTCCTCACGTCGTACTCCCAATGTTCTTGTAGTTAATCTAATATATACCCTGTGTTCTTGATCCGATGCACTTGGCAATAATGGTATCATGTATACACCATGTCTATTTATATGTGGAGTGGGATCGCGGTCGCACTTTATCATTTCATAAAGGTTTGTTGTTTTAACCCCAAAGGCCAACTTATGTCTTTTACATGAATTATGTAACCGTTGATTCACCACCGGTTGAAAATCCAAAGACCCCACTTTCTGCTATACTGGCTGAAGCAATATTACAAGATATCGAATATAACATTATTCCTAATAACACCTCGTCCTGACTTGTTCATTGGTTATGTCGATGATGTACTAGTTATTTGGTCCCATCCTATCGAACTGTTACAACGCTTTTCAGAACAACTATCTGGCTATTATCCAACTATCAATTACACAATAGAATTTGAAAGCTGCAATTCAATACCATTTCTGGATATTTTGCTTACACGTGATCCTGTAAGTAATTCGTTGACTTATTCCGTATATAAGAAACCAACTGCTAATTCCGTGCTTATACCTTTTAAATCATATCACCCACTTGCATACAAATTGGCAGGTTTGCGATTTTATGTGAATCGAGCATTCACACATACCTCTTCTAAAAAACTTCGTCAGACAGAGCTAGACTTCGTTCAAGAACTTGGACATTACTATGGTTACCCCGATCATGTAGTAAAGAATCTTATTAGGACATGGCATAGGGATGACTCCACTACATTTCGATTGGACCACCCAAAACCACGTTACGTGGGGTCTTTGGATTTTCAGCCAGTGGTGAATCAACGGTTACATAATTTATGTAAAAGACATAAGTTGGCCTTTGGGGTTAAAACAACAAACCTTTATGAAATGACAAAGTGCGACCGCGACCCCACTCCACATATAAATAGACATGGTGTAAACATGATACCATTATTGCCAAGTGCATCGGATCAAGAACACAGGGTATATATTGGATCAACTACAAGAACATTGGGAGTACGACGTAAGGAGCGCCAACACGATATCAAAAAAGATAATATAAATACAGCTTTGGCCAAATTTGTAAAAGAAGGAGACTACAGTCCCCAATGGGAAGACATAAGACATTTATCAACCACAACGAATAAAAGTGATACGTGGTTCACAGAAGCAATGCATATCCTTCTATATGGTACCCAGTGTTGTAATGAAGACTTACCAACAATAATACCTTCATCATGGAGACAATTTAAACATACTATGCCAGCACCTGTTCATGAACATACACTGGCGGAAAGTGAAAAAAGAACACCAAGAAGGATTTGGCGGACGATCATGAAATTTTCATATGTTAATAGGGTCGAGTTGACGTAGGTGTGATGTTAATTTTGGGACCAACCGGTGAGCGCTTACGCCACAGCACGGCATAATATGCAAATTATCGTCGGTAGTATTTAAGGAGTACGGTAAAGTGAATGTAATCAGTCGTCGGCGTACGGACACGTGCAAAGACCCTGAAGAAGCTGCAATGCCTGGACATGGAAGACGTGTACGATTTCAGCAGTTATCGGACTTTGAGCGAGGTCGTCTAGTCGGAATCCGCGAGGCCGGGTGGTCGAATCGTCGTATTGCGGAGCGAATTGGACGGGAAGTATCGGTGGTGGTACGATGGTGGCGTAGATGGTCCGAGGAACATTCCCACACGAGAAGACGTGGAACCGGGAGTCACAGACGAACTGATGAGCGGACCGATCGACGCATAAGAAGAGCTGCGTTGTCAAGCAGAACATCCACTGCGACGCAAATCCGAGCTGCCGTTGCATCTGAGGTGACTGTGCGAACAATCCGCAACCGTCTACTGGATGCAGGACTACGTGCACGTGTGCCTCTGGCATGTGTACCTCTGACTGCAGCCCAACGTCAGGAACGGCTGCAGTGGTGTCGCCAACGTCTGCACTAAAGAATGCAATGGCGATCTGTCGTGTTCAGCGATAACAGCAGATTCTGCTTGGGCGCCTCCGATGGCCGTATGCGTGTTCGCAGACGCACAGGGGAGCGTCTGCACCCTTCTTGCATACTCCAGAGACACACAGGGCCTACACCTCGTCTCCTGGTGTGAGGAGCGATCAGCTATCACCTCCATACACAACTAGTGTTTGTACCGGGTACGTTAAACAGCACCTTCTACATCAACAACATCATTTAGCCCGTTGTTGTGCCATTTGTAAGGTCGGTCCATCGTGGTGTTTTCCAGCAAGATAACGCATGCCCACACACGGCACGTGCAACGCAACATGCACTTCAGGGTGTGAGACAACTTCCATGGCCTGCACGTTCACCGGATTTGTCCCCCATTGAGCACGTGTGGGATTTTATGGGACAACGACTTAACCGGTCTCCACGGCCAGCCACGACCTTCCCCGATTTACGCGTCCAGGTTGAGGATGCTTGGAACTCAATACCCCAAACTTGCATCCAACATCTGTACGACAGACTCCATGCCAGAATTGCACAGTGTGACGCAGTTCATGGCGGTTCATCCTCATACTAACCATGTTACATGGAAATGTTATTTTTCAGTTTACCAGCAAGTACAGCTGTATTTTGCCATAATGTTTGGATCACGTTATTCTCTGTATTCCGTTATTATGCTGTATAAATTTCGTTGGTATCAGACGTCTCCTTCTTGGTGTTCTTTTTTCACTTTCCGCCAGTGTATATATCGATTGAACGATCTTGAAGATACGTAATTGACACAAAAATGGATTTACGTGATAATTATGTATTCATTTTTATTGTTTCTGCATTGTATAATGTGTTCATTTGTAAATTACGGATCAACTTCTTTAACATCTTAAAAAAAAATTAGATGTTTTGTTGTTCCCTGAGAGTGGTGTAGCTTGTTTGTAACTTTACAGCATTACGTTGTCAAGACAACGTGACGCGAACTTTTGTATATAAATATACGTCTCTGAGGGTCCGCACGGCATTATGGCTTGAGAATGAGCTCCAGTGGGAGCTCGAAAGATCTTGCCTTTTTAACCTATCATCCTTTATTTGTACTTTGTGACTCGACTGTAATAAACCTACTGCCAATGACTCAGGTGTACATAATGGAGACTTTTTAATCGTGTGAGACAGTTTGTAACGTACCAGGAGAGGAGATGTGACGTACCTGCCAGCAGGACGCACACGACATAAAGGCAGATAGGAATCAGAACAAATGTCCGCGTAGCTTAATTGGTAGAGCAACGTATTTCGGAATGAGTGGACCCGGGTTCGAACCCCGGCGCGGATAAAAAATGACGGAGAAATTTACTTCGTTATAAGTTGTAATTTTAAATGTTTATTGATGTATCCTCCTGGCGCCATTGAATGATTCCCCACGAGCTGTCACCCCAGCAGGTTGAACGAGGAGTCGTTCTCTGTGGCAGATTGATGTCACATCCATGGGATGGTAAGGGTAGATTTTGTTGTGTCTTTACAGGTGATGAAACGTACATGCCCCTAAGTTATGGGGAACCAATAACTAGGAGTATATACAGTGGATATGCTCCTGCGGCTAGTGGATAATGTCCCAAGTCCAACCTCCATAATGGCTCATTGTAAACCACGTGAATTGGAAGTGGTTCAGATCCTACCCAAACCTCCATGCCGTCCAAAACTTTCCCCTCTTTGCCGACCACCTGTTTTGCTCCACGGCATCTTTCCTACAAGGCTGGTACTTCGCTTCAGTGGTGGATGTGGAATTTGGCATCAGAGAGACTCTGTCCTCGAGACTTTCCGAGCGCAACCGCCGTGGGGTCGTAGCTTTGAAGTAATGTTGGCAAAGGACTGCAGAAGACAAAGGCCTGTATTTTGCAGAATAAGGTTAGCGTGTATGGTATTCTTGCATCATTAAACTTTTTAACTGCAAGCGTGTCGAACGTTTGACTCATCCTGATATATTGTAAATTTGCTTTAGACATGTTAAATCTGCTTGTACAAATTGAGTTACAAAAATTAGAAAAATTCGTCTTTCATTGACTAGCTACAGTGGTGACCAATCTTTAGCGGATGGAAACTAATTCTGTTGGATTGCAAAAGTGCTTTTTTATTTCGAACGGTATCGCTGCCATTACAAGTTCCATTAAAAAATTCAGTTTGCATGTCACAGATGGAAATTTACTTTCCACATGAATGTTTTGGTTCTAAGTGGCATTCATGTGTATTTCAGTTTGATGCTGTGTCCAAACAGGGTAAGAAACACCCCCAACCTCCCCCGAAAAAAATCTTCACTTTTTATAAACTGCTAATCCCACACCTCAAAATACGTGAATGTACCAATAGTAAACCATAGCTACCCAACTTACGACCTGTTAGAGATGGGAGCATTTGACAAACAGCCCACCACAGCTTCATCGAAGAGTCAACAGCTGGCGTTAAGTGCCCGTAAAGAGCTGTTAAGGTTATGATAACTCCTTTCAGATTTTTTTGCATCCTGCTTTTGCCATTGAGTGATTTTGTTTGTTTCGAGACGCCTGAATCTTGTTTGACAATTGTAACAGTATAATTGATGAAGATGGGAGTGCCTGCAAAAAGAGGCAAATCATCACGAAGAAGTCAAAAATGGAGATCATTAAGTTAATCGAAGCTGAAGAGGAAATCGTGGAAGTGGTACGTGCATACGGCATTTATCAATTGTTTATGCTGCATAAAGCGGCAATTTATGCAGGTCAAACAACTGATAAATAACATATCGAAGAGTATGTAGCCGTGAAATCAACAATTATTATCCGAAAACGAGAAAATATATTTGAAGAGATAAAGAAATGTTTTTGTTTGTGGCTCTTTTTCTTCTTATAATGCTCACAATACCATTTTTGCCACCGTGTTTGTACTTTTGTTCATACGTTCACCCTACGCTGTATACGTTTGGCTTCTACTGTTAGTCAATTTGGACTTACAAACCAACTTGTGGTTCCAGTTGCGTTCGTAAATAGGGTAAATTCTGCTCTTGCCGTTTCTTTTCAAATGATGTGATCACAACACCCGAATTCTAACTTTATTGAGAAATTTAATGCTAAATAAACTTTTGGAATGAAATTGGGTAATAGCGTTTTAAATTCAAACGTGACAATTATTACCCATACTTGTTCCTTGAACTAACAAAGATGAACCATTATTTGTGTTTGTTACTGAAATAAAATTAATAGTTAGTCAAAACATATTCCATTACTGCACAACTCCATTCATATTTTTCATCCACTTTAAGTAGAAACGTCAATTCAGGGCTCCGGATGAGAATGGTGATGGAGTCTGAAGTGAATGCTACAAAACTACCTTTCGAAAGTATAAGTACCTTTCCCGCTGAATATATTCTAACAGTTTTTTCTTGAGTTTTGATTTTTCCTGTGCATTTATATTTATTTGATTTATAAGCGTGATTTGAAACTTTGCTGAACACAGAAAAAGAATTAAAAAGCTAAAAGTGAGTTGCATATTTACATTCGTTTTGTTGAACTGGTAACGATTTCCTGTGGTACACCATGAATACCAATATTAGCACTCTCGAAAGAAATATCTGCACTGAAATATATTCATTTTATTTACTGATCCCACAGATTGCATAGAATACTCTTAATTCTTATTTTTATTTTGTGTAACAGTGTGAAAAACTGGGATAAACAGAGCAAAGAAAACAAATAAGTGATCTATGGATCTCAGACTAAGAGCTCAATTCGCTTGGTACTTTGTCAGCTGAAGAGCTCTGTGTTTGCGAGAAGGAAAGGAGATTAGGTCGTTAACTTATACCATCTCTAGAGATGGCTATTTTCATCAAACATTAACATTCTCGCATAACAAAGCAAGACTAAGAGACGTTTCCTTCGTTTTACTTCCTAGATCGAATATCCCCGGTGGACTGTTTGAAGCCTGCTCGCCAGACTCTTCTGTTGACAGCGTGAGGTTACAGATTATTGGAAGTGATGGCACAGCCACGTCCTTCTATACGAGAAATTGGGTGTATATCGAACAAAAATACGCTAGATCTCATTTACCGAAATTAACTCTCCGTTTGCCTGAAGGGCACGTAGAGATTGTCAATTAACGAAACCGAACCGATTAATGTGTAGAGAACTCGAATGTATCCAGTCTAGGACGCGTGTGATATCTTGAAAACCCACTCACAGCTGATCATACAGAATCCAATGATAGAACCAAAAATCACATTGTTTCTTTCCCTTTGGGGGGGGGTTAATGACTCTCATGTGCATCTAAGGCTATTGGGAGTCATCCGCTCCTAGTTTGGGGGTACCGGTTTTAGGGAAGGGCGACAGCCAGCTCCGTGGAACATGTACACTATCGCTGACTGATCCGGGACACGAGCCCAGCGTGGACGATTAGCCTGAAGCTATCTTTTCTAAAACCTCAGTCACTAGGGCGACCAACCATATTCGGCGATGGTGCTGCTTGGCCCATTGAATCACCACGAATCAATTGCATAGAGTAATTACCTCGACCAACGCGTTTATTTATGGATTCGCCGTGTGTTACTCCCATTGTCCAAGGTGCTACAGATAGCATGTTTGTATACAGACCTTTTAATATGGAGTGAACAGGGGCTTCTGTTTTATCTGCACGGCAGCCTCATTTCATGAGAGTATGTACAACTAGTTGTTACTGAGCATCCTGGCAAAACAACGTATGTTCCACAACACCAATGAATGCTTTCATTCTTCTTTCTGGCATTTTGTGAGGAGCTTGTTAGAATAATGTAAAAATGTCATGCAGTTCCTTCTCAGGTATCTCCAGTTTCTAGCTATCACACTCAGTGGCGTAACTAGCACAATGTGCGACCCCGCAAGATTTACTTCAGCACCCCTAAGCACAGTAATTTCCCAGGTTTTCAAACACGAGGGAGGATGCATTTTGCGTGGGGGGTGATGGTTGGTTGGCGGGGGGGTTAGGAAGTCAGAGAGAGTGTCTGCAAAAGTAATGGTGGTACCTAGAGCTCTATAGTTTTAAGTTTTTTAGTAATAGATTTGACAATACGTGTAATTGCTTTGCCCAAAACTAAAATAGACACTCGAAGAAATCAACCTCTTACACATCGCAGATCTGCGGTTGCTATGAATAAATGTTGACGCCTGTCGTGCACGTAATCCTAGATAACTGACTGTTTTCCCACATTCTCCACGGGGAATCTCACTATGGCCTCCCGCTTTTCCTCAGCAGCGCAGAGAGAGGGCTGTAATAGAGCGATCGTATTATTTACAACCCATTACAGAGCAATAGTATTACAACCCGAAGTCAAAGAGCCGAACACTTTCAATCTGTAGGGCATTCAGTGTTTTAAAAATGAAACTAGGCATTTAGATAGGCAAAGCAAAATACATCTTAAAGCAAAATATGAATCTTTGGGTTCATCATTGCGCGTGTTCGATTTTTTCATAAAACTATAACTAGCAGCTGCAGTACGCCCCTTCATTACCTGCGCCCCCTGCAGCTGCGAGGGCTGCGGGAGTGGTAGTTACGCCACTGAGCCCACTCACCAATCGCCACATCACATATCGAGCCCCTTAGAGGACAAATAGGCCAAATGTAATCACAGAGTGTTCAGAAGCTAATTTATGTACGCCGTGACGCCACTCAGCGATACCCCGCCCTTCAAAAAAAGAATTATTTATATGCCTATAATATAAAAGTTGATCACGTCACAGGCGCTGTTTTTAGTAGCATGTAGAACATCACATACATCTACACAGACAGCAGTCATTCTCGATCACAGGAATGTTCTCGAATGGTTCTGCGTGGATTTTGGTTTCCCATGGAACTCTTCGAAGACATCGGCGTTTAGAAAGTGAAGAATGGCAAAACGATAGATGTATAACTAATGGGCCATATACGCGGTCATCACAATTCATTCGTTCCACGTTGCATGTCAGCGCAATGCATTTGTTAACCGCTGAATTCAGTGGATCGCGAAACGCTCCGTTTGCTTCGGCGAGCCGTAAGTACTTCAAAACTGGGGCTGATGCTTCTACCGTGATTCCAAGAAAGCGCGGTTATTTATACTGACGCACATTATTTCAAAAATAGACAATTTTCCAATTCACACAAGCGTTTTGGAGAGATTTTCAAATCAGATCATATGTAGAGGATTTTAGTAAGGAAGTGTCTGGCCCCAGGTCTTAAACAACCCTTAGAAATAGGAAGCGAGGAGATTTAGGCTAGAGTGCCAGAAAGGATAGACACGGAAGCGAGGTAGAAAGGGGAGAAAGACGACCTTATTTATTACCGGGGAGCCAGTACCCGAGGCCCGACGGCTTAAGGTGTCCATCCGACGCACGGCGGATATTTAGTGGTTCGAGCGTTCGTACCTTGTAACGTATACTCTAGATTCAGTTTCTTTTTGATTTTACTATCTCTTGTTATTTTATTTTCCTATGCAAATTATCTTCTCACTTAACGAGATATTATTTCTCCCGCTGAATTATATGTGGCAACGAGTGTAAGTCATGACGTGGTGGTATGCAGTATATACAGGCGCGCTCAAGTATACCAAGGAGCTTCGTTTTATATGTCATAGGTTCTTCCTAATTATTGTTATGCGATTCTACGAAAGTTCGTTCTAACAGTAGTTGTGTTATATTGGAGTGTGTATTGAGTAATACCAGGAGTTTCCCAATAAAAGGTTAAAAGTGAGTACGTTTTGTGTAATTCATTTTATTGTCAGACCTCTGTCTGGCCGTTAAGTCTATTTCATTGAGTGTCTAACCTAAACAAACTCTAGCACTTTGATGATTAAGCACACTTTAGCTACGTCAAGTAACCTTTCAATAACCCTAACGTGACTTAACGTGAGCTTTCCTGCACGACACGTCCAGCAGGAGAACTCTATTCATTATAACCTGCCTGGGATCGAACCCGAGGTCTTTTCCGTGGCAGTCACGAAAGCTGACCACTAGGCCATCCGCGGCTCGAGAGATTTTCAGTGTACACCACTGCGCGTTTATAATACAGCAGTGTGCGCTTAGTTTTTTCTGCAAAGAAGAAGCTGTTATTTACATTAAGCTATTTTCCGCTCGCTATTATTTATCAACATTATTTACCATATTTATTTTTTACACATTTCAATTTTTAATAACGAGGAGCTATGCCTAAAAGAGTAAATCTATACCAGTAATTAGATTTACTGGCGTAAGAATATATATATTTACATAATATAGTTTACTGTTTTATTCCAACTATTTGTGCCACTTCATATTGTGCTCGGCCGCCCCGGTGGCGCAGTGGTCTAAGCGATGGCCTCTGATCATTCGTCCGAACGGGGTCCTGATTCGAATCCCGGTGAGGCATGGGTGTTGTGCTTGTCTTACGGCACTGGCTCTCTCCCTTCCCTGGAACCAGTGACCCTAAATTAGGGACGGGCGACTGCTTATAGCCCATTGAGTTGCTCACGGTGGTCGTTAAACCTCTAATCAAAATAAAAAAAATATTGTGCTCGTGTCGTCGTATTATGTGTGTCATTCTTAAATAAAACCAATTCATTATTTAGATACACGGTTATTCACATTTATCTCAGTAATAAAAGTACACTCCCCTCCCCCATTTCTGGAGACGTAACGTATTACTTTGTCCGTGTTCATTTCATTCATGTTCACTTAGTCCAGTTCATTACGTCCGTGATTCAATTTGTCCTCCGTTCACTTTGTCCGATCTTCATTTAGTCCACTGTTCATTTCGCCCATCGTTCACTTTGTCCGTTGTTCACTTTGTCGACATTCATTTCTCCCTCAGAATGCATGGAATACCGTGGAAAGTTTCTGTTTTGATGAAAGTTTTGTTACTGGGCAGAAACAAAAAGTGGACATTACTTACAGTCATTATTCTGTCTGTTAAAAAATACAAAGGTGGCCACACAAAGTACGGTTTTCGGTCTTTTTGTGTTCTAAAAATGTAAGTGTTCGTCTGTGGTGTCATTTTTTCAAATATCTCTGAGTAGTAATTAGTTGTTTCTTTGAAAATCTTCATTTTCAATAAATTGACAGGTGGTCTTAAACTTTTGCAAATGACTGTAGATGCGATTTTTTCCTGTTTAAGGTTTTCGATTAAAAAATAATGATTTTAAATGTTATATTAAAAATCATTATTTTTTATTCGAAAAACATTATTCTTAATTGAAAACTGGTGCCAACATAAAGAAGAACAGGAACTGAACTTTGAAGAGCTTTTTTAACTCTTTCGTGTGGTACGATATCAGTCACTTTGACATAAATCAAAGTTTTACAAAAATCTTTTAATGTTTTGAAATACGTTTTGTATATTGATTTCATATAGTTCTTAGCTTTCCAATAATTTAATATTTATTTAGATTATTAATTGTTTATGATTTACGTATTACTAATTTTCGTACGAATGAACTATAATGCTCTCCATATGTATCATAGTTATTTAATGTGAGGAAAAGTCCATAAAAGTATGACGCTGAAAAAAGTTTGATCTTTATTGTGAATCTATGGTGTGAGAGAAGGAAAATAGAGAATTTTTACATAAAGGAGAAAGGGTTTTTAAAATTTCCCTCTTCAATTCAACACATTTATGGCCAATGGAATAAGCTTTGACTTTTATCATAGTGATTGACATCGTACCACACAAGGGTTAAAAAGTTCTTCAAAGTTCAATCCCTCGTTTCACTTTAAATAACATTTAAAATCATTATATTTAAATCGAAAAACTTAAACATGAAAAAAATCGCATGTAAGTAATGTCCGCTGTTTTTTCTGCCTAGTAACAAAAATTTCAATAAAACAGAAAATTTCCAAAGTATTCCATTCATTCTGAGAACGAAATAAATGTGGACAAAATGCTGACAAAGTAAACAATGGACAAAGTGAACGGTGGACGAAATGAATGTGGACAAAACGAACACGAACAAAGTGATAGAGAACCCCATTTCTTTTGCATGACATCAAATCGTCACGATAAATTCACGATACACCCTCCTGCTACGCTGTATTCACGTCTTCACTGTTCAAATCGTTATCGTCCGGCAACATTTGTATGTTAAATCAGCCTCCTGTCCTAGCATACACTATAATGACAAAAGTCACCGGACACCTAGAAGAGAAACACAACATAGCATTTATTGACGTACATTAGTACGGTGTCGGTCCATCTTTTACCTTAATACATGCACTGATCCTTCGAGACATGCTTTCGACAAAGTTTTGGAACGCAGCGATAGGTATGCGCTTCGATTCAGTGCACTAACTCTTGCTTAGTAGTAGGCCTTGGTTCCAAACTTCTTATGTCGCGCTCTCGTTCATCCCATAGGTTCTCTATGGGATGAAGATATTTCTCATACCACTTTTCCATCAAATGACGGGAAAAAAAACCTGAATTTTATAAATTTTTCGCATGCCAGAAAAATTCTGAATTTTCAGAAACATTTCCGCAATTGTATATTCATGGTAAATTGATGTTTTTAAGGGTTGTTAATGGAAAATTCTGAATTTTCAGAAGCCTTTCCACAATTCTTTTCGCATATCAACGGATAAATTCTGTTCTCACTCTTTTCGTATCCATATGACGGAATATTTCCCGTAACAGGAGTGATTCGAGGGAATATACTTGACGTGTCGTTAACTATTAAATTTCAGTCGTCTGTCGGAAGATCAGGTTTTGAAGTTCTGTAACGAGGTCGGATACTGTAGGTTACGTACTGTATATACAATAGCATTAAATTTTGGATATTGTTGCACAAGATACACTATCTACCAACAAGTAATTAGACACCCCTGCAATCGACGATATCTGCGGTCCTGATACACGTCACGGCCGCCGTCGTTAAATATAGTGTGGGAAACAACAACACAACCAGTCGCATGCAAGATGCCACGCAGCTCGGAGCTCTCTGATTTCGAGAAAGGTGTAATCGTCGGGTATCACAGAAATGGCCGATTCATACGTGACATATCCAGCGAGTTGAAGTACCCAAAATCGACAGTGGCCTACGTGATTGGTAAGTGGAAGATGAGAGGTGACTGTCGGAATGTACCCCGACCCGGCAGACCCACAAAACTAGGAGTTAGAGACCGACGGGTGCTGGCCATAGAAATTCGGAAGAACCGCACCAAATCGATGGGCCACATTCGCGAGGAGTTTCAACAGGCATCCGGAAGTGTTCTTTCGATGAATACCAACCGTAAGGAAGCCCATCTGCTCGGTTATCATGGACGTGCTGCCGCCCACAAACCTTTAATCACCAAGTCCAATAGCGCTGCTCGGCTAACGTGGTGCAAAAAACGTCCGCAGTGGACCGTTGAACAGTGGAAACAGGTTCTCTGGAGCGACGGATCAAGGTTCACCCTCTACCGTTCGGATGGCAGGATCTAGGTTTGGCGTCTGCCTGGAGAACGCCTCCTGCCGGAATGTATAGTGCCAACTGTGAAGTTCGGCGGCGGTGGAATTATGCTATGGGAGTGTTTCTCCAGGTATGGCACGAGACCCTTGGTCGCAATTCCTGGTAGAATCAACGCCGAGACTTACTGCACCATTTTGGATGACCATGCGCTTCCTACGTTGTGGCAGTTTTACGGGGTGGACCCATGTTACTTTCAGGATGACAATGCCACCTGTCATGTTGCGAGGTCCACCATGGCTTGGTATGGTGTCAATGGGGTTAATCGAATGGACTGGCCTGCGGAGAGCCCGGACCTTAACCCTATCGAGCACCTATGGGACGAGTTGGAGCGTTGACTTAAGGGGTGCTCCCACCGTCCGAAATCGGTGAAGGAACTGGCCTGTCTTCTCCAAGCTGATTGAAAGAAAATACCGCTAGCCGTCGTACAACGCCTGGTTGAGAGTATGCCCCAGAGGGTCGCAGCTGTAATCGCCGCTCGTGGAGGCTCCACCAACTATTGAAGGTGAATAAACTTCGTTTTCCCTTGCTTTCACAAGTGTCCAATTACTTGTTGGTAGATAGTGTATTTCTTCACCTCTTCCCCATTTTGTGCATCAGCTATTATATATATTGTGTTACCGTAAGGAACCGGGTACTAAAATTATTGTACAGGTGATTCTATGATATCTGTGTATCACTCTGTGTACTTCATAAGACAAAAACTATTATAGCTATCAAAAGCAAATGTTATATTTAGGAGTTTTGTGAAATAATACTATAAAGCAATACATTTCATATTTTCTTAAAGATAATTGAAATTCATTGTCAGTTTTGTAAGATCTTAATTTCCAAAGCATTTTATTTCGTTGCTTTGAAGAACCATGATGATAAAAGTACGTAGTTTGTAATAAGTCCCCTTACTGAAAAAAATAAAATGATTGCAAACCTATTCCGAAAAACAATGAGCTCCAACACGAAATAGAATACTAACAAAACGTTGAAATCCGTTTTTATTGGTGTAATATTAGAAAAATTAGAACAAAACGCTAGCTTTCGCCACCACTTGTGGCTTTTTCAGGTAGAAGTTTTATTCAAAAGCAAAAACAGAGTTCCGGTTATGTATTCAAACATAGACGTTTGCTATCGATGTTATAGGACGTACGCGTCATATTCAAGATGCGTAATTAAGGGCGCGCGTATTCAGGAGCGTGCACCATACATGTGGGAAGTCCACTGATGTTTTTTCGTTGCATAACTCGTGGCCGGATAGGATTTCTATAGTCTCTCTGAGGAGCTTTTGGATTCTTAGTCTTAAGGACCTCTTGGTCATGCCTACGTAGGGTTTGGTCGTTCCGCCTGGGTACAAAAGGGGTATAGTGTATATTTCCGCATCTTCCAAGTCCACGGGGGCGTTTTTTGTGGATGCGAGACCAGACGCGATTGTCGTAGGTGCTGTAATCCCTATGGCGAAACCAAGATGTTTTAAGGAATTTTTCAAGAAATACGTGAAACCCAGTACGTACTGGCATGAGCCTATGAATTGTGGTTTTTGCAGTTTTTGGCTGGGTCATCCGGTACTACGGGATGCGAGATTAGACTCCGTCTGGTGGATGATCTGATCGACTATCCTGGGTGGGTATCCTTCAGAAAATGCTAAAAACCTCACGGTGTGAAGCTCGGCGGGGAGTTAGGTGTTTTCTGATGCGTGGGTAAAAGATCGCCTGGCCCTGTTTCGGAAAAGGGCAAGCTTTCTCTCCTTAGAGTGCGATGAGGAAGGCAGCATGACATTAAGAACATAGGTAGGTTTGTAGTAGACACTAGTGCTGAGGTTCCCGGACGGCGACTTATTGTCCAACACATCCACGAACGGCAGGGACGCATTTGTTTCTCGCTCCATAGTGAATTTTATGGCAGGGTGTTCCAAATTGATGGTGGTGATAAACTGATTTAGTTCTTCCTCGGTGTTTGTCCAGATGAAGAAAACGTCATCTGCGTATCGTAGGCACATATACTGGGTTGGTCAAGGTGCGGTGAGTATCCGGGCTTTTAGGGGTCGCAGGGTTGCTACCGCCAGTACTGCAAAAAGGGAGGAGCCCATTGGGACCCTTTCGTCTGCTTGTAGGTATGGTTCTGGAAACTAAAATAGTTTGCATCAGTAACGAGGTCAATAACTTTGGATCTCCATTAGTGTACTTTCAGTATAAAGCGATGAATCGGCGAGCGCTTGCTTTAGTGTGTTCGTAGCTTCTTTAACAGGAATAGAGGGGTACAGGAAGACAATATCAAAACTCCCTAAGATATGAGCAGGCGTTACCATTAGGCTTCGAGTTATTTCGATAAAGTCCTCAGACGACAACAGAACAACACTTGAATGCGGCAGGAAAGGAGATAAAAATGTAGCTAGCTCCTTTTCGAGATAGATTTATTTTGCACTTCATTTTTGTATATATAACTGGAACTCTGTTTTTGCTTTTGAATAATACTTCTTCCTGAAGAAGCCACGCGTGGTGGCGAAAGCTAGCGTTTTGTTCTAATTTTTGTAATATTACACAAATAAAAACGGATTTCAACGTTTTGTTAGTATTTACTGGTGTGTATCTACCCAATTTTTCCGTTACAAACTAAAATGATTAATTCACCCACATTAATAAAAAAAATTATCATCGCGCAATTATATTTCAACGTTATACCTGACTCTCAGCTGTGGGTATTTCTGGTTCAACGGTAACACACACACGCTTCCTGTAAAAATGGTCGTTGGTTCGAAGCTCATCAGCGACTAAAGGGTTTCGTAAAAGGGCTGAAATAGTTGAAGATTTTGCGAAATTTCTTTATAAATGCGGAAAAAGTCCGAAACAGACTTTTTTGAAATAAACGGAATTACTGACTACGCTAATTCTGTCAAAATATTGAAGTTAGAAGTTACTGAAACCTTTAAAAATGGAAATTTCGTTAAAAGATGGTCGCCTTCCGGCATCTTTGCTGCACGTTATTTTCAGTAATTCAAACACCACTTGGTTTACAGTGCATACATTGAGCAGTCGTTGCTTATTATTGTACTCGTAATTCTATGTTTTTTTAAACATTCCGTCACAACTCCATGATTCTAAATATAAGAAAAGAAAAACTGTCGCTGATTAATGAATAACTTCCGATGACCTATGTCAGTGAATTAGATGCAGACAAATCTCTATCTTTCAGCGTTAGTACGTTCTTCTGACTATAGGGCATTCTTTGACAGAGGAGTTTGAGTAAAAATGCAATGTGCTAGTGAGCAGATTCAAGTAAAAATGACGAACAGCCTGGAAACATGGTCTCATTCGGCGCTATGCACGCTGATTATATTTTTGTAGAAACGGAAAACACCAGCCGGCAGTGGAGACCTATCACCAACTGCAGGCCTACGGTCCTCAAGTTAGGAGCGTTCGGAGTGTGTCAGAATTGTGTTCAAAATTCTCACAGGGGCGCAATGCGTTAACGGAGAAAAATAATAGAAATCATTCAATATTTACAACAGACAGCATCGCTGTCCCGGTGACGAAGTGACCTAAGCGCTGGTTTCTGACCATTCGTCCGAGATAGGTCTGGTTTCGAATCCCGGTGAGTCATGGATGGTGTGTTTTGCTTTCGGGGCTGGCTCTCTCCCTTTCCTAGCACCTGCCGTGGTAAATTAGGAACGAGTGACTTCTTATATTACATTGAGTTGCTCACAGCGTTCGTTAAACCCCCATTAAAAAAAACCCCAAAAAACAGACGGTATCGTGGCGTGTGTGGAGGCTTTAATGCAATAAGACAGACGGCTGACTTTGCGTCAGTTTGCTGCAAGTGCAAATATTCTTTTCTGTATCGTGCATCACATCCTTCAACCTAACAACCGCGCGTACCTCCGAGTGAGATCATGTGTCCAGGCGGGTCGCCTTTTTCACTTGAATCTGTGAAGCATGTTTGGTTTTTTTAAACTCTTGTGCAAAATAACACGCTCCAGGCAGGAGAAGTGTACTCAGGTTGGGAGACATCGAATTATGTATCCCTAATCTACAGGCAAAAGGCAAAGGAAGTTATTTATTCATCATGCTTCGTATTAAGCTGCATATATTGTTACTCCTATAAGAGTCTGTGTGCGTGCCTACGTTATTGCATTCCGTTTATTCTCAGAACATACCTTGTAAATAAAGAGATTCGAGAACTTTCAAAGCACTCTATTTTCATACTTTCGAAGTTTGAAAAAGTCGTCTTACACATTTGCAGCTGAAATTTTTTATAAATTTTTGGAGAAGTGGTTTTCTGTTATTGAAGGTAAGTAAGTTATTATACGGAGAGACAATGAAAGAACTAAAACAGCTTTAAACGAAGTTCCACATTTTTTGACAATTTGTTTCTTATGTTCTGTATAATGAATTAGCTTTATTTACTTTCCGCTAAGCTAATTATTATGAATGATTCTCTTCCTACCAGCTAGCTAATGATATACTTGTACTAAGCTTCAAAATGATGAATTCAAAAAGGTGTTGTTACTAGTTAATTACGAACGTAAACAAAGTCTCAACGCTGGTTATTTATAGGAATCAAATAAATGTTATAAACCTAACAGCCAGACAGAGGTCTGACAAAAACTATGAATTGAGAAAGACTGAACTTACTGAAAACTTCTTTATTTCAACGACTCTTGGTCAACTAAGGTACACACAACACTAGTAGAACAATAATGAATAATCACTCCTCGTAATATACACGCTTTCGCTTAACGACCACAAGCTCTCCTCGTAACAACACAAAGCTCCCCTAAGTCTCGATGAACGCGCCTATATACTAGCTACCACCACGTCATGACTTACACTCATTGCCAGATCTCATTCAGCGGGTGAAATAATATTTCGTTCAGTAGGAAGATAATTTACATAGTAAAATAAAATAACCAGAGATAGTAAAATCAAAAGGAAAGTGAATATAGAGTATACGTTACATCATCTCCCCCTTAATTTTTCTTCTTTTTTTTTCTTTTTTTCTTTTTTTTTACTTTGGTTTCCGAAAAACCTATCAATTTTGGAGTGTAAGTACATTTCGTTGATTGACGTTTCTCGATCTCTTTTTTGATTTGTGGTTTGGTGGTAGCCGTATTTACATTCTCAAACTTGGCATGACAATGTAAGAAATCTGTATTCGACTGTGAACTTGTATTGTAGAACAAAACAAACCTGCATCGGCATACTTTCCTTTTATTCTGCCTAGCAGGAATCACTTTTTTAATTTCAAATGACGTTCTCATTATTCGGTGAATACATACCAACTGTATCAGCAGCGAAGATTGCCTGGAGCTGCCTAACAGTAACAATTTTATTATTTTCATGTCAAATTACGTTCGCAGTATTCGTTGAAATACATACCAACTGTATCAGCAGCGAAATTTACCTGGAGCTGCCTAACAGTAACAATTTTATTATTTTCATTTCAAATTACGTTCGCAGTATTCGTTGAAATACATACCAACTGTATCAGCAGCGAAATTTACCTGGAGCTGCCTAACAGTAACAATTTTATTATTTTACCCCTGAGCACATAGATATATATAAAAAAAGTGGATTAGTAGATGGACATAGAAGAAATATAAAAAAAAACACACATATATACACAAAAAAGAATGCATAGGCCCACACGAAAAAAAGAAATTCTGACACGCCAACTGGTCGTGCAGGAAAAACAACAAACGGAGAAAAGAACCTGTCCACGAGAACTTACTTATCTCGAGGACGCATAAAAGACACTAGTGCGATAACGTTTTCCAGGCCTAATTGGACTGGTAAAATCAGGTGGCTTGGATCTCTTCAGGGACTGGAATGGAACTGGAACATCGGTCTGCTGTCGGTCAGGAAATCCCGGCGGCTGACGGGAACGGTCAGGAATGGCGGAAATCCTTCAGTCCGAAACGGCTGAAGTCTGTGGGTCCAGAAATCCCTGCGGCTGAGAAGAACGGTCAGGAGTCTGGCGGTCTGGAAATCCCTGCGGCTGAGAAGAACGGTCAGGAGTCTGGCGGTCTGGAAATCCCTGCGGCTCAGAAGAACGGTCAGGAACGTCTTAAGTCTGGCGGTCCGGAAATCCCTGCTGCGGCTGATAGGAACGGTCAGGAACGTCTGAAGTCTGGCGGTCCGGAAATCCCTGCGGCTGATAGGAACGGGCTCCCCAGGCTTTGGATATGAAGTCCCTTTGTGCTGGGGCCCGTTGTGTCCTTCCAGTATCTTTTTGGACGGACGTGTCTCCGGCCACATCGTTTGCTTTCGCTTACGCCCACGTGGCATGAGAGTAGCAGCAGGCATCGGCCCTGTTTGCCCTGAACGTAGGTTCCAGGGGCGAAACCCGGGCGGATGCAAAGATTTCTGCCTTCGTCGCTGTTGCGGCGAAGCAGATTGGGGAGACAAGTCACGTTTGCGCCCAGCCTTTTGGGGTGCTGGACGGTTTGGAACATAAAATGTAGGATTCATAACTGATAAGTCAGAAATGTCCGAAGCCTCTGAGTCGCTGCTGTAATGCAGTGGTCGTGCAGGGCGATGTTTAGATTTGCCTATAGGAATACTTTCGGATGAGGTATTCAAAGAAGACGTAGCCCGCATTGGTGCAGAGTTATCCGGAAACGGCACAGCAATAGTCTTGGCAATGGTTGGAGGGAAAGGAACGATACTAGTATTCGACGAACTCGATTCGAGCCTTGGTCTCATGGGAGAATCAGGTTGCGTGTGTAGAAACCCGTCTGGAGGGGGAGGGTGAAGGAAAAATCACTGGAGATTCTTCAAAAATGTTTGTTGGTTCGTCCAAAATTTCTGGCGGTTGAACATGAGATATAGATTCTTGAGTCTGTGGAACAGAAGGTTGAGTAGGATTGATAATGAAATCTATATTCCGTTCATGATACTTTCGACACTGATCAACATGTACATATTGAAAATGGTTGTCAGGTTTCTCCAGAACAATATTATTTTCAAAGACATTTGCCACCCGATATGGACCTTCGTAGCTGGGTGCAAATTTCTTCACTAAAGTATGCGAAACAGAAGACTGGAAGTGCGTTTCCACGAGAGTGAGATCTCCAACGACAAGATCTGGTTCCCTACGCCTAGAATTATAATATCTTGCTTGAGCCGCTTGTGCTCCTAGCATTGCAACACGAGCTTTTTCTGCCATGATTTGTACTGATTGCGGAGTTGGTCGCTGGTTTAGTTCGTCGATAATCCCCGTTAAATTTTCAAAAGGGGTTTTAATTTTGCGACCAAGAAAAAGTTCTGCAGGAGTAATTTTAGTAGACTCGTGGACAGACGAGCAGAGGGCGAACGCAAAAAGCTCTAAATGGTCATCCCATCTTTCATGATGATCCATTACAAAAGTCGCAATCATTTTCACTAGCGTTCGGTTAACGCGTTCCGCAGGATTACTCTGGGGATGATATGGGAAAATGAATTTATGTTTAATGTGTAGTCTCGCACACATTCTTTCAAAAATGTCAGAAATAAATTGCGGACCATTATCCGAAACTACTTTATTAGGTGCACCATATCGAGAAAATACGTCATTAACTAAGATATTACAAATAACTTCAGCCGTAGCGGCTTTAATGGGAAAAACTTCAACCCATTTAGAGAAATTATCAGTTAGTACTAAAACGTAACGAGCTTTATTTTTAACAGATAATGGATAAGGTCCCAATAAATCTATGGAAATAATATCAAATACATGAGAACTTGAACTAGATTTCAAGTGACCGGCCGGTCTTACATTACGGTAATTATTAATCTGACACAAGTGACATGATTGAACGTATGCGAGCACACTTTGGTACATGCCAGGCCAATAGGCAACATCCCGCAATTTACAACGGGCCTTGCGAATACCTAAATGGCCTGCAAGAGGTTTGTCATGAAATTCATTTAAAAGAGCCATTCTAAGGGTTCGCGGAATACATGGGCGAAACTCTGCCCTAGTAGTCCGAGAATTTGTATAATAAAGAAGACCCTCTATTACTTCAAAATGTTGTGACCTTCCAGCCAGAGAAGGATCACTTGGTAGGGGCGAACCCGCAAGCAAAAAATTGTAGATCTCCCCAAAATCTGGATCATTTATTAATTCTGCCATTATCTGCTCTCTGGATGTTATATCAGCTATTAGAAGTAAAGGCTGACATCCAGGAGTGGCTTCAGTGGGGACCCCACTAATCGGAACGCGAGATAATGCGTCCGGTAATTGATTCTTATTACCTGGCTGATACGAAATTTTGATATTGCTCTCTTGTAACTTCAGAGCCCACTTCATAAGTCTTTGAGATAGGTGCTTAGCAGAATTCAAATACTGAAGGGCAGAATGATCCGTAATTATGTTAACTGTCAATTCGTTAAGATAACATTGAAATTTATTCAGTGCATACACAACAGCAAGACATTCACGTTCCGTAGCTGAATAATTGCGTTCAGCTTTGGCTAAAGTACGAGACGCAAAAGCTATTGGATGCCCAGCTTGTGACAAAACGCAACCAAGACCAACTCCGGATGCATCAGTATAAATATCAAATTCCTTAGTATGATCCGGGAAAGCCAACACCGGAGGCTGAGTCAATGCAGACTTCAGTGTTTCGAATGCAGTGTTAGCCTCAGGTGTCCAAATAAACTTCTTGTATTTACGTTTTAAAGCATACAATGGCTCACATATTGTAGCATAAGCGGGGACGAACTGCTGATACCATCCGGTCATTCCCAGAAAGCGGGATAGTTCTTTTGCTGTTTTAGGCCGAGGAAAGTCAACAATAGGCCTAATTTTTTCATTATCAGTAAATAAGCCGTGGGGAGTGATTTTCAACCCCAGATATACAATCTCGTCCCGCGCTATCTGGCATTTACTAGGTTTTAACGTCAAGCCAGCATTGTATATAAGTTGGAACACCTGTTTGAGCAGAGAAAGGTGCTCGTCAAAAGTCTCTGATGTGATAATAATATCATCCAAATAGACATGCACATGGGGACCCAGGACAGGTCTGAGAACCGTGTCCATAAGCTTTTGGAAAGTAGCAGGTGCAGAAGCGAGTCCAAAAGGCATACGTAAATATTCATAGGCCCCAAAAGGAGTCACAAAGCCAGTTTTATCGACAGAGTCCGGATGTACTGCCACCTGCCAATATCCACTCGCCAAATCCAAAGTTGACATCCATTTGGTTGACGACAAGTCATTTAAAATATGTGACATGACAGGTAGGGGATAATTGATAGTTTTTGTGACTTGGTTGAGCTTGCGAAAATCTGTCACGAAACGAAATTCATTGGGTTGTTTCTTTGGAACCAAAAAGGCAGGAGCAGCCCAGACGCTTGTTGATTCCCTGATTATGCCCTGCGTAATCATTTCAGCAATTTGACGTTGCAATTCCTGTTTCTTATGTGGAGCACAAGGGTAAGGTTTCGTCGCAATTGGTTTCGAACCATCAGTGTCAATAACATGATAAACCACCTGTGTGAAACCAGGTTGATCCGAAAATAAACCAGGGCTTTCCTGTAAAAGGAGAGAAAGCTGGTCTCGTTGCCCCTCATTCAATTGGTTACTCAATAATAAACCCGTGATATCTACAGGAACCGTAGGAATCATGTCGACAGGTTCCGAAAAGGAAATCACATGTTGTACAAAATTCAAAGTTATTTGAAACTTGTTTATAAAGTCCATACCCACTAAACATTTCACAGGTAGCTCGTCTATAAGCAGAAAAGAATGTGTAAAACGAGCTTTTCCCAGCCCTAAAGATAATGTGACAGTTCCTGAGATACTGAAGATTTCATTATTGGCACCTCGCAAATACTGCGTTGCAGGCTGAACGTGTATTGCAGAAAAAGTGTCAGTGCAAAACTTTGTATTTAGGGCTGATATTTCAGACCCAGTGTCGAACTTTGTCTCGACAATAATGTCTTCAAGTGTCAAGAATACATCAGGCAACTGAGGAGTTTGAACAGTTACTAATACTGTTTTAGGGTCAGAATGTTTGGTATCAGGAAGCAGGACCGACCCTTCGTCTACTTCCTGTGGAAGTTTAAAGGAATCCTGGTGGGGTTATCATGTGGTCGGAAATTTCGACTCTGCCGGGTATCGGGAAAATTTTCACGATGAGGAAAACTGCGTGCAACCTGCGTCGGGAACTCCGCGTGTCTGTTGACATTTTCATATCCGTTACGTCGGCCCTCAGCACGGGCAGAAAAATTATCATTGCCCTGGGCATGATAACGTTCCGAATGCTGCTGAGTGAAACGGGGTCGAGCATACTGTGCATTATTACGATATCCCGAAGCTTGTTCAGAAACTCGCTGTTGGTTCGCCACTCTTCTGTGTGGTGGAACGTATGAAGCTTGGGTGGGCACTTGTGTATGCTCGCGCTGAAAGTTATGTCTAGTATGCCGCTGAGGGTTTTCGTAATAAGCCTCGCGGGGTGCCCGAGCATGGTGAGTCGAACCATGTTTGCCATGTCGCTCTTCATATGTGCGTATGAGGCGAAGGCATTCATGAATTGTGGCAGGGTGTCGAACCTCAAGAAAATCTTGTAAGAATGGGTCGAGCTGCTGCACGAGGGTATCCAACATGTCGACATGACTGGCATGTGGATCCCATAGGTTATAAAGGCGTGTAGTTTCCAACGCAAATGCAACAGGGCTATCATTGGGACCTTGCTGACGTGAAAAAAGCTGTTGAGCAAGGCTAGCTCGACTGAGGCCGAAAGGAAAGACCTCCAAGAATTCTGCACGGAAATTCTCATAATGAGAATCCGGGTTCGACCCTCTCCACTGCCGATACCAGGTCTTAGCGGTATCCCTCAAGCAAGTGCCGGCGATTTGGACTTTGCAGTCGTCAGGAATATTATATAGATCAAAATGATCTTCCAGATCTTCGAGGAACTTTAAGGACCCCTCCAAACCATTGAAATGAATTGTTCCTGCATGCGGCACGAAATGGGCAAGCATTCTGCTTCGCTGAGAGGATTGCACTCTCTCAGGTACGACCCGCGACTCAGAGTAATAAGAAGCTGGTGCATTACGAAATGGTGAAGAATGCCTAGGTGCGTGTAAATCATTCATATCAAAGTCAGAGCCACAGGCTTCGTGCAAATTGTCCACAAAAACACCATTACCCTCGAAACTTGCCGGAGGGTGCAAATTTGAAGTTGTCTCGGGTAAGGAAGACATGGATAATAATCGTCAGGATCTCGTGTTCGAGAAAAGTTCGGGCGCCAATTATAATGAATTAGCTTTATTTACTTTCCGCTAAGCTAATTATTATGAATGATTCTCTTCCTACCAGCTAGCTAATGATATACTTGTACTAAGCTTCAAAATGATGAATTCAAAAAGGTGTTGTTACTAGTTAATTACGAACTTAAACAAAGTCTCAACGCTGGTTATTTATAGGAATCAAATAAATGTTATAAACCTAACAGCCAGACAGAGGTCTGACAAAAACTATGAATTGAGAAAGACTGAACTTACTGAAAACTTCTTTATTTCAACGACTCTTGGTCAACTAAGGTACACACAACACTAGTAGAACAATAATGAATAATCACTCCTCGTAATATACACGCTTTCGCTTAACGACCACAAGCTCTCCTCGTAACAACACAAAGCTCCCCTAAGTCTCGATGAACGCGCCTATATACTAGCTACCACCACGTCATGACTTACACTCATTGCCAGATCTCATTCAGCGGGTGAAATAATATTTCGTTCAGTAGGAAGATAATTTACATAGTAAAATAAAATAACCAGAGATAGTAAAATCAAAAGGAAAGTGAATATAGAGTATACGTTACATCTGGAGTATTGTTGTGCCGTAAAAAGAAAATTCCTGTAACTTCTACTTTTATACTATGAATGCACTAATTGCCAAGAAGAATGCGCTTGTCAGGCGATATACTAAGGTAGGATGAAGGTTATGTGGGACAAAGTAATATGGGCATGTAGTTACTAAGAAAACGGTGGCGCGGAAAACTAAGATGAGATGGAGGGATTGTTTTAGTAACGTCATGAAGGAACAGAATTTAAGAGAGAAATGACACAAGAACTGACTTGGGAAGACAAATTCATAACAGCGGAACTAATACTGACACAGGAGAAGAAAAATGGCGTAATTACCCGTAGTAATTCAGTTATCTTCGATTTTATAAAAAAAAGGGAAGCAAAAAAAAAATGCCTTTAAAATTTAACGAGAAAATATGCACTTTTGCATACTTCCGTAGGGTAACCGTGTCTCTCCAAAATCGAAGCTACAAGTTGCGCAGAATTTTAATTACACGAAATTTCCTAGGAATCTTTTTCCTGAATTTGGTGCTGAAGATAAGATGAAATGGCAGGTACATGGTTAAACAGAAAATAACTTGCAAGTTTCTTTTGCGTTTATTGCTATAGTTAGTTGCATTTATCTCACATATCCTACTTTCTTGCATTTAGCTATTTGCAGTATTATTCGTTACTGTATTTAAATACATTCACATAGATTCAGGTGTTAATATGCTTAAACGTTTCGTTATGCAGCGTTTTTTTTGGGGGAGGGGGGAGTGATTTTAAAAGAACAATTTCAAACTTCTGCAAAAATTGGTTTCTGCTGTCAAAGGCCAACAAAATAGTCTTGATTATACGCAGTTGAATATTTTAGTCATTGTTTGCGGTATTACTTGTAAATGTATGAAAAGAACAAATTACCCTAGAAAATGTTTGTTTCAAGAAAAACGTTTTTTCAGTTTGATTGATCTTTTAACGTACTAACATTTACGTTGGTAGATTAAAATATCAAGTTAACTAATCGTACTAAAAAGATCGTACTAACATTATTAACATTTACTTTAAAGAAAAAGGAAGCAAAGCTTTAATCTCCTAATATCTGGGAATGCAAGCAATAGCCCAAACTCTGACTGAAATTTCTATTTAATCAGAGTTACGGCGAAATTCATACGGATATGCACTCAAACACAACATGCGACATTTTGTTTTGTGAAATGGTTTTCAAACTGCATGACCGAATGATCACGTCATACCAACTGTTAGCTGTGTCAAATGAACAGAACAGATCCCTATGTACGTGCGGAGCGTTTAATAATCGAACGTTTTGGAAAACGCAGTTTTGGTGGTAAGGGTCAGGGTTTAAAATGTCTAAAATTAAATCAGTACGTTCTGTCAAAGCATTGATTTTTGACTACAGTAAGGATTGAACTATAGATGAAAAATTGAATGTTGTGCGATTTGTGAGAGGAAAAAAGGAACATGTAAGGATAGTACAATTATGCTAGGAATTCGAATTTCTAGGCGTAGAGTAGAAATCAAAATTATCAAGCTTTCGCGCATCAACCATATGGTTTTTTCAAAGAAGGCAGACAGCTAACTGCAAACTGGAACACTTCAACAATTTGAACGCGTTAGCTGTCTACCTTCCTTGAAAAAGCCATCTGGTTGATATGCGAAAGCTTGAAAATTTTGATTTCTACTCTACGCCAAGAAATTTGGATTCCTAGTATAGTTATACTATTCTTAGTATTGTTGGTTATGGTTCCTCATTATAAATTAAAGGGTGGTAAACGCCACTGGGTAGCAGAGGCGGACCCACTGACCTTCAAAAAAGTAATGAAGCGAGGCAAACTCGGAGTGGGATGGACCGTCCACTCAGTAAGGGAATATCTGAGGGAGGTCCGTTGCTACAGGTGTAACGGGTTCGGGCACTTTAGGTCAAGGTGCACCGAAGAGCAGGATAGATGTGCCCGGTGTGGGGAAACCGGGCACAAGCGCCAAGAGTGCAGCAATAGCCCGGTCTGCACTAACTGCTTGGCAAACAACAAGAGATTCAGGCGTCGAGTGGATGTAGGCCACTCGAGTCTAGACAAGGAATGCCCAAGCCTTGTCAGAGAACTGGCTCTGCTAAAAGAACGCACTCATTATGGATAATAAACCAAAGAGAGGCGTTAAGGTGCTTCAAATCAATCTGCACCACGCACGGGCAGCAACAACACAGGCCCTGGTGACAGCCACTGAGCAAAAAGCTCATATTCTGCTATTGCAGGAACCATTCGAACAGGGGGAAGAGTGGTGGGCTTCCCTAACTCCTACCGGATCTACCACCCTAGGGTGGCAAAGCCCAGGGTGGCCACGGTCGTGAAAGACCCGTCCCTAGCGGTTCTCGAGATAAAATGCTCCGAGAACGTGGTCGCCCTGGGCGTGGAATGTGGTGATGCGAAACGTTTAATGGTGAACGTATACAGTTCTCCAGCAGGCAATTTGAGAGAAACGCTGAATGAGCTAATGGCTCTATTAGGGGAATTCCCCAGTCATGAGATAATAATAGCAGGCGACTTCAACGCGAAGAGTCCTCTCTGGGGCAATCAGAACGAGGACGAACGCGGCCAGCTACTAGTGGACTTTGCCAACGCGGCAGACCTGAGTTTCTTGAACGATCCAGAGAGCACCCCGACCTTCCAAGGGGCGAGGGGCTCCTCTTGGATCGACGTGACTCTCGTCAGAGTCTCAAAGCGCAGCCTTGTCCAGGATTGGCAAGTACTGGACGACGAGAGCTGCAGTGACCACCTAGCGCTATCTTTCGTTTTGGGATCGGAAAAGCCCATCCGACCCAAGCGCAAAAGATTCTTAATGAAGAATTTAGACTGGTGGGCTTTTAAAGCCAAGTTAACTACCTTGTTGGGGGGTAGGAGGGAAGAAGAGGCCGCAGAAGTGTCGGACCTCAACTCCCTCTTTGAAGAACTTACCAGTCAAATAACAACGCTATGCGAGAGTAGTAGGGGAAATAAAAGGGGAGCCAAGGACCCCCACCCCTGGTGGTAGGAGAAACTAAAAGCTCTAAGGGCGAGAGCTAGGCGGAGTAGGAAAGCTCTGCAAAGAGCAAAAGCTACTCCGCAAGACAGGGAGTGCACAGAAGTGCATAAAAAGGCTCGTTCAGCATACAGGAGAGAACTGAATCTCTCGAAAATCTCCTACTGGAGAAAACTGTGTGAGTTTCAAACTCCGGCTGACCCTTTCGGGATCCCCTATAAGATCTCGAGGGGATCCATAACCGAACCGCTAAAACTAGCAGCGGTAGAAAGGGCAGACGGTAGCCTATCAAAGACTCTTGATAGTACCGTAGAAAGTCTCTTGGATTACCACTTCCAAGGAGACGAGGGAGAAGGGGACTCCCCTCAACAAAAAGAAATAAGGGAAGAAAGTCGGATCCCGCCTGACACTGGTGAGGACCCCCCTTCACGAGAGACGAAGTGGAGAATGCCCTCTCCAGTCTAAATACGGGCAAAGCACCAGGCAAGGATGGGTTCGACCTCAGCATAGTCAGAGAAATCTACTATGCAAATCCCGGGTATTTTGTGGCGCTCCTAAACGAATGCCTCGGGAGGGGAATCTTCCCAGACTTGTGGAAAACAGCTGCGCTAGTTCTTTTCAACAAGACCGGAAAGAACAAAAATGACCCCGCAGCCTATAGGCCCATCTGCCTCCTCTCGGCGTGGAGCAAGGTGCTGGACAAGCTCATAACGAACAGAGCGCTTGGCTTCCTCATGGAGCAGGGAAAGCTAAACAGGAACCAATTTGGTTTCATTCCGGGCCGTTGCGCAACGCAGGCAATTCGCAGCCTCCGAGAGAGGGCAGAGAGGAACAAAGCGGAGGGGCTCCATACCTGCTTCATCTCACTAGACGTGAGGGGGCATTCAACAGTGTCTGGTGGCCAATGGTTTTAACCAGACTTAAAGAACTTGGCTGTCCAAGGAACCTGTTCAAACTGATCAGCAGCTACCTGTCTGATAGAAGAGTCGAGTTCGAAGCGGGGAATGGGCAATCCTCGCGTTCGTACCATAGAGGGTGTCCGCAAGGATCCAACTCCGGGCCGCTCTGGTGGAATATAGTTGCTGATTCAGCACTGAACCTAGACCTGGGGCCCGCAGTGGAGATTCAAGCCTATGCGGACGATTTCGTTCTCGTGGTCTCCGCCTCAGGGAGACACGTGATCGAAAGAGAAGCACATAGGGCCTTGGATGTGCTAGAAAATTGGAGCAGAGAAAGCAAACTGTGCTTCGCTCCTGAGAAGACCACTCTGCTAGCAATAGCTAAGAGAGGAGTAATGAAAACACCACCCCAGTGCAGATTCCAAGGGTGCACTATCAAGGCGGTGCGTGAAATGAAATACTTGGGTGTGGTCCTGGATCAGAGTCTATCAGGGCTGCCACACCTGAGGCACCTTAGAACAAGGTGCACGATGATTCTCAATAGATTGAATGGCATGAGGTTAACGGGCAAAACCAAGAAGGCCATCTATCAGAGAGGAATTGAAAGAATTCTGACGTATGCAATTGGGGCATGGTGGAATCCCACAGTCAGAATGAAGAAGGGGATAAACCAAATCCAAAGGTTGGCCCTACTAGGGATAACCGGTTGTTTTCGCACAACGTCAACCCTAGCACTCCAAGTGCTGGCGGGGTGCGAGCCGGCAGACCTAGTAGTGGAACGGGAGGCAGCAATGCACTGCCTAAGGACAGGCGAGGACGCCTACCTTCTCGGTACGCCGCATCGAGCCTCCGACATGGAGATGGAAAGTGTGGACTGGCAGATCCACCCTGCCGAGGAAATTTGCCCACCGTGGGACAAGGAGAAACCCACGGGAGTTGGGCATGAGCTGTTCACGGACGGCTCAAAGTTGAAGGGACAAGTGGGGGCAGGCTTCTGTGCGTTCTCGGACGGGAACGAAGCCACTGCAGGAAGCGTGAAATTATCGCAGAACGCTTCTGTCTTCCAGGCAGAACTTCTGGCGATAGAGATGGCACTCACCTGGGCACTCCCCAGGCGTAGTGAAGAAAGAATAAAACTCTACTCGGACAGTGAGGCAGCACTGCAGGCTCTGAGTAGATTTAGGGGAAGAAACCCCATCGTCCAGAGGATCAAAACCCTCTTGAGGGCAGAGGGAGATGGGGCAGTTAGTTTCCACTGGGTACGAAGCCATGTCGGAACCCTAGGAAACGAAAGGGCAGATCAGCTGGCGAAGGCAGCCACGCTGAAAGAGACGGTCGACGTGCAATGCAGAACGCCGCGAAGGTGTACTCGCGCAGCATTAGCACGTCGGACCATGACCGAATGGCAGGTCAGATGGGACACGGGAGAGACAGGGCGGAAGACACACAGAGTGTTTCCGAAAGTCTCGACCAAACGAGCACAGACAAATAAGTTCCTGAATCAAGTACTCAGTGGCCATGGCATCAGCCCTGAATACCTAGGCAGATTTGCCATCAGGAACTGCACTTGTCCCTGTGGAAAGAGAACGGCAAGCATAGAACACTGCGTACTTGAATGCAGTGGCTTCGCCGAATGGAGAAACACACTGATCCCAGGTGTGCAAAGAACGCGAAGATTGGATCTGCTCATCCAATCTTCCGTTAACAGGAGGGGGATAATAGCCTTCGTAGAAAGGCTAACCCTCCAGCAACATACCATCTTCCCCAATCAAACGGGGACCGAAACGCAGGAGGTGAACGTGCACACCGAAAGCGAATCGGAAGATGAATGAGGGTAGAATTCTGTGGGAAAGCAGACAAAGAGACCACCAATGTAAATATTCTGTACATAAATTTTGCTATCTCTTGATGTTGTAAGTCCTAAGCATGAGGACAGTGTATACATGTGTGTAGGTGTTTGAAAATGAAAATAAAGGGAAATTATTCCCCCAAAAAAAGTTCGAGGGCAAGGAATCTTCCAGTCAGCGAAAAAGTAAGAAACGACCTATCCCGCCAGACAGAGCGGGAACCCAGACAAGGTATTCTAGGTCGCCTGCCAGCACGTCACCACGGGCTGGTCTCTGGGCCATTGGGGTGGCCAGGGTCCGAACCGCGTCTCAAGGCAGGATAATTGTCGCAACATTTCAAAATAACATCCAAGGTGCTCAACAAGTCCCCGTGGAGCCAAGACAGATTGGCGGAACGGGTCAATGAAATCAGTATATATTATAAATTAAAGGAAACATCGATTGCGAGGAAAAGAGTCTAATCAATCAGCATTTGAAAACTACTCTTCAGACTGCGAACAATATGAAGACAAATAAGGATCTCACCCCACGACAAGCGTTGTTAAACAACAGCATAATTTTCGTCATACAGAGGTAGAAATGATTTTATGATGGATTTGTGCAAAGCTGTGATGAGCTACAATATTCCTGTCAATAAACTAAACAATGAAAACTTTAAAAACGTTTTGAAAAAATACTATGTAAATCATCATATTCCTTAACAAAAATTCGACAAGATATCGGACAAAACTGCAAATGAAACAACAGACAAATGTGGTCGTTATATTACATTCTTTTAAAAACCTGGGCTCAAAACCATTTCGTCCACATATGCTTGAAAGAAAAGCACCATAAATACCGCCGAATAACGTCTTTAGACGAACAGAAATCATTTTGTGCAATATAAATGGTAATAGATGATAAACGACAGAAACTAACACTTCAGCAAAACAAATTGGGATCTGTTGTAACAAATATTATCGTGTATGAAACTGTATTTGTGTTTATTAATCGCATCAGTTATTATATTTAAGAGTGATGTATTAGTTTGTGTGTGGTTCATCAATTCATGTATAAAAGTTTCTGGGTCCACAGCTTTTATTTGAAGATATTATAAACCAATGTTTTGCATTTCAAGTTAATATTTTGCTCATTTTAGTGCATATAATCTGGTTTCTAGGCATAACATACGCTGCTCTGTTGTAATTTAATCGTACGCATTTCAGTTACCAAAATATTTTTTCTTTTTTTTTTTTTTTCACGTGGGGTAACATATAAAGTATTATTTCGTTATATCAAAGCATCTTTCCTTTAAAAAAATGTTTCAAGAGTTTCGGTTAAACGTTTTGCTATTTGGGGGGGGGGGGACTGTAGTCTCCTGAGGAGTCTTCCGTTCCTAACTTTGGGACAATGGTCCCAGGGGAGAGACAGAGCATGCGCCGCAGACAAACACACCAACCAAGCCTCATTATGGACTCGATCCCAGGCCCAAATTATATGATTTAGCCTGAAACCCCGCTTACGGCCATTCATCCACTGACTTACGTAAACTACCACTGAAACAAAGGAATTTTTCCGTCTCTCAGACAATCCTTAACCACCAATTCGATCCCGTTTCAGAGAATTAAAATATAAATATAAGTAACACAGTTGTTGACATGACTAAAGACAAGATAATTACCAGATTTGGTAACAAATTCAGCCTTTTTTTTACATCGCATCAAGTTAAACTACAGTTATGAAACCCCCGTCAGTGTGTATATTATATCTTCAGGCTTGTTTGGGTATGTCTATACTATTTCGTTCGTACACCACAAAGTGGCCGTACATCAATCGAACAAGCGAAATGACTGATTTCAGTGTGTCGGAGAAGGCAGCATGCATGATGTGGTCGAACGAAAAGAGGTCGACAACTGGAGTTCAACGTAGATTTCGTACAAAATTTAGCAAGTAACCACCCCACGAATACGCTATGTTACCTGTTTCTGATACCCAACAACTTTGCTGAGTGATAAATTTGGATTTTAGAAACCATATTAAAGTGGTTGAGACAATTATGGACAGGAGCTGGCAGGGACTGGGTCATTGCTTGGATATATGCCGTGTTACCAAGGCAGCGTGTACTGAACACTAGTAAAAAAAATAAGTACAAGTATGCACCTCAATAAAAAAAGAAATAAGTACATGTGTGGTTCAATCTCAAATATCAAGTTTGACGTGAGCTGTGAAATTTTCGAGGCCGCCCCGGTGGCGCAGTGGTCTGAGCGATGACCTCTGATCATTCGTGCGAAAGGGGTCCTGGTTCGAATCCCGGTGAGGCATGGATGTTGTGTTTGTCTTACGGCACTGGCTCTCTCCCTTCCCTGGAACCAGTGACCCTAAATTAGGGACGGGCGACTGACTGCTTATAGCCCACTGAGTTGTTCACGGTGGTCGTTAAACCTCCAACCGAAAAACAAACGAATTTCGAGTTGTTACCGAAGTGTTTAATTACCCTGTATATGAAGAAACTCTCACTTTTAAATAGCGAGAATTTCTATTAAATAAAAATGCAGCAACCCTAACCTCACATTTCCACTAGAAATTAAAAAATCAACACGCCTTTGTGTGTGCGCTCACGGTATGTGATGCCTTTACTGCGTTGACGGTATACACTGAGAGAATGTGCGTCTCCTTGATTTCAATTGGAAAAACAAGCAAATGGAGTAATACTTTTTCTTCTACTGTGCCTGAGAAGTGGAAGAAATTAATGACCGCCTTCGTCGTCGTCGTCATCATCATTCTTTCAACTTGGTATTGAGGTTTTCTATGAAGACCGTGACTTAATCACGGCACTTTTTCTCACAAGTCATTAAAGCATGAACACAAGCAAAAGCTACAACTTTGCAGAACTTTTCCTTTTTGTCTGTTTTTTTATTCGTGAGCCGGGTAAGAAATAGTACGGTAAAGAAATCATCTTTGGTTTTTGCATTTTATTCTTCAAGATCCTACAGAAATTGCACGGTTAAAAAACGACAGCCCGGTTTTTAATGATAATTTCTTCTCTGCTTGTTCAGTTCAACGGAATTGCGCTGTCTGTCACACACATGTAATGATTTTTATTTATCATGTGTAAAGAGATTTACAGCTGAGATTACACCATTGTGCTTTCTAATAAGCGACTATGGTATCGTACGCGGCGAAATGTCAAGCAAAACATATAATTACGGATCAAACAGTAAACTGAAATTTCATGAACATCATTTCATACGTATCCATTCACCTATACTCCAGCGGAGAGGTAGTTGGTGGGCCGTATCGATTTCTAACTATAACTGACAGCACTAAGTACAAGTACATTTCATTTTGCTTCTCGTTCCTTCTTATTTTAATTGAACATTATGTTAACAATACACCAGTGAACGTTAAAAATATTTCGAGTGTTAAAAACCGGTATAAAATTCATACCATTGAAGTTGATAACTAAACATTATGAGACACTTTTAATAAAGTACTAATCACCCGATACCTTCACGGTTACTACAATATAATTTTAGAAATTTCGAAGCAGTGTTATGTTTTTCACTGTATTAAATCCGATAGCTTAAAAAATATTTAAAAATTCTTCATTTGTACCAATTAAAAGTCGCACCGTTACACCCTCATGTTAACGAAACATTTACAACTGAATTTTAGTAGAAAAAGAGAAACTCGATACCTATTGAAAATTTGAAAGCCGAAATGCCTAAACAATTTTTTAATGGGGAAGTATAAAGCCAAATGTAGATATACACATTTTATGAATTTCTTAGAGATGTCAGTTTGTTAGGTACTTCTGCCCTCGTCACAAACGTGGCTCACTCCAACACATAAGATGACACGTGAGCGCGAATTCCGGTATACAGAGGGTGAGTCGAAAGTTTTGCAATATTTGAATCACTTTATATTTTCATACGTAGCTTTACGACGAAAGCTGACTAGCATTCAAAGTATAGGCCATCGTGTTGCACCGTCTCTAGCTATCCGTCTGCCAGTTTTTCGATTCCGCGACGGTACCAGTTCTTGTCCTTCGAGGCGAAGAGCCCTTCACCCCAGCTGCCACTTCCTCCTGTTTGTTGAAGTGCCGCCCGTGAAGGAAACGAGCCATGGACCGGTAGGGCCAGGTCCGGAATATATGCTGAGTATGGCATCAGTTCGATGCCATCACGTTCCTGGAGTTTTGCCCTGGTCGTTCGTGCGGTGTGAGGCCGAGCATTGTCCTGCTGTAGGAGAGCGTGCTTTCTGTTCACCATGGCCGGGTGCTTTTCCCCCAAAACGACATACATCCGCTCCAGCTGTTTAGAGTAGAGGTTGCGTTGATGGTCCGACCATATGGAACACATTCGTAATAGATTATCCCCTCGAAATTTCACCAGATGCAGAGCATCACCTTGTGCTCGAAGGGCCCACGTTTGGCAACAGGTACAGGAAGCTGGCCCGGGTTCAATCACTGCCGTTGTGTGTTTGGATTACGGAAATAGACCCACTTTTTATCGCCTGTAACAATTCTCCTGATGAAACGTACATCGCTCGAGTTTTCCAGGAGTTTCGTGCACAGTTCCACTCGGCGGTTTGCTTCAGCTGGCGTCAGTTTGTGAGAAACAGTGCGGCAGCTCCTGTAGATCTTGCCGAAGTCCTGAAAGTGACGAAACACGGTGGTCTGTTATATGCCCAGCTTGCCTGATAATCTCCGAGTGCTGGTTATAGGATTTGCCCCTACGGCCTGGCGCACGGCCTTCGAATCCTCGGTTCACGACCTATTTGACCTTGGCTGATCGTCAAGGTTTCTGTCACCTGAGTGAAATTTCTTGAACCATCTAGTTGAAGTGCTGTGGTCCACGGAACCTTCTTCTTTCGCATGACATATGTTTCGTGTTGCTTGAGCAGCGTTATAGCGGAGTTCAAATTCGTAAAGCAAAAGTTCCTTAATTTGCCGGTTGTGGCTGTTCATCTTTTAGACCTCTTGAACTATTTTAAACACGTGGCATACCCGCCGCAGCACATGCGGTTATGCAAATATTGCAAACCTTTCGACTCACCCTCTGTATATCAGGCGGATTAACTTTTCGAGCATCAGTTAACGTTCCACTGACGGTAGAAATTGGCAAAACCTGTGATCTTTGAGGCATGATAGTTGGTGCTAGAAGCGTAGGTACGAGCATCACCTAAAAGGCCGTCCTCCTGTGCTTTTCACGCAAAACAGTAGCAAAGGCTTACCGTGAATAATACGACACGCGAAAAATTTCCAGCGATTGGTGATCCTGTGAAAAACCCACCTGATGGATCCGAGGGGTCTAAGGAGACTAGCAAGAATCGTCCAAGCGAAATGATGGGCCACAACCCGGCAAATAACTGCAGAAGCCTTGAAGTGCTAATGGTCATCTATGAATGCACAAAATATCGAACCATGTTGTTTTGTGCCATTCACGGTAGACTCTTGCCACGGATGTGCTTTAAAATCTTAAGAGAAAGGCCGGTATTCGAACGGGTACACCTGCTTCCAGATATCATGCCACGTTCAAAGTATCTTAACCACCTCACCCCAGAGTCCAGTAAGATGCATGGTAATCAATGAGTGGTTGTGCGCTCTCCTGCAACAAGATATTATTCCCGCTTTGCAGGAACGGAAATGTTTGTACACTACCATGTTCATGCAAGACGGTAAACTTTACTTTTGGCCGGCATGTCACGCATTCGGCAATGAACGCATGCTTTATCGAAGGTTCCGCAGCCAGCTCCTCAGACCTCACTTCTTGTGATTTCTGGCTTTCAGGATACCTGAAAGACAGAATTTATCGGAACAACATACACTCTTTCTCAGACCTGAAAACTAATATGAGACGTGAAATGGCCAACATCGACCGCGACATGCTGCGAGCAGCCGTGTGACTTGCCGTTCTTCGTTCGCAGCATGTAATCTCTTCTGATGGCCAACATATTAAGCAGATTCTCTCCTTAAACCCTTCTGTTCTCAATAAAATTCACGCACGTGTCTGTTATTTTCTTGCGTCAGCAGCGCCATTGTTCCCCTAGAGGCACAATTTGGAGCTAAGGTTTCTCCCGCTAAATCGTTTTCTCATGCCCTCAATAAGTCACCTACAAACTTTCGTTGCGTTATCGCTATTTCTCGCTTTTCTAGACATTTGATAATAGGGGTACTTATTTTATGACCAACCGCTATATACACTATATAAACAGTATATATACACTCATGGTTATAGAACACAGAACACCTGAAAGGAGACGAGCTACGACTCTGATCTTTACAGGATATGCTAATCAGGCAATATCGCAGAAGTATTTAGCATTTCGGCGTCCTATGTGCATGCAGATCGCGATACGTCACAGACCGGAAGACGGCCGCTTTTCTTTTATAAGCGTGCCGCGTGTCTCGGTCGGTATGTCAGTGCTCGGTCAGCAGTGGGAAAAGATGCCTCGTCGTCGTGTAAAACAGTCGTACAGTAACACCATCGAGTTCGACAAAGGTCGCATTATCAGCATGAAAGGCTGAAATGCTTCCCTGAGGAAGATTGCTGGTCGGGTGGGGCGCAGTGTGTCCGTCGTGGCAAGAGTATGCAGAGAATGGTACCATGAAGGGCGTAAGACACGAAGAATAGGTTCTGGGAGTCGTGCACAGACAACGCCGTGGGACGACAGTTATCACATGAGGATGCCTTTGAGTGACCATTCTGCAACATCAACGCCGTTGACGTACCAGTGGCAAACTATGATGTATTCTCCTATGTCAGCTGTAACGATACGTAGCCGGTTATTACAGGTCGGACTGCAGGCTCGTTGGTCTTTCGTCAGTCTACCCTTGACACCACAGCAACGGACAGCCTGGCTGCAATGATGCATCGAACGAAGGAAGTGGCGTGACGAATAGCAAAATATCGTGTTCTAGAAGACGCGCCCTTCTGTTTTAGGCGAAAATCATGGCCGCATTTGTGTCCGCCGACGACAGGGGGAAGGGTGTCGGAAGGAGTGTATTTGCACCAGGTATACCGCATCAACACGAGGCATTATGACCTGAAGTGCTATCGGGTACGAAAGAAGATCACCTCTCGTGAGAGTCCGTATCACCATAAGGAGTGCCCGTTCCATTAATGACATTCTACGGCCAGTCATTTTCCTTACCTGGAGGACGTCGCCGTGGTCATAGAGGACAATGCTACACCACATATTGTAGCGACAACACGTGCCTTCTTCAGGGATAAGAACGTTCCACTTCTGCCGTGGTCGGCTAGATCACCAGATTTATCACCCATAGAAAATCTCTGGGGCATGCTCAAACTGGAGGTGCAGCGGTAAGACCGTCCGTCAGCAACTCTTGATGAACTCAACGCCGGTCAATACAACCTGGATGGCTGTTCCACAGGTCACCATTCACACGTTATTTGATTCGATGCCTCAGCGTGAATAATACGTGATACAAGACAGAGTTGGGAACACCAATTATTAGCTACATCGATGCACATGGTACGTATGACAGTCATTTTCTCTGCATTGCCTAATGAACATATCCTGTGAAAATCAAAGTCGTAGCTCGACTCGTTTCAGGTATTCTGTTTTTTATGAACCAGTTTCTTCCATGATATCTCTCCGGCATGCTTTCGAATCGCATTTACTGCTCTACCACGTGGTGTTCTTCTGGGTCATTTGGAATGAGGTCTGGTATTTCAGCTGTCAAACTGTGGTCAATCGTTCTGACAATATGTCCAGAACATTGAAGTTTCACAGTTCTTCCTTTGATTACGATGTTATCAATTATTTTCCTTTTCCTCATCCATGAGTTTCTCTTGCTTCCTACCCTTCCTAATTACACCAAGTATGCTCCTTTCCACGCATCTTTCAAGTGTTTACAGCCTCTGAATGTCTATTTAGTTAATGTCCAGGTCGTATTTCTCTCTGAAAAGATGCATGGTGATTAAACACATTTCTTTTTAGATATGATGGCTAATGGCTAATTGTATTGCCAACTGTTATATGGCGATTATTTTTTTCTTCGATATGGCTTTCGGTTGTTATCTGTTCTGTTGGCCAAGGTAAATGCATTAACAGGCATTGATTACTTCTAGATTTCCCTCATCCAACGCAAAATCTTGAGTCTTTGGAAAAGCACTGTACACAAATTTTATTTTCTGTAACTTCCTTTTTAGGCCCACTTCTTTACTCTTGTCAGTAAGTTACTGGACCATACCCTGCAGCTGTGAGGGGGCACATGCTAAAATTACTATGCCATCAGCAAAACGGAGAAGATGATAATCCAAATCCCCCAAATGATTTCGCAATTTGTATATAGTTAATTACACTGGTGTGCAAAAATGAAGGACGAAGAGGAGAAATTAGCATAACAGCGGAACGAGCAGGTAGAACGGGCCGAAAGGCCACTCAGGATATAGATTAGGATCCTGTACGGTTCAGCATGCGCAAATATGCAGCATGACGTAGGAGGTGGGGGAGGTCGGAAGGGTATAAAGCACATGGGCGGTGAACGCTCAGCAATTCGGTGAAAGCTATTGCATGGTGTACATCGGTTTGAACGACGTCGAGTTGCTGCCATCGTGTGATATTGCCAATAGGCAATGCAGTAGACGACATCAGGATGACTTTACCCGAGGTGGCGTTATTGGGTACTTGGAAGAATTTCGAAATGTGACTAGTGTGGCCTAGGAGTTCGGGATCGCTCACAGCATCGTTTCACGAGCTTGGAGAGCATTTCAAACGACAGGAACTGCTGTCCGAGAGTTTAGCAGTGGTCGTCCACGAGCAACCACGGCGGCAGACGACCGGTATATTGTCCTGCAGGCGAAAAGAGACAGACGACAAACAGCGGGAGAAATCGCAAGGCACATGCAACAGAAAACTGGACGTCCGTTATCGCGTTTTACCGTGGCCAGGAGGCTGCATAAAGGTAGTCTATTTCCACGACGACCAGTACGGTGTGTGCCATTAACGCCTGCGCATTGGAGACTGCGGTTTCTGTGGTGCCAGGAACAGAAGAACTGGACACATCAGCAATGGGGTCGAGTTCTCTTTACGGATGAGAGCCGATTTAATCTGACGAGCGATTCTGGACGTATACACATCTGGAGAGAGCAGGGAACACGCAATCACACCTCCAACAACATCGAAAGGGACCGGTTTGGAGGTGGCGGAGTTCTCGTTTGGGGCGATATCATGCTTGGTAGGCGTACTGACCTCCACATCTTCCGAGGAGGTTGAGTCACTGGGGTCCGCTATTGTACCGAGGTTCTCCTGCCTCACGTGCGTCTGAGTTCCTCTTCGTGGAGGACAACGCTACTCCTCATCGTACAGTGGCTGTCACAGAGCTGTTGGAGAGTGAAGATATTGAACGCATGAATTGGCCCGCAAGGTGCCGGGACCTAAATCCAATCGAACACGTGTGGGACCTCCTCGGGAGACGCTTGACAGCACGTCACCAGCCGCCAACAACGATTCCGCAGCTGCGATTGGCGCTACAAGAGGAATGGGCCGCGATGCCTCAACAGCTCCTTGACAACCTCGTCCTCAGCATGGACAGACGTTGCAAATTCTGCAACGCAGTCAGGGGGATCATATCCCCTACTAGAGACTGAATTTTTGTTGGCAGCCGCCTGTCACATGGACGTTTCTGTTTTCTGTCGACTTGTGCTCGAAGCTACCTTTTCAATAAAGTGCTTTTGTATCCTTTGGATTCCTTGTTCGGACGGTTTTTCTCACTTGTCCCATATTCTTACATCTTGGGGACCTTATGGTATGATTTGAGTCGATGTGGAGCACTTCTGCACGACGTTGCATTCGAAAAACCGTTTCGTCCCTACATTTTGCACGCCAGTGTATATGGGAGCTATAAAGCCAAATCAGTATTTTCATAAATTTATTTCTTCGTGTAAAGCAGTTACGCGTAGATCTAGCTATCGAACAGAAAAATGCGCCATTGCTTATAAAAATTGCAACACCAAGAAAGAATCGCGCTATTCAAAAGAAATGTATATTACCGATTCGTCACGTTACAGGAGATAACAGATTACATTTGTATAGCTATACAAGATTTTTTCACTTCAGAACTCAATACCGTGCAAAGCCACCTCGAACAACAATAACAGCCTCTGCGTAGCGTGGCATTGAATGGAAGATATTTTTGATATTGTCTTGGGGAATAGCTTGCCATGGTGCTTCTGTGCGAGACCTTGTGTTGGCTGGAGGAGTTGCTTGAATGGCCGGTCGCTCAACTACCATGTCCCAGATATGTTCAATCAGGGACATATCCGGCGAACGTGCTGGTCAGGAAAAAAGCGGTATCTGCCGTGCATAGAGGTCTTGGACATTCTGGGCCACATGTCGCCTAGCGTTGTGCTGCTGGAATATAGCGCCAGCACAACTCTAAAAGAAGAGTATTACGTCTCCGTCAAAAACATCCTTAGTGTGTCGCTGGCTTCTGAGTGTTTCCTGAATTTCTATCAGGCGAGATCGTGAATTGAACTCAATGGGGCCCTAAGCCATGACTCTTGGCGTTGGGACGGTATGATGCTGCAATGTGACGTTCCCCACGATGTTTTCGAGCACGCATGCGACCATCATGGTTCATCACGTTGAATCGTGACTTGTCAGAAAACACGACTTTTTGCCAATCAGCAAGCCAGTGTCTCTATTCGAGACCCCTTTGCAACCTGAAGCATCTGGGGTTGAGGATCAAAGGAATGTGCAGCAATGGACTACTAGCGATCAGTCCCCTGTTAAATAAAAGTAGACTGTGCTGGAGGACAAATCCTGACCTGTGCTGCGTTGGATGTTACTGTGCGATCGGTCACAGCCTTGTGGTAGGGGTGTCGGTCATTCCTCGCAGTCGTGCTATTTTGTGGTCCATTTCCCGGATTTATGTGCGTCCGAGCATTATCTGTCCACTGACGCTACGTTCACATCACTGTACTGGCGTTTTGTTCCGTACGAGTGGCAATTTTGCTGCAGAAAAAACCAGCTCCTTTCATCCCAAGAATCCTTCCTTGCTCAAACGCCGTCAGTTGTTCATAATTCGGTCTTCCTTCCGCGACGGGGCGGAGTCAGACACAAGAAACACCCTTTCGACTCACTGTCTGCTTTTCACTGATTGCAACATCTCGTTTGATCCAGCTCTTTATACCCAAGACCGAACAGTTGTTCAGAGGGCACGGCTCCGAAACCGCCTGCGCATTTTCACTGACATTTTAATCACTTGCATGTCTTAACCTGTTGTACATATCCTGTAAGATTCAGGCTAATACCGGTAGTTCTTCACGGTACTAGGCCTTAGTCCTTCATGGTGTTGCAATGAAGGACTATGGGCTAGACTGGTACTAGTCCTTCATGGTGTTGCAATGAAGGACTATGGGCTAGACTGGTACTAGTCCTTCATGGTGTTGCAATGTTCACTAACAGTAGTGAGTTTTTTAGAAGCTGAGTTTTAGGAATGTAAATATCGAGCGAAACACAAAAATACGTGGGCTTCACGTAGTAAAAAGCTGTGTACCAGAGAAAGTCGAAAGTTTATGAAGTAGCAGCTCCATATCTTGCGCCATCCTGTACGTAACGTGGTTTAATTCAATGTTTTAAATGTGGAGATGTCATGCATACCGATAGACGGAAGAAATAAGTGACACTTTGAGGGAGTGTACTTACATTTTAAAAGAGAAGTTTTATACAGAATAACAACCCCATGTCTTTAAGAAGCCTTATATTCCATTTATCGATCAAAATTGAAAGAGAGAAAAGTTCAACTGTTAACCTAATCTCTGGATGAGAACAGCATTTCTAATCGCTATTAAACTACACGACAAATGAAACAGCAGCGCGTGACACCATGGAATCTCTATAAGGTAAATTCTTTTAATTGGAAACGTAATGATTTCATTCAGTTTCTTACAGCCTTTAAGTTGATAAAAGAGTATTTTTCCCATTCATATCAGGATGAATCTGTGTTGTATTTCGAGACGAGAGGGACTTGAATGAAATGTTCTACGCGTAGTTTGTCGAAGAATATTGTGATTTTGTTGAAAAATGTTCTCCAGGAGATTTTCTCTAAGATTTATATTATGTCACACGGTGAAGTTATCTCAGAACGCATTCCGTCATTGTTAGAGTCAGCTCGTGATATAGCATTTTTGTAGGAGATCGAAAGAAAATGTTCAGTACACAAAACAGGAGGCCGCGCGAATTTTCTAAAAGATTAACCCGGAGTGTGTGATTTCAGTGGGAACGATATCAAGGTGGGGGAATCTTCTGAGATAAGGGCAAAAGAACAACAACCGTAATACAAGCTTGACAACGTTGCTTCACACAGCGCCACTTTTTCCCGGTCACTGGTCTAACAACATGAGTTAAAGCTCCGGGAGCATTCATTATTTTTTTCTTTTTGAAAGGTTATAAACAGATCTGGTTGCTTCTGATAAAACTCCTTTTTGCAACCATCCTCGGACGAAGATCCTTCAAGTATGTCATTTCTGTAAACGAGATTTTGGATCTTTTTAAGTGAAGCAGGCTAACTTAAAATATATTTCCTGGAAATTTATTACGCGTATCGGTAAAGTGTCTTAAACAAATATTTGATTCAGTATATCTGTGTTCGCATAGGTGGGAAATACGGGTCTGAAAGTAATTTCAAGATTTTGTGGCTCAACTTTACGTAGTAATGGAAAGAAAAGACAAGAGAGTTAATGAAATATTTTTTGCCAAATGTGTTTTTGGCAGGTCTTTTGTTAAAAAGAAATGTACGTGCTTGTAGTATCCCTTTATTCGTCCGTCTGTTGACACCATAACTCCGAAACTGTTATTCTGATTTGAACATTTCGTTCTGCATTGGGAAGCCCGAAATGTGAGAACGATGATCTTTTCTGTGCGGTCCTTTCCAGATGCATAACTTTGCCGCTGGACGGCGTGAATTCCAGACGCTATAGAATTCAAAATAATTTTTTTTTCACAGCATTGCTTCTAATTCTATGATCGAAAAAAATCTTCCCTTCGATGCCCTTTATAACGAAAATTATTTTAGGGGTTTTTCTTTTTTAAGTAAGTTATGCCGCCCCTGTGGCGCAGTGGTCTAAGGCGTTGGCCTCTGATCATTCGTCCGTAAGGGGTCCGGGTTCGAATCCCGGTCAGGCATGGATGTTGTGCTTGTCTTACGGCACTGGCTCTATCCCTTCCCTGGAACCAGTGACCCTAAATTAGGGACGGGCGACTGCTTATAGCATATTGAGTTACTCACGGTGGTCGTTAAACCTCCAATCAAAAAAAAAAAAAGTAAGTTATTCTGCTAGCGGCGACAGATAAATTGCGATTACCCCGATATCTCTGCTTCAGAAAGTCCGATTTAAAAAAAAGAAAAAAAAAACTACTTTTGTGGGGGATAAAGTTCTAAGTGGGAAATGTTTCACCCATAATTTCTAATTTTTGGCAAAGTATTATTTTTCCACTATGGGATGTAAGCGCATATTTCTGTTTCCGATGTTTTGCAGCAATATCTGAGTTTCTGAAAACTGGATTGTAAAAATTAAAAAAATAATGGATTCGGACTGTTGAAACATTGTCGTGTCCTGTACTCCAGGTCCTATGAAACACAGCAACAGAGTGTTGAGGTCAATTACAGCATATCTAAGGACTGGAAATGCCTCATAGACCTCTTCGCCAACCCTATCACCAGCTGGATGCGTTTGAGAGATGCACGTGCGTAATCCTCCGTGAAGCTGTTTGATAGATTCGCCGAACCGCGGCTCATGTGTATTCGGATGCCAGAGCAGTTGGACGTTGTTGGCAACAGTGCTTGCTAGAAGGAACCGCCAGTCTCCGTAGCGGAACCGGCGCAGTCCCGTAGACGTCAGCACTCATCGATCAAAGTATTTGTCGCAAGGCTTTTGCGGAGACCCAAACAAGGTACTTCAGAAAGTATTCGAAGGGCTGTAGCGGTGACTATGACCATTCCCATAATCACTCGGGCGGTGAGCCAAAGATTGTGGAAGTCACGGTTACGCTCCAGGCAGCAATTGCGACGACTGTTACTGTTCATAAGGCATCGCTTAGCTCGGTTTAAACGATGTCGTAAGAGAACTGCTGGGCGACATGAAAGGCGCCATGTCGTGTTCAGCGACGAGCCTCCATTGTATCTCATTTCCTACGATTGTTTAGTCCGCTTTTGGTGACGACTTGACTTCATGGAGGATTCAGCCGTTGTCCACGAGCAGTACATAGCTCTCTAACTCTACAGTTTCGTATGGCGTTTCATTAGTTGATATAGCCAGTTACCTTTAATGCGCATAATGAGCTCAATGACAGCTTAGATGTACGTCTGTGACGTATGTGCTATCCAGGAGACCGTGTTCCAACAAGGTAACGCTCGGCCACACACGCTAACATCTCCCTATCGTGAATACAAAGGATCCATGTGAAAATATCTCTAGCGATATCTGACCTGTCACCCATCAAGCACGTATGGGACTCCAATGGGAGACGCTTGGAAGCTTCTCTTCGGCCGCCCCATAAAGCCGCTGAATTATGGAACCAACGGTTTGTGGTTCTAGATTCCACAGGACATTATCAGATAGTTTTGTCATCCATGCCGAACTGTATGTCTGATTGCATTCCACAACCTGGTGGTCACATAATTGTTGTCACATGATCTTGTCTTCTAGCTTGTCAATCTGCTGTACTGTCTGAGAAATTACGTCATGCATTGTTCACCTCATATTCTATGACTCTAGTGATTTTCGGCTACCTCTTTCCGGGAGACGTAATTTCATTGTCTCGCTCTTATTTGTAGCATAGTTTGTTAACATTTCCTTACTCAAGATGTGTAGTCTGATACGAAAGCTATTCTTATTTTTAATAACATGTAGAAGAAAGCAATCTAATTCCCACAGCAAAAGCGTCAACAACCTTACTCTTTTGGTTAATATAAAGAAAAAAATCCAAATTATTGATTTATCAATATATGTGCTATGGTTTCTTCTTTCTATAAAATTCCGTAGAGAGGTTTCTACTTGCTCGTTCAAAAAAGTTCAAAATCGTCAGAAAGGAATAAATTCAGCTAATTTCCCCGCGGCACCAAATACAGTAGGAATCTATCCGAAAGAAATTGATTACGCTCTGATTTTAAATCATCACATGAACACAATTGCAAAATAAATTTACTAACAGAAAAAGCGGAGGAAAGTGCAATTTATCTTACCGGAAGCAGATTAAGTTTTAATAATATTGAGTAAACAGTCTTGGAAATGAGATCTCTTTTGCGTCTTTTTTTTTTCCTTGAGAATGTAGGTTTAAGTTTTCCACAGATTATCGCTACAAGATTTTGGGAATCTATTTTATTGAGTTTCATTTCTCCTGTTTTCTTTCCCTATATTATGTATTTCGTTGTCTGAAATTTAAAAAATCTTTTCCATTATAGTTTTTACCCTTACCGGAGCTTTCTGGTTAATTAATATCTTCCGGAACCCATTTGAATTTCGCCTTTTCCCTCACGAGTCTGAGTTTATGATTTTCAGCTTATTTTATAGTCAGTAGGTTTTCTTGGGCGCAGTCTGGATTGGAAAAAAACGCTTTTGGCTAATATTTTCGTATGTTAATCAAGGCTGATATAGTTACAATGAGAATTTTCTACTCCTCAAAATAACAAGACAAAATACAGTGCATTAATGAGACGAGGACTGAAATTACTCTTGAAACGCGACGGTAGCTTAGTTTTAGATTTCATTACTGATTTTGACCTCATGAAACAATGGAACATATACACTATATTGACAAAAGTTACCGGACACGCCTTCAAAAGTAAATGAACGGATCCGCTGCGTTCTTAAGATGCGCGGTACACCTGCAAACGGTATAAAAACAAGCCTGCAGTTGACCTCGATCATATCGCGCTGAGAGGTTGAGTGAAAATGTCGCGGCGGGAGAGTACTGACTTTGAGAAAGGAAAGATTGTTGGGTGTTATATTAGTAGGTTGTCCATGAGAGAAACCGAGAAGCGTTTAAACAGACCCACGTCAACTGTTGTGGATGTACTGAATAAGTGGAAGACACATGACGTGCCAGAAGCAGCAAGACAAACCGGCAGACCAAAGAAAATCAGCGATAGAGGACGTCGAAGTCTCAGGAGAGTCATTACAGCTAATCGACGGAGAACTGCAAAAGACCTCAGTGTACAGCAGAGTAACAATGACTACGAACATATCGCACCTACAGCTGACCGCGATCATATCAGAGAACTTCATTTCATAGGTTACCTTGGTCGCGCGGCTGCTCATAAGTCTTTCATCTCCACTCGGAATGCTACTCGTCGTTTTGCATGGTGTAAAGTACATTTATCGTGGACCGTAGATGCTACTCGTCGTTTTGCATGGTGTAAAGTACATTTATCGTGGACCGTAGATGCTACTCGTCGTTTTGCATATTGTAAAGTACATTTATCGTGGACCGTAGATGCTACTCGTCGTTTTACATGGTGTAAAGTACATTTATCGTGGACCGTAGATCAATGGAAACGGGCCATATGGACTGATGAATCCAGATTCACGATCCATCTGTCTGATGGCCGTGTGTGGGTATGGCGGCAGCCGGGGTAACGCTATTTACCACAGTTAACTCTTTCTATGGTCAAGTTCGGAGCTGGCAGTGTACTCGTATGAGGATGTTTTATATGGTATGGTCCCGGCCTATTGGTTATCGTGGACAAACTTGTTAACCAGCACGTCTACCTCGATATTCTGCGCAATTACGCCCTACCAACTCTGTGACAAAACTATTGAAACCATCCTTGTTGGTACCAGCAGGATAATGTTCCGAGTCATAAAGTAAGGACTGTTATGGCGTGGTTTGGCGATAATTCCGTATCGTGTGTGGACTGGCCAGCACAGAGCCCTGATCTTAATCCCATAGAGCACCTATGAGATGAATTAGAGCGCCGCATAAGAAGTTTGGGACTAAGTCCTACTGCTAAGCAACAGTTAGCGGCAGCATTATGTACTGAATGGAAACGCATACCTATCGCTGTCTTCCAAAACCTTGTCCAAAAAATGTCTCGAAGAGTCAGTGCATGCATTAATGCCAAAGGTGGGCCGACACCGTAATGTTGTTTTTCACTTCTAGTTGTCCCGTGACTTTTGTCAATATAGTGTATAAATCAGCTGAAATCTTCTTAAAATGAATCTTGGAATGAAGATGAACTATCTAACCAAAGTTATTCGGACACTTCTCAATCCACAAACTATGTGTGATAGAAAATTACCCAATATCGAGTTGGTCCACCCTTTGCTGCTACCATAGCATCCACCCTACTGGAAAGCCTTTCCACTAGATTTCGGTGCGTCTGCTGAAATTTCTTTCCATTCTGCCACCACAGCATTACTGAAGTAGGTCGATGGTGTAGGCCTGGCTCACCGTTGCTCTTCCAATTCATCCCAAAGATGTTCCATGGGTTTGGTATCGGAGCTATGTGCAGATTAGTCAAGTTCTTCCACACCCATCTCATCAAGCCATTCCTGCACGGATCTCGATTTGTGGACGGGGGCCTTTCTCTGTCCCCGTCCACAAAGGGACAAAAGGAGAAGGTTTTAACCGAACTGTTTCCATAATGTTAGAAGCAAAAAATTGCCGTGAATGTCAGTATAGGCAACATTGTTAAGATTACCGGACACTGGAACTGTGGCGGTCAGTTCAAACCATGAAAAACAACCCCAGATTATGATACCTTCTATAACAAAGTTCGCAGTTGGCACAACACAGTCGACCAGGTGGCGTGCATTCACCTGGCGTTATCCACACCCAGACTTGTCCGACGGACTGCCAGATTGAGAAGTGAGAGCTATCACTACAGAGGGCGCTTTTCCCGAGTCCACGCGCGCCTAGCTTTACACCACTCCAACCGACTTTTTCTACTGATTAAAGTCCCCGGTTAACTCACCATTTGAGAAATCAGTCAGCGCTACTGTTTTCAAAATGGTCTATCCAGCCAGACGAGCAGCCACAATAAGCTCTTTATCGAACTCCAAAAAATCCTTTGTTTTCCCATTGTGATCAACACTGCTGAAGATTTCTAACGAGGAGCAGTCTTAATATTTTTTTCTTTTTGTGATTGGAAGTTTAACGACCACCGTGAGCACCTCAATTTGCTATAAGCAGTCGCCCGTCCCTAATTTAGGGCCACTGACTCCAGGGAAGGGAGAGAACCAGTGCCGTAAGACAAACACAACATCCATGCCTCGCCGCGGGATTCGAACCCGGACCCCTTTCGGACGAATGATCAGAAGCTATCGCTTAGACCACTGCGCAACCGCGGCCATAAATGATTGCCTAGTCCACGTGTTGACGCACACACGTATTATTCATGTACATTGCGTAAGTGACGTTTATGTACATCAGAAGAAAGGTTTCTAATTCAGTGGCAGGTGCGTGTAGAAGATCTTGCTGTAGAAAAATCTTAGTGAAGGGACTTAAAATTACGCCCCTTCGAGTTCCATTCAAATATTACGTAGTTTTGACTTTCTCACACACCGCCGTTATAGGAAAATATTATGATCGTTCGAAGAACGCACTTCATGTTTTTGACGTTATGTTATTAAAAATATAAAAACTAGGTAAATATCCAAGAACCACAGGTTGTAAATACCAAGTAAAGCGTAAACGTTAGGGGACCACCGACAACAAAATACTCCACAGAAATGCAGAACGAAAAACAAACCAGGGCACAAGGAATGAGTATCAGATAGTAAACGTAACAATAGGAAAAGCTTTAGGGGTAGGGCTAGGAAAAATTCCGTTTAAGGTTAAAGGCTGAGAGAACTTTCTGCGATACAGCAGAAAATTAGCTCTTCATGACAACGACATGATTGGAAATGTCATAGATGTTACGCATATCAACATATTGTTTCCTGTACCTCCATTCACTGATTTGGAAAATTCCCTTCATGGATATAAGATGTTCACACCTCATAGTGTATGTTACCCTGTGCCTTGGTTAACTGCGTGAAATACTCTATGAGAAAGGTTTTAAAAAGAAAATACTGTAGGGCGTAACTTCATTTTTAGTTACAATTTTAATTTTTTACTTCTCGCCGATCATGAATTTACACTCCTGGAATGCCCATTTTGTGAGGGCAAACGCCCTTCCTGCCCTCCCGATAGCTACGGCCCTGTTCACCAATGAAACCCACTAACTCTACACATGAATGAACTGATGTCCCGTGATATTCCTTAAAGCGGAAAAAAATGCCATTAGGTGATTGCTATCCGCAAGATTAGTTGAAGTTCACACATAAAAGGCGAAACAATTGCACCCATGGGGGCTAGTAAAAAGAAAATTACATTTTATGTATTTTGTGCGTGTGTGTGTGAGTGTGTGTGTGTGTGTGTGTGTGTGTGTTGTGATTTTCAGGAATATTATTAGTAACCCTGCAAAAATGTTTTTCACGAAGTGATAATTCTCTCTCTTTTTTAGAAAATTTCCCTCAGGATGTAATGATATAACCAGTAGTTGTCATTGAGAAATATGCCGCACCGGTGGCGCAGTGGTCTAAGGATCTGGCCTCTGATCATTCGTCCGTAAGGGGTCCGGGTTCGAATCCCGGTCAGGCATGGATGTTGTGTTTGTCTTACGGTACTGGCTCTCTCCCTTCCCTGGAACCAGTGACCCTAAATTAGGGACGGGCGACTGCTTATAGCCCATTGAGTTGCTCACGGTGGTCGTTAAACCTCCAATCAAAAAAAAAAAAAATTGAGAAATATATTTTGATGAAGCTATTTCTTTCGAGCTAGTAAACACTTCCCCTGTTAAAAAGCTTTCGAATATATGTAAAACCTGAATATTTCACTGTATTATATTGCCCGCTTATTTTGGACTGAACTGCGAAATCAAATCTCATCGACAAAAACAATTCGCACCCCTCATTAACAACTTTAGCTATCCAACTAAAAGAAGCTGGCGAGACTTTCTAATTTCCTGTTTCTTTTAGCTTATCCTACAAATGTAAAAAATGCCGTGATACTTCAGACTTTGCTTAATGATTCGTGTGCTGCTGGATCAGTCCAGGTCTAGTTATACGCGTATAGCAGGTCTGCAACAATTTTATTAAGTGGTTGTTTCTTATTAATTTCGATGTGGTTATTTCAAAAATGATGCTGAAATATGTATACCACGTGCAGTTTTTCCTCAAAATTAAATTTTCAAATCATCGGGTAAAGAAAAAAATAAAAATAAAGGTTTTATAAGTTACTGATTCTGCCCAATTACCTATAGAATAATGCCACCCCTCAAACGAGTTGCGGAACTGGTCTGAACATGAATCTGGCAGCACGTGGAGAAGGCAGGAAGAAGTACAAAAGAAGGTAACAGCGCAAAGAAAGAAGTGGAAACTGGATCGTCTACTGCATTTGCAATTGATTTTTAGTATTGCGAATGGTAGCAGGGGCGGCATAACGTTCGCGGCACTCAGTGCGACAACAATTGTTGACGCCCCCCATTTGTGTGTGTGTGTGTGTGTGTTGGATCGTATGGTTTTTCGGCCACATATGAAAGATATATGGTACAAGTAAATTGTTGCCCGCGTTGATCTAAAGGTCAACGCCAAAAACAACCCGCTTTTTTGTGCTTAATGTAACAATAGTCTGTTGTGATAATTTAGGTAGTTTTAGTGACTGAGAGACCTTCATCGCTCATCATCTCGAATTATAATTCTCGCAGGGAAATTTTCTTTTTTCATATACTCAACTATTTCACCAAAAAAAATAATGAAAGAAAAAATTCAGCTCGGCACACCCCTCAACTAGATACCCGGTGCTACGGTACAGCTCCCATCGCCGTAAAGCCGGTCCTGAATGGTAGCTTGTGTGAAATGGCTGTACGATAATATGTGGACAATGTCTATAATATTTCTGAGGAGTTCGTCATTAAAAAGCAAGAAAGGAATATTAAAAACTTTATAAAAAAAGCACTTACTGTGCGTACTTTGTGGTAGAACTAAGGGCACCGGGGCAAATCATGGACTCCACACAAGGTCTGTTCTTTAGAACCTAGGCCGTCTAGAAGATACATAGCCATGACATTAGAGAAATGAGTTCCTTTTAGTGACGTCACGCGGAAACTAAGGCTTCCGATTGGATTCCAAAGCTGTCGTGTATGACGTCTAACCCGACACCGACGTATCAGGCCATCTAGCATGAGAGTGACGTCACAAACGGAGGGAACTGATATCTTAATATCATGGCATTTTCCTGTCTAAACGACTAAAGTAGAACTGAGGTAGTGGACTAAGAAAACATCTATTCATTTTGCTGTGCAAGTGATCTAAAGAGAACCAAATGCAGTGCTTACTGCTACTTTTGTTCTTGTAATGTGCAAGGATACACCACTAAAAATATTCATGTCGTTAATGTTGCACAGACAGATAGAACAAAAAACACAAAAACTGGAGTGTAAAAAGCACAGTTTTGAAAGGAAAGGAATGAGATTTCACAAGGATGAGTCTGAAACACATGAAATGTAAATACAAAAGATTTGTAGCCGCCCCGGTGGCGCAGTGGTCTACGCGATGGCCTCTGATCATTCGTCCGAACGGGGTCCGGGTTCAAATCCCGGTGAGGCATGGATGTTGTGTTTGTCTTACGGCACTGACTCTCTCCCTTCCCTAGGACCCATGACCCTAAATTTAGGGACGGGCGACTGCTTACAGCCTATTGAGTTGCTCATGGTGGTCGTTAAACCTCCAATTAAAAAAAAAATTGTACATTTTTTAAAATGTAACGGGTGTACCTTTAATAAGTAAAATTGTTTTTAATTCTACATTTTTTTCTATTTGATAATCTATTATTTTACGCAACCTAAACCATTATCTGGATGAAGGTCTGCCAAAGTCTTTTCCGCAACTTTCTATTTTCAACCTCTCTCTTCCAAGTTACTCCACCATACTTTCGAATTTCATCCAACCACCTCCCACGTGGCCTTCTCTAGGGTATTTTCCTGTCCCTTAGTATACAGTCTTGTATTCCAGTTGTCCAGCGGTTGCCAGTGCTTCTAGCAATATGTCCAACCCTTTGCCGCTAGCAATAAAGATCAGCACGGACCTTAATTTGGAAAGCTCAGCCCGGCCCAAACACCGGCCAGTACCCGGCCCGTTTTATTTTTTTTAAATTAAAACCCGACCCGTATATTTCTCCTATTTCCAAGGCCCGGGCCGGCCCGTAAAATTTCAACAATTATCAAAACTCGAATTTGACACCTGGTGCGCTCGGTCATTCGACTCCTGAAGAGTTTTCGTTTTCTTAATTGCTACAAGTATTCTATTACAATAAACGTTAATTCAGAATATTTCTGAGACTCTGTATAAGTCACGTGACGTCCGAGTAGGGGGGGCTTGATACTCAAACTTATTGCATGAAAAGGAAAATTTCTACGCCTTTCAAATTTTCTGGGTTTTCAAATTATAATTCCCTACCCCCGGACACAGAAATATCCTTGGGGATAAGGGGGTGGGGGGTTAATTAAAAAGTACGAAATATCCAGAATTATGAGGTCCGATCGTTCTACTGGGAGAAGATTTTATGGCTTTAAAAAGTGCACATATCTTTACTGGCATATCATATCGCTGGAACCCAATATGTCTCTCGTGTGTGTGTGGGGAGGGGGGGGGGGCGGACACGTTTGTGCCGCTTAAGATGCGATGTTCCAGATTTTGTGCTATAGTAACTCAAAAAGTATTTGCATTTAGTGCACTGCACAACATTTTCTTGCCGACTAGTTTCAGAACGGGTCAGTAATTTAAAATATTTCCAAATATCGATTTTCCCCTTTACATTGTCTGCAAGCACATATTTTCCGGAAGCGATTTTTTCGCGAAAATCTTTCGCTTTCTTAAACTCCATAGTAAGTATGGAAGAGCATTTATCAGCAACACCGAACTGAGCAGCCAACCATTGCGCAGAAGTTTTGAAAAACGGCCGCCTGAGAGTACAAATGGGGAAAATACGGCACAGACTTTTATACACAGAAGAAAGATTATCCCAGGATACTTCTCCCATACCGTTTAAGACAGCTTAAAAGCGTTTCATACCTGTACAGAACAAAGTGCCGCCGACCAGAACAATAAAAAAGATAGTCTGAGAGCGGTGGCTCTGTTTAGAAATGCTGCAGTTAATAGCCTGCCCTGAAGCATGAGAGGAGGGTGAAAGTTAGAGAGAGAGGAGGGACCACATTTACGTTTAAAAAAAATGGAGCTGCCCCACTCCAATTGTTTTGTAGGAGGGGAGGATATCATAAAACTTCTATTTTTTCCATCAGCGGAAATTATTCAATCTTATCCTAGTCCTGTGGCAAAGTAAGTATGAGTGTAAATAATTTCAATGTAAATATTTTAAATGTTTTCCAGTGTGAGAGGGCTCATTGAGCAAAGGATTTGTTTCCCACGTGGAGATGGGTTCCTCAGTGTATAACGAAGTAAATTTCTCCGTCATTTCTGTCCACGCCAGGATTCGAACCCGGATCCCCTCATTCCGGAATAAGTTGCTCTACCAATTGACGTTTTATTCTGATTCCTATCTGCTTTTATGTCGTGTGCGTCCTTCTGGCAGATACGTCACATCTCCTGGTACGTTACATCATCTCCCCCTTATTTTTTTTTTTTTTTTTTTTTTTTTGAAGTGCTGGAGAAGGGATTCTCTGATTTTTCCTATCACGCGGTGTGGAAAGAACATCACACCATTGCGAGATTTTGAACGGTCGGGTCATCCGGATAGTTCGGGCGCCATTATAACGAAGTTAATTTCTCCGTCATTTCTGTCCACGCCAGGATTCGAACACGGATCCCCTCATTCCGGAATAAGTTGCTCTACCAATTGAGCTACGCGGACGTTTTATTCTGATTCCTATCTGCTTTTATGTCGTGTGCGTTTTTCTGGCAGATACGTCACATCTCCTGGTACGTTACATCATCTCCCCCTTATTTTTTTTTTTTTTTTGAAGTGCTGGAGAAGGGATTCTCTAATTTTTCCTATCTCGCGGTGTGGAAAGAACATCACACCATTGCGAGATTTTGAACGGTCGGGTCATCCGGATAGTTCGGGCGCCATTATAACGAAGTTAATTTCTCCGTCATTTCTGTCCACGCCAGGATTCGAACCCGGATCCCCTCATTCCGGAATAAGTCACTCTACCAATTGAGCTACGCGGACGTTTTTATTCTGATTCCTATCTGCCTTTATGTCGTGTGCGTCCTTCTGGCAGTTACGTCACATCTCCTGGTACGTTACAAGTGTATATAAATGTGCATGTATATATTTGTGTGAATAAAGGGGCAGTCGCCCCAAACATTTCGCGCTAGCAATCGATTCTCCCAGACAGGGGCGGAGATATTGCCCCCGCCTAAATGGCACGCACACACGGGTCATGACGGAGAGGTGAGAAGTGCCGGTACACGGGGGTAGCAGCAAACTGCGGGTCTACGGACCGATTCTGTCCGGATGGGGGAATGTCGGATCCTGGCAGGATTACTCGCAACGCCGTCACTTTTAATATCGAGAGAGTTTGTTTAACCTTGTGGAGTCCGCAATTGGACGGTACAGGTTAATGGTCATCAGCTAGTCCTTACATTGGCGGAACGGGACGAAATAATCAGTAATATTACATTAAATACTGAAGGCCCGGCTCGGCTCGTTTTCCCAACTTAGAAATGAGCAAAGGCCCGACCCGGGCCCGTACAGACCTCTAGCTAGCAATATGTCTGGCCGTTTTCGCTTTGATCATGATGTCATCCACACTGGTTATTTCCCTAATCCATGTATTCCTCTTCCTGTCTTTCCTGGTTTTACCTAGCATACATATCTCCCTGCTCTTTGAGTTGTTTTCAGCCTCTGGATATCTTTCTTAGCTACGAGGGTCATAACAAAAGTTCTGCACACGTTATTCTAAAACGGAAGCGGATAATGCAATCGGGAAAATGATTGCGTCATGTCAAGGTGCGACTAATCAACGCAGTGGTGTCAGAACGACGCACTATCATTTGCTCTCATGACGTGGGAGGGTTTGGAAATGGAAGCGTGAGGCTCCTCAGGTCGACTCACGGCGTTAGACCAGCGCTCATACGTGACAATAGAAACTCTGCTGGGACAAACTCCGACACAGATCCACACTGCCTTGCAAGGAGTTTGTGGGGAAGGAACTCTTGACCGAAGCACAATTTCTCGCTGGTCATCGCGCTTTCGGGAGGGCCGAAGCAGCATCGAAGATGATCACATCTCGGGCCGACCTCAAACGGCGACAGAGAAAACATCTCTCACCATTGTCGCAACGCTTCTCGAAGAGAATCGCCGTTTGAAAGACAAGGGGATTGCTCATCAGGCAAATTTGTCCACCATGTCTGTTCACCAGATTTTGACCGACTCACTGGGAAAAAGAAAATTTTCCGCACTCTAGGGGTCCCATCAACTCACCCCCGAGCAGAAGACAGCCAGAGTGAGCATAGCACAGGATCACTTCCTCAGGTTCGAAAAGGAGGGCGACACCTTCCTGAACAGAATTGTGGCAAGTGATGAGACTTGGACCCTTGATTCTGAGCTGTAACTGAAGTCACAATCAGCGTAATGGAGGCACCCAAGTTTCTCACGCCCCTCAAGGTATCGCCGGTAACAATCCAAAGTGAAGAAAATGATGATTTGTTGCATGCGATACCCAGGGTGTTGTGGTCTCCGATCGAGTGCCGGTAGGGTAAAATGTCAACGCACGATATTGTCGTGACTTTCTGGGGACAAAGTTGAGACCGAAAATTCATCAAAATCGTCCCAACTTGTTGGAAGCGGGAGGGATATTGCTGCATGACAACGTATCGTGTCATGGTGCAGCGGTACGGAGGCTTTTGTAGAACTATGCCTGGAAAACTTCATCCCACCCATCATACAGCCCTGATCTCAGTCCACCCGACTTTGATCTTTTCCCAAAGTTAAAAGATCGGCTCAGTGGCATCCGCTACGAATCGCAGGACGAACATTGGACGTGACCCGTGAAATCCAGCAGCTGAACAAAGATGGCGTACTACGAGACATCCAGGCAAGCTGTCATTAGCAGCTGAGGGGAGTACATTGAATGGTAGTAAGGTAAGTTTTCTCCGTTACTTCACACTTTTTCTCAAAATTGGACAGTGTGCAGAACTTTTGTTAAGAGCCCCGTAAAATCCATGTCTCTGCTGCAAAAGGAGAAACTGGAAGGATGCATTGACTAAACACTTTTCTTCTAAGACATAATAGTAAATTGCTAATGTAAACTGTACTGTTTTTTCCAAAAGCTCTTCAAAATATCTTCTATGTAGCCCCTGATTGATACTTGTTGTCCAAGGTAAGTGTAGGCATCGTTTCCTTCTGCAATGCTGACCACCCAAAATGCAACACCAAGAAGGAAGCATCCGATTGGCCTGAAATTCGCAGCATGCGTCGCCCGCAAAAGGACATGCAAGCGATTAGCATTGCAGAGCATATGCAAATCATATGCGCCCGACACGCCACCGAGAAGCACTATAAGAAGGGTACACAGAAGGAGGGGTGTAAGTAGTGGAAGTGTGTTGTGCTGCCGGACCTGTGCGTGGTAAGCTTCCTGATGCCTCGTCGCAGAATACAGCACTCATTCCAGCACGTTTCGGAGTTCAACAGAGGACGAATAGTGGCTTATGGCGACAGCGGTTTATCGTACCGAGACATCGGCGCCCGTGTGGCACGACATCCGGCCACAGTGAGGCGAATATGGATTCGGTGGGTGCAGGAGGGACGGACGGACCGACGTGAGCGATTGCTGTAGCCGCGGCACACCATCGAACGAGAGGACCGGCATGTTGTGCGGCGGACATTGACGGCTCGTACCGCCACATCACGAACGTTACTGCAGGAATTAGGGTGTGTTGCGCAACAACCTGTGTCAGCACGTACCGTTCAACGTCGTCTGCAGGATCGGGGACTTGTCGCACGGCGCCCATTGCTCTGATTACCACTGACGTTACACCACCGGCGAGTACGGCGGCAGTGGGCCGTTGAACGCCACACCTGGACTACAGAATGGCACGACATTGTCTTCTCCGACGAATCCCACTTCTGCCTGCAACACCACGATGGTCGGATCCGCGTGTGGCGGCACCGCGGCGAGAGACTGTATGACGCCTGCATTATGCATCGTCATACCGATCCGTCGCCTGCCGTTATGGTTTGTGGCGCAATGGGATATTACACCCGCACCCCTCTGGTATGCATCGCCGGTACACTCAACAGCCACCGCTACATCTCCTACGTTTTGGAGCCTGTAGTCCTCCTTTACCTGCAGGGCCTGACAGCGGTCACGTTTCAACAGGACAATGCGCGCCCGCACGTGGCACGCATCGTGCAAGAATTATTCAAGGCCCACCAGCTGTCACTGCTGCCGTGGCCCACCTGTTCTCCCGATATGTCGCCCATCGAACACGTCTGGTCGCTGATCGGCAACCGAGTGACCCGGCAAGCACCACCCGTGGCTACGCGTGATGAACTGTGGCAACGTGTAGAAGCAGCCTGGACCGACATACCCCAAACCTACATCCAAAGCCTCTTTCGTTCGATGCCGCGGCGTGTAGCTGCCGTTATTGCCAGCCATGGGGTCCACACGAACTTTTGATGTCTGCGTGTTCCGCAAGTCGCACGGGCCTGTAAGCTCAATCGTTTCATCTTTGTATCTGTTATGTGTTCAGTAAATCTGGGTTTGCTATCTCGTGTCCTTCTTGGTGTTGCATTTTGGGTGGCCAGCAGTATAGATTTACTTCATCAGTTACTAGGTCTTCAGTTCTAAAAGTATTGCACGTCTATTTTATCTTTGTATTTTCATTTTTAAACCCACTTCTCTGCTCTTGAAAGGGAATTCGAAGTGCTGCATCATTTATTGCAAAACCTTACGTGATAGAGTGGAAGTTAAAATCGTATATGCAATTAGCACCACAAACATGTGCAACCTTTGCCAAAAGAAATCTAACAACTTTCAATAATTACATTTTCTAGACCTGTGAACTTTGCTAAGTTTGGTGTCATGATCGCTTTTGTTCGGTTTTTCAAAGTGTATCCGTCTTCTCAATTTCTTTTGACGCATCGATTTTCGAAAATGAGACACCTGACATTTTCTAAATAATTTCCTTAGACAAAGACACCGACGTATTCACTACGATAAAGAAATTTGAGTATAATCTGAAAGAAAGCTGCAGAATAAACTGTTCTACCATATAACCCTTGGCGAAATTTAAGAATTCTTTTGGGAAACGTTTTGTTATTTTTCATTACGACACTTATTTGACTGGTTATCGACTAATTACCACTTGGAGTCGATCTCCTAAGTGATTAAATTTATTTTTTTCATTTCAGTGCTTGTCGTTCCGAAACAAGAGTTTAAAGATACGTAATTAAATTATACACCCATGTTTAGACGCGAAAGACTGGAAATTACTGTACGGTGAATTATTCACTGCATGAGATAGTTTCCTATGTAGCTGGATGGTTTTAAAAACTGAACATTTTAATAAATCGGAGTGGCGTCTGGCTTGCGTCTTCGCTAAGATGTTCATAATTTCAAGCTGCAGCCGCTAAAAGTGTCATCATAAATATTAAATTTCTCCAGTAATTTGAGTCTCCGTTAACGTCTCCAAAGTACACTTGATGTCATCAATGATATATAGGGGCTATTTTTAAGCTATTTATCGCTCCGTGTTTTTTATTATAACTCCGACTTAACCTAATCGTAGCTTGATAAACAGCGTGACGAGAATTTGGTGTTTTCTAGCACTTGCAATTTAATGTGATTTATGGTAAAATCACTGGTTCCGCTCAAATGATGTCACCAAAAGACAAACTTCGAGTAGTTAAAATAAGTAAAACTACGTAAAGATTATTTACAAAGCGTCGTCATGCTGTTAAATAAATAATGAACGTAATTTATTACCTTCCAGGAAAGGACTTCAGGGTAAAAAAATCGCTTTCATATAATGTGATAAAATCTATGTCAGCAAGGTGAAAAGTTCCTATTTTTAAAACCTTGAATGAATATTTAAGATCATTAGCTACAGTTTAGAAGCCATGCTAAATTGCATGTCTTCTCCGTCTTTTAATAAGGATAGAAGAAAAACTTAACTTTGCCTTCATTAACCACAAATGTGATGCCATTTGCTTGAACAATTGTGGGTTCATTTGCAGGCCTCAGGTTCTCCATATAGTCGTTTACATCAGTGTTCATCATCATCATCATTGTCAACCATTATCAATCCACTGCTGGACGAAGGTCTCCCCAAGTTTCCTCCACAACGGTCTGTCTTGTGCCAGTCTCCTCCATGTCACTCCCGCATATTTACGAATTTCATCCACCCATCTCCCATGTGGTCTTTTTCTGGGTCTTTTCCTGTCCCTTGGAATCCAATCTAAAATTTCGGCTGTCCATCTATGGTCTGTCCTTCTGGCAGTATGTCCAGCCCATTGCCATTTCAGGAATTTAACTCTGATCATGATGTCTTCCATTCTCGTCATTTTTCGGATCCACGAGTTCCTCTTCTTATCTCTCCTGGTTACACCAAGCATGCACCTCTCCATGCTTCTTTGAGTTGTCTGTAGCCTTTGTATGTCTCTTTTAGTTAAGGTCCACGTCTCTGCACCATACGTAAGCACTGGAAGGATGCATTGATCAAACACTTTTCTTTTAAGACATAATGGCATATTGCTCTTAAAAATTATGCTGTTTCTTCCAAAAGCTCTCCAGGCAAGTTTTGTACACCGATTAATTTCTTCATCAATGTGACCCTCACTTGATATCTGCTGTCCAAGATAAACATACGTATCTGTTATCTCCAGTTTTTCTCCATCAATCGATAAATCTTCATTTCTTGTAAAAGCATTGAACATCACTTTTGTCTTCTGAAAGTTCATTTTTAATCCCACTTCTTTACTCTTGCCAGCAAGTTCCTGGATCATACTCTGCAGCTCTGATGGGGTAGTTGCAAAAATGACTACGTCATCAGCAAAACGAAGGTGGGTTAGATAATCTCCATTAATCTTTATCCCTTTGTTTTCCCAGTTCAGTGATTGAAAGACATTTTCCAATGTGGCATTAAAGAGCTTCGGAGATATGGTGTCACCTTGTCTCACTCCCTTTCCAATTTTTATGTGTGTTGTATTTTCAAACAGCCGAATCCTTGCACTTGCATTTTCATAGATGTTATTAATAATATTAATGTATGCATCTTCAATACCGCAGGATTTCAGAGCCGTGGTAACTGCTGATGGTTTCACCGAATCAAAGGCTTTTTCATAATCGATAAAAGCCATGCACAATGGAAGTTCATATTCCCTCGCTCTTTCAATTAGTTCTCTCAGCACATGGATATGATCTATTGTGCTGTAGCCACTCCTGAATCCAGCTTGTTCTCTCGGTTGAGCCATGTCCAGTGTTACCTTCAAGCGGTGTGAAAGAACTTTAGTGAAGATTTTATAAACCACTGATAGGAGGCTGATAGGTCTGTAGTTCCTGAGATCCTCAATGTCACCTTTTTTATGTAGCAGGATCATTGTAGCATTGTTCCAATCCTCAGGAATCTTCCCTTCATTAAGGCATCGAGTGAAAATTTGGGCGAGTACTGTTTCAATTTCTCCACTTGCTTCTTGTATGATGTCTATAGTAATTCCATCTTCTCCTGGAGCTTTCCCCCGCTTCATGTTCTTGGTTGCATGTGCAACTTCTGCTGGGAGGACTGGAAGAACTCTGGTACCTTTCATGATGTCTGGAGTACATGTATCATCCCTTTCATATAATTTGGAGTAGAAATCTTTCACTCTTGTCAAAATTTCGCCTCTATTTCTTGTTATAGAACCATCTTCTTTTCTCAGAGCCATAATCTGTTTTCTTCAATTACTGAGATGTCCCTTTGCTATCTTTAGGCTTTGGTTGTTTTCAATTGCTTTCCTCACTAGTTCACAGTTGAATTTTCTTACGTCTTCAGTGATACTTTTTCGTACTGTCTTGCATAGCTCTATATATTCCACTTTGGAAGTCACATCTTCTTTAGTTGTCCTCATCTCTCTTCTTTTTTGCATCAACATTTTGGTTTTTCCTGATAATTTGTTTACATGCAACTTGTTCTTAGACCCAGCTAATTTTGTTGCTGTTTCCATAAGAGTTTTGGTTACTTTTCTGTTAACTTCAGACATATCCACTTCTTCCGATGTTAGGCCTTCTAAAGCAGAAAATCTGTTCTTCAGTTCCAACTTGAAGGTATTATGGTGTTTTTAAGGTTGGTTATGTCAATACATTTTGTTTGTCTTATGAGCTTGCCACGTTCCAGTTTAGTGTTGAGGTGCATCTTACATCTCACCAATCTATGGTCACTACCTGTGTTGAACTTGTTTAGCACACTGCAGTCTTCGATGACGAATTTTTTGTTACACATAATAAAATCAATTTCACTTGTCGTCCCAATTGGATGTCTCCATGTCCATTTCCTGTGTGGCTTTTTCTTGAAAAAGGAATTCAAGATGAAAAATCCTTCTGCCTCTGCAAACTCAACGAGAGTATTTCCACGCTGGTTTCTGTTGCCGTGACCGAATTTACCTACTGAAGTTTCATTCTGTTGCCGGTGCCCTATTTTTGCATTGAAATCTCCCATAATTATCTTCAAGTGCTGCTTACCTTTATTATTTAGATGACGAATTTCCTCATAAAATTCTTCAATTTCTTCTTCAGGATGACTTGTGGTGGGTGCATACGTTTGAATAATCTGAGCCTGGTATCTTCTCGATAGTTGGATAACGAGTCGTGCAGCTCTGTCAGAGGAACTTTCAACTTCTACCACTTTATCCTTCAGTTTCTTGTTTATTATAAATCCAACACCACTAGTTCTGCCAGTATCTGTCCCACGATAATAGAAGAGATGTCCACTTTTCAGTTCAATGAGATCTTCTCCTTTTCTCCTTACCTCACTTAGCCCCACGATGTCCCACTTGATCCTTTGTAGTTCCTCTTCCAATTCAAGAAGCCTTGAATCAGAGGATAGGGAGCGTCCGTTGTAGGTAGCCAAGGTCAGCATCAAATGGCAGCCTAGTCCGGTCCTCCGGGGATTCTTAGCACCCTCTGCCTTCATGTCGCACTGGCCGCTGCCTTGGCCAGGTACATTCCAGCTGCCGGAGACTGAGGGCCAAGATTTAAGTTGTAGAGTCATTTTGGAGGTGTTTGGCCATAACTCACCACGCTGGCCAAGCGGGTTCGACTCGTTTTCAAGAGAAGAAAGCATAATGTTTTACAATATTTAAAAATCATACAGAATCCATGAAACGTAGAGATCTTTTCCATATAAAGAGAAGAATGTGATCTTTTGAGCTATGCTACAATTTACTGCTAATAGGAAAAACAGGGAACTTCCATCATGAGAAATTACACATATAAACTTTATTCAATACCGGTTTAGACCTCCGTTAGCCCGAATTGATGCACGGGTGCGATTTGGCATAGATGGTGTGGAGTCCATCTGCTGATTTTGTGGTGTCCATCTGTTGATTTTGTGGTGTCCATCTGCTGATTTTGTGGAGTCCATCTGCTGATTTTGTGGTGTCCATCTGCTGATTTTGTGATGTCCATCTGCTGATTTTGTGGAGTCCATCTGCTGATTTTGTGGTGTCCATCTGCTGATTTTGTGGAGTCCATCTGCTGATTTTGTGGTGTCCATCTGCTGATTCTGTGGAATCCATCTGCTGATTTTGTGGAGTTCATCTGCTGATTTTGTGGTGTCCATCTGCTGATTTTGTGGAGTCCATCTGCTGATTTTGTGGTGTCCATCTGCTGATTTTGTGGAGTCCATCTGCTGATTTTGTGGAGTCCATCTGCTGATTTTGTGGTGTCCATCTGCTGTGGACGTAGATGGACTCCACAAAGTGTTGGAGTCCATCTACGTCCGCAGCAGTGGCCTCAAACTCAGACCCTTGGAAGGGCCACTTTCCAGTTGTAGAGGAATGTAGGGGGCCCCATGACTATTAATAAATTTCTTATAAATAAATATCAACTTTGCAAAACTACACCAATGACTTGGTTTTAGAGTGGAATAATATTTTTAATTATCGGTAAATAATAAAAACAAATACTTCATCAATCACTTTTACATAACAGTTATTTTTCACTTAAATCTTAAAACAATCACATGTTCTGACCAGAAACTTGGGCTCGCTTCTCTGTCACTAACTTATCGTTATTTGGAAGAATGTCTTTTGAACATGCTACTTTTAAAAGTGAGAATAAGTGACCATCACTTCACATATTCCTTTTGAGACATTTTACATGTTTCATTCTTGAAAACAACTGTTCACATGAGTATGTTGTTCCGAACATAGAACCCGTGCAGCTAGGTTATGAATGTTTACGTACTTGTCCTTTGAAACTAATTTATAAAACTATGTTAGATTGCAGCTGTTGAATTTTTCTTTTAGGAAAAATCACATGGAAAGTCTATTAATTCACGCTGATGTTCTTCAAGTGCGTTGCCAGCATTATAGGAAAATGGAGACTTGGATATATTGAAAATATTTTCCATGTCTTTGAAACATTCAAACTTGCATTCTGTTATATTTTTCATAAATAAACTTGATTCTTATAAAGCGGATGGCTTTGCCAAGTATTACTATGCTCATATTATATTTAATATATTATAATATACTTGAAAAAAAGTGATTTATTTTTATTTTGTAATCATTCATTCGGGCCACAAAACAGTTGGCGCCGGGCCATATGCGGACCGAGGGTCACGAGTTTGAGACCACAGCATACCAGGTGTTCATATTTTTCTAGCATGTCACATACATTTTCAATGGGGTTCAGATCCGGGCTTTAGGATGGCCAGTGAAAATGGCGGAAGATGCTGTTTACGCTCGCTGAACCACCATTAAACACATCTAGCGCAATGGACAGCAGCATTGTCATCCATGAAAGAGCCGTCACCTGCTAGAGGAAAAGTCAAAGTTGTAGGAAGCACTTAATCGGCAACAATGTTCAGTAAATCCTCGGAGTACACCTGATCTTCCAGCAATATCAGGAGAACGCTTCAATGAATGCTGAGGTCAATTTCTACACACAGGAAGTCCTGTTTCTCCGTAAAAGCCTTATGATATGACGTCGATTTCATTCCTGATAGACTGTCGTACAGCCACGGTTACGCCTCTTAGGCAAGCGATATGGGTTATTTTTCCAGTGATTATTGACTCGAGATACTTCACCTTCTGAGAAAGCACCCTGCTTTTCCATGATCATTGTTCCAGCCAGACGGTTACCTGCAGTAGGCCTTTTACCAAACTCCGAAATATTCTTTGTTTTTCCCATTGAGATCAACAGTGCTGCCGATTAATTAGGAGCAGCAGTCATAAATAGTTGCCTAAATCACGTGGTTACTCACGTGACCAGATATTTCAGAAATGCAGTGCGTAAGCGGCATTTACGTCCATCCGCATAAAGGTTACTACACCGATGAGTCATTACGTTATTACCGCCTACCTAGTAACCTACATAAGACCCCATTTAGCCCGCAAAGCAGCAGCCACTCGGCAAGGCATCGATTCGATGAGGTGGCGATAGGTTTCCTGAGGTATCTGGTACCATAAAGTCAACAACAGGTTCTCCAGTTCCAGTACATTTCGGGGTGGTGGTGATTTAGTGCGAACCCGCTTTTCTAAGTCGAACCCCAAATGTTCGATTGGATTCATGTCAGGTGAATTTAAAGGCCATGGCATTAACAGAAAATCACCAGTATGTTCCTCGAACCACTCCTTTAGAATTCTGGCAGTGTGGCATGGCGCTATCTCCTGTTGATAATGGCCATCACCAGCAGGGAACATAGTTGCCATGAATGGGTGAACTTGATCCGCAACGTTGTTCAGATACCTGACAGCTGTCAGGGATTGTGTTATTGAGATAATAGGGCCTAAAGTGTCCCAAGAAAACATCACCCACAGCATAACATCGCCGCCGCCGGCCTGTTTCCGTCCAACGGTGCATCCAGGTGCCATAGCCTCCGTTGGTAATCGGCGTATACGCGCTCGGCCGTCTACGTGGTGCACCACAAATCTTGATTCGTCAGATCAGGCCACTTTCTTCCAATCATCCACGGTCCAGTCTCCATGATTTTGGGCCCATTCCATGCGTTGTTGGCGATGACGTGCAGTGATCATGGGGACCCGGCTGGGTCTTCGGCTACGCATGCCCATGCCCGCAGAAGGCTGCGATGAACTGTGTGCTGTGACACATTGCCCTGATTACCGCTATTGTAGCGGCGAGTGATTTGTGGCACTGTGACCCTGTGGTGGCTGTGAACAATACGCGACACTATCCGCTCACTTCTAGCACCAATGAGCTGCCGACGACACATGTTCAGTCCCCTTAGTGGGAACATTATATACTAAGTAAAGGGGGAAATGTATGTACCTTAAAAAGAAAGAGAAATGCGCCATCCGAGTATCTGATACATCGTTGGAGCAAGCTTCGATTGAGAACTGTGGCAAGAGGGCAATGGCATTGATGTGCTAAAAATATGTATTCTAGGGGGAAATTCGCTTACACAGAAACGGGTGTAGCTCCAGGACCCACGACATGTCTCTGGGCTGCACATAGCAAAACTTTCCGGAGAGATCATTGTTATGAGATCACACCACTGTAGGTAGGTGACCTTTATAGCATCCTGTCCACTATGTCTGATCCCTTTCCAAAGTATAACAAAATCAAACCTGGTCAGTGGAGTTATGGTGTCTTGTAGTGGGTCTTGAGTCCCTCCTTACACGTTTTCTACGGTTATCAAGCCCCAGGATAATTCGACATGGTCCATGAAGAGGGCAGATTGCCACTGGCCTTGCGTCCATTCGGCATGGGACCTCCCCCACCTTAACCGGGCGACGCAGTGGTGTGCCTACCATAGACGCTTAGAATAAAGGTTGTAGTCGTGCAAATAGTTCCGGAGCCTTGCCTTGGCGCTGTGGATCCAAAAGCAATTAGAAATTCGTTTCGAAGGTCTCTGGCATTATCAACAGGGTGCCTCAGGCCCAAACTTTGAGGGAAGTGATCTACAGCAGAGCTGTTTTGGGCTGCAGGAGACCATTGCGTGTCTATCAGCTGTACTGCCAATTTTCTGGAGTGATTTCAAGTCCGGCAGACGTCGCTGAAGTTATCTGGAGCGAGAGGCTGTCCAAAATCTCGTAATTATTTTCATTCTTTGCGTTGCGCGATAATGCGAGTGCGTGGAATGTTGAGATCGCCTTCGTGGTATCTTTCCTGTTTACAAAGAATGTAACTGGGCACACTACCTCGGGTGCCAAACTGGTAAAAAAGCGGAGGGAGTTGTAGCACTGTGTTTGATGTGTGTTTAATAAATCTGTATCATGTGACCTCTTTCATACCAAGAAAACATTTTCTTTTTGGAAACTTTTTAATCTCGTCCTCTCTACAGCGAGACATCTCGACGAATGCAAATTCACTATATTGACAAAAGTCACCGGACACCCCTTCAAAAGCAAATGAACGGAGCCGCTGCGTTGTTAAGATGCTCGGTACAGCTGCAAACGGCATAAAAACAAGCCTGCAGCCGACCGCGATCATATCGCACTGTGAGGTTGAGTGAAAATGTCGCGGTGGGAGAGAACTGACTTTGAGAAAGGAAAGGTTATTGGGTGTTATATTAGTGGGTTGTCCATAAGATAAACCGAGAGACGTTTAAACATACCCAAGTCAACTGTTTGGGATGTACTGAATACGTGGAAGACACATGGCGTGCCTAAAGCAGCAAAACATACCGGCAGACTAAAGAAAATCATCGATAGAGGACGTCGAAGCCTCAGGAGAGTCAATACAGGTAATCGACGGAGTACTGCACAAGAACCTAGTGTACAGCTGAGTAAAAATACTGGAACCTCAGTATATACACGTACCATTGGCAGAGAACGTCATTCCATGGGTTACCGTGGTCGTGCGGCTGCTCATAAATCTTTCATCTCCACTCGAAATACTACTCGTCGTTTAGCATGGTTTAAAGAACATTTATCGTGGACCGTGGATCAATGGAAACGGGTCCTATGGACTTATGAATCCAGATACACGATCCATCAGTCTGATGGACGTGTGTAGGGATGGCAGCAGCCGGGGGAACGCTATTTATTACAGTGTAATATTCCTACGGTCAAGTCTGGAGCTGGCAGTGTACTCGTGTTGGGGTGTTTCTCATGGTATAGTCCCGGTCCATTGGTTTTCGTAGACAAACCTGTTGACCAGCGCGTCTACTTCGGTATTCTGGACAATTATGCCCTACGAACTCTGTGGCAGTACTATGGAACCGAGCCTTGTTGGTACCAGCAGGATAATGTTCCGAGCAATAAAGCAAGTACTGTTACGGCGTGGCGTGGTTTGACGATAAATCCGTATCGTGTGTGGACTGTCCAGCACAGAGCCCTGATGGAGCACCTGTGGGATGAATTATAGCACCGCATAAGATGTTTGGAACCAAGGCCTATTACTAAGCAACAGTTACCGGCAGTATTATGTATTAAATGGAAGCGCATACCTATCGCTGTGTTCCAAAACCTTGTCGAAAGCATGTTTCGAAAGGTCGGTGCATGCAATTAAGGCCAAATGTGGGCCGGCACCGAACTAATGTATGTCAATAAATGCTATATTGGGTTTCTCTTCTAAGTGTCGGATGACTTTTGTCAATATAGTGTATGTCGCGCCTGTATCTGCTTTTACATCTCTCCCATTTCTCTTTTTCTTCCCGACTTTGTCTCACGAGGATCCGGGTTGGGCCGCCTCACGAGGGTGTTGCCTGAGGCCCTGTTGGCCCAGGGCACCCCGAGCAGCTCTGAAGTCGCTTTATTTGAATAAAGAATGACCAGTGGTCAGTTGAGGGTGGTTGGTTCCGGCCTTGGTTGGACATCTGCAAGGTTCAGCAACTTAAGAAATGTATTCCTTCATAACTGCCAGTTCAGATCATGATCTCATTATTTGCGCATTCTCCTTATCTAGCAGTGGCATCGTATAATGCTAATTCAATACTGGACTTTACCTATTCCCACGATGTTTCTATGTGATCATATCATTCAGTATCAAAGTGTGGTGTAAGTTATGTCTAAATTTTGTTTCTTAAATCTAAGAAAGCATTTGGTGCCAAACAATTACACCTGAGGGCATGCATTGTTACTGCTGACGCTTTTTGTTAACCGGAACAACGGTAAAGGCTAAAGATGCGCAAGCATCAGCCGTATATTCTAACACGAGCTCCTTTTACATGTTCTTCAGCTTTTACCATGGAGAGAGACTGCATTTGCAATAGGGTAATCATGGAAGAAATGTTCTTCACAAATAAATGGAACACAATCAGAATTATCAACCCCGCAATCAGAATGCCTGAATTGCCAAGTTTACTGTTGAACCTGTAATATCATTTCAGAAAACTTGAAAATTTCTTCGCCCTGCAGTGTTAATCGAACCGCGAATCTCCATATTTCCGCCACCCCCGTGGTCGTAGTGCTTGGCTTCTGACAATTCGTCCGAAATAGGTCCGGGTTCGAATCCCGGTGATGCATTTTTTTTTTTTGGATTGGAGGTTTAGCAACCACCGTGAACAACTCAATGGGCTATAAGCAGTCGCCCGTCCCTAATTTAGTGTCACTGGTTCCATTGGAAGGGAAAGAGCCAGTGCCGTAAGACAAACACAACATCCATGCCTCACCGGGATTCGAACCCGGACCTCTTACGGACGAATGATCAGAGGCCATCGCTTAGACCACCGCGCCACCGGGCCGGCCCGGTGATGCATGGATATCATCTCACGTTTGATTATGCTATCCGTCACACCACCCAGCACAACGAAGTTCCAAATATCTGAAGATCAGGAATCTGAACTTCATATTTTTGCCAGTCAAAGCAATTAGATGCTTCCACGTAGTGCAATAAGTCCCCAGTGTCTAAGATATGAGAGTTATGGAAACTACTTTTCACAAATACATGGAATAACTAGAAGATTATGTACACTGTAATCAGAAAGCCTGAATTGCCCAGTTTACTGTTCAATATAGAACATTTTATCAGAAAACTTGGAAATTACATCGCCCTGCAGTTGGAATCGAAGATCCGACATCTTCAGATACTTGAACTGTCGTTGTATTGGGTGGTGTAACGGATAGCATGCATGCTGGAACAGAAAAATGGGGTGCAAGTTCAATTCCTGCCCCAGGGATTATTAAAGAAAACTTGAAAATTATACGTTGAACAGTAAACGAGTCCGCCGTTCTCATTGCCGTGTTAATAATGACTTTGAATTGTTTGGTGTGGGACTATCATTAAAGTACAGTTCCAGAGACCTGCACGTGGTCTGTTCTCCGCCCATCTGATATTACCGAGAATCACCACGAAGGCATACGAGAAATCGAAGAGCAATAATATAATAGACAATGCTATACGTAAGGTTTCACCGTAAGCAGGAGCTAAGGGGGTGTCTAGGAAGAAATGCAGACCATAAACTAAATATATGGAGAAAAACATAGTTAATTTCGTAACCTGATTTTTACAAACCCTAAAACAATGTGCCCTAAATTCAAAGGAATTTCGCGGCAACAGGAGGAAACATTGGAGGTTCAGGATGATCGTTGTCATCTCACTTAAAATTCCTAACAGATATCATCTTCTCATTTGTGATATGTTTTAAATTGCATGGGACTCAGAAAACCTACCCATTAAATAAACAGTTTTGCAACTGCCCATCAGCTTAGGAACAACTTTCATTCATTGCTTCGCAGTAAATACCACCCTGCACACAGCCTGATGAATTTTATATACTCAACTTAAGGCAGGGCTTGTTGAATCAAACTCTCGTCATGCTTAACCCACTCGGCTGTAGCGATCACCAAAATTCTCATGAATGCTGGCGCAAGATGAATGAATCGAATCTTTGATACCAAAAAGATATTCGACAGATATGAAGTGAAATATCGCGTTTCCATCGAAATCTGGATTTCAATTTTTATTACATTTTGTATCGTAGTGCTCATGGAAGGAGAAGTGAAACAGATGCTGCACTTTTCATTTTGTTGATGAAGACTCACTCAAAGACGTTCTTCCTATTGTTTTTCTTGCCGAAAAAGTGCTCTTTCTCTTTCACAGATTCCTTGCCCAAACATGAAAGGTATGTGCCACGTTGCAATGACATATGATAGTAAAACGTACTGTTTTTGGCGCGGTCTTGTTCAAGATGTTTTTTATGAGGAAACACTAGGAGGGAGATGAAAATAAAAAGCCAGCCATGCAGACGGCTCTACAATGCTGCTTTCAATAGGGAATCAGAATAATATGGGGGAAATATATTTCGTTGTCACTCAAAATAAGAAAGGCTGTTCAGGCTCCGTCGATACTGTTCTATAAATGAGTCAGCGTATTCTCAGTGCTAAAAGAGATTGTTGAAATCCAATTCCAGTTGAGAGTCTCCTATCAAGCTAAATGGCTAAGCAGCATTGCTCAACAAAATAATATCAAATATAAATTCATAGAGCATTCAAATGGTACATCAAATGGGATGTGAACTAATTCTGAGAGAAACCAACGAATAAAGCCAGAAAACAGAAGCCATAGTATAAGAATAATTTACTATAAAAAATTAAACTCAAAAGTATGTGTCCATGTGCAAAGTGAAAGCATAAAACTCATCTTAAAAATCAATATATGAAGCAGATAAGTTTATTTTCCTTTCTATTGCCTTACACATCCTTTCTCTCACTGTAGCCCATGGAAATTTTAAAGAAAACATTGCTCTACCATTAATATCTGGACACCCTTTTATTGATAGTTAGAGAGATCTACACAAGCACCACAGAGATCTACACAAGCAGACACGGACCTAATTATAAATGTTCTTCTAAAGCTATGATAAGGTAATAATAGCACTACTGTGATTCCAAGATTCCTCGATCGACAGAATTAACAGATTTCCAGCGCCGATTAAATATAAGGATAATCATAGGACATTTCAGTAGTACTGAAGATAGCTAGATCGAAGATTAAGGATGTGATATGCAAATTAAAGCGGATTAAATTCAGTGACGTAGCCAGGATTTCATTTCGGAGAGCTGGTGGTGGTGCGGGATCCTACATCACTATCTATATATTAGGTTGGAAAGAAAGTAATGTTCGATGACAAGGTACCCGAAGTCGAAGCCCCGGCCACGGTGCACAATGGCCACAGAGATTGCGCAGCACACCGACATGACGTCAGAAGGTAAGTGGCTTAAGTCAGTGACAGCCATCAGAAGGCGAAGAGGGTAAGCGCCAGCTAACGTACACTGGCGTGCAAAAATTAGGGACGAAACGGTTTTTCGAATGTAACGTCGTGCAGACGTGATCCACATCGACTGAAATGAAACCATAAGATCCCCAAGATGTAAGAATATGGAACAAGTGAGCAGAACCGTCCAAATAAGGAATCCAAATGATACAAAGGCACTTTATTGAAAAGGTAGCTTCGAGCACAACTGGACAGAAGACAGCGTTGCAAGTTTTACAACGTCTGTCCATGCTGAAGACGGGGTTGTCAAGGAGCTGTTGAAGTATCGCAGCCCATTCCTCTTGTAGCGCCAATAGCAGCTGCGGAATCGTTGCTGGCGGCTGATGACGTGCTGCCAAGCGTCTCCCGAGGAGGTCCCACACGTGTTCGATTGTATTTAGGTCCGGGAAACTTGCGGGCCAATCCATGCGTTGAATATCTTCACTCTCCAACAGTTCTGCGACAGCCACTGTACGATGAGGTGTAGCGTTGTCGTCCATGAAGAGAGACTCAGAACCCACAGCACCTCTAAACAGATGCACGTGACGCAAGATAACCTCGGTACAATAGCGGACACCAGTGACTGAAACTCCTTGGAAGATGTGGAGGTCAGTACGGCTGCCAAGCATGATACCACCCCAAACGAGAACTCCGCCACCTCCAAACCGGTCTCTTTCGATGATGTTGGAGGTGTAATTGCGTGTTCCCTGCTCTCTCCAGATGTGTATACGTCCAGAATCGCTCGTCAGACTAAATCGGCTCTCATCCGTAAAGAGAACTCGACCCCATTGCTGACGTGTCCAGTTCCTCTGTTCCTGGCACCACAGAAACCGCCGTCTCCGATGAGCATCCGTTAATGGCACACACCGTACTGGTCGTCGTGCAAATAGAACACCTTTGCGCAGCCTCCTGGCCACGGTAAAATGCGATAACGGACGTCCAGTTGTCTGTTGCATGTGCCTTGCGATTTCTCCCGCTGTCTGTCGTCTGTCTCTTCTCGCCTGTAGGACAATATACCGGTTGTCCGCGGCCGTGGTTGCTCGTGGACGACCATTGCTAAACTCTCGGACAGCTGTTCCTGTCATTTGAAATGCTCTCCAAGCTCGTGAAACGATGCTGTGAGCGATCCCAAACTCCTCGGCCACACTCGTCACACTTCGACCTTGTTCCAACTTCCCAATGACGCGACCTCGAGTAAAGTCATTCAGATGTCGTCTACTGGTTTGGCTGTTGGACATATCACACGGTGGCAGCAACTCGATGTCGTTCAAACCCATGTACACAGTGCAATAGCTTTCACCGAATTGCTGAGCGTACACCACCCGTTTGCTTTATACCCTTCCGACACCCACCCCCCTTTACGTGATGCTGCAAATATGTGCATGCCCTACCGTACCGGACACTAGTCTATCTCCTGAGTGGTCTTTTGGTCCGTTCTGCCTGCTCGTTCTGCTGTTATGCTAATTTCTCCTCTTCGTCCTTAATTTTTGCACACTAGTGTAGAAGTGGACAAGGAGCACATCCGTCATTACATGCTCTGTGATTGTTGTCGTGATAGCATCCCCGCAAATGCTGTAAGGAACATTACCACTGTGCATCCCAATACCATATCACATCGTCAGTGCTGTCTTTGGTTGGAACGGTTGGACCTGTCAGACCGTCCAAAGCTGGAAGACCAGCAACAATGAATGTGGACATGCTTTTGAAGGCTTTAGTGGAAACTGAACCGCATGTCATCATGCGGGAGTTGGCCAAACAGCTGGGAACTGCCCACGCAAACATTATCATGCACCTGCGTCAATTTGGGAAGGTGCACAAGAGGAGTTGGGGTAGCCCATCAATTCACAGTTGAGCAAAAACCAAATCGCAAGAGTGCATGCGTTTCACTGCTTGCAAGTGACAAACGTTGAACCGTTCTTAGACCTCATTTTTACAGGTGACGAGAAATGGGACTTGTATGAGAATGTCAGTGCCCGGAAACAGTGGTTAGACCCGAAACGGAAGCCCGTGCCGGCCCCCAAAGCCTACTTATGTCCACGTAAGGTCGTGCTGTCTGTTTGTTGGGATATGCGGGATGCCGCGTTTTTTGAGCTGCTACCGGACAACACATCTTTTGCCGTCGATGTGTACTGCCATCAGCTCGATGATCTGCACGCATCTCTCACGTCGAATCGATTAGCACTGCTGAACTGCAAGACAATCCTCCTACAGCAGAATGGAGCGAGACCTCGCACAGCACGGATGACCTGCCACAAGATAAAGGACCTGGGTTGGAAGCTGCTGCCGCACCCAGTATATTCCCTGGAAATTGCTCCAAGCGACTACCAGCTTTTTACGGTCGTTGCAGCCTTTCCTGGACGGACAACGGTTCATCAACCCAGATGATGTTAAACGCTCACTTACCTCTTAGCGTCCAAGCCGACGCAATTCTACAGAGACGGTATCCAACACCTGCACTAGGCGACGGGAGGAGTTCGTGGCAAATGATGGCGACTACAATTTTGGACTGATTTGTATTTGTATATATGGTAATTAGGATTTTTATTTTGCCTTCCATTTGCAAACATTACTTTCTTTCCAACCCAACATTAAACTGAGCTTACCGGAAGTTACTGAAGCTTTATAGGTTTATTCTGTATCCCATAACATGTGTTATTATGTGATTATTGTTTGGTAACTTTTCACCACTATAAAAGTATTTATTCACCACTATAAAAGTATTTATTCACCACTATAAAAGTTATTTGCGTCATCAAAATATTCAAACGCAAATAACAAGTGATTATGCAGATAAATGAGCATTCCAGACAGAAACCCATTGCATAGAAAAAGGAAATATCATGAAGAGAATTAATTAAAAGCAAATCGACTTCGAGCTAAGTCGGAAAGAAACACGAGTGTGTTTCCCTACAAAGAGGAAAACTACAGTCTCCCGTTTTTGTGGTGCTTGAATCTTTTGTAACTGCAACACAGATTGGGTATGAATGGATATTTTAATATAAATCTTCGTATCTTTCCAAAACAAGTGAGTCTGCTTCTTTTATGTTTTCGGAGACAATTTGTTTTTCAAACTTCACCATTATAGATGCAGAATTAATTGGCAGATGCTTCTGAAAAAGTAGGCTACATAGAACCAACCTTTATTTTACTTATCATAGAACACCAGACAAAAACATCAAAAACATGTGGAAGACAAATTAGAATTGGCTGAGGATATTTCAGGGCGAGATTTAATCTTATACGTTTGCTTTACTTGTTCACTAGGGATGTCCTAAAGAAGAAGAAAACTTGAAAGAAACTTAATGTCAGAAAACGTTAGGTTTCTTTAATTGACGATGCTGAGAAACAAAGACTATGAGTTACCGAATTCTAATAACCATGCACGTTTATTAAATATGAAAAACAATCTATAGAAAGTATTACGATGGTATTAAAAAAGAAAAAGCTAAAAATATAAATAAAAGAATGGTTTAAGAGAGAGAGAGTGACGCGAAATGTTAAGACCGCATTACTTGCCAGAGACGTACAGATCGTTCACTTCGGAAAGGAACATCTCCATAATAATCGAGAAATTTACACACTACCAAGTTGTTCCTGATAAAATTCTATGGAATCGATGTTTATGAACAACGTACAGATACACTGAGGTATTTAAAGTACAGTATATGCCAGAAGCAATTGAGATGTGGAAAATTTAAGCTAATTTACACACCAGAAGACAATCAGTATGAACCCGCGTATCTGACGTATGGTTTACTTCTGGTGCGGTGGTTCACACCTGAAAATGTCAAAAATGTATGCAGCGCTATCTGTGACACTCCCAGTACCTGTCGGCGATGGTTGTAATCGGTATGGGACGATATTTTACCAGAATGATCATCGGATACATAGCAAAGGATGGGCTGCATCCATGGAACGGTAAACGTTGTCGGTTGTTCAGGGGCTGCCTTGGTTAAAGTGTACCGAGAGTGTATGAAAAGAGGTGCAACGCATCCCCGGTGTGGGGATGTTGGATGGCCACGCCTGCTTAATAATCGAAAAGAGAGGGTCCAGAACACAGGTGTGCTACTATGGCAATGGTATGCAACCAGAGAGACAGAAGAATGTATCCACAGCTATAATGCAACGATAACTCCACCGTATGGGCTTACGGTGTAAACGCTTGAATACATAACAGTAGGGCATAAGCGATAATGACTGGAGTTTGTCAGAAAACGTCGAGCGTGGACCGTAGAAGTTTAGAAAAAGTTGCCTTCTCTGATGATTCACGTTTTTAATGCATCGGTGGGGGATAAGGCAAACAGCTGCGTAGAATATGTTAGAACATGCCTTGTTCCCACGGTTACAGTCAGGTGGTAGGGGTTTAATGCTCTGAGGGATGTTTTCTTGGAACACTTTCTGTCCCCCGATAGCGGTAGATGGCACACTGTACACCCCCGCATACCTATGTATCATTGCAGATCAGGTTCATCCGTTTATGCTCAGAGTGTTTCCAGACCGAGAAGGGGTGTTCCAACATGAGAACATGCCGTGTTGTAAAGCTTGCATTGTCCATGGCACGTTCTAGGAACACGAGGATGACTTCTGTGTTTTCCAAAGACCGTCCATGTCAACAGACCTGAGCCCAATCTAGCACATTTGTGACCATATGGACAGCTGCTGCGGCTTGTAGACCCTCCACCGATTAGACTGGACGATGTATAGAAGCACTTATACGGATATGGTAAGGCATACTAACTGACATCTTACTGGAACTTGTGGAGTCCATCACTCTTTTCACCGCCACAGTGGTGGGGGATCACGTAGGACTTATGTACACAATACTAGGTAGGTAGTCGTAGGGTTTTGCTCCTATAGTTTAAATGATGGACAGGCATCTTTACACGGTGATGATGAGCACTCTTTCAGAACCATACGGCATGCAAGCAGGCCACTACTCTTGAAGCAACCCCAGAAGAGGGCCTAATCCTTGAGTTAATAAAATAAAGAATAATTGAAAAATATAACTGAAGGAAAAAAACTGATCATGAGAGAACACACAACGAAGAAATAAAGGATAAATTTAAAGTTATTGCAGCAATGAGGAAAATAGTATCTGTATTTATTTATTTCGAAATGACTTTGAGAAAGCAAATGTGCATTTTCATATGAATAAGTTGCAGTCTTCAAATAATCTAATATCTTGGAAGGACATCACGATGTTGGTGTGAATGAATTGCTGGTTTTAATATTGTTATTACGGAAGTTTAGTTGGTCACTAAAGAAATAAGTCAGAGCTTCAACACAAACAAAACTGAATAGAATCTAAAATTAAAACACAGGCGTTAGAACTATATTGGGGTAGAAATAGAGGTTTGTGAATTATATTTTGATGAGTCGAAGTATTGTGCACTGGCTTCCTACCCTCAGAGGTAGAGGTGGGCATCATCGTCGGGCAAATGGACAAGTTGTTTATGAGTTGGGAAGTATACTGCCTTTTTAACTTTCCGTTTTCATTTACTTTCTTTTATGTAACTCTTGGTTGGTTGCTCGGTATGCTTTCCATACTGTACGTTTTGCCTGAATTTCCATGAATTTTACTCCTTTTTGCTATAACTGACTGTCGGTCAGTTCAGGAAAACTCATATAAATAATGGTACAATGCAACTGAAAGGTCTAGAGATCGTGATACCCCAGTGGTTGAAGTAGTCTGTAGCCGTTGCGTTGCTCAAGAGTACGATCCACCGCATATTCGCCATGCCCCGGAATATCCTCGCCGTTTCAAATGACCCCGGACTGTCGTAAAGCCGGCATTCCCAGGTTATTGGAGAATCCCCACTAAATGTAAGATCATCTGGTCCTTCGCTCTCGAAGTGAACCTCCCTGTTATGGTACTGCCTGGTGCACCCTTCCAAGTCCACTCACCCTTCTATCAGGGTCCAAAAACCTGCTGACCGTCACCTCCACTATGCTGCTCTTGGAACCGAGATAGATGCTTCTAAACTCTTCTATGGGGTGACCTAACAAGAAATAGTTGCTTACTTGAACTGAAAATTCTGAGTCGATGATCACGTGAGTTCAGAGGATGTTCCCACATTTTTAGAACGTTTTTGTTAAGAAATTACAGAAAATAAAAGAAGTTCAAAGAATTGAAACTGGCAACAACGTGTTAGATAAGCGCGAAAGAAACATCCTCGTATAACACTTTCAGGTCTACCAGGCCTAGAACTCGCTCTTATGCCTGGTCGACTTGAAACTGTTGTTACAGAGCATATTGGTAACACTGTTTCGGCAGTAATGCAAGAAGATCGACGAATGACGTGTGAAGACATAGCGGCGTCAACTAATATCTCAAAAACGTCGGCATTCCGTATTCTACGTGACAAATTACTGCTGCATCGTGTGTGTTCTGGATGGGTACCTCATCACTTGACGAGAGAACAATTGTTAGCCCGACAAATTATTTCAAAAGATCCAAATTCTCTGAACACAGTAATAACTACCGACAAAACATAGGTTCATTATTTAGACCCCCTCACGAAGCGCGCAACGAGTGTCTGGAAACCCACAGGCTTGCCACCTCCGGAAAATAGTCCGCCAAACCAAATCAGCTGAGAAGTGATGATGATAATTTTCTTTTATCATAAAGGTGTAGACTACCATCACGCCATTCCTCCAAAAAATAACTGTCAATGCTGAGAATTACATTTCAGTCTTGAAGCGTCTGTGACGACACATATCGATTAAGCAACCGGAACTGGTGGGCAAGTGGACTCTACACCATGATACCGCCCGCACACATGTGGATGCGTGTGTTCAACAGTTTCTTACGAAATGCAGTATTCAAATCATACCACAGCCTGCCTACAATCCTCACCTCGCCCCGTGCGATTTCTGGTTGTTTCCAACAACGAAGGCGAAGTTCCGTGGCACAACATTGAACACAGATGCTGACCTTATTGAAGCTGTACACGGGCCGTTAAAGCATCTTCCACAAAATACCTTCGCCACATGCTTTGAAAAGTAGACTGAAGGATGGGACCGTTGCATATCATCCGAGGAAAGATACTTTGAGAAAGAATAACATATATTTTGCTGTACCTATATTTCTTCATTTTGTGGGATTGTACTCTGTTTTTATGGAACTGCTATTGTATATTCTGTTCCACCTGACAGTACGATATTAGCTGTAGTGGTGTTTAACCTTTAATTTAGGTAAGTAACAAACCAGTTGGTCTGAGGATACAGTTATTCGTGAAATGATTTTCTGTATATTCTGCTCGTTTATTACTGAATCTTTAATAATCACAGAATCTTGACGCTAATCAATGTCGATGCTGATGCTCAACGATGAAAATCCCTCTTGCAAATTTAGTTGAATCATTTTGAACCTGCAACGAAATAAAAACTATTGAGCGTAACGATTTCGATTAATTCCTTTGTCTTTCGGCTTTTGGTTTTATTTCGCATTCATATTCGGTCAGTGTACAAACTGGAAAATCTTTGCGGGTTTGTTCATTTGCCATACAGTATATTGAGTTTTAATTCTTTTATATCTGTAGTTTTAGTTTAATTAGTTAACTGATTATTTGGCTAATGTTCCTGAATAGCCTTGTTGCACATAAACTTTGTAAAACAAAAACTAAACGGCTAGAGATAAGAATCAGCATGAGAGAATAGAATCAAGGATTTTCGACTAATTTATTCTTTCACTCACGGAATTGTCAAATCCAGAGATACACCCTGACTCTCGGGTGTTAGCACAGAATTCGATCCAATGACAACAATGGTGGGTAACATATAATTCAACAAGTTCATTAGCAACATTTTACTATCTCAACATTTAACATTCTGCCCTTAATCTGTACATTTCCACGTACATAGATCTCGGCAACTCCACAATCTTTACAATCTGTCCATAATACTACCTGCTTAATCACTCTCTACCTTGCTACATTCAATGTTTCCGTTTTATCGTGCTGTGACCTCAGTGTTGCCAAATAGAACAAAAAAGATGACACCGATTTTTCGGATGTAACAAGCACGTCGTTTGAATCCGTTCTGACGGAAATTAAATTTATCAAAGCTATTCAAAGTCTATGGAACCGGTATGGAAAACAATAGCATCTGACGGAAGAAATACGTTTTTCAATCGGGTTTTTAATCCCTCAGATATTGCTGTAAACGGAATCGTGAGCTTACGCCCTCTGTTGCAATCTTATGCGTTAAGAAAAACACGAATTTGTATGAGAAACATTTCGCACCGGAAACGCTCTTCAACACAGAAATAATTTTTCAAATCGGACTCTTAGAAACAGAGATATTGACAAAAATAAGATGTAACTTTACGTCCCCTGGTGGGAAAACCATGCATTATTTTAGGAAGAAAGTATTATCAAAAGGTTTTTCAATATGAGCGGTATCAGTCCAAGAAAAAAACAAATAGTCTAGTTTTCGGGAGCCCATATATTGCTACAAATACATCAGAAGCAGAAATTAACGCTTATTCTCCCTGGTGGCCAAACCATTCTTTACCAAACATTTGAAATTATATGAAAAATATTTCCCATCAGTTGTTGTATGCGATACAGGAAGAATTTTTAAAATCGGAGATTTAGAAACAGAAATAACGCAGAAAACGCAATTTACCTTTGTGTCTCCTAGCGGAAAGGTCTATGATTTACTTGAAAATTTTGAATTTTTAGGAAAAACATTTCGCATCGGAAACACTATCCAACAAAGAAGGGATTTTTCAAATCGGACTCCTAGAAGTAGAGATATTGATAAAAATAAGATATACATCTACGTCCCCTGGCGTAGAAACCATGCATTATTTCAAGAAAAAAATGTTCCTAAAAGCTTTGTCGACATGAGCAGTATCGGTGAACAAACGACTTTTTTTTCAATCGAGATTTTAGAAGCTCATATTTTGCTGCAAATACATCAGAAGCGGAAATAAGGACTTACGCCACCTGGTGGCCAAACCATTTTTTTACAAAAATTAGAAATTATGTGCAAATGATTTCCCATCAGAAGCTGTATATACCACTGTATTTATTGGCAGAATTCCATTGTCATGTACATAGAAATGTTATTTTACTGTAGAATAAAGGCAATTTTGAAATGTATGCGGTGCAGAAAGAATTTTTCAAATCGAAGTTATAGAAACAGAGATATAAGGGGGAAAGCAGTTTACCTTTACGCCCCTAGCGGAAAGTCTATGAAGTATTTGAAAATTTCGAAATTATATGAAAAATATGTCATACTAGAAACACTATCCAACAAAGAAGGAAATTTTCAAATCGGACTCCTAGAAGTAAAGATATTGACAAAAATAAGATATACATCTACGCTCCCTAGCCTAGAAACCTTGCATTATTTTAAGAATAAAAGGTTCCTAAAAGGTTTGTCGACATGAGTAGTATCGGTCTACAAACGACGTTTTTTCAATTGAGATTTTAGAAGCTATTTTGCTGCAAATACATCAGAAGCAGAAATTAAAGCTTACGCCACCTGGTGGCCAAACCATTTTTAACAAAAATTAGAAATTATGGCAAATGATTTCCCATCAAGAGCTGTATCCGGTGCAGAAAGAATTTTTCAAATCGGAGATTTAGAAGCAGAGATATAGGGGGAAACGCAATTTACCTTTACGTCTCCAAGCAGAAAATCTATGAATTACTTAAATTTTTTAAATTATATGAAAAACATGTCACACTGAAAACATTATCCAACAAAGAAGGAATTTTTAAATCGGACTCCTAGAAGTAGAGATATTGACAAAAATATGATATACATCTACGCCCCTTGGCGATGAAACTATGGAAAACTTTAAGAAGAAAATATTCCGAAAACGTTTATCGATATGAGTGGCATCAGTCCACGAAATATTTTTTTCAATCGATAATTTAGAAGCTCAGATTTTATGGCAAACGCGTCAGAAGCAAAAATTAACGCTTACGCCCCCTGGTGGCCAAAGTATTCTTTACCAAAAATTTGAAATTATATGCAAAAGATTTTCCATCAGGAGATGTATCCGCTGAAGAAAAAAGTTTTCAAATCGGAGTTTTAGAAGAAGAGTTATCGGGAAAAATGCAATTTACTTTTATGCCACCCTAGCGGTAAATCAATGCGTAATTTGAAAAAAGTAACTATATGTAAATTACTCTTCGACATAAATGGAATCGAAAGATAAAATAATTTTTTCAATCAGATGTTTAGAAGCAAATATGTGGAATAAAACGTGCATTTACGCCCTCTAGCGGCGAAACTGTACATCATAAAAAAAACGAAATAAAGGATCATCATTTGCATATTTCAAGCTTCCCAATGCAAAAAGAATATTTCAAATCGGACTAATAGTTGCAGATATATCGTGCCTAAAGGCGGACGGACGGACAAACAGATAACATAAGCACGATCTTTTTTCAAAAGACATGCTAAAAAGCTTTTCAGGGAACTAATGTACCGTTGAATGAGAAAACATTTAAACAAGAAGTAACTGATTTTTCATTAAAAATCAGAAATTCAAAAGGATGGTTGTTTGGAGGTATACATCACAAGTATTTAATAATAGAACCCTTTTGTCATTTTTTTTAAGACCTTGTATTGTTATGAAAGCTTCAGAATATTGGCATGCTCTTTTTCAGCTAGCGCTCTTGCTGAACTTACTGCTACATTATTTGAAGCACAGGGCATCATCTGTCCATGTCGAAAATGTAGAGTTATTGTTTTGTGGTTTCCTTCTGTTTGGTACTCAAACGTTAAATGGAAGGAAAGTAACCAGAAGCAGTCGTGTCTCTTTCTTATTTAACTCGTCCGGAACAAGAAGATGGAAACCACAAAATTTGCACAATAGTTTATTGTTCCTCCGGCGTCGAAAAAGACAGTGAGAAAACCATATTTAGTGTCCCTCAACGCGTAGTAACGCAGCAGCAATCTTTCTACAAAATTTATTCACGGATATGTACACAGTGTGGCAAAGAGGTTTTAAGACTGGGTCTGTAAAATGAAATAGAAACAAGAAATTATAATTTTTTTTGGTTTGTTATTCAAAATAAACCCCTCCGGCTTCAATACACTTGTTACAGCGATTTAATAATGATTCGAATGCCTGTTCCAGTTCACTTTGCGGAATTGCCTCTAAATCAAGCGTCGAAGCTGTTTGTATGGTCGAAATATCATCAAAATAACACCCTTTTAACGCCATTTTTAGTTTTGGGAACAAAGAAAAGTCGCAGGGTGCTAAATCAGGCAAATACGGTGGATGATTCAACACACAGACGTTATTTTTCACAAAAAATCTACGAACAAGAAGTGAGGTGTGACTGGGTGCATTATCGTGCAACAAACACCAACTGTTTTCATCCCGATATTCTGGACGAATGCGACGAATTCTGCCCATCAAACGCCTCAAAACAATTGAATAAAACTCACCAGTAATTGTCTGTCCACTTGGAACAAATTCTTTGTGGATAATACTCTTACTATCGAAGAATGTAATGATCATTGTTTTGCTTTTCGGTGGAACTTTTCTTGTGTTTTTTTTTTTTTTTTTTGGCTTGTGGTGAGTTTTTTGACTTCCATTCCGAACTTTGTCGCTTTTTTAGGATCATATTGAAAACACCATGTTTCATAACCTGTAAGAATCGATTTTAAGAAGTTTGGATCATTTTCCGCGGCTGCAATGATGTCTCTACAATGTGCACTTCTCCTTGATTTTTGTTCATTGGTTAACGTGTGTGGAACAAATTTAGCACAGACTTTTGTTTTGCCCAAATCTTCATGCAGGATGGTTCGAATCGTTTGTTTGTTGATGTTTAAAGACTCTTCCATCATTTTTAGTGACGCACAACGATTGTTTGTCACGAAATCACGCACTTTTTCAATAATCTCAGGTGTCCTAGATGAACTTGGTCTTCCGGTATGCTTATCATCTTCTAGCGTATCTCTTCCGTCCAAAAAACGTTTATGCCACAGGAAAACATTTCATCTACTTAAACAAAACTCACCGTAAACTTGTTTCATCGTTTGGTACGTTTCCGAGGCACTTTTACCAAGTTTTGCGTTAAATTTAATAACAGCCCTTTGTTCCATCTTAATAATTAAACATGAAAAAAGTTTTACTTCTCTAATGAACGGCCTTTTTGTTTGAGTTACTTTAACAACTGCGCAGTACTTTCGGCAGAAAGCAAGCAGATGGTCACGGTTTATAACGCATTCGCGATTACACTGGTGGTGCCACCGTAGGCTGAAATCTAGCGCCAGTCTTAAAAAAAATTCTTTGACGCACTGTGTATAATAACAAAATACGGGCAAAGGCATTTTTGTTTAACTTACTATTTAATTTTGAAATTGGATACTTTAGCCGACTGTGAAGTTGGAATAGATATGTCAGAAGTCAGTAATTGTTGTATTCCTAATTCTCTATACCAATCGGATTTAATCACCTCAGAGGAAAAGTGTGTCAAACATAATGCAATGTTGAGCGACTGCTGCTCAAATCAAATTTCGTTTTGTCGAAGACGAAGTGCAATATGATGCCAACCGAAGGTTAATCAAATGGCATGAAATCATCGATATCCTTCACATCCATTTGGACATCAAGTGCTGAGAACAGCTGTTCAGTGACAGTTGAACTACGGTTTATTAGTTCCCATTTGCAATTTGCTTTCCAGCTGTCGTCATCATGTTTTCAAAAAAAAAATCACTTCTGGCTTTTTCTAATTCGCTGCTCGCTTTCTAGGTGTCCTAGGCAAAGGTTGGAAACTCAAAACTTTTTCAATTCGCTAAATGAATGCTGTCATTTTTAAAATTTAGGAAGCAATTCTGTTATTCGTTCTCAAACGTTTACTGTGTTACATAAAGGCACGAGTATTCCTTTTTTTTTTAATGATATTATGGGTTCCGCTTAGTAGAAATCGTAAAGAGAGCTATCAAAAATAAACGACAAAGTATTGCGCAAAGCGTCGAAAGTAGGATTTGGAAGCGCGGAAATGAAAATGTGATTGCTACACGCCACACTGGAATAAGTTCATCGAGAAAATACGAAATTAAGAGTCATTATGCGATATTTTCATGCTTTTTTGGGGAGGGGGTTCGTGGCTAAAATGTACGAACTGACTTTTAGCACGTCTTTTGTAAGAAAAGATCGTGCTTATGTTACAACTTTGTCCGTCCGTCTGTGGACGCCATATCTCTGCAACTGCTAGTCCGATTTCAAAAATTATTTTTGCATTGGGAAGCTTAACATGTGAGAATGATGATCCTTGAATTCTGTTTTTTTCCCGAAGCAAAATTTCGTCGCTAGAGATCGTAAATGCAGATGATATCGAATATAAAATAAATTTTATTCCATATATTTGCTTCTAATTATTTTTTAGATTATGACCACCAGGGGCGTAAGGGTTTATTCCTTCTCGTGTATTTGCAGCCAAATATGAGCTTGTGAAAACTCGATTGAAAACTTTTTTTCGTGGACCGATACCGCTCACCTCGGAAAACCTTTTGAGAATACCTCTGGCTTTGTTTTTCTTTGATTGGGAGTTTAACGACCACCATGAGCACCTTAATGGGCTATAAGCAGTTGTCCGTCCTTTATTTAGAGCAACTGGCTCCAGGGAAGGGAGGGAGCCAGCACCATAAGACAAAAAAGCATCCATGCCTCACCGAGATTCGAACCCGGACCCATCGTGGACGACTGGTCATAAGCTAACGTTTCGACAACTGCGCCACCGTGGCGGCAAACACGTGCTTAAAATAGTGCATAGTTTTACCGCCAAAGGCCGTAGATGTATATTATATCTTTGTCGATATCCCTGCTTATAGGAGTCCGATTCGAAATTATATGAGAAACATTTTGCAACGGAGAACGTTTCCGTTGCAAAATGTATCTCACAAGTGTGCCACTAGAGGGCGTAAGTTCACGTTTACAGCAATACCTGCGGAACGAAAAACCTGAATGAAAAAGTTTTTTTTCGGTCAGATATTACTAACTACGAAAACTCTGTCTTTTCTTCCAAAAATAATGCAAAATGTTGCCGCTGGGCGGCGCAAATGTTTAATCTGTTTCTCAATATCTCTGCTTCTAAATGTGCTATTTAAAAAATTCTTTGAACAACGGGTACCATTTATTTTGTGGAACACTTTAGATCATTATTTGAGGAGTTTTGTTGTTCACAGTTGTCCCTAGGTGGTGTATGTGTACTTCTGCTTGCAGCTGTATCTCCGCTTCTGAAGTCTCTATTGAGAAATTTCGGTTTTACTATATGTCATTTGTTACAATAAAGACGAGGAGCATTATCATCTCTAAAAAATATGCACAGCTTTCCCGCTAGGGGACGTAAAAAACCTTTAAATATAGCAAAAAAAAAAAGGTCAAAACCTTTTTCTCGTCATCTTTGCTTCCGGGAGGCTTTTTTAAAAGTTCATTTTCCTTAGCATAACTTTTGCCATCAAGAATACGTTTTGCCTATTTTCAACTTTTCCATTATGCAAAATTCTTCCAGTAGAAGACGTAGAGTTATATCATGTTTCCTTTTATATTTCTTCTTTTAACTATTCGATTTGGAAATATCTTTGTCTCTGATACTTCCTTCTGCTAAGGGAAACATTTTGTGCGCCATTTGTTAATTTTCTTAACGTACTTGTTAGCCGATGGTGGAAGTAAGTAGCAGTTTCTATTTCTGGATGTTTTATCAATTGTAGAAATCCGGTTTATTTTTTTTATTTTATTTTTTTTTTTTTTGCTAACCGGTTCGATTGATTTTGAATAACTTTAATAAATTTTATTCACGTCTAAAAGGATTCAAAAAACGTGCTCATTGGAACCGAATGTTCTGTGTCATCTTTCTTGTTATATACTGAATTCGATGTTAAACGATATGTTAAAGTTACATTCTCTTCGCAAAAAATACTATAATTTGCGGCTGTAAAAATATATTTTTTTACTGATGACATGGCTCTCACCCAGCAAAAGTTCCCAATAACTGTTTCAAAGAAAATGCCTGCCAAAATCCTTGTAATCTGAAACTTCACTAAAGTGAAGTTAAAGCTTAAGTTTAAAGCTTCGGATTTTGATACTCCTTATTCACTTGGACATAAACTCGGCTATGAATAAAATACTTGCAGAGTATAAATTTAAAATTATATCATCTAATTCTGCCATTCGAAGTTCACCAGGAACCGTCTGTACCGTGTATGTATGTGTGTGTGTGTGTTTCATTTCTTTCATATGATGGCAATACTGTGTTTCTATATTAAAAGAAACCCACTTGGTGCTTAAACTTTATTTTTGTCTCTCTGTTTTGTCTTCGACTTGACAAATAACTGGAAATTGCAGCAACTTTCACTTGGAAGTTACTACTGAATTTTCTAACCTCCACTTTTAGTAGGTTCATTGTGGCCCTCTGGGAAAACTTATGCATCTTCAATTGTGTATTCTGAAATATTTATGACAATGCAAAATATCAAATCAAGAAATGCTGTCATCGACTTTTAGTTGTACCCGTCTCAGAAGCTTATCACTTCCGTAAAAATCTTGTGGTCCCAGGTGAAAGTTGTTACAATCGGAGCCTTTTTCTGTGTTTTGTAGCGGTTACTTTCACGTTTAGCTCAATACTTGTCGTAAACATGGCTACGAAAATATATTTGCTTTCTGAAAATGAACTAAAGACATTCGTAGCATGCAGTGAAAAATAAAAATCTACCTGAAACTAATCCTACTCGTAAGTTCTTTTAAGGACTTTCTTTCAGATATTCTGATCCTCCTTTACTGCTTTGCTACAAAAATATTTTATTTCAGCACTTTAGCTACATGTTTGAGAAAACGGGGGTCATATTTCAAACAGATACGCGAAATGCCACAAACAAACACTTGGGTTGCTACTTGGAGATCGCATTGAACCTCGGGTAATGCTCGTTTTTATTGGGTAAAGAAAGGGAAATGCGGAAGGCCCGAATAATACTTTAGTGCTTTGGTTGGATTAGAGTAAGAGCAAAGTCTTTCACTCGAATTTCGATTTTCAATTGAACTGTTTTTCATCTTAACTACTCAAAGGCAGAAGCTGCTCTTCAGGGTACATAGCCTGGTTTTCCGACTGCTTTTTCATAAAAACGTCCGTTCTTCAACACAAAAGAAAAAAATATTGAATTTTACAAAGACAAGGAGCTACGACGTATTTTTTGCGTTATTGGAAGTCGTTATTCTCCTTAATTCCTCGGAGAAGTATTGACCTCTCTTTCTTTCTTTCTGACGTGCACAGGAAAGATATTTAGAAAACTCTAAAAATTACTCGTTGGTAAAAACACTATTTTGGCTGACACAAAACTATTTGAAACTACATGGGGAATGAGCAAATATTTCTATAGCCTCAAAAGTGCAATAAATAAATCAATACTTTACTAAAAGCCCCTATTGCTCAACGGTGACACACTGGTACAGTAACGTAAGTTAACATTTTACCTTTATTACTGAAATTGTATACAATCTTTGCCAAAAAAAAACCGAAGCACATGATCCAATCGATTTGAAAATTGGTGTAATCAATGTTCATGTATAGGAAAGGAACTAATTGCAAATCCAGAGTAGTTGGGCCGTTTATTGGAATAAAACAGCTACACGAGTGGAACAAGCCGGTTCCTTGTAGTACCACCTCTGGTTCGGATACAAGCGGTTACTCGGCGTAGCATACACGTCGAATAACAGTTCATGGATACTATCTTGAAGTATGGAATGCCAGATGATGTCCAAATCGCGGGCCAGTTCGCCGACATTACAGGATAGCCGTAGGTGGCATCCCATCATGTCCTGAACATGTTCGATCGCTGAGAGGTCGGGCGATCGGGCTGGCCATGAAAGGGTGTCGATATTGCGGAGGCAGGCCTGAGTGAGCCGTGCCGTGTGTGATCGGGCATTATCCTGTTAAAAATTTGCTCTGTGATGTTGCGACAGTAATGTCAACACCACAGGTCGTAGAATGTCGTGTCAGGTATCGTTGAACCGTGAGAGTGGTATGGAGAACAACTAAGGGGGTCCGGCTATCTTCGAAATTGCTCCCCATGACGTCTTTCCCGGTGTGTGAGCCGTGAGCCGTTCCACGATAAAGGCAGGGTCCATGCGATGGCCGGTTCGTCTCCAGAAACGTATGCGCTGGTTATCTGCGCCAAGTGCAAACTGAGACTCATCTCTGCAGACAACACGACGCCATTGGACAATATCCCACGTTGATCATGCCCGACACACTGCAACCGGTATCCATCCGGCCTTAGGGTCCGGATGGCCACTTCGGTACCGCTAGATGACGCAACACAGCCACGGATGGTCCAGAGCGACGAATTCGGTCCTGTTCGTGCTGCTCTAACAGTCGCTTGAACCTCGTGTTCTGTTGTTGCCCTCGGCCGTCCACTGCCCACGTGTAGCTGAGTTGCGCGCTCCTCGACCCGATGGCCCCAACATCAGCCGATTGCCGCATAGCTCCGACCCAAAGGCCTGGGCGATGTGGTAACTTTGCCAACCGACCTCTCTCAGCCCAATTATACGTCCTCTCTCAAATTCGCTCATCTGCTCGTATTGTGCACGGATCCGACGTCAAGGCATCCTCACAGGCCGTGGAGGGTAATGCAACCGCAACACGCTGTCACAATTGTCCCTGCGTGCGAGTTTTTCTCTTTATATACCCTCCTCGATGCGAGAATCTCATGTGGTGCGGCGGGCCACTACTTGGTCATTGGTCGTTAATTTTTAATAATTTGTATATTCGACCCTGAGTTACTTGCATGCGGAGGAGTTTTTTTTATCAGGATCGATGGTCTTTCTCCGGGTGCTTCGTTTTTTTTGGGGGGTGGGGGCAAAGATCGTATATGTTGAACCAAGTGGAATTACCCATGATCAATGTTTTCCATTAGAAAAGGATGAATTTCAATTCTCGAAATCTCTGAATTCGACTGCTTTTTAAGGCAGTTGGCGCCTGGAATGAATTCCCCTAAACAGAATGGTCGTGTTAATTAAAATAATGGTTTGTTTAGCGGAGATACTAAAGAAACTGAACAGAAGAAACATTTTGGAACTTAAACAGAAATGCTTGCTCGGATACTGACCGGTAGCAGATGCGCTTTTACTTTGGGAAAATTGAAGTCAAAACAGATGTCAAAAACTTCAAAACTAAGAATGCGTAAAGTGATAATCCATTGGCTATTTATGGTGCTGAGTTATGGATATTGACCAGAACATCGGAAAAAACTACTGGCTTTTGAAATTTGTGTGTTGAGACGATTTTTGTTTTGATGAGAGATAACGGTAAACGTAGAAGGAAAAATGGGAAATTAAAAAAACGTTTTTGAAAAGTCTGTGACATATACTATAATATAACTTTCCTTTTTAGTTCCTGTCACTATGTAAATTTGGTTCATTCTCCTTGAAGCATTTTCCACATTTAACATTTACATTTTCTCTCTTGCCCGAATGGTTTTGGCAACAAGTATTAAGGTCAGAGTTGGTGTGACGTATGTAAAAAGTTAAGATAAAAAGGTTGTTTTCAATATAAACTACTGTTTGCGAAAATTATAACACCATGAAGGAATGATGGTAATCACGTGAAACCTACAGGATATGCACAGCACGGTAGGGCATGCAAATGATTAGAAGTGCAGAGTCATTGCGCATGTCTGGGCCCAGCAGCACCCTCCGAACGGTCGAGTGAAGGGTATGAAGAGAGGGCTGTTTAGGATACACACCTGTAGTGCATCGCTAGCTAACAGCGAGTTGTAAAACGGTCTCCAGGACACAATAATGCCTCGACAACGACAAAGGGTGCAATATCACCATACGACAGAGTTTGAACTGGGGCGATTGATTGGTTGGGTTGAACGTGCATTTTCGTACCACGACATTGCCTCTCAGACGGGACATAATGCGACGACAGTGATGCGAGTGTGGCGGCAGCAAACCGAACAGTACCAGGTGCGTCGACCATCCGGCAGTGGACCGCGAAATGTGACGAGATGACCGACACCTCGTCCGCATGGCAGTGACGAACCGTTCCGCATCTTCGCAAGTGCTAGCACAACAGTGGAGCACTGCAACAGGTGTGGCATTTTCTGCCACTACAGTTCGATGCCGTCCGCTGCACAGAGAACTGGTTGCACGCATACCTTTGCGGCGGATTCCTTTGACCCTGAACTATGGACGCCTCGGGTTGGACAGGGGTTTTCAGTACAGACAATGGCGTGCTGTTTGGCAACATGTCGAGTTTTCGGACGATTCCCGATTCAACTTGGACTACAATGATGGCCGCATACGCATTAGACGGTATTGTGGTGAGCGCCTTCTTCCAGTATGCATTGTCGAGCGTCATATGCCAAGTGTGATGGTGTGGGGTGCCATTGGGTACCATTCGCGATCTCGACTGCTACTACTTGAGGGCAATCTCAACGGCGACCGCTATATCAGGGAAGTTGTGCAGGGTTAAGTCATACCCTTCCTTCAGAGCACTCCTGGCGCTATATGCCTGCAGGATATTGCCCGACCTCATGCTGTCAGAAATGTTCAAGCCCTCTTCGCAGCACGGCAGATACCGCTTCTTCTCTGGCCTGTACGTTCACCAGACATGTCGCCTATTGAATATGTCTGGGATATGGTCACTCGGCCACTGGCCCATCAAAGTCCTCCAGAGGTCAGTGCTAATGATCTGTGGACTCGCATACATGCTGTCTGGCAAGCGGTTACCCAGGACACCATCCAACGCCTTTTCGATTTAATGCCACGCCGTCTAGAAGCTCTTATTGCAGCTCGCGGAGGCTTCACAAGATACTGATTTTTGCTAGTAAAAATTGTTGAATTGTTCTGAAAATGAAATCGCTTATGTACAGTCATATCGGTAAAGTGTGGTATAAATTTCATTCGAATTGCATGTTTCCTTCTTGGTGTTGCAATTTTCACAGGCCATAGTGGCTGGCTGGCTGACTGGTTTTCGAACTTTGAAGGATTTCCGTTAGTCTAGCTGACTGTTGTTATTTAACTACTGTTTTACGTTAAATGATTTTGAGATAATTGTTCGATGTCTTGAGTCTCTCATTGCGAAATTCGAGTTTATTAGAAGTTGATCTTTTCAGCATTTAACCCTTTAACGACCGTGACCCAAAAATCCTGTTTCACTCTAAATACCATAACGCCTGAAACTGTGTGTTGTTTCACACCTTTGTTCGATAACAACAATAGTGACTGAGATTGTCTCCTGCTGATCCATCATAGGTTGAGAAAATTTGAAGAACAACTTAGGGTAGGAAATCTGACTCACTTTAGACAGGCCTTTCGGGCGGCTACTGGCGTTTTGGGCGTTATGGTCCTTGAAGTGTTAAACAGTTACCAAGTTTGATATATTTGAAGAGTGTGTCACCTACAAGTGATGTTACAAATGTGCTAGTCAGTGCCTAAAGGACTAAATAAGACGTTGAAGTTTGAGAGTTCCGACTTATTACTTAACTGCTCGTTTAATCAATTTATGCTGAATTAAGAACATTGAGTATTAAGCTATCCGAGGACCAAGGTTTTCAATAATTAATCAAGCTTCACTTAATGTTGGTGTTCCAGTTAAACTGACTTTGCACATGTTGTTACACCCTTAACATCTAAGAACATCACAAACCTGACATTTCAGCAATGAAGAAAATTGCTCAGGTAAAGCCATGTCATTGGGAGAAAGGAGGAGTTGATTAATGACGTCTTAAAGGTAGGAGTCCGAGGAAACAGGCCACGCGGAAGAGAGAAACTGAGATATGTAAAATAATAGTTAATTTATTAATGTTTGTAGTAGTAATTATTATCTGCGCGGTAGTTTGTTTCCTTGTAGAACACTAAAGCTCTGAATCTGTTTGTTGCAACGTTAACTTCAGCTATTGGCTTCACCCTAAAACAACTAAGGTGTACTAAATTGTCTTAGAGTTTAGAAATGAAGAAATTTCGGGCTGTATTTGAAGTTAAATGACAACTGCCGTCCCAGCACCATCTCGAAGAGCTTCTTTCCGTTGAACCCAGACAACTTCAATGTTAGTTGCAGTTGACAGAATTAACCACGCATGAAGTAACTAATTAAGCACTTCCAGCTTACGACTATAGGTTGCATAACAAGGCGGTACTTACAACTAAATCCACTTCTTTATTGTCTCAAGTAGCCCGTCAACCTTTTAGATTTTCACTCAAATCAATATAATTTATTTGAGTGAAAATCTAAAATTTCAAGAATTGATTTCACTCAAATCAATATAATTGATGTGAGTGAAGGAGTGGTTCAAAATAATATCCAAATGGAATAATCCTCTCTGCTATTTAACAATCAGCAGTATACAGCTCTTCACTAGCTTTTACGTAATCTTAAATTTTATCAAGACACATATACACCGAGTGATTCCTGAAATATGACGACCCCTATCAAACGTGAATGCGGCCCGTTAACTAGAGGTCTGCATGGACCGGACTGGCCCGCCGAGACCGGGCCTTTTCCCAGACACTTACGACCCGGCCAGGTCGGGCCGGGCTGAGTCAAGTCGACCCATTCTATTTATCGCAATGGTATAGAATGAGAACAGTCCTGTTTCCCGGTTTCCTGGTGTGTTTAGCTGTTCCGCTGACTTTACTTACTTCCATGACATAGCCCAGGGCGTAATCAGAAAAGAAAGGAGAGACACTCACAGTGTTTTTACCAATCTACAGTACTAAGATGGTAAAACCATTTCGGTGCTTCTGGACAGCAAAAGATTCGACCCCAAGCGTGTGTATAGAGTGGGGTACAGAGAGTGTCTGCATTCAGGTGTGTGTGTGTGTGTGTGTGTGTGTGTGTGTGTGTGTGTGTGTGTGTGTGTGTGTGTGTGTGTGTGTTTATATGAGAGAGTGGGATGACATCGATTTTTTCTCCTATCCCTGATCACTATAGGAATTGACTTTTGTAGTGTTATAGCTTACTAGTTCAGAGAAAGGGAAATTCTGAACGTGCTTAATCTTCCTTTTTGTCTCTTTTTAAAGGTTATATTTTTCGATGATTGCCAAAGTTTAGTTAATATTTTTAGGCTTACATTCAAATAAATATTTTCAATATTATCTCATTTCATTATTTTATTTTCACATTTTAATAAAATTTAATAGAAAGACAAAATAATACCAAATGGCACATCACGGGCCGTGCCGGGCCGGGTCTAAGGGCTGCAATTGACAGGTCCGGGCCGAATACCTGATATTTGAAACGGGCCGGGCCGGGCTGGGCTGGGCTCACCGAATTTGGCCCGTGCAGACCTTTACCGTCGACCACGTGATTTCCGAGAAGGCGCGATTAGTCGACCGACATAGCATACAATGTATAAGGTGTGAGTGGAGCAGTAGGTTGTAAAATTCCGAGAGTGATGAGTAAACGGAAGGATTTATCGGACTTTGAGGAAGGACCGATTGCGGAGGCTCGGAGAGTGGGTGCCTCGATTTCCCAAACGGCTAAACAGGTGTGTTGTTCGCGAGCCGCCATAGTTAAAGTGTATCAAAACTGGCGTGAAAATGGTCAAACAACGACCCGGAAGCAAAACTGCAGAGGACAGCGAAAGGTTGACGTAAGATTTGAGCACTGGGTCCGACGACACGTACAGGTCAACAGACACAACACTGTTCAACAGTTGACTACCCAGTACTATACCGTGCAAATTAATTGGGACACTCTATTTTATTCTCAGAATTGTAATGTGATCGCCAGTTGATGTCGGAAACCCACGTAAACCGGTTTTATCAGCTGTGAGGTGGTGTGACTGTTAGAACTTGATAGTAAGAACGTGGTTTGACCAGTTTTAAACTGGAAATAGACACTTCAGCTTCAGTTGTGAGCTTTCGTGTGTGACAGGTGGATGTTAGTTTTTGCTCTCTGTGAGTACGTGTTGCTTTCGTGTATTGAAAAATGGATATTTCCCCAAGGAAGCGAGCAAAAATAATTGGTCAGAAGGATCACACTTCTATGACAGTGAGAGATATAGCTTCTGCAGTTGGTGTAGGCAAATCTCCGCATGAGATACTATTCTTGCCATAAGGAGAATAGTATCTCATGCGGAAGAAAACGAAAAACAACTCCACGAACCGATAAATATCTGATCAGAAATAGTAAAACTAACATCACAACCACTTATTGGCTAGTGGTTGTGATGTTAGTGATTAAACTGTGCGCCGTAGGCTTCTTGAAGTCGGCCGGAATGCATGAAGAATAACGAAAGAACAAAATTTGAATGCGAAAATGAAGATAAAACGTTTAGCATGGCCCAAAAAAAATAAATCATGGACACCTGACGACTAGAAAAAGGTAATTTTCAGTGATGAAACTTATTTATTTGTGCCGGGTTACCAAGCAAATGTCATTAGACGAAGCAACTGTGAACCCTTAAAACCTTAGCATCTCAAACAAACTATAAAACACCCTCTGAAACAGATGTTTTGGGGTTTTTTCACATCAAATGGCACTGGAAGCTTAGTTCCTGTTCAAGGTATGATGAATTCAGCTAAGTACGTAGAAATATTACAACGTAGGATTGTTCCATTCTTGCAAACTTTTGACGGGACATTTCAACATAACTTGGATCCATGTCACAATTCGAAATTGGTCAAGAATTTCATGCTGGAAAATCAAATTCATTTGCTTGATTGGCCTGGAAATTCACCAGACATACAAAAACTTGTAGAATATTTTGAAGAGACGTTTAAGTAAAATGGACTGTACAACCAAAGAACTCATGATAAGGAATGCTATAAAAGTATGGTTCCACGATTATGAAGTCAAAAATATGTGCACTAAATTAGTTTAGTCAATGCCAAAACGAATTCAAGAGGTCATTTCTGCTAAAGGAGGACATACTTCATACTAATACAGTGTATATCAAGACACAGAATGATAAAAAGGTATAGTTTTGGAAAAAAAGAGTGATTTTTTACTTTGTCTCAATTAATTTGCACAGTATACTACATTAGATGTCAACCCGGAACCGTATCTGTCATGATCATGTGTCGCACGCTCGCACGTAAGGGATATAACACCAGACGACCCCGTCGGCATCCTATCCTAACCACGGTTTATCGGTGCAAAAGACTCGCCTCGTGCAAAGATCATGCAAGGTGGGCGTCGCATGACTGGAAAAAAGTGTGCTGGTCTGACGAGTCGCGGTTTTTACGCTTTTCAACCGTAGGTTGAAGAAGCGTATGTTCTCCAGCTTTGTCTGTTTTTCCACTCGATAACTCGCGTAAAAATGGTTCGATTTCGATGAAATTTTAGTATGTGGTAGGGGACAACCTGGAGACGAATCCTATTGGAAATGGGGTCAAAGGTCGAAACATAGCAGCTGGATCCATTCCATCGCTCTTATGCGTCATATCTTACGCAAAAATGCTTCGATTGCGACAAACCTTTATCATGTTGTTCCGGAGGAATATTGAACCGGTTCTGTTAAATATCATCGAAACGGGATCAAAGGTCAGGGCACAGGAGTGAGGTTTATATCTTGAGTAAAAATGCTTCTATTGCGACACGACTTTAGTATGTTGTTCCGGAGGTGTACTGAACGAAACAATAGTCAGGGTAATGAGGAGGGTTTGTCTGGGCGCGACTTCTGGTATGTTGGAAAGCGTATCATAAACAATTATAATGAATAAACTCTTCTATCTAAGCTAATTATAATGAATAAAGCTTTCAACTAAGCTAAGTATAATGCTTCTGCTACTGAATTATATGCTTGTACTAAGCTTCAAATAGTGAATTCAAATGGTTGTTGTTACTAGTTAGTTAAGATCATGAATAAAGTCTCCTGCTAGTAGTGTAGTAATAGTATTGAACAAACTTATAACTGGTAGTAATGTTGTAGCAGTAATTAGGATGAATAAAGTCTTAACGCTGGTTGTTAATAGTAATAAACTAATGGCATAAACCTAACAGCCAGACAGAGATCTGACAAAAACTATGAATTGAGAAAGACGTACTTACGAAAAGCTCTTTTATTATGTAACTCTTGATCATCCAACGCACACACACAACTCGTTTCACAATAATGAAGAATCAAACTAATCACATAGAACGAAGCTCTCAGTACAACAACAACAACAAACTCTCTCCTTCACATAAACCAACGCTCTCCGTACAACAACAACGCTCTCTCAGATATCGCTGAACGCGCCTATTTATACTGGCTACCATAACTTCATGACTTACACTCATTGCCAGATCTCATTCAGCGGGTGAAATAACATCTCGTTCAGTAAGAAGATAATTTACATAGTAAAATAAAATAACCAGAGATAGTAAAATCAAAAGGAAAGTGAATATAGAGTATACGTTACACAATGCATGTCATGATTTTACTAACTTGTTTACTCCACTCCGTGGATGTTAGTGTACGTATTTGGCGCAAACAACATATAGTGCTCGATCCATTCTGCGTAGTCTCTACAGTGCAAGCAGGTGGAGGAGGTTGTATGGTGTGGGGCATGTTTATCTGGCAGGAACCTGAACTCCTGGTGCATGTGGAACAACGTATCGCTATCGTGATTTGCTTGCTAACTCTGTACCTCTGTACACCCAGGAATGTTCCACTTTTTCCCCGTATGGCGACGATGTCTTCCAAGATAACAGCGCGCCGAGCCACAGGTCCAATAATGTGCTATTCCACAGAAACTATGCAAATTAGTGGCGCAAAAAAGCAAAATTCAAGTCTACAATAGTTAAGTAAGCTCGAAACGGGAAAACATAAAATGAACAAGAGAAAGAGGAATATTGCATAAAGTGGGAAAAGTAAGGATAAAGTAAGATGACAGAAAGGAAAAGTTAAAGTATCTCGAAAAAGGAAAATATTAAATAAGCTCGAAAAAAGGATCATGTAAGTTGAATTGAAATAACGAAGACATTAAGCAATCCTAAAAAAGGAAATGGTTAAGCAAACTTGAAGATTAGGTCGAAACAAAAAATATTAAGTGCTGTGATAAAAAAGAATGTATCTCGTTAGGTGGGAGGAATAAGCAATGCAGAAAAAAGATCAAGATTCACTGAGCTGGAAATAGGAAAACTGGAAGAGAAAAATGTTCGTAGAGACTAAGTAAAGGGAAAGAGTAAATAAATTGAAACAAGAAAACTATCGAGTACGCTGCGAAAGAGTGTTCGTATCCTCCAAACTTTTTATTAGAGATCCTGAGGGGGTAAATACAAACAATGAAACATGTAATCATTTAAGGCATGATGATGAAGCACATTTCTTGTGATGGCTCTCAACTAGCTTTAAAGCGTGCTGCTTGATTTATCCTCAGAAAGGAAGAATTGAGGTTTTAAAACAAATTAACGAAATGCAAAAGTAAGAGAAACTCTTGCGGAAAACGCATGTCATCACCATAAAAGCAAAGACGAGCATTTTACTTACTTCCTTTTTTGTGACAAATGAGGGAAAGAAATTACTGTCTAAGTTAAAGAATTCAAAGAAAGACGGAACAATCGTGATTGCTTTCGGAAGAGCATACTATCTCTTACGAAGATAGCCATTAGACTAACACATCATCACGGGCTTATGATAAGACAGCAGTACATAGTCAAAAAACTCAAAAGATCCCCCATCCAAATAAGGAATAAATGAATTAAGGAACTCAGAGAAAGATAGAATCGATTATTCTGGAAAACACCTTACAAATTAGTAAATGAAAGGATGAGCTCTAGAATAAGAAATAGGTAGTGTAAAATATGAAAATGTAGCTAATGAAATGCAAAAATAGCAGGACATCACATCTGAAGTAGAGACGGAAAATGGACTGGAGAAATGGCAAGAATAGTATCTCATGCGGAGACGTCTCAAAAAGAAGAATACCTAAGCAGCAGTGATAGGAAGATGAAATAGTGAAACCGGCAGGGAAAAACTGGGTGTCGTACGATAGGAACAAAGACGGGAAAAACAAATGCCATATACCTTCGTCCATCAACGGATTGACAAGGACTTACAAGAAACAAAGCAGAATAATCCGTGGAAACAGTTTTTCTAAAAGATATTTGTCAAGGAGCTTGAACGGTAACCAAATTTCTGAAAAAATGTGGGTATTCAGGGTCACAGCGAAAGTTTATGTATCACGTAAGATGTACCGCTTTAAAAGATTTCCATGGTAATCTCTTCTCTTTTCTACACGTCAACGGCATAAGTAAGTAAACCTGAAATCACAGATAAATTCAATACTTAAATAAAATTTCATGGAAATACACGATACATTTTCTCCACTGTTATCAACAAAATGATAGCGGGATGTACATTTCAGCATCACATATTAATGGAGAACACTTTGGAAAGCCAAATAGGAAAGCTGCTTTCCTTTCATAACTTCAAACACAATTGTAAACACGGGGGTTGCCTGTTGCAAGAACATATCATTAGCAAAAGATTTTAATCGGAGTATAAAGATTGGATACAGTTCGGATTTTTCTTTCTTCTTTGTTGCCCAAAATTATGTTGTACCCATTCATACATACAATATAAGATGATGAATATATTATGAACACCCAAAAAATAAGGATTTAGTCGTGGGTATAAATACTCACCATAAGGCTACACTATGACATGTGGCTAAAAAGATATATGAATGGCGTAATGACTGCATAAAATGGAGAAAGAAGTACAAAACTGGGAAAAAAAAACCCGCACATTTAGATGGTCTTAGAACAAGTGTTTACCACTTGAGTAAAGAATAGAAGAAACTTGGCAACAAAAATTATGCAGTTCAGTAGATAATGCAGGAGAATAGCCTTCCAGCTCCATCTGCATGGTAATGAGAGAAGAAAATGAGGAAGGAAGTAGTATTACCGATGCCATGAGACAGCTGTTTATAAGTCTGTACCATCAGGTAGAATCGAAGCATTAGTCAGAACCAACAGTTAGAGTAGACGCATCACAGTTCATCAGCTGGTGGACATAATACATATTCAAATACATAGCAACAAGAATTATGCCCAAGAAATTGAACTATATGGAATTTGTTCTGCGTGCAACAAAGCCAAGGCCGTTTTTTGAAATCTAACTACTGCAGCTTTGCTGCTGGTTTACGAAGCAGTAAACCTGAACAGTGGAGAACGATAAACGAATCCCGTGGTCTTATAAACAATTTTTTTCCATAGTTTCCACGGATGCTGAAACCAAAATGTAGTGTCCGTCCCACGAATCTATGGACACATACTGATTTAATCCCCACTGTTCAATATGTTTGGATGAAACTGGTTAGCAAGGAGTGAGCTAGGACCTTTCTACGGGTGCTTCACTTTCGGGAAGTATGTGTGCGCCTCACCTTGATGACTAGGTGCTTTCCACGGTGAATCATATTTTCAGTATGCTACTATGGTTTCTAATGCCCCTGCATAAGAGCGCTGGATTCTGTCATACTATGGGCAGTGGCATAGAAAGAATGATACCAAATTTCAGTACCTTCCCTTGACTGCCAGATCTTGGGAACTCAGTCCAATCAATTATCTTTTGATGGGATTGGGGGCCGGGCCATTCGATAGAACGAACCACTTAAACCGAGAAAACTTTGGTCCAGTTCTGTGAGTGAGTTGGAAGTCCATGTTGTAGACGGGTAAACAAAATGTAATCCCAGTTGTTTACAATATGTGTATGGAAAGCGTTAAGTGTCAGTGTTATAGTTGTGATCACCGCTTTCGGGAGGATGAACAAAATTTTAAAGTTCCCAAAATGGTGTCTAAACAAATGACATAATGGCTGTATATACCTTTCTGTCTAGGAAGGCTCAATAGAAATGCCATCATACTTCTTTCACTCTTTTCAATCTGACTCGATCCACTGGTATACGAAAAGGTATCCTCTACTTCTGTCCACGTCTTCTGTATTTAGCATTTGATCTCTATAAGCCCCTTCCTACAGCTCTTTATATCTCACCCAAATATCTTTTTCTGAGCCTTCAACTTTTCTGTTGCGCCAGTGCAGGATTCTACAGTATATTATCATTCAACGTGACCACCTTCCATCATTCCGTCAAGCTAGGTTACTTTCCCAACTTCATTTCATTCGTTTGTATTACACTTCTATTACATTTTACTGTCTTAATCAGGCATTTCCATTTCAACCTTTCAAGTCATACCTGACATTATACTTTAGGTAACTTCTGCTTTTCTGGATTGCTCTACATTTTTTGCTCGTGGCTGTCCAAAGCATGTCACGATTGATAGCATGCGTTGACTGGCAACCGTCCTCTTGAGTGAAATACGTATCGTCATCACACATCGTTCTCAATCCACTGCTGGGTGAAGGTATCCCCCAAGTCTCTTCCACAACTCTCTCTTGAGAAGCTCTCTTCCATATTACTCTGGCATGGCATCTGCCATGGGGTATTATTTTGGGTCTCTTACTGTCCCTTGGTATTCAGTCTGTTATTTTAGTTGTACAACGGGGTTCAGTCCTAGCAATAAGTCGAGCCGATTGCCATACGAGGGTCTTTACTTTGATCATGATATCGTCCACTCTTTTGAGTTTCCTGGTCCATGAGTTCCTTTTTCTATCTTTCTTGGTTACAACACGCATGCAACTCTCAATGCTTCTTTGCTACAGCGGGAATAGCATATCTTGTTCAAGGGTAAATCATAAAATAAAAGCATTTTTGTTGCACTTCCGAAAGAAACAATGTGAAACGTAATACGATTTTGGAACTTTCCACAAATTTCTTATCCCCACTGGAAGAGAAGGTTTTCGGCTGTCTCTGAAGGCATGTATGCACCACTAATTTTACATCTTCATCACTACCAAACCGCTGACCACGTAATACTTCTTCAAGAGGACCAAAAATATGAAATTCGCTTGGTGTGAGTTCCGGGATGTAAGGTCGATGTGGAAAAACTTCAAAATTTAAGTTTTGGATTGTTGCCATGGTTGCAGGCTTTGTATGGGGTCGATCATTGTCGTGGTGCAAAAGAACAGAATTTGACAACAATCCCTTTCTTGTGCTGTGAATTGCTCTTTTCAGCTTGTTAGTAAGGTAAGCATTTCTGAAAGTGCTGCACTGCTATTTTCAGGTGTTCTTGATAATGTTCCAACCTAAAGCCGTACATATCACAAAACAAGGGTAGCAAAATATTTTCTGGCAGAAGGAACACTTTCGTACTTTTTTCTCCTGTGGATGAAGCATGTTTCCACTCCATGTGGCTTGCTGTTAGTATCAAGATGGTGCCTTCAGGTTTGGACTCTGGTGAAAATCCTTTCTGTAAAATTGGATCTTCTTAATAACACTGAAATACTGGGTGGAAATTTCTATACTCTGTTGTTTGCGTTCATCGGTCAGCTGTTTTGGCACACACATGAAACACAGTTTCTTGCGTCCTAAGTCGTCATGAGATATTGCATTAGTAGAAACATAACTTATGTCTAACAATTTAGCCATAGCACACACAGTAGTATGTTAGTCTTCTTGAAGGAGAGAGTTCAAACCATTGACATGGTCATGGCTTTGTGACTTTGACGGGCGCTCTGATCGAGATTCGGCAGTTAGACTTGTTCTGCCAGATTTAAGCATCCCTGCCCATTCGTAAACTATTAGGTGTACAAATAAGTTTAAAAGCGTTTTTTGTGTTATAACGAAGTAAATTTCTCCGTCATTTCTGTCCACGCCAGGATTCAAACCCGGGTCCCCTCATTCCGGAATAAGTTGCTCTACCAATTGAGCTACGCGGACGTTGATTCTAATTGCTATCTGCCTTCATGTCGTGTGCGTCCTGCTGGCAGGTACGTCACATCTCCTGGTATACGTTACATCATCTCCCCCTTATTTTTTTTTTTATTTTTTTTGAAGTGCTGGAGAAGGAATTCTCTGATTTTTCCTATCTCGCGGTGTGGAAATAACATCACACCAATGCGAGATTTTGAACGGTCGGGTCATCCATATAGTTCGGGCGCCAATATAACGAAGTAAATTTCTCCGTCTTTTCTGTCCACGCCAGGATTTGAACCCGGGTCCCCTCATTCCGGAATAAGTCACTCTACCAATTGAGCTACGCGGACGTTTATTCTGATTCCTATCTGCCTTTATGTCGTGTGCGTCCTTCTGGCAGGTACGTCACATCTCCTGGTACGTTACATCATCTCCCCCTTATTATTATTATTATTTTTTTTTTCGAAGTGCTGGAGAAGGAATTCTCTGATTTTTCCTATCTCGCGGTGTGGAAATAACATCACACCAATGCGAGATTTTGAACGGTCGGGTCATCCGGATAGTTCGGGCGCCATTATAACGAAGTAAATTTCTCCGTCATTTCTGTCCACGCCAGGATTCGAACCCGGATCCCCTCATTCCGGAATAAGTCACTCTACCAATTGAGCTACGCGGACGTTTATTCTGATTCCTATCTGCCTTTATGTCGTGTGCGTCCTTCTGGCAGGTACGTCACATCTCCTGGTACGTTACAGTATGACTTATACCGCTAATTTACATATCCGACATTCCCCCGCGTTGTTGTCATGTGACCGTAACTGGTTCAGAGTATAAAATGTGACACAGAAGTTTGCCCAACAGTCAAACGCACTTGCACACCGGTAGGTGAAAGACGGCAAGCGATACTGCATTTATTCCACACTGCATTCGTTACGAATTTCATCAAAAAAAAGTGCTGCAAAAAAGCATGTGCATCGATCTGTTCTATTCTGGGGGAGAATATTCTATCGAAAAGCACCTGTGAGTTTTGGTTTAGACAGTTTAAAGCAGGTGATTGTGATGTTAGCGATCGAGAACGTAGTGGCGCCCCGCAGAAGGTTGCACATGAGGAACTGCAAGCATTGCTGGATGAAGATTCGTCTCAAACGCAAACAGAACTAGATGAACAACTGGGGTAACTCAACAAACAATTTCCAATCGTTTACGCGCAATGGAAAAGGTTCAGAAGGAAGGAAAATGGGTGCTACATGAATTGAGCCAGAGGAACAAGGATGAGTGCGTCATGAAGTGTTTGAATCTGTTTAATAAACAACACAGAAAGTCTTTCCCGTGGAAAATCGATACGGTTAATGAAAAGTGGATGTGACGCGACACTCTCAAACGCAAAAAACACTGGGTAAACCCTGGTGAAGCAACGACTTCGACACCGAAACGCAATATTCACTCCAAGAAAGATCTTCTGTGCACCTGGTGGGATATGAAGAGTGTGCTCTATTACAAACTATTGGAACAGGGTCAAACTGTTACTGCTGATTGCTACAAGGAACAATTGCTGCGATTGAACCAGGAAATCTGTCAAAAACGTCTATTCACAGCCAAAGGATTGCGTCCCATGAAATTACTGCACGACAAGGCTAGGCCGCATGTCGCGAAATCGGTCAAGGAAACGTTATTGACCCTTGGCTGGGAAGTTTTGGAGCACCCGGCGTATAGTCCCGACATAGCCCCTTCAGACTATCATGTGTGTCAATCGATGCAAGATGGTTTGTCTGCTGAACGGTTCCGGACATGTGACGAAGTGAAAAAACTGGATTGACGATTCCATCGCGTCACACGACGAAGTATTCTTCATGGCTGGAAACCGTCAGCTGCCCGACAGATGGCGGAAGATCATAGATAATGACAGCGCATATTCTGATTCGTAAAGGTATTGTTGTTTTCTCTCAAATTACATGTTGTGTTGTCTTAAAACGCTTTAAAACTTGTTTGTGCATTTAATATATTTCTGGCCCATACCCTTATTACCACAGTATGTTACTGTTCTGCTGTAAATTTAAAAAGGCTTGACCCCTTCTGCCCAAAACAACCGTATCACTGCCCGCTCTTGAGCAGCGGGCTCCCATGTTTACGCACTTACCGCCGAGCAAGACTGACGTGTAGCGTTTAGTGATGCAGGAGCCACTTTACCAAACTGCTATTACGTCGTATTAACGTTGGTCTGTTGCCGTCGTTTTCGGTATCAGTTTAATTCACAAATTGCCTATACTTTTTTATTTAGTCTCGTACTTCTATGGAAAATTCTTCATATTCCGTTACACTATAAAATCATCGCACCTTACACTTATCAAGACAATGACGTATTCAAAATACTTTCTTGATTTGCTAGGTCGCAACTACGCGTTCCTGTATATTTCTAGATGTTTGCTATTGATATGTTGCTAACCGCACGAAACACCAATTCTCGTCAAATCACAGAAACTCAAACACACAGCTTATGAAGCGATCACTGGTTGGGAAGGTAATTTTTCTGGACACCGTCTGTTGTTTCAATCCGGCACCAGGACCTTGCAAACCTTCTTACTTGCCATTTACCCTAATGCATGGCCTCTATAGTAAGCCGTTTTACCCAACATTTGTTCTAGTGCATAGGCCTAAACAGAATACAAATGCTTATCTGTAAATATAAGATCTCCCAAAAATTTACATCAGCAGTAATTGTAAAATAAATAGAGTTAATATGAAAATAGAAGATTTTAGCGTAGCTGAGATTTTAGTAAAAGCAGTTATTTCTTCATAAATAATTCAAACAAAGATCTTCGCTCTTTCCACGTTCATAAGTGAGTCACGGAAAAATTCTCATTGGCCGCCACCGGGAGTCGAACCCAAGGTCTTCCAGTTACGCGCCGGATATGCTTCCGCTACACCACAGCGGCCTCGAATTCCTCCAGACTCACACATGCTAACTGCCAAGCCAAGTTGGCAGGTTGCTTCTTGGAGCCCCGCGCAATGCTGGGGATTCACCAAAGATGGTAAGCAGCAACTGAAAAAATAATTAGAAGGCAGTAGCGGAAGCATATCCGGCGGGTAACTGGAAGACCCTGGGTTCGACTCCCGGTGGCGACCAATGAGAATTTTCCCGTGACTCACTTATGAACGTGGAAAGAGCGAAGATCTTTGTTTGAATTTCCTGGTCCACGTTAAATGTCTGTATTAATTATTCATTCGCCATCTAATTATTTCTTCAGTTGCTGCTTACCGTCTTTGGTGAATCCCCAGCATTGTGCGGGGCTCCAAGAAGCAACCTGCCAACTTGGCTTGGCAGTTAGCATGTGTGAGTCTGGAGGAATTCGAGGCCGCTGTGGTGTAGCGGAAGCATATCCGGCGCGTAACTGGAAGACCCTGGGTTCGACTCCAGGTGGCGGCCAATGAGAATTTTTCCGTGACTCACTTATGAACGTGGAAAGAGCGAAGATCTTTGTTTGAATTTCCTGGTCCACGTTAAATGTCTGTATTAATTATTCATTCGCTTTATAAATAACTAACGACATCAACAAAATGTATATTAACTGATGCATGTTAATTCAGATGTTTTACTGACCCTTGCAAAATAATGAAATTAATGTATTGAGCTCTAAAGATTTCTTTCTACAGCAGCAGAGCAGCTGCTTTCCTCAGGTCGCAGAAACCGATAATAGTATAAGAAAAAGATTCCTTTTGTGTAAGACGCATGGGTAAATAAAAGCCGATGATGAGGAACACCCAAAGGTAATGTTAGCATGCTATTGGTATATCTATGACGACTCGTTGTGATATGTGATTCCATCATTCCCAGATCGCCCTTCACTGATCTCGCTTTCCTCATGCGCAAACTTTCTGCCTCTCGTTCAAAGAAAATCATGTTAGGAAAGTTAATTATCTCCTGCTGGAGATGCACTTTGTCAAGGAAACAATAATCCGCTATTCTAATGAGCAATGGTATTGCATATGAATGTTTACTCAGACAGTACAGACATATCCCGATGGCATATATTTCTTTCAAAGTACCAAGTGTTTGTCGAGCATGCTTGATATACATGTACATAGCATGGACGATGATATTTTTACTTTTTAATCGGCGGAATACTAAGAAAATTACCGATGCTGTAGAAAAAGCGTGAATTATTTCGAGTTCTGAGCCAGAAAAAATTAGCTGTAAAAACCACGAAAAATTTTTGCAAAAGATTTATCTGACCATGCAAAATTGCTGTGCTTCAAAACTGAAAGATGTCGATAGAGGTGTTATAATACAGAGCTCTGCCAATTTTTTATGAACAAGCATCTAAACAGGATCGATACTGCTAACATCGTAGATATTTGAAAGTGACGTATGTGTCCTGATACAACTATCTCACGCAAAATTGACTCATCCTATAGTTCAGCACATTGTGCGTGTAATTGCTGCAAGTCCTACATTCATGTTATTAACATATGTGCTCAGAGAATCGAACTGCATGTAGTTTGAAAGTCAGGCAGTGACTGAATACTTTAGTCTTCCGACGTATCATACTGGAACGGAAACTGTAGTTAAAGAAACTACGAAACCCAGAACAGAGCTTTGGAAATGTGTTGAATGTTCTAATAAATCGTGTTATTCACTGTCACTGGAAAAATAGGAGATTGGTTATTGCCATATCACAAGCCATGAACCCATCCAATATAACTTTCATTGCTCGAGGTACTTCAGAGAGAATAACTGCTTCGAGTGTTTCTCCATGTCTCTGACTGAATCATGTAGTGCCTTTGCTCATGCTCCTACCGTTCCGGGAATCATTATGTCTTCTCAACAACAATGTCTTTTCCAACGAGGCACCATGTCATCACGTGTTGCAGGCCGATAAAGCAGTGGTTAACCATTCTCGGATCGCGTGGAACCCGTTGCAGGGATAGGAAACGGAATTTTACCCTTCTACCTGGCTAGATCTCTTGTAGCGGCACAGAATATTCCCTTCGATTTCACGTATCCCACCATATTTAACTCGTCTCCTTGTCCAGCTATAGAGTGTAGATGGATGGGTATGCCAAATATATACAATAATGGTACCTTCATTTGGTGTATGAAGCATGTAAACTAGAAAAGACTTTTATTGGTGGTCAAAAAGGGACCAGATGAATTCCGAACATGTTCACAATGAGTCTTGTACGGAGTATCCAATAACTGCTAATCTAGTTCTGATTAATCTAGTGTCGATTCGCCCAAAGGGCTATTGGAGCTATTGCTTCATCCAAGAAGCAATAGCTCCAATAGCACGATTCGTCCAATGATGCATTTAACAGATGATTAAAAGTCCAATGGTAGTTTTAACCTTCCTCAAAAGAACCCTTAGACGAATCGTATATTCAGTTTATTTTAACCTTCCTTTTCCGTTGACCTTCCACTTATGCAAAATTTGGTTGCTCCTCATTGTATTTTCCATCCTGAATGTTACGTCTGAACTCCCATAAGTTTTTCTTCTAAATCTCTGCTCTGAAAATCTTTTTACATCAGATATCTTCTTCTACGTGGAATGTTTTTGTGTACATTTCAGATATTTTTAAATGCACAGTTCCGTTGGTAGGAACACATGCTCTTTTTCATACCTATGTGGTATAACGAAGTAAATATCTCCATCACTTTTTGTCCACGCCGAGCAACGAACCCGAGTCCCCTTATTCCGGAAGAAGTCGCTATACCAACTGAACTACGTGGACGTATCATCATCGCTGCTATCTGCCTTTATCTCATGTGCGTCCTGCGGGGCAGGCACGTCACAGTGGCCTGAAACAAAATCGATTGAAAAGCAAATCTTTGCTGCGAAATGATTGACCGTGACTAACAATCTGCTGGCATTTCTTATGGCATCGGGCTCCATTCCCTGTGACGAATATGTTAATACACTGCTGGACAATTGCTAAGGACGGATCATAAACGGCTATATAGCGCATAAAAAAGTAAGTGTGGTTAGATGCCAAGTGAAATAAAATAATGTCAGAATGCTAGGACATTACAAGAAAGACAATTTATTGTGCTCAGAAATCCAGAAGACTTTGGAACGTGTTCAATTGACAAACATGCCATTTTGTGCAGAATACGTAAACGTGAAAAAAAATGCAATTACCGTCCGCAGGCGTTCCGGCGTAAGATGCAAATACGGGATATGGCTACCATGGAGGGCGATGCAAGATTCCACACGTCGTGTCATGCTTTGCACAACATTATCAAGTAGCTGTTGGGGTAATTTATCCCATTCCTCTGTTAGTGCACGGATGAGGGTGTCCTTGTTTATTGGAGGGCATTGGCGACCAGCAAGACTCCTCCCCAAAGCATCCCACACATTTTCAATGGGATTCAGATCTGGAGAACGGGCTGGCCATACGAGGCGTTGAATATCCTCGCTCTCAAGACACTCCTGGACAGCGACTGTTCGATGACATGTTGCGTTGTCGTCCATTTAAATGAATCTATCACCGACAGCACCACGGAACATGCGAACATGAGGTAGCAGAACATCATTAATGTATCGTTGGCCATTCATAGTCCCAGTTGGAAGCACATAGAGGGACGTACGGCCATTGATCATGATGCCAGCCCATACCATGACACTACATGTCGGATATCGGTCCCTTTCCTGTATGTTTGCTGGACAATATGCAGTACCACTATCACGCCAGATCAGTTGTCGTCGACAATCAGACGATAGACTGTATCTACTCTCATCTGAGAAGAGGATAGCAGACCAGTCGTTATCAGTCCAATTGCGATGTTGATGTCACCATTGCAAACGGGCGGTACGGTGACGTCTGGACAATGGGATGCACACAACAGGACGGCGGGCGTATAGTCCTTCTTTATGCAAACGTCTGGCGACAGTTTTTCGGGAGATCCACTTGCCAGTAGCAGCCATAAACTGATTTGCTACCTCACTAGCTGTGCTGCGCCGGTGTCTTTTTCTTGATAGCACTATGTACCGATCTTCTGCAGGTGTCGTACTGCGAACACGACCTCCCCGTGGCGTTTGCTACACTCTCCATTTGTTTGATATGATTTCCAAAGCCCTGAAACAACACTGTGGCTAACGTCGAACTCCCTGACAACATCTGTTATTTTTCGCCCTTCTTCAATCTTGCCAATAATACGGCCACGCGTAAAATCATCTAGGTGATGTCGGGAAGACATACTGAAAATTGCAAGTTCGTCAATTGACTCTTTCCCTTTCAACTTTGCGTTTGAACAACAACGGTCACTACGCGTCAAATCCTTTATATCTCTTATCAGCGCTATGACGTCACGAACAAGTTCGGCAATCCAGAATTTGCATACGCACAACACGTCTTACTGTATCCCGCACTTATGCTAATTTCCAAATTTTCCTGTCCTCCATTTTGTGGTTGCTATTGTTGCTGTTGTCATCCGTCCCTAGCAATTGTCCGGCAGTGTAGATATCATAAACCCTAAAATATAAGATTTCTTATTTCAAAAAATGTTTTCTCATTTGGTTCAAAAGACGTCCTTCTTATATTCCAAAAATCAGGCGACAACCCTTTTGTTATGTGGTCTTTTTCCATTCAAATAAAAGATATGTACAGTGGACCAAACTTTTGGGAAGTGTGTTATTGAGACAAAAACGAGGGGAAATAATGGAAAGACAGTGTTGAACAGAAATGACTTTTTATTTTAAATGTATAACTTTGCCCTTAGCCTCAATATTGGCATCATTATGAGCATGATGATTTTAAGAGAAGAGTTCAAGTAAATTTCATCACCACTTACTGTTAAAATGGATGGGCTTTATTAAGTTTATCAGTAAGCTGTTCATTATGTGCCTGCACTTAATTTACGACATTATAAGAAAATATTATAACCAATCTGCTAAAATTCTCAGGGTAACAGGAAACGAATCACTGCTTTCTACTTTCACTCTGCCATTTTCTCACGGACGACAAATAGTTACGAAACGGATTATTTTGAAAAATGAACTACTGGAGAGGCATAAAAGTAAAGATGGAGTCTGCGACTCCTCGACAAAGTTAATGTTATAAAACAGTGTGACGTACCTGCCAGCAGGACGCACACGACATAAAGGCAGATAGGAATCAGAATAAAATGTCTGCGTAGCTCCGTTGGTAGAGCGACTTGTTCCGGAATAAGCGGACTCGGGTTCGAATCCCGGCGTAGACCAAAAATGACGGAGAAATTTACTTCGTTATAATGGCGCCCGAACTATCCGGATGACCCGGCCGTTCAAAATCTCGCATTGGTGTGATGTTATTTCCACACCGCGAGACAGGAAAAATCAGAGAATTCCTTCTCCAGCGCTTCGAAAAATAAAAATGTGTGATGTTGCATTCCACACAGCAGATTGACTGGGAGTTCTCAAGTGCACGTTCTACAGTGGATGGCTGCCTTCAACGATTCATGGTCACGGCTGACCCGTGGGCCATGCCCCCGGCCCTCTTTCGGGGGGGGAGATGTGACGTACCTGCCAGCAGGACGCACACGACATAAAGGCAGATAGGAATCAGAATAAAATGTCTGCGTAGCTCAGTTGGTAGAGCGACTTGTTCCGGAATAAGCGTACTCGGGTTCGAATCCCGGCGTAGACCAAAAATGACGGAGAAATTTACTTCGTTATAACAGACTTTAACCATTTCTCCAACAGAAAGTGTTTTGCTGTGTACTTGTATATACTTTATCACTTACATGAACAGTAATTTGTAAGTAACATTTTAAATTTATGAAATTTAAAATTTTGCAAATATTGGCAGTCTGAATTTATTAATTGTTAATTCAATTGCAAGCTATTCTAATTAAAGACTTAAATATTTACGTAATTAGTATCTTATCGTAGAATCTGGCTGGAACGCTAATTCTATTGATCAAAATATTATTTGGAACCGTTTTAAGGGGGTGAGCAAATCAGCACGTTATTCCATCCATCTATCTCGTCCGCCCATGGTGGGTTTAGGCCCGCAAAGACGACTATGCACCCTTGAGGGGTTACTGGCAGACTAATGCACCCGGCTTGCCATTTTTTTTTATATTGGAGGTTTAACGACCACCGTGAGCAACTCAATGGGCTATAAGCAGTAGCCCGTCCCTAATTTAGGGTCACTGGTTCCAGGGAAGGAGAGAGCCAGTGCCGTAAGACAAACACAACATCCATGCCTCACCGGGATTCGAACCCAGACCCCTTCGGACGAATGATCAGAGGCCAACGCCTTAGACCACTGCGCCACCGGGGCGGCTATGCACCCTTGAGGGGTTACTGGCAGACTAATGCAGCCGGCTTGCCATTTTTTTTTATATTGGAGGTTTAACGACCACCGTGAGCAACTCAATGGGCTATAAGCAGCGCCCGTCCCTAATTTAGGGTCACTGGTTCCAGGGAAGGGAGAGAGCCAGAGCCGTAAGACAAACACAACAACCGTGCCTCACCGGGATTCGAACCCGGACCCCTTTTTGGACGAATGATCAGAGGCCATCGCTTAGACCACTGCGCCACCGGGGCGGCTTTTTGCCATTTCTCTGCTGCATACGCATAACAGACAAATGTATCCGACGCCGACTTCACAGAGAACCATCTACGCATTCGCGTAGCACATTATTAACTTCCTAAAATTGTACTTTCAATTTAAATTCGAAAAGGCTGCGGAATCGCATAATTTTCACAAGCCCATAAGGCCAGTGGATAAAATGGCCATTGCACGAAATTTCATGATTATAGATTGAGCGAGGCATGCCACTGGGCTAATCGTATCAGTCAACGAATGGGTATTGGACCAACCGGGATTAGACCAATTGTTCCCTTTGGACTAATCGACGATACGATGACTGGTTCAGAAAGCATGCAGCAGACATGCTGCACAAGGTTTGCTCTGTAATTCGAACTAATGGTGACCCAACAACATATGCACTCAGTGAATAAAACATAAAAGATACGGGTGATGGACAGTTGACATGGGCATCCCCTCCGCAGAATAGAACAGTCCCAAACGGGATGCAGGGTATAAATAGGCGGAGAGCAGGGCTTCGTAACAGTGAATCGCAATCAAAGAGCATGGGTAAACGTGCTGGTATGAGTAACTTTGATGGTGGATGCATTGTTGGCGCAAGAAAGATGGGTTATTCTATCGCCGGTAAGAACCCTAGGGTTTCCGAAGGCAACCATATCAAGGATGTACCGCGAGTATATCACCGACGGACGTACCAGCGCTCAGAGAGCAAACGGTGGCCGACCACACGCCACTGAAGAGCACGGTCAACGTTTACTACCCAGGCTCATGCAGACCGATCGCATGGCCACGGCTGCCGAAATTACATCCAGGTTAAATGTCGGAGGTATCAGCAGCGTCAGTGAGCGAACGCTACAGCACACGCTTGGTAACTTGGTCTTCGTAAGCCGACGTCTTACCCATGTGCCATTGCTGACTGCCCGCCATAGGACATTACGCCTTGCCTGGTGCCTGGAACATCAAAACTGGACCTCTGCAAAATGGCGCCGCGTCGTGTGGTCAGATGAATCCCGTTTCCAGCTGTACCGAGATGACGGGTGCAGGTGTGGCGCCGACAGCATGAGGCCATGGCCCCGTCATGCCAGGGCCCTGTGACGGTTTGGCGAGCCTTCTCATGTGACACATTAGGGCCATTAGTGTGTTTGGAGAGGTCCTTAACCACTGCCCACTACCAACATGTGCTGGCTGATCACCTAGCCGCTTTCATAGCCTTCGCGCGTCTTGCGGTCGATGGCCTGTTTTAGAAGGATAATGTGCCGCCCCACCGAGTTACAGCATGGCTTGAGGAACATTTATCTGAATTTGGAACCCTCCAGTGGTCCCTGGGCTCAAACCCTGTGGAAGCTCTCTGGGATGCCGGGGAACGGAGCATGAAATCCATAGTTATTGGACCGACGTCTCGGGCGGATTTGTGGACAATGCTGCAACACGCATGTCTGGCATTACTTCCTCTGGAATCCCTCCAGTTTGTGTTGGAGTCGATACCTCGGCATTTACAGGCCGTTGTTCACGCTAGAAGAGGACCAACAGTCTATAATGTAGGTATCTGTGTTTTGTCCTTTGTTTGTATTTAAGTGTTCATAAAAATGCACCACACGGGGAATTTTGACGGAAGATTTTATGTTCTCAAACATGTTGATAACATGCATTAATTAAATTTTCTGAAAGAGAGATGGGAAAAGTTTTGAGAAAGTGAGAAAATAAAATTAAAAACGAAATATTCATAAATTTTATCAGAACCGGAATGGTGTTATGTGCAATGATTGCGCATTTTGTTAAAGCACACTTCTTGATCTAGATAATACCACAGCATAACGGAATGCACAAAACAAGACGAAATGTACCACACATGTTTACAAGTGGGTGGGGAAGAAGTGATTTAATTTCTGAGGGATTACAGGAATGCGGTGGGAGACATTATAATATGGTCTGAGTTAGCAGGTCGGATGACCACCATGCGGGACAATACATTTGGCAACATGACGTGGCATCTAGTGTGAAGTCCCCGAATGGTGTCCTGAGGCATTGCTCGCCATACGTCGTTTACCTGTGTCCATAATTTATCGATATTGGTGAGACGTTCAGGCGTCTGTCAGTGACATCCCACACGTTTTCTCTAGGGTAGGAGTCTGGGTATCGCGCTGGCCAGGTTAGAACTGCACACCTTGTAGAGCAGTGTCTGTGGATGTTGGCAGTGTGCGAGCGTGTGTTAACTTATTGAAATTAGGCATGAGGGATACTACAGAGGTATGGAAGCAAAATGGGATGCAGCACCTCATCGATTAATCGACATGCGGTCATTGTACACATTATGTGTACGATAGGTGAACTGTTGTTAAAACTGATAGCTCCCCAAACTACGGCATCAAACGTAGGAGCTGTATGACGCTCATGGATGGCAGAAAGATTAGATAGGGGACCATGTTTTCTTCCGACTTTCAATCGGCGATCATCGCTGCTGAGACAGAGGCGAGACTAGACACTGAATACGATACATTTCCACTCGTCCCTTCACGTATGTCTGGTACGGCACCACGCAAGGGAAACTTGCTTCGGCCAATATGCGATTCACAGTCTGTGTCGATAAGGAATTTCCATAGCTGCTCATGCATCTCTTCCAATTTTGTCCGCTGGTTGTGGGGCGGTCACACGATCGAGATGTTTGGACGTCTGTCTATGTGCGCCATTCCCAGTACGGTGACGCAGGGACCAACTAGTCGTACGTAGCGCCATAGTGATACCTTTGGTAAAGGTGTCCATATAATGGTAGGATTCCCGACGACATTTCCGAGGCCTTATCGCTTCTTACAGGTGCATTAGCCATCGGGATCACTCCGATGAAGTGGTCGTCACACTTAGTTGAGGGCGACAAAACTTTGCTATGACGAGCTGTTTTTCGCTTTTGTCTCCATCTACCACATGATTGGTTCGCAACTGCGAAAATTAACCTATCCCAACTTTCGCGACAGATTCCCACCAATTTGCATGGCGATTCGGTAAATACTTCTGGGTGTGGCATTTTCTATATCGAGCAGTGTACTACCTAAAAAAATTGACTTTATACTGTGTATTGTTAAGGAAATTGGTAGCCATGTTCTTCATTTACGGGAGAGAGTAGCTGATTTAATTTACTTTTGTAAAGTTACAGATCATTCCATCTAGATAAACTTGTTTTTCCTTTTGAAAGTCCGACCAAAAATAATCGTTTTGCGTCTGTTGCGTGTTTTTATGCTGGACATTTGGTTGTACTTTTTACCCCATCTCTAAAATGCGTATGGCAGTTCCTAAAGCTGGAGAATAAAAAACTAATTAAAAATTATTTTTGCGTTGGATTCCACTATCTATGACCAGCATTTTGTTTTGTTAATTACCATGCACTCTTATCAGATATAAAATTTCACATGCGCACAAATGTTTAATGATTACTATATTTTACCCTATCACACGCTGTTTTGGGTCAAAATGCCTGTTTAGGCCACCTAAAAATTCGCAGTTAACCCTCTTGTTCAATTCGTCAACCAACAGCCGTCGGATATCGAGTCACTTTACCTAATTCGTCTGCCAGAAATGTTGAAAATTACATTCCGTGCGAACAAAATACTACAATTCGACACACATTTCTTTCGCTGATAAAAGTAAAAATGTTACACTCAATTCAGTAGCGAAATTCCAGTTGTCAAACAAAGTTTTTCCTTACATTCCCCGAAGTCTTGAGGATTTGAAAGGTCAAAAGCCGTGGGAAAGTATTTCGCCGTCAACCTATCCCCCATGATCTCTCTACCAGTGAAATGTAACTCCTGGGAGGCAGCGTTACCTTCCTAGGGTCTGCTTTTATTTTGTGAACCTCTCATTTGGCCAACACCAGAAACTTTTCACTCTACTTTTTCTAGTACCTTCCATTTTCTTTTCGTTTACTATGAAGCATAATGTATGTCATCTTATTTTTCACCGCTGTGACCACTAGTTTCTATGTTAGCTACATAGTGACGAAAATAATTTAATGTTTTCCCCAAAAGCAGAAAGATGAAGATACAAACAAAAGAAATAAATCACGTCAATGCTACGATTCTTTTTGTTCCTTGTAAACATTTTGCCCCAGTTTTTTTATTTCAAACGGCAGAATGGATATTTAGAAAAACTGGCAATTTTTTTAGTGTGAAGAAAGGAATAGTGACCACGAACATCGGCATCAAATATGGCGGCTGTCCGAGTCAGCAGCCGATGATGATGATGATGATGTAAGGGTTTGAGTTAATCGTCTTTCGTGCATAAATTACTCTGAAATTGCAGCACCCAGGAGGACAGGTAGGTGGAAGAGTTTTGCCGATACATGCAAATGATTAAAATACGGCACCAATTGCGAGCAGAACATTCGTCTGATATAAGCATAGACGTAGACACCGTGGGGTTCAAACGGTGAGGATGGCCTTATTGTTAGAACAAGCACCTACCGACCAGATGGTTGAGGTTTCGATTCCAGCCAGGCTGTGCTGAACCACAAAACATCCGCTGTGTGTTGGATAGGCAAGCTAGGTCATCGGACCATGGAAACAGGAACCCCTGCTAAAAATAAGGTCATCTGCTCAGCTTTCCCCTCTCTTGGTGTTAGTGCAACCTTTGATGTTATGTGAAGCTAGTCACGTCGCCCCGGTGGCGCTGTGGTCTAAGCGATGGCCTCTGATCATTCGTCCAAAAGGGGTCTGGGTTCGAATCCCGGTGAGGCATGGATGTTATGTGTGTCTTACGACACTGGCTCTCTCCCTTCATTGGAACCAGTTACCCTAAATTAGGGACGGGCGACTGCTTTCAGCCCATTGAATTGCTCACGGTTGTCATTGAATCTCCAATCAAAAAAAAAAAAAAAAAAAAAAAAAAAGAAGCTAGCAGCTGTGAACCGCCTCCTATTTCCCAAACTCTATCAAATTTCTTATCGTAGGCCTCTACGTTCCATCTCGTGTCTCTTCCTTTCCCATACGTAACTCAAAAGACCCTCGGTACTTAGGTGGCGGCGTCTAAACCTTCCGAGTAGGCGTAAACCCTACAAGATACTGTTGACTTAAAATGGTGGTGATCCTGGTGGAATTCCGGCCATAGCTGGTACCCTCATCACCAGGAAGTTCCACTGGTGAAGTCTATGTTCGTGTAGTTTAGAGCAACGTACTTGGGAAGCGGTTAACATGTTTCCGTCTCGAGTGGACTGACTTCAGAGTGTAAGGAGATTCTCGAAAATTCCAAGAAGTCCAGCTCGACATCGATATTGGCGACTTTGACAGAGGTCGGGCTATTAGCCTGCTAAGCATTGTTTTGTGTCAAGAAATGTGTTCATTAACACCTTCAGATTTTATCATTACTCTAAATACCCTACCTGTATTCCTGTTCACCCGTCACACATTCTGCAATTTCAATGTTACAGAGTATAACTATTCATTGTAACTAGTTGCTTGTGAGCCTAGCAGCACCGAAAAACCTCATTACTAAAGCATAACACACATCGAAAACAATATAATTTTCTTTGTTTGAATGTTTGTCCCATTTTGTTGGCCTAGTGGAAACAGCCAATCGACAAATCGCACGAGTGTACCACTTTGCTGAGCAGAAAAAAAACATTTTCCTACTGCTGGTGTGGCGTCATCTCATCCAAATCATCGTAACATTTCGTCAGAGATACGTTACGTCACACGATTAAAATCTTTGCGGCAACTCTTTAAAAACAGGAAAACGTTTCATCAGGAATTTTGGTTCTGCTTTGTCGTTCTAAACAACATAAATAATTTTTCATTTCGAATTCTATTGTATGAAATTTAATTTTAAGATTCCCCTTCGAATCTAAAAAGAGTATTTTAGATTATCAAACCAGTAGTCTCTTTTCTCATTTAAGTCAAAAAATTGAGAGTTCCGATAGAGTAGGAAACGGTGTGTTATTATTATTTCATGCGTATGCTGAAGAAATATGGTTTGGGAACTTTCTTTCTCTTTGAACCACGAAATTCTCAGAATATAACTAAATTTTTTCAGCAAAACATAACCAGGTATGCTTTTATTTATATTTGTAGAAGGAATGAAACAGAAAGAAAAAAATGAAAAAAAAATATTATTTGTGCTTCCGAGCATGAACTACTTATAACTATTTAACATTTACAACTGCGCATTACCGCAAGTTTCCGATAATGTTCTAACTATTTTAACACTTTTCTGCTATATCGAAACAACAGGAACAAGTGAACGCAGTTGTTTGCCATTTGTGTGAATTTCTTTTACAACAAATTAAACAATGCGCTATAGGGCCACTATGCAATTTTGGTATGATATGTCTGAACAATTGTCCCACTTTTGTGGAGCAGTGGAAAGAGCGCTTGCCTGGTTTAATTGCCGAATCCCTGCCGCAACCAATATATCTTTTTTTTTTCTTTTTTTCTTTTTTTTTTGCTGTTGTTGTAATAATGTTCATGAAACATAATTTCACATTTGGACATCACAAACAAAAAAGGGAAAAATGCCTGGTTAGTAAAAAATTACTCTACATACAATATATTAACAAAAGTCACCGGACACCCCTTCAAAAGAAAAGCTGCAAACGGTATAAAAACAAGCCTGCAGCTGACTGCGATTATATCGCACTGTGAGGTTGAGTGAAAATGTTGCGGTGGGAGAGAACTGACTTTGAGAAAGGAAAGATTGTTGGGTGTTATATTAGTGGGTTGTCCATAAGAGAAACCGAGAGGCGTTTAAACATACCCAAGTCAACTGTTTTGGATGTACTGCATCATAAGTGGAAGAGACATGGCCTGCCTGAAGCAGTAAAAGACCAAAGAAAATCAGTGATAGACGACGTCGAATCCTCAGGAGAGTCGTTTCAGCTAACCGACGGAAAACTGCACAATAACGCAGTGTACAGGTGAGTAACAATGCTGGAACCTTGGTATGTACACTGACCATTCACAGAGAATTTCATTCCACGGGTTACCATGGTCGTGCGGCTGCTCATAATTCTTTCATCTCCACTCGGAATGCTATTCCTCCTTTAGCATGGCGTAAAGAACATTTATCGTGGTCCGTTGATCAATGGAAACGGGTCCTATGGACTGATGAATCCAGATACATGATCCATCAGTCTGATGGCCGTGTGTGGGTATGGCTGCAGCCGGGGTAACGCTATTTACCCCAGTGTACTGTTCCTATGGTCAAGTTTGGAGCTGGCAGTGTACTCGTATGGTGGTGTCTTTCGTGGTATGGTCCTGACCCATTTGTTATCGTGGACAAACCTGTTAACCAGCACGTCTACCTCGATATTCTGGACAGTTATGCCCTACCAACTCTGTGGCAATACTATGGAACCGAGCTTTGTTAGTACCAGCAGGATAATGCACCGAGCCATACAGCAAGGACTGTTACGGTGTGGTTTGACGATTATTCCGTATCATGTGGGGACTGGCCAGCTCAGAGTTCTGATCTTAATCTCATAGAGCACCTATGGGATGAATTAGATCGCCGCATAAGAAGTTTGGAATCAAGGCTTACTGCTAAGCAACAGTTAGCGGCAGCATTATGCATTAAGGCCAAAGGTGGACCGATATTCTGAACAATTATGCCCTACAAACTCTGTGGCAATACTGTGGAACCGAGTTTTGTTGGTACAAGCAAGATAATGCATCGAGCCATAAAGCAAGGTTTCAAAATCGCTTTATTATTATTCATCGTAAGAAAACATAAGAGGGAGACGTACAGCGTTGGGCGTCTCACTGGGAAATAATACAAACTGTTAAAACATGATGGTATATACACTGCAATGACAATGGGGATGAATAACAAATGCTGCAAGCAAAGCTTATTGCATAAAAATTGCAGGAGAAGTGACAGAGAGAAACACATCGTGTCATATGACATTGGCTGGGCATGATTTGTAAGATAACACAGGCAAAACAATAGTACACAATTAGAAAAAGAACAGCACAAACACCGCCGTGAAGGTAAAACATTACATACATGAGATAAAAACACAGCGTGCACAATTGTGCAAGTTATTTAACGAGGGCAACAAAGCAACATAATACAGGCGGGGTGAAGGTAATTAATGTACACAAGTAAGCATGAAAATACACTGAGATGACATTAGCATTCACAATTCAACAATAGCGTGGATTGCACGAATTCAGAAAGAACAGTAAGATCACAGAGCAAAACTAGGAATGCACACTGCGATGACAAGAGGAATTAATGCAAAATGAAAGCACTGTACGACGCAATAGATGTAACTGGTACATTAACAAGACATGATGAACCATATTATACACAGGGATGACCAAATAAAGTACACAATGTGAAGATACGATACAGCGCAAGAAATGTTACAAATACAGTAAAAAGCACACGATAAAACATGAGTGCACTCTGGGATGTTATGAGTATATGCATAAAGTGAAAGCACAGGACAAGCCATGGGTTCTGACAGATGACAGAATTTATCATAAATTTGTACGTGCACGATCAAAGCATTAACACAATGTGAAAGCACGAAAATAGTATGTACACAATGTGGAAGTATAGAACTGTACAAAAATCAAACAGGTGCAATCAAAATGGCTAAACACTAAGAAGGTGTGTGAGTGCTGCAAATATAACAAATGAGAGATAGAGACGTACACCACATGACATCTCAAAGTAAAACACACTACAGGAACGTTACCTCAGTGGCACCTGAGGTAACGCTAGAATAAGAGCGGGAAGGCAAACCTTTACTGGAAGGCAGAGGTGCAGCTCTGGATGAAGGAGCTGACACAACGCTGGGCAAGAGAAGCAACGCCCTCAGAGATATCCATTACGTCATCGGCAGCATCAGAAGCGAACGACGTAGCATCACTACCAGTCAGATAGTCGAAGAGTAGAAGAAGAAGAGCAATAGGCAACAGGAGGAGGACTATATTCCTTGTCATTAAGGACGGACGCTGATTGGTTTGCTCCGTCTGAGATAAGGATCGACGTAGTAGGAGAAGCTGTGACTAGAGCGGGAACGCTGCTCTTATCAGCAGTCGCCATCGCCGATGGCGAGGCCTAATTTAGTAAACACGACCAACTGGTCGAGAAAATAAAATGCTGATAGCTAACTGAAAATAGTACTCACCGACTCGGGAGATGTCTTAAATGAAAGATACAACCTTCGTCTTGAAGGCACGCACAAAAAGTTAAACGACAGAGCACACAAAACACACTCAGTAGACGGCGAAACACGGAGCTCAAAAGAGACACGACTTACGTCCCATAAAGCAAGGACTGTTACGGCGTGGTTTGACGATAATTCCGTATCATGTGTGGACTGGTTAGCACAGAGCCCTGATCTCAATCCCATAGGGCACCTATGGGATGAATTAGAGCGCCGCATAATAAGTTTGGAACCAAGACCTACTGCTAAGCAACAGTTAGCGGTAGCATTATGTACTGAATGGAAGCGCATACCTATCGATGTTTTTCAAAAGCTTTTTTTTTTTTTTTTTGATTGGAGGTTTAGCGACTACCGTGAGCAACTCAATGGACTATAAGCAGTCGCCCGTCCCTAATTTAGGGTCACTGGTTCCAGGGAAGGGAGAGAGCCAGTGCCGTAACACTAACACAACATCCATACCTGGCCGGGATTCGAACCCGGACCCCTTACGGACGAATGATCAGAGACCAGCGCCTTAGACCACTGCGCCACCGGGGCGGCTTCAAAAGCTTGTGGAAAGCATGTCTCGAAGTGTCAGTGCATGCATTAAGGTCAAAGGTGGACCGACACCGTACTAATGTATGTCAGTAAATGCTGTGTTGTGTTTCTCTTCTAGGTGTCTGGTGACTTTTGTCAATATAGTGTATCCTATTTTCCTCCGTTATTTTGACGGGCTTTCACCTAGTATGTTAAGAAATTGGACGTAATAACCAAGGATTTGTTCGAATGAGCTTTTTTCTGATTCTCGAGGCTGAGCTTTTTTCTGATTCTAGAACGAGGACTCACATCTCCATATCCAGGTTTGTATGTAGGCTTTAAGTATGACTGAGACGCTGCATGATAGAATAAAAGGGTAAAATCCATGTCCAGAAGGTGCCTTTATCTGATCTTTCAGCGATGAAAAGGATAGGGTAGAACTGTTTTCTCTCCGCCCCGGTGGCGCATTGACCTTAACGCTGGTAAACCGTTGCGTTCGTCCAAATGGGCCGTGGTTCAAGTTCCCGATGAGGCATGAACTTCTTGTCTTATGGCGTTGGCTATCTCCCCTTTATGAAACCTGTGACCCCATATTAGGAACGAGCGACCTCTTTTAGCGGTTACAGTTGCTTACGGTAATATCCCCCCTCCCCAAAGGATTTTTTCTGTTATAGTCTTCGTGAATTTGTGCTTCTTGTTTTACTGAGTTAGGCTTTGTTAAGAAATCAGGTATTTCTGTTAAATGTTCAAGATAAAATTTTCCACCATTACATACTAACGTATTCTCCATTTTACCTAACACACCTGCATTTTTTTTATTTACCTATAGTGCTGAAATTAGCGTTCAAATATTTAGCTTCATAAATTAAACTTTCACCTATCGATTGTCATTGACTATATGTAATTGTTAGCTGGCTTAGTGCACTTGAATATTGAACTTCGCCTTTGGATTTACTTTACCTCTCTAAATATGTTTAATTGCTTATTGTTTCCTTCTCCTATTTTATGCACAATATTTTGCTCTTGTGTTCAGTCAGTGGTTGCTGTCCTTTAATGAATGTATTTGCTCTCCGCTTTGTACGATACAGTTGCCCTTTTAAAAGCAAATCCACTTTAGCGAAGTCCCCGGAGGAATAACTGGGAAACAGAAATAACTTAAATCTGTTTCGTGAAGCACGTGGACCGCCCCGAGGGCGCAGTAGTCTTAGCGATAGCTTCTGATCATTCGTCCGAGATGGGTTATGTTCGTATCCCGGTAAGGCATGGATGTTGTGCTTGTCTTCCGGCGCTGCCTTTCTCCCTCCCCTGGAATTTTTTTTTTTTTTTTAATTGGAGGTTTAACGACCACCGTGAGCAACTCAATGGGCTATAAGAAGTCGCCCGTCCCTAATTTAGGGTCACTGGTTCCAGGGAAGGGAGAGAGCCAGTGCCGTAAGACAAAAACAACATCCATGCCTCACCGGGATTCGAACCCGGACCCCCAGACGGACGAATGATCAGAGGCCAGCGCCTTAGACCACTGCGCCACCGGGGCGGCTCCCCTGGAATCAGTGGCCATAAATTAAGGACGGGAGACTGCTTATAGCCCACTGAGTTGCCCACGGGGGTTGTTAAACTTCCAAAAAAAAAAAAAAAAAATAGAGGCACTTGGATATTTCATTTAACCAAAACACTAAAGTTGGCTCATGGAAATAATGTTTTCAGTCATCATATTTCTGAAAATTTCCCGTCAAGGATACAACATCAACGATGTATCTTTTTAAAATAAGTCTTCACTGTGAAACACTGCGCCGCTCTGAAGAACATCGCGAAACACCACCCCTCCCACAGAAGCTGCTCCATTTCCATCAGGGGCAAATGGTGCTGGTGTCCAATGGTACAAACTGGGAACAGTTTTAAATAAATGAAAATAATGTATTCAAATGTGAAACAATACTTCGGTGTAAATCACCTATGGTCAGTCGTCATGCTACGACAAATCATTAGTAAGTCTGGCATGTATGTTTCCACTTCCGATAGTGCAACGAAACACTGCGAATTCTGTCCGCTGTGCTTTCGCTCGAAGCCGAAGAGAATGGATGTGCTCTTAAGTAGTCGTTAACCTACAGAGCATTTAGTTAAGCTATAGGTGAGTTTAACGCATACATAAGAACATAAATCTTAAACTTACAACTATAACTTGAACTACACTGGCGGAGAGTGAAAAAAGAACACCAAGAAGGAATTGGCGGACGATCGTAAAATTTACATATGTTAATGGGGTCGAGTTTACGTAGGTGTGATGTTAATTACGGGACCAACCGGTGAGCGCTTACGCCACAGCACGGCATAATATGCAAATTATCGTCGGTGGTATTGAAGGAGTATGGCGAAGTGAATGTAATCAGTCGTCGGCGTACGGACACGTGCAAAGACCCTGAAGAAGCTACAATGCCTGGATATGGAAGACGTGTAAGATTTCAGCCGTTATCGGACTTTGAGCGAGGTCGTCTAGTCGGAATTCGCGAGGCCGGGTGGTCGTATCGTCGTATTGCGGAGCGAATTGGACGGGAAGTATCGGTGGTGGTACGATGGTGTCGTAGATGGTCGGAGGAACATTCCCACACGAGAAGACGTGGAACCGGGAGTCACAGGCGGACTGATGAGCGGACCGATCGACGCATAAGAAGAGTGGCGTTGTCATGCAGAACATCCACTGCGACGCAAATCCAAGCTGCCGTTGCACCTGAGGTGACTGTGCGAACAATCCGAAACCGTCTATTGGATACAGGACTATGTGCATGTGTGCCTCTGGCATGTGTACCTCTGACTCCATCCCACCGTGATGAACGGCTGCAGTGGTGTCGCCAACGTCTGCACTGGAGAACGCAATGGCGATCTATCGTGTTAAGCGATGAAAGCAGATTCTGCTTAGGAACCTCCGATGGTGGTATGCGTGTTTACAGACGCACAGGGAAGCGTCTCCACCCTTCTTGCATCCGGCAGCGATACACAGGGCCTACACCTGGTCTCCTGGTGTGGGGAGCGATCAGCTATCACTCCCGTTACCAACTAGTGTTTGTACCGGGTACGTTAAACAGCACCCCCTACATAAACAACATCATTCAGCCCGTTGTTGTGCCATTTGTAAGGTCGGTCCATCGTGGTATTTTCTAGCAAGATAACGCACGCCCACACACGGCACGTGTAACGCAACATGCACTTCAGGGTGTGAGGCAACTTCCATGGCCTGCACGTTCACTGGATTTGTCCCCCATTGAGCACGTGTGGGATTTTATGGGAGAACGACTTATCCGGTCTCCACGGCCAGCCACGACCATTCACGATTTACGCGTCCAGGTTGAGGATGCTTGGAACTCAATACCCCAAACTTACATCCAACATCTGTACGACAGACTCCATGCCAGAATTGCCCAGTGTGACGCAGTTCATAGCGGTTCAACCTCGTACTAACCATGTTACATGGAAATGTTATTTTTCAGTTTACCAGCAAGTACAGCTGTATTTTGCCATAATGTTTTGATCACGTTATCCTCTGTATTCCGTTATTATGCTGTATAAATTTCGTTGGTATCAGACGTCTCCTTCTTGGTGTTCTTTTTTCACTTTCCGCCAGTGTAAAACAGTATAGACTTATTTGTTCTAAGGACCTGCCGTTTCGAAAGTATGATTTCCCTAATCAATAAAATATAGAAGTTTATTCACTATTTGAACATTATCTCACCATTTTACTTTAGTGTGTTGCTCGTCCTTCATAGCTGAAATGCATTAAGACAAAATTTGTTGGCGTACAAACTGTTTGCTGTCACTGGAGAAAAAAACTCAGAATTATGTTTTATTATAAACTTAACTTTACGAAGTCTCGGATCGTCAGCGCATAAAGAATTCATTCTCATAAATTATACAAACGCAATAAAATAAAGCGGGAAAAATCCTTTGATCATTGGAGAGCTTTCAGAAAAACTACGCCTCATCTGAAACCAGTTGTGGATGAAAATGATCCTCATGTGACGAGAAGACAAAGGAGAGAGATTTTCTCTGTGGAACTCTAAGATTGGTTGAAAACTGTTATTAACACTTTAACTGGCTGGAACAGATTAACTCGGTGTAAGAAAAATGGACTGATATCAGATCGAACGAATGTAGTATCTGCCTAAGAAGTGGGCCTAACGCTGCTTGAACGAAGGAACCATCATATCAGAAAGCATTGCTTCCCCCTTAGCTATGTAATTTAATGTGGCCATTTAGAGAGATGATTGACACTAATCCTCTATAATGGAATTCCTGCCAAAAGGGCGTAAAACCGAAGAACGGAATGAAATGGCGTAGAACCTAAGGAAGAAGACAAAAATGCTTCAATCACATATTTCTTCCCAGTGGCATGATACCGTGTCAGGGGTACTAGACAAGAACAAGAGTGATGTTAGGTGCACAAATAAGTTTTAAAGCGTTTTTTGTGTGACGTATATCGTTCATTTACATATCCTACACCCCCCCCCCCCCCGTTGTTGTCATGTGACCGTAACGGGTCCAGAGCATAAAATGTGACACAGAAGTTTGCCTAACAGTCAAACGCACTTGCACATCGGTAGGTGAAAGATGGCAAGCGATACTGCATTTATTCTACACTGCATTCGTTACGAATTTCATCAAAGAAATAGTGCTGCAAAAGCGTGTGTATCGATATGTTCCGTTCTGGGAGAGAATATTGTATCGAAAAGCACGTGTGAGTTTCGGTTTAAACTATTTAAAGCAGGTGATTTTGATGTTAGCGATCGAGAACGTAGCGGCGCCACGCAGAAGGTTGCACATGAGGAACTGCAAGCATTGCTGGATGAAGATTCGTCTCAAACGCAAAAGAGGAACTAGCTGAACAACTGGGGGTAACTCAACAAATCATTTTCAATCGTTTACGCGCAATGGGAAAGATTCAGAAGAAAGGAAAAGGGGTGCTTCATGAATTGAGCCAGAGGAACAAGGATGAGTGTGTCATGAAGTGTTTGAATCTGTTGCATAAACAACACAGAAATTTTTTGTGGAACATTTTTACGGGTTATGAACACTGGATATGGTACGACAATCCCAAGGTCAAAAAACACTGGGTATACTCCTATGAAGCAACGACTTCGACACCGAAACTTAATATTCACTCCAAGAAAGATCTGCTGTGCATCTGGTGGTATATGAAGAGTGTGCTCTATTATGAACTATTGGAGCAGGGTCAAACTGTCACTGCTGATCGCTACAAGCAACAATTGCTGTGATATAACCATGAAATCTGTCAGAAACGTCCATTCAGAGGCAGAGGATTGCGTCCCGTTAAATTACTGAATGAGAACGCTAGGCCGCATGTCGCGAAATCAGTCAAGGAAACGTTATTGACGCTTGGCTGGGAAGTTTTGGAACACCCGGCTTATGGACCCAACAACATAGCCCATCCAGACTACCATTTGTTCCGATCGATGCAACATGGTCTGTCTGCTGTACGGTTCCGGACATGTGACGAAGTGCCAACATGGGTTGACGGATTCATCGCGTCTCACGACGAAGTATTCTTCATCGCTGGAGTACGTCAGTTGCCAGACCGATGGCGGAACTTGATAGAAACGGTGGCGCATATTTTGATTCGTAAAGGTATTGTTACTTTCTCTCAAATTACATGTTGCGTTGTCTTCAAACGCTTTAAAACTTATTTGTACACCTAATACACATAGCTCTTCTGTATCATGCCGTGCGTCATGGAGCACAGAATGAAGAAATAGAGGTGAATGCTTTTCACCAATTACTGGTTTATTGTCGGTTTGGCTGATGTGAAAACGGGAAAGGAATTATTTTTCCGTAACTTTCGTAAAACCTGGCCTATATATGAACATTTCTGTTTCTGGAGCGCAGAAAATGTTGAGTACCATCTGGTCGAAGGTACATGGGCCGCTTAAAAGGTTAGTTGAAATCAAAATCGACAATCCTTTAAGTGAAGAAACGCGTATGATACCATTGGTGAGTAGCCTTACATCTTTCATGATGCCATAGATTACCAATTTCCTGAGTTTCGTAGTTTGCTTATTTATACACTATCTACCAACAAGTGATTGGACACCCCTGCAATCGACGATATCTGCGGTCCTGATACACGTCACGGCCGTCGCCGTTAAATATCGTGTGGGAAACAACAACGAAACCGGTCGCATACAAGATGCCACGCAGTTCGGAGCTCTCTGATTTCGAGAAAGGTGTAATCGTCGGGTATCACAGAAATGGACGATCCATACGTGATATATCCAGCGAGTTGAAGCCCCCAAATCGACAGTGGCCTACGTGATTGGCAAATGGAAGATGACAGGTGACTGTCGGAATGTGCCCCGACCCGGTAGACACACAAAACTGGGAGTTAGGGACCGACGGGTGCTGGCCAGAGAAATTCGGAAGAACCGCACAAAATCGATGGGCCACATCCGCGAGTGTTCTTTCGATGAATACCATCCGCAAGGAAGCCCATCTGCTCGGTTATCATGGATGTGCTGCCGCCCACAAGCCTTTGATCACCAAGTCCAATATCGCTGCTCGGCTAACGTGGTGCAAAGAACGTCGACAGTGGACCGTTGAACAGTGGAAACAGGTTCTCTGGAACGAGGAATCAAGGTTCACCCTCTACGGTTCGGATGGCAGGGTCTGGGTTTGGCGTGTGCTTGGAGAACGCCTCCTGCCGGAATGTATTGTGCCAACTGTTAAGTTCGGCGGCGGTGGAATTATGCTATGGGGGTGTTTCTCCTGGTATGGCACGGGACTCTTGGTCGCAATTCCTGGTAGACTCAACGCCAAGACCTACTGCACCATTTTTGATGACCATGCGCTTCCTACGTTGTGCCAGTTTTACGGGGTGGACCCATGTTTCTTTCAAGATGACAATGTCACCTGTCATGTTGCGATGTCCACCATGGCTTGGTATGGTGGCAATGGGGTTAATCAAATGGACTGGCCTGTGCAGAGCCCCGACCTTAACCCTATCGAGCACCTCTGGGACGAGTTGGAGCGTCGACTTAAGGGGTGCCCCCACCGTCCGAAATCGGTGAAGGAACTGACCTGTCTTCTCCAAGCCGAGTGGAAGAAAATACCGCTAGCCTTCGTACAGCGCCTGGTTGAGAGTATGCCCCGGAGGGTCGCAGCTGTAATCGCCGCTCGTGGAGGCTCCACCAACTTATGAAGGTGAATAAACTTCGTATTCCTTTGCTATCACAGGTGTCCAATTACTTGTTGTTAGATAGCGTATGTTGCTATGAGAGAAGAAATGTAAGTCAGGTGATGCGCAAACGTATCATAGCCTCTCCTTGACAACAGTCAACCTCGTCTTCTCACGATGCATCTTGTTCCCACTAAAGGGGCTCTGACGACTGTCCCATAGCGGTGTAACTGTACCACAATGATTCCACAACTTACACCTTAGTCCTCAGTCCCCGGCAGCAGGAATGTACTTTGCCAAGACAGCGGTCAGTGTGACAACAAGAGTGGAATACATCATGATCAGAGTAAAAACCCTGAAATGCCAATGGGCTGGACATATTGCCAGAAAAACGAACCACCGGTAGACAACTGAAATTTCAGACTATAGATAATACGGAACAGAAAACGACCCACAATAGAAGACCATATAGAAGATGGGTAGATCAAATTCGAAAGCATGCCGGAGTGACATGAAATAATCTGGCAAAAGACAGACAGTTGTGGAACAAACTTGGGGAGCCCTTCAGCCAGCGGCGTATTGGTGATGGTTGACAATGGTGATAATGATGATGGGAGAAGGAGGTCGAAAACTCATTTGCGTGTAACTTTTTTCTTTTGAGTAAAATATAAGGTAATTAGGAAAGAACTTTAATAATTTTTCAAAAGAAGATCTTTGAATATTTTTCAACAGCTAATTCGAAAAGCTAGAAAATTTTCAGGAATGTTTGATATTTTCTTCGAGACCAAATATTATACATAAAATGGAGAAAAAATGTCCAACTTTCATTAAACCGAGCGAGAATTATTTTGGTAGCATTGACAGATGCGATGTGCTCAGATATACCTTCAGTAAATACTCAGACTAACGTATCTCTTTTCTAGAAGGAAATACGACTGGATCAGGAGGAATGGACTCGAAGACGAACTCGTGATCGATTATCACGTCATCTGCTCTCCCCCTTTTTTTGTCTTTTTTTTCCAGCTACGTAAACTTCATGGATCACGTTTCACGAGATATTCCATCCGTCACAATTCTATATTTTCTTGCCTCGATTCCTCATATGGTGAAGGAATTCTGAGATCAAACGTGGACTTCTGCAGGCTGTCGTATAAAATAAGAAGAAACACATATCTCCCTAGGAAGACTAATGTTTATTTTCATTTTTCATGACATGGCAGTGATAGAAAAGGAAATTTTGTGCAAAGAAAAACAATATCACGTGGGCACTCCTGATGTGAAGGAATATTATTCTAAAAAATCTTACCTCGAACTTATTGCTTGCAGGAAAATATAAATAAAGTAAAATAAATTTCATATAACGTTACATGCTAAGAAATTTCATATAACGTTACATGCTAAGAAATTTCATATAACGTTACATTCGTGTTAGATGCTTTTTAATTACAAAAATACATGCTCACGGATTCAAAAATTGCGACACACATTACGGATGAACTTTGCGACGTCATGTTTGTGTCACGCATATTACATACATGTGTCCCTACACCCTGATGGCGAAATGGTATGAGGCACTGGTTGGTGATCTTTCGTCCAGGTTCCAGTGCCGGATGAGGCATGGGATATGTGCCTGTCTTTCAGCTCTAACTCTCTCCCTTACCTGGAGCTAGTGGCCCCAAACTAGGGAAGAGCAACTGCTTATAACCTTCAGAATTTCTCATGGTGGTTGTTAAACCCGAAAAAGGGAACTTGTGGCTCGATATACCTAATTCAAATAGTAATCTAGTGACGTCACTTGCCATTGAGATATAGATGACCCTGTCACCAGTGGTATCACTATTGAAGAGATATCTTGTCCTGCAGTGGGTACGACTTCAACATCACACAAAAATACGCATGACCTTAATGGTGAAAATCTACATTAGGCTTCCTCCTGCCGCCTCGGTGGTGCACTGGTCTAAGCTCTGGCTTATGAGCCTCCGTCCGCGGAGGGCCCGGGTTCGAATACCGGTAGGGCATGGATGTTGTGTTTGTCTTATGGCCCTGGTCCTCTCCATTTCCTGGAGGCAGTGCAATAAATTAGGAACGGCAGACTGCTCATAGCCCATCGAATTGCTCACGATTGTCGTTAAACCTTCAGTAAAAAACAAATTAGTAAAATCATGCAATGCATTGATTATTACACGCTTTCCAACATACCAGAGATCATTACTCAAGTTATTACTCAAGTTATGATGATAATGGCTGTGGAATAAATCTCGCTCCTGGGTCCTGACCTTCGATCCCATTTCGGTGATATTCAACAGAATTGGTTCCGTATACCTCCTGAACAACATACCAAAGTTTTGTCGCAATAGAAGCATTTTTATTCAAGTTATGAGGATCATGGATGTGTAACAAATCTCGCTCCTCTGCCCTGACCTTTGACCACATTTCGATGATATTAAGCAGAATTGGTTCAGTATACCTCCGAAATAACATGATAAAATTTTGTCGCAATTGAAGCAGTTTTAGATACGTTATGACGCATAAGGGCAATCGAATGGATCCCGCTCCTATGTCCTGAACTTTGACCCCTTTTCGCCCATTTTGAATAGGATTCGTCCCCAGGTGGTTCCCTACCACATACTAAAATTTCATCGAAGATGAACCATTGTAACGCGAGTTATCGCGCGGACGGACAGACAGACAAACAGACATACAGACAGATGGACAAAGCTGGAACATATACGCTTCTTTAACCTACTGCTGGAAAGCGTAAAAAGACTTGCTGCTGAAAAGAAGAATTTCGAGTGGTGGTAAACCGCAAAAATGTCAATTCGTGATTTACATAACCACTTTAAATTGATTCACTAACTTCTCTTAAAGTATTTCTTAACGTAACAAAAACGTCCTTTTCTGAGTTCAGATTCTTTTTAAGGCAAATTTAAGTCTTTAACAAGGGCCATTTTCTTCACGTTTACTAATTCACGTTGTGGTATATTTTCAACCATCACTTAAACTCTGAAGATTCTCCTTTGTTTACACAATAACATATAATCGTTTTCCCAGTAGTGGATTTAGTATCCACGTCGTCCTACTCCAGAGCATCTGTTCTCCCAACTGAACTACGCCGGCAGATTTATCGCTGCTCCTATTCGATTTGACCCATGCTTCACCTCAATACTGTGTCATATAAGTCATGTCACGCAGTACCTTAGATCATTCCCTTCTTGAGGAAGGTAGTTGCACGAAATCGTAGGTTTCGGGTCAGCTGAGAACCATGCTTGAAGGACCACCTCATTGTAGAAGAATTAATATTGTTAATTACGTGCGCTGTGTGGAAAGCTCATCACACAATTTTTTTCAAACTTAGCGGCCAGGAGATCGAATTTCATTCGGGCGTCCATATAATATACATAACCTTTTTCCTGGGGTGTCATTCGAAACCACGCCTTCTTACTCCAGAGCGGCTGTTCTCCCAACCAAACTACGCCGGCAGGCTTATGGCTGCTCCATTGCCGATTTGACTCATACGTCACATCATTAGTACGTCATGTCACGAAGTACGTTACAACTCCTCAGTAGGAGCGAACAAAGGATTGAATAGGATTTTAGGGATATAGCCAGTAAGTCCATCACCGAACTGGGTTTACTAATAGAAACAGAAAAATCTGCCTCAGACTGAAGGAAACAGTTCTGTGAGTCTGTTAATTCAGTTTTCATCTCTTGAAACAGAAGCAACCGCTTCAGACTCTAGTCTATCCGATTAGTGGTTTTTAACTGCCACTAAAATAATCCTGTCAAAATTACCTGATCAGCTTAACAGTAGTTATTTTTCACTAATTCATTTTTTTAGTATCGGAGTTAAAGGAGTATTTACAATATGCAGAGCAGGCAACGGCATTAACCAATTCCTTTTCTTTGATTAGTTATCATAAAGGCCAAAATAATTATTCAGATAAAAATGGAAAATGCCCTTTAATTGCCTTCTTGTGACGAGTTGGAGTGGGGTTTGGAGTTTTCCCAAACCTAAGTTCGATTCATCAAATGAAACTATGATATGTGAATTATACCTCTAATTCAACCTTTCTTTGAAGTTTTCGCTTTTTTTAATGTAAATTTCGTTACTTCTCGGATAAAGAATTTTTTACTGAATAGCACATTACTTTCTCGAACAACTTGTACGATTTGGCTACGCTGAGAGTGAGTCAGAAGCAGAGTTGGGCAAAATCGTAATTAAATTAATCGGTAATGCATTACAGCGTAATAGTAATGGGAACAAGAACTTAGCGTTACCATTACATGGTAATGGTGAACTGGTCATTAGAATTACATGGTAATTGTAATGACATATAGCAGTTACCCATTAAAATCGTAATGGTTAATGATTAACTATATATGTTGGTAATTAACCAATAACTTATGGGTAACAATACAATCTGGGAATAAACCAGCAACCAGTACACCTTTACACCTTGTGTAGGTTATTTGACAAATGTTCCACCCCTCGGACCTCAAATGCGTGTATGTAGGTATTGGAGATTGTACGTGCAAGTAAAGTGGTTTGAACGAAATTATACATATGAAATAAGTACGAATGTGATGTTTATTTTGGTTAGAGATACTCATTTCGTCCATCTCCAGTACAGTATTCTCGTCCATTACATACGTTTCACGTTCCAAAATAATTACCCCACTATAGCCACGAGCCCACATTAGCACTGCGCTCACAGTTCATTAACTCAGGATGCGCTGCCGAATATTGCAGAAATTTGCGAACTCTTGACATTTTTGCCGTACTTCTCAAATGTTGTAGTCCATTACTTGTCCGATACGAACACTGGACTAGCGAACGACTGACTCATTTATATATACTTCACGACAGGACCTCAACCTTCTGGAATATTCTTGATTTACATAAAGCTCTCCAACTTCCCACTGCGCGATCATTCAGGAACATTCAAAAACGTCTAACCCATTCTTGCCGCTTCTAGAACATTCTACACGACACTTCGGTCTCTGTATTCTGCTATGTTACATGGCAGACCTTTCTAGACACAGCTTTTGGCATACTTACATTTCTATAAACTATTAGTATGTAATTATTATTTGCAAATTGTGTAATTTCATTACCAAATAATTCCATTGCGTTTGAATGGCATTATTAAATAATTGAATTATATCCTCTTCATTTTAACGCATTACAGATTAATTCCCTTACCTTGTGCAAACCATACTTGGGATTACCTTGTAATGCATTACCTGTTACTGCATTACACGTTCATTGTAATCTGTACTTCCATTACTTTGCAATGCATTCCTGCCCAACTCTGGTCAGAAGGCAATAGCCTACGTCAAACGTGATAAGTATGGAATGGAGTAATGAAATAACGGAGAGATGAAAAGCTAGTTGTAGAACAGCGGTTCTAAAACATTTTGTTCTGAGGACCGCTTTACATTCTTATAGAGCAAAAACACAATCAAAGAGCTTTTTTATACGGTTACATCTAACGATATCTACTTCTGCATTCTATCTATTGTGATATGTTGTTTTAGTTAAAGTACATGAAGAAAATCCGGCTTCACACAGATATGTAGTTGGAAAAGGGAGGAGTGATTTAACAGCCTTTCTAAATTATTGTGGATAATCTTTGATACTACACCAAAACTCGAAAAGTGCTGGTTTCTTAAAGGTTAGTTGCAATGTAGAATTCGAAACCAAATCAAATATAGTTTCGCACTGTGTTACATAAAATTCATTGGTCTATCTTGTACTAGCGAGACACAGTACAACTACTGAGAACAAATTGAATTATTTTCGAAAAATGCATGTATTTATAGCCTAAACCTATTTGTACCATAAACAATTTTAAAACGCCAAAACCACACAAGCATACATTCCGTTAGCAGTCAAGCGATTTTTTTCGTCATCACACGTCACGTACCTCTGAAAAACTCTACTATACATTCATGAGAGAATGAAAGTGAAAACGCTAAAAACTCTTGGTATTATTATAAAAATAATTTTGACCTTGAGGTTCCTTTGAAAGGGCCTCAAGGACACTCAGGGTTTCACAGACCACACTTTAATTTAAAAATCACTGTTGTAGACGAATGACGTGTTGTAACTGCATGTATATGACGGAGATTTCTATGTGTATGCATGCGATTTATATTAAAAGTTGTGAAGTGTACCTCTAATTTAACCTTCCTTTCGCATTTCTGGGTTTATAACGTAAATTTAGTTTCTTCTCTTTAATCGTTTCTGACTGAACATAATATTGTTTTTTTCCAAAGAGCTTTCTCAGTTTCGTCACTACTATCAATGGGTAAATATAACTTCAGCACGGAATGTATATATAGTGCATTTCAGAGAATGATTTGTTAGTTGTCTGTTTTGATAGAGGTATTTGATATAGAAACTTGTTCGAAGTGCATTTGATATAGCGCTTTGTTAGAAACGCATGGTACGATACGGACTGTGAATGTTATTTGAACTGCATCCAGCAAGTTCATATTCTGGTTAGTGTCGATCTATCTGATCTGAAGCACTTATGTCAAGAGGATAAAAGTGCACTTGTGTATCTGATTCATTACCTTGGCCGTTACTGATTTCTATATTTACTAATCCTTTATATTTGTATTCGTAAATTCAGAGACAAAGTTCATAGACTAAGCAAAGTATGCCTTTAAGCTAATGTAAACCTTACATCTTAAACCACACAACTCAAAAACTTTAAACTTTATAGAGTCATTTTAATGAGAATTGCCACCTCACTATAGCCGGCTAAAGCGAATGGGATTAGGAAACTTTACCTCATGGGAAATAAACAAGCAGTTGGTAATACGTAAGTTTGGTGATTTTTTTCACCTAGGACGTTTATTCACTTAGCGGTTTCTAGTGTGATTTATATTCAACGAGTTTATTTAATGCAATAAGTTTAACTAAAAACATTGCAAACAGTTTTTTCCCTGAGAAAAGGGTGCAGGAAGTCTTAAGCATAAGTTGCTGAAAAAGAGGTAAGGGTTGACCTAATAAAAAGCAAATCAATTTCTTGAACATTATTCTTTAAGTATTATCACTATTGATTGGTACACAATGCAAAAACACAATCTGCATGTCCATATTATTTTAAATTATTACTTTAAAGACAGCATTCCGTAACAGTTTTACAATAATACGTAGAAGATACTGATATATTAGGGGTATGCGTAGGAGATGCTGATATATTAGGTGTATGCGTAGGAGATGCTGATATATTAGGGTTATGCGTAGGAGATGCTGATATATCAGGAGCCGGCGACCCGTGCTGTCAGTTCGTACATGAAGCCAAGCATGGCGGTCGATAAAGTTCATTTGCGGCACTGTTTGTTATTCATGCTTAATTTAGGGGAAAGTGCGAGTGAAGCAACGGTTCAATATATCAGGCATATGGCGAAACGTTTATGGGTAAGCGGACGTGACGAAAATGGTTTGCCAGGTTTAAGAAAGGTGATCCAAGCTCGGAAGACAAGCCACGTTCAAGTAGACCAAAGGAACTTGCAGATGAAGAGCTGGAATCACTGTTGCAAGAGGATGCCACACAATGGACCACGCAACTAGCGAAACGTTTGAAAGTGGCTCAATCGACGGTGGTACGACGTCTACAGGCCTTGGGGAAGATCCAGAAGATTGACAAGTGGGTTCCGCATATTTTAACAAAGCGTAATATTGGTCAACGATTGGGCATCTGCATATCGTTGCTGAAGAGGTTTCAAGGAAAGAATGTCTTGTGGAAAGTTGTCACTGGGGATGAAAAATAAATGGGTCTATTGTGACAACCCCGTACGCAAGCGATCCTGAGTCGACCAAGGCCAGACATCAACATCCACTGCAAAACAGGATATCCACGGGAAAAAGGTGCTGTTGTGTGTGCCTTGTGATATGCATGGACTGCTGTACTTCGAACTGTTAAAACGGGGCGAAACAATCACTGCACAACGATATAGCAATCAGTTGATGAAACTGAACGCCACAATCGAGAAAAAACGCCCATGGACAGGTAAAGGACGCCGCCTAATCCTCCTGTTACACGATAATGTCAGACCACATGGCGGTGCCACCATGAAATCAACCCTTGAACAGTTACACTGGGAGGTTTAACAGCACTCGCCTTACTCCCCGGACATTGCACCCTCAGACTTTCATCCGTTTCGCTCTATGTAACATGCCCTACCCCAACAGCGGTTCACCACAGTTCTGGAGGTGGAAAATGTCGTCATTGCGTTCTTCAGCTCAAAACCCGAGTCCTTCTATCACAGGGGCATTCATTTGTTGCCTGAGAAAAGGCAAAAGGTAATTGATGCTAACGGCCAATATTTCGTTGAATAAATGTGTACTGGTTTCCTGATTGTTCTTGTCTCCTTTCTCCTTAAAACGGCGGAAACTTTTGCATACCCTTAATAAAAATCTTTGTCTAGTTTACCGACAAATGAAAGTAAATTTTGCGCTAAGGATTACCTTACACTGAGGAATATAAAAGAATTGCCTTTTCATTCTAAAATACAGTACTTTTTTTAATCGTGAGATATTTCTACCGTCCTCGTCCGTTCCATGCTTTTCGTATATGCACTGCCGAATGGTGTACATGAAGAAGCCACGATGGGACGTATTTTGTAGGATCAAAGCAGTTTGGCAGATACCCAGAAAATTTTATGAATAGAAATGAAGTTATTGCTGTGATTTAAGAAAAAGATTTAACTGGGGTGATTATGAAAGTCGTCTGAGAAAATTCACCTTCACTTTTGCTGGATGATACGGCAACGGTTTTCCAAGTTCACTTCAGCTGCAAAAGTTGCTTTAGTTCTTCTTTTCCTTGAAGCTGTAGGTATTCTCTAAAACGACGAATCATGTCTCATTTCCCTTTATATCTAATGTATCGCTGTGCAAAGATTGTACAGTGGTTATGTACAGGAAAAATAGAAGCGCTTTTCCTTGTACAACTTGGAAAAAAATGTGACTCAAGGAGTAAACTCCTGCAATCTCTCTCCCTCACATGTTACGGTATTTTAATTAAATAATTATTCTGCATTTCAAAACCAAATATTTTTTTTTAAATGTGCCGAAAAGCCGTCCCTTTGCGTTCGGTCAGAAAAATTCCCCGATTACAAGTAACTACAAACACTACAGATAATAAACATAAAACACGAGAGAACCCTGTTAATTTTTGTTCTAAGAATATCATTTTGTATTGTGTGCATTCCACGTCTTTTACAAGTACCGATATGTCTTTTTCTTACCTATGCATATATTGTTTCTTTATCAATTAAAGACACATTTCTTACAAACTAGAAATTTCCAGAATACTTTCTTTTATTTCGAAACGAAATTTAACGTAGTGGAATGGCTCCCAGTTTCTTTTTCTTAAATGGCTGAAACAGCTTAAGTGCCATGCATACACATTTTGCTGTGAAACAAAGTTTTGGTATATATACTGTTTGCCTAATGGATTTTTGCGTTTTTTACTATTCGTTAAACGCAATTTGTGAACACCATGCCTTTCAACAATGAAATGCCTCAGTGATTAGCCTTCGACCGAATTTTTTTTGCAGGATTTTATTCATTTGTATGTTTTGTGAGACGAAGTATGAAGTTTTAAGGTTTGTTTAACTTGTGTTGTTCGGTAGTATCTTTGTTATAGTTAAAAAATTACTTGGATTTAACTGCGCGCCTGAAATTACACAATTCTTTAAAACACACATGTTGGCTGTTACTAACTTCAAATCTCTAAGGCGTCTTTTCTTTCTTTTATCTCAAGAAACTATATCCTTCTCTTCTGGCGTTTTAATTTGCTGTTGTATCTCAACAATTCACGTACCGTTGGTAATCCGTTGCTGTTGCGCAAGGCTGTTGGATTATGTCTTTGGTACAGCGTCAAAATTTTTTGCGAGCACTAATGCTTCGGATTAAATATTCATATCGCTCACGATTCCGTTACAGGTCCTCTTATCATCTCTGTTTTTTTCCTTAAGTTTGGTAATACCGCGTCTCATTCTCCACCAGCAGAGATTATGCGAGTGATGCAGACTGACCTTCTTGTGTTATTCATACCAGACCTAAAGCTGAGAAACATATTGTGTCATATCCTTACTGAAACCGCAAAAAAATTCATAATGTTATACTGAAGCTCTTCTGATTAAATTCATGTCATGGCACCATATGCAGTTCCCAATTCTCATTCTAATATCCGCTATAAAGTAGGGCAGAGTTAAAAATTCTAAGCCTCTGAAAATTCTAATCAGCCTCTCTGTGATCTCATGTATGCTTTTCCCCACTTATCCGCGCTTAAAATTTTCGATATTTTACTTCATGAAACTGCAGCTTCCATTTTCTTTTCAGACGTCTTTATCTATGCTACGAAGATCCTTGGTAAAATCCATTCTTAGCATGTGGCTCTCAAAAACAGATACTTTTAAAGGCGCAAAATTCTTTCCTTCATCCGAATCGAGAGCATATTTTTAGAAACCGCAATGAATATAAACACCTGATTGATAAAACAAGAATAGATTTTCCCCTTACAGTCATCCAGCATAATACACTATCTGATCAAAAGTATCAGGATACTTACTTATCCCAAACCTTCCCGTAATTGGACAGGAATTATTATCGAGTTAATCCACCCATCGCTTCTATCAAAGCCTCCACTTTTCTGGGATAGCTTTGCACTAGATTTTGGTACGTTGCTGAGGTAATTGTCTTTTATACTGCAGCAAAATTAATACGCAGGTATCTCTCATATACACCGCCGAATGGTGTACACGAAGAAGCCACGATGGGATGTATTTGTAGAATCAAAGCAGTTTGACAGATACCTAGAAACACAGATATCAGGCGGTTCATCCTGACTTGCAGTCGGCGTTCCAATTTATCCCAAATGTGTTCCATGGGTTTGAGATCAGGCAGGTCAGTTATGTTCTTCCACTTACATCTCATCAAACGGTTCCTGCACGGACCTCTCTTTGTGAACAGGGGTATCGTCCTTTTGGGTAAACGAGAGGTACTTCCCCGAGCGGTTGCCGTAAAGTTGGGAGAACAAAATTGGCGAGAATGTCATTATAGGCAGCTGCGTTAAGATTCCCGGGCACTGGAAACTAGGAGGACCAGGCAACACCATGAAACATAGCCCCAGAGAATGTTGCCTCCTTCACAAACTTCACAGTTGTCCCAGCATAGTCGGTCAGATGGTGTTGAGCTGGTATGCTTCACACTCAGATTCGTCCGCCGGACTGCCGGAATGGTAAAACATGAATCATCACTCCACAGAACGCGTTTCATCTAATCTAGAGGCCAATGGCACCGAGCTTTACCCCAATCCAACCGACGCTTGGCTTTGATCTGGCTGGTGTTAGGCTTGTGTACGGCCATTCGGCCTTGGAAAGCCTTTTCCTTCAGCTCTCGACGAATCGCTTTGGTTCTCGCGCTGCTTTCAGAGGCATTCTGGAACTCGGTGGTAAGTACTGAAAACGAAAATAGGCGATTTTGTAACACCACTTGCTTCAGCACTCGACCGTCCCGCTCTGTCATTTTACGTGGCTTGACAAGTCGCGGTTATTGTGTTGTTTCTCTTCGCCGTTTCCATTTCACAGTAACATCCCTTACAGTTGATCAGGGCAGCTACCGTACAGCAGTGCAGAAACTTCCCGAACTAACCTGTTACCGGAATGGCATCCTATGGCCGTGCTACGCTGAAAGTCATTGAGCTCTGCTATACGGCCAATTCTACTGTTCATGCGCATCTATGATGTTTGCTAAGCCACGTGCGTCTTTGTATAATTTTATGTGCCATGGATGTGACGTATGTGGGCAAATCCACAACTCAAAAAGGGTGTCAGGATACTTTTGATAACAGAGCGTAGTTACTACTGAGAGAATACATAGTCGTATCAGAATAATATGACCATCCCCGGAATTACAGTGTACCTGCGCACGCGCGTCACAGAGTGCACGTGACAAGATCGACCACACAAAGGTATAAGCGGCCGACCGGGAAAGATGAGCCATAGTGTGTTACGTGAAAACAATGGGCAGAGGTAGGGATTTAAACGACGTTCAAAAGGAATGATCATCGGCTACAGCGCCAAGGGCGGAAGCATCTGAGAAACAGTAGACGTCGTGAGCTGCTCACAAGGTGCTGTACTGAGGGTGTACCAAGAATGGACCGCTGGCGCACCAAGAACCCGCCGACGTCATAACTGTGGAGCCCCAAAGGCCATCGATGCCACAGGAGAACGTCACCTCCGTTTAATAGTAAAGGACAATCGACGCGCAACAGTGCAGCAATTTACTACGAACATGAACGCTGATGAACCCAAGTACGTGTCCCCTATAACAGTAGAGAGACCCCTGCTACGCATGGGTCCCCGGAGTCGACGCTGCGTTAAGGCACCCATGTTAACTCAGGTCCATCGGCAACGACGCCTGCAGTTCACATGGGATTACGGTCATTGGACAGTGAAAGAGTGGGAAAAGGTTGCCTTCTCCGACTAATCGAGGTTTCTACTCCACAGGAGTGACGGGATGTGGCAGTGTGCATGTGTGTGCGGGATGTTTTCCTGGTATAACGTGAGACCGCTGATACCACTGGATGGGTCCCTGAACGCCAGTGGCTACCAGTCCATTCTCGCTGACCACATGCATCCCTTCATGTTGTACGTTTACTCTGGTGGTTATGGTGCCTAAAAACAAGACAATGCGCCTTACCATGTCGCTAAGGGGGTGCGTGACTGGTTCCAGGAACACAACAGCGATGTTTCCGTTCTACCGTAGAGCACTTGTGGGACTACTTGGATCGACAGGTTCAACGTGCTGACCCACAACCACGCCATCTCCGGGACCTCCGTACTTTGCTGCAGTCCGAATGGGCACTTGTACCTATGTGCAACCTTCCAGGGTCTCATTGCGTCCATGCCACGCTGTCTCTCTGCTGTCATTGGGTCCAAGGGTGGTTATTCCGATTATTAGGTAGGTGGTCATATTATTCTGATACGACCGTGTATATGGCAATTTCTTCATTTCTAACTCATTTAGGAAAATGTATTACTACGAGTTGTCAATTTATACTTCCAGTTTTCCTTAATGACACTTTTCGGAAAACCCGATATCTTTCTGTCTTCTTGAGTGGCACTGTAGAGTTCTAATCATATTTTGGTTACGGACAATGTTGAAAGAATGAGTGATGAGATGCTTACTAAGAAAATCTTTCTAGCCCATGTGGCAGGAAGGAAAGGCAGAGGATGGCCAAGGAAATCATGGGAGCATCAGTTTCAGGAATGCCTGCATGAGAAAAAAGATTATGAGTATGAAGTATAGAAGATCCTGGGTACGGCGTATGATGGATGTCAGTGAATCCCAAGTTGTATGTCAAGATCTCTGTGAATGGAAAAGTTTGATACGGCAACAATAAGTAAACATTATCTGGCAGTTTGTATTTCTTTGTGTAGCTAACTTCTGAATCTCTGAGAACAGCTTAGTGATACGCACTCCGTCCCAAACGTAATGAGAATGATTTGTCTATGCTCACCACGAAGACCGCGGGAGACAGGTGTAGCTGCACGTTGTTGCGTGGGTATCTCAGGTAAACGGCTGGACCATCCTCTGTTGAGGGCGCGCCTTTCGAAGCGTTGGAACCTTAAAAAAGTGCACCCTTGTTTTTCACACCCGTTACGGACAAAAATGCAAAGAAGCGTCGAGCACCGTTACGCAATCAAATTGTGCGTAAAACTGGGGAAAGCAGCCGTAGAAACCTTAGATGCTTAAGACAGCGTATAGGGACGCAGCTTTGTCATCAGCCCAAATTTTCAAGTTATAAAAGACCTTCAAGAATGGAAGAGAAGTCGTTGAGGATGAGCAGCGCTCAAGGTGACCTTCAACGTCAAGAAGCGATTGCAATGATGAGGAAGATTTGTGCAAAACTCGTCCCAAAAAAGTTGTTCGATGAGCAGAAGGAGAATCGTTTGTTCATTTCCCGTGAACTGTTGGATCGTGTGAAAACTGAGCCCGTGACATTTTTTTTTGTTCCCGAAAATCTAAACGCACCTGAAAGGACACCATTTTGGTACTGTTGTAAACGTCCAGTCAGCCGCGACGAGGGCTCTGCAGAGTCTCTCACATGAAGACTTCCAGCACTGCTACGACGAATGGCAGCGTCGTTGGAATAAGTGTGTTCAGTCTCGCAGTACTTACTTCGAAGGTGATCGGGCCTAGTGGTATGTATTTTGATTAAACGCATTTATTTTGTAGTCATCTCATTACTTTTGGGACGGACCTCGTATGTATGTATGTATGACAATATACCCTGCTGTACCATTAATATCCGGACACGCATTTACTGGTAGTGACATTCGTCCTACTCAAGCAACAAGTCACAGACCCAACCATAGATATGATCGTAGGGCTTATAAGCACTCGCACCGTAGTTGACATTTTAGTGACATTAAAGTTCCCTAGCTCAACGTTTGGGGATGTAATATTTGCAAATGGCAGTGGACTGGGTATGAGTCTGGTAAAAGATTACCCAGTAACCCACCGAAGCTAACACAACGCGGGCTCTTCAAAGACTGTCCACTTAGAATACAAATCAACATTGTTTCAGATCACGCAAATCCTAGGTGAAACTATTAGGTCTGATATTAGCTTTAGTACAGTGTGCAGGACTCCGCACGGCATCGGTTACTACAGTTGAGTAGTCATCCACAGGCCCCTGATCATTTCTACTAATACCACACGTCGCTTACCGTCGTGTAAGGAACGTCAATCTTGAACTGTAGACCAATGTGGAATATTGTGCCTTGGACTGACGAGACGCGATACACAGTCTACCAGTCGGATGGTAATTCCTGGCATTGGAAGATGCCAAGAGAAAGATACCTGTCTGATTGTTTCGCCGCGACAATGTTGTCTGATGGGAGCAACGTGATAGTATGGAGTTGTCTCATGGGCTTCGACCTGGGCTCGGTAGTCGTTTTGGACAAAACCATAAATGATGCCTTCAGTCTCTAGACGTCCTGGATAATTACATGTATGCACGATCAACGTTGTTGCATTACTTCAGGAAACGTCTGTAACTATCAACTGGACATCGTATCATACCATAGTGCTCTCTTTGCTAGAGATCAGTTTGACGGTATCAGCATCGCACAGAACCGATACTGCTAACGTGAATAATATAGGTAATCTCTAGGACGAACTAGACCGTAGGGTACGTGGAAGAAGAGATCGCTCAACAAACTAAGATGAACTGGTTACTGCTTTGTCGGCTGATTTGGCATTACATATCGCTGGACATTTATCAAAGCTGAAGGACAGTATTGCGAAGGCTAGAGACCGTCATAAGGGCCAAAGATTTTAGGGCGTGGTGTTGGATTTTCTCAAAATAGATATTTTTTGTAGACATGCTGGTTTCCAGATGTTAATGGCAGAGAAGTACATGCACGATAACTAATACTATCTGTAATAAATTGTCGTCGACTGGAGGTTAGCTAAATGGAAAGGGAAAATTTACATTCAACCAAAGAATCCATCCTTTGGGCCAACATCTGCCCAACATAATCATCATTTGGTATTTTGTATCGAAAGCATACACTGGATTTCTTTGTATTTGCTACACCCCTTTGCGAAGAAACGGACTAATCTATGATGCTTTTGATGGTTCCAGGTTAAAACCGCTGATATTTTACGGAATGAAGATGCTTTTCATAATCAATCGAAGCGATGCGTAGTGGGAGATTCATTCATTCTTTCAATTGCAGTGGTATCCAAAATTAACGTGACAGACACAAAGTTATGAATAACGCAAAGTCTCCACGACAGAGTTTAATGACAGATGGTACGGACATAAATATATCGATAATCACCGCATGTGGAGGAAGCATGCGCATGACAGCATGGCAGTCCAAAAGTAATTGAGAAAGTGGCGCTGATTTCATTTGTATAAAAGGGAGTGTGACTATCCCGAACAGCGATACAGTTCGCACAACGAGCTCTTATGCTGTTTAGGCTGTTCACAATGTGGTGAATGAGAGTTTGAGGCAACAAATGCCACTCCTTCACCATTGGCCTCCTTTCATGCACGCCTCCCTTCCGGGAACATCAAAATCCCAGGAGGGCATGCCGGCTTTCAATTGTTCTTAGCAGAGGCATCCCAGACATGCTCTAGTGGGTCCAGATCCGGAGATATCGCGGGCCTTTCCATCCTCTGAATATCACTCCTCTTCAGGTATTATTTAGTACGTTAAACGGAACTGGGGGTCAAAAGCTCCCCTGAAAAGCCGTACTTAGGGATCTAGGATATCATCCTTGTAGTGCGCAGCAATCAGAGTGCCTCCTCGAAAACACCTACAGCAGCGTGCGTCTAACCAACATTATGAGAGCCCAAACTAGGAGTCCTCCACCACCGTAGTGGTCAATTTCCATAAAGTTGGAGGGAAGATTTCGGCTTCTTGCCTCTCTCCAAATTTTCACACGTCGGATATCCGTGTTTAGGCTGCACCACGGTTGGTCACTGAAGAGAATTAAAGCCCATTGATCAGGAGTGATGTTGTCGCTCCCAATTCAGACGCAACCTTCTTGCGATGCGGAGAATGAGAAACAGGCCATTGGCCTTCTTTCATGCAGACCTCTCTCGTGGAGTCTTCTGTAAACTAATTGCCTCGATATCACGATTCGCGTAGCAGAGGAGAGCTCCTGCGAGAGTTGCCGGGCTGTCGACTCTCCATGGTGGCGAGCCTTTAATTTCATGCTAATAATGGAGACTTCAATCTAAGGGTTGAGTCTTAAACAAAATGCGACAAAAAAAATAATGGAAAACCATAACGTTACTCTACCGCCAATCGGCCACGACTTAATTCCTCGGTGGCCGATGTAGTGTTTTCTATGCATCAATGCATCCATTAAAAGCGCTAATATTGCTTCCACTAAATGCAATGTAAAAATTAACATATTAAGGAACAGCTGAACAACGACAAACATACTTGTTTGTTTATATAGTAGTATCCCAATTTGAATCAAGAACTGTTCTAGAACATATCTTGAGAGCCACTGAATTTGCTGTTTGTTTATTAGTAGCTAGCTGACGTAATTACTTCAGTGTTTCCAAATGCTGTTATTTGATTTTATTAAATGCTCTGTGGAATACACTATATTAACAAAAGTCACCGGACACCCCCTCAAAAGCAAATTAACAGATCCACTGCGTTGTTAAGATGCGCGGTACAGCTGCAAACGCTATAAAAACAAGCCTGCAGCTGACCGCGATCATATCGCACTGTGAGGTTAAGTGAAAATGTCGCGGCGGGAGAGAACTGACTTTGAGAAAGGAAAGATTGTTGGGTGTTATATTAGTGGTTGTCCATCTGAGAAACCGAGAGGCGTTTAAACATATCGAAATAAACTGTTTTTGATGTACTGAATAAGTGGAAGACACATGGGGTTCCTGAAGTAGCAAAACGTACCAGCAGACCAACGAAAATCAGTGATAGCGGACGTCGAAGCCTCAGGGGAATCGTTACAGCTAATCGAAGGAGTACTGCAGAAGACCTCAGGGTACAGGTGAGTAAAAATTCTGTAACCTCGGTATATGAACGTACCATTCGCAGAGAATTTCATTCCGTGAGTTACCGTGGTCGTGCGGCTGCTCATAAGCCTTTCATCTCCACTCCTCGGAGTGCTACTCATTGTTTCGCATGGTGTAAAGAACATTTATCGTGGACCGTTGATCAATGAAAACGGGTCCTATGCACTGATGAATCCAGATACACGATTCATCAGTCTGATGGGCGGGTGTGGGTATGGCGGCAGTCGAGGGAACGCTATTTACCACAGTGTACTGTTCCTACGGTCAAGTTCGGAGCTGGCAGTGTACTCGTGTGGGGGCGTTTTTCGTGGTATGGTCCCGGCCCATTAGTTATCGTGAACAAACCTGTTAACCAGCACATCTACCTCGATATTCAGGATACAGCTGTAAACTGAAGTACAGAAACACAACCTACTGGCAGAACTGTGAACTACAAAATTCCTCATATACTAGCCTAACATATTCTGCAAAGTAAATGGCGTGTGGTATTAAAAGAAGTTTTTAAATCACAGATGTAGAAGCAGAGATATCGAGAAAAACAGATTAAGCATATGCGCCCTTTAGCGGTGAAATTGTGTATTATTTTGGGAAGAAAATACGCACAGAGTCTGCCTCGTTAGTAGTATCTGACTGAAGAAAGACGTTTTTCAATTGGATTTTTAGTCCCACAGAGATTGCTGTAAACAGAAATGTGAACTTACGCCCTCTGGTGGCAGATTTGTGCGTTAACCATACTATAACCTGCGGTAACCGGAGGCTATCCATTCTCGGGCCACTTTTTGAAGGTATTAACCACGGATGACCCTGAGTACCCCACAAGCCTCACCTTCTCAGAAATGCTCGGACGTAATGGTGTGGCTATTAGAATTTGGCCTTTGTCAAACTCGTTTAAGTTTGGTGTGTGTCCCTTCTGGAGAACAAGGATAACACAGATTAACAGAGATCAGTATCATGTGTTATTTATACCGTTTGATGATCTTCACAAGCGCCGTCCTTTACCTCCGGTTGCTTCGATTTGCATAAAGACGCGCTGGTCATAATGTTTTGGTTCTTTGGTGTATCTGCGAGTAAACGTAAATACAAGGTGATTGTAAACTCCTTCAACAAAACAAGAGGGGTGATAGTACACATCAAGACGAACAATATTTGCAACGGAACCTAGGGCCGCATTCCATTCCTAGTGCCAGAAAAGAATAAAGTTCCATACATATCCACGTTGAGCTTTCAACAGTGAAAACAGAGAGACAAACCTAATTTAGGAGTAGAACAATTCCAATCGCATCAGAGAAAGACTCGAAGGAGCTGCTCAAACTGGCGTCCAATGGTGTCGTTGCACAGCCCACACTGGCGAATGAAGGACTGTTGCAACCTGTCGTAGACTCCCGGTGTGGTGTTGATCTTGTCCGCAGCAACAGCGATTCGCGCGAAGAGAACTTTCAGGGAGTCTGCAGGTGTCTGGTACACCAATGCTCAATGTTTTACATTAATGTTCAACTGCCTCGTACACCAATATTCAAGCCAATGAGCCCGTTTCACGCAATCTTCGATCAACACTGGCGAAGGTCGAATGGTAAGAAATACGACGATTCGGAAATCTCTCAAGGTACAGGTTTTGTGCTTCATGTCCATTACCACATGCTTGGCCCTATATCAGATGCATATCCGCCAATTCCTTGCATGTGTAGTACTCCATGCCCTTCACGAATACGTCAATTCTCATGTGACGTTCGCACGGTAATATGGCTGAACGGATTCGTCTGCAGTTTTAAATGTTTGCTCCTCATCGTCTACGCACGTGTTCAGCGCACCTGATTTGCATCTTGTGCTTCTCATGCACTGGTTGGAACTCCGTGTGCCTGCTGGACGTTTTTCGAGCGTGCTCTTTTCTGGCACTAGGAGTGGAATGCGGACCTAGCTTCCATTGCAAATATTGTTCGTCTTGATGTGTACTATCACCATTCTTGTTTTGTTGAAGGAGTTTACAATCACTTTGTATATACCGTATTTACTCGAATCTAACACGCACTTTTTGTCCAAAAAACTTTGTGGTAAAAACAAGGTGCGAGTTAGAATCGAGTACGAGTATTTGCAAATACGCAAGGTTGACGCGTCTTTTCATTCCTCTAAGTAAGCAGCGCAAATGTGTCGCGGGAGGTGCGTAGGAGGGGAGGAAACCGGAAAGAGCAGAAGCAGAGTATCTTGAGTCTACGCGCACATCACACACTCATTGCTCCTCCCTCCGCTTTCAACCCCGTTTTACCTCAGGGCTTAGGATGTGCGCGCCTTTCTCCTCCGAATGTAAGGGAATCTTGCTTCTTGATCTCTTTAGCAGTCATTCTTTCCGAGTCAACGTGCACAGAAAGATGTCTTCAAAAAGGCAGCATTACACAGCAAAGTTGAAACTTAAAATCACCGCATTCGCGGAGGAATGGTAAATCAAAATTTGGAGTTCCTGAAGTGAATGTGCGTTTGTGGCGCAAACAAAAAGAACGATTGAAGATGTGCTCGACAACTAGACAAGCTTTTATTGGCCCTAAAGAGGGGAAATTTCCCTAAATTGACGAACAGTTAAGCATGTTTGTAAAAGAACAGCGGGCAGGTGGATTACCAGGAACACAAGAAATCCTTAAAGTGAAAGCTAAAGATATTCATCGTCAGCTATAGCTACAAGGAAATTTGAACCATCCCATTTTCTTCATGAACTGCGATATCGCGGTTGATGGTTCATGAAGATAAAGGGATTTTCTCTTAGACGGCGAACATCCATTTGCGGAAAGCTACCGGCTGACTTTGAAGAGAAGTTGAATGCTTTCCAAAACATTTGATTGCTATTCGAAAGCAAGGATAACACAACTTGGGGCAGATCGGCAATGCTGATTAGACGGCGATCTATTTCGATATGTCTTCAAACTGCACAGTAGGCAATGTTGGAGCAAAACAAGTGGAATTACTGACAACGAGTGGCGATAAAATCAGAATGACAGTAATTCTCTGAGTTACTCCAGATAGAAATAAACTTCCGTCCTATGTCGTTTTCAAGAAGAAAACGTTTCCCACCCCAAAAAAAGCGCTTTTCCAAGAGGAATCTATATTGCAGTGCAGGAAAACGGATTTTTTATCTGTTTGGTTTTAGATTGGCTAAGGAAATTTTGGCGACGGCTACCTCTAGGTCCACCGAAGTTGCGATCCCTGCTAGTGCTAGACGCATTTAAAGGACATGTAGCTGATGCAGTAAAGAAAAAATGAAAGAAAACCGCAGCGATCTCGTCATTATTCCTAGAGGAATGACATCACAAATCCAGCCTCTTGATGTTTGTATCAACCGCCCATTTAAATGATGATCAAATAATCATATGTAGAGGATTTTAGGAAGGGGGTGTCGGACCGCAGGTCTTAAACAACCCTTAGAAATAGGAAGCTAGGAGATTTGGACTAGAGTGCCCGATAGGAAAGTCACACGGAAGCGAGGTAGAAGACGCCCTTATTTACTACCGGGGGGCCAGTATCCGGGGTCCGACGGCTTAATGTGCCCATCATATCAGATCAGATCATATGTAGAGGATTTTAGGAAGGGAGTGTCTGACCCCAGGTCTTAAACAACCCTTAGAAATAGGAAGCTAGGAGATTTGGGCTAGAGTGCCCGATAGGAAAGTCACACGGAAGCGAGGTAGAAGACGCCCTTATTTACTACCGGGGGCCAGTATCCGGGGTCCGACGGCTTAACGTGTCCATCCGACGCACGACGGATATTTAGTGGATCGAGCGTTCGTACCTGGCTGGGATTGAACCTGAGGTCTTCTCCATGGCAGTCACGAACGTTGCCCACTAGGCAACCCGCGGCCCCCGCCCATTTAAGACTGCCGTTCGTCGACTTTATAATGCCTGGCTTTCATCCGGAGAAACGGAACTAACAAAGACTGGCAGCGTTAAAAGAGCACCCCTATCGACTGTCCGCGAATGGAGTATTACTGCTTGGGAATCCATTCTAAATGAACTTGTGCAGAAATCCTTTCTTTTGTACGGAATTTCAAATTCTTTGGACGGAACAGAAGGTGACGCATTGTTCGAAGTGAGCTCGGACAATGACAAGTCTGAAGTAGAAAGCCTGTTAGTGACAGTGAAATATTTTGTATTTTTTTTTTTTTGCAGTCATGTGTATTGGATCTAGTATGTATCGGAACTAAGGTAAATACACCTATTTGTTAGTATTCTTTGCATATTTGTTTTTACTTGAGAATGTGTGTATATTTTTTCTGATTCCTAAAAATGCACTCTGGAGTTGGGGGTGGGCGCTACTTCGGGAGCGCGTTAAATTCGAGTAAATACGGTAATTGCTACCGTAAGGACTAAAATCGTCCATCTTTGGAAGTCCAGATGCTTTTTGTTTTAAGAAATTGAGTCAAATTAAAAAACCGCATGCGATTCATCATTTGGTGACGGACGATTTTGACCTGGGCTGTGGTTCGCTTTTTTTTTTTGCGGAACTTCAATTCGCTTCGACAGGTATTCAAATTCGCTCATACATGTGTGAGCTTGTCTTAATTTTCAGGAATGTCTAATATTTCTGATTTTATTGCTGTTTTAATTGAGACATTCCTTGAAAAATACACTTGGTGCTGGTTAAGCGTACGCCCGGTGCCGATCACAATGCACAATACCAATGTTTATTATCGCAAGAAAGTTGAGATTGCCCACGAAATCTCTTACGTGATTTATATTGTAAAATGGATGTGACGCTTCTCCTAGTAGACCACGTGACTCGTCGTCCTACTTTTTTGTTCTTGGATCAGGGTCATTTAGAGAAAGGTTTTAGACAAACAGCATTTCGAATTTTTCCTCACAAACTCGAGGTACTATTTCCCTTGCCGACAGATACATGCCCTTGATAGTCGAGATGTAAACAAAGCAAAAAAAACAAAAAATAGAACGTCTGCTTGGTCTTCAGAAAGGTGATTTTGACACATGCATTTGTAAGTTTAGTACTGTAGTTCTGCCTATGAAAGTGGATAAATTAAAGTTAATCAGTTCTACGTTATTTTTAACGTGGCATACGAATTCTGTTTGTCAACAAAAACGCAAACATGGAAGTAAACCCCGTCTTTAGACTTGGTATCAAGCATGAATAGGTAATCCTTGACTTTTCAGAGATTAAACGTTTTCCTTAAACTCCGCTTCGCTTTAATTCGCCATTGGTGGCATCCCTAGTATTGGTATGTTAACAATTTTCAGGGATCTGTGAAAAGAAATTTTCTATGTGTTGAAGCACGCTTATCTGATTAGCGGTGTTAAAAACAAAGTTAGATAGGTAGATCCTTTAAATATCATCTCCAAAATAAATGCTAAACTAGTTGCCATCATGTCAGACAACATTTAAATACATTACTCGTCGAAAGGATCCCATTGTGGTGAATGAACGTACATGTTCTGCCGACTATACCAAATAGCACACTAAAATTATCACAGAATAATACGTAAACACAATTCTGAGAGAAAAGGAAGCTCTTCAAGCAGTATCCCCCAAAAAATTTCGAACAGACATTTAAAAGCAAAGTTTATGTTAGCTATCTTTTCTCTTACTCGCTATTCTTCTTCTCGCGGATTCTTCCTCAAATAAATCAGATTAGAAAATTCAATAATACTCTCCTTCCGCACGCATATTAACCTCGGTGTAAATGCCTACGTGAAGGTTGGGAAAAGGTGCGAAAGCATGTGATCAGAATATATATATATATATATATATATATATATATATATACTTAAGAGCAAAACTGAAGACTAAGGAAAAAATTTTAGAATTTGCTTAGGTATCTTTATAGTATATATCATCATCATCATCATTGTCAACCATTATCAATCCACTGCTGGACGAAGGTCTCCCCAAGTTTCCTCCACAACGGTCTGTCTTGTGCCAGTCTCCTCCATGTCACCCCTGCATACTTTCGAATTTCATCCACCCATCTCCCATGTGGTCTTCTTCTGGGTCTTTTCCTGTCCCTTGGAATCCAATCTAAAATTTCGGCTGTCCATCGATGATCTGTCCTTCTGGCAGTATGTCCAGCCCATTGCCATTTCAGGGATTTAACTCTGATCATGATGTCTTCCACTCTTGTCATTTTTCGGATCCACGAGTTCCTCTTCTTATCTCTCCTGGTTACACCAAGTATGCACCTCTCCATGCTTCTTTGAGTTGTCTGCAGCCTTTGTATGTCTCTTTTAGTTAAGGTCCACGTCTCTGCACCATACGTAAGCACTGGAAGGATGCATTGATCAAACACTTTTCTTTTAAGACATAATGGCATATTGCTCTTGAAAATTATGCTGTTTCTTCCAAAAGCTCTCCAGGCAAGTTTTATACGCCGATTAATTTCTTCATCAATGTGACCCTCACTTGATATCTGCTGTCCAAGATAAACGTACGTGTCTGTTATCTCCAGCTTTTCTCCATCAATCGATAAATCTTCATTTCTTGTAAAAGCATTGAACATCACTTTTGTCTTCTGAAAGTTCATTTTTAATCCCACTTCTTTACTCTTGTCAGCAAGTTCCTGGATCATACTCTGCAGCTCTGATGGGGTAGTTGCAAAAATGACTACGTCATCAGCAAAACGAAGGTGGGTTAGATAATCTCCATTAATCTTTATCCCTTTGTTTTCCCAGTTCAGTGATTGAAAGACATTTTCCAATGTGGCATTAAAGAGCTTCGGAGATATGGTGTCACCTTGTCTCACTCCTTTTCCAATTTTTATGTGTGTTGTATTTTCAAACAGCCGAATCTTTGCACTTGCATTTTCATAGATGTTATTAATAATATTAATGTATGCATCTTCAATACCGCAGGATTTCAGAGCCATTGCAACTGCTGATGGTTTCACCGAATCAAAGGCTTTTTCATAATCGATAAAAGCCATGCACAATGGAAGTTCATATTCCCTCGCTCTTTCAATTAGTTCTCTCAGCACGTGGATATGATCTATTGTGCTGTAGCCACTCCTGAATCCAGCTTGTTCTCTCGGTTGAGCCATGTCCAGTGTTACCTTCAAGCGGTGTGAAAGAACTTTAGTGAAGATTTTATAAACTACTGATAGGAGGCTGATAGGTCTGTAGTTTCCAAGATCCTCAATGTCACCTTTCTTATGTAGCAGGATCATTGTAGCGGTGTTCCAATCCTCAGGAATCTTTCCTTCATTAAGGCATCGAGTGAAAATTTGGGCGAGTACTGTTTCGATTTCTCCACTTGCTTCTTGTATGATGTCTACAGTAATTCCATCTTCTCCTGGAGCTTTTCCTCGCTTCATGTTCTTGATTGCATGAGCAACTTCTGCTGGAAGGACTGGAGGAACTCTGGTACTGGTATCTTTCATGATGTCTGGAGTGCATGTATCATCCCTTTCATATAATTTGGAGTAGAAATCTTTCACTCTTGTCAAAATTTCGCCTCTATTTCTTGTTACAGAACCATCTTCTTTTCTCAGTGCCATAATCTGTTTTCTTCCCTTACTGAGATGTCCCTTTGCTATCTTTAGGCCAAAGTATATATGTAAGGTCAGGTGATGCGTAACATCACAGCCTCTCCTTGACAAATGTCAACCCCGCCTTCTCGTGGTACATCCTGTTCCCACTAAAGGGGCTCTGACGACCGCCAATAGCGGTATAACTATACCATCGGGATTAGAGGAAATTCTATCCCACACTCACCAACCCGCTTGGCCAGCGTGGTGAGTTATGGCCAAACCCCTCCAAAATGATTCCACAACTTAAATCTTGGCCCTCAGTCTCCGGCAGCTGGAATGTACCTGGCCAAGGCAGCGGCCAGTGCGACATGAAGGCAGAGGGTGCTAAGAATCCCCCGGAGGACCGGACTAGGCTGCCATTTGATGCTGACCTTGGCTACGTACAATGGACGCTCCCTATCTTCTGATTCAAGGCTTCTTGAATTGGAAGAGGAACTACAAAGGATCAAGTGGGACATCGTGGGGCTAAGTGAGGTAAGGAGAAAAGGAGAAGATCTCATCGAACTGAAAAGTGGACATCTCTTCTACTATCGTGGGACAGATACTGGCAGAACTAGTGGTGTTGGATTTATAATAAACAAGAAACTGAAGGATAAAGTTGTAGAAGTTGAAAGTTCCTCTGACAGAGCTGCACGACTTGTTATCCAACTCTCGAAAAGATACCAGGCTCAGATTATTCAAACTTATGCACCCACCACAAGTCATCCTGAAGAAGAAATTGAAGAATTTTATGAGGAAATTTGTCATCTAAATAATAAAGGTAAGCAGCATTTGAAAATAATTATGGGAGATTTCAATGCAAAAATAGGGCAACGGCAACAGAATGAAACTTCAGTAGGTAAATTTGGTCACGGCAACAGAAACCAGCGTGGAAATACTCTCGTTGAGTTTGCAGAGGCAGAAGGGTTTTTCATCTTGAACTCCTTTTTCAAGAAAAAGCCACACAGGAAATGGACTTGGAGACATCCAAATGGGTCGACAAGTGAAATTGATTTTATTATGTGTAACAAAAAATTCGTCATAGAAGACTGCAGTGTGCTAAACAAGTTCAACACAGGTAGTGACCATAGATTGGTGAGATGTAAGATGCACCTCAACACTAAACTTGAACGTGGCAAGCTCATAAGACAAACAAAATCTATTGACATAACCAACCTTAAAAAAACACCATAATACCTTCAAGTTGGAACTGAAGAACAGGTTCTCTGCTTTAGAAGGCCTAACATCAGAAGAAGTGGACATCTCTGAAGTTAACAGAAAAGTAACCAAAGCTCTTATGGAAACAGCAACAAAATTAGCTGGGTCTAAGAACAAGTTGCATGTAAATAAATTATCAGGAAAAACGAAAATGTTGATGCAAAAAAGAAGAGAGATGAGGACAACTAGAGAAGATGTGACTTCCAAAGTGGAATATATAGAGCTATGCAAGACAGTAAGAAAAAGTATCACTGAAGACGTAAGAAAATTCAACTGTGAACTAGTGAGGAAAGCAATTGAAAACAACCAAAGCCTAAAGATAGCAAAGGGACATCTCAGTAAGGGAAGAAAACAGATTATGGCACTGAGAAAAGAAGATGGTTCTGTAACAAGAAATAGAGGCGAAATTTTGACAAGAGTGAAAGATTTCTACTCCAAATTATATGAAAGGGACGATACATGCACTCCAGAGATCATGAAAGATACCAGTACCAGAGTTCCTCCAGTCCTTCCAGCAGAAGTTGCACATGCAATCAAGAACATGAAGCGGGGAAAAGCTCCAGGAGAAGATGGAATTACTGTAGACATCATACAAGAAGCAAGTGGAGAAATCGAAACAGTACTCGCCCAAATTTTCACTCGATGCCTTAATGAAGGAAAGATTCCTGAGGATTGGAGACACCGCTACAATGATCCTGCTACATAAGAAAGGTGACATTGAGGATCTCGGAAACTACAGACCTATCAGCCTCCTATCAGTAGTTTATAAAATCTTCACTAAAGTTCTTTCACACCGCTTAAAGGTAACACTGGACATGGCTCAACCGAGAGAACAAGCTGGATTCAGGAGTGGCTACAGCACAATAGATCATATCCACGTGCTGAGAGAACTAATTGAAAGAGCAAGGGAATATGAACTTCCATTGTGCATGGCTTTTATCGATTATGAAAAAGCCTTTGATTCGGTGAAACCATCAGCAGTTACAATGGCTCTGAAAACCTGCGGTATTGAAGATGCATACATTAATATTATTAATAACATCTATGAAAATGCAAGTGCAAAGATTAGGCTGTTTGAAAATACAACACACGTAAAAATTGGAAAGGGAGTGAGACAAGGTGACACCATATCTCCGAAGCTCTTTAATGCCACATTGGAGGGTGTTTTTCAGTCGCTGAGCTGGGAAAACAAGGGGATAAAGATTAATGGAGATTATCTAACCCACCTTCGTTTTGCTGATGACGTAGTCATTTTTGCAACTACCCCATCAGAGCTGCAGAGTATGATCCAGGAACTTGCTGACAAGAGTAAAGAAGTGGGATTAAAAATGAACTTTCAGAAGACAAAAGTGATGTTCAATGCTTTTACAAGAAATGAAGATTTATCGATTGATGGAGAAAAGCTGGAGATAACAGCCACGTACGTTTATCTTGGACAGCAGATATCAAGTGAGGGTCACATTGATGAAGAAATTAATCGGCGTACAAAACTTGCCTGGAGAGCTTTTGGAAGAAACAGCATAATTTTCAAGAGCAATATGCCATTATGTCTTAAAAGAAAAGTGTTTGATCAATGCATCCTTCCAGTGCTTACGTATGGTGCAGAGACGTGGACCTTAACTAAAAGAGACATACAAAGGCTGCAGACAACTCAAAGAAGCATGGAGAGGTGCATACTTGGTGTAACCAGGAGAGATAAGAAGAGGAACTCGTGGATCCGAAAAATGACAAAAGTGGAAGACATCATGATCAGAGTTAAATCCCTGAAATGGCAATGGGCTGGACATACTGCCAGAAGGACAGATCATCGATGGACAGCCGAAATTCTAGATTGGATTCCAAGGGACAGGAAAAGACCCAGAAGAAGACCACATGGGAGATGGGTGGATGAAATTCGAAAGTATGCAGGGGTGACATGGAGGAGACTGGCACAAGACAGACCGTTGTGGAGGAAACTTGGGGAGACCTTCGTCCAGCAGTGGATTGATAATGGTTGACAATGATGATGATGATGATATATTGTTTTGCCTTTACCCTGGCCATTTTAGAACTGTTGCATCCAGGAAGTAACATTGCTTTTTCTCCTCGGGTATATCCTTGTTGTCGATCATAAAGTACATAACGCTGGTATAAGCTTAGAAAAAATAGTTATTCTCAAGGGATTTGCTCGCATGTAGTTTAATCCACTGAAGATTGCAATGCTCGCGAAACGCTCCGTTCGCCTTAGCGGAAAATGGAAATTGAGCTTCACGTTTGCATAGCTGGAGCTAACCATGTTATTTTATTCCCTTACTACAGACTGAAAGTCACTGAAAAGCAAGCAAAGTCAGTTCCGAAGAATAAAGTTGCAAATATAGATTTGTAAGTGCGCGTATAATTTGTTTTACACAGGGAAATACAATTTAACTTGATATCACGATGGCACTAGTTTAGAAATATTCGATTTTATTCCTGTGTAAAACCTTTCGAACTTTTACCAATGCCTTTTTTGACAGACACTAAAATAACAATTCTTGGGACAGATAGGTTATGTAGTCATACCATTAACAGCACTGGGTCCTCCGAAACTTTCTTTTTTGCGTTTTTTTTTATTTTTGAGCTTTAACGGTCACCATGAATAACTCTTTGGGTTATAAACATTCGCCCCTTCCTAAGTTGGAGCTCGTACTTCCAGGGAAAGGCGAACGCCAGCTCCGTGCAGCAAACACACCACTCATCCGGAACTCGAACCGGACTTTAACTCAAAGAATCTGTAGTGTTACAATTAATGACACTGGTTTTCATAAATTAAATCACAACAAAAATTTGGGGGGTTGTAAAATGTCCAAAGTAAAAATAGATGAACCTAGCATAATAGAGGTATTTTAACCCGGCGATGTCAAATATCATAAACCAATTAACATAATGTGCGTCTTGAAAGTATCTTGTCATTCAGCTTTGGGATTGCAAGCAAAACACGTTTATTTAAAAGTAAGCGTTTTACTGTGATACTGATATTGTGTAGACTCCCTTTAGGAGAAGAATTAAGATGTAGAGGCACTGGAAACCTACCAGTCTGAAGCCGAAGTAGCCAGGTTACTCAATGCAAGTAGTTCCGTAGTCCATCGGCTATGGGCCACGTTTCGAAAAACCAAATACGGCGTTGAGAAAGTTTAATAATGGAAGACCTCGGGATGCAACTTCAAGAGCTTACAGTTATCTGCAGCTAAGTGCTAGAAGAAGAAATACTACCACTCCGACAAAACTGCGTTTGGATCTTGCGGCAGCAACAGGAAATATAGTGTACTGTTCCACGGTGCGCAGGAGACCAATGGTGTGCACCCCCATCACCTCTCGTCATAGAAGAAAACGCCTCAACTGGTGTCACAGTCATGTCAACTGGACAGCTAAATGGAACACTGTTGGTTTTACGGAAGAGTCCAGATTTGTTCTCCAGAGTTATTTCAGAGGAAGATTTATGTGGTGATGTCCTAAGACACGCCATCATCCTTTAAACGTCTTAGAAAGGAACGCTTCTGGTGCTGGTGGTGTTTCATGGTGTGGGTAGGCATATTTTCGGGCGGCTACACAGATCTCTACATACATGAATCCGGCTTTGTTAAAGCTGATATTTAGATAGATGTGATCCTGGAACGCTTTGTTAGGCCTTATGCAGAATCAGTTTGCTAAGCTTTTATTCTACAGGACAAAATTGCACATCCTCACCGAGACAGAACTGTTGACCAACATTTTGAGGAGTACACCATCAACCATATGGAGTAGCAGGCTTGTTCTCCTAACCTGAACCTTATGGAGCTTATTTGGGATGCTTCTAGCAGACGTGTTGCAGTCTTTTAATTCACTCCCTTAAACTTGTAGGAGCTTGGAAGTGCCCTTGTGAAAGTATGATCGTTATTGCCAGGACAGCTTCTGTACGTTCTAATTATGAGCATGAAACGTCGCTGTGAAGCATCTATTGCTGTGAGGGGTTAGCACTTCAAAATGTTACAGGGTTACCATGTTCCATATTGACTCACTTTGACTACCTCGTTTAAAGCCTTATGGCCAGGTATGCTGACTTGCTATTTGTTCTTTAATTAATAATTAGTTTTTTTATTTTGTACATACAATATGGAAAAACATTAAATTATACGTTTTTCTCACATTTCATATAAAGTCTTTTAGTTTGCAAGACACTTACAAATTTAATTTTGTTTTCTAAATTTATGGAACCTAGTGTATCTTTCCGTAAACACTTTAAACCTAACGGTCCAAAAACTCTGGTACTAGAAAATTAAAACGGTCGTACAATTTCTTGTTGACAAGCACTTCTTATTCATCTCGTTGCAGGAAGTATGCAGTTACAACACGTGGTGGCGTGATTGTTCGATAACGGCGGGGCAAACTGATTTTTGTTCGGTGCTTAACAAAGTAATTATTATAGAGAGAGCGTGTGTGCTTGCTCAGTGAAACGCGAGATCTAATTAGTCACGCGCTTGTTGGCCGAGAGGAAGCTTCGCTAGTAAGAAGTAAAACACACTCTTCGTGTTTCGCTGAGCTTAAATGGGCGTGTGTGTTTGAGATTCAAGCGATGGATTTTAACTACGAAATTGTGTGTACCTACTGATTTAGAGTATATTTATGAATACCAAGTATTCCACATCCTTTACATTATTTCCATCTATTAATTACGTCTGTAATCAAGGCAACAAAAAGTAATGTGTTATTATGTCCTTCTTATTTGAAACGAATTACATCGTTGCTTTGATAGATATATCATTAGCATGAGTGAGCGCTTTTTCTATATGGTCATTTATCAATACATTCATACATCGAAAAAAGCATAACCTATTAAATACGAGGTTTAAACCTGCACAACACACAGAATATAAAGTTCAAGATTTCATAAAACGTAGACTAACTTATTACTAAAAAAATTATTTAACAAATATTAGTACAAGTTATGAAGGATTAATTGCGAACTTGTAACAAGCATAGCACATGATACCAAGTGAGCCTGACGCCGACATCTCACCACGTATGACACAAAACTCAGAGAGATATTTGATTTTCTCTGTTTCATCATCGCTGTCGTGTTCCATGTGCTACCACATCAAGAGAGATGTTTCAGAGTTCAGACGTGACGTTAAGTTCAAAACGTCTAATAAGAGGTGCGAAAAATTGCGCAAGAGATAGCAACAAAAACAGGAAGTTAAATAAGTTACGTGCGTAAACATTTGTCCGATTAAAAATTGACTGGTAGTAATTCAATACATGATACGGATATATAATTTAAAGACAGAAGAGGAGGTTGTATTTTTGAGAAAATGTACGTACTTCTTTGAGAGACTGTCCATTTAGTTAACATTAATGAAGCCAGCCAAAACTTCGAGTTTGTGTGCTGTTTTGATGGGGGAAATAAAACATAGCTTTGTTTTCCGACATTTTTTGCAAACCGCAGTTGTGACGTATGAATCAAATGAACAAACAAACAGCGGGAAGCCTACCTGCTGAAACCAATGGGAGAACAACCGCTCCGGAGTAGGAAGTTGGGGTTTCGAATCCCACTTTCTGCAAAAGAAAGATCATATTGACGCCCGAACTGAAAATGATGTCTTGGCAGTGAAGATTAACCCTTTAATCGGCTGGAACGAATTAACCCAGGGTTAGCAAAATAAGCTCGAACAAATATATTCGCTGTTTAAGGAATGAGCCCAACGCGGCTGGAACGAGTGAACATACACATCAGAAAGCGTTGCTTTTCTCTTAGCTTTGTTATTCAAGGTGATCATTAAGTGTAATGATTGACACTAATGAATAGAAGGCACAAGTGGTTGTCCGTACGGCAAAGTATAATATTTTCACAAAGGCTGTCTGCATACGATAAGTAAAATCATTAAAAATTTGCAAAATAAATTCAAATTTATTTACAAAGTAAAATAATTTAAAAGCAAGAACTTTCGGGGCATTCATGGTCTCATCCTCAGACTAAGTGTCGCAAGAATACAGAGTCAAGCATTATAAAGTATAGGTAATTACCCACAGTACATCTCACCATTCGTTTCGAGAAGGTGCCAGGTTACAAAAGTTAAAGTTCAAAAAAGAGAAATAAACTACGTAGATTCTTCATCAACAGCTGTTTGTCCGGAGGGGGCCACCAGTCGTCTCCACTGGCTCGGAACATAAGCCGGGAGGTCAAAGTTACAGCAAGAGTCCCCAAATTTAATAATATAAAGGCTTTCAGTGAAAAAGGCAGAGCGCTTGTTGATAGTTGAGTTTAAGATTTTAGCATTCTTCCAATCAGGTACGTAACCTTCCTGATTAACAGCAACAGTGAAGGCCGTGTTAGATGATCCTGAGCGGAGGGCATATTTGTGTTCAGCCAACCGTGTGTGTAATGTCCAAAGGGTAGATCCAATGTAGAACATGTTAGTACCAGTGTTTACCTGCTGAATCAATGGTATGCAATAAACACCAAGGTTAACCAGTGGTGATACTTTATCTCTATCATTTCTTACTAACGAATATATATTCCTTGTGGTCACGCCGAATGTAAAGTTATGTCGGTTGCATGCTTTCTTCAGAATAGACACAATGGTAGGGTAAAATTCAATCTTGGCAGTGTATTTGGTTGGGGTAGTTGCACTTGACAAGGTCGTGAGGTTTAACCTCTGGTGCCATAGGAATAATTTCCAGAAGAATTGGACAGAGAACCCAGAAGAGCGGGCAGGTTAGAGAACAAAAGAGAACAGTTTCTAAACTTAGCCAAAAACCCCAACTAGTCAATAGTGAGGGCAGACAAGACTCATGAGATCATCATCAGGGACCGTTCTGACTACCTCGACAGAATGAACCAAGCCATTAACTTGGTACCACATCGGGTTCTCACGTCTGACCCTACTTCAGCCACTATCTCAGAATTGAGTAAACTGAGAACTCAGGGGTTTTTACCAGCTTCCATCTCTTCCAAGATGAAACCACCAATCGGCCCTAGGGTCCCCGAGGGATTTGGAAAGATGAAGACCCATAAACCTGGCCACCCTTTCAGATTACTTGTCTCAGGCTATGCTAGCCCAACTAGGCCACTTGAAACAACTTTGGCTTCTTACTTAAAACCTTTAACCCTAAATTCTTCTGTTTCTATTTCCAGCTCTACTCAGGCCTTAAATAGAATTAAAGACTTTGATTCACATGGAACTGGTTTCACCGTGGCTTCATTGGACGTTGAGTCGTTATTTCCGAACGTCCCACTGGATGTACTCCATTCAACCATTGCTAATAGACTGCAAGAGGACTATTCTGTCTGCCCCCTTGAAATTGAGGCTATAACTTCTGCCCTTAAACTCGTTTCCAAGCGCTCCTACTTTAAATTTGATGGCATATTCTTTCAACAGACAGAGGGTTCCCCTATGGGGTCCCCTCTCTCCCCCGTTTTTGCTTCAATTCTTTTACAGACCCTAGAGGATATTGTCTTACAGGCGTTTCCTCATAAACCAGTGCTTCTTTTAAGATATGTTGATTATTTGTTGATCTTTTGGCCACACTCCTTGCCCCTTTTGGATAAATTCACCGATTGTCTTTCTTCACAATTTCCTACTATTAAGTTTACTAAGGAACTTGAGAGAGGAGGGAAATTACCCTTTCTGGATTTTATGCTGACCCGGGATTTAAATTCACATCAAATTCATTATTCTGTTTATCGTAAACCGACTTCCGTCCCTTGTATGATTACTTTTTCTTCGTTTCACCCTCCTGACCATAAGGTTGCCGCACTCGGTTTTTTGATTAAACGTGCATTTACACATTCTTCTACTCGTAAGGCCAGAACCGATGAACTGTCCAGAGTTTTAACCTTGCCCGATCCTCTGGGTTCTCTGTCCAAGTCTTCTGGAAATTATTCCTCAGGCACCAGAGGTTAAACCTCACTACCTTGTCAAGTGCAACTACCCCAACCAAGTACATTGGCAAAATTGAATTTTACCCTACCATTGTGTCTATCCTGAAGAAAGCATGCAACCGACATAACTTTTCATTCGGAGTGACCACAACGAATATTTTTTCGTTAGTAAGAAATGATAGAGATAAAGTATCACCACTGGTTAAACTTGGTGTTTATTGTATAATATTGATTCAACAAGTAAACACTGGTACTAACATGTTCTACATTTGATCTACTCTTCGGGCATTAAACACACGGTTGGCTGAACATAAATATGCCCTCCGCTCAGCATCATCTAACACGGCCTTCACTGTTGCTGTTAATCAGGAAGGTTACGTACCTGATTGGAAGAATGCTAAAATCTTAAACTCAACTATCAACAAGCGCTCTGCCTTTATCACTGAAAGCCTTTATATTATTAAATTTGGGGACTCTTGCTATAACTTTGGCCTCCCGAATTATGTTCCGAGCCAGTGGAGACGACTGGTGGCCCCCTCCGGATGATGATGCTGTTGATGAAGAATCTGCGTAGTTTATTTCTCTTTTTTGAACTTTAACTTTTGTAACCTGGCTCCTTCTCGAAACGAATGATGAGATGTACTGTGGGTAATTACATGTACTTTATAATGCTTGACTCTGTATTCTTGCGACACTTAGCCTGAGGATGAGGCCATGAGTGCCCCGAAATTTCTTGCTTTTAAATTTTTTTAATTTGTAAATAAATTTGGTTTTATTTTGCAAATTTTTAATGGTTTTACTTATCGTACGCAGACAGCATTTGTGAAACTATTATATTGACGCTAATCTTTTCGAACTTATTACCCGGAAAAAAGGCTGTAAGAGTAGCGACGAACCTAAAAACGGAGAGAGAAGATGCTTAAGTCAGTTGTTTCTGCCCAGTGGCACGATATCCTTATCAGAGGGTCTATCTCTTCCCCATTATGCTTTGGGTCATGGAGCAGAGAATGAAAGACTAAAAGGGAAGGTTTATCTCCAGTGACAGGCGATAAATGCTCGCATCGTCTCACGTCGGTACTGCTGAGACGAAAGGAATTGTTTGGCTATAGTTTTCGTATAACCTGGCAGCTATATGAATATTTCTGTTTGGAGAAGTCAGAAGATTTTGATCATCATTGTGTTCATGTACGTTGGTTAAAAAGGAATTGTAAGATATTTTTGCGCACAACGCACGTAAATAATAAATCCTTCTGCAATGAAATGGTCGCTTAGTGTTGCTTGCTGTTGGTTGACCCGAAATCTGCAGAGCGATTTATGGACCTCGCCTTTCGCAAGGGTATGATGATGTGACGTAGGGCCAAATGGATAATGAAGCAGAGGATAATCCTGACTGTAGTTCAGTTAAGGAGAAGTGGGTTTGAATCACACTGTCGACAAAAGGAAGGCTCTAGGGTAATGTAACAAGTGGGTTATCATGGACACGTGCGTATGTGTTTAGCATGCTAACCGTTTCGTTTTGTGCCCGGAAAGATTTCACGAAAAGGGCAAAACCCAGGATTTGAAAATGGTGAATTAAAACTCGGTTCAGTATGACGAAAGCTCTGTTACTAGATTAAAATAACATTCGTAGCTCTCATGGAAGCCCGCTTGCATTTCTAATTTGACTTCTTCTATAATTTGAGGCACATTCCCAATAGTCTGTACTTTTTTGGTATAATACGATAAAACTGTAAGCACGTTACTGTACCGAAATATCTGACTTCAGACACGCTTTCTTTGATCACTACTTTCGTTCAGAAGCTCCTCTTCTGTCTTCTTTAAGCAGGAGACGGATCCACATTATTGTAAAATTGTAAACATATTTCCCGTTTTTCTTAATGTTCTGCAGAACTCAACAACAGCTTCAGTCGGTTAGCATTGGTACTCGCAAGACCGTTGAGGTTTGTTTTCATTCCATTTAAAAGTTCTTGCGCTGGTAAGTTTTCTCCACTCTTACATCTGACTTATATCTTTAAATGAACTTTTTTATTTAAGTTCCTTTTCTCCGTTAGATTTTCTTTCTAAACGGCCCTTCAACTTCTCTGAATTTCCTTGTACGTTTTGATAACGACTGACAGCGAGGCAAAGGTAAATAAAAAAAAAACATGCCTCGTACAAAGTGTGGTGTGGTGGTACGACGAAAAATGATTTTCTGTTTGAATTTGGACCACATGTTATCTTGGTGATCAGTACGGTGAAAAAATTGTATCCATGAGATTTGATAATGCGATTCAGACGAGGATGCTTGCTACCTTAGTGTTTCTGGCCTCCCTTCTTGGCAAGTACACGATAACGTCACGAACTGATCTCGACTCCCTCTCGCATGGTGTGCCCTCTCATGAAAGACTCTGCACTGAATGACATCACGAGTTTCTCGTAACACGCTAATGTAAACAGAGTACGTTCCACGTTTTCGATCGAATAGGACGTTCAGTTAGACGACGGCGTGTAATGTATATTTAGCGTTCATTTATCGTTAAATGTTGTAACAGAAGATTTGTACTAGTGTATATAATGCACACTGACGGAAAAAATCCCAACACCAAGAAGGAGTTGTGTTAGATAAACGACAGTTGGTAAGCGGTGAGAGTACATCTGTAAGATGACGTCTATGCAAATTTCGCGCTTGGCGCATACGTGTAGCGCTAGTAGCGCCCCTCGGAACATGCAAAGAAAGTTTGCTGTAAATACGCGCTGTAACGTTCGTGAGCGTTAGTTATCGTTGAGATTCGACGTAGGGTGTTGATGTTAGTCCAGAATGCCTTTAAGAAGACGAAGAAGCCATTATCAACAGCTCACGGAGTTTGAACGAGGTCGTGTAATAGGGCTACGAGAAGGTGGATTTTCTTTCCGCAATATTGCAGAACGACTTGGCAGGAATGTAGCCACTGTGCATGATTGTTGGCAGCGGTGGTCAAGGGAAGGTACTGCCTCAAGAAGACCGGGTTCCGGCTGGCCACGTGGCACTACTGAGAGAGAAGACCGCCGTGTACGGCGTATGGCCGTGGCGCATCGTACCGCGTCTGCGGCAGCAATTCGAGCTGCAGTTGCCACCACAGTGACACAACGAACTGTTACAAATCAGTTACTTGAAGGACAGCTCCGAGCCATACGCCCTGTAGCGTGCATTCCACTTACTCCAAAACCACTGCCGTTTGCGACGTCAGTGGTGTCAAGCTAGAGCTCAATTGGAGGACGGAGTTTAGATCTGTTGTGTTTTCTGATGAAATCCGGTTCTGCCTGGGTGCCAGTGATGGCCGTGTGTTAGTTAGAAGAAGGCCAGGTGAGCGCCTGCAACCGACCTGTCTGCGGCCGAGACACACTGGACCTACACCTGGAGTTATGGTCTGGGGGAGCAATTTCCTAAGACAGCAGGAGCACTCTCGTGGTTATCCCACGCACCCTGACGGCACAGTTGTACGTCGGTCTGGTGATTCAACCTGTTGTGCTGCCATTCATGAACAGCATTCCACGGGGTGTTTTCCAACAAGATAACGCTCGCCCGCATACCGCTGTTGTAACCCAACATGCTCTACAGAGTGTCGACATGTTGCCGTGGCCTGCTAGATCACCAGATCTTTCACCAATCGAGCACGTATGGGACATCATTGGACGACAACTCCAGCGTCACCCCCAACCAGCATTAACCGTCCCTGTATTGACCGACCAGGTGCAACAGGCATGGAACTCATCCCACAAACTGACATCCTGCACCTGTATAACACAATGCATGAACGTTTGCGTGCTTGCATTAAAACTTCTGGCGGTTACACCAGTTATTAATGTACCAGCATTTCACATTTAAAATGGCTCTTCTAGCGCTTACATTAAGCTGTGATCTTGAAACCTTAATTGACTAAATATGTTACCTATACAAATGTATTACCGCCATTTCATTCCTCTACAACTATTTTTTCGTGGTGTTGGGAATTTTTTTCCGTCAGTGTATATTAAAGCGTGTTAGTTATATTCTACTGGTAGTTGCTGTACTGACGTGATTCGTGTATTTATTGTTCATCATAGTTCTTACATCGTATACTTATGATGTAAATATGTCATCATCATCTTATTTTTATAATTCGATGATTAACTACAAGCATACAAGTTTATGGTAGGTATTCAGCAGACTTTCATCCTGTTGACCAACCTACATGTTCAAAGAGAAATTCTGTTGGTGTTTAAGGGATGTAAATGAATATCCAGAAATAAACAAGTCCTTCGTAAGTTCCATGAAGAGTATTTTTTGATGGCGCTGTTTAATTACCTACTGTTCTTAGCTAACTCTTGATCATAAAGTTCACTTGTGCAATAACTGAGAGAATAATATTAACAGTGGCCATTGTCAAAGAATCAGCATTTACGACTTACGTGTTACGACAACTGGTTTCTTTATTGTTCCACTAACTCGAAGTTCAAAGGTCATCAATATGATCCACTGCCGCAAGGTACAGTAACGCCCGTTTGCAACGCAATTGTTTATAGCGGATGTACGGTTACAGCAAAGGAACAGTCATTCTCCTCGATTTAGATAGAAAACTGCATAATGGAATATTTATTTATAAACCGCAGTCAAAGTTTCCTAGTTACGGAAATTACGAAGTGTTGAAAATCCTATATTGTGATGCCAAAAATGGGAAACAAAGAAGAAAAAGAAGAATTCTAACATCTGTATATACTTACCACAGAAAGGTTTTCTACTGGGGTTTGGTGGAAATGAAGCAGTGAAGGTATGGCCATAACAGCGGAAGAAACACACAGCCCTCAACCTTCAGAGATAGCTGTTGAGGAAGCACACACACACAAACACACGCACATATATATTGTGTTGATGCATAAATTCATGCCGGTTTTTTCACCGCTCTACAGAAATGTATTACATCAGAAGGGAAAACGAAATCAATCAACTATGCATCCCCCTCCCATTGTTTACGATGGTGTCCCAACGTCTGATAGATCTGCAATGCCATTCTTGAAAAAAAACGTGCAGGTTTTGCTGCGAAGAAATTATCAAAGAAATTCTGGAGATCAACATCATTGTTGAACGTTCTGCCACGGAGTGCATTCGACAGAGATCGGAACAGGTAATAGTCTGAAGGGGCGACATCTAGGGAATAGGCCGGATGTGGAAGGATCTCCCATTTCGTGTCCTGAATAGCCATTTTGGTCATGTTTGTACTGTGAGGGCGTGCGTTGTCATGTTGGAGAAAGACACCATGCCGCGCATGTGGCCGTTTCTGCTGCATTGTTTCCTCCGCACGACGGAGTTGTTCACAATAAAGTGCGGCGTTGACGGTCCGATTCCTCGGCAGCGTTTTCCAGTGAATAATGCCTTCCATGTCCGAACAGACACACGACATTGTATTGGCTGGATGAAGGTCATGTTTCGGACGTGGTGTGGTCCTGTTTGAGCTAATCCATTCCTTCCGATGCCTGGAATTCACGTACAGGCACCACTTTTCATCTCCAATAACAATACGTGACAGAAAGGGTTTGTGTTGCTGAGAACATTCGCAATAACGGGCGAGCAAGGAACCACATATGGTAACACGCTGATTTTTGTTGTCCTCGGTGAGAGTGTGAGGCACCCAAGACCACAATTTCCGAACCTTTCCCATACGTTCCAGATGTCGCACCACGGTGGCCTGATCACAGTCCATCTCAATGGCCAAATCACGTGTAGTATGACGCAGATCCAAGTGGATGAGATGGTTTAAACGATTCTTAACAAAGTGAGATGGACGACGTGAGCATGAAGAGTCGTTCAGGTCAAAATTGCCAACTGGGAACCGGCAAAACCATTTGCGGGCTGTCCTCGGAACAATAGCAGCCTCCCCATACACAGCTCAAATTTGTCGAGTAGCCTCGGCGGCTATGGATCTCTTTTTTATTCTCGTAGAGGAGCAGATGTCGGACACGTTCATTCCTATCTACTTGACACTCCATACTTACAGACCTGAAAACCAAAAAAAAAAACATTAGCCACCATCACACAAAGCAATATGATTTAGACACACGATATTACTGGCCAGATTTTGGTATACAATTGGCCATCAGCACAGTCACTACTGTCCTGGGAAACACTCGTGAAATAAAACGGCATAAACTTATGCGTTAACCCAATATATATATAACTTATATATACAGTATATATATGTACACTATATTGATAAAAGTCACCGGACACCTAGAAGAGTAACACAACACAGCATTTATTGACATACGTTAGTTCAGTGTCGGTCCAGCTTTGGCCTTAATGCATGCACTGACCCTTTGAGACAGGCTTGCGACAAGGTTTTAGAACACAGCAATAGGTATGCACTTCCATTTAGTACATACTGCTGCCCCTAACTGTTGCTTAGTAGTATACTTTGGTCCCAAACTTCTTATGCGGTGCTCTAATTCATCCCATAGGTGCTCTATGGGATAATGATCAGGGCTCTGTGCTTGCCAGTCCACACACGATACGGAATTATCGTCAAACAAAGCCGTAACAGTCCTTGCTTTATGGCTCGGTGCATTATTCTGCTAGTTCGAACATGGCTCGGTTCCATAATATTGCCACAGAGTTGGTAAGGCATAATTGTCCAGAATATCGAGGTAGACGTGCTGGTTAACAGGTTTGTCCACGATAACTAATGGGCCCGGACCATACCACGAACAACACCCCCACACGATTACGCTGCCAGCTCCAAACTTGATCATAGGAACAGTACACTGTGGTAAAATAGCGTTCCCCCGGCTACCGCCATACCCAAACACGGCTATCAATCTGATGCATCGTGTATCTGGATTCATCAATCCATACGACCCATTTCCATTGATCTACAGTCCACGAAAAATGTTCTTTACACCATGCTAAACGAACGAGTAGCATTCTGACTGAAGATGAAAGGCTTATGAGCAGCCGCATGACCACGGTAACCCATAGAATGAAGTTATCTGCGAATGACAGGTGTACATGCCAAAGTTCCAGGATTTTTATTCACATGTACACTGAGGTCTTGTGCCGTAAGTACTCCGTCGATTAGCTGTAACGACTCTCTTAAAGCTTCGACGTCATCTATCACTGATTTTCTTTGGTCTGCTGGTACATTTTGCTGTTTCAGGAACGTCACGTGTCTTCCACATATTCAGAACATCCAAAACTCTTGACCTGGGTATGTTTAAACGCCTCTCGGTTTCTCTTATGGACAACCCACTAATATAAGACCCAACAATCTTTCCTTTCTCAAAGTCCGTTCTCCCCCGCGCGACATTTTCACTCAACCTTACAGTGCGATATGATCGCGGTCAGCTCCAGGCTTATTTCTATAACTTTTGCAGCTGTACCACGCATCTTAACAACGCAGCGGATCTGTTTATTTGCTTTTGAAGGTGTGTCTGGCGACTGTTGTCAATATAGTATAAACATTTACATATATAAACTCGATCAGATGTGGGACAGAATTATGCAAACGAACTAAAACACGGAGCCCCGTTCATAGACTTTTAAACTGTTGACAATGTCGTTGTTGTAAGTTCACTACGCTGAGATCATGTACCAAATCTAACGGAAGAGGATAGTCATTTCGGGTTCTGACATTGAAAAAGAGGATTAAACTACAGGACCGACATTATCTTTTGCATCTGTAATATACTCAATTCAACACAACAGGAAGATTTTTGAAGTCACACAACATGTATGCAATGTCCCTGTTAAGTAATGAGGCAAAAATTATTATATCAAAACAACAAACTACATTTTGAATATGTCACACAAATTCAAAATAAACTCCCTCCAAATCCATATAACGGTGAGATCTTTCGTAGAGGTGTTTGAAGGCGCAGAGGAAGTCCTGAACCAAAACCTCCTTCAGTCTGTAGGTCAAAGCTCGATGAATGTCCTTAGTCTCGCAGAAGAGCTCCTCTTTCAAGGTACACTTCCCCTTCAGCAAGAAAGAGACTGCGGGAGCGAAATCTGGCGAGTAGGGTGGATGTTAGATCACGCATATTAACTTTGAAGCCAGAAACTTCTTCACAGGCAGCGCATAGTCTGCGGGCAAGTTGTTGAGCGACAGAAACCAATTTGCTTTGTGGAACAGTTCTTTCCTGACTCGTCGTATGCGAGCGTATAGTAGTTGCATTACTCCTAAATAATACTGAGCGTTCACTGTGGTGCCCTCAGGAACACACTCGCAGTGGATAATTCCAGAAGAGTCGAAAAAAACGATTACCTTTTTCTTGACGCGTGTTTTTTGCAACCGCACTTTCTACTGACTGGGAGAAGACGTTCAGCGCCGTTCCATACTCTGGCATTTTGATTTTGGACCAAACTGAAAGACCCAACTTTCACCACCGATACCAATTCTTTGCCACAAATCACGATCTTGATCACCTGCATGGATGAAATTTTGGCAACATGCAACCCAGTGTCCTCTGTTCATATGTCAACGTGTGAGGGACAAATCTCTAACAAATATTCGTCTTTGTGTAGGTCTAAACCGATGCCAAGCTGTTCAGCGGGTAGCTTAATGGTTATTCGCCTGTCATGGTGAACAGTTTCGCTAGCCTTCGCCACATTTTCATTTGTTCGTTAAGAAACTGGACGTCCTGTGCGTGGTTCATCCTCGAGGAACTCCCTCCCATCTTCCAACTTCTTTTTTTGATTGAGGGTTTAACGAGCACCGTGAGCCACTCAATGGGCTATAAGCAGTCGCCCGTCCCTAATTTAGGGCCACTGACTCCAGGAAAGGGAGAGAACCAGTGCCGTAAGACACACACAACATCCAAGGCTTAACGGGGTTCGAACCCGGACCCATCATGGACGAGAGATCAGAAGCCATCGCTTAGACCACTGCTCCACCAGGGCGGCATCTTTAAACTTTGAAAATCAGCTCTGTGCACGGCTCAGACAGACATTGCCGTAAACGTTTTTTAAGTCTTGGTAGACTTCCGTGGTAGTTTTTCCTAATGTACAGTAAACTTTTATCACAGCTCTTTGCTCCATTACGCAACTTTTGACACGCTCCATTCCAACATACTTATTATACTTCAACGGCGGCCTCACGAAATCTGCTGTGTCACCCGAGTCAAAAGTTGCTCCTGCGATTACAGAACACTCTAACGGTCAAAACTGTAAACATATTTGCGAATTTTACTCAAAGTTCTGTCCCGTGAAAATCAGTTTCATTGTGTGTACTTTTAGTCCAGCGGAAAAGCGATTTCATAGAAAAATTAATAATATCTTGTGTTGTAGAGAAGAAGCAACCTTCTTTAGATTCGTTTATATTTAAAAACTAAAGACCTGAAGTGAGTTTTCTGGTCTACACCAAAGATCCAAAACATTATGACCAGCGCCTCTTTATGCGAATAAAAGCAACTGTAGGTAAACGACGAAGCGTGTGAAGTTCATGAAACCGTATAAATAACAGCTGATACTGAGATCTGTTAATCAGTGGCGTCTTGTTCTTGAGATGGGACACGCACCGAACTTAAGCCAGTTTGACAAAGTCCAAATCGTAAAGGCCAGACAATTGAGACAGAGCCTTTCCGATGCGGCAAGCCTTGTGGAGTGCTAACGGTCAGTCTTGGATAGTACATTCAAAAAGTGGTCCGAGGAAGGAAAAAACCACGAACTGCCGGTAAGGTGTGTGTTCACCACAGCTCATCAATTGTAGAGGCCAGCAAAGGCTGTGCGTATGGTAAGAGCCAACAGAAGTAATACTGTGGCGCAACTCGCTAGAAATTGGAATGCTGTTGATAGGAGTAATGTGATACAACACACAGTACATCGAACACTGCTGAAAATGGTGTTTCCCAGCCGCAGGGCGATCATCAAGTCCATGCTAACCTCGGTTCACCGTTGAAAGCTCTTACAATGGGCACTCGAGCATCAGAAATCCACCTTGAATGATTGGAAGACAGTCGTTTGGTCCGATGAATCACGTTCGCTGTTGCACCATGTGAACGGCCGGGTATGTGAGCGTCATTTATCAGGGGAAATGTTGGCACCAGGATGCCGCGTGGGACGAAAACAAGCCGGTGGATGAAGTGTAATGCTTTGAACAATGTTCTGCTGGGAGACCGTGAGTCCAGTCATTCATGTGCGTAAAACTCTGACGCCTACTACCTACCTAAACACCATTGCAGACTAAGTGCATCCTTTCATGAAAACGGTATTTCCTTCTAGTAGTGATCTTTGAGAAGGATAATGCGGCAAGTCACGTTGTCCTGATGGTTGGAAAATGGTTCCCGGAACATGAGGAAGACTTCCAGGTATTGCCCTGGCCTTCAAGTTCTCCAGACATCAATCATACTGAGCATCTGTGTTTTGTATTGGAACAACAAATCCGATCTACGGTTGTTCAACCACATAACTTACAAGAGTTAAAGGACCTGCTGCTAACATGTTGTACAGATTAGAAAATTTTTAGCGTCAATTATACGCCGAGGTAAGAGCGGTTTTTGCAGGACGAGGAAACCCAATGTCATACATTATATTTATAAAGGTCAGCGGACACCCGTTCAAAAGCAAATGAACGGATCCGCTGCGTTGTTAAAATGCGCGCTACAGCTGCAAACGGTATAAAAACAAAGCTGCAGCGGAACGCGATCATATCGCACTCTGAGATTGAGTGAAAATGTAGCGGCGGGAGAGAACTGACTTTGAGAAAGCAAAAATTGTTGATTGTTATATTAGTGGGATGTCCATAAGAGAAACCAAGAGGCGTTTAAACATACATAAGTCAACTGTTTTGGATGTACTGAATAAGTGGAAGACATATGGTGTGCCTGAAGCAGCAAAACGTACCGGCAGACCAACGAAAATCAGTGACAGAAGACGTCGATGGCTCAGGAGAGTCGTTACAGCTAATCGAAGGAGTACTGCGCAAGACCTCAGTGTAGAGGTGAGTAAAAATGCTGGAACCTCGGTATATATACGTACTATTCGCAGAGAACTTCATTCCATGGGTTCCCGTGGTCATGCGGCTGCTCATAAGCCTTTCATCTTCATTCGGAATGCTACTCGTAGTTTAACATGGTGAAAAGAACATTTATCGTGGACCGCAGATCAATGGAAACGGGTCCTATGGACTGATGAGTCCAGATATACGATCCATCAGTCTGATGGCCGTGTGTAGGTATGGGCAGCCGGGGGAACGCTATTTACCAAAATGTACTGTTCCTACGATCAAGTTCGGAGCTAGCAGTGTACTCGTGTGGGGGTGTTTTTCGTAGTATGGTCCCTGCTCATTGGTTATCGTTGACAAACCTATTAAACGGCACGTCTACCTCGATATTCTGAACAATTATGCTCTACGAACTCTGTGGCAATACTATGGAACCGAGCCTTGTTGGTACCAGCAGGATAATGCACCAAGCCATAAAGCGAGGTTTCAAAATCGCTTTATTCTAATTTATCATAAGAAAACATAAGAGGGAGACGTACAGTATTGGGCATCTCACTGGGAAATAATACAAAACTGTTAAAAACATGATGGTATATACACTGCAATGACAATGGGGATGAATAACAAATGCTGCAAGCAAAGCTTATTGAATAAAAAATTGCAGAAGTGACAAAGAGAAACACATCGTGTCACATGACATTGGCTGGGCATGATTTACAGGATAACACAGGCGAAACAATAGTACACAATTAGAAAAAGAACAGCACAAACACCGCCGTGAAGGTAAAACATTACATACATGAGATAAAAAACACAGCGTGCACAATTGTGCAAGTTATTTAACGAGGGCACCAAAGCAACATAATACAGGCGGGGTGAAAGTAAGTAATGTACACGAGTAAGCATGAAAAAACACTGAGATGGCATTAGCATTCACAATTCAACGGTAGTGTGGATTGCACGAGTCGTAGAGTGGAGGAGGGCCACCAGGGTGCCACGGAACTCAGCAAAGGAGGTGTAGAATGTCCTAGGGTTCTGATAGGTGTAGCAGTCCAGAATCAATCGCAAACCATGGAGCGGCCGGCGCCCAGGTAGCATAGAAGGTGGCTTCTCGACGACTGGAAGAAGCCGACTGGTACTCCAGGCGGAGTCGAGAAAGCAATCGATCTTGAAAATGGCACAAAAGTGCTGCGCTGGCCTGGTGTAAAGAGACCGGCGAGGAAATGCTGCGGAGTTGTTGAAGGTATACGTAAATAACGTGTTTAACCAGCACGAAAAGATAGGCACATACTGAAGGAAGAGTTGTAGGTGGATGAGCCCGCAGAAGAAGATGTCTGTAGGCAGTGAAAGGAAGATCTTGAGAACAAGAGCGACTGGCAATCCGGAAAGCCTGGTGGAGGAGAGGCATCAGGATGGGACAGTAAAGGTAGACGTGAGAAACGTCTGCCTCCTGTGCGCAGAAGGAGCAGAGAGGGAGGAGAGAAGAGACATGCGAAAGAGAAAATACGGAACAGGGAGGCGATTATGCAAAAAGAGCCAGTGGGTATTAATTTCAAGAGGGGCAGATAAGGGTGAGCGGGCAGCTGCCCAGACAAGAGAAAGAGAAGCAGGGGGAACCTCCAGAATAGAAAGCGGTGAAGGGGTGGCAAGGTGCACTAGAAAACGATAAAGAGATTTAGAGGAGAGAGGAGAGAGGAAGAACCGAGTTTGTGAGTCGGAGGAAAAACGGCAGCGGAAGAGGGGCAGAAAAGACAGAGACGAGACCGGTTGGGGAGACAAGATCAGGGAAAAGCGAAAGAAGTGCAGTTAGCAGAGAGTCATAGACCAAATGGGCGGATGGGGACGAGAGAATAGCAGGGGGAGGCCAGAGAGAGGGCGCCAGGATAGATCCGAGTTAGTGAGGTCTTGTACAGTTACTACACCTGCTCGGAGCCAAGAGGACTGTTACGGCGTATTTTGACGATAATTCCGTATCGTGTGTGGACTGGTCAGCACAGAGCCCTGATCTTAATCCCATAGAACACATATGGGTTGAATTAAAGCGTCGCATATGAAGTTTGGAGCCAAGACCTACTACTAAGCAACAGTTAACGGCAGCATTATGTACTGAATGGAAGCGCATAATTCTCGCTGTGTTCCAAAGCCTTGTCGAAAGCATGTCTGGAAGGATCAGTGCATGCATTAAGGCCAAAGGAGGACCGACACCGTACTAATGAATGTCAATAAATGTTGTGTTGTGTTTCTCTTCTAAGTGTCCGGTGACTTTTGTCAATGTAGTGTATTAGGCAGGTGATCATTATGTTTTGGCTCTTTGATGTATAAATATTACGTAGCATTATTGCATTTTATTAGCATATGTTTTGTAAAGAAGAGTTCATCAGGTCCTTTGGACTTCGTTATAAACGGGCGCGATCGTATTCCCTGTATCAACATAGATCCCAAGATCCCAATGATGTAATGCAATAGGAATTCGTCGATTCAGTTAGATATATGTATAACAGGCTTCAATCTCTTTTGCTACGTCAGTTCTCCACAACCTTTTTACAATCGTTCTCGCTACACTACCTCATTCACTTTCAACATCATCATTTTTTTCTCTCTTTATCAGCGTTGCCAAATGGTAGAAACAATTTGGGGAAATAACGTTCCGTTCAGGGGGAAAATGTTTAATAAAGAAGTAACGAAATTTCCAAAAAAAAAAACAAAAAAACTCCAAGGCAAGATAAAATAAAAGTATTAATCACATTTAAACATTTATTATACAAGTGGCTACCTTTTTCTTTAAAAGAAAAAGGTTCTGGAAAACACACGAACCTGGCACAATTAAAACATTATAGAAATTTTCGTTGTTTCTCAGTTTGAATCTAGATTACAATAACAGTTAGGTTATATTTTGAAATGCATTCTTAGCAGTTTTCTCCTCTTGTTCTTATTGATGCTCAAGTTCTTTTCGTTCTTCAGAAAGAAGTTAAGCTAAATTTATTGCCAATCATGTTTCGTCAGAACATTTAATTAACACCAATGTTTGATAATGCATATTAAATTTTACAAATTTCTTTCACAAAATCTAAGTATTGAGAATAGACTGTTTCAAAACATAACGTTCTTAATATTCCTACTGCCGAGATCACCTTGACGCAAAAATTAATATGAGTGTATTACTAACCTCGTGAGTTCCACCGCTTTCTTTAAAATATCAAATTCGGAATAACCGCGTTGATCCAGGTTTGTGTTCTCGTCTTAGAAAAATCACGTTCCCAACTGTCACTGTCTCGCATATTTTCCGGATCAACTTATGATGAAGTAAAATTGTTTTGAAAACTGAAAACAAAATAGAAAAAAATCTTTGAGCCCTTGCACGTAACATGAACCGTTTTGAGATTTCTAGAAATGACGAGTTCAAATACACCGAACCTATCAGCTTATTTTTTTTATATTTGCATACAATTCTAAGAATGTTTGGAAGCAGTTTCTGAGTTACTTTTCTACACTACACTCAGTTTCAGCGTAACCTTTTTTCGAGACTCGCAAAGAAAAATCTGCAGAATATTTCTCAGTATTTTGTGCGGTAAAAAACGTTTAGCAGTTCTAAAATTGCTTTTTTGTGCTGTCGTCTTCCTCATCTGTCAACCAGCGCATTATTGCAGAAATATTCAAATCCAATACACCAGAGTGTTTTTTTGGGGGGTTTATAAAGACTAAGAATTGTCTTTTGATTTTTCGTTTCTCGCATTCCGAAAATTTATATCGAAATTATTTGTTTTTAATGTTTTTAAATTTCATTCTTTTCTTCCAATTGTGCCGTGCAGTCTTCCACTACGAGGAGAATTCCGCGGAAGCAAACAATTTAAAATAGCGAATTCGTCGTCGTTGTTTTACTACCAGTTGTTCCTAATGACGCTTAACTTGCGACTGAGAAAAATTTTCTAATCTGTTTTCAATGTCGCCGTGAATTAAAGATGAATTCGTATCATTTTAATACCAGAAATGACGACCCATTTTCCAAATGCCAGCAGCTCGTTGTTACAAACGAGACTTGACATTCGGGAGGCAAATGATATCTCAGGTGAAAAGTACTTTTGAAATCTATTCATGTGCGTAGGTTGCCAATCCCTAGTTCTGAAAGAATATCGCTTTCTTCAAAGACAATTTAATTTTGAAACAAATTAAGGACACGTCTGTCTTGCAACGCAGTTATTCTCAAACTTCTGTCCACATTACCAACCGAAATTCCAAAAGGCATTTCACGACCCAAATCTAATTGTTCCAGAAAGCTCCACTAGAAACCACAACGCCAGCATAGTGTTTTGTTGCTATTCGCCATAACACATTCTTTGCAAAAAAAAAAAAAAAAAACTAGATGAAATCATCCAATCGAGATGAAAATTGGTATGGGCAATGTATATGTATAGGAAAGGGCATGATTGCAATTTCAAAGCAGTTGGGTCTTTTATTCGGATGAAACTGCTACACGAGCGAAACAAGTCAGTACTTTGTAGCGCCACCTCTGCCTCGGGTACAAACGGTTACCCGGAGTGGTATAGACGCATATCGTTCATGGATACTGTCCTGAGGTATAGCATGCCAGATGGTGTCCAAATTGCGGGCCAGTTCACCGACGTTCCGGGATGGGCGTAGATGACGGTCCAAAACGTGTTCGACCGGTGAGAGCTCGGGCGATCTGGCTGGCCATGGAATAGGTTCGACATTACGGTGGCAAGCCTGGGAGGTCTGTGCCGTGTGTGACCGGGTATTATCCTGTTGAAAAAGTGCTCGGTGATGCTGCGACAGGAATGTCAACATAACAGGTCGTAGAATGTCGTCGACGTATCGCTAAGCCGTGATGGTGGTATGGAGGACTACCAAGGGTGTCAGACTATCGTAGGTAATGGCTCCCCAGGCAGTCACTCCTGGTGTACGAGAGCCGTGTGCCTTTTTCCCACGGTAAACGCAGGATCCGTACGCTGCCGGCTCGTCTCTATGCACGTATGCGGTGGTGGTGGTCATCGGCGCCAAGTGCAAACCGTGACACGTCACTGAAGGCAACACAACGCCACTGGACACTATCCCACGTTGATTGGGCTTAACAACACTGCTACCAGTGCCGGCGATGCTCGCTGGTCAGTGGTAGGCTGCGTAGTGTCCTGCTCCCATGTAGTACCCGTTCCGCCAGTTCTCTGACAACAAATCCTAATGCCCACTTCCGTACTTGCAGACGACGCAACATGACCACGGATGGTTCAGAGCTACAAATTCGGTTCTATTCGTGAGCTTCTTACAATCGCTCGATCATCGCGTTCTGACGTTGCCCTCGGCCATCCACTGTCCACGTGCCGCTGGCTTGTGCCCTCCTCGACTCATTGGCGCTAACACTGTCTGATTGCCGCGCCGCTCTGATCCCAATATCTTGCGATACATCGACTTGACCAACAGGCCTCTCTCTCAGTCCAATTATACGTTCTCTCTCAAACTCGCGCAACTACTCATATTTTGTACGGGTCCGACATCGAGGCATCCTCTCAGTCAGTGGAGCTTAATGCAACCGCAATCCGCTGTCACAATTGTCCGTGCGTGCGACCTTTGCTCTGGATATACCCTCCTCGAGGCGCGGTTCCCATGGGCTGTGGCGGGCCACTGTTTCGTCGTGTTCGTTATTTTTTAGTACAGTAATTAGCATATTCGGCTCTGAGTTACTTGTTTTCGGAGTTTCATCAGAATCGAACGACTTTCGCCGGGTGCTTCGTTTTCGTCTTTTCAAAGAGTGTATTTTGCTAAATTTGAATTTGTTTTTTAATAAGAGTTGATTTTCTATTCAAGTACAACGGGTACGAACGTAGGACGTCGATTAAACGTAATTTCAAGTTTAACATAGCATTTTTGCGATCCATTACAGTGTTGTTATGACCTAACCGTGGATCTTGACTCACAGTGTAAGAAACACTGTGTATCCTAATGGGAACTAATATGCAGAAAGTTGAGTTCACGTTGCGAGCAGGAATACAAAATTCCGTCATGAGGCTGATTGAAAAAACAGTGAACCACAGTAACTCAAACAGGAAGCATTTCTTATATCCCTTTCAAAGCAAGAGTGTGTCAACTCAATAAGCTATAAGCAATAGCCCGTTCCTAATTTGAGGCCACTGGTTCCAGGATGGTGAGAGAGCTAGTGACTTAAGATAAATACTGTATGCCTGCCTCAACTGGGATTGAAACCCTGGCCCATCTCGACCGAATGAATGGAAGCCAAAGTTTCGTACCGCTGTGCCACCATTGCGGCTCTATCGCTCTCAAGACCTTTTGATGGGTGTCGATCTCTTAACCCAGTAGCTCTTTGTGTGTGGTGCAAATTGACTTAATAAAATATATATTTCTTTCATGAGATCTCTTCAGATGAACGGATGTCGAATGAACTTTGAATCATAATGTGTGTGTTGTTTTCGAAAGGCAACAAGACTAAAATTCCCATCTGCTATCAGATATATCCCTAGAGTATTTCAATTTACTCTCGTGTGTCCTTATGTCCTTCAATTTACTCTCGTGTGTCCTAATGTCCTTCAATTTACTCTCGTGTGTCTGATATTACCACAGGTTCAAGTCCTTTTGAGTCAAAAGTGCTGATTTTTTCCAAAAAAAATGTTTTTTCACCCCAACAGGTTGTGTGTTCCTCGAGCTTCACAAGGGAACTAAGAAATTACGGTTAGAATACAGTAAGGACGCCATGAAATACAATAAAGGTGTGATCCAATTCCTTTCGAATTATGTTATTAATCAAGCCGCAGAGAGCGGTGTAGCCATATGGATTTGCAGTAGGCTCTTTTGGCGGTAGGCTATTTTGTGTATTGGTTGGTCGAGGCTGTTTTGGTCTGAGCTGTTTTGTTTGGGTACCCATTGCTTCATTAACTTTATAGTATGACAAGCTCTCTAAATATGTCAGCTCATTTGAACTCGTAATTTCAGGCTTAAAACGAAGATAATTGAAACTGTTTTGTGCAGTCGCTGTTTGACAGTTGCCGTAACGTTCAGCAAACTTCCACGTATATACACACCTTTCGAATTAGCGTTCATGCACTGAGTCTTAAAATGTTATCCGAGCTACTAGTAGGTAACATTGAAAATTAACTTAGTCATTTTCTAAGGACATATCTTCCTGACCTCCGATACTATGAAAACAGCTCTAGCGTTCAGAGGCTCATCACGACTTCACTGCATAATGGTCACTGATGGCAACATGTCGCTGTTTTAGTCCTGCGTACCTCCTAAATTGTAAGATGCACTCCATATTCTAGATCAAAGCAGCAAAGTGGCGAACAACGTTAATTTAGATGACAAAAGTCTCACGAGGAAAACCTACACATAAACAGATTTTGTTTCTCTTGAGTACCTCAAGTAATCAAATTTGAGGAAATGAAATTTTGCGGTCATTAGTGATCATCATTTACCAAGGTTAGTCAAAGGTTCTTTCCGTTTTGAGCAGCTCATAATGTTGGGCATCCATTCCTGTACGAAACGCGTGCCAGTTTAGACTGCGTACTGCAATGACGTTGCACACACAAGGCTGGGGACGTGCATGTGGAAGGAAGCCAGATTGCGTTATCGGCCGAGCAGAGGATTGTGGTCGGTAAGCATGCTGTTCAGGTGCTCTTACATTATTGGGGAAAAAGGAGTTAAATGTAGCAGCAGCAGCAGCGAGGCAAGTTCATGCAGTTGAAGGGGACAAAGCAGTGGACAATAGCTCTGCACGAAAATGGTTCCGGCGTTTCAAGGCTAGGATCGCCAGTATCAAAGGCACGCTGAGGTCTGACGTTCAGCGAATATCAACCCTGACACCCTCGTCAAAGCTTTGACAGTAAACCCGGTACCAGTACATGACAATTTGCATTTGAGGTGGGGTCGTCCCAACCCACCATCGTTCTTCACCTGCGCCAACTCGGTTTCTCCTCCAGGCGCCATCGAATGGTTCCCCATGAATTGACACACCATCAGGCGCAACAACATGTCGTTCTCTGTCGCAGATTGCTGTCAAATTTCCCAGGGCGATAGGTTTTGGTGTCGTAATGTCACAAGTGATCAAATGTAAGTATTCCTACTTAATCCTATCACTAGGAAGCAGTGGCGCAAGGAGCGTACTTCGGCAGGAAAGGCATGCTGTGCATTTGGGGGAATTGGAAGGGTCTGTTACACTGGGGAGCTGTTCCAGATGGTTGAGCTGTTCATGGGTCACTCTATCGCGAAAAACTGCAGCGGATTCGTGGTACTCAACGCTAACGCTACCCAAAGTTATTCAACAGGTAGCGCACGTCACTGCAATGGATAATGCCCCAAGTCACATCTCCAGAGTGGTCCTCCGAAAACTACAGGGATTGTAACGGGCTGAGATGTGACCCCACAACCCCTACAGCTGGAGCCTTGCCCCCATCCGACTACCACCTGTTTCGCTCCATGGCCCATTTCCTACAAAGTCGGCACTTCGCTTCAGTGGTGGACGTATAACCTGATATGAGAGAGTTTCTGTCCGTCCTCGAAACCTGCCGAGTGGTACCGTTGTGAGATCGTAGCTCTGGTAGAATGTTGGCAAAGGTCTGTGCAATAAAACGGCCTGTACTTTGCAGAATAAGGTTAGCGCGCATGGGTTTCTTGAATCAATAAACGTTTTAGCTATAAACGGGAAAATCTTTTAACCCACCCTTGTAAAATGTGTTTTAGACCTCGGAAGGAAATTTCTGAATTTGTTTTCCGTTCTGGTGGCATAATTTCACCGAACCGATGACGTTTATTAAATTATGAATAAGAACAAATGACTATATTACGTAACTTGTAAAATCTGCATTGAGAACATTTTAATACAGTGCTCAGATTTGCGGTTAAGTAAATTTATTTTACTAGCGTAAAGCGAACGCACTCGGCTAGTTATCGAGAGATCTGGGGCTCGATCCCGGCGGTGACACTAGAACAATTTTTCAGTTGCTATTCGTTGTTTATAAAATAACGTGGACAGAGCGATGACATCGTATATTTACATTATCTCCACGTATTTGAAATATATTCACCATTTCTATTGCCCTTCGGATTTATCAGCTGTAATTAAAAGAGCTTGCTTTGTTGAAGGCCACTAGATGGCGACACATCAGTTGCTGAGCCCATCAATGTGGATTTGTGTAGTCAGATGCTGACTGATAAACCACGAATAGCGCTGTGAATTGTTGGCACCGTAGCGTAAAGCGAACGCACTCGGCTAGTTATCGAGAGATCTGGGGTTCGATCCCAGCGGTGACAGAAGAACAATTTTTCATTTGCTATTCGTTGTTTATAAAATAACGTGGACAGAGCGATGACATCGTATATTTATTTTACTCAATTCGTAATAGTGTCAATGACATTAAACTAAATGAAGTGGCAGACATGTTTAACGTTCGATCTTCTCGTCATTCAATTTATTAGTTTTTGCGTTACCTGTGTGGAATTGAAGTGGCAAGGCTGTTTCAAATTATTTAAGAATTGTAGATTATGCATGAAAGTTACTTTCCTTTCCCAAGTAAAAGATGTCCTAGTACGCTTTTAATACTATACATTTAAATTAGATCTACTTTCCGAAGCAAAAGGCAGGCGAACATGGCACAGTTTAACTACCATTGCGTTCGAAATGCATGGGTAACAAAACAAAATCGAGTGTTCGTCAAATTCTGAAAAGACTAAGCAGAATGAGAGCAAGTTCTGAAGACCATTATTTCTAAAAAGTTTAGAAATTAACAAACTGTGTGCTTCGATGTTAGCCGTGAATGGAGTTTGCGGCAAATCTGTAGACCATTAGGCCTATGGACATCAAGTAGTGCCGAAAGACATATACACTGAAGAACAGCTGGCGTTATGCAAATGTGGCGCTGTGGGTGGCCCAGTAAACGGAAACGACATGACGTATGCAGCGATCCGACAATATAAGGAGTGATGCGACGGGAATTAGTAAGAGTCGGACATAGTGTGGGTAAGAATAAGTGCATTTGATCGTGGGCAAATTGTCGGTGCCCGACGAATGGGTCACTCCATCTCGGAAGTCGTGCAGGCACCGGGATTTTCACGAGCCACTGTATCACGGGTGCACGCGTGAGTGCATCGAATCCGGTAAAATCATCCCTGCAAGGGCCAACTGCCATGGACAAGAGCGTGTGGATGAGCGGGGTCATCGTCGGCTAGCTCGCATTGTAACAGTGGATAGACGGGCCACAATGCAAGAAATCACTCGGCAATTTAACGCTGGTGCACAAAAACGTGTAAGCAGCCACACCATCCAGAACCATCACCTTGCTATGGGGTAAAGAAGCCATCGTCCCACGAGGGTACCGCTGCTGACTGCACATCACAGGGTGCAAAGACTAGCATGGGCGCTGAAACATCGCCACTGGACCCTAGACATGTGTAAAAATGTTACCTGAACTGATGAGTCGAGATTCACGTTGGTACATGCGGATGGCAGGATACGAAAACGGCGCAAACCACATGAAGCGATGGATCCTTCTTGCCAGTAGGGTACTCTTCAAGCTGGTGGGGGTGGCGCTCTCCTCTGGGGGCTGTTTACGTGGACTGAAATGGGACCCCTGGTACGTGTTACATCGTCCCTCACAGGTCAACGTTACCGGGATATCCTGGACGATCATTTGCTCCCGTTTGTGCGTCTTCAACATCCCACTGGGGGCTTCATCCTGCAACAAGACAATGCACCGTGCCATCGCTTCCGAATTGTATCCGAATGGTTGGATGAACACTCCACCGACGTGACCTCGCTTCCTTGGCCAGCTAGGTCACCTGACCTCAATTCTATCGAGCACATCTGGGATGCCATCGAGAGAGATGTTCGAGGCTCTGACCTCCCTCCATCAAATATTCGTGAACTGTGGGAGCTTGTTCAGGGGTCGAGGATCTGTATGGCTTCCCAAGGCTTCCGGTATCTTGTCGAGTCCATGTCGAGACGAATCGCCGCCACCATCAGAGCGAAAGGTGGTGCTACACGTTACTAGACAGGTTTCTCTAATTCAATTGCTCTTCAGTGTAGATTTACCTATCCCAACAATTATTTTTTGATTAGTTGAAATAGGTGCAAAGAAAGTACCAGCCATGGTCCTCTTTATTAAATGGAGATAGTTTGGTTGTGAAGAAATCCAGATAAATACTAATGTGAATCTACAATGCCCACTGTGAAGTTACGAGGAAATTCCCTTTGATGGTCTGGGGGCTGATTTTTAAGGTTTGAAGCGAGCTCGTTCTTCCTGGTTTCAAGGATGTTTTTGCATTATTCTACTCTTCGTACACTTCGATTATTTTATGGAGCTTATCTTTTCATGTTTTAAAAGGACAATGGTACTGTTCATACCATAATGATTGCAGATATTTTGCTTTGAGAAAGCTAATCCTACTTAGTTTTGCCCTGCCCGAATTTCTAATGTACGGTAAATCCCAATAAATATCTTAGGAAATAGGCGAAATTTTGGAACAGCTTAAAGCCAGTAATCGAAGACTTCTAATTAGGGTTGATACTTTGCTTAGGAAAAAGGTAAGCTCATTCAGTATGTATTTAATGTCTTCTATAATAATGCTAGTTTGTATTCAGGATTGTAAGAAAAGTCATGGAGAACAGGACAATATCTCGAGAACTACGACAGTTAACGTTCTCCTTCGCCTCCGATGGGGAGTGATAAGGGGGCTATCTTGTCTCCAGTTGAAGAAAGGAAAATATAAAATCAATTACAAAGCTGTAGATCGTGGTAGAAATAGAGCATAATAAGTTTTCCCCGAAACGCAGGATGAAAAGGAACCTCTCAAAAGTGGAAACAACCAGGCAGCTCAGTGATTCCCTTTATTTGCCGGAAACTTTTATACATATCCACTTTCGCAAAACCTGTTCGTTTAGCACGATGTTTAAAAGTGTGTGCGATAAATCCAATGTTATCAATCAGTGTCTGATGTTTAATAGCAGGGGCTGATCAGTAGTTGTGGTTTTCGTCATAGGTTTAACATAGACCGTGTGTGTATGGTCGTATATTCCTTCAGAACAAATTCTGGATTTACGAATACGGAATTGTGCGAAACGGCTTTGTTTTATTGTGAAAACTACCGGAATGATCGTGCAAACGAACGGGAGTATGCACAGCGGTTTCCCAATGCCAGGTATCCTGATCATAGGGCCATCAGAAATACAGTTCGTCGACAGCGTGTTACTGGCAGTATACGTTGCCACTCGCTTACAAGCTGGCCAAGGGAGAATGATACAGATATTTTGTCATACTTGTTTGCACATCCCCACTGCAGCTCAGGAAAACTTGGAGAAAAGTGGATTGAGTAAGCAGCGGGTGTTACAGATTTTGCAATGGCATCACGTGCTATTCCTGTCATTTTCAGCGAACACTGCATCCTGGAGGTCGGGAGAAAACGCCAGGAATAGCTTAACTTCGTATTGAATTCCTTAGAAGAGGAATGGCATTTCGTATCAAACATCTTATGGATAGACGAATCGCAATTCACACAAGACGGTGTAGTGAACAGATATAATGAGCACTGTTGGTCACTGGATAATCTGTACTGGACGAGGGACACACATTACACGTTCAGGTGGTCCTCCAACTTTTGGCGTGGCCTGTGGGGTAACTATTTTTTTTAGTAGTTTTTGTTTTACCAAGATCATCTGAACACTAAACATTATTTGTGTCTTCTAAGAACGGATGTAGCAGATTTCTTAGGAAATGTGCCATTCTAGCGGTTTAGCAACGTGTGGCACCTGCAAGACATTTTTTCAAACACATGTGTACCTGCACAACATGCAGTACCTTCCACGATATGTTGTTCAAACACATGTGTACCTTGTTGTACTACATATGTACCTGCACAACATATAGTACCTCCAACGCATGAGGATGTACAAGTAACACAATTGTTAGATGGTCTTTTTCACCAGCATAGGATAGGACCCAGAAGCCCAATAGTATAGCCCCCAATGTCACAAGAACTTACTACTTTGAAGGCACTTGAAGTCACAAGTGTATGCAAGACCACCGTTGAATGTACTAGATCTTCAATAGTATATAGCAGCTACATGTGGAAATGTTGATGATTGTATGGTGAAGAGCCTACAGATGCAGCTGGTTAAACGTGTGCAGGTGCATATTTGCTGATAGTGGACGACACTATGAGTATGTGAACGTGTAAGTTCAATTTTATATGCTTAAAAGACCGCCTTATTTAGTCACCTGCTGTAAGATTCTGTGAATTTGAGGATATTTCTTCTTGGTATACTTGGTGTTTAGATTATACTGTCAGGGTATTCCCGGGTCCTTTTTCATCCGCTATTTCAGGAGAAATGCATTATATATTGTTTTGCCATGTTCTCTCTACAGCTTTGTAATTAGCATTGTTGCCCTATCTCCAAAGTACGGACACATAGCCTCCTTACTTCCAACTATTAGGGGGCCAACTTTTTTTATCAGGTGGAGCCACCAGTTTTTCTCATACACCTTGACATAAAGTAGAAAATTAGCTGTCATAGTTCTTGAGATATTGGCCTGGCCCATGATTGTTTTTGCCACTCTGTATATTAAGTGCAGGCATTATTTGGTAATTATTATAGTAATCAGTTTCTCTGTATCTTGTAGCAGCATAGTTATTGTTGTTAATTAGAGCTACTAAAGATAAAAATATTGAAAAAACCTTCTCTGGAATAGACGAGGTTTAAATTTTTTTAAAAATCATAGTTCTAACGATTTATACACATACTGGCCAATGAATTAAAAACTTTTATTCAATACCATATTGGACCCTTTTTTAACCAAAATTACAGCATGTATGTGGTTTGGCATAGATTTCTCAAGGAGTTAAGAGTGCATCTACGTCTACAGCTTACCAGGAGTTTACCAGACAGTCCATTAACTGGCTCAGATTGGACGGAAGAGGATTTTGCTCCCAGATCTGTTTTTCTGGCATGCTCTATACATTTCCAATGGGGTTCAGATGTGGGCTTTGTGGTGACCAAGGATGATATTGGAAGTAGCTGTCATGCTCGCTGAACTAATGATAAACACACCATGCGCGATGGAGAGTACGCCTACCATTGCCGTCGATGAAACAGCCGTCAACTGCTTGATACAAAGTAAACACTGCAGAATGGACTTCATCGACAACAATGTTCAGATAATCTTTGGAGGACACCTGACCTTCCAGCAATATCAGTGGACGCGTTCAGTATCAACAGAACGAGCCCCACACCATCACACTGCCTACAGAACCTTGAGTTGGTTTTACAAGGCATCCTGGGTCCATTACTTTATGGAGCTCCTGCCAAACACTTTGCATACTGTTGGTACAGACCACGTCTCGCCCCGGACCACACGACGTTTTTCAAATCTTCCTGTGTCCAGTCACGGTGCTCTTGACACCACTGTAGACGAAATTTTTGTTCTTCGCAAAAAAACCCAGTAGTTTCCGTATAGGCACGCAACTGCCAACTCCGATCCTCTTCAAATCCCTGAACATAGTTTGCTGAGATATAAGTCGGGAACAGCGTTCATCGAATGTTTCGGTTAATTACTGCACACACAAGAAGTTGGGACGTGCCTGACCCCGCAGGACGCACACGACATAAAGGCAGATAGCAGCAAGAACGAACGTCTGCGTAGCTTAGTTGGTAGAGCGACTTGTTCCAGAATAAGTGGACTCGGGTTCGATCCCCGGCGTGAACTAAAAATGACGGAGAAGTTTACTTCGTTATAAAGTTCTCATTCTCAGTACAAGCTTTCTCAGACGACGGCGATTCCGTTCCTGACAGACTATCTTCGCACCACAGTTACGCGTTTTTGATAAGCAATGTGGATTATTTTTCTACTGATTAAAGACCTGGCATATTTCACCTCCTATGAAATCCTTCAGCTGTGGTGTTTTCATAATCGTCCCTCCAGAAAGACGGGGACCCAATATAAGCCCTTTATTGAACTACTAATTAGCCTTTGTTTCTCGCATTGTGATTAATATTACTAACGAGCAGGAATCTTAAATAGTTTCGTAGATCACGTGGCGATGCACGTGACCATGTATTTTGCATATTAGCTGTATAAGTGACCTTTGCGTGCATGTGCATACAATTTTTTTAATTCAGTGGCCGGTGTATGTAGTAGTAGAACATTTGAAATTATGGTTAGAGTGGTGTTCTGTGCTACTTTAACCACAGTTTCTAATTAATCTAGAGCGAAAATGAAATTTTATATAATGTGACTGTATCAACTCCTTAAACTATTTTTTTTTCTTTTTTTGCATTTTTCAGAAACTTTCTGTAGCTCGCAATGGGATTCACTATTTTGTTGGCCCCCGACACCAAGCGGACAGCTGGTCTCAAGACCATGTTCATTAATATTTGCATCGTTCAACTTCAGTTTTGATGAATCAAGTAAAAATGGTAAGATAATCTGGAAATTTTTTTTATTTTTGTTGTGGAATATCATACATCTAAGTGCGCTTCATTTTTAATTTAACTCTGCTTTTCTTATTTTATTAAGCTTTCAACTTTAGAATGCGCGTTTTTGATTGAAGGTCCAGCAATATTTCAAAAGACGTTCCAGGTCAAAAATGCAAAAGATTCTGAAAAAAGTTTTCTGTCAAAACATTAGGATCCCAAACAATCGTCAAACACGGCAGAATCTACTTAGGCTAATTTGATGCATTATGATACAGTATAATGGAGCATACACAAACAAATACATGATGACACTCATGATTAAACATTCATGTTTTGTCTACGTGAAATCAAAATCGAAAACGGCTAAATTTTGTGAAATCACTGTTCCATGATTAAACTACCCTGCTGGCCACCCAAAATGCAACACCAAGAAGGAAGCATCCGATTGGCCTGAAATTCGCAGCATGCGTCGCCCGCGAGAGGACATGCAAACGATTAGCATTGCAGGGCATACGCAAATCATGTGTGCCCGGTACGCCACCGAGAAGCACTATAAGAAGGGTGCACAGAAGGCGGGGTGTAAGTAGTGGAAGTGTGTTGTGCTGCCAGACCTGTGCGTGGGAAGCTTCCTGATGCCTCGTTGCAGAATACGGAAGTCATCCCAACACGTTTCGGAGTTGGACACAGGACAAATAGTGGCTTATCGCGACAGCGGTTTATCGTACCGAGACATCGGCGCCCGTGTGGGACGGCATCCAGCCACAGTGAGGCGAGTATGGATTCGGTGGGTGCAGGAGGGACGGACGGACCGACGTGAGCGATTGCCGCAGCCGCGGCACACCACCGAACGAGAGGACCGGCATGTTGTGCGGCGGGCATTGACGGCTTGCACCGCCACATCACGAATGTTAGCGCAGGAATCAGGGTGTGTTGCGCAACAACCTGTGTCAGCACGTACCGTTCGACGTCGTCTGCAGGAGCGGGGACTTGTCGCACAGCGCCCATTGCTCCGATTACCATTGACGTTACACCACCGGCGAGTGCGGCGGCAGTAAGCCGTTGAACGCCGCACCTGGACTACGGAATGGCACGACATTATCTTCTCTGATGACTCCTGCTTCACCAAAAAGGAAGCATCCGATTGGCCTGAAATTCGGTGCCGCGCACACGCGGATCCACCACAATGATCGGATACGCGTGTGGCGGCACCGCGGCGAGAGATTGTATGACGCCTGCATTATGCATCGCCATACCGGTCCGTCACCTGGTGTTATGGTTTGGGGCGCAATTGGATATGACACCCGCTCCCCTCTGGTACGCATCGCCGGTACACTAAACAGCCACCGCATCATCTCCGACGTTTTAGAGCCTGTAGTCCTCCCTTACCTGCAGGGCCTGACAGCTGCCACATTTCAACAGGACAATGCGCGCACGCACGTGGCACACATCGTGCAACAATTTTTCACGGCCCACCAGCTGTTACTGCTACCGTGGCCAGCCTGTTCTCCCGATATGTCGCCCATTGAACACGTCTGGTCGCTGATCGGCAACCGAGTGGCCCGGCAAGCACCACCCGGAGCTACACCTGATGAACTGTGGCAACATGTGGAAGCAGTCTGGACCGACATACCCCAAACCCACATCCAAAGCCTCTTTCGTTCGATGCCGCGGCGTGTAGCAGCCGTTATTGCCAGCCATGGGGACCACACGAACTATTGATGTCTGCCTGTTCCGCAAGTCGCACGGGTCTGTAAGCTCAATCGTTTCATCTTTGTATCTGTTGTTATGTGTTTAGTAAATCTGGCTTTGCTATGTCGTGTCCTTCTTGGTGTTGCATTTTGGATAACCAGCAATGTATATGCAAGAAAATTATGAAAAGTTTCAAAACACTTCTCTGAAGCACCGAAATTTAACTCCATTTGCTTATTAGTAGAGTCCAAATTATATGTATTTGCATATTCAACTGCATATTTTATCCATTTTTGGGGTTTGTACATATAAATGCATAACTTGCCCAAATTAACCGTGAAAGTGCCTTTTTCAAACAAAAATGTTTTATACTTTATTTGGTTTTCAACTTACACTTCCTTTATAAAATGACAGGATTTAATCTCCTAAGACATAGAAAAGTAAGAAATATCCCAAACTCAAATAATTTCTAAGTTCGGCAGTGGATCAAAGAATTGGCAGTCCACTAAAAGAAAAAAGTAACGAACTAAATTGGCAGTTCACTGAAACTAAGAAGCAATGAAGAAGTAATGAACTCCCGACATCACACGTGGCAGCAAGAAACCCTGCATCAGAAATGCTCTCTAACGGTGTCCAATGCAAAATTTGGAGTGCTTTGATGTTTGACCATCCTAGCTGAAATTTCCTTCCAATTTCCTCAAAAGTTAAAGTGGAATTCATACAGTGGTCCATTCAAAAACAGCATGCGAAATTTGGTTTTGTGAACTGGTTTTCAAACATCGGAACTATCTTTCTAGCAGCAAAACTGATACAATAGAAGAAATATTATTTAAAATGTCATTTCCATTGTCCTGGTAGAATTAAAGAAAAATTTTAAAGAAAACTAAATGCTGTTTTTTTAAGTTCTCTAGGTTTCAGTAATCGAAAAAGGTTAATGATTTTATCAATGGTGATATGGTTGCGAACGTTATAAATACTCTTCCATATCATCTGTAGGGTAAGAGAAAACATTTTCTGCGTTAAAAATGGTTTTAGGTAACAAACGACGAAACCTAAAATTTGAACCCTTAAAACAACATATTGTGGTTTATTGCAATGAGTATTATGTTGTACGAAACTATCACTTAAGGAACGTTTTGTTTATCAATTATATCATCTATTACTAATTATTAGTTGATACATTTAAAAGTAATGTATTATTTATAGGTGGTTCCCCAATTCATATTCGAAAAGTCGTTTTTGGGTTCTTAGCAGTAGTTTGAAGATAACAAAATAAAAATTATACTGGCATACATGTGTATTTTACATTTTACGTTTAAATTTTGTGTATTTTAAGTACATACACTGCTGGACAATTGCTAAGGACGGATCATAAACGGCTATATAGCGCATAAAAAAGTAAGTGTGCTTGGATGCCAAGTGAAATAAAATAATGTCAGAATGCCAGGACATTACAAGAAAGACAATTTATTGTGCTCTGAAATCCAGAAGGCTTTGGAACGTGTTCAAGGGAGAAACAGGCCATTTTGTGCAGAATACGTAAACGTGAAAAAAATGCAATTACCGTCCGCAGGCGTTCCAGCGTAAGATGTCAATGCGAGATATGGCCACCATGGAGGGCGATGCAAGATTCCACACGTCGTGTCATGCTTTGCACAACATTATCAAACAGCTGTTGGGGTAATTTATTCCATTCCTCTGTCAGTGCACGGATGAGGGTGTCCTTGTTTATTGTAGGGCATTGGCGACCAGCAAGACTCCTCCCTAAAGCATCCCACACATTTTCAATGGGATTCAGATCTGGAGAACGTGCTGGCCATACGAGGCGTTGAATATCCTCGCTCTCAAGACACTCCTGGACAGCGATTGTTCGATGACATGTTGCGTTGTCGTCCATGAAAATGAATCTATCACCGACAGCACCACGGAACATGCGAACATGTGGTAGCAGAACATCATTAATGTATCGTTGGCCAGTCCTAGTCCCAGTTGGAAGCACATAGAGGAACGTACGGCCATTGATCATGATGCCAGCCCATACCATGACACTACATGTCGGATATCGGTCCCTTTCCTGTATGTTTGCTGGACAATATGCAGTACCACTATCACGCCAGATCAGTTGTCGTCGACAATCAGACGATATACTGTATCTACTCTCATCTGAGAAGAGGACAGCAGACCAGTCGTTATCAGTCCAATTGCGATGTTGATGGCACCATTGCAAACGGGCGGTACGGTGACGTCTGGACAATGGGATGCACACAACAGGACGACGGGCGCGTATAGTCCTCCTTCATGCAAACGTCTGGCGACAGTTTTTCGGGAGATCCGCTTGCCAGTAGCAGCCAAAAACTGATTTGCTACCTCACTAGCTGTGCTGCGCTGGTGTCTTTTTGTTGATAGCACTATGTACCGATCTTCTGCAGGTGTCGTACTGCGAACACGACCCCCGTGACGTTTGCTACACTCTCCATTTGTTTGAAATGATTTCCAAAGCCTTGAAACAACACTGTGGCTGACGTCGAACTCCCTGGAAACATCTGCTATTTTTCGCCCTTCTTCAATCTTCCCAATAATACGGCCACGCGTTAAATCATCTAGGTGATGTCGGGAAAACATACTGAAACTTGCAAGTTCGTCAATTGATTCTTTCCCTTTCAACTTTGTTGTTTGAACAACAACGGTCAATACGCGTCAAATCCTTTATATCTCTTATCAGCGCTATGACGTCACTAACAAGTTCGGCAATCCAAAATTTGCATACGCACAACGCGTCTTACTGTATCCCGCACTTATGCTAATTTCCACATTTTTCTGCCTTCCATTTTATGGTTGCTATCGTTGCTATTGTCATCCGTCCTTAGCAATTTTCCGGCAGTGTAGTTGCATGCATATTTTGCTGTTTTTTTAGTGCACACAATCCGATCTTTACGTATCAGGCTTATTGTACGAAACAGGTCACGCGTTATGTATACTCAAGCAGCTTATTTAATGGGAACATCTACCTAATAACGTCTAAGGCCACTCTTGGCCTTCAAAACAGCCTCGACTCGATGTGGCATAGATTCAACGAGGTACTGATATACCTTGATGTCCAATATTGACGTCACAAACACATTTTTTACAATAATTCAAAATAGCAACTAGTTTAAATTTGCTGTCATATATACTTTGGGGAACGGTTAATCTAATGTAATTGGGCCGCTGGTGGCATAGTGGGCAACGTTCGTGATTGCCACGGAAAGGACCTCAGGTTCGATCCCAGGCAGGTACGAACGCTCGATCCACTAAATATCCGCCGTGCGTCGGATGGGCACGTTAAGCCGTCGGACCCCGGATACTGGCCCCCAGTGGCGGCTCGTGGCAACGGAAACAGGTGGGGCCAGTAGCCGAAGTCAAACAATGAAATAAAAAAAACTGTCACTATTAGGCCAACTATTCAGACCCCTCTCGCACCCCCAAGATTCCTTTACTCTGCCTCTGTTTACCCCTTGACTCACAATAATGCCGAAATCAGGCAGGAATGTGTCAACTATTGTATTGCACACGAAAAAAATTTCCTCAGAGTAAAATGCATAATTATTAACAGAAACATGTTAAAACTCCTTAAATAAAATGTTTACCTTAAAACATATGAGCATTAATTTATGTTATTTGTGCTTTGTGTTTCTTCAGATTTCTCAACTGAGGAATAATCACAGGATAAAAAAAATGTAGTGAAAAAATAATAACTCCAAATATATGCAGAGAGGGAATGTTTCATGAATTTCGTCCCATATAGAATGAGTACAATACTACCATTTGCATTATTTGAAAGGTTTAACCTTTTCTTTTAAAGAACTTGTGAAACCTAAAAACATATATGTACTCATGTGCAAATTATACTTACAGGTTTTCTCATTTATTTATTTATTTTTAACATAAAAAATCCTCTCAGTTAAAACTGAAATTAGTTCTGCAAAGCGCTTTGTAAACTTCATACTCTTGGAAACTCAAATTCTTGGGCTGATAAGCACCGAGTTTTTTTAAGTGAAGCTTTTCGACTCAAATTCTTGGGCTGATGAGCACTGTGTTTTTTTAAGTGAAGCTCAAACTAAAATTTCTAGGAATGATAAGCACTGAGTTTTTTTAAGTGAAGCGTTTCTTCCAGATTTAAAGCAAAGAACAGTGATTTTAACAAAATATCCACTCCATTCATTGTAATCGACAAGCAAAAAAGTCACGACACAAAGGAACAATACATCACCGAGAGAGAGACACGCACAGAAAAAACAACTAACCGAACTTTGAGCTTTGTCGGGGTAAGCTTCTCTGTCAACCCACGGCGTTAAGGAAATGGATACTCTCCTGGCCAATCAAATTAGCGCGCCCACACCTTTTTTGCACACGCGTTAAGGCATTGTTGTTTGTATGTCATCATACTGAATGAGAGTTGGAGGAAATCGTCTCCTCTTCGCTTGCGTAGTGATGTTACTGGGGCCTGTTGGAGCTGGCCCCAATAACCTCACACTCTGAACGTGATCTCTTTCCTCAGGGAATAGTTTTTCGTTTTTTGAAGGAAACTTTTCCCTAAGGTAATGGTTTTTGAAGGGAAAGGTTTATCACCATGTAGTTAAGAGAGAGAATAAGAATCAGGGTAAAAAAAATTATTTCTAAAAATAAATTTTTAGGTGGGGCCTAGCCCCTCTGGCCCCTAATGACGAACCGCCCTTGCTGGCCCCCTAATAAAAATAAGGGCGTCTTCCTCCTCCTTTCTACCTCGCTTCCGTGTGACTTTCCTATCGGGCACTGTAGCCCAAATCTCCTAGCTTCCTATTTCTAAGGGTTGTTTAAGACCTGGGGTCAGACAGTCCGTTCCTAAAATCCTCTACATATGATCTGATCTGAATCTAATGTAAGGAGCCTAGGTGGCCTAGTGGTCAACGTTCGTGACTGCGGCGGAGAAGACCTCGGGTTCGATCACAGCAGGCACGAAAGCTCGAACCATGAAATATCCGCCGTGCGTCGGATGGGCACGTTAAACCGTCGGACCCCGGGCACTGAGCCCCCGGTAATAAATAAGGGCGTCTTCCTCAACCTTTCTACCTCGCTTCCGTGTCCCTTTCCTGTCGGGCACTCTAGCCCAAATCTCCTAGCTCCCAACTTCTAAGGGTTGTTTAAGACCTGAAGTCAGACACTCCCTTTCTAAAATCCTCTACATATGATCTGATCTGATCTGAATCTAATGTAAGCATCCACTGTTTGTTAAACGGTTAACAGAGTGAGTTTGGTAGGAGAACGTGAAAGTAATCGTTTTCTGCATCTGCGAATTTCCTCTTCAGAGTTGTGTTTCTTGAAAGAAAAATCACAAATTGACTGATTTCAGTTGGAATGAGTGCTCGTAATCGTTTACTCGATGGACTGAGATGGAGAGCCATCGGCAGGCTTGAAGCTGGCCAGTCTCAAGCGGAGGTCGCTCGATGGTTACAGGTTGCACGAAAGGTGGTATCGACGTTATGGCATCATTTCTGAATAACGGGTAACATCACCAGGAGGCCCGGCCAAGGAACGTCTAAGATCCACGACACCTGCGGAGGATCGTTACGTGGCATTAACTGACAAATGCCATAGACGGATGACGGCTTAAGACATCTCTCAGAACCTAGCTGCTGCGACTGGAACAATAATTTTGAGGCAAACTGTATACAGACGCCTAGCAGAGAAAGCCATTTACGCCCGGCTACCAAAGGTGTGTGTCCCCCTCACCATATCGCAGAACAGAGCCTGTCTTTCGTGGAACCGAACACATCTTTCTTGGACACAGCAAGATTGGGGCCTTGTACTTTTCTGTGATGAGTCGAGATTCAGTACACAAAGTGACTCTCGACGAGTCTTCATCTGAAGACAGCGTATGGCCCGCTATCATCCCTCCAACATAAGGGAAATCGACCACTCTTGTGGAAGTGGAGTCCTTGTGTGGACAGGCATCATGTGGACGGCCGTACACCACTGCACGACTTCGATGAGGGCAATGTGACAGCACAGCGCTGTAGGAATGAGGTCCTTGAGGCTTTTCCGGGGAGCTGTCGGACCGAACTTCATTTTTATGGACGATAACGTGAGGTCACACAGAGCTCAACTTGTCGATGATTTCCTGGAGGGAGAGGATATTTGCCGTATGGAGTGGCCAGCGAAGTCGCCGGACCTAAATCCTATAGAGCATGTTTGGGATGCTCTGGGAAGAGCCTTGCACGACATCAACCCCCTCGCAGGGACCCACCAGGCGCTAAAATCCGCGTTTTTAGAAGAATGGGATTTGTTGCTACAAACTGTTATCAACAACCTCATTTACAGTATGAGGGCTCCGTGTGCGACTTGTAAAGCTGTGCGGGGGTGGCCACACTCCCTATTAGCCGGACAGTTCTCGAGATATGATGCATCATGTTTTGACCGTTTTTGTTCTAATTTGCATATAGCACGCAATTTACATCCTGTTCATTTTGTTATGTTGCTATTGGGTGTCTTATAGTATGAGGCATCTCTGTACCAAATTCCATTGCAATAAACCATTTAGTTTTCAAGATATCACAGAATATGTGTTTGTGACCTTAATTTTGGACATCAGTGTATTTATGCGGGTATGTTTAGCTAAGTAGATGTGATGGCGTTCGTCAGTTGCTGAATCTTTGCTGTATGAGGTTATCTGTTGCAAATTTCATCTCGCAGGTGTTCAATTGGGTTATGTTCGATCGACTGTGGAAGAAATTTGAGCTCTTTAGAGTGACTGTCGTGCTCCTGGTACCCCTGTTTGTTGATCCTAGTCTTGTGGTATGACGCATTATCCTGCTGGAAGTAGCTATCTCCATCAGGGAACACCATACATATGTAGGGGTGTGCCGGGTCCGCGGTGATGTTAAAATACCTCGTGACAACTAAATGGTGTTCCAGAGGTACTAAGAAACACAGATTCCTGCCATGAATGCAGACTGCAGACCATTATCTCGCGTTTAGCAACTTGTACGACTAAAGCCAGGAAGCTGGGATGCCTTCGATTCGTGCTATTGATTCCATATTCTGGCCCGTTCTTCCGCGTGTATTTATTAAAAACGTGATTTGGCGACCTTTTCCCATTCCTAAAGGACCCTGTTTTGGCGCTCCGTTGCTTACTGCAGGCGAATTAGTCGGTTTTTGGTAAAGACGAGTGATACAAAAATGTGTTGTAGCTTATTTGCGCCAATATGAGCCGGACTGTGTATGCTGAAGTTCTCTCGATATCGCTGTTGTACTGCGATGGAGCTAGTCTCTTAACTCGTACAGTAGTCTCCATCCGGCGTTGCCCTCGAACGTCGATAAGTCTCCCACAGGAAGGCCGTTGACTGCTTGTTTTGTTGTTTTGGCACCATTCTTTGAACATCCTCGACACAACTGTTTTACACAACCGAGGTTTGCCGTCTTCTCAGCGGAGTCAGAGTTCCAGATGAGACATGAGTGGTGTTCTTTCCTGACGGTGCTGGTTCTTTCTCTTACCTAGAACCAGCGGTCCCAAATTAGGTACAGGTGACCGCTTATAGCTTTTAGAGTTGATCATGCTGATTGTTAAACCCCAAAAGAATATGGGAATGTTTATGATCAATACATTTTGTAACGAAAGGTGATAAAATTTCCGGGGAAAGCATGCTATTGAACGGAAGAGATAACAGATGAAAAAACACCTCCGGAATATCCACTAGCAGTTGTCGGCGGTATTGTTTTCCTCCACTGGTGAATTTTCTACCCCGTAATTGACGACTTTACGTCCGTATGGTAATCCTCCTAATTGTGAGTGTGAGAAATTATTATGAGCGCAAAATAAATCACCCATCTTCTGACGTATCATCATCATTGTCAACTATTATCAATCCACTGCTGGACGAAGGTCTCCCCAAGTTTCCTCCACAACTGTCTGTCTTGTGCCAGTCTCCTCCATGTTACTCCCGCATACTTTCGAATTTAATCCACCCATCTTCCATGTGGTCTTCTTCTGGGTCATTTCCTATCCCTTGCAATCCAATCTAAAATTTCGGCTGTCCATCGATGGTCTGTCCTTCTGGCAGTATATCCAGCCCATTGCCATTTCAGGGATTTAACTCTGATCATGATGTCTTCCACTCTTGTCATTTTTCGGATCCACGAGTTCCTCTTCTTATCTCTCCTGGTTACACCAAGCATGCACCTCTCCATGCTTCTTTGAGTTGTCTGCAGCCTTTGTATGTCTCTTTTAGTTAAGGTCCACGTCTCTGCACCATACGTAAGCACTGGAAGGATGCATTGATCAAACACTTTTCTTTTAAGACATAATGGCATATTGCTCTTGAAAATTATGCTGTTCCTTCCAAAAGCTCTCCAGGCAAGTTTTGTACGCCGATCAATTTCTTCATCAATGTGACCCTCACTTGATATCTGCTGTCCAAGATAAACGTACGCGTCTGTTATCGCCAGCTCTATGTAAGTTGGGCACCATCACCACCAGTGTGCAGCCACACCGAATTGCAGCAACTGTGCTGCTGCAAATGCCAAGTTCCGCCTGAAGCTGGACGTCTTTCACTCCAGCGTCAGTAAGACATGCCCTAGTCTTATTAGGGAACTTGAGCAAAGGAAAAGCCGGGTCAGCTAGGGTTGACAGATGGTAGTACCCTCGGAGGTCCGTAGCTCTCGATTGGAGCTTATTGGTCTATTGACGAAGGTGTTACAGATGACCCTGGCCCGGGGTCATCACCACAGCACTGGCCCTAGTACTGTGGACCATGTAAATATTTGCTATGTGTGATTAATGTGTTTCAGTGTTTGAATATTTGTGAGAGGGGTGCATGAGACCCTCATACTTTAACGTGCCTGTATTTGTTTAGATACCTATTAAAGGACATTGGTCCCAAAAACTCGCGTTGGCGGGCGATCTCCCGGCCACGAGATGAGATAAATTATTGAAAAGTTGCTTGCGCCAACTGCCCATAGCACGTCTCACACACGGGCAATAATAGAAGGGTGTAAGGTGCTGGTCCCGTGGGATAGGCAGATCCCCACAGGTCCCTGGACCGAATATGTCCGAGTGAAAGACTCTGGTTTTCGGTGACTGACGGGCTAGCTGTCGCAGCGCCGTCAGGGACCTTATTAATCCCAAACTTGCGAGAGAGTTCAACATTTCCCTGTGGAGTCTGCTATTAGACGGTACAGGTTTTGTCATCAGCTAGTATACCTCTATGTAACCTTCTTTTGAATTTTTGCTTTTTTATGTAAATTTAGTTTCTTCTCGTTAAACTTTTTTTCACTGAACGATATTTTACTTACCCGAAGAGCATTAATAATTTGTCAACAAGGGAGTGAGTCGAAGCGACATTAGAATGTCAACATTGAATGTAGAGGAGCGGAATGTAACAGACTTGAGCGTCGTAGTTGATGTGGAGTTGTCGACAGATTTTTATACGGTAGAGATATTGCGATTTATATGGGTAGACATTTATTATATGAGAACCGTTGCTCTTATAAGAGCGATTGCTGGCATTGGATCGAATTCCATGTGAAGACCTGAGTGTCAAAACGCATAAGTGGATGTTACCTTAGCGAATAAAGGAATAAAATGTTGGAAAAACGTATTTTCTCATGATATTTCTGTTCTCTTGCCGTTAATAGTTAATTACTCATTCAGAAAGTTAAATATATCTCGGGGAAGCTATTTCAGAACAATAATTAGCAGATATTTAGGTTAGCTAAAGCTACATATCCACGTAAGCTAATCTTAATCTTCATAATCTGTTCTTGTTTCACCATCCCATTTAACCACAGCAAAAAAGAAGCGTTTAAATTTAATCATAATTTTTTACTAGCGATACTGAGGAACAAGAAATCGCTACCACCATTTGAACGAAAAACGTCATAACTCAGTGTCACTGTATATCCATTAAAAACGCAAAAATTAATTAAATTGTCAAAATCATCTCTAGATATAGCGTAAGTGGTTGAAGTTTTATTATAAAATGTGTTCGTCCTTCTAAAGTGTTATTTTTTAAAATAATTTTCTTTTTTTAATGTGTTTAGTGTCTCCTGTGGGAATTATGTTAATGAAAACTGCGAAATAATGCATTCTTTGGCGAGCCTTTTAATCAACCTTTCTTGTCATTAATTTCGTTTCTGTATTTTGGCGTTCACCGAGCAGTTTGGTTAACACTCTTTCTAAATACATCTCTCTTAAAAGAGACACTGGGTAGCAATTCTGTTTTTAAAGACGTGGTGTCACTAAGATGTTCCTTTAATCGTTTCTTCGGAAATGATTAAGAAGTAGAAACCTTAATCGACAAATAAAAAAACATCTCCAATTTTGAATAATCAACAACATTCCATAATATCCTTCAGCATTCTGGTAAGCGTCTACGCAACAGTGATTGCGTCTCCCTTAGGATAACACGTACTCTATTTTTTTAAATATGACAGCCATTTAATGGAAGGTTTCTACATTAGCTCATATCTTTCCCGTCTCAAACATATATTTCCTGTTAAAGGAATGCAGGAACTGTAACAAGCGTATATCCTAACTGAAATTTGGACGTTATTATATTCTTGTACCTTATAAAGTGTGGCTCTACCTTTTGCCTTTACAAAGCGATCCAGATGTGTTGGTAAGTGAGGTGTTCAAAACACTGAGGTGATTGCCTAATGAAATCAGGATCGCCTATAGTAGAGAATCAACAGTTGTTGGTAGGAGGTGGTAGTCTCAAACAGATCTCTCTAATTCGTGCAATAAATTTCCAATGGGGTTGATGTTCGGCGATCGAATGGGCCGTTGGAGTGTATTAAACTGACTTGAATATTCCTGGAACTAATTAGTCGCCACTCGGGAAGTTTGCTGGCTGGCGATGTCCTGTTGAAAGCTGGCTTCATGGTGCCGAAAGAGAACAGTTACGGAAAGATGACATCAACGACCATTTGAAGAGAGAAAAAAATATATATATATATAAAAGGTCGAATTAGTGAAACATAGATGGCGCCAGCTAGGTTTAATTAAGAAAAGTATCTAATACAGCGTATCCGACGAATGGCAACGTGGGGTATCGGACTCCATTGACGAGAAATAAACCACGAACATAGGTGGGAAAGTCGTCACGCTCCTGAGGATGCCCAAAGACGGGGTGAAAATTTTAGAGCATTAATAACGGTAAAGAAATTAAGTTGTTGAATCCTAAAGTGAAAATCTACTGAATTTACCCAAGGTAAGCAGAGTGTTGGATGTGAAAGGTCGATGCACATACAAAGGACAATAGCGTCAACGAAGACCCGAAACGTGCGTGATAAGTGAATAATCGCTAGAAACGGAATGTCTAGGTAAGCATTATCCAACCAGAATATTCCCAAGTTTTTGAATTAATGCACGTAAAAATGAATAGTAGCATTTTCCGATCGATTTCTAAGTCGGAATATGAACTGTTAATATGAAGTTACGAAAGGTTAAAGACTGTCGGCGAGGATGTTGACATATCTTCTGCCGGTGGTGGAGGTCTCGAAGGATGCAAAGCCCACGTAAACGCTCCGCAAACTGTTACACCACCTCCACCTGCCGGCATGACCCTAACGTGACAAGTGCCTATCTCTTTGTGTGGTATAAGCCACACACGTACCCTGTCATCGGAGTGATAGAGTTGAAACTGTGATTCGTCAAAGCAGTTGACGTGTTTCCAGTCCTCCGTACTCCATATGCAATAGGCATTTCCTTTGCAAACTGCAGCCTAATATTTCGGTGACACAGTGTGGACATCGACAGCCTATAACGTAAAGTTCCTTTCGTACTGAAATCTTGTCGTTCTTACGTTATGTCTATATCATTAGGTATGAATACGATGGAACACTTCTTTAATTAAACCTTAACGGCCAGACGAAACATAAGACAAAGTCAACTTACGTTAATTGATTTATTCCACCACTATTTCATCAGCACAACATCGCACTTCACATTTTACTTAACAAATCAGTATTCACCACACATCCAAGACCCCGCACGAGCAACTGTTGTATCCTAGTTTTTATATATCGTTCTTATCTCATACAGTCATACGTCACGTTTACTCTGACCTCAATAGTGTTGCCAACAGTATTCGTTTGAGAGAGAAGATGTCTCGTAAAAGTTGTGAAGTATAACTGAGAACAAACTCAACATTTACATAGGGAAAGAAACTAAAAAAGAAAGTTAATTTAGAATATACGTCACAAGCCATAGCCTATTTTTTTTTTTCATTTTATGACGCATAGTCCCTTTGTGCATGAGTTTGTGGTTGCGTCCTCATTCAATTAGGACATTATCTTCTCTGCGGTAGACTTGCGAATCTTTTCAAAGGTGAGGGACAATCTGCGCTCGCCTCAAGGGTTAATTCCACATTTATGGCCTCATTTCGCCTGTTCGTTGGATGTTTTTTCGCATTTCACGTAGTCTTGGTATACATATATGGCGGTCTGACGTAGAAATCCCAACAGTTCAGCAAATTGCGGTGATTAAACAACCGGCCTTCCTCGCCCACTGCTGCTATCTGGCCCCGGTCAAACTTACTCGCGTCGCTGCCTTCACATATGATTACTTTTCTGTGACTAGTTACTAACGCGTACAGGGTCGTCTATTGTTGATTTATTGGAATTGTCAGCAAATCAACAATAGGGTCGTCTATTAGGCACTTATTTTCATTGAGGATCGTCTATTAGGCATTTATTGGCATTGCCAGTTTCAACTCCCCAAGTGAATGGACGCAATACTTACGCTTTGCATATTGTTATCAGGGCAAAACTATTTTCATTAAGGAGATTGCCAAGGAACTAAACCTGAATATGATAAAACATCATATTAAGACCAACTCTCCTTTAGGACAGCAAGAACTGCACATAAAAAATATGGCTCTCTAGTAAGTTAGATGCTGCTGACATAAGAGTGGTAATATCAATATCCAGGAAAACTTGGGAGATCCAGTGGCTAAACAAGATTGGTAATGTAGACATAACTGGGCAATACTTTGGTAGAAGAAAGATTTCATGAGAGTATGTCGTCTGGACATATGTACCAAAGGAGAGGTGAAAGATTGCCTAGGCAAGCTGTTATATTTTGTAGTACCGGGCAGAAAATAAAGAGGTCAACCTAAGGAAAAATGGGCAGAAAGTATAAAAGAACCAACTCGTGATCCAGTAAGAAATACGATGCAGGCAAAAGATCTTACAGTGGACTGAAAGGGATTATAAATATTCAAAGCAAACAGAATATAAATTCTGACGTAGAAATCCCAACAGTATACTCGAACGGAAATCAGGAGATGCGGTTTCGATTCCCGCTCCAGGACGATGAAATGTTCAAGTTTTCTGAGAGGTGCTACATGGATGACCAGTAAGTGTTACAAGCAAATTCAGAATTTATATTCTGTTTGCTTTGAATATTCTATCCATTTCCCATGTATTATGAGGAATATTCCTTCATTGAGGAATTACGAAAGTTTACGTACCGTCATCTGAAGAATAAAATAAATATCTTATTTATAAATATTATGCTACCCACTGATCTGATATCAGACTAACATTTCTGTGCAGCCCTGGTAGCCAAATGATCAGAGGCGTGGGTCTTCAACGAATCGCCCGAGATGGCCTCGAGACCTGGATGACTTGGCACCGGCCTTGCCCTATATAAGTAGGGATATACACTATCTACCAACAAGTAATTGGACACCCCTGCAATCGACGATATCTGCGGTCCTAATACACGTCACGGCCGTCACCGTCGTTAAATGTCGTGTGGGAAGCAACAACGCAACCAGTCGCATGCAAGATGCCACGCAGTTCGGAGCTCTCTGATTTCGAGAAAGGTGTAATCGTCGGGTATCACAGAAATGGCCGATCCATACGTGACATATCCAGCGAGTTGAAGTACCCAAAATCGACAGTGGCCTACGTGATTGGCAAGTGGAAGATGAGAAGTGACTGTCAGAATGTGCCTTGACCCGGCAAACCCACAAAACTGGGAGTTAGAGACCGACGGGTGCTGGCCAGAGAAATTCGGAAGAGCCGCACCAAATCGACCATTGAACAGTGGAAACAGGTTCTCTAGAGCGACGAATCGAGGTTCACCCTCTACCGTTCGGATGGCACGGTCTGGGTTTGGCGTCTGCTTGGAGAACGCCTCCTGCCGGAATGTATTGTGCCAACTGTGAAGTTCGGCGGCGGTGGAATTTTGCTGTGGGGGTGTTTCTCCTGGTATGGCGCGGAGCCCTTGGTCGCAATTCCTGGTAGACTCAACGCCGAGACCTACTGCACCATTTTGAATGACCATGCGCTTCCTACGTTGTGACAGTTTTACGGGGTGGACCCATCTTACTTTCAGGATGACAATGCCACCTGTCATGTTGCAAGGTCCACCATGGCTTAGTATGGTTACAATGGGGTTAATCGAATGGACTGGCCTGCACAGAGCCCGGACCTTAACCCTATTGAGCACCTCTGGGACGAGTTGGAGCGTCGACTTAAGGGGTGCCCCCACCGTCCGAAATCGGTGAAGGAACTGACCTGTCTTCTCCAAGCCAAGTGGAAGAAAATACCGCTAGCCGTCGTACAACGCCTGGTTGAGAGTATGCCCCGGAGGGTCGCAGCTGTAATCGCCGCTCGTGGAGGCTCCACCAACTATTGAAGGTGAATAAACTTCGTTTTCCTTTGCTATCACAGGTGTCCAAATACTTGTTGGTAGATAGTGTGGGCTCGAGACCTGGATGACTTGGCATTGGCCTTGCCCAAAGTATAAGTAGGGATAAAGGCTGTCTCCCCTCCCTAGGTTAGAGCCACTAGTTCCAGGGAAAGGCCAAATTAGACAGTTACATTCTCTATGCCTTATATAGGTCACGAACACCGGCCTATCTCGAATGAATGGTCAGAAGCTACCTTCCTAGATTACTCTGCCATCGACGCGGCGCTCCCCAAAGCCAACAGCCCCGAATTAGGGACGGCAAGCTACCTACAGACCTTAGATGCTCACAGGGGTCCTAAAACTCCGAACGAAAAATTGCTTCTATTCTCCCTTACCTAATACACCGATGAGCCATTGCATTATGACCACCCCCAGACTAAAGGAAGAAGCGTGCCTAGGGACGCAAGTGAAGGGACAGAGCAGTATGTACACAACCCAAGGGCCAGCTTTCGGTTAGTATAACGTTCGGAGTCAGAATGGCAAAAGCTGCCGATTTGTCGTAGTTTCATAAAGGATAAATTGTGATGGCACGGCGTCTCTGAACTGGGATCTCGGAAACGCCGAAAGTGATGCACAGATGGCCAAACGACGAACCGTCGTCCAGCTGTGTGTCGTCCGCAGATCGTTAATGCCAGAGACGAGCGGAACCTGTTGCGCATTGTTCACAAATCATTCGCTGCTACAACAGTGGTGATCAGGGCAATTTGTCACAGCACACAATTCATCGCAGCTTTCAGCGCATGGGTCTGCGTTGCGGAATACATAGCACGGTTCCCATGCTCACTGCACGTTAATCTCCAACAATGCATGAAATGGGCCCAAGATCATCGAGATTGGATCGCGGGTGATTGGAAGAAACTGGGCTGGTCTGACAAACAGAGATTCCTAGTGCATCACGTAGACGCCTGAGCACAGATACGCCGACTACCAACGGAGGCTATGGCCCCTGGATGCACTGTTTGGGTGAAACGAGGCCGGCGGCGACGGTATTATGCTGTAGGCGATGTTTTCTTGGGACACTATAGGCCCCATTATCCTAATAGCACAATACCTGACAGCTGTCAGGTATCTGAACATTGTTGCGGACCAAGTTCACCCATTCATGGCAACTATGTTCCCTGCTGGTGATGGCTATTACCAACAGGATAATGCGCCTTGCCACACTGCCAGTATTGTCAAGGAGTGGTTCGAGATACATGCTGGTGACTTTCTGTTAATGCCCTAGCCTCCAAATTCACCTGACATGAACCCAATCGAACATTTGTGGTTCGACTTGGAACAGCGGGTTCGCGCTAAATCACCGCCACCCTGAAATGCACGGGAACTGGAGGACCTGCTGTTGACATTATGGTAGCAGACACCCCAGGATACCTATCTCTACCCCATCGAATCGATGCCTCTCCGAGTGGCCGGTGTTTTGCGGCTAAAGGCTGTCCTACAGCTTATTAGGTAGGTGGTCAAAATGTAATGGCTCAGCGGTGTATATCGTTACCGATATTTCCGTAAATTCGCATGATCACCAGGACAATTAGAGAAACTATATGTTTGAGCACAGCACTTTCTTAATGCCTTTGTTTATTTAATTTATCGTTAACTCTTCCTGTTTAATTTTATGTTTCTTTTTATTGTTTAGACTTCTTTGGTGTTACGCCACGCGAGAAAGGTGAACATATTGATATTTCTTTTTTAATTAGTGCACTTAAATTTTTAAAATCATGGTTTAGTGCGCCATGTGAAATATGAATCAAATGAACAATGAATCAGGTACAAGCCTGCCGGCGTGGTTCAATTGGGAGAGCAACCACTGCCGAGTAGGAAAGTGTGGATTTGAACCCCAATGTGGGCAAAAGAAATGTTATATTGGCAACCGAACGAAAAATGATTTCCTGGCCGTGAAGATTAGAAAGATTGATTCTTCAGCACAACTTATTTAAATAAAAAATAAGTACTTCTGCAATGAAATGGTCGCCAAATGTTGCTGTCGATTGCCCCGAAACTTGCCGAGTGGTGTTGTGCCCCCGCTCTTCTCAAGTCAAAGTATGACGTATGACTCAAGTGGATACGGAAGCAACGATTAGCCTGCCGGCGTAGTTCAATTGGGGGAATAACCTTTCCTGAGCAGAAAGATGCGGTTTCGAATATCACAGCCTTCAAAGGAATGGTTATAAGCAGTAAACAGTATGACTGATAGGAAATCTCTGTACATTTCTGTTTTCGAGCTTCAACTGTTCACCCGTACAATTTAGGACTGTAGTTTCTGATGGATTTACTCCAGATTCCATCTTTCTGTCGAGGCTTTGTGGTTTCCAATTAAATATTTTTTGCCACTGCGCTGAAATCAAGCTGAAAATCTAATGATATCCTTTAGTTTTTTTTTTATTGTGTCCAAAGGAACATTTTTAGTAATTATCATTTGAAAAATCATGCTTAGTGTTAATCTTAACTATGGCTTAACGAATCTTTTCAGAATTACAACTTATATCTTAGCCTGCTTCAGAATTACATACGTTATTCAGGAAAATCAGTTTTAATGGATTTCCCTTTATTTATGGAATTGTGCATTGCAATTTGCTTATTTGGTTTCGTAGTGAATGAGATGTGAAATAGTATGTTGCATACTTTATTCAAGCGTTCTTATTTATGTGTTCTTTTTTTAACAGAAGCGTATAGGGTATGTGATGAGAATGGAACCTGGTTATGGGGTAACTGGACAAATTACTCCCTCTGTCTCAATATTCTTCGTGACAGTGAGGTAAGAATCTGTATATTTATCCATCATGTATAAAACTCGAAAGAATGATAATATGAAAATTAGGAACCAGCCAACAAATGCTTATTGTCAAATTTTCGGATTCATACTATTATTGTTTTCGAATGTTAACTGCAAAATATTTAAATCCTTCAAGTTGTGAAATATATGAAATAATCATGTTGTAACGTACCAGGAGATGTGACGTACCTGCCAGAAGGACGCACACGACATAAAGGCAGATAGGAATCAGAATAAAACGTCCGCGTAGCTCAATTGGTAGGGCAACTTATTCCGGAATGAGGGGATCCGGGTTCGAATCCTGGCGTGGACAGAAATGACGGAGAAATTAACTTCGTTATAATGGCGCCCGAACTATCCGGATGACCCGACCGTTCAAAATCTCGCAATGGTGTGATGTTATTTCCACACCGCGAGATACGAAAAATCAGAGAATCCCTTCTCCAGCACTTCGAAAAAAAAAAAATAAGGGGGAGATGATGTAACGTACCAGGAGATGTGACGTACCTGCCAGAAGGACGCACACGACATAAAGGCAGATAGGAATCAGAATAAAACGTCCGCGTAGCTCAATTGGTAGAGCAACTTATTCCGGAATGCGGGGATCCAGGTTCGAATCCTGGCGTGGACAGAAATGACGGAGAAATTAACTTCGTTATAATGCTTAATACAGCGTGTTTATAAGTTGTTGCAGATGAAATATCGGAATGGTAATTTCAAACATCCAAAATACGGTGCAAAATAAACTTTATCAATTTAAAAAACCACCGCCAACGACAACTCACTTTTGCCAAAGAGATACAGACTTCTGTATGCCGTCGTGGAAATATATCGAGTTTCAGGATGCGACAGTATCATGGAATGCGGTTTAAACTGATGTTCAATGGCGAAATAATTTTCCTTGTAGAAAGGTATCCAGGAACTTGAAGAAGTAAAGAACCGTAGGGGGACAGATCAAGTGAATAAGGCGGGTGGGAAGTAAGGTTTCTTACCTCAACCGGTGAAGCTTCTGGGTGGTCTAGCATGCAACGTCGACCCGATCTAGAGTTATCATGTAAAAGTACGGGTGAATGGTTATTGGCGAATAAATGATAGTTATTTTGCGAACAGTTTTCCACAATGTCAGGTTTTTGACAATACGTGTCTGCCGTGATGGTTGGCCAGTCTGTAAGAAGGAGGAGTAGACCACACCAGTTGCGGACCACCAAATACTGACCATAGTCTTCCTGGTTGCAGATGTGTTTCCGGGTTTCACCGCGGTGCAGCCGTTGTGCCGAACATCGGCGATTACCATACAGCATCCATTTCTTATCACACGTAATGAGGAGCCTCGGAATGTCATTCCTTTTTTTGTATAAGCAGAGAAGAGAAGATATCAGATCGTCGTGTTTTGTGCTCTGTCATCAACTCATGCGGAACTCTTTTATTCATCGTCTTTACTTTGCCTAAGGATGTTATAAGTTGGATAATGGTTGCTCAGTTTACTCCAAGTTTCTCGCCAAATCCTCATACACTTTGATGTGGATCGAATTCGATTGAAGCTTCCAAATCAGCATAATCAGTTGCTCCTTCTGGTGTACCTCATGGTTCATTGTCGAAGGTCATATTGTAAGACAGGAATTTAGCAAACCGACGTTGTGCCTTTCTCTCACTAACAGTGCCTTCTCCAAATGCTATATTGATGTTGCGAGCTGCGTCAGTCCAATATACGGTGTCCAAGTTTCAGTTCGTTTGAGAAAATGACACGAATCTAGCTCTGATCCATCGTCAGTCTTCCCTGTAGAATCAACATCACAAGTCACATCGATCGACGTGTTAAATCCTGAACTACTTGCCAAACGCTTGAGTCCAGTAAATTGGAAATTTCGTCTGCATGAACGCAATAGTGCCTCGTGGGATCAATATAAATGTGTAGTTTGCGGTAAAAGTTACAATAACTCTCAAAGTACGAGGGGATGGTAAATATTTTCTAGCCTCATATAAGAGGAATGCTGGAATGGGGTTAAACCCCATTTATTTTTCAATATGCCCACCTTAATTCAACGTACTTTCTAACACGATCCACTTGCTTTCCTAACGCCTCCAACAAAATTCAGAAGATTTTGATTCAAACCAGTTGTTCACGGTATTCATTACAGCATTTTAACTGTCAAAGGTTTGCCCTTCCAAACTCATTTTGAGATTTGAAATATAGGAAATGGTCCAATGCAGCCAGATCCGGTGAGTAGGGCGGATGGCGTAATAGCCTAACCCACAAACACGCAGTGTTACCTGAGTCGCCAGACTCTATAAGCCCCGGTGCATTGCCTGGATGGAAAATTTCTCGTACGCATAATTTTCGGCGCCTCATGAGCCCTAAATGCTCGCGTAAAAATCTCAGTAGTTTAGAATAGCATCCTGCATTGATAGCGGGACCATGCCACGGAAATCAACTCTTATCACTCATTCCGTATCGCAGAAGAGGGATGACGTGATTTTGCCAGATGGCTTCTGCTCTCGAAACTATTTAGAAAGAAGAAGAGGGATTGTTTTACTGTTTAGATTGTTCTTCACGTCACAGTCGATGTGACGCACGAATGTTTTGTTCATAGTGGCCTACCGCTCCAAATCCTGAGCTTGATTACTTTCAAAAAGCTGTACAACCTCATAAACAAAACATTGCGTTTTCCCGCTTCTGATCTGCATTCCGTGCTTGAAGAATTTTTCTTCATTGCTGCTGAAACCTTCACCAAAATATCATGAGCTCAGTTATGAGAGATGTTGAATGTTATTTCAACGCGATTTAATGTTATTCTTCTGTCTTGCATAATTATTGAAAGAATTATATCCACATTTGACGATGTCGACACCGTAACAGGCCTCCCACTTGGGGGTGTATATTTAACACTCTCTGTTCCACGACAAAATGTTGCAACCTTGATTTCACATACGGGTATGAAGGACAAGATTCCTCTAACGTTTGCTGTATGTTCTCATGAATTATTTTCGGCGACATCCTCTTAAATGGAGGTACTAATAACTAAACGATGCGCTGTTCTCCCAACAGTAACCATCTACTTCAACTTTTCTCATTTCAACTACCTTAAAGAAAATACACTGAAGAGCAATTTAATTAGAGATACTTGTCTAGTAACGTGTAGCACCACCTTTCGCCCTGATGACGGCGGCGATTCGTCTCGTCTTGGACTCGACAAGACACCGGAAGCGTTGGGATGTCATACGGATTCACAACCCCTGAACAAGCTCTCACAGTCCACGAAGATTCGATGGAGGGGGTCAGAGCCTCGAACATCTCTCTCGATGGCATCCCAGATGTGACCTAGCTGGCCAAGAAAGCAAGGTCACGTCGATGGAGTGTTCATCCAACCATTCGGATACAATTCGGGAGCTGCATTGTCTTGTTGCAGGATGAGGTCTCCAGTGGGATGTTGAAGACACACAAACGGGAGCAAATGGTTGTCCAGGATATCCCGGTAACATTGACCTGTGAGGGACAATGTCACACGTACCAGGGATCCCATTTCAGTCCAAGTAAATAGTCCCCAGACGAGAATGCCACCCCCACCAGCTTGAAGATTACCCTGGGGCAAGAAAGATCCATCGCTTCATGTGGTTTTCGCCGTACTCGTATCCTGCCATCCGCATGTACCAACGTGAATCTCGACTCATCAGTCCAAGCAACATTTTTCCACATGTCTAGGGTCCAGTGGCGATGTTCCCGCACCCATGCTAATCTTTACACCCTATGATGTGCGGTCAGCAGCAGTACCCTCGTGGGACGCTGACTTCTGTACCACATAGCGAGGAGATGGATCTGGATGGTGTGGCTGCTTACACGTTTTCGTGCACCAGCGTTACATTGCCGAGTGTTTTCTTGCACTGTGGCCCGTCTATCCGCTGTTACAATGTGAGCTAGCCGACGATGATCCCGCTCATCCATACGCTGTTGTCCACGGCAGTTGGCCCTTGCAGGGATGGTTTTGCCGGATTCGATGTACTCACGATACACCCGTGACACAGTAGCTCGTAAAAATCCCAGTGCCTGCATGATTTCCGAGATGGAGTGTCCCATTCGTCGAGCCCCGACAATTTTCCCACGATCAAATGCGCTTAGATCCTTCATCTTACCCATACTGCGTCCGACTCTTACCGATTCCCGTCGCATCACTCCTTATATTGTCGGATCACTGCATACGTCATGTCGTTTCCGTTTACAGGGCCGCCCACAGCCCCACATTTGCATAACGCCAGCTTTCTCTAATTCAATTGCTCTTCAGTGTAGATAGACACCTGAAATTTTCTTTGAACTGATAGGAAGACTCACTGCACCGATTGGAATTTTATTTTTCTCGATAATCTTCGGGATATATATTGGGTTGAAAACATTTCAGCCTTATCCTTCGCATTTTGAAAATGCTTATTTGTGTTTGGTTGACTAATGGTGGAGCTGAGAGAGCTGTCTTTGTCAAACACAATTGTTGCTCTAGTTAAGAAGCAGCCGTGCGTTGTATGTTTTGACGAAAGATAATGAATTATCGGGAGAATGTTTGAAAGGAAATTAGCAAAGACAGCAATTTATCTAATCGCAGATAAAACGATTTAGGAAACTAGAACTGTTTGTAACGGAACAAGCAGTGGCAGGATATCAATTTCTAATTATGTGGTAGGAAACATCAGAGCGTTTACGTTCGATCACTGACAAGGTCTCTTACTCAGTTATCAGGTCAACTGCAAGTGCTTAGGTTACAAGCGACTTCAAGGGATTAAAATTACATGTATATAGACTACAAATTCCCATTAATTGAAACCGTATGATAGTCCTAGACGTTCATAGCGTACTAGTGATGGGCAAAATTGATGGGGTTGCTGAAATGGGCCGATTCTAATCACTTGGTCTTACTGCACTTAAGTTTTTACATTGGGTTAGTTCAAAGACGTGGTGTGTAAAGTACCTCTTCCCCAGACATTACCACTTTGAAACAGCATATTGAAAACATAGTTGTTGAATTACCTCTGAAATAGTGCACTGGGCGTGCACGTTAAGTGTAATACCGTTTTTATGTTGCTATTGTTAATAATTGTTTAGGCGGTTTATCAGTTTAACTGGAATAATCTTTTTGAATGGATGTTTCATTTCATGAGAACCGTACATATCCATCTTCATTTATTGAAAACTTATTGAAATATATATCCAGGGTAAACAACGAGAAGAACGTGTTTGCAATGACTATAATTTCCTAATTCGTAGAAATACTAAGATATTACCTTCGAAAAAGCAAATTGTTGACACTAATATAGTTGAGTTAATGTGCTTTTCAAAAAGAAAGCGAAAATTATTTCACTGTTTCTCATTTTTAGTATTTTTCGTTAAAGGAAATTTTAGGGATTGTTTGGTTGGAAAAGTACTGATGAAATGTAATTTATTTTAAAAGAAACCGCACCACAGACGAAATTTTTCGTATGTAAAGTGCATTTCTTATCGTTTTCCTTGCTCTTTTCCCAAAATTAATTTGCCTTAGCTTCTTTCGCATTTTCGTATTTACACTGCGAAAATAAAATATGAAACTGATATTGTTGTAATATCTTTCCATGGTGGACTTGGAAACCAACCATTCAAAGAGCAAGTCTTTGGAAATTGCAGTGTAATCGACATAACTGAATGGAAGGATTATTTGTCAAGCTTCTGAACTAAATCAAAGCTCAATCGCTTTACTATGAAGTTGGCGCCAATAATCCAAAGAATCGGCAAGCTGAAGTAGAGGGGAAAACATCGAAGGGAAACAGAAAGAAAGGTTATCAGAAATATTTCGCAAGTAGAACCCGACGGTAAGAAAGAAGTCAAGTGATGCTGGAATTCAAATCGCATTAGTGCAGATCTAAGACATCAGTGAATGTTTGATAAACGCTATTTACAAATAAGTACTTCTTGTAAAGGCTACATCATGTGGCGATCTTTCCTTCTATTCTTAATTCTGCATTGATTTTATATAATTTAATTTGCAATAGCAGAGAAGGTCCTATGTAAAGAGCACCTGTGCACAGGCAACGCATTGCATCTATGATTCATTTCGGTGAAAAAGTGATACATGATAGGAGATGCTGCAGAATTTTAGAGGGTTATGAGCATGTATTAATTAACTCTTCTAAGCAAAAATATAATATGATAATGTAAACTGTGGAAGAGAGGAAATATTTATTGACACCATCATCTATCATCATCGATCCATTGCTGGATGAAGATCTCCCCAGTTCTCTTTCAAAACTTTCTGTCTTGAGCCAGTCTCCTCCATGTCACTCCGACATACTTTTAAATTTAATACACCTACTTCTCACGTGGTCTTTTTCTGGATCTTTTCCAATTCCTTTGGAATGCAATCTACAATGTCCCATATGTCCAACTCATTGCCACTGGAGTGTCTTCACTTTGATCATGATGCCATCAACTCCTGTCATTTTACGGATTCATGAGTTCCTCTACCTGTCTTTCTCGGTTACACCATCCATGCACCTCTCCATGCACCTCTCCATGCTCCTTTCAGTTGTCTGCAGCCTCAGAATATTTTTTAAGTTAAGGTCCATGTCTCTGATCTATAAGTCAGAACTGGAAGGACGCATTGATTTAACACTTTTCTTTTAAGACATAATGATAAATTGCTCTTGTAAATTGTACTGTTTCTTCCAAATGTTCTCCAACCAAGTTTTATAAGCCTATTAATTTCTTCTTCGATGTGGCCCTCGCTTGATATCGATTGCTCAATAAAAATGTTGGCATCTGTTACTTATAGAATTAGCCCATCAACCGCTAAATCTTTAGTTCTTTGAAAACATTAGATATCAATTTTGTTTTAGTTAACTTCATTTTTAAGCCCACTTCTTTACTCTTGGCAGCAAGTTCCAGGACCATACTCTGCATCTCAGAGGGTATACTTGCCAAGATGGATATATCATCAGCAAAACAAATTTATGTTAAATAATCTGCATTAATCTTTATCCCTTTTCTTTCCCAGTTGAGTGATTCAAAGACATTCTGCAATGTGGCACTGAAGATCTTGGGAGGTATGGTGTCACCTTGCCTCATACTGACATGAAATATTTTAAGAAAGTGTTTATGATAACTCACAAAATGCTTATCATAAAGAACTGAGTCCAATGCAGAAAGGATTTCAGATGTAGTGATATGGTCACAAATGGGAATATGTAGTTAGTCCTCTAGCGGAGGAATGCACGCTACTGGAAGTAGAAAACGGATGCATAATATTCGTCATGAGAAACGCTATGCAACGCAGAAATAATTTCATTTTCGAAGAAAGTACACTGAGCGGAAATGGATTGCAATTGAATATAGCCCCTCGCATGTAAAGGTGCATTACTTAAAGCACATCATGTTCGCATTGCATTCTTTGGAAGGAATTGCCTGTGAAAAATAGGTTTTGAACAGTCAGACTTGAAAAAGCGGAGATATCATTGCAAATAAAGATCTGTGTTTTTGCTCTTTAAAGTCAGAAATATGCAATATAAAATGTTAGAAAATGTATATGAAATTATCCTCATAATAGAAGATATCTGATGAAAAAAGTATTTGTCAAATAAGGCTTTCAGAAACAGAGATTGCGGAAGAAACGGAATAAACATACGCTCTAAACGGGAAAAGTGTGCACTATTTGAAGCAAACGTTTTTTTACATATTGCAATATACCCTGCAAAAGAACATTTTTAGTCGTAATTTTAGAAATGGAGACATCGTTGTAAATGAGAATATACACTTACGCCCGGCGACTTGTGTTTTTCTTTACAAAAATATCTCCACTTCTCAAATTCCGCTTTCAACAAATCAGTTTAAAGGGATTTTGGCATACAAATAAGCAATGCCATTGCCACAAGACTAAATCTCTGTCAATCGGTTTGGGAATATCTGCTCTGTACTTGCCGTACTGATTCTTATGGGGCACCTGCATTAAAATTTTTCCAAGCTCAATGTTACCACATTTTGGGTGTTGTTATTAGAGTACAAGATGTAGAGTTCACCAAACACTTATTCGAAACGTGCAAACGGTAAAGTATTACGATGTTGTCCTCCAATAGGAAATTTTCCTTGGGTTTTAAACATTAGAAAAGTCTGTGTGTGGCGCAACTGAAGAGCGGCAATGAGCCGAAGATTAGGAAACTATACGGGCAGTCATTTTGAGACGCCAAACACTAAGGTCGGACTATGTACTCATTCTATTTTTCCCAGAAAAACCTAAAGTACAAAAGGATGTAATTACACTGCAATTCAGAAAGGATTCGCAATGTATTTATTAAAAATAACACAGCCACAATGCATAAATGAATGATGCGTTATTAGTACGTCTTTTGTTAAAAAAGATCGTGCTTATACAGTATTATCGGTTTGTCCGTCCGTCCGTCTGTGGACACCACATCTCTGCGATTATTAGCCCGATTTGAAAAATTATTTTTGCATTGGAAAGTTTGAAATATGCGAATGATGATCCTTTATTTGTTTTTTGTTTTTTTTTCAAGATGCACAATTTCGTCGATAGAGGGCGTAAATGCAGATAATATCGAATTCAAAATACATTTTATTCCGTATATTTGCTTCTAACATCCGATTGAAAAAAATTATTTTACCTTTCGATTGTATTTATATCGAAGAGTATTTTAGGTATAATCACTTTTTCAAGTTACACATAGATTTTCCGTTAGGGGGCGTAAAAGAAAATTACGTTTTCTCCGATATCTATACTTCTAAAACTCCGATTTGAAAAATGTTTTCTACAGCCGATACAGTTCCTAATGGGAAATCTTTTGCATATAATTTCTCATTTTTGTTAAAGAATGGTTTGGCCACCAGGAGGCGTAAGTGTTAATTTATCCTTCTGATGTATTTCCACAAAATCTGAACTTCTCAAATCTCGATTGATAAAATTCATTCTTGGACCGATGCCATTCACGTCGATAAACCTTTTCGGAATACTTTCTCCTTAAAATATTGCATGATTTCTCCGCCAGGGGCATAAATGTATGTCTTATTTTTGTCAATGGCTGTGCTTCTAATGGTCCGATCTGAAAAATTCTTACTTTATTGGATAGAGTTTCTAATGTGACATGTATTTCATATAATTTCACAATTTTCAAGTGATTCATAGACTTTCCGCTAGGAGGCGTAAAGGTAAATTGCGTTTCCTCCGATATCTCTGCTCCTAAAACTCCGATTTGAAAACTTCTTTCTGCACCGGAAAGAAGTTTTCAAATCTCCTGATGCGAAATCTTTTTGCATGTAATTTCTAATTTTTGGTTAAAAATAGTTTGGCCACTGGAGGGCGTAAGTCTAAATTTCTGCTTCTAATGTACTTGCAGCAAAATCTGAGTTTCTGAAATCTCGATTGAAAAAAATTCCTTTGTGGACCGATACTACTCACGTCGAGAAACCTTTTCGGAATATTTTCTTAAAATAATGCATGGTTTCACCGCCAGGGGAGTAGATGAATGTTTTATTTTTGTCAATATCGCTACTTCTAAGAGTCCGATTTGAAAAATTCTTCTTTGTTGGATAGCGTTTCTGGTGCGAAATGTCTTTTCATATAATTTTAAAATTTTCAAGTAACTCATAGACTTTTTGCAAGGGGTCATTAAGGTAAATTGTGTTTACCCAGATATTTCTGCTTCTAAAACTTTGATTTGAAAACGTCTTCCTGTATCGCATACAGCTCCTGATGGGAAATGTTTTTGATATAATTTGTAATATTGCTGAAAATTGGTTTGGCCACCAGGGGCATAAGTGCTAATTTCTGCTTCTGATGTATTTGCAACAAAATCTGAGCTGCTGAAAACTCGACTGAAAAAATTATTTCCTGGATCCATACCTTTCACATCGAAAAACATTTTGAGAAAACTTTCTTCCTAAAATAATGCATGTTTTCCCTCTAGGGGGCGCAGATGCATATCTTATATTTGTCGATATATCTGCTTCTAAGGGCCATTCTTGTTAGAGAGCGTTTCCAACAAGACATGATATCTCTGTTTCTGAAATAATTATTTGTTGGAGAGTGTTTCCGCTTCAAAATGTATCTTATATAGTTTCCAATTTTTCTTAACGCACAAGTCTGCAACTAAAGGGCGTAAGTTCGAGATTACGTGTACCGCAATGTCTGTGTGATGAAAAACCCGATTGAAAAACTTCTTTCTTAGGTCAGATACTATTGTTTCCCATACCGGTTCCATTGACGTTGACTAGCTTTGATAAATTTAATTCACGTCAGAACAGATTCAAAAGACGTGTTAATTACACCCGAAAATTCGGTGTCATCTTTCTTGTTTTTAATATGGATCCTCGCTGTTCGATACTCATTTTCCATAAAAGTTGTGTGCTGAGCTAAACTATTTTAAGAAATAGGATGTCCATCTATTTATATGCAAGGTTTGACAAGAAATTAAAACACCCGACGTTTTTAAGACCGAGAAAAAGTCGTGAATTAATGTCACTAGTGCAGAGTTGAAACCATGACATTTTCTTTTTTAGCACGTCTTTTGAAAAAAAATAGATCATGTTTATGTTACCGGTTTGTCCGACTGTGGACACCATATCTCTGCAACAACTAGTCCGATTTGAAAAATTCTTTTAGCGTTTGGAAGCTTAAAATCTAAGAATTATGATCCTTGCCTTTCGTTTTTTTTACGATGCATAGTTTCGCCGATTGAGGGCGTAAATGCAGATGATGTCGAATTCAAAATATATTTTATTCCATATATTTGCTTTTAAACATCCGATTGAAAAAATTCGTTTACCTTTAGATTCCATTTATATGGAAGACTATTGTAGGTACATAGATTTTTCGCTAGGGGGAGCAAAAGTAAATTGCTTTTTCTCCGATATCTCCGCTTCTAAAACACCGATTTGAAACATTCTTCCTGCACCGGATACAGTTCCTAATGGGAAATGTTTTCCATACAATTTATAATTTTTGGTAAAGAATCGTTTAGCCATCAGGGGGCGCAAGTGTTAATTTCTGCTTCTGATGCATTTGCAACCAAATCTGAGCTTCTGATGCATTTGCAACCAAATCTGAGCTTCTAAAAGCTCGATTGCAAAAATTCTTTCTTGGACCGATACTACTCATGTCGATAAACTTTTTCAGAATATTTTCTTAAAATAAATCATAGTTTCTCGGCAAGGGGCGTAGATGTTTATCTTATTTTTGTCAGCATCTCTGCTATTAAGAGTCAGATTTAAGCACTTGCTTCTTTGTTGCATAGCGTTTCTGGTGCGAAATGTTTCTCATATAATTACCAAACTTTCATATAAGGCATAGACTTTCCGCTAGGGGGAGTAATGGTAAATTGCGTTTTCCCCGATATTTCTGCTTCTAAATCTTCGATTTGAAAAATTCTATCTGGATCCATTACAGCTCCTGATGGGAAATACTTTGCATATAATTTCTAATTTTGGTAAGGAGTGGTTTGTTTCTTCATCTTCGTCATAATGGACGAAATGAATATTCCAGACCTGTAAAAGAGAACACAATAAAGAATGAGGGACTTCTCTGCTTACGGTAAATGCCAAATTACTGGCTGCCATTTGTTTCAGAAATGTCCATGTCTAAAACTCAATTTTTTTATATGTATCGCGCGGAACTACTTAGAAATTTACATGGCTTTCACAAATAGCTGACCAAGAGAGCCTGCGAGGTCAACCAGTGGTAAGAAATCTAATCTAAACTTAGAAGATAGAAAGTCGTTGTGGGCCAAAAAACATGAACTGGTTACTACGTAGTGAGGAAACCAAATAAGTCATTATGCATCTCAAAGATCCTGTTTTAGTTCTTCTGGAGATAGAGCTACAATGTATGGCGCAGTTGTCCCTAAATTAGTCATTACGCATGTCTCAGACCCTATTTCCAGTAAAATAGTTTGCCGGAAGATACACAGAGCTATCATTTGGGGCATAGTTGGCGTTTCTAAACAATCAAAGAATTCACTGTGCAATTTAAAGATCCGGTTTGCAGAAAACCAGTTCAGCGGGAAGTACAGAAAGTCACAATTTACGATAGAGTCCTCGTTGCTAAACTACTTGTTGGAAAACCAAATACCCTGAAATATAAGTGAGCTTAAGGACTGGAAATAAGATGTTTGAAAATTTCTCATATTATTTGACGAATGGTGTTACTATTTAAATTCAGCAAATTTTATGGTTGGCGAATACCTAAAGCAGCGTATATTCTTGGCTCTCTCGTAACAACAGTCGAACGTATAGTATTATCAGTGCTTGCTTGGGCGGCGATATATTGTCATTTCTAATATCCGATTGTTGCAGTGCATAGTATAATTACCGCCAGTAACTGCGAGCAATTTTAAGGTGTCCAGGTGTTCTCCTGCGGTTACTTACGCTCGGCAAGTGTTATGGTCGCGGTAACCATATACCAGTGGTTTGTTCTTTAACACACAGTCATCAATTTATTTTCTGCAGCTTCGTCACTTACGGAACTTGAAGCTTTCCTTCATAAAGAATACTGTAATATCTGCTTGGAGACTGTTTAGTAGTTGCTCGCATCCATTCCATTAGTTGTATTACGACGAACTGGTGGGCCAATAGCATAAAATTAACACACATGGTTTCTTACCACTAGTGTTTCCATTGTTTTGTGCTGTCTTGAATCTCTAAATGATATTTCCTAGTTGTTATCTCGGCCTCTCATGTATTTATTCTAAATTGCTATACCTGTGTTTCATGTATTTATTTATCTTATATTTAGAAGTTACACATATTCGCGATGTCTTTTTCATTGAGTACGGGTTACGAATATTATACTGTAAAATGAAGTTAAGTAAAAAAACATTTTGGTACTTACACTGCCTGATAGAGAAAATGCCACAACACGAAGACGTGAACGCAGGGACATACAAATTGCAGGGTGGGTGCACACGTGCAAGTTATGCAAATGATTACATTTGAAGGTCAATCGTACGAGCGGAGCGCGGAATATAAGCCGACAACCAGCCCGTGAGGTAATCAGTCGAGACGTCGTCACGACCACGAGAAGTTTAGATGCCTTCTTACTTAATCGCTGAGTGATTCTCGCACAGTTTGTGGTCGTCAGGGATTTGACATTTGACTGTGAGTTGTTTTTCTTTATTCTTTACCTTCAAGTTCGAAGTTTTATTTTGGTTTTCCTGTTCCAGGCCAACCGGGGCTACGTGCCTCTGGCATGGCGAACTTAATGAATCGACCTAAAACCATTAAGGTCACACACAATGCGAAGTATCCTAATGTTAACATTTTGAAGGAGTTGGTTGACAAACTTGATCATCCTGAACATTTGCATACTGTCCAGCGACTTAATAACGGTCTTTTCACGGTGCGGTTCCAAACTACTGCATAAGCACTGCACTACCTTGAGAACCCTTTGAAAGCCTACAAAGACGTTGAAGTACATATTTCACCAGTAGATGACGGCATTCGTACCGTCTATGTCAAATTCGTACCGTCTATGTCAAACTCGTGCCCATCGACATCCCCAATGAGAAGATCTCAGCGGCACTTAGTGGATATGGGGAGATTGTCACCCTCATTCAGAATGAGCGATACACGCTCAAAGGTCTGGAACACGTATATACAGGCACAAGAATTGTTCGCCTGCGTATGACAAAACTAGTCCCAAATTTCCTACAAGTTGGCCGCTGGAAGGCCATGGTAACATATACTGGCATGACACGCACATGCCGTCGATGTGGTCAAGCTGGCCACATTCCTCCTCAGTGCCCATCCCGGGCTTGCCCCAACTGTGGTACGTTGGGGCATTTAGAGATCTCATGCAAGCTAGCCTGCTCCAAGTGCGGTGCGGATTTCCACACCAAAACCAGGTGCGCCCAGTCATCCTTCGCAGATGTTGTATCCAGGCCTTCAACTGCTCCCCTCGTCCCCAATGAGGAGTTTCCAGAGCTACCCTCCACCGGTACTGTAGTTGTTCCCGTGGACTCTTCTTTTCCTGGTGCAGTTGTTACCATGGACTTGCGACATGTTGCTTCTATGGAATTACCGGTTGCCATACTTGTAGATCCAACTACCAAGAATGTTGTGACTTCTGTTGTTCAAGAGACCTTGGTTGCAGACAGCCAAGTAGATCCTGGAGCCTCTCAAGCTGCTTCTCCAGTGCATGATTATGAGGTTCTTGATACGTCATCAACAGAGGTCACCTCACTGCCTCTTGCCGTTGAGTCGGCTGTTGTTAAGTCTGAGCCTCCCATGGATGCTGATGTGTATGCGGAGGTCCCTGTGCTTCATTCACCTGCTTCTCCTGACGCCAAAGTCAGACTTGTTTCCATTATTGCACTTACCGAGGTTATTTCGGATGATGACAACCGTTTCAAAGATTTGGAGAATGATGTTGCTTTCACCTCTCCCGTCGAAACTGTCTCCATCCCTTCCACCTCCGGGGACAAGGTTGTAACTGTCCTCCATTCCTGCGGACCGCCGGGACGTGTTCCGGTTAATATCCGCGCAGCTCCTCCTACCAGGGACTCTCGTTCCACTGACCGATCCTTCCGTCAACAACGACAGTCTTCTCCATCATCGGAGGGACGGACTCATGGCAGCCGTTCGGCAAGTGTACATCTTGGGCGTCGGGACCGATCTCCTGTCGAACTGGAGGAAGGGGAACTTCACATAAATAGCCGCCGACGGAACCGCCGCCGGTATCACAACCGTTTCAACTCTAGCGGTTTGCATCGTCAGTTCTAAGTGCCGGTCCACATTTCAAAAACGGGTGGGTTAATTTGAATCTACTCCTTTTTCCTTACTGACCTTTGTTTTGTGTATTTTTGTTTCACTTTTTCTGCTTTACCTTCAAACTTAAAATTTCAACTTTAAATATTCAGGGACTTCGGTCCCGGTCAGTAAGGCGTTGGCTCATCGGTTGGATTATGACCCAGGATATTGATATCCTGTCTGTCCAGGAAACATATTTTCAGAATTTTAGGCATGTTTCGGATTTTCGCCATTACACTAATGCCCCGTGCTGGTTTAGTCTTTCTCCGACTAGTCAGAGGGCTTCGGAATTAGTTTCAACCCTAACTTCAAGGGTCGACAACTGAAATTTCAGTGTGATGACGATTGTCGAGTGGCTGCTGTCAGCTTCGCCCTCGCTGAGTTTAAAATTCGCGTTATTTCAGTCTACGAGCCAACGGTACCCGCCCAACGGGATAGATTCCTCAGGAGTCTCCCTTTATTTTGTAGGGGTGGTGAAGACTTCTTCATTTTGGGGGGTGACTATAATCTTGTAACGGAGCCTCTTGATAAACAGGGGGTACCTTGCAGACGGACTGGTCCCGGGCTGTCTTCTCCGGGTTCATGTCGGGGGCGGGGCTGGTGGACTCCTGGCGTTTTACTCACCCTGAGGTCTTCGACTGAACTTGGATGGATGGCTCGGTTCGGATCCGCCTGGAGAGAATTCTTGTGGGGGGGGGGGGCTGGGTATTGTGATCTTGTGTCTTTTGTTCATTGTGATGTTAATTCTGTGTTTCTCCGTGTGAGTGACCATTTCTGGTGAGATCGTTCTAACAGTAGCCCGGACACAAACTCAGGGCCCGTGGAGGATGAATCTGAATCTTCTCGAAGATGACGACATCCTTCAGGGCCTTGAGAGGTTGCTTCGGTGAGAAATTCAGTCTGAGACTCATCACACTGATGAGTGGTGGGAGGGGGTTAAACTTAAAGTGAAGTCTTATTTACAACTTCAGGGGAAACTTTCGGCTCGTCAGCAGATTTCGGAAAGAACTCGCCTTGTCTGTATGTTGAGTGCATGTAAAGCCGGGCAGCAAATGGGAGCGGAGAATGATAGTATGATTGCTGAACTTCAAGCTCAGTTGACAAATTTATATTGTAAAACCGGCCAAAGATGCACACAGGACTATTTCACAAAATTTAGAAAACGAGATTTCACTTGCAAGTTTGTTTTGCGAAATCTCTCAGAAACAAAATTATTTCCGAGGTCATTCCTGGCTTACAGCATGGGTTACGCTTCATGACCTCTCAACCAGAAATTCACAATTTGTTTTTTCGCACTTCCGAGACCTGTTTGCCTCTAATGAAGTGCAGCAGTCGTTCGTCGACTCTTGGGTCACGTTAGTGACCCAAGAGTCGCCGCGGCATCCGTGCTTACATCGGGCCCTGTCCGTGTGTTTGATTTAAGGCAAGCCATTGCCAGCCTGCGTAATGGTCGCAGTCCGGGTACTGATGGTATCCGTGTCGAATTTTATAAACGTTTTGTTGATTTGCTTTCTGAACCTCTCTGTGATGTTTTAACCATGTTCTGTCAACTGGGCAGTTAACCACGACGATACAGCTTGGTCAGATCGTTTTAGTTAACAAGCGGCCTGATGGTCCAGGTCATCATTTGGGAAAGTGGAGACCCATCACTCTTCTCAATTACGATTACAAGATTTTGGCTAAAGTTATTGCTAACCGATTGATTAGGGTTATTTCTGGCCTAGTAGGCGTGTGCCAGATTACTGGAATCCCGGGGAGGAGAATTTTTCAAAATTTAGTCCTCGTGCGGGACGGTATTCACTACCTCGAGTGCAAGAGGTTGTAGTGCTGTATCCTTTCTTTGGATCAGAGCAAAGCCATTGACAGGGTCTATTACAAGTACTTTGTGACTCTGCTGGAGGTTTGCAACTTTAGCTTAGATTTTGTTCACATTGTGAAGGTCTTGTGTACTAATATCTTTAGTTTTATCCGAGTCAACGGTCAGCCTACGGACTGCCTTCCCGTCCGGAGAGGGGTCCGCTAGGGCTGCCTGTTGTCTGTTGCACTGTTCGTACTGAGCATTGAAACTCTCCTCAGGAGGATTCAATCTGCGCCGAATATCTCTGGCATCCCTGTTCCGGGTTGGAGCTGTACAACAGCTGAGCTCAAATACCTTGCGTATGCAGATGACGTCGTTCTCTTCCTGGGGGATGAGATTTCCTTGAGAAATTTGTTTCATATTTATGATCTTTATGCGGACAGTGCAGGCGCTGTGTTGAATGTGGATAAAACTAAAGCCTTGTGTTTTGGGTATTGGTCACCTGACGTTTTGCAGTTTGTAGGCTCAACCGATGATCCTATAAGGATCCTCGGTATTAACTTTGATAAAACGTTCAACAGAAGCTCACGTCGGAATGTGCTTCGTGGGAGGGTTGCCAAATTTCTTCTTTCAATAGGGTTAAATTGGCTAACAATCTCTTGGTTTCCAAATTTGCTTTTTGCGGTGCCCTACAACCCCCGACGTACAGGGTCCTTTTGGTTCTAAATTCTCTAATTTTTCGATTTGTTTGGGGAACTAGAGCTCTCCTATCTCGGGATTGTCTGGTTCAAGCAGTCCATCGGGGGGGGTTACTGGGTGTTCGGCACATTCTTGCGTGGTTTAGCGCGTTCATGTTTCTAATATGGCCTACATCCTGAAGAACGATTCTCATCCTAGCTTTAATTCGCGTGTTATTTTATTTCCATTTGCTTCTAACTACCTTGGGCCTAGAGCTCCGAGGCCCGGTGGACCACATGTCACTACCATTTGTGAGGCTAGATTGTTAATTAGCCAGAATATCAGGTATTCCTCTTGGCATCAACCCGATACCATCTATAATGTATTCTTGCCGTCCTTTGCTCCTCGCATTCAGCTCAGGTTTCCCGTCTTGGGGAGGAACTGGAGGGTCGCATGGGACAATGTTGCGTTTGCGGAAGGTCGTGTGCAGGACCTGCAGTGGCGCTTGGCCCATGGGGTGATTTTCACCCGTGATTCCCTTTTTCGTTGAGTAGTCACCGACTTTCTAGGCTGTCCTAACTGCGGACATCCGGAGTCTTTATTCCACCGATTTGTGGAATGTCATTTTGTTTGCAAAATTTGGCAACGTTTGTCTAGATGGATTTCTGTTAATATTTGTAATTTTAAAATAATTGTTTTTAAGCACCAGCTACCCGTCTCCGGTCAGCATGCTTATGGTTTAAAGGTGATCCCTGCTACTGCTTGTTGTGTGTTACATGATACTTCTCTGACCACGTTCGGCTTTATACGCATTGGCCTGAAGTGGTCGCTCTCTTTGTCAAGATCCGATTGCGTGAGAGGGTGATTTCCGTCTTTCACCACTGGCCGGAAGACGTGTTTCGCGTCCGATGGCTTTGTTGGTCTCGGCTGGTTTCTATTCGCAATAATGCACTCAGCTTTTGGTTCTGATTGTATTTTCCGTCCGAGCATGTCGCATAACTAACGACCGCTGCTCTTTTTACCATGTTTCCTGTTTGTTTTTCTTTATCCTGTGTTTGCATCATGAATTGTATTTACATGCTTTTCTACTGTGTATATGTTGCCTATTCTGTCTTTGTCTGCATTTGTCAATGCTTGGCCCGCGCTTTTGTTCTGTCTGTTGTCTGTGGCAGATGTTGTGCCTCTCGGACAACAATTCAGACCGCCTCCTGCGTCTTTGTCATGCCTCTCGGGCGGGGAGGGGTGTGACAAATGACTTTTCATATTTTTTTTTGCAGTTGGATGTGCTTAGATGTGGGTCCACTTTTTCTCTAAGCACTTCCACCCTGTTTCCAGGGATGGTTCTTCCCTGGAATTGTTTTTGCTTGTGTTTCGTCTTACGTGTTTGGTAAGTAAGGTAAGTGGTTTCTTTTCTTCCTTTGTTGTGCATGTCTGAGATTGCGAGAGTGTTTGCGTGTGTGTTGCAACTCTATGATGATAGTGCATTGGCTGACCCATATTATGGGTTTCAGAGGAACAGTGCACAGCCTTGTGCTGTACCACAGTTCACTAACTGAGAGTGGTTCTGCTGTTATCGTGTCTGGAGAACGAACAAGGGATGCCAATTTCGTAAGGACGCCGTCGTACGCGACTTCGCTAACCGGATGAATTCATGAGAGGTGTCATGGTAGGCCTTCGTACAGCCGGATGGTCCTTGTGTCGTATTGCGGAAGAAACGCAATGTGATGCCACAACCGTCGGTTGCATTTGAAGACAGTGGTCCCAGTAAGGATCTGTGCAAGGTCGTAGAGGGACCGGAGCAGGGAGACGGACGTCCAAGCGCACCTATCATGGCATCCGACGTCATGCCATAGCGGACCCACAGGCCACAACGTGTTAAATTTTGCAGAGTGTACGGGGAGGCTTGGATGCTACGATATTGACGCGGACAGTGTCGCGTTGATTGGCTGCGTCTGGTTAGTTTTCCAGCAGTCCGTTGCCAAGGCTACCCTCAACAGCAAGCCATCGTCGCCACCGCTTGACGTGGTGTCGCTCCAAAGCTGCGTGGGGTGCCGAATGGAACAGTGTGGTGTTCAGAGACGAATTGCGGTTCTGCTTCACCTCGGATGATCGCCGTGTGAGAATGTGGAGGCGACGTGGCCAGCGAGCGGATTCCTCCCCTTTGTGGGCGCCAGACCGCCCGGCAACGTGAAATCATAGTGTGGGATGCTATCAGCGCCAGCAGCCGCTCACTGCTGGTACGCATTACGAGGTGCTGCGGCCCGTGGCTCTATCATATCTAGTACAAGGCATCCCAAACGCTGTTTTTAAACAGGATAACGCCCGGACGCATACCGCTTGGATAATCCCGAATGCTTTACACGGCGTATGGATGCTTCCGTGACCAGCACGGTCCCCCGACCTCTCACCCTTCGAGCATATGTGGGACACGATTGGACGTCGGTTGAGTACCCTCCCACCCCCGCAAAATGAAGATAAACTGTGGACTCGGGTCAACACCACATGGTCCACTATACCCCAGGACTCTATTCGGACTCTCATTGCCTCGATGCCACATTAGATTAGACGCTGTATCATCCAAAAGGGAAGCCACACTCGTTATTGATCATCCTGTACATTCGGCCACTGGAGCCTAGTATGTATGTGACAATTAAATCATTTGTTCAAGACCTACTTGGCTATCTGTGTGTGCAGTTTGGTCTGTTTTCGAGCATTCCTTCATGGTGTGGCATTTTCTCTGTCAGGCAGTGAATATGCGTTATCGTGTTAGCAATTTTATTTAAGAATTTAATCCCTAAGCGTGAATTTTTAGGGTACTTTTTCGGTCTCTGTTTGCTGTGGCTTAACGAACCGCGTGAACATTTATTAAAAGCTTAGAGAGACAAATATCCACTCTGTAGGTTTACTGCTTTTAGAGCAGGTACAGAAGCACATTTTAGCGACTAAACCAGATCCCGAGGGCCAGCCACGAATCCCTCACCCTATGGTGCTTGCAACATGCCAGAAAAGTGAATCCAAGTCCTCAGTGGTCGAAGCTATCGCGATAACCATTCACGTCAAAATGTGAATGCAGTGGTGAATATGAGTTGATTATTTTGGGCGGACACACTGCCCTGGCTAATACACTCCTTGCCAATAAAAACAAGAAAGATGACACCGAATTTTCGTGTATAATAAGCACCTCTTTTGAATCCGTTCTGACGCAAATTAAATTTATCAAAGCTATTCAAAGTCAATGCGACCGGTATGGAAAACAATAGTATCTGACGGAAGAAACTAGTTTTTCAATCGGGTTTTTAATCCCTCAGATATTGCTGTAAACGGAATCATGAGCTTACGTCCTCTGGTTGTAGACTTGTGCGTTAAGAAAAACATGAATTTATATGAGAAACATTTCGCACCGGAAACGCTCTCCAACATAGAAAGAATTTTTCAAATCGGACTCTTAGAAACCGAGATATCGACAAAAATAAGATGTGACTTCACGTCCCCTGGTGGGAAAACCATGCATTATTTTAGGAAGAAAGTATTCTCAAAATGTTTTTCCATATGAGCACTATCGGTCCACGAAAAAAAAAATTGTCTAGTTTCCAGGGGCACACAGATTTTGCTGCAATTACATCAGAAGCAGAAATTATCAATTATGCCTCCTGGTGGCCAAAATATTCTTTACCAAACATTAGAAATTATGTGAAAAATATTTTCGATAATCGATTAAATATGTTAACTATACAAATGTGTTAAACCTTATTCGATTAAATATGTTAACTATACAAATGTGTTGCCGCGATTTCATTCCTCTACAACTATTTTTTCGTGGTGTTGGGATTTTTTTCCGTCAGTGTATATTACTTCAATATCGGGAGAATTATGTTCAGTCGCATTAAGAATAATTTACACTCTGACATCATACAAATTATACCTCAGATACACACACATGACACAAGCACTAAATCACATATTCGGCCTATTCATCCGAAGACAGAGACCGTGAAACAAAGTATAAATTACATTGTCCCACACTACTAGAACTCATTACCGACGGAACTGACTTTCTTAAATAATTTAAAATTTTTTTTAAATATTTCATAATTAACAAAAATTAAAAAAAAATTAAAAATTTCTTTAAAAAAATATTTAAAAAATGTATAATGAATCGGAGCTCCTCAAATTAATGATTATAGTGGACGGGAACTATAACTAATACTATGACTTGTATAACGCGATGCAAATTGCTTTTTCAATGGTTTTATCTGTAATGTTTATTATCTTCTCATATATCATTACTTTTTTTGTCACTATGAAACACTACTTTTTTTGTTACTACAACTACTGACCTCAGTGTAAAACTAGCCTAGGGAGCATGGGACTCTGTCAGGCCTGACCGGCCTTTACCCCCTGCTTCCTTGCTGTGCATTATTTCAATTGATATTTTTGTAACACTGGTTTTTTAGCTCAGCAAAATAAATGAATTGAAATAAATTGAATAGTATGTCAGATGGTGTCTAAATTTTGAGCCAGTTCGCCGACATTCCGGGATGAGTGTAGGTTACGTCCCATCATGTCCCAAACATGTTCGATCAGTGAGAGTCGGGCGATCGGGCTGGCCGGGGTAGGTATCGACATTACGGAGGCAGGCCTGGAGAGCCGTGCCGTGTGTGGCCGGGTATTATTCTTTTGAAAAATTGCTCGGTGATGCTGCGACAGGAATGTCAACACAATAGGTCGTAGAATGTCGTCGACGTCTCATTAAGCCGTGAGGGTGGTGCGGAGGAGGCGACTACCAAGGGTATTCGGGTATCGTAGGAAATGGCTTCCCAAACAATCACCGGGTGCCGTTCCACAGTAACTGCAGGATCTGGGTGTTGATTGGCTCCGCTCTAGACACGCATGCGCTTGTCATGGGCACGGATTGTGAACCGTGACACATCCCTGAAGATAACTGTTTCCCATACCGGTCAGTGGTAGGTGGCGGATCGGCCTCCCCGAATGTAGTTCCAGTGCCGCAAACCATCTGGCAACAGTCCTTATGGCCTCTTCCGTACCTGTAAACGACTCAACATGGCGACGGATGGTTGAAAGCGACGAATTCGGTTCTGTTCCTGCGGCTCTCACAATCGCTCGATCCTCGCGTTCTGTCGTTTCCCTCGGCCGTCCAGTGCCAGCGTTTCATTGGTACCAACATCGTGTGATTGCCGCGTCGCTTCGACCCAAATGCCTGGCGATACGGAGACTTGACCATCCGGCATTTCTTAGCCCAAGTATACGTCCTCTCTCAAACTCGCTCAATTGCTCGTAGTGTACACGGATCTGACGTCGAGGCAGCCTCACAGTCCGTAGAGGTTAATATAAGAGCAATCCGCTGTCACAATTGTTCCTGCGTTTAAGCTTTGCTCTTGATATCCCCTTCTTGATGAGCTGTTCCCATGTGCTGTGGCGGGCCACTACTTGGTTATTGGTCGTTATTTTTTAATCATTTGAATATTCGGCTCTGAGGTACTTGGATGCGGAATTTCATCAAGATAGTACAACTTTCCCGGGATGCTTCGTTTTTTTCTCTTTTTTTTTCTGCAAAAAGAGTATTTACCTGCATGTACACTGAAGAGCAATTGAATTAGAGATACCTGTCTAGTAACGTGTAGCACCACCTTTCGCCCGGATGACGGCGGCGATTTGTCTCGGCATGGACTCAACAAGACACCGGAAGCGTTGGGAAGCCATACGGATCCACGACCCCTGAACAAGCTCCCACAGTTCACGAAGATTTGATGGAGGGGGTCAGAGCCTCGAACATCTCTCTCGATGGCATCCCAGATGTGCTCCATTGGATTAAGGTCAGGTGACCTAGCTAGCCAGGGAAGCGATGTCACGTCGGTGGAGTGTTTATCCAACCATTCGGATACAATTGGGAGCTGCAATGTCTTGTTGCAGGATGAGGTCCCCCAGTGGGATGTTGAAGACGCACAAACGGGAACAAATGGTTGTCCAGGATATCCCGGTAACGTTGACCTGTGAGGGACGATGTTACACGTACCAGGGGTCCCATTTCAGTCCACATAAACAGTCCCAAGACGAGAATGCCACCCCCACCAGCTCGAAGAGTACCCTGCTGGCAAAAAGTATCCACCGCTACATGTGGTTGGCGCCGTACTTGTATCTTGCCATCCGCATGTACCAGCGTGAATCTCAACTCATCAGTACAGGCAACATTTCCCCACATGTCTAGGGTCCAGTGGCGATGTTCCGGCGCCCATGCTAATCTTTGCACCCTGTGATGTGCGGTCAGAAGCGGTACCCTCGTGGGGCGATGGCTTCTTTACCCCTTAGCGAGGAGATGGTTCTGGATGGTGTGGCTGCTTACACATTTTTGTGCACCAGCGTTAAATTGCCGAGTGAATTGTTGCACTGTTGCCTGTCTATCCGCTGTTACAATGCCAGCTAGCCGAGGATGACCCCGCTCACCCACACGCTGTTGTCCACGGCAGTTGGCCCTCGCAGGGATGGTTTTACTGGATTAGATGATTGATGTACTCACGGTGCACCCTTGACACAGTGGCTCGTGAAAATCCCAGTGCCTGCACAACTTCCGAGATGGAGTGACCCATTCGTCGGGCCTTGACAATTTGCCCAAGATCAAATGCATTTAGTCTTACTCATACTGCGTCCGACTCTTAGTGATTCCCGTCGCTTCACTCCTTATATTGTCGGATCGCTGCATACGTCATGTCGTTTCCGTTTAAGGGCCGCCCACAGCGCCACATTTGCATAACGCCCGCTGTCTCTAATTCAATTGCGCTTCAGTGTATGTGTAAGTAAAAATGAATAAGCTACGCAGATGGGCGAGTGGTCTAAGACGCTAGCGTTCGTCCCAGTTGGGCTGGATTCGACTCCCGATGAAGTATATGGGTGGTGTGTTTGTTTTGTGTTTCTGGCTCTTTAACTTTACCCAAACCAGTAGCCGTAAGTATGGGACGGGAGAGTGCTTATGATCCAATGATTTGCCTATGATGTTCGTTAAAGCCGAAACAAGAAAACAAATAATAAGAAATAAAAAAAGGATTGCAGTTCGCGCGAAGACACACGTTTTCTATTCAGAACAAAAAACGTTTCGTTCTTGAGAAAAATTCAGAATTCATTGACCGTTTGCTACATTATCTAACACAGTGACGCTCATCTTTAAAATTAAACCAGCAACACTGTTGACAGTTCAAATTTGGTACTTATGAGTCAAAGTAGAGGATGATTCGAATGTAAAACAGTTGAATGCAAACATCTCCTAAAGCTATGAGACCGAAGCACAGATTTCTCTGTATCAATGCAAAACTCTAAAAATTGAAGTGTGAGATAGAATAATTTTTTTCCGTGATGCAATCCAAGAAGCATTTTCTTTTTATAGGCTTCTGCTCACAATATTTTTATTTAGGAAAACAACGTTTCTTTACACATTTCACAGGGGAAGGGCATTTCATCTCACTGTCGCCCCTGCTACGGTCTCAGAAAACGAAAAAAAAATTTATCCTTACTATTTTCAACGGTCTTAGTGCGTCGCGAAATTATTGCTTAAGCAAGAATTACAGGTCAACAAAAGGAAAAATCTTCATTGTGTTATCGAGTAACGCTACACTATGAGATTTTCTACTTTACCCTCTACTTGATGCAATTTGGCAATTAATGACCCTTGTAGTACTGTAGTACTTGCTGTCCGGCACAGCGAGGGAAAATACATTATAGATTTTCTGCTTTCCTAGTCAGCCTATCGACATCTAGAATCTTGCCCATCCAACTAGAAGCCACACAATGTGATACGCTCTGTAAAAATCTGCTGTATCTTGGATCCATAGAGATGAGGCATTATCCTAGGCAACCAAACCAAATTGACTCTCGCAGTATTACGAAAGATCCCAGAGATTCCCAGAGTTGATGAAATAATCATTGCTCGTCAATCTTCTCAGAACAGCAAAGAAAGCAACACTTCATTGTTCCTTTGCCACTGTGACTGCGAGGTTTCGGCAGCCGTGAGGCAGTTAATTCAATTTCTGCAGCTCCACCGCCCCAGCAAATCCTTATTATCTGCAGCCGTTCGAATACCGCAACTAATGATCAGTGTTAAGTTCTAAGTGGAGGATTTCCTAAGTATGGCCGCATTAGTTAAACATAAGTAATGGCGATTTCATTTACGTATCAAATAAGAAGCTTAGTAAATTAGTTATTCATAGCCGACTTTTTTCTACAAAATTTCGTTCAAAATTTACGAAATAAATAATAATTTTGTCACTTTGGAACATTTTTCTTCAGTCAAAGATAAATTACATGAAACATATCGTTGAAAAGCGTTCACACAGTAAATGTGCTGCTTAAAACAGTCACCAAAATTAATTTTAGTATTTTTGTGGAAAACGATTATAAACGGTAATGAATTTAATATGATTTTTACTCGTACGAACAAATTCTAAATTCATTTTTTGACATTTTGCTTCTCTACTGAGGTATGACATTTCTCAAATTACATATTGGTGTTTCAGACAGATTGAGTTTTAGATAAAGCAGATAATCTCTCCGGAAAAATAATTCAGAATATGAAATTTTGAAACCATTTACTTAGCTTCTAGAACAACGAATTTCGTACAATTATAAGAAGAGTATCTACCTGCATTTTTTAAAACAATGAATTTTATATAACAGAGAAATAGGAAACTCCTTTCAAAATTTCGCTAGTCATGTAAATGTTCAAGTTACAAAATGTGGTCCAAACGCTAATACCTGGAGCCGGTCTCGAATTTGGACGAAGTATTGATGACGTTTTCTTCCACAAGTTCTGGATCTTTTCCCCTATCTGGAATCGATCACCTGTCTGCGTCTCCCTCAAGATGTTCTTTAGTTGTTCATTGAAGTTCGTTAAACAAAAAAAAGATTGATATCACTGCGAAATACAGTAAATGAAAATGGTCAGCTTCACAAACATGATAGTATTTGATTTTGGAATGTTTGATTTGATAATAAATCATTTAATATAATATACCAATATGTATTGTGTTGTTCTTAACATGAAGCAAGAAAAAGTTGGGATGCAGAATATAATTTAGTACTTCATAAAAATTTAATATAAATACGTAACCGCTTATGCTGGTATATACAGTAAATAAACATATGCTGGTATAACCGCATATACAGTTGCATAAATACCCCTTAATATGTTTAAATTCTTTTGATCTCGCACATATGAGAACAAAATATGAGTTTATAGAATTTCAAAATTGTACGCGATTCGATTCTTCTCGGAAAGCTTCGGAAATAAGCATTGGAATCGTATTGGAAAATTGCACAAAAACTAATTTCTTGGTTTATAATAGAAATAGCGGTTTATATTGTTTTGTTTTGTTTAAGTGCCTAATTTTGCTAGGTTAATCAAAAACGTTTTTACCAGCAAATTTCCACAATTTCAAACATTAGGTATAGTTTTAAATGCGCGAAAAACGATTGAATCAATAGTCGTTTTATTTAGATACCTAGAATTCGTCGTTTTGTTAACCATGGAGCTGGAATTTATTTCCCTGAACAAAATAGAAATGAAATGCTACTATCTCTGGTTTTCAAAATTTTGCGTGAAGAAATACGAATCATTTTCCGTGGTCAAATTGCAGAAAAATGGTTGTGACGTACCTGCACCGCAGGACGCACATGAGATAAAGGCAGATAGCAATGACAGCACATGTCCGTGTAGCTCAGTTGGGAAAACGACTTACTCCGGAGTGAGGGGAACCCGGGTTCGATTACCGGCGTGGATAAAACTGTGTTTTCATAAGGTACTCTATCTTGAGAAGATCATTTCTTGTAACTTTGAAAAACGTTCGTTAATTTTACACAGTAGAATAAAATCAAGTTTCCTGGAAAAGGTAAAACAAAGGACACTTTTAAGTAAATTTTTGGAAACATTTCATAATTAAGAAGCAAAAAACTTCCCTTTTGTCATGAGTCCAAATTTGTCTTATCCAAAATACGTTTATTTCTCTTTGATAGCAATTCGAGAAGCGCATTTATTTTTCAATTTCTTACAGAAGAACACCCTTTTGCTTTCTCGTTACCTTATTTGTCATACCGTTTGCCCTATGTAAATCGTAAGTTTAGAGTTAATGTGATGATAGGATTCTTTTGAAACAATACCAGAGTTTTTATGGATAACAGTGCCGCGGACGCTCTGAAAAACGTGTCTGTAGAAAATAGTCAGTTTATCCCAGAACTGGCCAATCGACTCCTCTGATGAGAATTCTCAACAGGCATGAGAATGAGCCAAGTGAAACACCGCGACGAGTCACATAACTCTATAAACGTAGTGATTGAAAATCGCCGAAATGATTAAGGAAAGTATCAAACTTGGTATTGATTCACATGTTTGTGCTTCAAACCATTGTTTGACCATTTCATTTACATGTTCATCCGATGCTAGTCTTCTTCCGCTCAATAAAGTTTTGAGAGGACCGAAAAGTCTGATAACAACAACAACAAGATAACTGGTTTGGCCTGTATGTGGCATGGTTAAAAACATACTGAAAGATATTGAAAGTGTTTCCGTGCGCAATAAGATATAAGTTTATCATGCAGAATGATAACACCGTCAGACACATGTCTTGGTCGCTTCATTTTGGTTGCACGACGCTCCCTGAGGAAGATTCTTGCAATATCGATTGACGTGTCGTCGTGGACAGAAGTCAACTAGAATTGGTTCTTGATAGTTGAAGAAAAACGTTAGTAATACCTTGCATACTGTTGGGTGTGTCTTCAACTTCTTTGGAGGCCGTTTCAGCTAGCAATGATAACTCATTTCAAGGGACGGTGAAGTCAAGAAAGTTACTCTCCTCAGAAAAGCATTTGTCCAAATGCCTTAACCAAGTACACTTACGATATATGCCTTTGCTCTATATCACTCTATACCCATCGGCTTTTACACTATATCATACTATGTCCATTGGCCTTTGCAGTATGCTAAATACGGTGTGTCACTCTGGACTTTGGGTACCCACTGAGCACGGACAGTACGGTATTACAGATTATTATGCAGTATTGAATGCAGGGTTCCATAGTTAGTGTGCATCTCCTGTTCGGTTTTGTCCAAAGTAAAGCGTCTATACACGAGTTCATTCACCCTTTCAACATTGTACAATATCGATCTGTGCTGTGCGTGCATAAGTTTCTTTGCTGGAAACGTTTACTCCATTCTTTCAGAATTTCCTTAAAAATAGTGTCCGTCATACACACCGGCACATGTAAGAACGAAAGTCTTTTTGTAACTTAGCATAGCGCGCTGTTCTTTTTTATGTGTCTCCATACAAGAATAGCCGCTTCTTTTGAAAGCAAGTGACGAAGTGTCTGATTCAAAACATGTTACGTCCCTCGACTCACAGGAAACCATAGCGCATGCCTAAGATGCACAGGGTCTCCATGCTGGATATGCTGGCCATATTTAATTTGACTCACGCCATTAATTTAGTATTTAGTCAATTCACCAATCTTATGCTATTGCCGTTTGTTTAACGTTCTGTAGATGGATCCTTGGGTACTGCCTCAAAAAGTTATAGACAGTATTTACAAACCGTTCGGGTTTCCATTGAATATGAAATTACGCCAAAAAAAAACTTTCGAAGACATTTCCAGAATACGGAAATTTTCGCAGTGTAAGTGAACATTTTGACGCCCGTATGCCCTCTTTCCAGCACGAGTCTGGAAAACCTAAATACTGTAGCGTTCTGTACTACACTCACGGACAGTGAAATTTGCGCACTAAGAAGGAAGCATTAGTTTGAACTGAAATTTTATGGGCGTAATGATACAGATGAAGGATACACATGATGGTAAAAACAGAGCTGCAGAACCATTACATAGGGATCTGTGGTACGCAGTCCGGTCATCTACAATAGCGCGTCGCACCGCCTCATGCGGCTATACATGCTGCAATACGGTCCGGCATGTAGGCGAACAGACGCATGATGTTGTCCTGCGGCAGACTGGCCCACAAGTGTTGGACGGTGTGCTACAAATCCCGGATAGTGCGGCACAGTGGCATCCGGCGTTTCACCTGGTCCCCACACACGCTCGATAGGGGACGTGTCCGGAATGCGGGAAGGCCATGGAAGTGTCTGGACATGACGTAGGAAGTCCTGGGCAACCCAAGCCGTGTGCGGGCGAGTATTATTCTGCTGGTATAGCGCACCTGAAATCCCGGCCAGGAATGGGATCACATGGGGCCGTAGGATCTCATCCACATACCTCTGGCCCGTCAATGATCCACATACCACTACTAGAGCTGATCGTCTATCGTAGGCTGTGGCTCCTCAGACTATAATGCATGCCGTGTGGGAAGAGTGGCGCTCGATAGCGTGGTTGGGATTGTGCCTCCACATCCCGACACGATCATCTGTCCCCAAAACGAAGCGGCACTCATCGCTAAACACCACACGTCGCCAGTCTCTGGCGTTCCACGTCGCTCTGGCCAGGCACCACTGCACACGGACTCGGCAATGTTCCGGTGTTAATGGCAGCACACGTAAGGGTCGCTGGGATCGCCGATTCGCTGCCGCAAGGCGTCGGGAAATAGTTCGTGGGCACACAGGAGCCGCTACGTCTGCCTGTATAGTGGTCCGGGTTCCCGTGGGACCCGTTCGTGACTTGCTCACTATCGGTCGATCCTCTCTACCGGTGGTCCTTCTGGTCCGTCCCGAGCCGCTCCGCCGTTTGGCAGTGCCGTCACGTGTCCACCGCTCCCAACACAGTCGGACGGTGTGGTCAGATCGATCCACGTGGCGGGTTATACGACGCGCCGACCACCCTGCGGTTTTCTTCCCGATGATCAGGACTCTCTCAAATTCCGTACGTTGCGTAAATCGACGTCTTTGGCGTCTACCCGGCATTCCTTTTACTCTGTACCCTTGCTTGCGTCGGCCGGTGCTTTTCACTTTCATGGGACATCTACTTCACGCCGGTTTATAAGACTATCGGTTCGTGCTTACAGCGCCACCACAGAGTGTAGGGTCATACGTAATCGCCCCAAACGTGGATCATTTACATACCAACACACACTCTAGCTGTTCGCAAAGTTTTCCGGTTATAGCATGTTTTCTTCTAGGTGCGCAAATTTCATTGTCCGTGAGTGCATTTGAAACGTGTGTCTATAGCTTTGAGAACACTGCGCAAAATTTCCTCTTCTTATTCTCTCACCTGAGAAATAAAGTCACTCAAATAAAATTCAAGAATGATTTACTTACAGTTCACCTTTATTTCAGCCGCACTTCACTCACGCATACCTCCAATAACACATATGCACTTAGTCGAATTAACTTGAATTAGTAAACACTGTAACAGTTTGAAAAGACTAACATGAAATATATATATAGATATACGCCACAGATCAGCAGACAATGTATCCATGAAAGACTACAGCTTAGAAATTCGTACAGCCTCCACGACTACCACTAGTGCACCACACTTTTTGCTACTTGCTTCAACATTATATCTCTCCACATGCATACTTCACTTTCTCTGACCTCAGGATTGTTGCCAACAACATTCAGCGAGTGAGAAATTATCGAAAAAAGTTGAAAACACTAAAAGAGAATGAACACAAATTTACATAGAGAAAGAAACTAAAAATGAAAGTTAAATTAGAGTATCAGTCAAAATATCACTAAAATATGTTTACAATTACTTGTTTGAGAAAGAAAGCCAGCCATTATTAAGGAATGATGTCGTATATGTCCCTGTAACCTGAGAAAATGGCTATCCACATAATCACAAATTACCTTAGAGATTCCTTAGAAATCAAATGCGAATGCTTTTCAGAGAAATCAAGCAGAAATAAGACGGAAAATGAATATTGAGGTATTTCCACCCAAACACTCTCCCCTATGTTTCCAAAAGTAAAAACTTCTGTAGATATTTCCTTCGCAATTAATGTGTTCTCAAGGATGACCTTTGCACATCGGTAAATATAACTTTGAATTATAGCATAGCGTACTTAATATTTGCTAAAACGTAACCATAATTATATTAAAAATCAAAAAAGTATATTGGGTAAGGTTAAGACCTGATAATACACTGGTGTTCAAAAATTAAGGACGAAGAAGAGAAATTAGCATAACAGTAGTACGAGCAGGCAGAACGGACGGAAAAATCACTCAGGAGATACACTAGGGTCCAGTACGGTAGGGCATGTGCATATATACAGCATGACGTAGGGGGAGTGTCGGAAGGGTATAAAGCACACGGGCGGTGTACGCTCAGCAATTCGGTGAAAGCTATTGCACGGTGTACATCGGTTTGAACAACGTCGAGTTGCTGCCACCGTGTGATATGGCCAACAGGCAATCCAGTAGATGACATATGGATGGCTTTACCAGAGGTCGCGTTATTGGGAAGTTGGAAGAAGGTCGAAGTGTGACTAGTGTGGCCGAGGAGTTCGGGATCGCTCACAGTACCGTTTCACGAGCTTGGAGAGCATTTCAAACGACAGGAATAGCTGTCTGAGAGTTTAGCAGTGGTCGTCCGCTATCAACCATGGCGGCGGACGACCGGTATATTGTCCTACAAGCGGGAAGAAACAGACGGCAGACAGCGGGAGAAATCGCAAGGCACATGCAACAGACAACTGGTCGTCCGTTATCGCGTTTTACCGTGGCCAGTAGACTGCACAAATATGGTCTATTTGCACGACGACCAGTACGGTGTGTACCATTAACGCCTGCTCATCGGAGACGGAGCTTTCTGTGGTGCCAGGAATACAAGAACTGGGCACATAAGCAATGGGGTCGAGTTCTCTTTACGGATGAGAGCCAATTAAGACCTGATAATACACTGGTGTTCAAAAATTAAGGACGAAGAAGAGAAATTAGCATAACAGTAGTACGAGCAGGCAGAACGGACGGAAAAATCACTCAGGAGATACACTAGGGTCCAGTACGGTAGGGCATGTGCATATATACAGCATGACGTAGGGGGGGAGTGTCGGAAGGGTATAAAGAACACGGGCGGTGTACGCTCAGCAATTTGGTGAAAGCTATTGCACGGTGTACATCGGTTTGAACAACGTCGAGTTGCTGCCACCGTGTGATATGGCCAACAGGCAATCCAGTAGATGACATATGGATTACTTTACCAGAGGTCGCGTTATTGGGAAGTTGGAAGAAGGTCGAAGTGTGACTAGTGTGGCCGAGGAGTTCGGGATCGCTCACAGTACCGTTTCACGAGCTTGGAGAGCATTTCAAACGACAGGAATAGCTGTCTGAGAGTTTAGCAGTGGTCGTCCGCTATCAACCATGGCGGCGTACGACCGGTATATTGTCCTACAAGCGGGAAGAAACAGACGGCAGACAGCGGGAGAAATCGCAAGGCACGTGTAACAGACAACTGGTCGTCCGTTATCGCGTTTTACCGTGGCCAGTAGACTGCACAAATGTGGTCTATTTGCACGACGACCAGTACGGTGTGTACCATTAACGCCTGCTCATCGGAGACGGAGCTTTCTGTGGTGCCAGGAATACAAGAACTGGGCACATCAGCAATGGGGTCGAGTTCTCTTTACGGATGAGAGCCAATTTTGTCTGACGAACGATTCTGGACGTATACACATCTGGAAAGAACAGCCGACATCATCGAAAGGGACCGGTTTGGAGGAAGCGGAGTTCTCGTTTGGGGCGGTATCATGCTTGGTAGCCGTACTGACTTCCACATCTTCCAAGAAGGTTCAGTCACTGGTGTCCGCTATTGTACCGAGGTTCTCCTGCCTCACGTGCGTCTGTTTAGAGGTGCTGTGCATCCTGAGGTCTTCATGGACGACAACGCTACACCTCATCGTACAGTGGCTGTCGCAGAGCTGTTGGACAGTGAAGATATTCAACGCATGGATTGGTCCGCAAGGTCCCCGGACCTAAATCCAATCGGAAACGTGTGGGACCTTCTCGGGAGACGCTTGGCAGCACGTCACCAGCCACTAGCAACGATTCCACTGCTGCGATTGGCGCTACAAGAGGAATGGGCCGCGATGCCTCAACAGCTCCTTGACAACCTCGTCCTCAGCGTGGACAGACGTTGTAAATCCTGCAACGCAGTCAGGGGTGATCATATCCCCTACTAAAGACCGGATTTTTCTTGGCATCCGCCTGTCACATGGACGTTTCTGTCTTTTGTCCAGTTGTGCTCGAAGCTACCTTTTCAATAAAGTGCCTTTGTATCCTTTGGATTCCTTGTTTGCACTGTTTTCCTCACTTTTCCCATATTCTTACATCTTGGGGATATTATGGTATGATTTGAGTCGATGTGGAGCACTTCTGCACGACGTTACATTCGAAAAACAGTCTCGTCCTTAAGTTTTGCACGCCAGAGTATATGGCGCGACCTTAACGTATGACTAAATAAATTCCTCCATCATTTTGGTGCCAGGGGCGGGATTCGAATCCACAACTCTCGGCTCCGGAGCTCCGAGTGCTATCCACTATACTACACTGGCATGTTCTCTCACTACTATCTGTCTTTATCTCATGTGCGTCCTGGGGGAAGGCATGTCACACACATTGATGTCGTCAGTGGATAAAAAAATGTTTGATGACATTTCGAAGTCAGAAATCATTGTCAGAACATTTAAACTAAAGGGTTCCAATTATTCAAAACATTCCACACTATCGCGTGGATAGACTCAGATTTTGATTCCATTCCGAAAATTAATAAAATTATTGTACAAAAAAATCAGGAGTACTTTGGGCACTGCTCATTTCTAATTTCAAAATAAGCCATCAAACATTTGTTTGTCCACTTACGCCATGAATGTACAGGTCGCGTCATCTGTCAGCAGGTCTCAACATTACCTAAGAAAACATTGACTTTAATATTATTATGGTTAAGTGTTAGGAAATGTTAAGTATGTCATGCTATAATTTAAAGTTATTTTTGTCAATGCGCGAATTTTCACCTTTGGGAATATATTGATTGCGAAGAAAATGTCTCCAGAAGTTTTTGCCATTGGAAACCTAGGGCACAGATTTTAAACAGAAACACCTTAAATGCACCATAAGAATGCAAAATGAATGAAAGAAATAAGAAAGGACCAAAACGAAACATCCAGAAAGGAGCCTTTATTTTTTATTTTTTTTATTGGGGCTTTAATGACCACTTCGAGCAACTCAATGAGCTATAAGCAGTTGTCCGTCCCTATTTTAGGGCCACTGGTTCCAGGGAAGGGAGAGAGCCAGAGCCTTAAGACGAACACAATACCCATGCCTCACCGAGATTCGAACTTGAACCCACCTCGGACGAATGATCAATATCCAGTGTTTATACCACTGCGCCACCGGGGCGGCAAAGGAGTCTTAAAATACCACGGAGCTCCTAAACTGCCGGTAAGAAATGCTAGAAATGTTGGGCTATAATAGATAATTGTTACTCCTGCCGTTCGCGTAGCATGCCGCCGGACAATTACTCTTGAATTGTTCCTTTCTTCTCGTCGTCTACATATGTAAACTCAGCGATCATCGGACATAAAACGAAAGCGGGATTCGTCTCTGAGAATCACGCGACGCCATTCTCTCTGCCATTTCACTGCAGCACGCCACCATTCCAGCAGTTGGCGACGATCTTCTCTTGGTGTGATTGCTCTGCGTGCTCCGGTTCCAGACAGATCAGAGATCATACCTTTTTGTAAAAAAGATATGATCTCTGATGTGGTATGATCTCGAAAAGGTGTGATCTTTCTTTTTCAGAGGTATGATCTCTCTTTCTCAAAGGTATACTGCGCTGTTGCTTTGTTACCGCCCAAATACTGCGCAATATGGTGAGAGGACCATCCATCCTCTCGGGAAATAGTAATCCGTCTCCTGTGAAATGCACTCAGCTGGCGATGTGGTCGGCGAATTTGAAGCCTTTGCATTATGTATGAAGTTCGTTTCCAGCACGCCGTCGGAGGACTCCTTTTCACTGGGAACTAATCTTAGCTGCTACACAACAGCGGGGCGTTCTCACTTACCTATATAGGAAAATATTGCGTTTGTACTGGTTGGTCTCTTATTCTAATCATGTCAAAGGGAATAAACTTACCCGGCTACTGATTTGCATATGTTCCCCATTATTCCTTAACGGTGTTACAATTTCAGTGTTACAGAGTCTATATGTTATCACCTACTTCTGCAAAAGTAAGTTTCTTGTCTTCTATTTCGCAGGGTCTATGATATAAAAGATATACTCAGGCGTTTAAACAGTTTGAAGTAATGATGCTACCTTTGTTGCATCACGTGGTTTTTGTGTCTATCTATTTCACTATTTTATCGTTAATCTTTCTACCAGTGCGCTTTCCTGCTCCCTTCGTCTTGTTACTTTTGACCATTTATCCTTATCACAATCTCCGTCCGTATCTGTTCACTTAGGTTTTAGCCTTGTTGTTTGAAATTCAAACTGGATTAACATTTGGACAATGATTTCCTTATTACTTTAAGATTCTGTTTCTCCTCAGCAGCTACAGACATGAATTCGTATTGTGAAAAGTAGACAGATCTAATGCCTGTCTTTCTTTCTTTGGCTTTTTATTGTTATGTGTGTCTTTCATCGTTGTCTTCACGTATCCTCTCTTTATTACTTTCCGTTTCTTTCATTCCTCTTTGTCTCACTCCTTTCCCTTTCCTCTCCCCTCTTTATCTACCCTTCTCTTTCTCTCTATTTTTGTCATTTCATCTATTTATTATTTCCTATTTTTTCAAGTCTGTTTTTGCATTTTCCTTTGTTTCTCTATTTCGTTCGTCTCTGATTTTTACTCCTTTCTTTGAGTTCTTACGTTTTCGTTTTGGTACTTTCTCTTCAACTCTTCCCTATTATTTCTCTCTCTCTCTCTCTCTACGCTTTCTGTTACTCCCTTTCTCTCTTTTTTCGTATCCTTTTACATCTCTTTTGTTCATTGCTTCATTATTTTCCGCTTTCTTCTCTCACTCTCTCTGATTTTCTTCTCTTTTTATTTCTTTTTCTCTCCTTTTCCCTTTCGTTTCCTCACTCTCTCACTCTAGCGTTCTTCTCCATTCCTTCCCAGCTTTCATATTTATTCTTTTTTCTTTCTTCTCCTCCTCTTTTATTTTCTATATTTTCTTGTTTTGTACCTTACTTATATTTCTTCTTCACTCTGTAACATCTCTCACATCTTTTATTCCTCTTTCTTCTGTTTCTTTCATTTCTTTCCCCTGCTGCTTTACCCCATTCTTTCTCTCACTCATTCTGAGTTACTTTGCTTTTTGTTCTTTCTTGTTATCTTTTCGCTTTTTTCTGTTGAGTATAGTTTCTTTTTCTTCGATTTCTTCTTTTTTTTTTGCGTTACTTTCCCCTCTGCCTCTCTCTCTCTCTCTCTTTCTCTTCTCGATCTCTATTTTTCTTTCTGTTCTTACCTTCCTTATAATTTCTTTTTTTTCCGTTTTTCACTATTTCCGTTCGCTATCTTTCTGCTTTCCTCTTTATTTTCCATGTACTTCCACTTCGTATCATTCGTTTCCTTTCCATTTATTGCTCCTATCTTTGTCTGTTTGTGTAGTTCTTCCTTTTTCTGTTTTCCCAATTTTGTCCAATTCTCCGTTTCCATCTTTTCCCTTCTGTTCCTTCGCTGTGTTTCTTTAGTTTTCGCTTTCTATTCCTTTAAATGTTCTCTATATATTTCTTTGCTTTTCTCTCTTTCTCACCTCATCGCTATTCCAGTTACTGTCACTCTCAGTATTCTTCAGCAGTAGATCTTTCTGCAAGGAATGAGCATGCCTGTCTATTTTTCCGTGGAGCACTGCAAGAAATCTTCACACCAATCAGTATGAACTTATCCCATCTTCTGGTAATTACAGACTAACTGTTTTCCTCAGAGAAAATGTTCCCAGACGAGAGCCTGAAGCGAAGCTGATCGAACAACTTTCTCACACTTCCTGCTACGACAGCTGCGACCACTCTTCGATTTTGCTTATCATCTCGTCTCCGCTGCTTATTTTTCTTTTCTTCCAAGGTGCTTCAGGCAGCCGAGTAATTGAAAGTCGTCATTTTTCTCTCGAGTCCTGCATCATGTAAACGAAATCGCGCTCGTACAAACATGAGCAGTGATATTCCGCACGGATAGTTCATTCTGACCAAGGAACAATCCCATGCAATCACGAAATGCTAGCTTTTAATATATAATATTTTATTTTTTGCAGCACAGTTATGTTCGTCGAATAATTATTTATCATTCGTTGGGTGGTGGCACACACACACATACACGCATACAATAAATGAATAAATATTATATAATAATAAGAAATATATATAGAAAATACACTCAATGGACAAACGTTAGAGATACTTACCTACTAGCGTGTTTGGCACTCCTGCATTGCGATTAAGAGAGTGTAGACGACGAGACCTCGACTCCTACAGATGCCGGAGGGTTTTCGAAGGTAATGCCAGCCATGCCTGCAGCAGTGTTGTCTACTACTCCGCCCGAGACGTCGGTACAGGATCCATGGATCTCATATTACGTTCCATGGCATTTTAAAGAGTTTCCACAGGATTTATATCCGGCGATTTTGAGACTTCGAGAGCAATGGATGATTCCAAACTCGATTAGTGTTCTTCGAGCCATGCATGGGTGGTTGCGGCCAGGCGCGGCTGCGCGTTGTCCTATTGGAACAGACCATCGGCAGCAGAATGCCCAATGGGCCATGAAAGCGTGTAGGTGATCAGCCAGCACGTGTTGGCCCAGCGGTTAACGACCTCACCAGACGTACTAAGATACCTAATATATATCCCAGGAGAAAGCTCCACAAACCATCGCACATCCACTACCGTCTTGAACAGAGCCGACCTGGCACGACGAGGCCATTGCCTCTGTGACGTACCTGCCAGCAGGACGCACACGACATAAAGGCAGATAGGAATCAGAATGAAACGTCCGTGTAGCTCAATTGGTAGAGCAACTTATTCCGGAATGAGGGCATCCGGGTTCGAGCCCCGGCGTAGACCAAAAATGACGGAGAAATTCACTTCGTTATAATGGCTCCCGAACTATCCGGATGACCCGGCAGTTCAAAATCTCTGATTGGTGTGATGTTATTTCCACACCGCGAGATAGGAAAAATCAGAGAATCTTTTCTCCAGCGCTTCGAAAAATAAAAATGTGTGTGACGTTGCATTCCACACACCAGATTGACTGTGAGTTCTCAAGTGCACTTTCTACAGTGGATGGCTGCCTGCAACGATTCATGGTCACGGCTGACCCGTGGGCCATGCCCCCGGCCCTCTTTCGGGGGGAGATGTGACGTACCTGCCAGCAGGATGCACACGACATAAAGGCAGATAGGAATCAGAATAATCGTCTGCGTAGCTCAGTTGGTAGAGCGACTTGTTCCGGAATAAGCGGCCTCGGGTTCGAATCCCGGCGTAGACCAAAAAATGACGGAGAAATTTACTTCGTTATACCTCTTGCTGTCGACGCCACAACCGCACCCTTCCATCGCTCGGTATAGCAGAAAACGGGATTCGTCTGATCACACGACGCGACATCATTATGCAGAGGTCAAATTTTTAGGTTATCGGTACTAGGCGGGGCGTAATTGCCAATGACGAGAAATCAACAGTCGCACACGTGTAGGGCATAGGCACCCGGAACCCAGGGTATACAGCATTCGCCAAACCATTCGGTCGCTGACTCTGCTTGGGCCTCCGACATTTAATCTGGATGTGATTTTCTCCACTTTTGCCAAGTAGTCGGTCTGTACGAGCCTGGATAATCCACGTCAACCCCGGTCATCTATGGCATGTGGTCGTCCACTGCTTCCTGTCTGGGAGCTGGTGCATCCGTTGATGGTATACTCGCAGTACACCCTTGATACGATTGCCCTCGGGAACCCTAGGATTTTTACCTCTTGGGCGATAGGATGACTCACTTGTCTTGCTCCGACAATGCGTCCAGAAAGAAAGTCACTCAAATCACCACGTTTATCCATGTTTGTCGACTGCGATCCATTGCTGGAAAGCCCTGCTGTCCACTTATTTGTTGGCTGTGTTCGGTTGAGCCTGTTCCAATCTGCGTGGGGGATGACCATGTCAACTGCTCATCACCCCTATCTGTGATGTTCTGTGTACTGGATGTGCTTGTGTACGTATTAGGTGTATAAATGAGTTTTAAAGCATTTGAAAATAAGGCAACATGTAATTTGAGAGAAAATAACAATACCTTTACGAATCAAAACATGCGCCGTCATTATCTACCACCTTCCGCCATTGGTCGGGCAGCTGATGGATTCCAGCCATGAAGAATACTTCGTCGTGTGACGCGATTAAGTCGTCAACCCATTTTTGTACTTCGTCACATGTTCGGAACAGTACAGCAGACAAACCATGATGCATCGGTCGGAACAAATGATAGTCTGAAGGGGATATGTTGGGACTATATGCCGGGTGCTCCAAAACGTCCCACCCAAGCGTCAATAACGTCTCCTTGACCGATTTCGCGACATGCGGCCTAGCGTTCTCATTCAGTAATTTCACGGGACGCAATCCTCTGCCTCTGAATGGACGCTTCCGACAGATTTCATGGTTCAATCACAGCAATTGTTGCTTGTAGCGATCAGCAGTAACAGTTTGACCCTGTTCTAATAGTTCATAATAGAGCACCCTCTTCATATCCCACCAGATGCACAGCAGAACTTTCTTGTAGTGAATATTGCGTTTCAGTGTCGAAGTATTTGCCTCACCTGGGTCTACCCAGTGTTTTCTGCGTTTGGGATTGTCGTACCATATCCACTTTTTATCACCCTTAAAGATTTCCCACAGGAAAGACTTTCTGTGTTGTTTATTCAACAGATTCAAACACTTCATGAAACGCTCATCCTTGTTCCTTTGGATCAGGTAATGTGGCACCCGTTTTCCTTCCTTCTGAATCTTTCTCGTTGCGCGTAAACGATTGCGAATTGTTTCTTGAGTAACCCACAGTTGTTCAGCTAGTCCTTTTTGCGTTTGAAACGAATCTTCATCCAGCAATGGTTTCAGTTCCACACGTGCAACCTTCTACGGGGCGCCGCTATGTTCTCGATCGCTAACATCAAAATCAACTGCTAATAAACCGTCTAAACCAAAACTCACAGGTGCTTTTCGATACAATATTCTCCTCCAGAACAGAACAGATCGATGCACATGCTTTTGCAGCATTTTTCCTTATTGAAATTCGCAACGCATGCAGTGTCGAATAAATGCAGTACCGCTTGCCATCTTTCACCTACCGAAACTCCTGTATCACAATATATACTCCAGACCAGTTACGATCACATGACAACAACGCGCGGGGGTGTCGTATATGTAAATTAGCGGTATACGTCACACAAAAAAAACGTTTTAAAGCTTATTTGTACACCTAATATACTGTATATACACAGTGCGTCAAAGAATTGTTAAGACTGGGTCTGCAAAATGAAATAGAAACAAGAAATTACAATTTGTTTTGGTTTGTTATTCAAAATAAGTCCCTCCGGCTTCAATACACTTGTTACACCGATTTAATAATGATTCGAATGCCTGTTACAGTTCACTTTGCGGAATTGCCTCCAAAGCACGCGGCGAAGCTGTTTGTATGGTCAAAATATCATCAAAATAACACCCTTTTAACGCCATTTTTAGTTTTGGGAACAAAGAAAAGTCGCAGGGTGCTAAATCAGGCAAATACGGTGGATGATTCAACGCACAGACGTTATTTTTCGCCAAAAATCTACGAACAAGAAGTGAGGTGTGACTGGGTGCATTATCGTGCAACAAACACCAACTGTTTTCATCTCGATATTCTGGACGAATGCGACGAATTCTGCCCATCAAACGCCTCAAAACATTTAAATAAAACTCACCAGTAATTGTTTGCCCACTAGGAACAAATTTTATGTGGATAATATACCCTTACTATCGAAGAATATAATGAGCACTGTTTTGATTTTCGGTGGAGTTTTTCTGGTTTTTTTTTTTTTTATGCTTGTTGTGAGTTTTTTGACTTCCACTCCGCACTTTGTCGCTTTGTTTTAGGATCATATTGAAAACACCATGTTTCATCACCAGTAACAATCGATTTTAAAAAGTTTGGAACATTTTCAGCGGCTAAAATGATGTCTCTGCAATGTGCACTTCTCCTTGATTTTTGTTCATTGGTTAACGTATGGTGAACAAATTCAGCACAGACTTTTGTTTTGCCCAAATCTTCATGCAGGATGATTCGAATCGTTTCTTTGTTGATGTTTAAAGACTCTTCTATCATTCTTAGTGACGCACATCGATTGTTTGTTAGGAAATCACGCACTTTTCAATAATCTCAGGTGTCCTAGATGAACTTGGTCTTCCGGTATGCTTATCATCTTCTAGCGTCTCTCTTCCGTCCAAAAAACGTTTATGCCACAGGAAAACATTTGATCTACTTAAGCAAAACTCACCGTAAACTTGTTTCATCATTTGGTACGTTTCCGAGGCACTTTTACCAAGTTTTGCGTTTAATTTAATAACATCCCTTTGTTCCTACTTAATAATTCAACATGAAAAAATTTACTTCCCTTATGAATGGCCGTTTCGTTTGAGTTACTTTAACAACTGCGCAGTACTTTTAGCTGAAAGCAAGCAGATGGTCACTGTTTATAACGCATTCGCGATTACACTGGTGGCGCCACCGTAGGCTGAAATCTAGCGCCAATCTTAAAAATTCTTTGACGCACTGTGTATATCTATTCTTTTTACAAAAAATTCTCTTTAGTTGCTTTCAAGAAGAACTGATGATTTCACCATGCATTTTTCCCTTTAAAGAAGACTAATACAAAGTAGCAGCCCCGGTGGCCAAGTTTTGTTGTTGTTGTTGTTGTTTGTTTCAGGTTCCACGACCATCATAAGCAATTCTTGGGTTATAAAAAGTCGCCCGTCCCTGATTAATCGCCACTGCTTCTAGGGAAACAAATGAGCCAGCTCCCTTAGACAGGATTTACACCCTTGACTCACCCAAGACTCAAACTAGGTCCTATTTTGAACGAATGGTTTGAAACCAGCTACTCATACCACTCGGCCACAGGAACGGCGGGGCCACATTTTCATGGGCAATAGTTTGTGGCCAGATTACCTAGTTGGTCTCATATTCTAGTCCCGTGTGAGGCATGGGTGGTGTACTTGTCCAATGACACTGGCTCACTCTCTTCTATGGAACCACTGGACTTAAATTACGAAAGAACGACTGTTTTATAGAGTCCTATGTGTTGCTCATGGTGGACCTTAAATCCCGAAACAAAAAATACAAGCTAGCTGTTCATTTGATTGCTTCAATCTGTGCTTTGTTTTTATATGTTGAAATACAGTTTATTAAGTACACATAACAACTGTGCATTTGTACCATACAGAATTGGAGGGAGGTACAGTCTCTCAGCAAACAATCCGTTCCACCTCATCCCAAAGACGCTTGATTGGGTTTAAATCTAAGGACTGTGCAGGCCACTGAAGCAAGGAAAATTGGTCGGCATGTTCCTGGAATCATTCGGTGACGATACGATCTTCCTGAGCAGGAGTTCATCAGTTGCAGGATAAACCGTAGTCATGAAGTGATGGATCTGGTCAGAATTTGCGTTCTGATACGCCGTGCGTTCGGTGTCGTTTGATTGATACTGGTGGGCCTAACGTGTGATAGAAAAACACACCTGAGAGGATGACTACATAGCCTCATGTTGCTTACGCGAAATTCAGAACCTGCTACCTGCATGATGCAGAGCGAACCTTCGTTCGTCCGTCCAGGTGACCTTTTTCCAGTCCTCAACGGTCCAGTGTCGATGCTCTCCTGCTCAATGGAGTAGAACATTCGTATTCTGCACAGAAAACATCAGCCCTTGACATGGGATCGCGGCTGTCGTACACTATTCGATACATGTTCTGAAACGTGGTGATTTCGAAGATGAGCCTCAGCACACCATTGTTAAAGTCTTTAGCTGTTTGCAGAATTGTGGTCCATCTGTTCTTTTGCACTATGTTTCCCAGTCTCCTTTCACTGCTGTCATCCACCAGCTGTTTTTGTCCACAGAATTGCCGATTGCTTGAAGTTTTTTGCAAGTTGCGCTGTTCATGGTAAACCGTTGCTAAGGTTGTGCGTGAAAATCCCAGGAGTACAGCCGTTTGGAGGATTCTAGAACCGATACGCCTAATGTCATTTATTATGCCACGTTCCGCGTTGCTCAGATGCCTGGGTTTGCAAAATCATATCCTCAGTCGAACGCTGATTCATTCCCGAATAGCTCGTCGGCCTTATTTGACCAGCACACCGAACTTGTATGCCACCACAAGTGCTGGAGTAAGTCATTTATGTGACGAAAACTGGTGTACTTAATAAATTGGCATCTCAGTATAAATACAGAGAAGATGTCATCTTCCAGAATATCCTTCAAGCTTCCTGAGATGCATACGCTTCGACGTTACATGTCGGTCGAAGTGTATGCTTGAAAAACTAATGCGAATAAAGAAGTTTAAAGACGCAGATTAACTTGGATATCAATGAAGCATAAGAACACAGAGACCACTATTATAGGACTCAAAGATAAATTGGAAACGCTTGTAGCATAGAAAAAATCGCAATGATTTATAAGTGTTAACAAATAATTGATGTACATAAAGCCTAGATTTCACCCTTCATTAGAAGGTTTTATTAAGACAAAAAATAAACGGAAAATATAAAAAATTACAACACGTAAGAATCCAAATCATTTTTTAAGAATTGTGTGAAAGGGGATACAACAAATAGTCGCGTGTTAAGTGGAAGTTTATCATACGACTATTTACTGTGTCTCATTCTTTTAGGAAAGCAGGCCAAGTAACTGGAAGATGTACAGATACACTATCATTTCGTACGTAATTGCTGTGAAATATTTCAATCAACTCTCGGAGAGCTGTCCCTTTAACGTTTGTACAAATAGCAGTCCTTCTAATCCTTTTCCATACAGGAGTGCCAGAGCAGATCATCCTCACACCTCTAGCAAATGTCATGTTCTGCCTGTCTTTCTAGACGTTTTTCGTGTTTCCTTTCCTTCCAGAGCTTAAGAATTGCTCTGTCATTTACACTGAAGAGCAATTGAATTAGAGATACCTGTCTAGTAACTTGTAGCACCACCTTTCGCCCTGATAACGGCGGCAATTCGTCTCGGCATGAACTCGACAAGACACCGGAAGCGTTGGTAAGCCATAAGGATCCACGACCCCTGAACAAGCTTCACAGTTCACGAAGATTTGATGGAGGGGGTTCAGAGCTTCGAACATTTCTCTCGATGGCATCCCAGATGTGATCGATGGGATTGAGGTCAGGCGACCTAGCTGGCCAAAGAAGCGAGGTGTGGACGATGTCACACGTACCAGGGGTCCCATTTTAGTCCACGTAAACAGTCCCCAGACGAGAATGCCTTCCCCACCATCTTGAAGAGTGCCCTGCTGGCAAGAAGGATCCATCGCGTCATGTGGTTTGCGCTGTACTCGTATCCTGCCATCCGCATGTACCAACGTGAATCTCGACTCATCAGTCCAGGCAACATTTTTCCACATGTCTAGGGTCCAGAGGCGTTGTTCCCGCGCCCATGCTATTCTTTGCACCTTGTGATGTGCGGTCAGCAGCGGTACCCTCGTGGGACGATGGCTTCTATACCCCATAGCGAGGAGATGGTTCTGGATGGTGTGGCTGCTTACACGTTTTTGTGCACCAGCGTTAAATTGCCGAGTGATTCCTTGAACTGTGACCCTTCTATCCGCTGTTACAATGCGAGCTAGCCGACGATGACCCCGCTCATCCACACGCTGTTGTCCACTGCAGTTGGCCCTTGCAGGGAGGGTTTTACCGGATTCGATGTACTCACGGTGTACCAGTGACACAGTGGCTCATGAAAATCCCAGTGCCTGCACGACTTTCGAGATGGCGTGACCCATTCGTCGGACCACGACAATTTGCCCTCGATCAAATGCGCTTAGATCCTTCGTCTTACCCATACTGCGTCCGACTATTACTTATTCCCGTCGCATCACTCCTTATATTGTCGGATCGCTGCATTCGTCATGTCGTTTCCGTTTACAGGGCCGCCCACTGCGCCACATTTGCATAACGCCAGCTGTCTCTAATTCAATTGCTCTTTAGTGTATATGAATTCAGTTGCCGGTTTATCAGCTGAACCTTCCCTCCTCACATAAATGGCTCACTCCAAAACTTAAGACGACACGTGAAAGCGGTGTGCGGTACAAATCAAGCCTATCAGTTTGCCGAGGATCAGTTAGCATTCTGCTGAAGGTCGAATGGGCAAAGCGAGTGATCTGAGCTACTTTAAACGTCGCATGTTAGGTGGAGCTAGGCGTCCGGGTTCGAACATCTATGACGTATGCTATAATTTAACTTTCATTTTTAGTTTCTTTATCTGTGTAAATTTTGAGTTCATTATCTTTAAGCGTTTTTCTACTTTAACGTTATATGTTCTCACACGCTGAATGTATGTTGGCAGTAATCTTGAGGTCAGAGTGCTTGACGTGTGCGTTTTGACAGATAAGAACATGAGATATACACAGTCGAGTCACATTATTGTGACCACCTCCTACTTTTGACGTCAACAGCGCGTAGTCAATGAACGAAGGCACGTGTCGTGGGCTGGCTTGGAGGATATATAAAGTGTGCTGAAGGCATCCTTAAAAAAACTAACACGTTGCTGTCATGGTTAAAAGGAGCGATTTCTCAGATATGCAAAAAGGGATGGTTATCGGCTTTCGGGATAAGGGTGGCAGTATTTCTGAAACAGCGCAGTTTGTGATTTCTTCGCGTGCTGCTGTGGTTAAAGTGTATCGTGATTGGAGAAATGGCACCATTGCGAATAAGCGACGTGGAAACTGCGAAGCACCACGTGCCATTGATATGAGAGGTGAACGTCGGCTTCGAAGGTGCGTGAAGGCCGATCGACACGCTACAGTGGAGACAGGCCGAATGAACCAGAGGGCTACCGGAAGTGTGTCTAAAACGACAGTTCAGCGAACCCTGCTGCGTATGGGGCTCCGATGCAGACGGATGGTCACTGCACCTACGCTAACGAAGGTGCATCGGCAGAAAAGGCTTACATTTGCACGGCAGTCTCAGAATTGAACCTCCGCTGATTGGCAAAGGATTGCCTTTTCCGATGAGCCACGTTTTCTGCTTCATCGAACGGATATACGTTGTCGTAAAAGACGAGAAACATCGGAGAATAAACATTCTTCAGCCATTGCTGGCTGAACGCAATTAGTGGGGGCAGCGTTATGGACTGGGGAATGTTTTCGTGGAATTCTATGGGTCCACGCATACCTGTGGAAGGCACTGTGGACCGAATTCGTTATGAATCCATTCTTGTAGACCACGTATAACCATACATTCTGATTGTCATCCCTGACGCCGATGGGATATTCCAGCAAGACAATGCGACGTGTCACACAGCTCGAAATGCCAGATCCTGGTTGGAGAAGCACAATGAAGATTTCAAAGTACTTCCCTTGTCCCCCTAATTGCCCAGACATAACCCCAATTGCACATGTTCGCTCTATGGATCTTCCACAATGCACCCTCGAGCAGCTGTCAAATTCACTGCAGTCGGCATGGCTCCACATACCTTTGAACACCTTCCAGGTTCTTATTGAGTCACTCCCAGCCCGTCTAGCTGCTGTCCGCGCTTCACACGGCGGTTACTCTGGATATTAGCTGGTGGTCAGAAGTATGTGACTCGACCGTGTATAATGTGCAAGCGGGGAAAAAGTGAGGTGGTGTGTGGCGATGTTGTGTATTGATTAATGCTGCGTTACGTTGTACTTTCACGGCTGGTAAAGAAACTGTGGTGTTCATTGAAAACTAAAGATACTCGCTATTGAGCGGCTGATGATGATCGTGGACACCTATTTGACCTGAAGTATTTGAATAATAAAGGACAGTGAATTTTGCAATTGGAAATCGTCTCTTTTCTTGCCGTTGGGTCGTCTAATTTAGCTTTTTGTATGTAGTTAATGCTTTTTGTGTGCTAGCTACTCGGTGTTTAAGACTTCGAAGTTATAGTTCTACGAGTTCAACTGACAGATAGTACGATAGTAATGTTTTAAGCAGTGACATTTGAAACGGAAAACATTACACATCTTCCACAAGACCGTTCTCCTTGGCTTCTACCGCGCAACCGTAGTATAATGGCTAGAAGAGATACTGTCCCGTGCGTTAATATCTTACTGTTTAAATTTTAGTTCCCTCTTTTCATGAAACCACGAGATGGCGCTTCTGGGAGTTTCGATGCTGCGATTTTGAAACATTAACATGCTTTTCTAAGGCGCGTTTGGTGGATAGCGATTAAAAAAGTAATTTATTTCTTAGACCGGTCATGAAAAGAAGTAATAATAAACGTGTAACGTTGAGAACGTGTTTCGTATACCTGGATGTAACAGTGGTCACAGATCTTGTAAACAACGAGTAACTCTGTTTTTTTTTTTTGTTTTTTTTTATTGGAGGTTTAACGACCACCGTGAGCAAATCAATGAGCTATAAGCAGTCGCCTGTCCCTAATTTAGGGTCACTGGCTCCAGGGAAGGGAGAGAGCCAATGCCGTAAGACAAACACAACATCCATGCCTGACCGCGATTCGAACCCGGACCCCTTACGGACGAATGATCAGAGGCCAGCGCCTTAGACCACTGCGCCACCGGGGCGGCAACTCTGTTTTTCGTGCCGAAATATGAGGAAAGGCGAGAAGAATGAAGCAAGGCAATTCCTCGTGCTGACAAACAGCTAGAACAAAAGCGTGCGCTATGTGAACGTCATTTTGATGAACGTTTCATGGAGAAAAATTTTAAAACGTTTATAAATGATGAAATAATATTAAAGCTCGGCTAGTGCGTTAATATAATGCTGCGCCCACAATTGTTCCACATTTCCCTGCATATTTAACCAAACGCTTACCAAAACAACGTAAAATTAAGCATAACACTGTGCAACCTGCCAAAAAGGTTCAGCTGAGGAAAACAGAAGACATACACTATTAGTTTGATAATTTTTTTGGTATTTCCCATCGCTGTGGGTTTCTCTATGGTTCATATCAGGGGCGTATATAGAAATATTTTTCAGGGACGGGGCGAAAAGGGGGAAGTGTTTAAAATCCACCAGTATAAAATAATATAAAAAAACAAAACATTTTTTATCTAATGTAAGTTGGTGACTACATGTTTTTTCCGTGTTATTTTAACAAATAGTAAAAAAATTCCAATTTTCGGGGCCGAAGTTCCATTCTTCATCTCAAAAACGCCTGGTTGCATAGGTAAAGCAGTGCTGTGAATTTCAATTTCTTCTGTAAACTTCATGCAGCATGTATCACCTTAGCAAATCACTAATGTGACATATACTTGACATTTTTACAAAATTTCTGTCTGAATTTCTTTTTGGCGAGAAATATAATTATCTCTGAAATCGTTTTGAACAAGTTACCGATGGTATTATTCGATCCAGGGTTTAATAAAACCGGATCTTAAAGAGTGTTTTTTAAGTTTCAAATTACCAATAAAATTTTGTTTTGGGATGTCATTGAATTTCATTACTTTTATCTTTTAATCACCAGCGAGATACGAAAGGGACAGCAATTTAAAATCTTTACTGTGAGAGAGAGAGAGAGAGAGAGAGAGAGATGTTCCATGGGATGCTCATGAATGATCGAGCGTTCTAAAGGGCATATAGCTGTTAACATTTTATGAAAAAATCACGCAAATTCAAGTGTTTACTTAGATACGTCCGGTAATGTATTACACTGCTGGACAATTGCTAAGGACGGATCATAAACGGCTACATAGCGCATAAAAAAGTAAGTGTGGTTGCCAAGTGAAATAAAATAATGTCAGAATGCCAGGACGTTACAAGAAAGACAATTTATTGTGCTCTGAAATCCAGAAGGCTTTGGAACGTGTTCAAGGGACAAACAGGCCTATTTGTGCAGAATACGTAAATGTGAAAAAAATGCAATTTCCGTCCGCAGGCGTTCCGGCGTAAGATGTCAATACGGGATATGGCCACCATGGAGGGCGATGCAAGATTCCACACGTCGTGTCATGCTTTGCACAACATTATCAAGCAGATGTTGGGGTAATTTATCCCATTCCTCTGTCAGTGCACGGATGAGGGTGTCCTTGTTTATTAGAGGGCATTGGCGACCAGCAAGAAGTGGGATGCTTTGGGGGACCAGCACCTAAAGCATCCCACACATTTTCAATGGGATTCAGATGTGGAGAACGTGCTGGCCATACGAGGCGCTGAATATCCTCGCTCTCACGACACTCCTGGACAGCGACTGTTCGATGACATGTTCCGTTGTCGTCAATGAAAATGAATCTATCACAGACAGCACCACGGAAAATGCGAACATGAGGTAGCAGAACATCATTATTGTATCGTTGGCCAGTCATAGTCCCAGTTGGAAGCACATAGAGGGACGTACGGCCATTGATCATGATGCCAGCCCATACCATGACACTACATGTCGGATATCGGTCCCTTTCTTGTATGTTTGCTGGACAATATGCAGTACCACTATCACGCCAGATCAGTTGTCGTCGACAATCAGACGATAGACTGTATCTACTCTCATCTGAGAAGAGGACAGTAGACCAGTCGTTATCAGTCCAATTGCAATGTTGATGGCACCATTGCAAACGGGCGGTACGGTGACGTCTGGACAATCGGTTACACACAACAGGACGGCGGGCGTATAGTCCTCCTTCATGCAAACGTCTGGTGACAGTTTTTCGGGAGATCCGCTTGCCAGGAGCAGCCATAAACCGATTTGCTACCTCACTAGCTGTGCTGCGCCGGTGTCTTTTTCTTGATAGCACTATGTACCGATCTTCTGCAGGCGTCGTACTGCGAACACGACCTCCCCCGTGACGTTTGCTACACTCTCCATTTGTTTGAAATGATTTCCAAAGCCTTAAAACAACAAACACTGTGGCTGACGACGAACTCCCTGGCAACATCTGTTATTTTTCGCCCTTCTTCAATCTTGCCAATAATACGGCCACGCGTAAAATCATCTAGGTGATGTCGGGAAGACATACTGAAAATTGCAAGTTCGTCAGTTGATTCTTTCCCTTTCAACTTTGCGTTTGAACAACAAATGTCAATGCGCGTCAAATCCTTTATATCTCTTATCAGCGCTATGACGTCACGAACAAGTTCGGCAATCCAAACTTTGCATACGCACAACACGTCTTACTTGTATCCCGCACTTATGCTAAGTTTCACATTTTCCTGCCTTCCATTTTATGGTTGCTATCGTTGCTATTGTCATCCGTCCTTAGCAATTGTCCGGCAGTGTAGTACTAATAAGCCGTGTAACGCGTAGATTCAATGCTAGATAACGCATTTCCAGATTAAAGTTGACGAAGCTTCCCCAAAACACCCCATTTGGAAGAATATTCACTTACACCTATCCATACATGCCATTAATCAGTTTTAGTACAGCTGCAGGATACAAAAAAGATTATTTGATGAAATTTTAGTGAAATTACTATACTGCATGGAAAGAGAAGCAGGTACATCTATGAGCATAGTTTACAGCAATAGCATCGAAGCTGTCTTCAGCGCCCTCTTTGATTTCATGATTTTAAGAACCCGTTTACAGAAGCGCACGGCACACTGTCTCTTCCAGCCACTATAACCGTAGCAAAGGTTTACCGCAAATTATACAATATGCAAAATACTTCCAGCGATGCTGTAGACGTAAACAGCTGGTGGGTCAGAAAAGTAAAAGGTGCCTGGAAACAATGGTCATCGGTTGTTTTAGCCCATTCACGATATGGTCCTATACGTGGCGCGTTCGGAGATGATACGCAGCACAGTAATGTTGAATTCTGCAGTGATTTACCGGATTGTTGCCTGCCTGTTCTATTACACGATTCTCATTAGTCTCCTCCAATCCACCAGCTGGTTTCGTCCACAGAGTCACTTAATATTGGAGGGTTTTTGCGTGTAGCGCAGTTCGCGGTAAACCCTTGCTACAGTGAAAGAGCGGCGGAGAACGTCCGTTTAGGAGATTCTTGAAGCGACACGCCTGGCACAAAATAACGTTTCACGTTCAAAGTCGCTCAGATCACTCTATTCACTCATTCCTAACTTCAATTGAACACGAACTGATATCGACGAGCTTGTCTGCCATATTTATACCGTGAAACGGCTCACGTGCCGTCGTACGCGTTAGACTGATCCATTTATGTGACGAGAACTGGTGTGCCTTGTAAACTGGCATCTCAATGTATATAACCTTTCTGTGCTGTCAGGATATCTTAATGGTATACCGCACAGACTCCGCCTTTCCTCTCCATGTTTCTTTCAGTTGTTTGCAGCCATTTGTACAGTATAACGTTTTTAGTTAAGGTACATGTCTCTGATCAACTAATAAGAACTGGAAGTATGCACTGATTGAACACTTTTCTGTTAAGATATAACAGCAAATAGCTATGTAATATTGTGCTCTTTCTTCTGAACTTACTCCAGCCAAATTCTAGACTCCTACAAATTTCTTCTTCGATGTGGCCATCGCTTGATATCTGTTGTCAAAGGTAAATGTAGGCATCAATTACCTCTAAATTTGTCTCATCGAACTCTATATCTTGAGTTCCTTTAAAAGCATTCTACATCAGTTTAGTTTCTGTAAGTTCATCTTTAATCCCATGTATTTACTGTTGTCAGCAAGTACCTGGACCACTCTTGAGTTTTTTGGAGGTATTTGCAAAAATGAGTGTCATCAGCAAAACGAAGGAGGCTTAATTGGTATCGATGGTTACGAAGATAGTTAGTTAGTTAATTGATTTTTGTGGCGCAAGGGCCAGGCATGGCCAAAGAGCGCCAGACACAGAACTATCAGTTAAAGATTTTTAAAAGCTTGGTGAAATGATTAAGATTAGGGTTACGAAGATACAATGTCGAAGCTATCCGTTATGTCCATCTCAGATGTAGTCAAACTTTTTGTGCATTCCACTAAATCTTTCTCTGACTTGATGTTGATCTGATAGCCAGGAATTTTTCATTGAAGTATATTGGAGATTTGTTCTTCTCCAGTATTGGTCTTAGAGTAGATCCAGGATTGTTGAATAAAAATCTAAATTTATTTTTGAACGGTCCATTTTGTTTATCGTCACTATGATTCTAAATCTACGGCACTATTAATTCATGAACCAATATAATTTTCTAATTTCATTTAGTTTCATATTCTGAACGGTTATAATGATTGAAGATGACCATAAACCACTCTTAAGGCTCAATGACTAAAAATAAAGCATTCGGCTATAAATCCATACCAAATGACATGTTCACTCCAATCTTTGATCTCTGAAGTTTAGGATATGACTGGAAACGAAATTGCATTACTTTAAGTACTTTGAAGTCGATTAATGTACGTTTATCTAAGAAATCGAACAACTCCATGAAGAAGATAAAAGAGAAGCTTAATTTTGCAAATGGCGAAAATTAATCTTTCTATTTTTTTCTTAGATATTCTCTGATCATTTCAAATTTTTCTATCAAGAACAAACTGCTTCTGAATGGTTCCGGCTCTGAAATATTATCATGAAGCTATGCTTTTTGAATTTTTTTATGAATTATATAAAAACTGTAGCTCAAGCTCTGTATTTCTTGTCCCTACTTTCGCTACTTCTCAAACGATTTCTATTATGGTGTATCATATTACTTATCGCTCGTGAAGTAAGACATTTCATTATCATTATAGCCTTGCAGTCACGTGCTGAATTCAACTAAAAGTTTAATAGTCTTTCAGAAGAAGAATTGTGCAAACAAACTTTTTGGCGGTGACGAGGATCGAAATCGCTTCTCCTCGCTCCGTATCCAGTTGTTCTAACCAACTAAAACTATACCGACGGAATGTATATTTGCAGGTTTGTCGTCTTGACACGTGCGACAAATAGTTGTATGTCCCATGACCTCCCTCTTAATTTTTTTATAAGCGGAGAAGGAATTGTTCATTATGCCCAGACAATGTGTGGAACGAACATCACGCATTTTTCGAAGAAACCAACGGCCAGTAAATCCATTTTTACGTTCAGGAGCCAATTGGAAAACAGGAATTTGTCGGTGACAACGATCGAAACCGCGCCTCCTCGCTGCGGTTGTTCTAACCAACTAAACTACACCGACGGAAATTATCGCTGCAGATTTGTCGTATATCACCTCTGATTGGCACGTGTTTCACGTCTGTAGTACGTCACAGAATGATTTGATTTTAGCTGTTAATACGAAAGATCTGGGGCTTTTTATGAATTCTTCAAGAGCATCATGAAGCTTAAACAAATCGAACAGCAAGTATTTTAAGATTAAAATATTTGGATAAAGGAACCAATCGAAACAAATGGAGGAAGAATACTTTTTGTGCTTTGCTTTATTTCTTTAGTGCATTATACTGTCTCTATGAAGATGATAACTTCATATACACTGAAGTGCCAGAAAAAGCTGGTACACCAGTCTAATACTTGGTAGGTCCCCCACGGGAGCGCAGGACTGCAGAAATACGACGGGGCATGGACTCCACTAGCTTCTGGAAATACGCTGTAGGCAATACACACCATACTTCCTGCAGAGCGTTCCACAATTCGGGTGTATTCCGAGGTCTCGGATTCCTGTGTTCGATAGCGCGTTGCATGGCATCCGAAATGTGTTCTATCACTTTCAGATCTGGGGACTTGGGTGGGAATGGCAACACCCCAAACTCAGATGAATGCTCCTCTAACCATAATGTGGCTTCCCGACACTTGTGTGGAGATGCATTGTTCTGTTGGAACAGCACCAACCCATCAGCATTAATGCAGGACATGAACGGGTGTACCTCGTCAGAAAGGATGCGCTCATAGCGTTGGCCGGTCACAGACGTTTGTAGACGTACCAGGGTCCTAGTGAAGTCCAGCTAAGCACACCCCATACCATTACGGACCCCCCCCACCACCACCACCACCACCACTAGCCAGTACAGTTCCCTGTTGACAGGTGGGATCCATGGCTTCATGGGGTTTGCGCCACATACGAATCTTTCCATCTGCCCGATACAGTTGGAAACGCGACTCGTCAGAACAGGCTACTTGTTTCCAGTCATCAAGTGTCCAGTGGCGGTGTTGCCGTGCCCAAGCGAGGTGCATAGCTCTGTGTCGTGCACCCATCAAGGGGACTCGAGTTGGGCGTCGGCTCCCAAAGCCCATATAGTGCAGGGTACTTTGCCCAGACCGGACGCTGATGCTTGTTGAGGCTCCAGTATTGAATTCCGATGATACCTGCGAGAGCGTTGCACTCCTATTGCGTCAAACGTTTCTTTACAGCCGACGATGGTCACGTTCACCCAATGTCTTTTTACGGCCACACTGGTATCGTAGGTTGGAGGTTTTGCCGGAATTCTTGTAGTCACGGTACACCCTTCCAATGGTCGTTCGTGAAAATCCGAACTTCGTTTCTACCTCCGAAATACTATGGCCCATCTCACGAGCGCCAACTCTGACACCGCGTTGAAAATCGCTTAAATCGTTATTACTTGTCATTCTCATGCCGAAAACAGCTCTGACAGCTGGCAAGGATATCTATCGATTTACATACGTTCTGGCGGACGCAACCGAGTACGCGCATAGGTGACGTTGCTATGTATTTTGCATAAGCTCGTCTGTATCAGTTTTTCTGGCACTTCAGTGTATATACACTACATGTAAAAACGCTTTTTTCGGTATCTATTATTTTACTGCTTGATAATCAAATTACCCATTCAGAGAGAATGAGCTGAATGAGACGAAAATCCCCAGAGACCTAGAATATGAGTTGTATAACTAATAACTTAATTAACAAGGTAGTACAACAGTTTAACAGATATAAGACAGCAGTTAATACGTTATGTGACCACCTTGTTGGGCAATGCAATCATACACATGACGTAGCATGGAGTGATACAATGCTATAATGGTGGCCTGGTGTATTTTGTACTACGCAACGTTTACGTGAAGGCACAATGTAAATATATGCCGCCCCAGTGGCGCAGTGGTCTAAGCGATGGCCTCTGATCATTCGTCCGAAAGGGGTCCGGGTTCGAATCCCGGTGAGGCATGTATGTTGTGTTTGTCTTACGGCACTGGCTCTCTCCCTTCCCTGGAACCAGTGACCCTAAATTTGGGACGGGCGACTGCTTATAGCCCATTGAGTTGCTCACGGTGGTCGTTAAAACTCCAATCAAGAAAAAAATGCAAATATATCTGGTCCCACAATTCAACGGCATTCCCCACCGTACCGACGAGATGCTTGCAAGGGTCGTCCAATGATTTCTCGTGCGTGCTCTGTGGGTGATAGGTCCGGATATTTCTTTTTTTTTTTTTTTTTTTTTTTTTGATTGGAGGTTTAACGACCACCGTGAGCACCTCAATGGGCTATAAGCAGTCGCCCGTCCCTAATTTAGGGTCACTGGTTCCAGAAAAGGGAGAGAGCCAGTGCCGTAAGACAAACACAACATCCATGCCTCACCGGGATTCGAACCCGGACCCCTTTCGGACGAATGATCAGAGGCCAACGCCTTAGACCACTGCGCCACCGGGGCGGCCCGGATATTTCGCTGTCCGTGGTAGCATATGGACCGCTTATATACACTCTCTGGAAATATTAGCGGCGTGTGTCAGAACAATGAATTCCTGGAAAACGGCCCCAGGGAACAGACTCAAAAATGCCAACAACAACATGGTCTATAAAACGCCATCTACGTAACTCGAGATGTTACAGTGATTTATATGCATATCAGAGATGTCCAGCTACCCTAACTAACGGCTCCCATACGAGTATGCCTGTCGTACAGAGTACTACAAACGGAAAACAGCTGTATCTTTCCTGTGGCCACGTTATCACCAGACGTTGACTCGACGATCGTCTGCACCTATGCAGATTCGCGACAAATCGTTTAAAACGGCTTGTTGCCATTCCTGTCGTCACGCAACTCTTCTACGACACCACTGCAGACGAGCTAGGCGATACACTATAATGGTCAATCGCAGTCAACACAATAGCTTCCAGAAGCCCAGGGCTTCCTCCGCCATTTCGTTTATCGTCTCAGTCGTGACGATGATACCTATATTCGCCGCTACAGCCCATAGAATTCCTTTGGCTGTAGATTGGGCCTCCACAATTGCCTCTCGAGTATGCTGAGAAGGGAGAAAGAACGCTTGAGAAGTAGATTTGTGCAAATGGAACCACGGGAAAAGCTAAGCAGGGATCTCAATGTACTTTCAGAAACTATTAATAGTCAAGGGACATAAGTTTAGAATTTGGTCGAAAAGCCAAACGAATAAGAAACTCAAAACTCTTTTACAATGTTAGGAGAACCTATGGAAGGTATATTTTGGCCTTTTTAATATTGCAGGACAAAGGGCATTTCTCGAAACCAAAACCTTTAAAATTAAATGCTAAAGAAATTTAGAGAATGTGTACCTTGGTTCTTCTTTAATGCTTTTGAAATTTATGATGTCGTAAGTGAATGATTATTAATGGATATTTCTTGAATATTTCATATTCTGTTATGAACAATCGCAAAAAAATTCCTTGTCTAAATTCGGAGGTTTCTATGTCCTGAAAAATAAAGGCGTCCCACAGAGTGCGTATTTATTAGAGAAGTGTGTGGGAGAAATGTTAAAGACCAAGACGTTTGAGGATTTTCGCCAGATTGCTCAGGAGGAACGGAGGCGTCATAAAATTAATAAACACATGTTCAGCATCATTTAATTTCTGTAAGACCTAATGACGTAGAAATTCGCAATACGATCCGTAATCGAGGGATATCCTCAGACAAGGTTACTCATTATTTTGCTTCGGTCGGGAAATTTCTAAGTTCTAAGAAATGGATATGCACACAAATCAAGAAATATTTGTTTCTAAAAAACAGAGGAAAAGACGTAATTCCACTCAGTTTAACCTATTCATCATCATCACCATTAAGCGTTATCAATCCACTACTGGGTGAAAACGTCTCTCCAAATCTCTTCCATAACTCTCTGCCCCGAGCCATTCTCTTCCTTGTGATTCCTAAATGATTTCGTATTTCATCTGCCCATGCGTCATTTTTATAAGAAAACGTGCTGTTGCTTTACCTATTACGCTCTCGTAAAAAAGAAACGTTTACATTAATAGTTGGTACCGTGAATTTTCAGACGAAAGTCATTTTAATATTTGAACTTACTTTCAGTTTGATTTTACCTCCAGTTCAGTACCAAATCAAAAAATATTTTCAGTATTCCTGTTCGTAGCTACTTGATCGCAGTAGCTAGTGTAGGAAATTCAAAGTGCACTGATATGAATAATAAAATATGATGGTAAAACTTGACGACACGTTGAAAAGTAAAGTCGAATAAATGGAAACAAAAAAGATGGTACTGCATTTCGGGAACAGATATCCCGGTATTTTGAATCTTGAAAATATGTCATAACACACGGTCGAGTCACATTATTGTGACCACCAGCTAATATCCAGAGTAACCTCCGTGTGCAGCGCGGACAGCAGCTACACACCTAGACGGGCTGGGAGTGACTCAATAAGGTGCTGGAAGGTGTTCAAAGGTACATGGAGCCATGCTGACTGCAGTGAATCTGACAGCTGCTGGAGGGTGCGTGGTGGAGGATCCATAGAGCGAACAACACGATCAAGGTAATCCCACAGATGCTCAATTGGGTTAACGTTTGGGGAATTAGGGGGCCAGGGAAGTACTTTGAAGTCTTCATCGTGCTCTTCCAACCAGTCTCGGACGTTCTAGCTGTGTGATACCTCGCATTTTTGTTCTGGAAGATCCCATCCGCCCCAGGGAAGACAATCAGTATGTATAGATGTACGTGGTCTGCAAGGATGGATTCATAACGAATTCGGTTCATACCGCCTTTCACAGATATGAGTGGACCCAGAGAATGCCACGAAAACATTCCCCAGACCATGACGCTTCCCCCACCAGCTTGTGTTCTGCCAGCAATGCTTGAAGAGTGTTTGTTCTCCGATGTTTCTCGCCTTATACGCCAATGTCCATCCGTTCGATGAAGCAGAAAACGTGACTCATCGGAAAAGGCAATCCTTTGCCAATCAGCGGAGGTCCAATTCCGATACTGCCGTACAAATGTAAGCCTTTTCTGCCGATGCACCTTCGTTAGCATAGGTGCAGTGACCATCCGTCTGCATCGGAGCCCCATACGCAGCAGGGTTCGCTGAAATGTCGTTTCAGAGAAACTTGCGGTAGCCCTCTGGTTCATTCGGCCTGTGAGTTGCTCTACTGTAGCGTGTCTATCGGCCCTCACGCACCTTCGAAACCGACGTTCACCTCTCATATCAATGGCACGTGGTGTTCCGCAATTTCCACGTCGCTTATTCGCAATGGTGCCATTTCTCCAATAACGATACACTCTAACCACAGCAGCACACGAACAGTTCACAAACTGCGCTGTTTCAGAAATACTGCCACCCTTGTCCCGAAAGCCGATAATCATCCGTATTTGCAAATGTGATAAATCGTTCCTTTTATCCATGACAGCAACGAGTGATATGTTTTCAGATTGCATACAGCACACCTTATATACCCTCCAAGCAAGCTCACGACATATGCCTTCTTTCATTGGCTGCGCGCTGTTGACGCCAAAAGTAGGAGATGGTCACAACAATGTAACTCGACTGTGTATAAAAGGAAATAATTATTGAACGTTATTAGCATATGATATTTTAGAACAAAGCGTTGCTTATAACTAAGTCTGTTTGTCATATACTTTATGGTCCAATGCAAAAAGAATTTTGTATTTGGTCTTTGAGGATAAAAGAAAAAATTCAAATGTCCATTTGTATGTCTATCAAAAAACTGAGTTTCTGAGGTAGAAAATTTGTGCAAAATGTTATTCGCAACGAAATCTATCTGAAGGAAAACGAAAAATACTTTTTTGGATAGGCTTTCATTTCAGAAACAAAAATGTGGTGGAAAACAGGAATAAATACTTACTCCCTCTGGTACACAAATTGTGCATAATTATAAAGATAAAATGCATATAAATCACTGTCTTAGTGACTGATGCGGAGCGGAACTGAAATTCTTTCCTGTCAAATGTCTTAGCAGCGAAGCAATAATTTAAGATGCGAACATATTCTGCCCCTTAAGTGCAGTTATAAAGAAGTAAATTTCTCCGTCATTTTTGGTCCACGCCGGGGATCGAACCCGAGTCCACTTATTCCGGAACAAGTAGCTCTACCAACTGAGCTACGCAGACGTTCGTCTCGCTGCTATCTGCCTTTATGTCGTGTGCGTCCTGCGGAGCAGGAACGTCACATCCCCCTCCCGAAAGAGGGTCGGGGGCATGGCCCACGGGTCAGCCGTGACCCTGAATCGTCGTAGGCAGCCATCCGCGGAAGTACGTGCACTTGAGAACTCCCAGTCAATCTAGTGTGTGGAATGCAACATCACACACTTTTATTTTTCGAAGCGTTGAAGAAGGGTTTCTCTTACTTTTCCTATCTCGCGGTGTGGAAAGAACATCATACCATTGCGAGATCTTTAACGGCCGGGTCATCCGGGAAGTTCGGGCACCATTATAACGAAGTAAATTTCTCCGTCATTTTTGGTCCACGCCGGGGATCGAACCCGAGTCCACTTATTCAGGAACAAGTCGCTCTACCAACTGAGCTTTCGTTCTCGCTGCTATCTGCCTTTATGTCGTGCGCGTTCTGCAGTGCAGGCACGTCACACAGTGTTGCACATTATCAAAAATTCCCATAATAGTAGCTTTCTGTCACAAAAAAAAAAAATTCAAAGCTTATGTATAGAAGAGCAGATAGTCAGAGAAAAAAAGGTCATTTGCACCCCGTAGCAAAAAACCTAAGCAATTTTAAAAATAAAAATTGCCCGCAGTGTTCTTCATAGCGGAGTTTTAGAAGCGGAATTATATTCACAAAGAGAACTATGTAGACAGGCTCACTGACGGAAGAACTGCGCATTATACAGGGTGTCCGGGTGATAACTGTGCACTGAATGCACGAATTGCAGTAATGTTATAATCAAGAAATTTTGAATGTCTTGTAACATTCATGTCTCCACACCTCCCAAGTCGCGCGCAGCTGTCATTTCACGCGAATGTAATTCCTGAGCGCTTGTTTGACGGAGGCAGACGTGTCGATTGATCACTCGTCTCGGTCGGCGCAAGAACAATGGTGCTGACCGTCGAACAGAGAGTGTTTTTTTTGGTGGAACATGCCTTTCGCCATGACGACAATTACACGGACGAAGTGCAGAAACAGTTCGCTAGGAAATGTCGTGATACAGACGCCCCCACTGTAATGCGGTACGGCAGCTCATAGCGAAGTTTCGGGATGTCCAGGTAGCCCGTTCACGGCAGACGAAACTTTAAAGGATATCCAGGCCAATTTACAGAAGGGTCCACACAAGTCCGTGAAGCGGCTGTCACAATAAGCTAATGTGCCAAACAGTACAGCCCACGATATTCTGGAATGGAAGTTTCGTTTCCACCCGTACAAAGTGTCTGTCGTGCATCAGCTGAAAGAAACAGACCACGTGACCCGTGTTCGGAACTGCAGGTGGTTCCAAGAGTTCCTGTCTGAAGAAGGTGAGAACATTCTGGACGTGACTTTCTTTACATATGAGGCATGGTTCCACCTGTCCGGGTACACCAACAGCCAAAGCACTCATCTGCGGGGTACTGAAAACCCCCACGAATTAAAAGAAGTGCCTCTCTGCAACCAGAAGGTCGTGGTTTTGTGTGGCATGACTCGTACGCGCATTATTTGGCCCATTTTTTTCAGTGAAACCATTAACTCAGAACAGTATAATGCCCAGATTATCCAGCCATTCCAATCGGAACTCACGGAACGAAAACTCAACGGAGGATGGTTCCAGCAAGACCAATTACTCACCCCGATGGCTCATCAATTCAATCTTCTAGAGGAATTCTTAGAATGTCGCCCTAGGGACTGTGGCCTGCCCGGTCACAGGATCTGATATCGCGTGACGTTTTCCTGTGAGGAGCACTGAAGGGGAAAGTGTACTCAGGTAATCCGCATACACTTCAAGAATTACAGGCTGCAATAACGACTCACATCCAACAAATCACACATGTGGCCATGTCTGGACGTCGGTGGGGCCTATTTCCAACACCGCCTGTAGGAACCAGTTTGACATGGTAAGTGTTACTTACTGCACAGTTATTTTTGGGACACCTTGCATAACATCAGAAAATACACTGTATGATGAATAGTATTCTGACACCCTTTTTGAGTAGAGGATTGCCCCATATACGTCACAGTTGTTTCCGATACAGGCACAAAAAGACACACGTTGCCTGGAAAACATAGACAAGCATGAACAGTAGAATGGGTCGTACTACAGAACTCAGAGACTTGCAACGTGGCACGGTCATAGGATGCCATCTTAACAACAAGTCAGTTATGGAAAGTTCTGCTCTGCTGCATCTGCTTTGATCAACTGTAAGTAGTACTATTGTAAAGTAGAAGCAGCAACAGCTTAATTGCGACCTGTTAGGCCACGTAAAATGACAGAGAGGGACTGACGAGTGCTAATGCGGGTGGAGCAACAAAGTCACCTGTCCATGGTGGCAACACTCACCTTCTAATTCAAAATGCCTCCGGAAGCAACGCCATCACCGTAGCGGTTCATCGACAGCTGAAGGGATCGGATTTCGATGTCCGCACAAAAGCCTAACATCAGCAAGATCAACGCCAAGCATAGGTTAGAAGGGTGTGAAGCTCACCGCCAGTACTCTCAGGATCAATGGGAACTCATTCTCTGGAGTGATCAATCATACTTCACCATTTGGCTGTCCAACAAACGAGTCTGGGTGAGGAAGATGCCATATGAACTCTACCTGCCCAGGTGTGTATTGCCAGCTGTGAAGTTTGGTGGAGGAGGCACGCTCTGAGGCTATTTTTAATGGCTTAAGCTGGGCCTCTTAGTTCTAGTGACTGGGAATCTTAACTCTGCTTCCTATTATGACATTCTCGACAATTATGTGCTCCCAACATTATGGCAACATCTCCGCGAAAACGCAATCCTTTACTAATCGGGCAATACCCCAGTCCACAAACCGAGGTCCGTGCAGGAATGGCATCATGAGATGAGTATGGAAGAATTGATTAATTATGCACAGATACCCAAATCTCAACCACAAGGAACGCATTTGGTATCAATCGGAGCGCTGACCGCGAACCAGGACGAACCGCCAGATATCGTTGACTACCATGGCTAATGCTCTTGATTATGGCAACAGCTCCGCGAAAACGCAATCTTTTACTAATCAAGCAATGCCCCAGTCGACAAACCGAGGTCCGTGCAGGAATGGCATGATGAGATGAGTACGGAAGAATTGATTAGCCTGCACACACACGCAGATCTCAACCACAAGAAACACTTTTGGTACCAACTGGAGTGCCGGCGGCAAACCAGGACGAACCGCCAGATATCGTTGACAGCCGTGGCTAATGCTCTTGATTATGGCAACATATCCGCAAAATCGCAATCCTTTACTAATCGGGCTCATTCCACAAACCGAGGTCCCTGCAGGAATGGCATGATGAGGTGGGTATGGAATAATTGATTAGCCTGCACAGATACCCAGATCTCAACGACAAGGAACATCTTTGGTATCAATTGGAGCGACGACCGCGAACCAGGACGGACCGCCAGATATCGTTGACTGCCATGGCTAATGCTCTTGTGTACAAACTCTAGAGGAAAGCCCTCCCAGCAGAATCGAGGCTGTTGTGATAGCAGCATAAGGGTGAACTAACTCGATATTAATTCCTTTCCTATTACAAGGAGTCTGTGGATAGGCAAGTTTCCAGATACTTTCGATCACATAGAGTACGTGAATAACATACCTCATAGTGGATGATATACTACACACAAAAAAAAACATTTTTCAAATCGAATTTCTTTAAACAAAGATATTCAGTTAGACATAGTGAAACTTCACACCCTTAGTGAGGAAACTGTACGTTATTCAACGAAGATATTGGGTGCGAAATGTTTTTCAATGTCAGCGTTATCCGACAAAAGATAAATTTTGTAAGTAAATCTTTTAAAGCAGAGATGCTGTTACAATTAGAATTGTGCACAGTCTTCACTTAGCGGCAGAGCTGTGCATTAGAAAAAAGCAGTGTATGTACTCAAATTATTGTTTATATTGGAATCTACGCGACTTTCAAATTCGTCTTAAATTGCATCTAAACAACCGTTTCTTTTCGTGAAATTGAGCATCAGTGTGAGTTGGAATTATCTTCAACAATGTAATCTCGTATTTGTATCATCTTGCCTATATTATGACATAACACATACTCTATACACAAAATGTACAGTGTTTCAAGTGTGTCTAACTGATCCATCTGCATCGAACCATATGAGCTGATATTGATACTGTACACAGGTTTTATCCTGATGTATAAAGTTTCATTTTATAGTCAGCATTTCTTGTCTCCCATGACATTCTTTGTATGAACCCCTTCGTCTGGATATGCTTCTTTAAAAGCCAGTTACAAACAGAGTATGTTTGTTAAGTGAAATATATTGGGTTGTCGGAAAATTCATAACATATTTTGGCACCCGTTAGCGCTTGGGCGGTTTTGGAAGTACTAGAAGCATGCGCAGCTCTGGTATCGCTATGGCATTCGACAGGTGCCAGTTCTAGCTGCAATCAAAAAGGAATAGTGAGCGATTTGCTTGATTTACGGAGATTTGACATTAAAGTGAAGATGGAAGACCAAACTGTACATTTTCGCCATATTTTACTGTTTTACTTCCGTAAAGGGAAGAACACGCGTCAAGCTTGTGAAAAGTTACGTAAAGTGTACGGTGATAATGCTCTACAAGAACGTCAGTGCCAGCGGTGGTTCGCAAAATTCCGTGCTGGTGATTTTGACCTCAACGATGCTCCTCGATCGGGGAGGCCCACCGAGGTTGATGACGACCAAATCAAGGCATTGATCGAGTCAAACCCACGTTACACGACACGAGAGATTGCAGACACATTGCACACCCGTCATTCAAGCGTTCACGACCACCTGAAGAAGCTGGAATACGTAAGCAAGCTCCATGTGTGGGTTCCTCATGAACTCAAAGAAGCTCAATTGACGGCGTGTATAAACATCTGCGATATGCTCATTAAACCTGAGGAAAACGATCCTTTTTTGAAGAGACTGATAACTGGTGGCGAAAAGTGGATTGTGTACAACAATGTGCTGCGCAAACGGTCTTGGTCCAGACGTGCTGCTTTGCCTCAAACGACATCCAAAGCAGACATTTATCAGCGGATAATTCTGGTCTCAGTGTGGTGGGATTTTAAAGGTGTCGTGTTTTTTGAGCTCCTACCACGGAACCAAACAATCAATTCGAATCTGTACTGTCGGCAATTGTACAGTTTGAACGAATCCATCATCCAGAAACGTCCAGAGCTCGTTCGTCGTAAAGGTGTTGTGTTCCATCACGACAACGCGAAACTACACACAAGTTTGATCACCCGCAAAAATTTATTGGAGCTTGGGTGGGATGTGTTGCCACACCGAGCATACTCGCCTGACTTGCGCCGTCAGACTTCCACTTGTTTCGCTCTCTTCAACAGCCCTTGCGTGGTACTACGTTCAATTTAGATGAGGATGTAAATCAGCACCTTGTACAGTTTTTCGCGGGCCTTCTACGAACGAGGTATTCTGCAGCTCACTGAAAGATGGCAAGAGGTTATCGAACAAAACGGGCATTATATCATTGATTGATCTTTGTTCTTTCTATCAATAAATGACCTTTGCAGAACATGGCTAAAATACGTCATGACTTTTTCCGACAACCCAATAGTTCAAGATAATTTATTGCCGTGATCTGAAAGCACTCTTAAACACATTCACATTAGTGACATATTAAATATTGCTGACAATGACAAAAACATTGCTGCCTTAATCTTTTTAATACAGAACCTCTATTTGGATATATACCGATGAGCCATTAAATTATGACCACCTACCTAATACCTTGTAGGAACCCCTTTAGCCCGCAAAATAGTGGCGCTCGGCGAGGCATCAATTGGATGAGGTGACGATAGGTATCTTGCACATTTGGTACCAAGATGTCAACAGCAGGTCCTCCAGTTCCCTTACATTTCGGGGGGGGTATTTAGCTCGAACCTGCTTTTCCAAGTCGAATCAATAATGTTCGATTGCGTTCATGTCAGGCAAATTTGGAGGCCAGGGCATTAACAGAATGTCACCAGCATGTTCCTCGAACAACTCCTTGACGATTCTGGCAGTGTGGAATGGCACATTATCCTCTTGGTAATGGCCTTCACCAGCAGGGAACATAGTTGCCATGAATGGGTGAACATGGTCTGCAACGATGTTTAGATACCTGACAGCTGTCAGGGATTGTGCTATTGGGATAAAATGTCCCATGAAAACATCACTCACAGCATAACACCGCCGCCGTCCTGTTTCCGCCCAACAGTGCATCCAGGTGCCATAGTCTCCGTTGGTAATCGGCGTACTCGTGCTTGCCCGTCTACGTGATGCACCTGGAATCTTGGTCCGTCAGACCAGGACACTATCTTCCTGTCATCCACGGTCCAATCTCGATGATCTTGGGCCCATTTCATGCGTTGTTAGCGATGGCGTGCAGTGAGTGTGGGGACTCGGCTGGGTCTTCGGATACGCAGGCCCATGCGCAGAAGGCATCGATTAACTGTATGCTGTGACACATGCCCCTGATCACTACTGTTGTAGCTGCGGCTGATTTGTCGCACTGTGGCACTGCAACCGCTGTGAACAATACGGATGGTCTCCGCTCCCCTCTGACATCAATTGAGTAGCAGACGAATCGCGGCTGGACGACGATTCGTTGCTTGGCCATCTGTGCACCACTTTTGATTCGTGCTCAGTACAGCGGCACGTGGACAACCCACAAGCCGCGCTGTTACCGACATCGTAGTTCCGAGGCGCCGTGGCATCATTATTTGTCCGTTATCAAACTCCAAGACACTGAAGAGCAATTGAATTAGAGACAGCTGGCGTTATACAAATGTGGCGCTGTGGGCGTCCCTGTAAACGGAAACTACATGACGTATACAGCGATCCAACAATATAAGGAGTGATGCGACGGGAATCAATAAGTGTCGGACGCAGTATGTGTAAGACGAAGGATCTAAGCGCATTTGATCGTGGACAAATTGTCGGGGCCCGACGAATGGGTCACTCCATCTCGGAAGTCGTGCACGCACTGGCATTTTCACGGGCTACAGTGTCACGGGTGCACCATGAGTACATCGAATCCGGTAAAACCATCCCTGCAAGGGCCAACTGCCGCGGACAACAGCGTGTGGATGAGCGGGGTCATCGTCGGCTAGCTCGCATTGTAACAGCGGTTAGACGGGCCACAGTGCAAGAAATCACTCAGCAATTTAACGCTGGTGCCCAAAAACCGTGTAAGCAGCCAAGCTTGGTAGCTGCTTACACGCTTCATCCAGAACCATCTCCTCCCTATGGGGTGCAGAAGCCATCGTCCCACGAGGGTACCGCTGCTGACCGCACATCACAGGGTGAAAAGATTAGCATGGGCGCGGGAACATCGCAACTGGATCCTAGACATGTGGGAAAATGTTGCTTCGACTGATGAGTCGAGATTCACGTTGGTACATGCGGATGGCCGGATACGAGTACGGCGCAAACCACATGAACCGATGGATCCTTCTTCCAGCAGGGTACTCTTCAAGGTGGTGGGGTGGCATCCTCGTCTGGGGACTGTTTACGTGGACTGAAATGGGACCCTTGGTACGTGTGACATCGTCCCTCACATGTCAATGTTACCGGGATATCCTGGACGACCATTTGCTCCCGTTTGTGCGTCTTCCACATCCCACTGGGGACCTCATCCTGCAACAAAACAATGCACCGTGCCATCGCTCCCGAATTGTATCCTAATGGTTGGATGGACACTCCACCGACGTGACCTCGCTTCCTTGGCCAGCTTGGTCTCCTGACCTCAATCCCATCGAGCACATCTGGGATGCCAACGAGAGAGATGTCCGATGCTCTGACACCCCTCCGTCAAATCTTCGTGAACTGTGAGAGCTTGTTCAGCGGTCGTGGATCCGTATGGCTTCTCAACGCTTCCGGTGTCTTGTCGAGTCCATGCCGAGACGAATCGCCGCCGTCATCAGGGCGAAAGGTGGTGCTACACGTTACTAGACAGGTATCTCTAATTCAATTGCTTCTCAGTGTAAATCAGCACCGTTTGGTCTCCAGGCGCGCTCATTTCTCTAGGCTGGTGGTGGTCATAATGTAATGCCTCATTGGTGTATCTTGGTGGAGCTGCTTTGCGCCCTTTCATTACAGCAAACATTCCTTCAGCGAGTGCCACTTACGATACTTTATTTAATTTTTCTTCCCATACTGTTTCGTATTCAGTTACGTAGAAAATGCAATACTTCAATTTTATGTTCATTTATATATGATATTCTCCCTGTCTAACATTCAAGGAAGTGAGCACAGATTAACAGATTTTAATAAAAACTTCCAAATTTTTTAATATAATAAACAGTGATGGCATAAATTGTCTTCAACGGGCCGTGATAATCACAGCTTAACACCTATCATTCTCGCAATATTAATTATTTAGTCCTGTAGCGATATGTAAGAACGTAGAACAAATATTCACTGAATGAAACTTTGTACTTTTGTTTCTTGCAGAGGGTGGCTCCGGGTCACAAAGCGGTTGGTTACATCCTCTTCATCTGTTCCTTCATCTCTTTGGTTACTCTGTTTGCCACGCTCTTCATATTTTGTTATTTCAAGTAAGTTAAAAGTTAGGTTCTTAGTATTATAATGATATGTATTTGAGACCTCTTTTTTAAATAAACATCCTTTCGTTGGCATAAAGTGAAACAAGAGTAAAGAAAGTAAGTGCCAAAAAATTGCAAACTTTTCACATTTTCGTCTCTTAATCCTCTATCTTTATTCTGGCAATATTGCGTGATTACTTACTTTTAGAAGTAATAATTTCATTACACTAAGCCGACTTCTTCCCAGCTATATTGGCCATAGTAATAAAAGTCTTTGATATTCCTTGCAGTTTGTGCTTCCTTCTGTGCCCTCACAAAATGTTTCATCGTCTTTAAAGACCACGAAATATATCAAGACTGCATAGGATGGTATCTCCAAAAACACTAACCGATAGTCAACATTATTTTAATCGATACAGTTCCCTGGGGTTTGTTTTTTTAGAAATTCAGTCACTATGGAAGGTGTTTCGCGTTTATAGTTTTCCTCGCGGCTATCGAATGGCGTAACAAACCTACTTGCCGAACTCCAACATAAAATATCCAGTGGATGCTTCGCAGTTTTCACACTGACAAATGGAGGATCCAATACTGACAAGCATCGATAACATTCACCCTTGCTGGCATCATACTTTGTACTAATTGTACTTTTCTGCACATTTTACATTTTATTGCTATTTTTTACTGCCACAGTGGACGAAGAAGCTTTGTCGTTGTTGACAAGTTTCAATTATTTGGTGAGATGCATTAGTCCTCATTGTCCAATGGTACTATGAATCATCGTACTTCCTTTCAGTGCGCCAGCTCTATCTGCTAAAAGTGAAAATTTTTCGAGTTTACTCAGCAGACGCTTACTGGATTCAGGGTAAAGAGAGCAACACAAGTTAACAGAATATTTTTTTCGGCAACTCATTTTCTGTAGATGACATAAACTCCGGTTTTTTGTTGACACAAATAATTTGGTTCTGTTCATATCTTGTATTAAAAAATGGGTGATCCATACCTGGAAGGGATACTAAAGTTACATTGGATTCAGTTCATGAAGTTCGGCAAATCTTCTACAAGGCAGGCTAATATCAGACGACGTCTAGTTGGGCCCCATTTTGAATCATCTGTTACGCATGAAATATCTCGCTGTTGTCTGAGGGCAGATGTGTAAAAATTTCGTTTAATTACTTTTACTTTCATTACATTATTTCGCATAACGCAGGGGGACGTGCAACATTCTGGTATGTAACTAAAAGAGAGAGTGTGTGTGAGAGAGAGAGAGGGAGAGAGAGAGGGAGAGAGAGAGAGAGAGAGAGAGAGAGAGAGAGAGAGAGAGAGAGAGATAAAAAGAGTGAGAGCGCACGCGTGTAAGAATATCTCAGGACGATATGAGAGCAATACCCATATTATGATACCACCTTCATCCTGTTTCTGTCCAACCGTGCATTCTAGTTGCACCTGTCCCCCAAGCGACGTCCAAGAAGGACATGTTCGCCGAAATGTTCCAGATAGAACTTGCACTCAAATGACCTGGCGATTCTTTTTCATAAGCCCAGTGTCTTGTCGTGGTGGTCCCATGCTCACTACAGCCAGATCTGTTGCTGATGGTCGGTCAACAAAGGAACATGCAAGGACGATCTTCTTAGATCCAATACCAAGCCTTTCCATAAATATTGTGTACTCTGAAACGGCTCTTTGTGGGGTCCCCGGTTGTGTTCTGCCATTAATTGAAGTATCGCGAATCGTCTGTTGTCCCACCACACAAATATGTTGTCCCTCTACGAATCATTCCCTCACAACTTCCCTACAATGACCCTCGAAAATCTGGCAAAGACTGCGACTGTTGAGATACTGACTGCAGTTTTAATCGCGCTGATAACAATTCTCCTTTGGGACACGGAAAAATCTCCCCTTTCCGCGTTGCACTGAGTACATACGGTTGTGGAAACTAGCCGTACTTCCCGGCGGTCTCTATATACACTGTTCGATTCTGAAATGTCCCAATTTAAGAGGAGTTGGCGTATCAGCATGCAGATTGGTAGGTGTCTGCAGGCAGGTGCTATATGCAAATCATTCAAACATAAAACTCATCATGTGATATTTGCGAGAGATAAAAGAGCAACCCCGGCCTCCTAATCGATGTCGTGTTCCCTGCTTCGCAACGTGCGGAACAAAGCAACGGAGTGTTGAGGGCTGCTAGCATATCCATCGACCAAAGGTGCCTCATAAACCTCATTGCCGACTCTGTCATGCAGGACACGTTTGAAAAAGGAAAGGATCATAGGCCTCCGTGAAACTAACTGGTCTATTTACAGAATCTCTGCACATTGTGAATCGGGATTCCAAAACAGTTTGACGTTGTTGGTAACAGTAGCTGCATGAAGGTACCGCAAGTCGCCGTAGCGGGACCAATGCAATCAAGCAAACGCCAGCACGCATTGATTGGCATATTTTTCGGCAGGCATTTGCCCAGCCACCAGATACTGGGAATAGCATTCGATGGGTTGTAACAGTAACTGTACATATCACTGTCATCATGGTAGAGCTGCGTGGCGAGAGGAATGGCACCATGCTTTGTTCCGCGTCGAGTCTCGATTCTGCCACGGTGCCAACTATCTTTGACACCGTATCTGGCCACAACATGGCCACAGGGAGAATACAGATGTTGTCCGCGAGCAGCACACTACTCGCCCACAGGAAATCCTCGTATGGGGTGCCATTAGTTACGATAGCCTGTTACTTCTGATAAGCATATATAACACGGCGACAGCTCGGCGGTACGTGGAGGACATTTTACAGCTCATGTTCTGGATATTTCTGAGTGGTATACCGGATGCCATTTTCTAAAGAAATAACGCTATGCTACATACTGCTAACATCTCCTGAGAATGCCGTCACGGCATTCATATGCTTCCTTGGTTAATCAAGATCGCACAACCTATCGCCCATCGAGCATGTATGGGAACTCTCTGGACGATGCTTGTAAGGCTCTCCTCGACCGCCCTTGAATTCCAGTAAGTTTTGAGACCTGGCAAACTTTGCCTAGTCTCAGATACCCTATGATATATTATAGATCTATATTACTCCATGCCGCGCCGTTTGTTTGATTGCATGCACAATGTGGCGGTCAAACAAGGACTTTACTGCTGTAACGTGATCCTCTCTTGCAGCTTGTGAAATTAATGAGCTGGTTTACAAATTAACTCCCTTGCTAACGGTCTCATATTTTATGTCCTTGGTGATTTTTGGATTATTAGACTCAGTCTTTCTGGGTGGGACAGTGTGTATTCGGCTCCCGAGGTGATGTAACTGCTACGTGTTGTGGAACGCCTCCAATTGTGGAGACAGGGGTGGCTTTAATGGTCTGGCCCATGAGTTTATTAGGATATGGAAGTTAAAACTAACACAAACAGACACAATAATTACAGAATACCTAGCAATCATTGAAGTTGAAGCATTCCCCAATCAAAGGGCAATGAACACACACAGGACTTAAAATTAATATGCAAATTTTAGTAAACATTTTATCGCAATATACAGTACATCGAGGAGCCATCGCATTATGACCAACCCCAGCCTAGAGAAATGTGCGCGCTTGGAGACAGAAAGGTGGCGCGAGTGAAGTTCACAGAGCAGTCTATACAACCCGAGGATCGGCTTTCGGTTAGTAGAGTGTTCGGAGTTAGAATGGGAAAAGCTGCCGATTTATCGGTGCTTGAAAAAAGGACAAATTGCGATGGCACGGTACCTCCGAACAACCATCGCGGAAACGGCGAGGCTTGTGGGTTGTTCACGTGTCGCTGTAATGCGTACGTATCAAAAGTGGTGCACAGATGGCCAAACGACGAACTGTCGTCTAGCCGTGTGTCGTCCGCAGCTCATTGATACCAGACGGGAGCGCATTGTTCACAGCGACCGCCGGGCCACAGTGCGACAAATCACCCGCAGCTACAACAGTGGTGAGCAGGGCAATATGTCCGAGCACACAGTGCATCGCAGCCCTTCTGTGCATAGGCCTGCGTAGCCGAAGACCAAGTCGTGTCCCTATACTCACTGCACGTCATCACCAACACCCCATGAAAGGGGCCCAAGATCATCGAGATTGGACTGTGGATGATTGGAAGAAAGCGCCTTGGTCTGACGAATCAAGATTCGTGGTGCATCACGTAGACGGCCGAGCGCGGGTGGAAACAGGCCTGCGGCGTCGGTGTTATCCTGTGAGCGAGGTTTTCTTGGGACATATTAGGCTCCATTATTCCAATAGCAGAATCTTTGACAGCTTCCAGGTATCCGAACATCGTTGCAGACCAAGTTCACCCATTCATGGCAACTGTGTTCCCTGTTAATGATAGCCACTACCAACAAGATAATGAGCCATGCCACCTACCAGAATCGTCAAGGGATGGTGCCAAGAACATGCTTGTGACTTTCTCTTAATGTTCTGGTCTCCAAATTTACCTGACATGAACCCAATCAAACATTTGTGGTTTGACTTAGGAAAGCGGGTGTGCGCTGAATCACCACCACACCAAAATGTACGGGAACTGGAGGACAGGCTGTTGACATTATGATACCTATACCCCTGGATACCTGTCGCCACCTCATCGAATCGATGCCTTGCCGAGTGGCCGGTGTTTTACGGGATAAAGTGCGTCCTTCAGCTTATTAGGTAGATGGCTACAATGTAATAGCTCATCGGTGTAGGTACCTCCTTCGTTAACATCTCAAACCATAAAAGGAAGAGATATGTCACTGATTTTAAGGAGGTTGGTTGGTTGGTTGGTTGGTTAGTTTTTATGGCGCAAGGGCCATGCGTGGCCAAAGAGCGCCAAACACAAGACAAGAGAATTTAAGGATGTGCACACATTTTCATCTAAAGCAATGTAAAATATTATGATCATGAAGGATTTATTGGTACTTGAAATCTATGACCAAAGGTTTAGGAAATCTTACAAAATAATTGCCATGAAGAATGAAGAACTGACTGTGTCGCAGTTGTCTAAGCACTGGCGTATATCCGAGTGGACCCTGGTTCGGGTCCCGGATAAGGCATGAGTGGTGTGTATGTCTCACGGCACTGGTGCTCTCCCTTCCATGGATCAAGTAACCCTAAATTTAGGATAGGCGGCTGCTCATAGCCTTCAGAGTTAATCATGATGGTCGTTAAATCCCCGAATAAAAAAGAAGAAGGGGGTATAGTGAAAAATAATTTATTTTTCATTCGGTCTCTTAGAAGCGGAAATATGGCCACAATTAAAAGGGCGCATTTGTTACCCCAGCATAAAAACGTACTTTGCCGGAAGAAAATAAAAACAACGTGTTGGTCGTTCATAAGCTGTCCCAATCGTATTTCCAGAAACAGGGTGTGCTCGCAAATAGCGATATGAGCGTCCCTAGTGGAAAAACTGTGCATCATTAGAAGAGGATATCCATAAATGCCTTTCATGGTTAGTAGTATCTGTTCCAAGAAAAAAAAAGAGATTAGAGCCTTTAGATTTATACACTGCTGGCCACCCAAAATGCAACACCAAGAAGGACACGAGATAGCAAAGCCAGATTTACTGGACACATAACAACAGATACAAAGAGGAAACGATTGAGCTTACAGGCCCGTGAGACTTGCGGAACACGCAGACATCAACAGTTCGTGTGGCCCCTATGGTTGGCAATAACGGCCGTTACACGCCGCGGCATCGAACGAAAGAGGCTTTAGATGTGGGCTTGGGGTATGTTGGTCCAGGCTGCTTCCACACGTTGCCACAGTTCATCAGGCGTCGCCGCAGATGGTGCTTGCCGGGCCACTCGGTTGCCGACCAGCGACCAGACGTGTTCGATGGGCGACATATCGGGAGAACAGGCTGGCCACGGCAGCAGTGAGACCTGGTGGACCGTGAAGAATTGTTGCACGATGCGTGCCACGAGCGGGCGCGCATTGTCCTGTTGAAACGTGGCCGCTGGCAGGTCCTGCAGGTAAGGGAGGACCACAGGCTCCAAAACGTCGGAGATGTAGCGGTGGTTGTTGAGAGTACCGGCGATGCGTACCAGAGGGGTGCGGGTGTCATATCCAATTGCGCTCCAAACCATAACGCCAGGCGACGGATCGGTATGGCGATGCATAATGCAGACGTCATACAGTCTCTCGCCGCGTTGCCGCTACACGCGGATCCGACCATCGTGGTGTTGCAGGCAGAAGCGGGACTCGTCGGAGAAGACAATGTTGTCCCATTCCGTAGTCCAGGTGTGGCGTTCAACGGACCACTGCCGCCGCACTTCCCGGTGATGTAACGTCAGTGGTAATCGGAGCAATGGGCGCCGTGCGACAAGTCCCCGCTCCTTCAGACGACGTCGAACGGTACGTGCTGAACGAGGTTGTTGGGCAACACATCCTAATTCCTGCGCTAACGTTCGTGATGTGGCGGTGCAAGCCGTCAATGCCCGCCGCACAACATGTCGGTTCTCTCGTTCGGTGGTGTGCCGCGGCTGCGGCAATCGCTCACGTCGGTTCGTCCGTCCCTCCAGCGCCCACCAAATCCATACTCGCCTCAATGTGGCTGGATGTCGTTCCACACGGGCGCCGATGTCTCGGTACGATAAGCCGCTTTCGCGATAAGCCACTATTCGTCCTCTGTCGAACTCCGAAACGTGCTGGAATGAGTGCCGTATTCTGCGACGAGGCATCAGGAAGCTTCCCACGCACAGGTCCGGCAGCACAACATACTTCAACTACTTACACCCCGCCTTCTGTGAACCCTTCTTATAGTGCTTCCCGGTGGTGTGCAGTGCGCACATGATTTGCATACGCCCTGCAATGCTAAGCGTTTGCATGACCTCTCGTGGGCGACGCATGCTGCGAATTTCAGGCTAATCGTTTTCTTCCTTCTTCGTGTTGCATTTTGGGTGGCCGGCAGTGCAGTAGCAAAGATGTGACTTTAAATAAAACTATGGATTCCCTAGAACAGAACTATGCATTTTGGGAAAAACAGGCTGCCGTGGCCAGCCTGTTCTCCCGATATGCAAAGTTTCTCATTTTTAACTCTATACAGACGACAAGAAGTTTCTCAAATTGTAGTTCTACTCAGAGAAATCGTGTACAACTTTACGTCCTCTGACTAGAAAACTGTATTTAAGTTACACAATATACACAAAATTATCTTACATAATGAATGCTGCCCTGTGTAAAACTGTCTTTACAGTTGAATTTTTAGAAACGGAGATAGGAGTGTAGATGAGATATGCAATTTCGCCCCCTTATACCGTGTGCATTATGAGAAATTATAAAATGCATGCAAACGTTTTCTCATAGAGGGAGCGATCCAACGGGAAAACAAATTTTCAAATTAGACTATTGAAAGCAGATAATGTGAGGATACAAAACATATTATTATGAGCTCTAGTGTGCATTATTTTCCAGTATGAAAAATTTCTCTCAATCCGATTGTTGGAAGCTGAAACACAATCGCAAATAGAAATAAGCGCTTTATAAACACAGATTTTAGTTTCATTGTTTAGTGCAGAACCACCTAGAGGAAGAAATGTGTTATATAAAAATTTGAAAATTAACTCAAAACAATCCTCATAGAGGAATATATTCGACGAAAAAAATGTTTCAAATAGAACTTTTAGAAGTGGAATTAATCAGGAAAATAAAATACATATTTGCGCCTTCTAGCTGGAAATGTACATTGTTTGAATCAGAAAATGTGTGTAAAATGTTCTTTAAAGCAAAGTCAGACTTTTAGTAGCAGCGATCCCATTTCACGTACAGAAAACCATTTATCCTCCTTGCAAACCGAACAATCTTTTGTGTAGACCAAAATGTCCCACACAAAAAATAATTTTTCAACTCAGAAATTTGATGGCGAAGGAAAGAAGGCACTCATTTACGCCCCTAGCGGGAAAATTGTGCAATACTTAAAATGGAATTTTTTTCAAAAGATGTGCTTCATTGTGAAAAGCGTGAGATAGAGAAAGAACTTTTAACTCGCATTTTTAGAAGTTATGTGAGATAAAATAAATATTTTGGAAAATGGGCTGAGCATTTATGCCCTTAGGGGTAATAATATGTATGTATCAGAAAAAGGCCAAAAGTTATGGATCATCGTTTTCATCATTCGAGTTACCCAACGGAAAAATAATTTTTCGAATCTGTCTAAGTTGTGCAGAGATATGAAGCCCAAAGACGGGTGAATATGTCGATAGTACAATTTTCCCCAATGAAGTATGACGAAAGACATTTAACAATTAATGAAAATACAATACAGGTTCATCTAGGATAATATAATTTGTCCCTATGCTTTCAAGGACATGAATGAATAAGCACAATACCCCAAACAGTTTAGCATCTACAAAATTTTTAAACGTCTGTATATGTATTTCTTTCACAGATTCCCCTCAGAACAAATCAGGAAAAAATAGCCACACTCGCTAAGTGCTGTGTATCATTTGCAGTCTGCAAACATTTTGCGTTCATAGTTTTTTTCTTTGTGGAGAATTTGTGGGATAACACGAAATAATCCTTTTCTGTTCAACACCAGAAGGCTTTCTTTCTTTTCGTAGAGTATCATACCACTCAACTTATTTCTTGATCTTGAAAGGAGTTTTACTCACCGAAAATTCTTCACCTTTTCTCCTGACACGTTCTCTACACTTTAGGTAAAATAGAACATTCTTCAGTTACGTCCTTCACTTAAACAATGCCTCCTTTGGTACGGAAAAGCGTGGCAATCCTCTTAATGAAACTTGCTCAGAGAGCTTACTTTAGAGAGGCGAATCTTTCTCTCTGGCGGAAACGTGGGAAGGTTCTTACATTGTTGCTGTAATTGTTTCTTCGATGCGTTAGACTTTTCTGCTGCATCATGTGCTTTTCCTCTCCTTCAGGAGAATTTAAGAATAGTTTCGTAAAATTGCACTTCAGCTCAATATTTATCGATCTCGACACTTGTTTTAGTACCAAAGTAAGTGCAGAAATCAGCATCTAGGTAAAGCAAAGTAACATAGATTTTATTCTTTTCTCCTTCACTCAGTGTTTGAAATTATTTGCTGGGAGGAAAAGCATATCCCCTTGATGCTAGTCCTTTATTGTCACTCCAATAAATGAAGAAATCTTCGTTTTTACCTTTTGTACCACTCTCGGGATAAACTTGCTTTCGGATTCTCCTGGGTGGTGTTCGTAATTTTCCGATTGCCACTTTTCTCTCTCTGGGTTTTCTGCAAGTGAAAACAAAGTGAACAAGCTTAAGTGAAAGAATTCATTTTGCATTTAAAATGTTTCGCGACAAAGATAACGGCGTTTTCTTTATATCTACTAGTAGCCTCTGGATTTATGCAAGAGCGTAAATTTACGTATCTAGAAACTTTGAAATACAGCCTGGTTATTGGAATTTTATAAATATCTTCCGCCATACTTTTGACGACATTTCTCTGAGGAATTTCAAAATAAAACTGTCGTTCTGTTTAGAGTTGCTCTTGGTGGAATATGGATTTTATTTTTCTAATTTAAATATTTTAGCACACTGTCGAGAATGACGTGTATTTTTAACAAAGAATACAGATGTTTTCCAGCTTTGTGATTGTTTTATATTTTGTCCATAAATATTCTATGATAATTTAGCAAAAATATCTTTATGCAAAATATCAATACATTAAACATTATCGTAGTTTTTTGATAGAATGCCAAATCGCTTCACACTCTGCCAATTTTAATGCAATGTCTGTTATTTTCATTCTTGTAAAAACTGTTCGATTTTTACGTCATGTCGATAGAAGACAGAATACGGTTTAGTCGCTTAGGCTGTTGTAACGTACTGATATTAGCAGTGTCTGTCAGTATTGCATGACTTTTCGGTTGCATAAATAAGACCAGATAGGAAGAGGATATATCTGTTGGAGGTCATGAAACTATTATGTTATTCCCTCAATAATCGAAGGAAAAATTGTAACGTACAATGCCCGATCAATAAGTAACTTCCAATAATCATGGGCGATGAATTATGAACATATCAATCCATGTCTCTCACGTCATCATCCTCACCTGAACAGAGGACATCGTTTGGAACACGAGTATGAATAAAACGGCAAGTTGAAATGGAGACAGCTTAGAAACATGATTTCATTCGGAGGTATGTTAGATGATTAGGTTTCTATGAACACACAAAACGTTGGGAGCGGAGATCCATCTGCAATTGCAAGAAGTCTAATATCCTCAAATCATAACGGTCGTTCGGAGCGTGTCAAAATGTTGTGTAAAGGTCGCTCACAGTTGCAATGCACTGATGGAAGAAAAGCGCACCGACAAGTATAGCATGAAAGCCCAAATTTGCCGGTGATTGGAATCGAATTACAGCGTCGAAGGCTTATCGCTGTAACTTCCCGTTTTGACATAGGCACATACACTACGCTTTGTAAAAATTCCAACACCAAGAAAGAATGGCACAATTAAAATGAAATTTATACCACATATTCCTCATGTTGCAGGAGATACTCCAAATACGTGGCGACTGTTAATAAATACATTGCTCTTTCCACGTTCCAGAAACACACAGCATCCGAAAAATTGTTTTTCAGCCAACCGCTGTGGAATTGAACCAACAGAACTCTTGATATCGCGCCGATTGCGTTACATTTACGCCACGGTGGCCAACAATCCACGGTGCTATGTGTATTTAAGTCAGCTTCTGACATCATAAATCCGTTAGATGGGATCAGCTACTGAGACGTCTCCATCTGGTGGGCATAAACGGCACTAGCTATATATATTATAGCAGTTAAATCCAACGGGCGAGATCCAGGTGAAAATACTCCAAATACGAGGCAACAGTTAATAAATAAATAAATACATCGCTCTTTCCACATTCCAGAAACACACAGCATCCGAAAAATTGTTTTTCAGCCAACCGCTGTGGAATTGAACCAACAGAACTCTCGATATCGCGCCGATTGCGTTACATTTACGCCACGGTGGCCAACAATCCACGGTGCTATGTGTATTTAAGTCAGCTTCTGACATCATAAATCCGTTAGATGGGATCAGCTACTGAGACGTCTCCATCTGGTGGGCATAAACGGCACTAGCTATATATATTATAGCAGTTAAATCCAACGGGCAAGATCCAGGTGAAAATACTCCAAATACGTGGCAACAGTTAATAAATAAATAAATACATCGCTCTTTCCACGTTCCAGAAACACACAGCATCCGAAAAATTGTTTTTCAGCCAACCGCTGTGGAATTGAACCAACAGAACTCTCGATATCGCGCCGAGTGCGTTACATTTACGTTATGATGACAGAAGCTGACTTAAATACACATAGCACCGTGGATTGTTGGCCACCGTGGCGTAAATGTAACGCAATCGGCGCGATATCGAGAGTTCTGTTGGTTCAATTCCACAGCGGTTGGCTAAAAAACAATTTTTCGGATGTTGTGTGTTTCTGGAACATGGAAAGAGCGATGTATTTATTTATTTATTTGTAGAGCTATACAAGATTTTTTCGCTTCAAAGCCAGTATCGTATGAAGCCACGTTGAGCAAAAATAACAGCCTCTACAGAACGGTGTGACACTGAACAGAAGAGGGTTTTGATATCGTCCTACCAGGCTGCTTTTATGTGAGACCAGAGTTCATTTGTGGTAACTGGCGGAAGCGCTTGACGGGCCAGGTGCTTATCTACCATGTCTCGGACAGGTTCCCGGCGAAAGTCCATACCAGGGAAGGAGTGGTATCTGCCGCCCATGCAAGAGGTATTGGACATTCCGGGTCACAAGTTGCCGAGTAGTGTCCCGCTGGAATATAGCTCCAGGACAACGCTGAAGGAAGGGTATCAATTCTGCCTCTAAAACATCCCTGATGTATCGCTGGCTGTTGATGATCCTTTCAATTAGTACCAGGCAAGATCGCGAATTGAACCCCAATTTCTCCCCAAACCATGACGCTTGCGTTGGGCCGGTATGACGCTGCAAGGTGCCGTTCACCACGATGTCCTCGAACACGTTTACGTCCATCATGGTGCATCAAGTTGAATCGTTACTCGTCAGAAAACACGCCTTGTTGCCAATCAGTGCGCCAATGCTTGTGTTCTGGACCGTATTGCAGTCACCAACGTCTGTGGTTGAGGGTCAAAGGAATGTGGAGCAACGGGTTGTTAGCTACCAATCCTCTGTTAAGCAGACGACGTAGATCTGTACGGGAGTACAAAGTCTCACCTGTGACAGTACTCCTCTGCTGCGCTAACACCGTAGATGTGGTTGTGTGATCGGTCACTGCTATGTAGTAGAGGTGTTTGTCATCCTGTTCAGTCGTGCGATTTTCGGTTGATTTCCCGGATTTGGGTGGGTCCAAGCCTCAAATTTCCACAGACGCTACGTTCGTATCACTGTACTGGCGTTTCGTCCCGTACGAGTGACCATTTCGCGGTAGGAAAATCCAGCTTCTCTCATCCTAACAATATATCCTCGCTCAAAGTCCGTCAGGTGTTCAGAATGCGACCATTCTCGGTAACGGGGTATAGTGAGACCCAAGAAGCACCCTTTCGACTCAATGTCTGTTCTTCATTGTTTGCAAAATCTCATTTAATCCATACCGTTATGCCCAATATCGAACAGTTCAGAGGGCGGTGCTCCGAAACCGCATGCGCATTTTCAGTGACATGTTAATAATTTGCATGCCCAAACTTTTGTACATATCCTGTAAGTTTCAAGCTAATACCAGCAGTCCTTCATGGTGTTGCAAATTTCGCAAACAATAGTGTATATTGCTACCATTGACAAAAGCGGTGCACGAAATTGCAGGTTATTTCGGGTCAACCGACTAATAATGCTTGATGGAACTCTCTGTAGAAGGAATTCTCATTTATTCCGGACGACCTGTTGTACCATCAAACATTTTTCTCGAACCTCATGGCCAGGAGAATCATTTTACGCACAGATGCCAATGTACACTATCTACCAACAAGTAATTGGGCACCCCTGCAATCGACGATATCTGCAGTCCTGATACACGTCACGGCCGCCGCCGTTAAATATCGTGTCGGAAAAACAACAACGCAACCAATCGCATGCAAGATGCCACGCAGTTCGGAGCTCTCTGATTTCGAGAAAGGTGTCATCGTCGGGTATCACAAAAATGGTCGATACAAACGTGACATATCCAGCTAGTTGAAGTACCCAAAATCGACAGTGGCCAACGTGATTGGCAAGTGGAAGATGAGAGGTGACTGTCGGAATGTGTCCCGACCCGGCAGACACACAAAACTGGGAGTTAGAGACCGACGGGTGCTAACCAGAGAAATTCGGAAGAACCGCTCCAAATCGATGGCTCACTTCCGCGAGGAGTTTCAACAGGCATTCGGAAGTGTTCTTTCGATGAATACAATCCGTAAGGAAGCCCATCTGCTCGGTTATCATGGACGCGCTGCCGCCCACAAGCCTTTGATCACCAAGACCAATAGCGCTGCTCGGCTAACGTGGTGCAAAGAACGTCGATAGTGGACCGTTGAACACTGGAAACAGGTTCTCTGGAGTGACGAATCAAGGTTCACCCTCTACCGTTCGGACGTCAGGGTCTGGGTTTGGCGTCTGCCTGCAGAACGCCTCCTGCCGGAATGTTTGTGCCAACTGTGAAGTTCGGCGGCGGTGGAATTATGCTATGGGGGTGTTTCTCCTGGTATGGCACGGGACCCTTGGTCGCAATTCCTGGTAGACTCAACGCCGAGACCTGCTGCACCATTTTGGATGACCATGCGCTTTCTACGTCGTGGCAGTTTTACAGAGTGGACCCATGTTACTTTCAAGATGACAGTGCCACCTGTCATGTTGCGAGGTCCACCATGGCTTGGTATGGTGAGAATGGGGTTAATCGAATGGACTGGCCTGTGCAGAGCCTGGACCTTAACCCTATCGAGCACCTTTGGGACGAGTTGGAGCGTGGACTTAAGGGGTGCCCCCACCGTCCGTAATCGGTGAAGGAACTGACCTGTCTTCTCCAAGCCGAGTGGCTAAAAAATACCGCTAGCCGTCGTACAACGTCTGTTTGAGAGTATGCCCCGGAGGGTCGTAGCTGCAATCGCCGCTCGTGGAGGTTCCACCAACTATTGAAGGTGAATAAACTTCGTTTTCCTTTTTGCTATCACAGGTGTCCAATTACTTGTTGGTAGATAGTGTAGCTACAAAGCCCAATTTTGCCGGTGATGGGATTCGAATCTACATCCTCCTTCTCCAGACTTGGATATTTTACAGCTTGAACTACACCGGAGAAGGCTTATCGCTGCAACTTGCCGTTTTGACATGTGCTTTGAGATAGGTACGTCACACATGACATCAACAGCAATGATGTGTATATGGAGACAGTTGGTCAAGAAGAGAGACGCCGCCCCGGTGGCGCAGTGGTCTAAGCGATAGCATCCGATCATTCGTCCAAACGGAATCCGCGTTCGAATCCCGGTGAGGCATGGATGTTGTGTTTGTATTACGGCACAGGCTCTCTCCCTTCCTCCCTTCCCTGGAAGCAGCGACCCTAAATTAGAGACGGGCGACTGCTTATAGCCCATTGAGTTGCTCACGGTGGTCGTTAAACCTCCAATAAAAAAAAAAAAAAAAAAACAAGAAGACAGACAGGAAACATTGCGTCAGATCGCTGCAAATGCAAATATTTATTTCATTAGTTGCGCGTCACATTATTCAATCTAATCACCGCGCATGTCTCCGAGTGAGACCGTGGTTAGAGGCCGGTCGTTATTTTCACATGAATTTGTTCTGCAGCATGTTGTCTTCTTATTAAAATTCCTGTGTCAAACAATGCCCTCTAGTCAAGAGGGTGCAATGACGGTGGACAACACCAATTTGCATATCCCTTATCAGCCTCCAAAGAAAAATTTATTGTTTAGCCCCCGTTAATATGAAGACTTAGGAGTAATTGAATTTTTAATAAAAAAAGGAATTACCCCGATTAATACTTATAAGCGACCCCCTTTCGAAGCTGTGAAGAATCTGCATTATCCTATGGCATCCTGTAACTCTTCAGGGTCATGCCAGTATATTTCACCGAATCTGAATAAAATCCATTGCTGTACACCAAAAGCCCAATTAGGAAAACACCAAAATTTCGGAAAATCCCGTCTCAAAGGATATAGTTTAATTAAACCTTGTGCGGTTTATCTTTCCCTTCTTTGGGTAAGAAAACGGAACAAAAAATAACTGTATTGTTATTGAAATTAAGTTCCCTAAGGGAGATAAATGGTATCGAAAGAGAGTGTTTTTTTCTATCTTCACATGCAGTATAGTAATCCCGTATTTAATGTGAAAAGGTAACTGAATAAAACCTTTTTGTGCAAAGCTGATAACATTTATAAAAGCAACTAAAGCACAACACAAAACATTGTAGCACATTTTTTACGACCCCTGACAAAAAAAATGCGCAGACCAGCTGGTTGAGCATTAGTTAGCATTCAGTTACGAGTCGAAATGAGCAAAAGAAGTAATCTGACTGACTTTGAACGTGGCATCATAGTTGGCGTGTTGATTCGAATATATCCAAAATAGCCTGCCTCCTGTGCGTTTCACGAAAAGCCATACGATGTTAAATTAAATGGTGTGAATTGACGAAAAAATTCTGAAAATAACGGGGAGCAAATTTGCCGGTAGGTATCCGTGCTTTTCAGAAATTTCCGTTCTTAAAAGTGCCCGTTTATTTTAACTTCCGTAATTTCACAGAATTTCGGCAGTCAGAATTTCCGTTTTTTTTTTCCAGAAAAATCCATTTCAGGTTTTTCCGTATTTAAACTGAAATTCCACGAAACCGACGACCATGCATTTTTCAGCCCATTCCTCAGATAATTCAGCCGCTCCAGTCACGATTGAACTCGGGTCGCTTGAACAAGTAACGTACGCATTTAGCCACTGAGCCACGGACGCTTGTACGCCTTTAACTACTGAGCTTGAATACGCTTATAAGTATTATTCGGAAATTCGGGTCGCTTACATCGTGAAACAAAATGCGCGACAATGAATTTTTTTTTCACATTAATACGAGTGATTTAGTCCTTTTATTTTCTGTTGGAGCTTTTTTTTTCTGAATAGGTTTGTAATATTTTCATCTGTAGAACGACTTTTCACAAATTAAGCGTTTTCCATATATCATCATCATCATCATTGTCAACCATTATCAATCCACTGCTGGACGAAGGTCTCCCCAAGTTTCCTCCACAACGGTCTGTCTTGTGCCAGTCTCCTCCATGTCACCCCTGCATACTTTCGAATTTCATCCACCCATCTCCCATGTGGTCTTCTTCTGGGTTTTTTCCTGTCCCTTGGAATCCAATCTAAAATTTCGGCTGTCCATCGATGATCTGTCCTTCTGGCAGTATGTCCAGCCCATTGCCATTTCAGGGATTTAACTCTGATCATGATGTCTTCCACTCTAGTCATTTTTCTGATCCACGAGTTCCTCTTCTTATCTCTCCTGGTTACACCAAGTATGCACCTCTCCATGCTACTTTGAGTTGTCTGCAGCCTTTGTATGTCTCTTTTAGTTAAGGTCCACGTCTCTGCACCATACGTAAGCACTGGAAGGATGCATTGATCAAACACTTTTCTTTTAAGACATAATGGCATATTGCTCTTGAAAATTATGCTGTTTCTTCCAAAAGCTCTCCAGGCAAGTTTTGTACGCCGATTAATTTCTTCACCAATGTGACCCTCACTTGATATCTGCTGTCCAAGATAAACGTACGTGTCTGTTATCTCCAGCTTTTCTCCATCAATCGATAAATCTTCATTTCTTGTAAAAGCATTGAACATCACTTTTGTCTTCCGAAAGTTCATTTTTAATCCCACTTTTTTACTCTTGTCAGCAAGTTCCTGGATCATACTCTGCAGCTCTGATGGGCTAGTTGCAAAAATGACTACGTCATCAGCAAAACGAAGGTGGGTTAGATAATCTCCATTAATCTTTATCCCCTTGTTTTCCCAGCTCAGTGACTGAAAAACACCCTCCAATGTGGCATTAAAGAGCTTCGGAGATATGGTGTCACCTTGTCTCACTCCCTTTCCAATTTTTATGTGTGTTGTATTTTCAAACAGCCTAATCTTTGCACTTGCATTTTCATAGATGTTATTAATAATATTAATGTATGCATCTTCAATACCGCAGGTACGAAGCTAGTCAGAGAGGATGTGCCATAGGCAGCTAAACCACATAGATTAGCCAACATACTATTACATTTAAGCCAAAGAATTAACATTATATATACACTGATGACTACCCAAAATGCAACACCAAGAAGGAAGCATCCGATTGGCCGGAAATTCGCAGCATGTGTCGCCAGCGAAAGGACATGCAAACGATTAGCATTGCAGGGCATGTGCGAATCATGTGCGCCGGGCACGCCACCTAGAAGCATTATAAGAATGGTGCCCAGAAGGCGGGGTGTACGTAGTGGAAGTGTGTTGTGCTGCCTGACCTGTGTGTGGGAAGCTTCCTGATGCCTCTTCGCAGAATACGGCAGTCATTCCAGCACGTTTCGGAGTTCGACAGAGGACGAATAGTGGCTTGTCGCGATAGCGGTTTATCGTACCGAGACATTGGCGCCCGTGTGGGACGACATCCGGCCACAGTGAGGTGAGTATGGATTCGGTGGGTGCAAGAGGGACGGACGGACCGACGTGAGCGATTGCCGCAGCCGCTGCACACCACCGAACGAGAGGACCGGCATATTGTGCGGCGGGCATTGATGGCTCGCACCACCACGTCACGAACGTTAGCGCAGGAATTGGGATGTGTTGCGCAACAACCTGTGTCAGCACGTACCGTTCGACGTCGTCTTCAGGAGCGGGGACTTGTCGCACGGCGCCCATTGCTTCGATTACCATCGACGTTACACCACCGGGGAGTGCGGCGGCAGTGGGTCGTAGAACGCCGCACCTGGATTACGGAATGGTATGACATTGTCTTCTCCGACGAAACCCGCTTCTGCCTGCAACACCATGATGGTCGGATCCGCGTGTGGCGGTACTACGGCGAGAGATTGTATGACGCCTGCATTATGCATCGCCATACCGTTCAGTTGCCTGGCGTTATGGTTTGAGGCGCAATTGGATATGACACCCGCACCCGTCTGGTACGCATCGCCGGTACACTGAAAAGCCACCGCTACATCTCCTACGCTTCGGAGCCTGTAGTCCTCCCTTACCTGCAGGACCTGCCAGCGTCCACGTTTCAACAGGACAAAGCGCGCCCGCACGTGGCACGCATCGTGCAACAATCCTTCACGGCCCACCAGGTGTCACTGCTGCCGTGGCCCGCCTGTTCTTCCGATATGTTGCCCATCGAACACGTGTGGTCGCTGATCGGCAACCAAGTGGCCCGGCAAGCAACACCCGCGGCTACGCCTGATAAACTGTGGCAACGTGTGGAAGCAACCTTGACCGACATACCCCAAGCCCACATCCAAAGCCTCTTTTGTTCGATGCCGCGGCGTGTAGTGGCCGTTATTGCCAGCCATTGGGGCCACACGAACTATATATGACTGTGTGTTCCGCAAGTCGCACGGGCCTGTAAGCTCAATCATTTCATCTTTGTATCTGTTGTTATGTGTCCAGTAAATCTGGCTTTGCTATCTCGTGTCCTTCTTGGTGTTGCATTTTGGTTGGCCAGCAGTGTATATATATTAAAGAGCTGGTGCACAAAATAGGGCAGAAGAGAAGAAATACCTTGTGTCACAATGAACAAAATCCATACGATATGCTATCCACAATATCCTACCTCGCTACGGAACTTCAAAATTCGACAGACGATTGAAATTTAAAAGTTCTCAAGTACTCACACCAATAGCTCCTATTACTGTGATTTCTCGACATACGGATACGGAAAAAGTGAGACCTTAGTTTTTCCGTTAATATACGAAATAAATTTCGTAAAGTGTTCTGAAAATTCAGAAATTTCCGTTAACACATCTCTAAAACGATAATTTACCTTCAATATAAGAAAGAAACTGCGGAAAGGTTTCTGAAAATTCAAAACTTTCCCGTGGTGCGAAAAATCCGTGAATTTTAGGTTTCTTTCTGTCATTTTACGGTAATGGTTGTATTAGAAATATGCTTCGTTAATTCACGAAAGAAATGACGGAAAGTGGCTCGTGATTTTTAGTAACGTATTTACAGCGTAGCATGGATTTACAGGGAATGACGCCACACACAAATTCCTTGTGGACGAAAACAGGTTGTGTATCCGAGACGTCAAAGGCAAGAATCCTGCAAGCAAACAGATGGACAGCAATTCAATGCAAAATTCAAGATTGGTGTACCAAGGGTCATCTCCGACTGCACTATGTATCGGACCATGTGGCAAATGGGCGGCAACAGGCGATGACCATATCCAGTACCGATATTGTCAGTGCGTAATAGTAATGCGAGCCTCCAGTAGGTGCGGGAGCATCGACCTTGCACCGTTGAAGACTGGAGAAAGGTCAAGTAAGACTGAAGAATCCAAGTTCCTTCAGCATAATGCTGACGATAGGATATGAATTTGGCGTAACCAACGTAAGGCCATGCGGCCATACTGTCAGGTGTCAATAGGTGTTCAGTGGTGAACTCCAAAGCGTATCTGAACATCTTTGCCGACACAAAATTCATCTCACCCTGTCTACAGATTTTCCTCAAGCAGATGAGCAAGTCCATCAGGGTAGCACAGCTGCTCACAAAGCTCATATTGATACCCAATGTTTCCAGGAACATGGTAATGAGTTTTCCTAACTTAGTTGTCCTGTCCCCGGATTTAAACACCATCCAGCAACTCTGGTATAAGGTGTAAAGGCCTGTTTGCTGAAAGACTATTACAGCAACTGCTCTTCTCAATCATTTCCACATTGTACAAAAGTCCTAAATGACTCTTCTAGCATCTCTCTATTTCTCTTTCTGTACAAGTATATTACGGAGTTCGACGATGGAGCACGACTTCGGCATGGATCGGGGAATGCTGCGTTTCATGTCTGCCAGGAGAGCTCACCAAATGCTTGAACACGTTTGTGAAACCTTTGCTGTACAATGAGAGCTTTGCGTCACGTGTCTTTTGAAAAAGTCCAATGCCATCCTTACACACGGTTACCATTTAAGACAAGACGTCTTCAGAAGCAATACAAAGGTATAATCTAGCTGCAACAGTGTGATCATAGGACGCGCACCTTTACGAGGGGACCCAGTGATGTCCGTGAGAACAATTCCAATAGCACGATATAACGGTTGTCTGCCTGTGTCCGTACAACCGAGCAGTCTAGCTGCACCTGTTCATCTTCTTACAGCGGTCGTCGAGCGATCGCTTCGAATTGCGGGCTTCCACTTGTCATCTAGCATCTCACTACAGCAAGCACTGTTCACTCTTGAACCTTCCTACTGATAATGATCCAGTATTAGCCCTTGTGAGTCTCGGAAACGAATGTCCAACAATTTTCTAACTGTGGATTAGGTTTTGAACAGTTTTTGTGCGGTGCTCTCAGAATTAAACTCCATTTCAAACTCTGACCTATACCTTCTGACTCCTAATGGTGGATATATGTTTCGTCTCCACTGATAATTCTTTACAAAAAAGTGCCACGTTCGTTATCATAGAGCGTCCAAGAGTATCGGCAGATGTTCAAACGATTGCGTCTGTACACTTCTGTGAGAAAAAATTTTGAACTCACTTGCACAGACGTTACGAAAAGTAAGCCTGTTATGGATAATTTCACAGGAAGAACTATGACTAATTAGTGTATGATCTGCCACGGACTTGTTCAGCGTTGTCATCAGTGGACTTGGACAGAGAGCCAGCGCCTCTTTCATGCGTTACACTTAAGTGACTATTTGGGATCTTAAAAATGCATTCGTAGACATTTCACTGAGTTAAAACACTGTTCCTGTATGGGGATGGATTTCAGCTCCTGGTACATCTTCAGCCCACAAAAATGTATCACTTTATCTGGTGCACATGGGAACTGGCTAGTCTATGTTAGGGGCAAGACAGCAATACAAGAAATGACAGATCAAGGTAAAACATCCACCACAGTAACGACAATGGCATTTCATCTACAAACACTGAAGCAGCAAATAATTCGGAACACCTACCTAATAACGGGATGGGTCGCCCTAGCCCTTCGAAACAGCCTCGATTCCATGTGGCATAGATTCAACCGTGTGTTGATATCATTGTACAGGTATGTTCAGCAAAGCCGATGTGATATCTAGGACGTGTCTCACACATTATATGTCTCATTTGGAATTTGTATATAGGTACTGAGCATGGAAAGCTTTACAAGGAGTCCTTTGTTTTATGTATTCTGTCCAATTCCTACAAAGTAGCCTTGCAGAAATTTCGATTAGGAGAGATGAAACTTTTGTCTCCACATTCCTTACCTTGCGGAGATATGTTTCTTGGGTACGCATTAAAAAATATTCACCAAAATTTTTGGCAGCGTTTTTTCACAATATGGTGGTCGTAAAGCGAACAGTATTTATTTAATTTACAAATTTCTCGTTAACGGCTAATCCTATATGAAAATTTATAAGAATGAAAGTTTATCCATTTGTAAATTGCTTTTAAATTTGGACCTTCCTGAAATTGCCATATATCTAATAATTGTCGAGATAAATGAAAAAATGAGATGGTTTAAATCATGATCTGTAAAATGTTATTTGATTACTCATTATTTTGTTTTACATTTCTTGTTTAACATTTTTTGCCCAATTTTAATCGAACGGTATCAGTAGTTACAATGTGTTAAAAACAAATGCATATATTAGTTTTTCTCTTATGTAAAACCTATTTTGTTTAAATAAAGTTGTGCAATCCATCGATTGTCACACATTGCCTTTGTACGCCTGCAATAATTTGTGCACTCGGCCATAATTTTTCAATATACTACATGTGTGAATGCAGCACTTGGAACATGTGTAATTCATCACGAACTCTTTTGACACTTCACGGAAACACTTTCATGGTAAAGAATACCATCTTTCTCACCATCCCCCATCGTCGTGGATAAGGAAACTTCTACTGTATATGTTGAGAATATTTACGTTTTGCTGTATTAATTAAAAGGGCCTCATTAAGTGGTCTTTTACTTTGGAGGAAGTTGATTGTAGGGATTTCAGTTTGCATGTACAGTTCTTCAGGAAGTAAAGTTTAGCTCCCTCACCCTGAGGAGAAATGTTTCGACAGTCTTCTTCTGAAGGAGTGGATATTTCTCCAAAATGCGCCACGACACAGAATAATGAAAATGTTTAGGAATGAGAGTTCCTACATTTATGTATGATCGGTGGAGGTCCTCACACTTAGTGTAAATCCTAATTCGCCCGCTTGCTTTTATGGTGCTGCCAGCGTAACTTTTAAAACTAATAAGTATATGCAGGTTGTAAATCGGGCAAACACTGCATAGTTGCTGCGTAAGGATACTCAGACACTCTCCAAAATTTTGAGCTCAGTTCTTCGGCATTCTTACCCCTGACATGACGTCGACCATCAAAGAAGCATTTTCGATAAGTCCCGGCTTGAAGGACTAATCTTTGGGAAATAACAGAATTTCAGTTTCATTTAATAACGCATGATTGACAGCTTTCCCTAAGGCTTCACCGCAGAAAAGGCACAAGTTTGGAATTAAGCCTTGCATGAAAATGTTTTCTATTTCCTTTCTCCTTCTTTAAGCTATAGTGAATTATATTATCTTATGTGATAACAGAACACATTATTGCTGTATTTCTGTTTTCATTGTGTCAGCTTTGCGTGTATTAAGAGAAGGAAGGCACTCGAGATACTATCAGAAATTTTCCTCTTTCTATGAAAATGTCCCCTCTCGAAACTCATATTACACACTCACTCCATGTTCCAAATCTTTTTTGAGTGTTCAACTTCCAACTCCTTCGTCAGGTGAGATATTAGTCAGAAAGTTGCGCAATTTTACACTGGCCATTACACTATATGGATTGTCATGCTGCTGCAAAATATCATTATTTTCATTCATTGATTGTCTCTGTCTCTACATTCTGTAGTTTTATATATACTACTGCTTCATAATGATCCATAACGCCCCTGTTTGTAATGGGACAAAAGAGAGTAAAATTAGATAGCACTCCATGGAGGATGGTCTGCCTTCCCCTCTCCTTTTGTTTATTCAAAACAAATTTGCATGGAAGTTTATTTGAAAATTTTGTGTTCCCTTTCGCAAGCCATCGCGAGACACTATTGATTTTCCAGCTGTTTATCTTGAAAAGGTACCATCATTATATGGTGACTACCTTTTGTACCAGAAAGATCAGATGTGTCTTCAAAATTGAAGTTATCGAATGCAGCTATTGCAAATGGAACCAGATGAAAGGAACTTGGCATTGGAATAACTTGTTTCTTCGATACTGATATGGGGTGAGAGGAAATAGGAATAATATTCTGCAAAAGGTTATTGTAGTATATGAATAGTTCACAACGTTTGAGTGACTTGGTCAGTGCTCAGCTTTAACATTTATCATATGCAGTGTGAGCAAGCATTACTTGTAAAGTGACTTTTTAGCAAGTCTCTTGTAAAGAAAAATCGTTCTTATGTTATCCGTTTGTTCGTCCGTCCTTCGGTATGTCCTTACGTATTTCCATCGGTCTGTGGACACCATATCTCTGCAACTTTATTGCTTGTTCTTATTTTTTGCAATGTTTCAGGAGTCAAATTATATGAGAACACCATATAACGCTCTTTCACTTTGTTACGGTATAGCCATATTCGTCCATGTTATACATGTTAATTGTACTGTCTTCGGATTCCGTGGAACGTTGTACTTCAGCCAATGTAGAACCATGCCCTAACTCAATCAGTAGCTGATGAGTTCTGTTATCCTCATTAAAGACTTACATTTTACGTGGTTCTGTTATGTTTTTGACGTCCATCACTGTATAAGAATTTCCTCTCCCATCTTGAACGTAGAAATATAATTATTTTGCCATGCAAGCGTTATGATAATCTAAACGTTGCAGCAAATAGTCTTTCGCTGTAATCAATGCTTGCTATAAGCTCATATACCTCATCTTCAAAACGAAAGGCAGATGTTTAAAGTTTGTTAGCTGAGTTTTCTTCACACACACCCTGGACTTGCTGCTGCCCTTCTCATAGTGTTACTTCCCATATAATACATTTCAGACTTGACAGTGAAATGATCTTTGTTGCAGCTTAATGCGGTACTGACGTCTTTCTATAGATACTTTTAAATTCCCGAACATCAGTCCTATTTCCACCTACTTCAGTCTCTTCCACTTGACCGATTCTGTGTATTAGGTGTGCAACTTAACTCTCGGTAACAGGCACGACACATTGACAGCAAATTATAGCAAATCGAGTACGTACCTAATCACGGAAATAATCCCCGTCGTGTTGGATGCATTTGAGCCATCGATCAGGGAGCTGCCGAATGCCACTGCGGGAAAAAACGGCTGTTTCGAGTTGATAAAGTCATCAATACTTGTGTGGACCTCCTCGACAGAAGTGAAGTGCGTATCACTCAGGTGATGTTGAAGGGAGCGAAAGAGGTGATAATCTGACGGGACGAAGTCTGGAGAATACGCCGGGTGGGACAAAATCTCCCATCCAAGGTCGATGATCGTGTTTAATGTCGTTTTCGTGGTGTGAGGACGCGCGTTATCCTGAAGCAACAGGACCGACTTTCTGCCCTTTGCCCGTGTATGGCCTTTTCGCCTTCATTGCGTCACTCACACGAATGCGTTGCTGACAATAACGATCAGCATTGACTTTTTCACCAGGTTTGAGCAACTCATAGTGTACGACACTGCGCTGATCCTACCATATCCACAGCAACAACTTCCTGGCATGGATATTCGGTTTGGGGGTACTGGCGTAGGTTGACCTGGATAAAACCCCGATTTGCGCAGCTTAGGATTATTGCAGAGGATCCAAATCTCATCACAGATCAAAATGTTGTGGAGGAAATAATTCTTCTTGAATCTGGACAGCAAGGACACAGCAACATCGTATCGCGTAGACTTGTTCGCAGCTATGAGTTGGTGGGGCACCCAACGGCCCTCCTTGTTAATCCGTCCAAGCTTGTGCAGGCGCTTTGCAATGGCTTGCCTTGTTACTCCGAGTTCCTGGGCGAGCTCTTACTGTGTGCGACAGGGATCCGCGTCCAACAGTCGTTCCAGTTCCTCATCATCAACTTGATGTGGATGTACCGGACGTTCTGCATCACGGAGATCGAAATTTCTCTGCTTAAACCACTGGAACCACTTTTTACACGTACTGTAGGACACAGAAGCCTCACCCAAAGCAGCACAGATCATTTGCTGGGCTTTCGCGGCACTTTTTTCAGCTGAAACGTGAACAGGAGGCAGTGACACAAATGTTGCTTTTCGAACGACACTGCTTTCACCGTCAACTTTCGTTCCTTCTCTCACTACAGCTGTGAGCGGTTACGGTTGCCTGGAAAGCAGTTGGATGGCGCTGCAACTAGCCATTATCGCACACAGCTATTTGCATTTGCCGACGTTCTATGATCACTTGCGGTTAGGGGCCAAGAATGAAGTTGCACACCTAATATGTGTATTCTATTTTCATTTAATCTTGCTAGTGTTTTAGCCATTGTGTATGTTTTGTAGCACTCATTCGACCAAATTCAGGAGTTGTTCGCCTTCCGGTTTGCTTTTAGCATATACTATGTACACGGTGCTACATCAACATTGTGTCTGAAATCTGAGTCCCCTTTTCTCGCAAGAGCGATACATTACAGTTGATTCCAAGTTTTTATTTTATTTCATAATGAAACAAAAAATTAAGGTGCAAGCTTTATTTCAATAAGACTTTTTTTAATTTTAAATTGATAACTGTTGAAGTTATCGGAACTTTGCAAAAGAGCACCTGTAAAGATAAATTTAAACTGAACAATTTTTGTTCTTTCAATTTTTCGCTTAGTATCAGCAGTTAACGAGAAAATTCTAAATTTGGTAGCTACTGTTTACTATACATCCGCCATTTTGAAAAATGGTTACGAAAGATTTTGCTGTACATTTTTAATGCATACCCAAGATTATTCTTTTCTTCTGAATGTAAGGAATAAGAGGGAAATGTTTCATCTCTCCAAATGGAAATGTCTACAAAACTACATTGTAAGGACAGCACTAATTGTGTGTGTTTATCTACTTGTTATAAGTGCAAGGATATTCATCGGTCCAAAGTCTTTCTATAGTTTACCGGATGCTAGCAGTTTCTAGCAAGAGACAAAGAATCTTTTCAAAAAGATTTTTTGTTCAAGACTAACGATGGGATTTAATTCATAGCTCAAATGACAAGATTTATTTCGCCATCGATAAATGAAAAGGTTTTACCAATCGATACATGAAGATATATTTCCTTAGAATATTCATAAGATGCAAGACAAATGACTAAATTTGTTTTGTAACTTTCTTCCCGGGTTCCCTCGATTAACTCCTTAGGTTTTTCCGAAGACTTTTGGCGGAAATTTTGCGTCATCTTTATAATTTGAGAAATATATCTTCCTTCGTGAAATATAGACAGCTACTCTTTTATAACCATGCGTTCCCTAATCAGATATTCTTCGCGAAGTTCAAATATGCCAAGATAAAATATGCGATCGCATCCTATTCCTCTCGCTTCTAAACATTTGAAGCAATTTTATCTTGAGGCATACGCGGAGATCCATTACTTCCATTTTTCGAATGTAATATGTGAGCTTTCTCGTTCTGTCTAACATATGTTTCGCGATTAAAAATAATTAACTGAATCAGCCTCTCGAAATGGTGAAGAAATCTAAACGCAGTATGTGACTTTCTGTCTTCCCACATCAAAAAGCACCATATAATTATTATGCATGAAATGTGTATGACTTTTCCACATTTTTACATATTCAAAAGCTAATTCTCCTGTGGAATGAACTTTGGCTTCTTTTTGAATTGTGTGCAAATTATATACACCTTAGAGAATAAAATCACTCCATAGTACTACATATTTTCCTCAGAAATTTCTTTTCTATTCTCCTTTTTCGAAAGGCAATTTACATATCTAACAGCGACTTGAACATTCATTTTATGTTTTTGGGCATTTGGAACATTTAATAAGCACTTCAATAAATGACTTTTTAAATAGAACTTTTTCAAAGAACTGCAGAGAAAAAGCTATTATGTTCTAGGGAAATCATTTTAGAAACGCTTAAACAATGGCAGAAAAATGTCTCAATTTTAAATTAACGCGGTGAAATTTATAATTTCTAGGAAAGTAGGAGAAGAAATAACGCTGGTATTGTTCTTTTTTAAGAAAGAAAGCATGCTTGATGTCTTCCCCTTCAAATTGCAAGAATGAGTTACGTAAAGCTAGCCAACGTTCTTTGAGGTGGGCAAGATCCTTGTTCGGCTTTCATATGCAAGTGCATTTAATCAAATAAAGCATGTTGAGATATATATACTTTGGTTGGGAATTAGTGAAATTATTCTAGTGGCAATAATTGGATTTCTTATTGAAATTTACAAATTCCCGTTGACTGTTTCAAGAACAAATACCACATCGATTAGCGACTCCTGTCTTGCAAGTTCCAATACATCAGTGAGTCGTACAATGTCTAAAGACAAAGTTGCCAAAACTACTTATGAGAAATGTGAGAAGCCGTTTCTATCAAAATCACGGTAATACACTGCCGGACAATTGCTAAGGACGGATGACAATAGCAACGATAGCAACCATAAAATGGAAGGCAGGAAAATGTGGAAATTAGCATAAGTGCGGGATACAGTAAGACGTGTTGTGCGTATGCAAATTTTGGATTGCCGAACTTGTTCGTGACGTCATAGCGCTGATAAGAGATATAAAGGATTTGACGCGTATTGACCGTTGTTGTTCAAACGCAAAGTTGAAAGGGAAAGAATCAATTGACGAACTTGCAATTTTCAGTATGTCTTCCCGACATCACCTGGATGATTTTACGCGTGGCCGTATTATTGGCAAGATTGAAGAAGGGCGAAAAATAACAGATGTTGCCAGGGAGTTCGACGTCAGCCACAGTGTTGTTTCAAGGCTTTGGAAATCATTTCAAACAAATGGAGAGTGTAGCAAACGTCACGGGGAGGTCGTGTTCGCAGTACGACACCTGCAGAAGATCGGTACATAGTGCTATCAACAAAAAGACACCGGCGCAGCACAGCTAGTGAGGTAGCAAATCAGTTATGGCTGCTACTGGCAAGCTGATCTCCCGAAAAACTGTCGCCAGACGTTTGCATGAAGGAGGACTATACGCCCGCCGTCCTGTTGTGTGCATTCCATTTTCCAGACGTCACCGTACCGCCCGTTTGCAATGGTGCCATCAACATCGCAATTGGACTGATAACGACTGGTCTGCCGTCCTCTTCTCAGATGAGAGTAGATACAGTCTATCGTCTGATTGTCGACGACAACTGATCTGGCGTGATAGTGGTACTGCATATTGTCCAGCAAACATACAGGAAAGGGACTGATATCCGACATGTAGTGTCATGGTATGGGCTGGCATCATGATCAATGGCCGTATGTCCCTCTATGTGCTTCCAACTGGGACTATGACTGGCCAACGATACAATAATGATGTTCTGCTACCTCATGTTCGCATTTTCCGTGGTGCTGTCGGTGATAGATTCATTTTCATGGACGACAACGTAACATGTCATCGAACAGTCGCTGTCCAGGAGTGTCTTGAGAGCGAGGATATTCAACGCCTCGTATGGCCAGCACGTTCTCCAGATCTGAATCCCATTGAAAATGTGTGGGATGCTTTGGGGAGGAGTCTTGGTGGTCGCCAATGCCCTCCAATAAACAAGGGCACCCTCATCCGTGCACTGACAGAGGAATGTGATAAATTAGCCCAAAAGCTGCTTGATAATGTTGTGCAAAGCATGACACGACGTGTGGAATCTTGCATCGCCCTCCATGGTGGCCATATCCCGTATTGACATCTTACGCCGGAACGCCTGCGGACGGTAATTGCATTTTTTTACGTGTACGTATTCTGCACAAAATTGCCTGTTTGTCCCTTGAACACGTTCCAAAGTCTTCTGGATTTCAGAGCACAATAAATTGTCTTTCTTGTAATGTCCTGGCATTCTGACATTATTTTATTTCGTTTGGCATCCAACCACACTTACTTTTTTATGTGCTATGTAGCAGTTTATGATCCGTCCTTAGCAATTGTCCAGCAGTGTATTAAGTAATTTTCTGTATAAAAGGCAACATGAAAACGCTGACGTTGAGTCACCTTACTTCATTCAAATGCCAAATTAATAATTAATTTTTTGATTCAGCAATTTGATATTTAAACGAAATATAAGTTTGTTGTTTCTCGAAGAAATGCTGTTCAGTTTTACTTATTCTGATTTCTCTTCCAAATCAGATTTCTGACAATGTCTCTTCTTGAACTTTGGAGTAAAGTGCAAGTAAAAACCTTTCAGAAAAAAAACTGTAAAAACACTAATCTGTGCTTTTCAGCATCTTACTACTGTTAATAAGATTTTTCCTACAGTTCCTCTTTTAAATAGCAAACCCAACCACAAATAAATGTGCCCACTGAGTGAAGATGAAACCTAGGTTTAAATACACAAACAGTGCCAAAAAGTTTCATCCTTTTACCGAAAATTACTGATGACATTGAATTTTACTTCTTTCCTTTAAAGAAGCTTTTAATTTCATAAATGCATGTTAATTATTAGTCTGTCTTGTTTTCCTCCTTTTTAAAAATGTGTTCAAAAATGTGTTGAACTTACCACAATGGGTAGAATGCTCTTTATGATATCTTTTACCACGAAAGTCCATGCAACTTGTCTATTCATCTTGCGAAGTCGCAATATCACAAATGCTGGAATTCTAAGGCATCATCACTTCTATACAGATATAATTTAAAATAATACACTGTGAAACACTGAAATCGCAGCACCTAGAAGAATTCAATGGAAAATCACGGCCAAGAAAGTTCAGAAGGTCAGGAAGACAAGATAACGGTTTATGAACAAGTATAAGTGTTACAAATACATGATTACACGAGAAACATACAACGAGAGGAAAATATCTGTCAACCATAAGTAGTATAGACTTTATTATGTCGTAGAATTAGATGCTGGAATCACTGAAGTTTTTGTTTATAGTAATGTAGTTGATTCACATCATGTAGGTGACACTGTCGCTTCACTTTTGACAGCAAAGCGAGACGCAAGACCAAATTAATTTGTACAGATCTGTACAATGCACCGACCTTCCAGTAGAAGAATTTAAGTGGTTATCTGATATAGATATTTCAGATTTTAACGTAGAGACACTACTAGATGATTCGTATTATGGATGTATCTAAGAAGTTGACCTTTTCTATCCAAAAGCCATACATGATGGGACAAATTGTCTGCCTTTAGCGCCAGAACACATGCATTAATCATACGAAATGTTATCAGACTATAAAAAAAAATGAAATGTTATCAGACTTACAGCAATCTCAATACCAATGTAATGCCGCAAACGGACATCAAAACACACTGGGCTACGCATCCTAGAATAGAATTGCAGATCCCTGTCAGATTGCGGCAATTAACCACACTATCTGGAACTGGGAAGTGTTTTTCAAAGAGTCTGTTGTCTGCACTGATTGCAGGTGAGACCGGAGCAGAGTTGGGAAAAATCGTACTTGAATTAATCGGTAACGCATTACAGCGTAATGGTAGTGGGAACAAGAACTTAGCGTTACCATTACATGGTAATGGTGAACTGGTGATGTGAATTACATGGTAATTGTAATGACATATAGCAGTTACCCATTATAATCGTAATGGTTAATGGTTAACTATATGTTGGTAATTACCCAATAACATATGGGTAACAATACAACGTGAATAAACCACCAACCAGTACACCCTTACATGTTGTGTAGGTTATTTGACAATTGTTCCACCCTCGGACCTCAAATGCGTGTATGGAGATTGTACGTGCATGACATGTGTAGTTCTCCCATCTTCGCCGTAAGTAAAGTGATTTGCGCGAAATAATACATATGAAGTAAGTACGAATGGGATGTTTATTTCTGTTAGAGGTACTCATTTCGTCCATCTCCAGTACAGTATTCTCGTTCATTACGTACGTTTCATTGTCCAAAATAATTACCCCACTGTAGCCACAAGCACATTTTAGCACTACACTCACAGTTCAGCAACTCAGGATGCACTGCCGAATATTACAGAAATTTGCAAACTCTTGACATTTTTGCCGTATTTCTCAAGTGTTGTTGTCCATTACTTGTACTATACGAACACTGGAGTAGCGAGCAACTGACTCCTTTATATATATTTCACGATGGGACCTGAAACTTCTGGAATATTCTTGATTTACATAAAGCTCTCCAACTTCCCACTGCGCGATCATTCTGGAACATTCCAAAACGTCTAACCCATTCTTGCCGCTTCTAGAACATTCTACACGACACTTCGGCCTCTGTATGCTATGTTACATGGTCGACTTTTGTAGACATAGCTTTTGGCACACGTACATTTCTATAAACTATTAGTATGTAATTATTATTTGCAAATTGTGTAATTCCATTACCAAATAATTCCATGGCGTTTGAATGGCATTATTAAATAAATGAATTATATCCTCTTCATTGTAATGCATTATAGATTAATTCCATTTCCTTGTGCAAACCATACATGGGATTACCTTGTAATGCATTACAGATTAATTCCATTACCTTGTGCAAACCATACCTGGGATTACCTTGTAATGCATTACCTGTTACTGCATTACCTTGTAATGCATCACACGTTAATTGTAATCTGTACTTCCACTACTTTGTAATGCATTCCTGCCCAACTCTGGTCCGGAGATGGTATCAGAATATGTCCCGCGCATGTACATTCTACTGGTGAGAAATGCCAGGACCCAACTGGACAGGGGAGTATGTCGATACTACCACCGAGACATTCTCGGGAGGCGTTCAAGGTATATGAAACAAGGGATTACGAAAGGGATTGCTTTCGTAACCCCCTGTTTCAGAAAGATGAATACCAAGTAACAAAAGGGATTGCTCCGGGCTCCTGGATGTCTGCCACATATTGCCAAACGGTAAAATTGCTTCTTCCGGACAAATACGGCTACCGAAACAGATCACTTCCCTGCACGTAACCGCCGTGGCTCGTGCCACATGCTACTCGATGATGTTGTCATGCACCTCGATGACCACGTCATCTTCATCTCCTCTCTTGTGTCCAGTAATTATCGGGTTCCAGGCAGAAGCGGTATTTATCGTTTTAAATCACACAACACAGCTCCGCATCACAATGAACTCGAGAGTGTGTCCACTCTAGACGATGATGATAATGGACATCATCGGTTAGTGTGCATGCCAGACAATGGACGCCGTGCATGCAGATCCGTTTCCACCAGCAGGAGGGACATGATTTGTCATTTTACGATGTGACCTCTAGCCGATGTCCTCCCTCTAGTGATGTACGCTAACATGGCTGTAGCTACGTTGTAGCAAGGCCGTATAGAAAATACAAGGCCATGACATCACAGAGAAAAGTTCTCATATTTAGTGACGTCATGCTGAAACCAAGGCTCCGGATTGGTTTACAATACTGTCGTGTATGACCTCAAATACGACACCGACGAATCAAGCAGTGTAACCTGAGCTTGAAGTCACAAACGGAGGGAACTCATCTATTTAATGCCATGGCCCTTTACTTTCTATACAGTTTTGGTTGTAGTCTCATCGCCAAGTTGCCCACTTTCAAACAGAAGGACATGGGTTCGTTATAGCAACAACTGATGTCAGCATCGATGTAATGTGGGACTATCCCGACCCACATGTTCAGCTATACGGTGCATAGCTCACACGCAATCTCAAAGTCCCTTTGCTGTCCATAGGACTAGAAAACGTGTGGCCTGTACATGGTCTCTTGCTGTTTTTCCAGAAATAGGTCACTGGAATATGGAAGATTGTGAATGGTTACAAAGAAGCACTAAGATTAACGAAGAGAGAGTTATCGGCACTTTGCAGTATCTCGTATAGTTTTCACCCGCTGCGAAGGTATAGACGATACCACTTGTATCCTAAGGCGACTTCAGATGATTAGTACGAACCGACATAGTGGAGAATGTCAGACTAGGGTGATGCAGAAAATGCTCCAGAGGAAGAGAAAATGGGTTGGCGAAAAAACTGATGATTATATTAGTAGCGGAGGGTCCGAAGGCTTAACGTACCCATCGGACTCGCGTCGACGATTCAGCGGTTCAAAACACCTCAACCCATCTGGAATTGATCCCGTGACCATCTAGTTTGAATGCTGCTGCTCTAACCAGTAGGCCACTCGCATCCGTTTTAACCAAGAAATGTGCACGTTCGGGCTTATATTGGATACCTCAGTGGCCTCCTTGGCACAGTAGTGGAAGTATTTGCATATCCGGACATTACGTTCCTCCTTCTGATTCCAAACGAATCTTCTACGAATCAGCTAGCTGCTTCTCTATGTTGCTGTTTCGTTCTCACAGACTGTACATATAACGAATTAAAGAACAGGGGAAGGTATGTTGTGCTTTATTCTCTTGCGAGTTTTAGGAGAATTGTTTTGCCAGTAGGCAATTGTCTGAGTTCCAGAGTAACAGCGAGCAAGAAATTCGCTACAAGAAATTCAGAAACATTTGATTCTTATGAGTTGTCACGTAATAGGTTTCATTAGCAAAATTCTTCAGCATCAGGGATTCTGAATTCATATCGGTTGCACAAGTACTAGTAAACTTCTTTTTTTTAATTTATTTCAGGGTTAAACAACCACCATGAACAGCTTTAGTGATTATAAGCAGTCGTCTGTTCCTAATTTGGGGCCACTGGTGCCATGGAAGGGAGAGAGTCAAAGCTGTAAGAGAAACACACCACTCACGCCTCATCAGGAAGTCGAACCCGGGTACATCTCGGACGAACAATGATAAGCTCGCGCTTCGACAAATGAGCCACGGAGGCTTGAAGCACATTTCACATCCGGCGTTTGGGTTTTAAACTACCCAGAAGTTCCCTAGTACTGTAATATTTTGCAGAACCAAATACTGGGAAAGTAAATTCAGCTTCTGATAGCAAAGGAATCTTGTATTGTACAAGTTTTGTTGAATCTTTTGGAATTGGCAAAGTTTTTATGACGTCACGCAGCGATTTTCCTCATCACGCCTGCCACTCCAAAAGATATTCCATTATACAGAGATGCGACATATCACGGAACTGAAGACCAATGAAATATGAGCGTGAAGTCGCGTTATATCTAATCCACAAAACAAAAGTTCAAAACAAGGAATTTAAAGATCGTGGTCCTTGCTGCTTAAGATGTGTATGCTGGCCATGCTAGTTGTGTGTCTACAAGGAACTGGTAACTATGGAATTTCTGGCGAAGTGTTTAAATGCTCATAAATATTTCTGTGACCAGAAATATGTGTGAAAACACAGGTATGAAAGGTGAGTTCTATGAATCTGAGTTTATAAACAAATACCATCAGTCTTTTATCTTTGTTTGACTCAAATTCAACCTAGAAGGATCAGCTGTCATTCCGACGAAAGGTAAGCTTAGCGTGTACTTTTTTTAATAAGTCAAAAAATGGTATATTAATTGTTTTAATGTCGGGCATAGTAGCACTTTATTTCTTGCTTTCCTTTGTGTAAACTTTTCCCACTAAGGGGCATAATATCTGTAATTGCAAATGTCGCGACACAACCGTTTATAAGAAACGGATTGGAAAAAATTGTTCTGTGTATTACGCACTCGTTAAAATTTTTAACACGTTTTGCGATTTTTTTCTGCATGTCTTTCGGCTTGTAGATCGAAAGTATAATTGTAATTGTTTCCGTATTGCCACATCTGTAAGATAGATATTGTACAAAAAATGTTGGACGGAGGTATTCATAATGATGGTTTTCCAGTTTGTTTTCTTAAGTAGACTGTTAAATTTTCTACCAAGGTGGCCAAAACATAGAGCGTATCTGAAAATATTACGTTGTATTATTTTCTGTCAGTGACAAAAATATCTCCGTCGTCTACTAATTTAGTTTTCTTCATTTGGTCTCACATATTTGTGAAATGTTGTGAAACGTTCTGTTAGTAAATTTGAGTCATTTCTTAAATAGCATGATCATTTCTCCTGAGTCGTGAGGGATTTCTGAACTGGTAACATAATTGATAACTGAGTGCGTTTTATTTTTCATCAGAACAGTTCCTAGTCCATGTAGCTCTGGTTCACCTGTATGGAAGAGAAATATAATTACGAGTCAAAGAAAACAATGTAATAACTCTGACCAGCTCATCAAAGCACCTTTCTTTTCGCTTGTTCTCTTTCCTGGCGAATGTTGACTAAAAGGAACAATATAAAACCATTCTGAAATGTTTACTACTGCTATTGTCTATTAGTATTAGATTCTCAATATAGTATAACTATTCAATATACTAATGATCCGAATTTCTTGGCCGTAGAATACGCCAAGCATTAGTAAAACCATTCTAAAAGGTTTACTACTGCTATTGAGTATTAGTATTAGATTCTCAAAATAGTATAACTATTCAATATACTAATGATCCGAATTTCTTGGCCGTAGAATATGCCAAGCATTAGTAAAACCATTCTGAAAGGTTTGCTACTGCTATTGACTATGTGACGTACCTGCCAGCAGGACGCACACGACATAAAGGCAGATAGGAATCAGAATAATCGTCTGCGTAGCTCAGTTGGTAGAGCGACTTGTTCCGGAATAAGCGGCCTCGGGTTCGAATCCCGGCGTAGACCAAAAATGACGGAGAAATTTACTTCGTTATAATGGCGCCCGAACTATCCGGATGACCCGGCCGTTCAAAATCTCGCATTGGTGTGATGTTATTTCCACACCGCGAGACAGGAAAAATCAGAGAATTCCTTCTCCAGCGCTTTGAAAAATAAAAAAGTGTGATGTTGCATTCCACACAGCAGATTGACTGGGAGTTCTCAAGTGCACGTTCTACAGTGGATGGCTGCCTGCAACGATTAATGGTCACGGCTGACCCGTGGGCCATGCCCCCGGCCCTCTTTCGGGGGGAGATGTGACGTACCTGCCAGCAGGACCCACACGACATAAAGGCAGATAGGAATCAGAATAATCGTCTGCGTAGCTCAGTTGGTAGAGCGACTTGTTCCGGAATAAGCGGCCTCGGGTTCGAATCCCGGCGTAGACCAAAAATGACGGAGAAATTTACTTCGTTATAACTATTAGTATTAGATTCTCAAAATAGTATAACTATACTAATGATCCGAATTTCTTGGCTGATCATCAGTATGGTTATACTAATTTGAGTACAATTGCTGTACAATTCCTGCTTATTAATCAGTATTAGATTGTTGCTGATGAAATGTAGGATTATGCAGGCTCGTGCAGCTGGGAAATAATTCAGTAATTGAAACATCGCGCAATTTGACTTGTGATATGCAAACTTAAAGCACCAATAATGCGCTGGTCGTTTTGTCAGTGACATCAGTTCTAAGAGGATTGTGCTACAGTGAAGAGGACGAAGGATCAAAACCAAATTGATGCCATTTTCTAATATGAGTTTAAACTTGGACACACACACACACACGCAGTGCATCGGAGTCAACTCGGAAAATCAATATAGCATTTGAAGAAGGCAACCTTGTTAATGCGAACAGATCAGAAGGATCTATCGATGATCCGGAGTTGGGGGACTTCATTGGATCCGTTCCACATGAAACAGTACGGAAACTTGGCGAGAAACTCAAATTACTATATGAAACCATTTCCCAACATTTAACGTTCATAGGCAAAGTGAAGATGTACACTGCTCGACATAGAAATTGTCCCACCCAGAAGGAAGTGTGCTACAAACATGTAAATAGCAGGGCGGGTGTACGCACTCGAGACATTCAAATGATGTTAATCAGGAGCCGATGGCATCACACGTTCGTGAGATAAATGTTCCAGCAGCAACAGGGATGAAAATGTGTGGTCGCAGGTGGAAGTGTGACGGATGTTTCAGATATATTGTTTGTGCTGGAAAACTCTTCAGTGAAGGCCGAAAATGTCGGGTACAGGCCGTTGGCAGGTTTAGCGCCATTTGGGTGCGTTTCAGAGAAGAAGAATTGTATGCCTGTGCAAAGCGGGATGGTCTACACATTGTATCGCTGCGCATGTGCAACGGGATACACGAACTGTTGTATGCTGTTGGCACCAGTGTCTACAGGAATGTTCGTACGTGCGTCGGAGCTGCAGTGGTGCAGTCCGTCAGACGTCAGCACGCCTGGACCGGCGGATTGTTCGACACGCTCGTTCGTCACCAGGAAGCACTGAAGCCGATATTTGATGTGCTGTGGCATCGGCAATGGACGTCGCCATAATGACCCGAAGTGCAAACCGAAGGTTACATGTGGCAAACCTGCGCAGTAGGCAACCATTACGTCGCCTGCCATTGACGGCCAGCCATCGCAGCGCTCCTCTGGCTTTGTGCCGAAGTCATGCGAACTGGGGTAACGAATGGACTGCTGTGGTCGTCAGTGATGAATCCCTTTTCTGCCTGGGTGCTGACAATCGACGGATCCCTGTCTGGCTATTGCGCATGAGAGAAGGTCACCTTTTGTCCACATCATAGGCACACTAACCGCTGCACGATACGTAAAAGCGATGTTATATGTCGCGAAAATGGGCTGCAGGCCCATTTTGATACTGTTCCTGAATGGTTTACAGCACCCCATTTTACACCAAGATAACACCCGTGTACATACCGCTCGGGTCTGCAGGAAATGCTTACAACGTGTTCAAGCATTATTATGGCCGTCAAAATCGCTTGCTTTATCCCCAATCGAAAACCTGTGGGACCACATTGGACATCGTCTGCAATCGAATTGGCCTGCGCACTTTCTCGAAGAATTATGGGAGCAAGTCAACCGTGCTTGGTGTTCCATTCCTCAAGACGATATCCGTGGACGACTGTATGACTCATTGCCACGCCGTATTGCTGCCTGTACTGCAGTTCGCGGCGGTGCAACCACTTACTGAGGCTTACCCATTGTGCTGCACTATCTCATCTGATAAACACTGTACGTGGCTGAAAATAACATCAAAATAAACCCTTGTGTGTTCCTATTTGCATGCTCAATTTCATTCCTATATCCTCACTCCTTCTGGGTAGGGCAGTTCTATGTCGATCAGTGTATAAATCGGTCGTATACGAGTTTACGAAGCTGTACAAAACACGATGATTTGATGCCTGCTATTCCCTGTTTATCTGCAGCCAAACAAATGAAATTTTGAACCGTATCGTCACGTGTCATGCGAAATGTATGCCGTATGACAATGTATGACTTTTTGGGTAATGGCTCTTCTGCGGAGAAGCCCGAAACATCCGAAGCTGGTATCCCATCCCAGGAAGACGGTGGTCAGTGTTTGGAAGCCCACAGCTGGTGTGATCCACTCCAGCTTCTTACAACCGGATCAAAATATCACGTTCGACAGGTACTGTCAATAACTTGGCATTATCCATGAAATATTGCCCACCTAACAGCCGGCTTTAGCCAAACGCCTTGGGTCCATAATCCTCCATGTTGCCGCAAGACACCACGTTACACTCCAGACGATCCAGAAGATACACTAATCGAGGTACGTAACCTTTCCTCATCCGCTTTATTCACCTGATCTGTCACCTACGGACTATCAATTCTTCACGCACCTGAACGTATTTCTACAGGGTAAATCATTTCGCAATCAAAACATCAGTTGAAACCGCATTCCATCAGTTTGTCACATCTCAAACCTCGACAGTTTCTTGACGACGGCGTAAAGAGGCTTGTATCTCTTTGGTAAGAGTGTGTTGATGCTGGCGGTGATTATTTTTACCAATAAAGTTTATTTAGCATACGATTTCGGGTGTTTGACATTTCTGTCAGAATTTCGACACTTCATCTGCAACAACCTGATACTATTAAAGAAAGAAGATGCTCCTTTAGTTCAAGAACTATTCTATTAATCATTTCAAAATTAATTAATTTGCCGTTCTGGGAGGTGACTTGGAAATGTTAATTTTCTGGAATTATGTGAAATACAGAACACTTTAAACAAGTAGGAGATCCTTAAGATATAGAAACCAACATAACTATGAAATAATTGAAATAGCTGACTAAATTAATTCCTGGTCTCGCGTACTGAAACTAAGGGAAGTAAGACAACTTGAATCGACTTAAGGGGAAAACAAATATTGTGTTACAAGATCGTATGTTCTAGATCTGTAGTTAAATATCATTTATTAAGCAAGCAGAGACGTTCAAGAATTTGACACAGGCTCTGCGGTATTAATTACTGGAAACCAGTGAATTCTTCATCCACTTTCATTTACCTTAAGTAACATCTCCTATCTCCAAAATTAGAAGATGGGAAGAGCTCCAAAGCGTGTTCTTTTGCGCGACTTGTAGAACAACACGTTCAGCACTAAGAACAAATTGTGATTGAAACTTTGGGGAAAAGTACATTTTCTTGTATTAGTAGATGTTCGGATGATGAGTGATCAATATACATATATCTGGAAGAATATTGGATTTTATCCTTCTACAAACGCTATTTGATTCATAAAAATGTGTGGGATAGCTTTTATGAAAAATTATATTTAAAAACCCCGTCGATGTGACTTGATCCTTACTCTTTTGATGTTTTCGGATGATGCTTTCATGACATGTCTTCTTTTCCTTCAAAAACAAAATCTTGCATCATCAAAAAACTTGCGATAAAGCTATGACTTCCATATGCTTTTTTCAACTTCTTGTACGTTTCAGTTGCACTTTCATGAAGTTTGACGCAAAATTTGATAGCTTTACTTTACTTAATTTGACATTCTTGTGCTCTGGTGGAAACAATTGTTTTGTGGAATATGCTTACATTGCATTTCATGATAAGATGACCATTTACTATTTCAAGCATAACGAAGTGAAAAACAAGGAAAGCCACACAAAAGCCATCTTATTCAAGAGAACGAACCATTTATTCAATAATTACAGACGCAAAACGTAAAAGAAATCTTTCCAAAGCAAAAAGAACCTCTTTTGACAATATTTGCCGAACCAAAAGTGCTTCAAAATAATATGATCATGACGTAATAACCAGCATATCCACCAGAAATCTTAATTAATGCAAAATTTCTATCAGCCGTGGAATGTAGTAATCCTTGTAATACTTTCTGATCTATTTCCGACCATTTAGAAACTATTGCTGCTTTTAGTTCGGTAATATTCGGATACTGCCTTGCTTTTCCGTACACCACCCTTGCTAGAATACTCCACACATGTTCCAGGAATTTAAGATCAGGCGACACAGATGGATATTCCATCACATGTACGCCGTTGTTCAAGAAGCACTTCCATGAGGTGTTTGCTGTATGAATAGGTGTGTTACCTTGTTGCTGAATCAGTGTAGACCCAGCAATTTCATCAGCACACGGCAGAAGAGTATCCTAAAGAAGGTCTTGGTAATCCACAGCCTTCATTCTACTTGATACAAAAGCTACGGCAGTTTTAAACTTAAATCCGAAGCCAGCCCAAGCCATAAAGGACCCATCATCTCTCTCTCCCTCTCGCTGTGTTTTGGATAAAACCTCAGGCTCATTCTGAAGAGCGTACGCTCCATCCATCCGGGCAGTCTAAATTGAACTTTTTCTCATCAGTGAAGATTACTTTTTCAAATTCTTGTTTTCAGGACATGTGATGTCTTGCCCCTTCAGTTAATTTTCATGGTTGTGATCAGCCATTCGTGGTTGTGATTCTCGTTTCACATAGGCTTTAAAATTCTTTCTGCGTCTGAAGGCTGTAAATCAAGACCACGATTTTACATGCTTTATTCGGATTTTATAAAAACAAGTTGCATCTAAGTACAGGGTACATTTATACAGAACATTAATACCGACACTTGACTTGGACCAGGAACATCAAACAGAAGCCACCGCTCTTTGGCCACCACCGGGAATCGAATCCGGGTCTTCCAGTTACGCGCCGGACATGCTTCCACTGCACCACAGAGGCCTCGAATTCCCCCAGACTCACGTACGGCTTGGCAGTTAGTCGTACGTGAGAATAGGGAATTCGAGGCCGCTGTGGTGCAGTGGAAGCATGTCCGGCGCGTAACTGAAACACCTGGGTTCGATTTCCGGTGGCGGCCGCTGATAATTTTTCCGTGACTCGCTTATAAAAAAACGTGGAAAGAGCGATGGTTTCTGTTTGTTATACAGAACATGTTTAGTAAGTTCGAGAAATGCGCATTACCCAAGAGAACTGATGCCACTCTTCTTGTTGAATATATGGCCTTTATTGAAATTATACTTGTGGAAAATATTCTAAGATCCTGCTGGTCGTGGTGCATTGCATGAGACCTTATAACATGGGACTTCGCGCACATAGGTCATGAATGCAAGCTTATGACTTTTGATATAGCACTCCAGTGCACACCCACTCTTACCCAGTGACTTGCAATCAACCAATGGATCAACATATCACATGCATGCTTTATACATATACTGACCAAAACGTTATGGGCACTTATTGTAAAATAATCACAACAATAAACTCCAACATACGCAAATGTAGGTCTCATTGGATGATGTTTTTTTGCCTTGGGAGTGTGAAGTGTGCAGATTCTACAGCTGGAAATGTGGGAAAACTGCAGAATATTTCGGATTGCAAAAGAGGTCTAATCATAGATGCATATTTAATGGGAGCCACAATTAACTAAACAAAATGAATTGTTTGTTTCTCAAAAGCAGTAATTTCAAAGGTGTTAAGCCACTCGTACGCAAGTGGTTCTTCCATTCCAAAAGTCATAAACGAGGCCATAAGTGACTTAAACAGCATGACCCTCGTGATATGAGATGGGTTGTAAGGAAGAAGAACAGGTTTTCCCGGGTGCATTAACAGACTACAGCATTCAAACAAAGCAAGGAGAAGCCCATTTCAACCCAAATCATGAGTAGGAAGTTAAAGAAGTTAGATCTTGGATGTCTTCCGATTTAGGAACCAACTGCCTCAGCTAAAAACATAATTGTCGTCCTATAGTGGAGCCAATAATGCTGCGAATGGATGGTATATCAGTGGAAGAAAGTGATGTGGTCATATTAATCACGGTACACGTTATTTTGCACTGATGGTCGGCAGAAAATGTGGCGAGACCCGTACAAAGCGTTAGACGCTTGTGAACAGAGTCCAAGCATCTGATGGTGGTACCATGCTGAGAGGGATACTCAGTCGGTACGGATTACCTTCTCTAATACTAGTGGAAGGCAAAATGGTATTCACGGAGCAGCTACGTAATGTAACGGGCCAACTGCCCCCTGCACTATTACACTTTTTGGCAGCATGTGATGCCATCTTTTTCGAAGACAGTGCAGCAGCACATCTTGCCAATTCGTGCAAGAATGGTTTGATAAGAACGAAGATATCCCTCATCTCCCCCGGCATCACATTACCCTAATTTCAATCCTATTGAAAATATATGGGACATGCTGGAAACAGCTGTTCGGAGACGACGTCCTCTTAGGTCGAAAATGACTGAGCTATGCGAAATTTTGCTGCAGGAATGGCTACCTTTGGACAAAAAGAAACTGAAGCACTTCACAGAATCCACGTCACATCTCATACTTTTACTGTCATTCGCAACAAAAGTGGTCCTGCAAGATATCAGGTACAAGCTCGTATTTTTTGGCAGGTGTGTGTACTGCTGAAATTTTTATAAAGCCAACTAGGATTTAAAATTGTTCGTATTACTCTAAAAGGACTTGACAGATGGGCACAGGTGAAAGATCTGGAAGAAGAAAATAAATGCAAAACTCTTGATCATGCAAATTTCCATAGAATGCAAAAAATGTTTTCAAAATTGGTCTCTGTAGACTCAAATGACGTGCACACAGAAAAATACAGTATATTGACAAACGTCCCCGGACACCAACAAGAGAAATCCAACATAGCATTTATTGACATACTGTACATTAGTACGGTGTCGGTCCACCTTAGGCCTTAATGCATGCACCGACCCTTCGAGCCATGCTTTCGACAAGGTTTTGGAACAGAGCGATAGGTATGCGCTTCCATTCAGTACATAATGCTGCCGCTAACTGTTGCTTAGTAATAGGCCTTGGTTCCAAACTTCCTATGCGGCGCTTTAATTCATCCCATAGGTGCTCCATGGGATTACGATCGGGGCTCTGTGCTGGCCAGTTCACACACGATACGGAATTATCGTCAAACCAAGACGTAACAGTTCTTGCTTTATAGCTCGGTACATTATCCTGCTGGTATCAACAAGGCTCGGTTCTATAATATTGCCACAGAGTAGGTAGGGCATAATTGTCCAGAATACCAAGGTAGACGTGCTGTTTATCAGGTTTGTCCACGATAACCAATGGGCCGGCACCATACTGCAAAAAACACCCCCACACGAGTACACTGCTAGCTCCAAACTTAACCGTAGGAACAGTACACTGTGGTAAATAGCGTTCCCCAGGCTGCCGCCATACCCACACACGGCCATCCGACTGATGGATTGTGTATCTGGATTCATCAGGATACGTTTCCATTGATCTACGGTCCAAGATAAGTGTTCTTTACACCATGCTAAACAACGAGTAGCATTTCAAGTGGAGATGAAATGCTTATCAGCAGCCGAACGACCACGGTAACCCATGGAATGAAGTTCTCTGCGAATGGTACGTGTACATACCGAGGTTCTAGCACTTTTACCCACTTGTACACTGAGGTTTTGTGCAGTACTCCGTCGATTAGCTGTAACGACCCTCCTGAGGCTTCGACGTCCTCTATCACTGATTTTCTTTGGTCTGCCGGTAAGTTTTGCTGCTTCAGCCACGCCATGTGTCTTCCACTTATTCAGTACATCCAAAACATTTGATTTGGATATGTTTAAACGCCTCTCTGTTTCTCTTATGGACAACCCACTAATATAACACCCAACAATATTTCCTTTCGCAATGTTAGTTCTCTCCCGCCGCGACATATTCACTCAACCTCACAGTGCGATGTGATCGCGGTCAGCTGCAGGCTTGTTTTTATACCGTTTGCAGCTGTACCGCGCATCTTAACAGCGCAGCGGGTCTGTTCATTCTTTTGAAGGGGTCAATATAGTGTATATTAGGTGTGGATGCAAAAGTTCTACTCATTTTTGTAAAATAGAATAAAAAACATTTTTTTAATAAATAACATCTTTATTCTTTTACGTAATTGCTATTATTATCTATGACCTCTTGCCATCTTTCTGGTAGTAATTGAATTCTCCTGTGTAGAACTCTTGTCTGGAGTAAAAACTGTGATAATGCAGTTTCGACATCTTCAACTTCATCGAAGGTTTTTCCAGCGAGGTTGTTCTGTAGAGATCGAAAAAGGTGATAGTCCGTAGGTGCTTGTCAGGTCTGGGGAATACGGGGATGCGGTAACATTTCCCATTCAATGTCCAGTAATTTTCTCTGAGTGGCTGAAGCTGTATGAGGTCTTGCGTTGTCATATTGCAAGATGACGCCTTTGCGATTAACCAGTGTTGGACGCTTAGATTTCAATTTTTCTTTTAGCCTTTCCAACTGTTTGCAGTACAGGTCATCATTTGTCATTTTGTTAGGTACAAGTAGCTCCCAGCTGTTTACCCTCTTGACATCCCGTCATACACTAATCAAGACCACTTTAGGATGCAGTTCTCCTCTTCAAGTCGAAGAAGCAGGCTCTCCAAATCGATATACAGTCCTTTGGCACTTTATATTTCTGTAAAGGACCCACTTTTTATCACCCGTAACTAATCGTTCCAAGAAAGGTTCATTTCTGTGACGCGCAAGCAAATAAAGACGGGTGATTAAAACACACAATTGGTTGGTTAGTTGGTTGATTTTTATGGCGCAAGGACCATGTTTGGCCAAAGAACGCCAGACACAAGACAAACAAACAGTATTATAAACGTGGTATAAAGCTTAAAATCTGGCTGATTCAGTAAAACTGAAAAATGAGAATGATGGAAGGGATAAAGACAAAACAAACAGTGTTAAAAACATGGTAAAGTGATTAAAATCTGGCTGATTCAGTAAAAATACACACAATTGACGTGGATTAGGAACATCAAACAGAAGTCATCGCTTATTCCACATTTATAAGTGAGTCACGGAAAAATTATCATCGGCAGCCTCTGGGAATCGAACCTAGTGTCTTCTAGTTACGCCCCAGACATGCTACCACTGCACCATAGCAGCCTCGAATTCTCCAGACTCACATACGACTAACTGCCAAACCACTGAGTCGCAGTGGTAACGTGTCAGATAAACTGCCAAACCACTGTGGTGCAGTGGTAGCATGTCCGGCGCGTAACTGGAAGACCCTGGGTTCGATTCCGATGGCGGCCGATGAGGATTTTTTCGCGACTCACTTACAAACGTGGAAAGAGCGATTACTTCTGTTTGATGTTCCTAATCCCCGTCAATTGTGTGCCATAATTATTCATTCGCCTCCTATTTATTTGTCCAGTTGCTGCTTACCAACTTCGGTGAATCCCCAGCATTGTGCGGGGCTCCAAGAAGCAACCTGCCATGTGGTTTGGCAGTTAGTCGTATGTGAGTCTGGAGAATTCGAGGCCGCTGTGGTGCAGTTGTAGCATGTCCGCCGCGTAAGTGGAAGACTGGGTTCGATTCCCGGTGGTGGCCGATGATAATTTTTCCGTGACTCACTTATAAACGTAGAAAGAGAGATGACTTCTGTTTGATAAAGATGGGTGGTCATTCTGTATGATCGATTTCCTGCAGATAGGTCATGTGGTACCCACTGGTCGAACTTTGTGACAACCCCAAGCGTATACATCCTTCTTTCTATTGTTGCTCTGTGTAATTCTTATTTTGCTTGAGATGTTAACCGTTGTGTGACTTGTTCCCGAATAAGATGCACCTGCATTCTTGGTGCTACTTTATAGCCTACTCTTTGAAGAATTTTGGCCATCACACGCGCCATCTGTTATTACACTTGTTACTTAAATTTTGTACATGGAATTTGCATCATGAATATTGGTAGAACTTTTGCACACACCTAATATGAACTTAAAGACAAAGAAACGGCCAAGGTTAAATATAATATCTTGAGTATGCTTGCATTTATTCGATGCAAAAGAAAACTTCTGCGAATCTGTGTTTTGGAAGGAATTGTGTCCTACGCACACACAGATGGACAGACTATAACGAAGTAAATTTCTCCGTCATTTCTATCCACGCCAGGATTCGGACCCGGATCCCCTCATTCCGGAATAAGTCACTCTACCTATTGAGCTACGCGGACGTTTTATTCTGATTCCTATCTGCCTTTATGTCGTGTGCGTCCTTCTGGCAGGTACGTCACATCATCTCCCCCTTATTTTTTTTTATTTTTTTCGAAGTGCTGGAGAAAGGATTCTCTTATTTTTCGTATCTCACGGTGTGGAAATAACATCACACCAATGCGAGATTTTGAACGGTCGGGTCATTCGGATAGTTCGGGCGCCATTATAACGAAGTAAATTTCTCCGTCATTTCTGTCCACGCCAGGATTCGAACCCGGATCCCCTCATTCCGGAATAAGTCACTCTACCAATTGAGCTACGCGGACGTTTTATTCTGATTCCTATCTGCCTTTATGTCGTGTGCGTCCTTCTGGCAGGTACGTCACATCTCCTGGTACGTTACATCATCTCCCCCTTATTTTTTTTTTTCGAAGTGCTGGAGAAAGGATTCTCTTATTTTTCCTATCTCGCGGTGTGGAAATAACATCACACCAATGCGAGATTTTGAACGGTCGGGTCATCCGGATAGTTCGGGCGCCATTATAACGAAGTAAATTTCTCCGTCATTTCTGTCCACGCCAGGATTCGAACCCGGGTCCCCTCATTCCGGAATAAGTCACTCTACCAATTGAGCTACGCGGACGTTTTATTCTAATTCCTATCTGCCTTTATGTCGCGTGCATCCTTCTGGCAGGTACGTCACATCTCCTGGTACGTTACAAGACAAAGTGACATGAGCTCGTCTTTTCATTTGCATTGAAGACATGCATTTAGACATTCAAGACTGAATTTTAAACGCACATTAGTGACACTAGTTTTCGCAACAGAAGCAATAGTGTCACAAAATAAATGTAATAACTGATAATTCCATGTAAGATTGAAAGAAACTGCTTCTTCCCATTAATCCTTGATTGTGCCGAACACTGTTAATTTAAAAAAATTATTAGCTGATAGGAAATGCTGCTACAAAATTTTGTTAATTAAAGCGTGAATCTTCATTTCCTATACCTAAGTAATACGGTTAACCAAAGATCTGCAGTGTCTTTTTTTCTATTTATGAGCTTATTGCCCTGCGGGGAATTTGTAGCTCCCAGTGCAGCAGAAAACCAACCAACCTAATGCTTCGCAATGAATTACTTAAGTATTGCGTCAATAGAAAGCACAAAAAGAAATATATGAAGGAAAGAAGTTTTATGATTGAAGACAGGAGAAAATGAAAAGATGAAAAGTTTTGAACCAAAATAAAAGGTCGAAAACTTTTGATAAAAAATGAAAAGCAAGGAAAGTGAAGAGTTTTGAAAGTAAATTAACCACGTCTAGAAAATGTGAAAACGGTAAAACGTACTTTTTAAAAATAACAAAGTTTTGAGAGCACTCAGATTGAAGGACATTTGATTAAAGAATATCTGCGTCATAAACAAAAAAATAGGAGATCTTTCTAAACTACCTGGTGAAATATTTTAATTAAAAATTGCAAGTATGGTAACTCAAAGCACAATAAAGTCCACTTGTTTCGAATAGAAATAATGCTATGGATTTTTTTAAGTTCCTTTTAGCCTAATTGTTCTGAATGTAAATTATTTAATAAATTCTGAATTTATTATTTTATTTTAGAGTGTGAAATGATTACTGAAGGAATTAATTGAGTTTCTTTACATTAGCGTTGGAAATTATTGATAAAGGAATTGCTTGTTTTACATCTCAATATCTCTAAAATCGCAAATTCAGTTTCATTACCTTTTGTTATACTTAAAATGGGTTTCACACAGTCATCTTAATTCATGGTTAACTTTCAAACCATAGACAATATTAACTCTCAGAAAATTGTTCCCTTTCACCTTACGATTTAATACACACGAGATATTGAACAAATATTTTTATGTCAGAATTTCTTCAATAAATTGTATAAGTTATTCTGTTTCATTAACCCATGATGACTTAACCAAACATTAACCTGGAACAAAAGGTTTACTTAGAACGATCCTCAAACTTTCGCCGTCGCCAGTAGCATTCTAAGATGTATGTTATAACAAGTACATTATTGAACAATTTCTAATTATTCCAGAACTACTAAAACCAAACATAAGAGCACATCTTTGGAGAAAAAAGTTCAGCTTTAAAATGCTCCTCAGTGTTACACAATCTGCTATATCCTCTTGGAAACATGAGCACATATTTGTCGAAATGGAATCAAATTTTGAATATTCCTTAATATTACACAAGCACATGGAATCTTCTAGGGAAATGAGCACGTCTTTTTAAAAAGGAAAGTTAAAATTTAAAATGCTCCTCAATGTTGCACAACCTGCTAGATCCCATTGAAAACATTAACCCATCTTTGACGAAGAGGTTTCAAACTTTGAACGTTCTTCTTTATTGTGCAAGCAGATAGCATCTTCTAGGAACATATATTTTCGAAAAGAGGGTTCAGATTTAAAATGCGTCTCAATTCTGCCCGATCTGTTACATTTTCCTGGAAACAAGAGCACATCTCTGATGAACAAGAATCAAATTTCGATTATTCTTCTATATTGCTCAAGCACATAGATTCCTCCAGGAACATGAGCTGGTCCTTCAATGAGAAAGAAAGAGTACGATTTATAAAGTTCCTTAACATTAAGTAACCACCTGGAACATTTGTGAAAACACAACCCTTCTCTGCCGGTGGAGGTACTCCAGTCCAAATCCTTGTGCAACGAAGCCGAATTTTTTCCCCATTTAAGCTACGCCGGCAAGGTGTTATCACTGCTACTTGCCGACTTGACATCTGCGTCACCCCTAAAGTGGGTACGTCACATATATTCCCCCTTGAGAAATGGCTGGGACGGAATCACAGGTTTCCAGGTCAGCCGGCAAACCCCGCTTCAAGGAGAGCTCGCTGTAGAAGAAGGAATTCTCACTAATTCCAGACGAATTGGTGAAGAAGCATCACTCATTTTTGCAGCGTTCAAGAAGTAATTCTCATTAATTACAGACGATGTGTGTAAAAAACATCACAAGTTTTTTTGTTTTCAGTTGTTGTTGTTTTTTTTTTTTTGAACTACACGGCCAGGAGAAGATTAATTTTACTTTCGGGCCCCAATGTGAAGAAAACTCCTTTTTTTCTGTGGTGGAATTCGGAACCACGCCACCTCGCTCCGGAGCCAGTTCTATCAACTAAACTACACCGACGAAACTTATTGCTGCAACTTTGCCGTATTTACATGTGCGTCATCTTTGATTTAGGTGCGTCATATGTTTTAGAAACTGATGTGAAAGCCCCGTATTTAGACTGAAAAAGTAGCTATATTTAAAGTGTTCCACAGTACGTCGATATTTCCTTTAACCTCTAAGAAAATTACAAGTTAAGAGAAATACAGTGTCTTTAGATAAATAGCGTCTTGAGCATTTCTCGACCGTACTTCAGATTTCTACCACGTAAGGATTGATACAGAAAAAGCAAGGAAAATCTTAGTAATTCAAACGCCTTAATTATCTCACAGGAATTTCTGATTTCTAGAAACAGGAACATAGTTACAAATAATATTCATTTATGCCAGTTAAGGTAGTTTCACCTAAAATCTCTGCCTTATGTTTCCAATGGTAAAGCTTCTTTTCATATTTTCTTCTCAATTAATGTTTTCCCAAGGATGAAAATTTGCACATCGATAAAACTAACTTTAAGATATAGCATGGGATACTTAATACTTGCTCAAACATAGCCATAATTAAGCAATCCAACATTTGTTTGTCTACTAACGTCATCAATGTGCAGGTCGCGCCATCTATTAAGAGGTCTGAACATTACTGAGAGAAAAATGATTGATATTCAATATAGTTGTGGTTATGTTTAAGCAAGTATTAAGTGTTCCATGCTATAACTTAAGGTTAGTTTTATCGATGTGCAAATTTTCATCCTTGGGAATTCATTAATTGCGAAGAAAATATGTAAAGAACTTTTACCATTGGAAACATAAGGCAGAGATTTTAGGTGGAACCACCTTAAGAGAATAATTATGCTAACGAAACAAGGGGGGGGGGAGTATGAAAAATCGTGAACATTTTGCGTATCTTCTAAATACCGAATACCAGACAAATGCAAAGGTACGATTGTTCCACTCTGAAAAGTGGAAAACTGGAAAATCTCTAACATGTTATAGTCATGCTCCGCATTAACCAAACTACATGCGCACGCAACCCCCACAAAACAAACACCCCAGATGGGGCGAGTGCCACAAAACGTTGGTTTCTAATCATTCGTCCGAGATGGTCCAGGTTCGAATCCCTAGTGAGGTATATATGGCGTATTTGTTTTACATCCCTGACTAAGAAAAGCACGCCATACCCCTTCCCTAGGGTCAGTGGTCCTAAATTAGAATGAGCGACTACTTATAGCCTATTGAGTTGCTCACGGTGGTCGTTAAATCCCCAAACAAAAAAACAAGAGCATCATTCGTCCGTGGTTAGTGCCAGATTCGAATCCCGGATGAGGTATGAATGGTGTGATTGTGTAACCGCACTGTCTGTCTCCGTTCTCTAGAACCAGTGACCCCAAATTAGAGACGCGGAACTGCTTATGACCCTTAAAGTTGCTTACGTCGGTCGTTATACCCCCGAACAGTCAAACAAACAAACAAAGCAAGAAAGATGGCATCAAGTTGTCGAGTGTAATGAACACGTTTTTTGATTTCTCACAAAGAGAATTTTTCAAAGCAAATTTTTTTTTTTTTTGATTGGAGGTTTAACGACCACCGTGAGCAACTCAAATGGGCTATAAGCAGTCGCCCGTCCCTAATTTTGGGTCACTGGTTCCAGGGAAGGGAAAGAGCCAGTGCCGTAAGACAAACACAACATCCATGCCTGACCGGGATTCGAACCCGGACCCCTTACGGACGAATGATCAGAGGCCAGCGCCTTAGACCACTGCGCCACCGGGGCGGCTTTTCAAAGCAAATTTTGTGAAGAGGAGAAAATCAGTCAAACACTGCATTTACGCCCCCTGGCGGAAGAACTGAACATTATATGAAGTACGCGAAATGCACAGTGTTTTTTAATCGTAAACGAAAACAGTCACAAAGCGGTTTTTCTTCAACGCGATTTCTAAAATCGGGTAAACGTTCTAAAGAAGCTGCTTTCTTCCCCCTAGCGGCAGAAGTGCACACTACAAAAAACCACCATTTATAAACCAAAAGGTTTCTTCCTAGCAGATATCTGAGGCAAAGAGAATTTTTTGAAATTGAACAATTAGAAGCAGAGATGTGATGAAAAATAAAATATTATTTAACTCCGCTTAGCAGCTAAACTGTGCATTTTTTAAAATAAGAGAATAGACACGAAATGTTTTTCATAGTCAAGGATGAATGATCATAAAACTGATTTTTCGAAAAGGAGAAGCAGAGATAGCAAGAAAGCAGTTTATGCATGCATTACTCGCGGAAAAAATGGTGTACCATTTAAATTGAATAATGTTCGCAATCTTCATCGTTGCGAATAGCGTACAATGCAAGAAGAAATTTCCCATTCGGATTTTTAGAAGAGAAGATACAATTGCAAACATAAAGGCTCACACAAACCATTTAGCGGCAGAAATGTGCATTAGGAAAAATTTAAAAATACATGGTAAATGTTCTCCTCAGTAGATATGGAGAAAAATGGAACATGTCGATTCATCTTTTCTGACATGTTGCTGATGGAAAAAACATGTCATATATTGAATTTTTTTCCAACGCGTTTTATTTTATTTCCCGATTGCTTTGCAACATTCAAAGCATAAAGATGAAAGTTGAGTTTTTAATGCATATTTAATACATTTTATTATTAATGCATATTTAATAATATCCATTGGTTTTTTTGGGGTTTTTTTTACACATCTGTTGCTTTTAGTGGCACCAGCGATGGCTACTAATGCACTAAATCGGGTGGTAATGCAAAGCAATGTGCCGTTGTGGTAGAATAAACAATTACATTTCTCCTATTGTGTCCGAGATGGAGAAGAAATGCCATCCCAGTACCATAGTGTTCTAAGCGCTGGCTTCTGACCTTTCGTTCTAGATGGGTGTGGGTTCGAGTCCTGGTGAGGCATGGATTTTGTGCTTCTTGTACGGCACTAGCTCTCTCCCTTCCCTGGAACCAGATTCCAAACATTATGGACGCTCGACTGCTTACAGCCGATTGAGATGCTCATGGTGGTTGTTAAACCGCCAAACAAAACAAAACTACAGAAGGAACACAGTACTGTGCGATATTTGTAACCTCAAAATACCACACCAAATGAAATTTATAGAGAGATGTCGCCTGTATAAGATTTAATCCCTTTTGGCGACCCAAAACAAACAGTTATTTCTCAAACGTGGACACGAATAGGAAACGTGCCATATTTGTTTGTTTGTTTATTGCGGGTTTAACGACCACCGTGATCAACTCAATGGGCTATAAGAAGTCGCCCGTCCCTAACTTTGGGACACTGGTTCCAAGGAAGAGAGAGAACCAGAGCCGTAAGACAAACAGAACATCCATGCCACACCGGGATTCGAACTCGGACTCATCTCGGACGAATGGCCGGTAGCCATCGCTTAGTTTCAATATCCGCTTTTATTCACGTAAAAGAATTACAACAGAACATCCCCAACCTCACACGCAGTGTAAGAGAAGGGGAGAAATAAAACAAAATGTAGATATTTACAATGAAATGATAATTGTACAGATGAGCAATGACAGGAATTGCATTATTTGCTGTAAACAGCAGTAGCTCTGGGATAAATGTTCATCGAAGTCTTGGAACATCACTGGAGCGAAAAAAATTACAGAAAAAATCTGTGCAGTTCTAGTGACATGGGAGTCACTGGTGGCAGAGAGTCACTGTGCGGATGAAGAGAACTGTGTACAAAAGGTGACATCAGCAGGAAGCAAACACAATCCAGTTCTAGGAGAAAACATGGTGAGGGAACAGTAAAAATTGAAAGTTCCGACGTAGGTTTATTAAAACAGCAGATGAACAGTCTGGGCACTAGAAAACTGAAACCAGGGACGACACGGCGACCATGTTGCGAAGAAGGCAGGTAACCGTGCCGTATCTTTCGCCAAGGAATATTCCAGGGTGAGTCTGGCTTTAACCCTGTTGCGGTAGTGTGCAACCAAGGAGGTAGAGAATGTAATAGGATCTGGATCTTGTAACTGTAGCAGGTGAGAGAAAATAATATATTTAGCTAGAATAAATAAATACGAACAAACTGGTAAAATAGAGCAGAAACTTGTAGAACTGTGGCCGAGGAAACGATAATCTTCTAGGGTGAGATCACTGGTACAAGAAGGATGTGCAAGTTGGAACATACTGTGAAATAGTGGGAGCAGCGTCGAACAGTAAACAAACATGTGTAAGACGTCTCCAACGACGTTACAAAAAGGACAGAGATCTGATGATACTATATTTCTCCGGAACAAAGTCGAAGGGACAGGCAGTCGATTCTGCAAAAACCTCCAATGCACATTAAGTTCTGAGGAGAGGGCCGGTGAATGTTGGGCAGTAGACCAGACTGAGGTTAGTGCAAAAGAAGGAACAGAGGGAATAGGGCAAGGTACCGCAGAAGAAGAATGGAGAAAACGGTACAGGGTGCGGGTGGAAAGACTGTGGAGAGGGAGGAGATCACCGGAAAAGGGAAGGAAGAACGGAAAAGGGAGAGAGGCAGAGGAAACGGAAAGGAGGCCAGAGGAATCGACTAGGGAAGGAAAAAGTGATTGAAGAGCATGTTTAAGTTGGAGGAAGTTATCAGAGAGTTCGGGCGAGGGTGGTAGGGTGGGAAAAAGTTCGGAAACGGGTTTCCATGAAAAATCGGGGAGGACCAGTTGGGAAACGGAGACTACACCAGCGTGTAGCCATGCGGGGAAAAAGAAAAAGTTGGCAGTAGGGGGATGGAGGACGGAGGAGAAAAAAGAGGCTCGGAAAGAAGATCAAGGGTGGAAGAGGGAGGTTGACGAATGAGCGGTAAAGAACGAAGGAACTGAACTGCTTCATGGTAGACTAGAGGAAAACGGGGGGAATGACAGTGTGAATATCCATCTTGAGAAGAAGATGGACGGTGAGGCAGGGATTAAGGGGGGAAGTCAGAACATTAAGCAGAAGAATGGAAGCGGAAGAGTCTGGTTGAACTGTCAAACGGAGGAAATTGAAAATTCTTACAGCTTTATAACGTACGGTAATCTCTGGCATATTGAGGCCACCACAAGTCGAAGGTAGAGACAATACTGAGGAAGATAACCAATGAGTAGATGACCAAACAATGCTGAGCATTGCTGATGTTGTTGCAGTTTGAACGTAGGCTGGTGGCGGTTGTGCAATCCAGGAATGATAAACTAACGAGAGGATGTGGGTGCCAGAAAGCCGTGCACGACTGTGGTAGGTCAAACAGCACTTGAGCTTGGACCAGTAAGCAGCTGTGTGACGTAGTTTCCTGACGAGGGGTCTCCAGGTGGCAGCCGCTGCTGAGACCCGGCTGCCAATGTGCACCCCAAGTATCTTTTGACTAGTGGAAGTCCAATTAGCGCCCCACGGTGTATCGGGGCGATGTCTCCAGGAGCCACACCACAAGCCTGTACACTTTGAAAGGTTTAACGAAGCGCCGGAAGCCGCAGCATACACTTGATACCATGCAAGAACAATTGTGAATTGCCATTCTTCTCGGATGAGAACTGTGATATCATCGGCGTAGGCAGTAAGAACGATAGAATGGTGCCTGGTGTTATGCTGAATGGTGGAGGGGGAGGTTGTAGAAGAGAACGGATAGAGCAAAGAAAAGGCTCAAAGACTAGAGAGAAAAGTTGTCCGGAAAGAGGACATCCTTGACGGATGCCCTTACGAAACGGAATGGGGGCAGTAAGGAAGGAGGCCGTCCGGATATGGACAACTGAGTCCTGGTACAGGGCAAGGAGGGCTGTGATGAAGACAGATGGGAAACCGAAGGCAGAGAGCACAGAGGCAAGCCACTGATGACTCACGTTATCAAAGGCCTGCCTCTGATCAAGATTGAGGAAGGCTAAAGGTTCGGAGGAAAGGTGGGCAAGGCAATATGAGTCACGGAGGAGATTGATATTAGTATGAATGCTTCGGCCAGGGATGGTGTACGTTTGGTCGGGATGTATGACGGTGGAAAGGACAGGGTTCAATCGGAGAGAGAGTATTTTAGTATAAATCTTGTAGTCAACATTAAGGATGGATATAGGACGCCAGTTATCCAACTCCAGTAGACACCCCTTCTTTGGAAGAAGAATGATGTGAGCTAGGGTAAAAACGGGGGAAGAACAGATAAGGAAAAAGCAGCTGTAAAGCAAGGCAATAGGAGAGGTTGTAAGAAAGAGGAAAACGTACGAAAGAAATTAACTGTCAACCCGTCAGGACCAGGTGACGAGTGACAGTTAAGTAAGGCAAGTGACTGTACTACTTCTGCTGGGGTGATAGGCATAGAAAGAGATGTAACAAGATGCGATGGAATATGTGGTAAGGCACGAAGAATCGAATCAGCATGCGGAGAACTTGACTGGAACTGAGCAAAACGTGACTGGAAGTATGTTCTAACACCGGAGCAAATGAGAGTGGGGTCATTAGTAAAAGTTCCATCGGGTAACTTCAGATTACGGAGGTGAACGTTTGTGGAATTCCAGTTGTTGAACCTGTTCACATAGATAGTCATTTGGCTGGAGATAAAGGAGCTGGAGGCGGTGAAGAGCTTGTTGGGAGACAGGAAGTAGCAAGGCACGAAGTTCAGCTTGGTAATGAGAAAACAGCGGAGAATCAAGATCTAGGATGGAAAAAATCGAGCGTGCAGCATCAATCTTCATAGAGGCAGTGGTACGTTTTTCGTGGGAATATTGCTTGGTATAAAGAAGAATTTGGGATTTGACATTTAACCAGTGTTGCAAGGGACAAGAAGCAAAAGGGAGCGTATATAAGGCTTGTTGGAGCTGCGATTGGATGGAATTTACGTACGTTGAATCAAGTAAAAGATCATCATCAAGGGTCCAAGTACGGTAGTATTGCCGAGGAGATGGACCGGTGTGAAGACACATTACGACACAGCTGTGGTCGGAAGAAACTGTCGGTGTGTGAGAAAGGGAGATAACTGAAGGAAGAAGAATTGAAGAAACATAAAACCGGTCAAGTCGGGCAGTTGTAGGGCAGGAAGTGGAGTAGGAGCGCCAGGTGTACGAACGAAGAAATGGGTGCAGGTGTCGAAAAGCATCTTGGAGTTGTAGCTGGTTGATGGCTGTAGAAAGTGCTCTGGTAAGAAAATATCTGGTATCCGTGGAACCGTCCGATCTGTCGAGGGATGTGTCAAGGGTGCAGTTAAAATCACCACCTAAGATGACAATATCAGTGGCCGGAAGACCTTGAACACAGGAAACAAAATGCTCAAAAAGACAGTCTGCATACTGTTGATTGCCGGAAACATAGATGTTGAAGATATGGTATCGTAAGTTGTGAAGTCGGAAAGACAGAAGCTGCAGGAGGTCACGATAAATCGGTTTGACCGTGATATCAGTAATGAAGGATCGAAGACGAAAATTGATGGCCACCGCAAGTCCTGCGTGAAGACTAAGTCGATGGGCATGGTAGAATTGAAATGGCCAGGTTCGCCACCGGTGGTATGGGGTGTTTGGATGGCAGTTAGTCTCCTGTAGCAATAATATATCCGCATCATGCGGTGTAATGTCTTCAAACACTAACGCATTGGTAGGAGGGACGGAGCATCCCTTACAGTTGAAAGAAAGTAATTTTAACTTGAAAGAGGTTGTAGTGGTTGAATATTACTATCAGCACTTTTGTGAAGACTGGTTACACGTTTCTTTAAGTTAGATGTCTGCGCATTAGTGACTGTGTTAATTTTTGGCAAAAGAGCAAGTAGATTCTGAAGTTGGGTGATAATAGCGGGAAGCTGAGCATTACGTGATTGAACGCAGTCTAGCTGCTTGAGAGGACGTGACGGTTGATTGAGTATAATGAGAGCAAGATCAGAGGGCGCCAGCGGCCCGTCTAATGCAGGGAAAGTTTCCAGATATTCAGCGAAAGCTTTTTGATCCAACAATTTTGGAACAGCTGGGGACTTAAGAGATGTAGGAACTGCTGTTGGAGAGAAAGACTGTCGAATTGGCGAACGGGAACGAGAGCAGCGTGGAGAAGACGTCACTGGCGAGATGGAACTCTGTCTGGTACGTTTCAACGTGGGAACGCCGGGAGAAGCTGGTGGGTGTAGGACAGTTAGATCGGACTCCACATTAGGGGATCCAAGGGAAGAAGATGAGGCAACACGACGGAGGGGTTGCCATTCCTTTTCTGAGTTAATACCCTCCGAAGAACGTAGAGGTACCACAGCAGCAAGTGGGTCCAACGATGGAGAGGTGGCCAAAGTACTTGTAGTAGATATCGAAGACTTGGAGACTGATGATGAATCATCACTTGCTGGGGGAGAATCATCTGGAACAACAGTAGAAGGGATCAAGGACGTCTGTGGAGCCGAACTTGGTGTGGCCAGAGAAACTGGTGTTGAGGCTGGGGTGTTGACTTTGGGTGGTATGGAAATAGGGGGCTTGGCAGATACATGTGGACAACGTGATTGGATGTGGCCATATGCCTTGCATTTAAAACAATGCAAGGCAGTAACGATATCGATCCGGAAAATCTGCTTCCCTACAACCACAGTGAGGTCAGTAGGGCAATCAGCAATGGCATCTTCAGTAGGAAACAGGATCCTTGCTTGGCGACGCAGACCTAAGATGTTCCTGTCATCTGGGTCTGTTGGTGCGGAAGACAGAGTGGAAATGGATCCAACTACTTTTCCACAACGGGAAAGGGCCGCCATTAAGTAATGGTCCTTGATTTCTGGTGGTACGGGGTTGCACGTAACAAGTACGGGGCGCTGCGTGAGCGGGACTCCCAGTAAGGTATGATCCCCAACATGCAGTCCGTCAGATAAGACACGCTCCACAAACTCTGGCTTCGCAAAATAGATGAGAACAGTCCTAGGCTTCCTCGCCATATGGGTGATCGCTCCCTTAGGGAGGATTTGGCGGACGGCTAAGGAGTATTTCTTAAGGCTGGTGTCCGGGAGGGCATCAAAACATATGCCAAGTTTCTGTGTGCGTAAAACCTCCTGCCCAGCAGCTGAAGTTTCCGGAATTTCGATGCGTAATTTCTTGTTGTCTCTTGTGACAATCATATCAAGAGGCGTTGTACATGGATTCTTCGCTGTAGAGGAAGATGAACTGGTACCCTTCACAACGGAAGCATAAGGTAGAGTTGCCGTAGGAATGGGCGGAGATGGGGAAGGTCGAGACGCAGTGCTCGCAGGAGCAGATGAAGTACCAGAGGCAACGGATACTGAAGAAGTTAATGACGTCACGGTGGTGGAAAATGTCGGGAAATCAACATCCATAAAGTTGGAAGAAGAAGTGGTAACATCAGATAACGCGGCTTGGAAACCAGCTGCGTGTGGTAGTGACGATGACCGAACGTGGCCAGGTGGGGGCGGAGCTTTGCTATCAAGCTTCAGACCTGGCCTATCAGATGCGGTCGCCGCCATTTGCAATGGCTGGCTTGCTAAACCCGACCCTGGGCAAAGCCAGGACGGAAAAAGAGTTAGTACAAGTAACGTTTTACTTACAGGACGTCAAAGTCGGACTCAATCGACACAGGAGACGTTCAGAACACAGGAGATACACAAAATGACGGCACACACACAAAAGAACACCAATAAACGCAGGTCAAACACGGAGCACAGGTCAACACAACCTTTACAAAGCCATCGCTTAGACCACTGCGCCACCGGGACGGCATGTGTCATGTTTCGAATGCCGTGACAGCAGGCGCCATGTAGCCACCAGATGGCGTATTTAAACCACATTAAAATTTTGTTAATCATACATTTTGAAATTTTCATAGCATTGCATTATACAGAATTTTTTTTTTTTTAAAAATGCCAGACTTTTAGGCACACCTTCTGCTATTAATTATTGTTTTTAGTATTAAATAATTTCCATAGGTATGCATGGTAACTCCAGAGAAGTGAACCTTTCTCAAAACTTGATTAGCTTAATTTTCTACTTTTTAAAAAGTACTCATTGTGAACAACGTACGCAATTTTGTGTGCGTACCTAATAGTCCGCAACAAAGTAACGGAGACTAACAATATGCCGTATCTAATTTGTAAACTTTTAAAAAATTGGATCTTCACTTCTTTGTAAAGAATACATTCTCGTCTGGTATAATATGGACATTTTACAAACAGAGCATAACAATTCTAAAATTTCAGAACGAAGAGTTATTACAGTTATCGGTGGCGTTGCAAAAACGCATGTCAAACTTTTTCCGCGTCAAATTGATGGACTCTGCTTGCATCTTGAAAAAATAGCAAGACTACTATTTAATGTTTTCCCTCTGTATCCTGAGTTTTACTTACATAACAAACTGAATGGACAAATTACTATATATATATCTGAGTAATAACGTGTTGCTCTAGCTTCCTCCCTCACAGTAGCAGCCAGACGTTTGGGTAAGGACTCTAGACGTGTTGAAAGCACGGAGGGGACGTTGCTGCACACGAAACGAAAATCTCCTGTCATGGAGCATCCACACTTACCGATGAGGGTTGGCTGGATGGAGCACCTCTTTCCAGTTCCTCCCATAAATTCTCAATGGCGTTGTAGTCCTGCAATCGAAGGGACCATTAGGGTGTGGTTAACTCACTTGAATGCTCATAGAACCAATTGGTCGCCACTCGAGAAGTATACTGTGTGGCGTTGTACTGAAAGATGACGTCATGGTGCGAAAAGATAATCGCTACGAACGGGTGTAGATGGTCGGCGAAGATGTTCACATACCTTCGGAAAGCACAAAGTATTCCGTTAGTATGTGAAGGGCCACGCGGTATGTGAGGGCGACCAAGGAAGCCCATATAGACGCACTCTATACTATTATATAGCCTCCCCAATTTCACAAGCTCTTCGTATGACCCGAACTTCACAAGCTGGTTCCATCGCTTTGTATGATTTAAGTAGCACATGCACCCTCCCATTGGCGTCGTAGAGTTGAAACCGTGATTCGTAAGACCAGATGACGTGCTTCCAGTTGACTGCACTCCAGTTACAATAGGCCTTCACGAACAATAGCCTAATCTTTTGGTGCCTTGAAGTCAACAAGGAGTCACGATGTGAACGTCGACTTTGATAGCGTATTTTTCCCATGGTATGAAGGGGAGTCTTTGTGCATAGGTTTGTGGACACTCCCTCACTAAATTCTGATGTTAACTTTTCCGCGGTAGCCGTAGGAATTCTTGTAACGATGTAGGACTATCTGCGCTCATCTCGAGAGTCAATTGCACGTTTACGGCTACAGTTCTCCACTTGATGAAAGTTTGGCAGCATTTCCCGCTGGCGTTTTATATGCTTGTGACTGTCTGACGTAGAAATTCAAGCCGCTGTGTCCCTGAACAACCGGCCTCCCACGCATTTACCATCCTACCACGGTCAAACTCACTTACATCGCTGCCTTTATCCGTGATTACCTTTCCGGGATTTGTTTCCAGTGTGTAGAGACCTACTTTATGAATAAATATTGCCAGTTTCAGCGTCCCACGTGACTGGACGTAATACGTCTCCTTTACAAATTGTTATCAGGATACACATAATAATTTGTCCATTCAGCATAATATTCTTTAGTCACTACCACTCATCTGGATTCTTATAAGAAACATAAACTGGTGTCCAAAACCTAAGGACGGACTACATTTTTACCTGTATAAGAAATACAACACATGACCGCAGCCAAATGGGGAAATAATTATATTCCCAGCATACGAACACATGATAAGGCACAAACAAATGTTTATAAATGACGCACGAATTACATTGTAATCAGTGTTTACGCAAGAGTTGCAAATGTCTGAAGGACATAGTTGGGGGATGGATGTAGAGTGCTTACCGATAACCAGGCGGAGAGACATTTACGTATGGGATGTGTCCACCCTGAACTGCGATGCAGCTCCCACAACGTCGTGACGTGCTGAACCCAAGTGATCCACGAGTTCCTTGGTTTGGGAAGCGTGTGGCCAGACGATGCGATGAATACAACTTGGTCTGCAGAAGTGTCTGCCCTGCTTTCGTAGCTACGATGAGGTGTCAGGTTGTCATCCATGAGCAGAAAGTCTTCGCTATAGCAACACGGAATAATCGAACATGACACAGAACATCATTGCAATATCATTTGCCCTTCATAGTCCCATTTTCCAGCACCTGTAGCTCTGTGCGTTCATTAATCATAATGCCGTCCAACGCCATGACTCCGGCACCGCCATACCTGTCCCTTTCCTGCACATTCTTGCGCTGGTACGCAGTATTACTTTCACGTCTAAAATCCGAGGACAGACTGAAACGACTCTCATCTGTGAAGGTTACATTGGCCCATTGATGACGTGTCCACTTTCTGTGGATACGACACCACTGAAAACATGTGCAACGTTGGGTTCTGGGTAGAAAAACGTATAGCCCTATACGTCACAGAGGTCTTGCTACAGTTTGTCGGGATATCCGGGTTCCTGTGCTGGAATGGAGGCTACTCGCAACCTGAGCAGCCGTGGTGCGGCGATTACGTTTTGCTGTTACAACCAAAATCTGTCTTCATCCGTCGTTGTACAAAAAAAGGCCACCTCCTAGCATTCGTCTGGAACATATTCCATTGGTTTGAAATGCTGCCCAGAGCCTGGATACCACACTATGCGCAATCCCAAATTCCCTGCCAACATCACTCACTCAGCGGTCTTCTTCCAGCTTCCCTGTAATTCTTTCCCTCGTGAAATTATCTAGATAATGTCTTTGATACATAACGTAAATTACACGTTTGCAGCTTTATGCCTTCACGTCCAGATTTTCCTTCAAACACATGTCGCCTACCGCGCTTTTTTTCTCTCTCATCCTTTAAAGTGACCACGTGACCCCTTTGTTCACGATTCTACATTTCGCATATGCATCGGCTTTTTTTTGGATTAGATTGGAGCTTTAACGACCACCGTGAACAACTCAATGGGCTATAAGCAGTCGCCAGTCCCTAATTTAGGGTCATTGATTCCAGGGAAGGGAAAGGTCCAGTGCCGAAAGACAAACACAACATCCATGCCTCACCAGGATTCGAACCCGGACCCCATTCGGACGAATGATCAGAAGCCACCACTTAGACCACTCCGCTACAGAGGTGGCCTCGGCTTTCTACTGAACGTTTTCAGTTATGCAAATTGTCACAAGCTGTAACGTCTGATTTGTTGATTATAACCTTTCAAAATAGTGTTCTTCCTTAGGTTTTGGACACCAGTGTATAATTTCATAACGTGGAACCGAGAACTATTTGTCTTTCTCAGATTTCAGAGTATCATCTCAGAAAGTGTTCAAAAATTGCACGATTGATTAAAGTTAATTTTCTTGACTTAGTGTTACAAGAACTGTAAAGTATGTCAATTTCAAGTATCATTTCTTCAGGTAATGTATTGATTTTCCTTTGTTTTCCATTAAGATCCCTACAATGCTCGAGACTGAGGGTTCACAGCAATCTGGTTTGCTCCTTGATAGTTCATTCTATTTTACTTATGGTCCTGCCTTCACCAGTAATTTTCCATTCATCCATACCGTCTTACAGGGATGTGGTAAGTTCATCTTTTTTTTTCTCACTGTACCGAATATCTCTCAAATGTGATTCCCTAATCTATAAACACCAGGCCATGCATAATGGTATTCGATAGTGTACGTATATGACAGAAACGCATATATGGAGTACAGTATGAGCACTTCAATCGCTCATACGGGTATTGATCTTGTTTCGCATTAAATAAAATGTGTCATTCTGTATGAACGTCTTTTCCAGTATTCTGCAGCAAAATAAAGCTTACATCCAAGTTGTGTCTTCTAGTGCGCTGGGAACGTACGCAATGTGCGCTACAACGAGTTGTATGTCTGGAGCATACTTGAGATAGTATGACAACGGTTTTACACAATTCCAACAGGTGTCGGTTGGTAGCATCTTGGACATAATTAGGAAAAAGCTTTTAAGTTCCATTATCTCGTCGAACAGACTTACAACCTGGCTAGGCAGCAGCTTCGTAGATGCATACTGCAAATGGTTAGGGAGTTTCTTTGTAAAGGACAACTGATCTGTCTGGCTTTCCTGGCAGAGTTTTGTTATCACTCCGAAAAAGCACACCGTTTAGTTGGGAACTATAACGGCCTGGTTGCATGCATTAAAGTTCAGAAAATGTACTGCACTTAACCAAATTATGGTATACCAAGAGCCTATCAAAGGTTTTGAAAGAGTTTGAAATGGTTTCTAAGCACATGTGCCTGATTTTCATCCTAATATGGAACGTAATTGCATTTACCATCTTAACTTTCTGTTGAGAGGCGCACACAAAACGGAAGATATCCACTAAAAAGAAAGTCGATCCATACCATCACTTCATGATCTCAAATTTCAGCTGATGACCCTAGAATTCACCCTGAGAAGTCTCTGATTAAAATGTTCTTCCAAATTTCGTATAATTACTTTGCAACGAGTTCCTCAAATATCACACCTTTATTTTAATAACCCATCTTTCTGTTTAGAGTTTGCAGTGTCCTTTAGAAGGTCAAGAATTTGGAGGTAAGAAAAACAAAATATCCGTTCATTTTTTTTAACATACTTTACTGTGTAATGTATGAATACCGTGTACACTCTCACATTTTTCATAATTTTATACATATACACTGAGTGGCTACATTATAATGACCACCTGGTTTGTTGGTTGATGGGACATCTTTTGCACTTAATACTGTTTTCATTCGTCTTGGTATCATCATCATCATCATCATCATCAACCAATATCAATCCACTGCTAAACGAAAGTCTCCCCAAGCCTCCTCCACAACGATCTGTCTTGTGCCAGTCTCCTCCATGTCACTCCCGCATACTTTCGAATTTCATCCACCCATCTTCCATGTGGTCTTCTTCTGGGTCTTTTCCTGTCCCTTGGAATCCAATCTAAAATTTCGGCTGTCCATCGATGGTCTGTTCTTCTGGCAGTATGTCCAGCCCATTGCCATTTCAGGGATTTAACTCTGATCATGATGTCTTCCACTCTTGTCATTTTTCGGATCCACGTGTTCCTCTTCTTATCTCTCCTGGTTACACCAAGCATGTACCTCTCCATGCTGCTTTGAGTTGTCTGCAGCCTTTGTATGTCTCTTTTAGCTAAGGTCCACGTCTCTGCACCATACGTAAGCACTGGAAGGATGCATTGATCAAACACTTTTCTTTTAAGACATAATGGCATATTGCTCTTGAAAATTATACTGTTTCTTCCAAAAGCTCTCCAGGCAAGTTTTGTACGCCGATTAATTTCTTCACCAATGTGACCCTCACTTGATATCTGCTGTCCAAGATAAACGTACGTGTCTGTTATCTCCAGCTTTTCTCCATCAATCGATAAATCTTCATTTCTTGTAAAAGCATTGAACATCACTTTTGTCTTCTGAAAGTTCATTTTTAATCCCACTTCTTTACTCTTGTCAGCATGTTCCTGCATCATACTCTGTAGCTCTGATGGGGTAGTTGCAAAAATGACTATGTCATCAGCAAAACGAAGGTGGGTTAGATAATCTCCATTAATCTTTATGCCTTTGTTTTCCCAGTTCAGTGATTGAAAGACATTTTCCAATGTGGCATTAAAGAGCTTCGGAGATATGGTGTCACCTTGTCTCACTCCTTTTCCAATTTTTATGTGTGTTGTATTTTCAAATAGCAGAACCTTTGCACTTGCATTTCAAAGATGTTATTAATAATAATAATGTATGCATCTTCAATACCGCAGGATTTCAGAGCCATTGCAACTGCTGATGGTTTCACCGAATCAAAGGCTTTTTCATAATCGATAAAAGCCATGCACAATGGAAGTTCATATTCCCTCGCTCTTTCAATTAGTTCTCTCAGTACGTGGATATGATCTATCGTACTGTAGCCACTCCTGAATCCAGCTTGTTCTCTCGGTTGAGCCATGTCCAGTGTTACCTTCAAGCGGTGTTAAAGAACTTTAGTGAAGATTTTATAAACCACTGATAGGAGGCTGATAGGTCTGTAGTTCCTGAGATCCTCAATGTCATCTTTTTTATGTAGCAAGATCATTGTAGCGTTGTTCCAATCCTCAGGAATTTCCCCTTCATTAAGGCATGGAGTGAAAATGTGGGCGAGTACTGTTTCGATTTCTCCACTTGCTTCTTGTATGATGTCTACAGTAATTCCATCTTCTCCTGGAGCTTTTCCCCGCTTCATGTTCTTGATTGCATGTGCAACTTCTGCTGGAAGGACTGGAAGAACTCAGGTACCTTTCATGATGCCTGGAGTACATGTAACATCCCTTTCATATAATTTGGAGTAGAAATCTTTCACTCTTGTCAAAATTTCGCCTCTATTTCTTGTTACAGAACCATCTTCTTTTCTCAGTGCCATAATCTGTTTTTTTCCCTTACTGAGATGTCCCTTTGCTATCTTTAGGCTTTGGTTGTTTTTAATTGCTTTCCTTACTAGTTCACAGTTGAATTTCCTTACGTCTTCAGTGATACTTTTTCGTACTGTCTTGCATAGCTCTATATATTCCACTTTGGAAGTCACATCTTCTTTAGTTGTCCTCATCTCTCTTCTTTTTTGCATCAACATTTTGGTTTTTCCTGATAATTTGTTCACATGCAACTTGTTCTTAGACCTAGCTAATTTTGTTGCTGTTTCCATAAGAGCTTTGGTTACTTTTCTGTTAACTTCAGAAATATCCACTTCTTCCGATGTTAGGCCTTCTAAAGCAGAGAATCTGTTCTTCAGTTCCAATTTGAAGGTATTATGGTGTTTTTTAAGGTTGGTTATGTCAATACATTTTGTTTGTCTTATGGACTGTACTAAATGTCGGTAAGTGGTTTGGGTTATGTTATCCCAAATGCAGTGAATTACACCCTCCAGCTTTTGAAAATTTGATGGTAGAGAATCCTGCTTTCTGATGCCCTTTTGAAATGCTTCATTCGACTGAGATCAGGTGATTGAGGAGGCCAATATAGCAGCGAAATATCTCCATGATGCTCTTCAAATCATTCGCGTTCAATGTGAGCATTATGACATGGAGCATTGTCCTGTAGTATCCATCTCCATTGAGATAAGCCATCAACATGACTGGGTGGACTTGGGCGGTTCCGATATTTAAATACCTTTAAGAGGTCAGGCGTTACTCCACACGAATCAAAGGGCCCAAACACTCCCACGAAAACGCGGCCAAGACCATAATGTTGCCTCCGCCAGCTTAAAGAATAGTGACGATAAAAGATGGGCCAATGCTTTCGTGCTGCTGTCTCCATATCCTCACCCTTCCATCTGCATGGTGTAGTTAAAAACGTGATTCCATGGACCTCTTTCCTACTAATTTACTGTCCAATTCTTGTGTTCTTGAGCGAACTGGAGTCGTTTCTCCTTGTCCGCTGCAGGTAGAAATGGCTTACAGACAGGCCAACTTCTTCTGTAGCCAGTACAATATAATGCGTGGCGAACTGTACGTTGAGAGGCCATCAAACTTGATCCCTGCTTCAGATTATCTGTAATCTGACAAAGTGTTACCTATATGTTTGACTGAACATGTCTGCCTACTGTCGGCTCAGCTCGAGCATCCAGTAGCCGTTGACGATCATACGCCTTGCACTAAGACCCTGTTTTTAACTGTTAGTCCACTTTCTGTAAACTTTAACAACTGCTGCCCTGGAACATTTCACAAATGCAGCCGTTTTGCTAATGTTCGCAGCAATGCTTCGTACACCCACGATCAATATTCGTCAGGTTTCGTTTTAGCCCATAATTTTGTGCGCAATGCATTTCATTAGTCTCTGCAGCCTTCAGCGTTCCTTTTTATACCGATTTTGCCATCTTGCGTCAACAGAATCTGCGGTATAGCTACTTTGCATAGAATAGTCTGGTGGTCATAATAATTTGGCCACTCAGTGTACATTGAAAAGTTAGATTGCGATATTAAACAGTACTTTGTATAACGCCAAGTTTTTATGCATAAAATGGTTTACAACGATTCTACTAAATGCAGTATATAAGTTTTGATGTCAGTAAACGCACCTCCTCTCTATACTATCTGCTTTTTAGCACTAGAACTCGACTGTGTGTCTTATGCTTTCTTGATTAAGATCATGAAATTCAGTGGATCGTTGTTTGTTAACAACGCATGGAAAGAAACTCAAAACGTAGGTAGATCAGCATGTCATGTAACGTGTGGACACGAGAAATAACTGAAGGGAAAGGGTAAATATGTAGGTTTGTGTGCGGCATCCACAGGCACAGTGGACCATCTGTTGTTTCAAAACTGACGGATATGTTTGGGTTCTCCTGAATATGTGTTCGCACAATGATTGGAAACTTTTTTGCCCTCCATACGTCCAATCATAGACACTGGTAAGAGATCGAGAACCTACAGGATTAGAAATATGTCTTGAAGACTAATAAATCCCGTTATGTACTGTTATGAGTGCATGTAAGACACTGGGTATGAAGACAAAATTACAAATCCATGGGCATATCGTGGACAAGAACCAGTATCTCAAGATGCTAGGGGTAGTGTACATGTCTGGGTGTGTTTACTGATCAAGAACTGTATTCTCTGTGTGTGTGGTAACTCTGCATATGTACTTTGCTTAATTCCAGCTCCTCGATGACCATATAGTCCTCATTGTGAGTCATTTTTATTCCAGCAAAGTTCACATGTTCCAGTAAAACGACGCTGTCCTTTATATCTCTGGAATAGGGCGTAATTGGGTCGATCAACATGATTTCCAAGAACCACCCTAACCTGTTCTATCGCTGTTAACTCAATACGATCAAAAATTCCACCTCACGCATCTTCGTCGTTTTCACAAAATTACTTTTATGCTCCGTTAGAGAACATCTGCGATAAATGCAGTCCCATCGTGCTTAAAACGGTAGGAGCAAAACGTTCCCACATAAAAAAAAATGCGAACAGAGAGAGAGCGCTCACGGAAAAAAAGGCTAAATAAAAATGCCTACTTCTCAAAAATAGAAAAAATGCCTACATCTTGAAAACAGAAAAATACGCCAGCTGTTGACTGATGCTTTCTTACGTCTGTTAGAAACAGGAGGTCTTTTTTTAATTTCAACTGAGCAATCGACAAAACTAGTCAGAACATTTACCCTGCTCTACCGCATAACGTTATCTAGAATTACAAGGACATAGTATAATGTGTTCGTAAAATGGCAGAAGAAGCTCATTGTTCGAAGAAACACAACATCTTAGTATGTGTAAATGTGGAATTAAATATTATCGAGAGCCAGTACCTGTTTCGCCTTTTGGGGCACAAAGCTGTGTGTTTATGAATTTACATTTTCAAAATACATTACAAGGTACCGATGTTACTATGGTGCACTATCAACCCCCTTTACTTACCGATACCTTTATGAGGTGGGAGTTCTTTTGTTTTCACCACGTGTCCAAGATTCAGTTAAAAAGCTTAGTCCAAGTTGCTTTCTTTATCATGCACCACTCACTTAAAAGAATTGTCTTGCGCATAGTTACTGTTCGTGGATGAGTCATGCACGTGTTCCTTCGAACAACGAACCTATTCTGCCATTTTGGGAAAAAAACACGATGTCCTTGTAATGTTAGTTAACGTTATGCGGTTGAGCAGGAGAAATGTTCTGAATAGTTTTCTTCGATTGCTTAGTTGAAATTAAGATACTTCTTCGTGAAATTAAGAAAAACCTCATGTTTCTAACAGGCGTAAGAAAACACCATTCAACAGCTGGAGTATTTTCCTATTTTCAAGAAGTGGGCATTTTTTCCTATTTGAGAGAACTGAGCATTTTTTGTGGGCATTTTCCGTGGGAATTCTCTCCGTCGGCATTCTTTCGTACATTCGTTCAAACCATATGACAAAAATATCCTATAAATACTAGTTGTAACACAGCAGAGTCCTAGCAAAACTTGCTTAGGTTTTTTTAACGAATTGATAAGAAAGTATGCAACGGACGGAAAATGATATATTATAGGAACGTAGTTGGTATTCTTTGCGATCACCGTCCTATTTTGTTGCGTTACGTCAGTATGACTATTACCTTGGAACTGAAATGCATATTTTCATGCTTTTTAAAGTAGTTTAACTGTAAAAAGCCACGAAGTGTCTACGGTGAACCTATAGCCAACTCTAGATATCAGTAGAAATTCAAAGCTGAAAATTTCCGTCTCAATAGCCATGTCCACGTAGTACGTTTCTCCGAACTTCAATGTGATTGGTCACTTAATATTTATTCATTCCTTAACAATTTTGGTGTTCGAAAGCATGCCGACAAGGTCAAGCTTTAGTAATAAAATGGTGGGACTTTTGAACAAGTATCACCTTGTACCTGAATATTAAAAGGATACACTGCTGGACATTGAAATTGCTCCACTCAGAAAGAGCTGGCATGGTAGCATGCAAATTGGTAGGTGGGTGCTGGCATGTGGGATATACCCATCATTCGAACATGTAACCAATTGCTTGAGATGTGAAGACATTAATGGGCAAACATGAACCGCCGAAGCTATGGCATGTCCCGTGCTCCAGGCAGTACGAAATGAAGCAACATTTTGTTAAAGACTTCTACATCATACCCAAATACCGAAGATTCCTCGTAAACTTTGTCAGCAACGCTATGAACAATTGGACGCATTTTACAGGAGGAGAATCATAGGCCTGACATAATAAATCTGTGAAGCTGGTTGATCGACTCGCCGAATCTACGCCCATGTGCAACGGGATTCCAGAACATTTGACTTTGTTGGCAACACTGGCTACGAAAAGACCTCAACAGTTGCCCTAGCGGAACCGGTGCTATCAGGCGTATGCCAACATGCATCGATCAGCATATTCGTTTCTATGCAATTACGGAGCCACAAGCTACTTCAGAGGGCATTCGATAGGTTGTAACGGCGACTGTGTCATCCCCATTAAGATTCGGTCGGTTAACCGAAAACTGGTAGAGGCAATTTTGCGCGTTCCCGGTAGCATTTCCGTCGACTACTATTAACAGTAGGACGTTGCCAAACTCGGCTAGGGTAGTCTCGTGGTAAAATTGCGTGGCGACGGAAATGCCACTGTATCTTTTACAGTGTTCAGTCCCAATTCTGCTACAGTGCCGATTATCGTTGAGTTCGCGTTTGGTGATGACGTGTGTCCACAGGGAAGGTCCAGTAGTTGTCCTCGAGCAGGACACTGATTGCCAACCGAGTATTCTCGTATGGGATACCATTTGTTATGATAGCCAGTCACCACATACGCATAACGGGTACAGTGATGTCCCAGCAAAATGTGGAGTACGTTCTACAGCTCGTTTATCCCAGAGGCCGTTTTCCAACAAGATAACGCTTGGTCACACACCGTTGACATGTCTCGAGCGTGCCTACAAAAGATTCATATGCTTCTATGGCTAGCAAGTATCACCCATCGAGCATGCATAGGTCCTCACTGGACGACGCTTGCAGGCGTCGAGAAAACCAGTGCCGTATGATAAACCCAAATCACCGAAGGAATGCCCACAGAAAACCCAACCACAGAGAAAATGCCCACATCTTGAGATCAGGAAAATGCGCCAGCTGTTGACGGAAGTTTTCTTACGTCTGATAGAAGAAAAATATGGGATCAGGTAAATGTTGCGTGCTTCCAGATATCCCAGGACACCGTTTGAGGGGCGTATCACTTCATGCTGCGCTATGTGTCTGATAGCATTGCACAACATTGTAATCACCCAATGTATTGTCTGCTGTCACGCGATCGTGTTTTCTAGGCTGTATTCCTTTATAAATAAAATCATGTATTAGTCACCTTATATTCTACGTCAATTGTGATTTTCGAGTCATTTTATTTGACTCACGCTTTCTGGGTGGGGCAATTTCAATGTCGAGCACTGAGTTAAAGCAGTAGATTGGGGGATAGTATTGCAACAATAGGTAGATATTGCACTTAGTCGGAGTATACACAGAAGATTTGTTCCGTAAAGCAGAAATTTTTGAAGTAGCTTTTCTTATTGTTAATCTATTGTTACTGCGTGTGGTGTGTTAATATTTATATATGCTTATTTTGTTGGTTACGGATATTAGGAGTCGGCGTCCGGAGTGAGACGAAAACGGGTCTTTGTGTCATCGACGTCACAATTCAAACAGACTACTTGATCTCATTTCTTAAGTGTTTTTTTCTTGTTTTATTTTTGCGAACGTATATGCACTCAATATGTATGTAGAAAATAGCAAATCTTTGCCTGATCTCTCGCAAGACATTTTTCGAGACTCTTTCTTCCAAAGCTTTTGTCTAGACTCTCTTTTTCAAAGCTCACACTTCCATTTGGCTAAATTAAGTTTTGCTTGTTTATTTTGGCATTTAAGATAACATTTATGTGAACTAAAAATGCAACAGAGCCGTTTGATATGGAATCACAAGGAATTTAAAAACGTCAACAATAGCAGAATAATTTGCTACTTTAGTGATCACATGTCTATTAATATTTTAATCGTTCCACATCCAAAAAGAAACGCTGGGTAATATGAAAGTACACTGGCGTGCAAAAATTAAGGACGAGACGGATTTTCGAATGTAACGTCGTGCAGAAGTGCTCCACATCGACTCAAATCATAACATAAGATCCTCAAGATGTAAGAATATGGGACAAGTGAGCAAAACCGTCCAAACAAGGAATCCAAAGGATACAAAGGCACTTTATTGAAAAGGTAGCTTCGAGAACAACTGGACAGAAGACAGAAACGTCCATGTGACAGGCGGCTGCCAAGAAAAATCCAGTCGTTAAATAGTGATATGACCACCCCTAACTGCGTTGCAGGATTTACAACGTCTGTCCATGCTGAGGACGAGGTTGTCAAGGAGCTGTTGAGGTATCGCGGCCAATTCCTCTTGTAGCGCCAATCGCAGCTGAGGAATCATTGCTGGGGGCTGGTGACGTGCTGCCAAGCGTCTCCCGAGAAGGTCCCACCCATGTTCGATTGGATTTAGGTCCGGAACCTTGCGAGCCAATCTATGCGTTGAATATCTTCACTCTCCAACAGCTCTGCGACAGCCACTGTACGATGAGGTGTAGCGTTGTCGTCCATGAAGAGGAACTCAGGATCCACAGTACCTCTAAACAGACGCACGTGAGGCAGGAGAACCTCGGTACAATAGCAGACACCAGTGACTGAACCTCCTTGGAAGATGTGGAGGTCAGTACGGCTACCAAGCATGATACCGCCGCAAACGAGAACTCCGCCACCTCCAAACCGGTCCCTTTCGATGATGTTGGAGGTGTGATTCCGTGTTCCCTGCTCTCTCCAGATGTGTATACGTACAGAATCGCTCGTCAGACTAAATCGGCTCTCATCCGTAAAGATAACTCGACTCCATTGCTGATGTGTCCAGTTTTTGTGTTCCTGGCACCACAGAGACCTCCGTCTCCGAAGAGCAGGCGTTAATGGCACACACCGAACTGGTCGTCATGCAAATAGACCACCTTTGTGCAGCCTCCTGGCCACGGTAAAACGCGATAACGGACGTCCAGTTGTCTGTTGCATATGCCTTGCGATTTATCCCACTGTCTGCCGTCTGTCTTTTCTCGCCTGTAGGACAATATACCGGTCATCTGCCGCCGTGGTTGCTCGTGGACAACCACTGCTAAACTCTCGGACAGCTGTTCCTGTCGTTTGAAATGCTCTCCAAGCTTGTGAAACGATGGGGTGAGCGATACCGAACTCCTCGGCCACACTAGTCACACTTCGACCTTCTTCCAACTTCCCAATAACGCGACTTCGGGTAACGTCATCCCGATGTCGTCTATTGTATTGCCTGTTAGCCATATCACACGGTGGCAGCAACTCGACGTCGTTTAAACCGATGTACACCGTGCAATAGCTTTCACCGAATTGCTGAGCGTACACCGTCCGTGTGCTTTGTACCCTACCGACCCCCCCCCCTACGTCATGCTCCATATATGCACATACCCTACCGTACCGGACCCTTATCTATCTCCTGAGTGGTCTTTCGATCCGTTCTGCCTGCTCGTTCCGCTGTTATGCTAATATCTCCTCTTCGTCCTTAATTTTTGCACACCAGTGTATGATATACTAAATATTGGAGTTGTAAAAGTGCCTGAAGTAATAAGGTTGTCGACCAAGTTGATGAGCAGTCACAGGAGCGAATTTTTAACTGATTTTTCTATTTGAGGCAGGGTTCGAATTTCGGATGAGACGTGGTTAATGTGCTTCTGCTATGGTGCTGGCTTTGTCCTTTCCCTGAAAATAGTGGCCCTAAACTATCCAAGGAGTACTCTTTATAGACTTAGATGCTCACGTGATCGTTGAACTCCAAAACATGAGAAAGAAATAATAAGGTATGCAATATATGAAATGTAAATGATAAGGTATGCAATAAGTGATAGCCAAAATAAAAGATATTTTGTCCTCCAAAACCTGGAAACAAGTCAAAGATAAGGTGTCTTGCAGTGAAATGCATGCCGTCCCGTTGGCGAAGTGGTCTTAGCGCTGGCTTATGACCATTCGTTCGAGAAGGGTCCGGGTTCGAATCCCGGTGAGGCATGGATGTTGTTTTTGTGTTACGGCACTGGCTCTCTCCTTTCCCTGGAACCAGTAACCCTAAATTAGGGACGAGTGACCGCTTATAGCCCGCTAAGTTGCTCACGGTGGTCGTTAAACCTTCAATAAAAAAAATGAAATCCATGCTGATAGGTTCAATATACTACCGACCTTATACGATGAATCGATGTGTAAGTCACTGTTTTCGCACGACGGCTTTCCAGTTAAGTTATAGTTTCGATTCGAGTTGTGCGACCAGTTTCTTCTGGCATCATCGCATGACTTAGTTTCTCAGAACGATGCGAAGCGCGTAAAACTATCTTGTCTTGCCTTTATTACTAAACGAATAATTCTCTTCATCCGAACGCTTAAACACTATTTAAATTATGTGTGATAATTGTTTTTTGTGAAACCTCCTTTCATTCTTAATACCAGTTTTAACCCTTTAACCGGCTGGAACGAATTAACTCGGGGTTAGCAAAATCGGCTGAAATCAGTTCGAACGAATGTATTCGCTGTCTAAGAAGTGGGCCGAACGCGGCCTGAATGAGTGAACCTGCACATAAGAAACCGTCTCTTTCCTGCTTAGTTTTGTTTGTAAAAGTGATAATTAAGAGGATGATTGATACTAATCATTTCTGACTGATTTCTTGCTGAAAGAACTACAACAATGTCGATGAACCTAAGAAAGGAGAGAGATGTTTCAGTCGCTTGTTTTCTACCTGATGCTAGTGGCATGATTTTTTGTGTCAGAGAGACTTGCCCTTCCGCATTATGCCTTGAGTTACGAAGCAGAGAAAAAAATGCCTTGAGTTATGAAGAAGAGAGAATAAAAGAGTACATAATGGAGCAGAGTATGAAGGTCTATGGAATGGAGCAGACAATAGAAAAATTAAGAATAAAGGTCTATGGAACCGAGAAACAAAGACTGAAAGCAGGAACAGAATTACCTTACCGTAGCTTTCATGAAACTGTGTGGCTATGTGAACATTTCTGTCTTAAAAGCGCAGATTTTGGTTTAGTTATATCGGCGGCTTAAAAGGTTAAAGCATACCAGTTCATTTGGATTAAATGCTCTAAAACGTCTGGTTATGAGTCCTTTTTACCTTCTGTATTTTGGGTAGTATTGCATTCTAACGTCACTAGGTATCAATTCTCACTCTGCCTTTCCACTCAGGCAGCAAGACTGTATGCAGGTAAGTTGCACATTGTTCTTTAACTTATGGTATTCAGAGCAAAGAGCTGTAGCGAATCGGATCGAAGCATAGTGATATGCTGCTCCAATTCACACAAATTTGACAAGTGCTAATTATGGAGTTTTTAACTCTTTTGTAGCTTTAGTTTTGAATGGTTAACTGATTAGCTAATTGGCTAATGTCCTTGGATGGCTGTTGCACATGAATCACACTTTGTAGAGATGATTTAAAGGATCAGCAAGCCATTTGCTTTAGTCCACCAGTTTATTCAGTAGTCACTTGTACTTAAAGACATCATGTTAATGCTTTACCAGAATATTATCTTTCTGGATTCGATCCTGACAACAATATGAATACAGTAACATTCTTTCGTCGAGCACATATCTCTTAACTTCACCAAAAGCAATTAACTCTTATCTTTCACCAGCTATCAACACTAAACTGTATCAACTCTTTTGATACATTCAGTCAAGTAATTTTATATAGTGCTTTGACTCGCTCTCGTTGTTCCAAAATTGTAAAAGCTATTCGGAGAAGTTATGTACCTTGCAGTGAGAAAACGCTTAACCAAGAAGTAATCAAATATATATATAAAAAAAACTCAAACTCAAAACGAAGGTTATTTAGAAGTATACGTCGTTCCATATTAAATATTTTAGTTCATTATGGTTGTTTAGAAGTACACTATATTGACAAAAGTCACCGGACACCCCTTCAAAAGCAAATGAACGGATCTGCTGCGTCGTTAAGATGCGCGGTACAACTGCAAACGGTATAAAAAGAAGCCTACAGCTGACTGAGATCATATCGCACTGTGAGGTTGAGCGAAAATGTTGCGGCGGTAGAGAACTGACTTGGAGAAAGGACAAATTGTTGGGTGTTTAGTAGTGGGTTGTCCATAAGAGAAACAAAGAGGCGTTTAAACATACCCAAGGCAACTGTTTTGGATGTACTGAATAAGTGGAAGACACATGGCGTGCCTAAAGCAGCACAACGCACCTGCAGACCAAAGAAAATTAGTGATAGAGGACGTCGAAGCCTCAGGACAGTCGTTACAGCTAATCGACGGAGTACTGCACAAGACCTCAGCGTACAGGTGAGTAAAAATGCTAGAACCTTGGTATGTACACGTAACATTTGCAGAGAACTTCATTTCATGGGTTACCGTGGTCGTTCGGCTGCTGATAAGCCTTTCATCTCCACTCGGAATGCTACTGGTCGTTTAGCATGGTGTAAAGATACTTATCGTGGACCGTAGATCAATGGAAACAGGTCCTATGGACTGATGAATCCAGATACACGAGCCATCAGTCTGATGGCCGTGTGTGGGTATGGCAGCAGCCGGAGGAACGCTATTTACCACAGTGTACTGTTCCTACGTTCAAGTTTGGAGCTGGCATTGTACTCGCGGTGGGAGTGTTTTTCGTCGTATGGTCCTGGCCCATTGGTTGTCGTGGACAAACCTGTTAACCAGCACGTCTACCTCGATATTCTGCACAATTATACCCTACCAACTCTGTGGCAATACTATGGAACTGAGCCTTGTTGGTACCAGCAGGATAATGCACCGAGCTATAAAGCAAGGAGCCATATGTTTTGGCGTGGTTTGACGATAATTCCGTATCGTGTGTGGACTGGCCAGCACAGTGCCCTGATTTTAATCCCATAGAGCACCTATGGGATGAATTAGAGCGCCGCATAAGAAGTTTGGAACCAAGACCTACTACTAAGCAACAGTTAGCGGCCGCATTATGTACTGAATGGAAGCGCATACCTATCGCTGTGTTCCAAAACCTCGAAAGCATGTCTCGAAGGGTCCGTGCATGCATTAAGGCCAAAGGTGGACCGACACCGTACTAATGTATGTCAATAAATGCTATGTTGTTTTTCTCTTCTAGGTGTCCGGTGACTTTTGTCAATATAGTGTATATTTCATATCATGTCGAGTATTTTAGTTCATTAATGTATATGTTGCGTCTAATACACCAAGAAATCGTAGATATCTGTGTTAAAAAGTAGGAAGAGGGTTGATGTGATAACAATGTTGTTCCTTAAGAGAAGATTTCAGATCTAGAAAATCCTTTCCCAAAAACTAATTGCAGATAAATAATACGTGGAAGACTTTTTCGTTTAAAGCCTAAAATAAGATAAAAAAACTGCTTTAAAGAACACAAAATCTAGCAAGTATACTAAAGCGAACTTCAGGTCACGGACACACAAAAAGGTCTTTGTAAAACGCAACGTGATGAGATAATTGCTTTGGTGGAGATGGCCTTACATGATTACTTTTTCCGGTTCGCTTAACAGAAAGAGTTTCTAAAATGCTATTAAGTGTTCAAACTTACTACAAGTAGGAAAAACAACTATGATAAAATAAATCGGACCGAAAGATCATTTGGATGAATTGAGGACAATAGTTACCTTGAATTTGTTCCTCTGATCACATCATGCCTAACAACCCCGAAAACGTTTGAGAAGCAGCTTTTATTAATGCGTACAATAAAGTATCAGTTGTTATCCGATGGATAAAGCACCGGCAGACTTTTCCAAATGTTATGTGAAATGGTTATATGAGAGCACATATCAATGAGTTTGTGCTTTATTTATTGTTTTCGTTTGCGACATTGTATTGTTAACAAAATGTCAGAAGGTGCAAAAAAAAAGAAAAAAATCTTTTATATGGTTTCAATACTTTGTTTTAAACATGTGGCAACACTGCAATTGCTGTTACGGGTTATTGCATGTGTATAAACGTACATCAAAGGAAAACAAAAGGGTGAGTTTCTGTGGAATTTCAGAGGATCACAGGAAGCTGTTTTTACCTACAAATGGCTCTAAAATGAATTATGCCGCCCCGGTGGCGCAGTGGTCTAAGGCGCTGGCCTCTGATCATTCGTCCGTAAGGGGTCCGGGTTCGAATCCCGGTCAGGAATGGATGTTGTGTTTGTCTTACGGCACTGGCTCTCTCTCCCTTCCCTGGAACCAGTGACCCTAAATTAGGGACGGACGACTGCTTATAGCCCATTGAGTTGCTCACGGTGGTCGTTAAACCTCCAATAAAAAAAATGAATTAATGCCTTTGATATGTAATTGGCCTAGATATTTGTGTACGTAATTCCATAATTTGTCAAATGTCTTCATGTAAATGCATTAATTCCTCCACCGAAGGGTTGTTTTGTTTCTTTTCTGAACAGCAATGTTTTACTAATAATGCGGAGGTAGAATTCATTTTATGTCCCTAACAAATCTGTAATCAAAAAATTATAAGGTAATTTTGACATTAAAGTAGATTAGTGGGACTTTGTTTTCCAGTGAAAACACGTAGGTAAATCAAAAGACAGATATGCTTTTTGTTGTTGATTAAACGACCACCGTGGGCATCTCATTGGGCTAAAAGAAGTCACGTATCCTAAATTTATTTAGGACCACTTGTTCCAGGAAAACGAGAAAACCAGTGCCGTATGATAAACACAAATCACCGAAGGAATGCCCACAGAAAACCCAAATACAGAGAAAATGCCCACATCTTGAGATCAGGAAAATACGCCAGCTCTTGACGAAAGTTTTCTCACGTCTGATAGAAAAATGAGGTCTTCTTAAATTTCATGAACAAATATCTTAATTTCAATACAATCGGCAAAACTAGTAAGAGTATTTCCTCTGCTCAAACACATATTACGAGGACATCGTAGTTTTTTTCCAAAATGGCAGAAGACGCTCATTGTTCAAAGGAACCCTTGCATGCCTGAGTAACTACGTCTAAGGCAATTGTTTTCACATGGAATTAGTGAATAGCGCATTACAGGGTAAGCAGCTTTAACTAAGTTCCTCACCTGAATCTTAGACACATGGTAAAATCAAAAGAACTCCCACCTCGCAAACAAGGCTTCGTATAGGTTAGTACAAGTGTCAAGGTGCACCAGAGCAATGCCTAATAAGGTGTATTGAGAATGCTAATTCATACAACATCGAATTTCAGTGCCTCAAAACGGAAAATTGCGAAATAACTACAAAGGGGCCTGCAGCATGGACCCTTTTTAAAAACTCGATGATTGATATATTGCCTCCCATTTTTTTGCTTTTTCTTACTTACGTAAACACATCAAACATTAAGACTGTAACAAAATTTCTGTGCTTATCGGCTTATCAACCGTGTACCTAAACGAAATATTAAATATTTAACTGAAAAATTGCCTAAAAATACCTAGGTGGCTTGTAAGCACCTAAGGATTGATATGCTGCTTCTCCTATCTCAATTTTAGTATGTAAATTTGCATGCTTCTCATACTAAAATTCAAGACAGTAAAAGTTATATTTCACTGAAAAACCCTACGCCTAGGGACTATTTAAGCGTTTCAGGTTCAATACATTACTGGCTCTTTGTAATATTTGTTTCCATATTCACAAATATTTAGATTGTTGTCGTCCTTCGAAACAATGAGCCACACTATACGATGTCTTTGTAATGCTAGGTAACATTTGTGGAACACACTACACAATGTTTTTTAGTTAACTTTATGTGGTTGAGCTGGAGAAATGTTTTGACTAGTTCTGTCAATTGCTTTTAAGGTATTTCTCCATGAAATTTAAAAAGACCTAATGTTTCTAATAGACGTAATAAAACGTCAGTCATCAACTGACGTATTTTCCTATTTCCAAGGTGTGGGTGGTTTTTCTTGTTTGCGTGAAATGGGAATTTTTTCTGTGAGCAGTCTTTCCGTGGGTGTTTTTTCTGTGGGAATTTTTTTCCTAATACCGACAAACACACCATTTATGCCTCACCCTAGATTCGAACCCTTACTCATTCTGCACGAATGATTAGAAGGCAGTGCTTCGTACGATACTGCCACCGGGACGGCATTCTATGCGTGTAGTGAGCATGTCATTTGTTCTAAAACAAAATACGATAAGGTAAAAATGTAGTATTGATCAAACCTATATTGGCATATAAAATCTTAAAATAAAGGGATTGCAAGAGCAGTCGGCAACGTACTGTACGATTATCTGGCAGGGCACGCCGAGCGAGTTTTAATGGTACCCTGCAAATCTCAGGTACAGAGCATAGAATATCAAAATAATTAAAAAAGGATGAAACAATCATATGATTCTGCAAGCAATGTTTAATATTTAAAATAGGGTTGTAATTATTTCGGGTTTGTAATCTTATTAAACCTTGTAATCTTAGTTTTGTAATCTTGGTATATAATCATTAGTCTTTAATCTTGTTAATTATTGTAATCTTGTTAATCCTTGTAATCCTATTTTGTGGCTGAATATGAGGGTGGGATGACCTTTTAAGAGGCGGGGTTCCCAACACTTTACATTTTTGCTGTTGCCATCAGGTCCCTGAACAAAGGAAGAGCAGTGAAGCTCCTGCAGGACTTTCTCTCTCAGCTGGAAGCCTACTACACTGACTGGTGGTTCAAGATCAATCCGTCTAAGAGCAGTGCGCTGTTGTTTTTTAGATCTCTCCAAGAAGAACCGAAACTCGTTATGTTTCGAGAGACAATCCCCTGGGCTACCTCCACTAAGTAGGGCTCCAACTAGATTGTCGACTTTTGTGGGTGGCGAACACCAGCTACCACACCAATAAAGCTAGACAATGCCTTGGGCAGCTAGCTCCACTACTCCACCGGAGAAGATTCCTTACAACACGGCACAAAGTACTGCTGTACAAGACGGTCGTCAGGCCGTTGCTTACTTACGCCTCTCTCATATGTATAGGTATTAGCAGGAATTGGCGAGGTAGAATCGAGAGGGTGCAGAACCGAGCACTTCGTAGGATCACTGGGGCTCTCCCTTGGACCCCACATCAGAACTTGAGGAACAGACTTGGAATCGAGAAGGTACATGAGTTTTCCACCAAACTCGTCAAAAAGTTCTTCAAGAATGCGGAAACCCACGCTAATGGACTTATTAGGGACACGGTTGATTACAATCCTAGCGAATTCCTTAGGCATCCCAGAACTAAGGCGGCGATCGTTGGCTCCCCTTGACAGAGAGAGTTAGTATGTGAACAATGGTTGGTGTTAGACAGACCACCACCCCCTTCTTTTTCAGATTGACATCGAGATGGTGAGAATGAATTCTGCTTGGGCGTTTGGATTTGGTCTCGTTGAGTTGCAGTGACTCCGTGGTGCGACGGTGGCCGGGTGGTCTTGTGGTTCTCTGTGATGTTGTGCGGTGCTTGGCTCTCCTTGCCCGCCCCCTTCCCCCGGACGGGTGTCACGGTTCACAGTTTGAAAGATATATCACCCTCTCCTTTCACTCATTTTTTGTGTTTGTCTTTCCTATTGAGTTCACTTACTCAGATCTCCTATCTTCCTATTTCTAAGGGTAGTTTTAGACCTGGGGACAGACACTCCCTTCCTAAAAGTTCTTCAAATATCGTACTTCACATTCTTTTTAGCCGATACTACGAGTACACCACGTCTGAATGTCCCGAAGAACACTCTTAGACAAACTTAATAGGGGGCACATCTTCCAAACGCACCTTGAAATGCACTGATCTGCCGTTTGGAATGAGGTCTGTTCCTGAAAGGGAGGATTTACCTGTGCCACAACTTCCAGAAAATGTGACATTGAGTAACAATGAGTCCGACTCTAATGAAATTCATCAAGAGCAAATAGAAATCATCATGGCTCTGATTTTAGAGCAAGTACTTCTTCAAATGAGCTTCAGTTATCAACACAATGAGACCTTTAATGACCTGTCGCGTGATTTAAATTTTCCCAGAAAGAAATTTAGTATTTTGAAATGATGCTTGCTCGTAATGGAAACACTGGGTCATGAAGATGAAACAAAAGAATGACTTTTGCTCATTGACTTCTCTAAAGTTAGCTTGAAAGCTTTGCTTCTTCACAACAGAAATAAATATCCGTCGGTGCATTCACCCACTCTACTGACATGAAAGAGGCATGAAAGTATGAATCTACTTTTGGAAAAGATGCAGTATAAAATTATGCTTAAAACAACTATGGCAATTTGAAAGTTATAGCTGTTTTTCTTGGTTTGAAGCTTCGATACACATTTTTTCTTCTGTTTCTAGTGTAAGTGAGATATTAGAGACAAAAGAAGTTCTTGTACGAGAAAGGTCTTGCTGAAACGTGAGTTGCTAACTCGAGGGAAGAAAGGTGTCGTAATTTGTGAAATTTGAAGGCAGAAAACTATCGTGACTCAGTTTATGAACTCTCGGACTCATACAAAGCAATGTAATATGTCCCTGAAAAGCCTTTTCTTGGACTCCCACTTGGATTTCTTTCCTGAGAATCTAGGTGCTGTCAGCTACGAACATGGCGAGAGATTTCGTCATAATTTTTCGAGCCTGGAGAAGCGATGCCAGGTCAAGTGGAGTCCCAGTAGTCTGGCTGACTGGTGATGGACACTCGAGGGAGACGTTCCACTTGTGGAATTCACCAGGAAATCATTAACTTTTACGTTTCAGGTAATTTATTTATGGTTTATAAGCGTATGTAAATATACGATTTATTCAAACTTAAACTGTGTGCCAAGAAATAACCTTGTGTGATAGAAAAAAAACTAAGATCATATAGAATTCAGCATAAAGATACTATTAAAATCACGTATTGTTTTTTATTGGACAAAACAAAATGGTTTTTCTTCTAGCGGGTGTAATCTGCACTTAACTCTTATCTCAGAAAACTTTTGACTTACATTTTATTGCGCTTTGACCGACTGTCAGGCTACCAACTTTTACAAGCTCGTCGGGCGGAATTCTGTGGCGTTAAGTCAGAAAATATTTAATGAGGAGAAACTAAACTTACAAGAGAGCACGACAACTCAAAAGGAAGGTTAAATTAAAGGTACATGTCACACTTCCTTGCTCTGTCTGACTTACTTTGTCTACCTGAACTGCCGTCTTCTCACTCACTTTCTCTCTCTACCTTTTGCCCCAATTTTCTCATTCTGTCCCAAACTTTCATTCTCCATCCATTTTTTACTAGTTATTATCTTCTTCATCGTGTGTGTGTGTGTGTCTCTCTCTCTCTCTCTCTCTCTCTCTCTCTCTCTCTCTCTCTCTCACTCTGTACTGTTCTATTAAACGAAAGAACGGGAAAAGTGGCCTAGGTTGTTTAACTTCCCTGCGTGTAACAAAACAATTTAACGATCGCAGTCAGGATCGGAAAAAAGCATCAGCAAAATGAAGGCAGCGATTTTTATATTTGATTAATGGCTGCTTTCATTCATTATTTGGCGACCGAAAAAAGTTGTTGGCACTTCCGAACTTGAAACGTTAAATCTGTCATTTATTCTACACGAAAGTACCTCTTACTGCGTGAATTACGCAGAATTCGTACTGTGGTCATTATGGAAAAGGGACTTTCGGCTTTCGGCATTTCGTCAGCTATCAGAGTAAATGGAAAATTTCTTTTTTCCCCCTTATTTAGGAAGATGGCCTTAGAAGAATTAATGATGCTCTTCAGCTCATTAATAGGACTCGAAGCACTCCGTGGAGTAACAAAAGTCGATTTGCTGAAATAAACGAGTTCGCGCGCGACAGGTATTCCTTCGAGACGAAGCGATTCCATTATTCACACAAAATCTACTTGCGCACACTCTCTGAACTATTCGGCGAATGTAGATAAGTTAGATACTTTACACATGCGCTGAAATATAAAGGGTAAAATGTAAAACAAACTTTTCGGAAAAAGGTCTTCAGATAAATAATTAAAAGTAAAAAACAGGCTAGTGTGACTAGCTAAGTCGTTTCCGATACTTTCGTTCGTGTCTAACCACCAAAACAATTATAGGAAACTCAAGTACATTGAGAGGTTATTTCATGGGCAATTATCTTCTTACATTGCGGTTTTACGAAATAAAACTGCAAAAGCTGAGAATACGCGAGAAGTGACGTAATAATTCCGACTAAAACCTCGGAAAACAAAATTTCTTTCAAATTACGGAGACTTAGATTGTTTTTGAAATGTTATTTCCCTTTTTATTATTGCACTAGGGAATATGTTTCTATGTCGTACAGGAAAGTAATATTCTTCCTTTTTCTAGATTGAATAGTACCTTTCTGCCCGATTTTCATGAAACTGAAGTTGAAGGTCACCATTTCATAAGACAATATTTATATAGAGTGGTATAACACAAATAAAAATTTGAATTTCACTGACATGGTGCACCTTTCTTCTACTTAGACATTGTGACGTACCTGCCAGCAGGACGCACACGACATAAAGGCAGATAGCAGTCAGAACGAACGTCCGCGTAGCTCAATTGGTAGAGTGACGTATTCCGGAATGAGGGGACCCGGGTTCGAGCCCCGGCGTGGATAAAAATGACGGAGAAATTTACTTCGTTATAACATTCCAAGTACACGCTACAGAGCATGCTTTTCAGAATTAAAATAAGAAATTGCTGTTTTGTTATACGCGTTTTATATGACAACAAAACGAACTTCTGCAAACCAACACTACAGTTGATTTCAGGATTGTATTTTATTCTGGAAAATACGACATTATTTACTTTGAGAGTGACTTTGAAGGCATCTTTTTAAAACAACTAGTTTAATTTCCGTCGCCTTGTGGGAATTTATACTTTCTAAAAGTATAAGTGCAAGTGTTCTATTTAATAACCTTGCTTTTATAGCTGACGTTACCGTATTAGGAAGGTCCGTATGGTCTTAAAACCAAGCACTCTAAACCAAAGATCCCATTCACACACACGATAATACAAGCAGATATGGAATTACAAAGTAGAATACTAACATTCATATCCTTTATTTCTACACATTCAAATCTGATCTTTCACAATATTCTACCAGCACGGCAGGATTAAATGATTCATGTTCTTACGGAAATATTAGTTTACAGCGAAGCTAAAATAAAATAAAAAAGAAAGCTGTGGCATCCCTAACCTTGTTTGAAACTAAACAGCCCCCTGAACCTTTTTGTTGAGAAACCCCACACCACTCGAGAACATTTGCTAAAAGATGTTAGATTTAAGTCAGCAGAGCTTTAGTAAAACCATTTCACTCCTAACGTAATTTCAGTAATGTCCTGGACTGTTGCAGCATTGGGATGAAAGTTATGGAATTGAGGTTATAAACTACACTATATTGACAAAAGTACGGTGTCGGCCCACCTTTGACCTTAATGCTTGCACTAACCCTTCGAGACATGCTTTCGACAGGGTTTTAGAACACAGCGATAAGTATGAGCTTCCATTCAGTACATAATGCTGCCGCTAACTGTTGCTTTGTAATAGACCTTGGTTCCAAACTTCTTGTGCGGCGTTTTAATTCATCCCATATGTGCTCTATGGGATTACGATCAGTGCTCTATGCTGGCCAGTCCACACACGATACGGAATTACCGTCAAACACGCCGTAACAGCAATTGCTTTATGGCTCGGGGCATTATCCTGCTGGTACCAGCAAGGCTCGGTTCCATAGTATTGCCACAGAGTTGGTAGAGCATAATTGTCCAGAATATTGAGGTAGACGTGCTGGTTGACAGGTTAGTCCGCGATAAACAATGGGCCGGAACCATACTACGAAAAACACCCCCACACGAGTACACTGCCAGCTCCAAACATAACCGTAGGAACAGTACACTGTGGTAAATAGCGTTCCCCCAGCTACCGCCATGCCCACATACTGCCATCAGACTAATGGATCGTGTATCTGGATGCGTTAGTCCACAGGACCCGTTTCCATTGATCTACGGTGCGCGATAAATGTTCTTTACACCATGCTAAACGACAAGTAGCATTCCGAGAGGAGATGAAAGGCTTATGAGTAGCCTCACGACCACGGTAACCCATAGAATGAAATTCGCTGCGAATGGTACGTGTACATACCAAGATTCCAGCATTTTTACTCACCTGCACACTGAGGTCTTGTGCAGTACTCCGTCGATTAGCTGTAACGACTCTCCTGAGGCTTCGACGTCCTCTATCACTGATTTGTTTTTGGTCTTTTACTGCTTCAGGCCCGCCATGTGTCTTCCACTTATGATATAGTACATCCAAAACAGTTGACTTGGGTATGTTTAAACGCCTCTCGGTTTCTCTTATGGACAACCCACTAATATACCAAACAACAATCTTTTCTTTCTCAAAGTCAGTTCTCTCCCGCCGCGACATTTTCACTCATAGTACGGTATGATCGCGGTCAGCTGCAGGCTTGTTATTATACCGTTTGCAGCTGTACCGTGCATCTTAAAAACACAGCAGATCAGTTCATTTGATTTTGAAGGGGTATCCGGTAAATTTTGTCAAAATAGTGTATGTGACATATACCTCTATTTAACCTTTCCTTTTGAATTTCTGTTTTCTTATATAAATTTAGTTACTCCTTGATTAAATGTTTTCTCCCTGAAATGCACATTGCCTCCCCGAACAAGCTCTTATATTCTGGTAAGACTGACGGAGAGTCAGAGCAACATAAACTAACTACACCGACTGTATAGAAAAAGGAGATGTTTTAGTTGAAGGAGTTGTACAGATGTCAAGAGATTTCGAGTGGACTGTTAAACGTTGACATGACCAACAAATTGAGATGACCAGCAAGTGTCATTGTTATTAGACTGATGTCTGTGATGAAGCCAGAGAGATTATATTCTGGCAGTGGATAATAAACTATTGTAGTTACGTAAGACAAAAGCTAATTTTTTCTACCTGGCCATTTGTTTCTTGTTTTTATGTGCTACGAAACTATGAGAACATTAGCCATCTGACTAGCTACTTAGATAAACATTTAAACTACAGTATTCAAAAGTTTAGTTACGTATTATTTCACTAGTCACTCAACATTTTGCCAGTTGTTGAGGAACTGTCTGTTATACGTACACTAATACAGACATTTGACGTGGACAAGGAACATCAAACAGAAGTTATCGCTCTTTCAACGTTTATAAGTGAGCCACGAAAAAATTCTCATTGGCCGCCACCGGGAATGAACCCCGGTATTCCAGTTACGCGCTGGACATGTTTCCACTGCCCCACAGCGGCCTCAAATTCCTCCAGACGCACATTCACTAACTGCCAAGCCACTTGGCAGGTTGCTTCTTGGAGCCCCGCACAATTCTGGGGATTCACCAAAGATGGTAAGTTATTTGTTCAGTTACCTTCTAGTTATTTGTTCAGTTGCTGTCTTTCGGTCTTCCTAAAGACCATCATCAGATGGAAATACTCGTATTTCCATCTGATGATGGTCTTTAGGAAGACCGAAAGTTCTTATTGCTTTATTTTTTATCTTTTAACTTATACATTAAATAAGTTCTTCAATTCATCGGAAGCCAGAGTAGTGTTTTAATCCGCACGAGAACCTGATATCTTGACAAAATTGTGTTCTTGAATAAGTTGTATCGGATAAGAGGAAGGAATTTAAAAGATAAGAGTAAATGTTTTCTTCTTCTGTCTTTGACTTTAAAAATTAGGTAGCTTTTCAAGTTCACAGCAATTGGAGATCTTCCATTTTACCTGTCGGTAATTGTGAAATAGGTTTGACTATGCTGGTGATAAGAACCGAGAATAAAATATTTAAAAACCGGTTCATTTTCGATAAAGCGCAAAAAAGTCTGCAATTCTGTTAGCTTTCAAGAATATTTTGGGGAGGGGATTAACTTCAACCATTGAGCAGTTCTAAGAATTATTAGTTCTCGCCCGTCCCTAAATTAGGGTCAGTGGTTCAGGAGAAGGTGCTGTAAGAAAAGTACACCACCCGGGTCTGATATAGGACTCGAACGCCATTTTTGGAGTTTTTGACCTCTAGACCACCTTAAATATTCCCAGAGAATAAAGTGTGAAAAGAGTAAAAAGAAAAATTCCTTGTTGCCTTTTTTGCATGAGAAGCGCAAAATATTCAAAGTTTGCTTTCCCAATTAAGGATTCCTGAGGTCAAGCTTCACTTTCAAAAATTTTATGTACCAGTCACCCTTAGAGTGTACCACTGTGGAAAGTACGGACCATCTACCACCGTTTCTAAAAGTAGTCCCTAGCGTTTGAAGCGAAATGCAGCAGAAATATTATTAAGAATATTTCATTTTTTTGTTCAGAAGTTTATAGGGCAACATGTTTATTTAAGACAAGTTTCTATAATGGCAGAGAGCGTTTCAGAAATGCATTTGATATGAGAAGCTACTCATTCAGGAGCGCCTCGCACTTTCGGCAGCTGACTGTGCAGCTGAGAAATGTGCGTAATTTCTAGAGAGGGGACAGCGTGGAAGAGATTGAAGACTTCTCCCAACATTCACATCAAAAAGGCAATAAATTTACAATCAGAGAAATGCAAGAGTAGTGTTCTTAGGAAGCCGTAGGGGAAGAAGAGAGAGAGAGAGAGATGAGAATAGAAAGGGCGATGGAACGAGCTTCGTTTAGGCCATAAAGCCGTAAGTTGCGGGAGTGAGACGCAGATTTATACCATTTTTGTGGTCCACCCAAAACCATTGTGATCAGGCTCTCTTATCGTCAGCCGCAGTATACTCTTAAGTTGACTTGGAATATAAGTTGATAATCAGAAAGGGTTCTCGGTATTATTCTTCATCGGACTTCCCCTAAAGTCCAAGAGCAGCGTAAGTGGAAAGTTTCAACTGTAGATAAAGGGACTTTTAATCTGTTATACGTTTTGAGTGGAAATAAATTTATTTACACAGAAAACTGCTTTATTATTTTCACAGGATTTTGAGGTATTGCCACCGTTCGCTTTGTAAAGCGCTAATCAAACCATTCACAGTATTAACCACTCTCCTAATGTTTCTCTAAAAAGAAAAAAATATATATCGGTCTTCAGAAATGTTTTACGTTGATTGGTTGTTAGTCGGCTCCAGGCTACGCACTGCTTACGATACGCAGCTGGCCAAATGACACGGGTTGGGGCCTCGAGCGAAGTGGTTGATCGTATTAATGATGAGGTGGATCTGTCCCTGGGCCATCGCTTTGCCAAGGTTGCTGTTTGACTACATGAAGAGCACGAATCAGACACCAGCCCAGGGGCGAATATTCGAGCTGTGCTAGGTGTGCGGCGCACACCCATACAGAGTCGTATTATCGATATTATTTATTTCAGGTTTATTTCTAATCAAACTCGCTAGAGTTCGTCCTAAAGCTTCGAGTGGTGGTTAAAATTAATTTCCCGTCGTAATGTTTTCATTAAAAAGAAAATGTTCGTTCAATACGCATATCGCATTCGCGCAGGAATTCTGGGGTGTGCTGTTCTGCGTCCGCACATCCGACGACCATAAAGCATCTGTGGTACAAGCGCTCTCCAGACGGCGCTGCAGGTCACGTTCTTATATCGCTGCGATCTCAATCGTACCAGCAGAACTCTCAAGGTGTGGTACCCAAAATCAGCAGCGCTTGAGTCTCACGGAGCAGCCAGTTGCTGTTACATTGTTTTTTTCTTTTTTCTTTTTATGTATTGTAGTAAGACACGCTGAAGTTTGTCCACTAAACTTAATTCCCTTGTGCAATATTTTCGTGAAGAGGAGAAGGTTCGTTGCTTCGTGCAGTAAACAAAACGTAGTAAATAATGTTTGTAGCTGCAGGAGTGCTATTTTATCAGCGGACACCCTAAGACGTTCAAGCAACTGTAATTTAAGGCTCTCCAGATGGCGCTACAAGTCATGTTTTTATTTTGTCGTGGATCCAACGCAGAGGTTTAAATTCCCAGGGTGCGCGCGCTAAAAAAGCACCACTGGTCATACTTGTTTGCGTTTGGAATAGCGTGGAGTCATGAACACACTTCAACGTTCTGCTACGAGTTACTGTTTTTTTGTCTTTTCGTCGCTGTGTGAATCGGTGTGTTTATGAGCACAGATTTAAATATACAATTTGAATTTTGACATCCATTTAGTTTGACGATGTTTCATTTTCTGCCAGTGAATTTGCAGATTGTGTAAAGCAGGTTAAAGAAAGTAAGCCTCGTGCTGTATTTAAAACTTATATATATATATAAAGATACCGACAATTCGTTCATCACTCTAGTATTTGCACAGGAAATTCAGAATTTTTCTTACAATGGAATGTATGTAAAGATCTTTACCGTAAGTTATTAGACGACAAAAAGAAACGCTTTAGTATGTTCAAAATCAATGCGCGAATTTTGCAGCTCGGGATACATAATAAAATTCTGCGTGTTTTCTTCCCATAACAGCGCACACCCAACCTAAATGGGCACGCGACAACACTGCACTAGCCGCCTGCTTAATGTCGTCAGAGCTATCTAAAAAATCGCCTGCGCCCCCAAAGGTGACGGCGTAAATAAAATTTGAAATAAAATTAGTAGGTTATAATGAATTCAATCTTCTTCTAATAGTTGTTGTTTTGTTAATTATCATGAATAAACTTTCCTGCTAGTAATGTGGTAATAATAATAATGAACAAGCTTATAACTGGTAGTAATGTTGTAGTAGTAATTAAGATGAATAAAGTCTTATGCTGGTTGTTACTAATAACACTTAATGAAATAAACCTAACAGCCAGACAGAGGTCTGACAAAACTATGAACTGAGAAAAACGTACTTACTAAAGAAAAATCTTTATTTAGTGAAAACTCCTGGTAGTATCCAACATACACTTCACGGGTCACAGAGCTACTCAATAAAACGTAGCTCCTTGCACATGAACGAAGCTCTACTCACATAAACGAAGCTCTCTTATAAAATACAAAAAGCTCTCTCTACGCACATCAACAAAAAGCTCTCTCACGTAACACAAAAGCTCTCCCTGGTATCGTTGAACGCGCCTATTTATACTGGCTACCACCACGTCATGACTTACACTCATTGCCAGATCTCATTCAGCGGGAGAAATAACATCTCGTTCAGTAAGAAGATAATTTACATAAAAAAATAAAATAACCAGAGATAGTAAAATCAAAAGGAAAGTGAATCTAGAGTATACGTTACGAGGTCAATGGATTACTTCCCACTTTTCTTTCTTCCTATAATGCGCAGTGCAATTTTTTATTTTTTCTTCTAATAACTTTAACCTTAAATTAGAGCAGGAGTCACAGTATCATTAATTTATGATGATACTGTGATTCCTGCTCTAATTTAAGGTGAAAGTTTTCTTTTAATAACTTTCACCTTAAATTAGAGCAGGAGTCACAGTATCATCATAAATTAATTTTGCCGCCCCGGTGGCGCAGTGGTCTAAGGCGTTGGCCTCTGATCATTCGTCCGTAAGGGGTCCGGGTTCGAATCCCGGTCAGGCATGGATGTTGTGTTTGTATTACGGCACTGGCTCTCTCCCTTCCCTGGAACCAGTGACCCTAAATTAGAGACGTGCGACTGCTTATAGCCCATTGAGTTGCTCACGGTGGTCGTTAAACCTCCAATCAAAAAAAAAAAATAATAATTAATTTTTAATCACTCATCTTTGACAGCATGCTTTTCACACGATTTCACGGCTGCTGCTGTATACAGAGTGTTTCTAAAATGTGTAGCCACACTTTGGGGACGCACTCTACTACGTATAGTGGTGGAAACAGTTCCTATATTAACGCTGGTCAGGACACGCTTCTTTTTTGAGTTGAAAAGAATTTTGGGAGTTCAAGTAAAAAAGGTCTATGCAGTTAATTTGTTTATCTTTCAGTTTTTACAGCACACTGTACGTGATCGACGAGAACATAAATGTAAGTGTTCGAAATGGCTTTCCTGAGCAGCAATAAGCGATTCACAGTTTTTCTCGTCGATTCTTGAACACATTCGAAGAGTCCCGCGAAGTGTTATTAATTCTTTGACAACCGTCCACAATTTGTTCGAGAAGAGCTTGTGTATTAGGAACCTGGTAGCGTGAACCTCAGCATAAGGTGTCGTAATAAGAAGAATTCAGTGGATTCAAACCTGGAGAACGTGCCGACATCGATGTTAGTCCACCTCTACTAATGCAACGCAATGAGAAAAAAGGTTTGTTGGAAACAACAAAATAGTTTTGTTGAGCTGTTTTGTCGATTTATTTTCTTGCTTTAGCCAAAACTGCATGAGAATTGTTTTGTTGGCAACACAAAATTATTTCGTGGGCTATATTTTGTTAATTCAACTAAACGTTTTATAACGATAACAATACACATTGTTGAATCAAACAAATTTCCAAAAACCGACCTAGGCGTTTTGTTAAATGAACGAAACGTGTTGTCATGATAACAATAATTTTTGTTGAATCAACAATACTTTTCAGCAAAATACATTTGTAAATTCAACAAACATTTTTGTTGACTGCATATCGACAAAATGTTTTGGTTGATTCAACAATTTTTTTGCTGAATTAACAAAACGTTTTTCTCAGTGCGGGAACGGAACGTATGGTTGTGAAATTATCAAGTAATGAATCTAAAATGTGCTGCAGCCCCATCCTGCATGAGCCATATGATACGGGTGTTGCTAATGAAATATCCTCTAGTTATGAAGGTAGTTCCACCTCCAAGAAATGCGTGTATTGAGCGATGGTAGCAGGATAAAATGGGCCGAACAGACGGTCATGAACGATTCAAACACTAAGATCCACACGAAACCTATGCTAATGTGGAGACTAGGTTATTCCGTGAGGAGTTTTCCCTGTCCAGTGATAAATGTCATGATAATTCACAATTACATCTCTTTTGAATTAAGATTCACCGGGGAGTGGCATACAAAGCAGGAAACCCTTGAAATGCACCACTACAGAAGCCATTACGAAGTCAGGACTTCTGGATAAAAATCACCTGATGAGAGGGTCTGTACGCGGACCATATATTATGGGTAAAATTGCTCCCTAGGACAAATTCTCTTTAAGCTGAATGTGAACCACCATCGTCTTCTGCTTCTGTACTCGTGCTAATTCTCCGTTCTTCCGCGACGATGCCCAGCACCTGTTCCTCTAGAGCAATTGTCCGGACGCATCTAACTCACCTCCCAGTTTTTAGTAAGAGGTGAAATGGATCCTGTTTGTCGAAGACGCCTGATTAATAGCTGCAAAATTATGGGTAGAAACCGTTGTTGCTGAAAAACTGTTCTGTAGAGACGCAAAACTTCAATGCTGTTTCTGTGCCCTAGTCCTCAAATGAAGCGGATGTCTTCCACAAATGAAGATGGATATCAACGCTGTAGAAATACTTATTCCTGGTCAGGGTCACAAATAACAAGTAGAATGATAAAAAAAACTGTTTCACTTACCAGTAACTTCCGAACGACTTATTAGCAAAACAACTCTGAACTCATTTTATGTTGCATTACCTCATCCAAGGGTGATTATCACTGAGATCAAAAGTTTGTTTGAAACAAGAAAATAGTTTTGTTGAGCTGTTTTGTCGATCTATTTTGTTGCTTTAGCCAAACTCCATGGGAATTGTTTTCTTGGCAACACAAAATTACTTCGTTGGCTATAATTTGTTAATTCAACTACACATTTTATCACGATAACAATGCATATTGTTGAATCAAACAAATTCGCAAACACCGACCTAGTCATTTTGTTAAATGAATGAAACGTTCTGTCATGAAAACAATAAATTTTGTTGAATCAACAATAATTTTCAGCAAAATACATTTGTAAATTCGACAAACATTTTTGTTGACTGCATATCGACAAAAATATTTGGTTGATTCAAAAAACGTTGTTGCTGAATTAACAAAACATTTTTTCTCAGTGTAGATTTGGTCCAACATTTGCGTACATGCAAAATTGCCTAGCTGCATATCTTTTGATAGACGTACTTACTTGTACTCTCAAATTGCGTTCTGAGGGGGAAATGGTTCAGGCTCAATATCCAAAGGAACTTTTTTAATCACCAAGGGCAGTAGAACACCTTTTCAAAGTTTGACTACAGCTTTTAGAATCACCCTGTGTATCTGATGACATTTAAGAGATGCCTTCATTTTCTTTGTTTTGGAGTTCAGCGACCACCATGGGTAACTCGATGGGGTGTAAAGAAGTCACTCGTCCCGAATTTAGGGCCACTGGTTCCCGGGGAGGGAGACAAGCCTAGTTCCGTTTGACGGGCGCACCAATTATGCCTACCCTTGGGATCGAGCCCGAAACTACCTCAGGAGAATGATTAGAAACCAACGCTTCATCGTACCAATCGGCCGCCGAGGCGCCCTTTAAGAGAAAGTTCGAAGTTAGAAACAAAATGAACGATAGTTTATGACATGAGGTCTTCCTTTGGCTCAAAAGCAATTAGGGAAAAAAGAGAGAGAAAAAGGATTAAATTGAAGCGCAGTAGTCAAGCTACTGGAAATTCAAGAACCTGTAAATCCCCATAAAAAAGTAACCCTAACGGTTACTTTTTTTATGGGGATTATCCGATTCTTTTTTTAATTTGCTGTCTTCCCTTTCAAGAAATAAGCGAAATTACTTTAATGGTTCCTTTGGAATAAAAGTCAAATAGAAGAATTACTGTATTTTTCTTCGAAGATTTTCTGCACTAAAGTGGTTTTACCAACTAGCAATTACAAGTTTCTTTTTTTGACACTTTTTTCTCCCAAGATATCGTTTTTAAGATCCATGATTTCGGCGCTTCTGTTTTGTTGTATGACATAACTAGTATCACGTAAAAGCGTAAACTTCCTTAACGGCTATTTTGGTGCAGCTTCAACGACTGGTTAGTTTCCGAATGAATGATGCAATGTATCAGGGTCCCCTTTCACCTACATTTTATTTCTTTCGCTCAGGGTTTTTTTTAAGCACATTTATCTCAGTTAGTTCAGATATTTATTTCGTCTCCATTTTGCTTTTTTCGACTTCCTTCTCTTTTATTTGCGATCATGATGTGTTTGAAAACCTGTATCTTTCCTGTTTGTTTCTGTGTTACAGAAATTCAACGATGGGCAATGGAATCGTAGCTGCGGTAGAATGCTTTTTTATTATTTGTTTATGTTCCGAAAGCTGCTAACAGTTTTTAGTGGCAATTGGCTAAAAAGGCTCCAGTTAAAATGAACATGAAAGAAAGCTTTTGCTGTTTTGTTGTTTAAATTCCCGTCGTGTTATTTGTTATCACGATCAAAAAAAAAAAAAAAAAGATCAGTATCTCATGAACAAACTTTTTTGGGGGGTGGCGGAGGAGTTCGGCTCAGGTAAGTTGATCAAGAGCACCTTGCGGGAACTTCTGCTCTGACTTATCAGAGTATTTTTGTGCTTCCCAATATAACTATAACACCACTGTCTTATCACAAAATTATATTACTGGGAGCGTTTTCTTATAATGTTTGCTACCCAATTTTCTAACAGTACACGTAAACTTCCATCTGATTTGTATAAATGCAAAAAAAATCATATTTGTATATGCTAACATTTATGAAGCTTATTTTTGCTTTGTCTCAGGGCTTTGACGACTCTCATGAGAACCTAAGACACAGGCAGTCGCCCATCCCTAATTTAGGGCCACTTATTCCAAGAAAGCGAAAAGACCAGCGCGTAGGAGAAACTCACTACCCTTGCCTTAACAGAGGTACGAGCCAGGGCCCAAAGCAGGCGATTAGTAACTCTGACCTCTTGGCCATTTAGCTTACGTTAGGGCGATAAATGTTATAGCAGTCCAGCATTATTGTCAGTGCAGAGTGAAATTCTATGAGCCATATTTTAAAATGTTTCGCTTAACGACAACCCTGAGCAGCTCTAAGGGCTATAACCTGTCTTCAGTCCCTAATTTCGATCCACTGGCTCCAGAAAAGGGAAAGACTTAGCGAAGTAGGAAAACCCGACCCCTAAGCCTCATCCAGGACCCGAACGAGGGACTACTCGGATGACCAGCCGGAAACCAGCGCCTTTGACCCCTCGGCAACTGGAAAACCACGTCTCGTTCGTAACTGGAAAACCACGTCTCGTTCATCTCAGGAATAAAATGGAAAATACAATTTATGTGGCTAACATTAGGTACCACACACCACACTTTTGCAGGTCAAAACACAACTCGGTGATCAAATGCAACAGGTCTTTGAGAAGCAAGAGTACGGCCATGCGCTTATTCAGATACATGATACTACGTATTTCGTGTTAGGGTCTCAGTTGTTTCCATTCATATTTTGTATAAATATTCACGCATTGGTGTATTGGATAGTAAATAAAACACTTCATATTTTCAAACCAAGATCATCGTTTTTCTTTATGAAAGTCAGATCTTCTCGTCCGTTTCTGTTCTGGATTATTCTAAATGACACGCTGCATTCCCTCAATTCTTTGATATAGTCTTTTCACTTGGGCGAAGACTTTTCCTTGGCCTTCACGTGATTCGCCTTTCGCGTTTCTAAATGTTGATCTCCCGGAAGATCATTTTAACCAGATTTATAAACTAGCTTTCCCTTGACAATTCGCAGCACCATTATTAATGATTTCTTCGAAATTCTGTTTTTACGATCTACCAATTACTTATCTTTTTTATTTTTCTTGTTTTCAGCAATCACTGGTAATACCAGAATACAAAAACGTATTCCTTTCTTACGTAAATGAGCTATTAAGGTAGCATGAGTCATATTTGTTATAGAATAGAAAGTATATCAAATGTGCAATTGTTTTGCACTGTGTTGTCTTCATTCCTACCGGTAAAGTTTGTATTGTGAATTATTTTTCCCATTGGCTACTACATGTTATTTTATTTCGACTTCGATTGTTCTTCCTATGTTATGATTGTATACGCACATATTTCCTTGTACTAAACAGTTTCCACATGTTGTTATTTGCATTTTCTGTTGCTTAGCTTTTCTTAGTGACTCTCTTTTATTTGTCATCATTTCTTCGGTCAGTCGTATGTTGAAGATGACTTTCAGAACCGTAATTTTTTTTATTGGAGGTTTAACGACCATCGTGAGCAACTCAATGGGCTATAAGCAGTCGTCCGTCCCTAATTTAAGGTCACTGGTTCCAGGGAGGAGAGAGCCAGTGCCGTAAGACAAACACAACATTCATGGCTCACTGGGAATTGAACCCGGACGCCTTTTGAACGAATGATCAGAGGCCATCGCTTAGACCACTGCGCCAACCGGGGTGGCGTGTTTTGTTTTCGAGCAGGGTGTTAACGCCTACAATGAACAACTCATGGGGCGACACGCAGTCGCTTGTTCCTGATTTAGAGCTATTGGTTCCCGGGAAGGGGCAGAGCCAGAGCCATCAAACAAACAACCCATGTCCTACGCGGGACCTGAACCCGGGACTGTATGTCCCGGGTTCAGGTCTCGCGTACGGTGATAAATTTTCTATTCATAGTTAGCGACTAAAAAGCTTTCTGCTCCCTCGACATTTCATTAACACATTATTTCACAAGCACACCTGCAGAAAGAACCACGACCACCCGTATTGATAGCACCAGGCGGAGTCAAAAGTTCGGCCCGTTTTGAGCTACACATAGTGTTGTGCCTCCATTCCGGTGCGTCGACAGAGTACTATTATGACACCACTATTACGTGGAACACACGAGAGTAATGACTTGCATTTGGCACTGAGCCACATTACGTTATCAGGTGTGCACAAGATGGAGGTCAATAAACGCGCTAATAGGGGACCCCTTCACCATTATTGAAGAAAAAATGGTTTAACACGGCAGCGAGAGACATTTGTGCCGTTGAAGGTTATGAAACCGTGGACCTAGCACTATACGAAAATTATTCCGGCGTTTAAATGCTGCAAGACCCCCGTCTTGAAGGTAAGCCGAAGTCAGGACGTCCAATGACCACCAGGATTGACACCCAGGTCGAAGCTGTGACAGCGTTCCCCGGTACCAGTACACGACAACTGGCAGCTGAGGTGGATTTTTTTCAATCCCCTCTTGTCCGTCATTTGCAAAAGCTTGGTTTCTTCTCCTTTCGCCAGCGAATGGTTTCTTATGAATCGATACTACAACAGTTGGAACAACGTGTCGCTCTCTATCGCAGATTACTATCAAATCTAGAGGACCGTAGGTTTTGGCTTCGTATTGTCACAGAGGATTGAAAGTGGATATTCCTACGTTATCCTACTATTTTTAGACAGTGCCTGAGGCCACGCCAGGAAGTACAGCTAGTGGTGCATAGAGAGCGTTTCAGGAGGATAGTCACGTTGTATATTTGGGGGGATTGTGAGGGTCCTATGCTCAGATACCCTCTGCCAGATGGTCAGGCTGTAAATGGAAACCTCTATTCCGAATACCTGCGGTGGTACATAACGCTCTGAGCCAATACTATCCAGTGCTCATCAATAGGAAGCAGGAGTTGCTGCAAGTGAATAATGCCCGAAGTCACACCTCCATAGTGGTCCTCCGAAAAATATTGGTATTGGAAGAAACTCAGATCCTACCCCATCCTTCATATATCTCAAACCTTGCCTTCATCTTTCATATACTTCGGACCTTGCCCCGTATTTCCTACACTCCTGACCTTGCCCAATCCGACTACCACCTGTTTCGCTCAATGGCTTCTTTTCTACAAATACAGCACTCCGCTTCTCTCTTGGATGTGGAATCTGTCATCGGAGAGTTTCTCGAAACCTTCCGAGTGAGCGAAAGAGAGAGAGAGAGAGAGAAAGTACGAACCTACCCTTTGCAGGCGTACAGGTAGGAGGGCATAACTGCATTCATGTAGATGCTAATACTAACCGTGATCAATATTCTACACTAGCGTGCAAAAATTAAGGACGAGACGGTTTATCGAATGTAACGTCATGCAGAAGTGCTCCACATCGACTCAAACATACCAAGAGATCCCCAAGATGTAATAATATGGGACAAGTGAGCAAAACCACTGAAACAAAAAATCCAAAGGATGCAAAAGCACTTTATTAAAAAAAGGTAGCTTCGAGCACAACTTCACAGAAGACAGAAACGCCCATGTGACAGGCGGTTTCCAAGAAAAATCCAGTCTTTAGTAGGGGATATGATCACCCCTGACTGCGTTGCAAGATTTACAACCTCTGTCCACGCTGAGGACTAGGTTGTCAAAGAGCTGTTGAGGCATCGCGGCCCATTCCTCTTGTAGCGCCAATCGCAGCAGTGGAATCGTTGCTGGCGGCTGTTGACGTGCTGCCAAGCGTCTCCCGAGAAGGTGCCACACGTGTTCGATTGGGTTTAGGTCCGGGACCTTGCGGGCCAATCCATGCGGTTTTATATCTTCACTCTCCAACAGCTCTGTGACAGCCACTGTACGATGAGGGGTAGCGTTGTCGTCCATGAAGAGGAACTCAGGACACACAGCACCTCTAAACAGACGCACGTGAGGCAGGAGAACCTCGGTACAATAGCGGACACCAATGACTGAACCTCCTTAAAAGATGTTGAGGTCATTACGGCTACCAAGCATGATACCGCCCAAAACGAGAACTCCGCCACCTCCAAACAGGTCCCTTTCGATGATGTTGGAGGTGTGATTGCATGTTCCCTGCTTTCTCCAGATGTGTATACGTCCAGAATCGCTCGTCAGATTAAATCGGCTCTCGTCCGTAAAGAAAACTCGACCAGTTTTTGTGTTCCTGGCACCCCAGAAACCGCCGTCTCCGATGAGCAGGCGTTAGTGGCACACACCGTACTGGTCGTCGTGCAAATAGACCACCTTTTTGCAGCCTCCTGGCCACGATAAAACGCGATAACGGGCGTCCAGTTGTCTGTTGCATGTGCCTTTCGATTTCTCCCCTGTCTGCCGTCTATCTCTTCCCGCCTGTAGGACAATATACCGGTCGTCCGCATCCGTGATTGCTCGTGGACGACCAATGCTAAGCTCTCACCACTGCAACTGGTGTCGGCGATGCTCGCTGGTCAGTGCTAGGTGGAGGAGTGGCATCCTCGAAAGTAGTGCTCGTGCCGCAAGTTATCTGGCAACAGTCCAGATGGTCGCTTCCGTACTTGTAGACGGCGCAACATCGCCACGGATAATTGAGAGCGGATAATTCGGTACTATTCGTGCGGATTTTACAATCACTCGATCCTCGCGTTCTGCCTTTGCCCTCGGCTGTCCACCGCCCGCGTACCACTGGTTTGTGCCCTCGTCGATCTATTGGCGCTTCACTCAGACCCAAATGCCTGACGATACGATGATGACTTGACTAACCGGCCTCTCTCAGCCCAATAATACTTCCTCTCTCGATCTCGCTCAACTGCTTATGTTGAGCGCGGATCCGACGTGGAGGAATCCTAACAGCCCGTGGAGGTTAATGCAACTGCAAAACTGCAATCCACTCTCACATACACTATATTGACAAAAGTCACCGGACACCTAGAAGAAAAACACAACATAACATTTATTGACATACATTAGTACGGTGTCGTTGCAGTTACTCAGCGTCGGGAGAGCCAGTTCCTTGCCACCTGGTCACCGGCTGCCTCATGGTTTACCAGCTCGCCAGCGTCATTGTACCTGACGGTCGGCAGATTTGGTATTTGACCTTTTTGAATCAGCAATGCATATGTAAATATCAACAATCTGTTTTCAAGATCTTTGCACGGCTTGGAAATTTACCGCATGGGTTTTTTTTTTATAAAGGGCTGTACGTGTTTACACAGCAAATTGTTTTTTGTGACACTCATCTTGTATTTTTTTTTCCTACATTGACGTTCAAGTTAGTTCGTCTTTAGTTTACATTTTGAGTATAAATATTGCAGTTAGTCATTAGCATAGTGCTGTATAAACATAGATATTGTTTCTGCAGTGTAGTTTTTTGTAATTTTGTTCTATTTTGTTTCCCGAACATGTTTGCACTGTGCTGTATAATTGTACATAGTTTTCAAAATATTGCGGAACAAGTAATCCATCTTATTTGCATCAGAATGTCCAAGTTTAGTTATTTCCTGTTATTAAACATTCCAATGATTTGTCTGATAATCAGTTTTTTAAATTGCATAGTACTGTACATCCTTGTAAATATGTTGTGTTAAAACTCACTGTCATATCGTACCTTCTTTCAAGAGACATGTTGACTAATGATTCTTACTGTATTTATTTTTGCACAAGTTAGTCAATTGCATGGTGTTGTACTCATGAGTAATATATTTTGAAAAACATTTTACCTATTTTGTTCTTTTGTGTGAGGTGATGCTTGGTACTATCATTCTTCTATCACTACATATGGATAGTGAGAATATGTTAAAGCTTTCTTCATCGTGTGTTTTCTTATTATACTTACATTTTCTATCTGGTCAACAGAATAGTGTTACATTTCTGTATATGGTCCGCTTTTGATTTGTAACATGTTGACACTGTGCTGTATATCTGTACATTGTTTTTGAATATTGCCGAACAGGTAATATATTATATTTACACCAGGAAGTCCAAGTTTGTTCTTCTCCTGATATTCATCATTTCATTGATTTGTCTTATGATCAGTTTGTCAATTGCTTTGTACTGTACATTCTTGTAACTATGATGTTGTTACACCTTACTGTCTTATTGTATTGTATTTTTTTTTTTTTTTTTTTTTTTTTTTTTTCAAGAGAAATGTTGTCTCCTGAAGCTCTCAATTTTCTTGAACAAGTTTGTTAATCGCACAGCAATGCACTTATGAGCAATAAGTTTTTTTGTTAAAATCCTTCCTCAATGCCCAGACATGCTTGTCGCTGTTCATTTATCACGAGCTGTAATTTTGCTCCATTTTTCAACTTGTGCACTATGCTGTATATTTTTATATAGGTTTTAGTAGTTTAACGATCTTTGATCGTATTTTATTTGTATTTAGACGTCCTTATTAGTTCGTCTCCTGATTTCTACCTTGAATAAAGATATTTTGAAACCACCTTTGCCCGTAATGCATGCACTGACCCTTCGAGACATGTTTTCGACAAGGTTTTGGAACAGAGCGATAAGTATGCACTTCCACTCAATACATAATGCTGCCGCTAACTGCTGCATAGTATTAAGCCTTGGTTCCAAACTTCTTACGCGGCACTCTAATTCATCCCATAGGTGATCTATGGGAATAAGATCAGGCTCTGTTCTGGACAGTCCACACACGATACCGAATTATCGTCAAACCACCCCGTAACAGCCCTTGCTTTATGGCTCGGTGCATTATTCTGCTGGTACCAACAAGGCGCGGTTCCATGGTATTGCCACAGAGTTGGTAGGGCGTAGTTGTCCAGAATATCGAGGTAGACCTGCTAGGTAACAGGTCTGTCCACGATAACCAATGCGCCGGGACCTTACCTCAAAAAAACACCGCCACACAAGTACACTGCCAGTTCTAAACTTGACCGTAGGAACAGTAAACTGTGGTAAATAGCTTTCCCGCGTTTACCGCCATACCCACAGACGCCCATCGGATTGATGGACCTTGTATCTGGATTCATGAGTCCATTGGAACCCTTTCCATTAATCTACGGTCCACGATAAATGTTCTTTACACCTTGCTAAACGACGAGTAGCATTCCGAGTGGAGATGAAAGGCTTATGAACAGCCGCACGACCACGGTAACCCATGGAATAAAGTTCTCTGCGAATGGTACGTGTACATACCGAGGTTCCAGCATTTTTACTCACCTGTACTCTGAGGTCTTGTGCAGTACATCGTCGATTAGCTGTAACGACTCTCCTGAGGGTTCGACGTCCTCTATCACTGATTTTCTTTGGTCTGCCGGTACGTTTTGCTGCTTCAGACACGCCATGTGTCTTCCACTTATTCAGTACATCCAAAACAGTTGACTTGGGTATGTTTAAACGCCTCTCGGTTTCCCTTGTGTACCAACCACTAATATAACACCAAAGTATCTTTCCTTTCTCAAAGTCAGCTCTCTCCCGCCGAAACATTTTCACTCAATCTCACAGTGCGATATGATCGCGTTCAGCTGCAGGCCTGTTTTTATACCATTTGCAGCTGCACCGCGCATCTTAACAACGCAGCGGATCCGTTCATTTGCTTTTGAAGGGATGTCCGGTGACTTTTGTCGCAAAAGTGTGTGTCTCTGAGTACAAGCTTTGCTCTTCATAAACCCTCCTCGATGTGCGGTTGCCATGGCTGTGACAGGCCACTATTTAGTCATCGGTCGTTGATTTTAATCATCTGCATATTCGGACCTGATTGTTTCATCAGGATCGAGCGAATTTATAAGGGTGCATCGAGGTTTTTATCTTTTTTGCAAAGCGTGTATTAAAAACGTGGGTTCGTGCACAATCTCATGATAAATTTGCCGATGCATCATCATGAATAGCGATGCTCGATATGAATACGGAACGGACTCCGATCCTCCCTACTAAGTAATAGATCGAAGTTCGTCGATCTGCTGAAATGCAGTATCACCTGTATTGATACCTTTTTTGTTTGAGTAAGAAAACTAGCTAGATAGAAAGTGAATGGATACATTATTGTTCGCACCTACTTAATAAAGTGTTGCTCCACCTTTTTGTCCTCACAACACTCGTGCTGAACACACGGTGGTGATATTTCCGCCCATGAAGCAAGGATCGCCTCTCGTAGAGACTCCACCATTGCCGGGGAAACTACCGGGCTCGAACAGATCCTTCCATTTGTCCAGAAACTTCTTAGTTGGGTTGAGCTCCGGCTATCGGGGGTCCAATCTAGCGTGGTAAACTCACTTAAATGCTTCTGGAGCCGTATGGTCGTCACTCAGAAAGTATGCGATTTGGCGCTGTGCTTTTGAAACGTAGCGTCATTGTGTGGAAACAGAATCTTCATGAATGGATGCGGATGGTCGAAGAGAATGTGAACATATTTAGTGTCGCTGACAGTGGTTTACATAGGTATGAGGTGCCACAAGAAAGCCCACATGAATGAACATCAAACTTTTGCACCGTCTCCACCAGCCTATACGACACAAACTTGGCGAGATAGATCCATTGCTTCGTGTAGTTCACACCGTTGTAGTGTTAAAACAACTATTCGTCAGACCAGATGACGTGTTTCCAGTCCTCCGCACTCCAGTTGTGATAGGCCTTTGCAAACTGCAGCCTAATCTTGTGGTACCTTGCAGTCAACTATCGGACACGATGTGAACATTGACTAACGTAGATGTTTTTCGTAGTATGACGGATAGTGTTTGTGCATTAGCTTGTGGACGAGCTTGCATTAAATTCCGAAGTTATCTACTCCGCAATAGCTGTGCGATTCATCGATGTGAGACAGTCTGCGTTTACCTCTAGAGTCGATTGCTCGTTTACGGCCACATTTCCCTCGTTGGGTGGAAGTTTTGTTGTATCTTACGTAGCCTTGGTGTACACGTGCGACGGTCGGGTGTGGAAATCCCAACAGTTCAGCAGCTGCTCTGATGAACAGCCGGCGTTCTTCCCAGCTAATACAATGTATGTGTCCAAGGTCAAATTCACTTACGTCTTTTTCGAGATTGATTTCCAATGCGTAGAGACATGCTCTATTTATGAGCATTGCTAGTTTCATCATCCAACGTGATTGGACACGATATTTCTGCTTTGAATATTGTTATATGTGTGTATATAATTTAAACATCCAGTGTGAAATCGAAAAACACCAAGGCCTTTGTCAGAATACATGCTCATTACACCCGTGTATGCGGTGCCATCGTTCCCGTTTCATATGCAGAAAAACAGAAACGATGATTTTTTTTATCATGCTTTCAATAAATGATATTAAATCTCTTTTGTAATTCCATTTTACAAAATTACGAGTTTTGTAATGATTGATATTCTCTGTTCAAATCGCAACGTGAGAAAGAAATGATACTCATCAACTATCACAATGTAAACTCTACTTTTTTTTTTTTTTTGGTTGGAGGTTTAACGACCACCGTGAGCAACTCAATGGGCTATAAGCAGTCGCCCGTCCCTAATTTAGGGTCACTGGTTCCAGGGAAGGGTGAGAGCCAGTGCCGTAAGACAAACACAACACCCATGGCTGACCGGGCGACTCGAACCCGGACCCCTTACGGACGAACGATCAGAGGCCAGCGCCTTAGACCACTGCGCCACCGGGGCGGCTAACTCTACTTCAGATGTTCAAGTTGGGAACTGTTTTCTTGTAGGAAAGTTTAGACGCCGCCACGGTGGGGCAGTGGTCTAAGCGATGGCTTCTGACCAATTGGTCCCAGATGGGTCTGCTTTCAAATCCGGTTAGGCATGAATGCTGGGTTTGTCTTACGGCACTGGCTCTATCCCTTCCCTAGAACCAGTTACCCTAAATTAGGGATGGGCGACTGCTTATAACCCACTGAGTTGTTCACGGTGGTCGTAATACAATAAAGAAAATGTTTGGACGCTGGTACCTTTGCCGTAGGGGCTATACGCCCCATACTACAAGCGAATGTGAATGAGGACAGGCCTTGTGGTCCTTATAGGGAAGAAAGTAGACATGTAGAATTGGTTAACAGTGCCAGACTGAGAAGAGCGAACTCACATTGTGGCAGAATGATAGATGTTATCACAACAGAGTGTACAGTTCGAGAGGGAAAAAACACATAACCTTATTTATAACGAGGGTTCGAATATCCCGTGACCACCGGCTTAACGTGTCCTCCGAAGCACGGCAAGTTTTTAATGGTTAGAGCGCTCAGGCTGAGATTGAACCCTCGATCGACGGAACGGCATCCGATTGTCTATACCGCTGGGGTATCACGACCCCAGCTTTTCTTCAGAAGCGCGGACTTACTCTTTTATTGGTTAAACGGATTAGAGAAAATGTCAGACATTTTCTGATGATTTATTCTTTAGTCGTCTTCTTCGTTCTTTGTTATCTGTGCATTCTATACGAGTTTTTTTTTTGGGGGGGGGGGGGACTGCATCAAACCTCAAATCAAAAAATACTTAATCCCTTTTACTTTCTTTAAACCTAGACAAGCAACTCGAAATCCCGTATTTTCTTTCATTTCCAGAAGGGAGGCTTTTTTATCAAAACTTTCAGACAAATTAGGCGCATTCTTTGATAACGCAGCCATGGAAGCGGAAGTACTCGCTGAACTTAGCAAAAATGTATAATGAAGTGCCAGACAAGTTTGACAGCTAATATAAAGTTCTAACATAGCACCGACTTTATTTATTAAGTAAGAAAGAGTAAAAATCAGTGTTTTATGATATTAAATTCTTGTATTTGTTTTATAAGAGAGGAGGAGTGGTTCTTTCATTAAAGAATGAGTATATTGAAATATGCGTTTCAAATGGGAGAACTTCAGAGCCGAGAGAGAACGAAATAAAGAAGAAACGACGGCAGGGTGTGACGTTTCCGCTTAATGATGTATTGATTCAAATAAGTTGTCATAGCAATTAATATGTTCCGATGAAACTGTCATTGCCATTTCGAAAGCATTCTGGTGACATCATGCAGACTTATTGTGAGTCTTGTTTTTTTTTGTCATGTCTGCAATTTATAGAGTTTACACTTTTGAATACTGTAGTTTAATTTAATAAGGAAGGTACTTAAGCAGCATTAAGGAAAAATATTTTTGAAGTTCGGACACAACCACATCCTCATTCTGTTCTATATCCACTGCTTTTGTTGAAACGGATCTTTGTATAGTGTATAAGGCTCTTTTAGTTCCTTATGGCGCTCAGATTAACATCGACGTTCAGCATAGTTCTGCTGGATGGGTGGAGGGGGTCTGCATTAGAGTACTCTTGGCAGAAAGAACACGGCAGAAGCGCATTGCAACTCGGACTCATACCGTTCCACCAAGAGGTAGTCAGCCCTCCCAAGTATGTTCTTAGGGTGACTTGAAGTATAGTTTTATCAAGGTAGGTAAGAAGATGCCACATTGCTTCCACCAGGCTCATGCGCACCTACTATGTACTTGTTCTCGTTTTCTGTGGAGTCCACAGCAAAACGCCTTTGCTTAGATTGACTCGACTACCGAGTTGCATTAGCACGTCCACCTACATCTGCTGGTCTTCTGTGCAGGCCACAGCGGAAAACCTCTGCTTAGCTTGACTAGACTAGCGAGTTGCATTAGCATGAGCAACGTCCACGTTCATCTGCTGGTCCTCTATGCGGGCCACAGTGGAAAGCATCAGCTTAGCTTGGCTCGGTTCGCGAGTTGTACGAGCATGCGCCCCTTCCACGTACATCTGCTTATCTTTTGTGCAGGCCACAGCGGAAAGCGTCTGCTTAGCTTTCTTCGGTTAGCTAGTTACATGAGCATGTTCTCAGATACGTTCGTGGCACATAACTTACACTTTAGAAAGTTACCAAACCGCCAGGTAGAAAGAAACAGCTATGGACTTAACGAAATTCCAACAGTTTATTCTTCTAGGCATAATGAGCAAACTAACAACGTATGCACCGCACACACTAACCACGACGCAGAAGGAATTCCCCTACGAAGTTGCACGGAGTAACCTTTCATGGTATTGTCGCAACAGCAGGGCGCTTACACGTTTCCTCTTCTTAGATGAAAGTTGGCTGTAATTTTAGACACCCAAGCAACCACACCAGGAACCCGGTTGTTCGGCAGCGTCTGTATCCCGTGCAGATTTGCTCAAGCGCAAAATTTTTACAGGTCGTTGATATGGATGTTAGTGCCGTGGATATTTGGAAAACGCATGATGAGAACATCACCATGACATCTGAGTGGCCGTTTCTACAAGAGGGTATTTTGGCATAAGCACTGTGACATCATATCAGAGACCTATCCTCTTACCATAACGACTCACGGTCGCACAAGACCCGGATTGTTTGGCTCTTCGTTGAGCAAAACAGTTAATGTGAAATCCTAAACAAACAGGATTCTGGTCGCCGAATTACAGAAATTTTCCAGAGACTGATGATCATAATGATCATATGTAGAGGATTTTAGGAAGAGAGTGTCTGACCCAGGTCTTAAACAATCCTTAGAAATAGGAAGCTAAGAGATTTGGGCTTGAGTACCCGATAGGAAAGTCACACGGAAGCGAGGTAGAAGACGCCTTTATTTACTACCGGTGGACCAGTACCCGGGGTCCGACGGCTTAACGTGCCCATCCGAATCACGGCGGGTATTTAGTGGATCGAGCGTTCGTCCCTCTTTGGGATCGAACCTGAGGTCCTTTCCGCGGCAGTCACGAACGTTGCCCACTAGGCCACCCGCGGCCCTTTTCCACAGACTTACTGACACTGGTACCTTTTATGTATCCACAGTTTAGGAAAGTACTGAAAATCAGGAGAACTACTAGTAATTTCCCTCAAATATTGGGATCATTGCTTTCTTATTACAATAGGAGTTATAGTGAGTTGAAAGTGTTCACTTAATTTCCCGAATGGCATAATATTTTGGAAAGGTTTGGCTTTCCCAATCAAATTTCGCTTTCCAGTACATGTCCTTCTGACGAATACCATCTTCCCAAACTTCCTTTTATGTTGACTTTTTGCTTATGAAAATGTTTGTTACTTCTCGTTATGGCTTTCATCTTGAAAGTCACGTCTGAACTCCCACAAGTTTTTTTTTTCTCTGGGCTACAGCTGGTAGTCAGTCAAGTAATGATACATGGTATAAGTACAGGGATCACGCAACTTCAATGTCAGTACTATGGGGCATATCGATCACGCTAGTGTTAATTCGTCCTACGGATGTGTACCGTTATGTACTGGTAAAATTTCAGTTGTACTGCTCGTTGTAGTGGTGTTAAATCGTCTACTTTAAATCAAGAAATAAACCAATGACTCCGAAAACCTGATTATAAAACAGTCTATTAATTGTTTGTTTCCTTAGCGTGCTTTCCCACTGTGACGTACCTGCCTCAGAGGTGACGCACATGTCAAGACGGAAACGTTACAGCGACAACTTCGTCGGTATAGCTGAATTCGGATAACATTCGGCCCCGGTGCATAAGTTTGTGGTTTCGATTACCGCCACCGGCAAATAGCCTTTACGCTATATTCGTGCCTTTACTGAAAATTATTCTCCTGGCCTTTGCGTTCTTCGAAACATGTAAGATCTTTGACGTCTTCTGCTACGTCTTTATCCTAAAAATCTAGGATACTCTTTTTTTCTCGTATATAGCTCTCCGCAGAATGATCTCGTACCCAAATCACCTGAGATGTAATTCGTAAAATTCAGTTTCTGTAAACATTTTTGAGTTCGGAAATGAAATGTTTGGCTTTGACAGTATTCAAACAAAATTTGCTATAAATGTAAATCTACTGGATATAAATAAAACAGAAAAATCTCATTTTCTCTTCGCAAAATACCTGAATAAGCTTTTGAACTTTCTTACGCTGTGTTTTAGGAAAGCAAGCATTTTTGCCATTATCGTTGCCATAGTTACAAACAGTCCTTCGCGAAAACAGTCCCCATTTGCATGGAGTTTTCAAGTTTTCATGATGATACAAATACCAAACAGCGGAGTGAAAAGATTAGAAGCCCAAATTCAAAAGCAATTTTACTTTAGTTTATTTAAGTTATACAGCATCATGTGCGCTACACCATGAAATGCTTTTTTCCAAACTACTTGATGCCCATAACACAGAGAAATAATGATAACTTTTCACGGCAGATTATTAATGTGTATTCCTACCGGAGTACAGATAGGTTGGAAATCATTTTCTTCTCCACTAACACTGAGAAGTTAGTGGCGGTGAGTTCTAAGAGAAAAGAACAAAGGTATCGTCAAACATACATTGGAAAAAATTAATTTTGGGAAAGTAAATTTACCTTTATAAATCTGTGGAATATGTCATGCACGAAAAAGCAATCAATTAATCTCGGCAATAACTTTATTTTTACTCATTTTCCAAGCACTGATCATTACGATCAGTTATTTTACTGTTTCAGCTACATAAATCTTTAATATAAGTTAAAGAGAAAGGAACAAAGATATCAATCATCAAACATGCATTGGAAAGACTTTGGGGAAAGTAAATTTCCATTTATAAAGCTGTGGAGTACGTCATGCACGAAACAGCAATTAATATCTGTAATAACTTTTGTTTTACTGATTTTCCAAGCACCGATCTTTACGATAAGTTATTTTACTGTTTCAGCTACATAAACCTTTAAAATAAGTTAAAGCATCGTTAAATACGTGTTATTGTTCTCGTATTCTCTATCACTGCTCTGGTATGGAACACAAAACAGTATGTATGACCAGTCAAGGCAAGAACGTTGAGGGAGAATCTTTAATTTCAGTTCTTGAAGATACTTAATTTTTATTTTAGCCTTCATTATTTTGTCATTTAGTTGCCAAATCGCTGCCACCTGACATGAAAAATTATAACATCAATGATCATCGCAGCTTGGTAGTTTTAGATATCAGTGCTAGTCATGTGCTGCTTCAGTTGCCAAATCCCCAGGCATGTATGTATAAGTGAAATAATTTCACCGATCTCATTTTTTTTTTTTTGATTGGAGGTTTAACGACTACCGTGAGCAACTCAATGGGCTATAAGCAGTCGCCCGTCCCTAATTTAGGGTCACTGGTTCTAGGGAAGGGAGAGAGCCAGTGCCGTAACACAAACACAACATCCATACCTCACCGGGATTCGAACCCGGACCCCGTTCGGACGAATGATCAGAGGCCATCGCTTAGACCACTGCACCACCGGGGCGGCTAACCGATCTCTGCTACTTCATCTCTGTTCTAGTTTCAAGCGCTGGACATCATGGCGTTTCATCTGCAAAATCCATCAGAATCAGAGAAAAACCAGTAATTTTATTTATGTTTAGTTCTCATCATCCATGATGATGCATCTACAAACTCAAACAGCTCTAATTTGATTTTGTGGAGTTGTAATTCTCAAAATTATGGTTCGCATTTAACTACAGAACAACCGATATGATAAAAGACATATGTCGGCAGCTTTCCAAACATTTTTTCTCTTATTTTATGAACTCATCTCTAAATAAAAACCAAATAAGTATAGAAAGTCAGCTTCATTCTTTTACCTGCTGCTTCTTATCCACCTACAAACACATTTGGTGAATTGGTGGACTCTCTCATCAATCAATCAGAACAGGACATGAAATAACAAACATTCTGGGTGCCGTACAGAGTAATTCAATGTTAATCACAAATGTGAGCCATTTTAAGCCACAAATCTCACTCTGATCCACTTCTATCTTCATAATTGTCACAGGAAAAGTGGGCCGGTCCAGTGGCCTACTTTTCAAAGACTCTGGCTGCCAGCTAATTGTCCGAGCTGGACCCTAAGCCCGAGTCTTGGATTAAACATAAGTGGCATGCCAGTCTCACGGCGGTATAATGACCCTCATCGCGGAGCCAATGTCCCCAAATCATGGAACCCGTAGCCTAACGAGTGTATGCTCATGGAGGCCATTAAACTCCGAAAAAATCGAAAAAAACTGGAGAGAACAACCAGTGTACTTCAGACGGTATTTATGTTTGCTGAAAGTAACTGACGAATTACAAACTCTGCTCCGTCTGTTGCTAAAATACTTGGTCAATAATGTTTTAATTTCAAACAAAAATCCCCATGTTATTCTGTGCAAACCGCATTGCGTTACTCTCAGAACTCAGCGAATTATTGATGTTTAAAGTTTTGCGCGATTTTTGGATCGTCCGCTATGCAGGGCGAGCTAGTGAATAACTATATACCGTACCGAACCTCCATCGTATTTCAGTGCACAACCATGGAGCTCTCTGTGATGGCTACCAATATCACCCACCCTTTCTGGAAGAATGTAAGATTTTATATGTCAGTTTCGGAGTTTTACAACCTCCGTTATCTTCTAGGGCCATAAAACAGGTGTCAGCAACCTTTTTTCTTCCGTGTTCTAGTTCCATCGGTTGGTATAATGCTATGTGACGAAATGAGGAGTGCAATCAATCCGTCATCCCCCAAATCAGTAGTATTATAGGAGATAATCCAAATTTTTTGTAACATCACCTTCCATGTGCTGCACTCCTTTCCCTTTTTGTAACAACTTCTATTCAGACCAGAATCTAACGTGATCGAATACGCTTTTATGGTGGGTGACCATATTTCAGTGGTCATTATGCACTCAATGGAAAAAAATAAAACATTAGACATATCTACCTAATAGCGTGCTGGCCCTCCTCTACCATGAAAAACAGCCTGTACACGCTGAGGCATGGATTCCACCAGATCTCAAGGCTTTTTGGAGGTAATGCCTGCTGCAGTTATGTGCACAACTCCGCCTGGACGTCAATTCAGGATCTATAGATCTGATGTTCCGCTCTGTGGCATCATAGAGAGCTTCCACAGGATTTAAATCCGAGGGCCTCAGCGGCCACTGAATGGTTTCGAATTCAGATGAGTGTTCCTCGAGCTATGCCTGGGTGGTTACAGTCCAGTGGGGTGGAGCATTGTCTTTCTGAAACAGACCATCGGCCGCAGTATGTGCGAAGGCCATGAAAGCGTATACGTGATCATGCAGCGCATGCTGGTTGCGCGCAGCTGTTAAGGACATCTCCTGACACATTAAGTGGCCTAATGTGTCCCATGACAAGTCTCCCCAAACCATCACATAGCACCCACTGCCTTGAACATAGCCGGTCTGGCATAATGAGGCCATGGCCTCATACTGTCAACGGCAATTCCGCACCCTCCTGACAGCGCCGTACAGCTGAAAACGGGATTCATCTGACCACATGACACGGTGTCACTGCAGAGGTCCAGTTTTGATGTTCCCGGAAACAGGGAGGTCTAGTGTCCTATGACGAGCAGTCAACAGTGGCACACGAGTAGGTTGTCGGTTCCGGTAACCCAAAGTACGCAGCGTGCGCCATACCGTTTGCTCGCTGACGCTGCTTGAGTCTCCGACATTTGACCTGGATGTGATTTGCGTCGCCGTTCTCAAGCGGTCGGTCCGTACGAGTTTGGATAGTCAACGTCGACCCCTCTTATATATGGCGTGTGGTCGTGCCACTGCCTGCTATCTGGGTGCTGGTACGTCCCAAGATGGCATACTCGCGGGAAGCGTTTGATACGGTTCCCCTCGAGAACGCTAAGGTCTTACCACTTGGGCGATAGAATGACCCATCTGTCTTGCGTCGACAATGCGTCCACCATCAAATTCGCTCAAATCACCCTGTTTACCCTTGCTCTTTGATTGCGATGCCCTGTTGGGAAGCCGTGCTGTCTGTCCATTTATCGCCTGTGTTCGGTTTAGTTCCGGTCCACTCTGCACGGGGGATGCCCATGTGAACTGCCTATCACCCCTTTCTCTAATGTTTTGTCTACTGAGTGTACTTTTCATGTATAATAAAATCTACAATATCGTATGACTGTGTTGAAATATAAGTGGCAGGAAAAAGAGTGGCATCTGATTTCCGCCGAAGGGAATACTAAAGTTTTGAAGCTTCTGCTTTATCGCATTGCAGTGAAAACTAATTTTTATGCATTAGGTATGATGAAAAAACCTGTATTGGGCGGTTCCTCATAAGATTGGATAAGGCATGGGTGGTGCGTTCATCCTACGGTGTGACGTACCTGCCAGCAAGACGCACACGACATAAAGGCAGATAGGAATCAAAATAATCGTCTGCGTAGCTCAGTTGGTAGAGCGACTTGTTGCAGAATAAGCGGCCTCGGGTTCGAATCCCGGCGTAGACCAAAAATGACGGAGAAATTTACTTTGTTATAATGGCGCCCGAACTATCCGGATGACCCGGCTGTTCAAAATCTCGCTTGGTGTGATGTTATTTCCACACCGCGAGACAGGAAAAATCAGAGAATTCCTTCTCCAGCGCTTCGAAAAATTAAAAATGTGTGATGTTGCATTCCACACAGCAGATTGACTGGGAGTTCTCAAGTGCACGTTCTACAGTGGATGGCTGCCTGCAACGATTCATGGTCACGGCTGACCCGTGGGCCATGCTCCCGGCCCTCTTTCGGGGGGGGGAGGAGATGGGACGTACCTGCCAGCAGGACGCACACGACATAAAGGCAGATAGGAATCAGAACAAATGTCTGCGTAGCTCAGTTGGTAGAGCGACTTGTTCCGGAATAAGCGGCCTCGAGTTCGAATCCCGGCGTAGACCAAAAATGACGGAGAAATTTACTTCGTTATAACAGGGCTTGATCTCTCTCTCCTCCCTGGAACCTGTCGCCCCAAATCAGTGACGGATGTCTGCTTATATTCCGTTTATTTGTTAAAAGTGGTCGTAAAACCCGAAACCGAAAAAAATGAGATCGAAGAAGAGTAGTACAACATCACTCAGGTTACAGAAAAGAGTTTGGAATACTGTGAGTGCATCGTGTAGCTTAGCTTCTTATTTACTGAAATAATGCAGTAATAACAGTGGTACAGTATCAATGAAATGTTTATTAAAATAATGTATATATTGTCAATGAGGATAATAAAACCATCGTTTGTCATCTCGGTAAAGTGTCTTGCATGGTGATCATTGTTACAAGCTGCATAGTCTTCCTTAGTCGCTCACAGATATTTGCATCTTGTCCAGTTCGCAGCCTGAGTTTAATTTTCGTCCACCAGTCACCATTTACGGTAAGACTAAGCGTGATTTTTAAACCAAGGGCTCTTGCAGGCGCAGGATTAATTGAACACTGTGAACTGCATCTGACCTCTGTTACAGGCGTCACCTAGTGAGCAGGTGCCTAAAAAGTATGTTGGATCTGTTGATTTTAATCCACATATTGTAAACCTCCTTACCAACATATGTTCTCGTCATAAAATACAATTTGGAATACGATCATGCAATCTATATACCATTATCCGCAATGATCGTGACAAAATTGACAAAGGGAAAAAATGGGGTGTGTATGTTATTCCTATGCTTGACACTATCTCTGGTGAACTAAACAATCATTATGTGGGTTCTACCAAAAGAAATTTGGATTTGAGATTAAATGAACACAGATATGATCTAAAAATGAATCACCAAAGCACCTCTTTTGCAAGAACCATAAGTGCTGGAAATTCCATCCCAGACTGGGACAACGCTAAAATCATAAACACACCTAACTCTGTTCATTCCTTGTTATTTGCAGAAAGCCTCTATATTTCGGCTTATAATACAAGTTGCTGTAATGACTATTATCCTTATGTTTTACCTGAACCTTGGAGCAATCTTGTTGGGAAGGACAGCACAATAGCAATTGCTTCTGTTAAGTGATCATTGGCTAACTATGCCTTTTTTTGATTGTCTTGTTATCTGGTATATCATGTGACATTGACATTACCTTTCCCATGATGCATCTACTCCACGTACTTAAGACCAGCATGTAGCCACATGGTGAAATTACATCTGATGAAGGTGTCAATGTGACACCGAAAGTGCTCATGTGTTTTTAAACTGTATATAGATTTCATTTTTTAGCTGAATAAATAGCATCGTGCAACAAGACGGATTTCTTTTAATATTACAAATTGTCTTTTCAAAATTTCGGTCTCTAGGTATTTCTCTACGATGGACATCTTGTTCAAACATCACATTTAAAACTATACTACTTTATCTGATCTTTATACACTTGCGTGCAAAAATTAAGAACGAGACGGTTGTTCGAATGAATGTAACGTCGTGCAGAAGTGCTCCACATCGACTCAAATAATACCATAAGATCCCCAAGATGTAAGAATATGGGACAAGTGAGCAAAACCGTCCAAACAAGGAATCCAAAGGATACAAAGGCACTTTATTGAAAAGGTAACTTTGAGCACAACTGGGCAGAAGAAAGAAACGTCCATGTGAATGGCCGCTGCCACGAAAACTCCAGTCTTTAGTAGGGGATATGATCACCCTGACTGCGCTGCAGGATTTACAACGTCTGTCCATGCTGAGGACGAGGTTGTCAAAAAGCTGTAGAGGCGTCGCAGCCCATTCGTCTTGTAGCGCCAATCACAGCTGCGGAGTCGTTGCTAGCGGCTGGTGACGTACTGCCAAGCGTCTCTCGAGAAGGTCCCACACGTGTTCGATTGGATTTAGGTCCGGGGACCTTCCGGGCTAATCCATGCGTTGAATATCTTCACTCTCCAACAGCTCTGCGACAGCCACTGTACAATGAGGTGTAGCGTTGTCGTTCATGAAGAGGAACTCAGGACCCACAGCACCTCTAAACAGACGCACGTGGGGCAGGAGAACTTCGGTACAATAGCGGACACCAGTGACTGAACCTCCTTGGAAGATGTGGCAGTCAGTACGGCTACCAAGTATGATACCGCCCCAAACTAGATCTCCGCCACCTCCAAACCGGTCCCTTTCGATGATGTTGGAGGTGTGATTGCTTGTTCCCTGCTCTCTCCAGATGTGTATACGTCCAGAATCGCTCGTCATACTAAATCGGCTCTCATCCGTAACGAGAACTCGACCCCAATGCTGATGTGTCCAGTTCTTGTGTTCCTGGCACCACAGAAACCGCCGTCTCCGATGAGCAGGCTTTAATGGCACACACCGAACTGGTCGTCGTGCAAATAGACCGCCTTTGTGCAGCCTCCTGGCCACGGTAAAACGCGATAACGGACGTCCAGTTGTCTGTTGCATGTGTCTTTCAGTTTCTCCCGCTGTCTGCCGTCTGTCTCTTCTCGCCTGTAGGACAACATACCGGTCGTCCGCCGCCGTGGTTGCTCGTGGACGACCACTGCTAAACTCTCGGACAGCTGTTTCTGTCGTTTGAAATGCTCTCCAAGCTCGTGAAACGATGCTGTGAGCGATACCGAACTCCTCGGCCACACTAGTCCCACTTTGACCTTCTTCCAACTTCCCAATGACGCGACTTTGGGTAAAGTTATCCAGATGTCGTCTACTGGATTGCCTGTTGGCCATATCACACGGTGGCAGCAACTCGACGTCGTTCAAACCGATGTACACCGTGCAATAGCTTTCACCGAATTACTGAGCGTACACCGCCCGTGTGCTTTATACCCTTCCGACTCCCCCCCCTCCCCTACGTTATGCTGGATATATGCGCATGCCCCACCGTACCGGACCCTAGTCTATCTCCTGAATGGTCCTTCGGTCCGTTCTGCCTGCTCGTTCCGCTGTTATGCTAATTTCTCCTTTTCGTCCTTAATTTTTGCCCACCAGTGTGTCTCTTAATATGATACAAATGACTGTCCAGTTTGCAGCCTGTTTGCAGGAAATTCGCTGTAGATTTTAGCAACTCAACTACTTTCTCAATCGTCTTTGATTTTTTATTAACACTGAAGCACGTTTTTCTTTTGTAAATAATTTTTGAAGCTATTTTGAGTACAGGAAAAGCTTTACTGTGATACTGTTTGTGAACTCACGCACACTCCACAAAGCTTTGGGACACAGAAGGCACTTTGTAAATAAAGATACGAGCCCATATCCCTCACAGCAGTCGAAAGTCACCTGCGAAGAGGTTTTTCTTGCACCTACCTACCTATTTTATCGCACAAAACCCACCCTTTGCTCTATTAGATGTTTACTCTGTTTATTACACGAAGCCAGGATTCTTATCCGTTCCTATTGAATAACCAGCCATTTTGAGATCATAGAAAACGAATCTGTTCAGGTAGCTGATCAGCCCGTTTTTTACGCTTTCCAACCGTAGGTTGAAGAAGCGTATATGCTCCAGCTTTGTCCGTCTGTCCGTCCGCACGATAACTCCCGTAAAAACGGTTCGATTTCGATGAAACTTTAGTATATGATAGGGGATCACCTGGGTACGAACCTTATTGAAAATGGGTGAAATGGGGTTAAAGGTCAGGACATAGGAGCGGGATGCATTACACTGCACTTATGCGTCATAACTTGCGTAAATATGGTTCGATTTAAATGACATTTTAGTATGTGGTAGGCGACCACCTGGAGACGAACCCTCTTGAAGATGGGCAAAATGGGGTCAAAGGTCAGGACATAGGAGCGGGATCCATTCCATCGCCCTTATGCATTATAACTTACGTAAAAATGCTTCGATTGAGACAAAACTTTATCATGTTGTTCCGGAAGTATACGTTACCGGTTCTGTTTAATATAATCGAAATGGGGTCAAAGGTCAGGTCATGGGAACGAGATTTATTCTACCGCCATTATCCTCATAACTTGAGTAATAACTTCTGGTATGTTGAAAAGCGTATCATAATCAATGCATTGCATGTTTTTACTAACTTGTTCCTTTAGTAGTGACTGCCTTGCCACTGTATCACCGGGACCTCTCGTCATCAGGATGAATGTTACGCGCTTGTGGGATTTTTTTTTTTTTTTTTTTGATTGGAGATTTAACGACCACCATGAGCAACTCAAATGGGCTATAAGCAGTCGCCCGTCCCTAATTTAGGGTCACTGGCTCCAGGGAAGGGACAGAGCCAGTGACGTAAGACTAACACAACATCCATGCCTGACCGGGATTCGAACCCGGACCCCTTACGGTCGGATGATCGGAGCCTTAGACCACTGCGCCACCGGGGCAGCACCTTGTGGGATCAACGGTCAGGATAGAAACAGTTCAAAACTTGGACCTTCAAGCTTTCGCTAGAATCGTGGAGAGGACGTTGTACACGAACGTCGCCGGACTGTGCATCCTCGTTTTACTCACCGTACGTTGTATGCGCCTATGCTGCTGCAATATGTGAGGCGCTTAATTCCCCTATAAGTGTATATGTGTACGTGTGTGTCGTCGTCATCGCGTTTGTCGTAAACATGCTCATTTTCCCTCTTTTCCTACCAACAACCATAGGTCACCCTTTGAACGATCAGTGTGATCAGTTATCCGTAATGTCCTCTTTTGTAGTGTTAATAATTTTTAGTCTGTGTAGTTCATGATTTTTTGTGATGGCCCTTTAAACCACTTAAGATCATGCTTATGTACCTCAAACCTATTTTGTACCTATTCTTTTATTGGATTATGAAGCTACAGTTTTCCATGTGTTTTCTTCAACATATCTTGTTCTTGTCGCTCTTCAGCCTTCTGAGGCTGTTGCGCAATTAAGATCTTATAAATAATTAATTGTCATCTAAAAACGAAAACGACTCATACCTCCTTGGAGATGGGAAGAATGCGTGAAGACGACGATTTGCTGTGAGACAGGATTCGCACTTAAACCACACACCCACCAACTCCTCTTTCATGTACTAAGGTTACTGTGCTAATTCGAATAATCATTTTTGAACAACAAAGCTAGTGTGCAATTTTTAACCCATATTTTAAGAATCAGTTTGTGTACTTCAACCATTATTTTGAAGCTTCAGATATACCGTATACTTACTTTGATGCTTGAAAATAAGGTTACACATTATTCTGTTGAACACACTGTAATTAAATAATTTCCTTTTTAGCAACAGCGGAACCGAAAAGCAGTTCTCTTGGATAGTTTAGTTATAGCCTGGAATGCCCAAAGCCAGACCCATTCCGAATTTCATGTTACTTGCCTTTGAAAAGGGAAACAATCAGAATCAAAGAACAAATGCAAATTCCTATGCCTTAACAATAAATCGCGCCACGACCGTTGACGTTAGAAGACTACCCTGAAGAGCAATTGAATTCGAGATACCTGTCTAGTAACGTGTAGCACCACCATTCGCCCTGATGACAGTGGCGATTCGTCTCGGCATGGACTCGACAAGACACCGGAAGCGTTGGGAAGCCATACGGATCCACGAACCCTGAACAAGCTCTCACAGTTCACGCAGCTTTGATGGAGGGGGTTAGAGCCTCGAACATCTCTCTCGATGGCATCCCAGATGTGCTCGATGGGATTGAGGTCAGGTGACCTAGGTGGCCAAGGAAGCGAGGTCACATCGGTGGAGTGTTCATCCAACCATTCGGAAACAATTCGGGAGCGATAGCACGGTGCGTTGTCTTCTTGCAGGATGAGGTCCCCACTGGGATAATGAAGACGCACAAACGGATGCAAATGGTCGTCCAGGATATCCCGGTAATGTAGACCTGTGAGGGACAATGTCGCACGTACCAGGGGTCCAATTTCAGTCCACGTCAACAGTCCCCAGACGAGAATGCCGCCCCAACCAACTTGAAGAGTACCCTGCTGGCGATGGGTTGGAATCCATCGCTTCATGCGCAAACCACATGAAGCGATGGATTCCAACCCATCGCTTTATGTGGTTTGCGCCGTACTCGTATCCTGCCATCCGCATGTACCAACCTTAATCTCGACTCATCAGTCCAGGCAACATTTTCTACATGTCTAGGGTCCAGTGTCGACGTTCCGGCGCCCATGCTAATCTTTGCACCCTGTGATGTGCGGTCAGCAGCGGTGTCCTCGTAGGACGATGACTTCTGTACCCCATAGCAAGGAGATGGTTCTGGATGGTGTGGCTGCTTACACGTTTTTGTGCACCAGCGTTAAATTGCCGAGTGATTTCTTGCACTGTGGCCCGTCTGTCCGCTGTTACAATGCGAGCTAGCCGACGGTGACCCCGCTCATCCACACGCTGTTGTCCACGGCAGTTGGCCTTTGCAGGGATGGTTTTACCGGATTCGATGTACTCACGGTGCACCCGTGACACAGTGGCTCGTGAAAATCCTAGTGCCTTCACGACTTCCAAGATGGAGTGACCCATTCGTCGGGCCCCGACAATTTGCCCACGATCAAATGCGCTTAGATCCTTCGTCTTACCCATGCTGCGTCCGACTTTTACTTATTCCCGTCGCATCACTCTTATATTGTCGGATCGCTGCACATGTCATGTCGTTTCCTTTTACAGGGCCGCCCACAGCGCCACATTTGCATAACGCCAGCTGTCTCAAATTCAACTGCTCTTCATTGTATATCATAATCGAATCATGCTATTTATAAGGATATTGTCTCATGAAAACATACAGTATAACGCTAGGTTAAGTCATCTTGGTTCGTATTTCAACGTTCGAAGTAGCTTTTATTAAGACTGCTAATATCGTTTCGCACCTCACATCGATAAAACCTGCCGCTACACATACATTGCATTACTACTCAGGAAAGATATGAGGCCAATTAAATAATAGAATTTTTTATGCCGTTCCGTACACATAAGGTAATTTTTCAAAGATAATTTATAGTGTAACAGTACTAAGTCATCATCATCATCATTGTCAACCATTATCAATCCACTGCTGGAAGAAGGTCTCCCCAAGTTTCCTCCACAACGGTCTGTCTTGTGCCAGTCTCCTCCATGTCACTCCCGCATACTTTCGAATTTCATCCACCCATCTCCCATGTGGTCTTTTTCTGGGTATTTTCCTGTCCGTTGGAATCCAATCTAAAATTTCTGCCGTCCATCGATGGTCTGTCCTTTTGGCAGTATGTCCAGCCCATTGCTCGTTCGTGATAGACGTAGTGTTGGTGGCTCCAATATTTTATGCATTTTAGTGTGGAATACCTCGTCCCTCACTCACCTGTTGCTTGGCTTGGCTGTTTAAAGGTACTGTGTACGTTTTGAGCTACTTTTCTAGCGTTCTCATCCTCATATTAGTTCATATTCATCCGTTTTCTTATCGTTTGCTCGTTTGTTTACGTTTGGAAGCTGCCAACATGGCGGCTTCCGGTATTTCCTTATCATCTATGGGCGTGGCGGATGCACGTCACGTCACACTTCCCACGTCCATGGAAGTTAACATACTCTCGTCCTCAGATGTGTCTGCTCAGATGCCTTCCCACTTTTCTAGTACTCCTGCACCGGTGCCTTCACTGGACTTGGCTGCGCTTTCTTCTTCAACTCCTGCATCTGCCTCGGTGCCCTCCCTGGGTACTACTGATTCTACTGCCGTGCCTTCGGGCTGTGCTTCTGTTCCCTCACAGCCTTCTGTGCCTGCCGGATCCGAACAGACTTCTCTTCCGAGGATGTCATTTGCCTCTAAAGTGCAACGAGGCGCTACTTCTACGTCCGATTCCTCTCAACCAGATGGTCTTTTGCAAGCAACACCTATTATTCAGGTATCCAACCACAAGGTGAAGGTAACGATAGATGACAATTCGCAGATTGGCCGTGAGTTCCATAACATACTGGATAGATGTGTGCTCTTTCATGCTTTACCAAATACTCCATTGCCACGCTTCATGGAAGCCCTTTCTGGACATGTGTCGTCTGCGTCTATTGCAGGAATTTCCCGTACTCCTCGGGGTATTTCGGTACAGTTCAATCACAAGGAGGATGCTGACTTTTTTCTTGCAAACGGACTTTCGATTGGGACAAACCATCTCATCCCGTCGCTTCTTTCCAAGCGACCGTTGAACATCACGTTCTATCCTGTTCTACAGGAAGTGCCTGATACTGCACTTTCTCTCCTTGTCAATCATGTTTGTAAAATTGTTGGCAAGGTTCGTCGCCTCTCTGACGCTCCCCGCGGAACTCGATTTGCACATGCTACCGGACCTCGCCGTCAGTTATTGGTCGTCTTTCCCACAGAGAAAGCCTTGGCGGATTGCCCTACAGAAGCTACTGTTGAAATTGGCGCACGATCGTACAGTTTCAAGATTTTCACTGCTCACTATTGTACACACTGTTTAACACAGAATCACACCACTGCCTCCTGTGACCGCATTCGACGTGGACGTTCATCAAGTTCGCATCCCACTGCTGACCACATTGGTCTTTCTACTATCCCCACTACCGGTAGTTTGCCTGACGCGAATTCTTCGTTTCTCCGTCAGACGAACATTTCCGTCACGGACAATGCTGCCTTTCCTCCTCTCCCGACCCGTAAGATTGTGCATCCACCTTCAAGATTGACAGAGTTGTCTTCGACTACAGATGTGTCTACAGCGGAGTGTTCCGATCCGGAGTGTTGAGTGGTGGTTTGGCAGATCGGCAGTCTGGCTCTTCTCCTGGCCTCTCGGATATCAGATCTCCATTTACAACCTTGTCTACCATACCCTTGTTGCAACATCTTTCTGAAGCCTCGGCTGTTGTACCAGTCTCCACTAAGGCAGCTCAGCTACGTACTGCTTCTTCGGCGACGTTCGTTTCCTCGTCTTCTGACTTGGGAGGTGAGCCTGATCCACTAATGGATACATCCGCCTCAGCTACTTCTTCGAAGCGGATTGGAACTTCCAAAGGCGCTGTAAAACAGAAAAAGTTAAAACAACTTTCTGTGCCACATTCTGAGGATTCATCTAGTGTTCCCGAGGTTTCCGGTTCTGGTGTTTCTCCACCTGATGATTCTTCAAACAGTATGCTTCTCCGCTCAGGTCCTGTCAATCCTCTCTCTGATGCTGAGGTTCTACAGACCGTTGATACGTTTCCTCCAGTTCCTGGACCACTATCCTGACAGCAACTTTTACGTCTTTTTCAACCTGCACGTACGATTGTTGGTTCTGATGAATTCCTTCACTCACCTGATCTGGACCTGTATGCAGCGGCAACGCAATTCGAATCTTATGTGTCACTTTTTAAATCTCTGTGTGCCACCGATCCTCGGTATCAGCCTTTTTTGAGAAGTTACACGCGCCGTCTCGCCTCCTTGAAGGAGCTCGTTGAGAAGCATATATGTGATACCTTCTATCCTTTTACCGATGACCCTTAGCTCTCTTCCTCACACCGATTACTTTTTGTTCTCACAATGCTAGGGGATTTGCGTACCCGTTCACAGATTCCCTGGTTTTGCAGACTTAGTGCATGTTGATTCTGATGTTTTTATTGTGTGTTTTTACTGTGATTCACAAGTAATGTATTGTAAATTTGCTTTATTTGTGTCTTTGGCTGTGTTTCACAAGTAATGTATTTTAAATTTGCGATAATTGCGTGTTTTTGCTGTGTTTTCACAACTAATCGGTCTCGTTACTTGTGTGATCTCCTCATTATCTTATCTGTTGTTTCCTGAATTTGTGCCTGTTTTTTTAAAATACCTATAAGTGTGAGTGTTTGCTGTATTAGTGCTTTCCTCTATCGCGGATTATTATAGTGGTACGTTTGTTACCTGTGTCATTTTTATAAAGTTGCTGAGATACTCAATGCTGTTTTGCGCTCTAACCACATTTCAGCTCCGTTCGGTTGATTTATGATAGCATAGTACATTGCATGCATTTGTGCACATGTGTTACAGTGTTTGACATGCCGTTAGGCCATTCATTGTTCGTGTGCATATTCATTTCCTTTCTGTGTAACGTTGTGTTGCATCGTGGATATACTGACTTTCCGCACTGTTGTTTTCTGTACTGCAGCTTTTAATGAATCTCCTATGTCTGTATTTCATTATAGCAATAAACTGGGTACCGCTATGGTACCCACAGTTACCAATACCAATACCATTGCCATTTCAGGGATTTTACTCTGATCATGATGTCTTCTACTCTTGTCATTTTTCGGATCCACGAGTTCCTCTTCTTATCTCTACTGGTTACACCAAGCATGCACCTCTCTATCTTTCTTTGAGTTGCCTGCAGCCTTTGTATGTCTCTTTTAGTTAAGGTCCACGTCTCTGCACCATACGTAAGCACTGGAAAGAAGCATTGATCAAACACTTTTCTTTTAAGACATAATGGCATATTGCTCTTGAAAATTATGCTGTTTCTTCCAAACGCTCTCCAGGTAAGTTTCGTACGGCGATTAATTTCTTCATCAATGTGACCCTCACTTGATATCTGCTGTCCAAGATAAATGTAGGTATTGGTTATCCCTAGCTTTTCCTCATCAAACGATAAATCTTCATTTCTTGTAAAAGCATTGTACACCACTTTCGTCTTCTGAAAGTTCACTTTTAATCCCACTTCTTTACTCTTGTCAGCATGTTTCTGGATCATACTCTGCAAATCTGATGGGGTAATTGCAAAAATGACTACGTCATCAGCAAAACGAAGGTGGGTTAGATAACCTTCATTAACCTTTATTCCTTTGTTTTTCCAGTTCAGTGATTGAAAGACATTTACCAATATGGCATTAAAGAGCTTCGGTGATATGGTGTCACCTTGTCTCACTCCCTTTCCAATTTTTATGGGTGTTGTATTTTCAAACAGCCGAATCTTTGCACTTGTATTTTCATAGATGTTATTATCAATATCAATGTATGTATCTTCAATACCGCAGGAGTTCAGAGCCATTGTAACTGCTGATGGTTTCACCGAATCAAAGGCTTTTTCATATTCGATAAAAGCCATGCACAATGGAAGTTCATATTCCCTCGCTTTTTCAATTAGTTCTCTCAGTACGTGGATATGATCTATTGTGCTGTAGCCACTCCTGAATCCCGCTTGTTCTCTCGGTTGAGCCATGTCAAGTGTTACTTTCAAGCGGTGTGAAAGAACTTTAGGGAAGATTTTATAAACCACTGATAGGAGGCTGATAGGTCTGTAATTCCTGAGATCCTCAATGTCACCTTTTCTATGCAGCAGGATCATTGTAGCGTTGTTCCAATCCTCAGGAATCTTCCCTTCATTTACGCATCGAGTGAAAATTTGGGCGAGTACTGTTTCGATTTCTCCACTTGCTTCTTGTACGATGTCTACAGTAATCCCATCATCTCCTGGAGCTTTTCCCCGCTTCATGTTCTTGATTGCATGTGTAACTTCTGCTGGGAGGACTGGAAGAACTCTGGTACCTTTCATAATGTCTGGAGTACATGTATCATCCCTTTCATATAATTTGCAGTAGAAATCTTTCACTCTTGTCAAAATTTCGCCTCTATTTCCTGTTACTTCTTTTCTCAGTGTCATAATCTGTTTTCTTCCCTTACTGAGATGTCCCTTTGCTATCTTTAGGCTTTGGTTGTTTTCAATTGCTTTCCTCACTAGTTTACAGTTGAATTTCCTTACATCTGCAGTGATACTTTTTCGTACTGCCTTGCATAGCTCTATATATTCCACTCTGGAAGTAACATCGTCTTTAGTTGACCTCAGCTCTCGTCCTTTTTGCATCAACATTTTGGTTTTTCCTGATAATTTGTTCACATGCAATTGTTCTTAGACCCAGCTAATTTTGTTGCTGTTTCCATAAGAGCTTTGGTTACTTTTCTGTTAACTTCAGAAATATCCACTTCTTCCGATGTTTGGCCTTCTAAAGCAGAGAATCTGTTCCTCAGTTCCAACTTGAAGGTATTATGGTGTTTTTAAGGTTGGTTATGTTAATACATGTTGTTTGTCTTATGAGCTTTCGACGTTCGAGTTTAGTGTTGAGGTGCATCTTACTTCTCACCAATCTATGGTCACTACCTGTGTTGAACTTGTTTAGCACACTGCAGTCTTCAACGACGAATTTCTTGCTACACATAATAACATCAATTTCATTTGTCGTCCCATTTGGATGTCTCCATGTCCATTTCCTGTGTGGCTTTTTTTTAAAAAAAGGAGTTCAAGATGAAAAACCCTTCTGCCTCTGCAAACTCAACGAGAGTACTTCCACGCTGGTTTCTGTTGCTGTGACCGAATTTACCTACTGAAGTTTCATTCTGTTGCTGTTGCTTTATTTTTGCATTCAAATCTCCCATATTTATCTTTTGTGTTCCTTACCTTTATTATTTAGATGACTAATTTCCTCATAAAATTCTTCAATTTCTTTTTCAGGATGACTTGTGGTGGGTGCATAAGTTTGAATAATCTGAGCCTGGTATCTTCTCGAGAGTTGGATAACGAGTCGTGCAGCTCTGTCAGAGGAACTTTCAACTTCTACAACTTTATCCTTCAGTTTCTTGTTTATTATAAATCCAACACCACTAGTTCTGCCAGTATCTGTCCCACGATAGTAGAAGAGATGTCCACTTTTCAGTTCAATGAGATCTTCTCCTTTTCTCCTTACCTCACTTAGCCCGACGATGTCCCACTTGATCCTTTGTAGTTCCTCTTCCAATTCAAGAAGCCTTGAATCAGAAGATAGGGAGCGTCCATTATACGTAGCCAATGTCAGCATCAGATGGCAGCCTAGTCCGGTCCTCCGGGGATTCTTAGCACCCTCTGCCTTCATGTCGCACTGGCCGCTGCCTTGGCCAGGTACATTCCAGCTGCCGGAGACTGAGGGCCAAGATTTAAGTTGTGGAGTCATGTTGGAGGGGGTTTGGCCATAACTCACCACGCTGGCCAAGCGGGTTGGTGAGTGTATGATAGTATTTTCTCTAATCCCGATGGTATAGTTATACCGCTATTGGCGGTCGTCAGAGCCCCTTTAGTGGAAACAGGATGCACCACGAGAAGGCGGGGTTGACATTTGTCAAGGAGAGGCTGTGAGTATTAAGTACTACAGGATATTTCTAAAGTTTCCTCTGAATTGCAGGTAGGTGTGCAAAAAGTTCTAGTACTGGGTTATTTGAAATTAATCACCGGTAGTTTTGCTAAGCAGTCATCTCTCTTTTATGCAGCCTCTTGATAACACAATACAGTCGACTAACATCTAGTTACTTCGATAACTCCGTTTGTCCTGTTAGTTTGGTTATTTATTTTGCATACAAAACGGTATCTTTTGTTCAGGAAGTTCCACATCAACCCGCTGAATTTGTATAGCTGGTAATACTTTCCATTAATTCATTTCCGAAACGGTGTTTTACCATTTAATGTCACCATGCTTTGTTTCAGAGAGAGACAGAGAGAGAGAGAGAGATTACCTTTTTACTCTACTTGACGTTATTAAAATTCACCGGCTGTTGCATCAAGCGAAATGATGAAAAGGAAAAATATATTTTCGCGCCTTTCCTTGTTGACTTAATTTTGGTTGGTTTGTTTTACTTTGAGAATGTGAGGAAACGGAACTGTTTGCTTTATTCGAGGAATGCGACTCAGATTTTTGTAACTGGAACTCATTCTGGCAGTTGAGGGAAAGCAGATCATATAAAGGTCTTGAAAAAAAAATTTACAAAATCAGATAGGTTTATTAAATACATTTTGGGCAAAACAAGAAATGGAAAATTAACGAAAGCAGTAATCTATAAAAGAAAGATTATCGCATAAAGTACGAGTAGTATTTTCCGTTGAGGCAAATACCGTGACTCGGTGAAGCCAAGCCACTTCCTTAATTTATTTTCCATATTTATTAAAGATAGACTACATTACTGTTTGTGACAATTTCAACACCGAGAAAGAATCGCGCTATTCAGATGAAATTTATATCACAGATTCCTCATGTTGCAGGAGATAACCGATTACATTTGTAGAGCTATACAAGATTTTTTCGCCTTAAAACTCAGTATCGTTTGAAGTCACCTCGAACAACAATAACAGCGTTTACACGGCGTGGCATGCATGGAAGAGGTTTTTATATCGTCCTGGAAAATAGCCTGCCAGAAAGCGTCTATGCAAGATCAGAGTTCATTTGTGGTGACTGAAATTAATCACCGGTAGTTTTGCTAAGCAGTCATCTCTCTTTTATGCAGCCTCTTGATAACACAATACACTTATACATATATTTTTTCCCAAGTTCCGTTGACCATTTCATGTCGACCAATGTCGACTAATCGTTATGTCGACCAGTCCTTACTGCCGACCAATCATTATGTCGATCAAACGTGCTGTCGACCAATCGTTATTGTCGACTAATCATTACTGTCGACCAATCGTTATGTCGACTATCATTTCTGTCGGCCAATCGTTAAGTCGACTATCATTTCTGTCGGCCAATCGTGTGTCGCCCAATCGTTATGTCGACCAACCGTTTGTCGACCAGGTGCTTAGCTACCATGTCCCACTCGTATCCCATCGGGTATATATCCGGCAAACGTGCAGGCCAGGGAAGAAGCGGTGTCGCACGATTGGTCAAAATAACGATTGGTCGACATCCGATTGGTCGACAGTAACGATTGGTCAACAGTAACGATTGGTCGGCAGCATGATTGGTTGACATAACGATCAGTCTATCGTAACGACTGGTCGACAGCACGATTGGTCGAGATAACCATTGGTTTAGAGGATTATGGTTTACATTCGCAGCGGTACCTCTCAGAACGTACGGACCTCTCAAAACGTAACGTCCTTTTTTGGAAATAATATCTTTTAGAATGTAGTCCTCAGAACGTAGAGCATTATAACATATAATTTCCAAATAGGCCCCCGTGTCATATCTTGTACTCTAAGTGAAATCTATATAGAGGGCCTTCTGAAAGATGCTATTTCCGGAAGGGCTCCGGGGCACTTAAGGTATAGACACCTTGGGTAAACTGCCACACATAATTCGGAAACTCGGAAAATTGCCACACCGGAAAATTGCCACACCGGAAAATTGCCACACATTCAAAGCGTTTCTCGAACGAACGGCGATTTGTGCTCGTCACTTTAATGAAAATCATGTGGCAATTTTCCGGTGGGGTAATTTTTCTGTGTGTGGCAATTTTTCGGGTTGCTGAAAGATGTGTGGCAATCTTCCAGTGGGGCAATTTACCGTCAAACTGTTTGCACTTATACATATATTTTTTCCCAAGTTCCGTTGACCATTTCATGTCGACCAATGTCGACTAATCGTTATGTCGACCAGTCCTTACTGCCGACCAATCATTATGTCGATCAAACGTGCTGTCGACCAATCGTTATTGTCGACTAATCATTACTGTCGACCAATCGTTATGTCGACTATCATTTCTGTCGGCCAATCGTTAAGTCGACTATCATTTCTGTCGACCAATCGTGTGTCGCCCAATCGTTATGTCGACCAACCGTTTGTCGACCAATCGTTACATACCCAGGAAGATGCAGTATCTTCCATGCATGGAAGAGGTCTTGGAAATTCCGGGCCACAAGTGGCCGAGCATTGTCCTGCTGGAATATAGCTCCAGGACAACTCGGAAGGAATGGTATCACCTCTGCCTCTAAAACAACCCTGATCTATCGCTGTCTGTTGAGTGTTCCCTCAATTCTTCTCAGGCGAGTTTGCGAATTGAACCCAATAGCTCTCCAAACCATAGCACCTGGCGTTGGCCTAGTATGATGCTGCAAAATGTAAGCTACAAGGTGCCGTTCCCCACGATGTCTTCGACACGTATGCAACCATTACGGTGCACCAAATTGAATTGTGACTCGTCAGAAGACACGACCTGTTACCAATCATCGCTCCAATGTCTGTTCTCGAGACCCCATTGCAGCCTGAGGCGTCTGTTGTTGAGCGTCAAGGAAATGCGCAGCAATGGGCTGCTAGCGACCAGTCCTATGTTAAGAAGACGTCGTCGAGCTGTGTTTGAGGACAAAGCCTGACTCGTGACAGTGCTCCACTGCTGCTCTAACACCGTGGATGTCCCTGGGCGATCGGTCACTGCCATGCGGTACATGTGTCTGTCATCCCGTGCAGTCGTGCGATCGTGCTGTCTATTTCTCGGATTTCTGTGTGTCCGAGCCTCATCTGTCTACTGACGACACCCTCTCATCACTATATTGGCGGTTCGCTCCGTACGAGTGACAGTTTCGCGGTAGGGACATTCAGCTTCACTCATCCCAACAATGCTTCCTCTCACAAAGTTAGTCGGGTGTTCAGAATGCGACCTTCTTCGGCGACGGGGTACAGTGAGACACAAGAAACAACCTTTAGGCTCAGTGTCGGCTGTTCACTGGTTGCAACATCTCGTTTGAGCCAGCTCTTTATGCCCAAGACCGGATAGTTCAGAGGGAGCTGCATTGAAACTGCTTGCGAATTTTCACTTACACTGTAACCATTTGCATGTCCCGACCTATTGTACAATGAAAGAACAAATTATTACGTACACTCCGGTGAAAATACGCGAAGCAGCAGGACAGCAGAAAATCGCGGTGTGCAGGAAAACCGGTTGGGGCTATAAATAGAGTGGGCCGATACGCACAAGAATACATTCCGTCAAGTGCCAGCCTGGGTCGAGGACGAGACTTAAGTGAGTTTGATCGAAGTCAAGTCGTGGGAGCCAGAAAGGCCGGATGTTCAATCAGCGCAAAGGCGAAACTATCAGAAATTCCGCGACGAACCGTTGCAAGTGAGTTCCAAGAGTGCGTGAAATCCGGAAAAACTGCTAACAGTCTGATGAAATGTGGCCGTAAAATTGCATTGGATAAGCGAGGGCGCCGACGATTGGCCCGCATCGTACAGACGAATCGGAAGGCTTGTTTGCAGCAAATCACGTCACAATTTAATGAAGAAGTATCCACAAGCCTATGCTTAGAGACTGTCCGTCAACATATGGCACAACTCGGAAGGGGCAGTCAACGACCACATCGTGTCCCAATGTTAACGGCACAACATCGCATGATTCGGCTGCAGTTTGCGAAGGGCCATCGAAACTGGAGCACGGATGATTGGAAACGCGTCGTATGGTCTGACGAATCCTGTTTCACACTGTATCGCGCCGATAGATAGCAGCATGTGTGGCGTAAACTTCACGAAGCTATGGACCCCGCATGCCAAGTTGGGATACTACAGGTCGGTGGATGCGGTGTAACTGTTTGGTCAGCTTTCACGTGGTCCTGACTGGGTCCGTTGGTACCTCTTAAGTCTTCTGCCACTGGTTCCAGCTATGTGCAGCTCCTAGCCAACAGTCTCCACCCTTTAATTATGTGCCTCTGTCCGAACCAAGTTCTGATCTTTCAACAGGACAACACTCCACCCAATTGGTCCCGGCTAGCGACCGACTGGCTCCATGAGCATAGCAGTGAGCTAACCACACTCGCATGGCCCCCCTTTTTGACCGGACATCAACCCCATAGAGAATTTAGGGGACATATTGGAACGAGCTGTTCGTGATCAACCATTCCCACCTACATCTCTGCATGCTCTACGCCAAGCACTCTTAGATTGTTGGTCAGCGATATCTGAGTCTGTGTTTCGGAACCTCATCGCGTCGGTACCACGACGTTTGGATGCTGTCCTGCGTAAGACAGGTGATTCCACATGCTATTAGGTGGGTGTACGTAATAATTTGTCCTTTTAGAGTGCATGTCCTGTAAGTCTCAAGCTAATACCATCAGTCTTTCATGGTGCTGCAATTTTCACAAACAGTACTGTATTTACTGCGGTTTGGATTGTTGTGATTCGTAATTTCTGGAAAATTCTTTAACATGCTTGTCTAAATTTACTTTCTCACTTTTAAAATCAGCTTGATTTCGAAAGATGTTATATACAGGATTTGGGCAGAATAATGTGAACACCTAGGAAAAGAAGGTTTTGCGTACCTAATAGGGTGTGGGACCATCTTTGGCATTCAAAATCCCATGAATCCTCCTTGGAATGGACGCTTACACATCCTGGATGGTGGTTAGTGGGATGTTACACTATTCTTCATGACGAAACTGCTTCAGGTTCTTGAGAGATGCAGTAGGAGGATAACGGGATCTTACCCTTTTTTCTAATAGAGACCACAGTTTCTCAATGATCTTTTAAGTCTGGTGATTGGGGACGACAAAGAAGGTGTGACAGTTCGCCCTCGTGTTCCTTAAACCATGATTGGACATTATGAGCTCTGTGAATTGGGGCTCACAGAGATCAGAATCAACATCAGGGTATGTCATCATCTTGATAGATGACATCCCCTGCAGGAAACAATGCCTGAACCATTGGATGGACTTGGTCAGCCAAAATGGCTTCATACGCCCTGCCTGTTATCCGTCCTTTCAAGGTGATCGGGGGACCTGCTGAAACCACGATATGACTACCCAGAGCATAACAGAACCACCTCCAGTCTGCACTGTTGAGAGCAGTCAGTCTGGGTTGTACACTTCTGACTGTGTTTTCCACATGTAAACACGTCATGCGGTGGGGTAAAATGTGAATGTGGGTTCATTCGATCTCATTACACGCTTCCGTGCATCTGCAGACCACGTTGTATGCTCCTTCTACCACTGTCGTCACCGTTATGCATTCACCCGAGTCACCAGAAGTTTTGCAACAGCAGCTCTGCCATGAATATCTTGTTTATGCAGTTCTCTGCGCACTATTATCGTTGATACTTGGGTCTGGAGATGCAGACTGAGCTCCGCACTGATTTTCGGCGATGTGGTCTTTTTATTACGGTTAAAAACCCTCTATAATGCTGTCCTGTCTCTATCTGTCAGGGTCGTTTTCGGGCCGCTCTTGTGTTTTGCAGGTGAGATTTTGCCACTAACACGTTATGCTGTCATAACGCTAGACACAGTAGCTCTCGATACCCCTTACTACCCTGGCGACTGTTGTCACGGAAGCCCCAACTAGCCAACCACCAACAATTAGCCCTGTTACAAAGTCTGTTAGGTCGCTCATTTTGTCGTCACCCTGAAAGACATTTTGCAACAAGACATTTTAAATGCACTTAAACAGGGCCTCGTAATAGATTTGTTTCGGCCGTAGTTCTAAACAAATCTATTACGACCAAAATGTGGTGGATACCTTCGCGTATTGCGACTTGCGAAGCTGCAATAAAAGTCACGTCTCCGAGCGTGGTGTTCATATTCTTCTGTCCAACCCCTGTATGTACATGTGTGTGTTTGCTGAGTAACAATGTTATTGGATGGGTAAGATAATGATTGCGCCGGCAATTCAGGAAAATAGCTTGTGCGAACTCACAGAGTATTATTGGAACCTAAAGATAATATTACTGAAAACCAATCTCTTTCCAAAGATTGCTGGGAAATAATGAGTTCCGTTGATAGTAGCGTATTTCATTTCACATCTCGAATTGACATGAGACAAAATTAAAGTTATGTTTTCGAGTTTAATCGTTCAAACGTATTTCTAACTTTCGTGTTTCTGTCGTATTTCTCCTCATCCAAGTCTGAGCTTTCCCCGAGAAAATAAAAACCTTTCCTTCATTGATGTAGCATCCACTCAATATGACCATACGTATAAGTGACGGACACTCAGAGACTCCGTCAGCAATTCACGCTCGATATTAGCGGCCTGTGGCTACAGAAATACCAAATTGAAAGATATTTATTTTCACCGGAGAAGCAGATGATTTTTAAAATCTTTTTCCGCTACGGGGCAAACTTATTTTGTGTTTAACGTGACGTCGCCAATTCTAAAAGTTGGATTAAACGTATTCTTGCTTTAATTCTATAGGTATGCTTATCCGCAAAACCATTGGCGCATTTCCCTTTTTGCACAATGCAGATTTTTGCCGTTAGGTGACGCATATATAGGTATATAAATAAAATTATATATATATATATATATATATGGTACAGAAGGAGATGGGTGGATGAAATTCGAAAGTATGCGGGGGTGACATGGAGGAGACTGGCACAAAACAGACCGTTGTGGAGGAAACTTGGGGAGACCTTCGTCCAGCAGTGGATTGACAATGATGATGATGATGATATGGTACAGAAGAGCTTATGCAAAATACATAGCAACGTCACCTATGCTCGTACTCGGTTGCGTCCGCCAGTGCGTATATAAAGCGATAAAAATCCTTGCCACCTGTCAGAGCTGTTTTCGGCGTGAGAATGACAAGTAACAACGATTTAAGCGATTTTCATCGCGGTGTCATAATTGGCGCTCGTGAGGTGGGCCATGGTGTTTCGGAGGTAGGAACGAAGTTCAGATCCTCACGGACGACCATTGCAAGGGTGTACCGTGACTAAGAGAATTCCGGCAAAACCTCCAACCTACGATACCAGTGTGGCCGTAAAAAGACATTGGGTGTACGTGACCATCGTCGGCTGTCAAGAATCGTTTCACGCGATAGGCGTGCAACACTCTCGCAGGTATCATCGGAATTCAATGCTGGAGCCTCAACAAGCATCAGCGTCCGGGCAGTGCAAACGTACCCTGTACGATATGGGGTTTGTTAGCCGACGCCCAACTCGAGTCCCCTTGATGGGTGCACGACACAGAGCTATCCGCCTCGCTTGGGCACGGCAACACCACCAATGGACACTTGATGACTGGAAACAAGCAGCCTGGTCTAACGGGTAGCGTTTCCAACTGTATCGGACAGATGGAAGGATTCGCGTGCGGCTGAAACCCCATGAATATGAAGCCATGGATCCCGCCTGTCAACAGGAAACTGTACTGGCTGGTGAGGGGTTCGTAATCGTATGGGATGTGTTTAGCTGGAGTTCACTGGGACCCCTGGTACGTCTACAAACGTCTGTGATCGGCCAACTCTATGTGCTCATCCTTTCGGACGAGGTACACCCGTTCATGTCCTGCATTCATGCTGATGGGTTGGGTCTTTTCCAACTGGACAATGCACTTCCACACAAGTGTCGGGACGCCACATTATGGTTAGAGGAGTATTCAACTGAGTTTGGGGTGTTGCCATTCCCACCCAAGTCCCCAGATCTGAACGTGATAGAACACATTTGGGATGCCATGCAACGCGCTATCGAACACAGGAATCCGAGACCTCGGAATACACCCGAATTGTGGAACGTTCTGCAAGAGGTATGGTGTGCATTGCCTACAGCATATTTCCAGAAGCTAGTGGAGTCCATGCCTCGTCGTATTTCTGCAGTTCTGCGCTCCCGTGGGGTACCTACGAAGTATTAGACTGGTGTACCAGTTTTTCTGGCACTTCGGTGTATATAAAATTATATTAATATATATATGACACATACTTATATAAAAAATCGTGATAACTCAAGAATTATGCAACCATTTTGGAAGAAATTTGGTGATAAGCTTTATGAAACCAATTGCAACAAAAAAACCGTAAGAACATGTGGTGCAAGCATTTACATTTTGTACGAGTGATGCAAATATGAAAATACAGAAATATAGGTATCAAGATGAAATAGGAAAAGGTACTTTAACAAGGATTGTGGTTACCCGAGAAGCAATGCAGGTTCGACAGCGATGTTCCATGCTGTTAATTGTAGTGTCGAGCAGTTCCCTGGGTAGCTGCGTCCATTGCTCGAGCAAAGCAGTGAGGAGCCTCTGTAGGGTTCAGGGAGGGGGATGGAGGCCAGAAACACACCTTCCGAGAGAATCCAGACATGCTCAATGGGATTCAGATCGGGAGAGCCTTCTGGCCACTCCATATGGATCATAGTATCCTGTTCTGGGTCCTGGTGCACGAGGCGAGCTCTGTGAGGGCGGGCGTTTTCCGCCTGCAGTACAAATGTTTCGCCAAATACGACCGCATGCGGACGAACAATAGGGTCCAGGATGTCTTCTCTATACCTCTAAGCATTGAGGTTTCCCTGTGGTAGCTCATATAGGTCAGTACGGCAGCCTAATGATACGCCTGCCGACACCAGAACACTACCACCGCCAAAGGTGTACTTTTGCTGTAAATTAGAGGGAAGATAGCAAGTACCGGCCTCTCTCGAGATATACACTCGGTGAGAATCACACTGTAAACAGTATCGCGACTTATCAGTGAACAGAACGGACATCCACTGATTTTGAGTACAGTTTACATGCATTCGTGCCCAATTGAAACGTTCCTTTCGGTGGGGGGGGGGAGTAAGAGGCACGCATAATACCGGTCGTCGAGTATACAGTCCTCCTACATGTAACCTTCTGCGTACCATCGAAGCTGATACCTTCTGTCCGGTGGCTGCCGCAAGCACAGATCTGAGATGAGTCGGTGTAGCCGTCCTGTTCCACCGTGCCGAAAACCGCAATTACAGGTCATATGCAGAGGTCGTCGCCCACGGCTACCTTCGCTGTACCTTCGGTAAGCTGCACCCGTGGGTTGGAACTGCTGCCACATCCTGCTGGCCAAAGAACAATCAAAGTTGAGCCATCTTGCGACGCCTGCCTGCATTTGCCCTGCTTCAAGTCGGCCTATCGCTCTGTAGTATAACTCCGCTGGTAAATGGCGTCTCGAAGCCATGTTAACAAAATCGCTACCTTGAAATCTTGTCATTCACCGCCGCACATGAATTGGCGACTCCATCTGAAACAGTTGGTTTTGAACTCTTGCGCATTTGCATAAAGCACTGCCAGTGCTTCTCATTCGCCTTCTGTACGTCAATGCCGTATACCTTCGCCCGTAACATATGCAAATTTAGTGCAATTTGAACTATATTTCGCCCAATTATCGCGATTTTTCGGTTTGTTGCTTAATTTATTAAAACCAGTACATATATACACTGAAGAGAAAATTGAATTAGAGATACTTGTATAGTTATGTGTAGCACCAGCTTTCGCCGTGATGACGGCAGCGATTCGTCTCGGCATGGACTCCACAAGACACCGGAAACGTTGGGAAGCCAAACGGATCCACGACCCCTGAACATACTCCCACAATTCACGAAGATTTGATGGAGGGAGGTCAGAGCCTCGAACATCTCTCTCTCTCTCTCTCTCTCTCTCTCGATGGCATCCCAGATGTGCTCGACGGAATTATGGTCAGGTGACCTAGCTGGCCAAGGAAGCGAGATAACGTCGGTGGAAAGTTCATCCAACCATTCGGATACAATTCGGGAGCGATGGCACGGTGCATTGTCTTGTTGCAGGATGAGGTCCCCAGTGGGATGTTAAAGACGCACAAACGGGAGCAAATGGTCTTCCAGGATATCCCGGTATCGTTGACCTGTGAAGGACGATGTCACACGTACCAGGGGCCCCATTTCAGTCCAAGTAAACAGTCCCCACACCTTGCTGGCAAGAAGGATCCATCGCTTCATGTGGTTTGCGACGTACTCGTATCCTGCCATCCGCGTGCAGCGACGTGAAACTCGACTCATCAGTCCTGGTAACATTTTTCCACATGTCTAGGGTCCAGTGGCGATGTTCCCGGCCCCAAGGTAATCTATGCACCCTGTGATGTGCGGTCAGCAGCGGTACCCTCGTGGGACGATGGCTTCTGTACCACTAGCGAGGAGATGGTTGTGGATGGTGTGGCTGTTTACACGTTTTTGTGCACCAGCGTTAAATTGCCGAGAGATTTATTGCACTGTGGCCCGTCTATTCGCTGTTACAATGCGAGCTAGCAGACGATGACCTCGCTCATCCACACACTCTTGTCCACGGCAGTTGGCCCTTGCAGGGATGGTTTTACCGGTTCGATGTACTCACAGTGCACCCTTGACACAGTGGCTCAGGAAAATCCCAGTGCCTGCACGACTTCCGAGATGGAGGGACCCATTCGTCGGGCTCCGACAATTAGCCCACGATTAAATGCGCTTAGATCATTCGTGTTACCCATACTGCGTCCGACTCTTACTGATTCCCGTCGCATCACTCCTTATATTGTCGGATCGCTGCATACGTCATGTCGTTTCCTATTACAGGGCCGCTCACAGCGCCACATTTGCATAACGCCAGCTGTCTCTAATCAAAATACTCTTCAGTGTACATATATCATTATCATCATCATCATTGTCAACCATTATCAATCCACTGCTGGACGAAGGTCTCCCCAGGTTTCTTGCACAACAGTCTGTCTTGTGCCAGTCTCCTCCATGTTACTCCCGCATACTTTCAAATTTCATCCACCCATCTTCCATGTGGTCTTCTTCTGGGTCTTTTCCTGTCCCTTGGAATCCAATCTAAAATTTCGGTTGTCCATCGACGGTCTGTCCTTCTGGCAGTATGTCCAGCCGATTGCCATTTCAGGGATTTAACTCTGATCATGATGCCTTCCACTCTTGTCATTTTTCGGATCCACGAGTTCCTCTTCTTATCTCTCCTGGTTACACCAAGCATGCACCTCTCCATGCTGCTTTGAGTTGTCTGCAGCCTTTGTATGTCTCTTTTAGTTAAGGTCCACGTCTCTGCACCATACGTAAGCACTGGAAGGATGCATTGATCAAACACTTTTCTTTTAAGACATAATGGCATATTGCTCTTGAAAATTATGCTGTTTCTTCCAAAAGCTCTCCAGGCAAGTTTTGTACGCCGATTAATTTCTTCATCAATGTGACCCTCACTTGATACTGCTGTCCAAGATAAACGTACGTGTCTGTTATCTCCAGCTTTTCTCCATCAATCGATAAATCTTCATTTCTTGTCAAAGCAAAGAACACCACTTTCGTCTTCTGAAAGTTCATTTTTAATCCCACTTCTTTACTCTTGTCAGCAAAATCCTGGATCATACTCTGCAGCTCTGATGGGGTAGTTGCAAAAATGACTACGTCATCAGCAAAACGAAGGTGGGTTAGATAATCTCCTTTAATCTTTATTCCTTTGTTTTCCCAGTTCATTGACTGAAAGACATTTTCTAATGTGACATTAAAGAGCTTTGGAAATATGGTGTCACCTTGTCTCACTCTTTTTCCAATTTTTATGTGTGTTGTATTTTCAAACAGCCGAATCTTTGCACTTGCAATTTCATAGATGTTATTAATAATATTAATGTACGCATTTTCAATACCGCAGGATTTCAGAGCCATTGTAACTGCTGATGGTTTCACCGAAAAGGCCTTTTCATAATCGATACAAGCCGTGCATAATGGAAGTTCATATTCCCTCGCTCTTTCAATTAGTTGTCTCAGTACGTGGATATGATCTATTGTGCTGTAGCCACTCCTGAATCCAGCTTGTTCTCTCGGTTGAGCCATGTCCAGTGTCACCTTCAAGCGGTGTGAAAGAACTTTAGTGAAGATTTTATAAACCACTGATAGGAGGCTGATAGGTCTGTAGTTCCCGAAATCCTCAATGTCACCTTTTTTATGTAGCAGGATCATTGTAGCGTTGTTCCAATCCTCAGGAATCTTCCCTTCATTGAGGCATCGAGTGAAAATTTGGGCGAGTACTGTTTCGATTTCTCCACTTGCTTCTTGTATGATGTCTACAGTAATTCCATCTTCTCCTTGAGCTTTTCCCCGCTTCATGTTCTTGATTGCATGTGCAACTTCTGCTGGAAGGACTGGAAGAACTCTGGTACTGGTACCTTTCATGATGTCTGGAGTACATGTATCATCCCTTTCATATAATTTGGAGTAGAAATGTTTCACTCTTGTCAAACTTTTGCCTCTATTTCTTGTTACAGAACCATCTTCTTTTCTCAGTGCCATAATCTGTTTTCTTCCCTTACTGAGATGTCCCTTTGCTATCTTTAGGTTTTGGTTGTTTTCAATTGCTTTCCTCACTAGTTCACAGTTGAATTTCCTTACGTCTTCAGTGATACTTTTTCGTACTGTCTTGCATAGCTCTATATATTCCACTTTGGAAGTCACATCTTCTTTAGTTGTCCTCATCACTCTTCTTTTTTGCATCAACATTTTGGTTTTTCCTGATAATTTGTTCACATGCAATTTGTTCTTAGACCCAACTAATTTTGTTGCTGTTCCCATAAGAGCTTTGGTTACTTTTCTGTTAACTTCAGAAATATCCACTTCTTCCGATGTTAGGCCTTCTAAAGCAGAGAATCTGTTCTTCAGTTCCAATTTCAAGGTATTATGGTGTTTTTTAAGGTTGGTTATGTCAATACATTTTGTTTGTCTTATGAGCTTGCTACGTTCGAGTTTAGTGTTGAGGTGCATCTTACATCTCACCAATCTATGGTCACTGCCTGTGTTGAACTTGTTTAGCACACTGCAGTCTTCTATGACGAATTTTTTGTTACACATAATAAAATCAATTTCACTTGTCGTCCCATTTGGATGTCTCCATGTCCATTTCTTGTGTGGCTTTTTCTTGAAAAAGGAGTTCAACACCACTAGTTCTGCCAGTATCAGTCCCACGATAGTAGAAGAGATGTCCACTTTTCAGTTCAATGAGATCTTCTCCTTTTCTCCTTACCTCACTTAGCCCGACGATGTCCCACTTGATAATTTGTAGTTCCTCTTCCAATTCAAGAAGCCTTGAATCAGAAGATAGGGAGCGTCCAATATACGTAACCCAGGTCAGCATCAGATGGCAGCCTAGTCCGGTCCTCCGGGGATTCTTAGCACCCTCTGCCTTCATGTCGCACTGGCCGCTGCCTTGGCCAGGTACATTCTAGCTGCCGGAGACTGAGGGCCAAGATTTAAGTTGTGGAGTAATTTTGGAGGGGTTTGGCCATAACTCACTAGGCTGGCCAAGCGGGTTGGTGAGTGTGGGATAGCATTTCCTCTAATCCCGATGGTATAGTTATAACGCTATTGGCGGTCGTCAGAGCCCCTTTAGTATGAACAGGATGTATCACGAGAAAGCGTTGTTGACATTTGTCAAGGAGAGGCTGTGATGTTACGCATCACCTGACCTTACATCCCGAACACACACACATATATATATATATATATATATATATATACTTAAGAGCAAAGCTGAAGACTAAGGAAAAAATTTTAGAATTTAAAACGAAGGGTGCAAAATAACCTGAAAATCAAAACGCGCAACGCAGCAGTTTTGAAAATTCAGAATTCACATTCTATAAAGAAGATACCTAAGCAAAAAAATACATATATAATTTTGACTCACACCTAGTACAACATAGAAAAGGTTATGTATCTACCTGTGTGAGTAAAAGGAGAAAAAGATAAAAAAATAAAATAAAACAACTGAATGTAGAAGGTGTCGAGAATACTGAGCCTTGGTTTTATCAAGGACCAGCAAAAACTCTGCATTTTCTCACTTCCACAAAGACCTAGTTGGAAATGGGTTTCTGCAAGGCCATAGATGCAAGTAACATTCCCACCTAAAATAGTTTAAAAAATATATATAAGTCATGTCCTCCGTAGAGTTGCATGACCTAGCACTAGTTAACAATTTCGCTTGCATCCATTAACCTTCCTGGCCCGACCCATGCTCTTCATCTGTTACTATTAAACAGAGAGAAGAAGATTAAAGAGAACTCAAGCTGTGAGAGTGACATAATAATTAGAAATGATTTTCAGCCATAACGAAATTCCAAGTTCGTTTGAGAGAGAATTTAAACCTGAAAAACAATGCAAAAGAAATCCAAATTTTACATTGCAATTAAAAAGGAAATGTTAATTTATAACGAACAGATTTTTGAAAGAAAACTTGAGTCTAAAACCCCCTACTCTACAACTTATGACAGCACGAAAACGAGAATAAAAATCTGTTCGTTATAAATTAACATTTCCTTTTTTAATTGCAATGTAAAATTTGGATTTCTTTTGCATTGTTTTTCAGGTTTAAATTCTCTCTCAAACGAACTTGGAATTTCGTTATGGCTGAAAATCATTTCTAATTATTATGTCACTCTCACAGCTTGAGTTCTCTTTAATCTTCTTCTCTCTGTTTAATAGTAACAGATGAAGAGCATGGGTCGGGCCAGGAAGGTTAATGGATGCAAGCGAAATTGTTAACTAGTGCTAGGTCATGCAACTCTACGGAGGACATGACTTATATATATATTTTTTAAACTATTTTAGGTGGGAATGTTACTTGCATCTATGGCCTTGCAGAAACCCATTTCCAACTAGGTCTTTGTGGAAGTGAGAAAATGCAGAGTTTTTGCTGGTCCTTGATAAAGCCAAGGCTCAGTATTCTCGACACCTTCTACATTCAGTTGTTTTATTTTATTTTTTTATCTTTTCTCCTTTTACCCACACAGGTAGATACATAACCTTTTCTATGTTGTACTAGGTGTGAGTCAAAATTATATATGTATTTTTTTGCTTAGGTATCTTCTTTATAGAATATATATATATATATATATATATGTGTGTGTGTGTGTGTGTGTGTGTGTGTGTGTGTGTGTGTGTGTACACTATCTACCAACAAGTGATTGGACACCCCTGCAATCGACGATATCTGCGGTCCTGATACACGTCACGGCCGCCGCCGTTAAATATCGTGTGGGAAACAACAACGCAACCAGTCGCATGCAAGATGCCACGCAGTTCGGAGCTCTCTGATTTCGAGAAAGGTGTAATCGTCGGGTATCACAGAAATGGCCGATCCATACGTGACATATCCAGCGAGTTGAAGTACCCAAAATCGACAGTGGCCTACGTAATTGGCAAATAGAAGATGACAGGTGACTCTCGGAATTTACCCCGACTCGGCAGACACACAAAACTGGGAGTTAGAGACCGACATGTGCTGGCCAGAGAAATGCGGAAGAGCCGCACCAAATCGATGGGCCACATCCGCGAGGAGTTTCAACAGGCATCTGGGAGGGTTCTTTTGATAAATACCATCCGTAATGAAGCCCATCTGCTCGGTTATCATGGACGTGCTGCCGCCCACAAGCCTTTGATCACCAAGTCCAATAGCGCTGCTCGGCTAACGTGATGCAAAGAACGTTGACAGTGGACCGTTGAACAGTGGAAACAGGTTCTCTGGAGCGACGAATCAAGGTTTACCCTCTACCGTTCGGATGGCAGGGTCTGGGTTTGGCGTCTTCCTGGAAAACGCCTCCTGCCGGAATGTAATGTGCAAACTGTGAAGTTCGGCGGCGGTAAAATTATGCTATGGAAGTGTTTCTCTTGGTATGGCACGGGACCCTTGGTCCCAATTCCTGGTAGACTCAACGCCGAGCCCTACTGCACCATTTTGGATGACCATGCGCTTCCTACGTTGTGGTCGTTTTTCAGGGTGGACCCATGTTACTTTCAGGAGGACAATTCCACCTGTCATTTTGCGAGGTCCACCATGGCTTGGTATGGTGACAATGGGGTTAATCGAATGGACTGGCTTGCGCAGAGCCCGGAACTTAATCCTATCGAGCACCTCTGGGACGAATTTTAGCGTCGACTTACTTGTTGGTAGATAGTGTACAGGGTGGAAAGAAACGACCATATAAACACCCCAGGGTGTGATTCCTTGGGTCAATTCAAGCATAGCATGTTCAATGACATTTTTGGATTTAGGGTTTATTTTTCCAGATATACAGTAAGCCCTCAAAGATGTGTGACGTCACGTCAGGAATCGCCTGTTTTTGAGGCTTCAAACACAACCCGAGTGTTATGCAGGAAAGCTCGTAGCGGATGCCTTATTCTGCAGACTCAGTAACTAGGCAGTCATCACGACAGATTTGCATATCGCAGTGCCCTCCGAGGCCGTATGTCATGCAACGGGGTGACCAATTCCGTCGTCTCGACAACTCCGGACGTAACAGGACTCCGGAACCAGGTGGGATGACCGTTGTTGTTCTGCGATTGCAGCATCATGCATCCGCCACGCGCTTCCTTGCATGAGACTCGTGTTGTGCTTGAAGCCTCAAAAACAGGCGATTCCAGACGTGACGTCACGCACCTTTGGGTCCTTACATCTGGGAAACTGAGCCCTAATCCAAAAACGTCATAGAACATTATATGCTTGAATTGACCCAAGGGATCAATCACCCCCTGGGGTGTTTATGCCGTTGTTTCTTTCTACCCTGTATATATACACACAGGGGTTGGACAAATAATGTGAACACCTGGGAAATATGCGACATGTCGTTATTAACAGGGTTTTTATACCACCATTTGCTTTTAATACTGCTTCCAACCTTCTTGGAATAGATTCATACAGCGTTTACATAGTCTCCAGTGGAATGTTTTACCATTCGTGGTTCATAACATCAGCCAATTAATTCAGAGATATTGGAGGACGGGATTTGCTTCTCACTGTGCTCTCCAGAAAGGCACATAGTGGTTCGATGATATTCAAGTAAGGTGTTTGATCTGGCCAAGGCAGATGTTGAAGTTCATCTTGGTGCTCTCTAAACCAAGGCTTAACTGTTCTGACTGTGTGTATGGGCGCATTATGATTTTGGAGAATGGCCTCTTTATTGAGAAACAACATTTTGGCTACAAGATGCACCTGATCACCTATAATGTCTAACTACTTGCTAGAAGACCATGTAAGGCAATGATGGCGCCATCCGAATACCAAAATATGACCGCTTAAATCAACACAATTCCACCCCCATGTTTGACAATTGGTACCAAACATTGCGAAGTGTAGGCTTCCTTGGGTGGTTCACCGTATGTTGTTCTTCATACATAAACCCGATTTACTGTTGAGAATAATGTAAATGAGGACACATCAGACCATATCTCACGTTTCCCGTCATCAGCTGTCCATGTTTCATGTTCATGACACCGTCTTGTTTACATTGCAACGTTGACTTCTGTAACTAAAAGTTTAGCAACTGCAGCTCTTCCATGGACGTTGGCTGCGTTCTGTTTTTGTGGGAACAAAGTCTTCTTGGTTCAGTTCTCATGTCGCTTTGCTCTCAATTCTCTTGTCACTTTTGCTGCAGTAATTGTTTGGTCACCACCTCTGTTAGAGTTCGGCTGTCGCTCTCATTCAATCTCGGTTTTCACCCGCTATTCTTTTTCGCCGATGAAGTCTTACCATACACTAAAGAGCAATTGAATTAGAGACAGCTGGCGTTATGCAAATATGGCGCTGTGGGTGGCCCTGTAGACGGAAACGACATGACGTATGCAGCGATCCGACAATATAAAGAGTGATGCGACGGGAATCAGTAAGAGTCGGACGTAGTATGGGTAAGACGAAGGATCTAAGCGCATTTGATCGTGGGCAATTTGTCGGGGCCCGACGAATGGGTCCCTCCATCTCGGAAGTCGTGCAGGCACTAGGATTTTCACGAGCCATTGTGTCACGGGTGCACCGTGAGTACATCGAATCCGGTAAAACCATCCCTGCAGGGGCTAACTGCCGTGGACAACAGCGTATGGATGAGCGGGGCCATCGTCGGCTAGCTCGCATTGTAACAGCGGATAGACGGGCCACAGTGCAAGAAATCCCTCGGCAATTTAACGCTGGTGCACAAAAACGTGTAAGCAACCACACCATCCAGAACCATCTGCTCGCTATGGGATGCAGAAGCCATCGTCCCACGAGGGTGCCGCTGCTGACCGCACATCACAGGGTGCAAAGATTAGCATGGGCGCGGGAATATCGCCACTGGACCCTAGACATGTGGTGGGAAAATGTGGTCTGGACTGATGAGCCGAGATTTACGTTGGTACATGCGGATGGCAGGATACGTGTACGGCGCAAACCACGTGAAGCGATGGATCCTTCTTGCCAGCAGGGTACTCTTCAAGCTGGTGGCGATGGCATTCTCGTCTGAGGACTGTTTACGTGGACTGACATGGGACCCCTGGTATGTGTGACATCGTCCCTCACATGTCAACGTTACCGGGATACCCTGGACGACCATTTGCTCCCGTTTGTGCGTCTTCAACATCCCACTGGGAACCTCATCCTGCAACAAGACAATGCACCGTGCCATCGCTCCCGAATTGTATCCGAATGGTTGGATGAACACTCCATCGGCGTGACCTCACTTCCTTGGCCAGCTAGGGCACGTGACCTCAATCCCATCGAACACATCTGGGATGCCATTGAGAGAGAGATGTTCGAGGCTCTGACCCCCTCCATAAATTTCCGTGAACTATGGGAGTTTGTTCAGGGATCGTGGATCCGTACGGCTTCCCAACGCTTCCGGCGTCTTGTCGAGTCCATGCCGAGACGAATCGCCGCTGTTATCAGGGCGAAAGGTGGTGCTACAGGTTACTAGACAGGTATCTCTAATTCAATTGCTTTTCAGTGTACATTGCGTACGTAGGCATGTTGCTTTTGAAACACCAAATATTAGTAATTTGGTTGTTATGGGTACAGACGCTCCAGATAAACTGTCTTCCATGATTTCTTCTCTTTAAATCAAAACCGCTGCTTACATTTTCCCCCGTTTTGTTCTTATTTTTCTTTTTCTTTGATGTGAATCATTTGGAGATTTTCTGTATCGGGAGCAGAACATCAAAATCGCTTTCTCTGTATATGCTGGACTGAACTGCATAAGTATTGTGTTAGTAGTGTGAAAGATTTCTTGCTGTTTTATACTAGAATAGCAGGTAAACGTTACTTATTGAGAAATGAGATTCATATAACGGTGAGATATTTTTTCTGCATTTGGTTGTTATGTCTTTCTAAGTAGGAAGAGGAAGAAGAAATTAAAAAGTAAGTTTTTATTTCTATAGTGGGCTTTCCTGTTGATTGATAGATGTCTAATATATCTGTTTTAATATCATCTTACTGCTGAAACCTTGATTTTGTCTAAATGAAGTATTGCCGCCCCGGTGGAGCAGTATTTTAAGAGCTGGCTTCTGATCATTCGTGCAAGATGGGTCTGGGTTCGAATCCCGGTGAGGCATGGGTGGTGCGTCTGTCTTGCTGCTCTGGATCTCTCCCTTCCCTTGAACCAGTGGCCCTAAATTAGGGAGTTGGCGACTGCTACTGCAGGTCAAGTTGCTCACGGTGGTCGTTAAACCAAAACAAAAAGAATTGAAGCATTCCGTAGATGTAGCTCATGTAGCCTAGCGATTACTCTAATGTGCCCTTCAGTTTGTCCATTAAGAAATCTCAAAATCAAATTCGGGAATCGGACGTACAGATTTATTAATGGCCATGAGGAAACTCATTTTTTTAGAGAATCGGGCTGTAATACGGAAGGAATGCCTCAGTTAAAGCAACTCTTATTTTATATGCATATGAAACTTCGTTAAGCACTGATCGACCAGCGTTGGCGAAACACAAAAGTCCAATATGTCATTCCAAGAATCCGGTTTGATGTATACAAATATTATTAGAAAATCATTTCCACCAGGAATTTCATCACGTTGATAAGATCTTTTTCTGCATATGAGCAACGATCCTCTAGAATTCTTAGTCTATACCTTTATTGAGCTGTCATTACTGTACATATGCTTCTCACGAGATGTTTCACCCAAAATCAGTATACACTGAGTGGCCACTTTATTATGACCACCCCCTCAGTACTTCGTTGGGCCACCTTTTGCCTTTAATACTGCGTCGATTTTTCGTGGCATGGACTCCACGAGATGTTGATAGGTGGTTTGTGGAATCTGAGACCATGCTTGGTAAAAAGCACTTTCCATGAGTGTGAGATTGCAGGGTTGTGGATCCAGCTGTCTGATGGCTCGTTCACCTTCATCCCACAAATTCTCAATGGGGTTGAGATCTGAAGATTGAGGGGGCCACCTAAGCAAAGTAAACCCACCGGCATGTTCCTGAAACCAATCCTGTACAATACGAGCACTATGGTTCTGTACAATACGAGCACTATGGCAGAACGCATTATCTTGTTGAAAGTAGCCATCGACATTGGGATAAACCATCCACATAACAGGATGCACTTGGTCCGCAACGATGTTTAGATATGATGTGCCAGTCAGACTTGATCAACACGAATTAAAGGGCCCAAAGCATGGCAGGAAAACATTCCCCAAACCATAACGTTGCCTCCACCAGCTTGAAGGGTTGTAGCAATGCATTTGGGGTCCATGCTTTCGTGCTTTTTCCGCCAAATTCTCACTCCGCCATCGGCATGATGCAACTGAAAACGTAATTCATCGGAGCACATAATTCGTTTCCAATTATTAATTGTCCAATCTTTGTGCTCCTGTGCGAACTGGAGACGTTTTCTCTTGTTAACTGCAGACAGCAAAGGTGTTCGAACAGGCCTTCGGCTGCCGTATCCCATCCGATGCAGTGTACGGCGAACAGTGCGTGCAGAGATCATTTGAGGGGATCCTTGATTAAGATGGTCTGTAATTTGCTGCACTGTTGCCCTTCTGTTGTCTGTTACCAGTCTGGACACTCTCAGTTCCGCCCGAGCAGTCACTAGTCGATGACGACCACACGTTTCACGTAGAGACCCAGTTTTTGGCTGACAGTCCAGTCTTTAAACACTTTAACAACAGCTGCTGTGGAACATTTCACGAATGCGGCAATTTCGGTGATGCTCGCTCCATGGCTCCGAGCTCCTACAATCATCCCACGTTGAAAGTCCGTCAAATCGCATTTTTTACCCATCACGTCCCCCAAAAATCACTTCTACTACTGTCACAAGCACTAAGCTTTCCTTTTTTATACTAGCCTCGCCCTCTGGCGGCAACAGCGTGCAGCCATAGCTCATTTGCTTAAAACTGTTAGGTGGTCATAATAAAGTGGCCACTCAGTGTATACTGGATTACCGAAGGGAAGTAAAGTTTACGCAGGTACCTAGTGCGCTCCCATACGAGATGATCCTTCAGGATCTCACAAAGTACATGAAGATCACCTAATTTGTGCGTGACAATCTTTAAGATGCTATTAGTACATTTATTTATACATTTATAAAGCATATGAGTCTAATTTTAAATACTTTATTTCTTTCAGATTGTTCCCTTTGCGTTAACGATCGCTATTATTTCAACATGTTTCTCTTCGTACGCATACACTGAAAGGACAATTTAATACACACATTCCTAATAACGCGTAGGCTCACCTTTCACCCTCAAAATAGTAGCACCACGTCGTGGCATTTTTCTTAATTTTTTTTTTGATTGGAGGTTTAACGACCACCGTGAGCAACTCAATGGGCTATAGGCAGTCGCCCGTCCCTAATTTAGGGTCACTGGTTCCAGGGAAGGGAGAGAGCCAGTGCCGTAAGACAAACACAGCATCCATGCCTGACCGGGATTCGAACCCGGACCCCTTAAGGACCATTGATTTGAGGCCAGCGCCTTAGACCACTGCGCCACCGGGGCGGCCGTCGTGGTATGAACTCGACTAAGTGTTGGAAGTATTCGGGTGCTATTGCATCTCGTAATTCCAGCATAGCTGGCCATCAAGAGCTGAGATTTTCCGGTTTTGGGTTTTGGGCTCAAAAACATCGGTACACTTCTTCTCACAGGTGCCCAAATTGTGTTCAAATCAGGAGAATGAGAGAGCCACTCGAGGGTTCCGAACTCATCGTAATACTTGTCCAACTATTCCTTTGTTCGAAGGGAGGCATGGGACTCAGCGATGTCTTGGTGAAAAAAAAACACATCCTGCTGTGGGAAACAGATATCCATGAACGGCAGTTGGTTATCGGTGAGTAGGTTAAAATAGCCTTGTGCGGCAACGGTGGTCTCAACAGGCACAAGGGACCCTTAGGTACCCGCATGAACATGCCCCAAAACATTATGCCACCTTCAGAGGCCTGTAATACAGCAACTTGACAGTTGGAATCGAATACCTCGTGTGTCACACGTCACACACGCACAATTCCGTCACGTTATGATGGAACCTCGGTTCGTCCGGTAAATTTACCCGTTTCCAGTCTTCCACTGTCCAGTGAAGATATTTCTTCGCCCACTGCAACCTCATTGCCCGATGACGTGCTGTTAACAAAGTTACTTAATCTATGTAGATGTCGGCCTCTGTAGGCAGTTGTGCCGTCGTAAATTTAAGGGTTTTCGCAAAACTCGCCGATGCGCTGCCTGTGTAAACGATACCTTCAGCTTTTGAAGTCAGATCGAAGACTTTCTTTTTGTATATTGATAGAGAATTAAGAATGATCAAATATTACCCATTTTGCTCCACCTGTGTTTTCATATATACCTCCTCCTGACTACGAGTTCTGTATCTACATATCTAAACGTCTGACAAGTAAACGTTTTGTTTCGAACTGAGAAAATCACGTTCAAGATTCCCGATTTTATATTTTAGCTCTTTTTGGCAATTATTATGATCATGTGCTTGGATTTATGTCCGTAGTTCTGTTTCTAAAAGACAGAACGTGGATTCCTTTGAATCGAGTACAGGCAAACACGGACATAGTTTTGCGATTTAAGTTATTATGAGAATTTCGTTTCGATGAATGCAAGCAAGGATTAGCAAACTTTAAACAGACGTTTGCCTATGAAAATATTATCTTGACATTTTAAAATTGGGACTATTCTGAAACAGAGTCGAGCATTCTAAATTCTAGTCTGAATCGATGAAAAGTCAATCTTTTTACTTCCGATATTTCTGTGAAATTAATCCCGCTTTTCCCCTGCTGTGGAAAACAATTGTACATCTCAATCGCAAAAAAATGATAAAGGTCCTACAAATATTGTCTCTTAGCGATATCAAAATACACTGACGAGCTTGAATCTTGCTCCTTTTCCACTTTATAGCAATCACGACGGAACTTCAAGCGGGAAACTTATTGCTGCTGCTTTCTGTCAACAGATGTAAAATGCGCCTGTTATTATGAAGCATATGTCATCGTTCTCAGTGAGTTGTTAAGTGCTGCTGAGCTTTAAAAGTTTCGTTTATTGGATCCTTTCTACGCTGAAATGGAGCTCATAAGATAGTAATAATGTAATAACTGGCGAGGTTTTAGTTGTCGCTCTAAGTCACGTACAAACATCGTCGATGTAATCAGTCAGTTTTATTGTGTGCTATACAGCTAGCGCAGTTATTTCACTGAAGTTCGTCAAAAATGGAGAAGAACATTGCGCAAATTCATGCTCGTTCAGTAAGGAATAATAATTATTAAACGTCCCTCCTGTCATATTGAGTCAAAGAGCTGTTAAGATTCTTACGTATTTGTTTTCGTTGAAACAATTTTGCAGTCGAAATCCCTTCAGAAAGTCTGGCAATTTAAAATGTTCGAGAAAGAAAGAAAATGCAACTGTGATATTGGTTTGACCGTCAGTGTGCCCAAATGAACTCGTAATAAACATAAGACTAGATTTAATCTTGAAGTTCAAGAGTACATGATTCTTATAAAGTTCTTTTACGCACTTAATGATTTCTTTCCAAATGTCACACTCTGCCATTAACTGCTATCGAAGTTGTAACGAAATTTGATATGCTGATTTAAAATATTGTTATCTCGTACTCTATTAAGGAATATCATTTGTTGCGTGTTATAATATCGTGACCGGCACCCCAGTGGCCTAGTGGTCAGAAGCGCGAGATTCTGCCAGATCACTGGAGCTGTGCCTGAGCCCGAGTCCCCTGCGAAGCACGGGTGGTGTATTTGTCTCTTTCCAGGAACCATTAGGGATGGGTGGCAACATTAGATGTTCCAGAGGCTCATTAAACTCCGAGAAAGAAAATCAGGAAACATAACACCGAATTCTAGAGAATATGAATGTCTTTTGAATTGTTTCCCACAAGAAAAACATTTTTCGAGGCAGGTTTATAGAAGAACAGAAAAATAGGGCAAAACTGCGCATAATTTCAAATACACTGACGGAAAAAAATCCCAACACCACGAAAAAATAGTTGTAGAGGAATGAAATGGCGGCAATACATTTGTATAGGTAACATATTTAATCGATTAAGGTTTCAAGATCACAGCTTATTGTAAGCGCGAGAAGAGCCATTTTAAATGTGAAATGCTGGTACATTAATAACCGGTGTAACCGCCAGAATGTTGAATGCAAGCACGCAAACGTTCATGCATTCTGTCGTACAGGTGCTGGATGTCAGTTTGTGGAATGGAGTTCCATGCCTGTTGCACTTGGTTGGTCAATACAGGGACGGTAAATGCTGGTTGGGGGTGACGCCGGAGTTGTCGTCCAATGATGTCCCATACGTGCTCGATTGGTGAAAGATCTAATGATCAAGCAGGCCACGGCAACATGTCGACAATCTGTAGAGCATGTTGGGTTACAACAGCGGTATGCGGGCGAGCGTTATCCTGTTGGAAAACACCCCCTGGAATGCTGTTCATGAATGGCAGCACAACAGGTTGAATCACCAGACCGACATACAACTGTGCCGTCAGGGTGCGTGGGATAACCACGAGAGTGCTCATGCTGTCATAGGAAATTGCTCCCCAGGCCATAACTCCAGGTGCCGGTCCAGTGTGTCTCGGCCGCACACAGGTTGGTTGCAGGCGCTCACCTGGCCTCCTTCTAACCAACACACGGCCATCACTGGCACCCAGGCAGAACCGGCTTTCATCAGAAAACACAACAGATCTCCACTCCGTCCTCCAATGAGCTCTAGCTTGACACCACTGACGTCGCAAACAGCAGTGGTTTGGGGTAAGTGGAATGCATGCTAAAGGGCGTCTGGCTCGGAGCTGTCCTTCAAGTAACCGATTTGTAACAGTTCGTTGTGTCACTGTGGTGGCAACTGCAGCTCGAATTGCTGCCGCAGACGCGGTACGATGCGCCACGGCCATACGCCGCACAGGGCGGTCTTCCCTCTCAGTAGTGCCACGTGGCAGGCCGGAACCCGGTCTTCTTGAGGCAGTACCTTTCCTTGACCACCGCTGTCAACAACCATGTGCAGTGGCTACATTCCTGCCAAGTCGTTCTGCAATATTGCGGAAAGAAAATCTACCTTCTCGTAGCCCTATTACACGACCTCGTTCAAACTCCGTGAGCTGTTGATAATGGCTTCTTCGTCTTCTTAAAGGCATTCTTGACTAACATCAACACACTACGTCGAATCTCAACGATAACTAACGCTCACGAACGTTACAGCACGTATTTACAGCAAACCTGCTTTGCATGTTCCGAGGGGCGCTACTAGCGCCACACGTATGCGCCGAGCACGAAATTTGCATAGACGTCATCTTACAGATGTACTTTTACCGCCTACTAACTGTCGTTTATCTAACACAACCCCTTCTTGGTGTCGGGATTTTTTTCCGTCAGTGTATGTAGTGTGAGCCGCGTTCTTTATGGTGTATAGAAACGGTTACAAAAATGTCAACTGGATTTCTACAATCGGTAAAACATCCACAAGAAGAAATAGCTAGTTACGCCTGCTAGTAGCTCAAATGTATGTTACGAAAAATCATAAATTCTGCGCAAAATATTTTCCATAGCGAAAGATGTCAGAAGCAAAAGAGAATTTTCAAATCGAACGATTAGATGAAGCGATATGGAGGAAAACATAATGTAACTTTACTCTCCCTACCGGAGTAGCTGTATGTTACTTTAAGAAGGAAGTGAGTGCAAAATACTTTTCGTAATGTAGATTACCCAGCCAAGAAAGGATTTTTCCAAGGATTTGTACAGTCGGAAAAGCTCTTCCAAATAGAAATATATGCTGACGCCACTGGAGGAAGAATTGCGAATAATGGAAAAGTAAAATATATATATACGCAAAATATAATTTATAACAAGGGCTATACGAAAGGGAAAATCGTATACGACTTCTGAAAGCAGAGATAGGGAGAAAAAAGGTTTTATATTTATGCGGTATGGCGAAAACACTGTTGATTATTTATGGAAGATAATGTCCCCGTTTTTTAGCGTAGCGAATGGCATACAACACAAAACAAATTTTAATTGGATATTTAAAAACGGCGATGCAATTGCAAAGAGTAATACTGTACACACTAACACCACTTAGTGTCAGACCCATGCATTATAAAAATCCAAGAGTAAATGCAAACTTTTCCACAAAATGAACGGTATCATCTTTTAAGGAAAATTTTCAAATTGAACTTTTAGAAGCTGCGTTATCATGAAAAACAGATTTGACATTTGCGCCCCTTAGCCGGCAAATTTTGCGTTGTTTTGGCAGAAAGTGCGCATAAAATATTTAAGTAGCTAGTGATATCTGACTTAATAAGCATGCTTTTCAATCGGGTTTTTAGATGAGGAGACATTGCCGCAAATATGCTCTAAACAGGAATATACGGCAAACGTGTTCTTTGAAAAAATTAGGAATTATGTGCAAAATATTCCTCTTCAGAAACGTTGTCCGAAAAAGAAATAATTTTTCAAATATGACTGTTGGAAGCAGAGTTATCGTAAAAAATATTATATATTTCTACTCCTGCTGATGAAAAAAGTTTGTATTGTTATAATCAGGAAATGTGCGTATCAGATTTTTCGTGGTGACTGGAACCTGAACAAAAAGGGCATTTTTTCAATAGAGTTTTCAGGAGCTACAAATACATATTTATGTTTTCATATTCCTGCAAATACGTCAAAAACAAAAATATACACCTACGCCCCAAAAGTAGAAACATTGTTCGTTATGAAAAATTAGAAATTTTATGCAGAACATTCTTCATCTCAATTTTCATATTCGAAGCAAAAAGAATTTTTCAAGTCAGTCTTTTAGAAGTAGAGATACAGCGGGAAAACATTTTTCATTTACGCCCCTCTAGAGGAAAAACTGTACAGGATTTTAAAACAGAAGCTATACTCAAAATCGTCTTCATTGTAAAAGTTATCGAATGACAATTTCCAATCGGATATGTAGGAGTGATGATGTGGAAGAATATGTATTTTGAATTCGATAGCATCTGTATTTACACCCTCTAGGGGCGAAGTAATTGCATCGGCAAAAACATAAAAAGCAAGGGTTAGCGTTCAGCTGTTCTCTGAGATTCAGAGGTTAGATCCACAAAGAAATACAAACTAGCAGATAAATTTTTAACTGATTACTTACTTACTGTTGCCGTATCAAATTTCTCCATTTACAGCGATCTTGACACACAACTCGGGCTTCACTGATATCCATCAGACGACGTGCACGAAATCTATACTTCATACTCATAAGCTTTTTCTCATGCAGACACTCCTGAATTTGATCCTCCCATGACACCCTTGGCCTTCCTCTGCCTTTCATTCCTGTTACTTGGCCCAAAATTTTTTTTTTTTTTTTGGTAAGCTTCTTATCACTCATTCTTTCAGCATGGCCAAACCACCGAAGAATATCAGTCTCCACTTTGCTAACAATATTATGCTTCACATTACACAACTGCAACACATCTTCATTAATCACACGATCGTGTCTTGCCACCCCCACCCCCCCACCCCCACCCTTGTAAGTAACGCATTTCTCCAGCACACAAACGACTCCCATGTGTAGTACCCAGGTTTCACTGCTGTACTTCAGAGTAGGAACAATTAAACTTTCATACACAGCCATTCGGGTCTCTCTTGAGAACCCATCATTCCTGTGAAATCCTCCTAAGGCAGCTATGACTTTCAATGAAGAGTTCACTCGCCTACTAATTTCACCATCTAATTTGTTCTGTCTGTCAAATTTCTTCCTCAATACACAAATTTCAGGCTTCCGAATGCGGAAGAAAAAATAATTTTTCGAATAGGACTGATAGATGCAAAGATGTGGTGCCCACATAGGGATATATTGATAACGTAAACATATCCCTTATTACAAAAGACTAATTAAAAAGTAATGATTTCATTTAAAGAAAAGATTTCACACGTGAGCAGTACGAAAGTGTTAAATACCGGATGTCCACATCGCTGGCCGAGTGGTCAGATGCACAGGTTTCTGATTAGTCGTCTGACTGGGGTACGGTTTGTTTTCTTACAACACGGGCTCTTCTTCAACGATTCACTCTAATTAAGAAACAGGTGATTAAATAACAAACAAGAAAGATGGCATCAAATTTTTGATTGAAATGAGCATGTCCTTAGAATCCCATCTAACAATAAACAAATACACTGCTGGCCACGCAAAATGCAACACCAAGAAGGACGCGACATAGCAAAGCCAGATATACTGGACACGTAACAACAGATACAAAGATGAAACGATTGAGCTTACAGGCCCGTGTGACTTGCGGAACACGCAGACATCAATAGTTCGTGTGGCCCCCATGGCTGGCAATAATGGTGGCTACACGCCACGTGGCATCGGACGAACGAGGCTTTGGATGTGGGCTTGGGGTATGTCGGTCCAGGCTGCTTCCACACGTTGCCACAGTTCATCAGGCGTAGCCACGGGTGGTGCTTGCCGGGCCACTCGGTTGCCGATCAGCGACCAGACGTGTTCAATGGACGACATATCAAGAGAACAGGCGGGCCACTGCAACAGTGACACCAGGTGGGCCGTGAAGAATTGTTACACGATGCGTGCCACGTGCGGACGCGCATGGTCCTGTTGAAACGTGGCCTCTGACCGATCCTGCTGGTAAGGGAGGACTACAGGCTCCAAAACGTCGGAGATGTAGTGGTGGCTGTTGAGTGTACCGGTGATGCGTACCAGAGGGATGCGAGTGTCATATCCAATTGCGCCCGAGACCATAACGCCAGCAACGGACCGGTATGGCGAGGCATAATGCATACGTCTTGTCGCGGTGCCGCCACACGCGGATCAAACCATCGTGGTGTTGCAGGCAGAAGCGGGATTTGTCGGAGAAGACAATGTCGTGCCATTCTGTAGTCCAGGTGCGGCGTTCAACGGCCCACTGCCGCCGCACTCGCCGGTGGTGTAACGTCAATGGTAATCGGAGCAATGGGCGACGTGCGACATGTCCCCGCTCCTGTAGACGACGTCGAACGGTACGTGCTGACACAGGTTGTTGCGCAACACATCCTAAATCCTGCGCTAACGTTCGTGATGTGGCGGGGAGAGCCGTCAATGCCCGCCGCACAACATGCCGGTCCTCTCGTTCGGTGGTGAGCCGCGGCTGCGGCAATCGCTCACGTCGGTCCGTCCGTCCCACCTGCACCCACGGAATCCATACTCGCCTCACTGTGGCTGGATGTCGTCCAACATGGCCGCCGATGTCTTAGTACGATAAACCGCTGTCGCGATAAGCCACTATTCGTCCTCTGTCGAACTCCAAAACGTCCTGGAATGACTGCCGTATTCTACGACGAGGCATCAGGAAGCTTCCCACGCACAGGTCCGGCAGCACAACACATTTCCACTACTTACACCCCGCCTTCTGTGCACCCTTCTTGTAGTGCTTCTCGGTGGCGTGCCGGGTGCACATGATTTGCATATGCCCTGCAATGCTAATCGTTTGCATGTCCTCTCGTGGGCGAAGCGCGCTACGAATTTCAGGTCAATCGGATGCTTCCTTCTTGATGTTGCATTTTGGGTGGCCAGCAGTGTATTTCAAATGATATTTTTATGAAACCTAAAAATTCAGCTAAGAAAGAATTCGCTTGCATCACCTAGGGAAGAACGCGCATAATTTAAGATACGGAAAGTGATCGGATCTATTCATAGTGAACTCAATGGGTTGTATGGAAAAAAATATTAACAGCATTTCTACAATCGATAAAACATTCACAAATGCCAATAGCTACGTACTTCCACCACCAGCTTAAAAGAGCGTTACGAAAATAAATAACTTGTGCGCAAAACGTTTCTCATAGTGAATGGTATCAGAAGCATACGGAACTTTCATATTAAACAATTATACAGAAGATATACACTGAAGTGCCAGAAAAACTGGTACAGACGAGCTTATGCAAAATACACTGGCGGTAAGTGAAAAAAGAACACCAAGAAGGAATTGGCGGACGATCATGAAATTTACATATGTTAATGGCGTCGACCTTACGTAGGTGTGATGTTAATTTCGAGACCAACCGGTGAGCGCTTACGCCACAGCACGGCATAAGATGCAAATTATCGTCGGTGGTATTTAAGGAGTACGGAGAAGTGAATGTAATCAGCCGTCGGCGTACGGACACATGCAAAGACCCTGAAGAAGCTGCAACACCTGGAAATGGAGGACGTGTACGATTTCAGCAGTTATCGGACTTTGAGCGAGGTCGTCTAGTCAAACTCCGAGAGGCCGGGTGGTCGTATCGTCGTATTGCGGAGAGAATTGGACGGGAAGTATCGGTGGTGGTACGATGGTGGCGTAGATGGTCCCAGGAACATTCCCACACGAGAAGACGTGGAACCGGGAGTCACAGACAGACTGATGAGCGGACCGATCGACGCATAAGAAAAGCGGCGTTGTCAAGCAGAAAATCCACTGCGACTCAAATCCGAGCTGCCGTTGCACCTGAGGTGACTGTGCGAACAATCCGCAACCGTCAACTGGATGCAGAACTACGTGCACGTGTGCTTCTGGCATGTGTACCTCTGACTCCAGCCCACCGTCATGAACGGCTGCAGTGGTGTCGCAAACGTCTGCACTGGAGAACGCAGTGGCAATCTCTCGTGTTCAGCGATGAAAGCAGATTCTGCTTGGGAGCCTCCGATGGCCTTATGCGTGTTCGCAGACGCACAGGGGAGCGTCTCCCCCTTCTTGCACCCGCCAGCGACACACAGGGCCTACACCTGGTCTCCTGGTATGGGGAGCGATCAGCTATCACTCCCGTACATAACTTGTGTTTGCACCGGGTACGTTGAACAGCACCTCCTACATCAACAACATCATTCAGCCCGTTGTTGTGCCATTTGTAAGGTCGGTCCATCGTGGTGTTTTCCAGCAAGATAACGCACGCTCACACACGGCACGTGCAACGCAACATGCACTTCCGAATGTGAGACAACTTCCATGGGCTGCACGTTCACCGGATTTGTCCCCCATTGAGCACGTGTGGGATTTTATGGGACAACGACTTATCTGGTCTCCACGGCCAGCTACGACCATCGCCGATTTACGCGTCCAGGTTGAGGATGCTTGGAACTCAATACCCCAAACTTACATCCGACATCTGTACGACAGACTCCATGCCAGAATTGCATAGTGTGACGCAGTTCATGGCGGTTCAACCTCGTACTAACCATGTTACATGGAAATGTTATTTTTCAGTTTTCCAGCAAATACAGCTGTATTTTGCCATAATGTTTTGATCACGTTATCCTCTGTATTCCGTTATTATGCTGTATAAATTTCGTTGGTATCAGACATCTCCTTCTTGGTGTTATTTTCTCACTTTCCGCCAGTGTACGTAGCAGGGTCACCTATGCGCGTACTCGGTTGCCTCCGCCAGTACGTATATAAAGCGATAGATATCCTTGCCAGCTGTCAGAGCTGTTTTCGGCATGAAAATGGCAAGTGATAACGATTTAAGCGATATTTAACGCGGTGTCATAGTTGGCGCTCGTGAGATGGGCTATAGTATTTCGGAGGTAGAAAAGAAGTTCGGATTTTCACGGAAGACCATTGGAAGGGTGTACCGTGACTACAAGATTTCCGTCAAAACCTCCAACCTACGATACCAGTGTGACTGTAAAAAGACATTGGGTGAACGTGACCACCGTCGGCTGTCAAGAATCGTTTCACGTGATAGGCGTACAGCACTCTTGCAGGTACCATCGGAATTCAATGCTGGAGCCTCAACAAGCATCAGCGTCTGGACTGTGCAACGTACCCTGCACGATATGGGCTTTGGGAGCCAACGCCCAACTCGAGTCCCTTTGATGGATGCACGACACAGTGCTATGTCCCTGGACACTTGACGACTGGAAATAAGTAGCCTGGTCTGACGAGTCGCGTTTCCAACTGTATCGGACAGATGGAAGGATTCGTGTGTGGCGCATATTCCATGAAATCGTGGATCTCGCCTGTCAACAGCAAACTGTGCCGGCTGGTAGGTGTCCGTAATGGTATAGGTTGTGTTTAGCTGGAGTTCACTGAGACCCCGGGTACGTCTACAAACGTCTTTGACCGGCCAACACTATATGCGCATCCTTTCTGACGAGGTCCTGTTGCGCCTATTTCAACAGGACAATGCACCTCCACACAAGTGTCAGGGCGCCACATTATGGACAGAGGATCATTCATCTGAGTTTTGGGTGTTGCCATCCCACCTAAGTCCCCAGATCTGAACGTAATACCACTCAGAAATGGCAACACGGTATGTAAAAAGTTACCCACGTAATGCCTGCTGTCACCATGACCGCTATGCGTATCAGAGGTGGACGGCTATTCTAACTAATGACACTCCATACGAAGATGCTCGGTTAATGAACAGCGTACTGATCGGATACAACAGTTGGATCTTCTTGCGGCCACGTCGTCGTCTGGCTTGGAATTGATGATCGTCGGCACTGAGGCAGAATCGGGACTCATCGTTGAACATGGCATGGTTCCGTACAGGGCGTTACGGAGCTCTACTGCAACACCGCTCTAACCGAACCTGGCTGTGCCCTATTGCTATCGGGTTGCTGACCTTCTTCCGTAAATCTTTTGTTCGCCGTCAGAGTCATGACGGGGTTGTCTACAGTCGCTCTGCTGCGATTTGAATGTTCTTTACAGCAGCTTGTAGCTCCGCAGTTGCTTGGGGATGACTACGTCGATCGATGCTTGTTGACGTCCGCCTGACTGCACCGGTCTATCTACGGCGGCGGACGGTGCCTTCTTGTAACACATATTTGCAACAACGTATAACTGTTCTGCCATTCCGATGGCATTCCAAGGCATACCGATGCGCATGGGATGCCAGGCTAATCGCTAAATCAGATTCACTAAGGCCTACGCTCCTGCCTCTCTCAAAACTCTTCTACTTGGTGATAGGTATACGATGCATCTTTGTCTTTAAATGTGCTGTAGTGACTCTCAGTACTTTGTTGCTTTGTTTGTGCAACCTACAGCACGACACAGGACATGGCTTTGGCGGCCCGTATTTGGACATTTATCCCTCTTCCATCTCACGAGTTTAGTTGCATACTCGAATGATTTGCATATCCCACCTACCTACATGTACCTTTGAGTTGGCATACTGTTACGCCGACTCCTTCAGGATGGGGCGATTTCAATGTCTGGCATTGTAATTTGTTTTCTATCTCATCTTTGCTTCTGGTAATTTGTTTTCTATCTCACGATCTCATCTTTGCTTCTGGTATTTTTGTTTTCTATCTCACGATCTCATCTTTGCTTCTGGTAATTTGTTTTCTATCTCACGATCTCATCTTTGCTTCTGGTAATTTGTTTTCTATCTCACGATCTCATCTTTGCTTCTGGTAATTTGTTTTCTATCTCACGATCTCATCTTTGCTTCTGGTAATTTGTTTTCTATCTCACGATCTCATCTTTGCTTCTGGTAATTTGTTTTCTATCTCACGATCTCATTTTTGCTTCTGGTAATTTGTTTTCTATCTCACGATCTCATCTTTGCTTCTGTTAAATATGGTGTGGAGAAGTTCCATGGGTAGCTGCGTCCATTGCTCGAGCAAAGCAGTGCGGAGCCCCTGTAGGGTTCTGGGAGGTGGCTCGAGGCCGGCAATTCTATGGCAGCTCTAGTGGCTAGATAAACCAAAAGCCATGTGTTGGCAATCCTTTCACAGCAAGAAAAAACAGTCTTTCTCAATGTTCTACCATTCCCTAGTGAAAGTGATATTTCGTACGAAACTAGAAATCCATTTTGTACACTACTGTTTGTGAAAATTGCAACACCATGAAGGACTGCTCATATTATCTTGAAACTTACAGGATATGCAAAACACGTTGGGACAAGCAAACTATTAAAATGTCAGTTGCAAATACTCATGCAATTTCGAAGCAGTACCTTCTAAACTGTCGGATGTATGTTTAAAGAGCTGGTTCAAACGAGATGCTGCAATCAGTGAAGAGGCGAAAATGTGTTAGCTGCGTCCATTGCTCGATATGCGCCATTGCTCACTATGCTTCGTCTCCGAAGAAGGTCACATTATAAACACATGACGGACTTTGAACGAGGAAGGATTGTTCGGATAGGAGAAGCTCAATTTTCCTACCGTGAAATTGCCACTCGCCGTGCGGTTACGAAACGTCGATACAATGGTTCAAACGTGGCGTCGCTAAACAGATGAGGCTCGTACCCACAGAAATACGGGATATGGACCACAAAATCGCACGACTGTACGGGATGATAGATACATGTACCGCATGGCAGTGACCGATCGCACAGCGACACAAAAACACCGGGAATGGTGTTGGACCAACAGTGAAGCACTGCCACAAATTAGGCTTTTTTCCACAGCACAGTTCGCCGTCATCTACGTAATAGAGGACTGGTCGTTGGCAGCCTATTGCTTCGACAGTTTACACAGACTCTTTAGGCCGCAGTGGGGCCACAAACACAAACATTGGCAGGCTGATTGGCAACAAATCGTGTTTTCTAACGAGTCATCAAACAAAGGTCTTCCCTCTTTCCACGTTTATAAGTGAGTCACGGACAAATTCTCATTAACCGCCACCGGGAATCGAACCCAGGGTCTTCCAGTTACGCACCGAAAATGCTTCCACTACACCACAGCGGCCTTGAATTCCTCCAGACTCACATACTCACACACGCTAACTGCCAAACCAATTTGGCAGGTTGCTTCTTGGAGCCCCGAACAATGCTGGGATTCACCAAAGATGGCAAGCAGCAACTGAAGAAATAATTAGAAGGCGAATGAATAATTAATACAGACATTTGACGTGGATCAGGAACATCAAACAAAGGTCTTCGCTTTTGTCACGTTTATAAGTGAGTCCCAAAAAATTTCTCATCGGCCGCCACCGGGACCCGAACCCAGGGTCTTCCAGTTACGTGCCGGATATGCTTCCGCTACACCACAGCGGCCTCGAATTCCTCCAGACTCACGCACGCTAACTGCCAAGCTAATTTGGTAGGCTGCTTCTTGGAGCCCCGCATAATGCTGGGGATTCACCAAAGATGGTAAGCAGCAACTGAAGAAATAATTAGAAGGCGAATGAATAATTAATACAGATATCTGACGTGGAACATCAAACAAAGGTCTTCGCTCTTTCCACGTTTATAAGTGAGTCACGGAAAAATTCTCATTGCAGCTTGATGCACCATGATGATCGCATGCGTGTTCGAAGACATCGTGGTCAACAGCCCCTTTGCACCGTGCATTTTGCAGCGTCATACCAGCCCAACGCCAAGCGTCATTGTTCGGGAGGCCATTGGGTTCAATTCACGATCTCTCCTGGTACTAATTGAAGGAACCTCAACTTCCAGAGATACATCAGGGATTTCTTAGAGACAGAGGTTATACTCTTCCTTAAGAGTTGTCCTGACTCTGTATTCCTGCAGGACAATGATCGACCACATGTGGCCCGGAATGTCCAAGACCTCTTCCACGCACGGCAGATACTGCTTCTTCCCTCCCCTGCACGTTCGCAGGATTTCTCCCATTCCTCCGTGCGGACATGTCTGGGACATCGTAGCGTAGCGATTGACCTCTCAAGCGCTTCCGCCAGTCACCACAAATGGACCCTGGTATCGCACAGAAGCAGCCTGGCAAGCTATTTCCTCTGGTGATATCAAAAACCTCTTCCATTCGATGCCACGTAATGTAGAGACTGTCATTGTTGATCAAAGTGGCTTCAGAAGATACTGAGTTTTAAAACTTAAACTTCTTGTATAGCTCTACAAATGTAATCGGTTGCCTCTTTCAACATTAGGAATCTGTGATATAAATTTAATTTGAATAACGCGATTCTTTCTTGGTGTTTCGGCAAATACATCTCAAATAGTAATGTACTTTGCGAAAGGGTTTGTTAACAGACTGCACGTTTTTCGGGTTTCAGTTCCGGAAAAACTGCATAATTTTCTTTAGTACTGTCTCCCTGAAAATAAGGGACAATGACAATATAATGGCCAGTAAGAATTTTGTAAATACAGGGAAAATCAATGCAAATACTTTCGTTGCATTAATTTGGAGACACTTACACTATCATATCATCAAATTAATGCAACGCGTGTGTTTTCATTGTTGTTCACTGCATTTGCAAACTTTGTAGCTGCTATCGCCCTCTGTCCGTCACAATTTGAACTACAAAGTTATTCGTAACCAAAGAAAATCCCGAAACTAGCTGATGTTTTTGTGCAAAACGCATTGTAATACATGCATGTCTTCTTTTGTTATAAAGTTTTGGAATTTAAACGGACTTTCGATACACAGGTAATTATACACTGAAGAGCAATTGAATTAGAGATACCTGTCTAGTAACGTGTAGCACCACCTTTCGCCCTGATGACGGCGGCGATTCGTCTCGGCATGGACTCGGCAATACACCGGAAGCGTTGGGAGGCCATACGGATACCCGTGAGGAACGATGTCACACGTACCAGGGATCCCATTTCAGTCCACGTACACAGTCTCCAGACGAGAATGCCACCCCCACCGGCTTGAAAAGTACCCTGCTGGCAAGAAGGATCCATCGTTTCATATGGTTTGCACCGTACTCGTATCCTGCCATCCGCATGTACCAACGTGAATCTCGACTCATCAGTCCAGACCACATTTTTCCACATGTCTAGGGTCCAGAGGCGATGTTCCCGCGCACATGCTAATCTTTGCACCCTGTGATGTGCGGTCAGCAGCGGTACCCTCGTGGGACGATGGCTTCTGTACCCCATAGCGAGGAGATGGTTCTGGATTATGTCGCTGCTTACACGTTTTTGTGCACCAGCGTTAAATTTCCGAGTGATTTCTTGCACTGTTGCCCGTCTATCCGCTGTTACAATGCGAGCTAGCTAAAGATGACACCGCTCATCCACACGCTGTTGTCTACGGCAGTTTGTCCTTGCATGGATGGTTTTACCGGATTCGACATACTCACGGTGCACCCGTGACACAATGGCTCGTGAAAATCCCAGTGCCTGCACGACTTCCGTGATGAAGTGACCCATTTGTCGGGCCCCTGACAATTTGCCCACGATCAAATGCGCTTAGATCCTTCGTCTTACCCATACTGCGTCCGACTCTTACTGATTCCCGTCGCATCACTCCTTATATTGTCGGATCGCTGCATGCGTCTTGTCGTTTCCGTTTACGCTGCCGCCCACAGCGCCACATTTGCATAACGCCAGCTGTCTCTAATTTAATTGCTCTTCAGTGTAGTTGGTCTGTGACGTAATTCTTGTGTAGGACCTAATTCACTATCAATAGAGGCGTACCTGGATGTTTATGGTCGGGAAGCGTGCGTTATTTACTAAAGTAATGTCATTAATTACTCGGCGAGTGTTTTTACGAAACCTGCCAGTTTTAGTAGAACTCTAGCCTTCGGTTTACGATTTTCTTCATTACGGACTCTTCATTTACATAATCGCACATACGTTACGTGGTTCTAATTAACATACGCAAAGTGGTTGCAAATATTAGAGTATTTTTCTTTATATAATCTTCAGGTTGTGAAATTCAGGAAATAAAAAATAATTACTTCGTATAATCCACGGAGGCGCGTAATCCAAAAGACGTGAAGTTCAGAAAACAAAACTTTCGCTTGTTCCGCACCCACGCTGTTAATTCCGAACAGTTATTTCGTACAAAAAAGTTGCGATTCACGGGACGACTCAGCAGTCCAAAGGAGTAGGAAATAAAGCGATCTTGTTTTTAAAAAATAGCTGTCAGCTTTAAATGCTTTATTACTTTTAAGTAAATGCAGAGCAATAGTCATGAATTTCTCCATCTTTGTTGCAGTTCCGTTGTCTGGCGGGACCGTTCCATAGTTAAATTACATAGTATGCAGTTACGTAGTTCGACCTGCGACACCCACGAACATGTTTGATGCTGAGCTTCCTACAGCATGTGATCATCCGTAAAAGCAAGGAATATAGACTTCTTTGCATTGTATTTTCTGTCAAAATGCTCGTACATAAGTAAAATGAAAATCCTTTCTAACTCTTTGCGGACCTCCATCTTCTTCTTGCGTTACGTTCTTCCTGTTATTAGCGCATTTCTCGCAAATTTCCAAATATACTACCGCACTCAATAGTTACGATGGGATTTTTTTAAAAAACAAAGCGCCACAAAAGCGTTATGTTTTTTAAAGCGGCGTACACTATCACCTTCGGCGTACAATCCGCAGAACGGAAATTTATAACTTTTTAAACAGATAATCCGCATATTACACACTGTCGAGTCACATTAATGTGATCACCTCCTACTTTTGACATTAGCAGCGTAGCCAATGGAAGAAGGATCGTGTCGTGAGCTGGCGTGGAGGGTATAAAAGGTGTGCTGTACGTATTCTGAAAACATATCACTCGTTGCTGTCATGGATAAAAAGAGCGATTTTTCACATTTGCAAAAAGGGATGATTTTAGGCTTTCGGGCAAAGGGTGGCAGTATTTCTGAAACAGCGCAGTTTGTGAACTGTTCGCGTGCTGCTGTGGTTAAAGGGTATTGTGATTGGAAAAATGGCACCATTGCGAATAAGCGACGTGGAAACTGCAGAGCACCACGTGCCATTGATGTGAGAGGCGAACGTCGGCTTCGAAGGTGCGTGAGGACCGATCGACAAGCTACAGTGGAGCAACTCACTGGCCGAATGAACCAGCGGGCTACCGGAAGTGTGTATAAAACGACAGTTCAGCGAACCCTGCTGCGTGTGGGGCTCTGATGCAGACGGATGGTCACTGCACCCACGCTAACAGAGGTGCATCGGTAGAAAAAGCTTACATTTGCACGGCACTATTGGAATTGGACCTCCGCTGTTTGGCAAAGGATTGCCTTCTCCGATGAGCCACGTTTTCTGCTTCATCGAACGTAAGACGTTGGTGCATAAGGCAAGAAACATTGGAGAACAAACACTCTTCAACCATTGCGGGAAGAACACGAGCTGGTGTTGGCAGTGTTATGGTCTGGGAAATGTTTCCGTGGCATTCCCAGATTCACTCATACCTGTGGAAGGCACTGTGGACAGAATTCCTTATGAATCCATCCTTGCAAACCACGTACACCCATACATGCTGATTGTCTTCCCTGGGGCGGATGGGATCTTCCAGAACGACAATGCGACGTGTCAAACAGCTAGAAATGTCCTAAAGTGGTTGGAAGAGCACGATGAAGACTTCAAAGTACATCTCTGGCCCCCTAATTTCCCAGACTTAAACCCATTGAGCATCTGTGGGACCACCTCGATCATGATCTTCGCTCTATGGATCCTCCACCACGCACCCTCCAGCAGCTGTCAGATGCACTGCAGTCAGCATGGCTCCACATAACTGTGAACACCTTTCAGCGCCTTATTCAGATACTCCTAGCCCGTCTAGCTGCTGTCCACGCTGCACACGCGGTTACTCTGTATATTAGCTGGTGGCTACAATAATGTGAATCGAGCGTGTATAACGAAAAATATAGTAATTTTCTTATTATTATCTAATATGGTGGCCATCCTTTTGCCTGGGGTTTAGGTAAGCATTAAAATACCTTTAAACAGTGCTTCTTGTATGTAGAAAAAATGCCGGAACTTTTAAACATAAGTTGTTCTGAAAGAGAGCGGGGGACATAATAGAAAAGCAGGTCAGTTCTTGAACATTAAGCCATAGCACTGTAATAAGAGCTCTTATTTACTCTCCCATTCTAGGAAACATGACCCAAGGCGTGAATGAGAAGGTCGCTAGCGCCCCTGACACGGACATCATGCCACTAGTTAAAAACAAGTGACTTAAACATAACTTCTCCCCTATCTAAGATTCGTCGCCATTGTTGCAGAAATTTTAACAGGTAATTAATCAAAAAGAATTCGCCCCAATCATCCCCATAAATGACCACTTTGAATAACAAAGCTAAGGGTAAAAAAGCTTTTTCATGAGCAAGTTAACTCGTTCTAGCCGAGTGTGGCCCATTTCTTAGACAGCGAATTCACACCGATTAGCCATTACATTATGAACATCCCTACCCTAGAGAACTGAGCGCGCCTGGAGACCGAACGATGGCACCCAATGAAGTTCACCAAGCAGTGCGTATACAACCCAAGGACCGACTTTCGGTTAGTAGATTCTTCGGAGTCAGAATGGGAAAAGCTGCTGATTTATCGGAGGTTGATAAGTGTCAAATTGTGATGGCACGGCGCATCGGGACTACGATCTCGGAAACTGCGCGTCTTGTGGGATGTCCACGTGCCGCTGTAGTGAGTACGTAACAACAGTGGTGCACAGCTATCCAATCGACGAACCCATCGTCCAACCCTGAGTCGCCCGCAGCTCATTGATTCCAGAGGGGATCGGAGACTGTGGCGCATTGTTCACAGCGAACGCAGTGCCGCAATGCGACAAATCCCCCGCAGCTACAACAGTGGTGATCAGGGCAATGTGTCACAGCACAGAGTTCATCGCAGCCTTCTGCGCATGGGACTACGTAGCCGAAGACCTAGTCGGGTCCCCATGCTCACTGCACGTCATCGCCAACAACGCGTGAAATGGGCCCAAAATCATCGAAATTGGACGGAGGATGATTGGAAGAAAGTGGTCTGGTCTGACGAATCAAGATTCCTGGTGCATCACGTAGACGGCCGAGCGCGGATACGCGGATTGCCAACGGAGGCTATGGCACCTATATGCACTGTTGGGAGGTAACAGGACGACGGTTGCGGTGTTATGCTGTGGGGAGTGGGTGTATTCTTGGGACACTTTAAGCGCCATTATACCAATAGCACTATCCCTGACAGCTGTCAGGTATCGGAACATCGTTACGGACCAAGTTCACCCATTCATGGCAACTGTGTTCCCTGCTGGTGATGGTCATTACCAACAGGATAATGCGCGCATGCCACACTGGCAGAATCGTTAATGAGTGGTTCGAGGAACATGCTTGTGACTTTCTGTGCTCTCCAAATTCACCTGACATGAACCCAATCGAACATTTGTGGTTCGATTTGGAAAAGCGGGTTCACGCTAAATCACCACCGTCCCGAAATGTACGAAAACTGCAGCTCCTGATATTGACATTATGGTACCGGATGCCCCAGGATACTTATCGCCACCTCTTAGAATCGATACTTTGCCAAGTGGCCTCTATTTTGCGGGTTAAAGGGGTCCTAGAGCTTATTAGGTAGGTGATCATAATGTGATGCCTCATCAGTGTATTTGCCGCCCCGGTGGCGCAGTGGTCTAAGGCGCTGGCCTCTGATCAGTCGTCCGAAAGTAGTCCGGGTTCGAATCCCGTTAGGCATGGATGTTGTGTTTGTCTTACGGCACTGGCTCTCTCCCTTCCCTGGAACCAGTGACCCTAAATTTGGGACGGGCGACTGCTTATAGCCCATTGAGTTTATAATGAATACTATTCTTCTTCTACTAAGCTTCTTCTAATGGTTGTTGTGTTGTTAATTATATCATGAATAAACTTTCCTGCTAGTAGTGTAGTAATAATAATGAACAAGCTTTTAACTGCTAGTAATGTTGTAGTAGTAATTAAGATGAATAAAGTCTTATGCTGGTTGTTAATAATAATCAACTAATGAAATAAACCTTACAGCCAGACAGAGGTCTGACAATACTATGAACTGAGAAAAACGTACTTACTTGAAAATCTTTTATTAGGAACTTCTGGAATCATCCAACACACACACTGCTAGTCACAAAAATCGTATCACAATAATGAAGAAGAACCTAATCACATAGAACGAAGCTCTCTCACGTAACACAAAAGCTCTCCTCGCACATAAACAAAAGCTCTCCTCCACATAAACAAAAGCTCTCCTGGTTATCGTTGAACGCGCCTATTTATACTGGCTACCACCACGTCATGACTTACACTCATTGCCAGATCTCATTCAGCGGGTGAAATAATATCTCGTTCAGTAAGAAGATAATTTACATAGGAAAATAAAATAACCAGAGATAGTAATATCAAAAGGAAAGTGAATCTAGAGTATACGTTACAAGTTGCTCACGGTGGTCGTTAAACCACCAATCAAAAAAAAAAAAAATCAGTGTATTCAATCCAGCTGATTTCAGCCTATTTTGCCAAACCCGAGTTAAGTCGTTCCAGCAGGTTAAAGGGTTAATTATGTTATTATAATTAAATGAATTTTCCGAAACTCAAACGCACAAATTATTTGTGCCAAAAAAGGTGCTAGAACGCCGTTCCGCGCGATTCACCAGAGAAAAAACTCTCGTTGTACTGAACATTACCGAGTTTCTTGTTTCCCTTGAACAAACCTAGATTCTACAAAGTCAGTAAGATCAAAAGGAAAAAAAACTAAGAAGTATCTCATATGTAAATTCTATCATAGCCATACATCGATGAGCCATTACATTATGACTACCTACCTAGCAAGCTGTAGGAACCCGTTTAGCCCCTCAAAACAGAGGCCACTCGGCGAGGCATCGATTCGATGAGGTGGCGAAAGGTATCCTGGGGTATCTGGTACCATAATGCCAACAGCAAGTCCTCCAGTTCCCGTAAATTTCGGGGTGGTGGTGATTTAGCGTGAACCCGCTTTTCCAAGTCGAACCAGAAATGTTCGATTGGGTTCATGTCAGGTGAATCTGGAGGCCAGGACATTAACAGAAAGTCGCCAGAATGTTTCTCAAACCACTCCTTGACGATTCTGGCAGTGTGGCATGGCTCATTATCCTCTTGGTAATGTCTATCAACAGCAGGGAACACAGTTGCCATGAATGTGTGAACTTGGTCCACAACGATGTTCAGATACCTGACAGCTGTCAGGGATTGTGCTATTGGAATAATGGGCCCCAAAAGCGTCCCAAGAAAACATCGCCAACATCATAACATCGCCGCCGCCCTCTTTCCGACCAAAAGTGCATCCAGGTGCAATAACTTCCGTTGGTATTCGGCGCATCGGCGCTTGGCCGTCTATGTAATGCACCAGGAATCATGATTCGTCACACCAGACCACTTTCTTCCAATCATCCACGGTCCAATCCTCGATGATCTTGGGCCCATTTCATGCTTGTTGGCGATGACATGCAGCGAGCATAGAGATCCTTCTGGGTCTTCTGCTAAGCAGGCCGACGCGCAGAATGCTGCGATGAACTGTGTGCTGTGACACATTTCCCTGATCACCACTGTTGTATCTGAGGGTGATTTGTCGCCCTGTGACCCCGCGGGCGCTGTCAACAACGCACGGCTGTCTTCGGACGACGGTTCGGCGTTTGGCCATCTGTACACCACTTTTGATACCTACTCACTACAGCGGTAGTTGAATAAGCCACGCCGTTTTCGCGATCGTTGTTCCTATGCGCCGTGCCGTCAGAATTTGTCCATTATCAAACTCCCATAAATCGGCAGCTTTTCTCAGTCTGACTCCGAGCACGTACTAACCGAAAGCCGGTCCTCGGGTTGTATTTATACTGATCTGTGAACTTCATCTGCGCCACCGTTCCGTTTCCAGGCGCGTTCATTCCTCTAGCCTGCGTGTGGTCATAATAGAATGTCTCATCGGTGTATGTGCTACAAACTGCACCGTTGTGAACGTTTTCTAGATAAAAAAAAACTTACCTTTGTTTTTAAGAGCATGCCTCTCTCTTCTGACGATGTTGATACACTCAAACCAAAATTGTACAGGGTATGAAAACTGAATCGGAAGTTTATTATTCAGATTATCGTAACTGTAATAATCAATTAATTTTGTTCTAAAACCACGCATAGCGCTGAGAATTGTTGACGCCGTAGCGTAAATGCAAACGTACTCGACTAGTTATCGAGAGATCTGGGGTTCGATCCCAGCGGTGTCGGAGCACAATTTTTCAGTCGCTATGCGTTGTGTATAAAATAACGTGGACAGAGTGATGACATCGTCCATTTACATTATCTTCACGTATTTTATTTATATTAACCGTTTTGTTTTTCATTTTTATATGTGGCAAATATTTTATTGCTCGCTCTCATTGCGGAGATACTGCCTTTTGAAAACAGATAACCGTAATGGGTTGAAACTGCGTTTTTATTATTGCTTTACAGTGCATAACTCTCTCCTTTTTACACCAGTCTGAATATCTGTTCATTTCTGCAGCTCCAGAGAAAATGATTTCAAGGGATTATGCTTTCCTACAGTACTTTTTTTACGTGCCTGAAAATAATTTTTGCCCACTTTGAATATATGAGCATCAAGTGATGATCACTTGAAAGAAATCTACCAAAAAATGTAAGAAAAATAAAGCCGGGGTTTCTGTCGCATGCAATTATGAGCTAAACTTACTGAAGTTTCAAGAAATCCACGTCTTGGAAAAATTATTTTCGAGATGGCGGCACCGCTTGCAACGTTATAGAACATGGGAAATACCTCCGCTTAAACAAGATAATTCCTCAGGGAAATATCGGCATGCAGCTATTTGCCATAACGATCAAGGAAATCAGCAAAGCGTCATCATCGAATGATAAGCTTTTAGGTGAAGTTTGAAATTCCGATAAGCAGCTTTCCATTAAATTTTCGAAACACTGCTGACTTAGGTGATATTTGTGAAGTGCTCTGACAAATTCCTGAGGGTTTATGACTATCCGTCATGTAGCTGGGAAACTGAAAAGGCGAAGAGCACTTACTTGATCGGTCATTTAGACGCCAGCAAATGCTGTAGGATCAAACCCAGTTTAATTGGTTCAATATTTGCAGCATTTAACGTCGGCATATTTATTGCGTGGAGCAACGGCGTTACCTGAATAAACAGGAAATGAAAAGTCATAGCATCAAACAAAAAAGTTTATTACTTTAGACTGTAGTTTCTTTTCTTGAAAAACTGGGATTTCAAGATCAAAGAAAAATGACGCCCAGTCTCATGATCAGGCACAGGCTTGATGAGTCCCTGATTTAGGGTCATTGTTTCCAGGAAAGGGAGGCAGTCAGCGGTGTAAGAAAAACACACTACCTATGCCTTATCTGGGACTTGATTCCGTGCCATCTCGGACAAAGCAAAGATGAGAAACCAATGTTCTTATGCTGTTTCAGGTATAATAACTGATAAAAAAAATGTGACGAAATGCACTAGACAGATTTATCAAATTAATCAATATTCATAATTTAAATGTCTTACAACAATATACACCATATTGACAAAAGTCACCGAGCACCCCTTCAAAAGCAAATCAACTGATTCGCAGCGTTGTTAAGATGCGCGGTACAGCTGCAAACGGTATAAAAGCAAGCCTGACCGCGGTCATATCGCACTGTGAGGTTGAGTGAAAATGTCGCGGCAGGAGAGAACTGAAATTGAGAAAAGAAAGATTGTTGGGAGTTGTATTAGTTGGTTGTCCATAAGAGGAACCGAGAGGTGTTTAAACGTATGTGACGTACCTGCCACCAGGACGCACACGACATAAAGGCAGATTGCAGTCAGAACAAACGTCCGCGTAGCTCAATTGGTAGAGTGACTTATTCCGGAATGAGGGGATCCCTGGTTCGAATCCTGGCGTGGACAGAAATGACGGAGAAATTTACTTCGTTATACGTACCAGAGTCCACTTTTTTGGATGCACTGAATAAGTGGAAAACATATGGCGTGCCTGAAGCAGCAAAACGTACCGGCAGACCAACGAAAATCAGTGATAGAGGACGTCGAAGCCTCAGGAGAGTCGTTCCAGCGCAATCGACGGAGTACTGCACAATACCTCAGTGTACAGGTGAGTAAAAATGTTGGAACCTCGGTATGTACATGTGCCATTCGCAGAGAACTTCATTCCATTGGTTATCATGGTCGTGCGGCTGCTCATAAGCCTTTCATCTCCACTCGGAATGCTACTCGTCGTTTAACATGGTGTAAAGAACATTTATCATGGACCGTAGATCAATGGAAACGGGTCCTATGGACTGATGAATCTAAATACACGATTCATCAGTCTGATGGCCATGTGTGGCTATGGCGGGAGCCGGGGGAATGTTATTTACCACAGCGTACTGTTCCTACTGTCTAGTTTGGAGCTGGCAGTGTAATCGTGTGGGGGTGTTTCTCGTGGTATAGTCCCGGCCCATTGTTTGCCGTGGACAAGCCTATTAACCAGCACGCCTACCTCGATATTCTGGACAATTATGTCCTGCCAACTTTGTGGCAATACTGTGGAACCGAGCCTTGTTAGTACCAGCAGGATAATGCACCGAGCCATATAGCAAGGTCTGTTACTGTGTGGTTTGACGATAATTCCGTATCGTGTGTGGGCTGGCCAGTGCTGAGCTCTGATCTCAATGCCATAGAGCACCTATGGGATGAACTAGAGTGCTGCATAAGAAGTTTGTAACCAAGGTATACTACTAAGCAACAGTTAGCGGCAGCATCATATACTGAATGGAAGCGCATACCTATCGCTGTGTTCCAAAACCTTGTCGAAAGCATGTCTCGAATGTTCAGTGCATACATGCCATAGGTGGACCGACACTTTACTAATGTATGTCGATAAACGCTATGTTGTGTTTCTCTTCTAGGTGTCCGGTGACTTTTGTTAATATAGTGTACACTGAGTTAACTTTGCATTACGAACACCTACCTGACAACGCGTTGGTCCACCTTTCTGTGCAATCACAGCTTGCAGACGCCTAGTAACACGTTCTACAAGGTGCCGAATATCCTTCATGCGTTATTTGACCCATGTACTCTGCAGCAACTCCATCAGTTCACGCTCGTACCGTGGAGGAGAGTGAGCAGTTCACACACCCAGTTCTACCATATCCCACAGATGTTCCATTGGGTTACAGTCCGGGAAGTTTGGGGCAAAGCAATGTGATGAATTTTTTGTTTTGTTCCTCCAACCACTCAGTGGTTATACGAGACCGATGACACGGTGCGTTGTTCTGTTGAAAGATGGCACTGTGATCTGTGTAAAGCTCCTGAAGATACGGATGGCGATAGTCGGCTAACAGGTCGTTGTAACATCCACCATTCAACATTTGTGGTGTTATAACTAACGGACGGAGGGCTTTCCAGGAAAAAAACTGCTCAGACCAGAATAGCACCTCCACCGGCCTGTTGAATCCCAACTGTGCAAACAGGAGTTAGGGATGCATGCTGTGTACGCCATATGCAAACCCTGACATTAACATGGTGCAGAAAGAAACGGGACTCATCGCTCCAGATGACCTTCTTCCATCTGTCGAAGCCCCATTGCCCACAATCCTCGGCTCATGCGATGCGTTGTTAGGGATGACTTGGCGTCATGGCTACCCTCGTTGGCCTCTGGTTGTGGGACCCCAGGGGAAGCAAGCTACATGGTGTATATGTAAATAGGTCGAACTGCAACGCTGTTGTACTGGTGGGTGAGCTGGGTGACTGTTGCACGTCTTTGCTCAGAAACCATTCCTGACACCCGACGCTCAAGGATCAACCGCGCGTATTGGACCCATGTGAGCTCTTCTCCTGGATGTCTGTTCATGGTTAATCCAGTCCTGGTACACAATTTATACAGTAGTACGGGAGCAGCCAACAAGTGCTGTTGTTTCATAAACACTGGTTCCTACCCTCCGGACCCCAACTATCCACCCGCGGTCAAATTGCCTTACGTCGCCACGTTTCCTCATTACTGGCACATGTTTACTGATTACGTACAGAGTATAGGTGGGTACAATTTATAGCAGCCGCGCGTGACGTTGGTATCATGTGGTACGTAGTTATGTAAAACGGAGGGTGTTCCTAATGCAAAGATACCTCATTGCATTTAATAATGTTGAATGTATGTATTATAGGCACAATCGATTATACACACTGCACTCGTTCACAAACCGGTCCACACCCTCTACCATAATGCGGGCTCATGGACGCCTGCAGGAAATTTTTCAAGGGGGATCAAGTGTAATTAATTAAGGTTTGGCTAATATGTAGAAAACAGTAATTCGTGAAAATGAAAGATTAATACTATTACTATTACTACTACTTACTTACTACACTAGAACACTATTATTATTATTATTATTATTATTAATCGATGCTGCTCTTGAAGAAAGTGTATGTTAGTAGTAGTCATGTATTATCATGTATTAGGTGTGCAACTTAATGCTCGGGCCCTAAACACAAGCGATCATAGAATGTCGGCAAATGCAAATAGCTGTGTGCGATAATGGCTGATTGCAGCGCCATCCAACAGCTTTCCAGGCAATCGTAACCGCTCACAGCTGTAGTGACAGAAGTGACGAAAGTTGACGGTGAAAGCAATGTCGTTCTAGAAGCAACATTTGAGGCACTGCCTCCTGTTCGCGTTTCAGCTGAAAAAGGGTGCCGCAGAAGCCCAGCAAATGATCTGTGCTTCTTTGGGTGAGGTTGCTTTGTCCTACAGTACGTGTAAGAAGTGGTTCCAGTGGTTTAAGCAGGGAAAGTTTGATCTCCGTGATGCAGAACGTCCGGGACAGCCACAGAAAGTTGACGATGAGGAACTGGGACAATTGTTGGACGTTGATCCCTGTCGCACACAGCCAGAGCTTGTCCAAGAACTCGGAGTAACACTGGAAGCCATTGCAAAGCGCCTGCACAAGCTTGGACGGATTCACAAGGAGAGCCGTTTGGTGTCCCACCAACTCAGAGCTGCGAACAATGTCCTTGCTCTCCAGATTCAAGAAGAAGAATTTCCTCCACAAGATTTTGACCTGTGATGAGAAGTGGTTCCTCTACGATACTCCTAAGTGGCGCAAATCCTGGGTTTATCCAGGTCAGCCTACCAGCAGTACTGCCAAACCAAATATCCATGTCAGGAAGTTGTTGCTGTGCATATGGTGGGATCAGAGCGGTGTCGTACATCATGAGTTGCTCAAACCTGGTGAAACGGTCAATACTAAGCGTTATTTATAACGAAGTAAATTTCTTCGTCATTTCTGTCCAGGCCAGGATTCGAACCCGGATCCCCTCATTCCGGAATAAGTCACTCTACCAATTGAGCTACGCGGACGTTTGGTCTGACTACTATCTGCCTTTATGTCGTGTGCGTCCTGCTGGCAGGTACGTCACATCTCCCCCCCGACACAGGGCCGGGGGCATGGCCCACGGGTCAGCCGTGGCCATGAATCGTTGCAGGCAGCCATCCGCTGTAGAACGTGCACTTGAGAACTCCCAGTCAATCTGGTGTGTGGAATGCAAGGTCATACACATTTATTTTTCGAAGCGCTGGAGAAGGGATTCTCTTATTTTTCCTATCTCGCGGTGTGGAAATAACATCACACCATTCCGAGATTTTGAACGGTCGCGTCATCCGGATAGTTCGGGCGCCATTATAACGAAGTAAATTTCTCCGTCATTTCTGTCCACGCCAGGATTCGAACCCGGATCCCATCATTCCGGAATAAGTCACTCTACCAATTGAGCTACGCGGACGTTTGGTCTGATTGCTATCTGCCTTTATGTCGTGTGCGTCCTGCTGGCAGGTACGTCACATATTGTCTGCAACTCATTCGTGTGAGTGACGCAATGAAGGCGAAAAAGCCATACACCGGCAAGGGGAGACGGTCAGTCCTGTTGCTTCAGGATAACGCACGTCCTCACACCGCGAAAACTACATTAAACACGATCACCGACCTTGGATGGGAGATTTTGTCGCACCCGGCGTATTCTCCAGACTTCGCCCCGTTAGATTGTCACCTCTTTTGCTCCCTGCAACATCACCTGAGTGTTACGCACTTCACTTCTGTCGAGGAAGTCCACACAAGTATTGATGACTTTATCAATTCGAAATAGCCCTTTTTTGCAGTGGCATTCGGCAGCTCCTTGACCGATGGCTCAAATATATCCCACACGACGGGGATTATTTCCCTGATTAGGTACGTATTCGATTTGCTATAATGTGCTGTCAAAAGTGTCGTGCCGGTGGCCGAGAATTAAGTTGCACACCTAATACATTGGCAACTGTTTTCAAAATAATGAACAGTGTCCAGCAGGGCCAATCCAAGCCTTTTAAATTTAGCACACACCACCCTGAGCAGAACTTGTTTGGGCTTACTACCTTACTGTTTGCTAGGTTTTCCACTTTCACGTTATCGTTTTCCAATTCCAAATTTCCAGTAAAATTGGGATATTAAATTAAAAGCCCCCAAACTCCATCTTTCCTTGTGGTCCAGTTCTGTGAGTGTAAAACAAAAGTAATAAATAAAATAAAATAAAATAAAGGGAAAAATAATTCTACAGGGGGCAAGGGTTAAGTGACCTCTGTGACCCCCCTGTCGGCGGCCATGTGCGGGCTATAAATATGTTAGATAGCTACTGCTGTATAGCATACCTGCGATTGCGATGATGGCTTAACACGGGAAACAGCAAGTTTGTTCGTAGGCAAATAACTAGCGCGGGGAAGATAGAATGCTCCATCTTCATGACTGCAGAACGTCTTTTCGCGAGAAAAGCAACACCGGAATCCATCGAGGAAAATTGGACGCAAACGGGCCGTTACCGTTCGAAGTGAGCTTTGCCTCTCCGATATTTTAAAGCAGAACGCAGGGACATAGTGTAGAAGACAACGCCTGGCATTCAAGGATGGGGCACCTACAAACTTTCGACAGATGATGGCCCTACTGGGTTATGGCAGCTGACACCCACATCGAATACCATTGTTAACAGCACGTCACTGAAATATACAGGGTGTTTCAAAACCAAATGGAACAAACTTTAAGGGGTGATAGAACACACCGAAACAAGCACTTTTCGTCATAGCATGCATGGTCGCAAGTTACGCAGGTAGGCGCTGGAGGGCGCTTTCCGTTTCTCACACACCCCGTCTTTCGCAACGCAAAGACGGGGATGGCACAACAAATCAAAACAAAGCTTTATTGCGGAAAAAATAAAAACAAACGTGCTATCACAAAATTACATCAAATTTACAAACATTAATAAGTAAATACTGAAACTAATTACATTTACAAAAGCTGCTCAAAAGGGAGGCAGTCACTGCTGATAAACGCTTCGCATCGTCGACGTAAAAATGTCCCTTTATTGTGGAAAATACCAGGCATTTCCCGGTCAGCTGAAGCAGCGACTGAAAGTCCGTCGATTAGTTCCTCATTGGAATCAATGGGAGTGTCGTACATTACGGACTTAAGATGTTCCCATAAAAAGAAATCCAGAGCGATGGGTCCACCTCGGCCAATCCATTGGCCTGGAAATGTGGCGTTCAAGTAATCACGCACTTGAGTGCTGAAATGAGCTGGCGCTCCATCATGCTGGAACCACATTTTTCGGCGGACGGCTGCTGGTACATGCTGGATCAATACAGGCAAGACTTGTTGAAAGAAAATAAGGTACGTCCTCCCATCCAGACGTTCCGGTAAAAAACAAGGGTCTTTGCAGTGCGAAAGACGGCGTATGTGGTGATGAATCATGGAGGACTCGAAACGTATAGCTTAGACCGAAGAATCGAAGTTCCAACTATAATACGCAGACGGGAAGGTGTTAGTGGGGGGCGTACACCACAGTTAAACACCAATTGTCAGGTAGGGTTCTTACAGGCCGGTAGAGGCGATTTAATGTTTTGGAGAGTGTTTACGTGGGTTACCATGGTGTCCCTTGTAACTATTGATACCAACATCAGCACACAAGGCTATGTTGACTTCGTTACCGACCACCAACACTCGTCCTATGCATTTTCCCCAGCAGCATGCTGTCTTTCAGCAAGACACCTCCCGGGCTCATCGCCCTCGTTTGGCGAAGCGCTAGTTGGAGTTGCATTCCAGTGCGTTCACAACCCTCGAATGGCCTTCTCACTCGCCGGATTTGAACACAATTGAACATTTTTGGGACAAAATGGATCGATGCATACGAACTTGAAATCTGTCATCAGCAATTCCCGGCGGCGTTTCCGGTGGCCGAGGTGTGAGTGGCGCTGTTTCTGACTATTCGTCCCAGTGGAGCCCGGGTTGTAGCCCCAAAAATTCATGGGTGGTATGATTTGACTATGCGATGGCTCTAATTACAGCCCGTTGTTTTGATCATGATGGACGTTAAGCCGCGAAACAGCAATGACAGAACAAAACAAAAGAAAAAAGGATATCTTGGTGTTTTGTGGACCACTGTTTTGGAATAATAGGTCGCAATACAACACGAACGTTTCCAACACTCGTTAGAGTTCATGCCACGACGTGTTGCTGCTGTTCTGGCTGAGAACGTTGGGCGCACACGTTATTAGGTACTCTACAAAGTGAAAGCTGTGACATCCCAAGTTTCGTGAAGAACAGAGTGACCGAAAAGTTCCTGAACCCTAATTTGAATAATTTTTATTCGCATTGTACAGATACATAAAGTTTACTTAGAGCTGTGATACATCATCCATCGACTGTTGAGCAACTGATGTTGACCGAAAGAAGGTGCTGGAAATTACCTCCGTGTTGCTGGAGGCAAATATCCACGCTGCGGCATATGTGTTTCGTAACGCGTTTCAGCATAGATGGCGGGATTTCCGTCATAGCCTGAATAATGTTTGTTTTCAAGGACTGTAGGTCATGCGGGGTTTTTTGCATAAACATCGTCCTTTAAATATTCCCACAGGAAAACAAGCATTATTCCGAAAAGAAAACCTTGTTGTATCGAGTAAATCTACGAAACCAACGGCAATACAGCAGGCGCTTATGCGCATTAGGTGCCTTCAGTTTTGGGACAACTTTCACTTTGTATGCATGAAGCTGCAATCTTTTAGTCTCTTTCTGTACTGAGCCGTAAGAAAGTTTCACTTGCTGCGATAAGCGAGTATGTAGGTGACTGTTGCAAACGTTTTTCAACATCGTTTATCACTTCCGGCGTTAACACACTTGGCCGGCTATTTCTAGGCAACACTTCCAGTTTTCCGAAATCGTACGAGTAAACTGTGTATCGTTGATTTACTTACCACAGTATGCTGCGGAAATTTTTTCCTGAACTCTTCTATACATTGTTTGTAAGACTGCGTTTGCAAATAAGCTTCAAGTAAACAAATTCTCTGCTCCCTCGTCAAACCCATGCCTCTGGGCAAATGGCGACTCTAAAGTGGGCAAAATCAGTAGCACACATGGAACCGGTTATTCATTTCTGGCATTCTGCCAATGTTCTTCAGGCGTTTGACAAGCGCAGTACTTGATGTCGACGAGTTGCTGACTCGTGTTGCCACATCAATTGGTTTTTGCTTACAGCATACGCAATATTTTTTTAAATTCAGGGTTCAGAAAATTTTACGACAAATGCTTGCAGCATACGACTTTGCTTACAGCACACGCAATTTTATTTTTAACTCAGGGTTCAGAAACTTTACGATCACTCTGTATAAATCCAGTGAAAGATATATTGTGCTCATCCTGTTTTTCTGGTGACCACTTAGTGACGTCACTGTCCTAATCTTCATAGTAACGATACTTACTCGCTACGTTACTGTAGCTTCTCCGTAGCAACTTGCCCGAATTATTTTTAATGAATCAAAAGGGATAATGTTTGTAAATTCTGTGGTTTTGTTAATAATCTAGTAAATTTGCGAAACGATGCCAACATAATTATTCCTTCGGGGGAAACAATTGTTTTACGAAATTACGGAAATAATATTATATATGCATGTGTCCTTTTTATTTAAATTTGGTTATAAAAGATTTATGTTGTGAAATTAAATTAAATTTCCAAAGCAGAAGATTTTTCGAGTTCCTTCCCATACAAAAATATGCATTGAAATTTCGATTTGCTTTCGTTAAAAATTCGCAAGGCTGTTAATTTCTTCTGTATTTGATATGAGTGCGCATTTGGGTAAAATCTTGCTACTAGTTTCCAGTTTTACGACTCAAAATTAAATTAACTTTCAAAAGCAAAAGATTTTTCGGGTTCCTTCCCATACAAAAATGTGCAGTGTTTTTGAAATTTCGGTTTGCTTTCGTTAAAAATTTGCTGGGCTGTTAATTTCTTCTGCATTCGATGTGTAATAAATGCGCTTTTGTGTAAACTCTTGCTACAAGTTTCCGGTTTTATGACTCGTTTAAGACAAAACTTCTGGGCAACACTTCCTCCACGATAGCATTTAGTTGGATTCACGATTTACCTACTAGGGCGGTGGCATCACTGCGTGACGTTGCCGATTTTTTGGTTTTGAGAGGGAGGCGAGGTAAGTAAACATTGTCTTCCATTAAACTTGCGTGTAGTGCAGCAGGTTCCAGTAATTCTCCTGTTAATTGCTTCTGAGATTTAAAACAAAGGGAGACCGATTATTATAAAATGGAATACATCCTCGAAAAGCGCTGATGCGAGAATCTTTTGTTTATTGATTACGCATGAAATTTCGAGAAACCTTTGAGGACTTCAGATGGATATCGCCACCAGTTAACGTGACATCTTTATATTTATCTAATATTTCTCTTGGTAACTTACCAGGTAGTCCGATGCATTCAAGATGAACATGGTCCACGAGTTAAATCAAAACGATTAAGTTTCAAAGAAGAGCTAGTTTTCGACTAACACGGTCATTCGGCTCAGTATAGTCACTTCTTGATCGTGGAAAGGTCTACAAAGTAAAAGCGTTGTGCAGCTAGGGTGGGTGCAAAAATCCCGTAATTCTTTGATCAAAACGCCTTAGTGCGGAAACGTTGGGGGTGAGCACCATTAAGAATTGTGCGAGATATTTTTTGAATCGGTTAATATTTTTGGCTCTGACCAGAGGCTCAAAGTTTGAAAGTTCACTAAAAACATGGAATTTTTGCGTGTCCGTCGAAATTACCAGAATTACTCGGATCGAATTGCCATAGTGCGGAAAAGGTTTTAATAACCATCAACAACAAATGTATAATGTAAATGTATATTTATAATGTATTATATAAATGTATATAATCTAGAACAACCGCATACATTTTTCGTGTAATTCGAATCAGTTAATTTATTAGGATCTGACCAAAGGCTCCAAGTTTCGAAATTTTACATAAAAAACGCGAAATGTATATGATTGTTTATAGATTAAAACTCGACGTCTCGTCATAGTCTCATAATTATTCAGTTTTACGACGTCTTGAGGTTGATTTGTTGAAGTCGGATTTGTGATCAAACTGTGACATGGTCTTTCTAGACAGTAGGGTGGATCGTATGTATCCATTCCTATTGTCGTACCCACACACGCGAGCGGATGCCTTAGTCACTAGTTTCAATATCCGCTCAACAGCTCGCGTGTGACACGGAAATTGGGAGAAATCCCAGCCGTTGGCCTTTTCGTGGAGACTCATCAGTTCCTCTGAGCTCACTCGGCTCAAGACTGGCGGTCGTGTAACTTCACAGTGAAACCAGTCGATAATGTCTAAGTAGTCCTTGGCTTCAAAGTTAAGCTGAGGCACAACAAAGCTGCGGGCAGATTCACTAACAGTCCCCCTTGCCTTTATTATTTCCGGACTGCTAACTGTCTAATTTCGGCTCTATCATCTGTAAGCATAGCCAAGAGCAGATTTTTCAGGGGAAGTGAATAAAGTATTCCTAGTGATGACTGGGTCAATAACCTCTAGAAGGTTCTCTGGCAAGAATCTAGATCTGTTAACTAGTTCCCATAAGTGCTTTGCACCATCGTCAATGGCGTGTTTAGCTTTAACACAGTAAACCATCGAGGTGTGTGAACTTTGATGACGTATTCCACAATCTCCCTGAATTCTGAAGATGGATTTGCGGTAGTGATATATACAATCTTTCACAAAATATATGTATACAATCTGCCTAAATCCTGAAGATGGATTTGCAGTAGCAATGTATAGCCTAAATATTATTGAATCACTGCAAACATACGATCCACCCTACTGTCTAGAAAGATCGTGTCACAGTTTGATCACAAACTCGACATCAACAAATCAACCTCAAGACGTCGTAAAAAATGAATAATTGTGAGACTATGATGAAACGTCGGAGACGAGTTTTAATCTATAAACAATCGTATAAATTTCGGGTTTTTTGTGTAAAATTTCGAAAATTCGAGCCTTTGGTCACAGCCGAATATATTAACTGATTGGAATTGTACTTTATACATTCTTTGTTAATGGTTATTAAAACCTTTTCCGCACTAGGGCGTTTCGATCCAACTAATTCTGGTATTTTCAACGGACACTCGAAAATTTCATGTTTTTAGTGAAATTTCAAAATTTTGATCATCTGGTCAGAGCCAAATATATTAACCGATTCGAAATATGTTTCACAAAATTCTTAGTAGTGCTCACTCACAACTTTCCCGCACTATGGCGTTTCGATCAGAGGATTTCGGTTTTTTTCGACCCAGCCTATTGTGCACTTCCACACCAAATATCGCAGTTTTCTGGCCTCCCAATAATACACAAATCCTAGGTATTCTTCACAGGCATTTTATCTTCTGTTACAATCGTGCTGTTAAAATGTTTATCTAAACAGAGTATCTCATTTAGTATCTCGTAATTTAAATCATTTATTCCCATAACTTTTCGATATATTAATTCTCAAAGCGAAATTAAAATCCTGTTCTAAGATCAGAAATACCAGAAAGTAAAAAATAAAACTTGATAGACGTGATGAACTTTATAGAAGCAATAAATAAAGAAATGATATCCTTTTTTAAACAGATTTCAATGATACGACGTTACCATAAACGTCTATAGTTTTTTCGTCTATAATATGGCCAACCTAAATCGTACGAGCAAAACAAAACACCAGTTACACGTGTGTCTTTTATTTTATCTGATGTCTCGTTTTATATAATGTATCTTTTGTACACTTAATGGGATCCCTGTGATTTTATGAGGGAAAAGAAATCTCATTATGAGTGTAACTTGTTAAATAGGAGTTTCACAGGAAGAAATACACTAAAGACCTGTTGAATCTAGAAAGCGTATCCAAATCACAAAAGCATGGCGTCCGTAATTTATTAAATTGTAAAAATACAGGGATTTCAGATTTTCTGAGGCCAGCTACCCCAAAATAGCGTTTCTTCCGTGATAATGCATGAAACTGGTAAAAAAGTATCACTCACTTGTACTGAATTCTTACAGAGATGACAGTGCTGTCTTTTATCCATCAAAATGGAATTCTTTCTAGAATAGAATTAGACAACTGATGATAAAGTTCAGGTGCGTAACAAATTTTTTCTAGATAAACAAGTTCATGCAGCATTCTTCAACAACAGTTTAGATATAGTGAATCGCCGATCATGCCCTTATCAGTTTAGATATAGTGAATCGCCGATCATGCCCTTATCAGTTATACGTTTCTGAAAATGGGACAAACAATTTTTTTTCAGACCTTAATGTTACATTTTCTTTTTCTGTAAATAAGATACGCGCGTACTATATATACTCTATCAAATATATCTTAATTTGTGATAGTTATAAATGCCAATGTTAGGTATTTGCGCTACTTCTGAAAACCGCATGCTCGCTACGTACTGCGTGGTGACAGAATACCGAAGGAGAGACAGTACTGTAGTCGATGTCCCTTGTACATCTGAGTAATCCTCATAGACTGCATCGATTGCCTATGTATTTATCAACTGCAAGTCCTCCGCTGTGAAAGTCATAATGCACACATTTAATCACCAGGGACACTGTATTTAATAGTACATATTTCAATAACACAAACGCCATAGCAGTAGTTGTTCAGCTACAGGTATAAACAAAAAAAGAACGAAATTTATCATTATTACTGCTGTTTGTACAGAGAGTTCCGAAAGACCCTCAGCACTGACTGTGGAGCGTCCCCCTACAAAAACAGATTACGTCACCCTGCCTCCCCTGTTCCTTCCACAAGCGCGATGGTATGTGCAAAGGTGGCATCTGCACAGTTTGTTATGGGCACTACGTAGCTAGTATGTGTCGGATATAAGTAGAGTTAATAGCGTCCTGAATATGTTAACTACAAAGGAACGAATATTTCTGGTGGAGCACGTGTTTCGCGCAAGCTAAAAATATACAGAGACTGTGAAACAAAAGTTCAGAAAGGGGTTTCAGGAATGTGTTGTTTAACAACGCGGTACTGTGGAAGATTTAATCGGTAAATTTCGGAATACTGGCTCGAAGGCAGATGTAGCAGCAAGTGGTCGACTTAGTGTTTTGTTTAAGGAAACAATTCTCATTAGTTCTGAAACGATTATGGTAAGCCCATCCAATTCATTAAGGAAATTATCTCTGGAGACAGAACTCAGTTTAGGAACTGTACAGGCGCAAACTCCAGTTATTTCCTTACAAATTAAAGCCAGCGGATCATGAGAAGAGGAAGAATTATTGTCGGTGGTTTCAGAATTTAATTCAAGATAAGGGAATAAAAGTGTCTTTGACAAGGCTTGGGTCCACTTATCAAAGATATATAAATTTCCAAAACACCAGTTTATGGAGCTCAGAAAATCCTCACGAAAAACCACTGCACTACGGAAAAATCTGTGTAAGGGTAGCAATTTCAAGACGACAACCTGTGGGTTCCATTTTTCTTCTTAATGGACACGATAAACGCAAAGCGATATTGTTCACATTCTGTTTTCCTTCATTCCACAGCTCTATGAAAATGATATACTGAATGCTGACTTTCATAAAGATGGTGTTACCGCGGACACTTCTACATCTTCGGTGGCGTTACTTGAAAATGCATTTGGGGATCGGACAATTTTCAATTCAATTCGTTTAGTTTGCTGAGCTAAAAACTAGTGTTACATAAATATCTATTAAAACACTGCACAGCAAGGAAGCAGGGGGAAAGGCCAGCCAGGCCTGACAAGGTCCCATGCTCCCTAGGTTAGTTTTACATTGAGATCGGTAGTTGTAGTTAAAAACCAAAGTTTCCTAGTAACAATAAAAAAAGGGTAATGGTTTCAAGGGGACTTTGTCCTTTATGAGCATCCTAGCTTTCACCTCCTGACTTTAGAGGATTTATGTACAAAGACCCCTAGCCCGAAAACAACTGAGGAACTGAAATCAGCCATATCCCCAATCACCGTCCCAATACACGGCAAAATTTAAAAGTCGTGTTCAAAAGCAAGTGTGCCGCCCCGGTGGCGCAGTGGTCTAAGCGATGGCCTCTGATCATTCGTCCGAAAGGGGTCTGGGTTCGAATCCCGGTGAGGCATGGGTGTTGTGTTTGTCTTACGGCACTGGCTCTCTCCCTTCCTTGGAAGGAACCAGTGACCCTAAATTAGGGACGGGCGACTGCTTATAGCCCATTGAGTTGCTCACGGTGGTCGTTAAACCTCCAATCAAAAAAAAAAAAAAAAAAAAAAAAAAAAAGCAAGTGTAGAAGAGTTGCATTATGTCTTCAAAATGGCTGCATCACTTTCTACACTTGATGTGAAGCCAAAGTAAAGAATGAGTATGCTATAAAATGCAATGTGAAAATATAAAATTTTATTATAATGAAAATATGATTGTTTTCCATTACACATGTATATAACCCAGCATGTTCCCTTCAGAGGGACTTTCTGAACGTACTGTGCATTGTGAACATAATAAATTATCTGTCGTTCTCGGTCTCATACGTAAAGTAAATCAATGTTAGTGAGTATGAAGAACATTCACTGAATTTCCATCGAAAATGAAAGTTTTCGAGAGCTGACTGTGGAATGAATATCAGTAAAGGTACCTGTCTTAAACCGATAAGCTTACGACCCCTATGACCGAGTGATCTGAGGCTCTGGTCTCTGCTTAATTTGTCTGAGATGGGCCAGGGTTTGAGTCCCAGGTAAAGCACGGGTGTTGCACTTACGTCATGGCGCTGGCTCTCTTCCCTCCCTGGAACCAGCTGTCCGAAATTCAGGACCAGTTATAGCTCCAAGAATTGTGTTAACCCTGAAATAAAAAAAGAAATCAAGCGATAAAAATCCCTAAAGCATTCAGCACAATATTTACGATTAAGTTAATGGAACAGCATAGTTACTCTAAGCTTTTTTGTTAAATGAACAAACTAAAATAAAAGTATTTTAGTTTGCCTAGTATAGAGCGATACTAACTTAATTACCTCCATGTTCTAAATTCATCCACCAGCTCCATCAACAAGTTTCAGTTCTGTGTGAACACAACTTACAAAAAATTCATTCATTCCATGAAAAAAAAGAATCTCGTTTTTGCAATACCGAGAACTCTTTCGTTGTTATTAAAACGAAATACTTTTTTTCTCTAAGCCTTCGGCGTTTCAATTACCGTTGCTGTGTGTTGCCGTAAAGGAAATCCCTAGCAACAAAGAAAGAATGCTCACTGATAAAGAAAGAATCCGTCGAAACAACACTTAACTCCAGTGGTACCGGTTTTGAAATATGTTTAAAAAAGTCTAAAGTTAAAGAAAGTCGACTCCGGGATTAAGTGGCAAGACACTTACACGAAATGTGTGAAGAAATTAAGGTTGATCAAAATGGAATTGAAAACTTCGGTTGAATGGGAAATATCTTTTTCATCAGCGCAATGCAGGAGATCTATACAGGGTGTTTCTAAAGTGCTTGGCCAAACTTTAGGAATTTGTTTTCCCGCTGATACTGGTGAAAAAATGCCATATAAACACAGGGCCGGAAGCGCTTACCTACAGAGATATCATCATCATCATCATTGTCAACCATTATCAATCCACTGCTGGACGAAGGTCTCCCCAAGTTTCCTCCACAACGGTCTGTCTTGTGCCAGTCTCTTCCATGTCACTCCCGCATATTTACGAATTTCATCCACCCATCTCCCATGTGGTCTTTTTCTGGGTCTTTTCCTGTCCCTTGGAATCCTATCTAAAATTTCGGCTGTCCATCTATGGTCTGTCCTTCTGGCAGTATGTCCAGCCCATTGCCATTTCAGGGATTTAACTCTGATCATGATGTCTTCCACTCTCGTCATTTTTCGGATCCACGAGTTCCTCTTCTTATCTCTCCTGGTTATGCCAAGCATGCACCTCTCCATGCTGCTTTAAGTTGTCTGCAGCCTTTGTATGTCTCTTTTAGTTAAGGTCCACGTCTCTGCACCATATGTAAGCACTGGAAGGATGCATTGATCAAACACTTTTCTTTTAAGACATAATGGCATATTGCTCTTGAAAATTATGCTGTTTCTTCCAAAAGCTCTCCAGGCAAGTTTTGTACGCCGATTAATTTCTTCATCAATGTGACCCTCACTTGATATCTGCTGTCCAAGATAAACATACGTATCTGTTATCTCCAGTTTTTCTCCATCAATCGATAAATCTTCATTTCTTGTAAAAGCATTGAACATCACTTTTGTCTTCTGAAAGTTCATTTTTAATCCCACTTCTTTACTCTTGTCAGCAAGTTCCTGGATCATGCTCTACAGCTCTGATGGGGTAGTTGCAAAAATGACTACGTCATCAGCAAAACGAAGGTGGGTTAGATAATCTCCATTAATCTTTATCCCTTTGTTTTCCCAGTTCAGTGATTGAAAGACATTTTCCAATGTGGCATTAAAGAGCTTCCGAGATATGGTGTCACTTTGTCTCACTCCCTTTCCAATTTTTATGTGTGTTGTATTTTCAAACAGCCGAATCTTTGCACTTGCATTTTCATAGATGTTATTAATAATATTAATGTATGCATCTTCAATACCGCAGGATTTCAGAGCCGTGGTAACTGCTGATGGTTTCACCGAATCAAAGGCTTTTTCATAATCGATAAAAGCCATGCACAATGGAAATTCATATTCCCTCGCTCTTTCAATTAGTTCTCTCAGTACGTGGATATGATCTATTGTGCTGTAGCCACTCCTGAATCCAGCTTGTTCTCTCGGTTGAGCCATGTCCAGTGTTACCTTCAAGCGGTGTGAAAGAACTTTAGTGAAGATTTTATAAACCACTGATAGGAGGCTGATAGGTCTGTAGTTCCTGAGATCCTCAATGTCACCTTTTTTATGTAGCAGGATCATTGTAGCATTGTTCCAATCCTCAGGAATCTTCCCTTCATTAAGGCATCGAGTGAAAATTTGGGCGAGTACTGTTTCAATTTCTCCACTTGCTTCTTGTATGATGTCTATAGTAATTCCATCTTCTCCTGGAGCTTTCCCCCGCTTCATGTTCTTGATTGCATGAGCAACTTCTGCTGGGAGGACTGGAAGAACTCTGGTACCTTTCATGATGTCTGGAGTACATGTATCTTCCCTTTCATATAATTTGGAGTAGAAATCTTTCACTCTTGTCAAAATTTCTGCCTCTATTTCTTGTTATAGAACCATCTTCTTTTCTCAGAGCCATAATCTGTTTTCTTCCCTTACTGAGATGTCCCTTTGCTATCTTTAGGCTTTGGTTGTTTTCAATTGCTTTCCTCACTAGCTCACAGTTGAATTTCCTTACGTCTTCAGTGATACTTTTTCGTGCTGTCTTGCATAGCTCTATATATTCCACTTTGGAAGTCACATCTTCTTTAGTTGTCCTCATCTCTCTTCTTTTTTGCATCAACATTTTGGTTTTTCCTGATAATTTGTTTACATGCAACTTGTTCTTAGACCCAGCTAATTTTGTTGCTGTTTCCATAAGAGCTTTGGTTACTTTTCTGTTAACTTCCGAAATATCCACTTCTTCCGATGTTAGGCCTTCTAAAGCAGAGAATCTGTTCTTCAGTTCCAACTTGAAAGTATTATGGTGTTTTTTAAGGTTGGTTATGTCAATACATTTTGTTTGTCTTATGAGCTTGCCACGTTCCAGTTTAGTGTTGAGGTGCATCTTACATCTCACCAATCTATGGTCACTACCTGTGTTGAACTTGTTCAGCACACTGCAGTCTTCGATGACGAATTTTTTGTTACACATAATAAAATCAATTTCACTTGTCGTCCCAATTGGATGTCTCCATGTCCATTTCCTGTGTGGCTTTTTCTTGAAAAAGGAATTCAAGATGAAAAATCCTTCTGCCTCTGCAAACTCAACGAGAGTATTTCCACGCTGGTTTCTGTTGCCGTGACCGAATTTACCTACTGAAGTTTCATTCTGTTGCCGGTGCCCTATTTTTGCATTGAAATCTCCCATAATTATCTTCAAGTGATATAGTATCTTCAAGTGATATAGTAGTCTATACAGAGATATAGTACGTATTAAACTGCAAGTCATACATAGTGAGAAGGTAAGAGGATTTTATTCTTGTTGCCACTGTACATAGTAAATCCAGGAGAACAACTATTTAAGACTATATCACAGCAAATGTTCGAAATGAGCTTATAACGAAGTAAATTTCTCCGTCATTTTTGGTCTACGCCGGGATTCGAACCCGAGGCCGCTTATTCCGGAACAAGTCGCTCTACCAACTGAGCTACGCAGACATTTCATTCTGATTCCTATCTGCCTTTTATGTCGTGTGCGTCCTGCTGGCAGGTACGTCACATCTCCCCCCTAAAGAGGGCCGGGGGCGTGGCCCACGGGTCAGCCGTGACCATGAATCGTTGCAGGCAGCCATCCACTGTAGAACGTGCACTTGAGAACTCCCAGTCAATCTGCTGTGTGGAATGCAACATCACACATTTTTATTTTTCGAAGCGCTGGAGAAGGAATTCTCTGATTTTTCCTGTCTCGCGGTGTGGAAATAACATCACACCAATGCGAGATTTTGAACGGCCGGGTCATCCGGATAGTTCGGGCGCCATTATAACGAAGTAAATTTCTCCGTCATTTTTGGTCTACGCCGGGATTCGAACCCGAGGCCGCTTATTCCGGAACAAGTCGCTCTACCAACTGAGCTACGCAGACATTTCATTCTGATTCCTATCTGCCTTTTATGTCGTGTGCGTCCTGCTGGCAGGTACGTCACAAGCTTTGTGAGTAGCAATAACCGCGACAGAGCGCCATCTGAGCGATTCCCGAACGTGTTTCAGAAGTTCCTGAATATTCTGCAAATAGACACAACCATCCACTATTCTTAGGCTGAGATCCTGTTCATTAGGCACCAGTGTAGCCTAAATATCTGTAATCAGCTAACCCCATACAAATTAATAAAGGGGATTCATATTGGGAGACCGTTGTGTCTATGCATATGGCACACATCTATCTGCCTGATAGCCAGGATAGGCACGATCGAGTTGTTCTCTAACAGTTCGACGAAAATGCGCTGGCGCTCCATCATGAATGAGCCACATGCGTCGGCGTGTTGCTAATGATGTGTCTTTCTCCTCCAAAAAGTGCTGATACAGCTGGCCGTCGCGGGCTGGAGGCTAGAACAACGAACCGATGAGGTAGTTCACAATAAAGCCGATCGAACAATCACATGAAAATCTTTGCTGATGTCAAGACTGTCTAATTTCTCACGGATTGGTCCGCGCCAAGCGATACATGTTCTAAAGGCCGCCCCGGTGGCGCAGTGGTCTAAGCGATGGCCTCTGATCATTCGTCCGAATGAGGTCCGGGTTCGAATCCCGGTGAGGCATGGATGTTGTGTTTGTCTTACGGCACTGGCTCTCTCCCTTCCCTGGAAGCAGTGACCCTAAATTAGGGACGGGCGACTGCTTATAGCCCATTGAGTTGCTCACGGTGGTCGTTAAACCTCCAATCCAAAAAAAAAAAAAAAAATGTTCTAAAAGTTCACAATACCGCATCGGACAATTGCGATTCATCCGTAAAAACCGTACCGTGGAGAAAACCAGGTTCGGTATGTTCTTTTCAGAAGCCGTTAAACAAAGCTAACCCGAGAGGGAAATTCTGCTAGTGAGATTACCTGCATGTGCTAAGGATACAGTTGCTCCTGATGACAGATATGCCGTACAGTAGACTTTGACTTGCCCACCTCGACGGCTACTCTCCTTGTTCTAGTTCCAGGCACTCCGCCACCATGTTTAGCACCATTTCTTTTAACGCAGGTGCACACACATGTCTTGGATGTTACGAAACGTAATGTCAGGCGCCATTGATCTCGTCTCTCGTAGATGCTGATGGGAAGTGGCAAACCTAGCTTTGGCAGGATATGCGTAACAGCTATCCTCTAAAGTTGTTGCGCTTTCCTAATACACTGCTGTTGTTTTTTAAATGCTGCACCAGGAAAAACGTGTGCGATCGGATTGAAACTTGCAGGATGGGTATGTCACTTGAAGAGGCGCACATTATTACAACCTAAGCGCACATGCTAATTATTTGTGCCAACCACGTCCTCGTAGCTTTTCAACGGGAGGTATAAAAACAGGAAGAACCGGACAAGTTGCCATTGGCCGCCCCGGTGGAGCAGTGGTCTAAGCGATGGCCTCTGATCACTCGTCCGTAAGGGGCCCGGGTTCGAATCCCGGTGAGGCATGGATGTTGTGTTTGTCTTACGGCACTAGCTCTCTCCCTTCCCTGGAACTAGTGACCCTAAATTAGGGACGGGCGACTGCTTATAGCCCATTGAGTTGCTCACGGTGGTCGTTAAATCCCCAATCAAAAAAAAAAAAAAAAAGTTGCCATTGACGATTCACGGGCATTGTGGCAGTAAGGTAGTGGTAGTAACTGAGTATGCTCCTCCGTAGCAGACGAGATCAGTACGTACAGCTGACTGACTTTGAAGGAGAGCCTATGTATTGGACTGCCGGAGGGCTTACTTCCCTTCGGCGACTTCACCTCGCGTGTGACACGAAACGCTAGCGCAGTGATACGAATATGGCATCAGTAGGAAGAAGGTCTGACGCACCGACGTGAGATGTCTAAAGCCCAGCGACGGACGAACGCACAGAAAAACCGTCATCTCCACCGACGGGCTGAACAGCTACGTCCCGAGGGTTAGCAAAAATTGGAGATATCTATCACACCAAGGGTGGTGTGCAACCTCTGACCAGGTCTCGTCGCTCGCTTTTCGTTGCTTCGACTTCCCCTGATTTTAAATCATAGACGTCAACGGCTGCAGTGGGACAAAGAACGCAGACACGGGCTTTATGGATGGCAGTACCTAGTGTTTTCCTAGTTGCTGTTTAACCTAATGACTCATGATGGACGTATCTTTGTACGGCGGCACCGTTTAAACAGCTGCTGGAGCCATGCGTCATTTGGGCACGACACCGGGCGTTCTGGTGTAGGGTGTTGTTGGGTTCCATTTAGGTTCCCGCATCCTACGCATTGCAAGAACCATGTTCAGTCAGTGTTACATCGCGGACGTTATAGGAACTGACGTGCTGCCACATCTCCAGATGATCCCCTGTGCCATCTTTCATCAGGCCAATGCATACTATATGTGGCGCGGAATGTCTTACAGCTCTTGGATACCCGACATGTGCCACGTCTTCCTTGGCCATTGATTTTTCGCCCGTTGAACAAGTGTTGGATATGGTCGCTTGAGGCCTGAAGGCAGACTCCGCCACCAGTTTCCCAAGATGAACTTTGGGTACGAATTGAGACAGCATGGGCTGACCATCCGCAGCACATCCTCTAGTCGAAGCCACGCCTAATGGGAGCTATTATCGCCTCTCGTGATGTATATCTTCCAGTCATCTAGAACCTCTTCCACTCGGAGCCACGCCTTACAAGAGCTATTAACGCTTCTCGCGATGGGTAAACAAAGTACTAATTTCTGTGTGTTCCACATCACTTGCAGTTCTGTACATCTGATCACTTCTGTCTTGCAACATAAGTAATGTACAATGTAAATCTCACCTCAGTATCTCAGGTCTTTCTTTGTGTTGCAATTTCGGCAGACAGCAGTGTATTTCCGTTCTCTCATACGCACGGGAAATGAATGTCGGCCAATTCGGGGTTGGTAAAAGGAGTCTGCCAAGCATTTGAGAAACACCGTGTGCAGGAATACAGATCTACTGCTTTGTGCTGGTAAAACAAACGTAACTAAGGAACCAGTTTAGCAACATCAGAAAAGAATACAGTAAATCAATGCTTTTAAATTTTGAGGAATTTCAGAGCTGTAATTCTTCATTAAATTAAGAAACACTTTTCTGCATTTACTAGATCTTTTCACCATGGAAGGGGAGAAGTTAATCTCCTGCGAGGAAAAACAGTTGTTTCGTATATACTGTATATTCTTTTATCTTATTTGCAGTGTGGCCGGATAATAATAAAGAGGACTGCCAGTTTTCTAAGTAATCCGATTTATTAGAAAGTTTCGCAAAGGGAGAAGACGACATGAAACCTTATTCTGCGAACAAACAATCTCTCTCTATATATATATACAGGGTGCATAGGAAGGTCCCTTTAGCCTGGAATAACTTGCGAACGGAGTGAGATACAGTTATGCAAGTGAGGTAGCGGTACAGTAAAGCGACTACGCCCAATCGAATGCAACCAATAGCAGCGTCTCTAGTGGCAAAATGCGGACGTTAGCCATTGCAAATCCAAAACGAAAAGAGATAGAGAAAAATTTCCAATTACAAAGTTGTAGAGCATCAATAAAACGACATTTGTTTCACACGGATAAGATACATTGTCGCCTGAATAACCTACAATGTCCGAAATCGATGCGCGAAGATTCGAATCTCCATATCCACATTTCGCAAATGTAGCCGTATGCAAATGCAGATTGCGACGTTGTGCCGTACCTACGATATAAAAACCAGTAGCAGGATGTACACTGATCAGAAGTTTAGGTCTACGTACGCTGTGTGAAAATGGCGAGCTTGGATTTCTGGGGTTACGTAAGAAATCAGGTGTATGCAACAGCGCCTACAAGTCTGCTGGATTTACGTCGTCGCGTTACAGATGCTTGCAAAAGTGTGACACCTTCTATGCTGAGGAATGCGCATGCAGAGTTACTTTCACGAATACAAATGTGTATCGTGGGCAATGACGAACTCTTCGAACATACTCGACATTACCTTTTTATCTCTGTGCGCCAGTTTGCCTTTTTTGTTTATGTTTTGTTTGACGTCATCAAACTGTATTGACATAAGTACGCATTTATGCAATAAATTGTGTGTATTTGCTCATGGCTATACCTGTTCCCTTCAAACGTTCACACAAAAGGTCGCGCATCGATTTCGGACATTTTAGGGTATTCAGGCGACAATGTATCTTATGCGTGTGAAATAAATGAATGTCGTTTTGTACTAATTAATTGATGCTCTACAACTTTGTATTTGGAAATTTTGCTCTATCTCTTTTCGTTTTCGATTTGGAATGGCTAACTTCCGCATTTCACCACTAGAGGCGCTGCTATTGGTTGCATTTGATCGGACGTAGTCGCTTTACTATACCGTTATCTCACTTGCATAACTGTACCTCTCTCCATTCGCAAGTTATTCCAGACTAAAGGAACTTCCCTATGCACCTTGTATATATACACTGAGTGGCCACTTTATTATGACAACCCCCTCAGTACTTCGTTGGGCCACCTTTTGCCTTTAATACTACGTCGATTCTTTGTGGCATGGACTCCACGAGATGTTGATAGGTGGTTTGTGGAATCTGAGACCATGCTTGATGAATAGCACTTGCCAAAAGTGTGAGATTGCAGGGTTGTGAATCCAGCTGTCTGATGGCTCGTTCAACTTCATCCCACAAATTCTCAATGGGGTTGAGATCTGGAGATTGTGGGAGCCACCTAAGCAAAGTAAACTCACCGGTATGTTCCTGAAACCAATCCTGTACAATACGAGCACTCTGGCAGGACGCATTATCTTGTTGAAAGTAGCCATCGCCATTGGGATAAACCATCCACATGACAGGATGCACTTCGTCCTCAACGATGTTTAGATATGATGTGCCAGTCAGACGTTGATCAACACGAATTAAAGGGCCCAACGCTAGCCAGGAAAACATTCACCAAACCATAACGTTGCCTCCACCAGCTTGAATGGTTGTAGCAATGCATTCGGGGTCCATGCTTTCGTCCTGTTTCCGCCAAACTTTCACTCGGCCATCGGCATGGTGCAACTGAAAACGTGATTCATCGGACCATATAATTTGTTTCCAATTATCGACTGTCCAATCCTTGTGCTCCTGTGCGAACTGGAGACGTTTTCTCTTGTTCACTGCAGACAGCAAAGGTGTTCGAAACGGCCTTCGGCTGCCATATACCATCCGATGCAGTGTACGGCGAACAATGCGTGCAGAGATCATTTGAGGGGATCCTTGATTAAGATGGTCTGTAATTTGCTGCACTGTTGCCCTTCTGTTGTCTGTTACCAGTCTGGACACTCTCCGTTCCGCCCGAGCAGCCACTAGTCGATGACGACCACACGTTGCACGTAGAGACCCAGTTTTTTGGCTGACAGTCCAGTCTTTAAACACTTTAACAACAGTTGCTCTGGAACATTTCACGAATGCGGCGGTTTCGGTGATACTCGCTCCATGGCTCCGAGCTCCTACAATCATCCCACGTTGAAAGTCCATCAAATCGCAATTTTTATCCATCTCGTCACCAAAAATCAATTTTACTACTGTTGCAAGCACTAAGTTTTCCTTTTTTATACTAGCCTCGCCCTCTGGCGGCAACAGCGTGCAGCCATAGCTCATTTGCTTAAGACTGTCAGGTGGTCTTAATAAAGTGGCCACTCAGTGTATATATGATGTTTTGGGATTTAGCCAACATCATCAGCAACTCGTAGAGATACAGGCAGTTGCCTTTCCCTAATTTGGGGCCACTGGTTCCGTGGATATGACCGAACCAGGCCCATTAAAGAGGCACACCACCCATGCTTCATCTGGGTCTCGAATTCAGAATTTAACCGGACGACTGGTCAAAAACTAGCCCGTCTTACCACTCAACCACCGGGGCGGCACAAACAGTATTCAAGTCGGGCAGATTCATTCTGGGCGTTTGAATAGCTTTTGTTGTTTTATAATTAAGTTCACTTTCTAAAGCTGAAATTTCTCGCAATGAATTGTACTTTTTTACTGTAATTTGACACCGCAACTTATTTGCAAGGAATGACTAAGTATAACTGTGCTTCGTTACTTGTTATGAAAGAGAGAAGCCGTACATAGCCATTCAACATTAGTTACTCTTAAATTTCGATTAGAAAGGCATAGCAATCTATAGTTCATCATCATCATTGTCAACCGTTAACAATCCACTGCGGGACGAAGGTCTCTCCAAGCCTCTTTCACAACGGTCTGTCTTGTGCCAGTCTCCTTCATGTTACTCCTGCATACTACCCACCCATCTCCCATGTGGTCTTCTTCTGTGTCTTTTCCTGTCCCTTGGAATTCAATCTAAAATTTCGGCTTTCCATCGATGATCTGTCCTTCTGGCAGTATGTCCAGCCCATTGCCATTTCAGAGATTTTACTCTGATCATGATGTCTTCCACTCTTGTAATTTTTCGGATCCACGAGTTCCTCTTCTTATCTCTCCTGGTTACACCAAGCATGCACCTCTCCATGATTCTTTGAGTTCTCCGCAGCCTTTGTATGTCTCTTTTAGTTAAGGTGCACGTCTCTGCACCATACGTAAGCACTGGAAGGATGCATTGATCAAACACTTTTCTTTTAAGACATAATGGAATATTGCTCTTGAAAATTATACTTTTTCTTCCCAAAGCTCTCCAGTCAAGTTTTATACGCCAATTAATTTCTTCATCAATGTGACCCTCACTTGATATCTGCTGTCCAAGATAAACGTACGTGTCTGTTATCTCCAGCTTTTCTCCATCAATCGATAAATCTTCATTTCTTGTAAAAGCATTGTACATCACTTTTGACTTCTGAAAGTTCATTTTTAATCCCACTTCTTTACTCTTGTCAGCAATTTCCTGGATCATACTCTGCAGCTCTGATGGGGTAGTTGCAAAAATTACTACGTCTTCAGCAAAAGGAAGGTGAGTTAGATAATCTCCATTAATCTTTATCCCTTTGTTTTCCCAGTTCAGTGATTGAAAGGCATTTTCCAATGTGGCATTAAAGAGCTTGGGAGATAGGGTGTCACCTTGTATCACTCCCTTTCCAATTTTTATGTGTTGTATTTTCAAACAGCCAAATCTTTGCACTTGCATCTGGGCCTCGGGTGGCCTAGTGGGCAACGTTCGTGACTACCGCGGAAAGGACCTCAGGTTCGATTCCAGGCAGGTACGAACGCTCGATCCACTAAATATCCGCCGTGCGCCAGATAGGCACGTTAAGCCGTCGGACGTCGGGTACTGGCCCCCCGGTAGTAAATAAGGGCGTCTTCTACCTCGCTTCCGTGTGACTTTCCTATCGGGCACTGTAGCCCAAATCTCCTAGCTTCCTATTTCTAAGGGTTGTTTAAGACCTGGGGTCAGACACTCCCTTCCTAAAATCCTCTACATATGATCTGATCTGATCTGATGGGCACCTTAAACCGTCGGACCCCGGGTACTGGCCCCCCGGTAGTAAATAAGGGCGTCTTCTACCTCGCTTCCGTGTGACTTTCCTATCGGGCACTGTAGCCCAAATCTCCTAGCTTCCTATTTCTAAGGGTTGTTTAAGACCTGGGGTCAGACACTCCCTTCCTAAAATCCTCTACATATGATCTGATCTGATCTGATGGGCATATTAAGTCGCCGGACCCCGGGTACTGGCCCCTCGGTAGTAAATAAGGGCGTCTTCTACCTCGCTTCCGTGTGACTTTCCTATCGGGCACTGTAGCCCAAATCTCCTAGCTTCCTATTTCTAAGGGTTGTTTAAGACCTGGAGTCAGACACTCCTTCCTAAAATCCTCTACATATGATCTGATCTGATCTGATGGGCACCTTAAACCGTCGGACCCCGGGTACTGGCCCCTCGGTAGTAAATAAGGGCGTCTTCTACCTCGCTTCCGTGTGACTTTCCTATCGGGCACTGTAGCCCAAATCTCCTAGCTTCCTATTTCTAAGGGTTGTTTAAGACCTGGGGTCAGACACTCCCTTCCTAAAATCCTCTACATATGATCTGATCTGATATGATGGGCACATTAAGCCGTCGGACCCCGGGTACTGGCCCCTCGGTAGTAAATAAGGGCGTCTTCTACCTCGCTTCCGTGTGACTTTCCTATCGGGCACTGTAGCCCAAATCTCCTAGCTTCCTATTTCTAAGGGTTGTTTAAGACCTGGAGTCAGACACTCCCTTCCTAAAATCCTCTACATATGATCTGATCTGATCTGATGGGCACCTTAAACTGTCGGACCCCGGGTACTGGCCCCTCGGTAGTAAATAAGGGCGTCTTCTACCTCGCTTCCGTGTGACTTTCCTATCGGGCACTGTAGCCCAAATCTCCTAGCTTCCTATTTCTAAGGGTTGTTTAAGACCTGGGGTCAGACACTCCCTTCCTAAAATCCTCTACATATGATCTGATCTGATATGATGGGCACATTAAGCCGTCGGACCCCGGGTACTGGCCCCTCGGTAGTAAATAAGGGCGTCTTCTACCTCGCTTCCGTGTGACTTTCCTATCGGGCACTGTAGCCCAAATCTCCTAGCTTCCTATTTCTAAGGGTTGTTTAAGACCTGGAGTCAGACACTCCCTTCCTAAAATCCTCTACATATGATCTGATCTGATCTGATGGGCACCTTAAACCGTCGGACCCCGGGTACTGGCCCCTCGGTAGTAAATAAGGGCGTCTTCTACCTCGCTTCCGTGTGACTTTCCTATCGGGCACTGTAGCCCAAATCTCCTAGCTTCCTATTTCTAAGGGTTGTTTAAGACCTGGGGTCAGACACTCCCTTCCTAAAATCCTCTACATATGATCTGATCTGATATGATGGGCACATTAAGCTGTCGGACCCCGGGTACTGGCCCCTCGGTAGTAAATAAGGGCGTCTTCTACCTCGCTTCCGTGTGACTTTCCTATCGGGCACTGTAGCCCAAATCTCCTAGCTTCCTATTTCTAAGGGTTGTTTAAGACCTGGAGTCAGACACTCCCCTTCCTAAAATCCTCTACATATGATCTGATCTGATCTGATGGGCACCTTAAACCGTCGGACCCCGGGTACTGGCCCCTCGGTAGTAAATAAGGGCGTCTTCTACCTCGCTTCCGTGTGACTTTCCTATCGGGCACTGTAGCCCAAATATCCTAGCTTCCTATTTCTAAGGGTTGTTTAAGACCTGGAGTCAGACACTCCCTTCCTAAAATCCTCTACATATGATCTGATCTGATCTGATGGGCACCTTAAACCGTCGGACCCCGGGTACTGGCCCTCGGTAGTAAATAAGGGCGTCTTCTACCTCGCTTCCGTGTGACTTTCCTATCGGGCACTGTAGCCCAAATCTCCTAGCTTCCTATTTCTAAGGGTTGTTTAAGACCTGGAGTCAGACACTCCCTTCCTAAAATCCTCTACATATGATCTGATCTGATCTGATGGGCACCTTAAACCGTCGGACCCCGGGTACTGGCCCCTCGGTAGTAAATAAGGGCGTCTTCTACCTCGCTTCCGTGTGACTTTCCTATCGGGCACTGTAGCCCAAATATCCTAGCTTCCTATTTCTAAGGGTTGTTTAAGACCTGGAGTCAGACACTCCCTTCCTAAAATCCTCTACATATGATCTGATCTGATCTGATGGGCACCTTAAACCGTCGGACCCCGGGTACTGGCCCCTCGGTAGTAAATAAAGGCGTCTTCTACCTCGCTTCCGTGTGACTTTCCTATCGGGCACTGTAGCCCAAATCTCCTAGCTTCCTATTTCTAAGGGTTGTTTAAGACCTGGAGTCAGACACTCCCTTCCTAAAATCCTCTACATATGATCTGATCTGATCTGATGGGCACCTTAAACCGTCGGACCCCGGGTACTGGCCCCTCGGTAGTAAATAAGGGCGTCTTCTACCTCGCTTCCGTGTGACTTTCCTATCGGGCACTGTAGCCCAAATCTCCTAGCTTCCTATTTCTAAGGGTTGTTTAAGACCTGGGGTCAGACACTCCCTTCCTAAAATCCTCTACATATGATCTGATCTGATATGATGGGCACATTAAGCCGTCGGACCCCGGGTACTGGCCCCTCGGTAGTAAATAAGGGCGTCTTCTACCTCGCTTCCGTGTGACTTTCCTATCGGGCACTGTAGCCCAAATCTCCTAGCTTCCTATTTCTAAGGGTTGTTTAAGACCTGGAGTCAGACACTCCCTTCCTAAAATCCTCTACATATGATCTGATCTGATCTGATGGGCACCTTAAACCGTCGGACCCCGGGTACTGGCCCCTCGGTAGTAAATAAGGGCGTCTTCTACCTCGCTTCCGTGTGACTTTCCTATCGGGCACTGTAGCCCAAATCTCCTAGCTTCCTATTTCTAAGGGTTGTTTAAGACCTGGGGTCAGACACTCCCTTCCTAAAATCCTCTACATATGATCTGATCTGATATGATGGGCACATTAAGCTGTCGGACCCCGGGTACTGGCCCCTCGGTAGTAAATAAGGGCGTCTTCTACCTCGCTTCCGTGTGACTTTCCTATCGGGCACTGTAGCCCAAATCTCCTAGCTTCCTATTTCTAAGGGTTGTTTAAGACCTGGAGTCAGACACTCCCTTCCTAAAATCCTCTACATATGATCTGATCTGATCTGATGGGCACCTTAAACCGTCGGACCCCGGGTACTGGCCCCTCGGTAGTAAATAAGGGCGTCTTCTACCTCGCTTCCGTGTGACTTTCCTATCGGGCACTGTAGCCCAAATATCCTAGCTTCCTATTTCTAAGGGTTGTTTAAGACCTGGAGTCAGACACTCCCTTCCTAAAATCCTCTACATATGATCTGATCTGATCTGATGGGCACCTTAAACCGTCGGACCCCGGGTACTGGCCCCTCGGTAGTAAATAAGGGCGTCTTCTACCTCGCTTCCGTGTGACTTTCCTATCGGGCACTGTAGCCCAAATCTCCTAGCTTCCTATTTCTAAGGGTTGTTTAAGACCTGGAGTCAGACACTCCCTTCCTAAAATCCTCTACATATGATCTGATCTGATCTGATGGGCACCTTAAACCGTCGGACCCCGGGTACTGGCCCCTCGGTAGTAAATAAGGGCGTCTTCTACCTCGCTTCCGTGTGACTTTCCTATCGGGCACTGTAGCCCAAATATCCTAGCTTCCTATTTCTAAGGGTTGTTTAAGACCTGGAGTCAGACACTCCTTCCTAAAATCCTCTACATATGATCTGATCTGATCTGATGGGCACCTTAAACCGTCGGACCCCGGGTACTGGCCCCTCGGTAGTAAATAAGGGCGTCTTCTACCTCGCTTCCGTGTGACTTTCCTATCGGGCACTGTAGCCCAAATATCCTAGCTTCCTATTTCTAAGGGTTGTTTAAGACCTGGAGTCAGACACTCCCTTCCTAAAATCCTCTACATATGATCTGATCTGATCTGATGGGCACCTTAAACCTTCGGACCCCGGGTACTGGCCCCTCGGTAGTAAATAAGGGCGTCTTCTACCTCGCTTCCGTGTGACTTTCCTATCGGGCACTGTAGCCCAAATCTCCTAGCTTCCTATTTCTAAGGGTTGTTTAAGACCTGGGGTCAGACACTCCCTTCCTAAAATCCTCTACATATGATCATTTGATCATTTTGATCATAAACACGGAAATGGACTTTATGTTTGATTTATCAGTCACACGTACTTGTCGATTCAATCTGAAAGGCGTCTCATCGCATTGGTTTAATGCTTTAAAATTTCAAACATTTTACCGTTTGAGAAGTTTTATAGGACGATGAGGAAATTCGATAATTCCTCTGGTTTCCAGGATCACACTACTTTTCACGAAGAAAAGCCCGGTGGAAAGATTATTTTCAAGATAATTTAAAATTTAAGAATTACATTTATTATACACTATATCAGTAAATATACAAAGCAACGGAAAATATAAGTACGCAAATACAAATGGTATCCGCGCATAGAAGGAAAGCGGACAAAAACAACAGCAAAGTAAAAACAATATCAGAAAGTACCGACGAGTCGCTTTTTGATCCTTATCCCTTCTGCCAAAGTGATGTATTTGAAAGAATGATTTAGCTGATTCTTTCTTTCTCATCCATAAAGCTTTAGAGTTTCTTGCTAGGTAATATTTCATAGTTGAACACAGAGCAGTTTTCATCCATTGAAATGAAGATCAAATAAATGGCCTTTAATTGGTATCACGTTTTAAAAAATTGGTGACAGTACTAAGCATCATAGCATACCCTTTCGTGACAAACTCCCCATATGAAACCCAATCGGAGTTTCATACACCAAAGATATCTATTAAGTTTACACTGTTCAATTCACACAAAATAAAGCCATGGTCTTATACATCATCTCATACCGTCATCTCTGCATCCCTATTTGACGGCAGTTGGGCAAGCAGACTTTTCGACAAAAAGAGACAAAAACAACGTTTTTTCTCCTTACTGTAAATGGAACAAAGACCTCTGTTGGGAAAAATGCTGAAAGGGAGAGAAAATTTCTTAAGCCGTCAGGAACACATTTGCCCCCATAGATTAATCTTTTTCGTCTACAAATACACACCCCCACAGAAGCACATTTTCTTGTTGCTTCAGACGCTTTTGTAGTTTGGATGAAAATCACTTATTGCTATTTCTTCATTCGACCCAGTATTTCGTGGCTAACTAACCATAAGGAATGATTTTGAAAAATAGTTCAGAACTTAGCCAATTTATTCTTTTCGTTTAAATATTTCGAAATAATTTTTCCACAGAGTGTAATATTATTTCCTTTATACTTCTAACTAAGCAATGTTTCAGACATCTCATACCGTCGGTGAGCTTTGTTGTTAAGGGGAAATAACATAATCTTGGGAAAGTAACAAAAATACTGGAAATAACTATTTTATGTCATCATTCCAACACAGACGAAAATTACAAACAGACTAGAATAGAGTTGAATCCTTTTCAGTTTGTCCCATCTTCAACTTTTAGTATTTTTCTATGCCTTTTAAAGCAAATACAAGATTTCAGCTAATCACCTATGTATCACCAAATACTAAGTAAGAACCAAAAAAACGTACTTAGATATCACAAACATATAAGAATTTTCCAAACGTAGTGGGACTAAAGTGGTAATTAACTTGGTCATCACGCAGATATGAAAACTGTAAAGAGCTAGCTTTTAACAAAACGTGAAGAGCCAAAACATTATGACCATCTGCCTAATATGATGTTGATCCTCCACGTGCCGCTAAAACAGCTCTTACCGGGCGAGGTAGAGACGCTACAATATTTCTAAAAGCGTCTTGTGGTATGTGGTATGAACACGTTACAGGAGATCCACTTGCTATTGTAAGTTACGCGGTTGAACCGCCACAGATCGGATTTTCTGTTTCAACACAAACCACAGATGTTCGGTTGGATTAATGACTGGGGAATTTGAAGGCCAACAAAAATACCTTGAATCTTCCTCATGTTCCGTGAACCATTTTCGAACAATCCGGGCAGTGTGAGATGGCGCATTATTCTTCTGAAATAAGGCACTACTAGAGGTGAATACCGTTGCCGTGAAAGGATGTGCCTAGTCTGCAATGATGTTTAGCTAGGTCGTAGATATCAGTTTCCTGCACATCAATGAGTGGACCCAGGGTTTCTTAGAACATTGGCCAAAGCCTTATTCCTACTCCACCGGCTTCTTTTCGTCCCACGGTGCATCCTGGTGCCAACGCTTACCCAGCTAAATGACACACACGTACCCGGCAGTTCACATGATGCAACAAGAAACGAGATTTTTCGGCCCAGACAACCTTCTTCCGCAATCATTCAAGATCCAGTTTTGTTGCTCGCGTGCCTATCCCAGGCACTTTCGACGATGAACAGAGGTTAATATGAGCACTCAGAAAGGCCTGCGGCTAGGCATTCCCATTTTCAGCCGGCTTCGATGTACTTATGTGTTGTGATACATTACTACTGTCACCAGCATTCAAATTACCACTGCAGGTAAACGGCAAAGTTTACCTGCAGTTATTACTTCCTTTTGCATCAAGAAGCGCTAGTCATACTTTGGTTCTTCGGTGTATATAAGAATTTAAGAACTTCCTTGGATATCACATGGATATAAGAATTTCTAAGACTTCTTTGGATGTTAGATAGAGAGTGTGTGTGTGTGTGTGTGTGTGTGTGTGTGTGTGTGTGTGCGTGTTCGTCCCACGCGCTCGCGCTCGTGCGTGTGTATACCAGGTATATTCAGAATGCAAGTGCCATTTGGCTGTGAAAGTTAAATGCCAATGAACTTGCAAAAAATGTTCTTTTTAACTGATTGTCCATACCTTTTGTTCCTACCTATTTTACGCCATTACTGAGGAATTTATCGTAACGGGGCACCAGTTTTTGTATACCCTCTTCATAGTGCGAGGCCTCTTGTAAAAACAGCCACTTCTGCACTACTTCTTTGACTTTATCATTGTCGAAGAAACGGAACTTCTTCAGTTTCAAGAACAAGGGATAGTCATTTAGCTCTAGGTCTGAACATTAGAGGGGTGATCCAATTGTTTCCACCCAAATGACGTGATGAAATGAAGAAAACGTTCTCACGATTTCCCGTTGAACTGTCTGACCCATGTCCTCACTATTCCATCACTCGTGGTCATTTGACCGAAGACCTCACAAGTCTGACAATGAATGTCAGCCGGTTTCATATGTCTTGTATTCAAAAGTCGAATTACAAACCTTATCTCACAGTCTACGGGCCGCTCGATCTTCTTAAACATGTTAGACGCACAGAACACACGAAAACATTATCTGATGTTCTCGTAATGGCGTGTGTGACTTGCCTACAAATAAGGGAAGTGAAGGCGCATGCGCGATATCACGACCTCGGCGCTGCAGCAAAAATATTCGCAAACGGTACTTACTTTCCGAATTGACTCGTATGTATACCATATTCATTTTTGACCATTATCAATCCGCTGATTATTTACACCGCTCGATATAGAAAATGCCACGCTTATAACCCACTGATTTGCACAAGGGGTACGTTAAACCCCCAATCATAACATAACAATAGATAATGCCACTCCAGGAAACATTTGTCGGAGCGCCATGCAATTTGGTGGGTATGCGTCGGCACCTGCGTTATGTAAATCATTGTAATTGCAAAGAAACCACGTGATAGGGGGATAAAAGGTTAAACGGTTCGGCGTAGCTGTTTGGTGGTCCTCACTTGGGCGTGTGGACTACGGCAACGAAGTGATCTAGTTGGCGAAAGCACGTGTAAGGGGTGCAAATTCCTGGACGAAGTCATCAGAATCCTACCATCACGTACACCTTTATCAGAGGTTTCATCATACGGCTACGTACGACTGAGTGGCCCCTGCGTTGCATTGCGCTGGAAACGAATCGGGATGCAACAACTCTCAGCCAAAGGTGGAGACAGTGGTTGGAGGAAGGTAACATACACTGAAGTGACAGAAAAACTGGCACACCAGTCTAATACTTGGTATGTTCCCCACGGGAGTACAGGACTGGAGAAATACGACGGGGCATGGATTCCACTGGCTTCTGGAAATATGCTGTAGGCAATGCACACCTTATTTCCTGCAGAGCGTTCCACAATTTGGGTATTCCGAGGTCTCGGATTCCTGTGTTCGATAGCGCGTTGCATGGCATCCCAAATGTGCTCTATCACGTTCAGATCTGGGGACTTGGGTGGGAATGACAACACCCCAAATTCAGTTGAATGCTCCTCTAACCATAATGTGGCGTCCCGGCACTTGTGTGGAGGTGTATTGCCCTGTTGGAACAGACCCAACCCATCAGCATGAATGCAGGACATGAACGGGTGTACCTCGTCAGAAATGATGCACCCATAGCGTTGGCAGGTCACAGACGTTTGTAGGCGTACCAGGGGTCCCAGTGAAGTCCAGATAAACACACCCCTTATCATTAGAAACCCCTCACCGGCCGGTACATATCCCTGTTGACAGGCGGGATAAATGGCTTCATGGAGTTTGCGCCACCCACGAATCCTTCCATCTGCCCGATACAGTTGGAAACACGGCTCGTCAGAATTGGCTACTTGTTTTCAGTCATCAAGCGTCGAGTGGCGGTGTTGCCCTGCCCAAGCGAGGCGCATAGCTCTGTGTCGTGCACCCATCAAGGGGACCCGAGTTGGGCGTCAGCTCCCAAAGCCCATATCGTGCAGGGTAAGTTGCACAGTCCGGACGCTGATGCTTGTTGAGGCTCCAGCACTGAATTCCGATGATACCTGCGAGAGTGTTGCATGCCTATCGCGTGAAACGATTATTGATAGTTGACGATGCACTGTAAAAAAAATTGTAGATTTTACGGTTTTAAACCGTTTTCCAGGGTGCCAACACAAAACCGTAAAATCACAAAACCGTTTATGCCGTGTTGGAGCAAAGCTATAGCTTTGCTCCAACACCGCATTTAATGAAGAAAACAGCACAGAATTTGGCTGGAGCGAGTCACAGTCCAAATCATCACGAAAACACAAAAATTTGGCTGGAACGAATGCGTTGATTGTGTTGGAGCAAAGCTATAGCTTTCCTCCAACACGACATAAAACTGTAGATTTTACGGTTTTGTGTTGGCACCCTGGAAAACGGTTTAAAACCGTAAAATCTACAGTAACGTTTTTACAGTGTGGTCACGTTCACTCAATGTCTTTTTACGGCCACACTGGTACCGCAAGTTGGAGGTTTTGCCGGAATTCTTGTAGTCTCGGCACACCCTTGCAATGGTCGTCCGTGAAAATCCGAACTTCGTTTCTACCTCCGAAATACTATAGCCCATCTCACGAGCGCCAACTATGACACCGCGTTGCAAATCGCTTAAATCGTTATTACTTGTCATTCTCTTCCGAAAACAGTTCTGACAGCTGGCAAGGATGTCTATCGCTTTATATACGCACTGGCGGACGCAATCGAGCACGCGCATAGGTGACGTTGCTATGTAATTTGAATAAGCTCGGCTGTACCAGTTTTTCTTGCACTTCAGTGTTTGTAGGTGTTTTTTCTTCCAGATTTACAGAACAGAATGAGTGACATAAGACCCGAGGAGAGCCATGTTCGTCATTGTATGCTGTATAAATTTCTTAAGGGGAACAATGCAACAGTGGCCGCGCTGTTATCCGAATGTGTTAAATATTGCGCTGTGTTATCCGAATGTGTTAAATATTGCGCTGTGTTATCCGAATGTGTTAAATGTCGTTGGTTCGCCCAATTGCGGTCGGGCAATTTTGACCTCTCTGATGCCCCCCGTGCAGGAAGGCCCATGGAGCTGGACAATGACCTGCTGCGTGCAGCTGTTGAGGCAGATCCTCATCAAACCATTGATGAATTATCCCAACATCTTAATGCGTCATGGTTTACTGTTCAAGAGCGCCTGCAACAGATAGGAAAGGTCTATAGACAAGGAGTTTGGGTCCCACACCAACTTTCACCTGATAACAAAACCCAGCGTTCCACCGTCTGCAACTCTTTGCTCAGCCGACAGGGAAAGGATCCATTTCTTCATCGAATTGTCACTGAAGATGAAAAGTGGGTTCTTTATGTGAACAACAAACGCAAAGACCAGCGGCTTTCTCCAGGTGAGACACCAGTTCCTACGCCAAAACCAAGCCTACAACCCCAAAAACGTTTTGGCTCACATTACGTTCTTGAAACCTAGTCATACCGTAACGGCATATCTCTATTGTCAACAGCTGGAACGTTTGAAGCAAGCTATTACTGTAAAACATCCAGCATTGGTCAACAGAAAAGGTGTCATCCTCGAGCATAACAATGCCAGACCTCACACGGCGAGACATACCAGCAGACGATCAGAGATTTTGGCTGGGACGTTTTGCCCCATTCCCCTTATTCCCCTGACATTGTACCATCTGTTCAGATCTCTGCAGCACTTTCTTAATGGGAAAAGATTCCACATTATTGATGATGTCAAAACGGGGCTCTCGGACTTCTTTTCATTACAGCCAACGTCTTTTTATAAAAATGGCATTGAAAGTTTGGTTTCACGATGGGCAAGTGTGATCGATAACGATGGCGATTATATAATTGATTAATAAATAAATTACTTCTGTTAGAAACCGTGTTTCTCTTCTTTTCTAAAAGCGACATTACTTTCCGGTCCCCCAATACCATGAACATGAGCATGAGAAATACAAAGATAAGTTACTATCTCACGTGATTATGAGAATTGAAAAAAATTCCGCGAATATCATGTAAATATCAGAATTAGGTACACTATACGATCAAAAGTATCCCGACACGGATCTTCTATGGACCATGGCAGTGATGTATGTGGGCAAAAAACAGCAACTTCGCTCATCACTGCCATGGTCCATATAGGTATAAAAGTACGCATGTGGCCTGGAAAATATCATAGCCAAGCATTTACAGTAGAATGCGCCATACGGGGAAAACTCAGTGACTTTCAACGTAGGACGATCATAGGATGCTATCTTAGCAACAAGTCAGTTCAGGAAATTCCTGCCATGATACACATGTATGTACAATGCCGCTACCTGATAGGCTGCGTAAAATGACAGAGCAGGACCGTAGAGAGCTAAAGTGGGTGGTGGGACTAAATCGCCTGTCTTCGTTTGCAAAGCTCCCCATCGAGTTCGAAAATGCATCTGGAAGCAACTCAAGCGTCATAACGGTTTTCGAGAGCGGAAGGGAGTGGGTATCCATAATCGAGCTGTTAACAAAAGCCTAGCCTAACATTAGCAAGGTCAACGTCAAGCGTCGTTGGAGTGGTGCAAAACTTGGCACCAGTGGACTCTGAAGCAGTGAAAACGCGTTCTCTGGATTGATGAATCACTCTTCACCATCTGGCAGTCCAACAAAAAAAGTCTGGGTGTGGAGATTGCCAGGTTAACGCTATCTGCCGGACTCTGTTGTGCCAACTGTAAAGATTTGTGAAGACATCATGTTCCGGGGCTGGTTTAGGCTGGGACCCCAGTGTCTGTGAATCTTCAAGCTACGGAATACAATAGCATTTTGGACAATTCTGTGCTCTCAACATTCTGGCAACATATCGTGAAGGACCTTTCCTTTACCAAAAGAACAATACAACCGTCCACAAAGCGAGGTCCGTGTATTAATGGTTTGAAGAGATGGCTATGGAAGAACTTGGGTGGCCGGCACAGACGCACGATCTCAGCCCCATAGAACATATTTGGGATGAATTCGAATGTCGACTGAGAGCTAGACCGAAGAGCCTCACATCGGGGACCGACCTGACAAATGCTCTTTTAGCAGAATGGAAAGCAGTTTCCGCAGCAACGTACTAAAATCTCGTAGAAAGCTTTCCCAGCAGAGTTGAGGCAATGCTAGCAGCAAAAAGTGGATCAGATCGATATTAAATCACTTCCTATTACAGGGAGTTTATGGATAGGCAAGTGTCATGATACCTTTGATCGGATAGTGTATTATAGCGTAAAAGTCTTTTCTACTTTTACGTTGTTTTAACACATCAACATACTAAGAAATAGTTCTAAAATGAAAGAAACCTTAACGGCCAGACGAAACATGTAAATAACAGAAGTCAACTTACGGTAAAGATGCTTTATTCAGGATGTAGCACACACATCGTAACATAGCGTATTGTAGTGAACGCTCCACACACCACACATTATCACAACACTTCTATCAATAATCAGTTTACAACCCAACGCTCTCTCTTACAACGCTCTCAAGCAATAGATCAGTCGTCGTTTTTATCTCTTGTTCTTATCTTATATAAGGCATAAGTCACGTGCATTCAACCTCAATTGTGTTGCCAAACGTATTCGTTTGAAAGAAAGATATCACGTTAAGAGTGAAGAATAACAGAATAAACTCAAGATTTTTTTTTTTTTTTGATTGGAGGTTTAACGACCACCGTGAGCAACTCGATGGGCTATAAGCAGTCGCCCGTCCCTAATTTAGGGTCACTGGTTCCAGGGAAGGGAGAGAGCCATTGCCGTAAGACAAACAAAACATCCATGCCTCACCGGGATTCGAACCCGGACCCCTTTCGGACGAATGATCAGAGGCCATCGCTTAGACCACTGCGCCACCGGGGCGGCAAACTCAAGATTTACATAGGGAAAGAAACTAAAAAGGAAAGTTAATTTAGAATATACGTCACAGTATCATGCCAATGAGAGAATTACAGACATGCTTGGACATCACGTTAATATGAGAAATGGATATCCCGTGAATAGCAGAATAAGATAGCATGCCAATGAGATAACTAAAGACATGCTTGTACATAACTTGTATGCCGCCCTGGTGGCGCAGTGGTCTAAGCGACTGCTTATGACCATTCGTCCGAGAAGGGTCCGGGTTCGAATCCTGGTGAGGCATGGATGTTGTGTTTGTCTTACGGCACCAGCTCTCTTCCTTCCCTGGAGCCAGTGATCCTAAATTAGCAACGGGCGGCTGCTTATGGCCCATTGAGTTGCTCACGGTTGTCGTTAAACCTGCAATCAAAAAACAAAATAACTTGTATATGAGTAGTGGACATCATGTGAATGGAAGTACAGTATTACAGATGTACTTAAACAACACGTGAAGGTTAGAAATGAATATAAAATTAATACGATAATTTCTAAGATACACTTGGGTAATAGGTGTGCATTATTTCTAAGATACACTTGGACAAATTTTGGTGGGGCCTTTGCCACAGGAACACTGTCAGGGAAACTACATTACTTCCCACAGTCGAGTTTGCTGGAGGGGTGTCTGTGTTACCGTGTGGGGGCTGTATTCGACCTATTTGTCCGCATACTGTTGGGAAGGGCACGGTCCTTTGTCTGTGGTGTCCTTCAGCCTAACGGCTACCAGGTGCAAAGGTATTCTGAATAATTCTGCACTATCTAAGCTGACAGTATTTCGGCACAGTTCTCTTCCCGTTTTATTAAGATTGAGCGCCTTGCCTCACTTCAAGGTCTGTGCTGGCCTGAATTGAGGAGCAGGGTGCCCAAGGGTTGAATTAGCCTGCCCAAAATCCCGATCTAAGTCCAACAAAACATTTGTCGGACGAGTTGGAATGCCGAAACCGATCTCTGCTGGTAAGAGCTTCCTGTACGTCAGATCCGGCAAAGCTTTGAAGGAGGTATGGAGGAAAATTTCAGTAGAACCTACCGGCATCTCATGGAAAGCAATTCCAGAATTGTCGCTGCGGTCATAATAACCAAAGTTGTGGCCACTATGTACGGATTCAGACTAACAAATGCTCGTTTCCGTTCGTCTTAGGTGGCCGAATACTTTTCTACGTATATACGTAATGTATCAGTCACTCCTAGGCCAGATCATTATGATCACCCCTATCTCCACGAGTAGATGCGTCAACACCGCACGTATTCGTCACGGAAGCGCGGATTATATACTCACAGCATGGGTGGGGGCGAGACGTGTCATTTTGCCTGTACGAAGCCCGTGCAACGGTAAAATGGGTAGGAATGTCGGATTTTGAATGGTGAATGACCATCGACGAAGAGAAGCTAAAGTTGAAAACTCGATTCTGTAAATGGTTAGCCGCAGTGGGAACACCAAATGTTCTGTATAAACTGAGGTGCCAAAAATACTGGGAAAGGCGCCACCATTTTCACTACATGCCACCACACGCAAACGGTAAATGGTGTCGTACGCAAACGACGTATATATGGCGCCAGATTTCTCCGGAAACTCAAGTAGAAGCATTCGCAGCAGGATTTAAGCGATTTGGAACGTGGTATGATTGTCGGCGCCCGGGAGATGGGTCATTTCATCTCGGAAATTACCAAGAAACTTGAATTTAAACGGTAAAGAATTTGAAGGGTTTACCTGGATTACACAAACTCAGGGGGAAATCCAGAGTGCGAGACCGGCGTGGCTGCAGAAAAGCCCTGGACGATTGTAGTCAGCGGTGACTGGCACGCATCGTAACATACACCCAGCGTGCAACACTGCCGCAAATCACAGCGCAATTCAATACTGGAGCCAGTAGTAGCATCAGCGTTTGGACAGTGTAATGTTCCCTGTCTTCTACTGTGTTCCGATGCCGACGGTCCAGGGGGTGCCATTGCTGACCCAACTACACAATCTTGGGCGCCTCTCCTCGGCTCGGAAACACCGCAATTGGACGCAAGATGACCGGAAACGTGTTGTATTTTCCGACGAAGTGCAGTACCATCTGTTTCGGGCAGATAGCCGACTCCGAGTTTGGCAACAACCCCACGAGGCAATGGATCCCACATGCATACAAGGGACAGTGCAGGCCGGCTGTGGCTCTGTCATGATGTGGAGTGTTTCAGCTGGCACGCATTAAGACTTATCATACATCTGCAGACCGTTCTGGCCGATGGAGGCTATGTAACCATCCTTGGGGATCATTTGCACCCGTTCATGTCTTGCAACCACGCAGACGGGTGCGATCTCTTTCTGCACGACAATGCGCTACCGCACAAGCACACAATCGCCCGATTATGGCTGGAGGAACATTCCACGGAGTTTGTCATCCTGACTTGGCCCCCTCGTTCTCCGAATTTAAACGTCATTTAACACGTTTGAGATGCTGTTCAACGTGCTGTCCATGCCAGAAATACTTCACCGACGAATATTACGGAATTATGGGTCGTTCTTCGGGAATCATGGTGTGCACTGTCTCCACAGTACTACGGAGAGCTCGTGGAGTCTATACCTAGTTGCATTGCGGCCGTTATCCGATCGCGAGGAGGACCAACACCTCATTGTATGCTTTATGACTGCAATATTTTGTTTGATGTAACGTTTTTCCTTCCTATATCATTTAATGTGTTTCTGAAATTTGATGAAGGATAATTCTAGGTCTCGGTGTTCGATATAAACGGGCTTGTCTGTATTTCACTTATCTCCGAATCTTAAGCTAACCGACAATGCATTTGTAGGATTGTGCGGTCATGTAAAGGCTTAAAGTATAACGTACGACTTGTGTATCGGTGGTGTTAGAGCCGTCATTCGGTTTGGTGTTCATAACAGATTGACCAAACAGTGAATTATCTGCAGCCAACAAAAATACGGATTCGGATGATTGTGAATACGCTATTTTTAACAAATTTCATAATTTTTCGTTTTCTTTCTTCTGCTTTAGGAATGGGTCTGTAAATTAGTCATCTGTGTGAAGATGTATGCAGCAATGGCTAGTATCAACTGGATGTTCGTCGAAGGGCTACTTCTACATAGCCGCATCGCTGTGTCAGTTTTTAAGCAAGATGCCCCATTTAAACTCTACTACGTCATTGGATGGGGTAAGAAACATTACGAAAATTCTGTATTCGTGCATTCACAGTTTATACTTGTTCTTCTTGAAACCTGTTTCAAAATTAGCTCAGTTTTGTTTTAAATGTCATTAATTCGCGTTTTAGGAAAAATTTAGAAACAACATTTACATTTCGAGATTTTGTATTTGCTTAGGGATAGAAAAAGGATCCTAAAAATTTATTTGCGCTAAATGAGAAACCTTTCAGGAAACATGTGAAAATTTCTGTTAATTCAAAGTAAAACTGGTTTGAATGAAATTTCCAAAAGTATTTAGCAGAGCACTTCAGCAATCAAAGAGGTAATATTTCTGAAACTCACAGAGGCTTGTAACACGAGAAAAAATCGAATTAAGGAGTTAGAAACCGATTTAACATCCAAAGGATTTCAGTTTGTTGCTAGTACTTACATTTTTCATAATATGCTTCTTTTTTAGCAAAATTCATGCTATGTTCACAGATGTATGTCTTTGCATGAATTAATTAGCTATTAGCTGGGGTATTTTACTTTACTTCACACGTTTTCATTTTAAGAACTTCTCTTGATTTTTCACTTTATCTTTCCCACCAGTCTGCTTTATGCATGAAAAAAAAAACATTTTTGACATCATAACAGGTTTTCGTCAACTGCATCAACAGGTCATAACTGACTGAAACTCAGTGACAGTACTGCCATATGTAATCTATAAACAACATATATAGAACGTTTCTTTCTTGTTTCCGAGATTTAATGAAAATCGACTGGAAAGTTTTTGTCATTTTGGGTTGTTTTAAATAAAGTCAATCTCCTCTTCCGCTTTCATTTCAGAAACACTGACACTCCAGTATCATATTTTCAGCAAACCTAAGAAGATACAAGATGAGGCGGATCCAGTTTACTCTAGGAAGGCGGTTTTTCAGGTATAAAAAAGGAGGCAGAAGCCATTGTGAAAGGGTTTTTTAGATATAACATTAGTATATATATATACACTGGCAGAAAGTGAAAAAAGAACACCAAGAAGGAATTGGCGGACGATCATGAAATTTACATATGTTAATGGGGTCGAGTTTTTTTTTTTTTTTTTTTTTTTTTGATTGGAGGTTTAACGACCACCGTGAGCAACTCAATGGGCTATAAGCAGTCGCCCGTCTATAATTTAGGGTCACTGGTTCCAGGGAAGGGAGAGAGCCAGTGCCGTAAGACAAACACAACATCCGTGCCTCACCGGGATTCGAACCCGGACCCCTTTCGGACGAATGATCAGAGGCCAACGCCTTAGACCACTGCGCCACCGGGGCGGCTGGGGTCGAGTTTACGTAGGTGTGATGTTAATTTCGGGACCAACCGGTGAGCGCTTACGCCACAGCACGGCATAATATGCAAATTATCGTCGGTGGTATTTAAGGAGTACGGCGAAGTGAATGTAATCAGTCCTCGGCGTACGGACACGTGCGAAGACCCTGAAGAAGCTGCAATGCCGGGACATGGAAGACGTGTACGATTTCAGCAGTTATCGGACTTTGAGCGAGGTCGTCTGGTCGGACTCCACGAGGCTGGGTGGTCGTATCGTCGTATTGCGGAGCGAATTAGACGAGAAGTATCGGTGGGGGTACGATGGTAGCGTAGATGGTCCGAGGAACATTCCCACACGAGAAGACGTGGAACCGGGAGTCACAGACGGACTGATGAGCGGACCGATCGACGCATAAGAAAAGCGGCGTTGTCAAGCAGAAACTCCACTGCGACGCAAATCCGAGCTACCGTTGCACCTGAGGTGACTGTGCGAACAATCCGCAACCGTCTACTGGATGCAGGACTACGTGCACGTGGGCCTCTGGCATGTGTACCTCTGACTCCAGCCCACCGTCAGGAACGGCTGCAGTGGTGTCGCCAACGTCTGCACTGGAGAACGCAATGGCGATCTGTCGTGTTCAGCGATGAAAGCACATTTTGCTTGGGAGCCTCCAATGGCCGTATGCGTGTTCGCAGACACACAGGGGAGCGTCTCCACCCTTCTTGAATCCGTCACCGAGACATAGGGCCTACATCTGGTCTTCTGGTGTGGGGAGCGATCAGCTATCACTCCCGTACACAACTAGTGTTTGTACCGGGTACGATAAACAGCACCTCCAACATCAACAACATCATTCAGCCCGTTGTTGTGTCATTTGTAAGGTCGGTCCATCGTGCTGTTTTCTAGCAAGATAACGCACACCCACACACGGCACGTGCAACGCAACATGCACTCTAGGGTGTGAGACAACTTCCATGGGCTGCACGTTCACCGGATTTGTCCCCCATTGAGCACGTGTGGGATTTTATGGGACAACGACTTATCCGGTCTCCACGGCCAGCCACGACCATCCCCAATTTACGCGTCCAGGTTGAGGATGCTTGGAACTCAATACCCTAAACTTGCATCCAACATCTGTACGACAGAGTCCACGCCAGAATTGCACAGTTTGACGCAGTTCCTGGCAGTTCAACCTCGTACTAACCATGTTACATGGAAATGTTATTTTTCAGTTTACCAGCAAATACAGCTGTATTTTGCCATAATGTTTTGATCACGTTATCCTCTGTATTCCGTTATTATGCTGTATAAATTTCGTTGGTATCAGACGTCTCCTTCTTGGTGTTCTTTTTTCACTATCCTCCAGTGTATATATATCATCATCATCATTGCCAACCATTATCAATCCACTGCTGGATGAAGGTCTCCCCACGTTTCTTCCTCAATGGTCTGTCTTGTACTAGTCTCCTCCCGCATACTTTCGAATTTCATCCACCCATCTATATATATATATATGTATATAATGTTACTAGCAAGAGATGCCGAAAATTATCCCGTATTAGCCATGCTGCCTCCCTCTCAGCCCACCCCCACCCAAGCGGGGATTGACTTCGGAATTGGTGGAACAAAGGGAAGCGCCCGTGAGACGTGAGGGAACAGGAAAAATAAGAAAAAAGGAATAAGTCCCAAAAAAAACATCTGGGAGGAAGCGGTGGGGACATTTTTACGAATTTTCTTTATGATCCAATTAAGATACGTACGCAGATCAGATTGTTATTCACAGTTTCTCCCACTTACTCTGATTTCAGTAACACGCTCTGCCTTACCCTAATTCGAGACGTTACAGATGCTAGACAATATGACAATAGCAAAGGACTAACAAAGAATATCCCTATGTTTTTCCCCCGCTGCTCCTGTTTTTCCTTTATCTTTTGCGCGCTCTCTCTCTCTCTCTCTCTCTCTCTCTCTCTCTCTCTCTCTCTCTCTCTCTCTCTCTCTCTCTCTCTCTCTCTCTCTTTATTCCATTCCTTTCTCTTTCTTTTTTTACTGTACCTAAATCAGTGTAACACGTGTTTTAAATCCTCCGTACTAAGTTTAGTTGTTAATGGGTTTTTTTTTTTTTTTTTTGAAAAACTGAAAACAAAATATGCAAAGGTAATAATCATTTACGATCTTCGGAATCTTAAACGCAAACCTTCGGTAGGGTTTAAAGGGGACGATCGCCCCAGTCGCCCCCAGCTGGATCCCCCACTGAATACAAAAATAAACGGCTTTTTTGGATGTTCAGTAGCACCGTGTTTGGAATCGAAGGGGACGAATTCTGTGGCGCGATGACAGCCTGTCAGGAACTAGATCGCCCTCGTCTGAGAAGTCTTGCACAGAGGAACAGCAGTTTATATGTGTAACAACTGACTGTAGCACTCCATGAAGGCAGTTCCCGATCCATATCTCAGCGAGCAATGCGCAGGGAATTGAATAGGATCGGTATAGGTAGTCGCATGCGTTTACGGAAACCACTGATTTCTGCGAAGAACCGGAACACAACAACTCACGGTGAACCTGTCAGGAACACCATTTGACTTGCTGTGTTCGTAAACAGCGGTGTCAGAAACATCGTGACTTGCTAGTGGAAGACTGGTAAAACGTTTTGTGATCCGACGAGTCGCGATACCTCTTGTTCTGTACCGACGGTAGACATAGTGTTTCGCGGGAGCGTCCCATGAAGCAATGGCCCCAGCTTGCTTTCTGAACATAACTCAAGATTCTGGAGGTGGTGTCCTGATGTGTGGCACATTCTGTTTGTACGGAACGGGTTCCTTGATATTGCTGGAAGGTTGGGTGTCCTCCAAATATTATCTGCACATTGTTTCCGATCATGCCCGTAGCAGGTAAGGGCTGCTTCATGAACGACAATGCTACAGTCCATCGCGCAAGAAGTGTTCAGCGGTTGTTCAGCGAGCATAATAACGACTTCCACCATCTTCTCTGACCACAACAAAGCCTGGATCTGAACCCCGTTGAGAATGTATGGGACATTTTAGATAAACAGATCCGGGAGCAAAGTCCTCTTCCGTCAAATCTGGGTGAGTTGAAGGATTGTCTACTGAACGCTTGGTATGCTGTAGACATAGATGCACCATATTTTGTGGAATCTATGCCAAGTCACATACGAGTTGAAATTCGGGCTAAATGATGTGCAATTCGGTCTTGAATACAAGTTTCTAATTTAGTGGCCGTTATGCGAACATTCTGTTGATATAAAACATTATTGAAGTTGCCTACAGAAAGTGTGGACTCTTTTAACTTTTTGTTTTGATTGTGCTTGAGATCCTTCAGTAGTTTTTATTCCTCAGATGATATCTGTGAGTTAGATGAAACCTCATTTTTATCAGCAACTGAATCAAAAGTGTTTAAAAAACTTTTACCTTCATTATGGCAGCATATAAAAATATTTTACGTACATGATGTCAGTGTTGCTTGTGTGGCTGGGTGACATTCAGTTATGCAATCTATACAGCTGACATTCAAGAACTATCTTCTAGAGTGCATCAGGAAAAATTTCACTAAATAACACATAAGGTAAATTAATAAATTAAACTAAGCTCCTTAGAATGTTGTATCATTTAATTTGCGTTGTATCATAAAAAAAACAAAATATTACCTAATATAAATAATATTTTAAAGTATTTTCATTATTTTATTCTTGAATAGTACTTTACTGGCACTTAACTAAGGAAATATTACCATATTTTCATCACTTTTGTCTCGCAACCACAAAATCGTTTGCCATCAATGTTTTGAACAGAATCTCGTTCGTAATTAAATAAAAGGATACAGAGGTATATATATTATAATCGATTGCCCTACTCCAAATATTCCATTGCACCAGAAACCTCCACTTACCAAGCATTTCATCAGCTGCAAGTCTGTAAAACTTTATAATATTTTTTTAGTTCAATTTGAGAGGCTCGGCATTTTTTATGTTAAAAAGCATAGGAATGACACTGTTGGGCTAAACACCAAGAAAATATTGATTAAGCAATAACAATCTGAAGTCAGTGACGTGAAAAATCTTTACGACCTGTACAGTTTTCGAAAGAAACTACACAGAAACAATGTCTTAATTCAGCCAATCGTCGTGCGACGTGATTTATCAGAATGTCGTTAATCTCCAGCAAAGAATTTCTACAAAATGTCTTCTTCTATCAAGTAAACCGTTACCTTAGTGCGCAGTGCAATTCATCAGATCGAATTTTTTCACTTGAATTCTCTCTTGCTTCGATAAGTGTCTCCACTGAATGAGACCTCCTTTTTCCGCTTTTTGAGTACCGGTTCGAAAGGATAGATTTTCACGTATGATATTTTCTATTTCACTTTAAACCGCTTTAATCCAATACATTAACTTCAACATCTGCAATTGTTTGACTGATTTTTCCTTTCTTTCTCTATTCTTATCTATCCTTCTTTCTTCCTCTATCTCTGTCCTTTTATCCTTTGTTTCTCTCTCTTAAAGCACTTTTGTTGCTCCGATTCGTTTGCGTTTTATACTCTTTTCATCATTTTACGCCTTTTATTTATTTTATTCTGTCTTGCCCTCTCGCCCTCTCTTTTTTCACTCTCTAGTTGTATCTTTTTCTTACTTTCTTTCTCTTCTTTTTTGTCGTTTTTTTCAACTTCTTTCTTTCTTTTCTGTCGTTCATTTTGTCGACTTTCATTCTTGCACTTTGCCTTTTCTTTCTTCTTTTCTCTCCACCTCTTCTCTCGTTCCCCTTCTTTTTCAGTTTCTTTCTGCACCACTCTTAATTTATTTTATTTCCTTCACAGTATATTCTCTCTCTCTCTCTCTCTGTCTGTCTGTCTGTCTGTCTCTCTCTCTCTCTCTCTCTCTCTCTCTCTCTCTCTCTCTCTCTCTCTCTCTCTCTCTCTCTCTCTCTCTCTCTCTCTCTCTCTCTCTCATTAATTAAACAATTAAAATGTCAACGGTCGTCAGCAACAGAGCTATGATATTTCAAACATCTCTTGCAACGGCTATCTGTTACCCTGGATACAGCTTTTGTTTGGTTTCCTGCTAGCAATTTGTTTATCGGGAGAAGAATTCGGTTGCTCAAAAAGGTCTTCCCTAGGTCAACTCTGGTTCCAGTCCTCCATTTTCAACAGCAAAAAAAACTCTAACCATTCTTAGGAACTCTAGTCTTAAAACAAAGCAACTACATATAGAAGAGGATATAATGTTAACAGAATTCCTGACTTCCTAACTACAAAGTTATATATGTACAAACACAAAGTAAGTGTATCGTTTAAGGCACAACCTAATATACAAAATCATTTGTAAGTTTACAGATGGCATCATTATGATAATACAAATGAAATGCTTGTCAGAAATACTGATGCAGAAGTTATGAGAATATTACAAAAAATGCTAAAATTGTCCACTATCCTCTCGAAGAGAAACATTCACCATTTTCAAACGAGTTTCTCAAGACTTTCTAAAGTGTCTTTGAGGGAATGATATATGTAGAATAGTATGTTCACCATTGTGTTTTCAGTTTCTTGAAACTTTGTGAATTTCTAAAACTGACAGCAATAACGTTTCTTCGACGTCGCGCCGTCCGTACAGTACAACGCTGGATGTCGTTCTTGTCGCAAACAATTTATGTTTGCTGAAATGTTTTGTTGTGCTTTGGTGTATTGCCTTATTCAATGTTTTTTATTTTAGAGTCCTCACAACATCCTCGAACGACTGAAGTGTAAAACTACTGTTTGAGAATAAATCAAAGTTCTTCATGAGAATATATCTTTCTCACTTGTTGTTGCTCATTTGGTGTCAGGAACAACTTAGCAAGCTGACTGCGTTACGTTTTAAACGACTCTCTGTGTAAAATAATTCAACGAAACTCCTGGCACTCAGAAGCTAATTTTATCTGAAAAACTCATACTATGACCCCGTTTTTCTGCTCCATATGATTCTTAAAACTCTGCTTTTGAAAGTTAAGTTTTAAAACAAAGCAACTACATGTAGAAGAGGATATTACAACTTTGTTTAATTATCATGCAAGTCTCAGTCACAGTCTAACATTTTAATAAACTCCATATTAGATGCGTCGTCTGCAGTATGAACACAAATTCAGTTACAAATGAAAAATGATAAAGTAACAACGCAACATAAGCGCAAATATTACGGTGCCTTTTCGCTATCGAACTGAATATATCATCAAGCCCCACATCTAACAGCACTGTTCACGACATTATATAAGAAAAATCCACTCAGTTTGGCCAGAATGATTTTAAGCATCATTTGAAAGTAATCGCCTGTTAAATATTTTTTATCTAGAATTTCATTAGAATACATTCCAATAAGATTCATTTATTAGATACGACATTTAGGTGTAATAAACTTCATAAGCCTATCCGACCATACTTCAAGCTTAAATGCATATCTTACAGTATATGAAAAAGGGATATAACATTCTAGTAGCCCTACTTCAATTCCTATGCACGAAGATGTAGTTTTGGAAACGCTGTCATGTTAAATATCCACGTATAGGAAATGAATATCATGCAAAGATGAAGATATGTCAAAATAGGATAGTGTAGATCTGAGACATCATCACTCGCGCACCAGGAAGTTCCAGACAGAACTTCCAGTTGAATGAGCGAGTAATGGTGAGCGAATAGTTACTAAGTTCTATGTCGTAAGGGGGCAAGGTTTACCCGTACAACGTCAAACATATTACAACTCAGAAAGGTCAGAAATAGCAAAATTGTAAAGTTAACACAAACGTTGTTGTGACTTTTAAACTTTTTGACCGAAGTAGTTTGATAACAAGCTCTCTAACGTTTGAGGACGAAATCTGAATGAAAGTCAGTTAAAGTTAGCATTCATCCCACAGTTTCATGCTAACTGGACTGAGGGTGGCAATGGGAAAAAACGAGTGGTCAAAGCGACTTGGAACATGGCATGATAGTAGGAACCAGGAGTGCAGCTTCGAGCATCTTCCGAACCGTTGTCCCCGTGGACATTTTTTTTTAGGGGAGGCGGATTTAATGACTACCGTAAGCAACTCTACAGGATATAAGCGTTCCACTGTCCCTCATTTGGGGTCACCAGTTCAGGGAAGGGAGGAAGCCAATGCCGTAAGACAAGCCTACTACTCATGCCTTGTCCAGGACATGAACCAGAGGGGATTGGTCGAAGAGCTAGCTCTTAGAACAATGCGTCACAGGGATTTTTCCCACACAACTATAGTAAGAATTTACCACACAAGGAAAGTTTCCAGCAGTCGGCAAACCTGTGGACGAAAATATCTGGTGGATTGCAGGAGTCAATAGAGACTGGTGACATGTCGTCGGCTGTTGAAGTGCATTCGCGCCATATTCGTCGGCTGTTGAAGGGCATTCGCGCCATCGTCGTGGGCTGTTGACGGCCATTCGTGACATGGTCGGATACGCGGTACATTCGGAAATTACCTTCCGAACTCCAGTATTGAATTCTGCTGCAATCTGACGGGCTGTGGTCCATCTGTTCTCTTGCACAATTCTCGCTAGTCTCCTTTGAACCCTGTAATCCCTCAGCTGTTTTCGTCCAGTAGATCACCGATTGGCGGAAGTTTTCTGCGCGTTGTACCATTGACGGTGAACTCTTTATACGATTGTGCGTGAAAAACCCAGGAGAACGGTAATTTGGGAAATGATCGGACCGAAATGCCCAGCGCCAACCATCATGCCACGTTCAATGTCCCTCAGATCGCTCGTTCTGCCCATTTCGATCATCATCCGAACGATAAATTATGCTTGACAAACTGGTCTGCCTGATTAACACGACAAACCATGTTGTTTTGTTTGTTGGAGTTAGCCATAGATATCACGAATTCGGATGTACCTAAGAAGCTTCCCTCTGTGACGTACTACACAGATAACGCAAATATTAGGATGGCAAGTAGCGGTGATAAGCCCTTGCCGGCGTAGCTCAATTGGGAAAGCATTCGGCTCCGGAGCAGAAGGCGAGTTTGACTGTCGCCACTGGCCAATTTCGGCTTCACATTGGCGCCCAGGCGTAAAAATGGATCTTCTGGCCGTTAGGTTCTTCGAAAGATGTGTGACTTTCGTCCTACACATCGTCTGGAATTAATGAGAATTTCTTCTTCAACGCTTCGAAAATGTGTGATGCTTCTTCCACACGTCGTCTGAAATTAATGAGAATTCTTTCTTATACGGAGAGTTACTTCAAGCATGGTTTGTGGTGGGCCCGGAACCTGCGATTTCGTGCCATCGCCTTTTTCAAGAGAGTGTGTGTGGGGGAGGGGGTATATGTGACGTGCTACAGAGGTGTTGAACATGTCAGGACAGTAAGTAGCAGTAATAAGCTCTTGTTGGAACTAGCGACTTGAACCAGCAGAAGGATGCTGATTCAAGTCGCTACCGGCAAAATTTGGATTTCACACATCTCAGTTTATACTTTATGTCAAAAATGCATTTGATTTTCTAGTAGCACAGTTTCAACATGGTACTACTTGTACATGATAAAATGCATTTCATTTTCTAGTAGCACTACTTCTACGTGATACTGTTATTTTCAAAATGTTATAATGTTTTGTATTCAGCTATAAGAAATGATTCCCTAGTAAAAACACACAACTCATGCAAAAGTCATATGGTTCAGAGTAAAAACGATTTAACATTTAATGCGAAGATCCTCAAGTGTTTTCTTTTCTCTAGAAATTTCTGTTCTTTCATATAAAAAAACATAATTCTTTAAAAGTAACATTTCCGTTAAACGAACATGAAGGCGTTTTGAATATTATGTTGTTTCGTTTATCACTAGCCGTACATTTAGCGCGCTGTTCCCGACGCGTAACTACGGGAGTAAATCTCAAAATCTTCGTTAGCAGTTTTTCATTTTACATATTGTATTATCCTGAGCATTTAATGTTATAACGGATTTTTAATGCGTTTTAATGGCTCTTAGTTCTCCGAAAGGTGCAATACTGTCCTTTCTGCAACGGATTTTCAACGTCTTTATTTTCGTTTTCACGCAAAGTAATATCGTGGACGTAGAGGCGCCGTATGCTAATGATAAAATTCACTTGGTGTTATACTCCAGTAAAGCACCTCCTTCATCCTTTTGCATTGACACATAAAAAAGAACAGCCATGTTTACGATACTCTCACACAATGCACAATATAGCCATCGTCCGAAAAAATATCTAATAATACGTAAGATATTCACGTTTCATTTCTATGTTTTCGAAAAATTCATAACGATGCAATACGGCAAATAATAAGTCCTTTGCCAAGAGTTATTACTTTAACCTCGTGAAACTAGAAAATGCGTATAAACGCAAATCTAAACCGCAGAACATAATCATAAATTTCACAAATGTTAGTTAATCCTCGTTGACAAATGAAAGCTAAAGAATGTGAACTCGGAAGAACAATCAAAATATTTGAGCCTTAAAATACTTACGTTCCTGAAAAGTTGTCGCCGTTGGTGCTGAGTGTTAAGCTACGACCATCGATAAACTTATTTCAGGAGTAATTAGAACCTTGCTTAAGTCTCAGCGGGTGTCTGAATTCCTAATACGTTGACGCAGTTTCGTAATCCAAACAAAATAAAAGGTGGTGTCTTGTCTAAATTAACAGGCTAAGTTCAGAGAATGAGAAAATCTCATCTATTAACATGAGCAAAGAGAACCTTCAGTTTCTGTTACTTGTGTTTCTACAGCAAATAATGTATTTAAAATACATCTGGAAGACGCCCTGAATGCTATCGGTAATAGAATTAGGAGACGTTTATGCAGTTGATAAATTATTAAGGTTTAGCGCATAGTTTGTATCCATGAGAATTTCACAGGAAAAAGCAAAGAAATTCTTCATTTACCGTTTAAGTAGTAAAACATGTCAATTTTGTATCCTAAATTGATTACTTTCTGTTAGGTCTCTTAACCTTAAGCTTGCGGTACAAGCATGTGTAAGTTATAACAAGAGCACATTACTATGAAATAGTTTCATAATTATAAAGGCTAGAATTTTAGTGAAAAATTCACAGTGCGTTGTTCTTAACATAGAAATTGGACGAAAGCTCACTCATATTTTTCTGAGTGCATTAGTAGTGGGAACGTAAATAAGAGTTGACCTCTGCTAAAAGGTAAAAGAGGTACAAGAGAGAAGTTGTTTTGCTGTAAAACGCAAGGTTTAATAAAACAGTAAAAGCAGTTTCATTGTATTTTCCCAAAACAAAGTAAAAGTTCAATAACTGTAGCATTATTGTTCAGTGTAGTCTTCCTGCAGTTCCACACGCACTTCTTGTAACAATCCACATGCTTCTTAATCCCATCAAAGCAGCAGGTTTTCGGCTGTCTTGAAACCATGTTTGCACCGTTCCTCACATGTCTTGATCTTCACGAAAACGCCAAACCTAATGCTCTTTTAAGTAGAGGGAAGATAAAAAAAATCGCTTTTTGCGAGTTGCGAGCTGTATGGTTGACGTGGACAAACCCGAGACTTGAGATTTTGAATTGTTCACCATGGAAGTAGCCGCTGTATTAAGACGAGAATTGTCGTGGTGAGAAGTAATAGTTTTTCACAACAGCCTTCTTCTTTTGTTGCGAATTCCAATTTTGAGCTTGTCAGTTACCACCGCTGAACATGTTGCACTGGAGCAGTTTGCCCGTGTTCCTGATAATGTTCCAAAATAGGCCCATGCATATCTGAAAACTGTAATGTTCGTGGAATATAGATGTCTGAACACTACACAAATCACTTCTTAACAACTTTTAAGCGAATCAGGAGTCACTCAAATAACTTCAGAAAAGGTTACTTACAGATCGATTCCTTTGTTCTCTATCAACACATACTTGACCAATAGCATTCCAACAGAACAGAATACTTAATCGTTGAACGCTAAACGTATCAGATTAGTAACAAACTTGAGCTAAACAACGTTAACTGGTAGAACTCTTAACGATAGTAGATATCCAGTGAGCATGGTGAAAGTCTCCTGGGCCAGGAGCCTTTGCTCGCTGGATGTCTACTGTCCTCTATTCAGCAAGGATGTGTGCATTTGGACATCAGCTGAAGTATGATGCCGTCAAAATGATATTGTATTGCTGAAACGCATATGTATCTTCAATGCGCTTTTTATGCAAAAAAATGGTTGTCAGCTCCTATTGGGGTAGATGCTCTAGTTAACGATCTTCAACTGTGTCATGATCTGAATGATTCCCGCGTGCTTGATCCAGACGTTGCTGCTGCTGCTATCACAACTTTGGAAAGATATTTTTGGTATTTGACTGAAGAGATAACTCCATTCTCATTATTTACAAATAGCCTGTCCCAAGCTGAAAAGCTTCAAATTTCTTGTGAACTTCGCAAAGAAAAATCAGATCATTTATTGGAAAGAGGAATTCCTGTTTTCCCAACACTCAACTCTTCTACTAGGTTGGTGTCCCTAATCGGCCCGAAGTCGTGGTTCATTTTCCAAGCGCTTGGTTTGAATTCTCATTGGTTGCATAAGCCATCAAGTCAGTGGAGTCTGGATTCTGATTATTTAGAAGCCGAAGCGTTCGTACATCCCGTTAAAGTCGTGAATGATCTGGCAGAAAGATCAGTACAGCTGATCCAAGATTTTGCCCAAAGCATCACAAAGGATGAAGAACAGCGACAGTTTATTCTTCAGGTGGTTGAAATTCACTGTCAAAATATCCCTGATTCTAAAACGAAGACTTTGAAAAATATTTAAAAAGCTTTACTTTGATTTGTGTTGTATCGATTATTCAATTAATTAAACAATTATAATTTACTAATTTGCATTTTCGTTTCATTTCTACCCATCAAAGCCATTCACGGAGTGTGAACATTTTTGGAAATTAGTGACATACTGGCGGCAAGGCTTAAAATGCTCAGATTCCATTCAAATTTTTTGTGAGATCTTATATACTCTATAGAAATGGGAAAATGGCCAGGGAGCACGGTTCTGAAAAAAAACGCTTGTTTTGGAGCACCGTAGTGTGCATTCCTGGGGGATGTTTTCCTGGTATGACCCGGGTCCGCTGGTACCACTCGATGGGTCCCTGAACGCCAATGGCTACCTGTCCATCCTCGCTGATCACATGCAACCCTTCATGTTGGACATTTACCCTGGTGGTGATGGTGTCTACCAACAAGACAATGCGACCTGCCATGTCGCTAAGGCGGTGCTCAACTGGTTCCAGGAATATGGCAGCGATAACTCCGTTCTCCCTTGGCTGGCGAAATCGACCAACCACAATCCCATAGAGCACTTATGGGACCATTTGGATCGAGTGATTCGACTGGCCGACCCACAACCACGTCATCTCCGGGTCCTTCGTACTCTGCTGCTGTCCGAATTAGCATATGTGCTTCACTCAACCTTCCTGGGCCTCATTGCGTCCATGTAACTCCGTCTCGCCGCTAACATCAGTGCCAATGATGGTTATTCCCATTATTAGGTAGGTGGTCATTTAATTCTGATACGACTGTGTGTATATATCTGTATATACTGTATATACAGGGTGCATAGGAAAGTCCCTTTAGCCTGCAAGAACTTGCGAACAGAGAAAGCTACAGTTATGCAAGTGAGTTAACGGTATAGTAAGGTGACTACGCCCAATCGAATGAAACCAATAGCAGCGCCCCTACTGGCGAAATGCGGAAGTTAGCCATTGCAAATCGAATACGAAAAGAGATAGAGCAATATTTCCAACTACAAAGTTGTAGAGCATTAATTAATTAGTACAAAACGACATTTGTTTCACACGGATAAGATAAATTGTCACCTGAATACCCTACAATGTCCGAAATCGATACGCGACGATTCGAATCTGCATATTCACATTTCGCAAATGTATCCGTATGCAAATGCAGATTGTGACGTTGTACCGTACCTCAGATATAAAAACCAGTAGCAGGATGTACCCTGATCGGAAGTTTAGGTCTACGTACGCTGTGTGGGAATGGTGAACTTCACTCACTCCCAATATTGCCAGATGGTGCTTATTTACTGCGAATGCCAACGAAACGCGGCGCTAGCTGCACGGGAATATGCCGTTCGTTTTCCAGCTGGGCCACATCCAAGTGCGGTTACCATGGCAAGTGTAGTGAGACGGCTCAGGGAGACAGGAAGCACTAAAAGTCGTTCTCGTTCTGGCAGATCAGTGGGTGCAGGTATGCGTATAATAACAGAGGATATTTTGGCATATGCACTAGCCCTTCCACAAAGCAGTACAAGAGATATCAGCAGGGCGAGTGGCTTAACACGGGGCCGTGTATGGCAAATACTGCATGCTCAAGGTGCACATCCCTATCGTGTCACTCCACAGCAAGAACTGTTACCACGGGATAATGAGTGTCGATTTGATTGGTGCAACTGGGCGTTGATTAATGTTGAAGGTGACTTAGACTTTTTATCCAACATTCTTTGGTCGGACGAGGCAGTGTTCCACCGTTACTTTCACGAATACAAATGTATGTCGTGGGCAATGGCGAACTCTTCGAACATACTCGACATTAACTTTTTATCACTGTGCGCCAGTTTGCCTTTTTTGTTTTCTTTTGTCTGACGTGATCAAACTGTATTGACATAAGTACGCATTTATGCAATAAATTGTGTGTGTTTGCTCATATCTATGCCTGTTCCCTTCAAACTTTCACACAAAAGGTCGCGCATCGATTTCGGACATTTTAGGGTATTCAGGCGACAATATATCTTATTCGTGTAAACAAATGCAGTTTTGTACTAATTAATTGATGCTCTACAACTTTGTATTTGGAAATTTTGCTCTATCTCTTTTCGTTTTCGATTTGCAATGGCTAACTTCCGCATTTCGCCACTAGGGGCGCTGCTATTGGTTGCATTCGATCGGGCGTAGTCGCTTTACTATGCCGTTAACTCACTTGCATAACTGTTCCTATCTCCGTTCGCAAGTTATTTCAGGCTAAAGGGACTTTCCTATGCACCCTGTATATATGCAGGGGTCCAAAATTACACTCGTCCATGACGAGCCAAAAAGTATTGACGAGTTACGATAAAAGGAAAACATTTTTTTTTTTATTTCTAGGTAAGTCAAACCCACTGATTTTAATCGTTATCATAATTTTGTTTTTAAATTTGCCGCTTTTTTCCCGTAACTTGCATAAAAATCTGACTAATTACGTTCTTGTTCTGCATTTTTGAGAACAGACTAGTGTCTTGCTTTAAGACAAAGAATAAAAGCGGAAGCCCTGTTCCGCAAATGCTAACAGCTGCGCCAGGAGAGCCAGTGAGTTGCCCGGCGTCCTGAGCTGGGCAGGTGAGGGGTAGAAGCAAGCGTCAAATGGTGAGGGCCAGTCCTAGAATATAGAACAAAGAGCGCGCACGTGAGACGTTAAGGTGGGGAGGTGAGGTGTCATGGGAATGCAAGAAGTTGATGAGGGGAGCAGTCTTGTTACTGAAAGGGGAATGTCGAAATCTCTGACAAGGGATAATTTCTGCTGACTGGAGGACGAATATCATATTTTTTGACCCTGTGTGTGTGTGTGTGTGTGTGTGTGTGTGTGTGTGTGTGTGTGTGTGTGTGTGTGTGTGTGGCGTGTGTGTGTGTGTGTAAAATATAAATGTACCGTCTAAAGAGCTTGAGCAAACGGCACGTAATTTATGATGTTACCACAGTAACGAATTGCCACATTCTTTTCGCTTTTGACTCATTTAACTACTCACGCGTTTCTAATCCGGAACATTTAACTACAGTGTCATATCGTAAAATTGTAACACCAGGGTTCTAGCGTTTACTGTGCACGAAAGTGAGTCCAGTCAAGTCACGATACTGATAACTTAGTAGTGAGATGTGATGTTAAAAAATTGTTCATTTGTAATACGGAATTTTTGTCTTGAGAATCTTCGGTTGTTTGACTTGGCATTGATGGAAGTAAATTGGTGACCTGTATTGGACCATACAGATCCTGTCGTGGCATATCAGGTGTTTTGGTCAATTTTTTCGCAGTTTTATGATCTTCATTTTCCATTTGTCACTGTAAAGCATTCAGCTCGTTGTATAAAGCCATGGTTTTCGAATGGTCTTCTTAGGTGTCTCCATAGGAAGAATAGACTTTTTAGGTTATTCTTGACGTCTAGAGATCCGACAGATTTTAGGATTTTTAAGAGACATCGAAACTGGTATAACATTAAGATTCGGCATGCTAAAAGAGATTATTATCTGAACAGGTTTGCTTCTCCTATAGACAGTAGGAAGACTTGGCGGTCTATAAATGATCTCTTGGCCAGTTCCAGATCTGTTGCTGAATCTATGCAGGTTGATCATAATAGTGATGTGGTTTCAGACCCGCAAAGGGTTGCTAATTTGCTCAACAATTACTTTGTGGAGTTGCCTGGAAATCTTGCTTTGGGTTTAAACCCAGCAGTTGGTGGTTTTTGTGTCAGGGGCTTGTCAGGTTTAAATTTTAACCTTTTTCTCTGGCCCCTTGCTGTACTTTTTAAATTGATATTGAAGGTGTTTTAGTTACATTGACATCATTTGAGTGTATACTATTTTTACATTTTATATTGTAAAGTGTTTATCCTTGTTACATGGTGATTGTATGGTTAAAAATTGACACATTGTTTTACTTATGTTGGTTAGCTGATGTACTATATATTCTTTTATAATTAATCTTAGATTATGTGATATATTGTTCGGTTTTTTTCGGTGTTGTATTATGGTATTGTACACCAAAAGAGTTCTAATAAATAAATAAACAAATAAAAAAGTAAAATAAAATAAAAGGAACTTCCAATGAACATCTTATCTCCAGTGAGAGAGCTTTAATTCCCAAGTTGCAATTCTATAATTCCAATTCACAAAAAAAAGATAATCCAGTATCTGCAACCAGTGAGAGAAATCGTTGTAACCACTAAGAAATATATAAAAAAAACATCCAATTTAGTAGTATTGATCCTATTTACAAGAACAGTTTTGATCCTAATTTCAAAGTATGAAATGGATCGGGATTCCAATGCTTTTCTTAAATCTGGTACCCGTACTTCTCTATGACAGCGATTGATCGATTTCGTGGCTGGTAATTACTTTCAATCGACCTTTTCGCCAAAGAAAATGACGTCAATCGCTTGATTCCTTTCGTGACATCATAGCTACGAGAAACTGAGCTTTTAAAAGTGACGATGATTAAACGAAAATATGGATCTGGATATAGTGTTTAACAGGTTGTATGCGTGTACAGGGTGATTATAAGTAAAGTATCCCTATTGCAAGCAATCTTCAGAGACATCTAGTGTCCTAAATTCAATAAACTTAGTAAGAATAATTTTCGAAACATGCGGAAGCGATTTCCGCGAAAACATGTAGTTCAAGAAATCACCACTAGGTTACAATGGCGCTGCGTGAGGCTAAGAAGCATAACATCTAATACACCAGAAATGTGTGTGCGCCAAAATGTTATATTTGCATATAGCGACCGCCGGCTGTTAATGGGTTTAAAGAAAGGCACGAGATATTTCATGTCTTTTATGCAGTGAGTGAAAGCGCGATGAAACTCAGCCAACCGGAACGTGCGTTTGCTTAGGGTGCCTTACTCTCAAAGGAAATGATGCTACTGTGCTTCGGGAATTTTGGAGACAAAAAGAATTGCAATGAGGTCCACCGATACCAATTGCCCTCAGAAGAATGTTCATTCGTTTCGAGGAAACCGGATATCTAGAAGTATGACCAGGCAAAGGGCACAAACTAATGTATGCACAACAGGCTGAGGACGTTGCCACTGCAATTGTGGAGCGACTACTGGATAACGCAGTCGGTTCCATCAGTGTGCGTGAAGTTTCCTTGCAGTTGAATATCTCGTACACAACCGTGTAGAAAATTCGCCGTAAAATGCTGCATTTGTATCTTTATAACAGTTATTGTCCGGTGACATTCTTTGATGGAATGGAGATGGACGATGCGTGGCCGTAAAATGATCTTATGAGAGGACGAATCTGATTTCTACCTGAGTGGAACTGTGAGCACCCACAACTGTCGTATTTCGGCTGGAGAATATCTTCATGGATCCAACATATCTCTTTGCATTCGCCGAAATTCACAGGTTTGGTGTGGGTTCACAACAGCTGTTATCATCGGTTCATTCTTTCTCGAAGAACATCGTCGAACTGGGTCTATAACTTGTTCTGTTACAGCCAAGTTTTGTTTTATCAAAAGTACACTAGCGAGGGTGTCTTGATTCCATCAGTGTTATGCAAGATGGAGCCCCTCCTCATAGTGTACCATCTGCACATCATCTGCTGCGAAATTTTTTTATTGTGGATAGAGTGATTATTGGATCTTTTCGAACAAACTGGTCAGCTCGTTCACCAAAAACTGAAACCCTGTGAGTTTTTGTTGTGGGGGACACCTTAAGAGCATTGTATAGGTGGAAGCTCATTATGTTAATTAATGCTCATTGGCCAAACAACACTGGCTTCCAGCGCTGATGAAAATTCTCCACAGCAGGAAGGAAAACTATTTATAAGGTTCTTTTTGTCTGGAGACTATCTATCAACGAAGAATTGAAGACAGCCCGGCGTTCTTGCTCTCCCAACTTTACCATAAATCTTCTATTCAGGAGAGGGGAAGTAAAAATAATGGCAAGACAATTCCAAGCATGAATTCACTCTCAGGCTTGTTGAAAACTTAACAAAAACATTTAATCAAAAGTAATCGTTCCGGCAGCTATTGTTCCTTAACCTGAGTTCCTGCAACTGCAGTTCCACGAAAAAATGATCAGAGTTTCTATTCCTTACAGAATACTCTTTCCTGCTAATACTCGTTGCCCGTTCTTTTTCTATCACAGACGTGAAAGGTTTTTAATCGTCGTAACCTTCCGTTCGTCTCCCTTCCTTTGTTCCGGAAGCTATGCCTCGTGTTCTGTCCCGAACACGTGTCCTCTCAATTCGCTTTCTCCGTACGTCGTTACAGACCCACGTGTCTGCTTCCAACTACGATCGTTTTCCCCGTGCTATAGCTGGCACGTTCTATAACCAACCTTCCTTTTCCCAGCGCTGACACCCAGCACTGTCCAACCGTTCACAGCTCACGCTGTCCGTCGACCGTTCCCAGCTCTAAACCTCCGTCGACTGTCTTCGTTCCTGACTCCTATCCTGCAGTTTTTCCCCCGTGACTTCTCCTCGCCTCTGGTTGGCTTCTGCCTCCCTTGCCTGAGGCGCTCCTCTCCTTCCTAATCGAAGCACGCGAAGAGCGGGCGACACCCCCAGCTTCTCGGTGCCCTTACCCTGTTCTCCCTGACCTGTGTCTTCCGTCGCTGACCTTGGGCTATTCTCTCGTTGACCTCTAACTACCTCCTTCGTTGACCTCTAGCTCCCGTGTGCCCTGCAGCTTGCATTCTCCCTGGCCAGGAACAATAGCGGTGCTTCCGTGAATACAATCGTCATGACGAATGGGCACATCGGAATGTCGCCTGGTCTGGTACATTTCCACGTTTTACATCCGTTTCTAAATAATGCACATTGAAATAGTTGTTCTGAAATGTTTATATCTTGCCAGATCGATGGGATTTAATGTCCATCACGCAATTTACATAGGGGCGTAATTTCTCGCCCCTACAAGCATGATTTATTAAGCCAATGTGTCTAATTTGACAGCCTTGAATACATCATAGCACTCATGTGAGAAGCATCTCTGCGGACCATTTGGGTTCTACTGTTGAGCATTTTATCAGCGGGTGAAGTTTTTGGCGAATCAGAATGAAGGGCAAATTGAAAAATAACCACTGTAGTCTGCATTCAGTTCGGAATCACGGTACGCTGCAAATCAGCAATACAAAATGTATTGATCAGGCTTCTATCTGGTTCATTTATCTTGCAATTGCACTCTTACAAATCACCCCGTAACAGTGTAATTGTACCATTTTCCCATAGTTGTCCTTTTTTGAACTTTGTGTTTGAGGAAATCGGTTCTGCATTTTCCGAATAGTGTTTCTACTAAGTTTGATTGAATTTCGGCAGATTGGTGGCTCTTCGGATGCCTTGAAATAGGGATACTTTAATTATGATCATCCTGTATATTAAACTTACTCTGCAACAAATAGCAAACAACATTTTTTACTGTTATAAAAGTTTGAAGTTACATATGTCGTGAATGTTTTGGGGCAACTTCTTTATCTATATGTATATATCTTTTTCATTACTGCTCTAGATGAATGTAAGTGCATGCTAGTTTTCATTATATAGCTGCTGATAAATTCTATTTGAATGTACCACGGGAGAGCTTTAATTTTAATTATATTACGTAAATTGCACGTTAACAGTAGTAATTTTATATTTAGAGAGTAATTTTTATGGATACTTTGTTTAGGGTATTTTGGGGGTAAAGTGAAACTTTTCTTTAGGGTATTTAATTGCGACGAGTGTTAAAAAAATGGAAAACTTTGTATTTGAATGTGTATATTCTGATATGCCTTTCATCTGTGTTATCATTCTTTACTAGGTGTTCCGCTCATATTTGTGTCCACATGGGCGTTTCTTATGTCACGTGGTTTGAACACTCCCTGCTGGAGAGGTTATGGAAAATCTTCTTATGTGTGGATACTGACAGGCCCTATGCTCATAGCACTTTTGGTAAGAATTCATGATTTAATCCTGCCTGTTGTTAAATTAAATTTTGTTCAATGTGAATGAAAAGTTTTTTTTATTTAATGTATAGAACAAATCTATTAAAATTTATATATTTTATGTAACACTGGAAAACCTCTCCCCAAATTGGGAAGTCACCTTTTCTCTAGAAATAATAAAAAGCTCAAGACAAAGAGAAGACTGAGGTTTCTGGCGACGTTGATCGTCTCAGAAGGAAAGAGACAATAAAAATAACTTTCTTCTCAAGTCGGTATGTTAGATGCATTTCTCTGTTGCCGATGTGCATACGCCAGAAGAGTATTACTTTCTCTCATGTCTATCCGTTAGAATCATGTTGCTCCCACTCTCTCTCTCTGTCTGTACTCGTTTTAGCATAACTCTTTTTGGCACGTTATCCTACAAGCTAATAGTATGTTTTAGCATGTTATTCGTGTTATCGTACAGGTTAATGCATGAAAAAACAGAATGTTCTGATGTTGTTATAGATCTTCCCGTAGTTTGTCTGTGCATCTGTATCTCCATTTTCTGGAGGTGAATTGAACTAATTATTTTTGTTCTGAAAGACATATTCGTGGTTAAGATTTTTCATACAATTGTCATTTTTTCTAATCTATGATTTCTTCGACAATTATTTTAACTGCCAATTTATATATGGTCGCAGTGTCTCCCATTCTTTACTACTGATCCAAAAAAATATTGTTTCGTTATCATATATGCCAAGCTCAATTTTCAACTTCACAAACATCCCGCTAGGTAGAGTACATATTTATTTGTGTTCATAATAGTAGTTCCGTTGCTGAAAAAGGACTTCAAAAGTTCATTTGTATTGAGCGGACGTCAACCTCATGAAAATTATCCGTATATATTCTGATTTTTCGGATGCATATTTGTAAATATACGTTGCCTAACATTTTACGAGACCAGCTTACTTCTGTGGTAAGGTGATGAAATTACCACAATGACAGGTGGAAGTAAATAGAATGGAGGCATTTCTAGAATAAGACAACTGAAATGTATTAAACCAATTCTCCTTTTGCCAGATCCTTTTTCTAAAGTTAGTTAAAGAAAAAACAGGTGAGTCATTGTCTGTGTGAACGCAATGCATACACAATATTTGTTAAAATATTTCCCACAGATTCAGGGCGAAAATCCTTATTCTGAAGGAACTGGTCTCCCGATTTGCAACTGTCATATTCTTGTAATGTAGAAAATGGCGGTTGGTATATTTCAGTATTTCAGTTTGAGTGTGTCTTTCCGTACACACCAGTGATCCTGATACAGTGTGTATTTATATTTCTCACGATCTTTCTTTTATGGGTGACGTACCAAAAACATTCAGCTTGCGATCTGATTGAGGTAAACAAGAAAAACATTTCCCGCATATTTTCCAATTTTACCGAGATCACAGCACTCATCCTGGTCGTTCGAATGTATGTAAGTGTATTTACTACGACATCTGAATTCAACCATGACGGAGCAAAAAGTTTTGGCAGGTCCGATGGCGCACTGGTCTAAGTGTTGGCTTCTGACCATTCGTCCGAGATGGGTCTGAATTCGAATTCTGGGGGATGGATGGTCTGGTTTTCTTCCGGTATTGGCTCCTTCCCTGGAACCAGTAGATCGAAATTAAGGACCGGCAATTGCTTATATCCCATTGAGTTGCTCACAGTTAGTCTCCCCCCCCCCCCAAGAAAAATATTTTTTTTATAATACTGAGCCAAGATCTTTTGGTATAACAATTTCTCGATAAATGGCAGTAATGTATGTTCAAAAGAGAAAATGATATTGTCTGTCGATGAGAAGAATATCTCTATACAAAATGATACGTGGTGCCTGTGAAACATTATACATTAAACGCTCTGATATTTTTTTCGGGAAACAGGTTTATTAACCCCACGTCTATAGGATGATCAGAATTGTTAATTGATGCGCATGATATACATGTATGTATATTTATTTGCAAATATTAAAAGAGTAAAGGAAAAGTGTATCGTCCCGGTCAAGGTACTCAGAAGGAGGGGGTAGGTCCAAATGCCTTTGTTTCCATGCCGCCGGAGGGCTGTCTCATCACCCCCTTATAGCTTACAGGCCCGCGCACCGGATTTTGACGTCACTAGGGTAGTCCATAGTCGGAGAGACGGAGATGCTGGGACGCGTCTTTAACGTACACCAACGAAACAAGTCACGAGTTGTTTAGCGTTTCACTGCATTTAAATAAGGACTTCTGTGTTAGATTTTTTTAAATAACTGCAGAGTTTACACGTTTGTTTGATAATCTTCCAAAATACAGAAGAAAAAGAAATTACAGCGTTAATCTAGCGTAGCAATAATTTCGACGTAAAAGTATAAGCAAGATAGATTCGTCAACTTAATGAAATCATTACTGTCATTTCACTGGAAGTGATAAACCATTCCTGTAATCGAAATTATAAACAGTCGTCATAGTTTCACTTAAAGTTATAGTGTTGTCATAATTCACCAAATCATTCTTTTACTTGTGAACAAATCATTCTTGTATTTGAAAGATTACTTTGAGGGTCCATTACGAAGTACACCGTCGTTTCAAAAGATGTCAATTGACGAATTTAGGGAATCAGATTTTTCATTCATTACGAGCGTACGACTACGAAATATTGAGTAACAAAATAATAATTCCTTTAATGAAAATATATTTTCATATCAGACAGTAACTAAAAATTTATTTGCGATCTATGTTCACTAACATATATAAAAAAAAAAGGTTAAGAAGAAACTCTGAATTTTTTCCTGTGTGTTTTTAAATTATTACCAAAGGCTCAATAAAACACTTTAACATGCATACAGTGGCTTGCTGTTTGATCCACTGACTGCATCAAATAAATTAAGATTTTAAGAAAATCACGCAATTGTTGCATTATTAAATGTACAATAACGACATTTTAATGACGTAACAAGTTTTCGTAATTTTAGTACCATCTAGTTACATGTTTGGACGACTTCATTTTATTACGCAAATGTAAAATTTATAATTTTTGTCTTCCAGAGCACTATTTAAAAAACGTTTCCTTGTGAAGGTTTAAAACATCTGCATTAAGTTTATTAGTATCTTTAAACAAAACTATTCAGATCCAGAATATAAACATTACTTTTTATCTGGAAAAATACGAGTACTTATTGGCATAAATTTCCTGAAATTTGATTTTCAAGAAGTATTCAGGAAAACTACCAAAGTACAAATACATATGTTTGTGTAGTTCTTTGGGTATCACAAACACTATTTAAAAATTGGTTCGTTAGCTGTTCCTCGAATAATTTCAAAGACAAGTTGCATTCTAAGGAAATTGGGAATTTGTTCCAAAAAGATTTAAATAAAGTATATTTCCAGATAAGAATTGTATTTTTTGGAGAACCTGACAAACTCACATACAGTTATTGTACTGGATAAACCTGAACGACTGTTTTGGTACTATAAGATGTTTTTTTTTTTTAAAGATGTACATGTCTCATTATAAATTGACTAATTTGATGTACCATTTTCTCAGAACTATAAGAAGCAATGGCATAAAATTCTGCGCAAATGTTTTGTCATTACTAAAGCTATTGAAAGATTGTTTTTTCCTTATTTTATGATTTTGGGTTCAAAATACATTTCATGAAGGATTGGAAAAGTTTATCTCTATACAAAGATTGACACCCACCCCCACATTTGGAAGCACACGTTCCAGTAGTTATCGTATAATATGAGATATATTAGTTCCAGTTATTATAGCTGTAGCTTGTGAAGAAAAGGTGCCGGAAGTCTGGAAACAGATAAGTGATAAGTTTAGATGAATGAATAAAAAGACTGATCTCTCATTTTAAGCAGATGTTTTCAAAAAAAAAAAAAAAAATACGAGTACATATTTCTACTTGCATCTTAAAAGTCTTGTTTGTTTAGAACGTAGTTTCCACAATATGTGGATTCATGCCCATCCAGGTACTTTTTAACTTTTTTTCTTTTAAAAATGACAATATCCAGTGCTTGAAAATACCATGCCCTAGATGCCCGAGGCATGAAAATCATTGGCCTGGGCAGGTAAATAAAAAATCTAGTTGCCCACGTTGGGCAACTAAATTTTAAAATAAAAAAGTTTGTAATACACTGCCGGACAATTGCTAAGGACGGATGACAATAGCAACGATAGAAACCATAAAATGGAAGGCAGGAAAATGTGGAAATTAGCATAAGTGCGGAATACAGTGAGACGTGTTGTGCGTATGCAAATTTTGGATTGCCGAACTTGTTCGTGACATCAAAGCGCTGATAAGAGATATAAAGGATTTGACGCGTATTGATCGCTGTTGTTCAAACGCAAAGTTGAAAGGGAAAGAATCAATTGACGAACTTGCAATTTTCAGTATGTCTTCTCGACATCACCTAGATGATTTTACGCGTGGCCGTATTATTGGCAAGATTGAAGAAGGACGAAAAATAACAGATGTTGCCAGGGAGTTCGACGTCAGCCACAGTGTTGTTTCAAGGCTTTGGAAATCATTTCAAACAAATGGAGAGTGTAGCAAATGTCACGGGGGAGGTCGTGTTCGCAGTACGACACCTGCAGAAGATCGGTACATAGTGCTATCAACAAAAAGACACCGTCGCAGCACAGCTATTGAGGTAGCAAATCAGTTTATGGCTGCTACTGGCAAGCGGATCTCCCGAAAAACTGTCGCCAGACGTTTGCATGAAGGAGGACTATACGCCCGCCGTCCTGTTGTGTGCATTCCATTGTCCAGACGTCGCCGTACCGCCCGTTTGCAATGGTGCCATTAACATCGCAATTGGACTGATAACGACTGGTCTGCTGTCCTCTTCTCAGATGAGAGTAGATACAGTCTATCGTCTGATTGTCGACGACAACTGATCTGGCGTGATAGTGGTACTGCATATTGTCCAGCAAACATACAGGAAAGGGACCGATATCCGACATGTAGTGTCATGGTATGGGCTGGCATCATGATCAATGGCCGTACGTCCCTCTATGTGCTTCCAACTGGGACTATGACTGGCCAACGATACATTAATGATGTTCTGCTACCTCATGTTCGCATGTTCCGTGGTGCTGTCGGTGATAGATTCATTTTCATGGACGACAACGCAACATGTCATCGAACAGTCGCTGTCCAAGAGTGTCTTGAGAGCGAGGATATTCAACGCCTCGTATGGCCAGCACGTTCTCCAGATGTGAATCCCATTGAAAATGTGTGGGATGCTTTGGGGAGGAGTCTTGCTGGTCGCCAATGCCCTCCAATAAACAAGGACACCGTCATCCGTGCACTGACAGAGGAATGGGATAATTACCCGAACAGCTGCTTGATAATGTTGTGCAAAGCATGACACGACATGTGGAATCTTGCATCGCCCTCCATGGTGGCCATATCCCGTATTGACATCTTACGCCGGAACGCCTGCGGACGGTAATTGCAGTTTTTTCACGTTTACGTATTCTGCACAAAATGGCCTGTTTGTCCCTTGAACACGTTCCAAAGCCTTCTGGATTTCAGAGCACAATAAATTGTCTTTCTTGTAATGTCCTGGCATTCTGACATTATTTTATTTCACTTGGCACCCAACCACACTTACTTTTTTATGCGCTATATAGCCGTTTATGATCCGTCCTTAGCAATTGTCCAGCAGTGTATAATTTTCTACTACACAGGAAAAAAGACAGCGATCTCATGTCGTGTTTCATTTCATTCTTAATTACCGAAAGTTTTATTATTTTTACGAAGTACCAAGGAAAGAGCAAAATCACATCTCTAATTATATTATGCTTTACGACCAGAAATTGAAACCATATGTAGTTTTGCTCCACATACTGTTCATGTTCAGCGACGGGATGCATGCCTTAGGTCTACAAAAGATTTCCACTTACCCGGGAGTTCTTGATCTCTTTAAAATTTACCCGCTTGATTGAAGTAATCCATATTATTAGGAGATCCTCGTTAGTAGGGAATTTGAATACCCCGACAATTTTCAGAGAAAAATAAGCAAATAATAACACGTTGTGCATAATATAATAGGTGGTCCATCAATATAACATGTAGTTGATCGTCATAATTACCGCGACAGTGGGGTACACTGCATCTAAACGGCATAATGAATTTTCTTCTGAAGCTGTTTGTCCTAAAAATATTTATGAGAACAAAGAGAGGACAGCTTAGTTGAAAACCAACGACAGCCACGCACATTGACAGTGAGGCTTATGCACTATACAGCGAGCGAGCGAGCTCGACCGTTCGACTACCCGCTACAGATTATCAGACTACTATCTCCTACGTCACCCAGCTTCCGGTATTCGGTGCGCGGGCCTGTAAGCTATAAGAGAGGGATGACTGTCTGCCTACGAGCTGGAATGTGACGTCACAGTGGCCATAAATGATCTCTCGAGGAAGTTCGAGGTCATTCGGAGCTTGTGCTGTAGTGTCGATTACTCGCTGCACGAGGGACACGTCTCTTCCACTGTTAGGAGGAATTTTTTTTTAAAAAAAAGGGCAAAAAGATCGAGGTCATTCGGAGCTTGTGCTGTACCAGATTCGATGTATATTTTAAAACGCAATTGTAATTACTCCTCAGGAAATGAACAACGAAACAGAAATATTTTTTCGATGAATATTAATATTTTCAAAAATAAAATTCAGCCTGTGATTTAAAAAAATATCCACAAATATTTTATTTTCAAACGTACATAAAAATATGAAAAATTAGCGGGGTTACTCAAGCAAAGAACAAGAAGCGCAAAACAAATCTTCTCTTACACACTGGTGTGCAAAAATTAAGAACAAAGAGGAGAAATTAGCATAACAGCGGAACGAGCAGACAGAACGAACCGAAAGACCACTCAGGAGATAGACTAGGGTCCGGTACGGTCTGGCATGCGCATATATGCAGCATGACGTAAGGGGGGGGAAGTGTCGGAAGGGTATAAAGCACACGGGCGGTGTACACTCAGCAATTCGGTGAAAGCTATTGCACGGTGTACATCGGTTTGAACGACGTCGAGTTGCTGCCACCGTGTGATATGGCCAACGGGCAATCCAGTAGACAACATCTGGATGACTTTAACCAAGGTCGCGTCATTGGGAAGAAGGTCGAAGTGTGATTAGTGTGGCCGAGGACTTCGGGATCGCTCACAGCATCGTTTCACGAGCTTGGAGAGCATTTTAAACGACAGGAACAGCTGTCCGAGAGTTTAGCAGTGGTCGTCCACGAGCAACCACGGCGGCGGACGACCTGTATATTGTTCTATAGGCGAGAAGAGCCAGACGGCAGACAGCGGGAGAAATCGCAAAGCACATGCAACAGACAACTGGACGTCCGTTATCGCGTTTTACCGTAGCCAGGAGGCTGCACAAATGTGGTCTATTTGCACGACGACCAGTACGGTGTATGCCATTAACGCCTGCTCATCGGAGACGGCGGTTTCTGTGGTGCCAGGAACACAAGAACTGGACACATCAGCAATGGGATCGAGTTCTCTTTACGGATGAGAGCCGATTTAATCTGACGAGCGATTCTGGACATATACACATCTTCAGATAGCAGGGAACACGCAATCACACCTCCAACATCATCGAAAGGGACCAGTTTGGAGGTGGTGGTGATCTCGTTTGGGGCGGTATCATGCTTGGTAGCCGTATTGACCTCCACGTCTTCCAAGGAGGTTCAGTCACTGGTGTCCGCTATTGTACCGAGTTTCTCCTGCCTCACATGCGTCTGTTTAGAGGTGCTGTGGGTCCTGAGTTTCTCTTCATGGACGACAACGCTACACCTCATCGTACAGTGGCTGTCGCAGAGCTGTTGGAGAGTGAAGATATTGAACGAATGGATTGGCCAGCAAGGTCCCTGGACCTAAATCCAATCGATCACGTGTGGGACCTTCTCGGGAGACGCTTGGCAGCACGTCACCAGTTGCCAGCAACGATTCGGCAGCTGCGATTGGCACTACAAGAGGAATGGGCTGCGATGCCTCAACAGCTCCTTGACAACCTCGTCCTCAGCATGGACAGACGTTGTAAATCCTGCGCACGCAGCCAGGGGTGATCATATCCCCTACTAAAGACTGGATTTTTTCTTGGCAGCCGCCTGTCACATGGACGTTTATGTCTTCTGTTCAGTTGTGCTCGAAGCTACCTTTTCAATAAAGTGCCTTTGTATCCTTTGGATTCCTTGTTTGGACGGTTTTGCTCACTTGTCCCATATTCTTACATCTTGGGGATCGTATGGTACGATTTGAGTCGATGTGGAGCACTTCTGCACGACGTTACATTCGAAAAACCGTCTCGTCCTTAATTTTTGCACGCCAGTGTATATATAAAACCGACTCTGTGTGTGTTTGTCGGTCTGATTTCACATAGAATTAGATGACCAAGAAGAGACGAAATTTGTTATGAAGGTACCTGTAGACATCTTCTAGTGCACCTCGAAGCGATTTTTTTTTAATTTGAATTTGATTTTTAGTTATTTAATGTTACGCGTTTCTACGCGATCTGAGTTTGTCTTTCCGCTTTGTTGACATCAACCTGATCACACCGAACGTTAAGGCGTGGTGCAGAAAAGTAGTTCACCATAAATTTTAGGCGTTTCTTTTTTAGAATTCCGTTACGACTATTTTCATTCGTAAATACATTTATCACGCCCTTTTTCATAAGCGTTGTTTGCCGATTGTTTCATGACCTTGAGGGCGCAGAAGCAAAAAAAAAATAGAACGTTGTTTATCAATCTGTGTTATTAATTCAAAAGTATCATACGTCAGAAGGTCATCATACTGTGACGACGTTGTGAGCTAGAAAATAGAACGTTGTTTTAACGTAATTCTAAAAACAAAATGGCTCAAAATTACTGTGAACTACTTATCTTCGCGCCTTCGCGTTGGGTGTGATCAGGTCGCATGTAAAGAAAGCGGTAAAGAAAGCGGAAAGGCACATGTTTTTCGTTAAGCGTTGTTTGCCAATTGCATTATGGCCTTGAAGGCGGAGATGAAAAAAAAGAAAATAGAACGTTGTTTTTCAATCTCCGTTATTAATTCAAAAGTGTCATACGTCAGAAGGTCATCACTAGCCCGTCACCGACGGGAACAACAGGCTAGTAGATAAATGAAGGCGCTAGAGATTATAGGTTTCTGTATTTTTATTCATTTTATTTTTGATAATTGTTTTAAACATTTACCACATATCACGAGAACATATATAACAAATTACGGGGCTGAAAATCCAGCTTCTTACCAAATGAGCAATGCTGTATATGGGAAAAAAGTTTTTATTTATTTTGCTATTTATTAATATTTTGGAAATAAATCGCTCTGGCCTCATAATGTGGAGCTTGGTCCACCTTATGAGGCCAAACCGACTATTTAATTAAACAGGATGAAAAATATTGGGTGGGCAGTCTTCCCCCCCCCCTCAGTAGTCGGCCCCTATGGATGTTACATTCCATGTTTTCCCATCAGATAGAGATTTATTGAAGCAATGGGTAGCGAAATACTGTCGAAAGGATGTATTCGACGCAAAGAAGCTCGAATGTGTTCAGAACATTTTCATGCCTCGAACTACGAGCGGGATTGTAGATATGAATTGCTGAACTTGCCTCCCAGAAAAAAAAAACTGAGAAAAAATGCCATGCCTACAGAAATATACCTTATCAGATGGAGAAGCAAACTTCTGTTCGAAGTGAGCGGTTTAAAACCAGAGAGGTCCGAAAACATAGATCGAAATGATATTAGATCGAATGAAAGTATATCTCCTATTAAACGTCAAATCACATCAGGTCACAATGAAAGTGACAGCATTCCTGACCAGCATTCATCACCGTCAATTTTTTGTGAGAAGTGCGAATGTCTGAACAAAAATATTTATAATGCAACTGAAGAGTGAAAATAATTCTCTTTCTACGGGAAGAATTATAAAAATAGTGAATGTTGGTCAGGAAATGCTATCAGTTTGTTTTTTTGTTTTTTTACTGAAAATAATTCTTTTTTTTTTTATCTACGGGAAGAGTTATCAGACAGCTGGTAATTGTAAAACAACGCTCTTTCCTCGAGAGAAGAAGCCAGATGGAGCAGCCATGAAAGCGGAAATTAATATTTTGAAATGCAAATGCAAGAATGGAAATTTACTGAGCAACAGTGAACGGTGCCTAGCTATCAGAAATTTATTTGGCCATTGTTTCACTGATGTGCAAATTCAAACTCTTGTGTCAGAAACGAGACCAGCAAAATGGAATGAACAAGAAATAAGTCAAGCACTTATCTTTCATGCTATTTCTCGGAAAGCATATCTTTTCATCGAAAATAAAATGTACGTAAATCTTCCAAGCATTTACTCTCTGAAACAGTGGAGTGGTAAATTTATATTTACCGATGGTTTAATTGAGTCCGTTTTAAAGATGATGAAAATGGATGCTACTCACCTTACCGAATTCGACATCTATTTTATCTTTTGATGAAATGAGCGTTAAATCCAGATATTGATAGGATACTGCTGCAGAAAAAAATTTTAGGACCGCATAGAAACGTTTTAGTTGTTATGCTGAGAGGTTTTTGCAAAGCTTGGAAATAGCCCATATATTATTTTTTTGGTAAGCAGATGGTTCAAGAGCTATTAACTGACATAATTCGAGCCGGGTTATTTAGTGCACGGAGTGGTATCTGATCTTGGGAAGGCGGCGGATATCAAGGTTTGGCGGCAGCTTGGAATAACCCAAATATCGTCTTCTTTTCCAAATCCAGTAGACGAAAATCAAAAAATATGGATGTTTGCCGATGTGCCCCATCTAATTAAACTTCTCCGAAATCATATACTAGATCACGGAATGCACTTGCATCGTGAAACAACCATCACTCGCCAGATATTTGACTTTTTACGGCAACGTAATAGCTCAGAATTAAAGGTGCTTCATAAAATGAAATGGATTCACACAAATGTAAAAGGCAACATGAGACAGAGAGTTAGCATAGCGGTCGAGATGCTATCTAACAGCGTAAGCAGAGCTGTAGAGTATTTGTTTTCCTGAAAAAAAAATAGCTAATTTTATAAAATTGGTAAGTGACTTTCGACGTAACAAACTGTATGTAGATTACCCAGCTCAAAAGAGTCATTATAGTGTGCTTTGGGGGGGGGGGGGAAGATTCTGTGTGGCTGGTATCCATAGCATCGTTAAAACGTTTGCATTCCTGCTCAGCAAAAAATAACATACATCTTATGTAAAAGACTAAACCAAGACGTGAATCTTTTTTCGCAGATAAGAGAATTGGATCGTTTTATGACCACCCGCTACCCACAGAAGTAAAAAATAGATTGGAACTACTGCTGTTCAGCTTTAAATTGCCACCACCTTCATCCCCCAATTAAGTGCCGAAAATTGTTCAAACATGCAGTATTTAAGTAGTTCCTTTTTCAGCAAACTCACAGACATGCAAGCTGAAAATGATTCCAGAAAACTAATGGAAATCAGACAAATTATTTGTGATTACGATGGTGCCCAAACTGCAGGCAAAGCGTCCGGTAACAGCGATAACATGCAGCATATCCATGTTTATTCATACGAGGGCTTCAGGTATTTAGCTGGTTATGTAGCGTTTAAAACTCAGACACATCGACAGACCTTTGAAAAACCCTGCATCAGAACTAAATTATACACTCAAGAGCAATTGAATTAGAAATACCTGTCTAGTAACGTGTAGCACCACCTTTCGCCCTGTTGATGGCGGCGATTCGTCTCGGTAAGTACTCTACAAGACACTGGAAGCGTTGGGAAGCCATACGGATCCACGACCCCTGAACAAGCTCTCACAGTTCACGAACATTTAATGGAGGGGGTCAGAGCCTGGAACATCTCTCTCGATGGCATCCCAGATGTGCTCGACGGGATTGAGGTCAGGTGACCTAGCTGGCCGAAGAAGTGCGGTCACGTCGGTAGAGTGTTCATCCAACCATTCGGATACAATTCGGGAGCAATGGCACGGTGCCTTGTCTTGTTGCAGGATGAGGTCCCCAGTGGGATGTTGAAGACGCACAAACGGGAGCAAATGGTCGTCCAAGATATCCCGGTAACGTTGACATGTGAGGGACGATGTCACACGTACCAGGGGTCCCACTTTAGTCCACGTAAACAGTCCTCAGACGAGAATGCCACCCCCACCAGCTTGAAGAGTACCCTGCTGTCAAGAAGGATCCATCGCTTCATGTGGTTTACGCCGTACTCGTATCCTGCCATCTGCATTTACCAATGTGAATCTCGACTCATCAGTCCAGGCAACATTTTTCCACATGTCTAGGGTCCAGTGGCGATGTTCCTGCGCCCATGCTAATCTTTGCACCCTGTGATGTGCGGTCAGCAGAGGTACCCTCGTAGGACGATGGCTTCTGTACCCCATAGCGAGGAGATGGTTCTGGATGGTGTGGCTCCTTACACGTTTTTGTGCTCCAGCGTTAAATTGCCGAGTGATTTCTTGCAATGTGGCCCGTCTATCCGCTGTTACAATGCGAGCTAGCCGACGATGACCTCGCTTATTCACACGCTGTTGTCCACGGCAGTTGGCCTTTGCAGAGATGGTTTTACCGGATTCGATGTACTCACGGTGCACCCGTGATACAGTGGCTCGTGAAAATCCCAGTGCCTGCACGACTTCCGAGATGGAATGACCCATTCTTCAGGCCCGCCAATTTGCCCACGATCAAATGCGCTTAGATCCTTCGTCTTACCCATACTGCGGCCGACTATTACTGATTCCCGTCGCATCACTCCTTATATTGTCGGATCGCTGCATACGGCATGTCGTTTCCGTTTAGAGGGCCGCCCACAGCGCCACATTTGCATAACGCCAGCTGTTTCTAATTCAATTGCTCTTCAGTGTACATACATATCACCTTCGTGATATGTCTGTATAGTTTATCATCTTCGTGGAATCGAACACCGAGTCGCGGTGGTTTTATTGAACCAACAACTGAATGATTTGAAACAGTTCGTGAACTGGAAAATGAATTTCAGTGTTTTAATGGAAAAGAAACTGTTCATAAATCTTGTGGCGTTATAGAAAACCTGGAAGAAAGCCTCTGTAACAAGTTCCCCTCTGCGCTACGATCAGCCATAATGCTATATGTCCGCATTCGGAAATTTATAAGAATCAGACGCTTAAATAACCAAAAGTCGAAACCCTCCAAACGGACGGAATTAAAGAAAAATAAGAAATGGAGAAAGTCTTCAATAAATGGTGTAGCTTACTGAACCAAATAACTTTCTGTTTGAAGTGTTTATTCAATGCATGCCATAAAGAAAATTTATAATTTGTTGTTATTATAAAGATGTAAGACGGAAGTTTTATTCTTCATGCTAGAATTATGTTTCTGAGTTATCAAAAAAATATCTTTCGTAGAATAAGCATCGAACAGTATTCACGTCATATTCCCGTTTTTGCCCAGTATATATTTTTACTCTGTTTTGAGGAATAGTTGAGTGTTTGTACTGTTTTTACTTAAAAATTATTTATTCAAAACTTGCGCTGTTATGTATTTGATTGAAAATTCCCAAAGCATACAAAACTTTCTCGTTGTGGCTCCGTGCGCGTTACAACTTAACTTATGGCCGCCGTGATGTCACAGCTCTACCAAGAGAAGCAAGATGACGGACTGCGCGGTTGTGATGGGCCTACCTCTCCTCCTTCTAAGTACCTTGTTGAGTGGTCTGAAGCACTGGCTTCTGACCATTCGTCCGAAAGGGCACCAGGTTCGATTCCCTGATAAGGTGGTAGGTTTGGGCAATAGCGCTGGCTCCGTCCCTTTCCTGTAACCAGTGGCCTAAGATTAGGTGCAGCTTTTAGAGCTGCGGATAGAGGTCAATAATCTCCGACCAAACATTTTTTTTTAAAAGCAGAAGTTTCGTTTCTAAATTTCTATGCCGCCCCAGTGGCGCAATGGTCTAAGCGCTGGCTTCTGACTATTCGTCCGAGATAGGTCAGGGTTTCTAAATTCCGCAGAGGTATGTCTGTTGTTTTTGTCTTACGACACTGGCTACCTTCCTTCGCTTGAACCAGTGGTTCTAAATTAGGGACGAGCGGCTGAGCCCATCGACATGCTCAAGGTGGTCATTAAACGTTCAAAGACAAAACTTCTACTTTCTCAATTTTAGATATACATAACACGGTTCACCATATACGAATATATATTACATCCTCCGTACGGAGTTTCAAACATAAAACATAGCAAAAGTACTCAAGAAAATTTTAGATTTATAAAAAAATCCCTTTAAAAAACTATCATTTCCATCACCGTACAGCACGATTGTTATGTTCTGAAAGGCGCCCCCGCTTCAATGAACTTCGGCTGACTTATGCTCACTGTTTTTAGTAGCGTTGTTTTGCGATGTAATGAGAAAGTATTTTTTGCTGTTGTACATCTGTGCATGTAAATTTAGGGTCCCCCAAAGGGAATGTTCCCTTCTTCTTCTTCCGGTGGTGGTTTCCTTGTCAAACGCAGTTGTATAAGTGAAATTAGAGGTAATCATTGTTTGCCGAACGCGGAAAATCTGCACTGTCTGCCAAGAATTCTCCACCAGCAGAATTTCGTCATTTTTTACTTGAACAGTATGGCGTTGTCGACCCAGCTCGCGATTCTTTTTGCACGTCTTCCAGCCCCTTGCCTTCACTGCATATCACTCTCAATACACCTGTGTTATGTGGCTAAATTACTGTGTTGTGGTATTATATTGCATAATATTGTTTGTTTCATAGTTTGCTGAACTAAAACGTTGTATACTTAAAAGTAAAAGTTAAGAAAAAGCTATAAATCTAGGTGAAGCAAAGATAAGTCACAAAATAAAGACATTAGGTGAAATATTAAGATTTTAGATTATTTGTGCAGCAGAAAGAAAGCAGCAGCGGTCGTCACCATTTCCATTTATTACGACAGAATTTAAGGGCTGGCTTTGCAGTTTAGCGATACTGGCTTATGGTGTGCCGCTAGGTATGTTTTCGAATTTAGATTGAAACTTGAATCTTGTGTTCACCGTGTAGTTCCGGCTGTTTACTCCTGTGAAATTTGTGACTTAGTTAGGGATGAGTGACTCATGCCATCGCAGTCAGTCGTATAACTAAACACGGATAACCTTGCATTCAAATTTTAATTTAATGCCTAACTTTCAGCTAACTTATTATTTCAGTATCGAAATTTCCTATGATTTTTACATAAATGTTTGGTTATTGAATACCTGCATTAATATCATCACAGGATATTAAAGATTTTACTATGTACGTTAATGACTTTATTCCTCCTGACGGTATCTATCTTAGTGTGGCTGAGCCGCTTTCGTTTTATGTTAATATTTGCTCGTAGGGTCACGGAGGTAAGAAAGGTATCCATGGAGTAGGAATACGACTCTAAGAGATACCTGGGAGAAGAAAATTCCTTCATAAATCCCAGACAGTGAGTGGCCTAGTGGTTAGGGCTACAGCCTTCCGACCATATAGTCGCAGATTCGATCCTAGTACATTGAAAAGTTTTCAAATTTGTGAGTCACTTTAAACCCCTCAATACGCGCTGTGCCTCGGATGGGCGCCTTGACCCCGAGTTTTTGAAATCCCAGTTAGAAATAAAGTTATCTTTTCCTTCCCCCTATTCTCTCTCCCTCGATGAGCTTGTTGTGATGTCATATCCTGTTCTTCCAAACTAAGTCGGCTTGCACCTTCAATTTGGCGCTCCTGCCTTGGCACTGGGATTTTTGAGATATCCCCCCGATAAAAATAAGATTGTCTGTTCATTCCCTTCTTGTTTTTTTTTCTTCCTCGATATGGTCGTTTTGATGCTATATTCTGCTACTCCCAACTATATATGCTCGCATCTTCAATCTTGCACTCCTGCTGCTCTAACCTACATACTCTATCGTATCGAAGCCTTTAACGCTCTAAGCGGCCGATGAATCTGAACTAAATGTTGCTCAAACCTCTCCACGCTTACCAAACAGAAATATTCACATAGCGTTCCGGTTTTACGAAAGCTTCCGCACAACAATTTCTTTTCCCCTCTCACCTGATCAACACTGACGACGAACCTGTCACTATTGATAGGTATCCCGCTAGTCTACAGTGATGTTCATCCCACTACTACTTAATGATTGTCCATGGTGATTGGTATCCCACTAGTCCTTTCTTGGTGAAAGGCGTTTAAAGTTCTTTATTCTCTCTGTTCCATAACCTAAGACATGACCGAGGCATCATACAACTGGGTAATAACAAGTGACTTAAACATCTTCTCTCTCCTTTCTTAGGTTTTTCGTCATTGTTGCAGCCCCTGTAAAGAATAATCCAGTCAAAAAGGATTAGCGTCAATCATCTCCATAAATATCCACTTATAACGAAGTAAATATCTCCGTCATTACTATCCGCGCCAGGATCCGAACCCGGATTCCCTCATTCCGGAATAAGTCACTCTACCAATTGAGCTACGCGGACGTTTGTTCTGATTCCTATCTGCCTTTATGTCGTGTGCGTCCTGCTGGCAGGTACGTCACATCTCCTGGTACGTTACATCATCTCCCCCTTATTTTTTTTTTTTCGAAGTGCTGGAGAAGGGATTCTCTTATCTTTCCTATCTCGCGGTGTGGAAATAACATCACACCATTGCGAGATTTTGAACGGTCGGGTCATCCGGATAGTTCGGGCACCATTATAACGAAGTAAATTTCTCCGTCATTTCTGTCCACGCCAGGATTCGAACCCGGATCCCCTCATTCCGGAATAAGTCACTCTACTAATTGAGCTACGCGGACGTTTGTTCTGATTCCTATCTGCCTTTATGTCGTGTGCGTCCTACTGGCAGGTACGTCACATCTCCTGGTACGTTACACACTTTGAATAACATAGCTAAACGGTAAAGCAAATCTTTCTCATGTACGCAAGTTTACTCGTTCCAACCACTTTCGGTCCCCTTCTTAGACCGTAAATATATCTATGAAAGCTGATTTCAAACCATTTTCCTAACCCCGAGTTAATTCGTTTCCAGCCGGTTAAAGGGCTAAACTTAAAATAATGTAACTTCGTTTCTGATGCGCAACACAAAAGTCCCATGGGACATTGGTATTTGCGTTTAAACCTCACCTTTGCGTGTAAACACTACGAGAGATTTTTTCTTTCCCTCTCTACACACCTTGTGGGTGGAGGACAGAGAATTTCCTATTAGCTAGCCTTACTGATCATGCAATGGCTCTGATTCAGATAACTGCAATAATTATGTTGTTTATTGCAAAATGCAGAAGGCAATAAGAAAGTAGTGCACTATTTCCCCCAAGAATACCAAAAAATAGCGAAAATAGAGTACACTAAATTGTGTCCCTCAATCTTCCGTTTAGCTGTAGGGTTTTAGTGAAGATGGATTAAATATTTCTAATTGTTCATGGTACAACTGACAACCAACATAATTTCACTGTAAAACACTGTTCTTACTAAAGCGTAACCCTGCTGCAGCAGCTGGCTTCACTGCATATATTGCTGAAAGGTTCCGCATACATCTATACATTAACATCTTGTTCCGGAAAGCTTAATTAAATACATATGCAAGAGCTAATTAGACACTGAATAAAAATTTCCAGGTGAACTGAAAATTCTTACTTCCCATGTCCACCAATTCTTTGCTGGTCCCTTGTAGGCACATGTAAGTCAGAACATAACTTCAATTCTTAATCAAGCAACCATCGCTTCAACATTAGAATAAATCAAATGCTCGTAACATTCAGCGTGAGTCACTCAAATCAAGCTCAAAAAACCAACTCTCCCCGTATAAATCAACTCTCACCAGTCCCACTGATACAATTCAACACATCCCTCTTGCCGATGGCATACGTCATTCTCTTGACCTGTCGCCAAGTTGCGAAAACAGTAATTCTCCGAGAGAGAATATGTAGCGTTAAGCTTAGACAATGCTTAATGAGAATAAGCCAAAATTTACATAAAACTGGAACAAAAAAAAAGGAAGTTTAAATTAGAGTATGTACGCGTTACAAATCTTAAATGATAAAAATTTTCTAAAAATCTGCGGAAAGATCAGTATTGATGTCTGGAACTTTGGAAATTTGTTTCAAGAAAATATACAGCGTAATAATCAATGAAAGCACCGAATTTTCGATACCCTTGGAAGTAGTGAGTCAAGATGGATTATCTTCAGAAAAAACCTAAATTTACGTCCATGTTATGTGATGCAGTATGGCACATAACAAAACTGTCAACACAACACAGGCTTATAATGCAAAATAATGCGATTTCGATACTAAATACAAGTCCAATGAAAATTAATATCACGCAAGTCTATGCACCAACAGCCGACGACCAAAAATTAAAACGCTGCTTCGGTGGCCCATTGGTTTGAGGCGCGGACATCTGACCAGTTGTTTAAGATGGGCCGGACTCGAGTCCTGGATAGGGCATGGTATGCACATATTCCTGATGGCACTGGGTCTGGTATGCCCAGTGCCATCAAGCAAGTGGAATCGGTGGTCCCAAATTAGTAACGGATGGCTACTTACAGGTTTTTTTTTTTTTTTTTTTTTTTTTTTTTTTTGATTGAAGGTTTAACGACCACCGTGAGCAACTCAATGGGCTATAAGCAGTCGCCCGTCCCTAATTTAGGGTCACTGGTTCCAGGGAAGGGAGAGAGCCAGTGCCGTAAGACAAACACAACATCCATGCCTGACCGGGATTCGAACCCGGACCCCTTACGGACGAATGATCAGAGGCCAGCGCCTTAGACCACTGCGCCACCGGGGCGGCACTTACAGGTTTCGACGCTCACGGTGGTCGTTAAACCCCACAATAAATACGAAAATTAAGAACTCTATGAGGATTTTGAAAAAGCTCTCAGGAGAATAAAGCTACAAGTTGATAGCTTTTGTAATCGTTGACATCAATACTATACAGTGCAGAAGAAGAGAAGCCCGTGTCGTCGGTCACTTTAGACAGGAATAAGAAATGAAAGGAAAGACAGGCAAATTTGATTTTATGCAAAGCAATATTTGGTAATTGATTGGTAATTGCGAACCTGTGTAACGATACGCTTCCTATAGAGGCCTTTGTACAGGAAATCCCAGCGGATACCAAGAATAAATAATTTAAAATTGAACTGACTACGTTTTAATATATCAAACATATTACTGCGACGCCCCAGGGAAGCTTTCATATTAATTTAATGATAGCACTGAAAGACGACCTGAACATCCCCGGACGCCACAGACAACATCAATGGAATTTAGGCAAATTAGACTTGCGAGATTCATAACCAGCCAGAGTCTGCATTTGAAAAGGGCATGCACTTAACCTTGCCAAAAAAAATATAATTTACTAGGATCTACAAATGAGTTGCGAGGATTACTGGCACAATCCACACTTCAATTCATGGTACAAATATTTACATAATTTATAAAGACGGCGTTTTGATATTCACAGGTCGTTGCGACCAACATAATAATTTCTAGTAGATCACAATTCCGAAACAGTCAATTGACCGTTCTGTCACATGTATACTGCACACCTGGTTCTATCCTGGCTACAAGGCGCTCGAGATATTAAGCATAAGCAAAAATAACACCTACAGTATTTATTTTTTGTGATCTGCTGTAGTAATTCGATTGAGTACTGGTCACTAACAAGATTTATTAATTAACTCTTTAAGTGATGCACATGGGAGTTTTTCTTCTTCTTAGGTAGTTGCTTGCCCCCATGGCCATATGTTACATGCAGCTTGTCCGGCACAACACAAGCACGTGTGGAGACCCTGGACAAGGTGAGAGTGTCACTTTGTGACTCCTCTTTTGCTCTTCTTTTTCTGGATGTGCCCAGATATAAGGAGAGAATGGCCTCAGCAATCACCTGTCGCTCTTCCGGGTAATCGTGCTGGTCACTCCTTGTACGCAAGAACTCAAGTATATCATTATCGTTGATTCTCCGGGTTTGCAGCGAGCGAAAGATTCTCTTCTGTATCTTTAGTTTACTGGGCTGAGGACATCATCAGATTCTCTCTCAAGTCTCGGGACAACAACTAAAACTGACCCCGGCTTCCAGCGCACACAAGAGCCTAGGGGTACTTGAGATTACATTTGCCTCCTTTTCCATAACTTCCTCTGCAAGTGGTGCAACTCGCGCAAATATCAACCCCTCGAAATCCTCTTTCAGACTTGTACGTTAACCTGAAGAACTCTTTCTCTTGAAACATGGTGTAGCTTAGATATCTTGTTGTAACCGGCTCTGATTTACGGTTCTATTTTCTCCTTCCAGGACCACTTCGAAGGCGTTTATGCCCTTGCTTCCCCAGTTGCCTTAAGTGGGTAAAGCTTTCTTTCCATTTTTACCCCAACAGAGCCCTCCAATTAATTAGGCTTTTATTAACCGGTCTGATTGGGCACGTCCTTTAGATTTAAAAATAACCGAGTTCAGATCATAACAATATATGATAAGTTGAACTAAGGTATATCCGGAATCAGTTTGCTGTTCCGATCATAACCGTTTTGTCCGAACTTAAATCTTAAATTAAAGATAATAACGAAAGAATGGTAATTTTACTGAACACTGGAGCTTTCAAAAGCAGAAGTATTGCCAAGAAAATTAACTCTGAGATAGTGGAAGCTTTAATTTAAAATGACTTATCAAATCCCCAATCACATAAAGCATTAAACCCTGTGGCAAAATCTCGCGTCAGTTGCCCTAGAGACATTTGGGAACATTTCTGGATACAGACAAAATGAAGAAAAAAATAAAACTTGGATGTGTAATGAAATTTTAGTTCTAATGCACGAAAAGGAAGAAATAGAAAAAGATATAAACTCTACGACTTACATATGGCATAAACAGATCGGAAAAGAAATGTTTAAAGCAAAAGAGGAGAGCCTAACAGCTAAGTGCACCAAATGGAACAATTCCGGAAAAAAGTGACAATACAAAAGAACTCCATAAAACAATCAAGGGTTTCACAAAAACGTATTCACTCAAAGCGGAATGCGTGCAAAACATGGAAGGCATAACGACAAGGGACAAAAAAGAGATCAAGACCTCATGGAAGGATTACATCAAATCTCTCAACAATGATCAAGTGGAGAACTGGAATTAATTGACTACGACCAAACATGTAAGATACACCATTAAATGTTTTAAAGAATGGAATGCAAATGGTCCAGATAAAATCGCAGTTTAAAAGTACGGCAATAAAGAATATAAAGCACTAAACAAAATTCTTAACGTAGCTAGAAAAAGGAAAAAGAACCCGAAGAAATGAAGAGCTCGGCTGCTGTTTCTATAGCGAAAAAGAACTTATGAAGATTTCTGAACACAGGACTCTTTGCATGTCAACGCAGTAATCAAGTTCCTGCTTAAGTTCTTACATAACAGAAGTCAGTTAAAAGAAAAGACTGCCATAGATATTCAGTGAAAAAAAGAGAGAAGCGTTTTTCTGATTATAGCCAACAAGAAAGGTGACATCGATTCTCGGGTGTAGTGAGCACGTCTTTTGAATCCTTTTCGACACGAAAGATACTTTTATTTTTAATTTATTTTATTTTGTTTGTAAGTTTAGTGACCACCGTGAGCAAAGCGATGGGCTATAAGCAGTCGCCCGTCCCAAATTCAGGACCACTGGTTCCAGAAGAAGGAGAAATCCAGAGTCGTAAGACAAATACAACATTCATGCTTCACAGGGACTCGAATTCTGACCTTCTCGGACGAATGGTCAGAAGCCAGAGCTTAGACTACTTCACCACCTGGACGGAAAAAATTACATTTCAAAGCAGGTTTTTAGAAAAAGAAAAAAATTCAGCCAAAAATAGAATACATTTAGGCCTCTCCCCTTATTTTAAGCATAATTTTAAATGCCTATTGTTAGAAGTGTTCTTCATAGTGAATCGAACCGCTTACAAAAATAAAAGTCAACGGAATTTCTGTACAGTAATTGGTAGAACATCCACAAAGAGAAGTAGCTACCTACGCCCACTGGCGACTAAAATGTGTGTCACAAAAAATCACAGACTCAAAATCTTTCTCATAAGAAAGATATCTTAGGGTAAAGGGATTTTTTATATTGATCAATTACAAGAAATGATATGGAGGAACACGTGACATAAATTTCCGGTCCCCAAGCGGAAAGGTTGTACATTACTGGAAGAAGAAAGTGGGCGTAAAATACAGTTTATAACGAAGTAAATTTCTCCGTCATTTTTATCCGCGCCAGGATTCGAACCCGGGTCCCCTCATTCCGGAATAAGTTGCTCTACCAATTGAGCTACGCGGACGTTTTATTCTGATTGCTATCTGCCTTTATGTCGTGTGCGTCTTGCTGGCAGGTACGTCACATCTCCTGGTATACGTTACAAGTTCATAAGGAAGAGTTTTCTACCAAGAAAAGTCTTCTTAAGGAATTTTCAGAAACGGAGATACTCTTTCAAATAGAAATATGCGCTGACTCCTGGCAAAAAGACTGTGAGAAAAGGAAAATCAGAAAATATGCACAAATAGTAATCCGAAAATTATGTGAAGGAAGAAGAATTTTCCAAGTATGACTTACAGAAGCAGAAATAGCGAGGAAAGACAATTATGTGCCGTTTGACACAGTGTTACAGCCTTATCCGGACAACACGAATTACTAACAGAAATACACCCGTTTCGCTTTTTCAGCCAGCTACGCGGAGCTCCGGAAACTTATACATTGACCTATATGCCAATTGATCAATTATTGAAAGGCACAGAAACTAACCCAATAGATCAATTGTTTGGAAGGCACAGAAACTAATTCATTAATCTCCAACTTGTTTGGAAGGCACAGAAACTAGTTCAATAATAGAGAGAAGCGGGAATTAAATTTATCCCATGTGGCCGAATCTTCGAGAAGTGAGTTATCACATCTGTACCATTGAATAAGGACATTTTGTGCCGTCCATGCTGGTTGATGGTTATTGTTATATGTATCTTTTCGAAGTTTATGTCTCAGAACTTCTGATACCAGATGTGGAATCCCTGTTTCTAGAGAGATGACTTTCTGATACAGTTGGCGGAATTACATTCGTTGGAACGGGCGCCAAAATACACGGTGCTGCAATTAAGTAATGAGTTTTTTTAAATCTCGGTAAAACCCACGGGTGCCGCTTCGGTGGCGTAGTGGTCTAAGCGATGACTTCTGATCATTCGTCCGAGATGGGTCCGGGTTTGAATCCCGTGTGGCATGGATGTTTGTGTTCGTCTTTCGGCACTGGCTCTCAGTATATCATTGGTCCAACACTGGCTCTCTGTGCACATTGGTCATTTAGCATACTGTAAAAATGCATGTTTGATGTGTACTTGTTCACAATGTGTTACTTGATCAACACTGTTCTCTATGTGTAAATTGATCAATTGGCATACAGTAAAATGTGTGATATGTACTTGTTGATGTGAAAAATCTGTATCCAGTCTATGTCTGCGTGTTTGTTATGTCTCTGTGCCACCACGTCCAATAAATCATTTAAAAAAACCCACGGGTCGGGAAGACATGGTTTCTTGATAAGCCATTTATCAGCTATGCGGTGGCAACAGCTTTTGCGTGACAATTGCGCAGTACGTTATTTATGCTGTGCATGACGTCATTCGGTGGTAGAGCATTGTATCAGCTCTGTCACGGAGCGGAGAACAAATATCCGGTTCGAGTTGAAAATCTGTAAAATTGTGTCTCAGACAGTTGATTGGTGCGTTATGTGTATGTGGCTAATTGCCTATCTCGTGCAGAAACATTCCAATGGTATGCACGTTTCAAGGATGGGTCCTCCAGGTCCTTCCTTCCGTTGTTTGGAAACTGACGAAACCCCCCGGACGCCCAATTTCAGTGCGCACGTCTGAACTCATTGAGAAAGTTCGCGAATGGATAAAAAGTGATCATTGTGTGACTTTGAGTATGTTGGAATGTGAGCTCGGTTTTAATAAGAAGACGCTTCATCAAAATTTTAGGGCAATTTTTTTGGGGGAAAGTTCGTGTTCGTTTTGTTTCGCATACTTTGTCAGACGACCGGAGGAATGCACGAGTGGAGTACGCAAAAGACATCCTTGAGACTGAAGATACAATGCAAAACTTTCTTCAAGGCATTGTGGCAGGTGACGAGACCTGGGGTTTTCGTTACGATCCTGAAACGAAGCGCCAAAGTGCACAGTGGTATTCCGCAGAGTCACCCAAAGGAAAGAAGATCAGGTTAGAGAAGACCAAAATCAAGACAATGCTTGTGTACTTTCACGACATCAAGGAAATTCTGCATTACAAGTTAATTCCCGAAGGTACAACTGTCCCTGGCAATGCTTACACATCCATTTTAGAACGATTGCGAACAGAATTGTTCGTGTTAGGCCTCAGTAGAAAACCGTGCAATGGTTTCTTCTTCGTGATAACACGCCCACACACAGAGCATTCAGTGTACAGCAATTTCTGGCACCAAAACAAGTGTTCGTGCACAACCATCCTCCTATTCTCCTGATTTGTCTTCGTGTGACTACTTTTTATTTTCTAAACTATAGCTGCCTTTAAAACAAAGGTTTTTTGAGACTTTTTTTTATTTGGGGTTTAATGACCACCATGAGCAACTCAGTGTGCTATAAGCAGTCACCCGTACCTAATTTAGGACCACTGATTCCAGGAAAGAAAAAGAACCGATGCCGTAAGACAAACACAACATTCATGCCTCACCGATTTTCAAACCCGGACCATTCTCGGACGAATGATCAGAAGCCATCGCTTAGGCCACTGCGCCACCTGGGTGGCATTTCAAGACATTGAATACATACGAAGAACTGTGACATAAGATCTTCACTCCATACCAAAATATGACCTACAGGTCCTACCTTTCATTGTTGTTTTTTTTTTTGATTGGAGGTTTAACGACCACCGTGAGCAACTCAATGGGCTATAAGCAGTCGCCCGTCCCTAATTTAGGGTCACTGGTTCCAGGGAAGGGAGAGAGCCAGTGCCGTAAGACAAACACAACATCCATGCCTCACCGGGATTCGAACCCGGACCCCGTTCGGACGAATGATCAGAGGCCATCGCTTAGACCACTGCGCCACCGGGGCGGCCTTTCGTTGTTTGATCGTGTCGCTTCTTGTATTAACTCAGGAGGAATGTACTTCGAATAAAATATATTCATGTAAGTTTTCCTACTTTTCCGGGGTTTTTTTTAAATTCAGTATCATTGCTTAATTACCGCACGGTGTGTTAACATCCATAAACAATTCTTTACCACAGGACTTGCAACAACTTAGAACACCTTTTTAAGGTGTTCAAATTGTTGCAAGTCCTGAAGTTGGAAATTCTATATAATTAATAATTTTTGTTTAATCTGTTCTTTGCCACAAATAGAAAAAACTTGAGCAAATTATAATGTGTGTGAATATTTTGATAACGATCAAAATGTTTCCTAAAAATCTGTTGATCCCGACATCATTCAAGAAAAGCCCAAGAGCAGTTACGTTGTGACGTACCTGCCAGCAGGACGCACACGACATAAAGACAGATAGGAATCAGAATAATCGTCTGCGTAGCTCAGTTGGTAGAGCTACTTGTTCCGGAATAAGCGGCCTCGGGTTCGAATCCCGGCGTAGACCAAAAATGACGGAGAAATTTACTTCGTTATAATGGCGCCCGAACTATCCGGATGACCCGGCCGTTCAAAATCTCGCATTGGTGTGATGTTATTTCCACACCGCGAGACAGGAAAAATCAGAGAATTCCTTCTCCAGCGCTTCGAAAAATAAAAATGTGTGATGTTGCATTCCACACAGTAGATTGACTGGGAGTTCTCAAGTGCACGTTCTACAGTGGATGGCTGCCTGCAACGATTCATGGTCACGGCTGACCCGTGGGCCATACCCCCGGCCCTCTTTCGGGGGATCTGCCTTTATGTCGTGTGCGTACCTGCCAGCAGGACGCACACGACATAAAGGCAGATAGGAATCAGAATAAATGTCTGCGTAGCTCAGTTGGTAGAGCGACTTGTTCCGGAATAACCGGCCTCGGGTTCGAATCCCGGCGTAGACCAAAAATGACGGAGAAATTTACTTCGTTATAACGTCTATAGTGCGATCAAAACAGTTACAAACATTAAACGTGTCAGCAATAAAATCGTGTGTTTTTATCACGGATAAATGCTGCTGTTAGGCAGTCCTAGTGGAAGCGGATATTGAATTTACCTTGTAAGGAATTCATAACAACGGAACTTTTCGCCCGTACCGTATTGCAAATGAGGACATGCTCATTAGCAAAACCATTAACAATTTTTTGTACGGTGTCGCAAATTGACAGAGACGAATCTATAAATGTGATCAATAATAGGAGCGTCATGTCAAATGCTTTTGGCCAGCTTTGAAACACTTCCAGCTTAAAACAAAATGCCTTGCTTAAACCACCCTTGATGACTAAATTTTTATTCATAGTTCAGATTCTTTCCAAACTTCATGACAATGTTACAGTGAGTTTTGACCTCAAAAGCAGAAAAACAAAATTATGTGAAGAACCACCGAATATTCGTCCTTTTTATCTTTCCTGAATGCTTCCTAACCCAGGCGTACGATAAAATGTGGAAGAAAGGATCTTGAAGCACGTAAAATCAAACTTTGAATGATATACCAAAAGAAAGGGTTATTCAGGTTAACGTAACTGATAGATACCGCATGGGTACGAGCCAACACAAGGAATACAGTGGCAAAACTCGCCGGTAATTTGAATGCTGGTGACAAGAGTAATGTGTTGCAACACATAGTATGAGTATATCGAACACTGATGAAAATGGGGCTGTGGTGCCGTAGACAGCTCCGAGTGTCGGTGTTAACTTCGGTTCACCATCGAAAGCGCTTACAATGATCACGCGAACTGCAAAACGGGATCTTAAATGATTGGAATTCGTATGGTCCGATGGATCTCGTTTCCTGTTGCACCATTTAGATGCACCGGGTCCGTGTGCGTCATTTACTTGGGGAAGTTTTGAAACCGGGATGCACCGTGGGACAAAAACAAGTTGGTGGAGGATGTGTTGGCAATGTTCTGCTGGGAAACCTCGGGTCCAGTCATTCACGTGCAGGAAACTATAACGTCTACCACCTACCTAAACATCATTGAAGAGCAGGTACATCCTTTCATGGCAACGGTACACTCATCTAGTAGTGCCGTTTTTCCGAACGATAATATCCCACACTACACTACCTGAATTTTTCGAAAATAGTTCGCGCAACATAAAGAAAACTTCTAGGTATTCCACATTCCTCAGACATCAATCTGATAGAGCACCTGTGGTTTGTGTTGCAACAGCAAATCCGACTTCCTGCAGCTCAACAACGTAACTTCCAAGGGTTAGGGGATCTGCTGTTAAAGTGTGAGTACCAAATACCACGAGACACCTTTAGAAATATTGGTGTAGCATCTATGACTCTCCGGGTAAGAGCTGTTTTGTCCGCATATGGAGGACCAACGACATATTAGTCAGGTAGTCATAATGTTTTGGCTCTTCGGTATATACACTGGTGTGCAAAAATTAAGGACGAAGAGGAGAAATTAGCATAACAGCGGAACGAGCAGTCAGAACTGACCAAAAGACCACTCAGGAGATAGAGTAGGGTCCGGTACGGTAGGTCATGCGCATATATGCAGCATGACGTAGTTGAGGAAGTATCGGAAGGGTATTAAGCACACGTGCGGTGTACGCTCAGCAATTCGGTGAAAGGTATTGCACGGTGTACATAGGTTTGAACGACGTCGAGTTGCTGCCACCGTGTGATATGGCCAACAGGCAATCCAGTAGAAGACATCTGGATGACTTTACCCGAGGTCGCGTCATTCGGAAGGTGGAAGAAGGTCGAAGTGTGACTAGTGTGGCCGAGGAGCTCGGGTTCGCTCACAGCATCGTTTCACGAGCTTGGAGAGCATTTCAAACGACAGGAACAGCTGTCCGAGAGTTTAGCAGTGGTCGCCCACGAGCAACCACGGTGGCTGACGACCGGTATATTGTCCTGCCGGCGAGAAGAGACAGACGGCAGACAGCGGGAGAAATCGCAAGGCACATGCAACCAGACATCTGGACGTCCGTTATCGTGTTTTACCGTCGCCAGGAGGCTACACAAAGGTGGTCTATTTGCACGACGACCAGTACGGTGTTTTCCTTTAACGCCTGCTCATCGGAGACGGCGGTTTCTGTGGTGCCAGGAACACAAGTACTGGACACATCAGCAATGGGGTTGAGTTCTCTTTAAGGATGAGAGCCGATTTAGTCTGACGAGCGATTCTGGACGTATACACATCTGGAGAGAGCAGGGAACACGCAATCACACCTCCAACGTCATCGAAAGGGACCGGTTTGGAGGTGGTGGAGTTCTCGTTTGGGGTGGTATCATGCTTAGTAGCCATACTGACCTCCACATCATCCAAGAAGGTTCAGTCACTAGTGTCCGCTATTGTACCGAGGTTCTCCTGCCTCACGTGCGTCTGTTTAGAGGTGCTGTCCGTCCTGAGTTCCTCTTCATGGACGACAACGCTACACCTCATCGTACAGTGGCTGTCGCAGAGCTGTTGGATAGTGAAGATATTCAACGCATGGATGGTCCCCGGACCTAAACCCAATCGAACACGTGACCTTTTCGGGAGACGCTTGGCAGCACGTCACCAGCCGCCAGCAGCGATTCCGCAGCTGCGATTGGCGCTACAAGAGGAATCGGCCGCGATACCTCAACAGCTCCTTGACAACCTTGTCCTCAGCATGGACAGACGTTGTAAATCCTGCAACGCAGTCAGGGGTGATCATATCCCCAACTAAAGACTGGGTTTTTCTTGGCAGATGCCTGTCACATTGACGTTTCAGTCTTCTGTCCAGTTGTGCTCGAGGCTACCTTTCCTATGAAGTGCCTTTGTATCCTTTGGATTCCTTGTTTGGACGGTTTTGCTCACTTGTCCCATATTCTTACATCTTGGGGATCCTATGGTATGATTTGAGTCGATGTGGAGCACTTCTGCACGACGTTGCATTCGAAAAACCGTCTCGTCCTTTATTTTTCCACGCCAGTGTATGTATATACAATCAATGAACAAAAACTTAGAAATGCTACCTAATTGCCAGTTGGTCCTCCTCTAACAGAAAAAACAGCTTGCATACGCCGACGCGTCGACTCTACTAGATGCTGGAAGGTTTTTTTACGCTTTCCAACCGTAGGTTGACGAAGCGTATAACCGATATAGTCACGTTCCTTTCGAGCTCTGTGTTTGTGCCCAGTTTTTGAAAGTATATAGTGAGTGTTTGTTCCTATTTTTGTGTTCCCCTTCAAGAAGAAGATCTGTACATTCTTTTAGCCCAGCTCCCAAGTCGGTGAATTGCAATTTTGTTTGCATTCAGCGTTTTATTATTTTCGATCAAGCTGATCGATCTTAAGTTAATCCTCGCCATTTACAATGGCTGGCACTGATAAGGCTGATGTCCACGCCCACATCAGTGATGCTCATTCAACCTCCTCCTCCTCCTCACTCTCAGGAGACCAATCAGCATTCATGCACGTCAGAGACGTCATACGCATTCAAGATATGACGCGAGACTCCTCTGCAAAGGCTCAAGCTGATATCCCTGCCCAAGAGAGTGACGTCACCTTGACGCACGGCCCTGGTTCATTTGCCGAAGCTATGGATGTGACCGATTGCACGGTTGCGTTGCCTTCAACTGGCTCAACTCAGTTTACCAAGCCGCTACCAGCAATGAGCACTATATCGCATCCTTCCGCTGCCAACTCTGCGTCTCTCACTTACTCCACAGTGACCTCCGGAGCGAGAGTTCCTTCCAAGTTTATTGCTCCCGTGTTTCCTGACTCTTACGTCAGTGTTGAGGGTAGTTCTGCCACCATCGATATCCCAGAGGATTCCCCAGCCGGGAAACAATTTTTCTCCACAATGGATTTCGGTGTCTGTTTTGATGCATTACCAGACACGAAACTCAAGGAATATAGTATTGCCCTAAAAAAGTTGCTTCCTACAGGAGCTTATATCACTCATATGGCTCGAAAGCCACGGGCCGTATTAGTGTATTTTGCCCGTAAAGAACATGCAGACCTTGTGATGACTGCTGGCTTATCCATCAAAGATCTGCATCTTCTGGCTGAACCTGTGGCACAGCGACCTATCCAGGTCACTTTCCACCCAGTCCCACCTGAAGTCTCAGATGTCGCTCTATGCACTTTACTCAGAAAATTTGGCCGAGTGGTTGGACCAATAACGACCCTTTCGGCGGCGCCCAGAGATCCCGATGACAAATCTATTGCAGGGTTTCGTCGAAGTGCCCGTGTCATATTTCCGTCGGACGATCATCTGCTTGCGTGTCCGTGTCATATTTCCGTCGGACGATCATCTGCTTGCGTGCCCGAAGATCCTAACCGTACGGTGTGGCCAGCAACGTCGGAGAATCGACGTCATTATCTCCTTGCACTGCACGCTTTGCCATGGCGAAAACCATCTTCGCGTACACTGCCCACGTCAAGTTCCACCGACTCCGACTGGCGCTCCTACAGGTACTGTTCCTACCTCGAAGCCTACTACACCATCTACTTCAGCACAGCAGGCCTCGGAGCCAAGATATGATGAAAAAGTCAGCTTACAGACGTTGGTCAACGCAACGCTCCCACAGCCGCTTCCTCCTTTTCACTAGAGGACTTTCCTACAATTGCCTCCTCACTCCCGCAACGTCGTCGCTCCACCACTGAGTCCCTTTCAGAGGGTTTACAACCAGCTATTACCACTGGAACCTCCGAAACAGCTGATGTGGAGTCCGTTGGTCCAGAGACGCAGTGTGAGGATGAGACGACCGAGCCTTCACTGAAGCGCCGCGGCTCTGGCCGCAGCAGGCGAGTAGCGAAGAAGCAAAACTCTACTTCACCTCGTTCAACTTCCCTCTCCAGCAGTTCTCCTCGACACACCTCGCCAGCCGAAGTCTCCTTTCCCACGGTCGAAGAGTTCGCTGCATTTCTCCAGACAGCCAATATACCTCCCGTACCACTCTCATACAGTGAGATCTCCATACATACTTAACGAATCCGACAAGCTACGCAATAGCGCGTGCCTTAGCAGTCAAGAATCCATCGCTTCGCCAACTTGTGCCGGAGCAGATCTTCAATGTATCGCATTTCTGCCGCCAGAATGTTCCCACCCATCCGTGGGCACAAATCTTCTATAATCGTCTCAAGTCTTTTCCTCCAGCTCTGAAAGATCTTCAGCTAGAGGCAAGGAACCCCACAATTCAAGATCGTGTCACTTAATTGCAGGGGATTCGCTTCCCCCTTAGCAACTCTCTAGCATATGAAGACCTCAACCCGTTGGGGGCTGATATTCTCCTCCTTCAAGAGACAAATTGCAAACCATCTACCGTCTATTCTCGATGGCGCCAGTGGAACTTTGTGTTTCATCACGCCTATGGACTAACATCTAATAGCGGTCTTGCCATCGGCATTAGTCATACTCTCAATTCTATTATCACATCCCTCTCTGTGCGAAATATTTGTCGCGATCTCTTACAGCATGCATCCTTTACCATCGCGTCTTCCAGATATCATTTATTCAATATCTATATTCCAAGCACTACAACACATTTATCAGTTCTCTTCACGCGTCTTCGCAGAGCACTCGACCGTATCCCACCGTCAGACCATGTTCTCGTTGGTGGGGATTTTAACTGTACCCTGGATCCTCTTCTGGATAGGTCTTCTACAAATAGAGAGCGCCGCCATGCCCTGGCGAACCTGCTCCAGACAGTTGTCACGAACAACGCTCTTCATGATGTACATTGGCATATTCATCCATGGTCGACTAATTACACTTGGCGCTCCTCTCATGCGCAAAATCCTTTCTTAGCCCGCCTTGACAGGTTTTATGCCTCTAGTACTCTACTACCTGCCGTGACAGAATCGAGTGTGCATCCCACGGCCTCATCTGACCACTGCGCCATTGCCATCATAGTCGATACTGCACCATTCAAACCCAGGATAATTCGCCCGTGGACATTTGATGATGCACTTCTCTCCGACCCGGCATTCTGCTCTTCGGTCCGGTCATTCCTGATTGATAGACGACCGCAGCTTCAATCTGCACTCTGCGGATTAAATTCTTGGTTGGAGATCAAGCAACAGCTCGTTCTGCATGTCCGAAACTACTCTTTCCAACTAAAGACACTCCAGAACATGCGCCTAGACTATGTTCGTTCAATGCTATCCATGCTCAGTCTCAGTGATCCTCTCTTCTCCTCCTTTCAAGAAGAGCTTCAACCTCTTCTCAATCCTCTGGCGCAACAAGCTCTCCACCGACTTCGTTTGCAACACCTGACGCCGGATGCTCACAACTATGAGTTCCTGACGTCGGTGGAAAACACCCGACGAGCTTCGTCCATACTTCATCATCTACGCCTTTCTTCTGGAGAGGTATCAGATGAGCCGATTGCACTTTGTTCCCATGTCCGTCAGTACTTCTCCATGAAGTTCAGTGAACCTCCTCAACCATCCTCTGCAGCAATGGATTCTCTCCTTTCTAATCTACCTCAGGTCCCCTCCCCCCATCTCGCTTCTTCTCTACTCCTTTCCCCCACGCCCTCTGAACTTAACACTACATTCTTTTCTCTGAATTCTAGTACCGCTCCGGGTCCGGACGGCCTAACCTTTAGCTTTTATAAAACTTTTCTGCCTCTTCTTCTTCCGTTTCTCCTATCCGCTTTCTCTGCTGCCTTTACTTACTCTCCTCTCCCGAGGGGATTCACAAATGCATACGTTGTCCTTTTCCCCAAAAAAAGGTGATCTCCTTGACTTGGTGAACTGGCGCCCAATTTCCCTACTGAATCTCGACTACAAACTTTATACCAAGCTTCTTTCACAACGACTAAATCCCATCCTCACTTACATCCTCTCCCCTAACCAGACTTACACAGTTTCCGGCCGTTCCCTATCTCACAACATCCATCTCCTGACTGATCTAATTCACCTTGCGCGCTCCCGCTCTGAACCCCTCGCCCTCCTCTCTTTAGACCAACAGTCCGCCTTTGATAATATCTCCCACACTTATCTCTCCGCCACACTTCTCCGATTTGGATTTCCATTTCCGTTTATTTCTCTATTCACCTCCCTCTACCAGGACGCCAGTTTCCAGGTCAAGTTGCCCACCTTTCTTACAGCACCGATCCTCTTCCGCCGTGGAGTGAGGCAAGGCTGCCCACTCTCAGGTCAACTTTTCGCTATAGCCTTAGAACCTTTTCTCCGCTCCGTTCAACGCTCCTTTCAAGCCACCCTGCCGCCACTCATCGCCCGCACGAGACACCATGTCACCACTTCCGTCGCGTATGCAGACGACGTTACCTTCTGTATACGCCTGGATTCACAGTTTTCTTTGCTCCAAAGTCTTTTCGCCGATTACGCCTCCTGCCCCGGAGCTTCGATTAATACAACCAAAAGCACAGGTCTGTGGTGCGGCTCATGGGTTGACCGCTTGGATTCCCCATGGGGAGCGCACTGGTCTTCAGCCTCTCAACGTTTCCTTGGCGTACATCTTGGCGTCCTAGGTGAAGCCTCCAGCACAACGTGGAATACCATCCAGCCACGTCTTCATCGGTCAACTGCGTTTTGGCGAAAAGCGCAGTTCTGCACCTCATATTTTCAACGTGCACGTCTTGCGCAAACCTATCTTCTCTCCATGTGCACACATTCCTGGCTTGCTACTAAATCCCCACTTCTTCGTCTCAATGATATCACTCGCTGCTTCACCTCAGTTATCTGGACCGGACACCACTGGCTCAGTGCCCCCAAGCTCAGCCTTCCTCCTGACCAAGGTGGCATTGGCCTAATTGATACACGACTGTACTATCAAGCTCTCCGGATTACTTCGTTCCTCCGTCTTCATACCTCACCTGTTGCCGACGCCGTTACCGCAAGGAATGGCATCACCTCTTCGAGCAACACTAATTTCACTTTCACTTCTTTCATTCTAATGGACCTCCGTACTACCACTCACTCTCGCCTTCCTCCTGCCTTACGGGAGACTCTTACCTTTCTCCGCTCTCTCCCGCTCACTCGATCCCCACCCGATTCCGCCACTGAACTCCTTGCCGAACCCCTGTTCTTCTCCTCTCTTCTTCACCCCCTCATCTTTCATGCTTCGCCTATCCTTCTTGGCTCCGAGTCGGAGTTGTAACCGTCAAAGACCTTGTAACCTCAGATCTGTCCTGGCGACCCTACGCCAGCCTCCCACCCACTGTTCTACTTTCACCCTCCTCTCGCTCTGTCTATGACTCCCTACTCTCTACCATCGTTGCTAAGTTTCCTCATCTCGCAACCACCACCGGCCTGACCTTTGTTCCTTCCGCCTCCCTCCCCTTCCTTTCTTTCTTTCAGTCGGCAGATCTACACTTCCACTATCCTCTCTTTCAACCTCAGTTCTCTATCGGTTACTTTTAAAATCCCACTCTCCTTCTCCCCTTCACATCCCTGATGTCTCCCAACCCTCTCTCACCGCTGTCTGGTCTGCCACCCTTTCTCCTCTTTCAGCTCCTCTTGAAATAAACACTCACTGGCTTTTTCTCCACCGCCGTCTTCCCATTCCATCCATCCTCCACCGCATGACCATTCTTGACTCACCTCTTTGTCCCTTCTGTGCTCAAGAAGCTGATGTCTCTCACGTTTATCTACATTGTGTCATCCTCCTTCCACTACTCCATCTTACATTTTCCATTGCTCAACGTTCAGCCACAACTGATCTTCCTTTCGATGCCTATAAGACACTCCTCCTGCAGGTTTCTCCGCCAGTCAAGCTTCCACCCATCTGTTCATATATTTTCATCCTGGTGAAACATGTCATTTACGTATTTCATCAGCGCTGCCGAGATATCTCATCTCCTTATACCTTCCACCAAGCTTCTATGGAACTTCTGTGCCACTTTCGGGAGCGTCTCCTCTCAAGACTTCGTCTAGAGAACCTTATGGCCGTCGCCCAACAGAGAGAACAACATTTCCGTTCCACCTGGTCTCCGGCCGCTTCCTGGTTCGCCGGCATGCCAGCGACGTTACAACTGACTGTCGGTAGTTTATAACCTCGTTGCTCCTAGCTCTGTTGAACTTCAGTTCAACGTGCATGCTCACCATTGGTTTTCGGAATCAAACTTCAACATACAGCTTATATCTTCTAACACATGTAAATATATATGCACCATACTGTACAAATGTATATAGTCTTACTTGTTTTCTCTTTGATTATAATTTTTTCTACCAGTACTAAGACATCGTAATTCCGTTTGTCTTAAGTTTCACATTGTCTACTTTGTCATCTACAGTTCTCCTTTTGTACAGTGCTTCATTATAATATTCTCGTTCTGTTATTTGTCAGCACTATAATATATTAATGCTTCGAGACGAAATGTTTCGACAATCTCTCTTATTGTTCTTGTGCAAAATGCCTGTACCTCTTACCACGAGGCTCCTTTGTGAATCAATACATCGTGCTGTATATAATGTACATAGAATTTTAGAGTTTGTATATTTTACCGTACAATATATGTACCAGGACGCCCATGTTCGCCTCCTGAACCCAACCTTGTTAATAAAATTGTGTTGAACTGAAGAAGCGTATATGCTCCAGCTTTGTCCGTCCATCCGTCCATCCGTCCGTCCTCACGATAACTCACGTGAAAATGGTTCGATTTCGATGAAATTTTAGTATGTGGTAAGGGACCACCTAGGGACGAACTCTATTGAAAATGGGCGAAACAGGTTCAAAGGTCAGGACATAGGAGCGGGATCCATTCATTGCTCTTATGCGTCATAACTTGCGTAAAGATGGTTCGATTTCGATGGAATTTTAGTGTGTGGTAGGGAACCACCTGGGGACGATCCCTATTGAAAATAAATGAAATGGGGTCAAAGGACAGGACATAGGAGCGGGATCCATTCCATTGCCTTTATGCATCATAACTTGCGTAAAAATGGTTCGATTTCGACGAAATTTTAGTATGTGGTAGGGGACCATCTGGGGACGAACCCTGTTGAAAAAGGGTGGAATGGGGTGGTCAAAGGTCAAAACATAAAAGCGGGATCCATTTCATTGCCTTTATGCGTCATAACATGCGTAAATATTGTTCGATTTCGAGGAAATTTTAGTATGTGGTAGGGAGCCACTGGGGACGAACCCTATTGAAAATAAGCGAAATGGGGTCAAAGGTCAGGCAGGACATAAGAGCGGGATTTGTTCCGTTGCCCTTATGCGTCATAACTTGCATAAAAGTGGTTCGATTTCGATGAAATTTTAGTATTTGGTAAGGAGCCACCTGTGGACGAACCCTGTTGAAAATGGGCGGAATGGAGTCAAAAGTCAGGACATAAAAACGGGATCCATTTCATTGCCTTTATGCGTCATAACATGCGTAAATATGGTTCGATTTCGATGACATTTTAGTATGTGGTAGGGAACCACCTGGGTACGAACCCTGTTGAAAATGGGCGAAATGAGGTCAAAGGTCAGGCAGGACATAAGAGCGGGATTTGTTCCATTGCCTTTATGGGTCATAACTTGCGTAAAAAATGGTTCGATTTCGATGAAATTTTAGTATGTGGTAGGGAGCCACTGGGGACGAACCCTATTGAAAATGGGCGAAATGGGGTCAAAGGTCAGGACACTGGAGTGGGATCCATTCCATTGCCCTTGTGCATCATAACTTACCAAAAAAATGTTTCGATTGCGACAAAACGTTATCATGTTGTTCCGGAGGTATTGTGAACCGGTTCTGTAGAATATCAACGCAATGGGGTCAAAGGTCATTGCACAAAAGCAAGATTTATTCCACAGCCATTATCCTCATAACTTGAGTAATAATTTCTGGTATGTTGGAAAGCGTATCATAATCAATGCATTGCATGGCTTTACTAACTTGTTTAGGTAATACCAGCCATGCCTGTTGCAGCATTTGCCCACAAGTCTGACCAAGACGTTGGTCCAGGATCCATGAATCTGATGTTCCGCTCCACGGTGTCCCAGAGAGCTTCCACAGGTTTTGAATCCGGGTACTTTGGGGGCCTCTCGATGGTTTCTAACTTAGATGAGTGTTCCTCGGCCAATGCCTGCCCTGTGGAGCAGCCCATTGTCCTGCTGGAACAGACCATCGGCCGCAGGATGTACGGAGGTCATGAAGACGTGTAGATAATCAGCCAGCATGTGCTCTGGCTGATCACCTACACGCTTTCATGTACTTCCTACTTTCTTTGCCGTACAAAAAGTGCGTCTTAAAACTGAAACTTGCCTGCACAGCTAGAAAGTCTATCTGTACTTCTTATAACGAAGTAAATTTCTCCGTCATTTTTGTCCACGCCGGGGCTCGAATCCGGGTCCCCTCATTCCGGAATAAGTCGCTCTACCAATTGAGCTACGCGGACGTTCGTTATCGCTCCTATCTGCCTTTATGTCGTTTGCGTCCTGCTGGGCAGGCACGTCACATTCTTTTTATGGGCATAAAGCTTCTGTAAATCGTAGTTGTGGTATTTGTTTTCTAATGAATATTTTTAAGCATGAGGACGAGGATTCATGCATTTTCGAGTTTATTTGCTGAAAACATTTTCCATAACGTGTCGTAAATATACACTTATGTGCAATTGTTAAGTTACAAAAGGGTTTTTCATCGTAGAAAGAGAAGGAATGAAACATATTGTCTGAAACCTTTAGAAGGAGTATAGCAGACTGTGATGGGTACATAAAGTAACGCATGACCGCATGATAACACGCGTATGGCATTCTAGTGAGCGTTGCACATAGACTCAAGGAGTCAATAGTTATGAACGGCTGACAGGAACAAAGGTATAAAGGCTTTTCGCTGTTGTCAAACTGCAAGTAAAGGACATGTTGTCTTGTAAATGTCCCACAGACACCGCTTAAGTGATGATTTGAGATGGCAGGCGGTTGTGAAACTTGATGCCGGGCAATCCCAAACAGAGGTGGCAAGTTGACTTCGTGGGTCTCGAATGGTTGTCTACAGGCTCTGGGGACAGTTCCAAAATACAAGATGTGTTCGTAGATGACCTGTTCCGCGTCGTTCAAGGTCGACTTCCGTCCCTAATAACATCTTTCTTGCCTTAACTGCAAGACGCAACAGAAGCTTAACAGCACGTCAGCTGGATTCAGAACTGACAGGAGCAACTAGACGATCAGTATCCCGCCGGACAGTGAGATGATGGCTTCAGGAAAGCGGCGTTTATGCCAGAAGACCTTTGGTGTGCGTGGCGGTTACATCTTCCCACTGGAGAGAGCGATTACGTTGGGCTCGCGAACATCTGCACTGAACATTTGTCTAACGGATACATACATACATACATACATACATACATACATACATACATACATACATACATACATAGGCGGTCGTTGCATGATGTGGGCAGGCACGGAAGAACTGACCTGCACCTGTTTTCCAGGGGTTCCATCAATGCTATTCGCTATCTATATAGATGACATCGTAACACCTTATGTTCGCAGCTGCTGTCAGCCCAGAATTTGTTTAAATGCAGGATGCAGGACAATACCTGAATCCATTCCGCTCTATTGATGCTGGAATACTTTGCAATTCAAGGTGTTGCGGTCATGGAGTAGCCAGCAAGGTCTCCGGACGTTAATCCTATAGAACGCTTTAGGAAGACGGGTGGCTGCTCTGAGACCCCCGTCCAAGAAACCTATAGGAGCTGCGAAGTGCTCTTGTACAGCAATACAACAGACTGCCCTCAGAACTTATTGACTCTCTTTTGGACAGGCTGCCGCGACGCTGTCAGTTATGTGTCACCATGAGAGGTAATCACGCACCATATTAAGGCCAAAGTATGTCTTTCTGGTATGTTTATTAATTTGTATATCTGTATTTCTTTCCGAATAACGCGGTTTATTTGGAATGCATTCAATGCTTTATCTTCCTTTTAAAATATATTAAGTACTGCTGTCCATGTTGTTGGTTCTGCCGCGTTTCAGTGTAATATCTCTAGCCGTTTTCTCACAATGTTAGTATTTGTGTTTGTAACCTAACTTTTGCACATGAGTCCATACTTATATACTTTTACACGATATCTCAATTCTAGAAATTCATAATAGTGTAACTTCGACCAATGTTGCTTGCCTAGTTGTAATAGATTTCTGGCTTAAGAGCCTCGAAAAGCTGAAGAGCTCCAAGCAACGGGTTATCGAGTAAAATATCAATGAAAATATAAAATCAAGAGCGGGTACAAAACATGATCACTAAACGTGAATAGGAAAATGAGCCGTGTGGAGGGTCAACACGAAAAGGGCGGACTAACAAAATGAAAACAGCATTTCAACGCAAGACACACCACGTTGATCATTTCAAAAGCAATACACGGTTCTTGCATCGTCCTGTATAATCGGTAAAAGAAATAAACGAGCATGTTCGCGACAAAAATGAGAACGCGCGCAGAAAATATGAGCAGTCGTAGGTGAATTTCACGTACCACATAAAAAGGCAGTGTTGGCTACATGACTTGTAACGGTAAGCTAAATAACATCACCCTGTGTGGAGGCGAGCAATAACCTGTTCCTATCTATTGTTCTTGAGAAACCACAAGGGCCAAAGTGTGACTATTTATAGCGTAAAGAATTACTCATGGTGGTCATTAAACCCTGAAACAACAACAATAAAACGCCAGAGCCCATGCACTGGCTTAATCATCATCAACAACTCTCAATCCAGTGCTAGATGAAGATCTCCCTAACTTTCTTTCACAACTCTCCGTGTTGAGGAATTTACTTCCATGTCAGTCCTGCGTGCTTTAGAATTACATCCACATAGTCTTCTGGGACTTTTTCTTTCCCTTTTTACACAATCTAATATTTCAGTTGTCCAATGGTGGTAAGCTCTTCTAGTCGTATATGTCCGGCCTGTTGCCACTTGCGGATCTGTATATTGATGACGATGCCATCCACTCTTGTCATTTTTCTGATTCGTGAGTTCCTTCTCGTGTCTTTGTTTCCTACAGCAAGCACGCATCTCTCGATGTTTCTTTGAGATGACCGCAGCCTGTGTATATCTTTTTAGTTAAAATTCATGCATGTCTTTGATCTATCAGGAAGAACTCAAAGGTGTGGTCTTTTCGTTAACTAATTTTTCATTAAAACACTTCTCACCTTATTACGTTAACTAACGGTCTAATAATTCTAACTCTAAAGAATGGAAGTGAACTGAAATAAGGACTTGCAATTTTTATTCCAATCAATTCTTTAGGTACACACCATTGAACACACTGTAACTTGAACAACGCACACAATTTCCCATGGAAGATGATTTTAACAACACATAAATATAAGGCAAATTGAACTGATATTAACTAAGGTTATTCAACTTTTAAAGAGATTAATAACGTCGTAACACTCAGAAAACAGATCAGAATAATGTTGATAACATATGGCCACCTATAACCTCTCTCTCTCTCACAGTGCTGTGTGATTTTTCTGTCGTTTTACTATTGAACCGCTGCCAGCATTGCTACATAAATAGAAACTTTTCACTTCAAATACGATGTTAAAAGTTTAGAAAGTGTAATTAGGAGGTAAATGAAATTTACATCAGCGATAGAAACAAAAACAGAAAGCTGATATTGATTATTTACACTGAAGAGCAAATGAATTACAGATACCTGTCTAGTAACTTGTAGCACCACCTTTCGTCCTGATGACGGCGGCGGTTCGTCTCGGCATGGACTCGGCAAGACAGCGGAAGCGTTGGGGAGCAATACGGATCCACGACTCCTGAACAAGCTCCCACAGTTCACGAAGTTTTGATGGAGGGGTCAGAGCCTCGAACATCTCTCTCGATGGCATCCCAGATGTGCTCGATGGGATTGAGGTCAGGTGACCTAGCTGGCCAAGGAAGCGAGGTTACGTCGGAGGAATGTTCATCCAACCATTCGGATACAATTTGGGAGCGATGGCACGGTGCATTGTCTTGTTGCAGGATGAGGTTCCCAGTGGGATGTTGAAGACGCACAAACGGGAGCAAATGGTCGTCCAGGTTATCCCGGTAACGTTGACCTGTTAGGGACGATGTCACACGTACCAGGGATCCCATTTCAGTCCACGTAAACAATCCCCAGACGAGAATGCCACCCCCACCAGCTTGACGAGTACCCTGCTGGCAAGAAGAATCCATCGCTTCATGTGGTTTACGCCGTACTCGTATCCTGCCATCGGCATGTACAGCGTGAATCTCGACTCACCAGTCCAGGCAACATTTTCCCACATTTCTAGGGTCCAGTGGCAATCTTCCCACGCCCATACTAATCTTTGCACCCTGTGATGTGCGGTCAGCAGCGATACCCTCGTAGGACGATGGCTTCTGTACCCCATAGCGAGGAGATGGTTCTGGATGGTGTGGCTGCTTACACATTTTTGTGCACCAGCGTTAAATTGCAGAGTGATTTCTTGCACTGTGGCCCATCTATCCGCTGTTACAATGCGAGCTAGCCAACTATGACCCCGCTCATCCACACGCTGTTGTCCACGGCAGTTGGCCCTTGCAGAGATGGTTTTACCGGATTCGATGTACTCACGGTGCACCCGTGACACAGTGTCTCGTGAAATTCCCAGTGCGTGCACGACTTCAGAGATGGAGTGACCCGTTCGTCGGGCCCCGGCAATTTTCCCACGATCAAATGCGCTTAGATCCTTCGTCTTACCCATACTGCGTCCGAATCTTACTTATTCACGTCACATCACTCCCTATATTGTCGGATCGCTGCATACGTCATGTCGTTTCCGTTTGCAGGGCCGCCCACAGCGCCACATTTACATAACGCCAGCTGTCTCTAATTCAATTGCTCTTCAGTGTACGTCACAGAAATGCTCCTCATAATAGTAAATTACTCTTGAAAATTGCACTGTTTCTTCCAATGCACACCAGACAAATTTTTACGCCAATTAATTATTTCTTAGATGTCACTCAGGCTTTATATCTGTCATCCAAGGTATGTGTAAGCAACAGTTACTTCTACATTTACGCCTTCAGTTTTTGTGAAAGCATTGCACATCAGTTTCGTTTTCTATATGATCATGTTTAATCCCACTTACTCCTCTCAGCAAGTGCCGTTATCAATATATGTATGATCATGATTAACCATTTACAATCAACTACTAGATGCAGGTCTTTCCCACCGCATCTCTATCCTACGGAATTCTCTTCCACGTCATTTCGACCTACTCTTAATTTTACTTCCCAGTCTCCCCTGTGATCTTCTTCCTGGTCTTTTCCTGCCTTTTGGTATGCAGTGTAGCATTTCAACTGTTCCACGGCTGTCATTTCTAGCAATATGCCCATCCCATTGTCACTTGAGTCTTTACTTTGATCATGACGTCCTTCGCTCTTTTCGTTTTTCAGATCCATGAATTGCGTTTCCTATCGCTTTTGGCCCAATCCTGAAGCTCTACATTCTTATTTGAGTTTTCCGTAGACTCTGTATGTCTCCTTTAGTTAAGGTTCATGTGTCTGATCCATAAGTTAGATTTGCCTTTACTAAAGAGACTTACAGAGGCTGCGGAGAACTCCAGGAAACATAGAAAGATGCATGCTTGAATTAAACAAGAAAGTTAGCAAAAGGGACATGTATGGTCCCGTAGAGCCCACATGCTACCGAACAACAGGGCAGAGGTCCCTGTAGTATTGTACAATAGCAAGGCAGTGACGACCAATGAGGAATCGACTAGGCAGCCGAAGCCGACTCGGTTCCCCTGATTTCAAGATACCCAAGTATCCAGCAGAAGAGGTCTAACTGTCCTTGTGTAAGTCTCACAGAGCGCAGGGTGGAATGGTCTGCAGAGAATAGGTTGTGAAGAACACTGAAGAAATCCAGATATATCACATCACTTCGATGAGATTTCGACTCTACGGGATAAAATGCAAGTGTACATCATAAATATCATCTATAAACACCGTAGCTTCAGGTGAAATCCGCCCAGCAGAACACTACCGATGTACACAACTGCAGATATCACGACTCTACCGCTTCGGTTGGTTTGCAAATATTTTAACAAAAATGAAGTGAAACCTAGCATAGAGCTATGACCAAGGCCACCCACATATTGTACTGCGTATTTCTGCGCTGCAAGATTTCTTCTTTAGGAAGCATAAGTGTATATTTGCATTTGTTCTGATATCACCACTTTTGAAATACGGACCGAAAAAATCAATTTGCCTTGAACCAAAGTTAAGGTTATCAACATACAATCTTATTTTCATATTACGAACTTCCCTCTAATGGTCGCGAGCGCATATTTCTGCTTCACGCGATATCCCTTCTTCAACAAATTAGAGTTCAAAAAGATTCTTGTTTTGAAATATTCTCCTTTGAAAATTCTTCAAAGATTAAGTTTACACAGTGGCTTTTTTTAAGATTCTTGATGCCAGCCGGTGCTGTCAAGGGTTCGCACAACCGCGTAACTACGTGACACTGCCTTTCCATTGATGCGCGTTGTAAAGTTGGCTGTCCCATGATGATGTCGGATGATTTCACTTCCTATGACTACACTGGGCTCGGGCTTGGGGTCCAACTTCGACTAGGGATCCAAAGCCCGCGCCTCAGACAACTCGGCCTGCAGCGAGATAATTTCCGACTATATACTTTGAAGCACCTTCAGAATAAGATCTTTGAGAGCATTTGTCAAAAGACATGTCCATTGAATCGAAGGTGCAATGGAATTCTTACTTGTTTACTTTATAAGGCATTGAATTTGCAGAATCTCATATCTGGCATATAGGTATGCTGTATCACTTGTGTAAGACTCTTTTCATCTTAATTCACTGTAAGTAATGAAAACAGTTTAACTGGCACGATTTCTTTGCAGAATTTTCAGTTGCGTTGCCAAGGAATGTGAAATTAGAAATTCTAGTCGAGTTTTTTTTTTTTCAGAATTAAACAATTTCCCCTGTTATTTCAGTTTAAGTTATGCATTTTCATCTCTCTATTAATTGAGAGCTAAAACTACATAATTTCTGACGGTCGATTACAGCTCCTGTTACTTTTAGCACATATCCATTTTCTCTTTCCCGATTAAAGAATTCACACGATTCATTGTTATATCCGGAATGCTGTTGCGCCAAACTTTGTTTTCCGAAATTCTCTATGTTGCAGTAACATTTGCAGTGTTTTATTGCTTTCGAGTATTGTGAAATTCGACGTATCGTAACAGTACTACGCATTTAAAGACGAATAACAATCATTTGGAGTTGTAATACTTGACATTCACTGGTTCGCGGAAACTGCATTACCTGACAGTTTCGTATACAGAAGCAAATGAATTAATTTTGACTGTATACTTTTTAATCTAATATTTTATGTAATTTTTCCTCATTTGATCTTGTACATTGTGGGTGCTTTTCATCTTATTGTTGTTATCTAATAAATGAACATTTTTAGGTACAGAAGAATCACAAATAGAAGAGCAGAAGGATTTAGAGGCTAATTCATTTCTCACCCTGCTTTTCTTTCTCGAATGTGCCATTAGATACAATTTTCGCATGAAATAATGCCCATAATTTCGGTACGTTTGCATTTTCGCCGGAGCATTAGGATTAGCAATATTTGTTTACAGCATTAAGAGAGATTTATTCGGCTCACATGATTAAATTTTCTGCAGGCTTCTATGTGTTTTTTCTCATATTTCATCCACAAAATATTTCCTGCTTTGAAGCTCAACAGGTCTGTTAAAACTGAAGCCACGTAAAACTGACGCAAATTACCGACAGATGTCTAAGTTATCGCAATGTTTGTAGATGCTGTTTCACGAGACCTTAATGCTGTGAAGGATTAAGTGGGGTTATTCTTTTGACTAAGTTATTTCTACACATCCCTTAATACATTTTCTCTATCACATAACGATCATGCTTGTCGATTCGCTGTATTATTGCTGAGGTAAAAAACATCCACCGTTACAACCCCAAAAAATGTGCTTTGCCATATTATTGCTGTCGAAGTAAACAAAAAAATAAATATGGAGAAAGGAGCTTCTGAAAATACAAAAGAAATCAGTACTTTGATTGTGTAACAGCAATTTGGAGAACGCGAATCAGATGCTTTACGAAGAGAGTATACTTTCTGTTTGTTTTGCAACATTTTATGCATTTCAGTTATCTCTCTCTCTCTCTCTCTCTCTCTCTCACACACACACACACACACACACAATACACAGACTGAAAATAAAAATTACCGGCATCTCGTATATTACGGCTACATTTGTAGAGGAGTCTCAGGTAGCAATATTATGTTGGACAAACCGTGGGCTTTCAACGCTCGGCCCAGCGACGAGGCTACTCGGCGGCCAACAATTGGATACGTGTTGGTTCAACGGTTGGACCCACATTGAAAAACTGTTGCAAACAGTTTTCCAATGTGATCATGTGTTCTTGGACAACCATGGTTGGTCATGCGTTGTTGGATAACCATCGGACAACAGTTAAGTGATCATTTGTTGATAAATGGTTGGTCATGTGTGGTTGGAAAAACCGTTGGCCAATCTTCGATAAGCAATGCAACCTTCGCCCAACGCTGCCGACGCAAAAATATCATTGGGCCAACCGTTGGCCAATGTCAGTGTGCTACTTGGGGTAGTTCTCTTCATAGACTATCTCCTGAGCGTGCTGTTATGCTAACTTCCGTGCTGAGGGTACCAAATACAGATGGGTAGGCAATCTCACTCTTACAGCAAAATCACTTTCATTGTTACGACCAGTGACTAAAAGTAACAGTTCCAAAATCACTGTTAAAGTGTCACGGATTTGGCCTTGGTGACCATCGCGTTCTAAGATAAATCTCCCCTCTTCATAGTAGATTTACCCGTAGGGCAGTTGATCGCTGAAGATTAGCTGGGCGACGTCGTTATCACCCTAATGCCGTCGAAGTAATGGTGGAGACGTGACGCAGTGAAAGCGCTACTCAAGTTTTGCCCAGTAGGGGAACAATAGCCTTTCATTTTTTTTTTATGTTTCTTCCATTTAGTGCTGAGTTTCTGTAACGGTGATTCTCCGCTGTGTTTCTTATGCGTATCGTATCCATCACAAACTCTGATTTTGTCACGGATACAAGTAAGACGGGAACTCGTAGTACGGGCTTCTTTACAGCTCCGTAACCGCTGTCGTGAACGGTGATTTGGTCACAGTTTAAAGTCGCCGTTACTTCGTCAGAACCGTTATTGTCGTCACTCTGACATTAACATCACAGTTAAGCTTACCCCTAAGTTTGTACAGGAGCAACTCTTTGCGTAGATAATATTCACAGCTGGTTGGGATGCTGACTTCCGTACCAAGAGTCCACAGTAAACTCACCCCTAGCTTTGTTTAGGAGCAACTCTTTGCGTAGATAATGTTCAGGACTGGTTGGGATGATGACTTCCGTGCCACGACTCCACAGTAAGCTCACCCCTAGCTTTGTATGGGGGCAACTCTTTGCGTACACTGTTAAAAATTTGGTATTTGCACCAAAAAGTGGTGCTACACCAGCTGTACCACTTTCTGAGAAAATACACAACATTGTGTGGTGCAAAAATAAAACCAACAACATGGTTCAATTTGGCACCATAATGTGGTGCAACTTTGTACTATAACATAGCACAAAGTTGAACCATGTTGTTGGGTTTGTTCGCACCACGCAATGGTGTATCTTTTCTTGGAAAGTGGTTCAGCTGGTGTAGCACCATATTCTGGTGCAACCTACCGCAAAATTTTTAACAGTGATAATGTTCAGGGCTGGTTGGGATGATGACTTCCTGACTAAGAGTCCACAGTGTTTGTAGAGGAATAACTCTTTGCATTGATTTTCTCCTGGGTAGGATAGAGTGATGACTTCCGCGCAGAAGCTCCATAACATTTATGGAGAAGTAACTTTTGCTCTCTAGCGTAAGCCTTTTTCGTGTGCGAGACTGGTGTTACGCTATGTCTAAAACCATGATTAAGGAAATGTTGAACTAAATGAGAAAACGATGCAATAGTTTACGGCCAGACGAAACATATACAAAAGTCAACCTACGATAACCTTTTATTGGTCCAGCAAATTGAAGAAATCCATAATATAGCCACATATAATACCGTACCATTTAGCTTTTACACAGATCGAACATCACACACACATACACTAAGCAACTGCTGTATCGTTCTTACCACATTCATACGTCACTCTCTCTCTCTCTCTCTCTCTGACCTCAGAAGTATTTCCAACCTCATTCATGTGAGAGAGAAGATATCACGTTAAGTTTGGAAAGTGCAAAAGAGAAAAACTCAGATTTACATAGGAAAAGGAACTAAAAATGAAAGTTAAATTAGAATATATGTCACAGCACAGACAACCACCTTAGCAAGCCAGAATGCTAGCTTCCGTGCCAAGATCCCATAACATTTCTAGACGAGTAACTCCTTGTTTAGACTATCTGTTACGCAGGATAGGATGTTGTCTTCCGTGCAGGAGATCAGTAACTTTTAAAAGGGAGTAACTCTTTGCATTGGCAATCTCTTGAGCTGGCTAAGATGCAGTTTTCCTATCAGAGGCTTCCTAACATTTGTAGAGGAGTAACTTCTTGTATAGACTATCTCCTGAGCAGGATAAGATGCTGACTTACATGCCAAGAGTCAACAATATTTTTACAAGCGCACCTCTTTGCATAAACTGCCTCCTGGACAGGATAAGATGCTGACTTACATTCCAAGAGTCAACAATATTTTTTCAGGCATACCTATTTGTATAAACTGCCTCCTGGACAGGATAGGATGCTGACTCCTGCACCGAGGTCCAGTAACATTTGTAGAGAAGTAACTCCTTGCATAGAAAATATCCTAAGCAAGCTAGGATGTTGGCTTCCATACCGAGATTTCATAATGTTTGTAGGCGAGTAACTCCTTGCATAGATTATCTCCTAGGCATTATATTAGGCTGACATCCGTATCGAGGGTCCGTAACATTTGTAGGGCAGTATCCCTTTGCATCGCTTTTGCGGGAAGGCTCAATAATATTTGTAGAGGAGTAACTATTTGTAATGATAAATTTCTAGGTAGGCTAAAATGTTGACTTCCGCGGTGAATGACAGAAATCGGGAAGGAACGATCTCTTTTCTAAGACATTTTAATCGGCTGTTTCGTTTTGTTTGTTTTATTTTCAGTCTCGAATGAGGTATAAGTGCTGCATCTTTTTTGGTTACTTCCTAAAGTTAAAATGCCAAAGGAGACATCGTAATCATTTTCATTCGGAAGTGTTGATTCTCTAACTGCTGTGGTGTTTGGAGCTTCGGTTTGGCATGGAAATCGCGCGCGCGCTTTCGTGTGTGTGTGTGTGTGTGCGTTTGTTTCAGTTTAATTTTTCTCTTCTTTTGGGTTCGAATTTTGTGCGAAACATTGGTGTCGCCTTTATTTTTGGGGTCTTGTTTTCTTTTCCTTTTCGTCATTAAAGTGTGAATAGCTACTTGTATTTCCTTAAGTAGACTGAAGGGAACAATACATTGAATGAAATTCTCACTTCCTCATGAAAGATGATTTGCTTGTACAGCGGGTATGTATTGCTAAATGTTACAAAGGGTATAACATGTATCCTGACATCATGTAAATTGGCTGTAATGACAGTTAGAGGCATTGCAAGTGTAAACAATTTTAACTCTATACTTATTGTTCCGCGAAAAAACATCTGCATTAACTTATTGGGTTGGAAAGAAAGTAAAACAAATGTCCGATGACGAGGTACTCGAAGTCGAAGCCCCGGCCACAATGCACATGAGATTGCGCAGCATACCTGCATGACATCAGCAGGTAGATGACTTAAGTCAGTGGCAGTTAGCCGTCAGAAGGCGAAGAGTATAAGCGCCAGCCAACATGGAAGTATACAAGGAGCACATCCACCACTGCATGCTGTATGAGCTTCGTCGGGGTAGCACCACCGCAAGTGCTGTATGAAACATTACCAGTGTGTATCCTAATGCCATATCACATTTTCAGTGCTGTCGTTGGTTCGAACATTTTCTAGAGGGAAATTATGACCTGTCAGACCGTCCCAAATCCAGAAGACCCGCAACAGTGGATATGGACACGCTGAAGACCTTAGTGGAGACCGAACCCCGTTTGACCACGCGGGACTTGGCCGAACTGCTGGGGACTACCCACACGAGCATTATCACCACCTGCGTCAACTTAGGAAGGTTTACAAGAAGTAAATATGTACCCTATCAACTCACAGTTGAGCAAAAAGCAAATCGTATGAGTGCATGTATTTCCCGGCTTGTACGGGACCAAGTTGAACCGTTCGCTGACAGCATTGTGACAGATGAGGATAAATGGGTCCTATATGACAATGACAGCCCCTGGAAACAATTGTTGGACCCAAAACGGAAGTTCATGCTGACCCCCTAATCCAGCGAACTTGCACGTAAGGTCCTGCTGTCTGTTTGGTTATATATGCGAGGCGTTGTGTTTTTAGAGCTGCTGCAGGATAACACTACTATCACAGCCGATTTATACTGTCGTCAGCTCGACGGTCTGCATGCATCGCTCACGTCGAAACGACCAGCACTACTGAACCGGAAAGACTTCCTCCTACAGCAGGATGGAGCGAGACCTCACGCATCACGGGTGACCTGTCACAAGATGAGAGACGTGGGTTGGGAGCCCAGACGATGGAAACAGGACGTGGCAAACGATGGCGACTACATTTTGGTGCTGAGTGCTTGTATATGCGGTAATTAGAACTTTTCTGGTGCCTTGCATTTGCAGACATTACTTTCATCTTTTCGACCCAATATTTAATATTGAAATTAAATTACGTGGAAAAAATTGTAATTGTCCTATTCACGTAACCAGAACATTGTTCATAACAGCTATGAGTGTACGTGTTGTCAACTCAGTTTTCTCGTTTAGTGGCTTCTAACCACGTGCTGTCAACTCATTTCTCTTGTTCAATATGTTCTAACCGCACCCAGATCCAGTAGCTTAAAATAATCGCGATATCAATTGTCTTTAGAAAATACTTTATACTTTGCTAACTTCACCTCAAATAAGACAAATGAAACTCAAAAAACAAATAAGCGAAATAGAATGAAATCAAAAGAGGATTTTTGATTGCATTGGCTTTATGGATTCCCATGAGAATATCAGGGTATGTAAAGTGGACCATCCCTAATTCAGGGCCAATGATACCAGGGAGGGAAGAGGGACAGCGGGATGAGGCACATACAACACTCATGTCTCACCCGATTAGCTAGAAGGCCGCGCCTCTGAATACACGTCTAACGGGAGGGAATTAAAAACTATATAAACTGAGGATAATCAATTGTTTTATCGCCCAGATAATGCTAGCATCTGTGATACCTGAAGACCGAGCCATATCATGGAGTTTCTTTCATCAAATTACCAAGTACGAGCCATACCATGAAATTCCTTTCATCAAGTTACCTGAAGTCCGAACCATCATACAGTGGAGTTTCTTTTATCAAGTTCTGAATGGGAAGTAGCGATAAAAACAGAATGCAATTCCACTATAAGGGAAGTAAGTTTTGTAACTATTATAAATGTAATTACCTTGGAATGTTATACTATTTATTCCTTAAGCTTGAGTGCTGAAACTCCAGAGTTAAATGAAAAGCCTTTGACAATATTATATTTGACATATTGCGTTGTTTTAAATATTTCAGACTATACGAACTAAATATTTTTAACGCTTTCAGTCTTTTCTCCGGTCTGTGTCTAAGTCATAGGAACAACTCAGTGTGAGGTTTCTTTCCTTTTTTTTTTTTATCAGAATGCCACTCCAAATGTCAGTTTTCTGCAGAAAGTTCCTCTTAACTATGGCTCCCTGTTCAGAATGTCACACTAAGTGTCTCAAACAGTTACACAAACCTATGTTGTTTCTTTGGTATGGAAACAGACAGGATAAATTCCATGTTTAAAATTCCAGTGCAGCATTTTTCAGTACTGATATCTTTCACATAAAAATAAAAATACTAAAAGAAAGTTCAATTTTCATTTGTCCAGTCTGAAGTTCAAAACAATAAAATGTATCAAATTAAGAAATCCATTAGAAATCATTCTCTATACTTGTTGTCCAAATGAATAACGTCTTCTATATGCCATCGCTTGGTCACATAACATTCTATGAGTTTTGCTCAATTTTTGAAATCAAATTAGCTTCTTTCGAAAAGCTCTGGGTTCTGACAAAATCCAAACTCGATTTATCCTTGCTGCTATTCATGATTTTCTAATCATGCTGCAACGCTAGTCAAACTGTTTGAAGTTCCATCCGTTTCTTTTTTGTTTAGACATTTTAAAATCCCTTATGACGTATACCTCTAAATAACCTTTTTGAGTTTCTGTATTCTGATAAAAGCTTCGTTACTTCTTGGTTGAACAGTTTCTAGATAAACGGCACATTACTTCCCCGAACAGCTTTCACATTTTGACGTTGCTCAATGTTGGTCACGCAGAGTAAACTAATGACGTCGAATGTAAAGAGACAGAAGAGTAGTGAAATCGTAGAGATGCCGAGGGATTACGAGTAGATTCTTAAAAGTTGATATCGCCGAAGGGATTAAGCCTGTTTGATATACACTACCTGTTCAAAAATGTCCCAAAGCATGCCTCTCCACAAACTCCATGTAATACATACGGAATTTATATCGAGTTGGTCCACCCTTTGCTGCTATCACAACCTCCACTCTGCTGGAAAGGCTTTCCACTAGATCAGGTGTGCCCAACCCTATGGCCGCGGGTCAATCATTAGGCCGCCAGGACATTTTCAATGGCCCCCCAATAGCACAAGCACTACTTTATTTATCTAATTTAACTCTTACTGACAATAATAATTATTTTTATTTTATTTTATTCTGGATTCATTTTATTCATTTTGTTGAGCGAAGCTTGGCCGAAGGCCGAGCGGAGCTCTCTTTACGAGACTCGAGAAAATTAGTTGTTCGGGCATAGGTACGAGATGACCCATCCGATTACCGTGATTTTTTGCATGCGATTGGACATCATTCATGGTCAGGTTTTGACGCCTTCCGATTCCCGAAATTCCGTGTCATTGAGGAATAATCGTCCAAAAACTTGCATTTTTAGGTGGTTTTCCGGGTTTTGATCAAATCAAATGATCATATGTAGAGGATTTTAGGATGGGAGTGTCTGACCCCAGGTCTTAAACAACCCTTAGAAATAGGAAGCTAGGAGATTTGGGCTAGAGTGCCCGATAGGAAAGTGACACGGAAGCGAAGAAGAAAGGAGGAGGAAGACGCCCTTATTTATTACCGGGGGGCCAATACTTCCGACGGCTTAACGAGCCCATCTGACGCACGGCGGATATTTAGTGGATCAAGCGTTCGTACCTGCCTGGGATCGAACCTGAGGTCCTTTCCGTGACAGACACGAACGTTGCCCACTAGGCCACCAGCGGCCTTCCGGGTTATGAGAAGGGTCGTTTGTTACCGAACTCCTCCAAAGATCTTCAGCCGATCGCGATGACACTTGCCACAGAGAAAGGGAAGTACATGGTGAGTGACATGGGGTTAGTATCATGGTGATTGGTCCTGTCGTATAAAAATAATGACCATTAAAAAACTGACCAGATTTAATGAGAATTGAAAAAATCCGCTCTCTATACGAGACTCGGGACAATTAGTTGTTCGGGTATTGCTACGATATGACACATCCGATCACCGTGCTTTTTGGCATGCGATTGGACATCGTCTATGGTCAGGTTTTGACGCCTTCTGATTCCCGAAATTCCGTGTCATTGAAAATTTTCAATTAAAATTATTAAAATTGGTCCGTTTTTTAATGGTCATTATTCCTATAGGACACGATCAATCACAATGATACCAATCCCGATACACTAATCATTGATTTTTTTGTTAATTAAAAAAAACACGCGAGAACATTCCGTTACATTTGTTCACAGTTGATTGTCGCAATTTTTCACGACGCAATTTCCTCGTCGATGTTTTTAATTCTTTTGCCGTCAATTTGAAATTATTTTGGTTCAAACTGATAAAAATGGAAGCCGAGCCAATTCTGGACACAAGAAAAACGTTAAAATTGGCACCGGTAAGCCTCTTTTTTTTTTTTCCCCGCTTGTTTTTATCCTAACTGTAACTGCTGAAATCCCGGTCGGGGCCAGCAATATGGCGTCAATGACTTCGCTTGTCTGTTCGGAGAGTCTTGATGAAAAACGTGGTTCCCGACCTGAGTGTGTCTTTTGGCTTTGTTTACATGCAATCTGATCACGACCAACGTGAAGGCGTGAAGGAAAGTATAATTCATGATAAATTTTAGGCATTTCTTTTTTAGAATGTTTCGTACTTTTGTTCTGGAAGTCATAAATTTTAGCGTTAATTTTTTAGAATTTGTTATAATAGACGCCTTAATGAGCTCAGATTTTGCAATAGCTTCGCTCAAAATTTGCCAACTGTACTCGAGTTATAGGCTACCGTTGTCGGCTTGTCCTATTTGAGCGGAGACTCGAGACAGTTACTTGTTCGGGAATACGAGACTCGAGACAATTAGTTGATCGGGAATACGAGACTCGAGACAATTAGTTGTTCGGGAATACGAGACTCGAGACAATTAGTTGTTTGGGAATACGAGACTCGAGACAATTAGTTGTTCGGAATACGAGACTCGAGACAATTAGTTGTTCAGGAATACGAGACTCGAGACAATTAGTTGTTCGGGAATACGAGACTCGAGACAATTAGTTGTTTGGGAATACGAGACTCGAGACAATTAGTTGTTCTGGAATACGAGACTCGAGACAATTAGCTGTTTGGGAATACGAGACTCGAGACAATTAGCTGTTCGGGAATACGAGACTCGAGACAATTAGTTGTTCGGGAATACGAGACTCGAGACAATTAGTTGTTTGGGAATACGAGACTCGAGACAATTAGTTGTTCTGGAATACGAGACTCGAGACAATTAGCTGTTTGGGAATACGAGACTCGAGACAATTAGCTGTTCGGGAATACGAGACTCGAGACAATTAGTTGTTCGGGAAAACGAGACTCGAGACAATTAGTTGTTCGGGAATACGAGACTAGAGACAATTAGTTGTTCCGGAATACGAGACTCGAGACAATTAGTTGTTCGGGAATACGAGACTAAAGACAATTAGTTGTTCTGGAAAACGAGACTCGAGACAATTAGTTGTTCGGGAATACGAGACTCGAGACAATTAGTTGTTCGGGAATAGGTACGAGATGACACACCCAATCACCGTGATTTTTTGCATGCGGTTGGACATCGTCCATGGTCAGGTTTTGACGCCTTCCGATTCCCGAAATTCCGTGTGATTGAGGAATTTGAATTAAACTAGATGGCCTTTCACTTGAACCGTTTCACGAAAGTCGGCTCACTAACATTACGTTGAAAAAATCGTTTGAATTGAAAACCGAAGAAATGGAAAGACTCCGTTTGTTAGCTCAGCACTTGCTTTAATCTATAATAATAAAAGGAAGTTTGTGTATGTCTGTCTTTCGCAATTCAAAATAAAAAACGTAGTTCCTGAAGCGAGTGTGTCTTTCCGCTTTGTTTACATGTAACCGGATCACAACCAACGTGAAGACGTGAAGGAAAGTAGTTCATGATAAATTTTAGGCATTTCTTTTTTAGAATGTTTCGTACTTTTGTTCTGGAAGTCTTTTACACGTTCGTATTTTAGAATTTGTTATAATAGACACCTTAATGAGCTTATATTTTGCAATAGCTTCGCTCAACATTTTCCAACTGTACCCGAGTTATCTGTTACCGTTGGCGGCTTGTCTAGTTTTTATATAATGAAGTCAACAGTTTTAAATTAAAGTTGAAATTGTTTTGTAACAATTTACAGCAGGGCAAACTTTATCATTTCCCAATAATTCGTCAAATCTTTAGTAAGTACAGTAATTTTACCGTGGATCATTTAATATACAAATCAGCTGTTACATCTTTGTACGAGTCATTCTTAACTCGATTTTCTGCCTTTGAATCTGAAAGGAGTAACATAGACTTATTCATAAATCCATTTTGTATTTCAGAGTCTGATGTACATAAAATTTCCCCATCAATGCAAATCGAAAAATTAGAAATCCAAAGCCACTCAGGATTTAGTGTTAAGTTTAAAGAACAATGTGAATCACCCACTGCTCCTAATTTGATTGAGTTCTGGAAATACGTCCCTAAAGAACAGTTTCCCGAGCTTCATGACTTTGCTCTGAGGTTCATTTTTTGATTCGGATCCACATACATTTGTGAACAAACATTTTCATCCATGAATGTTGTAAAAAGTAAATTCGTTCAACTATCACAGATGCACCCCTTGGGGATATGCTTCTTTTTAAGTACATCGCGAATCACACCCAAGATTGACAAATTGTTACGTGAAAAGCAGGTTCAAAAATCACGTTAGTGTTGCAGGTGTGTAAAGTTCATAAGAACTTTAATTTTTTAATTAATTTTGTCTCATTAATTTCTAGTACATAAAACGTTTTGTTATAACAAATCAGTTTTTTTTCGCATAATAATAATTTTAGTATTATGTGAATGATTTAATAAAATGACTGTTTAAAAATGTATATGGGTTTCAATTCTTTACAAAAACATATGAAACAACCCAATTTTAGCTGATAATAGTTGTCAATATTTAAGTTGGTTACGGTGGACTTTCAAATGATTTCTAAGAATTTACTGGCATAATTTCGAAAAAGGTTGTCCACCTCTGCACTAGATGTTGGTTCCTTGCTGCGAGAGTTGGATTCTACCAAAAGAGGACCATCACCGATGTAGGAAGGTTCGGCATGGCTTGCAGTTGGCTTTTCAATTCATCCCAAAGAAGTTCCATGGGGTTTGACATCGGGGATCTGTTCAGGCCAGTTAAGTTCGTTCACATCCAGCATCTCATTAAACCAATGTTTTTGGGACATTGTCTTGTTGGTAAGATAGAGAGCGTTCACTGATCTGCTGTCATATTGTTGAGAGCACAGAGTTGTCGAAGATGTCATTATAGAGCGCAGGATTAAGATACCCAGGCATTTGAACTAAAGTGCCTAGCTCAAACCATGGAAAGCAGCCCCCAGTGCATGATGCCTCCTCCACCAAACTTCACTGTTGCCGCACCATAGTCGGGGTAGGTAGCGTTCACCTTGTATCATTTGCACCTAGACTCATCCATCGACTGCCAGATGATGAAGAGTGATTCATCACTTAAGAGAACGCGTTTCCACTATTCAATGACAACTTCCGTTTAGATTTACACTATTCCAACAGACTATTAGCGTTGATCTTGCTAATGTTAGGCTTGTGTGCGGCTGCTCGGCCATGGAAACACATTCCCTTCAGCACTCGACGAACCATCATAGTGTTGGTGTTTCTTTCAGACGCATTTTGGAACTCAGTTGTGAGTATTGGACAGGCGATTTTGTCGCGCCACCCGTTTCAGCACTGTGCTGTCCCACTTTGTCATTTTACGTGGCGTACCAGGTCGCTATTAAATATCACCCTATATAACTCGGTCCCTATTATTTCGGATAAACGGTGCTGTACCGTCCTAGGGTAGAGCACCGGGTAGAATTCCTAGGTGTTCCCACTTCACAATAAAATCACTTACAGTTGATCGCAGCAGCTGCAGCAGGGCAGAAATTCCCGAACTGACTTGTAGATGGCACCCTATGACCGTGCTGCGTTGCAAGTCACTAAGCTCGACCGTACGGCCTATTCTACTGGTTATGATTGTCTATGATGCGTGCCAGGCCAAGTATCATTTTATACCTGCATGGGCCATGGCTGTGGCGTATATTGGCAAATCCACTACTCAAAAGAAATGGCCGGATACTTTTGATCATATAGGGTACACAACGATTAGTCATTACATTATGACCACTTACCTAATAAGGCGTAGTACCCCTTTAGAAAACAAAACAGCGGCCCCTCGGCAAGGCATCGATTAGATAAGGTGGCGATAGATATCCTGGGGTATCTGGTACCATAATGTCAACAGCAGGTCCTCCAGTTCCCGTTCATTTCGAGGTGGTCGTGATTTAGCGCGAACCCGCTTTTCCAGGTCTAAGCACAAATGTTCGATTGGGTTCATGTCAGGTGAATTTGGAGGCCAGGGCTTTAACAGAAAGTCACCAGCCTATTCCTCGAATCTCTCCTGGACGATTCTGGCAGTGTGGCATGACGCATTATCCTGTTGGTAACGGCCATCATCAGCAGGGAACGCAGTTGCCATGAATGGGTGAATTTGCTCCGCAACGATGTTCAGATACCTGATAGCTGTTAGGGATTGTGCTGGTCGGATAATGCGGCCTAAAGTGTCCTAAGAAAACATTGTCCACAGCATAACACAGCAGCCGGCGACCTGTTTCCGCCCAACAGTGCATCCAGCTGCCATAGCCTTCGTTGGTAATCGGCCGTGTACGTGATGCACCAAGAATCTTGATTCGTCAGGACCAGGCAACTTTCTTCCAATCATCCACGGTCCAATCTCGATGATCTTGGGCCCATTTCATGCGTTGTTGGCGATGACGTGCAGTGAGCATGGGTACCGTCTGGGTCTTCAGCTACGCAGGCCCATGTGCAGAGGGCTGCGATGAACTGTGTGCTGCAACACATTGCCCTGATCACCACTGTTGTAGCTGCGAAGGATTTGTCGCTGTGTGGCCCTGCGGTCGTTGTGAACAATACGCGACAGTCTCCGCACCCCTCTGGCATCATTGAGCTGTGGAAGACACACGGCTGGACAACGGTTCATCGTTTGGCTATCTATGCACTACTTTTGATAAACTACTCACTACAGCAGCACGTGAACAACCCACAAGCCGCGCCGTTTTTGAGATCGTAATTCCACGGCGCCACAATTTGCCCTTTATCAAACTCCGATAAATCGTCAGCTTTTCCCATTCTGACTCCGAACACTCTACTAACCGAAAGCCGGTCCTCTGGTTGTATGTATTATATATACAGCTCTATGAACTTCACCAGCGCCACCTTTCGGAATCCGGGCGCGCTCATTTCTCTAGGCTGGGGGTGGTCATAGTGTAATGGGTCATCGGTGTATGTGATCGACGATTAAGTGTCATTGTCATACCACTGACATCTCTGTTGTTACCTGTTATGTATATTGATGTCCCTTTGTGGAACAATAGAAGAAAAGGTTTGCTAAACAGTAGGCGCTGATACTTTTACCCTGGCCGTTGATATCCTCATTCGTGTAGTTATTATAAAAGTATAATGTATGTTCAGCGAAGTTATCTAGGAACATTAGCTAAACATACAAATAATCATTTTAACAACTGCTTTTCCTTTTTTGCAGGTGAATACAGTTTTTCTGGTAAACATTATCAGAATTCTGGTCACAAAGCTCAGAAGAAGCATCTCAATAGAAACCACTCAAGTTAGGTAAGGATTTTCTTAACGAAAACATTTGTTTGAACTTAGCTAAAGTTTATTTTTGTACTACAATACTTTTAAAGCTTAGTAATAAAAAGAAATCCATCTTGTTGCACGATTATATTTATTTAGCTGAAAAACAAAATCTATGTACAGGTTAAAAACATGAGCACTTTCGGTGTCATAGTGACACCTTCATCAGATATGATTTCCATCATGTGGTTACATGATGATCTTAAATACGTGGAGCAGATGCATCATGGGAAAGGTAATGTCAGTGTCACATGACATACCAGATAACAACACAGTCGAAAAATCATAATTAGCAAACGAAAATTACTCAATAGAAACAATTGTATTGTGCTCTCCTCCCTAATCAGATTGCAAAGCTTATATTACTCTTTTAAAGCTTATATTACTCTCTAATGTGGTACGTCTATCAAAAAAATTAATTTCGTAAAAATTAGGACAAATTATTTATCGTCCAGATGCTATTCCATCTCCACGCAAACAGGCATATAAATCTCATTATCGTCACAGAAGTATCGTATTTTTTATTGTTTTCCATGTAGCCATCCTTCAGAAAACCTGAAAATTACTTGAAGGGTGGCTACATGGGAAACAATAAAGAATACGGCACCTCTGTAGTATCATAAAGGGATTTAATGCATAAAATATCACTGTTTTTTTCTGTTTGAATTCTGAGGTTCGTTTTTGGAAAATCGATGTTGTACAAAACTATTTGCAGTAAAAGAGTAGGACAGATGTTCTTGTTTTCTTTGAATACGAAGAAAATATGATCCTGATTTCGCCTACCAGCTACGACAGAAATACATCACTCAAAGGTGAATCAAAGCTTTCCCGGCAGTGAAATCTTCCACCATGGAAGACTGTGCAGAAAATGTGGAAGCCGATTCAACAACTTGTGAAATGATATGGGAATATTTCAGCATATGGTCTGCAGCAGTGTCTACCGTTTTGCACGATGAATCACTTTATAAAACCAGTTCCGCGTTGGTTACCACCAAGCTTTACGTATTTCTGAAACGGAGAAAATATAAGAACCAATCCAAAACTTAACAAATTTCGTCACTGCGGTTACAGTATTAATTCGAAAACAAGCAAAAAAAAAACCAACGTACTCTTTTACGATGTCCCAACCCGTCACAAAAGCTGTGGACGAATTCCTGAAGATGGACCAAGCCAGGAGTACAAGTAAACAGCCTTCAATGCCGAAAGTCATGTATACCATGTTCTTCAGAATGCAGGTCTCATTAAATATTTTAATGTGAAACAGCGATGTTCAGTAAGCTTAACTGAACCTCTACAAATAGTATGACTCCTGTTCTGCAAGATCTCAGTAATGCAGGATGATGCTGCACAAGGGAAACCCTTCTTGCACCCAGCAAAAGGTAAAGTTGGTTTCTTGAACGCAAATCATATTAATCTTATTTAGCATCTTTCCAGTTTGCTTGATTTGGCATTGTATGATTCTTGGTTTTTCTTTGACTTCAAAAAACCACTTCAACAATGGAAATTCCCGCCAAGGAATGAAAATTAAAGCGCTGTCATGAACTCTTTTCGAAGCGTTTGGAAAAGTAGACGGATACATTCTTTAAGACATTCAAGTTTTGTTTATAGAAGTACACTGACGCTTCAAGTGAACAAATTGAAAATACAAATGGTAGTCAGAGAGTTACTTCCCAACATCACGTATTTTTTGTATTTACTAGTATGAAAAAAAAGTATGTACATCTCTGAGATATAGCCATCCGTACACTACTTCTCAACGTAGTCACCTTGTCTGTTGAGACACTTGTCCAGCCGGGAGATCCATGCGTCGAAACCTTGTCTATAAAAGTTTGGCGGTTGTACTTACGGCCATTGTTTTACTGCACGCTTCGCAGCGTCATCCAATTGGAATCGTTTCCTACGAAGGTGCTGCTTTAACCGTGGAAAGAGGTGAAAATCCGACGGAGCAATATCAGGGCTGTAGGTCGGATATTGCAGAATTTCTTATTTCCTGCTTTCCAACAGATTCACTGTGTAACGAGCCGTATGCGGGCGAGCGTTATTAAGCAACAAAAGCGCGCATTGGGATGACATTTTAGGACTATTTCGTTGAACAGCTCTCTTCACTCTCTTTAAGGTAGCTTGATAAGCAGCAGCATTGATTCTTGTCGTGGAAGGTGTGAAATCCACCAGAAGTACACCATGCGTGTCCCAGAACACGGTCGCTATGACCTTCACACTGCTGGTGGATGCCTTGAATTTTTTGGCAATGGGAAACCCTGGATGCTTCCAAACCATAGATTGGGCCTTTGACTCAGGAGTGTACCAGAATATCCATGTTTCATCTCCGGTGATTATGTGCCGTAAAAAAGCGTCACCATGTTCGTTGAAGCGAAGTAGATGGACGAGGGATGCACCCACGCGGTTATTCTTGTGTTCCTCTGTCAGTTGTCTTGGAACCCACCTACTGCACACTTTTCGATAGCCCAAACGGGCATGAAAAATGTCCCATACGGTACCATGCGAAAGATGGAATTTTTCTTACATGTGATGCAGAGTCACACGGCGATCTTCACGTAAGCACTCCTCAATTGCATCGACATGATCTGGTGATGTGGAAGGACGTCCGGTCCTTGGTTCATCATGGACACTCAATCTACCACCACGTCCGCACTTGCTGCAGTGTCATCACGTTCGGGAAGTACAGAACTTGAAGTTCACGGTGAATTTGAATAGGCGGTGTGCCGTCACTCACGACTCGTGGCGTCCCTCGCGAGTCGTGAGTTCATCGCGAGTGATGTATTTGCCTGGTGTATTTGATTAGAGGGAGCAAATAAAGGCGAGGAAAAACTGTAAATCTTTTTTATTACCATTCTGTAATGATACGCTGTTGAACTCTGAGAGTATTAAAACATTATAGAGCATTATAATTGAGTACTTTTGGATATCACCTAATATAAATATACAGTTTTCCTGCTTTGCAAATACACGTGGAGGTTCACTTTTTAGAAATGAAAAAGTGGATATTAAATATTGCCATGAGAGTAAAAATGGGCACTGCAAATTTAAATCATCAGTTCCATAGTAAGTAAAAATAAAAGTTTACAATAATTATTAAAAGAAATGTTCCCAGTCATAAGATGAATTCTTTGCTTCGTGTTTTGATTTTCTAAAGTAAGCACGAAAAAACTGATGCTGTTTTTGTAACAAAAGAAGCCATATTTAGCGAAAAGAAAAATTAATTAGAAACCGATCACGAACAAACATGCATCGTTACCAGAGATAATAGTGTGTTTTAACTTACCCGAAATTCTTTTTCTTCTTTTTAACTTTTTTTGCACAAAAAGAAGCGGTTTCCTACCGCGGAAATCTACCTGATTTGAGATACCCAACACTTTGACGCATTGCTGCGAAAGAAAACATTTGTAATCAGAAATGGTAAAACAGAAGGTAAACAGCTTTTACTACAAGTAGATAACAAAAGGATGAGATTTCAGAGTATGGGTTATTACGTGCGTAGTTTCATTAACTTCATTAGCATGTGTGTAATAAGAGTTTGCAATACAAAACGTAAAGCGTGTACTTCGATGTAGAGCACCATTTATCCGAATCTGTTTAAAAATAGCTTCATTAAAACATCGAAGGCTGAGCAGCAAAAGAAAAGAAGACCACAAAAAATGTTTTTTCGCTAAATGTTCCAGATCGCCGAAACTATCTAAAATGTGGAGAAAAAAAAATCTGAAAATCTACGAGAATCCATCATATGGTGGCGCTTCGCTGCGATCCGAGGAAACGGAAATGTCGCGGCTGAGAGGAGGAAAGAATGTGATAGTATTCAGTTGTTTTTTTGTTTGTTTGTTTGTTTTTGATTGGGGGTTTAATGACCACCGTGAGCAACTCAATGGGGCCGCCCCGGTGGCGCAGTGGTCTAAGGCGCTGGCCTCCGATCATTCGTCCGTAAGGGGTCTGGGTTCGAATCCCGGTCAGGCATGGATGTTGTGTTTGTCTTACGGCACTGGCTCTCTCCCTTCCCTGGAACCAGTGACCCTAAATTAGGGACGGGCGACTGCTTATAGCCCATTGAGTTGCTCACGGTGGTCGTTAAACCTCCAATCAAAAAAAAAAAAAAAAACTCAATGGGCTATAAGCAGTCGCCCGTCTCTAAGGCCACTGCTTCTAGGGAAGGAAGAGAGCTAGTGCCGTAAGACAAACACAACATCCATGCCACACCGGGATTCAAACCGGGACCATCTCGGACAAAGACCACTGGGCTACCGGGTGGCAGTAGGCATAGACAGTAATACACTGCTGGACAATTGCTAAGGACGGATCATAAACGGCTATATAGCGCATAAAAAAGTAAGTGTGGTTGGATGCCAAGTGAAACAAAATAATGACAGAATGCCACGACATTACAAGAAAGACAATTTATTGTGCTCTGAAATCCAGGAAGGCTTTGGAACGTGTTCAAGGGACAAACAGGCCATTTTGTGCAGAATACGTAAACGTGAAAAAAATGCAAATACCGTCCGCAGGCGTTCCGGCGTAAGATGTCAATACGGGATATGGCCACCATGGAGGGCGATGCAAGATTCCACACGCCGCCCCGGTGGCGCAGTGGTCTCAGCGATGGCCTCTGATCATTCGTCCGAAAGGGGTCCTGGTTCGAATCCCGGTGAGGCATGGATGTTGTGTTTGTCTTACGGCACTGGATCTCTCCCTTCCCTGGAACCAGTGACCCTAAATTAGGGACGGGCGACTGCTTATAGCCCATTGAGTTGCTCACGGTGGTCGTTTTTTTTTTTTTTTTTTTTGATTGGAGGTTTAACGACCACCGTGAGCAACTCAATGGGCTATAAGCAGTCGCCCGTCCCTAATTTAGGGTCACTGGTTCCAGGGAAGGGAGAGAGCCAGTGCCGTAAGACAAACACAACATCCATGCCTCACCGGGATTCGAACCCGGACCCCGTTCGGACGAATGATCAGAGGCCATCGCTTAGACCACTGCGCCACCGGGGCGGCCGGTGGTCGTTAAACCTTCACTCAAAAAAAAAAAAAAAAAAAAAAAAAAAAAAAAGATTCCACACGTCGTGTCATGCTTTGCACAACATTATCAAGCAGCTGTTGGGGTAATTTATCCCATTCCTCTGTCAGTGCACGGATGAGGGTGTCCTTGTTTATTGGAGGGCATTGGCGACCAGCAAGACTCCTCCCCAAAGCATCCCACACATTTTCAATGGGATTCAGATCTGGAGAACGTGCTGGCCATACGAGGCGCTGAATATCCTCGCTCTCAAGACACTCCTGGACAGCGACTGTTCGATGACATGTTGCGTTGTCGTCCATGAAAATGAATCTATCACCGACAGCACCACGGAACATGCGAACATGAGGTAGCAGAACATCATTATTTGTATCGTTAGCCAGTCATAGAATCAGTTGGAAGCACATAGAGGGACGTACGGCCATTGATAATGATGCCAGCCCATACCATGACACTACATGTCGGATATCGGTACCTGGAAACACACAGGCTCACCTCCTCAGGAAAAAACGTCCGCCAAATCAAATTAGCTGAGAAGGTGATGATGATGATAATAATTTTCTTTTTTTTTTTTTCTTTTTTTTTTTTTTTGATTGGAGGTTTAACGACCACCGTGAGCAACTCAATGGGCTATAAGCAGTCGCCCGTCCCTAATTTAAGGTCACTGGTTCCAGGGAAGGGAGAGAGCCAGTGCCGTAAGACAAACACAACATCCATGCCTCACCGGGATTCGAACCCGGACCCCTTTCGGACGAATGATCAGAGGCCAACGCCTTAGCCCACTACGCCACCGGGGCGGCAGATAATTTTCGTTGATCATAAAGGTGCAGTCTACCAGCATGCCGTTCCTCCACAAATTGCTGTCAATGCTGTGTATTACATTTCAGTCTTGAAGCGTCTGCGATGACACATATGGATTAAGCTTACCGGAACTGGTAAGCAAGTGGACCCTACACCATGATAACGCCCGACCACATGTGGCTGCTTCTGTTCAATAGTTTCTTACGACATGCTGTATTAAAATCATGCCTATAGTCCTGACATTCAACACAGATGCTGACGTTATTCAAGCTGTACAGGGGTCGTTAAAGAAGCTTCCACAAAATGCCTTCGCAACATGCTTTGAAACGTGGACTGAACGATAGGACCGTTGCACATCATCCAAGGGAAGATAGATACTTTGAGAAAGAATAACACATATTTTGCAGTACGTATATTCTTCATTTTGTGTGATTTTACTCTCAGTTTTTATGGAACGGCCGTTGTACATTTAATACGTATCACATCCAACAAATGTATTACTTTTTTACAGGAAAGTTTTCTAAGCATAAGATTTATGATATAACTAGTTGTATACTGCATATCATATGCTGAACTCTTAAGTTGATAGTTAAAATATCAGCTGACTGACTTTTCTTTTTCCTTTCTAACTGGGATTAATTAGTCAAAGACTACTGTGATTATGCAGTTGCCAATTTTGGGATTCGATTTTCGAATGCTACCTAAGTGAATCAAATTATCTGACTCTTGATAGAACAATACATAAACGGCTACGACAAATAATGGGATTAGGAAAGTAAAGTCATGTTTCATCAGAAGTCTGGCTTTGTTACTTACTGATTGTTTATCAAAAAGTTAGTTATGTAGAGTTTTGAAATGGTAGCTTTGAACAGGATGAAGTAAGTAAGAGTCGTGGAATGATCACAGCATTTGATTTTGGTTGACCCATAACTTTTGGTTTGGCTACATCGCATGTATTCTGGAAACCGATATCATTACTTAGCATCCTTCCTTTAGGCTTGCTTTCTGCCTTTGTTTACGTTCAATCGTTGGAATACTTCAAGTTTCATTTCCTTGTGTGTGTGTGTGTGTGTGTGTGTGTGTGTGTGTGTGTGTGTGAGTGAAAGAGAGTAAGAGAGAAAGCATACCGTGTCTAATTTCCGCGGGTGGACTTTAATGTACAATATAGAGGTAGTTCAGCAAAAAAAAAAAAAAAAACGAAATCTCCTTTCGGCGTCTCAAGAAATGTCCGAAGGGCATATGTGTTAGTGGTTTACAAAGGGCTGGCCCCGCCTTTAAGTGTATTACCCTGTCCAATGTAAGCGGGCAAAAGAGTCTGTATATGTATGTATACTAATGGGAAAATATCAAATAATTTATACAAGTTGATTATACCTTATCTGAAATGCTTGGGGTCGGAAGTATATCGGATTTTTTTGGTTTTGGGAGTATTTGCATGCGGTATAACTACACTGGCGTGCAAAAATTGACGACGAGACGGTTTTTCGAATGTAACGTTGTGCAGAAGTGCTCCACATCGACTCAAATCATACCATAAGAACCCCAAGATGTAAGAATATGGAACAAGTGAGCAAAACCGTCCAAGCAAGGAAGAAAGAAACAAGGATACAAAGGCACTTTATTGAAAAGGTAGCTTCGAACACAACTGGACAGAAGACAGAAACGTCCATGTGACAGGCGGCTGCCAAGAAACTTCCAGTCTTTAGTAGAGGATATGATCACCCCTGACTCAGTTGCAAGATTAACAACGTCTGTCCATGCTGAGGACGAGGTTTTACAACGTCTGTCCATTGCTGGCGGCTGGTGAGGTGCTGCTTAGCGTCTCCAGAGAAGGTCCCACACGTGTTCGATTGGATTTAGGTCTGAGGACCTTGCGGGCCAATCCATGCGTATTCAACGCATGGATTAGCAACAGCTCTGTGACAGCCAACGTATAGATTGGCAACAGCTCTGCGACAGCCACTGTACGATGAGATGTAGCGTTGTCGTTCATTAAGAGGAACTCAGGACCCACAGCACCTCTACACAGACGCACGTGAGGCAGGAGAACCTCGGTACAGTAGCGAAAACCAGTGACTGAACCTCCTTCGAAAATGTGGAAGTCAGTACGGCTACCAAGCATGATATCGCCCCAAACGAGAATTCCGCCACCTCCAAACCGGTTCCTTTCAATGATGTTGGAGGTGTGATTGCGTGTTCCCTGCTCTCTCCAGATGTGTATACGTCCAGAATCGCTCGTCAGACTAAATCGGCTCTCATCCGTAAAAAGAACTCGATACCATTGCTGATGTGTCCAGTTCTTGTGTTCCTGGCACCACAGAAACCGCCGTCTCCGATGAGCAGGCGTTAATGGCACACACCGTATTGTTCGTCGTGCAAATAAGACCACTTTTGTGCAGCCTCCTGGCCACGGAAAAACGCGATAACGGACGCCCAGTTGTCTGTTGCATGTGCCTTGCGATTTCTCCCGCTGTCTGCCGTCTGTCTCTTCTCGCCTGTAGGACAATATACCGGTCGTCCACCGCTGTGGTTACTCGTGGACGACCACTGCTAAACTCTTGGACAGCTAATCCTGTCGTTTGAAAAGCTCTCCAAGCACGTGAAACGATGCTGTGAGTGATCCCGAACTCCTCGGCCACACTAGTCACACTTCGACCTTCTTCCAACTTCCCAATGTCGCGACCTCTGGTAAAGTCATCCAGATGTCATCTACTGGATTGCCTGTTGGCCATATCACACGGTGGCAGCAACTCGACGTCGTTTAAACCGATGTACACCGTGCAATAGCTTTCACCGAATTGCTGAGTGTACACCGCCCGTGTATACGCCATGCTGCATATATGCACATGCCCTACCGTACCGGACCCTAGTCTATCTCCTGAGTGGTCTTTCGGTCCGTTCTGCTTGCTCGTTCCGCTGTTATGCTAATTTCTCCTCTTCGTCCTTAATTTTTGCACACCAGTGTAATACACTAAATAAATAAAAATAAAGGAAGTTTATGTTTAGTGTTATTTTAAATAGTGAAGTAGAATTTTTCAATTGTAATTAGCATACCTATATGTGATATTCCAATCAGTAGTGAAACCCTACGCATTGGTCTTAATGCAGCACGGAATACGCAAACTAGGGAAACTTTAAAAGAAAGTCTCCAGTCATCTGCATTTCATTCGTGATTTAGCGACACCGCGATTGCTGAAGATGACCGGTGTTAATCCGAACTCCAAAGTGCAATAGGTGCATGACAACTTGTCAGCTCTTCTTCGAGCTCGCACCGACAACACAATCAGTATCAAGGTTAATTGTATCCACAAGGCGTTGCGAAAGAGAAGTGTACACTGGGAATTCTAGAGTCTGTAACCTGCTTACCTGTGTCTACAAAAGTTCTTGATTACCGTGGAATAGGCAGCATCGTAATTATACACTTCAGTAGTGGAGGCATGTACGTTTCATTGAAAATTTTGTGTTTATGTCTTACTCCCTTACTTATGCACAACGGTGTATATTAAATGCAACAATCTATGTTTGTAAATTATTGCGTAAATCCCTCTTTACATTGAACGAATTTCTTTTCTCTTTTTTTTTTTTTTTTTTTTTTTTTTGATTGGAGGTTTAACGACCACCGTGAGCAACTCAATGGGCTATAAGCAGTCGCCCGTCCCTAATTTAGGGTCACTGGTTCCAGGGAAAGGAGAGAGCCAGTGCCGTAAGACAAACACGACATCCATGCCTCACCGGGATTCGATCCCGGACCCCTTTCGGACGAATGATCAGAGGCCATCGCTTAGACCACTGCGCCAACTGGCTGTACGAATTTCACTAGCGCATTTGATTTGGGCCATTAAAAAAGTATTGAAATATTTGATAGCGTACCTTATAGAAAAAGATGACATTGCTGACGTCAGTATTGCTTTTCCCTAAAAATAATTTTAAATTCTACAATTGCCGATTTCGTTCAAACGTATTAAAATGGAAGAGCTGTGTGTTCAGCAAACATGTACCTAATCCTAGAAGTTATAGTATCTGATCCTAGAAATTATCCCTTTATCGAACTTCTGGAAATCACCCAGAAACTCACATTGAAAAACTATGGGATATTACAATGGATATTAAAAATTACGAAAATTACATTAAAAAGTATGGGATTTTGCGATATATGGATCACTTTATGTATTCAAGCATACCTTTACGACGAAAGCTGACTAGCATTCAAAGTATAGGCCATCGTGTTGCACCGTCGTTAGCCATCTGCCTGCCAGTTCTTCGATTCCGCGGCGGTACCAGTTCTTGTCCTTCGAGGCGAAAAACTCCTTCACCGCAGCTGCAACCTCCTCCTGGTTGTTGAAGTGCCGCCCGCGAAAGACGTGGGCCATGGACCGGAACAAGTAATAATCTGAAGGGGTTAGGTCCGGACTATATACTGGGTGTGGCATCAGTTCGATGCCCTCAAGTTCATGAAGTTTTGCCCGGATCGTTCGCGCTGTATGAGGCCGAGCCTTGTCCTGCTGTGGGAGAGCGCGCTTTCTGTTTACCAGTGCCGGGTACTTCTCCTCCAAAACGGCATACTTCCGCTCCAGCTGTTTAGAGTAGAGGTTGGCGTTGATAGTCCGACCGTCTGGAACAAATTCGTAATGGATTATCCTCCCGAAATTCCACCAGACGCAGAGTATTACCTTGTGCTCGAAGCACCCGCTTTTGGCAACAGGTTCAGGAAGCCTGCCCCGGGCTCAACCACTGTAATTGTGTGTTAGGATTACGGAAATAGACCCACTTTTCATCGCCTGTAACAGTTCTCTTGATGAAACATAATCCTACATCCCGAAGGTTTTCTAGGAGTTTCGTGCACGCTTCCACTCGACGGTTTGCTTCAGCTGGCGTCAGTTCGTGAGGGACAATGCGGCAGCTCCTGTAGACCTTGCCGAGGTCCTGAAGGTGACGAACGACCGTGGTCTGTGATATGCCCAGCTAGCCTGATAATCTCAGAGTGTTGGTTGTTGGATTTGCTTCTACGGCCTGGCGCACGGTCTCCGAATCCGCGGTTCGCGGCCTACCTGACCTTAGCTTAACGTCGAGGTTTCTGTCACCTGAGCGGAATTTCTTGAACCATCTGATTGCGATGCTGTGATCCACTGAAGCTTTCCCTTTCGCATGACAAATGTTGCGTGTTGTTTGAGCACTCGTAAAACAAAAGTTCCCTAATTAGCCGGTTTTGGCTGTTCATCTTTTAGGCGTCCCAACCACAGACAGAACAACGACATGCAATGCTGTTCACAGCAACGACTACCACTTTATATCCCTTCCCGACTTGAACTGGTTTAAACACGTACATACCCGCCACAGCACATGGTTTATGCAAATAGTGCAAAACTTTCGACTCACCCTCTCTATATCAAACATTTAATGGCCCCCAGTGCCGCCAACCATTTAGAGAGTCGGGTCTTCAACGGTAACATACCAACTCAGACTTCCAGAATCTTGGGTTAGGTGCTTATACATGGTCGTGCACAAATTCCTTTTTGCCTAGGGAACTTTCGAATAAAATGAAAGGAGACAAGTTAATCCTATTCGTCTCTAGAAAGAGCACTAAAACTATGGGGAAAGGATCCTGTCGTTGAAAATGCTGTCTTTGGGACACCGCAAGGAGAACATTTTGGATAAGGGAAATTCCTTTCCCTCGTTCAACCCACACAGGTACATTACTGTTTTGTGAAATGGCGGCAAAACTACCCTTGTTAGAAAAGCTCAAAATGATTCACAGAGTTGAAAGGGGTGAAGAAAAGATCTAATGCAGCAAATCATTTTAAAATTCCAAAGAGTACTCTAAAAAGAATTTCAAACAGGAAAGATGACACAGAATTTTCGGGTGTAATAAGCACGTCTTTTGAATCCTTTTTGACGCAAATTAAATTTATCAAAGCTATTCAAAGTCAATGGAACCGGTATGGAAAACAGTAGTTAGTATCTGACGGAAGAAAGAAGCTTTTCAATCGGGTTTTAATCCCTCAGATATTGCTGTAAACGGAATCGTGAGCTTATGTCCTCTGGTTGCAATCTTGTGCGTTAAGAAAAACATATATTTATATGAGAATCATTTCGCACCGGAAACGCTCTCCAACACAGAAAGAATTTTTCAAATCGGGCTCTTAGAAACAGAGATTTCGACAAAAATAAGATGTGACTTTACGTCCCCTGGTGGGAAAACCATGCATTATTTTAGGAACAAAGTATTCTCAAAAGTTTTTTTTCCATATGAGCTGTATCGGTCCAAGAAAAATTAATTTAGTCGAGTTTTCAAGAGCCCAGATTTTACTACACATACATCAGAAGCAGAAATTAACACTTATGCCCCCTGGTGGCCAAACCATTATTTACCAAACATTGGAAATTATGTGAAAAATATTTTTCATCAGGCCTTGTATGCGATACAGGAAGAAGTTTTCAAATCAGAGGTTTAGAAGCAGAAATAACGCAGAAAACGCAATTTACCTTTGTGCCCCCGCGGAAAGTCTATGATTTACTTGAAAATTTTGAATTCATAGGAAAAAAATTTCGCATCGGAAACACTATCCAACAAAGAAGGAATTTTTCAAATCGGACTCCTAGAAGTAGAGATATTGACAAAAACTAGATATACATCTACGCCCCTGGCGTAGACACCATGCATTATTTCAAGAATAAAATGTTCCTAAAAAAATTGCCGACATGAGCAGTATCGGTCAACAAACGAATTTTTTTTGCAATCGAGATTTTAGAAGCTCATCTTTTGCTGCAAATACATCAAAAGCGGAAATTAAGACTTACGCGACCTGGTGGCCAAACCATTTTTTACAAAAATTAGAAATTACGTGCAAAGGATTTCCCATCAGGAGCTGTATCCGGTGCAGAAATATTTCTTCAAATCGGAGATTTAGAAGCGGAGATATAGGGGGAAACGCAATTTACCTCTACGCCCCCTAGCGGAAAGTCTATAAATTACTTGAAAATTTTGAAATTATATGAAAAACATGTCACACTGAAAACACTATCCAACAAAGAAGGAATATTTCAAATCGGACTCCTAGAAGTAGAGATATTGACAAAAATAAGATATACATCTACGCACCCTGGCTGAGATACTGCGGAATATTTTAAGAAGAAAATATTTCGAAAAGGTTTATCGATGTGAGTGGCATCAGTCCACGAAATAATTTTTCAATCGATATTTTAGAAGCTCAGATTTTATGGCAAATACATCAGAAGCAAAAAATTAAAATTTACGCTCCCTGGTGGCCAAAGTATTTTTTACCAAAAATTTGAAATGATATGCAAAAGATTTTACATAAGGAGGTGTATCCTCTGAAGAAAACATTTTTAAATTCGGAGTTTCAGAAGAAAAGTTATAGGGGAAAATGTAATTTACTTTTACGCCCTCTAGCGGAAAATCTATGCATAATTTGAAAATGTAACTATATCTAAAATACTCTTTGACATAAATGGAATCGAAAGATAAAAGAATTTTTTCAATTGGATGTTTAGAAGCAAATATGTGGAATAAAACGTATTTTTGAATTCAACATCATCTGCATTTACGCCCTCTAGCGGCGAAATTGCACATCGTAAAAAAAAAAATGAAGCATCATCATTCGCACATTTTAATCTTCCCAATGCAAAAAGAATTTTTCAAATCGGACTAATAGTTGCAGAGATATCGTGGGTACATGCGGACGGACGGACTGACGGACGGACAAACCGGAAACATAAGCACGATCTTTTTTTACGAAAGACGTGCGAAAAATGAAGAAAACGTGGAAGGAAATCTAGTGAATGTCCAAACCCTGGTGACGCTAAGCGTATACCTATGACGAGGTATAAATTGCCCTTCATAAGTGGTTTGTCGACGTCAGAGCTCCTAATATTCCAGCCTTTGACCCAGTGAACATCCAAACGTTTACAGCCATGTACTGTGAAATGACATGTACTGTACAGTAAATGCGTGTATTGAGTTCTACATATCCAACATCTTGTATATATCGGACAATTCAACTGTCCCCTTAAGTTCGATAAAAACGCGTTCGACTCTGTTTATTTTAGCGCAAGACCTAGTAGACAAACAGAGACAGAATAAAGAGATATAAGATAGATTCACTGATATATTTGCAAGCCAACTTTCCTAGCAAAGAAATCCAGTTCTGACTATTTAAAATTTTGCGATTAGAGTGAATTTGTGAAATCTCTTCACTATGCTTGCGATCACATACACACATACAATGACTCCTGTAAAGATATTCATACTAATTTATTCATTTTCCGATGAAAATAAATCTATTGCCTTTCTCAGAAAAGGACGGATTATAATATACGTATATACGTAAATGTAGATAAATTAGCGTAACAGTGCAAAGGAAAAGATCGATTTAATCAAAGAAAAAAATTACCACTCCTTGAAAAATCAGAAAGGTTTCAAACAATAAAACCCATTTCTTAGTAATGAAAGAACTTTCTTATTACGAGACGGAGGAAAACAATCTTTTGTACGCTTGTCTTCACAAAATCCTGATGTTAATAAACCGGATTTTCAGGAACAAAAGGTTCAGAAACGTACCTTGTGCGGAGTTACATTTCTCTTAAAAAAATTAAAGGTATTTCTTCTTAGACAATAAATGAAATTAACAGAAAAAGTGAATGAGTATACATTGAAGTTCGATTGCCTTGTTTACCTTGCGAATCGCAACACAAGAGACGTAATGATTGCGAAACGTTACGTTTCGGCAGCAATAAGAAAGAGGCCGTCGGGGGAAACACTGCCTTTGAAAAGCCGTTTTCCCTCCCACCAGTCCCTGGAGCCACAATCTATAGCATTGCTAATGAAAGGCAGGAAGCAATCTCATGAAAACAATTATGAACTCCATTAACACTGAACAAACTAAATAGCATCACTGGTGATGAGCTCAAAGCTCTGTTTTGGAGTGAGCCGAGATTTTAAATTAGTTGGCCCATTTGTAACGCATCCTGTATTTAAAGGTTTTGGGCGCATCTTTTTTTTTTTTCAATGCAAAGATGGATTTATGTTGTTTGTCTGTATATCTGGCAGTTTATGAACACGGTATCTTTGCCGCTTCGGTTACCAAGCGGTATGGGAAGGTGGCTTCTGACCATTCTGGAGAGATAGGCACAAGATCCAATCCCGGATGAGGCGAGGTTGGTGTTTGTGTGTGATGGCGCTGGGGTTCTGTCCTTTTCCTGAAATCTGTTGTTGTTGTTGATTGAAGGTTTAACGACCACCTTCAGCAACTCAATGGACTATAAGCAGTCGCCCGTCCCTAATTTAGGGCTACTGGCTCCAGGGAAGAGAGAGAGCCAGTGCCATAAGACAAACACAACATCTATGCCACAGCGGGATTCGAACCCGGACCCCTTCACGGACGAATGATCATAAGCCAGCACTTAGATCACTGTGCCACAAGGGCGGCCCTGAAATCCGTGTCTCCATAAATTAGGGACGGGCAACAGCTTATATCACTTTAAGTTGCCCATAATGTTCGTTAACCCCTTCCCCAAAGTGCGGTATCTCCACCTAGAGTATCCGAATTGAGAAGATGGCCTTATAAGTACTGGACACCAGAAATCATGTCCAAATTTTTGACTTTCTCAGGCTGTATCCTGATGATTGGAACAATGCTACATAGGTTCTTTTGCATCAAACTCGACATGGCACACAGAAGAAAACAAGCTGTATTCAGAAGTGGCTTCAACACTGTGTATCATATCCATGTACTGAAAGAACTAAGCCGCCCCGGTAGCGCAGTGGTCTAAGGCACTGGCTTCTGGTCATTCGTCCGTAAGTTGTCCGGGTTCGAATCCCGGTCAGGCATGGATGTTGTGTTTGTCTTAGGGCACTGGCTCTCTCCCTTCCCTGGAACCAGTGTCCCTAAATTAGGGACGGGCGACTGCTTATAGCCTATTGAGTTGCTCACGGTGGTCGTTAAACCTCCAATCAAAAAAAAAAAAAAGAACTAATTGGAAAAGCGAATGAATAAATATGAACTTCCACTATGTACGTAGGGTGTTCAGTAAGTTCTAAGCCTGCCGCCCCGGTGGCGCAGTGGTCTAAGCGATGGCCTCTGATCATTCGTCCGAACGGGGTCCGGGTTCGAATCCCGGTGAGGCATGGATGTTGTGTTTGTCTTACGGTACTGGCTCTCTCCCTTCCCTGGAACCAGTGACCCTAAATTAGGGACGGGCGACTGCTTATAGCCCATTTAAGTTGCTCACGGTGGTCATTAAACCTCCAATAAAAAAAAAAAAAAAAGTTCGAAGCCTAGCATACAAAGACAATTTTTTTTTCAAAAACGCACCTTTATTTTTCCTCATAGTCTCCCCTGTCTTGGATGCACTTGTACCGATCATAGAGTAGGCGAATCCCTGCTGCGAGAAACATTTTATCTTTCTCCTCAAACCAACACTTCATTGCCTCCTTCAGTTGAGAACAAATCCACAAAACACCTACCCCGCAGAACTTTTTTAGATTTTCGAAAAAGAAGAAGTCACTTGGAGGTGAGGTCAGGTGATCACGGTAAGCCACACTCTATTACAGCTTACATGGAAACACTGAAGCTGTAGATTGGAGCATTGTTCTGGAGAAGCACAACGCCCCATCACAAATTTCCTAACAGCGTCGTCTCGATAGCTTCACGCAATTGTCGCAATAGAATATTAGGCAGTATTCATAGTCCTTTTATGAGGCAAGGAATAAATTAACAACAACCCTTCCGAGTCCCAAAAAATGGTGGCCATAATTTACTCTGCAGATGGTTGTGTCTTCAATTTTTTGGTAGTGGTGATCTATGATGTTTTCACTGCATGCTCTCTTGTTAAGTAACAGGGTTCCAATGGTGAAGCCACGTCTCATCACAATGGAGGAATAAAAGTCATCTGGATCGTGATTAATGCGGTCGAGTTGAACCTGACTTGCTTCAACACGATCATGCCGCCCTGGTGGCGCAGAGGTCTAAGCGATGGCCTCTGATCATTCGTCCAAAACGGGTCCGGGTTTGAATCCCGTGAGGCATGGATGTTGTGTGTGCCTTACGGCACTGGCTCCTTCCCTTTCCTGGAGCCAGTGACCCTAAATTAGAGACGGGCGACTGCTTATAGCCCATTGAGTTGCTCACGGTGGTCGTTAAACCTTCAATCAAAAAAGAAAAAAAAACGATCATTCTTCATCTCAAGTGTCAACATTCAAGGAACCTATCTGACACAGACCTCCGTCATCCCTAACCTCTCATGCAAAACGACCAAACACTGCCTGTACTAAACTTCAGTTCCTCGACAATCTGTACGACACGGATTTCCGGTTTGACATCACCACTTCTTCACCTTTCTGGCACATTTCATCTGTCGTCACCTTCACTGAGCGTCTCCCGCAAGGGTCATCTTCCAAATACACTGACGGAAAAAAAATCACAGCACCAAGAAGGGGTTGTGTTAGATAAACGACAGTTGGTAGGCTGTGAGAGTACATCTGTAAGATGACGTCTATGCAAATGTCACGCTCGGCGCATACCTATGGCGCTAGTAGCGTCCCTCGGAACATGCAAAGCAGGTTTGTTGTAAATACGCGCTGTAACGTTCGTGAGCGTTAGTTATCGTTGAGATTCGACGTAGGGTGCTGATGTTGGTCAAGAATGCCTTTAAGAAGACGAAGAAGCCATTATCAACAGCTCACGGAGTTTGAACGAGGTCGTGTAATAGGACAACGAGAATGTGGATCTTCTTTCCGCAATATTGCAGAACGACTTGGCAGGAATGTAGCCACAGTGCATGATTGTTGGCAGCGGTGGTCAAGGGAAGGTACTGTCTCAAGAAGACCGGGTTCTGGCCGGCCACGTGGCACTACTGAGAGGGAAGATTGCCGTGTACGGCGTATGGCCGTGGCGCATCGTACCGCGTCTGCTGCAGCAATTCGAGCTGAAGTTGCCACCACAGTGTCACTACGAACTGTTACAAGTCGGTTACTTGAAGGACAGCTCCGAGCCAGACGCCCTGTAGCGTGCGTTCCACTTACTCCAAACCACTGCCGTTTGCGACGTCAGTGGTGTCAAGCTAGAGCTCATTGGAGGACGGAGTGGAGATCTGTTGTGTTTTCTGATGAAAGCCGGTTCTGCCTGGGTGCCAGTGATGGCCGTGTGTTGGTCAGAAGGAGGCCAGGTGAGCGCCTGCAACTAATTTGTGTGCGGCCGAGACACACTGGACCTACACCTGTAGTTATGGTCTAGAGGAACAATTTCCTATGACAGCAGGAGCACTCTCGTGGTTATCCCGCGCACCCTGACGCCACAGTTGTACGTCGGTCTGGTGATTCAACCTGTTGTGCTGCCATTCATGAACAGCATTCCAGGGGGTGTTTTCCAACAGGATAACGCTCGCCCGCATACCGCTGTTGTAACCCAACATGCTCTACAGAGTGTCGACATGTTGCCGTGGCCTGCTAAATCACCAGATCTTTCACCAATCGAGCACGTATGGGACATCATTGAACAACAACTCCAGCGTCACCCCAACCAGCATTAACCGTCCCTGTATTGACCGACCAAGTGCAACAGGCATGGAACTCCATCCCACAAACTGACATCCAGCACCTGTACGACACAATGCATGAACGTTTGCGTGCTTGCATTCAACATTCTGGCGGTTACACCGGTTATTAATGTACCAGCATTTCACATTTAAAATGGCTCTTCTCGCGCTTACAATAAGCTGTGATCTTGAAACCTTAATCGATTAAATATGTTACCTATATAAATGTATTGCCGCCATTTCATTCCTCTACAACTATTTTTTCGTGGTGTTTGGATTTTTTTCCCGTCAGTGTAGTCTCCTCCTGTTTAAAGGCCTTTGACTGTGGCATACGAAGGTGCACCATCGACGTACACGCCGACCATCCGTTCATGAATACTGCGTTCGTCAAAAATTCAGTCACTCCTCCCTTCCGCAATTTCATTTATTGCTCATCCATTGTCACCTTATAGAATTCCATGCAATGTTGCGCCGTCTCAAATGCTGATTCTAGGTTAGGCTTAGAACTTATTGAACGGCCCTCGTATGAATTACACTATATTGACAAAAGTCACCGGACACCCCTTCCAAAGCAAATGAACGGATCCGTTGCGTTGTCAAGATGCGCGGTACAGCTGCAAATGGTATAAAAACAAGACTGCAGCTGAGCGCGATCATATCGCACTGTGAGGTTGAGTGAAAATGTTGTGGCGAGAGAGAATTGACTTTGAGAAAGGAAAGATTGTTGGTTGTTATATTAGTGGGTTGTCCATAAGAAAAAACTAGCGGCATTTAAACACACCCAAGTCAACTGTTTTGGATGTACCGAATAAGTGAAAGACACATGGCGCGCCTGAAGCAGCAAAACGTACCGGCAGACCAAAGAAAATCAGTGATAGAGGACGTCAAAGCCTCAGGAGAGTCGTTACAGCTAATCGACGGTGTACTGCGCAAGTCCTCAGTGTACAGGTGAGTAAAAATGCTGGAACCTCGGTATGCACACGTACCATTCGCAGAAAACTTCATTCCATGGGCTACCGTTGTAGTGCGGCTGCTCACAAGCCTTTCATCTTCACTCGGAATGCTACTCGTCGTTTAGCATGGTGTAAAGAACATTTATCGTGGACCGCAGATCAATGGAAAGGGTTCCTATGGACTGATGAATCCAGATACACGATCCATCAGTCTGATGGCCGTGTGTGGGTATGACGGCAGCCAGGGGAACGCTACTTACCACAGTGTACTGTTTCTGCGGTCAAGTTTGGAGCTGGAAGTGTACTCATGTAGGGATGTTTTTCGTGGTATGGTCCCGGCTCATTGGTTTTCGGGGACAAACCTGTTAACCACACGTCTACCTTGATATTCTGGGCAATTATGCCCTACAAACTCTGTGGCAATACTATGGAACCGAGCCTTGTTGGTACCAACAGTATAATGCACCGAGCCATAAAGCAAGGACTGCTACGGCGTGGTTTGACGATAATTCCGTAGCGTGTGTGGACTGGCCAGTACAGAGCCCTGATCTTAATCCCATAGAGCACTTATGTGATGAATTAGAGCGCCGCATAAGAAGTTTGGAACCAAGGCCTACTATGTACTAAGCAACAGTTAGCGGTAGCATTATGTACTGAATGGAAGCGCATACCTATCGCTGTGTTCCAAAACCTTGTCGAAAGCATGTCCCGAAGGGTCAGTGCATGCTATAAGGCCAAAGGTGGACCGACACCGTACTAATTAATGTATGTCAATAAATGCTATGTTGTGTTTCTTTTCTAGGTGTCCGGTGACTTTTTTCATTATAGTGTATATTGATTATGTAGAGGCTTTTGTTCCCGTAAACCCATCAGCTGTTATAAATTCTTTGAAATAATGCAGTATTGAAGATGCATACATTAATAATTTCGATAACATCAAAGAAAGGGCAAGTATAAAGATTCTATTGTTCGAGGACATAGCACCTATAAGCGGGCCGAGTGGTACGAAGCGTTTGCTTCTAAGCATTCCTCCGACATGGCTCCACGCTCGAAATCTCGGATTGAATTCCGAGCGCGTGGAGGCACGGCACCAACCCCCCCCCCTTATCCCCGGAACCAGCGTCCTCAAATTATGCATTCGGGCAGCTTATAGCCCACTGAGTTTCTCACCGTTGTCGTAAAATGCGAAAACAAAAGCCAATTAAAAAAGCAGCACGTAAAATTATCCGAAAGGAAGTAATACAGAGTGACGTCACATCTCCCAACGCACACAATGCAGAACGTCTTTTAATCATTACGCTGAGATTCGAGAATAATGAATAATGACGACGATTGTTTAATCCAGCTTCGCTGACGACACAGCCATTTTTTGTATTCAACCCCTCAGCACTGCAGGGTATAATCCAGGACATTTTACTGAAAAGAGTAGGGATGAATTTACAGAAAACAAAACTAGTGTACAAATCTGAAGGCTTAGAAGCTACAGGGGCAATTTCAGAAATAATGATGCCTACATTTACCTTGGACAACATATATCAAGCGAGAGCGGCATAGAAGAATAAATCAATAGGTGTATAAAATTCTGCTGAAGTGCATTTGGAAGAAACAATAAATTTTTACGAGCAATTTAGTCTTAACGGCGGCCCGTCCATTGGTGTGTATTAACTGAAAACGTGAATTATCGGATCATGACCCTTTTTCCAGGTCTTAAGGGTCCGGCTTTAGTTACCCGGTGCCTATTAAAGACGCATTTGTTGGTTTCCAGAACAGACGAATAGTACAGCAAGCGGACGTCTGCTGTTATACCTCATTCAAGCCAATGTGCAGCTGGGTGTGTACGCTGAAATTGTCCTCTCTACACCGCTGTTGTACTGCGCAGTTATTTGACACAATGGAACTCGTCTGTTATCGTGTACAATTCTCACCAGCTGCAGTTGTCCTCGAACATCAGCCAGTCGTTTCCACTCACAGGAAGACATCTGACTGCTTGTTTTGTTGTTTATGCACCACTCATTGCACGCCCCTAATACAGTAGCAACATGCGAGGAAATTACAGAAGCCATAGTAATTTCAGCAACATCAGTGCTCCGTATTTTTGGCGAAAGATTTGCAGAAAAGAAAACTTTCAGCTAGATTTCTCCTTCACGATTTAACTGCCTCACAGAAACTAACTCGTGTGCAGCATTGCCGAAACAAATATTTGTCGCTGAATGCCTTCATGTTACGAATTGTTGCTATTGTTGAAACGTGGGTTAGATCGCTGTCAAGGGAGTGGAGAAGTCCATGCTTCCTACGAGCCAGGAAAAATCGAAGGGAACAATCGAAGGACAAGCAAATGATGATCTTCGCGTACGATCACCTTGGTTTCATCATGACAGATACAGCACCATGTGGAACAAGTGTCCTAGCAGCCTATTACCGTGGCTTCCTACAAACCTTGCGCAGAAAAATGCACAACAACCGACCTGAGTTGCTCAGAGATGGGCCTCTCATTTTGCACGACAATGCAAGACCACACATGGTGAAGGTAGTGATAACTTTGCTGGAGACTTGGAGGTAGACGTGCTACGTCACGCACCCTATAGCCCATGCATGAGTCTACTAGACTTTGACTTGTTCCCCAAGCTCAGACACTCCATCGTGGACAGCGAATTTTCTCCCTGGATAACCTTTTTACACCAGTTACCCAGCACGTCCGACAGTTGGTCAAAAGAGGGGACCTGTCTGGAAATGTGGACCTTCTAAAACGTTGAGACGCCATCATTCAGAAGCAGGGAGACTACGCAGAAGGACTGTAGAGAGATATCGCCAAAGACACTTCCGGTATGTATAAAAACAATTGTGTGCATTGTATATGAAATGACATATGTATCTTCAAGTTTCTTCACGTAGTAATTACTTATTTGTGATCACGTTTAGGGCAAGAAAATTAATGCTAGCTTAAAGCAAAATACACCGAAAATGAAATAAAATTCGTTGGAATCAGAAACTGCTTGGTGCTATTTTATTAAAACACTATGTATCATTCCGTTTCTTGTGATCTGGAGTTGCGTGAGTGATGTTCTAGTCATGAATTTTTACAGGAAGTGTTTGGTCCTAGAAAATACGTTTCATTGATTGGTGAAAGTCATGGTTTCTGCTGCTTTTCGTTTCAAAATGAACATTGGACTGCATCTCATGTGTGTAGAAGAAACAGAAAGGCTACTTCTCGCAAATTTTGTTAGACATCTAAGCTGCATTATTAATTAAGCTTCATAGTGTCTACAATGACCGGGGAAGGCGTTTTATCACTGTAATGAGGTTCTCGTACTGGAAGAGGCATTCATCTCTGTAATGAGGCGCCCGTAATACCATAGGTATTTTTCAGTGTAATGAGGCTCCCGTAATGGTAGAGGCATTTATCAGTGTAATGAGGTTCTGGTAAGGAACGCAAAATTTTATCACTTCAGATATCCACAATTAGAAAACGTTTTTACCGTTCTTTCACAATTCAAAAATTACCACACTTCTAACAGAATATATTAGATATACATAAAAGTGTTAGCCGTTTTCGGAAACTGAGACAAAGTATAGCGCATACGTAGTAGAAAAGTAACTTGTTCATCAAAATAATTGCCAAGGGCATCAACAATGCTCTGCCAACGTGTGAACAACTTATACACTGGCGTGCAAAAATTAAGGACGAGACGGTTTTTCGAATGTAGCGTCGTGCAGAAGTGTTCCACATCGACACAAATCATACCATAAGATCCCCAAGATATACGAATATGGGACAAGGGAGCAAAATCGTCCAAACAAGGAATCCAAAGGATACAAAGGCACTTTATTGAAAAGGTAGCTTCGAGCACAACTGGACAGAAGAACGAAACGTCCATGTGACAGGCGGCTGCCAAGAAAAATCCAGTCTTTAATAGGGGATATGATCACCCCTGACTGCGTTGAAGGATTTACAACGTCTGTTCATGCTGAGGACGAGGTTGTCAAGGAGTTGTTGAGGCATCGTGGCCCATTCCTCTTGTCGCGCCAATCGCAGCTGCGGAATCGTTGCTGGCGGCTGGTGACGTGCTGCCAAGCGTCTCGCGAGAAGGTCCCACACGTGTTCGATTGGATTTAGGTCCTGGAACCTTGCGGGCCAAACCATGCGTTGAATAGCTTTACTCTCCAACAGCACTGCGACAGCCACTGTACGATGAGGTGTAGCGTTGTCGTCCATGAAGAGAAACTCAGGACCCACAGCACCTCTACACAGACGCACGTGAGGCAGGAGAACCTCGGTACAATATCGGACACCAGTGACTGAACCTCCTTGGAAGATATGGAGGTCAGTACGGCTACCAAGCATGATACCGCCCCAAACGAGAACTCCGCCACCTCCAAACCGGTCCCTTTCAATGATGTTGTAGGTGTGATTGCGTGTTACCCGCTCTCTCCAGATGTGTATACGTCCAGAATCGCTCGTCAGACTAAATCGGCTCTCATCCGTAAAGAGAACTCGACCCCATTGCTCATGTGTTAAGTTCTTGGGTTCCTGGCACCAGAGAAACCGCCGTCTCCGATGAGCAGGCGTTAATGGCACACAGCGTACTGGTCGTCGTGCAAATAGACCACCTTTGTGCAGCCACCTGGCCACGCTAAAACGCGATAACGAACGTCCAATTGTCTGTTGCATGTGCCTTGCGATTTCTCCCGCTGTCTGCCGTCTGCCTCTTCTCGCCTGTAGGAAAATATACCGGTCGTCCGCCGCCGTGGTTGCTCGTGGACGACCACTGCTAAACTCTCGGACAGCTGTTCCTGTCGTTTGAAATGTTCTCCAAGCTCGTGAAGCGAAGCTGTGAGCGATCCCGAACTCCTCGGCCACACTAGTCACACTTCGACCTTCTTCCAACTTCCCAATGACGCCACCTCGGGTAAAGTCATCCAGATGTCGTCTACTGGATTGCCTGTTGGCCATATTACACGGTGGCAGCAACTCGACGTCGTTCAAACCGATGTACACCGTGCAATAGCTTTCACCGAATTGCTGAGCGTACACCGCCTGTGTGCTTTATACCCTTCCGACCCCCCTCCACGTCATGATGGATATATGCGCATGCACTACCGTACCGGACCCTAGTGTATCTCCTGAGTGGTCTTTCGGTCCGTTCTGCCTGCTCGTTCCGCTGTTCTGCTAATTTCTCCTCTTCGTCCTCAAGTTTTGCACACCCGTGTACATAAAATGCCAAGTCATGGGATGCGAAAACGTTTTGGAGGGCAGCGTGCAACTCATCAAAGTTGGAGATGTCGTGTCCACGCAAATGATTGTCGAGTGAAAGAAACAAGTGATAGTCTGAAGGAGAGATATATCTGGTGAATAAGCTGGTTGGCATAAAAGCTCCTACCCAAGTTTATTGTTAGTGTTATTATTCAATGACGCGGAGTGGGCACGAGCGTTATCTTGAAGGATCAGATCTCCCTTTGTGTTGACCACTGCTGCTTCGTTCTTTTTCAGGTCCTCATACACACCATCCAATTGTTTAAAGTACACTGCAGTAGGGATCGTTTTGCCGCGTTTGGAGAGTTAATAATGAGCAACACACAGTGATGTCCACCTAACACACAGCATAACTTTACGTGGATAAAGTGCTTGCTTCGATGTGTGAGGAATTTGGTCACTGGTGGACAACCAATGTTTGGAACTTTTTTGGGTGCTGTACTGGACCTACTGCTCATCACATGTGAGTACTCTATCAAAAAATGGTTCCTTGTCATAGCGAGACAGCAATGCAAGACAAGCTGAGACACGTTGCTGTTTGTTCACTCCAGACAATTCGTGGGAGACACACATAGGCAATTTGTATGCCTTACTTATTGCATTCAGATGTCTTAGGGGTTCCATCACTAACACCAAACATTTGGCTAGTTCCTGGCATGTTTGGCTATTGCCCTGCTCAGTAGCAACTTTCAGGGCTTCTGTATCAAGGCTGATAGGACGACCACTCCAGACCTTTTCTGGAACAGATTCATCTCCGCCTCTGAACTTTTGAAATCAATTCCGAGTTGTTGCCGCCCCGGTGGCACAGTGGTCTAAGGCGCTGGCCTCTGATCATTCGTCCGTAAGGGGTCCGGGTTCGAATCCCGGTCAGGCATGGATGTTGTGTTTGTCTTACGGCACTGGCTCTCTCCCTTCCCTGGAACCAGTGACCCTAAATTAGGGACGGGCGACTGCTAATAGCCCATTGAGTTGCTCACGGTGGTCGTTAAACCTCCAATCAAAAAAAAAAAAAAAAAAAAAAAAAAAAAATTCCGAGTTGTGATTTCCATCACAGCAGCTGCCCCAAATGCTAAGCAAATGCCACGAGTTTTTTCTACAGCAGGTGGACCGAGTTTAAATTCGTATAACAAACACCGACGAATACTGCCATTGTAATCGCATGTCGTTCCACTATCAAACTGTTTACTAATATGATTCATATGCGCATCTCTCCGCAAATTGAATCATTACAAGGTGTTTATTTTGCTCCCTCGAAAAACGGCAAATACTTTTGTGGTTACCCGACATACGCATTCCTTAATTATATAATAACTTAAAAAATATTATATGCACGATTTTCAAGTTCCACACTATATAAACATAACGAAACTTTCGGCTATCCTTTGAGTAAAATCGTAGCGAGTCACTCAATCGTTGGATGTTTCAGCAATTGCATTTGCTGCATACTTTTTTTGGTTCCTCAGAAGTGATAAGACTGAATTTTGTAGTAATGTGTATCACGCGCAAAAGTTGTTGTGGTTTTTTTTTCATTTTAAGTAACAAAATTCAAAAGTATTCGAATAATCAGGTTAGTAATATAATTAAATCTATGGCACATACACTGAAATTAGCATGTTACTCACGCATATTAAATTGGTTTTCGAAAAATAATGATGAAAGATTAGTTTAAAAATATAGTTTAATTTAGCCGCCCCGGTGGCGCAGGTGGTCTAAGGCGCTGGCCTCTGATCATTCGTCCGTAAGGGGTCCGGGTTCGAATCCCGGTCAGGCATGGATGTTGTGTTTGTCTTACGGCACTGGCTCTCTCCCTTCCCTGGAACCAGTGACCCTAAATTAGGGACGGGTGACTGCTTATAGCCCATTGAGTTGCTCACGGTGGTCGTTAAACCTCCAATCAAAAAAAAAAAAAAAAAATAGTTTAATTTAATTAGTGTCGGATTTACTTCTTCAAACCCTCTTTTGGCTATTTCAACAAAAAATGGCCTCGAAAAGTCCTTTCTCTAAACAAAGTGAACCAGACTTGCTTAGTGGGACTTCGTTTCTTAACAAAATTTACTTATGTTGTTTACACACAACAAATCAGTACCACAAAGTTAGGCATAACGTGGTATGACCCACTTTACAATTTTCAGCAAAAGCATTTCCATTTCTTGTTTAAATAATGTTTTTTCCCATTGTCCTCTGGTTATCATTTTACTCGGTTTTTCTTGTCGCGCATCATGGTATCCTTTGATTGCTTGATTTTTTTATTGGAGGTTTGACGATCACCGTGAGCAACTCAATGGGCTATAAGCAGTCGCCCGTCCCTAATTTAGGGTCACTAATTCCAGGGAAGGGAGAGAGCCAGTGCCGTAAGACAATCACAACATCCATGCCTCACCGGGATATAACCCCGTACCCGTTCCATCGCTTAGATCAATGCGCTACTGGGGCGCCCATGGTATCCGTTGGAACAATTTAAAAACTCTGACGCTTTAGGCACGTTCAGCCCCCTTCTTTTTATGCTAAACACTTCTAGGAAGTGCCACCACCCTGGTGATTGAATGCTCAGGCACGTGGGGTTTTGGCTAGCAATCTCAGCTTGGCCGGGCTCGAGACCCGGAAGACACCATGAGCAGTGCATGTTTGGCTCCCCCTTCACGGAACCAATGTCCCCAAATTAGGGTTAAGCCACAGCCTTTAGCTCTTACAAAGGATGGTACTATTTGTCCTGAACAAATGGGTTCGAACGCGCCAATTGACATAAGACGTGGCACATGAGTACAGGTATGAGAACGGACCACTTTAGGGTGAGTCATTCCCGTGTAAAACACGCTACCTGTCTTCCAAAACACACTCGTCATAAGTCGCGTAGTTTGTATGGAGTTAACAGCGTCCAGGTGAACAACTCATGTGAGTTGCATCTCACATTGTGTGAGATGCTGCCGTAATTATTCAAAGATGGTGAAAATTGTCAGCATTAGCCCCCTTGAATGTCGTTGAGCAGCTGAAAGCCAAAATAAGGCGGCAATTTAATGACTCACCCTACGGTGGTCCGTACTCATACCTGCACACATGTGTCATATTTCATATCGATTGGCGCGTTCGAACCCACACACATCCCTTTGTTAGGATTGATCGTGGTAGTCGTTAAAACCCGTTACAAAAGAAAACAGTCAACGCCAAAACTTTTAAAAAATTGACTATCAAATGTGGAAAAACAAAACTTGATATGTAACGTTTTCATTTTGTTCAGCAACTCCATTGTCTCGTTTTGTGCTGCTTCACGATTTTTCTAAATTTTGTGCTAATACACTGCCTGACAGAGAAAATGCCACACTATGAAGGAATGCTCGAAAACAGACCAAACTGCACACACAGATAGCGAAGTGGGTTCTGAACAAATAATTAAATTGTCACATACAGACTACGCTCCAGGGGCCGAGTATACAGGATGATCAATAAGGAGTGTGGCCTCCATTTTGGGCGATACAGCGTTGAATCCGACGTGGCATTGAGAGTCCGAATAGAGTCCTGGGGTATCACGGTCCATGTGGGGTTGATCGTAATTCACAGTTCATCTTCATTTTGCGGGGTGGGAGGGCACTCAACCGACGTCCAATCGTGTCCCACAGATACTCTAAGGGCGAGAGGTCGGGGGATCGTGCTGGCGACTGAAGATTCCGCACACCTTGTAAAGCATTCAGGCTGATCCGAGAGGTATGCGGCCGGGCGTTATCCTGTTGAAAAACAGCGTTTGGAATACCCTGCAGATACGGTAGTGCCACGGGCCACAACACCTCGTCAACATAGAGGCGTGCCGTCAATGTGTCCGTGATGCGTACCAGCGGTGAGCGGCTGTTGGTGCTGACAGCACTCCACGCCATGATTCCACGTTAACGGGCAGTGTGGCGCTCCACAATGGCGGATGAATCTACCCGTTGGTCACGTCGCCTCTAGACTTGGTGAGGCAGAACCGCGATTCGTTGCTGAACACCACACTGTTCCATTCGCCTCCCCCTCCCACGCTGCTCTGGGGCGACACCACGTTAAGCGGTGACGACGATGGCTTGCTGTTAAGGGTGGCCTTCGCAACGGACGGCTGGACAGCAAACCAGACGCAGTCAATCGTCGCAACACTGTCCGCGTCGTTATCGGAACATCCAAGCCTCCCCGTACACTCCGCAAGATGTCGCCCTTTGTGGCCTGTGGGTCCGCTACGGCATGACGTCCGATGCGACGATTGGTGCCCTCGAATGTCCATCTCCGTGCTCCGGTCCCCCTACGACGTTGCGCAGATCCTTCCTGGGACCACTGTTGTGGCATCAGGTTGCAGTTTCTTGCGCAATACGACACAAGGACCATCCGGCGGTACGAAAGCCTACGATGACCTCTCGTGAACTCATCCGTTTGACGAAATCGCGTACGACGGCGTCTTAACGGCATTGGCACCCCTTGTTTGACGTCTCGACTGATGGTATCACGGGCTGGTTGCCGTTTATATTCCCGCTCGCCGTTCGTGCGATTAGCCTGCAAATGCAATCATTTGCATAACTTGTACGTGTGCATCCACCCTGTAATTTGCATAGCGCTGCTTTCGCGTCTTCATGGTGTGGCATTTTATATGTCAGGCAGTCTATTTTAGAACTTGGGCTGGCTTTTGAGAAATTCTACTTAGATGCACAAGAAGACAAAATGGATAAGACGCGATCTAGTAAAGGACTATTGCTTCTAATATATTATAGTGATCTGATTTCCGTATACATGTATACAGGGATTTATCTGAATAATAGAAACACCGACTGCAACTGGAGAACACGCAATGCAAATCACGGGAACGACGTCTCCAGCGGTGAGGTACGTGTTAAAGGGTACACTACACTGTCGGTTGAAACCCAGTAGTGTCTCCGTTCAGGTGAAACAGCTGTTGTGGAGTAATTGTCAATAATGTCAGATTTCAATGACCTCAAGAAAGGAACAATCATTTTGGTGCTGCTCTTGCAGGAGCATCATCAACTAAAACTGCAGAAATATTAGGGGTAACACGAGGAACTGTAAGGAGGATTATAACTACCTACCAAAAAAAGGCACGGCGGTACTTCCAAACGTGCAAACTGTAGACGCCATACGTAGATGTTAAAAAAGGTACCTGAACATTGGCACGGATTGCACAATAGAAGCACAAGACCACGGCACTGTAAATACAAGCAGAGATGAACACCGGTCATCATGATCCCCTATCAGTCATAACAATTTGTCTACAACTTCATGTTGCTGGTATTTATGGCCGTGCTGCCATCCACAAACCTTAGATTAGCAACATCAATGCAACAAAACATGTAAGGTGGTGCAACGCACATAAAATCTTGGGATGCTAGTGTGGCGAGGTGTCACCTGGTCTGACGAATCATATTTCACATTGTTTCCCACTACTGGTAGAAGGTACTTTTGTCGAAAACCTGTAGAAGGGTACCACTCCAACTGTTTAGTTCTGGTTGTGAAGCATGCAGGTGTATATGCCTGATGCTGTGGGGTGCCATTTCATGGCATTCCTCAGATCCCTTGGTTATTCTGTAGTGCTCTGTCACTTCTGCAACGTACGAATCCATTCTTCTCGACCACCCACATACAGTGTTTCAGGCACTACTTCCTAACGATAGTCCCTGGTTTCAAACAGATAATGCAGCCGTGGATTGTGCAAAACAAATGAATTTGTGGTTTGCAAGCATGAGCACGAGGTACTACAGCTACACTGGCAACCTAAATCTCCGGACCTGAGTATTATTGAATATTTGTGGGAATATCTGGAGCGAAAGGTCAGATCACACTTTCCAATCAAACATCATGGGCTCATTTGGGACGTATTTTGCATGAAGAATGGTCCCAAATTCCATTATCGTATGTGCATGACCTGTGTAAGTGTGTAAGTCTATTCTAAGTCAAATTGCTTCTGTTCTGAAAACTCGAAGTTGTTCTACAGGTTATTAATAAAAGTTCTCCACAAACAGGAAACGTTTGCATTTTTTTATAAACCACCTGCATATATAAATCGGAGCCCTTCGGCAAAATAAATTGCTTGTGTGCAACAACAGGTGAAACCTTCATTAGTCACCATAAAATTCACAAAGTTGCATTCCGTTCTAAAGCGCAGAAGATGGCGATTGCATTTTTTCTTCGATTATTCTAATATCATTTCTTGTAAAAAGAATTATAATGTGTGACTAAGGAATTTACAAAAAACTTTGTGTGCTGTACAACATCGAGGAACAACAACCAAATAAGCACTGTACAGGTCGCTACCCCAACATCTCCGAATATTTTTCGGCAAGGTTTTGAACCTTGTTTCTTCTTTTCTCTTAACAGATCCATCTTAAGTTTCTATTTTAAGCACCTGGACAATTTCCTCTTAAACGCCTCGTTGTTTATTTAAAAAGTTGCTGTAAATGAGCCTTTTTTCACTTAACTTTAGTTTGCATTTTTAGGTTAAACTGAGCATTGAAAGGTTAATTCCAGAAGAATATTTCAATTTACGTAAGGGCATTCCCTTTGGATGGCATGATACAAATCCTATCAAATTTGTATCAGTCGGCTTTGCCTTCACACTTCCACAGCCGAGTGACCTTCCTTATGGTTATGGAAATTTAGTAAGACTCTCTGGTCGCCGATTGGTAAAAGGCGTGGGATACTGGCAAATCATCCAAGATAGGCCAAGACGCGTAGCCCGGATAAGTCACAAATTGCGCTGCTGTCCTACGGTGCCATCTCTGTCCCTTCCTTGAAACAAATGTCCCAAATTAGTGACGAGAGATACCCTACAGTTTAAGATGGTTGTGGGAGTTTGTGTTAAACCCAGAAACAGACAGAACGTCTGTGACAGATTCCTAATTAACGCTCTTAATTTTGCCGCTTACCGACATCAGATATATTAAATTATCAGAAATGTGAAGAAATTTCAAAGTATTTTGGATTTACCTTCATTTCTTTTTCTTTTCACAAGCGGATCAGGAAAAGTAGACTGGAGTTGAAAGGGACGCGCGGAAGTGTCGATTCGTAATTCTAAACATTATTTACCAGGTATTCGTACGAGTAGTCAGTTGAAGCAGTTTCAAAAAATGGGCTTTGATTTCTGTAACGTGAATTAATTTCAGAAAGAATGTTGAAAATTGCATTAAAGTCACTGTTCACTCCCTTTCCTTTACGCTTTATTAATTAAACAGAATTTTTTTCATTTAGTCAAAGTTTTATACTCCTTTCGTTAATAGATGGCGCTAGATTCCTTGGTTCTCTCGTAATCTCAGACTTGGCTATATTACGTGATACTAAATAAACTTCAATTTAGGAGCACTTCCTCTTAATATAAACAAATCTATGAAAGTTACAAAAAATTCTAAATAATGGAATATTTTATATTAATGTATTTAAAAAATACATCTCTTAATTTGACTAAATTCAGGGGCGCGCCAAGGGCATTTGCCGCCCGGGTGCAAGCCCAGATTTGCCGCCCCTTGTCGAGAACATTTTTCAATTTTTATTCATTTTTACCTAAAATAAATATCTTTAGCAACATTATTTTCTATTTCCTGAAAAGTAAGGGTTTTTATAATCTATATATATATAGAATGAAAATATTACAGAACAAATAAATATTACAGTTAAATAATTTATTTATAAAGTAATTTTTTTGTTTTATTTATGTACTATTTATATGATGTTGATGATATATATCATCAACATCATCATTGTCAACCATTATAAATCCACTGCTGGACGAAGGTCTCCCTAAGTTTCCTCCACAACGGTCTGTCTTGTGCCAGTCTCCTCCATGTCACTCCCGCATACTTTCGAATTTCATCCACCCATCTCCCATGTGGTCTTCTTCTGGGACTTTTCCTGTCCCTTGGAATCCAATCTAAAATTTCGGCTGTCCATCGATGGTCTGTCCTTCTGGTAGTATGTCCAGCCCATTGCCATTTCAGGGATTTAACTCTGATCATGATGTCTTCCACTCTTGTCATTTTTTGGATCCACGAGTTCCTCTTCTTATCTCTCCTGGTTACACCAACCATGCACCTCTCCATGGTTCTTTGAGATGTCTGAAGCCTTTGTATGTCTCTTTTAGTTAAGGTCCACGTCTCTGCACCATACGTAAGCACTGGAAGGATGCATTGATCAAACACTTTTCTTTTAAGACATAATGGCAAATTGCTCTTGAAAATTATGCTGTTTCTTCCAAAAGCTCTCCAGGCAAGTTTTGTCCGCCGATTAATCTGCTGTCCAAGATAAACGTACGTGTCTGTTATCTCCAGCTTTTCTCCATCAATTGATACATCTTCATTTCTTGTAAAAGCATTGAACATCACTTTTGTCTTCTGGAATTTCATTTTCAATCCCACTTCTTTACTCTTGCCAACAAGTTCCTGGATCATACTCTGCAGCTCTGATGGGGCAGTTGCAAAAATGACTACGTCATCAGCAAAACGAAGGTGGGCTAGATAATCACCATTAATCTTTATCCCTTTGTTTTCCCAGTTCAGTGGTTGAAAGACATTTTCCAATGTGGCATGAAAGAGCTTCGGAGATATGGTGTCACCTTGTTTCACTCCTTTTCCAATTTTTATGTGTGTTGTATTTTCAAACAGCCGAATCTTTGCACTTGCATTTTCATAGATATTATTAATAATGTTAATGTATGCATCTTCAATACCGCAGGATTTCAGAGCCGTTGTAACTGCTGATGGTTTCACCGAATCAAAGGCTTTTTCATAATCGATAAAAGCCATGCACAATGGAAGTTCATATTCCCTCACTCTTTGAATTAGTTCTCTCAGTACTTGGATATGATTTATTGTGCTGTAGCCACTCCTGAATCCAGCTTGTTCTCTCGGTTGAGCCATGTCCAGTGTTACTTTCAAACGGTGTGAAAGAACTTTAGTGAAGATTTTATAAACCACTGATAGGTCTGTAGTTCCTGAGATCCTCAATGTCACCTTTTTTATGTAGCAGGATCATTGTAGCGTTGCTCCAATCCTCAGGAATCTTCCCTTTATTAAGGCATCGAGTGAAAATTTGGGCGAGTACTGTTTCGATTTCTCCACTTGCTTCTTGTATGATGTCTACAATAATTCCATCTTCTCCTGGAGCTCTTCCCCGCTTCATGTTCTTGATTGCATGAGCAACTTCTGCTGGGAGGACTGGAAGAACTCTGGTACTGGTACCTTTCATAATGTCTGGAGTACATGTATCATCCCTTTCATATAATTTGAAGTAGAAATCTTTCACTCTTGTCAAAATTTCGCCTCTATTTCTTGTTACAGAACCATCTTCTTTTCTCAGTGCCATAATCTGTTTTCTTCCCTTACTGAGATGTCCCTTTGCTATCTTTAGGCTTTGGTTGTTTTCAATTGCTTTCCTCACTAGCTCACAGTTGAATTTCCTTACATCTTCAGTGATACTTTTTCCTACTGTCTTGCATAGCTCTATATATTCCACTTTGGAAGTCACATATTCTTTAGTTGTCTTCATCTCTCTTCTTTTTTGCATCAACACTTTCGTTTTTCCTGATAATTTGTTCACATGCAACTTGTTCTTAGACCCAGCTAATTTTGTTGCTGTTTCCATAAGAGTTATGATATATATAAAAGAGTATATAATATTGAACATGACGGGCATCTGTTTAACTATTCTAATCTACTAACCAAAAAATCTCTCATATGGGTACATATACAAGTAAGTTGTTTAAAACTAAATACAGAACTCGAAATAACTGATTTTTATATTTAAATAGAAAGCGTTTTACATATAAATATAAGTTGTGTAAAACTAAAAACAGAATTCGAAATAACTGGTTTTCATATTAATTTTTTTCTACCTACAAACCTCGATACCCTTATTTCATCGATTTCTCACCTTGTTTCAAATCACGGTTTCACCGTCAACGCTGGAAGCTCTTTGTTTAAAATTTGCCAAAGGTAAGGTAATCCAGAGAAGAAAGCATATATTTCTTGAATACTGCTGAAAATTTCTAGAGAGATGTTTTCGTCATTATTTACGACCAGATTCAAAGTATGAGCCGCACAAAGTACATAAAATGCATCAGGGTTTTAAATAAAAAAATTGCGTTTTTTGAAGTCCACTGTGTTTTTCTTTCATATTGGCCTCATTGTCATAGAGCTGGCCACGTATATCATGATAATAAGATCTTCAAGATTCGAAAAAAAATTAGAAAGAGCAAAAATAATAAAAATTACTTTTATAAATGTTTCTTCCGAGTACTTTTTCATATTTAAAACATTATTTTAAAATATGAAAAAGTACTCGGAAGAAACATTTTTGTGAAAACGTAACACTCAAGTTCACACAAAAGAAAAGAACAATGGAGTTCATGTACAAATAAGTGTTCCTAATCCTCGTAATTATTTGGTATCATGTTAGCAGTAGCAATTACCTAAAATTTAGAAAAGATGTTTACTTCTATTACTTAACAATTAAAAAATAAAATTCGCAATTTTTAAAAAACATTACTGTGTGTGGAGGGGGGGGGTGAGATAGCCCAGGTCTCGTACCCAAGATACGCGACTGGATTCATTAGTGTTGTTTCTGATCTCGAGAAGTCCGGGAAACCCAGATGAATTTGAAAGGCGATGGCACTTTTAATTGCTGTCAAAATAAAACTGCCACAAAAATAAGCCAACGTCTTGATCCCGGGAGAGCGGAGTTTTGCGCGCCTAACGCAACTTTAGTTGGTAAAGCCACAGCAAATTTAACTCTTCCTCCACATTCGTTAGTATTCTAATGTTAATTTTCAATTACTGCCTTTGGCAAAATAGAGTTATGTTTGTATTCCCAGAAAATTATTAAGCCACCCAAGATAATTTATTTAGTAATACGATTAAATTTCTCCCTTGGCTGTAATAAATACCAATTAAAATCAATTGAATTACAAAATTTCGATTTTTTTTCTTTTTTCTTTATTCGCTATACACAAGATTGCGCTCCCCCTTTCCATTTGTGAAGGCTTTCAACAATGTTTCTGAGGCTTCAAAATGGCATCATCAACTGCCATCCGCATGGACAGCTAGATCTTCAGTTTGAAAATATTACCGTTGTAAAGAGCGAATCGAGCAGGAATTTGTTCATCCATTGCTACATAATACTACATATTCAAGCAGTTAAGTCGTTCCGGTGCTCGAGAGGTCTGAGGAGCTAATCATTCGTTAGAGACGATCGCGAATGACGCATGGGTTATGTGCTTATCCAATGCCACTAGCTGTATCCCCAACCCAAAATTAGTGACCCTAAATTAGAGACGGACAACCGTTTGTAACCCACTGAGTTAGCCAAGGTGGTCGTTAAACATTTCCCCTAAAAAATGAGGAAAGAAAAAAGCATTTGGAGTAGCGTGTGCTAGTGAAGATTTGACTTTCCGTAGTAACAACAAAACTTCCTAAGCAGGTCTGAGGTCTGAAATTGCTAGTTTTGCCAGTCATCAGGCACTTTGAAAGTTAATTAGTAGTTAAATTCTCCAGTATGTGATAATTCAAGGCATATTAATTTCAGCATAGAAAAGACGTCAATAACTGTTATCCCCAAGGAAATCCCTTCAACAAGTCAGAAAGCAACTGGAGCTTATTCTACACTGAAGAGCAATTGAATTAGAGATACCTGTCTAGTAACGTGTAGCACCACCTTTTGCCCTGATGACGGCGGCGATTCGTATCGGCATGGACTCGACAAGACACCGGAAGCGTTGAGAAGTCATACGGATCCACGACACCTGAACAAGCTCCCACAGTTCACGAAGATTTGATGGAGGGGGGTCAGAGCCTCGAACATCTCTCTCGATGGCATCCCAGATGTGCTCGATGGGATTGAGATCAGGTGACCTAGCTGGCCAAGGAAGCGAGGTTACGTCAGGGGAATGTTCATCCAACCATTCGGATACAATTTGGGAGCGATGGCACGGTGCATTGTCTTGTTGCAGGATGAAGTCCTCAGTGGGATGTTGAAGACGCACAAACGGGAGCAAATGGTCGTCCAGGATATCCCGGTAACGTTGACCTGTGAGGGACGATCTCACACGTACCAGGGGTCCCATTTCAGTCCACGTAAACAGTCCCCAGACGAGAATGTCACACCCACCAGCTTGAAGAGTACCCCGCTGGCAAGAAGGATCCATCGCTTCATGTGGTTTGTGCCGTACTCGTATCCTGCCATCCGCATGTACCAACGTGAATCTCTACTCATCAGTTCAGGTAACATTTTTCCACATGTCTGGGGTCCAGTGGCGATGTTCCCGCGCCCATACTAATCTTTGCACCTTGTGATGTGCGGTCAGCAGCGGTACGCTCGTGGAACGATGGATGGCTTCTGGATAGTGTGGCTGCTTACACGTTTTTGTGCACCAGCGTTAAATTGCCGAGTGATTTCTTGCACTGTGGCCCGTCTATCCGCTGTTACAATGCGAGCTAGCCGACGATGACCCCTCTCATCCACACGCTGTTGTCCACGGCAGTTAGCCCTTGCAGGGATGGTTTTACCGGATTCGATGTACTCACGATGCACCCGTGACACAGTGGCTCGTGAAAATCTCAGTGCCTGCATGACTTCCGAAATAGAGTGACGCATTCGTCGGTCCCCGACAATTTGCCCACGATCAAATGCACTTCGTCTTAAACATACTGCGTCCGACTCTTACTGATTCCCGCCGCATCACTCCTTATCTTGTCGGATCGCTGCATACGTCATGCAGTTTCCGTTTACAGGACCGCCCACAGCGCCTCATTTGCATAACGCCAGCTGTCTCTAATTTAATTGCTCGTCAGTATATATAGTCAACATTCGTGGTAGTTTCTTACGGCATATTTGTTCCTAACATAATACTTTTTGAATTACTGTGTGTTTCAGAATTTAAGTATTAATCTATTATCCTTATATTTAATCAATAACTTTTAATAGTAAGGCAGCCACGACGGAATTAATCTGTCCTATCAGCTTCCAGGTGGAGGACTTCCGTTATTGCATCCGATTTCGGTCATAAAAACAAATACGTATACCTTTTTATCCGGTTTACTGACACAAATAATCATTTTCCGGAGAATTTTATTTCATATAAGTATAAATGATTCCTGCTTAAGCTTTTGATAGATCAGTGCTCGAATCGTCCCGTATCCTATGGAGGCATTTATTCCAATATATTGCATTTTATTTTCTAGAATAAATGTATTTCCTGTAAGAAATGATTTCGTTCTAACCAGTTTAAATCAACTGTATACTGTATGTCCTGCACAATGAGCATTTACGCCCCATGTGATAATAATGCTCGCAGTAACAGGGTGAGTCAAAAGTTCGTCCTGGTTGTAGCTAAACAGTCAAATGGTGCAAGAAAGTCATGCACGCTCACCTCATCCTAAAAATCAGAGGCCGTTGTTTTCTACAGACACCCTTTGTTGATCTTCCACTAGAACCAAGATCCCCACGGCGGGAACATTCGGCAGGTTTCGAGGACAGAAACTCTCTGGTTCCAGATTCCATGTCTCCCACTGAAGCGAAGCGCAATTCTTGTAGGAACTGGGCCATGCAGTAGAATACGTGGTGGTCGCACGGGGCACCACCACGTATTCTACTAAAATGGCCTGTTTGTCCCTTGAACACGTTCCAAAGCCTTCTGGATTTCAGAGCACAATAAATTGTCTTTCTTGTAATGTCCTGGCATTCTGACATTATTTTATTTCACTTGGCATCCAACCACACTTACTTTTTTATGCGCTATATAGCCGTTTATGATCCGTCCTTAGCAATTGTCCAGCAGTGTATTACATATTAGGGGTATTCTTGTTTGAACAGCCGAAACAATGAGAAACAAAATGGAGTCCCCTGATTGGACAACACTCTGTATTAGAATGCCATATGGAAATTCTTGAGGAAACCTGAAACCAGAAATGGGATGAAGTGCCCTGATTGAATGCTTAAAGGGAAAGAAAAATGGAGTGCATTTATTGGACAAATCAAACATATAGGCTCAAAGTATATTCGTTCAAGTATAGAACTTGTGAGCTGCGTAGGCTCGTATTGTTTTGCCATTACTTGTTACTGCAATGTAATGATTTGATCAACGTGATCACTGGTTGCATCAGAAATTAGAAAAGGAATTTGTGCATTTTTAAAGAAAGATATCTAGTTGGGAAACTTATAAATATATGAGGATTCTCCTAATTTGCACTAAAGATACATTACTATATGAAATTATGTTTAAAGGAGAAGAACTTAAATCCACGTTGCTTTCAATAATACTTTAACTTATTTTTTCCTTTATGCAGAAGAATATACATGCAGTGAAAAATTCCTACTTGAATAAATTTAGTGGCTCTCAACTCGTCGAAGCTGGTGGTGTGCTTGTGGAAATGTTAATCTTTAAAGGTTAAAATGAAAACTAAAAAATAAATTCATTCTAAAGGGCTTGAAACGCACGAACACCTGACGCAATAAAATATACCTTTGTGTTGTAGCAGATTTACAGCGTTATATCTTACGTACATTCTTGTTTGAAGAATCGAAGCAATGAGAAACAAGATGGAGTCCCGTGATTGGACAAGGCTCTACATTAGTACGTCATAGGTACATTCTTGAGGAAACCTAACATCGAGAAATGGGATGGAGTGCCCTGATTTAGTGCTTAAAGGGAAAGAAAAACGGAGTGTACTGATTGGACAAAAACAAGGGTTCAAAGTATATTCCCATAAGTATAGAATTTATTAGCTTCGTAGGCTCATATTGTTTTACCGCTACTTCTGACTACGGTGTAATGATGTGATCAACGCGTTTACTTGCTGTATCAGAAATTAGAAAGGGGTTAGACTTTGTGCCTTTTTCAACACCAATTGTACAGTAAAACGGATAAAGATATGAATACTCTCTTAATTTGCAGTAAAGATACACTACTCTATGAAATTATGCTTAAAGGAGAAACTGTTCAACCCAAATTGCTTTGAATAGTACTAGAACCTATTCTTCCCCTTTTGAAAAGTACATACATATACAGGAAAACATTCGTATTTAAATAAACACATAGCTCTATACTCACCGAAACTGGATAAGCTTCCGTGCAGATGTTCTACTTTAAAACTTAATATGAAAACTGAAAAAAAAATTCAATGTAAAGGACTTGAAACACAACAACAGCTGACGCAATAAAATATACCCTTGTGTTGTTGCAGATTTGCATTATTACATCTTAAGGATATTCATGTTTGAAGAATCGAAACAATGAGAAACAAAATGGAGTTCCCTGATTGGACAACACTACATATTTATTAGTACGACATTCAGATGTATTTGAGGAAACTTAACAAAGAGAAATGGGATGGAGTGACGCGTTTGGATGTGTAAAAGGGAGATAAAATACGTGTACTGATTGGACAAAGCAAAAATAAGGCTCAAAGTATATACCCTAATTATAGAATTTATGTGCTGCGTCGGCTCATACTGTTTTACTAATACTTGTGACTACGATGTAATGATTTGATCACGTGTGACTGGTTGTATCAGAAATTAGAAAAGGATTAGACTTTCATGAAAGAAATACGGGATTACGCCATATAATACAAATTTTGAAGATGACAATCCGTTTTTTGGCGTAAATGTGACAAGGATGGTAAGTCAGATAATATCCGAAAACTTGAATATTTTCATCGTCCTGGAGCGGGACTCGAACCCGCGTCTCCCAGAAAACGCCTAGGTATGCTAACCACTACACCACCCAGAACGACCAAGTTTCAAGTTTCCGATCAATTGATCGGAAACTTGAAACTTGGTCGTTCTGGGTGGTGAAAATTTTCAAGTTTTCGGATATTATCTGACTTACCATCCTTGTCACATTTACGCCAAAAAACGGATTGTCATCTTCAAAATTTGGATTAGACTTTATTCATTTTGCAACAATGATATATAGTTGTAAAACGTATAGACATGAAGATTCTGTTAATATGCACTAAAGATATATTACTATATGAAATTATGCTTAAAGGTGAAGGTCTCAAGCCCAAGTTTTTTTAACAGTATTGGAACCTATTCTTCGCATTATCAAAAATGCATATATGAAGGAAGAAGATCCAATTTATATAAACTTACTATTTATCAGCTCGGCGAAACTGGTGTTTTAGTCGAGATGTTTTCCTTTAAAGGTAAAAATTAAAACTGAACAAAAAATTAAATGTAAAGGTCTTGAAACACAAAAAACAGCTGTCACAATAAAATACAGCCTTGTGTGGTTGCAGATTTGCATTATTACACCTTAGGTGTATTGTTGTTTGAAGAATAGAAACAATGAGAAACAAAATGAAGTTCCCTGATTGGAGAACGCTGTGTATTAGTACGTCATAGAGGCATTCTTGAGGAAACCGGACAACGAGAATTTGGATGGAGTGCTCTGATGTGATGCTTAAATGGAAAGAAAAGCGGAGTACACTGATTGGACAAATCAAAGTATGTTCCCTTAAGTATAGTTTGGCAACAAATATGTCTGGTTGTAAAGCGTTTAAATGCATGAAGATCTTAATTTGCACTATTGATACGTTACTAAATGAAATTATGCCTAATGGAGGAAATAAACCCAAGTTGCTTTGAATAGCACTGGATGCTATTCTTCCCCTAATGTAAAATACTTGTATACAGGAATAAATTCTTATCTAAAGACCTTACTGGCTCTCAACTGGGAGAAACTGCAGGAGCGTCAGTGGAGAATTTCCTTTTTAAAAGTTAAAATGAAAACAAATTTGGCCGCCCCGGTGGCGCAGTGGTCTAAGCGATGGCCTCTGATCATTCGTCCGAACGGGGTCCGGGTTCGAATCCCGGTGAGGCATGGATGTTGTGTTTGTCTTACGGCACTGGCTCTTTCCCTTCCCTGGAACCAGTGACCCTAAATTAGGGACGGGCGACTACTTATTGCCCATTGAGTTGCTCACGGTGGTCGTTAAACCTCCAATCAAAAAAAAAAAAAAAATTTATGTTTCTGTAGTTATTCTTTAAAGGTCAAAATGAAATCAAGTTTATGTTTCTGCAATTTTCTGTCTATCACCTCACAGAACAACAATGGGGTGCACAACTACATTATCAGCAGTAGTTTTTGTCTGACTTTTGTGAAATTCCGAAAAGTCAAAAAAGAGACAGCCCGGGGTCTGGTTATTTAGCCATTATCCTTTCTTCTCAAGAGTCCGATTAAATGAAAATAGACGGACTGCCATGAATTGCAATCTTAAGCCAGAAAAACACATACGCATAAATTTACGCCGAATTTATTTACATATTTTTTGGAAGGGGGTTCTTAGCGACCAGTGAGCTGCTACTCAGGGCTATGAGCAGGTGCTCGGGCCCAGGGTTGTAACTTTGGTTCCAGGGAATGGAGAGGAGCCAGTGCCGTAAAGCAAGCACATCATTCGTGCCACATTCGGGACTCGATCACAGCCCCAGCTCATAGGGCTTGACTGAAGCTGACGTATCTGAGCACTGGTTCACAGGGTTAGCCTACATCTAAACTGGTTGGAATTATGGGTGGTCTTCCGTTTACAACTGCTTTCACGTATGTCACTGCTCCATGTTTACATACAGCTGGCTCACACCCAGCAAAGAGCGAAAAAACTAGTTCCGCATAAATGTCATGCAGAAACTTCTACAAACGAAAACAATAATTCAAAGTTTGTAATAATGTGAATTTCTTTATATACAAAACTGCAGGAAGTTTTACAATACACTATATTTGATTAAATAAATTCAAACTGTTGATGGAGTTTTACCCAAAAATTTATCTTTGGAAAAGTTTTGAGAGCTCATACTGTGGCTGCACATGAAACCAGTTGCAAGGTATAAGTTATATACATGCATTTAAATTGATGTTGAACTTCAAGTATGTTATTTACCCTTTAACGACATAATCGCTGTGACGTACTACAGAGGTGAAAACATGTGTCAAGACGACAAATCTTCAGTGAGATATCCTGTCCACGTAGCTCAGTTGGGAGAGCGACTTACTCCGGAGTAATGAGACACGACTTCGATGTCCGTCGCGGAAGAGGTTGTGTTTTGACATTGGTGCCCGATTGTGGAAAATTGATCCGCTGCCCGTTGGGTTCTTCGAAAATGTGTGGTGTTTGTTCCACACATTGTTTGATATTAATGAAAAATTCCCACTTCGCTTCAAAAACAAATTAAGAGGGAGATGATGTGACGTGCTACAGAGGTGAAAACATTTGTCAAGACGACAAATCTCCAGTGTAGATATCCTGTCTACGTAGCTCAGTTGGGAGAGCAACTTACTCCTGAGTGAGGGAACACGGGTTCGATGCGCGTCGCGGACGAACTTGTGTTTTCACACCGCCCAAAACGCTGCTACATGAAGACGACCACGGCAGCCCGAATCGTCTGTCTCGAATGTGTAAAAATGTCCTACCCTCACTGGTGTTTAGAATTTGTCCGGCTTCTGTAGGATTAGTAGGACTCGCCATGGCTTTCACTGAACAAGGAAGTGAAACACACAAGAGTTGGTTTCTCCGTGGGTTATATGAGTTGGTTTCTCCCATGACATCGCATCTGTTCTTCTTGGAAGAATGCAGTGAATGCTCCCCTAAAACGCCAACAGCCAACACTGCATATCAAGCCAACAGATCGAAAGTTTCATGTAGTGACCCAGCTCTAATCCTTCGTTTGTTAACATGTAAAATGGGGAAAAGAAATCCGAAAAGTAGCAACAGACACTTTTAGTCGCTATCATATCTGGACGGCACACAATTTTAGGGTCCTGTTCCTTAAATCGTTTAGCAACATATTCTCTCTTCCAGGCTATACCCGAAGCAATATTTCTGGATCACGGTATGGATTTAAATTGCAAAATTTCAGATTGAAATATTTCTCATCTAAAAATATGTCCTATGGATTTTATTGAACAATCTGAGAAATTCATTTTCCGATAACTACCTCAAAATAGTAAACTTTTTTCGAATTATAAAGCTTAAAGTATTTTGGTAATTCGAACTTAGAAAGTAAAAGACCAACAGTTTTAAGGTGGACCTCAGATAATTTTGCTTCCTATACTTCCAATGGGAAAACTTCTGTATACATTTTTCCACAATTAATGCGTTCCCAAGGATGACAATTTGAACATAGATTAAAATAGTTTCATTTTATAACTTGGAATACTTAATATTTTCTAAAACATAACCATAATTATGCAATCCAACATTTGTTTGCCAACTGACGTCATCAAAGTACAGGTCGCGCCATCTTTTTTCTGGTTTCAACACCACCAAAGGAAAAGTTATTGATTTTTAATATAATTATGGTTATGTTTTAGAAAACATTAAGTATTCGAAGTTATAATATGAAGATATTTTAATCGATGTTCAAATTTTCATCCTTGGGAACGCATTAATTGTGAAGAAAATGTGTACAGGAGTTTTTCCATTGGAAGTATAGGAAGCAAAATTACTTGACGTCCACCTTAATGCTTAAGAGGATATAGCTTTTTATCCTTAGCTGAAATAATTTTTTCTTCACAGTTGGTAGTTTCTTAATAACTTTCGAGCTCTCGGAAACTCAAAAAAGCCCAGGAAAGCATTGAAAAAAAAACAATGATGAAAAAACCGCAATGAGTTTTGTGAACAGTCGTGCATGAGATGATTTTTTACGGCAGAGTAAAATTCATTCTTGAACATTACAATTTATGGAAGTTTTAAATTGTGAAATAAAGTTCGAACATAAGTCGCTCCTTACATTGGAATCTGTTTTTATTTCATTTCTCTGAAATTAAATACTGACTTGCAAACCTTGTGGGACTCGGTGACTGAAACGGACAAGTGTCCATTTCGCTCGATATTCGCAAGAGCGGTGACGTCAGCCAGAGGAGGAGGAAAATGAAATGCACTTAGTTTGTGCTGTGTGTGTGGCAAGCGACCACTTTAACTAAACTCGTGTTCTTTTCCCAACGTCTGATGCTCACGTTCGCAGCTTCTTATTTTTTGCTGTCGATCCTATTTAAATTAAATTCCTCCATTCTTTTACGAGCATTAACGTCTAATATTTTTGCTCGTTATTGCGTTTACTTATTGAACCTAAACGCTAAAAGCCCATATGTTAGCTCAGGGAATCCAGTATCGAAAACTTGCCTCTGCTTTCGTAATTAAACGCCGTCTTTTCTTTTTTTTTTTTTACTTTCCTGTCACACCAAAGAAAGACTTTTTTTGCTACTAAACCCTATTTCATAACTTTTGCTTTTTATCTATCAAAGCACTTTTCGTGGCCGTCACAGGCTTCAATTTGTGAAGGATGAGAAAAACACTTTCAAATCTTCCCAATCCCTCCTCCTTGCTGAGAGAAAACCCCCTACGCGATTTATGTTCACGTATTTCAAACTTGTAGTTTTAATTGAATATCCCATTTTCAACAGGTGGCAGTGCGCAATATTTCTCGTGATTAGAGACGAATGCGTAATGTGTACCTATAATATATCGTACAACTGAATTCGATTAAAGCAGTAAGGATTAGTTTGAACAGTCTTATCTAATTATGGCCGATATTGTTCTTGTTTAAGAGTTGAAGGAGCCGTTCCTCAAAAGCACAGATGTATCTATTCCCTCTGTTTCTTATCAGCGTGTCCAAGAGGTGGCCTTCTATCTTATTAGCCACGAACTTACTAGCTATTAAACGTGAAACGCATTCTCATGAGAACATTTCAGTAAGCACATATGCTGACTCTATTGTCCCAAACTCGTTTCGGAAGATAACTGCTTTTTTAGCACTTCACTGGAAACGGAAAATTTATCTACTATGGTAGAAATTTGTCATGCTCTGCCACATAAGATTTCCTTCTTTTTTAATCTTCTATGTACACCTTCCCAGGGAATATTTTCAAAACAAAATCTCTGGTCATGATGAGAAAGAACGAAATAGTGCAAATTGCTTTGGATAAGAGCGTATGTTTACTGGGTTGGAAGTTAGTTCCTTGTCTGATGCATTTCAAAACAATAACAAACCGAAAGCCACCATTTCTCAGTACAATAAAACCTCATATTTAGGGACACTTTCGAAACATTAATTTTTGCCTTTAAAAGAGAGTTTTGCGTTATTTCCAGGCTACATGTTCGTACTATGTCTTGTATAAGTACCAATGCTTATGTCAAAGTACCTGTGACTGGAACTAAATAAAACCAACGTGCAGATGAATCAGACTAACCTATTAAATAAATTTATATTTTTCTAATGTTATTAGGCGTACACTGTACAGTATCGTTGCATTATCAATCATTTCATGCATACTTTGACTCATAAAATTATCCACGTACAGAAAAGGGGGGATTTCTTGGAAAATATAGTCAGCAGTATATGTTTTTATTCAGAAGACAATGGAAAATATGTTATGCACCTTAATTCAGAAATTATTGCTGTTACAGTTTCGTGCTCGAAATGAATTTCTAATTGAACTTTGCCATCGTTGTACTGAGCAGATAGAAATTCGATTCTTCGCAAGAATTCAAAAAGCCTCTCTCTCTCTCTCTCTCTCTCTCTCGTTATAGGACCAGACGCGCTTTCAGCTACAACCCTCTTTAAGCAAAACCCTAAAAAAGTAAATCTTTTAGAATTTATTAAAGGGAAAAATGAAAAGAAAATAATGGATATGAATTTTCTAGTCATTTAGTATGTATAGGTCGAGAAGTCTTGCAAAATGCACCTTTTTATTTTATTTTATTTTTATTTCTCTGTGTATAAAACTTTTTTCCTTCTTTGCAGAAAAGCAGCGAAAGCCACTGCCTTGCTTTTCCCATTGCTGGGAATCACCCACCTAATGTTTTGCGTGAATCCTAAAGATGACGCAACCTTAGAGGAAGCTTACATGATAACAAATGCTGTGCTCCAGTCATCTCAGGTAATATTCCATACGATATTGTGCTTTCTTCTTTCAAAGTTGGTCTAAGCTTCACGGAAGTTAGCTGTGTTTGTACTGTATATCGTTGCAAAGGTTTAAATGATTCTATTCGGTGAATTAATTTTCTTTGTGCGGAGGGGAACCATTCGGGATGGATGTTTATGTTTTTGGTCATCTACAAAGAACACCACGAACTCGGAATTACATTTCGTTTGCTGAGGGTAAAAAAAGACAGAAAAGAAAGTTATCACGTGTTCTGCTCTCAATCCCTTGTCCTTTTTCTCTTTTTGACACTGAAAAGGCTGCATATGGTCAATCGTCAGATATGAGAGGTTATACTTTTATCTCCATTGCTGAGGATTTTGGAGCACCAGAGGAGGCTGGATCTTGTTGTTAATGAAGTGTGAGTAACGGATGTGCTTATCGAGAAGCGGATTACTTGTTCTTAGCTCATAATATTCAGCGAAAAAGGGTTGTCTTCAACCGATGTTTTAATAACAAGCAAGGGCATTTATCTTTTGGTTAAAACAGGCCTCGCGCTAGGGGAAGAAGTTAATTTGCAGCACGCAAGGTGCTTTGGAAGCCCACCAACTTCCTGAGGGTTTTCTACACGGTCGAGTCACATTATTGTGTCCACCAGCTAACGTCCAGAGTAACCGCCGTGTGCAGCGCGGACAGCAGCTAGACGGGCTGGGCGTGACTCAGTAATGTGCTGGAAGGTGTTCACAGGCATGTGGTGCCATGTTAACTGCAGTGCATCTGACAGCTGCTGGAGGGTGCGTGGTGAAGGATCGATAGAGTGAACAACACGATCGAGGTGGTCCCACAGATGCTCAATTGGGTTTAAGTCTGGGGAATTAGGGGGCGAGGGAAGTACTTTGAAGTCTTCATCGTGCTCTTCCAACCACTCTCGGATATTTCTAGCTGTGTAGCACGTCGCATTTTTGTGCTGGAAGATCCTATCCGCCCGAAGGAAGACCAGCAGCATGTAACGGTGTACGTGGCTCCCTAATTCCCCAGACTTAAACTCAATTGAGCATCTGTGGGACCACCTCGATCGTGTTGTTCGCTCTATGGATCCTCTACTACTCACCCTCCAGCAGCTGTCAGATGCACTGCGGTCAGTATGGCTCCACATACCTGTGAACACCTTCCATCACCTTATTGATTCACTCCCAGCCCGTCTAGCTGCTGTCCGCGCTGCACACGGTGGTTACTCTGGACATTAGTTGGTGGTCATAATAATGTGATTCGACCGTGTAGAACCACCTCACAAAGCTCCAACGCGCCGGAGATCTTGGACTCTTCCCCGGTAATCTCGGCCTATCTCCTCTGCTATGTAAACCTTATTTCTTCGCTCGACCACAATATCAGAAACCCTTCTCCTACTAAAAATATCAAGACTTATCATGTGATAGAATTGAAGAATGTAATTTTTATAGCAGTAAGAAATGAGTACATATGTATATATATATATATATATATATATATATATATATATATTACGATATAAAATCGCATTGATATAAATTCTTTTTTCTTTCATTTCCAGGGGTTCTTTGTCGGTGTTTTGTACTGCTTCATGAACTCAGAGGTATGTTTGCCTAATTTTATAGCGAGTTGTAAAGTACTATAAGATTATTTTTACAAAATAAATTCTAGTAAATGCCATCAGTAGAAAAATTTAGAAAAGGATGTTTAAGGGGAGAAATGTTATTTCGTGTAAATTACTTAGCCTAAGGCAAATGAATATTGCTTTGTACGATACATCAGCGTTTGAGAAAAATTTTCAAAACCTAAAAAATGAAACCATTCTCAGAAACTGCCGATACCAAACTTTTCAGTAAGTATCTATCCCTCCATCATCATAATTTTATAAGTAAGCTTAAGTTTTCTTATAAAATCATAGATGCGCATTCTGTTAACTGTGAGTTTTACTGAAGTCCTAGTTCCCCCTCTTCACAACCCGTTAAAATGTAAGTGATATGTTGCTGAAAATCTGTGTACACCTGATCAATGTTTTCAGATTTTCATCAACATTATCCACGTTTTTCTTGAAAGAAAAATAAATAACTCGAAGGGATAATAGTGGTCAGTTCAGGAAAGGGTGACGATTCTTCCCTGGAGTGATTTGCTGTTAAACTTTTCGTAAATTTAGATTTCACCTCCCCTGGGTTCGATTTTTGGATCCAGAGAGAAAGTCAAGAAAAAGTTACAGAAGTTAGTAGGATGTATTATAATTTTAACTTTGAAATTATGAAGTTGGTGAGGTAAGGCTGGTATGGACTTGATAAGTGGGCCTTAAAACTTAAAAATAAGAATAAATGTAATCCAAATCAAGAAAAAAAAAGGGGGAAAAGAATAATCTTTTGCCGGGGCAAGTAATTTCATAAGTGATATTTTTTTTGTTGAGTATTAAAAAAGGAATGCAAGAAAAAGAAAGCTGGTCTATGCTCAAAATAGTTAGTGAAAAAAAAAATGTAGTTCTTTTTATGGTATATGATGTATGTATTTATATTTTCTGTAAGTCAAATGCAGTTCCTTTCTTCGTCCAACGGTCACTTTTTTTTTCCCCAAGCTCATTCCAAGAAATGGGTAGTGCTGTTTGAAATTGTTAGGAGATCGCCCACCCGAAAGTGAGCCGTTATTTACACAAAGAGACATTTTTTTCCCTCTCTACAACGCTGTGGTGAAATTCTCAGAACAGAAACACGACTCCGAGAAATTTCCCAGCTGGGTTCACGTGGGCTGGCAAAGAGGGCTTAATCCTGAAGAGTTATAGTACGAGCTGTCAAGCTCTAAGCGGCATGAAAACAGGCGTGCATAAAAATTTATGTGTTTCCCGCCAAGAAGGCAAGAAGGGTCATATCAGATTACACATGTGCCTGGTCGCTGAGAGTTCCTGCGCTTTTGCTTTTTTTCCCCACCCTACCTTCCTCTGGTTGTAAGAGGAATGTCACGTGGGCAAGCACGAAACCATTGCGTGGTTTTGGCCGGCTGACCAATGGGAGCAAAGCGTCCCTCGTGGATGGCGCTGATTGGCTCTCTGTGTTCTTCTGCGAGGGAGCGTCGTTTTGAGTCTGGAGAAGAAAGCTCTCGAAAAGAGGAGTTGGAGGTGAAAGGAAGAAAAAAAGAATGCAGGGCAATTGGGAGATATTCCTCGACCTAGGAGGGTACCCTCCACCAGCCAGAGAAAAAAAAACAGATAAAGACCTCATCCCTGATCCCAGAGAAAGAATTTTTTTTTTTTTTTTTAGCAAACAGCGGCTCTAAAACCGACTCCAGAGTATGAAGGGGCCCCGGGTCGAGGTGTGCCACCACCACCAGGCAGTTAGGCCTTAAAAAAAGGGATCGCCTATTTGCCGGGCCGTGAAGAGGTCAACCGAAGCTTGCATCTCAACCCCAGGCGAGACTTGGCATTCGATACCTGCAAAGTCCACGAACTCACTCCCATCTATGCAATCCATGATGGTCAATGACGGCTCTGGGAAGAAAGCATCCTAACGTACCAGGTGCACTTCGTCAGTGAGCGTGGTCAAAGCTTCCAACCTCCAGCAGATGTCAGCCTAAGACGTGATGTTCCGACCTATTTGTGAATTTCAACACCGGTTCCCCCTCATCAAGGGGTAAGTTGTATACACTAATTCTATTTTTGGCACTTTCGTAGAGCCGAAGTCGGCACTACAGTACTCAGATTACCAGTATGCTCTAAAGAAAAAAAAAGGTACTTTCCGTCTGCATGTCGGAGGTTATCCAGTTAAGATTCATCAGGAGAGAAAGAGGGAACTGTACGTGACATTACTCTCGCAAATGTAGTAAACATATAAAAAAAGGAAAAGGTTAAACTCACAAATATGATTGTAAATCGTGATAGTTGACTCGCCTCTTCAAGGCGAGAATTTTCATGTTAAAATGTTAACACTTCAGTTCACCTGTGCATACCTGCCTTAAGAAATTTATTTTGAGTTTTGTTAATAGAGAGAAAGATATAAGTAATCTTAATCTACACACATATATATATACCTATATAAATATACACTAATAAATATTGGATCCAGAGTTTTGATATTTGTTCAGAGAAGATACAATTTGTTTGGATAACATGTAAGCAAGCCACAAATGTAAATTAACGTTCACGCTGTGTTAATAAGTGACATTATTCTCGTGGACTCTGCCATGATTATATAAGATCGATCATTTGAATTACTGACTTCACAAATGAGTGGGCCAGTGAAGCCTTAGCGAAGTGCTAAATTGTAAATGTATTAAATCTCTCATAGCAATATTAATATCTTTCCTATTTGTGCATGTTGTTATTGTTGTAAAAATAAATACAGGCATTAGCCTTTCAAAAACCAAATTTTGGTATAAGTTGGCATTCGATTTTTAGGTGTGTCTCATAGTTTCTGAGCCATCGCACTCATCAACCAACGCTTTGACGTTGGCCTAGGACAAGAATCTGGGTTGTGACACAATATATACCAATGTCTATTTAGTAAAATGAAGTGATGATTACACGACCATTTCTTTTTGATGCTTACATACACGAGTTTCAAAATTACTGATTTTTCCAGAGTTGACACATTTATACACGTGTAACATGAATACAGTGTGATGTCATAACATATAGAAATAGTACAGGTGGTGAAAACAAAATTGTATCTGTGTACACACAAGCTCACCTACAAGTGAAAACCTCATACACAATTGTCAATTCAAAGTAACAAGAATATAGCCACCATAAAAACACTTTGGGTTCCGAAATGCCTCTACCCATCTCCCGAAGTGAAATTTTAGTCTAAATTCAAAATTTTCCTTCAGGTTTACTTTTGGCTAGCTATTATAATCACCTTACATAACGTGGCTGAGATTTCCGCCACAACATAAGCATGAAAGACAAAAGTGTGTGTACAACAAAGGAAACATTTGAAGCTCATGCAAAATTTTCTCTGTACCGCTGTATTAAAGTATTCAAATGCATTAGACGGAGATTCGGGCATACAGTAACCCGCAAATAAGTATACCCAATAAAAGGAGTGTTCCCCATCGGAGGCTAGCGGTGAGAAGTGCGGTGTTCCATGAGTGCATCAGGAATCAACCTATTTTTTATTCATGTCAAGGTCAAACCATCTAGAACAGGGGTTCCCAAACTTTTTGAGATCACGTCGCCCTTCATATGTCACATATTTCGTGCGACGCCCCTGTACTCAAAATTAAAAATAAAATCGCCCAAATTCGAGTTTGTGGTATTTTTTTAAAGAAAATAATCATTTACATTACTAGCTTGTATTCTTTTTAATGTAAAAAATACAAAATTTGAATAAAATTACAGATCTGAATAAGAAGAAATTGATGAGACAAGCATATCTTCACAATGGTAACATTCTTCATTTGTCTTTCACATTTTTACAGTAATTTTAGAAACTACCTAACAGAGGTATTTGTGTCTTGATGAGATGGGGGAGCTTGTTTCTCATCACACAAAACATCGAATCAGGGGACAATGTTCGATACAGCTAAGGGGATCTCCTTCTCAACGTTAACTTAGCTTCTATATCTGGACTTTATTACCGCCAGAGATGAAAATCCTACCTCGCAAAGGTACGATGTAGCAAAAGGGAGAATTACTTTCACGGCTTAATTCTGGGTGCTCCTTTGCCACACTGTTCCAAAACTGCGGCAGAGTTCCGGAAGAGAATGTCATTTTCAGGGTAAAGTCTGAAGAAATATCTATTGACTGTTCCTGCACAGCAGTAGTGAAGGTTGATGGTGGATCTGTTGTAAACGGGTCTGTAACAGTGCTGAGATGGGCCGAGCCCGGGCCCGAACCAGGCTCGAGCTGCATAATACTTGCTGGAGTTCGGGCTCGGGCTCTGAAAGAGGGAGATAATTTTTTCTATTTTTTTCTAAATGTGATTTTGTATGATTTAACACACGGGACTTTTTTTCAAACACTCTAGTTGTTATTCTTCGGCAACTGGGTCTAGATAGGGAGTGGAAACTCGGCAGAGCTATTCATTCAGGGCTTGGGTAACATATGCCATAGGCCATAATAACTGGATTTCTGCGAAGGGAAATTTTATCTAAGAACTATAGATAGTAAATAGCAAGCTGATGAAATTTTGTTCCGTACTTCAACGGGGCAGCTCCCTGCTAATTCTATTGGACAACGTAGATTGTGCCTCCTTATTTTTCCTGATACCTGGCCCACCGAAACGTTTTAGGAAGAAATGAATAGTCAAATAAACTATAGAAATAGATAGACTTCCCTTCACCACTCCGCTGTTGAGAAAGACATCGGTTAATTGCAAAGGGTGGAAGTCTGGGAAAGGAATTTTTTTTTAATGCCTAAACAGGTTAGCCATAGTTTTCGGGCTCGTTCGGGCCCGGGCTCTCTCTTGCAATAAAAAATTCGGGCTCGGGCTGACATACTTCGGGCTCGGGCTCTTAAAGTTGAGCCCGAACTCAGCTCTGGTCTGTAACCCACTTGTGTTCATCTGTTTGTGGAGAGAAATATTTGTCAAATTGAACGTTGGGTTGAGATAGATGCTTCAAAGTCACAGATTTCAATTTCGCTCTTAATAGCATCTCGTGTTCTTGTATACACTTGTGTAACGTAAGAAAACATTCAAAATCACCTGATTTCGTATTGTTTTTCCTCGGAAGTAGCTTTCTTTTGAAAGCCAGAATCTTGTTGGACTTTTTCCCTTATCATTGTTTCTTATAATTCATTCTTTAAAATATGAGCATGTCTTGAAAATTTACATGTTGCGTTTCACTATTAATTATAAGTTTTAGTTTTTCCTTATAGTCGCTACGCCCCGTACCAAGACCAGCGACGCACAGATTGGGAACCTCTAATCTAGGAGATTCAGAACCAGATGTACATCCGTTCGGATGGTAAAACCTTGCCAATGAATAAAAGAGATAGTTTTATTCTTTGATGTCAACTATTTTGTAGTCTCAAGGCTGTGCAATTAATTTCAAGCTAGTGAAGCAGTCGTTCGGAGCCCTGTTCTGGACCCCCCCCCCCAAGAGTACGAATTTCTCGAGACGACAGCTACATGGCATTGCTGGCTAGAAGGAATAGGATAGCAGTTACGTAGACCAACAATACAGAACGCAAAGAAAGAGGTACCTTTGCATCATGGCATATATCTTTAGCTCCTGAGAAAGAACATTTTACGTATGCTGTTCGTCGTGGGAAAACAACCGCTTTTCTTTTTCAGGGCTGCTTCCGTCCAGCCTCTCTCTCTCTCTCTCTCTCTCTCCCTCTCTCCCCTGTAGGCAGTTTAGCTACGGAGTAATGTGTTGCTCACATTTCTTTGTAAACGAAATCTGCTTCTTTAAACGTACAATAACATGCAACGTGCCTTCATCTTTGCTGTGGCTAAGAAGTACGGAAATGTGTCCATTAAAACGAAGGGCTGTGGTGTGATGTATCATGTTTTATTGCTTATTATGAAGAAAGGCAGTAAAATCTTAACAGCAAATGAAAAGCTTTGGTAAAGTACATATTGACAGCAAAGTATGCTGTGATATGAACATGGATCAAAGTTTGGACTGATATTGTAAAGTCTTAGTTGTTTCTTCCATATTATGCTTTTATCAAACAAGAATTGTTAAACCACCAAACAACATTTCTTTTTTCATGGCATGGAACTAATATAAGAATTTATAAACCTGCAGGTTTCCATATTTTTTTATTTTGTTTTGTTTTCTTATTATTTTTTCTGGTACAAATCTTTTCTTTTCACATTTCGGGAAATGTTTTTTATTCCACGTGCAAAAGCACTCCCGCACCCTGCAAATAATGGAGTTGACAGAAAGCCAACTTTTTGGATCATAGTGAAAACCTTATTACAAGATAGGAAGGAGAAAAACAGCAGACGCTGATTCCATTCTAGTGGTTACAATGAAAGGCATAATTTTATTCTTTTAAACGCTTTTTGCCTGACTTAAAATCACCTGCGGAAACCGCCGCTTTAAAAGGGAATGTTTTCTCTTTCTCGTGATTATAATAGCTGAAATGCCCTCATTCTGACATTTTGGATTTTATGAAGTCCAGGAATTGATTTTTTAAATGCATGTCAACTGTCTGTAACATGCATGTCAACTGTCTGTAACGTGCATGTCAACTGTCTGTAACGTGCATGTCAACTGTCTGTAACGTTTCTTGGTTTTGGGGAAATACTATATGTTCTAAAATTTTGAGGCTCGTAAAATGTGTAGCTCAGACTAATAAATAAAGAAAAAACGCCCAGATGCGCACACCCAAAATGTGTACGTGTATCCAGAAATACGTATAAGACTGTGTGTGTGCTTTTACAGTTTCTTGGTTTCTGAGTATGAGCTTGCATATTACATGCAATAATACGTTTACATGTAGTGCAAGTATTATTACAAGATTACGGAATACTAGTTTTTAAATGTATATTGAGTTCTTTTTTTTTTCTGGAGATAAATGTGCCGGAAGCCTGAACAATAAGTTATTGCAACGGGTGAATCGACCTAATAAAAAGCAACCCAGGTCTTTTAACGTTGTTCTTTAAGCCTTATTATTGTCACACGGTACACAATGTAAAAACATAATATACGTGCTTTTATTATTTTAAATTATGATATTTAAAAACCTAGTATTCCGTAACAGTTTTATAATACATGCTAAATGCTGAAATTAAAATATCTGTCAAGGTTACCCACAAGTGGGAGTTGAAGATTACATTGCACTGAGGAACAGATGTTTTGATCCTAAAGTACAATCCGCATTTTTCATACATTTTACTATTTCGTATGCTCCTAGCTTTTCATATCTATCGACGATGGTGCTCTCGGAGGAGCCACGATTGGACATATTTTGTAGTATAAAATTGGGCTACCAGAGGCCCAACAATTTTTATCAATAATAACGAGGTTATTACTGTGATTGAAAGAGAAGACCTAGCTGGACTTATTATCAAATTTACCCAAAAAAATCCGCTTTCCCATTCACTAGAAGATCCAACAATGGTTTGCAATGTTCGCATCAGGTGCAAAGGTTGCTTAGATACTTCTTTTCCTTGAATTTTAAGGTATTCTCTGAAACAATGAATAAAGTTTCTTTCTCAGAGCTGAAACCTGTTAGATATCTTTTAGTGTGTATCACGTAATAGTATGGACATAAAAACAAGCTGTTCTTTCCATATAACATAACAACAGAATTTTGAAAATTTGATTGTCCTGGAACGAGAATCGAACCCGTATCTCCCGATTTGCGCTCGAGTATGCTAACCGTTACACCACCCGCTTGTTTGTTTGGATTTCATTGTCCTGGGTGGCGTAACGGTTAGCATACTCGAGCGCAAATCGGGAGATACGGGTTCGATTCTCGTTCCAGGAAGATCAAATTTTCAAATTTCTGTGGTTATGTTACAGTACATGGAAAGAACCGCTTGGTTTATGTCTATATTAATTATTCCATGTGTTTCCATCTTGACATTTACGTAATGGTATATTTTCCTTTACATCTTCACTGGAAACTAGGAAAGAGCCTTTTCTCAATATACGTTTTAAAACTCATAAAATTCATTTGGAAAGATTGGAGGGTCATCTCTCTGTCTCACCAACACCTTGGTTTGGCAGTTAATCACTTGTGAGTCTGGAGAATTCGAGGCCGCAGTGGTAGCATGTCCGGCGCGTAACTGGAAGACCTGGGTTCGATTCCCGGTGGCGGCCGATGAAAATTTTTCTGTAACAAAGAGCGATGACTTCTGTTTGGTGCTCCTGATCCACGTCGAGTGTATGCATTAATTATTCAATCGCCTCCTAGTTATTTGTTCAGTTGCTGCTTTTCATCTTTGGTGAATCCCCAACACTGTGCGGGCTCCTTGATGCAATCTGCCATGTGGTTTGGCAGTTAATCGCTTGTGAGTCTGAAGAATTCGAGGTCGCTGTGGTGCAGTAATAGCATGTCCGGCGCGTAACTGGAACACCCTGGGCTCGATTCCCGTGGCGGCCGATGAGAATTTTTCCGTGACTCACTTATTGACGTGGAAAGAGCGATGACTTCTATTTGGTGCTCCTGATCCACGTCGAGTGTATGAATTAATCATCTCTCTCTCTCTCTCTTACAGCTATTACGTTTTATAATGTTAATTACATGTTACGGTTGTTACGATATTTGAATTAAATAAGTATTACAAAAATTAAAACCAAGAATTTTGTGTGAAAAAAATGGCGTTCCTCCAGATAAAAATTCCGGGTATAATATTGAATGACAGAAGTACCTATGTTCCTCTCTTTTCACAGGTGCAGACTGTTTTGCGCAACAGTTACTTACGGGCAGTAATCCGACGCAATCCTAATCACAAGTACTACCGAAAGAGGAGCCTGCCGAGGACTTCGACTGCGTTTCTATCTCACACGGATATGTCTATAGCTGACACGTGTCGGCATAAGGTTGCACCTTGCAGAAAAACGCTGACACCTTTGAAGACCTTTCCGGAGCTCAATGGTAAAAAAGTGGAAACCATTGACGAAAGAGATTCTGCCTTCTGAATCATCATGTCTCTCTGTTATACTAGGCATAACATTCACACTTCACAGGAATAATATCACTGAAAAAGAATTAAAACTGTTTGCTTTTAGGGAAAACATAACTTATGTGTTTGATAAAATGCTTATTAAAATGTTTAGAAAAAAGCACATCTTTAAAGGAGAGAAGTTTTATCTATATTTCTGTAGTGTACCGTATTGTGTTATTCTGTGTACTGAGTATTTAAAATACATGTACTAAACGTTTTGTGATGGATGTAATAGAGAAGGAAATGTAACTCAGTCTCGTTTGGTGTATAATTTCTAAAGCATTAAACGATTGCTGTCTAAATACCGATATTTTTTATACTTCTGTTTTACACCAATCATCTGAGCGAAAACAGGTGGCTTCACAAAATATATTTGGGGTTCTTAATGCAACGGCTTAGAGAAAAATAGCGGCAATACTGCTGTCAAAAGCGCCAGAACGTTTGCAAACGGTTTTTTGTGCATTGCGTACGTGGTAGACTCAGTCTGAAATGTAACCAATCAGTTCCACCATGATAGGGTAGCTAAAGAAAACGTAATGAAGCTGCAAAAGTTGCAGTCCTGTCAAAGAGTGCCCTAAGACATGTTTTGGAAGGATTAACAACGCTGCTGGATTGAAACAGATGTGAAAAGTGGTCGTAGTACACACGGCCGGGTTAAGGCCTTAGCAGATCTCTAGACTAAAACGTGTGAGTGGCCCCAAAAGAACTGATAAAGAGGATTCATAAAACGCGAAACTTGAGCAACATGCATTGGATTTGTGATACTTCGTTGTGAATTCTCAAACTAATAATTATGTACAAAAGACGTTCCATAAAAATTGAGACCACTAACTGAATTAAGGGATTTTTTTTTTTTTTTTATTGGAGGTTCAACGACCACCGTGAGCAACTCAATGGGCTATAAGCAGTCGCCCGTCCCTAATTTAGGGTCACTGGTTCCAGGGAAGGGAGAGAGCCAGTGCCGTAAGACAAACACAACATCCATGCCTCACCGGGATTCGAACCCGGACCCCTCACGGACGAATGATCAGAGGCCAGCGCCTTAGACCACTGCGCCACCGGGGCGGCAATTAAGGGATTGCATTTTGTATGATTTTACTATCAGTTTTTATGGAACGGTCATTGTACATAGTTTTCATACTAGCAAGTCACTGTATTTTTCACTGCTCTCTCCCACGAGAACGTCCGTTAAGAGCCTGAGATTTCACATTTTGTCGTGAACATCTTAATGATTTAACGTTGAATACTTTTCTTAGTGAATCTGTTTTGTCATGAAAATTTCAAACCTTTTGGCTGCCAACTTTTTGGTTCATATACGTGATGGTTCAAGCCTAAAATTTTCTTTGATCATAAAGGTGTAGTCAACTAGCATGCCGTTCCTCCACAAATTACTGTCAACGCTTTAACTTACTGTCAATGATAAAAACCGGTGAAATGTTTCATTTTCCGAAAATACATATTTAAAGCGACAGTATGTAAATCATATTAGTAGTTGTAAAGCAGTCTATCGTATAATCTGAGGGAAGATACTTTTATATATATATATATATACACACACTGAAGAGCAATTGAATTAGAGATACCTGTCTAGTAACGTGTAGCACCACCTTTCGCCCTCAGCCCTCATGACGCCGGCGATTCGTCCGGCATGGACTCGACAAGACACCGGAAGCGTTGGGAAGCCATTGGGATCCATGACCACTGAACAAGCTCCTACAGTTCACGAAGATTTGATGGATGGGGGGTCAGAGCCTCGAACATCTCTCTTGATGGCATCCCAGATGTGCTCGATGGTATTGAGGTCAGGTGACCTAGCTGGCCAAGGAAGCGAGGTCACGTCGGAGGAGTGTTCATCCAACCATTCGGATACAATTCGGGAGCGATGGCACGGTGCATTGTCTTGTTACCGGATGAGGTCCCCATTGGGATGTTGAAGACGCACAAACGGGAGCAAATGGTCGTCCAGGATATCCCGGTAACGTTGATCTGTGAGAAACGATGTCACACGTACCAGGGGTCCCACTTTAGTCCACGTAAACAGTCCCCAGACGAGAATGCCACCCCCACCAGCTTGAAGAGTACCCCGCTGGCAAGAAGGATCCATCGCTTCATGTGGTTTGCGCCGTACTCGTGTCGTGCCATCCGCATGTACCAACGTGAATCTCGACTCATCAGTCCGGGCAACATTTTTCCACATGTCTAGGGTCCCGTGGCGATGTTCCCGCGCCCATGCTAATCTTTGCACCCTGTGATGAGCGGTCAGCAGCGGTACCCTCGTGGGACGATGGCTTCTGTACCCCATAGCGAGGAGATGGTTCTAGATGGTGTGGCTCCTTACACGTTTTTGTGCTCCAGCGTTAAATTGCCGAGTGATTTCTTGCAATGTGGCCCGTCTATCCGCTGTTACAATGCAAGCTAGCCGACGATGACCTCGCTCCTCCACACGCTGTTGTCTACGGCAGTTGGGCCTTGCAGGGATGGTTTTACCGGATTCGATGCACTCACGGTGCACCCGTGACACAGTGGCTCGTGAAAATCCCAGTGCCTTCACGACTTCCGAGATAGAGTGATCCATTCGTCGGGCACCGACAATTTGCCCACGATCAAATGCGTTTGCATCTTTCGTCTTACCCATACTGCATCCGATTTTTACTTATTCCCGTCGTATTACTCCTTATATTGTCGGATCGCTGCCTACGTCATGTCGTATCCGTTTACAGGTCCCTCCACAGCGTCACATTTGCATAACGCCAGCTGTCTCTAATTCAATTGATCTTCAGTGTATATATATATATACAGTATATATGTAGCTATAGTACTGAAATATATAGTTCTGAAAGTTATATATACATTATAGTACATAAAACTTTTGTATCTCACGTTGTACAAACGCCTTCACAAACTAAATATAACAGCTATGGTAGCTGATAATCAGTTCTAGAACTGAGCTTTGATGTACTCAACAAAGCATAATAACAAGAAAATCCCTGAAGTATAATTCACTTCTTGTACAAAATCAAAATTACCTGACTATGTGGTAGGAAAGAGAACTCCTTTATATAGTAATAAGAACATAACCATTCTGTCATTACCAAAAAGGCGCGTTTCTTGATTTCATTTGTGCAAAATCGTGTATTAGTTCATAAAAATCCATTGATCTCACCAAATCGTTTTAAATGACCATTTACACCAATGGCCTTGACCAACCACATGGCCAATCAGTGTTTGGCGCATGAATCCGTACTAGATTTCCACACGCAAAAGTCAGGTTCCCTAATAATAAATGTAATGAGTCACAGTAAAAGTTATTAACGAGCGACAGCAATAAATTTTTAACAGGAATTTGCGACTTTGCGGAATAAATTCAAGAACGCACCAATCAGCACATCCAAAGTGATTCGTAGGGGGAAATTTGAAACCATATCGTTGACGCCGCTTTTCTTATAGCTACACTAAACGTTCGACCTAACTGAGTCCGGCATCTGCTACTGACATTTATCTACATCTTCACAAAGGTTTCAAAGGTGGGAGGCCCAAATTCCTTCTGCACAATTCTCACTGGAAACCACGGGCATTGCAGATTGCAATGAGACAACGAGTGCCGTATTCCAACATAATCATGCCTGACCACATACCGCAAGCGTTTCTCAGCAATGTGTGCATGTACCAGAAATGTAACTGCCCCGACAGGCATTCAGTGGCAGAACGACAGATAGCGCATCGCCGGTTCAGTTAATACCATTCATCGAGTTCTTCACGAAGATATTATTGGAGGGCTTAGGACCGCACTCTTCTGCATAATGCTCACTCGGAGCCACAGGCACGGCAGATTGAAATGGTACAACGAGCGTCACATTCCAACAAGGTAATGACACATCATATACTGCATGTGTTGCTTAAAAATGACTGCAAATATCAAAAACTGTAACTTTCCGACGGATATCCAGTGACAGAACGACTGATGGCCCAACACCTATATATGTTAGTACCACTCATTGACGCCTACACGCATTTGGTATGCGAAGAGGACTCACTCTCTTCTGCATAGCGCTCACTCCAAATCACAGGTATGTTATATTGCAAAGGGACAACGAGCGCCACATTTTGGGACGAAAATGCCAGATCACCTTCTGCTAATGTTGATCGAAAATACAAACAAGAACTAGAAATGCAACTTCTTTTTTTTTTTTTTTTTATTTGAGGTTTAACGACCACCGTGAGCAACTCAATGGGCTATAAGCAGTCGCCCGTCCCTAATTTAGGGTCACTGGTTCCAGGGAAGGGAGAGAGTCAGTGCCGTAAGACAAACACAACATCCATGCCTCACCGGGATTCGAACCCGGACCCCTTCGGACGAATGATCAGAGGCTAACGCCTTAGACCACTGCGCCACCGGGGCGGCGAAATGCAACTTCACGACAGATATCCAGTGATTATACCTATTGGCTCACAGGCAGTATCTGTTAGTGCAATTCATCGACGACACCTCGAAGTTGATATACCCGCCCCGATGTCTTCTCACCATCCGTCTGAAATGGATCTGGGTTCGAATCCCGGTGAGGCATGGATGTTATGTTTGTCTTACGGCATTGGCTGCCTTCCTTCCCTGGAACCAGTGACCCTAAATTATTGTCGGGAGACTGCTTATAGTACATTGCGTTGCTCACGGTTGTCGTTAAAACCCCAATAAAAAAAAAGTTGATATACGAGATCCCTATCTTCTGCATACCGCTTACTCGAAGCCACAGGCATGGCAGATGACCATGAAGCAAAAAGCTCCCATTGTCAAATCACATACAGCACGCGTTGATGAAAATTGTCTGCAGATACCAAAATGGGATATCGATAGATACCTATTGACAGAACGCCCTGATATCCCACGGGTCGGAACCTTTTAGTACCATTCGTCTATGCTACCACGTAGTTGCTATGTGAGGAAGGCGCCATCTGTTCCGCGTACCGGTCACTCGGAGCTACAGACATTTTTTTCTTTGATTGGAGGTCTGACGACCACCGTGAGCAACTCAATGGGCTATAAGCAGTCGCCCGTCACTAATTTTAAAGCCACTGGTTCCAGGAAAGCGAGAGAGCCAACGCCATAAAACAAACACAACATTTAAGCCTCACGGGATTCGAACCCGGACCCATCTCGAACAAATGATTACGAGCCATCGCTTAGACCCACTGCACCACACTCAGCGCGATGATAGCAGACAATATTCCGCATGTGTTGCTCAAATATTTCTGCAGGAACCCGGAATGACACATCCCGACAAACGTAGATAAAAAGACTGAATGCGCACCGCTGGTATCTGTTAGTACCATTTATCGGCGCCTTCGTGAAAATGGTATGTGTGGGAAGCTTACTCTCTTCTGCATATCGCTCACACGAAGACGCCGACATGGCAGATTCTAATGACGCAAAATGTACCGCATTCCATCAAGATAATACCACACCACGTACCGAATGCTTTGCTTAACAAGAAAGATTACACCGAATGAATTTTCGGTTGCAATGAGCACATCTTTTATCAGCTCCGATTCGAATAAAATTTACCAAAGTTATTCAAAGTCAATGGAACCGGTTAGGACAACAATCAACCGGGTTCCTACAATCGATAAAGCATTCAGAAACAGAAACAGCTACTTACTTCCACCAGTGACTAAAATGTATGTTACGAAAATTTTCAAATGGCGCACAGAAAGTTTCTCACAGCACAAGGACTAAGAGATTTTCAAATCGAACACTTAACAAAAGAAATATGCATGCAGAAGGAAACATCGTATAACTTTACATCTCCTATTAGAAGAATGTCTCGTAATGCAAAAGTTAAAAATATGCGGAAAATATTCTTCAGGAAAAAGCTATGCCAAGGGGAAAAAAACTTTTCAAATACGTCACCCGGAAGCACAGATAGTGAGAAAAAGGTTTCGACCGTTAGGCCTCCTAGCGAAATATCTGTGCATTATTTAAAGAGGATAATGCTCCACATTTCTGTTGTAGCGAATGGCATACAATAAAGAAGAAATTTCTCTATAAAGTTTCTGGAAGCGGAGGTACATCTTCAAACTGGAGTACACAAACACCACCTAGCGACAGAACTATGAATTATAAAACTCCTCATACACAAACCTAAAGTGTTCTACAATGTAAATGGCATCCGGTGTTGAAGGAAGTTTTCAAATCGCACATACAGAAGCAGAGGTATTGATTTTTTTTTTTTTTTTTTTTTTTTTTTTTTTTTTTGATTGGAGGTTTACCGACCACCGTGAGCAACTCAATGGGCTATAAGCAGTCGCCCGTCCCTTAATTCAGGGTCACTGGTTCCAGGGAAGGGAGAGAGCCAGTGCCGTAAGACAAACACAACATCCAAGCCTGACCGGGATTCGAACCCGGACCCCTTACGGACGAATGATCAGAGGCCAGCGCCTTAGACCACTGCGCCACCGGGGCGGCGAGGTATTGATAAAAGTAGATCAAACATTTTGCGCCACCTAGTTGTGAAATTGTGCAATATATTGGAAAGAAAATACATACACAGAGTTCGCAGAGTTAGCTGTATGTGACCGAAAAAAATTTTCAATTGAGTTTTTTGTTCCGCAGATATTGTTGTAAACGAAAACTTGAACTTACACCCTCTGGTGGCAGGCTAATTCGTTAAGAAAAATTTGGAATCATATGAGAAACATTTCGCACCGGAAACGCACTACAACAAAGAAAGGATTTTTCAAATCATACTCTTAGAAGCAGAAATATCGACAAAAATAGTATATACATCTACGCCCCCTGGAGGGAAAACTATGCATTATTTTAACAAGAAAGTATTCTTAAATCCAAAACGTTTTCAGAGGTGAGCGGTATCGGTCCACGAAAGATTTTTTGAAAAAGAGTTTTCAGAAGCTCAGATTTTGCTGCAAATACATCAGAACCAGAAATTAAAACTTACTCCTCCTGATAGCCAAACCATTCTTTACCAAAAATTAAGAATTATATGAAAAACATTTCCCATCAAGAGCTGTATCCGGCACAGGAAGAATTTTTCAAATAGGAGTTTTAGAAGCAGGTATCTCGGGGAAAACGTAATTTACCTTTACGTCGCATAACGGAAAAGCTATGCGTGTCTTGAAAATGTGACTGTACCGTAAATAGTATTGGATGTAAATAGAATCGAAATGAAAAAGGGTTTTTTCGAACGGATAGTTAGGAGCAAATATGTGAGTAAAATGTATTTTGAATTGTATATCATCGGCATTTACGTCTTCTAGTGGCAAAATTATGCATCGTAAAAAACTGGAATGCAAGGATCCTCATTCTCACATTTCAAGCTTCCAATGCAAAAAGATTTTTTCAAATCGGACTAATAGTTATAGAGATATGGTATCCACAGACGGGTGGTCGGACGAACAAACAAACCGGTAACATGAGCACGATTTTTTTTCTAAAGACGAACTAAAAATACCTAAAAGTAGCAGACATGCTACTTCAAGGGAGATATCCACTGACAGAACGACTGATGGCGTGACGCCGGTGTCTGTTGGTACCATTCGTCCACGCGTTCTTGAAGCTATATGACAAGATGACACCATCTCTTCTTCATACCGTTCATTCGAATCCACTGGCTGGCCAGTTTGCAATGAGGCAAAGAGTGCCGCATTTTAGCACGATAATGCAAGACCAGATACTGTACACGTTGCTCAGCAATGTCTCCAAGTACAAGAAATGATCCTTCACTTCAGACATGGAATGATAAAACAACTGATGCGTCACCGCCGGTATCTGCTAGGACCGTTACTCGACGCCTTCACGAAAGTGGTATATCAAATGTTTAACGACCATTACCCTAAAATCTGGTATCACTCTGAATTCCATAACGCCCGAAACTGTCTCTTGTTTCACTTCTTTGTTTAGTAACAAAAATGGCCACTGACGGTAACTCCTGCTGATCTCTGATAGGTCGTACAAATATAAATAGTAGGTACGGGTATGAATTTGACTCACTCTAAACAGGCGTTTCGGGCGGCTATGGTCGTTTGTATGTATGGGCGTTTTGTTCGTTATGGTCGTTAAAGGGTTAAAGAGGTTTCTTCCCTTCTGCATACATCTCACTCGAAACTGCAGGCATTCCAGATTCCCAATGGATACATACCGCAGATATTGCTGAACAACGTTTGCAAATACAAGAAATGAGACTTCCCAACAGGTATACAAGGCCGGAACGACAGATGGCGAACCGCCGGTATCAATTAACACCACACGTTGATGCCTTCACGCGGTTGGTATGCGAGGGAGACACCCTCTTTTCCGCATATCGCTTACCCGTAGCCACGAGCATGACAAAGGGGCAAAGAGCGCCACATTCCAGAACGATAAATTCCAGAACACATTCCGAATGCAACTCAGCAAATGATTTCTAGTAACAGAACGAATGTAAGTACCTTTCATCAACGCCTTCTCGAAGTTGATATGCAAGGAAGGAACCCCATCTTCTGCATACCTTTCACTCAAAGCCACAGGCATAACAGATTGCAACGTGGCAACCAGCGCCACATTGCTGCAAGACAATGCTAGACAGCATGCCGCACCCTTTTCTCAATAATGTCTGCAACTACCAGAAATGCAACTAAGCGACAGATATCCAGTGACAGAACTGATGGCGTACGGCCTCTATCTGTAAGATCCAATCGTCGACTCGGACACTCCTCTTCTGCATATCACTCACTCCAAGCTACAAACATCGCAGATCCCAATTGGGCAACGGGAGCCCCATTTAATCAAGGTAATGCCATATCACTAACCTCTAGTGTTGCTTAAGATATGAATAATACAAGAAATTAGATTTTCTCACAAATAAAGAGTGACATAACGACTGATCGCGCTACGCAGGTATCTGTCGGTACCATTCTCTAACGTCTTCACACAGGTGGTAAGCGAGAGAGGCATGATCTCTCTTCTGCACAACGTTCACTCGAAGTCACAGGTGTGCCTATTTGCAATGGGAAAACGAAGGCCACATTCCAACATATTAATGCCACACCACATACACGTATTGCTCACTAATGTTTGAAAGTACAAGAAATTCGAATACCCGACAGACATCAAATAAAAGAATGATTCATGGCGCACTACACTCGTACGTGTCAGTACCATTCATCGACGCCTTTTCGAAGCTGGTATGTGAGGAAAGCACCCTATCTTCTTCACACCGCTTCACACCGCTCACTCGAAGCCACATACATGGCATAGTGCGAAGGGGGCACTGTGAGCAACGTTCCATCAAGATAATGCCGGAACACATATCGCATTCGTTGTTTAAAGATATATATCCAAGTACCAGAAATGCTATTTCCCGACAAATATAGAATGACAGAACGGCTGATGGCACAACGCCGGTATCTCTTAGCAACATTTTTCTAAGTCTTCACAAAACTTATATGCGAAGATATCATTTTTGTGAAAACGTAGAAAAAGACCACATACCGCAAGCGTTTCTCGAAATGTCCGAATGTATGAGGAAGGCGAAATCCCAACACTTATAAAGTACCAGAATGGCACATGGCCCACCGCTAGTAACTGTTTGTACCATTCATCGACGCTTTCTGGAAGTCAAGTTCCGAAGTCCTGAATACCACTCACTGGAAGCCACAGGCATGGAAGATTACATTGCCGCGCCCCGGGGGTTATTGCAGTAAGACAATGCCGGACAAAATACAGGAAGTGTTTTTCAACAATATCTGCAACTTCCAGAAAGGCAACTAGGTGGCAGTTATTCAGTTAGAGAAGGATTAATGACGCACTGACGTTGACTATTAGTACCATTGTCCGACGCCTTCATGAAGTTTGTACGTTATGGAGTCACCATTCCTCTGCATATCGTTCACTCAAAGCCATAATTATGGCAGATTACAATAGACAAACGGAGCCGCATTCGATCAAGATAAACCTAGACCGCATACAGGTACTGATATTTAAAATGTCCGCAAGTACTAGAAATGTGATTTTCTGACAGATATAGAGTGACGAAACTATTGACAGAGCTCCGCACATACCGGAAGTATTCAGTAGCACTTTCACGAAGTTTTGTTTAATCATCCCCTCTTCCGCATGCCACTCATTCAACGCAACAGTCATGGCCAGTTGCAAAGGAGCAATTAGAGTCACATTCTATCAAGAGAAAGCCAGACAACGTGCCGCAAGCGTTATTTAAAAATATATATGCATGTACGAGAAATGCGACTTCCTGCAGATATCCAGTGACAAAACGACTGTCGGCGCACTGCAGGTATCTCTTAGCAGCCTTCGTTAACGCCTTCATAAAGCTGGTCAGCGAGAGAGGCATAATTTCTTCTGCATACCGTTCACTCGAAGCAACAGGCATACGAATTGGCAATAGGGCAAGGAGGGCCATATTCCACCCAACCACATACCGTACGCATTGCTCCCCAATGTCTGGAAATACCAGAAATTCAAATACCTGACAGATGTCCAATAAAAGAATTACTGATGGCGCATCACCAATACCTGTTGGGTACCATTCATTCACGCCTTCCAGAAGTTTGTGCGCGACCTTATCTTCTGCATAGCCCTCACTCGAGGCCACAGGCATGGCAGAATACAATAGAGGCAGCCAGAGTCGCATCCTAGTAAGACAATGGCAGACCACATTCAGCACGATTTTCCATGAAAATACCAGAAATGCGACATCTTGACACATATCTAGTGTCAGAACGACCGATGCCGCACCGACGCTATGTGTTAGTGCCACAAGTCAACGCATTTACCAAGCTTGTACGTGAAGACATCCTCTCTGTTGTAGGCTTATATCACTTAGTCGAAGCCACTGGCATGGCCTATTGCAATGAAGCAAATTGCGCCGCTTTAGAGCAAGACAATGCCAGACCGCATACCGGAGGCGTTGATTAAAACTATCTGCTAGCACCAGATGCTACTTCCAGACAATACAGGGTGGCACGACGGCTGATGGCGCACCACCCGCATCTACAAGAAAAAGTTGTCTACGCATTCACAAATGCGAGGCAGCCATTCTCACCTCAACCCCTATCGTCTACATACCATTCCATTAATGTCAGAGGCATCGCAGAATGCTGTGGGAAAGTAAGCATCAGACTCCATCAAGAAAATGGCTGACAACATACAAAAGAAAGCGTTGCTTAAATACGCATAAAAATGTTTGTAAATACCAGAAACGCGGCTTTTCGACAGATATTCAGTGACAGAACGACTGATTGTTTATTGCTGGTGTCTGTTCGGGGCACCCTCTCTTCTGCATATCGTTCACTTGAAGCCAAAAACATGGCATATTGCAATGGGGCAACGAAAGCCGTATTCTATCAAGATAATGCCAGACCACGTACAGCTAGATTTGCTTAAAATATCCGCAAGTATCTGACATGCAAATTCTCGGCAGATATAAAGTGACAGAATGACTGATGGCGCGCCGTAAGTACCGTTGGTTTCATTCATCGACGCCTTCACGAAGTTGTTATGCGACGAATGTCCCCACTCTTCTACATGCTTGTCACTCGAAGCGCACAGGCATGGCAAATTGAATAGGGCAACCGTAGCCATATTTCATCAAGATAATGCTACACCACCTGGAACAAGCGTAAAAGTGTGTGCAAGTAACAGGAGTGTGACTTCCCGACTGGTAGTCAATGACAGAACGATCATGACCTACCGCTGGTATGTGTTTGAATAATTTATCGTCGCCTCATCCAATTTTGTATGCGAAAAAAATACCCTATCTTATGCATACCGATCATTTCAAGCCACAGCCGAGGAAACCAGCACCACATTCCATCAAAACATTGCGAAACATCACGCAGAACGAGTTGCTTAAAATGTCTGTAAGTACCAGAAATATTACTTCCGAACAAATATAGAATGTTAAGACAGCTGGCGACGCATCGCCGGTATCTGTTACAAACACTTATGGAAACCTTCACAAAAATGATATGCTGGAGAGGTCCCCTCTCCTCTACATACCGCGCACTCAAAGCAAGAGGTTTGCTGCAATAGGGCAGCGAGAGCCACATTCCATCAAGATAATGCCAGACCATATACCGTACGCCTTGCTTAAAAGCGTTTGCAAGTACCAGGAATGCGACTTCCTGACAAATATCCAGTGACAGAACGACAGATGACGCACTACAGTTATCTGTTAGTACTATTCATCGAAGACCACGAAATTGTTATGCTTAGCCCTATCACTTCCAAAATACCGCTCCCTCGAAACTAAAGCATAAAGCATATGCGAGATTGCAATGAGGTAGCGGGCTCTACATTCCAGCAATTTAATAAGTGATTACATACAATATATTTAGTTCTACAATGCCAGCAACTACTAGAAATGCGACTTCTTAACAGATGTAAAGAGATACTGCGCTCCGCATTCATCTGTTACTACCGCATCGACTCCTCAAAGTTTCGGTGAAAGAGAAGCCTCCTCTCGTCTGCATACAGCTCGCTCGAAGTATAACGATGGGAAATTACAATGGCGAAACCAGCGTCACATCTGAGTAAGACAATGCCATACCACATACACCACGCATTTCCCAACAATATCTGCAAGTACCAAGAATGTAACTGCTAGAAGTACATCTAGTATAAAAACGACTAATGGCGCCTCGCCCGTTTCTATTACTACCATAAGTCGACTCCTTTACGAAATCTGTATGCGAGGGTGACACCCTATCCGCTGCATTTTGCTCACTCGAAGCCACAAGCATGGCATATTGCAATGCGGCAACATGCGCTGCATTTTATCAATATAATGCCATATTACAGACCGCACACATTGTTTAAAAATATCTCCAAGCACCAGAAAGGCTACTTCCCGACAATATAGTGTGACAAAGCAGCTGATGGCCCACCGCCAGTATCTGCTATTTCCGCTCGACATCGCTTTACGAAAATTGTATGCAAGGGAGGCACCGTCTGTCCTGCGTAACTGTCACTCGAAGCCTAAAGCATAACAGATTTCATAGGGCAAGGATCCATATTTCTTCAAGATAATGCCAGAACCAGGTCTTTATGCTTTGCTTAAAAGACCTTATAAGGTAAACGTCTTTTTGTTCTGATACGTTATTTTAAAAACATAACCATACGATGAAATGGCTCCTAAATTAAACCTTAACGGCCAGACGAAACATTTAAAATACAAGTCAAACTTACGGAAATTGGCTTTATTTCTCCAGCACAGTTTGTAGCACTTCAGGATAGTATAGCAATCACATAACACAAATCAACACTCCACATTCCACAACATTCCATCACACACAAGCAACTGTTGTATCGTAGTTTATATCTCTCGTTCTTATCTCATAACAAGCATACGTCACATTCATTCTACCTCAATTATGTTGCCAACAGTATTTGTTTGAGAGAAAAGATATCACGTTAAGTGTGAAGTATAACTGAGAACAAACTCAAGATTTACATAGGGAAAGAAACTAAAAAGGAAAGTTAATTTAGAATATACGTCACAACCTGCAAGTAACAAAAATTCCGGTTCTCGATGGTACGCAGAGACAGAATGACTAATGTCCCATCGCCGGCACGTGATACCATCATTCGTCGACGCCTTCACGAACTGCCCCGCACGGGGATAACTGGTTTTCCAGTTATTTGGGGAGCGACGCCCCCACGGCCCGAGCTGACCTTGTGACTGGTCAACATCTGATGTCATGCCACCGCTTGTTTTTTGTTTCGGTGCTGTTGGTGTTTGCAGGGACGGCTGTTCATCCAGCTGTTGGGGAGTCGCGTCCCCACGTTCCCGAGCTGGTCTTGTGTCTCGCTTTTTCGTTTTTATTTATTTTCTCCACTGGCTAGTTGCCCGTGTTGTATTCTCTACCTAATCGCTACCACGTTATGTACTAACACCCCGGTCTTGTGGTTTTGTTACCCTCCACCACTAACTGATTTATATTAATCGCTCAGTTCGTAGGTTGCTGAGATTCCGTTTAGGTTCCCTGCCAGGATTTGTCTTCTTTGGATTTCTTTTTTTTCCTTTTAGCTGGTTTGGGTGCTAGACCTACCTGCATGTTGGCCGCGTGCGGAGACCCGTGAGGCGGAAATGGGATGTCTGGCGGCTGAGGTCGCAGGAGACCGGATAAGTGCCTCCTGTGTACCAACACTCCTCTTCGACCCCGGCTTCGCTGTAAACGGGAGGCTAGAGACTAACCCACCTCTAGTCAGAAGTCTTGTACCAAGTTGTGTACAGGGCTTTAGCGGCTTTTTTGTCGTATGGCACGGCAGGGTGAGCCCGGGGGCTGTGGGATCATGCCAAAGGCGTTGGCATGACGGTACCAGGAGGCCGAAGTGTCCGCCGAGTGCGTGTGATCACAGCCAACGGACTATATCTGCAACGTATAAGCTCCAGAACTGTGTCCAGCGTCATTTTCTTGGCTTGCAGACCTCCAGTTCTCCCTTGTAGGGCTCGGTGGTGGGTGGAGTAGTTTGCAGACGAATCTTCGTTCTCTTTTCCATGGGTAGAAACAAAAAACAAAACTCCAAATTTAGGTCACCTGTGAATATGATAGTTGACAACGACTCTCCTTCGTCTTCTCAACCTACCAAGTCTCATACCCTTAAACGATCTTTAGACCATGACCTGGACCAAGAATGTGGACCCTCTTCTTCGGCAGCTGTACCAGTCGCTCCGAAGCGTCGTCTCCCCTCGATTGCTGTGAATACGCATGCTACACACTTAGTTGTAGAATCCGTCGATCCGAATGAGAGACTGTCCACCAGATCTCCATCTTTCATTTCTAAAGCTTTGGACGCTGCAGTTGGCCCCTTGAAGTCTGTGAGGAAGCTTCGCTCTGGGGACCTGCTTGTCCAAACTTGCAGTGTTTCTCAGAGTAACACTTTTCTGCACCTCACTAGTCTTTTTTTTTTTTTTTTTTTTTGATTGGAGGTTTAACGACCACCGTGAGCAACTCAATGGGCTATAAGCAGTCGCCCGTCCCTAATTTAGGGTCACTGGTTCCAGGGAAGGGAGAGAGCCAGTGCCGTAAGACAAGCACAACATCCATGCCTCACCGGGATTCGAACCCGGACCCCGTTCGGACGAATGATCAGAAGCCATCGCTTAGACCACTGCGCCACCGGGGCGGCCCTCACTAGTCTTCAAGGCATTCCTGTCAAAGTGACACCTCACCCGTTTCTTAACACCTCTCGGGGTGTTATTTCGGAGTTTGATCTCTTGCCATGCAGTGAGGACGAATTGGTGACTGAACTTGCAGATCAAGGTGTTATTGCTGCACGTCGTATGATGTTCCGGCGCGATGGTTCTTTAATTAAGTCTAAAAATGTTATCTTGACTTTTAACTCCCCGAAGGTTCCGACCGAAATCAAGGCTGGCTACTTGGTCTGTGGAGTTCGCCCGTACATTCCCAGTCCTCTGCGCTGTTTCCGGTGCCAGAGGTACGGGCATTCACAACGTTTCTGTAAGAGTTCCGCTCGTTGCGTTAATTGTGGCTCCAGTGAACATGACGGGGAAGGTTGCACTTCTGCGGCCTCCTGTGTTAACTGTGGTGAGGCCCATGCAGCTTACTCCCGCAACTGTATGAAATGGAAGGACGAGATGGCGATCCAGCGCCTCAAGACCCTGGAAGGCCTCTCGTACCCTGCTGCCAAAGCCAAGTTGGGTATACCCACCATCCGACAGCGTAGTTTTGCCGCAGTAGTTAAGTCTCTGCCACCACCCGTGCAGCCCTTTGTTCCGCGCCCTGTAGCTCTCGCCGCACTTGCCAAGCGATCTACAGTTGAACAAGCGACACAGGTGGATTTCACCGAGCTCCAGCTTATTCGACCAGCTGAGTCTGCACCTTCTCTTTTGAAGACGACCGACTCTTCCGGTTCCCAGCAGACAGCCTGCACGTGCGGAAGACCCGGCCCTCAATCCGCAAAGGTGTGCAGTGTCCATCCAACTGTCTCGGCCTCTGCGAGGTCCCCACCCTCAACCAACATTATCGAGGAACATGGGGGGAGGAGACTGACGGTTCGTCCCCAGCCTCAACCAGCATTGCAGAGGAACATGGGGGGGGGAGGAGAGTGACAGTTCGTCCCCGCCCTCTGCCAGCATTGCAGAGGAGTGTGGGGGGAGGTGAGTGACGGTTCGTCCTTCTCAATTAGTGAATTTTTTTATAAATCTGATTAACTATCTTGTCTTCACAGCTTTCATCATACTCTTTTTCAACTTTTACCAAGCCTGTCTACTCTTAATCATTTTCCATGCTTTTAAAATTCTGTGGCTGATAGTTCTTTGTCTGGCGCTCTTTGGCCAAACCTGGCCCTTGCGCCACTAAAATCCACTAACCAACCAACCAACCAACCAACCTTCACGAACTGCGTATGCGAGAAATGAACCTTCTCTTCTGCATAACGCTCACTCGGAGATAAATTCACGCGAGATTGCAATGGGACCACGAACACCTCACACCACCAGCACGATAATTGCATACCACACACCGCACATTTGGCTCAACAATGTCTGCAACTACCCGAAATGCAACTGGAAAAACAAAATCTGATGTTTCTCAGCGAGTATCTATCGGTAGAGTTCGTCGACATTACCACGAAGTTTGTGCACGCAAAAGAAATCTTCCTCTCTTCCGCATATCGCTTGCTCGAAGACCCGGGCATGGCAGCTCGCAGTTGAGCAACGGGAGCTGCATTCCATCAAGATAACGCCAAACCACATGCGCCAAGCATAACTTAAACATGTCTGCAAGTACCAGAATTTCGACTTTTCGACAGATATAGATTTACAGAACTGCAGATAACCGTGGCCTTTATCTGTTAGTACCACTCTTCATCGACTTCGTGAAGTTGTTGTGCGAGAGAGGTCCCCAATTTTCTGCATACGGCTCGCTCGAAGATAAAGGCATACAAGACTTCAGGCGGGCAAATCAGCGCCACATTCGAGCAATTTAATATAGGACCCCATAGGACACGTTTTCTTCTAATATGTCTTCAACTGCCAGAAATGCGAATTCCTATAGACACATACAGTGATATAATAACTGACGGCTCTCCGCGTTTATTCACTAACGCCTTCAAGTGAGAGAAGCCCCCTCTTTCATTATTACCACTCACGCAAAGCCACAGGCATGGCAAATTGCAACGAAAGCCATATTCTTTCAAGACATTGCCAGACCATATGCCCGAAACGCTACTTGAAAATATCTGCAAGTACCAGAATGAAACTTCCCGACAGATATCCAGTGACAGAACGACTGATGGCGCACCACCGGAGTCAGTTAATACCATAATCAACGCATTTGAGCAGTTGGTATGCGAGGCAGACACCTTTTCTTTTGTTTATCGCTCGATCGAAGCCATAGGCAGGCCAAATTACAAAGGGGCAACAAGCACCACATTCCCGGACGATAATGACAGCAAACATTCCAGCAATTTATTGCCAGACTGCAAAGAACACCAATTTATGTGGTCAACAATCCCAACAAGTACAAAAAATTCTACAAAAATACCACAAATGAAGACTAACAGAACGGCTGACAGGCGCACCGACGGGTTCTGTTAGTAACATTTTACCGAAGCTTTCATGAAAGGGATAACGCATGGAAGACCACTTCTGTGCTACATACCGCTCACTCGATGATAAAGGTATGCCAGATTGCAGAAGGGAAACGAGCGCCACATACATGCAAGATGACACCAAGCCACATAGAGCACATTTTGCTCAACTATCCCTGAAAATACCAGAAATGCAAGTAAGCGATATACGTACAGTGACAGAACCAGTTATGGCGATCAGCCTGTATCTGATAGCACCCCTTATCAACGCTTTCACGAAGTTTGTATGCGATGGGGGCCCTTATGCATATCGCTCACTTAAAGCCACAAGAATGGCACACTGCAATGGGACAACACGAGAAGTATTAAGTCAAGACAATGCCATACCACATACCGGAAGCGTTACTTAAAAATGTCTGCAAGTTCCAGAAATGCGTCTTCCCGTCACATCAACTGAAAGCACTCTTCTGGCATCTCTTAATACCATACGTCGATACCTTCATGAAGTTAGTCCGCGGAAGACGCTCCCTCTCTCCTCGGTAACGATTGCACAGGCATGGCAGATTTCAATGGGGCATCAAGTACCGCAATTTATTAAAATAATGCCAGACTAGTACCGCGAGTTTTTCTGAAAAACATCTTCGCGTACCAGAAATTCAACTTCCCGACGGATATAGAGTGATAACACTACTGACTACACTCCGCAGGTATCTGTTACTACCACGGCATCTTCACGTAGTTTTTATGAGAGGAAAGCTCCCACTTTCTAGCATAGCACTCACTCGAAGATAAAGGCATGCCACATTGCAATGGGCAATGTGCCATGCCTTTATCTTCGAGAAAAATATCTTCAAACATCAGAAATGTGATTTCACGACAGATATCTAGCTGTTGAACGACTGATGTCGTACCGCCTGTATCTCTTACTACCCTTCATATCCGCCGTCACGTAGCGGGTATGCGAAGGAAGCCCTCTCCCTTCTGCATATCTCTCCCTTGAAGCCAAACGCAGGCCAGGGTGCAACGGGCGCCACATTTCAGCACGACATTGCCGAAACAGATACCGCACGCGTTGCTGAGCAATGTATGCAAGTACCAGAAATAAAACTTCCCAACAGATATACAGTGACTAAACGACTGATAAGGCACCTACGTACGCTATTTGATAGTACCAATTGTCACCACCTTCACGAAGTTTCCATACGAGAGAGGCACCCTATCTTCGGCATAACGCTCACTCGACGCCATGAGCATGCCTGATTGCAATGGAACAACGGGAGCCGCATTACGTCAAGGTAATGCCAAGCAACACAATGGAAGCGTTGCTTAAAAATGTCTTCAAGTTCCAGAAATGCGACTTGCAGACAGATATAGTAACAGTAAAATTCAGTGTTCCGAAGGTATCTGTCAGTAACATTCATCGAAGAATTAACGTTGTTAGACGAGGGAGGACTTACCGCTAACTCGAAGCAGTAGGCATGCAAATTTTCAATAGCACAACGAGGCCCACATTCCAGCACGATACTGCCAAACAACATACCGGACGAGTTTCTGACCTACGTCTGCAAGTACGGGAAATTCAATAGCCCGACAGATGTCCAGTAGAGTAATGTCTCACCTCCGGTACCGGTTAATATTATTCATCAAAGCTTTCTCGAAGTTGATATGAGACGGAGGCCGCCTCACTTCTGAGAGTCGCTCTCGAAGCATGGCAGATTGCAACTGGACAACTAGAGCCACATTACATCAAACTAATGCCAGGCCACTTACCGGAAGCGTTACTTTAAAATGTCTGCAAGTTTCAGAAATGCAACTTCTTGACTCATATCCAGTGAAAGATCAACAGATGCGCTCTGTCCGTATCGCTCAGTACCATTCATTGATATTTTCGCGAAGTTGGTATGCGAGGGAGACCCCCTCTTCTGCCTATTGCTTTCTCGATCGCGCAAGCATAATTCCAGATCAAATACCGCAAGCGTTGCTTAAAAATGCCTGCAAGTACCAGAAATGCGACTTTTCAACAGATATATAAAGTGGAAGGACTGCAGTTACTTGTTAGTACCATTCATCGACACGTTCACGAAGTTGTTATGTGAGGAAGGCCGATACTCTTCTAAGCTTGCATAACGTTCACTGAGAGCAACAGGCCTGGCTAATTGCAGTAGGCAACGGGAGCCACACTCCGTCAAAGTAAGTCCATATCACATATCGGAAGAGCTGCTAAAGAATGTCTTCAAGTTCCAAAATGCGACTTCCCGAGAGAAATCTAGTGACACATCAACTGATGGTGCTCCCCCAGTATTTCTTAGCACCATGCGTAGATACCTTCACAAAGTTGGTATAGGAGGGACGCCCCCTCTTTTCTGCATTTACTCGACTGCATGAGCATGGAGGATTGCCAAAAGGATTGAGTACCGCATTTCATCACGACTATGCCAGCCCTCATACCGCAAGCTTTGTTTAAAAACGTCCGCAAAGACAAGAAATGCGAATTACCGACATATATAGAGTAACAAAGCAATCCATGATTATCCGAAGGTATCTGTCAGTGCCATTCACCAAAGCCTTCACGCAGTTATTATGCGAGAGATGCCTCCACTCTATGCACATCGCTCACTTGAAGCAACAAGCATGCAAATTTGCAAAAGTTCACCGAGGACTACATCCAGCATTATAATGCCAGACCACATACGCACGCGTTTCTGATCTATGTCTGCAAGTACCGGAAATTCAAATGCCCGTCAGATATCCAACAACAGAATGACTAAGGGCTCGCCGCATGTATCTGTTAGCACCATTCATCGACGCCTTCTTAATGTCGGTATGTGAGAGAGCGTCCCTATCTGCTGCATACCGCTCACTTGAAGCTACAGGAATGGCAGATTACAATGGGGAAACCAGCGCCACATTCCAGTAAAAAAATGCCAGGTCACATGCAGCACTCTCTGCTTAAAAATATCTGCATATACCAAAACTTGTACTTCCCGAAAAATAAAGCGCGAAAAACGGTTGATGGCGCTTCGACGGTATTTGTTAGTAAGGTTTACCGTCGCCTACACGAAAATCATGTGCACGGGAGGACAGCCCTCCGCTACATACCGCTTACTCGAAACCACAGGCATGACAGTTGGCAATGGGGAAGTAAGCGCATCAGTACATTAAGATAATGCCAGGCCACATACCGAAGGCGTTGCTTAAATATACTTTAAAATGTCTACAAACACCAGAAATGCTACTTCTACGAGATATAGAGCAACAGAACCACTGATGGCGCGCAGCCGGTATCTGATAGTACTCCTTGTAGACGCTTTCACAGAGTTTGTATGCCAACGAGGCCCCTTTTGTTCTGCATATCGCTTTCCCGACCCGCAGGAATGACAGATTGAAATGGAGCAAGAGGAGCTGCATTCCATCAAGAAATTTCAAGGCCACATACAGCAAGGGTTGCTTAAAATTCCCGAAAGTACGAGAAATGCGAATTTCCGACAGATATAAAAAGACAGCAGGACGAATTGCCCACCGCCGGGATGATTTTGCACCTTCATCGACGCCTTCACGAAGTTTGGATGCGAGGGAAGCAAAATTCTTTCTACATAACACTCACTCGAAGCCACGGTCATTACAGATTAAAATAGGGAAACGAGCGCCACGTTCCAGCAAGACAATGTCACAACACATACACCACGCATTGCTTAAAAATGTCTTTAAGTATTATAAATGCCACTTCCCCACAAATATAAAGTGGCAAAACTACCGATGGCGAACAGGCTGTTTTCGTCAATACACTGGCGTGCAAAAATTAAGGACGAAACGGTTTTTCGAATGTAACGTCGTGCAGAAGTGCTCCACATCGACTCAAATCATACCATAAGATCCCCAAGATGTAAGAATATGGGACAAGTGAGCAAAACCGTCCAAACAAAGAATCCAAAGGATACAAAGGCACTTTATTGAAAAGGTAGCTTCGAGCACAACTGGACAGAAGACAGAAACGTCCATGTGACAGCCGGCTGCCAAGAAAAGTCCAGTCTTTAATAGAGGATAGGATCAGCCCTGACTGCATTGCAGGATTTACAACGTCTGTAAATCCTGTCAAGGAGCGGCGATTGGCGCTACAAGAGGAATGGCATCGCGGCCCATTCCTCTTGTAGCGCCAATCGCAGCTGCGGAATCGTTGCTGGCGGCTGGTGACGTGCTGCCAAGCGTCTCCCGAGAAGGTCCCACATGTGTTCGATTGGATTTAGGTCCGGGGACCTTGCGGGCCAATCCATGCGTTGAGTATCTTCACTCTTCAACAGCTCTGAAACAGCCACTGTACGATGAGGTGTAGCGTTGTCGTCCATGAAGAGAAACTCAGGACGCACAGCACCTCTAAACAGACGCACGTAAGGCAGGAGAATCTCGGTACAATAGCGGACACCAGTGACTGAACCTCCTTGGAAGATGTGGAGGTCAGTACGGCTGTCAAGCATGATACCGCCCCAAACGAGAACCCCGCGACCTCCAAACCGGTCCCTTTCGATGATGTTGGAGGTGTGATTGCGTGTTCCCTGCTCTCTCCAGATGTGTATACGTCCAGAATCGCTCGTCAGACTAAATCGGATCTCATCAGTAAAGAGAACTCTGCCCCATTGCTGATGTGTCCAGTTCTTGTGTTCCTGGTACCACAGAAACCGCCGTCTCCGATGAGCAGGCGTTAATGGCACACACCGTTATGGTCGTCGTGCAAATAGACCACCTTTGCGCAGCCTCCTGGTCACGGTAAAACGCGATAACGGACGTCCAGTTGTCTGTTGCATGTGCCTTGCGATTTCTCCCGCTGTCTGCCGTCTGTCTCGTCTCGCCTGTAGGACAATATACCGGTCGTCCGCCGCCGTAGTTGCTCATGGACGACCACTGCTAAACTCTGGGACAGCTGTTGCTGTCGTTTGAAATGCTCTCCAAACTCGTGAAACGATGCTGTGAGCGATCCCGAATTCCTCGGCCACTCTAGTCACAATTCGACCTTCTTCCAAATTCCCAATGAGGCGACCTCGGATAAAGTCATCTTGATGTCGTCTACTGTATTGCCTGTTGGCCATATCACACGGTGGCAGCAACTCGACGTCATTCAAACCGATGTACACCGTGCAATAGCTTTCACCGAATTACTGAGCGTACACCGCCCATGTGCTTTATACCCTTCCGACACCCCCTCCCCATACGTCATGCTGCATATATGCGCATGCCCTACCGTACCGGACCCTAGTCTATCTCCTGAGTGGTCTTTCGGTCCGGTCTGCCTGCTAGTTTCGCTGTTATGCTAATTTCTCCTCTTCGTCCTTAATTGTTGCACACCAGTGTAGCATTTAACGACGCCTTCATGAGAGTGATGTAAGTGGGAGGCGTCCCCGCCGTTTCATACCGCTCACTCGAACAAAAGGACATGGCCAATTGCAACGGGGCAACAAGAAATACATTCTATCAAAATAATGTCTAACCACATACCACAAGAGTCTTAAAAAGTTTGCAATACCACAGTGCGATTTCCTCTCAGATATACAGTGACCACTGATGGATCATTGCCACTATCTCGTGGGTTGTTTTGATCTCACATTTCGTTCTCTAGGTAGTATTAGAGTGTATTTCTGTTTGCAACTGTATTTCCGCTTCTAAGAATTCTATTGAAGAATTATTTTCTTAATGTAGACCATTTCCTATAGTGAATATTAGGAACATCATCATCTTTAAATAATACAGTTTTCGCATTATGGGAGCGTAAATGTCGAATCTATTTTCTCGCTATCTCTGCTCCGAGAAGACGTACTTGAAAAATCCTTTTTCCTTAGCATAGCTTTTTCTACGAAGAATAATTTTCGCATATTTTCTACTATTTCATTATTCAAAATTCTGCCACCAAGGGACGTCAGTGTTTATTTCTATGTGTTTTGAAAGACTTTATTGGATACCTTAGTAAGTAGGGTCTCTTTCGGGATTTTTTCTAGGTTTTACGATACCCACGAGCAACTCTTAGAGCTATAGAAAGTCGCCCGTCCCTAATTTAGGGCCACTGGTTCCGGGGAAGGGAGAGAGCCAGTGCCGTAAGACAAACACAACATCCGTGCCTCACCGGGATTCGAACCCGCACCCCTTTCGTACGAATGATCAGAAGCCATCACTTAGACCACTGTTCCACCGGGGCGGAAAAAAAGAGATTTTCAAATCGAACAGTTAAAAGAAGAAATACAGAAAGAAACATGAGATAACTCTACGCCTTCTAGCGCAAGAATTTTGCATAATGGAAAAGTTGAATATGGACGAAAAGTATTCTTCATGGCAAACGCTAAAGAAAAGGTACTTTTTAAATACGTCTTTGAAAAGTTCTTTTTCCTCAGAGATGGCGAGAAAAAGGTTTTGACCTTTACGCCCCCTAGCGGTAAATTTAAAGAGGGCAATGCTCCCCCATCTTTAGTGTAGCGAATGGCATACGGTAAAAAAAGAAATGTTTCAAAAGGGTTTTTAGAAGCTGAGGTACAGCTGAAAACTGAAACACACAAACACCTCCTGGTAAAAGAACTGGGAATTACAAAACTCCTCAAATACAAACCTAAAATGTTCCACAAGATAAATGGTACCCGGTGTTAAAAGTAATTTTTCAATCGCACATTTAGAAGCAGAGATGTTAAGAAAAACATATTAAACATTTGCGCCCCCTAGTGGCGACATTGTTCATTAATTTGGAAAGAAAATGTACACAAAGAGTTTTCGTAGCATAACGTAATTTTCTTTTTCGTGCAGAGATATTGGTTTTTACGTTATGTTTAAACCACAAGATAAGAATACGATGCAATAGTTCGTAATTGAATTATTAGGGCCAGACCAATCATAAAACAGAAGTCAACTTACGGGAATTTTTTATTATTCCAGCACTTAGTCATAGAACATCTCACATGGCACTTTCACATTTCACTTAACAAAATATGTCTATACATCTACACCCACATATCCACACCAGCAGCTGTTATCTCGTCTTTTTATCTATCGTTCTTATCTCATACATTCATACGTCAATTTCTGACTTCAATTGTATTGCCAACAGTATTCTCGTGAGAGAGAAGATGTCACGTTAAGTTTGGAAGTATAACGGAGAACAAACTCAAATTTACATAGGAAAAGGAACTAAAAATGAAAGTTAATTTAGAATATATGTCACAGTAGTTAGTACTATCTGACGGAAAAATATTTTTTTTCAATCGGGGTTTTAGTCCCGCAGATATTGCTGTAAACGAAAACGTGAAATTACGCCCTCTAGTGGCACACTTGCGTAAAAACAATAATTAAATTACATGAGAAACATTTTGCAGCTGAAACGCTCTTCAATAAATATATTTTTTTTTTAAATCGGCCTCTTAGGAGCAGAGATATCGACAAAACTGAGACATATATCTACGCCCCTTGGCATAAAAACAATGCGCTATTTTCAGCGGGAGGTATTATCAAAAGGTTTTCCGAGGTCAGCGTTATGGGCACACCAAAGAATTCTTTTAATCGAGTTTTCAGAAGCTCAGATACATCAGAAGCAGAAATAAAAGCTTACGCCCCCGTGTGGCCATACCATTCTTTACCAATAATAAGAAATTACACGTAAACATTTCCCGTTAAGAGCTGTATCTGAGGCAGGAAGAATTTTTTAAATTGGACTTTCATAAGCTGAGATATCGGGGGAAACGCAATTTACCTTCACGCCCCCTATTAAAAATCTATGCGTCACTTTTAACTAAATAGTCTTCAATATAAATGGCATCAAAAGGAAAAATATTTTTTTCATTCGGATATGTGGAATAAAATATATTCTGAATTCAATATCATCTGCATTCACGTTCTCTAGCGGCAAAGTAATGTATCGGGGAAAACCCGGAATGCAAGGATCATCATTCTCACATTTCAAGCTGCCCAACGGAAAAAATAATTTTTCAAATCGGACAAATAGTTGGAAAGATATTGTGTTCACAGACTGACGGACAGACAAAGTGATAACATAAGCACGATCATTAAAACACTTGCTAAAAATCAAAGAACAGTGTATTTTTGAAAATCTAAAATTTAATACTTAACTTAAAATCGCAAAAAGCGTATAAATGGATTACGTATAGCCGGACTGAAAAAGCGACAGAAACTGTAGTAAAATATAGGAATTAGCGCAGAATTGCATATAAAAGTGAAAAGCATATAACTACAAAATACCCGAGGTGTGACAATTTAATTCCCGGAACAGTCACGTAGTGTCGCCCTTGTGGCGATGCGGGCAGAATCTCATGCCTATGCGTATCTGGACATGTTTCACGTAGTGCATGCGTTAACCGCAGACCAATAGAGCCATTCGTGAGTGAACAGTTGCGAAAGCAATGCAAGTCCGTGTGTAAAGGAACGGTCGCGTAGTGTCACCCTTGTGGCGATGCGGGCAGAATCACGTGCATATGCCTGTCTTGACATATTTCAAGTAGTGTATGCGTTAACCGCAGACCAGTAGAGCCATTCGTGAGTGAGCAGTTGCGAAAGCAATGCAAGTCTGTGTGGGAAGAAACGGTCGCCTAGAGTCGCCCTTTTGGCGATGCAGGCAGAATAACGTGCCTATGCGTGCCTGGACATGTTTTACGTAGTGCATGCGTTAACCGCAGACCAGTAGAGCCATTCGTGAGTGAGCAGTTGCGAAAGCAATGCAAGTCTGTGTGGGAAGAAACGGTCGCCTAGTGTCGCCCTTTTGGCGATGCGGGCAGAATCACGTGCCTATGCGTGTCTGGGCATGTTTCAAGTAGTGCATGCGTTAACCGCAGACCAGTAGAGCCATTTGTGATTGAGCAGTTGCAAAAGCAGTGTAAGTCTGTGTGTGTGTGAGTTTTGAGGTAAAAATGAGTGATAGAAATTTAGAGCAGCGCATTAACATGATATTCTGTGTGAAGATCGGTCAAAGTGCTACTTAAAAATTAGATCTTTTGAAAGAAGCGTCTGGTGAGGATGCTATGAAAAAGTCAAGTCTTTTTGAGTGGCACAAGAGAGGAAAAAAGCACGTACGTCACGCTCGCAGTTCAGGACTATGCTTATATGTTATTGTTGTTGTTGTTGTTGTTTTCGATTACAAGGTGATAGTTCTGCACGAATTCATTGAACAAGGACAAACGGTAAACCAACAATACTATTTACAGATATCGAAAAGGTCACGTGATTCTGTTCAAAGGAAAAGAGCTTAACTGCGGCCTGAAAATGCCCTAAGCTATGATACGGTCTGTGTTCGTGACTTCCTTGCTAAGAAATCAATTACCAAATTGGATCAACCACCCTATTCACCTGATTTAACCCGTTGTGATTTCTGGCTCTTCCCAAAAGTAAAAACTGCCGTGAAAGGACGAAGATTTACAGGCATTTCTGACATCCAGAGTAATGTGACAAAAGGAACTTAAGAGTATTCCAGAAACAGAGTTAAAGGTATGTTTCCAGCAATGGCAGTGGCGTCTAATTAAATGCATAGCTGCGGAAGATTTCTTCGATGGTGGCAGTAGCCACTAGTGTACAGGTATGTACACATTTTTTTCTATAGGTGCATTTCGAGAATTAAATTGTCACACATCGTTTAACCGCGACTCTGATATATTAGAAGATACTGAACGAAATCAGTTTAATTAAATCTTTCTGCGATTTCGGCAGAAAGATTTAATCTAATGAGCTCCAGGTACACAAACACTAAATATGTTTACATGGGATTGATACTAAGACAAAGAACAGAGGAAACTCCTTACCAATTCCTCAAGACGGAAAAGGAAAATTTAAGTCATGCAGGGCAAATATTTTCTTCCCCAATCATTGGGCTCTACTTTAATAGTGGAAAGTTGGCAAAGCAAAATGTTTCAAATATTTGTCTTCTTAACTTATTCCGTAAGTTTCAGTTCTGTTGAATCAAGCAATGTTTTTACTTCATGACGTGAGCATACAGAATAAAGAAGAGTCACAATTTGGCAGTAGCTATTTTTATAAACTTACCTTTACGAATCATGGATATACGGCGCATAATAAGTCATGAGGGATTTTTCCTGCGGTTTTTTGAGAAAATGGGGCGATTACATTAACCTGAAAACATTTCCCTTTTAAAGCTAGCCTCCAATGCAAGTTACTCACATTAGCTACAGATACAAATCCAAACATGCCCTTGAATTCAATAGACTGTAATCAGAAAATGGCATCTCCCTGCCTGAGGTGATCAAAACGGCTTTCCTAAAAATACAATTTCCATTTCTGATACAGCTCAAAGGAACATTTGCCAGGAAATATGGCACTAAAACGGGAAAGGATACCAAAGCAAAATTTCGTCGTTTTATTGGTAGAGATTTCGGGAGAAAAGATGAAATATTTTTAGGGACGGTGGAATGTCTTTTTGAAGAGCCATGCGGCATTTTACTTATGATTTCAATGCCGTGATTTCCAACTTCAACTCACAAGAACTACCAAGACGTCATAATGACGTCCAAGTAAGCTCACTCCCTTTCCCTTTTTCCTCTTAATGTTGAAAAGTCTCCAAAATGTTTAAAGTGATGCCTTTTCATCAAAACTCAATTTTTTATGTGTCTTGGACCTCATATGTGTAAAAACTTAATATGACGACTTTATTTTAATATTTTTAAAATTCGTTACTTTCATGTACTGTGACGTATACTTCAATTTAACTTTCCTTTTCAGTTTCTTTCTCTATGTACATTTGAATTCGTTCCCCTTCGCTTTTCTCAAACTTAACCTGATATCTTCTCTCTCGTAAGAGTGTGGTTGGCTAAATCCTGAGGTCAGAAAGTATGACGTGTCAGATGAGAACTGAACGTTGTATAATGTTTGAGCAGCAGCAGTGTGTGGAGATGATGGTAGTGTATGATGATATAATACAGTAGCTGCGGAAGTTGAAGTACTTGAAGTGATTTCTTGACGGCTGCGTATTTAATATTTACAGTTGGTGTTTTTGTTTCCCGTTAAACGTTCTCTAACAAGTAATTGGATTTTTTCACTAATGTTGTTGAAGACTGAGCCGCGCTAAAGAAGCTTTTGATGAATAAAGACTAATAATAAGTAACCTTTTCTGAAGTTATTTGAGTGACTCCTGATTCGTTTAAAAGTGAAGTTATCAAGAACTAATTTGTGTAGTGTTCAGACAGATATACCTAAACGAACATTACAGTACGCTTTACATAATTTATATTGGGTTGGTTCGAATGAAAGTCCGGCGCGGACGAAAACTGAAGACAGGCCCCCGCCACAGCGGAATGTAACCACCCACAGGTATTACGGGTATTATGTCACAGGGTTACTATAAGCAGCTAGCACGTGTGTGAAGAGCAAGGTTCAGGAGTGGTTTGTTTGGACGGAACGTGGCTTGCAAAGGAAACATGCAGTCGCCGGATTTGAGAGTCATCTTCCTGTATGAATTAAAACTGAGCCATTCTGCAGAGACTGCCGCCCGAAACGTTAACAAAGCGTTTGCAGAGAATAGAACCAACGAAAGAAGAAGTTTGTGAAGTTTCGAAGCGGAAATACGGACCTGCAAAACGAAGCACGTGGTCACCGAGCTGTTGCTGTTTCTGACGATGTTCTTTTACGTGTGGTTCACGCAGACCCCGAAAAACGTGTCGTGAGATGGCGACAGATGTAGGTGTCCACCACACGTCAGTTGTTCGTCGTCTGGCTGCGGTGGGTTAAGGCCAAAAAGCTGGACATGTGGCTGCTGCATGAGTTGACAACTACCAACAAGACAAGGCGTTTGGAAGTCTGCACGTCGCTGCTTGTCAGGAATAAACAGGATCCTCTACTGCATCGAATCGTCACCTGCGACGAGTAGTGGGTCCTTTATGATAATCGGAAGTGATCTGCACAATGGTTAAGCAACGCGCAGCCTGCTGGACGGCATCCTAAGCCTCCCCTACACACCATGAAGATGATGCTCCTTGTCTGGTGGTCCACAGCCGGGATAATCCATCGGTGTTTCTTGGCAACAGGCCGAACCATCACTGTAGAACGTTATTGTGCTGAATAATACCAGATGCACCGAAAATTGCTGCAGAAACAACCGGCTTTGGTCAACAGTCATGGTGTTCTTCTCCTCCAGGACTACGCCCAACCTCATGCCGCACAACAAGCGATGCTGACACTAAGTGCCTTGGGCTATGAAGCACGGTCTCAGCCTGTCTATTTCCGGACTTGTCTCCGACAGACCATCATCTGTTTCGTCGCCTCGATCACTTCCTGTCCGGGAAACAGTTTGCGACAGACAACGAGGTTCGACGTGCAGTTGACGACTTCTTCGGGTCCCAGACACAAGACTTTTTCGTTCCTGGATCATGGCCCGGACAGATGGCAACTATGTGTCGATGCCGAGGGGGATTATTTTGCCTAGGTAAGTTGTCCTACTTTTCCCGTTATCGCCGTCCACGTGTGCTGGTCTTTTCATTCGCACCAACCCAATAAAACTGCTTTCATCAACAAATAATCAAATAGAAGACAATCATAAATATATCCATGTAAATCTATGTTGATGTGGCATCGTATTTAAATTCGGCTTTCACTAAACTATAGTTGAGCTCCTTCTTGAAAGACGAAGAGAAATTCTGAGAATATCAAGATACTTCAGCGATCAGTTAAGCACATTTAGTTTTGAATATACCGTATTTTTCGGCTTCTAAGTCGATATGGAGTAGAAGTAAAATGGGTTAGATTTCTCATTATTCTCATTCACAGTGAGGTTGATCGTATAAGATGAGGCTAGAACAAATCCCGTTAGTGTTCCGAAATTATGTAACTACACTGACGGAACAATAAATCCCAACACCACGAAAAAATAGTTGTAGAGGAATGAAATGGCGGCAATACATTTGTATAGGTAAAATATTTAATCGATTAAGGTTTCAAGATCACAGCTTATTGTAAGCGCGAGAAGAGCCATTTTAAATGTGAAATGCTGGTACATTAATAACCGGTGTAACCGCAGGAATGTTGAATGCAAGCACGCAAACGTTCATGCATTGTGTCGTTCAGGTGCTGGATGTCAGTTTGTGGGATGGAGTTCCATGCCTGTTGCACTTGGTCCGTCAATACTGGGACGGTTAATGCTGGTTGGGGGTGACGCTGGAGTTGTCGTCCAATGATGTCCCATACGTGCTCGATTGGTGAAAGATCTGGTGATCTAGCAGGCCACGGCAACATGTCGACACTCTGTAGAGCATGTTGGGTTACAACAGCGGTATGCGGGCGAGCGTTATCCTGTTGTAAAACACCCCTGGAATGCTGTTCATGAATGGCAGCACAACAGGTTGAATCACCAGACCGACGTACAACTGTGCCGTCAGAGTGCGTGGGATAACCACGAGAGTGCTCCTGCTGTCATAGGAAATTTTTCCCCAGACCATAACTCCATGTGTAGGTCCAGTGTGTCTCGGCCGCAGACAGGTTAGTTGCAGGCGCTCACCTGGCATCCTTCTAACCAACACACGGCCATAACTAGCACCCAGGCAGAACCGGCTTTCATCAGAAAACACAACAGATCTTCACTCCGTCCTCGAATGAGCTCTAGCTTGACACCACTGACGTCGCAAACGGCAGTGGTTTGGAGTAAGTGGAATGCACGCTACAGGGCGTCTGGCTCGGAGCTGTCCTTCAAGTAACCGATTTGTAACAGTTCGTTGTGTCACTGTGGTGGCAACGGCAGCTCGAATTGCTGCCGCAGACGCGGTACGATGCGCCACGGCCATACGCCGCACACGGCGGTCTTTCCTCTCAGTAGTGCCACGTGGCCGGCCGGAACCCGGTCTTCTTGAGGCAGTACCTTCCCTTGACCACCGCTGCCAACAATCATGCACAGTGGCTACATTCCTGCCAAGTCGTTCTGCAATATTGCGGAAAGAAAATCCACCTTCTCGTAGCCCTATTACACGACCTCGTTCAAACTCCGTGAGCTGTTTATAATGGCTTCCTTGTCTTCTCAAAAGCATTCTTGACTAACATCAACACACTACGTCGAATCTCAGCGCTAACTAACGCTCACGAACGTTACAGCGCGTATTTATAGCAAACCTGCTTTGTATGTTCCGAGGGGCGCTACTAGCGCCACACGTATGCGCCGAGCGCGAAATTTGCATAGACGTCATCTTACAGATGTACTCTCACCGCCTACCGACTGTCGTTTATCTAACACAACCCCTTCTTGGTGTTGGGATTTTTTTCCGTCAGTGTATTTTTTGAATGTTTCAGAAAATATTTAAAAGAAGAGAAATTGAAAAAAAAAAGTTTCATTGTTTTCGGAAAAATGTTGAACTTTGTAAGTTTATTGTTTTCTTACAAACCAACGCTACCGTATCCCTTCCCTGAACGAACAGTCGGAGAAGCAGCTCCGCAAAGGTGGAGGGGGGGGGGAAAGTGAAAGTCACAAAAGTGTGCCAAATAAGAGTGATGCTTGCAGCATGAGTTAAGATTCACTTCTTCCTCAGAGTCCAACTGAAATCAGAAACAAAAAGAGCTTTCGATTTCAATCGGAAAAATGAAATAAAATAAGATAAACATAATAAATGAAAGCAATCATTGATTTTAATTCAGTTGAGAGATAAAATTGAGAGACTGGCAGAGCGAAAGAAATACTGCCTCCGTAAGCAGGTGGTCATTGCTATTCTTAAAGCGCATGTGCCGCCGGCTGTCGACACGATTTTCAACAGCCAATCTACTCATGGTATAGACGTATTTCAGAGGTTTAAACATTGCAATATAATTGAAATGCAACCATTGCAGGCTCTGGTGGCTTTGCAAAACCAGTTGTGAATGCAACCCACGGCGTCTTAGAGAGATCGCGAGAGGAATGCAATTAATATATGAAAGCTGTCACTCCAAATCGGTCACGGCGATTTTAATGTTTCTGTCAAAGGGAAACTTCCGTTGCAGTAGCTTTTAAACAAATTTTTAGTGAACGGAGCATTACATTTTGTACGCTTTTGGAATGATTTCTTAAGAACGTAACATTGACTTTCAGGGTGCTTAAATCACACCCAATTTAAGACAGAATGTATTTTTTTTCTCATTGATAAATTTTAATAGATCAGTCGATGTTGCTTATAAGTCGAGGAGCGGACTTTTGAAGAAAAAAGTCTCGACGTATACACCGAAAGATACGGTAGTTTGAAAGTACTGTCGCCATTTAAAATAAAAAAAATGTAAAATACTGTTTAAACAGAAAGTCATGGTTTTCTGTTTAAACATTATTTTACATTTTTAAACAGAAAATTGTGGGAAGTGTCCCTTGCTAAGAATCCTGTACAAGAACAACTATAATTTGTAATTTAAAGCTTACAAGTACCGAAATTATCTGGCTTTTAGCATTTAGAGAAAATCGTAATTTGTAATCCGCTGCCACTTAAGAACGAGAAAGGAGACACCGAATATTCGGTTGTAATGAGTGCGTCTTCTGAATCTTTTCCGATACGAAACAAATATTCCAAAGCAGATTTTTAGAAAACCTAAAAATTCACCTAAAAAAAGAAAATACGCTTACGTGATGTATGGAAAAAATATCATAATTTAAAATAAGCAATGTGAGCTGGGTTACTCATACTAAATGGAACCGGTTACAAAAATCAATTAACCGCTTTTTTTTTTTTTATTTGGGGGTTTAACAATCACCGTGAGCAACTCAATGGGCTATAAGCAGTCGCTCGTCCCTAATTTAGGGCCAACTGGTTCCAGGGAAGGGAGAGAACCAGTGCTGTGAGACAAACACAATATCCATGCCACACCGGGATTCGATCCCGGACCCAATTCGGACGAATGATCAGAAGCCATCGCTTAGACCACTGCGCCACTGGGCGACTAACCACTTTTCTACACTCGATAAAAAAAAACAAATAGCTATTTACTCACCTTGTTATTAGCAACTGAAAAGAGTGTCAAGAAAATTCACAAATTATGCACAAAATTTTTTTCACAAGTGGAGGTATCACAGGCAAAGTGTGATTTTCAAATTTCACAATTAGGAGAAGAGATTCTGTATAAAGTGGTATAACTTTACGCGTCCTAGAGGAAAGTGCATTACTTAAATAAAAAAAGGGCTGAAAAATACTCTTCATAATAAAGAAAATCCTACCAAAAACGGATTTTTAGAACCAATCAAGTTTTTCAAATAATCTTTCAATATGGTGACGTCCCCTGGAGGCAAAGTTTTAGATAATGGAAAAGCAGAAGATATGCAAAAATTATTCTTCATAGCAAAACTATGCTGAGGAAAAAAAATTCGAATGCGTCTTCTCGGAGTAGAGATACCTAGAATATCTCTTTTGCATTTATGCTGCGTAGCGGGAAAATTGTGCGTTATTTAAAAGGAACACTATCCCAATATTCCCTGTAGCAAATGACATACATTGCAAAAAAGAAATTCTTTAATAGGATTCTTAGAAGCAGATATACAGTTGCAAATAAAAATACGCACTAAAGTCACTTAGTGCCAGAACCACTGGGTAGAAACAAATGACTCAAACATCTTCACTCTGTGACGTATTACAGAGGTCACAAGACGATAAATCTGTAGTGATACATTCCGTTGGTGTAGTCTAGTCGTTTAGAACAACTGGCTCCGGAGCGAGGAGGCGTGAGTTCGATCTTCACCACTAACAAATCTGCGAATTTTACATTGGCACTCGTTTGTAGAAAATGAATGTACTGGCCGTTGGGTTCTTCGAAAAATGCGTGATGTTTGTTCCACAAATCGTCTTGAATTAATGAAAAATTCCTTCTTCGCTTCAAAATAAAAAAAAAACTTAATAGCGAGTTCATCTCCATAGACGTCTCAGTAGCTGAGCCCATCTTACGGATTTATGATGACAGAAGCTGACTTAAAAATACACGTAGCACCGTGGATTGTTGGCCACCGTGGTATAAAGCTAACGCACTCGGCTAGATATCGAGAGATCCGTGGATTCAATTCCCCGGCGGCGGCTGAAAACAATTTTTCGGTTGCTATGTGTTTCTGGAACGTGGAAAGAGCGATGTATTTATTTATTTACTGACGCCACGTATTTGGAGGATTTTCACCTTGGATCTCGCACTTTGTATAATAATGCTAAGGTAAAGCAGCGTTTTGAATGCGCAGGTTCACTCGTTCCAGATGCGCTCAGCCCACTTCAAAGACTTGGTATTAGTCATCCCCCTAAATGGCCACTTTAAATATCGAAGCTAAGGAGAAAACAACACTTTCTGATGCGGAAGTTCACTCGTTCACGCCACGTTTAATCCACTTCTTTGACAGCGAAAGTATCCGTTCGAGCAGCTGATTTTAGCCCATTATGCTAACCCCGAATTAATTCATTCCAACCGGGTAAAGGGTCAACGACTGACTGTACTAAAGAAACAAACAATGCAATGCTGTCTGCACTATACACTGAGTTAATTTTGCAATAGAAACACCTACCTAATAACGCGTTGGTCCACCTTTCTCCGCAATCACAACTCGCAGAAGCATAGGAACAGATTCTTCAAATTGTCAAAATCCTCAATGCGTAACTGAACCCAAGTCCGCCACAGCTGCTCCGTCAGTTCACGACGCTCATTCCGTGGAGGAGGATCAAGAGTTCTTCCACCCCGTACTAGCATATCCCACAAATGCTCATTTCGGTTACAGTCACAGCAGTTTTAGAGCCGGGCAATGTGGCGAATTCATTGTCATGTTCCTCCAACCACTCAGTAGTTATACTAGCCCGATGACACAGTGCGTTGTCCTGTTGAAAGATGGCGCTGTGATCAGGGTAAGCATCCTTCAGATATGGGTGGAGATGTTCGCCTAACCGGTCCCTGTAATGTAAAGCATTCAGGGTTTGTAACCAACGGACCTAGGGCTTGCCAGGAAAAAGCTCCCCAGACCAGAACACCATCTCCATCGTCCTGCTGAACGCCAACTGTACAGCCAGGGGATAGGGATTCAAGCTATTTACGCCATATGCGAAACCGACCAGTAGAATGGTGCAGCAAGAAACGAGATTCATCCCTCCAGACGACCTTCTTCCATCTGTCGAGGGTCCATTACCGCCGTTCCTTGGTCCATGAGAGGTGTTGTTTGCGATGAATAGGTGTCATCATGACTATCTTCGTGGGTCTTCGCTTGTGATACCCCAGGCTAAGCAAGTTACGGAACATGGTGCATGCGGAAATAGGTCGAACTGCACCACTGTTGTAGTGGTAGGTGAACTAGGTGATTGTTGCCCGAGGATGCTGAGATAGTAGTCGTGACACCCGACGCTCACCTCTAGCATCAGCTACACATGGCTGACCAGTGTGAACCTTTCTGTTGGATGTCTGTGCATGGTTAATCCAATCTTGGTAGACCCTTGATACAGTAGTGCGGATACAGCCATCAAGTGCGGCTGTTTCCGAAATACTGGAACCTGGCCTCCGAGCTCCAGTTATCTGGCCGCTGACAAATTGTCTTACGTCGCCACGTTTCCCCATTACTGGCAAACGTTTACTGATTACATACAGAGGATAAGTGTGCGCAATTTATAGTAGCAGTACGTGGCGTTCATAATACGTAACACTTCGTTGTCGTTATATGTATGTACACTTTATTGACAAAAGTAACCGGACACCTAGAAGAAAAACACAACATAGCATGTATTGACATACATTAGTACAGTGTCGGTCCACCTTTGGCCTTAATGCATGCACTGACTTTTCCAGACATGCTTTCGACAATGTTTGGATCACATCATTAGGTATGCGTTTCCATTCAGTACAGAATGCTGCCGCTAACTGCTGCTTAGTAGTAGGCCTTGGTTCCAAACTTCTTATGCGGCGCTCTAATTGATCCCATATGGGATTAAGATCAGTGCTCTGTGCTGGCCAGTCCACACACGATACGGAATTATCGTCAAACCACATCGTAACAGTCATTACTTTATGGCTCGGTGCATTATCTTGCTGGTACCAACAAGGCTCGGTTCTATAGTATTGCCACAGAGTTGGTAGGGCGTAATAGTGTATGACGACAACCAATGTGCCTGGTCCGTACCACAAAAAACACCCCCACACGAGTACACTGCCATCTCCAAACTTGGCCACAGGAACAGTACACTGTGGTAAATAGCGTTCCCCTGGTTGCCGCCATACCCACACACGGCCATCAGACTGATGAATCGTGCATCTGGATTCATCAGTCCATAGGACCCGTTTCCATTGTTTGATCTACGGCCCACGATAATTGTTCTTTGCACCATGGTAAACGACCAGTAGCATTCTGAGTGGAGATGAAAGGCTTACGAGCAGCCGCACGACCACGGTAACCCATGGAATGAAGTTCTCTGCGAATGGTACGTGAACATACCGAGGTTCCAGCATTTTTACTCACCTGTATTCTGAGGTCTTGTGTAGTACTCCTGTAACGTACCAGGAGATGTGACGTACCTGCCAGAAGGACGCACACGACATAAAGGCAGATAGGAATCAGAATAAAACGTCCGCGTAGCTCCATTGGTAGAGCAACTTATTCCGGAATGAGGGGATCCGGGTTCGAATCCTGGCGTGGACAGAAATGACGGAGAAATTTACTTCGTTATAATGGCGCCCGAACTATCCGGATGACCCGACCGTTCAAAATCTCGCAATGGTGTGATATTATTTCCACACCGCGAGATAGGAAAAATAAGAGAATCCCTTCTCCAGCACTTCGACAAAATAAAAAAAATAAAAAATAAGGGGGAGATGATGTAACGTACCAGGAGATGTGACGTACCTGCCAGAAGGACGCACACGACATAAAGGCAAATAGGAGTCACAATAAAACGTCTGCGTAGCTCAGTTGGTAGAGCGACTTGTTCCGGAATAAGCGGGCTCGGGTTCGAATCCCGACGTAGACCAAAAATGATGGATAAATTTACTTCGTTATAATGGCGCCCGAACTATCCGGATGACCCGACCGTTCTAAATCTCGCATTGGTGTGATGTTATTTCCACACCGCGAGATAGGAAAAATAAGAGAATCCCTTCTCCAGCGCTTCGAATAAAAAAAAAAATAAGGGTGAGATGATGTAACGTACCAGGAGATGTGACGTACCTGCCAGAAGGACGCACACGACATAAAGGCAGATAGGAATCAGAATAAAACGTCCGCGTAGCTCAATTGGTAGAGCAACTTATCCCGGAATGAGGGGATCCGGGTTCGAATCCTGGCGTGGACAGAAGTGACGGAGAAATTTACTTCGTTATACTCCGTCGATGCTGTAACGACTGTCCTGAGGCTTCGACGTCCTGTATCACTGATTTTCTTTGGTCTGCCGGTACGTATTGCTGCTTCAGGCACGCTATGTGTCTTCCATTTTTCAGTACATCCAAAACAGTTGACTTGGGTATGTTTAAACGCCTCTCGGTTTCTCTTGTGGACAACCCACTAATATGACACCCAACAATCTTTCCTTTCTTAAAGGCGGTTCAGGGACACTTTCACTCAACCTCACAGTGCGATATGATCGCGGTCAGCTGCAGGCTTGTTTTTATACCGTTTGCAGCTGTACCGCGCATCTTAACAACGCAGCGGATCCGTTTATTTGCTTTTGAAGGGGTGCCCGGTGACTTTTGTCAATATAGTGTATATATACATACCAAACCTATTCAAAGAATCAAAAGAAGCCAGAATCTGTAAAAATACATTAAAAGTACAAGAGGGTTCCGTACAATGCGTCAAGCAGCAAAAAATAATGGAAACTCAATATATTTCACAATAAATCAACCAACACCAATTAACGAAAGCTGAACAAACCAACATATAAACACGAAAACTCTTATAAGCCCTTTAATGTGGTGAAAATTCCTTACTCCGGGCTGAATAAAGCATAAAATCCGAAAAAATGGAAAGTAAATGGATAAAACTTCCCCGGTGAAGCCGGATCGTAACACAAAAGTTAGCACTGTTCCTATTAACAAAATGTATATCTCAATCCGAATAACAAAGATGCAGAAACAATTGAATATAAACAGTTCTCTTGAGGGAAGCACGTGTCCACATAGTGACCTTTCGAATGGGACAGTAGTCTGACTGTGGTCGAAAGACAGTCCCAGGGCTCCCTAGAACCACCAAACAAAAAAACCCTTAAAAATGGAATGAACTTCAATACATCCAAATACCGGCGAACCGAATAGACCTTGGCGCCATCTATGCAACTATCATGAAAAACTGAATACTAATTTAAGTATGAGAATAGTATAAATCAGACAGATTTCACTCTGTAAAAATAGTATAAAGCAGAGAGATTTCACTCGGTCTGCTTTATACCATTTTCCTACTTAATTAAGTATTCAGTTTTTCATAATAGTTGCATAGATGACACCAAGGTCTATTCCTTCGCCGGTATTTAGATCTACTAATGTTCATTCCATTTTATGAGGGGTTTTTCTTTTTTGTTTGGTGGCTCTGTTTGGTGACCTAGGGAGCACTGGGACAGTTATTTGACCACAGTCAGACTATTGTCCCATTCGAAAGTTCACTATGTGGACACGTGCTTCCCTGAAGAGAACTGTTCATATTCAATTGTTTCTGTATAATTGTTATTTGTATTGAAGTATACATTCTGTTAATAGGAACAGTGGCTTTTGTGTTACGATGCTGCTTCACCGGGGTGAGTTTTATCACTTACTTTCCATTTTTTTCGGATTTTATGCCTTATTCAGATCGGAGTAAGGAATTTTCACCACATTTAAGGGTTATAAGAGTTCTAGTATTATATGTTGGTTATATATATATATCATCATCATTGTCAACCATTATCAATCCACTGCTGGACGAAGGTCTCCCCAAGTTTCCTCCACAACGGTCTGTCTTGTGCCAGTCTCCTCCATGTTACTCCCGCATACTTTCGAATTTCATCCACCCATCTCCCGTGTGGTCTTCTTCTGGGTCTTTTCCTGTCCCTTGGAATCCAATCTAAAATTTCGGCTGTCCACCGATGGTCTGTCCTTCTGGCAGTATGTTCAGCCCACTGCCATTTCAGGGATTTTACTCTGATCATGATGTCTTCCACTCTTGTCATTTTTCGGATCCACGAGTTCCTTTTCTTGTCTCTCCTGGTTACACCAAGCAAGCACCTCCTCCATGCTTCTTTGAGTTGTCTGCAGCCTTTGTATGTCTCTTTTAGGTAAGGTCCACGTCTCTGCATCATACGTAAGCACTGGAAGGATGCATTGATCAAACACTTTTCTTTTAAGACATAATGGAATATTGCTCTTGAAAATTATGCTGTTTCTGCCAAAAGCTCTTCAGGCAAGTTTTGTACGCCGATTAATTTCTTCATCAATTTAATCCTCACTTGATATCTGCTGTCCAAGATAAAAGTACGTGTCTGTTATCTCCAGCTTTTCTCCATCAATCGATAAATCTTCATTTCTTGTAAAAGCATTGAACATCACTTTTGTCCTCTGAAAGTTCATTTTTAATCCCACTTCTTTACTCTTGTCAGCAAGTTCCTGGATCATACTCTGTAGCTCTGGTGGGGTAGTTGCAAAAATGACTACGTCATTAGCAAAACGTAGGTGGGTTAGATAATCTCCATTAATCTTTATCCCTTTGTTTTCCCAGTTCAGTGATTGAAAGACATTTTCCAATGCGGCATTAAAGAGCTTCGGAGATATGATATCACCTTGTCTCACTCCCTTTCCAATTTTTATGTGTGTTGTATTTTCAAACAGCCGAATCTTTGCACTTGCATTTTCATAGATGTTATTAATAATATTAATGTATGCATCTTCAATACCGCACGATTTCAGAGCCATTGTAACTGCTGATGGTTTCACCGAATCAAATGCCTTTTCATAATGGATAAAAGCCATGCACAATGGAAGTTCATGTTCCCTCGATCTTTCAATTAGTTCTCTCAGTACGTGGATATGATCTATTGTGCTGTAGCCACTCCTGAATCCAGCTTGTTCTCTCGGTTGAGCCATGTCCAGTGTCACCTTCAAGCGGTGTGAAGGAACTTTAGTGAAGATTTTATAAACCACTGATAGGAGGCTGATAGGTCTGTAGTTTCTGAGATCCTCAATGTCACCTATATATATATATATATATATATATATATATATACATGTATTATAAAAATATGACATCAGCTTCGTTTTGTGGCCTCCAAAAATCGAGGGCCTGAACGTGTACTCGCATACTTCCTATATCGCAGCCTTTTTGCAACCGGGTGACATTTCAGACGCTAATTTATTTCGCTTTATTCTGAAGTATTAAATCAGACGCTAATTTATTTCGCTTTATTCTGAAGTATTAAATCGTTTCCCATGGTTTTTAAAATTCCGGAAGGCATGTGAAGTTCAGGTACACTAACGAAACATGTACAGTAAATATGTCATATCATAAGTGCTGCGGGAATTACAGAGCTTAAATTTTGTTCCCGTTTTCACCTCTGTAATCATTCTTTTAATCAAGAGTAGCTCAAACTAAAGTTCTCCATCTTCAAGCTGTAATCTAAGCGCTAAAGCTGCAGGATGTTTTTTTATCACGAGTAATATTTTCGTGCTATAAAAGAAACTTCATAAACTTTCCTGCTTTTCTTTAATAACTAGAAACTGAGCATTTTTTTCGTGAAACAATAAAACCCCGGTGGATTGCTTTTCTCGCCGTGAAGAAAGTGGTAAAAAGTTGTTTTTTGTCTTTTCTATTTATTCGACGCAGTGGCTTTCTTGGATTATGCCGCAGGTGCGAATGGCGATCATACATGAGCATTGTTTTTTTCCTTCTGGAAAAGACCACAGCCTAAGCTTTTCCTAGTAATGCCCACTAAAGCAGAATACCGAAAAATATCTGAGGAAGCAAGAGATTAAACTCGTAATTGGCCAAGAAAAAAAATGGAATTCCATCTTTCCTAAAACTAAACTTTTTGCTAGTTTACGATCGATTCGTGTGTGTTTCTTGTGCACATATTACAATAGGAGATATGTTTTTTGTTTACTTATCAAGAAGAAATATTTGGGGGCAGGAAAAGGAATCGGGCAGAACGGCAAACAGAGGGAAGCAAAGAATCAGAGGTTTCTTGAACATAAGGGTTTCTAATGCCTCACAGGTCAAAACCAAACAAGCAAGTTAGAATAGTTTTGGCGTGGCAACATCTTCCGATAGCTTACATGACAGGAACGGAAAATTCACTACTGTTTGTGACGGCGCTATTCAAATGAAATTTATATCACAGATTCCTCATGTTACAGGAGATAACTGCTTGCATTTGTAGAGCTTTACAAGACTTTTTTCGCTTCAAAACCAGTATCGTGTGAAAATAAAAGTCTCGACACGACATGGTATTGAATGGAAGAGGATTTTCATATCACGCCCTTGAGAATAGCCTGCCAGGCTGCTTCTATTCAAGACCCGAGTTCATTTTCGGTGACTGGCGTAGGCACTCTATGTGATCATCATATTGCATTAATGTGGACATCAAGTGAATATGAGCCACTATACGTTACTTACAATGGTGAAAATTAAGTTACGTAAGTTCTCATAAAAGACATGCTCTCTGACTCGTCAAAATTGGCACACGAATGAAGAAAACACTGATCAGTGGCTCACAAATTTGAGAAAAAAACTTTTAGGGAATATTTTAAAATTAAATTTCCGCGCGTTGGAGTAGTGTCGCATATCGTTAATAGATGGCGCTCTGCGTGCGTCAAAAACTGGAAACATGGCACTTCCTTACCATTTTTCTTGAATATTAAAAGTTTTCCTGCAAATAATAATAACTGAGCGGTTATAGACTTTTGTTTAAGATGTCAGTAATTATTTTAATCACTTACATCAGGGTTTATTGGCTTTTCTACCCACAAACTTATGTAAATCACATGCTGGTAATCCAAGATGCTGACAGAAGCTTTTTCAGAAATCGCCATCTGATAAGGAAAAGACCTCTCGAAATTCACTCACAAAGCTAAGACCTCCAAAAGAAGGGGTCGCAAAAAAAGCGCAATTTTCAGCGTCATTTATCAACAGAATGCTGCATTGGCTATTCCTTTATTGTAACCTTAAATTGAACCTTGACTTGTCAGAAAACTCGACCTGCTGCCAATAAGCGCTCTAATGTCTGTGTTCGAGACCTCATTGTAGACTGAGTCGTCCCTGGTTGAAGGTCAAAGGAATGTGGAATGCTAGCGACCAGTCCTCTGTTAAGCACACGATGTCGAACAGTGCTGGAGAACAAAGCCTGCCTTGTGACAGTGCTCCACTACTGCGCTAACACCGTGGATGTCGCTGGGCGATCGGTCACTACCATGCAGTAAAGGTGTCTGTCATCCCAAGCAGTCGTGCGATTTTGCGGACCATTTCCCGGATTCCTGTGCGTCCGAGTCTAATCCGTCCACTGATGCCACGTCCACATTACTGTACTGGTGTTTCCTCCTGTATGAGTGGTAATTTCGTGGTAGGAAAATACAACTTCCCTTATCCCAACAATCCTTCCTCGCTCAAAGTTCCTCAGGTATTCATAATGCGACATTCTTCGACGACGGAGCACAGTGAGACACAAGAAACACCCTTTCAACTCAATGCCGGCTCTTCACTTATTGCAGCATCTCGTTTGAGCCACCTCTTTATACCCAACACAGGACACTTCAGAGAACGCTGCTCCGAAACCGCATGCGCATTTTCACTGACATTTTACTAATTTGCATATCGCAACCTGTTGTACATATCCAACAAGTTTCAAGCTAACACTTCATGGTGTTTCAATTTCCACAAACAGTAGTGTACTTCTCTATGCATGCGCGTGCTGGTGATAGTGTGTGGTGAAATTGATTGAGATTTTTTATATAGTAAATCTGCTGCGCAGCATCTTTTATCGTATAAAAATTTCTTATTTTTACGTAGCAAGTTTTATTTTCAGGTGTATATTGCTTTTCTAGTCACCATAAAAATTTTAAAAACTATATCACAAAGATGTTAGCGTTACCTCTTGATAATGAGAGCATATTAGAAACAATACTAACGGACATTAGCCTTGAGATATTTTCTGTCATCACATACCCACTGGTTTTCATCCGTCAATTGCCTTTCACACCTTTTCTTCGGAGCACATTAAAAAATGTTTCAAGGTTTAAACTAAAATTGAAAAATCAAATAGAAAGGAACATACTCGAAATGAAAATTTGACTTACCAAAGACTCGTCGAAAAGAAGATACGCCGTCCTACTATTAATATGAGGACACACCTCTATTAATAGAGAATTAAGCAAGCACCATGTCACACGCCCCACTGTAAATATGCGCGTACGGCTGTGATGTGACATTAGAACGACTGTAAATGAAAAATACCTTGATCTACAGAGCTGACTATTTGCAGCACGAATTAATAATAATGTGCCACAAAAGCAATCGCTGCGTAAGTGACATTTCAGCTGCGTTGAAGATCCCTAGGTCGATGGTTGATTATATGATATGCAAACGGCCACGGACTGCAGCTGGATCTGCCAAAAAACGACCCAGTAAACCTCCAAAGCTAAGAGAACTTAAAAGGAGTGCTCTCAAAGCGACTGTACGCTGAGACACCAACAGTGTTTCACAACACGCAGACCCTATAGAAGAGTAATGGGACAAATATTAGCATCTCTCTTTCCCCACACCCTACATTCCAGTGCATAGGAGGTTGCATGACATCGGTTACAACGGTCGAGCTGTCATTCACAAACCGCTAATCATTTAGACTAATGCTATACGCAGATTAGCGTGGTGTAAAAAACGTCAATCTTGGACTGTCGACTAATGGAAACCTGTCATTTGGAATGACGAGTCACGACACACAGTCCACCAGTCTGTTGGTCGTTCCTGGGCGTGGAGGATGCCGGGAGAAATGTACTTTCCGAACTGTATCGTCCCAACAATGAAAATTGCTGAAAGCAGCTTGATAGTATGGAGCTAGTTTTGGTGGCTCGGCTTGAGCTCATTAGTCATTTTTGGGCAAACCCATGAATGCTCAGATCTAACTAGAAGCCCTGGACAATTATGCACTACTAGCGTGCGTCAGTATTTTAAAGAAGACCCATACTTCCATCAGAAAGACAACGCACTGTGTCATGCTGCTCACATTGTTACAGATGCTTTTTAGGGCATGGACATCGAAAAGTTGAACTGCACTGCCTAGAGTCTTGGCCTGAACCCTATATACAATCTGTTGGACAAACTATATGGTCGAATGCGTGGAAGAAGGGATCTTCCTACGAACGCAGATGAACTGGTAACTGCTTTTGAAGCCGAGTGGCGGAACATACCGGCTAACGTTTAGAAAAAATATTTTATGGAGTATTCTACGAAGACTAGAGGCAGTCATAAGACCAAATTTTCCAGCACATAATATTGAATTTTTGGTGATATGAATCTTTCCCGACAGTAGAGTGAAGTAAATCCCGAGAAAAAAATTTCGATGTAACGAAACTGGGTAACGGTGCGTCATTGTCAAAACCATTGTTGAAATCTGATCGTGCTGCATGAGAATAGTCAATTTTATTGTTACACACCACTATATTTTGCTAAACTATTTCCGAACGTTATTTCACCACGTTTTACACAAACGTAACGAACTCTCATTGCAATCTGCGCAAATTACAGGAACCTGATGCTAAATGTCATAAAAGTTATTACAAAAATGCGTTTTGATGCTGTGCATCTTTTGCAACATATATAAAGTATGCGTCTTAGCGAAATTTGGCTTCTTCTCGACCGCCCAAGGTGGTCTGCAATTGACGAGTGCTTAAAAACGATCAATTGGGTTGATGCATAAGTTGATGCCGTTTTATTTCACGAGTGTTTCCCAGGTCAGTAGTGACGGTGCAGATGGCCAGTTGTATATCAAAATGTAGCCAGTAATATCGTGTATCTAAATCATATTGCGTTGTGCGATTGTGGCTAATGATTTTTTTGGTTTTCAGGGCCGGAAGTATGGAGTGTCAAGTAGAGAGGAATGAACATTTCCGACATCTGCTCCTCTACGAGTTTAACAAGGGATCCACAGCCGCCGAGGCTACTCCACAAATTTGTACTCTCAATGGGGAGGATGCTGCTATTGCTCCGAGGACAGCCCGCAAATGGTTTGAGCGGTTCCTAGGTGGCAGTTTTGACCTCAATGACTCTCCACGCTCAGGTCGTCCATCTCACTTTGATGAGGATCATTTGAGCCATCTCATCCACTTAGATCCGCGTCAAACCACACGTGAATTGACCACTGAGATGGACTGTGATAAGGCTACCGTGGTGCGACACCTGGAACGTATGGGAAAGGTCCAGAAATTGGGGTCTTAAGTGCCTCACACTTCCACCAAGGACAACAAGAATCAGGGTGTTGCCATATGTGGTTCATTGCTCGCCCGTTATCGCGAATGTTCTCAGCAACACAAACCCTTTCTGTCACGTATTGTTACTGGAGAGGAAAAGTGGTGCCTGTAGTAAATTTTAGGCATCTGAGGAAATGGTTAAGCCCAAACAAGACCCCCACACCACGTCCTTAAGATGACCTTCATCCTGCGAAGATCATGTTGTGTGTCTGGTGGGATATGGAAGGCATTATTCACTGGGAAATGCTGCAGAGGAATCAGACCATAAACTCTGTACTCTATTGTGAGCAACTCCTCCGTGTGGAGGAAGCATTTCAGAAGAAACGGCCACATAGGCGCCATGGTGTCCTTCTTCAACATGATAACGCACGCCCTCACAGTGCAAACATGACCAAAATGGTCATTCAGGACATGAAATGGGAGATCCTTCCACATCCGGCCTATTCCCCAGATGTCGCCCCTTCAGACAATCACATGTTCCGTTCTCTGTCGCATGCACGTTCAACAATGATGTTGATCTCCAGAATTTCCTTGGCGATTTCTTCGCAGCAAAACTTGCACGTTTTTTCAATAATGGCACTGCAGACCTATCCAGACGTTGGGACACCATCGTAAACAATGGGGAGGAATACATAGTTGATTGATTCCGTTTTCCCTTCTGGTGTACTACATTCTTGTAGTGCAGTGGAAAAAAATTACATGATCTTATGCATCAACCCAATATAACGGGATGGAGTGCAATAGATATCCTAGACCAAAATTACGAATTTTACTCACTTACACACTTGCGATTCAGCTTTCTACCTGGAGATCAGATTTTAGCTTGCGCATGCACAGATGGACATCTGTAGCTACATGACATTTCATCGATGTCAGGGTGGTTTCTTACGTTTGTCTTAACATGAATAAGAATAAGAATAAATATTATTTTACAAAAACTGAACAGTCGAAATACGTCCTATTGCCTCCGCCATAGTTTAGTAAACATTTAATTTTATGACTCACATATCTTCTTTCATTGGTTTTACGACAATAACATTCATTGGTCCACCTATCATACTTAAATGGTTGGTTGGTTGGTTGGTGGATTTTATTGGCGCAAGGGCCAGGTTTGGCCAAAGAGCGCCAGACAAAGAACTATTAGCTACAGATTTTTAAAAGCGTGGAAAATGACCAAGAGCAGACAGGCCCGGCAAAAGCCGGAAAAGAGGATGACGAAAGCTGTGAAGACAAGTTAGTCAACCGGGTTTATATAAAAATTTATGAATTTACTATTAGAATTATTATAATTTTTTTTTAAACACAACTACACAAAGGATGAGTCACCAGGAGGGGGCCGAACTGTCACTCTGCTCCCCCACACACTCCTCTGCAATGCTGGCAGAGGGCGGGGACGAACTGTCACTCTCCTCCCCCCATGTTCCTCTGCAATGTTGGTTGAGGCTGGGGACGAACTGTCACTCTCCTCCCCCCTATGTTCCTCTATAATGTTGGTTGAGGGTGGGGACCTCGCTGAGGCCGAGACAGTTGCAATGTTGGTCAGGCGGACCTCGACAGTTGGATGGACACTGCACACCTTTGCGGATTGAGGGCCGGGTCTTCCGCACGTGCAGGCTTTCGGCTGGAAACTGGAAGAGACGGTCGGCTGCAAAAGAGAAGGCCCAGAATCAGGTATTCGAAAAATCTGGAGCTCGGGGAAAAACACCTGTGTCGCCTGGTCAGCTGTAGATCGCTTGGCAAGTGCGGCGAGAGCTACAGGGCGCGGAACAAAGGGCTGCACGGGTTGTGGCAGAGACTGAACTACTGCGGCAAAAGTACGCTGTCGGTTGGTGGGTATACCCAACTTGGCCTTGGCAGCAGGGTACGAGAGGCCTTCCAGGTTCTGGAGGCGCTGGATCGCCATCTCGTCCTTCCATTTCATACAGTTGCGGGAGTAAGCTGCATGGGCCTCACCGCAGTTAACACAGCAGGCAGCAGAAGTGCAACCTTCCCCGTCATGTTCACTGGAGCCACAATTTGCGCAACGAGCGGAACTCTTACAAAAACGTTGTGAATGCCCGTACCTCTGGCACCTGAAACAGCGCAGAGGACTGGGAATGTACGGGCGAACTCCACAGACCAAGTAGCCAGCCTTGATTTCGGTCGGAACCTTCGGGGAGTTAAAAGTCAAGATAACATTTTTAGACTTAATTAAAGAACCATCGCGCCGGAACATCATACGACGTGCAGCAATAACACCTTGATCTGCAAGTTCAGTCACCAATTCTTCTTCACTGCATGGCAAGAGATCAAACTCAGAAATAACACCCCGAGAGGTGTTAAGAAACGGGTGAGGTGCCACTTTGACAGGAATGCCTTGAAGACTAGTGAGGTGCATAAGAGTGTTACTCTGAGAAACACTGCAAGTTTGGACAAGCAGGTCCCCAGAGCGAAGCTTCCTCACAGACTGCAAGGGGCCAACTGCAGCGTCCAAAGCTTTAGAAATGAAAAATGGAGATCTAGTGGACAGTCTCTCATTCGGATCGACGGATTCTACAACTAAGTGTGTAGCATGCGTATTCACAGCAATCGAGGGAGACGACGCTTCGGAGCGACTGGTACAGCTGCCGAAGAAGAGGTTCCACATTCTTGGTCCAGGTCATGGTCTAAAGATCGTTCAAGGGTATGAGACTTGGTAGGTTGAGAAGACGAAGGAGAGTCGTTGTCAACTATCATATTCACAGGTGACCTAAATTTGGAGTTTTGTTTTTTGTTTCTACCCATGGAAAAAAGAAGAAAGATTCGTCTGCAGACTACTCCACCCACCACCGAGCCCTACAAGGGAGAACTGGAGGTCCGCAAGCCAAGAAAATGACGCTGGACACAGTTCTGGAGCTTATACGTTGCAGATATAGTCCGTTGGCTGTGATCACACGCACTCGGCGGACACTTCGGCCTCCGGGTACCGTCATGCCAAAGCCTTTGGCATGATCCCACAGCCCCCGGGCTCACCCTGCCGTGCCATACGACAAAAAAGCCGCTAAAGCCCTGTACACAACTTGGTGCAAGACTTCTGACTAGAGGTGGGTTAGTCTCTAGCCTCCCGTTTACAGCGAAGCCGGGGTCGAAGAGGAGTGTTGGTACACAGGAGGCACTTAACCGGTCACCTGCGACCTCAGCCGCCAGACATCCCATTTCCGCCTCACGGGTCTCCGCACGCGGCAAACATGCAGGTAGGTCTAGCACCCAAACCAGCTAAAAGGAAAAAAGAAATCCAAAGAAGACAAATCCTGGCAGGGAACCTAAACGGAATCTCAGCAACCTACGAACTGAGCGGTTAATATAAAACAGTTAGTGGTGGAGGGTAACAAAACTACAAGACCGAGGTGTTAGTACATAACGTGGTAGCGATTAGGTAAAGTATACAACACGGGCAACTAGCCAGTGGAGAAAATAAAGAAAAACGAAAGAGCGAGACACAAGACCAGCTCGGGATCGTGGGGCCGCGACTCCCCAACAGCTGGATGAACAGCCGTCCCTGCAAACACCATCGGCACCAAAATAAAAAACAAGCGGTGGCATGACATCAGATGTTGACCAGTCACAAGGTCAGCTCGGGCCGTGGGGGCGCCGCTCCCCAAATAACTGGAAAACCAGTTATCCCCGTGCGGGGATCATACTTAAATACCGCTCCATATCAGTAATTAGTAAACATTATTGTTTGTTTGTTGTTATGATTTAATTCCACTTAGTATTTATTGGACTGTGGCTCGGTGTGGTCGTGAGTGCCACGAATAAATGCAACCTGCTGTACGTAAATAAGGGTATAATCTCGAATCACTCATTTTATTTCACACCCACAAAGTTCTTGGCATGCGAAACATGCGTAGCATAAATTACCTACAAAGAGTACCAGGGTACTCTCTGGATTTTTTAGTAAATAAAGATTATTTGTAGACATGCAGATGTCCGGATATTAAAGGTAAAGAAAAAATCTACTAGGAAGAGTTGACATGGGTGATGCGGTGATTGATGGCTTCCTTCGCAACCACGCTCTCATTCACTTGAACGTTATGACGTACTACAGAGATAAAGCACGTGTCAAGACGACAAATCTGCAGCGATACATTATGTTCGTGCAGCTTAGTTGGGAGAACAACTTACTCCGGAGTGAGGGGGCGTAGATTCGATATCGTCATGGACAAATTTGTGTTTTTACAACGTTTGCTACCATGGGGTTTCAGATCAGTATGTTTTTCTTTCTTGCTGTAAAAATAAATCACGATCTGACTGTTAGTTCAAGTTTCTGTGTTCAGGTCCCTCCAACGTAAAGTGAAGATCATCTACTGTCTCAGAGTCTATTCTGTTTCTTAAATCAGTTTTCATAAATCTCATTACGGAGAGATCTGTTTTCACTTAACCATTTGAGGTCGGAAACGCTCAAAGAGTGTGTGTTCATGATCCCAAACATTGCATGTTCTTCTTTGCAACGTGCCCTCTATAACGAAATAAATTTCTCCGTCATTTTTGTCCAAGCCGGGCATCTAACCCGGGTCCCTTATTCCGGGATAAGTCGCTCTCCCAACTGAGCTACGCGGACGTATGCTCTTGCTGCTATCTGCCTTTATCTCATGTGCTTCCTGCGGTGCAGGCACGTCCCATCCCCCACCACCACCCAAAAGAGGGCCGGGACCATGTGTCGCTGTAGGCAGTCATCCGCTGAAGAACGTACATTGGAGAAATCCCAGTCAGTTTGGTGTGTGGAACGTAACATCACACACATTTATTATTTATTTTTCAAAGCGCTGAAAAAGGGATTATCTTATTTTTCCTGTCTCGCGGTGTGGAAAGAACATCACACCACTGCGAGAACTTTAACGGCCAGGTATTCTTGAAGTCTAGGAGCCAATATAACGAAGTAAATTTCTCCGTCTTTTTTGTCCGCACCGCGCATCGAACCCGGGTCTCCTCACTTCGGAATAAGTCGCTCTCCCAATTGAGCTACGCGGACGTATGCTCTCGCTTTATCTCATGTGCGTCTTGCGGTGCAGGCACGTCACACATCGCAGATCTGAAAGACCAGGTGTGTACTCACTGTGTTAAGCAGTAAAGAGATATTTTTAGGAAGGCGAAATGGATGGAAAAATATGAACACTACCCTTGTGTGTGTGTGAGAGAGAGATCGATCACACCTTGTGACTAACACTAAAATTTGCCTTGCAAAACTCTACTACCTAACCTACAGAGTTCATCTCAACTCAGTGTAAAATTCATCGCAAAGTGCTATCTGACATCGATAAGTAGGTTGTTCAGAAAGTTCCTAACATGCACCTGCAGAACGAAATCCATTGTACTTACCTCAAATCAACTATTACTCCCCTTCAAAGTACTTCCCTCCAGCATCGATGAAAAGTTGCAGCCGTGTACGCAAATTCTGGAACGATTGGTGGTACTCCTATTGGAAAGAGGTACTCCTGTTGCTTTATAGCACACCGCAATTCTGACTAAACGCACTTTTCAAGGTCTTGCACCTTTGAAAATCCCTGTCCCACAAATTCCTCTTAAACGTTTTGAAAGAAACTAAAAAATCATATGGTGAAAGTTGGGTGACTATGCAGGATGTGTAGCTGGTTTGTTTTTTCCTAATCCATACAGAACGGAAATTTTTTTATAAATAAAGGTTGTAAACTATTTAGTTAACTTTGCCGAAGGTGCTGCCTACGCGTTACAATAAAATAACTTTTTAAATGAGACTTTTAGTAGTGGCAATATCTTTTCAAATACAATTTTGTTGTGAGTAAACTAATCACTCGGAAAATGGACAAATATGCGGGATATACTGATCAGGGTTACAGCTACCATATAATAAAAGGATTTTTCCAAATTGATATTTTGGCGGTAAAATATCGTACAAAACGGAATTGCAAATCGACGCCACCTGTAGGAGAAACGGTTTTCATCAGAAAAAAGCTGAAAATGCATGGGGAAGTTTCGTCCTTGGTAGGTACAAAAATGCTTTTGAGAACACTTTGCAGGAAAACTCTTCTTTGTTCTGAGTGGGAAATATTAAGGTCATGATTTTCGTGATTTCTATTAGCGAAAACGAAAATATAATATTTTGAATTGAACTTATAAAGAAGAAAATATCCTGTCTACCCACAGACAGATACAAAATGATATGTGATTTTGGCAATCCTTTGAAACTATAAACATGTAAAAACACGTGCTATATGTCCGTCTATCGAATCTTTGAAGCTATTAGCCCAATTTGAAAAATTATTTTTCCCTTGGGTAGCTTGAAATGTTAAAAAAAAAATAATCGATATCTTTTCTTCTTTTCCCGACTGACAATCGTGTCGCTACAGGAGTAAATGTAAGCAACTATTTACAATATTTATTTCATTCCACATCGCTGCATAGTAATACTTTATTCGCAAGTATTCTAGGGAAACAAACAATGAATAAACTGACTTAAAATCTGGTCTTTTTAGTCACTGGATGTAGAGAAGTACATTGGTGTGCAAAAATTAAGGACAAAGAGCAGAAATTAGCATAACAGCGGAACGAGCAGGCAGAACGGACCGAAAGACCACTCAGGAGATAGACTAGGGTACGGTACGGTAGGGCATGCGCATATATGCAGCATGACGTAGGAGGGGGAGTGTCGGAAAGGTAGAAAGCACACGGGCGGTGGACGCTCAGCAATTCGGTGAAAGCTATTGCACGGTGTACATCGGTTTGAACGACGTCGAGTTGCTTCCACCGTGTGATAAGGCCAACAGGCAATCCAGTAGACAACATCTGGATTACTTTACCCGAGGTCGCGTCATTGGGAAGTTGGAAGAAGGTCGAAGTGTGACTAGTGTGGCTGAGGAGTTCGGGATCGCTCACAGCATCGTTTCACGAGCTTGGAGAGCATTTCAAACGACAGGATTAGCTGTCCGAGAGTTTAGCAATGGTCGTCCACGAGTAACCAAGGCGGCGGACGACCAGTATATTGTCCCACAGGCGAGAAGAGGCAGACGGCAGACAGCGGGAGAAATCGCAAGGCACATGCAACAGACAACTGGACGTCCGTTATCGCGTTTTACTGTGGCCAGGAGGCTGCACAAAGGTGGTTTATTTGCACAACAACCAGTACGGTGTGTGCCATTAACGCCTACTCGTCGGAGACGGCGATTTCTGTGGTGCCAGGAACACAAGAACTGGAAACATCAGCAATGGGGTCGAGTTCTGTTTACGGATGAGAGCCGATTTAGTCTGACGAGCGATTCTGGACGTATACACATATGGAGAGAGCAGGGAACACGCAATCACACCTCCAACAACATCGAAAGGAACCGGTTTGGAGGTGGCGGAGTTCTAGTTTGGGGCGGTATCATGCTTGGTAGCCGTACTGACCTCCACATCTTCCAAGGAGGTTCAGTCACTGGTGTCCGCTATTGTACCGAGGTTCTCCTGCCTCACGTGCGTCTGTTTAAAGGTGCTGTGGGTCCTGTGTTCCTCTTCATGGACGACAACGCTACACCTCATTGAACAGTGGCTGTCGCAGAGCTGTTGGAGAGTGAAGATATTCAGCGCATGGATTGACCCGCAAGGTCCCCGGACCTAAATCCAATCGAACACGTGTGAGACCTTCTCAAGAGACGCTTGGCAGCACGTCACCTGCTGCCAGCAACGATTCCGCAGCTGCGATTGGCACTACAAGAGGAATGGGCCGTGATGCATCAACAGCTCCTTGACAACCTCGTCCTCAGCATGGACAGACGTTTTAAATCCTGCAACGCAGTCAGGGGTCATCATATCCCCTAATAAAGACTGGGTTTTTCTCGGCAGCCGCCTGTCACATGGACGTTTCTGTCTTCTGTCCAGTTGTGCTCGAAGCTACCTTTTCAATAAAGTGCCTTTGTATCCTTTGGATTCCTTGTTTGGACGGTTTTGCTCACTTGTCCCATCATATTCTTACATCTTGGGGATTTTATGGTATGATTTGGGTCGATGTGGAGCACTTCTGCACGACGTTACATTCGAAAAACCGTCTCGTCCTTAATTTTTGCACACCAGTGTAGATTTAACACTACTCCTAGTCATTTCGCAGATTTAACAGCATACCATGGTACATACTCATTGATGGAGTAAGCATTAGTGTGAGCAAGGCTCCTTTCAAGTAGTTGTAAGCAAGCACACTGCTTTCCATATGTTAAGGAAAAAACAAAAATTCGCGATAACTCAAAAAATACACGCTGAAATGTTACGAAATTTGGTGAAAACCTGTTCGGCATCGTACATTAGAGACAGACCCTAAAACGTTTCTTAAGAGGCACTTCATTCTGACCGAAAGAAAACCAACTAAGGTGTCAAAATGAAGTAACGAAAGCACTTCAAATGCCGCCCTGGTGGCGCAGTGGTTTAAGCTCTGGCTTATAATCATTCGTCCGTGAAGGGTCCGGGTTAGAATCTCGGTGAGATGTTTTGTGTTTGCCTTACGGCACTGGCTATCTCCCTTTCGTGGAGCCAGTGGCCCTAAATTAGGCGGTCGACAGCTTTATAGCCCATCGAGTAGCTCACGGTGGTCGTAAACCTTCAAACAAAAAAAATAAAAGTACATCAATAGGGAATATAGTCTGCCCCTTGCAGCAATGCAGGCCTCACAGCCATATTTCATGCTGTTGGTGATGATATCTAGGAGCTGGGCAGGTAGCAGCGATCATTGTTCGTGGAAAGCTTGTCCAAGTCCCTCCAAGTCTTGCGGAGAGAGTTGAAGGCCGCAACAAGTTTCCTAGATTATCCCAGACATACTCGATCGAATTAAGGTAAGGACACCTAGCTTTCCAATCCATACGGACAATGGTCTCCTCTTGAAAATATTTTTCTACTAGCCTTCCTTGTTGAGGAAGAGCGTTATCGTTTGTAGGAGAAATATATCACCTGTGGCACCGGCCTAAGGGCGACCTTGGGGGTCCAGGACATCATCCCTGTAGCGCTGGACATTCGTGGTTCCTCTTGGAAGCACATAGAGGTCTGTGCGTCCACCAAGCGAGATGTCGTAATCCCAAACCAGCACGCAATCGCCACCATAGGTGCCCCTTTCACGAGTCATAGAGAGATGGTAGCTTGGTCCTCTTTATCTCCAGATCAGAGTACGCCTAGAATCGCTCTGCAAAGCAAATCTGCACTCATCTGTGAAAAGTACTGACCTCCATTGGTTTTCAGTCCGATTGACGTGAAATGTTACCCAATTCAAACGTTCTCCCTGTGACGTGGCAGTAAGGGACACGCATAATGCTTGTTGTCTAGCATAATGACCTCCTTCGTGAAGTCTGTACACAGTAGGAGAAGGTACCACCGTTACTGTAGCCGAAGCTAGGGCAGATCGCAGGTGTGTCGTGGTAGCCGTCCTGTCCTTCCGCGCAGTTAATCGGATATATCGGTCATCCGCGGACGTTTTAGCTTTAGGCCTTCCTTTGCTATACCTTCATGAAGCTGGTCATGTATTTTAAAACTGGTTCCACAGTTTGTGAAACTAATCGAACATTTAAACTTGTTCCACATAAAAGAGACTATTTCGGAGGTGTGCGATGTGACGCACACTTCTGCAACAGCCTTTTTTATGCTGCGGCTCATTTGCATAAACCGATGCCATCGCCACTCATTTGCACATACGCCGAGTACTAGAAGGGGATGTGAGGGCGTGCGGGTCTAGAGGCCCTAATAGGAAAGTGGGTAGACAGGTAGAAATGGTTAGTGCCAGCCACGGAGGAGATAATTGACATCATGCAGAAGACGATACTAGAGCAGAGTGTGCACTTCGAGAGGGAAGGAACAAATGACCTTATTTTTAAAGGAAGGTTTAATACCCTGGGACATCCGGTTTAACGTGCCCTCCGAAGCACGGTAAGTCTTTAGTGGTTGGAGCGATCAGTCTGTTATCAAACCCTCGACAAACAGAAAGGGAGCCAACTGCTCTCACCACTCGGCTATCGCTGCTGCACAGAACTTACATGTTGCATGGTCTCTGCATTTATATCAATTATCGTCACTTGACTGACTTCCAAGCCCTAGCTCAAACTGGAAAAACACTCATGGGAGATCAGAAGTAAGGTTAAGTATAAGAAGCATAACGTGAAGCAACCACACTTTACGTAAGTGAGAAGTCAACAAGAACGGAAAGCTAAAAAGTCACAGCTACTTTTAAATAATTGACTGAAAAAACAAGTTTTGCGTCCGATACTTTTCAGACATTTTCGGTGATTTTCTACTTTAAATAATGCTCAGTTTTCCTGATAAGCGATGCAAATGTATATTTTATTTCTTTGGCTGGACTGCTTCCATCGATGGAAAACGTCACAAGTACATTTTCTGCTTTTTTATATAATATCATTGTGGGTACAAATGCATGTTTCTACTTGAAGCCATATCTGTTAATCTGACAAAAGTTTAAGCACGTTGTGTGTTTCAACGTTGCAGTTTTTCGGCTAAAGGACGTTAAAGCGTATTCAATTTCTCTGATTAGCTGCTCTTCTACTAGTCCGATTTGGAAAATTAATGTGTCTGTGTGCATCCGTCTAAAGAAAACATTTAATATACTTTTTGTACTTATTTCTAATGCCATACTTAGATTTGAGGCCATATATGTTAATATGGTGAACATTTACGTAAATTGTGTGCTTTTAACGTTGCTAGCAGGGAGCGAGCGATGCGTCGGGTATTACGTCACCGTTACTGAATAATCACTCCCACTGTTATAACCAGTGAATAAAAGTAATAGTTTCAAAATCACTGTTAAGGTGTCACAGTTAGCCATGTCATGACCAGAGCAGTCCTTGAGGATAAACAGGTCAAAAATCCCTGTTACCATGTTAAAGTTTCGGCTTTGGTGACCTCACGTTCAAAGATAAATCTTCTCTCCGAAGAGGAGGTTTACTCTTATGGATATCAATTACCCTAACATCGTCGGGAGAAACAGTAGGTACTCGGGTAGTTGAAAACTGTTGTCCAGTTTTACCGAATAGGGAAACAATACCATTCCGTTTTTATTTATTTATTTATTATTTGGTGTTTAGCTTCTGTCACAGTGATTCTCTGCTATATTCTTGCTTTCCATGACATTCATCACAAATGATGATTTTGTTACTCTTACAAAGTACACCGAAGAACCGAAACATCATCTTTATGCAAATCGAAGCAACTGCAGAAAAACTACGGCGCGTGTAAAGGAAACGAAATGGCATAAATAACACCCGATACTGAGCTGTGTTAATCAGCGTTATTCTTGTTCGTCGCATGGGAAAGGCAGCGGACTCAAGCGAGTTTGACAAAGACCAAAATCATAATGGCTAGACGACTGGGTCAGAGTATTTCCAAAACGCCAAGGCTTTTGGGGCGGTTAGCCGTGATTAGTACCTTCTAAAAGTGGTCCGAGGATGAAAAAAACCAGGAACCGCTATGCGCGACCACGTCTCAATCGATGCTAGAGGTGAGAGAAGCTTATCCGTTATGGTACAAGCCAACAGAAGAGATACTGTAGCCAGCTCGCCGTAATTTGAACTGTGATCACAGGAGTAATATGTCATAACACACAGTACATCGAACCCTGCTGAAAATCCGGCTCCAAGTGCCCATGCTAACCTTGGTTCACCGTCGAAAGTGCCTACAATTGGGCACACAAGCAACAAAACTGTACTTTGGATGATTGAAACGCGGTCGTCTGGTCCTATTAAACTTATTTCATGTTGTACGATGTGGGCGACCGGGTACGTGTGCGTCATTCACCTGGGAAAGTGTTGGCACGAGAATGCACCGTGGGACGAAAATAAGCCAGTGGAGGAAGTGTAATGCTTTTGGCAATGTTCGTCTAGGAAACACTGGGTCCAATCATTCATGTGCAGGAAACTATGCCATCTACCGCCTACCTAAACATCATTGCAGACCAGGTACATCCTTTCAAGGCAACGGCTTTCCTCTCATTGCCTTCTTTCAGCAGAAAAATGAGTTATGCTAGACTGCCCGGATTATTCTTTTGCGGAACATGAGGAAGACTTCCAGGTATTGCCCTGGTCTCTAAAGTCCCCAGACATCAATATATAACAGCAAATCCGATCTGCAGCGGCTCAACCACATAACTTACAAGTCCAAGTCTTAAAGAAAATATGTTGGTACCAGATACAACACGGTCCCTTTAGACATCTTGTAGCATCTATGCTTCGCCGGGTAAAGGCTGTTTTGGAGGCACGTGGAGGTCTAACATCATATTAGGTAGGTGGTCACAAAGATTTGGCTCTTCGGAACAAGATAACGACTCGCTGTTCCGACCTTTTTACAACCTCGTCACCGTTATCGTAAAAGGTGGTTTGTCACGGTTTAAAGTAACCACTACTTCAGCAGGTCTGTCACCGTCTTCGCTGTGACAGGAAGATCATTGTTAAGCTCACTTCTACTAGGAAGCTGTTTCCTCTCTTAAGCTGGGTAATTTCTATTTGATATCAAATTTCCTCTGCTACAAGACCGATTGAACAAATCTTTTTGCAAGTAGCACTCCATTTCTTTTCTGTGACAAACATTTTCTTAGTTCTGATGAACCAGTCGTTATAACGTTTATTATGCTGTTCGACATTTGACGCGATTACTACATTTTGCATTACTTCATTTTCTTTCAGGTCAAAGGACAAGATCATTGTTCCCCAGAGGAAATCTGGTAGCGTCCTTGTATGACGTATATTTATTTGTACGGTAAAAGACATGCTAACAAAGACAGGAACAGATTTCTAGAAAGTGAAAATGATAAACTATGGTGGAATCAGAAGTAATGCTGCGCTCAGTGGCATTTCCCGTGAGATGAAAGAAAGTCGACTTTGATTGGTAAGACTGCGATCAGAGATAGGGACGAGAATTACATCCAATAATGAGGATGAGTCACCGCGACACAGATCTGGAGTGCTTCTGGTATCCTATCTAGTTACGAAAGGTGGATAATGAAGGATTCCAGCGTTATTTTTGTAACGACCTTCCTCACAAAAGGAAACTGAACGACTTAGGATTACAAACTGTCGCCGGAAATTCTTAACGGAAGAAGATTTGTTGCGGAAGGAAAATTAAACTTCGGTTGAGCCATTGTGTTTCTTACTCACTTTCCAAACCTCATCCGAAATGTATTTTGCTTGCTCCTTCTAATCTAATCTTTTCTTGCAGCAAAACAAAATAATATTATTATTTCTTTCTCTACATAATAACTTCTATAGAAAAAGAAGAAAATTTTTAACAGGAAGCAAAGTGATCACTATGCTTTAAATTCTTCTTGAAGTAAGAACAGGAATGGTGGAAGTACCATCATAAATGAAATAATAGTTTGATTAACTAACCCATCCGCTTATATTAATTTTTTAATAGAAATGCAATCATACTGTAATAAATAATTTATGTATTCCTACGATAATAAATATGTAAATTATTATAATTATTGTAATTATTATAATAAGTAAATATGATAGGAAAAAAATACACTCAAACGTCTTTAAACAGCCGTTTGTTTCTATATTTTTCTGGCAGTAAGCAAGGATGGCTGTATACAGAGGGCGGGTGACAGTGGGGCTCCGATTTTAATAAAATATTCGGTATGGTATCTAATTATGTTTCTTAACTAGCATTCATCTTTATACAAAAAATATTGTTTCCTGACAGTAGCTTTAAAACTGATTTGCTTTTTAGCAAACATTTCGAGAAACAGGTAAAGCATAAATTTTCTGAACAACACATTTCGGCTGGGACACGTAACCTAGTCTCCATAGACATCACCGCCAATGGTAATAGTAATTCAAATTTTCATTATTAGTGACGGTTTTCATCTGCACTCCAAACTGTAATGACACCATGTTTGGCTTTCATTTGTTCTATCCATAATACCCTGAGATGACAGGGCAACGCGATGCTGATAATACCCTGAGATACTGTCACCCCTCTCGCTGGTGGATGAACCCACCGATTTGCAGCTATACTAGATGGAGGACATCACTGTATTCACGTAGATGGTTATTCGATGTCAGTATGAATAAGCGTGAGTTAACAGAGTTTGCAAGTGATAGTGGGTGCCCCACGCATGGGTCACTATATCGCGGAGGGGGCACAAAGGTTGCAGTGTCACCATTCGACAATATCCAGAGTGTATCGGGAATACACCATTTCGAAAATAACATCGCATCGTGGGCAGCACTGTTTGCGAAAAAGTTGGTGGATAAACGTTGCCGTCGGCGTCTATCTCACGTAGTTGCAACCAACCGGAGAGCTATAGTTGCACAAATCATCGCCGATGATTTGTGATATACAAGGAAGGTTCTAGAAACGTCTCAACCAAGTCCATCAGGCTATCATTAGCCGCAATAGGTTATGGGAGCCGCCGACCCACCAGAGTCCCATTGTGAACGCTATTTCACTGAACTGTGCACCTCAACTGGGTGAAAGAACATCGACACTAAACCTTGGATGATTGGATATGGGTCTTTTGGTCCGATGAGTCCCATTTTCAGTTGTTGCGCACAGGCCGTAGGTTGCATATCTGGCGGAAACGGCGCGAAGCTATGAACCTGGCGTGTCAGCAAGGAAATGTTCCGTCTGGTGAAGGCTCGGTTACTCGTCTGGGACGTGTTCAACTAGAGTAGGTCGAGACCTCTGATACGCGTAGATGCACCTCTGAACGGTCCACGCTGCGTGTTCGTCCTGGCAGGCCATCTCCATCCGTTCACAATCATCATGCACCCACAGAACAATGGACTCTTCCAGCAGAATAGGCTTCTCCACAGAGCCATGATGACTAGAACATGGTTGAAAAACATTCCACAGGAATTCCCACCCTGGAATGGACTCCCTGTTCACCGGATACGAACCCTGTGGAAAATCTTTGGGCTGCTGTGGAAATGTCCTTTCGAGATTTGGATCTTCCACCATGGAATTATGAACAGCGGTGCATCAAGCTGGTTGGAGATACTTGCGGAACGCTTTCGTGACCTAAATACCTCCTGCGTGACTACCCGTACCCGGGCGAAATGGGGGCCTACCCGTTACTATGTAGGTATCTTATGATTTCTATCCACTCAACGTACTAGGGCTTCCCACAGCTCATCACAGTTGCCATTTTTCTTACAGAGGGTAATGATTTCCCATGCCGATGTACATAGCGTATTTCATTTTGGGTACCCTACTGTCTGCTCAATAATAGTACGTTTCTCAAATAAATTTGAAAAATGATTTGCAATAAATTACTGACAGGAAAAACGACTTTTTCCCTTGTGATACAAATTGCAATTTTGACTTGTACACTCAAGCAGTTTCCCCATTGCTGTAGAATTCGGTCGAGAACAAGGCTGATATAAGCAGCGGTCGCACTTGTAACAATCCCGTACCCATCTGTTAAACTGCGTTGGAGGCAATCAACTCATTGGGCTGTAAAATGCTGTTGTCCACTTGAAAAAGGAGAGAGTGGGGATGGAATTGTCCAGAAAATCCAGTGGGCATGGATTTTTATACAGAAAATCAACTCGCAGGAAAACCTCTCCTCTATCCCATCAACCTCAAGGCACAAATGTGTACTGATGAGCCCTGAAACACGTATACACATAAATAGCCACACATTTTCAATAATCCGAGTGCTTCATATACAGAAATCCATTCTTGCAAGCGAACTTAGAAACGAACCAACAGAGGCATGACGGGGGAAATTATGGAAAAACACCTGTGGCTGAGTTTTGCAGAAAATTCAGTGAACTGATATAATGAGAATTTGTTTAAACGGCAAACGAAAATTACATGTGATAAGTTTCTATAATACTTTCTGTGCAAATTGAGGTTTAAAATGGGCATTTTTTTTTTTTGATTGGAGGTTTAACGACCACCGTGAGCAACTCAATGGGCTATAAGCAGTCGCCCGTCCCTAACTTAGGGTCACTGGTTCCAGGGAAGGGAGAGAGCCAGTGCCGTAAGACAAACACAACATCCATGCCTGACCGGGATTCGAACCCGGACCCCTTACGGACGAATGATCAGAGGCCAGCGCCTTAGACCACTGCGCCACCGGGGGCGGCTAAAATGGGCATTTAATACGCTTTGAAAACATTTGACGCTCTTAGTGTATGGGCGGTTGGCGGACAACGAGGTAGCGGTTCATAGAGGGAATTTTCAATGTGCTGGTGATCAGGGAAGCATGTTCCAGAGTTACAGCAGGCGGAAAGCGAGGTAGTGGTTTAAAGAGGTTCAACTACAGTTATTTATTAGCGTGACCAATTATCCATATCAGAAAAAGGTAATAGTGATACTTCGTCATAATGAATGCAAAAATAGTTATTATTTATTTTATGATTTATTCTGATAATAAAAGCTATTTTAGCATTATTTTAACAATTCCTGATAAATATATTTTTTCAATAATTATTCATTATTATTATTGCAACTGCTAAGACTGATTTAATCCGTTCCAGAAAATACGTAGATCGCACATGGGATAATGCTAGAAGCAAAGCGTTCAGGAACTACAGGTAAGTGGTTAGGCTGTGTTTAGTAAAACATTTAAATTCCTAAGCTGCAGACAAACTTTCGGATGAAAAACAAAGCAAACTTTAATTTTAGAGCAATTCTTGAGAACATTCGCTACGTAGTTTCATCCATAATTTAAATCAGAAGTGTTTATAGAGAATTCCAGTGAATAGAGAAAAAAGTGAGTCCTAAATCGGTGGGTATTTAGAAGTACCGTATTAAGATACGTACATAGCAACGGTGTCAATAAATACCTCATGACATACCCATAATATATTTCGCACGAAAACTGTAGAATTACTATACACATGCTGTCGAAACGTACGATTAATTCAAACCGTGTCTCCAGCTGCAAATTAAAATACATTTATTTACAATTAAAAACACTATTTACAATAAAAGGCAAGTACTATCAGGGATCTCATGTCCCCATCATCAGGCCTATGTGCCACGAATCATGAGGAGCTATCCCATATATATACATCACAAGAAAGCCCCCGTCACACGTCTGTTTAACATTCCTGCGTTGCCAACTTTGAAAAAAACAAACTATAATGTTTAAAAATAATTATACAAGTCAAAGTTATATCTAAATTTCATTCTCGATGGCTGTGAGGGTTACCAGCCGTCTCTATGGGTTTGGTATATAGGTAGGCAAGTCAATATTACAATATTTCATATGGTAACAAATGTCGTAATATTGACTTGCCTACCTATATACCAAACCCATAGAGACGGCTGGTAACCCTCACAGCCATCGAGAATGAAATTTAGATATAACTTTGACTTGTATAATTATTTTTAAACATTATAGTTTGTTTTTTTAAAGTTGGCAACACAGGAATGTTAAACAAACGTGTGACGGGGGCTTTCTTTGTGATGTATATATATGGGATAGCTCCTCATGATTCGTGGCACATAGGCCTGATGATGGGGACATGAGATCCCTGGTAGTACTTGCCTTTTATTGTAAATAGTGTTTTTAATTGTAAATAAATGTATTTTAATTTGCAGTTGAAGACACGGTTTGAATTAATCGTACGTTTCGACAGCATGTGTATAGTAATTCTACCTGATGACATGGTTTATGGTAACTATTCAGAGTGTTCCAGTATCACATGAAACTACAATATGATACTGAAAAGTCTTTCAGGTTGTTCCCACTCTTTAGTGGCAGACAGATAAAACAAAGGGTACATATTAGGATGTATGTCGAAAAAACAAAACCTTGCTAAAAAGTGAAAAACAACTAGTGGGACTAAAATAAACTGAAATATTTATTTTGAAACGCAGATCTCATTACTTAAAAAATACGTATGTATCTTTTTAAAAATTCTAATACACTACTGTTTGTAAAATAGGCAATACCAAGAAAGAATCGCTATATTCAAATGAAATTTATATCACAGATTTTTCATGTTACAGGAGATAACTGATTACATTTGTAGAGGTATACAAGATTTTTTCGCTTCAAAACTCAGTATCGTGGGAAGTCACCTCGAGCAAAAATAACAACATCTACACGGCGTGGCATTAAGTGGAAGAGGTCCTGGGTAACAGCTTGCCTGGCTACTTCTATGCGAGACCAGAGTTCACTTGTGGTGACTGGCGGAGGCGCTTGACGGGCCAGTCGCTTAGCTACCATGTCCCATACATGTTCGATCGAGGACATATCCAGAGAAAGTGCAGGCCAGGGAAGAAGTCGTGTTTACCATGTATGGAAGTGGTATTGGACATTTTGGGAGACATGTGGCCGAGCATAGCCTTGCTGGATTACAGCGCCAGGACAACTCTGATGGAAGGGTATCACCTCTGCATCTAAAACATCCCTGACGTATCGCTGGCTGTTGAGGGTTCCCTCAATTCGTATCAGGCGAGATCTCGAATTGAACCCAGTGACGCCCCAAACCGTGACGCTTGACCTCGATCCGGTATGACGCTGTAAATGGTGCTGTTCACCACGATGTCCTCGAACATATATGCGACCATCATGGTGCATCGAACTGAATTGTGAGTGATCAGAAATCACGACCTGTTGCTAATCAGCGCTCCAATACCTGTGTTCGATACCCTATTGCAGCCTGAGGTGCCTGTGGGTGAGGGTCAAAGGAGTGCGCAGCAATGGGCTGCTAGCGACCAGTCCTTTATTTAGCAGACGACGTCGAACTGTGCTGGAAGACAGAGTCTGACCCGTGACAGTGCTAGAGTAAAAACGTGAATGTCGCTATTCGATCGGTCACTGCCATGTAGTAGAGGTGTCTGTCATCCCGTGCAATCGTGCGATTTTGCGGTCCATTATTTGGAATTTATGTGTGTCCGAACCTCATTTGTCCACTGAAGCCACGTTCGCGTCACTGTACTGGCGTTTTGTTCCGTACGAGTGGCAATTTCGCGAAAGGCAAAATCCAGCTTCTCTCATCCCAACAATCCTTCCTCTCTCAAAGTACGTCAGGCGTTCAGAATGCGACCTTCTTCGGCGACGGGACACAGTGAGACACAAGAAACACCCCTTCGACTCAGTGTCGGCTCTTCACTGACTGCAGCATCTAGTTTAGTCCAGCTCTTCATACACAACACTGGAAAGTTCAGAGGGCGCTGCTCTAAAACCACATGTGCATTTTCACTGATATTTTAATCATTTACATGACCCAATCTGTTGTACATATCCTGTAAGTTTCCAGTTAATAGCAACAGTCCTTCATGGTCTTTCAGTTTTGTCAAACAGTAGTGTATTGTGTGTGCATTGGCATACTTATGCAAGTCAAAAACGAAAGTTCAAGTCACCGCTTTTTGCGTTTCTCTGTGAATAATACGTTATGTCTTCATCGTGATGCCTTACTGGATATTTTTTTGTATTGAACAGATAAGGGATATCAAGATTTTGCAAAACGTAAATAACTGCAGTATTTTCTTCTAAAACACTTACCTTCTTGCCCCCTTTAAAAGCGAAACTGAAAAAATACTTTCTCATCAGATAATTTTTGCCATGACCAAAATTTCGCTGGCATTTTCAACTCCAAGAAATCTAAAGTTTTCCGACTGATGGACGTAGGTATATGCCTTGCCTCCCTCAGAACCCTTGGGCCTAAAATTCCTCTTTGAAAAAAAACTGTGTCTGCTATCTTCCTCTATGAGAAGCATTTTATTTATCGACTCATGAGCCATAACAATATGACCGCCTATTTAATACCTTCTTGAACCGCCTTTTGCCGCGATGAGTGGTTTCATCGGCTCCACTCAAAGCATCCCACTGGATCCCACAAATGTTCGATGGGATGCAAGTCGGGGGATCTTGTCTGCCAGTGCAACACGCGAAATACTTGAGCCTGATCCGCGAGCCATTGCTGCATAATGAGGGCTTTATGACAAGATAATTGTCTTGCTGAAAGTGTCCACTGCCATTCGGATGCCCGGTCACTCTTGTAGAGCAACACTTGGTCCGAAACAATGACTATGCAAGATCTGGCAGCGAGGATATAATCAGCGGAAATGAGGGCAACCAGTGATACCACTGAAGAAACTTCTTGTACCATAGTGCCGCCGCATCCGTCCTGTTCCCGCTCAACCGTACTGTCTGATCGCAGCTGCTCACCCTCGCCGGGTCGAATACGGGCCCGTCCATAGACATATTGGAGCCGGAACCTAGAGTCATCGGCCCATGCGACTCTTTTACAGTCGTCCAATTCCAGTAACGTTCCTCCCGTGCCAACTGCAGACGGAGATGTCGATTACGGTTGGTCAACATATGCACATGACAGGGCTGGTGATGCCTTAAGCACATGACACGGCTGGTGATGCCTTAGGCACATCCTCAGGAGTGTCCGCTAGGTTATGTGCTCAGAAATGTTTCTCTGTGTGGCCTGCGTGTAGTCTGCCGATACCTGAGGAATCGTAATGCCTCTGTTGTCCCGGATAGTAAGTGCTGACCAGCCGGCGTTTACCTCGACTTTTAACCAGTGATATACATCCCCTTCCCTGACGTTTAGTGGATATGTGCCCCTTTCCGGATCATTCCCGCCACACGTTCACAACGGCGGGCTTCGAACAACCTACAAAGTCTGCTGTTGCTGAGATATTGCCCCGCCTTCCTCGCTCGTTAATTATTATTGTATCTCCCCCCCCCCCGTTCAAATCCGACAAGTGCTTCATTTTCTCTATATTACGCGCTTCGTACTGGCAGATGCCTCCGCGCAAGGCCAACCAGTAAGACGGCAAACGATTTTGGTGCCATTAGCTTCATTTTACTGCGTAATAGAACTCCGCACATATATTTATTCGTATTTAATTGTGCTTAAAATGGATTATCCTTTTTCAACTGTGTCGACGGGTGTCAAACAACCATAGAATTTTTCATTAATGAAAATGCACCTTTCAATGAAATTCACGCTAGATTAGTGGCGGTTTAGGGTTCTGGAAATTTGGAAATAAGCACTCTTCGTCGTTCGATAAGAAAAACAAAGGACAATGGAGGCATGTTGGCCGTAAAGGATCCGAAGTGGAGTAGAACGTCCGTAATCGCAACTTGCGATTTTTTTTTATTGAAGGTTTAACGACCACCGTGAGCAACTCAATGGGCTATAAGCAGTCGCCCGTCCCTAATTTAGGATCACTGGTTCCAGGGAAGGGAGGGAGCCAGTGCCGTAAGACAAACACAACATCCATGCCTCACCGGGATTCGAACCCGGACCCCTTTTGGACGAATGATCAGAGGCCATCGCTTAGACCACTGCGCCACCTGGCCGGCCAACTTGCGATTTGCACAAGCAAAACGTCTATGAGCTCATCTGGGATAATCAAAGAATAACTCAGAGAACCAACCTTAGCAGGTAAGCTGAACATTAGTTTAGGTAGTGTCAATGACATTGTTAATGTTTCAGGATACGAAAAAGTGTGTGCTCGTTGGGTACCGCGTCACCAAACGACTGAAAGGGAGAAATGAAGACTTGAAACATGCCAAAGGTTGCTTCCCCGCTGTGAAAAATATGAAAGTGAATTTCTCCAAAGCATTGAGAGTGGTAATGAGATTTGTTTTCACCATTATGACCCAGAAATGAAAAATCAATCGCTAGAATACCTACACCCATCTTTTCCTGGAGCGAAAAAATTCAAAACGAAAATTTCTGCTGGTAAGTCCATGCTCACTATGTTCTGGCGTCTGAAATACCACTGTCAACTCTGAGAGCTACTTACATACGTTCAAAAAGTTAAAGCAAAGAACAAACCGCGTGCGGGAGGGGCAATGATTCTGCAAGACGACAGCGCGAAACCCCACGCCAGTTCTTTCACTTCAGAGGCCATCAGAAAATCGCGATTGAAGTTCATGAACACCCTACCTAGAGCCCAGATTTGGCGCTGTCCAACTTCTGATTGTTTTCTGCTCTCAAGAGACATCTGATAGGAATTCAGTTCACCTATCAGGAAGATGTTCAACCCACTACGAGGAAATTGTTTCGAGAAAAACCTGAAGGTTTTTACAGAGACGGGTTTATAAATCTTGTTAAAAACTGTGTCGAGCGTGAGGGGGCCTATTCAGAAAAATAAAATATTTGAGTTAAAGTAGAAATTCTGAGCTTTGTTCTTGTTTTGTTTCAATTTGATACCTAGCCACTGGGCACGTTATATTAATATGGAGGCATTACCTTCTGAACACCCTAAATATTTTGCATTGGTTGGTGACAGCACTGCCACGTCCACTCGTGTCGACAGTGGTGGTTATAATGTTCTGGCCCATGAGTGTGTATTCTATTTTTTCATGAATGCAGTTCTGCTTCTAAAGTGCAAATGCATGTTTCTACTTGAAGACATTATCTTTACTTCTAAATTGTCGATTGGAATTCACGTTTTGCACCGGCTTTCACGCTAACAAACTTTGCATACGTTTCCTGCTTCTTTTTTCACGCTTTCCAACCGTAGGTTGAAGAAGCGTATATGTTCCAGCTTTGTCCGTCTGTCTGTCCGTGCGTCCGTCCGCACGATAACTCGCGAAAAAATGGTTCGATTCCGATGAAATTTTAGTATGTGGTAGGGGACCACTGGGGACGAACCCTATTGTAAATGGGCGAAATGGGGTCAAAGGTCAGGTCAGACGAGCGGGATCCATTCTATTGCCCATATGCGTCATAACTTGTGTAAAAATACTTCAATTACGACAAAACTTTAGCATATTGTTTCGGAGGTATACTGAACCAATTCTGTTGAATATCATCGAAATGGGGTCAAAGCTCAGGGCACAGCAGCGAGATTTATTACACAGCCATTATCGTCATAACTTGAGTAATAATTTCTGGTATGTTGGAAAACGTATCATAATCCATTGCATGATTTTACCAACTTGTTAGCACGTCTTTTGTAAAAAACAGATCGCGCTTATGTTACTGGTTATTTCTGCAACTGTTACTGGTTTGTCCGTCCGTCCGTCTGTACCCACGATATCTCTGCAACTATTAGTCCGATTTGAAAAATTCTTTTTGCATTGGGAAGCTTGACATATGCGAATGATGATCCTTTATTTCGTTTTATTTTTTTCTGATGTGTCTGCAGCAAAATATGAGCTTCTAAATTCTCGATTGAAAAAATACGTCGTTTGTAGACCGATGGTACTCATGTCGACAAACCTTTTAGAAACCTTTTCTTCTTAAAATAATGCATGGTTTCTACGCCAGGGGGCGTAGATGTATATCTTATTTTTGTCAACATCTCTACTTCTAGAAGTCCGATTTGAAAAATTCCCTCTTTGTTGGATAGTGTTTCCAGTGTGACATGTTTTTCACATAATTTCAAAATTTTCAAGTAATTCATAGACTTTCCGCTAGGAGGCGTACAGGTAAATTGCTCCCCCCCCCCTATATCTGCTTCTAAATTTCAGACTTGAAAACTTCTTTCTGCACCGGATACAGCTTCTGATGGGAAATCGTTTGCACGTAATTTCTAATTTTTGGTTTCTACGCCAGGCGGCGTAGATGTATATCTTATTTTTGTCAATATCACTACTTCTAGGAGTCAGATTTGAAAAATTCCTTCTTTGTTAGATAATGTTTCCAGTGTGACATGTTTTTCACATAATTTCAAAATTTTCAAGTAATTCATAGACTTTCCGCTAGGGGGCGTAAAGGTAAATTGCTTTACCCCCTATATCTCTGCTTCTAAATCTCCGATTTGAAAACTTCTTTCTGCACCGGATACAGCTCCTGATGGAAAATCCTTTGCACATAATTTTTATTTTTTGTAAAAAAATGGTTTGGCCACCAGGTGGCGTAAGCCTTAATTTCCGCTTCTGATGCATTTGCAGCAAAATATGAACTTCTAAAAATCTCGATTGAAAAAAAAGTGGTTTGTTGACTGATACTACTCATGTCGAGAAACCTTTTAGGAACATCCTCTTCTTGAAATAATGCATGGTTTCTACGTCAGGAGGCGTAGATGTATATACTATGTTTGTCAATATCTCTACTTCAAGGAGTCCGATTTGAAAAATTCGTTCTTTGTTGGATAGTGTATCCGATGCGAAAGGTTTTTCCTAGAAATTCAAAATTTTCAAGTAAATCATAAACTTTCCGCTAGGGGGCACAAAGGTAAATTGCGTTTTCTGCGTTATTTCTGCTTCTAAACTCCGATTAGAAAAATTCCTTCTTTGTTGGATAGTGTTTCCGATGCGAAAGGTTTTTCCTAGAAATTCAAAATTTTCAAGTAAATCATAAACTTTCCGCTAGGGGGCACAAAGGTAAATGGCGTTTTCTGCGGTATTTCTGCTTCTAAACTCCGATTAGAGAAATTCTTCCTGTATTGCATACCAGACATGATGGAAAATATTTTTCACATAATTTCTAATGTTTGGTAAAGAATGGTTTGGCCACCAGGGGGCATAAATGTTAATTTCTGCTTCTGATGTATTTGTAGCAAAATCTGGGCTCCTGAACACTCGACTAATTTTTCTTTTTTTCTTGGACCGATACCGCTCATATGGAAAAACCTTTTGAGAATACTCTCTTTCTAAAATAATGCATGGTTTCCCCACCAGGGGACGTAAAGTCACATCATATTTTTGTCGATATTCCTGTTTCTAAGAGTCCGATTTGGCCGCCCCGGTGGCGCAGTGGTCTAAGGCGTTGGCCTCTGATCATTCGTCCGAAAGGGGTCCGGGTTCGAATCCCGGTGAGGCATGGATGTTGTGTTTGTCTTACGGCACTGGCTCTCTCCCTTCCCTGGAACCAGTGACCCTAAATTAGGGACGGGCGACTGCTTATAGCCCATTGAGTTGCTCACGGTGGTCGTTAAACCTCAAAAAAAAAAAAAAAAAAAAAAAAAGAGTCCGATTTGAAAAATTATTTCTGTGTTGGAGTGTGTTTCCGGTGCGAAATGTTTCTCATATAAATTCATACTTTACTTAATGCACAAGTTTGCAACCAGAGGGTGTAAGCTCATGATTCCGTTTACAGCAATATATGAGGGATTAAAATCCCGATTGAAAAAGTTCTTTCTTTCGTCAGATACTATTGTTTTCCATACCGGTTCCATTGACTTTGAATAGCTTTGATAAATTTAATTTGCGTCAGAATGATTCAAAAGATGTGCTTATTACACCCGAAAATTCGGTGTCATCTTTCTTAGGTTTTTTTTTTTTTTTTTTTTGTATTGGAGGTTTAACGACCAGCGTGAGCAACTCAATGTGCTATAAGCAGTCGCCCGTCCTTAATTTTGTGCCACTTATTCCTGGGAAGGGAGAGAGCCAGTGCCGTAAGGCAAACACAACATCCATACCTCACCAGGATTCGAACCCGGACCCCTTTCGGACGAATGATCAGAATCCATCGCTTAGACCACTGCGCCACCGGGGCGGCGTTTCCTGCTTCCAGCGATGCATCGTATACTTCCTCGAAGGTGAGTTAAAGTATATTCCGATTTATGACCATAGCTTACAAAATTCCAACTCAAAAACTGAAAAATTTCTTTCTCGGTCAGGCAGTGTTCTTCATGACCAACATATTGCGCACATTCTTTTTTCTAGTGCAACATTTTTCAGCTCTGGAGTGTAAAATTCGACCCTTTTGTTGTTTAAAAACTGATAAGGGCACAGTTTAAAAAAAAAATTTTTAAATTGCTTAGAAATGCTTTCATCACACTACATGTCATCAGAGGACATGCTCGTCTTATATGGTTCGTCAGAAGACATGCTCGTCTTATATGGGCCAGGATTCTAGCCCTAGATGAGACATGGATGGTGTTTTTTTTTTGTTCTTGTTTTAATTCATACACGCGACGTGGATCAGCGATGACTTCTGTTGGTTTGTCTGTTTTTCTATGGCGCTGGCTCCCTCCCTTTCCTGGTACCAATGGCTCTTAATTGAGTACAGCGGCTCCTTATAGTCCACATGTTCAAGGGATTGCTCTTTAAACTTGGGGCCGCCCCGGTGGCGCAGTGGTCTAAGCGATGGCTTCTGATCATTCGTCAGAAAGGGGTCCGGGTTCGAATCCCGGTGAGGCATGGATGTTGTGTTTGTCTTACGGCACTGGCTCTCCCCTTCCCTAGAACCAGTGACCCTAAATTAGGAACTGGCGACTACTTATAGCCCATTGATTTGCTCATGGCGGTCGTTAAGCCTCCACTCAAAAAAACAACAACTTGGGAACAGGTGAAAAAAACATGTTAAACCGGATAATTCGCTCCTATTTTTTGTGGTTATTAGTAGTTTAAAATGGCCTCCATGAGGATAGGAAGAACGCCTCGATGGCGCAGTGATCTAAGCGCTGGCTTCTGACCATTCATTCGAAAGTGGTCCGGTTTCGAATCCCAGTGAGGTATGACTGTTGGGTTTGTCTTACGGCACTGGCTCTCTCCGTTCCCTGGAATCAGTGGCCCTAAATTAGGGACGGGTGACTGCTTATAGCTCAGCAAGTTAGTCACGTTGGTCGTTAACCCCCCCTCCCCCTGGATAGGACAGGTGACGCCGCTTGCCCTTAATTGACATACTGGCTGCTGACACGGGATTGAACTAGTGCTAAATACATCACGCAAAATGTGCATATCGTCTTAATATCGGCGGCTAATAAGTTTCGCGAAAACTTTTGTTAAATCACGTCGTTAGACTCGGATGATGTATATCTTCTTTCTTTTTTTTATTGGAGGTTTAACGACCACCGTGAGCAACTCAATGGGCTATAAGCAGTCGCCCGTCCCTAATTTAGGGTCACTGGTTCCAGGGAAGGGAGAGAGCCAGCGCTGTAAAACAAACACAACATCCATGACTCACCGGGATTCGAACCCGGACCCCGTTCGGACGAATGATCAGAGGCCGAATCTGGTTTCCTGTTTCTCTTGAATTCAACCTTTTGAGATCAAGAGTAGAAAACTCTTTTCCTCAGATGGATAGACCACGGAAAAAATACCTTCAGCAAAGTTGAAAATGATAATAATAGTCTTTTATTTATTTTTTCAAGTTCCTATAAATTATAATCACGTAATAAAATACTTAGTGAACTTTTTTTCGTGGAATTTGAGGTCTCACAACGAAAAAAGTTGCAGTCTACGGGAAATAAATGTGAGGTGTGATGGGAACGTATGCGGAAATACTTTTCTGGTAGTAAGCGTTGTAAATCCACGTGCAGTGATGTTTCCTTGCTAAACATACACCTACGGAACAGCTGACAAAGCAAAGCTGCTGTGGCCGGCGCCATTTAGAAATTCAGCAGCTATCTACATATTTGAGGATGATGACTCGGTAGCAGAGCATCGATAGCTTGCCACCTCACAAGGTCGAATAAAGCGCACTGGAAGTCTATTTTTCCGAAAGCTGTAGCTTATCGCCGAAGAAAAAAGAAAAAGAACAGCAGCAAATGATAATTGTTTGCTTCGTAATAGACTGCTCCATTTTCAGTGGCTTTGATAAAGTTGCAACTGTGTACGTGTATCTTAGCCGTGTGTGCTGGTACTTGAAAATCACAGATTAGACGAAAGCAACACGACAAACATTCCTGACTTGTATTTGTTTCGCGCACGCCAGACGAGTTTGAGAATATTGAGGAGGAATTGTTCTATGATTTAGGAGATAAAAGGTTAGTACTACCTGTATTTTATGAAACATCTGAGAAATCAAAAATTTTGTTCATTACATAATAAATTAGGAAATATCATTCTTTCATAACACGGATAATATTTCTTAGAAAGCAAATAATCGTAATAATGGAAATCTCAGGGCAAATTTTTGCATTTTCTTAAGTGTGTAATTTTAGCGCGACGCAAGTTGCTTTTTATTTTCTCGGGGCTGTTAATTAGCTCTGAAAATCTGCAATTTTTAGAAATCGTGAATTTATTAGTTTCGCGAACCGTGTCTTGGTTAACAACTCTTCCAGTTTATGTCGATCTGTCTGTATTGTTCCGACGTTTCAGCGATTACATAATGTACTAGTTTCAAGCAAAAACTCATTCCGTCATCTATTTTTTTTTCAATAAAAGCTGATAACGCATAAAAAAGAAACACAATGCTAACTGCGGAAGCAAAATGAAAAATCTGCTTAGCTCGATGACGAACACGTGGATTATATTTATTCAGCTCTCGTGCGGAAACAAATGCAGCACTTTTGTATGAGAGATTTCCAACATCGAGATAAACATTCCTTTTCTTATTTCATGTTAAAGTGGTGATGACTTTCAACACTGAAAATTGTCTTGCACTTTTTATTAATAATAACATAACATTGCGGTGATATCAAAATAAGACCGTAGATAGTTTTGCTAAAATATGCGAGTTCGGCAATCCACTGAAAATATTTATTATCTCAATAGATATTTCGTACTTCCTTATTACGGATAATAAAAAGGAGATGTGAAAGTGCTTGCGTATTTATAACAATAAAGACGATATGATAAATGCACGAGCCTCGACTGGGGAAATCTTTATGCAGGAATTAAGATTACCTTTGTTTCCGAATTATCTATTTTTTGGACATAACTCGAAATGTCTTAAGTATTGCTGTTCTAGAGAAATAAAAAATCAAAATTTAATACCAACATGATGTTTTACTAAAATTATCTAATAAAGCTTTTCGTTCTTCTTGAGGCTTTTTATTCTTATTACTTTTTTCGTTGTTTTAAAACGGCTTTTGATCTATCTTTTCTCTTCTAAAAAAATCCCACATTTGAATAACCACCAGCTGCGAACGGCGCGTTGTCATGAAGTACTGCAAAATAAAAGAAACAAAATAAAAGTCCTAATTCCAGGGTATTTTTTGAGTTCCTCGACTTCCGGCGAATCTTTAACAGCGTCCTTAACTTCATCATAGAGAGCAGAAATTATCCACTTAACGTTCTGTGTATAAACACCTAATAATGAAGAGAAGTAGCGGTTTAACGCTTTGTTGAGTTCTAATTAATGACAGCAACTCAGTTGGGTATAATCGATTTCCATCTACCCCTCTGATATCGATGCAGTTGATAGGTTTGCCAAGCAATTACTTTCATCTACCCATTTTTACTGATGCTTTCCTTTCCTTAATTTTTTTCTGTTCAGCTTATACCTTAGCTGAAAGCATTTACTTTTGAGTGAACGCCCACAAGATAAGCTATATCAGAGCTTTAGTACTTAATTTCATTTACTTAGCCTGTTTTATTTTTTTTCATAGTTTAATATCGCCCATCATCATCTAAAAGTGGAAATAATCTCTCGACTTTAAATTAAGGACGCTGGTTCCAGAGAAAGGAGGAAACCAGCACTTTAAGGCAAACACAGTAACCATGTTTTCCCGAGATAGACACATCAGTACCAGAGAGCATAAGACTGTTATTAAAGACCTTATTTGCTTTTAAAGGCAAAGAATTAAGTGCTCATTTTTGAGTTAGAAATCTCTGTTTTCGAAAAATACATTTCATAACCAATAAGTTCCAGTTCAGAGCGGCAACGGTTAATAGTGCGAACCCATCCCTTAGAATAAATTTTCCAAAAGTCTGGTTTTAAATGGTTAAATTTGACATTGCTGTCGATTCTAACAACGTCTATGAAAACCTGTGGTAAATTCACACCAAATATTTTGCACACAACTGTTTCTTCTAACATCAAGTATTGTTCTAAAGAAGAATTAAGCATTTCATATGAATTTAAAGAAAAAGCGTTAGATCCTATCGTTCTGATCTATTAGGAACACAGTCTTTAAGTATAAGTACAGTGAGTGTTTAAAAATATGGGGTTGTTTAAGCGCAATATTTCCACCAAGACAGGTTGTTTTTATTTATACAGGAAGGCGAGCACATCTGAGCCAATTATAATATTCTCATGTTCTTGGCAAAACAGGAATTTCTCAGTTATTGATTGTGACATATATATATCTCGTTATGCGATTTTCTTTTGCAAAAGAAACTAACGCAATTTTGCCACTGATGATTAACTTGGATGCCAAGTATTTTATCCACAGTTGTGTTATCATTAACATTATTCTCAATGTCCGTGAACGTCTCAGATTTTTATCCGGAAGCGTCATTTCATAGGAACACTTCAGCTATTTTTTTTAGTATGTAGTACAAACCGAATATCGACCATTTCTTTTCACGCTTGCATTACACATTTTTGCACTCTCAGTGTAAGGTTTCATAGTTTGAAACACAAGCTAAGAAACCATGTAAAAGGCAAATAAAGCTTTGTTTCGTACAGTATCGTGCAACTTGATCGTTTTTAAGCAATGTTCTGGAAGACTAAATATCCAGAAAGTAACTTCGATATTTCGTGTTGAGTTTCAACTCTAAATACCTTTTGAGTTTCTCAGGTGCAATGCACTCATTTAATAAAGTTTCCCCCCAAATACATATATAGTCCGGAATAGACTACTCTAACCATCTATTAATGTGAAATTAAATTTTATTTATTCTTTCTTAAAATTGTGAACAAAACCCTTAATGTTTTCATGATACACAGATCTGTTTGTAATAACTGATTTCTTCCTTCAGATTTAAAACTGTAGCCGAGCTATGGGAAGTGGATGGGGGGGCGAGCTCTCAATAACCGTCCGTGCTTTGCCCGGGCGGATGAGGCATGGTTGGTGCGCATGCCCTATAGCTCTGGTTTTATCCCTTAACTTAGGGGTCGTCAACCTTTTAATACTACCGCCCACTTTTGTATCTTTGTTGATGGTAAAATTTCCTTACCACCCATCGGTGCCCCAGTAACTCAATTTAGCGCAAGTGCGAAGTAATTTTTAGAGAAGGTTTGTAAAAAAATTGTACTTAAATTTATCTTTTTATTTATACTTTATGTAATTTATGTTATTTATACTTTATGTGCGTGATCTACATCATTAATAAAACGTGTTTTGTGTTATCCTCAACACTCTGTATTTACGGATTACCTTGTTTTAATTATTATCTATATTCAAAGTTTAGAGATGGAATTCAAAAGTAAATTGCAAAAGCATATTTTAAAAAGTCAAACTCGTAAAGTTGTTAGCAATGTATTCGATATATGGCGGAAGAACAAAATTTGTAACAACGGACATAAACCCCCACCGCCCACCATGAAAGCTTGACTCACCCACTACTGGGCGGTAGGGACCAAGTTGAAGACCACTGCCTTAACTAAAACAAGAGGCCCTGAATTAGTTTGTTGGGCCGCGGGTAGCCTAGAGGGCAGCATTCGTGACTGCCACGGAAAGGACCTCAGGTTCGATCCCAAGCAGGTACGAACGCTCGATCCACTAAATACCCGCCGTGCGTCAGATGGGCACGTTAAGCCGTCGGACCCCGGTAGTAAATAAGGGCGTCTTCTACCTCGCTTCCGTGTGACTTTCCTATCGGGCACTCTAGCCCAAATCTCCTAGCTTCCTATTTTTAAGGGTTGTTTAAGACCTGGGGTCAGACACTCCTTTCCTAAAATCCTCTACATTTGATCATTTAAATTAGTGGGCGGGTGACTCCCAATAAGATTATATGATTATATGAATAGTCAGACTTCTAAAACAGAAAGGAAATACCCAAAACTTGAGTTTCTACTTTTTTCCAACGTTTTGCTTTCTGCACTGTCTTAGTGAAAGCTACTTGCACTTTTTAAATAGTGAAACTTGCTGATACAGACCGGTTTCGAAATTGAGTAGAAATTATTACTACTCATTATTGACAAACATTTTAGCATCTCCAATATTTCGACGAAGATTTGGTATATTCAGTTTGAAGCATCAATCCCAGATTTGCCTGTCAAATATCATCATCATCATTGTCAACCATTATCAATCCACTGCTGGACGAAGGTCTCCCCAAGTTTCTTCCACAACGGTCTGTCTTGTGCCAGTCTCCTCCATGTCACTCCCGCATACTTTCCAATTTCATCCACCCATCTTCCATGTGGTCTTCTTCTGGGTCTTTTCCTCTCCCTTGGAATCCAATTTAAAATTTCGGCTACCCATCGATGGTCTGTCCTTCTGGCAGTATGTCCAGCCCATTGCCATTTCAGGGATTTTACTCTGATCATGATGTCTTCCACTCTTGTCATTTTTCGGATCCACTCTTGTCATTCCTCTCCATATCTCTCCTGGTTACACCAAGCATGCACCTCTCCATGCTCCTTTGAGTTATCTGCAGCCTTTGTATGTCTCTTTTAGTTAAGGTCCACGTCTCTGCACCATACGTAAGCACTGGAAGGATGCATTGATCAAACACTTTTCTTTTAAGACATAATGGCATATTGCTCTTGAAAATTATGCTGTTTCTTCCAAAAGCTCTCCAGGCAAGTTTTGTACGCCGATTAATTTCTTCATCAATGTGACCCTCACTTGATATCTGCTGTCCAAGATAAACGTACGTGTCTGTTATCTCCAGCTTTTCTCCATCAATCGATAAATCTTTATTTCTTGTAAAAGCATTGAACGTCACTTTTGTCTCCTGAAAGTTCATTTTTAATCCCACTTCTTTACTCTTGTCAGCAAGTTCCTGGATCATACACTGCAGCTCTGATGGGGTAGTTGCAAAAATGACTATGTCATCAGCAAAACGAATGTGGGTTAGATAATCTCCATTAATCTTTATCCCTTTGTTTTCCCAGTTCAGTGATTGAAAGACATTTTCCAATGCGGCATTAAAGAGCTTCGGAGATATGGTGTCACCTTGTCTCACTCCTTTTCCAATTTTTATGTGTGTTGTATTTTCAAACAGCCGAATCTTTGCACTTGCATTTTCATAGATGTTATTAATAGTATTAATGTATGCATCTTCAATACCGCAGGTTTTCAGAGCCATTGAAACTGCTGATGGTTTCACCGAATCAAAGGCTTTTTCATAATCGATAAAAGCCATGCACAATGAAAGTTCATATTCCCTCGCTCTTTCAATTAGTTCTCTCAGTACATGGATATAATCTATTGTGCTGTAGCCACTCCTGAATCCAGCTTGTTCTCTCGGTTGAGCCATGTCCAGTGTCACCTTCAAGCGGTGTGAAAGAACTTTAGTGAAGATTTTATAAACCACTGATAGGAGGCTGATAGGTCTGTAGTTCCTAAGATCCTCAATGTCACCTTTTTTATGTAGCAACATCATTGTAGCGTTGTTCCAATCCTCAGGAATCTTCCCTTCATTAAGGCATCGAGTGAAAATTTGGGCGAGTACTGTTTCGATTTCTCCACTTGCTTCTTATATGATGTCTACAGTAATTCCATCTTCTCCTGGAGCTTTCCCCCGCTTCATGTTCTTGATTGCATGTGCTACTTCTGCTGGCAGGACTGGGAGAACTCTGGTACTGGTACCTTTCATGATGTCTGGAGTACATGTATCATCCCTTTCATATAATTTGGAGTAGAAATCTTTCACTCTTGTCAAAATTTCGCCTCTATTTCTTGTTACAGAACCATCTTCTTTTCTTAGTGCCATAATCTGTTTTCTTCCCTTACTGAGATGTCCCTTTGCTATCTTTAGGCTTTGGTTGGTTTCAATTGCTTTCCTCACTAGTTCACAGTTGAATTTCCTTATGTCTTCAGTGATACTTTTTCGTACTGTCTTGCATAGCTCTATGTATTCCACTTTGGAAGTCACATCTTCTTTAGTTGTCCTCATCTCTCTTCTTTTTTGCATCACCATTTTGGTTTTTCCTGATAATTTGTTCACATGCACCTTGTTCTTAGACCCAGCTAATTTTGTTGCTGTTTCCATGAGAGCTTTGGTTACTTTTCTGTTAACTTCAGAAATATCCACTTCTTCCGATGTTAGGCCTTCTAAAGCAGAGAATCTGTTCTTGAGTTCCAACTTGAAGGTATTATGGTGTTTTTTAAGGTTGGTTATGTCAATACATTTTGTTTGTCTTATGAGCTTGCTACGTTCGAGTTTAGTGTTGAGGTGCATCTTACATCTCACCAATCTATGGTCACTACCTGTGTTCAACTTGTTTAGCACACTGCAGTCTTCTATGACGAAATTTTCGTTACATATAATGAAATCAATTTCACTTGTCATCCCATTTGGATGTCTCGATGTCCATTTCCTGTGTGGCTTTTTTTGAAAAAGGAGTTCAAGATGAAAAACCCTTCTGCCTCTGCAAACTCTACGAGAGTATTTCCACGCTGGTTTCTGTTGCCGTGACCGAATTTACCTACTGAAGTTTCATTCTGTTGCCGTTGCCCTATTTTTGCATTGAAATCTCCCATAATTATCTTTAAGTGCTGCTTACCTCTATTATTTAGATGACGAATTTCCTCATAAAATTCTTCAATTTCTTCTTCAGGATGACTTGTGGTGGGTGCATAAGTTTGAATAATCTGAGCCTGGTATCGTCCCGAGAGTTGGATAACGAGTCGTGCAGCTCTGTCAGAGGAACTTTAAACTTCTACAACTTTATCCTTCAGTTTCTTGTTTATTATAAATCCAACACCACTATTTCTGCCAGTATCAGTCCCACGATAGTAGAAGAGATGTCCACTTTTCAATTCAATGAGATCTTCTCCTTTTCACCTTACCTCACTTAGCCCGACGATGTCCCACTTGATCCTTGGTAGTTCCTCTTCCAATTCAAGAAGCCTTAAATCAGAAGATAGGGAGCGTCCATTATACGTAGCCGAGGTCAGCATCAGATGGCAGCCTAGTCCGGTCCTCCGGTGATTCTTAGCACCCTCTGCCTTAATGTCGCACTGGCCGCTGCCTTGGCCAGGTACATTCCAGCTGCCGGAGACTGAGGGCCAAGATTTAAGTTGATTGGAGGTTTAACGACCACCGTGAGCAACTCAATGGGCTATAAGCAGTCGCCCGTCCCTAATTTAGGGTCACTGGTTCCAGGGAAGGGAGAGAGCCAGTGCCGTAAGACAAACACAACATCCATGCCTGACCGGGATTCGAACCCGGACCCCTTACGGACGAATGATCAGAGGCCAACGCCTTAGACCACTGCGCCACCGGGGCGGCAGATTTAAGTTGTGGAGTCATTTTGGAGGGGTTTGGCCATAACTCACCACGCTGGCCAAGCGGGTTGGTGAGTGTGGGATAGCATTTCTTCGCCGCCCCGGTGGCGCAGTGGTCTAAGGCGTTGGCCTCTGATCATTCGTCCGAAGGGGTCCGGGTTCGAATCCCGGTGAGGCATGGATGTTGTGTTTGTCTTACGGCACTGGCTCTCTCCCTTCCCTGGAACCAGTGACCCTAAATTAGGGACGGGCGACTGCTTATAGCCCATTGAGTTGCTCACGGTGGTCGTTAAACCTCCAATCAAAAAAAAAAAAAAAAAAAAAAAATAGCATTTCTTCTAATCCCTATGGTATAGTTATACCGCTATTGGCGGTCGTCAGAGCCCTTTAGTGGGAACAGGATGTACCACGACAAGGCGGGGTTGACAAATATATAAAACCTTAAATCGCCTCATACGTACTGAATTATTTTAGGGTGATCTCATAGGATCCGTGACTGCCATTGCATCTTAAAATTTTCATGTTGCGGCTGCTATCGTATTTTTTGCCGATCTCAGTAACAATTAATCATTCCATGTACAAACGCATGCTTGTTTAGAAATGCTATGGATAGTTTCTCGAATTGTTGGCTTTGAAGCATCAGAAACGATTTTGATTCCGGTTTCCTGTTTTGCTTCGTAACCTGGTAAAATAAAGATCTGTATTTTCTACTTGAATAATTACATTTAGGAATAAGATGTATGTAGCTAAAATCCTTTTTACAAGTGGTAAAATTGAAAAAGTAGGAAAACACTTTTTCAGAAACACATCTGCAGGAAATTAAAAACAAAATTCATTTTACTGCCGCTATCGGTTAGTTCTGCCATCACACATTTTGTAAAAGAAGCGTTTAAAATCTTTGGAGAGCATATGAATTTAACACACATTTTGTAATTTTTTATTTTCAATATTGATGTCATATTGCACCAATGTTTTCCCAAATCAATACAAGGACATTTCCATTCCAATGCTAGATAGATGTTTTTATTCTGTTATATTCATCGGAGGAGAGCTCTGAATATTTTAATGCTTCTTGATTTGAACCAAGAATAATTCAATTTACGCATTGTTTAAGAGAATTCAGACTTGAAGACGTGTGAACTTCTCAGTGGGCAGGATAACATCAAAATTATTGATCATGTGGAGAAAAAGGAGAGCATCGAATTCTTCCTTTTCTTTTTTTTAAAGAGGCAACTTCAACAGATGCGAAATATTACATGAATTTAACTAAAACATTACGAAATTAAAATTATCTTGCTTTCAAAAAGAGGCTGTTATACAACCATTTCCCATATTTTAAAGAAAAACCGCAATCGTAACGAAAGAAAATTTTAGTTATCCCATTTATAGGTGTCGCCCAGAATGCATTCAAATTTGAAAAATCAGGCTGGCTGGTTTTCGCTTCTTTGAATTTTATGTTCAGTATAAGTTTCTGCGTTACTCGGTATAAGTACAATTAAGATAAAAGGCAAAATATTGCCTTTAGGAGCCTTTAGTTTCAGCAGCAAAATGATATCTTCGCTTAGGTTTGTGCTCTGCTTCTTGAAATATGTGTTTCGATCAATGCTTCGCTACGCCGCTTTAATGGATGAGATCGTAAGGAAAATATATAGCGTCGATTAGAAGGCAGAAGCACTCTCTCTTGCTCGTTTAAGGAATCGTGTATTCTGTACAAATCGGATTTGGTTTTGAGGCGAACTTATTACTACTGAACAGGCCGTGGATTTTTTTATTCTTTTCCACGTCCTGCCACGTTTGACCGCGTAATCTAGGACAAGCTGTTAACTAGCAGCAGACAGGTGGTGATCAGTTTTAAACACACATTTTTTTTTTTTTGATTGGAGGTTTAACGACCACCGTGAGCAACTCAATGGGCTATAAGCAGTCGCCCGTCCCTAATTTAGGGTCACTGGTTCCAGGGAAGGGAGAGAGCCAGTGCCGTAAGACGAACACAACATCCATGCCTGACCGGGATTCGAACCCGGACCTCTTACGGACGAATGATCAGAGGCCGACGCCTTAGACCACTGCGCCACCGGGGCGGCAGACACACATTCACTGAGCCCGCTACTCAAAGTACAACAATCTGACAGTTTCCTATTTATTTATTTTATTTATTGGGGGTTAACGATCACCGTACAACTCTGTGGGCTATAAACTGTCGCCCGTCCCTAATTTAGACCACTGGTTCCAGGGAAGGGAGAGAGCCAGCGACGTAAGACAAACACAACATCCATGCCTCACCGGGATTCGAACCCGGACATACCTTAGACGAATGCTCAGAAGCCTGCGCCAACGGGCGGCCCTGTTTATTTCAGTAATATAGACTCTTTGGTGTCTGATGAATTGCTGACTGATAAAATTCCATAACTAACTTTTAGCTTTCCATCCAAAACATGATGAGTTTGTTCATCACCAATAATATATAATGACGTCCATATATGTAGATTTATCGTATTATGGATTACCTTTCTATCTAAGGATAGAATTTCAGCCCTAAACTTTTATCACTTTTATAACTGTTTGTTATTTCGAGCAGTGTAACTCGTTTGACATTAGAGAGCCACATTCATGAATAATCTATTCTTGAGTTTCGTAACATGAAAAATTTACCTAAAAGCTGCAAATTTAGAAACACAAACAACAACAAAAACCATGACGCTTCGTCTTTCTTCCAGCAAACGAATATCGTCGCAGTAGATCGATTATAATAAATTTTTTTCTACAGAATTAATTGCCGAAGCACAAAATCCTTATTATTGCAAGCCTAATATGTGACAACATTAATGTTGTCACATTAAGATACATGCGTTAAATAAGAAGCCAATTCTTGTGCATCATGCCTTTCACACATACTTAATTGGTGCTTTTTGAACAGAAGTAATTCCCGCGTTAAATATTTTAAATGTGGTGTGGATCAGACATGTACATGCAAGTAGTGGTGCATTGTTCTCTTACTGCTGTTTTTTTTTTTTTTTTTTTTGATTGGAGGTATAACGACCACCGTGAGCAACTCAATGGGCTATAAGCAGTCGCCCGTCCCTAATTTAGGGGCACTGGTTCCAGGGAAGGGAGAGAGCCAGTGCCGTAAGACAAACACAACATCCATGCCTCACCGGGATTCGAACCCGAACCCCTTTCGGACGAATGATCAGAGGCCAACGCCTTAGACCACTGCGCCACCGGGGCGGCTTACTGCTGTTGAATTCAATTCAGTTAAATGAGTGAAATCAGGAAATTTATGAATAAATAGTTTATGAACAGCGTCGTTATTATAATTAATTTCCTAAGTTTTCCATAATAAAACTTAATCAAAAGCACACACAGGAAGCTCTGACAGCTTTGCCTAAACATTTTCCCGTAAAAGCTTGAGTTCAGGCTCTCTACAGTTTAGACCTTTGAGTGTCAGCGACGCATCTATCGCGTGCACAGCTTTCCTTTTTTCTAGTATCAGTAACGTGTCTATCTCGTGCAAAGCTTTCCTTTCCCCAGTGTTATCGACGCGTCTAGCGCGTCCAAATCTTTCCTTTCCCCAGTGTCAGGAACGTTACCCAGTGTCAGCGACTTGTCTGGCGGGTTCAAACGTTTCTCCAGCTCAGTGTTATGGAGTGTCGTCCATGACACTGAGTTTGAGAAATGTTTGCAACCGCTAGACGCGTCGCTGACACTGGGTAAAGGAAAGCTTTGCACGCGCTATAAGCGTCGCTGACACTTTAAGGGTTAATTAACCTCTGAGCGTCCAAATATCTTTAGCTTACTGCTTTCCTGAGTCTTTTTCGCTCATTTTGTTTTTCCTGGGTTTTTACAGCTACAACAAGCCTTAGTGTCATTTAACCCTTGCGTTAAATCACCCCATCTGTAAAAATTAATGCTCCAAATTTCAGTCAACTCAGCTCGTTACTTTTCCAAAAGTTTAGGTATCGTCAAGGAGTCACTCTAAGCAACGTTAAGGTTATCACAACGCTGTATGGCTTAAATCGCTTATTCTGGAGGACCCTGTCAAATTGCTACGGTTAAAATCAAATAATTCCACATCATATTTCAAGAGTTAAATTCCGGGCTAAATGTGATGTCTACAATTGATATACCACATTATCCAAAAGAAAAAAAGTAGCTTACAGTTATCTAAGTCAACATGCTTTGAGTGTTTCAGCTCCAACGCCTCAAATTACAGTCTTATCTTGTCAAATGGATTCCACTGGTTGTTTATTCAAAGTTATCTCCTATCCTTCTTAATTTTATTCTTTGTTTTCGTGTGCATTCGAACTTCTGTTTCTTCCGCGTCTTCATATAGAAACCGCATATGCAAATAGGCGAAATATGATCCATAGCGGAAAAAAATGCAGCGATATCATTTTTATGCATGAAGAATGCGTGAGTTCTGTCTAACTGAAAAATCTGAATAATAGACTTTCGCCTATTCCATTTCCGTCCCACCGCAAGAAGTCAGATCGCACTCAGCTTGATTATGTCGTTGTTTATGCGTTGCCTGAGCTATCTGTACAAATTTATTTCAACACAGAACTTCATTAACACTCACCTGTTTTATTCCCCAGTGTTGCGTGCAACTTATTTCTTTTCTACTGTAGGTTATTCGACCTTTTATTTAAGACTAATTGTTTTTATACACCTTTGGAGAGTGACCACACGAGGTCAGTTTGTATGACAGTGGACTTGATGTCCTGAAATCCCCGAGATGACCACCGACGAACTGTTTCAAACGAATAAACGCAACAAAACAAGCGGCAAAGGTTGTCCCGCAGGGAGAATGGAATGAGGCGCTGGCTTCTGACCGTCCAGATGGGCGCGAGTCGCGGACGCGGCGTGAATTATGTGCCTGCCTTACAGGGCCGGCTCCACTTCCTCTCTGAAAATAGTAGAAACTGCTCATAGCCCGTAGTGTTCCTCATGATGGTCGTTAAACCCCATAAATGCGGAAAAAATTATGAAGGGAGAGCTGCCGAATCACGCCTGTCAAAGAATGAGACAAAAAATCGAAAAGTTTTCTGAATTATGCTATAATGAAGCTGAATTTCGGCAACGGAGATATTCTGGTCACAGACAGACAACACTGATTTTGCGCTCTTCAGATGCATCAAGCGATATGCTTCCTTATAGCCGGAAAAAATTGGGAAAGTACCTTTCATGCCATAAGATAGTTTTCAGTATAAAATCTAGTATCTCGTTACCACACGGGCCTACGATAAAGAAAATTAACATACTATAGATTCGTCATATTTTAAGCATTCATAAACAGGTCAAAAGAATTAACGAAGAGTAATTCTGAAAAAGTACCAGGTGATTCAAAAGTCATTGCCGTTTTCTGACAGTTGATAAAAATGCGTATAAATCCGTAAACGTCAAAGTTTAATAATCGAAATAGAGTACATCGGGCTCGATGATTCCTACACCGTCGTGATGCCATGTCTTGAATTCCCCACCGAAAAAATTACTTTGGTTTCGAAGTGAAAATGTCTTGGACCCCAAGTTCAAAATCGTTAATGTTTTGGTAATGTGTCCCACGTAAAATCTGTGCCATAGGCAGGAATAAGTGGTAGTAAGAAGGCGCAAGATCTGGACTATAAGCAGGATGGGCCATTAATTCAACACCCTCCTCCAGTTCTTGTATTATTTCCTTAGTTGACCTGGAAGGATGAGCAGGAGCATTATTCTGATAGAGTATAACTTGTTTACCGTTCACCAGAGCATGGTACTTTCGGCTTAAAACGGCATACATCCGCTCCAACTAGCCACACTACAGGTGCGCATTAATTCCTGGGCCATCTGAAGCCAATTCCCATTGTATGGGTCCCTCAAAGTTCCACCATACGCATGGCATAATTTTGTGCTCAAATTGCCCCCTTTGTGACATTATTGTGGTGGCTTTTGGTGATCTAACCACTGCTTCCTCACGTCAGGATTCCGGGAAAATATCTACTTTTCATCACATGCCATAATTAGCCTAAAGGAACAGTCGTCCTGAGGATTTTGCAGCAATTGGCGACACACATGCACACGTCGCTGAGCTTGAGCAGCAGTCAGTTCATCGGGTACTTGTCGACAGCTTCTGTGCTTCTTGTCGAGCTTGTGCAGTTTGAGAACAGTTGTTGGCTGAAGTATTCCCAGCTCATTTGACAGTTGTCTAGTGCTTGTGCACGCATTTGACTCTACGACTTGGCTTACAGCTTCAGAATTCACCGTCGTAGGTCTTCAAGCACGTGATTTATCTTCAAGCCTGCAGTCCCCATTTTTAAATCGCTGAAACCGAAATGTTGCCGTTCTTTCACGCACTGCTCCTTCACCTTCCACAGCACACATTTCTCGGCCTGCAGTTGCAGCGGTCAAACTTTTTTAAAGAAAAATCGTAACACTATTCGGATCATGTATTTCTCATCCATACCCTTTGACAGTAGATACTTTTCCCAGAAATCACAGCAGCATGTGTTCCTATTTATACCAACTAGATGATACTGGTTTTCCAGTCATATGTTGTTCTTATCTGCATACGCATACTCACGGGGTAATTACATAACACAGGGCGACTCTTCAAAAGGCAATGACTTTTAAATCACTCTAATATTTGCATGTGTTGGTGAGTCAACGATTTTCAGATGGCACCATGATTTCAAAAAAAGGGCGTTTGTCGGCAGAATTCGCTCCTAGGCCTGGTCGACCTGAAAGTGTAGTTACGGAGCGTTTGGTCAATCCTGAAAGAAAATCGACGAATTATGTATAAAGACATAGCGGCGTCAACTAATATTTCAAAAGCGTCGGCATTCCGCATTCTACGCGACAAATTACTGTCGCATCGTGTGTGTTCCAGATGAGTACCTCGTCACCTGACAAGAGAACAATTGGTAGACAGAGTTCAGGTGTGTCATGAGCAGAAGCAAATGATTGCAGATGATCCAAACTTTCTAGACACAGTAATAACTGCCGATGAAACATGGGTCCACCATTTCGACCCCCTCACGAAGCGCGCAACGAGTGTTTGGAAACACAGACTTGCCTCCTCCGAAAAAAGTCCGCCAAACCAAATCAGCTGGGAAGGTGATGATGATGATTTTCTTTGATCACAAAGGTGTAGTCTACCAGCATGCCATTCCTAAACAAATTTCTGTGTATTACATTTCAGTATTGAAGCGTCTACGATGACACATATCGATTAAGCTACCGGAACTAGTGGGCAAATGGACCCTACACCATGGTAACGCCCTACCACATGTGGCTGCTTGTGACCAACAGTACAAATCGCAGTATTGAAATTATGCCACAGCCTGCCGACAGTTCTGACCTCGCCCTGTGTGATTTCTGGTTGTTTCCGACAATGAAGGAGAAGTTCCGTGGCGTAACATTCAACACAGATTCTGACGTTATTCCAGCTGTACAGGGGTCGCTAAAGCAGCTTCCACAAAATGCCTTCGCCACATGCTTAGAAAAGGGGACTGAACGATGGGACAGTTGCATATCATCCTAGGGAAGATACTTTGAGAAAGAGTAATATGTATTTTACTGTACCTATATTTCTTCATTTTGAGTGATTTTACTCTCAGTTTTTATGGAACGACCTACAATCACCTTCAATTGACGTAACGCTTCATTAACACAGATTAATCATGCAAGCAGCGGAACGTTTAATTAAATTGCACTACTGCAACCCACTAGGATCTGTGGAAATTGAAAACCTTCAGAAACTGGGAAAATTCCGAAAAGGTTACTTAATTAGCCTTTCTAAAACTAAATTCTTAACGAGAAGTATGACACTGAATTGGGTGGTTAATAAACCCCTTAAATGGGTCGTTGACACAAAAAATGCGCAGTAATGTCAATTGTACTAATCAAAGACGAAAATTCATGATAGCCAAAAAAAATGGTCATCTTAAAGGATAGAATCTGATGCAAAAAATAATTTTTCAGTCTCTATGTGAGAAGCGAAGATATGATCTGAAACAAAAATTTACGTTTCTGCCACCTGTAGAAAACTGGATATCGGTTGTACAAAACTAGTACAAAATGTTCTTCACAAGTAAATCCGTCAGCAGAGAAAGCAAAATTTTCAATCGGTCTTTTACAAATGGTGCAAAGAAACATACACCTTAAGCTCCCGAGAAGGAACACTAAGCATCATTAGAAGTAACAAATGTATGTAAATGACGTGTACCTTATTCAAAAGAAATTTTTTTTCAATCGACATTTTAGAAGTGAAGCTGCGGCTTCAAGGCAACCATGAGTCTTTTCCCTGGAAGAGCTGTGCATTCAGGAAAATTTAACAGTCAACTCGAAACATTTCTCATGGTAGACGAGAACTGAACCGAAAATAAATTCTCTACCTACCATTTTAAAAGAGGTAAGTGGATTATACATTTTCGTCTAGAGGGAAAACTCTTGAGTTATTTAAGGTGGATCCACCAAAAATCTTTGCCTTGTATTTCCAATGGACAAACTCCTGTAGCAATTTTCTTAGCAATTAATGCGTTCTCAAGGATGAAAATTTGAACATCGATAAAAATAACTTCATATTATAGCCTAGTATACTTAATCTTTCCTAAAATTTAACCATAATTAAGCAATCCAACATTTGTTTGTCTACTGACGTCATCAATGTAGAGGTCGCGCCATCTATTTTCTGTTCTCAACACCACCAAAAGAAAAGTTATTGATTTTTAATATACACTGGCGGAAAGTGAAAAAAGAACACCAAGAAGGAGACGTCTGATACCAACGAAATTTATAGAGCATAATAACGGAATACAGAGAATAACGTGATCAAAACATTGTGGCAAAATACAGCTGTATTTGCTGGTAAACTGAAAAAGAACATTTCCATCAAACATGGTTAGTACGAGGCTGAACCGCCATGAACTGCGTCACACTGTGCACTTCTGGCATGGAGTCTGTCGTACAGATGTTGGATGTAAGTTTGGGGTATTGAATGCCAAGCATCCTCAACCTGGACGCGTAAATCGGGGATGGTCGTGGCTGGCCGTGGAGACAGGATAAGTCGTTGTCCCATAAAATCCCACACGTGCTCAATGGGGGACAAATCCGGTGAACGTGCAGGCCATGGAAGTTGTCTCACACCCTGAAGTGCATGTTGCGTTGCACGTGCCGTGTGTGAGCGTGCGTTATCTTGCTGGAAAACACCACGATGGACCGACCTTACAAATGGCACAACAACGGGCTGAATGATGTTGTTGATGTAGGAGGTGCTGTTTAACGTACCCGGTACAAACACTAGTTGTGCACGGGAGTGATAGCTGATCGCTCCCCACACCAGGAGACCAGGTGTAGGCCCTGTGTGTCGCTGGCTGATGCAAGAAGGGTAGAGACGCTCCCCTGTGCGTCTGCGAACACGCATAAGGCTATCGGAGGCTCCCAAGCAGAATCTGCTTTCATCGCTGTACACGACAGATCGCCATTGCGTTCTCCAGTGCAGACGTTGGCGACACCACTGCAGCCGTTCCTGACGGTAGGCTGGAGTCAGCGGTACACATGCCAGAGGCACACATATTCCTGCATCCAGTAGACGGTTGCGGATTGTTCGCACAGTCACCTCAGGTGCAACGGCAGCTCGGATTTGCGTCGCAGTGGATGTTCTGCTTGACAACGCCGCTCTTCTTATGCGTCGATCGGTCCGCTCATCAGTCCGTCTGTGACTCCCGGTTCCACGTCTTCTCGCGTGGGAATGTTCCTCGGATCATCTACGCCACCATCGTACCACCACCGATATTTCCCGTCCAATTCGCTCCGCAATACGTCGATACGACCACCCGGCCTCGCGGAGTCCGACTAGACGACCTCGCTCAAAGTCCGATACTGCTGAAATCGTACACGTCTTCCATGTCCAGGCATTGTAGCTTCTTCAGGGTCTTCTCACGTGTCCGTACGCCGTACTCCTTAAATACCACCGACGATAATTTGCATACTATGCCGTGCTGTGGCGTAAGCGCTCACCGGTTGGTCCCGAAATTAACATCACACCTACGTAAACTCGACCCCATTAACATATGTAAATTTCATGATCGTCCACCAATTCCTTCTTGGTATTCTTTTTTCACTTTCCGGCAGTGTAAATATGTTTAAGTTTTAAAAAATATTAAATATACTAGGCTATAATATGAAGTTATTTTTATCGATGTTTTGATTTTCATCCTTGGGAACGCATTAATGGTGAAGAAAATGGCTTCAGAACTTTGCCCATTGGAAAAACGAGTCTACCTTAAGGTGGATTCACCTTAAAGTAGACTCCGAGCGCCACGTATTAAAAAAAATACTTTTCAAAGTATAAGGTACAAAAAGAAATTCCTTAAATTGTATTTTCCTTTCTGGAGTGATCATGTAGTTTCAAAGAGAAATATACACTCTGTCGACAAAACATTGAGAGATAGGGGTGATGGGCAGTTGACATGCGCATCACCCTCACGGTGTTAAAAAGACCCAAACCAAATGCAAGTGCTAAATAGGCAGACGGCAGGGTTTTCCAACAGTGTATCGCAATCGACGGACATGAGTAAACGTGGTGATCTGAGCGAATTTGATCGTGGACGCATTGTCGGCGCTAGACAGATGGATCATTCTATCGCCCTAGTGGTACGAATCGTAGAGTTCCCGAGGACAACCGTATCAAGAGTGTACCGCGAGTATACCATCGACGGACGTACCAGAGCCCTGAGAGCAAGCGATGGCCGACCACACGTCATTGGTGACCGGGGTCGACGCAGGCTATCCAGGCTTGTACAGACAGACCGCTTGGCGAAAATTACATCCAGGTTAAATGTCGGATGTCCTAGCAGCGTCAATGAGCGAACGGTACGGTGCACGTTGCATGGCCTGGGCTATGGGAGCCGACGACCTACTCGTCTGCCACTGTTGACACCTCATCATCGGAAATTACGCTTCGCCTGGTACCAGGAACATCAAAACTGGACCTCTGGAGGGTGGCGCCGTGTCATGTTGTCCGATTAATCCCGTTTTTAGCCGTACCGAGCTGACGGGCGGGTGCAGGTGTGGCGTCGACACAATGAGGCCATGTACCCGTTGTGCCAGATCGGCTCTGTTCAATGCGGTGGTGTCTCTGTGATGGTTTGGGGAGCTCTTTCGCTTGCCATATTAGGTCCCTTAGTGTGTCTGGAGAGGTCCTTAACTGCTGCTCCCTACCAACATGTGCTGGCTGATCACCTACACGCTTTCATCACCTTCGCGCATCCTGCGACTTATGGTCTGTTTTAGTGGAATAATGCGTCGCCCCACTGGGCAGCAACCACCCAAGCATGGCTCGAGGAACACGCATCTGAGTTTGGAACCATCCAGTGGCTCCCAAGGTCTTCATATTCAAACCCTGTGCAAGCTCTCTTGGATGCCGTGGAACGGAACATTAGATTCATGTATCCTGGACCCACGTGTCGGGAGAAGTTATGGACAATGCTGCAACAGGCATGGCTGACATTATCTCCGGAAACCCTCCGGCATTCACGCTTTCATGGCCTTCGCGCATCCTGCGACCGATGGCCTGTTTTAGTAGAACAATGCGTCGTCCCACCGGGTAGCAACCACCCAGGTATGGCTCGAGGAACACGCATCTGAGTTTGGAACCATCCAGTGGCCCTCAAAGTCTTCAGATTTAAACCCTGTGTAAGCTCTCTTGGATGCCGTGGAACGAAACATTAGATTCATGGATCCTGGACCCACGTGTCGGGAGAAGTTATGGACAATGCTGCAACAGGCATGGCTGACATTATCTCCGGAAACCCTCCGGCATCTGGTGAAGTCGATGCCACGGCGCGTACAGGCTGTTATTCGCGCTAGAGTAGAGGAGGACAAACACGCTATTAGGTAGGTATCTCTAAATTTCTGTCCGTTCAGTGTGCATTGAAAGAACAGTTTTAATGCACACCCGGCACACATTCATAAACCTATCCTATCCCGCTACAATAATACTTCCAACCGAAATGTCCTGGCGGCTATAAATAGATCAGATAATTATCAGCTGCAAAGCTTTCTTGCGACAGTGGTGATGTGTAAACACTACGACCTGAGCGAATTCGATGGTGGGCAGATAGTCGCTGTGAGAAAGATGGAGTGCTTCCCCACCTCGACTGTAGAACGTCTGGGATCTCTACGTGCGAATGACGCGTGTTCTTTTTTGTTGTTCGAGGATTTATCGACCACCGTGAGCAACTGAAATCGCTACAAGGAGTCGTTCGTCCCTAACTCGCAGCCACTGATTCCAAGGTGGGCAGAGAGCCAGCGCCATCAGACAAACACACCACCTATGCCTCATTTGTGACTCGAAACCAGTGCCATCTCAGACGACGAATCGCCAAAAGCCAGTGCCTAAGATCCTTTGGCAAACGGAGGGCGTCGCATCTGTGTACCAGGACTAAATCAAAGCCAACAAAACCGGCTGCCGCAGGGACACCTGAGAACTTATCAGCAAAGACTATTTGACGTACGATGGCACTTTTAGACGATGGCACTTTTAGACGATGGCAACCGACGCCCTCATCATGTACCCTTGTTAACAGCACGTCACAGGGCTATGAAGCTTCAGTGTGCGAAGCATCGAGGTTTCAACTACAACACGAAGACGGAATGGAGCGTGTTCAGCGTAAAATGCAAAAGGCCATGAACCCCAGCTGTCAAGTCGGTGTGTTACAGGCTGGTGGAGTCTGTGAAATGATCTGAAGTGCGTTTACGTTAGTCACTTTGGGGCCCCTTTTGTACCTATTGAGACCACTATCACCGCACAAGGCTATGTTCACATACTGTTACACCGTCTGCACTGGTTCGTTGTCATCCATTTCCCACAGGAGGATGCCATCTTTCAACAAGATAAGGTCCCATTCTATCACTTCCATTTGGCGAAGAAATAGCAGATGGAGCATGCCAGTGAGTTCATATCCCTCGATTGGCCCTCTTACTCTCCGAATTTGAATTCAATTGAGCGTCCGTGAGACAAAGGGGGTGGGGGAATACTCTCGAGCCCTAAACCTACCACCGACAATATGATTCCTGGACAGCCGTCGCTTTACGGACGGCTGTCCAGGAATCATGCGTCGCAGAACCACCTAAACAGTTCCAATACCTAGTAGAGTTTATGCCATGACGAGTTGCTGCTGTTGTGTGGGCGAAAGGTGGGTCTTTGCGTTATTAGGGTGGTTATAACCCTTTTTTTGCAGACAGTGGAATTCGAATCCGGAGCTGCTGTTCTCCCAATTGAACTACGCAGTCAGGCTCTTTTCTGCTTCATTTCTCATTTGACTCATATGGCACATCATCCCCCTTAAGAAAGTCGGGGGCACGAAATCGCTCACCAGGTTTTGTTTCAAACGACATCAACACTCGGCGACCATTTCATTGCAGAAGCACTTATTTTATTATTTATGTACGTTGTACAAACCATAAGGCAATTTTTCTTCAATCCCCACGCCCAGGTAATCCTTTTTCGTTCGGGTACCAATATAACCTTTCTCTTCCCAGTAGTGGAATTCGAACCCATATCTTCCTACGCCAGCAGGCTTATCGCTGCTTCACTGTCCATCTAACTCATGCGTCACAGGATGTATGATACGTATATAGTCCCTTCAATGCATATACCTGTGCCTCCTGACGACAGAATTTGCTTTGCACAAAGGTAGAAAATAAATGTAAAGTATTTCTCATGTAGTGCAAGATATCCAACGCACATAATATATTTTTAAATCTGTCTTTTAGAAGCAGGTGCAACACGTAAAACGAAGAGGAAAGTATAAAAAGGAAAATATTTACTCCTCACAGGAACACTGTGCGTTTTGGAGCACAAAGTGAGGGCAAAATGTTTATTATAGTTAATGTTATCCTTCTAAAAAGGTACTTTTCTTTTGTAACTGTACTTTAAGATAGTAATATAACTCTGGAAAAAATGAAAGTGCGCATTTAGACCCTTGGTGGCAGATCTGTCTGCCTCGTGAAAGAGTAGAAAAGATATGCAAAATCTTTCTCAAGTGGAACATATCGGACAGAAAAGAGATTTTTCAAATTGAACCATTTGAATGAGACAACGAGAGAAATAGAACATAGGCGAAAACTGTGCATTTTAAAAGCAGAAACTTTGCACAGTATGTTCTCATAGTACTCTTAGAAGGATACCTTTGTAAGTAGAAATATGCATTCAGATAGAAAGGTTGTAGTAAAGCACGTAGGAAAAGACATTGCATTTGACTGCAGAAGTAAAACAAGACATCTCTTAGGTGTGTATTAATGATTCCCGTGGGCACCAGTATCACTCGATCTGGTTTCATTGTATTTAGTAAACTTATGCTTTCTTGTGCTACGCAAGAGGTTTAGAAGTGTTACTCTCCAGATGATAACAAAACTAAAGGTACGATGACAAATCAGGACACTAGTTGTCAATACTGTTGCCAACGACTTACCACAGTAATGGCATGTTCCAGCAGTGCACCAAATCCAAAGATCATGCAGTGCTTTTCATTGTACACGTCAAAAGAATGGTAAAATGACGATCATATTCCCGTGACCTAGGCTGAGATTACCGCTTTGCATTTCTGGCTTGTCACTGCTGTGTTGACCAGACGTTTGAAAGCCCGGCTTAAAGCTTTAAAGTTGGCAAATTTCTACTGAGCACGTACAGAATCCTAATAGTAAGGAATGTCTGTTGTCTGCCTTTCATTCACACACTTTTGAAAATCTGTCATCAGCGTGACTATTTTACACTCAAATAGAAGTGCAGCTCTGATTTCATTAGCCTTTTCATACAAACAGTTATCTGTATCAATCTGATCTAGAATCTACCAGCTGTGTGCAGAGTGTGTCAAATGATCGTGACTGGTTATCCATAGATGTTCACCTTTATATTCTTCGTACACTATAAATTAATAACTAAATTGAATTTAATTGATCCATCAAATTCCTTGTAGGAAGTTTCGTTGGCAGGCAGTGCATTGGTTCATAAAGAATGCGTGAAAGCATCGTAAATATTTGAATCTGAAAAACTAAATAAGAGGAACAGTTTCAAGGATAATGTGAACACCAATAGGAAGGAACGAATTTAATTCCAGAAAAGAAATTCTGAATAAATAAAAGTAGTTACAGAAACAGAAGTAAATGAAGAAGAAATTGAAAGATTATACTCCAAATAAGAGTGGAAATATAGGAAATCAACAATTAATCGCGAGTATACGAGAAAGAGCGATTACAGAAACAATCCCTAGTAGACCTCCAGCAAAAACGTGTGATAGGGAACCACTAAAACAGAGAAGAGGGACAAAATCTCACTGGACAAGAAAAATACTAGACTGTTTGGAATGGATGCAAGTACGAGTAGATTTTGTTCAACAGATAGTTATGTAAGAAAGATTAATACAGCATTATTACTCTTAATTCTCTGCTCATGCATTCATGCAGAAAGGCACTCATTTCTCTTCACTAACAATATCTTGTTCCGTTGACTATATTTGCAGGGAATCGAAATCTTCGAAAGTCTCTGGGCTCAAATTCCATTCATGGGTAATCGAAGTAAACAGTGATGCCCCCCTCGTCGTTGTTTGGAGAATGAAATTGGCTAAGGATCAATTAAATCAACCGTAGTTAATCACTGCGGAGATTTAACAGCATCCCTAAGACCACCATAGAAACCTCTGGAGAAAAGTTTACTGCAGGTACACTTAGGTGTTTCCAAAGTTATGTCCACTGAGGCAACATCGTTCCTTTTCAAACTAATTTTACTGACTGGGTTTACTCTTTCAGAGGAGTTTCTTTAGATCTGAACATCCATCATTTCCCATCGAGTTAAGTTCATTTCTTGTTATTCTCTCTCCCCAGGAGCTAACAGCTAACATATTGTAACATTTCGTTCAAAGACTTTTTCCTGAGTTTCTTTTACACGGGCGAATGCATTTCAGGATTCAAATACTGCCTATAAGTATTTTTCGTTTATCTTTCTACTATTCTATAATCTGTTATTCGTAATGTATGGTGAGACAAATTTTCCAAAGTTAAATCATAATATCTCTGATATGACATATTTACCTCCATATAAGGTAATGCATTATGGACTTAAATGAGCTTAGCATTTGCGGGCAGCATGCAATTTCTAGAGGTTATTCGACAAATTTAGCATTTACTATCAAGCCTATAATGCAGTTGTTAAATATAGCACATCGTTCTGATTATTCTACACGCAAATCTACCTTTCTGGCGTGCAATAAACGTCGAATAAATTGTGGTAACGGAGCACATCGGGTTGGCTTTACACAAGTAACACTGTGAATGAATGGGCGGGTCTGTGGCTGGGGATAACTCAAGGTTCTGAACGGCTTTCATAGGATTGTAGACTGCACTCCTGGCGATCACTTGTGTTTCTTTGCTGAGCAATGGGTCGGCTTCGGTTTCCGATTTCGAACCTAGTGAGACTGTGAAGCACGACGTTTAGGTGCCAGTATCTCGACCTCCGTCAACAGGGTTAACTGCTCCCGTCCTGTGGTGTCACGAGTCTAGCATGACTAGCTCAACAGGGTCGAATACTCAGTGAAATATCACACGTAGGACAGCCATGCGTTATCGACGCCGATGATGCTCGTCATGTGTGCCGTCCCATAACACGGTCGCGATGCACCGTGACCTAAGTAACCACCCAGCGAACGCCCTTACGGGTACGTGGTATACAAGAAACTGGGCTACCCGGGGATAAATCAGCTCCAACACTGAACCACCTGCATGTTGAAATCTGTCTTCTTGTCAGATAAATCCGGTTTCCAACTCCATCTTGCTGATGAGCTTATTTACTCTTCAAGAAATCCACACGAGGCTTTGGCATTAGGATGAACAGTTTGTGACGTATATTCTAAATTAACTTTCCTTTTTAGTTTCTTTCCCTATGTAAATCTTGAGTTTATTCTCAGTTATACTTCACTCTTAACGGAATATCTTTTCTCTCAAACGAATACTGTTGGCAACATAATTGAGGTTGAATGAACGTGACGTATGCCTGAGATAAGATAAAAACGAGAGATAAAAATGACGACGAAACTGTTGCAAGTTGAGCGTTGTGTTAAGAGCTGTGTGGTGTGTGGAGAGTTTAATGCGAAGTACTATGTGATGTTATGATTTGTTGTGAAAGTGCTACATCCTGAATAAAGCATCTTTTCCGTAAGTTTGACTTCTGTTGTTTACATGTTTCGTCTGGCCGTTAAGGTTTAATCTAGGAACTATTTCATCTTATGGTTATGTTTTTAAAAATAACGTAGAAGTACGAAAAGACTTCTACGTCATAAGTTTTTTTTCCTAGGCTGGTGGTTTGTATTATTTAGGGACTGTTTTCGTGGCATGACCTGGGTCCCACTGATAAGACTGAATCAACGTCTCAACGGAACAGTCTACTGTTCTATCTACTGTTCTTGCTCTATATTTCATAACGACAGTGCATTGAGAAAACTACAGCGTATGAACAATATAACGCTCCATGTTACCATACCTAGAAGGTTACATATATGTTTTAGGAACATGTCAATCACTTCTTCGTCCTCCTATTGCCGCCCAGCTCACCGGAACACAATCGAGTCGTGCATATTTTGGACCTACTGAAAAAGGAGATTTGATGCTACTATCCTCCATCTGGTAATGTATATGCATTACAAGCCACATTATGGAGCGCATGGGTAACACTACAGCAGGACACTCAGCAACACTTTATGGAGTCCATGTCAAGACGTGTATGGGCTGTATTACGAGCAAAACGTGCCCCACGAGGTATTATTTAGGCGTTGCTATTTCAAAGCCAACGCAGAGTGTGTATCTCAACCGTTTACGCGTACGGCTTTTAGAGCAGGAATCCTGTTATGTAAGACAGAGGATGGTCAGAATCTCTGAAGAGGACGTCTTGGTCCTTTCGGAACCCCAATATTTTCTTGGTCACAAAATTGAAGAGATGAATAAGGCAAGACGATTTCACATTTCCAGAAAAGAAATTTACGTGATCAAGCAGCGCATAGATGAGGAGCACACAGAAGCTGTTGCAGATACATTAAAAGAAGAGTAGCCAACCGTACATCAGTGTTATCAAGAAGATTAGTACAGTGGTTGGATGACAATCTAATTCAACTTAAAGAACGGTCGCCAAAGCTATTGATGTGTTTCATTTAGTCGACCGCCTGAAATATCATACGAGCCATACTTTTCTTTTAGCTCATGTGTAAGCTCTGTGTGCGCAAGTGTTGCCCCATCACCAAACGGAATGAAATACGACAAGCCGCAAGCTATGTATTAAGAAAGATCTAACTCCGTAACAACATTCTTTAAGCATCAAATCCTCTAGGGCATTTTTGGCTCGGTTTAATTTCCTTGTAACGCTCCCTGATTTATGACATAATCTAGTGTCACCCTTTTTAGGGTCTGCTAAGGAATAGGGAAGTAACTGATATCATGTATGAGAGTAATACAGTACGCCATATCGTTATTTGCCAGACGGTTTCTTACAGCACAGTGGTCAGTTTTTTTGTTTTTGTTTTTTAAAGCAACTTATCAGAAGATCTCTAGCTAAACAGATTTTCACCAAACTTAATGAATTTGTTCCAGTTGATTTTTCTGATTTAAACGATCAGTAGTTTTGTTTTCAACTAAACAGAGCGACTTCGACTGCATGTTCTGGAACACACTGGCTCCATATAAGCACACAAGACAAAACATTAGTCACCTGCATTATAGTCTTCACATCCCAGTAGATGTCTCGTTTGTAGTAACGCAACACTATATTTTCGCATATTAGTTTGCATTTGCTGTGTTGTGTCGTCATTCCCAGCGAAGTGTTGCACGCTGTTCCTTCTGTGAATCATGTCAGAAGCAAAATCGTGACTGAGTGGCAAAAGGGAGTCATTGCATTTGTGTGGGCTAAAGGCTATGATGTTCTGAAGGAAGTAGCCACAATTAGCTAATTTTTTGACAGGTAGTGCTCGCAGACAGATACTATTGACAAATATCACGCCTAGTGACTGCAAATCGAGTTAAATCCACACCGGAATTGCTACAGAAAATCAATAAAGTGCCACATCAGCCTACTTCGGAAAAAACTATGCGAAGAGAATTGTATTCCATGCATATTTGGAGATGAGTATCTCTGGAAGGATCCTGCTAACAGCTGCACATAAAAAGCAGACCAGCTGCAATGGGTTACGTGCTATAGACATTGGGCTGAGGATGACTGGAAAATTAATTTTCAGTCAGATGAATCGCGTTTTTTTTTCTGTATTCAAACTATACAAGGCATAGAATGCATCGCAAGAGCAACGAAACCGATCCGTAGGCAGTAAACCTTCCGTACGAATTGATATGCTTTATTTACTATGTATAGGCCCGTTTATTGATGTATCAACCCTTTCAAATCAGGCAGGCGGTAAATAGATTCTACATGATCAGTGCTGCCTTTTATATATTATTTAAAGGTCAAACACAGTACAGACATTCTGATGTTCCAGTAAGACAAGTACCGGGCTAAAACTATTTGTAACTGGTACAAGGAGTATGAGCTAACACTGGGGCACCTGGGCTATCTCAAAGTCATTGGATTTAAATCCCATTGAAAACCTTTGGGACTGGCTGAAACAGAAGGGGAAATACCGAAACAGGTATCCACGTTACCTAACCCAATTGCGAGTCCTGTTGTTGGAGGAGTGTATAAAGTTTTATGTTTTGACATGCTGTAGTTTAAACGCTTACTTAGCTAGCTAATGTTTGCAAAGATCTTTGTAGATATAACTTCGTTGATCATGTATTCAAAATTCTTGAATAATTAAGTAACTACTAACGGCCAGAGAAACAATGAGAAAAAAAGACTTGCGTGTAATGTTAACTTCTTCCTTTATTCGTTTCACTCACGGGAAGTTCAAAGGAACATCAATATAAAAATTCCCTGACACCGTAAAACTCGATGGCATGAATACAAATCGTACAGCATTAATAGTTATTCGTCGATCACATAAATATCAAACACGCCTTAATCTTCTTCTCAATATCAAAGCTTCAAAAACTGCTCGCAGTCTCCTTACAACTCCCCACACTCTGTGCACTCAACTTCATCATTTTATGTTGACTCATTCTGATTCACTGTAAGCATCGCCAGAATGTAAGCTGTTCAGTGAAGTAATGTACCGTTCAGTAAGAAAATGCTTAACCCAAAAATAACAGAATTTGCATAAGAGAACAGAAACACAGAAGGAAGGATAGAGATGTACACCACAAGCAGGCTGTAAGTGATGTAGACCATACACACTACACAGATCAACCAAACCATTAAAACCACCAACCTAATATGATGTCGGTCTTCCTCTCGCTGCCAAAAGAGCTCTCACTCAATGAGGCATAGATTCAACGAAATATTGGTAGGTGTCTCTTGATACTTGGTACCATGATTTCAACAAAAGATCCCGCAGTTCCCGTAAATTACGTGGTTGGGGTGAAGCTGCTCATACAGTTTCTCCAACTCAGACCACAAATGCTCGATAGGATTCATGTCCAGCGCATTTGGGGGCCATAGCAATAAATGGAATTCCTCTTCATGTTCTTGGAACCATTCTTGAACCTTCTTCGCAGTGTGACATGGAGCATTGTCTTGTTGAAAGACGCCATCTGCTCCATTGAATACAGTCGCCATAAAGAGGTGTACTTAGTCAGCCACGATGTTCAGGTAAGTGACAGCTGTCAACGTTCGCTCTGCAGGGATAATGAGTCCCAAGAGTTTCCCAAGAAAAATATATTGCCCAGACCATCACACTCCCTCCAGCCACCTGGATCCGTCCCACAGTGCATCCAGATGAGAAGCCTTCCTTGAGTAAACGTCATACATGAGCTCGTCTGTCGACATAGTGTAACAGAAAACGGGATTCATCTGACCATGAGACCTCTTCCAGTCTTCTATGGTCCAATGTGGATGATTACGTGCCCACTGCAAGCGTTGACAACGGTGAACGGCTGTGAGCATAGGCACACGAAAGGGTTTGCAGCTGCAGTGACTCATATCCAAGAGCGCACGATGAACTGTGTATTCGAACACATTGGACCATTCATCACAATTCAAATTATGGGTAAAGTCAGCCACAGTAGCCCTTTTGTTACTGCGGACAAGACGAGATAGCTTGAGCTGACATCTGGCTTCAATGAGGCGTGTCCTGCCCGCGTCTTGTCGACCTATCGAAGTGTCACCTGTTTCGGATAATCTTTATTGGTACTAACTACTGCATAGCGTGAACAGCTTACTGGTGTCGCTGTTTCGGAGATGCTCTTACCAAGACGTCTTGCCAAAACGATTTTGCTTTTGTCGAAATCAGATAAATCCTTTGCTTTTCCCATGTTGAGACGAAATGAGATACTGACAGAGAGCTCCGGCCCACGTATTATATATATATATATATATATTTCGCGACTTTGAAACGTGACGCAGATTGGCTGCACGCATGCGTACTTGCATAACACAAAGCTGGTTTTAATGTTTTGGCCTTGATCGGTGTATTCAATAACTGTTGGCGATCATGCCTAACAGGATTTCTGCTGTAATTCAGATGAAGGGACATGTTGCATAGTTATCAGCTGAGAAATTGCTGAGATGACTAATTTGTTTCTCCTGTGAGCTGCTTATTTTTGGCAATAGCCTTCCCATATGAAAGCATAAAATTCCATAAACGGAAACAAGAAGAACGAAACAAAATTCTAAGGTTAGCGCATAATTTAACAAAGGGCTCAAATCTAACATCTCAAAGGCATTTTTTTAACTTCTCAGTCAGTAATTTTCGAATGAAAAATCGAATTTTGCACCTCTTACCGGAAAATTATTTCTTCTGAAAATGCATGGAAAGTCATGGTGCGGGTACAGCACCATGACTTTCCATGAAGGAAGAAAATCATTCTAAAAGCAAACTTTCTTGAAGAGCAGATGCAGTGCCGAACGCAAACACATTGGGTTACGAAATGTCCGCTTTCGGCGGGTGATATATTTGTCTTCCCCTTCCTCCAGCGGAATGGTGCTGTCCAACAACGTTACATGACATACGTAACATGGCCGGTGTGCCTTGTTTCGTGACAAGGTTCAACCGCGAGTGCACGGGAGACAGGATAGTTGGGTTCAACCAAATGGCCAATGGAGACAGGCTAGTTGGGTTCAACCAAATGGCCATTTAAGACAGGCTAGTTGGGTTCAACCAAATGGCTATTGTAGACAGGTTAGCTGCTGCACATTTTCTGTATGAATTCAAACTCGGATATTCAGCGGATATGGCGGCTGAAGACATTAAAGCTACGTTTGGGTAGGGTACTGCGAATGAGAGCTTTGTGTAAATCAAGAATAATCCAGAAGGTGCAGGTCCTATCGTGAAGTGTATATAAAGTAGTCGGTCGCTTGCTAGTCCAGTGTTCGAATCGGATAATTAATGGACAAAAACACGTGAGAAATACGGCAAAAATATCAAGAGTTCGCAAATTTCTGTAATATTCGGCAGTGTACCCTGAGTTGCTGAACTTTGAGTGTTGTGCTAATATGTGCTTGTGGCTATAGTGGAGTAATTATTTTGGACGGTGAAACGTATGTAATGGACGAGAATACTGTACTGGATATGGACGAAATGAATATTTCGGCAACAGATTGTAGAAATCTGTCAATCAGTGGCAGCCACATGGGATCAATAGCTGACATCACAGAAGCTGTAAGTATCCTAGTTGTATATTAAGTGGTCGGTTTTTTTTTTTTTTTTTTTTGAAATAGTGGAGAATAAATGTAGTGGAGATAAAGTTGTAGCAAAGTGTACCAAATGTAACTTCGAAGTAAAAAGATCAAGCAGGTGTACTTCAAATTTTACAACGCATTTGAAGAAGAAACACGGAGCCGGTTATGTAGAAGAGTACCATGAGTATTTGAAAGAAGTGAAGAAACCACAAAGAACCACTAGCACATCAGGGGAATCACGTAGTAAAGTATTCGAAAGAAAATATTATTCGCAAGAAGAGTTCGACAGGGATGTACGTACATATTTTGTAGATTCCATGATATCCTATAGACGCATTGACAATGTATTTCCACAAAATAATCGAAAAGATGAATGGTGATTCCAAACATCTGAAAATAATGAGTCGCAGATCACTTGGCCGCAAACTTTCTGATTATTGTAAGTAACAAGTGGCAAACATAAAACAAGAGTTAGAAAACACCGAATTCGTTTGCACAACAGTAGATATCTGGTCAGGACGACGAATTTTAGACCTCTTACCGGTATACTGGATTGAGTCACAGACATTATAAAGAGTTTCCAGAGCTTTAGCTTGTCAAAGATTTAAAGGAACGCATAATACTGATAGAATCTATGCAATGCTTCTGCAGATATACAAAGCGTTTGGATTGGATTCTTCTAAAGTAGTGGCTGCAATTACTGACAAGGGAAGCAATTTCCTTAAAGCATTTCTAATATTCGGGATTCCATCGGCAAGCATTGTTAAAGGGTGATGTGGATTGACTTGGAAAACAGTTCAGGTAGTTCCGATTATGATAGGGACGCTGCCTCGACTAGTGATGGTGATGAAGAGCATTTTTCGGCTACACGTATACATCTTGGGGAATGGTTACCCTTGCATTTCAGATGTGCGTCCCATACACTCAGTTTACGTGCAACTACAGATACTCATAAAGTACTAGAAGACCGCAATACCGATCTTTCCAAAATGCATAAACAAGTGATGAAAAGGTTTAATACCTGGAGGAGAGCTGCAAATCGCCCGAAATCTGCAGAAATTATCCAAGCTATTTTAGGTCACACACTTAGTAGGCCGGTGTAACACGGTGGAATAGTTTATACGATGCTATGAAACAACTACGTGTTCTACGTATAAAATACAAGTCAGCTACGTTGCATAAAGCATTGGACAAGGCTTCAGTTATATGGAAGAATATGTTAAATGTACTAGACCCATCGCCGAGGCCCTAGACATCCTCCAAGGTGAAAACGACATTTTGGCATCCTACTTTCAACTTTATTATCATTAAGGCACAAATTACAAACGTTATTGACTGGAGACCTCACGTATTGCCGACCATTAGCCAAAGCTTATTTGGAAGGTCTAGAACAAAGGTTTAAGGAATACTTCACACTGTCATCTCCCTAGGTGGAAAAGGCTACAATAGCAGCTTTATGTCACCCTAGGTTCGGCCAATTTAAATGGCAATCTTGTATTCCTAATTCCTATTATATCAAAATGAAAACATTGCTCATAAATGAATTATCAAAAGAAATTAAATCTCAACATCATCTCGTGGATGCACCTTCTACCAGTTGCCAAGTCAAAGATGATTTTTTTCTGTATTGATTCCAATTCTGAAGATGACAGTGAAAACAAACATCCAACAAAGAAAGCTGAACTCATCTATGCGCATTTCATCCTCGAAGAACCAGGATATTTACGTGCGTTACATAATTATAAAGAGGTAAAACATCTGTTTGTGCAGTATAATACACCTCTGCCCTCCTCAGCGCCCGTCGAACGGTTGTTCTCATACGCTACTATTACCAATTACTGCAAAGCTAATAGACTTTCGGATGAAGTGTTTGAAAAGAGGGTTGTTTTAAAAGCAAACCTTACGTATGAAGACTAAGTCCACAAGTGATTAGGGAATAGGAAAATCCTACCTTATTTTGCGACAAGCTATCTAGATATTCTACTTCTACTTTACAATGAGGATTTGTCATTTCTTTACTTTGTGGTGATTTATAATAGTTGCTCCTTCTTTCTGTTGTACTCGTAGTTCACTTTGTGGTTGCCATATTTTGTAGCAATCAGACCTTTCATCCCTTCCATTTGAAGTGATGTAGTGTCTCAGAATGGTTTCCATTGGCGCTTAATGCACAATTTGTTATTTCTTGACTTTTTTTGTATGCTTCAGTGAATTGTTCTTTGTTGAAGGCTAAGATCACATGCAACGGCATTGATCTTCCTTTCATTTTTGTACTATTCTCTAACCGAAATAAACATCCCATTCGTACTTACTTCATATGTATTATTTCGTTCAAATCACTTTACTTGCGACGAAGACAGGGCAACTACTCATGTCATACACGCACAATCTCCAATATATACATACACGCATTTGAAGTCTAAGGGGTGGAACAATTGTCAAATAACCTACACAACGTGTAAGGGTGTACTGGTTGCTAATTTATTCATGTTGTATTTTTACCTAGAAGTTATTGGTTGATTACCAACATGTAGTTAACCATTACGATTATAATGGGTAACTGCTACATGTCATTACAATTACCCTGTTATTATAATGACCAGTTCACCATTACCATGTATAATGGTAACGCTAAGTTCTTGTTCCCATTACCATTACGCTGTAATATATTACCGATTAATTCAATTAGGATTTTGCCCAACTCTGCTCCTAACTCGTTGGCAGAAGTGTGCCGCTGCAGAGGGTAACTATTTTGAACATCCTTGTAGCTGCTTCCTATTTTTATTAATATTTTTAGGAGCCATATCGTATATAGTGGCCGTGTGCATATTAATGTGTCTCAGTGCACCAGAGTAACACCACAAGAATCATGCACTTCGTTGTCCCTCTTTTGTAGAGGCGAACAGAAGGGACATAAATCCGCAATATAAAGTGCAATGTTAATATCTGCGCAAAAAATAATGAAAAGAGCATTATTGATTCCTTCTTTATTTCCAAGTCCCCCGAAATCATCATGCAACCGAAAATAAATGGCAAATAAAAAAAATTGGACAATGATTCAACCGACACAGTTGCTGAGTGGCCAGTGGCGCTGACTTCCGGCCAGTTTAACGAGTTGGGCCCGGGTAAAAAGCCCAGATGGGCCACGGATAGTGTGTTTGTCACACGACCTTGATTACTTCTCCTTCCTGGAATTGTTAACCCCAAACTAGAGAGAGGCGACATATTATAGCTTTAAATGATGAAGGAGTCGTAAAAGAACTTCGTACGATGAACACATATCCGGCCTCCCCGGTGGCACAGTGGTCTAAGCGATGGCTTCTGATCATTCGTCCAACAGGGGTCCAGGTTCGAATCTTGGTGAGGCATGGATGTGTTTGTCTTACGGCACTGGCTCTCTCTCCCTTCCCTGGAACCAGTGGCCCTAAATTAGGGACGGGCGACTGCTTATAGCCCATTGAGTTGCTTACGGTAGTCGTTAAACCTCCAATCAAAAAAAAAAAAAAAAAGACATATCTCTCTTACCAAACAGCGTCTTCTGGTAAATTAGGGATGAATATGCCAAATTTGAAATTTTTGATAGCTTTTCGTTGAGAAATATTAATTTCAAAATTTGAGGAGATGAATTCAAGATGCATCTCTCCGCAGAATTGGGGACTATGTTTTCTCCTAAACATAACCTTAAGGAAGTCATTTCTGGAACAACAAACGTGGACAGAATAAGCTGGGCACAAGCATAAAACATTGGGGGAACATCACAGAAAGACAAACGTGAGGCGAATGCGACTGTTTGAAACGGCAGCCTTCCTGTTATAAGTCACGCAAGTGATTGCCAAGTATTTCATGGTGCATCAGCCTAGTGATATTAGTCTGCGTCGGGTCGAGTATAAGAACTAATCCTCATAGTATGATAATTTCCCAGGAGAGAGGTCTATCTATATACGGTACATATTCTTCGCACACAACTAGGGATGAAAGGTAATTACGCCAGAGGAGATGTTGCGAAGAATTCCTTGAATGAATTGCCATAAGAAACTTGTAAACGTGTTCAATAGATGTATTCGTCATCAGGCTCCCCGCTTTCTGGGAATAATCGCGTTTATACACCACCCGTTTATAGTTAAACACTAAATTTAGTGTGAAGAACAAACGAAGCAGTAACGACTCCTCAAAAAGTTTTCTTGTGCTCTTGCGTTAAAGTATGCAAACATCAAAACACACTTTGCGGTGATGATTCTCTGACGGAGAAATATGCATTTTTCATCGCACGCTATCAGTACAATGCAGAATATCCCGGTGTACATACGGAATTAGGCCTTTTTCCTATCGTACCACAAAGCACACGTCTAAAAGATTAACAAGAAAGATGACACCGAATTTTCGGGTGTAATAAGCACGTCTTTTGAATCCGTTCTGACGCAAATTAAATTTATCAAAGCTATTCAAAGTCAATGGAACCGGTATGGAAAACAATAGTATCTGACGGAAGAAAGAAGTTTTTTTTCAATCGGGTCTTTAATCCCTCAGATATTGCTGTAAACGGAATCGTGAGCTTACAAACTCTTAGAAACAGAGTTATCGACAAAAATAAGATGTGACTTTACTTCCCTCGGTGGGAAAACCATGCATTATTTTAGGAAGAATGTATTCACAAAAGGTTTATCCGTATGAGCGGTATCGGTCCCAGAAAAAAAAAATTAGTCGAGTTTTCAGGAGCCCAGATTTTCCTACAAATGCATCAGAAGTAGAAATTGCCGCCCCGGTGGTGCAGTGGTCTAGGGAGTTGGCCTCTTATCATTCGTCCGTAAGGGGTCCGGGTTCGAATCCCGGTCAGGCATGGGTGTTGTGTTTGTCTTACGGCGCTGGCTCTCTCCCTTCCCTGGAGCCAGTGACCCTAAATTAGGGACGGGCGACTACTTATAGCCCATTTGAGTTGCTCACGGTGGTCGTTAAACCTCAAAAAAAAAAAAAAAAAAAAAAAAAAAAGTAGAAATTAACACTTATGACCCCTGGTGGCCAAACCATTCTTTACCAAACATTAGAAATTACGTGAAAAATATTTTCCGTCAGGTCTTGTATGCGATACAGGAAGAATTTTTTAAATCGGAGTTTTAGGAGCAGAAAACGTAATTTACAATTGTGCGGTCTAGCGGAAAGTCTATGATTTACTTGAAAATTTTTGAATTTATAGGAAAAACATTTCGCATCAGAAACACTATCAAACAAAGAAGGAATTTTTCAAATCGGACTTTTAGAAGTAGAGATATTGACAAAAATAAGATATACATCTACGCCCCTGGCGTAGAAACCATGCATTACTTCAAGAAGTAAAAGTTCCTAAAATGTTTGTCGACATGAGTAGTATCGGTCCACAAAAGACTTTTTCAATCGAGATTTTAGAAGCTCATATTTTGCTGCAAATACATCAGAAGCGGAAATTAAGACTTACGGCACCTGGTGGCCAAACAATTTTTTACAAACATTTGAAATTACGTGCAAACGGTTTCCCACCAGGAGCTGTATCCGGTTCAGAAAGAATTTTTCAGATCGGAGATTCAGAAGCAGAGATATAGGCGAAAACGCAATTTACCTTTACGCCCCCTAGCTGAAAGTCTATGAATTACTTGAAAATTATGAATTTATAAGAAACACATGTCACACTAGAAACACTATCCAACAAAGAAAGAATTTTTCAAATCGGACTTCTAGAAGTAGAGATATTGACAAAAAGGAGATATACATCTACGCCCCCTGGCGTAGAAACCATGCACTATTTTAAGAAGAAAATGTTTCTAAAAGGTTTGTCGACATGAGTAGTATCGGTCTACAAACGATGTTATTTTCAATCGAGAATTTAGAAGCTCATATTTTGCTGCAAATACATCAGAAGCGGAAATTAAGGTTTATGCCCCCTGGTGGCCAAACCATTTTTTTACAAAAATTAGAAATTATGTGCAAACGATTTCCCATCAGGAGCTGTATCCGATGCAGAAAGAATTTTTCAGATCGGAGATTTATAAGCGGAGATATAGGGGAAAACGGATTTACCTTTACGCCCCCTAGCGGAAAGTCCATGAATTACGTGAAAATTTTGAAATTATATGAAAAACATGCGACACGGAAAACACTATCCAACAAAGAAGGAATTTTTCAAATCGGACTCCTAGAAGTCGAGATATTGACAAAAATAAGATATACATCTACGCCCCCTGGTGTAGAAACCGTGCACTATTATAAAAAGAAAATATTCCGAAAAGGTTTATCGATGTGAGTGGCATCAGTCCACGCAAGAATTTTTTCAATCGATATTTTAGAAGCTCAGATTTCATGGCAAATACATCAGAAGCGAAAATTATCACTTACGTCCCCTGGTGGCCAAAGTATTCATTACCAGAAATTCGAAATTATATGCAAAAAATTGCGCATGAGGAGATGTATCCGCTGAAAAAAAATTCAAATCGGAGTTTTAGAAGAAGAGTTATCGGAAAAAATGCAATTTACTTTTACGCCCCCTAGCGGAAAATCTATGCGTAATTTGAAAAAGAAACTATATCCAAAATAATCTTCGACATAAATAGAATCGAAAGATAAGATTTTTTTCAATCGGATGTTTAGAAGCAAATATGTGGAATGAAACGTATTTTTGAATTCGACATCATCTGCATTTACGCCCTCTAGCGGCGAAATTGTACATCGTTAAAAAAAACGAAATAAAGGATCATCATTCGCATATTTCAAGCTTTCGAATGCAGAAAGAATTTTTCAAATCGGACTAATAGTTGCAGAGATACCGTGGGTACAGACGGACGGACGGACAAACCGATAACAGAAGCACGATCTTTTTTTACAAAAGACATGCTAAAAACGATGGAGGTTAAGAGGCTTGCAAATCAATCATGCAATTACACACATCATCAAAAAAATATTGCACCCAGAAGGACGTGTCTGATTGCAATGCTATTCGGGAGGAAGGTTCCCAGGAACAATAAATGATTAAACATTGAGACTGATATGGGCAATACTTATTGGGCTACACGCCAATAAGTAGGGTCTCTCAGTATGGCTTCGGGCCGCCATGTTTGCTCACACAGCATGCCAGACGTCTCGGCATGGAGTTGTACAAGTTCCTAATGGTGTCATGCAATAAGCCATACCATGCAGCTTGAATCTTCTCATGCAGTTCCTGCAGATTGTGCGGTAGGGGTGGAGTGTGGATAACGCGTCAAATAGCATCCCACATATTTTCAATCGGCGACAGGTCTGGCCATGGCAGAGTGTTAGAGCCTTGAAGGCAAGCTCTCGAGACAGAATCAGTATGCGGACGAGCTTTGTCCTGTTGTAATTGCACATAATTTGTTTAGTACATGGGTAGCATCGAGTTGCAGAACAGATTCGGGCTCCAGTTAACAAACTTATTTCTTGTGCGAAAACGATTTTCTTGAAATATCCAATATGGATAAAAATGTATAAAGAAATGTATCCCCACCTTGCCGTCTTACCGCAAACCATTTTGACTACGTGGAGAGCATGGACTGATGCAGCACTTTTTCTGTTTGCGCAAAATTTGGGATCAGTAAGTAATGTGAACTCGTTAGACAGTGCAGATTCATCTGCCATTTTTTCTGTTAAGATGATGTCTCTGACAACTAGTTTCAAATAGATCTATCAATGATCGAGACACACTTTTCCTGGCTACCAACGAACCCTACAAAACTGGAATTTCGCGGCATTTGATTTAGTGATGCAATAAAACAAAGCTAAAATGTTATTTCCACGAACCTTCCGCAATGTGGTTGAAACATGGAGCGAGGAGGCAACATCTCAGCGTACTATTCGTCGGTGGTTTGAAAAGTTTCTTTCTGGTGACACGATGGAGAAAAAATTAAAGGGAAACGGAGAGCTATAGGTTTCATGAATTGAAGAAACATTATGATTTTATCAACAGTGATGGTTACGGATTCCCACAAAAAGTTCCAGCAATGAAAGCGAAACACTACAAATACTGCCCAGTAACTTCTGTGGACGTAAAGGGAGCATTTTGTTCTATAAAAATGGTTTTGGGTGACAAATTGCTCTATAAAATGGTTTTGGGTGATCAAAAATTACGCTGTATTAAGATATATCGTTTGAGGAACTTTTTGTTTATTAATTATATCAGTTACAACTTATGATTAGTTTTTATGTTTAAGGAAAATATATCAGGTCGGTCGGAAAATAATGGCCCATTTTCTGAGGTGCCACATTCAACTCGAACACAATGTTTGCAGACCAACCCTCTCGCAGCGCCATTCGTACAAGTTGAAGGGTGACTCAGATGCATATACACGCCATAATCGGTTGAGTTGCAGTAGTTGATACTCGTGTGAGAGTGGTCTGTACAACATGCTAGGAAGGAGTGAGTTGCAGGTGATTCTGCTTCATGAGTTCATGTTGTGTCGTAATGCTGCACAAACCTACCGCAATGTGGTTGAAACATGGAGCGAGGAGGCAACATCTCAACGTACTATTCGTCGGTGGTTTTAAAAGTTTCTTTCCGGTGACACGAGTCTAAAAAGATGAGGGGGACCGAGGACGACATTTCGCCATTTGTAACTGTTGGAAAGAGTGCGATGTGTCCGTTCAAAGTTACACATAGAAATATAGATCGCGTTGCTGCGTTAAGCGAACTTATTTGGAAATAAAAAGAAAACTCTCATTCTCACTCAAACGCAAGAAGTCGTGATATGCTTACCTTCAACCTGAGAAAAACTGTTCCCGTGAGAACCGAAACAAAAAGATGAAGTTATATGTGAACGTACTGCGTTTGTGATGTTGTTCCAAAACCAATATAAAATTGGATAGCTTGTGTTTTTAATCTACATTGTTTTAGATGTTATAATACTCAGTGTTTCAGTGATGTGTTGTGAATAAAAGGATTATCTATTTAAAGGTGGTAAGTACTCTTTATGCTTTCAACCATTCGTTCAGTGAGTTTAATAATTCTCTTTCGTTTGTTAAATCCGTCATTTGAGATCAACGCGCGAACCTACTTAGAATTTCTAACAGTAACGACGCTCTGAAGGCAAATGGGGAGGCAAATCCTCGCATCACAACTTGCCAAACAGAACAGTGTCGGTGTCAACCATTTCTCAACATATCCACCAAATTAGTAAGGTCAAGAAGATCGATACGTGGGTCCCATAGGAACTGATGGATCATCCGAAACAACAATGGTTCGAAATGGGCAGTACCTTCTGCTTCGCACCGTAAAGAGTTCCAATTTGATCGCATTGTAACCTGTGATGAAAAGAGACTGCTGTACGACCAACTTCAGCATTCTCGACAATGGCCTAACCATAGTGAACCACCGAAACACTATCCTAAACCATGATTGACGCCAAAGATGATTCTGTTGACAGTGTGGTGGACTTTTCACACAACAGGTTCTTGAATGCTGGTGAAGGCATTTCCTCAGTCACAACTGTGAAGAAACTGACCAAATGGACCAGAAGTTACGTTCCAATAAGCCATCTTCGGTGAACAAGACGGGTCCTACCTTCCTCCATGATAACGCGACGCCACATGTGTCACAAACGACGAAACAGAAACTACACGAACGGAGGTTCGAAACCCTCCCACATTCAGCCTACTCGCCTGACTTGACACCCATCGATTTCCACCTGTTCATGCATTTTAGCAATTACCTGAAGGGCAGGACCTTTAGAAACCGAGAGGAGTCCGAAATTGTATTCCGGGACTTTCTTGCATTCAAGGAGCCAGATTTCTTCCGGTCTGGCATTGAAGCACCTGTCGGTCGCTGGCAGAGGTGTGTAGCGGCTGAAGGCGCCTATTTCGAATAAAACAAGGTTATGTGCTATGAGGTGTCTCTTTCATTTTTACCCTTCCAAATCGGCCATTATTTTCCGAACGACCTGGTATTGCCCTATTTTTCGGATTATAAGTCGATACGGAATATAAGTCGAATGGGTTAAATTTACGAATTTCCTTATCTTCATTCGTCGGTAGGTCGATCCTGTGTACAAGACGAGGTTATGACAAATACAGTTAGTGTTCCGAAATTATGTAACTACGTTTCTAATTTTATTTTAAATACACCAGAGTTGAATAATAATGAAACGCATATAGCGTATGAAATCCGTTTATTTTTGTGGTGTAGTCAGCACAATTATAAACCGACCGCAGTACCGAACCTTGTTCCTCCTGATTCGCACTGCCCAAAGGAGTACAAACTTTCCGCATTTAGAGCGTGGTTCTATAGAGCGGACAACGTATGCAAACCAGACTACCTAAATAATAAAGAAATGTATAATATTTATAGCAAAGGTCTAAAGGCTGGATATAAGACGGATGTTATTTTTATGTTATTTTTTTATGACAGAGCACATAGGACTGTGAGAAATCGTATAATATCTGCAATAGCAAAATCGCCTAATACTACAATAAGATACGCAGGATCCATCACATATATCGCAGGCTTTGCATATTGGTTAAAGAATTTATTACGCAAATACAGCATATTAATAACAATGAAGTCCCCGACCCCGTTATCACATATAATATCAAGTTGCAAGGAGAGACAGTGTGAGAACGAAAGGGCGGGTGTGTACGCTATACCGTTTGTATATCCTGACAACACGTAAAAGATATATATCGGAATGACAAAGCGATCCTTGGATACTAGATGCAAAGAACACGTACGAAGTGTGAACCAGGACATGCAGAATACTGCCCTCGCCAGAGAAGTCATGCATTGCTTGGCCGCTCCTGTATGGAATAATATTAGAAGAATTGCCCCTTACACGAATTGCAAAGAGACTGCCATCAGGGAAACAGTGGAAATCCTATCCAGCAAAGTGGCATGCAATTATATAGTCTCTACTGAACTACCAATGGTTTGGCATGCGTTATTAATAGATGGAAATAATTACGTGATAAAAATTCATGTAATATGCTCGTGATGTCACCCGCGTTATTTTAAAAAATCATCTTCGTTCTGTACATGTTCCAATTCTCTGCATTTCTGTGTCTACCATTGCCTTGAGATGGCCTTCCAGTGGAGTGCGAAAGCTTGGCGAATATTTGTGCTGACTACACCACAAACATAAACGGATTTCATACGCTATATGCGTTTCATTATTATACGGTTCTAATGTTTCAGTAAATATTAAAAGGAAGAGAAAGTGAAAGAAAAAAGTTACATTTCTTAAGATTATTTTTTTCTTACGAACTGACACTACCGTATCCCTTTCCCTCCGACCAAACAGTCAGAGAAGTCGCCGCCCAAAGGTAATAAAGAGAAAAAAAACAAGGTCACACAAGTGTGCCTAATAAGAGTGATGAATGCAGCTTGAGCTACATTTCGCTGCTTTCTCACAGAGTCCAGTTGAAATCAGAGACCAAAAGAGCTTTTAATTTCGATCAGAAACATAAAATAAATTAAGCTAAGCATAACAAATGAAAGCGTAGTTGATTTTCATTCAGTTGAGAGATACAAATGTCAGATTGGCAAAGCGAAAAAAGATTGCCTTCGTTAGTAGTTGTTCATTGCTATTCTTAAAGAGCTCGACTAGCCAAACAACTGCTTGACAGTGATGTGTTTCAGATGAATAATCATTGCGAGATAAGTGAGATGCACCCATTGTGGCTCTGGAGGCTTTTCAAAACCAAAGGTGAATGCTGCCCACGGGGTCTTGAAGAGATAGCGAAGGGGATGCACTTAACATACGATAGCCGCCACTCCAAATCGGTCGCGGCAATTTTAATGTTTCTGTCAAACGGAAATAATAGTTTTAGAAGCTTTTAAACAAGTTCTTATGAACGGAATATTACATTTTCGGAATGGTTTAATAACGTAATATTGCCCTCAGGGTGCTTGGATCACGACCGAATTTAAGGCACACAACATGTTTTCCTAAAAAGTCTATATGCGACTTATACCTTTTTCTAAGTCTATATGCGACTTATACCTTTTTCTAAGTCTATATACGACTTATACGCCGTATCGACTTTCTATAGATAAGTCGATATCGCGTAAAGGTCAAGGCCGTACCTCTGACTGCAAAAGTCTCGGCTTATACTCCAAAAAATACGGTAATTTGTGTGTGGTTCATGAAACTCATATTCGAAACTAGTCTCTGGGTTCAGAGCATTTATTTGAAGATAAACAAACAGAAATTATAAATGCATATTTTCAGTGTTAACTGCATATTTCGCGTGTTTTAACTGCATATTTCGTGTGTTTTAATTGCATACTTGCACACATAGTTTTGCAGCTTTTCAGTGCATATAATTCGATCTCTAATCATAATGCTTTAAGCTACTTCGAAAGCCTTAGTAAAAGTACAAAAGAGAAACAAAATGCTTCAGAGATTAGTAAAAAAATTTTTAATGCATTGTAGCGTTCTTCCGTAAGCTTTCCAGGCTCTGTTCTGAATTCTTTTTTTTTTAATTGACCGAGTGTTTTAGCCGTTTTCAATTTCCGTCAGTTTTAATCTTACCGTAGGCACTAATATTTAATTTCTGGATTAATGCACCTCAAGCTATGGCCATTCATTAATTACCAAGTGATTTTTTCATTTAGGACTGGAAAGCAATTTATAATTTGGCTGCTTCACATTCACTAAAAATTATTAAGAGCATTTTATCAAAAAAGGAAACAAGTTAATGATCAATGCTTCTGCTAACCAAAAATTGCACCACAGTAATTTAATTTAAAATAATGCGTTAATTAGTCTGAATTTCTGTTTGCTTCATCTATAATAAGCTTTCATAAAACTGTGAAGTAATTATCACATTATAAGCTCATCTACACTAGAGAACTCAAATACACTGGCTGTCATAAAATAAGAACATAAATTAAGGTGTTTAGAGAATGTTTTTTAAATCCGCAGTGAATGTTGAAGAACCTAACATAACAGTGGTATTTTAACCCAGCGATGTCATATATGATAAAAAAATTAACATAAAGTACGTTAAATAAGCAAATCAGCTTTAGATCGAAAGGAGGCTGGTGAGAGTGTCTTTTTATTTCGCTTCTAAATTGCAAGAAGAACAAGTCACTTTGAAAGTTTGGGTTTTACTGTTATGCGGACATTATCTAGGCATTTAGGAGAAGAATTAAAAAGAAGAGCCATTGGAAGGCTCGACGCCTGCCAGCCTGTAGTCGAAGTAGCCATGTGTCCAGTGCGAGTCGTTCCATAGACCATGAGCTTTGAGCCACATTCCAAAGAACAAATACGTTATGTAAAAGATTTAGTGATGGAAGACCTTGGGCAACAACTTCAAACGATGACCGTTATCTGAAGCTAAGTTCTTCAAGAAAAAAGACTCACACACCTACCCAACTGCATTCGGATCTTATGGTAGCAACAAGAACTATGGCATCTTTTTCCATTCTACTTAGGGATGGAACAAGAACTATGGTATCTTGTTCCATGCCACTTCTTGAATGTGGTTTTTATGTTAGGAAGCCAGTGTTGTGCAAAGCCCTTTAGGTCATAAAATAGAATGTCTCATTTGGTGTCACAGTCGCGTCAACTGTACTGATGATCACTGGAGTTCTATTCTCTTTTCGGATGAGTCCAGACTTGCTCTCCAGAGCGACTTCACATGAAGACTTATCTGGTGAGTACCGGGGGCATGCCATCAACCTTGAAACATCTTAGAAATGCGGCCCTTGTCGAGGTTGTGTTGTCATGGTTTGAGCAAACATATCTTTTGGACGACCAAACAGATCTCTTCGTGCTTCCAAACTGGCTCTATGAATTCCCATATTTACTGGTATGAGACCTAAGAACACTTTGGTAGGCCTTATTCAGGAGTTATTGGCGACAGTTTTATCATACAGGGCGGTAGTTCACGTCCTCAACGATTCAGGATTATTGACCAATATCTTGAATAGAACACCATCATCCGTATAGAGCGGACAGTCGGTTCTTTTGACTTGAATACTATTGAGCCTGCTTGGGTTGCTTTAGGCAGACCTGCTGCCGTTCAATCCTTCATCAAAATCTGAATGAGCTACAAAGTGCCTTGGTCGCAATCCTGGATCGTTGTACCTCATTCAGATCAAAATCTGAATGACATAAAAAGTGCTATTTCCATGACAGATATTGGACACTCATTGCTGAGCATGAAACCTCGCTGTGAAATATCTATAGTTGTTAGGGTTGACCACACTCTAGATGGACACACTTTGACATGGAGAGGCGGCGCTCCACTCGAACATCACCGGCCCTTTTACGGTCCCATTCTGCCAGTTTTGGTGCAGTCCTGGCACGCACGTTCTACAGCACGCAGAAATCCATATGTACAGAGTCAGCAAGCAATTCATGGTAGTAGGCACCAGTCAAAGCACAAGGGACCCAAGTTCCTGCCAGGTAAACATGCCCAACCCCATACAACAACTTCCACCGGCTTGCACTATGGAGCCCATGTAGAAAGGATCAAGCGCCCCATGTTGTTTGTGCCAAATACGTACTCGACCATCCACAGAGTGGAGTAAAAATGCGACTCCTCAGACCTGGACTCTCTTTTTCCAGTCATCCGACGTCCAACTTGCATGATCTTTGCACCAGGCGAGTCTTTTGCGCCGATGAACTGTGGTCAGGAGATGATGTCGTCGGGATCGTCTGCTGCTATTGCCCATACGTGCAAACGCGTGACACCTGGTCATGACTGGGGTTGACTCTGTTGTATTGGGTAGTCTATTGTTGAACAGTGCTGGGTCTGTTGGCTTGTACGAGTCGTCTGACCCGGCGCTCACCTTTCACATCAACCTTTCTCTGTCGTGTGCAGTTTTACCACCGGGTCGTTTTTTGAGTATTTTGACGCCAGTCCTGATACACTTCAACTACGGCGGCTCGCTAACAACCCACCAGTTCAGCCGTTTGGGAAATCGAAGCACCCACACTCCGAGCTCCCAAAATCTTTCCTTTCTCAAAGTATGATAAATCCTTCCGTATACACATCACGTTCTTAGTTTTACTACCTACTGCTCCACTCACATCCTAATATATAATTTGCTAGAGTCCTCCTCCTCCGTGCCACTTTTTAAGTCGTCATAGCAACAACCGAGAAACAAATGTTTGTGACGTCACGCTTAGCTATTCGTGTAGGTGACGTCACCTAAACGCGCACAGATCAAGAGAAAAATCAGTTTTGTTGTCATAGCAACAAAGAACACAGCTGCTGGTGTGACGTCATCTAACCCAAATCATTCTCACATGACGTCAGATATGCGTTACGTCAGACGGTCAACTCTTTAGAGATACGAAAACTTTACATCAGAAATTTTGGTTCACTATCTGAACCGGTGTTTAGCCATGTGTGTATGGCAACGTTAAGAGTACGCCGATCTGACGACGTCAAGATAAACATATTTCACGGAAAAGAACAGGGGAAATTGATACAGGGTTCACAGTCAGTGTATACGAAAAATGTCGTGTACAAGGAAGTGTTGACGAAATAGGGACTAAAGGTTTTACAGAACACATAACAAACCGCCCGTCATATCAAATTCCATAATCGACTGCTCGGGAAATTTTCAGAAAGCTGTGAGCCAACGTCGACATCTATTGACGTGGAACTCAAAAACTCAATAAATAAATATCAATCATTTCTGTATCATAAATTTTATTTTTCCCGTCATTATTGATGGGCTTTCACCTAGTATTATTATATAAGCTACGTCGGTTGACTAATCACGCCCTCTCAGAAATCACAAAGATTTGGGAAAAGAGATGCAGAAAATGTGTTTCTTAATTGGAATTCCAGTTCAAATTAACCCAAGCACTTTCACTGCAAATTAACCAACGACCATTTCATCTAAACTAATGGTCCGTACTCAGCCTGTTCGCATTGAAAGAATGAAACAATATTTCAGTAATCCGGTCGTTGCAGGGAAATGAGGGTTCTGCTTTTGGTAACATTTCTTGTGTGAAGTGTTCGCGTTAACGCTGTTTGGACATAATCAGAAAGTTCATTTCATTAACAAACGTTCTGATCCTTTTCATCTTTAAAAAACCACTCTATTCTTTTCACCTCGGACGAACTATATTAACGACAGAAAATCTTATTTGTAACTTTCATTTGTTGTTTAAGAATACCTAAAAGGAGCAGCGGAGGTCTGTACAGTAGAGTGCCAGCATAGTTCCTGGTGCTGTTTAGAAAACTGGCTTCCAAAGTTGATCTTCAGATGTGTTTAAATCTCATTATATAATGAGATTTACTATTCTTATTACATATCTCATTCATAATATAAATAGCCAGATCTGTCTGGAACGCTTGACATCACAGCAACGTCTGCATTGTTGCGCCATCACGTATCGATCAATTCGTGTGTGCTCTGGAGATGTCAAAGTGATTGCGTGCTATACAATAACACGCGATCTAATGTCAAAGTGATTGCGTGCTATACAATAACACGCGATCTAATGTCAAAGTGATTCGTGCTATTATATAGCACGAGATCACTTTGAGATGTCAAAGTGATCGCGTGCTAATTTAAAACATTGGATTATCAAGGATTCGAGTTTTATTTATCCGATCTACAAAATTCATAACTTGAGTAATGATTTCTGGTATGTTGGAAAGCGTATTATAATCAATGCATTGCATGATTTTACTAACTTGTTTTTTTTTTTTACGGGGGACTAGGGGCTCGTCAGGCTATTTGCTAGCCTTTTTCCCTGGTTCCCTTGCCACATTACATCGCAACGATTTGATATAAAGAATTTGTCGCAGTGCTTAAAATTATTTAAAACTAAAAGATTATAGTGTTACTTTGGTGCTTTATAATTATTATTTACTTTGGTTATGCTCCCTGTGTTGAGACTTTTGAGGTATTAACTATGAAGTGTTCGCACCTTCTTTTTCTTGTTAGTTTGTGTGACTTAATTTATTTTAGTATGTAACTTTTTGAATATGTCACTTATGTTAGTATATATTTTATCGTGTGTATGTCTTAATAAAGATATGATGTTATTTGTAAAAATCGAATCGTATGGAAATAGTTATACTTTTGAAGTTTTGTAATGGTTATACTTTTGAAGTGCGGGAATTTTTTAGTTACTTTGGTTACATTGCATGCTGCGTGCAACCGTTGATTTCTATGATATAAATAGCTTGAGTTCATTAATTCTGTTTGAGCAATTATATTACTATTGGTATTACTGTATTCTTGGACTTTTGTTGTTTATTATGATTGTAGATGTAGTCCCGGGTGTGTACGGACTGAATTGTGCATTGTTGTGGTGTGGCATGAAATGATAGTTAAAATAAATAAATAAACAATACCCGATCTCGCTACAGAACTTCAAAATTAAATACTTAGACAGACTATTGAAATTTAAAACCAAACCGTTTAAAAACAAATTCGTTACCGTAATCAAACCCCAAGTATTCCCGTGAATCTCTCCTATTAAAGGAAATTTTTCGTCATATGCGTACGGAAAAATGAGAACGGGTTTTTCCGTTAATATAAGAAAGAATTGCGGAAAGGTTTCTGAAAATTCAGAATTTTCAGTGAACACATCTTGGAAACGATAATTTGCCGTCAATATAAAAAAGGAATTGCGGAAAGTTTTCTGAATTTCAAAAATTTCCGTTAGCGCATCCTCAAAACGGTATTTACCGTCAATATAAGAAAGGAATTGCGGAAAGGTTTCTGAATTTGAAAAATTTCCGTTAGCGCATCCTCAAAACGGTATTTACCGTCAATATAAGAACGGAATTGCGGAAAGGTTTCTGAATTTCAGAAATTTCCGTTAGTGCATCTTCAAAACAGTAGTTTAATGTCAATATAAGAAAGGAATTGAGGAAAGGTTAAAGGTATCTGAAAATTCAGAATTCTTCTGACGTACGAAAAATCTGTGAAATGCAGAGTTTTTTCCGTCATTTCACGGAAAAAGTTGTATCAGAAATATGCTTTGTTAATTCAAGAAAGAAATCACTGAAAGTGGGTCGTGAATTCCAAAAACGGTTTTACAGTGTAGCATATTTTGGGAAGTCTTATCGGCAAAATCCATTTTTTAACGTCACCAGTGCACGCTTCTGTACCCTTTATGCTTTCCTTGCAAGCAAACGTCAGTCGTGTTAATCTAACACCAATTTATTCTCCAAAAATTAAGTTTCTGCAGCTATATTAAATAACAGCACCATAGAAACCACGAGCGTTTTAAGAAACATCCTACGGCTCCATAATTTCATCCGGAAACCGTAAGCCGAACCATAAAGTTGAAATAGGGTTTCACAGGAAATTGTTCAATTTGCCATTATTCTTCAGACATATTATCGACGTTTTTCCTCATTGCTGCGCATAATTAGCCCATTCATTTTACTTCTTTGACTCACCTGGTTAAGAGCAAAAAGAGCTGTGGGCACAGTATAGGTGTCAGCAAAAAGGCATTTTTCTTCTCCACAAAATGCCCATGTAACGCAAATAAATCTTGATTTCTCTGGAATTCAGGATAAAATTTCAGCGGATAAAAACAAAAAAAATTGTAGTTCCTTACCTTGACATTGCGGAAGACATCGTTCTTCGAAAAGGTGGCAAAACATTTTTCAAGTTGTAGCTTTCGCTGTGCTAAAGATCTATTACCATGGTGGAGCAATATTTCACAGAAAAGGCGACACCTTAAGTCGCGTCTCACAGGGAAAAGAAAACTAATATTCTTCTCAGACGCCTTCCAGTCAGTTTATTGATCATCATCAGTGGGAACGTCTGTTAGGAGAGGCATCTTTATTTGTTTTACATTTCTGTTGAATTTGCCTCGTTTGTTTAAATTTGTTGAATCGTCATCCATTCACCAAAAATGGTAACTGTCGTTGCGTGACCTCTGTAGACGCCAGATAAAAATCACGCAAGTGTTTACACCGCTGAACCATTACATTATGGCCACCCCCAGCCCAAATGAATGAGTGCGCCTGGAGACCGAACTGTGGCTCAGGTGAAATTCACGCAGCAGTATACATAAAACCAGAGGACCGGCTTTCGGTTAGTAGAGTGTTCAGAGTCAGAATGGGAAAAGCTGCCGATTTATCGATCGGAGTTTGATAAAGGACAAATTGTGATGGCACTGCGCCACGGTACTACGATCTCGGAAACGGTGCAGCTTGTGGGTTGTTCACGTGCTGCTGTAGTGAGTACGTATCAAAAGTGGTGCACAGATGGCCAAACGACGAACAGTCGTCCGCAGCTCAATAATGCCAGAGGGGAGCGAAGACTGTCGCGCATTGTTCACAGCGACCGCAGGGTCACAGTGCGACAAATCACCCGCAGCTACAACAGTGGTGATCAGGGCAATGTGTCACAGCACACAGTTTATCGCAGCCTTCTGCGTATGGGACTGCGTAGCCGAAATCCCAGCAGGGTCCGCACGCTCACTGCACGTCATCGACAATAACACATGGAATGGGCCCAAGATCATCGAGATTGGACCGCGGATGATTGGAAAAAAGTAGCCTGGTCTGACAAATCAAGATTCCTGGTGCATCACATAGACGGCCGAGCGCGGATACGCCGATTACCTACGGAGGCTATGACACCTGGATGCACTGTTAGGCGGAAACAAGCCAGCGGCGGTGTTATCCTGTGGGCGATGTTTTCTTGGGACACTTTCTACCCCATTATCCCAATAGCACAATCCCTGACAGCTGTCAGGCATCTGAACATCGTTGCGGACCAAGTTCACCCATTCGTGGCAACTGTGTTCTTTGCTGGTGATGGTCATTACCAACAGGATAATGCGCCATGCCACACTGCCACAATCGTCAAGGAGTGGTTCGAGGAACATGCTGGTGACTTTCTGTTAATGCCTTGGCCACCAAATTCACCTGACATGAAACCAATTGAACATTTGTGGTTCGACTTGGAAAAGCGGGTTCGCGCTAAATCACCACTATCCCGAAATGCATGGGAACTGGAGGACCTGTTGTTGACATTATGGTACCAGATACCCCAGGATACCTATCACCACCTCATCGAATCGATGCCTTGCCAAGTGGACGCTATTTACCGGGCTAAAAGGGGTCCTACAGCTTATTAGGTAGGTGGTCATAATGTAATGGCTCATCGATGTATTTTGAAAGAACACGAGTTTGGTAATTTTTAGAAAATTAATTTCTTCATTGGCGAGAAACTTCCTCTTATTTGGAACGCTCTGGCCCCTTTCGGGAGGGGTCAACGACCCGTGTGAGAATCTATGGCTATAAAGGAATCGCGAGTCCCACATGTAGCCCGACTGGTTCCAGGAAAAGAAGAGATAGGAGCGGCGCCTATGGGCAAACACATTACCCATGCTTCATCCAGCACTGGAGCCCAGACAGAACTCGTACGATTTGCCCGACACCCGCGCCTCTGACTGCTCAGTCACAGAGACAAAAGGTTTGGCTTAAGCTGGAACTGCATTTGTAGCTTTGCGTTTTGGTTTTTTTATAAATATAATAATAATAGGCATTAACTAATTAATAAAGTACAGTAATTCCATACTCAAAATTATGTGATGCCAAAAAATCTTAGGACGAAATGGAATTTCTTTTTTCAACTCATATAAAGGAAATAGTTTTTACTTGAGCGCAATATTTTGCCATCAAATGCAAATTTCTTCGTGTGCAGATGAAATCGTGTTCTTACGATATTATCAACTAAAGAGGACATCGGAGCTGCGTTTGTTTCCATACCTCATAAGCAGGGGGAGAACTCCTGAACCATATCGAGGAAGAATTTGTGCAGAGATTTGTAATTTTCCTTTGTAGGTGTGTAAGGCGTTCAAAAAAAAAGAAACGTCAATAAAAAAACGGGTTGAAAGCGGATCAAAAATCGCTTGATCTGAACTATTCGACACGCTGAACAGATGACCCTTGACCAATGTATGTGTCTGACGGTGTGTCCTCTCTGCGGCTCTCTGCGGTCCCTTGAACAAGCAACCTTGAATTAGGAACGAGAGATTCCTGTTAGCCTTCGAAATGAACACACACACGCACGCATGCACAACAGTGTTGTTGTCAAGCCACAAAACTTAAACCAAAGCCGTGGCACTTTGTGAAATGATTACTGCTGAATAAATAAGCCCATACACCAAGCAGCCAAAACATTATGACGTCGCGCATCTTCATGTAAATCGAAGCAGCTTCAGGTAAACGACAGCACGTGTGAAGGTCATGATACGGCATAAATAACACATGATACCGTGCTCAATTAATCAGTGTTATTCTTGTTCTTCAGCGGACTTAAAGGGGTTTCACCTAAAATCTCTGCCTTAAGTTTCCAATCGTGAAACTTCTTTACATATTTTCTTCGCAATTAATGTATTTCGAAGGATGAAAATTTGCACATCGATAAAACTAGCTTTATGTTATAGCATGTGATACTTAATACTTGCTAAAACATAACCATAATTACACTATCTACCAACAAGTAATTGGACACCCCTGCAATCGACGATATCTGCGGTCCTGATACACGTCACTGCCGCCACCGTTAAAATCGTGTGGGAAACAACAACGCAACCAGTCGCATGCAAGATGCCACGCAGTTCGGAGCTCTCTGATTTTGAGAAAGGTGTAATCGTCGGGTATCACAGAAATGGCCGATCCATACGTGACATATCCAGCGAGTTGACGTACCCAAAATCGACAGTGGCCTATGTGATTGGCAAGTGAAAGATGAGAGGTGACTGTCGGAATGTGCCCCGACCCAGCAGACCCACAAAACTGGGAGATAGTGACATACGGGTGCTGGCTAGAGAAATTAGGAAGAACCGCACCAAATAGATAGGCCACATCCGCGAGGAGTTTTAACAGGCATCCGGGAGTGTTCTTTCGATGAATACCATCCGTAAGGAATCCCATCTGCTCGGTTATCATGGACGTGCTACCGCCCACAAACCTTTGATCACCAAGTCCAATAGCGCTGCTCGGCTAACGTGGTGCAAAGAACGTCGACAGTGAACCGTTGAACAGTGGAAACAGGTTCTCTGGAGCGACGAATCAAGGTTCACCCTCTACCGTTCGGATGACAGGGTCTGGGTTTGGCGTCTGCCTGGAGAACGCCTCCTGCCGGAATGTATTGTGCCAACTGTGAAGTTCGGCGGCCGTGGAATTATGCTATGGGGGTGTTTCTCCTGGTATGGCACGGGACTCTGGTCGCAATTCCTGGTAGACTCAACGCGGAGACCTATTGCACCATTTTGGATGACCATGCGCTTCCTACGTTGTGGAAGTTTTACGGGGTGGACCCATGTTACTTTCAGGATGACAATGCCACCTGTCATGTTGCGAGGTTTACCATGGCTTGGTATGGTGACAATGGGGTTAATCGAATGGAATGGACTGGCCTGCGCAGAGCCCGGACCTTAACCGTATCTAGCACCTCTGGGACGAGTTGGAGCGTCGACTTAAGGGGTGCCTCCACCGTCCGAAATCGGTGAAGGAACTGACCTGTCTTCTCCAAGCCGAGTGGAAGAAAATACCGCTAGCCGTCATACAACGTCTGGTTGAGAGTATGCCCCGAAGGGTCGCAGCTGTAATCGCCGCTCGTGGAGGCTCCACCAACTATTTAAGGTGAATAAACTTCGTTTTCCTTTGCTATCACAGGTGTCCAATTACTTGTTGGTAGATAGTGTAACTTAAAGTAAGTTTTATCGATGTGCAAATTTTCATTCTAAGGAATACATTAATTGTGAAGGAAATATGTAAAAATGTTTTATCATTGGAAACATAAGGCAGAGATTTTAGGTGGAACCACCTTAAGCGAATTTGACAAAAGCCAAATTGTGATGGTCAGACGACGGGGTGAGAGCATTTCCGAGACAGCAAGGCTTGTGGGCTGCCTAAAGTCAGCCGTGGTTAGTACCTTTGAAAAGTGATCCGAGGAGGGCTGAACAAGAACCGTTGGCATGGTGTGGGTGACCACGGCTCATCAATGCTGGCGCTGGGCAACGCTTTTTTCACAGGTTGGAGTAGCCCGCGAGATCTCTCGACTTGAACTAGATAGAGTACGTTTGGGATCCCATGCGAAGAGCAATTGCTAGCTGGCAGCCCACTACCCGAACGTACCCGGACCTGCGACGCACTTTGGTGGAGGAGTGGTACTGATTGCCCCAAACTCTCATTCACAGCCTTCTAAATAGCATGAGGATCCGTTGTGAGAGCTGTATCACTGTTCGGAGTAATCACGCTCCCTATTAGCTCCTCGAAATTCGCGCCACTTGTTGCATCACTTTGGACTGCGATTCTGTCATGCGCATTCTTCCACCACATGCGGTGATGGCACTCATTTCCTCGATATATGTACACCGATGAGCCATTGTATTATGACCACCTACCTAATAAACTGTAGGAACTCCTTTAGTCCGTAAAACAGCGGCCACTCGGCGAGGCATCGATTAGATGAGGTGGCGATAGGTATCCAGGGATATCTGGTACCATAATATCAACAGCAGGTGATCCAATTCCCGGACATTTTGGGGTGGTGTTGATTTAGTGCGAACCCGCTTTTTCCACGTCGAACCCCAAATGTTCGATTGGGTTCATGTCAGGTGAATCTGGAGGCCAGGGCATTAACAGAAAGTCACATACCAGCATGTTCCTCGAACCACTCCTTGACGATTCTGACATAGCGCATTGTCTTGTTGGTAATGGCCATCACCTGCAGGGAACACAGTTGCCATGAATGGGTGAACTTGGTCCGCAACGATGTTCAGATACTTCGCAGCTGTCAGGTATTGTGTTGTTGGGATAATGGAGTCTAAAGTGCCCCAAGAAAACATCGCCTACAGCATAACACAGCCGCTGGCTTGTTTTCGCCTAACAGTGCATCCAGGTGTCATAGCCTCCGTTGGTAATCGGAGTATTCGCGCTCGGCCGTCTACGTGATGCACCAGGAATCTTGATATGTCAGACCAGGCCACTTTCTTCCAATCATCCACGGTTCAATCTCGATGACCTTGGGCGCATTTCATGCGTTGTTGGTGATGACGTGCAGTGAGCATGGGGACCATGCTGGGTCTTCGTAGTTCCGAGGCTGCGTGCCATCACAATTTGTCCTTTATCAAACTCTCATAAATCGGCAGCTTTTCCCATTCTGACTCCGAACACTACTAACCGAAAGCCGGTTCTCGGGTTGTTAATATACGGCTCTGTGAAATTCCCGTGTGCCACCGTTCAGTCTCCAGGCGCGCGCTCATTTCTCTAGGCTGGAGGAGGTATTATTGGAATGGCTCATTAGTGTAAGTTTGCACCAACTGTCATTATTAAACTCTGTCGTGTGGATTTTGTGTTTATCTCTTTAATTTTCTACATTAGTGTAGGTTAAACTCTTCACTTGATGAGTTTGTAAATGAGTTTTGCAACAGTGAAAACGCACACTACCGGTATAAAGCCTCCGAGTCAGGATGTTGTTTTTGTTCTTTTGCCGCCCTGGTGGCGCAGTGGTCTAAGCGATGGCCTCTGATCATTCATCAGAAAGGGGTCCGGGTTCGAATCCCGGTGAGGCATGGCTGTTGTGTTTGTCTTACGGCACTGGATCTCTCCCTTCCCTGGAACCAGTGACCCTAAATTTGGGACGGGCGACTGCTTATAGCCCATTGAGTTGCTCACGGTGGTCGTTAAACCTCCAATCAAAAAAAAAAAAAATTCTGGTGTATATCCTGAGATTATTGCAATGTAAACAATGTTTTGCACACGCTTCTTCATTTAACAAACGATGAATGTCAGTTATCCTTGCTGCCCCAATAGTTGGTTCCTCGAAGGCTAAGGCTTCTGGGTAATTCTACATGTTGTCACGGGTTCAAATTCCGGCCAGGCATAGGACAGGTGACAGCCTATGTACACTGAAGAGCAATTGAATTAGAGATACCTGTCTAGAAACGTGTAGCACCACCATTCTCCCTGATGACGGCGGCGATTCGTCTCGGCATGGACTCGACAAGACACCGGAAGCGTTGGGAAGCCATACGGATCCACGACCACTGAACAAGCTCCCACTGTTCACGAAGATTTGATGGAGGGGGTTCAGAGCCTCGAACATCTCTCTCGATGGCATCCCAGATGTTCTTGAAGTCAGGTGACCTAACTGGCCAAGAAGGTGAGGTCACGTCAGTGGAGTATTCATCTAACCATTCGGACACAATTCGAGAGCGATGGCACGGTGCATTGTCTTGTTGCAGGATGAGGTCCCCAGTGGGATGTTGAAGACGCACAAACGGGAGCAAATGGTCGTCCAGGATATCCCGGTAACGTTGACCTGTGAGGTAGGATGTCACACCTACCAGGGGTCCCATTTTAGTCCACGTAAACAGTCCCCAGACGAGAATGCCACCCCTAGCAGCTTGAAGAGTACCCTGCTGGCAAGAAGGATCCAATCGCTTCATGTGGTTTGCGCCGTACTCGTATCCTTCCATCCGCATGTTACAACGTGAATTTCGACTCATCAGTCCAGGCAATATTTTTCCACATATCTAGGGTCCAATGGTGATATTCCCGCGCCCATGCTAATCTTTGCACCCTGTAATGTGTGGTCAGCAGCGGTACCCTTGTGGAACGATGATTTCAACAGTTCTGCATCAAATATATAGCTTAACTCTCACCCTGTGCAACATGCCTTTTTCCTCTGCGTTATCTATCTCCATAAATGTTTACTTTATGTGCTGCTCCTGCTCACTGTCAGTGATGCAAACTGAAAAAGCTCTTCGGAGAAGAAATATGGCGTTCAGTGTGAAAACTCTTAAGGAGAAAAACTGAATTTACACAAGAAAATAAAAACTCAAAACGAAGGTTAGAAAGAGGTATACGTCACAGGGGGTTTAGCGATAACCATGAGCAACTCCGAGGGCTTTTAGCAGTCACACGTCCCTAATTTGGGGTCACTGGTTCCGGGGAGTGGAGAGAGGCAGTGCCGTAAGACATGCATACCAATCACATGGCATCCAAGACCCGAGACCGGACGATTCGTCAAAGTTCAGCGCTTAAACCAATGCGTGTCGTTCCGGTGGAGTAGAGGTCAAAGAGCTGGCTTCTGGCCATTCTTCTGAGATGGGTCCGGGTTCGAATACCGGTGAAGCATGGATATTGTATTTGTCTTACGGCACTGGCTTTTTCCTGGAACCAGCGTCCCCAAATTAGGGACGAACGACTGCTTATAGCCTATAGAGTTGCTCTCGGCAGTCGTTATATCCCGAAACAAACATACAAAAAAGTAGCCACCGGGGCAGCGTTTAATTTCTTCAAATATGGTAAAGTGAAAACTTTAAAGTTCCATGAAATATACAAGAATTAATAATACAACAGGTTATGTTACATGGTAGCATTTATTGAATATGTATATTACAGGCAACTGCTAGCTAAAAAACAAAAATTATCATTACCACTGTACTGCTAGCTATTTGAAAAAACTAAAATTTTATTATAATTACCGTCGTACTGCTAGCTAAAAAAGCAAAATCGAAACCGCAAAACTTGTGATTAAAAACTTACGCAAAGTAAATTTGCTTCTTCTGCAGCATCTACTTTGATGATAATTAGCGGCTTCCAGCATAAATTTTTTCGTCAGGTTTGTCCAAAATCTCAGTGAATTCCGAGCAGCCTTCTTTTCAAAATTCAACCATACTTGAAGTTCGGCTGCTCCTCTTAACCATAAGAATTACATCCCTGAACCACAATTTATCCATCACCCTAAGTATCCTCTGACGACAAGCATTGCTAGCAGAAACTGACATGAGCAGATGATATCAATTTCAACATCTCTTTGTGTTCCCTTCTTTTTCTCATTTCGGATAACAAGTCGACCACAGCCGCCCAGATGGCGCAGTGGTTTAAGCGCTGGCTTATGACCATTCGTCCGAGAAAGGTCCGGGTTCGAATCTTGGTGAGGCATGTATGTTGTGTTTTTCTTACGACACGGGCTCTCTCCCTTCCCTGGAACCAGTGGCCCTAAATTAGGGACGGGCAACTGCTTATAGCCCATTGAGTTGTGCACGGTGGTCGTTAAACATCCAATCAAAAAATAATGTACCGAATGTTAAGATACAGTAGCCTTTTTTTTTTGTTTTATTGAACTTTGAATGACCACCGTGAGCAACTCAATGGGCTATAAGCAATCTCCCGTCTGTAATTTAGGGCCACTGGTTCCCGGGAAGGAGAGAACCAAACACAAAGACAAACACAACATCCATGCATCGCCGCCCCGGTGGCGCAGTGGTCTAAGCGATGGCCTCTGATCATTCGTCCGAAAGGGGTCCGGGTTCGAATCCCGGTCAGGCATGGTTGTTGTGGTTGTCTTACGGCACTGGCTCTCTCCCTTCCCTGGAATCAGTGACCCTAAATTAGGGACGGGCGACTGCTTATAGCCCATTGAGTTGCTCACGGTGGTCGTTAAACCTCCAATCAAAAAAAAAAAAAAATCCATGCATCACTGATTCGAACCTGGACCCATCTCGGACGAATGATCAGAAGCCAACGCTTTACCGGAATTGCGCACACCTTTGTAATCCGTATAACGTTTATCAATATCCAAGCTAAAGTTGAATAATTCGGAAATTTAGGCCTTCAACACGAATTGTCCAACAGCGAAAAAAGATTTTTGAAAGCAAAAGCATTATTTAATAATAAAAGTTAAAATAAAGTGTGCTTATTTTTTATTATTTGCCAGCTTTGCCTCATCGATGAAACCGTTTTAACAATTTCCTGTTACTATTTAGCGCAAATTTTGAAAAAAAGTACGTGCTTATAGTATAACTACACTATATTGTCAAACGTTTTCGGACACCACCAAATATTTGCATAAGTTCAAAGAAAGGCTGCGCAGAAAGGTGTGCTCTGAGTGGGAAGGTAGGTAATAAAGCTAAAAGCTAAGATGTTCTGTCGTGTAATCAGTAATTTTGGGGATATGCCGCGTGGACGTTGACTTTCCCAGTTTCAGCGTTGGCTGGTCATAGGATGTCGTTTGAGTAACCTTTCCATACGGAGCATTACAGCTAAACTAAACATACCAATTTCGACTGTAAGTGATGTCCTGAAGAGATGGAAGCAGGACGGTGCGGAAAACCACGTTCAGAAAAACACGTTCAGAAAGGCCACACAAACTGAGGGAACGTGACAGAAGATCAATACTAAGAAATCCCGTTCTTCCTCGCCGTTTCCATCACTGTTGAAGTAGGAAATGCTTGTAATGGCTCGGTTAGTACCATAACTTTGTGCAGATGTGACGGAACGTGACAGTACCATAACTGTGTGCAGAACTAACGGAATGTGACAGAAGAGCAATACTAAGAATTGTTAAGAAACCCCGTTCTTCCTCTGCAGTTTCCATCGCTGCTGAAGTATGAAATGCTTGTAATGGCTCGGTTAGTACCATAACTGTGTGCATAATGTGGGCTATTGTGGTAGCGTATTGGCACACAAGCCACACATCACTACCGTGAATGCGAAGCGTCTTTTAGAGTGGTGTCTCCCGTCGTTCCTGGACTGTGGGAGACTGGAAAGCTGTTCTTTGGAGTGATTAGTCACGCTTTTCATTCTTTCAATCTGATGGGCGTACTTGGATTTGGCGACAGTCCAGCGAACTATTTTCGTCGGACTGTGTTCTTCCAACTGTAAAGTTTTGCGGAGACTCCCTCATGGTATGGAGTAATTTTTCGTGGATGGAACTCGCCCCGTTGCTTCTTATATAACAAACTATGAACTCTGAAGTGTACCTTGACGTTCTGGATGATTCTGCCCTACCAACAATGTGGCAGTATTATGGAAATGGCAGTTGTCTCTTCCAACATGATCGAGATCTCTGCCACACTGCACGGTGAGTGTGCAGGACTGGTTTCTTGAAAACGAGGTGGAATTATTAGACTGGCCTGCTCGGAGTCCTGATCTTAATCCCATAGAACACCTCTGCGATGAACTGGATCGACGGATACGAAATCGACCACAAAGGACATCTTCGTTCTCCACTCTGACAGCAGCTTTGCAGGACGAATAGTGAGTCATTTCTGTAGAGGCCTGCTGGAAATTGGTTGATAGTATGCCTCGACGTTTTGCCGCTCTCATAGAAACAAAAGTTGGACAGATTAACTACTAATTGCGATAATAAAGCCATTTGTCCCAAAACATGTGGTGTCCGAATACTTTTCATAGCATAGTGTATATCCGTCCGTCTCTCTGTGTACACCGTACCTCTGCACCTGTTAATCAGATTTTAAAACTTTTTTTAGCATTGAGAGGCCTGAAATGTAAGAACGATGACCCTTGCGTATCGGTCTTTCTTCGACACATAACGGCGCCGCTCCAGGGCATAAATGCCGATACTACCAAATTCGAAATGCATTTTATTTGTTCTAAATATTCGATTTTACAAATTCTGGAGTTTAGTCTTCAAGACCTAGTTCTGTTTCGGAATCCTATAGTATGTTTACCATCTTTCACGCTGTTCAATATACATTAGATTCCCGTTAATCGGGACACATCGGGATACAACTCTTTGGCCCAGTTGGGCCAAGGGGTTGTAGCCCCGGTGCGGTTTCCCGAATAATGCGAAGCTTTATACTAAAGAGCTAATTTGAGATGTACTTCAAGAATTCTCCCAAATAAACGGCTGCCCCCGATTAACCGATGGCCTAATTAAACGGAATCTACTATACTTTCTACAGCAGCTTCTTCCGGAGAATAAAGACCACTGTCAGCATCGTGTATGATCTGTGTATTGTTGATGTCTGTGTAATGAAATTTGTTTGATCGTCCTGTTATTTTCTAGCTCAGCATTTTTGCTGCAAATCTTTGATCCGAAGACAAGAAATGTTATCTGTGCACTCCTCGTAAATTTAAACAAACATGAGAATGTAAATATATGTGAGGTATATATCTAAATCAACCTTCCTTTTTGAGTTTCTGTTCTTATGTAAATTGGTAACTTTGTTATATTTCTTTCTTAACCGAAAACTTGAGAACACTTGCTAGCCACAAACTTCTTGCAATAGGAAAAGAATTAATACCAAGTTGGCCTACTTTTTGCTGCTATCACAGCAGCAAAAGGTAGGCCAACTCTGCTGGGAAGGCTTTCTACTCGATTTCGGTATATCGCTGTGGGAATTGCCTTCCATTCTGAAATAAGAGCATTAGTCAGATCTGTCAATGATGACGGGCTGTTCATCCAGGTTCGCAGTCGGCGTTTCAATTTATCCCAAATGTGTTCCATGGAGCTGCGATCTCAGCTCTGAGCAGACCATTCAAGTTCTTCCTCACCCATCTCACGAAACAATTCCTGTGCGGACTTCGAATTGTGGACGGGCTTACTGTACAGTTGGTAAAGGAAGGGGCCTTCATCAAACTCTTGAAATAATATTGGAAGCACGGAACTGTAGATAATGTCATTATAAGACGGCAGCGTTAAGATTCCAGGGCTCTGAAACTAGGTGGCTTAGTCCAAAGCGTGAAAAACAGCTCCAGACCATGGTGCCTACTCCACCAAATTTCACAATTGGCACAGCACAATAGGTCAAGTAGCTTTTGCCTGGCATTCTCCACACCCAGAGTCGTCTATCGGACTGCCAGATGATGAAGATTGATTCATCACTCCAGAGAAGGTGTTTCCATTGCTCCAGAGTCCACTGATGCTGAGCTTGACACCACTCCAATCGACGCTTAGCTTTGATCTTGCTGATGTTACTGCTTGTGTGTGGATGCTCGGCCATGGAGGCCCATTCGCTTCAGCTCTCGAAGAACCGTTATGGTTCTGTTATCGCTTCTTCCAGAGGCATTTTGGAGTTCGGCGGTGAGTGTTGCAACTTAGAACAGGCGATTTCGTCGGACCACTCACTTCAGCGGTCCCGCTCTGTCATTTTACGTAACCTAACAGGTCGCGATTGTACAGTTGCTGCTTCTAGGCGGTTCCAACTTCACAATAACATCCCTTACAGTTGATAGGGGCAACTGTAGCAGTGCAAATGTTCTCCGAACTGACTTGTTGCCAAAATGGTATCCTATGACCATGCAGCGCTAAAAAGCCATTGAGCTCTCCGTACGGCCCATTCCACTGTTCATGTTCGTCTGTTATGTTTGCCTGGTCACGTGTCTTTTTTTATACCTATTTGGGCCATTACTGTGACGTACGCCGATGAGCCATTATATTATCACCACCTACCTAATGTGCTGTAGGACACCCTTTAGCCTGCAAAACAGCAGCCATTCGGTAAGGTAGCGATTCTATGAGGTGGCGATACATCTCCTGGGGTATCTGGGACCATAATGTCAACAGCAGGCTCTCTAGTTCTCATACATTTCGCGCTGGTGGGGATTTAGCGCGAACCCGCTTTTCCAAGTTGAACCACAAATGTTCGATTGGGTTCATGTCAGGTGAATTTGGAGGCCAGGACATTAACAGAAAGTCACCAGCATGTTCCTCGAACCACTCCTTGACAATTCTGTTAGTATGGCATGGGGCATTGTCCTGTTGGTAATAGCCATCACCAGCAGAGAACACAGTTGCCATGAATGGGTGAATTTGTTCCGCAACGACGTTCAGATACCTGATAGCTGTCAGGGATTGTGCTATCGGGATAATATGGCCTAAAGTATCCCAAGAAAACATCGCCCACAGCATCACACCGCCGTAGCCGGCCTGTTTCCGCGGTACAGTGCATCCAGTGCCATAGCCTCCGTTGGTAATCAGCGTATCCGCGCTCGGCCGTCTAAGTGATGTACCAGTAATCTTGATTCTTCAGACCAGGCCACTTTCTTCCAATCATCCATGGTCCAATCTATCATGATCTTGGGCCGATTTCGTGCGTTGTCGGCGACGACGTGCAGTGAGCATGGGGACCCGTCTGGGTCTTTGACTACGCAGATCCGTGCTGCAGAAAGCTGCGAGGAACTATGTGCTGGGACACATTGCCCTGATCCCCACTCTTGTATCTGTGGGTGATTTACATTGCCCTGATCACCACTGTTGTATCTGGGGGTGATTTATCTAACTGTGGCCCTGCGGTCGCTATGAACAATGCGCGACAGTCTCTGCTCCCCCTCTAGCATCAGTGAGCGGCGGACGACACATAGCTGGACGACGGTTTGTCGTTTGGTCGTCTGTGCACCACTTTTGATACGTTCACTACAGCGGCACGTGAACAACCCACAAGCAGCCCCATTTCTGATATCGTAGTTCCGAGGCGCCGCCCCGTGCCATCCCAGTTTGTCCTTTATCAAACTCCGATAAATCGGCAGCTTTTCCCATTCTGACTCCGAACACTCTAATAACCGAAAGCAGGTCCTCGGGTTGTATATATACTGCTCTGTGAACTTCAGCTGCGCGACCGTTCGGTCTCCAGGCGCGCTCATTTCTCTAGGCTGGGGGTGGTCATAATGTACTGACTCATCGGTGTATATGTGCAAATCTAGTTCTCAAAAGGGGTGTCCAGATACTTTTGATAATATTGCGTGCGTCTCGTGCATGTTCTGTACCCCTCCCTTCCATTTGCTGCAACGAATTAGGGACGGGCTACCTCCTATATCTGTAGATGCTCATGGAGCTTGTTAAACCGGTAACAAAAGATGCTCTTAGCTACGAGCGGAATTCCGCGACGAATGGGGCTTCTTAAGAAAGTTATAAGGGATTAAACATTTACGGAGCAATAAGCTGTTGCTCGGGTTTCACTTTCACCTTCTATAAAATTCATGTTCTTAACAGGATTTATCGCCTTTCAACTTGAAATTAATGGACTGCATATTTCATGCCGAAAACTTGTCCTACAGTACATTAGGAAAAGCTTGGAAAATAAATTTTGCCGCAGCTAGAGATGGAGGCGGCGATTTATTGTCCTCAAATAAGAGGGTATTTGACTTATTTGCTTTCTGATTAAAATAGAAATCTCCGAACAGTAATATGAAAAAGAGAAAGAATAAAGAAATGAAGAAACAATTTGTCTTGACATTAGTCTCAAAAACTAAAATCGTTAAATTGCTCAAATGGCGCGTCAAAATAACCCTTTTGAAGAGAGTAAATTTTGAGTTGTGTTCTCAAGTTTGAAATCTCAATGTGATGGAGTCACGAGACCAGATCTAGAAATGCTTCCAACATCACAAAAGTAAATACATATTGCTTAATCTGACATTCCAATATCTATCACTGTTCAGTCTCTCTTGAGACGGTGTGTTCAGTCGTGGAGCATACATGTGGGAATCTATATTTACGGCAAATTACTATGAAATTCTGTGATATCTGACAGAAGCAATTCAGTGTCAAACATCTCTGAGATAAGAGATGCAGAAGGTAATACTCGTACATTACATCAGACTAAAGTTTAATTAAATTTCAAGTCTCAGCTCTTCATTATACGGACAACTTAAGGAAACGCGTACACCTCACTTTAAAGGAAACGCTTTACCATTGTCAACGACACACACTGATGGCGAAAATCACTCAAATTAAACTCACGTAATATTGTGTCCAATCATTCGGTACCACTCCACAGGTTAGAAGCATATTTTTCTGCTTTGCATGCGCGCACATGGAGCAATAAATAAATAAGCTTAATGAAATATTACTTGAGTACTATTTAATAGCTAAAAGCAAAATCTACTAAAAAGCTAATATCTTATGTAAAGTAAATCCAAAATTTTAATTTAGCTCCAATGAAGTTTGATAAAATGTTTCCCTAAGAAGCAAGATCATTCAAGCAATTATAGACATACACCGAAGAGCCAAAACGTTATGACCACCTGCCTAATACACTACCTACCAACAAGTAATTGGACACCCCTGCAATCAACGATATCTGCGGTCCTGATACACGTCACGGCCGCCGCCGTTAAATATCGTGTGAGAAACAACAACGCAACCAGTCGCATGCAAGATGCCACGCACTTCGGAGCTCTCTGATTTCGAGAAAGGTGTAATCGTCGGGTATCACAGAAATGGCCGATCCATACGTGACATATCCAGCGAGTTGAAGTACCCAAAATCGACAGTGGCCTATGTGATTGGCAAGTGGAAGATGAGAGGTGAATGTCGGAATGTGCCCCAACCAGTCAGACCCACAAAACTGGGAATTAGAGGCCGACGGGTGCTGGCCAGAGAAATTCGGAAGAACCGCACCAAATCGATGGGCCACATCCGCGAGGAGATTCAGCAGGCATCCGGGAGTGTTCTTTCGATGAATACCATCCGTAAGGAAGCCCATCTGCTCGGTTATCATGGACGTGCTGCCGCCCACAAACCTTTGATCACCAAGTTCAATAGCGCTGCTCGGCTAACGTGGTGCAAAGAACGTCGACAGTGGACCGTTGAACAGTGGAAACAGGTTCTCTAGAGCGACGAATCAAGGTTCACCCTCTACCGTTCGGATGGCAAGGTCTGGGTTTGGCGTCTGCCTGGAAAACGCCTTCTGCCGGAATGTATTGTGCCAACCGTGAAGTTAGGCTCCGGTGGAATTAAGCTATTGGTGTGTTTCTCCTGGTATGGCACGGGACCCTTGGTCGCAATTCCTGGTAGACTCAACGCCGAGACCTACTGCACCATTTTGGATGACCATACGCTTCCTACGTTGTGGCAGTTTTACGGGGTGGATCCATGTTACTTTCAGGATGACAATGTCACCTGTCATGTCGCGAGGTCCACCATGGCTTGGTATGGTGACAATGGGGTTAATCGAATGGACTGGCCTGCGCAGATCCCGGACCTTAACCGTATCTAGCACCTCTGGGACGAGTTGGAGCGTCGACTTAAGGGGTGCCTCCACCGTCCGAAATCGGTAAAGGAACTGACCTGTCTTCTCCAAGCAGAGTGGAAGAAAATACCGCTAGCCGTCGTACAACGCCAGGTTGAGAGTATGCCCCGGAGGGTCGCAGCTGTAATCGCCGCTCGTGGAGGCTCCACCAACTATTGAAGGTGAATAAACTACGTTTTCCTTTGCTATCACAGGTGTCCAATTACTTGTTGGTAGATAGTGTATTATGTTGTTCCTCCACATGCAGCCAAAACAGCTCTTACCCAGCGAGGCGTTGACGCTACCAGATTTCTAAAGATGTCTTGTGGTATCTAATACCAACACGTTATCATCAAATCCCTTAACTCTTGTAAGTTACGTGGTTATGCCGCCGCAAATCTGATTTGCTGTATCAGCACAAACCACAGATGCTCGATTGGATTGATGTGTGGAGAATTTGGAGGAACGAACAATACATGGAAGTCTTCCTCATGTTCCATGAACCATTCTGGAACAATCTGTGTTGTGCGGAATTGGGCATTAACCTGTTGAAAGCGGGCGCTACAATAGGAAAATACCATTGCCGTGAAAGGATATACCCGGTCTTTAATGATTATCAGGTAGGTGGTACACGTCATTGTTTCCTACACATGAATGACTGGGCCCAGGGTTTCTCAGCAAAACATTGCACAAAGCATTACACTTCCTCCACCGGCTCGTTTTCGTCCACCGGTGCATCCTGGTGCCAACACTACCCCAGGTAAAAGAGGCACGCGTCCACACGGTGCAATAGGAAACGAGATTCGTCGAACCAGACGACCTATTCCAATAATTCAAGTTCCAGTTTTAATGCTGACGTGCCCATTGCGTGCGCTTTGAAAAGTGAACCGAGGTTAGCTTCGGTGAAATGGCATAAATGCGCATGCGCATCCACTCAGTTGCCAAACCAAAAATCTTAAATATCGTTGGAATGTAACATCAAGGTAGCAATTGTGTACAATGGAAACTATAAAGCAGTAGTATCGGTGAATGTTATTTTTAACGTAACTGTAACGTACAAAATGTTATGTTTCAAAATAGATGTTGTTGAAACGTAATTGTAAGATATCTCTGAAAGTGTAACGAATAAATGAGAGATTGTAACATTATTGATACATATTTGAAACGTTTTGGGCTGTATGGGGACTATACCGGGAACTTTAAGAATTTAACAGTTATTTTAGTTTTATGAAACCAAAAAAACTTAAATTCTTTGAAGGCGCCGTCAAATTTGCCGTATAAGGAATGCAAAAATATCTTTCAGAAATGCTTATTTAGTATAACACATAAATTATTCAAAACAATATTTGAGTTTTAAGCGCAAATGCTTCTGTCAGTTCCGTTATCACGGTTTACAGCGCCCAAAAAAGTCAGTAGTCAATCATTCCTCACACACCACATTCCTAAGGTACATTTTAGGAAATATTTCAGGCAGTTTACCGAAATCCAAAAAGCCGCCCCGGTGGCGCAGTGGTCTAAGGCGTTGGCCTATGATCATTCGTCCGAAGGGGTCCGGGTTCGAATCCCGGTGAGGCATGGATGTTGTGTTTGTCTTACGGCACTGGCTCTCTCCCTTCCCTGGAACCAGTGACCCTAAATTAGGGACGGGCGACTGCTTATAGCCCATTGAGTTGCTCACGGTGGTCGTTAAACATCCAATTAAAAAAAAAATCCAAAAAAAGAAGGGTTATCCATTTTAACAGGTTTAGAATCCAAGATTAATTATTTCTTTCTTTCACAAATATAGTGAGATAAATTCTCAAGCTCTAGCTTGTTAACCTTCCCGTTCGTTTGCCAATTATGAGAAATAAATTCGAGAATGGCGATCCTCGTTGAGTTACGAGGATCGCCATTCCCACCAAAAGATGACCCAACAACTCACTAACCAGGTGGTTATACGTAATAATTTGGCCATTTAGTGTATAAAATAACCATTGAGTAGGATTTTCATGTTATGGATGTAAAAGCATGGAGAAGAGCACTTGTAAGATTCAAATGCTGAAACTATCATTAAATTCTTTGTTCTGACTGAAACGAGTGGTGAATATTGCAAAACTATCTGTTTGCAATATCGTAAACACACATGAAAACACTCAAAACATTACGATAAAAACATTTGCGAATTCTTGGAAGCATGTTTTTTTTGTAAATGTTTTCCAATGCGTATGAAATACTCTGATCATTTTTCAAATAATTTATTATTACAAATGTATTAAATGAGTTTCGGTGTTCTCAGTATGTTTTAAAAACACTGGCTGAGCCTTTTCACGAATGTATGATTTAAATGCTTTTTATACCCTTAACGAAGATTTATTAGAATTTTCATTGCAATTACAATCACAAACGAAATTCTAATCTCTGCTTGTAGTTATATTTACTCAGAGTGATTAAGAATAAATCTGAATACGTCGTCATAATTTCGAAAAACATTAAACCTACATATGTTAACAACGCCGTACAAAATACATGTAATCCATACGTGTCTTCTTAGTAATCACTACGGATATTTTAGAAATCATATTGGATCCCCATTTCTAAAACCAGAATTTCAAATTCTATACATTCAATGCTTCCGGAACATTTGTTAGATATTCAAAATATTTTCATTGCAAGATACTGTTTTCCACACTGGAACAGCATTTTGGAAGTACGCCTAACGCGCGCTAATAAATGTCTTTCATACCAGTGAAAACTTTTTTTGAAACTGGAATTCAAAGCTAAAGAAGAATTTTTCTACGTTATCAAAATTATTCGGACACTACTAAATAATTGCGTAAGTGCTAAGAACGGTTGCGCAGGAAGGTGCGCTGTGAGTGGAGGGGTAGTTATATAAAGGTGAGATGTTCTATCGTGTTATTAATAACTTTGCGATTTTCAGCGTGGGCTGGTCATAGGATGTCATTTTAGTAACGTTTCCATACGGAGCAGTGCAGCTAAACTAAGCATACCAAACTCGACTGTAAATGATGTCGTGAAGAGATTTTTTTCTTTGATTGGAGGTTTAACGACCACCGTGAGCAACTCAATGGGCTATAAGAAGTCGCCCGTCCCTAATTTAGAGTCACTGGTTCCAGGGAAGGGAGAGAGCCAGAGCCGTAAGACAAACACAACATCCATACCTGACCGGGATTCGAACCCGGACCCCTTACGGACGAATGATCAGAGGCCAGCGCCTTAGACCACTGCGCCACCGGGGCGGCCGTGAAGAGATGATAGAGATGATTGCATGACGGTGGAACTACAGCAAAAAGACGTTCAGGAAGGCCGCACAAACTGACGGAACGTGACAGAAGAACCGTGGTAAGAAATGTTAAGAAATCCCGTTCTTCCTGTGCCGTTTCCATCTCTGCTGAAGTAGGAAACGCTTGGAATGGCTCGATTAGTACCATAACTATCCGCTGCAGAGAGTTGCACAGTGTGGGTTATTATGTTAGAGCAGCGGCACACAAGCCACACATCATTAGCGTGAATGGGAAGCGCCGTTTGGTGTGGTGAGTCTCCCGTCGTTCCTGGACTCCGGGAGACTAAAAAGCTGTTCTTTGGAGTGATGAGTCACGCTTTTCACTCTTCCAATCTGATGGACGTGTTTGGATTTGGCGATATCTCGGCGAACGATTTTCGTTGTTTCTTCCAACTGTTAAGTTTGGCGGAGGCTCTGTCATGGTAAGGACTTGTTTTTCGTGGATGGGACTCTGGCCGTTGATTATTATAACACAAACCATGAACTCTCAAGCGTGCCTTGACGTTCTGGATAATTCTGCCCTATCAGCAATGTGGCAGTATTATGGAAATGGCCGTCGTCTCTTTCAGTTCGATTGATCTCCCTGCCACACTGCACGGCGCATGTGCAAGACTGGTTTCTTGAAAATGAGGTGGAATTCTTAAATTGGCCTGCTCGTAGTCCTAATCTTAGTCTCATAGAACACCTCCGGGATGAACTGGATCGACAGATACGAAATCGACAGCAACGACAGCCTTCGCTCTTTACTTGGCAGCAGCTTTGTATAACGAATGGCGAGCCATTCCTGTCGAGACGTACCGAAAATTGGTTGATAGTATGCCTCGACGTGTTGCCGCTGTCATGTAAACAAAAGGTGGGCCCACTAACTACTAATTCCGATAAGAAAGCCATTTGTCCCAAAATATTGTGGTGTCCGAATACTTCTGATAATATAGTGTATATAGAAGACTGACGCATAGGGCAACTTGTGGAAAGATTGACTCCTATGAGAATTTTTAACGAAGCTAATTCGTCGACACACTGAGATATTCACCCAAACACGCTCCCTCAAGGAGATTTCTAGTTTCAATAGAGGACAATTCTGTTTGACAAAATTACTTTTCCAATTAAACAACGCTCACTGAGAAGCGAAATTAAAAATGTCTAATTTCAAAACAGCATCTTTGGAAATATGAGATAAATCGCGGCTCTTCCTTGGCATTATTTACGTTCCCGGGATTTAAAATCGTGTTTGTAAGATAAATCTCACCTCTTTCCTTCGTATGTTACATCTCCATCGGTCGTTTCGAAAAGTTATTTGGTGAAAGAAACGCAGCACCATTAAACTTCGTCTTACAGAGCTTTACCGAATGACCAAGCATCTTCCAAACGAAATTGCTTTTCCCAAAAGTCTTCTCTTTCTCAGGGTGCCATTAAATGAGAATATTTCTGCGAATATATGAGGATTCAATCTCTCTCTAGCACAAAGGCAGTTTTGCATTAATGCAAACGACAGAGTAATTAGTTTATCACTAAACAAACATTTTATGAAAATAACTATTTCACGATGTTTAAAATGAAGACGTAGAGAATTCAATTCTGACAGCGTGGCCGTTATCAGGATAGATGACTTGATAGGTAGGCAAACATCTCTACTAGCGCACAATGGCGGCAGTTGACGCTGTTTCATATACTTCCCCTGATTGGAAATAAGTTGCAATAGATGGTATAACAGAAAGGACAACGGGATAGGAATTTGGAAGCCCAGTCTCGGTACCAGGACGACAATATTTTATTGTTTTTACATTTGCCATCATTACACGTTGATGAGACATTCCATGATGACCACCTCCAGCTTGGAGAGATGAGCTCTCCTGGAGACCGAACGGTGGCGCAGGTGAAGTTCACAGAGCAGTGTATATACAACCCGAGGACCGGCTTTCGGTTAGTAGAGTGCTCGGAGTCAGAATGGGAAAAGCTGCCGATTTATCGGAGCTTGATCAAGGACAAATTGTGATGGCACGGCGCTTCCGAATTATGATCTCGGAAAATGGCGCGGCTTGTAGGTTGTTCACATGTGAGTACGTATCAAAAGTGGTGCACAGATGGCCCAAAAAAACGATCCGTCGTCCGCAGTTCCTTGATGCCAAGAGGGCAGCAGGGACTGTCGCGCATTGTTTACAGCGACCGCAGGGCCACAATACGACAAATCACCCGCAGCTACAACAGTGGTGATGAGGACAATATGTCACAGCACACAGTTCATCTCAGCCTTCTGCGCATGATGGGCCTGCATAGCCGAAGACCCAGCCGGGTTCCCATGCTCACTGCACGTCATCGCCGAAAACGCATGAAAATGGGCCCAAGATAATCGATATTGGATCGTGGATGATTGGAAGAAAATGACATCAAGATTCCTGTAGACGTAGACGGCCGAGCGCGGATACGCCGATTATTAACGGAGGCTGTGGCACCTGGATGCACTGTTAGGCGGAAACAAGCCAGCGGCGGTGTTATCCTGTGGGCGATGTTTTCTTGGGACACTTTCTATCCCATTATCCCAATAGCACAATCCCTGACAGCTGTCAGGTATCTGAACATCGTTGCGGACCAAGTTCACCCATTCATGGCAACTGTGTTCTTTGCTGGTGATGGTCATTACCAACAGGATAATGAGCCATGCCACACTGCCACAATCGTCAAGGAGTGGTTCGAGGAACATGCTGGTGACTTTCTGTTAATGCCTTGGCCACCAAATTCACCTGACATGAAACCAATTGAACATTTGTGGTTCGACTTGGAAAAGCGGGTTCGCGCTAAATCACCATTATCCCGAAATGCATGGGAACTGGAGGACCAGTTGTGGACATTATGGTACCAGATACCCCAGGATACCTATCGCCACCTCATCGAGTCGATGCTTCGCCGAGTGGCCGCTGTTTTGCGGGCTAAAGGGGGTCCTATACAGCTTATTAGGTAGGTGGTCATAATGTAATGGCTCATCGATGTAACATCTGATGGTTGCCGAATTTGCAAAATATTAAGAACTCGTAACTAATAAAGTGTTGAGCTGAGGCCTTCCAAACAGCTTTGACTGAATGTGGCAACGATTTAATGAGATTCTGGTAATCGTGCTACAGGTCTGTTTAGCCAAGCAGATGTGATAGCGTCCAGCAATTTCCAAATGTTTGCTAGAGGAGGATCTCTGCTATATGACGTCTACTCTAATTTTACTTTCTTTTGTAGTTGTTTTTTTTTTCTACGTAAATTTTGAGTTCGTCCTCTTTCATTGTTTTAACCTTAACGTTATATTTTCTCACTCACTGAATGTTATGTTGGCAGAAATCTTGAGGTCAGGGTGCGTGGCGTGTGCGTGTGTGGACATGATAAGTTTGTTTGTTTGTTTGTTTGTTTGATTGGAGGTTTCACGACCACCATGAGCAACTCAACGGGCTATAAGCAGTCGCCCGTCCCTAATTTAGGGTCACTGGTTCCAGGGAAGGGAGAGAGCCAGTACCGTAAGACAAACACAACATCCATGCCTCACCGGGATTCGAACCCGGACCCCTTCAGACGAATGATCAGAGGCCATCGCTTAGACCACTGCGCCACCGGGGCGGCAGGACATGATAAGAACGAGCTGTATAATGTTGGAGCAAGCAGTGAAAAATGTGGTGTAGTGCGTTAGTGATAGTCGTGGAAACTGTGTAACGTATACTCTAGATTCACTTTCCTTTTGATTTTTACTATCTCTGGTTATTTTATTTTACTATGTAAATTATCTTCTTACTGAACGAGATGTTATTTCACCCGCTGAATGAGATCTGGCAATGAGTGTAAGTCATGACGTGGTGGTAGCCAGTATAAATAGGCGCGTTCAACGATACCAAGAGAGAGCGTTTGTTTATGTCAGAGAGAGTTTGTTTATGTGTAGAGAGCGTTTGTTTATGTTGAGAGAGCTTTTTGTTGATGTGCGTATGGTGAGCTGTTGTTTATGTGTCAAAGAGCGGTTGTTTATGTGCGTGAGAGCTTTGTTTCGTGTGTAAAGAGATCTTCGTTTAAGTGAGAGCTAGAAGTTGCCTAATAAAAGCTTTTTAAGTAAGTACGTTTTTCTCAGTTCATAGTACTGTCATACCTCTGTCTGGCTGTTAGGTTTATTTCATTTAGTGTTATTAGTAACAACCAGCATAAGACTTTATTCATCTTAATTACTACTACAACATTACTACCAGTTATAAGCTTGTTCATTATTATTACCACACTACTAGCAGAAAACTTTATTCATGATATAATTAACAAAACAACAACAATTACTAGAAGAAACTAGTAACAACAACCATTTGAACAAGCATTAGTACAAGCATTGAATTCATTATAATATTAGTGAAAGCTATATTCACGATAATTAGCTTAGTAGCAGCAGAAGTATTATATCCATTATAACTGCACTAATCTATCTATTGGGGAGAATGTCGTTTGGGGGGGGGGGCTAAGATTGGAGAGCAGTTGTGAGGTGTTTATGTACGTTGAACTTAAAATAAGTGTATGTACAAGTGAATGAACTATTCGCCTTTAACTTATGTAGGTGTTTTTGTCTTCCAGAATTGCAGAACAAAATGAGTGACATAAAACCCTAGGAGATCCATATTCGTCATTGTATGCTGTATGAATTTCACAAGAGGAACAATGCAACCGTGGCCACCAATAGCATTTGCGCTGTTTATCCGAATGCGTTAAATGTCTGAAAGTACCAGCGTTGGTTCGCCGAATTCCGGTCGGGCTTTTCTGACCTCTCTGAAGTCCCTCGTGCAGGAAGGCCCATGGATCTGGACAATGATCTGCTGCGTGCAGCCATTGAGGCAGATCCTCGTCAAACTATTGATGAATTATTCCACCATCTTAATGCATCATGGTCTACTGTTCAAGAGCCCCTGCAACAGAGAGGAAAGGTCTATAGACAAGGAGTTTGGGTCCCACACCAAATTTCATCTGACAACAAAGCCCAGGGTTCCACCATCTGCAACTCTTTGCTCAGCTGACAGAAAAGGGTTCATTTCTTCATCGAATTGTCACTGGAGATAACCAGTGAGTTCTTTACGTGAACAACAAACACAAAACCCAGTGGCTTTCACCAGGTCAGATACCAGTTCCTATGCCAAAACCAGGCCTACACCCCAAAAAGGTTTTGCTCTGTGTTTGGTGGACTACCACTGGCATAGCTCACTTTGAGCTCTTGGAACCCGGACAGACCGTAACGGCAGACCTCTATTGTTCACAACTGGACCGTTCGAAGGCAGACCTCTATTGTTCACAACTGGACCGTTTCTCTTACTGTAAAACATCTAGCACGGGTCAACAGAAAAGGTGTCATCCTCCAGCTCTACAACGCAAGACCTCACACGGCGAGACGGACGCAGCAGACGATCAGAGATTTTTGCTGGGAAGTTCTGCCCCATCCCCCTTATTCCCCTGACATTGCACCATCTGATTACCATTTGTTCAGATCTCTGTAGAACTTTCTTAACGGGAAAAGATTCCACAATATCGACGATGTCAAGACGGGGCTCTCGGACTTGTTTGCATCACAGCCAACGTCATTTTATAAAGAAGGCATTAAAAGTTTGGTTTCACGGTGGCCAAGTGTTATCGATAATGAGAGCGATTATATAATTGTTTAAGAAATAAATTTCTTGTGTTACAAACAGTGTTTCTCTTCTTTTCCAAAAACGACATTACTTTCCGGTACCCCCAATATCTACCTACCTACCTATATATATAATCAGAAAGTAAATAAACTTTCAATGGTGTAATACATATACAAGTATTATAACGAAGTAAATTTCTCCGTCATTTTTGTCCACGCCGGGGCTCGAACCCGGGTCCCCTTATTCCGGATTAAGTCACTCTACCAATTGAGCTACGCGGACGTCCGTTCTGACTGCTGTCTGCCTTTATGTCGTGTGCGTCCAGCTGGGCACGCACGTCACAGTATGTACATGCAGTACACCATTGTATGATCCGGGAACCGCGCGGAGCTGCGAACCACGGGCAGAGCATATAAGCAATAACCACTCATATCGAAACAAGAAACCCCCTAAATAAGATAAAAATCATCCCTCCTCCCACCCCCCTTCCTATTCATTCAACATAAAAACGAAGAAACCTCCCCAATACACCAAGTACTTGAAAAGGACTAAAACAATAACACTCTTCCAAATTAACTGAAAAACTAATAATTACAAATTAATCCTAAGAATAATAAATATAAAACGCAATACCACGTACTCTAACTAAACGATATACAAAAAGAACGGGGGCCGTGGACCGCTTTTCAGGGGAAAACGTCCCGGAATCCTGTTCTGGTTCAGGTTTCGTGCAGGCTTATATAATTAATTCCAATAAGTTCCAAACGAAGGCTAGCAATGTTGTTAAAATTTAGAAAAAACGCATGGTTTTCCCTACCTGAACCATAGCAATTTACAAAACTCACACAGACCAAACATAGCACTTACCGCAAATAAAAAGAACCTTGAAAATGAGCCAAAGCGACTAAGTCCAAACCCACATAAACACTACTCTTCCAAGTACATGTGCACCCCAAACCACTTCATGACAACTGACAAGATAAAAGCAATTTGAACGAAAATACGTAAATACTAAACTGGCGACATCTAGCAAATTATAATAGCAAAGGAAACAGAACGTGTATACAAAAGTGTATGTAAAGGCAGATTTTTTGTTATTTTTCCGGGGCAACTCGGAAGAAGTTACTATAAACTGTAGCCCGAAGGATAAGGTTATTTTACAGAAGAGGTTGAAACGATATTGCAAAGTCTGAATTTTGAAATATTTATGTTATTATAATGAGACTAACGTTTTTAAAGATTTTAAGAATTTGTAATAAAAAGTTTAATACTATAAAGCAATTAGGAACTCCTTTTTTCATCTTGTATTAAAAATACCTATCCAAGAAAATTTTGTCTTTTTTATTTCAAAAAGTTAATGTCTCATTATAATAATATAAACATTTCAAAAATCAGACTTTGCAATATCGTTTCAAGCTCTTCTGTAAAATAACCTTATCCTTTGGGCCACAATTTATAGTAACTTCTTCCGGGTCGCTCCGGAACAATAACAAAAAATCTGCCTTTACATACACTTCTGTATACACGTTCTGTTTACTTTGATATTATAATTTGCTAGATATCGCCAGTTTAGTATTTACGTATTTTTGTTCAAATTGCTTTTTATCTTGTCAGTTTATATGAAGTGGTTAAAGGTGCATATGTACTTGGAATACTAGTGTTTATATGAGTCTGGACTTAATCGCTTTGGTTCATTTTCAAGGTCCCTTTTATTTGCGGTAATTGCTATGCACGGTCTGTGTGAGTTTTGTAAATTGCTATGGTTCAGGTAGGGAAAATCAGGCGGGTTTTTTTCTAAATTTTAACAAAATTGCTAGCCCTCTTTGGATCTTATTGGAGTTAATTATATAAGCCTGCATGAAACCTGAACCAGAACGGCCGTCGGGGACGTTTTCCCCTGAAGAGCAGTCCACGGCCCCCGCTCTTTTTGTACACTGCTGGACAATTGCTAAGGACGGTACATAAACGGCTATATAGCGCATAAAAAAGTAAGTGTGGTTGGATGCCAAGTGAAATAAAATAATGTCAGAATGCCAGGACATTACAAGAAAGACAATTTATTGTGCTCTGAAATTCAGAAGGCTTTGGAACGTGTTCAAGGGACAAACAGGCCATTTTGTGCAGAATGCGTAAACGTGTAAAAAATGCAATTACCGTCCGCAGGCGTTCCAGCGTAAGATGTCAATACGGGATATGGCCACCATGGAAGGCGATGCAAGATTCCACACGTCGTGTCATGCTTTGCACAACATTATCAAGCAGCTGTTGGGGTAATTTATCCCATTCCTCTGTCAGTGCACGGATGAGGGTGTCCTTGTTTATTGGAGGGCGTTGGCGACCAGCAAGACTCCTCCCCAAAGCATCCCACACATTTTCAATGGGATTCAGATCTGGAGAACGTGCTGGCCATACGAGGCGTTGAATATCCTCGCTCTCAAGACACTCCTGGACAGCGACTGTTCGATGACATGTTGCGTTATCGTCCATGAAAATGAATCTATCACCGACAGCACCACGGAACATGCGAACGTGAGGTTGCAGAACATCATTAATGTATCGTTGGCCAGTCATAGTCCCAGTTGGAAGCACATAGAGGGACGTACGGCCATTGATCATGATGCCAGCCCATACCATGACACTACATGTCGGACATCGGTCCCTTGCCTGTATGTTTGCTGGACAATATGCGGTACCAGTATCACGCCAGATCAGTTGTCGTCGATAATCAGACGATAGACTGTATCTACTCTCATCTGAGAAGAGGACAGCAGACCAGTCGTTATCAGTCCAATTGCGATGTTGATGGCACCATTGCAAATGGGCGATACGGTGACGTCTGGACAATGGGATGCACACAACAGGACGGCGGGCGTATAGTCCTCCTTCATGCAAACGTCTGGCGACAGTTTTTCGGGAGATCCGCTTGCCAGTAGCAGCCATTAACTGATTTGCTACCTCACTAGTTGTGCTGCGCCGATGTCTTTTTGTTGATAGCACTATGTACCGATCTTCTGCAGGTCTCGTACTGCGAACACGACCTCCCCCGTGACGTTTGCTACACTCTCCATTTGTTTGAAATGATTTCGAAAGCCTTAAACCAACACTGTGGCTGACGTCGAACTCCCTGGCAACATCTGTTATTTTTCGCCCTTCTTCAATCTTGCCAATAATACGGCCACGCTTAAAATCATCTAGGTGATGTCGGGAAGACATACTGAAAATTGCAAGTTCGTCAATAGATTCTTTCCCTTTCAACTTTGCGTTTGAACAACAACGGTCAATATGCGTCAAATCCGTTATATCTCTTCTCAGCGCTATGACGTCACGAACAAGTTCGGCAATCCAAAATTTGCATACGCACAACACGTCTTACTGTATCCCGCACTTATGATAATTCCCACATTTTCCTGCCTTCCATTTTATGGTTGTTATCGTTGCTATTGTCATTCGTCCTTAGCAATTGTCCGGCAGTGTATATCGTTTTGTTAGAGTAGGTGGTATTGCGTTTTATATTTATTATTCTTAGGGTCAATTTGTAATTATTGGTTTTTGAGTTAAATTGGAAGAGTGTTATTTGTTTTAATTCTTTTCAAGTACTTGGTGTATTGGGGTGGTTTCTTCATTTTTATGTTGAATGAACAGGAAGGGGAGTGGGTTGAGGGATAGTTTTTATCTTATGTAGGGGTTTCTTGTCTCGATATGAGTGGTTATTGCTTATATGTATGTATATATATGTATCATCATCATCATTGTCAACCATTATCAATCCACTGCTGGACGACGGTCTCTCCAAGCCTTTTCCACAGCGGCCTGTCTTGTGCCAGTCTCCTCCACGTTATTTCCCTGCATACTTTCGAACTTCATCCACCCATCTCCCATGTGGTCTTCTTCTGAGTTTTTTCCTGTCCATTGGAATCCAATCTAAAATTTCAGCTGTCCATCGATGGTCCGTCTTTCTGGCAGTATGTCCATCCCATTGCCATTTCAGGGATTTAACTCTGATCATGATGTCTTCCACTCTTGTCATTTTTCTGATCCACGAGCTCCTCTTCTTATCTCTCCTGGTTACACCAAGCATGCACCTCCCCCATGCTTCTTTGAGTTGTCTGCAGCCTTTGTATGTCTCTTTTAGTTAAGGTCCACGTCTCTGCACCATACGTAAGCACTGGAAGGATGCATTGATCAAACACTTTTCTTTTAAGACATAATGGCATATTGCTCATGAAAATAATACTGTTTCTTCCAAAAGCTCTCCAGGCAAGTTTTATACGCCGATTAATTTCTTCACCAATGTGACCCTCACTTGATATTTGCTGTCCAAGATAAACGTACGTGTCTGTTATCTCCAGCTTTTCTCCATCAATCGATAAATCTTCATTTCCTGTAAAAGCATTGTACATTACTTTTGTCTTCTGAAAGTTCATTTTTAATCCCACTTCTTTACTCTTATCAGCAAGTTTCTGGATCATACTCTGCAACTCTGATGGGGTAGTTGCAAAAATGACTACCTCATCAGCAAAACGAAGGGGAGTTAAATAACTTCCATTAATCTTTTTCCCTTTGTTTTCCCAGTTCAGTGATTGAAAGACATTTTCCAATGTAGCATTAAAAAGCTTGGGGGGTATGGTGTCACTTGTCTCACTCCCTTTCCAATTTTTATGTGTGCTGTATTCTCAAACAGCCGAATCTTTGCAGTAGCATTTTCATAGATGTTATTAATAATATTAATGTATGCATCTTCAATACCGCTGGATTTCAAAGCCATTGTAACTGCTGATGGTTTCACCGAGTCAAAGGCCTTTTCATAATCGATAAAAGCCATGCACAATGGAAGTTCATATTCCCTCGCTCTTTCAATTAGTTCTCTCAGTACGTGGATATGATCTATTGTGCTGTAGCCACTCCTGAATCCAGCTTGTTCTCTCAGTTGAGCCATGTCCAGTGTTACCTTCAAGCGGTGTGAAAGAACTTTAGTGAAGATTTTATAAACCACTGATAGGAGGCTGATAGGTCTGTAGTTTCTGAGTTCTTCAATGTCACCTTTTTTATGTAGCAGGATTATTGTAGCGTTGATCCAATCCTCAGGAATCTTCACTTCATTAAGCTTCTTGTATGATGACACTTGCTTCTTGTATGATGTCTACAGTAATTCCATCTTCTCCTGGAGCCTTTCCGCGCTCCATGTTCTTGATTGCATGTGCAACTTCTGCTGAGAGGACTGGAAGAACTCTGGTACCTTTCATGATGTCTGGAGTACATGTATCATCCCTTTCATATAATTTAGAGTAGAAAACTTTCACTCTTGTCAAAATTTCGCCTCTATTTCTTGTTACAGAACCATCTTTTCTCAGTGCTATAATCTGTTTTCTTCCCTTACTGAGATGTCCCTTTGCTAATTTTCACGCTTTGGTTATTTTCAGTTGCTTTCCTCACTAGTTCACAGTTGAATTTCCTTACGTCTTCAGTGATACTTTTTCGTACTGTTTTGCATAGCTCTATATATTCCACTTTGGAAGTCACATCTTCTTTAGTTGTCCTCATCTCTCTTCTTTTTTGCATCAACATTTTGGTTTTTCCTGATACTTTGTTCACGTGCAACTTGTTCTTAGACCCAGCTAATTTTGTTGCTGTTTCCATATGAGCTTTGGTTACTTTTCTGTTAACTTCAGAGATGTCCACTTCTTCTGTTGTTAGACCTTCTAGAACAGAGAATCTGTTCCTCCGTTCTAATTTGAAGGTATTATGATGTTTTTTTAAGGTTGGTCACATCAATACACTTTATTTGTTTTTTGAGCTTTCCACGCTCCAGTTTCGCATTGAGGTGCATCTTACATCTTACCATTCTATGGTCACTACTTGTGTTGAACTTGTTCAGCACACTGCAGCCTTCCATGACAAATTTCTTGTTACACATAATAAAATCAATTTCACTTGTCAATCCATTGGGATGCCTCCATGTCCATTTCCTTTGCGGCTTTTTCTTGAAAAAGGAGTTCATGATTAAAATCCCTTCTGCCTCTGCAAACTCTACGAGAGTATTTCCACGCTGGTTTCTGTTGCCGTGACCGAATTTACCTACTGAAGTTTCATTCTGTTGCCGTTGCCCTATTTTTGCATTGAAATCTCCCAGAATTATCTTCAAGTGCTGCTTGCCTTTATTATTTAGATGACGAATTTCCTCATAAAATTTTTCAATTTCTCCTTCAGGATGACTTGTGGTTAGTGCATAAGTTTGAATAATCTAAGCCTGGTATCTTCTCGAGAGTTGGATAACGAGTCGTGCAGCTCTGTCAGAGGAACTTTCAACTTCTACAACTTTATCGTTCAGTTTCTTGTTTATTATAAATCCAACACCACTAGTTCTGCCAGTATCTGTCCCACGATAGTAGAAGAAATGTCCACTTTTCAGTTCAATGAGATCTCCTTTTCTCCTTACCTCACTTAGCCCGACGATGTCCCACTTGATCGTTGTATATTAAAAGAAACAAAGGTTTACCAGCACTAGCGCAAGACTTAGAAAAGGCCTCTACTCAAGGTGGCGATCAGTGAGCAAATAAATGTAAAAATTAATTGCGTAGAGAAATTTCTAAGTTGCATGTGCATATTTTAACTTTCAGAACGATCTTCATAGTGATTTAGTTAGAAAACATTTCTTCAAGAGACCCTCAATTTTTTGTCTTTTTTTTCAAACCAAATTTTTGAAAGGAAAATAATGATGTGGTAAAACACCCAGTTTTAAGTTTGGTTTGATGCTACATTCAATCATGAAAGGATGTTTAAAATTGTTCCACTGTTAAATTGTTGTTAAAATTTGTTCAGAATTGAATTCGTTTTACGATGCGTATTTTGAACAGTTCAACTTTATCCAGGATCTAACAGCATTTTTTATGAAAGGAATTTATGACGCATTCCCTTGTACAGTATGTATGTGTGGTTTTACAGTGGACTGCAAGACTAAAATTCCCGACCTGGTTTAGTGATCCTAATTCGCTCCTGCGTGCAAGTCTGAGTTTTTTGCAGTGAGCTGTTTATAAAGCCATCTCAACGTAGCATACGACAGTGAAGATAGCACGTGTCTAATTACTATTGGAAGTTTCTAATGATATGCTACATCAGTGTACATCATAATTTCTCTTCCAGGAAAAAAGCTTGACACACTGATAAAAAACATCAGACATTTTCATCCTGATGATTTTTCAGGCAGATTATTTAAATTTAGAGAAAATACATAAAGCACTAGTAAATAATGTGCCAAAGCTTTTGTTCCGTTGTTGTAGCACAAAAAGTATAACTTGCAATTCACGGCCTTTAATGTTTCTTATAACTGCAGTGGAGTTTTCAAAATTGCTGTGTTGTTTCATATTCGTGGTGTAACGCTAGAACAGTACATTTACCGTCTGAAGTCCTAAGATGTGCCAAGTTTATATAACCCTTAAACTTCTACGAGGGTCAAAACAGAAGTTCTGCACACATTAATCTAAAACGGCAGCAAATGATGCAATCGGGAAAATGATTGCATCACGTTAAGTCAGCAACGTTGTGGTGTCAGAACGATGCCCTAACATTTCCTGTGTGGACGTGGGAGGGTTTGGAAATGGAAGCGAGCAGCTCCTCTGGTCGACGCACGGAGTTAGACCAGCTGACATACACTGCTGGCCACCCAAAATGCAACACCAAGAAGGAAGCATCCGATTGGCCTGAAATTCGCAGCATGCGTCGCCCGCGAGAGGACATGCAAACTATTAGCATTGCAAGGCATATGCAAATCATGTGCGCCCGACACGCCACCGAGAAGCACTATAAGAAATGTGCACAGACGGCGGGGTTTAAGTAGTGGGAGTGTGTTGTGCTGCCGGATTTGTGCGTGGGAAGCTTCCTGATGCCTCGTCGCAGAATACGGCAGTCATTCCAGCACGTTTCGGAATTCGACAGAGGACGAATAGTGGCTTATCGCGACAGCGGTTTATCGTACCGAGACATCGGCGCCCGTGTGGGACGACATCCAGCCACAGTGAGGCGAGTATGGATTCGGTGGGTGTAGGAGGGATGAAGGGACCGACGTCAGCGATTGCCGCAGCCGCGGCACACCACCGAACGAGAGGACCGGCATGTTGTGCGGTGGGCATTGACGGCTCGCACCGTTATATCACGAACGTTAGAGCAGGAATTAGGGTGTAATGCGCAACAAACTGTGTGAGCACGTACCGTTCGATGTCGTCAGCAGGAGCGGGGACTTGTCGCACGGCGCCCATTGCTCCGATTACCATTGACGTTACACCACCAGCGAGTGCGGCGGCAGTGGGCCGTTGAATGCCGCACCTGGACTACGGAATAGCACGACATTGTCTTCTCCGACGAATCCCGCTTCTGCCTGCAACACCACGATGGTCGGATCCCCGTGTGGCGGTACCGCGGTGAGAGACTGTATGACGCCTGCATTATGCATCGCCATACCGGTCCGTCGCCTGGCGTTATGGTTTAGGACGCAATTGGATATGGCACCCGCACCCTTCTGGTACGCATCGCCGGTACACTCAACAGCCACCGCTACATCTCCGACGTTTTGGAGCCTGTAGTCCTCCCTTACCTGCGGGACCTGCCAGCGGCCACTTTTCAACAGGACAATGCGCGCCCGCACGTGGCACGCATCGTGCAACAATTCTTCACGGCCCACCAGGTGCCACTGCTGCCGTGGCCCGCCTGTTCTGCTGATATGTCGCCCATCAAACACGTCTGGTCGCTGATTGGCAACCGAGTGGCCTGGCAAGCACCATCCGCGGCTACGCCTGATGAACTGTGGCAATGTGTGGAAGCAGCCTGGACCGACATACCCCAAGCCCACATCCAAAGCCTCTTTCGTTCGATGCCGCGGCGTGTAGCGGCCGTTATTGCCAGCCACAGGAGCCACACGAACTATTGATGTCTGCGTGTTCCGCAAGTCGTACGGGCCTGTAAGCTCAATCGTTTCATCTTTGTATCTGTTGCTATGTGTCCAGTAAATCTGGCTTTGCTATCTCGTGTCCTTCTTGGTGTTGCATTTTGGGTGGCCAGCAGTGTACATGAAAATAGAAACTCTGCTGGGAGGGGGACTATGACACAGTTCCACACTGCCTTGCAAGAAGTTTGTGAGGAAGGAACTCCTGATCGAAGCCCAATTTCTTTCTGAGGACAAAGTTGAGACCGAAAATTCGTCAAAATCGCCCAACTTGTTGGAAGCGGGAGCGATCTTGCTGCATGACAACGCATCGTATCATGGTGCAGCGTCTGTACGGGGAGTTTTGTCGAAATATGTCTGGTAAACTTTACCCCACCCACCATACAGCACTGATCTCAGTCCACCCGACTTTGATCTTTTCCCAAAGTTAAAAAATCGGCTATGTGGCACCCGCTACGAATCGCTGGACGAACTGTCATTGGACGTGACCCGAGTAATGCGACAGAAGAACAAAGATGGCGTACTACGGAGCATCCAGGCCCTATCTCACCGATGGCAAGCTGTTATTAGCAGCGGAGAGAAGTACATTGAACGACAATAAGGTAAGTTTTATCCGTTACTTCACACTTTTTTCAAAAATGGACAGTGTGCAGAACTTTTGTTTTCACCCCCGTAAAACAACAATAACAAAAATATTGCGACTGAATGATGAAAATTAAAACATAAGCATGAAACTTAGGTGATGAAATACAGCTTAGGAAAATTACGATTCCGTAAGGCTATCATAAAACATACGTTAAACAGGGTAACACATTAATAAAATACCAAACTATGTTTTGCTATTTTATTATAATAGTTATTGATCATATATTTTAAATATATGTGCGTTACTTTCTATGCACATGATCCTCAGAAATAATTTCATCTAACATTGCTGTTCACAGCACATTATGCATTTTAAATACTAAAACTAATTTCCCGTTAAGTAGTTTGTGACTATGAGAAACAAAAATGCTCGCGATGCTATTTCTACATTAGAAAATGCTGTCTTTGTTTTATCTTCAGGATTTAATAAAGGTCCTGATGGTTTAATTAACCCTTGCGCGGATCTATATAATTATCCTTAATACGATCATGGAACTGATGTCCTCCGAGACAAGTTAATATGAACGTCTTCAGGGAAGTCTTTCATTAGGAATCTTGCATTTTTATTTAGACGGTCATCAGAGGCAACCAAGCCCATTGAAAACGAAAATTAGCAGCATTTTTACGAATGCTTGATGTTTTCTTTTAATTGGTTTCAATCTTCCCGCAAAGCCTAGTTAAGAAGAAGAAGAAGTAATATTTTAAAAATTTGCGGCATTTTAATCTGTAAACATAACATTTCGTCTTTCGCTTTTTGTTCTTTTAATTGCTAACAGTCAAAATCATTGCAGTGAGACTTAAGGCAATTCCATGTTTTAACGTAAAGCAGAAATTCTGTAAAGAAAATATATGGAAATGCATTATTCAGGCCCCAAGGTTACAGCTTTTTAATGAGTTCCACCTTGCGTACTACATATCTAAATATAATATTATAATAATATTATATACATGTAACCTCGTACACATGCTATATATTGCATTTTTAACACGTCTTTTGAATGAAACAAGTTAGTAAAATCATGCAATGCATTGATAATGACACGCTTTACAACATACCAGAAATCATTGCTCAGGTTATGAGGATAGTGCTGTAGAATAAATCTCGCTTCTATGCACTGACCTTTGACCCCATTTCGATGATATTCAACAGAACTTGTTAAGTATACTTCCGGAACAACATGATAAAGTTCTGTCTGCGGGACTAAACATTAGACTGAAAAAATTATTTTCTTTGGTCAGATACTGCCAACTATGAGAACAATTTGTGAGCATTTTCTTCCCAAAATAATGCAGAATTCCTCCGCTGGGAGACGCAAACACTTAATTTGTTTTTCTCGTTATCTCTGTATCTAAATGTTCAATTTAAAAAATATTTTAACGCCAGATACCATTTATCTTGTTGAACACTTTGCTTTTACTTATGAAGCTTTTTGTAGTTCACAGTTCTGTTGCTCGGTAGTGTTTGTGTATTTCTCTTTGCAGCTGAAAATCACTCCTAAAAACCCTATTGAAAAATATCTTTTTTTACTATATACCATTCGCTACAATAAAGATGGGGAACATTAAGCTCTTTAAGTAATGCACAGCTTTTCCGCTACCGGACGTAAAAGTCAAAACATTTTTCTCGATATTTCAGCTTCTAAGTGACGTACACTGGCATGCAAAAATTAAGGACGAGACGGTTTTGCGAATGTAACGTCGTGCAGAAGTGCTCCAGATAGACTCAAATCATACCATAAGATCCCCAAGATGTAAGAATACGGGACAAGTGAGCAAAACCGTCCAAACAAGGAATCCAAAGGATACAAAGGCACTTCATTGAAAAGGTAGCTTCGAACACAACTGGACAGAAGACGGTCAAGTCCATGTAAAATGCGGCAGCCAAGAAATATCCAGTCTTTAGTAGGGGATATGATCACCCCTGACTGCGTTGCAAGATTTACAATGTCTGTCCATGCTGAGGACGAGGTTGTCAAGGAGCTGTTGAGGCATCGCGGCCCATTCCTCTTGTAGCGCACATCGCAGCTGCGGAATCGTTGCTGGCGGTTGGTGACGTGCTGCCTAGCATCTCCCGAGAAGGTCCCACACGTGTTCGATTGGATTTAGGTCCGGGGACCTTGCAGTTCAATCTATGTGGTTGAATATCTTCACTCTCCAACAGCTCTGCGACAGCCACTGTACGATGAGGTGTAGCGTTGTCGTCCATGAAGAGGAACTCAGGACCCACAGCACCTCTAAACAAACGCACGTGAGGCAGGAGAACCTCGGTACAATAGCGGACACCAGTGACTGAACCTCCTTGGAAGATGTGGAGGTCGGTACGGCTACCAAGCATGATACCGCCCCAAACCGGTCCCTTTCGATGATGTTGGAGATGTGATTGCGTGTTCCCTGCTCTCTCCAGATGTGTATACGTCCAGAATCACTCATCAGACTAAATCGGCTCTCATCCGTAAAGAGAACTCGACCCCATTGCTGATGTGTAAAGTTCTTGTGTTCCTGGGACCACAGAAACCGCCGTCTCCGATTAACAGGCGTTAATCGCACACTGTATACTGTACGCAGCCTCCTAGCCACGGCAAAACGCGATAACGGACGTCCAGTTGTCTGTTGCATGTGCCTTGCGATTTCTCCTGCTGTCTGCTGTCTGCCGTCTGTCTCTTCTCGCCTTTAGGACAATATACCGGTCGTCCGCCGCCGTGTTTGCTCGTGGACGACCACTGCTAAACTCTCGGACAGCTGTTCCTGTCGTTTGAAATGCTCTTCAAGCTCGTGAAACGATGCTGTGAGCAATCCCGAACTCCTCGGCCACACTAGTCCCACTTCGACCTTCTTCCAACTTCCCAATGACGCGACCTCGGGTAAAGTCATCCTAATATCGTCTACTGTATTGCCTGTTGGCCATATCACACGGTGGCAGCAACTCGACGTGGTTCAAACCAATGTACACCGTGCGATAGCTTTCCGGAATCGCTGAGCGTACACCGCCCATGTGCTTTATACCCTTCCGACCCCCCCACGTCATGCTGCATACATGCCCTACCGTACCGTACCCTAGTCTATCTCCTGAGTGGTCTTTCGGTCCGTTCTGCCTGCTCGTTCCGCTGTTATGCTAATTTCTCCTCTTCGTCCTTAATTTTTGCACACCAGTGTATTTGCAAAATTCTTTTTCTTTAGCATAGCTTTTGCTATGAAGAATACTTTCCGCATCATTTCAACTTTTCTATTATGCAAAATTCTTCCTCTAGGGGTCGTAGAGTTATATCATGTTTTCCTCTATATTTCTTCTTCTAACTGTTCGATTTGAAAATCCCTTTGTCTCTGATATTTTCCTTCTGCTATGAAACCTTTTTGAGCATGATTTGTTCACTTTCGTAACATACTTTAAAGCCGCTGGTGGGAGTAAGTAGTTGTTTCTATTCCTGGATGTTTTATCCGTTGCAGAAATCCGGTTGATTTTTTAACCGATTCCAATGACTATGAATAACTTTGAAAAATTTTATTCGCCTCGGAAGGAATTCAAAAGACGCGCTCATTATAACTGGAAATTCGAACTCATCTTCTTGTTTAAAATGTGTGATTATTTACTGCAAATCTGTAGATTTTTTGAAATATTAGAGAATACCTTTTTTTATGCTTTCCAACCGTAGGTTGAATAAGAGTATATGCTCCAGTTTTGTATGTTTGTGTCTGTCCTCACGATAACTCGCGTAAAAATGGTTCGATTTCGATGAAAGTTTAGTATGAGGTAGTGGACAACCTCGGAACGAATCCTATTGAAAATGGGCGAAATGGAGTCAAAGGTCAGGACATGAGTGCGGGATCCATTCCGTCGCCCTTATGCGTCATGACTTACGTAAAAATGCTTCGATTGCGACAAAACTTTACCATGTTGTTCCGGAGGTATACTGAACGGGTTCTGTTTTTTTTTTGTGTGTGATTGGATCTTTAACGACCACCGTGAGCAACTCAATGAGCTATAAGCAGTCGCCCGTCCCTAATTTAGGGTCACTGGTTCCAGGGAAGGGAGAGAGCCAGTGCCGTAAGACAAACACAACATCCATGCCTGACGGGATTCGAACCCGGACCCCTTACAGACAAATGATCATGTGACAGCGCCCAGACTCGAGAGCTGCACATTTAGGTCGAAAATCCATTCCCTAATTTATTTATTTAATTATTATTTTATTTATTCATTCATTTATTTATTAAGTTATTCATTTTATTAATTCATGTATTTTTTTGAAGAAAGAGTACGTTTTATTTTGCCATATACTTTCGGGTGAATCTTTTCTTTTTTTCTCTCCGTCCCCCTCTCCCAGCACAAGGCGTAAGACTAGCTAGACAGCACAAGGCGTCACAGGACAGACCGACACTGTAAGGAGACCACGCTGACGACAGCCATCGGCGAGCTGACTTTGTAGTATGTTTTATTGGGGGCAATAGAAGTGTCCACCCTGTATAGCATCCACAATGCGTGTTGGGCAGATCGTAGACTTGTTGGAAACGGGCCTAATAGTTTAATTGGCTAGAGAATTTATGGCCGGGGGTGGTATCACGCGGCAAACGTAACTCGAGGGGTTCTCAGAATTTTCACTGGAATGGGTAGAAATCTTGACTCCCTAACGAATGGAAGAACAAAATGTTAATCCTCTGACCAGTAAGATTTGCACTGGGGAATTTAATTCAGGGAGGCTTGCGTATGTCAGCTAGTGATTGGATGATGGGATATTTTGAGGTAGTGTGGGTCTTCTTGGGGGTCGTCGAAAGATTTTACAAGGGAAGAGAAGAACTTCGTCACTTCACGTTTACAGTTTTTACATGAGTCACTTCTACCTTTGCTGGTTGTGCGGCGTGCATCGCGTGCACTGTCCTCCATGACTGTCACCTAGGAGGCTGCATACAATTTTCCAAGCTGCCGATGTAAGATCGAAACCGAGGTTTCCGGACGAACGGACCCCCACTAAGCACCATTAGGGCCCATACGACGGTCGCAGCTGCGGATGGAAGTTAATACCCACTGGACGAGAATTCTCCCGGATCAGGAGTGGTCAGCAGCGCGATATCTAGGCCAGATTCGGATGTTAAGGTAGGAAATCCATCCTATTCTTTCTTTGGTGTCCCCTCATAAAATCTTTATCGGAGCATAAGCAAACAGTCCACACAGAGTTAATATTGTTTATAAGCAAACAGTTAATTGAGTACAGGTTCCTGTCAGAGCGTCGTAAATCATTCTTGCTAATATCATGAGCGTATATTTATTATTATGCCAAATCATAACCAATAAATTGTTTTTGTTTGTTAATTTTGTCTAAGTTCTATGATGAGTGTGTCGTTAACTACAATATGTGTGTTCAACCCTAGATTATTTGGAGAATATATATAACTTTTGGAACCGGAACTTAGCACATGTGTTCATTTATGCTTTTTATTTTAAAACTAGACGTTCACGAAAATATTGCGGCACACAGCAGACCCTTTGACTTCCAAAGGAAAATCTGCTGTGTGAAACGCAACGCCCCGTCAGTGGATCCTGAAGCTGCGTCAGCCCTAAATCAGGGAATCGCAGAATCACAATCCACTCGACACCCCCTTGGCTCCCAATATTACGCCGGGTGAACCCAATTCGGAACCCGAGCGATAATAATCAGAGGCCAGCGCCTTAGACCACTGCGCCACCGGGGCGGCGGGTTCTGTTTAATAACATCGAAATGGGGTCGAAGGTCGGGCACAGGAACGAGATTTATTCCACAGCCATTATCCTCATAACTTGAGTAATAACTTGAGTAATGATTTCTGGTATATTGGAAAGCGTATCATAAGGAATGCATTGCATTATTTTACTAACTTGTTTCTAAGTGTGAAGATACACGATGAGCTTTCGCTCTGAGGTGGTGTCATCTAAACACACACATTCCGATTGTAACAAAAAAAATTATCATGATATCTGAAAGACCTCACACTATAGTTAATTAGCTCTATGATGATTTAATGTCACTATGATGATCTAAGTCACTTTGGAGATTTAGTGTGTAACGTATACTCTAGATTCAGTTTCTTTTTGATTTTACTATCTCTTGTTATTTTATTTTCCTATGCAAATTATTTCCTCACTTAACGAGATATTGTTTCTCCCGCTGAATTATATGTGGCAACGAGTGTAAGTCATGACGTGGTGGTATGCACTATATATAGGCGCGCTCAAGAGACGACAGAGCTTCGTTTTATATGTGATAGATTCTTCCTGATTATTGATATGCGATTTACCCACTTTTCTACGATATTACGATAGTACGAAAGTTCGGGCTATCAGTAGTTGTGTTATTTTGGAGTGTGTATTTGGGTAATACCAAGAGCTCCCCAATAAAAGGTTAAAAGTGAGTACGTTTACTTAGTTCATTTTATTGTCAGACCTCTGTCTGGCCGTTAAGTCTATTTCATTGAGTGTTTACGTTAAGTTCAGGGAATATTGTGTTTACCGCTCTAATAAGGAGCCTTCAAGGTATTAATGTACTAAAACCGAAGTTATATTACTGATATTCAAGATAATGAGGAACGCTGAGTAAAAATAAATTCCATATTCTTGGAATTTATTGCACGTGCGTGTCTTACCTAAACAAACTCTAGCACTTTGAAGATTAAGCACACTTTAGCTACGTCAAGTAACCTTTCAATAACCCTAACGTGACTTAACGTAGGCTTTCCTGCACTACACGTCCAGCCGGAGAATTCTATTCATTATAAGTGTCTCATGCTGAAAATTAAATTGTTACTTGCTGAATGTTTAAAGTTAGACTTAAATGGTAGTTTATAGTAGATGCAAGCTGTAAAGTTTAAATGCTTAAGTTAGAACTTATGAATATCAATATTGAACACTCGTAAGCATAGAAGAACACTAAAGGTCTTGGGTAAGGAATCAACAAGCAGTAACTTACATTTCGCAGTCCACGCTTTATTCGCTGGCTTTAAGTCATAACACATCAAATGCTTCAATCAAAATACACTTCTATCTACCAAGTCGTTATTCCAAAAATACACAGTTAGCAAGACGGTATCAGAAATCCGTTCTCTGCTCAATAAATCATTATCTCAAAGTGTTCTCTTTACAAATCGTTATTTCAAACTACACTGCACTTAGCAAATCTTATCTCGCTCTGCACTTTACAAATCGCTAGCATAAAGCTGCTCTCCTACAACATTCAGTAATTACATTTTATTGAACTTTAACCCACTGTCAGTGATGCCAAACTTAGAAAACTCATCAGCAAAAAAGATGTGTCGTTAAGTAAGAAAATGTTTAACGAAACGAAACCAAATTTACATACGAACACAGAAACTCAAAAGGAAGATTGAATTGGAAGTATGCGTCATACCTTCTTATTTCCAATGGCGAACTGATACAGCAAAGAGGCCAACCACCTTACGTTTAATGTCTGCATGCGTTCGCAGTAATCTTCTTTTGTGTTCATTTCTAATCTACAAGTGCTACTTCTACAGTAATAGTTACAAATATTCTTGTCTTCATCTTCTAGTCATCATCATGAATTGCGTGCAGATGACATTTGGTGACTACCATGAGCAGCTCTATGGGCAATAAGCAGCTGTCTATCTCTAATTTGAAGCTACTGTCGCCTGGGAAGGAACTGAGACAGTCTGCTATGAGACAAGAGCACCATTTATGCCTTACCAGGGGCTAGAGCGCAGACCCAGCTCGGATGGTTAGCCAAAACACTACGCCTCTGACGGTCACAAGGGCGTCGTGGATGGCATTCGATGAGTCCCAATCTCGAGTATGATGTTCACTGCGCTTTTCAGTACTTAATCATTCTACGGCAATAAGTTAATGACGAGGCAACCATTGGATATCAGTTGTACAATTTCAGCAAGCTTGGTTTCTTACGTCCGACAGTACTGGATTTGAGAATAATTGTAAATGTTAAGCACCGTAACGTGACTGAATATTAAACGACAGAAGGAATTGCTCCAGTCGATATTCAAAGTTGTGGACAACCATTCCGCTTCTTTTCATGTCCGAAACTGTGGGGCACGTCTCAGAATCTATGGGATTGGTTGATTTGTTGGTTGATACGTTTTAGTGGCGAGCACAAGGGTCACAGTCGGCCAAAGAACAACCAACACCACAGAATACAGCGAAAAACAGAAACTAAAATGTATCATTAGGAAATAACCAAAACCTCATGAAACACTGCGTGAAATGAAGAGACACAAAAGCGATGGACCACACAACAGAAGCAACACCAATACGACTTAGAAAAAAAGCACAGAAGATATGGCACACTGATAGTTTAAGCGAACACCTCCTAGAAATTCTGGGTCGTCTTCTACAGAAAGAGAAAGAAGGAAACGAGTAGGTTCGCGGCAAAATACACACAAAACATGAATAACAGTCAGAGGTGAATTGCAAGTCTCACCCACATACGGGGAATGAGAGTCTATTGGGAGCTCCAAGAAAAACAACAGAGAGAGACGTGGTATGCAGGACAACACAGCTGAAACAAGAATGTGCTAAGTGCTTGACGTCAACACAAAGACATGCTAAGTGAACTGAAGTTACTAGAAAGATGTGTAACGTACCAGGAGATGTGACGTACCTGCCAGAAGGACGCACACGACATAAAGGCAGATAGGAATCAGAATAAAACGTCCGCGTAGCTCAATTGGTAGAGTGACTTATTCCGGCATGAGGGGATCTGGGTTCGAATCCTGGCGTGGACAAAATGAAGGAGAAATTTACTTCGTTATAGATGTGCTAAGTGTTTCTTTATTTGGAAAACTAATATTGGCGTAATGGCGATATTTGGCTGGAGACGGTACAGAGAGGTCAACCCTCAATCACCTAGATGAACCATCTGACCTCGTGCTAAGTGCACCACTTAAGTTACTACAAAGATGGGCTAAGTGCGCTGACTCTACTTCAAAGATGTGCTAAGTGCACTGAAGTATCCAGAATTCAAAACACAGATATGTTAGATGCAGAACTTTTGACATATGTCCAGCTGTACATATGGAAAAGATTCAAGCACTGTGTTGTCGCACCAGAAAGATTTTCATAATCTGCTATTCTTCACTTTCCGCACCAGGAAATTTTGAAAAATCCACAGTGAATTTTGGCTGACTTTTTCCGGGTGGAAGACCCTCAGCTAATTTTGGTTCGCTTTTCTTGGGTGGAGCAATTTCAATGTCGAGCAGTGCATTTATACAGAACACTCCAAAATTTATCATGCAAAGTGTTTCATATAATCATTGCGTTCCTCTTCACTAACTATAACCAGGGAAGATTTTTTTTCAGTCGTCCTGGTGGCGCAGTGGTCTAAGCGCCGCCTTCTGGCCGTTCATCCGAGATGGGTTAAGGTTCGAATCCCGTTGAGGGATGGATGTTGTGTTTGTCTTACAGCACTAGCTCTCAACCTTCCCTGGAACCAGTGATCCAAAATTAGGGATGGGCAACTGCTTATAGCCCAACGAGTTGCTCACGGTGGTTTTTAAACCCCCAAACAAAAACAAAAAAAGATTTTTTTTTCTGGTATCTGTAATGCCATTTGAGCTACCGAGAACGATACCTTGAATAAATAAACATTGCCTGTTGATTAACCTCTTATTTTTATTGCCATGAAGCTGGAATACAGTACTCATTATGTTTAAAAAACTTCAGACTGTTTATTAAAGAAATCTGGCAGCCCCGTATCATTTAGTTATATTTGCTGATCTTTAATAATGCCAGCAATTCTTTCAAGTGGATTCCAGTTTCAGATCAAAATATCATTTTGAGTAGTCTTCAAAAAAAGGAAACAACGAATTTGGGCAGTTTTTCGTAGGCATGATATATTTTATTCCAAATGTTGAAATTTAAAAATGTCTCACTGGAAAAAATCCTTTTATATATTAATTCTCAGAATGATTCCCAACACACACATGCTAAATATTTATGATTAATATGTTTGTCACCATGTCACATTTTTCAAAACAGCACACTAGAAAAAACTTTTTTGATCCGACAGAGGCACGCATGACAAAAACTGTGTTGTTTCCTAGCACGTAACTTTTCCAACAAACGACAGAGTTCAATACTCTAGAGTTCAAATAGAAAAAGTGCTGCTTGCCTCACGATTTGATATATCCGACGATTTTCTTGTTTGTTTCGAGGTTTAACGCCCACCGTGCCTGGAAAAACATTTCTAAAATGCTCGACCCATTTTCCGCAATTCTATTCCTGAATTAAAGAAGCATATTCCTGATACAAACTTTTCCGTGAAATAAGGGGGCAAAAAACCTAAATTTCACGGATTTTTACGACGTACCCCAAGAAAATTCAAAATTTTTAGAAACCTTTACGCAGTTCTTTTCTTATATTAATGGAAAAATTCTGTTCTCACTTTTTTCGCATCCATATGACGGAAAATTTTCGGTAATATTCTTTTTTTTTGTTGTTGTTTGTTTGAAGTTTTAACTATCACCGTGAGCAACTCGATGGGCTATAAGCAGCCGCCAGTCCCTAATCTAGGGCCGCTGGTTCCAGGGAAAAGAGAAAGCCAGTTCCGTAAGGAAAACACAACATCCATGCCTCACCGGGATTCGAACATAGATCCATCTCGGACGAATGATCAGAAGCCATCGCTTAGACCACTACGCCACCAGGGGGACATTTTCGGTAATAGGAGAGATTGGCGGGAATGCTTGAGGTTTGAGTAACTCTTAAATTGATTGTACGATGTCTATATATCAATCTGTGGACCCCTTAAGACAAAAGCTATTATAAGCTATCAAGAGTAAATTTTATATTTAGGAATTTTGTGAAATAATACTATAAATCCGTACATTTCACCTTTTCTTAAAGATAACTGAAAGTAATTTTCAGTTTAATAAGATATGAAGTTCCAAAGAAATCTGTTTCTTCGAAAAATCACAGTGAAAAGAAAATATGTAATTTGTGATATGTCCTTCAGAAAAAAGGAAGTTATTGCAAACGCATTCAGAAAAATAATAAGGTTCAACAGAAAATAAAATCAAGCTAAAACTTTCTTCTTTTCGTGCTTTAAAATGATACACATTTAAAATAACAACTGTTTCACACGATTAAGAAACATCTCCACTAGTACAATTGAGTCATTGGCAGTAAGTTTAATACAGTCAGGTCACAAAGTACAAATAAAAGATGACAAGTTAAAAAGGCAAGATCTTTCGAGCTCCCACTGGAGCTCATTCTCAAGCCATAATGCCGTGTGCACCCTCAGAGACACGCACTTATATACAAAAGTTTACGTCACGTTGTCCTGACAACATAATGCTGTGAAGTTATAAACAGGCGACACCACTCTCAGGGAAAAACAAGCATTTAAAATTTTAAGATGTTAAACAAGCTAATTTGTAAAGATATAATTGCACACATTATACAATGCAGTGACAGTAATAATGAATATATAATTATCAATGCAGGTCTAATTTTAAGTCAATCACGTGGCATCAAGAGTGTTAAATCGATATATATGTTCATGAATAGGCGCTGGCACAGTACGTATGAATTGTCTCCATCATGAGGGTATTATTGTTGGTAAATCCTCATTACAACAATGGGTACCATATAGAAGAATGTACATTGCCTCCGTGAACCACGTATCACTCTTATTCGTTGTGGTTGATAGATGTCTTATGTCTTCCCATTAGGGACTGTAATCATCATCTTTTACAAATTTGGCCAAAGCTGTATTCATATTGTCTTTTCTGATATCATATTGGTGCTCCTTACGCCGTACTCCCAATGTTCTTGTAGTTGATCCAATATATACCCTGGGTTCTTGACCCGAAATACTTGGCAATAATGGTATCATGTATACACCATGTCTATTTATATATGGAATGCGGTCGGGGTCGCACTTTATCATTTCGAAAATGTTTGTTGTTTTAACCCAAAAGGCCAACTTAGGTTTTTTACATACACTGACGGAAAAAAAATCCCAACACCAAGAATGGGTTGTGTTAGATAAACGACAGTTGGTAGGCGGTGAGAGTACATCTGTAAGATGACATCAATGCAAATTTCGCGCTCGGCGCATACGTGTGGCGCTAGTAGCGCCACTCGGAACATGCAAAGCAGATTTGCTGTAAATACGCGCTGTAACGTTCGTGAGCGTTAGTTGTCGTTGAGATTCGACGTAGGGTGTTGATGATAGTCAAGAATGCCTTTAAGAAGGCGAAGAAGCCATTATCAACAGCTCACGGAGTTTGAACGAGGTCGTGTAATAGGGCTACGAGAAGGTGGATTTTCTTTCCGCAATATTGCAGAACGACTTGGCAGGAATGTAGCCACTGTGCATGATTGTTGGCAGCGGTGGTCAAAGGAAGATACTGCCTCAAGAAGACCGGGTTCCGGCCGGCCACGTGGCACTACTGAGAGGGAAGACCGCCGTGTACGGCGTATGGCCGTGGCGCATCGTACCGCGTCTGCGGCAGCAATTCGAGCTGCAGTTGCCACCACAGTGACACAACGAACTGTTACAAATCGGTTACTTGAAGGACAGCTCCGAGCCAGACGCTCTGTAGCGTGCATTCCACTTACTCCAAACCACTGCCGTTTGCGACGTCAGTGGTATCAAGCTAGAGCTCATTGGAGGACGGAGTGGAGATCTGTTCTGTTTTCTGATGAAAGCCGGTTCTGCCTGGGTGCCAGTGATGGCCGTGTGTTGGTTAGAAGGAGGCCAGGTGAGCGCCTGCAACCAACCTGTGTGCGGCCGAGACACACTGGACCTACACCTGGAGTTATGGTCTGGGGAGCAATTTCCTATGACAGCAGGAGCACTCTCGTGCTTCACCCACGCACCATGACGGCACAGTTGTACGTCGGTCTGATGATTCAACCTGTTGTGCTGCCATTCATGAACAGCATTCCAGGGGGTGTTTTCCAACAGGATAACGCTCGCCCGCATACCGCTGTTGTAACCCAACATGCTCTACAGAGTGTCGACATGTTGCCGTGGCCTGCTAGATTACCAGATCTTTCACCAATCGAGCATGTATGGGACATCATTGGACGACAACTCCAGCGTCACCCCCAACCAGCATTAACCGTCCCTGTATTGACCGACCAAGTGCAACAGGCATGGAACTCCATCCCACAAACTGATAACCAGCACCTGTACGACACAATGCATGAACGTTTGCGTGCTTGCATTCAACATTCTGGCGGTTACACCGGTTATTAATGTACCAGCATTTCACATTTAAAATGGCTCTTCTCGCGCTTACAATAAGCTGTGATCTTGAAACCTTAATCGCTTAAATATGTTACCTATACAAATGGATTGCCGCCATTTCATTCCTCTACAACTATTTTTTCGTGGTGTTGGGATTTTTTTCCGTCAGTGTATATTATGTAACTGTTGATTTACCACCGGTTGGAAATCCAGAGATCCTACATAACGTGGTTTTGGGTGGTCCAACCGTAATAAAATGCCCGATTAACCCACATCAATAACAAAAAACACTTCGTCATCGAGCAATTATATTTCTGTACTGTGCGTGACTTTCTGGCTCAGCGGCAGGACACGTGCTTCCCGTTCATAATACGCTGGTTCAAACCCCCTCATAGACGGATAAGAAATGGCTCGTTAACTTAGCACGTCGGTAAAGAAAAAGTCAAAACCAAAGATTTTGCGAAATCTCAATAAAAATACGGTGCAGGGGACCTATGAATATTGCCAAGGCCACCATTAGGTTCTTACACTGCATTTCCACCGATTTCGTTATGCCCCTTATGGTTAGTTTTTGCCAGTAGTACTTATTACTGGCAAGCAGCTTTGAACAATACTTTGATTTAAAATATACATATAGGTAATGTAACAACATCTTGGATATAACATCATCCTTCCGACAGCAGGCATTTCAGTTTTACAAAACCGGGAACTTGTTTCTTACGTTAAGCCATTACAGTCGTTAGTCCCGCGCTGCGTCCACACCCCGACACGCCAATCTTGTTTCTCCTGTCCTTGAGAAAGCAGGCGTGCCCTCAGGAGGACTGGGCCTATCAAGCAAGGCATTTCTCGGACGTCAGTTTAACTCATTATCATGATTGGAGGTTTAACGACCACCGTGAACTCCTCAATGGGCTATAAGCAGTCGCCCGTCCCGCTTTTGGGGTCACTGGTTCCAGGGAAGGGAGAGAGCCAGTGCCGTAAGACAAACACAGCATCCATGCCTCACCGGGATTCGAACACGGACCCATCTCGGACGAATGATCAGAAGCCGATGTCAGTTTAAACTTTTCGTGATATGAACTTTGCATTAATTAAAAAAAAAAAAGGAGATTATGCTATTACAATAAAATCCTTACGGAAAAACGCGAAACGGATTTTTCTGAAGTTAGAAGAAACGGAAATTTCGTTAAAAGACTGACACCTACTGGCAACTTTCCAGCACGTTATTTTCAAAAATTTTCCGTGAATTCACACCACTAATTTTTTACAGTGTGAGCCACTTTTAGCGCTATAGGCTGTCGTGCGTTCTTAGTTTGGAGCCACTGGCTTCATCGAAGGGAGACGGCCTGCACCATAAGGAAAATACACCATCATCCGGGACTCGAACCCTGGCCTAAGTCGGATGACTAATCAACAAGTTAGTAAAATCATGCAATGCATTGATTATGATACGCTTTCCAACATACCAGAAATCATTATTGAAGTTATTTAATAATGGCTGTCGAATAAATCTCGCTCCTGTGTCCTGACCTTTGACCCCATTTCGCCCATTTTCAACAGAATTTGTCCCCAGGTGGTCCCCTACCACATACTAAAATTTCATCGAAATCGAACCATTTTTACGCGAGTTATCGTGCGTACAGACAGACGGACAAAGCTGGAGCATTTACGCTTCTTCAACCTACGGTTGCCGCCCCGGTGGCGCAGTGGTCTAAGGCGCTGGCCTCTGATCATTCGTCCGTAAGGGGTCCGGGTTTGAATCCCGGTCAGGCATGGATGTTGTGTTTGTCTTACGGCACTGGCTCTCTCCCTTCCCTGGAACCAGTGGCCCTAAATTAGGGACGAGCGACTGCTTATAGCCCATTTGAGTTGCTCACGGTGGTCGTTAAAACTCCAACCAAAAAAAAAATCAACCTACAGTTGGAAAGCGTAAAAAACCTACGCCTCTAATCACTGGTCCACCGTTGTTTTGGAAAGTTCTAAGTAATTCAGAGCATCATAAATCTGTACCTTCTCTTTCAGTCAGAAGGGATCACCGACAAATATGTGGCGTCTTCCCTGTTTATTCGTCATTTTCGCAAGTAACAGGATAGTGAATTAACAAAAAGATTTGTTTCAGTATTTTTTTCTATTTATGTTGAAAAATTGTGTCATTTTTATGCATGTTATACAGAGGATGTTCATACTTTTAGAACGGTTTTCCAGCAATATAATTAATGTTTAAAATAAAATTATTTCTTTCTTAAATAGTCTGTCAGATAGCCCTTTTTCTAGACATGAACCTACATCTACATTTCCAAGATAACAGAGCATTTCTTAAAATCGGTAGCGGTATTTTATTCCACTCCTCTTCTACTACTTTGCATAGTCCAATCATTGTTTAAGGTCTGCGTTTAGAAAGCGCTCTTCTTTTTAGCAGTCCGAAGGCACAATAGTCCATTGGTGACACACATGGGACTTTCAAAGAATATGAGCAGAAGGTATAAATTTGATACCAGTCTCTTTTTTCAGTTTTTTTAAGAAACACAGTGGATGTATGACTTATAGCTTTACCATGATGGAGTTCTACTCTTTGAAGGCTCTATGGATAAAAGAATTGTATTTCCTCTTTAAATACAGGAGTTTAAACATTATTTTGGTAATATGTAGAATTGATTTTAACATACTTTTAATCTTTTCTTGACTTTAAATTTCCATTGAATGGGAAACCAGCAGTAATCATGAATCTTTACTGAAACTTTCTTTGGACTCTTGGAACCAAGTTTTTGTCTTTTTCTGCTCCTTTGCGATAGTAAATCGTCCTTTTTTGTTGCAATCGTTTAGGTAGATCCATGCTTCATCCATAGTCACTATAAATTTCCATCTGTCTTTGGCTAGGTGATTTGCATAAAGAAGTCTACACCGTGTTCTGCGCTCAGCCACATGCCGAGGCAAAAGGCGGTGAACATTGTGGTTTTTTTCTCAGATTCAGATCTTTGTTTATTACCTTGTTTACATTTGATACAGGGATTTTTAACGACTTAGCGATTGCTCTTTGGGTCGGTCGATTTTCTTTTAAGACCAGAGAGACCTTGCTTTTAAAATAGTCGTAAAAGTACGTACCTTCTTTAGATACTCATTTGGTGTTTTTCCCCCGTTAAAAGCAGTGTTTGACGGTTTTTTCCCTCTATTATTAATAATACTGCTTATTTTACATTTAGAAACGCTAATTCCGTAATTTGTTTTTAATATTTCACTTCGTAAAGAGCAAAAACATAACCTTTTGTCCACATCTTGTTTACGTGCGCCATTTTCTTAGAAGACAGACGTTTCTTCCGTGTTCATCTAACACACTGTTGGCAGTTCCAATTCTTTGAACTTCTTTTATTTTCTGTAATTTCTTATCAAAAACGTTCTAAAAATGTGGGAGCATCCTCTGTATTTAATGCTAAATTTTAAAAAGGTGCTAACATTTCTCTTTTACTTTTCTTTCGATGAAGATGTCGGATTCAGAAGCCCCGCCTCCAGCTGTAGCCACACCCTCACCAGTGATGGAACGTACAGTGTTTGTGGAGAATTTGCGCACGTCTGTTGAGAAGCTGGCGAAAAAGATTAAACCTTTGTTCGCCGAAAAACACGGGGATAACGCTGTTACCTCTTTGGTCCGTCGCAAAGACGGTTATGAAATAACCTTCTCCACCGTGGAAGCCGCTGCAGAGTGTCTTCACAACGGACTGGAGATAGAAAACAGGCGCTACGAAGCAGTTGGATCGGCAAGTCCGGACATCCTGGTTTCACTTTATCCTGTTGCTGCTTACATTGAAGACAGCATTTTGGTGGAGAAGCTCGTGGAACTCGGATGCCAGGTAAATGGGGAGGTGAAACACAACCAAGTGCAAGGAATCGAAACGGGAAGGAGAAAAGTTATCGTCCAGCTTCCACCGAATATGAGATCTCTGCCTAGAGCTCTGACGCTGAAATTACCAACAGGAAGAGTGGAGCGCATTGATATCTATCACAGAAACCAAAGGCTCCGTAAAGCTACCAGATAAGGAGAGTTTTGCATTTAAAATTGGAAAGAATTCCAACAAGAATTAGTATGATGTCTAATTCAAATTGACGGAGCCTCGAGATTAAGCTCCGTCCTAAAGTTCTGGTTGAACACTAATAAAATATAATTGTAAATTTGTGAGATGTCTTATTCCAAAGAAACTACTTCTTCAGGTCTACAACAATATTATTGTTGGAAATTTGTTACCCGTCTTATATTAATTCGGAGGTGTTGATTCCAAAATTGATGCCGTCACATGAAGATTTACCACAAAATGAAATTCTTAAACCATCAGGTTAAGCAGAAAGTAAAGGTTTTATTAAGCTACAGACCCTGTCCAATCGCTTAAAATATAACGTTGCTACTCAAACTGGTTATGTAAAAGGTCTGAATATGAATCTGGTAACACTTGGGGGGTAGGAAGAAGTACTGATTGAGGTGGTGGTAACAGGGTAGGGAAGCATGTGAAAGCATTGTTTGAACATGCTTAAATTTGCACTCAACCCCACCTCTCTATAATACTCGAAGCCGCCAGTTGGAGCTGTGTTTCAGCACTGAACAGTTGACTATTAGTTGTATTGGTGTTAATTGTGGTTTTTGTGACAACGGCTACTCGATTGTGTGGTAATTGTATAATTACAGTTTCTGTTATATTTGTGGAGAATTTGTGATTAAAAAGCAGCAGGAAAGCATTACAAATTTTGTAAAACAAAAAGCTTACTATCAGTAGGGTAGCTAGTAATGTTGGGGCCCTGCTTCAGAATCATGCAGTGGGCCCCACCTGTTCCGTAAAAATACCGTATAATCAGGTATGCCTAGGTGTATTGACGCGATTTTGTTTTCACATGCGAAATTTTCTTGTATACTATACCGGTAGCTCATCATGGAATTGGAATTATAGAATGCAGAATATGAAGATGTCTAACACTGAAGAAAGGGTCTCCTCCTTGTTTTATATTGTGCAAAGGCGTCGATCATCTGGGAAATATCCAATTTCTGTGAACATTCATTCTCAATTGACAATGAAGAAAGGCCACTAAACCGGTCTTACGTCGTTGTGCTTCGTAAATATGTTTTGATGAGTTTTCGTTTTGAGAAAGAACGTTCTGATGCGGCCACAGACACACAAATCGTCAAAAACTAAAGGTAGGCGGGACATGCTTCGAGGAAAATGCATGGTTTTCAATAAACAACAGCTCTGTAACTTCTTTTGTTGATAGAGTGAAACAACTCAACACTGAAAGACACACGGTTACACAAGTATTTGTTATCAATACAGCAGCCGGTTTTCCACAGACAATGTAGCCGCCTACTACGTATGGCGGAATTTAAATGATCGACGGAACAAAGTGTAAGAACGAAGCATCGTCTTCGACAGTTGGCAAGATTACAAACGACCCATCGCGCATAAGGAGCCTTATCACAGAATACGGCTCAAACAAGGGAAAGAGAGTTCAAGGTCCTGTTTTGATGCTCGCATGCCCATTGTAGGTACTTCGTACGGCGAACCGAGTTTAGCATGGACACTCTAAACGGCCCCATTTTCAACAGGGTTCAATATATTGCGTGCTGTGACACGTTACTGCCATCAGCAGCATTCAAGTTACCGGCAAGCTGCGCTACAGTATCCCTTCTGTTGGCTCGTACCATACCGGATAGCCTTCGCTCACCTCTAGCATTCACGAGCCGTGGTCGTTCCACTTCTTGCCGGCGGTTTGTGGTTTTTTCCTTCCTCGGACCACTTTTTGGAGGTACTAACCACGACTGACCGTGAGCACTCCACAAGCCTTGATATCCCGAAAATACCTTGACCCAGGCGTCTGGCCATTACAATTTGGCCTTTTGTCAAACTCGCTTAAGTCCGCTGCTTTTCCCATTTAAAGAACAGGAATAACTCTTTTAACAGAGCTCAGTATCAGGTGTTATTTATACAGTTTCATGACCTTCACATTTGCCGTGGTTTACCTGCAGTTGCTTCGATTTACATACATGCGCGTTGGTCATGATGTTTCGACTCTTCAGTGTATTTCAGACGATTTTACTCATCTTTTGTGCGTCTTTTCCAGCATCATATATGACGAAATTTGTGCTTACAGTTGTACTGTAAGCACAATTTGCCCTTTGTTAGCGCTGCTCCTTTGACAACGGACTGGAAATTTTGACCATGGTTAACACCATATTTAGTCCAACAGTGTTTTACCCGAGGAATACAGGTAGAGGTTCAATTTTTTTACGATGTATAGACTCTTGCCTCTTTTTTTTTTTTTTCCAAATTTTGAAAGTCTGCTAGAGGTTTTAGCCTGAAAATGCAACTATCAATTTTAAACTTTAATAGCTTATCGCGAAATTTTGAGTGGCATAAAACAATTATTGCTTTTTTTTTTCCACTATGTGCAAGTGAGATAAGGAAGTTATGCTTTCTGTATCTAAATTCTTTACAAACAGAAATAAGTTCTTCGTAGCGTTTATTTTCCTTTTATTCCAGCCAGTTATTCCTTTCTGCGAAATTTTGTATAATTTTGTTTCCATCCCCTCCATTTGCAACACGTATTTTTGTGGTGAATTCTGTATTGTTCCAAAACTTGTTAACTATATCGAAAGAAGACGGCAACCTCCTTTGGGAGGGGGGGGGGTATATTTTTTCTTTCTCATAAGAAAGAGTAATCTCTGTTTTCTTCCAAAGGCTTTCTTTTACAGACGCGCATGGCAGCCCCAGTGGCGCAGTGGTCTAAGTGCTGGCTTCTGATCATTCGCCCAAGTTGGGTCCCGGTTCGAATCCCAATGAGGCCTGGATGTTGTGTTCGTCTTACGGAACTGGCTCTCTCCCTTCCCTAGAACCAGTTAGCTGAATTAGGGACGGGCGACTGCTTATAGCCCATCGAGTTGCTTACGGTTGTCGTTAAATTGCCAACCAAAGTAAAAATAAAAACAGACACGCTTGCATTATAAGGCATGTGTTGCTTTTAACAGACAAGTGCAGGGGAGGTACTTCATTTACTTTTCCAGTTTTGACTTTACTATATTCTGAGATTTTAATCTACAGCTTAATTAAAAATTCTAACCGCTATTCAATCGCGAATAAAATCGTCATGCCATAATCGAATTCTTCACCCAGAATATAAAAGAGAGTAGTTATAAAATCATCAACTAAATCTTTTCTTCTTTTATGTACGTTGTAAAACCCCAAATTTGCCGGTGGTGTATTTGAACCCGCACACCCTTCTGCTCCGGAGCCGAATGTTTTCCCAATTAATCTGCGCCGGCAAGGGCTTATCACTGCCACTTGCCGTTTCCTACTTGTGCGTCACCTCTGTAGTGCATCACAACGTCGTTCTACTAAATGGTGGGCTTTCGGAATTGGAATTCCACTGAATGAATATATAAGGAATTTTTGTAGGGCAACTGTGGCTATTTTCATAAGAGGCCAAGTAAAAATGTCATTTGCATTTCACCATTGTAACCATGTTATATGAGAACATATTGATTTGTTTTAATCACATTCGTGTCTGAAGTATTCTGCTGGAGGTCAAAAGAAGGAAGATCACACGTAGACCCATCTTTTCCTTTTTATTTCGAGGTTTAACGACCACCATGAGCAAGTCTTAGGGTCATAAGCAGTCGCCCATCTCTAACTTAGAGCCACTGGCTCCAGGAAAGGGACAAACCCAGTGCCATCATTCAAGCACATTCTCCTCCGGGGATCCCACCCGCGCCCATCTCGGACAAATTTGTCAGAGGCCAGACCACTCGGATACTAAGGATGCAGGTCATTACTGTAGCCATGGCATTCGGCCACTGATCCAAGACTCGAACCACGACGATCGATAAATATGATTACCACATTTTCTGAAGTCTTCTTGTTTGGACATCTCATTTTTTGTCAGTGTACGAAGTTCGAGTACGTACCTCTATAGTAGGCAGTGGTTTGAGAGTTAGTAACACAGCTGCGGTTCAGCCTCGACAAACAACTTTCGCAGAAAAGATATTCACCGATGATCCATTACATTATGACCACCCCAGCCTAGAGAAATGTGCGCACCTGGAGACAGAACGGTGGCGCAAGTGAAGTTCACAGAGCAGTATATATGCAAGCCGAGGACCGGCTTTCGGTTAGTAGTGTTCGGAGTCAGCTGTAGTGAGTACGTATCGAAAGTGATGCACAGATGGCCAAACGACGAACTGTCATCCAGCCGTGTCACAGCACACAGTTCATCGCAGCCTTCTGCGCATGGGCCTGCATAGCCGGAGACCCAGCCGGGTCCCCATACTCACTGCACGCCATCGCCAACAACGCATGAAATGGGCCCAAGATCATCGAGATTGGACCGTGGATGATTGGAAGAAAGAGGCCTGGTCTGACGAATCGAGATTCCTGGTGCATCACGCAGACGGCCGAGCGCGGATACGGCGATTTCCAACGGAGGCTATGGCACCTGGATGCACTGTTGGGCGGAAAGAGGTCGGCGGTGGCGGTGTTATGCTGTTAACGATGTTTTCTCTGGACGCTTTAGACCCCATTATCCCAATAGCACAATCCCGACAGCTGTCAGGTATCTGAACATCGTTGCAGACCAAGTTGACCCATTCATGGCAACTGTGTTCCCTGCTGGTGATGGCCATTACCAACAAGATAATGCGCCATGCCACACTGCCAGAATCGTCAAGGAGTGGTGCGAGGAACATGGTGACTTTCTATTAATGCCCTGGCCACCAAATTTACCTGACGTGAACGCAAACGAACATTTGTGGTTCGACGTGGAAAAGGGGGTTAGCGCTAAATCACCACTACCCCGAAATGTACGGGAACAGGAGGAACTGCTGTTGACATTATGGTACCATATACCCCAGGATACTTATTGTCACCTCATCGAATCGATGCCTCGCAAAGAGGCCGCTGTTTCGTGGGCTATAAAAGGGTCCTACAGCTTATTAGGTAGGTGGTCATAATGAAATGGCTCCTCGGTGTACGTACCTTTAAAGATCTTAGCATATACCAATTCACCTATTACGTAAGATATAAGCTAATATAAGCACATCAGTAACTTTTGAAAATCCAAAATCCTTGTTCTGGCGCTCAAAGCTTCCTCTAGATGTCCTGTGATTAACGCAAGCATATGATATGATATGATATGATACGATATAGCATATTATATACAAGCACATGATATGCTAGAAACGAAACTATTTATCATGCTATTTCTACGAGAACCAAAAAGACAGCGTAGAGCCGAATTCTACCTTGAATGTGCCTGTGTGCTCTGCCATGGCGCCTGCTTAAAAATGCTCCTAGCGCTTGTGTATCACGAGAATCAAAACAACTTTCCTCATTCGGTCATCTTATTTCATCGGTGTCCGGAATGTTTTCCGGCTACGAACGTTGCATACGATCGTCGTTCATGTAATATATGCAGTGCTTTACTACCAGTATCGAGTTCGGCAAATAATTTTACCTGTTTTGCATAAAGAGTTATACAGGGTGTGTTTGTAAAACTCATTTTTCATTCCATTTCATATGAAAGAAGAAATTCATGGCTTGAGTGGAGGAAAAAGAAGCGAAAAGGCATAGAAAGGAAACATCGTAGCTACAATAATAATGGAAAGACCATTAACGTGTTTGATGAAGAGAATTTATGAACTTATAGCAGATTCTTTTCATATTCATATATTCCAAATATATTATTACCGCAATGTTAATAAGTTTGGCGCACATACAATTCGTAAAAATCGAATTTTTTCAGTGGTTAGGGAGTTCAGGAAGTGGTGCCCACACCACAATCTTTAAAAAAAATGCAGTCAAAATCCGAAGATTGGATTTTTACTGCATTTTTTATGACTGTGGTGTGGGCACCACTTCTTCGCTGTTTAATACGCAATCTTCGGATTTTTTCTGCAGTAAAAATCCGAAGATTGCCTGTTCAACAGTGCCAGTGGCAGTTGAAGTTGTGAAAAAAAAAATGAAGTTTCGCATAAAACCGTGTTTCAAATGGACTAGGAAAGCAAGTGTAATTATAAAGGATATATTAGCAAAGAATAAAGAAAATCTTGCATACATCATTAACTCATATATCCTCCCGCTTCATAAGTAATTCCTAACTTCTAGAAAAACAGTGAATTAGTCCATCTATTTGAGGGATATCAAGCCATCAGTTTCTGACAGTGTGACGGCGGAGAAAATCTTTAGACACCGTGCCTATACAAGTACGGAGTTAGATTCACCTTCGATAGCCAGACTAAAAGTCTAGCACTTGTTCAAAAATGGGCTTCAGGAGAAAAGCTTTGCGGAGATCGTGTTTTGTTATGCCTCTACCGATAACTGATTGTTAGCTACCAAGGTGGCCGATTTTTAAAATGCTAACTTCAACTGTAGGAACTTCCTTTTATTATAGCTGACTTTTTTTGTCATGAATATACACTATATTGACAAAAGTCACCGGACACCCCTGCAAAAGCAAATGAACGGATTCGCTGCGTTTTTAAGATGCGTGGTACTGCTGCAAATGGTATAAAAACAAGCCTGCAGCTGATCGCGATCATATCGCACTGCATGTGAAGTTCAGTGAAAACGTCGCGGAGGGAGAGAACTGACTTTGAGAAAGGAAAGATTGTTGGGGGTGATACTAGAGAGTTGTCCATATGAGAAACCGAGAGGCATTTAAACATACCCAAGTCAACTGTTTTGGATGTACTGAATAAGTGGAAGACACATGGCGTGCCTCAAGCAGCAAAACGTACCGGCAGACCCAAGAAAATTAGTGATAGAAAACGTCGAAGCCTCAGGAGAGTCGTCACAGTTAATCGACGGAGTAGTGCACAAAACCTCAGTGCACAGGTGAGTAAAAGTTCTGGATCCTCGGTATGTACATGTACCATTCGCAGAGAACTTCATTCCATGGGTTACCGTGGTCGTGCGGCTGCTCATAAGCCTTTCACATCCACTCGGAATGCTACTCGTCGTTCAGCATGTGTGACGTGCCGGCCCCGCAGGACGCACACGACATAAAGGCAGATAGCAGCGAGAACGAACGTCTGCCTAGCTCAGTTGGTAGAGCGGCTTGTTCCGGAATACGTGGACTCGGGTTCGTTCCCCGGCGGGGACAAAAATGACGGAGAAATTTACTTCGTTATACATGGTGTAAATAACATTTATCGTGGACTGTAGATCAATGGAAACGGGCCCTATGGACTGATGAATCCAGATACACGATCCATCAGTCTGATGGCAGTGTGTGGGTATGGCGGCAGCCGGGGAAACGCTATTTACCACAGTGTACTGCTCCTACGGTCAAGTTTGGAGCTGGCAGTGTACTCGTGTGGGGGTGTTTATCGGGGTATGGTCCCGGCCCATTGGTTATCGTGGACAAACCCGTTAACCAGCACCTCTACCTCAATATTCTGGACAATTATGCCCTACCAACTCAGTGGCAATACTATGGAACCGAGCCTTGTTGGTACCAGCAGAATAATGCACCGAGATGTAAAGCAAGGACTGTTACGGCGTGTTTTGACGATAATTCCGTATCATGTGTGGACTGGCCATCACAGAGCCCTGATCTTAATCCCATAGAACACCTATGGATGAATTAGAGCGCTGCATAAGAAGTTTGGAATCAAGGCCTACTGCTAAGCAACAGTTAGCGGCAGCATTATGTACTGAATGGAAGCGCATACTTATCTCTGTGTTCCAAACCCTTGTCGAAAGCATGTCTTAAAAGGTCAGTGCATGCATTAAGGCCAAAGGTGGACCGACACCGTACTAATGTATGTCAATAAATGCTATGCTGTGTTTCTCTTCTAGGTGTCCGGTGACTTTTGTCAATATAGTGTATGTTTGTATTACTCACGCTATCTCTATTTCTAAAAGAAGTGCTGGTAAAAATGTTTTTGATCTACATAGAAGAAATATGTGAAGGATTTCCCTGTTCTTCTAGTGTACAGTAGAATTTTCCACCAAAGGGCGGTAAGGCATTGCGGAATTAAACAAGAAGGATGACACTGCATCCCTTGGTATAATGAAAACATTTTTAGAATTTATACACAGAAAGAGATTTTTAGAAACGAATGGGAGGAAACTTCTGCCGTACCCATTCTCGTTCTGTTACCGGGAAAAACACAGTCACTCTCTTTATTCTGTCTTGCGTTAGTTACCGGATTATTTTAGTGCTGTTCTTCTGTTTCATCGGTGAAACAGTGTCAGTGATTGTTCAATATCCTTATATAATAATGAAATGGAAAAAGCTAAATGGTTGCCTTCTTAATCATGAATGCTATTGATTATTTGCTGAAACATCCTTTCTCGCATTCGTTGGAACAAGAATTAGAAATTAAAAGACTGGGTGGACTTATGCCAGATCGTAAATTACAGAAAATATTTAAAGGTAAAAATGCTGAGCGAAACGGGAGGTTCGGTGGCGAAAAATACAGTATAATACGAGCGAATGAATATGTGACACAAAAATCATATACTATGCTTCCCATGTTTATTTTCCCGACAAAATTCAGAAGCATGATGTGGTAATCTCCGCACACAAGAATAATGCACCTCTTTCCGCTGCACTTGCTAGGACAAACACAATACTGCAACTAGATTCTAGTTTTAGGGTGGCAAATTCAACTGTAAAACGAAAAAGTGAACAAGAAAGATGACACCGAAATTTCGGATTTAGTGAGCACGCCTTTGGAATCCTTTCCGTGACGAATGAAATATTTTAAAGTTATTCCTAGTCAATGGAACCCGTTACAAAAAAAAAATAATAATAATCGACCAAATTTCTAAAATCGATAGAACATTTATAAATAATTACACTTTCTTAAACAACTTTCTTTGACTAGAGGCTAAAAAGACTGTTTCAAGAATTAATAAATTGTGCACAAAAATTTCTCATCGCTGAGAGAAGATATCAGAAACAAAGACCTTTTCAAATCTAACATGGTCCTATAGAGCGTATATAACGTATGCAAACCCGACTACCTAAATAACAACGAAACTGATCATATTTATAGCATAGGTCTAAAAAGGCTGGATATAAGAAGGCTAACATAGACAGAATTCATAGAACTGTAAGAAATCGTATAATGTCAGCAATAACAAAATCACCTAGTAAGACAATGAGATACGTAGAATCCTTCACATGTATCCCAGGCTTTACATTGGTTAAAGAATTCATTATATAAATACAACATATTAATAGCAATAAGTCCCCGACCAACGAAGTAAATTTCTCCGTCATTTTTGGTCTACGCCGGGATTCGAACCCGAGGCCGCTTATTCCGGAACAAGTCGCTCTACCAACTGAGCTACGCAGACATTTATTCTGATTCCTATCTGCCTTTATGTCGTGTGCGTCCTGCTGGCAGGTACGTCACATCTACCCCCGAAAGAGGGCCGGGGGCATGGCCCACGGGTCAACCGTGACCATGAATCGTTGCAGGCAGCCATCCACTGTAGAACGTGCACTTGAGAACTCCCAGTCAATCTGCTGTGTGGAATGCAACATCACACATTTTTATTTTTCGAAGCGCTGGAGAAGGAATTCTCTGATTTTTCCTGTCTCGCGGTGTGGAAATAACATCACACCAATGCGAGATTTTGAACGGCCGGGTCATCCGGAAAGTTCGGGCGCCATTATAACGAAGTAAATTTCTCTGTCATTTTTGGTCTACGCCGGGATTCGAACCCGAGGCCGCTTATTCCGGAACAAGTCGCTCTACCAACTGAGCTACGCAGACGATTATTCTGTTTCCTATCTTCCTTTATGTCGTGTGCGTCCTGCTGGCAGGTACGTCACATATCAAGCTGCAAGGAGAGAGTGTGAGAAAGAAAAGGCGGGTGTGTAAGCTAGAGCTGAGTTCGGGCTCAATTTTCGGAGCCCGAGCCAGTGGTATATGAGCCCCGAGTCCAAATTCTATATTGCAAGATAGAGGCCGGGCCCTAACGAGCCCGAAAAATGGTTAACCTGTTCAACCACTAATAAAAAACATCTCCTTTTCCACACTTCCACTATCTAATCCTCCTGCAATTAACCAATGTATTTCTCGAATGGGAAAAGGACCTCTTTGTATTTTTACAGTGTACTGTACGATTGTTTTTTAACTTTCGTTTCCACCTGAAGTGCTTCGGACGGCCGGACATCCAAAATGATCGGGCGGTGCTGCAATGGTATGTTGCTCAAATAATGTTATCATCGCGTCATAATGTGCTGCAGTATCCACGTTGCTAAAGAGAATTAGCAGGGAGCTATTGTGTGGAGATACGGGGTAAATTATCGTCGGCATGCTATCAACCATGCAATATCTATAGTTCTTGAAAAAGCTTTTTCTTCTCTGCAAAAGCACACTAATGCGCAGCCTATGGCATTTTCTACCCAAGCCCGGAATGAATAGCCATCTCGAATGCCCGCTCCCGAACCAGAACCAGTTGCTGAAGAATTTCTTTTACCAACTATAAAGTGTCTCATTTGCTAAATCACATACAATCACATTTATATAACAAAAATTTCTCTCACTCTCCCTCTCTCTAAGAGCCCGAGCCCGATTCGGGCCCGGGCTCTGCTTTGGGCTCGGGCTCAGCCAGTCTCAGCTCTGGTGTACGCTATACCGTTGGTATATCCTGACAGCACGGAAAAGATATATATCGGAATGACAAAGCGATCCTTGGACGCTAGATGTAAAGAACACGTGCGAAGTGTCAACCAGGACATGCGGAATACAACCCTTGCCAGAGAAGTCATGCATTCATCGGCAGCTCCAGTGTGGAATAGTATCAGAAGAATTGCCTCTTAAACGAGCATAAAAGGGACTGCCAACAGGGAAACAGTCGAAATCCTCTCCAGTAAACTAGCATGCAATGATATAGTCTCTACTGAACTACCAATGGTTTGGCATGTGTTATTGAAAGATGAAAACACATCGCGGCGCAACGTATAATTACGTGATAAAATTTTATGTAATATGCTCGTGATGTCACCCACGTTATTTTCAAAAAAAAAATCTTTGTTCCTTACGTGTTCCAGTTCCCTGCATTTTTATGTCTACCATTACCTTGAAAAAGATTGGCGAGTCTTTGTGCTCATTACACCACAAAAATAAACGGATTTAACCACTTAAGATCCCAAGGAAAATTCAAAAAACCGGCAAAAAAACCCAATTGCTTTTTGCAAGGTATAAGTAGCTCGATTCCAGAAAATGAAAGTACATGAAACATGTTTTCAAAAAAATAGTAATGAGCAACAGTACAATGTGAAAAACAAACACGACGAAATCCTGATCCGCAATATTACGGGCATGGTTCTATTAGTTATAAAACAAAAGACGAAAGTTCCAGTACACATCGTGTGGAACGAAATGAAAGGACAATTATTTCAAAAGTCGATATTTGTGTGATATATGCGAAAACATGGCGACCTACCTCACATCAGTGGGCCCGTAATATTACGGATCTCGATTTTCTTGCACTATCATTCGTTAACGTAATATTACGTACCTGGACGCTAAGTGGTTAATATGCTATGTGCGTTCCTTGAGTATAGGAGAAGGGTTCTTTGAGTATAAGAAAAACATGATATAACTTTAAACTCCCTAGCGGAAACAATTTTGAATAATAAGAAAGTAGAAAATATGCGAAAAGTATTTTTCATAGCAAACGCTATGCTAAGGAAAAAGAATTTTTAAAATACCTCTCCCGCAAGAAGAGATAGAGAAAAATGCCTTGACATTTACGCCACGTAGGGAGGACAGCTGTGCTTCATTTAAAGAGTGTAATATTCGTCATCTTTAATGTAGCGAATGACAAACAGTAAAAAAGATATTTTACAATAGAATTTTTACAAGTGAAGATACAGCTGCTAACAGAAGTACAAAAACACTACCTAGAGACACAGTTGAGAAATTTAAAGAAACTACACAAGTACAACCAAAATGTTCCATAAAGTAAATGATATCCGGTGTTAAAATAATTTTAAAAATCGGTCATTTAGGAGCAGAGATATCCAGGAAAACCGATTAAACTTTTGCGCCCTCCAGCGGAGAAATTGTATATTATTTTGGAAACGAAATTTTCACAAAATGTCTCCATAGTTAGTAGTATCTGACCAAAAAAGAATTTTTACAATCGTATTTACAGTCCCGCAAATATTGTTGCAAATATTTTGTAAACAGAAACGTAAACTAACTCTCTCTGGTGGCCCACTTGCACATTCAGAAAATTTTGAATTTATATGCAAAACATTTGGCATCAGGAAATGTCTCAGATGAAGAAACAATTTTCAAATCGGACTTGTATAAGCAGGGATATTGACACAAATGATATACACTGAAGAGCAATTGAATTAGAGACAGCTGGCGTTATGCAAATGTGGCTCTGTGGGCGGCCCTCTAAACGGAAACGACATGACGTATGCAGCGATCCGACAATATAAGGAGTGATTCCACGGGAATCAGTAAGAGTCGGACGCAGTATACCAAGGATCTAAGCGCATTTGATCGTGGGCAAATTGTCGGGGCCCGACGAATGGGTCACTCCATCTCGGAAGTCGTGCAGGCACTGGGATTTTCATGAACCACTGTGTCACGGGTGCACCGTGAGTACATCGAATCCGGCAAAACCATCTCTGCCAGAGCCAACTACCGTGGACAACAGCGTGTGGATGAGCGGGGTCATCGTCGGCTAGCTCGCATTGTAACAGCGGATAGACGGGCCACAGTGCAAGAAATCACTCGACAATTTAACGCTGGTGCACAAAAACATGTAAGCAGCCACACCATCCAGAACCATCTCCTCGCTATGGGGTACAGAAGCCATCTTCCCACGAGGGTACCGCTGCTGACCGCACATCACAGGGTACAAAGATTAGCAGGGGAGCGGGAACATCGCCACTGAACCCTAGACATGTGGGAAAATGTTGCCTGGACTGATGAGTCGAGATTCACGTTGGTACATGCAGATGGCAGGATATGAGCACGACGCAAACCACATGAAGTGATGGATCCTTCTTGCCAGCAGGGTACTCTTCAAGCTGACGTCTGGGGACTGTTTACGTGGACTGAAATGGGACTTCTGGTACGTGTGACATCGTTCTTCACAGGTCAACGTTACCGGGTTATCCTGGACGACCATTTTCTCCCGTTTGTGCGTCTTCAACATCTCACTGGGGACCTCATCCTGCAACAAGACAATGCACCGTGCCATCGCTCCCAAATTGTATCCGAATGGTTGGATGAACACTCCACCGACGTGACCTCGCTTCCTTGGCCAGCTAGGTCACCTGACCTCAATCCCATCGAGCACATCTGTGATGCCATCGAGAGAGATGACCCCCTCCATGAAATCTTCGTGAACTGTGGTAGCTTGTTCATGGGTCGTGGATCCGTATGGCTTCCCAACGCTTCCGGTGTCTTGTCGAGTTCATGCCGAGACGAATCGCCGCCGTCATCAGGGCGAAAGGTGGTGCTACACGTTACTAGACAGGTATATCTAATTCAGTTGCTCTTCAGTGTACATCTACGCCCCTGGCAGAGAAACCATGCACTATTTTAAGCAAAAAGTATCTTCAAAAGCTTTTCGTAGTGAGCTGTATCGGTCCATGAAAGAATTTTTTCAATCGAGTTTTCAGAAGTGCAGATTTTGCTGTGAATACATCAGAAACAGAAAAAAACGCTTACGCCCCCTAGTGGCCAAATCATTCTTTATCAAAAATTAGTAATTAAAACGGATACACACTGAGTGATCACTGAATTACGACCACAGACCTAATACTTCTTTCGCCCCCAGTACAGCAGCTATCCGACGTGGCACAGATTCAAAAAGATGCCGGAAGCAGTTGGGAGGTATGGCCATTGGCCAACCAAGCTGTGTGTAATGCGGCCTTCAACGCAGGTATGGAGGTGATCGATATATCAAGACGCCTGGTATGCCGTTCCATAGTGTCCCACAAATGCTCTGTGGATTGATATCGGAGGCTAATCAATACGCTGGAAGTCTGAACTCTGTTCCTCAAACCATTCCTACTCAATATTGGACCTGTGTCTTGACGCATTGTCATCTTAGAAGACACCGTTGCCATACAGGAAAACGTGAAACATTACTGGGTGTACAGAGTCAGCAAGAAGTTCACAATACTGAGCACCTGTCATACGTTGTTCCTCAAGCACCAGGTGCCCAAGTTCCTGCTAGGTAAACATGCACCACACCATACAACTGCCTCCACCGGCTTCCACTATGGAGACCATGCAGGATGAATCGAGTGCCTCATGTTGTTCGCGCCAAATACGTACATCTGCAGTACCATCCAGGGAATGGGGTAAAAACGCGACTCGTCAGACCAACATACTTTTTTCCAGTCATCCCACGTCCACCTTGCATGATCTTTGCACCAGGCGAATCTTTTACGCCGATGAACAGGGGTTAGGAGATGATATCATCGGTTTCATCTGCTGCTACTGCCCACACGTGAAAGCGTGGTCATGAGAGATAGTGTTCCGGGTTGACCTTTGTGGTATTGAGTAGTCAACTGTTTAACAGTGCTGCGTCTGTTGACCTGTACGAGTTGTCGGACCCGGCGCTCAACTCTCACATCAACCTACCGCTGCCCTATGCAGTTTTGCTTCCGAGTCGTTGTTTCACCATTTTCACGCCAGTCCTGATACATTTTAACCGCGGAGACTCTCGAACAAACTAGTTCAACCGTTTGGGAAATCGAGGCATCCGCTCTCCGAGCTCCCACAATCTGTCCTTTCTCAAAGTGCGATAAATCCTTCGTTTACCTATCACGCTCCGAATTTTACTACCTACTGCTCCACTCACACAATATATTAGGTGTGCAACTTAATTCTCGGCCCCTAACCGCAGGCGATCATAGAACATCGGCAAATGCAAATAGCTATGTGCGGTAATGGCTGATTGCAACGCCATCCAACAGCCTTCCAGGCAACCGTAACCTCTCACAACTGTAGTGACAGAAGGGACGAAAGTTGACGGTGAAAGCAATGTCGTTCAAGAAGCAACATTTGAGGTACACCCTCCTGTTCGCGTTTCAGCTGAAACAAATTGCCGCTGAAGCGCAGCAAATGATCTGTGCTGCTTTGGGTGATGCTGTTGTGTCCTACAGTACGTGTAAGAAGTGGTTCCAGCGGTGTCAGCAGGGAAATTTTGATCTCCGTGATGCAGAACGTCCGAGGCAGCCACAGAAAGTTGACGATGAGGAACTGGAACATCTGTTGGACCCGGTTTCCTGTTGCATACAGTCAGAGCTCGCCCATGAACTCGGAGTAACACGGCAAGCCATTGCAAAGCGCCTGCACAAGCTTGGACGGATTCACAAGGAGGGGGCCGTTGGGTGCGCCACCAACTCAAAGCTGCAAACAAGTCTAGGCGCTGCGATGTTGCTGTGTCCTTGCTCTCCAGATTCTAGAAGAAAGATTTCCTCCACAAGATTTTGACCTGTGATGAGAAGTGGATCCTCTACGATAATCCTAAGCGGCGCAAATCCTGGGTTTATCCGGGTCAGCCTACCACCAGTACCACCAAACTGAATATCCATGCCAGGAAGTTGTTGCTGTGCATATGGTGGGATCAGCGCGGTGTCGTACACTATGAGTTGCTCAAACTTGGTGAAACGGTCAATGCTGAGCGTTATTGTCAGCAACTCATTCGTGTGAGTGACGCAATGAAGGCGAAAAGGCCATACACCGGCAAGGGCAGAAGGTCGGTCCTGTTGCTTCAGGATAACGCGCGTCCTCACACCGCGAAAACGAGTTCAAACACGATCACCGACCAGGGATGTGAGATTTTGTCCCACCCGGCGTATTCTCCAGACTTCGCTCCGTCCGATTATCACCTCTTTCGCTCCCTGCAACATCACCTGAGTGATACGCACTTCACTTCTGTCGAGGAGGTCCACACAAGTATTGATGACTTTATCAAATGGAAACCGTCCTCATTTTTCCGCAGTGGCATTCGGCAGCTCCCTGACCGATGGCTCAAATGCATCCAACACCACGGGGATTATTTCCCTGATTAGGTACGTATTCGATTTGCTATAATTTTCTGTCAACGTGTCGTGCCTGTGGCCGAAAATTAAGTTGCACACTTAATATATGCTACGTCAGTCGACTGATCGCGTCCTCTTGGAAATAACGCGGTCAACGGAGCATCCACTTTTGATAGGGGTTGTGATATAGAGTGTTCACTCTGTGTACATTTTTAAATACAAAAGCACACTAAGGCTAACAAACGTCAGAACCGTATTTTATAAAAAAAAAAAAAAAAATCAAGATTTTATGCAAAATATTCCCAGAAGTGAATGATATCCGATGTGAAAGGCCTTTTTGAGATCCGACTTCTAAAAGCACAGTTTTTGCTGAAAAGAGAGGATATGTTTGTTCCCCCTGGCGGTTACGTTGCGCATTATTTTGGGCAGAAAACACACGTAAAATATTTACTGTACGTAGTGCGAGGTACTACAATGAGAAGGAATTTTTTCAATCACGCTATCAGACGTGCAGATACAATTGAAAATATATTATAAATAAAAATATCGGCTTATGCCCTGTAGAAGAAAATATGTACCTTCAAAAAATTAGAAATTAGGTGTGAGAAATTGTTCGCCACGAACGCTCTCGGTCACAAAACAAAATTTTCAAATCGAACTGTTAGAAGGACCGATATGGAGCAAAACGCGATATCCATTTACACTCCTTAACAAAAAAATACCCCTGTGCATGCATTATTTTGAGCGTAAACTGTTTTTAGTCGATCGAAAAAAATTTCAGTAGAGATTACAGAAGCGCAGATGCTGCTGCAAAAATATCGGAAGCAGAAATAACCACTTACGCCTTCTTGTATCCAAACTACGCGTTAAGAAAAACACTAAATTACACTGAAGAGCAATTAAATTAGAGATACCTGTCTAGTTAAGTGTAGCACCACCTTTCTCCCTGATGACGGCGGCAATTCGTCTCGGCATAGACTCGACAAGACACCGGAAGCGTTGGGAAGCCATACAGATTCACGACCCCTGAACAAGCTCCCACAGTTCACGAAGATTTAATGGAGGGAGGTCAGATCCTCGAACATCTCTCTCGGTGGAATCCAAGATGTGCTCGATAGGATTGAGGTCAGGTGATCTAGATGGCCAAGGAAGCGAGGTAACCTCGGTGGAGTGTTCATCCAACCATTCGGATACAATTCGGGAGCGATGGCACGGTGCATTGTCTTGTTGCAGGATGAGGTCCCTAGTGGGATGTTGAAGACGCACAAACGGGAGCAAATGGTCATCCAGGATATCCCGGTAACGTTGACCTGTGAGGGACGATGTCACACGTACCAGGGGTCCCATTTCAGTCCACGTAAACAGTCCCCAAACGAGAATGCCACCCCCACCGTCTTGAAGAGTACCCTGCTGGAAAGAAGGATCCATCGCTTCATGTGGTTTGCGCCGTACTCGTATCCTGCCATCCGCATGTACCAACGTGAATCTCGACTCATCAGTCCAGGCAACATTATTCCACATGTCTAGGGTCCAGTGGCAATGTTCCCGCGCCCATGCTAATCTTTGCACTCTGTGATGTGAAGTCAGCAGCGGTACCCTTGTGGGACGATGGCTCTGTACCCCATAGCGAGGAGATGGTTCTGGATGGTGTGGCTGCTTACACGTTTTTGTGCACCAGCGTTAAATTGTCGAGTGATTTCTTGCACTGTGGCCCGTCTATCCGCTGTTACAATGCGAGCTAGAAGACGATGACTCCGCTCATCCACACTCTGTTGTTCACGGTAGTTGGCCCTTGCAGGGATGGTTTTACTGGATACGATGTACTCACGGTGCACCCGTGACACAGTGGCTCGTGAAAATCCCAGTGCGTGCACGACTTCCGAGATAGAGTGACCCATTCCTTGGGCCCCGACAATTTGCCCACGATCAAATGCGCTTAGATCCTTCGTCCTACCCATACTGTGTCCGACTCTTACTGATTCAAGTCGCATCACTCCTTATATTGTCGGACCGCTGCATACTTCATGTCGTTTCCGTTTACAGGGCCGCCCACAGCGCCACATTTACATAACGCCAGCAGTCTCTAATTCAATTGCTCTTCAGTGTATATGCGAAACATTCTCTGGCGTGAACTTTTCCCGATGTAAAAAGAATTTTTCAAATCGGACCTTTAGTAGCAGAGATATCAGGTAAAATGCGATATGCATTTACCCTAGAGAGAAAACTACTTAAAAGTTACCCTAGAAAGAAAATACGCGTTATTGAAGGAGAAACTGTACGCAAAATGGTTTTCGTTCCAAAATGACAGATATTTTTTTCAGTCGGATATTTAGAGGCAATTATATGGAATAAAACATATTTTGAATTGTATAGCACTGGGTTTACGCCCCTTTGCGGCGAAGTTATGCATTAGAAAAAGACAAAAGGCCAGGATCATTGTTCTTACATTTCAAGTTTTTCAATGCAGAAGGAATTTTTCAAATTGCACTAATAGACACCGGCTTTCAACAGGTACAGAAATATATTGTTCACAGAAGAATGTACAGCCATGGCAATACACTTGTATGCAAAACTTATGGACGAGCTACGTTTTGACCAGTAGCGTTGCACAGGAGCGGCCTGGATATGTGAAATTCAAACCATAGGAACTCCATTACTTACCGAAACGATGACAGAAACAACACAGGCACAACTGCAGATATTAAAGGATATAGTGAAACTTTATTCAGAATTGGCTACATAGCACTTAGTGCCATGATACAAATGTATCATTGCCAAAGACGATACAAAGGGAAAAGATGGTCCTTAATAAGGGATATGATCACCCCTAACAGTGATGTATGATTTGCACGGTCTGTCCATTCTTTGCACTAGGTTGTTGATGAGTTCTGGCGGTAACATCGCCCATTTTTCCGACAGTCCCGTCTTCAGCTATTGGATAGTTTGCGGTGTGTGTTGACGTGCCACAACATTTCTCCCGGGAGTGTCCCACACGTGTTCTGTGGATTTAAGTCGGGAGAATGTGCGATCCAATCCATCAGCTCATCAACAGCCACCGAACAATGGTGAGAGACGTTATCGTCCATTAACACGAACTGTTGGCCAATGGCACCTAAGAAGAGAGACAAACATGAGGAAGGATTACCTCATTACAGTAGCGCGCACCGATTACAGTACCTCTTTCCAGTATCTGAAGCTCCGTATGTCCATCATTCAGAATCCCTCCACATTTGAGAACACCGCGGACGTCATATCTGTCCTTTTCATTGATGTTTTCGGGCGACACCGAGTGCCTACCTCACGTCAGATTAGCTCACATTCAGAATCGCTAAAAAGACTAAATTTACACTCATCAGTAAAGAGCACTGTATCCGCCCTGATGGCGCAGTTGTCTAAGCGATGGCTTCTGAGCATTCGTCTGAGATGGGTCCGGGTTCGAATCTCGGTGATGCATGTATGTTGTGTTTGTCTTACACGGCACTGGCTCTCTCTCCCTTCCCTGGAACCAGTGGCTCTAAATTAGGGACGGGCAACTGTTTATAGCCCAATTAGTTGCTCACGGTGGTCGTTAAACCCCCAATAAAAAAAAGGAGCACCGTACCCCACTGTTCTGCTGTTAGGTACTTGTTTTCTCTGGACCAATGTAAACGGTGTCTCCGGTCAACAGTTATTAACGGACCACAGCATACTAGTCGTTGGCCAAACAGGTGTATAGTCGTCTGGCCACTCTCAACCCCGATATTGTGCGTCTGTGCTCATGTTCAGTTGTTTTGCAAGGCTATTTGCTGTCCCTCTTGGCCTGTAGGAGCAGATAGCGGTCCTCACTGAGGGTGGTTTTTGGTGGACGACCCCCACCGGTTTCTCGCATAGCTGTACACTGGAGGCCGACCAAACACGCAATACGATGCTATGGGTGATACCGAACTCTTGGGTCACACTCATAACAGCTCAACCCTCCTCGAGCCTCCCAATAATTCGACTACAAGTAAAATCATCAAGATATTTTCGACGGGCCATTTCGACGTCTCTAGCACACAAGAAACACAATCGAACGTCTATAACACTCACTCAGGCACACCGTCCGGTGACTTCCGTTCAAATGATGCTATTGGACTGCGCGAGGGCATTTTGTCCTCACGTCACGCAAACTACACGTCATGGTTCATTATGTGCTGTTGTTCCTGTTCCCAGACACAGTCCTGAGTTAATTTGTGTTTGAGTCCTGATGCTACTTACGGTATTAGTTTAATTTTTCCACTTCGACCTTAAGTTTTCACACTAGTATAGTACAAACAAGCACTTTTTTTTTTTTAAACACGTGCTATAGAAAACATACACGGCCTCCATCATTATTTGTTGTCACCTCGTCAATTTCTTAAAAGCCAAACCTCCAGTTCTGATGAGCTCCATGAATACATTTACTATTGCTACACTGCTCAACATAGAATTTGCTACACCAGGACGTATTTGCTGAGTGCCACGTACATTGGTGTGTATTTGCTGACAGTTGAGTTATATAAATAATCTCAGTTGCAAACCAATCACGTGATAGATGAAGGAGATAAAGTTGCAAAACTGCTTGGCGTAGCTATGTTCGGTCGTTCTCATCTGGGCGTATGCACCACTGGTTCGGAGTAATCTTGGTGGCGAAAGCACGACTAAGTAATAAGAATGCCCAGTCGAAGTCATCGGGAATCCTACCATCACACGGACACTTTATTTACCAGACTCTTCATTGCAAGACTATGTACGGCTGGCAGGTCCTTGCGTTGCATCTCAGTGGAAGCGTATCGAGATGCAATAACTTCGGCCGAATGTGACGATAGGGGTTGGTAAAAGATAGCTGGCGTGGCCGTAGTGGGACTAGTGCACTTAGACGAATGTCCGAACGCCACACTCTCCGCATTCGACCGTAAGCCTTCGCCCCACAATGCATAGCGGGCAACATTCGATGAGGTGCACGTGCAGCTATGGACACCTCCGTGTTGACACAGACTGTTAATCGCAGATTGACTGCAGTAGGTTTGCGCTCTAGCCAGTCATTGCGACGACTGGCACTCATCGCAGCACATCATCTTGCAAGGTTCCATTGGCGTCATACCAGATATGAGTGGCGGGACGAATGGAACCATGTCGAATTCATCGACGAGTCTCGCTTCTGTTTCAGCGCCCACGATTGCTGATTGAAAGTATGGGAACGGCATCGTCACCAGGCATATCTTGCTGCAATCCGTGAGCGTCATACGGCTTCTCAGCCCTGTCTCATGGCTTGGGGCCCTATCAATGTCAACAGCGTTTCTTTGCTCGTATGCATAGTTGGTGCTATACCAGACATGTGTGGCAAGATAAATGGAAACATGTCGTATTCAGCGACGAGTCACGCTTCTGTCTCAGCGCCGACTTTCGCCGATTGAGGATCTGGAGACGACGTGGTCATCGGGCTAATCTTACTGCCATCTGTAAGCGCCATACTGCTGCTCACCCTGGTGTCATGGTTTGTGGAGTTATCAGTTTCAACAGCCTTCCACCCCTCGTACGTATATAGTTGGTTCAATGACAGCACGATGATACGTTGATGAGGAGGTCCACCCCATTTTCTTGCCGTATCTCAGTGGTATCCCTGAGACCCAGTTTCAACAGGTAATACCCGCCCTCACACTGAGAGCATCAGCAGACAGTGCCTAAAAGGTGTCCAGATGCTTCTCTGGCCACAGCGATCCCCAGACTTTTCCTGAATGGATAACGTGTGGGACGTTATTGGCAGACGACATAGCGCCTCTGCACGATTCCCTATCAGTGTCGAAAAATTGGGGACACAGGTAACAAAGAATCATGATCTGCGATACCTCAGGACACCATTCGAGCTCTTTTCCACTCGAGGCCACGCAGTATTGCCCAGCACGGCGATCATACGACCTACTAACCTAGGCATTCATGTAATCTCTCAGAAATCTTAAATCTTTTCCACCTACTTGTCTACATATATGGGAAGGTTCGTCTTATTTCACGCATTGTATGGCATTCCTTCATTGTGTGGCAGTTTCTATGTCGAGCAATGTATTTGAAAAACAACAGCAAAAAAATGCTGCTACAGAGCTCAGTTGTGTTTTGAGTCATAATACTCTGTGAACTGCACACAACATCTTTACATGGCTTTCTTCCGTTTAATTTTTTAACCCAGGAAAAAGAGGAGCAGGATATATATATTTTTTATATGTACAAAGTTCTTATTTTTACGTTGAAAGATTCCGTTGCGATTCGTTGGTGACGATGGCTCAACTGTAATTGCAAGATAACGGACTGCAAGAAATAATCAGCAGTTCTGCTGATAAAAACAGTGTGTGTTCAGATAGTTGAAGACCTTAGTTTATCAGTTACAAAGACTATGCTGTTCAAGTGCTTGCTTAACTGAATCCATTATTTCTTTCTATCAGTATTAGATTTGCGAGTAATTACAACATCTGATCTACAACTTTTTTCATTGCACTAGGATGTTTCATACACTTTTGATGTTTAAGAGTAAAAATCATTTAAGAAACAAAATACCTTCAGTTCTTCTTGAGCTGAAATTTTCGGGCAGATATTGAGATTATGTGAAAACAACGAGGGAAAACGCTTTTACTGAAGTAGTGTACAATGATATTTTCTGAATATTCTCGTTGAACATGACGAAGTTACGGAAAATAGTCTAAAACTTTCACTTTTCAACAGAATGTCGAAATACAATACCCTGAATAGTGATGATGACTTTTCAAGCCTTATTCGCGAAGTAGACCAAACGATTTTCACGCACAAATGGCTCTAGTGAGATAGCTTAACGACAAAATCCAGTCGAATCCTACAAAATGTGATACCAACATGTCACTTGGCACAGTAGTAGGTAGTAATGTATCGATTGATAGTGATTTTTGAGATAGACCCCCACAAAACTCTGACCGTTAGTTTGCTAGTATTACCTCATAAAACAGAATGACTGCCGCTAGTAGCGGTAATGATAAAGAATATATTTTTATGCTTCCTACAGGTCATTTTAAACCTTGATGTAATCAAAAGTTAACGAGATGTTTTGTGTTAACTTTTGATTACAACAAGGTGTGTTAAGGTATCATTCATCTGAAAACTTTTTCTCGCTTTGACATTGTCGATCCCAAGCACAGAAACTAACGCAAGGAAGATACAATCTTTCACATTTGCAAGTAAGAGTATGTAGTATTTTGTATCCACCCTGAAAAGCTATTTGCAGTGTGTTGAAGCAACAGGCAAAAGTGACCACAGTGGTTCATAAGCCTTAGTCTTTCGCTGCCATCCCTACTGAGAAAAATTGGGCACATCAGAAGATAGTTTTCACCACTGAAAACAAACACAATCTGCTTGTAAAACAGCTTGCTTCCTGTGCTGAAGAAGAAACATTTCACTTGGTGGCATGATTTCAACAGCACGATTTCTTTGATCACAATCATTCTACGGCACCCGTTCATACAGTCGGCTGTACTGCTTTTATTACATAATCTAACAGGAAATTTCTGGAGCTGCTTGAAACTGTCCTTTGAAATATCTAGTGGCCAATACGGCAACTCAATAAATATTTCACAGGCAGGCAGATAGTTCTGCAAAGTCTCCCAGAATATCTTTTTACCACGTCCTACAAATGCAAGACAGTTTCGCAACCGGTAAATGCGTGTCAAAACGTAATTCCGTCGCAAACTGTTTTTCCAATTTTTTTTAGCATACTCATGAATGAGTCAAAACTTACGCATTGATTTTTTTCTAATATAAACTGGCATCGACCTGGCACAGGAGGAGTGGCCCGTAGCAAACATCTGTGCGCAGATCAACTGCAGAGATACTAAACATATCAACGTTTTCAGATCGAATGCTGTGATGTAACTGGAAAAGTAGCAATTAGATCTGCAGTGTTACCAAACTTTTCACTGCCCAGACGGTGTGAGCCCCTCTGTTATCCATTACATCGTGAATACGTGCACGTCAGAAAATGCATTGTAGGAGTTCTTCAAAAGGATGTACAGTGATGTAACACTAATTTCCTGTAGGTAGCGGGCTCGTTTCACATGAGATCGTGTTAAACACTATCCAACTTTTACCTCAGTAGTAACATTCGTTTCAACAAGATTTGTCCATCCACATCTAGCAAGCCAGTAACCTAACACTGCAAGGAATGTCATTTTCATGTGTAGTGCTCTCAGCATGATAAATATTTTATCTTCTTCGCCTGATTTTGAAGTGATCTCTGCAGTTGCTTTGCTATGTCCTGCACTGGTTGATCATATGTACCCGCTGGTGTCTCATTAGGTTTAAATGAGGCCAGTATTCACTGGAGAATATCAAACCAATGGCAAACGATTGAGAGAGAATCGATAGACTCATTCAACAGAAGCAGTAAAACACTGACTTTTTATCACAGAACCATTTCTTTGGAAGTGGAAGGCGGTCAAAATAATGTGGTTTATGTTCATTGGATTATGAAGGTCAGTCATTCATGTGAAAATGAGTCAATATTAGCTGAAGGAGGCTGAAAGACTTTACCACTTCTCACAGGGTTTTTGGCTTTTTCGTTGATGCACACTCATGTTCATAAAAACACAATTCCGAATGATATGAAGCAGAATGATATACTCATTCGGAGTTATCAATAATGATAACTCTGAATGACATGCAGCAGTGTTCGTACATTTTTCATAGATATTACAAAAGACACCTGGATGTAGGAAATTCTGTGAATTACATAATTATTTCCTGAATCTTCAACATACGCTGCTCATAAAATACACATTTTAGGTTTTAATGTATGAAAAATCCTGCATTAAAAACAAAAACAAAATTTCAGAAAGCATCAGAGCATGTCATATACTTTTAAGATGGTTCCACCTAAAAAACACTGCCATACGTTTCCAATGATAAAAACCTTCTGTAGACATTTTCTTCTCAGTTAATATGTTCCCAAGGATAAAAAGAACTTTAAATTATAGCACGGCATACTTAATATTTGCTAAAACTTAAGCATAATTATATTAAAAATCAATAATTTTACCTTGGGTAGGGTAACGTTGAGACATGCTAATAGATGGCGCGAACTGTAAATTGTAAACGTCAGTGGAAAAACAAATGTTTTATGGCTTATTTAAGAATTAGAAATCAGCAATACCTATATTTCTGATGACTTTTTTTCATTATTTTATTAATTTTCGGAATGAAAATTTTTGAATTTATCCATGCAATAGGCTAGAATGATTTGAGTCACTTAGATAAATGTTCTGACATGATTTTGCTAAAAATATCAACACAACTGTAGGTATTGCTGATTTCTAACTACGAAACAGTCCATCTAACATTTGTTCGTCCGCTGACGTCATCAATGTACAAGTCGTGCCATCTATTAGCAGGTCTCAACATTACCCAAGCAAAAATTATTAATTTTTAATGTAATTATGGTTAATTTTTAGCCAATATTAAGTATGTCATGCTATAATTTAAAGTTGTTTTTTATCGGTGTGCAAATTTTCATACTTTGCAATATAATAATTGGGAAGAAACTTTCTTCGGGAGTTTTACCATTGGAAACATAAGACAGAGTTTTTAAGTGGAGCCACTTTAAGGAAATTCCATTAGAACCTTTTTAAAAGAAAATCACTGAATTACCAGCAAAGAATGAACGCCTTAGGGCAAACGGACTGGATTTACTACATACAGTTATTTTACAGTAACGTTTTTTCAGGCCAGTACCTCGTAGGATGTAAATCATCTTCATGGCACTAAGTTGCTGAACTACACTGGTACCCATAATTAAAAGATAATCTATAAAAAAACCGTGGACAGGTGCCGATGTATGTAAAACCATGCGCTACAAATTGGGGACATGCAAATTTCACTAAGCGCAAGACTATCCTGCACTTTCCTTCACAGTACGTAAGTTGGAATATGCAAATTAAGATTGTGTTAAAAGCAGACGCGACACGAAGACATGACATGCATGATTTTCAGCGGTTCAGAGCAAATGTTAGAATGGAAGTACGTCGTTTCAATGTTCCATAAATTGTCCTGTTATGACTCCGAATACGTTTTCAACAGAACGAGATGTTCGCCGTCGACCAGGAGAAGACTGTGCCAGAGCCACAACTACTGCAGACGGTCGTTATGTGAGTTTGACTCCCAGACGGAACGGAGGGATCTCCGCTACGCAATTCTCTTTGGACTTACAGCAGCAGCAACAGAAATGGGAGTTTCAAAACATATTGTTTGAAGAATACTTCGTGAGCAATGCCTTTATTCAAAGAGATCAGTTATTTGTGTCTTTGTACCTTACGCCACCACCCGACGAGCACCTTTAACGTGGAGTTTCCAACATCACACTTGAAGTCCAGACCAGTAGGCGAATGACCTTTTTGTAGATTAATCGCAGTTCAGCTTCAATAGTGCTTCTCGAAGCATTCTCATCTACAGATAATCAGGGATCAGCAAAGGTCCCTTTAATATCAAAGACAGGAACTAGTCAGGTGGTGGGATGGTCTGGAAATGAATCGTGACGAACGGTCGCATAGACCTTCACATATTTCAGAGTCGCTCTTTTAATGCCTTGGGGTACAGAGATGCTGAACCCATATTTCAAGCCACTCAGGGGATCCGTGTGTACAAATTATATTCTTATAGACTGTAATGTACAACCACATCGAGCTGGTGAGACACACAAAAACTTCCAGCAATCGGCGATCTTGTGGACTAAAACAGCTGGTGGATCACCCTAGTCAAAAGTGACTGACGATAATCATGTCTGCGAACAGATGGGTCACAACCCGGCAAAACACCGCAGAATTCACCATTTGTGAGCCTAGGGCCATCTCCAATGTCGTGAATGGGCTACAACAGGGGACGACCCTGTCTCCAGTCTGCTTTGATCTCTCTGATCCACTTGCTTTTTCGTCCACAGGATCGCCTAATGCTGGAATTTTTTTGCGTGAGACACTGTTTACTGTAAATCATTGCTAAGGGTAAACGTGAAAAGCCCAGAAAGACAGCCGTCTGGGAGATGATTGAACAGGAACGCCTGGCGCCAACTATTTTGCAGCTTCCCAAGTCGCTCAAATCCCACGTTTTGCACATTTCTGTCCTTAATCTAACCCTAAGTTTTGCTCGATCAGCTGGTCGACCTGACTTACGTGGCGCTTACGAGTCGTTTTAAGTGTTGGAGTGATCCATTTATGTGAGGAGGGCAGGCCTTCCTAATAAACTGGCATCTCAGTGTGTGTGCGTGTGTGTGGTAAAACCTATATATATACTGTAAGTTATATGTAGTGGTGAAACCTATGTTGAAGGTCACCTGCCAAAGCGGGCAGTTTTTTCATGTTTTTTTGTCTTCTTTCTTTTTTGGCACGGGTCTTATCATCAATACAAACAATGAATAAGAGATCTTTATTACTTGGTTGCTACCTGCAGGACGCCACCACGGGAAGCCCTGTATTTTGCTATCACCAACATGCGGAACTTATCGAAAAAGCGTGTTTATGAAGTCTTAGAATGATGACGAAAAGCCTGTGAGTTTAAAATATCAAGCACGTGTTTCTTTTTCTGTCCCCACCTATTATTTTCTGTTTCTTTCACGAGGTTGTAAATGGCGGGTGTTCCTTCGGATCTGTCAAGTTCTCAGAATTTTTTTCCTGACGGTATGGCTTTCCGTTAACTAGGGTACGCATGCTCGATCTTTTACTGCCCTAAATGAGAGCATGAAGCTCACGGAGGAGTTTGTCCCCCTCATCGAAACAAGCCTAGCCTTCTTCCATGTTGGTCGCATTGTTTGACCAACTGGCAAAGCGAAACCTCGCTGATTTAAAGAAGAGAAATGAGGGGGAGGAGGAATTGGCTTCAAAGCTCAACCGCAGCAGTGTTGCTATTGTGTTTGGCATCTCCTTACCTTCCATTTCCTACGAGGAACATGTGATAGGAACGCCCTATTTGCCATAACTTACGTATGTTTTGAACATTTTACCTATTCCTGAGTCTTACTTCTGACTCTTAGCGAGAGATTAAGTGAATATCGTTTTTAAATAAAAAAAATGGCAGGGAAGAAAGAAAACCACTTCACAGCAGGGTGCATTAGAAAAATCAAGTCTCTTTCATTTAATTTCCTAGTGGGAAGAGAATTGTGCCACTATTTGGAAGTCACCTGTTAAGACGGTAATTTTGTCACAGAACCGTGGATGAACTTGTTAGACAGGATTCACTGTGTATATATACACTGAAGTGCCAGAAAAATTGGTACAGACGAGCTTATGCAAAATACATAGCAACGTCACCTATGCGTGTACACGGTTGCGTCCGCCAGTGCGTATACAAAGCGATAGACATCCTTGCCAGCTGTTTTCGGCATGAGAATGACAAGTAATAACGATGTAAGCGATTTTCAACGCGGTGTCATAGTTGGCGCTCGTGAGATGGGCCATAGTATTTCGGAGGTAGAAACGAAGTTCGGATTTTCACGGACGACCATTGCAAGGGTGTACCGTGACTACAAGAATTCCGGCAAAACCTCCAACCTACGATACCAGTGTGGCCGTAAAAAGACATTGGGTGAACGTGACCATCGTCTGCTGTCAGGAATCTTTCACGCGATAGGCGTGCAACACTCTTGCAGGTATCATCGGAATTCAATGCTGGAGCCTCAACAAGCATCAGCGTCCGGACTGTGCAACGTACCCTGCACGATATCGGCTTTGGAAGCCGACGACCAACTCGAGTCCCCTTGATGGACACCGCCACTGGACACTTGATGACCGGAAACAAGTAGCCTGGTCGGACGAGTCGCGTTTCTAACTGTATCGGGCAGATGGAAGGATTCGTGTGTGGCGCAAACGCCATGAAGTCATGGATCCCGCCTCTCAACAGGGAACTGTACCAGCTGGTGGGGGGTCCGTAATGATATGGGGTGTGTTTCGCTGGACTTCACTGGGACCCCTGGTACGTCTACAAACGTCTGTGCCCGGCCAACGCTATGTGTGCATCCTTTCTGACGAGGTACACCCGTGCATGTCTTGCATTCATGCCCATGGGTTAGGCCTGTTCCAACAGCACAATGCGCCTCCACACAAGTGTCGGGACGCCACATTATGGTAAGAGGAGCATTCATCTGAGTTCAGGGTGTTGCCATCCCACCCAAGTCCCCAGAACTAAACGTGATAGAACACATTTGGGATGCCATGCAACGCGCTATCGAACACAGGAATCTGAGACCTCGGAATACACCCGAATTGTGGAACGCTCTGCAGGAGGTATAGTGTGCATTGCCTACAGCATATTTCCAGAAGCTAGTGGAGTCCATGCCCCGTCGAATATCTGTAGTCCTGCGCTCCCGGGGAGGACCTTCCAAGTATTAGACTGGTGTACCAGTTTTTCTGGCACTTCAGTGTATATATACACACAGTCGAGTCATATTATTGCGACCACCTCCTACTTTTCACGTCAACAGCGCGTAGCCAATGAAATAAGGCACGTGTCGTGAGCTGGCTTGGAAGGTATGTAAGGTGTGCTGTAGGCATTTTGAAAACATATCACTCGCCGCTGTCATGGATAAAAGGAGCTATTTATCAGATTTGCAAAATGGGATGATTATCGGCTTACGGGCCAAGGGTGGCAGTATTTCTGAAATAGCGCAGTTTGTAAACTGTTCGCGTGCTGCTGTCGTTTAAAGTGTATCGTGATTGGAGAAACGACACTATTTCGAATAAGCGATGTGGAAACTGCGGAGCAACATGCGCCATTGATGTGAGAGGTGAACGACGGCTTCGAAGGTGCGTGAGGGCCGATCGACACGCTAAAGTGGAACAACCCACTGTTCGAATAAACCAGGGGGCTGCCGGAATTGTGCCTAAAACGACAGTTCAGCAAACCCTGCTGCGTATGGAGCTCCGATGCGTACGAATAGTCACTGCACTCACGGCAGTACCGAAATTGGACCTCCGCTGATTGGCAAAGGATTGCCTTCTGCGATGAGTCACGTTTTCTGCGTCAATCGAACAGGTGGACGTTGGCGTATAAAGAGAGAACCGTCGGATAACAAACACTCTTCAACCATTGCTGACAGAACACAAGCTGGTGAGGGCAGTGTTATGGTCTGGGGAATGTTTTCGTGGCATTCTCTAGGTCCACTCATACCTGTGGAAGGCACTATGGACCGAATTCCTTATAAATCTATCCTTGCAGACCCCGTACACCCATACATGTTGATTGTATTCCCTGGAGCTAATGGGATCTTCCAGCATGACGATGAGACGTGTCACACAGCTAGAATTGTCCGAGACTGGTTGGAAGAGCACAATGAATATTTCAAAGTACTTCCCTGGCCCCTTAATTTCTCAAACTTCAACATAATTGAGCATCTGTGGGACCACCTCGATTGTGTTGTTCGCTCTATGGATCCTCCACCACACACCCTCCAGCAGCTGTCAGATGCACTGCAGTCAGCATGGCTCCACATACCTGTGAACACATTCCAGCACTTTATTGAGTTGCTCCCAGCTCGTCTAGCTGCTGTCCGCGCTGCACACGGCGGTTACTCTGGATATTATCCGGTGGTCACAGTGTGTGTGTGTATACACTGCTAGCCACCCAAAATGCAACACCAAGAAGGAAGCATCCGATTGGCCTAAAATTCGCAGCATGCATCGCCCGCGAGAGGACATGCAAACGATTAGCATTGCAGGGCATATGAAAATCACGTGCGCCCGGCATGCCACCGAGAAGCACTATAAGAATGGTGCACAGAAGGAGGGGTGTAAGTAGTGGAAGTGTTTTCGGCTGCAGGACCTGTGCGTGGGAAACTTCCTGATGACTCGTCGCAGAATACGGCAGTCATTCCAGCACGTTTCGGAGTTCGACAGAGGACGAATAGTGGCTTATCGCAACAGCGGCTTATCGTACCGAGACATCGGCGCCCGTGTGGGACAACATCCAGCCACAGTGAGGCGAGTATGGATTCGGTGGGTGCAGGAGGGACGGACGGACCGACGTGAGTGATTGCCGCAGCCGCGGCACACCACCGAACGAGAGGACCGGCACGTTGTGTGGCGAGCATTGACGACTCGCACCGCCACATCACGAACGTTAGCGCAGGAATTAGGGTATGTTGCGCAACAACCTGTGTCAGCACGCACCGTTCGACGTCGTCTGCAGGAGCGGGACTTGTCGCACGGCGCCCATTCCTTCGATTACCATTGACGTTACACCACCGGCGAGTGCGGCGGCAGTGGGCCGTTGAAAGCCATACCTGGACTACGGAATATCACAACATTGTCTTCTCCGACGAATGCCGCTTCTGCCTGCAACATCACGATGGTCGGATCCGCGTGTGGCGGCGCCGCGGCGACAGACTCTATGACGCCTGCGTTATGCATCACCATACCGGTCCGTCGCCTGGCGTTATGATTTGAGGCGCAAGAGGATATGACACCCGCACCCCTCTGGTACGCATCGCCGGTACACTCAACTGCCACCGCACCATCTCCGTCGTTTTGGAGCCTGTAGTCCTCCCTTACCTGCAGGACCTGCCAGCGGCCACGTTGCAACAGGACAATGCGCGCCCGCACGTGGCACGCATCGTGCAACAATTCTTCACGGCCCACCAGGTGTCACTGCTGCCATGGCCCGCCTCTTCTCCCGATATGTCGCCCATCGAACACGTCTGGTCGCTGATCGGCAACCGAGTGGCCCGGCAAGCACCACCGGTGGTGACGCCTGATGAACTGTGGCAACGTGTGGAAGCAGCCTGGACCGACATACCCCAAGCCGACATCTAAGGCCTTTTTCGTTCGATGCCGCGGCTTGTAGCGGCCGTTATTGCCAGCCATGGGGGCCACACGAACCATTTATGTCTGTGTGTTCCGCAAGTCGCACGGGCCTGTAAGCTCCATCGTCTCATCTTTGTATCTGTTGTTATGTGTCCAGTAAATCTGGCTTTGCCATCTCGTGTCCTTCTCGGTGTTGCATTTTGGGTGGCCAGCAGTGTGTATATCAGATCTCACATCGGGAATAGAGGAGTTTGCAGCATGCTCTTTTCTGAGGAGCCCATGCTACATTCTTTTCTGTATTCGAGGTGCTCATTGTCCATGTTAATTGCTCCCTAACAGGAATAATTTTTTCTCTAAAGGTTTTTGTTGTTTCTTCTTCGATCTAGAATACTTGTGCTCACAACAGTAGCAGAAACTATCTTGCGTTAGTTTTTGAGCAATATTTGGTTTATTCTAAGCTACTCATCATACACAGTGCGTCAAAGAATTTTTAGACTGGCGCTAGATTTCAGCCTACGGTGGCGCCACCAGTGTAATCGAGAATGCGTTATAAACCGTGACCATATGCTTGCTTTCTGCCAAAAGTACTGCGCAGTTGTTAAAGTAACTCAAACGAAACGGGCGTTCATTAGAGAAGTAAAATTTTTTTCATGTTGAATTATTAAGATGGAACAAAGGGCTGTTATTAAATTTAACGCAAAACTTGATAAAAGTGCCTCGGAAACGTACCAAATGATGAAACAAGTTTACGGTGAGTTTTGTTTAAGTAGATGAAATGTTTTCCTGTGGCACAAACGTTTTTTGGACGGAAGAGAGACGCTAGAAGATGATAAGCATACCGGAAGACCAAGTTCATCTAGGACACGTGAGATCATTGAAAAAGTGCGTGATTTCGTGGCAAACAATCGATGTGCGTCACAAGAATGTTGGAAGAGTCTTTAAACATCAACAAAGAAACGATTCGAACCATTCTGCATGAAGATTTGGGCAAAACAAAAGTATGTGCTAAATTTGTTCCACACACGTTAACCAATGAACAAAAATCAAGGAGAAGTGCACATTGCAGAGACATCATTTCAGCTGCTGAAAATGATCCAAACTTCTTAAAATCGATTGTTACTGGTGATGAAACATGGTGTTTTCAATATGATCCTAAAACAAAGCGACAAAGTGCGAAATGGAATTCAGAAAACTCACCACAAGCCAAAAAAACAAGAAAAGTTCCATCGAAAATCAAAACAATGCTCATTACATTCTTCGATAGTAAAGGTATTATCCACAAAGGATTTATTCCAAGTGGGCAAACAATTACTGGTGAGTTTTATTTAAATGTTTTGAGGCGTTTGATGGGCAGAATTCGTCGCATTGGTTCAGAATATCGAGATGAAAACAGTTGGTGTTTGTTGCACGATAATGCACCCAGTCACACCTCACTTCTAGTTCATAGATTTTTGGCGAAAAATAACGTCTTGTGTTGAATCATCCACCGTATTCGCCTGATTTAGCACCCTGCGACTTTTTTTTGTTCCCAAAACTTAAAATGACTTTAAAAGGATGTTATTTTGATAATATTTTGACCATACAAACAGCTTCGACGCGTGCTTTGGAGGCAATTCTGCAAAGTGAACTGGAACAGTCATTCGAATCATTATTAAATTGCTGTAACAAGTGTATTGAAGCCGGAGGGACTTATTTTGAATAACAAATCAAAACAAATTATAATTTCTTGTTTCTATTTCATTTTACAGTCCCAGTCTTAAAAATTCTTTGACGCACTGTGTATAGCTTTATATATACATTATATGTACATTTCAAATTGCATTCAGATGTTTTATAAAGCAATTACAAATTATCCGTCTTGAATATTTTGCGCCAAATTTCTATATTGTCTTTTAGCGCTTAAATTTCCTCAGAGCCTATCCAAATATTTTCACCTTTTCCTTGCATACCGGTATTTATTTTCTCCAGAAGTTCAAATACATGCATGAAAGAGAAAATCAAACTTCCTGCGTGAAATTTCATTATGAAGTAAGTCGGATAATGCAGCTTTATTTTCTCGCTGAAATAATTCCAATACAGCATCTTTGAGTTCACAAACATAACGTAACACCCTTCCCGGAATAAACAGCGCATCAATGTGAGGGGAATTAAATTTTTGTGCGTTGCTTCTCTTTCTTGACAGACCTGAGCAAACACACGTGATTTGAGAGGCCTGCTTTTAATAAAGTTTGCTATCTTAGCAGTCTTATCCAAAACCGCTTTCAAGTCTTCTCCAAGAGTTATTGCAACCTAAGTCTTCCATGCGTAGAAAGCAATATAATGTTAATATTTGACCATTTTTTCTTTTGGTTAAGAAAATAAAGCTCTTCACAGCATCTGTCAACAAAGAGTGTCATCTATGAATATTTCAACGCATTCCTTCCATGGCAAAATCATTTTCTTCGTGTAACCGTTCAAAAGTGTAAAAATAAATATTCTGTATAGCGGGATGCTATACATAAACAGTTATCTGTTAAAAAATGTTTACGTTATTGTGCTAGTAACAGGTTTTTTTACTTCAGATCCTCTTGTGGACGTGAATAACAAAAATACAGTTCAACAATTTTTCCTTCGTGTACAAGATGCACCGATGTCAATGGACCCTACTGTATTGTGTAACATGTACTGTAAATATAACTTTCCTTTTTAGTTCCTGTCACCATGTAAATTTAATTTATTCTCTTTCAAGCATTTTTCACACCTAACGTTTAGATTTTCTCTCTTGGCCGAATGTTTTCGGCCACGAGTAATTGAGGTCAGAGGTAGTGTGTGACGAACGTAAGAAACTAAGATAAGAACGATGTTTTTGCGATGTTTGGAGTGAGAGCTGTCTTGCTTTAGGCAGTCATTCCTTGAGCTGTCTTCTGTTAATCTGTCTTGTGTTAGGATATATTTCTTTGAAGGAGTTCCGTTAAGCTTTGCCAACTCACTTTTAATTTAAGTCTTGTTCATATTGTTTTGAGATATATTTGAAGTTATATGCTGAAAGTCTGATCTGATTCTAGAGTGATTATTTATTGAAAGGTGCTTCATTGTGGAGGAAGTGATATTCGTTATCAACGTGACGTAAATGTTATTGTATGTTGCAAGCTGGTATTTGTTCTGCTACTGATTGGCTGACTTCAATAAAGAGTTAACAAGAAAGAGGACACCGAATTTTCGGTTTCAATCAGAACGTTTTTTGAATCCTTTCGGACGCGAATAAAAATTTTCAAAGTTATTTATACTCAATGCAACCGCTTAGAAAAACAAATCAACCAGATTTCTACAATCTATAAAACATCCAGAAATAGAAACAGCTACTTACTAGCGGCTGAAAAATATGTTACAAAAATTATCAAATCGTACTTCAAAAAAGTTTCTCGTAACAGAAGGAACATATCAGGGACAAAGGAATTTTGAAATAAAACAGAAGAAGAAATATAGAGAAAGCACACAAGATATAACTCTACGCCTCGTAGCGGAAGAATTTTGCATAATGAAAAAGTTGAATATATGCCAAAAGTATTCTTCATGGCAAAAGCTATGCTAAGGAAACACAATTTTTTTTTTCAAAAACATCTCCTGGAAGCAGATATAGGAAAAAAAGGTTTCGACATTTACGACCCCTAGCGGGAAAGCTGTTCATTATATAAAGAGGATAATATTCCCCATCTTTATTGTAGCTAATGGCATGGAGTGAAAAAAGATAATTAATTGTCAATAGTGTTTTTAAAAGCGGAGATACAACTGCAACCAGAAGTACACAAGCACTACCTAGCTAGTAACAGAACTGTGAAATACAAAAAATTCCACAAGTTCAAGCAAAGTGTTCCACAAGGTAAATGGTATCCGGTGTTAAGAGATTTTTTTATTCGGTCATTTTAGAAGCACAGGTATCGAGAAAAACAGATGAAACATCTGTGCCCCTAGCTGGGAAATTGTGCGTTACTTTGAAAACTAAATACACACAAAATGTTTTCATAGTTTATATAGTGTCTGACCAAGAAAGAATTTTTAACCAAACTTTTAGTCCTGCAGATATTGCTGCAAGTACGTTGGAAACGGAAACTTACCCCTGTAGTGGCATACTTGTGCGTTACGAAACTTTGCACTGAAACTTTCGCACCAGAAACGCTGCCTTATAAAGAATTTTTCAAATCGGACTATTAGAAGCAGAGATATCAGTAAAAATAAGAAATACAACTACGCCCCAAGCGGGAAAACTATTCATTATTTTAAGCAGAAGGTATTCTCAGAGGGTTTTTTCACGGTGAGTGGTGTTGGTCCACAAAAGACTTTTCTAAATCGAATTTTCAGATGCGCAGATTTTGCTAAAAATACACCAGACACAGAAAGATACACTAACGCTCATTAGTGGCCACAATATTGTAATTTATAATTTTTGATAAACATTCCACTTCTGTACCAAAAATTATGAACTATATGCAGTAAATTTCCCACCAGGATCTCTATCCCATGCAGAAATCATTTTTCAAATAGGACTTTTAGAAACATAGATACAGTGGAAATATCCATTTACCTTTACGCCCCCGAGCGCAAAATCTGCGCATTTCTCGAAAATGAAACTATACCCAAAATAGTTTTCGCTATAAATGGCATCGAAAGGAAGAAAAACATTTTGTCAACGAGAAATTTAGAAGCAAATAGGTGGAATAAAATGCATATTGAATTCCATAGCATCTACATTAACGCCATCTAGAGGCTAGTGGCAAAGTTATTCATCGGAAAAAAACGGAAGGCAAGGATCATTGCCTTTCTGATACGTGATGTGTTACTGCACAAAGTGTGTTACTATGTATTACTGCACAAAGTGTGCTACTATGAGTTACTACACAAAGTGTGTTACTATGCGTTACTATGCAGGGAGTTGTTTACAAAAGTCGCGGCGCACTTCGATAACTCCAAAATGAATTGGTGCAGATAAAACGGATCAATGGATATTGACAAGGGAGGAAATGATTTATTCAAGAGATATATGAATGATTCCCAATATTGGTGCTGTCTGAAGTGCTGTCTAGTAAATGAACCAAGTTAGGAAAACTTTTCGAATTACAATGTTGCACAGCGTACTCACTTTACTTTAAATCCGCAGTAAAATTGCAGCAACTGTCAAATTTCGTGCTGTGTCCTCCTGAGCTTCAAGATACCTGTATGAAAAAGTTTCCTGTCTTTTCTTGAGTTCCAGAGAGTGATCTGAGCGAATGATTTTCGAGGGGAAAGTTTAGGGTCCTAAATGCACCCCTCACCGAAATAAGCCCCCACAATTTATTCAGTTTGCTCCAAGAAGTTGAAAACACGGCTAAACTATTGGGTAAAATACCACTATGCAGTAAATTTAGGGTTTCAAAACATGTGTCTATAGAACTTCAGAAGGAAATTAAGGAGATAATTCCGTGAGGTGTTTAAATTAAGGCCATAAGCTCTCCCCGAAATAAATTATTGTCCATGATTATTACCCCTTCAGGAGCTCAACAAATAAAAAATCCAATTATTATTTAAAGGAAAAAGCAAATGAAACTGAGCAGCCTTGGCAGATTCATTAACAAACAACAAAATAGAGAAAAAATTATTTACCTCCAAGTTGATCGCTCGATTCAGCAAAGCAGTTGTCCTAGCTCGTGGTAAAGTTTGTAGTCAAAAATAACTCAGTACTGCACAAATCTTCAGTTTAAATGTAATAGCTCATTCTAGTAAATATCATCATCATCAACCATGGGTACAATTCCCGTTGGTGTCTGTTGTCATTTTAACTATATTGCCCCATTGAAGTTTGTTCATTGCAGAGTGGCTCAGTTCTTGAAGAGTTTCACCGCAGCAGTCTTTATTATCGTCAGTCCACGCACGGTGATGGCGTCCTAGTAAATATGTCAGTTGAAATGGTGGGAAATGATCATACGTAAATTTTTCGCAAAATCCAAAATATCCCCCATCAGCAACAACGCAGGTTCGGATTCTTCGAAGTACAGTTTAAGGGAACTTGCAACTAACGCTAAGAAATACTCTTACAGGCATTAATATCTCACTGTTTCAGTTCATTTTTAACATGAAGTGATGTTTCATAAATGGCGATTTCAAATAGCTCCAAAAAATGGAAATCTATTGGTCCGGTGACCAGGGCTGCCATTCCACACTACCGCCATATCCTTTAATCCTCTTCTTGGAAGTTCGTTAAAGAAAATCTCGGACAGGCAATATCTTATGCGCTGGGGCTCCGTCACGTTGAAACCACATGAGAAGACGACTTAAAAACATAAGATCATCGAAAAAATCTGAAAGTACTTCCTTCAGAAGGTCACGATAACTCCTTCCAGTAACAGCACCTTCAAAGAATAGAGGACAAACAATTGTGTTTCTCCATGTTCCACACCATACTGTAATCGACCACTTTCTTTGACGAAGAACATACCTTGTCTGTCGAGGAATACCTAGATCCCATAATCGAGAACTGGGTTTGTTTATTACACCCACACGAGAGAAGACCTCATCCGTCGTCGACATGTCGTACAGAAAAAAACGTTTTAGCATCAGTTTTTTAAATGAACTTGCATCAATCCTACCACCATTCTCTATCACTTTTTTACAATGCCTGCTGTAAAGGAGCGTGATATGAGTTCAAACCATGTTGATTCAATATTCTATAGATTCTAGTATTAGAAACGCCGCATGCCAAGCTTTTTCTCTGTTGCTGATCTGTGGGTTCAGAAGAGAATAAGAGACAACGTCATCTTCATGCACCAAAAAGATCCTCCAGGAGCGTCGTCGAGGACTCATGATGCCTCTCATTCGTAGACGCCGAGCAACACGTCTTATGGTAGAAGAACTTGAACACAGAAAATCAGGCACAAACTGCATATAATACTCTAGCCGTGCGAGCAGCACTCTTCAAAAATTGATGCCATTTCATAATTCTCAGTGGGCGAATAAACATTTTCATTAATAGGGCTTGATGTCCTACACGCAACTTAAAAGTGCTAACGTTTTTACGGTCTCATAAATCAGCCAAGGGTCTTCCGAGGCGGTGTTTTTAACAAGACAAAGATATGACTAAAAATGCGCGTCAAATCAAATGATAATTGTGTCCTTGATGTCATGCACTTCACAAATAAACTTTTACTTCCGCATATCGCATTCTCGGAGTCAAAATTAACTTTGCATACTTACGTTGTCATGTGGCGGGCACATGTTAACAAGTATTTGCATAGATAAACCACACGTTGTTCTTGAAAGACACTTGCGCTGAGAGGTATCTACGGCGCTGACAGGATTTGCATAAAGTTTTTCCTGTGGAATGTGAACATTCAGTATTTTACACCTGTGGTAATGTAAATGAAATTGCGATAACAAGCCCGAAAAGATAATAGATTTTACTGTGCTCTTTGAAGATTTAACTTTTTTTTTTTTTTTTTTTTTTTTTGGTTGGAGGTTTAACGACCACCGTGAGCAACTCAATGGGCTATAAGCAGTCGCCCGTCCCTAATTTAGGGTCACTGGTTCCAGGGAAGGGAGAGAGCCAGTGCCGTAAGACAAACACAACATCCATGCCTCACCGGAATTCGAACCCGGACCCCTTCGGACGAATGATCAGAGGCCAACGCCTTAGACCACTGCGCCACCGGGGCGGCAAGATTTAACTTAACAAATGTGCACGTACGACAATTCTACTATTGGTCTAATATGGGTATATTTTTTTCACAGAGAAGAAGAGACAAAAGCTTCGACTGAGGTTTTTTTCCTAGCGACCAAATGATCCGACAAAAATCTACGTTACGTCTGTCACGCGATGCTGTGGCTATATCAGCAGCATCGCGGAGGGAGTTGTAACTCTTGAAAAAATAAAAATAAAGAAAGCTAGAGTTTTATCGCTTAATATTTGTTCTGCATTGGAGCACGTCCTATGACGACCGACCGCTTCTTCCATTGTCATAATCTTTAAGCTCATCTCAGTTGGCAAAGTTTTGCAACTGTATTAGCACCCTGTTGTATTATTTACTTTAAATGCGTCGCTGCTGTGTTAACACACTCATGTACTGTATATATGCCATTTTTCTGCATTTGTATGTTTTTTAGCCCGCGATTTGTTTTGTCAGTCGTCTTTAGTCGGTTCTTATTAACAACTCGGACGACAGCGCAGACCATCCTCTGCGTCTTGTTTTTTTTTTTTTCTTTTGAGGTTTAACAACCACCGTGAGCAACTCAATTGGCTACAAGCAGTCGCCCGTCCCAAATTTAGGGCCACTGACTTGAGGGAAGGGAGAGAGCCAGTGCCGTTAGACAAACACAACATCCATGCCTTACCGGGAATCGAACCCGGACCCATCTTGGACGAATGGGCTAGGAGGGGTGTGACAAATGGCATTTCATGCAGGGTTTTTTTTTCCTTTCTTTCCCCTGTCACTCTACTTTTATTTTTGATGGGTGGGAGGTGCTTAAATAAGGGTCCTTGGTTCCTTTTCTGTTTGTTTGTTTTTTCCTTTAAGCCCACTCTTATTCCAATGTTGTTTCTTCCCTGGAAGTTCTTCACCTTCAAGAATTGTCGCCCACGTTAGATAAGTGATTTTTACCTTTTCTGTTGCATGTGTGTGTGTACGCTAGTGCGTGCGTGCGGATGTGTATGGCGATAATGATAGTGTATCGGCTGACCCATACTTTGGGTTACAGCGGAAAAGTATGCTGCCTTCTGCTGTAAACCAGTTCACCAACTGAGCTTTACAGCAACGATTACGGCGCCTTAATTCCATGTTCGTGGACTAGTGCGCTATTCTATTGAGATCTTCTGGGTCAAAATGTCTCCATTAGCTTCTATAGGAAATTTACATATCTGGGTCGCCTCTTAACCGAATTTTTTCTGTTCCGAGCGTATTTGCAGTCCAGTTCGAAACCTCTAACTTTGTGTTATATTTAAAAAAAACATTCATTATTTATTACGGTCTGTATTCTGTTTATTTAACTAGCTTGTAATAATATGGTTCATTCAAACTTTTTTTTTTTTTTAGTTGGGACTTTAACTACCGCCGTGAGCAACTCAATGGGCTATAAGCAGTCACCGGACCCTAATTTAGGGTCACTGGTTCCAAGGAAGGAAGAGAGAGTCAGTGCCGTAAGACAAACACAACACCCATGTCTGGCCGGGATTCGAACCCGAACCCCTTGGACCCCTTTTACCTATGTCGCATCCCTTGCTGCAATACGAAATTGAATACATACTTCTCATTTTCAATATGCGCACATGTGAATACATACAGTTTATTTTTAGGACGTATTTTGTAAAAAAAAAAAAAAGGTCGTGCTTATGTTATCACTTTGTCCGCCAGTCCTTCCGTCTGTCTGTAGACACCATATCTCTGCAACTATTAATCCGATTTGAAAAATTCTTTTTGCACTGAGAAGCTTGAAATGTGAAAACGATTTTCCTTGCATTGTTTTTTTTTTCTTTACACAACTTCGCCGCTAGAGAGCGTAAATGCAGATGATATCGAATTCAAAATACATTTAACCAAACAGAAATCATCGCTCTTTCCACGTTAATAAGGGTCTCGGAAAAATTCTCATCGGCCACCACCGGGAATCGAACCCAGGTCTTCCAGTTACGCGCCGGACATGCTACTACTGCACCACAGCGGCCTCGAATTCTCCAGACTCACGTGTGATTAACTGCCAAACTACATGGCAGGTTGCTTCATGGAGCCCCGCACAATGCTGGGGATTCATGAAAGATGGAAAGCAGCAACTGAACAAATAACTAGGAGGCGAATGAATAATTCCACGTGAGTGTTTGAATTAAATACATTTCATTCCATATGTTTGCTTCTAAATATCCGATTGAATGTTTCCCCTTTCGTTGACATTTATATCGAAGACTATTTTAGATACAACCCCTTTTTCATGTATGCATAGATTTTCCGCTAGGGGCGTAAAGGTAAATTGTGTTTTCCCCGATACCTTCGCTTCTAAAAATCAGATTTAAAAATTCTTCCTGCATCGGATATATCCTGATGAGAAAGGTCTTGCATACAGGTTCTAATTTTTTAGTAAAGAATCGTTTGATCATCTGGGAGCGTAAGTGTTTATTTCTGCTTCTGGTATATTCGCAGCAAAATCTGAGCTTCTAAAAACTCGATTGAAAAACTTCTCTCGAGTACTGATACCGCTCATCTCGGAAAACCTTTTCAGAATACTTTCTTCTTAAAATAAAACATGTTTTTTCCACCAGGAAGCCTAAGTGTATATCTTATTTTTGTCGATATCTCTACTTGTAAGAGTCCGATTTGAAAAATCCTTTCCTTGTTAGAGGGCGTTTCCAGTGCGAAATATTTCTCATATAATTAAAAACTTTTCAAGTAAGGCATGGATTTTCCGCTAGGAGCGTAAATGTAAATTGCGTTTTCCCCGATATATCTGCTTCTAAAAGTCCGATTAGAAAAATTTTCCCTGCATCGGAAACAGCTCCTCATTGGAAATGTTTTGCATATAATTTCTAATTTTTGGTACCGAATAGTTTGCCCACCAGGGTGCGTAAGCGTTTGTTTCCGTTTCTGATGTATTTGCAGAAAAATCTGAGCTTGTAAACACTCATTTAAAAAAATTATTTCGTGGAGCGATACCGCTAACCTCGGTAAACCTTTTGAGAACACTTTTTTTAAAACAGTGCATGTTTTTTCCGTCCAAGAGGGTAGATGATAGCTTATTTTTGTCGATATCTCTGCTTTTAAGAGTCCGATTTGAAAAATTCCTTCCTTGTTGGAGAGCGTTCCCGATCGAAATGTATCTCATATAATTTGAACTTTTTCCTAACGTACAAGTTTGCCACTAGAGGGCGTAAGCTCACATTTCCGTTTACAGCAATATCTTCGAGACTAAAAACCTGATTTAAAAATTATTTTTCGGTCAGATACTATTAACAATGAAAACTATGTGTATTTTCTTCCCAAAATAAGGCGCAATTTTGCCACTAGGGCTGTCAATGTTTGATCTTTTTTTCTAAATATCTCTGCTTCTAAACACGCGGTTTAAATAATTATTTCAACACCAGATGCCATTTACCTTGTGAAACATTAGGTTTTATGACGAAGTAAATTTCTCCATCATTTTTATGCCAGGGGAGGAATTCGAATCCCCAACTGTCGGCCCCGGAGCTCCGAGTGCTATCCACTGTACTACACTGGCGAGTGCTCTCACTGCTACCTGCCTTTATCTCATGTGCTGCGGGGTAGGCATGTCACAGTTTGTATTTGGAGTCTTGTAGTTCGTAATTCTGTCGCTAGGTCGTGTTTTTGTATTTCTGTTTGAAGCTGTATCTCCGCTTCTGAAAACCCTACTGAGAAATTTCTTTTTTACTATATGCCATTCATTGCAAAAAAATATGGGGAGCCTAATCCTCTTTAAATAATCCACAGATTTCCCGCTAGGGAGCATCCAACCTTTTTGTGGGTCAAAACCTTTTTCTCGCTACCTCTGCTTCCGGGAGACGTATTTGAAATGTTATTTTTCCTTAGCTTAGCTTTTGCCATGAAGAGTACTTTTTGCCTACTTTCAACTTTTCCATTATGCGAAATTTTTCTGCTAGAAAGCGTAGAGTTATATCATGTTAACGCGTATATTTGCTCTTTTAACTGTTCAATTTGAAAATCTCTTTGTCTCTGATACCTTCCTTCTGTTGTGATAAACTTTTCGTGCTCCATTTATTAATTCTTGTAACATAGTTTTTATCTAAAATTTTGAAGATGACAATCCGATTTTTGGTGTAAATGTGACGAGGATGGTAAGTCAGATAATATTCGAAAACTTGAAAATTTTCATCGTCCTGGAGCGGGACCCGAACGCGCGTTCCCAGATAGCGCCCTATTATGCTAACCACTACACCACCCAGAACGACCAAGTTAATCAGAAAACTTGAGACTTGGTCGTTCTGGGTGGTGTAGTGGTTAGCATGCCCGGGTGCTATCTTGGAGACGCGCGTTCGGGTCCCGCTCCAGGACGATGAAAATTTTCAAGTTTTCGGATATTATCTGACTTACCATCCTCGTCACATTTACACCAAAAATCGGATTGTCATCTTCAAAATTTGTATTATATGGTGTAATCCGGTATTTCTTTCATGATAGTTTTTATCTGTTGATGGAACTAAGTAGCTGTTTCTATTTCTGTATATTTTGTCCATTGTAGAAATCCGGTTGATTTTTTCTAACTGGTTCCATTGACTTTGAATAACTCTGATAAATTGTATTCGCGTCGGAAGGGATCCTATTCATCCGGTTGGCACTTTGCACAGAAAAATATTCTCGAGGAAAATGCATGTGATTTTTTAGGCCCTTTGTACTTGAAAAGCCTAGTTACGAGGTTTTTAATGCAGAGTAGCCATAGAAGCATCTGACCCGTTGAGACCGTTCCTGGAATCACAGTAAAAGACTGGTGTAATTCAATTTCGGTACATAGATTTTGCTCGGTAAAGTAACAAATTATGTGAAACAGCATAGTTTGAGTAAATTTTAACTGCGCTGTATTTTATAACTTTCGAAATGAAGCACCCGCATTTACTGATGTTAGGAGGACCAACAATGCGAATAACAGTACATAGCAATTGCACAAATATTTACATCTTACGTTGTAGCTATCTTGTACAATGTGACAAGAAAACCCCACTCCAAATGAGTGCGTAACAATACAGGCAGCTGAAAGGAACACATCAGATGTTGAGCTCCTGCAGGAGTAATCATGGCCAATAATGTATGTAAGGAAGATTTTATTACTGTATGGTCTTAATTACATCACCTCACGAAAATCCTCTCCTAGATTTTCGTCTGAAGAAAGAACTGAAAGCCTAAACTTATTGCACAGGGGGATTTCACGCAAAGCTTTGGATGTGTTTGCAGCACTACTAAGTTTGGGCTCAATTTGAAGAGCCCGAAATATGTCAGCCCAAGCCCGAATTTTATATTGCCAGACACAGCCTTGGCCCGAACGAGCCCGAATTTTATATTGCCAGACACAGCCTTGGCCCTAACGAGCCCGAATTTTATATTGCCAGACACAGTCTGGGCCCGAACGAGCCCGAAAAATGTGACTAATCCGTTTACGCATTAATTTAAAAAAAAAAAATCCTCTTCCGTACTTCCCCTCGTCTTTCCCTGTTTTTTCTCAACTGGGGAAGGGATATCTATCTGTTTCTATAGTATAGTCGTACATTTTCTTTGACCAGTTCGTTTCATCCTGAAATGCTTCAGGTTGTCTGGCTTCCAGAAAGATCAGGCAATTCTGCAATTTACGTACACTGCTGAAATAGAATTATCAGGGAGTAGCCATGTGGAGTCAAAGGGGGAAATTTCGTCGGGATTCTAGCTATGTAGGGTCTACCAGCGTAATTCTTGAAGAAGCTTTTCCTACGCAGCGGAAATCCACTAATGCGTGTCCAATGGCATTAGCTATCCAAACACAGAAAAAATAGCCCTTCCGAGAAAATAGACTCAGAGTAAATATCCAAACCCAGAATAAACGGACGCAGTAGCCAAGGAATTCGCATTACTAACTTGAAAGTGTAAGAATATGCTAAATCATTCGAAATCGCATTTAAAAAGAAAAGAATACAATTCTCTCTCCTTCAGAGTCCGAGCCCGTCTCAGCACTGGTTTGCAGCTTCTTGGAGAAAACTAGGTAGATGCTGGGCCGCACCGTTAGCGTAGTGGTTTAAGCGCTGGCTTCTGACTATTCTTCCGAGATGGGTCTGGGTTCGAATCCCGGTGAGACATGGATGTGTTTTTCTTACGGCATTGGCTCTCGCTCTTCCCTGGAACCAGTGACCCCCAAATTACGGACGAGCGACTACTTATACCCACTGGCATGGCACAGTTGGTTAAGTCGCTATGCACGTTGTGGCATGCAGACGTTTCTGACGGGTGTTAGAACCCCGGTCCTTCCGGCAATCTAGCCTGCTGTTTTTCCTGGGGTTTTCGCAGACACCCCAGGAAAAACCCCAGGGGCGCGAAGACACCCCAGGCAGACACCCCAGGGACACGAATGCGTAGATGGTTCCCTCTGAAGTCTGCCCCGGACGCGCTTTGTCACTCGACTTTCTTCCTCAGGATGCCTGGGTTTACCAGACGAGTGTCGATGCGCTGGTAGTAAAACACTGTAAGACGAATGAACGCTGATGTCCCATGGCTTCAGGCCCCTACGGGACTATTACCCATGATTGTTGATTATGATTACTGCTCATAGCCTTTAAAGTTGCCCACGGTGATCGTTAAACCTCCAAAAAACGAATTTAAAAAATTATTTGAACGCCGTATACACTATTTACACTGGGGAACACTTTGCTTCTACTCGTAGGGTTTTGTAGTTCACAGTTCTGCCGTTAGGTCGTGTTAGTGTGTATTTCTGTCTCATGCTGTATCTCCACTTCTGAAAATCCTTTTGAAAAATTCTTTTTTTACTTTGTGCCCTTCGTTACAGTAAAGATGGGGAATGTTATCTTCCTAAAATAGTGCACACAGTTCACCTGCTAGGAGACAGAAATCGGTCCCGGACGATTCGTCCAACGACGATTGGTCCAATGCCGATTCGTCCAAAGGGACGATTGGTCCAATGCCGATTGGTCCAATGTCCGATTCGTCCAATTGTACGATTGGTCCAATGCCGATTCGTCCAATTGTACGATTGGTCCAATGGTACGATTGGTCCAACGCCGATTCGTCCTATGGTATCATCTTACCAACGGTAAACTTTTATTTTCCAGAAAGGAATAATGATTTAAATTATTCTCCTCTTTATATCCTTAAGAAAGACAATTTCCGTATATTTGGTAATTGTAAACATTTTACATAAATCTGGTAAAAGGCACTCAATGGAGCATTTCTCAGCTGTTTGCAAAGCACCTAGGCCGCGGGCATTTTTTGAAGATTTTAATATTTAGTATTTGTAAATATGTTATAAAACCTAATAAAAAGCGCTCATCCTATCATTTCTCAGGTCTTTACGAAGAACCTAGGCCCCAGGCCTTTTTAGGAGATTTTGAGTTACAACCTAGATATTTGGTATTTGTAAACATTCCATAAAACCTTATAAAAGGCACTCATCGTATCATTCCTGAGGTCTTTACGGGCACCTAGGCCCCGGGCCTTTTTAGAAGATTTTAAGTTACAACCTAGATATTTGGTATTTGTAAACATTTTATAAAACTTTATAAAACGCATTCATCGTATCATTTCTGAGGTCTTTGCAAGGCACCTAGGCCGCAGGCCTATGAATTAATATTTTGTGCTTAAGTGAAAGCGCAATATTATTAACTTGATTTAATATGTAAACGTTATGAATATGACATCGCTGGAATAAAAACTGTTGAAAAGGCCTCTGTCCAATCCCCGACCAGTTGTTTCCATTGGGCAGTTGGCGGAAAGCCCCACTGCATTCTACAAACAGAAACGGAACACTAGTATTTTATATTATTTCATGCAAAAGAGAAACATTGAAGTTGATAGAACGACTCGTACATCAGTAACTTCATACGGCAGCAAGGACAGTATAACAAAAAAACGTGATCCAGAAAAAAAAAAGAAAAAAGAAATCTTTTACCACAATATTACGCATGAAATGTAACATTATTTTACATTCTTTGGACTACCGGTACTTTCGTATAACATCGGAGATAGAATCAGAACACATGAGACTTTTATAGCACGAGTAGCACTTCGGACAGATAGGACGGAATTGGACCAATCGTCCATTGGACGAATCGGCATTGGACCAATCGTCCCATTGGATGAATCGGCATTGGACGAATCGTACCTTTGGACCAATTGTCCATTGGACAAATCGTCCCTTTGGACGAATCGGCATTGGACCAATCGGCATTGGACGAATCCGCATTGGACCAATCGTCGTTGGACGAATCGTACCAGACCCGACAGAAATGTAAAAACCTTTTTCTGGCTGTCTCTGCTTCCAAGAGACGTATTTGAAAAATAATTTTTCCTTAATATAGCTCTTGCTGGGAAGAACACCTTTCACATATTTCCTACTTTTCCACTGTTCAAAATTAGGGGATGTAAAGTTAGAACATGTTTTACTCTATATCTGTTCTAACTGCTTGATATAAAAATCGCTTTGTCTCTGATATGTTCCTTTAAGCTGAGAGGGATTTTTTCAGCACAATTTGTTAACTTTCGTAACTTTTCAACCGCTAGTGGAAGAAGTAAATATTTCTGTTTCTAGATGTTTCACCGATTGTAGAAATGCAGTTGATGTTTTCGTATTTTGTTTTTGTAATGGGTTTCATTGACAATGAATAACTTTGAAATAATTTATTCGTGTCGGAAAGAATAAAAAAAAGGGCTCATTACAGCCAAACTTTTGGTGTCATCTTTGTTGTTATTTCTTTCATTCTTCTCGGCCAGGAAATCCTTTTTCGTTTGAGTGCCAATATACAGTCATTTGCAAACGTTTAATGCCACCTGTTGGTATTAGGAGATTTCTGCCGACTCTACCAGCTACTGTCTGTATTACTCAACTTCCTGTCGGTGTTGCATCATCGTACAGCGTCAGCTGTTGATAGAGTTGGGGAAAGCGTGCGAACGTCAGTTTGCTTCTGGTTTTCATGCTGAGAGGTTTTGTACGTATTTTCTATATAGGAAACATTGGGCGAAAAAGAGTCGTTGTTACTCAGAGGGCACAAATAGTAACTTCATATCATGAATGACACTCGAACGTGACATAAGCAGAAATGTAAATGTGAGAAGACTGCTATTCATAATTTGATCGTGAAATATCGAGATACAGGTGAATTTAGCGACAGAAAGAGAGGTGGACGTCCAAGGTAAACAACCTCACGTGATGACAAGACGAATAGTTATACCTTCTCCTAGGAGTTCATGCAAGAAAATCAAGGCCTTTCTACATTCATAAGGGCCTGATATTAGTATCAGCACTGTTTCCCAACGTCTTAACAAAGATTTTGGATTAAAATCTTATAAACCTGCACATAAACGTAGACCAACCTCTCTCATGAAAAAGAAGAGACTCCAGTTTGCGAAGCGTCATCAATCGTGGACTGCTGAAAATTGGAGCCAAGTTCTTTTTCCGATGAATCAAGTGTGCGTCAATTTGAATCACGTGTTCGACGACCAAACGGCAAAAGGTTTGATGAAAAATACACCGTTAGCACCGTGAGACATCCGCCTAGTCAGATGATATGGGGTGCTATGTCAGCATCCGGTACTGCTGCATTATCATTTTTGCCGACAGGCACTACCATGACTGGTCCTTTTTATTTGGAAATGTTACGTGAGATAGCTCATATGCAAGTGCACAGATGCGCAATCTTTCTGCATGATGGTGCTCCATGCCACAGATCAAGGACAATAAAGAACTACCTGCAGAGGGAAAACATAACTGTGCTTGACCTTAACCCCATGAAAAATTTGTGGACCATTTTAAAGAAAAGATAACAGAAAAACAGCCATCAAACTCCCAAGCTTTGATTGACGCGATAACTACGTACGTGTGGTGCAAAGACAATTCGAGTGACTACTGCAAATCTCTCATTGAGTGAATGCCACATCGTATTCTGTCCGTTATAAAAAACAAAGGTGGCCACACAAAGTACTGAATTCGGTCTTTTTGCGTTCTAAAGAATGTAAGTATTCATATATGTGTCATTTTTTCAAATGTATCTGACTAGTAATTAGTTGTTTCTTTGAAAATCTTAGTTTTCCAGTAAACTGACAGGTGGTCTTAAACTTTTGCAAATGGCTGTAATCTTTCTTTAGCTGACAGTGGATTCAAATCAACGTCTTCCTACTCCGGTGCGGCTGTTCTCCCAATTGAACTACGCCGGCAGGATTATTGCTGCTCCATTGTCTATTTGACTCATACGTGGCATCTTTTACCTTTTAAATCGAAACCATTAAAACTTCACAAGTGAATTAAATATTCTCAGGGAGTATGACACCGTAAAATTTTAATCTCTTCCGATTCGGTAGCGAAATATCATAGCAAAACATCTCTTGGAATATTACCACCCTAATTTTTTTTTCTAGGAAACGGCTAGAAAATAGAACATGCAGAAGTCAAATACCGATACACCCTGTATGCCTGAGAGTGTGTATTTGTGCGTGTGTAACAAATAATCTCGATGCGCTGAAGCGAAAAACAGCGAGCCTCCAAGGAAAATCCCTGGACGGATGCCAGCGATAGCTCGGAACCATCAAGCAGGAATGCGACATCAAAAATACCAAGGGAGTGACAACAGGAAATAATCTAACAACTTGAAAAGTCAATCACAAAAGAAGTTAAAAGGTTATTCTCAGATAAGAACAACCGAAACCTAGGAAGTCATTGTGAAACGAACGAATAGGAGAAAACTATCTCCAAGCCAAGATAGCATGGAAAGAATTGAATATATATCAGAAAGATATCAGTATAATACTTCTTTTTTGGGGAATGAAGTTATAAGTGTAAATACTAGTAGTGGATGAGAACTACTCAAAATAACTGAAATCAAATACTTTTACACTTCCTTATTTGAAAGCTCAGAGTTGCAAACAACTTTTCATGATGTCCTCAGAGGAAGGGCACGAAAAAACTGTGTTCATTGAAAGGCTGACTCTACCAAAACAAAAAGTCATTGAAGAACTACAAAGAACAGTGAGTGAAATGTATTCAAACCCCTTGAAACGTGAGCTCAATCATATAGTAAAATCCACTTCAATTAAGGCTGTTGTTCAAAGGTCAAACGGATATGAAGTTACCTTTAATTATCCAGGGCTTTCAGAACTCTGTGAGAAACGAGGCCTGGTTTTTGACAACGTCAAGTACGAAGTCGTTGATGCCCAAGACACGGATCTGACAGTGACCTTGGAAAACGTCCCCTACTACATATCTGATGAAGTCGTAACCAAGAGACTCGAAAACTTTGGGTGCCAGGCATTGGGCCATATGAAGAGGTTGGCCATTAACGGAATAGAGACGGGAGATCGTCGCATAAAGCTGTCGAAAAAAGGACCCATCCCCAAAACTATGAACCTTTCCACACCAAGTGGGAGAAATGTGTGTATTTCCATTTGGCACAGAGATCAAGTATGACAGGTAAGAAGCGGTTCCTATAGGTGAGATTTCGTGTTTCTTAATATTTTACGTAGATATTTCGTGTGTTTAATATCTAGATACACCGATGAGCCCATTACATTATGACCACCTACCTAATAAGCTGTAAGACCCCATTTAGCCCACAAAACAGCTGACGCTCGGCGAGGCATCGATTACATGAGGTGGCGATAGGTATCCTGGGATATCTGGTACCATAATATCAACAGCAGGACTTCCAGTTCCCGTACATTTTGAGGTGTTGGTGATTTAGCGCGAACCCGCTTTTCCAAGTCCAACCACAAATGTTCGATTGGGTTCATGTCAGGTGAATTCTGTGAAGAAGTCGGCAATTATTTACACGTTAATATACCTATTGTTGGAAACGTAAAACTATCAGTTTCTTAATAAAGCTTATTTTAATTCACAGAAGTGATGTGCGATTTGTGCGCCAGCATAGGGAACCGGTTTCACCGCGAAAGAAATTGGACAGAGAATGCCGTGAGTCAATACATTCCGGCACGGTGTGCTTAACAAGGAACATGAAGCAAGAAGCCGCAAGCCCGGTAGAATGATTTCGGTTCTGGTTCATTTGCCCGACGTTTACTTCACCGAAGGGTCACTTGACCGAAAATCACTTCACCGAAAAGATTGTTTCACTGAAAGATCACTTGATCGAAAGGTACATTTCACCGAAGGATCACTTGATCGAAAGGTACATTTCACCGAAGGATCACTTGATCGAAAGATACATTTCACCGAAGGGTCACTTGATCGAAAAGTTCATTTCACCGAATGGTCTCTTAACCTAAAAGTCCATTTCATCGAAAGGTCATTTCACCGAAGGGTCAATTTATCAAAAACTTTGGATTTCATTACAGGATCTGTTGAGGCATGGTGCAAGTTCGGCAGACAGAGCACCGAAAAGTTAGGGGATCATACTCAAATTGCACTTTTGATTTCTCCGTGTCACAGAGAACGCAAAGATTTAGTTTTAAGACAAAAATAATTACTTTTTAGTCCCTACGGCCTCGGCTTAGGCCTTTTTAGCAAATTTTAATCATGTTCATAAGGTTTACAGAAAAGCCATGTTCAATGCTCATGTTCATAAGGTTTACATAAAAAGTCAAGTTATAATACTGTTGCACATTTTTTTTAGGGAAAAAAGAATCAAGTTTAGGGCTCTAGGCCTCGGCTTAGGCCTTTTTAGCAAATTTTAACCATGCGTGCTCATGTTCATAAGGTTTACATAAAAAGTTACTTTACATTTTATGTAATGCTTATGAATATCAGTAGGCTTAAAATCTGTTAAAATGGCCTGTATCTAGGCCTACGGTCAAAAAATTAATGTTTTGTGGTTGAGTAAAAGTGGAATATTATTTACTGGATTTGCTATGTAACCCTTCTGAATGTGAGCTCGGAGGATTAAAATTTGATAAGAAGGCTGCCTTATAATTAATGTTATATTTCGAAAAACCTACTCATGGGGAGGTGTTTCATAGAAATTAAAAGTGCATTTTTTTATACAATCCGATAATGTTTAGGTGCCCAGTTTTTCAAAAACCCGCATCACACGCCAACAGATCTCTAACAACAAAATTCTAAGTTTTTGATAAACTGACCATTCGGTGAAATGATCTTTCGATATAATGAACTTTTAGGTAAAGTAATCCTTCGGTGAAATGAACTTTTAGGTAAAGTAATCCTTCGGTGAAATGAACTTTTCGATCAAATGAACTTTTAGGTGAAGTGACCTTTCGGTGAAATGAACTTTTCGGTCAAGTGACTCTTCGGTGAAATGTATCTTTCGATCAAGTGATTTTCGGTCAAGTGAACGATACCCAATGATTTCTGTGTGAAAGATAGGCAGTGTAAGAGTCACATGCGCCTCGTCAGCTGCCATTTAGCCAGCTGTTCTTGTAGGTCAAAGAGCAAACACGGTAAACCGTGTTTCCGCGGAGCTGTTAAGAAACTTCTAAAACATTGAAGGATTCCTGCGTCTTCTACTCTAGAGGGGAGAAAAAACTCAGTTTGGTTATTATACAATGGTTAATCGTTTAAATTAGGTTAACGATAAAATGATCGAATGATTTGTGTAAATTTTTAACAAATCAAACTTTAAAACACAAAGGACAGCCCTGCGGGGTGGGGCTGTCGATTTTCAGCTGGCGAGTGAGATATTTGGCTGACTGGTGAACCAGCATGAAAATTTTCAAGCCCTGTCTATAGAGGATGTCCAAAGAGTGGTGCACAAACAACTAAACAAGCAATCAACGGTCTTATTATGGGCCGAAACTACTGGAGAGGACTGTACGAGGTAAAAGGAGCGCTCAACTGCGTCAAGTAACAGCTCAATAATACAACAGAAAAGAGTTTCAACATAGACAACCCACCGCCCATAGGCGCAAATGGGCTATAACAGCAGACGGCCCTTCGTGTGCATCAGCCATCTCCGCTAAAAACAGAGAAATTCATCTGCAGTGTGGACGGAAGCACGAAAGCTGGGTCCTTGATGGACTGGAAAAAGTTCGCCTGGTCCGATAAATCACGTTTTCAGCTGGTACCCGCAGATGGACAGAGAAGAATATCTTGTCAGCTGCACGAATTGATGGATCCCTGCTATCTAGCGTTAACTATACAAGCTGGTGGAGGCGGTGTGATAGTCTGGGGTTTGATTTCATGGCAGGTATTGGGTTCCTTAATATCTCTGGAACAGCATTTGTATCCCACGAGGTATCATAACATCACTGCGAACCAGACACACCCATACATGTGCATGGTGTTTCCGACTACTTCCAGCAGGAAAATGCGCCAATCCACAGGGCTCGGTTCGTCACACAGTAGTTCCAGGAAGACTAGAGTGACATATTTTTTTTAATTTTCGGGGTTTAACGACCACCGTGAGCTACTCAACGGGCCGCCCCTAATTTAGGGCCCCTGGTTCCAGAGAAGGGAGAGAACCAGTGCCGTAAGACATACACAACATACAGGCCTCACCGGGATTCGAACCAAGACATATCTCAGACGAATGCGCTTAGACCACTGCTCAACCTGTGACTAAGCGGTTACTTCAAAGTGCTAAAATGGAACCCACAGTCCCATGATTTTATCCCAGTAGAACACCTGTGGAATGAAATTGAGAGAGCCATTGTTAAGAGAACCTCCTCCAGCGAACATTCGGCAATTGACGGACGCTATCACTTCCGCTTAGTTGAACGCACCTATAAAACGATATCAGCTCCTCGTTGAATCCATGCCAAATCAAATCAAGGCTCTTTGAAGGCCAACGGCACCGCCCCGGTGGCGCAGTGGTCTAAGCGATGGTTTATGGTCCGAGTTTGAATCCCACTGAGGCATGGGTGTTGTGTTTGTCTTACGGCAATGGCTCTCTCCCTTCCCTGGAACCAGTGGCCCTAAATTAGGGACGGACGACTGCTTAATGCCTATTGAGTTGCTCACGGTGGTAGTTAAACCTTCAATAAAAAAATAGATCAAGGGCCGCCCAATACTTTATTAGATAGGTGTACTTAAAAGTTATTTGCTACTTCAGTGTATGTACTTTTCATTTACACAGTCGAGTCACATTATTGTGACCACCAGATAATATCAAGAGTAACCGCCGTGTGCAGCGCGGACAGCAGCTAGACGGACTGAGAGTGACTCAATAGGTGCTGGAAGGTGTTCACAGGTATGTGGAGGCATGCTGACTGCTGTGCATCTGACAGCTGCTGGAGGAGGAGGGTGCGTGCTAGAGGATCCATAGAGCAAACAACACGATCGTGGTGGTCACACAGATGATCAATTGGGTTTATGTCAGGGATCCTCTATAGACAAGTACTATGCGAAGTATTTTGAAGTCTTCATCGTGCTCTTCCAAGCATTCTCAGACATCACTAGCTGTGTGACACGTCGCATTGTCGTACTGAAAGATGCCATCCGCCCAAAGAAAGACAATCAGCATGTATGAGTGTACGTGGTCTGCAAGGATGGATTCATAACGAATTCGGTCCATAGTGTCTTCCATAGGTATGAGTGGACCCAGAGAATGCTACGAAAACATTCCCCAGCCGTCCCGGTGGCGCAGTGGTCTAAGGCGTTGGCCTCTGATCATTCGTCCGTAAGGGGTGCGGGTTCGAATCCCGGTAAGGCATGGATGTTGTGTTTGTCTTACGGCACTGGCTCTCTCCCTTCCCTGGAACCAGTGACCCTAAATTAGGGACGGCCGACTGCTTATAGCCTATTGAGTTGCTCACGGTGGTCGTTAAACCTCCAATAAAAAAAAAAAACATTCCCCAGACCATAACAGTGCCTTCACCAGCTTGTGTTCTGTCAGCAATGATTGAAGAGTGTTTGTTCTCCAATGGTTCTCGCCTTATACGCCAACGTCCATCCGTTCGACGAAGCAGAAAACGTGACTCATCGGAGAAGGCAATCCTTTGCCAATCAGCGGAGGTCCAATTTCCATACTGCAGTGCAAATGTAAGCCTTTTCTGCCAATGCACCTTCGCTAGCATAGGTGCAGTGACCATCCGTCTGCATCGGAGCCCCATACGCAGCAGGGTTCGCTGAACTATCGTTTTAGACACACTTCCTGAACCCCCTGGTTCATTCGGCCAGTGAGTTACTCCACTGTAGCGTGTTGATCGGCCCTCACGCACCTTCGAAGTCGACGTTTACCTCTCACATCAATGGCACGTCGCTTATTCGAAATAGTGCCATTTCTCCAATCACGATACACTTTAACCACAGCAGCACGCGAACAGTTCACAAACTGCGCAGTTACAGAAATATTGCCAGCCTTGGCCCGAAAGCCGATAACCATCCCTTTTTGCAAATCTGATAAATCGCTCCTTTTATCCATGACAGCGACGAATGATATGTTTTCAGAATGCCTACAGCACACACCTTATATACCCTCCAAGCCAGCTCACGACACGTGCCATCTTTCTTTTTCAACACTTTTGACGAAAAGTCGGAGGTGGTCACAATAAATGCGACTCGACTCTGTACTTTTCGCTTAGTTCCGTCCATTGCAGAAATAAAATTACTGGTCTGACCTCTTGAAGCGGCGATATTGTGTCCATAGACATACAAACAAAATGGAAGCCTAAGCTCATCATTTCCTGAATAAGTACGCTATAAAGAGAGTTTATTAGGGCACACACACACATACACACACACACACACAAACGACAATTCTCAAATTGTTTCAATGTCTTTTCCGAAATAATAATCTAAATTGCTTCGTGTCATGATACTGATTACGGTCGTTCAAGACTGTACTTCAGCTTTTGAAATTTTGAAACAGTGCTAGAATATTGAGCAAGACCAAATTTGATGGTTTATTTGCGTCAAGGGATAGTGCAGTTCTTTATGAATAATTCATACCTGAAATTTTCCTAGACTTTTCCTGGAAATCTGCGTTGAGAACCCTGAAACATTTTGTAAAGGATTCAAGTAATTGTTTGGCTCACGGAACTTTGCACGAACTCCCCGATTAATTCAAAGCTATTATTGTTCTGTTACATTACACAAACTGCATCAAATGATGCTTCACAGATACACAGTAAAGGTACGCCTCCTACGATTGCATGCTTCACGAAATTTATTCGGTCCCATCTGAGCCACATGCAGAAGTCATTCTCTCAGAGGAGAGATTTCGCATTTCTGAAGTTATAGCTTTTGAATTTCTTGGAAAGAAAATCGATAAAGACGAACAATCGTCCACGTGCAACAGTGTGCAAATTCGCATATGATAAATCCCGCAAAATGCTCACTTTATAAATGCTTATTAATGTGATTTCGCATTTATGTAGTCAAGCAGTTTCATTTAACACGAAAGTATTATTGTCATTTACGTCGTTCGAGGCTACAGAAAACCGCTGCACATGTCCGAATTCGCACATCATTCGACTGAGAATGTTAAAATACAAAATCCAGGGACGTCACGCTTTCTCTTTGTCAGAGGTGTGTGTCTGTTGGTGTGTGTATATATATATATATATATATATATATATATATATATATATATCATCATCAACCATTATCAATCCACTGCTGGACGAAGGTCTCCCCAAGTTTCTTCCACAACGGTCTGTCTTGTGCCAGCCTCCTCCATGTTACTCCAGCATACTTTCGAATTTCATCCACCCATCTCCCATGTGGTCTTCTTCTGGGTCTTTTCCTGTCCCTTGGAATCCAGTCTAAAATTTAAGCTGTCCATCGATGGTCTGTTCTAGCAATATGTCCAGCCCATTGCCATTTCAAGGATTTTACTCTGCTCATGATGTATTCCACTCTTGTCATTTTTCTGATTCACGAGTTCCTCTTCATATCTCTCCTGGTTACACCAAGCATGCATCTCTCCATGATTCCTTGAGTTGTCTGCAGTCTTTGTAGGTCTTTTTTAGTTAAGGTCCACGTCTCTGCACCATATGTAAGCACTGGAAGGATGCATTGATCAAACACTTTTCTTTTAAGACATAATGGCATATTGCTCATGAAAATAATACTGTTTCTTCCAAAAGCTCTCCAGGCAAGTTTTATACGCCGATTAATTTCTTCATCAATGTGACCCTCACTTGATATCTGCTGTCCAAGATAAACGTACGTGTCTGTTATCTCCAGCTTTTCTCCATCAATCGATAAATCTTCATTTCGTGAAAAAGCATTGAGCATCACTTTTGTCTTCTGAAAGTTCATTTTTAATCCCACTTCTTTACTCTTGTCAGCAAGTTCCTGGATCATACTCTGCAGCTCTGATGGGGTAGTTGCAAAAATGACTACGTCATCAGCAAAACAAAGGTGAGTTAGAAAATCTCGATTAATCTTTATCCCTTTGTTTTCCCAGTTCAGTGATTGAAAGACATTTTCCAATGTTGCATTAAAGCGTTTGGGAGATATAGTGTCGCCTTGTCTCTCTCATTTTCCAATTTTTATGGGTGCTGTATTCTCAAACAGCCGAATCTTTGCACTTGCATTTTAATAGATGTTATTAATAATATTAATGTATGCATCTTCAATTCCGCAGGTTTTCAGAGCCATTGTAACTGCTAATGGTTTCACCGAATCAAAGGCTTTTTCATAATCGATAAAAGCCATGCACAATGGAAGTTCATATTCCCTTGCTCTTTCAATTAGTTCTCTCAGTACGTGGATATGATCTACAGTGCTGTACCCACTCCTGAATCCAGCTTGTTCTCTCGGTTGAGCCATCTCCAGTGTCGCCTTCAAGCGGTGTGAAAGAACTTTAGTGAAAGTTTTATAAACCACTGATAGGAGGATGATAGGTCTGCAGTTCCTGAGATCCTCAATGTCAACTTTTTTATGTAGCGGGATCATTGTAGCATTGCTCCAATCCTTCGGAATCTTCCCTTCATTAAGGCATCGCGTGAAAACTTGGGCGAGTACTGTTTCAATGTCTCCACTCTCTTCTTGTATTATGTCTACGGTAATTCCATCTTCTCCTGGAGCTTTTCCCCGTTTCATGTTTTTGATTGCATGTGCAACTTCTGCTGGGAGTACTGGAAGAACTCGAGTACTTTTTATAATGTCTGGAGTACATGTATCATCCCTTTCATATAGTTTTGAGTAGAAACCTTTCACTCTTGTCAAAATTTCACCTCTATTTCGTGTTACAGAACCATCTCCTTTACTCAGAGCCATAATCTGTTTTCTTCCCTTACTCAGATGTCCCTTTGCTCTCTTCAGGCTTTGGTTGTTTTCAATTGCTTTCTTCACTAGTTCACAGTTGAATTTCCTTACATCTTCAGTGATACTTTTTCGTACCGTCTATATATATATATATATATAAAATATTTTAAAAGTGTACTACAAAGTTGCCCTACTCATCCGGGAATCGCGCACTGCAGCAAGAACCACCAGTGGAGTATATAAGTCAAACTCTCTACACCTTCAACCAAGAACTTCCCGTAGAAATCCCTGAATCCCACTAAATTAACACACGCAAACTAAAATTAAAACTCTCATAATTCACATACAACAATAAAAAAAAATAATAATAATTTTAAACACTTGTTGTCGGGTACCGGGAGCCACTCATCAGGGAACAATTCCCCCGGCCCCCGAACCCTGGTTCAGGTTTCATGCAGGTGTCTTTGAAATATGTGATTTCCGAAACAAGGGTTAATACATTTTGTTACTTTAGTGTTATACACCTGGTCTTCCCTACCTGAACCAACAACACACAACTGAAATACAAAAACTTACTTGAAATGAAATAACTTTAAAACTTACAACACTACTGAACTCCAATCAATCTAAACTTCGATCTTAACATATCCCCTCCATGCCATGCAAAAGCATACCAACAGCTGCCGAACCCACTCCCAGACATAGCTTGAATTTTGGAAAGTGACCATACGATGTCCTATGGCGACCTCTGTCGGAATTCACAAAAAACTGCAACGAAAATTAATTGTTTTTGTGTTTTAATGGATGTCAGCAAATGTTAGGTTAAATGCTCCGGGGCGACTCGGAGGAAGATATTTTCAATTGAGGCCCGAAGAAAAATTAGTCCAAAGCTTAAAAGGTAGTAATGTTACATAGTCTGATTTTACAAGATTTTCCCGAATTAAAAGATGTCAATAATTTTTCGAAATGAAATAAACAATATTTTAACGGATAATTATTTTTTAAAAAGAAGAAAAAAGTATTTTTAACTGTTTTCTGGTATTGGAGCGATTATTACAAATTCTTGTGATTCTGACAAATTGGGAAATAATAATATTTCTAAGTACGTGTATAGAAACATTGGGTTACCAGCTACTTAAAACATTGGTATCAAAACTAAAATGTACTCTCTTATCGAAAAGATCCAGAATGATACCCTGATTTTGGGGAAGAAGGTCCATATCAAGGAAATGCGCATGATCTTTAGATCCCGTTTCACAAAGCACTAGTCCTGGAGGATAGATGTAATTAATTCTGACAGAAGGGATACCAGATGAAAATGTTATTAAATCGTCAACGTATCTGAAGGAAAAAATTGTAAGTGAACTAAATTTCTCCTCGTAGTGATGAAGATAAAGATTAGCTAACAGACTGGAGCAACAAGAACCCATTGGAATACCTTTTATCTGTGCATACAGTAGTCGTCTGTTGTCATAAATGTAATTATTTCAAAATGCAAAAATTACATAAGGTTGTCCAATATTCAAATTTAACATCAAGCTGCAGACCAAACTATTCAAAATAAACATCCAAAATTCTCCTTAGATTATTCAAATTAATTGAGGTAAATAAATTTGTGAAATCATATGTAGTAATCTGTAGTTCAGTATGATTAATAGAATTAATAAAATCCAGAACTTTTCTATTGCTATCAATAATCCATGAAGTATTTTCAATTTGGCCATAAATAATAGATAAAAAGTTTTTTTTTTTTTTAATTTTACAAGCCTGATTATTATAACTGTTTATTTCGCAAGTAATAAATCTGAATTTTACGGGCTGTTTATGGAATTTTGGAATTGCGAAAATATATGGAAATTGTAATTACATTTTATTTGTTTTTGATAATTTATTAAAGCCGATCAACTGCTTTTTTAATGTATTTAGAGTACAGTCTTACTATTTTATATGTATCTTCATTGGATAGTTCTAAAGCAAGGTGATCAAATTTTTTGCAAATGAAGGCATAATTATTGCTACTTTTATCTATTGGGGTAACTATGAAATCATTCTGCAGTTCTTTAATTTGAGCCTTAATACCCCTCCAATCCTTAATATAACCATTCCTTTGAAAGTTTTTATGGACTGATCTTAATAATCCCTCCAAAACTGAACTCAGCCATTGAAAGAAAAGCTCAATATGAGTACTAGTTCTATCAGACAATTCATAGATAAAACCATGAAGGTCACTGGACGAAATGTTTTTTGATTATTCTGATGGGTACAAAAATATTTGGTCTGAAGTTAGTACCAAAACTTAGTAGCTTCCTCAATTCTTTATGTTTTACAATACCAACATCTCCGGTCACAATATGTCCATAGCTATGATTCACATAACGTTTGTATAACTTGTCTTGATACATACATGGTAAATCATCCTCATCCATATCTCCAAAATTTTTGCAAAAATCGTTATAGTTGAACACCCTTCTTCCTACAGGCAAAACATAGGCAAAGGAAAGGACCACTTGGAATGACTCTCTAAGAGTAAACAGCACCTCTCTCGCCTTGAATATTTTCTTGAAAGGTATCTTATAAAACCATTTAACCTGATAACTCACGACACAGAATTTTCTGTTTATTAATTTTGAAAACCTGTGGCTTTTTTTATTCTAAAATTACACTGGTCAATGATAATATCTCTTACATAGCCATTATTAATTTTCATTGTTTCCCTTAAAAGGGCTTTAACTTTCCTGTTGTTCAAGTAATGAAGAGCTGCAATAACTTTACATATACCAAAATTACTCTCAATCACATCTTCAAGATCTCCGATGAAATTCATAAAACTGAGAAATGGCTGTTTGTTTTCCCCATTACCTCTATTTCCTCTTTTTGTCCTGTGGCTAACTTCTTGATGTTTTGTTGGATTTTCATTTATCATTTTTTGCACATTTCTTTCAACATGATATGGGAACATTCTCTCACTGGTGAAGATGTTATTAAGTCCATAGGGGTATAAAGTTCTATGTATCAACATTTGATGGCTCTCCATCCATAGTCTTATTTTCTCTTTATGTTCTATATCTAGTATAGTAATGGTAATATTTTCAAAATCATGCCTCTGATAATGTATCAGTTCAATGTCACCTTCGTTCTTAAAAATCTTAATATCTGACCTGTGACAGTTAATCCTCAGATTCAAGCAGTTCGAAGTTTGACCAATGTATTTTATATTACAGGTATTGCATGTGATAAGATAAATACAGTTCTTGACCTTGCAGAAACTCAGTGAGGTCCCTTGTTCATCCAGCTGTTCAGTACACATAACTTTACAGGTCTTGCATCTTGAATCACCACATCTACTGAAGTTACAATTGCAATTAAAACAAGCCAAACCATCTTTTTCAATCAACTCCGAATCCCCCTGAACACCAACTGCAAGTGGAGGTGAAGTAACATATTTTCGATATTTATTGGTTTTCTTATTTTTATTGATATTTTTAATTTTTTGAATAAACTTAAATGGAGCTGGTATCTTACTTATCGAATTCCGACCCGCTGCCTCATCCAAATTCCCAGCCCTGTTTATCCAGCGCGACGGCTGATGCTGTATGAAATTTCTGTGCCGCCCCGGTGGCGCAGTGGTCTAAGCGATGGCCTCTGATCATTCGTCCGAACGGGGTCCGGGTTCGAATCCCGGTGAGGCATGGGTGTTGTGTTTGTCTTACGGCACTGGCTCTCTCCCTTCCCTGGAACCAGTGACCCTAAATTAGGGACGGGCGACTGCTTATAGCCCATTGAGTTGCTCACGGTGGTCGTTAAACCTCCAATAAAAAAAAAAAAAATTCTGTATTCCGAGATATCCATGTTAATTCCAAAGTATTCCTAAATAAAGCCTACGATAATCTCAATGTAAGGAAGCTGTTCTACAATAATGCAATTTTTTTTCCCATCCACAGGCACCAGTCTATTGTAAGTTTTAAATATGTTAAGACCTTAGGGTCAATAGTTAAAAACTACAAACTTAACTCTTCGAGCTACATTCCTGTAATTACTACATGTTCTTGTGATGAACATAAAGAAACAGTTCACTATGATAAGAATTACAACCATATTATCACCGGAAACTTGAGTTTTGTTGAAAATGAAAAGCTTAGGAATTTATTAGAGTATGGCTCTAAATTCAGACCTTCCTTCACAATTTCCAAAGAAAGGATTCTTGAGAGCTTCACTCAAGATGTTAATAGGTACATCGTAAAAACCAGTTTAAGGTACAATCAGCCTATTGAGGCCTTCGCAGAATGGAAATATAATATAATCAATAGCTTCACCGGTGAGTTGGCAGGTCTGAACTTTTGTTTCGACAGAAATCTCTTTTTCTCTGGAGAAGCTAAAAGGTCACTCTCCAAACTACGAGACCAATTTATTTTTACCACTACGGATAAAGCTAGCAATAACTTTGCAATTATCTGTAAGAAGTTCTATTTTGAATTGTTAACTATGGAACTCAATAATAGAGTAACATACGAGCCCGTAAGTTATTCTACCAAGCAGTTAGAAAATCGGTTTAAGGCATTCTTCAAGAAACTTAAAATTCCACAAACTAGAAGATATGAGCCTGAATTTCCATTTCTTTTTGCAACGGTTAAGTTTCATAAGGATCCTGTGAAGTTCAGGTTCATAGCTAGTGGAGTAAGGAGTCATAAAAAGAAAATAGATCTTGCTTTTGAAGATGTCTTAAAGAAGGTTTTGAAACACATTAGAAACTGTTCTAACTTGATGTACAGAGATTTTTGGATAATTAATAATAATGCAGAAGTAATTTCTACTATACTCAAAGATTGTCCCCTAGATATTAATAGTTATGATTTTGAAAACCTATATACTAATCTGCCTCTATCAGATATAATCACTACCTTTAAAGAGCTGTATGCAGAATTTAAACTTAACCAATTTGTTGATGTAGGAACTTGGAACTCTTATCTCAATTGCTGCATAAAAAATAACCATATCTTATATAATAATACTCTCTATAAGCAAGTGAACGGTATTCCCATGGGAACATCAACGTCCACGAATATCGCTAATCTATTCCTGTTCTTTAAGGAATATAAATTCATTAAAAATCACCCCACCTGCTCAGTTAACTACCTTTACACTTTTAGATATATTGATGATCTGCTGTGTATCAATAATTCAGAAGTTATAGAGAGTGATTTTGATAATATCTATCCTAGCTCTCTTAACTTATGTAAAACCAACCACAGTAATCAGGAACTTGAGTTCCTAGACTTAAGCATTAAGCTCAACAGAGGTAACCCATCTATTAGCCTCTTTGATAAAATAGTTAATTTTCCTTTCAAAGTAATTAAATATCTACACTGGAATAATAACATTTCAACCAAAGTAATTGAGAATGTACTAATTTCTCAGGTCCTAAGAATTTCAAGAATTTGCAGCAACAATTTGGACTTCAATTACCACATTTATATACTATTAGAAAGTTTTCTAGAGAACGAAATTCCTTCTTCTTTCATCAAAAGAACTTTAAGAAAAATTATTCTGAATAATAGAGTAAGGTTGGCAGATCTGCTTTAATTTTCTACACAGTTAATAATATGATTCTGACCAATCAAAGCCGTAAGGAAGTTGGCTAGAGGATGCCTATTAACTACCTAAAGGAACCTTAGTGCTATGGATATGACGGTCCTATTAAAACAAAAAATTAAATAATATAAACCAAATCACAAAAAAAGCTTAAAAATCTGTTTATAAAAGAAAATAAAAACAAATAAAAAAGAAAACAAGTTATTCATCACTAGGATAGCTATACTAAAAATAGTAAAACCAACATTAAAATTAATAAGATTCTGATTAATCTATAGAAGCTCACTAAGGTGATTTAATACATGCAAAGATTATTAAATACACTGCTCGTGTATTTTATAATATTTCTCATGTATTCTGGAGAGTTAATTCTGCTCTTTCTGATCATACAGATCCACAGTCTTAAGTTTATATATTTTTTTTTCTCTGGTTAAAATCTCCGCGCGTTGGTTTCTTGCTGTATGAGGAGGCCATCAGCCCCACCCTCACTGCCCCCCAGCGTCTAGGGAGTGGCGGAAGAGGTCAGCCATGTTCTTCTCTTGTGAGGAGAAAAGTTTTTGTCACACAAGAGGTAAGCTCTCTTCCTTGTTTTTGGGTTCTAGGTTTTATAAGTTCAATGTTTGTACTTCATGTACTTTTCTCTGTCGTTTTTTAGCTTTTCAGCTTTTAGGCATTGGTTTGTCTGTTAACATTTTTGCGGGTTTTAACTCTTTCTTTTCTTTGTAACTTTGAGCGTCTTTTGGGGTACCTAGGAACAGAAGATGGCTAAGCTTGTTCCTTTTCTATGCGCTGTCTATGCGCTGTTTTTTCAAAGTAGTTAAGTTTTAATAACTAATTAATTATGCACTTAAAGCACTGCTGAAATACTTTGTACATATTGCAACTAACTGTTTAAGGTATATAACTTTCACAAAGTTTTCTTTAGGTAATTATTATCTTTAACTTATTCTCGTTTTCGTGCTGTCATAAGTTGTAGAGTAGGGGTTTTAGACTCAAGTTTTCTTTCAAAATTCTGTTCGTTAAAAATTAATATTTCCTTTTTTAATTGCAATGTAAAAATTTGGATTTCTTTTGCGTTGATTTTCAGGTTTAAATTCTCTCTCAAACGAACTTGGCATTTCGTTATGGCTGAAAATCATTTCTAATTATTATGTCACTCTCACAGCTTGAGTTCTCTTTAATCTTCTTCTCTCTGTTTAATAGTAACAGATGAAGAGCATGGGTCGGGCCAGGAAGGTTAATGGATGCAAGCGAAATTGTTAACTAGTGCTAGGTCATGCAACTCTACGGAGGACATGACATATATATATTTTTTAAACTATTTTAGGTGGGAATGTTACTTGCATCTATGGCCTTGCAGAAACCCATTTCCAACTAGGTCTTTGTGGAAGTGAGAAAATGCAGAGTTTTTGCTGGTCCTTGATAAAGCCAAGGCTCAGTATTCTCGACACCTTCTACATTCAGTTGTTTTATTTTATTTTTTTATCTTTTTCTCCTTTTACTCACACAGGTAGATACATAACCTTTTCTATGTTGTACTAGGTGTGAGTCAAAATTATATTTGTATTTTTTTTGCTTAGGTATCTTCTTTATAGAATGTGAATTCTGAATTTTCAAAACTGCTGCGTTGCGCGTTTTGATTTTCAGGTTATTTTGCAACCTTCGTTTTAAATTCTAAAGTTTTTCCTTAGTCTTCAGTTTTGCTCTTAAGTATATATAAGGTCAGGTGATGCGTAACATCACAGCCTCTCCTTGACAAATGTCAACCCCGCCTTCTCGTGGTACATCCTGTTCTCACTAAAGGGGCTCTGACGACCGCCAATAGCGGTATAACTATACCATCGGGATCAGAGGAAATGCTATCCCACACTCACCAACCCGCTTGGCCAGCGTGGTGAGTTATGGCCAAACCCCTCCAAAATGACTCCACAACTTAAATCTTGGCCCTCAGTCTCCGGCAGCTGGAATGTACCTGGCCAAGGCAGCGGCCAGTGCGACATGAAGGCAGAGGTGCTAAGAATCCCGGAGGACCGGACTAGGCTGCCATCTGATGCTGACCTTGGCTACATATAACGGACGCTCCCTATCTTCTGATTCAAGGCTTCTTGAATTGGAAGAGGAACTACAAAGGATCAAGTGGAACATCGTCGGGCTAAGTGAGGTAAGGAGAAAAGGAGAAGATCTCATTGAACTGAAAAGTGGACATCTCTTCTACTATCGTGGGACAGATACTGGCAGAACTAGTGGTGTTGGATTTATAATAAACAAGAAACTGAAGGATAAAGTTGTAGAAGTTGAAAGTTCCTCTGACAGAGCTGCACGACTCGTTATCCAACTATCGAGAAGATACCAGGCTCAGATTATTCAAACTTATGCACCCACCACAAGTCATCCTGAAGAAGAAATTGAAGAATTTTATGAGGAAATTCGTCATCTAAATAATAAAGGTAAGCAGCACTTGAAGATAATTATGGGAGATTTCAATGCAAAAATAGGACACCGGCAACAGAATGAAACTTCAGTAGGTAAATTCGGTCACGGCAACAGAAACCAGCGTGGAAATACTCTCGTTGAGTTTGCAGAGGCAGAAGGATTTTTCATCTTGAATTCCTTTTTCAAGAAAAAGCCACACAGGAAATGGACATGGAGACATCCAATTGGGACAACAAGTGAAATTGATTTTATTATGTGTAACAAAAAATTCGTCATCGAAGACTGCAGTGTGCTGAACAAGTTCAACACAGGTAGTGACCATAGATTGGTAAGATGTAAGATGCACCTCAACACTAAACTGGAACGTGGCAAGCTCATAAGACAAACAAAATGTATTGACATAACCAACCTTAAAAAACACCATAATACTTTCAAGTTGGAACTGAAGAACAGATTCTCTGCTTTAGAAGGCCTAACATCGGAAGAAGTGGATATTTCGGAAGTTAACAAAAAAGTAACCAAAGCTCTTATGGAAACAGCAACAAAATTAGCTGGGTCTAAGAACAAGTTGCATGTGAACAAATTATCAGGAAAAACCAAAATGTTGATGCAAAAAAGAAGAGTGATGAGGACAACTAAAGAAGATGTGACTTCCAAAGTGGAATATATAGAGCTATGCAAGACAGCACGAAAAAGTATCACTGAAGACGTAAGGAAATTCAACTGTGAGCTAGTAAGGAAAGCAATTGAAAACAACCAAAGCCTAAAGATAGCAAAGGGACATCTCAGTAAGGGAAGAAAACAGATTATGGCTCTGAGAAAAGAAGATGGTTCTATAACAAGAAATAGAGGCGAAATTTTGACAAGAGTGAAAGATTTCTACTCCAAATTATATGAAAGGGATGATACATGTACTCCAGACATCATGAAAGGTACCAGTACCAGAGTTCTTCCAGTCCTTCCAGCAGAAGTTGCTCATGCAATCAAGAACATGAAGCGGGGAAAGCTCCAGGAGAAGATGGAATTACTATAGACATCATACAAGAAGCAAGTGGAGAAATTGAAACAGTACTCGCCCAAATTTTCACTCGATGCCTTAATGAAGGGAAGATTCCTGAGGATTGGAACAATGCTACAATGATCCTGCTACATAAAAAAGGTGACATTGAGGATCTCAGGAACTACAGACCTATCAGCCTTCTATCAGTGGTTTATAAGATATTCACTAAAGTTCTTTCACACCGCTTGAAGGTAACACTGGACATGGCTCAACCGAGAGAACAAGCTGGATTCAGGAGTGGCTACAGCACAATAGATCATATCCATGTACTGAGAGAACTAATTGAAAGAGCGAGGGAATATGAACTTCCATTGTGCATGGCTTTTATCGATTATGAAAAAGCCTTTGATTCGGTGAAACCATCAGCAGTTACAATGGCTCTGAAATCCTGCGGTATTGAAGATACATACATTAATATTATTAATAACATCTATGAAAATGCAAGTGCAAAGATTCGGCTGTTTGAAAATACAACACACATAAAAATTGGAAAAGGAGTGAGACAAGGTGACACCATATCTCCGAAGCTCTTTAATGCCACATTGGAAAATGTCTTTCAATCACTGAACTGGGAAAACAAAGGGATAAAGATTAATGGAGATTATCTAACCCACCTTCATTTTGCTGATGACATAGTCATTTTTGCAACTACCCCATCAGAGCTACAGAGTATGATCCAGGAACTTGCTGACAAGAGTAAAGAAGTGGGATTAAAAATGAACTTTCAGAAGACAAAAGTGATGTTCAACGCTTTTACAAGAAATGAAGATTTATCGATTGATGGAGAAAAGCTGGAGATAACAGACACATACGTTTATCTTGGACAGCAGATATCAAGTGAGGGTCACATTGGTGAAGAAATTAATCGGCGTACAAAACTTGCCTGGAGAGCTTTTGGAAGAAACAGCATAATTTTCAAGAGCAATATGCCATTATGTCTTAAAAGAAAAGTGTTTGATCAATGCATCCTTCCAGTGCTTACGTATGGTGCAGAGACGTGGACCTTAGCTAAAAGAGACATACAAAGGCTGCAAACAACTCAAAGAAGCATGGAGAGGTGCATGCTTGGTATAACCAGGAGAGATAGGAAGAGGAACACGTGGATCCGAAAAATGACAAGAGTGGAAGACATCATGATCAGAGTTAAATCCCTGAAATTGCAATGGGCTGGACATACTGCCAGAAGAACAGACCATCGATGGACAGCCGAAATTTTAGATTGGATTCCAAGGGACAGGAAAAGACCCAGAAGAAGACCACATGGAAGATGGGTGGATGAAATTCGAAAGTATGCGGGAGTGACATGGAGGAGACTGGCACAAGACAGACTGTTGTGGAGGAAACTTGGGGAGATCTTCGTCCAGCAGTGGATTGATAATGGTTGACAATGATGATGATGATGATATATATATATATATATATATATATATACACACTATCTACCAACAAGTAATTGGACACCCCTGCATTCGACGATATCTGCGGTCCTGATACACGTCACGGCCGCCGCCGTTAAATATCGTGTGGGAAACAACAACGCAACCAGTCGCATGTAAGATGCCACGCAGTTCGGAGCTCTCTGATTTCGAGAAAGTTGTAATCGTCGGGTATCACAGAAATGGCCGATCCATACATGACATATCCAGCGAGTTGAAGTACCCAAAACCGACAGTGGCCTACGTGATTGACACGTGAAAGATGAGAGGTGACTGTCGGAATGTGCCCCGACTCGGCAGACCCAGAAAACTGGGAGTTAGAGACCGACGGGTGCTGGCCAGAGAAATTCGGAAGAACCGCACCAAATCGATGGGCCACATCCGCGCGGAGTTTCAACAGGCATCCAGGGGTGCTCTTTCGATGAATACTATCCGTAAGGAAGCCCATCTGCTCGGTTATCATGGACGTGCTGCCGCCCACAAGCCTTTGATCACCAAGTCCGATAGCGCTGCTCGGCTAACGTGGTGCAAAGAACGTCGACAGTGGGCTGTTGAACAGTTTTAATTCTTCTTTTTTAAATTTGATTTTTGTAACCCTCTACCGTTCGGATGGCAGGGTCTGGGTTTGGCGTCTGCCTGGAGAACGCCTCCTGCCGGAATGTATTGTGCCAACTGTGAAGTTCGGCGGCGGTGGAATTATGCAATGGGGGTGTATCTCTTGGTATGGCACGGGACCCTTGGTCGCAATTCCTGGTAGACTCAACGCCGAGACCTACTGCACCATTTTGGATGACCATGCGCTTACTACGTTGTGGCAGTTTTGCGGGGTGGACCCATGTGACTTTCAGGATGACAATGCCATCTGTCATGTTGCGAGGTCCACCATGGCTTTGTATGGTGACAATGGGGTTAATCGGATGTACTGGCCTGCGCAGAGCCCGGACCTTAACCCTATCGAGCACCTCTGGGACGAGTTGGAGCGTCGACTTAAGGGGTGCCTCCACCGCCAGAAATAGGTGAAGGAACTGACCTGTCTTCTCCAAGCCGAGTGGAAGAAAATACCGCTAGCCGTCGTACAACGCCTGGTTGAGAGTATGCCCCGGAGGGTCGCAGCTGTAATCGCCGCTCGTGGAGGCTCCGCCAACTATTGAAGGTGAATAAACTTCGTTTTCCTTTGCTATCACAGGTGGCCAATTACTTGTTGGTAGATAGTATATATATATATATATATATATATATATATATATATATATATACAGCTGCAAACGGTATAAAAACAAGACAGCAGCTGACCGCGATCGTATCGCACTGTGAGGTTGAGTAAAAATGTCGCGGCGCTAGAAAACTGACATTGAGGAAAGAAAGATTGTTGGGTGTTATATTAGTGGGTCGTCCACAAGAGAAACCAAGAGGCGTTTAAACATACTCAAGTCAACTGTTTTGGATGTACTGAATTAGTGGAAGACACATGGCGTGCCTGAAGCAGCAAATCGTACTGGCAGTCCAAAGAAAATCAGTGATACAGGATGTCGAAGCCTCAGGAGAGTCGTTACAGCTAATCGACGGAGTATTGCACAAGACCTCAGTGTACAGATGAGTACAAAAGCTGGAACCTCTGTATGTACACGTACCATTTACAGAGAACTTCATTCCATGGATTACCGTGGTTGTGCGGGTGCTCATAAGCCTTTCATCTCCACTCGGAATGCTACTCGTCGTTTAGCATGGTGTAAAGAACATTTATCGTGGACCGTAGATCAATGGAAACGGGTCCTATGGACTGATGAATCCAGACACACGATTCATCAATCTGATGGCCGTGTGTGGGTATGGCGGCAGCCGGGGTAACGCTATTTCCTACAGTGTACTATTACTACGGTCAAGTTTGGAGCTGACAGTGTAGTCGTGTGGAGGTGTTTTTCCCGGCCCATTGGTTATCGTGGACAAACCTGTTAACCAGCACGTCTATCTCGATATTCTGAACAATTATGCCCTACCAACTCTCTGGCTTTCAAAATTGTTTATTGAGGAAACATGAGAGGAGGGTACAGAGGGCCTGTATTTAGAGTGCCAACAGAAACATAATTGACGACATATGTACAGTGAAGATGACAAATGTACAGATGCTGATGTGCTATATACAATGGCAATAAAAAAACATAGTAGATGAGTATCTTCACAGATATAAGTTGAGCTACAGAAGGGACCGACAACAATGGTGCATGAGTAATGCACGAGAGATACACAGTGAAGAATCAATATGAACAATTCCAGTTGAAATGTGTAACAAAGATAAAGGTATAGTTATAATACTATGTAAATGTAGTTATGCACTGGGTAGGTGCCTATGAGAGGCTAATATCAAATAAGCAAGAAATATTAATAATACGTACAACATGTGCGGTAATAGAATGGTTGATATCAAATAGAAAGTGTAAAAGACAATGTGATAACATGAATAAGTAGAGTACAATGGTAAACACTTTGTGGCGAATGTTACAGGTAAGAACTTTACAAGGTGCAAGAGATACAAGTAAAATTACAAATAGCAAAGTAATGGAGAACAGTTCTCAAAGAAGGCGTTGTACATGTACTGAGGGATCAGTAAACCAAGTTCGATTTGGTGACCAAACCCGGAAAAAAAAACGACATTTCTGAGAGTCAGTTGAGGCAGACGCATATGCGAGGCGCAATCGCGATGGAAGCCTGTTGCGACAGATGCAACACATGGCATCCTACAATTCAAGTTCACAATCTTGAACGGATATGTCAGATGGTGGCTGGATTGCGTCATCGGCTGCTATGCAAAGAAGGTCTAAACGACGAACGAACTTCGTTATCCAGCGCGGGTCAGCAAATTTCTCACGAGGCACTGCTTGAAGACGAGAACGGATGATTTGAAATTGTAGAAGAACATCAGGTAGAATTGCAGTATAAGAGGATAAAAAAATTTTCGACTGTTGGTTTTGACGGGGACCTGAAAAGGAATTATATAAAGCATCTCCAGTGACTGGAATTTGAGGAAGAGAAAAAGTTTTTAGAAATTGAAGAAATTCATGTGAGAGAACTGGATCTGCAGAACCAGTATCGGTATCAAGTTCAACAGAAGCATCTGATGCAGTGTAGCCTACTGAGTGATCGTTACGGTCAGAGCGGTCAGTCGTTGTTCGGGTTTTCTTGGCACGAGCATTGTGGGTCCTTCGACACTTTCTTATACCCCAAGGGGGGTAGCATCAGGGTCTTCAGGTACTTTGAAATGGCTAGACGCAGTGGACCAACCAGGAGAAACAGACTATTGTACTTGAGCATCCCCCAAGTGAGGGGTGAGGGGAAGTGAACTAACAAGCAAAGTTGTGTCTGATGGAAGATGTGACGGAGAAGGAAGCACAGGTCCGGATTCTGCAGGTCGTTTCAAAGTCACGCGTTGACCAACGGCTGTAGTGCTACTTTTGTCTGAAGTAGCGCATTGACCAACGGCTGTAGTGCTACTTTTGCTTTTGGCTTGTGCTGAAGTCGTTTAGGGTACCGCTGAAGCAGACGGTGTTTGGACTGTCGAAGTTGTAGTAGAAGTGCGATGTGAACATAAAGTACGAGGGTGTCCATAACCTTTACAGATAGAACACATAGTGCCTACAGTAATGTTGATATCACGGATATGCGTATCACAACGAATACTGAACTTGGATGGAACTCGTAGTTTTGCTTCATCAGACCGAAAACCCACCCTTACATTTCGCCGTAGGCCAAGAAGATAACGATCTTCCGGCTGGGTTGGGAAAGCGGAGAAGGTGGTGATTGTGCCAACTATACGTCCAAATTTTTGCGCAATGGACAGTAAAAGTTCATCAGAAATTTCTGGCGGGACTTGGGAAAAAGTCAGAACAGTAGGCGTGTGGGAGATAGGATCAGCATTAATATGGCGGTCACCAATAGAATGTCCATCATTTAGAATTTGAAGTGCAAATTTGGGATCAGAGAAATATGCGGTTACTTTGCCATCTTTCCAGCCTACGTGTGTGACGGCTGACTTCGGGAAGAGTAAACGAAGTGCTGCGGTGTACGCAATGAGCTTAGTATTGGCAAGAGCAGAGAAGGCAACGCCGAGGTCAACTAAGGAAGTGTTGACCAGCTGGCAAAGTTGCTGGAAGATCGACGAAGAAGTTGGAGTTAGCATCACACTTCATCTGATAAGGGCCTTTGATAGAAGCAGACGCAGAAGGTGGAGAAGATTTCTTCAAAAAGATGGCTGCATATGAAGTGGCTGGGCAGTGTGATGACGTAGATACCACTGACGAAAGTGAAACGTCCATCGCCTCTTCTGTCACCTGCTGGGAAGGTTGCTGGTCACCACTCAATGACGTAGAAGTAGGATTAGCTGATAGGGTAGCTGAACTACGCTTAGGAGAGGAGGGGCTTATCGGAGCAGGCCTGCCATTGGTGGATGGTGGAAGAGGAGGAAAATTGTTATCAGAAGCAAGAGCTGGGACGTCGACCTCGGCCGATGTAGCCATCCGCAGTGGCGAAGCAGAATTCACGTCTTGGCCGACTCGGCCAAGACAATAAAACGAAGATAACTTAACGAAATGATCACTCACCGACTTGGCAGGGATACCAGAAGAATCGCGGAACCTTCACGGTACTCACACACACAAAAGTAGATACTCGGAACACCGAAAAGAGCACAAGTAAGACGAAATGCACGGAGCAAAAAAACTGCGTGTCTGTGGCAATACTATGGAACCGAGCCTTGTTGGTACCTGCAGGATAATGCACCGAGCCATAAAGCAAGAACTGTTACGGCGTGGTTTGACGATAATTCCGTATCGTGTGTGGACTGGCCAGCACAGAGCCCTGATCTTAATCCCATAAAATGCCTATGGGATGAATTAGAGCGCCGCATAAGTTTGGAACCAAGGCCTACTACTAAGTAACAGTTAGCGGTAGCATTATGTACTGAATGGAAGCGCATATCTATCGCTGTGTTCCAAAACCTTGTCGAAAGCATGTCTCGAAGGGTCAGTGCATGCATTAAGGGCAAAGGTGGACCGACACCGTACTAATGTATGTCCATAAATGCTATGTTGTGTTTCTCTTCTATGTGTCCGGTGACTTTTGTCAACATAGTGTATATATATACAAGTATATCATCATCATCATCATTGTCAACCATTATAAATCCATTGCTAGATGAAGGTCTCCCCAAGTTTCTTCCACAACGGTCTGTCTTGCGCCCGTCTCCTCCATGTCACTCCTGCATTCTTTCGAAATTCACCCGCCCATTTCCCATGTGGTCTTCTTCTCGGTGTCTTGGAATCCAGTCTAGAATTTCGGTTGTCCATCGGTGGTCCGTTCTTCTGGCAACATGTCCAGCCCATTGCCATTTCAATGATTTCACTCTCGTCACGATGTGTCCACTTCTGTCATTTTCCATATCCACAAGTTCCTCTTCTTATCTTTCCTGGTTACACCAAGCATGCACCTCTCCATGCTGCTTTGAGTTGTCTGCAGTCTTTGTCTTTTTTAGTTAAGGTCCACGTCTCTACTCCGTACGTAAGCACTGGAAGGATGCATTGATTAAACACTTTTCTTTTAAGACATAATGGCATATTGCTCTTAAAAATTGTACTATTCCTTCCAAAAGCTCTCCACTCAAGTTTTATGCGTCGATTAATTTCTTCTTCCATGTGACACTTTTGCTTGATATCTGCTGTCCAAGGTAAATATAGATATCGGTTATCTCCAGCTTTTCCCCATCAATTGACAAATATTCATTTCTTGTAAAAGCATTGTGAAGATTTGTCAATTGATGGGGAAAAGCAGGAAATTACCGAAACCTACATTTACCTTGGACAGCAGGTATTAAGCAAAGGTCACACTGATGAAGAAATTAATCGACGTAACTGCTTCTGACTTCGAACTTTCTGTGGCACATCAAACAGACCGAATGGTGCCAGTCGTGGCTCGCAGTAATAATTGAATAGCCCCTAGAGAAGCTTCAACAATGTGAGCGACATTCTCATCTTATTCATCCAGCTAAAGAAAAACGACATCCTTACCAATACAATTAAACAAAAATCGCGGCTTCATTGTTGTCGGCAAAGGTCGCGGTTCTTCTTTAGTTGAGCAGACTATGAACCCCTCCTTCATTTCGGAATGTGAGAAACTAGCATCTTCTGAACCTTTTGAGGAAGAAATTCAAATTCTAAGTGTACCAAAAACTAGTGAGAAAGTTTCAATTCCCATTTTACTCATATTGCAAGCAGTGGTTTTTGCCCCTTCTCTTGAGCTGCCCCTCGTTTGCCCCATCCTTGTTACACCTCTGCTCTTTGTTTATAATGCACAGGAGCGATATTTATTCCACAGCCATTATCCTCATAACTTGAGTAATAACTTGAGTAATGATTTCTGGTATGTTGAAAAGCGTATTATTATCAATGCATTGCATGAGTTTACTAACTTATTTCTCCTCTCCGATCTTCTGAAATTGTATTCCTGGAATATCATCTGCTTGCGTTTTGTTACTGAGATATTTTCTTGCAATCTTTTCAGCATCAGTTCCAAGAATAGCGCTGGTGAAAATGGAGGCGCAAAACTAAATTTAAAATCCCTTTAAAATTGAGCATGTGCACATGTGTGGAGTAGTGAGAGCGTAAGTCATTCCTTCTTGGGAGTTCATTCATCATTCACCCAAAAGATCTATTCAAGAATAATCATTCAAATGAATTATTATGTCTCACTACACTCACGGAGCAAATTATTGGCAAGAGCGGAAATTGGCAAAGTTTCAAAGATAGCAGGAGCCATTCACCATTCACGATTAATCTCTGTTCCACGGTGGTCGTTAAACCTTTAATCAAAAAAAAAAAAAAAATCTCTGCTCGATGCTTTGCAACCGTAGGTTAAAGAAGCGTATATGCTCCAGCTTTGTCCGTCTGTCTGTCTGTCCGCACGATAACTCGCGTTAAAATTTTTCGATTTCAATGAAATTTTACTACGTGGTAGTGGACAATCTGTGGACGAACCCTGTTGAAAATGGGCGAAATGGAGTTAAAATCAGGACATAGGAGTGGGATCCATTCCATCGCCCTTATGCGTCATAAATTACGTAAAATTGCTTCGATTGCGACAAAACTTTTTGATGTTGTTCCGGAGGTATACTGAACCGGTTCTGTTGAATATCATTGAAATGGGGTCAAAGGTCAGGGCACAGGAGCGACATTTATCGCACAGTCATTATTCTCATAACTTGAGTAATGATTGCTGGTATGTTGAAAAGCGTATCATAATCAATGCATTGCATGATTTTACTAACTTGTTTTATTGGAAATTCGTTTCTAAACTCTTGGGGCTTAAGAAAGTTAACGTCATGCGACTACAGTGAGTGTTACAGTAATGGCGAATTGAAGGATCATTCAAAGAGGAGAGAGCCAACCATTTACGGTAAAAAGTCGTTCGTTGTGGAAGAATCGCTTACGAATGGTCCATTACTAGTGTAGACCGATGCGTGAGAATGAAGTCGGCCGCCCCGGTAGCGCAGTGATCTAAGCGATGGTTTCTGCTCATTCGTCCGAGATGGGTCCGGGTTCGAAACCCGGTAAGGCACGGATGTTGTGTTTGTCTTATGGCGCTGGCTCTTTCCCTTCCCTGGAACCAGCGGCCCTAAATTAGAGACGGGCGACTGCTTATAGCCCATTGAGTTGCTCACGGTGGTCGTTAAACCTCCAATCAAACAAACAAAAATGATGTTGGCCAGCCGATTGCTTCAATATATTTTTAGTTACGCTTTCCAACCGTAGATTGAAGAAGCTTATATGCTCTAGCTTTGTCCGTCTGTCCGCACGATAACTCGCGTAAAAATGGTTCGATTTCGATGACGTTTTAGTATGTGGTAGGGGACCACCTGGGGACGAACCCTATTGAAAATAGGTAAAATGGGGTCAAAGGTTAGGACATAGGAGCGGGATGCATTCCATTGTCCTTATGAGTCATAACTCGCGTAAATATGGTTCGATTTCGTTTAATATTTGGTATGTGGTAGGGGACCACCTAAAGACAAACCCTAATCAAAATGGGTGAAATGGAGTCAAAGGTCAGGACATGGGAGTGGGATCCATTCCATTGCCCTTATGCGTCATAACTGGCGTAAAATGACTTCGATTGAGACAAAACTTTATCATGTTGTTCCGGAACTATATTTTACCGGTTCTGTTGAATATCATCGAAATGGGGTCAAAAGTCAGGTCATAGGAGCGATATTTATTCTACAGCCATTATCCTCATAACTTGTGTAATGATTTCTGTTGTTGGAAAGCTTATCATAATCAATGCGTTGCATGATTTTACTAACTTGTTGTTGCTTAAAGGTTTAGTAACTATCATGAGCAACTCCAAGGAATATAAGCAGTCACCCATTTTTAATATAGGGCCACTGGTTCCAGGAAAAGGAGAGAATCATCGCCGTAGGACACACATTCCACCCATGCCTAATATGCGACTCGAACCTGCCAAGGCTCGCACCATTAACCAAAAACCTACTCCTCTGACCACTTGTACACCGGAGGGATGGATGGATTTTGCAGTTTTTAACTGTAAGAGCGAGGGTTTTGTATAGTATGGGGTATAGGAAATAAAAATAATTTCTAGTTTTGCTTGAATTCCATTGAATCTTACGCGTTGAAAGCTTCCAAAGTTACATTTGCCAATGGCTCGCTATAAATAGGTTATGAGAAAGTTAGGTACACAATGAATTAAAAAATTGGGCTCAAGCGGTTGGGTCCGGCTGGATGGCACTCTTCTAGGTGTAGCGCTGCAAAATTAGTAAGAGAATATAATATCGACACTTCATATAGACGTAGAAGTTCTCTACGGATACGAACCGAATGCGGTATCCATACATGATCTTGAACCAAACCATCGCCGAACCACAGCATGCAGAACCCATTCAAGAAGGGGGCTAGGGGGCTATGAACCCGGGCCCAGCATTTTCAAGGGGCATCAGAATTATGCAGGATGCTTGAAGAATTGACAGAATTATACAGTGTTTGTTTCTGTTTTGTTTTCAGATAGCACAGCAAAAACTATAAGAAACTGCCTTGTGAAAAAAAAAATTCTATTTCTTTCTGTTTTTTAAGAGTCCGCAAAAAGTAGCCTCCAGTCTATCCTCAAATCTTTCGAAAGCATTATAGATGTTTTTTGTACACTTCTGTAACTGGGGGAAATTTCCATACATTAAGAATTCGTTTGAATCATGATATTCGGATCATATTATTTTTTCCACTACTTTGATATAATTTCAACAAGCTGAACCCTGAGCGGGGGAAGGGATTAAAGCAAACCTGAACTGGTATCCATTTTTCAACCATGAATTTTTACATTTTCTTGCTAACACTGATTCGTCCATGAATCATGGGATACACACTTAAATATTGCGGGGATATTGTTATGGCTTCCTGATCATATTTTGGGAATGTTTTCTCCTGGGTATTTTTATTGGGCCACACATAATGAAATCTTATATGTGCCACTAATACTGGGGCTCCAAAATACTGTCTAGCCCCCGGGGACCAAGTCTCCTTAAATGTGCTCTGACCGCACCCCTCTTGGTAGGGTGCTGGAGGAGTACAGCAAGTCTTGGCTCTCTACACACATGATGTATACGGTTGTCAGACGACAAGCCGATTCAGTACTCGTCCATTTAAGAAGGAGCGGCGCGGCGCCAGAAGTCCAAATTCCATTCGGAGTGTGACCTCGTTCACTTTATCCTGGCACCAGGGGGACAGCATGTGATCAGGGCAGCTGGCCTGAGAGCCTGGGGGAGAAGATTATCGCCATGCAAGGGCCTCGCGGTGGCCTGAGGAGACACAGTGCATTCAGTAACTACCAGGAAGTCGTTTCGCGCCGTCCCAGTGGCTGAGTGTTCTGAGGCGCTGGCTTCTGATGGGTGGCGAGGTCTGATGGCGCTGGCTCCGTCCACCCCTGGAACCACTGACTCTAAATTAGGGACAAGAGGCAGCTTGCAGCCCCGAAGAGTCGCTCATAGTGGTACTGAAACCCCGAAATAAGAGAAAAATTTGTTTTGCAGCTCTGTAGAATTATCGGCGGGTTGTGGTAGGGCCACGGTCCTAAGATAGTGGTCCACAGAGGTTGTTGTGGATTGTAGGTGTCCATAGTGTGGCCTACCCTAGATATCGTCAGTTTCCAGGTAAAAGTTACAAGACCGAGGATGGTCTATAATGAATTAGCTTTGTTTATCTTTTTGCTAAGCTAATTATTATGAATGAATAATGCTCTACGCTTCAAAATAATGAATTCCCAAAAGGGTGTTGTTACTCGTTAATTATGAACTTAAACAAAGTCTCAACGCTGGTTATTTATATTAAGTAATCAAAGTCATAAACCTAACAGCCAGACAGAGGTCTGACAAAACTAAGAATTGAAAAAGACTGAACTTACAGAACAACTTGTTTATTATGATGACTCCTGGTCAACTAAGGCACTCATATATCACTACTACATAACAACACACTGCAACGCAACGCAACACACCACCAACCACCCTCAACTCCAACGCAACAACACAACTACAACGCAACAACACACTCACACTTCTCGATGAACGCGCCTATATACGAGCTACCACCACGTCATGACTTACACTCATTGCCAGATCTCATTCAGCGGGTGAAATAATATTCCGTTCAGTAGGAAGATAATTTACATAGTAAAATAAAATAACCAGAGATAGTAAAATCAAAAGGAAAGTGAATATAGAGTATACGTTACAGGTCTCTGTCTCTAAAACTCCCTCTGCAATGTCATCTAATCTTTGAATCGTGTCCCAGAAACAACTGAAAGAATTGCTCAGTAAATGTCGAAAGCTACTTGAAACTGCTGCGTGAAAACGTGATATCACGTTTGCAAGAACAAAATCTGGTGCACACGGTTTTTATGTAGAATGGTGCGCCAGCTCATGTTGCATCTCCAGTAAAGAACTTTCTTGTCGCCACATTTGGTGCAGAAAAACAAATCAGCAAGCACTGCTGCGTCAGGTGGCCACTTCGGCCTTTAGATCTGACACCCATGGATTTCTGGTTCTGGGGTTATCTAAAGTCCAGAGTGCACTGGACAAGACCTTCCACACTGCCATAACTGATGAAAGCCATTCGCCACCAAGTCTGTTGAATTGATCCGGATATGCTACATTCGGGAATCACTGCAGTTGTCACACGCTTGAATACTGTAATACTTTATGGTGGAACCACCAATTACTGTTGTGGTAATGTCACCAAATTAATGCAACGTATGTATTTTCATTTATTTTCAATGTATTCACAAACTTTTTGGCCGTCATCGCCCTCTGTCGGTGACTATTTGAACTAAACGTTTTTCCGTTGCCAAACAAAATCCCCCTACTAGCTGATACTTTTCCAGCAAATCGCACTGTAATACACTCGTTTGTTCTTTTGTTATAAAATTTTGAAATTTAAAAGGGACTTTCGAGCCACCCGGTAAGAGCAAAAGGCAACTAACCCGGAAGATTAGAAAAACGGTGTACGTCATATCAGTCATACTACCGGCAGTCGTTTAATGAACCTTATCCTATCCTTCACGGTGTGTTATATTTTTACCCATACTGCCCATACTCAAGTCTGTTAAATATAATTTTTCCAAGCTTATCGTACCTTTCCCCATTTTTTCCCTGGCAGCCGAGTGTCCCATTGTGAAGACTGAAAACTAGGAAAGAACCAGGTATAAGTATTAGCTCCAGGTCTTGGAGCTAACACCCTGTTAAATACGAGCTTCTATTTGGCATGTAGTAGCTATTACTTTTAAAGTCAGGTTATTCCAACTTCTCTTTAAACTTAAATTGTCATTTGTTGACTTAACTCAATAACCTTGAATCATCTTAAATTTTCACTTGAATATAAGACAAAGCTTAAAATCTTAATTACCGTATTTTTCGGTGTATAAAACGCGACTTTTTCTTCCTGAAGTCCGAGCCTCGACTTATACACCTCATCGACTTATCTATTGATCGATCATTAAAATTTCTCCATGAGAAGAAAAACATATTGTGCCTTAAATTCGGCTGCAATTTGAGCACCCGAAACATAATATTGCGTTCATAAGAAACCATTTCGACCCTGTACAAAATGTAATATTCCGTTCATTAAGAAATTGTTTAAAATCTGCTCAAACGGACATCTCCGTTCGACAGAAGCATCATTAAAATCGCCGAGATTGATTTGGAATGGCAGCTGTAGTATGTTAATTGCATCCCCTCTGCGATCACGCTGCAAGCATTCCTATCAAATTCGGCCAGCTCAGTTCAATATAGTGATTACAGATCGGCCAACAGATGGCAGCACCACCGCGCTCACTCTTCATTGCTATAGTTTCTTGGGCACAACCGTAACAGAACGGATTGCGCTCAATTGAGAGTTACCGTGCGGCGCAAAAAAAAAAAAAAAAAAGTCAGAACAACTTACCGTTACAAAGCACACCAGTAGTAATCCCACTGCGACACACAACGGAGCTGACGGGTACCGCGCGAAAGAGCGTGAGATGGAAGGAGGGGAGTCCGCGTTGACGTACTGTCATCTATTGGGGCTCTGTGAGAACTTCTTTTTCTGTTTGTTTGGGGGTTTAACGACCATCGTGAGCAACTCGATGGGCTATAAGCAGTCGCCCGTCCCTCATTTAGGGCCACTGGTTCCAGGGAATGGGGAGAAACAAAGTCGCACGACAAACACACCATCCGGAATTCGAAACCGGACCCATCTCGGACGAATGATCAGAAGCCATCGCTTTGACAACTGCTCCACGGGGGCGGCGACAACAATTTATGGGCTCGAATTCGGGCAATACGGTAACGCCAATTCGTAAGAAAACAATAAACTTACAAAATTCAGATTTTTTGCCGAAAACAAAAATGAGGACGTTACCTTGCCTTCTCTTCGTTTTTATATTTACTGTAACATTAAAAATATTGTTACAGAATCTCGGAACGCTTATAGCTGCACTTTGTTTAGCCTCGTCTTATACTCAGGATCAACTTATCTGTGAATGAAGATAAAGAAACTGGAAAATATAATATATTCGACTTGCACTCCATATCAACTTATAAGCCGAAAAATACGGTAATCATGAAAAATCACTTTAAGGGTAAAGGACAGAGTTCAATACAAACAGAATATTACTTACAGAAATCTGATTCCACTTTACTGAATAATCCAACACGCCGCTAGTTGATAGTACAAGTCTTTTGTAACACAATACACTGAATAGAATTCACTTCGTAATTTCGTACAACATGTGTTAACTCTTATCGTTCTACATATAACTTTCTGTAACATTGATCAGTGTAAACTAGCTGTGACCATATCACTTTACGACGTGAATACAGCTCGCTCTTCGAATAAAATCAGCTCTCTTCTGATCTCAACATTGCACATCTGCCCATCTCAACATTGCACATTCAGCTCTTATCTCAAAACACTTTATTTACCTTGACTGCCCTTTGACCCCGCTGTTAGGATCGTTAGGAGGAACTTTGTGGTGTTAAGTTAGAAAAAATTTAGGAGGAAACACAGAAACTCAAAAAGAAGGCTAAACTAGAGATATACATACATCACAACTCTGACTGCTAAACCACGGTGACGTCTACACCTGTATTCATGACGTGTTTGGTTAGTTGTTAACTAGCGATCGAGCACTACTTATGCTACGCAACAGATTAAATGGCCCAGGTTAATGGCAAGGAAAAAGTGCTTAATATGGATCCCTAAACCCCTGGGGAGACTTTAGGGCACGAACTGGGGACTCTGCGATTCAAAGCCGTTCGCACTAATCGTTAATTAGCTCTCCGGCCAATCGGGCACGGGGCGCGATGTTTTCAACTAATGGCTTAAAAACTAGGCCTCTCGGAAAAGTATATATTGTTACAGAATATTTTACTGATACATACATTCCCTGTGTCATAATATCTTAGAACTGCCGCCCGGGTAGCGCAGTGGTGTAAGCTCTGGCTTCTGACCATTCGTTCGAGATGGGTTCGGATTCGAATCGCGGTGAGGCATGGATATCGAGTTTGCCTTACGGCGCTGGGCTCTCTCCCTTCACTGGAACTAGTGGCCCTAAATTAGAGACGGGCGACTGCTTATAGCCCACTGAGTTATTCACGGTGGTCGTTAAACGCCCATCCAAAAAAAAAAAAAAAAAGAAATCTTACAACTAGTTTCAAATTCCTAGTTATTACGATACCATTGATCCCTGTTTTCGCCGTCCGGGTGGCGCAGGGGTCTAATCAATGGCTACCATTCGTTCGATATGGGGTCCGGATTCGAATCTCGGTGAGGCATAGATGTTGCGTTTGCCTTACGGCGCTGGCTCTTTTCCTAATTAGCGACAGGCGACGTCTTACAGCCCATTGCGTTGCTCACGGTGATCGTTAAACCTTCAATTGTAAAAAAGAAAAAAATCCCTCTTTTCTGCAGTTTTTAAGGATACCCTGATTGGGTCACAAAAATAATATCCCGATAAATTTCGCTACGCCCACAAAAAAATGAAGCACTTCCACCATCAAACCCAAAGCAGGCATTGCTGAAGAAATTCATTGTTTGAGCATAAAGAAATTTCAAAAAAAAATTATGAAGGCAAAAGAAAAATAAATAATATTAACATCAATCTTCTGCAACGTACACTGATGACACATGACAACATTTTAATATTGACAGTACCTTTTGTTTTAACCGTAAGCGCGTTAATGAACTACACCGCCCTGCGATTAATTCTGAGACACCTGCATTGTCTACAAACAACCTTTATGTACCGAAAATTTGATGTTGTCACCTTTGGACCTTATGACGGCTTCTAGTTTTGCAAATTACTCTCCACCAGTTCTTTTTTTTTTTTTTTTTTTTTTTTTTTTGTTGGAGGTTTAACGACCACCGTGAGCAACTCAATGGGCAGTTTCCCGTCGCTAATTTAGGGTCACTGGTTCCAGGGAAGGGAGAGAACCAGTGCCGTAAGATAAATACAACATCCTTTTTTTTTTTTCTTTTTTTTTTTGATTGGAGGTTTAACGACCACCGTGAGCAACTCAATGGGCTATAAGCAGTCGCCCGTCCCTAATTTAGGGTCACTGGTTCCAGGGAAGGGAGAGAGCCAGTGCCGTAAGACAAACACAACATCCATGCCTCACCGGGATTCGAACCCGGACCCCTTTTGGACGAATGATCAGAGGCCATCGCTTAGACCACTGACCCACCGGGGCGGCCAACATCCATGCCTCACCCGGATTCAAACCCGGACCCCTACCAGACAAAGTGATCAGAAGCCATCGCTTAGACCACTGAGCCAGGGCAATACTCTCCAACTGTTTTTATTTATTTTTTTATAAATGTTTGCCGATATGTTCCACCATTCGGCCTTCAAAGCAGTGGCCGGTTCAGTTTTTTTTTTTTATTGGGGTTTAACGACTACTGTGAGCAACTGAGTGGGCTATAAGCAGTCGCCTGTCCCTAATTTAGGGCCACTAGTTTCAGGGAAGGGAGAGAGCCAGTGCCGTAAGACAGACACAACATCCATGCCTCACGGGATTCGAACCCGGACCCCTTCCGGACAAAATGATCAGAAACCATCGCTTAGACCACTGCGCCACCGGGTCGGCGTTTTGTTGCTTGCGGCGTTTTGTTGCATCGATATGTTCTTCCCTTCTTCCACACACCCGACGATCCAATTCGTCCCGCCGCCCCGGTGGCGCAGTGGTCTAAGCGATGGCCTCTGATCATTCGTCCGAAAGGGGTCCGGGTTCGAATCCCGGTGAGGCATGGATGTTGTGTTTGTCTTACGGCACTGGCTCTCTCCCTTCCCTGGAACCAGTGACCCTAAATTAGGGACGGGCGACTGCTTATAGCCCATTGAGTTGCTCACGGTGGTCGTTAAACCTCGAATCAAAAAAAAAAATTCGTCCCAGAGATTTTCGATAGAGTTCATGTTACGACTCTGGGATGTTCATCGATATGTTCCACCATTTGTCCCAAAGTCGTCACTTGAACCTTAAGTTGGATTTGGACGCCCATGTTGGAGGATATCCTGGGTAATAAAGACAGTTCGCCGACCCGATAGTAGTGGTCTAAGCGCTGGCTTGTGATCATTCGTCCGAGATGGGTACAGGTTCAAATCCCGGTGAGGCATGGATGTTGTGTTTGTCTTACGGCACTGGTTCTCTCCTTTTTCTGGAGTCAGTGACCGTAAATTAGGGACAGGAGACTGCTTATAGCCCACTGAGTTGCACACTGTAGACGTTAAACCTTCATTTTTTTTATTGGAGGTTTAATTAATGATGTAGAAGGAGCTTAGCGTGCCTTAGCACCGCTAAGGCACTTTTCATGCTTGCATAGTAATAGAATGTAGGCACAGGAACTTTTCTAAATGATCATGTATGCAAAAATATGTAGGTAAAACTGTTCTGTATGCAAACATACTCGTATCTTAACCGAATGTTCATAATACAGAAATTGCCGCCCTGGTGGTGGAGCGGTATGAGGCGCAGGATTCTGACCATTCTTCCGAGCTAAGACTGAATCCCAACCCCGGATGAGTCATGAGTAGTGTGCATGGTGTCTCTTCCCTGGAACAAGTGACCCGAAATTTGGGACCGGCGATTGCTTATGGCCATTGTTTTTTTATTTGATTGGAGGTTTAACGACCACCGTGAGCAACGCAATGGGCTGTAAGCAGTCGCCCGTCCCTAATTTAAGGCTGCTGGTTCCAGGGAAGGGAGAGAGCCAGTGCCGTAAGACAAACACAACATCCATGCCTCACAGGGGTTCGAACCCGGACCCCTTTCGGACGAATGATCAGAAGGCATCGCTTAGACCACTGCGCCACCTTCAATCAAAAAAAAAAGGAGTCCTGTGTAATTAAGCACTACCATGGTTGTGGCAGTACTTTGGAAAAGACCATACCTCTTGCTAGTCGAAGTCCAACTTTCGACGCACGCCCATGTCTTCAAACCAATCTGCAACAACGCTAGCAGTTGTAGTGCTGTTAGAGGTACGGCCTTTCCCAAAGCACTGCCACAATGTTGATAGTGCTTAATTGCCCAGGACTCCTAAGTAGAGTTCAGCATTTATGGGTTTTTTTCAAAATGACTAATGGTCCCAAACCACTACACTGCCTCACCTCCACCAGACTTCATTACCGTACGATACAGTCTGGAAAGTACCTTTCTTCCAGAATACGCCTCAACCAGAAACTATCATCAGACTGGTTGACTGTGTAGGCTATCAGTCTGAAGATAGTTTGATACTTGTCAGTCCAAAGAACATTTTTCCATTGGTCTACAATCAAAGATTGGCATTCCTTAGTCTTAGTCGAAGTGATAAGTAGCTTCTGGATAGCTACTCGCCCGTGCTAACCCATGTCCTGCCGTGTCCTTCGCCCTGTTCTAACGCTAATATCAGTCCCTAAGTTCGCGTGATTTAATACTATTTGGATTTGCGTTCTGCGCGGACAGTCCATTGTAGATCTTCTATCACGTTTCATTAGCTTCGAAGATGTAACAGGTCGTTTCTTGGCAGATTCAGCCTCAGTCCGCTGCAATTTGCATATCATATCCCGAACGTACACCTAGCGATGCCGCCCCTGTGGCGCAGTGGTCTAAGCGCTGGCTTCGGATCATTCGTCCGAGTTGGGTTCGGATCCAGGTGAGGCATGGATGTTGTGCTTGTCTGACGGCACTGGCTCTCTCCCTTCTCTGGAACGAGTGGCCCTAAATTACGGACGGACAACTGCTTATAGACCATTGAGTTGCTCACGGTGGTCGTTAAACCTCCAATCCCCCCCCCCCAAAAAAACACTTAGCGATCTTCAATGCCACTGTAAAGTCACGTACGGAGCGATTGGTTAGGTGGTACCCTATTATCAACCCGCGCTGGAAATCAGTTAACTCTATCGATAGAGGCATTGTAGTAAGGGGGAGGAAGACGCCCTTATTTATTACCGGGAGGGGCAGTACTCTAGGCCCGACGGCTTAACGTGCCCACCCGACGTACGGCCAATATTTATTGGTTCCAGCGTTCGTACCTGGCTGGGATCGAACGATTGAACCTGAGGTTTCTCCGTGGCAGTCACGAACGTTCGTTAGTGCAAAGTTAGGCCATCCAAAACTGAACGTTGGCCATCCAACGTTCGTGAGTGCAACGTAGGTCATCCAAAACTGAACATAGGCCATCTGTAACCCTCATGTCTCATAACAGCCGTGGGAACTGATTCTGTGACGTTGAGCTTGCATAGGATGGAATTCCTTACCATTAGAGGGGTGTTCAGACATCAATGGTGGGACAGTTTATATTCTAATTAAATTGAAAGCTCTCTAGGTTAAACAAAAGGGAGCTTGCGATGACTGCCAGAAGTAGTTTGTTTTTTTCCTAACATTTATTTATGTCTTTTTTATAAAATTTTCTCATTTATTTATTTATTATAATATTAGAATAGATTATTGTACTAGTGATACTAAAAATGCTGGCATTCTATTGGTGCACCTACATTAAATAACTTACCCTTTTTTTCTCTTACAGAACCTTTGAGAAAAACAATGTTTCCATTTAGTGATTGTTTGAAATATCGAAATCAACAGAATCACCCAGCTTCTCTTTCTGCATATTTCTGTGCATGACAGCCTTGTTTATTTAAAGGTATTGCCATTGGAGATTTCTGTGTTTGCCAATAAACATTTATGCAAAGAAAAAACTGTGTTCATATAGTATACTAAAGATATTTTAAAGCTATAATACGTATTCCCCAAATGAAATTTAGACACATCAAGAAACTCAATTCTTTTCTAAATTCAATACACGCTGGAAGAACTCAAGCCGATCGGACGAAGTTGAAATTTTTGTTTGTCTTATTTCTATAGCAAGAAGAAATCTTCATGGTGTACTTAAAATCTTAAATTATGTACGTGACATCAAAATAAGATATGAATCAAATAAAGTGTTTTATTTTTCTTCAAAATAATTTTCCTGATATTTTCTTTCAACACGACTCGCATAATAAAATTTGAGCAACTAAGTCATATTTTGCAGAGGCAAAAATACGAAATATTGGCAAATATTTGCGACGGAACGATTTTTATTTTAGAGTTTAGATAAAACAGAAAAACTAATTAGTTAAAATGGAATGGCTCCATAGTAGTACGAAAATTAATTAAGTCCCGGGTGATCTCCGAATTTGAGAAAATATTATAGCAATCAAAACTGAAGTATTTCAACTAATAAAGCTGCCCACGAGCAAATTTCGGTTCTTCAACTCGTAAAAAGTGCAGGCTAAAAATCTAAGGCGAAGTCTGTCAGGAAAAAAAACATGAGACAAAATACAATTTTAGCGCTGGATTTTCAGGACACCTCCGATAAAATAGACTCTCTGAAACAAATAAGGTAAGTTGCGCACTGAATAAATTATAACACTCTTTTAAACAAAAGAAGTTAATAATATCACTATTGTCCTTACTTTACATGAACAGTAAACGACATCCAAAGGAGAAAATACGCAAAAAATCCATGCAACCCTTGCGGGAACAGTAGACATTACACGAATTCATCAAATATATTTCATTAGTAGAAAAGTTGCTACTATTTCAAGAATAATACGTAGTTCTTAGCTTTAAAGTTGCTGTTACACACGGCAAAACATGTTTTCATTTTTCTGTTATTTTTTATAAATTTCACATTTGTATCGTTCCTGAACATAATGAAAAACAAGAAAGATGACACCAAATTTTCAGATGTAATAAGCACGTCTTTTGAATCCGTTCTGACGCAAATTAAATTTATCAAAGCTATCCAAAGTCAATGGAACATATATGGAAAACAATAGTATCTGATGGAAGAAAGAAGTTTTTCAATCGGGTTTTTGATCCCTCAAATATTCCTGTAAACGGAATCGTGAGCTTACTGGATTTTCAGGGCCCTCTGGTTGCAGCTTGTGCGTTAAGAAAAACATAAATTTATATGAGAAACATTTCGTACCGGAAACGCTCTCCAACACAGAAAGAATTTTTCAAATCGGACTCTTAGAAACAAAAATATGTACAAAAATTAGATGCGACTTTACATCCCCTGGTGGGAAAACCATGCATTATTTTAGGAAGAAAGTATTCTCAAAAGGTTTTTCAATATGAGCGATATCGGTCCAAGAAAAAAAAAATTTAGTCGAGTTTTCAGAAGCCCAGATTTTGCTAGAAATGCATCAGAAATAGAAATTACCACTTATGCCTTCTGGTGGCCAAACCATTCTATACCAAACATTAGAAATTATGTGAAAAATATTTTCCATCAGATATTGTATGCCATACAGGAAGAATTTTTCTAATCGGAGTTTTAGAAGCAGAAATAACGTAGAAAACGCAATTTACCTTTGTGCCCCCTGGCGGAAAGTCTATGATTTACTTGAAAATTTTGAATTTATAGGAAAAACATTTCGCATCGGAAACACTATCCAACAAAGAAAGAATTTTTCAAATCGGACTCTTAAAAGTAGAGATATTGACAAAAATAAGATATACATCTACGCCCCTGGCGTAGAAACCATGCATTATTTCAAGAAGAAAATGTTCATAAAAGGTTTCTCGACATGAATAGTATCGGTCAACAAACGACTTTTTTTGCAATCGTGATTTTAGAAACTCACATTTTGCTGCAAATACATCAGGAACGGATATTAAGGCTTACGCCACCTGGTGGCCAAACCATTTTTTACAAAAATTAGAAATTACGTATAAAGGATTTCCCATCAGGAGCTGTATCCGGTGCAGAAATTTTTTTTCAAATCGGAGATTTAGAAGCAGAGATATAGGGGGAAACGCAATTTACCTATGCGCCCCCTAGCGGAAAGTCTACGAATTACTTGAATTTTTGAAATTGTATGAAAAACATGTCACACTGAAAACACTATCCAACAAAGAAAGAATTTTTCAAATCGGACGCCTAGAAGTAGAGATATTGACAAAAATAAGGTATACATCGACGCCCCTGGCGGAGGAACTGTGGAATATTTTAAGAAGAAAATATTCCGAAAAGGCTTATCGATGTGAGTGGCATCAGTCCACGAAAGATTTTTTCAATTGATATTTTAGAAGCTCAGATTTTATGGCAAATACATCAGAAGCAAAAATTAACACTTACGCCTTCTAGTAGCCAAAGTATTCTTTACCAAAAACTTGAAATTATATGCAAAACATTTTCCATAAGGAGGTGTATCCGCTGAAGAAAAAAATTTCAAATCGGCGTTTTAGAAAAAGAGTAATCGGGAAAAATGTAATTTACTTTTCCGCCCCTTAGCGGATAATATATGCGTGATTTGAAGAGTAACTATATCTAAAATACTCTTCGACATAAATGGAATCGAAAGATAAAAGACTTTTTCAATCGGATGTTTAGAAGCAAATATGTGGAATAAAACGTATTTTTGAATTCGACATCATCTGCATTTACGCCCACTAGCGGCGAAATTGTACATCATAAAAAAAAACGAAATAAAGGATCATCATTCGCATATTTCAAACTTCCCAATGCAAAAAGAATTTTTCAAATCGGACTATTAGTTGCAGAGATATCATGGGTAAAGATGGACGGACGGACGGACAAATCGGTAGCATAAGCACGATCTTTTTTTACAAAAGACGTGCTAACAAGATGACACCGAAATTTCGGTTGTAGTGAGCACGTCTTTTGAATCATTTCCGTGACGAATTAAGTATTTTCAAGTTATTCCTAGTCAATGGTACCCGTTACAAAAAAAAAAAAAAAAAAAAGGACAGCCGAATTTCTACAATCGGTAAAACGTCTAGAAATACAAATAACTACTTTCTTCCACTAGCGGCTGAAAAGTATGCTACAAAAATTTAACTGTGTACAAAAAGTTTTTCATCGCTGAAGGAAGATGTCAGAGACAATGACATATTCAAATCGAGCAGTTATAAGAAAAGATATAGAGGAAAACATTATATGTATAACTTCACACTCCCTAGCAAAACAATTTTGAATAACGGTAAAGTAAAAAATATGTGAAAAGTGTTCTTCATGCGAAAGCTATGCTAAGGAAATATACTTTTTAAAATACCTCTCCCGGAAGCATAGATAGAGGCAAAAAGGTTTTGACATTTATGCACCCTATCGGGAAAGCTGTGCATTATTAAGAGACAATAATGTTCCCGATCTTTGCTAACACAACACAACATCTATGCCTCACGGGATTCGAACCCTCACCCCTTTTGAACGAATCATCAGAGGCAATCGCTTAGACCACTGCGATACCGGGGCAGCCTATGCCGTTCTCCAATGACATACAGTAAAAAAAGAAATTTTACAATAGGATTTTTAAAAACGGGAACACAACTGCAAACAGAAGTACACAAACACCACCTAGGGAAGTGCAAAAAAAACTACATAAGTGCAAGCAAAATCTCCCACAAATAATTGTTTTCCGGTATTAAAAGAATTTTTTAAATCGCTCATTTAGAAGCAGGGATATCGAGGGAAACAGATTAAACATTTGCTCCCCCTAGCGGCGAAATTGGGCATTAATTTGGGAACGAAGTATGCACGAAATGTTTCCATAGTTAGTAGTACCTGACCGAAAAGAGTTTTTTCAATCGGATTTTTACTCCCGCAGATATTGCTACAAATATACTGTAAACGGAAACGTGAACTTACGCCCTCTAGTGGCACGTTAGTTAAGAAAGATTTGAAATTATGTGCAAAACATTTCGCATCAGAAAATTTCTCCGATAAAGAATTTTGTCAATCGGACTCTCAGAAGAAGCAGATATTTACAAAAATGAAATATGCATCTACGCCTCCTTGAGGGGAAATATACACTATTTTAAGCAGAAGGTATTCTCAAAAAGTCTCCCGAGGTGATCGGTTTCGGTCTACGTTTTTTTTTTTTTTTTTTTTTTTTAAATCGAGTCTTCATTTTTTTTAAATCACGATACACTTTAAACACAGCAGCACGCCAACAGTTCACAAGCTGTGCTGTTTCAGAAATACTGCCACCCTTGGCTCGAAAGCCAATAATCATCCCTTTGGCAAATCTGTTAAATCACTTCTTTTATCCATGACAGCAACGAGGGATATATTTTCAGATGATCATATGTAGAGGATTTTAGGAAGTTAGTGTCTGACCCCAGGTCTTAAACAACCCTTAGAAATAGGAAACTAGGAGATTTGGGCTAGAGCGCCCGATAGGAAAGTGACACGGAAGCGAAGTAGAAAGAGGGAGAAAGACGCCCTTATTTATTACCGGGGGGCCAGTACCCGGGGTCCAACGGCTTAACGTGCCCATCCGACGCACGGCGGGTATTTAGTGGATCGAGCGTTCGTATCTGCCTGAAATCGAACATGAGGCCCTTCCCGTGGCAGTCACGAACGTTGCCTACTTGGTCACCCGCGGCATGTTTTCAGAATGCCTACAGCACACCTTATATACCCTCCAAGCCAGCTCACTACACGTTCCTTCTTCCATTGGCTACGCGCTGTTGACGTCAAAAGTAGAAGTTGGTCAAAATAATGTGACTCGGCTGTTTACGTTAGCTTCACTGTGAACGTAACCACCACTTTTAAACTAAAAGGGTTTTTTTCCTAGATGAGCTGGGCCCTAGTAGCTGAAAATTTATTTATACACACATTAAAACGCTTCGTAATAAACTACAAGAGTTCTGAAAAGGAGTCTATTCCACGTAGAGTTGAATCATCTTTATCACACAGCACGTAAGTAGTAGCCAATCAACCAACCACATCAGTATCCTCTCAGCTGGTCACAACTTCAGCATGTAACTCTCGCTTAAGCATACAACATAAACAGTGCTCTACACAGCGCTGTAAGACACGTCGTACTCAAAAACGCAGTACTCAACGCATAATCCTCAATGCACAGTCAGTCGTAAACAAGTGCTATCTATCAAAAGCAAGTAAGAGTGTTACATTCAAAACAGCAGCCCTTATCTCTAACTTGAGTATACATCGTTGACTCCTGACACGTTATCGGGTTGCCAAACTCAAATTCATCGGACAGGAATCACGCTTAGAAAAATCTTTAACGAGAAGAAATCAAATTTAAATATGATAGGAACTAAACAGGAAGGTTATATTAAAGGATACATCACAAACATTTCTTCACGCTTCCAGCTTCTGGTATGTTGGTTCCCCGACGAATTCCGGCTGTCCTGCAAGTCAAGGGCGGAGCAACACGTACGTAGGTGTGTACCTAGCAGGGATTTATACACTCCACCCAACATCCCTAAATTTCCTCAGACAACCCTTCCCCATGAAAAATATCATCACCCCTCTACTTGAAGGTGTGTAACATACACACACATGTATCTACACTCCTTTAGCACGTCTTTTGTAAAAAAGCGATCGTGCTTATTTTTTCACTTTGTCCTTCAGTCTGTATGTGGACACCATATCTCTGCAATTATTAGTCCGATTTGAAAAATTATTTTGTATTTTGAAGCTTGAAATGTGAGAATGATGATCCTTGCATTCCGGCTATTGACATTTTTTTTTTTATATACTGTGTGCCATTCGCTACAATAGAGATGTGGAGCATTATCCTTTTAAATAATGCACAGGTTTCCGGCTAGGGACCGTAAAGATCAAAACTTTTTTTTTCGCTATCTCTGCTGCCGGGAGACGTATTTGAAAAGTTCTTTTATAACTTTTCCATGAAGAGTATTTTTCGCCAATTTTCAACTTTTCCATTATGCAAAATTTTTCTGCTAGAAGGCGTATCATGCTTCCTTCTATATTCTTCCTTTAATTGTTCGATTTGAAAATCTTTTCGTCTCTGATACCTTCCTTCCTTTTTGTGCGCCATTTGTTAATTTCGGTAACATACTTTTTAACCGCTGGTGGAAGCAAGTAGATGTTTCTATTTCTGAATTAATTTCTGTTTCTTTTCTGGATTAGCTGTTTCTATTTCTGGATTTATCGATTGCAGAAATCCGGTTGCTTTTTTTCTAACCAATTCCATTGACTTTAAATAACTTTGGCAAATTTTATTCGCGTCAGAAAGGATTCAAAAAAACGCGCTCATTACAACCGAAAATTCGGTGTCATCTTTCTTGTAGTCCTTTCAGTTAGCATTTACATGAATTCCTCAGTTTTGCCTCGAAATATCTTTTACTGAAATGCAATGTCATTTTCTTTTTTTCTTATTTGAAGTTTATTTACATAGTGGTCTGATGTTCCTTTTTTTAAGCTTTCCAACCGTAGGTTGAAGAAGCGTATATGCTCCAGCTTTGTCCGTCTGCTTGTCCGGATGATAACTCGCGTAAAAAAGTTTCGATTTCAATGAAATTTTAGTATGTAGTAGGGAACCACCTGGGGACGAACCCAATTGAAAATGGGTCAAAGGTCACGACACAGGAGCGGGATCCATTCCATTGCCCTTATGCGTCATAACTTACGTAAAAATGTTTCGATTGCGATAAAACTTTATTATGTTGTTCCGGAGGTATACTGAACCGGTTCTGTTGAATATCATCGAAATAGGGGCAAAGATCAGTGCACAGCAGTGAGATTTATTCGACAGCCATTATCCTCATAACTTGAGTAATGATTTCTGGTATGTTGGAAAGCGTATCATAATCAATGTATTGCATGATTTTACTAACTTGTTAGTTTTTCTTGTTCAAAACATATGTTTTAAGACAGTCTTTGCAACCGCAGAACGTATCTCTCACTTTTGTCTGCTACAAATTTTGCTGATATCAATATCTACTGTTTTAATAACCCATGTTAATGCTTCTTTGCTTTATCGTTGTTCAATGAAGCATTTAGACGTGAGAGATAAAAAATGAATTTACACAAAACCAAAGTAACCGTTTGTAATTTTAGATAAAAGAATTCCGGAATTTTGCTATTTTTAACCATAAAAAAATCGACAGTTCTCCATTTTGGGAAGAATTTTCGACATTTGTAATCCAAGATTTAAAGCTTAAATATATCAGTATAAAAATATTTTTTCAACCTTCGAAAAATTTTGTTTCACATAACCCCCTCGCCAATTTTTTTTATATATTTACCGTTCCGCCATACCTTTCCAGCACACTCCAGTTTAAAATTTCTGGATAAACCCGTTTTACTCTGTACTGAGCTTTCTGTTTAAAAAGAGACTCCTTTACGAAAAGTTGTTTCTAGAAATGACATAATCATTAGTGAACTTTACTACTGTTATTATGTGAGGTTTCGTTGCATCTTCTTATCGGACAATCCCCAGTGCTTTCATTAAAGGAGAAATTTTAGTTTTCACAAAACCCTTTGTTACTCTACTCTGAAATTGATGCCTCACTTCAAAATCCCAATAAATTTTGTTTTAGAATTTATTACGAATTCTATGATTACTAAAAATTATTATTACGAATTCGTAGAATATAATCAAATTATACGACTTTTCAACTATTGCACAAACAAATATGCTATATATTATGAAATATGAAACAGTTCTCTCATTTGATGCAAAGGTTAAATAGAAGGAAATAAATATATAATTGTACATAAGTATAAGTGTGTATACACTGTTCAAAATAATTCGGGAGGCATGTGACTTTGGTGACGTTATATGAGCCAATTGTGTGGTATCTTACCGAAACGTGCAAAACGCAAGTCAGGTGTGATGTATACAGAAGAATCATGCATATCTTTATGTAAATTAGCGTCTGTGACGTCAGAGTGCATAAACTTCAGATTGGGATAAGAACGAAGGTTTTCCGGGAGCTCCCTTATTCTTCCGCATTCATTGTTGCATTTCGTTTCTTGAAGTCTCTGGTTCGAACGATGTCTCAACAACATGATTGATTTACCGGTATCAACGGCGTAGAAAGCTATTGGCAGGTAGGGAGCAGGTCAGGCCAAAGACATTGAAGGAGAATAGACTGGCAAAAAGCATGCTACTTCTGGCATACATTGAAAGCCGCCATTCTAGGGAATAATTAGTGTATTGACATGTTTTCGCGAGTATTTCAGTTCTAAATCTTTAAGATTTTTATATATCTTTAAGATTTGAGTGTATGTAACACGAACTTTTCTTGTTTAGTAGTAGTTTTCTTTCTATTTTTTATTTCTCTGCTTTGTGTATATGGCCGGCAGCGGTGTAGCCTCCTCGTGTTTTCCTGCTTACTAGTCTTATTTACCTTCTCGGATGTGAGCACTTGCTGATTACAATTTGATCTAGACAGTTCTCGGGGTCGTACGCGAACATTCGTTCTACGCAATTTCTGCAGTACGTTATGAACTGAATCAAACATTCTTGCTTTCCACAATAGGGATCCGTTCATTGCCAGCTCCATCCCCATTCATAGATGGAATTACACGTTCAATTGCTCTCCGACATTTCAGAACCGCTAACATTGCGTTTGCCAGTGTATGCTACTCCAAGGTCTTTGGATATGACACAGTGGGTGGTAGCAGAAGCTATTGTGTCACAATAGTGTCACGAAGAGTCATTTTCCAGCTGTGGACATGATTCCAGGATAGGGGAAGTGTTCGAAGAACGAAAGGTCAAGATGATCCACGGGCAGCTACAACAAGGGAAGACCGTTATCGATTGTTAACAGACCGTCATGACAGGCGGGAAAATGCTGCTCAGCTCCAGCGAGAGCTTCTCGTGTCAACAAGACGCAGGTTGTCAACTCAAACTATCCGCAATCGCCTTCGCCAAGGTAGTCTTTATGCACGTGGACCAACGATTTGTGTCCCTTTAACCACACGACACCGTACGGACCATAGAAACTGGCCTGATGATCGTCATGGAGTGGAGTCAATTTCTCTTCTCTGCGTCGACGAGTGGAGTCAATTTCTCTTCTCTGCGTCGACGAGTGGAGTCAATTTCTCTTCTCTGATGAGTCGAGATTCAGTCTAGAGTCTGACAGTCGACGAGTTCTTATCCGGAGGTAACCCGGCACACGAAATTACCCAGATTTTGTGCAGAAAACACCATGTTATGGCGGACATGGATTGATGTTCTGGGCAGGCATAAGTGTCGATGGACGTACGTCATCTGAAACGGCTGTCTGACGTCCAGAGATATCGAGAAGAGATTCTCAGACATATTGTCATGCCGTATGCTTCTGCCGTCGGTGATTCTTTTCTTTTCATGGACGATAACGCTCGATCTCATAGAGCTCGGCTAGTGGATAGCATGCTTAAAGAGGAGGGAATCGAGCGTATGGGGAGGCCAGCATGCTCCCTTGACATAAATCCAGTTAAGCATGCCTGAGACGCACTTGGCAGACGCACTGAGCTCAACAGGTACCTCCATTGACTCTTCGTGAACTGGAGACTGCCGTCATTGAGGAATGGCGAAGATACCTCCAAAACCTCCTCGATCACCTCATCAATTCCATGCCACACAAGTGTGCAACGTTCGAGGGGGACCATACACCCTACTAGAGGTCAATGACTACCTCCAAAACATCTTTTTTCTTGTTGTACAGATATGCATATATACGATCATCTGCATTAAATGATAATATTTCATAAAAATTCTCTAATGTGCTTTTTCTTGCCCATATTACTGAATATTCTACTGTATCTTGCATGAAAATAGTGTTTTACGTTCAACAATGTCAGTCACACCCGATTTTCCTTATAATATTTCTTGCTCCCCTAATTCTTTTGAGCAGTGTATATATACAGTGTAGCGTGTCGTGTGCATCACGTGACATCTCCAGCACTATACATTGGTGAAAGACGTTGTCTTGGTTGAGGGCCTGCCATTTTGCTGGCACTGGGTGTACCTAATAAACTGGCGTCTCGATATATAAGCTTCATTCCTAGAACTAATTTTATTCTCATCACATATGAACATTCCATTTTTGAAATTCAAACAAAACAATTGTTGTTTTGCACATGTTTATACTCTGAGAAACAGAACATTTCAGAGTATAAACACGTGTAAAACAACAATACTAGCTTAGGCAGAACAAAAGATGAAATGCTTTTTCTCACTCGTTAGTTTATTTCCTTTCAATATACTCAAGAAGAAATTATTTTTTTCTTCCTAAATGTTTGCTCGGGTCCTTCGCAGCATTGTGTTCGTATGAAAGGCAGCCAAGAGCGAGCCAAGAAATTGTGTGATGGTGAATAATACATTAATCTCAGTCGAACGACTTTCTGTTCCGATAGAAAATATTTTATCTGGCTGCTTCTTGGAACATTCCCATCGGCAACTCAATTGTTATGCTCAAGGACGTAGGCCTCACATATTTGGTTATCTCGAGACCTACTGGCCAATTCGGAGCTGGTGTTATTTTTCGAAGTTCTTCGTCCTGAAGTTGTCCCAAAAAATCACAGCCTCCCGAAGGGTGTTCAACCGACTGCCGATATGGAACGCTCAGAGGAACTTCGAATGGTTTCTTCTTTATCTTTCATTCTTTATTTTTATATTTTCTTTTCTGTGTTTGTCTATTACGAAAATTTCGAGCGAGCGATCATTTATTTATTCACTGTCTTTTTTTAATCTGTAACGTAAGAATTGTTAAGAATGAAATACGTGGAGCCGAAAAAATGGGTTTTCCAAAGCCTAATCAATGACAAGAAGTTTAAAAACTATTAGCTGTAACGTATATTCTATTTTAACTTTCTTTTTAAGTTTCTTTTTCAATGTAAATTTGAGTTTGTTCTCTTACACTTTTTTTCTTTTGATTAGAGGTTTAACGACCGCCGTGAGCAACTCAATGGGCTATAAGCAGTCGTCCGTCCCTTATTTAGGGTCACTGGTTCCAGGGAAGGGAGAGAGCCAGTGCCGTAATAAAAACACAACATCCATGCCTCAACGATATTCGAAACCGGACCCCTTTCGGACGAATGATCAGAGGCCATCGCTTAGACCACTGCGCCACAGGGGCGGCTTTAGACATTTTCAAACCTTAACGTTATGTCTTTTCCCTCAAACGAGAATGATGTTGGCAACACAGTGAGGTTGGAACAAGAGTGACGTATGTATGTGATAAGAACGTTAGATAACAAGTTAGTAAAATCATGCAATGCATTGATTATGATACGCTTTCCCACATACCAGAAATCATTACTCCAATTATTACTCAAGTTATGAGAATAATAACTGTAGAATAAACCTCGCTCCTATGACCTGACCTTTGACCCCATTTCGATGATATTCAACAGAACCGGTAAAGTAAACTTCCTGAACAATATGATAAAGTTTTGTCTCAATCGAAGCATTTTTACGTAAGTTATAACGCCTAAGGGCGATGGAATGGATCCCGATCCTGACCTTTGACCCCATGTCAACAATTTTCAATAGAGTTCGTCCCCAGAAGGTCCCCTACCACATACTAAAATTTCATCGAAATCGAACCATTTTTACATAAGTCATGACGCATAAGGGCAATGGAATGCATCCCGCTCCTAAGTCCTGACCTTTGACCACACTACACCCATTTTCAACAGAGTTTGACCACAGGTGGTCCCCTATGACATAATAAAATTTCATCGAGATCGAACCATATTTACGTACGTTATGATGCATAAGGGCAATGGAATGCATCTCGCTCCTATGTCCTGACCTTTGACCCCCACTGCACCCATTTTCAACAGGGTTCGTCCCCAGGTGGTCTTCTACCACATACTAAAATTTCATTGAAATCGAACCATATTTACGCAAGTTAGAACGCATAAGGGCAATGGAATTGATCCCGCTCCTATGTCGTGACCTTTGACCCCCATTATCCCCATTTTCAATAGGGTTTGTCCCCAGGTGATCCCCTACCCCATACTAAACTTTCATCGAAATCGAACCGTTTTTACGCGAGTTATCGTGCGGACAGACTGTAACGTACCAGGAGATGTGACGTACCTGCCAGAAGGACGCACACGACATAAAGGCAGATAGGAATCAGAATAAAACGTCCGTGTAGCTCAATTGGTAGAGCAACTTATTCCGGAATAAGCGGCCTCGGGTTCGAATCCCGGCGTAGACCAAAAATGACGGAGAAATTTACTTCGTTATAAGACGGACAAAGCTGGAGCATCTACGCTTCTTCAACCTACGGTTGGAAAGCGTAAAAAAGACGATGCAGAGGTTGCTTTGTGTGTGGAGATGTTAGATCGTTACTGAGTTTTGATGGAAAACTTCTCTTGCCGCCCCGGTGGCGCAGTGTTCTAAGCGCTGGCTTATGACTATTCGTCCGTGGAGAGCCTGGGTTCGAATCCCGTGAGGCATGGATGTTGTGTTTGTCTAATGACCCTACTTCTCTCCCTTTTCTGGAACCAGTGGCCCTAAATTTACTAAATTAGGGACGGGCGACAGCTTTTAGCCCATCGAGTTGCTCAAGGTGGTCGTTAAGCCTTCAATAAAAAGAAAACAAAAAACTTCTTGACTGAAATATCTGAAGTAGTGTGTTTTGGATTTCGTCTAATGTTGCTGGACCAATAAAAAGTTGACGTAAGTTGGACTTCTGTATATGTTTCGTCTGGCCTTTGTAAAAGCCTTACTAACGTGAGCTATCCGGCACAATTAGTTGCATCGCATTTACCCGCAGTTTAACATCTTTTCAGCCAGAAATCTTACACAAGTTAGTAAAATCATGCAATGCATTGATTATGATACGCTTTCCAACATACCAGAAATCATTACTCGAGTTATGAGGAAGCGATGGCTTCTGATCATTCGTCCGAGATGGGTCCGGGTTCGAATACCAGTGAGGTATGGATGTTATGTTTGTCTTACGGCTCTGGTTCTCTTCCCTTCCCTGGAGTCAGTAGCCCTAAATTAGGGACGAGCGACTGCTTATAGCTCATTGAGTTGCTCACGGTGGTCCTCAGACCTTCAATCAAAAAAAAAAAAAAAAAAAAACGTTATAAGGATAATGGCTGTGGAATAAATCTCGCTCCTGTGCCCTGACCTTTGACCCCATTTCGATGATATTAAGCAAAACCGGTTCGGTATATCTCCGCAACAACATGATGATGTTTTGAAGCAATCGCAGGATTTTTACGTAAGTTATGACGCATAAGGGCGATGGAATGGATCCCCTCCTATGTCCTGATCTTTGACCCCATTTTTTTCCTTTAACCCCATTTTGAATAGGGTTCCTTCTCAGGTTGTCCCCTACCACATACTAAAACAATTTCATCGAAATCGAACCATTTTTACGCGAGTTATCGTGCAGACAGACAAACAGACAAACGGACGGACAAAGCTGGAGCATACACGCTTCTTCAACCTACGGTTGGAAAGCGTAAATAACGGAAACACCGACGAAGTTTGTCGTTGCAGCTTTGCAATCTTGATGTGTTTCATCTATGAGGTAGGCACGTCATAACACCTGAAAACTGTAGTGATACATCTGAAAACGTAAACAGGGTAATGTCTTTCAAATATTTTTGAAAATAATGTGCATCACTTTCTTCTTCATTTTGCCCTGTATATTTTAACATAAAAAAAAATAGTTATAAGGATAATGGCTGTGGAATACATCTCGCTCCTGTGCCCTGACCTTTGACCCCATTTCGATGATATTAAGCAAAACCGGTTCGGTATATCTCCGCAACAACATGATAAAGGCTACAGCACAATAGTTCATATCCACGTACTGAGAGAACTAATTGAAAGAGCGAGGGAATATGAACTTCCATTGTGCTTGGCTTTTATCGATTATGAAAAAGCCTTTGATTCGGTGAAGCCATCAGCAGTTACAATGGCTCTGAAATCGTGCGGTATTGAAGATGCATACATTAATATTAATAATAACATCTATGAAAATGCAAATGCAAAGATTCGACTGTTTGAAAATACAACACACATAAAAATTGGAAAGGGAGTGAGACAAGTTGACACCATATCTCCGAAGCTCTTTAATGTCACATTGGAAAATGTCTTTCAATCACTGAACTGGGAAAACAAAGGGATAAAGATTAATGGAGATTATCTAACCCACCTTCGTTTTGCTGATGACGTAGTCATTTTTGCAACTACCCCATCGGAGCTGCAGAGTGTGATCCAGGAACTTGCTGACAAGAGTAAAGAAGTGGGATTAAAAATGAACTTTCAGAAGACAAAAGTGATGTTCAATGCTTTTACAAGAAATGAAGATTTATCGATTGATGGAGAAAAGCTGGAGATAACAGACACGTACGTTTATCTTGGACAGCAGATATCAAGTGAAGGTCACATTGATGAAGAAATTAATCGGCGTACAAAACTTGCCTGGAGAGCTTTTGAAAGAAACAGCATAATTTTCAAGAGCGATATGCCATTATGTCTTAAAAAAAGTGTTTGATCAATGCATACTTCCAGTGCTTACGTATGGTGCAGAGACATGGACCTTAACTAAAAGAGACATACAAAGGCTGCAGACAACTCAAAGTAGCATCGAGAGGTGCATCTTGGTGTAACCAGGAGAGATAAGAAGAGGAACTCGTGGATCCGAAAAATGACAAGAGTGGAAGACATCATGAGCAGAGTTAAATCCCTGAAATGGCAATGGGCTGGACATACTGCCAGAAGGGCAGACCATCGATGGACAGCCGAAATTTTAGATTGGATTCGAAGGGACAGGAAAAGACCCAGAAGAAGACCACATGGGAGATGGGTGGATGAAATTCGAAAGTATGCGGGAGTGACATGGAGGAGACTGGCACAAGACAGACCGTTGTGGAGGAAACTTGGGGAGACCTTCGTCCAGCAGTGGATTGATAATGGTTGACGATGATGATGATGATGATGATTTTAACATAAAAGTAGTTGAAAAGCACCAACATGGTAGGACCGAAACACAGTACTTTTACACCAATGAGACATTACATTTAACCCAAAAAACTGTAGCACCCCCTTTAGCCCGCAAAACAACGGCCACTCGGCGAAGCATCGATTCGATGAGGTGGCGATAGCTTTCATGGGGTATGTGGTACCATAATGTGAACAGCAGGTCCTCCAGTTCCCGTGCATTTCGGGGTGATGTTGATTTAGCGCGAACCCGCTTTTCCAAGTCGAACAACAAATGTTCGATTGGCTTCATGTCAGGTGAATGTGGAGGCCAGGGCATTAACAGAAAGTCACCAACATGCTCCTCGAACCACTCCTTGACGATTCTGGCAGTGTGGCATGGTGCATTATCCTGTTGGCCATCACCAGCAGGGATCACAGTTACCATGAATGGGTGAACTTGTTCCGCAACGACGTTCAGATACCTGACAGCTGCCAGGATTGTGCTATTGGGACAATGGGGCCTATAGTGTCTCAAGAAAACATCCCCCACAGAACAACACCGCCGCCGATGGCCTGTTTCCGCCCAACAGTGCATCCAGGTGCCATAGCCTCCGTTGGTAATCGGCGTATCCGCGCTGGACCGTCTACGTGATACACCAGGTATCTTGATTCGTCAGACCAAGCCACTTTCTTCCAATCTTCCACGGTCCAATCTCGATGATCTTGGGCCCATTTCATGGGTTGTTGGCGATGACGTGCAGTGAGCATGGGGACCCGGCTGGGTCTTCGGCTGCGCAGACCCGTGTGCAGAAGGCTGCGATGAACTGTGTGCTGTGACACATTGCCCTGATCAGCACTGTTGTAGCTGCGGGTGATTTGTCGCACTGTATCCCTGCGGTCGCTGTGAACAATGCGCGACAGTCTTCGCTCCCCTCTGGCATCAGTGAGCTGCGGACGACACACGTTCGGCCATCTGTGCACCACTTTTGATACGTACTCACTACACCATTCTGACTCAAAATTGGAAAATCGGCAGCTTTTCCCATTCTGACTCCGAACACTCTACTAACCGAAAGCCAGTCCTCGTGTTGTGTATACATGTATACTACTCGGTAAACGTCACCTTCACCACCGTTCGGTCTCCAGGCGCGCTCATTTCTCTTGGCTGGGGTTGGTCATAATGTAATGGCTCATGTGTGTATTCTAGATGTTTTACACAGATATCATTCGCATTTATTTAACGGTAATAGAACTTGAACAAATATCACTTTTCCATAATATGTAGAAGGCTTGGAGTTTTGGAAAGCAGCTGATTTGTAGTATGGAATGTCACGCTTAGGCCGCTCCGGTGGCGCAGTGGTCTAAGGCGCTGGCCTCTGATTATTCGTCCGTAAGGGGTCCGGGTTCGAATCCCGGTGAGGCATAGATGTTGTGTTTTTCTTACGGCACTGGCTCTCTCCCTTCCCTGGAACCAGTGACCCTAAATTAGGGACGGGCGACTGCTTATAGCCCATTGAGTTGCTCACGGTGGTCGTTAAACCTCAAAAAAAAAAAAAAAAAAAAAAGAATGTCACGCTTAATGAAGACACGTGACCAAATAAAAGGTCTCCGAATGTCGAAGGTGTCCATAAATGATTACCCCAATTGCAGAATGCTGTAATTTTTTAAGGATTACATCCGTTTTCTTTTTAGATGTGACCTTGTACACGCAATGAGTTTCTGTGATGGTGTTTCTTCTACCGCATCCGCCACTAGGAGCGCTGTAACAGTTCTGCAATTAAGATGGGGTCTGTAACACAGATGACGTAATGTGTTGCGTGCAGAAACAAAAGCTCTGTCAGTGCTCAGCGAAAGTTCAGAACAAAGTATGGAAAGAAGTCACCTGATGTGAAGCTAATTAATGACAAAATTCTTGTAAACAAGAACAGTGGTAAAGGGAATGATCGTTCATGAGAAAGACAGATACTGTACATCAAAAAATCTAAGTGAAATCTCTCATAAATAAAATATGCGTATTTGGAGGCAATCACATTTTGAATGCAAATCAAAGTTTATTTCTTTTCATAACATCAAACCTAATTTCACTTCGTTTTGCAAATTTAAATCAGTATTGTGGCAAGGTAGGGAACAACTCATTATTCCATAAGTCAGTTTTAATTTAGTGAGATGAAACTTTTATTTCCTTCAATCGAGCAGCAGAATGCTAAATCTTCCAGCCATGGTCCGACAAGGCACGATATCTGACTTCTATAGTGACTGGTGAGAAAAAAGTATCCGCCCAGTACGTCATGTGCAGACTTATGTACACCTCTATCATATAATCCGATAAGGAACTCTAGCTGACGATGTGCGATTCGCTGTGCAAAGAAGAACGAAACCCTTGAAATGAAGAAAAAACGCAAAGAAACAAAAATATGGTGCAGAGAAGAATAAGTAGGATTTTGATTTGTACCATGTTTCAAAAGTTACCACACGCAGTTCAATTTCACTGTATTTTTGTGCTTCGATGTCTATATAAATATTCGCTCATGTACATTATATTTAAATTCATTACATAATTCAAAGTGAAATTAATCTTCAATAAAAATTATTTCTGAGTGCCTAATATAAAGAAAAACAACAATATATTCTAAAACTCAGACGTATGTAAAATAAGATGATAGTGTGATCAAAAACTTGCTATATTTTGGAACAACGTGTGCTCTTGGCCGATACGTTTAACAACTTACCAGATTCTAATAGATAAGAAAGTACCTAATTCATAACTTTGGCTAAAACAGACGTAAAAACTACAAGGCAATAGTTCGCTGGAATAGGTTGGACAGGATCAACTTTCCAACACGTAGGAAATATTCTTGCTGAAAACAATGGCTCACATGTCTCTAAGCTGTTGTAAAAGTTCCTGTTGAAAATAACGGTTGGTATAGACGACAAAAACAAAAAAAAAAAAAAGGTCCTAGTTCAATTGCCCAAGATTTATGAACAATAGGAGTTATACTATCTGTACTAGGTGCTTTATTCATTTCTAGGTTCAGGAAATTCTTAGGCATTTCACAATGGTGGAAGGTCAATGAAGGAGATTCATCTTTAAACTGAATTAAGTGTCATTAACAGCAAAATTTCTAAAAGATTCTGCTACTCATTAGCTTCCAGAGGAAAGTTTTAGGGGAAGTTTAAAAACTTATCCCCACTGAACTAGGAATCACTGTTAAGTATAGGCGTTTCAGTGCATATGGGCCTTTACCAGTGGCGTAACTACCACCCCCGCAGCTGCGGGGGGCACAGATAACGAAGGGGCGTACGCAGCTTCCAGTGATAGTTTTATGAAAAAATCCGAACACTCACAATAATTAACCCAAACATTCATATTTTACTTTAAGATATATTTAGCTTTGGCTAAATAAATGCCTAGTTTCACTTTTAAAACACTGAATGTCCTACAGATTGAAGTGTTCGGATCTTTGACTTTGTGTTGTAATGCGATTGCTCTGCAATGGGTTGTAAATAATACGATCACTCTCCAATCGCCCTCTCTCTGCGCTGCTGAGGAAAAGAGTGAGGCCACAGTGGTATTCCCCGTGGAGGATGTGGGAAAACAGTCAATTACCTAGGTTTACGTGCACGACAGGCGTCAACTTTTATTCACAGCAGCCGCAGATCTGCCATGTGTAAGAGGGTGATTTCTTCAAGTGATTTATTTTAGTTTTGGACAAAGCAATCACACATATTGTCAAATCTATTACTTAAAAAGTTAAAACTACAGAGCTCTAGGTACCCCGATTACTTTTGCAGACACTCTCCCTGACTTCCTTACCCTTCCCCCGCCAACATCACACACACACACACACACACACACACACACACCGAAAATGCATCCTCCTTCGTGTTTGAAATCCTGGGAAAAGTACTGTGCTTAGGGGTGCTGAAGTACTCCTCCTCCACCACTGAGGATTCTCATAGAACGATTCGGCTTCTACACTATTTGACTTACTACAGAGGTGAAGCATATGCCAAGACGGCAAGGTTGCAGCGACAAACTCCGTCGGTGCAACTTAATTGAGAAAGCATTCGGCTCAGTAACAGAATGATGAGTATTCGATCTCCGCCACCGGCAAATTTGTGTTTTCACATTGGTGCCCGATTGTGGAATACTGGCCGTTCGGTGCTTCCAAAACTGTGTGATGTCCCTTCAACACATCGTCTGGAATTAATGAAAAATTCCTTCTTCGCTTCGAAAAATGTGTGATGCTTCTTCCACGCATTGTCTGGAATTAATCAGAATTCCTTCTTCTTCAGCGAGCTACTTCAAGCATGGTTTGCCGACTGACTTGGAAACTAATGTTACCCTCTCAGCCCTTTCTCAAAGAGGGGATATATATGACCTACATTCCAAAAGATGGAATGTGCCTCACATATATATATATTCCCTCCTGCAGCGATAAATTCCGTCGGTGTAGCTTAACTGAGGAAGCATTCGGCTCCGGAGCAGAAGGAAACTGTTTCGATCTACGTCACCGGCAAATGTGTGTTTTCAGAACTACATATAGTGCACAGGAAGATCTGTGTTCTCCGTGCTGATTTCTACAATCTGAACAAAACAACTTCCGTTTTTTGCACGATATTCAAATGAAACACTATTTAAAAAACCTCTAACTTGCTAAGATCTTTAATTTACAATTAAAAGACATAACAGTGTCGTAGTTTAAAACCATAAGACCTTTTGAGTTCGCTACTGACTTAGACTACGAATTAATTGAAGAGGTGTTTGAATATCAAGTTCTCCGTCACATGATTGAAAGATGCACATGATTGATAAAACCTCCGTCACATGATTGAAAGATGCACATGATTGATAAAACCTCCGTCACATGATTGAAAGATGCACATGATTGATAAAACCTCCGTCACATGATTGAAAGATGCACATGATTGATAAAACCTCCGTCACATGATTGATAAGACCTTTCGAGCTCGCGAAGAGCTTAACTTAACTTAGACTACGAATTAATAGATGAGGTGTTTAAATATCAATTTCTCCGTCACATGATTGAAAGATGCGCGACAAATATGCGTGTAAGCAATCAATGAAAAACTGCAAAAATGTTCTAGTGTGAGTTGTCACTTGAGTTCGAGCAGCCGGTCAGGAAAGCTGGTATCCGCAAGTTTGGGATACAGCAAGGTTTCAAAATCGCTTTATTAAGGGCAGTTGCGTATCTTGGGTCCGAGACCTGGGATATCTCCCCGCCCCCTCCTCCCCACCACCCCCAGTACTGTTTTTTTATTAATTGCGAAGTTTAATTTTTAATTGTTAAGTAATATAGAAGTAACTTTTTTCTAAATTTTAGGTACATGCCATTGCTAACATGATACCAAATAATTATGAGGATTAGGATTTGAACACTTCTTTTGAATACTTTATTTGTACATGAACTCTATTCTTCTTCTGAATACGTTATTTGCACATGAACTCCATCCTGCCGCCCCGGTGGCGCACTGGTCTAAGCGATGGCCTCTGATCATTCGTCCGAACGGGGTCCGAGTTCGAATCCCGGTGAGGCATGGATGTTGTGTTTGTCTTACGGCACTGGCTCTCTCCCTTCCCTGGAACCAGTGACCCTAAATTCGGGACGGGCGACTGCTTATAGCCCATTGAGTTGCTCACGGTGGTCGTTAAACCTCGAATCCAAAAAAAAAAAAGAACTCCATTCTTCTTTCCTTTTGTGTGAACTTGAGTGTTACGTTTTCATAAAATGTTTCTTCCGAGTACTTTTTTTCATATTTTAAGAGGATGTTTTTCTCTATTGACCAAACAGCCAAGTTTTTCGAATGTGAATGTCCTTGTGTGGCTCTAAGATATATCTTGATTCTTTTTAATGCTGAAAAACTTCTTTCGGCAGTTGCAGTTGTTGATGGAAAATTTAATATGAGGTCTGCTAATTTGTACACCTCACTAAACACTATGTCCAATTTATTCAACTTTATGTAACACGTAATGTATCTTACTGATTTGTTTTTGAATTCATCAAGGGAATAAAACACCTTCAGTTCATTTTTTGGTCGAGCTGTATCAAAATTTGTAGCATAAAGTTCTTTAAGTTCTGACAGTAGATGTTCAGGGAAGCTTTAACAAAATTTATCAAAACAATGCGACTTCAACAAAGCCACGGATTTAAGATATAATATCTCTGATTTTAATTCATTGACACTTCACAAAAACTGAAACAGCTCTTGCAAAACACTCTTATGGGCGGAGTATGCGTGTGACTGAGATAGTCTGTCTTCTTTTTTCTGAGCGAACCGTTGCCCAAAGCAATGGCCCATTCCCCTGTACCAGCTGATTCATGTTGTCATGGAAACGTTAGTAGGCGATCGTACCGAAGGTTTTCGAATCAGAACTGCGAAGCCTCTGGAAGAGCTGTTTGCGTTATCCCGTTGGTTTTCGCTTGCCAGACTGAGTTAAAGATGCGAATCCGCACGCGTTTTTTTTTTCGCACCCAAAGCATCGACATATTTTAATACCGTTGATAATTGACTTTTATTTGTGTATATTTAATTCAGCTTTATTTGTGCATTCTTTGGGCTTCGCAGCTAGCATAGCTAGCCACGAATATAAGCCACTGAGCAAGGGGTTTATTCATTACAACAGGCCAGGCCATATTCACGGATAAATAAACTTTCCGTAAAAAGTGTAGTGAATTTTGTATTCGCAATGGTGAGAACACAGGACTCTTCCCAAATCGGTATATAAGTTCCTTTCGAAGTTAGTCTGGATAGTGCCGTTGTTTGCGCGCCCATTTTGACATTGTATTTATGTTCCTTAATCCTATTAAAAGAAGATGAATGTGAAAAAGCTCCTCTTAAACTGAAGAGGAATGTGAAAAGGCTCCTTTTACGACGAGCTTTTTCACATTCCTCTTCTGCCGCTCTTCGCCAGCAAGAATTTAATAAAATTTACGAAATTGCGTTGACCCACAGCTATGCGATAAATATAGTCAACAGGATTCTATATAAGGTTAGAATGCAAGTAGCCACGACTTTACAGACAGAATCCATTAGAAATAGATTTGTGGATTCCATAGACTGTGTCCCCAATGTTGTTAACGTCTTAAAGAATCACTGCCGACACAACAACTTAGCCTTTGGAATTAGGACAAGGAATATCCTATCCGTGGTCAGAAATGAAAAAGATCCTACGAATAACAACCATAAATTTGGGGTGTACCGTATACCTTTAAGGGCTACAGATTCGTCCCTAGAAGACAAAGTCTACATAGGATCGACCTTACGCGCATTGGGAACCAGGGTTAAGGAACATAGATACAATGTCAAAATTGGCACGCAAACAACAGCACTATCCAGACTGACTTTGAAAGGAACTTATATACCAATTTGGGAAGAGTCATGTGTCCTCACCACTGCGAATACAAAATTCACTACACTTTTTGCAGAAAGTTTATTTATCCGTGAATATCGCCTGTCCTGTTGTAACGAAAAAAAAACCTTGCTGTATCCCAAACTCGTGGATGCTAGCTTTCCTGAGCTACCATTCGAACTCAAGTGGCAACTCACACTAGAACCTTTTTGCAGTTTTTCAATTATTGCTTACACGCATATTTGTCGCGCATCTTTCAATCATGTGACGGAGAACTAGATATTTAAACACCTATCTTTAACTAATTTGTCGTTCCACATCTGAAGATGAGCTCGTAGCGAGCTCGAAAGGTCTTATAGTTTTAAACTACGATATTATTATATCTTTTAATTGTAAATTAAAGATATTAGTAAGTTAGTGTTTTTTTACGCTTTCCAACCGTAGGTTGAAGAAGCGTATATGCTCCAGCTTTGTCAGTCTGTCCGCACGATAACTCGCGTAAAAATGGTTCTATTTCGATGAAAATTTAGTATGTGGTAGGGAACCACCTGGGGCAAATCCTATTGAAAATGGGAGTAATGGGATCAAAGATCACGACATAGGAGCGGAATCCATTCCATTGCCCTTATGCGTCAAAACTTGCGTAAAAATGGTTCGATTTCGATGAAATTTTATTATGTGGTAGGGGACCACCTGTGGTCAAACTCTGTTGAAAATGGGTGAAGTGGGGTCATAGGTCAGGACATAGGAGTGGGATGCATTCCAGTGCCCTTATACGTCATAACACGTAAATATGGTTCGATTTCGATGAAATTTTGGTTTGTTGTATGGGACCACTCGAGGATGAACCCTATTGAAAATGAGTGAAGTGGGGTCAAAGGTCAGGACATAGGATCGGAATCCATTCCATCGCCCTTATGCGTTATAACTTACGTAAAAAAGCTTCGGTTGAGACAAAACTTTATCATGTTGTTCCGGAAGTACACTTTACCGGTTCTGTTAAATATCATCGAAATGGGGTCAAAGGTCAGGTCATAGGAAAGAGATTTATTCTACAGCCATTATTCTCATAACTTGAGTAATGATTTCTGGTATGTTGGAAAGCGTATCATAATCAATGCATTGCATGATTTTACTAACTTGTTTAAATAGTGTTTCATTTGAATATCGTGCAAAAAGCAGAAGTTGTTTTGCTCATGTAGTGCACAATTGTGGCACAAAGGTAATTTTGACTTTGTGAAAGGGCCGTAGCTTCGTCGGACATCCGGTATTATTCGTTTTCCATTTCTCTGTGCCTTGAAGCTCAGTTGCATTTGACAAAGATATTCGCGTTTCTGCAGATCAAAAGGTTAAAGGAAAAAAAAGTTGGAAATCGAAAACCTCTTTCGTGGGGAAAACTAGAAATTCGATATATCATAACAACTCTGTTTTCCTCTTTACATGAAAGATGATTCATTACATTTCGTAGCATGGCGTCAGTCACTGGTGGCATTTCCATCAAGCTCTTTTCATATCGTATCTGCTTTTTCTTTCCTAGTCCCAAGTGATTTGTATCCGGAAGTCTAGTAATAACTCCTGCAATCGCAGAAATATCTTTCCCCGGGGAAAAGAGCAAAATATTTATGCTGTGTTTGTACAAATGCGACGTCTGACCTCCTACGCGCCTACTAGGTGTTACAAAACTGTGCACGTGCTTTTCCCCACCAGAGTTAATGATGAATGGTCATACTCCTGAGAACTGAATAGAAGGTATGCGATGTCGACAAACACTACAGGGAAAACGTCGGAAGCCACAACACAAGAAACCAGACGTACAGAGTGTCCGCAAATTATCTCCCTGGTTTAAGCATGTCTTAACTTTTAATTGAACACTGGTGATTAAACACAGCTTTAAACAGCAATAGGTAAACATACAAAGTTTAGTGACAGAGTTAATGAGCTTTATAGACTTTTACATGTGCACTCCTAGTGGTAGGTAAAACGTCCAAACGATATTCACATCCGCACTACACATTTTCCAACATTGGTGGGGTAACCGTTGAAATTGCACTAGCATTGCGTTCTCGCAAAATCGCCCATTTCATTCTTTAAGTGATGCACAACTTTTCTGCTAGGGAATGTAAAGTTACATCACGTTTTCCTCCATATCCCTCCATACAATTGTTCGATTTGAAATATCTCTTTTGCTTCTGACATCTTCTGCTATGAGAAACATTTTGTGCGCAATTTGTGATCTTTTCGTATTACACATTTCGGACCCCAGTGGGCGTAAGTAGCTATTTTAAGGTGACCAGAAGTCCTCATTTTCTGGGGACAGTCCTCCGTCTTAGTGCTTCGTCTTCAGTTCCGAAAAAACTGAATGTGGACGTCAAATGTCCTCAATTTCATATTGTTTGTCCCCAATTTTTGAAATTTCTCCAAAAAATTGAAATAGGAAAAATGTGTTAAATAAAATTTGTAGAACTCAATTGAATCTACGAAGTGCAACTAAGTATGAATTACTTATTTAATTGCAAGAAAATGTACTAATAAAGGTATGGAACTATTTATTGAAGCGGATGATTTTTTTAATTGGCATGCCGAGTCATCGAACAAAGTCATCTGGATAATCGTGGTGCTATTTCGTTTCTGTTTTAACTGGATTTAACTAAAATATTTATAGGATGATGAATAAATCTCATCTTTTTCAGCATCCATTTTCTTGCAATTAAATAAGAAATTGATGCTAAATTTGGTTACGTTTGATAAATTTCATTGGGATTTCTACAACTCTCGTTCAGTACATTTTTTCATTAAACTGTTTCTTCAAGTGAAGTTGTTGGGCTAGGAATACTCCTTCTCATAGAGATAACATACAGGTATTTCATGATTTCTGTCCGCTCAGTGTATAGTAATTTTCTGGCTTCAGATATTTTATCTTGAGTAGAATCAACGAAATTTTAGTACAAAATCAAAATGTAGCGTTGTTTATATGTGCTGCCACCTTTGAGTCACATTTAAAATTTATTAGAAGTGATATTCTGCATGAGTGTATTTTATTGCTATTTTATACTTATTTCACATGAAAATCATCCTTCAGATTCACCGTATGTTTTCCCATCAAACAGGACAGTCACGGTATAGTTCATAACATTCTTCGTTAATCTTCGGCTTTATCATATTGTGTCAGACATTGTCCTCAATCATGTATTCATTTTGAAACGAAATTCTCCTCAATTTTTGCATTGAAATTGAGGACAACATGCCATTTTGTTCTCAATTTCGTTCTCAAAAATCTCGTTGCTCCACCTCAGGTCAGCTGAGGAGCTGCCGATTGCCCTGTCACCTCAGCGCTACATACACAGGTTTGTTCTCCGCCGGCGTCTTCTCTTCGGTGTGATTTGTCTCCTGGTTCTATTTCAACACTCCTGGTTTCGCCTGATTCATCGCCTGCTGATGTTCTAGCATCTGTTTCCTCCTTTTTCCCAGCGACGACTGCTGTTCCCGCCAGCTCTTCTGTTGATACCTCTTCACTCGCTCAGTGTGTCTTTTTTTTTTTTTTTTTTTGAGGTTTAACGACCACCGTGAGCAACTCAATGGGCTATAAGCAGTCGCCCGTCCCTAATTTAGGGTCACTGGCTCCAGGGAAGGGAGAGAGCCAGTGCCGTAAGACAAACACAACATCCATGCCTCACGGGATTCGAACCCGGACCCCTTACGGACGAATGATCAGAGGTCAGCGCCTTAGACCACTGCGCCACCGGGGCGGCTGTGTGTCTTCTTCCCGTCTTGTTGCTCCTGCTTAGTCATCCTCTTCAGCTCCATCAGTTTCTTCTGTGCATGATGCGCCTTCTACTGGAATCATCCCGAAGAAACGTCGCAAGTATCTCTCCAATCGTTCCCGCAAGAAAGGTGATACTGATGATACCCATTCTGACTTCCCGCCCCCTCCCTCGATGCTACAGAAACTGTTACTGTGACTCCTGATTACCCTGGTTTTCCTTCCATCTATGACTTTGAGGATGAAGAACAGTATTATCACGCCCTTGAAACCTGGTTCTTGGATCTGACTCCAACTCACCTTGTTACTCATGTGCCGAAACTTTATGTGCTTGACCATCCGTCTTATGATTCCCTCATCGACAAGTATTTACGATTTTGACACTTACAACAGTTCCTGACTGCTTATGAAAGCTGATCTCGTAGACTACCTCCTCCTCCTATGTCCTGGTAGTTTTTGCCATGGTGTTCATTTCACTTTGTACTTCTTCAGAATACTGTTCTTGATATTCCCTGATTCATTTCACTTTGCCCCGTGCTCCAGATGACTTTCCTGTATGCTCCTGTACTGCTGCATGAACTCTTGGACCTCCCTCTTAGTACTACAGCATTCCTGTATCAAGTGTCGTGTTTATTCCCTGTATTTTGTACATGTTTTGCCCAAGTTTGCTCTTGTACCCCTGTATCCTTGTTTGTATATAATAAAGCGATATTTGATCGAAGTTATGCGGTATCATTCACAATGTAGGCCACAACACTTAAAAAAATTGAAAGAAAATTTCTAGACAGTGCAAGCATTATTTGAAATTTAAATTTTGCAGCATTGAGTTGTTCACTGAGCAAATCTTAATGAATATAAGATCATTTGCAAAATGTGTTTTTGCCTAACAAGTTAGCAAAAATTCCATACATGAGATTCTTCCGCGATTCGCGGAATTCTGCTTTTTTCGTCATCATACGGGTTATTCTCGAGATCGATAGAAAACTAAAAAGAAATGTTTTGGTGATTAGTAGGGTTAGGGTGAGTTGTTTTCCATCGGAACGGTATTTCGTCTTTCAAAAATGAAAGTTATACCGAGTGATAGTTTCCCCATAATCGTAATTTCTTTTTTCTCGGGTTGTTGCCTCTGTCCAGTATTGCTGTCAAATATCATTTTATTGCATAAATGTTTGTATTTAAGAGTGAAGCTGTAGGCAACAATTTGTGAAAACGAAAGTTAAGATCGCGCAAAGATTTCCCTGTAATTTTCAGGAAGGAGATTCTTCCGTGGATTCAATGAATTCTGCATTTTTCTTTATCGTTTGGGTTAAACTCAAGATCGATGCACAACAAAACAGAAATTCTGTGGTAGTTGGGGTTTGTTTACCATTTGAGGACGGAATTCTGTGTTTTAGAAACCAGAAGTTCGGCCGAGTGATGATTTTTCCGGTAAGTGGGTTTTATCCCTCTTGCGATGCTCCTTGTTCCCATCAGCATTGTTGTTCAATGTACTTTTACTCCATATATATTTGTATTTGAGGTTAAAGGGGGGGAGTCTGAAAACAGAAGTTGTACGGAGGGAGGATTTCTCCCATAATCGTAATCTTCCCGGGCGATCTTTCCATTCATATGTGTTGTTGCAAAATATTACTTCTACGCAAATGTTTGCATTTAAACCTGATAAGGCACCAGGTGATTTACGAAAACGGAAGTGATGAATAGGAAAATTTTCAAGAATTGATGTAGGGCTTTCATATTCTCAGAATTATACCACTTATCCAAAATAGCGAAAGCTTTGATATCATGCATTCATGGTCGTCAGGCTGAAAGTTCTTTCACATGAATTATTGTCATCTGAGGGAATAAAAGAAAGGAAGAAAGAGTGGCAATTAAAAAATGGGAATGAAAAGATTCCAGCAGAAAAAAAAATTAAGCAATCAATGCTGTGGAGCTGCCGAGTCAACAAAAGACAATATGGTTGTGGAACTTGCTGGAAAGAAAGCAAGGCTTGCTTCCAAGAGGAAACTTAAGCTCACGTTCTGTGTTTGAAACAATGTCTTTTAAAGCATTTTCTCGGGTTTTGAATTCAGTAATTTTATATTGTGAATGTAGTGGTGTGCTCCAGTTTAAATATTTACATAAATAAATTACAATGAACAGTTTCATCTTGCTCATGTTGTATTACATTCGTACACGTTCTCGCAGCGCATCCCGATTCTTCACTCATTCAGGAAGTTCAGCTTTTTTGTTCTTTGTCGGTCTCGTGCGTGAAATTCTGGTTCATGAGCTCGAAGCTCAAACGTATGCAGATTTTAACTTCAGATAATGTAGCTTCTTCTTGCTCATAAAATAAGTATGAAATATTTATTAGAAGATTTTAATATAAAAAAAAAAAGAAGTACTGCAAAATGGAGGAAAGCATGGTGGTAAGCCACCGCAGAGATACTTTCAATCCTAGACGGACGGGAGATTTCGGAAAAGTTACAAGTGCTAACAAAGCATGTCCCATGCTCCTAACGTTTTTGGAGGAGAGGCATAGTTTTGCCTCTGATATCTTCCACTATGAGAAAGGTTTTTGCGCTCTTTGTTAGTTACCGTAACACACTTTTCGGCAGCTATTTGGAGTAAGCAGCTATTTCTATTTATGACTGTTTTATCGATTGTAGAAAACCGGCTGATTTTTTTCTAACCGGTTTCATTTATTATGCATAACCCCGCTCAGACAGCGTATTTCAAATCATGTGAAGCTTTCCCATAGGTAGTGTAAATGTATTATCTTTTTTGCTGAATTTTCTAAAAATCTGTTGTTGTTGTTTTTTCCCAATTCGGGAAGGATTTCTAAAGATGTGCTCATTACAACTGAAAATTCGATATCATTTTCTTATTTTATTTGTGTTATCGTCGCCACCTTTTGAGAGCACTTTCAAAAAAGTTATGATTAACCACAAATAAATCTGCATTTTCTGTAACGTGTGTGACGTTTACTGCTTGTCTAACCTTCCGGACTAGTTAGTTATCTTTTACCCCAGATGTAAATGTTTGCTGCTTTTTTATGTTTCTGCTTTGAAGGCCACTTCTGAACCTCCAAGCATTTCTTCCCTTTTGCCGATTCCTGGCTGTCAGACAAGTCACGACTAGATTCAGTGTAAAACAGAGCATGTCACCTTAGGGATAACTAGTTAGAGAATTACATTGGTTATGAGCTTAGTTAGTATTAGCATTTGTGAAGTTAACGGTAGTCGCTAGTCAGTCTTAACATTCTGTGAAGGCAGCACAAGCTCAAGACGGTAAGCAAGGTAAGTAAAGCACTGGAGCGCCATCCCGAGGACGCACGCCTTTGACAACCCAACGGTTGTAAAATTTTAAATGTTGAATAGCCTGTGTGGAAAAAATAAATACTTCAGGTGCTACTATATCCATATATCGTTTTATAGTCGAGAACGAGTAATGATTTTTACCCAAGAGCAGTACTCATCAGTTTATTCAGCTTTGCTCTTTGCTCACAGAATATCTTGCTTTGCCACATTCACCAACAGGAGCGAACTGGGCCGCCGGGATAACGGAAGAATTCTCGGTGGGCCACCATATTCTTGGCCAAGTAAGTCTTACGCTTACTGAAAAAAAAAAGTATAAATATGTTTGTACTTTAATATTTTTGTAGAAGAAAAACAAGTTATGCTAAAACGATAAAGTTTGCTTACCACTTTGACAGCTTAAAAAGAAAAAAAAAGCTACGTAGCAAATGTTCTGTTGAGCCAAACACTGTTTTTGATACATCCCTCTCCTTAGCAGTACTTGTCATTTTCTTGTCGGACTTCCGTCCACAACGAGAACAGTTTAGGTCCCAGCCACCTACAGCGAGATCGCCTTTTGGGCAGGACATAGAAACGGAAGGAATGAGAGCACGTCTAGCGACCTTGAGAGAACAGTTTGTAGTGAGATTAGAGTACAGTAGATGGCGCCACCGTACAAGTACGATGTTGCACATAGAGGGGTGAGAGACTTTCAGGGTGGCATGGGAAAGGATACCCATTTAACCAGTCTGGGGTCCGTCACTTAACGTGCTCGTCCGATATTCAGCGATTGTTAGTAAATCACACCATCTCTGAAAGATCAGCCCAGGTTCGAACCAGGGGACCTTGCATCGATAGTCTGACTCGCTAACCACTAAGACATCCGCGGCTCAACATCCCTTTCCTTTCTCGACTTCCAAATTTAAACTTTGAGCCCCTTCCTTTCGGCTGATGTCTTCTTCCTCACTCCGCTTTTGCCAATTGCAGTTGAATAATCAACACAATGTAATCAAATACTTTTTATCCTAGACTATTCAATTGCTATGAATAGTCTAGGATAAAAAGTCGAAATTTGTTGTGCACTTTAATGGATTGAGGTTTACCAACGGTAAAAAAAATTGGATTGCTGCTTTTGATATGTTTTTTTTTATACTAGGTCTGCATCTGATTTACTACTTTTTGGACCTTACAACTACACGAGTTCTTGAACTGCAGTTCTGGAAAGTCTGTACAGCAAAAATATATTTTCCATTTGAAAGTAATTAAATAAAAATTAATTCCGCATTCTTTCTCTCACTTTATAAATTTGCACTGAAACTCTTGCGATTATGGACTCTCAATTTTTTCAAAAGACTTTTTCGTAATTTTTTTATTAATGATAGGTAAGTCTTGAAAAAGAGAATTGATTTTCGGCACATTTTGGATTTCCGTCTCACTAAAAGCAAAGAAACTACACTGGCGTGCAAAACTTAAGGACGGAAAGCGTAAAAAATGGAATGAAGTTTTCGACCGTCTCTCTCAGAGAACATACATGTCCGTATCTATATAACTGGAGTATAATTTTGTTCTTATTTACGCTTTCCCACTGTAGGTTGAAGAAGCGTATATGCACCATCTTTGTCCGTCTGTTGTCTGTCCGCACGATAACTAGCGTAAAAATGGTTCGATTTCGATGAAATTTTAGTATGTGGTAGAGGACAACATGAAACGAACCCTATTGAAAATGGGCGAAATAGGGTCAAAGGTCAGGAGATAAGAGCGGGATTCATTCCATCGCCCTTAAGCGTTATAACTTACGTAAAAATGCTTCGATTGCTACAAAACTTTCTCGTGTTGTTTCGGAGGTATACTGAACGGGTTCTGTTTAATTTCATCGAAATGGGGTCAAAGGTCAGAGCACAGGAGCGCGATTTATTCCGCCGCCATTATCCTCATAACTTGAGCAGTGATTTTTGGTAAGTTGGAAAGCGAATCATAATAAATGCATTGCATGATTTTACTAACTTGTATTAAATTTTACTAGGGATCTGCGGTCCAGGTAAATGGGTAAAATGTTTTTAATTATTGCCTGAATACAAAAAATGCAATGATTCGAAGCCTTATGTTGTAAAGATGTTTAAACAGTAAACCGTGATGCTGACATACCGGATTTTTTTTTTTTAGGGATGGATTACCTTGATAATTTTTTCGGAAGTGGGCCGCACAAAATCAGCTTCCAGGGCCGTTTATGAATCGCCATTCCGCCACTGTTCATCAACGCAACTTTTTTCCCTGTCACTTCTTTTTTTTTCTGGTGAAACAAAGCATAGCGTTTATTTGCCTGAAGCACCGCGCAGTGTCGTATTTCTCACTTTAAAAAAACCAGCTGCTGCTTTGAGTGTCAGTTAACGATGGGGCGGGATTTCGCTCTCTAAAATCTTTTTTTTTTCTTTTTTTTTCATGAGTAAAATGTAAAGGACATTAAGAATTTACTTGTTAGGGACGGGTGACTGCTTATAGCCCACTGAGTTGCTCACGGTGGTCGTTAAACTTCCAATCAGAAAAAAAAATTTACTTGCGTATTTTTACATCTGTATTTTGAGACGAGAGAAGCATCAGGGGCGCCGATCCGGCTACAGAAATTTAGTGCTCCCAATAATTTTAGGTAGGGGGCAGTTCTTATCCAATATTTTTCAACATGAATGAAGTCACCGTTTACCCCGTAACAATTTGTGTCACTAAGTGCTTGAAAGGTACTAAAACACTTTCACTGAGTTTCACACTAAATTTCTGGAAGTCGAATGGAGCAGAACCGCCAAATGCATGTGATTATATTAAATTCTAAAACATTTTAAATTTCACCAGCAAAAAATCCACAAAGGGGCGACGAAATTGTACTTTGCATCGGGGCGCAAACATGCCTTTAGCCGGCCGCATTAACGTTTTGTCTGGTGATATGAAAACTTCGTGAATAAAGGACTTGAATGGTTCGTCAGTCGCAAGATAATTCATGGCGTTGAGTTTGAGTTTTACATTTCTTTTCTTTTGAACCATCAGTGTATAACGTTATACTGGTAATTCTAACGCAGGAAAACAATTTATCTGTTCTGACTGCTACATATTCGTATTGTGCCGATTTTTAAGATTTCCCGTGATAAAGCTTTCTTTGCCTGCTTCGTGCTATTCTCATTTCGCGTCAAGATATATCCGTATTACCATTATTAATAACTACCTCTGTAAAACCTGTTAAGTACCCGTGGTTCTCAGGAAGAGATACTTTGTTTAAAAAGTTATACCAGCGTCACTTCTTTTACCATTAAGGAGTTCATTTCGTTAGTAGCTTTTAGAAGAAAAGCACTCTTGAGGAAAGTGTGTCAGGTTGAGTACATGTGATATTTCTCCAACCGATCGTTTCTCCCTCTAATCTATCAGCTGAAATTTAATTTTGCTGGTGCTCTTATTCCCATTCAATACTTCCCAAATGACCTTCGGGTGTTCCTTTTACGTATTGTTTAGAAATGATTTCTTTATAAAACTTTTCAGTTTCTCCATCAGGATGATAAGTAGTGGTCGATGCATAAACTTCAATATATATAGTATACAGTATATACAGGGTGTATAGGAAAGTCCTTAAACAGGGAAATAACTTTTGAACGCAAAATGCTAGAATTGTGGAAGTAGTGTGTACATATAGTAAAGTGACTATGTTCTATCAGATGAGATCGATTGCAGCACCCCTAGCGGCGAATTTTGGAAGTCAGTGATCCTATCGCGAGAACTAAGAGAGATAGCGAAAAACAGTCAATAGCAAACGTGTAGACCGTCACCGATTTAGTATGAAATGACGCCCTACATTCACCAAAAACTCCAATAGAAGTCCGGAAATGCAGATCTCTCGGTATCCGATCACCGGCATAAATACGTCACTCATCGCGTGCAGAAGTGTGACATTATAAGGTGATGCACATTTACTAATAAAACTAATACATGTACGTGTCAGCAAGGTACAATTTATTATGTACTGTACAGTAAAGTAGTAGGAAATTCATACAGCTGTAGGACATTATGAAGAATAAAAACACAAAATAATGTTCTAGAAATACAAAGCCGCTCCCGGTGGCGCAGTGGTCTAAGCGATGGCCTCTGATCATTCGTCCGTAAGGGGTCCGGGTTCGAATCCCGGTCAGGCATGGATGTTGTGTTTGTCTTACGGCACTGGCTCTCTCCCTTCCCTGGAAACAGTGACCCAAAGTTAGGGACGGGCGACTGCTTATAGCCCATTGAGTTGCTCACAGTGGTCGTTAAACCTCCAATCGAATCGAAAAAAATGCAAAATGTCAGTACTAATACTTAAGCATTCGCGATGTGTCCACCATCGACAGCAATACACATCTATATTCGAGCTAGAACCTTGTTGGACGTTCTGCAGCATATCAGGTGTTACGTTACTGTATGCTTGGATAATACAGGGTTGTAGAAATTGCCATATACGACCAAATGTAAGGCCACACGTCGCACTGATGTTTCTCGTACTGCAGTGTGGGTGGGCTAGCGCATAGGCCAAGACGTCCACTGGCCGCACGTGTACACCTGCAAGTGTCGGCCGAGCTGAACGGGAACTACTTGTAATGCTCTCGGTTTCTCTCAGCCGGAGAACGACATTGATGATAGTAGCCGCAGTAGGGTGAGAACGATTAAGGAAACGTAATGCATATCGGCGTGCTGCCTCTCTTTCCCGACGACCGCATTCCCCGTACAACATAACCATCTCGCAGCACTCCTCGTTGGAATAACTAGTCATGTGTAGACTCGAAGATTCAGTCCACGCACTGTCTAACAAACCTTCCCTGACCGCCAATTTATGCTTCCCGATGAGGTATGACGTAGCGTTCTCATTTACATACTTTCATCCATCCTTCGCTGATTTGCAGACAAAATTCCTTTGCAGATTTTACGTCTTGCGATGTCATTCGTGGCGTATTTATGACGGTGATCGGTTACCGAGAGATCTGCATTTCCGGACTTCTATTGGAGTTTTTGGTGAATGTAGGGCGTCATTTTATACTAAATCGGTGACGTTCTACACGTTTGCTATTGACTTTTTTCGCTATCTCTCTTAGTTCTCGCGATTGAATTGCTAACTTCCAAAATTTGCCGCTAGGGGTGCTGCAATTGGTCTCATCTGATAGAACATAGTCACTTTACTATATGTACACACTACTTTTACAATTCTAGCATTTTGCGTTCAAAAGGTATTTCCCTGTTTAAGGACTTTCTTATACACCCTGTATATACAGTATATACATATACACTATCTACCAACAAGTAATTTGACACCTGTGATAGCAAAGGAAAACTAAGTTTATTCACCTTCAATAGTTGGTGGAGCCTCCACGAGCGGCGATTACAGCTGCGATCCTCCGGGGCATACTCTCAACCAGGCGTTGTACGACGGCTAGCGGTATTTTCTTCCACTCGGCTTGGAGAAGACAGGTCAGTTCCTTCACCTATTTCGGACGGTGGAGGCACCCCTTAAGTCGACGCTCCAACTCGTCCCAGAGGTGCTCGATAGGGTTAAGGTCCGGGCTCTGCGCAGGCCAGTACATCCGATTAACCCCATTGTCACCATACCAAGCCATGCTGGACCTCGCAACATGACAGGTGGCATTGTCATCCTGAAAGTAACATGGGTCCACCCCGTAAAACTGCCACAACGTAGGAAGCGCATGGTCATCCAAAATGGTGCAGTAGGTCTCGGCGTCGAGTCTACCAGGAATTGCGACCAAGGGTCCCGTGCCATACCAGGAGAAACACCTAAATAGCATAATTCCACCGCCGCCGAACTTCACAGTTGGCACAATACATTCCGGCAGGAGGCGTTCTCCAGGCAGACGCCAAACCCAGACCGTGCCATCCGAACGGTAGAGGGTGAACCTTGATTCGTCGCTCCAGAAAACCTGTTTCCACTGTTCAACGGTCCACTGTTGACGTTCTTTGCACCACGTTAGCCGAGCAGCGCTATTGGACTTGGTGATCAAAGGCTTGTGGGCGGCAGCACGTCCATGATAACCGAGCAGATGGACTTCCTTAGGGATGGTATTCATCGAAAGAACACTCCCGGATGCCTGTTGAAACTCCTCGCGGATGTGGCCCATCGATTTGGTGCGGTTCTTCCGAATTTCTCTGGCCAGCACCCGTCGGTCTCTAACTCCCAGTTTTGTGGGTCTGCCAGGTCGGGGCACATTCCGACAGTCACCTCTCATCTTCCACTTGCCAATCACGTAGGCCACTGTCGATTTCGGGTACTTCAACTCGCTGGATATGTTACGTATGGATCGGCCATTTCTGTGATACCCGACGATTACACCTTTCTTAAAATCAGAGAGCTCCGAACTGCGTGGCATCTTGCATGCGACTGGTTGCGTTGTTGTTTCCCACACGATATTTAACGGCGGCGGCCGTGACGTGTATCAGGACCGCAGATATCGTCGATTGCAGGGGTTTCCAATTACTTGTTGGTAGATAGTGTGTGTATATATATATATACTGAAGAGCAAAGCTGAAAACTAAGGAAAAACTTTTGAATTTAAAACGAAAGTTGCAAAATAACCTGAAGATCAAAACGCGCAATGCAGCAGTTATGAAAATTCAGAATTCACATTCTATTAAGAAGAGACCTAAGCAAAAAATATATATATATATTTGACTCATACCAAGTACAACATAGAAAAGGTTATGTATCTACCGGTGTGAGTAAAGGGAGAAAAGATAAAAAATAAAATAAAACAACTGAATGTAGAAAGTGTCGAGAATACTGGGCCTTGGCTTTATCAAGGACCAGCAAAAACTCTGCATTTTCTCACTTCCACAAAGACCTAGTTGCTAGTGGAGTAAGGAGTCATAAAAAGAAAATAGATCTTGCTTTTGAAGATGTCTTAAAGAAGGTTTTGAAACACATTAGAAACTGTACTAATTTGATGTACAGAGATTTTTGGATAATTAATAATAATGCAGAAGTAATTTCTACTATACTCAAAGTAAGTCCCTTAGATATTAATAGTTATGATTTTGAGAACCTATATACTAATCTGCCTCTATCAGATATAATCACTACCTTTAAAGAGCTGTATGCAGAATTTAAACTTAACCAATTTGTTAATGTAGGAGCCTGGAATTCTTATCTCAATTGCTGCATAAAAAATAACCATATCTTATATAATAATACTCTCTATAAGCAAGTGAACGGTATACCCATGGGAACATCAACCTCCACGAATATTGCTAATCTATTCCTGTTCTTTAAGGAATATAAATTCATTAAAAATCCCCCACCTGCATAGATAACTACCTTTACACATTTAGATATATTGATGATCTGCTGTGTATCAATAATTCAGAAGTTATAGAGAGTGATTTTGATAATATCTATCCTAGCTCTCTTAACTTATGTAAAACCAACCACAGTAATCAGGAACTTGAGTTCCTAGACTTAAGCATTAAGCTCAACAGAGGTAACCCATCTATTATCCTCTTTGATAAAAGAGTTAATTTTCCTTTCAAAGAAATTAAATATCTACACCGGAATAATAACATATCAACCAAAGTAATTGAGAATGTACTAATTTCTCAGGTCCTAAGAATTTCAAGAATTTGCAGCAACAATTTGGACTTCAATTACCACATTAATATACTATTAGATAGTTTTCTAGAGAACGAAATTCCTTCTTCTTTCATCAAAAGAACTTTAAGAAAAATTATTCTGAATAATAGAGTAAGGTTGGCAGATCTGCTTTAATTTTCTACACAGTTAATAATATGATTCTGACCAATCAAAGCCGTAAGGAAGTTGGCTAGAGGATGCCTATTAACTACTAAAAGGAACCTTAGTGCTATGGATATGAAGGTCCTATTAAAACAAAAAATTAAATAATATAGACAAAATCACAAAAAAAAGCTTAAAAATCTGTTTATAAAAGAAAATAAAAACAAATAAAAAAGAAAACTAGTTATTCACTCACTAGAATAGCTATACTAAAAATAGTAAAACTAACATTAAAATTAATAAGATTCTGAATAATCTATAGAAGCTCACTAAGGTGATTTAATACATGCAAAGGTTATTAAATACACCACTTGTGTATTTTATAATATTTCTCATGTATTCTGGAGAGTTAATTCTGCTCTTTCTGATCATACAGGTCCACAGTCTTAAGTATATATATTTTTTTCTCTGGTTAAAATCTCCGCGAGTTGGTTTCTTTCAGTGTGAGGAGGCCATCAGCCCCACCCACATTGCCCCCCAGCGACTAGGGAGTGGCAGAGGTGTTTGGACGTTTGGGGAAAAGGTCAGCCATGTTTCTTCTTGTGTGGAGAAAGTTTAGTTGCATAAGAGGTAAGCTCTCTTCATTGTCTTTGGGTTTTAGGTTTTATAAGTTCAATGTTTGTACTTCTTGTACTTTTTTTCTCTGTTGTTTTTTTGCTTTTTAGCATTTAGGCACTGGCTAATCTGTTAACATTTTTGCGGGTTTTAACTCTTTCTTTTCTTGGTAACTTTGCGCGTCTTTTAGGAAACTTAGGCCCAGCAGCTGGCTAAGCATAGTTCCTTTACTTTGCGCTGTATTTTCAAAGTAGTTAAGTTCTTAATAACTACTTAATTGTGCACTTAAAGCACTGCTGAAATACTTTGTACATATTGCAACTAATTGTTTATGTCATATAACTTTCACAAAGCTTTTCTTTAGTTAATTATTGTCTTTAATTTATTCTCGTTTTTGTGTTGTCAGAAGTTGTGGAGTAGGGGGTTTTAGAATCAAGTTTTCTTTCAAAAATCTGAGTTTTAAAAAATTAATATTTCCTTTTTTAATTGCAATGTAAAAATTTGGAATTCTTTTGCATTGCTATTCAGGTTTAAATTCTCTCTCAGGCGAACTTGGCATTTCGTTATAGCTGAAAATTATTTCTAATTATTATGTCACTCACACAACTTGAGTTCTCTTTAATCTTCTTCACTCTGTTTAATAGTAACAGATGAAGAGCATGGGTCGGGCCATGAAAGTTATGGATGCAAGCTAAATTGTTAACTAAAGCTAGGTCATACAACTCTGCGGAGGTCATGACATATATATATTTTTTAAAACAATTTTTGGTGGGCTTATTACTTGCATCTATGGCTTTGCAGAAACCCATTTCCAACTAGGTCTTTGTGGAAGTGAGAAAATGCAGAGTTTTTGCTGGTCCTTGATAAAGCCAAGGCTCAGTATTCTCGACACTTTCTACATTCAGTTGTTTTATTTTATTTTTTATCTTTTCTCCTTTTACTCACACCGGTAGATACATAACCTTTTCTATGTTGTACTTGGTATGAGTCAAAAATATATATATATATTTTGCTTAGGTCTCTTCTTAATAGAATATGTATATATATATATATATATATATATATATATATTGCTGATGTATTTTTGCAGATTGGTTGAAAAAAGCCGAAGAACTTATTTTTTTATCTTTGCAGCGCTGTTCTTTAGATCTTGTTGATTATAAATCCACCACAAGGCAACGAATTTCATTAATTTTAAGGAGCTATTTTGGACACAGCTAACTAAACATTTTTCTGCCAATATTATTTATTTAATGAATGTTAATGAAGCATGTTTTCCTAAAAAACTCTTATTGGAAGAAAAAAATCGCATGAAGGCACATCTATAACGTAATTTGTCTTTCACTGAGGAGAGTGGTTGTGAGATCAGGATCCTGCGGAATCTCAACAGCTGGTTCCGCATAGAAATAACTTCATGCTCATAGTTAAATGTTAAATGAAAAGACTTGATGAAATCTAAGCCCAACAGACAGTCAAGAGGTAAATCATTCAACAATAAAAATGTATGTGAGAGCTTAGCTGACCCTAACTGGATAGGTAGGGTAACAGAACCTGCTACGGAAAAAACAGCATTGTTGTCTCCCCGCAGGCTTTGCGAGGCGGATTCAACAGAAATATCAGGAAAAGAAACAAAACAAAAATGTGCATTCAACGCAGAAGTGTCCGATCCAGAACCAATCTTTGTTTGCACAATTAAGTGACCCAAAGTAAGTAACACATCAGGTAAAAGTGGAGCTTGGATAGTTAAGAAAATTTACTGTAGGTCAGTTTTAGCAGGCATGGGAGGTAGCGAAGACTTTGCTCCTACCTCTGTCTGTATTTTAAATGAGGCTGGTTCCTGTAATTTGCAACAGCGTGACGAGAGAGAGTCTTGTTGAAAGTGATACTGCTGATTTCCGACAATGAATGTGCCACCAGTGCGATTACGGTCAGTGTTGCATTCAGAGAGTTTTTTCCGGGGGAAGGGGGCAATCACGAATTTCGAGGGGGCTAAAACTTGTTCACTGATTATATACATATAATTACAATTTTGTTATTTACACATATAAATCTTAAATAGATTACAGAAATTTCCTTATGCTCTTATATCGCAAATGCAAATTCCAAGAAATCTACACATACAAGTGATTAAAAATGTTATACCTCTGCTTTAATTCAGTAATGCACCACGGATTTCCCCATGGGGTGGTGTAAAATATTGACGATGCTAGTAAGGTAAGCCTGTGCTGGAGAAAATCGCTCCCAAGACATTAGGAATGATAAAAATGTCCTTGCCTTACTACAGGCGTGTCTCTGATTATTAAAGACAGTGTTACCTGAAAACGTATGGTGTAAGCCATTCCCCTGCCATTCGGTTTCAGCCCCTTGAGATTATTTAGATCAGCAAATAGTAGTAAAAAAAACAAAAAACAAAAACTAACTAACGCTTTGGATGTAAGTCTGAGGTGCATCTTTTTTTTTCTTTTTTTTTTTTTTTTTTTTTTTTTTTTGTCACAGAATGGAAACCACCACTGTCAGAAAAGAACCCCTTCTTATGTGAACAATTTCTAATAATTTGCTATTGTTAAAAATTAGGTAGCAAATAGTTTGTTGTATTGGAAGCACTAACTTCACTGTAAGTTACACTGAGGCTTAACAGGGAAAGTCGACATCCGGAAGACTGGAAAACAGCTGAATGCCAGCTTTCAAATTATGATGATGTATTGCAGTGCAAACATCTCTACTCTGTGGAATTAGGTTTTTATCGGGGAAGTAGTCCCAGTTGTCAGTGCTTGAAAAATTGTCCCTTCAGCGAGGACTGTTTAATGTTTTGTTGAAGGATGATAGAAATTTCAGATTGAAGTCCATGCGGATGTTGTTGTTGTTTTATTATTTTAATATTTTCCCTCGTTTTCTTAATTTTTTTTAAATTAATATCTCCAAATATTCAGCTATAAACGAACACAATTAGACTAAATATTAGGGGAGATCGCCAAAAATCCAACGGGGGCGTTCATGGATTTTCGGGGGGGGGGATAAGTACCCCCGAGAATGTCTGAATACATCACAGCTTACGGTTGCTTGAATGGTCACGAGAAGCATAATGATTTTGGAATTGCTAATACCTGGGGAAATTATTCTCCCGAGGATATTGCCTATTCATAGAGGTTGATTCCCTATGATAGGTTTGTTGTTCAGCTGGTTCACGACGGTGAGGAGGAATATACCTTTGCTGAGGCTCTTGTACTGTGGTACCAGGCTACCAGCTAGTGCTCAGAATATTTATTTGGACTTTGTCCTGTAGCAGAAATTTGAGCAGCAAAACCATGGCATTCCTCATAAATTCGTATCATCCTAAGGCCCTCCTGAATTGTCCTGGGTTTACGAACCACCAGAAAAATCTTGTAAAAATGGATTGAGATGCTGCAAGAAAGTGTCCAGTACATCTGTATCAGAGACATTCGGGTCCCACAACCGGATGCACTTTAGAGTTCGGCCCCTGTCGTCTGTTTGAACCAACGCGCTGCTGGAATCGCGGGAGAAACGTTTCGCGATAGGTGGTGCTGCAGCTGCATCGGCGTTGTTTCCTCCTTCGCTGCCTGCATTACGTAATCGGTGTGTTGTTTGTGCGGGACGACTGTTAAGGACGAGAAATATGCAGCGTGGGATATTTTTTAAAGGAATGGGTTTATTTGGTATAACTAAATGGGTTTATTTGGCATTCCATAAATACTCTGTAAAGGGCCTTTATGGAATGTGAGTAGTTCAGGTGTTGTTAAATATTTATAACGACGGAAAAGAAGTGTTTCCTCCTCCTTGAGAACCTGTCTATCTAGTACGAATATTTCATTGGAAAACATTACGTACTAGAGAAGAACTGTTTAATGATACCAATCATCACCTCAAAGCAGCGTTCAGAGGAAAGACGACAATTTCGTCAAAAAAATATTCGAGAATGTGGTCTGCCAAGTGGTCTTTGTGAATTCCATTAGATAGTGTGCGTTGGAAGGACCGCCAATTGCTCTCAACACCTTGAGTATGCGCCCCAGTAGTCGGATCAACGAAATTGAGCGAGTGGTTAACTGAGAGATGTAAGAAACCACAGGATGGGAGACTGCGGTACGCAACCCACTGATCCATCCTTACAGTACTTCCAGGTTGAACATGTTTCTGGATGAACGGTAGCAATGTGTAAGCAGAGCGGTTATTCTCCGGGCAGATCTCTACCCTGAATCGTTTGAAATCTCGTTCAAAGATGCCAAGGATCCAGGTGCCCTCAACGAGACGACCACGATTATACTTCCGCTTCCCAACCTTTGCCACATCCACTTTTACGATTGCACCAGCTATCCTTCGTCTTGTTCGTAAGCTACCGTAAACTCTGCAACTAGTTCTCTGCAATACTGATAATAATAGTCGCTGACTGTCACAGAGGATGTGGAAACCCCATTCTGGGAAGATTTCTCAATTGCATCAACGTATAGGACAATCCTTTGGCGAAGCAATACACAAGAGTCATCACCTTATCAAAAGGAATACAAGCAGCTTCAAACCACGTCCCAAGTAAACGGGAACACTGCTCACTTTTCCCTGTAACGTGATTCTTCCTACACCTGAATTGTCCTAAACGATGACACATATCCACTCGCAAACTCATTGGATGACCTGCGGAACATCTTCGTTCGGTTGGAAGCAATCCTTTCAGCTCACACCATGCAATACATGTTTCTTCATCCTTCTCAACTTCGTCGAAGAAACACCTCCAATTCCACATCTCCAGAATAACAGAGATACAACGCATGCTGTAAAAACCACAAGCCACTTACCGCTTAAAACAGGGCGAACAGAAGTAAGTAAAGGGGTGTCACGGCTAACGCACTGAGCAAAGAGCGATTACGTAACGCAGACAGCGCGAGACGTTACAAGGAAGTTAGCAAACGCCGTTACAAGGAAGCAGCGGCAGCGCAACCTATCACTACACGTGTCATTTCCCGTGATTCCAGCAGCGCGTTGGTTCAAGCAGACAACAGGGACCGAACTCTAAAGTCCACCCAAAGTATTCAGCTCTTAAAACTTGCTCTTTGAGAAATCGTTTAGTTAGTTTACGTTGAAATACTGATAATAATGTCGAGTTGTGTTGTGGCTACTTGTAAGAACCATTACAAAAACACTAGAGGTCAGTGTATTGTGTACCACGTATTTCCTTTAGAAAATCCAGATTTGGTAAAGGAATGGTTGAACAAGTGCTATATGCCAGACTCTGTGAATGTAGCGAATGCTAGAGTTTGCGGCGAACATTTTCATGCCGCCCCGGTGGCGCAGTGGTCTAAGGCGCTGGCCTTTGATCATTCGTCCGTAAGGGGTCCGGGTTCGAATCCCGGTCAGGCATGGATGTTGTGTTTGTCTTACGGCACTGGCTCTCCCTTCCCTGGAACCAGTGACCCTAAATTAGGGACGAGCGACTGCGTATAGCACATTGAGTTGCTCACGGTGGTCGTTAAACCTCCAAAAAAAAAATAACATTTTCATTCTTCCGATGCCGCCCCGGTGGCGCAGTGGTCTAAGGCGCTGGCCTCTGATCATTCGTCCGTAAGGGGTCCGGGTTCGAATCCCGGTGAGGCATGGATGTTGTGTTTGTCTTTCGGCACTGGCTCTCTCCCTTCCCTGGAACCAGTGACCCTAAATTAGGGACGGGCGACTGCTTATAGCCCATTGAGTTGCTCACGGTGGTCGTTAAACCTCCAATCAAAAAAAAAAAAAAAAAAAAAATTCTTCCGATTACGAAGATGATTTAAAAAATCGCCTACTTGGACTCTCGGAGAAAAAAAAATGCTGAAACAAAACGCCGTTCCTGTCCTGCATCTGCTAAACTGTCAGCAAAACTGACATGCCGCCCCGGTGGCGCAGTGGTCTAAGGCGCTGGCCTCTGATCATTCGTCCGTAAGGGGTCCGGGTTCGAATCCCGGTCAGGCATGGATGTTGTGTTTGTCTTACGGCACTGGCTCTCTCCCTTCCCTGGAACCAGTGACCCTAAATTAGGGACGGGCGACTGCTTATAGCCCACTGAGTTGCTCACGGTGGTCGTTAAACATCCCCCAAAAAAAAAAAAAAAACTGACACTGTGCCACTCCACGAAGTAATAGAAAACGTAAACCAGATATTTTAAAAAGTGCTTTCGATCGAATGGATATCACAAGTCCGAAAAAGTTTTGTGTGCAAGAAACGCGGGATCTCTGTTATGAAGTTGATGAAACGTCAGAGGATATCAGTTGTTCTTCCTATATCAAAATAACGGAGGAAAATAGATTGCTGCTTGAAAATAATGCAACCCTTAAAAAAGAAACTGAAATTTTAAAATTGGAGACAACCTAAAGCGTTAAAAATGAAAGCTAACGGAAGACGACAGAGAAAGTTGCGATTTTTTTTATTGGAGGTTTAACGACCACGTGAGCAACTCAGCGGGCTGTAAGCAGTCCCCAGTCCCTAATTTAGGGTCACTGGTTCCGGGGAAGGGAGAGAGCCAGTGCCGTAAGACAAACACAATATCCATGCCTCGCCGGGATTCTAATCCTAACCCCTTTCGGACGAATGATCATAGTCCACCGCTTAAACCACTACGCCATCGGGGCTGCATTTTAAAAGTGTACTAACCATTTAATATGTAAGTGCATATATAGCAGTAATTCGAATGCAAAGGCATCTGATGCTCAACCAAAGTGGGGACCACTATACAAAAATATATATTCATTAATTCATAGATTTTCAACAATGGTATGCAAATGAATAAGGGCATTTTGTTGCCTTTTTGGTTCTTTTAAAATTTCGCGCATTAAAAGTTCGTAATTTAAAAGTACTGCATTACTGCTTTACGTGAAAAAAAAAACTGATCTAGAAGGACGTCGAAGACGCACTACGAAAACACCGCAAATAAATTTTAAGGAAAAACGAAAAAAAAGCATACGAAAAATTTTTCAAATTTTATTATTGCTGTTCGAAATTTAAGAAATTAAACAGATAAGGAAACATCGAAAAAAATACCTTTTCACTTCAAATGATCTATTTGCGTAATCTCGCAGATCAAATATATTTTAATGTACACATCTGCTGGAGCGAGATATTGACAGGAAAACTTGTGTCGCCGCCCCCGTGGCGCAGTGGTCTAAGCGATGGCTTCTGATCATTCGCCCGAAAGTCGTCCTGGTTCGAATCCCGTTGAGACATGGATGTTGCGTTTGTCTTATGGCACTGGCTCGCTCCCTTCCCTGGAACCAGTGGCCCTAAATTAGGGACGGGCAACTGCTATTGCTCATTGGGTTGCTCACGGTGGTCGTTAAACCTCCAATCAAAAAAATACTTGTGACCTGAAAATTTAAACGTATTGTGTGTGTAAAATGAAATTTTCATTTGTCTTTACCAGATACTCTAGTCTTTTCTCTTACTTTTTATTTAAGTCTATTAAATATCTAGAATGAATCATTTGTTATATTTCTTTGCAAAAGGCACTGAAACGATCGTTAGCTTTCGCGCTCGTAGGGATCCGCGAGTCCGAAGCCGCAACGCCGCCCCGGTGGCGTAGTGGTCTAAGCGATGGCCTCTGATCATTCGTCCAAACGGGGTCCGGGTTCGAATCCTGGTGAGGCATGGATGTTGTGTTTGTCTTACGGCACTGGCTCTCTCCCTTCCCTGGAACCAGTGACCCTAAATTAGGGACGGGCGACTGCTTATAGCCCATTGAGTTGCTCACGGTGGTCGTTAAACCTCCAATCAAGAATAAGAAGCCGCAACCTCAATGAGGCCGCCCCGGTGGCGCAGTGGTCTAAGGCGTTGGCCTCTGATCATTCGTCCGAAAGGGGTCCGGGTTCGAATCCCGGTGAGGCATGGATGTTGTGTTTGTCTTACGGCACTGGCTCTCTCCCTTCCCTGGAACCAGTGACCCTAAATTAGGGACGGGCGACTGCTTATAGCCCATTGAGTTGCTCACGGTGGTCGTTAAACCTCCAATCAAAAAAAACTCAATGAACTATAGGGGCGCTGCGCAAACGGAAACAAACTTCTTTTAGTACGGATAACGTCGCACGTGTTCCCGTGAAGTCGTATGAAGGAATCCGAGCAGCCCCGGTGGCGCAGTGGTCTAAGGCGTTGGCCTCTGATCATTCGTCCGTAAGGGGTCCGGGTTCGAATCCCGGTCAGGCATGGATGTTGTGTTTGTCTTACGGCACTGGCTCTCTCCCTTCCCTGGAACCAGTGACCTTAAATTAGGGACGGGCGACTGCTTATAGCCCATTGAGTTGCTCACGGTGGTCGTTAAACCTCCAAACAAAAAAAATGGAATCCGAATAGCTGGGTTAACCAACGAGATAGAAGTACTGTACGTAGAGTGCTTCTGTTATTGGTTCTCCGCTGAGGCAGCTGAAGCCAACGAGAGAAGAGCCCGCCATGTTTGATGAGGTACAAGTTCTGTGTGAGTCAAGGAGACACCTCAGTTCTTTCAGCTGTTCGACGACCGTGTTATGTTCCATTACAGATTTAAGGCTACAGTTTTGTAAATATTCTCAAGTATCAGCACATTTTGGATAAACATTATCAACATTAAAATGCAATCTTATTCTGTAGCTTTTAATTGTAAGAATAAAAGAAACAAGTATTGCGGAACTACACTTCACAAGTAAGCTTCGTTTTTAAATGAGGTTGAGCTGTAAATGCCCGGTTAATCAAACACAAGAAATAAAACATCTAATCTGTTTAGTTGGTGATTAAAGCAGGAGATAAACATTTTTAATATCTGTGTTATTTTAAGACTTTTTTTTTGGTTGGAGGTTTAACGACCACCGTGAGCAACTCAATGGGCTATAAGCAGTCGCCCGTCCCTAATTTAGGGTCACTGGTTCCAGGGAAGTGAGAGAACCAGTGCCGTAAGACAAACACAGCATTCGTGCCTCACCGGGATTCGAACCGGACCCCTTTCGGACGAATGATCAGAGGCCGTCGGTCAGACCACTGCGCCACCGGTGCGGCTAAAACTTTTTATTCCTTATTTCTTGTAAACAGAGTCGTACTCAGTGCGGACACTGAATTATGATTACAACTTACTATGGGAAGCTGAGGTTTACTGCATGGGTTACCAACTTGGAGGGTTTTTTTGGGGAACAAGTTTTACTTATGTAAGTGTTTTTTTTTTTTTTAACATATGATGAGCATGTCTTGCAACTGATATTTGCATACATATTCTAGAATCTGTAGAGTGTACATATAACTTGTCTTCCAGGACAACAAATATTTCAAAATCTTAGGAACCTGCAATATCTTTTTATGCGACAAAAATCATGTACGCATGGCCAATAATCATTAGATAGCAAATAGTGGCCTTGCCTACCCACGAATGAGGCTTACAGATCTGTGTTGTCGAATGTTAAGGCTAACAAACAGATTAGAAACCTGCCCAGTTCTAAGGACTTTTAATTTTTATTATATAAAAACCAGTTAAGTAGTAGTTTTTCTTCTGATTATATAAGGGAGGGGCTGTTGGTAAAAGTATTTTAATATTAGCGCCTCTTGGCTGTGTAAACTCATTGTTTGTTTTTCGTTTTTCTTCATTTTTTTTTTCAATTAAAACTCTCACAAAATATTTGGCGTCTATGTATTTGGAGTGATAAGCGGTGGAATGATTCAGCATTCTGATGGTGATGACCAACGAATATCTGAGATTTCTACCGAAATTGAGGATTGACTGCGCGGTAGTTTTTCTTTTTCTTTATTTCTTTCATTTACTCTATTACCGGTGACTGATATTTCACTGAAAATTTGTTTCAAAAAGGTTTGCTGAAATGTCCAAAAATTATAGCTTGAGACTTTATTTAACGAGTGCAAGCTGCGTCCATTAAAATATCATTTTCTTTTTAAAACACTATTGTCGCCCACTAATGATAAAAAGCGCTATTTGATACGTTAAAGTTTTAGCCTCATCCCCTTGGTGTTTATAACAAAATTTCTGTGCTATATCCTCATTTAACATCAAACCGTATATTGCGAAAAGTCCCTTTCGTAAGACGGAACGGAAGTTCGTTCTATACCTCATCAAACATGGCTGCCACTTGTTTCCGGTGGCTTCACCCATTCGCCGATGTAAGAACTCTACGTACTTCTACCTCCTCGGGCTTAACACTCTCAATCCTTGAGATAATGAAATTTTTGCGGACGCTACAAAAAATAAACGATGCATCAAAGCAGAGGTAGGGACTCTCAATGCAGGTCATATCATTTCATGTGGAATTTAGAAGGAAGATAGAAAAGAAATCCACATAGTTTCACATTGCATTCAATCCACTGCAATAACGTGGTCCCCTCATTCGATCAACTGTGCTTTAGACAGAAATAATTGTGAAATTTCTGTAAAGTTTTTTGAGTGCTCTTGTAAAACAGGCAGAAGTGGAACTTGTAAGCACTATGTAGTAGCAATGCTTTACTGGCCGCCCCGGTGGCGCAGTGGTCTAAGGCGCTGGCCTCTGATCATTCGTCCGTAAAGGGGCCAGGTTCGAATCCCGGTGAGGCATGGATGTTGTGTTTGTCTTACGGCATTGGCTCTCTCCCTTCCCTGGAACCAGTGACCCTAAATTAGGGACGGGCGACTGCTTATAGCTCATTGAGTTGCTCCCGGTGGTCGTTAAACCTCCAATAAAAAAAATGCTTTACTGTAACAGGCAGTGGCGTCGGGTCATTATGGGCATCCGGGGCTACGCCCCGCATGAAAATGAGGAAAAAAAATTCTTTTTAATTGAAAAGACTCCGAAAGAAAATCTGTATTTTGTGAATGCAAATGTGGGCCACTACAATAATTGGTAATTGAGTAACGCATTACGGCCTGCCATTTCCGAATACCGCGTGTGTGGTAGAGGCGACTCGAGTCAACTCGTCGTCTTGTCGAAGCTAAGGCATATAGTGATGAATGAACAGATACGCGCTGAACTGCGCATGCGTAAAACTGATTTTCGGGGTTGGTTGCCTCATCGTTTAAGAGCAGAGATTTTGTTGCCCGTCGTTTGGCAGTGAGTGGCTGATTTCCGTTCCTGGAGTCCAATGTGTGACGTTCGCTCGTGTCGTGTAAGTAAAATGAACAAAGTGGGCTTTTCATTGGAACACCGCTTTAGTTTATTAAGGGATGAAGAAAGAAAAAAAACGTTAAAAATTTGGGCCCACATTGACCAAATATTTGCTTGGTGCAAACACATAAGAATCAGTGTAGAACTTTTAATGTGGAGTGGTACAACAAAATATCCTGGTTAACTGGAAGCGAAAGCAATTTTTTACTGTTTACTGTTCAGTGGTGATGTAAGCTGGACCCTACATGGAATGAGAGAATTGAATGATCTTTCGGAACGAATTAAAAGTCACGAACAAAAATCTTGCCGCATGTCAAATTGGGTTAAATTTAAATTATTTGACAAAGGAGATATAAGAACACAACTTGATGAAGGGTTTAAGCTTTCAGTTAGAGTTCATAATGAACTGGGTGACAAAAATAGATATTACAATAATGCATCACAGCAGAGGTAGTTGTATAAAAATAGATATCTTTTAAATAGAATTATTGACTGTCTAAAATTTTGCGGAAGTAATGAGCTTGCCTTAAGATTTGAAGATTCTCTTAACAGAGGCGTGTTTCTCATTTAGTTAGAATCTTCAGATTCTCTTAACAGAGACGTGTTTCTTATTTAGTTTGAATCTGAAGACTCTTAACAGAGGAGTGTTTCTCAATTTAGTTAGGAAAATTGCGAAATTGGACAGTCAGTTGAACAAACATGTACAAAATTCCAAAAATTCAAAATATACCTCTGCCAAAATACAAACTGAATTGTTGGATTGTATATGCGATGTTTACAAAGATTGTCTTCAGAAAGTTGTAAATGAAGTGAAGTAATGTTTGTATCCGTTCAAGCTGATGAAACAACGGACATATTTAATAAATCGCAGCTTGTAGTTATTTTCCGTTTTGTCCATTGTACAAAAGTTTTTTAACATTTTCATAGCTTTTTGCAAATTAAAGACAAATCTGCTGCTGGAATATCTTCCCGTATACATGAGGAACTGCAGCCGTGCTATTTAAAAGACAAATTAATTTCGCAAACTTATGATGGAGCTGCAGTAATGCCTGGTGAACTCGGTGGTGTTCAGAAACTTGTCAGAGACGTCTATCCTCATCCTGCTTTTTACACTGCTACGCGTACCAACTGAACTTAATTATGCAACAGGTTTGTTCTGCAGTTACTCCGGTGAGAATATTCTTTGCAAATCTGACGGCATTTTCGTCCTTCTTCTCGACATCAAGCAAAAGAACAGACCGCTAAAGAATCATTAATGATGTGTTTTGAAAGAATCCGCGAAGAGCGTGGGTGGGATGCAGTATCAAAAAGAGAAGCTAGTGGCCTAATGAAATTTCCTGAAGACACAGAATTTTTTTCTTCCTCAAGTTTTTTAGTGAAATTATGCCTCACATTGATACATTTTATAATATTTTACAGAAAAAGATTAACACACATATTTCTGTCAGCCATCATCCTCAGAACTTGCAAAAATCTGTACATGATATCCGATATAAAATGTCTGAAACATCTATTAATGTTAGCCTGTCTTCTGGGTCTAAAAAAAGAAAGCAAGACAACATAACGGCCTGTGCAGTAGAGTGCTGCGACTTAATTTCGAGCCAAGCACAACACAGATTCGGAGCAACTGAATACCTATAAGGTTTCAGTTTAGTTCTTAGTGATGTAGTACGAAGCTGCACAAATTTCTATCCTTTTAATAACAGCGAAAAACTTCAAACGGTTCTCAAAGTTCTTTACAGCAGCGAATAATTCAAAGATTCCAAGTCAATTGGCAATTTGTATTGTTTTTTGACAGAAAATGATTTACAGACTGATTTTTCAGAAGCAATAAAAATTCTAAACATAGCTCTAACTTCTCCCATTGTGACAGCTGAATCTGAAAGATGTTTCAGTACTTTGAAACGTTTAAAAACTTGCTTACGTAATACAATGAGACAAGAACGGTTAAATGCCTTAACTGTATTATCTGTTGGGAAAAAGTTTATTTCAGATATTGACAATTTTAACACAAAGGTTATCCAGAAGTTCGTCGAGCAAAAAACAGAAGAGCTCAGTTCCTTTATAAGTGAGGTAAGACTAAAACCTAAACTTTTATTTTATGTTATACAGTACTGTATATGTATACTGTAAATAAAAATTCTACTTCTTTCTATATGGTTAAGTATGATTTAAGCAAGTGGCGTCTGAAAACCTCGCAATCAACTGAAATTATATTTTACAGTACGGAAGAAGGTTGAGAGCAATATCAAAAATATTTATCTCCGGAAAAATTTTAGGTCACCCTATGCCACTGGTAACAGGTAATTTTTACCGTTACATTTTCAAACAAGTGAAATAATAATACCGACAGGAGTGTAGCAAGAATTAGTGGGACCCTAGAAAAGTCACATTTTGGTGCCCCCTTCAGCCGCCACACCACTAGTAGGTATATTGGCAGATCAGAGTTTTGTTTTTTCCGGCTGTAAATTAGACAAAACAATTGGATCTATAAAGTCAAAGTGACTTGACAGAACACTGCAAATTTTGATCCTTAATGGAGTTTAAATTTATATGAATAACAGCAATTACTTGTTTTCAAGAGCATGTAGAAATACGAAATTTTAAATTATTACTATGCAATAAAAACATTTTGCCTTGTTTATTATTCATTCAAACACGTTACTATGTTAGTAGCATTTCACTAGAAGGATTTCAAATGCAAGACACAAACGTTTAGTAGATTAGCATCCAAAATTATTTCGTCAGAAAAATGTTAGTACCTGAAAAAATTGCGAAGTACAGATTTTACATTATGGAAATTAATGGCAAATGGTGCAGCAATTTCATGTTTTGAATGTCTTTTAAAGATGTTTATCGTAATATTTACCTGTAAGTGCGGTGCTGTGAAGAGACGCTGCAGTAGGCCTAATGCATCGCTACCGCGACGAAGTCAAGCTTTGCTCCGTTGAAAGGAAGATTTGCTGCTGCGTTTAATTCACGCGCGGATGAGTACAAGTGCAGCCGTGTACGTTTTTGCCAAGAGTGCAGAGCATCATGTAGTCATAAGCTACAAAATATAGTTCGTTCATGTTTTGTTATTGTTTTTAAAGCAGATGTTGAGAAATGATCCTTTCTTTCACACATGATTCCAAATACAAAGTACGAATGTACCTTTCTATGTTGTACAGGAAACTGGGGAAATATAACTTTCGGTTCTGCTTTGAACGGCATCCATTCCTTGGTGATTGCTGTACCACTGTACTTTTGGTTCTCCTGCTAATTCTTTCTTCGCAAGTTAGTTTCTATCTCACTGATACGTATTTTTTGCAAGAGGCTTTTTCCAGTTTTTCTTGCCAACAACGTACAGGATGCAACAAATAAAGGGTGGATAATCTAGACCTATTTTCTGTAGCGTATCATTACAACATTTATCGCTCTCCTGCCAACCACACACTACTCTGTGCTGCCAACAACGTAACCGCTTTCTCTTGTACTCTTCCACCCGTCACTTCAGTACAACAACGAACCTTCCTTTTAACGGAGCAAATCTTGATATTGTCGCCGTAGCGATGCGTTAGGTCTACCGCAGCGTCTCTTCACAGCACCGCACTCACAGGCAGAGCCCATTTAAGGCCACAGGGGGCCCGGGGCTGGCCAATATTTAAGGGCCTCCAGGAGCATGGTTGGAATTACAAAATGTGCTCTCCGCAATGCTTCATCTATGGGAATTACGCCTTGCTTTTTATTAAAATTCCAAAGTAACGCTATTTTTTATGAATAAATTCTAATGCTGATGTGCCTAAAAAAAACCACTGAGTATCACTAAGGAAGGAGTCATTATTAATGGGAACAAAAATTTAGTATTTGTGGAAAATTGAAACGTTTTAATTGCAGCTATACAAATGACAAGGGTAAAAAACATTTTTACAAGTTATATTGTACTGAGAATGACTTTTTAAGGAAATCATAGCAATATTTCTTGACTACTAAGAAGTCTTGCCTTAGAAACACGTTTTTCTTGTCTTCATTGCAGCAAATTTCGCGATTGTGTCAATGAAATTCAGTGCCGAAGTTATGTCATTTTCGGACGACAGTATAGCAAGATAATTAAGTTTATCTTCTCTCAGTGCTGTCCTTCGAACGTTTTTCACAAGAGCTAACTTTGAAAATGACCTTTCAGCTTCACAGTTTGACACAGGCAAAGTCAAATATATCCTAATGGCAATAAACATATTTGGAAAGATATCAAATAATTTCTGATCATGCATGTATTTGTAAATCTCAAAAGGTCTTTTTTCTTGTAGATTGCATTCCTTGATAAAATGAGAAAAGTGCACTGCTTCACTTTTTATGCTATCTTCTATGTCAGCAAGATATTTGTCAAGTAGCATTTGTACACTGTTTTCTTCTAACACTTCCTTACCTAGCTTGGATACAAAACCAAATATTGAACAAATATTGCCATATGCAGCAATTCTTTTTTCAGTTCTACATCCAGACTATCAATAATCACATTTAAAGTTTCAACTTCAAATTTTCTTTTACCAGTTAAAATGAAATCATCACTACCATCAAGGAATTTCTTCGTTTTGACTCTCTTTTCAAATGCGAATTCCATAATTTTAACTGACAGACTTTGCATTTCTTGTTTTATGTCTGTGAATTTCTCTCTTAATGTGGACACAAGTGCATTCAACGATTTCAATAAATTAACAGCAGTAAATAAATCAAGCCCTGGTTCTTGGAGGTATGCGCTAACGTGGGCGAATCTAGCCAGTATTTTGTTCCAAAGTACAGCCATAAATCCTGTCTCAAACTTAACCATTTTCTTCTTGAGGGATTTAGCTTCTGTTCTGCTTTCTGCGTGCTCATTTTCATTGTCGGCTATTTCCTCAAGGCTGTCGATAATACGTTGGTAATTAACGCTAAGTGATTTACATGCTTCAGCATGGCGTGCCCACCTTGTATCACATACGGATTTTAAGACTAGTAATCGGCTGCTCTCAGAATCTTTTAAATTCCTGCAGAGGATATCCCACCAATGCGTTGACGCAACGAAAAATGAATACAACTTTTGTAAAAAACCGAAGAAGTTTACAGCTTCTAAGCAACACTGCACATCATGAACACCACAAAGATTTAAAGAATGACCGCTGCATAGTGAAAACAGTGCGACATCGCTGATCCTCTTAATGTCAGCTTGCAAGCCTTCATATTCACCTGACATGTTCTTGGCATTGTCGTAACTCTGCTCTCTGCAGAGTGTCATGTCAAGGTACTTGTCAACAAGATACTTTGTTACATAGTCACATAGCACTTTACCCACATGGCTTTGAATGGGTATAAATGTCAAGAATCGTTCATAAATATGTCCTTCAAAACAATACCGTATAACAACGGAGAGCTGATCAACATGTGAGGTATCAGGAGTTGAATCTAATATCAGTGCAAATTATTTGGTGCATTTTATTTCACTAATTATTTTATTAAGAACTTCTTTTCCCATTACTTCTATCAGTTCCTTGCATACCGTTTGAGAAATGTAGGACACATTACCTTTCCCTTTATTTCCGTGATTGTTTAAATGCTCCTTAAAGAAAAGATCGAACTGTGCCAATAGTTCCAGCATCCCCTAGGAAATTCCTATTATTTGGAGACCCAAGAAAATTATTTTCACCCTCAAACGCCAGACCTCTTTGGGCCAAAAACTTTATAACTGCAACTACTCTTTCTAAGACAGTTGTCCAATATTGTTTTTCAGAAGCTAATTGTTCTGCAATTTTTTTCTTTAAAGTTAAGTTAACGTTTGTTCGTGATAACCAGCACATCATATGTTTACGATGAGAGGAACTATTTTCATGTTCTGATGTTTTTTCCTGAGCGCGTTTCCAGTTATTAAACCCAGAACCAACAAATGGTGATTCATTATTGTCACTAAACAATGTACATACATAACAGTACACAGAACCTGTGCTTTCTGAAAACATCAACCATTTGCGTTCTTGAACTTCTCCATTTGGAAGTTTGTGTTCGAAAAGGGTGTTGCATAGATATCTGTTCTGTGTTTTAAATTGCCTCTGTGACAAATAAAAGTTATTGAGGTTACGATTTTGAAAGAACTCAGGCCCACTGTTCAGGCATAAATCTCTAAAGTTATAACTTAAAAAATTTGGCCATTTGCCAGGATCTTTGTAATTTTCCAAAGCAATGGAATTAATGCTTTGGAAATTGGCCGATGCTTGCACATGCTCTGCACTACAAGTTTTGTGCCCTAAATCGCAGGGCTTACTTTTCACACTGTCGTTCATACTCATATCAGTTTCATCAGCATGCTCCATGCTGCCACATTTTTCATCATTGTTGATAGGAGCTGATTCGTTGATGTTGGGTTCACGTTCAGGTTCAAGTTCTCTTTTCCGAAATTTAGGGCTATCAGGACTTTTCTCAGCAAATAAATTATCATAATTCTGAAGCTCATTCTCCGTTTCCTCAGTTACGGGATTGGATTCTGCTATTGGAAGCTTAAAGAAATTTGTAAGTTTCCTTAGCTTGCTTAATTCTTCATCTTTCTTTAATCTCAGTTTCCGCTTTGTAGTGCCACTAAGGTATTGTCTTTGAGACATGACATAAGAACTATTTTCAAAACTGGATCGTGATAAAACTGTTACTTTAACACAAGCATATCAATTTTCTTTTCGTACTCTACTCCAAGTAAACGTCAAACCACTGTTCTGAAAAGAGCACCAGACAACAATGACACACCGGATCTGGAAAGTCAGTGTTGCCAAACGGCAAACCCGATCCAGAAATTCAGTGTTGCCAAACCGGATCTTGAAAGTTCCAAATAGAATTTGAACAAATTCCACTAGATGGCTGTGATCATCCAGACAATTACTGGCGCACTACAACTGGTTTTTTTGGTGGATATATATAATATTTTATAGATTTTGGACGTGTTTGTATGTGGGAACGTCCCTATGCTGTTAACTATATTTTTGACTGTCAAATAATTTTTCTTCTTAGACGCTGCCAGTAGATGGCGTCACAATACTGGTGATAAGATTTCCGCTCACACACTCTCTCAGAATCAGAGCAGAGCGACGCTACGTAGTTTTGACGTCATCGACGAATGACGACGTGGAGTGTGTTCATGTTTTTGACGAGCTTTCTACTCTTTACCTTAAATATTGATTGTTTTTTTGTTTTTTTTAAATGAGCGCTCTTTAAGTATGTGAAAACGTTTCTGCCCCTCCTGTGAAAACAACCTACGCCTTCTCAGTATGTGAAAACGTTTCTTCTCGTCCTCTGTGGAAATAAACGCATTATGTCCGAAAAAAATTGCAACACTCAGCAGAAATTGGGGGCCCCTTGAAAGTGCGGGGCCCGGGGTTGCACCCCCCCCCCCCCCAAATGGGCTCTGCTTACAGGTAAATATTAGCCGCTCCGGTGGCGTATTTCACAAGTGAATGCAGGAAATTGCGATTAAGGCCATTTCCACCACGCGATTGGTTCAGAGCTACTTTGGAGATTGCGAGTAGGCAGGGCCTATGAGGAGAGTCACGTAACAGGAACACTGTCTTTTATCGGGGGAAGTTCTGCTTGCTAAGAAATTCATTTTGAGGCTAATTAACATATGTGACAAATGATCATATTGAATTATATCGTGGAAAACTTTATCGTGCGAAGTTCAGTTTCCTAAGAAACTCATGAGGTTACTTAACATATGTGACCAGGGGCGGATTTGGCGCACCGGGATATCGGGACATTTCCGGGTGGACCATTCGAGAACTGGCCCACTTTCTCTCATTATTTTTCCTGGATATTTTGGAAAGAACGAATAATTATTTTGGTACTTACGAATAATGTAATGGTAAACTTCATCCGAGCTTCATTTGTATCTGAAAGGTTATTTGCGTAAAAAAAAACACGCACATAAACTCCAACTGTTCCTTTTATTTATATTGTGGGTTGACTGCAAAACAAAACAGCAAAATTCTCTACACGTCTATGAGCAAAGTGTCTCTTTTCCAAGAAAGCTGTTATAAATTAATTAAGCTAAGCTACGGGTAGACGTAGCTTGCTGGATTTCGGAACATTGGTGTTCCTTACCTTCATGTGATAGTTTATTGTTCTCACACACTTATCCACTGATACAGAGCATGCTTTCCGGTAGAGATATTCCGAAATCTGTGTCTCACACACATGTATCTTAAAAGAAACAGCAGTTTACCAGTACTAACTCAGGGGTCAAAATAATGAGTATACTTAGAAAAGGCCTCTACTGAAGGAGGAGGTACCAATACAACTGCGCAATAGAGGATCAGAAGACAAATAAATATGAAAATTAATTGTGCAGGGGCATTGTTATGTTGCATGTGCATATTTTAACATTCAGAATGATCTTCATAGTGATTTAGATGAAAACTGAGTCTTCAAGTGACTCGATTTTGTTTTTGTGAAATTTTTTTAAGGAAATTAATAATATGGCACAACAGTTTCTTTTGAGCTTGGTTTGATGCTACATTCAATCACGAAAGGATTTTTTAAATTGTTTCACTGTTGAACTGCTAAAATTTGTTTTACGAATCATTTTTCAACAGTTCTACTTCATCCACGATGCAAAAGTATTTTTCATGAGAGAAGTATAACCCGTATGTGTATTGTTAGAGTGGACTGCAAGACAAAAATTCCCGGCCTGGTTTGGCCGTCCCAATCCACCCCTGTATGTGACAAATGATCATATTGAATTATATCGTGGATAGTTTTATCGTGGGAAGTTCTGCTTCCTAAGAAACTCACTGTGAGGTTACTTAACATCAGTGGCGGCTTTTGGGAGGAGGCAAGGGAGGCAGTGCCTCCTCAGAATTTCAACACTCTTAGTTTGAATTATTCGTTTTGTTCTTTCAGTATTTTGATATAGGAGAGCAAAAGTTTCTGCTAGTTAACTCTTTTGAATTAAATGTCGTCCATGCGTGCATTCAGTTTTTTAAATTGACGCTTTTGGAAAACAAACGGTAGCGCGTAGTTACGAAATGTCCTCAGCTTGCGATGTCTGTCCGTGAGGCAGGAAGTTAAATGCTTCTCGTAGATTTTGCGCCAAACCTGTTAACTTCCACTGAATCAGTAGATCCGTAGGGTAGGCGGTGGAACGGCGAACACAAAGAGCGCACGCGCACCCTGGACTTCCTGTGATGCAGATGTTATCTTGCCTCACGGGAACAGCTGTTATCCTGTAGTTAACTCCTCATTCTGACAGCTTCGAGCTGCATTACATAGCACCTTCTTCATAGTTGCTTTTTTCCACACTAATGGTTGTGTAACTAATTATATTTATGTTTTCTGAAGAGTTGTTTTTCAGACCATGGCCTCTGCTTCAAAGATATCTATTATGGTGGAGAGCTTACTGGAAAAGCCTTTCAGTAGGAGAGATTTTGAAGAAAAGAATCAAACTAAAAATGATGGTAGGCCTACACCTGAAATGAAAAAGATGACTTCAAAAGGCAAAACTTCAAACAGATGTTTTAATATTGACTGGTACAGAAAAGAACAACAGCTAACTGGTAGTGAATCAACGAACAAACTATATTGTTGGCCATGTTTACTGTTTACTGTGAGTGGCGATGAAGTCTGGCAAGCGAAAGGCTTCAATGATTTGAAAAACTTACCACGTGCTTTGGACAGGCACAAAGAGTGTATAGATCACATTCTGGCAGTAGTTAAATTAGAATTGCTAGGCAAAACAAGGATAGACTACTCTCTCAACGAAGCGAAGAGAACAAGTGACTTACGTCATAATGAAAAAGTAAAACAGAATCGTGATGTTATGAAGAAGTTGATTGATATTACAACAGCCGCCCCGGTGGCGCAGTGGTCTAAGCGATGGCTTCTGATCATTCGTCCAAAAGGGGTCCGGGTTCGAATCCCGGTGAGGCATGGATGTTGTGTTTGTCTTACGGCACTGGCTCTCTCCCTTCCCTGGAACCAGTGACCCTAAATTAGGGACGGCCGACTACTTATAGCCCATTGAGTTGCTCACGGTGGTCGTTAAACCTCCAATCAAAATATCATCATCATCATCATTGTCAACCATTATCAATCCACTGCTGGACGAAGGTCTCCCCAAGTTTCCTCCACAACGGTCTGTCTTGTGCCAGTCTCCTCCATGTCACCCCTGCATACTTTCGAATTTCATCCACCCATCTCCCATGTGGTCTTCTTCTGGGTCTTTTCCTGTCCCTTGGAATCCAATCTAAAATTTCGGCTGTCCATCGATGATCTGTCCTTCTGGCAGTATGTCCAGCCAACTGCCATTTCAGGGATTTAACTCTGATCATGATGTCTTCCACTCTTGTCATTTTTCGGATCCACGAGTTCCTCTTCTTATCTCTCCTGGTTACACCAAGTATGCACCTCTCCATGCTTCTTTGAGTTGTCTGCAGCCTTTGTATGTCTCTTTTAGTTAAGGTCCACGTCTCTGCACCATACGTAAGCACTGGAAGGATGCATTGATCAAACACTTTTCTTTTAAGACATAATGGCATATTGCTCTTGAAAATTATGCTGTTTCTTCCAAAAGCTCTCCAGGCGAGTTTTGTACGCCGATTAATTTCTTCATCAATGTGACCCTCACTCCAATCAAAATATATATATATATATATATTTTGTACATTTTCAGGAACTTCAAAAACAATACAGAATGATTTAATCGAATCAGATGCTCATAAAGTTAAGAATGAAATCAATGCAGATATTGAAAATGCCCAGTTTTTCTTGGCAGATTGATGAAACGACAGACATTAGCTCCCATGCACATCAATTATAGTTCGATTCGTGAAAGATGGAGTACCAGTAGAAAGATTCTTGTGATTTTTTGACGTAAGTTCTGATCGGTGTGCTACTTCGCTTAAAGAATTACTGGATCGTGAGCTGGAAAGACTTTGCTACAAAGAAAAACTAGTTGCACAGACATATGATGGCGCAGCAGTGATGTCATCAGAGCTGAATGGATTGCAAGCAAAAGTGAAGTGTGATACCCTTCAAGCATTATTTCTTCATTGCTACGCACAGAGGCTGAACTTAGTTTTGAGCAAAGCAGCGTCAGTGTTGAAAGAATCACGTTTTTTTTAGGTTTTGTTTTTTGGAAATCGACAAAGCGTGTTCATTTACTAGAATCTGTTGGTGGACACAGACCACCTCGTGTATCTCAGACCAGGTGGAACTTCAAATCTCGTTCAGTGTCTCCCATAGCTGACCACAGGTTGCTGCTAATTGAAGTATTTGAAAAAATTGAGGATGATTCTAACTATGATGATGAGACAATTCACGAAGCAGCAGGACTTTTTTTAATGAAGGTTTAACGACCACCGTGATCAACTCAATGGGCTATAAGCAGTAGCCCGTCCCTAATTTAGGGTCACTGGTTCTTGGGAAGGGAGAGAGCCAGTGCCGTAAGACAAACACAACATCCATGCCTCACCGGGATTCAAACCCGGACCCCTTTAGGACGAATGATCAGAAGCCATCGCCTTAGAACCACTGCGCCACCGGGGCGGCACAGCAGGACTAAAACGGTGGCTTCAAGATTTTAATTTTGTTTTTCTTCTCTTCTCATATAAAAAAATATTTGATTTAACCGAGGTTACTTTCACTGTATTGCAATCAAATAGTTCCGATGTTACATTCTGTAACAAACGAATTACTGGCTTATGTGAAAAATTGTTGTACTTTCGACATCATAAACAGTTTGATGATCTCTATCACAACATGTGTGACGTGTGCAATGAGGTTGGTTCTCCAAATAAAATATTTAAAGGAAGCAATGATATTCCACTCCACCGTGCAATACAGAAGACTGTATTATGAAGTAATAGACAATGTTAGAACTCAGTTAAAATGCCGGTTTTCTGACATTGAGAAACTAAAATTTCTTCAGCTGGTCGATGTACACTGCTTTGAAGCTCATTCTAGAATTTTTCCTGAACATTGTTTTAAAAATCTGCTTCAAACTTATGAAAAATACTTTGACAGCACCAAACTGCATAGTGAGTTGCAGGTTCTGTATTCAGACAGAGATCTGTGGAACAATGCTAAAAGTACAACAGAGCTTCTATCTGCCACATACAATAATAATCTACACTGCTGGTCACCCAAAATGCAACACCAAGAAGCACACGAGATAGCAAAGCCAGATTTACTGGACACATAACAACAGATACAAAGCTTACAGGCCCGTGCGACTTGCGGAACACGCAGACATCAATAGTTCGTGTGGCCCCCATGGCTGGCAATAACGGCCGCTACACGCCGCGGCATCGAGCGAAAGAGGCTTTGGATTTGGGCTTGGGGTATGTCAGTCCAGGCTGCTACCACACGTTGCCACAGTTCATCAGGCGTAGCCGCGGGTGGTGCTTGCCGGGCCACTAGATTGCCGATCAGCGACCAGACATGATCGATGGGCGACATATCGGGAGAACAGGCGGGGCACGGCAGCAGTGACACCTGGTGGGCCGTAAAGAATTGTTGCACGACGCGTGTCACGTGCGGGCGCGCATTGTCCAGTTGAAACGTGGCCGCTGGCAGGTCCTGGAGGTAAGGGAGGACTACAGGCTCCAAAACGTCGGAGATGTAGGGTGGCTGTTGAGTGTACCGGCGATGCGTACCAGAGGGGTGCGGGTGTAATATCCAATTGCGCCCCAAACCATAACGCCAGGCGACGGGCCGGTATGGCGATGCATAATGCAGGCGTCATACAGTCTCTCGCAGCGGTGCCGCCACACGCGGATCCGACCATCGTGGTGTTGCAGGCAGAAGCGGGATTCGTCGGAGAAGACAATGTCGTACAATTCCGTAGTCTAGGTGCGGCGTTCAACGGCCCACTGCCGCCGCACTCGCCGGTGGTGTAACGTCAGTGGTAATCGGAACAATGGGCGCCGTGCGACAAGTCCCCGCTCCTGCAAACGACGTCGAACGGTACGTGCTGACACAGGTTGTTGCGCAACATACCCTAATTCCTGCGCTAACGTTCATGATGTGGTGGTGCGAGCCGTCAATGCCCGCCGCACAACATGCCGGTCCTCTCGTTCAGTGGTGTGCCGCGGCTGCGGCAATCGCTCACGTCAGTCCGTCCGTCCCTCCTGCACCCACCGAATCCATACTCGCCTCACTGTGGATGGATGTCGTCCCACACGGGCGCCGATGTCTCCGTACGATAAACCGCTGTCGCGATAAAGCCACTATTCTTCCTCTGTCGAACTCCGAAACGTGCTGGAATGACTGTCGTATTATGCGACGAGGCATCAGGAAGCTTTCCATGCACAGGTCCGGCAGCACAACACACTTCCACTACTTACACCCCATCTTCTGTGCACCTTTCTCATAGTGCTTATCTGTGGCGTGCCGGGCGCACATGATTTGCATATGCCCTGCAATGCTAATCGTTTGCATGTCCTCTCGTGGGTGACGCATGCTGCGAATTTTAGGCCAATCGGATGCTTCCTTCTTGGTGTTGCATTTTGGGTGGCCAGCAGTGTAACACAGGCACTGCCAGAGATGTTTAGACTTCTTTCGCTCGTAGTAACAATTCCTGCAACATCGGCCTCTGTGGAACGCAGTTTCTCGTGTCCGAAGAGGATAAAAAAATACAAGAGAAACTCCATTGGGCAAGAAAGATTGTCAAGTTTATCAGTTCTGTCCATCGAGAAGGCGCTTGTGAAGAGAATGGAACCGGAACAGACATGGTATGACCATATAATAAATCACTTCGCCAAACAGAAAGAACGAAAGATAGACCTCATATACAAGACAATATAAGAGTAAGGTAAGCTTTCTCTCTTGCTGTATAGGTAAACGCTGTGTGCAGTAGTTTTTAAGACATTTTTCTTTTGGCGTCAGTAAAGCTAGAGGTGTATACAGAATTTCATTTGAGATGAAAAAGATGTATAGTTCAGTCTTGCTTTTTATCTTCTGTTGATCTCTTTAGTAAAAAAACTATTTCGAAGCAATGTATTTCATATTCAAACTGGGTTTAACAGTTCCCAAATAGTCCAAGAGGGCAATTCAGACTGAGAAAAATATATTTAGGATAAGGGCTAGAATCTTACATAAACAGGTTTTGTGTTGGTCTCAAAGTCATGTAAAACTGAGTCTCCGGTAAAATCTTTCATAATATTTCCACGGGTCACGTTACTTATTTTATACTTCGCACATGAGGAAGTAAATAAAACAAATTATAATGTGAAAAAAATGGCATTAAATTGAATAAATTTATTTGAATCCAGGCTGAAAAGTAGTTTGCCTCCCCAGCAATTTTGGTCACGGGCCGCCACTGCTTAACATATGTGACAAATGATCATATTGAATAATACGGTAAAGTAATTTTTTGCACGATACCATAAGGAATATCTGCAGTTTCTCAGATGAATACAAATCGAAATCTATCTTAAAACTAGCTACTTGAATACCATACTCCGTATCGGCCGATAGATGGCAGCACGTCAACCTAGTACCTATCATGATTCGTGCTATTGTGAAAGTGCGTATATAAGGATACTAAAACGTACCCTTTAAAGGGTCATTTCTATTACCCTTAAAAGAACCTTTAACAATGAAAAGTATGTCTCCACACCGAAATATTTATTCTGACGATCAAGTTTTTTTCCTCATGAATGTGAAGAGGTCTAGCTAGAAATAAAAATCAAATAGAGTGATTTTGTATTAGCAAAGAACTACCTAATGACATGAAGTAAGACGTCAAAACAGTTTTCTGTTTAAATAAGACAGTTCTGTTATAATAAATACTCCAGAATGTTGTTTGCCTTATATTGTATCTGATAAAATGGTATGATTTGTCATATATACATTTTTCTAATATTTAGGAAATTCCTCATATTTTTTACCCTCCAAACTTCATCAAAAATGCCTTCAATTACACATTTCATCCCCTCCCCTTCTCCCCGAAAATTAAAAAAAAACGTTAAACAACTCATGGGTTCTCCATACAAAACACATCAGTACTAATCCTGAGCTAAAGGAAGAGTGAGCGGTGACGTGCTCACATCTATCGGCTCTGTGAGAACTAACTATATAGACTGAAGGTACTTCGGAAGATAAGTCACAAGTCCATGAAGTCATGTTGATATAAAAACTTAAGAGTTCCCCTACCAATAAAGTACACTCTCTATTTACCTCCTGTCGCATTCCGACTGTACGGGTAAAACAACTGAAGGTAACCACTGTCGTGAAGAAAACACCCGAACATTAAAATGGCTTATGGCAAGTGCAGTAAAGCCTACATGTCTTCGTCACATGACTCTCCTTATAGGCCCCCGCTTACTCGAAGTTTCCAAGGTAGCTCTGTACCAATCGCGTGGCGGAAACGGCCTTAATCCCAATTTTCTACATTCACTTGTGAAATACGCGCCCCGGTGTTGCAGTGGTCTAAGCGTTGGTCTCGGAGCTGGATCTCTCCCTTCCCTGGATCCAGTGGCCCTGAATTAGGGACGGGCGACTGCTTCTAGTTGCTCACGGTGGTCGTTAAACCTCCAATAAAAGAAATTACGATAAAAATCTTTAAAACACATTTACAATATGAAATTTCTGCCCCATTTGCCATTATTTTCCCTACTCTAAGATTTGTACGTCGCACTTTTCCCAGGCACTAACATTTTTCCGACGAAATACACTGGTGTGCAAAAATTAAGGACGAAGAGGAGAAATTAGCATAACAGCAAAACGAGCAGGCAGAACGGACCGAAAGACCACTCAGGAGATAGACTAGGTTCAGGTACGGTAGGGCATGTGCATATATGCAGCATGACGGGGGGGAGTGTCGGAAGGGTATAAAGCACACGGGCGGTGTACGCTCAGCAATTCGGTGAAAGCTATTTTGGATTTTTGGATTCAAGGTTTAACGACCACCGTGAGCACCTCAATTGGCTATAAGCAGTCGCCCGTCCCTAATTTAGGGTCACTGGTTCCAGGGAAGGGAGAGAGCCAGTGCCGTAAGACAAACACAACATCCATGCCTCACCAGGATTCGAACCCGGACCCCTTTCGGACGAATGATCAGAGGCCATCGCTTAGACCACTGCGCCATCGGGGCGGCTGAAAGCTATTGCACGGTGTACATCGGTTTGAACGACGTCAAGTTGCTGCCACCGTGTGATATGGCCAACAGGCAATACAGTAGACGACATCAGGATGACTTTATCCGAGGTCGCGTCATTGGGAATTTGGAAGAAGGTCGAAGTGTGACTAATGTGGCCGAGGAGTTCGGGATCGCTCACAGCAACGTTTCACGAGCTTGGAGAGCATTTCAAACGACAGGATCAGCTGTCCGAGAGTTCAGCAGTGGTCGTCCACAAGCAACCACTGCGGCGGACGACCGGTATGTTGTCCTACAAGCGAGAAGAGACAGACGGCAGACAGCGGGAGAAATCGCAAGGCAATTGCAACAGACAACTGGACGTCCGTTATCGCGTTATACCGTGGCCAGGAGGCTGCACAAAGGTGGTCTATTTGCACGACGACCAATACGGTGTGTGCCATTAACGCCTGCTCATCGGAAACGGCGGTTTCTGTGGTGCCAGAAACACAAGAACTGGACACATCAACAATGGGGTCGAGTTCTCTTTATGGATGAGCGCCGATTTAGTCTGACGAGCGATTCTGGACGTATACATATCTGGAGAGAACAGAGAACACGCAACCATACCTTCAACATCATTAAAAGGGACCGATTTGGAGGTGGCGGAGTTCTCGTTTGGGGCGGTATCATGCTTGGTAGCCGTACTGACCTCCACATCTTCCAAGGAGGTTCAGTCACTGGTGTCCGCTATGGTACCGAGGTTCTCCTGCCTCACGTGCGTCTGTTTAGAGCTGCTGTGGCTCCTGAGTTCCTCTTCATGGACGACAACGCTACACCTCATCGTACAGTGGCTGTCGCAGAAGTGTTGGAGAGTGAAGATATTCAACGCATGGATTGGCCCGCAACGTCCCCGGACCTAAATCCTATCGAACACTTGTGGGACCTTCTCGGGAGACGCTTGGCAGCATGTCACCAGCCGCCAGCAACCATTCCGCAGCTGCGATTGGCGCTACAAGAGGAATGGGCCGCGATGCCTCAACAGCTCCTTGACAACCTCGTCTTCAGCATGGACCGACGTTGTAAATCCTGCAACGCAGTCAGAGGTGATCATATCCCCTACTAAAGACTGGATTTTTCTTGGCAGCAGCCTGTCACATGGACGTTCCTGTCTTTTGTCCAGTTGTGCTCGAAGCTACCTTTTCAATAAAGTGCCTTTGTATCCTTGTTTCTTTCTTCCTTGCTTGGACGGTTTTGCTCACTTGTCCCATATTCTTACATCTTGGGGATCTTATGGTATGGTTTGAGCCGATGTGGAGCACTTCTGCACGACGTTACATTCAAAAAACCATCTCGTCCTTAATTTTTGCACGCCAGTGTAATTTAGGACGCTAATCTGCACATTTACCAACGTTTATACTAATTTGTGAAAAACATAGCTGGAACCTTAGGAGCAACACTGCGAGACGCAACAATATGAATTGTTCTTCTTCACGGAATTCTCCAATATACTACTCTCCAAAGACCTTGGAGAGAATAGACTGGCAAACCTAATGCTGCGCTTCGGAGGCAACGAACAGCAATTGAGACAGAAGCACCATCTGTTACCGCGAGGAGTTGGTGAGAAATTCATAGCTATTGGAAAGGTACATACAGTGTTTGATTCAACGCATAATATATCGTATAAATAGCGCAGAAGGAATATTCGGGTGCGAATGAGAACCAACAAATTCCTAGATCAAAATATAATTAGCAAGTTCTCAATTTCGATGAAAATCAGCAATGCAATCGAAATTACGCCGCTACATACAACAAACACCTGATGCGTGAAGTTGCAGCAACACGAATTTAAATATACCGCATTATCGTTCCTTCATATTTCCCTTAATCACCCACTTTTGTTCCTTAAATTGTTTTATTAAAAAATATTTTTACCATATGTGCTCTTGAAAAATGAATATCGCATAAAACAAAAGAGGGGGTCTACAGATATCATGTTTACAAAACTACCGCTGCTTTTCCTCAGACTCTTTATATCTATTGTTAATTGCAGTGCTGCATTCATAATCAATAAACTAATTTTAAAAGCTGTTCCTACGTATAATTTGAAAGAATAACACTGCACTTTATCTCATCTAATTTTCTAACCAAGCACTTATATGCCTCAGTAAGCACTGTATGTTCTTATGAAGCAAATTAACAATTAATACATCACTTCTTCTAACTGATACATGCATACAAAAATCATTTTCTTACCTTACTTTTTTCTTTGACTACAGACCTGTGGGAACTGTTTTTTGTTGTTGTTGTTGTTGGGGGGTTCTTTTGCTAAGAAAAGATGATTATATAAACATTTTTTAAATTATCTTGTAAAAGGTCAACAAGTTAGTAAAATCATGCAATGCATTGATTATGATACGCTTTCCAACATACCAGAAATTATTACTCAAGTTATGAGGATTATTGTTGTGGAATAAATCTCGCTCCTGTGTCCTGACCTTTGACCCCATTTCGATGATATTCAACAGAACCGGTTCAGTATACCTCAAGAATAACATACTAAAGTTTTGTCGCAATAGAAGCAGTTTTACGCAAGTTATGAGAATAATGGCTGTGGAATAAATCTTGCTTTTGTGCAATGACCTTTGACCCCGTTTCGTTGGTATTCAACAGAACCGGTTCGTCGCAATCGAAACATTTTAGGTAAGTTATGATGCACAAGGGCAATGGAATGTATCCCACTCCAGTGTCCTGACCTTTGACCCCATTTCGCCCATTTTCAATAGGGTTCGTCCCCAGTGGCTCCCTACCACATACTAAAATTTCTTCGAAATCGAACCATTTTTACGCAAGTTATGACGCATAAGGGCAATGGAACAAATCCCGCTATGTCCTGCCTGACCTTCGACCCCATTTCACCCATTTTCAATAGGGTTCGTGCCCAGGTGGTTCCCTACCACATACTAAAATTTCATCGAAATCGAACCATTTTTACGCAAGTTATGACGCATAAGGGCAATGGAACAAATCCCGCCCTTATGTCCTGCCTGACCTTTGACCCCATTTCGCCCATTTTCAATAGGGTTCGTGCCCAGTGGTTCCCTACCACATACTAAAATTTCATCGAAATCGAACCATATTTACGCAAGTTATGACGCATAAAGGCAATGGGATGGATCCCGCTCCTATGTCCTGACCTTTGACCCCATTTCATTTATTTTCAATAGGGATCGTCCCCAGGTCCCTACCACACACTAAAATTCCATCGAAATCGAACCATTTTTACGCAAGTTATGACGCATAAAGGCAATGGAATGGATCCCGCTCCTATGTCCTGACCTTTGACCCTGTTTCGCCCATTTTCAACAGGGTTCGTCCCCAGGTGGTCCCCTACCACATACTAAAATTTCGTCGAAATCGAACCATTTTCACGTGAGTTATCGTGCGGACGGACGGACAAAGCTGGAGCATATACGCTTCTTCAACCTACGGTTGGAAAGCGTAAAAAAGGAGAACATAGCACAGGATAGGCACTGAAATAGTGGTAAACAAGCTTTTTTCTACCTGCAATTATGTATTAGCTTTCAGGGGTCACAAATGCTGTGTATTTCTAGTTTCCGAGGGGAGGCGAACTTTGAAATGTTCAATGAATGTTGTTCATACACTGTGTAGAGAAGCAGAGAAATTTTCCTCGTATCTTTCGCAATGTTTCTGGCAATTTAATTCAAAATATGATTAAAATGTTTGAATCCATAATTCATATTAGTTTCCAGCTAGTGTGTTTCACTAAATTAAAAAAAAAGTAGGGTAATAATTTATATAATCTTGCTAAAAGAGATGGAGCATACAAAAGATGTTTACGCAGAGAGCCTTGGAGGCTTTTCATCATGTTTTGGGCAATCTCATTCAAAAAATTATTAAAAATGTAAATCCATTGGAGAAAATAGTTTCCAACTGGTGTTTTTCAGCAAATTAAAAAAATGTGAGGCAATGCAAATACTTCATCTTTCCACAGGTGTAGGAACACACATACATAACTGCTTACGCAGAGAGCCTTGGAGGTTTTTCACCAGGTTTCCGGCAACCTTATTCAAAAAACGTGATTAAAAATTTGAATTCATAGGAGGAAATGGTTTCCAACTGGTGTTTTTCAGCAAATTAAAAAAAATGTGAGTCAATAAATATACAGCTGTATTTCTTCTTTCCACAGGGAAGGAACAGCAAGTCGCTTTTTACAGGGGGTCATTGTCGAGGAACTGTGCATTTTTGGCGCTTCTAGGCCCAATTTAGATATTCCGATATCACAAAACACACAGTTTTTGAAATTTTTAGTTTCCCATGTTCGAAAACCTCAATTGCAAACAATCCTTAGACCCCAAATGTCACTATTTGAATGTCGAACATGTGTTTCGAGGTTTGATTTTTAGAATATTGAATACAAAAAATTGAAATGAACAAGAGAGGGTGTTTAAAAATTGTTAACAGTCCTATATTCAAACCAAAAAACGTTGTTCTATAGATAATTATTATATTTTGAACATGATGTAATATCCATATATTCCTTCATACTGGTAAAAAGCATCATCTATGCAATTACAGCGCATTTTCGAGCTCTCGTAATTTGATCTATTGAGTGAGTGTTTTCGTGTTCTTAGTGGTTCCTTTTGTCCCAGCCTTCAGTTAAAGGTCAGGGGCTTCGTTTTGGTTTACTTCCCGAGCTGGTGAGTGATTATTTTGTGTTGTTTCTTCCTTTGCTTACGTTTTGACCGGGCCGGTTGGCCCTGTCTGGGCGCCGCCATTAAATATGGCGACTTCCGGAGGTGCGGACGAGTGTTCCGACCTCACTTCCGGTGGTACTCGTTCCTCTTCTTCCATGCCTGGATTCACTACGACGTCTTCCCCTTCTGGCGGAGTTCAGCTGCCTTCCGATGATGCTTCTTCTCGCTACCCTCCTGCTGTGATATCACCGATCAGCTCGTTTCGTCAGCGCTCCTGTTAACATGGACACTATTCCTGCTGCATCCCCTGGGCCTATAGCGTCGTGCCAAGTGGCACCACTTTCATATTCAGCTGCGACCACATAATCTCGTCCTGCTGTTGCTGAGATGTATACTGACGCACCTAGTTTGAAATCGCAACTTCAACTTGTTGGGAACTCTTTTCAATTGGACATTCCAGTAACTTCACCAGAAGGACAAACCTTCACTACAATCCTAGATCGAGGAGTTTGTTTCGTCGCCTTGCCGAATACACCTCTCTATGTGTATGAAGACGCCCTAAAAAGGTATGTTTCTATCTGATTGTATTCAATTTATGGCGCGTTGTCCAACTATTGTAATTGTTTATTTTAAGAAAGCTGAATATGCTCACGAAGTTATTTTGTCCGCCCCGGTGGCGCAGTGGTCTAAGCGATGGCCTCTGATCATTCGTCCGAACGGGGTCTGGGTTCGAATCCCGGTGAGGCATGGATGTTGTGTTTGTCTTACGGCACTGGCTCTCTCCCTTCCCTAGAACCAGTGACCCTAAATTAGGGACGGGCGACTGCTTATAGCCCATTGAGTTGCTCACGGTGGTCGTTAAACCTCAGAAAAAAAAAAAAAAGTTATTTTGAAGGGTCTCGCTATTTGAGATCAGCATTTGTACCCTGATCCCGTTGCACATCGTCCTGTGAGTGTATCCTTTTATCCAGTGCCACCAGAAGTGTCAGATTCCATGTTATATGTTGTTGTTTTTAGTTTGGGTCGTGTTGTCGGCCCATACACACCCATTCCGCAGCGCCCGCTAAGCCGGATGGCCGAGCGGTCACCCGTTCTATCCAAGAAGCTCGACGAGTTGCAAGGACTGTATTCCCTACACAAGATTCCATTGAAGCCTGTCCAACTCAGTACAATGTTAAATGTGGTGATCATATGAGGCGTATTGACGTGCTTACTCAATTTCACTGTGGAAAGTGCAAGGAATTTTGACATAATCAGACAGAGTGTAGGCATGTCTCCTCTTGACCGCTTACTATTCTGGATCGTTTACCTCCTTCTCGGAACGCAGAGCCAGCTGTCTCTGCACGTCCTTCCTCACCATCTTCCACAACGTTGGATGCTGAGTCGGAAGTACCTCAACCACCATCTGTTACTGTTGCTCACTACCCTGATCTTCCATCGACTGCACCTTTCCGCACCCCTGATGTTCCTGGACATTGGCAGCGGTGCTTCGGATGCTGAGGCTTCAGTCGCGGATTCCGAGGTTTCCTTTTGCAGTGCTGGTGACCCTGCTCCCTGTGATTGATCTGTGGCAGACTCAAGATCTCGAAATGAGAAGCGACTGGCTCCCCGCGGTGGCGGCGCTAAGGCTAAACGCGGAAAGCCTCCTGGTCACTCTCCTCGTGTTTCAAGTAGGAAGCGTACTTCTCCTGCTGCGTTCAAAGATTACGATATGTCGATGGACATTGAGGTGTCCTCGGGTGTTCCTTCCTTTGATGATTTTGCACAACAGCTGCGGCATTACAAAATATTAGAGCAACCTTTATCTCACCAGCAACTTTATAATTTTCTCTGCTTTGATGTGAAAAAGCCTGCAATAAAAGCTCTTGTTCTTGAAGTGGGTGCGCTCACACCGTCTGTTCTTCAACAGCTCACCCATGTGGCAGCAGCTGTTCAAAGTGTGGACGAAGCTTCTGGTGATTATGGCGAACTTGTTGTAACGATTCACCGCCAAGTAGAGAAGTTTAAGGCTGTTACTTCCACAATACATCAGCGACAGTGGATTTGAACATTCCAGATTACGACGTTTAATTGTAGGGGTTTTGCTACCCCGGAGGTTAACTCTCTTGTGTATGAAGATTTGGTTTCTGCCCAGGCAGATCTTCTACTACTACCGGAGACTAACTGCGATGCACATACCCCGTACCATTTCAGGCGTACATGGCCATATACCTTTTTCCAAGACTATCGTATTGGGAGACGGGGCGGGGCGGTGTAGCAGTTGGTGTCCATCCCCGTCTGTTGCAGCGCTTCTCGTCTTATGCAGTCCAATCGATATCTCCGGGTCGACTACAATGTTTTTCGTTTACTATTGATAATGTTACCTATCATGTGCTGAACACACATTTTCCGCAGAATGAATCTCTGGTGACAACCTTTTGTGATTGTCTTCGAGACGCCCTTGCTGCTCTACCCGCTCAGGATTTTGTTATCCTGGGTGGGGATTTCAACTGTACTCTCGAGCCTTCCCTCGACAGGTGTTCATCAAGAAGTGAATACTGTCGTAATCTCACATTTTTGCTTTCACCTATCATTCATGACTTTCAGCTTGTTGACGCTTTTCGGCATTTACGACCGACTGACATTTCCTACACGTGGCATGGCCCCGCGACAAGTGGCTCTCCATTGACACGCCTTGATCGTGTGTATGTTTCGACGACGATGACTCCGTCCATTACAGACGTGGTGCACCTTCCTACGGTTTCCTCCGACCACTGTGCAGTATGTCTCACTGTCTGTGAGACTTCTACACCTCTTCTTTTTTTTTTTTTTTTTTTTGATTGGAGGTTTAACGACCACCGTGAGCAACTCAATGGGCTATAAGCAGTCGCCCGTCCCTAATTTAGGGTCACTGGTTCCAGGGAAGGGAGAGAGCCAGTGCCGTAAGACAAACACAACATCCATGCCTGACCGGGATTCGAACCCGGACCCCGTTCGGACGAATGATCAGAGGCCAGCGCCTTAGACCACTGCGCCACCGGGGCGGCCTACACCTCTTCGTACACGTCGCACGTGGACTTTTGATGATGAGCTTCTCACTGACTCTGGATTTTGTGCCGCAGTAAACCAATTTCTGCCCGATAGGCGATCTCTTTTAGACTTTGCACCGAGTGTTCTGCATCTTTGGTTGAAGGTTAAGAGTGATCTGCAGTTTTTTGTTCGCAATTACTCCTTTACTGTATGCACCGAACGTTTACAGAAGATTGCCAATCTACGAGGTCATCTATCAATTCTGACTCTGACAGACCCTATGTACACCGTGTATCAAAGTGATCACTCTGCACTTCTTAAACCATTAGCACAGCAGGCTGTCCGGTGGATGCGCTGGCGTCATATCTCATCGTCTGCGCAGTCATATGAATACTTTGCTAAAATGGAGTCTTAGAAGCGAGCCTCATCCTCCATACGACATCTCCACCTCGCTGATGGTACCGTTACTGATGATCAATCCATCATGTGTTCCCATGTTCGGAATGCCTTTGTTGACATGTACCGAGCGGTACTGCAGAATACTGATCTTTCTTCTTCCTCGCTTCTTTCTAATCTCCCTCAGTCCCAGCTCACCTTTGCTCTTTCTTACAATCGGACTTTTCTCCTTCTGAACTCCGAGAGGCGTTCGCGTCTTTTAACCCGCATGCTTCTCCAGGACCTGACGGTCTTCTACTTTCCTTTTACCGTTCTTTCTTTCCGTCCTTACTACCCTTTCTCTCCATGTATTTCTCTTGTGCTCTTCCTTCTTCTGCGTTACCGCTGGGCTTCACTGTAGCACATATTGCTCTCCTGCCTAAAAAGGGAGACCTTTTGGACTTGATGAATTGGTGCCCCATTTCAATTCTCAACTTAGATTATAAATTCTACACTAAATTACATTCTCTCCGACTAAATACTGTCCTTCCTTTTCTTGTTTCTCCCGACCAGTCATACACCGTGCCTGGTCGGTCCATTAATAATAATACCACTTTTCTAATTCTTCTTACCTTCCTTGCTCGTAAATTTTCTGAACCTTTGGCACTCCTTAATAACGATCAAAAATCTGCCTTTGATATCGTTTCTCACGATTATCTCTGTACTGTTCTTGCTTCTTTTGGTTTCCCTCCATCTTTCGTTTCTATACTTCTCAGTTTCTACCGGGGTGCCCGTCTTCACGTTCGGACGTCCTTCTTTTTGACGGGGGCTGTGCCTTTCCAACGTGGGATCCGGCAGGGTTGTCCCCTTTCGGGACAACTCTTTGCCTTGGCCTTTGAGCCCTTTCTTCTTGCAGCGAAACGATCCCTTCTCTCTGCTATGCCACCCACAGTCACAAGCACTAGGCATCACTGCTGTGTATATAATGCGTATGTCGATGATGCTACGTTCTTCTTGCGTTACTAACATCTCTTTCATGTGTTATATCAAGTTTATCGATCCTATGCGGACTTATCTGGTGCTACTCTTAATGCTGCAAAAAGCACCGGCTTATGGTGTTGGTCGCCGGTGGGCCGCACTGATGCCCCATGAGGTGCGGTGTGGTCCTCTTCGACTCAGAAAATCCTTAGTACTTATATCGGGCATCCGTTTACGGCAGAAGCTGCTTCGTGGGATGCTTTAAGCCCACGTCTTCACCGCACGGTGGGATTTTGTTAATCCACGCACTCGTACACTTCCCACCATCAGCGTGCTGCCATTGTACATCGCTATCTCTTGCCACTTTGTTTCTTTACCTGGTCTTCTACTGTACTGCCTACGTATCGTCTTGATCATGTCAAAAGTCTATGTACATCGATGATTTGGACCACAAAGCACTGGGTTGCGGCGGCGACGCTCAATCTTTCACAGGAGCACGGAGGCATCAATTTACCAGATGTGCGCATATATCATCGTGCTCACCGACTTGTTTCCTTTCTTCGGATCTTGGTTGCTCCCACTCCGTCCCTTTCTTCTACCCTTGATGTTATTCTCTCTCTTCACGATCCATCTTTCTCCTTTATCTCAAGATGGATTCCTTCTCTTCATATTCCATTAATTTTCCTTCTGTTCTTTCTGAAGCTCTGACGGCCGCCCCGGTGGCGCAGTAGTCTAAGGCGATGGCCTCTGATCATTCGTCCGAAAGGGGTCCGGGTTCGGATCCCGGTGAGGCATGGATATTGTGTTTGTCTTACGGCACTGGCTCTCTCCCTTCCCTGGAACCAGTGGCCCTAAATTAGGGACGGGTGACTGCTTATAGCCCATTGAGTTGCTCACGGTGGTCGTTAAACCTCCAATCACAAAAAAAGAAGCTCTGACGTTCCTCCGCGCTCTTCCTCTTTCCCGGGCCCCTCTGACCACCACCCTTGATCTCTTGGATGAACCTCTTTTCTTTTCAACCCTCGTCCATTCCTCCCGACAGCCTTTTTTTCTTTTGCCTTCCTGGATCCGTTCTGCTATACTAACTGTTCGCACACTCGTTAATCCCGACTTGACCTGGAAACCCCTTACCTCCTTATTTTCCGATCCTTCACCTTCCCATGCTACTGATTATGCTCTTCTCCGCTCTTCCCTAGGCTTTCTTTATCCATCTCTCGTCAGTTCTCATGGCCTCGTCTCTGTCCTTGGTCCCAGTCTCCCTATTAATTTTTTTCTCTCTATTAGAGGTGTTTCTGTCCTTATTCTCTCAGTTTCCACTGTTTCCTTTTACCGTTTCTTTCGTACACCTACCGCAGCTCCGCACCTAATCTCTGCTGTTCCTTCTTCCCTCTCTCAGGCCATCTGGTCTGCCTCTTTTTCTCCTCTTTCTGCACCGTTGGAATGTAACATTCACTGGCGATATCTTCACCACCGGCTTCCTGTGCCTCTTCTTCTATCCCGTATGTCTCTCCTTTCTTCTTCCATTTGCCCATTTTGTGAGTCCATAGGAGATTTCGACCATATGTACTGGCATTGTCCCATCCTGATTCCTGTTTTGCATTGTGTATTTCGTTTCGTGAACCATCTCACTTCTCGCAATCTACCTTTTCTCGCCTATTCCTGGTTGCTTTTAACGAAGCACCCTCCATCTCGTTTGCCGGACGTTTGCGCCTTTCTTTTTGTTTTGGTGAAACAAGCAATATATATCTATCATCTTTATCTCCGGAATGCCGCAGACTCTGCTAATCCACTTATTGCGAGTGACACAATCCTCACTTATTTTCGCAGCCACTTAACAGCTCGCCTGCGCCTCGAATATGCAGAAGCACAATCAACTAATTCCTTAGCACGGTTTCGTCAGGTCTGGGCGCAGGATGCCGGTTGGTTCCGGATTGATGGTAACACCATTAGTCTATCGTTTTAACTACTTAGTGCTCCTTGCACATTGGAAAGTGAGGAGTTTCCTTTGTTCTGTAGCCTTTTGTTTGCTGTTTCTGCCTCGCATTGTCGTAATTATTCTGCTACCTTTAAATTGCGTTAAGAGGATCATTATTTTGGAGCTTGACTACTGTGCCCTTTTATTTCTCCTCCTGACACAGGTTACCCACCATGTGTTGTTCTGTTATGGTGGTGTTCTCATGAGTTTGAGGACTCTTGTTTCGAATGCGTTGAACGACGTGTTCTAACCTTATCATTGCTTTTCTGTGTATGTGCTCTGTAGTAAATTTGTGATGGTGCTGTAATCCCGAGCAATTTGTATTGTATCTTGGTACTGTGCTGAACCATTGACTTGCCTCAGTATTACTATGTTCTGTTGTACAATGTGCTAATGGAGGAATTATTATGTTTATATGATTACTGTTTATAAATTGTGCATTTTCTGGATGACTTGCTTGTGCCATGGAAATCGGCTGACTCCTACGTTTCTCACTATGACATAACCCAGGGTTTGTTATGAGAATTTATTTGCTCCTTTCCTAGTACTTCTGTCTTGTTGTTTGTCTCTATACCGTATTGTTGCATTTTGCTTATTTCTTTAGTGTTATCATTACTTTGTTTTTCATGTACTGTTCTAACGCTGTTTTTGTTTTTGATTATGTTGCGTAATGTGCAAACTTTCAGTGCATTGTACAGCAGAGGAGTTTTCTTAGTGCCCACATGTTTTATCTGTTAATCACTTGCACAGCTCTTTTTGCATGTGACATTTTTTGATTTTTCTGGTGTTTTGAGATTTGCACATGTGTTTCGTTTTTTATAGTGTACAAGTTTGTTGTTTCTTCCCTGTGGTTTTGCATTGTGTTTTTTATAAGTTGATTACCTATGTCGACCATTATGTTTTCCTGTAACATTTGCACCATGTTTTGGTCTATTCATGAGATATTGTTGGCAATGTATCGCCACTTAAATCTTTTAACTTTATGGTTTTTTCCAGAGGCTAGTTTTGCTCTGACATATGTCGTTCTCATATATTGTTATCAAAATCCTCCTTGAGGTACCCTATGTGTTCTTATTCCTTTAGCTTAATGTTTTGATTTGTATGTGTACCATTGTAGATACTGTGATAGTTTCTCACCCGTTTTAACTTTCTGGTTTATTTCCGGAGGGGTCATGCTCCGGCATTTGTAATTGTTCATGTTTGTTCTTAAGTTATTTCTCATGTTTTATGAACGTGTATGATTCTGTCATGCTTTCAGACCAATAAAGATTGTTTGAACTACAGCCAAAGACATTATGAACAACAATTTATGTCGGCCGTTATGTTGTATCCATGTCTAAAACAGTACCTGACCCAAACCTGACAATATTTATTTTTATGAGAACTATTTAAAGCACGATTTCCAACACACACGCAAGCAGCATATGCTCAGGAATAGCTTTCACTCCTCGCTAATGGGGCTAAGAATGTTATCCGTACTATAGTAATTTTGCCTTTTGCCGCTAGAGGGAGAGCCCTGGTTAAACCTCCATAAAAAATCCCTGGTTAAACCTCCAATAAAAAAAAGCCCTGGTTAAACCTTCAATATTTTTTTTGTGACGAACTTAGGCTGCACATGGTCCGATGTCTGAGTCTTCTCCCTGCGGCATTGTACCTTACTACCTTTCCTATTCCTAATCAGTTTTGCTTGCTTCGAATGCCTTGTTCAATCTGCAGACCCAGAGTAACCCTCCTCTTTTTGGCTACAACAAACCCTGGGTTAGGGTCTGACTTAGTCAGCACCCAACCTAAAAAAACAGCATCTTCCCAGCCAAGGCCGGGATCTGTTGATCCTGAGGTGAAGCCCAGTTGCTCTGGGAACACCTCTCAGGCTAAGGCGGAGGAAGTTGTTTCGCAAAAGCAAACAAGACATCTGGAGGCAGCAGGTAATACCGAGTTGCCAAAAGAGTCTGTGGTTGCTAGTAAGGCTGGTAACAGCAAGGAAGGGTTGCGACTTAGCAAGATTGTTAAGTGCAACATCAAAAGGAAGCTAGCAAGGCAGATGAAGGGTCAAACTGACAAGAAGTCGAGTTCAGTGGGACCCACACCTGTAGATACTTCTCCGCCGGTGGTGGACAAGAAAAGCCAGAGGCAGAGATCTGTTCTCTCTGCCCCTTCTCCAGATATGAGGAAGTCGACCAAAAGAAGTAGGGACGAGTCTCGTCCCAGCACTTATTGTGAGGCTGTCTCCACTGTTAGGATAGCCATCGTGAAGGAAAACTTCCCGAACGAGTGGCTTGATGACAGTGAGGTTGGGACGATTCAGGAAGAGCTTTTGAGGCGGGTGGATGGTTCTCAAGTATGAGAGCCTCTACCGCGCATCAAGAGCTTTTCCCTGAACTCTGGAGATCTTGTTCACCTTTGTGAGAACGAGGGAACATGGCAATGGCTAACATCAGCCTTTGAAAAAAATGATAAGGTTTTGAGGGGCACTGGGCTCAAGGTGATGAGGGCCAGTGATCTTCCAAAACCGATCAATGTTGCCTTTAGGACAGGGGATATTTGGACCAAGGATCCAAACGTCCTCTGCAGGAGGTTGTGTGCCTACAACAGCAGTTTGCATACAAACCACTGGAAGGTGTTGGATCGGGTACAAGATCCTAAGGCCGTCAGGTGGATTTTCCAGGTAGACAGGGAATCGGCTAAAGCCATTGCTGAAACCAGGTTCACTGCCTACACTGGGGTAAATTAGGGTAAATTTAAAGTACTACATGACCCTCAGGGCCCTAGAACTTCAAAGGAGGACACAGAAATGGAAGAGCCTCATTCTGCAGTTGTGGAGCCAGAAACAACTGCATTGTCTTCCCCTGGCTATGGTCTGGAAGCAGGGAAGGACTCAGGTCCAGTTGTGGGTTGGAGGGAGACTGAGGAGGTGGATGTGATCTGCCTGGGTGGTGTCCACGAAGGTGTGGAACTGGCTTTCAGCACCCACCGGATGGATTCTGACGCGGCTGATCCTTCTACCACTTAGTCTCCATGCCTATCTCACAATGGAGAACTGCATGAAATGTATCCAGATCAACCTTCACCATAGTCGGTCTGCATCTGCTGCTTTGTGCTGCAGACTGGCTGCGGAGGATGTTGATCTGGCTTTCATTCAAGAGCCATGGATACATGATGGGAAGATCCTGGGCTTACAAGGAGCAGGCTTTACCGTCTTCTATAATACATCAAGTAGGAGACCAAGGACTTGTATACTATTGAGCAAAAGACATCATGCGATGCCACTTCCTAAGTTTACCACAGGTGACACAACCGTGATTAAACTTTTTACGTCATCTGATGGTGGCTGAGAAGAGCTGTTTGCCGTCTCTGCATACTTACCATTTGATGAACCTGAACCACCTCCTTCTCAGGAGGTAAGAGACATTGTCCACCTCTGTGAGTCAGGTGAATGACGCCTCATCATCTGCTGTGATGCCAATGCTTACCATATAATGTGGGGGAGCAGCGGCTGCAACAGACGAGGGGACAACCTTTTGGAATATTTGGTAAGTACTAAACTTTATATTCTTAATCGAGGCAATGAGCCCACTTGTATTGTTTCGAGGCAGTGAGCCCACTTGTATTGTTTATTCTTAATGAGCCCACTTGTATTGTTTAATAGAAGTGAAGTCATTGACCTCCCCTCTGTAGTGCTAGCATGTTTGACCGCAATATTAAATGGCATGTATCTAGTGAACCTTCATTGTCTGATCATAGATATATTTGCTTTTCAGTTGCCGATGTAAGACAACAGCTGGTGCAAGTCAGAAATCCCAGAGGGACCAATTGGATTGGCTTCAGGGAAGATCTGGCGGCACATATTGGAGGCATGGAATTTAACATGCGCTCGGTGTTAGATTTCGAGTTAGCCGTTGACCAGTTGCAACGGTCTATTCTCGAATCTTACCACCAAAACTGTCAGGCCAAGACTGCTAGCTTACCAAGGCAAGTTCCTTGGTGGAATAAACAGCTTAACTGTCTTAGAGGCAAAACGAGAAGGCTTTTTAACAAAGCCAAACGTACTGGTGAGTGGACGGTATATAAGACTACCCTCACACAGTACAACAAAGCAATTAGAGAGGCAAAAAGAGCCCCTTGGACAGATTTCTGTGGAAGTATTTCAGATACTCCCAGTACTGCCAGATTTATGAAAATCATGGCTAAGGACAATGCAAATTGCCTGAACACCATCAAATTGGTTGATGGGAGCTTCATAAAAACTGGTAAAGAAACACTAACAGAAATGCTAGGTGTACACTTTCCAGATTCAAGTATAATTGACCCCACTGGCATACGCACAGTTGGCCTTGAGCACCGACGTGCAAAAAAGGAGGACTGGAGGATTGCCAGGGTGGTGGTCAATTATTCTAGGATTAAGTGGTCCATTAATTCTTTTGAACCATTTAAATCACCTGGCTGTGATGGAATTGTTCCTATCTTGATGCGGCAAACACTGGAGGTAATTACTCCACTCTTGTGCAAAATTTATTGGGCCTGCCTTGCTCTTGGTTATATACCAAGTGCTTGGAGACAGGCTAAGGTAATATCTATTCCCAAGCCAGGTAAGTCAAATTACCAAGAGGCAAAGGCCTTTAGACCTATTAGTCTAACATCTTTCTTTCTCAAGGCTCTTGAGAGGATGGTGGATAGGCATATTAGAGAGGTGGTTTTACTCCCTAAACGCCTCTCAAAATTCCAGTTTTCCTATCAACAAGGCAAATCAACAGAAGCAGCTCTCCATGGCCTTTTGTGTTGCCTGGAGAAGGCACTGGATTTTCAGGAGGTGGCATTAGCCACTTTCCTTGATATTGAAGGTGCCTTTGACAGGGTCTCTACTGAGACCATTGTGGGAGCTGTGGAAAGACATGGTGTTGGTAGAACCTGTTGTCAATGGATTAAGGCCATGCTCACAAGCAGAACGGTCGTGGCCTCGTTACTCGGGGAGACTCTGTCGGTCTCCAGTGGCCGGGGCTGCCCTCAGGGAGGAGTTTTCTCTCCCCTGTTTTAGTGCCTGGTGGTGGGTGAAATGCTAGGGATCCAGGATGGGTCTGGTTGCGACTGTTTTGGCTATGCTGAGGACGTGGCCATAATTGTCAAGGGAAAATTCCCTAAAACAGTCTCGAGCGTAATGCAAAGAATACTGGGACTTGTTGAGGATTGGTGCAGGAAGGTTGGTCTATCAGTAAACCCTGACAAAACCACCCTTGTGCCTTTCACTAGAAAAAGAAATCTTGGAGACCTTGGGGATATTGCTCTCTTTGGGAAAACAGTTCCTCTCAATACACAGGTTAAGTACCTGGGAGTCATTTTGGACGGAGGCTTAACCTGGAATAGCACCTAGATTACTGTATTGCCGGAGCCAAGAAAGTGTTCTGGTCATGTAGATGTGCTATTGGCAAATCCTGGGGTCACAACCCGAAGACCTTGAACTGGATATATACTATGGTCCCTTATGGCTCAACGGTGTGGTGGCGCAGAGTTAACCTCTGCACGGTGCAGGCTGAACTTAGCAAGTTACAAAGGCTGGCCTGCATAGGTATATCAGGAGCAATGAGAACTACTCCAACAGCTGCATTAGAGTTGCTTCTTGATATTCTGCCAGTTCACCCTCACCATTATGGGGGCATATAGATTATGCTGCAATGGCATGTTGAGACCCTCGTTGTAAGTTGGCAGCCATACCAAGCCTATTCAGGAGTATTTTTGTAAGGAGCCCATCTTTCAAATGGAAGCCGACAACATGCTAGTAAAATATCATTTTGATAAAGCATTCAGTGTGAACTTTCCCAGTCGCAGTCAATGGGAAACGTCCTTTGTCCCTGGGTGCAGCGGTGAAACTGTTTTAGTTTACTGATGGCTCCAGGACAAACGTAGGAGTTGGAACAAGGGAATATTGCCTATCCAGAGGCTATGGTTCATGCCAAAGCCTTGGAAGGCATGCTACCGTGTTCCAAGCTGATGTGTATGCTATTCTAGCATGCGCCTCCGAATGTCTGATCAAAGGGTATCACAATGTGCGTATCCAGATTTGTTCAGACAGCCAGGCGGCTTTACTGGCACTTTGTCAGTGCCGCATTTCATCCAAAATTGTTTGGAACTGCCTCCAAACCCTAACTGAACTGGCAAACCGGAACAAAGTGCAACTGTTCTGGGTTCCAGGACATAGGGGTTTTGAAGGTAATGAGAAAGCTGACGTTCTTGCTAAAGAGGGGGCAGTGCAGGCTTTTTATGGTCCTGTCGGAAGAGCAACAACTCACGAAGAGAAAAAATAAATAAAATCCGAGCAGCTGTGAAAACTGTTTCTGATAGAGGGCACTGTCGCTCCGTGGGAATGGAGAGGAGAAAAAATCGTGTGATTTGAACTCGGAAAGGAGAACTCGTGTGTTTTGAACTAGATGGAGCTGAACAGGAAAAATACCGCCGGCGTGATTTATGTTACTTGTCCTGTTTAGTATGTGTGCGTTCGGTCATCTGTGTAGTGTAAAATATACATGTGTATGTTAGATGTTCATTTGAGGCTCTTGTCAATCATTTCAACTGCTGCGTTCTTTCTCATTTCCTTTGGATATATTGGCCTCAACACACTGCACCCAAGAACCGTTGTTCAAAAATTGAATGGCAGGTAAGAAGTCTTTTGTCTTCAATACTGTGCATTCTTGATTGATTTGAACGCGACACATTACATATGGCATACCTGCCGGGATTTTGAGTTGAGGTATTTTGAACATATAGCACAGAATTCGCAACCGAGAGAATTATTCCGTTTGTTGACATTCTGATATATTGTTTCGAACGAAAAGATGGCCGAAGAAATTAGGGCTAGATTGAGACAGAAACGCGGCGTGATGAAAACTTCCGTTACCAAAATTATTAAGCGATTGGAAGCGGAACTTAAACTAACTGATGCGTATATAGATAATCTTGAAGAACTTTTAGAACATCTTAATGAAAAATCAACAGAACTAAAATTAATTGATTCCGAACTGGAAAATGTTTTAGACCCAGGGGACTTGCAGTCTGAGTTAGAAAGTGCTGAAGAATATCGTGAGAAAATAACTACATGGAGATATAAAGCGTCCAAACGAGTTCATATATTAAGGCAAAATGTTGTGAATAACGGCGTGTCTCTTGGTGAGAGCCCCGAGCTACATGAATCGAAAATAGAACGAGTGAGGGACTCTGTGACTATAAAACTGCCAAAGCTATCTATTTCCAAGTTTTATGGGGATGTGAGTCAATGGCTTACATTTTGGAATTCTTTTGAATCGGCAATTCATAAGAATGATTCTTTGAACAAAGTGGATAAATTTAATTATCTTAAAGCTCACTTAGGAGGTACGGCTATAAACGCTGTACAAGGATTTGCTATCACGCCGGAAAATTACGACATTGCTGTAAACACGTTAGAAGAGCGATTTAGGAGAAAAGATTTGTTAATAAATGCACATATGAGTAACTTGCTTGATCTTCCCCCTCTCAGGAATTCCGGTGATATCGGAACATTTCGAAAGTTGTTTGATAATGTTCAAACGCAAATAAGAAGTTTAGAGTCGCTGGGAGTTTTGTCAGACACGTATGGAAATCTTATGTGTCCGATGCTGTTCAAAGTGCTCCCCGCTGATCTGATCTTAGAATTCAACAAATTACCAATGCCAGTTATGACATCAAAGATTTGATTGAATTTTTGAGGAAGGAACTGACCTCTAGGGAGCGTACTTCTGCTAGTGTTTCGGTCACCAGAGACTGGCACAACAGTTTTCCAGCCACCTTTGCTCCTCGGTCAGGTGACTGTGGCCGGAAGTTCTCACGTGACTCGAGAGAAAAAGGAAAGACACGGGCAGCAGCTGAGCTATTCAGCACTGAACTGAAAGAAAAGAAAAAACTCGTTTGTGTTTTTTGTGATAAGCCGCACGCAAACTCTGAGTGCAAAGAAACTCGAAATCTGTCTCTGGAGGAAAGAAAATCAATTCTGTTAAAAAGGGGATGCTGTTTCAGGTGTCTTAAACCAGGACACGTTTCCCGTTCTTGTAAGGCAAAAATTACCTGCTCACACTGTGGTAATAGACATCTATCTATTATATGTTTTCATAAACACGAAAAGAATGATAATAAACCAGAAAATAATAAAGAAAATGATAGAGCTCTGGAACCCAGTGTTTTGACTAACAATTCCTGTTTCAAGGAGGTGTATTTACAGACTTTAATAGTTTGTATTAAGGAGAATGATACCAGTCGTTATGTACGAGGGATTATTGATACAGGTAGCTCGAGATCATATGTAAGTGAATTTGTCGCTAAAGTACTAAAGTTGAAATGCAAAGGTGAAGAAAAAGCCGTTCATGGACTTTTTGGAGGAATAGAAAAAAGTGAAAAACACAAAAGATATTCGATTCAATTAAGCAATATTGACGGCGATTATATTTGCGAAATAGAGGTGATGGATCAAAAAAGAATCTGTGCTTTTAATTCGAAGTTAGAGGACTCTAAATGCATAAAAGAACTGACAAGTCGTGGAGTTTTCATGAGCGATATTTCCATAAATGAACATGACTGTCTGTATGAGAAAGATGCAAAAGAAATTCATTTTCTGATAGGAGCTGACTTCGCAGGGAAGTTATTTACAGGTGAAATTGAGCACCTTTCCAATGGATTGGTGGCAGTAAACACACGTCTGGGATGGACGTTTATGGGAAAAACAGATGAAAAAGAAGCCAGTAAATCTAATGTCCTTATCTCTCTCCACGTTGGCGATTTAAACCTTTCTGATTTGTGGAGACTTGATACTTTGGGGATTCTTGATCCAGTGAAAAGATCGCGAGAAAGGAGCTCGAAGACGCTGCGAAAGATCATTTTATTCGTAATGTTTCAAGAGACGAGGAAGGAAGATATATGGTTTGTTTGCCATGGATTCAAGATCACCCTCCTCTGTCGGACTTCAGGGAGATAGCAGTTAAAAGATTGAAGGGCTGTGTTAAATCCTTAGAACGGACTAAGAAGTTAGATGCTTATGAAGATGTTTTCCGGGAGTGGCTGAAGAAGGGCATTATAGAAGAAGTTAAATCTCTTGAGCAGAATGTGAAAACTGAGCATTTTTTACCACATCATCCTGTTCTCAAGGAGAACTCAACGACCAAAGTGAGACCTGTCTTTGATGGCTCGGCAAGAGGGAAGAATTTTCCCTCCATTAACGATTGTCTGGAAAAGGGACCGAATGTTGTAGAACTTATACCCTCGATTATAAACAGATTTCGGATGGGAAAAATTGGGGTAACTGCCGACATAAAGAAAGCTTTCTTACAGATTGGACTTCAGGAGCATGATAGACCATTTTTGAGGTTCCTGTGGTGGACGGTAAGGAAGAAAATCTTAAAACCTTCGAGCACCGAAGAGTTGTTTTCGGAATTTCTTCGAGCCCTTTCCTGCTGGAAGCAACAATGGAACTTCACCTGAAGAACGCGCCGGATCATCTGCAGGAAACGGCGAAAAGCTCCTGAGGTCGTTTTATGTTGACAATTGTGTTTGTAGTGTGAATAGCAGAGAGGAGCTTGAAAAGTTCATTTTTGAGTCACGAAGTATCCTCAGCGCAGCCAAATTCGATTTGCGAGGGTGGGAGCATGCTCCTGCGTCGTCAGAAGTGGAGGATGAAGATGGAGATGAAAGGAAGGTCTCAGTGCTGGGATTAAGTTGGACACTGAGTTCAGATGAGCTGTCTATTGACATGAAGGGGCTCTCTAGCGATGAAAAGTTCCCATTGACAAACGAGAGATCCTCTCAGTCGTCCATCGAGTATTCGACCCCATTGGATTCACGTGCCCATCAGTCACACTGGGGCCAAAGGTTTTGCTGCAAGAATGTTGGAAGAACGGGATCACTTGGGACTCTAAGTTGCCTCCGACTATATCTAGAAAATTTGAACGTTGGAAGACGCAATTGGAAGGCTTGAGTGGTGTGTTGATACCACGATGCATACTTAAGGATGCTTCAGCCAATTCGGAGGTATCTTTACATTTGTTCTGTGATGCAAGCAAGATAGCTTTTGCTACTTGTATTTTTGTCCGATGTCAAAATGATCGGTCCACGACGTGTCAGCTAATACAAGCAAGTTGTAGAGTCGCCCCTTTGAAATTACCTTCTGTACCCAGGATGGAACTCTTAGCCTGCACTATTGGAGCTAGGTTAGCAGAAACGACGAAATCAGACTTGGGGCTGGAGAACGTGCCTACGTACTATTGGTCTGATTCTGTGAATGTGTTATACTGGATAAAAAGAAATGAAAATTGGGCAACCTTCGTTTACAATCGTGTTCAAGAAATTCGGCGGCTAACAGACCAAGAAGACTGGAGGCACATTGCCGGGTCTATGAATCCTGCGGATCTCCCTTCGAGAGGTTGTACAGTGAAAGAGTTGAAAAATTCTCGTTGGTGGGAAGGTCCGGAGTGGCTAAGATTACCGTGTGATGAATGGCCAGCCTCAGAAGCGCTTCCAAATTTGGAGGTTGTGAATTCAGAAAGGCGAAAAACTATTGTGTCTGCTACTAACACAGAAATTGAGAAGGTTTTTGAATATTCTACGAAGATCTCCTCGTATAGCAGAATAATCAGAGTCATGGCGTGGATTTTTCGTTTTTACAGGAATGCAAAGGCCTAACGAACTGAAAGATGTTTCGGTGAGTTAAGTGTAGAGCAAGTCGAAAAGGCCGAAATGGTAATGTTGAAAGAAGTCCAAAGACAGAGTTTTGGCGAAAATAGAGAAACTTCTCTGAAAACCTTCATCGACGTAGAAGGGCTGCTTCGAGTCAATACGAGAATCACAATGAGAAAGGACTCGGAGGTATTTCGTCATCCAGTAGTACTGCCTTCTTAATATCACATAGTGAAAAATTAATTCGGGAAAAACATATTGTACAAGGCCATGCTGCTCTGCAGGTCCTAATCTCGACTCTGCGTGAACGTTATTGGATAATAAAGTGTAGAAAGACGGTACGGCAAGTTATTAAAGAATGTGTCAGATGCAAAAGGTATACTGCTCTTCCTTTGGAACCACTTAGTGCGCCTCTTCCTGAAGATAGAGTTAGAGATGCCCTTGTCTTCGAAGTAGTTGGCATCGACTTATGTGGACTTTTTTTTTAAATAATGAAAACAGTTGGATTGTACCGTTCACCTGTGCAGTTTACCGAGCGGTTCATCTAGAGCTGGTAACTTCTCTGTCGACCGAAGGATTTCTTCTGGCACTTAGAAGATTTATTGCACGCAGAGGACGTCCAACAACCATTTATTCCGACAATGGAACAAACTTAGTGGGAGCAGCTAAGAACTTGAAATCCATTCATTGGGACAGAGTACAAAGGGCCGCCCCGGTGGCGCAGTGGTCTAAGGCGTTGGCCTCTGATCATTCGTCCGTAAGGGGTCCGGGTTCAAATCCCGGTCAGGCATGGATGTTGTGTTTGTCTTACAGCACTGGCTCTCTCCCTTCCCTGGAACCAGTGACCCTAAATTAGGGACGGGCGACTGCTTATAGCCCATTGAGTTGCTCACGGTGGTCGTTAAACCTCCAATCAAAAAAAAAAAAAAAAAAAAAAAGTACAAAGGATTGCTACGGCGGAAAAAATGCAATGGAAGTTCATTCCACTCTCTGCCCCTTGGTGGGGAGGATTCTGGGAAAGGATGATAGGCACGTTGAAGACTGCGCTCAGAAAGGTATTGGGTAAAGCCAGTCTACAGTACGAAGAACTGTACACGATTCTCTGCGATGCGGAAGGTGTGATTAATTCGAGACCGCTAACATACTTTTCTGTGGACAGTGATGACCTCGTTGCCCTCAAACCGGCTATGTTTTTGCAAAAGATCAAAAGATAGGAGTTACCGACCTGGATTTGATTGACACCGAAAGACTAAACAAGCGATTTAGCTTTAGGCAGAGGATTCGGCAGGATCTCAGAAAACGCTTCAGAGTCGAATATCTGGGACATCTCAGAGAATTTTCAATGGCTCAAAGGAGATCCAACATTGCGGAAGGGGACGTGGTCTTAGTGGGTGACGATAAGACTAAGAGACTCAATTGGCTTTTGGCCAAGGTGCAGAAACTCATTCCGGGCAAGGACGGTGAAGTCCGTATTGTTGCCGCCCCGGTGGCGCAGTGGTCTAAGGCGTTGGCCTCTGATCATTCGTCCGTAAGGGGTCCGGGTTCGAATCCCGGTCAAGGCATGGATGTTGTGTTTGTCTTACGGCACTGACTCTCTCCCTTTCCTGGAACCAGTGACCCTAAATTAGGGACGGGCGACTGCTTATAGCCCATTGAGTTGCTCACGGTGGTCGTTAAACCTCCAATCAAAAAAAAAAAAAGAAGTCCGTGTTGCGGAAGTTAAGACAAAAACAGGATCCTTATTTAGACCAGCGAAGAGACTTTATCTTCTTGAGATTCTTCAAGTCCCTGAGCCTCTTGCAGTATCGAGTGACGTCGAAAGTGGACCTACTTCCAGAGACATTTTACATGACCCAGTGTTGTCAGAAAAGCAAGAAGAAGCGATGGGTGGTGGAGACGTGCGATCCCAATATGGAGGGATCATAAAGCCAGTGCGGCGACTGAACTCATAACGTTTTATGTGTTTGAGTTTCGTGATATGATCCCGAAGCTCAAAGGTGGGAGGATGTCGGAAGAGCAACAACTCACGAAGAGAAAAAGTAAATAAAAATCCGAGCAGCTGTGAAAACTGTTTCTGATAGAGGGCGCTGTCGCTCCGTGGGAAGGGAGAGGAGAAAAAAATCGTGTGATTTGAAGTCGGAAAGGAGAACTCGTGTGTTTTGAACAAGATGGAACTAAACAGGAAAAATACCGACGGTGACGGTATGTTTTATGTTACTTATCTTTTTTAGTATGTGTGCGTTCGGTCATCTGTGTAGTGTAAAATATAAATGTGTATGTTAGATGTTCATTTGAGGCTCTTGTCAACCATTTCAACTGTTGCGTTCTTTCTTATTTCCTTTGGATATATCGACCTCAACCCACGGCACCCAAGAACCGTCGTTCAAATATTGAAGGGCAGGTAAGAAGTCTTTTTTTTTTTCAATACTGTGCATTCCTGATTGATTTGAACGGCGACACATTACAGTCCAGAGCCTGCATTAGGGCTCGCCTCTGGTGTGGCCAAAGGACTAACTAAAAGACTGCTGAGGACTAAGCAGCTTGACCTCTGGCATGCTACCAGGGGTCAGAGGCAGGCAAAGGAACTTAGTCAAGAACCCTTGCCTTATAGGGCTAAGGAACTCCTTAAAGCCGCCCCGGTGGCGCAGTGGTCTAAGGCGCTGGCCTGTGATCATTCGTCCGTAAGGGGTCCGGGTTCGAATCCCGGTGAGGCATGGATGTTGTGTTTGTCTTACGGCACTGGCTCTCTCCCTTCCCTGGAACCAGTGACCCTAAATTAGGGACGGGCGACTGCTTATAGCCCATTGAGTTGCTCACGGTGGTCGTTAAACCTCCACTCAAAAAAAAAAAAAAAAAGAACTCCTTAAACTGCCAAAAAAGGATATTTGACTGATTGTTGGTCTACTTACAGAACACTGTCGTCTTAATAGGTACCTTAATTTGATTGGGGTGAAAGAGGATCCACATTGTAGAGGATGCCATCTAGAAGAGGAGCCTTCCTTGCATTTTCTTTGTGACTGTTACTTTTTTGCTGCACTCAGGCTTGAACACTTTGGTACTCACAACTTGAGACCAAGTGATCTCTCTTTAGTACCAGTTAAGAGCATTATTGCTTTTGCTCGTGCATCTGGTCTCTTTCGAGATTGGGGCTGGGGATGCACAATAGACCTTAGGTCGCGGTGCTGGTTCAAGTACCCTCCCCCCATTGGTACAAGTAACAAGTAACCCTCCTCTTTTATGTCATGTCATTCAATTAGGCCCTCCGTTACATGATCTCACCGTTAAACACAGTAAAAATTACCGCAAGTCGTAGAGGCCATTTTCACTCTTAAATGAAAAATAAATATAAATGCCAGTTGTTATACGAGTATATAATATACATAAAAAATAATTGCACGAATAAATATATACAAATTCCGTGAAATATTTTTTTTAATCTTAACAATTGGCTCACCCTTCTTCCTGCACTAACTTTTGGGACAAGTTGACGTTCATGTTTTACGTAAAGTGAAAATGACGAAGCTTCTACCCGTAACTGAGCCGAGGGGTTTTGTCCTTTCTGAACTTCAGGATTAAATATTTGTTAGGTGGTTTGTAATTGTTGTTTATTATGGCAGCCGAAAAGTTAAAAGTCCATGCCGCCGAACCAGAAGAGGAGGAAGAAGTAGATTTAATTGATCCCATGGACGCATTACGGGAAGAATGCGCCCAGAAGAAGGAATGTGCAGAATTACAAGAAAAGTTAACAGAGTGCACCAATCGAGTCACCAGCCGCAAGAATACTACAGAAACGTGCACGGAAGAATTACTAGATTTTCTGCATTGTAGGGAGCACTGCCTGTCGAAGACGCTATTTCAGAAACTAAAATAATCGTTTCAATGTCTGACGTTTCCTAGGTAAGTACATAATGCGTCTTCGAAGTGAAAAGTGGTTTTCAATGTAAATTAACATGACTCGTTCTTCAGCAATTTAATAGGTTTTCCGGGCATAAACTTATAAAATCTAATACCGCAGCAAAGTATTTGGGCCATTTATGTGCGTGGAAGGCTGACAAATGCCCTGGTGGCTTTTGATCATTCGTCCGAAATGGGTCCGGGTTCGAATCCCAGTGAGGCGTGGATGTTGTGTTTGTTTATGGCATTGGCTCTCTCCCTTCCCTGGAACCAGTGGCCTTAAATTAGGGACGAGCAACTGCTTATACTCCATTGAGTTGGTCAGGGGCGCACCCAGTATTTGAAGGGGGGGGTTCTCTGCAAGTAAAAATGCTTAAGTGATGTGACTGTTATAATAAATGTTTTGATCTGTGAAAGAATTTAATATATTGCATTCATGAATTATCCAGCTGCAAATGGTGTTTTCATTGGTTTTACTTTTAATAAGAATACATATTTCAGAAAAGGAGTGAACCACAAATGTAATTATTTTATGTATTGCTATATTATAGCTTCAGAGAATGTATTTTAAAAGAAATTCTATAATGCGTGATTTCAGCAATTACAAAAATCGAAATTCACCAATTAGGAAAATTGGGGAACAGTTAAAGGGTTAGGAATATCTTATGTCCCACACCACACCAATGGTGTCTGAATCATATTACAAAACACTTTGCCTCATGGGGAGGAGGAGGGTCCAGACCTGGGGACCCCGTTGAGTGCATTCTTGATGGTGTTTGTTAAATATCCAAGTAAAAAAAAATACATTGGCTGTGTGTCTTCCCTGGAGACAATGACCCTAAATTAGGGACAGGTAAAGGCTTATATCCCTTTGAAGAAGTGCAAATTCTGGTTAAATTTCAACACAAAAATGACAAAAAACTTCCCACAGGCAAGCAGGTTGCAGCTGGGTGCGTCCTAGTTGAACAAAAAATAATTTTGAAAGCAAGTGGATGCAATAATAGTCGCCCAAGTGACAGAGGCATCGGTCTTTGGCTCAAGTCCTAGATGAGTCATTGGTGGTGAGTGTCCTATGGCCTTCCTGGAACCAGAAGCCTCAATTTAGGAATGGGTCACTGCTTGTAGTGATAATTAGCTGTTCAACACCAAAACAAAAGGTGTTGACAAATAATACTTTTATATGTCCAAGGTTTTGAACTCCATGTAAGTTATGTTATCAAACACACAATGATGTAAACTCAGAATAACCACCATTAAAGGCCCTGAATTTGGGATAGGCGACTGCTTATAACCCATAGAGTTGCTTATGGTTGCTGTTAAACAAACCAACCACCATTAGAGGTCATTGGGTGGGAGGGGGAGGGGGTGTTCCTGCTCTCTGCTGCCAGAGTGGGAGAATGTAGACGTATGCGGATAGTTTCCAAATTATTAGCAGATTTTTCAGGTAGTTTGTGCTCACAGATTAAAGAAAATAAAAATGTTATTTATAGCAATCAAAACACTTACTCTAGGCACTCAGGTTAATGTACTTAATTATATTTTAACTTAAAGAATGTTCAATTATTTTTCACATATTTTGAGTTCTTTTGTTTTTACTAACTTTTCTGGCCTCAAGATTTTATCAAGGCCTGTTCTCAATGCATAGGAATTGTATCAAAAGTTTTGTTTACACAAAAAGAATTTAAATTTTATTGCTAGGTTCCTCTTACATCTGCCAGCTATTAAATTAAAATATTTTCCTTATGTATTTTGTACATAAGGAAACACAGTGGACACACTGTGAACAAACACAGTGGACACACTGTGTTTGAATTAAGTTGTTGAAAATGCTATATATAATTTTCGAAGGTATATTAATTGAACTGTTTTTCTGGATATAAACATTGCTTTTAGTCTCTTGTTTTTATGAAGTTCGTAGTCCAATATTTTGCCATAAAGGTCCATTTCACACATGTTGGTGCACATTCAATTGTAATGTACTTATTTTGTTCTCATTAGAATCGGCAATGTTCTAACAATTATTTATTGTTTTATTAATTTTTCTTTCAATTATCTTATTCTATTGTTATTGTGGCTTATGCTTCATGAGTTTGCAGCAAGTTTTCAGTTTCAATGGTTGTGTAAAGCAGATACATTTTACTTTTATACTACTATGTCTACTGCTTAGTGGACAATTACATGTTCTGTCATCTTATTTTTTTGGTCTTTTTTGGTACCCTGATTCTCTTGAACCCTTTTAAGTGGCCGATGTCCTTGAAACAAATGGTACCCAAAATTTTCTGTGCTCCATGAATAGAAATGTTAAGGTGGACGTACGTCTAGTGATTTTGCTTCCTGTACTTCCAATGGGCAAACTTCTGTACACATTTTCTTCATAATTAATGCATTCTCAAGGATGAAAATTTGAACACTGATTAAAATAACTTCATATTATAACTTGGAATACTTAATATTTTTTAAAACATAACCATAATTAAGCAATCCAACATTTGTCTACTGACATCAATGTACATGTCACGCCATCTTTTTTCTGGTCTCAACACCACCAATGGAAAAGTTATTGATTTTTAATATAATTATGGTTATATTTTAGAAAATATTAAGTATTCCAAGTTATAATATGAAGTTATTTTAACCAATGTTCAAATTTTCATCCTTGGGAACACATCAATTGTGAAAACAATGTGTACAGAAGTTTGCCCATTGGAAGTATAGGAAGCAAAATCACTAGACGTCCACCTTAACGTAGTGGCCAGTTTTTTGGAAGGGGGAGGTCGTCTTCTGTCTGGGGACGGTATTTTGTGTCTCAAAACTTCTGAAAAGGGAAAAACATAATGAAACATTCTCCCGTAATCGTAATTTTTTTCTTGTGATGTTGCCTCTCCCTAATATGTTGTTAAACATCATTTTATTGCACAAATGTTTGTAATTCAGCTTGAAACTGTAACCAACAATTTGTGAGATCGTTAGTTTGACGGTGCAAAAATTTCCCTGTAATCTTTCAGGCATGAGATTCTTCCGCGAATTTGAGGAATTCCACCATTTCCTTTATCGTTTAAGTCATTCTCGAGATCGAAACACAAATGAAGAGAAACTTGGGGGAGGGGGGGGGGGGCTTTCGTCGGAGGACAGAATTCCATCCTTACGAAGCTCATAAACGGAAGATTGACGGAGTGAAGATTTTTTCCGTAATTGTGATTTTGTTTTCCTCGTGATGTTCCTTATGTCCAGTTATTGTTGTTAAATGTAATTTTATTCCATAAATATTTGTATTTCAACTTGAAAAGGGGGTTCCAAAAACGGAAGTAACAGAGCGAAGATTTCTTATGTAACCCCATTTTTTCCCCCTTTGCTCTGTTATTACTCTCCTATGTTGTTGTTAAATGCATAAGTGTTTGCATTTAAGCTTGACAAGGGAGGGGAAATTTTGATAAACAGAATTTACAAAGTTGGAAAACTTGTAAGAATTTGTTTATTGTGTTAAATAAGAAAAAGTATTCATATTCTCAAAAGTACATTATTTATCTAAAATAGTTAGCTTTGATATCATGCACCTCAGGCTAAAAATTCTTTCAGCATGACAGTTAAAATTATTTTCATCAGAGGGCATAAAATAAGAATTGATACAATAAAGAAATGGGGAAAAAAAAAGTTATCAACAGAAAGAAAAATTAAGCGATGGATGCTGTGCAGCTGCAGAGTCAACAAAAGGTAGACTGAAAGTAGTCTGCATTCTTGTTGTGCATTTTGATTTTTCACCAAGTTAAAAAGTTTGTTGGCATCATGTATGCAGTACTGACCATAAACCTGTCATCATGGTAAATGCACCCTTATAGCCCTTTATTCTCTTCAAGGCACAATGGGGAAAGGCTAGTTCTCCTAGACATGGACATCCTGTCACTGGGTAGGAACAAGTGATTCAAACATCTCCCTCTATTGCTATAGCCCCTCTAACAGATAATCAGAAAGGATTAGTATCAGTCATCTCTCTAAATAACTGAATACCAAATGCTAAGACCACTTTAAATATCAAAGTTAGGGAAAAAGCAACGCTTTTTGACGTTCACCGATTCCAGCCACGTTCAGCCCACTTCCTGGGCGACAAATATACACTGACGGGAAAAAAAAATCCCAACACCAAGAAGGGGTTGTGTTAGATAAACAACAGTTGGTAGGCGGTGAGAGTACATCTGTAAGATGACGTCTATGCAAATTTCGCGCTCGGCGCATATGTGTGGCGATAGTAGCGCCCCTCGGAACATGCAAAGCAGGTTTGCTGTAAATACACGCTGTAACATTCATGAGCGTTAGTTATCGTTGAGATTCGACGTAGTGTGTTGATTTTAGTCAAGAATGCCTTTAAGAAGATGAAGAAGCCATTATTAACAGCTCACGGAGTTTGAACGAGGTTGTGTAATAGGGCTACGAGAAGGTGGATTTTCTTTCCCCAATATTGCAGAATGACTTGGCAAGAAAGTAGCCACTGTGCATGATTGTTGGCAGCGGTGGTCAAGGGAAGGTACTGCCTCAAGAAGACCGGGTTCCGGCTGGCCACGTGGCACTACTGAGAGGGAAGACCGCCGTGTACGGCGTATGGCCATGGTGCATCGTACCGCGTCTGCGGCAACAATTCGAGCTGCAGTTGCCACCACAGTGACACAACTGTTACTAATCGGTTACTTGAACGACAGCTCCGAGCCAGGTGCCCTGTAGCGTGCATTCCACTCGCTCCAAACCACTGCTGTTTGCGATGTCAGTGGTGTCAAGCTAGAGCTCATTGAAGGACGGAGTGGAGATCTGTTGTGTTTTCTGATGAAAGCCGGTTCTGCCTGGGTGCCAGTGATGGCCGTGTGTTGGTTAGAAGGAGGCCAGGTGAGCGCCTGCAACCAACCTGTCTGCGGCCGAGACACACTGGACCTACACCTGGAGTTATGGTCTGGGGAGCAATTTCCTATGACAGCAGGAGCACTCTCGTGGTTATCCCACACACCCTGACGGCACAGTTGTACGTCGGTCTGGGGATTCAACCTGTTGTGCTGCCATTCATGAACAGCATTCCAGGGGGTGTTTTCCAACAGGATAACGCTCGCCCGCATACCGCTGTTGTAACCCAACATGCTCTACAGAGTGTGGACATGTTGCCGTGGCCTGCTAGATCACCAGATCTTTCACCAATCGAGCACGTATGAAACATCCCTGGATGACAACTCCAGCATCACCCCCCAACCAGCATTAACCGTCCCTGTATTGACTGACCAAGTGCAACAGGCATGGAACTCCATCCCACAAACTGACATCCAGCACCTGTACGACACAATGCATGAACGTTTGCGTGCTTGCATTCAACATTCTGGCGGTTACACCGGTTATTAATGTACCAGCATTTCACATTTAAAATGGCTCTTCTCGCGCTTACATTAAGCTGTGATCTTGAAACCTTAATCGATTAAATATGTTACCTATACAAATGTATTGCCGCCATTTCATTCCTCTACGACTATTTTTTCGTGGTGTTGGGATTTTTTTTTTTTCCGTCAGTGTATTTGAGTTGATTTCTGCCCATTTTGCTAACCTCAAGTTAACTCATTAAAGATGTTTTGCAGTGTGATGCATTTCATATATCACTACTGATATAATGTTATGTACTTGTGTAGAAGCCAAACTCAGATTTTGATGGCAGAGTTATCAGAGACAAGTTTCTGACTAATTTTCTGTGCTGCTCCCAGATTCAAGGCATGGGTGGTGTATTGTTATGACACTGGCTCTCCTTTCCCTGAAGCCATTGGCTCGAAATTAGAGACTGGGGACTACTTATAGCTATCAGATTTTAACACAGGGATAGAAAAAAACTCTGTTATCAGGCATCAGCTCCTTTTCTTCAGGATCCAGCACATTTTTTGAGAGAAGGAGAAAACCACAATCGATCTAAGCAGAAACACACATACAGAATTGTGACCAACAGTCAAAATTAATTTCTTAGATATTGTTCTATAATTCAGTGCAACGTCTGCAACTAAAACTAGGGAACATATTAAACACATGTATTAATAGTTGCACTTCCAAATAGGTTTTCATTTCAGAAAGTTCAGCTTTGTCATGTGTGTATGACATTCAATAAAACCAGTAATTAATAAATAAATCCACTTACGAGCACCCAACTCGAAATCAGTGCCATAGCTACCGACGTCTGTGATGCTTACTCTGCAATGTGCACCTTGGGTTGTACTGCAGAACTTCTGCTTGAATTGCTACTGCCAATATTGCTGCAGAATGCATAATTGTGCAGGCAGCAGTGCTAAAAATACAAGGGTTGTCCCAAAACAACTGAGAATGTTTTTATAAAAAAAAAAATACACTGACGGAAAAAAAAAAAAATCCCAACACCACAAAAAAATAGTTGTAATGGATTGAAATGGCGGCAATACATTTGTATAGGTAACATATTTAATCGATTAAGGTTTCAAGATCACAGCTTATTGTAAGCGCGAGAAGAGCCATTTTAAATGTGAAATGCTGGTACATTAATAACCGGTGTAACCGCCAGAATGTTGACTGCAAGCACGCAAACGTTCGTGCATTGTGTCGTACAGGTGCTGGATGCCAGTTTGTGGGATGGAGGTCCATGCCTGTTGCACTTGGTCAGTCAATACAGAAACGGTTAATGCTGGTTGGGGATGACGCTGGAGTTGTCGTCCAATGATGTCCCATACGTGCTCGATTGGTGAAAGATCTGGTGATCTAGCAGGCCACGGCAACATGTTGACACTTTGTCGAGCATGTTGGGTTAAAACAGCGGTATGCGGGCGGGCGTTATCCTGTTGGAAAACACCCCTGGAATGCTCTTCATGAATGGCAGCACAACAGGTTGAATCACCAGACCGACATACAACTGTGCCATCAGGGTGTGTGGGATAACCACGAGAGTGCTCCTACTGTCATAGGAAATTGCTCCCCAGACCATAACTCCAGGTGTAGGTCCAGTGTGTCTCGGCCGCAGGCGCTCACCTGGCCTCCTTCTAACCAACAAACGGCCATCACTGGCACCCAGGCAGAACCGGCTTTCATCAGAAAACAACAGATCTCCACTCCGTCCTCCAATGAGCTGTAGCTTGACACCACTGACGTCGCAAACGGCAGTGGTTTGGAGTAAGTGGAATGCACGCTACAGGGCGTCTGGCTCGGAGCTGTCCTTCAAGTAACCAATTTGTAACAGTTCGTTGTGTCACTGTGGTGGCAACTGCAGGTCGGATTGCTGCCGCAGACGCAGTACGATGCGCCACGGCTATACGCCGTACACGGCGGTCTTCCCTCTCAGTAGTGCCACGTGGCCTGCCGGAACCCGGTCTTCTTGAGGCAGTACCTTCCCTTGACCACCGCTGCCAACAATCGTGAACAGTGGCTACATTCCTGCCAAGTCGTTCTGCAATATTGCTAGCGCCACACGTATGCACCGAGCGCGAAATTTGCATAGACGTCATCTTAAAGCTGTACTCTCACCACCTACCAACTGTCGTTTATCTAACACAAACCCCTTCTTGGTGTTGGGATTTTTTTTCCGTCAGTGTATATAAAACAAACCACATATCACTAAGCTGTTCTCTGAAATTCAGCTTAGGTTAGCTCTGCAAAGAAATACAAATTGCCAGATACATTTTTAACTGGTTATTTACTTACTGTTGCCACTAAAAAGACAAAAAAATATGCGTACTTTAATTAAAAATATGCGTACTTTAATTATCAAGAAAGTGGTCATCTTTTTTGAAATACTGTCTATTGCATCAAATACACGTGTCGTAACGTTCCTCCCACTTTTTGAATGTCTTCTGAAATTGTTTAGTGCTGTTGAAGCACCTCTATGCAGCTGTGATAAGACAACCAGAAGTCACATGGTGACAAGTCTAGACTATATGCAGGTTGGGGCATCAACTTAGTTTTCATTTTGTCCAAATAAAAAAGGACAGAAGCAGACACGTGCGGCTTTACATTGGGCTGCACATGAAAAGCAATGGGAAACCCAAGTTGAACAAATTTGTTTCATGCCTAAATGCTTGGTTAAAAAAAATTCTGTGAATTGGTGATTTTGAAATGTGAACAATATCTTTGATATCTCTAATTGATAGGCATCTGTCTTCCTGTATAATAACACCTATTGTATTGATGTTTACCTCTGTAACACTTGTTCAAGATCTTCCTCTATGTGTGATTAAAGCCGCCAACTCACGACCATCCATAAAGTCTTTATGCCATTTGTAAATTGTTGATTTTCCTAGACATTCATCTTTATAAGCCTCTTGCATAAGATGGAAAGTCTTTCTAACATTGGAAACCATACAAAATCTTTCAAGCTTCTTGTTACAATGTGCTTTACTCTCCCACCATGCCATCAACAGCCCCAAAATGGGTAAAAGCACACATCAAATACATTTGTTTAAACTGGCTTACCCTTCATCTGAAGAAATAAAGACAATTTCCTCAAATTTCTGGCAGTGTTCTCTCTTCAAACATGTATTGCACACTTATCATATGACAAGAAATTTGACACTGTGGCTGTTGAATGAATGCCATTTTCTTCCAAACACACACAGTGTAACGAATTACCTGATTATTTGACCAATATGCAGGCTGAATCTCAATTTTAGATAGTGTTGTGTAGTTTTCTGCAAAATCAACTTGAACTTAGGATTCATTTGCCTCAACAGTATGCTTCTCTGCCTTGAAAGACTGCTTGTTTTCTCATAAGTATGCTGAAGTCAGTTCTCAAAGGTCAGCAAAACAAGTTTGAAAAGCACGATCTGTAGCGCACACAGTTCTGTAGCTCCAAGCAGCACTATGGTAGGACCCCTGGGTGTGCCCATAGCTTTGGCTTTTCACTGGATTGTGAATGTATGGCCTTACCGCTAATCAAGGGTAACCTGCAAGTGTTGGCATATCAAATGCCTGAATGAGGTTTTGGAATGGAACAAGCTTTCCATAATGGTGGGTGCCTTCAGCTCCAAATAGTCTGTCGGACCTCCTTTTTTTTTTTTTTTTTTGTGCTACTGGCTCGTATGTGCATTTATTTATCTGACTATCGATATGTCAGGTAATCATGTGACCTTTGAAAATACAGTGAAACCTGTTTTGGCAGTCACTCAAATTTTGCAGTCACCTGTCAAAGCGGGTAGTTTTGCCTGGCACAGATATTATCACCAACAGAAACATAAATAAGCAGGTGTTGATCCGGGTGGCATTTGATACCGCTCAGTATCTTCACGAAAATATTTTTAGTTCAAATGGTATCTTCAAAAATATTTTGAACTGTGATGGTATCTTCACTTTCTGTAAAATTTTATCTTAACAAAAGTATTTTGGTGTAAGAGCATCTTGAATATCATCATGCTTAAAATGTGCTCCCCCCCCCCCCCCCCCATTATAAACTACTTTCAGTAAAGCGGTCTGTGACGGATGCCTATCAATCACTGCGTCATCACTACCAGCAGCTGAGGTGACACTCGCTGAAAGGAACCCCAAAGCATTATGGGACCCAGGCCTCCACAAATTGAAGAAAAACTGGTAGCCAGCAAAAGTTTTCAGTGGCCAGCCCCATTTTTCAAGTACAGAACATATTTGAGCCCCCCCCCCCAGAGAATCGCTGTTCATGCGATTCTTCCAGCATAAATAGTGCAGGACTAGGCTTAACTTTCATTGACTGGACTGTTTTTCGTTTTGTTTTTACTGTTACAAACGTATCCAAAAAAGTTTTACAGAAATCAGTCTACAGAATTTATTTATTTTCAGTCCCTTTTGTAAAATGCAAAAGGAACAGGTCTCGGGTGCAGATATGAAACACCTGCATAATTTTCCCTAAATTCCCGAAAGCATTATTAAAAAAAAATCTGATGGAAGGAAAAATCGCATAAACATGAAGTTATTTTTTCACTGACTGAGGATTTGTTATAGTTCAATAGCACAGATTTTTTTTAGCTGTAGCTCATTGCATGGCAGAAAAGATATACTAATAAAACTGCTGAAACCATAGTTTCTAGTGGCAAACATATTTGTGGACCCCTAGTTATAAGTATAAATTACTGTAATGCTTTTATATAAATTACATGCATTTATGTGGAAATCAGAAATTATATAAAAGTAGACCACTGTTTCAGTAAGTGATCATAGAATGTTTCCAATATGCTGAATAAATGTTAATAAGAAATTGTGCAACAATATACATAACTTGAAATGTTTGTGTCCAAAGTTACATTTTTCATATTCTCACATTAACTAAAAAAGTACTGCATACTGATCAGGACTGAATACAATTCTGTAAGAAAAGCGGGTGATGGTCTGGTCTCATCTCATGAATTTTTAGGGCACATTTTATTAACTGTGCATTTTCGAAAAAGCATAAGTTTTTATTGTATTGATTGAGAAAGAGTAATTGCTAATATAGTAATATGGACGGTGAATTCAAGTGTTGCATTTGGTAACTTCAAATGTTCACAGTTAATAGGGATTTTGATAAAATGTCCATAGGAATTTGTCACATAATCAAGGTTCAAGAAACTGTAAATGAAAATTGCATTAACACATTCTCAAATGTTTGTGCAGTAGTAGTATGCCTTATGAAGGACATCCCACTAGGGAAAAAAAATAATTTCTCTTAACAGTGTATTTCTGATGTAGTTCTTCAAATTATGTGTTTCCTAATTTTTCCTTCTTAACTACTGGCATATGTCCTTGTGTGTGTGTCTAGATTTTTATGGATCCAAAGAACCACCTGTCAATAGCTTTCTGTGGTTTATAGTCTTTAAGTGGAGGGCCATTCAAGTGAATCATCATGAGATCATTTAAAGTTGATGCTTCCATGGATGTTCTGTTGTTGGTTTTTTATCAAATTCATGTGACTGAAACCATGTTCACATGATGCAGTACATGTTGGTAGAACTGCAACAATTTCTAGTAGGTGGCCAAGAACTGGAAATCTCTCTTGGTTAGATAGTGTTTTTTGGAGCAAATCTGCAAACCTCGCCCTAAAACTTTAAATTCATACCACTTACTCATTAGACTTCATTTTAGTTTCCCCATGAGGTTTCATTATAGAAGGAAAGATGTTTTTGAAAGTGCTTGGCAAGAACTTCAATTTCATTTTTCCCAAAATCTTCCAGGTTTTCTTCTGGCCAGACAAAGGTGTCAAACACTGAAGAAGCTTTTTGTTAAAGTAGTCAGACTCTAAAAATCGTTCCTGAAGGTACCTTATCCCATCGCTGATCCTTTTGTTCTTGTCTGACTCAGCTGTTACTGCCAATGTAAGTTGAATGCCCAAGTAGTTTCCACTGATAGTTGTCACATTTGTGAACTGGCTTTCATATGATGCAGGCCTAGATTCCCAGTTCTTAAGTTCATTTAGTGATCTTTTACTGTGTAGCTTAATTTGGCTTAAAAGTAACTGCTCTTTTTGAAAAATCAATGAAACTTCTTTAAATATTAGCAAAAAATCCAGGAAAAAGTGCAGCATTGCAACAAATCTGAAACTTTTCATTTTTTTTACAGTTCCTCTGGTTACAGCAGCATCACCCCCTTCTCATTTGATACATCTTCTAAAGGAGCTATAACTACATTATAATTCTTTACTAATGCAGTAAGAGCACCTACTTTACTTGAAACCCACCGGAACTGTGTGTGGATACTGAAATTTCAGAATCTTTCACTCCAGAATTTTAGCAATACTGTTTAACTGTCCCATTCGTTTAGGCGAGTTCCGGTAAAACTTGTATAGCTTTTTGAGAACAGTGTCTAATTCATCTAGATATTTAATATTTTTTATTGAGCTCGGAACACTCAAATTTAATTTGTGAGCAACACAGGGTTGGGAAACAACATCTGGGATGCTTCTCTTTATTTTTGTAGTTAGCCCATTTTCTTTCCCAATCATGTTTGCTGTGCCATCTGTTCCAAGCCCGACCAACCACGTCCTTCTAACCAACTAATTCCTAAATTTCTCATTTCTTCATCCAAGACCTTGTAGTAGTACCCTTCAGTAGTAGATGACTGAAGAGGTACTATTGACAGGAACACTTCTTTCACTTTCTTGTCTTTGACATAGCGAATATAAATAAGTAACTCTTCTACTGTAGACTTATCACTTGATGCATCAAGAAGGATAGTTGCATGGTTACACTGTTTAACTTCTGCAATTAGTGCTTGCCTAACCTCATCTGCAATATGTGATATGAACTCTTTACACCTCATATCATTTTGATATTGTTCAAGACTCGCATTTACATCAAATTTATTTAATAACACAATCAGATTGTCCCCGCACAGGGATAACTGGTGTTCCAGTTATTTGGGGAGCGGCGCCCCCACGACCTGAGCTAACCATGTGATGGATAATTTTTTTCATTTCATTTTGTACGATTATGTAACCGAAGGGACAGCTGTTCATCCAGCTGCTGGGGGGGGGGGAGGGGGCGTCCCCACGGCCCGAGCCGACATGTACTAGATGTGAATTTTCACATTTTTGTTTTTTCACTTGACACGCTCCCGCCTCAGTTGTAGGTAGCTGAGGTTGTGATTATGCGCCAGCTCTGGATTTTAGTTTATCCTTTTCTTTTCTGTCTTCTGCATTTTATGCTCCCTTCTTTGTTTTTCCAAGCTGGTTAGCTAGACCTACCTGCACGTTTGCCGTGTGCTGTGACCCATAAGGTGGAAAAGGGGATGCTGGAGGCTGAGGTTTCTGGAGGCCTGGGTGTTGTGTCGCCAGTAACCAACGCTCCTCTTTGCTCCCTGCTTCGTCCTAAACGGGCGGCTAAGAACTAACCCACTCCTAGTCTATGAGGTCTGTGGCCGAGTGGTGTCCAGACCTCTTACGGCTTGTCGTCTCGTACGGCAGGGTGAGCCTGGGGATAGGGTGGGCATGCCAAAGGGGTGTTCCCAGGCATGGGAAAGTCTGGGTGCTCGCCGAGCGCATGTCTGCCCTATCAACTTGCTATATCCGCTTGCTATCCCTAGAGTCTTGTCCTGCGTCCACTTGGGCTTGCTGACCTCCGGCTCTCCCCTGTTGGGCTCGGTAGTGGGTGGGGACGTCGGCGGATGAATCCTTTTTTTTTTTTTTTTTTTCATGGCTCTCAATGAAATTTCCCACGAACCCAAAAGTAAAAGAGGTATGGAGGAAGGTTCAGGTCCTTCCGCCAAAAAATTTGTCGCTGACGTTTCCAATGCTAGATTCTTTTTTGTGCACTCATTGGACCCTTCAAAGCCTTTGAGTGCCAAAAGTCCATTTTGGATTCATAAAGCACTTCAATCAATCGCAAGCTCTCCTAAGAGTGTCAAGAAGCTCCAGTCTGGAGATCTTCTTTTGAGATGTCTACTGTGGCCTACAGTTCCACACTTATCAACACCAGCATGCTGCTTGAGACTCCAGTCAAAATAACACCACACAGTTACCTAAATTCATCTCAAGGTGTTGTCTCCTCTCGGCATCTTATTGAATGTACTGAGGATGAACTTCTCGAAGAACTGAGAAGCCAACATGTTATGGCTCTGTGGCGTATTTCTTTCAGGAGGAATGGGCAGTTTGTCCCATCCTGGAACATTATCTTGACTTTCAACAGCCCTTCCCTGCCTACATCCATCAAGGCAGGGTATCTCCACCTCGAGGTACGACCGTGCATTCCTAACCCGTTGAGATGTTTTAGGTGCCAGTTGTACGGCCACTCTCAGCAGTCATGTAGGAGTACTCCTAGGTGTGGACGCTGTGGTGCCACAGAGCATCTACTTTCAGAATGTGTGGCCAAGGCCGAGTTTTGTGTGAACTGCAAGGGTTCACACCCAGCATCAGCCAAAGATTGTCCCAAGTGGAAGGAGGAGAAGGAAATCCAAAGGCTCAAAACGGTGGAAAACATTTCCTATCCTGAGGCCAGAAGAAGAGTAGTTCCTGTTACATCTGATCGGCGATCATACTCTTCAGTGGTAGTTGCCAAATCTACGGTTGCCATTCGGATCCCCCTAAATGTCCATACAATGTAGACGAAATCATCGCAGCCGGACTGGAGGCACTCCAGTCGTGAGCTAGGGGTCTGAAAGCAGCACCCGCCACTTCACCGAAGCAGAGTCACTCCAACACCAGCAAGGGAACTCAGGCCACTTCTTATGGCAAAAACACCAAGGTCAAGGATAAGAAGAGCGTTTCTTCTCCTCCAAAGTCTCAGCCAAACAATCAACGGCGAGCGAATCCCGCCAAGACACTTGCGACAAAGCATTCACCAATCTTGGCCCCTGGCCACCACCACCCCCTCCCAAATCTGGGGGAACACTCATCAGAGGAAATGGAGGCTGACCAAGTTTAACCATTTCCTCTTTCATTTCATTTTTACCCATGGGTTCAATAATTCAGTGGAAGTGCCGAGGTTTTCGCCCCAGTTTTGATGACGTGAAACATCTGCTTTATTTGTACTCTCCGGTGTGCCTTTGTCTCCAGGAGACAAAGCTTAAACCATCGGACCTGCTTTCAGTTCGAGGCTACTGTGCATTTCGGACAGATAACTCGTCTAGAAATATAGCCTGTGGGGGTGTCGCTATTCTCGTCCCTCACAGGATTCCGGTATCTTCTGTCGCGGTTTCCACAACTGTGCAGGCCGTGGCGGTTCGTATTTCTATGCCTGTGCCTTTTACTGTTTACAGTGTCTATCTGCAACCGGATGAGGATGTTCGCGTCTCTGTTCTGGAGAGCTTGATTGATCAGCTGCCTTCACCCTTCCTTCTTTTAGGTGACTTTAATGCACATCATCCTTTGTGGGGTAGTGTCAGCACCAGCGCGAGAGGTCGTCACATAGTCTCTTCTGTGCTCGGCCTCTGTGTGCCTTTTAAACACCGGTGCTGACACTTACTTCCATGAGCCGACAAGATCCTTCAGTGCGATCGATTTGACCTTGGGTTCACCATCGATTATTGCTGACTGGTCGTGGACGGTGTGTAAGGATCTCCACGGGAGCGCCGGCTTCCCCATCGTCCTCTGGCACCATGCAAACGTGCCATCTTCTGCCTCCCGCTCACCTCGATGGAGGTTGGATCGTGCCAGATGGGAGGTCTTCACATCGTCCGCGGTGATATCTTCTGACATGGTGACCCAAGAGTCAATCGACGCAGCTGTACTTGAAGTCACAACTTGTATTCTTCAGGCAGCTGATCTTTCTATTCCAAAAACATCTACGAAGCTCCCCAGAATTCTGAAACCTTGGTGGAACCCTGAATGCGCAGCGGCTAGGAGAGCTCAACATAAGGCCTGGTCTACTTTTCGGCGTTATCCAACTGAGGCTAATCTCGTTGCTTTTAAACGTGCTAAATCCTATGCTCGGTTGGTGCGTCGACGTAGCAAGAGGGAGTCTTGGTTCCAGTATGTATCATCTCTTACCTCACGTGCCAATTCGAAAACTGTGTGGGAAAGGATTCATAAGATCCGGGGTAACTACAGTTCACAGATTGCCATTCTCGAGAGTAACGGCTGCACATATGCTGAAGTCGGGGAGATTGCAGATTGTTTGGGGGAGCGTTTGCCTCCATTTCGAGTGATCTGGCGTATCCGTCCTCCTTTCACAGGATTCAATCCACTGCGGAACGCCAGAGAATCTCTTTTGCGCCGTATACCGACACTGGTTATAACTCCCCCTTCAGCATGTGTGAACTTCGGGTGGCTCTGCATCGGCCCGGTGCTACTTCTGTCGGTCCCGATGACATCCACTACTACATGCTCCGTCATCTCTCGCAGTCGTCTCTCGAGAACCTTTTAATCTTATACAATCGCATCTGGTTAGAACACAGTTTCCCGGAGTCTTGGCGAAAGGCTTTTGTTCTATCTTTTCCGAAGCCTGGCGAGGATCCTAAGTCTCCCTCTAGTTATCGTCCAATTGCTCTCACTAGCTGTCTGTGTAAAGTTCTCGAACGCATATTTAACTCATGATTAATTCATTTTTTAGAACATCAATTACTTTCACCATCACAAAGCGGTTTTCGGCATCATCGTTCACCTCACGATCATCTCCTGCACCTTGAGACATCTGCGCGAGGCGTTCCTGCGTAAGCAGCACCTGGTTTCTGTATTCTTTGACATCGAGAAAGCCTATGATCGTGCGTGGCGGCACGGAATTATCTGTGACCTCCACGCATGCGGATTGCGAGGAAATCTTCCAACATTTATTGTAAATTTTCTTCGCAATCGGGTGTTCCAGGTGCGCCTGGGTACGACGCTATCGGCAACATTCCATCAAGAACAAGGCGTTCCTCAAGGTTGCATTTTATCTGTCACATTGTTCATCCTGCGCATTGTCTCCTCACAAATCTTCCTTCTGCGGTTTCGGCTACTGTGTATGTCGATGACTTGCACATCTTCTGCTCGTCATCGAGCATGCGTTTTATTGAAAGGCAGTTGCAGTCTGCAATTAATCAGATTTTTAAAGCGGCGAATAGCAATGGTTTCGTTCTTTCTCCCGACAAGACAGCGTGTGTTTATTTCTGCCGGAGACCAAGTTCCTTGGACTGACCGTCGACCGTGCGCTTACGTTCTGTGCGCACATTCGGCGGCTCAAGATTTCCTGTCTGCGTGCTCTTTCTATTCTAAAAATCCTTTAGAGAGTTTCGTGGGGCGCAGACAGGATCTCTTTGTTTCTCATTTACCACTCCTTAATTCGGTCGAAACTGGATTATGGCTGTATCGTGTATGGCTCGGCTTGTCCTTCCGTTCTCCGGTTTTTGGACGCTGTTCATCATCAGGCGCTGCGTCTTTGTACGGGAGCATTTCGAACATCTCCGATTCCCAGCCTTTACGCTGATGCGAACGAACCATCGCTTTAATTACGCCGTCTGCAGCTGTCTGTTCACTTTTACTTAAAACTTCGGTCTCTTCCAGACCATCCTTTGTACGGTGCAGTTTTCCATCCTCAGCATGCTCGTTTATTTGAGAACCAGCCCTCGTGCATTCCAACCTTTGGTCTTCGTATGGCGGCCGTAGCTCGTGATGCAGGGCTAGACTTGTCACTTGTTGCTGCGACCAGGGGCTTTGGGGATCCTCCATGGCTCCCACTACGTCTTTCGAAAATCCTCAACCCCTGCGTCAGTGTACCAGCAGCTCTTCGCTGAGCACCGTGCCCTCAATACTGAATACACTCCCATTTTCACTGATGGCTCCAAGATGCATGGAGTCGTTGGATCCGCAGCTGTCTGTGTTGATGACGTGTCAGTAGCGCGGATCCCAGCTGAGGCCACAGTGTTTTCGGCGGAGATGCATGCTGTGTATCTTACACTTCTTCATGTTCAGTCGAATTCTCATCATAGTGCTATGGTCTATACGGATTCCTAAAGTGTCCTGCAGTCTTTGACATCGCTGGACTATTGTAATCATCCTTTTCTTTTGAACATATGAAGGCTTCTTCGTTCCTTGCTCGAGGCCGGTGTCCAGATTCTATTCTGCTGGATTCCTGGGCATGTTGGAATCTCGGGTAACGGGTGTGCTGATGCGGCCGCTAGATCTGCTTCCTCTTTGGTCGTCACACCCTTGCCACTCTTTCATCGCGATTTTCGATTTCTTGTTCATGATCATATCAAACGAACGTGGCAGGGTCTGTGGGACCAACAGGTGGAAAATAAACTGCATCGTATAAAACCTATTCTTGAAATCTGGAACTCCTCATCTCGTCGGAACCGCAGGGAGGAAGTGGTGCTTGCGTGTCTCCGAATTGGGCATTGTCGTTTCACTCACCGCTTTTTGCTGTGTGACGACACTGCACCGATGTATGAGACGTGCAATTGCCGACTCGCTGTCATTCATCTTTTGTGTAGCTGTGTTAGTTTTCGTGGTGTACGTTTTCACTATTTTCATTCTCATTTGTTGACCGAGGACGCCGCTACTCTGCAGCGGGTCCTGGATGACCACTGCGATACTGTCGCTGTGTTTTCCTTTTAAAAGAAATTGACTTTTTTAAACGCATTTAGATTTTAGCTCTTCTATTATCCTCATTTTTCAGTTTTAATGAATCAGCCAAATTTTAAACATTGTATCATGTTTTTAATGCTGTTTGTTTCATTGCCTTTTCGCCCTTCCATCACTCTCATTTTTCACTTTTACTTAATCAGCCAGATTTTAAGTTTTCTACCATATTTTTAATACTGTTTGTCTGTCCTGTGTCTTGTCTTGTCCTGTGTCTTGTCTTGTGTTTGGCGCTCTTTGGCCAGGCATGGCCCTTGCGCCATAAAAACTAACCAACCAACCAAAAATCTGTAAATGGCATATTATATTTTGCCACATAATATGCAGTGTTCAAGAGCTTTTCAAGATGGTTAAACATTTTTTCATCCATCTTTTTGTGACACACTGCTAATGGTGTACACTCTGGTTTTTCTACAGCAAGATCATGCTCAATGCAGTTTCTGTGCATTTTTGATAGCTGGTGTATCTTAAAAGTCTAAATTTTGAAAGGCCACTGGAAACCACGAACAAATTTTGAGGTCATCTGAAATATTGGGATATTTTGAGCATATTCTGCATGAAGCTTTATCGTTTTCAAACACTAACCATGGAAATTATTCACACCATTTTTTTTTCTGAAATTTTATCTTGCCATCTTTCTTAATTTCACTTGTCTTTTGAGACAATCCAAGTTTGTTTTTCTGAGGCACTTGTTCAATTTGGTCTTTGTCATCATTTTGCGGAGTTCCAAATGCCGGTTGCTTCTGAAAAAATTAAAATACTCTTTTGTTCCATCATAAAAACAACTTGCATGAAAGAACCGTGCCTCGAAGTGAGCTTAGGAAGTCAAGCACTTTTAATTTGAAGCAAATAGCACCAAATATTTTTTAAGTTTCTTGAAGCTGGTTATAAATTTTTATTATCACAGTCGGAATCCTTCCAAAGCATCAGAACAGTTAAGTAACACGTTCTTCTCCATAAGCACTTGAGCAGCACGGAACCCGAAGTCTAGTGCGACAAAGATCTCACACCTGTGACCGGCATGGGTATTGGCATCCGAAGTCCAGTGGAACAAAAGATGGCACACCTGTGACTGGGAGGGAGATGGCACCAAAGAATGATGACTCTCAATCTCTTGTTCCTTCTGCTGTGTTACGACAGCGTTTTACGCCAAAAAAAAAAAAAAAAAAAAAAAAAAACAAAGATCTGCGCAAGTCTGTGTGCCTAAAAATAATAGAGTTGATAAAGGAAGTGAATTTCCTAATTGCATACCTGCCAACTAATTTTAGCAAAAATCTAGAAAACTGCTTAAAAGCATCCTGAAGATATTTCAAAAATCAAGAACAGAATATGGTGCAAAAGTCAATTCATGAGTGCATTATAAATACTTAAAAATTACGGAGAAAAGCAGATGGCTCAGAGATGGCTACCTGCGCTACGCGTAGTGGACTGAGGCTAAGTCTTTACAGCTGAAACTCTTTTAACTCGAAACAAAGCAACGACACAAGTTCCGATGATATCCCACTTCGGAAGACGGAGAGCTTTGGTTTAATTTAACAGTGCACAAAAAAAAGTACGGAGTTGTTTACAAAAATATCATGCACTCAGAAATTAAAGTGATAAAGCAAAGCTATTACATTTTTATGTAGAATTACGTAATCACTAAAACACTTTTCTTTACTGTAAACGAAGAAAAGAGAAAAGAGAATCTATACGGTTTATTTCTATATCGAACTCTCTTAACGTAATTATTTTTTTTACCTGTTAAGTAGGTCAAGAAAGTTGCTACTGGGACAGAAGTTCCTTTATCACAAATATTTTGTGTTATCTAGGAATGGGGGGGGGGGGGGCTACCCTTCCTAGATCGCGAAAGAGCACCACGATGACAAGCCTTTCCTCTCGGTCACGTGATTTGTGGTGGGGGATAGGCAGATAGGAGAGAGACTGCAATTCGTGCGGCCGCACGCACGCCTCTCTGTTTACTGATTTCCGTAAAAGATAAAAACACAACCATTCCAAAATTTGCTTTATTACATTAAAAAAAAATAATAACTACTAATTAAAACTGCTGAAAACATAGTCGCCAGCCAAAATATTTTGGTCGCCATTGGCTACCGCGTTTGTGGAGCTCTGATGGGGCCATATTCTTCCCCACTGGCAACTACACTTTACATGCTTTTTCAAGGATTAACTCAGGAGTAGGGATGGGCACATATATCAGTGAGATACATCGATGTTGTACATTGGTGGATTACTCATTCCTGAAATGTCCACGCATTGGTAGTATCGGTGGACATTTTTGATGTAGCAGTGAAAATGTCAATGTTTTGCTAAAATGCCAAAGAATTTGCATATTTTCCATCTGCAGAAGTAATGGGCACCAATGGGTAAAATCATTGTTCGATATATCAATGGAAACCTTGAAGTTTGTTTGATGTTTCAGCTCCTGTAACATCGAGGATAAGAACTCTACATTTGCTGATAAAATGGAACAAAACAGCAAAAAAATCGCTAATTCATGACAGGAATTCCCTTCTGTAACAGAAAGAGATTCATTTACTTCATGAAGAAAATATTATTTTACAGTTTCAAACATCGATTATTACATGCAAAACTTCGATGCTCGAGAACATTGGTGTTTTTTGCCCATCCCTACTAAGATTAATCTTTGCCATACCAGCCGGGATTCTGGGAAACATGGTATTTACAACTACAAGGAGAGGAGCATGATAGGGAGTTGCTGACAATTCACTTTATGGTGGATGGGGTTGTGACATGAGCAACTTTTGTTTTTCTTTCTTGTTGTTTTAGTTCTTTCCACCAGACTTAAAAATTTTTTGACTTTCCTGGTTTAATACAACCTGGAGTATTATTATTGTGGTGGTGATCTCAGCTGGAGCAATAATCAGAGTTGTATTAAAATAAAAAAAACTATCTGCATATACAATCATCAAAGCAGAACTTGCTGCAAACCCTAAAAGCATGAACCATCATTAGCAATAGAATAAGAATAATTAATTAATAAAAAAATAACTGAGTAATAAAACAATAATTACTGTCAGAATAATAATTTTAGAGGATTAAAATTACTCTAAACACAAAAATGGGTATATTTAAAGGCCTGGATCCACCCCTGATAACCTTTATTTAGCGGCCACCTGCAGGATGCAGAGACAGCCATTTTGGAACACACACAAAAGAATATATGTGCATTTCTTGGTCACCAACATGCTTGTTTAAGAAGTTCTAGAAAGAGTGAAAAGGCTGTGTGAGGTGCCTGTTTTTTTCTCTCTCTCTGTTACTACCCATCATTAGATCGTAAATGGTTGCTCAATGAGGTCTGTAAAGTTCTTAAAATAAATTTTGTTTGTAGACAGTATGGTTTTCCATTTAACTAGGATATGCGTGTTCCATTGTATGTTGTCCCAAATGAAGTATGACGCCCATAGAGGAAGGAGTTCACCCCCTCACCCAACAAACATGGCTTTCTCACAGAAGGTAGTATTGTTTAAGCAGGCTTGATGGTCCACTACAGATAGCAAAATAATGCATTGTTGACTTTAAGGAAGAGAGAAGAGTGGATGTGTGGAAGTGGTTTTAAAACTGAACCACAATTGTGCTGCAGTTGTGTTTAGCATCTCCTTACTTTCCATTTCCTCCTGAAAAAGGTGTGGTTAGGGCACCTGCATGACAAGGGCAAAAAAAAAAAAAAAAAAGAAGAGGAGGAAAACCACTTTATGATGGGGGCTGCATTAAAAAACATGGTAAGTTTATTTTCAAGTGGGAGAGGAAAAATATTTTGGCAAATTGAACCACTCCATTTGGCAGTCACCTGTCAGAACTACAGAATCGTGGATGACCTTGCTAGACAGATTTCTCTGTACTTCAAATTGTTGCAGAGTAGAACTAAGCCTGGTACAACTTGACCTGCAATTTTTTCCCCCTGGCTCCACTGTTCTTGAATTTATTATGGATGTTAGGACTTTAACATCTCATAGATATTTGGTAAAATCAAAAACCTGTCAATATTTTGATATTGGCTGTGTTCAAATGTGTGTGCACGCACATGTGCGACTGGACTGACGGAGACATTTACAACTTTAAAAGGAAAATGAGTTTGTAAAGAGAAATGCTTTTGCTTTCTTGACTCTGAATTTATTAATAAAAATTAAAAATGTGGAGGTATTATTTCAAGTACTACTTATAACAGCACTATTTCAAGCACTGTTGGACTTCCACAGCGACTTAGTAAGGTACCTTGATAAAGTAGGAAGAGAAAGACAACAGAAAAAAATTGAATCACTGGGGGCAGCATTCAGATCAAAGAAAAAAAGCAATCAAAATCTGCAAAATATAGATCCGGAAGCCTTACTTGCCCTTTATCCTCTGTGTATGTGTGATGAATGTTTTCAACATGTATAATTACAGAATCTAAGCTTTGAAAGCTAGTGTAATAACAAACACTTTTAAGAACTCAATTCTGCAAGACAAAGTTTTCTATTAATCTTGTTTCTTGCACACTTTTCTGATATTTAGTTTGCTCAACACTACGCTTGCTGCCCAGTCTCTAAGTGCTGGCTTATGACCATTCATCTGAGAAGGGTTCGAATCCCGGTGGGGCATAGATGTTGTGTTTTTGTCTTACAGCATTGGCTCTCTCCCTTCGCTGGAACCAGTGACTCTAAAATTAGGGACGAGTGACTGCTTATAGCCCATTGAGTCAGTTGCTCATGGCAGTTGTTAAACCTTAAAAAAGAAAAAAAATCCACCGCTTATTTTATGTAACAATATTTTCATTACATTAGTAGAATCTTTTTTACTTCACACTTATTTGGGTTGGTTTTTTCTTAAAGTTTTATGGGGCCAATTTATTTTGAGATATTATATACACTTGGCCATTCGGAAGGAGCTTCAGATTAATTAAACTGGCAGATTGGGTCGTGGTCACAGTAAATCCTAATCCACAAGCATATCAACTGAGTGTGTGGAAATCAGCAGTCTGACTGAAAGCAAGAAACACAAATTTTCAAGTAAACAAATGCCCAAGAGCTGCAAAGATTTTGATCATACATACCTGAAATGAAGAAAATCCATCCACTACAAGAGCAAATATACCTCAACATCCCAAGAGACAAAAACTGTATCTTTATTATTGAGACTGTTTACAAAAAAATATTAGAAAATAAGGTATTATTTGGAAGTTTAATGCACTTGTTTTATGCATTTTTTTCTCAATCAGAAATAGTTGATGCTTTCATTCCATTTCACAGGTGGAAATATTTCATGTTTTTTTTTTTCTCTTTTCCATTCATGTCTATTTTATCCATTTTACATATATTGATAGGTCTGCAACACACTACATGATTAAAAGTATCTGGACACTTCTTTTGAGTAATGCATTTTACCCATGTACGCTGAAGAGCCAAAACATTATGACCACCTGCCTAACATGAAGTTGGTCCTCCACATGCGACCAAAACAGCTCCTACCCGACAAGGCAGGAGATTTTCAAAGGTGGTGTATCTGGAACTAACACATTATCAGCGGGTCCTCTAACACTTGTAAGTTATGTGTTTGAACTGCTGCAGATTAGATTTGCTGTTCCAACACAAACCACAGGTGCTAGATTGGATTGATGTCCGATAAATTTGGAGGATGGCAATACCTGGAAGTCTTCATGGTGTTTTGCAAACCATTTGCAAACAATCTAGTCAGTGTGGCTTGGTGCATTGTTCTGCTGAAAGAAGGCACTACTGGGAGGGGGAATACCGTTGTTGCCATAAAAAGATGTACCTTGTCTGCAATGATATTTTGGGTAGGTGGCAGACATCAGTTTCCTGCACATGAATGACTGGACCCAGGGTTTCCCAGCAGAACATTTCTCAAAGCAGTACACTTACTCCACTGGCTTGTTTTTGCCCCATGATGCATCCTAGTGCCAACACTTTCCCAAGCAAACAACACACACGTACCCGATCATCTACATGGCACAACAGGAAACAAGATTTATCAGACCAGACGACCTTCCCTCATCCAAGGTACAGTTTTGATGCTCATGTGCCCATTGTAGATGCTCTCTGCTGTGAACCAAGGTTAGCATGGGTACTTGTAGCGGCCAGTGTCTACATAGTCCTATTTTCAGCAGGGTTCGATGTACTACTATATGTTGTGATACATTACTCCTGTCGCCAGCATTCAAATTACCGGCAAGTTGTGCCACAGTATCTCTTCTGTTGGCTTGTACCATAAAGAATGGCCTTCGCTCACCTCTAACGTTAATGAGCCATGATGAACCCACTCTTTGCTGCCAGTTTGTGCCCCCCCTCCCACCAGACGACTTTTTGAAGGTACTAACCACAGCTGAATGTGACCATCCCACTAGCCTTGCTGTCTCGGAAATGCTCTGACCTGTCATCTGGCCATTACAATTTGGTCGTTGTCAAACTCACTTAAGTCCATTGCCTTTCTCATCTGAAGAACAAGAATAACACTGATTAAAAGAGCTCCGAATCCGGTGTTATACATGCCATTTCATGACCTTCAAATGCTGCACCGTTTACCTGCAATTGCTTCAATGCACTGGTCATAAGGTTTTCTCTTCAGTGTACGTCACAGCCATAGCCCATACTGGTATAAAGACTCGCGTGGCCTAGCAAACATCATAGACGGGCATGAACAATAGAATAGGTCATATGGCAGAGCTCAGTGACTTTCAACCTATCACAGTAATAGAATGCCATCTTAGCAACAAGTCAGTTCAAAATTTTTTTTCACAAGTCTACCGAGTGCTGAAGTGGGTGGTGCAACAAAATTGGCTATCCTTGGTTACAACACACACAAAGTTCCAAAATGTCTGGAAGCAACGCCAGCATCATAACGGTTCGTCAACTACTGAAGGGAATGGATTTCCATGACCAAGCAGTTGTACACAAGCCTAAGAGCAGCAAGATCAACACCAAGCTTTGCCTTGCCATGTTGTAAAGCATGGCAGCCGTGGACCCTGGTGCAGTGGAAACTCGTTCTCTGGAATGATTAGTCATGCTTCACCATCTGGCAGTTCAACAAGTGAGCAAGTGTGTCGAGGATGCAAGGTTAATGTTACCTGCCTGCCTGTGTTATGTTTGAAGGAGGAGGCATCGTCCTTTGGGGCTGTTTTTCATGGTTTGGACTGTCTCCCCCAGTTCCAGTGCCCAGGAATCTTCATGCTGAAGCCTATAATGACACTATCGACAATTCTGTGTTTCAAGCATTACGGCAACAGTTCGGTGGAGGCTTTTTACCATCAGCACAATGCCTTATCCACAAAATATCAATTCAGGAATAGTTTGAGATGGGTGTGGAAGGACTTGACTAGCCTGCACAGAGCCTTGATCCCAACCTTGTGGAACATCTTTGGGATAAATTGATGCACCAACTGTGAGCCATGTCAAACTGCTTGATATTGTTGACAGACCTGACTAATGCTGTTATAGCAGAATAGAAGGTGATTTATGCAGCAACATACTAAAGTCTGGTGAAAGGTTTCCAGAGCACTGCAGAGGCTGTGATAGTAGCAAAGGATGGACCAACTCAATATTAATTCCTTTCCTATTACAGAGAGTTATTGGATAGGCAAATGTCCAGATACTTTTGATCAGATAGTGTATGTTCAACGGGAAATTTAATATTAAAGTGTGTTTATACAGGTTAGAGTCACATTATTGTGACCACCAGCTAATATCCAGAGTAACCGTCCTGTGCAGCATGGACAGCAGCTAGACAAGCTGGGAGCGATTAAATAAGGTGCTGGAAAGTGTTCACAGGTATGTGGAGCCATGCTGACTGCAGTGCATCTGACAGCTGCTGGAGGGTGCGTGGTGGAGGATCCATAGAGCGAACAAAACAATCGAGGTGGTTCCACAGATGCTCAGTTAGGTTTAAGTCTGGGGAATTATGGCGCCAGGGAAGTACTTTGAAGTCATCATGCTCTTTCAACCACTTTTGGACATTTCTTACTGTGCGACACATCACATTGTCGCGCCGGAATATCCCATCTGCCCCAGGGAAGGCAATCAGCATGTATGGGTGTACGTGGTCTGCAAGAATGGATCAATAACAAATTCGGTCCATAGTGCCTTCCACAGGTATGAATGGACGCAGGGAATGCCACGAAAACATTCCCCAGACCATAACGCTGCCCCCACTAGCTTGTGTTCTTCCAGCAATGGTTGAAGAGTATTTGTTCTCCAATGTTTCTCACATTATATGCCAACCTCCATCGATTCGATGAAGCAGAAAACGTGACTCATTGGAGAAGGCAATCCTTTGCCAATCAACAGAGGTCCAATTCCAATACTGCCGTGCAAATGTAATTTGCACGGCAGTATCGGAATTGATGCTCCTTCATTAGCATAGGTGGCAGGACCATCCGTCTGCATCGGAGCCCCATACGCAGCATGGTTCGCTGAACTGTCATTTTAGACACACTTCCAGTAGCCCCATGGTTCATTCGGCCAGTGAAATGCTCCACTGAAGCGTGTCGATTGGCCCTCACACACCTTCACAGCCGACGTTCATCTCTCACATCAATGGCATGTGGTACTCCACAGTTTCCACTTTGTTTATTCGCAATGGTGCTGTTTCTCTAATCACGATACACTTTAACCACAACGGCACAGAAACAGTTCACAAACTGAACTGTTTCAGAAATACTGCCACCCTTGGCCCGAAAGCCGTTAATCCTCCCTTTTTGGAAATCTGATAAATCGCTATTTTTATCCATGACTGCAATGAGTGATATATTTTCAGAATGCCTACAGCACACCTTATATACCCTCCAAGCCAGCTCACGACATGTGTCTTCTTTCATTGGCTACTCGCTGTTGACGTTAAAAGTAGGAGATGGTCACAATAATGTGACTCAGCTGTGTATTTCTACAACTATAGAATCCATGGACTTATCGTACATGGTTATTATCCATAGCTTCGGGCTTGTAGCATTGATATAATGCTGACAGGTCGTAAAACTATGGCATAATTTGCACAGCAAAACTTGAAAACTGGCTGCTTTTCCTACAAAATATGCATGAACAGGGCTCGACAAATCCTGGGAGCCAAGTCGCCCAGGCGCCTAAATTTAGGGCCTTGGCGCCTAATTTTCTTCTTACTTGAGAATTCGTAATTTGCAATAAATACCGTAATTTCTGCTGTATAATCCGTAGATTATCCATTAAAAAGTTATAAATTTAGGTACTGCGGACACCGGTAAATAAAAACAAAAACAAAAAACGGTGCAGAGTTTTAAATTAAAAGTTTGCGAGGTAATTGTCAGAAGAGTATTTGCGCTTACGGAAGCCTACGTGTTGTGAGAACCTGTGACTCTCTGGAATCCCGCAGAGCTGTTATTCTGTAGCATGTAACCATTCTGCAAATCGCATTGCCTAGTTTTGGTGTGCTAATTGTATTAAGGATTTTTTTTTCTTTTGGTATTCAGTTGATACGTATTCAGAAATATATCAATGCTATGCACTGTCTGCAATTTCAATTGATTTTTTTAATGTAACTAATGAACTACAGTAATGCAGCAACAGATAGCGATTTTAGTTTTTTATTTACTTAAAAGTAACAAAAGTTTTTCAAAACGACAGTTTCTTTTTCAATAAGACGATCATTTCTTTCTTACATCTTTGGATTTCAGAGTCGGTCGTGCGAAACGCCATTTTCTATAGGAAATTACGATTCACAATTAACATGATAGGTGCGGATTTATAAGACTGTCATACATGCCAATTACTATGGAATGTCAATAGTTTCTATGAATTTAGTTGTCCGACTACAAAACTCACTCTCGAAACTACGGATTCTACGAATTTTCATTTTGTTTAAAAATAATATTTTGTGATATACATAAGATTCTTGAGCGGATTCACGGAATTCTCAGTTTATTTTTATTTTTTTTGCCATCATTTAGATCATTCTCAAGATTTATGCAAAACTGAAGAGAATTTGGGGGCGGGTCATTTTCCATCTAGATACGGTATTTCGTGTTTCAAAGCTAAATGGAGTAAAAACAATTTGCCCTAATCGTCATTTTTTTCCTCCCGATGTTGCGTTTGTGTCTAGTATTCTTGTTGAATTTCATTTTATGGCATATATGTTCGTACTTCAGCTTGAAACTGTAGGCAAGAATTTGCGGAAATGGAAGCTGGACGCCGCGAAAATTTCCTGCTAATCTTCAGGCATGAGATTCTTCGGCGAAATCGTGAAATTCCACTTTTTTCGTTATTTTGGCCTCTCAGGAAATCGATGCTGCACAAGTAAACAGGGGGGGGGGGATAGATGTTCGGTGGAAGACGGAATTCCATCTTCATGAAACTTTCAAAAACGGAAAGTCGACGCAGTTCAGATTTTTTTCTGTAATCGTAATTTCTTTTTACACACGATGTTGCCTCTTCTGTTCAGTATTTTTGTCTCATTTTACTGCATAAATTTTTGTATTTCAGCTTGAAAATAGGAGAAAATTTTCCAAAATCAAAAGTCGGACGTATTTCCCATAATTGCTATATCCCTCCCACCGCAATGTTCCCACTCTCCAGTGCTCTTAAATATCCCCCCACCCCATAAATTTTTGCACTTAATATTGATAAGGAAAGAAGGAAATTCCCGAAAACGGAAGTGACTAATCTGGAAAATTTGTAAAAATTGATGCATCGTGTTCAAAAGTATTAATATTCCCAAAGTTACACCATTTTAAAATAGTTGAAGCTTTGATATCATGTGCTCATCATGGTCCTCAGGCTGATGGTTGTTATCAGAGGGCATAAACTAGAAAAGAAAGAAAAGTGACAATGAAGTAGTCAGAGAATGATATGAGCAGAAAGAAAAATTAAGCAATGGTGCTGTGCAGTTGCAGAGTCAACAAAAGACAAACTGACAGTAGTCTGCATGCTTGTTGTCTGGTTTTGATTTTTCACCAGTTAAAATGTTCACCCCTCCCCCCTTTGGTCTCATCTTGTCTTAAACTGCAATTTTAGAGGTAGTATGATCATATGATAAGTGGGGGTTCATGCACTGCACGTTCACTTTCTTGGATTTCCTCGTCTGTCAGGCATTGTGGAATTCTGAACACATCTTACTGATGGAAGTTTCGAACTTAAACCTAGCAATCATGCCCTCGCCGGGAATCGCATTTGTGTTCCGCATGTGTTAAGTTTGTTTTTATTAGAGTCCTTGTTTGTTGTAACTTTTGGTTTGGGGCGCATATTTGTTTTTTACAAAGATGGATCATTTCGTAAAATAGTCTAAATACTTCACACAATACCAGTTATTTGTAAAACAAGGCTATTGCCAATATTGGCGGGTATGTACTCAACTTTTTTTTTTTTTTTTGAAATATCATGGTCTGAGACATATGACATACTGCTGCGGAATGTGCGAAAGAAAAAATTGTTTTTTCGCTTTGGATTATACGCCCTTGCGGATCTCACAAACGAAATTATTTTCTGAATTTTATGGTTTACAGATTAAACGAAGAAGAAAAATATAGGGTAAGGCTACTTTGAATTAATATGTACAAAATATGACATCCACAAATAGTATTTTAATAAAATTGAAATCTGAAATTTTAAATTTTTTTGAGATCATCTACTGAAAGAATGGAAAAAGAAAATTATGAAGCAAATTTGAACTTTATTTTGCAATAAGTGGTTTGGGTAAAAAGGGGGAAAAAATGACAACAAATAAGGTTTACCACTTTTGTTCCAGTGTCATAACCAGACATGTTTTTTGTTCATGCGTTATTGACTTCGTTTCACCTGGCACCTAAATTTTGGAACTGGCTCCTAGATTTAGAACATATTTCTCAAGCCCTGTGCATGAAGATGACTAGCAAAACCTTACATAGCTATTCATCCAATAATAAGTGATATGTGGACCCCCCAGATTTTCAGAGTCTGGGATCCTCATATATATACAGCGTCCCCGAACTCTGAATTCAAATATTTCTACCGCAAATATAGGGATGTATAACTATTACTGTTACATTGACACTCATACTTACAGGTAATGAAATAGAAAACCACTTTACAATAGATGCTGGAATTGTCCGCCATTCTGTTAAAGACACAAATTCACCCGATGACACATGTTGGCGGACACTCTTTTCAGCGTGTTATCTGGGATGTACCTCATGGCTGTAAAGATGTTGTTCCGCAGGTCCTGTACCACCTTAGGGTTGTTGTGGTAAACTATGTCTTTCAGATAGCCCCACAAATAAAAGTCTGGCAGACTCAAGTCTGGTGAGTGAGGCGGCCAAAGTTTTTTAGAGATTAATCGATCGTGGAAGAACTCGCGGAGCATCTCCATTGTGTCGTTTGATGTGTGGCTTGTTGCCCCATCTTGCTGAAACCAACAGTAACGTTCGTGTTCTTCCAGAATCGCTACAAATTGATGGATGATGTCTGCATACACAGTGGAATTTACAGTTGTGTAAAAAAAAAATGGCCCTACAGTTTGCCGTCTACACATGGCGCACCACACTCCAACCTCATGCAATGCGTGTGGATTCTCCGCAGCCCATATGCAAGTGTTTTGGCTATTGACATATCCATTCAAATGAAACCATGCTTAATCACTGAAAAAAGTGTTGTTAAGCTGATTAGTCACATTGTTGCGCATGAAACTCTTAAATCATTTGCAGTAGGCAATGCGCTTTTCAGAGTCCAAAGGACAGAGCTCTTGCACTACTCTAATTCTGTACGGACGTAGCTTTAGATGTTTAGTAGCCCTCTGGCAGGCTGAATATCATGACCCTAACTCTTGAGATAGCTGCCGAAGTGACTTCCGGGGAGAGCGCTGCAGGGAGAAACATGAATTTTCTCCAGAAACGTGGCCGTCACCACGGACGGACGCTTTTAGGCTTATCCAGAACACTGCCTGTCTCACAAAACCGGTTCACAAGGTCATACACAGTTGTTTTCCCTGGTATAGGAGCATCAGGAAACTTCCTTTGAAAGAGCTTTGTTGGTAAGATTTTTCTGCAAAAAAAAACTTCTAACAAAGCGACTGTTCTTGCGTGAGACTCTTGGCTGACTGAATGTTACTGCTTGCAAGTGCCCACGTAAGCATAGTGTCACTTGGTGCTATCACACGGCGCAGCTCGTTCCCCAAGGTCACACACAACAGCCACAAGCAGCGATACTCTGATATCTTTTATGGATTTACAGTAAATGTTTTAAAAATAGAGTTCGAGGATTTTTGAATCACCCTATATATGACATTCCTACCAGAGTAACTCATTTATTGTACTCACGAGCTACTTCATAAACAGAAATGTCAATTGTTAAAATACCCACCTATAAATCAACTCATCATTTCTGAGCTGTTTCATAAAGGACACAGAAATATGTAAATACTGATTCAAAAATTGTATATATGATTTTTAAATGCTTACTATGAAGATAAAATAAAGAAGTTAATACCAGTTCCTAGAAGTTATGTGGTATCATTCACATTGTAAACCATAACACTTAAAAAAAAAAAAAAAATGGAGACTTTTTCTAGACAGTGCAAACATTTTTTTTAAATTTAAATTTTGCAGCATTGAGTTGTTCATTGATCAAATCTTAATGAATATAAGATCATTTGCAAATTGTGTTTTTGCCTAACAAGTTAGTAAAAATTCCATACATGAGATTCTTCCGCGATTCGCAGAATTCTGCTTTTTTCGTCATCATATAGGTCATTCTCAAGATCGATAAAAAAAACTAAAGAGAAATGTTTTGTTGATTAGTAGAGGTAGGGTGGAGTTGTTTTCCATCGGAACAGTATATCGTCTTTCAAAAATTGAAGTTAAACAGAGCGAGTTTTGCCGTAATTGTCTTTTTTACTTTCTTGCGATGTTGCTTCTGTCCAGTACTGCTGTCAAATATAATTTTATTGCATAAATGTTTGTATTTAAGCGTGAAGCTGTGGGCAACAATTTGTGAAAACGAAAGTTAAGATCGCGCAAAGATTTCCTTGTAATTTTCAGGAATGAGATTCTTCCATGGATTCAAGAAATTCTGCATTTTCCTGTATCGTTTGGGCTAATTTTCAAAATTGATGCACAACAGAACAGAAATTTTGTGGTAGTCGTGGTTTGTTTGCCATTTGAGGACTGAATTCTGTGTTTTAGAAACCAAGAGTTCGACCGAGTGATGGCTTTTCCCTCTTGCGATGTTCCTTGTGCCCAGAGCATTGTTGTTCAATGTACTTTTATTTTATAGATATTTGTATTCAAGCTTAAAAATGGGGGGTGAAAACAGAAGTTATCAGCAAGGATTTCTCCCATAATCGTAATCCCCTGGACAATGTTAAATGTTACTTCTCCACAAATGTTTGCATTTAAACCTGATAAGGCACCAGGTGATTTAATGGAAGTGATGAATTGGAAATTTTCAAGAATTGATGCAGGGTTTTTATATTCTTAGAGTTACACCACTTATCCAAAATAGCAAAAGCTTTGATATCATGCATTCATGGTCGTCAGGCTGAAAGTTCTTTCACATGAATTATTGTCATCTGAGGGAATAAAAGAAAAGAAGAAAGAGTGGCAATTAGAAAATGGGAATGTTAAGATTCCAGCTGAAAGAAAAATTAAGCAATCAGTGCTGTGGAGCTGCAGAGTCAACAAAAGATAAAAATGGTTGTGGAACTTGCTGAAAAAAAGCAAGGCTTGCTTCCAAGAGGAAACTTGAGCTAATGATCTGTGTTTGAAGCAATGTCTTTTAAAGCATTTTCTCTTGTTTTGAATTCAGTAATTTTATATTGTGAATGTAGTGGTGTGCTCCAGTTTAAATATTTACATAAATAAATTACAATTAACAGTTTCATCTTGCTCATGCTGCATTATATTCGTACACATTCTCACGGCGCATCCCGATTTTTCACTCGTTCAGAAAGTTCAGCTGTTTTTCTCTTTGTCGGTCTCGTGCATGATAAAATTCTGGCTCATGAGCTCGAAGGTGAAATTTATGCAGACTTTAATTTCAGATAATGTAGTTTCTTCTTGCTCATAAAATAAGTAAGAAATATTTATTAGGAAATTTTAATATAAAAGAAAAAGTACTGGAAAATGAAAGGGAAGCATGGTGGTAAGCCACTGCAGAGATACTTTCAATCCTAGATGGATGGTAGATTTTGGAAAAGTTACAAGTGCTAACAAAGCTCAGTCCCATACTCCTAACGTTTTTGGAGGGGAGGCATAGGTTTTGCCTCTGATATCTTCCACTATGAGAAAGGTTTTTTGTGCGGTTTGTTAGTTTCCGTAACACTTTTTCGCCTGCTATTTTGAGTAAGCAGCTATTTCTATTTATGACTGTTTTATCGATTGTAGAAGACTGGCTGATTTTTTCTAACTGGTTAAATTTATTATGCATAACCTCGCTCAGACTGTGTAGTTTAAATCATGTGAGGCCTTCCCCTAAGTAGTGTAAATGTATTATCTTTTTTGCTGAATTTTCTAAAAATCTGTTTTTTTTTTCCAAGTTGGAAAGGATTTCAAAAGATGTGCTCCTTACAACTGAAAATTCGATATCATTGTGCTCCTTACAACTGAAAATTCGATATCATTGTGCTCCTTACAACTGAAAATTCGATATCATTGTGCTCCTTACAACTGAAAATTCGATGTCATTTTCTTGTTTTATTTGTCTTATCGTCTCCACCTTTTGAGAGCAATTTCAAAAAAGTTATGATTAACCACAAATAAATCTGCATTTTCTGTAACAGGTGTGACGTTTACCGCTTTTCTAACCTCCCAGACTTGTTAGTTATATTTTACCCCAATGTAAATGTTTGCTGCTTTTTATGTTTCTGCTTTGAAGGCCATTTCTGAACCTCCAAGCATTTCTTTCCTTTTGTCGATTCCTGGCTGTCAGTCAAGTCACGACTAGATTCAGTGTAAAACAGGAGCATGTCACCTTAGGGATAACTAGTTAGGGAATTACATTAATTATGAGCTTAGTTAGTATTAACATTTGTGAAGTTCAACGGTAGTTGCTAGTCAGTCTTAACATTCTGTGAAAGCAGCACCGGCTCAAGATCTGGTCGCCATCGCTAGGGTGCCTTTGACAACCTGACTGTTGTAAAATTTTAAATGTTGAATAGCCTGTGTGGAAAATATAAAATACTTTAGGTGCTATTATATCTATATTTCGTTTTATAGCCAAGAACGAGTAGTGATTTTTTCCCAAGAGCAGTACTCACCAGTTTTATCCAGCTTTGCTCATTGCCCACAGGGTATCTTTCTTTGCCGTATTCATCAACAGGCGCGTACTGGGCCACCGGGACACCAGAAGAATTCCCGCTGGGCCGCCATATTCTGGGCCAAGTAGGTCTTACGCTTACTGCAGAAAAAAAGTATAAATGTTCTTGTAAAAGAAAAACAAGTTATGCTAAAACAATAAAGTTTGCTTACCACTTTGATGGCTTAGAAAAAAAAATCTACAGCGCAAATGTTCTGTTGAGCCAAACACTGTTTTTGGTACATCCCTCCCCTTTCTCGACTTTCAAATTTAAGCTTTAAGCCCCTTCCCTTTCGGCTGATGCATTCTTCCTCAGTCTGCTTTTCCTAGTTGCAGTTGAATAATCAACACAATGTAATCAAATAAGCCATGAATAGTCTAGGATAAAAAGTCGAAATTTGTTCTGGAAAGTCTGTACAGCAAAAATATATTTTCCATTTGAAAGTAATTAAATACAAATTTAATTCCACATTCTTTCTCTCACTTTATAAACTTGCACTGAAACTCTTGCGATTATGGACTCTCAATTTTTTCAGAAGACTTTTTCGTAATTCTTTTATTAATGATTGGTAAGTCTTGAAAAAGAGAATTAATTTTTGGCACATTTTGTATTTCCATTCTCACTAAAAACCAAGAAACTACACTGGCGTGCAAAACTTAAGGGTGGACACTAGTGACACATATTATAGCAGCACAGTGAAACACACAAGCTTGAGACGATTTGCATAACGCAAGCGCATCAGTAAAAAGACAATGCGATGCATATGCAAATTTTCTGAAATGTGATGTCACAGGTCACATGACATTGCTGAAATGAATATAAGGAGCATCTCACAGCAAGGCAAAAAGCGGAAAGTGAAAGTGTGCGGCGTTGAAAAGAGGTTCAAGTGGTTTGTTAGTGTGTCGCAGACAAGAGAATGTCCATGCAGAAACATTTAGATGACTTTACACATGGTCGAATAATCTGAAAGCTGGAGGAGGGGCGTACCATAATGAGTGTCACCGGTGAGTTTGACATGACCCATAGCATTTTTCACGTTTGTAGAAGACCTTCCAAACGATAGGAACAGCTGTTAGAAAGGTCGGTGGTGGTCGGCCATGGAAAACAACAGCTAAAGATGATCGATATGTGGTCGGCACCAGACAGCAGGCAATATCGCAAAGCAACTGCAGGTGACCACAGGACGTGCCGTATCGCGGTTCATCATTGCATCCCATTTAAGCCTACCCATCGCAGACATCGATTACAATGGTGTAACACATTTTCAAAGGAGGCTCTTGTAACTGCAAACCACTACTGCAATGAGGTTCCCCATGTATGCCTATTCCCAGATGCCATTGGTTCCAAGTTCGTGTTTATAGATGGTAACATGAGACCCATTGTACACGTGCAGTAGATGAGCTGTTGGAAAGTGAGGGTATCACTCGTATTAATTGGCCTGCTTACTCCCCGGATTTAAATCCTTTAGAATATGTGTGGGACGCTCTGGGTAGACGTCTTGTGGCACATCCACATCAGTTGAAATGTGCCATACGAGAGGAATGGGCGAAGTTGCCCCAAGAACTCATCGACAGCCTCATGTTAAGTATGGCTGGACGCTGCAAGGCAGCCATTGCTGTTCGGGGACATCATATTCCTTACTGACTACCACCTCTTTGCTGTAATCCATTCGTGGAAACGATGGCTTGTACCATGGTGTGCACTGCTTTATGGTAATTTCTTAGTAAAATCCTAGTATACACTTTTGTATTCATTTTTGCACAAGTGTTTGTTCATTCTCCTGTTTGGCACATAATGAGGTCTCTGTGGTATGACATTCATCTATAAAGGCTGCTTCTTTGCAAAGCTACGGCGAAAAAACCAAATGTTCCTTATGTTTTGCACATCTGTAGTACAAATTCTGAATTCAGCTGTCCCAATAAAATTCATAAAAATGGAACAAAGTTTTCGACAGTCTTTCTCAGAGAACATACATGTCCATATCTATTACTTTAGCAACTGGAGTAATTTTTTTCTTATGTTAAATTTTACTAGGGATCTGCGATCCAGGAAAATGGGTAAAATGTTAATTATTGCCTGAATAAAACAAAAAATGCAATGATTCGTAGTCTTGTGTTGTAAAGATGTTTAAACAGTAATCGGTGCTGACGTACTGTTTTTTTTTTTTGTTTTTTTTTAAGGGATGGGCTACCTTGATAATTTTTTCAAAAGTGGGCCGCACAAAATCAGCTTCCTGGGCTGTTTACGGATCACCAGTCTGTCACTGTTCGTCAACGCATCTTCTTTCCCTGTCACTTCTTTCTCTTTCTGGTGAAACGAAACACGATGTTTATTTGCCTGAAGCCCCCCACAGTGTCGTATTTCTCACTTAAAAAAAAAAGGAGCTGCTGCTTTGAGAGACAGTTAAACGATGAGGCGGGATTTCGCTGTCTAAAATTTTCATTAAGCAGCTTTTTTTGCATGAATGAAATGTAGAGGGCATTAAAAATTTACTTGTTAGGGACGAGTGACTGCTTATAGTCATTAAACCTCCCATCCAAAATTTGAGAAGAGAGAAGCATCAGGGGTGCTGTTCTGGCTAGGTAAATTTAATGCATCCTATAATTTTAGGAAGAGGCAGTTCTTATCCAGTCCCCTATAGGAAGAGGCAGTTCTTTCTCCAGATCCCTTATTGAACCTCAAACTAATGCACATTTGTGAGAATAGTCTTATGTTAACAATGTTGTCTAATGTTATTTTCACATTATTTCACTGTAGCTTGCCTCTGTAAAGAAAGGTCACATCATACTTTTTGCTAATTTCCGCACTTGTTTGTGAACCTATTCGTTTATGACATATGTCGTTCCTGATACAGATGATGATAAATGAACAGGAGCTTTTAAGTATATTTTCATAGGGCACCCAGCAGCAGTCATTTTTAGTTGGTCAAAAATGCGTCTAGAAGTACCAGACGGATGCATGAATTGAACTTTAGCATCCCTTTCCTTTTCACAGACATCTAGTATCTTTGCAATCCACCATTTAGTGTCATAGATAACTGCATAGTATTTTTCAGGAATAATATTGACCAGTTCTTTAGTTTTATCACCAACAGTGGCTTTAAAACATTTTTCTGAAGCGGAAACTCATCACAAAAAGGGTTCTTTTGTCCAATGGTTTGAAGAAATGGGTTTCTCTAGTGCCTACTACATTGATAATGAGTTATCATACCATCTTTTCAGAAAGTCTTCATTTGCATCCACTACGTCAGCTGAAGGTGTAAAAAACGCATGAATCCCCTTTATGCTTTGGGAAGCAAATAGAAATAAGTCCTCTGCATTCAAAATGCGTCCCTCAACAGTTCGCTGCTCTTGTGGCAAGACATTTTATTGTTCCCCCTACTCCATTGCATGCATTTTTACCATGACTAGTGGCAAAGAAATGCCACTCAGCTGTGATGCCCATAGTCCTCTTCATGGTAACTTAAATTAATAAAATTTTTGTAATTCTTGTATTGTGCTGAACTACCGTCACTAAAATGTATCACATTTGTCATATGTAGGTGTTCTTGTTTCACATATTGCAAAAGCGACTTCTGGAATGTGAAAAAAGTTGTAGTGTCATGTTTCAAGCAGTCACTAATAAAGCATATGGGTTTAGACTTCAGCTGGCAGTCACATTTGAAGTAAATTACAAATGGGTGTAATGTAACCTGCATATTATGCCAGTGAAAACCTTGAGCAGCATCTTGCAGAATGCATGTGTTATTCAATGTTTATGATCCAAATCTGCTTTCATTTGCTTTAAGCATCGACTCAGTGATTTGGCTATAAGATGTTCTGTTAACTGCACTAATTTTGCAACCAGGAAATCAACAAAATTATCAACTGGTTTTACTAAAGTTTCAAGAGATGATTGGTCAGTTTGAAGCTACTGTTTAAAATCAAGTGTTTCTTTAGTTTCAAGGTATTCTAACCCCATAAGAAAATCTCAAAGTGTAGATACTTTGGGACATTCAGGACAACGATGAAGCATCCATTCCTCTCATTCCAGGTTACACACTAGTTTCGGGAGGAGTTGTTCATATGACATGTATAAATGTGTACTACTCATAAGCTTAACATTTTGGTGGTAGGTACATACACACACACACTCTGAATGAATACCATGACTACTTACAGTTACACACTCTTTAGAACTCAATTCATAAAACTTTGTGAAACTATTAATTGTACATACTTGACAACTATACAGTTGTAATATTTTGTACTGTTTCTTACGTTGTTTGAACATCGAAGTGCTCGCGGAAACATTCATCTTTGTCTGATATTGGGTTATCGCAGTTGAATGCTACTGAAAATTAAAAATTAAGGTAAAATATTATATAAATGAAAGTTGTTACTCACATTTTCAAATATATATAATATTTTACCTTGATTTTTAATGTTCAGTAGCATTCAACTATGATAACTCAATTTCAGACAAAGATGAATGTTTCCCACGAGCACTTCGATATTCAAACATGAGAAACAGTACAAAATATTACAACTGTGTAGTTGACAAGTATGTACAATTAATATTATAACCACATAATGAAGTTCAACACAAAAATGTGTTAGAAGAACTAATTTAATGTAACTTTGTGAAACTAGTTTTTGCTTTGGGATTTTGTTCCTTGAATAATAAATTGACATCTTTTAAATTGTGCAGTCTTAGTCTTTGTTCTTAATTCTCTTTTACCATGTTCTGTTGGTATAGAAACAGTCTTTTTTTATTCGCTGAAACTCTATTGATGTCGTCGTCACAATAAAAATTTCTTACTTCAGCACTTAGAGTACGACCTTTCCTTTTGTCAACTTTACCTAAAACACCTTCATTTAATATCTTTTGAGCCTTTTTCACCATGTACTTGGTGGTTTCAAAAAACCTGATTGTTTGTGGGATGCTCCACGACTCAGGAACAAGATTCAATATCTTAACTTTGTTCATCTATTTTACTACTTTTAAATTTGTTTTTCAATTTATACATTAGGTTACTACAATCACTTCACTTCTGTTTGTTTCTTTGTTTACTTTCATTTCTTTCTGATGAAGATTGAACATTTGAAGCCTTGCTTGCCATGTCTTGGAAACTACTTGCAACTCGCTGAGCTTTGTTTTTCAGATTAACTACTCTTTCATCAAGTTTTCGTTTTGTAACCTTAATGGGAGAACATTGAATCAATTCACAGCTTTCATTTAACTTCTCAATGACTTCACGAGTTGAATCATCTGGTTCATAATAACTGCACGAAAGATGGCTTTCTTGGACATTGTCTGGAGAACAGTTTGAAAATACCATTTATTTTTTTACAAGATATACACAGTTTTGTACCTGGTATAAGTTCAACACATTGTTGAAATGTTTTTGAAAATGGAAAGGAAATAGTTCTAAGGCTTTTATAGATGTTCTTTTTGTGTCTTTTAAAAGGATCACAACATACCCTTTGTCGATCAGCAAATGTTGAAAGAAAATAATGCAGATGATGGTTGCATATGTTTTCAAAATTCACACATTTTGTTCTTAGTATTAAAAGTTCCCTTTCCTTTTCCCCAAGTTCAAAACAACTTTTAAACTTTTCTTGACTACCTTCTACTTGAGTTGATGTGGGGGATGTCCAACTGAACACATTTCCATGATTTAAAATAAAGCAGTACTTAAAAGTCAGAATCTGAAAAATAATAATAAAAAAAATATTATAAAAACACCTATATATGTAAGTAAAAGTTTACAAAAATATATATTCACTGACCCACCAAAAGATTCACTACATGATCACACTCAAACAGTCTGGAGTGAGACTGAAGGAATAAAGTGGAAGGCAACTACAGGATTTTTCCTGTTAAGACATGCTCATTCATGAAAACTTTGTCATCCATTCCAATGCATGCTGCTATAGATTTTTCTTGTTAGGACAGGCACACTCATGTAAACTTATTTCCTAAATACTTTGGTTTTATTCACAAGTAACTTGTTAGATTTTTTTCCCATTTGAAACTATTAAAGAAAATTGCTACATTTAATTTTCATTTTGCTGATTTAGAAAGATCATGTTGCATACAATGGACATCAGGCTGCTTTGATGATATCAGAAGTCTTTTACAAAAGAAATGTCAACAAGGTTTTCAAGATCTGAATTCATTTTTAATTAAATAATACAAAAAAATACAAAAAATATTTGATAACATAAAAAGTGAAATGTTAAAATAACATTAGATAACATAAGAGGGTACTATTTTAACTATTCTCACAAATGTGTGTTTGTTTTAGGTTCAATAAGGGACCTTAAACCTGTTCAAAAATGTTGATTTTGAAGTAAAATTTTCAAAAAAACTAATTTTTTATTTGATGGCAACAAAAACACTTTATTTTTAAATCATAAAAAGTATATGGATAGCTCATTCTATAAAAAAAAAAAAAAAAATTATACTTGTGTTAGTTGTGGTTTGCAAGCTATGGCTTACCGAACATACCAAGGTACAAAGTCATTAAAATCCACTTTGAAAGCTCAGTGACATTTTTTTTATAGAGAAATTAAATAACTTTAATTTGACACCAAAATAAGCCATATTGGTTGAAAAATAAGTGAAACAGGAGAATTTTTCTTAAGTGACAGAGAAAGTGAAAAGGCCTAAATTGCGTGAAAATTGAAAATTTTAAAAATTTCTCCTAAGTCCAATTTTGGATCAAAACATCTGAAAAAATCATTTGAGATTATCTCATAGGTACCTATTCATACCTATTCATAAAAAAAAAATTTGAAAAAAATCTGCGACGTGGCACCAGGTGACTTGGAATGGAATGACACATCTTCGACTTAATTTTCAGTGATAATCTCATGCCTGAACTGTTTAATATTAGTGTTGCCAGAATTAGATTTACAGCACCTAGTGACTTTATTGAAAATTGTAATGTAGAAGTAAAATGGGGGTGTGGGGGGCAGCTTAAGGTAATCCGTACACCTTTAAAATAAGATTTTCATTCAAAATATAAAAAAAAAAAATTTATCTTTCCAAAATATGTTGAAAATTTGTTTCTACATTTTTTAGAACATGGGTTACAGCTATTTTAATTATACTTTTGATAGCAACTTTTTAGAACCGGAAGTACTGTTATGTTAACCTGAAGAGAGCATAAATGTTTATTTGCTTTGTAATTTTATTAAATATGAACATTCAAATTTGATCCTGTACATAAGTCAAAACAGAAATTAAAATTCAATTATTTAAAATACTTAAAAAGGATCTGGCAACACATGCTTTGTTCAAACATCTGGCAACAAAGTTATGATATATTAGAAAATACCGAAGGAGGTATTCGTTTGCCTCAAAAATATGAAATTAGGCATATATGATACTGTCATACAATTTGGTGATTGTTTTCAATGTTGTCTGAAAGTACTAGCCAAGTTGAACATTGAAAATCCAATATTTTTGATATTTCAGGGTTATAGACATTTAGATAACATCCAAATCCATAACTGGAAACGGCAAGCAACCCCTGTTGCAAACAAAAGTAGAAAATTTTTGTGAGCCCTCAGGATGAAAAAAATAACTGTTTTGCATAGTAAAGATGGTGAAATTTATAAATCAGGGGCATTTTAACGTTCGGTTTTTATTTTTAAAAAGTAGGATTTCTGTTTGTTATTTTTAGCTTTTTTCGTAATGATTTTTTTATATTTTGCCTTCATGCAAAACATAACGCAAAAAAATTGTGCGTGAAATGCCTTGAAACTTTACAGGAATATATTGCAAGAGAATATAATATTCCCATGATTGTACATCCATTATTTTTTTTTATGGTATGAATTGCCATAAATTTTGAATGATTTTCTTTTTGACAGGGTACTTTATAACTTTTACAGCTTTTTAAAATAACTACTCAATGATAATGGAATAGTCTGTTTCCTAGGGGATATTATTGTCGTCATAATAAAATTTACAAAATGAAAATATATTGATTTGATTTTAAGTTATGTTTTGTGGAAGTGTTATTTTTTTGCTGTTTTTACCTATTTTTTGAACTAAAATGAAAATAAAAATTCAGAAACTTTTGTTTATTTCATATTTTTAACCATATTCCATTATAAAATGCAGAAAAGAAAAAAAAAAACACTCAAATAATTTGAAAAAATCCTCTCAGAAGGTGTATGGATACTTTAATCATATACTTTTCATGAACCTTCATTGTGAACTTACCTGATATCATATACAGTATATTACTGATGTAAAACAATCTACTAACATTTTCAGTGCCATAGGAAAGCATCTTGCAGTATCTGATAGAAATCTCTCTCTCTCCACTTCAAAAAAATCACCACTTCTGTGGCTGAATAGTCAAAAGTGCAGGTTTGGTTAGTCGTCCAAGCTGAGCTAGGACTAGCGTCCCACATGATGTATGAGTAGCATGTTTTCCCTATAGTGCTGGCTGACTCCTTTCCACATAACTATTGCCAAATTTGTGGTAGGCAACTGCTTGTACCCCTATTATAATTGTCTAAGCCAACTGGATCTTCATCCTGATGGGCACTGACATCAGACTTGATGAAGGGGGCAATCTTCTGTTGGTGGTTATTGAGAAACTGATGGAAATAAAAAGAAAGGAGCTAAAAGTGTTTCATTGTAATTGTTAGCCCACCTCCCATGCACTTGTTCTACATTTCTGTGTTACCAAGTTTAAGGTTTAAAGGATTTGTTTCTGCATATCTCATAGTTATCTTCCCTCCATTTCCAGACCAGATGATAATGACTTAAAATTCTGTTTGCACCTTTTGATTTTTCTTTGTTTCCATTTATTCTTTGGTTTAATTTTCATTTAAATTGCTATTGATGGCAAAGTGCTTTACAAAGAAAGCAAATCTGTCCTTCAGAGCCAGGTGCATGACCCTAATGTGTCTGAAAGTGAGGATGGGTATACTTTCCCCAGAGTTTCCAATACTCCCTAAATTTTCGTCTTCTAAACTCCCTAAATTTTCATCTTCTAAATTTGGTGGGACTGCACCTTCTAAAATTATAATAAAAATAATGCATTCACTATAATGGTTGCTAACCACTGTGGACTCCAAAAAAGGTAATACAGGGTGTTCCCAAATTCATGTGACAAACAAAGGTAAGTGATAGTACACATAAAGACATAACTTTTGCAATGGAATGTAGGGTGCACTCCACTCCTAGTGCCCAAAAAACGTTAAGTTCCATGTCGATCCCCCAACAGTGGAAAAGAAATACAACTTACCTAAATTATGGGTTGCACACTTGCATTGGTGAATGTAGAGGCTGAGCAGGACTCAAAGGAGGTGTTCAAAGTGGTGTCCGAGGACGTCGTTTCACAGCCCACACTGACTGATGAAAGACTGTCACGCTCTCTCGTAGACCCGTGGTGTGATGTTGTTCTGGTCCACAGCGACAACAATCCTTGCGACGAGATCTTCCGGGAACTCCGCAGGCGTCTTGTAAACCAGCGTTTTCAGGTGTCCCCAGAAGTAGTAGTCCAGTGGATTCAGGTCCAGAGAGCGTGGAGGCCAAGCTACCGGTCTGCCCCGTCCAATCCACATGGTGGGGAAATGTGCAAGGACCCGTCGTGCATGAACCACGTGTCTCTCCGAGCACTGTGCGGAACACTCTGCAACAAACCAGGAAGCACTTGCTCCAGGAACACATGGTACACGGCGCCATACATGTTTAGAGAGACATGTGGTTCATGCATGAACACATGTCTCTTGCCGACATCTCGCACAACGTTTGACCGGCAGTCAGACATTATGGCAAGATGTACAGTCCCATCAGCCAATCACCAAGGATACCTGTGCAGATGTTGACTGCAAACCTCTGCTGGTGGTGACGACATGCAGATTATCATTAGCCCAAATGTGCTGGTTGTGACTGTTGAAAATGCCCTCCTGCATAAACATCGCCTCATCACTGAATAACACTAAGGTGGGAAAGTGTGGATTTGCAATGCTCATCTGGAGCAGCCACATGACGAACTGTTCCCGCCGAGGATAGTCATCTCCGGCCAAAGCTTGGATCTTCTGCATGTGGAAGGGATACATCCATTGCTCGTGCAGAACTTTCCACACCACACTGAGGAACACGCATTTCCACTGCTCGCGTGCTTGTGTACGTGGCTGTTAGGCATGTTCTTAAATAGTTTCTATGATTTCTGTCATATGATTGATATTGTTTTTGCAATTTGTTAAATGGATTGAAATTATTTAGTGTATACATGTGTAAAAACCAGTGCATAAAATGTGTGATTTGTTTCCTTTATGCACATAAGTATTGTGATCATTTATGCTCAATATGCAAATGAGCATTATCTGCTGCACCTGTGTGTTACTAGCAGCAGGAAGGTTTCTGTTTGTGGGAATTGCAACAGTTGTCTGGGTTTTCTTGTTACAGTTCATGTTGTGTTGTGTCAGTGACAGCTATGAGATGTGGTGTTGTATGATGCACAAATAATCCTTTTGCATTTGCTGTGTTATTAATGTTTTTCATCCATGTTTACATTTGGAGAACAAATGGCAATAAAATACCATGATGTGACTAAGTATTTGTTGCAAGTTTCTTAAATTGTGTGAAGTGTGACTTTTACCTGACTTGGGACATACACTTCTGTGAATCTGAGGCCCGTTGTCCCTACAGGGGCTGCTGCGAATCATTGCAAGACTCCCTCTTCCATTTCCAGTGTCTGCACAGACCCCTGATGACCCTCATCGCACCCAAAGATCATGAACAAGCCAGTCTCCCGCATGCGTCGATCAACTATGGCGAATGTCACATGGTGAGGCATACGACGATTCAGGAATCTCTCATGGTACATCCTTGCTGCTGCACGTCCATTACCATGTGCTTGCCCATACATCAGGTGCATTTCTGCCAATTCCTCATATGAGTAGTCCCCCATGTCGTGCAAGACTCCTCCACTACATCCGGCCATCTTATGTTACACGGTGTTAACTCAGGAATGTCGATTAATCTGTTCCCATGAACTCGTTGCGATTACACCAGTGCATGCTGGTCATGACGCTCGTTGCATCAAGCACAGTCAGCCCGGACACACCTAGAGTCTACGAGAGAGTACGACAGTCCACCAGTCGGTGTGAGCTGTGCAACGAAGCCCTAGTGCACCACTTTGAGCACCTCCTTTGAGTCCTGCTCAGCCTCTACATTCACCAACGCAAGTGTGCATTCCATAATTTAGGTAATTTGTGTTTTATTCCACTGTTGGAGGATCAACGTGGACATGGAACTTAACGTTTTTCGGGCACTGGGAGCGGAGTGCCACCCTACATTCCATTGCAAAAGTTGTTTGTCTTTATGTGTACTATCACCTCTCTTTGTTGCACGAATTTGGGAACACCCTGTATACATGAAACAGTTTGCCAGCAAAATTGAAACAAGGTCACTAATTCTGAAGCACATCAGCGTGAATCCATATAATCCATGGTTTAGCTTATATATATTATATATGTTGATATTGATGTATGTGTTCATGTGCTGTGCTTAATTTTGTTATACACTGCTGGACAATTGCTAAGGACGGATCATAAACGGCTATATAGCGCATAAAAAAGTAAGTGTGGTTGGATGCCAAGTGAAATAAAATAATGTCTGAATGCCAGGACATTACAAGAAAGACAATTTATTGTGCTCTGAAATCCAGAAGGCTTTGGAACGTGTTCAAGGGACAAACAGGCCATTTTGTGCAGAATACGTAAACGTGAAAAAATGCAATTACCGTCCGCAGGCGTTCCGGCGTAAGATGTCAATACGGGATATGGCCACCGTGGAGGGCGATGCAAGATTCCACACGTCGTGTCATGCTTTGCACAACATTATCAAGCAGCTGTTGGGGTAATTTATCCCATTCCTCTGTCAGTGCACGGATGAGGGTGTCCTTGTTTATTGGAGGGCATTGGCGACCAGCAAGACTCCTCCCTAAAGCATCCCACACATTTTCAATGGGATTCAGATCTGGAGAACGTGCTGGCCATACAAGGCGTTGAATATCCTCACTCTCAAGACACTCCTGGACAGCGACTGTTCGATGACATGTTGCGTTGTCGTCCATGAAAATGAATCTATCACCGACAGCACCACGGAACATGCGAACATGAGGTAGCAGAACATCATTAATGTATCGTTGGCCAGTCATAGTCCCAGTTGGAGGCACATAGAAGGATGTACGGCCATTGATCATGATGCCAGCCCATACCATGACACTACTTGTCGGATATCGGTCCCTTTCCTGTATGTTTGCTGGACAATATGCAGTACCACTATCACGCCAGATCAGTTGTCGTCGACAATCAGACGATAGACTGTATTTACTCTCATCTGAGAAGAGGTCAGCAGACCAGTCGTTATCAGTCCAATTGCGATGTTGATGGCACCATTGCAAACGGGCGGTACGGTGACGTCTGGACAATGGGATGCACACAACAGGACGGCGGGCGTATAGTCCTCCTTCATGCAAACGTCTGGCGACAGTTTTTCGGGAGATCCGCTTGCCAGTAGCAGCCATAAACTGATTTGCTACCTCACTAGCTGTGCTGCGCCGGTGTCTTTTTGTTGATAGCACTATGTACCGATCTTCTGCAGGTGTCGTACTGCGAACACGATCTCCCCCGTGACGTTTGCTGCACTCTCCATTTGTTTGAAATGATTTCCAAAGCCTTGAAACAACACTGTGGCTGACGTCGAACTCCCTGGCAACATCTGTTATTTTTCGCCCTTCTTCAATCTTGCCAATAATACGGCCACGCGTCAAATCATCTAGGTGATGTCGGGAAGACATACTGAAAATTGCAAGTTCGTCAATTGATTGTTTCCCTTTCAACTTTGCGTTTGAACAACAACGGTCAATACGCGTCAAATCCTTTATATCTCTTATCAGCGCTATGACGTCACGAACAAGTTCGGCAATCCAAAATTTGCATACGCACAACACGTCTAACTGTATCCCGCACTTATGCTAATTTCCACATTTTCCTGCCTTCCATATTATGGTTGCTATCGTTGCTATTGTCATCCGTCCTTAGCAATTGTCCGGCAGTGTACTTTGGCATGAAACTTTTTATTTATTTATTTATTTTTTTCTCTTGTAGGACTGGCATGGATGAAATGTAGATTATCTGGACCACAGTGCTGAATATCATGTATGAAATTTAGAAGGCATCCAAACAAAGAAATTATGTGTGAAATTTATAGATGTTTGAAACTAATTATGTGTGGCTGTGCAAACAGTCTGTACCTTCAATAAAACATCTAGACCACAGTTTATATTTTCTTTTTAAGTGGTAAGCATGAGTTGTAGTAAATGTACGTCCAAATCAGTGGCTAATTTCATTAGCATAAAAAAATAAATAAAAATGTGTTAGTAATCATGAGCGTAAGTGAAACTTGTTTTGCAGTGAGGTATGCTAACTTTGTAGGTGGCAGTTTTGTAACATTTTGTAAACACAGTTCCATCCAAACAAAGTAATGGATTCAGCTGGCTTCAGATTTTCAAACTGTGATGATCATTCAAAAACCAGCAATTTTCTAATAACGTCATGGATAATAGGGAAAACATTTGGAATATTTTTGTTTTCCAGTTTATGATGCTATAAAGGTGGCTGCACACTAGGTTGAAAAAAAAAAACAACAAAAAAAACATTAACCATAATTTTCAATGGAAGCCACGTGCTATGTCGGAACAGAATAAAGCTAAATTCTTGGGAATTGCTTGCTGAGAATATTTTTGACAGATTAAAATGTGTTCCAAAGTGTTAAAATGCTTTAAATGAAGGTCACCTACCTCAGTTTACTTTGTTTCATAGCATGTGGGGTGACCTGATTTTCATGCTTCCATTGCTTCTGCTATGATCTTGTTAATCATGTTATTGTTTCGTAAATGTCTGTAGTGTGGCGAAAGACAGCGTACAAGAAGAGATCAGAAATTTCACCTTTTTTTTTTAATTCCACTAAGTGAAATTTGGCTTTTTTTTTAATTCCTTTCACATTTATTAAAAATGTATTGGTCTGAAAAATACATAAGAAAAAGTGCATCCATTGGTTATTAAATGTCACTGCTATAGGATCATCTTATTCTACTTTTTTTAATTTAGTAGTTATGAGCTTGATCATCACATTTTGCCAAACTGACTACGTCAAGTGCTGTATTACCATCTATCCTAAGCAAACATTGCATGCCTGCAAGCAGCCCTTGGCTTTCTAGTTATCTGAGCTACCACAAACTTTTATCATCTCAGAGAAAATTCTGCAAGCAGGTTTTTGCTAAAATCAGGTTATTTGCTAAATAAACAACCTATAATAATGTCAGTTGAAGCACTTGTAATTTCTGTATGTGCAACACTACCTCCAGCTTGGTGGAGGTCTACGAAATGAATGATTCAGATTCTATCTGTGTAGTTTCGACCTAGTGTGTGGCAACCTTATTTGCCACAGTGGTTCTAAATTTCTTTAGTATCCGATAGATCCATAAAATGATTGTAAAAAATTTACTCTCTCGTTGCACTTTGTAAAGTTTGGGTTAGCTGACCTGTTGAGTAGCAAAGGAAAAATATACGGTGTCCCATTCTCTACCGAACCTGGCATGTCTTTAATAATATTAACACCAATGAAGATATTGCAACAAAATTTGAAGTGGACTTACCTCATTTCGTGCGAAATGTGATGACATCACAACATGTGCTGGAAGTAGCCACCATTTGTGTCTAGACAGCATTGAACCTGGCACACCATATTGTGGAAAGTCCTTGCCAGTACACCCACAGTCACTGCCTGAATTTCTTCGGTGATGTTTGCTTTCCAGGCACCTATAGTTCACGATTTCTTTTGGTAAACTCTCCCTTTTGGATATCTCCATAAAAAGTAATCAGGAGGCGTCAGATCGGGTGATCGTGGTGGCGGTAGACCCTTCAAAATGACAGTCGCCGAAAAGGGACTGAATTTTGGCCATACGGTGTGTATAATGTCGCTCCATCATGCTGGTAATTATCCAGTGGAGAGTTCTTCATCGTCGAATTGATTTACAAAGGTGTTGAAGATTTCCATATATGCAGCTGTTGTGCTGGTTGTATCGCAGAAGGTGGGACCAATTATGCGGTGCCGGGTCATCCCACACTAAACACCAATTTTCTGTGAGTGAGAGGTTTCTTCATGTATCGCTTTGGGATTTTCACTGGCCCAAATACGAGAATTTTGAGAACTGATTTATCCGGGCAGGTGAAACCACGTCTCGTGATTTATCCGGGCAGGTAAAACCACGTGTAATCCAGAATGCCCAAATTTTCCTGAAGAAATGTCTGAAACCATCAACAGTATATCACTCGTTTCACATGGTGCGGCTTTTTCAGTTCGTGGACCACAGAGATACGGTACACATTAAGCTTTGCTTTTTTCACAGCACGTTCACAAGGGCTTTTGGGCAACCCTGTTTCGTGTGACAGTCGGTGAAACGACTTGTAGGGAAACACAAGTAGTTTGCCCTTTACATTCTGGATCGTTTCCTCGGACATTTATGGACAACCTCCTGCATGGCCGTCTAATACAGTCCCCTTAGTTTCCAATTTCTTCGACAATGCCCAAATGGTGGACTTGCTCGGCGGATGTCTGCCTGCAAACCTCTCCAGGAATTGTTGATTTTGTTTTCCAATAAGTGCGAACAGTAAACACTCACTCCTCCATAGTATACCGATACATTTTCACACATACGCGAACAGGCACGAGCACTCACTATCAACAACCGTATTGTGTAGACATGCTCAGCGAAATGAGATAACAAAGCAGCAGAGAGGCGCATCCAGCTGGCTGGCGGACTGCTCCTCAGTGGCACCACACTTAGGAATGTGTCTGCCACTAAGGAGCCTACTGGCTGGCTGGTGGACAGCACCAGATTTAATGCTGTCTGGCTGCAAATGGTGGCTACTTCCAGCACATGTGATGTCATCTCATTTCCGAAATGAGGTAAGTCCACTTCAAATTTCATTGCAATATCTTCATTGATGTTAATATTATTAAAGAAATGCCGGGTTTGGTAGCAAGTGGGACACCCTGTAGTATAAGCAGTCAAAAGCATGATCAAACACGCGTTGAAAAAAGAATTGTCATAAACTCATACAAATTACAAACTTGCAAGGAATGCTGATTAGTTAAAGAAACTAACACTAGGTATATAGTATTATGCTGTTATACCGTAGTAGGTGTCATATAAGGATTACTTGGTACAGAATAGCAGGGTCCTCACAGACCTTATATTGTAGTGTTGTGAATTGTTAGTGACAGCACAGTTCAGTCACTAACAATTTGTAGAGCATTTTAGCACAAAATTGTATGATCCAAATGCCATCCATCATTGTAGCAGTTTTTCAACGATTTAGTTTTATGTTTTCATTGTGGTTAGAGGTTCCAGTGCATTTCATTCAAGCAGACCTTGCCACTGAATTCTTGCTTATAAATGAAAACTGTTTTTATCTATGTATAGAAGAGAGGAGGAATCAATGAATGTGTAAGTAGAGGAACTTTCTAAGTGAATGCAAGAAATACTATAGTTCTGATTTATAAGTTTTTACTTGTACACATGTTGCAGGTCTCGGACATTTTCCCCCAATGAAACCACGCAAGTGTAAGCAAACGCTTTCGGTAAAGGTCATGGCTACAGTATTTTGGGACCACAGAGGTCTCTTGCTGGTTGAGTTCATACAAAAATTAACTACAAAATTAAGTGATGTACAAGCACAGAAACTCAGCTGTTATTTGATGAGTTTGTGTGCACTCGGGTCACTCAAACTAGTCTCGCATATTGGATCTGGGGAAATTCCAAGAGTTCTTGCTGTGAAAAAGCAGTAAGCATGAGCACATAACTTAATGAATGAAATTTCAAAAGCCAGCCGCAAAAAGACAAATGATCTGGATAATGCAGATTCCACCCTTATTAGTAAAGTGAGTTGGCATGTTGTGCTAGTAAAGAACATGGCTTCCATGAAAACATCAGCAGTTATAATGCATACCTGCCAATTACTACAAAATGTCTGTAGTTTCTATGGATTCAGTTGTCTGACTACATTACTACGGAACCCGTTGTTGAAACTACGGATTCTATGAATGTTCCTTTTGTTTTTCAAGATTAGTGTTTTTGCTATTATTGCATGATATATAAATGTTCTTTGTCATAAACTGCAATTTTGGAGGCAGCTCCTGTAATGCATGACCATGTGGTAACATGATGCCCACATGGTCATTTCATGCCACAGAAATTTTGTTTTGTAGTGCAAGTTTCTTTTTCACAAAGAGATGGATCGTTTCTTCAGAAAGCACCAAAATGAGAAAGCAGCTTCAGTGCCACAAAAAAAAAAAAAGAAAAGAAAAAGAGAAAAAAAAAGAATTGCCAGAAATTTAATGAGGAATCTTCTAAACAGTGGCCCAACATTATTACATCGCAGAAAGAGAGGTATTCCTATTACCCCAACATCAAAATTTACTGAATATACCTGTTACCACTACTAGGTAAAGAAAAAAATTGCACTGAGCCATTTTTGAAGTGAACATGATTAATTTTATGAAATAAGAAACTTCACGCAGATGAAAAAACAGCAGTAAATTAAGTTATACTATACTGTGCAAATTAATTGGGATAAAGTAAAAAATCACTCTTTTTTCCAAAACTATGCCTTTATATCATTCTGTGCCTTCATATACACTGATAAATACCTGTATTAGTATGAAGTATGACCTCCTTTAGCAGAAATGACCTCTTGAATTCGTTTTGGCATTGACTCCACTAATTGAGTGCACATATTTTTGACTTCATAATCGTGGAACCACACTTTTATAACATTCGTTATCATGCGTTCTTTGGTTGTACAGTCCATTTTACCTAAATGTTTCTTCAAAATATTCCACACGTTTTCTATGGGATTTAAGTCTGGTGAACTTCCAGGCCAATCAAGCAAATTAATTTGATTTTCCAGCATGAAATTCTTGACCAATTTCGAATTGTGACATGGGGCCAAGTCATGTTGAAATGTCCCGTCAAAAGTTTGGAAAAATCCTACGATGTAATATTTCTATGTACTTGGCTGAATTCATCATACCTTGAACAGAAACTAAGCTTTCAGTGCCATTTGATGTGAAAAACCCCCAAAACATCTGTTTCAGAGGGTGTTGTTATACAGTTTGTTTGACATGCTCAGGTCTTAAGGGTTCATAGTTGCTGCTTGGTAACCCTGCATAAATAAATGAATTTCATCACTGAAAATTACCTTTTTCCAGTCGTCAGCAGTCCATGATTTATATTTTTTGGCCCATGCTAAACGTTTTATCTTAATTTTCGCATTCAAATATTGTTTTTTTGTTGGTCTTCTTGCCTTCCGGCCAACTTCCAGAAGCCTACGGCATAGAGCTGAATCACTAACATCACAACCACTAGCCAATAAATCTCTTTGAAGGTCAGTGCTTGAATTTTTTTTTTATTATTCATTTTACTATTTCTGATTAGATATTTATCGGTTCATGGAGTTGTTTTTCGTTTTCTTCCACATTTACCTCTCCTATTTGGAGACGATCCAGATGCATTATATCGCGTAAGCAGTCTTGATACACTTGATTTGCCTACACCAGCCGCAGAAGCGATATATCTCACTGTCATAGAAGTGTGATCCTTCAGAGCAATTATTTTTGCACGCTACACGAAAGCAACATACACGAAAGCAACACGTACTCACAGAGAGCAAAAACTAACGTCCATCTGTCACACACAAGAGTTAACAACTGAAGCTGAAGTGCCTATTTCCTGTTTAAAACCGGTCAAACCACATTCTTACTATCAAGTTCTAACAGTCACAGCTGATAAAACCGGTTTACGTGGGTTTCGGACATCAACTGGCGATCACATTACAATTCTGAGAATAAAATAGCTTGTCCCAATTAATTTGCATGGTATAATAGCTATGAAATTCAAAAATTTGTGTGCGAGAGAGAAACTAAGCCATATGGAAGAATGTAAGGAATTACTTTGTCGGGATCGGTAGCTACGTATGCCAGCATTTCGCATAATAATGCTAGTTACTGTGGACAGTAACTAGCATTATTGTGCTCCTCAGGTAAGTTTTCAAGCGACGTAATGCACTGAAACTGCGTTCTGCTTCACATGACGAGCTTGGCAGAACTATCGACAAGCGCACTAGGATTTCAATGTTCTCAAACATGTTTCGAACTTCTGGTGGCATGCTTTGTAGAACAGCTACGGCATCAGAGACAGAAGCAATCTTGTACTTCTTCAGAAAAAGTCCCAGTTCTGTCTCTAAAACTGTTATATTGAGTTCTGGATAACTGCTTAGAATATCTAGTCCTGTAGCCACATCAATGCCCAAAAGTGTGCTTTTGATAGCTTTTACGTGCTTCAGATCTTCTTTATCAAACCGACACTTCAAAGACATTAAAGCGGTGTCTATTAAAGCAAAGTACTCTTTTCTGTAATATTGCTCTATTGTACCACCATGATGCGCATCGCAAAGTCCAGTGTATCGCTTTGGTGGTTTCCTCGATCGCGGAATTGTCAGTGGATCTAAATTAAAATCTTCAATAATTTTATTTGCTTGATCCAGAAGAATTTTAAAATTTTGTTCAGATCGCATATCTGCAAAAGCTGTTGATAAATCCTCAATGCTTTGAATCACAGATGTAACGCACACTTCGCGTGTTTGAATGCATTTGTTCAATATTTCAAGATGAGCAATAATGTCTTTAGCCATCAGAAGTCCAAATAAAGTTGCTCCTGACTGAAATAGCTTGAGCAGCCCACTAGCTGATGCTGAAACAACGCTTTTATTTTCAGTTTCACTCAAATCTTCCAGGGCCGCCCCGGTGGCGCAGTGGTCTAAGGCGCTGGCCTCTGATCATTCGTCCGTAAGGGGTCCGGGTTCGAATCCCGGTGAGGCATGGATGTTGTTTGTCTTACGGCACTGGCTCTCTCCCTTCCCTGGAACCAGTGACCCTAAATTAGGGACGGGCGAATGCTTATAGCCCATTGAGTTGCTCACGGTGGTCGTTAAACCTCAAAAAAAAAAAATCTTCCAGCACAGTGTTGTATCGCGTGATAATCTCCATAATCTGTGACAGTCGACAGATCCATCGTGTTGGACAGAGAGACTTTATCTTAGCTATGTTTTGTACAGGTCTTTGAGCATCCATTTCTTGAATTTTCAAAAAGCAATTTTTTTGCCTTCGACGACTGGCTAAAAAAAAGTACGCCGAGTTCATGTGCCCATTGCATTGCGAAGAGTTGGAGTCGAATCGCAGACATCTTTTGTAACCAGTTTCAGACAGTGGGCTCCACAGTGAATGTATTTAGCCAACGGTTGTTTTTCTTTTAACAAGGATTGGACTCCTTTTTTGCACCCGCTCATATTGGGAGCTCCGTCGTAAGCTTGACCTCGTAATATTGTTATTGGAAGGTGAAGTCTTGTCATGATATCCAATAAAATTGCCGCAACTCCTTCTCCCGTCGTCTCGGACGTGGTATATGGGCCCAAAAACTTTCTACAAGTCTCAAGTCGCTGTCTATCCATCTAACACAAATGCATTCTTGTTCATTTCCCGAAATATCTCGCGTCAAATCGGAAATTATGGAGAACATGAGGTATTTCTGCATCCGTATCTCGCGACAAAAGCTTTTAAATAATTTCTCCAGCCATAATTTCTAAAATTTCATTCTGAATAGATGGATGCGTCATCTTTTCTCTTTCTTTTAATATCCATTTGCCAAGAGAAGGGAAGTCCTCTGATCTTAATTTAAGAAGCTCATTCAAATTTCTGTCTTGGTGATGATGTCCTCGAATTGCCAGGCCTTGTCTTCCAAGGAAACGCATTAAAGAGATTATCTTCGTTAAACAAGCTCTGGCTTCTTTTTGACCTTTTGCCACAGTTTCATTCAGCTGCGCTTCAATCGGATTTTTCATTTGATGATATGCTAGAACTGCCTGAAGATGAGAATCACATTTTTCATGTGCTTTAACCTTTTCCATTGCTTTCTTCCAGTTCTTGAAACCTCGTGATGAAAAGGATGGCTCACTTTTTTGGACAGTGTTTTGTTTGGATTACCCTTTTGGTAACGGTAACAGTAAAAGCAAAGAACTCCGTTTGTACTGCCACTGGTGTCAATATGCAGCCAAGTGAAGTCTTTTATACCAAGCGCATCTGAAATTCAGCGTCCGACCTTTCAAAATCTGAGGTGGAAACAATTTAGGCAATATTTGGGGCTGGTTGGGATGAACATTGATGTAATCACTTGTATTTTCACCATATCCTTTTTTTTGTGTGGGGGACCATCTTTATTCATGTTACTGCAGAAATCACTAGTGTTAGACTTAGAAGTTGAAGGTTCTGGTTCCTGAGGGTGAGGCAGTGGCCGTTTTCGATTTAAAAATTTGTCCATCTTGAAACAGGCTCAAAATAGCAACAAAAAGAAATTATTTTAGGGAGAGAGAATTAAATCACTGAGTCTGAGATAAAGCATTTAGAGAAGCATTCCAGAAGGAGTCCAGATTACACGTTGGAAACAGGAAATAAAAGTGAAGAAACCTACCAACTCAGAAACAACCAGTCATTTTTCCCCTTCAGTTTGACGTCAAAATACTGTCAACTCTCACTGTAAGACTAAGAGTTTTCGGCGCCCGCTCGCTGTGACTGACTCTACGTTAATAATACTTTCACTACTTTGTTGACCTGTCGGTGACCTACTACATGCTACGTTGAGCATTCCTTTCCCACAGTGTGCGATGGAAGAAGACGCGGTCGTCGCTTCTGATTGGCGGAGAGAAACGCCAGAGAAATATTTTTCACGATGCACATGGAGGCAAGAAAAAAAGAAAGAAAAAGAAGACAGTCAGCGGCTGGGCGCTGACTTTTGCCTTGAGCAGGCAGAACTTTAGCGTAGCTAAGCTCTGATTCTGAAAATAAAAGTATGTATTGCAGTCGGTTGTGGAAAACCCTGAACTTCATAAAGAGTGTATATATTAAATGTTTGTGCTGTTAATATGCGTTGTGTTAATTTGTCTTGTAAAATTATCACGTTGGACGAATGATGAGAGCAACTTCCTCTGCCCGTTAACCAGATAGTAAATAAATAAAAAAGGTGGTGGAGAGCGTAAGAGCCATCGAGCGGAAGAGTAGGGTGGGGAAAACCCTACAGTCGCCTACAAGAATCCCCTCTGCTCCCATGTGGCTAGCAAACGTTGTAGAGCCGCCCCGGTGGCGCAGTGGTCTAAGCGATGGCCTCTGATCGTTCGTCCGAACGGGGTCTAGGTTCAAATCCCGGTGAGGCATGGATGTTGTGTTTGTCTTTCGGCACTGGCTCTCTCCCTTCCCTGGAACCAGTGACCCTAAATTAGGGACGGGCCACTGCTTATAGCCCATTGAGTTGCTCACGGCGGTCGTTAAACCTTCAATAAAAAAAAAAAAAAACGTAGTCAAATGACCTCTGGAATGCCCTTATCAAGACGGGAGAGCCCAAATGAAAAGTTCAGTGAGAGAATGAAAAACACGAAAAGGGTAGAAGTAGGAAATTTAGAGGTAAACTTCGGCTGAAATATCGGAAGGGATGCCCCCCCCCCCCCGACGCCCGTGCGCAGCCACATGGCTTACAAAACGTGATTTGGCAACACTTTAGATGCTTCATAAAAAGGCCATGCTTTACTATATATATATATCGCGATACACTTGGCGATAAGTTTTTTCTGACTTCGTTCTTTTTGTTGTCGTAGCTGTGAAACAGCTACATTTCATTTCGTTTTAATCTAAATTAACCCTTTCCACTCGAATAACTTTTCGTTCATCGTATGTGTTTTTTTTTCTTCTGCAGTAGAGGCCACAACTTAGCAGTGAAAGCTCAGCTTTGGCTCGCCAGCCTCGACATACGAGCTATAGAGGCATCATGGGGGGAGGGGGTGACGACATCCGACCTATTCGGCAAAAAAGAAATGTATCGCGAGCATCGACGTGCAAGTTATAGAGGTGGCATCAAGGGTGACACCCGACATATTGAGCGAAAGAGAAATGTCTCGTAAGCCCCGACATACGAGCTATTGAAGCGTCGTAGGTGTGGCAGATGACACCTGAGATATTCGACTAAAAATAAATTCCTCGCGACCGCCGACATATAGAGGAGTCATCAGCATGGCGGGTGACATTTCTTTTTCTCTATTCACTGAAAAAAGAAATGTCTCGCGAGCCAAAGAGGCGTCATTGGCGTGGCGAGTGACACCCGACCTATTCAACGAAAAAATTTCTCACTAGTGCCGACATGCGAGCTATAGAGGTGTGGCGGATAACACCCGACACGCAAGCTATTCGGCGAAAACTACATTCCTCGCGAGCGCCGACACGCAAGCTATAGAGGCGTCATCGGCATGGCGGGTGACACCCGACATGTCGATGACGTTTCTATTAGGTGAAAAAGAAATGTCTCGCGAGCCGCGACATGCGAGCAATAGTCGTCATTGGCATGGTGAGTGACGCCCAACACGTCGATGACGTTTCTCTTTCTCTATTCGGTGAAAAAGAAATGCCTCGCTTGCCACTGAGGCGTAGCGAGTGTCAGCCGAACTATTCGGCGACTTCGTAATGTTGGGTGTAACCCGGCAGTCGAGTGGAAAGGGTTAAAACGTTTGCACCGAAATTTTCACAAGCACGAAGTCACATGTAATGAGTTCGCAAAAGGCGCTCAGTTGAGCTCCCTCTCGGCTTTTGCGCACGGCACTCTCAAATGGCTATACGGCGAATCACGGGACAAAACTCCGCCTCCATTGGCGGGGGAAGTCAGGACATCGAAGGCATATAGGGACTATCTGTAAAGTGCATTTTTTCAACCAAAAGACTAATAAAAGAAAATTTTGTGCAGGGATCTTGTGTGGGCTTTTCCGTAGTTTTTTTTTTGGGTGACTTCCGTAAGATGAGGTGAAAATCCGTAAAAGTTGGCATCTCTGAATACATACGAATACTTTACAGAACCATCGTATAGTGCTACGGGAGAGCCATTTTCAGTCGTCCTCCGCGTCAATGAAATAGCTAACGACTGACCTTACGCTGTATTTCCGTAATCGGGCATCTCGCCCGGAACAAAGTAACTGCGCCATCCGAAAGAGCAGGGAACGACATTATAAACAATCTCAATTGCACAACACTCCGGTGGTGCAGTATGATCATTCGTCCGGAAGGGATCCAGGTTCGAATCCCGGTGAGGCATGGATGTTGTTTTTCTTATGGCACTGGCTCTCTCCCTTCCCTGGAACTAGTGACCCTAAATTAGGGACGGGTGACTACTTATAGCCCATTGAGTTGTTCACGGCGGTCGTTAAACCTCCAATTATAATATAAAAAAAAAACTCCGAAAGACCACCAAACAATCTTCATCAGGATTTCATAACATACTGCATCATTTCTCCTACATACCACGTGATTACAACAAAACTCCTACATCGCGAAACATATTCGTCACTACTTATGCCGAAAAAACAACGAATTATTAGGTATGTGAGAAAAATTCCGAAATGTTGAAATTGGCGGAACGTGTTGATTAAGTGTCGTTATACGTTTAACCAAATTACGCGTAGACCTTTAAAAAGCATCATTCGAATCGCCGTTCAAACGGCATTTTTTACCGTGAAAACATTTGTTTCGCTCGGCAGTTTTTGCTGTGGATTGCCGTTTCGGCGTAGTTGGGCGCAAGTATTAAATTTGTTCGTAATTTGTAGCAGTTTGGCGCAAACTTTCTGTCACTGCTTGTGTGATGTGTTTGTCTAGCAGCACTAGTTCTGTCTCTTACCCAAAACCACTGGCTCTAAATTAGGGACAGGAAACTTCACATAACCTGGAACAGATCTTGCCATCACTCTATTTTGCGCCCAGTGTTATTTGAATGTACTTTTATAATCTTGATCTTGTCCTTCTGCGCTCTTGACATTTTCCATCCTGATAAGTATGCAATTCTTTTGCGTGTGTACCTACTGTAATGTTTTTAGTTTGATGAAATATTTTGAAAGGGCTGTAAATTGCTCATATGAAGGAGTCTTCTTTTCTTTTTTTGTAATGGCACAGCTTGATGATGCAGCTTTCACCTTACTATTGTGGTGGCCCAATTTGCAGTAGTCACCCATGCCTCCTCAGCTCAGGGCCAGCTAGAGAGGAGGACTGGTTGTTCTGGACAAGTTCAAAGAGGATCTTAGATTAACTCATTTATTTTATTACCATGTGGAAATAACGTATGTAAAAAAAAAAAAAAAATATTTTGTATAAAACAGTACCTACACTAAGGTGACCAGATATCGGAACACTGATTTGAGGACAAAAGGGCGTGGCGTCCACAAATTCGCAGTTCATTTGGGGACGTATACGTACTCAAAATAAATATGCAAATCTTTTTGTCACAAAACTGCATTGCTTCAATAAGTGTGATATTACATATGAAAATGTGTATCTTAAAAGGATATATCTTGTAGAATGTTGGTAATTTGTATTGACAAAGTAGAATTATGATGGCGAGAACATATTAGCAAAAGTGAAATGCTTTACCTTGTACATGTGCCGAATTAAAATCAAGCTGCACACCAAACTACTTGCATGGCAAATTTTTCATTTTGCCAAATTTTTTGGAGAAACTTAGATCAAGTACAGGCGAAATTTGACCGCACCAGTAGTTCAGTGTCCTAGTGCTGACCATTCGTACAAGTGGGTACAAACACAGCATCCATGTCTCAGTCGGTTCGAGTCTCGACTGAGACATGGATGCTGTGTTTGTCTTGCAGCACTTGTTCTCTCTCTCTTCCCTAGAACGAATGTCTCCAAATTAGCGACAGGTGACTGCTTATAATCCTTAGAGTTGCTCTCGGTGGTCGTTAAACTTGGAAAGAAGTCAAAATTTGTTTTCACAAGAAGCATGTCGGAACATTAATACAACAAAAACTACTTTTAAGAACATTTTTCGTTAGAAATCTAACGAGCTAATGAGGAAGTGTAAATTCGAGGACAATTTGTGTCCCCAAAGGCATCGGACGTTTTTGGGGACAGTAAACAAAATTAGAGGACTGTCCTCAATAATTGGGGACTTCTGGTCAGCTTAACCTACACACTACAAAAAATAATTAAACTTTAGACCATAGTATTTTTTAATATCCTATAGGCATTGTGGCATCATGTGAATGCACTTCATTGTGCTGAAGAAGGTAAAGAATTAGCGCAGTTGAGGTTCGTATGCCTCTTCGAATTTAAAGAAAACTCCTTAAAAAGGCCTTTTACATATGTAGTTTAAGCATTGCATATGCCCAGCTTAAACAGCACTATGTGGTAATATAACATTACTAGCTATATTTTGCAATATCTATTATATAATTCTGTTTCACATGTTTAAATTGATAATGACCATGGCTAGGTGGGCAAAACGCAGCAGGAGGATATCGAACATTCTTTTTGCACTTCTACATCACTTTGGATATTTTTGTATGTTTTAAATTAAGTTCTGTTCATCTGCTTTGCAGTTCGTTCACAAAATTGGGAATTTTTATCCAAACGTCTTTTAATTCCAACATCGTTCAACTTTTAACTATTGTTTACATCATAACGTTTAATTTGGATTCATATAAAAAAAAATTATATTAGTGTGAAGCCCATAATGAGAAAACATAAAAACAGTAGTCTGAATGAACAACTATCAAGTTACTGCTGACTTCATATGGTAAGCAAATGCTGTATTCTTACAATTTATGCATTGTTCAAGGAGTTATTTTGAAGTAATAATTGATTTATGTCCGAATGTCATGTTTTTAATGCTAACTTTAAACATGCAAAACAGAATTATATAATAGATATTGCAAAATATTTATATAGCTAATAACTTTTTCTCCTTGTTTCCCCTCAGAGTCCTGTAAAAGTCCTTAAATTTAATTTTAACTCCTGGAAATGATTGTTCTTCAGACTTTTTTCGATGTCTTCCTTTGCTCATTTATCAGGTAGATGATGGACTTTTTCTTTATTTACTCCTATTAAAATTCATGATTTCCCTTTGTCTGCTGGAAGTTATTTTGAGTTAGCCTTTTCCCACCTAATGTACACTTGGCCCTCGCCTGATTGGGTCAGCAACATGCATGATTGGATAAACATCATGTTCCTCGGCATTGCCTTTAAGACCAGCCACTCTAGGTGCTATGGATTCTCTGGAGTTGCTACAAAAATCAGTGGTTTGCTATGGGGTACAAGAAACTGAAAATAGTATGGAAATTGAAAATCTCAGTGAAATGTTGTTCAACATCTGTATAAAGTTTATTTTCATGTTTTCAAGGTTCTAACATGTATTAAGCATTTTAGGGATAGTTTTTGATATTGTGATGTTTCTTCAATATTTTTTGGATGTTTTCTGGCATCTGCTGGGCAAGTGTTTCGAACTGTACTGGAAATGACTGCTTTAGCAGGAATGAAAATGTTCCGTGATTGCCAGAATTCTGAAGTTTTCTGATGTAGCAGTTTTTGTTTTTTTCCATTTCTCTTTAGATTATTCTTATTTTCCATGTTTTTTCTGTGACCATGTTACTTGTTTTAATATCTTGGATAATAGTAAAAAAAATGACTTCATCCTATTTTTTCTAATGAAATCCCAGTTTTCCTATTTTTAAGTCTTCCTTAAAACCAATCGGAAGAGCAAACATTTCCCCCCCCCCCTTTGCCCTATTAAAGAGAAATTAAATTTCAAAATCAGTATGCTTAATATGTCTGTGATGAAATCTGAGTTAATCCCAGGACCTGCAAAATTGTTTTCATGACAGTACTGATTTTTGTTGTGTGTGTTTAAAATATGTACGTCAAGGAGCAAAGCAAGCAGTTTTTCTTTCATTAAAGTGAAATTAATGTTCAAAATTGCTACAGTGTGCTCACTCTGCAAAGAAAATGGCTTTACGGAAAATGAAAGAGTTGAAGAATTTTGAACTTTCAATTTTTTTGTAAACAAAGGGCAAAAATGCTTACTTTTTCATTTTTTGTTATAGCAAGTAATGACAAAGCAAAAGGAAACCATGCATTTTCAGAGAAATTAAACTTGAAAAAGTTTTTTAAGATCTGGTGGTGCTGTTGACTCCTGGAAAACTTAAAATGGATTTCCAAAAATCTGTATGAACCCTGTGTCATGTAACCAAACTACAAAAACATCAACAACTCGCAGTAGCCAGAATTTGGGTCGGAGATCAGCACGAGTTTGCTTTGGTATTTTCAGTATTTTGCAATAATATTTCAGCAAGGAAATGGTGAGCCCTAAGATACTTGTTGACAGAGAAATTGTTGGTTACAGGTGAAACGCTGACTTTTAAAACAGGGTTGAAGCTATCATAAAGAACTTGCCTTTCCACTTTTCAGAAAAGATGACAAATTCATAAAGAGGGATTAAACACAGTAATATATTTTAACATAATTATCCCAATGCTTAAATAAGTTATTTGATAGCAACACTGTTTTACTGGACTGTTTGCAAAAATTGGTACCCTGTACTGCTTAGCTACAGAATGAAATCATTAAATAGCTCATTGTGCGGAATAGCAACTGTGGCACTCGGCAAAAGCTAGATTGTTCCACAGTGCTTAACACATTTGCAAAAAAGCATTTTATTCAAAAAATTAATTTGAAGTGTCTTTTCTTTTTGTTTCATGTGTCATTTTTTTAATAATACTGGGAAAGTGGCCTATATGTGTGGAATTCCCTGCTTCAACTCGTTACAGCATGAGGTACTATAGAGTTAGTTTTCTGCACCTCCAACCCAAGCTAAACCATCCGCAGCATGTAACCTTGCAAAATATGGGATCTCTAATGAAATGTTTCAATTGGCTTCTGTTGTAAACAGGATATAATTACCAGAGTATGGCCTAATATTACGCTGTTGTCACACAGCTTTGGTTTTAACACTTTCTGATTTAATTGTGGATGCATGGTATGTTTGCAGTCAAAGAATTGCATTGTTATAACATTTCATTTACTAATGGATTCTCTGATTATTAAGAATAGGTTTATGAGAATGTAACAATGACCTTCACTAATGCAAGGCTTCCCAATATCTCACGTAAAACAGGCGCTATTAACACTGTCATGGCAACAGCAGCTCTACAGGTAGTTATATGACAAAAGAAGGAAGATGTGCATTGATTTAAATTGGCTTCTCCAAATATATGTGAAAGTTTTTTAATGCTTGAAATAATTAGAAAATAATAAAGCTAACTGGGGCACGACATAATGAATAAGGTAACCATTCACTTTTAAAAGTACTTTTGCTCAAATCATATTGCACTGTGTTCTCTCTCTCCTTTTCTGAGTTCCCATTCGTAACGTGAAAAACAGAAAACATTTGCTTTTGAAAACTTTTAATATCAGCAATCACTAGGTCTAAAAGACAAAACAGATTGACAAATGCTACATTGCAACACAATACCTTCTATGAGTTGCGTCAAAGATGATAGATATGAAATCAGTTACATATAAAAATGATTATTAATGAAAACACGCAATGAAACAAATACAAAACTTCTACATGGCACAAAAGTGGTGCATCTATTTACAATATACATTGCTGAGGGTTAACAGTTGCAGCACTGATGAAGTGATAAATACAGTAAAATCTCGTGAAGACTTTGTTTTTTACAGCTGCATTCAGTAGCAGACTTCTAAATACAGGGCATAAGAAAAAATTGTTTTTGCAATATTTACTGATTTTTAAAAGCTTGTATCCCTTGAAACCAAAGCAAAATTAAATAAATTCTTAGATATTTTACAGGTTGCTCCATTAAACCAGAATCCACACATTGTTTAACCATCTCCTGTTAAAATATTAAATTGCAATGGCTATCCTCCAAGGTAGTACTCTTTCAAAGCTTATAAAGAGAGCCTTGAATGAGGAACTATTAATGCAAAACCACTGTAGTGGTTATCCACTTTGACAAGACAATTCTGGTATAGTGTTGTAATAAAAGATCAGCTACGTATCTGAGGTTGTGAGACAGATTTCAGTGTATCTGAAGCTTAATTTTACCCTGAACCTGGTGCAAGTGAAACACTTTTTAATACTAAATTTTTAAACTATTAAGCCTCTCTTCTGGTTGTTGTATATTTATCACTAAAAGGATTACTTGCATGACTATTCTATGTAAATTGAACATTTTTGACCCACCATGCTCTGTGTTATGCATCTTGGTCTTTTAATTTGAGCTAAGAATATTTTTCAGTCATTCTCCTTCTTTGTTAAAGCCAGCAGTACAACATGCTCACTCCAAAAAAAAACAACAACTGATAATTTGTTTAAAAGTTTCTAGTACAACATTGTTGTTTCAATTTTACTTGAACTTTGTGGTGTGGCTTAATATTACAGTTCTGCACTTTTTTAAATATCTTTTTGGCATGTGTGTGTGTGGGGGGGGGGGGAGTAGTCTAAAAAAAGCACTATTAAATAGAAATACACCTGATTGAGCTTTTTCCTGGCACATAACACCCCCCCCCCCCATAGTAGGGGACATAACTTCATATTTGCTTCAGTATTTTTCACCAGGGATTAATGGAATGAGAAAATTCATTTCACTCACAGGCAAAAGTTTCAGTATTTTGTACTGGTTTCCAGCTTTATAATTCTTCTACTAGGTGATATGTGTTTCTGGAAGATTGATTCAAGAAAATGAAGCAAAAATTATTATTACATAGAAACATGCCCAACAATGAACATATTTTGTTTTGGCGCACAGTATTTCCAGCAGGTGACAGTACTGCATAACTCAAAAAGCAGTGTTTGTCTATACATAGATATGATCTCTGTTGATTTAGAAGTTGGAATGTTCCATGTGACTTTGAAGGGATATAACCTTATAAATTGGAATTTCCTCCTCCAATCATCTAAAGACACTGTTCTTGTGAAAAGCATGTTTACACGTGTCTAGTGGGGTTTCAGAAAGTTTGTTGTGGGAATTTGGCATTTAAGAATAAAAAGTAATCTACTAGGCTTTTTAGAGGGCAGTAACTATCAATGGCATATGCTAACTGCAGCTGATTTGACAACATACAGAATAGGAATAACTCAGTTAAGTGCATTAACATAGCTGTCTTCTTGCAAAAGTGTCCCATCACACACAAAAAAAAAATTGCAGCATTTGGGCATTTCATAAATTACTCTTTTTGAGCTTAACAAATTTTGAGTCACACTACTGAAAGAAGTTGAAAATCTATCTAGAGAACAACAACAAAAAAAAAAAGCTCTGAAATATGGTTCACATTAAAAAACTTAAAACAGAAGTGTTTTTTGTGTATGTGTGCACACACCTGGGGAATAATGTTGAGAATAAAATCCTGTATAATGATTTCTGCAGTAATTATATAGTGTGTAATTACTGCAGAAGAGACATAGGAGTCATTTGTTTGCTGGAGAGGTTACTTGTGAGGGGTTTGTCGCAAGACTTGTTCTGATCACGTGTCTGATGGAAATGGCTCTGTCCTTTCCCTCAAACCAGTGGCCCTAAATTGACTACTAAACCAATTTAGGGCCACTGGTTTGAGGTGGCCACTAAACCTTGAAACTGGGCGGGGGGGGGGGGAGGAGGAGGATGTGTAGTAAACTTCACGACAAATATACAACAAAGCACTAAGAGTCTAACAAGAAAATTTGAGCTCCTGGAAATTTTTTTTTTTCTGAACCCTGTTTTATATACACTGAGTGATCATTGTATTATAACCACCCCTATCAAAAGTAGATCAGAGGTGTTTGCAAGGCAAGGCATGAAACCCTGAAATCATCGGCGTCTCCCAACAGTGCCAATGCATAAACTCGAGACATAAAAGAACATGTGAGTGTAACCCCCCCCCCCCCGCACAACAAAAGTATTTCTGTTACTACTAGTACCTCTAATTATTATACTTATCAGCAAAGCTGTTACCGATACTTCGAAAGATGAAATGGTTTCACTTTGGGAATTACTTACTACCTACCTATACCTTTTGCTCACAACAGTAAATTATTTTGGGGTTCAGCTTGCAGTATTAATTTGTTGCTAAAAAAAATAAATTCCTTCAGTGAAGTTTAAGTAACTTTGATTTCGACAACTACATGATAAACGTTAAAAAAAATTTTGCATTTGTATAAAATAAACCAATTACACACATAACAAACCTTTTAAAAAAGTTTTGCCTTTCTTTCCAATTGCAAAATTACCCATTTGGCAAATAAATAACAGAAAATCTGCAGTCAAGTTTTTATGTTACTAGAAGGGCAACAACTCCTCTTTTTCATAGGATAATTGATCTTTTTTAACAGAAATTTTAGTCGTTAAGTTTCAGTCAGGTGGTATTGACCTAAAGTTGTATTTACTAATAAAATAACAGTATATTTAGCAAATTGGATGTTGATCTAAGTTCCATTTATTAATAAAAAATCACATCAGTCTGGTGTGGTGTTAATCTAAAGTTATATTTACTAATAAAATAACACTATTTCTTAAAGTGTGCAATCTTAATTTGTTTTTTAGCGGAGACACTATTAGACTGACGCTTAAGTTTCCAACATCCTTCATTAGCAGTGTCTTGTTTGTGTACCGAAGAGGAGAAGAACCTTTACTATTACAAGTAGCCGTTATAATTGCTTCAACAGGTTTTGGAGGCATAACTGTAGCACATACTCCATTTATATATGCAGAAACGTGACCCAGCTGTATCAATTTTCCGACACCATATCCCAGCTTTCTCCTTTTGGGTGTCTTTTTTTTCTAGCCAATCCCACCGGAATTTATTTTTGACTGAAGCCTCTTGAGATAGTCAGTTTTGGTTAAAAATTTCATCGGTGATGATGAACTTAACTTAAACCGTGTAAACTTTCAAATTCCTAAAAACATTCATACATCTCACACACAAAAACCCCATCACTTTTGCCTAAACAAAAAACCACAAATGTTTCATCAGGGAAACAAAGACACCTCCTCTCCGTCACTGACTTACTAATACAATGAGGCAGGCTGCTCCCGCGCATAGGTGCAGACACGTGAGTGACTTACTTTATTTGCTTTAACTCGCTCCCTCCCCCGCCATCTCCAAGTTTCAATCCCACATCGGAGCGAAAACCTGTTTTTTTGCATCGAGGAACAGAAGCGCCGACGAAATGACTGAGAATGTGCGCGCATGCCCTTCCCACAGAACAACGGACAACCACAGCACGAACTGCCTGCTTCATGTGTCAAGCTCAAGTCAGCTGCATCAGTGAGGAAGACAATATTATTATCACATTAATTCATTGGTGAAAAGCAATTTTTTTTTAGTAAATACTTTTGCCATGAATCGTTTTAATTTTTTTTTTTTTTTTGCTTTGTCGCTTATTAGAACTCAAAATTTAAGTCTTAAAAATGTCTTCAAAGCTAAACATCCGGGCATGAAAGATCGCCCAAACCCGGAACACAAACAGACCTGGTAGATGTGGCCCATTGGCCACACGATTTCCAAGAGGGCACGATTAGTCAACCAACGTAGCATACATAAAATGCAAGTGGAGCAATAGGTAGTAAAATTTGGAGCACGATGGGTAAATGGAAGGATTTATTGGACTTCGAGAAACCCGGAGAGTGGGTGTCTTGATTTCCTAAATGGCTATTCATGAGCCACCGTAGTTAAAATGTATCGGTACTGGATTGAAAATGGTCAAACAACAACCCGGAAGCAAAACTGTACAGGACAACGAAAGGTTAATGTGAAAGCCAGGTCCGATGACTCCTACAAGCCAACAGTGCAGCACTGTTCAACAGTTGACTACCCAATACAACAGGCAGCCTGGAACAGTATCTGTCATGACCATGCGTTGCACGTGTGGGCTGTAACTGCAGATGACATCCTAACCACAGTTCACTGGCGCAAAAGACTTGCCAGGTGCAAAGATCATGCAAGTTGGACATCGGATGACAGGATAAAAGTGTGCTGGTCTGAGGAGTCATGTGTTTTACTCCACTCCATGGATAGTCTTGTACATATTTGGCACAAACAGCATGAGGCACTCGTCCATCCTGCATGGTCTTCTCAGTGCAAGCCAGTGGAGGCCGTTGCATGGTGTGGGGCACACTTGGTGCATGTGGAACAACGAATGACTGGTGCCCACTATCTTGAATTACTTGCCAACTTTGTTCACCCAACAGTGTTGCACATTTTCCCAAATGGCAGCAGTGTCTTTCAAGATGACAATGCACCTAGCCACAGGTCCAGTGTTGTGCAGGAATGGTTTGAGGAACACAGTTCAGACCTACAGCATATTGATTGGCTTCTGAACTCCCTCGATATCAATCTCATAGAGCACTTGTGGGACACACCAATCACCTGCATTGAAGGACACATTACACACAGCTTGGTTGGCCAAACCTTCCCACTGCTTACTACATCTTTTTGAATCAATGCCATATCAGATAGCTCCTGTACTGAGGGCAAAAGAGGACCTATGGAGCATTAGGTAGGTGGTCATAGTTCAGTGATATCTTAGTGTACACAACATGAAGAGGTTGGCTTCCTGCCATGTTTGTTAATAAGAGCATTTAAATAATGACAATTTAAAAGAAATAAAATCAGTCACTGTATAAATCAAATTTCTTGGATTTACAAACTCTCCAGCTTAACAGACAGCTTGGACTTACTCTTTAACATGAAAACAATCAATGAAATAGCACAGATGTCTCCAGCAATGTACAGTCAACCCTTGAAATTCCATTTTACATAAGTTATCTTATGTCTGAACAGATTTGCTCTATACAAAATATCCCTTGATACACCACCACACCTTTTGTCATCTGCCTTTCCCAACACAAAATATTGACTGCAATTTTGGGGGAAGGGGGATCTAGTTATTGAAGGTTGGATGCGTTTTTGTGTAGAGTAGCATCAACGAAGAGTGCCTGCACAGGGCCTGGTTACCTTTTAGTCAAGCAGCTGTCTTGTGAGTTGGGGGTGCTGTCTTCTACTAACCTCCACCTTCTCCTCTTAGGTAGAATGGAAGTGCTGGAGTCTTTACCTTCTACCAACTGTCAATCAAGATGACAAATGAGTTAACACCTTTTTCCAGGTACACACTTTTTTCACCCCAAATGATGCTTGCTTCCCATAGTTCTCTTTCTTTGGCTCTGGAAATCATTCCCTATTTATGAGCATCAAAATTAGAAATGATAAATCTTTTTGTTTGCTTTTGGAAAAAGTTGAAAAGAACAGTCCTTATTATAAAGCAGAAGATTGAAATTTGTGAATATCACAATGGAAATATTAAGGCCAGCCAGCAAAGCCTTGCTGGATATTTCATTGAAAAAATTGGGAACACCAATTAGCTGGAGGACAATAGCTAATATTTTAGCTGATAAAGAAAAACGGATTTGAAACTGTTCCTGGGAAAGTACAAAGATGGTAAGCATGAGAAATTAAAAAATACTTTGGACTTCTCAAGGGAATGCGAAAAATGGTACTGCTACAAATAAAGTGATAAAAGAACACGCTAAGGTGTTTGGTGCGAGAATTTTCAGTACAGCAGTGGTTACCTGCAGAATTCAAACATCGAACAGGTTTTTTTTGCACCATATCGAGCATGGCAAAACTTCTTTGGTGCTATATGAAATTCTATGCAGTTCTCAAGAAAGACTGGGACAGTTAAATTCATCACATGACTAAAAAGATGTCTACAATCTCATTATTTTACAGATGAAACCAGATAAAAGCATTTCTCAGACCTTGAAAAGATGCAAAAAGATAAAATAACAAGTGATTTGTGTAAACAGTGACTGGAGAAAATTACGAGTGATTGGGAAATCAGTTCGACCATGCTGCTTTAAAAACTTTAATCTGGAAGTTTACCACTTACAAAGCAAACAAAAAGGCATGAATGGCTGGGGACAATTTAACATCAACACAAGAGGAAAGCCCTGCTTTTGCTAGATGCCACTTGTCACAAAGGAAACGATCATAGCAGTGTTAAAATTCAATTTTTCTCTCCAAACACAACTGGTGTTATTCAGCCATATGGTGCAGGGATGATAAAATCCTTCAAAGCCCAATATTGTGAAACCAAGTTAGGCACATCAATGAGGAGTTGCCTATCTCTATCCCTGAAAGATGCAATTTACATGGTAAAGAAGGTTTGGGATAAAAGTTTTCAAAGAAATAGTATGCAACAGCTGAATACACTTTGGCTTAATTAAAAATGATATAATAAATCATTTGCCTTGAGCTTTCACTTAATGAAGATATTTCACATATTTCCACAATTGCACACAAAATGCCAGCTGAGAAATATCTGGAGGTGGACCACGATATACCAATTTATGAAGAAATGAGAGTGGATGGCATCATCTTGATTACTAAACCCTAAGATGATAAAGTGAAGATCAAACTGAAGGATCATGTGAGAAAATGCCTCTCCAATCAAAGATGTGAATCAGTGCCTTTTAACTTTTAAAAGATTCTTTGAAGCAGAGGAAGTGACATTTCGAACACACATGTTAAATTAGATTCTGCTCTGGAAATAATTGGATGGAAATCTAAACACAAATGAAAATAGACGATTTTTTAAAAAAGAAACTAAGGTATGTAAAAATGATTTTGTACAATGCTATTAATTTTTCTTTGATAAAGTTTTAGTAACACACTATTTCATATATATTTCCTTATAACTTTAACTTTGCCCTCTTTCTATGCAAAAGTAAATTTTGTTGGATTTAATTCATACCAAAAGCTTCCGAGATGGAAATGGATACTTTGAACCAGTATGCGCTAAGTACACAACTACATTTTTTTAAATTAACATGTTAATTTAATGCTAATTATAATTTTTGAGGAACAAAATTTATTAATTATAATTTTTGAGGAACATAATTTTTAACGAAACAAACTTTGGGTTACTTAAAAGCAATTAGAAAATATAATGCCACAATGCATGTGTTATCAAATTGTCATGATACCATTATAGATCAGTATAAATTCTGTCACATATTTTTATACTGCCAAATTAAAACACATAGCTCATGGTGTAGGAATGTTTTAAAAATGATGATTTTGTAGATGTTTTTATAATTTATTTGTGTGAAATCAACTCACTGAAAGAATTGTACTTTAGTTTCATACAGACAAAAGCATGGACATAAATGTGAGTCCATTATATATAATTTTTTCATCACAACTTGTATTCTTAGTTTTCTTGAAGACCAAAATGTTATCAAAAAGTTCACTTACTCCAGTATTTCTCCAAATTTTTTTCAGCTGAAGTTTTAATTTCAGGACAATTATTACTGTTTATCAAAAAAAAAAAAAAAAAAAAAAAATTCTGCGCCGCAAAAACTATTTTTTCTGTTGGGGTTTAATGGCCACTGTGAGCAATTGAATAGGCTGTAAGCAGTTGGTCATTCCTAATTTAGGGACACTGTTTCCAGGGAAGGGAGATAGTCGATACCGTAAGGCAAACATACAAGCTGTGTCTCTCAGGATTAACATTCAGACGAACACTGTTCGTACCTTAATCCTATGAACATATGCACAAACCTTATTTTAGGAAAACACTTGCATATTCATTCTTTCCATAAATCAGTAAATATACATTTCATCCCTGAACAAACCACTTGCATGGCATGACCAGTTGCTGTCCAGATTAATAAGGGTTTATTGTAAGACAAATTTGATTTTATCTTTATGGGGACGTACATAGGCTGAAGAAGAATTGTGGGATTTCTGTTGTGCTTCATTTGATCTCACTCTTCCATCTGTGGAGTTTTCTGAAGAATAGGTTTACAATTGGAAACCAGCAGGGATTGAAGAACTTGGGCATGAAGCAGAATGGTTGTCTCAATACCTTTCTGATTACAAAAGTTTACTCATGTTTGTCACCCAGTTATTTGATGATGCCAAAATATTACAAGTTCATATCCAAGAAAGGATTGTGGAACCACACCACTATTCCAACTTCGTTCTCCTTTTGTGACTCCTTATATTTTCCAACAAGATGTTTTGTTTTGAGAACTTTTTTCTGTTTGTAGTTATTGACATTTTCCCTGCAAAACTGCATGTACAGTTTAAAGCTTCCTTTTCAATTTTGCATGGCCTATTAGGTTACATGCAAAGTATGAGACTTACAAAATTGTATATTTAAATACATAAATCTCATACAAAAGTAAAATCTGGGGTGAGTCAATTGAAGTATCTGCCAGAGCCAAATGCATCAATGATAATATGCACTGCAGTTATGAGTTATACATTGTACATACTGGACAGCTAACAGAGCTGTAAAATATAACCCACCATTGCTCACACACACAGGCTTACACATGCCACAACTAACCAAAATATTGATATAGGAAAGTTGGGTGATTCAGCGTAGTCAAGTTAGAAAAAAATGTAAACCAGGGGAACAGAAGCACATCACTATTGCTTGGGTGGCTGAAGTTGCTTGTCTATTTTAACGCCTCGGGTCACGTGATTTTAGTCACTCACTTGGTAACCATCTCTAAGAATCTGATTATGGACCATTACACAATGAGTTCTGAAGCAGTAACTTGTTATGTGAGTTGGCGAGTGTGGGATAGCATTTGCTTTCAGGTTATACAGCAGGAAAGCAGGGTTGACATTTGTCTGGGAGAGGCCACATGTTGTGCATCAGTAGACCTTACATTGATTAGGAAAGGATTTTGATTCCATGAAACCATCGGCAGTTGTAAGTTCTTTGAAATAAATCCTGCAGTATTAATATATATAGTATGTGTTAATACATTTAACATCTATAAAAATGCAAAGGTTTGACTGCAGACACAGCAAAAATTGGAATGGGAGTGAGACAATGTGATACCATATCTCCCACATTAGTGTCTTTTAATCATTGAGCTGGAAAGACAAGGGGATAATGATCAGTGAAGATACTTTAATCTTACTTTGTTTTGCTGACAACATTTTAAGTACCTTCTCAGAGCTGCAGAGTATGATCTACAAGAACCTTTTCTACTGAAGACCAAATACAGGTGCAACACCAGGCAGAGCTGAGATGCATCACACATCATCGATGCAACAGTTATGGAAGCAGATATTATCATGTGCTGATATAGGTTCAAAGCACGTTAGCTTTTGATATATTATCATCTACAAATCTTTCAATGGACTGTAATGGTTTACATAAAACTTAATGAGCTATTATGTTTTACTTTTAAAATTGAATGATGGAAGTTTGATTCTCCACTTACCCCTGTAAGTCTTTCTGAGAAGTAAACTTCCCTCACCTACTCCTGTCTTTCCAATCTTTTTTTTTTTTTTTTTTGATTGGAGGTTTAACGACCACCGTGAGCAACTCAATGGGCTATAAGCAGTCGCCCGTCCCTAATTTAGGGTCACTGGTTCCAGGGAAGGGAGAGAGCCAGTGCCGTAAGACAAACACAACATCCATGCCTCATCGGGATTCGAACCCGGACCCCTTACGGACGAATGATCAGAGGCCAGCGCCTCAGACCACTGCGCCACAGGGGCGGCAATTTCCAATCATATTCCTCTATGTCTTGATATTACTAGTTCAACTTTCCAACTTAGAATTTTAGCCTCATAAATATCCTTACCACTGGAATTAACTCTCCAAACAATACAACTCATTTGTACACTGAAAGTGGTATTGCATCATGCATTAGTCATCATTGATTTCCAAGCAAATCTAGAACGATTCATTTCACTCAGATTGCAGTATTTGCCATTTGGTTTTAAAAGCCAAAAAAAAAAAAAAAAAAAGTTAAGATAACAGATCAAATATTGATATCACAGAAACTAAAGAAGAGTAAACCCTCTAAGTCACATAGCAAGCATAATGGTTATTTTTGGTAAATGCCATTGTTCATTGGTCACAATGTGTCAAGATTGAGTACAACACTAGGCAATGTGCAATTCAAACATTTTCCATGGCACTATTCCCAAGCATTCCCTTTTGAAGAAAAAAGGTATATGCTTATAATATCACTATGTCCAACCATATGTGAATACCATATCTCTGCAACTGCTAGTCTGATTTGAGAAACTCTTTTTGCTGTCAAAAGCGTGAACTGTGTAATTTATAGTTTTTTGGTCTTTGTATGATGCATAACCTCGCACCACTAAGGTGCACATGCTATTAAATTATAATTTCTTCCATACAATTGCTAAAAAAAAAATTAAAAAAATAAAAAGGTTAAAACATTCTTGCTTTCCGATACCTTTTACCATGAAGATAATTTTACATACAATTTCTATTTGAAATAATGCCTGGTGTCAACGCTAGGGAACCGAGTATAATTAAATGCACATTTCCCAATTTTTTTTTTTTTTTTGTTGTTAGTCATGGCAACAAATATTTTGCATGCATTTAATGATACTTTATGACAAAATGCTTTGCCACTAGGGAGCATAAGTGCACATTTCTGTTTTTTACATTTGCAATCATATTTTCACTTCTAAAAATCTAATTGAAAAAATTATTTTTCAGTCAGACACCTTACTGCAGAAAACATACTTTTTGTACAAAATAATATTTACTTTTCCTTGCTATTGTTTGTTAATGTACATATGTGTTTCTAAAAGTCCAATTTAAAAAATTATTTTTCCTCCTCATAGCATTTGTGGCGAGAAATGTGTTTAATATATTTATCAATTTTTGTACTACAGTTTTGCCATGTGGGTATGCAAGTGTGCATTTAATTATACTCGGAACTGTCTCATTTCTAAGAACCTGATTTTAAAAATTCCCTTTGCTTTGGATATTTTCCATTATGAAAAATGATTTGTACTTTTTTTTTTTTTTTTTTTTGTAGCACACATTCCAGCCTAGTGGCCAAAAGTTGCTATTTCTGTTTGTGGATGTTTTACAGATAGTGTAGAAATCCAGTTGATTTTTTTAAACCAGTTCAGTCAGTACACTGCACCTTTTTAATTAAGTGCAGATTTTCTTCAGGAAGCATAAATGCATTTTCTTTTTTTGCTGAACGTTTTCCTCTAAAAACGTGCTTTGAAATATTTTTTTCGTGTCAGAAATGATTCAAAAGATGTGCTTGATACACCCAAGAATTCGGTGCTGTTAGCTTGGAGGAAAAGTAAAAGGCATATGTTTGTTTAACACATGTTAATTATGCCTTTAACCATCATTCCTTTTTTCACTATGCAAGAAAAAAACAAAAACATACACACGACCTATATCACACATCCCAACCAGAAGAGTGAAAGTGGCTTCAGAAAATAGAAAAAGAAATTCAGTCTAGCTAAATACTTAACTTCAAGAAGCAAGTATCAGAAAACAGTAGAAATCAAAAGATGTCCTAAAAGAACTAAACAATGATTACATATCACTAAGCTGTTCTCTGAGATTCAGAGTTCAGAGGTTAGCTCCACAAAGAAAAGACAAACTTTACCAAATAATTTTTATCTGATTATTTACTTACTGTTACCATATCAAACTCCTCCACTTACAGCGATCTTGGCACACAATTCGAGCTTCACTGACATCCATCACACGACGCACACAAGATCTTCTAGACTCATTATCTTTTTCTCATGCACACTCCTGAATCTAACCTCCCCCAACTTCCTTGGCCTTCCTCTGCGGCTGAAATTTTTTTTTTTAGTAAGCATCTCGTCACTCATTCTTTCAACATGCCCAAACCACCAAAGCATATTAGTCTCCACCTTGCTAACAACATTTTGCTTCACATTACACAACTTCAACACATCTTCATTCCTCACACGATCAGAATGTGTCTTGCCCCCCCCTCTAAGTAACGCATTTCTCCAGCACACAAACGACTCCTACATTTCTTCTGTAGTACCCAGGTTTCACTGCCATACATCAGAGTAGGAACAATTACACTTACATACACAGCCATGCTGGACTCCCTTGAGAACCCATCATTCCTGTGAAAACCTCCCAAGGCAGCTATGACTTTCAATGAAGAATTCACTCTCCTAATAATTTCACCATCCAATTTGTTCTCTCTGTCAAACATGCTTCCTAAATGATGTAAATCAGAAAGTGCAATCTGATCATGTTGCAGAGGTCAAAGAGGCCATGAACCTGCTACTGATGGGAGGTTGGAAGTCATAGGCAGCATATAATAACAGATCAGGGAAATAAGACTATCCTACAATGAAATTTTCAAGCACACTGTTAATGGTGTAGGCTTACTTATGCAGCATAAATGCCAATGCAACTCTAATTCCCAAGTAATGAAAGCCAAAGGATTTGGCAATTGCAGATGAAGAATTTACCAAAAAAAAAAAAAAAAAAAAAGCAGAAATATTGAGAGAGAGAGAGGGGGGGGGTCTGTATTTGATCTGATGATTTTCCTGGTTTCAACTGGAAATTTGCAATTTTTATTCAACAAATATTCATAGCTGCCTTCAGTTCACATGTAATTCAAATGCATAGCAAATTTTTGTTTTTGTGGCAATGATTTATGTTTAGTTATTTGGATGTTAAGAGTTCATATGGGTAACAAGTTTTTCTGTCTTTTTTTTTTTTTTCTTCTTTTGCTAAATATTAAATACACTGCCAATACTCTTATAAATAAATTACACCCCCTTTTTAAATCTGTGGTTACTTTTTCAGCATATACAATATAAAAATGAATATATGGGATCCTAATTACACTGTATTGAAAATGAGGTTATTTTGTGATTGTATTCTTGGAAAGATTTTGAAAAATAAAATTGTATCTGAAAATTTTACAAAATGTTATTAGTACACATATAAATTGGTTTTAACCACATTTATGGAAAATGGCAATCCTATGTGTTGTGCATTGAATATTATAATATATTTAGCAGTACTTTTTCATTTCTTTTTCCTAAGAATAACCATGAGCAGCTAAATTAGTCAACTAAAGCTGTCTGCCCTTAGTTTAGGGGCATTGTTACAGGGAAGGGAAAGAACCAAGGTTCAACATAACATCCATGTCCTAGCAGAGATTCAAACCCAAGGCCTTACCCCTAGACCACTTGAACACTAGGCAACAAAGCTGTAGATCATAGCTGCCCCTTCCTGTTAAAAAAAAAACTTTATTAATTAAAGACTCCATTCAAGAGATTTTTGGTACACAAAAGGATTTTGGGCATTGGCAATGAGAATGTATAATCCAAGCATTAATCTGAAGGCATTAATCTGAAGTTTTAATGGCAGTTGATGGGTGACATTCAACTGTTGCCACCATGTTCACTCAACATGACACAGAATTGAATGAAATAGAATTAAGGTCACTGCAGATTAAGCTATTTGGTTGGAAAGAAGTAATGTCTGATGACGAGGTACCCAAAGCTGAAGCCATTGAGATTGTGCAGCACACCAGCATGACAAAAGCGGTAGGTAGGTGGTTAAGTCAGTGGCAGTTAGCCATCGGAAGGCAAAGAGTGTATGTGCCAGCCAACATGGAAATGGACAAAGAGCACATCCGCCATTGCATGCTGTATGAGTTTCGTCGTGGTAGCACCTCCGCAAGTGCTGTAAGGAACATTACCAGTGTGTACCCCAATGCTATATAACATCGTCAGCACTGTCATTGATTCGAACGGTTTCAAGAGGGAATTTTGACCAGCCAGACCATCCCATAGCCAAAAGACCTGCTACAGTGGATATGGACATAGTAGAGACCGACCTGCGTGGTTTGTCAAACAACTGGTGACTACCCACACGAGCAGTATCACACACCTGTGTCAACTTGGGAAGGTGTACAAGAGAGGAGTGTGGGTACACCATCAACTCACAGTTGAGCAGAAAGCAAATCTTGTGAGTGCATGTGGTCAACTTAAAGCTTTCTTGGACTGCATTGTGACAGGTGACAAGAAATGGGTCCTGTAGGACGCAAACGCATGGAAACAGTGGTTGGACCCAAAACAGAAGCTCGTGTTAACCCCCAAAGCCAGCTTACAGCCACGAGGTTCTGCTGTCTGTTTGGTGGGATGTGCAGGGTGTCGTGTTTCTTGAGTTACTGCCGGACACCACAATCACCGCTGATGTGTACTGCCATTAACTCACCATCTACACGCTGAAATAACCAGCACTGCTGAACCACAAAGGCGTCCTTTTATAGCAGGATGGAGTGACACCTCACGCAGCATGAGTAACCTGTCACAAGATCAGGGACCTGAGATTGGAGCTGCTGCTGTATTCAGCCTATTCCCTGGCATTGCCCCCAACATCTACCACCTTTTCCATTGCGGCATTTCCTAGATGGACAGCAGTTCACCAACAGGGATGATGTCAAACGTGCACTTACTTCTTTGGGTCCAAGCTGCCCCAATTCTACAGCAACAGCATCTAACAACTGCCCAGATGATGGGAGCAGGTCATGGCAAACGATAGTGACTAAATTTTGGACTGATTTGTACTTCTATATATGGTAATTAGCACTTTTCTGTTGCCTTGCATTTGCAGACATTACTTTCTTTCCAACCCAATATTTGAATAAGGCTTTACAATGTCAGCCTCACTGTTTCATGCATTCAAAAGAGACATCTTGGCTACAATAAAAATTTGCAATTCTCTAACATTAACACATGCCAAAGTGAGGTCAAACGATAAAAGCCAAAGTAAAATTTAGGTAAAGCTGTAACAGGAATTTCAGTATTTAAGAACACAGGTAATTATGGAGTAATGCATAAATATTTATGTGCTCCATCATAGTTAGTGACAATCCCATATGCAAGTGGAGGTCATTAAGAAGATGCTACCTATCATCTGCTAGTTTCTTGGAGTCTGTTTGCCATTCCCACGTCAAGTTTGTTTATAATCATTAGGTGTGATGGTAACCATTGTAATAAGAACTGAGATGCTGTACTCAAAACCCTGGATCTTGCTTCCTAGGAAGATCTGCACCTCCCAAGTGTAGTCCTTGTTGCAGTATAAATGCATCTGAATAAGTGTGGTTAAAAATTCTTCAAAGCTGAAGTTATGTTAAGTAACTTTTTCTAAAATCATCTATACTGATAACAAATTTAAGGATTGTCTCTTTCTTCTATCTCCAATTCTAAGGCATGGATAACTTTAAAGTTAATTACAAGGTAATGCACTTGAATCATGCTTTTGCACCATTCACACTAGTGTTTCACTCACACAGTAAAAGAAATTCCATTGTAATCCATGAATTTTTCTAAAATATTTAATAAATGGATACTGACGAGCCTCTTAATTTATATATACTCTCATATAGTGTATGTGAGATGGAACACTCGCAGGTAGCACAATTTTGGAAATAACGGTTACATGTAAAAGAAGTATGCTTGTGGAATATTTTTAATCACACAAACTTCATCTGCAACATTAAAATTTATCATCACTTGTTTATCACAGTTTAAGAGTACAACTTCACTATGCTAAATCAGTTCATTCCAAAGAATATGTTCCTTAAAATGGGCAGCAAAAGACTCAGTCTGTATATAAATTCAATACACATGAAAGCATCAACCAATTTTTTGTAAAAAACTTGTTCCGGTATCATTATGGGGGATCCCTGTTCTAGTAATTAATCTACATTCTTCCGATTTACAAGGGTAAATCAAAAGTACAGGCATTTTGTGAATTAAACTGACACTAAGAGTGACAGCACATGAACAATGTTAACAAATAAAAGGCAGTAAGACAAAGTGGCACCTGCATAGAGTGAAATTGCTACACAGACTAATTCTGGCGGTGACCATGTAAACATAGAAGTTCCTATCGCATTATTATTGCACAATGTGCCTTAATAAGGTTTCTTTGGGCAAAAGTGGTCAAGCCTGCAGAAATCTACAGAAGAATGGTAATACGTATAGTGTGCTGTTCCTGGGATGTAAAAGTGAAAATTTCACATGAGTTAGCAGCAAGCACATTATATTAACTATGGCTACCTATTAGAAGTGGATGCACAAAGAAATTGCAGCATCTTGTGCAGGTTAATATAATAAGTAAATATAATAGTAGTGGTTATGACTACCATGGTGTACATTAGAGATTGGTCATTTACGAATGATACATTCAAAACGGGTGCCAGTCAAAACGCCGACAAATCATAACACCGACAATCAAAACACCAACAATTATATAGACTAATATAATTGTACAGCTAGTAGAGGAACTTTACTCCAAGTGATGGCAACATCAGAGTGGGTGGGAAGGGGGATGACAATACCCAATCGATTCATGTGCTTCCCCTAGCGGTGACCGATGAAACTTTATTAATTTTTATTCCTACCGACGGCAACATATTTTTATTCCAAGCGATGGCAACATCTGAGTGGATGCGTTGGAATAGGGATGCACGAGTGTTGGATATGTCGATGCTTATGTGCTGCACCTAGCAGTGAACGATGGAATTTTATTATTTTTATTCCGAGAGATGGCAACTCAAAGTGGATGCACAAATGCGTTGGTGATAGAAGAAGGGAATGACAACAACCAAACCATGCTTATGTGCTGCCCCTAGCGGTGAACTACGGAACCTTATAAATTTTTATTTCAAGCGATGGCAACATATTTTTATTTCGAGCGATGGCAACATCAAATTGGATGGTTGGGAAAGGGAATGCATAGGTGTTGGATATGTCAATGCTTATGTGCTGCCCTAGCGGTGAACGATGGTACTTTATTATTTTTATTCTGAGAGATGGCAACATCAGAGTGAATGCACAAATGGTGGGTGATAGAAGGGGATGACAACAACCAAACCATGCTTATGTGCTGCCCCTAGCAGTGAACGACGGAACTTTATTAATTTTTATTTCGAGTGATGACAACATCAGAGTGAATGTGTGGGAAGGGGGATACATAGGTGTTGGGTATGTCGATGTTTATGTGCTGCCCCTAGCGGTGAATGATGGAACTTTATTATTTTTATTCCGAGAGATGGCAACATCAGAGTGGATGCACGAATCAGTGGGTGATAGAAGGGGATGACAACCAAATGATTCTTTTTTTGCTGCCCCTAGCGGTAAACGACGGAACTTCATTAATTTTTATTCCAAGAGATGGCAACATCTGAGTAGATGGATTCCAAGGGGGATGCATAGGTGTTGAATATGTCAATGCTTATGTGTTGCCCCTAGCGGTGAACAACGGAACTTTTTCAATTTTTATTCCGATCGATGGCAACATCTGAGTGGATGGGTGGGAAGGGAGATGCATAGGTGTTGGATATGTCAAATCTTATGTGCTGCTCCTAGCGATGAACGATGGTACTTTATTAATTTTTATTTCGAGCGATGACAGCATCTGAGTGGATGGGTGGGAACGGGGATGCATAAATGTTGGATATGTTGATGCTTATGTGCTGCCCCTAGCGGTGAACGATGGAACTTTAATATTTTTATTCCGAGAGATGGCAGCAATATCAGGGTGGGTGCACAAATGGGTGGGTGATAGAAGGGATGACAACAACCAAACTATGCTTATGTTCTCCCCAAAGCGGTGAACTTTGTCATTGGAAGAGACAACTTTTTCGCTGCGCCGTTCCTGTGACGTAGAATATTTTCTGTCACCGCATCTTCTGGTTTAGATTCCTCTGCGTTGATTTTATTGTAGTCATTGTTTTATGATCTTTAAAATGAAAAGAAGTGCTTCTGAAATGAACAACAATGCTGCTTCTTTTCCTACCAATTTAGCTGCATCCACTTGTCATGGTATATCTCTGGGAAACCTATCCAAACACCATGTTTCATTGGCAGGAAATAAGGTGGCCAAAGTAAATGATTTCACGGGTACTGTTAGGGTTCATATTCGAAGTTTTACCATGAGAGACTCTGGGACTATACCCTTCCCCAATATGGTGTCTCTATGTCTGCTCAGATATTTAAGGAATTCACGGCCAACTGTTATATCTACGGCGGAATTTGCACTTTTTGGTAAGTGTTGGTACCATTTTTGACCATTTCCTTCAACTTTTGTAACAGGAAACTACACTGGTGCATGTTCTTAGTACCACCAATTTCCGTAGTTGTTTCCATAAGAGCCTTGGTAAGTTTTCTGTTAACTTCAGAGATGTCCACTTCTTCTGATGTTAGACATTCTAAAGCAGAGAATCGGTGAAAATCAGTTTTTGATTTCCAATTTAAAGGTTTTATGATGCATTTTAAGGTTTGTCATGTCAGTACATGTTTCTTGTTTTATGAGCTTGCCATGTTCGAATTTAGTGTTGAGGTGTATCTTACATCTCACCATTCTATGGTCGCTACCTGTGTTGAATCTGTTTAGCACACTGCAGTCTTAGATGGCAAATTTCTTGTAGCACATAATAAAATCAATTTCACTTAACATCCCATTGGGGTGCCTTCATGTCAATTTCCTATGTGGCCTTTTCTTCAAAAAGGAGTTCATGATAAAAAAACCTATCTTCCTCTGCAAACTCTACAAGAGCATTTCCACGCTGGTTTCTGTTCCATGACCAAATTTCATTCTGCCGCCGTTGCCTTATTTTCGCATTCAAATCACCCATTATCATTTTCGAGTGCTACTTGCCTTTGTTTCTTAGAAGCAATTTTCCTCATAAAATTCTTCAATGTCTTCATCAGGATGATTTGTGGTTGGTGCATACACTTGAGTAATCTGAATCAGGTATCTTTTTGAGAGTTGGATAACGAGTCGGGCATCTCTGTCCGAGGAACGTTCAATTTCTAGAGCATTGTCCTTCAGTTTCTTGTTTATTATGAATCCAACAGCACTAGTTCTACCATTATCAGTTCAACGATAGTAGAAGACATGTCCACTTTTCAGTTCAATGTGATCTCTTTTTCTCCTTACTTCACTTAGCCCGACGATGTCCCACTTGATCTTTTGTAGTTCCTCTTCCAATTTAAGCAGCCTTTAATCAGAAGATAGGGAGTGTCTATTGTAAGTAGCCAATGTTAGCATCAGATGGAAACCTAGTTCAAACCTCTGGGGATTCTTAGCACCCTCTGCCTCCATGTTGCACTGGCCCCTGCCTTGGCCAGGTGCGTTCCAGCTACCAGAGACCGAGGGCCAAGTTTTATGTTGTGGAATCATTTTGGGGGTATTTGGATATAACTCACTACTCTGGCCAGGTGTGTTGGCGAGTGTGGGATAGTATTTCCTGTAATCCCGGTGGTACAGTTATACCGCTATTTGGCGGTCGCCAGAGCCCTTTAGTGGGAACAAAATGAACCACGAGATATGTGTGTATATACATATACACACTATCTACCAACAAGTAATTGGACACCTGTGATAGCAAAGGAAAACAAAGTTTATTCGCCGCTCGTTGAGGGTGAAGTTTATTCACCCTCAACGAGCGGCGATTACAGCTGCGACCCTCCGGGGCATACTCTCAACCAGGCGTTGTACGACGGCTAGCAGTATTTTCTTCCACTCGGTTTGGAGAAGACAGGTCAGTTCCTTCACCGATTTCGGACGGTTGGGGCACCCCTTAAGTCTACGCTCCAATTCGTCCCAGAGGTACGTGATAGGGTTAAGGTCCGGGCTCTGCACAAGACAGTCCATTCGATTAACCCCATTGTCACCATACCAAGCCATGGTGGACCTCGCAACATGACTGGTGGCATTGTCATCCAAAATGGTGCAGTAGGTCTCGGCGTTGAGTCTACCAGGAATTGGGACCAAGGGTCCTGTGCCATACCAGGAGAAACATCCCCATAGCATAATTCCACCGCCGCCGAACTTCACAGTTGGCACAATACATTCCGGCAGGAGGCGTTCTCCAGGCAGACGCCAAACCCAGACCCTGCCATCCGAAAGGTAGAGGGTGAAGCTTGATTTGTTGCTCCAGAGAACCTGTTTCCACTGTCGACGTTCTTTGCAACATGTTAGCCGAGCAGCACTATTGGACTTGGTGATCAAAGGCTTGTGGGCAGTAGCATGTTCATGATAACTGAGCAGATGGGCTTCCTTACGGATGGTATTCATCAAAAGAACACTCCTGGATGCCTGTTGAAACTCCTCGTGGATGTGGCCCATCAATTTGGTGCGGTTCTTCCGAATTTCTCTGGCCAGCACCCGTCGGTCTCCAGCTCCCAGTTTTGTGGGTCTGCCGGGTCGGGGCACATTTCGACAGTCGCCTCTCATCTTCCACTTGCCAATCACATAGGCCACTGTCGATTTTGGGTACTTCAACTTGCTGGACATGTCATGTATGGATCGGCCATTTCTGTGATACCCGACGATTACACCTTTCTCGAAATCAGAGAGCTCTGAACTGCGTGGCATCTTGCATGCGACTGGTTGCGTTGTTGTTTCCCACACGATATTTAACGGCGGCGGCCGTGACGTGTATCAGGACGGCAGATATCGTCAATTGCAGGGGTGTCCAATTACTTGTTGGTAGATAGTGTGTATATATATATATATATATATATATATATATATATATCATCAACCATTGTCAATCCACTGCTGGATGGTCTCCCCAAACTTCTTCCACAATTGTCTGTCTTGGGCCTGTCTCATCCATATCACTCCAGCATACTTTCGAATTTCATCCAATCATTTCCCATGGGGCCTTCATCTGGGTCTTTTCTGTCCCTCGGAATCCAGTCTAAAATTTTGGTTTTCCATCGGTGGTCCGTTCATCTGGCAACATGTCCAGCCCATTGGCATTTCAGTGATTTCACTCTGGTCATGATGTCGTCCACTCCTGTCATTTTCCTTATCCACAAGTTACTCTTCTTATCTTTCCTGGTTACACCAAGTATGCATCTCTCCATGCTCTTTGAGTTGTCCGCAGTCTTTGTATGTCTTTTTTAGTTAAGATTGATATCTGCTGCCCAAGATAAATGTAGGAATCTGTTGTCTCAAGCTTTTTCTCCATCAATCTATAAATCTTTGTTTCTTGTAAAAGCATTGTACATCACTTTTGTCTTCTGAAAGTTCATTTTTAATCCCACTGCTTTACTCTTGTCAGCAAGTTATATACACTGACGGAAAAAAAATCCCAACACCAAGAAGGGGTTGTGTTAGGTAAACGACAGTTGGTAGGCGGTGAGAGTACATCTGTAAGATGTCGTCTATGCAAATTTCACGCTCGGCGCATACGTGTGGCGCTAGTAGCGCCCTCGGAACATGCAAAGCAGGTTTGCTGTAAATACGCACTGTAACGTTCGTGAGCGTTAGTTATCGTTGAGATTCGACATAGGGTGTTGATGTTAGTCAAGAATGCCTTTAAGAAGACGAAGAAGCCATTATCAACAGCTCACGGAGTTTGAACGAGGTCGTGTAATAGGGCTACGAGAAGGTGGGTTTTCTTTCCGCAATATTGCAGAACGACTTGGCAGGAATGTAGCCACTGTACATGATTGTTGGCAGCGGTGGTCAAGGGATGGTGCTGCCTCAAGAAGACCGGGTTCCGGCCAGCTACGTGGCACTACTGAGAGGGAAGACCGCCGTGTCCGGCGTATGGCCGTGGCGCATCGTACCGCGTCTGCGGCAGCAATTCGAGCTGCAGTTGCCACCACAGTTACACAACGAACTGTTACAAATTGGTTACTTGAAGGAACAGCTCCGAGCCAGACGCCCTGTAGCGTGCATTCCACTTACTCCAAACCACTGCTGTTTGTGACGTCAGTGGTGTCAAGCTAGAGCTCATTGGAGGACGAAGTGGAGATCTCTTGTGTTTTCTGATGAAAGCCGGTTCTGCCTGGGTGCCAGTGATGGCCGTGTATTGGTTAGAAGGAGGCCAGGTGAGCGCCTGCAACCAACCTGTGTGCGGCCGAGACACACTGGACCTACACCTGGAGTTATGGTCTGGGGAGCAATTTCCTATGACAGCAGGAGCACTCTCGTGGTTATCCCATGCACCCTGACGGCACAGTTATACATCGGTCTGGTGATTCAACCTGTTGGGCTGCCATTCATGAACAGCATTCCAGGGGGTGTTTCCCAACAGGATAACGCTCGCCCGCATACCGCTGTTGTAACTCAACATGCTCTACAGAGTGTCGACATGTCGCTGTGGCCTGCTAGATCACCAGATCTTTCACCAATCGAGCATGTATGGGACATCATTGGACGACAACTCCAGCGTCACCCCCAACCAGCATGAACTGTCTCTGTATTGACCGACCAAGTGCAACAGGCATGGAACTACATCCCACAAACTGACATCCAGCACCTGTACGACACAATGCATGAACGTTTGCGTGCTTGCATTCAACATTCTGGCGGTTACACCGGTTATTAATGTACCAGCATTTCACATTTAAAATGGCTCTTCTCGCACTTACAATAAGCTGTGATCTTGAAACCTTAATCGATTAAATATGTTACCTATACAAATGTATTGCCGCCATTTCATTCCTCTACAACTATTTTTTCGTGGTGTTGGGATTTTTTTCCGTCAGTGTATATACATACATGTATGTGTGTGTGTATATATATATATATACTAACGGCGAATGAAATTTGCGCACCTAGAAGAAAATATCCTACAACCGTGAAACTTCGCAAATATTAATAGCTAGAGTGCATGCAGGTGTGCAAATGATCCACGTTTGGTGTGATTGCGCATTACCACACAACCTGTGGTTTCGCTTCAAGCACGAACCGGCAGCCTTATATACCGGCGTGTAGTCGATGCCCCATGAAAGCGAAAAGCACTGGCCGACGCAAGCAATAATACAGAATGACAAGAATGTCGGGTGGACGCCAGATACGTCTATTTACAGAACTTACAGACTTTGAGAGGCCTGATCATCGGGCTGAAAACCACAGGGTGGTTGGCGCGGTCTAGCCTGCCACATGGATCATTCTGACCATACCGTCGCACTGTGATGGGAGCAGTGTACATGTGATGGCACTACCACACGGCAGAGCTGTTTTGGACAGACAAAGAGGACCACCGGTAGAGAGATTGACGGATCATGCGCCAGGCACGAACGAATCCCAAAGAGACCCTGTCCACTATACAGGCAGATGTAGCGGCTTCTGTCCAGCGCCACTCACTTGTGCAGCCATTAACACCGGAACTTCGCCGACTCCATGTGCAGTGGTGCCAAGCCAGAGCGACGTGGAACGACACAGACTGGTGACGTGTGGTGTTTAGCGACGAGTGTCCATTCATTTTGGAGACAGATGATAATCATGTCCGAGTGTGGAGGTCCCCGGGTCAACGGCATAATCCCAACCTCGCTATCGAGCACCACACCTACCCCCACTGTAGGCATCATGGTCTGGGGAGCTATAGCCTACGATAGCCGATCAGCTCTAGTAGTGGTATGTGGATCATTGACGGGCCAGCGGTATGTGGACGAGATCCTACGGCTCCATGTACTCACGTTCCCGGCCGGGATTCCAGGTGCGCTATACCAGCAGGATGATGCCCGCTCGCACACGACGCGGATTTCCCAGGACTGCCTGCGTCATTTAAAGACAGTTTCATGGCCTGCCCACTTCCCCGGACATGTCCCCTATCGAGCATGTATGGGACCAGCAATATCCGGGATTTGGAGCACACCATCCAACATGTGTGGTCCAGTCTGCCGCAGGACAACATCAGGCGTCTGTTCGCCTCCACACCGGACCGTATTGCAGAATGTATCGCCGCGGTATTGAAGATGACCGGACTGCGTGCCATAGATCCCACTGTAATTATCCTGCAGCTCTGTTTTGTCATCATGTGCATCATTTGGTCCATAAAATTTCAGTTCAATCCGATGCCTCGTTATTGGTGCGCGAATTTCATTGTTCGCGAGTGTATATATATATAAATGAACCTATAGCTTTTATCGTGAACTTCAATGTCACATCAAGATCACTAATGCCATCTTTGAATTATCTCAAACGACTTACGGCCAGTGTCATGATTTTGTCACTCTGCAAACAAATCGAAATAAAACTACAGAAAGTGAAACAAAAAGCGTGAATGAGTGAAAATTTGAATTTGAAGCAAGGCCCGGCTGCGTTTGCATGCTATTCAGGCCTCAACCTTGTCACCATTTTGACTAAACATCAACAAGAATGAAACCGTGTAACTGACGCCGCCTTAAATTGCAACCATCCCCCATCACCAGTAAACAAATAAGGCAGAAGAGTAAAAGCTTCTGAGAAATAAAAACACATACATAAAAAATGAATTGGTGGTAATCAGGGGCAAATGCCACCACATGCTAACACAACCAGGGCCGATCCTGTACTTTGGGATAGAATTCTGGGTTGTTTATTGTCAGGTGACAGAAAACAATAAATTTATATCACCAATTACAACTATTACTTCTGCAAATTAAGTGACAATAAATTTGCTTCTTTAACTAATGGTACTGCCCATTGAAACATGATCTTTGTTGCATAAAAAGAAATAGCTGGTTCCTAAAATTTTAAAATATTTGAAACACAATGCTCTTGAAAATTCCAGTTTCTTCCATAAGCATCGTTTGGCTTTTGTCATCCCCTTCTATCACCAACCCATTTGAACATCCACCTCGATGTTGCCATCTCTCGGAATAAAAATAATAAAGTTCCATTGTTCACCGCTAGGGACAGCACATAGGCATTGACATATTCAACACCTATGCAGCCCACCCATCCACTTAGATGTTGCCATCGTTCTGAGTAAAAATTAATGCAGTTCCATCGTTCACCTCTATGGGCAGCACATAAGCATCGACATATACAACAGCTATGCACCCCACTTCCCACCCATCCACTCTGATGATGTCATCGCTCAGAATAAAAATTAATGCAGTTCCACGTTCACTGCTAGGGGCAGCATATAAGCATCGACATATTCGACATGCATCCTCTTTCCACCCATCCACTCATTGCCATCGCTCGGAATAAAAATTAATAAAATTCCGCCGTTCACTGCTAGGGGCAGCACATAAGCTTCGTTTGGTTGTTGTCATCCCCTTGTATCACCCACCCATTTGTGCATCCACTCTGATGTTGCCATCTCTCAGAATAAAAAATAATAAAGTTCCATCGTTCACCGCTAGGGGCAGCACACGGGCATCCCCCTTCCCACTCAGATGCTGCCATCACAACGAATAAAATTATGCTGCCATTGCTAGGAATAAAAATGAATGCAGTTCCATCGTTCACTGCTTGGGGCAGCACATATGCATCGACATATCCAACACGTATACATCCCCTTTCCAACCATCTACTCCGATGTTACCATTGCTAAGAATAAAAATCAATAAAGTTCTCTCTTTCACAGCTAGGGGCAGCATAAGCATCGTTTGGTTGATGACATCCCCTACTATCACCCAATCATTTGTGCATCCACTCCGATGTTGCCATCTCTCGGAATTAAAATAATAAAGTTCCATCGTTCATCGGTAGGGGCAGCACATAAGCATCAACGTGTCCAACACCTATGCATCCCCCTTCCCACCCATCTACTCTGATGTTGCCATCGCTCGAAATAAAAATGAATGAAGTTCTGTCGTTCAAAGCTAGGGGCAGCACATAAGCATGGTTTGGTTGTTGACATCTCCTTCTATCACCCACCCATTTGTGCATCCACTCTGATTTTGCCACCTCTCAGAATAAAAATAATAAAGTTCCATCGTTCACCACTAGGGGCAGCACATAAGCATTAACATATCCAACACATATGCATTCCCTTTCCCAACCATCCACTTTGATGTTGCCATCGCTTGAAATAAAAATTTAATAAAGTTCTGTCGTTCACCGATAGGGGCAGCACATAAGCATGGTTTGGTTGTTGTCATCCCCTTCTATCACCCACCGTTTGTGCAAACACTCTGATGTTGCCATCTCTCGGAATAAAAATAATAAAGTTCCATCGTTCACCGCTAGGGGCAGCACATAAGCATCGACATATCCAACACTTATGCAACCCTATTTTAACCCATCCACTCAGATGTTGCCATCGCTTGGAATAAAAATATGTTGCCGTCGGTAGGAATAGAAATGAATAAAGTTCTATCGTTCACCGCTACGGGGAAGCACATGAATTGATCGGGTATTGTCATCCCCTTTCCCACTCACTCTGATGTTGCCATCGCTCGGAGTAAAGTTCCTCTACTTGCTGTAGAATTACATTAGTCATGATTGTCGGTGTTATGATTTGTCAGTGTTTCTACCTGTCGGTGTTTTGTACTAGAACTGTTCAAAACACCCCAGTAGATAACAGTGAATGATTATATCCAGTCAACAATTCTTGGAGATCTTGTTCGTGGCAAATGATTTCACCTAAACGTGTGTTGGTCAGACGTTTGATTCAGTTGTTGGATTCACTTCCCAAAGGCCAGATCCCAACAAGGCTGAACACCGACTTTATTCGTCATTCATCAGTCTGAGCATGTGTTTCACATATTGGTTGCAGGGTGCAAAAGTTCCTTAAATTAACATTTCTAGAATCATCTGTAGCTTTATCTTGTTTGGGTTTATATTAATTTTCAATAAAATGAAGGAATATTGGATTTGCATAAGTCCATTTTTTTTTCATATTTTGGTTTTAAGTATGATTTCACTCACTGAATGTGAGAGAAGGTGCAGCTAGACATCTTGACTGGTTGCACCTGTCAGTTCATGTAACTTGCCAGTTCAATAAGTGAGTCACTTGAGCTGTTATGTAACAAATTGTTAGTTACTTTCTTCCTTTTCAACACTCCTTTGCAATATGTCATAAAGGTAAAGAAGTGCTCCGTGGAATCACTTTTTAAAAAGGGGCAAGAAAGCAAAACTCAATTATGTTTTGCAGCTTGTTAATATTATGGGCGAATCAATGGGTAAAACATCTTACTATTCCATTTGTTCAGACAGGAGAAAATATTACTTCCAAATGCTTGCAGTATTCACATTCAGAGACACAGACAATCCTTGCCATCTCAGTGGGGCAGTTGTCTAAGTGCTGGCTTCTGATAATTCACCCGAGATAGGTTCGAAGCCTAGTGAGGCATGGATGTTGCATTTGTTTTTAGCACTGGTTCTCTCCCACTCCTGGAACCAATGGCTCTAAACTGGGAACAGGCAACTGCTTACAGCCCATTGAGTTGCTCATGATGTTCATTAAAACCCCAATCAAAAACATAAAAAGAGCAATCCTTTGTCCACTTTCATTAACAGCTTGACTATATATATAATTAGTGGCGCTGTTTACTCAAAGTGCTTATTCACCAAATTCTATGCTTAGCCTGAGCTCTTCCACTTTATCTGCAACTAGAACACATAAGATAAAACCTGAAGTGGGAATTTCAACTCCAAACTGAAGTGATGTCTCTTCAGGTTCTAAGTCTACCTTATTTCTGTCAGATTATTATGACACCAAAGCAGAGCTGCCGCCAATATTTTGAGGTCTATTATTAATCACCCAATACCAACAGGTGCACACAAACAATATAACATGGGCAATATCATGCTGTGTTTTAAAGTTATACATTGTGATTGTTGCACCATTAAAAAAAAAAAAAAAAACACCTACCCAAACATTTAAAGTAACTGTCTTGTTTGTTGCTTGTTTTACAGTCTAGGTCTTTCTCTCAAAATGTTTTCTTATAGCACACATCTGCAGAAGAAAATACTTTATATATATTTTTATATATATAAGATGTGCACATAGTGCTTGAGCTAATGCTTGGCTGAAATTCTGTGATTTTTTTCTCATTGTGTAAAAGAGTATCTTCATACTGTTTTTCCAAGAATAATGCTACAGTTTCATTTATCTGCTTGGTTTGTAATTGGGAATAAAGCTGCAGCTAAACTTACCGCAAAGTAAATTTTTTTTTGACAATCATTCCAACTCCCGCCAATATGATGTGCAACTTTCATTGGGGAATTGTTCATTTTTAATACACTTTGGGAATTGCCTGCATAACTCCCATCTAATAACATCAGAGATGAATGTGCTGTAGACAAGTGGAAAGTTAAGCCCTAAATGGAAACCGTCATCACTGCTTTATTGCTGTACTTGTGGAACTCTTCCTCTTAATGGGTAAAAGACTTCCACACCCTGTTTGTGAGAGAAAAGGGGATGTGAAAAACCATAAGTGTTTCACAGTGGGGTGTTTGTTATCAATCTCGGACGACAAAAGGTAAATGCCTGTGGTTGACACCTACAGTTGTTTAGGTATTTCAAAAGAGGGAGACATCAATCTACTTTCAATCACATGTGTGCAATAGTGGAAGTACATACAATTTTGTGTTTTTGTGTGTAGCAGGCTAATGCACTGTATCATGTGCAAGGCCGAAAAGTAATCTTCCTTTTTCCCTACCTAGTGTGAAGTAAGAAAAAAGTCACTTAAGAAAGAAAGCACAAAAAAAAAAAAAAAAAAATCGGCGTTAAAGGTTAATTTAGTAATCCTAAATATTTTTAACAGTAAATCATAAACCACTGTAGTACAAAGCAAAAGGCCATATTTAAATCCTTGCCATTCTCTATAATATCTATTCACGTTCACTGAGAGGCCAAATTATTATGACGACCAGACCGTGTTATGCGAAGTAGCAATCTCACATGGCTGAATCAGTATAACAAGAGAACGCTGAAGGCATGCAGAAACTAATGAAGTGCACTGCGCAAGAAACAATAGGTAAAAGACGCGATTTGATGGACTTTGAATGTGGAATTATCGTGGGTGCTTGAAGCATTGGTGTGAGTATTAGCAAAACAGCTGCACTTAGAAATGTTTGAGGGCAGCAGTTGCTAAAGTTTACAGAGAGTGGACCACCAGTAAAAAAATCTGGTCTGAGCGCAAGACGTGTGGCCATCAATGGCTACTGGATGCTCGAGCGGGGGGGGAGTAGGCAGACTTGTTCAGTCCAACAGACAGGCAACACTTCGTCAGATTACAGATAATCTGAATCAGGGACCAAGTTTGATGGCCTCTCAATGTACAGTTTGATGGCCTCTCACTGTACATTATATCGTATGGGCTACAGAAGGAGACAGCCATTGATATCTACAGCAAACAAGAAATGCCTTCCAATTTGCTGAGGAACACTAGAATTGGACAGTAAATGAGTGGAAAAGGAATCACATTTCCAACTACACCATGCTGTGGAAGAGAGGATATGGAGACAGCAGCATGAAAGTATGAACTTATCTTGCATAATCACTAATCTTAAAGCTGGCGGAGGCGACGTGAAGGTCTGGAGAATGTTTTAGAGGGAGTGTTTGGGCCCGTTGATTCATATGGAGCACTGTCTGACCACCCAAAGGTATTTAAATATCATTGCATAAGTCCATGGAGTTATGTTGATGGTCTATCCCAATGGCAATCAATACTTCCAGTAGGACAACGCTCCATATTATTGTGCAATGTACGTAAATGGTTTGAGGAGCATCATGAAGAATTTTTCCTCCTACAATGGCCTACTCAATCACCGGATCTAAATCCAATGGAACATTTGTCGGATGAAGTCAAAAGTGGCATAAAATAGCTGGATCTGCTACCATCAAATCTTCAAGAGCTGGACGGTGCAATCCATCGCATTTGGGCTAATACAACCCAAGCCACTTACTGACATTTAATAGATTCCATACCAATCTTGGTATGGAATCTATTCCATACTAAGATGAAGTCAAGCAGTTTTAAGGGCAAAAGGTGGCCGAACTACGTACAAACCAGGTGGTCATAATAATTTGGCCACTCAAGTGTATAATCACACAGGTTTCGATGCTTCATTTGTGCAACTGCTAATATTCAATAAAGAGTCAATACTCCAAATTCTTTATAGGTCAATGAATGGAGCGATTTTTTTTCATGTCACAAATGATGGTTGAAATTTATGTTACTGAAAAGGGTTATAAGTATCGCCTAGTTAAATGCTGCATTTCTGAGCCGCATGTTTGTAAAATTGAGTTTAGTGCTGTGCTTTTATAATTGGAAAATATAGTTACTTACATTGCTGTGTGGAATGGTTAGCACTGCATGCATTATTTTTGGCAAAGCAGCAGAGCTGCCACCTTTATGAGTTGCTTAACCAGTAATCATCAGGAATCAACGCACGTATGCGAGTTTGTCCTGGAAATTTTCAAAGTTAAAAACAACTATTTTACATCATCCATACTTCATGCAGAAAAGACTTTCTGTTGTAAAAAGCTGAACACAGATAAGTAATTTGAGCAAGAAAATATAATTTTTCTTATACATTTGGAAAAGTATAAAAATGCAGATACCTAGTATCACATAAAAATGGCTATTTGTCAGTGGCATCATCATGCCTAGAATTTATCTAAGTCAATTTGGATCACTTATGTAGCAGATTTTTTTTTCTTCTGAAATTTCTTTATATATTGGATCTTGTATTTATGATTTGATTTTGATTAAAAAAATGGCTTGGCACTTGGAATTCATGTTTGTTAGGCTTTTTTGGAGCCCTAAACCCAAACAAACCGATAGTGTCACTATTTGTTGTAAATCCCCACCACAAATTTGCATCAAGAAAAAATTTAATCATTCATGTTTCACATTTCAGTTTAGTTATGTATTAGCCAAATAAGAAAATTAATTACAAACATATGATAACATTGTAAACATGCTATGAAAATAAACAGGCTCAACCTGCCTGCTTTCAATTTGTAGATTTGATAGTCCACAAAAAATCCCGAGTTTATCCTTTAGAAGTGAGAGGCACCAGATTCTAAGGAAATTTACCAACAAACTTCGTTTTTCTTGGCAATTGTATTTCCTGCATTAGCAACTTGAAGAAATAGCCAGCGGAAAGGGGTTTTATTTTGCACTAATGCTCAGGATGTTGTGCAACTTCTGCAAAGTTATGCACCACTTGCTGCCTCACATTCCACGTCAGCCATTATGGAAGCAGTGGCAATACATCCAGTTACATGCTGCAGCACCAATTAGAGGCATCTCTCTTAAAAATCTATGTCAAGGAGTTACATATACCTGACACTACATTAATTTATCCATTTAAATTCATGACAAGGAGTAAGAACTATCAAAAAGACAGCTGGTGAAGCATATGCAGGACAACAGTATCACATCAGCCCAATACTAGAAATGAGCATCAGTGCTAAATACAAAATTAATTTCACAGTTACTAACGCAGGAAATAAAAAAAAATTCGGCAAAACAAGAAATTAATCAATAAGTTTCATAAAAATTTGGTGCATCCAACATCTAAAAGCTTAGCAGTCTTGAATTATGTCTTTGATGTTAAGTTGGCAATCTTGATGAAACAAGAACTCCAACATACAGACAGCCAAAAAAAAAAAAAAAAAAAAAAAAACTTAAACCCACTTTTGTAAGTTGTCATTTAGCGGCTACCAAGAAGACAGAATCATCATCACCATGTGAAATCCAGATTTCTTCCAGAAAGCTACTACAACATCCACGAAGGGAAGTGTACAAGACTGAACAGTCTTTTAGGTTGCGGTGACCATGGGAAATATGAAGTGCTTTGCTCATCATGATTGGCTTAAGCACTAAAAGTTGAAGGTGGAGCATCAATCTTCCCATCAAATAGTGAGCTGTTTGCCAAACAAGGGCAAGCATGAAATGACGATCAAGTGCTAAGAGGAAGTTCCTGCACTTTTTAACATCTAGCGTGAAAAGTGGTTGGTCAGGAGAAAAAGGCGACAAATTCAAGCATTGCATAGTGTATCAATCAGCAAGTGCTTTTCTGTAATGCTTTGTGTATTGTCTGTAAAATGCCATGAAGTTGGCTGAAAATCTGGAAGAATTACAGAAAATCTGTAATAGTCAGCAGCTCCGCTGAAGTGAAAAATCTGCCTGCCCAAGAAAATCCTATTTACTCTGCTATTGAAGAAACAAGAGCTTTTTCTTATTTGCAATCTACTGCTTGGTGGAAAGGGAAGAAATGTGTTTATCGCACACTTCATGTATGGGTAATGAAGAAAAAGAAAAAAAATTGCGTATTTAGTGATGTCCGTTCACCGTGAGAAAATATTTTCATAAGTTGGGCTAGTACAAATGGAGAAAAGAACCAGGCTTCATCCGTGAAAAATACCCAACATACTGTTTTTGAAAAATAATTTAGAATAACTTTTTTGGGTACATACATTGAAAATGTCATGTAAATAAAAAAGAAGTACCTATCTGAAATCTATGAATAAATATCAAGTACCATTTTTATAATATCATAGAGTGAAACAATGACTTTGAAAATTGTCACACCTAATTTTAAACTAGTGTACATATAGTAATGTCATGAAACATATCCTGCAGAATGATGTGCCAGAACTTCCACAGGATGGTGTGTATCAGTCACTGACGTAGCAAACACCCTTACCTAACCCCACAGTAACTCACATTTCACATGAAATTGGAAAATCAACAACTGGGAAAAATAAACTTTGTTGTTCCGATGAGTCCTGTTTTCATCTGCATCATGCTGAGTTTATGTGGATTACACACATACATACATGCACTGTATATGTATAATCCACATAAAATCATCTACTCTTGCTGCACATCAGAAGAAATGCTGCAAGTTTTATGTCCACTTCAGGGCGATGCATTTTTCAAGTTTTCTAAGCAGCTAGCCATATACACACAGTCGAACGCTGCACTTTGAGCCAAAAATAATATATATATGCTTGAACAATGAAACAGTTCTTTTGCATGAAACACAAAGCTCACAGCATACATAAGATGCACACACACGATTAATGTACTTAGGATTTTTTTTTGTACTTTTCTAGTCTGAAAATTTCCCTGCGGGGTTCCCACTCCTTTTCTCCCACAAAAAGTAAACACTTTTAAGCAGTCCTTAAAAAGTGCTTTAAAAAAAAGTAAAAAGATTAAAGGACCTTACCAACTGCATATGCAACACAGATGTGCATAAATGTACTTTTACACACGACTTATCTATACAAATTGAAGTATGCCGATAAAGTCTGCAATATTTTTACATATAATTTAAGTTTGTGGATGTAATAAAGAAGAATTATGCACTTTAAAACAAAGTTCTGCTGGTCAAATTAGTTTTCCCATAGGAGAGAATAATCATGTATAACAATAAAGTGCATGTAAATTGTAACACTGCAGTTAAAGCCTTTTAAGAGTTTAAAATTTGAATTTTGCACATAATCATCTCATGATTTAAATTGCAAGTTCAAGATTTCAATTTTGCACTTAATTTTCTTGTGGTATAACTGAATAATTGATATTTACAAATATAAAAAGGGGGATACATAAGCAAAATACCAGCACCAAAAGATGGAGATAAGCCTGTTGGGTGAAATCTGCTAGATATATTTCATTTAGTCATTGATCATCCTTCACTTTTTCCAGCAAATTACTTATCCCACACTGTCCCATGCTCTTCCATGTGCTTTCAGCTAACATCATCATCAACACAGTCAACCAGCAGCAGAAGTTCTATGCACTACATCATAACTTTTGGATTTCGTGCAGCCAGTTAAAAAAAAAAAAAAAAAAAAAAACTTTTTCAGTACATTTTGACATTTGTGGCAAAAAATAAAAACTTCTAAGCACCGCACAAAAGATAAGGTCTTTTAAGATTTCATAAGGACCATGGGAACCCTACCCAGATATAAAAACCCTGTCAGGCATTATATAAATGTCAACAGATGTGATCAACCACTGACTACCAGTGCACAATCATGAGTTACATGGCAATATACAGTATGTAGCTAACAACATTGCCACTTTAATAGTCTTTTAGTCCCCATGCAACACAACATATTTAGACGAAGTGAAAATCTCACAATATGAATTTTTAAGGACCCAATATATGAAAGTCGCAAGGTTATAACTTAGGTGTAGGCTATAAGAAAGCAGTGGTAGTACAACCTGCCTCAACCTTGGGTTGTTATTTCTATTGTTCAACAACTTGTGGAGTACACTTATGTGTTTAAACAGCAGTGAACATTTTGCAGCACACAGTCTGCACACAAATTTGAGAAACTGAACTTCTTGTACAACACTTTTGCCAATACCAACATAAAAACACATTTTGCAAGTGATGATTTGTCAGTCATGTAGAACTGGAGAATCCATTTTTTTCTTTTTTTCCAAATGCTATTGCAGATGAACTTTGCAAGCCTCATCCCTTACATCATTGTTACTTTTCTTAAGGTGGACGTCAGTGATTTTCCTTCTTATACTTCCAATGGGCAAACTTCTGTACACATTTTCTTCACAATTAATATATTTCCCAAAGATGAAAATTTGAACATCGATTAAAATAACTTCATATTATAACTTGGAATACTTAATATTTCCTAAAACATAACCATAATTATATTAAAAGTCAATTACTTTTCCTTTGGTGGTGTTGAGACCAGAAAAAAAGATGGCACGACCTGTACATTGATGACGTCAGTAGATAAATGTTGGACTGCTTAAGTTTTAGAAAATATTAAGTATTCCAAGTTATAATATGAAGTTATTTTAATCGATGTTCAAATTTTCATCCTTGGGAGCACATTAATTGTGAAGAAAATGTGTACAGAAGTTTGCCCATTGGAAGTATAGGAAGCAAAATCATCAGGCATCCACCTTAATATGTTTCACTAAAAGCAATTTGGCATCTAGACCATGCATGAATCTTTATTGGCCTAACACCTTATACATAAAAATATTCAATAATACAACATTCTATGGCATGCATATCAATTGTTGGCCATTTTGTACTGTTGTCTACAGTTTCCTAAATGAGTAATGGAGCTGAAAAATCAGGAAATCTGATATTAAATCTACTCAGCAGAGCACTGCACCACTCAGTGCTGATAGGTAAAAACATTATTAGCAAGAGCTTTGGAAAAATAACTGCAACCATAGTTTGTTTGTTTGTTTGTTTACATATATATCAGAAGAGCTGGGTAGCACACACAAAAAGGAAAAAACAATAAATGAAAGGTGACATTTTTTTATTTTTGGAAAATTAATGTATGTCACAGAAATCAGGAGTGACACAATAGAGTATTAAAGGTCTCATATGTTACACCATAACAATGTTCAGCCACAGTTTGTATAAAATATAGCAAAAGAATACAAACCACAAGCAACCACCGTTTGAATACCATCCAATGCTGAAACTACAATATTAATGGAAATGGATGGAGTGAAGAAGTTTTAGCTGATACTCTAAAACATTTTGCCTGGTTAAATTAAAAACGCACACTGACTACACTATACTAATACTAAACATCTGAAACGCATCCAACAAATGCACAGAACAGGTAGATATTCATCTTTCTTCACAAATAAAATTAACAGTTTCATGAAAGTACGAAATGTACATTTTTTTCCTACACTACCATTATTAAATAATGCGTATATTTACAGGATGAGATGAAAACATCATTAAAAATCAAAATGAAGCACAAACTATTAAAATTTTTAATTACCTGTGCTTTAAATTGATTTATTCATTTTATTCTGAAGCAAAAAATTGAATTTTTAAAGTAGTCTGCAGGTTCTACAAATTTCAAAGGAATAATATAAAGATATAGATCAAAGCATAAACATTTCACTATTGATAGTGCGATTTCAGAAAAAAAGCAAGAACTGAGGAACTATAAATTTTAATTGCAACAACAAAAAAAAAACTAATACAACACATATCTTAAAAAAAGCTTCTACATGACAGCTCATAGAAATATTTATTGCAGCTGAAAACTATCTATGATGAGTATTAATACAAAATAACAAAATAAAAGATTTACAATAAAAAATAAATAAAGGCTAAATAAGAAAGTAATCAATGCTACAAAGTCTTGATACTGTTAAAGGGATATCGACCACAACCTAGAACAGTCTGATGACACCTCAGTGATAAGTCCTTATGGTTGCAGCATCAGATAGTGGCACAGGCCCAAGAGCTGATGGCCAAATAATAGTTCACATAATTCAGTTTCATTTTTTTAACCAGAACAAAACTTCTTTTATGAAAAGTCTCAACTATTTTGCTCTTCCAACAGAACCATCCTTTCTTTCAGTAACAACATCCAGTTGATTCTAAAACACCTATATGTAACACCATAACTTGCATTTATATACACTTTAACCCCTAACTTTTAGAATTAGTTTTAAACTAAAAACAACTCCCAGAAATGAAAATTGGATTAAAATAAATGTTTACTTTTTAAAAATTTAACTCACTGTTAGGCATTTTTGATTTGTATAAAAGAAAAGAAGTAACATAATATCAGTTGAAATTGTTCTAAAATTTTATAACTTCCAGAGTTATTTAACATTCTGATGATATGAGATCCTCTAACTGTTTATCAGGGTATGTTATCGAAGCAGAGCACTCGTAAATCAATTCTTACCCGGCCATCTATTATAAAGAGGGCTAAGAGTTTTTGTTGGCTCATTCAACATTTCTTACTTTTTTAGTATAAAAACATCCCTTAAGTCTTCTGTTGGTATTATGTTTGTAATCCAGCACCTGAGCCAAGGCTAAGAAGCCACAAATCACTCAGATATTTCATAATGACATTATTCTGGTCCCCATTTTCCACCACTGTGCTGCAATAGATACTTTTATCCATCATTGCAATCAGTGTATTAACTGCCAAATATAGATAGATAACCAGGGAAACAAATAACATTCATTCTATTAATCTTGTTCACTATATACCAGAAAATTCTTTGCAATGAATTTCGCTTGTAAGTGGTACATATCATCATTTTAACTGTACTCAAAATCTTATTCAAAATGGCATTGCCATAGGAATAAGTTGAATATCAATCTAAATCAGTTCCCCCTCCTGAATTTTGCATTCACAGAATTGATGTAACAGAGAGTTCCTGTAAACACACACACACACACACACACACACACACACACACACACACACACACACACACACACAAAATAATAATAAATTGAAAACTCAGATACATATGAAATTTCTGTGAGAAATTCACAGACACCAAAACTTCGTAAGTTTGGGGGTTAAGTGTGTTAATGACCAATGGATGCTACAGCATAGATATGCATCTATCATTGTTCTGCAAAGGAAAACAGAAACAACCCATATCAGCAGCATTTTTACAACTTGTACATGTTAGGCAATCCCATGATAATTTTTGTGGATTAAGATTTGTAGAAAATTAAGTAAGTAGTTCCTGTCCAAGCAATAAAATTTCAATTACACTATGTAAATATTTAAGAGCAACTTGTTCTATCAACAAAAATTCCTTTCAAGAATCATTTTCCTATGCAATGCATACAATACACATAAAAAGCAGAACATATATACATTTAAATCTCAAAGAAATACTACACCATTTCTATACAGCAAGTAAAACTAACTAGGTGTAAGACAAACTGGCACAGAAGTAATCGATCTTGCAACATTTCAACAATAAAACAATGAGCCACTGGAAGTTCAGAAGATATTAGCAGATATAACACAAATGGCCCACAAAATGTAAATCCACTATCATACCATAAATTTTCGAAGGATGAAAAAAATTATGACACCAAATAGAAACTAATACATAAAATAGATTAAGCACATGAGTTTTTAAAGGATAACACAATGCCTCAGATATTCTTGATTTTTCCTGCATGTACTAATAACAAGGTAGAGAAGAGTCCCACACACTTTCATTAAAATAACCAATTATATCTTGTCATCTTGCTTATTTTACCAATAAAATATGTTAACATATTTTCTGTAAAAGAAGTGCCGCCTGACAAAAAATTTATACTATCTCAAATAATCTAGAAAATACACCCTTACATTTTGTAGACAGAACTTCAATTTTTAAGTTTGTAACTTGTAAAATGAAGCAATATAAAATCCACCTAAAACACACATAACTCAAATCAACTGGTAATTTTGTAGCAAACATTAAGAAAGAGACAGCATGCCACACAGATAAAACCGTTACAGCCTAACATGCATACATAAACTTTGCATACATCTGTGAATAAAGTTCATTAAAAGCTATTCAGAGTTTTTTGCAAAGCCTGTAGCCAGACAGAGAAGTTGGGAGGGGCAGCTGATGATTGAGGTTGGGTAAAAGATATAAAAGAGGTCTGGCAGAAGAGATAAGAGGTCAGGCATTGGATGAACTATAGTGCGAGTTGCTAGGGCAGGCTAAAGGAAACGCAGGTTGGACACCACCCTGCCTAGCCCTCCCCTGGCTATGGACTTGTTTTTATGTCCAATTGTAATTAGTTATGTATTGTTTATCTATTTCAGCAATTTTACACTGAAAACCAAATTATGTGAATTGTGAAGTTTAAGATAAAACAGAGATCAAATTTAAAAAATGCTGAGTACTATTAATGATCAGGCAGGAAAGCTTGATAAGAATAAATATAGGTTGTGATGGAACACACAACGTTATGTTCCATAAAAAAAAAAACAAAAAAAAAACTGAAGATACAAAGAAGCTTTCAGCCCAACTTGGGTCTTGATCGCCTATAAATGAGCTTGCAGCTTGATACAGGGTGTCCACAGAATTATCAAACCTGATTTCCCTGACTTTTCCTGAAAAAATATATAAGAAATCCCAGACCTCACGCAAATAGGTTTATTTGAGTTTTTCAATATATGTGCCATGATTGAAAAATTTATATTATTTAAAAGTGTTTCCGTTTGATGTATAAAGTTTCCCAAAATAACTGATTCATTTTTTTTATTGGCCTCTACCTTCCCCATAGCTGTCCAACTCACACATTTTTAATTTTAAGTTTACTCTTTTTTTTCATGGTTTTACATTTATTGAAGAAACACTCAAACAAACCCATACACAATATTCAGAGCAGTTACTATAACAATATTACAGTAGAAACACAGTCACTGTTTTTATATTACACACCAGTTTTCTTCTTTTCCCAATCTGAAATCTTCACCTGCAATGCTGCTTCTTCCAACCCTAGTTCCTTCCATACTCTTTGTCTTTCCCCCTTCAATTTTTTTATTTCATGATCAATTTTTCTTTTTGCTTCAGTTTTCTTTCTTCATTTTGAAGAACACTTTTTTTCTCAAGATAATCCTGATATCTTCGTCTGGGGGCTCTTACAGAAAGAAGAAGCCTTCTATTGATGGCAATGTGTTCTACTACTCCCACATTTTTAATGGCATCAAAAACTGCTCCCTGACAAATCAGGGATTCTTCCAGGAGATTTTCCAAAAGAAGAGACTTATTGACAGAAAATCCACCTTCCACTGAAGCATTTCCATGAGACATAATAAGACAAATTTTTATTACATCCCAAAGTTCACCGAATTGTTTTTGATTGTCAAGTAGAGCACTGTAAAATTTGTCTAATCCAATGGAATCATCATGACTGTCTAAAAATTTATCAAACTGAGACTTTAAAGCAGATTGAGCTTCTACACACAATGAAACTTACTGTTTATTAGCTGCTTCAGCACAGTCATCTGAAATCCTGTTTTCACTAAGTAAAACTTCAAGCACAATTTCCACTCTCTCCTTGCCTAGACTCGGCTGCTGCACTATAAAATTTGGGTCCAAACAAGTTACCCCACGAACAAACTTAAATTTTAGTGGGCTTTTCTCACGAAGTTTTTCAATCATACTGGTCACAAGTTTCCTAAATTCAAGCTTAAACTCTAATTTCTCCCTTTCTGAGCACTTCACTTCTTTTAATAGCTTTTTAGCACTAAATCCAGTATCAACTTTCACAATTGAGAGAAGATTTCCACTTTTTGATGCATCTAAAGTTAACAGTTTTGAGACACTATCAGCTTCACTTAATTTGTCAGGCTTCAAGCTTTGTGCCATCAAATTTTTCAGCAGATCCAGCAAATCAGTGTGTAAGAAAGGAATTAAAGGCTTCGGGCTCTGGAACCTTCTTAAAAAAGATTTACACTCTGAAGCTATAGTCCTAAATGCAACCAATTTGCATTTCAACAGTGGACTTTCCATGAATTCTGAAAGAAACATGTGCTGTTTGCTGGAAACCGATGATTCTTGAACATATTTCTTGATATGATCATAGACGAGCAATGCCCTAGTCAAACAATTAACGTTTTTCAACCACCTTACAGTGCAAAATTTCAAAGGGAAATCTTTACATCCAGTAATCATAGTATAATTTGCACGGCGAGCAGGACTATCTTTTAAAAGGTAGTACAAATTATGCAGAAAGTGATGTATATCCCATTTCACTGCTTCAAGTCCAGTTTTCATAGCTCCATTGACCACGTGAAGACAACATACTCCAATGTCAACTAATAATTTACCATATGGATTTTCAGTTCTAAGTTTATCTTTCAGCTTTTGAAGGAAGCTGAGATTAACGTTAGGTCCATCCATTGACACTTGTAGCATGTTATCCAAGGGAAGAGGTGCACCTTTAATGAATTTCTCTAAAAGGTCATTAGCTGTTGCCCGTCCTAAAAACACACTACTTAAGTGTCTAGTGGAAACTTTTTGCAGATTGACGTCCCAATAACGAACAAACTTATCCATTTGCCCACACTGAGCAATTTTGTTTAGTGATTCATCAAAACAAAGTCAGTGCACTGCTTCAGATCGTCCATTAAACACTCTTTGAAATGTGGTGCCAATCCATGGTTTATCACATAAATCACATAAGATGCTTTGCTTTTGCCTAAAGTAAATTTTGAAGCTATTGCACTGTCAGGAAACATTAAGTGAAATGTTTTGTTAATCTGTGTACAAGAGTTCAGAGACATTCGCTTGGACACTTCTATGGCCCATATTATTTCCGACTTTGTTACATCATCTTTCACTACATAAGCATTAAGGTCACTGGGCTTCACATCATCTTTCACAACATAAGTATTTGAGCCATTAGGCTTAATACTTTCTAGAAGTACTGATTCCACATTTCCTGAGCTTGATGATGGCAAGAGTTTGTTATTGCAAAGAGAGTTCTTTTTCACAGAGGAAGTGAAAGAAGCAAGACTGGGCTGAGACATTTTAGCACGGATGTTTTTCAAATGATTAGGGCCATTTCCGTGGCTGGAGACTGCCCGACGCCCCATGTTGCTAAACTTGAAAGCTTTAGAGCACACTTTACAAAATGCTGATTCATTGTCGCCGTTCACAGCAGCTATCCAACCAGAAAACCCAGGGTTTCATTGTTCGTCCAACCATTGTTCATTAAACACACAATGCTTTGACATTGCTGCAGTCTTAATTGCCTTTTAACAAGGTATAACTTATATCACAAATTTTCTTCTACTCCTTTGACCTAAAACAAAAAGAGAAATGTTAACAAGTAATGTAACACAACTTACAACAATAGGTAGGAAATACAAGGTTACATTAGTAGGAAGGGGAAGTTAGTGACTGTCTGCATGCAACACCAAGTGCAGGTGTATTGGGCGATGAGGGAGTCACTCCCCGAACCCGGGTTAAAACTAGTTGTAGTCTAACTGTGATTGAAATTTCCTTGACTTTTACCAACATTTCAGGCATTTTTCTGACTTTCCCTGATTTCCCCTGACTTTCCAGAATGTGGACACCCTGTGATAGGAATTAGACAATAGAATGAACAAAGCAGAAAAAGCCACTTATCACTTGTATCAGTAGCAAGTTTAAAAAGGAAATACATATCTGGTTCTTGTGAAATCTGGATCTCTGGCAACAATGTATAAATATCTAAAACATTACTGTCTGGTTAAATACTTAGAAACCATATTATATGTCATCAAGCTATAAAAATGAAGTTAAGTATTAAGAACAAGCCTTGAATCGCAAAAGATGCAAGAAAATGAAAAAGTTTTAGAAAAGTGTATTATTTTACTGAAAAATATTTCAATACACCTTAACCTCTGAGTAAAGGCAACAAAAGGGTGCTACCAAATACATGATGTAGAGGACAGAAAATTAATACAGATGTGAAGAGTATTTTTGGATGACTTCTAAGCCCAAATGAACCCTGTTATAGTTCTCATTTGACATACTGAATAAGCTAAAGTGCATCTCAATGATTGAGTTTTTCTAACAGCAGCATTTTTTTGGTCTAGTTAATTCAATATTAAAATACATAGTAGGCAGTAAAATTCTCTACATCATGAGATTACCAATTCCTGTAAAATAGCTTTGACATGCTACACTGAAAAGAAGACTGAAACATGGAAATCCTCCAGTGTTACAAGCAGTTTACAGTATCACACGAAAAGCTCCTACAAGATTTCTTTTTTTTTTTAACACTTTTTGTGGGAAGTGCATTCAAGAGGTTTAAATCCTAAAATGATACATGAATGCTTGTCAGTATAACACTATCCTTTTGTATAAAAATGACAAGGGAGCAACTGAATGCAGTTGTTGGCATTCAACGGGTTCATTTTTATGTGTCAGTAATGGAAGGAGAAATTGCAGTTGAAGCAGTGACTAAATTTTTAATGAAAGAAAGAACTGCACTGGCAAATATTCACAAACATACAGCTGAAAGATTTCACAAAGATTCCACACCATACTCTGCCACAGTAAAAAGATGAACCAAACTACTTAAACACAGCAAAGCATCACTGGAAGATTATACTTGTTTCTGATATGCTGGATGATGTGACCAAAGAAGAAATGTCGCGTAATTAGTCAAGGAAATCACATTGTGACTATCAAATGAATTGCTAAAGAGATGAAGTTGAATATTTAAACTACAGAAATAATTTTACATGAAAGGCTGTCTGAAATGTGTGTGAGGTGAGGCCTCATCAATGTCTGTTTCCAGTGCACATAGCAAATGTTTCTCAGACTACTCTTTTAATGTGGGTCTAACCAGCTTCCCAAACAAATTTCATTGTTCTTCAGACCTTGGGGACCCTTATGACTACTTCATCTGGAACTTCAAGAAGTGGCTTCCTGGTACATGTTTCAGACAATCTGAAAATCTCCAGAAAACTATAGGGTAATGCACAGCTGCCAATTTAGGAAAAAAGAAAAAGATTATCATATCACAGCATTTTGACCTGGATTTAACTCCATAAAGCTTCCTCTTTTGAGTTTTACAAAGTTTACAAGCATTTAATTTCTTTTTTTTTTAAACTTGAGACAAAAGAAAATTGTAGTTTCTCTAGAATCCTTCATAGCCCAACTATGATTTTTTTCAAAGCCATCAGGTATCATATTTCTGGCACAGCATCAGCTCTTGACACCTTATACACACACACAGTATTCATTGCAGATTGCTACTACCTATGCATTTGTTGTTTTCCAAGATTCCACTCTAATGCCAGACTGCTTACTAAAAAAATTATCTGACATTTTCTACCCCCAACCATTTAAAAATATAAATAAATTATACACTATTCATTTCACACAAACAATCAGTAATCTTTCCCTTTAATGGAAATCACATAATGTTGTAACTTTCCCACCACTGAAAATTGTTCAAATGCTGAATTTGCAGTTTAACCTTGTGGTATGCCCAGAAAAATTCAGGGGCTAGTTCCACTGCCCATACTGTTCTACCCTGGAAGATTTCCGTGGTCTGTTTAGTGCTCAATGCGCTCATGCACGAAACATTTCTGGGCCCATTTTACTTATTTGAAAGTAGTTCATATGTTGGCTGAATGATGGTACACCTTTCCAATCAGCTTATAGTGGCCCTTGTGGAGTTTTTGGGTATCCTTTAGTTATGATCTTACCACAGCTAAAGTATTGCACAGTGTGTAGTATTATTCTGAATGATGGCCAAAAGAAAAGCAAAGAAACTATGTGCTGATGACATTCGTGCTTTCTTGGAAAGAGATGATGAATCAGTAAGTGATATAAGCCTTTCAGAAAGTGAGTTTCAGTTTGATAGTAGCAACAGTGGTGACCATGAATCTTGTGAAGAACTGTCTGACTCCGAGAGTTCAGACATCTTGCTCCAAAATATTTCCTCAGATACACTCGAGCACCATTTCCAGTGGACAAAATGGGATAGTAACCACGCAGAAGAGATGTGTGGGAAACCTTTATTTTCTGGTGTTGCACGTGTTTGTGTACCACTTGCTTCGAATGTTTCTCCTCTGCAATGCTTTGAACTTTTCTTTACTGGTGATTTTGTACGCCATATCGTTGTCGAGACAAATAGATATGCAAATAAGTGCCTGAAGGATGCTCTAAATTCAGGTCTAGGTTCACATGCGAGAATTCGATTGTGGTACGATGTGTGTGAAAAAGAGGCAAGACTTTATTGCTTTGATTTTGGCAATGGGTATAATTAGCAAGCCTGAAGTGAAGCTGTATTGGACCAGAGACTCAGGGTTCGTACTCTTTTTTGGGGAAAAAATTCAAGGACTTTCCAGGCCTTTTCCAGGCCATATACAAAAAATTCCAGGATGATTACTACGCTTACAGTATCATGCTCAAATTAGTTTTTAAAAGCAATTTCAGTTTTAAGTAATAAAAATGATGAAAGATGCAAATGGATGAGTGTGCTTTTTTACCCATTACATTTCTTTTTAATGTTTTTAATTGGCAAATTACCCAATAATGCTAAATTGAATCATGATGCAATTACCACAAGGCTATTCAGAAAATCCTTTCCCTCAATCAGAAAATGATTAATTCAATCAGTCATTTTAGCTGCATCACTATTCTGCACTATCTTCCATGTAATCAGACTATTATTGATAACAACTGAAATTATTATAAAATAAAGTGAGGGCAGATTCAGAATTTAAGAATGGGGAGGGCGCACGTCTAACAGAGGACTGGTAAAAAAATCTCTGAGATTTATTTCCTCCAAAAAAACACGGTGGTAAAACATGGAGGACCCATAAGGAGGAGATGGGGTGCTTGCCTGTCAGAGTACATCACAAACAGCAGTTCTGAAGTACTGCTGTGTGGATCACTGAAAAGTTCGGGCCAATGTAAGACAAAATGTGGAGTTGCAAATCCATAAGTGAAAAAGTGTGATGTCTGAAAACAAGAAACGTGAGACAAAGCAAAGCACTTATCTATTTACTCACCCCCCCCCCCTTTTTTTTTTGAAATGGGGCATGTGCCTGTTATGCCCACAGGTGGATTCTAGCTCTGATAAAAAGTGTTTCCAATCCATACATGGGAATGATTTTTTTTCTTTTTAACATTCCCAATGACTGCCACTGGTGGATGCATATTGGGATGTGACTTTTGAAGGCAATGAAAATCTTAATTACTAGACAGAATATGTTCCAGACTTGAGGAAAATTTCATCCAATTGTAGTACAGTTATGTTAAATCAAAAAGCATAAGCCACGGAATCACTATGCACCTCAAGAAATGATTCGGGAGTATGCCAATCAGTAGACAGAGTGTTGTGCTAAAAGTCTGTTACAAAGCATCACCTCTTACAGCTGGGCTCCAAACCAGAGGAAAGGAAATGTTAACAAACACTTAGTGCCTGAGGGAAGCAAAAACTTTGTACTGGGTCTCCTCCTCCAAGTCTCAAATCTTTCATACTTACCCAGCTGGAGAGTGGACATAGGGCTTCAAGCTTGGAGAATGAATACTGCTCTTATATCTATGCCTTTGAATTTAATTTCGACCATTTTCAACAGGGTAGGTTCCTAGGTTGTACCTAACAGCATACTAAAATTTCGCCAAAATCCAACCCCTTTTACGTGAATTATCGTACGGACAAATGGAAAAAACCAAAGCATAAACGTTTCTGCAACCTACAGTTCGAAAGGGTTAGTAATTTCTAAAATAAAAACATAACGAACAGCGTGAAAACTAGCTCATACACAGAATATTTGAAACTACAGTATGCGCTCTCAATTATTAGGGATGATAGGGGGGGAAGGGAATAGAACTGTCCATAATTAGCATGTTCTCGTTGCGCTAGGCGCTTAAGCACTGCTGAATTCCGTCAGACCCCCCCAATGGTCAAATGATTGAAATGTGCTGATGTTCATGGAATGAAATGGTTGATCAGCTATGATAACCGCATAAAAGTTCGAAGGGGAGGAGGGGGGCGATTTTTTTTTTTACTTTATGCAACATTCCTCCAGTATTTATCTTGTCATCATCAACAATAGCAATGTAACTACCACTTACGATCGCGGATATCGCCCAACTGAAAATCTGCCATACAACTAAGGGATACAACACACAGGTATCATGTTACAACAGTGTATTGTAATTGGAAAAAAAAAAAAAAGATTTCAGAAATTAAAATCGAAAAAAAAAAAAACTTTCAGAAATTAATATCATCAAGTCATGGTGTTTCAAAAATCCGCTTTCCTTATAATGTTTAAAAACATGTAATGTTATTTCTTTTTACCTGTCTTGTATAATAAAATGGGTTGATTTTTTTATGGAATCAGACGTCCATATGTCTGATTGTCTTCGTCTGAGTTCACACGTTAGCTACTGCGTACAAGTAGACATATTTTTTCAGCTCAAAAATATGTAGTTTTGTATGTATTCACAGTATAACTCATTCCGTATTCCCACAGAACAAAATTCAGCAGATACAAATGAAGAACATCAAGACCCACCCAACACCATGTTTCCGATTGTCTGCTGTTTATATTCAAGAAATGCGAATATGGATCAATGGTGAATGCAGCAACTATGGTTTTTATTTATTACCAAGAAAAAAAAAGGAGCCTGAAAGCTGTAAAGCTGAAACGGATATTTCTCCCCCTCCCGAAAACATTCCGATTAAGTTCAAACAGCAGGAGCACGCGTCCACGCACACTCAACCTCTGGAATGTCCTGATGGAACGGCTTCTTTTCATTTGGCACATCGCCATAAATCACCACCTGCAGCTCACTGAAGTGTCTTCCTCCTTCACCCTAACTATAGGAGAAAACGTAAAAAAAAAAAAAAATGCTGCCCAATTTTCGACAAAATGACCAAATTTACGTCATAACATTGCAATTTACTAAAATACGTTTATCTGCTGAATTTCGCCTAAATCCATTGAAAACTTTTTAATTATAGATTTTTTTATTAAAACAGTAGCTCAGACATCTGAATAAAAATGTATGTTTGTAATTAAAATAGAGTCCATATCATCACAGAAACAAAATTTAAGGATCACTCTGTTTAAATAAACCATGGCATCTAAAAAAAATAATTTGCTTGCTTTTCCCGTAATTTATAATTGCAGTTTCTTTTTTTGAATCCGATTTTGCAACGGAAGATTTTTTTTTTTTTTTTTTTTTTTTGCATCTGCTAAAGTTTCAAACGGAATTCGGCGAAATTTGCACTAGAACTTTATTGTGATGTATTTTAACCACTGTAAAAATTTTACTGTGTTATTTTCAAAATTCCGGAAAATGGATTTCTGAAAATATCTTAGTCCTTTTGAGCCGTGGAAGTGATAAACAGGTGTTTGCTTTCTTCCCAACCAAGGGCTTCGGATCAGCGCTCCCAGCTGTCAATCAACCGTTGCTATGGTAACACACTTTCTGCTCAAGGCTCACTGTCTAAAGAGGCACACATAATAAAAATTTCCAATGCTAACTTTTTAAGTTTTAAACCGATTCAAATGGAATTTTGGGAGTGAGCTTCTGTAATCCAATTATAGTAAATGTAAAAATTTCAGCCACTTTTGTGAAAAATTCGCAAAGATAGTTTTCTTATTTTTTATCATAAGTAGCCGAAGTCTCTTGAGGGGTGGGCCGGAAGCAAGCGTCTTAATGCAATAAACAAGGAGCAGATGAATGTGTTGTTCAGGCATACTCTTCACTGGTGGATGCCAGCTGACTTGGTAAACACGCGACCGCCTTGCAAATGCTAAATGTCTCTTCTTTCCCCTTCTGTTGTTCTCAGTAGTTGTCGGACGGACATCAAGCTCAGGGCTAGAGAATGCATCAAGCTCCCCTTCCCTAACAGACCTGCTAGTAATCATCCAATTTTATTGCACTGGAAGTAGTGCTTCCCCCCCCAGCCAAATTAGGATTTGGGCACATCCGAAACACCACTGTAGCCGGCGGTTTCTTTGAGAACAGAGGAGAGGAACTTAAAAAAATTAAGGGGTAACAGTCAGTAACACGATTTCCTAAAAGGGCATTTTTTTTAAGCACTAATTTCAAATTTCAAGGCTTTTCAAGACAGCATTAAAAAAATACCGTTTTTCCAGGATATTCCAGGCCTTGAAAACGTAATCATGATTTTCCAGGACTTTCCAGGTTTTCAAGCACGCGTGCGCACCCTGGAGACTATATACTTCAGACACCTATTTTTCATGAAACTTTTTCGCTAAAAATTTCAGTCGTTACTCCGTTACCTGCAGTCAATGATGAAGATGCAGACAACAATGATCGTCTCAGAAAAATCAGGCCTCTGCTGGAAATGCTTCGAACTTCTTTTAGAAAAGCATATATGCCGAAGCAAAATATACCTATTTTTCATGAAACTTTTTCGCTAAAAATTTCAGTCGTTACTCTGTTACCTGCAGTCAATGATGAAGATGCAGACAACAATGATCGTCTCAGAAAAATCAGGCCTCTGCTGGAAATGCTTCGAACTTCTTTTAGAAAAGCATATATGCCAAAGCAAAATATACCTATTTTTCATGAAACTTTTTCGCTAAAAATTTCAGTCGTTACTCTGTTACCTGCACTTTGTCAATGATGAAGATGCAGACAACAATGATCGTCTCAGAAAAATCAGGCCTCTGCTGGAAATGCTTCGAACTTCTTTTAGAAAAACATATATGCCGAAGCAAAATATTTCTGTAGATAAAAGCCTTATGCTATTCAAAGGAAGGCTACTAATGAAACAATATATTCTGCTAAAGAAAGCCAGGTTTGGAATAAAAGTATTTTTTATATATGAATCACAATCAGGATATGCCTGGGACTTTTTCATTTACACTGGCCAAGGTGAAGAAAGGTGGGGTGGAGAGAGTACTTCACAGAAACTAATAAGCCATGCTTCAGTGACCGAACTTGTGCTGTGCCCAGAACTTAGAGGAAAAGGGTATGTTGTTTTCATGAACCGGTGGTTCTCAAGTCATATGCTATTCCATGAGCTGCAACAGCATGGTTTCGGAGCCTGTGGAACAGTTGACTTATGAAGGAAGGAAATGCCAAAAGAACTGCAGGCTGCTAAAATAAAGAAAGGAGATGCACTTTGCTATACATCAGAGATTTATTCAGCAATCAAATGGCGGGACAAAAAAGATGTGGCCATGTTATCCACATTTTACAGGGGAAGAATATGCGACACAGGAAAAATTGACAGAAAGACCAAAGAAGTGGTGAAGAAACCAGAGGCAGTTATTGAGTACAATGCAAACATGGGGGAGTATAGACAGATTAGACTAAAAAATAAAGCTGTACAAGTGCCTCAGAAAGAGTGTCAGATGGTATAGGAAAATATTCCTTCATTTGATGGATATCACTATTGTGAATGCCCATATTATATATGGGAAAAGTGGTGGTGAAAAATGCAGTCTCCTACAATTTAGACATAAAATCATTAATGGGCTTTTAGAGAAGTATGCAATGAAAAGGAAATCGTTCAAGGGAGGAAGACCCTCAAAAACAGACCCACCTGCTCATCTTACTGAAAGACACTTCCCAACTCATATCCCAGCCACAGGAAAGAAGAAGTTTCCCAGTAGAGTGTGCCGAGTTTGTCACGGAAGAAAAGAAACAAGATGGGAATGTAAGCTGTGTGGGAACATCCCATTACACCCAGAAGGCTGCTTTGAAACTTTTCACACCAAAAGAAAGTATTAGAATTTGCTTATATAATTTTGCTTAAATTATGTATTTTTTATAATAATTCACCTAAATTGTTATAATATACTCTGTCTTCATGACAAAAACATATGTAATTTGATTAAATTTGATTATTGTATTCTTTAATAAATTCTTGTAAGATGAATTTAAATGATCAACCCATTTAAAAACCCACCCATGGAGGTGTGACATGGTAATAATGAAGACACCACTGAAGGGGTTAAATGAATACATCTTTCTGCTGATGTAAAGTGCATTAAAACAATGAAGTAATTCTTTCCACCACTAGAAAATGTGTTTTTCAGTCAAAATGAGCAGGTTTTGGACAATCTGAATTCTAAAAAAGAAATCATTTTTTAACGAAAATGAATAATATTAAGGGATTCACACAGGAATAAAGCCATAATCATCCGACCACAGAGAAGAAAGGTGTGCAGCTGAAATGCACAAATTTCACAGGGTTTGCATACAAATAAGGCCACAGTCTTTTCACCCCAAAAAAATGCACTTCCGACTCGAACTGAACAATTTCCAGCTATTTGCTCTAAAAAATAATGTCTGACACACAGTTTGTTTCCATAAAGCATGCCACAGAAAATGGGATAATAAAGATACAAAAAAAAAAAAATCATGAAGCAGAGAGAGAGAGAGAGAGAGAGAGAGAGAGAGAGAGAGAGAGAGAGAGAGAGTGTGTGTGTGTGTGTGTGTGTGTGTGTGTGTGTGTGTTTCAGAGGTAAGCTCCTCAAAGAAAGTTCATCTGCCAGATTACAGTTTAAAACAAATGAAGCTAGATTTGACTTACTGTTGATGTATCAAACATCTCCATTTACAGCAATCTTGGCACACAACTCGAACTTCACTGACATCTATCACATGTCTCGTGCAAGACCTCTTGTACTTCAGTATCTTTTGCTCATGCAGACATTCCTGAATCTGGTCCTCCCATGATTTTCTTGGCCTTCTTCTACCTTCTGTCCTGCTGGAGAATTTGTTTAGTCCACGTACCTTTTCTTTCCTGCCACTTGGGCTGAATACATTATCTCAGTAAGCATCTTACCACTCATTCTTTTAACATGGTCAAACTGCCTAAGAATATTTGTCTCCACTTTACCAACAACATTTATATCTGCAACATATCTTTGTTCCTCACATGCTCAGAATGTCTCTCACCACAACCTTCCCCACAAGTAACGCATCTATCTCTCTAGCACACAAAGAACTCTTATATCTCTTCTGCAGTACTCAGGTTTCACTGCCATATATCAGAGTAGGAAGAATTACACTTTCACACACAGCCATTCAAGATCTTTTCAAAAACCAGTCAGTTCTGTGAAATCCTCCTAAGGCAGCTATAACTTTCAAAGATGAATTCACTTACCTATTAATTTCACCCTCTAATTTGTTGTCTCTGTCAAACATGCTTCCTAAACATACAAAGTCATTCACCTAGTCATCGCTGTGCCATTTAGACTGACCCTGCATTCAATACTACCAGTTCCTTGCTCAAAAACAATAACTTCAGTTTTTCTCTTATTTATACTTCTTTAGGAAACCATTTCATGAAACTTGGAAAAAAGTAACACATAACGAGAGTTTGGAAAAATATAATTTTGTATGCGTTCAAGGAAGTTTTTCTTTCTTTCCCTGCTAAATGGTAACGAAATTCACACAAACACACAGAAACAAGTCTAGATTCTTGATGCAAATTTTTGAAATATCAGAAGGTTAGGGAAGTAAATCAGAGGTGGTGACAAATTTTGAAGTCTTCTGGGGAAAGTTATAGAGATGGCAGCTATGGTAACGTTTTCCATTTGTCCTCATGTTTTTGTTTCAAGGTTTAATTACCCCACATTGAGCATCTAAGGCTACAAGAAGTCACATATGGTAATGGTTCAGTACAGCCATAATCAAGGTATAAGTAACAACATTAGGCTTAAAATTTATTGAATGCCCCTTGTAAGTGCATACTGTATGTATGTGATCACATAAACAGGGCATCTAAACAAATACTACCTTAACACCTGCCTCCAACTTCACTAGGAATCAGAAAAAACACTTCATAATAATATATTAACAGACATAACTTACTGCCAGCCAATATGTTACATGTCAAACAGAGGCACAAATTCTGAGTATCAATGCCTTCAGAATTTTTGTCATGCCTAAGTAGGGAAATGTATTCAAAGCTCGAAAAAATTAATGGCATGTGCTTCTAATTAAAGCACATACAATAAAGTCTGATTTCTCACTGCTACAAATTTTTTAGAACAGGATATCCTTTATTTTTCAAAGGATGCTTATGCCCATGAAGGTTTTTCTAAGAAAAGCTTTCACACCAGATGCCAGACCTTTATCAGAATGAAGCATGCACAGGAGACAACACACACAAAGAAATTAAAATGCTACAGTAAAAACACACATATCTTCCATATATATACAAAAACAGACATCCGAATAATAAACAAGAAAAAAAGATGAGATTCTCTGAAGCATATGAAAATGCAAATCAATACATTCTGATTTCAGACTAAAATAAGAGTAAAACAAATTATTGCTAAAACTATAATTGCAACTTAATAAATAAGGGTTTGAAATGAAGTAGTGCTCACAGTGTCTAACACTGTAATTCAACACAAGTAACAGAATCAAATTATTCTATGTCACAGAAAATTTTGAGGCAGTGGTCAACTTATAGACATGCCCTAGCTTCTATTTGGCAGCCTACTAAGTTAACTATAGATATCAAAACATACGTAAAATCTGTTTATGGTCAGTCACATGCGCACAGTTAGGTCTGTTATAACAAGAATTAATGATACCATGAACAATTGTCATAAAAGCATTGCAGCTGCACTGAAAAGCTTTCAGCTATAGACTGTACTTAGTAATGATGGATTTTCAGTGTGTTTATGTTTGTGTAAACATTCTTTATTTTGCTATATGCACTCTCTGACACTGAAACTGCACCACACAGAAGCGGACAATTAAAAGTGCAAACAAACTGGCAGGCAGACGAGTTGTGCTGAAATGTGTGAATGATTAAAATACAGGACCAACTGAGAGGAAGCTTCAGATTATATAAACACAGATGTAGAGAGCATGATACCACATAACATGTTTCGACACCAATATCATGAACTTTGGCAAAGGGCAGATTACTGGTCCTCCAGAAGCAGGATCATCATTTCATTGTGTAGGCTATGACAATAGCACAATGACTGGTAGTGAAGCATGACGAACGACTACAGAAGAGAAGGATTACAACAGGTTCATAACACACCTACAGCTACACTAGTGACCATCCAACAAGCTGTGACTGCTACTGGCTGTTACTTCATCTCCCATCAAACAATTGCACATTGACTGTCGGAAGAGAAGCCTCTGAGAATACTGACCACTGACTATCGCCAACAGCACCTGCAATAGTGTCATGCACGAGCCAACTGGGGTACAGAATGGCATCAAGTGATCTTCGATTAACACTGCTTCACAAATAAAGGTAACTTGATCACGCTAGTTACGTTAAATGAAAACTTTTACAAAAGTTCGTAAGTTGGAAGCTTTCGACCTTATCTTAGGTCTTCGTCACGCCAATAGAGGACTAAGATTGTTGCCAGATTCTACATTTGAATTTTTCCTATTTTTGTTGCCAAAACTTAGAATTGATCTCCAGATCATCGGAATGTAGAGAGGAGATTCGGAATTGCAAGTCATTGAGTTGAAAATAATTTCCAGGCTTTCACGGTAACGGAGGGCAAAACGATTGTCAAAAGAAGCAATTCGTTTTGCTTCGTTCCAGTGGGGAACTGCAGAAGTGTCTTCCATTGTCAAAATAGACAAGGCAGTATTAGGATTGGCTTTCGAAACATCTTTTTTATGTTCCAAAATTCTATGGCTAATGCTCCTGTATGTGCTTCCAATGTATAAGTTATCCCCAGTAGAAGAAGAGATAGGAACACAGTAAACTCCTGGGAGGTTCAGGCTTTCAACTTTGTCCCTATCCCTTTGTAGAAGTTTCAAGATGTTTGGGGTAGATTTAGTGGCAAGATGGTAACCAAAACTTCTAAAAAGAATCTGTAACTTATAAGCATAGGAAGGATAGTAAGGAACAGAACCACAGAATTTCAGGTCTTCTTTCTTATGAAGGAGGAGGCATTCGATTTTCGAATGGTTTTCATATTTCTTTATGAGGGAGTTGACTGTAACAGCAGGGAAACCATGGGAGAGGGCTATTGTAGAAATTTTGGAAAGTTCTTCTTGAACAGAGAGTTGGTTGTTGCAAATGATATGAGCCCTGTGGATGTAGGACTTTAATGCTGCAAACTTGTAGAGATGCAGGGTGAAAGATTTGTAGGGAATGATGTTAGTGGCCGCAGAAGGTTTACGATAGACGGAACGAGTAATAGTGATCAGCGTTTCTGCAGATAGATACATCCAGGAAATCAATTTTGTGGTTTACTTCCTTAGATATAGTGAGATTAATGGAAGGAAATTTTTCCGTAATGGAGTTGATCAGTGTCTGTAGTTCAGACTCGGAATGTGGCCAGCTAATGAAAATGTCGTCCACATATCTTAACCATAGGGAAGGTTGAAAAGGGTGTTGAGGAATGATGGAAACCTCAACACCCTTTTCAACCTTCCCTATGGTTAAGATATGTGGACGACATTTTCATTAGCTGGCCAAATTCCGAGTCTGAACTACAGACACTGATCAACTCCATTACGGAAAAATTTCCTTCCATTAATCTCACTATATCTAAGGAAGTAAACCACAAAATTGATTTCCTGGATGTATCTATCTGCAGAAACGCTGATCACTATTACTCGTTCCGTCTATCGTAAACCTTCTGCGGCCACTAACATCATTCCCTACAAATCTTTCACCCTGCATCTCTACAAGCTTGCAGCATTAAAGTCCTACATCCACAGGGATCATATCATTTGCAACAACCAACTCTTTGTTCAAGAAGAACTTTCCAAAATTTCTACAATAGCCCTCTCCCATGGTTTCCCTGCTGTTACAGTCAACTCCCTCATAATGAAATATGAAAACCATTCGAAAATCGAATGCCTCCTCCTTCATAAGAAAGAAGACCTGAAATTCTGTGGTTCTGTTCCTTACTATCCTTCCTATGCTTATAAGTTACAGATTCTTTTTAGAAGTTTTGGTTACCATCTTGCCATTAAATCTACCCCAAACATCTTGAAACTTCTACAAAGGGATAGGGACAAAGTTGAAAGCCTGAACCTCCCAGGAGTTTACTGTGTTCCTATCTCTTCTTCTACTGGGGATAACTTATACATTGGAAGCACATACAGGAGCATTAGCCATAGAATTTTGGAACATAAAAAAGATGTTTCAAAAGCCAATCCTAATACTGCCTTGTCTATTTTGACAATGGAAGACACTTCTGCAGTTCCCCACTGGAATGAAGCAAAACGAATCTTCATCATTCATCATTTTGACAATCGTTTTGCCCTCCGTTACCGTGAAAGCCTGGAAATTATTTTCAACTCAAGGACTTGCAATTCCGAATCTCCTCTCTACATTCCGATGATCTGGAGATCAATTCTAAGTTTTGGCAACAAAAATAGGAAAAATTCAAATGTAGAATCTGGCAACAATCTTAGTCCTCCATTGGCGTGATGAAGACTAAAGATAAGGTCGAAAGCTTCCAACTTACGAACTTTTGTAAAAGTTTTCATTTAACGTAACTAGCGTGATCAAGTTACCTTTATTTGTTAATATTGTTACGTGTTTTGCCCATCATCGTCATAACACTGCTTCCACTTTAGGGCTAATGATCACTGCATACATGCTTGGTGAACACAATTAAGCTAGACCCATTGTGGAACATCCTGCTGCATGTCCCACTGGTGTAGGGAGCGATCCGTTATAACATTGTTTATTGTTGGTGTTCATCAACAGCAATCTGACGGCTCGCTACTATGTCACCAAGATTCTGGAACCCAATGCTCCACCATTTCTTATTGGAGTGTCTGGCATTATTTTTAGTATGACAATAACCACAAAATATGCAGGCATATTTCCTGAATGTCTTTGTGGTGTGGATGTACTTTATTGGCCAGCCAGATCACTAGATTTCTCCCCAATCGATCATATGTGGGCCATGATTCTTCACTGTCTACAGATTCTCCACAGCCAGATTGGGCCACAGCTGTTCTGCAGAACCATATGCAATACATGGATGGGATATAAATACCCCATGAGGCTTTTTAACAGTTGTGCTTGGTCTTTGCAAGACAAAAGCCTGTTAACAGCTTCACACACATGTGCTGCTGTGAACTACATGCTCTCTACATATGTTCATATCAGCAGAAACTTCCACTGATTGGCCCCATATTTTAATTATTTGCATATCTCAGCAGAACTCATCCACCTGATAATTTGCATGCACTTCTGATCACTCCTTTTGGATGCTATAATCTCAGTGTCACAGAACATACACCTAGTACAGAGTCAAACTCTCTTACAGAAGCCTGAGCTATAGCATCAAATACTGAGTGTTACTAATTAAATGTCCATGAATTAATTAGCAATCTCCTTCATTGGTTAGTACAACATTCATTTAAAGTTACATAAAATTTGCTGTCCCTTTGATGTGTCATTATAATGAAGTTTGACTGTATTTAAAAACTTGTACTTTCTGTTTCTGATAGTCTCCTATTTACTACAAACAAGCTACCTTTCCTCACTTTTAAATCTTTATTATCACTTCACTGATGTTTTTCTTTATTTTTATCTGAAATGTCCCATCAATTGTTTTGAGTGTGTTAAATACTTTTCCAAATAACTAGTGCCTTCTCCTAGCAGTCTGCCAATATCAACTAGCTATTGTCTTTTCACTCCCCTTTTCCTATTACTGCCACACTGATTCTCCATAGCTGGTGTGTTACTAAGCAACTCAATGCATCAAAGCTTAATTCATTTCTACAGGTTCAGTAAGCACATACTTGATTTATCAGCCATTCACTGATGATATGTTCAGTGTTTGAGAGCACCCATATCTGTAATCAGACTGTTTCAAGAGCAAACACACTGGCAAGTCTTCAGAGAAATTGCTCTCTCACCCATTTTTCCTCTATTACAAAACTAAATTTTCACAAAAACAGTTTCAAAGGTGTTGTCATAAAACATAATTTTCTTAATTGCCCATTTCTTTACTTTTCTGATAATTCAACAAAATGTGAGAATATACAGTCCTTTATTTATTTTTCCCTGATTGATCCCTATTTAAAAAATATATCAATACTTCACAGCCTACTGGTCTTAACTTAAAACAAAGTTCAAATGTGGAAATAAGTTGAAATGTGGCCTATCAGCCAAATGTTTGGTCATCCTGATCTAACAAATCAGACAGCTAGCTGTTGATTCACTACTAATCAAAGGCCCTCAAGATTTTAATGAAATGCACATTGTAACTCTTAAGGTATTCACCAGCTTTAAATAAATAATTTATGGAAAAGCTCCACCAAACTGAAATGAGAAACCTATGAAAAGTGATTCTATATAAACTTTGAATGGATATAATTACTAATACAGTGAATGTTGGTTTGAACTAGGGCAGTCACGTTTTTTTTTTTTTTTTTTTACTGTTTTAATTTTTGGTAATTCTTCTTTTTTATAGCTTTCTTAAACTTTTCCTGATTTCCACTAAAACTTTTCCCCTCATCCTTCCCATTAAGTCTGCCTTAATCATTTACTAGTTCCAATCAAATTTCTTGTTTGTTTTCTGTTAAAAAAACAAACAAACCAACAACAACAACAAAAAAACTACCAACTTTCAATTTCAGAGTTTCTATGAACAAGAGAAGCATGCATAGTGTATTACTTTCTTTCTCTAACAGATTCCATCACACTTGTGTAAACACATTTCTTTCTTCAATACATTTTTGCAAACAATTATCATGCATCCAAATTTAGTATGCTCATTACAGTAACAGATGTAGGTAAGAGAGCTGTAAGTGACTTCAGTCTAACTAAATTATACTACTACAAGTGAACTATATGATTTACCGAAACTAAAATTAGGGCTGAAATAGTAATTCAACAAGTTGGCAACTTGATAGGTAAAAAACTAACAAACAAATTAATAAATATGATACATGTTTATCACAATTTTAATTCTGTACATTTAGTTTAATACTTTTCTTTCTTTTCATTCTCTCCAGTGTCACCTTATTCCTGTTATTTAAACTTGCATTTCTTTATATTTATACAGTCAACATTTTCTTTCTTTTTTTTTTTTTCAGGTAAAACATGAGCATTGAACTTGATTTTACTTCAGGTTCTCTCCCTTCCCTGAAAACTATGTGGCTGTTCTTTCATGTCTCTGATTATGGAGATCATTACACCACAGAAAAACTAATGTTTAAGAGAAATTTTTCGTTATCATACTAGATGTGGGAATAAGGCTGGTAAACATCCAACAATAAACAAACACATAATTTGTACTATTTTAATAGCAACCTGTGTGCTCATGGAAATATTTGCCAGATCTGGTAAAAATTAAATGCATAAATAAAAATTATAAAACATTTATAAACAGATTAAGTATCTTAATTTTCAGCAAGACTAAGGAGTACGTAAAGAAAAAAATCATCATATTAATTCACAGTAGCAAGATATGCAGCTGACAATTTCAATAATTTCAGTCTTCCTAAAAACAATTGCACCCTTAGTGGAAAACAAAAATATATAAGTGTTTTAGCCATTCATAAGAAATTAACCGAAAATTAAACAAGCTTACTTCCACTGGTGACGGTAAAAAACTGATTTGCAATAAAAGATAAAAACATACTACAACACTTATATAATTTTACTTTAATTCAAAACCTCTGAACCTGAATCATCAACATCTCAGCAAAAAAAAAAACAAAAAAAACACACACACTAAATATTTGCTGTTTAAAAACATTCTGCTATTTCAATTCAGTGTTTACGTGATCTCGGGTTTTGTATGCTCAATGTTGTCACCTTTGAACATATTGCTTAAAACACAGTTTTGTGTTTTTTAAAAAAAAAGATAACCTTCAAACGTGTAGTTCTGTTCCTTTTACCAGTCCTTATATACAGACATGTGAAAAACCTTCAAACATCTATTATTCATAAAGACTTCTCACTTTTGTCCCTCTGAAAGATTAGTTCACCCTATCACCTGCCTTAAAAATATCAGCAATTTATTGCAATTCTGCTTGCAAAGTGCCTGATCTTCTAGCTTTATTCTAAATATCAGCAATTACTATGAAGCTTTTGAGCTGAAAAACTATTCTTTACAAAGGTGCCACATGGTGTTCAACAACTGTTACAATGCTCATATTTAATCAGTTGTTTTTATTAATATAAACTATAACTCCTTTACAAAACTCTTGCATGAGTATAGATTTCATTTTTAAAATATCACTGTAAGATCTTTTTTTTGTTTTTTTTTGTTACGAGTTGAAAGTTGGTGAGACATGTTTTTAAGCAGTGATTGCAAAAATTGCCCGATTTTTTCTAATGCCCCCATATTTAAGTGAAGCAGTGTTTAACTTATATACCAAACCACTCTCCTACCCATATACAAGTACTTAAACTACAGTCATTCAATGGCAATTCCATTGAAACATATGACTCATACCAATATTTAAGCAGGGCATATACCATATGTCACAGGAGTTTGTTATGCTAATCACGGAACAAAGAGCTATACTAACAGATTGTGAGGAATGTTACAGTTAGGAGTCATAACTCTAGGTTTTCAATTGTCTATGATATTACAAGGAAACAGAAATGTGATGGCATCACTACTCTTCAATAATGCACCACAAAGAATACTGAAGTTCAACTCACATGAAATGATCCTACTCAGAAGAGACAAGTACACTCGCATTGGTTATTCCAGCAAAAAATTAACCGGGAACACATTTTTTGGCATAGAAATGCCATATCTAACTGTTATCATGAAGCCAACTCCCCATGACATGTCTTTGTCATCAGCCTGGAATTTTCAGCTCAAAAAGGTCCAGGTCTGCATGAACACAATATATACTTGAGCTCTAGGTCACTAGTTATGAGAGAGCCACAAGTTTAAAATCACCAACTCCATTCAGTAGTATTGCCTTGCATGGTGTGAAAAACTAAATTGTCTTATTCCAATCAGATAGGCAAGTGTGGCTGTGGCAAATGCCAGTAGAATGTCTGCCGATGGAATGCATCATAGAAATGATTAAATTTGGAGGATGTAGGGAAACGGTCTTGAACCTTTGACAGTTGTGATGGGAAGTACGAAAATCAAAGCCTACCCCTTAACACAGAACTGAATGCTCCCTATGAAGTTTCAATTATTTGGTACACACCAAAGTTTGTCGCAACATGATAATGCTTCCTGTCATACAGCAGATGCTGTTACTAAGTGGTTCATGGGCATGAATGTGCAAAACATAGATGGGCAAGTGCAAAGTAATGACTTGAACCACATGGAACAAGCATAGAAAAAAACAACTGGAAAGTCACGTGAGGACCTAATCAACACACTCACACTTAATAGCTAAAATGGTTACAGTTTTAAAAGAAATTTAAAGAACTGTATAGCTGAGTTCTCTTTCATTGTTGGGAAGCCTACCCATGAGAAGAAATTGTGTCATATTAATCAAATAGCAACAGACATGATACTGCAATACTATTCTCCATGGAATGATGTTTTAGGCAGGTGTGATGTGTGTTATTAGATGGGCAATACTTTTGCCAAAAGTCCCTTCCACACAAAAGTCAGAAAACAGAACAGAATTTTACTTTATTTCTAAAATATATTTCAGCTGTCCACAGTGAGTACAGAAGAACAAATAAGATGTACAAGGAGTAATTAAAAAAAAAAAGCACAACGTGAATATTTACAATTTTTAAATCTGGTGCCATAAAATAATGTTTCAAGTAAACAGAATGAAACACTAAAAAATGTGATAGCGGTGGTGTTGCATATTTTGTGAGAAGAGTGCCTCACAGGTCAGATCCCTCTTTTCAGAGCAATATGACTTATAAGAAGCCTTAATCTTTGTGACTGCTGAAGTTTATTTCAATTGGGCAAAAGGTACTTTTAATACATACGACTTACATGCAAAACTCACTCTCTCGTCTCTATGAAAACATTTATTGAAATTGTGCACTAATGTTGCAAATCACTGAATCTGTATTACAGAAGAAAACAAGAATTTAGGAACACAATTAATAAGCCCAATAATAACCTTCCCATATTTATGTGATTTCAGCAGCTGGGCAGCAAAGAAAAATATCCAGAAACACTATGCACTGAGCTACAGTGATATAAAGAGAAACTAAGAACACTATGCACTGAGCTAAAGTGATATAAACAGAAACTATCATGAGTCTGAATACTATTTGTTGAGTAGTGTAGTTAGCATTGAAAACTATATGTTAAATTCTAAAAATCTCACTACCACCTCACTTGTCTACGTGCAGTTCGTTCTTTGACAAACAGAACACTACTGGGCTATGTTTTGAGAGGTTGATCAAAAACAATACAAGTCATATCCATGTATCACTTGAAAACTATGGATGATACTGATGCTTTATTGTTCATTCTCAGCATATAGCACCTAAAAACTCTGAGAAAAATTTTGTTACATAGTGCAAGCAGTGACTCCAGTTTGTACCCATCTGTAAGACATGCCAAAATAACAATATCAAAATGTTTCATGAGCTGTTATTTAATGGAAACAGTGCTACTTTCACAAACATCAACAGCATGGCTTGAAAGGAAGTACATTCTCAGCAGAACACCCTGTATGTTTATAATTTGACTAGCACTATAATATCTTCACAGCATCTTTCAAAATATGACTGTGCCTTTTTTTCACAACTGCAAGATGGTTATGATAACACTTGTTCTGTTGTGATGCATACACTTTTGTGGCACATGAAACATTACAACCACATGGCCTCACTCAAAACTTTAGCTCCATTTCTTAAGCCATTGCCCGAAACTTCACATTGAGACAGCAAAACCAGCATCTTACTAAATATAGATAAACTTAAATACCCCCCCTTAAAAACAGCCATACTTGGTAAATAGAGATTTGTTCATTGCTTTTTTTTTCTTTCACAAGCATTTCTTTACTTTTTTAATTCTCCCCCCAATGTCTCACTTCGAGATTCTCTCAATGTTTTTAGCCACTTCCATGACTAAGATTAAATTGTGTCACTATCTTACAGAGAAAAAGTGATACAATAAGAAATAATGTATTCTCTGAGAATGAAGAAAACACTCAACAAGAATGAATATGCCACCAAAGACAATGGATATCTGGCACTCGCAGGGCAACGCATGTTTCAAAATAGCAGAGAATGTGCAACACCCAATGAATCAATTTTAATAATAAGTAATCTGCAAGTTTTATGCCAGAAACTACAGCAACTGTACAGTGGCATTGAAAGCCAATTATTCTGATTTTAAAGGTTTTCTATATTTATTACCTCATTAGATTTTGAGTTCTTGTTATACATAATCTGCTGAAAAGACCTTAATACACAAAAGCTATTTATTTCACAACATAATAAAGATAACTATTAAACAACTCAACACAAAGTATATTTAGTTACCAAATAAAGAAATGCTTGTGGATGCAAATAAAACAATGAAAGGTAAGCAAAAGGATGTATCCTTTACCAGTCTTTAAAATGTAACCAAAAAGCAATGGGCTGAATCAGAGCTGTTTTAAAATCCTTATCTTTAACAAGAAAATACTGTGGGCATTGTAACCATTTATACCTATAGGAGACACTGGAAATAACATCAGAGGAAAAGCTTAGAGATGCACAGTTTTGTATTTGGTTTCCATGATGTGTAAGAAACATGATCTAAAAACCTTAAAATTTTCAAGCACTGAAAATAAACTGCCATGATTATGTTTTATCAGGTACTACTGTACCAATAATTCAACAGTAATGATATATTCATTTGAAATATACATTAAATATATCTATATATCTATATATCTATATTATATTAAGACAAAAACAAGCATACAAAACTATTACACACAAATTAATTTACTGGTACAGGATGGAAACAGAAATCTAATAAAACTTATACCTACGTGAAAAAAAAAAAAAAACCACAAGAACTTTAATGAATGAAACATAACAAAATTATACCAACCCACAAAAGGTGCTGTAATGACTGTATTCCAACTAAATTCAAAACATATTTGCTATGTGTATTTAAGTCACCTGGATAAATCCTTCATAAGTGCCAATTATTGTGATCACACTGAGAAATCATACTTTATTGTGAATCTATCAAGAGAACATCATCCAAATACCATCTGTAAAGTGGAAGAACTAAATGCATTATAGAATATGCATTTTATTCACATTGTACAACATATATATATACACTTAAGAGCAGAGCCGAAAACATAAGAATAACTTAAAAATTTAAAACAAAAGTTGCAAAATAACCTGAAGATCAAAACGCGTTACGCAGCAGCAATGAAAATTCAGAATTCACATTCTATTAAGAAGAGACTGAAGCAAAAAAAAATTTTTTTTTTGACTCATACCAAGTACAACATAGAAAAGGTTATGTATTGACTGGTGTGAGTTAAAAGGAAAAAAAAAAAAGACTGAATGTAGAAAGTGTTGAGAATACTGAGCCTTGGCTTTATCAAGGACCAGCAAAAACTCTGCATTTTCTCACTTCCACAAAGACCTATTTGGAAATGGGTTTCTGCAAAGTCATAGATGCAAGTAATAAGCTAGGGAGTGGCAGGTGTGTTTAGAAGTTTGGGGAAAAGGTCGGCCATGTTTCCTCAAGAGTGGAAGAAGTTAAGTTGCATAAGAGGTAAGCTCTCTTCATTGTCTTTGGGTTTTAGGTTTTCCAAGTTCAATGTTTGAACTTCTTGAACATTTTTTGCTTTAGGCACTAGCAAGTCTATTAACTTTTTTGCGGATTTTAACTCTTTCTTTTCCTGGTTACTTTGCGCGTTTTTTTTAGGGCACTTAGGCTAAGCAGCCGGCCGTTCCATTGTTCTCGTAGTCTATGATGGGTTTTCAATGTAGTTAAGGTCTTAATAACTACTTAATCATGCACTTAAAGCACTTCTGAAATACTTTGTACATATTGCAACTAATTGTTTGTCATATAACCTTCACAAAGCATTTCTTTGGTTTATTATTGTCTTTATTTTATTCTCGTTCTTGTGTTGTCAGAAGTTGTGGAGTAGGGGGTTTTTATAATCCAGTTTTCTTTCAAGAATCTGTGCTTTAGAAAAAAATTCATATTTCCTTTTTTATTGCAATGTTTAAGAATTTGTAGTACTTTAGTATTGCTTTTCAGGTTTAAATTCTCTCTTAGGCAACTAGGTAACTTGGCAATTTGTTATTGCTGAACATTATTTCTGATTCATTATGTCACTCTTACAACTTGAGTTTTCTATAATCATCTTCTTTCTGTTTAATAGTAACAGATGAAGAGCATGGGTAGGGCCAGGAAAGTTATGGATGCAAGCTAAATTGTTAACTAAAGCTTGGTCATAAAACTCTATGGAGGTTATGACATATATATATATACTTTTAAATTTTTTTGGTGGGCTTATTACTTGCATCTATGACTTTGCAGAAACCCATTTCCAAATAGGTCTTTGTGGAAGTGAGAAAATGCTGAGTTTTTGCTGGTCCTTGATAAAGCCAAGGCTCAGTGTTCTCGACACTTTCTACACTCAGCCTTTTTTTCCTTTTAACTCACACCGGTCAATACATAACCTTTTCTATGTTGTACTTGGTATGAGACAAAAAAAAAAAAAAAAAAAAAAAATTGCTTCAGTCTCTTCTTAATAGAATATATATATACTTACTAGTCACACTACAGTTTAAAGTGACAGAACATTTTAGCAATTCAGATAAAAATTACTAATACATTCTTAACTTTACAGATTCTTTTCTTTGAGATAAGTTGCTCCAGTGCAGCTTGATAATTTTTTTATATGCATACACAACTGTGTGCTCTGTTATACTTAAATCTTATTTCTTCTTATTCACTGATACTTTTTAATGGTTATTTCTTCTGTAATAACACAATGAAATCTTTTTTGTTATTCAATAATATCAAGCACCAATCAATGGTTACTATTGCCAATACATTAACATCAGCTTCTGATGGAAGAAAGTAAGTAAGAGCTGGTTAATATATTTTTTCATTACTGGGAATTACACTGAAGCAAGGGATCAACTGCTGATATAAATCTTACCAAGCTTTTGTATTGCCTCACATTAAATAGCAGAGAATATGATACCATTTGTTTCTTTGTCTATGCATATATAACAGCACCAGGACTTAAACTGGAAGAATGTGTTTATATAGTTTATAAAAGCAGTATGTTCATGTAAAACATTTTGCCACACACCAATTCAGAAATTATAACTGGTGCAATTTTGATTCTTATAAATATTTTAATTTATAAGTGTTGTAAAACATTATTTTGTTCAATCTATTTTATGAAATCTGATTCTATAAAGAAGCTAATTCTCATAACCAGTGATCACAGTAACTGTCACTTACTGAACCCTTTGTTATTATTCTTTATAACACCAAAGACTGTTTTGGAAAAAAAAAATCATTTGAATCTTTACGTGATTGAGAAATCACTTTACCTTTATACAAACCATGAAACATACTATTATAATAGGAGACAGCTCGTCAATAATGGCAGGGGGAAATAAGATATGTAGAGCAATTTTTTAATAACGAGGTATTCTTTTTGTTTGTGATGTCCAAATGTAAAAGCATGCTTCGTGAACCTTACAACAATAAACTTTACAGTAACATAAAAAAAAGTACTGTCATATAGTTGTTACACCACACACTGGCATAATTCAGTTTCCATTCACAGAACACCTGCACAAAAAGCTAAGCGGGACGTCACAAATATTTTTTTCTCAGTTGGTGCTATGGTGATGCTGTCAAATAATTATATCTGAAAAGCAGTCTCCATTCACTGAACACCTGAATGAAAACATGATAACCACGCATGTTGTGACAAATATTTTTTTCTCAGTTGCTGCTAAGATGAGGTCTCATACTTCAATCTGGAAAGCAGTTTCCATTCACTGAACACTTGCATGAAAACAAGAAGAGCTAAGTGTGACATCACAAACATTTCTTTCTCAGTTGTTGCTATGGTGGAGACTCTTTCCACTGCGCCACTTAAGTGGGACAAACATTCAGACAAAGCAAATCATACTGTTTGTGATATTAACTCAAAAGGCCCCAGGCGTTAGATTTAGATTTATAAAGAAAATTTTTAACTGCATCATGTTACCAAGTATTTTGAGGAAACAAACTGCTCAAAAAATAGGATGTGTGTTAGAAATGTCTGTTTTGCTCAGAATTTTGCAAACAACTCAAAAAGATGAACTCTCTACAGCTCACATATAGTGAATAAAAAAAAAATTACTGTAAGTGAATTTATGCCATTCACACAATGTGAAGAAAGAACGTTAATACCAAAAAAATTGATATTGATGAATAGTCTGAAGAGTGAGAAACACTGCCTTTCACTTTTGTCATTTGAATGCTATAAATTTTAATATCCTACAGTAACAATTCCTTACAACACATAAAAAATTCAACAATAAAAAAAATGCTCTAACTCAGTGATGAGCAACCTGAAATCAATGTGCAACCAATTAAGTAATTTCAGGAACAAGAAACTAAAAATATACATTGTATTACTTATAATACAGTTACAGTATAAACTATGAAAATATAACTCAAACATAAGTTGTAGCTCTAATAAAAGTAGCATGCAGTGTGTGCTTCCATTACTTCGATCTAGGTTCCAAAGAAGGAATAGAACAGTGACACGAGATCTTGCAAACACATCATATACAAATGCAACGTTTCCACAGCAGTGACAATGGAAATGAGCATTCGAGGCAGAAAACCTTGTCTCCTTCATTCGTACTGGTTCCCTAAAGGTCATGCTTCACTACCTTCTTCTCCTCCCTCTCTCTAAACACTGCCATATCTCTTTCTCTCAACTGCATCATGCATCATCTAACAGAGAAAGATAAGTCAGCTACTGGACATTCAGTTCAGTGCCACATGAGAAAGTCGTGAGTTGGTCTAGTCAGTACTCAATTCATTTCTAGAGAGAGAGAGAGAGAGAGAGAGAGAGAGAGAGAGAGAGAGAGAGAGAGAGAGAGAGAGAGAGAGAGAGAGAGAGAGAGAGAGAGAGTGTGTGTGTGTGTGTGTGTGTGTGTGTGTGTGTGTGTGTGTGTGTGTGTGTGTGTGTGTGTGTGTGTGTGTGTGTGTGTGTGTGTGTGTGTGTGTGTGTGTGTGTGTGTGTGTGTGTGTGTGTGTGTGTGTGTGTGTGTGTGTGTGTGTGTGTGTGTGTGTGTGTGTGTGTGTGTGTGTGTGTGTGTGTGTGTGTGTGTGTGTGTGTGTGTGTGTGTGTGTGTGTGTGTGTGTGTGTGTGTGTGTGTGTGTGTGTGTGTGTGTGTGTGTGTGTGTGTGTGTGTGTGTGTGTGTGTGTGTGTGTGTGTGTGTGTGTGTGTGTGTGTGTGTGTGTGTGTGTGTGTGTGTGTGTGTGTGTGTGTGTGTGTGTGTGTGTGTGTGTGTGTGCACTAAGATTTTCTTTCACATTTTTTAACTAGAATTTAAATCCCATGCTATGTAGTGGCTGTTGTTAATAAGAGAAAAGCAGCTGATGAAAGTCGCATGTTTCAAAGTAAAACAGTGGAGCAGAGATTTTCAGTTCTTAATTTGGAAACCTAAGCTTGAATATTCAAGGCCTAGTACATTCTTGGCCCATTGATTTCAGCTATAATTAATCAACTCATGCAGTTTGTGATGTACTTCCATAGTTTCTTTTCACTCGGTGGTCTCTGTCCCCCTTTGACCTTCTTAAGAAAAACTAAAACCAACAGAAAAGATAATAGAATAATAATGAAACTTCATTTCAATGTTTTTCAAAAGATGGGAACATGGACAATGTTGATGATGGGGAAGGGAGGGAGGGATTGTAACATTCTTGGCACGAAATCTATATGAAATGTCTCTTAAAATATACATATTTGGAGAAAATCACCTTTTGAGGGAAATTCAAATGTAATTTTTTTTTTCAAAATTAAATTTGTATTTGCTTTATTGGCTAATTTGATTTAGCAGTACAGGGAGGAAATACAAAGTACAAGTGATTATGTCAAAAGCCACTCTTCATTTTGTGAATCAAAATGAATCAAACTAAAATTTTGGGACTAGTCTTGTGCTGGCCTTTATAAAGGAGGGCTTCTTTGTTTGTTTAAAAGTAGTTGTAGTTCACCTCCTTTGCAATGTGAAAAAATCTAGTTTGAAAGAATACAGTATTAAGAGGCTCTATACAGATTTCACAGTTAAGTAGCATACAAGGTCAGTCAAGAAAAGGCATACTACATCAGTTTCAAGAATGTCACAAAACAACAAAATTTGTTCAGTGATGTAGCATTGTAATCAGATGCTACCAGTCAGTTCATGCTAGTTAAGCAATTTGAAATTTTAGCCAAAAAATTGAAACTTTTTGTGATGAGTAAACAATACAAGAATGCTCAAGTGTCATCACATTTCCAAGTAAAAAATGTAATGTCTGTGATAATTTCTATAATTAATTAATAGCAATTTACTATTGGAAGACCCTCAAACATTTTATTAAGCAAAGAGATGAGGCAGCCAATTTTCAACTGTTTTCTCTCCAAATAGATGAATGCACAGTGAGTGACATAGAGCAACTTGCTATTTCAATTCAAGGAATAAACAATGAATTCAATGCAACTGACAAATCAGCTGTAAATACCAGTGAAAATGGTGAGCAAAAGTGAAGATTTGTGATGAACTCAAGAAATTCTGGAATATTTCTATCTGAAATTAACTTGAAATAGAAATGGCTAGGGCACCATCTATTGCTGGAAAGAACAGTGGCTTGTCTTTATTTATTACCAAAGTCAAGAAAAATGGAGTAGATGGTAAATCTTTGTGTGAAATCCATGAAAATGATTGATGTTATTATAGTTGATGCAAACCTTAATACTAGATCAAAAGAACTGAACCACTACCAATTAAAACAGTTTCCGAGTGTTTGCAATGCCGATACATAGTGAAGCCCAATTATGGGAGAATGAATTCTGTTTCAAGGAGTTGCATAGCTCTTTGGACTAATAAATGGAAGACTTATGTTCTCCACACTCTCTCTAAGCAGAAAGCTTCTTGAGATAGGTGCAGTGAGGAGTATTAACTTTTTGACAAATTTTCTGGTTTCACTAGTCCACTGTAACATCATCCTTTTTGACTGGAGTCCACCCATAAGCTACACTACACTGTACCTCCACCCTAGAAATATCTACTGAAATAGATAGTGCAGTGGAAAACCAATACCTAAGAAATCAAAATATCAGCAAACCTGCTTTTTCTTCTAATTGCACCCATAACATCATACCCATCAAGTGCCATCTCTTCATCACAGGACTGTTGGGTGGACATGAAAACACAACATTTATTAGCCTGTAAAATTATACGTAGCCCTATAGGTCTCGTCTATGTTTTCCCAAGGAAGGCATGGATGAGACTCACTGTTCTTCTTTAGTTGAATGGACTAATGGACTTATACAGAAATGCAAAGGTTGACTCGAAAGCATACGCTTAAATGTGTGAACAGTTTAATTTTAAAATTATTTCTGGATTGCGGAGAGGGAGAAGAAAAGTTTTCTCTATAGTTTACTAATACTAATAATGACTGGATGTGTGATTTACATTCTTCAATGATATCAGACAATACTTAAATAAACAGAATAGCAACCCTGCACAGAATGAACTAACTCTTCATGAAATGTTTACCAAAATAAAAGCATTTGAGACTAAGCTTCAGCTGTGGGAACTCAAATTACAAACAAATAATTTGAATTTTGACTCTTCAAAAACCATTTTGCTACTGATTTCAAGATTTTTGAAATATCAAGGCAGTTTTCCACTTCTAACACAATTTGCTGTTAAAGCAAAAAAAATTTCCAAATGAATTTCAGTTGGGGATTACAGATTTCTATTGTAATGAGGACCTATAGAACAGATTTTGAGTTATTAAACTTCTTGATTTCTATTATAAAATCTGTTTACCTGATGCTACATATCCAGTTATGATACACAATGCAAAACAGAAGGAAAGTCTTTTCAGAAGTATACATATCTTTGTAAGCAATTCTTTTCTAAAATAAATATTATGAAGAACACTTCCAGAAAATAACTCAACATCTCTAAGGATGAGACCAGATAGATGCATCTGTGCTGGTACTTCTCCAAAATGGCCTGATATTAATGTTTTAGAGGCTATCAAAGCAGTGCAAAATTTCTCACTAATGTACGTTTATTCAATCAAGTAGGTAATCTTAATTGTAAAAATATCAAATTCTTCCATTTAAATCAAAGAAGTGGCACACATTCAAAATGTGCCTCATAAATTTTTTTTTTCTGCCATAAACAGTGTTTTTTTTTTCCCTTCTTTCTTAATTAATTGGACATTATGCAGAAAAAAAAAAAAAAAAGGTTGCTCATCACATCATGTTATGACGAATTCCTAGGGATGGAAAGAAAAAAATGTGCAAGCAAGAAAAATTACATTTGAAGAACAAAAAAATTATAAGTATTAAAAGTAATACATGAAATAGAAACTTTTATCTATAAATTCTTTGAGTGGAAGAAAAGAAGTTCACATTAACTCTTTCCACTCTCGAATGACATTTCCCCCAAACTCACCTAGCACTCACATTTTTTTCTACAGTAGAACCCACAACTTAGCAGTGAAAGTTCAGCTTTGGCTTGCCAACCCTGACATACGAGCTACAGAGGCATCACAGGGCGAGGTGGGTGACACCCGACGTATTCAGCAAAAATGTCTCGCAAGTCCTGACATACAAGCTATAGAGACGTCATCAGCGTGGCGGGTGACACCTGAGCTTGTAATGTCGGGTGTTACCCAACAGTTGAGCGGAAAAGGTTAAATCTGCTATGAATAAGAAATGGAAAATCATTACAACTGTATCTACTATGAATAAAAAATGGAAAATCACTACAACTCTATCACAAATTAAACCAGTACAATGAAATATTTGGTACAGCTTTCAATTTCCACATACAATTCAGAAAAAAAAAAAAAAAAAAAAAAAAAACACCTTCAAGCAAATTTCTAAGGAAGTAATGTACATCATTTTGGTAAAAGCAATTTGACAGGTAAAACTTTCAACTAAATTGGATGAAACTTTGTACCTTAATTGAATAACATGATTTACCACTCATCTATTTTCAGCATCCTTCATATGCTTTGTAGGGTAATACACAGAGTTGATAAGGTGGTTCCACCTAAAATCTCTGCCTTATGTTTCCAATGGTAAAACTTATGTACATATTTTCTTCGCAATTAATATATTCCCAAAGACGAAAATTTGCACATCGATAAAACTAACTCTAAGTTATAGTATGGGATATTTAATACTTGCTAAAACATAACCATAATTATATTAAAAAGCAATTATTTTTCTTTCAGTAATGTTCAGATCTGTTTTTCAGGGTTCGTACACTTTTGGGGGAAAAAATTCAAGGACTTTCCAGGCTTTTTCCAGGACATGTACAAAAAATTCCAGGATGATTATTACGCTTTACAGTATCATGTTCAAATTACTTTTTAAAAATAATTTCAGTTTTAAGTAATAAAAATGATGAAAGATGCAAATGGATGAGTGTGCTTTATATAAGCAAATGGATCAAGTTTATCAAGCACAAGATCATAAAGAATGGATTTATATGCCCTGACCTTTGAATTCAATTTGGGACCATTTTCTACAAGGGTAGGTTTCTCCTCCCTGATAACATACCAAAACTTCGTTGCAATCAAACAGATTTTATGTGAGTTAACATTCCTAAGCTTGGAGAACGAATACTGCTTTTATGTCTTGGCCTTTGAATTTTAATTTCGACCATTTTCAATAGGGTAGGTTCACAGGTTGTACCAAACGGCATACTAAAATTTCACTGAAATCCAACCGCTTTCATGCGAATTATCGCACGGACAAACCCAAAGCATAAATGTTTCTGCAACCTATAGTTCGAAAGGGTTAGTAATTTCGAGAATAAAAACATAACGAACAGCGCGAAAACTAGCTCATAAATAGAATATTTGAAACTACAGTATGCACTCTTAATTATTAGGGATTAGAGGGGAAGGGAATAGAACTGTCCAAAATTAGCATGTTTTCGTTGCGCTAGGCGCTTAAGCACGGCTGAATTCCTTCAGATACCCCCAATGTTCAAATAATTGAAATGTGCTGATGTTCATGGAATGAAATGGTTGATCAGCTATGATGACCGCATAAAAGTTCAGGGAAGGGGGGCTTTTTTTTTTTTTTTTTAGTTTATGCAACATTTTACATCACCACAGTATTTATCTTGTCATCATCAACAATCGCATTGCAACTACCACTTACGATCGCGGATATCGGCAACCGAAAATCTGCCATATCACTAAGTGATACAACACACAGGTATCCTTGTTACAATGTATTGTAATTGAAAAAAAAAAAAAAAAAAAAGATGTGGAAAAAAGAAACTTTCAGAAATTAAGATCATCGTCAAGCCATGACGTTTCAAAACTCCTTTTTCCTTTATAATGTTTAAAAACATGTTTTTGCTTTTTTACCTGTAGTGTATAATAAAAAAACCTGTTGATTTTTTTTTATGGAATCAGATGTCCGTATGTCTGATTGTCTTGTCCGAGTTCAAACGTTAGCTACTGTGTAAAGTAGACCTATTTTTTCAGATAAAAAATATGTAGTTTTGTATATATATTCACAGTATAAGCCATTCCTTATTCCCACAGAACTGAATTCAGCAGATGCAAAATGAAGAAGAACATCAAGACCCGCTCAACACCATGTTTCTGATTGTCTGCTGTTTATATTCAAGAAATGCAAATATGGATCAATGGTGAATGCAGCAACTATGATTTTTATTTATTACCAAGAAAAAAAAAGCTGTTAAAGCTGTAAAGCTGAAACGGATACCCCCCCCCCCCCCCGCACAAAAACATTCTGATTAAGATTAAACAGCAGGCAGCAGGTCCACGCACAACCTTTGGAATGTTCTGATGGAACGGGCTTCTTTTCATTTGGCACATCGCCATAAATAACCACCTGCAGCTCATTGAACTGTCAAGCTGCACCCTTCCTCCTTCACATTAACTATAGGAGAAAATGTAAGAAAAAAAAAATGCTCCCCAATTTTTGCCAAAATGACCAAATTTACGTCATGATGTTGCCATTTACTAAAATACGTTTATCTGCTGAATTTCGCCTAAATCCATTAAACTTTTTAATTATAGATGATTTTTTTATTAAAACAGTAACTCAGACATCTGAATAAAAATGTATGTTTGTAATTCAAATAAGAGTCCATATCATCACAGAAAAAAAAAATAAAATTAAGGATCACTCTGTTTACATAAACCATGGCATCTAAAAATAATAATTCACTTGCTTTTCCCGTAATTTAGAATTACTGTTTCTTTTTTTCAATCCGATTATGCAAGGAAGATTTTTATTTTTATTTTTTGCATCTGCTTAAGTTTCTAACAGAATTTGGCGAAATTTGCACTAGAACTTCATTGTGATATATCTTAACCACTGTAAAAAATTTACTGTGTTATTTTCAAAATTCGGGAAAATGGATTTCTGAAAATTTTCTCCTAGTCCCTTTGAGCAGTGGAAGTGATAAACAGGTGTTTGCTTTCTTCCCAACCAAGGGCTTTGGATCAGCGCTCCCAGCTGTCAATCAACCGTTGCTATGGTAACACCCTTTCTGCCCCAGGCTTACTCTGTCCAAAGAGGCACACATACTTGTCAATAATAAAAATTTCCAATGCTAACTTTTTAAGTTTTAAACCGATTCATTTGAAATTTTGGGAGTAAGCTTCTGTAATCCAATTATAGTGAATGTAAAAATTTCAGCCACTTTCGTGAAAAATTCGCAAAGATAGTTTTCTTATTTTTTATCATAAGTAGGGGAAGTCTCTTGAGGGGAGGGTTGGAATGCACATAAACAATGAGCAGAAGAATGTGTTGTTCAGGCATACTCCTCACTGGTGGATGCCAGCTGACTTGGTACATAGGCGACCCCCCTACAAATGCTAAATGTTTCTTCTTTCCCCTTCCGTTGTCCCATGGACAACAAGCTCCCCTTCCTAACACACCTACTAGTAATCATCCAATTTTATTGCACTGGAAGTAGTGCTTTCCCCCCCCCAGCCAAATTAGGATTTGGTGCATGTCCAAAACATTTTTTGAGAACAGAGGAGAGGAACTTTAAAAAATGAAGGGGTAATAGTAACACATTTCCTAATAGGGCATTTTTTAAAGCACTATTTTCGAATTTCAAGGCTTTTCAAGACAGCATTAAAAAAACACCATTTTTCCAGGATATTCCAGGCCTTGAAAACGTAATCATGATTTTCTAGGACTTTCCAGGTTTTCAAGCACGCGTGCGCACCCTGAATAGATGGCACGACCTGTACATTGATGACGTCAGTAGACAAACAAATGTTGGATTGCTTAATTATGGTTATGTTTTAGCAAGCATGAAGTATCCCATGCTATAACTTAAAGTTAGTTTTATTGATGTGCAAATTTTCATCCTTGGGAATACACTAATTGTGAAAAAAATATGTACAGAAGTTTTACTACTGGAAACATAAGGCAGAGATTTTAGGTGAAACCACCTTAATGGATCAACTGATTCAAAGGAATTTAGCAAAACACTAGCAACAGTGTTTTAATCAAGTATGACAGATAATATATCCATTTGGGAAACAACCACACACACACACGTCAATGCACACTTTGTAACACTCCAGTAATGTTTTGATGACTATTTTATACATATTTACCTTGAATACCAATTTTTCCAAATTAAGGATTTAATCACATCAGAAGATTTTACTATTTTATGTCATTTGGCATAAGGCATAAAAAGTTCACTAAAGATATGTGTGTGTGTGTGTGATAGTATCCAGCCTTTTGATGACTATAGACATGTACCCCAAGCACTGAGAAAGCTTTGATCATTTTATAAGAACCAAATGTATCTAAAAAATAATAAATCAAACTAAGAAAATAAGATGCTATGTTTTTACTTGTACCATAAACTGAGTTGTCAAAAATTAAAAAAAAAAAATGCCACCACCATTCTTAAAAAGGATGTGAGAGTAGAGCTCAATGCTAATAGAAAGATGATCCAATAACATAAAGAAAAGGAAGACCCAGTAAAAAAGATAGTCTGCAGACCTTTCCTCAGAAAAAAATTCTGCATAAATATTTTTCTAACACTATATAATAGCCATTTATACAATAAAACAAAGTGCACAAAATCATCTTTTGAGATATTTTCCCATACAAACATAACTACAAAAACTATTACACCATAACTTGAAAACAGGTTTATCAGCATAATTTTTATGCTTTACAACGTAGAATCAATACAAACTGAATGTGGAACAACAAAATTCAAATGAACAGTTTTGAGATCATCACCCAAGACTACTACACAATTATTCTGCCATGACAGAGTGTGCTCACAGTACAATGTCTATGGTTCATAAAATTAGTTTTGCAACAATGCAGATACAATGAAAGAAAGTTGATATATGTTATTTACAGTGTTGGGATATCCTGAAATGCACCACAGCATCACAGTAAAATTTTTTTACCATATACAAACTCTGCCCTTGATGCATAAATTACATAGCAATAAGTTCAACACAAAAGTAATCTGCATATAGGTCATATGCATATAAAATCATCTTAACAATGGCAGTCATTAATAGTGATATTAAATTGCATGAGTTAACACCCAAACAGTTTATTAGACTAGATAACAAATAATACGACTATGATGTGTACCTTTCTGAATCCATCCAACGAGCAAACTAATCTCACAACACACCCAGGACAACAACAACAACAAATTTGCCATAATACGACTTGAGGTGGCAAACTAACTGATTCCCTTGGACCATAATGATGAGTTGGAATAATGTGCATGAGTATGTGATGAGGAAGATTACCGTTTCCGACGGCAGGTGCGTTTGTGTTCTTTATGCCAATGAACCTGCTGACAATCCACACTGCAATATGATGTGTTCCAACAGCAATGGTAAATGGCTTCTGCTTCACAGTTGTAACACTGAAAATAAATTAAACCAAAAATTGAGTACATAAAAAGAGGATGCATGAAGTGCATAACAGTGGTATCAATAAATACACAAACTTACATATTTACAAACTGGTTACAAGTAATCAAGGGCAGTTGAGTATTGCACATTTTTTTCTTACTGAAATTTTGCAGTAAGAAAAGCAATTATATGCATGTCCCGTAAAGGAAAACAACAAAACGCCTTAACATTTAGCTCTACAAACACATTAAAAAAAATAATTATAAAATCTATGCACCCAGGTTTTTTACAACATCCTTTTCTTCTTATAAATTTACACATACCTGTTGAAAGTCAACATTGTTCCTTTTTAAGGGAATGGTGAAGGGAAACAAAACTTCCACAGAGAAGGGAGAAAAAACCAGAAGGTAAAAGGCACACAAATTTCTTAATATATGAATACAATATGAATTAGGATATATACAGGGTGCATAGGAAAGTCCCTTTAGCCTGGAATAACTTGCGAACGGAGAGAGGTACAGTTATGCAAGTGAGATAACGGCATAGTAAAGCGACTACGTTCGATCGAATGCAACCAATAGCAGCGCCCCTAGTGGCAAAATGCAGAAGTTAGCCATTGCAAATCGAAAACGAAAAGAGATAGAGCAAAATTTCCAATTACAAAGTTGTAGAGCATCAATGAATTAGTACAAAACGACATTTGTTTCACACAGATAAGATAAATTGTCGCCTGAATACCCTACAATGTCCGAAATCGATGCACGACAATTCAAATCTGCATATTCACATTTCGCAAATGTAGCCGTATGCAAATGCAGATTGTGACGTTGTACCGTACCTACGACATAAAAACCAGTAGCAGGATGTACCCTGATCAGAAGTTTAGGTCTACGTACGCTGTGTGAGAATGGCGAGCTTGGATTTCTGGGGTTACGTAAAAAATCAGGTGTATGCATCAGCGCCTGCTGGATCTACGTCATCGTGTTACAGATGCATGCAATAGTGTGATACCTTCCATGCTGAGGAATGTGCATGCAGAGTTACTTTCATGAATACAAATGTGTATTGTGGGCAATGGCGAACTCTTCGAACATACTAGACATTAACTTTTTATCACTGTGCGCCAGTTTTCCTTTTTGTTTTTGCTTTGTCTGACGTCATAAAACTGTATTGCCATAAGTACGCATTTATGCAATAAATTGTGTGTATTTGCTCATACCTATTCCCAGTGATGGCTCGTGAGTACATCTACAGGGGGTTCACAATTAATAATTTGCAGTTTTTGAGATACACTGTGTCACACACTTGTGTGTTACTTACAATATTCATATAATTTAGGCGCTGCTATACCTTGATGTAATGTATTAATTTTGAAACGAAATGTTATTATAGATATTACTGTACTTTAACTGTTTCACAACTTAATAATAAAGGATTACTTTATTGATCATACTTGTTATAATATGCTAATTGTTCTTTTTTACTGAAACAATTATTTTCATTTAATTTTATAGTAAAATAAACGCAAAACAGAAAGCTTGTTGTAAGTGTTAAATATTTAGATAGTTAGTCATAAGGCCTCATGCTCTCAATTATTAGATTAGATTATTAAACACACAGAAAAAGGAAAATAATCAAAGCTGCTGCATATGATGGTAAGGTCTAGTATTTACTTACACAAATTTACTTGGATGGTAGCTTACACAAATATTTTCTTTAAGTACAGTTTTTGTAAACAAAGTCCATCCTTCTATCTTTTCTTGACACAAAAACATCAATAAGTCTTTCATTGAAATTATGGATGTTAGAAATCATTTCCTTCTCGATTGCAAGCATGGCTAAAGCTGTAAGCCTCTCTTGACACATCGTGGACCGCAAAAATGTCTTTATCCGTTTTAGGGTTGAAAAACACCTTTAAGCTTCAGTAGTCGTCATTGGTATTGTTGCAATAATTAATAACAGTTTATAACTTTCAGAAAATGATGACAATAAGTTGTTTTCAATAAAAAACTGTAAAAGACTAACAGCACCACGCATGTTTCTGAAATCAGCTCTTTTGTAAATGATTTCAAGCTCTGTCTTGAGGCGATTTTTTTCAAGAAATGAATACACATTTACTGTATCTTCAAGCAATTTCTCGCGGAATTTCTGTTCAAACTCTTCAAACTTTTGTGATTCAAAGAGAGATACAGCTGAGCAAGATGTTGTGAATGAAAATCTTGTTTTTATTTGCATTGTAATAATGTCACAGGTTTCCTTGGCAGCCACTGTTCTACTTAAGTAAAAATCTTCTTCACGCCTCGATCGTTTAGGTGCATTTTCCGGGTACTGATTAACCAGCTCTGTCACTTTGTCCATGTTACCTCTTTCCTTATCAATGGTTTTGACGAAGTGGTCAACATTGGCTTTAGTTCTCACAGCATCAGTGTAAGTTAGCTGTAATTGGTTGAACAAAATATCCACATGTGGCATCAATTTGTGAAAAAAAGAAAGCCAAAATATGAACTTATTATCTCTAAGGAGACGAGTCAGAGCACCAGCTTTAATTATGGTGGTTGGTTGCTTAGAGGTTGATTGGATTTCCTCCATACATTCAATTAATTTCTCTCTGTACTCAAAAACAGTATTAACAGTTCTGCTCTTAAAATTCCACCTTGTAACTGACGCCCGAGATATTAGTTTGCCAACTATCTTGTCCAAAACAGACACTCTCTGAGGGGAATTCGAAAAAAATTTGTTATATCACTTAAGTCCAAAAAAAAAAAAATTCTGACATCTTGGTTTTGGCTTGTTGCTTGAGATACAATCAAGTTCAACTGATGAGCGTAACAGTGAACGAAAAAAGCATGTTTATAGGTTTGTTGCACTATGGTCTGCACGCCAGCATGGTGCCCACTCATTACATTCGCACCGTCATAGCTTTGAGATACGAGTTTTTCTAGATTTTGAACAACATAATCTAAACTGGTACAAATACATTTGGCTATAGATTCTGCGTCGTGCCCTTCAGGGTTATCAAATTTCCAAAATCTTTCAACTGGTTGGCCATTAGCTAAAACATAGCGGAAAACTATAACTAACTGAAATACAGACGAGACGTTTGATGTTTCGTCCGCAATCAAAGAAACATACTGTGCAGTTTTTATTTCTTCTATTATATTTTCTTGACATGCAAAAAGCATACAATCTAACAATTCATTTTGAATTTCTTTCGAGGTACCTTTAAAGACAGTAGCGGTACTCAAATGTTCTTTCAAAGATGAGTCAAGTTCTGCAGAAAAGTTTACAAGCCCTTTAAATATGCCAGGATTTAAGGAATCGTCATCCTCACGATGATCTCGAAGGGCCAACTCAAATGCACCGCAAAATTTAATACAGTCTATAAGCTTAGAAAGGACATACCTATTTTTAGTCACTTGTTCACTGTGCTTTTTAATATTTTATCGATAAGCACCGTCAAGCTGCTGACGAACGTCAACCTTTCCCAGCAAATTGAAATCCAATGTAGCACTTATGTGTCCATGAGAACTTGCGTGTTTTTTAATTTTTTGTGTCAAATGAGCTAAGTCACAAACGCCGTTTTTCACCCAAGTAGGATCGCCCTTTCCACGGGAAAATAACAAACAAGGAAAGCAAAATATTTTGTTTGTTTGTTCACAACCACAAAGCCAAGGAATTTTTTCATATAGCTCTTCTTTAAATTCTCTTTTAAAAGTTCTAGATTTTGATGTCGATGTTTGACTTATATTTAGTTGGGGCGTTGGCCTGCCACTCTCTTTTATTGCTATTTTAACTTCTATGGGTAAATTGCCAAATGCTACTCCCTTTAAATTACTAACTGAGTACTTACAGGTACTTTCCATTATTGTACAGTAAATAAAAATAACAGTTCACTAGCTACACTACAATAGATAAACTGTAATAAGTGTAATTTCAACTAAAACTTTATCACCAAAAAATAATCGAAACTGGAAACTCCAAAACACAAATGTAACACGTGCGCAAAGGTTAGGAGCATCTGACGTCAACTACAGCCGTGCAACAACTGAGCTGAGCTGAGCTGTGTCACAGGCAGCTCATCGGTATTCTCTGTTAAGCCGCTTGTAGACATGTTTCCCCCTACCGCGAGCAAATGGACTCGCCCATCTGTCTCATATCCCGTGTGTCCAGTATCGAGAGCGGCACATTCAGTCCGCTCCTAGCCACAGGTGCGTCATTACACTTAACCTCACTTTGCGCGTTCTATGCTGTTTTTCATTGTCCGCTCTTTTAAACTTACTGAAGATAAGCCATTTAGTACTGCGTCAATAAAGATGTATTATTTATATTTTATAATTATTTTTCTATTTTTTATAGGGGGTTCACGTGCTCTTGTGCTCTTATGGACGAGCCGCTACTGCCTATGCCTGTTCCCTTCAAACGTTCACACAAAAGGTCGTGCATCGATTTAGGACATTTTAGGGTATTCAAGCGACAATTTATCATATTGGTGTGAAACAAATGACGTTTTGTACCAATTACTTGATGCTCTACAACTTGTATTGAGAAATTTTGCTCTATCTCTTTTCATTTTCGATTTGCAATGGCTAACTTCCGCATTTTGCCACTAAGGGCGTTGCTATCGGTTGCATTCGATCGGATGCAGTCGCTTTACTATACTGTTATCTCATTTGCATAATTGTACCTCCTTCCGTTCGCAAGTCATTCCAGACTAAAGGGACTTTCCTATGCACCTTGTATATATTTGTTATCCCAGGCTGATCAGCTTAGCTTCACAATTGTATAGGGTGAATATGTATGAATATACACTTAGTAATACACTGATGTGCCAAAAAGTCATGGAATAGCCGTATGCAAAATTTTAACTGGTGCTACTGTCGTATGGCGGGCGATCTTTGTGAGAGATGGGCTTGCCTCCTCGGGGTGCTCCGTGGGAACAATGGCACACATAACAGCAACAAGGGCCTCTGTGAATCTTGGAGAGGTGCCAGCTAGTTCTGTGTGACATTGGTGAAAAGACCCCAACTCACTGGATTTTGTTCCAGAATCCCTTAGATTGAATGACCAACTGGAACAGTCAGCTGTGGGCTAATCCCCCACACAGATTTTTTACCTGATTAAAAAGACACAAAGAAATATTAAAAATGACTAAAGTGTGGGATATGGTGGACCTACCACACTTGAGAAGGACTGCCCACCACAGAATCGACCTGGAAATTCTAAAAGGCGCATGAGAAAGAGATCTCGGCTGAGTGAGTGTAAGTTGGTGTAGGGAATATTAGAGGTATAAATGGCAAGATGAATGAGGTGATTGAAGAGATGAATAAGTATAGACTGGATATGCTGTGTGTAAGTGAAACCAAAAAGAAGGAAATTGGGATAGAAGAAGTGAATGGAACGGTAAGTGTGTGGTCTGGAGTACTGGATAATGTGAGAGGACAGGCTGGTGCAGGTGTGATTTCAAGTGAAAAGATGAAGAACAACTTGATTCACTATAGCTGCCTAAGTGAGAGAATTCTTTGGATTCGTTTGAAAGTGAAACTTCAGAGAATAGTCATTGTTGTAGTGTATGCTCCTTGTGACTCGGAACCTTCTGATAGGAAGGAAGATTTCTGTAATGAGCTAAAAGCTATTTTGAGCCTAGTTTGGTGCTAAAGAGAAAGTTATAATAGCAGGGGACTTCAATGCTAGAGTAGGTGTGCAAAATGCGATTTCTGACAATGTTCTAGGTAAGTTTAATGATCCTTGTGTGAATGATAATGGTGAAAGATTAATTGAACTCTGCATTGAGAATGGTTTGAGTGTATCCAATACATTTTTCAACGACAAGTATATCCACACATATACTTGGGAAAATCGTACTCTTGGTCAAAACAGTGTGATAGATTTTGTTGTCTATGATCAGCATCTGAAACACTTAGCTGTTGACACTCGTGTGATGAGAGATGCTGATGTTGGTTCTGATCTTTACTTGGTAGTGTCACGAGTGAAACTGAATGTTGATTGGAGGAAAAACAATAGGAAGAGGCCCAGGATGGAAAGAATAAAGGTTGAAAGGCTCCCTGAATATCATCAGAGTTATTCTGACTTACTCAGAGAACGACTGAAGGAGCTGAAGCTCATTCTCTGAGTAAGTCAGAATAACTCTGATGATATTCAGGGAGCCTACCTGATATGAATGACTGAAGGAGCTGTGAGAGGGATGTAGAAAAGGAGTTGGAATATTTTAAGAACTGTTTTGTCGCTGCTGCCGAAGAGGTCTGTGGCACCACAAAAGTGGGTTACAATAGAGGTGATGCTTGGTGGAATAGTGAGATTGAAGAGGCAGTAAAGGGAAAGAAGGAAGCCTATTTCGGGATGCTGCAAGGTAGAGTTTCTGTGGATAAATATTGCTGTAAGAAATGTGAAGCCGCTAAGCTGGTTCGCCAGAGTAAGTCAAAAGATAGGAAGGAGAAGGTGGAAAGGCATGAATTGGCTTTTTGGAAAGATACGAAGACTTTCTGGAAGTACATGAGAATCAAGAAAAATGGGGGAAACAAAGTTGTAAGCTGTGTAAAGAATAGGATTGGGGAAGTGATATGGGAGTCCAATGAGTTAAGTGAAAGATAGGGTGAATACTTCTGTGAGTTATTAGATCAGAAAAGCGAAGGTGATTCAGAGGCAGAAGCAGATGATGTCACAGTGAAGGATGAAAGCACAGGAGGGATCTTAAGAGAAGAGGTGTGTAAAGCTCTAAAATCACTTCAGAATGGTAAGGCTCCAGGAGTTGATGGCATAACTGCCGAGATGTTGAAATATAACAGTGACCCTGTAATTGACTGGTTAACTGAAATTTGCCAGTAGTGCTGGGAGTTAGGAATGGTCTCTCGGGATTGGAAGGATGCTATCATTGTTCTCTGGTATAAGGGAAAAGGTGATCAGACTGACTGCAAGAACTATCATGGTATTAGCCTACTGAGTGTGCCAGGGAAAGTGCTTGGTAAGGTCGTTATTGAAAAAGTATGGGGTCTTACATCAGAGAAAGTGTGGGATATTCAGAGTGGTTTTATGCTTGGTAAAGGCTGCACTAACCAAATTTTTGCATTACACATAATAATTGAAAATTATCTGGCTGTTGGTAAGAAAGTTTTTGCTGCCTTCATAGATTTAGAGAAAGCTTACGACCGAGTAAATAGGACACTCTTGTGGAAGGTATTGAATGAATATGGCGTTACTGGGAATCTACTTAATAGTGTAAAAGCCATGTATGTCGGCAGTAGAGCTTGTGTACAAGTAAATGGTGTTTTATCAAAATGGTTTTCCATTGGTGCAGGAGTCAGACAAGGTTGTGTAATGTCACCATAGCTGTTTAATATATTTACGGATGTGTGCATGCGTGATGCCAAAATAGATAATACTGGTTTATGTCTTGGTGATATCCATGTGTGCAGATTGTTGTATGCTGATGACACTGTCCTGTTGGCAGAGAGCAAAAGTGAGTTGCAGAGTGTGTTGTCTCGGATGTACAAAGTTTGCATGAAATTCAAACTGAGTATAAATAAGGGAAAAACCAAAGTTATGGCTTTTGAGAGAGGAACTGGTAGTACTGAATGTAATATATGTTTAAATGGCACAGTGATTGACCAAGTGAATGAGTTTGTGTATTTAGGAAGCATGTTTGACAGAGAGAACAAATTGGATGGTGAAATTAGTAGGCGAGTGAATTCTTCATTGAAAGTCATGGCTGCTTTGTCAGGGTTTCACAGGAATGATGGGTTCTTAAGAGTCCCGCATGGCTGTATATGAAAGTGTAATTGTTCTTACTCTGATGTATGGCAGTGAAACCTGGGTACTACAAAAGAAACACAGAAGTCGTTTGTGTGCTGGAGAAATGCGTTTGTGGCAGGAATGAAGATGTGTTGCAGTTGTGTAATGTGAAGCAAAATGTTGTTAGCGAGGTGGAGACTTATATGCTTCGGTGGTTTGGCCATGTTGAAAGAATGAGTGATGAGATGCTTACTAAGAAAATCTTTTTAGCCAAAGTGGCAGGAAGGAAAGGTAGAAGAATGCCAAGGAAGTCATGGGAGGAGGACCAGATTCAGGAGTGTCTGCATGAGAAAAAGATTATGAGTATGAAGTATAAGAAAATCTTGTGTATGGCGTGTGATGGATGTCAGTGAAGCCCGAGTTGTATGTCAAGATCGCTGTAAATGGAGAAGTCTGATACAGCAACAGTAAGTAAAAATTATCTGGTAGTTTGTATTTCTTTGTGGAGCTATCCTCTGAATATCAGAGAACAGCTTAGTGATATGCTACTGTTGTATAAAGGCTTCGACACATGCCATGATTTTTATCAGTTGCGAGATGTCATCTCATGAGTCAGTTTCAACATCTGCCAGTAGGATTATGGCAAGCCGATGTGAAATATCGGAGTTTGAAGGAGGCATGGTAATGGGAGCCAGACGGATGGGACATTCAATTTCTGAAATTGTGCAAACATCCAACATTCTTCGATCCACAGTGTCGCGTGGTGTACCAAGAACACCTCACCTCATGGAAGACATTACCACTGTGGACAGCGCGGTGGCCGACCATGGGTGCTGAATGACAGTGACCAGCGGCTTCTGACCAGGATTGCCCATGCTAACAGACAACAAGTGACACTGGCTCAAATAACATCCATATTCAACGCAGGAGGTACCAGAGACATGTCCATCAGGTCAGTGCAGCATAATTTAGGGTCCATGAGGTATGGGAGAAGACCCACCAGAGTGCCATTGTTAACACCACGACATCAGACACAGTGTTTCACCTGGGCTCGTGAACATGGTAATTGGACCTTGGAAGGCTGGCAATATGTGGCGTTGGTCAATGAGTCATGCTACCAGTTGTTATCAGCTGATGGTAGGGTTCGGGTGTGGCGCAGACCCCGTATGAGGCCATGGACTGAAGCTGTCAACAAGGCACTGTGCAAGCTAGTGGTGGTTCCATACACGTGTGGGGTGTCTTTTCGTGGCACGGTTTGGGTCCTCTGGTCCTCATAAACACGTCATAAACCGGTAATCACTTTGTTACTCTGCTGGGTGACCATTTCCAGCACTCCATGTACCCCAACAGCGATAGAATTTTCCAGGCAGACAATGCACCATGTCATTGGGCTCAAGTTGTCCAAAATTGGTTTGAAGAGCAATCTGGACAGTTCCAACGGATGGTGTGGCCACCATACTCGCCCAACATGAACTTAATAGAGCACTTATGGGACATGGTGGAAAGGTCCATTCGCACCCAAGATCCTGCACTTACAAATACCAGGAAACTGTTGGTGGCTGTTCAGACAGCATGGCTCAACATCTATCCAGGAGTCTTCTGGCCACTTGTGGAATCGATGCCACATCGAGTTGCTGCACTTCGCCAGACTAGAGGAGGTCCTACACGATTCTAGGTATGTATCCCATGACTTTTGGCACTTCAGGGTACATCTACGTACCAATATACCCATATTCTATTGTACATAAACTAGAATATCATATTTTGTTTTACATAAACTGTATGTATGTATTTATTACACAAAGTGCAACAAAGCATCACATTTGCAAGGTCAACACAATAACTTAGGTTTTTAAAATTTAATATAATAACTTAGGTTCAAGCATTTCATCTCCAAAAACTGGAAGTCATACTTCCAGGATAAAGAGGGTAGTCTTGTGGGCACCAGTGTGCCAGTTCAGTTTAGTTCTATAAAAAAAGTTTTTAAAATTCTTGTACAGAACTTTTTCAGACACAGTATGTTGACAATGTAACAAAAATTGAACATCCTTCATACACACATGGTCCATACTCTTATTCAATCACAGAAATCCAGGACTTGAATTTTTTTTTCACGACATACAATCCAAATACTCACATTTAAAATATACTGAAACCACAGGTCTGTTTAATCTGTAACCTACAACAAACAGCCCCTACAGGCTTGTGCAAACTTAATGCTGATGTTTGGTGCACCTAATAAGAAACTTAGAATCAAACATAAAAACTGAAATACCAAAACTGTGACTGGAAATGTAACCAGGGGTTTAATTTCTATAAAACTGATGTATACTATGCTATAATGTTTTTGAAACAAATTTGTTTCTACTTGGGCTTGAATTCAATTTTTGAAGCAAATTATACAATAAAAAATATATATACCATATTTTCCAGCACATAATCAGCAGATTATCTGTTCCTAAAAGTTTAAATTCTAGCCACTGTGGATTATATGATGGTGCAGATAATACGGAGCTTTTTTCCACCCATAAACTTAAAAAATGAAGCAGTTTTGCTCTTCATGAAAGAAATCTGTATCACATCAAAGCTTTAAGAATGCCACATGTTCGACGATAATGTGCAAAAAATGCAAAACATATCTCCCCCTCCCCCTTGCCTTTGACAAAATCGTCTGCGTGTATGTGTGTGTAGACATTTCCCTCTCACCTGATTGCTGCTTGGTAAAAGTTGCGGGGAAAAACATAGCCTGCCGCAAAGCGCACTGACCTTGAATTGGGGAGTGCCATTTCCATTCCCTGCTGCTCTGACGTGTGACCTCCACTTGTTTATTTTGCTCTACTTCAAAGAGAATGCCTCTGGCACTACAGCTCCAAGACTGAAGGGAAGAACTTTGACACAATCGCAAATTATTTACAGTTTGAAGTCCAGTGTTTCCGTTGTTGATGCATAATAATTTAAGCATTACTCAGAGTTACAGCACGATTGCCACATAAATTGAAAATATAATCACAACCGTTTGAAAGTGGGGGTATTGTAACAGTAACTTAAATTTTCAAAAAAATTCAGTGATTTTATATTTTTATATCTCAAGGAAACAGGACCAACAACATCAGGATAATATCAACCATACCTATGTAAACCTATCACAATTGGAACTTAATCAATTGCAAATAAATGCACTTAATAAAGGTAGTAAATTTGCATTTAGTGAAAACCTCGGAAAAACAGAGCAATTTATTCCGAAGATCGAACAGATTATCAACGTACTTCCAAAGAAAGCTCAAGAACCCCTGAGATTTAAAATAAACAGAGCAGCAACCAAGATCATGAAAGAAAAACACATAGAGAAGCCTAATTTAATAAAATATGAAAGAAAAGCACTTATGGAATTACGAAATAATCCATCGATCGTAATAACAACATCTGACAAAACTAATCAATTAATCATCATGGACAGGATAGAATATGATGAAAAAATGCAAAAAACTATACAGGACTTAGGCGTCGAAATCATAGATAAAGACCCAACAGAAAAAATAAAACGTACATTGATGACTTTCAAAAATCACAGTTTCCTTCCTGAGATGATTAAAAAGAAAGCATATCCTCCCACGGGAGCTACAACCCCGAATATCTATGGTAAAATAAAGACTCATAAACCTGGAAATCCACTTAGACCAATTGTTGCGAAAAATAAGTCACCTACGATAAATCTTGAATGAGCACTATATAACTTTTTAACTCCTATCTACAAACAATATGAATATACTGTGAACAGTCCCACAGAGGTAATTACACTAATACAGGATAAAGCAATCAATTGGAATAAGAAAATAAGACTTACCAGCCTTGATGTGATATCCCTCTTCCCGAATACCCCTACTCTGGATGCAATTGACCTCATTGTTGAAAGGTTGTGCGAAAATAAAATACCAACACAGCAAATTGAAGACATAAGAAGAGCACTTCTTTTTATTGATAAAAATAATTATTTCAGTTATGAAGGCAAAATATATCAACAATTATCGGGAGCACCGATGGGATCGCCGATTTCGGGTTTGTTGGCAGAGGTGATTTTGCAGAACATCGAAAAATCTATGAGACTGAAAACAGATATACCACAACCATCGATATTTTGCAGATACGTGGATGACATCCTTATGGTATGGCAGCATGATGATAACCAGCTACAGTTGTACATAGATGAATATAATAGCTATTACGAAACAATTAAAGTCGCTGTGGAGCGTGGAAAGGATGGAATCTTACCATATTTAGACATATTGCTATCTCATAAACAAAATAACATCGATTTCCAAGTATATAGAAAACCAGACATCACTAATATCATTCCTGAGAACTCTCACCATCCAGCATCTTACAAATTTGCAGCTTTCCGATCATATATCAATAGAGCGTTTACTCATACATCTAACGCCCAACTACTAAAAAATGAATTGAATTGGATAAAGAACACAGCAATAAACTTCGGTTATGATGTGAAGAAAATAAATAACCTTATTAATAGATGCAACCCTAGAAATAAACAACAAAGGAATACACAGACTCAACAGGTAAAAAAATTTTGTGGATCATTACCATATATACCGGAGATCACAACTATTATGAAGAAAACATGTAAAAAATATGACCTAGATTTTGGTGTACAAACGAGAGATATAAAGAAATCTCTTAGTGACTATCACAGAAAGACCCCAATCTTACAAAAAGCGGGTGTCTACTCTATACCAATAATAAATAATCAAAATAAAATCGTCAACCAATATATAGGCAGTACAAAAAGAAATATTAAAATCAGATTGACCGAACACATGAAGAACTGGAGCAGAAGAGAGAATAAAACAGCACTCATTGACTTCTGTTTGGATAGTCAATGTATACCCTATTGGGAAGGAATTACAATATTAAACCAGCAGAATAATATGAGAACAATACAAATAGCAGAAGCAGAAATAATAAATAAGACCAAACCATTTAACTGCAATAATAACAGTCCGTACGACCTTTCGTACGCTTGGAGGAACCTGATCGAAACTGAGAAGAAATGGAATAGGGAGAGGAGAGAGAGGAAGAGAAAAAGGAAGGGTGAGAGTGACGTAGATGAAGATAAAGTTGATGTGACCTGACACTAGATGGCATTGGCAATGGATTAAATGGGGAACATGCGCACTGTGGACACGAGACTTTCAGATAGCAGACTTCGACAGATGATGTGAAGTCTCCGTTGAAAACGCCAGGGTAGAGCCTAGGTGAAACGCGCGTCCGGTGATTGAGACTGTGGACGGTATGAGGTGGTGTATGTGACGATTTTAACTGGAACCTTTTTAAAGCTTTTAAAAAAAAATTTATGAACCTGACCAAACTTTGAAGACTTCCTCAGCATTTCCAAGAGAGTGCAGCATTGACAAGATAGCCCTAAAGGCCAAATACGACGTGGAACTTCAAGTTGTATGTAAATAGTAACTCTTAACTCAAGAATTTTTAATTATTATCTGGAAACCTTTACCCATTCAACATGATGTCGACATAGCCAAAACGGAGCTAACCCTAACATCTGGATATATCCGAAGTAGGGTACAACTTATAACGAAATGGCTCTCGAACTAACCCTAACAACTGACCATATTGAAGCAAGATTCAACTTTGGACAAAGAAACTCAATAACTACTGACGTTGGACTGAACACGCAATTCCGTAAGTAACTTCTTTAGGACTTCTAACCGATTTATATTTTAATTGAATAAGTTAATGCACCACCACAGACTGTATCCACTTTACAGTACGTGTAAAACAGAATTTACAGACGTTAAAGCGTCATCCTGAAGGATTTTATATTTTGTTAAACACATTACTTTCTTTCCATTTAATGTATATATATATATATATATATATATGCACAGTAAGACCTCGAAAATCCGTCATTGGTGGGACCGGACGAGTGCCGGATTTATGAAGTTTCTGGATTTCTGAAGCTATCCAAAAATTGCGTAACAGGCGTTACATAAAGCACGTACTTACATGTAACAGGTCCCTTTAATGAAAATTTGTGTGTCTATGCCATATAAATATGTAGAGGTCACACTACTGATTGCATTCTTCACAATTTGCGAACAAAAAAAATAGTTTTGGCAAAAATATTGGCAATTACCTTTTTGTATTATTTATTATAAAACTCTGTTGTGGATTATGCAGCTGGTTTTTAACTTTTACTATGAATTTTGTCTGCAGATTATACGCCGACTTTTCTTCATACTGAATTTTACCGTCTGCAGATTATATGCCGAAAATTACGGCAACTCGAAAATATATTGGTATAAAATATAAAATTAGATCATAAATGTGTCATTACTCATGAAAAACTTTCATAGAACTGCAATAAATATATAAACTAAATACCGCTTCTATCTAAATATTCTGAAACAGGGTTAATACTGATTTTCAGAAGTCCATTTAAGGAGTTATTGTTGCGGCGTTTGCCAGGATTTGGCATCGTCAGAACTTCAAAAATTTATTTTATTTAATTGCTCAGAAAATGCATGTTTTCCCATTGCTTTGTCACTTCTTGCTGTATCCAGGGCTCGTACACTTTTGGGGGGGGGGGGGATTCATGGATTTTCAAGGCCTTTTCCAGAGCACATACAAAAAAATTCCAGGATGATTATTACGCTTTACAGTATCATGGCCAAATTATTTTTTTAAAGAAATTTTGGTTTTAAGTAAAAATGATGAAAGATGTAAATGGAGTAGTGTGCTTTTTTAACTCATTACATTTCTTTTTAATGTTTTTAATTGGAGAATTACCCAATAATGCAAAACTGAATGGTGCAACTACCACAAGGCCTATCTCCAAAAATCCTTTCCCTCAATCTGAAAATGATTAATTCAATCAGTCATTTTAGCTGCATCACGATTCTGCACTATCTTCCCATGTAATCAGTCTATTATTGATAAAAGTTGAAATTCTCATAAAACAAAGCAAGGGCAGATCCAGAATTTAAGAACTGGGAGGGCACACATCTAATCAGTTAAAATACGAAATATAGAAGGAAACATGATATAAGTCTATTCCTGTTAGCGGAAGAATTGAGAATAATGGAAAAGTTGAAAATAAGTGAAAAATATTCTTCACAGAAAAAGCAAGTTATGCTAAGGATTTTTTTTTTTTTTTTTTTTCAAATACGTCTCCTGAAAGCAGAGAAAGCGAAAAAAAAAAAAAAAAAAAAAAGGTTTCAACCTTTACACCTCTAGTGCAGGGATAGGAGAGGATTTGTAGGGCAAAAATAGAGATTTCAGAGACTATAATTACAAAAAAAAAAAGAAAAGAGACAAAAAGAGACTACGATTGCCATAGCCTTGACTTGAAAAAGCATTTTTACATTTTTTTAAAATAAAAACCCCTACTGAAAGGCTGGTTAAATCTAAAATGAAATGTCAATTTATTGGTTCTGGCAAGTAAACTGCAAAACTTCTTCAGTTATAAGTAAATTGCTCATTTCATTCTGAACATGGATGGGGTGTGGCTAGATTTTATTTATCAACATTACGTGAGATTTATAGATAAAAATAAAAATAGCACAAACTTATCTTGAAAGATTGAGTGTGTGGTCTGGAGTATTGGATAATGTGAGAGGACAGGCTGGTGTGGGTGTGATTTTAAGTGAAAAGATCACTATAGTTGTGTAAGTGAGAGAACTCTCTGGATTCGTTTGAAAGTGAAACTTCAGAGAATAGTCATTGTAGTAGTGTATGCTCCTTGTGACTCTGAACCTTCTGATAAGAAGGAAGATTTCTGGAGTGAACTAAAAGCTGTTTTGAGATAGTTTGGTGCTAAAGAAAAAGTTATAATAGCAGGGGATTTCAATGCTAGAGTAGGTGTGCAGAATGCAATTTCTGACAATGTTCTGGGTAAGTTTAATGATCCTTGTGTGAATGGCAATGGTGGAAGATTAATTGAACTGCATTGAGAATTGTTTGTGTGTAGCTAATACATTTTTTAACCACAAGTATATCCACACATATACTTGGGAAAATCGTACTCTTGGTCAAAAGAGTGCGATAGATTTTGATGTCTACGATCAGTGTCTCAAAAAACTCTGTTGTTGACACCCGTGTGACGAGAGGTGTGGATGTTGGTTCTGATCATTACTTGGTAGTGTCACGAGTGACACTTAATGTTGGTTGGAGGAAAAGGAATAGGAAGAGACCCAGGATAGAAAGTATAAAGGTTGATAGGCTCCTTGAAGACCATCAGCGTTATTCTGACTTACTCAGAGAACGACTGAAGGAGCTGAAGTCTGGTGAGAGGGATGTAGAAAAGAAGTGGGAATGTTTTAAGAACTGTGTCATCACTGCTGCTAAAGAGATCTGTGGCACCACAATAGTGGGTAACAATAGAGGTGATGCTTGGTGGAATAGTGAGATTAAAGAGGCAGTAAAGAGAAAGAAGGATGCCTATTAGGGGATGTTGCAAGGTAGAGTCTCTGTGGATGAATATCGCTCAAAGAAGCGTCAAGCAGCTAAGCTGGTTCACCAGAGTAAGGCAAAACATAGAAAGGAGAAGGTGGAAAGGCATGAACTGGCTTTTTGTAGAGATAGAAAGACTTTCTGGAAGTTCGTGAGACGCAGGAAAAATAGGAGAAATAAAGTCATAACTTGTGTGAAGAATAGGGTTGGGAAAATGACACGGGAGCCCAGTGAAAGATGGGGTGAATACTTCTGTGAGTTATTACATCAAGAAAACAAAGGTGATTCTGAGGCAGAAGCATATGATGTCACAGTGAAGGAGGGAAGCACAGGAGAAATCTCAAGAGAAAAGGTGTGTAAAGCTCTAAAATCTCTACAGAATGCTAAGGCTCCGAGAGTTGATGGCATAACTGCTGAGATGTTGAAATATGGTGGTGACTCTGTAATTGACTGGTTAACTGAAATTTGCCAGATGTGATGGGCGGTAGGAATGGTCCCTCGAGATTGGAAGGATGTTATCATTGTTCCCTTGTCTAAGGGAAAAGGTGATCAGACTGACTGCAAGAACTATTGTGGTATTACCCTACTGAGTGTGCCGGGGAAAGTCTTTGGTAAGCTCATTATTGAAAAAGTATGAAGTCTTACATCAGTGAAAGTATGGGATTTTCAGAGTGGTTTCATGAATGGTAAAGGCTGCACTAACCAAATTTTTGCATTACGCATGATGATTGAAAAATATCTGGCTGTTGGTAAGAAAGTTTTTGCTGCCTTCATACACTGACGGGAAAAAAATCCCAACACCAAGAAGGGGTTGTGTTAGATAAACGACAGTTGGTAGGCGGTGAGAGTACATCTGTAAGATGACGTCTATGCAAATTTCGCGCTTGGCGCATACGTGTGGCGCTAGTAGCGCCTCTCGGAACATGCAAAGCAGGTTTGCTGTAAATATGCACTGTAACGTTCATGAGCATTAGTTATCGTTGAGATTCGATGTAATGTGTTGATGTTAGTCAAGAATGCCTTTAAGAAGACGAAGAAGCCATTATCAACAGCTCACGGAGTTTGAACGAGGTTGTGTAACAGGGCTACGAGAAGGTGGATTTTCTTTCCGCAATATTGCAGAACGACTGACTTGGCAGGAATGTAGCCACTGTGCATGATTGTTGGCAGCGGTGGTCAAGGGAAGGTACTGCCTCAAGAAGACCGGGTTCCGGCCGGCCACGTGGCACTACTGAGAGGGAAGACCGCCGTGTATGTCGTATGGCCGTGGCGCATCGTACCGCGTCTGCGGCAGCAATTCGAGCTGCAGTTGCCACCAGAGTGACACAACGAACTGTTACAAATCGGTTACTTGAAGGACAGCTCCGAACCAGACGCCCTGTAGCGTGCATTCCACTTACTCCAAACCACTGCCGTTTGCGACGTCAGTGGTGTCAAGCTAGAGCTCATTGGAGGACGGAGTGGAGATCTGTTGTGTTTTCTGATGAAAGCCGGTTCTGCCTGGGTGCCAGTGATGGCCGTGTGTTGGTTAGGAGGCCAGGTGAGTGCCTGCAACCAACCTGTCTGCGGCCGAGACACACTGGACCTACACCTGAAGTTATGGTCTGGGGAGCAATTTCCTATGACAGCAGGAGCACTCTCGTGGTTATCCCACGCACCCTGACGGTGCAGTTGTACGTCGGTCTGCTGATTCAACCTGTTGTGCTGCCATTCATGAACAGCATTCCAGGGGGTGTTTTCCAACAGGATAACGCTCGCCCGCATACCGCTGTTGTAACCCAACATGCTCTACAGAGTGTTGACATGTTGCCGTGGCCTGCTAGATCACCAGATCTTTCACCAATCGAGCACGTATGGGACATCATTGGACTACAACTCCAGCGTCACCCCCAACCAGCATTAACCGTCCCTGTATTGACCGACCAAGTGCAACAGGCATGGAACTTCATCCAACAAACTGACATCCAGCACCTGTACGCCACAATGTATGAACGTTTGTGTGCTTGCATTCAGCATTCTGGCGGTTACACCGGTTATTAATGCACCAGCAATTCACATTTAAAATGGCTCTTCTCGCGCTTACATTAAGCTGTGATCTTGAAACCTTAATCGATTAAATATGTTACCTATACAAATGTATTGCCGCCCTTTCATTCCTCTACAACTATTTTTTCGTGGTGTTGGGACTTTTTTTCCGTCAGTGTAGATTTAGAGAAAGTTTATGACCGAGTTAATAGGACACTCTTGTGGAAGGTATTGAATGAATATGGTGTTACTGGGAGTCTAATTAATAGCGTAAAAGCCATGTATGCTGGTAGAAGAGCTTGTGTACAAGTGAATGGGGTTTTATCAAAATGGTTTTCTATTGGTGCAGGAGTCAGGCAAGGTTGTGTAATGTCACCATGGCTGTTTACTATATTTATGGATGCATGTATGCACGATGCCAAAATAGTTAAAAATATTTTATGTCTTGGTGATATGCGTGTGTGCAGATTGCTGTATGCTGACGACACTGTCCTGTTGCCAGAGAGCAATAGCGAGTTGCAGAGTATGTTGTCCCGGATGTACGAAGTTTGCATGAAATTCAAGCTGAGTATAAATAAGGAAAAACCAAAGTTATGGTTTTTGGGCGGGGAACTGGTAGTACTGAATGTAGCATAAGTCTAAAGGGCACCGTGATTGACCAGGTGAATGAGTTTGTGTATTTAGGAAGCATGTTTGACAGAGAGAACAAATTGGATGGTGAAATTAGTAGGTGAGTGAATTCTTCATTGAAAGTCATAGCTGCCTTGGGAGGCTTTTACAGGAATGATGGGTTCTCAAGAGAGTCCTGCATGGCTGAGTATGCAAGTGTAATTGTTCCTACTCTGATGTATGGCAGTGAAACCTGGGTACTACAGAAGAAACATAGGGGTTGTTTGTGTGCTGGAGAAATGCGTTACTTGCGGGGGGGGGGGGGGGGGCACATTCTGATCGTGTGAGGAAAGAATATGCGTTGGAGTTGTGTAATGTGAAGCAAAATGTTGTTAGCAAGGTGGAGACTTATATGCTTCGGTGGTTTGGGCATGTTGAAAGAATGAGTGATGAGATGCTTACTAAGAAAAAAAATTCAGCCCAAGTGGCAGGAAGGAAAAGCAGAGGAAGGCCAAGGAAGTCATGGGAGGATCAGATTCAGGAGTGTCTGCACGAGAAAAAGATCATGAGTATGAAGTACAGAAGATCTAGTGTGCATTGTGTGATGGATGTCAGTGAAGCTCGAATTATGTGCCAAGATCGCTGTAAGTAGAGGAGTTTGATATGGCAACGTAAGTAAATAATCAGATAAAAATTATGTGGTAGTTTGTCTTTTCTTTGTGGAGCTAACCTCTGAATCTCAGAGAATAGCTTAGTGATATGTATGTCAAAATAATTTTTTAAATCGGTCATTTAGAAGCAGAGATATCAAGGAAAACAGATGAAACATTTGCACCCTCTAGTGGGTAAACTATTATTTTGGGAATGAAACACACACAGAATGTTTCTATAGTTAGTAATATCCGACTGAATTTTTTCAATCAGATTTTCAGTGCTGCAGATATTGCTACAAATATGCTGTAAATGGAGAAGTAAACTTATGCCCTTTGGCGCCCACTTGTATGTTACGAAATTTATTTTAATTAACTGCAAAATATTTCCATCAGAAAATCTCTCCAATAAAGAAAGAAGTTTTCAAATCTGATTCTTAGAAGCAGATATATTGACAAAAACAGGATATACATCAATGCCGCCAGGTGGAAAAATCGTGCACTATTTTAAGCAAAAGGTATTCTCAAAAGGCTTTTTTTTTTTTTTTTTTTTTTTTTGCATTGAGCTGTACGGTCCACTAAAGAAGTTTTTAAATTAAATTTTCAGAAGCACACATTTTGCTGCAAATAAATGAGAAACAGAAATATACACTTAGCGTTCCCTAGTGGCCAAACCATTATTCACCAAAAATTTGAAATTACACACAGAGCATTTCCCATCGGGAGCTTTATCCGATGTAGAAATATTTTTTCAAATAGGACTTTTAGAAACAGAGATATTGGGGAAATAGCAATTTACCTTTACGCCCTCAAGCAAAAATCTATTAATTTACTTGAAAAAGAAACTGTATCCAAATTACCTTTGTTAGAAATGGCACAGAAAGGAAGAAATACTTTTTTCAATTGGATATTTAGAAGCATTGATATAGAATAAACTGTATTTTACATTTGATAGCATCTGCATTTATGCTTCTAGCAGCAGAGCTATGCATCAAAAAAAAAAAAAAAAAAAAAACAGAAAGCAAGGATCATTGTTCTCATATTTCAAGCTTTCCAATACATGAAAAAATATTCAAATTGAACTTTAGAATAGCTTCAGAAATATGGTGCCCACAGATAAAAGTACAAAGTGATACTATAAGCGTGTGTGTGTGAGAGAGAGAGAGAGAGAGAGAGAGAGAGAGAGAGAGAGAGACACACACACACACACACAGTTTGATCAGAAAAATCAAAATTTCAAAAATCACAGAGCATTTCCATCCCTACTAAAATAATAATTTCTGGAAGTTTCCAACGTTTTAGACCAGTGGAAGCATGGGGTACACTTTAGACTTCGGCCCCCTGTCGTCTGCTTCAACCAAAGCGTGGATGGCATCAAGCGAAATGACACGTGTAGCGATAGGTGGCGCTGCCGCTGCTTGCTTGTACTCTGCGTTTGCTCCAGTGTTGTGTGTGTTACGTAATCGCTCTTTGCTCAGTGCGTGAGCCGTGCTTCCAACCGAACGAAGATGTTTCGCAGGTCATCCAATGAGTTTGCGAGTGGATATGTGTCGTCGTTTAGGACAATTCAGGTGTAGGAAGAATCATGTTACAGGGAAAAGTGAGCAGTGCTCCCGTTTACTTGGGACGTGGTTTGAAGCTGCTTGTATTCCTCTTGATAAAGAAGGTGATGACTCTTGTAGATTGTTTCGCCAAAGGATTTTTTCCTACAATGATGCAATTGAGGAATCTTCCCAGGGTGGGTTTTCCACATCCTCTGCGACAGTCAGTGACTATTATCAGTCTTGCAGAGAACTAGTCACAGAGTTTATGGTAGCCTACGAACAAATCAAAGGACAGCTTGCAGGCCCTGGTGTAATCGTAGAAGTGGATGAGGCGAAATTTGGGAAGCTGGAGGAATAATCGTGGTCGTCTCGTTAAGGGCACCTGGATCCTTGGTATCTTTGAACAAGATTTGAAATGATTCAGGGTAGAGATCTGCCCGAAGAATAACCGCTCTGCTCAGACATTGCTGCCGCTCATCTAGAAACATGTTCAACCTAGAAGTACTGTAATGATGGATCAATGGGATGCGTACCGCAACCTCCCATCCTGTGCTTTCCAACATCTGTCAGTCAACCACTCGCTCAATTTCGTTGATTCGACTACTGGGGAGCATACTCAAGGTGTTGAGAGCAATTGGTGGCCCCTCAAATGCACACTATCTAATGGCATTCACAAAGACCACTTGGCAGACCACATTCTGGAATATTTATTCCGACACAATTGTAGTCTTTCCTCTGAACACTGTTTCCAGGTGATGATTGGTATCATTAAACAGTTCTTCCCTAGTGTTTTCCACTTCAATGTTCTCAATGAGGAGGAAACACTTCTTTTCCGTTGTTATAAATATTTAACAACACCTGAACTACTCACATTCCATAAAACCATTCCTTTAAAAAATAACCTACGCCGCATATTTCGGGTCCTTAACACTCGTCCTGCACAAGCCACACACCGATTACGTAATGCATGCAGTGAAGGAGCAAACAACGCCAATGCAGCTGCAGCGCCACCTATCGCAAAATGTTTCTCCCGTGATTCCATCTGCTTGTTAGTTGAAGCAGAAGACAGAGGGCCGAAGTCTAAAGTGCATCCAAAGCATAAAGACATCCAAAAAATACTACAAAAAAAAAAAAAAAAAAAAAAAAACATAGAAGAAATGTCATGATTTAAAAAAAACAGTCAATGAACAATCTCAAAAGTGTTTAATAAATGTTAGAAACTTTACACAGATGTTGAATAACATTACTTCACTGAAATTTACAATTTCCACTTTGACTACAGAGAATTCACAGCACTTGGAGTGTTTGGGTCTTATCCAAAGCAATGCTACAGCATGTGATGAAGTTTATTCAATCATGCTGTTGCTCACCCAACCAAGATGCATATCAGCTGAAAAAGGCAAATTCAAAAAAGCATCCAGCAAACGAAGAGAAATCACGCATTTTTGAAAAAAGTAGTTCACCTACTACTTGCTAAATGAGCAATGGAAGACATCAAAAAGGTCTGAAAAACAATAATTTCCAGGAATCAAAATTAAATTCAAGGAGTTCTAAAATTGCAAGACGTGTATAAACCTTATAATATTTTCATTGAAAATTTAAGAATACGGAAAAGTGAAATACAGAATACGCATTTAGTTTTATTAAAGCAAAATACAAATTAAAAATCATTACTACATTTATCCTTGTTTGAAAATGCACTCTGTGACCCAAACAGTTGTTTTCACAGCAGGGTGAGGAGCAGCATTAACACTTACTGAAATTTAATTCTCTGAAACTACATGATTCCCTATTGTTAAATCACTTCTTGATATATTAACATACAAAAAAAGTACACATTTTTCTTTTTGTTCACAAAAAAAAACAAAAAAAAAAAAAAACAATTGAAGTTCAAAATCGGAACTTCAACTCTATGTCGCCGTTTTTTGTTCCCCATAAAGTCATATTTTCTACACAGTGAGCATGCAGTAGCGCTTCTCAACAAGATTTTGCTTTAAACAAAAGAAAACAGGGTTGCCCACATGTTTGAAGTAAAATCAAATATCAAAAATTAGTATGGCATTGTTCACTCTCTTGTGAAAACTATTTTACAGGTCATGGAAATGGCTCAGATTCAAGTACCAATTTTGAAATTCAATTCTGCTTTTTAAAAAAGAGGTAGGGTGCAAAAATGCCTGCTCTATCAATTGCTTTTGAAGGAGAGACTGCATACCTGCCAATTTTCAGAAACCGGAATCCATAAAAAAAAATTAAAAAAAAATTGATATATTCGATTAAATTACTTGTCACACATATTGATTAAATGTACCGAAATTATCAATTAAAAAACGATGTTACACAAATCAAGTATCAACTTTTAATTGATATGACTACAGATGTTTGAATTTATCGGTAAATTTATATTGATTAAAATAGAATCTATAGATAATTTCTCATTACTATGCTATCATTATGATCTATAAATATATAAAAATTTATTTTTATGGAAGTTTGCATCTAAAGGGAAGGATGTTCCACCCTTTGACCCTCAATTCCGAAAATGCTGATAACCACTTACAATAGGATAGGTCCACTATGGGTGCTGAACAGAGTACAGAAATTACATCGTAATCGTGCTTTGATTTTATGTACGTCATCAAGAAAAAGGGTGGAAGAATGAATTCCGCTCTTATGTCCTGACCTTTGACTATGTTCAATAGTGATGTGACGAATTAGTGTGGACCCCAACATATTAATTTCGTCGAATCAAACCAAGACATTTTCATACGTCATTGTGCAGACAGACAAAGCACAGTTGGAAAGCGTAGAAAACTTACTAACCGACCAGCAAAATAAATAATTGCTGGAGAAGCACTGGGTCGAATGAACACCCCCCCCCCCCCCCAACTTCCTATTATACCGCATTCTTTCGTTAGGTCAAATTTATTGCCAGAGAAGAGAAGTTACGAAACCATGCCCCAAATGCATTTTTTATTTCACAAAACTGGCAGCTTTTGTTTACTTTTGTCATGTTGGGCATTGATCTGGGCTTAAAAATTCCACAGATTTAAAATCCGCTTGAATTTTTTTTTTTTCTACGATAACTACGTTCTGAGATAGCATTTCAAACTGGGAGTAATAAAGACACATGCTCTGTGTTCCAATGCAGGATAAAACCACGCTGGCCTACTGAGAAAGGGAAGGGGGAAAACTTGCGAGAGATAAACAAACCCAGCTGGGAGGTTCATTTTACGAGAGGCGCAGCTTTAGCGTTTGAAACAACGCAAAAATGATAAACTAAAATGTGGGAAAACTGCAGGCAAATGTTCTCACATAAACACATGTAACTGAAAAGTTTATTTTTCACTTACATCAGCATTTCAGTTTAAATGGATTAAGTAAAATAAAAAAAAATAATAGTGGGTGCAAAATCATCAGAAAAAAAAAATATCTGGGAGAATCAACAAATCCGTAAAATTAACATTTTGCCTGTAAAACAAGTCGCATTTCCATAAATCATAAAACCTGGCAGATATGAGACTGTCAGAAATAATAAAACATGCACATTTTATTAAAAAACATTTTTAAAAAATATGAACTTTTTTTCACTATTATAGAAGATACTGTAACGAACATGGTTACATCAGTGGTCACATGAAAAACAAACAGCAGCATATGCAATATAAGATACACTGGTCCAAATAATCATGTAGTTTTAGCATTAAAACAACAACAAAAATAAATAAATAAATAAATAAACTATAGTGCTACATTCCATACCCATTGCTTCTTCTTGGTCTCCGATATTTCAAGTCGATGGCGTTCCAATATTTCTTTCACTTCAATCTGCTGGGCTGTTCTTAGTTGCTCTTCTGATTTTCTTTTTGCTTCATCCACTTCTTGTTGCAGTTTATTTAAGGCAGCTGCAACTAATTTTTGCTTTTCTTCTTCGAAATCTTGGCGCAACTGAAGAATGAAAAAAAAAAACAACAAATTATATTTCATTGAATTCAATAAATGACAAACAGAAATATACACAAGCATTTCACCTTATACCTCACACAATAGAATAACAAAAAGCACTGTAAAAATTACTGACCTTCTCTACATGCTGCATATGTGAACAAAACTTAAAATAAATACAGTGGGCCTCTCCAAGTATGAATCAAATGTTCAACTTCCTATAAAATTCTCTTAGTGGTAACACCATGAAAGGAACTCACTCTGTGAAAAATAATACAGAATGATTACCCAGTACTTACTATGCTCCCTCAAATCCTGATACATGAGAGTTACACATCTCATCAATGACATTACCTCAAACATTCCAAAGGACAGGGGATTCTATCTAACATTACTTTTCCACCACTGAGTTTTCCATGTATAATGTAACAGAATCACAACATGCAAAGATCAAAATCAAAAACTCCTTTTCCCTGTTTTCATTACAAAAAATTCTTGCATGTGGAAAGAAAGAATAGGTTTGGTTTTAATGAAGTCATTATACTGGGTTGAAAAATAAAACATTTACAGAATGAACTTTAAATGTGCAGATGTGTCAATAAAATCAATGAAACTATTCAAGTACAGTCAACCCTTGATATACTGCCCCTCGATTTACCGCCACACTTGAGCAATGCCACTCCTTGGGTCTGAACAGACACGCTCTATATAAAATGTTCCTTGGTCCCTTGATATTCCGCCACAGCCTTGGCATCTACCAACCGCCAATAAATATCACTGTGCCAACCTGCCTTTCCCAATGCAAAAGATACTTGATCTACTGCCACTAGCAAGATGCACAAGACTGCTCTTTTCATTTTTTTGGAACGTGATTCAGTTGTGGTGAACCTTAATGTGAAAGACATTGATTCAATTAAGATCTAACACTAAGAAGGTTAAAGGAAGCAAACTTGCAGGATGGTGATATTTAAAACACACCTGTTAAATTAGATTGTGCTCTGAAAATATATAATTACATTAAAATCTAAATGACAAATGAAAATCGAGGTTTCTTGAAATAAACACTAAGGAATGTAAAATGAGTTTGTGCAATTCAATTAGTTTTTGCTTGATAAAGTTCTAGTAGCTTTTTACTCATTTTCTCATAATTAAAATGTTAACTTTATCTTCTTGCTATGCAAAGTTAATTCCCACATTTAATGCATACCAGAATCTTCAGCGATGGAAACGGACACTTCAAACTACACTGCTTACTAAGAACACAACATGTAAGTGCATTTTTCTAATTAACATATTTTTATTTAATGCAAATTATGATTTTCGAGGGACCATAATTAAAATTTCGGTTACTCAAGGTAATCGTCAAATTTGATATAATGCCACCCTTGACGTAAGGCAACAATGTAATGAAACAAATGGAGGCAATATATCAAGGCTTGACTGTACTAGTAAAAATCCCAAATAAAGAAAAGGGTCCACAGCCAACTAAGCAAAAATCACCCTTTTGAACTGAAAACAGTGCAACACAGTAGAGTTCCATGGAGAAATTAATTAATGATTTACTATATTTCCCACAAAAGTAGAACATAATACAGCCTGTACATTCCTGATTATTTATTTAGTCAATCACCAGGGAGAGCAAATAACTGGTGTATGAGCTAATCCCCTAACCATGAATGAAAATAGGTGGCAAGCCAAAACACAAAATTAGGTATAAGGAACTTCAATTTTTACTTCTTTATAAAGCACACCAAAAGTTATGTGACTGCAGAAAAAAAAAAAAAAAATCCTTCAGATACAAATTTTAAATCTACACAAATTTGAGGATATAGCTTAAATTTAAAATAAATGGCACTTCTGAAAAAAGAAAAAAAAATGTATGTTGTGATTTGCCTCCAAAGTGATTTCAAGTGTTTCTAACTATAAGATTTTAATTAAGTATTTCTAACTGTATAGTAGGCGATCATAGTGAGAGATGGGTTTGCCTTCACAGGGCGTCCTACTGGGCAACAATGGCACACATGACAGCAACAAGAGCCTCATGAATCAGAGAAGCTGACACAAAATTTAGCTTCAGTATAAATTTTGTCGAGGTATCAGCTAGTTCTGTGAGACATTGATCAAAAGACTACAACTCATAAGGTTTTTGTTCCAGAACCTTCAGGTAGAATGACCAACTGGAACCATCAGCTGTGAGCTGATATCCCACACTGATGTACTTTGATGATTTTCAAACCACAAAGATAGTATTTAAAGAACTTAAGTGTGGGATATGGTGGACCTACTACATTTGAGAAGGATGGTTCACCACGGAATCAACCTGGCACCAAGAAACAACATTTGAGAAAGATTAATACAGACATTTAACGTGGACCAGGAACATCAAACAAAGATCTTCGCTCTTTCCACGTTCATAAGTGAGTCACGGAAAAATTCTCATTGGCCGCCACCGGGAGTCGAACCCAGGGTCTTCCAGTTACGCGCCGGATATGCTTCTGCTACACCACAGCGGCCTCGAATTCCTCCAGACTCACACACGCTAACTGCCAAGTCAAGTTGGCAGGTTGCTTCTTGGAGCCCCGCACACAATGCTGGGGATTCACCAAAGATGGTAAGCGGAAGCATATCCGGCGCGTAACTGGAAGACCCTGGGTTCGACTCCCGGTGGTGGCCAATGAGGATTTTTCCGTGACTCACTTATGAACGTGGAAAGAGCGAAGATCTTTGTTTGATGTTCCTAGTCCACGTTAAATGTCTGTATTAATTATTCATTCGCCTTCTAATTATTTCTTCAGTTGCGGCTTACCATCTTTGGTGAATCGCCAGCATTGTGCGGGGCTCCAAGAAGCAACCTGCCAACTTGGCTTGGCAGTTAGCGTGGAGTCTGGAGGAATTCGAGGCTGCTGTGGTGTAGCGGAAGCATATCCGGCGCGTAACTGGAAGACCCTGGGTTTGACTCCCGGTGGCGGCCAATGAGAATTTTTCCATGACTCACTTATTAACGTGGAAAGAGCGAAGATCTTTGTTTGATGTTCCTGGTCCACGTTAAATGTCTGTATTAATTATTCATTCGCCTTCTAATTATTTCTTTAGTTGCTGCTTACCATCTTTGGTGAATCCCCAGCATTGTGCGGGGCTCCAAGAAGCAACCTGCCAACTTGGCTTGGCAGTTAGCGTGTGTGAGTCAGGAGGAATTTGAGGCCACTGTGGTGTAGCGGAAGCATATTCGGCGCATAACTGGAAGACCCTGGGTTCGACTCCCGGTGGCGGCCAATGAGAATTTTTCCGTGACTCACTTATGAATGGGAAAAGAGCGAAGATCTTTGTTTGATATTTGAGAAAGAGATCTTGGCTGAGTGAGTGTAAGATTGGTGTATGGAATACTAGAGGAATAAATGGAAAGATGAATGAGGTGATTGAAGAAATGAATATAGATTGAAAGTGCTGTGTGTTAGTGAAACTAAAAAGAAATAAATTGGGATAGAAAAGTTGAATGAAACAGTGAGTGTGTGGATAATTCGAGGGGACAGGCTGGTGTAGGTGTGATTTTATGTGAAAAGATAAAAAAAACAACTGGATTCACTACAGCTGCATAAGTGAAAGAATTCTTTGGATTCATTTGAAAGTGAAATTTAGAGAATAGTAATTGTTGTAAGGTATGCTCCTTATGACTCGGAACCTTCTGATAGAAAGCATGATCTCTGGAATGAGCTGAAAGCTATTTTGAGCCAGTTTGGTGCTAATGAGAAAGTTATTTTAGCAGGGGATTTCAATGCTATCGTAGGTGTTCAAAATGAGATTTATGCTAAAGTTATGGGTAAGTTTAATGATCCTTATGTGAATGATAATGGTGGAAGATTAATTGATATCAGCATTGAGAATGGTTTGTGTGTATCTAATGTTTTTCAACCACAAGTATATCCTCACATATATTTGGGACAAAAGAATGTAATAGACTCTGTTGTTTATGATCAGCATCTGAAACTTAGTTAGTGATGCTCGTATGATCAGAGGTACAGATGCTGGCTCTGATCATTACCTATTAGTGTCACAAGTGAAATTATATGTTAGTTGCAGAAAGAGGAATGGGAAGAGGCCTGTGGTCTGAGATGTTAAAATATGGTGGTAATTCAGTAATTGACTGGTTAACTGAAATTTGCCAGTTGTGCTGGGAGTTAGGAAAAGCCCCTCAGGATTGGAGGGATGCTATCATCATTCCCTTGTATAAGGGAAAAGGTGATCAAGACTCCAAGCAAGAACTATTGTGGTATCAGCATGCTGAGTTTGTCAGGGAAAGTGTTTGGAAAGGCTATTATTGATAAGGTACCAGGTCTTACGTCAGAAAATGTGTGGAATGTACAGAGTGGTTTTATGCTTGGCAAGGGCTGCACTCGCCAAAATTTTGCATTGCGTATGATGATCGAAAAGTATTTGTCTGTTGGTAAGGAAGTTTTTGCTGCCTTCATAGATTTAGAGAAAGCTTATGACCACAAGTAAATAGGATATTTCTATGAAAGGTACTGAATAAATATGGTTTACTGGGAATCTACTTAATAGTGTGAAAGCCATGTATGCTGGCAGTAGAGCATGCGTATGGGTGAATGGCATAGTATCAAAATGGTTTTCTATTGGTGCAGGAGTCAGGCAAGGTTGTGTAATGTCACCATGGCTGTTTAATATATTTATGGATGGATGGATGCATGCATATCTGATTTATGTCTTGGTAGCATCTGTGCGTGCAGATTCCTGTATGCTGATGGCATGGTCCTGCTGGCAGGGAAAAAAACCAAAGTTATGGTTTTTGAGCAGGGAAGTGTTAGTACTGAATGCAAGATAAGTTTAAACAGCACAGAGATTGACCAGGCGAATGAGATTGTATATTTAGGAAGCATGTTTGACAGAGAGAAGAAATTACTGAAGGAATGCTTACAGCGTAGTAAAATCCGTTTATTTTCATGGTGTAATATGCATAGATTTGCCAAGCTTTAACATTTCACTGGGAGGCGTTTTCAATTAGAAATTAAACAGCAAGTGAATTCTTCTTTGAAAATTATAGCTGCCTTACGAGGATTTCACAGGAATGACAGGTTCTCAAAAAATCACGAATGACTCTATATGAAAGTGTAATTATTCCTACTCTGATGTACAGCAGTGAAACCTGGATACTGCAGAAGAGACATAGGAGTTACCTGTGTGCTGGAGAGATGTGTTACTGTTGTGGCACGACATGTTTTGATCATGTGAGGAATGAAGATGTGTTGCAGATGTGTAATGTGAGGCAAAATGTTGTTAGTAAGGTGGAGACAAATATTCTTAGGTGGTTTGGCCATGCCGAAAGAACGAGTGATGAGATACTTACTAAGAGAATTTCATCAGCTGAAGTTGCAGGTAAGAAAGGTAGAAGAAGGCCAAAGAAATCATGGGAGCACCAGCTTTAGGAATGTCTCTATGATAAAAAGATTACCAGCATGAAGTACAAAAGGTCTTGTGAGAGACGTGATGGAAGTCTGTGAAGCTTGAGCTGTGTGTCGAATTGCTCTAAATCAGTAATGCACAACCTTTTCTAGGAAAGGGCCAAATGAAAAAAAAATCAACTTACAAAGAGCTGGACTCAGTGCGATGGCTGGAACTGAATGCTGGTAGCAATTTTTTTAATGTTTGGAGTGATATTAGACGTGGATGCAAATCAATATATTTTCTAAGTTCTCACCAGTAACACGATTCCTCACTTTGCACTTGTTTAAGTTCATAATCGAGAAAGCCTGCTTGCATACATATGTGCTTCCAAACATACTTGCACAAAATTGAGCGTTATCCTTCACCACAGGAAATGTTTCTGGCAACTGCTTGTAAAAGTTTAGAAGATCAAGATTTGTAAATGATGATTTCAGTTCACAATTGCATTGCATGTCGATCAATTCTAATTGGAAATCTTCCGGTGCCTCTTCTGGCTGCACTGAAAACGGATTTGAAAACAACTGCAGCTGAAGTTTGTATTTTTTGAACTCGTGAAACCTTTCATTAAATGATGCAAGAAGTTTGCTTATTTGTTCGGTATAATCCATCTTCATGTGTGGGTATTTTTCTTTCATAGCCTTGCAGTGTGGGAAATGTGCAAAGTTATCTGATTGCATCTGAGACTTGAAAAGGGTTAATTTAGTAATGAAAGCATTCACTATATCAGATAGCTGTGAAACAAGTTGCATCTGTCCTTGCAATCGCAAATTAAGTTGATTCAAATGGGCAGTTATGTCAGCAAGGAAAGCTAAGTCACACTGCCATCTTTGTCCCTCTAAATGCCTTGTATGTTTACTATGCTTCTTGAGGAAAGTGATTATAGGCTCTAACAGTTCAACAAAACATTTCAGAACTGCTGCTTTACTGAGCTACCGAACTTCAGTATACAGAGGAACATCAGAATATTCAGCTTCCATTTCTTCTAGAAATGATTTAAACAAACGATGATTCAGACCATGACGGCGGATAAAGTTCACTGTCTGGGTAACATCTTTCATAAGGGCTTCAAATCCTAGTCTCTTCGCACAAAGTTGTTGTTGGTGAATTATACAATGATACTGAACTAACTCCTTCTGCCTATTCCCAAGGTAGCTTTTCAGCAAGGTCGCCATGCCGTTTCCATGTCCAATCATGGACGGTGCCCCATCTGTGGCAACACTGGATAAGTTGTTGAGATTGAGTTCACATTTAATGCAAACAGTCAACAAAGCATTTAAATATTTGGAACCCGTTGTGTGGTCACTAAGTGATTCCATTCCAAGGAATTTTTCAGTTACAGTGAAATCAGACGAAACTCCTCTGATAAACACAATCATCTGCACTGTTGATGATATGTCAGTCGACTCGTCTTCAGCCAATGAGAAGTAAGCAAATCATGTGGCTAAATTACGAAGCTGACCAGTAATATCTGATGCAAGTTGTGAAATCCTTCGTTGTACTGTCATACGGTTAAGACTGATGTTTTGAAACACTTTTGTTTTTTCAGGACACATCCTTATCACTGGCGATGATGAGACATTTTTTTATTAGATCTCTCCATCACTGAACGGTTTCCCACTCTTTGCTATTAAAGCAGAAATTTCTAGGCTACTTTCAACAGCTGCATCCAGTTCTGTAGATTGTTTTTTAAAGATATTTTGCTGGCTGGTTAGTGACTGCTTCAGAGATTCAATTTTCTGCTCACGTTCCTGACCTTGCATGACGAAGTCTTTATGCTGTGTTTCATGATGCCTCTTCACATTGAATTCTTTTGGAACTGCTACTGCAGCATTGCACAAGAGGCAAATAAGGGAATTGTTTTGTTGTACAAAACAATTCCTTTATTGTACGTTTTGTTGTACAAAACAATATTTATGTCCAAACTTCTTGAAACTGACGATTTTCGTAATCCACCTTGCGTTTTTTACCAGGCGACATGATTGTTGTTTTCAAACTACTGTGTTCCAACACTCATTGCTGTCGATATGTAAACATGATACGATATCGATATGTAAACACGATACCGATATTATTATTTGCCTAGAGGAAAAACGAAAAAAATAATAAAAATAAACGATTTAAAACATTTCCTCGCAAGAAATGTGTTACCTTTTTTTTCACTATGCAAATAACAATACCGGTATCGTTATTGAAGATTTCTCGCAAGGAAATATCGGCCGCCGCATTGGAGATTGTTTCCAAACTACGTGTTAAAACACTCATTGCCAACAATATGTAAACACGATAACGATATCAGTATTTGCAGAGCGGGAAAACAAACTATTTAAAACATTTCCTCGCAAGAAATGTTTTAAATCTTTTTTTCTTTTTTTGCTATGCAAATAACGATATCGGTATTGAAGATTTCTCACAAGGAAATATTTGACTCCGCGTTGGAAAGAGATAAGTCTCAGTGAAAAAAGTCTGCGTCGGGCGTTGACTTTTTCACCACGCCGCCACGGGGCGATTCGCACAATAAAGTTCTGGGAAATCGTCAAAATCCCGAAAACTTCTAAATTGAAAATCGCTAATCAAAAATTTCACATCAATTAATCGATTTTTATACGAATGCCACTATCGATCATCGCCAGTCAAGGTTGCGCCGCGCCGACAAAATCTAGCCAGCACACCATCGCTGTGTTTTTTGCTTCGGTGCAGACCTCTACTTGGAGATCATAACGCCATTTCGAACCACGGGCCGGAGGTTGTGCATCCCTGCTCTAAATGGAGACATTTGATATATCAATGGTAAGTAAAATCTAATTCTATCAGTTAAACGTTAATCTGCCGCTTCGGTGGCATAGTAACCTAAGCGATGGCTTCCGATCATTCGTCCGAGACGGGTCCAGGTTCGAATCCCGGTGAGGCATGTATGTTGTGTTTGTCTTATGGCACTGGCTCTCACCCTTCCCTGGAACCAGTGGCCCTAAATTAGGGACGGGCAACTGCTTATAGCCCACTGAGTTGCTCAGTGGTGGTTAAACCTCCAATAAAAAAAATATATAAAAATGTTAATCTGGCAGATGAACTTTCTTTGAGGAGCTAATTTCTCAATCTCAGAAAACAGCTTAATGATTTGTATGCATGTATGTATTTCTAACTATAAAAATTGCACTGTGTGAAGTCTTTCAGCATCTGGTAACATAAGTTAGTTGAAGTTTAGTAAAATATGCAACTGATTCAACAAATATTTGAAGACCTAAATATGAAATTGTTACAAACTACTTAGAAATTGGTTCATAATGTGCACATAATGGATATGAACTTTGAAAGAGAGTTTTCACTGAGTTTTCAAGAAAAGGGCCTACAGCTGAACAAGTAAAACTCACCCTTTCAAACAGAAAACGAATAGGGTTTCACGCAGGAATTAATGCTTCAATGCATTACCAACAAATTAAAACAAAAACACTATGAAATGAATACAGGCTGCAGATTTCCTTGAATACAAGTTAAGGAAACAGATTACATTGATTTCCACTTTGAAATCAATATATTCTCTGCTGTTTCTAAAGTAATATTTGATTTCAAATCATTTTTTGCACACTGGTTTCAAAAATGTAATCATGTCTTTTGAATCACATTCAAATTTTTTACAAACTGGGAAAGAAGATATTTGCATTTTAACGCATTTTCCCGTCATTTTAATTATTCTTGCAAACATAAAATAAATTTGGAAATATGACACAGTATGCTTACCATATCAATATTAATGCATATAAAGATGTATTTTGGTTAATGTTTGTTAAATAACATGAATTTCTAAAAAAATATACTCTTAGAGGGCCAAAATCCTGGGATACCTGGTTCCTGGGCAATGTGGCGCTGTCAACCCTCTCACTAGTGGATGAACGCACAGCCCAGCAGGTATATAGGTAGACGGACATCACTGCATTCACGTAGATAGTAACTCAATGTTAGTATGGATAAACATCATATGTTAACAGAATTTGAAAGAGGAATGATAGTGGGTGCTGTGACGCATGAGCCATTCTATTACAGAGATGGTACAGGAACCACAGTATCTGCATTCAACAGGGTCAAGAGTGTATCGGGGATACACCATTTCCGGAATAACATCACATCATAGACAGCACTGGGTGGAGAAAGGTGGTGGATGAATGCGGCCATTGATGCCCGCTTTGCATGGTTACAACCACCTGGAGAGTGACAGTGGCACAAATCATCACCGATTACAATGAGGGAGGAGCCAGAAATGTCTCCACTAAGACCATCAGGCAATCATTAGTTGCAATAGGTTATGGAGCTGCCAACCCACCGAAGTCTCATTGCTAACACTACATCCCCAGACTGTGTCCCTTAACTGGGCAAAAGAACATCGGCAATGGACCTTGGATGATCGAATACGGGTCTCTTGGTATGTTGAATCCCATTTCCAGTTGTTTCATGCAGATGAGAAGGAAAGAATCTAGCAGAAACTGCATGAAGTGATGGACTCAGCATGTCAACAAGGAACTGTTCAGGCAGGTGGAAGCTCAGTTATGGGCTGGGGTGCGTTCAAATGGCACATGTTAGGTAGGACCTCTGATATGTCTAGATGTGTCTCTGAATGGTCCATGTTATGTGTCTATCCTTGCACACCATGTACAAAAAAACACACACACACACACACACACACACACACACACACACACACACACAGGGCAATTGTATCTTCAAGCAGGACAATGCACCTCCCCACAGAACAGTAGTAACTAGAACATGGTTAGAAGAGTATTCTGAAGAAGTTTTCATCCGAAAATGACCTCCCTGTTTACCAAACATGAACCCTGGGGAAAATCTTTCAGCTTCTGTGAAAACATCTGTTTGTGCTTTGGATCTTCCACCTAGGAATATGACAGAATAGTGGACAGTGGTGCAGCAAGCATGGGTGGAAATACCTGTGGAATGCTTTCATGACCTAGTGGACTCAATGCATCGATGTGTGACTGCCTTTATCTAGGCAAAAGGTGGGCTTACCCATTACTAGGTACATATCCCATGATTTCTGTCCACTCAGTGTACATGCATTATGATGAATGACATTTTCATTTCCTTGCATGGCTATTTCTGTCACTGGGGTCCTCCCTCTTTGGCATCCAACAGTAATTTGCAGCTATGTTCACATTCCATCTTCCATTATATCTCTTTTACATTTCTTTAATGTCTTGAGATCTTTTCTCTTATATACCTAATTTTTCTGGAAAATAGTCAATGTAAGAACTCAAAATATGAATTTTCAAACTTGTGCTACATTCAAGTGTTTTGAAGTTTTTCAACATGTCTTCAACAGTAGTTTTGTAATTTAGACCTTTTTTGTCCCCAGAAAAGTTTTAAATTACATTTTTGATGCTCATCCGCATTTGTTTCTCATGAGCACTCATTGTTTCTTCAAACTCTTTGTCCATCATCAATTATCAAATCTAAGGCCCAACAAAAAATACCCTCTTTAAAGCTTTTCATGAGTAACAGATGGTAATTTCTTGCAAATGCATTTAAAGCAATCTCTTTCTCTATCGAATGCTTTAACAAACTGCCTAATTAAACCCAGTTTCAGGTGCAGTGGAGGAAGTTTCAGGTGCAGTGGAGGAAGCTGACCATTTGCTTGATCAACTAATGGTTTGTGAAATATGTTTTCAGACTGACATGTTAACACATTGGGCTTAACAAAGAATCTGAGCTGTGGGGGAACTGGAGATAATAAGGTTAACTGGTCATGTGATTAAACAAAACACTGCACCATCTATTGGCTAAATTTGGAAATTGTCAAAACATTACCTCTATCGGGGGGGGGGGGGGCACATTTTTACTAACTGTGTTGAAATACATAGTGATTATATTATGAAATCCTGTGGTGATAGAAAGAAAAAAGAACGCATTTCTGAAATCAGCAAGAACGTGGGCCTAGAAACACTACTTCACAATTGGAAACATCAAAATCCATGTAGACCAGGGCTATTAAACAGTAATGACATATTAAATGACCATTGAATTCTTCAGTATTGTATGTAAAATGAAAACTCTGGTTTCAGGTTCACTTTGGTTCATGACAGGGATTCTTGATTTCAATGATGAATTACAGAGTGATTTGACAACATATATGCAGACACAGAATTCGCATTCAGAGCAAAATAAGAAAGTCCTTAACTTATACAGGTTCACCAAAATACTTGTGCAAAAAAAAAAAAGGGGAGGGGGGACGGGGAAGCGGGTTGAGTGACAATTTATATACATAAATCAGTACAAATAAATGAAACTCTAACCTTCACAAATAAACATTCACATTTTAACCTGTGAAATGCAAATTGTAAAAGTATTTCAACTAGAAATCCAGAATTAGAATAACAGATCACACACAGGCCACTGGAATAACAGCTTAGGAATCTAACAACACTAGTTACACAAGAAATTGCAAGGATATAAATGTACAACTGGAGTGCATAACTGTCAAAAAATTTAATGGGGGAATCACCATAATTCAACCTAAACGTAGTGAGGATACATATATGATCTTCACAAACCTGAATACCAAAACATTCAGGTTGAAATGGCACTTAACACACATGCTGGTTTGCTATAAAATGTTCTATACCTACTCACTTTTCAGTAGATTCAAAATCAATGCCTCAATATTGCCATGTTCTCATCTCACAGACAAAGTAAGCACTGGAGTAGCAATTCCATGCGGTTCCGGACGATTCGTTAAAAGGGACAAGTGGTCCAATGCCGTTTGGTCCAATGTACGATTGGTCCAATGCCGATTCGTCCAGTGGTACAATTGGTCCAATGCCGATTCGTCCAATGGTATGATCCTACCAACGGCAAACTCTTTTGTTTTCCACAAAGGAATAATAATTTAAATTATTCTCCTATTTATATCCTTTTGAAAGATAATTTCCATATATTTGGTAATTGTAAACATTTTACATAAACCTGGTAAAAGGTACTTAATTGGAGCATTTCTCAGCTGTTTGCAAAGCACCTAGCCAGCAAGCCTTTTTAGAAGATATAAACCTACAACCTAGATATTTGATATTGTAAACATTTTACAACCTAGATATTTGGTATTTGTAAACATTTTATAAAACCTAATAAAAAGCACTCATCGGAACACTTCTCAGCTCTTTACAAGGCACCTAGGCCGCAGGCATTTTTAGAGGATTTTAAGTTTTTTTTTTTTTTTTTCTTTGATTGGAGGTTAAACGACCACCATGAGCAACTCAATGGGCTATAAGCAGTCGCCCGTCTCTAATTTAGGGTCACTGGTTCCAGGGAAGGGAGAGAGCCAGTGCCGTAAGACAAACACAACATCCATGCCTCACCGGGATTCGAACCCGGACCCCTTTCGGACGAATGATCAGAGGCCATCGCTTAGACCACTGCGCCACCGGGGCGGCGATTTTAAGTTACATCCTAGATATTTGCTATATGTAAATATGTTATAAAACCTAATAAAAGAAAGGCACTCAACGGATCATTTCTCAGCTCTTTACAAGGCATCAAGGCCGAGGGACTTTTTAGAAGATTTTAAGTTACAACCTAGATATTTGGTATTTGTAAATATGTTATGAAAGCTAATATAAGGCACTAAACGGATCATTTCTCAAGTCTTTTTACAAGGCACCCAGGCCGCTGGCCTTTTTAGAAGATTTTAACTTACAACCGAGATATTTGGTATTTGTAAACATGTTATAAAGCCTAATGAAGGGCTCTCGACGGATGAGCTCTCAGCTCTTTACAAGACATCTAGGCCGCAGGCCTTTTTAGAAGTTTTTAACTTGCAACCTAAATATTTAGTATTAATAAAATGAGCATCAAACGGTTTAATTTGGTCATCTTTACATTAGTATAAATTCCACAAGAACCGTAGCTCTTAGACTACACATAAAACAATATGTGTGTAAAAATATCAGAGTCTTTCCGGACGTCCCCCTTCTATTTTTCTTCTTTAAAGAAAAGACTGATTTTATTATACTTACATTAAACAGAAGCAGTTCTTACTCTTGTTACATAATACCCTCAAGAAAAAAAAATGTCTGTTAAGGCTGATGTTTTGTAATAGAAGTTTTTCATTTTTATCCTGCTGATGACTGATTATAAGGCTGGTGCTTCGTAAAAATTTGTTTCTCATATTGAACAAGCCAGAATTCTTTAACCCGTGTCTCTAATTTTGCATTAAAAGATTCAAAGTCTTGTCTTAGGGATTGCATTAAAACATTCAAAGTTTTAGGAAATTAAACAATTAAAATAGAAAATAATACTATTTAGCTGTATCAGAAGGAATTTTAGATGGCAGGAAATAAAGGATTTAAAATATTCATCTGACTTCCCATTTAGGGATATAATTAAAAATGAGGAAAAGTGAGGGGCATTTACCGCTCATGTAAGCCCAGATTTGCCGGCAGTTCTACAAGAATATATGTATACACATATATATATACAGGGGTGTTAGTGCCCCTACCATGTTTCGGAGCAATTCTTGGAGCAGGAAAATATGCAATTTGGAGCAGAAACATTGGGTTTTGGAGCGAGAAAATTTGCACGTTGGAGCAGAACTCAGGTTTTGGAGCAGCTAATGATAGAATTTTTAATTGTTTAAAGTCCATGCTGTGCTTTAAGTTATGTTTATATACTGAATTACCATTATTTTATGAACTATGAAAAAATGTTATATTTCAGGTTTGTTGACATTTTATTGCTTTTCTTATGACTTGTTAATTAGCATTTCTGTCATACCTACAGTGAGATAAATGGGAAAACAATTATACTACCCATGATTTATTGAAAACTACATGACCTGCAATATTTTAAGTGTAACACATTAATATCAGGGATTTTCTTCTGAATGCATTTGTTTCGCTGTAACACAAATAGGATGCTGCCGCGTCCAAGAACTGTTACCATTGTTACTGAATGCTTGCGAATATACACTTAGGAAGAATAAATAATATGTAACTACTGTTTGTTCTTTGGTTGGTTTTTAGCAGCATATTTTTCGAGATTCATGGCATTCAGATGAAAATACATTATTTCTGAAACCAACCAACTGCCAAGCCACGTATATGTGGTTTGCATGTGCATCACAAACTCCTAAGGTTTTCTAATTTTCTAAAGGAAAGTGTACCTTAGATATAAAAGGAAAACTAATGTAACATTTAATAATCAAATTGTAAAATCACCTTTCAGCAGTTGTGCCACAATACTTTTTGTACAATGTTTTTCATCCAGTAATTATCAATGTCAAACTTTCGTTATTGCTGTGAGCAATTACAACTGGAACCCAAACTATAAGATAACAGTGAGATTTATTAAAGTTGGCTAGATAAAAGCTGCTTCTATTGATCGCTTAACGCTTGTGCTCTTTTGTTGTTGCTGTCTGAAAGAGCCACTGCTCTTGCATACGAGGGATCCTGTATGTATGGACATTAAGCAGACGATTGCGAGTTAGTAAGTGGTTCAATGCACCTTCCATCTGGAAAAAGAAGAGTGTGAGGGTGAAGATGTTCCACAAGGTAGGTCAAAATGAGAAAAAGGAAACCTCCTAAAAAATCTGCTCCCTGAACGTACGGGGCAAAATTCAGACTTTAAATAAGAACCAAAAGATCAGTATTCTGATAATTGATTACAAGTTATGCAATATAAACAATTCTTTCATTTATCCATAGCGCTCGTGAGTGATTTTAATTAACATAGAGGAGACTGCCGAAGAAAAAAACAAAGCTGTACTTTTTAATTTGGTGAAAAATCAGACTGCGCGGTGAGAAAGTGTGAATATTACACAGCACGAACAAAAAACTGAGTCATTCACTGTAATTTATTTATGAAAATATTTAACTAGATCACACCACTGTATTCACAATTATAAAATTACTGAACTCCAAACAAAATAGGGTGGTTTTAAAAGACATTGCTTCTTCAAACAGTTTTTTTTTTTTCCTGGTTTTGTTCTTGTACTTGCTAGAAAATTAGCTCTGGTTTCCTCTTGCGAGCAAACCCTACTTTCTTCTCAGCAAGTTCCACGGCCATATTTGTCTTTTGTTGACTCTGCCACTGCACAGCATCCACTGTTTACTTTTTTTTTCTGCTGATAGTTTTCCCTTACCAGTTTTCTTTGTTACTTTTCTTTCTTTTTTTTTTTTTTTTTATTCCCTCAGATGACAATTTTATCCATCATGTTCAGCCTGAGAACCATGAATTCTGATATCAGAGCTTTCACTATTTTAGATAAATAGTGTAATTTTCAGAGAATGAATACTTTTTTTTAACACCATGCATCAATTTTTACAAATTTCCAAACTTCGTGACTTCCATTTTTGGAAATTTCCCCCACTCTTATCAAGCTAAAATGCACACACATTTATGAGGGTGATGACATTTAAACAACTACACAGGAGTGGGAACATCGCGGGGAAAAATAAAAATACAATTATGGAAGAAATCTTCCCTCCGCCCGACTTCCGTTTTCGAAAATTTATCCAACATTTTCAAGCTGAAATACAAATATTTATGGAATAAAATGATATCTGACAGTATTGGGTAAAGGAAAAATCGCGTAAAAAAAAAAAATTCTGATTACGAGAGAAATCTTACCTCCGTTTACTTTCCGTTTTCGAAGGATGAAATTCCGTCCTCCGATGAAGAAAACGATCCCCCACACCACCAACACCAAATCCTCCCAAAATTTCATTTCTGTTATGCATGGATCTAGTAAATGGTCCAAATGATAACAATAAAGACGGAATTCCTCGAATCAGCACAAGAATCTCGTGGCCGAAGATTACAGGGAAATTTTTCGGGTGGCCTAACTTCAGTTTTCGGAAATTGTTGCCTACTATTTCAAGCTGAAACTATGTAATGAAATTATATTTAACAACAATACTGAACAGAAGCAACATCGCGCGAGGAAAAAAAAATATGATTATGGGAAAAATCCGCACTTTGTTTAACTTTCGTTTTCAAACATTTAAAAAGACAAAACAACGGAATATGACCCACCTTCCCCCCAACTAATACCCCGAAAATTTCTTCACTTTTGCATCGATCTCGAAAATGACAAAAAAAGAAAAAGGGAAGGAACTCCGCAAATCCGCGGAAGAATCTCACGTACGAATTAACCGCTGAATCGATTTCGAATGTTGTAAGATTACGCTAAAATATCGATGTCCGGTAAATTTTAACTTTTGGTGCAGATTTCGTCAAAATCAAGATTTTTTTAGCAGAATGGCACAAGAACAACGTTTTGGCGCGGGCTGAGGCAATTGGCATAGGTCTGGCAGCCCTGTGTATATACATATATATATATATATAACATTGAATATACATGACGGGCGTCTCCTTAGCTATTGTAGGCAAAAATTCCTGATATGGATACATATACTAATCAATTGTATAAAACTAAAAACCAAATTGGAAATCACTAATTTTGATATTAAATAACCATAAACTAAAAACTGAGGCTTCAAGAAAGCACGCAAGCAAGCAATCATGCGTAGTTTCAGCTAAAATGAATTGTTCTAGTTTTTTTTTTTTTTTTTCTGGTTGCAAATTTTTCAACGCTGTCCAAATTCACGGCAATTTTGTTTTCAGTACTAACAATACTTATATTTGAAAGTCGTTTCTGTTTCATATTAGATCAAAAGTAATTTTTTATGTTTTTAAGTTCGGAAAACAACCTTTTCCCTCAAGCCACTATTTCAGACAGTAGAAATTTGAACAGGGGGAAGTGTTCACCTTAGGTAATCGGAAAAGTCCCCCACAGGAAAACTCCCCCACATCCGGAAAAGTACCCCACAGGAAAACTCCCCCACATCCGGAAAAGTACCCCACAGGAAAACTCCCCCACCCTTTTCAGTTAGGGACCATGAATAAATTGCATTTGACACAAAATATCAAACGTGGGGAAGATTTCCAGGGTCATCATTTCCATTTCTATGCCATTTAAAACAACATGCAGCCGTACAATGTGCACAAATATGTGAGGGAAATTTTCGGGGTCGGCATTTCGACTTTTAGGATGGGTGGGGAAAATTTCCTGTGTCATTATTTCTATTTTCATGCATTTTAAAACAAGATGCAGCTGTATAGTAGCACAATTATGTGGGGAAATTTCCGGTGTCTGCATTTCAAACTTTTATTGCAGTTTATAGTACTGCGAGTAGCTAGATGAGGTGGGGAAAATTTTTGGGTTAGTATTTTGACTGTTACCGGGCGTTTTTAGTGAAAAACGGTCTGACAATAAGCAGGCTGACAGGGTGGAGGAAAATTCCAGGGTCGGCATTTCAAACTTTTACCGCAGTTTAGAGTAAAAATCGGTTTACAATTAGCAGGGTTGGGTGGGGGAATTTCGGGGTTGGCATTTCCACTGTTACTACGGTTTTTAGTGGAAAACGGTCTTACAATCAGCAGGCTGACAGGGAGGGGGGAAATTCCGGGGTCGGGACTTTTTTTCCCATCGTTCTCAGGTTCATAACGAATTATTAATATTGCGATGTTCCGCAGGCAAAAATATTATTAGGCCTAATTGTCTAGGCCCTTCTAAAAGTTTTCATTCCGTCATTCCCATATTCCTAAAATTTACGTAACAAAGTAATGTCCGTAATCCTGCGCTTCTACTTATGCACCATACATTGATTAATAGGCCGTAGGCCTAGGGCTTTTTAACAGCTTTTCTTCGCCTATGTGATATTCGTAAAGTTTACAAAAGTCAAGTTTACACTTTAACTTATATTTACCACTAGGCCTTAGGCCTAGGGCCAATGAATTAATAATTAGTGCCTAAGCAAAAGTGCAATATGATTTACTTGAGTTCATGCATAAATGTTATGAATATGACATCAGTAGAATAAAAACTGTTAAAAAGGCCTAGGCCTTATGAATTAATATTTTGTGCTTAAGTAAAAGTGCAATATCATTAACTTGAGTTGATATGTAAACATTATGAATATGACACCGGTAGAATAAAAACTGTGAAAAGGCCTCAGTCTGAACCCCGACTGGTTGTCTCCATTGGCCAAACCCCACTGCATGCTACAAGCAGAAATGGGAAAACTAGTATTTTATATTATTTAATTCAAAAGAGAAACATTGAAGTTGATTGAATAGCTTTTACATCAGAAACTTCATACAGCAAAAAGGACAGTACAACAAGAAAATGTGATTCCGAGAAAAAATAAAAAATCTGTAATCACAATATTACGCATGAAATGTAACAATATTTTACATTCTTTGGACTAACAGTACTTTCATATAACATCGGAGATAGAATTAGAACAGATGAGATTTGTATAGCACGAGTAGCAGCACTTTGGGTAGAATTGGACGAATCGGCATTGATTTTATTTTTTTTGATTGGAGGTTTAACGACCAACGTGAGCAACTCAATGGGCTATAAGCAGTCGCCCGTCCCTAATTTAGGATCACTGGTTCCAGGGAAGGGAGAGAGCCAGTGCCGTAAGACAAACACAACATCCATGCCTGACCGGGATTCGAAACCAGATCCCTTTCGGACGAATGATCAGAGGCCATCGCTTAGACCACTGCGTCACCGGGGGGCCGAATCGGCATTGTATCAATCGTACCGTTGGACGAATCAGCATTGGACCAATCGTACCAGACCCAATTCCATACCCTAGCCTAACAAAAGAGAAAATTAAGTTTGCATTGTGAAAACAAAGTCATAACTGCATTTCTCAAGTAAGTAAAGTTATTTTTCAACAGCATGCATGAAGTACATGCATGGCATATGAGGATGCTGCAAGTTCCTGCATAAAATATGCCACACCCTTCCACTAACTACAAACTCTTACTTTTAACACAGCATCTATCCTAATTCATAATTTTGAAAAAGACCTGGTAAATTACCATCTTTCTCTGGCTGGCAAATATTTCATTGCACATAAGAACCAAGTTCATACAGCTGCATTAATAACAGGGCCATCACTGCCTAGAGGTAGACAGAAAAATTAGGGAAATATGCAAAATGAGATGTTTAAGAAAATTTAATACAATTTCCATTCATCATGATTCTGACATAATATTTTGCAATCAGTGACAGTTTTGGGATAAAAAGTTCCTGAATTTTTATAAGTACAAAACTCATGTTCCTTTAATAAGTGAGTTTGGTAATAAACCATAAGATGATGTGACCCATCAAAATCTAAAGGAATATAAGCACAAACTCCTATTCCTTTGATATAAATGAGTTTAGTAATAAACCAAAAGTGACTCATCATCAAAATATACGCAATATGAGAGTAATAAATAATCTAATGCTGAAAAGAGCTAACTTTTTTAAATACTTAAGGAAAAGAAATCAGAACTCAAACCAAGACCCAGCAGTATGTGAAGCCTAGGTCCTAGACCACTCAACAACTGGGTGACAGTTAGCTCTTTTCTGCTGTACTGACACCTTTCTGTAAAAGATAATTTAAAGCTGAAAAATACATAGTTCCTTATTAATTGTGTTGCTTACACATAAAATGAATAAAAAAACAAAACAATAAAAACAAATTTTATTTAAATTGAAATATTACTCACTCTTTCAGCAAGTTCACGTAGCGATCGTTCTTTTTCTTCCCGTTGTTCAGTTTCCAACCTTTCCTTGAACTCCTTAAACATTTTGCCGTACTTAGCCTCACAGTTACAACTGGGTGTTGTTTCTTTTTCCTCTGATTTTGCAGGCTTTGGAGGAACCAGAGAATAAAGGAGCTAAGGAAAAAAAAAAAAAAGAAATAAGCTTATCTTTGAGTCAATTGCAAGACATTCATACTTCAAAATATAAATAGTCAACTATAAAACAGTTTGAATTAAACAGTTGAACTGAGCAAACAGAAGGTGTTAAGTAATGACAAAAACACAACACTCCACATCTTTTTGCCCAGGTTTTCAAATGAAATGGTGACTTGAAACTAACTCTTATGTAGGGTGTTCACACAGTTTTTTGCAGAACAAAAACCACTGCACTTAGCTCAACGAAACCTTTACTGTCCTTCAAAGGCTCTTCTCCAATGTCTATGCAAAGTTGCACAAGCCTCACCAATTCTGGTATTCCTATAGGAGAAAATAATCCACAACTCCAAATTAACACATTCTGCAAGGTTTTGCAACCTTTTGGAAAATGGCTGCCCAACAAGTCCCTTTTTAATTTTTGGAAACAACCTAAAATTGCAAGGAGTAAGTCTGGTGAAAATGAAGGAAGGGTTAACTGTTTTATTTATTTTTTTTTTTTTCTTGCTCCAGACGGGCCGTAATATGCTAGGTGTTGTGAGCACCAGCATTCTCATAAAGAAAGAGAATCTTTGACATGGATATTGCTGGATGCTGTTCCTTTATCTCCTTAACCATTTTGGACAAAACAAATTGGTGTAGTACAGGCAATTTATAGTCATTTTTTCAGGTAAGGTGTCCCACAGCAGCCATTCCTTTGGAATCGAAGAAAATTTGTGAACATCCTCTTTCTTCCTTGAGTGAAAGTCTTATCGGGGGATTTGAGGATGCAGTTCATCTTTTGCAACCCAAATATAGTTGTTGATCTTTCTGGGAATTATATAGTAATAAAATCATGTCACATTACCTCCAACAATGTCTGTTAACCATTCAGGGCCACTAGGTTCAAACACTGCCAGCATCTTCTTACACAAGTTGACTCTAGCCTTTATTTCGTGTTCTGTCAGTTCGTGGAGTACCCATTGGGCACAGATCTTGTGGAACTTTAAATGTTGATAAATAATTGTTTCCACACTGCCAATCAATACACTGACAACTATTGGGTGAGTGCATAAGTTCTACCCTTTTTTGTAGGCTACAAAGAAAGGAGAACACAACAAATGACGTACCTAGGATTTCACATAATTGCCATCATTCTGTATGACCTCTTGCCATCTGTCTATGAGTAGGTGAATCCCACGCTGCTGTGTTTTAGAGTAAAAAGTTGTGTAATGCCCTTTTCACATCATCCACATCATCGAAGAAGTTCTGTAATGATCAAAACAGGTGGTAGTCCGTTGGTGCCAGGTCAGGGGAATATGCCGGGTGAAGTAACATTTCCCAACCAAAGTCCAGTAATTTTTGCCGAGTGATTAAAGCAGCATGAGGTCTGGTGTTATCATGATGAAGGATCACGCCTTTGCGACTGACGAGTGCTGGCCGCTTTGATGTCAGTTGTTCTCGCAATCTGTCCAACTGTTGGCAGTAGAAGTCAGCATTTATATTTCAGTAAGGTGCCAACACCTCCCAGTGGATTATTTCCTGGACATCCCATCAAGCACTCAACAAAACCTTTTTGGAATGCAGTCCTCCTTTTGAGGTCGATGGAGCAGGCTCCATACCCTGGGCTGGCACACAGTTCATCGATGCTTTACATTCTGGCACAGTACCTATTTCTCATCACCCATTACAATTCATCCCAAACATGGTTCATTTCTGTGACGAGAAAGCAAAGAAATGCAGATATGGATCTCTCCTCTCATTGCTTTGCAGATGGCTGGTGCGGAACCCAGTTATCGAACTTGGTGATGAACCCAAGCGCATGCATCTGTCTTTTGACTGTTGTTCTGTGTACCGACGTTTCCGCTAATTCCTGAATGGTTGGATGTGGTTTATTTGTTATGGCTTGGTCCACATCCTAGTTATAAACCACGAATGGACATCCAGGACATGGTTGATCTTTACAGCTTCTGTCTCCATCCCAGAATTTCCGAAACCAACAGCAACATGTGCTATCATCAACTGCATCCTCCCCATACACTTGACAGATGTTGCAGCAAGCTGCAGCTGCAGTACTACCTTTATTGAACTCGTACAGTAAACAATGTTTAATGTGCTCCTTATCGCATGTCATGTTACAACAGTCCGTGATTTTTGTTACAAATAACTTACTCTGACAAACCTAGTGCCTCTATATGCTCTACTGCTCCACGCTTTACTGGCAAAAAATTCAGGATCTCAGCGTCATCTGTGACGTAACTACTCCGATCGCAATTTGCATCTGTTACAAAAACGGGTAGAACTTTTGCACACACCCAATACATTTATTACTTAAAAAGTTTACCTTAAACATTTCACGAACAGCAGAAATCATTCCCTAGTTCACGGAGTCCTTTGGCCTTTCTGCATAAGGGATACCTTTGAAACTCAGTCTCTGCATTTGCACATCCATCCTTTAACAGTACCATATGAACTGGCATGAACTGCGGTACTTGCGATAAACTGACATTAATTTTTTTTTTTATGTTGTTCTCAAACTACATCCTTGTGAAAATGTAAAACCTTTCTCTGCCTTTAGTAGAGAGAGATAGGATCCATAGCAAAAACGGCAGATTTTGACCACAAAGTTTACGTGCTGCCAGCAGAGAGAGAAATAATACAGCCTTTGTATTCAATATGTAACGAAAAGTTTTGACGAGCTTTGAAACAAGTAGTAACTCATTAACTTTGAAGAAACAAGTGCAAATCTACAAACATGCACCAAGAACTCTTCAAATGCCCCTTGTACCTGAGAGTCAAACCTAATTAGATATGCACACTGCAGCATTCCAAAACTCTAACCAAATAACATATTATATGCATACTGAAACTAACACAAATATATAACAAGAGAACCATGATAGCAGCCAATTTGACCACCCTGAGGTGCAAAAAAAAAAAAAAAAAAACTGGGAAGGACACTACCATTTCCATTACATGCCACCACACCCGCACGGTAAATGGTACTATCCGCAAACGACATGTATATATATATAGAGAGAGAGGCAGTTATCTCCGCAAGCTGAAGTAGTAGCATTTGCAGCTCAGATGGCAGTTTATTGGGATTTAAGCCATTTCAAACGTGGTACGATAGTCAGCGGCTGGGAGGTGGGTCACTAAATCACAGAAATTACCACGGAATTTGGATTTACATGGTCAACAATTTCAAGGGACTACACAGAGAGAAAATCCAGAGTGCAAGGCTGGTGTGACTGTAGAAAAGCCCTGGATGATCATGGTCAGCTGCATCTGGCATGCATCGTAACATCTGCCAAGCAGACAACATTGCCGTAAATCACAGCATAATTCAATGGTGAGGCCAGTAGTAGCATCAGTGTTCATACAGTGCAACATTTCCATGAGTTCCATGAGGTTCTGAAGCCAACAGCCCACACGGGTGCCACTACTGACCTAACGACACAAGGCTGTGTGCCTCGCCTGGGCTCAGGAACACTGCCATTGGATGCAAGATGACTGGAAATGTGTAGCCTGGTCCGGCATATCATCGTACCAACTGTTTTAGGCAGATGGCAGACTCCGGGTGTGGTGACAACCCCACAGGGCAATGAATCTCGCATGCCTACAGTGCAGGCCAGTGGTGGCTTGATAATGTGGGGTACTTTCAGCTGGCACGTCGTATTAGGACCCCTCATACGTATGCAAACTGCTCTGACTGGTGGAGGCTACGTAACCATCCTTGGGGATCATTTCATGCAACTACTCCGACAGGTGCAACCTCTTTCAATACGATGATGCACCACAGTACATGTCCATAGTTGCCCGATTATGGCTGGAGGAACATTCCACGAAATTTGGCATCCTGACTTGGCCCCCTTGTTCGCCAGATTTAAACACTGTCAAACACATTTGGGATGATGTTCAATGTGCTATCAATGACAGGAATCCTCCACCGGCGAATATTACAGAATTGTGGGATGCTCTTCAGGATGCATGCCGTATTAGAGAGGTATCACAGTTTTTTGGCACTTCAGTTTAAAGGCCCTACACTAAATTACTAGACATGAATCCTAAAATCTCATAATTTTTCACGAAATGTTATAAGTAGCATATGGACTTTTTTTCATATTTATATTTTCATAAGAACTGGAATTAGGAGTACCTATACCCAGCACAACAGCAGCAGTCAATTTGACTGTAACAGAAATTTCATTCAGAATTCCAGTGACAGGAGATTTGACGTTGATACATCATGACACTAACTTCTGAGAAATGTTTACATACATAGTTTTCAGCTTTTATTTATGTATAAACCAGGATAGCAGTAGCTTATATTTATAAAACAACCAGAATGAAGAAGTTTATAACTTATTTTGCCCACAGATTTCGGATACATAGGAGATTTTTCTTATGCTGAAGCATTTTATATGTATGGGGAAAGGTGTTTACATTACATGCACTAAGGAGCTAAGCTATTTGAGGCTAGGCAAAACCGCTTGGTTCCTACTGGGAACATGTCTTGGATACCATGGCTTTACTATCAAGGAAGCTCAAAGTAAAACTGGCGAGGAATGAACTAGAGGTTAAGGACTAGTAGAATTAGATTTGAGTAGTGTAGGAGTTTCAAACCAGAATTGAAATGAATCTGAAAGAAAAAAAAAGTGAAATTAGGGTATTATACTTTCCAGCTGCATAATCCCCAGCAAAACACAAGATCACTATGGGAAATTTTGAGTGTAAGTTCTAATTCCCAAGGAATAAAATTACAACAAAATATTTTCCAAGAAGTCACCGGCCAGAAACCTACAACTGAATTTTTTTTTTTTTTTCTGGGGGTTAACGATCACCGTAAACAACTCAATGAGCTATACACAGTCACTTATCTCTAATTTAAGGTCACTGGTTTCAGGGAAGAGAGAGAGAGTCACTGCCATAAGACAAGCACACCATCCATGCCTCACCCAAGATTTGAACCTCGACCCATCTCAGACGAATGATTAGAAGCCAATGCTTCGTATCATTTAGACGGGGGGGGGCACACGTATTAAACATTGCATTACAGCCAACAATATAATAGAGAGTAGGAACTTATTTATTGATTAATCAATTTTATGACACATAAAAAAATGTACATGCAGAATAAAGATTGCAGGAAACATAAAACTGAGATGAAGTCATTTTGAACTAGATGCATTTAGCATAATATTACACGCACAGAGAATATATTGTACAAAAGGCACTGAAGCATATGATATGTAGTCAATCATGTCCAGCACATAAAACTTATGAAATTATGTCGAACAACCATTTTTGTGAAATTATGATACTTCTCGTGTACTGAACTACATTCAACAAGGTCCAAATACCGACATACAAATTTACTCTAGTTGCCCTATGCTGCTATAAACTTGAAAAAACCTTATGATTGACGAATAACATTTTATATCAAAAGCTCAGTGTAGGTGTACACATTACACAACAAAACTGGAGTAACCTTATGACTGATGAATAACATTTTATATCAAAAGCTCAGTGTAGGTGTACACATTACACAACAAAACTGGAGTAACCTTATGACTGATGAATAACATTTTCCACCGCTTTAAATAAAAAAGAAAATTCAGAATTAAATTTCTCTCTCTCTCCCCCCCCCTTTACACCACTTACATTAGTTGAATGGAAAGCAGCAAACAGAACAAGTAAAGTTGGTATTATAAACTGTTTACAAAAGGAAGTGCGTCCATCAGCAATGAAACACTGTTTACCCCTACATATACCTTTTGCGATGAAACATGGGGAAATGGTTTTTGATTATTTATCATGGCTAGACAAATAAATAAAGATGTTCTTCTAAGCATGAATTTAGATATCATCTTCCTGACAGTATTGCCTTTTTAACAGCATGAAATCTAGAGTGATGGCATAAACCAAATTGCAAATATTTGACACACATGCATTGCACTGTTAGTCATTCCAAGTGAGAGAGTTTTACAATGTACTGAACCTAGCAACTAAATATGCAGTGGTAATGTTCAAGACAAAGAGTGAACACAAATCAGTCGCAGGAACTATGTTCAGAAGTTAGCAGAATTACGACAAGGGCAGACTAAGGAGAGACCAACAATAAGTAATCCACAAGCACTACCTATTTATGAAAGAGAATAATGTAAACATACATAAGGCAGGTATAATCAGTTGAATACATCAAAATGCAAAAATAAAATTGTGGATAGGTATAATCTTTGTAAAAAACCAACCTATAGAAAATGTGTAATGAAATAATGAGATGCTGCACTTCTTGCTTCATAATGGCAAAAAAACATAATTTCATGAAAGCTACAAGCACGCAAATCTATAATTTTCCTGAATGTTTTAGGTGCATATGTACATATTATATATCCATCTTGTATCATTCTGGAACTTTATAATTAATAATGATCTTGATGTTGTAAATCATATATTATATAATATAAGCATTTGTATAATAATAATTATTATTATATAAATATTTAACACTACCACAGTTTTTGTAATACACAACTTGTGAAGAACATTTCCTTAATTCTTGCATCAATAACTTTAATAAATGAGTTTTTCAATGTCAATTTCCTTTTTATAATTTTGGTAGACACTACAAAAAACTTTGTTACAAAGCATCCTGTGTGCAGAATTTTGAGAGAAAATTTAACATTTCTTAAAAATAGTTAAAATAGGCAACTGTTGCAGTAAGGTTTGCAAAATTTTTTCACAGTTCTGCTAAAGGTGTGTTTAGAAGATAAACTTACATTTTCAGAGTTATTTCTAAATTTAAATGAAATGGCACTTCATACCAATATGCTGGAAAGATCTTATATTGGATGCATCTGAAACTAGCAAAATTTCTTGAATGCTCTAGAATCTTCAATCAAAATGGTTTCTTAATCATAATAAAAAAAACAGAAACAATGGTGTGCACACTGCACATCTGAAATCAAGAGTTCTTATGTCTAACAATAGTTGGAGTAACTTGCAAAACCCTTCCTTCTCTAAGACATAATATAACGATAAGAACGCTGCTGAAATCTTATGTGGAATGAATAACTGTTTTGAAAGCTTCTAACCTAAAAGGTACTTCAAGGTACTTAAGTTTTGTGATTAGTAGTTTTCTAAAAGATTTCCTAGCACACATGCAGGTAAATTTACGTTTCCTGATGCACAATGAAAATATTATTTTTCACATCTGCCTTGTAGTAGCAGAAAGATTGCAGTAAATGCAAATATGTATGTATGCCATCCAGTAGAATATTTTGTGATGGAAAAAGCTGAGACATGTATAGAAATTTTTGATGATGGTTACAAAAATGACAAGCAGAAGTGCTGGCACATACCTGCCAGTTTTCAGAAACCGAAATCCGTAAAAAAAAAAAAAAAAAAATCGATATGTTCGATAAAAATTTTAATCGATATATTCAATGAAATTACTTGTCACACATATTGATTAAATGTACTGAACATATCGATTAAAAAATGATATGTTACCTAAACAAGTATCAACTTTTAATTGATATGACTACAGATGTTTGAATTTATCAGCACGTTTATTTCGATTAAAATAGAATCTATACATAATTTCACATTATTATGCTATCGTTATGATCTATAGAGATAAAAATTTCTTTTTATGGAAGTTTGCATCTCAAGGGAAGGATGTTCCACCCTTTGACCCCCAAATCCAATAGGATCGTATCCCACGTCATCACGGAACAAACTAAAATGTTTTCAAAAGCGAACCATGTTCATGCTAGGATTATCTTACAGAGAAACGGACGATGAGAAAGTCAAATGAAATAAATGAGTGACTGAGGGACACTAATTGGTAAATTATGTTCAACTAAAAATGAAGTGAATAAACACTTTGCACTAATTGCATCCAGTTTATATATAACTTTTAACAAAGCAAGTTAATTTCATATTTTTTTTTCTCCATGCAGTCAACATTAGATTTATGCTTGGCGCAATATGATTAGTAATATCATTCCTTTCACCACGCGAAACACTGAAATTACATCGACACATAGAGCAAAATGCATATATTTCATTTTTTGAAGATTTTGCAATACACAGGAAACTCTGCAGAATATGCATCACAGAAAGTTTTATAGTACCCCCCTCTTTATATTGCTGCTCATAGTGAATCACTAACACTAAATTTATTGACACTTGAAAAAAAAATGCAAGTAAAACTGCTATAGTAAAACAGTAACAGTTTAAAGAGATGCAATTTGCAGAGGAAAAAAATAGTACTGCGACATATTAATTTGGTTGAATCAAGCCAAGATATTTTTATGCACGTTATCGAGAGACGAACGAAGGACGGCTGGAAAGCGTACAAACTTACTAACGGACGAGCAAAATAAATCATTGCTAGAGAAGCACTGGCTCGAATGAACATTGGACTTACTTTTTTTTTCTTTTAACTTCTTCTTATAGTAGCATTCTTTCATTAGGTCAAATTTATTACCAGAGAAGAAGTTACGAAACCATGCCCCAATGCATTCTTAATTTCACAAAACTGATAGCTTTTGCTTAATTTTGTCATGTTGGGTATCGATCTGGGTTTAAAAATTACGCAGATTTAAAAATCTGCTTGAATTTTTTTTATACAATAACTACGTTCTGAGATCGCATTTCGAACTGGGAGTAGTAAAGACATGTGCTAACAAAACCTAACACGTGGGGGAAAACTGCGGCAAATGTTTCCACATAAACACATTACGAATAAGCTTATTATAATAACTGAAAAGTTACTTGTAACTTACATCGGCGCTTTATTTTGAAATGGATTAAGTTTAACAAAAAAAGTTTTAATAGCGGATGCAAAATCATCAGAAAAAGGAAAATAAATCTTGAGAAATCACCAAATCAGTAAAATTAACATTTTGCCTGTAAAACAAGTCCCATTTCCGTAAATTTAAATTTTACGGGTAAATCGTAAAACCTGGCAGGTATGCTGGCATCAGTAAAACCTGGCAGGTATTTGTTTCAAATGCAAACAATGAAATCATTCTGGCATATGAGGTATGCAGCAGGAAGTCAATTATATTTTTAAAACTCCACCTGAATTTAAAAAAATACACTCACAGACAATAAAATTTGCACACCTAGAAGAAAACATGCTACAACTGCAAAACTTTGCAAACAGCTAGAGTGCGTGCTGGTGTGCAAATGATTCGTGTTTGGTGTGAGTGAGCATGACCGCACACCCTGTGGTGGTGCTGCAAGCACAAACTGGCAGCCTTATACACCGGTGTGTAGTCGATGCCCCATGAAAGCGAAAAGCACCGGGCGACGCAAGTAAGAGTACAGAGTGACAAGAATGCCGGGTAGATGCCAGAGACGTCGATTTACACAACTTACAGACTTTGGGAGAGGCCTGATCATTGGGCTGAAAACCGCAGGGTGGTCGGCACGCCATATAGTCCGCAACATGGATAATCCAGACCATACTGTCTGACTCTGTTGGGAGCAGTGGACACATGACGGCACTGCCAGTGGAGTGGCTCCAGACAGCCCAGGAGGACCACCAGTAGAGAGGAGCGACAGATCGTGCGCCAGGCACAAACAGATCGCACGAGGATCCGGTCCACTATACAAGCAGATGTAGCAGCCCCTGTATGCTTACAAATCATTCCCGAAACCTTGAGGAAGCGAATCTGCATCCCAGTGCCCCTTACGTGTACTGCCATTAACACCGGAACATCGCCGGCTCTGTGTGCAGTGGTGCCAGGCCGGAGCGACGCGTGGTGTTTAGCGATGAGTGCCTCTTTGTTTTGGGGACAGATGATCATCGTTTCCAGGTGTGGAAGTCCCCGAGTCAACGGCACAATCCCAAGCTTGCTATCGAGCGCCACACCTTTCCCACTGCAGGCATTATGGTCTGGGGAGCCATTGCCTATGATAGCTGATCAGCTCTAGTGGTGATACGTGGATCGTTGACAGGCCAGCAGTATATGGATGAGATCCTACGGCCCCATGTGCTCCCATTCCTGGCCAAGATTCTAAGTGGGCCATACCAGCAGGATAATGCCCACCTGCACATAGCTCTGGTTGCCCAGGACTGCATACGTCATGTCCAAACACTTCCATGGCCTTTCCGCTCCCCGGACATGTCCCCTATGTTTTTGCCACCATGTGTATCATCCATCTATATAATTACTTCCATAAAATTTCAGTTCAATCCAATGCTTCCTTCTTGGTGCGCAAATTTCATTGTCCGCGAGTGTATATATACTTCTTCTTTGGAAGTTCGATGTCATGGCAATATCAAAATAAATAAATAAATAAAAAAGAAAAAAATAGGCTAATGTGAAGAACACTGAAAAAATTTTCTATTAAAATTTCTTTAAAGTACTGCAATGAAACTTTTCAGACACTGAAGTAACACAAAACTGATGGCAAAGAAAGTCAATGCTGTTCTTTGTTTCAGGAGGAACCTCAATGATCAACTGAGGTTAATCCATCACTATATCTGTACTTTAACAGTGAGTACAAACACAATGCACACTAAATTCTGAACTATTGCCATACAATATGGAAAAAAATCAGGTTTAAAACTTCATCACATTTACTCCCTACCTACCCATACACAGTTCCAATAGGTTGATTATCACCAAGGTATGACTGGAATAACACACAACATATCAGCTAAGTAACTAGCATAAAGAAGTACATTAAAAGCACAGCAAAAGAATGGGAAACAAGAAAGAAAATATTTTACACAGGCATCTTACAAAAAAACTGAGTCAAAATATGTGTACAACTTAGTTTATTGCTTTGAGATGGAGGAAATACTGAGTGTGACAAAGACATTACTTATCTGAATTCTTACTTTACATCACTAACAGCATTGTATTATTGGTTTTTAATACTGAAAAGCATGATTATTGGACAAGTCACACTAGCTGTGAGTGCTTTACTACAAAATGCATTAAAATATAGCAACATAGCAAGTTCTGTGTCTTGAAACATTAAATCTAAAGTGAAATACTGAAGCACAGTACATATCATCATTGTCAACCACTATCAATCCACTGTTAGACGAAGGTCTCTCCAAGTTTCCTCCACAACAGTCTGTCTTGTGCCAGTCTCCTCCATGTCACTCCCGCATATTTTCGAATTTCATCCACCCATGATGATATGTACTGTGCTTCATATACATACATATATATACACACACATTTACTAGTCTAAAGATAAATGAAATGTCCATAACATATGTTCTGCATTTAAGTTTGGTTAGATAAAAACTATACTAAGGACAAAATTTATAATTTTTATAAAGCAAATTATTTGAATTTCGTCACTATGAATTTTGTAATAGGAATTCAAGCAGTTCACTTAACATTTGATGAAAATACAAACAAAAGCAGAATTAGTAGTGATTTTTATTTATTTTTATTTACTCATTTATTTACTTTCCAGAATAATTTTGCATAAAATGCTTAGGCTTGATAAGAGAAATACACAGACTGAAAACACAGCTGCGTAAGCATTTGCTATGGAGATGAAACCTTAAGTTTCTTACTGATTTTAATCCCTGTGTTGATAAGACAACTGACTTGGGAGGTGAAGGTGCACATTATATGACAGTCATAATCATTGCCAGATGACTTAGCCAGTGCGCCATATTGAATTAAGCCAAACAAGTGCTGATACCAGAACTGAAGCTTGTGTGTGACATGCATGGTTGTGATTCTATTAACTAAATGCATTTTAAACTGAATGGACAAATTACACTACTGTTTGTGAAAATTGCAACACCAAGAAAGAATCGCGAAAATTCAAATTAAATTTATATCACAGGTTTTTCGTTTTACAGACGATAACTGATTACATTTGCAGAGCTCTACAAGATTTTTTGCTTCAAAACTCAGTATTGTGTGAAGCCACCCTGAGCAACAATAACAGGCTCTACACAGCACGGCATTGAAGAGGTTTTTGATATCGTCCTGCGAAAGAGCCTGCCAGGATGCTTCTATACGAGACCAGTTTATTTGTGTCAATGTGGAGGCGCTTGACGGGCCAGTCACTTAGCTACCATATCCCAGACATGTTCAATCGGGGACATATCCAGTGAACATGCAGGCCAGGGAAGAAGTCATATCTGTCGTGCATGGAAGAGATCTTGGACAATCTGGGCCACAAGTGGCCGAGCATTGTCCTGCTGAAATATAGCTCCAGGACAACTCTGAAGGAAGGGTATCACCTCTACCTCTAAAACATTCCTGATGTATCACTGGCTGTTGAGAGTTCCCTCAATTTATATCAGGTGAGATCACAAATTGAACCCAATGGCACCCCAAACCATGACACTTGGTGTTTGGCTGGTATGACACTGCAAAATGCACACTGTAAGGTGCCATTCACTACAATGTCTTCCAACACGTATGCAACCATCATGGCGTATCAAGTTGAATTGTGACATCAAAAAACATGACCTGTTGCCAAGCAGTGTGCCAATGTTTATGTTTGAAACCCCATTGCAGCCTGAGGCATCTGTGGTTGAGAGTCAAGGAATGCACAGCAATGGGCTGCTAGTGATCAGTCCTCTGTTAAGCAGACTACATCAAACTGTGCTGGAGGACAAAGCTTGACGTATGACAGAGCTCCACTGCTGCCCTAACACCATGGATGTTGCTGTGAGATCAGCCATGCCATGTGGTAGAGATGTCCGTCATCCAGTGCAGTCATGCAATTTTGTGACCCACTTCCCAGATTTCTGTGCATCCGAGCCTCATCTGCCCACTGACGCCACGTTTGCATCACTGTACTGGTGTTTCGTCCCGTACGAGCGGCAATTTCGGAGTAGGGAAATCTAGCTTTTCTCATCCCAACAATCTTTCCTCGCTGAAAGTCCGGCAGGTGTTCATAATGAGACCTTCTTCGTTGACTGGGCATGGTGAGGCACAAGAAACACCCTTTGGACTGAATGTTGGATCTTCACTGATTGCAACATGTCATTTGAGCCAGCTCTTTATTCCAAAACTGGACAGTTTAGAGGGCGTTGCTCCAAAACCGCATGCTCATTTTCCCTGTCATTTTAGTCATTTCCATGCCCCAACCTGTTGTACATATCCTGTAAGTTTCAAGCTAATACCAGCAGTCCTTCATGGTGTTGCAATTCTTACAAATAGTAGTGGATTATGCATACCTACCTAATAACATGTTGCTCCACTTTTTTGCTCTCACAACAGCAGCCAGACATCTTAGTAAGGACCCAATGAAGTGTTGAAAATACAGAGGTGGTATTGCCACCCATGAAGCGAGAAATGTCTGTTGTACAGCATCCACAGCTACCAGTGGGAGGTGGCGTGCTTGGACAGATCTTTTCCATCCGTCCCATAAATTCTCAATGGGATTGAGGGGGCTATTCAAGTGTGGTAAACTCACTTCAATGCTCCTGAAGCCAACTGGTCACCACTCGGAAAGTACGCAGGATAGCATCCTGTTGAAAGAGACAGCATCGTGGTGCAGAAACAGAATATTTATAAACAGGTGTAGATGGTCAGCGAGGATGTTCATATAACATGTGCTGGTGACAGGTCTTGACAGGTATAAGGAGTCCCAAGGAAGCCCATGTAAATGCACCCCAAACTGTTGTGCTGTCTCTACCTATCTGAATGACCTCAACTTGGCAAGCTGGGTCCATCGCTTCACATGGTTTATGTCACTCTCTCTCTCTCTCTCTCTTTATCTCACACACTCACGTTTCCAGCCCTCTGCACTCCAGTTGCAATAGGCCTTTGCAAATTCCAGCTTAATATTTCAGTGCCTTGCAGTCAACAAGGGACACAATGTGGACATCGAGTGGAATGGCCTGTTTTTTCCATGGCAGAACAGACAGATTTTGCATACAAGCTTATGGACATGCCCTCATTAAATTCCGATATCTGCTCCATCATAGCCATGCAATTCCTTGTAACAGTGTGGGACCGTCTGGGCTCACCTTAAGAGCCAACTGCGCATTTATGACATTTTCCTCATTGGTTGGAAATTTTGCGGTATTTCATGTAATTTTAGCATGCGTGTGCGACAGTCTGATGTGGAAACCGCAAAAGTTCTGCAGTTGCAGTGACTGAACAACCGGCCTTCCTTGCAGCTACTATATACACTATATACCACAAAGTAATTGGACACCCCTGCAATCGACGATATCTGCGGTCCCGATACATGCCACGGCCGCCACTGTTAAATATTGTGTGGGAAACAACAACGCAACCAGTCGCATGCAAGATGCCACGCAGTTCAGAGCTCTCTGATTTCGAGAAAGGTGTAATCGCCGGGTATCACAGAAATGGCCGATCCATACATGACATATCCAGCGAGTTCAAGTGCCCAAAATCGACAGTGGCCTACGTGATTGGCAAGTGGAAGATGAGAGGTGACTGTCGAAATATGCCCCGACCCGGCAGACCCACAAAACTGGGAGTTAGAGACCGACGGGTGCTGGCCAGAGAAATTCGGAAGAACCGCACCAAATCGATGGGCCACATCAGCAAGGAGTTTCAACAGGCATCCGGGAGTGTTCTTTCGATTAATACTATCCGTAAGGAAGCCCATCTGCTCGGTTATCATGGACGTGCTGCCGCCCACAAGCCTTTGATCACCAAGTCCAATAGCGCTGATCGGCTAACGTGGTGCAAAGAACGTCGACAGTGGAAACAGGTTTTTGGAGCGACGAATCAAGGTTCACCCTCTACTGTTCAGATGGCAGGGTCTGGGTTTGGCGTCTGCCTGGAGAACGCTTCCTGCCAGAATGTATTGTGCCAACTGTGAAGTTCGGCAGCAGTGGAATTATGCTATGGGGGTGTTTCTCCTGGTATGGCACGGGACCCTTGGTCGCAATTCCTGGTAGACTCAACGCCAAGACCTACTGCACCAATTTGGATGACCATGCGTTTCCTACGTTGTGGAAGTTTTATGGGGTGGACCCATGTTACTTTCAGCATGACAATGCCACCTGTCATGTTGCGAGGTCCACCATGGCTTGGTATGGTGACAATGGGGTTAATCGAATGGACTGGCCTGCGCAGAGCCTGGACCTTAACCCTATCGAGCACCTCTGGGATGAGTTGAAGCGTCGACTTAAGGGGTGCTCCCACCGTCCGAAATCGGTGAAGGAACTGACCTGTCTTCTCCAAGTCAAGTGGAAGAAAATACCGCTAGCCGTCGTACAACGCCTGGTTGAGAGTATGCCCCAGAGGGTCGCAGCTGTAATCGCCGCTCGTGGAGGCTCCAACTATTGATATTGAAGGTGAATAAACTTTGTTTTCCTTTGCTATCACAGGTGTCCAATTACTTGTTGGTAGATAGTGTAGCTATGGTTGAACTTGCTTACGCTGCTGCCTTTACACACAATTATTATGTGACTGGTAGAACTTGGTTACGTTGCTGCCATTACGTGCAATTATTCCATGACTGGTTTCCAAGCTGTGGAGACCTGCTCTATTTATAGGAATAACCAGTTTCAGCATCCCACATGACTGGGTGCAATACTTCTGCTTTGCACATTGTTATTAGAGTGTATATAATCATTTGTCCATTCAGTGTATGAAAAAATGAGTCTTACACATTTATTCAAACACACACAATTCCAGGCATACTTTCATTAGAGAATGTGATAGCAAGCATTACAGATGTTGCACATGTGACGGAGTGTATTATCAATACAACCAAGAGAAAAATGTAATGCCTTTACATTAAAAACTAAATAAACTTCATCAGTTTTCCTAATAGAGCAGTTTACAAGTCAGTAGAAAAAGACCCAAACAATACTTCTCAAAATGTTGAAGCTCAGTCCATCCCACAGCATAGCATTGACTATATATTTGTGTAACCTGCTAATCAGACATGTTTTCATCTCAAATGCACACTGTTGGACACAATGCTCCTGTTTCCACAATCAGCAGTATTTTCTCCTTAGTAGTAAAATAGTGCATGGCTATCGTGTAGTAATTCAAATGCCATTATCAGAAAAAAGGTGCCATATTTTTATTGTTTTCAATGTAGCCAACTCTTCAGAAAACTTACAAATTATATCGCCCTGCAGGGGAATTAAACCTGCATCTTCCAATTCCCATCGAGTATGCTACCATTATTACACTGCCCAGGACAATGATGTTCCAAGCAATCAAAGCAAACCAGATGTTCTCTGAAACACCGGAACGTGTGACCTACATCCATACCTGAATGAGAAATGGCCATTGATGCTATGTGGAAGCATCAAATTGTTTCGACCAGCACAAATCTAAACGGCATTCAGTTTTCTAAGCTGTATCTGCTTTATTTCAGTTGCAGCATTGAATTGTCATGGGTGGTGTAACAGTAGAATGCTTGAATGGAAATTGGGAGAAGTGGGGTTGATTTCCACTCTGGTACAATGCAATTTTCAACTTTTCTGAAGAGGTGGCTACATGGGAAACAGTGAAACTATGGCACATTTGTATATGCCTTCCATGCACTTGTGAAGAATAATTTCTTCAGGGGATTTGTTTCCCATTGATATCTAAGCCGTAGTAATTCGCTTCAAGAGATAAAAAACTATCACAGATATTTTTCAGCTGGAGATTCATGTTTCTCTAGGTGAAAAATACTAATAATTATTTTAAGTTTTTTGTATTTTCTTTGTCGTCCTCTCCACTTCTCTTAAAATTTAACCAATCTACTGTTTCTTGTGGACGTCTTTGATCAACCTGTTTGTCAATCACATTATAACTTGAAGGCTTGCATTTCTTATTCACGATGATACTGTCACCATAATAAATGGGATTTCTGACATTGTCTCCATCTTTTCTCAAATTTAAATGAGATACTATTTTTTTTTTTTTTATTTTGATGACTACTTAATGTGCACTGAAAATATGCATCTTCTTCTCTCATACAATACTATGGAAAGAAACAAAATGTTTAAAAACATGAAGTCAGATGTCTGAAGCACTTGGGTTTCTAAACTCACTCTAATGTTACGCATTTCACAGCAGATCAGTATGCCCCATATTTTCTCTTTTGGTGTCACACTGTAATTATTACTCTTTTTGCACTGTCAGCTGTAACAGAGACCCTCACGATTTCTTGGTGAAGAAAAACCACCTCATACCGGTGTACCACTATGGTGGCCAGCAATGACATCAAAAAAAAAAAAAAAAAAGTTTCCCCTCGAAGGCATAACCTGAACATGATACTGACACAGCTAAGTGGAATTCCCCTTCATGCATGGCAAACCATTAACTAAAACCTTAAGTAACAAATACTCCAGATTTGATACTACAAATGAAAATATGAGATGGAGAGAAACCACTTGAGCTGTTGAGAAACCACTAGGTAAGTAAAAAATCAAGCTTGGTATTATCTCCCAATATTGATCTTGCAAATAGATTATGACCTATTCATCTTAACAAAATATCTCCTGAAATCAGTTTAAACAGTACTGATTTGATATCAGGACTTAAGATAAGAAGAAATATAATTTCATGTAAAGTTTACACAACCACCTGCATGCTGCAACTGACTTCAGCATGTGCTTTGTGGCTGTGTGTTAGGTGGTGTGTTGATGGTTAAATCCTATTGCCAACTATCCTGTTCACAGTTTTCCAGGGTTTGGGCATAAATGCACCATGAATATGGGGACAGATCCCTAAAACTGGCCCTGGACATGTTGAGTAATTTCTGGCAGTTGCCCCTAACCAAAGGAAAATGGTTGGCATGTGCATGGGCATGTGGCTGTCAAACTCCTGCCCAATCATATGTGAAGAAAGGAAGCCTCATATGTATGTATATCTGCTACAGAAACCCAACTGGAAGTGGGATTTTTTTTTTTTTTTTTTTTTGATTGGAGGTTTAACGACCACCGTGAGCAACTCAATGGGCTATAAGCAGTCACCCGTCCCTAATTTAGGGTCACTGGTTCCAGGGAAGGGAGAGAGCCAGTGCCGTAAGACAAACACAACATCCATGCCTCACCGGGATTCGAACCCGGACCCCTTACGGACGAATGATCAGAGGCCAGCGCTTAGACCACTGCGCCACCGGGGTGGCAAAGTGGGATCCATCTGAGGGAAAGAAGGAGACAAGATTAAACATGCACAGATATTTTTAGAGATACAATTGCTTAAGATTTCAATTAAAACATTGTGAACTTATCAGACTACACACCTACATAACCTGATAAGATTCATGTAGAAGTTGTGGGAATACACTGACAAACATGATGGGGGGGGGGGGATAACTAGCAGACAACATCAAGCACAGAGGTCACAGGAAGACAAAATCAATAAAACTGGGTAAGTGCAAGAACATTCTTTGAAACCATATGGCAAAATAATCACAGCTGCACAATATGTGAGATGGATGTAAGGCATAATAAACCCACCTCTATCACAAATTGACAAATCTAGTGGCTTCTTAAAAGCAGTAAAGAAATCTGTTTACTACCACCAGAGTCATTATGAACAAGTGCACAAAGGTTGTAACTACAAAAGTGGAAATATAGTAAATCTGAAGATTGTGTTGATGTTAATATCACTAAAAAATGTCAGAGGAACTGTTTTTATGGTGGCATCCTAAATCAAGATTTGACAGACCAGAACTGCTTTTAACTCTGATACTGCTAAACATATATATATGGTCCAAGTTCCTAAACAAAACACACTTACTACTGCAATCTCAAAAGAAAAGAAGAGTTGAACTCACAGTTGATGTCTGATGGAACGATAAGGTGATTAGTACTACAATGGAAATTGCAAAAGCATGCTGGCCTCTGCAAATCATCTGCCTTGGCGCCAGGTCTTTTTTATTGAGATCAAAGTACTTTTATTGAAATACAAAGAGCCGAACTACTCTGCAACAGCTACTCTTTGCATCTGGTTCTCACGCCCATATCAATGCACCATAACTTTGGTGAAGATTTCTTAGGTGTAAAAAACCAATGGTTACATCACGAGCTAGTAGTAATGCAAATGTTCTGATCCACAAGTTTTGCAGTTTGCCCATCCATACTGACACATTGCCAGCATGTCACGAAGCAAGAGTTATATGTACATGATATGATAAATCACACACACACATTGAAAAATTACATTGGTCTAGCAATCTTAATGACTACTTAACTGTAATGCCATTGTGAAAATTAGAAATATACAAATCTGTGTATGTCTCAATATGCAAGGTATCTGCACACAAATTAAAGCTAAAGAATTTTAATTTAATTATAAGTACTTTTACTTAAAAAAATATTCAAACTTTACAGCTAATTTTTGGATTATAAATTTTATTTCTTTCATTATGCCAGTTGCAGTTATGTTTAAAATGGCCATTTCTAAGAAAGCATAACAATAGGTTGGCCAATGGTGATTCTTCTCAATTTCAGATCTTTTAGCTTCCATTTATAACATTTGATTATCTATTTCAAACTATGTCTCCATGGAATTAGATTGCCTGCTTACTAATGAATTCCAGTTATGTCTCTCCCTCTCTTTTAAACATGTCGATTCAATCCAGTGATATCTGACATGTTTAACAGCTGACTTACGTTCTTTCAAACAGGTTTTCATCTGTCTTTCTAACATAAGCAAGTTTACATATGCAGTCTATTTCTTCTTGCAGCATTTTATTTCATTTTTCCAGTCTTTAATTTCTGGATGATATCACTTTATTTTATTAGCAAGACTTGCAGCTAATCTACTATTGAATTTTTTTATAATGTTTTAGAACTTTTCAAAGAGCCCTATGGAAATTTTTCTTAGAGAAATTTTTAAATCTTCTTTTTGATAAAAAGCTTATTAATCACAATAAAGGATATTCCACATGAACATTGCCATAATCACTAAATTCAAAAATAAAAAATCTTACATCACTACCAGGAAAAAATGATATCATAACTTTCATTTGTGGCACATTGGCTCACTGCAAAATTATTTCAAAAAATAATACAGGCGATAAATGTTATGGGTTAATGCTCATTCCCCTATGGAAAGCAACTCCCTCACAATATCTCAAAATATGGGCTGCCAAATGCTGGGTGATAATGTAGCATGACAACACTTCAGCATATCAGTCTTTTCTCTGTGTAGTAACAACTGACCAAACATGATTTGGAGGTGCTTCTTTTATCCTTTATACTCACCTCTATTCACTATATGTGGTTTTCTACATAACATTTTCCAGCACCTTCAGAGGTTGCTTTGCAGGAGGTGGCACACATAAGCTTCCAAAAATGTTTCAAAGAACTCTAAGCATACTAGCAGAAGTATGTAGTTGTTAGGGGACAGCATTACTGAAGCAATTATGTTCAAATACCCCTCAGAGCACAATAATAATGCATATTAAGTTGCCATGCATGGCTGTGTCACATAGCTTATAACTTCACTTTCTTAATGCTTTTGCATATACTCCTGAAATTCTATTACTTTCGAGCTCATCTTTTTCTGTTTTTGTCAAGGCAATCTGCCTGATCCCTCATTCTAAATTGCAATAATCTACACTGTTATAGCATTCTCAGCTGTAATGACCCACCCAAGATTCGCATACAGTTGAACTGAACTTTTGGGGGACTCGGTGCTCTTGTTTTGTTTTAGCTTGCTCCCCAGTGCATCCAGAATATAATATAAACTCTAACATTCTGAAGCTGCTTTGTACATTTGTACAAACTGAGATGAAAAGGATTACCTTTCAACCTAAAAGAAAAGAATTCCAAGATAAAGTAAAACAATAAGGGGGAAAAGAACAAACAAAAAATAAACATCATCCAATATACATAGACCACGGAGTTCCCAAACTAATATCATTATCATTTTAAGATACCACGTAAAAAATAATATCAGTATGAAACAGAGAAGTACTTAAAATGTTTAACTGCGAATAATGAACAGTTATAATTTATACAGACACTAAAATAATAAAAAATGCTAATTACCAATGATCATATTTGTGAATGTTAATATAACAAATATCGTTTTTCACACTAAAATGGAGTTGTTATTTCAGTCTCTTAGTCAGACAAGTGTGCTTGTTTGTTTTGACATAATACCTCAAAACATAGAAGAATTTTGGATACAGCAACAAGCATTTCCTTTTTCACACTTGTTTCTGAGCAATACTTCAACTTGATTACTGCTAATGCAGAAAATCCTGTTCCACAAGTGTAGGAAGTGGTGAATAATATTAAAACTCCAAGGGTTTTGATGCAGATAAGTGGACATTCCCTCTTTAAAGAGTTCCAAAATCCAGGTAATGAGATAGTACAAATTGTGGCTTGCAACATGGAATCTGAGGAAAGATCAATTAGCTATTCCTCTTCTTGACTTGTGAAGCTTAGTGGCAGATGTGTGTTGTTTTTGATCAGAAGTGTTGATTATTAAAGTCCTCAGGAAAGCATTTCTGAAAGTGTGATTTCATTACTGTCAAATGATCTGTAAACAAACATTTCACATCAAATAGCAGATGAACCTCATTCTCTTCCAAAAATGTTTTCAAGAGAGGAAAACCGTCAGTTCTTTCATTTTCTTCCTCAGATCCAGTTTTATTTTTTTTAAATGCATTGATTTTATCAATCAGTAAGTTCAAGTATGTGGGTCTCCTTACCTTGCAATGCTGTACAAGGCAAGTTTAACTTCTCAAAATGTCCCAAAGGTATGCAAGTTTAATAAGGAAGTTACAGCCAATGAAATGTTTAGTTTTAGTGTGATTTTCTTCTGCCAGATAATCAGATAATAATACAGATCATTTCTCAATTCTTAAACATGAGCAAGCACTTGTCCATGGACAGCCATTGAGTTATGTAGTAGTACAATAGAACATGGATGTAAGGTCAGGTGATGCGTAACATCACAGCCTCTCCTTGACAAATGTCAACCCCGCCTTCTCGTGGTGCATCCTGTTCCCACTAAAGGGGCTCTGACGACCGCAAATAGCGGTATAACTATACCATCGGGATCAGAGGAAATGCTATCCCACACTCACCAACCCGCTTGGCCAGCGTGGTGAGTTATGGCCAAACACCTCCAAAATGACTCTACAACTTAAATCTTGGCCCGCAGTCTCCGGCAGCTGGAATGTACCTGGCCAAGGCAGCGGCCAGTGCGACATGAAGGCAGAGGGTGCTAAGAATCTCGGAGGACCGGACTAGGCTGTCATTTGATGCTGACCTTGGCTACCTACAACGGACGCTCCCTATCTTCTGATTCAAGGCTTCTTGAATTGGAAGAGGAACTACAAAGGATCAAGTGGGACATCGTCGGGCTAAGTGAGGTAAGGAGAAAAGGAGAAGATCTCATTGAACTGAAAAGTGGACATCTATTCTATTATCGTGGGACAGATACTGGCAGAACTAGTGGTGTTGGATTTATAATAAACAAGAAACTGAAGGATAAAGTGGTAGAAGTTGAAAGTTCCTCTGACAGAGCTGCACGACTCGTTATCCAACTATCGAGAAGATACCAGGCTCAGATTATTCAAACTTATGCACCCACCACAAGTCATCCTGAAGAAGAAATTGAAGAATTTTATGAGGAAATTCGTCATCTAAATAATAAAGGTAAGCAGCACTTGAAGATAATTATGGGAGATTTCAATGCAAAAATAGGGCACCGGCAACAGAATGAAACTTCAGTAGGTAAATTCGGTCACGGCAACAGAAACCAGCGTGGAAATACTCTCGTTGAGTTTGCAGAGGCAGAAGGATTTTTCATCTTGAATTCCTTTTTCAAGAAAAAGCCACACAGGAAATGGACATGGAGACATCCAATTGGGACGACAAGTGAAATTGATTTTATTATGTGTAACAAAAAATTCGCCATCGAAAGACTGCAGTGTGCTGAACAAGTTCAACACAGGTAGTGACCATAGATTGGTGAGATGTAAGATGCACCTCAACACTAAACTGGAACGTGGCAAGCTCATAAGACAAACAAAATGTATTGACATAACCAACCTTAAAAAACACCATAATACTTTCAAGTTGGAACTGAAGAACAGATTCTCTGCTTTAGAAGGCCTAACATCGGAAGAAGTGGATATTTCTGAAGTTAACAGAAAAGTAACCAAAGCTCTTATGGAAACAGCAACAAAATTAGCTGGGTCTAAGAACAAGTTGCATGTAAACAAATTATCAGGAAAAACCAAAATGTTGATGCAAAAAAGAAGAGAGATGAGGACAACTAAAGAAGATGTGACTTCCAAAGTGGAATATATAGAGCTATGCAAGACAGCACGAAAAAGTATCACTGAAGACGTAAGGAAATTCAACTGTGAGCTAGTGAGGAAAGCAATTGAAAACAACCAAAGCCTAAAGATAGCAAAGGGACATCTCAGTAAGGGAAGAAAACAGATTATGGCTCTGAGAAAAGAAGATGGTTCTATAACAAGAAATAGAGGCGAAATTTTGACAAGAGTGAAAGATTTCTACTCCAAATTATATGAAAGGGATGATACATGTACTCCAGACATCATGAAAGGTACCAGAGTTCTTCCAGTCCTCCCAGCAGAAGTTGCTCATGCAATCAAGAACATGAAGCGGGGGAAAGCTCCAGGAGAAGATGGAATTACTATAGACATCATACAAGAAGCAAGTGGAGAAATTGAAACAGTACTCGCCCCAAATTTTCACTCGATGCCTTAATGAAGGGAAGATTCCTGAGGATTGGAACAATGCTACAATGATCCTGCTACATAAAAAAGGTGACATTGAGGATCTCAGGAACTACAGACCTATCAGCCTCCTATCAGTGGTTTATAAAATCTTCACTAAAGTTCTTTCACACCGCTTGAAGGTAACACTGGACATGGCTCAACCGAGAGAACAAGCTGGATTCAGGAGTGGCTACAGCACAATAGATCATATCCACGTACTGAGAGAACTAATTGAAAGAGCGAGGGAATATGAACTTCCATTGTGCATGGCTTTTATCGATTATGAAAAAGCCTTTGATTCGGTGAAACCATCAGCAGTTACCACGGCTCTGAAATCCTGCGGTATTGAAGATGCATACATTAATATTATTAATAACATCTATGAAAATGCAAGTGCAAAGATTCGGCTGTTTGAAAATACAACACACATAAAAATTGGAAAGGGAGTGAGACAAGGTGACACCATATCTCCGAAGCTCTTTAATGCCACATTGGAAAATGTCTTTCAATCACTGAACTGGGAAAACAAAGGGATAAAGATTAATGGAGATTATCTAACCCACCTTCGTTTTGCTGATGACGTAGTCATTTTTGCAACTACCCCATCAGAGCTGCAGAGTATGATCCAGGAACTTGCTGACAAGAGTAAAGAAGTGGGATTAAAAATGAACTTTCAGAAGACAAAAGTGATGTTCAATGCTTTTACAAGAAATGAAGATTTATCGATTGATGGAGAAAACTGGAGATAACAGATACGTATGTTTATCTTGGACAGCAGATATCAAGTGAGGGTCACATTGATGAAGAAATTAATCGGCGTACAAAACTTGCCTGGAGAGCTTTTGGAAGAAACAGCATAATTTTCAAGAGCAATATGCCATTATGTCTTAAAAGAAAAGTGTTTGATCAATGCATCCTTCCAGTGCTTACGATGGTGCAGAGACGTGGACCTTAACTAAAAGAGACATACAAAGGCTGCAGACAACTCAAAGAAGCATGGAGAGGTGCATGCTTGGTATAACCAGGAGAGATAAGAAGAGGAACTCGTGGATCCGAAAAATGACGAGAGTGGAAGACATCATGATCAGAGTTAAATCCCTGAAATGGCAATGGGCTGGACATACTGCCAGAAAGACAGACCATAGATGGACAGCCGAAATTTTAGATTGGATTCCAAGGGACAGGAAAAGACCCAGAAAAAGACCACATGGGAGATGGGTGGATGAAATTCGTAAATATGCGGGAGTGACATGGAGGAGACTGGCACAAGACAGACCGTTGTGGAGGAAACTTGGGGAGACCTTCGTCCAGCAGTGGATTGATAATGGTTGACAATGATGATGATGATGACAATAGAACAGTATGCTCAGCTCCCATATCAATGGGCAATTGAAAAAAATCTTGCCTTGACCTGCCTTTGACAAAGTTGACTACTTTTATGACTATTTTAAAAATTCTCCATCTGTGCACACACCTACACATTTTTTCCAGTCAGTTATTTTCATCCATAAAGGATTCAGTGATTTCAAACATATCCTCAAACTTACACCCAGTTACAGTACTTTTGCAGAATAACAACACCTCAATAACCTTATCATCTTCGTCTATGAAACACACATTACATATCAAATAGGCGTCATTATTGTTGTCCATTGCTTCATCATAATGAAGAGCGAAATACAGTAGATTCCGGTTAACTGGGACACATCCAGGCTAGAACACTTTGGCCCAATTGTACGAAGCTTTATCCTAAAGAGCTAATCAGGGATGTTCTTCAAGAATTGTCTCAAATAAATGGTTACTTCAATTAACCAATGGCCCAATTAACTAGAATCTACTGTATTTGCCTTTCAGTTTTTTAATCCAGCCAATCATTTGTGTTGTCACATACATTTTGAATACAACAGCTAATGGTGTTTTTATATATAAACATGCTCAAAATTGTTTTGCAGCACTCTCACCAAACATAATTGAAGCCATATCTACAGCTGGGGGCAAAATAGGTTCTTTAGCAAACATATATCCATACACGAGACTGACGAAGAAAAAAAGCTGAACTTTTTAACTGGGTAAAAGAACGGAATGCGTGATGAAACAGTGTGAATAAAACATAGCCTGAGCAAGACAAAATTGTTCATGTTAATTTATTTATGTAAATATTAAACTGGACCACATTACTTTATTTAAAATAGAAAATTTACATTTAACAACACAAGATAGAGGAAACATTACGCAAGGGGGGGATTACGGGCAAAATCTTTGCATCGTCTGACTTCCGTTTTCAGAAATTTTTCGTACATTTTCAAGCTGAAATACACATCTATTCAATAAAATTATATTTATCAACAAAACTGAGAAAAAGTATATTGCAAGAAAAAAAAAATTACGATTACAGGAGAAACCTTCACTCCATTCTAACTTCCGATTTCGGAAGTCGTACTTTCATCCACCGACGGAAAACGAACCTTTCTCCAAATTCTGTTCAGTTATGTATCGATCTCGAGAAACACACAAAAGATGATAAAAACATCCACATACCTCGAAGCCGCCAAAAAATCATGTGCCTGAAGATTAGAGGAAATTTCTGCGCCGTCTAACTTCTGTTTCCTGAAAATTTTCCTCCATTTCTAAGCTGATATACAAACATTTATGGAATAAATTTATAGTTAACAACAATACTGGGCAGAACAAACATTGCGAGAAAGGGGCATTATGATAACAGGGAAAGCCTTTTCTCCGTTTAACTTCCATTTCCGAAAGTTTTAAAAGATAAAATATCACTTCCTGATGGGAAACAAATCCCCCCTCCAACTTCTCTTCAGTTTTGTATCGATCTCGAGTATGACCATAATGATGACGGAAAAAGCGGAATTCTGCGAAATAATCTCGTGCATGCATATCTGATGCGAGAAGCATTTTAGCCAGGACAGCTAATTGTGAAAACATTGCCTTTTTTTCATTTAGTTGTTTCAATTTGTGAGAAAAGTACTCATATAGTTTGTTTATTAAGCAAGAATGGGCATTTTCTAAGTGGTGTTTTAGTTTATTTGATGGCATACTTCCAGCTGTAAGTAAATAAAATCTAGTTCATTCCGTTAAACGTTAATTTGGCAGATGGACTTTCTTTGAGTTATCTCCTCAAAGAAAGTCCATCTGCCAGATAACCTCTGAATCTCAGAACAGCTTAATGATACGTATGTATACTTTCAGCTGCCAACACTTCGAGACAAACAGCATACTAAGCATGTTCTGTACCACTTTTTCTTGTGTATGTGAAACCAAAGTGTGAATACCTGTTGTCACACTTCCTGTGTTAATGTTTCCTTTCATCCTTATGCTCAGAATCCTTCACATTTTCATTTATATTAAGAAATTTATTCATTATTCCAGTTCACAAACAGTACCAATATTTCCAGCTAAAAATCCTAATCATACCTGAACAGAAATTAACAGCTTTCTCAGGAAGTGGTGATGAGTGATATATCAAAGTTGTACTTACTTTGACCATCCATTTACTGATACTGGGGCAGCACTGTAGTGATGGTACAGAAACACTGCAGTTGGCAGTGGTTTCACCTGCACAGTGGTAGCAAGGAACAAAACTTATTCACACTGTAATTGTAAATTCCACAAAATATCACTGACGCTAGTTTGTTGTGCTGCTCACAAAAAAGAGATTCTTCCCCTCAGGTAATACTATGACTCTCCAGAGCATTGTGACACAGGTTGGGAACTCCTGGTTTAGGATGGTCAAATCACACTGAAGAAGAAATTAAAAACAAATCAAGCAGCAGGGTCATCCATGCCCAATCAACAAGTGTCACAACCTGACTTCTTTCAATTCCCTTGAAATTTAGTGTGATTATTAGACATGTAGACTTATGCCTAAATCTCAAATTTTAGCTCTTTCCACCCATGGGGTTTCATATTACATAACCTTGAAAATTAGAAAATAGTAACTTTCAGACAATCTTCAGGTAGTTGTATCTTATCACCAAACTCGGCTAGAAGGTTGAAATTTGTGTCTTTTTATAGCACTTCATATGAACTTTTATTATATCATGTGCTGAAATATTAAAAGTATAACATATTGACCTTTCCAAGGTCACAGAAATAACCTTTGCCCTTGAATATTAAAATTAACTGTAATTTTTAAATTTTTGAAAAAAAAAAAATTACTAGCATCCTTAAAGTTCTGAGTACCAATAAGCCAACTTTCAAGTTGGGATAGCATAGTATCATTATTTATAAAGTACTGAACTGAAATACACCCACACCAAAAATGCTCTCAAAATGCCTTAATAAAATGTGGAAGTGTTTTAGGATTAAATAACAAATTTAAAGTGGGAGGATTTATCAGGCAGAAGGTATCTTTCCCATATGCTAAGCAATAAACCTTTACTATCATTATTTGAACTAAAAATTAAATAACAATGAAAAAAAAACATATCAGTGTATTAAGGAAATACAAAATTTCTCACAAATATTTTATTTTTCAAGTCAAGCAAGGTTTCGCTGGTCCTTGGCCTACCTTCTTCAGGATGAGCGGCACTTAAATATTTAAACCACATATGACAACAACGGTGTTTACAGTAATGGGTTTTAGTTAGTTGCTTCCATGTGCTTAATAGAAATGATATGGATGCCATGTCATTAACAAGTTGCAAAGAATTCTGATATATATGGAAAACTTCCAAAATATATTTTTTGGTGGTTGAATCTGGCATGTTGATTAGTTTCGCTTTTTCAAAGAGAAATTTAAGGTCATTTTTGTAACAGTGCTTAGCCATCGATGCCTTCGTTAGATCACAGTTCCGAATGTAGGACATGGGCTCCTTCAATCGAAAACGCAAGGTTCTATGGGTCTGTGCTATATACGAAGTGCCACATTTCCATGGGATTTGATAAATTCTCCATTCGTTTTTATCTTTAGCATAGTCCTTTGATCCAAAAAAGTTCACTTTGTTTATAGGTTTAACAATCACTTTAAAATAGTTAAGATTTTTGAAATTTTGAAGGCAAAGTCACAGGAAAATGGAATAATGCCAAAATTCTCTCGTAATGGGCACATCATAGGAGTTAACATGTAGATAGGCTTTAGTTTCCAGAATTTCGTTAGAGCCTTGCTTATAATGGAAGGGTTGTGTCTTCACTGTACTGCACCATGTTTAAGGAAATCAAGTTTTTTTTTCCAAACTGTCTTCATCCAAACCTATATGTATCACACGATATATGTAACTGTAAAAGGCACCGAGTTTTTATTGCCCAGGATAACTGAGCTTGGTATGTGGAGGTAAGAAAACAGTGAAAGGCTTCCGAAAAATTGTAGTTACAAGAGATCCATTTCAGCATGTAACCAGGACGTCAAGGAATGGAGGCAACTGTTGTTTTCAGTCTCGTAGCTGAAATGATTGTGAGGAACAATGGAATTTATAAGTCTGACTAATTTTGGAATTTAAGAATTTTTCTTTTTCCACAGAACAAAAGTATCGTCTACGTATCATATCCATAAATTAAATTTCATGAGCTAGAAATGTTTTTTTCAAACTGATGCATGTACATTTTGCATAATATAGATGACAGTGGGCACCCATAGTTTGAGACCATCAGTCTGTTTAGAAAACGTTCCCCAGAAAGTGAAACACTGTTTTGTTTTGTGCAAATTTCCACTAGTCTCGTTATTTTCTCTACTTTAGGTCGGCTGTAAATTAAACTTTTTCCTGTTTTCTAACCTCCCCATGCAAAGTCCAATCATCCTTGGCAACAAAAACTCAGTGCCTTTTAGAGTTAGTTACATATATCACATGATACATATATGTTCGGATGAAGACGGTTTGGAAAAAGAACCTGATTTCCTCAAACATGCTGCAGTACAGTGAGGATACAACCCTTCCACAATAGAAAAGGCTCAAACAAAATTTTGGAAAATGAAGCCTATCTCCACATTAACTCCTGTGATGTGCCCATTAGGAGAGAATTTTGCCACTGCTCCATTTTCCTGTGACTTTGCCTTAAAAAATTATCAAAACTTTTAATTTTAGTGATTGTTAAATGCATAAACAAAATGAACTTTTTTGGATCAAAGGACTATGTTGAAGATAAAAACTTGTGGAGAATTAATCAAATTCCATGTGAATGTGGCGCTTTGTATATAGTACCGGCCCATAGAGCCTTGCGTTTTTGACTGAAGGAGCACAAGACCTATATTCAGAACTGTGACCTAAAGAAGTCATCGATGGCTAAACACTGTTATGAAAATGACTATGAATTTCTCTTTGAAGAAGTGAAATTAATCAACATGCCAGATTCAACCACCAAAATCTATATTTTGGAAGCTTTCCATATATATCAGAATTCTTTGCAACTTGTTAACGACATGGCTTCCACACCATTTCTAGCAAGCGTGTGGAAGCAACTAACTAAAACCCATGACTGTAAAACACCATTGCTGATGTCATGTGATTTAAATATTTACGTGCCATTCATTCCAATGAAGCTAGGCCAGAGCCCAGCGAAACCTTGGTCGACTTGAAAAATAAAATATTTGTGATAAACGTATTTCCTTAAAATACATAATCATCACAAAGACTGAAGTCTCCGATTTGTGGAATACATAGCAGTGTCTTTAGTTTTTAAAAAAGAAAAAAATCCTTTTTCTTGATTTTGTCTGTTTAAAGAGACATTTAGTCAACAGATACTCACCGCATAAACGTGACGGAGGCAATGTCATTGTTTTCCACAAGATCAAAAATGTAATATTTTATTAAATCTGATCCTGGACATAATTGATATTTACTGAAGTGGCATGCACGAAGTGAAGGATTGCATATAACTCTTGCAATACAGTCTTTATAGCTGTTAACTGTTAATGAGAAGTTTATCTTCAGTAGTTAATTTTGTCATCTGATACCCTAAAACACATGAGTTTAAAATTTTAATAAACTGTGCATACACATACTCTACATGACTACTTGTTCCAACAAGGGCACAATTTTTTGGGGGCAATTTTTTGGCTTCATCAACTTCTCCAGAAAAATTTCTGCAAACTTCGAGAAACATTTTTACTTCTAGGTATGCAGTCCTAAACTCTTCTTAAGTCTCTCTCAGACAGTTTAGCAGAGCTTTTTGCAGATGTGTTTTGTCAGCTTATATTGTTATTGAAACAATCTTTCCCCCCATGCATTGGGCTGTCTACATAATCATGGGAATAAAAATCTTGTATCAGATCATTTGTTTCTTGTTTTGCTGTCTTGTTTGGCATTAAGATTAGAGTGGATAAAATTCCCTATTCCTTTAAAAGTACTTTTACCTCCTTGTGCCATGTAATTTGAAAATACCAAACTCACCCTGCAAGTTTTGTGAACTCCAACTATTTTGTAGTACAGTACGTAAGTTTATAAACTTTTGGGCTCTTGAGTTTGTATCATTGAACTTTTCTTTCAGCAAAGCAATAATTTCTGTATTCAGGTCAAATGTTGGGAGTTCAGTATAAGATGAGATTAACATAACTTTCATCTGTACAGATCATGTTTTTTTTGTTTTTTAACTTGCCACAGATAAAAAGGATGCACATTCTTTTCACATTATACTGTAATAGTGCTCCTTTTCTTGGAAAGAATTTCAATAAAGGGTTGAAATCTGTGACACTTTAACTCTTTAAGAGAGAAAAAATTCAGCAGTCAGCTCCATCAACTTCTCCAGAAAAATATCTGCAGTTTTTGTTTTATAAATATATATAAAGAAACTACTTATTTGCATGCAATATATATTTGGTGTAATACCTTTCAAGACCAGAAACAAAATGAGCATAGCATATTAAAGACCTTGTGTAACAAGTAACGAAATAAAACCAGGAGTGTAAAGTGGCTGCTGCATTTAACCAATGAAGGTAAACAAAGCTGTGATTAGATGATGAAAGCCAAAAGGAGACTGAAAACTAAACCGGCTATTGGTCAAACCCCAAGATGCTTTTCGTTCAGGAGGTATAGCAGAAACTGAGAAATGGGGGGGGATAGTGCCAAAAAAATCAATGAAACCCTTAGGGAAAGCTAACATTTTTGCAATAAATGAGGAAAAATCAGGGAATTTGTGATCCGATGCTATCAAGGAACATACACACAACAACAAGAAAGTTTGCCACAAAAACACCAATTTTCATATTTTAACATTCTAACTATAACAAGGCTTTTTCATTGTCACTCCCAGCAACCCCCCCCCCACACACACACACACCTGCAATAAAAAGATGCCCTTAGTATAGTATATTATATGGTGGACAAATTTTGCACTTTATGAATATATCCGGTTAAACTTGTTAATTAATTGTCAAGCCTTTGAAAATGTCATTGTAACTTTTGGAGAATTTTTGGTTGAGATTCACTTCAGTTAAATAAATATTTTGTAAATAATTGTCCCATTGATGTTTCAAGTTGAAAGCTGGCATACTGGCACTCATACTGGCACTCAAAACTTGAAAGACACAATGTTTGTTTGTATTTTTTTTGTTTTCAAAATTTTAGAATCACAACTTCTTTCAAGGGTTGTTTCTGTGACCTTGAAAACTCAATATAATTTTTTTTATTTTTCAGCACATGACATTTAAAAACTCATAAAATACTACTAGTAAAAGGCATGAATTTCAACTTTCTTGTTCAATTAGGTAACAAGATACAACTTCACAAAATTGTGACTACAATTTTAAAATTTCCCAAGTTGTGTTATGTATTTTGCCCCACAGGTAGGAAGACTTAAAATTTGGGATTCATGCATAGGTATACATACATACATACATACATACATACATACATACATACATACATACATACATACATACATACATACATACATGTCTAACAATCACACCAAATTTTAAGGAAATTGAAAGAGGTCAGGTTGAAAATGGCTATTTCACTGGTTGATTTGATGCAGAATGACACACAGGAATACCTAAATACACTGGTGTTCAAATTTAAAGTCTGTAAGGCAATCGCAGGTAAATAATCCAAAGTGCTCAATGAAATGTTACAATGTTCACAGGATGTGCAAAAGTACATGAAAACAAATGCCTGCAGTGAAATTTTTATGTAAGTGAGCAAAATGCCCTCCAATATGTAAACTGAGTTACATATTTAAAGCCAACGAGGAATGGCAGTGGCATTTCTCGTTGACAGCACATTTAAGGAGTGTTTTGGTGGCTGCAAATGCTTTCTTTATGTCTCATACACATGTATCCAATGCTGTACGGTGGTAAGCGATAGGAAGACTAGAAGCAGGCCAGTTTCAGGCCCCAGTCGCAAGATATTTGAATATCCACTCCAGCATGGTCTCATAGTTATGGCAGCAATTCAGCAACACCAGCGGGGTATCACAAAGGCCTCACCAAGTTCGTCCAAGATGCACGACATCTCGTGAGAACCATTAAGTTGCTTTAACTGCACTGCACATCATAGGTCCAGCAACTGCCTTTGGAGCTCTCCCTGCTACTGGGACTACAGTATCAAGACAAAGGATATATCAAAAGCTTAATGCAATTAGCCATTATGCCAGGAGACCCATGGTTTGTGCCTTGCTAACCGCATCTCACAGGAAAGCTCGCTTAAACTAGTGCAGGTAACATTGTTCCTGGAGCCCAGATGAGTGAGTCAGTGTTCTCTTTACAGACAAGTTGAAATTCAGTCTACAAACAGATTCTTGTCAACATTTCATTTGGAAGAACAGGGAACCCATAATGATCCAGCAAACATCCATGAACAAGACTCCTTCAAAGGTGGTGGCCTGTTCATGTGGGGTGGCATTGTGTTCATCAGCTGCACAGCACCCCACATGTTCGCAGGAGACAATGTGAATGCTGAGCACTACAGGGACGAGCACGTACAGCCCTATGTCTGGCTTTTTTTTGGGGGGGGGGGAGCTGTTGGCCCTCAGTTCCTTTTAATGGATGATAACATTCGCTCGCACAGGGCTCAGCTTTTTGATGATTTCCTGCAGAGCAAGGATATTCAGTGTACGGACTGGCCAGCCAGGTATTTGGACCTAAACCTTAAAGAACATGCCTGGGAATGCTCTGGGACAACTGCCTTCGAAGCTCTCCAATGCCACTGGGACTACCGCTGCCACCTTTGAAGGAGTCTTGTTCATGGATGTTTGCAGGATTATTGTGGGTTCCCTGTTCTTCCAAATGAAATGTTGACAAGAATCTGTTTGCAACTCCTCATCCCCCTCCCAGAACTCTTCATGCATTACACATGGCCCTCACTGAGGAATGGAATTCATGAGCTACAGAGAGTTTTTTTGTTTTTTTTGTTTGGGGGTTTAAGGACCACCGTGAGCAACTCAGTGGGCTATAAGCAGATGCCTGTCCCTAATTTAGGGCCACTGGTTCCAGGAAAGAGAGAGAGCCGGCACAGTAAGACAAACACAACATCCATGCCTCACCAGGATTCAAACCATGACCCATCTCGGATGAACAGTCAGAAGCCAGCGCTTAGACCATTGGGCCACTGGTCCGGTCCAGAGTTCATCAACAACCTGGTGATGAGTGTGTAACATCACCGTGAGAGTTGTCTGTCTGTACGAGGTGGTCACATTCCTTATTAAGACATATTTAGGTTACATTCTTACCTTGGTGACACTTGTGGATGTGACACTGTATACACAAAATGCTGTGAACATATTTTTTGGTTGTTATAAAATATGTATAATCCTTATGATTATGTTTCTTTACATGATAAACTTCTCTACCTTATGTTATGTTTTCCTTTTTTATCCCTCCAAATGCCTTCCAGACTTTAAATTTTGGACACCAATGTAGATTGTTATGAAGCACATTTAACTGGTCAACAATTTCTTTAGTTTTCAAGTCACGTGTTTCTGCTTCATAAACAATTACAAAAACTCAAAGTACGTTATATTATAACAACTAGATAATGCAATCTATGGAAATGCTTTTCCTTACTTTCTTATGTGTTTGTGTTGAAACAGTGACTTTCGCATTAGGAGACTCTTGACTTGAAGAGGAAACAACATTGTGATCCTCAGGTGTAGGTGCATCCTAAAATAAAACACCAAACTCTCTAACCACACAAGTAACATATTTATTTTTAATAGGCATCAAAAACACTAACAAAAGCACACTGACTGAAAGTTCTCTCTTAATTATAATCTACTGAACAAAAAATCACTATTTTTCTGTCAAATTATTTTTATATGAGAAATACCTTTATCTTTGATTTACACAAAACAAAGTCATACCTTAAGCTAGGCTGGCATTTCGCAAAACATTTTTTGCTTTCCTCTAGCAATACTGTTGTCAAGAAACATCAAATAGCAACGATTTACACAAAATAAAGTCATACCTTAAGCTAGGCTGGCATTTTACAAAACATTTTTTTGCTTTCTTCTAGCAATACTGTTGTCAAGAAACATCAAATAGCAACACCTGAATTTTTTTTTCTCCTTGTGAAAACTATTTCCCAAAGTGTTCTTGGTGTGTACAATATTTCCATTGCCACTTCTGCTGGTACCACAGTTTACATCGGCAGCACATTTAACAGCATTACTAAGTGTCTGGCCGAGCATAAAAAGGACATTACCAATTCTTCCTTGGCATTATTGATTCTCTCAGATACATTCAGCAGTGCCTATCTAGCAGAATACTAAAAGAATTTCTCTTCTGCAAGAAATGGGCACTACATTTTTTGAGAGCACTGAAATGGTTCCCTCTTCACTGCTATATTAATAGTCCTCATTTTATCCCCATCATTTGGAAAACTCCCTTATTATTTGGCAGAACCATAACGAAGAACTTGGGAATCCAAAATATGGCAAACAGTCTTGCTGTGACTGTTTACAGATGGTCAAAACCCAAGCCAAGTTGAAAGCCTACTGTGTTTAATCAATTTTTCTTAATGTAACTAGCCTGCTAACCTAACTACCTTATTCTATTTGTTATATGTGTATTGCATACTTCCTATTTCCCACAAGGCAGTCAATCAATATCATAGCATCAACACTTTACCTCTAAAGCCATTTTTGCATTTTTGGCACAAGTGTGCCACATTTTCACCGTTTCCATGCAGCCTCCTCTTGAGAAAACTTGAAAATTACATAGCCCAGGAGCGGTAATCGAACCCACATCTGATTTCCGTCTGAGCATGCTATCCATAACACCACCCAGGATAATGAAGTTACAAGCAACTGAAGGTAAGCAGATTATAGCTTAGAAATTTGAGCACCGTTCAGAACAGTGAAAATGTGGTACATTTGTGCCAAAAATGACATTTGTATTGCTTTTCATGTATATGTGAAGAATTATTTCTTCAGGGAGATTCATTTCCCAATATATGTAAGACTTTATTTATCTCTATTGATAATTAGCACAGCAATCAGACATCTCTGAATTGACTGTATTTTTACTGTTCTCGCGTAATATCAATCACTCAGAAAACTTGAAAATTTCATCGCCCTGGAGAGGGAATCGAACCTGCATCTCCCGATTACCGTTAGAGCATGCTAACCACTACACCACCCAGGACGAAAAAGTCCCAAGTATCTGAGTATTGAGAGCATCGCAATACTCTTCGACCGCATTCTTAATCAAAGCAAACTGTGCTGCCATCTAGTATTGTTAAGCATATCACCAGTCGTTCAGGTATACAGTGTGGAAGGAATTATATAGAAATTTTAAGAAATTATTGTGTGGAAGAAATTGTGGAAGAATTTATCTCTATTACCACTGCTGTCAAGTTCTCTCTCAGCACAGGTGTTTTTGACATTTTGCATATGTTTTTGACAAAGATCAACTTTGATGTGTTACAGTAATTTGTGTCAGCAACAAGTGATGGGTTTTGTCAATTTTCCATTGAAAAATGAATGATCCCATGGTAATTCTTCCATTTACAGTTACTTGTAAGTTGTTCTTGTAAAAATGAAAATGAAGTTTTGTACTTGAAATGCTGCAAGATATTGATGAATCCTGTTCTTAAACTGAGGAATCATACAGACAGAAATAAAGGGGTATGTATCATCTGACTCATATTCATTGATACTAGAATAAATAAATGTGATAAATATATAAGGGTTGAAGAAAAGTGCTCACAAATGCCAATGGCAGGTTCTTTGATGCTCAAGATTCTCATACTGACACTTTTCCTCTTCAGTACTATATATACACTCCCCTCCAAAACTTAAGCACAAAATACAAGTCCAAAGATATCAAGTGCACCAGCAGATATACAGTTGAACCTCGATAAGCCACCTCCCCTTTAAGCCACCATGCCCTCCATTAGTTATTCAATGTCTTTGGTAGTAGTCCCTGTTTTTTGCAGGGACCATTTGTTGTATGGGCTTTTTTCATTCTTCAGTTTTTGTTTATTTTAAAGCACCCTGAAATGGGTTGTTGGATGTTCACAAGAAAATTTTAATATGCAAATTCAAAGATTTTAATCCTGGATCTAGCCATCAGGTATTAGCAAATCTATTTCCCAACTTTTTTGATAAATCAACTAGCAGAAGAACAGTAGGAGACATATTAAGTGATAAAAATAAATGCAGGAGATTTGAAGAATAACTGTACCCAGTTAAAAAACTTTAAAGTGGAAAGTGCAAAATTTAGATAATGCACTTCCAAGGTTCATACTCTTTCAAGAAAAATAAATGCAAGCACTTTTCAAGGACTTTTTAAACCCATATTATCATATGTGTGTACTGTCGGTCGTTCATAGGTAGGTATTGTAGTAAAATTCAGACCATTATTCTTAGCTACGGCGAGTACACCTTCAATGACCTGCCTGTTACCTCCTGACGGTATATTTTATTAACTTTGAATTGCCCCACTGCTTTGGGACCTTTGGTACCAGTACAGTTCAATTTGAGTCGCCTCAAATATTGTTTGCTTTAACTTTTTATTTTTGATGCAGCAAGGAGAAGAAGGATCCACGCCTTGAAGCACAAGCAATTCCTGGAAGTGCCACCCTCCAGCAAGAGAACACATTCCTAACCCCAGAAAACAGAAGCCCATCACAATTTGGGAATACACCATTCCACTTATTTTACTCACATGGATGACGCTTTACTCTGTACTGATGTCATAGCCAAGGCAACAGCTGTCCACACACTACCCTGGGTTGAACGCAAGTTCTGCGTCATTTGATCAACTTGGTGTTTTTATCAGAACTACACAAAAATCTCCTATAAAACTTTTTAGCACAAACAATTATTTAACACATGCTCTTTCATATCATTACTTAAAAAAAAAAAAAAAAAAAAAAAAGATTTAAGTACTATCTACAGAGCCTTAAACTTTTTCAAGTACTTTCAAGGACTTGAAAATGAACTTTTAAAATTCAAGGACTTTTCAAGGTTTTCAAGGAGCATACGAACCATGCACTTGTTCTATGGATTGGCCTGGTAAAGGCCAAGCATGCAGTTATTACTAATGAAGTTATTCTTGAAAAAGCAAGCCAGTTTGGGAAAGAATACCAAATTCAAGAATTCAGCTACAGTAATGATTGGCTTCAAAGATTCAAAAATAAGCACAAATTACCATTGAGAATATGGCATGATTCACTGGATGAGGCAAGAAAAAATGTTACAAATAATATTTGGCTATGAATTAAAGGATGTGTACAACATGGATGAGTCTGGTTTGTTTTATAGGGTGATACCAGATAATTCAATTTCAAACAAAAATTAGAAAGGCTGCAAAAAGGAAGAATAAATAACATAAGTTCACTGTGTAACTGCCAATGGTACTGGTAAACAAAGTATTGATGTTGCACAAAAATGTAAAAAACTAAGTTGTTTTAAGAATTTTCATTATGAAAATCTGTGTTTTCAATTTCCACAACCTCAGAAATTTGAGATCCAATACATAAGTACATATGCTTGTTTTATCTCTTCCTTATACTGTCATTCAATTAATTTTACTCTTTTTTTTTTTTTTTACGCTCTTTAAACCATCACCGTCTCTCACTGCCAGTTTCTTAGAACAATGAACAAAATATGGTGGTTTAACAAGATTCGACTGTACATGCATGAAACTTTTTGTGGAATTGTAATAAGACATATAAAAATACCAAAATACATGTCAAACAGCGATTTGTGCAGAGCAGAATATATAAATCAAACTGCTGGGTAAAAGGAGTGTTCTCTGTTGGTGACTATCAAAATGCAACTGAGAACAAATACTGCAGAGAAAGTCTGAAATAGCTAATTTCTTCATCATATCCAGTAGAAGGTGTCTGGCTGTACACAAGCATGGCCTATATGCACAAATACTAACAGTTTGTGTGCTGTTGCACTGCAGGTACAGGTATGATAATTTACAATGGTGTTGCGATGATGTCAACTGGACCACAGAACAATGGTGTAATGTCCTGTCTACAAATGAATAGAGATTTTATCCTGGAACTGGACAACAGGCGAATATTAGTGTGGAGAGAGCGTGGAACCTAGTACTAGTCTGGGAACATCTTCAAGCACATTGCCTTCAGTAGTGGTGGAAGTGTGACCATGTGTGGTAGCTTTTCAATGGGTAGCCTCACTAACCTGCACATGTATTCAGATGACAGTTAGTTATCAGAGTGACATCCTTCATCCATATGTCAGACTTCATGCAAGCACAGTTGGTCTTGATTTCCTCCTAAGGGATGATAATGTCTGCCGGCATAGAGCACAACTGGTGGATGAGTACCTGCTGGACCAAGGTATTCAATGGATAACCTGGCCAGTGGCCTCCCTAAACCTTAATTCAACAGAATATCTCAAGGATGTCCTCAGGAGAGCTATAGCTCCCCATCAACCCCCCCCCCCCCCCAGGGATGGGCTGCAAAATACTCTCATACAAGAGTGGCAATTACTGCCCTCTAACACATTGTACAATTTTTAGGGCATGCCAAACATGCATCCATGTCATAGAGGATTGACAATTTTATATTCCAAATGCTCACTCTCTGTTTGGGTCATTATCCTGTAATATTGTTTTTTGTGACTTCAGTAGAAATCTTTTACCTTATAACTTGAATTGACATTAAATGTCCGTCATTACTGTTTCACACGTCATGCAAGTTCGGCAATCGGGAGATTGTTAAATGATGTTAGATACGTATGGGGCATAGTATCAGCAATTAATATCAAGAAGCAATGAACTATATATGTACTTACTATATTCGTAGTGGCTGTCGCGGCTTCTTATGAATGCCTGTAATGTGTTTATTCACAAGACATTGCCGTAACTATCCGACTCATTCAAAGAACTTTTTCCAATCGTGAAGTTTAAAAAAATAAAATTCATGATATTGTAAAATCTGCACCAGATAAAATTGAACAAGATGAATTTTTACAATGAATTTTTACAATTTTTTACCTTCATTGTAAAAATTCAATTTTATCTGGTGCAGATTTTACAATATCATGAATTTTATTTTTTAAACTTCACAATTGGAAAAAGTTCTTTGAATGAGTCGGATAGTTACGGCTATGTCTTGTGAATAAACACATTACAGGCATTCATAAGAAGCCCCGACAGCCACTACGAATATAGTAAGTACATATATAGTTCATTGCTTCTTGATATTAACTGCTGATACTATGCCCCATACATATCTAACATCATTTAACCGAACTTGCATAGCGTGTGAAACAGTAATGATGGACATTTAATGTCAATTCAAGTTATATTATCGTAGCCACGTAAAAATTATGGTCATAGCAAATCAGCGAAATTTGAACAACGATATATGTTTTACCTTGTTACAGTCTGCATGATACCTAGTGAATCACTGTATTCTGCTGTGCATTTTAAAATAAATTGGTGAACTTTACAAGTAGTTATGTCCAATTTATTGTTTTGTCCTTCGCTTTTGAGGGGTGAGTTTGTGTGTGCGCACGTGTGTGTGTACAGAGTTTATACACATTCACAGAAAATTCCAGCATTTTTCCATGAGCTCATGAAAAATTCCACAATCTCAAATTTTTGCTAGAATCACAATGCTTTGTTTATATTTTGCAAATTGAGGGTGAAGTGGATTTAGAATATATCAAGTGAAAACAGGAAACAAGAGAACATTCTGATAAATCAAAACTTTAAGATGCTTGCTTTTTTACAACAAATGAAACAAAATACATGCATGGTACTGATAACTTCTCTCCTCCGTAATACATTTTCTTTTTACCATGCCAACACAGCACAGTGCAGATACTGACCTAAAGTTTTTAAAGAGCCTCTGCCTTTAGAGAGCATGAATAATGCACAACTCCAGGACTAGATCAGTAAGGAAAATGCACTCATGCATTTCCTGCTGGAAGGCTAGATGACAGGAGCTCATCTTGCAATGATCTTATGTGATGACATCTATAGGAATCTGCCACTACAAGAGAGCAGATCACCCACCCTAAAATTATCTATGTAATTTAAAAATGAGGTAGACAACACCTTTCAAACATGGATGCTGCCAACAACACTTCTTTTGGATTGGATTGGATTGGATTTTTAACGACCACCATGAGCAACTCAATGGGCTATAAGCAGTTGCCCGTCCCTAATTTCGGGTCACTGGTTCCAGGGAAGGGAGAGAGCCAGTGCCGTAACACAAACACAACATCCATGTCTCACTGGGATTCGAACCCGGACCCCATTCGGACGAATGATCAGAGGTCATCCCTTAGACCACTGCGCCACTGGGGCGGCCAACAACACTTCAACAATTCCACTGATGAAACTGCAATCAGAACCATTAGAAACTTTTATGAAGTCTATGGGCATAAATGAGTGGTAGGCAATGCACGTAACTAACAAACAAATTAAGAAGAAGGTAGTGTAGAACATGCTAAGTTACGTATAAAAAGTTTAAGGCAAATATATTTCAGCCATTACTATGGCCTTCATCAGTGCGACTATGATTGGTTTACGTTGCCAGATTGGAAAGGTAAGTTTTGTAATGGTAACTCCGAGTGACGTGATGCAATGAGGGATTTCCAGATGTAAGGAATAAAAATTGAGAGCTCAGAGTTGCAATTTTTGGAAAATAAAATTTCTAAACTGGCAACATAAACGAATCGTAGTCGCACTGATGAAAGCCATAGTCAGCATCTCAAAATGTAATAATCTTCTATCCACTTCTGTCTACCGAAAACCAGTTTCTACCAATAGCATTATTCCTTTCAATTCTCATACCTTCTACCAATATAAACTGTCAGCCATCAAGTCTCTCATTCATCGAGCTCATTTGGTTTGTAACACTGAAGTTAATCTAAAAAATTAATTAGCAAACATCCGCTTGATCGCTACTCAACATGGCTTTCCCCCTCTCCTGGTTTCTAAATTAATTCAAAATGCTAAGAAAAAACCAGTTGTTGCTCTTCAACCTGTTTCACCAAAAAAGGAACTAACGTTTGCTGGCTCAATCCCTTACCACGAACCTTCTGCCTACGAACTCATCAGTATCTTCAAAAGAGAAGGATATAGACTTACTTGCCATTCATTCTTCCCCTTCGATTTCTGTTATCCTTCGTAATGACAGAGACCCAAGATCTCCGCTTTTTTTGCCTCGAGTGTATAAAAATTCCGATCAAGACTAACATTGGATTAACCGCGTACATAGGAAGTTCATCTGGAAAATTCTCTCAAGACTTCAGGAACACAAATCTGATGTGAAATTTGGAAAACCTTCATCTTCCTTGTCTCTTCTTACCATGGCTGACACTTCTGCTTATTCCACTTTGGTCCGATACTAAAAAGTTGGCTCCCTTCCAAAATCGGTATGCTCTGAGGTTTACAGAAAATTTGGAAATTTTATTTTCCAAAAATTGTAACTCTGAGCTCCCCATTTTCATTCCTTAAATCTGAAAATCCCTCATTGCATCACGTCATCCGGAGTTACCATTATAAAACTTACCTTTCCAATCTGGCAATGTAAACCAATCGTAGTCGCACTGATGAAGGCTATAGTAATGGCTGAAATATATTTGCCTCAAACTTTTTATACGTAACTTAGCGTGTTCTACACTACCTTCTTCTTAATTAAGCCTATGGGTTTCAAGTTCCACTATCACAACATGTTTTTCCACATGTGATGCATCTTCAACGAAGCTGAAAGATTTCCCCACATAAGAATCGCTCTATACAAAATTTATAAGAAGCGATTTGAAACTCAGCACATTAACAACAATATTCAACAATTTTGCTATGGCATTTTAGATGCAACAAATTTGCAAGGACACACAATAAGAGTAGAACTATGGGAATTATACACAACTTCAGAAGAGCTTCAAGGCATGTTTCATACATGCAAATAAATCCATGATTTTTTCCATCCAACCCAGAACACTTACTGTGTTTGATCACTTTTTGCCATAAATGTATACAATCACAATGAAGTGATGCTTCTGACTGACAGAGCTGTATGTAAAAAATGAACCTGCATACCCAACAACCAAAACAAAAAACTTGCTGCAAATCCACGAAGTGCAAAATCCACAATAACAATGAGACAATTTAAAGAAAGATTAAAATTAATAATAATAATTAATAGAAGGTTAGAGATTCCAATGATGACAAGAGAAGTATGTTATGATTGAATGTGTGCAATGAAATGGCTAGATTCATATTTTATTTTCTATCACAAATGAGGCAGACAGATAAAATTTAATTTCATTTAAATACACTCTTTATACTGTCAAAAGGGGATACTGCAATTTCTGTACCACCTCTGCGATAGAATGATGCATGCATTGGACACCTACTATCATCCATCTCTCAAACTTGGTTAACTCACGACATTCATCTTATACATGTTATAAAAACCTTTTAGAAAAGAAGCTAAAGCTGCCGTTTCTTATTTTAAAATTCCATTTCTTATTTTAAAATTCAACAGAATCACACTTAAGTTTCAAAATTTTCCAATCCACCTTTGGAGCACAAAAAGTGTAGTGCAATGTGTAGTGTAGTCCAAGCGTAGTATTTTCCAATACATTCTTCCACTTTCTGAAACACTTGTCTTTCTACTTTTTTTTTTTCCATATATATAACTAAATTCTGAAACCATTTCCTCTCCCTAACAGGAACCAATTAAGCAGCGCACACAAGTCACCGAACTGGAAATGCATATGCTGAAGCATAGTGAAAGCTTCACGTAGTGCAATACAGAGCTAAGCTTCACATTATAAGAAAGAAAAATTAACTAAAATGCTTGCAAACACGCAGAAGCAACTGATACAAAAATAAACACAGTTTTAGCTAGTGTTTGTGAGGGGGTTATAGAACTGCTTGTTTGTGTTTCAATTCTTGCGATAAACAGCCATTAATAAGAAGTTTTCTTTCAAGAAATATTTAAAATTTCAAATGCATAAGGATGCCCCTGGTAATAGGTTTTGATACATGGACTGTCATATGTGATACAAAAATAATATTGCCTGTAGTCAATGGTACTGACATTACGAACAAACAGTGGTCAAAGCATTCATGTTTCTTTATGATTAATTCATGTCATTAAAACAGCTTGATATGAATCAATAATGAAATCCAAGCACAGCTGAAGACCAAAAATTTTATATGCCAGTCCAATTCATTGAAACATAAACATGGGGTCTTGCATATATCATAATATAAAAATTCCACAATAAAGCACACGAAGGAAAATACTTCCTTACTTTTCACAGAAAGGGAGGGGGGAATTTCACTTCTGAAAGAATGAAATCATACATATCTTAAAGAGCATGTATGAAATGCATATGTACAATTTGCCAAACAGGAAGCTGAAAAATTACACTTCTAATTATACATGTACTCATGACTCTCTCTGGTAAGTTTTAACCTAAAATTTATGTTTGTACATTTTTTTTTTTTTTAACTAGAGCATCATTACTTGCCTGCATGCTTTCAAAGATTGCTCATCTTTTTTGGCAGACCCTCATCAATGCAACATGCTGCCACTACAATGGCTGCAGTTAACCACCGAAAACTACTCTTTCATAGTATCCAACCCATTTGATTGTTGTCAGTAGAATCCTCAATTATTTTTTTTTTAATGATGTCTTGCTGAGACTAATATTTTCAAATGAATCTCAGTTCACTCTGTGACCAGTTTTTTGTTTATTAGATATCTTTTTTAATGATGATTTACATTCTGCCAGTTTTCAGTTGATTACCTGTTTCTTTCGTACAAAAGCCAACAACTACATGACCTATGAAAATAATTTATTGTTTTGATTATATAATTTTTGCATTATTTTATTTGTGGGATCTTTTTCACTGTTATGACACCCACCTCCAGCCTCCCCATAGCAGAAAGTTCCTTATCAGTCTGTGATGGGTATCATGGTGCCATAAAATAATCTGATAATCTGCAGGGCAGTCACTGGGCAAGACAGTTGAGTGCAAAAAACAATAAAAATTTGCTCAGGTAAAAATTAAAAAAAAATGGAAAAGAAAATCACCAATTTATATTCCTTTTTCCTAAAAAGGTGTTTCCCATGTACAACAGTAAATGCTAAGTTTTTTTAACTAGGATCAAGAATACTGACCTCTGAAAGTAGACTTTTTGTAGGCTTCTGAAACAACTTATGATATAACTAACAGCGAAAACTAATAAGGCATTACCAAGACTAAACATTTTTTTAACTCTCCAACACCCTCCCAACTTAACTGTAGCAAATTAGGCACCATGCTAATAACACTATCTTTTAAATTTATCTCCCTTTTTTTATACACATGCATTTATGTAAATAAATACACTGCTAATTAGAGTACCACTCAATTATGAGGAAAAAATAAATTTTAAATCACTCCAAAGGAGTCAAGGTCTGTTGATATCAGCCATGCTGAACAATGACTGACAGCAGCCTGCAAGTAATAGAGCAGATGTTCCTCGGCACACTCTTCAAAGTTCTAAGTGAAAAGTAAGATCTTCCGACTCGCTGCGATGCCAAAATACCAACATTTATGGAATAAAATAATATTTAACTACCATACATGGCAAAGAAAATATAATGAGAATTTTTTTTATATGATTTCGAGAGAAATTATAGCTTCATCTAACCTCTTCTGCTGTTGAAAATTTTTGCCTCCATTTTCACACTGAAACAAGATTTATGGAATAAAATGATATTGAACAATATAGGTCAAAGGGACACAGTGAGAGAAGAGAAGAGAAGACAAGAGAAGAGAAGAGAAGAGAAGAGAAGAGAAGAGAAGAGAAGAGAAAAAGAAAAAAAAAAAAGGGGGGGGGAATTACGAGAGAAATCTTCACCATTTTCAATCTTAAAATATGTACATGTAATTATATAGTATTTAACAACTTTGTAGAACAGGAGAAACACTGCAAAGAAAAGAAAAAAACAAAACGACGACAGAGAAATCTTTGCTTAAATTTTAACTTCTGCCATGGAAAATTTCAGCCTCCATTTTTATGCTGAAAACACACCACTTCTGCAATAAAATTATATTTAGCAACAATATTTGGACAGATGGGACATAGCAGAAAAACAAATTACACATAAAACATTTAACAATACAGAGTAGAGAGGGCATCGTGGGAAAAAAACATTTAAGTGTTCCATCCAACTTCAATTTTCAGAAATTGTTGCTCCCGTTTTTAAGATAAAATACAAACATTTATGCAACATATTATATATAACAATAACGTGCAACATCGTTAGAAAAAAGAAATTACAGTTATGTGAGAAATATTCACTTTGTTTAGCTTCTGTTTTCAGAAAGTTTGGAAAGACAGAATTCTGTCCTCAGGTGGGGAAACTTACACCCATGATTGGGGAGACTGCAAGGAAAATTAAGAAGAGTTCTGGGGGATGTCAATTTTCCCCTGCAGGACCAAAATAAAGGTTCTTAGGATATCATTTTTGTCAGGAGGATCGAAACAAGGATTTTGGAGATATAGATTTATTTTTATTTTATTTTTTTTTTTTTTTTGTCTGCAGGACCAAAAAAAGATCAGTGACATTCGTAGCCACAATTCTGCTACGGGGTTATGATCTAGTGCAATTCATGTGTCAAACCATTTATTAATTTTTTGGAAAGATTCAAATAAACCTCATTAGTAAGTGTTTTATTATCATTATTCTTTTTTTTCTTGTGAGCTTTATTTCTTTTCTATTATTCATTTATTTTTAGCTTTTCATTAAATATAATTTTAACAATTGCAGCCAGATAATTATTTTTTGGAAGAATGTCTGCTAATCTCATTTATGTAATCTTTTCAGTTACTCAGCTGAGTCATATTTATTTATTTCCAACAAAATGGGGCATATCTTTTTGCTTTTACAGAAGGATGGCACAAGTTGTAATCTAATGATAGACCTGGTGTTTTCTGTAAAACTGACCAAGAATTTAACTTGTTTTACATCTAAAAAGTTTGCTTTCTTCATGTTGAATTTCTAATGTGAACTTCAAAGGCTCTTTTTCCTGGTGAGCATGTTCTCTTTATTATCGATAGTCAAGAAAATATCATTCATATCTATAAGCAAATATATGAAAGTTTCAGACACTCTGCATTTGCTAATGTAAGGAATAGTGGTGACTGCACAGATAGCTAGTACAGATTTCTGCACAAAATACTCATTTTCAAATTGAAGAAAAAAATAAGTATTTTTCAGACAGAGAAGAGTTTCATAAATGCCTATCATTGTATTACTTTTTATCATGTTTTGCAAAGGCACAAAGTTTTCTAAGCCATCTGCTAAAAAGTCAATGAAAGAACTAAATTTATATTTGCATACATTAATACTATGTTCAAACTTCTCATGCAGTGGGAGTCTATTTTAGGAAGTTCATTTAATCTTTTAGTTGCTCTGGATTTTTAATCTGAGCAGAAAGTCAAAAATTTTCTTTCAATAATTTTTGAAGATGAAATTTCAAGAAGCCATCATTAGAAAGAAATTAAAAAAGGACTAAATCAGCAAAAACAACAACATGGGTTTGCCACTTAAAATTTGTTCCAAGTGATTAATCACAGTTACTACAAAGACATTTTTTTAGTCTGATGAAGAGAGCGAGTAAGCACCCTTCTGAAATTCATCCAGAAATAATAAAATTTTAGTTTAAAAAACATACATATATAAGGTAATTTCCAAGTTACGTAATATTTTTGATTTTTGTCTAGGCTCCCATATAATTGCTACATTCCTAAGTTGTGTGAAGAACAGAAACACAGAAATGATGTTGGAGCACGGGTGAATACTTCTGTGAGTTATTAGAACATGAAAGCAAAGATAATTTGGGGGTTAAAGCAAATGATGCCACACAGCTCAATGCAAGCACAGCAGGGACCTCAAGAGAAGTTTATAAATCTATAAAATCTCCTAAAAATGGTAAATACCATAATAGTTCAGATATTAAAATATGATGGTGACTATGTCATTGACTGTTTAATTGAAATTTGTTAGTACACATAGACTTACTAAGAAAAAAAAGCTGAACTTTTTAACCTGGTGATGTAGTGAAAAAATGTGAATACAATGCATACAATATTCAAGCTAGCATCAGCCATATGGAATTATTCGTTATAATTTATGCAAACATTATACTGGAATACACTCGTGGTATTTGTAATATAAAAAAATAATTACTAAATTCAAAACAATTCTACAAGCTTTTGGGAATTAAAAAATACATATAAACTTATTTGTTTTGACCAAACAGTGTTATACAGAGATATTTATGTCAAACTGTTTAGGCTTAATAATAGCACTTTTAATTTATAGAAATTTGCATATTTTTTTTTTTTTTTAATCTTGATGTAAGCACATAAGTGCAAACTGGACTCAAAGGAAATTCATGTGAAAACAAAGAAAAACAAATTGATGTATTATTTCAGACGAGTAAAATTACTAATATATTAAACCTTTCAGAAATGAAATAAAGTTTCCCGGGCATGTCCTAAGAGTTGCAATATTTGTAGTAAGAAAGTTGAATTCACTGATTACCATTATTAAATGATAACTTGAATATACATCAGTAGACAAAACTTTAAAAGATAGGTGTGATGCCCAGTTGACATGGGCGTCCCCAACACAGAGTGGAACAGACCCAAACCGAATGCAGGCGATAAATAGGTGGACAGCATGGCCACCCAACAGTGTATCGCAATCAACAAACATGGGTAAATGTGATGATTTGAGTGACTTTGATCATAGACACATTGTCAACGCAAGACTGATAAGGTCATTCTATCACCCCAGTGGTAAGAACTGTAGGGTTCCTGAAGGCAACCGTATCAAGGGTGTACAGCGAGTATACCATCGATGGATGTACCAGCTCCCAGAGAGTAAGTAGTGGCCGACCACACGCCATTGATGGCTGGGATAAACGTAGATTATCCAGCCCTTATCCAGCCTCATACAAACTGACAGCGCAAATCTCGTACAGGTTAAATGTCGGAGACCCAGTAGCAACAGTGAGCAAACAGTACTGTGCACGCTGTATACCCTGGGCTAAGGAAGCCGACACTCTACTCATGTGTTACCATTGGCTGCTCGTCATCAGACATTACGCCTTGCCTAGAGCAGGAAACATCAAAACTGACCTCTGCAGAGTGGTGCCACATCGTGTAATCAGATGAAACCCATTCTCAGCTGTACCGAGCTGACGGGATGGTGCTAGTGTAGCATCAACTGCATGTGGCCATGGCCCCATCATGTCAGGTTGGCTCCGTGATGGTTTGAGGAGCCTTCTTATGTGACACATCAGGTCTGGAGAAGCCCTTAACCTCTGTGTGCTACTAGCATATGCTGGCTGATCACCTACACACTTTCATGGCCTTCGAGCATCCTGCAGCCGTCGACGGTCTGTTTCAGCACGCCACTGCACCGCCTTACCGGTTCGGAACCACCCAGGCATGACTCAAGGAACACTCATCTGAGTTTAGAACCATCCAGTGGCCCCCCAAGGTCCCTGGATTTAAACCATGTGGAAGCTCTCTGGGATGGCATGGAGCGGAACATCACATCAATGGATCCTAGACCAACATCTTGAGTGGAGTTGTGGACTGTGGACATGTGGGCGACATATTTTTCATATGGCCCCACGGAAAGGAGACTCTCCCACTTTTCCTTGATAAAGTCAATTATATACACCCTACGATCAATTTCCTATGGAGTTTAAACGCAATGGTACCTTACCTTATCTAGACGTCCTGGTGAACAAATCGCCTGACCACTGCCTTCCCACATAAATCTATTATAAACCCACATCCGTCCCCAACCTGATGCTCCGCAGTTCATTCTGTCCTGATTCTTACAAGACAGCTTTCTTTCGTTCTCAAATTAGAAAAGGCTTTGCCGCATCCTGCGATGTTCACTCTAGACAATGCGAAATAAAAAACATAACCGAACTGCAGTGAGAAGATTTGGCAGGGAAACACGTAACACACAAAATGTTAAGCGGATCGCCCCGTTTAGCAATTGGAAAGCCCTTAGGTACCTACCTTACCCCTAACACCTGCAATACAGACACACAGACACACCATTTAACATCTCTATCGCTTGGAAAGCGATTTTGAAATCTGGCAACAACTGATGCTTTTACCACTTGTCTCATTCCATGGTTGATGAAGGTAGAAGTTGCTAGAAAAGGCTTCGCCGCATCCGTAGGGTTCCTGAAGGCAACCGGCAACAACTGATGCTTTTACCACTTGTCTCATTCCATGGTTGATGAAGGTAGAAGTTGCTACCGAAACGTCCCGCTTATAATTTTCAACATAACTTATGCATTATATGACGATATCAAAAATACTTCTAATAACTGAACTGGCCACTGAGGCAGGATACACCTTAAACCAGATACAAAATTTTATCGAAAAATCCAGATCCAGCCAAGTTAATCCTTCAGTGCCACAACTATACTACCTGGGCTCCATTCCCTACATACCAAATGTTTCCTATCAACTCAAGAATGCGCTCAGGAGGATGAACTTTGGTGTTGGCATAAGGTCTCCAGCATCTTTATATACCCTGCTTAAGAGAAATATTGACACGCGCCACCGCTTCTCGACGAGGCAGGTGTTTATGCCATCCTACAACAATATCAGAATGGCTCCAAGAGATACTACATCAGAATGATTAAGTGTTCGTTTAGAATTAGACTCAACGAACATAAAAGAGAGACAAGAGACAGAAAAGTAACCACTGTCATGTCCAGAAAAGTCAAATTCAAGTCCACTGATCCTATGTGGGATGATATCAAGAAAGTAGCTTCCTAATCCATGCCTAAATCTACTGCCATCCCTGAAACCTTAGAGATCATAACCAACAGTTCAACAGTGAGGCTTGCAATGATAGTGTCTCTTTAGAACTGCCACGAGTTTGGAACCAGCGCATCAAATAATGCTGCGTTTTCTCCCACGATATTGCATGTCCAACTAACACGACGCCTCATCTCTGCGAATGAATAATTACACTCGCATCTGTTAGTTTATTGTCTCGTCAAGTCACTGCATTCAAATTGTTGAAGTGTTCTATTATCCAGTTTGCTGCCTACCTTCCTTGAGAAAGCCATCTGGTTGATGTGCAAAAGCTTGGAAACTTTGATTTTCTATTCTACACCAAGAAATTTGGATTACTAGTAGTTATACTATTTTGAGTATAGTTAGTGAATGGTTCCTGTTTATTAACTGCAATATAGCTACATGGCTTTCTTTTTCCAATTCTGAGAAAAAGAAAGCCATCATGATGATGTAGCTCAGAAAAATAGCCTCCTAGGTGTTTGATTTTTCAGTATGAAAGGTTTACATTTCCCAACTATGAATGCTGCATTATGTTTTCCCCCCAATATGTTTCACTAACTTTGTAGTGCAGCTAATTTGTTGGTTAAAGTCAACAATAATTGCCGCAAGCATGTATTCTTATTGATAATATAGCCAAGATTTAACCAGGCGGTCACAGCATGGAAGAATTTTTAAGTAATTAATAACAAGGAACTGTACACCAATTACACTTAAAATAGTAGAACTATACTAGTAATCTGAATTTCTTGGCATAGATTGCAGATCAAAGTTTACAAGCTTTTGCACATCAATCAGATGGCTTTTTCAAGGAAGGTAGACATGTTGAAGCATTTGTTATTCAGTTTGCTGTCTACCTTTCTTGAAAAAACCATCTGGTTGATGTGCGAACGCTTGGAAACTTTGATTTATAATCTATGCTAAGAAATTCGGATTACTAGTATAGTTATACTACTTTAAATCTTTAAGTGTTTATTACAATCACCTAAATCTTTTTTTCACATTCATGAAATAGAAATTATTAAATTTAATGATTTTGTAATTCCATATTTTTATATACTCAACAATTTGTGAGTAAACCAGATTCTTAAATTAAAACAGCACTGGAAATTTAAGAAAAGTGATTTTCATTTATATATGCATATAAAGGTTTAAAAGAAACAATAATTTGTCAGTTACTCCATTTAGTATCAAATATCAGCCACTAAAACATGTATTAGAGAAACAAACTATTTATACGACTTTATTTTTGATCCTTATTATTCAAGTACACAAAAATATTTGCTATACAAATTAGATGAAGTTATCCTTTTATCATTAATTAATTTCTATGATCTTTTTTTAATTTTGTAAGCAAGTTTTTATAAAATTCATAATGCAACTCCCACTTCCTCTCCCAGGAAAAACAATCATAGATTTTAACACCTCTCTCTCTCTCTCTCTCTCTCTCTCTCTCTCTCTCTCTCTCTCTCTCTCTCTCTCTCTCTCTCTCCTTGAACTTTCTATTGATACTATGGTCACTTTCTTAAGATTAAAGCAAATACTTCTTGAGATAAGCTTTTTTTCTGCACAATAATTTTTCCATGTGTTCTTAACAGACAACATTTTCCATGCAATCATTTTATTAAAATATATTTATCTAGAGCCCACAATGAAATTTCATGCTGCACCCTACACTGAAATTACACTCAGGGTCCTGCAACACTATAATTCAGCCCTGGCTGGAATCTGCTTGAATATGAGAAAGTTATGTGCACTGGTAACAGTATGTGTGTACGTGTGAATAGTGTTCTTTCTATTCTTTTTTTTTTTTTTACCCCTTTATAACAAAATAGTTTTCTATTGGTGCAGGAGTCAGACAAGGTTGTGTAATGTCACCATGGTTTTTCAATATATTTATTGATGCATGCTTATGTGATGACAAAATAGACAGTACTGGCCTATGTCTCTTGTGCTGATGACAGTATCATGCTGGTGGAGAGTAAAAGTAAGCAGCATAGTTGTCCGGGATGTATGAAATTTAAATTAAGTATAAAAAAGGGAAAACCCGAAGTTATGGTTTTTTGAACAAGTAACTGATAGTACTGAATGCAAGATCAATCTAAACGGTGCAGAGTTAGACCAGGTAAAGGAGTGTGTATTTAGAAAGCATATTTATGACAGAAAGGGGGGAGGGGAGACAGATGGTGAAATCAGTAGGCGAGTCAATTGAACTTTGAAAGTCACAGCTGTTTTACGAGGATTTTACAGGACTGATGGGCACTTAGATAAGTCTCGAATGGCTTGTATATGCAAGTGCAATTGTTCCTACTCTGATATACAGTAGTGAAGCCTGGACACTGCAGAATAAACATGAGTCATTTGTGCACTGGAAAGATGTTACTTACTAGGGGAGGGGCGCAAGGTGTGTTCAAATCATGTGAGGAATGCAGATTTGTAGTGTGAAGCAACATGGCATTACAAGGTGGCCACTTAAAAATCATTTCAAAATTCCCCGACTTTTCCCTGAAATCTCCCCAAAGCAAAACACATTTTATTTTATTTTTATTGTAATACAGCAATATTCTCACAAACTGGGATATTTCTTTTTACCAAGTAATTAGAATAAATTATAAAATAAATAACAATAAATAACAGAAAGAACTTCCACTTACCAGAATATGCATTTCTTAAAGCATACTGTGTTGAAATGACTGGTTACAAAAGAATACAACCTGTCATTCAATTAGTGTATTACAAAATTAATTTCTGAAATCATTATTAGTATGCTGACTAGTCTGGAACAGCAGGCATTAATTTCTTCCTGTTTTACTTCTTTTTATTTTCATAAATACTTCTAAAACGTAAGTATATTACCTCTTTGTTTTTTAACTTTCTGCAAATATTTAATCACTCTGTATTTAAAAGAAACTTGGGGCTCAAAGATATAAATTTAAAAAAAAATCAAACCAGTACTATCAAAAACTTTTTCTGACAATAGATACCATCCAGGTGATCTTTTTTTTTTTTTTTTTTTTTTTTATGAGCAACATCTGAAGTAACGAAGATTTTCAACTCACAACGCACTCTGAGAAGATGCAATAAAGCTGGTTCCTCAAAACGTTAACTTCTGGCTTTGGCTACACATATGACAGAGCCGATCACACAAAAGCAAGGTGACCCCAGGCGCCGTTCGTACTCCTTGCTCTCCATTGAATTCCTAACGACGCTTGCTGCATTATAAAAATCATTGCATGAATTCATAAAATTATGTGAGTAAATTTTATTTTACACTTTGATTGGCCTAATGGGTTCATAATATAGTGCAGTTGTCTACAACAGATACATACGCAAGAGTGATGAAGGAAATAAAAAAGCTAAACTTTTAAACTGGGTGAAAAATCAAACTGCACGGCAAAAATGCAGACTACTTTCAGTTAGTTTTTTGCCATCCATTGCTTAATTTTTCTTTCAGCTGATATCTTTTTCTCTCTATTTCTTCATTGTTGCTTTTCTTTTTTTATGGCCTCTGATGACAATAATTTCATCCATCGTGTTGAAAAAATTTTCAGCCTGAGGACCATGAATGCATGATATCAAAGCTTTAACTACTTCAGACAAATGGTGTAACTTTGAGAGTATTAAAACTTTTGAACACCATGCGTCAATCCATTTTTGTAAATTTCCCCCTCCCTTATAAGCTTAAATACAAACACTTATAGGGGTGGGGGATAACATTTAACAACAACGCAGGACAGTGAGAATATAGTGGGTGGGAAAAATTGCGATTATGGGAGAAATATTTGCTTCGTCTGACTTCCAGTTTGGGAAATCCCCCCCCCATTTTCAAGCTGAAATATAAATATTTATGGAAGAAAATGATACTTTATACTGGGCATAAAGAACATCGCGAGAAAAAATATGATCACAGAAAAAATCTTAACTCCATCGACCTTCCGTTTTTGAAAGTTTTGTAAAGGTGGAATTTCATCCTTCGACACCCCCTCCGTCCCTCCCTGTCACCACCAACCCCCAAAAAATTTCTGTTCAGTTGAGCACTGATCTTGTGCAAGACCAAACTGATATGGAAAAAGGCAGAATTTCTCGCAAAATGATAATAAAAAGGGTGGAATTCCTTGAATTTGCGGTAGAATCTCATGCCTGAAGATTATGGGTAATTTCTGCGTCATCTAAATTCTGTTTTCACAAATTGTTACCAACAATTTCAAGCTGAAATACAAACATTTATGCAATAAAATATTCAACAATACTGGATAGAGAAAACATTGCGAGAAAAAATTACGATTATGACAAAATTTTTTACTCTGTTTAACTTCCATTTTCAAAAGTTTTGAAACATGGAATATTGTCCCCAGATGGAAAACGACCCCCCCCCCCAATCATTTTTTTATTTTTGCATCGATCTTGGGAATGATCTAAATAATGATAAATAACAAAACAAAACAGAATTCTGCAAATCTGCGGAAGAATCTTATGTATGCAGATATTTCAAACCCAAAACATTTTTGGCTGGTGGAGGGTTGGATCAACACCTTTCCTGACTTTTCTTGGATTTCCCGGTAGAACCTAAACCTATGTCTGAAGCAGATATTTGTTCTTGCTATGAGCTTAAGTTTTATTGACATTAATGATCAAGAGCAACATACAGCACATTTATTCTTAAAATGTTGTATTTTTATAGAATGGTTTGACACTAAATACTACTCAATACTGAAAAATGCACAATGGCAAAAAGCAATATGATCTATGTTTGACTGGTGAGATAAGAAACCATATTTTGGTTTCAGTCATTAAAGGTCTGAACTTGTTCTTTTTATTCCCTGTCTAGATATTACCAACTTACTTGACACATTCACATGCAAAATCCTTCATAAAAAGCATCACAGAATGGTACCTGAAAACGAGCAATTTTAGGTGATGATGATGATGGGCATTCATCATTTGATATAACTCCATCCTCTGCTTCATTTTCAGACAAACTTTCCTCTCCATCTCTACTTACGCGGCGACGTTTACCAGACCTAGACCTTGATCCAGAACCTGAACGAGATGAACTAGATGACGCTGGACGTGATCGTGGTTTCTTCAAACCACCCTTAGGCATCAACTCTTTGTTAGGTACCTGACCAAGAAGTTGCTGATGACGTCTCAGTTCTTCAAGAGCTTTGTTGAGAGTTGGACCACGCTTCAGCTGGAGCTGCTGCAAGCTTGTAGTGATGGGCTTAATATATTCCTTTTCAACATTTGCCCTGAAATAAAATGTAACATATAATTACATTATGCAATAAATCTTTCACCTCATTTTTTAAAAAATACATCAGTATAACACTTATTATCACTTCATTTTACTTTATTTTTATGAACTTGAAGTATATTTGCAGTTTACTGAGTAGACTTGGGTAGCACAATTACTTCAAGAATTCGATAAAATTTGGAATGAATTACATTAATGAAAATAAGATTACTCTGTCACACAGAACGAAACCAATCAGTCTGTTAAATACCAAAGTGAAACCAAACCACAAGAACTTCCTACCTAAGGCAACTTAAAATGGTACTGCAAAATTAACTGCATCAAATTATCTTTAAGAACATGGCAGACATATGCCAGTGGAAGATGGGAGAATCTTTTTCACAGGCAAAAACACACTCTGCCTTTTGCTACCGGACAATATCACAAAACTAATACTAAATTTACAAAAAAAAAAAAAAAAAGTAACTATTTAAACAGAAACTGCACATTTAAAGAGATATTTTTGAAACTGCTTTTTTTTTAATAAATAGTACACAAAAATAACTCCTTTAATTTAGAATTTAATCTCATAATTTCAAGTCATTACAAAACAAAGCTTCACTATTTTGCTAAAATTGGGAAAACAAGGCTGACAAAACCAGAGTACACTCACATAGTAGACTTGTGCACTGGAAAACATGCTCAATGCGTGCTCTTTTCACACACTGCACCCTGTACATAGCTTTTCTTTCCATTCCAATGTTTTATTTTTTTCTTGCATACAGTATACAATAATCCATTTTACCATGTGACATTTGAAGATATTTGGTGGTGGTATCTTTTATTTTGAATGGGCATTGTTTAACAAACAAGAGGTCAATAAAGTGCTTTCTTTGTAAAAAAAAAAAAAAAAAAAAAAGTAAGGGGGTAAATAAACAATAGATCTGTTATTTGCAGAGCTTTATAATTGTGAGAGTTATTTCAGAAAATTAGAAATGCATTATGCACAGAACTTAAAATAATAAGACACTGCATTTTATGTTACTGTGCTGCAGGAATTGGTAAGAAAAATGAACCTTCTCATTGTCTTGGGACTTCCAGTTAGAACAAAGGATGAAAAGAATAAATAAGGAATTAACAAAATTTTGCAACTGTACCAGTGTGTTTAGAAAAACAGAAATGCCTTATGAGAGTTTTGGACAGTAACATGCAGTATTGTGTTCAACTGTATGATATATGCTGATCAGAAACAAGTATACATTGTCTGAGATAGGACAGAGATTAACCAGGCTGCAAGTTATAACACTTAAGTCCTGGCTCAAGGAGGCAACTCTGACCCACTTCACTGTTGCAAATTCAGCCACACACACACACACACACACACACAAAACAAGAACAACAAACAAAAGTTGCCTCAACAGCAGTAAGAAAAGCTTTAACAAAAAATTGTCTCCCTCCATCACTCAACAATATCTGTGACAACAAGCTTCATGACAATGTCTCTTACTTATTATAAAGATTTCATTAGCAATATGATTCATGAAGATAAACAATATTGACTGTTCATGCAAATATGACTTTTATCTGATGCCTTGATTTAGTACCTACATCAGTTTAAAATGGGTGTCTAATAGCTTGGCCCCCACTACATCACCATAAAATGTGCTCATTAACAAATTGGCTACATCACGCTAAAAAAAATAAGGAAAGAAAAGACCTAAGCATGTTAAACAACATAATTTTTTGATCAGGTTTACAGAAAACTGTAATCACAATTCATCTTTGTGATAGCCCTTGATAATTTACAGTTTAGGCTTTCATGTCAACTTTCATTACCATGATGAACTGCCTTTTAAGAGAAATAATTAATGTACATATCCTGAGAAGTGTAAAACAGTTTATTTGGAAGTGTCAAATGTAATACAATTAGTTAAGTAATAATCATCATTTGTTTTTCCAAATTTGTAAGCTTTATTTCAGTTCTAGAACTAGAAATCTGGTTACCTATCAGGACGCTAAACTCTACAGATACAAGGTCTGCTCTTGTACATTTCTCATGTGAGTACTGAAAAACCCACCCATTCCAAAACTTATTTGTGACAATAATAAGGTACACTCAGAGACATCACATGCAAATTGACAGGGGTGGGGAATTCCGGGAAAATCTTACCAGCCAGGGATTTTTACCACTAGCCAAGAAGACGCGATATAGGCACATTACGACAACAGTGTACAGAGATGGGATATGACACAAATTTTGAATTTCTGCCCCTATGTAATACAAATACATATATACGCTATACCAGATTTTAAAAAATCCCCATGAAACCTTTGATTTATAACGGAGATGTATGACACCAATTTAGTATTATTTTATAATTAAATATTTCATACCTAATTAATAGTGATTGTTCAGCTTTGTTTCTTTTAAATTTTTATATCAATTATTCAGCATCACAAAATTTTCTTTCATGTCCTTGTACATGCTTTGTTCCACCTCCAAAGTACCACTTATCTATAGAGTCTGCTGGATCAAAATTTTCTAATGATGTCCCATTAATGCGTATATTTAGGAGACTGTTCATACTTCTGTTGACTAATGAGGTCCTCAAGTGATTTTTGATAAGATTCATCTGGCTAAAGCCTCTTTCACAGGTTGATGTTGATGCTGGTATTACACAAAGAAGCAAAAACAACTGTCTTATGTAAAAAAACTTCTCCTAATGTACAGTAATCTTTAAAAGTAGTTCATCAACTTTCAAGTTCTGGCTACTTAGTTTGAAGTCAAACCATTCGTCTACCACACTTTTTTCGATATCTTTCTCATTGTTTTTATGTTTGATTACTTCCTTAAAATGATGCAAGATAATTTTGATTTCATTGTCTCCGAAGTCACTCAAATCTTTTCCAGTGGGCCAAGTGAATGTGACAAAAACATATGTTGAAGTGATTACAGGAGAATTAATGTCACAAAACCTTTCCAATAAATATTTTTTTGCAAAGTATATCATAGTATTTCTGCCAGATTTGAAGAACTTCTTCCCATTTGCAACATTTGTCAGAACTACATCTTTGTAAGTTTCTCAATTATAGGAGCTAAAAAATTTTCTTCATATTTTCCTCTTTCTTTCTGCAAATTTTCTAATTTCTTTTGCTTTCAAAACTTCATTGTTGACTTGACATAAAAGCAAATGCTGTTTTTGGAAAATGAGGGACAAGTCTTTAAAGATTTGAAGAAAATCTAGGAGAAAACTGAGGGTTGCCAGAAATCGGAAATCTTTTATTTTCTTTACTATACCTTCTGCATTTTTGCTACCTTATTTTTCATTAGCTTCATTTTCTAAATGCAACACAACTGGTTGGTAGTCATGAAAAATTGCTCTCAAAACTCCTACTTTAGATGCCACCCATCTAATTTGGTGCAATTTCTAAATTTTTAAACTTTTTTGTGCTAATAAGTTGGCTATTTTTTCCAGGTGCTTGATTTTTTTACTGGAATGTCCATAAAATTTATAAATTAAAATAAGAATAGAGTCAAACTTTACTAAATATGATACATTCTCCAGAATATAAAGTATGCTTAACTGCAATCGGTGAGCAACACAATGCACAGACAATATATGTGGTAAAAATTCTTTAAATTTGGCACATAAACCAGATACTTCACCAACCATGTTGGCTGCCCCATCTGTTGCTATACCAACAATCCGAGAATTTTTCTTAAAATTTAAACCAAGAGAAGCAAACTGTTTCTCAATAGCAGAAAAATAGGACTCAGATGTGCTATTTTCTAATTCTAAAAGTCCCAAAAACATTCTTCAATTTTACCACTTTTCAAATATCTTGCATACATCATCAATTCTTCTATTGTGCCCTTGTCTGTAGAGGCATCTAAAATAATGCTAATGAACCGGGACTGCTTTAGTTCCTTCAATACAGACTCTGTTATAACCTCTGATATGCAAGAAATAAATTCCCTGCAAGCATTTCTGTTTGCATACTGGTTTTGTACATCAACCTCTAACTTTCTGGATAACATGACTAGTGATTCAATGTCAGAAAATGGCTTATTGTTTTTTGCAATATAGTAGCTCAGATTGAATAATACTTTGAGCTGCTTAAATATTTTTTCATCCATCTTTTTAATGCATTTGGCCAGTGGGGTGCTAACAAGAAGCTGTGATGAATTTTCAATAAAATCACCATTTTTTCTATGCTGCACAGATTTATCATGGAATTTAAAAGTTTCATGTTTGAAAGGGCCACTAAATCCCTGTGAAAACTTACGTGATGTATCGACTTTCACATCTGCTTTGCAGCAAAATCCACATTTTGCAAGACCATCTTCATAAACAATCCAGAGGAATTCTTCTATCCATTTCTCTTGAAATTTCCTGTTATGTGGCTTTTCACAATTTTTTGCAACATTTCTATCTCCAAGTAAAAAATTTTCAGAACCAAGATAGAGTTGTAGCACATTGCTATCAGCCAAAACACGTGGCGTAGAGGATGAATCACATGGCACAGCTACATTGCTACCAGACGAATTACGTTGGAAAAATGTAAATAAAGTTGATTGTTTGGAATTAAACATATTGAGATCACACACCGATTTTCAATGATACTGCGATTTTTTATGTTGCAGAAGCCTTTTGTCCACCAAAACCTTGTTGCTGATGTTTTTTTTGCAACGCGCATTCAGGCAAACGACAATTTAGTTGGCGCTCCGAGAAGACAGTCGTAGGTACCACGTGATCGAACAGGTGGGACATCAGCAACGATTAATCCCGTGCGCGCTTCCCGCCGGTCACACAGCGTTCTGCAGTGGGGGAAACCGGTTTATTCCACCAGCAGCAGAGTGACTGCTAAGCATCCGTGACGTCAGCTCCGCTCTTTCGCACGCTCTTTCGTGTGAATGAACACCGGGTCGGTCTAAAAAAATAGAATGTTTTTCTGCCTAGTGAGGTATGACTTCAGAGTTCGGGCGTTCGGGTTTCGGATTAGAATTATACTTGCCCGTCTTATAAATGAAGAAGCTTAAGGTGTAAAAAAAAATAGTGAAAGCCTACAATATTATTATTTTATATATTTTATAAGCTGCAATTTTTAAGAGGTCTAAAATCCAGGAAATCCACTCGCCACGCCAGAAAATCCACTCGCCGATGGCGAGTGGGCGAGCGTAATTCCCCACCCCCTGCAAATTGATTTCTTTAATATGACAATAAGAGATCATCACAGCTTAAATAATCTAGAAACAACACACTTTTTAATTGACAATGATTCCCAGATTTGTGTGTTAACATAAAATCTGAATTTCCATAATATTTTCTCTCTGTCTGTATTAAATTTCTACACACGCATCAGCCATTGAATTAGAAACCTTTACGCAGGTGCATATGAATGTCACTGACACGGCATATGTGCAAAATATGTGGTTACATGCGTCACCATGTGATTTAGGCAATTATTTAAGATTGCTGCTCATTTAGTAATCGAAAGTAGTGTTTTGATCAGATTGGTAAAAACCAAGGATCTTTCAGACTTCAATAAAGGGTTAAATGTGGGTACCGTCTGACTGGAGCAATGATTTTGAAAACAGCAGAGCTGACTGGTTTCTCAAAAGCTTAGATATCTTGGGTCCTCAATCAGTGCAAAATTAATCCCCATTGCTTGTGTAAGAGGTGTAACTGCGGCGCAATGACGATCTGTTAGGAATGAGATCGCTGTCATCTGAGAAGGCTTGTATGAAGAAACAGGTGCAACAATTGACCGAAGCATTCAATGAAGGCTGTTTCTGACACATATCCCAGCCAACTATGTGCAGGGAATTGAAAAGGTTCGATATTGGCAATTGCATGCCTATATGGAAACCACTAATTTCTGCGAAAAACTGGAAAGTCCGTCAACAGTTGAACACCGTGACTAGACACTGGAAAAAAGTCATGTGGTCCAATGAGTTGTGGTACACCTTGTTCTGTACCAACAGTAATGTACTAAGCTTGCCTTATAAACACAACTCAAGGTTCTGCAGATGCTGTCATGGTGTGGGGCATGTTGTGCTGGTACGGAATAGGTCCCCTGATATTGCTGGAAGGTCAGGTGTCCTCAAAGGGTTATCTGAGCATTGTTGCCAATCAAGTCCATCCTACAATGCTCTTTTTATTCAGCAGGTGATTGCTGTTTCATGGATGACAATGCTACTGCCTATTGTGGAAGATGTGTTCAGCAGTGGTTCAGCTAGCATGACAGCGACTTTCACCCTCTCCCCTGGCCACCACAAAGCCTGTATCTGAACCTCATTAAGAATGAATGGGACATATTAGAAAACAGATCCAGGAGGAAAGTCCTCTTCCAAAAAATTAAAGCCAGCTAGACTGTCTGATGAATGCCTGGTATGCTGTTGACATAGATGCACTCCAACAGCTTGTGGAATCTTTGACAAATCACATACATGCTACAGGGTGATTCAAAAGTCCCCAAACTCTGAATTCAAATATTTCTACCACGAATATAGTGATGTATAACTATTTTTACATACTGTTATATTGACACTCATACTTACAGGTAATGAAAACCACTTTACAATAGATGCTGGAATTGTCCACCATTCTGTTAAAGACACAAATTCACCTGACGACACATGTTGGCTGGTATGTCCCTCACGGCTGTAATGATGTTGTTCCGCAGGTCCTGTACCATCTTAGGGTTGTTGTGGTAAACTGTGTCTTTCAGATAGCCCTACAAATAAAAGTCTGGAAGACTTAAGTCAGGTGAGCAAGGCGTCCAATTTTTCGAGATTAATCGATCGTGGAAGAACTCACGGAGCATCTCCATTGTGTCGTTTGATGTGCAGCACGTTGCTCCATCTTCTTGAAACCAACAGTAACGTTCGTGTTCTTCCAGCATCGCTACAAATTGATGGATGATGTCTGCATACACAGCGGAATTTACAGTTGTATCGAAAAAAAAAAATGGCCCTACAATTTGCCGTATTTGGCGCACCACACTCCAACTTTCTGACAGTGAAGTCCAACCTCATGCAATGCGTGTGGATTCTCCACAGCCAATATGCGAGTGTTTTGGCTATTAACATATCCATTCAAATTAAACCATACCTCGTCACTGAAAAAAGTGTTAAGCTGGTTAGTCACATTGTTGAACGTGAAACTCTTAAACCATTGGCAGTAGGAAATGCGCTTTTCCGAGTCCAAAGGACATAGCTCTTGCACTACTCAAATTCTGTACGGCCATAGCTTTAGACGTTTAGTAGCCCTCTGGCAGACTGAATACGATGTCCCTAACTCTTGAGACAGTCGCCGAAGTAACTTCCTGGGAGAGCGCTGCAGGGAAACGTGAATTTTCTCCCACGGACGGACGGACAGACGCTTTTAGGCTTATCCTGAACACTACCTGTCTCGTGAAACCGGTTCACAAGGTCATACACAGTTGTTTTCCCCGGTATAGGAGCATCAGGACACTTCCTTTGAAAGAGCTGGATGCAACGTTGGCAAGATTTTTCCGCAAAACAAACTTCTAACAAAGTGACTCTGTTCTTGCAAGAGACTCATGGCTGACTGAACATTAGTGCTTGCCAGCGCCCACGTAAGTGTAGTGTCACATGGTGCTATCATGTGGCGCAGCTCGTTCCCCAAAGTCACACACAACAGCCACAAGCAGCAACACTCAGATATCTTTTATGGTTTTACAGCAAATACGTTTTTAAATATAGAGTTCGGGGACTTTTGAATCACCCTGTATAATTTGGGCTAAAAAGGTCCAACCCTATATTAGATAAGTTTCTATTTCAGTGGCCAGTATGTGTATTTATGCATGCCTTGAACTGTTTTAAAAGTTTTTGACAACTCTTGAAAAATGTGCATCTTGTTGTCACTGGTTCCTGAGAGTTTTATTTGCAATTCTGAACATTTTGGATTTCACATGATTTACGACGAAGTATGGTTTCATTTGGACGGGTATGTCAATTCCCATAACTCCCACTCTGGGCTACAGATAATCTACATTTACATGAAACCCATTACATCCTGCAAAAGTTGGTGTTTTGTGTCCCAAACCAGAATAATTAGTCCCATTTTCTTCAGGAGCTTAGTAACCTTGCCCTCATATATGAACATTTTCAGACAATTTGTGGACCAATTGACTGACATCGATTTGACAATGGGGTACTTACAACAGGATGGAGTGACATACCCCATGTTCTGTGTGAGCATGAGTGATATTTCGTATTTCTTCGGTGACCAAGTGATCTCTAAAGAACAGTGACCACCTCGTTCACCCAATTTCACTCCTCCCGATTTTTTCTTATGGGGATATATTGAAGTGTCGTGCTTACAACAATAAGCCTTGCACGTTAGACTTAGAAAGCAATATCAGTGATGCAATCCAGACTATTGATGAGGACATGCTGCGGAGGACCTTCGATAATATGCAGCATCACGTTCGAGTGTGTTTGGATGCTGGAGGACAACATTTCCAGCATTGGCTGTGAATGGTGCTACATTCCCAGGAACTAAGGTACATTGTAAACCACGGAGTTCCCACTCAATTTGAGAAATGAAATCCTCTGACTTTTCCAGGTTCTCCAGGAAAATTTCCACAAAATTCAATACCATACTTTTACAATTCACATCACTTTTACAGTAGAACTATTTTTACTCAATATGCAGTATAATCGACCTAAGCAAAGATTATCATAAGTATATTAACATAACAATAACAAAATCATATACCTTACTTGATAATAAAACCATATATACCTTACTAGTAATTAGCAATCAAAATATTTTAAAATACAATGAAAGTCCAGTTTCATGACTCAATGAGCTGGTAAAAATAATCGCTGAATTGGGGGTATCATTAAACCGGGGAATTTTAGCAAAATTGGGACCCTAAGAAATTGGCTGTATTAACTTACATTGCTTGGAAAAATAAATTACTCCTACATGTACACAATCTTTTTTTTTTTTTTTTTTTTTGAGATGATAGAGTCCATGACATTTTTATGCTCTGCAACAACTCAGGGATTATTGGCACGGATAGTAGACCACCATACGATTTCACTGCATTGTATGTGCTACGTAGAGCAATTAAAGATGTTTTTCTGTAGATTTTCAACAAGTATGTCTTTGTTTATTGATAAACCTGACACTGATGAGGCACTTCCATGGGATTAAGTCATAACAATTTTCACTACTTGCCATAGCTCTTTAAATTCTTTGTTATTCAGGTATTTTGAAAAAAAAAACACCTAATCGTGTGCTTTTCTTACAAAATAAAAAGAAATCTTTTTTCCACTTTGTAAATGTTGAAAATTGCTACTTGGCATGCTGATAATGCTGGTAAAATGTTACTTTCATGCAGAAGTTGCAGCAAGTTATCCATTCGTTTTTCACATAGTACAGCATTAGAACATAGTGAATGAGGATCTAAGCAGGACATAGATCTCACAGTCAAAAAATTTATTGGACAATTTCCAATAATCTTGCAGGTCATATTAACCAGGAAATTTTTACATTCAGTGACAAATTTGTCCTCGCATTCACTGGCACCACTTTTTTTTTATGTAGTTCCTGGCAGCAATTACAATGTCAACTTCATTTCTTCTATGGGATTTAATGGAAGACACATCTATCTTCACTAATTTAAAGGGAGTAGGAGCTTCCCTTAGTAGTTCATGTTCGACAAATCTTGCCATTATTTGCCTTAATAGATCCGCAAAGGAGCTGCACAGAAAAGGAATCATAAAGGACTTTGAAACGATTTTAGAAATGACTCCAAAATAGCAGCAACTGATATAAAAAATGATATTTTTGCCAAAATTAACTTATCGTTACATGCATCTTCGATGTTTCCAACAGATATGGTTTACGGTAAATCTTTCTTTGCTGTTTCAAAATATTTTTTAACATGAGGAAGACCTCCTCCAGTGCTCTTTTAGCAACCCTAACATTTTCCACCCATCTAATTTGGCAGAACTTCATTAAAAAGACATGACTGTTTGTTAGGGCTATGAAATCTGCCTTTCAGGGCTACGAAATACGCCTTGCTGGACTGTCTTTGAACAATCTATACATGCTGGGTGTGCCATATAAAAGAGGCCCCATGGCCAGATATTGTTAGGTGGGTTTCCAGTTAAAACCGCTTTGTCCTTTGTTCCACTTCTAACCGGTTTCTGCGTGTACAGCTGCAAAGGAATTATCTGGAGTGGTTAGTCACAGCCAGAGCAGTGTAGGTAAGCGGGGTCATAAGTGTAAGTGAAGAGAGAACACGGGCAATGGAAATGGTTTTAAGTATGGAGTATTCAGAAATAACTCATACAAGGTTTAAATGAGTTCTTTACAGAAAAATTTCCACATTGTGCAGCACCGGCAAAATCAGTGGTACAGAAGTTAGTGCGGAAATTTCCTGAAACCGTCATGCTGTGCAACAGGAAAAGAAACAAACCCAAGACAATTCGTACTGAAGACAATATCAAAAATGTGTGCACAATGATGTTACAAAGCCCTCGGAAGTCGATTCGCCAATTATTGTCTGCAACGGGAATATCTGCCACGTCATGCCGATGCATACTTAGATGGATTTGCATTTTCGGTCGTACAAAGTTATGATGCTCCAAGAACTTAAAACTCCTGATTATGCAAAATGGATGCAATATTGTAAGTCATTTCAGGAGACTATTGTCAGTGGTGAAATGGACCCAGCACTTTATTACATGACAGATGAAGCATGGTTTTATCTGTCTGGGTATGTCAATGAGCAAAACAGCAGGAATTGGACCGACACGAATCCCAGATGGACAATGGAGACTCCTCTGTATGACCAAAAGATAGTCGTTTGGTGTGCTGTGTCTGCGAAGAGGATAGTCAGTCCATTCTTTGTCACTGACATCATCAACTCAGAGCGCTATGTTCAGCAACTGTTCAACCCATTTGGTGCCGCCCTTACAGAAGAAGAGCAAACATATGCTTTCTTTCAGTAGGATGGTGCAATGGTGCATACTGCATGGAACAGTCCAGGTGCTGTGCATAAAGTGTTTGGGGAGGACAGAACTGTATCGAAGGGACTATGGCCACCCAGATCACCCAATCTCTCCACCTGTGACTTTTATCTGTGGGGAGCATTGAAAAGGAAAGTGTACGCAACTAATCCGCACACCCTTGATGAATTAAAAGTGAACATTACGGATGCTATAGCCCAGATTACTGCCGATGAGTTGTGGCGCATTACGAACATGTTCCGTCATGTGCAGCTATGTCTTGATGTTGGAGGACAGCACTTTCAGCAATTGTTGTAAACGCAGGTAAATTACTCCTGTTTTCTGTCATTTCAACTATTCTTTACCATGTATAGTAACATTGCCTGACTGTTGTCGTTCATTATACTCGAGCCTCTTTTATATGGCACACCCTGTAGCTTGAAATAAGATATTTAACTTCCACGTTGTTATTCTGTTTCCTCTCTGGAACGCTCCGTGAATTACATAGAGACTACATGTCCCAATACTTAATAAAGAATGACCTTTGTTTTCTTTAGTTCATCACAAATATTTCTCCAAAATTTAAGATTCACGTATCGCACATCCATAGAAATTTGCAAAAGATTTTCCAAATTTAAATCTGATGAGCCTTTACAAATTTTTTCATATAAATCTTGGGCAGTAGAATGGCCAAGGAAAACTGAATTAAAAAACAAACCTTCACTTCATTAGAATTTTCATACCAGTATCTAATTATTAAGTCCATTTGCCCTTTTTGGGCATAAGCATTCAGAGCTTCATCACTACATAGTACAAAATATGATGGTGAAATTTCTTTCAATAGCAAAAAATGAAAATATGGGACCAAACCAAAAGCAACAAAGTACGCCATTTTCATGCTTCCCAAGGTGATATTCTTCGCTACATGGCTTGATATAACTGTGCTGCATCCTTGAAGCCATTGTAGGATGAGTGTGTCATCACTAATTTAAGAGCCCACACAATTTCGGACGTAAGACTTTTTTCTTTAGTAACATAATTCACCACTGAAGAACATGCCAATGTCGAGTTTGACTCCTCTCTTTGTATTTTTTTTATCACTTTCAACACTAGAAGCACCACTAAATAAGATAAAAATAAATACTCGCTTTGTACTCTCGACTAACTTATGATGCTTAACATTCTTCTTGTGACTAAATATAGCTTGCCTGCCCGTGTTGCTTAAGTTAAACGTTTACAGCAAAGTCGGCATATACGGGTCCGTGTGTACTGCTTCGATCCAGTTCGCCTATTGTGGATTCAATTCTTTATCGGTCCATACCAAATTGAAAACCGTTTTCTTACTGCTCATTTTGAACAAAATGCTAATGTGCAACAATGTAAAAGAAGCGTGAAGATCATTTAACTCAAAGCTCATGTGCTTCCACCTGAAAGATAACGCTAAAATATGATAACCCGTACTTATGGTAGTGTTCTCATTCGTTGGAGCAACTTCGCGTCAACAAAGAGCTGGAGGGGGGTAAGGGAAGCATTGCTAGCACTGGCATTCCCATCCCCTCTATCTTGAGTAGACAACAGATGCACAGGAAATCTTCGCCTCGGCGCGAATATCGTGCGCCTCGGCGCGAATATCGTGCGCCTCCGCAGGCTCAATCCCCTTTTCTCTCTCTCAGCAATAGCAGCAGATGACCTTTTTGTTTCTTGCATGGACTTACGGGTTTAGCAGGAAACAGAACCTGGCTAGCAAAGGAAGATTCATGAACAAAATACAACAAAATCTTAACACCTGGCAGGCCCGACAAGGGAGCGCTCATTTTCCAGGATAGTTGTGCAGATTTTCCAGGTTTTGGTGAAAAATAGCAATTTTCCCCTGACTTTTTTGGACACAATCAAATTCCCTGACAATTCCAGGTTTTCCCTGACACGTGGGAACCCTGAAAATATGACTGATTTTTGGAGAACTTCCTAAGTGAAACACCTGGTATTAAAACAATGTTTTTTTTTTAATTAAATTTCATTGATTTCTGGATAACAAAACTTAAAAAAAAATTCTGATAATAAATTTTTGTTGCTGCTACTATTATTTTCCACTGATTCACTGGTGAATTTTTCTAAAAGTAAATTATTTACCTTTGGTGATACCCTCCAAAGAATCTTACATCGTACACACCATTTATGACACGAATGATTTTCGCAGGCCAGTAAGGAAACCCCTTCTGCTTGGCATACACTAAATCATGAGGTGGATCCTAAATTTAAAAAATTAAAAAAGATGAATTTGATTGCTGACTTTGAGTTATATGTCATGTCACTTCACTTTGAATTTCAAAATAGGAAAATAGATAAATTAGTCATACACCAAAATAAAGTAAAAGATGTTCCTTTGCATTCTAATAGCCTTCTAATTGTACAGACCTTTCAATGAAGTATTTTAAAATAAAAAAAAATAAAAAAAAGGAAAACCATGTGTGTCCAATGTATTGGAACCATAGTGCCGTCATAAAATCAAACATCTGGGTATTCAAGAACACTGTACATTGGTTAGTCATAATGAAACCTAGAATATTTCCACTCTGAACACTCAGTTACTGGGTTCTGTGACAATATCTGAATTTTTCTAATTATCCAATGGCTGCTTTCAACAGGGTTCGTACACATTTACAAAAAATAAATCCCAGGACTTTTCCACGGGTTCTCCAGGAATTCATCAGAAAATTTCAAGAACTAGAGTCATAGCAATTTGTTTTATATTTTGCAAATTGGGGTGAAATTTATAGTGCAATTAAGAATTCTTAAGAAGTTCTATGGGTTTCAATCTTACAGAGTGTTCTTCAGTGTGTGTTACATAATCAATATAAAGTGGCGATGAGTGGAAGTTTTTGTCGTGCTAATTAAGATTTACTAGTAGACCAGCAATATGGTCTACTGGTAAATATAAAGTGGTAAATTTTCCCTGTATAAAACTTACATGAAGCAATCTGGAACTTAGCACAATGATAATAAAAAACAATTTTGCCATAGCACTGAAGATTCTCTATTCCATAATCATTTATTCCCACACACACTGGCAGCAGGAAGGCCAGATATCAACTTCTTTCAGTGAAGAAAGGGCATGCTACTAAGAGCGGTCATCTTGGACTCACAGGAAGGTTTCCACATGCTGTTGCAACTCCAACTAAGCACAACTGCTATACCACAAACCAAGGTTGCTGGAAATATGGCACTCAAAGATCTTGAACTGCAATGTCACATGAGATGACATCATGTCTCCACAATCCATGGTAGGAAGTGATGTCATCTCAAGCTGACACAGCTGGATGCTGGAACAAAGTGACACAATCAATCCAAACATTTCAACCAAGTTTTTTTCATTGCAAGAAAAAATTCCAGGACTATTATAAGATCTTTCACAAAAATATGATCAAGGACTTTCCAGGCCTAGAAAAAAAGGAAATCAAATTCCAGGACTTTTCCAGGATTCTGGGGGCCGTGCAAAACCTGTTTATGCCACAAATTCTCAAATTTAGCACAAGTCTGTTTTTATTATCATTGATCTGGATAGAGGCCACTTAGTTTTTAGATGAACCATCTGCATGAAATACGGTCCAATTCTTCATCATTTTCCGTGACTTTGTACAACTAGTATCAAATAACAATGCAAATTGCTAGTTTTTTTGCACCAAGCTTCCTACTGACAGTAACTGATAGGCTGACATTAAATTCCTTAACAACTTTTGTGATTGTTACACCTGCCTTCAGTCTATTGACAATCAGAATTTTTTGCTATATTGGCAAAATAACATGCTTTCCTTTGTTGGATGTCATCTTACTGACCACTTAGCAAGCTTTCAATCTGATGTAAAACCAACAGCCAGTTGAAAACAAACATGTTAGCTGAGGGATTTTTGGCTTTATTCTACCACTAGCTGGTGTTTCGTGTCTTTCAGATTTCTTACTGGTTGGCCTCTATCGAATGAAGAGGGAGCTAAGGAAATGAGAATGGTATGTGACCTTGACTACATGCAGAAATTTACAATAATAATTCATTAATGAATTGCACGTAAATATACGCACTTTGCTGGTGATTGATACCTAAAAAGGGCAAATATTATGATAAATAAAAAACCTTTTTTTACTTCAATTTTTACAAACAAGTACAGTCAACTCTTGATAACTCTTAACTTTGATAACATGAAATTTCTGATAACTCAAGAAAAGTAAAATTCCTTGCGAATGCCTAGGCACATAACGAAGTTATGGTCTTGATAAGTCAAAAATTGTTTAGTGGCCAACGTGATAACTCAAAATATTCTTGTTTAAAAATAAAAAAAAAATAGCCCATAAATTGCAAACCAAGGAATTGATGCACAACTCATTCATAACAACAGACAACAAAAGCAAACATTCCATGCTGACCACTTTAACCTTGAAAAGTGACCTCCCTTTGAATTAATTCTGCCACCACTCAGCCAGGGACAGACTGCAACAACACTATCTGCAACACATCTTTAATTTCCACCAATAAGTAATCAAACGGTCGTCTTTAACATTCGAAAAGAATTTCAGACTGACCTCTTACCATTCGACCTAATAGGACAGATGGTGTTCGGTAGCACTTTTAGTTAAGTTTGTGTTGCATATTCTTGTTTTGAACAAATTCAAGCTTTGTTTCATAAAATTAATTTTTCTAAACTTGATCACAAGTTGAACACATGGTCCTTCGCTCATAAAAGTAAAAGTTATTAAATACGTTGAAGCAAAAAAAAAAAAAAAAAGAAAAAGAAAAAAATGCACAGCATTTTGTAATACCAGAGAGCACACAATGTCTACAATTCTAAAGAACTAAAGAATAAAGAAGCAATTTCTTCTTCTTTTTTTTTTTTAAGCAAGCTACGGCAAAGAGAAAAGAAAGGAATGTGCAGAGTATTGGAATATTTGAGGGATGCTAAATGGAAATAAAGTATTCAGTGTAGAGATAAAAATGTGCAACTGGGAGAATCTATCATGAGAGAGGAAGCTAAAGTCAAAAAGCAACTAGGTCAAATGATTTCTGGTTTCAGAAATTGTCACAATATCAGACATCATAGCTTTGAGGTGAAAATGTAACCATGGATGAAGAGATCTGCTCCAAATGGTTGAAGAAACTGCCTACTATTTTAAAAGAGGATGACCAAAGATATTCCAATGATGACAAAACGAGACTGTTTTTAAAGTGTCTTCCTGATAATACTATATCTTTGAAAGGTGAAACTACTTGTGGTGTCAGAAGCACAGCAAAGATTATGTATTGTTACTTTAACATGAGTGAGTGGACCTAAGAAACTTAAGCCAATAATGATAAGCAAATCTAAAAAAACCTAGATATTTTCTGCAATAAAATCTTGACTCCTGACAATCAATCAAATAAAGACACCCGAATAACTAACAGAATTTTTCAAAACTGTCAGAAAATGTTCTATAAAAAAATGGTGCTGCAGATGTGTAAAGGATTCTCATCATTAATAACTGTACTGTGCATGAAATTCAATCCATAAACATCCAATTTTTACTAGCTGATACATCATCGAAATTGCAAACATAAGACAATGGTGAAGAAACTTGAAGATCTGGTGGGACATAAACTTGATGAAGAATGAAACCTAGTTTTGCAAAATTTAAAATTAGATAAAAAAGAAACATTTTGAGCATAGAAAATATTGAAACTGAAATAGAGGTCTGAGTAGATTTAAGAGTGGGGGATGAAGACAGCCCAATTAAATCCTCAACTTGTCGATGAAGATGAGTCGGAGGAGTGCCCAAACCTCTACTGCTGGGGGAAAAAAAGCCAGAGCAGCAACTAACATTTTGCAAAACTTTTTTGAAGCCACAATTGAAACAAGTGATGAAATTTTTAATGCAACTGCACACTTGGCATTACTGTTGAACATGAAAGACCAATAAAATGGAAAACTCTAACAGATTTCTTCAAACAGTAGCCAGGTAATTCAGTATATTAAGTTTTTCTTTTTTTATTCTATTTTCATTATGATGCCATTTACACTTAAACAAAAGTTTGAATACATAAAAAATATTTACACTTAAAAATTTGCAGCTTTAATGTAAAATGCACATTTAAAGATGTAGCTAAATATGTAATTGAGTTTGCATAACTTTCAGTTGACGACTTGAATTTTTTTCTCACTCCCCTTTGGATTTGTCTTTTGAAAAGTTGACTGTACTTTCAGAAAGTACGTAAGCTACAAAGATTCATTTTTTGTTAGAAATTTAATTTTTTTGCCAATAACTTTTGCATCTTGAATTTTTGCTTTCTTGACCTATAGCTGCTAGTACCATCATTGAAACCTTCCTTTTTTCATTCTGTGTTTCCTTTTTCTTATCATCTTCACTTAGAGCAGCCTTCACAAGTTTAGCATTTTTAAATCAAGAATTTTGGGCTGTCAGTAATATAGGTTTTGTTACCTTTATGTTTTGGATACCACCAATTTGTGTTGTTGCATCATACACAGTCCTGTATGCAACCAATGTTGCCTCCTTCATGTTATCAATAAGGCTCCCAGAATTAACAGAAAAACCCCTTTCAACGTGAGCATTGCCATGAGACAAGATAATATTAACAACCGAATACAGTTCTTGATATTCATGCTTTAAAACATTTTTCTCCAAAAGTGATCAATGCATTCATGTGATCGAGAATAATGCTGACATTCTTGAACTGAAAGAGTAAATGTGAGTTGCTTAAAACTAACTGATACTCTATCAGCTTGTGGACAATCTATCCAGTTGTGTTCAACCAAAGTAGTCAGCAAACTTGAAAACCATTTACAGCTAATATCTTGATTGTGTGCAACATTAGGATTAAGAGAGGATAGAGCCTTAGTAAATTTAAAAGTTAATGATGATCGATCTAATAATTTGGTAACGCTTTGGTACACAGATCGGCATTTATTTCAGAATTTTAAAATTTCGATGTCAGCTACTGGCTGACATTTTTTAATTGCTACATTTGTAGCAAAACCAATCTTAATGTCTTTCGCAGAAAGTAAGTTCTTTTGCTAACATCAGTGTTCGAGTATGTCAATGACTTTCTAATAACCTCAGATTTCACAAAGCACTCCATAATACTTTCAATTATTTGAACCAAGGATGTGCCTGTACAAAAATGGTGAGTATGGAGCATTTGTTTGAAAATCTCTTGGAAAAGGGTCAAGTTTTTGAAGACACACACACATAAAATGTTAATTTCACTGGTAGCAACTTGTCCTTTAAATGCAATGAGAAACTGTACTAAAACTCCCACATTTTGGAGTCTTTTTTCTGTTCAATAATTCCATTCACATATTCTGCAATTGATGGAATCAACTCTATGGCTCTTTCAGCAACCTTCCTATTTTCCAGCCACTGAACAGCACAGAACTATAATGGAAAAGTGCTTGAACCTGATAACCTTGGAAAATCAGTGCAACGAGCAGGAACATCTTTCAATAAGTTATAAAGAGCTTGAATATAATATTCCACCCTGCATCCTTTATTGCAGCTTTGAATGCATAGTGCATGGTATGTAAGCCGCAAGATCTAAATTCTAATACCACGGTATTCATGCCACACTCTTTCCTGTGAGCTTTCCAGTCCCTTAGAAACTTTATATACTGACATTGGACCATCCATTTCGTCCATTTTTAGTCCTGCAGATATGGCTGTAAACGGAAATGTGAACTTATGCCCTCTGGTGGCAGACTTGTGCATTAAGAACAATTTGAAATTATATGAGAAACATGTAGCTTAAACATTCTCCAACAAAAGGAATTTTTCAAATCGGACTCTTAGAAGCAGAAATATTGACAAAAATAAAATATACATCTACACCTCCTGGCAGAGAAACCATGCATTATTTTAAGAACATATTCCAAAAAGGTTTATTGACATGAGTGGTATCGGTCCACGAACGGATTTTTTCAACCTAGTTTTCTGGAGCTCAGATTTTGCTGCAAATACATCAGACGCAGAAATTAACACTTACGCCCCATGGTGGTCAAACCATTCTTTATCAAATATTAGAAATTATAAGCAAAAGATTTCCCATCAGGAGCTGTGTCCGGTGCAGAAAGAATTTTTCAAATCAGAGTTTTATAAGCAGAGATATCAGGGAAAACACAATTTATCTTTACGACCCTAGCGGAAAGTCAATGAATTGCTTAAATTTTTTTGATATTATATGTAAAACATGTCGCACCGCAAACTATCCAACAAAGAAAGAATTTTCAAATCGGACTCTTAGAAGCACAGATATTGACAAAAATGAAATATGCATCTACGTCCCCTGGTGGAGGAATCATGCACTATTTTAAGAAAATATTTTGAAAAGGTTTATAGACGTGAATGGTGTCGGTCCACGAAAGAATTTTTTCAATCGAGATTTTAGAAGCTCATATTTTGCTGCAAATACACCAGAAGCAGAAATTAACACTTACGTCCCCTGGTGGCTAAACCATTTTATACCAAAAATCATAAATCATATGCAAAAGATTTCCCATCAGGAGCCGTATTCGCTGCAGAAAGAAATTTTTTTTTAAATCAGAGTTTTAGAAGCAGAGATATCAGGGGAAACGCAATTTACTTTTACTCCCCCTAGCGGAGAATCTATGTGTAACTTGAAAAGTTACTACAGCTAAAATAATCTTTGACATGAATGGAATCGAAAGGTAAAAGAATTTTTTGAATCGGATGTTTAGAAGCCAATATATAGAATAGGGATGTAAGGTCAGGTGATGCGTAACATCACAGCCTCTCCTTGACAAATGTCAACCCCGCCTTCTCGTGGTGCATCCTGTTCCCACTAAAGGGGCTCTGACGACCGCCAATAGCGGTATAACTATACCATCGGGATTAGAGGAAATTCTATCCCACACTCACCAACCCGCTTGGCCAGCGTGGTGAGTTATGGCCAAACCCCTCCAAAATGATTCCACAACTTAAATCTTGGCCCTCAGTCTCCGGCAGCTGGAATGTACCTGGCCAAGGCAGCGGCCAGTGCGACATGAAGGCAGAGGGTGCTAAGAATCCCCGGGGGACCGGACTAGGCTGCCATCTGATGCTGACCTTGGCTACGTATAATGGACGCTCCCTATCTTCTGATTCAAGGCTTCTTGAATTGGAAGAGGAACTACAAAGGATCAAGTGGGACATCGTGGGGCTACGTGAGGTAAGGAGAAAAGGAGAAGATCTCATCGAACTGAAAAGTGGACATCTCTTCTACTATCGTGGGACAGATACTGGCAGAACTAGTGGTGTTGGATTTATAATAAACAAGAAACTGAAGGATAAAGTTGTAGAAGTTGAAAGTTCCTCTGACAGAGGTGCACGACTTGTTATCCAACTCTCGAAAAGATACCAGGCTCAGATTATTCAAACTTATGCACCCACCACAAGTCATCCTGAAGAAGAAATTGAAGAATTTTATGAGGAAATTTGTCATCTAAATAATAAAGGTAAGCAGAACTTGAAAATAATTATGGGAGATTTCAATGCAAAAATAGGGCAACGGCAACAGAATGAAACTTCAGTAGGTAAATTCGGTCACGGCAACAGAAACCAGCATGGAAATACTCTCGTTGAGTTTGCAGAGGCAGAAGGGTTTTTCATCTTGAACTCCTTCTTCAAGAAAAAGCCACACAGGAAATAGACATGGAGACATCCAAATGGGACGACAAGTGAAATTGATTTTATTATGTGTAACAAAAAATTCGTCATAGAAGACTGCAGTGTGCTAAACAAGTTCAACACAGGTAGTGACCATAGATTGGTGAGATGTAAGATGCACCTCAACACTAAACTTGAACGTGGCAAGCTCATAAGACAAACAAAATCTATTGACATAACCAACCTTAAAAAACACCATAATACCTTCAAGTTGGAACTGAAGAACAGGTTCTCTGCTTTAGAAGGCCTAACATCGGAAGAAGTGGACATCTCTGAAGTTTACAGAAAAGTAACCAAAGCTCTTATGGAAACAGCAACAAAATTAGCTGGGTCTAAGAACAAGTTGCATGTAAACAAATTATCAGGAAAAACGAAAATGTTGATGCAAAAAAGAAGAGAGATGAGGACAACTAAAGAAGATGTGACTTCCAAAGTGGAATATATAGAGCCATGCAAGACAGTAAGAAAAAGTATCACTGAAGACGTAAGAAAATTCAACTGTGAACTAGTGAGGAAAGCAATTGAAAACAACCAAAGCCTAAAGATAGCAAAGAGACATCTCAGTAAGGGAAGAAAACAGATTATGGCACTGAGAAAAGAAGATGGTTCTGTAACAAGAAATAGAGGCGAAATTTTGACAAGAGTGAAAGATTTCTACTCCAAATTATATGAAAGGGATGATACATGCACTCCAGACATCATGAAAGATACCAGTACCAGAGTTCCTCCAGTCCTTCCAGCAGAAGTTGCACATGCAATCAAGAACATGAAGCGGGGAAAAGCTCCAGGAGAAGATGGAATTACTGAAGACATCATACAAGAAGCAAGTGGAGAAATCGAAACAGTACTCGCCCAAATTTTCACTCGATGCCTTAATGAAGGAAAGATTCCTGAGGATTGGAACACTGCTACAATGATCCTGCTACATAAGAAAGGTGACATTGAGGATCTCGGAAACTACAGACCTATCAGCCTCCTATCAGTAGTTTATAAAATCTTCACTAAAGTTCTTTCACACCGCTTGAAGGTAACACTGGACATGGCTCAACCGAGAGAACAAGCTGGATTCAGGTGTGGCTACAGCACAATAGATCATATCCACGTACTGAGAGAACTAATTGAAAGAGCGAGGGAATATGAACTTCCATTGTGCATGGCTTTTATCGATTATGAAAAAGCCTTTGATTCGGTGAAACCATCAGCAGTTACAATGGCTCTGAAAACCTGCGGAATTGAAGATGCATACATTAATATTATTAATAACATCTATGCAAGTGCAAAGATTCGGCTGTTTGAAAATACAACACACATAAAAATTGGAAAGGGAGTGAGACAAGGTGACACCATATCTCCGAAGCTCTTTAATGCCACATTGGAGGGTGTTTTTCAGTCGCTGAGCTGGGAAAACAAAGGGATAAAGATTAATGGAGATTATCTAACCCACCTTCGTTTTGCTGATGACGTAGTCATTTTTGCAACTACCCCATCAGAGCTGCAGAGTATGATCCAGGAACTTGCTGACAAGAGTAAAGAAGTGGGATTAAAAATGAACTTTCAGAAGACAAAAGTGATGTTCAATGCTTTTACAAGAAATGAAGATTTATCGATTGATGGAGAAAAGCTGGAGATAACACACACGTACGTTTATCTTGGACAGCAGATATCAAGTGAGGGTCACATTGATGAAGAAATTAATCGGTGTACAAAACTTGCCTGGAGAGCTTTTGGAAGAAACAGCATAATTTTCAAGAGCAATATGCCATTATGTCTTAAAAGAAAAGTGTTTGATCAATGCATCCTTCCAGTGCTTACGTATGGTGCAGAGACGTGGGCCTTAACTAAAAGAAACATACAAAGGCTGCAGACAACTCAAAGCAGCATGGAGAGGTGCATGCTTGGTGTAACCAGGAGAGATAAGAAGAGGAACTCGTGGATCCGAAAAATGACAAGAGTGGAAGACATCATGATCAGAGTTAAATCCCTGAAATGGCAATGGGCTGGACATACTGCCAGAAGGACAGATCATCGATGGACAGCCGAAATTTTAGATTGGATTCCAAGGGACAGGAAAAGACCCAGAAGAAGACCACATGGGAGATGGGTGGATGAAATTCGAAAGTATACAGGGGTGACATGGAGGAGACTGGCACAAGACAGACCGTTGTGGAGGAAACTTGGGGAGACCTTCGTCCAGCAGTGGAGTGATAATGGTTGATGATGATGATGATGATGATGATATAGAATAAAATGTATTTTGAATTCGATATCATCTGCATTTACGCCCTCTAGCGGCGAAATTGTGCATCGTAAAAAAAAGCAAATAAAGGATCAACATTCACACATTTCAAGCTTCCCAAGGCAAAAAGAATTTTTCAAATCGGACTAATAGTTGAAGAGATATGGTGTCTACAGGTGGACGGACAAACCGATAACATAAGCACAATCCTTTTTTACAAAACACCTGCTAAAAAGGCAATGCATGTGAAATTTGCTGAAAACCCATCTGGTCTTGCGTAACGGATGTCCTCTTAAGGTCACACCTAAAGCCAAACGAGAGCAAATGCGAAGCTTTCGTACATTGCATTGCGATCCCCGATAACGAACTTTTGTACCCAAACAAAGAGAAAGAAAAAGAAATAATGCACACAGTTGGCATCCGTCCGATGCAAAAGGTACTTCAAAGCACTCAAAGTAAATAATTTATACCATTACACTTCGCAAATAATAAAAGAGAAAACAATACCTATAAACATGAACTAAAAACAATCGAATTCCAAAATTGTTTTCTTCCCCTTTTTAACCACATTAAATCTTTTTCCATGATTTTTTTTTTATTGTGGGCTCACACATAATTCAATCTGAATGATGTATATTTACAACAACATGAAGCCATTCCAGAAACATCATGCTGACATTAGAAGCACATGCGGAATTGTGGATTGATTGAACAAGGGTGCGTTGGAGGAGCCCAAGTCAAATAAAACATAGCTATTTTGACGATAAAACTACATTGTTTTAATGCAATAGTTTGCAGACATAAAGCTCGCAAATATATTTTGCTAAAACAACATTCAATGTTTTATTATTTTATCGCTGGCAAGATGAGCTAGGACGACGGAAATAAAAATCTCTGACTTAGTTCGATTTGCCGCAAATGTCCCTGACTTTTCCCTATCAAAGGAAATTCCTTGACTTTTCCTGATTTTTCCATATTTTCCAGGTCTGTCACCACCCTGAGTACTTTGAACAAAACATTGTATATTGCACAGAATATCTATTTTACTAGTGGCACATGTAGAATTATCACATAACAGGAATCATGGAACTTTCATCATTGATTCTTCATGCATCCTGGTGAAAGAATTTTGCTCCAAAACTCCTATAACTCTGTTACATAGTAACATTATGTCAAATTTTCATGATGGTTCTATCGGTAATACCAAAACTTTGACATGCTAAATAAATTAATTATAGCAGCAATAGTTAAAATTTTCTCTGGTTTCAATAGCCACGGAATAAACTTCCATACATAATTTTGTACTTTTTAGAAAATAAAGACTTCAGTGTAGGGAAGCCCATGCAGAAAATTCTGCCTTTATGTGAGAAACATAGATGACATTCTCAGAACTGTTGACGGCAATGATGACTCTCTCCCAGAAAATGTTGTGAACATGTGCAACATTTTCGATAATTCCCTGAAATTCACCATAGAACTACAACAAGATAACAGGAACTTGACACAAAGTGCAAAACAAACTAACAAAAAGTACACAAGACCCTTACTTACACATGGTTGGCAAAACCAGAACTTGTCACGTTTTTCATTCGATGTCCGATAACAATCCTTACACTGCCTGATTTCTCCCAAGTCATATATACAGTCACGTAGCATCAAGCGTGCCATATCAGCCAAAGAGCTATGCACTAGAAGAAAAAGATTTATTTTTCAAGTGTAAAAAACAGAAAAGTTATTAAAAAATTACATGGGAAAATACTTTTTCTGACATAACTTAAATATTAAAACTACTGTATATTATGCATGGGTCACCTAGGGAGTAAAGCTACATTTGTATCAACAGTAATTCCTGATGGCTTTGAGTTTTGACTGCCACAGATTTTCTGCTGAAAAACTGAAGCATGTATATTAGGAAGACTGCTGTTGAACAATGTAGAGCTCAATGGATGAAATGTTTTGGAGGTACAACAGTAACACCCTCAGACGGAAATCAGGAATGCAAGCATGGACTTTAAAGCAATATAATTTTCAATTTACGCAAGGAGTTTAAAACATGGGTGACCAGTGAAAAATGGCATTTCTATGCCAAAAAATAATGAACTTGTTTGCCTGCTCTGTGATTTGGAAAATTTGTTCTTCATTAATTTTGGTGATATAAAATGAAAACTATCAGCAGTGCTCACTTTCCTTAATCCCTTTCCCACAGGCAGGCAGTCTGAGCTCTGTGTGTCTTTTACAAGTTTAACTAAACTGCTCTTTCACAAACTGTCAGCTTTGTTCCATTTCCTACTGTTTTTCAATACACTACCAGAAAAAAAAGTCACCCAAAGTTACAGAATACAGAATATAGCTGGGTAAATTCCACACCAACAACTTCATTTTGCACTCATTATTAGCCCTCCAAAGCTCTTGTGCCATTAAACTCCAATAACCAACTAACACATTCACATTTTCCTGAACATTACAACCTTCAGCTATCTATATCAAGAACAAATGACTTTTCAGCAGTCCTATTCTTGAAAAAATGGAAACAAAAACAGAACATAGTACAGTACAGTTTGTGCCTATAAGATTAATTCTCCATAACAAAAAAAGAAACCTTTTTTTATCAACTACCGTAATTTTCGGACTAAGAGCTGCAGGTAAGAAATTTAGCAATCTTGGAAGCAAAAGCTGCTGTAAGGGCCGCACCTGTGAAGTCGTGGTGCTGCTCAGAAAACTAAATTGTCTTTCTTATTTTCACGAATTAACTCACACCCAACGTGATTATATGTATACTTCAAAGGCTAATATGCAATTCAGTGTCAATCTGCTTTATGCACTTATTTTTTCATACTGGCAAAAAATTTTATTTATACATTTTTTATTAATCATGCTAATGATGTTATTTGTTTGTCTTTATTAAATGCTCAGAATCATTTATGTAATCAATATAAATCACAGTTAATCTTAAGACTCCCGTTAGAATATTGCATTGCTCGTAAAACCGCACAATTGTCTAAATTCCATTCAATGTGGATGTCTGCTACAGGAGGGTTCTCTGTTCACCACAATAGAATCCGTCTTAGAAGTAGGTAATTGACTTATAAATTATCCCTTGTAATGCTTTCGATTAATGTTTTCTTTAATAATATGTTCCTTCTATGTTATGCTTTTTTTTCTCATCTACAGATGTTTTTGTTAGTGAAGTTGCGCTTCCTTTTACCACTAGCTGCCTCGCACGTGTTTGCGGATCTGGCTGCCAACACTTCGAAACAGCGGTGCCGCTTTCTCTCTTTCAAGTGGTTTGACCTACTTTCATTTTCTGCGCACTGAGCCTTCGCCGCGTTGAGCTCCGCTTTTATATGAATGGGAAAGCTCTCCCTTCTTTTTTTCTTTTCCAGCCGAAGCCTTCAACTTCTACTATCGTCAGTCAATAATATAAAAAAAAAAAAAAAAAAAAAATCGATGTGCAATACTCGGGAGCACGAGCCAAGAAACACCTTTATCGCATGCCAGATCAACCAAGAAGAGTGAACAGAATTTGTCTTTCCGTCCCGCCAGTATTGTTTGGAATAGATCTCGGCGAATGGAATCATCCTGGGGCAGGCTTTTGCATTGTTCATGTTCTTAAGCTTTTGTTCAGGAAAGTGCCCATCAAACCAGTCTCCCCACCCCAGTGAAAATCAACGTTCCTTTCCTTGGTTGCATGGCACCTTCCTTCATGATGTATGCTGCAGCCAACGAAAGAGATACGCTGGGCACGCTATCCACAGAAGCCTCGGACATCACGCTACTCGTCTGTGTGCTTATGTCCCTATTCCATCCCCCACGCAAAGGGCATTTGAGTCAGGCATTCCTGTCCCCCCCCCACACACACACACTTTCCCTCCTAAACCAACATCAGGACAGCGGAGTTATCGTTTAAATAGACGTGTCTAACGTATGAGTAGAAAGAGGGAAAACTTTATCACAGTCGAGTTTGTGAAAAAAAAAGACGTGGTTTGAAAAAATTTACTAAGCATCTGCATGAAAAAAGAAAAAAAGGGAGGGAAGAAACAGTCTTATCAAAAACAAATTTGGCATAAGAGCTGCTTCGGCATAAGGGCCGCACACCCGAAAAATTTCACTTTTAGTAACGTAAGAGCCTTAGCCCAAAAATTACGGTAATTTAAAACCAAAATAACACCAACACAGTTTGCTATTCAGATGGACAAGGTGACTGATGTCTCAAAGCCATTCTTTTATGCTGTTTGTTTTATCATCAGACAGGAATTGCACCTGCCAGCTCACAACTACAGTATCACAGCAGTACAGTTTTCTTTCTCCCCTTATTTATTTATTTTTACCTGACTTTCCATAGCAGCAACTGAAAGAATACTGTGTATCAGGCCTTGATTTCATTTCTTTTAGCAGTAGCAACACTTGCTAGAGGCCTTATTTTTTTACTAGAAAATTGCATTATCTACTAGCAAAAGTTTATTATCATTTTACAAAAGAAACTTTAACATGTCCCCCTCCATTAGTCAATCATGACAAATTTTAATTTCATCCCTGTAACTGTCACATTGTAATGCTGAAAAGATTACAAATATTTAAATATAACTCACCTTTTCATGACCTGGCAGATTAATTCTAACAATTTAATTCAAATGCAAATATTTAAAGAACATTTTTTATTTAACTTTATTCACAAAATTCAAGAACACTATTCAAAATCTTCAGTTATTTTCTGTATTGTTTATGATCTGGGTTTCAGGTCTTTTTATACCACTTTAAAACAGCAAGCCTGAGGTCAAACTTGTCTTCGGACAGACCTTCAACCTTAATACTCATGAGAGCATTCAGTGTTTGTAAGTTTAAACTGCCCCTCCAATCACCCTAGATTCTCTTCATGAAACTGAACCCAACCTCACATGCAGAAGTAGATAAGGAAAATATACTGGATATTTCTACTAGTGCCAAAATGTTTTTATAATGTTTGTACTTTTCAAAAAACATTAGTTTCCAGAAAGCAGTTGTTTCTTTTTGTATGTGTCTAAAATATTCCATGCGCGCAATGCAGTGGCACTTTACAGTTCACACTAAAGCATTCAAAATTTTTCCACTAGCAACTTTTGCTAGAACCACTTTTCATCACTAGCAAAATGCATTTGCTTGCTAGCAATTTGCTACTAACACTACCGGTCGAAATCGAGCCCTACTGTGTATCAGGGTTCCCACTCAAAAGTAGAAAAAAATTCGCTGACTTTTCCAGGTTTTCCAGGTGGTCCTGAGAGTTTTTCCAGAGTGGCAAATCAAATCACATTGCGACAAATTGTTGCATTTCCTTACATTCTTGCGTTCCTTACGAAAGCATACATTTGTTAATTCTTTAAATTACTGTCCTTTATACAATTACCTTCTTCTTTTTAATAACAATCAAATGCATGAGGCATATTATTTTTGGTACCATAATTCCATGATATTTTCTGAACATAAGTGGTATACTGCCTATGTAGAATTTGTTAATATATTTCCGTAGAAACATATCATATGTAAGAAAAAATCTGTATGTTGAATAGTTTGTTTTCCTTTCTTCTATAGCACAGTGTAGATAAGCTTAATGACCGAATGGGCTCCTGCTCAGAGAAATGTCGAAAGAGAATCAACCAACAAAGGGCTTTGATCCATTGTTTAAGTGGTTCTCTTGTGATGTGTTTCTCCAAGCAAAAGTGTACCAGGCCACTGTGCCTAATTGTTCCATGTTAGAAAATATGAAGCAAACTATCTGCAGAAATCGAATAGAACCGTAATGTCAACAGGCAATTTTTTAAATTCAGTTTTGATAATTTTTAGAGAATTAAGGAATAATGTAATGTATTGAAAGCAAGATTTACCAAATTCTAGACAGGCTGTAATTGCAAATAATTGCTTACCTGCAATTAATACTGATAATGTTATGTTCATCTCACATATGAGGGAAAATTAAAAAGACACCACATAATGAATGTCCCGATTATACAGTCCATAAAGATAAACAGAAAATATGGAATATAAAGGATAAATAACTTTCATTTTCCCAAATTACTTTATAGTTACAAAAATTAGTGTATTTAACAAATTTTACATAATATTTAACAAAATCATGTCCTATTTTTTTTGTTTCAGGTTTAACGACCACCATGAGCAACTTGTTGGGCTATAAACAGTCATCCGCCCATCCCTAATTTAGGACCATTGGCTTCACGAAGGAGAGCCAGTGCCGTAAGAGAAACACATTACCCATACCTCATCTGGGACTTGAATCCAGGCTCACTTGGACGAATAGTCAGAAGCCAGAGCTTAGACCACTGCACCACCGAGGTGGCAAACCATGTATTTACATGTTTTAAAGAATATTTGAACAAAGACTTAATTTAAATTCTACAAATAATGAAATATTTCAATCGATTAGGTGAAATTATACAACTGATTTATCTGTATTTTAAGTGCACACAAGTATATAAATAACATTTTAAATGACTCACAACATTTAGAGTTCCAGTTAGGTTTAAAAATGCAAGCTGGGAGAATTGTGACTGAAGAGAATAAATTGCCCTTAAATGATACAATGCTGAAGCTTTAAATCCTTTAAGTGCTTATTTTACATAAATATTAAACAACACAGAAACTTTTGCTGAAATTGAAGTCTAATGGGAATGATAAAATGGTGAGTGTCTGACAGAGTCTCTTAACATTTTGTTAGAACGGTTCTATCAAATCGATCTACCAATTTGTATTTTCTATTGGAATTTACTTAGAATCTTTAAAGACAAAGCAAAGTAAAACAGTTATTAAAAAATAAAAAAAAAAGAAGAGAGAGAGAACAAAAATCGTGACAGCATTTCTGCGTCTGAGGAAAAACGTGTGCCAGTACCATCCCAACAATTTCTAGCAATCAAGGAAAATACTGCTGACATTTAAAAATCAAAATTGTAATTATTTTAGCTAAAGTTAGTTCTTGCACTTGGCAATGAGAACATCAAATCTATGCTATTTCAGAGGGGCCAACCTCTAGCAGAATGCATCAGTAATCAATAGGGGATTTTTCAGTAATGTTTCAGTAATCGAACACAAACTTTCAGTAATGTAACACGCCATTTTTTTTCAAAGTTAAGGACAATATTATAGTATTACTGTGTAACCTGTAATACTTGTATGAGGTGCCTATCGGTAATCACCATACGAAGCCTCATCGCTAACGCGTGGAATGGGTATTTCATGAGAAATTAATGCGTGAAATGTGTAATAACTTTATATGTTTACACTATTCTCACAAAAAAATATGAAATTAATTTATCAATATTGTACTTACCTCATGTCATTGCTGACATAAAAACTCCCTTGTTGCTTGTTTTGCAGTGGTATATTCTTTTTCAGAAAACTTTTTATAACACAGCTCACCTGAGGAAAATGCTTTACTTTTCTGTATAAGAAGGGCACTTAATGTTTTGGTGCTCATTGTTGGGCAGAAGTATGCGAGGTTTTTCCTTACTATACTAAATATTCTCTACGTAGAGGAATTGCTGTGAGGGATAGTCAATATTGCCAACATTAGTTTAGGCAATGCAGAATACTTGGGAAGGCCAGATGAATCCTTCATCTTAGATATTTCATTCCATGCCACATCTGCTCAAGGATATCCAGCTTCATCAATATCAGAGTCTGGGAATATAGCATGAAAGAAGCAACCAGCATGATCACAGATTGCTATAGGTAGGTTATGCTCCACAACAATTGCAGTAAACAGCAATTCAGCGTTTATCACGCTATTTTCATTCTTTTTGCAAAAAAATTATCCAAAGGCTTTGATCGAGTCTTTAATTTTACACAATCCTGGTGTTTGTTTTGACTGGATATGCCTTCGGCAATCACATCATCTCATCTCGTCCTACATGGGCTACTGATTACTCTCATATTAGAAGGCACGCGAGGAAACCTTTATTTCAGCATTTTCCATTTCCTTGCTCAAGATTTGGGAGAAAGATTTGGATGTTCCTGGAGAAACCTCTTTGCATATTTATTTGTTTCAGAAACGATAATTCCAAGGATGAAATTGGTAAAAAACAAGTAAAAATATGCAATAGGTGCCACATCAGTTGCAGGAGCATGTTTGGGCCCCTGCATTTCATGACAATCAAAAGGATGCTGAGGTTGTTTATCATTTCCCTCTATTACATCCTCCCATTCACTTTCAGAACTTTCATGATCTGAAGATTCACTATGAAGATCTTCACCTTCTGAAGAAGATATGGTGTGCGTGGCTGTGGCTAGTTTCCTGGCTTGATGTTGCTTGGCCAATATCACTCTCAGATGATTCAAAATCATCACCATCACTTGTCAAACTTTCACTCTCACTACAAGCCATTTCAAATAACCTTAGAAAAAAATTTCACGCAGTAGGAAAAAGCACGTCTGCTAGTCTGAGGAACAAGCTATCAATAAAGTCATCCTCTGCTAACACGAGTTTGGAAAATGAGGGGGATTCGCAATTCACGGAGTTTTGCGATTGTGTCTGTTTGTTTGGGAAAAAGAAATGAATGTGAAGAGCTTCTAGTAATAAAACACCGCACTTCGTTCTCCCGCGCGGCGAAAGTCCGCCCCAAAAAAAAAAAAATAATAATAAATAAATAAATAAATAAATAAATAAATAAATAAATATATATATATATATATATATATATATATATATATATATATATATATATATATATATATATATATAAAAAATATATATATATATATATATATACAAGAAATGAAGATTTATCGATTGATGGAGAAAAGCTGGAGATAACAGACACGTACGTTTATCTTGGACAGCAGATATCAAGTGAGGGTCACATTGATGAAGAAATTAATCGGCGTACAAAACTCGCCTGGAGAGCTTTTGGAAGAAACAGCATAATTTTCAAGAGCAATATGCCATTATGTCTTAAAAGAAAAGTGTTTGATCAATGCATCCTTCCAGTGCTTACGTATGGTGCAGAGACGTGGACCTTAACTAAAAGAGACATACAAAGGCTGCAGACAACTCAAAGCAGCATGGAGAGGTGCATGCTTGGTGTAACCAGGAGAGATAAGAAGAGGAACTCGTGGATCCGAAAAATGACAAGAGTGGAAGACATCATGATCAGAGTTAAATCCCTGAAATGGCAATGGGCTGGACATACTGCCAGAAGGACAGATCATCGATGGACAGCCGAAATTTTAGATTGGATTCCAAGGGACAGGAAAAGACCCAGAAGAAGACCACATGGGAGATGGGTGGATGAAATTCGAAAGTATGCAGGGGTGACATGGAGGAGACTAGCACAAGACAGACCGTTGTGGAGGAAACTTGGGGAGACCTTCGTCCAGCAGTGGATTGATAATGGTTGACAATGATGATGATGATGATGATGATGATATATATAAAAACATCCGTCATCGCGGGACCACGCGTTGCGACGAGTTGATCATTATTGCACTTCGAACGGGGCTCGAAAAAGTGATTTCCGACAGTACTACGTCTTATAATACACCAACAATGCCAAGTGAACAGCCCTGCCTCAACTGCAGTAGGAAAAGTTTTGGCTAAAGTAACCTTTTTTCCTGTCACACAGAGAAATTGCGTGGGGAACCGATAGCAAGCGCAAACTCTTTTACAATGACACTTACAGCATATTACCCGTAATTTTCGTCGTATTATCCGCAGACCGCGAAATTCACATAAAAAAATCCTTCGTATAATCCGCAGACTGTGACATTTAGGAAAAAAAATCGCCGTATAATCTGCACATCATAGATGTTGAATCAGAAGTGGAATTTCCGACAGAAAAGTCGGTTTCATAAACACATCGCTCTTTCCACGTTCCAGAAACACACAGCAACCGAAAAATTGTTTTCAGCCGCCGCCGGGGAATTGAGCCACGGATCTCTCGATATCTAACCGAGCGCGTTAGCTTTACACCACGGTGGCCAACAATCCACGGTGCTATGTGTATTTTTAAGTCAGCTTCTGACATCATAAATCCGTAAGATGGGCTCAGCTACTGAGACGTCTTCATCTGGTGGGTATTAACGGCACTGGCTATATATATTATAGCAGTTAATTCCAAAGGGCGAGATCCAAGGTGAAAATCTTCCAAATACATGGCATCAGTAAATAAATAAATACGTCGCTCTTTCCACATTCCAGAAACACATAATGAGTCCGAAGAAGTAAGAGAAAAAAAAAACTATTTTATTAAATGAAGAAATTCATTTTTAAAGGTTACTGTTTTATATTTTTATCTCCGAACAGATAAAGGGTGTGGCATCCATAGATCACGCCGATGTAGCTCCAGAGTATTGCATTACACTGCCAATGACGAAAGGCTGATACAGAAGAAGTCGTAGAAATACCGTATGTACTCGCGTATAAGTCGAAAGGTTTTGGAGGAATTCCTGCTTTCAGAGTTGAGAGATCGTCTTATACGTGGGCCAATAAAAAACTTCCGTGAATTCTCCCGCGGAATTTACCAACGGATTTGTTTACGTTTTAGATCACGACACAGAGGCTTTCCGTATGTTGCTGCACGATTGTGTTCTGACCTCAAAACTATCGCGCAGTGACATGATCATATCCTCAATTCTGTCCACCACTTCAAGTTTAAATTCGGCAGTGTAACTGAAACGTTTCCTTTTCAGAGACATCATGATTAGCAATGAAGGAAAACAGCAGCAGCGACGTTCGCCAAAACAACGAAAACAAACTAGATACAAGGTCGTGCACGTGAAATCCGAAAGGAGAAACACGTAGGTTCGTGCGGCAAGCGCTGTGCGTACTTCTTTGGCTTTTTGCCAAAAAACAGAGCCGGCACGACAGTCAGAGCTCTCCTCAACGATAACCAAATTACCCCTGCCGTCCCTCCCCACAACTATCCCGATCTTTCGTTACGACACTCCTCCCCGCTCCGTACAAAGTCCTGAACTGAGGAAAATTCTTCCGAGGGAGTTCCTTTTCCAATTATTACACCTTTCCCTGCACAATCACGCTGCAGATTTTTTTAAAATCTGGAAGGTCTTACATTTTTTTTTTTAAATCAGCGTGTTAACCACATCGGTGTATAATCCGCAAAACCTATAATTTTAACTTTTTTAGCAGATAATCCGCGGATTATACGACGAAAATTACGGTACCATTCTTCCGATAATATCGCTGTTTGACAATATGATTCATGGACATTCCATTTTAAAACGATATGATTGATAAATGATATGATCATTGAGACACCGAAATCCGCAGTCTGATTCGGAAAATATGCGGATCAAAATCGAATGCCGAGAAATCGGCAGCGTCGCACTAAAAGGGTTTAACAAAAAAGGATACAAAATTGAGATTCTCCAAAACACACTGAATTCCGTAATTCTTCCAACCTGTCCGTAATTCCGTAATCTGACAGTCGAAACCATAATAATTACGGACAATTCGTAATAGTTGGCACCTCTGCTATTTGCTTCTAAATAACGCAGCATAGGATATTTAGACATTGTGCTGTTAAATTTCATAACCAATAAGCTGGCACACAGAGATCCTAATGCCATAACGGCAAAAAAAATTAAACCCAGGGATAAAGAAAAAATAATGGAAGCAACAAGTGGGGAAAACTAACAGTTAATACGGAATACCATTTTGCCTGAGAGGCTACAATTCATATTAGTACTTCCAAAATCCAGAAGTCTTAAAATTGATTGGCTACGTTTGTGACGCAAACATTAGTACTGAACTTTTCTCGCAGGTCACAGTTCATTTCCACACTACGTCAAATTACTTGTACGGGAAACAATTAGAGGAAGTTTTGTGTGCATGTGTGCTCATAAAATCCTCCTAACACTTTTTGTCAACATAATTTATCATCCTGCGGCGAGTGGCATGTTTATACTTAACAATATCTTTACGAAGGGCAATACATTTGTGCGATGTTGATCAGGCAAAGTGTGAGAAAGGTCTGGAGCCCACTCAGGTCATTTGCAGTAACTCCCCACAAATAACGTCATCCAAAACGGAGACGGAGGCTTTAGCGCCTGCACATTTTCATCAGTAGTAACTAGGTAGATTTTTTTTTTTTTTCGGCAATGTGAGGGTAAAGATGTGAAATGAATAATTTATGCAAATCTTGTGAGGTGCAGCAACGCAAGAAGAAGAATTTACGATTACAAGAACATTTCTACCCCGTCTAACTTTTGTTCTCGCAATTTTTTTTTTTTCCTATGTACTGTATAAGCTGAAACCTTGGGAAAAATTACGAGAGAATGATGAATTTTATATTTCTTATTCTAAATAACGGAGATATTTGCGTTTTTACGGAAAACGGTTCTACTATGCACAAAAATTCAAAAAATAATATCTTCTAATTTATCAGAAACAAAAAAAATTGAAACTTTCAGGGGTTTTTTATAACTTGGAGGCAGCTACCCGTAAAAAAAAAAAAAAAAAAAAAAAAAAAAAATTGCACGAATCGGAGATGTGTTGGTGGAAAATTATTTCAATATCTGACGATTTTGCGTGGAATGACCCAGATGTGAAAATCTATGGTTTCGGGCGTCGGACTACCCTATTCTTCGCAACCAGCCAGCTCTTGCAGTAATTGGAATATCGTCTTAAAATAGCTATAAATAAATTTCTTCATGCATTATGAAATAGAAATATGTCAAAATAAAAAAAAATCTCTTTCCGGCCGTAATACCGGAAGACAACGAATCTAGAAAACGGCCGTGAAATCTGGGAAATATGGTAGGTATACAATAGTACCAGCTTCATTGCATGGTATTTTTCATATATTTTTTGTCAAAATACTCGTAAGTACTATGAAAAAAATAAATCTTTCCCCCTCTTTGAAGAATCTTCCTATTTCATAATATTTTCCCTGTTCTAACATTTGAAGGTTCATACTTTTCCAACTATACCAATTCTGCTACAGAATTACGAAAGCGAAGCTTTAGTTCGTAAGTGATACGAACCTTTTTCAAAATAAATTAGGTGCCCTCAATTTGCAACATTCATCGACACTGCTGTTGAAGGGGAAGGGGGGGGGATTTATCAGGAAGACCAACATCCGGCAAAATAAAATGTTTTTGTACGGTTTGATAAAAGACAAGTAGAACATGCAGGGGGGTGGGGGTGGGAGCTCAACTTCTAAAGTTTCCAATGAATTTCGGCGAAATTTAAAATGGAACATTATTTTCATATATCTTGCCCACTGTAAAAATTTCAGTCGGTTATTTAAAAAATTGAGGAAATAGCTTCTTCATAATTTTTTTCCCAGTCTACGCAGAGAACCGGGGCACCTACTCAGGAACAAATGACTGCCTCTCTTCACGAACGCCAGCAGATAAGAGCCTGTGAAATGGGTGTGTGATTAATGGCTATCTTTCACGCTTTGACGTGTATGTTTGTTCGGTTGTAGTTTAGATCATCTGGAGACGGGGAAACCGCAAAGAGACGCACTCCCCTGCACAGCTGCACTTTAATCGGTGGGTGGGTTGCGGAGTTGCCTCGAAGGATAAAACAACTCGGAATTATTTTAAAACTTAGCAATACAGAAATATATTTTACAAAAGTCTGAAACAAAATATTTTTCTGGCAAAATAAAAATTCCCTGCCTTTATAGTTCCCTGATAAAAAATTCCCTGATTTTTACGGAAAAACGCAATTTTCCCTGAGTTTTCCCTGATTTTTACGGAAAAACACAATTTTCCCTGAGTTTTCCCTGATTTTTGGAACAATTTTCAAATTCCCTGAGAATTCCCGGTTTTCCCGGTTGCGTGAGAACCCTGTGTATGCAATTTTGCACAACTTCATTCAGTAATTTTGCTGAAATAAGCACCAACATCTCAGCAGTTATTTCCTTTTGTTCTCTACACTGCAGACTGCCAGCAAATTCTGTCATAATAATATAAAGAGTGCAATATTTTAATTGCCACTAAGCAGAGACAGCAGTCCATTAAGTGTTATGTTAGCTGAGATTGACCAAAATTGTATGGGAAAACTGGGTTTTATGGGCACGAGCACACTACATTTTAGTAAAACCATGTGCTAATATATGTCAAGCACCCTTAATCTCGTTATCCACAGTGCTCCAAAAACACAGCTAAGCAGATCACGGCTAAAGTCTACGAGTATACATACATGGTTCAGCATTACAAAATTGAACTTAATAAAATGGCTCATTCAATAAAAATGTTTCACTGAAATTGCATAATCTGCTGTGGAAGAACTAACTTTCCAGTTCATACAAAAAAAAAAAAAAAAAAAAAAAAACATTCACAAAGAATCCATAACGGGCATTAAAAAAAAAAAAACAGCCTTCAAATAATTCCTAAAATAATTAAAATGAAAAAGAAAGTGCTGAACCCTTTTTGGAATGTTTAACATGGCATGGTGCCTCCTTTCCTTTTGCAAAAGAAAGCCACGAGTTGTACACAAAGGAGGGATGGCAGGAAAATGCGCTGATTAACCTTAATGTCGGTTATTCAGACGTTTACTTAAATAAACAAGTACCAGCAAAGGGAAAACGAAATATCCTGTTTAAAAGATAAAACCTAATAACCAAGAAGTGCAGCCTTGAAAGAACAGAAAAATGTGAAATTCTGTGGATCAATACCATATATTAAAGGAATCACAGAAACCATGAAGGACATATGTAAAAAAGCCAACATATATGTTGGAGAAAGAGTAATGGAAATGGGAAGGACTATTCTCAAAAATAAAGACAAAATCAACATATTAAATAAGTCTGGTATATACAGAACACCAACAAAGAAAATACAATTTGGGTATGTCAATTTTTTATGTAGAAAGTGCAAGAAAATTTGTTTGTACCAGATTAAAAGAACATATTAAAAATTGAAGGTATAAGCAAAATAAAACAGCTCTTGTTGAATTTTGCATAGAAAATAATACCAAGCCTGATGGGGAGAATACAGAACTAGTAGTACAACATATAAGAATGATAACCAAATACTGACGTAGAAGCCATCCATAGAAATAGAACCAAAGAATACAATTGTAATAGCAATACTCCTGTTATTTTATCAACATGCATGGAGACATATTTTAAAAAAGGAAGAAAAAAATATGACACAAATATCCCCAAAACAGAGGAAAATGCAAAATAATCTGAGGAGTAGAATTACAGAGGAAGCAACATGAGGAAGAGGTAGGGTCTCTTGTGTTCTGCACATGTGTGAGATCTACTGGCTTGGACCAGGAAAATTGAATGCCATTAGCCATCGATGATGCTGACAAAATGCACTTGGAGTGAAGCATGACCCACAAGGCCATGATGCAGTACGATACTTCATTTTTTATGTTTTTTATTCCATTTTTAAGTTTTAGCCATAAATCCTAACTTCTCTTGTTTCATCTAAAATGCTGACTTTTATTTACACACCTTGACGATTCCTTTCTAAACAGGAATGCAAATATACGAAACACAGACTCCAACCCTGAAATTTTCAGTAGTAAAAACTATGAAAATCTGTAGTTTTTAGCATTTTTCAGCAGTATGAGTAATGAACAAAATTGTATTACACACTCTGTAACAAATAGTCAGGGCAGCAAAATTAGTGTATATTCATAAAAAAGCGAATTTTTACTTACACAATTGTCCATAAATAGGTGACTTTTTGAGAGAAACACTAAGTGCCACCAACATCCCCCCCCAATTTTCTTCAAAATTCAATCTATGTTTCAAAGGGAACCCCACAGTAAGCATAATAAGTGTCTACACAGATTTGAAACTGCTCATGGTTGTCTTCAAACCACAAAAAAAAAAAAAAAAAAAAAAAAAAAAAAACAAGGAACGTTATTTGTAAAAAATGATAGTGCACAAAAGTGGCCATATTTTTTGAAAAATGTGTAAGTGAAATATACCTTTTGTTTTTCCTTACAGTACATTCTTTGTGCGTCAATCAATGAAACAAGCATTTTTGCTTTTTAATACGGAAAAATTTAAATAAAAAATCGTTATTTATCTGGTCATTGCTAAATACTGCACTATTTCCATGACCAGTACAGTTGTTTTCATGGCAGAATGAGGATCAGCACTATTGCTTTTTAAACTTTAATTACACTGAAAATGCATGGTTTTCCATTACTTTTTGTTATATCTAGAAATAAAAAGAGCATTTTTCCTTTTGCTCAAAAAGAAATTCGAGTTCAAAATCGGAACTTTAACTCTCCGTCGCCAACTTTCGTTCCCCGTCAAGTGGTTTTCTCTGCAGTATGAGCAAGTAGTAACTTTTTTGAACTTTAATTTTGCTTTAAGAAAAAGAAAAAAACACTTGCTCTGCCATTTACAAATCACAGAAATGACACAGATTCCATGACGGACAGGTTAAATACCAGTTTTGAAATTTAATTCCACTTAAAAAAGGGGGCTGCAGCAAAAGGATTGTTCTCTACCGATTGGTTTTAAGGGGATGATACAATGAGAAGCAGAAAAGCATGCAGTTCATTAGAACAAAAAATAAAATAAAAAAATAAACTTGATCAGAAAAATTCTAAAACGCGGAAATGGAAAATGACAGAACACCTTCATCGCTACCAGAGCAGTCATTTTTAGAAGTACTTTCCCTGGCTTTTCCAATCGCTGGATACCCTATCTTAATTTTTAGACCTTTTTCTTAAATTTGTTCATTGCAGGAAAGAATGTGAGGACAACTCCCGGACATTATGAACAAAATACGAAAAATTAAGTACTTTTCAAGATCTGGAAAGGGAAATAAAATTTCAAGATGTTTCTGGGATTTCAGGGGCCGTGATGACTCCGTCATGTGACCAGAGATGCCTAAGACATCCAAAACTTAATGAAAAAAACATTCAAAAACTGCTACAATATTGAAAACATCCAAAAAACACTCCACAGAATGTTTAATGAATATTAACAAACTTGAAAACCCAAAAATAAACTACATATATCATTAAAAAGATTATTTCGCCGATATTTTTGATTTCCGTAGTATATTCCCTGCTTTCTGTAATATATAGCGGAACGTCAATTACCATACTGATTACGAAGAATCCATAGTAGTTGGAGTCTTTGGAAACATGGCATCAATGAGGGTAACATGAGCAATGACAAGGATTACTACTATCTATGTTTTTTTAGAGTTTTACTCCTTTTCTCTCTCACTTTGTCTGATTTACCTATTACATGTTTTTAATTCATATCTTACCATTTACATAAGACAAAAATTGTGAAGTTGAACCTTACAATGGCGTTAACGTGATTTGATAAAACACTGAAAGTGATGGTAAGGCGAGATGAAAAAAACGAGGATGCATAATGTGTCTTACATAGTCATTTTAAATTCTATAAATTCTGTTATACAGGGTGGCCAAAAGGGGCAGCATTAAAAATATAACATGTAACACAGAGATACCACTGTATACAGTAAGAATGCTGTTAATACGAAGGACACATTTATGTCTGTCTTTAAATACAATTTCATTTATGTGGATAAAAGATGACTAAAATAAAGAATATTTATTCAGTTTCTTCAGGAATTTAGTACCAAAATGTTTAAACTTATACAATTTTAAAGGTATGCAGCATAATTTGAGTAGAGAAACATATCTACAGAAATACAAATGCCAAAGTAACAGTTTGATGCATAAAATTTCACACAGAAATAACAAGTTATGATTCCTGGCATTCAACCATTACATAATGCAATTTTAATGGCATCCATACCTCCATAGAAAATCACCACATTGTGAACAATTGTCTGAACATCTGCTTGGAATTCTTCAACACAAACATATGCATTATCCTGAGTCTTTTCTTCTACAGTAGCCAGATCCATCTTCTCATAAATAAGATAGCTGTGTCGCCATTTCTCATCCTCAGAACAAGGCATTTTAAAAAGCTCCTTCATCTGCTGGTCAAATAATAAAATGCTGAAACATTAAATCTCCACAGGAAATAATGAAATTATGTTAAAACTACTGTATAAAATAATACACATACATGGGTGTAAAATTAATAAAAAAAATTATGGTATGTAATAATACACAATTTTACATAATTTAGCATAAAAAAACCAGAAAGATAAAGAAAAAAGCCTTAAATCAGATGCCTGTACGAAAACAAAAACTGTTTATTCATAGATGTTGCTCTCACTAGAAATTCAGGTGATCTTAACACATAAAATTAACTTTCTAGTAGTTAAATCATAAAATTACTAAATGAGAAGAATCCTGTGGATTATTACCTGTAATACTTTGCACTCACTTGAACTTACAATTTCATACCCCTTTACCTTGACGAGGGATGACATGATTACTATGGATAGGGAGTTTCTCCATTAGCATATTCTTACAAATAAGTAAGCTAGAAGTAACTTCAGTTCTTCTGAAATGTTATGTCATGGGCAATGTAACTGTTGGTATTCCCAGAAAAAAGTCAGGATGTGTAACAGCTCATGTTTTTCCCCAGTTTTTTTCCATGATTATGCAAATTAATCATGAAAATAATTTAGGATTTTAAAAAAATATTATTTACATTTTTTCTCTTGTTAGGGAAAATCTATCCAGCATTTTCATCTGCTGGTTAAACAATAAAATGCTGCAACACAAAATCTACTGTAGAAATTAATAATTAATTTGTATAATCACGGGGGAAAAGGGTTAATTAAAGCCTTCTTGAAACCAAAGAAGAAGGCTTTAAACCACACCCATCTTCCTGCAACAGAAAAGTTCAACTTCTCCTTAGTAAGCCTACGAACAGCCTATTCAAGACAAATTATATCTTCACCTACATCAACAAATCAGACAGTAACTTTGCTATCTCTCTTATCTGCAAATCTTACTATTATTCTCTTGTCAAAAATGAGCACTTAGATAATGATACCTACTCACCTACGAGAGTATAAGTAAATAGCAAATTCTCCAAAAGATACTGGTTTCCCACAAATTTCTGAAAATAGCTCCTTACGATTCTGACAAAACAGAGTTTCTCTTCTTATTTGTCACTCCAAAATGTCATGAAAGTCCAACAAAATTCAGGTTCATTGCCAGTGGTACCAAGAGCTACAAGAAAAATGCTGACAGGCAGTTCAAGGATCTCCTCAAGAAGATAAACATAGAAAATTAAAAACACCTCCAACCTCAGTAACAAAAACTACTGGGCTATTAATGACAACAGAGATGTCATCAAGACTTTCAATAGTGGACTAGCTGACAGTTACAGTTTCCAAAACCTGTACACAAGCTTACCACTGGATGGCACATAGTGACTATGAAATAACTTTTTCACATTTTCAACCTGCAAGGTTTAACTGATTTCAGAACATGGACTGTTGCATTAATCACAATTATATTGAATTTATTGAATTTGAAGGAAAACTGTTAAAACAAACAACAGGCTTCTCAAAGGGGATAACCTTATCCAATAATATAAGCAACTTCTTGTTCTATAAAGAACACACTTTCATAGAAAGCCTACCACAAAATATCAACAAGTAAAGGGGTAGACAAATCCAAGGCGCCCAGTCGCTACGGCAACTGAACATTTTCACCTGGCGCCTGAGTTTCCAAATTTCATTCTGAAAATGTTATTTCAAATTCCATTCTCAAAATTTGAATTTCTATTATGAAGCATATCTTTAATAAAACAACAAATGCAGTATATGGATTTTTTATGTTTGTGCTTTTATTATACACTAATTACCGTACAATCAGAATGATGAATTTGCTTACATAAATTTTTGGTACCACCGCCAGCAGAGAAATGCATCTACAGAGATCTTGTCAGTAGTGATTCAGGCTGAAGACCCGCAGTGCAGACCAAGAGAGGTGCTTGCACTCATTTGGAGTGTGCATCAGAATGTTCTTAAGGTGCACACACTCACTCTTGAGTGTCACGCCAGCAATAGGAGGAGTTTAATGCCCAGAGATGAAGTGTGGCGTGGAGTGAAGCTCTTCAACACCTGCCTGAAATCTTGACCTTGGAAGACCCAGAATGGTAGTACTGATTTTTTTTTCTATCCGTTTTCAGCTTTTCATTTATCAAAATAGTCATACATGAAACTTTACGGCTTTTTTTATTATAAGAAAAAAGGTGTTTTCACTCTTTAAAGAATATATACGCAAATGAGACATGTTCCACAGAAGTGCCACTCAAGAGTCACGACTGACTGTCTGTGGTCAAAACCGAGACCCCCAGGTGGTCAGCGCTTAATCTCCCTACCTTGGCATGACACTAAAAGGAATGTGTGTGTGGGGGCACTTTTAGCCATTGCATTGATTTTGCATGAGGTGCTTATGAGTGCATTTATTCATTAGTGCTGCTATTGAATGTGGTACACCAGAAAGCAAAGCTGAATTTTTTGCAATGAAAACCTATTTTGAAGTGAAACTTTTAATTCAAGTGTATAATATGTTCCCTAGTTTAAGTTGCAGATTTTGCACTGAATTGTTTAAACAATATGTAAGAAGTATATTAATTTGGACTGATGAAGGTCACAGTTCTGAATGTGCCATTTTTATTTAGATTGTGCATGGTTTTCTCCTCATCTCTTTAAAAAATTCGATTGGCTTTTGAAAAAATGGAGCTGGCGCCTGAAAATTTTGGGTTTTTGTTTACCCCTGAACAAGTACCAATTCGTATTCCTCCACATTGATGACCTTCTACGGCATCAATAATTCTAGAGAGATAGTAAAAGATTTTAATAACATCTACCCAAGTTGCCTCTTTTCCAAAAGAACAAATGACAAGGAAAGTGAACTGAACTACCTTGGCCTACACCTCAAAACTGATCCAAATGCAATTAACTTACATGATTAATGTGAAGAGCTTCCCTTCACCTCTACTCATTTCATTAATTGGAACTGCAATATGTCTGATAAAAATATTTATAAATACATTAATTAGCCAAGTAATCAGACTGGCCAGGATCTTTTCACAACAGAGCAATTTCCTTACAACTTAAGGCACTAATTAAGAAATTCTCTGACAAGGTGGACAACAAACAAGTATTTTAAGTTGAGTTTGTTTAATAAAATATTAAACAAACTCAACTTAAAATACCTGAAAAGGATACCAGATTAACAAGCATTTTTAATTCTGAAGAATAATTATGATGTTATTATGCTAAAGTCTTAATAGGAATGCGTATAGTTAGAAGACTTCCCACTGTATACACTACTACTTTTGATAAAAGAATTAAAAAAAAAACTTCAAACGTAAAATCCCCCCAAAATCATAAAATATGAAAAATAGAAATAGATACAAAAAGTAATAAAACAAAAAAAATTCATGCATGCATGCATGCGCGCGCACGCACACACACACACAGCAATACATAAAAAACTACACTTAGGCATGCTACCAGCTAATTTAAAGTAGAATTATTATATCATGCTTCTCCAATTTTTAACCAGAAGACTGGGGAAAAACATAATATACAGTTTATTCATTTTCTTCTTAGAAAATACTACCTACCACCTCACTGCTAACTTATTTACCTAACTTTCTAGTGTGCAGACATGCAGATTGTTTCTAACAGGGTATTTCTACCATTGACTAATAAATCAGGCCAAATTTCTCTGCTTCTCTGGGTAGCCTGCTGGAACTCCTATTAATAACCCCTATCTTCCTATCTCCTCATTGTTGAACCTTATAATTGTTCCAACACTAGGTTTTCTCCCAAAAACCTTCATGTATTTTATTAATCTAATAAAATACATGAAGGATTTTATCAGAAAAGAAAGGTTTAAATATGTTAAAAAGTATAGCATACACTGAGTGATCAGTGAATTACGACCAACTACCTAATACTTTGTAGGTCTGCCTTTTGCACTCAGTACAGCAGCTATTCAACATGACATTGATTCAATAGGATGCTGCAAGAAGTTGGGAGGTATGATCAACCAAGCTGTGGGTTATGGGGCCTTCAATTCAGGTATGGAGGTGATTGGTGTATCCAGATGCCAGATAAGCCGTTCCATAGTGCTCCACAAGTACTCTATGGGATTGATATCAGGGGAGTTCAGAGGCCAATAAAATATGCTGGAAGTCTGAACTGTGTTCCTCAAACCATTCCTAAACAACATTGGACCTGTGGCTGAAAACACCATCACTATTCAGGAAGAAGTGCAACATTGCTGGGTATGCCGAGTCAGCAAGCAATTCACGATAGTGGGCACCAGTCATAAATTGTTCCAGGTTCCTGCTAGGTGAACATGCCCCACATGATACAACCACCACTACTGGCTTGCACTGTGGAGACCATGCAGGAAGAATTGAGTGCATCATGTTGTTTGTGCCAAATATGTACACAACCATCCACAGAATAGAGTAAAAAATGCTACTCATTAGACCAGCACACTTCTTTCCAGTCATCCGACGCCCAACTTGCATGATCTTTCTTTGCACCAGGCACGTCTTTTGCGCCGATGAACTGTGGTTAGGAGAGGATACCGTAGGAGTCATCTGCTGTTATAGACCATACATGCGAACATGTGACACATGGTCATGAAGATAATGCCCCAGGTTGACCTCTGTTGTATTGGGTAGTCTACTGTTGAACAGTGCTGTGTCTGTTGGCCTGTACAAGTTGTAGGACTTACCTCTCACATCAACCTTTCACTATCTTGTGCAGTTTTGCCACTGGGTCATTGTTTGACCATTTTCATGCCAGCCCTGATACACTTACGACTGCTCACAAACAACCCACCAGTTTCGCCATTTGGGAAATCAAGGCATCTGAGCTCTCGCAATCTGTCCTTTCTCAAAGACTGATAAATCCTTTGGTTTACCCATCACGCTCGAAATTTTATTGCCTTCTACTCCACTCACATCTTATATATGCTATGTTGGTCAACTAATCTCGTCCTCTTGGAAATCAGGTGGTCAAGCCCACATCTAATTTTGATAGGGGTGATCATAATTCAGTGATCCCTCAGTGTGTGTACACACACACCCTTATTTGCTGTATAAGTCTACAGGACAAATGTCAGCCCACCCATATAAAAGAAAAGCACTATGCAACAGAAAAGTTACAAGAAAAATGGGTTTATTATCTGCAGTACATAAGAACAATTGACACTGTAATCCCACGAAGTAAAAAAATCACCCTCATCAAAATATTAAATTTCATCTGCTACATTTGATTTGCTGTTTTCATATTATATTGGAAACATGAGTCACTTATTGAATGTTTGATGCTTGTCATGGGGGTGCTAGTGCCCCTACCATGTTTCAGAGCAATTCTTGGAGCAGGAAAATATGCAATTTGGAGCAGAAATGTTGAGTTTTGGAGCGAGAAAATTTGCATTTTGGAGCAGTTTTTGGAACAGCTAATGACAACATTGTTTTAAGTCCATGCTGTGCTTTAATTTATGATTATATACTGAATTACCATTATTTTATGAACTATGAAAAAATGTTATGTTATATTTCAGGTTTGTTGACATTTTACTGCTTCTCTTACGACTGTTAATTAGCATTTCGGTCGTTCCTACAGTGAGATAAATGGCAAAACAATTATACTACCCACGATTTATTGAAAACTACATGACCTGCAATATTTTAAGGATAACACATTACTATCTATCAGGGATTTTTTTCTGAAGGCATTTGTTTCACTGTAACACGAATAGGATGCTGTTGCGTCCAAGAACTGTTGCTATTGTTATTGAATGCTTGCGAATACACACTTAAGAAGAATAAATAATGTATAATTACTGTTTGTTGTTTGGTTGGCTTTTAGCAGCATATTTTTCGAGATTCGTGGCATTCAGATGAAAATACATTATTTCTGAAACCAACCAACTGGCAAGCCACATGTATGTGGTTAGCGTGTGCATCACAAACTCCTAAGGTTTTCTGAAGGAAAGCGTACCTTTGATATAAAAGTAAAACTAATGTAACATTTAATAATCAAATTGTAAAATCACCTTTCAGCAGTTGCGCCATGATACTTATCACACAATGTTTTTCATCTAGTAATTATCAATGTCAAACTTTCGTTATTGCTGTGAACAATTGCAACTGGAACCAAAGCTATAAGATAAGAGTGAGATTTAGTACAGTTGGTTAGATAAAAGCTGCTTCCATCGCTTAACGCTTGCGCAGTGACGTTTTGGCACTGGATTGCCCCCCGCTCCCTCCTTCAGCAGTAATAGAATCAGTTTATGACTTTTTTGTTGTTGCTGTCTGAAAGAGCCACTGCTCTTGCATATGTGGGATCCTACATGTATGGACATGGACATTAAGCACATGATTGTGAGTTAGTAAGTGGTTCAATGAACCTTCAATCTGGAAAAAGAAAAGTGTGAGGGTGAAGATGTTCCTCAAGGTAGGTCAAAATGAGAAAAAAAAAAACCTCTTAAAAATTCTGCTCCCTGAACATACGGGGCAAAATTCAAACTTTAAGTAAGAACCAAAAGATTGGTATTCCTGATAATTGATTACAACTTATGTGATACAAACAATCCTTTCATTTATCCATAGCTCTCATGAGCGATTTTAATTAACATACATGAGACAGACGAAGAAAAAAAAAGCTGTACTTTTTAATTTGGTGAAAAATCAGACTGTGCGGTGAGAAAGTAAGAATATTATGCAGCATGAACAAAACTGAATCGTTCACTGTAATTTATTTATGAAAATATTTAACTAGGTCACACCACTATATTCACAATTATTAAACAACCGAATTCCAAACAAAATAGGGTGGTTTTGAAAGACATAGCTTCAAACAGTTTTTTTCCTGGTTTTGTTCTTGCTAGAACATTAGCTCTGGTTTCCTCTTGCAAGCAAACCCTACTTTCTTCTCAGCAAGTTCCACGGCCATATTTGTCTTTTGTTGACTCTGCCACTGCACAGCATCCACTGTTTACTTTTTTTTTTTTCTGCTGATAATTTTCTCTTACCATTTATCTTTTCCTTTTTTGTTTTTTTTAATTCGCTCAGATGACAATTTTATTCATCATGCTTAAAAACTTTCAGCCTGAGAACCATGAATTCTGATAACAGAGCTTTCACTATTTTAAATAAATGGTGTGATTTTCAGAAAATGAATACTTTTTTTTTTTAACACCATGCATCAATTCTTACAAATTTCCAAACTTCGTCACTTCCGTTTTGGGAAATTTCTCGCACCCTTATGAAGCTCAAATGCACTGACATTTATGAGGGCGATGACATTTAACAACTACATAAGAGTGGGAACACCGCGGTGTGTGTGTGTGGGGGGGGGGTGCAATTATGGAAGAAATCTTCGCTCCGTCCGACTTACGTTTCCGGAAATTTATCCATTTCCAGGCTGAAATACAAATATTTATGGAATAAAATGATATATAACAATACTGGGTAGAGGAAACATCGCGAGAAAAAAGATTAAGATTACGAGAGAAATCTTACCTCCACTACTGTCCGTTTTCAAAGGATAAAATTCCGTCCTCCGACCGACGGAGAACCCCCCCCCCCCTCCCTCTCACCACCACCCATCCTCCCAAAATTTCAGTTCAGTTGTGCATCGATCTTGTACATGGTCCAAATGATAACAAAAAGGATGGAATTCCTCGAATCAGCGTAAGAATCTCGTGGCCGAAGACTACGGGGAAATTTTTGGGAGGCCTACCTTCCATTTTCGGAAATCGTTGCCTCGAATTTCAAGCTGAAATTATGCAATGAAATTATATTTAACAACACTACTGAACAGAAAAAACGTTGCGCGAGAAAAAAAAATAATATGATTACGGGAAAAATCTGCACACTGTTTAACTTCCATTTCCGAATGTTTAAAAAGGCAAACCAACGTCCCCAGACGGAATATGCCCCCCCCCCCCTAACTAATACCACGACAAAAATTTCACCTTTGCATTGATCTCGAAAATGACAAAAAAAGGGGGGGGAATCCGCGGAAGAATCTCACGTAAGAATTAACCGCTGAATCGATTTCAAATGTCACAAGATTACGCTAAAATATCGATGACCTGTAAATGTTAACTTTTGGCGCAAAATTAGCGCAGATTTCGTCAAAATCGCGATTTTTTTTTTAGCAGAATGGCGCAAGAACAATGTTTCGGCGCGAGCTGGCGCAATTGGTGCAGGTCTGGCAGCCCTGTTGTCATGATAGATGTTTTAAATGTTTTCCAACTTCCTCTGTGCTGTGGTTAAGTTGTTTCTAGATGCAAAATAGAATCTATGATATTCTAAACAGAGATTAGGTGATTGAAAGGTGACATGGGGGAAGAAATAAAAGACAGCATTTGTCTAGACGTGTGTGTCACAAGCACAGGAGGGAGGGGGTTGTAGAAGGTAGTAAAAAGCAATTGAAACATTCTTGTCTGTAAGGATAACCACAGGGTGTTGTCAACAGCAGGTAATTCATAGTATTCCAGTGAAATAGGGAGGGGTGAAATCTGTGAGAATACCACTTACTTTGTTTGCTGATAACCATGATAAACTTCAATATATGCATTTTCTCCAAAAAATATTGTTTGTAATAAGAGGTTTAAATAACAAGTGTCAGGATATTAGGAAGTTCAAGAGATCTATAAAAACTTCAGTTTATGTGGATCATATGACATCTAAGCACACTGTAACAATAAGCACAACTGTAATGCATGAATATTATACTTACACCACAAACTTTTTCTTTCAAACGTAAACAGGTATAGCCCAACAATGTATTTAAGTCTTCTTTGTCAACCTTAAGGGTATCACCACTTTTTCCACTTACAGCCTTAAAAGAAAATCAAAATATCATTATGTCCGTTGAACTGATTGTTTAAGCACATCAAAGAAAGTAAGCATACACATTAACAATGAACAATGTGCTCCTTATTAAGTTTCTGGACATTTACTGGTCAGAAGTGCTTGTTAAAATAATAGACATGCTTCACTATACAAGATATGCTCATTATTTTACTTAAAAACAAACAACATATAGACTTCAAAATTCAGTATAAAAAATAAGATAATCCTCAGTGTGAACTGTGGTGTTTTTACAAATTTCAGAATGTTAAGATAAAAAGCATTTCTTAAAAAACAAGAAATTCAGACTTACAAAACTAGATAGGCATACTTTATTAAATAACCCTCGGGTTTTTAAAAAATAACATCTAGGTGTGCACCTTGATGTTCTCCATCAAAATTACTCGTATAATTATTAACCATTTACGCATATTTTACCAAATAACTTTTGGGTTTGTGAAAAATAACATCTAAGTGTGCACCTTGATGTTCTTCATCAAAATTATAACCATCTGGACTTATTTCTAAAATTTAAATTTTATGAGAGGTAGTTCTTGATTACCCTGAAACTTATAAACTCAAAATACTTGCTATACACATTTAGAGAACCCTATGGGGTGTACAACTTGGTGTCATTTTTTTTTAAGTTTTAGCAACCTAGCTTTTAAACCATATTCTTTTTATTTCACAGTATGTTTTGTTTATATTGTTATAGGCGTGATCATTTATGCATATTTTACCAAATATTTGATCAACTTTTGATAAAGAATTGTACATGGCATTTTATTACAATTCAGGAATTTCTATGTCCTATCTTTGGTCAGTCACTTTAATAAGAAATAAGCAACATTCAGTCAATACAATTAGCTGAAAGTGGAACAACATGTACACTGGTTCCTCTGGCTCTTTTTAAAGTTTTCGCCAACCCATTCGCCAAATTCAATCTTTTTTTTTTTCTTTTTTTTTTCTTCGCCAAATGTAATTTGAAGTCAGCATTTTTTTTTCACTCTCCATTGGAAATATAAAAACCATAAAAACAAAGTGTTATAATAGTTCAAAAACAACAGGTTATATATTCTTTACAATAAAGCAAAATATTATAAAAAAAAGCAATACCATTAAAAAAGATTATCGCCAAATATTTTCACTAAAACTTTTTATCCATCACTAAAAGGATTTTTTTGCAAATTGCGAAAAATGCGATCGTCAGAGCGATCCCTGCACGTAAGATCAAAAATCAAATAACACATAAAGCTTCAGAAAAATGTACTAAAATAAGACACCCATTATTACCCTAAAAATTATTATACACACAAATGAAAGTACTTTGGGATTGTTCCAGCCTGGTGGCAGAGTGGTATGAGTCGCTGGCCTCTGATCATTCATCCAGGTTTGAATCCTGGGTGAGGCAAGGATGGTGTGTTTGTCTTATAGCACTGGCTCTCTCTCCCTTTCTTTCCCTGGAACTAGTGTCCCTAAATTAGGGCCAAGCTACTGCTTACAGCCCGCTAAGTTGCTCACTGCAGTCATTAAACCCCAAACAAAACAATTCTGGAATTGTTTCCCTTAGTTTGGCAGATTATCCTGGAAGTACCTACTGCAAAATATCCAAAACAGGTATTACTACAAAGACACTTTTTAAAAAGGCAGGCTTGCATACACCTGGGTAAATTACTAATGTGTAACAGCATCACTTCCACAACCTGGATAAGGGTTTTTAAAATTCCTATTGTTTTCCATATACACAAGACTGACAAACAAAAAAAGCTGAACTTTTTAATTGGGTGAAAAATCAGAACATGCAGTGAGAATGTGCAAATATAAAGCAGTATGAGCAATACAGAATTGTTCACTGTAACTTATTTATGTAAATATTAAACTGTAGCACACCACTGTATTCACAATATAAAATTACTGAATCCCAAACAAAATAAAATGGTTTTAGGACATTGCTTCAAATGCAATTTTTTTTTCTTGTTTAATTTGGCTTTACTTGCTAAAACATCAGCTCAAGTTTCTTTTTGCAAGCAAGCCTTGCTTTCTTCTCAGCAAATTCTGCCACCATACTTGTCTTCTGTTGACTCTGCAGCTGCACAGCATCAGCTGTTTAATTCTTCTTTCTGCTGATATCTCTCCTTTCCCATTTCTTTGTCACTTTTTTTTTTTTATGCACTCAGATAGATGACACTAATTTCATCAATCATGCTGAAAAACCTTTCAGCCTGAAGACCATGAATGCCTGATATCAAAGCTTTCATTACTTTAGATAAATAGCATAATTTTGACAATATGAATACTGTTGAACACCATTCATCTGCCAGACGTCTGTTTTCGGACACCCCCCCCCATTTCGAGCTGAAATACAAATATCTATTGAATAAAATTATATTTAATCATATTACTAGCCAGAAGGCACATTGCGAGAAAAATTTTGATAGCCCACTCCTTGCTGCCATCATTGATCCCCAAATAATTTCTGTTCAGTTGGGAATCAATCTCAAAAATAACCCAAATGATAACTGAAAATGCACAGTAGACTCTCATGAATGAATTACATGGAGATTTTTGCGCAGTCTAACTTCCGTTTTCAGAAATTGCTGTGTACAATTTCCTGCTGGAATACAAACATTTAAACGATAAAATGATTTTTAACAATACAGGATAGGCACAACATGGCGAGAAAAAAAAATTCACTCAGTTTTACTTTAGTTTTCAAAAGTTTTGAAACATGAAATACTGTCCCCAGATGAAAAAGTGCATGTTTCCCATGTTTTTTGCATCTGACATAAGTCAATGAACCTGGCATTAACCATCCCTATGATTAGGTGAAGGATTAAAAATTAGAAGGATAATGGTGAAAATTAATTTTACGGCAATTACATAAATAAATATACAAAAGGAAACATTCAATAAATAAATAAATGGACAAGCCATAAAATTCCATACATTAACAGCTTAAGTTTTATTTATATAACACCAACTATCTGTACCCTTGAGGTACAATCCATTCACTAATAAAGTTAATATTCTTATAGACATGTGATAAGTCCTTAATGTATCCCTTACATCTTAACTTGAATGAAATGATTTGAACCTTCAATGGCTTCTCTGATAACCACACAATGCAAAAGCCTATAATCAAGGTCATGTGCAGAAGCATATCATTGCATCTGGTCACTGCAACAGCAGGGTTATTAAACATCATAAAATAAAGAGAAGGTGTTTGCAATATTTAAGAAAGGAATTCAAGCCAAATGCACATTCAAACTTTCCTGGATGTTTGAAAGCACCCTGTGTCTTAATGTAACACAGTAGTTTAGTGAAAAGTTACCTTCCAGTAGCCATGCTGAAAAACCCACTACTGATACAGATATCTATCACATCAAGAATAAATGTGTCAGAATCAACTATGCACTACGTAATTTTCCTAAACTTGCAATTAGAAGAGTATAAACAAGATAGATGACAATAAATTTTCGAGTGTAATAAGCGCATCTTTTGAATCCGTTCTGATGCAAATAAAATTTATCAAAGCCATTCAAAGTCAATGGAACCGGTATAGAAAACAATAGTATCTGACGGAAGAAAGAAGTTTTTCAATCGAGTTTTTAATCCCTCAGATATTGCTGTAAACGGAATTGTGAGCTTATGCCCTCTGGTTGCAGACTTGTGCGTTAAGAAAAACATGAATTTATATCAGAAACATTTCGCACCGGAAACGCTCTCCAACACCGAAAGAATTTTTCAAATCAGACTCTTAGAAACAGAGATATCGACAAAAATATGTGACTTTACGTCCCCTGGTGGGAAAACCATGCATTATTTTAGGAAGAAAGTATTCTCAAAAGGTTTCTCCATATGAGCGGTATCGGTCCAAGAAAAAAAAAAATTAGTCGAGTTTTCAGGAGCCCAGATTTTGCTAAAAATACCTCAGAAGCAGAAATTAACACTTATGCCCTCTGGTGGCCAAATCATTCTTTACCAAACATTAGAAATTATGTGAAAAATAATTTCCATCAGGTCTTGTATGTGATACAGGAAGAATTTTTCAAATCGGAGTTTCAGAAGCAGAAATAACGCAGAAAACGCAATTTACCTTTGTGCCCTCTAGCGGAACGTCTATGATTTACTTGAAAATTTTGAATTTATAGAAAAAACATTTCGCATCGGAAACACTATCCAACAAAGAAGGAATTCTTCAAATCGGACTTCTAGAAGTAGAGACAAAGAAAGGTGACTTGATCACGCTAGTTACGTTAACTAAAACTTTTACAAAAAGTTCGTAAGTTGGAAGCTTTCGACCTTATCTTAGGTCTTCATCACGCCAATGGAGGACTAAGATTGTTGCCAGATTCTACATTTGAATTTTTCCTATTTTTGTTGCCAAAACTTAGAATTGATCTCCAGATTAACGGAATGTAGAGAGGAGATTCGGAGTTGCAAGTCATTGAGTTGAAAATAATTTCTATGCTTTCACGGTAACGGAGGGCAAAACGATTGTCAAACGAAGCAATTCGTTTTGCTTCGTTCCAGTGGGGAACTGCAGATGTGTCTTCCATTGTCAAAATAGACAAGGCAGTGTTGGGATTGCCTTTCGAAACATCTTTTCTATGTTCTAAAATTCTATGGCTTATGCTCCTGTATGTGCTTCCAATGTATAAGTTATCCCCAGTAGAAGAAGAGATAGGAATGCAGTAAACTCCTGGGAGGTTCAGGCTTTCAACTTTGTCCCTATCCCTTTGTAGAAGTTTCAAGATGTTTGGGGTAGATTTAATGGCAAGATGGTAACCAAAACTTCTAAAAAGAATCTGTAACTTATAAGCATAGGAAGGATGGTAAGGAACAGAACCACAGAATTTCAGGTCTTATTTCTTGTGAGGAAGGAGGCATTCGATTTTCGAATGGTTTTCATATTTCTTTATGAGGGAGTTGACTGTAACAGCAGGGAAACCATGAGAGAGGGCTATTGTAGAAATTTTGGAGAGTTCTTCTTGAAGAGAGAGTTGGCTGTTGCAAATGATATGAGCCCTGTGGATGTAGGACTTCAATGCTGCAAGCTTGTAGAGATGCAGGGTGCAAGATTTGTAGGGAATGATGTTAGTGGCTGCAGAAGGTTTTCGATAGACGGAACGAGTAATGGAGAAATCAGCGTTTCTGCAGATAGATACATCCAGGAAATCAATTTTGTGATTTACTTCCTTAGATATAGTGAGCTTAATGGAAGGAAATTTTTCTGTAATGGAGAATCAGCCATCCACAGAACTGAGACTGTTCAGCAGCCTATCCTTCGTGCCAACGCTGCTGTTATCTTATCCAAGCAAAATTCTGTGCCAATCAAGTACTCTTCTTCTTGTTTAAAAGAATTCAGGTCATTTATTCAAGAAAATGACCTAGCCGTATGCAAAGCAGATAAAGTTGGTTGCCCAGTCATCATTGGTAAAGAAACTCTAAACCAAAAAGTGCTTTCTTTTCTTACATCTGCCAACTGCATCCCTTTACAGTCAGACACCACCAACTCACTCAAAAACTCAGTTGACAGATTAGCTAAGAAAGAAACTCTTCAATCCTTCCTTGGTGATATATCACCCCCTCCTTACTTTAGAACTCCCAGGCTCTTCCTGCAAGTGAAACTGCATAAAGCTGGTAACCCCATCAGACCTTTAGTGGAATATTCTTTTTCTCCAGCAGTAAACCTTGAAAAGAGATTGGTCCTCAAATGCAAATCCCTGGCAGCCAACCATCCTCATACAGTTGTCTCTACTTCAAACTTCATCCACAACCTTCCTAATTCCTTTCCTCCTTGTGATAATCTGTATACTCTTGATGTAGAATCTTTGTTTCCCTCTGTACCATATTTTGATTCCTACATGCTCCTCATGAAGAAATTGATTCTTCATTTTGAACCCCCCGGTCCTCGTATCAAAGATCTTTATGATTGTTTCCACACTATTCATCAACATAGTTGTTTTGTTTTCAACAAAATTGTGTATAGGCAACAATCTGGTCTCCCCATGGGCTCACCTCTTTCCCCTCTGCTTGCTGAAATCTACATGCAACATATTGAAGTTTCCATAATTCCTCTACACCCTTTTCAACCTTCCCTATGGTTAAGATATGTAGACGACGTTTTCATTAGCTGGCCACATTCCGAGTCTGAGCTACAGATACTGTTCAACTCCATTACAGAAAAATTTCCTTCCATTAAGCTCACTATATCTAAGGAAGTAAATCACAAAATTGATTTCCTGGATGTATCTATCTGCAGAAACGCTGATCTCTCCATTACTCGTTCCGTCTATCGAAAACCTTCTGCAGCCACTAACATCATTCCCTACAAATCTTGCACCCTGCATCTCTACAAGCTTGCAGCATTGAAGTCCTACATCCACAGGGCTCATATCATTTGCAACAGCCAACTCTCTCTTCAAGAAGAACTCTCCAAAATTTCTACAATAGCCCTCTCTCATGGTTTCCCTGCTGTTACAGTCAACTCCCTCATAAAGAAATATGAAAACCATTCGAAAATCGAATGCCTCCTTCCTCACAAGAAAGAAGACCTGAAATTCTGTGGTTCTGTTCCTTACCATCCTTCCTATGCTTATAAGTTACAGATTCTTTTAGAAGTTTTGGTTACCATCTTGCCATTAAATCTACCCCAAACATCTTGAAACTTCTACAAAGGGATAGGGACAAAGTTGAAAGCCTGAACCTCCCAGGAGTTTACTGCATTCCTATCTCTTCTTCTACTGGGGATAACTTATACATTGGAAGCACATACAGGAGCATAAGCCATAGAATTTTAGAACATAGAAAAGATGTTTCGAAAGGCAATCCCAACACTGCCTTGTCTATTTTGACAATGGAAGACACATCTGCAGTTCCCCACTGGAACGAAGCAAAACGAATTGCTTCGTTTGACAATCGTTTTGCCCTCCGTTACCGTGAAAGCATAGAAATTATTTTCAACTCAATGACTTGCAACTCCGAATCTCCTCTCTACATTCCGTTAATCTGGAGATCAATTCTAAGTTTTGGCAACAAAAATAGGAAAAATTCAAATGTAGAATCTGGCAACAATCTTAGTCCTCCATTGGCGCGATGAAGACCTAAGATAAGGTCGAAAGCTTCCAACTTACGAACTTTTTGTAAAAGTTTTAGTTAACGTAACTAGCGTGATCAAGTCACCTTTCTTTGTTAATATTGTTACGTGTTTTGCCCATAATCGTCTAGAAGTAGAGATATTGACAAAAATAAGATATACATCTATGCCCCCTGGCATAGAAACCATGCATTTTTTCAAGAAGAAAATGTTTTTAAAAAGCTTATACATGAGTAGTATCGGTCAACAAACGACATTTTTTTCAATCGAGAATTTAGAAGCTCATATTTTGCTGCAAAATGCATCAGAAGCGGAAATTAAAATTTACGCCCCCTGGTGGCCAAACCATTTTTGTACAAAAATTATGTACAAACGATCTTCCATCAGGAGCTGTATTAGGTGCAGAAAGAATTTTTCAAATCGGAGATTTAAAAGCAGAGATATAGGGGGTAACGTAATTTACCTTTACGTCCCCTAGCTGAAAGTCTGTAGATTACTTGAAAATTTTGAAATTATATGAAAAACATGTCACACTGAAAACACTATCCAACAAAGAAGGAATTTTTCAAATTGGACTCCTAGAAGCAGAGATATTGACAAAAATAAGATATACATCTACGCCCCTTGGCGGAGAAACTGTGGAATATTTTCAGAAGAAAATATTCCGAAAAGGTTTATCAATGTGAGTGGCATCAGTCCATGAAAGAATTTTTTCAATCGATATTTTAGAAGCTCAGATTTTATGGCAACTACATCAGAAGAAAAATTAATACTTACCACCCCACCCCCGGGTGGCCAAAGCATTCTTTACCAAAAATTTGAAATTATATGCAAAAGATTTTCCATCAGAAGGTGTATTAACTGAAGAAAAAAATTTTCAAATCAGAGTTTTAGAAGAGTTATCGGGAAAAATGTAATTTACTTTTACGCCCCCTAGCGGAAAATCTATGCTTAATTTGAAAAAGTAACTATATCTAAAATACTCTTTGACATAAATGGAATTGAAAGATAAAAGAATTTTTTCAATCGGATGTTTAGAAGCAAATATATGGAATAAAATATATTTTTGAATTCGACATCATCTGCATTTACGCCCTCTACGGCGAAATTGTACATCGTAAAAAAAAAAAAAAAAACGAAATAAAGGATCATCATTCGCATATTTCAAGCTTCCCAATGCAAAAAGAATTTTTCAAATCGGACTAATAGTTGCAGAAATTTCGTGGGTACGGACAAACCGGTAACATAAGTACGATCTTTTTTTACAAAAGACGTGCTAAAAAAGGTAGGAAGGCACATAACCTTCTTTCAAACAACACTGAAGAGAGCAAAATGAACTAAAGGCATGTCTATGAGGACAAAGGTGATAAACAGAAATATATTGCCACACTAGAAGGGGAAATTAAAATGTTCTACAATATAAGAGATGTAACTCTTTACACAGAAATTGTGGTGCTTTTTATTCTACATTTTATGATGTGTGTATATACCATTAAAATAATTCGTAAGTGTAATATAAAAGATAAAAGTTGCATAGCACTGACCCAATGAATATACACTACCAGTGGCATATTTTACAGAAAATAATTATCAAATCTTTTTCAAGCTTGGTACATTTGATTTTCTGTTTAAAAATGATTTAGTGGACATCTTAAACAAATCACATTTACTTACTTGACAAACACTGCAAATATACTTTTCATTTTCAGATATTTCTTCTTTTGAGCAACCGCTATGATAGACACGGTGGCATGTAGAACACTCGACAACTATTCCTTGCTCATGACATTCAAAGCAATACCAATCATGCCCATCTCTAACCTAAAATAATAGTTAAACAATAAAATTCCCACTTGGTTGATACATTGCTGCCAAGACAGAATAATTTCTTTAAATTATAACAGAAATTCATTTTACATTTATAAAAATACATCATAAATAAGCACCATAGAAATAAATGGGAAGTGAATTCCCAGGAGAAATAATTATTCACAAATACACCAAAGGCATATATATATTAGGGCGAATCGTAAATGTTTTATTTTTTCGAATTTTGATATGCCCTAGTGCGGAAAAGTTGTGTATTGCTCTGTAAACCACGTGCAAAAAATTTCGCGAAATTCAAATAATATTTTACGGTTCCACTTTACCTCCAAAATTTCCATATTTGGGCAAAATCGTCACATTTTCATGTGCGTTGTGAGAAAAGAACAGTGTTCGTTAGACTTTCCCTAGCACGCAAAAACTATCTGTTAGTACCTAAAACATGCGCACAATTTTGTATATTATACATATCATTCTCGGCATTTAGACAGCATACACTTTACTTTTTCCCATGTAGCCACCCTTCAGAACATTTTTACATTATATCGCCCTGGAACAGGAGGATTCAGTTGCAACCAAGTTCCAAGCTTCAGCTGCATGGAACTTTGTTGTCTTGGGTGGTTTAATGGTGCATTCTTGCATGCAAATCGGGAGATGCAGGTTCTATTCCCATGACACAGCGATATCATTTTCAAGTTTTCTGAAGGGTGGCTATATGGGAAACCGTAAAATGTACACCACCTATACGCTGATAATGATATAAACAAACACCACTTAGAATACATACATTAACAAATCCTGATAATTGTTTCTTTTTTCTTTCTTTTGTCATGTGAAGTACACTTGATCATAAATTAATGCATACGTCCATCTCTTCTAGAGCCAGCCATTGCACTTTTAAAAGAAAAACAACTGTACAGTATGGCTACATAACTGGCTTTGTATACTTCTTGTATTGTCAACAACATGGAATTATACAGGGTTATTCAAAATGATTCACCTGATTTAAAATTACTATATTTTTGAAGTTTACAAATACAGAGTGAGTAATGATACATCAACCAAAAGAAAAACTGCCTGGGTCTTGTCTCTTACCTTATAAGTGCTCTATGTGACTCTCTTAGTTCAGGCATGAAAGTGGGCAGTGATAGAAAAAGCTGAACTTCCACGTGCGCCGAGGGGGGGGGTAGTAACAAAGTGTTGAATCTTGCATTTCACTCTCTAATGTATACAACCATGACATTTACGTATTGGTCACATGCCCACCAACTAAATAGATTTAATGTACGTATTTTGTTTCAAGAAAATTAAATATATAGTACAATATAATGTAATGGGGAAAATTGTTGATGATGTCATGTGCATAGAAAATCACTCACCTAAGTACAGAACGATGTCTTTAATCAAATGAGGAAATTAATCAAATGTCTTTATAAGATAACAACATTGTATGGAAATGAAATCTTGAAGGCTTGAAAAACTTCAGACATGTTTGTTGATAAGTAATAAAAGTTTGATGAAGAACAAATGTTCATTCTTGATTTGATACAAAATTATTAATGAAGAAATATGATAAATGCTTGCGAAAACGTTAGGCATTTTGTAGATAAATAATAAAAGTCATTCACAACTAATGAAATTTCATTTTCTTAAGTTGTTTCTGTCTAACATATTGTTCTAACCTTTTATGAATTAGCTGGCTACAGTTTTCTTTCTCTTGAACCAATTCATTTGATTTTAATTTGCTGCGTAAGTTATTAGAGATATTTAGCTCCTTTCATCTTCTTTTCATTTTGTCTTCCTTATCTTGTAATTCTTTCTTATATTCTGAATATGATTTCATATTTTGGCATAAATCTCTATTTACAGAGTCATGCAAATAATCGTTTTTTTTTTTTTTTTTTTAAATTCCAAGGCTAAAAATTCCCAAAAAATTCCTTATCCTGATTCAGTAGCTTATATTTCATGGTTTGAACAGATGAAAATGTTTCAGTTTTCATGTTGATGGATTCTTTATCAAGTACATCCCCCATCATACTAAAGGACTTTTCCACTTGAGAGCCAGGAAAACAACTCAATAATGCCTTCATTATTTTTGAGAGGGCACAGAATTTGTTTAACTTAAAAAAGTGAATGTTTTGGGATTCACTGAAATTTATTTATGTAAATATTAAACTGGAGCACATCACTGCATCCAAAGTATAAAATTACTGACACTTAACAAAAACACAGGGTAGAGAGGGCGTCGCGCGAGCGGGGATTACAATTGCCGGCGAAATGTTCGCTACGTCTGACTTCCGTTTTCGGACATTTTCCCTCCGTTTTTCAAGCTAAAATACAAATATTTATGCATTAAAATGAAATTTAATAACAATACTGGGCAGAAGAAACATCGCCAGAAAAATAAATTAGGATTATGAAGGGGGGATCTTTACTCAGTTTAACTTCCGTTTTCGAAAGTTTTGAAAGACGAAATACCGTCCCCAGATGGAAAAGACCCCTCCCTTCCCACCAAAAAACAGCTTCTTTTCAGTTTTACATTGATCTCGAGAATGACCCAAATGATGATAGATAAATCAAGGGGAATTCCGCGAATCCACGAAATAATATCATGTACGAGTAAGAAGTAACTAAGAAATGGAAAAACACGAATTTTATGGAAAATGAAAGTGAAAAATCGACACTGCGTTGTTCACTCTGCCGTAAAACAATTTTCCGGGACACGGAAACGGCACGGACGGATTAAATACCGATCTAGAAATTTATTTTCGTTTAATAAAAGGGGAAAGGGGCAAAAACGATTGCTCTCTATTGATTAGTTTTGAAGAAGTATGTATTAGAAATAGGGTAACGTGCATTTCATTAGAAAATTTTCTTAAAAAAAAAAAATGAAGTCGCCTCCTTTTACTACTACCGAAGATATTAAAAACGAGGAATATGACAAGAAATCATCAAAAATAAAAATAGAATCAGGCAGAGAGAGAAGGGGGAAGCTTAGTCGAAAAAAATTAATATGAGGAAATGGAAAACGACGTGACATTCTCAACACCCAAGAAACATTCCCGAAAATATTTAGTAAGTGTTAGAATCTTGAAAACACGAAAATAAAACTTTACACAGATGTTTAATAACGTTATTTCACTGAGATTTTCGATTTCCGTTGCATGCTCGGCGTTTTCCGTCGTCCATAGCGGACCTACGATTTCCGTAGAACACTATGCTTTCCGTCGTCCGTAGCGGACCGACGACTTCCGTCGATGATTTCCATAGTAACTACATAAAATTCCTATTACTTGGGAGTCGCTGAATCGTTCTTCCCACCGCATGAACTTACTCAGCATCAAGCGCAAGAGTGAGCACGGAGAATTTACTATACCAAACTCCCGACGATGACGACGGGGAAACAGAGGTTCTGGCGCCCAATGGCGCAAAACCCGCCTTTTGTAGCAAGACAGCTTAAGACTTTTGTTTTGGCACACTTTGGCGCAGAATTTCCATCCCTTGAAGAGGTGACGTCATTACCAGCCGTAACCATCCCGTCGTTCGAGTCATTATGATTTCCACAAGAGGGAGGCATACCCCCCCCCCCCATAAAAATTTTATTGCATTTTTGGAATAATATCGGTAACACCAAAATCGGAATAGAAAAAAGCGGATTTTCGTGTTTTTGTGGAAGTCTTTCATGCCTGTTAGTTAACGAGCAACATAACCTTACATAGGCGGCCAACTGTAGAGCACCAAGTCATGGGGTCCACTGTGACCAATCCAAAAGCAAGGAAGGACTTTGTTAAGGAAACAACAAACAGCACAATGCCAATGAGGTGGCACCACAGCTACAGTGGAGCCCTTTTGCTGTGACCTACTAAAACCCAAAGATTTCCTCTTTCATTTGGTGTATGCCAAGGTCATAACGATTGACAGACCTGTATCGAATTATGCTCTTTCGAAAAACCCTGTATACTGTAAACTTTCAACCATCCAATTACCTTAGAATGGTGTTTTACATATAATACCAAAATCACTCAATTTGAAATACTGTAGGTATCAAATCAATTTCGCAGTTTTAAAACACAAAAACCACTCTGACCTTTACCAACATAAATGTTGCATTTCTTGTACCTCAACTATTCTTTTATTTGCTGTGGCAATTTTAAGAGTTTGGAATACGTTTGAAGAAGCATAGTTAACATTTAACTTTTGTTTTGACTCTGAACTGATACATATTTTCTCCAAAGGTATAATGTGCAGCTCCTTACCCCAGTAAAAAATAAATTACAGTCAAGGGCAGATTGGGATGACCAAACCATGCCAGAGATTTTAGTCTTGAGGTCCACTTCAAAAATCCACGTACCTACAGTAAAACACTTTATAAATTCCCTCTTGTAAAAAGTTCTGTTACGTAAATCCTGGATAAAAGAGAAATGTTGAAATATACATTATAAAAAAAAATCAGTCGTGAGCAAATTTTAACAATTTAATGGTGAAAGAATCTTCAAAAATCCACTCATGATTCAATGTAGCGTCAAATCACACTTAACATGAAGTGCTGTAACATAATTATCTTCTATTGAAAATTTTGGCTTTGACAAAATCATGAGTCTCTTGAAGCTCCCATTTCCAACTAAATCACCATGAAGATCATTCTGAAAACTAAAATATGCAAATGCCACATAACAATTTTCTTAAGCAATTAAGTTTTATATTTATTTGGACACTGGTGACCACTTACTGCATATTGGTAACTCCTTCTTGAGCAGATGCCTTTTCTAAGTCTACCCATTATTTTGACCTAGGAGCCAGTACTGGTAAATCGTTGTTTCTTTCACGATAAATCTGGGTGGGGAAACAGATTTTGAAATATCTTTGCAGAATTGCTTTGTGCTCTGTGTCAGTCTCTGGAAAAGGGGGTTGGGGATGATACGCCATCTCAATGTTTCCTTCAAGATGTTCGAAAGGAAGGTAGGGCCTGCCAATGACCATGGGCGTCCAATCTACATTTTAATGTAGTTAGCTTTAGCTTAATTCATTTCTAACAGCGTGCTTGGTCCGATGCCACTTTTCTCACATATAAGTACAGAGAAATCTGCTATTTCATTTCAGAGCCGATACCCAACATAAATAGAAAGAAAAGCTTTTGGGGGGGGGGGGGTATAACTTTTTAGACAGAAATAAAAAGTTCAAATGAGAATAATGATTATTATTCATAACTAACAAAATATTAGTCATTCGTTTCAAAATATCAAAATAAAAAGTATGGGAGAAAGTGGGCCATTTCTCGAGTGGTCCACTGCCAAATGTCAGAGAAACCCCACTGGGTCAATCTGCCCCTGATCATGGTTTTTGTAGAATTGGCTATCAACTTTGGTTGCCTATTTTGGAATTTCCAATAAAAAATACAATATCCTTTATATTCTATGTTAGTGACTGTCCCCAGTCACAAAAGAAAAGGGTAATTCCATTTCAAATCATACCTGACTGCCATCAATTTTGGTGAAACCTGTTGTGTCTACTGAGAAAGGACTAACCTCAAATTTTCAACATACAATCTGAAAGAGATGCACTACAGCTGTTACTGGTCCATAAAATGAAGAGGGGATTCTTTTTTAAGTTTAAGAAGTTTACCAGCAGTTTTTGATGTCATCCAATCCTGATATATCTGAATGATAATCTGCTTATTGAAGTACTTCTTCATTGCCTGAATAATGACAGCATCACACTTCGTAGGTAGAGGCCCATTGACTGCAATCATCATTTCATGGGCTGCTGTCTCCTTTGTTATAGGTCTTCTTTTGTTGTTGTGGTGCTCATATTTTGAAGTTACCGACTCCACAACAGATTCAAGACATCATGATGGACCCAACACAAATGCAATGTATAATTGTTTCTATTGTTTGGAATAACAAATCCTTGCTTTTCAAAAACCTCTGAATTTTTTGAATGCTAGTGAGGCCTCCAAGCTCTTTGTCTGGCATATCCCTGACAAGATCTCATTAAGCTTCTTTAAGAAAATTCTGTACTGAAACTGTACTTCACTATCTGGGATTTCTATAATCGGATGAACCTTTTTTTTTTTTTTTTTTTTTTTGAAGACACCAAGAACTTGGGCATTTGAACTTTGAACAGAAGCTGTTAGAGGAATTTCTGTACACCTGATCTTTGTAGCTAAGGATTTTGTCTATAATATTTTGATATTTTGAATGTGATTAAATGTATCTTTGTCTTCTGACATAAACACAGTTTCCTAAAAACCCTTCACCATTTCCAGTGAAAGTTATGTGAGCTCTTTCTTGACAATTACATCTGCACCTTGTTTTTCTTCCATTCTTTTTTGTGTTGCCCTTGTAAAATTACTGCCTTCTTCAGGCTTTAAAAGGAACAGGGGAACTCCTTGATATTCACCCAACACTTTCAACAGATGTTTGATCACAATGGTAGTAAGGCCAGAAACACGTTGTTTTTTAGTCACGAAGACCATATCATCAAGACTGGAAGATTCCACACTGCTGCACGGACACATAGCATGATCAATTTTTGAAGTCATAGTACCCAGGTGATCTACTACTTTCATGAAATGGTCATGTGATTCCTGTGGGAGAATGTTTACTTTTTGCAAAATGTTAATGAGTTTACCAAATTTCTTATATAGTTAATAATCTAAAGCAACTTATGGGAATTTACTAGGAAATTTTTTCATTTATAGCAAATTTTCGGAGAAAACTCTTCTCCTTCTTCAGGCTCTCTTGTTGTTGTCACTTTTTGCTTGTCACTATCATGGTTACGGTTTACCTTGACGGTTACGGTTAACCTTGACGGTTTAGGTTATTTTTCAACAAATCCTGCCAGATGTTAGGCAGGGAAAATCCTTTGCAGTCATTGATGATGGAATTTTGATTTTTCTCAATCTCTATTCCTTCTTTCAGTTTTCTTTTTTGGAAATTGCTTTGGAAACTGATTACTTTAAGGGAATTCCAATCCATGCTGTGCCCAGTTTCTCTAACATGCCTATCTAATCCAGTCTTGTTGGAGCAATTTTTTATAGCTGCTTTATGCTCAGCTATACGAGTTTCTAGTCTGCGACCTGTTTCACCTATGTAAGATAGTCCACAACTACAATTTACTTCATAAACTACTCCTTGCATTTTTAAAATATCTTCTTCTCTTTGAACTATTTTAGGGAAAATTTTTTTAACTTTGTTCTCTAAACTTGGAGCTAGCCTAATATTGTATTTTTTACTAATTCTCTTTAAAGCCTCAAATAAACCTTTGTGATAAGAAATTTTTCTAGTGAATTTTACTTCTTGCTTTTGTGGGTTCTTCGTACCATTAAAATTCAGAAGCTTCTCAATTTCTTCTTTAGGATAGTTATTTTCTGCAAGTATGACTTTAAGCTCTTCTTTATGGGCTTCTTTTTTATCTGCAGTAGAAACTATTTTATTAATTTTTTCTAAAAACTGACTTGCTACATTTTTCTTAATAGAAACTGGATGATACGAATTGAAATCCAGTAGTCTTTTAGTATTCATTGGTTTTTTATACCAACTAGTGAGGAATTTTTCATCTTCATAATAGATAGTAATATCTAAGAAGTTTATTCTTCTTTCTTTTTGAAGTTCAATAGTGAACTTAAGGGAATCATCTAATTCATTGAATGAGTCTAGAATTCTTTCTGGAACAATTTCTGAGCTATCTATTATAAATAAGATGTCATCCATGTATCTGCTATATAAGCAGAAGTATGTGGGTTGTACTAGTATCTTTTCTTCTAGTTTTCCCACATAATAGTTAGCTAAGAGTGGGGAGAGTGGGGAGCCCATAGCTAGCCCCGATTTTTGAATGAAAAAAGTTTTCCCAAATTGAAAGTAGTTGTTCTGCAAAGAGAAAGTAAGCATTTCAAAAATTCCTACTAATATGTTTTTTTTTTGTTGTGAAAAACTATTAGGTCTGCCAAGTCTTCTGCTATAAAGTCTATAAGTTGATCTATATTAATGTGAGTATACATAGACACTATATCTAAACTACCCATAATAGGAGAATCTAATTTAGGAAGAAGTTCTAGTTTTTCTATTAGCTGCATTGAGTTTTTAATCAAGTTAGGTGGCTCTTTTAAAAGATTCTGAAGGTGTGACTTTAAAAAATAGTTTAGATTTGAAAGAATAGAGTTTTTTGAGTCTATTATTGGTCTAATTGGTTGGTGTTCTTTATGCAGTTTGACTATTCCATATATTTGAGGTAATCTGAACTGTAATTTTGAGAATTGTTTATAGTTTTCTGGAAGCTGGTTTTTCTTTTTTTGAAGTGAAATAAGCTTAGAGACTTTTTTAATCAAATCTGGTAGTGGGTTTTCTTTTACTTCTTCATACATAGGTTTTTTTAGTTCTTCTTCCATCTTTTCTAGATAATCTTTCTTATCCATAATAGTAATCAACTTACTTTTGTCTGTTTTCACAGCAACTATACTTTCATTTTTTCTGAAATCTTTAAGAGCTTTTAATTGACTATTATCAAAATTTTTTTGAGGTTTCCTTACTTGCTTCTGGAATTTTGTAAGGCTATTGTAGTAATCTTTTCTGAGGAGGTCTGCTTTAATTTGGTCCTCTTTTTCTAAAGTGCTGCAGATGCTTTCCAATTCAATTACCAATTTTTCTGGATTTATTTTTTCTTTGGATAGATTGAAATTACTTCCTTTATTTATCACTTGTAATAATTCTTGGCTAACTCCAGTAGCAGTGTTGTCCTTCACATGACTAAGAACTGCAGTTTTTTTTGTTTTTACTTGAATAGTTTTTCTTCAAAAATTTTTCTTCTTTAAGGTTCAGCTTTTTAACAAATTTCTTATTTTTGTTTCTTACTCCAATTTTTAGCCAGTCATCCAATTCTGCTTTTACTGTATCCCTTAAGATTCCAGAAATTTTCTTTTCATTTTCTACTTTTACTTTTTTATAATAAGCAACATTTTTATATTTTGCTTCAATACTTCTTTTTAACGTTTTTTGCTCTATTTTTCTTATGAAGTTGGCTGAAAGTAAATCTTTAAATGGTTTTCTAAGTCTAAATGAATTTGGAATAAAGTTATTTACCTTGCAATTTTTCAGGAACTTGATTTGAGCTATGGATCTTTCCATCTTCAATGTAGCATGTTGAACTTTCTTTATTGTTTGCCAAGTATCTGACCCATACTCTGTTCTAATTCTTTGAATAAAGCTCATATTGAGAAATGGCTTCCTAGTTTAACTGAATTAATAATCTAAAGCAACTTCTGGGAATTTACTAGGAAATTTTTTCATTTATAGCAAATTTTCGGAGAAAACTCTTCTCCTTCTTCAGGCTCTCTTGTTGTTGTCACTTTTTGCTTGTCACTATCATGGTTACGGTTTACCTTGACGGTTACGGTTAACCTTGACGGTTTAGGTTATTTTTCAACAAATCCTGCCAGATGTTAGGCAGGGAAAATCCTTTGCAGTCATTGATGATGGAATTTTGATTTTTCTCAATCTCTATTCCTTCTTTCAGTTTTCTTTTTTGGAAATTGCTTTGGAAACTGATTACTTTAAGGGAATTCCAATCCATGCTGTGCCCAGTTTCTCTAACATGCCTATCTAATCCAGTCTTGTTGGAGCAATTTTTTATAGCTGCTTTATGCTCAGCTATACGAGTTTCTAGTCTGCGACCTGTTTCACCTATGTAAGATAGTCCACAACTACAATTTACTTCATAAACTACTCCTTGCATTTTTAAAATATCTTCTCTTTGAACTATTTTAGGGAAAAATTTTTTAACTTTGTTCTCTAAACTTGGAGCTAGCCTAATATTGTATTTTTTACTAATTCTCTTTAAAGCCTCAAATAAACCTTTGTGATAAGAAATTTTTCTAGTGAATTTTACTTCTTGCTTTTGTGGGTTCTTCGTACCATTAAAATTCAGAAGCTTCTCGTATAGCTGAGCATAAAGCAGCTATAAAAAATTGCTCCAACAAGACTGGATTAGATAGGCATGTTAGAGAAACTGGGCACAGCATGGATTGGAATTCCCTTAAAGTAATCAGTTTCCAAAGCAATTTCCAAAAAAGAAAACTGAAAGAAGGAATAGAGATTGAGAAAAATCAAAATTCCATCATCAATGACTGCAAAGGATTTTCCCTGCCTAACATCTGGCAGGATTTGTTGAAAAATAACCTAAACCGTCAAGGTTAACCGTAACCGTCAAGGTAAACCGTAACCATGATAGTGACAAGCAAAAAGTGACAACAACAAGAGAGCCTGAAGAAGGAGAAGAGTTTTCTCCGAAAATTTGCTATAAATGAAAAAATTTCCTAGTAAATTCCCATAAGTTGCTTTAGATTATTAATTCAGTTAAACTAGGAAGCCATTTCTCAATATGAGCTTTATTCAAAGAATTCTTATATAGGTTACAAAGGCCTGAAAGTCTCAAACAAAACTTGCTGTTGAATATGGTGTTCATGTGCAGGTTGGCATCCTTTGCTTTTTGTCTCTGGCTTGCATTTCCGTCAACTGTGTCAGGTTGCTTTTCTCCAAGAATTGAAATGATAGCTTTATAGTTGGTTCTAAAGCTGTCATAAACCTAACAGAATTTGCAAATCTTGCTTTGCGGTAAAAGCAAGGAATAATGCTTTCTTTCTGACTTTCCTTCAGCAGCATCTTTTCCCATCTGTGTTAAGGTATCCAGCAATTTCTTGTACTCTTTACCCCAACTGAACAGAGTAAATATGGAACTGATTATGTGAGTAATGGTACTTACCCAAGCAAAATTTGGATTATTACAGATGCATTCGTCAACAAGTCCAGCTTTGTGCATCAGATCTTAGTCATATTAAAGATTTCCGGAGTCACTTAGTCTTGAACTAGATGTTGAGTTAAAGTGTTCACTGAGAAGCTTTGGCATACCTAAATGAAAGTATTGACCATCAAACGAACCACCAAGGTACTGGTCACTTGAAATCTCCCATTTATCTACAATGCATCACATACTGCTATCTGCTCTTCCTGAGTGGGTTTTTGTCACTGGATGAGCTAAGTAAATAGCATGAATACATTCATCGGAATCCAGCACTAGTCAGAGCCATCACAAACTGTCTGGTGCTGTATTTCCAGGTTGTTATATCAGCTATTATTTTTATGGTTGGTTGGAATCCTTATCCAGTTTTTAAAAGCGTATTGTGAAGGAAGCTCTTCACAGTGACGACTGGCTACTACGCCTGACACAAATGGAAGAAACTTTTTGGGAAAGACTTCTGAATAATTAATATTGCCCAGATCCTATCCATTGCATATACTAAGTGCAATTTCTTCTTCGAATTCATGATATGGCCACCCTCTTTAGTACAGTTCATAAGTGATTTGACTAATGCGTAGTGTTATCTTCCTTTCTTTTCTTTGATGCTGCCCTTCCTCTTTTTATCCTGCCTCTCCCTTTCTTTACTCTTTTTCATTTTTTTTTTTTTTCTTTAAGTGCACAATGCTTGCCAACTGTTCTTTCAAGTGATGTTTAACGCTGCAAAACTTCTGGGGTAGGTTATAGTTTTCTGGAAACACTGCCCTGTATTCTGGCACATTCACAAATACAGCTGGATGACAATTAATCCTATCTGTGTATAGTAAAGGTTGATCACGGGGTACACATATTTGACATATCAAGAGGCAAGATGATTCATCACACTCAAGTTCATCAGAAGTTGAGGTTAAATCCTGGATTGAGCAGCACCTGTTAAACAAATAATTCTCTTTTTTTCTTTTGCAGAGTAGCTTACACTTTTTCTCACTGCACTGTGATACACTATTTTTCTCCCTTTTTAAATCAGCTAGTTCTTCAAAGAAAGGTAACTTGATCACGCTAGTTACGTTAACTAAAACTTTTACAAAAAGTTCGTAAGTTGGAAGCTTTCGACCTTATCTTAGGTCTTCATCACGCCAATGGAGGACTAAAATTGTTGCCAGATTCTACATTTGAATTTTTCCTATTTTTGTTGCCAAAACTTAGAATTGATCTCCAGATCAACGGAATGTAGAGAGGAGATTCGGAGTTGCAAGTCATTGAGTTGTTGATATTGTTACGTGTTTGTTAATATTGTTACGATATTGTTACGTGTTTTTGTTAATATTGTTACGTGTTTTGCCCATAATCGTCATGACAGCTAGTTCTTTCTCAACAGCTTTCATATGATCAAGAATATAATCCAACTTCTTGTTGACATCACTGTTAGCATTATTAATCATGGAAGAAAAAGGAGTAGCTTCATTAGCAGGTTGTGGTTCCTAATTTTGACTTGTTTTTTTCATGAAGAATTTTGCCATCACTCCAAACTGAGTTGTCAATCGCTTGGTTTAGGCGGTCTCCAAGTGGACTGAAGGAACATTGAAATTGATGTTTGTCCCACAGCTCTTTTCTCAGCAAGCAGTATTAGTTTCCGGATGTTTACACTTAATATGAGAAAACTAATGAAATTGATGCATGTCCCACAGCTCTTTTCTCAGCAAGCAGCATTAGTTTCCGGATGTTTACACTTAATATGAGAAAACTAATATATGAGGCAAATACAGCATATGACTTTGTGCCTTTTACTTGGAGGGCAATGTTTTTTGTTTGTTTTTTTATTTTAGTTAGAAAACTATCATTAAAAATATATGTGAGTGGGAATGTGGCTGAACTTGTACTGAGTACTGACCAGCGACATGCAACTTCTCCGTGAACAGAAACCTGCCCCTGGCCAACTAAAAAGAAGTCTGATCTGACCCTTAGCCACAATTGGAGAAAAAGTGGTGGGGTGGGTGGTAGGCATACATGCTGAGAGAGTGTTTCTTTACAAGTTTTACTGATTGTGCAACATGGGAGGCAGTTTTAAATTGACGTCTAAAAAGTCGGCACAGCCGCAAAGAGCTGCCAAACAGTCTAACTCTGCTACAGTGACATTAGCTGTCATAGGCTTGATAAATTGGGTCAAGAATCGTCGCAATATGATGGTGTTAAAAAGCAGACCTGGTGGTCTTTATGTGGGGGAGAGTTCTCTCCGTTAGCTCGTTCAAGGCAGCAGGGAGGAAGCAGGAATGACTAATTGCTGCTTTCCTTGTCAGAGGCAAACACATAAACACCAACAAGACAAAACGTGAGGAAGGGGGTACAGTATTTGTAACTCTTCTCTCACCCTCCAAAGTCTGTTTCATGACGCTTTCTCTTTGCAGCGCTTTCACACTCCTTTGCCCTGTGTGAACTCTACTCACTCATCCGCAACTGCCGTCATTCACGACCTTACTGTCCACAATGCAATGTGTTTGCACTGTACATTACATTCCCCCACTTGTGTCGCCTCCCATTTGGAAGGGGGTGTGTTTCTTTCTTCAAAGAGAAACAAAACCACTGCCCTTTGTAACTGGATCTAATGTCTTTGTTAGGAAGGAGAGTTTAGAAAAGACCGAAGTGGCTCACACGGACGTACCCATACAATGTCGCCAGTCAGAATGCTGAAGTTAGATTGAAAAAGGTTTTTGAGCATTGCAGAGCAGCCGGCTAAAAAGAAACAACATTTATTTAAGAATTAATACTGACTGAGTTTCCCCATTTGCTTCGTGTTCACTTAAAAAAAATCTTTTCACAGCACATCCGGTACAATTTCTTAAAAAAAACAAAAAACATTACAGCGTAAAATTTCCTGCAGATATCCAATACTTCTTGTGCACCACATGCACACATGTCAATTTTATACAACTACATCAGTAACTATTAGTCTAATTTGAAGAATTCTTTTGCAATAGGAAGCTTGCAGTGTGATAAAGACTCTCACTACCTTTCAGGGTTTTTTAATGATGTACAACTTAGCAGCTAGAGGATGTAAATGCAGATGCTATCAAATTCAAAATAAATTTTATTTCACATAATTACTTCTAATTATCCGATCGAAAACATTCTTCTTTCTATTCAATGCCATTTATAACCAGGGGTAAAAAAATATTCTGAAATCTGGTGGCCAGCTTGAGCACCCATAGGGAGGGGCAAGACGGGACTCGTGCCCTCCCCTGAAAATTTCATTATCATTTCAGTTCTTGGGAGGCTGTACAAAGATTTTTGCCATATCGTTAATTCTGATTGCTATATGTTGAACTTCTGGAGGTGTGTGTGTGTGTTTAGTAGAAGGTAATATTATTGAAATTCGCCACTGCGTGTTAGAGCACAGCATACATGTGTACGAGTGTAGTGTAGTGTATGTAGGGCAGTGTCAAAGGCAAAGAAACGGAAAACAACCTCTACAACGGCCATTTGCTGCTGGACACAGAGTTCCACAAGTTTTTTTACAGAACTTTGTCTTGGGGTTGTTTTTTTTTCCTTCTTGATGATCAACTGAATGATCACTGGAGTTGTGGTGCCTGGGACACAAATGGCTAAAAGGCACAAGGCTCAGAAGGACAAAACTTTTTTATTGTCCCAACATGCTGTCAAACTTCATCTATCAGTCCTTTTTATGCCGTTTTTGGATCATCTGGTTTTCAATTGAATTTTTCTAGGTGTGTGTGGTAAAAATTGTTAGAGGATACAGACAGCACAGCAGAATTTTATGTTGTTTAAGCTATTTGTGTTTACAGTTTCTATTTTTGCATCCTCCTGAAAAAGAACCTATGGGCGCCCATGGTGGCCAGCTAAATTTTTTAGTGGCCAAACATTGGACCGAGAGAGGGGGAGGGGTCTTAATATCAGTCATTAACACTTCTGTCCAAAAAGTGCTTTACCCTCAGCCTTTAGCTTATCTCTTCCTAGCGAAATAAAAAAAAGAAAAAGAAAAAAGAAAAGAAAAACGGTACTCACTATTTTTTTTTTAATTTCTGGGGGTCGGAAATTCTTGAATTACTGTAATTTTTGTTGTTTATTCCCAGACCCTGAAATCGCACATTTTTTTAACCTTCATTTATAATCTGCATCGGCATATAATTCATACACTGATATTTAGGAAAAAAAAAAAAAAAGTATTAAATCAGGGCTTAAAAATTTCAGGTTGAGAGTTTTGAATACATGTCTTAATAATATTAAGACTCTGGGAAAACGGTAGTAATTTTTCAAACAATATTAGCTATACTTGATCTTTAAAACAAACAGGTGAATCAGGTCAAAAAATTTACTACATTCAATCTAATGCAAATTATCGTGATTCATTTTACAAAACTAGAGTTGTGCATTTTGCAGTACATTTATATCATAAAATTGTGCCTGAAGTATATATGCCTGTCTTTCATTCCTTGCCACAGTTAGCAAGATTTTATCAGCTGTTTTATTTCTGAGGGTTTATCTGCCCCAATTTCAGTAATATGCATTAAGATTTTTATTGTTCAGTGGATCTGTAAATTGACTGAATTCTGGTGAGTGTGCTAAAGCCACATTCCCATGGTACAACTGTTAACAGCAACACAAGACTTACTTGCAAAAGAAACTTTTGACACTAATGTGAATGTGTGCACATATTAGGTGTGCAACATAATTCTCAGCCACAGACACAACACATTGACAGCAAATTATAGCAAATCGAATAAGTACCTAATCAGGAAAATAATCCCCGTCGTGTTGGATACATTTGAGCCATCGGTCAGGGAGCTCCCGAATGCCACAGCGGAAAAAAGAGGGCTGTTTCGAGTTGATAAAGTCATCGATACTTGCGTGGACCTCCTCAACAGAAGTGAAGTGCGTATCGCTCAGGTAATGTTGCAGGGAGTGAAAGAGGTAATAATCCGACGGAGCGAAGTCTGGAGAATACGCCGGGTGAGACAAAATCTCCCATACCAGGTCGGTGATCATGTTTAAAGTTGTTTTCACGGTGTGAGGACGCGCGTTATCCTGAAGCAACAAGACCGACCTTCTGCCCTTGCTGGTGTATGGCCTTTATGCCTCCATTGCGTCACTCACACGAATGAGTTGCTGACAATAACACTCGGCATTTTTGAGCAACTCATAGTGTACGACACTGCGCTGATCCCACCATATGCACAGCACCAACTTCCTGGCATGGATATTCAGTTTGGTGGTACTGGTGGTAGGCTGACTTGAATAAACCCACAATTTGCGCCGCTTAGGATTATCGTAGAGGATCCACTTCTCATCAGAGGTCAAAATCTTGTGGAGGAAATCCTTCTTCTTGAATCTGGAGAGCAAGGACACAGCAACATCGTAGCGCCTATACTTGTTCACAGCTGTGAGTTGGTGGGGCACCCAATGGCCTTCCTTGTGAATCCGTCCGAGCTTGTGCAGGCACTTTGCAATGGCTTGCCTTGTTACCATGAGTTCTTGGGTGAGCTCTGACTGTGTGTGACAGGGATTCGTGTCCAACAGTTGTTCCAGTTCCTCATCGTCAACTTTCTGTGGCTATCCCGGACGTTCTGCATCACAGAGATCAAAATTCCCCTGCTTAAACTGCTGGAACCACTTCTTACATGTACTGTAGGACACAGCAGCCTCACCCAAAGCAGCACAGATCATTTGCTGGGCTTCCGCAGCACTTTTTTTTCAGCTGAAACATGAAAAGGAGGCAGTGCCTCAAATGTTGCTTTTCGAACGACATTGCTTTCGCCATCAACTTTCGTTCCTTCTGTCACTACAGCTGTGAGCGGTTACGGTTGCCTGGAAAGCTGTTGGATGGTGCTGCAATCAGCCATTATCGCACACAGCTATTTGCATTTGCAGACGTTCTATGATCGCTTGCGGTTAGAGGCCGAGAATTAAGTTGCACACCTAATAGTTGTTTATAAAACTCTTAGAATACTTTGGACATTGGTACATATACTATTTTTTTACAGCTATCTTTGAATAGTGAATATTCCATAACTGCATCTTTAATTTTCAAGAAAAAAGCAAAACAAAACTGTTCTGCCAGGCGTTTGAAAGACTGTACCAAAACTTGTGTGTGCATTGCTTCACAGATTCAGATTCTAAACACTCAAACTTCAAAAAGAGTTCCATTGTGGCAGAAGGAAATCTGCAGTCTATCTCAATCACATAAGATAAACCATCACTGGACATTGTGATGTGGACATTTAGTATTATTACAAGTGTCAACTAATTTATTATTTTTGAACAAGTTTCCCTTCAGTTCTGAAAAAATATATCTTCTTGAATACTAAGTATGAGATGTTTACAGTTCACATAATTAAGATTTGGTTGATTTAACCATTCTTCTGATACGAGTGTCCAGTTTTTCCCTTTGCAACTATTTATTGAGGGAAAATAACATTTAGCAATAATTCAGGACAGTGGGAACATTGCGGGAAAAAAAAATTACAATTACAGACTAAATCTACAGTTCGTCTAACTTCCGTTTCGAAAGTTTTGAAAGACGAAATTCCGTCCCCAGAGGGGAAACCCTCCCCCTTCCACTGCCACACACATGCACCAAACCCCCACCCCCAAAAAAATTTCTTCAGTTTTGCATAGTTCTCGAGAATGACACAAAGTAAGAGTTCGAATCCCTGGAAGAAACTCGTGCCTAAAGTTTACAAAGAAATTTTTGCTCCGTCGAACTTCCATTATCGAAAGCTGAAATACAAACATTTACGCAATAAATCGATACTTAATACCAATACTGGACAGAGAAAACTTCGCGAGAAAAAAATTATAATTGCGGGAAATTTTTTCACTCCACTTAACTTTCGTTCACGGAAGTTCTGAAAAACGGAATACCATTTCCTCAGACGGGAGTTTAAATTTTTCGGCGGGACTCGTGCCCTACATTTTAATCCCTGTAAATAAAGTCATTTTTAAAGGAGGCTTTTTTTAATATATTTTTGTATCTTCAGACACAAATAAAGCTTAGTAGCGTGGCATCCATTGAGCACAAAATTTAATCATGCTGATGCAGCTTTAATTGCATTACACATTGCCAATGACAAAACGCTGATACAGAACAATTCATAGAAATACTGTATATACTCTTGTGTAAGTCGAAAGTTTTTGTAAGAAATCCTGTTTTCAAATTAGGGAGTCTGCTTACACAAAGGTCACAAAAAAAAAAAAAGAAAAAAAAAGAGGGCTGGACTTCATTGAATTCTTCCGCGGAGTTTACCGACAGGTTTGCTTACGTTTTAGACGGTGGCTTTTCGCCTCTCACTGCGCGCTAGTTTCTGAGCTTTTGAAAACTATCGCTTTGTGACACGATCATATCCTCTGCTGTGAAATGTTTCCTTTTCGAAGACATCGTAAATAGCAATGAAGGAAAATATCAGCAGCAAAGACGTTTTTCAAAACGGTGAAGGCACAGTGCACACGAAATCCAGAACATGGAACTTTGAAAGGAGGCATGCATATATAGGTTCATGCAGCGAGCACTATGCGTATATTTTCAATGGAAGGTTGACGAAGAAAGGGCACAAGCGCGCGGGCACACACACACAGTTGGCGCTTTGTCTTTCTCAACAATACAAAGACAAAATGACTGCCGCCATCCCTGCCAACAACTTTCACAGTCTTTCATTATGACACCCCTTCTCCATCCTCTTTGCTTCATACAAACTCCTGAACTAAGGAAAGATTTTCCGAGAGAGTTCCTTTTCAAATTATATCCCCTCCTGCACAATTACACTACGGATTTTTTTTTTTTTTAAATCAAACGGCCACAAAAAAGTTATTAAATCGACGTTTTTTCACATCCGCATATAACCGAAGAACCTAAATTTTTAACTCTTTCAGCAGATAATCCGTGGATTATACGACGGAAATTATGGAACATAGTTTTTAGCGATGTTTTCCGTGGTGTCTTTGACCCCATTTTCTGGTCGCCCTGGGCGACCATATTTTCGACCCCTGTTTATAACAAAGACTATTTTGGGATCAGTTTCTTTTTCAAGTAACACATAGCTTTCCCGCTAGGAGCATAATGTTAAAACATGATTTCACTGATATCTCTGCTTCTAAAAGTCTGATTTGAAAATTGTTTTTTGCATTTGATACAGCTTCTTGTGGAAAATGGTCTGCATATAATTTCAACTTTCTGGGAAAGAACGATTTTACCACTACACAGCAAGTGTATATTTCTGTTGGTTTTTTTAATGTGTTTGCAGCAATACCTGCACTTCTGAAAACTTGATTGAAAACATTATGATTGTATTTATATCAGTAGCAGGTAGGTCCTCTATTTGCAGAGATTACAGCAGCCACCCGTCAAGGTAAACTGTCCACAAGTCCACGAAGTATGGAAAGTGGGATGTTCCTCTTCTGTCTTGAATACATCGACCCACTCTGTCAATGAGGAAGGTTGTGTTGGTCTAGACTTCACCCATCGTTCAAGGTCATCCCATAGATGTTCACTGGGATTGAGGTCAGGACTCTGAGCAGGCCAGTCCATCTGCGAAACCTGATTTTCCTCATACCACTTCACTGTAGCCCTGGAAACATGACAAGTGGCATTGTCGTCCTGGAAGAATCAATTGTCATGTCCGCAAAACTGCCACAATGTTGGGAGCATTGGGTTTTCCAGGATATCTCTATACAGTATAGAGTTCATGTTGCCACGAATAACAACCAGTGGACCTACACCGTACCAGCTAAAACAGCCCCATACCATAACTGCTTCACAGTTGGCACTGTACACTCCGAAAGCAGATGTTCTCCAGGTAACCACCAAAACCCAAACGCATCCATCCAATCAGAATAATGTAAAGCATGATTCATCACTCCACAACACCTGCCACCATTGCTCTAATGTCCAATTTTTGTGAAGTTGACATACCATCGTGGCCTCACGACTTTATTGGTCTTTGTGACGAGAGGTTTATGGGTGGTTGTTCGGCCATGATACCAGAGTGCATGGGCCTCTCTTCGAAGTACCTAGGTGAGGAACATTTGTGGCCATCTGGAATTCATGTGCTATGGCATGCTTTGGTTGGGATCTGGATCTCCCTCTGAAGCACCCTCTGGTCCCTGGGATGCAGTTTCGTGGGTCTTTCAGGGCGAAGTGAATTCCTGCAATGTCCTGTCTTCTTCCATTTGTTCCATGACAAAGGCCACGGTTCATTTAGCAACCTGTCTTCTTATGCTCATGCCTTCAATTTAGCAGCATATTATAATGCACTTTTCAAACTTAGAGAGCTCTCTCCTGCTAGCCATTTTATCTACGATTGATCTCAGTGTACTCCCACTGCCGTTTTTATACCTTATCGACCATGTGTCTGCTGCAGGAGCACACCACTTTACCTGTGTGGGGGTATCCAATCACTTTTGTTTACGTAGTGTATATCTCTACTTCTAAAAGTCCAATTTAAAATATTATTTCTTTGTTGGAGAGCATTTCTGGTGTGAAATATTTTACATATAATTTCAAATTTTCTTAACACACAAGTGTGCCACTAGAGGACGTAAGTTTAAAGCCCAACTGAAAAATTCCTTTTGGGTCAGATACTCACTATGAAAACATTTTGTGTGTTTTCTGCCCAAAATAATGCAGTTTCCCTGATGGGGGTTCAAATGTTCGATATATTTTTCTCGCCATCTCTACTTTTAAATGTCTGGTTTAAAAATTTATTTTAACACCAGATGCAATTTACCTTGTGGAACACTTTGCCTGCACTAGTGGAGTTTTCTGTTGTTCACAGTTCTGTCACTAGGTGGCATATGTGTACTTCTGTTTGCAGCTGTATCATCACTTCTAAAATTCCTACTGAAAATTTTCTTTTTTTACTGAATGCCATTCACTACAATAAAGATTGGGGACATTATTTTCTTTAAATAATGCAAAGCTTTTCTACTAGGGTGTGTAAATATCAAAACCTACACCTCGCCATCTCCGATTCTAGGAGACTTACTTGAAAAATTCTGAAAAAGAGAGTCAGGAGAAAAGATATTGATCACTGTTGCCTGCTTTCTGGTGTCGGTGAACTGTGGGAGGGTTAAAAAATTGCCTCTGAGGTTAGATTTGGGTGGGCTCTGTCAGGTGAGCACATAAAGAGTGTTTTGTCTGCATGTCATAATGTTTGGACAATTGATATTTCCAACATTAGAGCTTTACTTCATCCTAATTTGCTTCTTCCTATGTGCAAAAGTTAAGTTACAAAAGTTTTTTTATCGCAGTAAGAAAAGGAATAAAACATATGGTCAGACTTTTACAGGAAGTATAACAGACTGTGACGGGTATGTAAAGTAACGCATAAACACAAGATGACATGACCACAATGTTCCAGTGGGTGTTGCACATAGACTCTAGGAGCCAATAATTGTGAACAGTGGGCAGGAACAAGGGTATAAAAGATCTTCGCTGTTGTTAAACTGCAAGTAAAGGATATGTCATCTTCAAAACATCACACAGACACTGTTTAAGTGATGATATGCGATGGTGAGGGGTTGGGAGACTGGAGGCCGAACAATCCCAAACAGAGGTGGCAAGTTGGCTTCTTTTTTTTTTTTTTTTTTTTATTGGAGGTCTAATAACCACCATGAGCAACTCAATGGGCTATAAGCAGTCGCCCGTCCCTAATTTAGGATCACTGGTTGCAGGGAAGGGAGAGAGCCAGTGCCGTAAGAAAAACACAACATCCATGCCTCATCGGGATTCGAGCCCGGACCCCTTTCGGACGAATGATCAGAGGCCATCGCTTAGACCACTGCGCCACCGGGCGGCAGTTGGCTTCTTGTGTCTCAAACGGTTGTCAACAGACTCTGGAAACAATTCCAAAATAAAGGAAGTGTCCGTAGATGACCTGTACCAGGTCGTCCAAGGCCAACTTCCATTCCTGATTACCACTTTCTTAACAGTAAGACACAACAGATGCACGACATCTCTTCAGCTAGCTTCAGAGCTGACAGCAGCAACTGGACAACTGGTATCCCTCTGAAGATTGACCAGAAGACCTGTGGTGTACGTGCTGCTAACATCTTCCCGCAGGAGAGAACAATTACGTTGGGCTCGGGAACGCCTGCACTGGACGCATGAACAGTGGTTTAACGTTCTTTTCACAGATGACTCTTGTTTCTCATTGCAAACAGATTCCCGACGACTATTCATCTGGAGAGAACGTGGTGTGCATTATACCATCTAAATATCCGAGAGAGGGATATATATGGAGGCGGTGGTTGTATGGTATGGACAGGCATAATGCGGAACAGACAAACTGACCTGCACCTGTTTTCCAGGGTTTCCATCAAGGCTATCTGCTATCGAGATGAGATTATAACACCTCATGTTCGCTCATTTGTAGCTGCTGTCAGTCCAGAATTTGTTTTAATGCAGGACAATGCCAGAATCCATACCGCTCACCAGGTGCTGGAATACCTTGAAAGTGAAGGTGTTGCAGTCATGGAATGGCCAGCAAGGTCTCCGGACCTTAACCCTATAGAAGACCTGTGAGACGCTTGGGTGCTGATTTGAGACCCCCTCCAAGAAACGTACAGAAGCTGTCAAGTGCTCCTTGTACAGTAGTACAACAGAGTGCCCTCAGAACTTACTCTCTTTTGGACAGCATGCCACAAAGCTGGCAATCATGTGTTACCACATGGGATCACACACTTTATTAAGGCCAAAGTATGTCCTTCTAGTATGTTTATTAATTTTTATATTGTTTCTTTTTTTCTTTTTTTTTCTTTTTTTTTTTCTTTTTTTCGAACAGCATGGTTTATTTGAAATGCATTCAGTGCTCTATTTTCTTACTGGAGTAAATTACACGTTGATGTCCATGTTATTGTTCTGTCACGTTTCAGTGTAATATCTCTAACCATTTTCTCACAATGTTGGTATCTGTGTTTGTTAGTGAACTTTTGCACATGATTGTAGATCAAAGTAATTGGGACTAGTGAATTCTCATTTCAGTAAGTTAGTCCAGGACTAAATTGGCAAGAAAATATTTTTCAACCTCTGAACTTGAACTTCAAACCAATTCACATGTCAGAGTACTACATTCCAATAACTTTGGAACAGTCTGAAACATGAAATGAAATATTTAAAATTCATAAATTTACACACCTACACACCTTTTCTTCTTTCATGCCCAAAAAGGTAAAAATGTTAGAGGAAGGGAGGAAGTTTCTGCCTTTGAAACCCTGCTCCAACTGATGAACAGACATGGGGACTCCAATGAATTATAATTATGGTTCAAATGATTGTGATGTCATATTCAGCAATGCCCCAACCCAAATCAATAGATCCCTTTTCCTCTCTTCACAAAGATACAGAAAAACTAGTGCATTTTCAAATCCAAAATTTTCCTTGAGATTTACAAGTTTTTTCAGAAAATGGGAACTTTCTCCTAGTCCTCTGTTGTGCACAGTCCTTCATGGCCATCAGAATGCTCTCCACTCTAATGTAAGGCTGAAGAACAAGATTGTAGCCTTGTGTCACAGTTTGGAACACTTTAGGCAGATGGTTGCAATTCCAGTGTGTATGCAACCCTTACTTAATAACCCCCCAACCACAAAAAGTTCGACACTTCCTTCTTCACACACAGCTTCACAACATGGGTCTCACATTTCAAAACTCAGAACTCCTGGAGAAACACTCTCACACTATCAGACCCACAGTATCTCTACAGGGCACTAAATAGCACTGTGAAACACAGTCATCCATTTCCACAGGCACAGCTTTAACATAAACATTCTTCCAGGCATCATTATAAGGGAACCAGTGGCGGCTTTTCAGGTGAAGTAGGTGAAGTGCCTCTTCACCTATTTCATTTGAAATAAGGTTTTATTTAATAATTTTGTATAATATATTCTTTTTTTCCTTTATTGAGTGCCAAAATACCCAACATTTTGATTAGATATCAATTCATAATGCGCGTTCAATACAGAAAACAAGTCCTTATACGCAAACCAGTTCAAGTGAAGAGCTGAAATGAGAATGCTTGGAAGTCTGCACTTTTCGTCCGAGTTGCCATGGTAACTGTGACGTCACTCTCCTCTATGTGCTGGGCAAGTGAAGTGCTTTAGGTTGAGACGCCAAGGCTCTGCACCTGCAGTCGTGACCTTCCGAAGAGATCGCAGTGGAACGGGACGGATTGCCATTGCGGTGTTTTGGTACATACTTTCCGAAAGATATTTGTTTTTTCGTGTTTTGTGATTCTTTTTTAAAAACTTCATTAGTTACTTTAGTTTCTATACAAGTTTACCTGATAGTGATCGTTTCAGTTTTCAGTATGTATCCTGTGAACGACATTGTCTGTAATTTATTGCAAACTCCGTTTGATCGGTGGAAAGATGAAAATAAAAGAGACATTTTACTTTAATGACGACCGATGGATTCACTGACAATTGTCGCCAAGAAAGAAATCAAGAAGAGCAGTACATCTTACAATATTAATTTTAAAAATTGTTGGTTTACTGAATATAAATGGCTTTGTAGCCCTTCTGTGTTACAAATTTTTTTGTTGGCCCTGCTTATTTTTTAGTAATAAAATTCTGCGTGGAATAAAGACAATTTTCAGATTTCTTAAATATAAAACGGTCACTTCGCAAATGTGGCGATTCTAGCGAACACCTGAAATGCAAATTAATGCTAAATAATTTTGAAAAGAATCAGAACACCATTGCCGATGCCCTGAGGAGAATGCTAGGCTTTTGAAATGCATTTCAACGAAAGTGTTTGTTTAATAAGACTTTTCCTGCAGACATTGATTGATGCAGTATTGTATTTGAGTAAACAAGAACTAGCATTCCGTGACCATGACGAAGCACTGACTCGATAAATCGTAGAAATTCAAAGAATTGCTTTCACTGTTGATATCAAGAAGTCCTTTAAAAATTCAAAATCAATACGAAACGATAAAAAATGTCTTCACGGGTGACTCAAAAGCTATTCAAAACGAATTAATTGGATGTATTTCTGAATATATAAACGATCACATCAAAAATGAAATAAATGAAGTTCAATGCTTTTCTATTCAAGTAGATGGGAAGACATAACCAGACTTACGAGTGCTCTTTAAAAATAAGATCTGTTGATTCGGAAGATGTATTGGTTGAGCGATTTTGGGGTTTCCATGATGTGAGTGAAGATAGAACGTCAGAAGCTTTATACAACATGCTAGACAAAAATTTGGTACAGTTTGATTATCAACACAAGTCAATAGGACAATGTTACGATGGGGCAAGCGTAATGTCTGGACACTTGACAGGGCTCCAGAAAAAAGTGAAGTATAAAACTTCTCAAGCTGTTTTTGTTATTGCTTAGTACATCGTTTGAACCTTGTATTACAGCAGAGTTTTTCTAAAATTTCTAAGTGTCGAATATTTTTTGAAAGCCTCAGTGTAATTCCTTTGTTTTTTCACCACTCAGTGAAGCGATCACTTCGCTGTGTGGTGAAAAAAACAATACACTCACATCAACAACCGCAAGATGCATGCCAACCACAACAGAAACTCAATGGTCCTCCACTTCGACGTTAGTAAATGTAATAGTTGACGATTGTGATAAATTGAAGGAAGTATTCAAAGTTCTCACAAATAGTGACACCAATCAGACAAAAAATCAATTCAACTTGCCCAAGGGTTTTTAAATGATATGAGCACTTTTGAATTTACATTTTTGGCAATAGTATTTAATGAAATATTTGGCTTCACCGATCTACACAGCTGCAACACCAAGAAGGAATCATCCGATTGGCCTGAAATTCGCAGCATGCGTCGCCCGCGAGAGGACATGCAAATGATTAGCATCGCAAGGCATATGCAAATCATGTGCGCCCGGCACGCCACCGAGAAGCACTATAAGAAGGGTGCACAGAAAGCGGGGTGTAAGTAGTGGAAGTGTGCTGTGCTGCCGGACCTGTGCGTGGGAAGCTTCCTGATGACTCGTCGCAGAATACGGCAGTCATTCCAGCACGTTTCGGAGTTCGACAGAAGACGAATAGTGGCTTATCGCGACAGCGGTTTATCGTACCGAGACATTGGGGCCCGTGTGGGACGACATCCAGCCACAGTGAGGCAAGTATGGATTCGGTGGGTGCATGAGGATCGGACGGACCGACGTGAGCGATTACCGCAGCCGCAGCACACCTACGAACGAGAGGACCGGCATGTTGTGCGGCGGGCATTGACGGCTCGCACCGCCACATCACGAACGTTAGAGCAGGAATTAGGGTGTTTTGCGCACAAAACCTGTAGCAGCACGTACCGTTCGACGTCGTTTGCAGGAGCGGTTGTCGCACGGCGCCCATTGCTCCGATTACCATTTATGTTACACCACCGGCGAGGGCGGCGGCAGTGGGCCATCGCCGGTGGTGAATACCGCTTCTGCCTGCAACACCACGATGGTCAGATTCGCGTGTGGCGGCACCGCGGCGAGAGACTGTATGACGCCTGCATTATGCATCGCCATACCGGTCCATCTACGTCTCCGACGTTTTGGAGCCTGTTGTCCTCCCTTACTTGCAGGACTTGCCAGCGACCACGTTTCAACAGGTGCGCCCGCACGTGGCACGTATCGTGCAACAATTCTTCACGGCCCACCAGGTGTCACTGCTGCTGTGACCCGCCTCTTCTCCCGATATGTCGCCCATCGAACACGTCTGGTCGTTGATCGGCAACCGAGTGGCCCTGCAAGCACCACCCGTGGCTACGCCTGATGAACTGTGGCAACATGTGGGAGCAGCCTGGACCGACATGCCCCAAGCCCACATCCAAAGCCTTTTTCGTTCGATGCCGTGGCGTGTAGCGGCCGTTATTGCCAGCTATGGGGGCCACACGAACTATTGATGTCTGCGTGTTCCGCAAGTCGCACGGGCCTGAAGCTCAATCGTTTCATTTTTGTATCTGTTGTTATGTGTCCAGTAAATCTGGCTTTGCTATCTCGTGTTCTTCTTGGTGTTGCATTTTGGGTGGCCAGCAGTGTATTATTCGAAATTTTTCAGAACAAATCACTAGACATAAACTACTGTGTTACTCAAATTAAAAAAAAAAACTTATGAAATTTTTAGCCATAAAAGGAACGATGAGGTATTTGAAACACTGTTTGGAAAAGCTAGCAAAATCACAGAAATAAGCAGATCTAAACGGGAATATGTTGCTCTTACACAAGAAACAATTTTTCAAAATTATAGACAATTGTATTTTGAAATTTTGTACCACGTTCTTATGAAAATGGATATAAGATTTCAAGACTGTGAAAAACTTGAACTTCAATTTGCCTGTCTTGCTGACACAACCAAATTCGACCAATTTAATCCATTCTTTCGCTCTCACGCTTTTGAAAATCTTCAACATTTTTACGGAAAAATATTTACTAAACACCAGCGCCTTAAAAATGAACTGAGCCTTGTATATGCTGATGCAAAATTAAGGAATATATCGACTCATGAACTTCTTCGAGTGCTTCATGGAGATAAAAAGACATTTTTACAGAATCTTATATACTGTATTGGTTTCCCTGATTTTAACAATTGCATCTGCAAGTGTTTCAGTGGAAAGAAATTTTTCTTGCCTTAAAAGAATACAAACTTACTCAAGAAACACTATTTCTCCAGATAAACTTGCTTCTTTGACAAAGATTTCTATTCAGAAAGACATTTTCTTGATGTCACGAAGAAACAGCCATTTTATGATGACATAATCGAGAAATTTCCAGCTTTAAAGGGAAGAAGAATTGGTCTAATATACGTATAAAAAATAGGTAAGTTCTCATTAACTGATTTTCATTGAAAACAGTAGATATCTTTTCATATTGCTCTTGCAGCTCTTCACCTATTTTTCCTTCCACGAGCCGCCACTGAAGGGAACAACCTCACCATGTCAGGTATCAATGCAAAATACTCACTAATAGTAGCCCAGGGGCACAGAACCTTTTCATGGGGCATCACTTGATTCCTTCATTCTTTGAATTAGGTGTGCAACTTAATTCTCGGCCCCTAACCGCAAGCGATCATAGAACGTCGGCAAATGCAAATAGCTGTGCACAATAATGGCTGATTGCAGCGCCATCCAACAGCTTTCCGGGCAACTGTAACCGCTCACAGCTGTTGTGACAGAAGGGATGAAAGTTGACGGCGAAAGCAATGTCGTTTGAGAAGCAACATTTGAGGCACTGCCTCCTGTTTGTGTTTCAGATGGGGGGGGGGGAATGCCGCGGAAGCCCAGCAAATGATATGTGCTGCTTTGGGTGAGGCTACTGTGTCCTACAGTATATGTAAGAAGTGGTTCCAGCAGTTTAAGCATGGAAATTTCGATCTGCGTGATGCAGAACGTCTGGGATAGCCACAGAAAGTTGACGATGAGGAACTGGAACAACTGTTGCACGCGGATCCCTGTCACACACAGTCAGAGCTCAGCCAGGAAATCGGAGTAACACGGCAAGCCACTGCAAAGTACCTGCACAAGCTTGGACGGATTCACAAGGAGGGCCGTTGGGTGCCCCACCAACTCACAGCTGCGAACAAGTCTAGGCACTACGATGTTGTTGTGTCCTTGCTCTCCAGATTCAAGAAGAAGGATTTCTTCCACAAGATTTTGACCTGTGATGAGAAGTGGATGCTCTACGATAATCCTAAGCAGCGCAAATCGTGGTTTTATCCAGGTCAGCCTACCAGCAGTACCACCAAACCGAATATCCATGCCAGGAAGTTGGTGCTGTGCATATGGTGGGATCAGCGCAGTGTCATACACTATAAGTTGCTCAAAAATGCTGAGTGTTATTGTCAGCAACTCATTCGTGTGAGTGACGCAATGGAGGTGAAAAGGCCATACACCGGCAAAGGCAAAAGGTCGATCCTGTTGCTTCAGGATAATGCACGTCCTCACACCGCGAAAATGACTTTAAACACGATCACCGACCTGGGATGGGAGATTTTGTCCCACCCGGCGTATTCTCCAGACTTCGCCCCGTCGGATTATCACCTCTTTCGCTCCCTGCAACATCACCTGAGTGATACGCACTTCATTTCTGTTGAGGAGGTCTACGCAAGTATTGATGACTTTATCAACTCGAAACAGCCCTCTTTTTTCCGCTCTGGCATTCGGCAGCTCCCTGACTGATGGCTAAAATGTATCCAACACGACGGGGATTATTTCGCTGATTAGGTACGTATTCTATTTGCTATATTTGCTGTCAACGTGTCGTGCCTGTGGCCAAGAATTAAGTTGCACAACTAATAATTGGCTGGTTATGTTTAAATATCATATCATCATCATCATCATCATTGTCAACCATTATCAATCCACTGCTGGACGAAGGTCTCCCCAAGTTTCCTCCACAACGGTCTGTCTTGTGCCAGTCTCCTCCATGTCACCCCTGCATACTTTTGAATTTCATCCACCCATCTCCCATGTGGTCTTCTTCTGGGTCTTTTCCTGTCCCTTGGAATCCAATCTAAAATTTCGGCTGTCCATCGATGATCTGTCCTTCTGGCAGTATGTCCAGCCCATTGCCATTTCAGGGATTTAACTCTGATCATGATGTCTTCCACTCTTATCATTTTTCGGATCCACGAGTTCCTCTTCTTATCTCTCCTGGTTACACCAAGTATGCACCTCTTCATGCTTCTTTGAGTTGTCTGCAGCCTTTGTATGTCTCTTTTAGTTAAGGTCCACGTCTCTGCACCATACGTAAGCACTGGAAGGATGCATTGATCAAACACTTTTCTTTTAAGACATAATGGCATATTGCTCTTGAAAATTATGCTGTTTCTTCCAAAAGCTCTCCAGGCAAGTTTTGTACGCCGATTAATTTCTTCATCAATGTGACCCTCACTTGATATCTGCTGTCCAAGATAAACGTACGTGTCTGTTATCTCCAGCTTTTCTCCATCAATCGATAAATCTTCATTTCTTGTAAAAGCATTGAACATCACTTTTGTCTTCTGAAAGTTCATTTTTAATCCCACTTCTTTACTCTTGTCAGCAAGTTCCTGGATCATACTCTGCAGCTCTGATGGGGTAGTTGCAAAAATGACTACGTCATCAGCAAATCGAAGGTGGGTTAGATAATCTCCATTAATCTTTATCCCCTTGTTTTCCCAGCTCAGCGACTGAAAAACACCCTCCAATGTAGCATTAAAGAGCTTCGGAGATATGGTGTCACCTTGTCTCACTCCCTTTCCAATTTTTACGTGTGTAGTATTTTCAAACAGCTGAATCTTTGCACTTGCATTTTCATAGATGTTATTAATAATATTAATGTATGCATCTTCAGTGCCGCAGGATTTCAGAGCCGTGGTAACTGCTGATGGTTTCACCGAATCAAAGGCTTTTTCATAATCGATAAAAGCCATGCACAATGGAAGTTCATATTCCCTTGCTCTTTCAATTAGTTCTCTCAGTACGTGGATATGATCTATTGTGCTGTAGCCACTCCTGAATCTAGCTTGTTCTCTCGGTTGAGCCATGTCCAGTGTTACCTTCAAGCGGTGTGAAAGAACTTTAGTGAAGATTTTATAAACTACTGATAGGTCTGTAGTTTCCGAGATCCTCAATGTCACCTTTCTTATGTAGCAGGATCATTGTAGCGGTGTTCCAATCCTCAGGAATCTTTCCTTCATTAAGGCATCGAGTGAAAATTTGGGCGAGTACTGTTTCGATTTCTCCACTTGCTTCTTGTATGATGTCTACAGTAATTCCATCTTCTCCTGGAGCTTTTCCCCGCTTCATGTTCTTGATTGCATGTGCAACTTCTGCTGGAAGGACTGGAGGAACTCTGGTACTGGTATCTTTCATGATGTCTGGAGTGCATGTATCATCCCTTTCATATAATTTGGAGTAGAAATCTTTCACTATTGTCAAAATTTCGCCTCTATTTCTTGTTACAGAACCATCTTCTTTTCTCAGTGCCATAATCTGTTTTCTTCCCTTACTGAGATGTCCCTTTGCTATCTTTAGGCTTTGGTTGTTTTCAATTGCTTTCCTCACTAGTTCACAGTTGAATTTTCTTACGTCTTCAGTGATACTTTTTCTTACTGTCTTGCATAGCTCTATATATTCCACTTTGGAAGTCACATCTTCTTTAGTTGTCCTCATCTCTCTTCTTTTTTGCATCAACATTTTCGTCTTTCCTGATAATTTGTTTACATTCAACTTGTTCTTAGACCCAGCTAATTTTGTTGCTGTTTCCATAAGAGCTTTGGTTACTTTTCTGTTAACTTCAGAGATGTCCACTTCTTCCGATGTTAGGCCTTCTAAAGCAGAGAACCTGTTCTTCAGTTCCAACTTGAAGGTATTATGGTGTTTTTTAAGGTTGGTTATGTCAATACATTTTGTTTGTCTTATGAGCTTGCCACGTTCAAGTTTAGTGTTGAGGTGCATCTTACATCTCACCAATCTATGGTCACTACCTGCGTTGAACTTGTTTAGCACACTGCAGTCTTCTATGACGAATTTTTTGTTACACATAATAAAATCAATTTCACTCGTCGTCCCATTTGGATGTCTCCATGTCCATTTCCTGTGTGGCTTTTTCTTGAAGGAGTTCAAGATGAAAAACCCTTCTGCCTCTGCAAACTCAACGAGAGTATTTCCATGCTGGTTTCTGTTGCCGTGACCGAATTTACCTACTGAAGTTTCATTCTGTTGCCGTTGCCCTATTTTTGCATTGAAATCTCCCATAATTATTTTCAAGTGCTGCTTACCTTTATTATTTAGATGACAAATTTCCTCATAAAATTCTTCAATTTCTTCTTCAGGATGACTTGTGGTGGGTGCATAAGTTTGAATAATCTGAGCCTGGTATCTTTTCGAGAGTTGGATAACAAGTCGTGCAGCTCTGTCAGAGGAACTTTCAACTTCTACAACTTTATCCTTCAGTTTCTTGTTTATTATAAATCCAACACCACTAGTTCTGCCAGTATCTGTCCCACGATAGTAGAAGAGATGTCCACTTTTCAGTTCGATGAGATCTTCTCCTTTTCTCCTTACCTCACTTAGCCCCACGATGTCCCACTTGATCCTTTGTAGTTCCTCTTCCAATTCAAGAAGCCTTGAATCAGAAGATAGGGAGCGTCCGTTGTACGTAGCCAAGGTCAGCATCAGATGGCAGCCTAGTCCGGTCCTCCGGGGATTCTTAGCACCCTCTGCCTTCATGTCGCACTGGCCGCTGCCTTGGCCAGGTACATTCCAGCTGCCGGAGACTGAGGGCCAAGATTTAAGTTGTGGAATCATTTTGGAGGGGTTTGGCCATAACTCACCACGCTGGCCAAGCGGGTTGGTGAGTGTGGGATAGAATTTCCTCTAATCCCGATGGTATAGTTATACCTCTATTGGCGGTCAAATATATATCATATATGATATTTATATCTGTATAAATTTTTAAATATATATTTTACAAATCATTGGAAACACGCTCTAATATGGCTGAGATATTTTTCTTTTGGGGTATTTTTATATTTTGGGCTACCCCCATAAAGAAAGCCTGGTGTATCACTGGCGCAGAGCCTAAAAAATTAGCTTGTATGAGGTCAAGGAACTTCTCATGAGCAAAAATAAAGGTAAATGGTATTCCCATCCCTATGCTTTGCACAGGGTGATTCAAAAGTCCCCAAGCTCTATATTTTAAAATGTATTTGCTGTAAAACCATAAAAGATATCTGAGTACTGCTGCTTGTGGCTGTTGTGTGACCTTGAGGACAAGCTGCGCCACATGATTACACCAAGTGACACTACGCTTACGCGGGAGCTGGCAAGCAGTAACGTTCAGTCAGCCATGAGTCTCACGCATGAACAGAGAGTCGCTTTGTTAGAAGCTTATTTTGTGGAAAAATCTTACCAACGTTGCATCCAGCTCTTTCAAAGGAAGTTTCCTGATGCTCCTATACCAGGGAAAACAACTGCATATGACCTAGTGAACCGGTTTCACGAGACAGGCAGTGCTAAGGATAAGCCTAAAAGCGGCCTGCCATCCGTGACGACGACCACGTTTTGGAGAAAATTCACGTTTCCCTGCAGCGCTCTCCCCAGAAGTCACTTCGGCGGCTGTCTCAAGAGTTAGGGGTCATATTCAGCCTGCCAGAGGGCTAGTAATCGTCTAAAGCTACGGCCGTTCTGAATTCGAGTAGTGCTAGAGCTATGTCCTTTGAACTCGGAAAAGCACATTGGTCCAATGTTTAAAGAGTTTCACACGCAACAATGTGACTAACCAGTTAACAACACTTTTTTCAGTGACAAGGCATGGTTTCATTTGAATGGATATATCAATAGCCAAAACACTCGAAAATGGACTGTGGAGAATCTACACGCATTGCATGAGGTTGGACTTCACTGTCAGAAAGTTGGAGTGTGGTGCGCCATGTTTAGACAGCAAATTGTAGGGCCATTTTTTTTTTTTTTTCGACACAACTATAAATTCCGCTGTGTATGCAGACATCATCCATCAATTTGTAGCGATGCTGGAAGAACACGAACGTTACTGTTGGTTTCTACAAGATGGAGCAACGTGCCACACATCAAAAGACATTATGCAGATGCTCCGTGAGTTCTTCCACAATCGATTAATCTTAAAAAACCTTTGGCCGCCTTGCTCACCAGACTTGAGTCCTCCAGCCTTTTAATCATGGGGCTATCTAAAAGCCACAGTCTACCACAACAACCCCAAGGTGGTACAGGAAATGCGGAACAACATCATTACAGCCGTGAGGGACGTATCAGCCAACACGCTGAAGAGTGTCCGCCAACATGTGTCGTCGGGTGATTTGTGTCTTCAACAGAATGGTGGACAATTGCAGCATCTATTGTAAAGTGGTTTTCATTACCTGTAAGTATGAGTGTCAATATAACAGTATGTAAAGATAGTTATAAATCACTATATTCATGGTGGAAATACAGTATTTGAATTCAGAGTTCAGGGACTTTTAAATCACCCTGTAGCATTATGTCCACTGACAACTTAAACAACAGCCTTACTAATCATACTAGAACACCAGGCTCAAACAGATCTTGACTGCTGATGCACAACCATTTTACATGGCAAAAAAAGGAACAGACACAGGGAACATGTCTTCACTGCTTTGAATGTATCATAACTCTGAAACAGCAAGTTACTTCCACATAAGTTACCATTCAAATTTCTGAACTGAAATTTTCTGCTTTAACAAACTTCCCATTAGGTTTACATCTTTATAAAATTTTATAATATTGCAAAGTATTATACTGCCCCATCTGGCTACTTCATAATGCCAACCGGCTGGTAAAATTTTCTGGTAAGAACATCCCGAAAACCAATGAAACTACAAACCAGACGGTCTATAAATAAATGGCACTGCAAATAATGAATTCTTCTACCATACGTTTTCACTAATAGAATGAACAAAAGCCAAACAGTGAAGTCAAATCTGTGGCTGCAATTTGGCTCACATTGCATGGAATAATTTTCAGTTTATTGCAATATTGTGACACATATTGAAATTCAATGGACTAGATAAGTTTGACACCACATGGTGGTTACTGAAAATTACTGTGATGACTGATATAGCATGTCAGCTCATGCCATAAGTTTTCTGAAGCAACTCAAAACTCAGCTGAAAATTAAGAGCTAAACACAGCAATAGCACTAAATGCACAACACAAATCTTCCTCTTTCTAATACAGTGCAACCACTGTTGTTTTGTTACCATATGTGGTATCATTTGTTTATTGTGGTTAATCCATAAACTGCACTTGAGAAATTACTAGTGTTTTTACTTAACAAATGCAACTGCAAATTGAACTGCTGTTGCTTACAAAACAGCTAATCCTACAATGCATCTCTATAAGAACCTGGAAAACAACTCTGATCTGAATCCAGATCCATTCAAATGCATGTAAATAACTGGTGTGAGGAAAACTATATCTTGCTCATGTTCATATCTGTATATTCTAATGCAACGTAATTTTACTAGAATGTTTTTTAGCAACACAGATGCCATACAAAATGCAAATAAACATTTAAACCATACAGATATAGAAGCTCTGCCACATTAAAAGCTAAAAACATTTGAGCAAACTTTCTTTATCCAATACAAAACAATTTTTGTAGTCTATCTCCAGAAGCAAAGACATAATTTCCCTGAATATACAGATCAAGTGAAAAGGAAATTATCTAATCTATTCTCTGGTAACAGAGATATCATTCCCCAATCCTGTTCCTCACACAACTTAACACATTTCATGTCCCTTGCTTTTTCTGTGTCTTAAGTACTTCCAGAATGATTTTGTTCTCTTTCCAAAAAGCCATTTATTTTCTGTTTACCTTATCATTCACACACTTCTCATTCCTTTAGTGAACTAGCTTTACTCCTTTATGTTTTTTATTGTGATACTTATCCTTAGTGACTGTACCTTGCAACCTCCCAGATAAGCATTGTTCTTTCTAGCTCTTTAATCTCAGTAAATGTCTGAAATTATAATCTTGTGAGTTATAATCTCTCATAAAAACACACTTTGCATATGATCAATATCACATCTTTTTGCTAGTGTGAAACACCAAGTACTTTCACCAAGAGCTCACTGTTGCAAAATAACACATTTTAATTAAAGTGTGACCAAGTTTTTGGAGGTCCCATCCACTTCACTCAAAAACCCTATGATTTTCCAGTTCACATGTTATAGACTATACGTTTGTATTTATTCCTATCTCACAGTTACACCATGTACTTCCAAAGATATCTTAAGTCCTTTTAATGATACAATTTTTTACAATATCTTATTTTTCTGTTAAACTGCACATATTTTAATACACTGACAAACACCTACGAATTAATTGTTTTTTTGGTAACACTTTGTCTATGTTATGTTACCAAGCACAATAAAAATTCACATACTCTACTGTAATGATATCTATTGCTGAAAAATAGTTAAAATTTAGTTATATACATACAGTTTCCTTGCAAAGTCCTTAGAAAATCTCACACTCTTGTCACAGACTTTTCCTTTGCTAGTCAGTTTCTATTTACACATGCAGCTGAAAAACCCTGCACAATTTTATGTTCAGTCACACCATGTGTATCCATGTAATCCTTGAGTGAGACAAATGAGCACTGTCCAAATTACACATATAACTTCCTATATTACTGTCGATTTAAAATTTATGTATAGCACAAAATCTCACGAGCAAAGTAGTCAAAACACTCCAACAATGTATGTACTGGTTAACGTTTTCGAACATAACTATGTTCATCTTCTGACGCACACTTATCGGTTCTAATAGCACATTGAACCTGTGCTGTATTTTGTCAAAATGCACGGGGCCTCCTTCCTGACTTGGCATGGGGGTATTTCGTTATGTGGTCTGTCTTCTTACCTAACATTTACAACAATGTTGCCATCTGTATTTTGACTGCTGCATCTTTTTTTTTTTTTTACTTCTTTCCTCTCTTCTTATAATCAGCTTCTGTTTTTATTAGTGTTTTCCACACTTCTGGTAAAATATGTGGTTCATTGCTATTGCAAGCACTATCTTTATTCTTCTCAATCATTACAGCCTCTGAGTATCGTAGCTCCCATTCTGTTCTATACGCTCCACTTATTGATACATTTTCAAAATCTGGGCTTGTTCTTTCTTGTAAGCAATGTTGTACCATTGCTCCATGCTATTTCGTCTTGGTGGTATCTTTTATTACTCCTATGAGTAAAAAAATATACCAACAAGACTTATACGAGTAATAAAAGATACCAACAAAACGAAATAGTATGGATTAGAAATATAGCTAGAACATATGGATATCCTGATAAAGTGATTAATAGCTTAATTAAAAAATTTGTTGACATAAAAAAAATAGAACAAAGACAACAAAAATTAAAAAAATTAAAAAATACAATATGTGGAATCATACCCCTTCCTTACAAGATGCCAGCCAAAAAATAAATAAGACTATTAAAAAGTATGAAAAGGGAATAGGAACATCACTAATAACATTAGATAAATTAGTATGCAACACTAAACAAAAAACACAGCTAATGGAAAAGGCAGGTGTTTACAAAATACCAATAAAACCAAAAATAGAAACAGATCCCCAGAAATGTTATTGGGCATATAAGTAAGTTTTGAGGGATTTGAGGTAAACAAAACACGTTGTTGGAGAACAGAAACAATATATTAATATTAATCGAAGTATGCTCCCTCTGAAGCTACAACTTTACCCCATCTTTCGGACAGTGAACATATGCTTTGAAGGAAGAATTCCGGTTCCTTGGAAGAGATCCAATTGTCCAGCCAATTTTTGATGCCTCCACAAGAACTAAACCGTTCTCCAGAAAGTACTGACTGCATCGACTGGAACAATTGGCAATACGATGGCGCAATATCTGGCGAATATGGCGGGTGGGGTAGAACTTCCCAGTCGGATACGTCCAAGTACTTTTTCACAGGTCGAGAAACATGTGGTCTTGCGTTGTCATGCTGTAAGATGACTTTGTTGTGTCTATTCTCCCATTCCGGCCGTTTTTGCGGGGGAAGCTCGTTTTAAGCGTATTAATTGGGTTCGATACAGATCACCAGTAATAGTTTTTGATGGTTTCAGCAGTTCATAGTGGATCCCACCCTTCTGGTCCCACCAGATACACAGCATTACTTTTGAACCATGGATATTGCGTTTTGGCGTTGAAGGACCTGGTTCACCTGGCTTCACCCATGCTTTTTGCTGTTTAGGGTTATCGTACCATATCCATTTCTCATCGGTAGTAATAATACGATGCAAAAACTTTCTTTTTGCGTTTGAAGCAGCAATTCGCAAATGGTTTTTCAACGTTCAAGGTCTCTTTCCCGCAAAGCATGTGGAAACCAATTCCCTTCCTTTTTGCACCATTCCCATGGCAGCTAAACGTTTTGAAATGCATGGTTGACTAACATTTAATGCTGCTGCTAGTTCTTTGGGTCTGGCACGGATCCTCATCGAGTAAAGCTTCCAATTTGGCATCAGCAATTTTTTTGGGTGGTCCAGAACGTTCTTTATCACTGACATCGAAATCGTTCCTTTTGAATCATCTAAACCAATACTCACATGTTTTTATGGATGGGGAATGTTCACCATAGATTTCTGACATTAAGCGATAGCTGTCGGCAGCACTTTTCTTGACAATACAGTAATGCACTAACACTTCCCGCAAATGCTATTTTGTTGGGACGAAAGTTGCTATTTTCCATCGAGTAAAGCAAATACATCTTCACACCTCAATCGAACGCCGTATACTGACTCTGACAGCTGGCATCTCGTACTGCGATATCGCAGTGTTGCCACCTTAAGATGCTCAGAGGCTGTAATGATTGAGAAGAATAAAGATAGTGCTTGCAATAGCAATGAACCACATATTTTACCAGAAGTGTGGAAAACACTAACAAAAACAGAAGCTGATTATAAGAGGAAAAAAAAAAAAAAAAGATGCAGCAGTCAAAATACAGATGGCAACACTGCTGTAAATGTTAGGTAAGAAAACAGACCACATGACGAAATACCCCATATGCTAAGTCAGGAGGCCCCGTGCATTTTGACAAAATACAGCACAGGTTCAATGTGCTATTAGAACCGATAAGTGTGCATCAGAAGATGAACATAGTTATGTTCAAAAACGTTAACGAATACATAAATTGTTGGAGTGTTTCGACTACTTTGCTCGGGAGATTTTGTGCTATACATAAATTTTAAATCGACAGTAATATAGGAAGTTATATGTGTAATTTGGACAGTGCTCATTTGTCTCACTCAAGGATTACATGGATACACATGGTGTGACTGAACATAAAATTGTGCAGGGTTTTTCAGCTGCATGTGTAAATAGAAACTGACTAACGAAGGAAAAGTCTGTGACAAAAGTGTGAGATTTCCTAAGGACTTTGCAAGGAAACTGTATTTATATAACTAAATTTTAACTATTTTTCAGCAATAGATATCATTACAGTAGAGTATGTGAATTTTTATTGTGCTTGGTAACATAACATAGACAAAGTGTTACCAAAAAAACACTTAATTCGTAGGTGTTTGTCAGTGTATTAAATATGTGCAGTTTAACAGAAAAATAAGATATTGTAAAAAATTGTATCATTAAAAGGATTTTAGATATCTTTGGAAGTACATGGTGTAACTGTGAGATAGGAATAAATACAAACGTATAGTCTATAATATGTGAACTGGAAAAGCATAGGGTTTTTTGAGTGAAGTGGATGGGACCTCCAAAAACTTGGTCACACTTTAATTAGAATGTGTTATTTTGCAACAGTGAGCTCTTGGTGAAAGTACATGTATCACTTGGTGTTTCACACTAGCAAAAAGATGTGATATTGCTCTTTAATCTCACTGTTCCACCAAACATCACCTTTAACAATACTCGCTGTTACAGTACAGCAATACTCACTGTTGCACCCAGGAAAAAGCACTACAAAAAGGTTTTAAATTTAACTACCCTCCATTGCCAGTGCATCCAATTACGGCTATTTCTCAGGTTGAGAAAATTGTTAAGTCACTCCCACCTACAGAACAAGATTTAGTGCATCTATCTCTGGCTAAAACCCTTAAATTAAAACAAAAGAGACCCATTGAACCCGAACTATGGATACTTCAATATGAAAGAGAACTAATGGCATTAAAAAAGAATACAGAATTGGCCATTGTGAGTGCAGATAAGACACATCAAATTGTAATTATGGACAAGACCGAGTATATTGGTAAGATGAAGGATGCCTTTAAAGTTACTCCACACAAAGTTATTAGAAAAGATCCTATCGCTGCTACAATCTCCCGTCTGAATGACCTGAGAAAAGGTTTTCTGCCTACCACTATCTCTTTACAAATGCACCCCCCAAATGGACCAAAATTGCCACTAGCATTTGGAAAGGTAAAATTACATAAACCAGATAATCCTGTTCAACCACTGGTCTCAGGACTTCATAATCCCACTAGACTATTGGAAAAAGCACTTGCCTCTTACCGGGCATCTCACTTTCAATACTCAAAATATTGAATTCTAAGTGCTTCATAAGCCTTACAAAAAATTCGTGACTGGCGCCCGTGGACAGAAGTTGGTAAAAACTTCTGTCCACGGGCGCCAGTCACGAATTTTTGGCGCCCGTGGACAGAAGTTCATCATGGCATCCTTGGACATAACAGCCCTTTTCCCAAATGCCCCTATTCATGAGGCTCATATTATTATAGAAGAGAAATTGACTTCAATACCTGATGTCCAACACTCTGAAGTTTTGGCTATTGTCAAAGCATTACAGCTGATTGCACTGCAAACTTTTTTCACTTTTTGACAATATTATCTACCAACAGTTAGATGGAACCCCTATGGGATCACCCCTCTCTCCACTTTTGGCAGAGGTGGTCATGCAGAAAGTAGAGAACACAGTACTTGATCAATGTATGTACAAACCTCTGTTATATATGAGATATGTCGACGACATTCTGGTCTTCTGGCCACACACCATTGAATTACTTCGATCTTTTACCTTGGAATTGTCATCAGTATTCCCAACCATTAATTTTACAATAGAATTAGAAGAACATTTATCACTACCTTTTTTAGATGTCCTTCTGTCTAGACACTCAAAAACCAATGATATTTCATTTGAAGTTTATCGTAAACCTACACATATTCCGACTAATATTCCTTTTGCATCCAACCACCCATTACAACACAAACTAGCAGGAGTGTGGTCACATATCGCAAGAACGTTTACACATACTTCATCCATACAGTCAAGACAAAAAGAACTTAATTATATTCTACGGGCCACGAAACAGTTCGGGTACCCAGAAACATATATCTCAAAACTACAGTAATTGGGAAACAACAACACTTGCAACATACTACGCTGACAAGAGAAATAGTAAATAAAACATTTGTTGGATCGTTAGATTATAACCCTAACATTAAAAATGCCCTGCAGCGTTTCTGTAATAAACACCATGTACAATTTGGACTACGAACAACAAATATTTTCAATATGGTTCGTTGTGATCGTGATCAAGTAATAATAAATGACAAATATGGAATATACTGTATACCGCTTCAGTCTCCTAAACATGAAGTTCAACCTTGTTATTATGTAGGCTCCACCCTCAGGACGTTGTGTTTGAGAACGTCTGAACATAAATACGATATTTCTAGAAAGGCGATATCGACCTCTTTAGCCAGGAAACATTTTGTTCCAGTTTGGGATCAAATGAGACATTTGGCATATACTGGAAACAAGACTGATACCTTTTTCAATGAAGCCTTATTTATTCTATGGTACAATAATTCATGTTGTAACGAAGATTTACCATGTTATGTACCAAACCCATGGCGACAATACATTCGAACACTTAGACCACCTAAGAACACTTAACTTAACCTAAAGACTTTAAGATATAAAAAACTATATATGTTTTACCACATTGTTATTGCTACTTTGCGTTGCTATAGTAACTACACGTGACTAACCCTGTATGTATTATAAGGTCCCACTCGCAAGAAATCTTTGCTCACTTGTTGGCTTGATAATGGCCCCTTGGGGGGACCGAAAGTGCTCGCCTTTTAACTTTTTAATATCTATGTACAGCTATATATATAATATATATATAGCTGTACATAGATGTTTTTAATTTCGAATAAAGTGTTTGTTCATTGAGGACGGGCATGTGTAGTTGTAGAGTATCTTTGTAATCGTGCTTAAGACAGATATTTATTGTGTCCTAGATACATACTGTGCACGCGTAAAATAATAAGTTCTAGCATGCCCACTTTTTTTTCACATCAATCTCTCATGTATTCAACTAATTCAGTCATTCACTGAGCAACTCTGAATAATGCTGATGTTTATCAGGAAGCCTTTCAACTTTCTTTCCATTACATGTGTCTTCCTAGTCTTCCTTCTCTAACCTACATTCAGTTTCAGTCTTGATTCTAACAGGTAATTAATTATCAGACCCAAGATATGCACTTCTCAGCACACATGCATCAACAACTAAATGTTTCAAGTGCTGTGATCACAAACAACAACATCTATTACATTTCTCTGCACCAAAGTAGCCTATAATTATTTCATGTGTATGGGATGAACTTACAGTTGAAAAACATAATAGACACATGCAAATTTCAATTAATCTTTCACCATTATCAATCACACTGAGATCATTAAACTCAGCCAGAACATTGTCAGATATCTCATACTGAACAACTACTTTTGAAATGAAATCTCATGCTAGAATACATTAGCACCAAACTAGATCAAAACAATACTTAGTTACTATTCTCCTAAACCAAACATAACCACAAAATTCTCTTACTTATGCAACTATAATGAATCATGTTGTTCGTAGTTTTACTTAAAATCAAGCTTTCACCAATTTGTCCTTCCTCACCATCTAACAATCCAGACCACACGTTCACCACATTTCATTCTCTTCTATTCCAACAAATTCTTTCTTTTTAGTTTTCTTAATTTCGAATAACTCACACTCGGTACACCTTACCCAAACTTATGTATTTCTTCAAATATCACATTAATTTTTCCATTTGTTCCATATCCCTCACTTGATTCATCTTCCTTTACGAGTCTTAAAAATCACAAAAGCGTGTAAGCATCGGGGATCATCCCACAAATTCCATTACCGTTGGCATTCTAGTGGGCCCCAACTCATTTTAGTCATGTAAGAGTGTTACTGGGTGAGGTTTAATTCTACATGGGCATGCACACGAACTTCTGTGAGAGTGAAGACATACAACAATTTAGTAGAATCATCACCTCACTATACTCTACAACTTCTGTGTATGTTCAGACTTCACTGCTCCAAAATTCTCTTATGTCAGTCATCTGCTATATTCAATGAACATGGGACCAAGATAAACACAGTCAGTAATGCTGTTAATCTCCATAAACTAGTTCAAATTAAGATTCATAACATCTTCATAAGATACTTAGAAAAAACTGCATTTGTGTGTGTGAATAATAAACACACTGGACAAAAAATTACGGGTTGGTGATTAAAACATGTACACAAGTATAAAGTTAATGAACATAAGTTGTATAAATGTTATGGTTAATTTAATAAATTGATTATTATGCATAATCATTGGTTATTTTACAAAATAATCAATATTAGTGGTTAATGTAATAAAGTATATGCAATTAATTATTTTCACCGGTTATTCTACATAAGAACCAAATCTTTTTAGTTGAAGTGATAAATTATAATATTCAACAAATATTTTTTTAATGAGGCATTGTGAAATGAAAGTCTCTTGACAAATGACAAACTGGTTCCTCGAATACTTTGAGACAATTGTCCTTTTGTGCCAATAGCATACATCTCTCATCGTCAACTTGCATAATCACCCCTAGAATGTTCCTGGAGTCACTCCTTCCTCTGTCAACATCAAGAACTCCTAGTTTTACAGTGTTTCCAGTCTTGCCCCTTGGAAACTTTCTGCTAGATATTTGACTCATCTTCTTTGCCAGAGACTGCAATGCACTTCTAACATCTTCTCTCTTTTTCTTAATATTGTTGATCTTTTCAGCAATATGTGTACGCATGTAACTAGACGCCGGCACCACTACGTGCGACCGAGACAGGTTGAATATTTGCAGAAACGTGAGATTTTTCAATTTAACCAGAAGGTGTTGGTTATTGTTCATAATAACAGGTTAATGTGATTAATTTTGCAAAAACATGAACAAAAATATGAACAATTTATCACATTCACCAAATCTGTTGGTTATTATGTACAATACCAGGTGATTACACATATTCACCAGATTTATCGATTTAACCATAGCATAAATATGGAAACTGAAACTGCTGGATTATTAACTTCAATTAATAGAAACTCACCTTACAAGGTTTTTGTTCCGCTTGCTCACATTTGTTGCATGTATATTTCTAACAGACTTGTCATTACACCTGAAGGCCTTTTTCATCTTTCATCCATGATGTGTCTTGTCTTATACATTTTTTGCTAGTTTTGGAGTCATTTCTGTCATCGTATCTATTTCTGAGCCTACATATTACAATTACTTATACATATTCATCACACACACACAAAATTTCCTTTTCTGGAACATATCCTTAAAAAGCTAAAAACACATTATATACAATTTCCACTCGACTTGTCAAATAGCTTAACCCAAATCCTCTTGGTCGCATTGCTTCCAACATCATAACATTTTTACATACATCCGTATTAAAACCTTTGTATATTTACACTATTTACAGGTATATTATAACACAAATTCAATTCATTTACACAATGGCTCAATTTTTACTATTTTTACCCTACTCAATCTTCCGACGGGAAACCAGATACTCCTAACCATCAACATCATAAGCCTCACCACCATGACCACGCCTGCCGAACTTCGGCCATCTTCAGGAGGCAAATCGGAACAACCAGTCTCCTCTGCAGCTGCAGAGCAAGTGATGCAATCTTCTCCGATCCTCTGCTTTCGACGTTTGCTTGTGGCGCCCTCTGTTCTTTGATTTAGTCAATATCTAGCATTGGAATTTCTTTTTTCATTTCTTTTCCGTTCTATTTTAATCAAGGCTTTCTAACAGAACAGAAAAGAAACTAAAAAAGAAATTCCAATGCTAGATATTGACCAAATCGAAGAACAGAGAGCGCCACAAGCAAACATCGGGAGATACATCAAGAGTGCAGAGGACCGGAGATGATTGTATCACTTGCTCTGCAGCTGCAGAGGAGACTGGTTGTTCCAATTTGCATCCTGAAGATGGCCAAAGTTTGGCAGAAAGTACTTGAGGTAGGCGTGGTCATGGTGGTGAGGCTTACGATGTTGATGGTCTGGTTTCCCGTCGGAAGATTGAGTAGGGTAAAAGGAGTAAAAATTGAGCCATTGTGTAAATGAATTGAATTTGTGTTATAACATACGTGTAGATAGTGTAAATATACAAAGGTTTTAATATGAATGTATGTAAAAATGTTATGACATTGGAAGCAATGCGACCAAGATTAGGGTTAAGGCATTTGACAAGCCAAGTAAAAATTGTATATAATGTGTTTTTAGCTTTTTAAGGATATGTTCTGGAAAAGGAAATTTTGTGTGTGTGTGTGTGTGTGTGTGTGATGAATATGTGCAAGTAATTGTAATATGTAGGCTCAGAAATAGATACGATAACAGAAATGATTCCAAAACTAGCAAAATGTATACGACAAGACACAGGGATGAAAGATATGACGACCATGAAAAAGGCCTTCATGTGTAATGACAAGTCTGCTGGAAATATACATGCAACAAATGTGAGCAAGAGGAAGAAAAACCTTGTAAGGTGAATTTCTATTAATTGAAGTTAATATAATTAGCACGCCACTAAGAACAATTTGGGGAATATGTGTGTATTCTTTCGAACTGAGTATTTTGTTATTACTGCTGGATTATGATTGAGCATGTCTGAGGTGTGTGTTTAAAGAATCTGTAGCATTCTGTGTTTCCTTTTACAGGTACAACTATGGGTTGTAAAGGTGACATTACTGAGTGGCAAAAGGGGGCCATTGTTTTTGGCTGAGAGCATGGTCATTTCTTGCAAGAGTTGACGAAATTTGTTTGACTGTCCCGAGTTAACAGTCAGTGGTGTCCATTTCCAGCGGAAGAACAATGAAGCTATCACTGTAGGTGAAGCAACTTTGGTAGAAGCTCTATGATGGCAAATCGGGATTGCAGGCATTTGGGACAATTAGTAACTGCTGCACATTTCCAGATTCGTCAAGAACTGCATCAAAAGTACAATACTGGACCCAGTAAGCACATCTCAGGACGAATGCTACAGAGAGAACTGCGTGACTTGGGCATTTTTAGTCATGTTGCCCAGATATGTCCAAAGTTAACAACTGTCCAGAAGAAAATTCACCTTGCTTGGGCAAAACAGCAGCATCACTGGACCATTGAACAGTGGCAACAAATAATATAGTCCAACAAATCCAGATTCTGCTTGTATTACAATGATGGTCACTTCAGGGTCATGCAGGAGGTTGGAGAAGCATTTAGCCCAGAATGTATCCAAAAAGAATGTGAAAGTGTCATGTTTTGGGGCTGTACTGGAGTTGGACCATTCATTGAGGTATCCAATTACATGAAATCTGTGGATTATGTGCCACTTTTAAATAATGCATTATTGCCATTTCTCCAGTTTTGAGAACAAGAATGACACCTGTGGATCCTATGTTTCAAGATGATAACTCTTGCGTCCATCGAGGCAGAATTGTGCTGGATTGATTTGAAGAACATGAGAGAGACATTCTACAACTCAATTGGCCTGCAAAGTCGTCCGATCTAAATGTGATTGAAAAAATATGGGACACGTTAGAAAGGGCCGTGTATAAAAAAACATCCTGCAAATATGGCGGAATTAAGGGATCTTTTCAGCCTTGAGTGGAATAAACTTGATACGCATGTGATACTGAGTCATATTGATAGCATGCCAAACAAAATTAAAGCTGTAATTGAAGCAAGTGGTGATTTAACTCCATTTGAAGGAATAGTTTACATTCCGTAATTTTTTTGTCTGGTGCACTAATCACTGCATTCATCATTTCTCTCTATCTTCCTTTCTGCTCCACGCTACAACATGAGGGTGGGAAGGAATATAAATTAATTTATTATCATACTTGACAGCTGACTAAAGACAGTTAATGCCAGAAATTAGTAACATCATGGCACCTCTAATTATCTATCTTACAATGCAAGAGTTGAATTTACTGGTTTTACGGAGGTAATTTGTTTATATTTGATGGTCAAATTTTCGAACTAGAACCTAGTTCATCATCAGGACTAGGTTACTGGAATAATTGTCGCCATAGTGCCCAACCACAATTATCATTTTGCATGGTACTTCTCACAATTTTCATCCCTTCTTCAAGTTTCCTTCTTTATTAAATGTGACTGGTGCATGATTAATTTTATAGAATCCCAATTCATGGAGTGTGACAGGCATTTGCCTGTAAATGCCTGTCTAACCATCTTGTTTGCAACGATTCTAATAGCTGCCTTATGTTCATCCATATGGATTTTTATACTTAGGAATAAGGATTTTTAGGAATCAGGCAAAAAAGAAGAGTCAGCAAAATAACTTCAAATTCACCAGCAAATTTACTTACTACAAAAGACTTTTAAAAAGAAAATGAATACAGATCAGTGAAAAATATAAAATCTTGCTTGGCCAAGATCTGAATATCAAGTTAAAGAAATTCCTTCCACCCCTAAAACAGCAAGATGAAGACATCCAATCACAAGAAGAAGGTAGCAGTCTATAGCATAGATTACATCTGCACACTAAGCTATATAGGTGAAAATGGGAGAAGATCAAAAGTCCATATGGAACAATGCATGGCAGCTATTAGAAACATTGCGAACAAGATTGGGTTAGAGAGACGCATACATGCAACTGGACACTCCATAAATTGGGACTCGATAAAAATAATCACCCACCAGTAGCACTTAATGAAAAGGAAACTTGAAGAAGGGATGGAAAATCAGAGAAGTACCAGCCTATAGTTGGGCACTCTCAACCGAATGTCAATACTACTCCAATGATGTAGCACTGATGATGAACGAGGTTCTACTTTGAAAATCTGGTCATCAAATGTAAACAAATTACCTCTGTAAAACCCATAAATTCAACTCTTTCACTGTAAAAAACAAAAACAAAACAGAGAAATGGAAATATGCTGTCACACTATATGAAATTCATTTGATTAAATTTTGGCCCTCAAATGATTGGAAAACCGTAGAAAACAGTCTCACCTTTGGGGGAAACACAACCAAGTCAATCCTAAAATTCTTGGTGCTCTGTAGAATAAGACAATTCATGTTATTTATAACCTCAGTACCCTTCAATTTGAGTCCCTTCCATTTCTTTTACATACTTTCTATGGAGAACTGTTACTGAAACACAAAGCCTATAATGTATCACACTATGATTGATTTTGTCTCCTTAACATTATCTACTCTAGCAAAGGATAAACTGAATTGCTTGTGAACAGCTCCGAACTTCATAAAATTATATGGATTCCCTTTCATGACCAACTCTATCAACAGGATCAGGTAGACCACTTATAAATCCTTCAAAATTATGCATGCTTAAAAAGCTTGTCACAACCTTAATGGATATTTTATCCATTGCAGTGAGTGGTTATCTAGTTCACCTGATTATGTGGTACACTGAAAAAATTAAGAAGAAAGCGTGTGTTTTGCTGCTGAATTAAAGACATTTGTAGTGGTGTTTGTTTTCTGTTCATATTTTACCATGAATATTTTACAGTTTTGCTACATATTTTTAATAAATGAAAAAAATCTGCAAAATAATGATACAGCATAAGAAATCCAAGCCTAAATGATAAATAAAACTTATTCTTACAACATCTCCTTCAGGAATTCTATAGGCTTCCTGTTCAACTCCAACTTTTGAACCTTTGCATCCTAATCTCTTCTTCAACTCAATAAGGTTATCTTGAACAGCAAGTTCCAACTGCTTCTCTAAGACACTTGGCGATGTATTATGCTTGCGTCGCATAAAATTCGATATACGCTCAAAATTTGGAATCTGCTTCTGCTGACGGATTGAAGTTATCGCATCCCACAGGTGCTGGGCAGCTTCAGTGTTTAATTCTCTTCTTTCCGTCATTGTTGTCTGCTAAAATGAGAAATATTTTTGAAATTAAATGAGTCAAGTTTCCAAAACAAAATAAGGCTCCGAACTTCATAAAATTTAAATAAATCTAGATTTTTTTTTTTTTAATATTACAAGCACAAAACATTTTTGATAAAGTACAATAAAACTGCAGTGCAGTGCTATTTGAAGGTTTCATAGAACACAACAACAACAGATCTCAACTATGTATTTTTTATAGACATAAATCAAGCTGTTCTTTCCATGTAACATCACCACAGAAAAATTTCATCGTCTTGGAATGGGAATCAAACCTACATCTCCTGATTTGTGCTCAAGTATGCTAACCAGGCCTCGTGAATGTCAGTCGCCAAATATTTCGTAGTGGCTAGTGATTTTTTTAGTATAGTAGCCAATGATGGCGAGTAGATCCCCCCCCCAAGTGAGAAACTATTTTGTCGAACTTTTCCCCCTACTAAGACTTGGCAATGTATCAATACATCACGAAAAACTGGTGTGAATTTAACATCGATGTTATGGTGTTTTGACTGACGAAACTATGATTCATCACCACTGTGATGTAAATGCTCACGATGTAATCGCCATCTTGCGCCACCAAGCCGTGACAAAGCACTGTTGTTCAAACCGGTTTTCCCAGTCCGAGACACGTGAATATCGGCTGATCCTCAGGCAGGCGCGCGTCTCCAATGTAGTTTCTCACGGTGCCTCATTCCAGACGTTACATCGGGGGATTGTTCATCGGAAATTCGCCTGCCAGGCAAGTGATCGTGGACATCGTAGCTTTGTGAGCAATCCCATCTGGAGTCCCATTCAGAGTCATGTAGTCCCATCACGATGTTTAAACAGGTTTCTTATCGGGCCTCCGTCGACGATGCTATTAAGAGGCTACGTGTTCCACGCTTGGATCTCGGAAATTCACCACAGCTTAGGAACAACAGGAAGTATGTGGCAGGGTTTTTTTTTTTTTTTGACGTGAATACATCTTTAAAAACAGACCAGTACTTGGTGGCCAATACAGAAAGTTGAGTGTTATGAAAAAATGGGCACCGAGTTCAGGCTTTATGAAAAAATGGGCATCAAGTTCGATCTAATAATTTTTATATTATCAACACGAACCAAACCAACCTAGTGTCATTCGATAGCTAAGAAAACAAAGACTTGTTAGTGCCCTTGAGTTTCCACACAGCGAGAAGCGGGGGTGGGAAAGGGTGCGCAGCACCAACTTCTAATCAGTATAACTCGGCACTGCAAAGCGCTACGACATCGAAATTGGTCTCAAACGAAAGCTAACGTCGAGATATGTCAATTTAAAACATTAGAAGTGAAATCAAATACAGTGTTGGTTGTGAAACTTTATATCGCAGTTGAACTTTTTTTTAAACTTCACAATGTTGGCATATACTCGTCGAAAAGCCAAGCAGAAATACATCAAACATAGTCTACGCGGAAGAGCAACTCTCGTTAGCTTCGATAAACACCGCAATGTCCGTGGCAGAACGCATGAGAAAGTATCGGGAGCGAAAGAAAATTGCTGCGGCGCACAAGCCCATTGACGTGGAGCATCAGCAATGAACCTCATAAAAACCAGTAATTGGGCATGCCTGAATAGTGACACTTTAAACAACTTAATGATGATTAGATACAATGGCACTTCAATTGAAGATTTTGATCCTCAAAATGCTATTCAATTGTGGTGGGAAAATTTTTATTCCACTAGCCACATTGGCTAGTAGAAATTTCAGCAGTTTCGCAATGGCTGATGTTAGCTAACCATTACACCACCCAGGACAATGAAATCCAAACAACTGAGGCATTAATCTGAAATGTCACTCTTTGATTTCACTGCACCAGTCGAAACAAACGTGTCTCATCGTAGTGCTAAGTTAGATCACCAGCAAATGAGCAAATAAAATTTCTGTGTTTAGGTTACATGGAAAGAACAGCTTGATTTATGTCTATATTAATTATTCCATGTGTTTCCAACTTGATATTTACTCATTTACTGGTGATATAACTTAGCACTACAATGAGACATGTTTGTTTCGACTGGTGCAGTGAAATCAAAGTCTGACGTTTCAGATTAATGCCTCAGTTGTATGTATTTCATTGTCCTGGATGGTGAAATGGTAGCATACTCGAGCGCAAATCAGGTGATGCGGGTTCCAGGATCATTAAATTTTCAAATTTCTGTGGTTATGTTACATGGAAAGAACAGCTTGATTTATGTCTATATTACTCGTAATTATTCCACGTGTTTCCAACTTGATATGTATTGTTTCATTTGGTACATTAAGTTTGGTTATTCTTGTTCATAGGTTTTATAGCACAAACATGAGTGGAACACAATGATACAGCACAAGGAGAGGGGAACTAGTTATATATCACAAGGGGAGTGGAACACAGTTCACCAAAACATAGAAGAAATCACAGACTGTGAAAAAGTAATAATCGTACACTCATTGGAACATCCCGGTACACACACCAGTTCCTTCTGCTCACTACATCAAAACAATTAAAATGATCATACACACACACTGCAAAGAAATGACCAGAGATCAAAGCAGTTATATTAATTACTTCACCTTGCTAACACAAGATCTATTGTTGCCGTAAAACTGCTACTTTCAGTTTTTTGTTCAAAATAATGTTGAACGTGTGCCTTACCCTCAGTATAGTCTAAATTTAGCTCTGCGACTTTTGTGCATTTCCAAAAACTAAAAGTTAAGCTCAAAGGAGGACATTTTCCACTCCGAAAGCGACTGCAGTGATAAAGGGTAAGACACACAATAAAAGCATGTATTAAAATCAGTCTTAGCCATCAGCGATCTATCCCTTATGCATTTCAGCCAACCAACTAACTGGTCTGGTTGCCCTGGCAACCCCCCTCTCTCTCTCTCTCTCCACCACCACCCACACACACACACACACACACTACCTTTTTTCCATAACTGAGAATGCTCACATTGCACCACATAAAGACAGATAGGATCCCAGGTGATTGGCTTAGCTGATTTCATAAATCTATCCATAGTTCAGCAGGGTGGTCTCCTCCCAAGAGTTTGAGAATCTATCAACCCTTCTGCAGAGTGATGATTGACAGGTATTTTGTGGTGCAAGGGACTTATTGGGCCAAAGAGTGCCAAGCACCATTGTATATAACAGCAACAGAGAAAAAAATAACACCAAAATGGAGCAAAACAAAAAACACTTTGTATACAAACTGAAGTGCCGAAAGTATTGGAATACGTACTTAGTATCATGTAGGACCTCCTCTAGCCCAGAGAAGTGCAGCAACTTGATGTGGCATCATTCCAGAAGTGGCCAGAAGACTTCTGGAGAGATGTTGAGCAATGCCACCTGAACAGCTACCCACAGTTCCCTGGTATTTGTAGTGTAGGATCTTGGGTGCTAATGGACCTTTCCACCATGTCCCATAAGTGCTCTATTGGGACCACGTCGAGCGAACGTGGTGGCCACATCATCCATCAGAGCTGTCCAGAATGCTCTTCCAACCAATTTTTGCATACCTTGGGCTAAATGACATGGTGCATTGTCCGTCTGGAAAATCTCATCGTTGTTGGGGTACATGTAGGGCTGCAAATGGTCACCCAACAGAGCAACAAAGGGATTAGTGGTTAATGATGTGTTTATGAGGACCAAAGGACCTAAGCCGTGCCATGTAAAGACACCCCACACGTGTATAGAACCACCACCAGCTTACACAGTGCCTTGTTCACAGCTTGGGTCCATACACCCGAACCCTACCATCAGCTTGTAACAACTGGTAGTATGACTCATCAGACCATGCCACTCTTTCAGGGTCCAATGCCCATGCTCACGAGCCCAGGTAAGGCACTGTGTCCGATGTCATGGTGTTAACAAAGGCACTCTGGTGGGTCTTCTGCTCCCATACACTATGGACGCCAAATTATGCCGCACTGACCTAATAGATATGTCTCCGGTACCTCCTGCATTGAATGTGGATGTTACTTGAGCCTATGTTGCTTGTCTGTTAGCATGGACAATCCTGGTCAGAAGCTGCTGGTCACGGTCATTTAGCACCCATGGTCGGCCACTGCGCTGTCCACACTGAGTGGCAATGCCTTCCATGAGGTATTCTTAGTACACATGTGACACCAATGATCAAGGAATGTTGAATGTCCACACAACTTTGGAAATTGAATGTCCCATCTGTCTGGCTCCCACTACCATGCCTCGTTCAAACTCCAATAATTCACGTCGGCTTACCATAATCCTACTGGTGGTTGTTAAACTTGACTCACGAGATTACACCTAGCAACTGATAAAAATTGTGGCGTGTGTCAAAGCCTTTATACGACAGCAGTGCCAGTTAAAAATTTGCATCCCATGACTATTGGCACTTCAGTGTAAACACATGTAACATTGAAAACAGCCAAGAGAAAAATAACAAACTACACAAAAGGAAAAACACCAGTACAACACAAAAAAAATATCACTGAAGAAACATGACACTGGTCGTTCGAATGGCAACCCAGAATTTCTGGGTCATCTTACAGAGTAGGTAAATGAAGAAAAGAAATCACAAATAACTTCTTCAGAGTGAGAAAAGCTTTTATTTATTTAATGTAAAATTGATTCTTCCACACCGGTGCTGAGTTCGAGCTCAATTTTAAGAGCCTGAGCCTGCCCAAGCCCGAAAACTATGACTAACCTGTTTAGCCATTAATTTAAAATCATCTCTTCTAGACTTTTACTCTCTTCACCCTGCAATTAACCGATCTTTCTCAACTGAGGAGTGTAAAAGGGGCCCCTATTGGTTTTTGTAGTATAGTTGGACATTTTTTTTTACTATTCGTTTCTTAATGAAATGTTATGCACCTCCCAATCAATCTTTCGGGCATCCAGAAAGATTGGGAGGCACTGAAAACCACGCACTTTGCTCAATAGAAAAGCAGGGAGCTGCTGCATGGTGGAAGGCGGCAATATATCATCGGCATGCTGTCTACAGTTCTAGTAGAAGCTTTTCCTACTCCACAGAAACCCGCTAACACGTGGCCTACAGCATTTTTCTACCTATGCCCAGAATATCAAATAGCCCTCCCGAGTCAGCACTCCCCACCCAGACTCAATTGCCGAAGGATTTGCTTTATCAACTAAAAAGTGTAAGAAAAGTACATGTAAAAACAAAAAATTCCATTTAAGGAAAAAAAAAATTATCTTTCTCTATCTCAGAGCCCTAAACATAGTAAATATTATGCAACTCGAGCCCGGTTTGGGCTCGGGCTCAGCAATGTTCCACACATCTAAGAGGAAACTGGTGCATAGGAAATTTTGGTGTTTTGAAATGCTAAATCATAACTAAATATTTGAATTTATTAATAACTAAAGTAATGAGATGTGGTACAAATGTATAAGCCATACAACTGTTGAACATATTCAGCACTTCGGATAACATTTTATATTTATGACTAAAAACAAACACTTAAAAATTTCTTTTCTTAGAAACAAATTTGTCCATGGGTAGAATTTTTCTTATAAGGCAGTTCTTCAAATGATAATTTTTTTTCTTAGAGCATTCTTAAAATGCTCATTAGCTTCTTCCAAAAGCTTTTCTGAGGCCACGTTCCGACTTCTTTTGCATTCCATCTTTATCTTGTAAAGCAATGTAATATAATTTTCTTCCATCTTACAGTGCTTCAAAAGCTTCTGCCTGTTTGCCTTCTGTGTTTGTATAATACCTTTAGCTGCTTTATATTGCTAAACACAAAACATGCTGATGTTTGCAGCTCTTTAAAAGCAGATAGCTACATTATATTTTCATGCCACCTTTAATGTATGGCTTAGCCTTTGCCGCCATGGCTATGACGTGAAGCACTGCAACTTGTCCTGAAATTTCAACATTTCCATTGGCTGGTGCAAGGGTTAGCACTAATAGTTCAATGCCAAAACAGTGGGATATCCATACTGATGAGATAATATTTCAAAACCTTTTATTACAAGATAAATTTTTAAAACCTTTATTACTAGATGCAATAAGTATAATTACTAGATGCAATAAGTATAATTACTAGATGCAATAAGTATATACTGAGAGGTTACTAACACCAAAAAGAAATGGTGCAATAATGTCGCAATGCATGGCACAAATACATTAGACTAAAACTTCTCAGATGTGCAAGCATATAATAGATATATTGTGAACACTTGAGCCCTCATCTTTTAAAGTCTTATCCATCAGACAGTAGACCTACTTATTTTAATTTTGCAAAAGCATTAGACAACAGACAGATATTTTCTTTGATGAATATTTCAAGGTGTTGCTTAAAATTTCACTTGTTGCATCTCAGTAAAGTCTCAAGATGTTCCAAAACATCAGCTCTATGATTTGACCAATATCACAATAAGCTTACCAGCTTTTGGTATTTATGTTCTTATTGAAATATGTCATTATTTGGCATTGTATGCACTGTCCAAAATCATGGTTCATATACATGGGCCCAAAACCTTTGTCATGTCATAATGTGGCCCACTTTAGTTCTTACTAATCTGAAATCTTCAAAAACTGAAATGGAAACACCAATCTGAACAAATTACTAATGTTGACTTTGAAAAATAATATACTGCAACACATATACAACCAACTGCACTTCAGCTTAACGTAATGTATCTTTGTGCGTGTGTTGTAAGAAAGGCCTTTTACTACATACAGTCTACAACTTTTGCTTTGTGAGTATATGCTTACATTCTGAGACTAATGCAGCTACAGAGGATCAAGCTTGGAATTTTCTATGCTTAGTTTTCAAGACATACCAACTGACCGTTATAGAATCCTTGTGTTCAAATAAGAAGGCTGCACAGCATACCAAACAAAAAGCTGAATTATGCTGACTTGAGCATAATGATGAAAAGATATAACTATGTGAATCCTGTTGCAATCATCACTATAATTTCATCTGACACTTCATTAACATCTTAAAATGGTAACAATGCCTAGCAAAAAGAAAATATAGGTCAATATCATGAAATCAAAAACAAAAATGCATTTGAAATCAGAATTTATTAAAATAGTAACATAACATCTACCAAATTTACCTAAATTAAAATTGCATGCCATTAAATTTTAGAAACTCAAAATAAAATAATGATTTACAAATGTGCTTAGTAATGCATTTTCAAACATAACCTTTATACAAGAGCCAGCCGAAAAGGTTTTCCAGGCAGTCAACGATTATGTTTGGGTCATTCCATGTCACCCACCCATCTCAGATTTTTGTGAAAATTGGCACAAAGTATTGTACTGGTGAGATATGAAACCTGTTAAATTTTTAGGTCAGTTGGTCCAGTAGATCTTGAGTAATGCCACCTTAAAAACTGGATAGTTCTGCCTTTAAAGTTTTCGTGCTATGAGTTTTCACAACTACACTGTAGGACAAAAAAAAAAAAAATCATAACTTCACAACTAACTGTTGCAGCCACATATTTTTTTTTTCTTAAATTATCTGCATGATCCATACATGTGGGAACAATTTGCTTCTGCACATTTTTAGAATTAAAGGAACACTTTTTTTTTTTTAATTTAATGACAAAAGACATGGAAAAATGAGGCCACATTTTTATTAAACAAAACAATTACTTTTCAAAATGTGCCCTCACTTCGAATTTGCTAAAAATATTTTCACGTGTGTATCATAACATAACCTTTCAGCAAGAAAAATAAAATACTTTGGGCAATTTGCAAATTTGGCAAGGAAAAAATAATAAAAAATGGCGTGTTTTAATATGGAACATTCCGACTATTACCCAATTTTTTAATTAAGTGGTTGCTTGACCACTTCATACACCTTCCCCACCCCATAGTTTAACCCTAATGGCGAGTAGCTCAAAACAATTTTTATTTTATTTTGATGTGCATTTATTTTATTTTTATCTTGGAAATAGGTTCATTTTTCTTTTCTGTGGCAGGCCAAAATAGGGCCTCACAATGGTTTTGAAAAAAAGGCAATTGCTTTTCTCTTATTGTAGATCAAAAGCTTTGGTTTTCACTACCTTAAAGAAGTCATTTTAGGCTAACAGAAAATGCATAAAAATGATGGATTTTTTTATTTTTTTTTTAACCTTGCTTAAAATGCCGTTGAAATCTGCAACACTTGCAAGCATAAATCACCATTTTTGATGGACTGTTAAGGTGACTGGGGTTGGAATCCCAAGTTGAGAATTTTTGTGTAATAACTATGGCGAATTAAAGCCTAGTAGAGTTTTCAGCCATGGAGAATTAAAGTCTGGGTTTGGTCACCCCCTCAAAGTTGCAAAATTTTAAACTTTTGCAGATTTCAAAGTTACATATCTCAAAAGGATTCCTCTACTGGTACTCAACAAAACCTGCGAGTTTCATTTTGTGGTTTAAACTGGTTTAGAAGTTACAGGCTCTCAAATATTTGTTAATAAATGGCAACATTTCAGCACTCAGATATGCACAGAGAAACTGATGAATATTTATGCTTATTTCTGTTTTCAAAATATTTTTAAGTCTTATGCATTATATTTTAAACACCTTTAACTACCAAATACTATATGTACAATGTATACATACATGCATATCATTAAGCTGTACTCTGATATTCAGAGGTTAGCTCCTCAAAGAAAGACCATCTGACAAATAAACATTTAACAGATAATCTAAAACCACCAGATATTTTTTTAACTGATTATTTACTTCCTGTTGCCATATCAAACGTCTCCATTTACAGCAATCTTGACACACAACACAGGCTTCAGTGACATCCATCACACGTTGTACACAAGATCTTCTATACTTCATACTCAATCTTTTTCTCATTCAGGCACTCCTGAATTTGATCCTCTCATGACTTCCTTGGTCTTCCTCTGCCTTTCTTTCTTGCCACTTGGGCCAAGAAAATTTTCTTAGTAAGAATCTTATCACTCATTCTTTCAACATGGCCAAACCACTAAAGCATATTAGTCTCCACCTTTCTAACAACATTTTGCTTCACATTACACAACTGCAACGCATCTTCATTCCTCACATGATCTAAACGCATCTTTCCACAAACCACCCGTAAGTAACGCATTTCACCAGCACACAAACGACTCCTATATCTCTTCTGTAATACCCAGGTTTTGCTGCCATACATCAGAGTAGGAACAATTACATACACAGCCATTTGGGACTCTTTTGAGAATTCATCATTCCTGTGAAAACCTCCTAAAGCAGCCATGAATTTCAATGAAGACTTCACTCGCTACTAATTTCACCATCTAGTCTGTTCTCTCTGTAAACAAGCTTCCCAAATATACAAACACATTCACCTGGTCAGCCACGTTGCCATTTAGACCTATATTACATTCAGTACTACTAGTTCCTCTCTCAAAAACCACAACTTTGGTTTTCCCCTTATTTATACATAAGGTAAATTAAAAAACTAAAAAAAACCTTACCAGAGCATACTGTACAGTTTGCCATTCACTAACTTTAGCAGAAACACTTGTCTAGATGTACAACTTTACTTCTGTAAGTGCACTTACATCTCACTATATTTGTTACTGTTGAATTTAAAATTTTGACCAATTTCAATTTATAACTGATCAAAATGCTAGCCTGCAAAGCCATGCTTACAATCGCCAGTCAAATCGCCAATTGTGAAATATGCAACCGACAGGGCCACCTATGCTATCCCAACCTGTTTTGTTTTTTGTTTTTGTTTTTGTTTTTTTAAGAATACAAGCAACTGCAAATTACATAAGAGACAAATGAATTCTTTTCTCTGTCAGTTTGAATTAAAACTAAACACAATTACTAATTTTCACATGAAAAAAAACTGACTGATTGACTGAACCAGGTCTTCACAGCCTGTTTGGATAGGCTGTATGTTCTTCCTGTTGCAGCGTTTACCTCAACCAAACATAATATATGTGTCAGAGGTACTTCACAATCATTATTAGACCAATAAAAAGATGGACAAGGCCCATGTGGGTGCCTTAATCGAACAGTCACATCACCATCATAGTTAATCTTTTCAACAAATCCCACTACCAACAGGAATCGTATACACATGCTACGCAGCAGTTAGCATGTAACCGTAACTCATCTTGAAAATTAGTTACATTGATTTTGGAATTAATACTGTAATATTTATCAGAACTTCATCTCTTAGCACCAATTCTGAAATTGGGAAGTGGTGTAAAGTGGTGCATTGTGCGTGTACCAGGAAGAGCTTTTGCTTTCTCAAAACCGGGACTAAGCTGATTACGCACTTTGTTCATCTCTTCTGCACACACAAAGAAAGATGTAATTTCCTTTATATTATCTTTGCAGAATTTATACATTGTTGCAGGCTTGCAGCAGATGTTATTTGTTGAGCTTAAGGTCACTGCAAACTGGCTTTTGTTGTTAGCCTTTTTACAATCTGCACCAATACCATCACATGGTGACTTGTCATGGCTTGTTGCAAAAAATGACCACTGCCTTACCAATCTAAAAAAAAAATCCTGTTCATGATACTGCAAGTTCAGAAAATTCTTGCAGTTCTTATATTATGCAGAGCAACCATCAGTGAAATACTCAATATTTCTCACAGTCTTGTAATACCTTTTTCCTAAACTGAAGGAAGTAGAAACATCCACAATGACTAGAAATTTTAGGAGGAGGCAAAAACAGAGATAGCAAGTGAGGATAGAACTTTAGTTTGAAGTCCTGTAGGGAGGAATGGTTTAGGGGGAGGAGGGGGAGGGGACTTAACATTCATTAGTACTAATATCAAGCATTTCATTATTGATACAAAAAAATTTAGGTTGGACTATTTTTTTCCCCCATTTTCTTAAAGAAAATTCCTGTACCTTACTAACAACTTTACATTCAACAGGATTTACTTTTATTTGATTGCACATGTAATGTGAAAATACACTGGCGTGCAAAAATTAAGGGCGAGATGGTTTTTCGAATGTAACGTCGTGCAGAAGTGCTCCACATCGACTCAAATCATAGAATATGGGACAAGTGAGCAAAACCGTTCAAACAAGGAATCCAAAAAATACAAAGGTACTTTATTGAAAAGGTAGCTACGAGCACAACTGGACAGAAGACAGAAACGTCCATGTAACAGGTGGCTGCCAAGAAAACTCCAGTCTTTAGTAGGGGATATGATCACCCATGACTGCGTTGCACGATTTACAACGTCTGTCCATGCTGAGGACGAGGTTGTCAAAGAGCTGTTGAGGCATTGCGGCCCATTCCTCTTGTAGCGCCAATCGTAGCTGCGGAATCGTTCCTGGCGGCTGGTGACGTGCTGCCAAGCGTCTCCCGAGAAGGTCCCACAAGTGTTTGATTGGATTTAGGTCGGGGACCTTGCGGGCCAATCCATGCGTTGAATATCTTCACTCCCCAACAGCTCTGCGACAGCCACTGTACAATGAGGTGTAGCGTTGTCGTCCATGAAGAGGAACTCAGGACACACAGCACCTCTAAAACAGATGCACGTGAGGCAGGAGAACCTCGGTACAATAGCGGACACCAGTGACTGAACCTCCTTGGAAAATGTGGAGGTCAGTACGGCTACCAAGCATGATACCACCCCAAACCGGTCCCTTTCGATGATGTTGGAGGTATGATTGCATGTTCCCTGCTCTCTCCAGATGTGTATACGTCCAGAATCGCTCGTCAGACTAAATCGGCTCTCATCCGTAAAGAGAACTCGACCCCATTGCTGATGTGTCCAGTTCTTGTGTTCCTGGCACCACAGAAACCGCCGTCTCTGATGAGCAGGCGTTAATGGCACACACCGTACTGGTCGTCATGCAAATAGACCACCTTTGTGGAGCCTCCTGGCCGCGGTATAACGCGATAACGGACGTCCAGTTGTCTGTTGCATGTGCCTTGCGATTTCTCCCGCTGTCTGCCATCTGTCTCTTCTTGCCTGTAGGACAATATACCGGTCGTCCGCCGCCGTGGTTGCTCGTGGACGACCACGGCTAAACTCTCGGACAGCTGTTCCTGTCGTTTGAAATGCTCCCAAACTCGTGAAACGATGCTGTGAGTGATCCCGAACTCCTCGTCCACACTAGTCACACTTCAACCTTCTTCCAACTTCCCAATGACGCGACCTCGGGTAAAGTCATCCAGATGTTATCTACTGGATTGCCTGTTGGGCATATCACATGGTGGCAGCAACTCGACGTCGTTCAAACCAATGTACACTGTGCAATAGTACCGAATTGCTGAGCGTACATCGCCCGTGTGCTTTATACATTTCGAACACTCCCCCCCCACGTCATGCTGCATATATGCGCATGCCCTACCGTACCGGACCCTAGTCTATCTCCTGAGTGGTTTTTCGGTCGATTCTGCCTGCTCGTTCCACTGTTATGCTAATTTCTCCTCTTTGTCCTTAATTTTTGCACACCAGTGTAGAATATCTCTCCTTGTTGAGTTAATGTACTTACGGAAAAAATCTGAAGATCCAAAATATTATTTTATTTGCTGATGATCTGAAACGTGCGTGCGTGCGTGCGTGTGTGTGTGTGTGTGTGTGCGTGTTCATGCATGTCTGTGTGTGTGTTCTCTCCCAGACTTAAAGTTCTTCTTCATAGCTGAAAACTACTAGCCATAGTTATCACACAAAAATTCTGAACTTGGGGTTCCAATCCCCAGTCACCTTAACAGTCCATCAAAAATGATGATTTCTGCTTGCGAGTACTGCAGATTTCAATGCCATTTTAAGCAAGGTTCAAAAAAATGTTCTATCATTTCTATACATTTTCTGCAAGCCTAAAATGTCCTCTTTAAAAGGTAGGGAAAACCAAAACTTTCGAACTACAATATGAGGTAAGCAATTACCTTTTTCAAAACACACTTGTGAGGCCCTATTTTGGCATGCCGCAGAAAAGAAAAATGAAGCTATATTCAATATGGTGGCAAATAAAAAAAATAATAAAATAAAAATTGTTTTGAGCTATTCACCGATATGGTTAAACTAGGGGGGGGGTATAAAATGAGTCATTCCAGGTCAGTTCAACCAAGCCATGTAACCCACCGTCTCGGATTTTCATGAAGCTCCCCTCAAAGTAAGTTTACCATGGGAAATGGAGAAACCCCAAGTTTTAGCGTTCTATCTCTTATAGTTTTTCCTCTACATATTTTCAAAGTTCGGGATATTTTCCAGAAAATACTATTTTTTGCTTCAGTTAAAAGGGTGTGTTTATGAGTATATTCTTTTATAACTCTTGAACAAATTAACTTAGGAACAGAAAACTGGTCTTAAATTTTAGCTTTTAAAGTGCAGATTCCACATATGTCATGCAATTTGTTATATGTTTCATGTTTCTTTATTTATTTGCTCTCTGAACAGGAATTTTGCTGAAAAAAATGCTCTTGAAAAAAATGTTGTTTTCGGAAAGTGAACACTAAAGAATTTTTTTTTCATTTTTTTCTCTAACAAGGTAGCAATATATACTATTACATGTAAAAAAATCTAAGAGGGGGAAATTTGTAGTTTTGTCATAAAAAAAAATAAATTGTGGAAAATTTTGAAAAAAAAAAACATGGTATTTTTTTATGTTAGTAATTTGGCAAAGATTTTATTTAAAACTTTTTCTGTAGTGAACTGCCATCATGTACTATGTGTAAAAAAATATTATGGAAAGCCCTAAAATTTTGCATTTTTTTTTATTTAATGTTAATTATAACAAAATTTGATGCAATGTATCCTAATGCTAATGAAACTTTGCTGAGGTAAAGTTAACTGCAGTGAGGAAAGATATTTAGTGTTTTGTTTCTCTCTCTCTCTTTTTCCCTACAGAATTTTAAAATTTTGTGATATGGAAATTGGCATTTTTTGTTTCAGTTTAGTGCTGCTGCTTGGTTTGCATATTCGTTTACAACTTTTCAATGAATTTACTAGTGAACATGAAGTTTGTCTGAAATTTTAGCTTTAAAATGTGGAATGTTCATAAATTTTGTGCATATCCAAACAGAACTTTGTTAAAAAAAATTTTTGTTAGAAATAGATTTTTTTTGTTTTGGGCTCACGTGATTCCCCAACTTATGTAATAAAAGAATGTTTATTTTATTAGAAATTTAAAAAAATTCTAATAAAAATTTTTAAGGTACTAATCTAGATACTATTGGTGTATGTACATACAAAAGAATCAGGAGAAATATGGGGTCTGTTAAAAGAAAAAAAAAGAAAAATTTTGAATATTTTTAAAATAAAAAAGAAATTTTTCAATTATTTTAAATTTGGGTGGCTTACCATAAGATTTTGTTAAAGCTTTTTTGCAAGTCACCAAATTTATATGCAAATTTGCATCCGTTTCAGATCCTCAGTTCTTGTTACAAGAAAAAACAAAGTGACTTACTGTTTTACACAAATTCCAGTGATTTTCATGTCAGCTGCCTATTGACAGTTAGAAATATCTTACATCAACATATGATTAAAAGCTAGATGGATATTGAAATGTACAATATTCCAAGGTAATTTTTAAAAAAATTTCAAAATGTTTACCAAAATTATGACTAATGATGACAGCATGAGCTTAGTGGACAAGCAGAATTCTATATTTTTTAGACGAAAGTTTGTCTTAAAATTTTAAGACAAACATAATTTGCAGGACAGTAATGTCTGGAAAATCTGGGTATTTTGTCCAAACACTATTTCAAAGAAAATATTTTTTTCCTTTTTAAGAACTTCACATCTTAAATTTACCACTTTTTCGGAAGCTTTTGATAATTTGTAACTTCTTGCTCTTGCAGTTACTGGTATAATGTCTACAGCACACAAAATATTTGTGAAGGGAACAAAGCAGTTGCAGTCCCTTGCAGGCCAAGAAAATGTCGATGATGGACCGTGAGGCTCCAGAAATCTTACATCTGCATCATTTATTGATTGAATAATGCCCAAATACCAGTTTTTTTCATAAACACATGCAATGTAACAGCTCTTAAAAATCTGTGACCTAATGTCACTTGCTGGACATTCCTGGAAATTGCTAGTAACAGCATACTCTTTGTCAAAACTGATCCTTTTTGCACATATTTCACTTGGGTACAATTGATGGAAACTGCGAGTTCCAGGCACTAATTTGGCATTTGTAAACCGAGCATTGAGTTTTTTCGAATAGGGTACATATAAATTCTATCAATGTACAGAAAGATAATATTTTTTATATTTTCTTGACAAAAGTCAAAAATATTTCTTGGGGTGGTTATTTGTTCAGACACAGTTCTTTGTAAACTAGCTTTTGTCATCCAGCGTTTTACAACTCCCCCAATTCCATCACAAGGAAATTTTGCATGACACTGCTATGATTTATGGCAACTTCATTGGCTAGACACCTCTGGCAGACAAAGAAAAGGTAAATAACAAATGCAAGGGTTTAAAACTGAAAGCCCGCAATGCAAATATATGTGCATTCTCATAAATTTGTGAGTATATGTTTTGACTCCGGCAAGAGACATCTGCTAAATGACAACAGGATATGCCCATAAACTAGAGTTTTAAGAGCACTCAGGAGTTCGCTACCGACAATAATGTGAGGGACGTACACTAGGGTGGAGCGAAAAACACTTTTTTTTTTTTAATTTGAAAGGGCACCATGTGCAATAATAGTTGAGATTTTATTACTGAAATGAACCCCCGAAATATGTATGCCATTATTCGATATCTTAGGCTTCCCCAAGAACCTCGAAATTTGAAAGTTATAGGGGAAAATGATTTAAAATGACACGCTTTTTCCATTTTGTAAATATAAAAAAATACTGTATCACCATGTTATTTAATATCACCTTTGAGTTTATATATCCGGGTAAAAATTCAGCAGACATAAGTTCATTTCTTAGGCTTCCCCATAGAGCTCAAAATTTGTCATTTCTCCGAAAATGGCATATGGTATCTAAATATGATAGACACCAGCTTTACCTAGTAGCATAACTTGATAAGCGAGTTTTTTTTTCAAAACTTGGAATCAGCTTCCTATCCAAGATTTTTGCTCTGATGAATCCATCTGTTACAAGGCCGCACACATGAGCAGAAGAATCTGTTACAATCTTAACCATCCTCTCTACTGCCTGAGAATGGCAGGGTATTTTTGTAAATTCGTGGCAAGAACTTGGATATTTTTCGGACTGTAGTAATTCCAGAAGCTCATAGTTTTTCCATTTCCATGTGACGGGAGGCTCAGTCACAATACACTCTTGCCAGTCTTGATATAATCATTGCTCTGGAAATTCAGCTTAGGAATCCGAAACTTCCTAATGGTAGTTGTTTATTCGGAAGATTTCCTGGCCTTCATGATGCGTCGAACAGCAAGCTCACGGACATACCTTCTGTCATCAAACAACATTGCAGCGAGCAAGTTTTCTGCATGGGCAAAATACGCTTTGTCTTGGAAAACTCTTTTTACAATATCCTTTAAATTATCTGGAAGATACTGAAACCGAGATATAAAAAGCTGCAAATTTCTTGGACCATCTTTACAGGTACAGTTACATTTTATTGTGAACCACGATGGTGCATATACTTTCATTATGAAGGTGGCTAATGAGACAAGTTGTTGTGTTGGATCACTAGTTCCAACATACAAACGCAGAATGCGATTTGCGAGCGTCAGCCAACGATAATGTGCAAGTGTTCCAGGATCCCGATTTGCCAGATCTTGTGGGCAATCACCTGCAGAGACTGCCTTACAAATTTCAAACAAATAAAGTTGATCCGAGCTAAGATCTCCATAGTTAATGTCGGACTGAAGCAAAAATTCAATTTTCTGGAAATTAACGGTAGGAAGGTTTGCGCACATCTTCAGGTTCTTTCCAATCAATCCACTAAATCCTCTTCGATCTGATGTTTTCACGTCGAGTGCTTCAGTGAGGTGGTGTAAAGGCAGTTCACTACAATAAAGTTGACATATAATCCAGTGCACGGGAGAACTCAGCTTCTCTTCAATGCGCCTAATTATACCTGCATTTGTGCCGGTATTAGTCACTTCCCCATCACTTCTAATAAAGACTAACTCCGACAAGTCAAAAGCCTTCTGGTCAAATAAGCTGAAGATACCGTCAGAAATGTCCTTTGCACTCTTGCTATTCGATGCAAAATGTCCCAAATAGACCGAACCCAGTTCTTCAAGAAGTGTAATATGCTCCTCCCATTCCTTTCGCTTGCCCCACTTGCCATCATCTGTCTGTGTATTCGTAAGAGTTTCATCCCTTCTTCCGTCCAAAAATTGAGCTACAATCTTGCCACCAGTCAAGTTTATCTCATCTTGAATTGTTTGACGGGTCTTTTTCCTTTCTCGTCGTACTTTATGCCGGTCAATAACAAATATGTTACATTCTTTCGACTGAACCAGTTCACTTACATCATGAAGCAACGCCGACGCAAGATCAGCTGCCGCTCGATCGCTGATGGCTCGCTGATCGCACTTTTTAGAAAATGCAGACAGTGTCATTTGACGCCTAGGTTTTGAAGAGCCATGTGGAGTGAAATCATAATCTTTCTCTGAGGCCAACAAATGACTAGGACCCAGCTCGTCTGGTTTTTCTGCAGAATTGGTATTTGTATCCTCTTCGGAAAGATCATCCTCGACTCGAGGTGCCGATTTCAGTGATGCAGTTTTTTGTAACTTCCTACGGACATGCTCTTCCCAAACACTCTTTCGAGCTGATCTTTTCTTCAGTACAGTGGTGGTTTTTGCGTCAAGCCCACCTACTATCATTCTTCTGTTTGTTCTCTTGTCCATTAGAAAGTCTCGCACTTTCACGGATACCTTTTTTTGCAGATCTGCAGTTTCAGGTTCTAAAACATTTGCACTAGCATGAGCATATGTCAAAGATACGTTGCGAATCTACACGAAATTTTTCAACCTTCTTTCGGTAGGTTTCATCCATTCTTGCAGCGTGTTTTTCCAGCTTTTGGATTTCAGTGTTGTATGCGGTAATACGCTTTACAACTGATTTGTGGAGCGATGTCGGAAGAGATGCTTTCTCCCATATACTGAGCACTTTGTCCGCGACAATACTTGCTATTTCTGCTGCAGCAGGCTCATAATTTGCACCTTCCTGCCTAAGAGTATTTCTCACAAGCTAGTAATGGCGTATTGCATCTTCGTATGTAGGCAACACAATTTCATGCATCTCCTTATAACTCCCGAGGATAGGGCAATCAGCTTTATTTCTTGTTTCAGCCATCTTAAGTAGTTGAACGACAAAACGAAAATGTCCGTACGCTCCAATCAACGTCACTTGCAGTAAAAGAAACTGTTGCATCTATATGACACAAATCCGCCAACACTCTCTCCCAAAAGGATCTGTGCGACTGTGATGAGATGACTCACGAGTTCGCAAAGAGGGCTCCGCTGTGAGGGAGGGGGTGGAGTGAGGTGAAGAAGGTAACAAAAACAAATGAGAGCACAAAACAGCAAGCTATGCTTCTGAAAATCAACACGAGATTTCCAGAAATTATGAGAGGGGGGTGTTAATGTTAAGCCCAAATCGGTAACAAGGCTGCTGTCGAACTTAATGCTTACGCAACTTATGCCATTTTTGGTGAAAAATTATACTTTAAGAAATCTGGGGAACCCTAAGAAATTGACTCATGTCTGCTGAATTTTTACCCGTGTTTATACACTCAAAGGCGATATTAAATAACATGGTAACACAGTATTTTTTAATATTTACAAAATGGAGAAAGTGAGTGTTTTTAAACCATTTTCCCCTATAACTTTCAAACTTGGAGGTTCTTGGGGAAGCCTAAGATATCGAATAATGTCGTACATATTTCGGGGGTTCATTTCAGTAATAAAATTGCAACTATCGCACAAGGTGACATTTCAAATTTTAAAAAAAAAAAAAGTGTTTTTCGCTCCACATTAACGTACCCGTACTAAACTGAGAACAAAACCCCAAGATTCAAGCAGCAAAATGACAAACGTATGCTGTTAGAAATACTAGAGTTTTGATTATTTATTTATAATTAAGAGGGGGGGGGGGCAAAAAAACGAATTATTTTTTTATCACAAAAAAACCGGAATAGTAGCTTTTTTTTTCCCCCACATATATAATAGTGTATGTGCATCTGTGTGAAGTGCACACTACTCATCTACCTCAAATTAATATCCGGCAGACGGCCCTGCGATTTATGGCAATATATGCAACTATTTACAGTGACAGTGACTGTATTCCCTGCACTATGGATGCAGAGGTCTTGGAACTGATGCTGTGTAACCTAGCATCAGAGATGCTAAGGTACATTGCATCAAATTCAGGTAGAATTAACAATAAAAAACAAAATATGCAAAATTTTAGGGCTTTCAATTATTTTTTTTTTACACATTAGCAGTACATGATGGCAGTTCACCACAGAAAGTTTTAACAAAATCTTTGCCAAATTACAAAATTTTAAACAATTTTTTTTTCTGACGAAACTACAAATTTCCCCTTTTAGATTTTTCACATATAGTATATACGTATATACCTTGTTATGGAAAGAAAAAAGGAAAAAAATCTAATTTAGAGTTCACTTTCGCTAAATGATAATTTTTTCTAAGAATTTTTTCCAGCAAAATTCCTCTTCGGAGAGCAATAAATAGGGAAGCATGAAGCATATAACAAAATGCATGACATATGTGGAATCTTTAACAAATTCTTTGCCAAATTACTAACAAAAAATTACCATATTTTTTTTTTCAAAAATTTCAAAATTTTACACGAATTATTTTTTTCTGACAAAACTACAATTTTCCCCTCTTAGATTTTTTTACATATAATAGTATATATTACTACCTTGTTATAGAAAAAAAATGAAAAAAATTCTTTAGGGTTCACTTTCCGAAAACAATATTTTTTTCTAAGAGCGTTTTTTTTCACCAAAATTTCTGTTTAGAGAGCAATAAATAGAGAAACATGAAACATATAACAAATTGCATGACATATGTGGCATCTACACTTTAAAAGCTAAAATTTAAGACCAATTTTTTTGTTCCTAAGTTAATTTGTTCAAGAGTTATAAAAGAATATACTCGTAAACACACCCTTTTAACTGAAGCAAAAAATGGCATTTTCTGGAAAATATCCCGAACTTTGAAAATCTGTAAAAAAAAACTACAAGAGATAGAACACTAAAACTTGGGGTTTCTCCATTTCCCATGGTAAACTTACTTTGAGGGGATTTTCATGAAAATCCAAGATGGTGGGTTACATTTCATTAAAATTTTGGTTGAATTGACGTGGAATGACTCAAATGGTCAAGCAACCATTTAATTAAAAAATTGGGTAAATATCATGTCGAAATGGTCCATATATAAAACACACCCTTTTTTATTGTTTTTATTCCTAGTCAAAATTGTGAATTGCCCAAAGTATTTTGTTCTCCTGCTGAAAGGTTATGTTATAATACACAAATGAAAATATTTTTAGCAAATTTGAAGTGGGGGCTCATTTTGAAAAAAATTGTTTTGTTTAATAAAAATGTGGCCTCATTTTTCCATGCCTTTTGTCATTACATTTAAAAAAAAAGTAGTGTTCTTTTAATTCTAAAAATGTGCAGAAACAAGTTGTTCCCAAATATATGGATCATGCAGATCATTTAAGAAAAAAATTATGTGGCTGCAACAGTTAGTTGTGAAGTTATGAATTTTTTTGTCCTGCAGTGTAGTTGTGAAAACTTAAAACACGAAAACATTAAAGGCAGAGCTACCCAATTTTTAAAGTGGCATTACTCAAGATCTACTGGACCGATTGACCTAAAAATTTGAGCAGGTTTCATATCTCAGCAGTGCAATACTTTGAACCAATTTTCACATAAATCTGAGATGGGTGTGTGACATCTTGTGAAAATGCTGGGTGATTTGACATGGAATGTTACAAAATAATACAGCAGTAAACCATTTAATTTTTTGCACATTACAAACCATATTTTTTTTAATTATAATTTACATTCTCAACATTGTTAAAGCTCACTGTCACATCATAGGTCTTAAGAATTTTTCTAATGACATGACATACGTCAGTATCACCTTTGGTCAGTGGCGTAACCATGTTTTAAAATCTGGGGAGTCCGATCACACATTATATGTATACGTATATATACAATATTATATACATACTGTATAAGATAGAGTTTGGGACCCCCTCCCCCTACACACACACACACACACAAAGCAGTTGCTGAGGCACGATCTAATGGGCACGACATAGGCGCTTCTGTTGGCGAATTGTGGAACTTAGCGAACACAACTGTAAAACTATGATAGATGGGGCAGAAATGTAAATTACAAAGTTGTAGAACTAACTTTGCTTATTAGGAATCGATATCACTGTTTCATTAAGTACACATTATACAAGTGTTTGCATTCTACGGAAAATTACAATCCTATATTAAATTCAGTTGGTTCACATCATGAAGTATGCATTATATCATTACATTCCCGAAAAAATGGGGGGGCTCCTTTACATTGAGGATCCCGACTCTGAAAATCTGGGGGTCCTGACACCCCCCATGGTTACGACCATACCTTTGGAAATATTTTCTCACCCCTACTAATTTTCACTGCAAGATGAATTTACTGATATTGTAAAATTGTCCACTTGATCCCTGTATATAAATTCTGTGAAAGAAGTATTCCTCTCTTAATAGGCATGGAAATATGTCAGAAGTATTAACTCAGCAATCAGAAATCGCTGAATTACCTGCATTTACTGTTCATCATGTAACAATTAATCACATCATAAAACCCAAAATTACATTGGCCTCGAGTGGGAATCAAACCTGCATCTCCCGCTCCAAGGTGATGTAATTTTCAGGTTTTCTGTGATTAATGTTATGTGACAAACAGTAAAAACAGGCAATTCAGCAATGTCTGATTGCTGAGTTAATATTTCTGAACCCTTTATTCTGATTACTTCATCTCAAACCTGTTATGTCTGTAATTTAAGCTCTTCACTCAATCCATCAGATGGTTCCACTTTTCAAGCTATCAATCACTTCCAAATTTTTTGAGTTGATACACATTATGCCTGTACACACATTTGCAATATGGCATATTTCATGTTCTCCTATCTAATGTTATTACCATCATTATAAGGAAGAAATTGTTGGAACTTTCAATGGTTGTTTTTCTTTGTACCCCCTCTTTAATTTTATTAATAATTTGTGAGTAGGTAAGCATCGTGAAATTACTTACCTGAATATTTTCCCTCAAAGCCACTTCATGTTTCGTTTTGGTTTTTTCTGCTTACAAATATCTTTATTTTCCGAATGTGGTTCTGTCCAACCTTGCAATATTGGAAAAGTAATGTTCCTTCTTGATAACTGTTCCCACTGTTCCTATGTTGGGATAACCTGTCTTATTAATCTTCTTTTTGTTCTTTTTTTTTTTTGTACTGACAACTGATTCCATTATGGTTCTGGTTAGTTGCTCCCCATAGACTCCCCCCCATCAGCAATTTTTTGATTTTTGGGGGGAGGAGGAAGACTGACTGTGTGTCCTACATCATAAACAAGAAAGATGACACTGAATACAGACCTGCCAACTTTCAAGAACTGAAATCCGTGAAAAATTTTTAGTGAAAGTTTAATCGATATGTTCGACTGACTGATGTATTGAACATATCAATTAGAATCACGATTATTATGAAAATGATGTCGACTTCAACAGATTTCTTATGCTACAATTAGGATATTTGGTACTATTCAATGCTTACAGAAATTAAAATGCAATCGATACATAATTATCTCATTAATACATTTACTCTTAGGCTACATACACAAAAATTTCATTTGTAACTGCGAAATCGCGATATCTTGAAGTAACTATTCACTTTAACTTAACTGAGGTTTTGACCTTAGATTTTTGTGCCAATATATTAGAATGCCTTTAAAAAATGCAATTTCAAGTCTTATATATGTGAGACTTCTAATTTTCAGCTCTCTCTCTTTTTTAGCAGTTGTCGTCAATCGTAATCTTACAGTGTTTTTACAGTCTTTTCTGCTGGGCTGCGAGCAGACAGGATAGAACAGACGCAGAAATGGGAGAAAATGTGATCAGGTAAATGTGAATACATAGGTGTTGTGGTACTTGGCGGCATTTATTCTTTTTAAATTACACCAACCTGCGATAAAAAACAAACAAAAGGAATTCTAAAATATGTTGTTCGTAAAATAACCATAATAGAGAGAATTTCCGTAAATGTTACAGATAAACTGTAAAACTTGGCACGTATTCGAATATTTGATTGTAATCAGCATGTCTTTTGAACCCTTTCCAACATGAAAAATATATTTCAAAGCAGATTTCTGGAAAATCTAAAAGTTCAGCATAAAAGAAAATACACTTACACCAACTGGGGGAAAACAGTGCATAATTTAAAACATGTATTGTGTGCAGGGATATTCATAGTCAATGGAACCAGTTAAAAAAAAATCAATCAATCAGATTTTTACAATAGACAAAACATCCAGAAACAGAAATAGCTACTTAATACATTAGCGGTTGAAAACTATGTTAAGAAAACTAACAAATTTTGCACCAAAAGTTTCTCATGGCAGAAGGAAGACATCAGAGACAAAGCAATTTTAAAATCGAACAGTTAGAAGGGATATAGAGGAAAACATGATATAACTTTATGCCCCCAGTGGAAAAGCTTTGTGTTACTTAAAAAAAGAAAATGAGTTCAAAATACTCTTCATAATGAAGAGTATCCTACTAAAAAAAAGAGGATTTTCCTGAGATTTTTAGATTAACTTTATCAAATAGAAATATACACTGATGCTCCTGGCGGAAGAATTTTGAATAATGGAAAAGTAGAAAATGTGATAAAAGTTTTCTTTATAGCAAAATCTATGGAAAGGAAATGAATTTCTCAAATGCATCCCTTGGAAGCAGAGATAGCCAGAAAAAAGTTCACATTTATAACTGAAGCTAATGGCATACAGTAAAATAAGAAAATTTTCAATTGGATATATATGGTTGCAAACATAAATAACACACTAATACCACCTAACTTCAGAACTGTGAACTACAGAAAATCCACAAGTGCATACAAAGTATTCCACATGGTGAATGGTATCCAATGTTGAAAGATTTTTTTAATCACTTTTAGAAGCAAAGGTATCGAGAAAAACAGATTAAAAATATATTAACAGATAGGTGGAAAATTTATGCATAATTTTAGCAGATGGTATTCTCAAAAGGTTTTTTTGTTGTAAGTAGAATTTGGCTGCAAAAGAATTTCTTCAATCAAGTTTTCAGAAGTGCAGATCTTGCTGGGAATATTGGGTTGTCAGAAAAGTCATGACGTATTTAGGCACTCGATGGCAGTTTGGCGGTTTTGGAAGTACTAGAGGCATACGCAGCTCTGTTATCGCTATGGCATTCGACAGATGCCAGTTCTAGCTGCAGTCTAAAAGAAATAGTGAGCGATTTGGTTGATTTGCGGAAATTTGACATCAAGTTGAAGATGGAAGACCAAACTGTGCATTTTCGCCATATTTTACTGTTTTACTTCCGTAAAGGGAAGAACTTGCATCAAGCTTGTGAAAAGTTGCGTAAAGTGCATGGTGATAATGCTCTACAAGAACGTCAGTGCCAGCGGTGGTTCGAAAAATTCTGTGCTGGTGATTTTGACCTCAACGATGCTCCTCGGTCGGGGAGGCCCACTGGTGCTGATGACGACCAAATCAAGGCATTGATCGAGTCAGACCCACGTTACACGACACGAGAGATTGCAGACACATTGCACATCCATCATTCACGACCACCTGAAGAAGCTGGGATACGTAAGCAAGCTCGATGTGTGGGTTCCTCATGAACTCAAAGAAGCTCAATTGACGGCGCGTTAAACATCTGCGATATGCTTGTCAAACGTGAGAAAAACGATTCTTTTTTGAAGCGACTGATAACTGGTGACGAAAAGTGGATTGTGTACAACAATGTGCTGCACAAACGGTCTTGGTCCCGACATGCTGCTTCGCCTCTAAAGCAGACATTCATCAACGGAAGGTTCTGGTCTCAGTGTGGTGGGATTTTAAAGGTGTCGTGACTTACGAGCTCCTACCACGGAACCAAACAATCAATTCGAATGTGTACTGTCGGCAATTGGACAGTTTGAACGAATCCATCATCCAGAAACGTCCAGAGCTCGTTCATCGTAAAGGTGTTGTGTTCCATAGCGACAATGCGAGACCACACACAAGTTTGATCACTCGCCAAAAATTATTGGAGCTTGGGTGGGATGTGTTGCCACACCCAGCATACTCGCCTGACCTTGCGCCGTCAGACTTCCACTTGTTTCACTCTCGTCAACAGTCCTTGTGTGGTATAACGTTCAATTCCGATGAGGCTGTAAATCAGAACCTTGTACAGTTTTCCGCCACGAAAGACAGGTATGAATGAGGCATTCTGCAGCTCACTGAAAGATGGCAAAAGGTTATCGAACATAACGGGCATTATATCATTGATAAATCTTTGTTCTAACAATAAATGACCTTTGCAAACATGGCTAAAATACGTCATGACTTTTCCGACAACCCAATAGTTTACTACTGTCGGGAAAGTTGCATAGCATCAAAAATCTAAAAATGTTTCTTATCAGAAAAAAGAGAAATATACTCTTATGCCCCTGGTGGCATAATGAAAATACATATCGTTAAGCTGTTCTTTGAGATTCAGAGGTTAGCTCCTCAAAGAAAGACTGTCTGCCAAGTAAACATTTAACTGATGGAACTGGATTTTACTTATTAGATTTTACTGACTTGTATGAATGTTTTGGTTGTTCTTGGAGGGTGTTGACAGCTCGCCATCCTAAAGCATCCAAGTGTGTTCAATGAGGTTAAGGTCTGGGAACCTGGCTGGCCAACCCATTCTTTGTACATCTTCACTTTCCAGGTATCCATTCCCAAACCTTGCTCTACAAGGGTGAACAACAGAACTTTGAAAAATTCATACATCAGATTTTACAATCTCTTCTTGATGCCTGTGATGAGTCAAAGTTTTCTATCAAAGAAATGTAGAGAGGGCCACCATCAATCGTGATACCTGCCCATACTATTGCCCTTCCACCTCCAAAACTGTCCCTTTCCATTACACTGGAAGAGTAATTTTGGATGCCTACTTCTCTCTAGAAGTACTGGCACCAAAAATCACTTGTTCACAAAAAGTATGATTCATCTGTGAAGAGTACATGCCCCTAATTGCTCAGGTGTCAAATTATAATGCTGCCCACTCCATGTTAAACAAGCTCTTTTGTGGCTACAGGTAAGGGAGATACAGACCCTAGGATTCCTAGAATACAGTCACTTTTTGCAAAGGCGAACATTTTTCTCAGTACAAAAGAAAGATTGCAGTGGGTTTTCAAGGACTGTCCCACATCGTTATAGGTGGAAATGCATCTAGCAATCACAAGACCAAACTCTTGATGGTTTAGCCCTTCAAAAGCCCATGAGCACTCAAGTGTTATTCTATGGAGCATCTTATATGGATGTCTAACAGACAAGCTCAGATTACACTGGCTGTGTTTGAATCCTACTTTTCCAACAAACTCCATCATAAATTGAAGGCTTACTGTAAGAGGATAAATGTGCCCTCTATAATATTCTTCTTTTCTTGGTTAATGCAACTGTACACCTCTTACATCTTGCTAATGTGGATGAGAACATTAATGTTATGTTCCTGCTACCAGAAACATCCTTCACTGAACCTAAGGATCAGAATGTCACCACAATTTTCAAAATTATTATATACTTCCTAAGGACAATTATTCAGATAATTAAAAATATCTTAAGATAACTCAGTAAAAGGTTTGTCCTAATCTCACTGACACTCATAACTGTAACCCTGAAGTTGAGCTATTGAATTCAAGGCAAAACTTCTTTGACACTACAAGAGCAGTTGGATTTGAAGACATCAATGAGGCCAATGTGGGTGAGCTACTTCACTCCTACACAGAGAAGTTTACCAGTGAAGAACTTCTTGAAACTGCAAAAAGACTTATTTATAAGAAGATGATGAACCTTCTTTTGTTGAAGCTGTTAAGTACCTTTCGACAAAGCAAATGGCTGATTTTTTTTTCAAGCACACCTAACAGTGCCTTAAAATCCTAACGGGAGAGAAGAATCAAAGTTGCAAGAGAAATTCAGGGTTCTTTGGTTTGTTACAAAGAAATTCATAGGGAGAGAGAAATTGCTACTGTAAGTTCTTTCTTGACTACTTCTTCAGCAGAGCTGAAAATCATCAGCACACCAACCCATGGCCTTCAAAGGAGGGAAAAAATAATTATTCAGACTCACCTGCATCAGTAAGTTCTCACCTGATTCAACGCATCATACAAAAACAATAAACAAATGCATTTCTTGATGAATTTTAAATACCTAGTTTTTTGTTTTCCTCAAATTTTGGAATGCATCTCTATCTTATGTTAAAATCAATTCACTTTGCATGGTAATCTCTCAGCACCAATTAATCACATAATGTGTGTGTGTGTGTGTGTGTGTGAGAGAGAGAGAGAGAGAGAGAGAGAGAGAGAGAGAGAGAGAGAGAAACACACACACACACACACACACATTTTTTTTTCACTTCTGGAGGTTTTTTATTTTTTTATTGGAGGTTTAACGACCACCGTGAACAACTCAATGGGCTATAAGCAGTCGCCGTCCCTAATTGAGGGTCACTGGGCCCAGGGAAGGAAGAGAGCCAGTGCGTTAGACAAACACAACATCCATGCCTCACCGGGATTCGAACCCGGATGAATGATCAGAAGCCATCGCTTAGACCACTGCGCCACCGGGGCGGCCTTCGGGGTTGTGCAGCCCCCATGGCTAAAAGTGACATCCAACCCTAGGATTATAAAGTGACATCTAACCCTAGTTTAGGGCTACTAGTTAAATAAGATAGATATGGTCAGCTCCATAGGACAAACACACCACTCATGCCTCATCCAGAACTTCAACTTGGGCCCAAATCAATTAGTCAATGCACATGTGTCTGACCCCACTTGGCCAGCTGTAGCTTACACATCCACCAAAATTTGCACATTATTAACTCCACAGCTCTTCGCACATACACAGCAAAACAGTGTATAGGACTAACTTCACACAAGCATTTCTCCTTAACACACATCAAAAGTGTACCCTATAGAAACTTTTACACAAAGTTTTCAAATACTGTTAAAATCTATCTTAGACCACTATGTTGCCCTAGCCTAGGCTGTAGGCTTTTGGTTCTTAGTACAACTGGGATGAATTTGAAGAGACAAGGGTGTCATTCATTTTTGCAGCATTTGTTCCAATAATTTTCATGGAACCATCAGTCTTAAATTTAGGATAGACAACTCCTTTTGGTCTCATCAGATGCCTATGGAAATTATCAAACACTATCCAAAAGGTGGGGAACTACCCCAATTATAGTTAATCACAAATAATTGAACATTTTGGAAAATTCTGAAAATTCAGTACAACACTTATATATAATAAGGAAAAGGAACATCCAGCATCCAGATTGATATGCAAGCTTCCAAAGCTTTAATTTCGCATTACAATTTCTTCATTTTTTGTTTGTTTGTTTGTTTGTTTTTGGGTGTTTTAACAACCATTACAAGCAACTCAATGCTGTTGCCTGCCCCAAATTTAGGGCCACTGTTTCCAAGGAAAGAACAGAGCCATTGCCGTAAGACAAACACATCGTCTATGACTCACCCAAGAATCAAACCCAGACCCATCTTGGATGAATTATTACAAGCTAATGCCTTGTACCACTTGGCCACCAGAGCAGCCATTACAAATTCTCAGAGGAGCACCATGGGTAATTTTGCACACATCAAACCTATATTCCTCCTACCATACTTTGATTGGTTCATCCTTTTAACTTGACATTACGTGGAAAAGTCATGAATACACGTAATCCTCAATACCTCTCTTTGCACAGAAAAAGTCCACTGGACAGTTTAAGGAAAGTTGTCAGCAGCACATCTTTTTTATAGTCTTGGCAGATTCTTATTGAAATAACATAGCATCTAACAATGAAAATGTGGTGAAACTTGATCTCACTAGTTAATTTAATCACTCACGTCTTCTTTAAAGCTTGGAAAGCAACTATCAAGTTATCAGGTCTAGGTAAAACATTCCTGTTGCTGTATTTTCACTGAAAAATGGGCTATGCAGTCATATTTCGACAGTACTGAAAGGTTTGCCTCTGGCTTGTACCTTTTATGTTATAAACCAAAATGATGGCATTCACTTTCCCCACACACCAATGTCTGTTCATTTTGCCATTAACACAAAACATGGCATCATTGCTAAGATGACCCATGAGAAAATGTCTGTCGTGTTCAATGATTTATCGTAGTTCAATGCAAAACTGCAACCCTATTCTTTCTCGACTCAAAACTAGCAGTAACTGAACTTTAGATGTGCAGATTAGCAACCATGTTTGTTAACTGTGCCACACAGTTGACTGAGATGGATTTATACCACACAGCTAACTATACCTGATGACATGAATTCTGAAGATCGCTCTGTCGAATGTAGTGTTTCTTTTGACAACAGATAATCACGGTGTTGTCAAAGAAATCTCATTTCAAATTTTACACGACACATAAATACTGTTCTGGGTGAAAAGTCTCTTAACAATGCACATCAGGTGACTCTGGCATTATTGATCTTGTTAAATCAAAGCACACAAAGTGTTGTTGTTGTTTTCTGCCTTTTTTAATATGGAAAGTGAACAACCTCTGCATCGACTGAGGGCTATTATGTAGTTAGCAGTGATAAGTATTTTTTTCCTCTCCAGTATCATTCTGTTTTGTCACACAATAGTTCATTGGACCCTCAACTTAGTAGTAAAAAACATATCATTTAATACAATGGAATTTTTTCACAGCACATTATCATAGCATTTCTTACAAAAAAAAAAAAAAAAAAAAAACATTATGTTGATTAGTGCTTACCTTGTTGACACTACTGTAATTCCACACTGAAGTAACAACAGAGGCAATATTTCAGGGCAAGAATCCTGAACACTCATTGGTTGTTAGACCTATAATTGTGGTGGCTGTAAGGCCTAATATGTTGAATCGTTCAATGCATGTCCTCAAGAACACAGACGTTTGTCAATATTTAGAGATTCAGTAGTATTAAATAAAATAGTTTGAAACCATAATACACTGCCGGACAATTGCTAAGGACGGATGACAATAGCAACGATAGCAACCATAAAATGGAAGGCAGGGAAATGTGGAAATTAGCATAAGTGCGGGATACAGTAAGACGTGTTGTGCGTATGCAAGTTTTGGATTGCCGAACTTGTTCGTGACGTCATAGCGCTGATAAGAGATATAAAGGATTTGACACGTATTGACAGTTGTTGTTCAAACGCAAAGTTGAAAGGGAAAGAATCAATTGACGAACTTGCAATTTTCAGTATGTCTTCCCGACATCATCTAGATGATTTTACGCATGGTCGTATTATTGGCAAGATTGAAGAAGGACGAAAAATAACAGATGTTGCCAGGGAGTTTGACGTCAGCCACAGTGTTGTTTCAAGGCTTTGGAAATCATTTCAAACAAATGGAGAGTGTAGCAAATGTCACGGGGGAGGTCGTGTTCGCAGTACGACACCTGCAGAAGATCGGTACATAGTGCTATCAACAAAAAGACACCGGCGCAGCACAGCTAGTGAGGTAGCAAATCAGTTTATGGCTGCTACTGACAAGCGGATCTCCAGAAAAATTGTCGCCAGACGGTTTGCATGAAGGAGGACTATACGCCCGCCGTCCTGTTGTGTGCATCCCATTGTCCAGACGTCACCGTACCGCCCGTTTGCAATGGTGCTATCAACATCGCAATTGGACTGATAACGACTGGTCTGCTGTCCTCTTCTCAGATGAGAGTAGATACAGTCTATCGTCTGATTGTCGACGACAACTGATCTGGCATGATAGTGGTACTGCATATTGTCCAGCAAACATACAGGAAAGGGACCGATATCCGACATGTAGTGTCATGGTATGGGCTGGCATCATGATCAATGGCCGTACGTCCCTCTATGCGCTTCCAACTGGGACTATGACTGGCCAACGATACATTTATGATGTTCTGCTACCTCATGTTCGCATGTTCCGTGGTGCTGTCGGTGAAAAAAAAAGCACATTTGAATCTTTTAAATAAAGGAAATTAAAAGTTTCAGCACCTTCGCGGATGCGTGTTGAGGCGAGGGTTATCTTTTCGTTCCTTCTAAAAACTACGTTTCGGCGGTTCACGAACGACCTTGAATGACCTCTAAGTCATTCAAGGTCGTTCGTTTTCATGGACGACAACGCAACATGTCATCGAACAGTCGCTGTCCAGGAGTGTCTTGAGAGAGGATATTCAACGCCTCGTATGGCCAGCACGTTCTCCAGATCTGAATATCATCGAAAATGTGTGGGATGCTTTGGGGAGGAGTCTTGCTGGTCGCCAATGCCCTCCAATAAACAAGGACACCCTCATCCGTGCACTGACAGAGGAATGGGATAAATTACCCCAACAGCTGCTTGATAATGTTGTGCAAAGCATGACACGACGTGTGGAATCTTGCATCGCCCTCCATGGTGGCCATATCCCGTATTGACATCTTACGCCGGAACGCCTGCGGACGGTATTTGCATTTTTTTCACGTTTACGTATTCTGCACAAAATGGCCTGCTTGTCCCTTGAACACGTTCCAAAGCCTTCTGGATTTCAGAGCACAATAAATTGTCTTTCTTGTAATGTCCTGGCATTCTGACATTATTTTATTTCACTTGGCATCCAACCACACTTACTTTTTTAGATCCACCTAGGATGACATCCTTTTTGTGCTCAGCCAAACATTTAGCAATGCTGTGAAAAGTGCTTCCAATGTAAACTGTAGTACCAGCTGAAGTACAAGTAGGAATTTTGTACACACCAGGAACATTGAGGTCTTCAACTTTATTTTTCTCCTAAAGGATAAGTTTCATGATCGTGGGATTGAATTTGATACCAATCAAATAACCACAGCATTTGAAAATTTATTGCAACTGGTAGGTAGACTTGTCAAGAAAAATAATACATCCAGCAAATTGAAATTGTCCGTAAACCTCTGAAGAATGAAGAGCAGTGGAACTCTTTACTTCAAACCTTTTAATGAGTTTGTCCATCAAACCACTATGGAATTGGGAGTTAGCAACAATGGTTTCAATATTCTTTTATTCTAGGGCAAGAGAAGCTGGGCTGTTACATATGATATTGGCACAAGCAATAAAAGAAGTTAGCACAGAAACCTTGAAGGCATCAAAAGTGTGCGAAGTGAAGGGAATTATATTGGTAGCCAAAGTAGGTTTACAAAAAACAAAACATTCAATCTTGTTCCCATTTCTTGATTACCAAACATCCAGAAAATGACTGGTACTGTTGACTTTTTCATGGATAAGTAAGCTTGATGAAGGGAAAAGTTCAGTAACTCTTGAGGTGAGCTTCAGTAAATCCTGAGGAGAATAAGGCCAGATAACAAGTATACCATTGACATAACAAAGCCAGACAGTAGCTTGAACATGGTACTTAGTGATGACAGAGTTTTCACCATGTTGCAAGATTTCAGCAAGAAGGGATTGGAGATCCCATTGGGACTCCTTGTTGTTGATGATAGAATTTATTGTTGTAGGTGAAGAGACAATTATCCCTTAAAGAATAAATTCTACCTTTACCAACAAGGAGTCCCAACACTTTCACCCCTTCTCACTGAAATGTTCTTGCAACACGTTGAAAATTCCATCATTGCTAAGTACCATCTTCAACCCACGGTCTAGCATCATTATGCCGATGATATATTTGTTGTCTGGCCTTATTCTTTTCAGGATTTACTTAGCTCACCACAAGAGTTACTGAATTGTTCCCTTTCATCAAGCTTACTATTATATTTATGAAGAGATCAACAGTGACATTAATTTTCTGGATGTTTACCTTTCAAAAAACAGGAACAAGATTGAATGTTCTGTTTTTCGTAAACCTACTGCAGCTACCAATATAATTATCTTCACTCTGCACACTTTTTATGCCTACAAGTTTTCTGTACTCCTCTTACGAGGTCTGTTCAAATTTTTCCTGAATTTTTATGACAGGGTGATGTGAGGTAAGACAACTATGTGAGGTAAGTGGAGCTGCATAGCAGTGACCTTGGCAAGCAACATTTTGTTTACTGTAACATTGTATTGTGATTAGTAATCATGCTTTATTGCTTTCTTTAAGAGCTTGCTGTGCATGTTCTATGATTTTCAAGACAGTGTTTTTTTGGTCTTTGCACTTTTTTCAGTCTTGGTGAACTTTTTCCAACCCACTGTGAAGACTACATTTTTGTCCTCATTTGAGCAATCCAAAGGTTCCTGGCAGATTGCAGCACAACTGTCTCTCTGTTCCCGAGTCAGCAGACATGGGACGAACTTTGCAGCAATTCGACGCATTTCCAATTTTTCAGTCAGAATGTGATGATACAATCCAATTGAAATGTTGCAATCGTCCGTGATTTCTTGAACCATCAATCGACGATTTGAACGTACGATTTCGTGAACTTGGGCCACATGAATGTCATCAGTTGATGTCGAGAGCCATCCAGAACAGGGATCATCATCAGTTGACTGTCGACTATCTTTGGATAGCTTAAACCATTCATAACACTGCATACAGACTAAGCCAGAGCTGGGGAACCTTTCCATGGTGGAAGGATGCATCAAGTCAGCTGTAATTTAATAAGGCCGCATTCAAGAAACTTTAATTAGATATACTTCAAAATGTACATTATTTTGTAAATGTACTACTATGTACTACTTTTAAAAAAAAAATTAATTCTTAAGTTAACTAGCTTCTTAATAACTTTGTTGTGACTGCATTTTGTTGGAAAGCATTTGAATATTCGGCTGCAACATGGAGGTCCGCATTTTCAGCTGATCCTCTAGATGGGTATCGGTCATTTGTGACCTTAAGGGCGTCTTGATTTGGGTTAGGTAGGAGACTAGATTTGCAGCAATAAGTGGTAGAAAAGCAAGAAAGCATTTTTCGTGCATGTTGCCAAAGGCGTGGGTATTCTATTGCATTTTTCCATATTTCCATTGGATCTTTCTTAGAATTTGCTCTCCAAAATTTGGATTCACTCAAAAGGCAGCAGCTAATGGCCTAGAAGGTTGCACGCGGCCGCACGTTCCCCAGCCCTGGCCTAAGCACTGATCATCATACACTTGTTTCATCATTTCATGAGTCTTCATAAACATTTTCCCAAGTTTAACACAAAATTTTATATTAATATGCTGCTTGTAAAACTCGTCCATCTTGAAAATCACAGAACAGACACACAACAAGCTCTTAAACAATGTGATGCAGACCATGACTAATTACAATAGAAAGGTGCAGTAAACGAGAGGTTACTTGCCAAAGTCACTGCCATGCAGCGGCACATACTACACATCGGTGTAACATTGTGTTAGTGTGCTATCATAAAAGTTCGGAAACTTTTTGAACAGACCTCGTATTGCTCTTAGCATTACCATCTGTAACAGCCCAGCTTCTCTTGCCCCAGAATACAAGAATATTAAGATCATTGCTGCTCACCACTACCATTTCCTGGTAGTTTGGTGGTCAAACTCATTAAAAGGTTTAAAGTCAAGAGTTCCACTACTCTCTGTTCTTCAAAGGTTTACAAACAATTTCAATTTGCTGGATGTATTCCTTTTCTTGACAAGTCTACCTACTAGTTTTGTCAAATTTTCAAATCCTATGGTTATTTGATTGCTATCAAATCCAATCCTACCATCATGAAACTTACCTTTTGGAACAGAGATAAAGATAAAGACATCAATGCTCCTGGTCTGTACAAAATTCCTATTTCTGCTTCAGCTGGAGAGAGAGAGAGAGGGGGAGGGGGAGGAACTACAGTTTACATCGGCAACACTTTTTGCAACATTACTAAATGTTTGGCTGATCACAAAAAGGATGTCACCCAAGGAAGACCTAATTCTTCCTTAGCTTTACAAACTCTTAGCTTACTAACTACTACTTCAACAGTGCCCCTCTGGAAAAAATACTGAGAAAATTGCTCCTTTCGCCAACAAAAGGGCTTCATACACAGTCGAGTCACATCATTGTGACCACCTCCTAATTTTGACGTCAACAGCGCTTAGCCAGTGAAAGAAGGAAAATGTTGTGAGCTGGCTTGGAGGGTATATGAGGTGTGCTGTAGGCACTCTGAAAGCATATCACTCGCTGCTGTCATGGATAAAAGGAACGATTTATCAGATTTGCAAAAAGGGACAATTGTTGGCTTTCGGGCCAAGGGTGGCAGTATTTCTGAACTGTTCGCGTGCTGCTGTGGTTGAAGTGTATCGTGATTGGAGAAATGGCACCATTGTGAATAAGCGATGTGGAAACTGCAGAGCACCACGTGCCATTGATGTAAGAGGTGAACGTCGGCTTCGAAGGTGCATGAGGACCGATCGACACACTACAGTGGAGCGAATCACTGGTCAAAAGAACCAGGGGGCTATCGGAAGTGTGTCTAAAACGACAGTTCAGCAAACCCTGCTGCACATGGGGCTCCAATGCAGACGGATGGTCACTGCACTTAAGCTAACGAAGGCACACAAGCAGAAAAGGCTTACATTTGCACAGCAGTATCGGAATTGGATCTCCGCTGATTGGCAAAGGATTGCCTTTTTTGATGAATCACATTTTCTGCTTCAATGAATGGATCGACGTATGCATATAAGGCAAGAAACATCAGAAAACAAACACTTTTCAACCATTGCTGGAAGAACACAAGCTGGTGGGGGCAGTGTTATGGTCTGGGGAATGTTTTTGTGGCCTTCTCTGGGTCCACTCTTACCTGGAGGTACTACAGACCGAATTTGTTATGAATCCATCCTTGCAGACCACGTACACCCATACATGCTGATTGACTTCCCTGGGGTGGATGGGATCTTCCAGCACAACAATGTGACGTGTCACACAGCTAGAAATGTCTGAGAGTGGTTGGAAGAGCACGATGAAGACTTTAAAGTACTTTCCTGGCCCCCTAATTCCCCAGACTTAAACCCAATTAAACATCTGTGAGACCACCTTGATCATGTTGTTCGCTCTATGGATCCTCCACCACGCACGCTCCAGCAGCTGTCAGATGCACTGCAGTCAGCATGGCTCCACATACCTGTGAACATCTTCCAGCACCTTACTGAGTCACTCCCCACCTGTCTAGCTGCTGTCTGCACTGGGCAGTTATTCTAGATATTAGCTGGTGGTGGTCACAATAATGTGACTCGACCGTGTATTTTCATGAGAGCATTGAAAAATATACCTCTTCAAACTGTAATTCCTATAGTCTATCTTCATTATTTGGTAGTCTCTCCTATCGTTTGGCAAAATCCAAAATGAACATCTGATGACCAGTCTTGCTCCATTTGTTTATAGGTGATCCTCAGTGAAGGTTGAAAGCACTTCTGTCTCTAATTTCTTAAAGTAACTATTGCATGCTTACTGCTTTTAACCAACATTTGTTACGTGTGAATTGCAATCATCATATGGTTTCGAACTATTTTAGCTAAAACTTTATCCCTTAACATTCATTTCTGCTTAAACATTAAACCTTTGATGATGAACTTCTGGGTTCATGAGGCCATACATCAAACACATCAATATTAAGCTTAACAGCCCCCCCCCCCCCCCCCACACACACACACTACATTAATATGCAGAACAAATGATGAATATTCAGGACTCTTGCCCTGAAATACTGCCTCTGGTGTTACTTCATCATGGAATTACAGTACCATCAACCAGCTAAGCACCAGTCAACATGTTGCTTTTTTTCTTAAGAAATACTTTGGTAGCACACTGCGAAAAAGAATTTCATCATAGTAAATCGTACATATTTTACTACTGTGACGCTGGGGAAGGGGGCAATGAAGAATAGCACAATTAACAGAATGATACAAAAGAGCAGAAAATACTTATTGGTGCTAACTATATAACATTTAAATTGCACGTAACTTTAGTCACGTTTCTTTGAATTATGATGGATTACAGGTTTAGTTTTACCAGTTGCAGGCTACTGCTTACACATCAGCAACTTTGATGCCTTCTTAATCAAAACATCATCTTTACCCATACATCCTCGATAAGTATATATAAGAACAATGAATATCACTTCAGGAATCTTGCAAAATGAGCTCATTAAATATAGGTGGAAATGAACATAGCTTTGACACATGAATGATCACACATGATGCTCACACTGGGAATGTGTAATGCGATATCGGAATTTTCAGATGTCTATTACAAACACAAATCCTGAATGCCTCTCTCCCTTTTTATAAAAAAACTATAGCAAAGAAATGAACTCTACACACTGATCCTTGGACATACCAATGCTGTCTAAACCAGAAATATCACATGCAACCTTCATTGTTGTCAAAATTATAATACCAAAAAATTGTAATCACTTTTGCCTTAACAGAAATATCAATATATTATTTAATCCATTTGCATAAGTGTTCTAAATGAGAAGCAAAAAGATGTATTCCCTTTCCTCTACATTTCAAATTGGTTTGTAAAGCACTACAAGATTAGCCCTGAAGAATGGCCGGAGACCAGACATCTGTTTCTAACAAAAACAACTCACAATAAATGTTCTTTCCAGTACTTTTTCTTTGTGTCTCGATGATTACAGAGAATAAATTTTCCAGTCATTGGAAAAGGGTTTTCTTTTGCATTAACGATCATTTCTAATATCGGATTATTCGACACTTCCACAAAGCTATACAACGTTGTTCTGTCATTTGTGGAGTCCCTTTCCTCGGCCTGGTGTCTACTGTTAAGAAAAAAGTCAACAGCATCATTCCACAGCAAATCCCATCAAATGCTAGAAACATCAGTTAGCGGCAATTCTGAAATTTATGAAGGGGAGCAATATATATTCATTTAAACTGATCATGTGTAACAAAACGATGATCTGCGTAGCAGCCAATCAAGTTTGTACTGGAGACCACCACTGCATGACTCTACATAGGAGTTGCATGGCATTGAGGAAATGTGACATCTTCTCAAGGTTGGGGAACAAGTGCCCAAGCAAAATTAAGTTTGTTTCTAATAGTACAAGATCAACCTCCTGAAGTCCCTAATATAGGAAATACCTAAAATCAACAAAAAGAACAAAATTCATAAGTAAATCTTTTTGAATCAACTGCTAAATGCTTACTGGAAGTTGGGCAAACTCCACTATGAAGAAATTTAGCCATGAATTTTGTTTTTCTTGGTGATTTAAGATATTCTTGCATTAGTGACTGGTTGATTAATTTTGTTATTTTGCACAGTGTTTCCCAATATCAAGATGATCTGAGACTTCACAGAGATGTGCAAGTGCATTTTAAGCTGGTCCAGTCATCATTCAATGTTCCATCAATTGTCATTCTCCATCATGAATTTAAACAAGCTGTTCATGTGAAGCAAATGTCACTTCCAAGCATAAATCTGTAAAACACTTATGCTGAAGGAAGTCATAGCATTTAACATGATTCATAAACAATAGCCATGAGGATACTCTTATATTCCCATATGCAAAAAAAAAAAAGGCATATGGCGCGATATTACGTGGCCAAAGACTTCAACGTAGAACTGCTCTTAAAAGCAACGACAATACTGTTTGTCACGTATATTTTGTTTAAGTATGCATGATGAAGTAGTTAGGTCCATATAATGATATGCAAATACAAAACAAACATTAATGGTAAAAAAATTTTACTTACTCATAATAATTTCGGCATTTTTAGTCACTCTGGCAAAGCTTCTGCTCGATAGAACAGAGATTTGCTTATTTAGACGAGATCCAAGTTCTGCCTGAACGGAAGATTCACGGATTAAAAAACACTATTTCGAGTTAAAATTCTATACCCTTGTATAGGTGTTTACAAGGAATGATGATTAAAACGTGAAAGTTAAAAACCCAAATGAATAAAAAGGACACAAAGGAATAAAAGATGGACCTAAACTTAATTCACCACCACAACACACTTCCAAACATGTTTCGGCAAGAATTTTGCCTTCCTCCTCAGTGGAAACATTAAGGTGTACGTGGGTACCAAGTCTTCGTCAACAATCCTCGAAAGACCGATGTAAGGTCTTGTATCGCTCTGCCTTCAGCCTTTGTCGTCGCAGACCATGGACAACTGCGCAAGCTGTTAGTGGCGGCATCTATGGCATTGTGTTCTTTTTGGTCTACTTTCGCCACCTGTGATCTTTGAACCTGTGAATCGAATGTTTTCCTTTTGAAATCGAATGTTTTCCAGTTCGATCAGATATCGCCAGGCCATGAGGCTAGTTTGTACCACTTCCACAACAGCCAACAATAAGCTCAGAAAAGGCATGGCACAAGATAAAACAGAATTGTACTGCTCAGTGGAAATATTGCATGGTTTTGTGGATGTATCGCATTATCCTGACATTAGGAATGAGTATGGAAATTACGTAAGAATTACTCTTCACTAATACAAGGAACGACTACAGGATTATTAAACATGGCAATCGGAATGCCTGAATTGCCTAGGTTTACTGTTCAACATGTAACATAACCAGAGCACGAGCAGGCTTTTTTCATTTGGAGGGGTGAGCCTTAAACTTACGCTCCTTCACACAATTCCGGTACTAGTTTGCCTTAGCTCTTGATGTAATTTACTGGAGTTTCTTCGTGAAACCCATGTTTTCCAGTTATTTGCGGTCTTATGATGCCATATCAGTTGAGGGAGCATGCACTTTTGCCATTTAAATTTGTCAAAATGAAATTTGAAAATCAGCACCTACTCGCTATGATGCTTTGGCAATCGTCATTTGCAATAGCACAAAGTTTTTTTCACGGCATAGGTGTCGTCTGCTCTGTGGAACTTCTGGTTGCGTGACTGTAGCTCGACTTTATGAATAGATCTTGCGAAGATTAAGATATGAACGATGATTTTTATGCCATGGATCTACAACATTATAAATTCTTTTTGAACTGCACGGCGATATAAACTTACGTTTTAATGCGTAGAAGAACAGTATAGTAAAAAGCACACAAAAATCAGTTCAAAAACATGTGACTTTAATTTATCAGCAGCATGTTTAGAAATTTAGTAAAATGTAATGAAATCTTCATTATGGGGGAAATATTCCTTAAACTTTGATAACCCAAATATACTTTGATACAAAAATATTTGGTAGGGCTGCTAGCCCTCCACACAACACATAGCTGATGACACCCATGCAGTGAAAACAACTTTGTGCTATTGCAAATGGCGGTTGCCGAAGCATTGGTAGGTACCGATTTTCAAATTTCATTTTGACTTGTTTAAGTGGCAAAAGTGTGCGCTCCCTCGACTGATATAGCATCAAAAGAGCACAAATAACTGGAAAACACGAGTTTCATGAAGAAACTCAGGTAAATTATATGAAGCCCTTAATGGAAACTAGTACCAAAACTCTAACTTCCATTCTAGTAATTAATGACTTCATGGCTTCCTCTTATTACTTTCAGTATTAAAAATATCAGTTGAGGGAGCATGCACTTTTGCCATTTAAATTTGTCAAAATGAAATTTGAAAATCAGCACCTACTCGCTATGATGCTTTGGCAATCATCATTTGCAATAGCACAAAGTTTTTTTCACGGCATAGGTGTCGTCTGCTCTGTGGAACTTCTGGTTGCGTGACTGTAGCTCGACTTTATGAATAGATCTTGCGAAGATTAAGATATGAACGATGATTTTTATGCCATGGATCTACAACATTATAAATTCTTTTTGAACTGCACGGCGATATAAACTTACGTTTTAATGCGTAGAAGAACAGTATAGTAAAAAGCACACAAAAATCAGTTCAAAAACATGTGACTTTAATTTATCAGCAGCATGTTTAGAAATTTAGTAAAATGTAATGAAATCTTCATTATGGGGGAAATATTCCTTAAACTTTGATAACCCAAATATACTTTGATACAAAAATATTTGGTAGGGCTGCTAGCCCTCCACACAACACATAGCTGATGACACCCATGCAGTGAAAACAACTTTGTGCTATTGCAAATGGCGGTTGCCGAAGCATTGGTAGGTACTGATTTTCAAATTTCATTTTGACTTGTTTAAGTGGCAAAAGTGTGCGCTCCCTCGACTGATATAGCATCAAAAGAGCACAAATAACTGGAAAACACGAGTTTCATGAAGAAACTCAGGTAAATTATATGAAGCCCTTAATGGAAACTAGTACCAAAACTCTAACTTCCATTCTAGTAATTAATGACTTCATGGCTTCCTCTTATTACTTTCAGTATTAAAAATATTTAACGGGAATTATCGAGGATAAATTTATTAACGTACATTACCTCTCAAATTTTCGATCTAAACACTAGATCTTCGTCAGAAGTTCTTGCTTCTAGTTTTTGATATAATTTTACTAAAACTGCAAAAACAAGGTAAATATCCAAACACCAGAAAATATCAAGTAAAATGTAAAAGTTATGAAAATGACAACAACACAGAACTCCGCAGAAATGCAGAATAGAAAACGAACCAGCACAGCAACAATAGCAAGATGCTTCCGAGGTAGGGCTTAAGAAAACATTTTCAAAGTTCAGAGACACTTTCTGCAACAAAGCACAGATGACCAATTAGTTCTTCTCTACAATGTATTGGGTTGTCGGAAAAGTCATGACATATTTTAGCCATGTTTGCAAAGGTAATTTATTGTTAGAAAGAACAAAGATCAATCAATGATATAATGCCCGTTTTGTTCGAAAACCTTTTGCCATTTTTCAGTGAGCTGCAGAATGCCTCGTTCATAGGACCTGTCTTTCGTGGCGAAAAACTGTACAAGGTGCTGATTTACAGCCTCATATGAATTGAACGTTATACCACACAAGGACTGTTGACGAGAGTGAAACAAGTGGCAGTCTGACGGCGCAAGGTCAGGCGAGTATGCTGGGTGTGGCAACACATCCCACCCAAGCTCCAATAATTTTTGGCGGGAGATCAAACTTGTGTGTGGTCTCGCATTGTCGTGATGGAACCCACCTTTACGATGAACGAGCTCTGGACGTTTCTGGATGATGGATTCGTTCGAACTGTCCAATTGCCGACAGTACACATTCAAATTGATTGTTTGGTTCCGTGGTAGGAGCTCGAAAAACACGACACCTTTAAAATCCCACCACACTGAGACCAGAACCTTCTGCTGATTAATGTCTGCTTTGGATGTTGTTTGAGGCGAAGCAGCACATCAGGACCAAGACCGTTTGCGCAGCACATTGTTGTACACAATCCAGTTTTCATCACCAGTCGCTTCAAAAAAGGATCGTTTTCCTCACGTTTAATGAGCATATCGCAGATGTTTATACGCGCTGTCAATTGAGCTTCTTTGAGTTCATGAGGAACCCACACAACGAGCTTGCTTACATATCCCAGCTTCTTCAGGTGGTCGTGAACACTTGAATGATGGATGTGCAATGTGTCTGCAATCTCTCTTGTCGTGTAACGTAGGTTTGACTCGATCAATGCCTTGATTTGGTAGTCATCAACCTCGGTGGGCTTTCCAGACCGAGGAGTATCATTCAGGTCAGAATCACCAGCACAGAATTTTGCGAACCACCGCTGGCACTGACATTCTCGTAGAGCAATATCACCGTACTCTTTACGCAACTTTTCACAAGCTTGACGCATGTTCTTCCGTTTACGGAACAATAAAATAAGGTGAAAATGCACAGTTTGGTCTTCCATCTTCAACTTGATGTCAAATCTCTGCAAATCAGCCAAATTGCTCACTATTCCTTTTAGACTGCAGCTAGAACTGGCACCTGTCGAATGCCATAGCGATAACAGAGCTGTGTATGCCTCTAGTACTTCCAAAACCGCCCAACCACCATTGGGTGACAAAATACGTCGTGACTTTTCCGACAACCCAATATTTGGAAAGGTCATGAAGGTTAGGCACATTTACACATTGTTCCACATGCTCTCTCCACCGTTTTGGACAATTCCTCTACTGTACAATGGCCATTCCATAAAGAGAGCAGAATCACACAAAATGAAGAAATATAGGTACAGCAAATATATGTTACTCTTTCTCAAAGTATCTTCCCTCAGATTATATGCAACGGTCCCATCGTTCAGTCCACTTTTCAAAGCATGTGACGAAGGCATTTTGTGGAAGCTGCTTCAGCAACCTTTGTACAGCTTGAATAATGTCAGCATCTGCGTTGAATGTAGCGCGACGGAACGTCTCCTTCATTGTTGGAAACAACCAGAAATCGCACAGGGGGAGGTCAGAGCTGTAGCATGATTTCAATATTGCATTTCATAAGAAATTGTTGACACATGCAGCCACATGTGGGTGGGCATTATCATGGTGTAGGGTCCATTTTCCCACCAGTTCCAGTTGCTTAATCAACATGTGTCATCGCAGACGCTTGGAGACTGAAATGTAATACTCAGCATTGACAGAAATTTGTGGAGGAACGGCATGCTGGTAGACTACTCCTTTAGGATAAAGAAAATTATCATCACCTTCCCAGCTGATTTGGTTTGGCGGACTTTTTCGGAGGAGGCAAGCCTGTGTTTTCAGACACTCGTTGTGCGCTTTGTGAGGGGTTCAAGATAGTGGACCCGTGTTTCATCGGCAGTTATTAATTACTGTGTTTAGAAGGTTTGGATCCTTTGTAATCATTTGTTTCCACTCATGACACATCTGAACTCTGGCTAATAATTGTTCTCTGATCAGGTGATGAGGTAAACATCTGGAACACACATGATGCAGCAGTAATTTGTGACATAGAATGCGGAATGCCGACGTTTTTTAAATATTAGTCCAAGCCACTATGTTTTCACAGGTCATTTGATCTTCTTGCAGAATTGCACAAACAGTGTTAACAATACGCTCTGCAACAACACTTTCAGGTCGACCAGGCCTAGGAACGTGTTCTGTTGACAAACACCCTTTTCTGAAATCATGGTGAAAATCATTGACTTACCCATTTACCTTTGTCAGCTTTTCTCATTATTACATCAACTGTTTCTGGAACCGTTTTACCCAAATGATAGCAAAATTTTATCGCAACACATTTCACTTCTTAACTCTGAATCACTCGCCTCCATAGCGAAATGCAGACGTACCTTAAACAACGGCGCAATAACAAAACCAGAATTGTCTGCCATAGCTACTTCCTTAACTCAGTCATCTGTGTGGTTATTTTTCCCCTTCACACTGTTGCCAATTCAGAAGAAAAATTACTCTGTTTTTCATACATGCGACTGATGAAGAAAGAAAAAAACTGAACTTTTTAACTGGGTGAAAAATCAGAATGCGCTGGAAAACTGTGAATAAAACACAGCACGAGCAAAACAAAATTGTTCATGTAAATTCATGTATGCAAATATTAAACTGAAGCACATCACTTTATTCACAATATAAAATTATTAACATTTAACAACACAAGATAGAGGAAACATTTTGCGGAGGAGGGGAATAACGATTATGGGTAAAATCTTCGCACCGTCTGACTTTTGTCTTCGGAAAAACTTTCCCTACATTTTCAAGCTGAAATACATATTTACTCAATAAAATTGTTTAACAACAATATTGAGCGAAAGGATATTGCAAGAAAAAAATTACGTTTACGAGAGAAATCTTTACTCCGCCTAACTTCTGATTTCCAAAATCTTACTTCCGTCCTCCGACGGAAAACGACTCTCCCCCAAATTCTGTTCAGTTATGTATCGATCTCGAGAACCACACAAACGATGATGAAAATGCCGAAATACCTTGAATTCGCCGAACAATCTCATGCCTGAAGATCACAGGGAAATTTCTGCGCCGTCTAACTTCCGCTTTCGGAAAATATTCCTCAGTCTGCAAGTTGGGGTACAAATATTTATGGAATAAAAACAACAACACTGGGTTGAAGAAACATTGCGAGAAAAGGGCATTACAATAGCGGGGAAAATCTTTTCTCCATTTAACTTCCACTTGCGAAGGTTTTAAAAGATGAAATATCATTTCCTGACGAGGAAACAAATTCTTGCCCCAACTAATACCCCCAAAAATGTCTCTTCAGTTTTGCATCGATCTCGAGATGACCCAAATGATGACAAAAAAGCGGAATTCCGCAAAAGAATCTCATGTATGGTTTTTACGGAACAGCCTTTGTATATGAGTGGTCCACATCTCACACAGTATGTTACTCTGTAGCTTGTTTAGCTGTGCAAAATAATGTGACTAACCAAAATCCTTAAATAAAAAAATACTGAGGTGTATAACTATCTTTTTGAGCTACAGTTTTCAGCAAATTTATTCAAGCGTTATGCATTTCTATTTTTACGCTCGGCAAATCAAGAATTTATGCCCCTGATGTGACCATTCTGGAAGAGCAACAAACCCCACCCTCCGTCCTCCCAGCAGCTACAGCCTCGATCATATCAGAAAACTTGAAAATTACATGTACAGTAAAGTAGGCAATTCATGCTATTTATTCTGTTTGCTATGTTAATGAACCTGTAGTTGTTCCATGCACTGGTAAGGAATATTTTTGCCATAATTTCCACATCTGAGATACTGGTGATTTATTACACTACAAGGATGCATTCAATTACTCTAATTGGCGTAAATTTGAAATTGTTCAAATTCTGCAGAAACTTGGTTGTCTTGGGTAGTGAAACACACAGCATTTGCAAGTGGCAATCAGGAGATGTTAAGTCTAATACGGCGAGACAATTTTTGGAAAAAATTGAAGTCCTTGTCTCTTCAGATGCTCAAAAAGATCTTCAAAGAGAAGAATTAAAAGAAATATTGGCAGAAAATAATTACCCCTCCCCATATATTGAGAAATTATTTAGGCAAGTGCCAAAAACGAAGCAAGAAATAAAAAACTTCAAATTCACCAGCAAAATTACGTACGACAAAGAACTTTTCAAAAAACTGAAGATCAGAGCAAAATATAATATCAGGCTTGCTTCCAGATCTAAATAACAAATTAAAGAAATTCCTGCCAGCTTTAAAGCAGAAAGAAGTGGACATCCAATTGCAAAAAGGAGTAATATATTGCATCGACTGTAACTGCAGACTCAACTATATAGGAGAAATAGGGAGGAGTATTAAAGTCCGGATGAAAGAACACCAAGCAGCTATTAAGAACATTGGTAACAAAACAGGGCTAGACAGACATATATACAAAGCAAGTGGACACTCCATAAATTGGGACTCAGTAAGAATAACCATCCACCAGTCAAACTTAGTAAAAAGGAAACTAGAAGAAGGGATCGAAATAGTAAGAAGTACCAGAATTAACGATAATTGCGGTTGGACACTTCCGACTGAGTGGCAGCAACTACTCCAGTGACGTATTCCTGATGACAAAATAGGCTTTAGTTCGAAAATTTGACCACCAACTTTTTTGAATAACCTCAATAAGACCCGTAAGAAAGTTAATCCACAGTACACTATGAATAGGGGTGCCATAAATTCATTTACAACTAGGAGTTATTTTTATGTTTTCTGATACAACAAGCTAGGCAATTCAATTTATTCTGATTGTCACAGTAAGAATCCATTAGGAATCAGTTCAGTACAAAACAAATCCCTTTTACAATTAAAATTAATTTTAAAGAATTGCCAATGTAGGAAGTATCTAAAATCATCTAAAAGGACAAACTTATTCAGTTAATTTCTTCAAAATCCAGTGTATTAAGCTTCTAAGAGATTGCCATATTGTTCGCAAAGTTGAAATAAATGCACTTTAACATTATGAATGAATTATATATACTTCATAATACCAATGAATGAAAAATATACACTTACCTTTTAATGCACAGATATAGCAGCAGAACTCTTCACGGAATCACACAAAATGATATAAACTTCATGGTGCATGCTAACCCACAAAGCCGCCCCGGTGGCGCAGTGGTCTAAGGCGCTGGCCTCTGATCATTCGTCCGTCTGGGGTCCGGGTTCGAATCCCGGTGAGGCATGGATGTTGTGTTTGTCTTACGGCACTGGCTCTCTCCCTTCCCTGGAACCAGTGACCCTAAATTAGGGACGGGCGACTGCTTATAGCCCATTGAGTTGCTCACGGTGGTCGTTAAACCTCCAATCAAAAAAAAAAAAAAAACCCACAAAGCTTTGTTTCAATGTAACTAATGAATGGCACTGATATCATCTATATCAAGTTTTATGCAAGAACTTTTTTTAGTGTCAAATAACATTTAACTCAGAAAGTGTTCACTGGCTATTTTGAATCAGAAATAAATTTAGTAACGTAGCACAGACTTTTCAATCAATTTTGTGAAAGGAATAAGAAAGCATGACATAAATCACAGAAAAAAAAATATTCATATGAGCTTATCAGTGTTCATATACACTGATAAGCTAATTATGAAACAACTCAAAATAACAAATTTGCCCTGTGACGAAACATATACCTTTATATATATCATTCACGCATGTTGCGTCATTTTTTGTGTTTAATAATTAAAATTAAAGTGTAAGCAACTGTAATACTCAAGAGTTTATATGACACCTGAAAATGGAATACATATTGCTAACCAGAAATTTGAATCAATACTACTGCTGAAAAAGGCTTATTAATTATTGCTTCCACGTAATTCTGTAACATCAATTTAAAAAAAAAAGCAAACGTTAGTCTCACATTACTACTTTATGTTCATATGTGTACACGCACATATGTATGAGCTGGGGCACATATATTTCACAAATTACACGTAATATAATACCTTGTTTTCAGTAAGCTAAGAAGCTCGATATTTAAAAAATTAGCACATCATGTTAAAACAAGTTTCAAAAATGAATAAATCAAACAAAAAATTGTTTTCACTAAATTAATTTTAAGCTCCCTATTTTTAAGTTCTTAGCAGGTTTTTAAAACAATATAAAAACTGCTGCTCACCAATTATAACCTCTAGATGTTAAAAACTTACAGGCGACTTTTTTTAATTAAATCATTTAAAACTATTTTTATTTTATTTTTCAAACTCGTGCTTTGTTAAGAACATGCCTTTTGATACGGTCTCAAATTACAACAGGGCTACAAATGCCAAACACATGGGAACAAGTTTATTACACCAAATTAATGTAAATATACATAAAAGGAAATATAGGTCTGGCTAATCCTCGACCTTTATTCATCAAATTTTGGGAACGAAATGAAAGCACAGATGTATCCAACAATTCTCCATAGCAACAGAGATGTTTCCAAGTCAATGAAGCCATGTTACAAATAAGCCTTCACTTTTTGATGTGATGATCGGTATACATACTTTAAATTAACATGTTACGAACAAAAAAATATAACACAAAACAGATGATAAACTAAATGGGTATGAAAAAACAACTCACAATGGATCGTTTTCTATACATTGCATACGTTTTGGCGCTGAAATCTGTCAGGAAAGAACATGACCCGCTCAGGACAGAACATATATCCTAATAGCAACCCTTTTTTATTCAGTGGCCACTTATTAGCCTTTTATGTCTAACACAATCGAAATACGATATTTAACTGCAATAAATCTTGACTCTGAGTTAATATGAAGCTTATGGTTCAAACAAATAGCAATAATTTCGGCTGAATATCAAAATCTGTTAACGATAGGCACGATTAATTTGATACTCTGCCTCAAATGTGCAAGGCTGGCAGTGTGGTGAAGGCATGATCCACGTTAGAAAATAATCAAAATAATGCGGTTTGCACAACAGGTTAATATTTTTAAACACCACATAAAATATTGTAAGCTACTGCGTGATCTTATTTAACTACACAAACGGGGTAGATGTACCGGTATCTTAAATACCTGGATGTTGTGTGCACAATAATAAATGGCAATCAACCCTGTAATATAATATCTGTGTACAACAAAACAACACACAACGATTGCTATAATTACAGGGCACTTACCCAAAGACAGCTACATCAAAAACAATTACTAATAACAAAACGAGAGTAATGAACGGAATCGACCTCAGCTCTACAAACGCGACGACCATTGCATTGTTGCATGCAGACATACCGACAACAAAATGCCACAAGTCATCTTTCCAAATGTTCACACCAAGACAACACATCACAGAAAACAAAGATGCACAACAGAAATATATACTAACCAATGACTTTCTCCTCGTTAGTGCAAACGAAACACACAATTAATCAACTGATATAAAAACGTTTTGGGTTACGAAAATTAAGTGCAGGGCACGAATCGCACACCAGAAGGAAGAGCCAAAAACCGACGCGCCACAACAGTCAACAGTATCCCGACAAGCCTTAGTCGTTCGTCAGCAGACTACAGGAAGGCGCATTTGGTTGGCTGACTACTCAGGAAAGCAGACGCTTTGGCAGCCCGAGGCGCCGGCGAACGTACTCCCTCAATCGCCGAAAAAAAAAAATAATAATAATAAATAAACAAATAAAATAAGGGGTGGGCAGAGGGATCGAGACTCCCTGTGAAGGAATTGGAATGGTGGGGGGTATTGAAAGATTTGTTGAGGAACAATGCCGAATGGTTAGCAACGCTATGCAACGACCGAACGATGAAACGGAAATTAAGTTCAGGTGAAACATTCCCCAATTTTTTTTTTTTTTTTTGATTGCAGGTTTAATGACCACCGTGAGCAACTCAGTGGGCTATAAGCAGTCGCCCGTCCCTAATTTAGGGTCACTGGTTTCAGGGAAGACAGAGAGCCAGTGCCGTAAGACAAATACAACATTCATGCCTCACCGGGATACGAACCCGGACCCCATCGGAACGAATGATCAGATGCCATCGCTTAGACCACTGCGCCCCCAAATTTCCAAACATAACATAATTGCATACACAAAAAGTCGATCAAATAACCGGTATTCAGTGGGATTCCTTTACCACCAGTCAGAGGAATTTTGGAAATGTGATGCTTGCCATTAAGTGGTTAGAAAGACTTGTAAAGCATATACAGGGGCGTGTTTAGATGAGAGGAGGCTAAGGGAGGAGGGGGGGGGGGAGGCTTGCCCCCGAAAGTGTTTCATTTTTTTATGTTTTTTGGTTAAAATGCGATTTCCATTAGAAAAAAATGCCTTACTTTAATAAAAATGCATCATCTCATATTAGAAAAATATGCTATATTTTTTCTTCTAATTTTCATTCACTTTTATTTTGTTCTGGTGGATTTCAAAAACTTCCATTTTTCGTCGTCCCCTCCCACCGAAAAAAATTCCATATACGCTCCTGGCATATCGTCATGTCATCATCATCGTCAACCATTATCAATCCACTGCTGGACGAAGGTCTCCCCAAGTTTCCTCCACAACGGTCTGTCTTGTGCCAGTCTCCTCCATGTCACCCCTGCATACTTTCGAATTTCATCCACCCACCTCCCATGTGGTCTTCTTCTGGGTCTTTTCCTGTCCCTTGGAATCCAATCGTCATGTATCTGAGCATAAATAAAATTCGCGAATGAAACAAATCTGCACAAAAAATTTAGCATCATTTTTTTTTTTTTGAGATTTAATGACCCCCGTGAGTGCCGCCCCGGTGGCGTAGTGGTCTAAGGCGTTGGCCTCTGATCATTCGTCCGTAAGGGGTCCGGGTTCGAATCCCGGTGAGGCATGGATGTTGTGTTTGTCTTACGGCACTGGCTCTCTCCCTTCCCTGGAACCAGTGACCCTAAATTAGGGACGGGCGACTGCTTATAGCCCATTGAGTTGCTCACGGTGGTCGTTAAACCTCCAATCAAAAAAAAAAAAACCCGTGAGCAACTCAATGGACTATAAGTAGTCGCCCGTCCCTAATTTAGGGTTGGTGGCACAGTGGTCTAAGCGATAGCATCTGATCATTCGTCTGAAAGGGGTCTGGGTTCGAATCCCGGTGAGGCATGGATGTTGTGTTTGTCTTACGGCACTGGTTCTCTCCCTTCCCTGGAACCAGTGACCCTAAATTAGGGACGGGCGACTGCTTATACCCCATTGAGTTGCTCACGGTGGTCGTTAAACCTCCAATAAAAAAATAAAGAAAGATTCGAACCCGGACACCTCTCAGACGAATGATCAGAGGCCATTACTCAGACAACTGCGCCACAGGGGCGGCAGCATAAAATACAAAACCAAAGAGGTTCGGAAGATAAAGGAATCGCAATATTTGTTTCTTTCTCCCTCCCCTTCCCTCTTTTGAACATACGTGACTGATAATTCAATAAAAAATATATATATATATATATATATATGCCGCCCCGGTGGCGCAGTGGTCTAAGCGATGGCCTCTGATCATTCGTCCGAAAGGGTCCGGGTTCGAATCCCGGTCAGGCATGGATGTTGTGTTTGTCTTACGGCACTGGCTCTCTCCATTCCCTGGAACCAGTGTCCCTAAATTAGGGACGGGCGACTGCTTGTAGCCCATTGAGTTGCTCGCGGTGGTCGTTAAACCTCCAATAAAAAAAAATGTCTAACATAAAATGCCAACGTAAAATATGCAGTCACTAAATCGGACGAGCAAATTGCAAAACTGAGCTTTTTAAAGTACAAGAATTTAGGAAAAAATAAAGCACAAGGAAAAAAATTCAAAAAATAGATCCTGTGTGCAACCAACCAATGGAAGCCGCCGCGATGGCGCAGTGGTCTAAGTGATGGCTTATGACCATTCGTCCGCGATGGGTCCGGGTTCGATTCCCAGTGAGACATGGATGTTGTATTTGTCTTACGGCACTGGCTCTCTCCCTTCCCGGGAACCATTGGGCCTAAATTAGGGACGGGCGACTGTTTATAGCCCACTGACTTGCTCACGGTGGTTGTTAAAATCCGAATGAAAAAAAAATCGGAAAATACAGATTGCTTAAAAAAGCTTGTCTTTCGGCTGCTGGGGGGGGGAGTGTTAAGAGCAAAGTGAAAAATGTAAGCAAGAAATATGAAACCAAGAAGTCCGTTGAGGCATCTCAAAAGTCTTTTTTTTTTTATTCTACAACAAGCAGTGCTTTTTTCATCGTTTCACAATTCTTTGACCGCCGTGGTGGCGTAGTGGTCTGAGCGATGGCCTCTGATCATTCGTCCAAAACGGGTCCGGGTTCGATTCCCGCGAGGCATGGATGTTGTGTTTGTCTTACGGCACTGACTCTCTCCCTTCCCTGGAACCAGTGACCCTAAATTAGGGACGGGCGACTGCTTATAGCCCATTGAGTTGCTCACGGTGGTCTTTTTTTTTTTTTGATTGGAGGTTTAACGACCACCGTGAGCAACTCAATGGGCTATAAGCAGTCGCCCGTCCCTAATTTAGGGTCACTGGTTCCAGGGAAGGGAGAGAGCCAGTGCCGTAAGACAAACACAACATCCATGCCTCACCGGGATTCGAACCCGGACCCCGTTCGAACGAATGATCAGAGGCCATCGCTTAGACCACTACGCCACCGGGGCGGCGATTGGAATTTTAACGACCACCATGAGCAACTCAGTGGGCTATAAGCGGTCGTCCGTCCCTGATTTAGGGCCACTGGTTCCAGGGCAGGGTGAGAGACAATGCCACAAGGCAAACACAAAATCCATCATGAAAGAAATACGGGATTACCCCATATAATACAAATTTTGAAGATGACAATCCGATTTTTGGTGTAAATGTGACAATGATGGTAAGTCAAATAATATCCGAAAACTTGAAAATTTCATCATCCTGAAGCGGGACTCAAACCCGCGTCTCCCAGATAGCATACCCGGGCGCTAACCACTACGCCACCCAGAACGACCAAGTCTCACGTTTCCGATTAATTTGAATATAACCATATGCCATACCGGGATTATTTATTTTTTGATTGATGGTTTAACGACCACCCTGAGCAATCAGTAGGCTATAAGCAGTCGCACGTCCCTAATTTAGGGCTACTGGTTCCAGGGAAGGGAGAGGGCCAGCGCCGTAAGACAAACACAACATCCCTGCCTCGTAGGGATTCGAACCCGGACCCATCTAGGACGAATGATGCCGCCCCGGTGGCGCAGTGGTCTAAGGCGTTGGCCTCTGATCATTCGTCCGAAGGGGTCCGGGTTCGAATCCCGCTGTGGCATGGATGTTGTGTTTGTCTTACGGCACTGGCTCTCTCCTTCCCTGGAACCAGTGACCCTAAATTAGGGACGGGCGACTGCTTATATCCCATTGAGTTGCTCACGGTGGTCGTTAAACCTCCAATCGAAAAAAAAAAAAAAAGGACGAATGATCAGAAGCCATCGCTTAAATCACTAAGGCGGCGATGAAAGATCATAAAGATCCAATCGAGATAAAACAGAGCCGGGTGGCGCAGTGGTCTGAGGCGCTGGCCTCTGATCATTCGTCCGTAAGGGGTCCGGGTTCGAATCCCGGTCAGGCATGGATGTTGTGTTTGTCTTACGGCACTGGCTCTCTCCCTTCCCTGGAACCAGTGACCCTAAATTAGGGACGGGCGACTGCTTATAGCCCATTGAGTTGCTCACGGTGGTCGTTAAACCTCCAATCAAAAAAAAAAAAAACCTCAAATAATAAAAAAAAAAACAGAAGTACAAATTTTAACATATATAAGCCTTTATAAAATTAAGAATAAAATTCATAAACACAGCCGTACAGTAATTTCCAAAAATCGTGTACAATTTTCTTTAAAACTGTAGCTCTCTCAAAACAAAATATGTCCCCGACAATGAGAAAAAAAGAAAAAAATTATTTTGCATTAATGCAGAGTGTCAAAAAGAAATTTGGAATTAATTTTTAAAGTTATTTATTTTTATATATTTTTTAATTGAAAAACAAGTTTTCGAAATTAGAATTTACAAGGTTAAAAGGACCGACACTGTGTACAACAGAGTGAGTCTAATCAAGGCAATGACTTTAGAGAAACGAGTTCCGTGTTTTAGAGACGTCATGAAGAAACCAAGGTTTCCGATTGGTTTCCAACGCTGTCGTGTGTGATGTCAAACACGACGCCAAAGTATCGGTCTCTGTAATACGGAAGTCACGTCATAAACAAGGGGAGCCCATCTCTCTAATGTCATGACCTTGGTCGTATCCAGTTAGAAGGTAATAGAAACAGATACTACTACCAAACGAGTGACGTCACAAGTCCCAGCATAGCTAACACAGGACAAAGGGAAGGCAATAACAGCCGCCCCGGTGGCGCAGTGATCAAAGCGATGGCTTATGAACATTCGTCCGTGAAGGGCTCGGGTTCGAATTCCGTGAGGCATTGATGTTGTGTTTGTCTTACGGCACTGGCTCTCCCTTCCCTGGAACCAGTCGCCCTAAATTATTTTTTATTGGATTTTTAACGACCACCGTGAGCAACTCAATGGGCTAGAAGCAGTCGCCCGTCCCTAATTTAGGGTCACTGGTTCCAGGGAAGGGAAAGAGCCAGTGCCGTAAGACAAACACAACATCCATGCTTCACCGGGATTCGAACACGGACCCCGTTCGGATGAATGATCAGAGGCCATTGCTTAGACCACTGCGCCACCGGGGCGGCTCGCCCTAAATTAGGGACGGGGGACTGTTTATAGCCCATTGAGTTGCTCACGGTGGTCTTTTTTTTTTTTTTTGATTGGAGGTTTAACGACCACCGTGAGCAACTCAATGGGCTATAAGCAGTCGCCCGTCCCTAATTTAGGGTCACTGGTTCCAGGGAAGGGAGAGAGCCAGTGCCGTAAGACAAACACAACATCCATGCCTCACCGGGATTCGAACCCGGACCCCTTTCGGACGAATGATCAGAGGCCATCGCTTAGACCACTACGCCACCGGGGCGGCCTCTCACGGTGGTCGTTAAACCTCCAATCAAAAAAAAAATTAGTAAGAACAGAAATAAAAAAAAAATGTCACAGCCACTATACAATCATTTTTAAGATCAGAAAACCAATTTAAAAAACACTCTTTTCTACAGAATAACTCCCACCTGGGGGTCAATGGACTCAGTGTTGGCCTCTAGATTTCTCTTCCACGAGAGTTCGGGTTCGAACCACGGTGATGGTGCATTTTTTTTTTGATTGGAGGTTTAACGACCACCGTGAGCAACTCAATGGCCTATAAGCAGTCGCCCGTCCCTAATTTAGGGTCACTAGTTCCAGCAAAGGGAGAGAGCCAGTGCCGTAAGACAAACACAACATCCATGCCTGACCGGGATTCGAACCCGGACCCCTTACGGACGAATGATCAGAGGCCAGCGCCTTAGAACACTGCGCCACCGGGGCGGCCGGGTGATGCATGGATGGTTGCTGTGCTTGTCTTACGTCACTAGCTCTCTCTCACTTCCCTGGAACCAATGGCCTTAAATTTGGTATTTCCAAATTTGGTATTGGTGGCGCAGTGGTCTAAGCGATGGCTTCTGATCATTCATGCCGCCCCGGTGGCGCAGAGGTCTAAGCGATGGCCTCTGATCATTCGTCCGAACGGGGTCCAGGTTCGAATCCCGGTGAGGCATGGATGTTGTGTTTGTCTTACGGCACTGGCTCTCTCCCTTCCCTGGAACCAGTGACCCTAAATTAGGGACGGGCGACTGCTTATAGCCCATTGAGTTGCTCATGGTGGTCGTTAAACCACCAATCAAAAAAAAAATTTTTTAAATCATTCGTCCGAAAGGGGTCCGGGTTCGAATCCCAGCGAGGCATAGATGTTGTGTTTGTTTGACGGCACTGGCTCTCTCCCTTCCCTGGAACCAGTGACCCTAAATCAGGGACGGGCGACTGCTTATAACCCATTGAGGGGCTCACGGTGGTCGTTAAACCTCCAATCAAAAAAAAAGTTGGGGACTGGTGACGGCTTATACTAATCGAGTTGCTCACGGTAGTCGTTAAACCTCCAATATTAAAAAAAAAGCAGAATATCTTTAAGTAATTGCCATTAGCCGCCCCGGTAACGCAGTGGTCTAAGCGCTAGCTTACGACCATTCCGCGAAGGGCCCAGGTTCGAATCCCGGTAGAGCATGGATGTTGTGTTTTACTTATGGAACTGGCTTTCTCCCTTCCCTGGAACCAGTGACCCTAATTATACATATATTTTTTTGAGTGGAGGTTTAACTACTACCGTGAGCAACTCAATGGGCTATAAGCATTCGTCCGTCCCTAATTTAGGGTCACTGGTTCTAGGGAAGGCAGAGAGCCAGTGCCGTAAGACAAACACAACATCCATTCCTCACCGGGATTTGAACCTGGATCCCCTTCAGACGAATGATCAGAGGCCGTCGCCTTAGACTACTGCGCGGCCCGCTGAAATTAAAATTCAGTCTGATCCAACCTCCTATGCAAATGATCTCTGTTTCAAGCATCGCTGGCTAACGCGGTTTAAAATATTACACATATATTTTTTCCCGCCAAATTATCTAGAGAATATTATTTTTTTTTTTGATTGGAGGTTTAACGACCACCGTGAGCACCTCAATGGGCTATAAGCAGTCGCCCGTCGCTTATTTTGGGTCACTGGTTCCAGGGAAGGAGAGAGCCAGTGCCGTAAGACAAACACAACATCCATGCCTCACCGGGATTCGAACTCTGACCCCGTTCGGACGAATGATCAGAGGCCATCGCTTAGACCACTGAGCCACCGGGGCGGCATCTAAAGATTAAAACACTCCATTTTTAGTGCAAAGAAACTCTCATGCAACTGTTTTCGGCCTGCCCAGTAGCGCAGTGGTCTAAGCGCTGGCTTGTGACTATTCGTCCGACATGGCTCTGTGCTCGAATCCCAGTGAGGCATGGATGTTGTGTTTGTCTTACGGCACTGGCTCTCTTCCTTTCCTGGAGCCAGTAACCCTAAATTAGAGACGGGCGACTGCTTATAGCCCATCGAGTTGCTCACAGTGGTCGTTAACCTCCTAAACAAAAAAACTATGTTTAATCTCATGTCTTGTGATTTCATCAGGGACTCAGCCGCCCCGCGGGGGCAGTGATCTAAGTTCTGACTTATGACCATTCGTCCCAGAAGGGTCCGAGTTCGAATGACGTAAGGCATGGATCTTGTGTTTGACTTACGGCACTGACTCTCTCCCTTCCCTGGAACCAGCGATCCTAAATTAGGGATGGGCGACAACTCAGTGGGCTATAGGCGGTCGCCCGTCCCTAATTTAGGGACACTGGCTCCAGGAAAGGGAGAGAGTCAGTGCCGTAAGGCAAACACAAAGTCCATGCCTCACTGGATTCGAGCCTGGACAATCTCGAACGAATGATCAGAAGTCATCGCTTAGAGAACTGCGCCACAGGGGCAGTTCTCTAAGCTAAGCGATTTTTGATATACTGCCCTGGATTTCATAAAAAATACCCTAGCCAAATCTGTTATACAAGATGATCTTAATCCCGATTGGAGTAAAGTAAGAATAATTAATACTCCTAGTAAACCTGGTGATCTTTTAATTGCAGAAAGTTTATATATAGAGGCTTCCGGTGAGCAATGTTGTAATGAACATATGCCCCCTATGAGTTGCATAACGTTTGGAAATCACTTATTAAAACAGTAAATTATAAATTGTTATATAAACTTAAAATTGAATGTTCACCCCACCCTACACCATTTACTTCTATAATGTATTTCCATGATTTCTTCACAGACCATTGGGCCAACAGTATACGCAATATTTTGGCGCATGTATATTACTATTGGCTAATAACTTACCATGCTTCCCACAATGCAGTGATCTATATTATATATAGATTGAATGTGTCTCTATTTATTACATCTGAAGAAGAGGCAGCCGCTGCCTCGAAGTGCTCATGGTTTTTAATTGTATATATTTCTCATCTTTTAATCATTAAATCGTGTTAAAGACGGAAAACTTTCATCGTTTCAGTAATTAAATTCCTTTAGAGTGGAACAAGGGGTTTTGCCCCCCTCTAAATACGCCCCTAAAAAAGTGTCTTTTTTATATTTCTACTAAATACACCCCCCGAAAAAGTTTCTGCCGCCCCGGTTGCGCAGTGGTCTAAGCGATGGCCATGCATTCTATGACGAAAAGTGCTTGTTTCGTCGTAACTTGCGACCATGCATTCTATGACGAAGAGTGCTTGTTTCGGTGTGTTCTATCACCCCTTAAGGTGTGTTCCATTAGTTTTGAAACACCCTGTATATCAGGTAACCACAAAAGTATTTGCCGTTTTTCGAGGGAGCAAAAGAAATACCTTGTAATGACTGAATTTGCGGAGACATGGCGTTCCGCCCGCGGTATATGGTCAGTTGAAATCCCGAGATGCCCTGCGCATGAATCAGATGAGTAAACAGTTTGATAGTGGCATGACCTGCGGTTACAGTGGCGGCATCAGTGGACATTATTCGTGAGTGTTTGTTATACGAATTAAAGCTTTGTTCATTAGCAGCAAAAACGACTCGCCGCCCCAGTGGCGCAGTGGTCTAAGGCGTTGGCCTCTGATCATTCGTCCGTAAGGGGTCCGGGTTCGAATCCCGGTCAGGCATGGATGTTGTGTTTGTCTTACGGCACTGGCTCTCTCCCTTCCCTGGAACCAGTGACCCTAAATTAGGGACGGGCGACTGCTTATAGCCCATTGAGTTGCTCACGGTGGTCGTTAAACCTCCAATCAAAAAAAAACGACTCGTTGCATTTGCTTAGCATTTGGAGGAGATGCTAAGCAAATGCGACGAGTCATTTCTGCTGCAAATGAAGGAGCGCACAACTCGGAATTGATTTCAAAAATTCACAGACGGAAATGAATCCCTTCAAGGAAAGCCCCGGAGTGGTCGCCCTGTCAGCCTTGAGCCAGAAGCCCTGAAAGTTGCTATTGAGCAGGAGAGTAGCCAAATATGCCAGAAACTAGCCAGTCATTTGGTGTTAGTGTTGAAGCCGTGCGAAGACATCTGCATGCAATAAGTAAGGCATACAAATTGTCTATGTGGGTTCTCCACGAACTGTCTGCAGTGAACAAACAGCAACGTGTTTCAGTTTGACTTGTATTGCTGTCTCGCTATGACAAGGAACCATTTTTAGATAGGGTACTCACATATGATGAGAAGTTGGTCCAGTACAGTACCAAATGAAGTTCCAGAAATTGGTTGTCCACCAGTGACTCAATTCCTTACACATCGAAGCCAACACTGCATCCGCGTAAAGTTGCGCTGTATGTATGGTGGACAGCACGTGGTGCTGCTCATTATTAACTCTTGCAACGCGGCCAAACGATCACTGCTGCAGTGTACTGTGAACAACTGAAACGTGTGCTAAGGACCTGAAAAAGAAGGAAGCAGCCCTGGTCAACAGAAAAGGATTTCTGCTCCTTCAGGAGAACGCTCGTGCCCACTCCGCTTCATTGGCCAGAAACACTATCGCAGAACTTGGATGGGAGCTTTCATGTCCTCCAGCTTACTCACCAGATATCTCTGCTTCAGACTATCACTTATTTCTTTCACTCTACAATCATTTGCGTAGACACGACTTCTCCGACTTTGATGAGTTGCCCTCTCATGACCTGGCATTTTATCGCAGGGGCATATAGTACCTCTGACAAAAAATATGGAATCACTGTCACATGAACATGGAGGCTCATAGTAGAGGTTGTGTCGAAACGGCACAAAGGCAGTATGCGAAACTAAAACAGTTTAATGAAAGCTGCACATCTAAGCTACAGACAGCAGGACTCATAAAGGAACGTACAATATCTGACTGAAAACAAAAATTTGGACAGCGGGTGGCCTAGTGGTCAACACTCGTGCCTGTCACGGAGATAACCTCAGGTTCGATCCCAGGCAGGTACGAACGCTCAAACCAGTGAATATCCGCCGTGCTTCGGATGGGCACGTTAAGCCGTCGGACCCCGGGTACTGGCCACCCGGTAATAAGTAAGGGCGTCTTCCTTCCCCTTTCTACCTCTCTTCCGTGCCACTTTCCTATCGAGCACTCTAGCCCAAATCTCCTAGCTTCCTCTTTCTAAGGGTTGTTTAAGACCTGGGGTCAGACACTCCCTTTCTAAAATCCCCTACATATGATCTGATCTTATGTGACCGAAATACATAATGATGTGTAACACACTTGTGGGAAATAATTACAGACCCACTGACACCAGAGAAAAATAACATGGAATCAGTCTATATATAACATGGAATCAGTCTATATTTATCCATTTTAACACTTTGTAACTCCTCCACAAGCTTTGATGACAGCCTGGATCCTTTGAGGCATAGATGCCACTAATGAAAAACAATAGTCACTATCAAGCTCTTTCCAACATTTCCGAGTAGCAATCATCAAATTAGCTTTACAACATGGATATTTCGCCTGGACCAGTTTCTTTAATTTTCACCACATATTCTCAGTAGGATTTAGATCCGGACTGTTTGCTGGCCATGTCATTGTATTTATATGTCGTTTCTGAAGAAATTGCTGCACACTGTTGTGGGCAGCAATCCCTTCAGGAACGAGACATCAGACCTCATCATCGCCAAAACCATTTTCAAGTGATGGAATAAGAAAGTTCCCTAAAATGTCAATGCATACCTGCGCATTGAATGTTCCTGTGATGATTGTTATCTCAGCTGGTCTTTCACTGGACATGCAATCTCATATCATGAGTGTCTGGAGTCAGGAAAACAGGAAAACAGTGGATAACTTCACTGTTTTCCTGATGCAGTTATCCATATAAGTTACATTTGCGCGTCGACAGACAAACATTCCAGCATAATCTCCGTGACCACTGTACATCCGTGATTCATCACTGAATATCAATTTCAACCAATCATGTTCAGACCATGATTGTTTTCCTTTATCCCACAGCAAAAGTCTTTTCTTTTGGTTAGTTTTCAAAACTGGCTCCGCCGCCCCGGTGGCGCAGTAGTCTAAGGCGCTGGCCTCTGATCATTCGTCGGTAAGGGGTCCGGGTTCGAATCCCGGTCGGGCATGGATGTTGTGTTTGTCTTACGGCACTGGCTCTCTCCCTTCCCTGGAACCAGTGACCCTAAATTAGGGACGGGCGACTGCTTATTGCTTATTGAGTTGCTCACGGTGGTCGTTAAACCTCCAATCCAAAAAAAAAAAAAAAACTGGCTCCTGTTTTGCTTTTCTGTAAGAAAATCCTATCTCCATCAAACGGTTTTGTACTGTTCTGTCACAGGCATCAACTCAAACTTCGTCTTCATTTGTGTTGTTTTTATACTTATGGTTTTGAAAACATTTATTTTAATTTCATGTTTTCCTTGGGCAACCGGTATATTTCCTTCTCATGAGTGTCCTGTTCTGTTTATACTTTCACCAAATTTTCCGAGACTGCCGACTGCAAACAACCAACATACACTGACGGAAAAAAATTCCAACACCACGAAAAAATAGTTGTAGAGGAATGAAATGGCGGCAATACATTTGTATAGGTAACATATTTAATCGATTAAGGTTTCAAGATCACAGCTTAATGTAAGCGCGAGAAGAGCCATTTTAAATGTGAAATGCTGGTACATTAATAACCGGTGTAACCGCCAGAATGTTGAATGCAAGCACGCAAACGTTCATGCATTGTGTCGTACAGGTGCTGGATGTCAGTTTGTGGGATGGAGTTCTATGCCTGTTGAACTTGGTCGGTCAATACAGGGACGGTTAATGCTGGTTGGGGGTAACGCTGGAGTTGTCGTCCAATGATGTCCCATACGTGCTCGCTTGGAGAAAGATCTGGTGATCTAGCAGGCCACGGCAACATGTCGACACTCTGTAGAGCATGTTGGGTTACAACAGCGGTATGCGGGCGAGCGTTATCCCTGTTGGAAAACACCCCTGGAATGCTGTTCATGAATGGCAGCACAACAGGTTGAATCACCAGACCGACGTACAACTGTGCCGTCAGGGTGCGTGGGATAACCACGAGAGTGCTCCTGCTGTAATAGGAAATAGCTACCCAGACCATAACTCCAGGTGTAGGTCCAGTGTGTCTCGGCCGCAGACAGGTTGGTTGTAGGAGCTCACCTGGCCTCCTAACCAACACACGGCCATCACTGTCACCTAGGCAGAACCGGCTTTCATCAGAAAACACAACAGATCTCCACTCCCGCCTCCAATGAGCTCTAGCTTGACACCACTGACGTCGTAAACGGCAGTGGTTTGGAGTAAGTGGAATGCACGCTACAGGACGTCTGGCTCGGAGCTTTCCTTCAAGTAACCAATTTGTAACAGTTCGTTGTGTCACTGTGGTGGCAACTGCAGCTCGAATTGCTGCCGCAGACGCAGTACGATGCGCCACGGCCATACGACGTACACGGCGGTCTTCCCTCTCAGTAGTGCCACGTGGCCTGCCGGAACCCGGTCTTCTTGAGGCAGTACCTTCCCTTGACCACCGCTGCCAACAATCATGCACAGTGGCTACATTCCTGCCAAGTCGTTCTGCAATATTGCGGAAAGAAAATCCACCTCCTCGTAGCCCTATTACACGACCTCGTTCAAACTCCGTGAGCTGTTGATAATGGCTTCTTCGTCTTCTTAAAGGCATTCTTGACTAACATCAACACACTACGTCAAATCTCAACGATAACTAACGCTCACGAACGTTACAGCGCGTATTTACAGCAAACCTGCTTTGCATGTTCTGAGGGGCGCTACTAGCGCCACATGTATGCGCCAAGCGCGAAATTTGCATAGACGTCATCTTACAGATGTACTCTCACCGCCTACCAACTGTCGTTTATCTAACACAACCCCTTCTTGGTGTTGGGATGTTTTTCCGTCAGTGTATTTTGCCACGTCTCCTGTCGATATTAATTCTTAAAGACGCTTAACAATTCTGTCCCTCGTTTCCATTGATAATTCTCTCCTAGGAGCCGAGCTGTTACTGCAGCAAGAGTGTGATACTGCAGACTCAGAGTCGCAACTACTCCTTTTTATCGCCACACTTACTTGCATATTCCGAATGCGTGCTATTGCCAGATTCCGTTTGCAACTTATCGTTGATTCTATAACATTCTCGTCTGATGTCAATGGGTCTATAATTAATTCCCTCAAGTCTGTTACACATCATTATGTATTTCAGTCAGATATTGTACGTTCTTTTATGAGCCCTGCTGTCTGTAGCTTAGATGTGCAACTTTCATTAAACTATGTTTTCGTCCGCCTGCTTCATTTGTGTAGTTTCTACATACTCCCTACTACGCGACTCCATGTTCATGTGGCGGTGATTACATAAATTTTGCCAGACGTCGTATAAGTTGTTAGCACGTTGGCAGAACGTTGTTGAAGTCCATGGTAATTACACTCACTGACATTGAAATTTGCGCACCTAGAAGAAAACATGATATAACCGCGAAGCCTTGCAAATAGCTAGAGTGCGTGCTGGTATGCAAATGACTCACGTTTGGTGCAAGTGCGCATGATCGCAAGCATGGGTCGGCAGCCTTATGAACCGATGTGTAGTCGATGCCTCATAAAAGCGAAAAGCACCGGCCAACGCAAGCAAGAGTACAGAGTGACAAGAATGCCGAGTAGACGCCAGAGACGTCGATTTACGCAACTTAAGGTCTTTGAGAGAGGCTTGATCATGGGGCTGAAAACCGCATGTTAGTCGGGGCGCCGTATAGCCCAGCACGTCGATCGTTCTGACCATACCGTCCTACTGTGTTGGGAGCCGTGGACACGTGACGGTACTGCCACACTGTGGAGCGGCTCCGGACGGACCAGGAGTACCACTGGTAGATATGATCGACGGATCATGCGCCAGGCACGAACGCATCCCACGGTGACCCGGTCCACTATACAGGCAGATGTAGCGGCTCCTGTGTGCCCACGAACCATTTCCCGACGCATCGCGGAAGTAAATCTGCGATCCTAACGCACTTTACGCATGCTGCCATTAACACAGGAACATTGCCGGCTCCGTGTGCAGTGGTGCCAGGTCAAGGCCACGTGGAACGCCACAGAATGGCGACGTGTGTTTAGCGATGAGTGCCGCTTCGTTTTGGGGACAGATGATCCTCGTGTCCGAGTGTGGAAGTCACCGGGTCAACGGCGCAATCCCAACCTCGCTATCGAGAGCCACACCTCCCCCACTACAGGTATTATAGTCTGGGGAGCCATAGCCTACCATCTCTAGCAGTGGCACGTGGATCACTGACAGGCCAGTGGTATGTGGATGAGATCCTAAAGGCCCCATGTGCTCCCATTCTTGGCCAGGATTCCAGGTGCGATATACCAGCAGGATAATGCCCACCCGTACACGGCTCGGGTTGCCCATGACTGCCTACGTCATGTCCAGACACTTCCATGGCCTTCCCGCTTCCCGGACATGTCCCCTATCGAGCATGTGTGGGATCAGTTGAAACGCCGGCTGCCGCCGTGCCGTACTATCCGGGATTTGGAGCACACCGTCCTACAGGTGTGAGCCAGTCTGCCACAAGACAACATCAGGAGTCTGTTCGCCTCCATGCCAGACCGTATCGCAGCATGTATCGCAGCACGAGGCGGTGTGACGCGCTATTGAAAATGACCGGACTGCGTGCCACAGATCCCTGTCCTGCAGCTCTGTTTTTGCCATCATGTGTATCATTACGTCCATCAAATTTCAGTTCAATCAGATGCTTCCTTCTTGGTGCGCAAATTTCTTTGTCCGTGAGTGTAATTTGCTGAATAAATAGCTTTTCTGCTACGTATGTGTTATACTTTGCCTCGGTCTCCGAAAACGGTAAATACTTTTGTGGTTACCTGATATATTCTGCTAGAATTATGGTAACTTTTGAATTGTGAAAGAACGCTAAAAAAGTTTTCTAATTGTGGATAACTGAAGTGATAAAATTTCGTGTTTATTACCAGAGCCTCATTACATTGATAAATGCCTCTGCCATTACGGGCTCCTCATTGCAGTGACGAATGCCTCTCCCGTACTTCATCAGTGACAAAACGCGTTCCCCGTCATTGCGAACACTATGAAGCTTAATTAATAATGCAGTTTAGATGTCTAACAACATTTGTGTGAAGTTACCTCTCTATTTCTTTTACACTCTTGAGCTACAGACTAATGTTCAGTTTGAAACGAAATGCAGCAGAAACCATGCGTTTGACCAATCAATGAAACCTATTTTCTAGGACCAAGCACTTCCTGTATAAATTCATGTCCAGAACATTACTCGCTCAACTGCAGATCGCGAGAACCGGAATGATACAAAGTGTTTTAATAAAACAGTACCAAGCACTTTCTAAATTCAATGAATTTTATTTAATTTTCGGTGGATTTTGCTTTACGGTAACATTTTCTTCTTGCCCTAAACGTGATCATAAATAAATAATTACTACGTGAAGAAACTTCCAGATACCATACGTCATTACATATGTAATGCACACATGTTTTTTATACATACAGGGCCCGCTTAAAGTTTTATGGAGCCCTAGGCACAGTAAGCGTTGCGGGGCCCCTACAGCAAAATGATAATCCCATTCTCAATAGTACCTCTATATTTTTTCAGGACAGTTTTCTGCTTACTTTTGTTATTATATAATGTTCTATATATTGTTGTCTTATTTACTGAAAATTTAATTACCCTACACTTCTACCTGAGGTTCCGTTATACGACGACTTCGCACGCTTACCTCTTTTTTTTTTTTTGGTCCACGATTACTACTACTTCATCCATGAATATATCTGTCTGGTCTTATGTTAGGACGGTTCTTGGGTTGTTGTTTAAGAATTTTTGAAGTTGGAACTTCATCCTTTTCTGATCCTACTTCTACGAATGGATGGCGGCTTGGTACTACACTTTCCGATGTCTTTTTTGTTTACTCTTTTCAGTTTTCTCTCTGCTAAACCTACGTATACATATTTCACAAGGACTATCGTTGTATTGAGCAATACCCCCTGCTATTCCTATTTTGTTTTCAAACGGGGATTATGGACACCGGCAGAGAAGTTTTTCTATCCTGCGTGTGGTTTTCCCAAGCGTTTTACCCCAACCCCCTTCATAAGCATACCGACGTATGTCGATGCAACCACTTGTTGGTACGTAAGCTACCTGACGAAAACGTTAGTTCGAAATCATATGGTAGTGGAGTAATTCCATGTCAAGTGATCCAACAGAGGTTGCTTGACCATTTTAGAAAAAAATATTTTTTTGTTTGTGGTTACCTATATGAATGTAAATGTAGACTTCAAAAAGAATATTTTTATTTTTTTCGTAATTCCAATGGCGGCCATTTTTGTTTCATGGCGCGCGCTGTTTTTTGCGTTTGCAGGTGTTTACGGTAACTTACATTGCTCAGGACTGGTTTATTCTAGGTTACTGAAACAAACACCATTCTCTTCATAAATAAACAGTCTAAAATTTTGATCCAGTACAAGTCCCATTAATTTTGCTTCCAAATTGGTCAAAATACACTCTGAAATTTGATGTTTAGATTGAATAAATTCAAATTTTTAGAGGGATATTTCTAAAAATTGTCATATTGACGTTCCTTACTTTGTAATATACATTCTCGAAAAACCTAAAAAGTAAAAAATATAACAAAAAAAAATCAAAAGCTTGGGGGGGTGAATACTGGGATTTTGGGGGCCCTAGGCCCGTGCCTTGCGGGCCTAGTCTGTAATCAGGGCCTGTATACATACCGGAAGTGTCTTTGGCGATGTCGCTCTATAGTCCTATGTAGTCTCACTGCTGAAAGTTTTCCCAAAGTTTTGGAAGGTCGATAATTCCAGACAGGTCCCCTCTTGTAATCAGCAGTTGGACGCGCTGAAAGCTAAGTCAATATACAGCGAAACCATGGTCGCCTTGAGAAAAATAATTATTTGTGACAAACCACGTTGTATTATCTTAATATATATATATATATATATATATATATATATATATATATATATATATATATATATAACAGTTAAAAGACTGTAGTCTTTGAGATAAAGTTTCTCATATAATTTGAAATTTTTCTTAAAGCACAAGTCTGCCATCAGAGGACGTAAGTTCACGTTTTCATTTACAGCAATATCTGTGAGACTGAAAATCCGATTGAAAAACTTCTTTCTTCGGCAGATACTACTGTCTTCCATACCGGTTCCACTGACTTTGTAAAGCTTTGATAAATTTAATTCGCGTCAAAACGGATTCAAAAGAGGTGCTCATTACACCCGAAAATTCGGTGTCATCTTTCTTATTTATTCGTCCAATCAGTATACTTCATCTTTCGTCCCCTTTACGCGTCCAATCAGGGTACGCCATCCCATTCGCATTACTATGTTTTCTCAAGAATGTCTCGCTGACGTACTAATATACAGCCTTGTCCAATCAGGGGACTCCATCAGGTTTCTCATTAAGATGCAATAATGTAAATCTGCACAAATACAGGGAAAATATTTTATTACATCTGCTGTTCTTGTGTTTCACGGCCTTTAGAACGAAATTTGATTGGTTTTTATGGTCATTTCCTTTCACTTCAAAACTGTATAGATAATGCTTTTACTTGAATTAAAGTGGGTATGTTCACTTGGCCAAGAGAGAGAAAGATTCATTTAACCGAAGGTTCACATGATCATAACGTACATTTCGCCCATTGGGTACTTCTCTTAAAAGGTCATTTCATGGAAATACCATTTTATCAAAGTGTCACTTTAACAAAAACTTTGTGTTTTTTTGTTTTGTTTTTATTGTATGACATTCTGAAGTAGATGCGCGTTTGGAAATCTGACTATTTATATATAATACATACATGATGATGACATACATACATACATATTCGTATTTTTATACATACATACATACATACATACATACATACATACATACATACATACATACATAGACATACAAAAGGCTGCAGACAACTCAAAGTAGCATGGAGAGGTGCATACTTGGTGTAACCAGGAGAGATAAGAAGAGGAACTCGTGGATCCGAAAAATGACAAGAGTGGAAGACATCATGATCAGAGTAAAATCCCTGAAATGGCAATGGGCTGGACATACTGCCAGAAGGACAGATCATCGATGGACAGCCGAAATTTTAGATTGGATTCCAAGGGACAGGAAAAGACCCAGAAGAAGACCACATGGGAGATGGGTGGATGAAATTCGAAAGTATGCAGGGGTGACATGGAGGAGACTGGCACAAGACAGACCGTTGTGGAGGAAACTTGGGGAGACCTTCGTCCAGCAGTGGATTGATAATGGTTGACAATGATGATGATGACATACATACATACATATTCGTATTTTTACATACATACATACATACATATATATGTACATACATGTACACTATTTTGACAAAAGTCACCGGACACCTGGAAGCGAAACACAACATAGCATTTATTGACCTACATTAGTACGGTGTCGGCCCACCTTTGGCCTACACGTATCTTCACGAGCTCAGTGTTTGAGTGCTTCACGTACGTGTTTTGTGTGTCCCATCATTGTTCTTCTGTGTGTGTGCCGAAGTTAAAGGTCTGTGCTTTCGTTTAAGATCCCTCACGAGTTTGTGAGTGCTTATTTTTCTTCATTATCAGTGTTTTAATTTCCACACCGAGCTGGTCCTTTTCTTCCTTAACCCTTGCCATTGATTATGGCATCTGCCGATGAGGGCGCTGTTCCCGCCCGCATCGCTGCAGTTCCTCGCGTCGCCTCTTCAACGACAGACACAGCCGATCAATCATTTTCACTTGCTAGTGGAGAGCCGCATAATTTTCCTCTTGTCATTTGCACGTCTTCTCCTGCTCAGGTTTATTTTTCGAAGAAAGAATATGCCGAGCTCGTCTTGTCTCGGGGCCTATCAACTGGCGATCGTCACCTCTTAGCCGAATAAATCGCCCAGCGTCCTGTTCTGGTCTCTCTACATCCGGTCCCCCCGGAGATATCTGATGATATGCTGTGTGCTGCACTTAGTCGATGCGGCAGAGTAGTCGGCCCTCTGACCCCGATGATAAACATATCTGTGGCTTCGGTAGAACTGCTCGCGTCATCTTCCCGTCGGAAGAGCATCTTATAAAGTTTCCACGGTTCCTTGATGTTCGTTGCGGTAACGAGCGCCGCCGGATGGAGCTCCTCACCTCTGCTCATTGTTCACGCTGCAAGGCTTACGGCCATCAGCAGGCTAAATGCCCCCATGCAGAGCCACTGACTCCTGCAGCTCCAAGGCAGCATTCTATCTCTTCCTCAGTTTCTGCTGCCATGCTTCCTCCTGCGTCTGCACCTCCTGGACCCAGTTCTGCCGAAAATCTGATTAAAGACTTCGATCAACACGTGTCTTCCGATGTTGCTTTCTCCACTCTGTCGGATTTTCCTCCGCTTGACTCCTCCTTGCCTTCCCGTGTTCTCTCTCTATCAGAGGACATTACGGCTGATCCTCAAGCTTGATTCACCGTCGGCACTTTTGTTCCCGGCGATGAGGTGGAACTTTCCTCTGATTCCACATCTCGTGTGTCATCGATCCACGGCAAACTTCGTTCTACTACCAGTACCGAGGTCCGGAGGAAAAAGAAATCACCTTCTCCGACTGGTCGCCCACATCATTTCACCCGTCTAGCAAGCTCCAAGTCTCCCCTGTGACGTTCTAGCTCTTCCTCTTCAAAGTCCAAGGGTCCTATGCCGACGTTTGAAGATTTCTCGACTCTGCTTATCAATGCCTCTCTTCCTTCAGAACCTGTCTCCTTTGAAGATCTTTACGAGTTTCTCACTCATAAAACAAATCGGGAGGCTTCTCTCATATTTTTACAGCAGTTTGAAGCAGTTCTTCCCGAGGACTTCAACCAAGCAACCTGCATTTTCAAATTCCTCCGGCATAATGCCAAGCAACCCGACTACGTCTTGTGGTATCATCAATCGCCTCGACACATTCCAGAAAGCTGACATAGCTGCCCTTCATCCGACGTCCGACTTACCCATTCAAGGTCGCCACTCTGAATTGTAGGGGGTGTGCTAACTCCCTCGCTAACGCTCTCGTTCTGGAAGATCTCTCGCCCCTTGGGGCAGACTTACTCCTTCTACAAGTGACGAACTGCCACTCCTCGACACTTTTTCATAGATGGCGCACTTGGGACTTCACCATGCTTTCCGTTACTCTGTGCACGGTGGTACAGCAGGAATATCAGTCTGCCATCTCCGCATGCCGTGAAAGCTCCTATTATACGTGGTCGCCAGTGACCCCGTGGTTCGCTGTTACATCATGTCCGTTACATCTCACGGTGAGTTAAGACTCTGCATTAACTTTTTGATATTCTTTCGCACTGCGGTGTGATCATTTTGTTCTTCCTCAAACATTGCTCTGTTTGCATCACGTTGTAAATTTGTCATTACTCATTCAATGTACATATCATCGCTTTTATTAGTTTGTATCATTCCTGTTCTTTTTTTCTTTGAGACGATTCCATTTTGCTCGTCTCCGTTTTGTTACATTAAAGCCATTCTGAAACCACCTTTAGCCTTAATATGCATGCACTGACCCTTCGATACATGCTTTCGACAAGGTTTTGAAACACAGCGATAGGTATGCGCTTCCATTCACTACATAATGCTGCTGTGCTAACTGTTGTGCTTAGTAGTAGGCCTTGGTTCCAAACTTCTTATGCGGCGCTCTAATTCATCCCATAGGTGCTGTACGGGATTAAGATCAGGGCTCTGTGCTGGCCAGTCCGCACACGATACGGAATTATCGTCAAACCACGCCGTTACAGTCCTTGCTTTATGGCTCGGTGCATTATCCTGCTGGTACCAACAAGGCTGGGTTCCATAGCATTGCCACAGAGTTGGTAGGGCATAATTGTCCAGAATATCGAGGTAGACGTTCTGGTTAACAGGATTGTCCACGATAACCAATGGGCTGGGACCATACCACAAAAAACACCCCCACACGAGTACACTGCCAGCTGCAAACTTGACCGTAGGAACAGTACACTGTGGTAAATAGCGTTCCCTCGGCTGCCGCCATACTCACACACGGCCATCATTAGACTGATGAATCGTGTATCTGGATTCATCAGTCCATAGGACTCCTTTCCATTGATCTACGGTCCACGACAAATGTTCTTTACACCATGCTAAACGACGAGTGGCATTCCGAGTGGAGATGAAAAGCTTATGAGCAGCCGCACGACGACCACGGTAACCCATGGAATGAAGTTCTCTGCGAATGGTACGTGTGCATACAGAGGTTTCAGCATTTTTACTCACCTGCAGACTGAGGTCTTGTGCAGTACCCCGTCGATTAGCTGTAACGACTCTCCTGAGGCTTCGACGTCCTCTATCACTGATTTTCTGTCGGTACGTTTTGCTGTTTCAGGCACGCCATGTGTCTTTCACTTATTCAGTACATCCAAAACAGTAGATTTGGGTGTGTTTTAACGCCTCTCGGTTTCTCTTATGGACAACCCACTAATATAACAGCCAACAATATTTCCTTTCTCAAAGTCAGTTCTCTCCCGCCGCGACATTTTCACTCAACCTTACAGTGCTATAGGATCGCGGTTAGCTGCAGGCTTGTTTTTATACCGTTTGCAGCTGTACCGTGCCTCTTAACAACGCAGCGGATCCGTTCATTTTCTTTTGAATGGGTGTCCGGTGACTTGTCAATTAGTGTATATACAATATACATGTGTACACACACACACACACACACACACACACACACACACACACGGTGACTTAGCATGGTGATAATGTATGACTTAACATGGTGATAATACAGTATGTGTGTGAATATGTATGTATGTGTAGGTATTAATGTGTGTATGTGTGTGTGTGTGTAATGTGTCCGGTAAAAATAAGATCATTTACTTACATCCACTAGTTTACTTAAATTTTCCTTAGTGGGTACTATAACGTAAGCCTTTTTCGTGTGCGACATTGGCGTTACGCTATGTCTAAAACCATGTCTAAGGAAATGTTATACTAAATGAGAATACGATGCAATAAATAGTTCCTAATTAAGCTTTTACTGCCAGACGAAACATAAACAGAAGTCAACTTACGATAATTTTTTATTGGTCTAACAATATTTCAGTAGAACTAAACAATATGGTACTACAAGTTATAAATTTCACATTTATCTCAACAACGATCGAACATCTCCACACACACACATACACACACTGAGCAACTGCTGTCTCGTCATTGTTATCTATCGTTCTTGTCACATTCATACGTCACTTTCTCTCTGACCTCAAATGTGTTGTCAACCTCATTCTTGTGAGAGAGAAGATATCACGTTAAGTTTGGAAAGTGTAAAGGAGAACAAACTCAAATTTACATAGGAAAAGGAACTAAAAATGAAAGTTAATTTAGAATATACGTCACAGTACGTTGATAAAAATACTTTTCGAACACACCCAGAAGATGAACATGTTCTTTGGTGAAGTCCTTGACCGTGACTTTCTAGTACTGTTTACATTTCAACGAAAGGGATCAGCTGTAAGTTGTCAATTTTCAATTCTATACTTTTCAAGTTTTATGCTCTTTAGTTAAACGTTTTTTAAGTTCCGGTAGGGAAAACAGAGTGCACAAAATTTTGACAACTCAAAATGGGATATCGACGTCGCATTTTGTATATTTGGAAATATTTGGGCACTCTCATGAAACCTGAACTCCCGACTCAGATGTTTTCTCCTGAAGATTGGTCTGGAGCTCCTGAGCCTATTCCTGTATTTATTTTTGCTTCTTATTTGACTTATTTGCTTCTTTTCGCTAATCTTTGTCTGCTTATGTCTTCACATAATTTCGCTTGAAGCTTGGTTGGTCGTGTTCTTCCTGCGACATGCTGAGGGCTTGTGTTTTTCCTGAGGGGTGCTGATGGTTTGCGATTTTGGAATGGGGATTGTTTTGAATTAATTGTTTCATAATAAATAAATAAATATATATATGTATAGTAAGGTTGGCAGATCTGCTTTAATTTTCTACACAGTTAATAATATGATTCTGACCAATCAAAGCCGTAAGGAAGTTGGCTAGAGGATGCCTATTAACTACCTAAAGGAACCTTAGTGCTATGGATATGACGGTCCTATTAAAACAAAAAATTAAATAATATAAACAAAATCACAAAAAAAGCTTAAAAATCTGTTTATTAAAGAAAATAAAAACATATAAAAAAGAAAACTAGTTATTCATCACTAGGATAGCTATACTAAAAATAGTAAAACCAACATTAAAATTAATAAGATTCTGATTAATCTATAGAAGCTCACTAAGGTGATTTAATACATGCAAAGATTATTAAATAAACTGCTCGTGTATTTTATAATATTTCTCATGTATTCTGGAGAGTTAATTCTGCTCTTTCTGATCATTCAGATCCACAGTCTTAAGTTTATATATTTTTTTCTCTGGTTAAAATCTCCGCGCGTTGGTTTCTTGCTGTATGAGGAGGCCATCAGCCCCACCCTCACTGCCCCCCAGCGTCTAGGGAGTGGCGGAAGAGGTCAGCCATGTTCTTCTCTTGTGAGGAGAAAAGTTTTTGTCACACAGAGGTAAGCTCTCTTCCTTGTTTTTGGGTTCTAGGTTTTATAAGTTCAATGTTTGTACTTCATGTACCTTTTCTCTGTCGTTTTTTAGCTTTTCAGCTTTTAAGCATTGGTTTGTCTGTTAACATTTTTGCGGGTTTTAACTCTTACTTTTCTTTGTAACTTTGAGCGTCTTTTGGGGTACCTAGGAACAGAAGATGGCTAAGCTTGTTCCTTTTCTATGCGCTGTCTTTGCGCTGTTTTTTCAAAGTAGTTAAGTTCTTAATAACTAATTAATTATGCACTTAAAGCACTGCTGAAATACTTTGTACATATTGCAACTAACTGTTTAAGGTATATAACTTTCACAAAGTTTTCTTTAGTTAATTATTATCTTTAACTTATTCTCGTTTTCGTGCTGTCATAAGTTGTAGAGTAGGGGTTTTAGACTCAAGTTTTCTTTCAAAAATCTGTTCGTTATAAATTAACATTTCTTTTTTTAATTGCAATGTAAAATTTGGATTTCTTTTGCATTGTTTTTCAGGTTTAAATTCTCTCTCAAACGAACTTGGAATTTCGTTATAGCTGAAAATCATTTCTAATTATTATGTCACTCTCACAGCTTGAGTTCTCTTTAATCTTCTTCTCTCTGTTTAATAGTAACAGATGAAGAGCATGGGTCGGGCCATGAAGGTTAATGGATGCAAGCGAAATTGTTAACTAGTGCTAGGTCATGCTACTCTACGGAGGACATGACTTATATATATATTTTTTAAACTATTTTAGGTGGGAATGTTACTTGCATCTATGGCCTTGCAGAAACCCATTTCCAACTAGGTCTTTGTGGAAGTGAGAAAATGCAGAGTTTTTGCTGGTCCTTGATAAAGCCAAGGCTCAGTATTCTCGACACCTTCTACATTCAGTTGTTTTATTTTATTTTTTTATCTTTTTCTCCTTTTACTCACACAGGTAGATACATAACCTTTTCTATGTTGTACTAGGTGTGAGTCAAAATTATATATGTATTTTTTTGCTTAGGTATCTTTTTTATAGAATGTGAATTCTGAATTTTCAAAACTGCTGCGTTGCGCGTTTTGATTTTCAGGTTATTTTGCACCCTTCGTTTTAAATTCTAAAATTTTTTCCTTAGTCTTCAGTTTTGCTCTTAAGTATATATATATATATATATACAAAATTTTAAGGTCTTAAGACCTTAAAATTAAGGTTCTATGGCTGATTAAAAGTGCAATATAATTAATTTGACTTGTTATGTCACGGAGGATCAGAATTTGCTAAAAGGACAAAGACTTTTCGGCCTAGCGCATTGCAGTTACAGTTTTGCGCCAGTGTAAAAGTGAACATTAACTTGATCGGTATCATAAGTCTTATGCATATGATAATGACAAATTAAGTATCGCTGAAAAGGCCCAGATCAGTGGTTATTCTAATTAATATTAGAGGTCAAGAGATCGAATTATGGGGACTTTGACACAGAGAAATAAAAGGTGCAAATTTTATATAACACGTTAACCTCTTTCGTTTTAGTTTTTTGAACCCACACAAAGTTCAGCAGATCCTATAATAAAATCCAAAATTTAAAGTGACTCTTTAATCTCATAATAAAATCCAAAGAGAGAGTTTAAAGTTACTCATCGCCGCCCTGGTGGCGCAGTGGTCTAAGCGATGGCCTCTGATCATTCGTCCGAAAGGGATCCGGGTTCGAATCCCGGTGAGGCATGGATGTTGTGTTTCTCTTACGGCGTTGGCTTTCTCCCTTCCCTGGCACCAGTGCCCCTAAATTAGGGACGGGAGACTGCTTATAGCCCATTCAGTTGCTCACAGTGGTCGTTAAACCTCCAATCAAAAAAAAAGTGACCCTTCGATCCTATGATAAAATCCAAAGTGAGAGAGTTTAAAGTGACACATTAACCTTATAATAAAATCAAAAATTTAAAAAGACGTGAAATGAACTTTTAGGTGAAGCAGCCCTTCAGTGAAATGTACCTTTCTCTCAAGGAACCGGTCGGTGAAATGAATATTTCGATTAAGTGACCGTCGGTGAAATTATCTTTTCGGTCAAGTGACCCTTTGCTGAACTAGACCCAATAAAAAATGAAAACGTTTCATTGAAACTACATACTTCCCTATTAAAAATAAAGGAACAAATGCCTCAAGAAGAACATATTTCCGTTTCGAAGGTGAAGTTTGAAGTTTAGCGATCATTTTTGTTTGTTTGCTCGTGTTTGTGTGTGCTCTCAAGGAAAAATAAACATGATACCGGGCAGCCTTTTAAAGCTTCTGAGGCTTTTTTAGCTTAATACCCAGACCTTTTTTAAACAAAAAGCACGGCTTTTTTTTCTTCTATTTTGGAACTTTTCTTTACATGTGGAATATTATAAGGTGAACTATTACATTATTATAAGGTTAACTATTACAACTTTATTTTAGACAAATACTGTACTTTCAGTTCATTGCAGAACACCCCTAGATTCTGATGGACACGCTGCTCTTCTTCGAAACATGTGGAGTGTCTATTCACAAAGCATATAACAAGGTATTCGATCTGCTATCTAAGTTACAGCAAAAATTTGAGACAACCTATTCTCGAAAAGCTGAACGTAATTCGTTTCTGAAAGAAGCGTTTCATAAACCGTACCAAAGTTGTACCTTTACTACTGCCCAGAAGTGACCATCTCCAAAAAACAAGGACCCAAGTTTTGCCAACCTGGTTTGAACTTCATGAAGGTTGCCGAGTGTTTGACCCAGATCAAATGGGCAACCTAGATATTGATGAAGACGTAGTGTTCAAAAGTATTCCAGAAATTAATTACCCGTCAGTAAGACATGGGTCTGCTACATACAAGAAGTGTGTAAAAGAATGTGTACGGTTCCTGGTGTAATCAAATTCTGGAATTCAGAGGCAGTTTCAGAGAGATTTCCAGGACTAACACAAAAAGCAAGGCAAGTACTCTCGGTGTTACCTAATTCTGAAGACTACGAAAGAGCGGTGTCATGTTGCGTCCAAATATTTACAGAACAAAGTTTACAGGAATTTTCGGCTGTTGGACTAACATCTCTTTATTTTAGCAAACTGTAATCATGGCTGTGATAATGATTACTATGTTACGGAAATATTCTATTACTAAATAGTCTATTTGTTTTTGTAATCATAACAAGTAAGCAAATAAAGAGTTTGTCAAATGGACTTCCATTCAGAGTAGTATGAATGTATACTAGTACAGTACTTTTCAAAGTCCGCGTATTGTCCGCATAATTTCAATAACTTGCCGCATCAATGCCGAAAAACTCACAGGGCCTTTCCTATGATCAGGAATCCAAAGCTGTCGAGAATGCACGATTGAGAAATTGAAAAACTTGTAAATAAATATCAATTTTTAAGTGCAAGTTTTAAAAAGGTAGAGATAAAATCAACTACATTGGGAAGCACTTTTGAGGCTACTTTAGCCTCATCATCGGGCTCAATTGTGCAAAAAGATGGTTACAGGGATTTATATACAATCATGGAATAGTATAACTGGTGTTGCCAAACTGAAAATGGGCATGTTACAAATAATTATATGTAAATAGGACTCACGTACGTATCTGGAGATCCAACAGGTGAAGCATCTAGCGGGTTCAACAGTAGAATCCAAGGGCGAGGTATAGTTACAGGTAAGTCGTCATTGTAACACCTAGAGGCGAACTGTGTAATGCACAAACTTTCAGCAAGCAACAAAGAATGTTTATCAGGTGCAGAGGCAATTAATGCGGTACAACTCCAGTCTGGGTAATGTTCACCTTGCGCAACTGTGCGGGCTAAGGCAGAAGAGGTAGAACCAATACGAACTGCGTATTTGTGCTCTGCCACCCGTACTTCCACCGAACGTAGGGTGGAACCTATACAGGAGGTGTCTTCAGATTCCGGTGAATTGGAAACGAGTGGAGTGTTATAAACACCATGTCTATGTAATGGGTGAATCTTTTCACGGTTCTTGCGCAACAAATTGAATAAATTATAGGTGCGTATTCCAAAAGAAATGTGAAACGTATCACAGACATTCCCAAGGATGTTGACAATGGTTGGGTTGTAATCAATCGTACCCACAAATCGCACAGTGTGCGACTCCCGTTGTAACGTTGGGAATTGAAAACTATTCATCCTTCTGTCCAAGCAAGATATATCGTCATAAGAGTAGCCAAACGTGGAAGCAACAGTCAAAATCTTCTGAAATTCTGTACGTTGTAGAAAAGGGTTCGAAGACTGAGAATAGGAGAATTTGAGTAGAAATCTAAACGCAGCTGATTTATGGCTCCAAGGGTGTGAAGAGTGGCGAGGAATAAGTACGGGACGTGCAGAGGGCTTCCTGTACACGGAATACTGTAAATGTGTAGAACTATGTAAAAGAAGAAAGTCCAAGAAGGGTAGAGAGCCCTGTTGCTCCAACTCAATGGTTAATTTAATCGTAGGGTACTGTGAGGATAAAAAATCTGTAAAGGAATGTAGTTGTTCAACAGAAAAGGACCAAAAAACCAGAATATCATCTACATAACGGATATACGGAAGAGGTTTGAAAGGAAAAACTGAAAGAGCGGTATTTTCTAATTCCATTAGAAGAAACTCTGAAAGAACAGGAGAAAAGGGGGAGCCCATAGGTGTTCCCCTTTTTGTTGATAGATGACATTATTAAATTTGAAAAAAGAGCAAGCTGTAAAGCTGACATTATGGCCTCGGCTTCAAGAGGGGAAAGGTCAGGGCAAGTGGAAAGTTTCCTCTCGATAATGCTATGAACAACAGGGATTGGTACATTTGGAAATAAAGACTCCACATACAATGAAGTCATGCCAAATTTGCCCTGAAAGGAGAATACTCGGATGATATCCAGAGCTTGGGTGGAGCTTCTGATAGAATGTGGGGAAGATCTAGTCAAAGGAGCCATACATTTCGTTAAAGCTGACTCAAAGGGCCGAGATGGGCTATTTGCACTTGAGACCAGGGGACGAACTGGATAACCTGGTTTGTGTAACTTGATTTTACCAAATGCAAGCTTAATACTGGGTCCAGGGGCGGATGCATTTTTGCAGAGATTGTCTGGGGTAAACAACCCTGACTTTTTAGTCTGGTAATGGCCGCAATTAAGGTCTTGGTCGGGTCTGGAGAGACAACCTTATGAAAAATCTTTTGAATAGTTGCATGCATTTTGGCGTTATAGTCACTGGAATCCAGGATTACTACTTGTGATTTATCGGCACTAATAACAGCGAGAGTATAGTATTACGGGCAATTGCTTTAAGCTGACTTCTCTCATAGCACAGATAAGATTCTGAACGAGAAGCTTGTGAAGAATGAGACTTGAAGGGTTGAGAGTCATGTCTAGCCAACACCTTGGCAATGGAGTGTCTAACAGGATATCGATGAGTTTCTGGCAAGGCCCTAACTACTCGTTCAACCTGGGTAACGGTGTTTACATATGCCCCAGAACACACCTGGAAATCTTTGAGTCAGAGGAGCAGAACTCAGGTTGATAAACGGAAGTGAAGTGGATGAGGTTGAAGATTTAGGTTTCGACGTACTTGAATAATAGCGAGGAACCTCGACAGCCGAGATCAACAGACGGGGTTTATGAATATGGGTAACCTAGGCTGATGGCTTTATCTGTACCGTCTAATTGTAGACTCCACAGGGAAATGTTTAACTCTCTCGCAAGTTTGGAATTAATAAGATTCCGGACGGCGCTGTGACAACTAGACCGTCAGTCATCGGAAACCACAGTCTTTCACTCTGACAGATTCGGTCCAGGGACCTGTGGGGATCTGCCCCCACCTACGGGACCAGTACCTTACACCCTTCGATTATAGCCCGTGTGTGTGACGTGCTATGGGCGATCGGGGCAAGCAAATTTTCAATAATTATTCTCATCTCGTTGCCGGGAGATCGTCCGCCAACGCGAGTTTTTGGAACAGAAGTCCTTTATTTGGTATCTAATAAAGAAATTAGTACAAGCACATTAAAAGTATGAGGGTCTCATGCACCCCTCTCACAAATATTCAACACAGAATCACATTAAACACACAAAATAGTTATTTACATGGTCCACAGGACTTGGGCCAGTGCTGTGGTGATGACCCCAGGCCAGGGTCATCAGAAACACCTTGGTCAATAGACCAAAAAGCTCTAAATGGAGAGCTACGTACCTCCGAGGGTACCACCATCTCTCAACCATAGTTGACCCGGCTTCTTCTTTGCTCAAGTTCCCTAATAAGGCTAGGTCACGTCTTACTGAAGCTGAAGTGAGAGACGTCCAGCTTCAGGCGGAACTTAGCATTTGCAGCAGAGCAGTTGCTGCACTTCGGTGGGGCTGCACACAGGTGGTGCAGGTGCCCAACTTCACCGCAATTGCCACACCTAGCTTCGGACTCAGGACAGTTGCTCCGTAAATGACCAAAGCCATTGCACCGGAAGCACCTGACTTCACGCAAAAATTCCTTTAGGCGGAGCACTGACCAACCCAAGTTCAGTGTCTTCCGCCTCATCAAGAGTTTGAAGTCCTTGGGCTCCACGTCTGCCACCCAGTGGACCCTACCTCTCTTACCCTTGATGGGGAAACGGGCTGTAAACCCGTTATCGAGGTCGGGGTTCTGCCCACGGACCGCTTTCTCGAACTCTTTGCCTGTGAAGAAGGGTGAAAAATAACAGATGTTGCCAGGGAGTTCGACGTTAGCCACAGTGTTGTTTCAAGGCTTTGGAAATCATTTCAAACAAATGGAGAGTGTAGCAAACGTCACGGGGGAGGTCGTGTGCGCAGTAAGACACCTGCAGAAGACCGGTACATAGTGCTATCAACAAAAAGACACCGGCGCAGCACAGCTAGTGAGGTAGCAAATCAGTTTATGGCTGCTACTGGCAAGCGGATCTCCCGAGAAACTGTCGCCAGACGTTTGCATGAAGGAGGACTATACGCCCGCCGTCCTGTTGTGTGCATCCCATTGTTCAGACGTCACCGTACCGCCCGTTTGCAATGGTGCCATCAACATCGCAATTGAACTGATAACGACTGGTCTGCTGTCCTCTTCTCAGATGAGAGTAGATACAGTCTATCGTCTGATTGTTGACGACCACTGATCTGGCGTGATAGTGGTACTGCATATTGTCCAGCAAACATACAGGAAAGGGACCGATATCCGACATGTAGTGTCATGGTATGGGCTGGCATCATGATCAATGGCCGTACGTCCCTCTATGCGCTTCCAACTGGGACTATGACTGGCCAACGATACATTTATGATGTTCTGCTACCTCATGTTCGCATGTTCCGTGGTGCTGTCGGTGATGAATTTATTTTCATGGACGACAACGCAACATGTTATCGAACAGTCGCTGTCCAGAAGTGTCTTGAGAGAGAGGATATTCAACGCCTCGTATGGCCAGCACGTTCTCCAGATCTGAATCCCATTGAAAATGTGTGGGATGCTTTGGGGAGGAGTCTTGCTGGTCGCCAATGCCCTCCAATAAACAAGGACACCCTCATCCGTGCACTGACAGAGGAATGGGATAAATTACCCCAACAGCTGCTTGATAATGTTGTGCAAAGCATGACACGACGTGTGGAATCTTGCATCGCCCTCCATGGTGGCCATATCCCGTATTGACATCTTACGCCGGAACGCTTGCGGACGGTAATTGCATTTTTTTCACGTTTACGTATTCTGCACAAAATGGCCTGTTTGTCCCTTGAACACGTTCCAAAGCCTTCTGGATTTCAGAGCACAATAAATTGTCTTTCTTGTAACGTCCTGGCATTCTGACATTATTTTATTTCACTTGGCATCCAACCACACTTACTTTTTTATGCGCTATATAGCCGTTTATGATCAGTCCTTAGCAATTGTCCACAGTGTATTACTTTGCAGGGACGTCGCCAAGGCGGTGCGAGGTTGGGCTGCAGCGCGTTCATAAATTTCTCTTGCTCACCTTGCTGCCCACCTAATTCATAATGTGCCATTTTTTCAATATATTTAACTTTAACATATAATCTAGACATTGTCAAATAATAATAACTCTCTTGCTTTTCTTCGTGTACCCCTACGTACTTTTCCCTATGGAAGTGCGTTGTTTATGTCTCCGTACAAATTTTATCAAAATAGCATGCGCAGGGCCATGAAAATTCAGTTTCTTTTTTTTCTTTGGAAGTCTAACGACCACCGTAAGCAACTCGATAATCTGTAAGCAGTCGCCCGTCCCCAATTTAGGGCCACTGGTTCCAGGGAAGGAAGAGAGCCAGCGCCGTAAGACAAACACAACATCCATGCCTCACCGGGATTTGAACCTGTACCCATCTCGGATGAATGATCATAAGCCATCGCTTAGACCACTGCGCCACCAGGACGGCGAAAATTCAGTTGATCTCCACTCTTCCAATGCCTTAGTTTAAAGCTTTTTGTGTGTGTGTGTGGGTGTGTGTGTTTTAAGTTAGTCTGGCTAGCGGGCGAATAAGGAGGATGGATACGAATTCACTTAGGGAGTTTATTACTAATCTAATTGCTCTGCTGTTTGATTGAGTTACTAAATCTGGGATTCCACCGAGAAAAGTGGAGTCTAAAGCTACACTTGCGCTCTTAAGACTGTCCCGGAGCAGTGAGACAGCAGGAGATGGCTGACGACTGCTTGGGAGGAGAGGAGTGCAAGGCAAAGTCACTGGCTTGAAGAGAGGTAGTTAAGGAAGGGGAAGGTACTGTGTCTGCGTGGCACGACGTTAAAATTTGATTTAGACAAACAAAAACGGCATTTGCCTTTAAATAAATTGTTCAAGTATAGTACTATTTTTTGTAAGCAAAATTACAAAATTTTGAAAAGCAATTAAGACAATGCATTCACATCAAGAAAAATGTTGAAGGCGACATTCTAAAAACACTTGTATGGTGCACCAGTATCGTAACTAGTCAGATCAGTGTATGTGTGTGTCCAGGTGGAGGTGGTGGATATTGCACGAATTCCTTTGCAGCCGGTAGTGAAAAGCATTAAAAATTCTTTCTTTCAGAGTTTCGTAAATAAAGCTGCTGTCAAACTTGCCCCAACAAAAATAATGCTTGCCCACCCATCGCCCACCCTGATTTCCAAACCTAGCGACGTCCCTGTTGCTATATGGCTGTGAAAAGGAGTCTCAAGTCCCCTCCAGTAGCTGTTTTCCATCAGCCAATTTTTATACAGTCATCATCATCATTAACCATTATCAATCCACTGTTGGATGAAGGTCTTCTCAAGTTTCTTCCACAACTGTCTGTCTTGAGCCTGTTTCCTCCATGACAATCCAGCATACTTTCGAATTTCATCCTTCCATCTCCCATGGGGTCTTCTTCTAGGTCTTTTCCTGTCCCTTGGTTTCCAGTCTAAAATTTCGGTTGTCCATGGGTGGTCCGTTCTTCTGGCAACATGTCCAAGCCCATTACCATTTCAATGATTTCACTCTGGTCACGATGTGTCCACTTCTGTCATTTTCCATATCCACAGGTTCCTCTTCTTATCTTTCCTGGTTACACCAAGCATGCACCTCTCCATGCTGCTTTGAGTTGTCTGCAGTCTTTGTATGTCTTTTTCAGTTAAGGTCCATGTCTCTGCTCCATACGTAAGCACTGACAGGATGCATTGATTAAACACTTTTCTTTTGAGACATAATGGCATACTGCTCTTAAAAATTGTAGTTTCTTCCAAAAGCTCTCCATCCAACTTTTATACGCCGATTAACTTCTTCATCAATGTGACCATCACTTGATATCTGCTGCCCAAGATAAATGTAGGAATCTGTTGTCTCAAACTTTTCTCCATCAATCAATAAATCTTCGTTTCTTGTAAAAGCATTGTACATCACTTTTGTCTTCTGAAAGTTCGTTTTTAATCCCACTTCTTTACTCTTGGCAGCAAGTTCTTGGATCATACTCTGCAGCTCTGAAGGGGTAGTTGCAAAGATGACTACGTCATCAACAAAACACGAAGGTGAGTTAAGTAATCTCCATTAATCTTTATCCCTTTTGTTTTCCCAGTTCAATGATTGAAAGACATTTTGCAATGTGGCGTTAAAGAGCTTGGGAGACATGGTGTCCCCTTGTCTCACTCCCTTTCCAATTCTTATTTGTGCTGTATCCTCAAATATCCGAACCTTTGCACTTGCATTTTCATAGATGTTATTAATGCTAATGTATGCATCTTCAACACCGCAGTATTTCAAAACCATTGTTACTGCTAATGGTTTCACGGAATCGAAGGCCTTTTCATAGTCAATAAAAGCCATGCAAAAACTCCGAAAATGATTTTTAAATATTTTACTTATTTATTGAAAAAAAATGTTTTTTTTAAATAGTTCATTCGAAGCTGCGATCAAAATTCCCGGCTATTTTCTTAACCAGCTTCAAATTAAATTTCCGCTAAAAAATGTGTAAATTTTTTTATCTGAGGCCGGGCTATCAGTGCTCCCCTGCCTCTCCCCCCACCAAAATATATGCTGTGCGCAGGGCCCCGGTAATTCTAAATCAGACACTGCCCCAAAGCAGTGTAACGTATTATGCAGGGGCGTAAATAGAATTTTTTTTCGGGGCAGGCGACGAAAAATGGAAGTTTTTGAAATCCACCAGAACAAAATAAAAGTGAATGAAAAATAGAAGAAAAAATTAAAGCATTTTTTGTAATGCAAGAGTTGATGCATTTTTATTAAATTAAGGCATTTTTCTCTAGTATAAGTCACATTTTAACCAAAAACCTAAAACACTGAAACACTTTCGAGGGAGTGGGGGGAGGAAGCAAACCTCCTGGGCCCCACTCTAAATACGCCCCTGATAGTATGCATCAACATTCTCAGAAGTGGTCGCCAAGGAAATTTCTACAGAAATTGGCAGATAATAATATTAAAGAAATTCGTCACGGAATTAAAAAAATTATCATAAAACCACCTAAGAATTCCAAAAGTTCAGTGCTGACATTAATTGCATTACAATCGGTACTGTCCTTCAAAAATCGAAGCCACAATTCCTAAAAAGAGGCAAATTCTTAAGACAAATTTATCCCTAGGTGGCAGCACAAATGTGGTAGTCGCTTAAAATTAACAGGAAAAGAAATTAAGCCAGCAGTCTCTGAGCATATAAATATCATTCCTTTCCGATTGAATTCCTATGAAAAAACTAAACCACCCACAAAAAATTAAGAATGATATAATAAAATTAGTTTTAAAATAACATGATGAAATAGCGGTAATAGATAAGGAGGAGAAATGGTTTTCACTTTGATGGTGACGTGGGTGGTTTAATGGATATCATCACGTACTGCGAAAGCTATGGTCGTACAGTGAAGGACGAACCGGAGCTTCGTCTTTCACTGCCTCCCGTGCATTATTTTTGTAAAAAACAAATCCGACTGTTCAAGATTTCCTCGGGCATGCGCAGTTCAATCTTCAAAAATCACAACCAATTCTTCACGCAGCTAATCAGAACTTCAAACTTACAGAGGTGGAAATTTCGCAAGAAGTACGAATGCTATTTATATCACTGTTGTAAGAGCATTTTTGTCAGCAGGGGTGTAGCAGTAATTAGTTTGCACACTTTTGGTGATTTCGAATAGAATGTGACAACTTTTAATCACACGTACCGGAGTTAAGCTAAATACAGAGGTTGGACAGAATAATGTGAACACCACGCTCCGAGACGTGATACCTTTGCGTATTCCTACGTACATCGCAATAAGCAAAGGTATCCACCATTTTTTGGTTGTAATAGCTTTGTTTAGAACTTCAAGGTCCTGTATAAGTGCATTTAAAGTGTCTTGTTGCAAAATTTCTTTCAGGGTGACGACGAAATGAGCGACCTAACGGACTTCGAAAAAGAGCTAATTGTTGGTGGCCGGCTATAGTTAGTGCCACCGTGACAACAGTAGCCAGGGTGGTGGGCAGGAGCGAATTTATGGGGTCGCGCAAGTCGCAATCGTGAAAAGCCCCGCGTCCCGGATGGCCCCCGATTCTCTGTGGAAAGAGAAGTAAAGCAAGGAGGAAACAAAGAAAAGGAAAAAATGAGCGAAAAACTTATGTTGATGAATATAATATTTTGCCTATTCGTAGAAAATCAGTCGTGGTTCAAACTTTATATAGTGCTTGTCGTCTGTTCTCTACTTAAGAAATGTAAAGTTGGCTATCCTGCTTGACAAACGGGTAAAATTTTGCTAACTGTAGAGTAATTTCATTTATACGTGGTAGCGATACTGACCACTGGTAACGTCGCAACATAACCTAAAATATCGTCTGTAATCTGTATTGCCATTCGATCTCCACGTTGTGGTACTATACAGTGTTACTTACTTAATATTGTGATTATTAACACCTAACCCTGCCCTTAAAATCGGCATCGTTACAGCTGTTATTTCGGTTTCGTTTACATATAGTTTATATGACTGATTTTCCTGAAAATGAAGTCAGTGAAACGAAATTATGAGTCAGATTATGAAAAGCGAAGGAAGAAAAAAGAGAAAGACGAACGTCTTCAAAAGCAAAAGGATAGTTTATTAGTATTCCCACAGAAGCCTGTGTAGAGTCATTCCGCTGATGAGAGAATTCAGTAAAAGCCTTCGGATTCAAGTGCTTCAAAAGAAAATGTGCAACTGGAACCTACACAGGACCCACGCCATTCAAGTTTAGACAACAACGATGATAAGGTTAGTTTAAATACAAATCTTGACTCCAGTTACTTAGATTCATGTGAGAAACATTCCATTTGACTCTGAATGATTTTAATTGTCAGCCCTCAGAGCCAGACCAAATAATCAACCAAGAGCATGAACCAACAAATCAAGAGGAAGAGCGTAGATCTACCTGTTCAATGAATTCATACTATCCTACTGATATAGCGTTATGGCCTTCTAACCTCACCTCTGATATGATAGATTACTTTATTAGAAACAAACCAGAAAATAATGGAGAACTGAAAAATCTCAGGAAAGTGTTTTCTTATTCTGAGAAAACGTATTTCAGGAACATAAATGAAAATCACTATTACAGGTTGAAGACAAATGGAACAAAAGAAAAAAGAAACTGGTTAAATTTTTCCGAAACTTCTAAGTCTGTTTACTGCTATGTGTGTAAACTTTTTCACGACCATAAACAATCACATAGGGTTCTTGTTGATGGATTTTCTGATTGGTCCCGTACAGAAAAACTTTTAAGAAATCGTGAAATCTCGAAGTCTCGCTTTACAGCCATGATTAGTCAATATGCTTAAAAGGAGTAAATTATCCGGGAGAGTTGATTTTCAACTAATGTCGCAGATTGTAAAAGAGAAGGGCTATTGGAGGCGAAACTACTTGCAAGAATCGGACATCCACTCAGAGGTCACAAAGAAACTGCATGCTCTGAAAATGTAAATAAGAGTAATTTTTTAACTTGCATGGAGTATCTTGCAGAGTTTGATGGCTTTCTGGAAGATCATTTTGTAAAGTATGAACACTGTGGTTCAGGCAGAACAAACTATTTGTCTCACCAAACATATCATGAGATATTAACTGTAATGGCGGAAAAACTTAAGGTTTTTTTAGCTAGGAGTTTAAAAATTTACAGTACTTTTCAATTATCGCCGATTTTACTCCTGAGGTAAACCATGTGGATGAACAAACTTTTGTTTTGAGGTATGTAAAAGCTGATGGAAAAACTGTTGAGTTTCTTTGGTTTCTTGTCCATAAAATCTCACAAAGCGGAGCATTTGAAAGATACTGTCTTGAAAAAGATTTCAGATCCAGGGCTAGATATAAAAAACTGTAAAGGCCAATGCTATGACAATGCCTTGAGCACGCCAGGCGTACATGCTGGCCTTCAAGCAAAAATAACTAAAAGAGGTCCCACAGCATTTTACAACGATGAGCCATTACATTATAACCGCCTACCTAATAAGCTGCAGGATCCCCCTCCCCCCCTTAGCTCGCAAAACAGGGGCCACTCGTCGATGCATCGATTCGATGAGGTGGCGATAAGTATCGTGGGGTATCTGGTACCATAATGCCAAACAGCAGGTATTCCAGTTCTTGTACATTTCGCGGCGGTGGTGATTTAGCGCGAATCCGCTTTTCCAAGTCGAACCACAAATGTTCGATTGGTTTCATATCAGGTGAATTTGGAGGTCAGGGCATTAACAGAAAGTCACCAGCATGTTCCTCGAACCACTCCTTGACGGTTCTGGCAGTGCAGCATGGCTCATTATCCTGTTGGTAATGTCCATCACCAGCAGGGAACACGGTTGCCATGAATGGGTGAACTTGGTGCGCAATGATGTTCGGATACCTGACAGCTGTCAGGGATTGTGCTATTGGTATAATGGGGACTAAAGTGTCAAGAAAATATCGCCCACAGCATAACACCGCCGTCGGTGGCCTGTTTCAGCCCAACAGTGCATCCCGGTGCCATAGCCTCCGTTGATAATCAGCGTATCCGCGTTCGGCCATCTACGTGATGAACTAGGAATCTTGATTCGTCAGACCAGGCCACTTTCTTCTAAACATCCACGGTCCAATCTCGATGATCTTGGGCCCATTTCATGTGGGGTTGCCGATGACGTGCAGTGAGCCTGGGGACCCGGCTGGGTCTTTGGCTACGCAGGCCCACGCGCAGAAGGCTGCGATAAACTGTGACATATTGCCTTGATCACCATTGTTGTAGTTGTGGGTGATTTATCGCACTGTGGCCCTGCAGTCGCTGTGAACAATGCGCGACAGTCTCCGCCCCCCGCCCCCTCTGGCATCAATATCTGCGTACGACACACAGCAGGACGACGGTTCGTCCTTTGGCCATCTGTGCACCACTTTTGATACGTACTCACTACAGAGGCACGCGAACAATCCACAAGCCGCGCCGTTTCTGAGATCGTATCTCCGAGGCGCCGTGCCGTGCGAATTTGTTCTTTATCAAACTCCGATAAATCGGCAGCTTTTCCCATTTTGACTCGGAACACTCTACTAACTGAAAGCAGGTCCTCGGGTTGTATATATACTGCTCTGTGAACTTCGCCTACGCCACCGTTTGGTCTCCAGGCGCGCTCATTTCTCTAGATTGGGGGTGGTCATAATGTAATGGTTTGTCGGTGTATGTGCCGTGCTCAAGCCATTCATTGAATTAAGCAGGCAATAATGCTGCTGAAGGTTACTTTGATTTTGTTCAAAAAGTATATTCTTTTTTTTTTTCGGCCTCCACTCATCGTTGCGAAATACTTAAATCCGACCTTCAACCACATCAACACATTGTGAAACAGTTGAGTGATGCTCGATCAATAAGAGCTGATGCTGTATCAGCCTTATGAGGAGCTTAAAGTGAGATTAGAAAAGCATTAATTAAACTTTCTGAGTGTGAAACTAAAAAGCCTTTAGCCAAAACAGAGGCAAAATCACTGGCAAAAAAGTTTGACAAATGTGAAACTGCCTTCATGACTATCTTTTGGGATCGACTGTTGCAACGAATCGACAGAGTCAGCAAATCCTTGCAGAAAGAAGATGGAAACATGAAGATGGCTGTAGATCTATTTCAGTCCCTGAAACTCTTCTTTGATCAAGCGCGTAACCACTATTCTGATATTGACATGGAAGCCTCGACTTTGTGTACTTCTGTGGAGTAACCAGACGATGATGAGAGCTTTGCTGATGAGAAAGTACAGACAATGAAGTTCATCTGGAGGGGAAAGAAAAGATTCGAGTGGAGAAAAGGAAAAGCAAAGTTAGGATATACGTTCGACCTATTCAAAGGAGGTTTTTGCTGATGAACATGACCATTCTGCGAAATGTGACTTCAGCTGTATTTCCAAGGTATATTTAAATGACATAGATGGAAAACTGTTTTGTGATGAACTGCAGCACTTCCGTCGTTTTGTGAATCTCATGGATCAAGATCAATCTTCAGTCCGGATAGATTGCTACAAACTGCTTGTGGACAGTGACGGTTTGAAAGAGACATTTCCAAATGTGGAAACCATTCTTAAAGTTTTCCAACATCTAATGCAAGTGGTGAAAGATCATTTAGTGCTCTTAAAAGAGTTAAAAACTATCTACGATCAACACTTTCTCAAGAGCACTTGAATAGTTTTTCAGTATTGTACATAAAGAGTAATGCACTGAATCATGTCAATTATGATGAAGTTAGACACTTTTGCTGCAATTAAAGCCAGGAGGAATTTCTTAAAAACATGGTGCTGTGTTTGTAAGTAAATGAAATAGTGTTTTTCTTCGTTGCAATATAAAATAATAAAAGAATTACTTGATGATTATGAAATTGGTTATAGTCCATTTATAAATGGACTTTAATCAATTTCATTTGTATTTCATGGATCTCTTCGTTTTGTGTCTCAAAACGAGGGGCCCCCAAAAGTTTCAGTGAGACGGGCCTCCTACAGCATAAATCCGCCCCTGGTAGTGGGGGTATCGAGAGCTACTGTGTCTAGCGTCATTATAGCATACCGTGTTCGTGGCAAAACCCTGTATGCGAAACACAAGAGCGGCAGGAAAACGACCCTGACTGTTAGAGACAGAAGAGTATTAAAGAGGATTATTACCCGTAATAAGACCACGGCGCCAAAAATTAGTGTGGAGCTCAATCTGCATCTCCAGACCCCAGTATCAACGAAAACAGCTGACAGGGAACAGCTGCATAAACAAGGTATTCATGACAGAGCTGCTATTGCCAAACCTCTGGTGACCCGGGTGAATGCACAACGGCGACGGCAGTGGTGCCAGGTGCATAAAACGTGTACTGCCGATGCATTGAAGCGTGTAATGTGGTCGGATGAATCCACTTTCACATTATTCCCCACCCAGGACGTGTTTATGTGTGGAGAATACTGTCAGAAGTGTACAACCCAAATTGTCTGCTCCCAACAGTGCAGCATAGTGGTGGTTCTTTCATGCTCTGGACGGTCATATCGTGGTTTTCAGCAGGTCCCCTGATCACCTTGAAAGGACTGATGACTCGCTGGACGTATGAAACCATTTTGGCTGACCACGTCCATCCAATGGCTCAGGCATTGTTTCCTGCAGGGGATGCCATCTATCAAGATGACAACGCCCCAAATCAGAGAGATCGGAATGTCCAATCATGGTTTGAGGAACATGAGGACGAACTTTCAAACCTTCCTTGGCCTCCGCAATCACCAAACTTAATCATGGAGCCACTGTGGTCTGTGTTGGAAAACAGAGTAAGATCCTGTTATCCTCCTCCTGCATCTCCCAAGAACCTGGGGCAGTTTCTGTATGAAGAATGGTGTAACATTCCACTAACCACCTTCCAGAATTTGTATGCGTCCATTCCAAGGAGGATTCGGGCGGTTTTGAATGCCAAAGGTGGCCCCACACCCATCTACGTACGTAAACCTTCTTTTCCTAGGTGTTCACATTATTCTGTCCAACCACTGAAGGTTAATACCCGTTAGCAGGAACAGACTTTAAGAGTTCGGGGACCAGGACAAGGACTTTCAGGCAGCCCTCCTCCATGTTCTGTTAGGTGCATGTATAATTAAATTTAGCCTGACGAAAGAGCTCACTAATCAGAAAATAAAAAGTGTTTCACATTATTCCATTGATCATCACGGCTTTTTTTTTCTTTTAATTTATTCACCTTGCATGCTTGAATTTATGCATTCTAAAACCGCTAGAACGTTCAATTCACAAACCACGCTCATAAACAGTCAAGTAACGGAAAACGTTTAGTGCTTTGTGGTTTAGACATACAAAGTATATCATCTTTCTTTTTCTGGGATTCAAAAAACTTTCAAATTATTTTAACGACAAACGTTACAATATTAATCCATGCATGGCACTATATAATTTACGTAATGTGAATCGTTTTAGTGGCCCCTCCAAAAATTAGGGGCCCTGGGCCTGGGACGCCGACTTCACCAAATACCAAATCATTGGAAGGAGGTGGGCAGGCGTGAAGAGATGAGACATGGGAGGCGCACGTCTCTTCCATTATCAGGAGGAAAATATATAAAAAGGGCAAAAAAATTAACTAGGAGATTCGACGTATATTTTAAAATGAAATTTTAACTTTTCATCAGCAAATGAACAAGGAAACAAAAATATTATTTTGCTGAATACTAATATTTTTAAAACTAAAATTCAGCTTATGATTTTATAAAAATATCCAGAGAGATTTTATTTCCACAAGTTTATAAAATATATAAAAAACTAACAGGATTACTCAAACAAAGAACCAGAAGCGTAAAAAATAAAATACAGTGGTAAATAAAGTCGCTAGAGATTATACGTTTCTGTATTTTTATTTATTTTATTTCTGATAATAGATTAAAACATTCACCACACATCACGAGAACTTGTAAAACTCAATACGGGGCAGGCAATCCAGTTTCTTATCGAATGGCCAATGCTGAATATGGGAAGAAAGTTTTTACTTATTTGTTATTTATTAATTTTCTGAAAATAAATCGCTTTGGCGTCGTAAGGTGGAATTTGGTACACCTTAGGAGCCCAGAGCAATTAGTTAATTAAACAGGACGAGAAATATTGGGAGGGCATGTGCCCCCCCCCCCCCAGTAAGATTATTGGAGGGGCAAGATTCACCTCCCCTCTTTCTCCCATAGTTGACGCCTATGCCCTAGGCAGAGCCGTAACTAGGCATTTCTGCACCGGGGCAAACCACAAAATATTGCGCCTCTATATACACTGAGGTGCCAAAAAAAAAGAACTCAGAAAAACTTTGAGGATATCTTTAGTGATAACCCAAGTACGTGAACTTCATTTATATGATATTCTAAGTTTCCAATAACATGTTGAAATGCCATTTTTGACGAAAAACACGAGTCCTTTATGAAAAGATTCTCTGTGCTAAAACTTTTTGCATGTTGTCTCCAGGTCTCCATGTATGGCATAAGGAAGAAACTCATTGATAACTTTAAAATCTCTAAAATCCTTAAAATTAATGTAGTTCGTACTAAAATGAAATATGATACAGCAAATACAAATTGGGTGAACATACAACCGAACTGAAAAAAAAATTAAAACTGATTGGAACGAATTTAAACGAAGTGGGATATAATAAAAATGATAATACATCAAGAAACGAACTGGGAGAACATACCTTTCACCGTAACGCCTTTAGTTGAGCCATTACGTTGTTCCAATCGCGTCTTCGATATGACGGGATTCCCACTAGGCATAAACAACACTGAAATTCTATTCTCAACGTAGTATGTCACCAAACTTCACAAAAATAGGGAATATGAATAAACACATACAAACATCAACTTAAAACACTAAAATTCCCGAGTACGAAAACTGTCGAACTCTTGTGTACGACGTAAAAACACAGCTGAACTACCAATACTGCTCTAGAACGAAGTGGAAAAAGATGCTAAACACAAAAACCTCACGAAATGCCAAATCACTGTGACCTAATCACGGTGCATAAGGAATGATGTCCTTCCCATAATCGCTTTCCGATGCATTTCGGTAATGTACGCATTACCATCTTCAGGAACAATGTTTGCTGTGTCCTTTGTGATCACTCTCTCTGCCACTTTCGACTAAACCGCTGCCTCATCTTCGTCAAGATCAATGACATTATTTTGGGCTGTTGTCACTTCACGGTTTCGAAAAATCGAAGTTCCGTGCGCCGATCGCTCCCGCCAACTCTCATCTCCCGGCACTTCCGTCCGCAACCTTCCCATTTTATTTTTTGTACCATCCTGTTCCTCTCTCATCAATATTTTCCATGGGAGTGGTAGGTCGATACCAGAATGTATGTTGCAGTTGTTCTTTTTGGTTTTTTCTATTACGATATCTTCTGCGTACCGGATCATATTTTCTGTTGGTTGTTGACACGCTATTTATTTCTTCAAATAATGGTTTAGCTGCAGTTTTTAAGCAATATTGTGTTAGTGCTGTCTTTTCTTCTCTTTTGTTCCAATTACCGATATGTTGATTGAGTCGTTTTTGCAATTTATTTTTTGTACTTTCTATGTTTGTCAATTTTTTATTTGTTCCTGGAGTGTCTATAGGAATGCTGTATACTCCAGTTTTTTTTTTGATTGGAGGTTTAACGACCACCGTGAGCAACTCAATGGGCTATAAGCAGTCGCCCGTCCCTAATTTAGGGTCACTGGTTCCAGTGAAGGGAGAGAACCAGTGCCGTAAGACAAACACAACATCCATGCCTGACCGGGATTCGAACCCGGACCCCTTACGGACGAATGATCAGAGGTCATCGCTTAGAACACAGCGCCACCGGGGCGGCTACTCCAGTTTTATCCAATAGTTTAGTTGTATCTCCGTTCTTTATTATCATGCTTTTGTAATCGGTTATTGTTATTCCAATATCTTGTTTTTGCTTATTACATTCTTTTTTCACTGCTTTTGTAATTTATCTTATATATGGTAAATTTCCATAGTATTTCTTCTTTGTGCATTCTCTGTGTAGGTTGTTTGTACTGATATATAAATTTATTTACTATATCTGGACTATATCCAAAGTTCTTGATTGTTTCTGTTAATTATCCATCTGATTTCTGCTCCTCCATATGCCTTAGTACTGGAATGTGTGAATGCTTCCTGCACCAGTGCTCTTATTGCAGACACTTTATAAGCCCATGGATGATTTGAGTTGGCTAGTATAAACATTGGCACATAGGAGGGTTTTCTATACACATACTATTTGTATTGTTGATTACTCTTTTCAATTGTAATGCCTAGAAAATGAAGTTTATTTTCAGATTCCAGTTCCATTGTGAACTTTATGGTGGGATATGTATTGCTTAATTGTTCATTAAGATCTTCAACCTCCTGCAAGCTGGACTTCCACATGATTATTGTATCATCAACATATCTTCCATAAAATAAAAAATGATCTTTGTATGTATCTATTACATCTTCTAGTTGTTGTAAAATTACTTCAGCAAACAATGAAGACAATGGTGAGCCCATCGGTGCACCAAATTTTTGTCTATAGATGATGCCAGTGTACTGAAAAAGTTATTGTTGTAAATGTATTTCAGTAGTTCTATTATTTCATATATCTCGATTTTTTGAAATGTTTGATTTTTGTATAATTTTTTCTGCTATAAGGTCTATTGCTTCGATGACAATAGTACTAGGAAATAAAGACTACATCAAGGCTGGCCACAAGAACTGTATTATTTGTTGAAGTTATTGCTTTAATTTTTTGAATTAAATCTACTGAGCTTCTTATTGTATATTTATTATGCATGAAGAATAGTGCTAACAATTTATTTAGCTGTTTTTCAAGATTTATTAACGGTGAGTTACTTTTTGAAACTATAATCCGTAAAGGTTTTTCAGGTTTATGGGTTTTGAGTTTTCCAAAAAAAGTTTTGTTAAACCAGCTTGAATAGGTGGAATAACTGCTTTTAAAACTTTTGGTAGTTGGCTATGGTTTTTAAGTTGAGACAATTTCCTGAGCAATCTATCTGTTTGGTCCTTTTTAACAATTTCAACCTGCTGCTGTTGGATTGCAGCATTAATTTTTTCCAGATATACAGTATGATCTATTATATGCAGTTCCTTAGATTTATCTGCCTCTATGGCACTTAACCCTGGATTATTTTTTAAGGCTATTAGCTCATCTCTTTTATATTTATATTTCTTATTCTCAAAGGTTATGGGCTGTTTTCTATTATTTATTCTTTTGATAGTATGCATTATTTTAAAACGCACTCTATTTCGTTGAAATGGTTCTAGTTTTGATATTATTTGCTCCATTTGTGGGATATACTGTTCAGTTCTTCCAAGATTGGCTGGTGGAGTAAACTTGATACCTCTAGCTAATGCTATAAGTTGGATTGTTGTTAGTTCTTTAGTGGAAGCATTAATATATCCTGCAGGTAGGGTATGTTCTGGGTTTCTTGGAGTATTCTATAGTTTTCATTCAGTAGTTTTTCTAGCTTCTGAAAAAGTCTGTCATCTTTCTTTTAGTTCTTAATCTCTGGAAAAAGGTTCCCAATATGTTATCTTTTCTCACTGTGTCTGTTTAAGAATCTGCTGGATTATGTAAATCTGTATATCTATCACAACATGTTTTTTGGAGGATATACACTGACGGAAAAAATCCCAACACCACGAAAAAATAGTTGTACAGGAATGAAATGGCGGCAATACATTTGTATAGGTAACATGTTTAATCGATTAAGGTTTCAAGATCACAGCTTATTGTAAGCGCGAGAAGAGCCATTTTAAATGTGAAATGCTGGTACATTAATAACCGGTGTAACCGCCAGAATGTTGAATGCAAGCACGCAAACGTTCATGCATTGTGTCGTGCAGGTGCTGGATGTCAATTTGTGGGATGGAGTTCCATACATGTTGCACTTGGTCGGTCAATACAGGGACGGTTAATGCTGTTTGGGGGTGACGCTGGAGTTGTCGTCCAATGATGTCACCTACGTGCTCAATTGGCGAAAGATCTGGTGATCTAGCAGGCCACGGCAACATGTCGACACTCTGTAGAGCATGTTGGGTTACAACACCGGTATGCAGACGAGCGTTATCCTGTTGGAAAATACCCCCTGGAATGCTGTTCATGAATGGCAGCACAACAGGTTGAATCACCAGACCGACGTACAACTGTGCAGTCAGGGTGCGTGGGATAACCATGAGAGTGCTCCTGCTGTAATAGGAAATAGCTACCCAGACCATAACTCCAGGTGTAGGTCCAGTGTGTCTCGGCCGCAGACAGGTTGGTTGCAGGCGCTCATCTGGCCTCCTTCTAACCAACACACGGAAATCACTGGCACCCAGGCAGAACCGGCTTTCATCAGAAAACACAACAGATCTCCACTCCGTCCTCCATTGAGCTCTAGCTTGACACCACTGACGTCGCAAACGGCAGTGGTTTGGAGTAAGTGGAATGCACGCTACAGGGCGGCTGGCTCGGAGCTGTCCTTCAAGTAACCGATTTGTAACAGTTCGTTGTGTCACTGTGGTGGCAACTGCAGCTCGAATTGCTGCCGCAGACGCGGTACGATGCGCCACGGCCATATGCTGTACACGGCGGTCTTCCCTCTCAGTAGTGCCACGTGGCCGGCCGGAACCCGGTCTTCTTGAGGCAGTACCTTCGCTTGACCACCGCTGCCAACAATCATGCACAGTGCCTACATTCCTGCCAAGTCGTTCTGCAATATTGAAGAAAAGAATTCACCTTCTCGTAGCTCTATTACACGACCTCGTTCAAACTCCGTGAGCTGTTGATAATGGCTTCTTCGTCTTCTTAAAGGCATTCTTGACTAACATCAACACCCTACGTCGAATCTCAACGATAACTAACGCTCACGAACGTTACAGCGCGTATTTACAGCAAACCTGCTTTGCATGTTCCGAGGGGCGCTACTAGCGCCACACGTATGCGCCGAGCGCGAAATTTGCATAGACGTCATCTTACAGATGTACTCTCACCGCCTACCAACTGTCGTTTACCTAACACAACCCCTTCTGGGTGCTGGGATTCCCCCCCCCCCCAGTGTATATCTTAGACCTTTTTCATTTTATTTCATTTCTTAGTCTTAATTTCACATTGATGTAATATCATATGATCTTTACTGTTGTATGGTTTATTTTTTACTCTGAGGTATTTCGGTATAACATTCATCTCTCTGCAATTTATTAAGAAATTTACATGGGACTCTTCTTGTTGTATAGCTTAGTCCATACTTTTTCAAAAGCCTTCATATCCTGCTGTATTTCTGTTATTCTGTCCATTTCTAAGTTTAGTTCAAACACTTGATATGCATATTGAATCCCATAGTAGAGACATACGGTGTCGTGGTGGTAACAGTGATCACAATCAGCGGGGTTTCAGTTACTTGATATAAACACAGAAAAACGTTTAAGATATCTTTAGTGATAACCTAAGTACGCGAGCTTCATTTATATGATATTCTAAGTTTCCAATAACATGCTGAAATGTCATTTTTGACGAAAAACACGACTCCTTTTTGAAAATATTCTCTGTTTGTGCTAAAACTTTTTGCATGTTGTCTCCAGGTCTCCATGTATGGCATAAAGAGGAAACTCATTGATAACTTTAAAATCCTTAAAATTACTGTAGTTCGTACTAAAATGAAATATGATACGGCGAATACAAATTGGGTGAACATACAACCGAACTGAAAAAGAAAAATTTAAGACGAATTGGAACGAATTTTAACGAATTGGGATATAATAAAAAGGATAATACATCAAAAAACGAACTGGGAGAACCTACCTTTCACTGTAGCGCCATTCGTTGAGTCATTACGTTGTTCCAATCTCGTCTTCGATATGACGGGATTCTTACTAGGCATAAACAACACAAATTCTATTCTCAACCTCGTATGTCACCAAACTTCACAGCCACCCCGGTGGCGCAGTGGTTTAAGCGATAGCCTCTGATCATTTGTCCGAAAGGGGTCCGGGTACGAATCCCGTGAGGCATGGATGTTGTGTTTGTCTTACGGCACTGGCTCTCTCTCCCTTTCCTGGAACCAGTGACCCTAAATTAGGGACGGGCGACTGCTTATAGCCCATTAAGTTGCGCAAGGTGGTCGTTAAACCTTCAATCAAAAAAAATTCACAAAAATAGGGAATAAGAATAAAATCACACAAACACCAACTTAAAACACTAAAATTCCCGAGTACGAAAACGGTCGAACTCTTGTCGTGTACGACGTAAACACACAGCTACCAAATACTGCTCTAGAACGAAGTGGAAATAGATACTAAATAACACAAAAAACTCACGAAATGCCAAATCACGGTAACCTAAGCATACGGAATGATGTCCTTCCGATAACCGCTTAATGAATGCTGCAATCCAACAGCAGCAGGTTGAAATGATTAAAAATGGCCCAACAGATAGATTGCTCAGGAAATTGTCTCAAATTAAAAACCATAGCCAACTACCAAGAGTTTAAAAAGCAGTTACTCCACCTATTCAAGCTGGTTTACTAAAAATTTTGGAAAACTCAAAACCCATAAACCTGAAAAACCTTTACGGATTATAGTTTCAAAAAGTAACTCCCCGTTAATAAATCTTGAAAAACAACTATATAAATTGTTAGCACTATTCTTCATGCATAATAGATATACAATAAGAAGCTCAGTAAATTTAATTCAAAAAAATTAAAGCATTAACTTCAACAAATAATACAGTTCTTGTGGCCAGCCTTGATGTAGGGTCTTTATTTCCCAGTACTCCTGTCATCGAAGCAATAGACCTGATAGCAGAAAAATTATACAAAAACCAAACATTTCAAAAAATTGAGATATATGAAATAATAGAACTACTGAAATACATTTACAACAATAACTTTTTTCAGTACACTGGCATCATCTATAGACAAAAATTTGGTGCACCGATGGGCTCACCATTGTCTTCATTGTGTGCTGAAGTAATTTTACAACAACTAGAAGAAGATGTAATAGATACATACAAAGATCATTTTTTATTTTATGGAAGATATGTTGATGATACAATAATCATGTGGAAGTCCAGCTTGCAGGAGGTTGAAGATCTTAATGAACAATTAAGCAATACATATACCACCATAAAGTTCACAATGGAACTGGAATCTGAAAATAAACTTCATTTTCTAGGCATTACAATTGAAAAGAGTAATCAACAATACAAATATTATGTGTATAGAAAACCCTCCTATGTGCCAATGTTTATACCAGCCAACTCAAATCATCCATGGGCTTATAAAGTGTCTGCAATAAGAGCACTGGTGCAGAAAGCATTCACACATTCCAGTACTAAGGCATATGGAGGAGCTGAAATCAGATGGATAATAGAAACAATCAAGAACTTTGGATATAGTCCAGATATAGTAAAGAAATTAATATGTCAGTACAAACATCTTACACAGAGAGAAAGCACGGAGAAGAAATACTATGGAAAGTTATCATATATAATACGAATTACAAAAGTAGTGAAAAAAGAATGTAATAAGCAAAAACAAGATATTGGAATAACAATAACCGATTACAAAAGCATGATAATAAAGAACAGAGATACAACTAAACTATTGGATAAAACTGGAGTATACAGCATTCCTATAGACACTCCAGGAACAAATAAAAAATTGACAAACATAGAAAGTACAAAAAATAAATTGCAAAAACGACTCAATCAACATATCGGTAATTGGAACAGAAGAGAAGAAAAAGACAGCACTAACACAATATTGCTTAAAAACTGCAGCTAAACCATTATTTGAAGAAATAAATAGCGTGTCAACAACCAACAGAAAATGTGATCCGGTACGCAGAAGATATCGTAATAGAAAAAACCAAAAAGAACAACTGCAACATACATTCTGGTATCGACCTACCACTCCCATGGAAAATATTGATGAGAGAGGAACAGGATGGTACAAGAAATAAAATGGGAAGGTTGCGGGCGGAAGTGCCGGGAGATGAGAGTTGGCGGGAGCGATCGGCGCACGGAACTTCGATTTTTCGAAACCGTGAAGTGACAACAGCCCAAAATAATGATGTCATTGATCTTGACGATGATGAGGCAGCGGTTTAGTCGAAAGTGGCAGAGAGAGTGATCACAAAGGACACAGCAAACATTGTTCCTGAAGATGGTAATGCGTACATTACCGAAATGCATCGGAAAGCGATTATCGGAAGGACATCATTCCTTATGCACCGTGATTAGGTCACAGTGATTTGGCATTTCGTGAGGTTTTTGTGTTTAGCATCTTTTTCCACTTCGTTCTAGAGCAGTATTTGGTAGTTCAGCTGTGTTTTTACGTCGTACACAAGAGTTCGACCGTTTTCGTACTCGGGAATTTTAGTGTTTTAAGTTGATGTTTGTGTGTGTTTATTCATATTCCCTATGTTTGTGAAGTTTGGTGACATACTACGTTGAGAATAGAATTTCAGTGTTGTTTATTCCTAGTGGGAATCCCGTCATATCGAAGACGGGATTAGAACAACGTAATGACCCAGCGAATGGCGCTACAGTGAAAAGTATGTTCTCCCAGTTCGTTTTTTTTATGTATTATCCTTTTTATTATATCCCAATTCGTTTGAATTCGTTCCAATTAGTCTTATATTTTTTCAGTTCGGTTGTATGTTCACCCAATTTGTATTTGCTGTATCATATTTCATTTTAGTACGAACTACAGTAATTTTAAGGATTTCAGAGATTTTAAAGTTATCAATGAGTTTCCTCCTTATGCCATACATGGAGACCTGGAGACATGAAAAAGTTTTAGCACAAACAGAGAATAGTTTCATAAACGACTCGTGTTTTTAGTCAAAAAAAAAAAAAAAAGAACTGGGAAGGGCGTTACGATTTCCACAACGCGCCACCACACCCATGCGGTAAATGGGATCGCCCGCAAACGATGTATATATTATGACGAAGTAAATTTTTCCATCATCTTTATGTCAGGGGCGGAATTCGAACCCACAACTCTTGGATCCTGAGCTCCGAGTGCTATACACTATACTCAGTGGCATGCGCTCTCACTTCTATCTGCCTTTATCTTATGTGCGTCCTGAGGGGCCAGGCACGTCACACACACACACACACACACACACACACACACACACACACACACACACACCACCACCACCACCACCCCCGCTCACCGAAAGAGGGCCGGGGGCATGGCCCATGTGTCGCTGTTGGCAGTCATCCGATGAAGAACGTGCATTTTAGAAATCCCAGACAATTTGGTGTGTGGAACGTAACATCACACTGATTTATTTTTTCGAAGCACCGAAGATGGGATTTTCACTTTTTCTGTCTCGCCGTGTGGAAAAAACATCACACCATTGCGAGAAACTTAACGGCCCGGTCATCCTTGAAGTTCGGACGCCAATGTGAAAACACAGGTTTGTTAACGCCGGACATCGAAACCGGATCCCCTCACTCCAGAGTAAGTCGCTTTCCAAACTGAACTACATGGACATGTGCTCTCACTGCTATCTGCCTTTATCTCATGTGCGTCCTGCGGTGCAGGCACGTCACATCTCTCTCCCCCAGAAATAGGGCAGGGGGCATGGCCCACGGGTCATCTGGGACCATGTGTCGCTGTAGGCAGTCATCCAATGAAGAACGTGCATTTGAGAAATCCCAGACAATTTGATGTGTGGAACGTAACATCACCCTGATTTATTTTTTCGAAGCACCAAAGAAGGGATTCTCATTTTTCCTGTCTCGCGGTGTGGAAAGTACATAACACCATTGCGAGAAACCTAACGGTCCAGATCATCCTTGAAGTTCGGGTGCCAATATGACGAAGTAAATTTCTCCATCTTTATGCCAGGGGCGGGATTCGAACCCACAACTCTCGGCTTCGGAGATCCGAGTGCTATCCACTATACTAACACTGGCACGTGCTTTTACTGCTATCTACCTTTATCTCATGTGCGTCCTGCGGGGCAGGCACGTCACAATATCTCCACAAGCTCATGTAGTAGCATTCGCAGTTCAGATAGCAGCTTATCAGCATTTAAGCGACTTCGAAAGTGATATGATAGTCGGAGCCCGGGAGATGGGTCACTCTGTCTTGAAAATTACCACGAAATTTTGATTTATTGGTCAACAATTTCAAGGGTGTACATAAAACTACACAATCTCAGGGAAAACATCCAGCGTGCGAGACCGGTGTGGCCGTAGAAAAGCCCTGGACGATCGTGGACATCGGCGTCTAGCATGCATCGTAACATCCGCCCGGCGTTCAACATTGGCGCAAATACAGCGCAATTCAATTTTGGGGCCAGTAGTAGCATCAGCGTTTGGACAGTGCAACGTTCCCTGTGTTCTATACAGGATTCTGGAATCGACGGCCCACCCTGGTGCTATTGCTGACCGACGACACAAGGCTGTGCGCCTCGCCTGGGCTTGGGAACACCACCACTGGGCGCAAGATTATTGGAAACCTGTAGCCTGGTCCAACGATACGTGGTGCAAACTGTTTCGGGAAGATGGCAGACATCGGGTGTGGCGATAACCCCACGAGGCAATGGATCCCGCATGTCCACAAGGAACACTGCAGGCCGGTGGTTATGGTGTGGGGTGTTTTCATCTGGCACGCATTAGGACCCGTCATACGTCTGCAGGCCGTTCTGACCGGTGGAGGCTACGTAACCACCCTTGGGGATTATTTACACCTGTTCGTGTCATGCGACCACTCCGACGGGTGTGACTTCCTTCATCAACACGACAATGCGCCATCGCACACGTCCACAGTCACCCGATTATGGCTGGAGGAACATTCCACGGGGTTTGTCATCTTGATTTGGCCCCCTCGTTAGCCGGATTTAAACGACATCGAACACATTTGATATACTGTTCAACATACCGTCAATGCCAGGAATCCTCCACCGGCGAATATTATGGAGTTGTTGGACGCTCTTCAGGAAGCATGGTGTGCACTGTCTCTACAGTACTACAGATAGCTCGTGGAGTCCATGCCCTGCCGCGTTGCTGCCGTTATCCGATCACGAGGAGGACCAACGAGGTATTCGAGAGGTATCCCAGCTTTTTTCGTACTTCAGTGTACATATATACATATTGCTCGACCAAAGAAAATTAACGTCACACCCCAACGTTATATCTATAGGGAGACACAACCAGACTGGCTCACTGTACAGCTTTTCCCAACTGCTTCGATCTCCGGTACCACATCAAACGAACTGAATGCAGTTGGTAGTCGTGACATGCAATAATAATCAAATGGACAAGTGGTGTAGTGCTAACTGAAAAAGTACAAGAACCCGCGATGCCTTTACGTCTCCAATACACTGTAAAAAAACATTTGAAATTCACGAGCCACTTTCAGTCTGCTCTTTCGTGAATTAACGAAGCGTATTTCTGATACAACTCTTTCCGTGAAATGACAGAAAGAAACCTGAATTTCACGGATTTTTCGTACCACGGAAAAATTCTGAATTTTCAGAAACCTTTTCGCAGTTTCTTTCTTATACGAGGTCCGATCAAAAAGTTCCGAGACTAGGCCGATATACAACAAAGTACTTACGTTACTTAAGTCTGGCTATGATTTCCCTCAAAGTAGTCTCCTTGGGCGCTTTTGCCACTTTTTTTTTTTTTTTTTGACTGGAGGTTTAACGACCACCGTGAGCAACTCAATGGGCTATAAGCAGTCGCCCGTCCCTAATTTAGGGTCACTGGTTCCAGGGAAGGGAGAGAGCCAGGGCCGTAAGACAAACACAACATCCATACCTTACCGGGATTCGAACCCGGACGCCTTTGGGACGAATGATCAGAGGCCATCGCTTAGACCACTGCGCCACCGGGGCGGCAATTTTGCCACTGTTGGAACGCTCCCTGGAAGTCCTGCTCGCGAATCATGTCAAACACCGTCTGCGATTCGCGCTGGATCTCGCCCACGGTTTCAAAACGACGACCCTTGAGCTTCATCTTCGGGAACAGAAAGAAGTCGCAGGGGGCCAAATCCGGCGAGTAAGACGGGTGAGGAAGGGTAGTCATGCTGTTGCGGTTGCAAAACTGGCGTGTTGCTAACGCTCTGTGAGCTGCTGCATTTTCGTGATGGAGCAGTAAATCGCCCCTGCGCCACATTTCAGGTCATTTGCGGCGAATGTCCTCCCTGAGACGCCGCAGAACATCGCAGTAAAAAGGGGCGGTGACGGTCTGGCGCTGGGGGATGAATTCACAGTGCACAACCCCACGAATGTCGAAGAACACGATGAGCATGCTTTTAGTTGCTCTCCGGACCTGTCGGGCCTTCTTCGGCCGTAGAGATGCCGGGCTCTTCCACTGCGACAACTGTTGCACAAACGGGCTCTTCCACTGCGACCACTGTTGTACAAACGGGCTCTTCCACTGCGACTAACAAACAGTTCCAGTTGAATTGTTCCTTCGACATAGAGATAACATTGGGATATGATATTAATTTTGTTTTGTCGAACAGTATATATGCACTACCCAACATTATTACTAATTCAATACAATAGTTATACAGTATATAGATATTACTAATATCTATATATATAGTTATAAATATTATAGATACAAGACTACACTGAAGAGCAATTGAATTAGAGATACCTGTCTAGTAACGTGTAGCACTACCTTTCGCCCTGATGACGGCGGCGATTCGTCTCGGCATGGACTCGACAAGACACCGAAAGCGTTAGGAAGCCATACGGATCCACGACCCCTGAACAAGCTCCCACAGTTCACGATGATTTGATGGAGGGGGTCAGAGCCTCGAACATCTCTGTCGATGGCATCCCAGATGTACTCGATGAAATTGAGGTCAGGTGACCTAGCTGGCCAAGGAAGCGAGGTCACGTCGGTGGAGTGTTCATCCAACCATTCGGTTACAATTCGGGAGCGATGGCACGGTGCATTGTCTTGTTGCAGGATGAGGTCCCCAGTGGAATGTTGAAGACGCACAAACGAGAGCAAATGGTCGTCCAGGATATCCCAGTAACGTTGACCTGTCGTTGACCTGTGAGGGATGATGTCACACGTACCAGGGGTCCCATTTCAGTCCACGTAAACAGTCCCCAGACGAGAATGCCACCCCCACCAGCTTGAAGAGTACCCTGCTGGCAAGAAGGATCCATCGCTTCATGTGGTTTGCGCCGTACTCGTATCCTGCCATCCGCATGTACCAACGTGAATCTCGACTCATCAGTCCAGGCAACATTTTTCCACATGTCTAGGGTCCAGTGGCGATGTTCCCTCGCCCATGCTAATCTTTGCACCCTGTGATGTGCGGTCAGCAGCGGTACCCTCGTGGGACAATTGCTTCTGTACCCCATAGCGAGGAGATGGTTCTGGATGGTGTGGCTGTTTACACGTGTTTGTGCACCAGCGTTAAATTGCCGAGTGATTTCTTGCACTGTTGCCTATCCGCTGTTACAATGCGAGCTAGCCGACGATGACCCCGCTCATCCACACGCTGTTGTCCACGGCAGTTGGCCCTTGCAGGGATGGTTTTACCGGATTCGATGTACTCAAGGTGCACCCGTGACACAGTGGCCCGTGAAAATCCCAGTGTCTGCACGACTTCCGAGATGAAGTGACCCATTCGTCGGGCCCCGACAATTTGCCCACGATCAAATTCGCTTAGATCCTTCGTATACTGCGTCAGACTCTTACTGATTCCCGTCGCATGACTCCTTATATTGTCGGATCGCTGCATACGTCATGTCGTTTCCGTTTACAGGGCCGCCCACAGCGCCACATTTGCATAACGCCAGCTGTCTCTAATTCAAGTGCTCTTCAGTGTAATATCTTTATATAACTATTTTATTGCATATCAAACTATTTTATTAAATTAGTAATATATATAACAATTTAAATTAGTAATGTATATATGTGGCATGATAGGGGCGCAATATTTCGTGATTTGCCCCGGGCGCAGAAATGCCTAGTTACGCCTCTGCGTAGGAAAATTGCTACGTGGCATTTGCACATTTCAACTTTCAGAATGATCATGGTGATTTATTAGGAAATGGGGTCTTCACGAGACTTTGATTATTATTATTTTTTTTACAAAATCAAATTTTTAAAGGGATATTAATTATCTGGTAACAACACCCCATTTTCAGCGTGGTTTGATGCTACATTCAATAATGAGCGGATTTTTAAAATTATTTCAGCATTTAATTTTTATTAAAATCTGTTCACGGCTAAACTCGTAGTTGCAATGCATATTTTACCAGTTCCCTTCCATATAGGATTTAACACAATTTTTTCGAATGGACATATGATTTATTCCCCTGTTGACAGGTGTGGTATCATAATGGACCGCACGACTAAAATTCTCGGCCTGGATTGGTCGTCCCTATCCGCCCCTGGCTGAAGGGAAATTTTGCTCCTTATCTGACCTCTCGATTTCAGAACTCGGACAGAAAAACCTTACTTCTGCACAACTCTGAAACAAAGGTGATTACGGTACGTCTCAATTCGCAGGCCTGGGGGCGTCAGTTAGTTGGGAAAACAGTCGAAACTCTAATTAAGAGTAAGTGTGGTGATAACATCCTCCTCCTCCATCTGGGGTTTCAGAAGAAACAGGTTCCTGTCCAGTCTGTCCAGTGCAATGAAAATATAAAAAGGAAATTAGTTATGGAGCCTGGTTTAAGTAATCGTGATTCTTCCCTTGAGTATAACTTTAAGTGCTATTGTGGCGTATATACTTTAATTTCACTTTCCATTTTGGGGTTCCCTGTTCTTATTTGAAATATGTTACTTCTTTTGAGACCATTTCAGGAGGGCGGAAGCACCATCAATCGGATCTGAACATGGGCACCCAAAGCTTTGGTTTTCAGGAGGGGGCAAACATAATTTAATGAGCTGAGTTGCAACAACGACTTAAGGTGTCTCAGGCTGTTCTCTCGTTTTTCATATCAATAAATTCATTTTTATTTTTATAATATAATTGTTATTTTTATGTGCCTGTAGATATGAGTACGGCCTGTTTAAAAATCTTTAAAATTGAATTTCTCTGAAATATGTTGTCGTGGTTAAGTCGTTGTTCCACCTAGCTCCTCAATTCTAACTACAAACAACATACAAAAACACCAGACGCAAATTTCCTCTATTTTCTTTTTTTCTATGTGAGGGTTTCACGACCACTGTGAGCAACTCAGGTGATGCGCAACATCACAGATTCTCCTTGACAAAGTTCAACCCCGCCTTCTCGTGGTGCATCCTGTTCCCACTAAAGAGGCTCTGACGACAGCCAATAGCGGTATAACTATACCATCGGGATTAGAGGAAATGCTATCCCACACTCACCAACCCGCTTGGCTAGCTTGGTGAGATATGACCAAACCCCTCCAAAATGACTCCACAACTTAAATCTTTGCTCTCAGTCTCCGGCAGCTGGAATGTATCTGGCCAAAGCAGCGGCCAGTGCGACATGAAGGCAGAGGGTGGTAAGGTTTAAATAAGTATTTATTAAACACTCTGAGTACAGAATAAGAGTATGAGTCATGAAATTATTATGTACAAATGAGCGCCAGAACAAGTAGGCAAAGAAATAATACTATATACACTTCCTGAGGGTAAGATAGAGGGGGAATTAAACAGGTTAATTAACGATGTAATTGTCAACAAAAGGATAGAGTATTCATAATAGTTCAAACTGTAAAGGAAACTCTCAGGCCATCAATCTGGAACCAGCTGAGGTATGATCTCCAGAGTTTGTAGAAGTTGGGACAAGTTTCTGTATTGACAGCGTGTCACCGGAGGACAGGACTAGGCTGCCATCTGATGCTGACGTTGGCTACGTCCCTGCAAAAACACAAGTGCTGGAAAGCTGCTGGCCACCAGCTGGCAGTGATGGGTCACTGCTGGCTGAAATCTGCCGCTCACGGCCCGGTAGCGGTCAGTTGGTGGCAGCGCTATCAGTTGGCGAGCCAGTGATGGCCCTGCAGCATCACCGTGCATTGTGAGCCTCCAAGCAAGTGCCACTAGTGTGGCCCGTAGCTGGTAACCAATGCAACCCCAACAGCAGGTGGAAGCAACGGGACTGCGCATGCGCAGAAGCAACGCTTGCTGGGTCCCTCATGGTACCAGTTAGTTGAAGACGACGCTATCAATATCCACTAAAATAACACGATAACAAGAAAAAAAATCCATATGTAGTGAGGTGAATTAATTTCCTAATGAAATTCCACGTCGACGAAGATATATCAGATTAAGCCATGAAATACACCCACTCCATTCCCATGAATAACAATTCATGGAATGGAGTGAGTGAATAACAAGAAAAAATTGAAACCGCTTGAAACAAATTGTCTTGGAAAACCATTAAAAAAACACGTTTGTTGAAAAAAAAAATATAATTATACGCGTACAAAATTTATTAATTATTTGAAAGAAAAAAAAAAGCAACGCTATGTGGATATAATGTACTCATCCATGGATTGAATACACAAGACTGGGAGGTATTCGCTTCTAAAAATAACGAGAAGCAAAATAAAGTATCTTTCCTCTTTGAAACAAATGTAGCTTCGGACAACGGAAAGGAAAGATACAACGCTAAAAATGTAACAGAATGTGATATGAACCCGGGTAAATATATATTAATTCAGCAATCTCCTTTCAAGACGACAAGGACAGTACAAAACTTTGGAAAGCGACTCTAAGTATGTACACTCCTTGAAAATGAGTGAAGTTCCCTTGAGGTAAAAAAACAAACAAAAAACTATCGTTACGTTGAAAAAATTAATTTATGAATTATATGAAAATGACTTATGAAAAATACCTCGCAATATTGTAAAATAAAAGAAGGAACCTTTAGATTACATATTCCGCACAAAACAGACAGTTTTAAGCACACGCGCGTGCGTGGCCAATTAGTCCGGTTGGTAGAGAGCTCAGCTCCCACGCAAACGGTTCTGGTTCGTATCCACTCAGATTCAAACGGGCGTTTGTCCGGTCTGTTGGGAAAATTTCCCCAGCGCAGTGCTAAAATTCACAAGTTTCGTAAGGGTAGAAAAAAAAAGTTGTAGCTTTGGGGAAACTGTGGTTATCCTTGATTTTTTTTTTTTTTATGGCTACTACCGGAAATTGGCGGACAAGATTCGGCAAGCCACCAGTAACGTCACGTGGTTGCCGGCTGCCACTACCAGCACACTAGCGGACCACATTAGGCTAGCCATCATTTCTGGCACGTGCGTGCAGGGCCACTGAAGGAGCACTTGTGACAGCTAGTGCCTGTGACGGACAACTGATGGGGTGCCAACTGTTGGCCAGAACTTCTAGCCCTTCTGTTGGGCGCCCGGACATTTTATTAACGGTTCGGCAGCGGCAACATAGTGGTGGGCCATTGCTGGCAGTGCTGGCCCAGCAAGACTTTTTGCTGGGGTATAATGGACGCTCCCTATCTTCTGATTCAAGGCTTCTTGAATTGGAAGAGGAACTACAAAGGATCAAGTGGGACATCGTCGGGCTAAGTGAGGTAAGGAGAAAAGGACAAGATCTCATTGAACTGAAAAGTGGACATCTCTTCTACTATCGTGGGACAGATACTGACAGAACTAGTGGTATTGCATTTATAATAAACAAGAAACTGATGGGTAAAGTTGTAGAAGTTGAAAGTTCCTCTGACAGAGCTGCACGACTCGTTATCCAACTCTCGAGAAGATACAAGGCTCAGATTATTCAAATTTATGCACCCACCACAAGTCATCCTGAAAAAGAAATTGAAGAATTTTATGAGGAAATTCGTTATCTAAATAATAAAGGTAAGCAGCACTTGAAGATCATTATGGGAGATTTTAATGCAAAAATAGGGCAACAGCAACAGAATGAAACTTCAGTAGGTAAATTCGGTCACGGCAACAGAAACTAGCGTGGAAATACTCTCGTAGAGTTTGCAGAGGCAGAAGGGTTTTTCATCATGAACTCCTTTTTCAAGAAAAAGCCGCACAGGAAATGGACATATCCAAATGGGAAATTGGATGACAAGTGAAATTGATTTTATTATGTGTAACAAAAAATTTGTCATACAAGACTGCAGTGTGCTGAACAAGTTCAACACAGGTAGTGACCATAGAATGGTAAGATGTAAAATACAACTCAATGCTAAACTTGAGCGTGGCAAGCTCATAAAACAAAGTGCATTGACGTGACCAACCTTAAAAAGCATCATAATACCTTCAAATTAGAACTGAGGAATAGATTCTCTATTTTAGAAGGTCTAACATCAAAAGAAGTGGACATCTCTGAAGTTAACAGAAAAGTAACCAAAGCTCTTATGGAAACAGGGAAAAATTAGCTGGGTCTAAGAACAAGTTGCATGTGAATAAATTATCAGGAAAAACCAAAATGTTGATACAAAAAAGAAGAGAGAAGAGGACAACTAAAGAAGATGTGACTTCCAAAGTGGAATATATAGAGCTATGCAAGACAGTACGAAAAAGTATCACTGAAGACGTAAGGAAATTCAACTGTGAACTAGTGAGGAAAGCAATTGAAAACAACCAAAGCCTAAAAATAGCAAAGGGACATCTCAGTAAGGGAAGAAAATAGATTATGGCACTGAGAAAAGAAGATGGTTCTGTAACAAGAAATAGAGGCGAAATTTTGACAAGAGTGAAAGATTTCTACTCCAAATTATATGAAAGGGATGATACATGTACTCCAGACATCATGAAAGGAACCAGTACCAGAGTTTTTCCAGTCCTCCCAGCAGAAGTTGCACATGCAATCAAGAACGTGAAGCGGGTAAAAGCTCCAGGAGAAGATGGAATTACTGTAGACATCATACAAGAAGCAAGTGGCGAAATTGAAGCAGTACTCGCCCAAGTTTTCACTCAATGCCTTAATGAAGGGAAGATTCCCGAGGAATGCTACAATGGATCTTGCTACATAAAAAAGGTGACATTGAGGATCTCAGGAACTACAGACCTATCAGCCTCCTATCAGTGGTTTATAAAATCTTCACTAAAGTTCTTTCACACCGTTTGACGGTAACACTGGACATGGCTCACCCGAGAGAACAAGCTGGATTCAGGATTGGCTACAGTACTATAGATCATATCCACGTACTGAGAGAACTAATTGAAAGAGCGAGGTAATATTAACTTCCATTGTGCATGGCTTTTATCGATTATGAAAAGGCCTTTGATTCAGTGAAACCATCAGCAGTTACAATGGCTCTGAAATCTTGTGGTATTGAAGATACATACATTAATATTATTAATAACATCTATGAAAATGCAAAGATTCGGCTGTTTGATAATACAGCACACATAAAAGTTGGAAAGGGAGTGAGACAAGGTGACACCATATCTCCCAAGCTCTTTAATGTTTCAATCACTGACCTGGGAAAACAAAGGGATAAAGATTAATGGAGATTATCTAACTCACCTTCATTTTGCTGATGACGTAGTCATTTTTGCAACTACCCCATCACACCTGCAGAGTATGATCCAGGAACTTGCTGACAATAGTAAAGAAGTGGGATTAAAAATGATCTTTCAGAAGACAAAAGTGATGTACAATGCTTTTACAAGAAATGAAGATTTATCGATTGATGGAGAAAAGCTGGAGATAACAGACACGTACGTTTATCTTGGACAGCAGATATCAAGTGAGGGTCACATTGATGAAGAAATTAATCGGCGTATAAAACTTGCCTGGAGAGCTTTTGGAAGAAACAGCATAATTTTCAGGAGCAATATGCCATTATGTCTTAAAAGAAAAGTGTTTGATCAATGCATCCTTCCAGTGATTACGTATGGTGCAGATACGTGGGCCTTAACTAATAGACGTACAAAGGCTGCAGACAACTCAAAGACGCATGGAGAGGTGCATGCTTGGTGTAACCAGGACAGATAAGAGGAACTCGTGGATCCGAAAAATGACAAGAGTGGAAGACATCATGATCAGAGTTAAATCCCTGAAATGGCAATGGGCTGGACATACTGCCAGAACAACGGACCACCGATGGACAACCGAAATTTTAGACTGGATTCCAAGGGGCAGTAAAAGACCCAAAAGATAATCACATGGGAGATGGGTGGATGAAATTCGAAAGTATGCGGGAGTAACATGGAGGAAACTGGCACAAGACAGACAGTTGTGAAAGAAACTTGGTGAGACTTTCATCCAGCAGTGGATTGATAACGGTTGACAATATGGTGATGATGTATATATACATTCGATTGCAGAAGTTTCTTGGAGCCCCCATTTCTCGCATACCTACTGCAGCCCATAACGCCTGGGCCAGTCTTTAGAGCGCCAGGCCACTTCCTTTTTTCAGAACTGCACACACATACAACGCATAAATTTAATTCAAAATCAGAAGATCCAAAACTTACATGAAAAGAGGTGGATAAATTAAACCTGACAGCTTGTCGAGACAATAGGGACATTTCTTTGCTGTTTTCCTGAGCCTTGCACCTTTCTGCTATATGTGACCCATGCAACACAAAACTCCCGCGATCACTCAATCGACAATCAAGAAAAAAACTATATACCTGCAAGAAGAAAAAGTTCTGCAAACAATTTCAGATCTTTGTCAAGCAGTGAATGCGGCTGCTGCAAAGAATTATATCATGTATTAGGTTTAAAAATAAGTTTTAAAACGTTTTAAGACAACGTAACAAGTGATTTGAGAGAAAACAACAATTACCTTTACTTATCAAAATATGCGCCGTCATTATCCATCACCTTCCGCCATCGGTCGGGCAGCTGACGGATTCCAGCCATGAAGAATACTTCGTCGTGTGACGCGATGAAGTTGTCAACCCATTTTTGCACTTCGTCACATGTCCGGAACCGTACAGCAGACAAACCATGGTGCATCGATCGAAACAAATGATAGTCTGAAGGGGCCATGTCGGGACTATACGCCGGGTGCTCCCAAACTTCCCAGCTAAGCGTCAATAACGTTTCCTTGATCGATTTCGCGACATGCGGCCTCGCTTTGTCATGCAGTAATTTCACGGGACGCAATCCTTTGCCTGTGAATGGACGTTTCCGACAGATTTCCTAATTCAATCGCAGCAATTGTTGCTTGCAGCGATCAGCAGTAATAGTTTGACCCTGTTCCAATAGTTCATAATAAAGCACACCCTTCATATCCCACCAGATGCACAGCAGAACTTTCTTGGAGTGATTATTGCTTTTCGGTGTCGAAATCGTTGCTTCACCGGGGTCTACCCAGTGTTTTTTGAGTTTGGGATTGTAGTACCGTATCCACTTTTCATCACCCGTAACGATTTTCCACAGGAAAGACTTTTTTATTCTACAGATTCAAACACTTCATGACACGCTCATCCTTTTTCCTCTGGCTCAGGTCATGTGGCACTCATTTTTCTTCCTCCTGAATCTTTCCCATTGCGCGAAAACGATTGAAAATGATGTGTTGAGTTACCCCCAGTTGTTCAGATAGTTTTTCTTTGTGTTTGAGACGAATCTTCATCCAGCAATGCTTGCAGTTCCTCACGCGCGACCTTCTACGGGGCGCCGCTATACGTTCTCGATTGCTAACTTCAAAACCACCCGCTTTAAACCGTTAAACCAAAACTCACACGTGCTTTTAGATACAATATTCTCCCCCTGAACAGAACAGATCGATGCACATGTTTTTGCAGCACTTTTTCCTTGATGAAATTCGTAAAGAATGCAGTGTCGAAAAATGCAGTATCGCTTGCCGTCTTTCACCTACCGGTGTGCAAGTGCGTTTAACTGTTGGGAAAACTTCTGCGTCACATTTTATACTCTGGACCAGTTACGGTCACATGACAACAACGCGGGGTAATGTCGGATATGTAAATTAGCGGTATATGTCACACAAAAAACGCTTTTTTTTTTTTTTTTTTTTTTTTTGGAGGTTTAACGACCACCGTGAGCAACTCAATGGGCTATAAGCAGTCGCCCGTCCCTAATTTAGGGTCACTGGTTCCAGGGAAGGGAGAGAGCCAGTGCCGTAAGACAAACACAACATCCATGCCTGACAAAAAAAAAAAAAAAAAAAAAAAAAAAAAACGCTTTAAAACTTATTTGTACATCTAATATATTGTTCATGCTGTACGTATCTACGCTGTTGTCTAACATTCAATACAAAAATTTAATATTATTTCCTACTGTACATTTACTTATTTGTTCCTACTTTTACTGCATACACACACATTCAGAAGTTGAGCAGAAAAGTAAGCAATCAGGAATAACGTCATCGCAAAACTTTTTTAGTACCTTCCAAGACCAGAAATGTATAGTCAGATATCCAGAGGAGGGCAAGTGTCCCTTCTTGCCCCTCCCTATAAGCGCCCATGTTCCTGGAGCCCCCCCCCCCCGAATTATCTTACAATAAACTCTAAATAAGGTTTTCGTTTAAGTTAAAAAAATAAATTTTTAAACCTTTACTAAGTTCGGAATATTATTATTTAACGTTGCGCCCTATGATGGCATTCTCAACAATTCTGTGCTCCCAACATTATGGCAAAAGTTCGGTGAAAGCTCTATCTTTACCAACAGGAAAATGCCCCCGTCCACAAAGCGAGGTCCCTTCAGGAATGGTTTGATGAGATTGGTGTAGAAGAATTTGACTGCCCTGCACAGAGCCCCGATCTCAACTCCATGGAACACATTTTGGAATAATTGCAACGCCGACTGCGAGCCAGGCCGAACAGCCCAGCATCTGTGACCCACGTGACTAATGTTCTTGTGGCAGAGTCAAAGGCAATTGCTGCAGCAACGTACCAAAATATTGTGGGAAGTCTTCCCAGCAGAATGGAGGTTGTGATTGTAGCAAAGGGTGGACCAACTCGATATTAACTGCTTTCCTATATTACAGGAAGTTTGTGAATATGCAGATGTGCCGGTTGCTTTTGATCAGATAATGTATGTCCAAAAGGTTTCTCAAAGTAATGCTGCATGGAATGGAGAGACCATATGCAAGTACATCAAGCAGGGAGGTCTTAGTTTTCAGATGCCCTTTTTGGACGGTTAGGATAACTCTTCCTCGTGTCACTAAGTACACCAAAAAAGAATGTAAAAAAAAAACTTAAGGCCAGTCATTCCATTAGGTTGCTGAATGGCCAAGTTGTTGATGACTTCAAACAAATGACCTTGAATATCGGAAGGGCACGGTATACACGGAAGTCGTGCAAGTTGTTCGACGCTGGAAGCTACGTACTTTCCGAAAACTTTCAGTGGATTTCTGAACTCTGTAGTTAATTTGAATGCCGTGTGTGGAGAGAACCATCTGCCAGCTATTCCATTAGCAGAGTGAAAATCGATGGCAGAAACTGAATTTTTATCACCCACTGCAGAGCTTTCACCTGTCACTTTTTATCGCCCATAATCGACTTCCGGATCCGACTGCAATAGTAAAAACGCCGCGTTTGCTTTTCCAGACATCAATCTTTTGCATTTGCGATTATTTACATTTCTCGAATCTAATCGACTAGTGACTTCGGGTACATCTGGGGTTTTTTCACGTCGAAATATAGACGTCCAGAAGAACTTCTTTCCAGTTTCATTATTCCTCTTTTCTAAATGCTTGGGTCGGCTTTCCATTACTATACACCCGTTCGATTCAATCCCCCACCAAACTCATTTGTGTTCTCCGGAACCGAAGTTTCCAGAACTCTTTCGGTGTTCCGAAATTTGAATCACGTATTGCCCAAACCACAGTTTTTAATTTTAAATTACTGATTTTGCGCTCCAACTCTTCATTAAAAACAGAAGTTATTCAATTCCCGTAAAATAATTTAATTATTTAAACGATATCTCCACGACTTTTTTAAGACTTTCCGACGGCTCTGCACGTAGATGGCATGATTTATCATGTGTTAATAACAGCCCTAATACCTATCCAGTACACCTATTAGTAGTCAATCAGTGCATAATTAACAAGCAATAGACGCACCCAGAAATTTGCTCAGGGCGGTGGGAAGAGAACAGTTATATTAATTGATCATGATATGACTAATTCATTAAGACCGCTTTAATTTAGATGCCTAGCGGTATCTAAATTAAAAAGCGGTCTTAATGAATTTCGAGAAAAAGAACTTTAAGAAAAATGACAATCAGATTAAGAAAGTTTTAGAGAACCTTCGTAATGATTTTATCGATTACCCTAACCGACAAGTCATATCAGATTGCAATTATGAATAGGTCTGATTATTGTATATTAGGAAACTTAAAGAATTCGCTGAGCAATCGGACATATTTCTGCAGTCGACGAATTCTTTAAATAGCATAATACAGAAAGTTCAAGGTGCAGCCAGGTACAAATATCTACCGGAAGCTAACCGGCAGGGACGCGCCAAGCGAGGGTTCAACGGGTGCGAAGCACTCGGGCGCTAGATTCCGGGGGCGGCAGGACGCCTCACTCAAATTTTACGGTTCATAAATTATTATCAGTGACGTGGGAGAAGTTAAGAAAACGTTTTACTGTGATAAATCGTAATGCTACGTGGCACGTTTTTTTTTTTTTTTTAGTAAAAATAATTCATTGTACAACTCAACAGAAAACGTCTTGCAATCAGAGAATAGTTCTTACTGTTTCTTCAATAACGAATACTGCGGGCAAAGGATTAAAATTTCTTTTTCTAATTTTTTTTAAATCTTGAAGATTTCAGCATTCATGATATGCGTGGCCAGTGCTATGACATGGAAAAACACAATAGACTTAAAAAAACATAATATTTGGACTTAAAACACTTATGCATTTTATGTACTTTGAGTAGCTCATACTTTAAATCTAGTCGCAAATAATGACAAAAAATTTCTCTACACATTGTGAACATTTTCAGCGTTGTTCAAGAAATATTTGCTTTCTTTTCTGAATTACCCCAGCAAAAACACAAGTGCTGGGAAACTGCTGGCCACCAGCTGGCAGTGATGGGTCACTGCTGGCTGAAATCTGTCGCTCACGGCCCGGTATTGGTCCGTTGGTGGTAGCGCCATCAGTTGGCGAGCCATTGATGGCCGTGCAGCATCGCCATGAATTGTGGGCCTCCAAGCAAGTGGCACTAGTGGGCCCGTTGCTGGCAACCAATGCAACCCCAACAGCACGTGGAAGCAATGGGACTGCGCATGCGGAGAAGCAACACTTGCTGTGTCTCTCATGGTACCAGTTAGTTGAAGACGACGCTATCGCCATCGTGTTATTTTAGTGGATGTTAAGAAAAAAATCCATATGTGGGGAGGCGAATTAATTTCCTAATGAAATTTTACTTCGACGAAGATATCAGATTAAGCCGTGAAATACTAGATTACAGCCATGAAATACACCCACTCCATTCCCACGAATAACAATTCATGGAATGGAGTGGATGAATAACAAGAAAAAATTTGAAACCGCTTGAAATAAATATCCTGGAAAACCATTAAAACAACGTTTGTTGGGGGGGGGAAAAAAAGAATTATACGCGTACAAAATTTATTAATTATTTGAAAGAAAAAAAAGCAACGCTATGTGGTGTACTCATCCATTGGTTGAATACACAAGACTATTATTAATTATTATTAATTATTTGAAAGAAAAAAAGAATTATACGCGTACAAAATTTATTAATTATTTGAAAGAAAAAAAAAGCAACGCTATATGGTGTACTCATCCATGGGTTGAATTCACAAGACTGGGAGGAATTCGCTTCTAAAAATAACGAGAAGTAAAATAAAATATCTTTACTCTTTAAAACAAATGTAGCTTCGGACAACGGAAAGGAAAGACAACGTTAAAAATGTAACAGAATGTGACATGAACCCGGGTAAATATATATTTATTCAACAATCTCTTTTTCAAGACGGCAAGGACAGTACAAAACTTTGGAAAGCGACTCTAAGTATGTACACTCCTTGAAAATGAGTGAAGTTCCCTTAAGGTAAAAAAAACTGTCGTTACGTTGAAAAATTTATTTATCAATTATATGAAACTGACTGACAGCCTTAAGCATTTTCTCGAGTGTGGCAAATGGAGCTCAGCTAGCACGCCAACGGCCCTGGTTCAAATCCACTCAGATGCAAACGGACGTTTTTCCAGTCTGTTGAGAAAATTTCCCCAGTGCAGTGAGTTAATTCACAAGCTTCGTAAGGGTAGAATAAAAAAATTGTAGCTTTGGAAAACTGCGGTTTTCCTTGCTTTTTTTTTTTTTAATTATTATTATTATTATTATTATGGCTACTACTGGGAAATTGGCGGACAAGATTCGGCAAGCCACCAGTTACGTCACGTGGTTGCCGGCTGCCACTAACGGCACATCAGCGGACCACATTAGGCTAGCCATCATTTCTGGCACGTGCTTGCCAGGCCACTGAAGGGCCACTTGTGGCAGCTACTGCCTGTGATGGACAACTGATGGCCCAGTTGTGGCATATGACAACTGATGGGGTACCAACTGTTGGCCAGGTGTTGGCCTGTACTGCTGGCCCTTCTGTTGGCCGCCCGGACATTTTATTGACGGTTCGGCAGCGCAAATATAGTGCTGGGCCAGCAAAGACTGTTTTCTGGGACCTTATCGTTGGCAAATTTTAAAGAAAGAGCTTCCAGCGTTGACCACAAAACGCTGCTCTGAAACAAGGCTAGAGAATAGGATCGATGAATAAGGATAACGAGGACTGTGGTACAATTTCGATGTAATTCACGATATATTAGATTTTTTGGTTAGAATAAAAAAAGATGATAACTCATCATCATCATCATCATTGTCAACCATTATCAATCCACTGCAGGACGGTCTAACCAAGTTTCCTCCACAACGGTCTGTTTTGTGCCAGTCTCCTCCATGTCACTCCCGCATACTTTCGAATTTCATCCACCCATCTTCCATGTGGTCTTCTTCTGGGTCTTTTCCTGTCCCTTGGAATCCAATCTAAAATTTCGGCTGTCCATCGATGGTCTGTCCTTCTGGCAGTATGTCCAGCCCATTGCCATTTCAGGGATTTAACTCTGATCATGATGTCTTCCACTCTTGTCATTTTTCGGATCCACGTGTTCCTCTTCTTATCTCTCCTGGTTACACCAAGCATGCACCTCTCCATGCGTCTTTGAGTTGTCTGCAGCCTTTGTATGTCTCTTTTAGTTAAGATCCACGTCTGTGCACCATACGTAAGCACTGGAAGGATGCATTGATCAAACACTTTTCTTTTAAGACATAATGGCATATTGCTCCTGAAAATTATGCTGTTTCTTCCAAAAGCTCTCCAGGCAAGTTTTGTACGCCGATTAATTTCTTCATCAATTTACTCCTCACTTGATATCTGCTGTCCAAGATAAACGTACGTGTCTGTTATCTCCAGCTTTTCTCCATCAATCGATAAATCTTCATTTCTTGTAAAAGCATTGAACATCACTTTTGTCTTCTGAAAGTTCATTTTTAATCCCACTTCTTTACTCTTGTCAGCAAGTTCCTGGATCATACTCTGCAGCTCTGATGGGGTAGTTGCAAAAATAACTACGTCATCAGCAAAACGAAGGTGGGTTAGATAATCTCCATTAATCTTTATCCTTTTGTTTTCCCAGTTCAGTGATTGAAAGACATTTTCCAATGTGGCATTAAAGAGCTTCGGAGATATGGTGTCACCTTGTCTTACCCCCTTTCCAATTTTTTTGTGTGTTGTATTTTCAAACAGCCGAATCTTTGCACTTGCATTTTCATAGATGTTATTAATAATATTAATGTATGCATCTTCAATACCGCAGGATTTCAGAACCATTGTAACTGCTGATGGTTTCACCGAATCAAAGGCTTTTACATAATCGATAAAAGCCATGCACAATGGAAGTTCATTTTCCCTCGTTCTTTCAATTAGTTCTCTCAGTACGTGGATATGATCTATTGTGCTGTAGCCACTCCTGAATTCAGCTTGTTCTCTCGGTTGAGCCATGTCCAGTGTTACCTTCAAACTGTGTGAAAGAACTTTAGTGAAGATTTTATAAACCACTGATAGGAGGATGATAGGTCTGTAGTTCCTGAGATAATCAATGTCCTTTATTTTATGTAGCAGGATCATTGTAGCGTTGTTCCAATCCTCAGGAATCTTCCCTTCATTAAGGCATCGAGTGAAAATTTGGGCGAGTACTGTTTCGATTTCTCCACTTGTTTCTTGTATGATGTCTACAGTAATTCCATATTCTCCTGGAGCTTTTCCCCGCTTCATGTTCTTGATTGCATGTGCAACTTCTGCTGGGAGGACTGGAAGAACTCTGGTACATTTCATGATGTCTGGAGTACATGTATCATCCCTTTCATATAATTTGGAGCAGAAATCTTTCACTCTTGTCAAAATTTCGCCTCTATTTCTTGTTACAGAACCATCTTCTTTTTTCAGTGCCATAATCTGTTTTCTGCCGCCCCGGTGGCGCAGTGGTCTAAGGCGCTGGCCTCTGATCATTCGTCCGTAAGGGGTCCGGGTTCGAATCCCGGTCAGGGCATGGATGTTGTGTTTGTCTTACGGCACTGGCTCTCTCCTTCCCTGGAACCAGTGACCCTAAATTAGGGACGGGCGACTGCTTATAGCCCATTGAGTTGCTCACGGTGGTCGTTAAACCTCCAAAAAAAAAAAAAAAAAAAAAAAAATCTGTTTTCTTCCCTTACTGAGATGTCCCTTTGCTATCTTTAGGCTTTGGTTGGTTTCAATTGCTTTCCTCACTAGTGCACATTTAAATTTCCTTAAGTCTTCAGTGACACTTTTTCGTACTGTGTTGTACGAAAAAGTATCACTGAAGACTCTATATATTTCACTTTGGGAGTCACATCTTCTTTAGTTGTCCTCATCTCTCTTCTTTTTTGCATCAACATTTTGGTTTTTCCTGATAATTTGTTCACATGCAACTTGTTCTTAGACTCAGCTAATTTTGTTGCTATTTTCATAAGAGTTTTGGTTACTTTTCTGTTAACTTCAGAAATATCCACTTCTTCCGATGTTAGGCTTTCTAAAGCAGAGAATCTGTCCTTCGGTTCCGACTTGAAGGTTTTTTTTTTTTTTTTTTTTTTTTTGGAGGTTTAACGACCACCGTGAGCAACTCAATGGGCTATAAGCAGTCGCCCGTCCCTAATTTAGGGTCACTGGTTCCAGGGATGGGAGAGAGCCAGTACCGTAAGACAAACACAACATCCATGCCACACCGGGATTCGAACCCGGACTCCTTACGGACGAATGATCAGAGGCCATCGCTAAGACCACTGCGCCACCGGGGCGGCTGAAGGTATTATGGTGTTTTTAAGGTTGGTTATGTCAATACATTTTGTTTGTCTTATGAGCTTGCCACGTTCGAGTTTAGTGTTGAGGTGCATCTTACATCTCACCAATCTATGGTCACTACCTATGTTCAACTTGTTTAGCAAACTGCAGTCTTCTATGACGAATTTTTTGTTACACATAACAAAATCAATTTCACTTGTCGTCCCATTTGGATGTCTCCATGTCCATTTCCTGTGTGGCTTTTTCTTGAAAAAGGAGTTCAAGATGAAAAACCCTTCTGCCTCTGGAAACTCAACGAGAGTATTTCCACAACTTAGATCTTGGCCCTCAGTCTCCGGCAGCTGGAATGTACCTGGCCAAGGCAGCGGCCAGTGCGACATGGAGGCAGAGGGTGCTAAGAATCCCCGGAGGACCGGACTAGGCTGCCATCTGATGCTGATCTTGGCTACGTATAATGGACGCTGCCTATCTTCTGATTGAAGGCTTCTTGAATTGGAAGAGGAACTACAAAGGATCAAGTGGGACATCGTCGGGCTAAGTGAGGTAAGGAGAAAAGGAGAAGATCTCATTGAACTGAAAAGTGGATAATTGATAATTTATTTGTGTATATTTGTTGATAATTGACTTTTATTTGTGTATATTTATTTGGCTTTTATTTGTGCATTCTCTGGGCTTCGCCGCTACTGAAAAGTGGACATCTCTTTTACTATCGTGGGACAGATACTGGTAGAACTAGTGGTGTTGGATTTATAATAAACATAATTACGGGAGATTTCAATGCAAAAATAGGGCAACGGCAACAGAATAAATATATATATATATATATATATATATATATATATATATATATATATATACTATAAAGATACCTAAGCAAAAAAATACATATATAGTTTTGACTCACACCTAGTACAACATAGAAAAGGTTATGTATCTACCTGTGTGAGTAAAAGGAGAAAAGAAAAAAAATAAAATAAAACAACTGAATGTAGAAGGTGTCGAGAATACTGAGCCTTGGCTTTATCAAGGACCAGCAAAAACTCTGCATTTTCTCACTTCCACAAAGACCTAGTTGGAAATGGGTTTCTGCAAGGCCATAGATGCAAGTAACATTCCCACCTAAAATAGTTTAAAAAATATATATATAAGTCATGTCCTCCGTAGAGTAGCATGACCTAGCACTAGTTAACAATTTCGCTTGCATCCATTAACCTTCATGGCCCGACCCATGCTCTTCATCTGTTACTATTAAACAGAGAGAAGAAGATTAAAGAGAACTCAAGCTGTGAGAGTGACATAATAAATAGAAATGATTTTCAGCTATAACGAAATTCCAAGTTCGTTTGAGAGAGAATTTAAACCTGAAAAACAAATTTTACATTGCAATTAAAAAAGGAAATGTTAATTTATAACGAACAGATTTTTGAAAGAAAACTTGAGTCTAAAACCCCTACTCTACAACTTATGACAGCACGAAAACGAGAATAAGTTAAAGATAATAATTAACTAAAGAAAACTTTGTGAAAGTTATATACCTTAAACAGTTAGTTGCAATATGTACAAAGTATTTCAGCAGTGCTTTAAGTGCATAATTAATTAGTTATTAAGAACTTAACTACTTTGAAAAAACAGCGCATAGACAGCGCATAGAAAAGGAACAAGCTTAGCCATCTTCTGTTCCTAGGTACCACAAAAGACGCTCAAAGTTACAAAGAAAAGTAAGAGTTAAAACCCGCATAAATGTTAACAGACAAACCAATGCTTAAAAGCTGAAAAGCTAAAAAACGACAGAGAAAAGGTACATGAAGTACAAACATTGAACTTATAAAACCTAGAACCCAAAAACAAGGAAGAGAGCTTACCTCTTGTGTTACAAAAACTTTTCTCCTCACAAGAGGAGAACATGGCTGACCTCTTCCGCCACTCCCTAGACGCTGGGGGCAGTGAGGGTGGGGCTGATGGCCTCCTCATACAGCAAGAAACCAACGCGCGGAGATTTTAACCAGAGAAAAAAATATATAAACTTAAGACTGTGGATCTGTATGATCAGAATGAGCAGAATTAACTCTCCAGAATACATGAGAAATATTATAAAATACACGAGCAGTTTATTTAATAATCTTTGCATGTATTAAATCACCTTAGTGAGCTTCTATAGATTAATCAGAATCTTATTAATTTTAATGTTGGTTTTACTATTTTTAGTATAGCTATCCTAGTGATGAATAACTAGTTTTCTTTTTTATTTGTTTTTATTTTCTTTTATAAACAGATTTTTAAGCTTTTTTTGTGATTTTGTTTATATTATTTAATTTTTTTGTTTTAATAGGACCGTCATATCCATAGCACTAAGGTTCCTTTAGGTAGTTAATAGGCATCCTCTAGCCAACTTCCTTACGGCTTTGATTGGTCAGAATCATATTATTAACTGTGTAGAAAATTAAAGCAGATCTGCCAACCTTACTCTATTATTCAGAATAATTTTTCTTAAAGTTCTTTTGATGAAAGAAGAAGGAATTTCGTTCTCTAGAAAACTTTCTAATAGTATATTAATGTGGTAATTGAAGTCCAAATTGTTGCTGCAAATTCTTGAAATTCTTAGGACCTGAGAAATTAGTACATTCTCAATTACTTTGGTTGAAATGTTATTATTCCAGTTTAGATATTTAATTACTTTGAAAGGAAAATTAACTCTTTTATCAAAGAGGCTAATAGATGGGTTACCTCTGTTGAGCTTAATGCTTAAGTCTAGGAACTCAAGTTCCTGATTACTGTGGTTGGTTTTACATAAGTTAAGAGAGCTAGGATAGATATTATCAAAATCACTCTCTATAACTTCGGAATTATTGATACACAGCAGATCATCAATATATCTAAAAGTGTAAAGGTAGTTATCTGAGCAGGTGGGGTGATTTTTAATGAATTTATATTCCTTAAAGAACAGGAATAGATTAGCGATATTCGTGGACGTTGATGTTCCCATTGGAATACCGTTCACTTGCTTATAGAGAGTATTATTATATAAGATATGGTTATTTTTTATGCAGCAATTGAGATAAGAGTTCCAAGTTCCTACATCAACAAATTGGTTAAGTTTAAATTCTGCATACAGCTCTTTAAAGGTAGTGATTATATCTGATAGAGGCAGATTAGTATATAGGTTTTCAAAATCATAACTATTAATATCTAGGGGACACACTTTGAGTATAGTAGAAATTACTTCTGCATTATTATTAATTATCCAAAAATCTCTGTACATCAAGTTAGAACAGTTTCTAATGTGTTTCAAAACCTTCTTTAAGACATCTTCAAAAGCAAGATCTATTTTCTTTTTATGACTCCTTACTCCACTAGCTATGAACCTGAACTTCACAGGATCCTTATGAAACTTAACCGTTGCAAAAAGAAATGGAAATTCAGGCCCATATCTTCTAGTTTGCGGAATTTTAAGTTTCTTGAAGAATGCCTTAAACCGATTTTCTAACTGCTTGGTAGAATAACTTACGGGCTCGTATGTTACTCTATTATTGAGTTCCATAGTTAACAATTCAAAATAGAACTTCTTACAGATAATTGCAAAATTATTGCTAGCTTTATCCGTAGTGGTAAAAATAAATTGGTCTTGTAGTTTGGAGAGTGACCTTTTAGCTTCTCCAGAGAAAAAGAGATTTCTGTCGAAACAAAAGTCCAGACCTGCCAACTCACCGGTGAAGCTATTGATTATATTATATTTCCATTCTGCGAAGGCCTCAATAGGCTGATTGTACGTTAAACTGGTTTTTACGATGTACTTATTTACATCTTGAGTGAAGCTCTCAAGAATCCTTTCTTTGGAAATTGTGAAGGAAGGTCTGAAATTAGAGCCATACTCTAATAAATTCCTAAGCTTTTCATTTTCAACAAAACTCAAGTTTCCGGTGATAATATGGTTGTAATTCTTATCATAGTGAACTGTTTCTTTATGTTCATCACAAGAACAAGTAGTAATTACAGGAATGTAGCTCGAAGAGTTAAGTTTGTAGTTTTTAACTATTGACCCTAAGGTCTTAACATATTTAAAACTTACAATAGACTGGTGCCTGTGGATGGGAAAAAAATTGCATTATTGTAGAACAGCTTCCTTACATTGAGATTATCGTAGGCTTTATTTAGGAACCTGATGGTAACAAAATTACTGGAAAATTCTTTAAGAGAAATTTTATCTTTAAGAATATGTTTAAGAATGTCCAGAACCAAAGCAAAAACATGCTTATCAACATGGTCAGCAGTTTCATTCCAGAATTTGAAAAAACATTTAAGGACAGAGTGCTTGAAGGACTTGAGAATTTTGTAAGTATTTTTAACAAAATTAGTGCCAGTTTTAAAGCTTTCCAGAGTTTTTAGCAAGTTAGCAAAATCAACTTTGCTTGATGTGCGAAATAACCTCTGTCCTCTATTACCTCTAGAGCAGCTCTTATTATTAACAAGAAAGAAGAGTTCACGAATTGAAAATTTATGCTGATTATGCTTATTGTCAGATAGAGTGGAATTAAGGCCATAGGGATAAAGAGACTGATGCTGCAAAATTTCAAGGGATTCAGTTTCTAGCCGAGCATAGAGGTCAGGGATAATATGTAGTACCTCTATTTTCACTTTGTCAAAACCATGAGTATGGAAATGCTCTAATTCAAAGGTAGAGTACTGGTTGGCGTTTGTGGAGGGGTTCACTCCTGAATTAGAGAACTTGTTTACTAGAGACCTGTGACCATTAATCCTAAGATGAAGAGGATTTTTACTTTGGCCAATATAGCTAAGGTTGCAGACAGTACAGGTGAGCTTATAGATGGTATTGTAGGCTTTGCAAAACTTGTTGGAGCAATTATCCTCAACAGAAGAATACAGGTTAGGATCTGCAGATTTACATGTCAAACAACGTTTGTCATTTCATAACTTTAGATTACCTTTGCCAGCGAGTTCATACACTATGGGAAAGGGTGCTAGCCTAACCGAGCGGGAGGACTTAAAATATCTGAGCTGACCTCCAATCCTTTCATCGTCCTTAGAACTCCACTTGGGCCAAAACATACAAATTCTGAGCAAACCAACTAGGAAAAACTTTTAGAAATAAGCAGTCCAAGAAAAGACCAAACTCGAGTATAAACTACACTCCAAAAAGCTGCATCCAAAACATACTAAAAAGAAAAATTAGAAAATGAAAAAAACCTCAAGTAAAAAAATAGTAATAAAAAAATAATAATAATAAAAAATAATAAATAATAAAACATTTCAACTAGAATTTGCGCATGAGCTGCTAAATAATAAATTGAAATTAGTTACTTAAGAGCAAAACTGAAGACTAAGGAAAAAATTTATATATATGTGGAGGAAACTTGGGGAGACCTTCGTCCAGCAGTGGATTGATAATGGTTGACAATGATGATGATGATGATGATATATATATATATATATATATATATATATATATATATATAGCCTCATCATGGTCAAACATTATCAATTCTCTGCTGAATGAAGGTCTCTCTTTCTTCCACGACAATCTGTCTTGGATCAGTCTCTCCATCTCACTCCAGCATGCTTTCGAATTTCATCCACCCATCTCCCACGTGGTCTTCTTTTGGAACTTTTCCTGTCTCTTGGAATCCAGTCTAAAATTTCGGTTGTACACAGCTTAGATCTTGGCCCTCAGTCTCCGGCAGCTGGAATGGTGATCCATTCTCTTGGCAACATGTCCAGCCCATTGTCATTTCAGGGTTTTTACTCTGATCGTGAGGTCATTTTCCTTAACGACGAGTTCCAGCTCTTATCTTTTTATTGTCTTTATACACTGACGGAAAAAAAATCCCAATACCAAGAAGGGGTTGTGTTAGATAAACGACAGTTGGTAGGCAGTGAGAGTACATCTGTAAGATGACGTCTATGCAAATTTCGCGCTCTGCGCATACGTGTAGCGCTAGTAGCGCCCCTCGGAACATGCAAAGCAGGTTTGCTGTAAATACGCGCTGTAACGTTCGTGAGCGTTAGTTATCGTTGAGATTCGACGTAGGGTGTTGATGTTAGTCAAGAATGCCTTTAAGAAGACGAAGAAGCCATTATCAACAGCTCACGGAGTTTGAACGAGGTCGTGTAATAGAGCTACGAGAAGGTGGATTTTCTTTCCGCAATATTGCAGAACGACTTGGCAGGAATGTAGCCACTGTTCACGATTGTTGGCAGCGGTGGTCAAGGGAAGGTACTACCTCAAGGAGACCGGGTTCCGGCCGGCCACATGGCACTACTGAGAGGGAAGACCGCCGTGTACAGCATATGGCCGTGGCGCATCGTACCGCGTCTGCGGCAGCAATTCGAGCTGCAGTTGCCACCACAGTGACACAACGAACTGTTACAAATCGGTTACTTGAAGGACAGCTCCGAGCCAGCCGCCCTGTAGCGTGCATTCCACTTACTCCAAACCACTGCCGTTTGCGACGTCAGTGGTGTCAAGCTAGAGCTCATTGGAGGACGGAGTGGAGATCTGTTGTGTTTTCTGATGAAAGCCGGTTCTGTCTATGTGCCAGTGATGGCCGTGTGTTGGTTAGAAGGAGGCCAGGTGAGCGCCTGCAACCAACCTGTCTGCGGCCGAGACACACTGGACCTACACCTGGAGTTATGGTCTGGGGAGCAATTTCCTATGACAGCAGGAGCACTCTCGTGGTTATCCCACGCACCCTGACGGCACAGTTGTACGTCGGTCTGGTGATTCAACCTGTTGTGCTGCCATTCATGAACAGCAGTCCAGGTGGTGTTTTCCAACAGGATAACGCTCGTCCGCATACTGCTGTTGTAACCCAACATGCTCTACAGAGTGTCGACATGTTGCCGTGGCCTGCTAGATCACCAGATCTTTCACCAATCGAGCACGTATGGGACATCATTGGACGACAACTCTAGCGTCACCCCCAAACAGCATTAACCGTCCCTGTATTGACCGACCAAGTGCAACAGGCATGGAATTCCATCCCACAAACTGACATCCAGCACCTGTACGACACAATGCATGAACGTTTGCGTGCTTGCATTCAACATTCTGGCGGTTACTTTTATTTTATTTTTTTTTTTAGTGGACTTTTAACGACCACCGTGAGCAACTCAATGGGCTATAAGCAGTCGCCCGTCCCTAATTTAGGGTCACTGGTTCCAAGGAAGGGAGAGAGCTAGTGCCGTAAGACAAACACAACATCCATGCCTCACCGGGATTCGGACCCGGACCCCGTTCGGACGAATGATCAGAAGCCATCGCTTAGACCACTGCGCCACCGGGGTGGCATTCTGGCGGTTACACCGGTTATTAATGTACCAGCATTTCACATTTAAAGTGGCTCTTCTCGCGCTTACAATAAGCTGTGATCTTGAAACCTTAATCGAATAAATATGTTACCTATACAAATGTAGTGCCGCCATTTCATTCCTCTACAACTATTTTTTCGTGGTGTTGGGATTTTTTTTTCCGTCAGTGTATAACAATGACGTATCTTGGGTCCGAGACCCGGGCTATCTCCCCCCTTCCCCCCACAGTACTGTTTTTTTTTAAATTGCGAAATTTAATTTTTTGACTGTTAAGTAATGAAAGTAGTTTAAACTACTGCATGTTATTGCTAACATGACACCAAATAATTGTGAACTACTACAAAACATTACAGAATTGCTACATGCTATTGCTAACATGATACAAAATAATTATGAGGATTTAGGATTTGAATACTTTATTTGTGCATGAACTCCATTCTTCTTTTCTTTTGTGTGAACTTGAGTATTACGTTTTCATAAAATGTTTCTTCCGAGCAGTTTTCCATATTTAAAAATAATGTTTTCTTCTATTGACAAATCAGCCAAGTTGTTCGAATGTACATGTCCTTGTGTGGTTTTAAGGTATGTCTTGATTCTCTTTAACGCACAAAAACTTCTTTCGGTAATCGCAGTTGTTGATGGAAACTTTAATATTAGGTCTGCTCATTTGTACGCCTCACTAAACACAATGTCCAATTCATTCAACTTTATCTAACAAGTAATGCCTCTTACTGATTGGTTTTTCTGTTCATCAAGGGAATAAAACACCTTCAGTTCATTTTTTAGTCGAGATGTATCAAAATTTGAAGCATAGGGTTCTTTAAGTTCTGACAGTAGATGTTCATGGAAGCTTTCACGAAATTTATCAAAACAGTTCGAATCCAACAAAGCCACGAATTTAAGATATAATCTTACTGATTTTAACTCATTGACACACTTCACACAAACTGAAACAACTCTCGCGAAACACGAGGAAGTAGAAGTCTTCTCTTTTCTGAGCGAACCGTTGCGCAAAGCAATTATCCATTCGCCTCATACGCGCTCATTCATGTTGTCATGGAAACGCTAGCAAGCGATCGTATCGAAGGTCTTCGAATTAGAACAGCGAAGACTCTAGAAGAGCTGCTTGCGTCATGCCGTTGGCTTCGCTCGTCAGACTGAGTCAAAGTGAATCTGCACAGTTTTTTTTTTTTTTCGCAGAAAAAGAAAGCATCGACATATCTTAATGCGGTTGATAATTGACTTTTATTTGTGTATATTTATTTGGCTTTTATTTGTGCATTCTCTGGGCTTCGCAGCTAGACTCGAATACACGCCACTGATATACACTGCTGGCCACCCAAAATGCAACACCAAGAAGGACGCGAGATAGCAAAGCCAGATTTACTGGACACGTAACAACAGATACAAAGATAAAACGATTGAGCTTACAGGCCCCTGCGGCTTGCGGAACACGCAGACATCAATAGTTCGTGTGGCCCCCATGGCTGGCAATAACGGCCGCGGAATCAAACGAAAGAGGCTTTGGATATGGGCTTAGGGTATGTCGGTCCAGGCTGCTTCCACACGTTGCCACAGTTCATCAGGCGTAGCCGCGGGTGGTGTTTGCCGGCCACTCGATTGCCGATCAGCGACCAGACGTGTTCGATGGGCGACATATCGGGAGAAGAGGCGGGCCACGGCAGCAGTGACACCTGGTGGGCCGTGAAGAATTGTTGCACGATGCATGCCACGTGCGGGCGCGCATTATTCTGTTGAAACGTGGCCGCTGGCAGTTCCTCCAGGTAAGGGAGGCCTACAGGCTCCGAAACGTCGGAGATGTAGCGGCGGTTTTTGAGTGTACCGGCGATGCGTACCAGATAGGTGCGGGTGTCATATCCAATTACGCCCCAAACCATAACGCCAGGCGACGGACCGGTATGGCGATGCATAATGCAGGCGTCATACAGTCTCTCGCCGTGGTGGCGCCACACGCGGATCCGACCATCGTGGTGTTGCAGGCAGAAGCTGGATTCGTCGGAGAAAACAATGTCGTGCCATTCCGTAGTCCAGGTGCGGCGTTCAAAGTCCTACTGCCGCCGCTCTCGCCGGTGGTGTAACGTCAATAATAATCGGAGCAATGGGCGCCGTGCGTCAAGTCCCCGCTCCTGCAGACGACGTCGAACGGTACGTGCTGACACAGGTTGTTGCGCAACACACCCTAATTCCTGCGCTAACGTTCGTGATGTGGCGGTGCGATCCGTCAATGCCCGCCGCACAACATGCCGGTCCTCTCGTTCGGTGGTGTGCCGCGGCTGCGGCAATCGCTCACGTCGGTCCGTCCGTCCCTCCTGCAACCACCGAATCCATACTCGCCTCACTGTGGTTGGATGTCGTCCTACACGGGTGCCGATGTCTCGGTACGATAAACCACTTTCGCGATAAGCCACTATTAGTCTCCTCTGTCGAACTCCGAAACGTGCTGGAATGACTGCCGTATTCTGCGACGAGGCATCAGGAAGCTTCCCACGCACAGGTCCGGCAGCACAACACACTTCCACTGCTTACACCCCGCCTTCTGTGCACCCTTTTTATAGTGCTTCTCGGCGGCGTGCCGGACGCACATGATTTGCATATGCCCTGCAATGCTAATCGTTTGAATGTCCTCCCGCGGGCGACGCATGCTGCGAATTTCAGGCCAATCGGATGCTTCCTTCTTGGTGTTGCATTTTGGGTGGCCAGCAGTGTATATATATAACATTTTTTTTTTTTTTTTTTTTTACCGGTAAAGCCGACTTTCGTGTAAATGGACAGAGAGAGGAAACTGATTTCTTGGATTGTTCGCAGCGTCATCTTAACTAGAGATTTATAGAATGTTTTTCCCCTCAGTTTTTTTTTTTTTTTTTTTGATTGGAGGTTTAACGACCACCGTGAGCAACTCAATGGGCTATAAGCAGTCGCCCGTCCCTAATTTAGGGTCACTGGTTCCAGGGAAGGGAGAGAGCCAGTGCCGTAAGACAAACACAACACAACATCCATGCCTCACCGGGATTCGAACCCGGACCCCTTACGGACGAATGATCAGAGGCCAACGCCTTAGACCACTGCGCCACCGGGGCGGCCCCCTCAGTTTTACATGAGTCAATTGTGTTTTATGAAAACTCTTAATTTTCGGAAAATAGAAAATGTTGCTAAAGATGTTTACTTCATGTAAAAATGAATAAAAATTGAAAAATATTCTGGTACAAGGGGGCAGCAAATTTGCACCCGGGCGACAAATCCGCTTGTCGCGCCCCTACTAACCTGAAGCTATTAGAATGTCAGGAAAGCTTCCTTCTGGCTCTACAATTCTACCACTCTTTGGACGATAAAATAATCACAAACCGGGATCTACCTTTAAACCTATAGTAGCAAAGAAAAAGTCTCTTCGTACATATTAGAAAAATCCATAGCTAAATTTTTCTCTGAACGTTTAGAAAACTCCGAGTGCGTAATCAAATCAACAAAAGAATTAGTGGAGCGCGCAAGATGTTAGACTATATTTCACGGAGATATACTGGGAAGTTTTGACATACTGTCTTTTTATCCGTCTATACCAATACCAGAGGCTGTTGGAAACCTTGGAGAAACAATCACTTCCAATGAATTCACACAGAGACGCCCCGGTGGCGCAGTGATCTAAGGCAATGGCCTCTGATCATTCGTCCGAAAGGGGTCCGGGTTCGGATCCCGGTGAGGCATGGATGTTGTGTTTGTCTTACGGCACTGGCTCTCTCTTCCCTGGAACCAGTGACCCTAAATTAGGGACGGGCGACTGCTTATAGGCCATTGAGTTGCTCACGGTGGTCGTTAAACCTCAAAAAAAAAAAAAAAAAAAAATTCACCCAGACTCAAACAAAAAAAAAAATTATCAGCGCCTTAAATCTAGTGGCTAACTAGAACTACACTATGCGTAAAAACGAGAATGTGCAAACTTGCTGAAATAAAAATTCTAAAATACCGTCTATGCACGTAAAATTACTTAAAATACAAAATTCACCAGACGCTTAAAATCTTTACTAAAATCCTAAAAATATATAAGTACAGGTAAAAGTAAGATCTTTCGAGAGCATTATGCTCTCATCATCAGACAAACTGTGGTGTTGTGTCCTGGTATATATACACAGCAGCCAAACGCAAGGTGACGTAACATGGCCAGGGCGTTGAGTAACAGAAAAAGGTGTATAGGAAAACTCACCATTAGTGAGGTAACGACACTGTTGACATGCTTGGGAATAAATCCCTCCATGGCTGTGGAACTTCGCATGAGTACGTGTCATTACAACACCTAGCTCTATGAACGAAGATACATAAGCTTTCGGCTAAAAGCAATGAGGGTGTATCTTGATGGGTAGAGAGGACACGAGCTTGATCCCAAAGGGGGTGGTGGGAACCACCGAGGGTTAGTCTGGCCAATGACGTGTTCTGGGCCCGCATTCACACTCCGTATTTGTGTTCAGTCAAGTGCGTCTGAAGAGACAGCTTGGTGGAACCTATGTAGAGTTTTGAAGGGGTGTCAGCGTCCACAGATTGCATGGGAATGCAATAAACACCATGCCGTTCGTGATGCTCTGCCACTGGATCTCTGCCTTTCTTGATTAGCGAAAGAATGTTCGAAGCCTTGACACCAATACCCAAGTCATGATGTTTGCAGATGTTCTTCAAAACCGCCAAAGGTTTAGGATGAAAATCGATTGAACCAACGTATCTCAAGTTGGAACGTATTCTTGAAAGAGTTGTAGATGATCGATCCACTAGGTTTCTAAGTAACTTATCGACAATAGTGACCTCATACCCATGCCTACAGACAATGTCCTTAATTTTGTGAATCTCCCTACTGCGTAATTCAGTACTTGAAAAATGCGTTATGACACGTTTGACCAAAAGTCTGATGGCCGAAAGCTTGTAGTCCATAGGATGAGACGATTTAAAGGTATGATTGACGTGTTCATCGTAGGTTTTCTGTACACTGAAAATTGGAGAGTATGATCTAGTGGGTTCCTAACCAGGAAAAGGTCAAGGAATGGCAGCGAATAGTCAACTCAGTCTCGAGCGTGAAAGATATTGAGGGATATTGGTTTGACATATATTCAGTAAACTGAGAAAGATGATCCAAAGAATATTGCCATAAAATCAAAATATCGTTCACGTACCGGCTGTATGCCAATGGTCTGTTAGTCCAAGACGAGAGAGCAGTGTCTTCTAAGTGTTGCAAAAAAATTTCGGCTATCACTGGGGACAGTCCCCACTCTCCTGTTTGTATATGACACCATTATATCTAAAAAAGACACGGTTTTTAATAGCTCTCAGGACATTCAGGATGACTTCAACGTCTGCGGCACAATCTCCCCGTGTTAAGAGTTTGGTTTCAATAATAGAATGTGCCTGGTCCACTGGCATACTGGAAAAAAGTGAAGCAATATCCAATGATGACAGAATGAAAGGAAAACGTTGCAAGTTGAGGTCTTTAATTCTTTCTAATGCTTGAAAAGAACTAGTCACTGAAAATGCCGAACTATATGTTAAAGGTTTAAGATATTTAGCCATTGCCTGTTCTAATCCGCGTAGGGGATTAACCCTTCCTGAAACCAATGGTCGAACCGGCATACCGTCCTTGTGAGTTTTGATGGTACCAAACAAAGCTGGTACCCTGCTACCACTGGGAGTATGAAATTGGTCTTCAAGAATAGATGATAGTGCATAGCGGTTCCCAAAGAGTAGAAACTGTAGTCCTACCCGGCAAAAACACAAATGCTGGGAAACTGCTGGCCACCATCTGGCAGTGATGGGTCACCGCTGGCTGAAATCTGCCGCTCACGGCGCGGTAGCGGTCCATTGGTGGCAGCGCTACAATTGGCGAGCCATTGATGGCCCTGCAGCATCGCCGTGAATTGTGGGCCTCCAAGCAAGTGCCACTAGCGGCCCGTTGCTGACAATCAATGCAGCCCCAACAGCAGGTGGAAGCAACGGGACTGCGCATGCACAGAAGTAACACTTGCTGTGTCTCTCATGGTACCAGTTAGTTGAAGACGACGCTATCGCCATCGTGTTGTTTTAGTGGATGTTAAGAAAAAAATCCATATGTAGAGAAGCGAATCAATTTCCTAATGAAATTCCACGTCGACGAAGATATCAGATTAAGCCATGAAATACTAGATTACAGCTATTAAATACACCCACTCCATTCCATAATTGAAACAAATGTCCTGGAAAAACATTAAAACAACGTTTGTTGGAAAAAAGTATTATACGCGTACAAAATTTATTAATTATTTGAAAGAAAAAAAGCAACGCTATGTGGATATAATGTACTCATCCATGGGTTGAATACACAAGATTGGGAGGAATTCGCTTCTAAAAATAACGAGAAGTAAAATAAAATATCTTTCCTCTTTAAAACAAATGTAGCTTCGGACAGCGGAAAGGAAAGATACAACGTTAAAAATGTAACAGAATGTGACATGAATCCGGGCAACTATATATTAACTCAACAATCGCATTTCAAAACGACAAGAACAGTACAAAACTTTCGAAATAGACTTTAAGTTGGTACACTCCTTGAAAATGAGTGAAGTTCCCTTAAGGTAAAAAAAAAACTATCGTTACGTTGAAAAAATAAATTTATGAATCATATGAAACTGACTTATGAAAAATACCTCGCAATATTGTAAAATGAAAGAGGGAACCATTCGATTACACATTCCGCACGAAACAGACAGCTTCAAGCACACTCTCGTGAGTGGCAAATTAGTCCGGTTGGTAGAGAGCTCGCCTACCACGCCGACAGCCCTGGTTCGTGTCCACCCAGATCCAAACGGGCGTTTTTCCGGTCTGATGAGAAAATTTCACTAGCGCAGTCCTATAATTCACAAGTTTCGTAAGGGGAGGAGAAAAAAAGTTGCAGCTTTGGGAAACTGCGGTTATCCTTGATTTTTTTTTTTATGGCTACTACTGGGAAATTGGCGGACAAGATTCGGCAAGCCATCAGTTACGTCACGTGGTTGCCGGCTACCGCTACCGGCAAACAAGCTGACCACATTAGGCTAGCCATCATTTCTGGCACGTGCTTGCAGGGCCACTGAAGGACCACTTGTGGCAGCTACTGCCTGTGATGGATAACTGATGACCCTGTTGTGGCATATGACAACTGATGGATTGCCAACTGTTGGCCAGCTGTTGGCCTGAACTGCTGAACGCCCGGACATTTTATTGACGGTTCGGTAGCGGCTACATAGTGCTAGGCCATTGCTGGCAGTGCTGGCCCAGCAAGACTGTTTTTGCTGGGTAGGTGGATCCTTGAGCACCATAAAATGCGGGATCTGATCAATAGCAGAAAGCATTTTGTCTTGGTAAGACGACTGATCTAAAATGACTATTTGATTAGTCTTATCTGAAGACACCACAGCAATTTGGGGGTTCTGCCGTCGTTCTTTGAGCTGACGTTGTTCTTCAAGAAAATTCCGTTCAGTGTCTGAAACGGCTAGTCGGTTACACATGACCTTGATCTCATATCGAGCTGCCTCACGTTCTTCGGCTGGTAGAAAACTGAGGACTTTCTCTACCTGGGGTATAAACCTGTGCTTGTTAAGGTGAGTCTCTGGGTATGCAAATTTTAGGCCCCGAGACAGGGCTGTCTCCTGAGAACTACTCAATCCAAAGCTGCTGTGATTCTAAAAAGGGGCAGAGTGATTAGAAAAAGAATATAGTCGTGTGAGTGCTTTGTTCAAATGCTTAAACTGTAGACTCTCAGAAACTAACGATGAAACTTTCTTGATGTGAGTGTTCTGAGTTTTAATAGATTCAGACTGCATCATAGCTTGCAAAATAATCATGAAACGATCAATATAAATCGGATGTACCTTATTGGTTAATAACATGTGTTCACCGTAGGATCTACGGTTAAGGAATGAAATAAGACAATGTTTGATCCTGATTTCTGCCGAAAGTCTCTTGCGTTCAGCAATCTGTATAATCCGTCTGTCTGGCCTAGATCTTGGGAAACACCTTAATCTCAGGAACTTGGGTATAACACAAAGCTCCCGGCAGTTGACCAAGGACGCAAGGTGGTTTTCCTCCATTGCCAACCTAGGACGAAGCTTAGTAAACACTTTAGACACACTGAACATCTTGATGGTAATGAGGACAAAAACACAATATTACGAGCAGTAGCAATGCGTAAAAACGAGGACGTCCAATCTTGCTGAAATGAAAATTCTAAAATACCGTCTATGCACGCAAAATTACTTAAAATAATACAAAATTCACCTGACACTTAACCTTTACCTGTACTTAACTTTTACCTGTACTTCTATATTTTTAGAATTTTAGTAAAGTACAGGTAAAGGTTAAGTGTCGGGTGAATTTTCTATTACTTTAAGGAATTTTATGAACTACACTATATTGACAAAAGTCACCGGACACCAATTCAAAAGCAAATGAACATATCCGCGCAGCGAATCCGTCATGCGCCGTTCAGCTGCAAACGGAATAAAAACACGCTTGAAGCTGACCGCGATCATAAGGTGCGCAGTACAGCTGCAAACGGTGTAAAAACTAGCCTGCAGCTGACCGCGATCATATCGCACTGTGAGGCAGAGTGAAAATGTCGCGGCGGGAGAGAACTGACTTTGAGAAAGGAAAGATTGTTGGGTGTTATATTAGTGCCTTGTCCATAAGAGAAAGCGAGAGGCGTTTAAACATACCCAAGTCAACTGTTTTGGATGTACTGATTAAGTGGAAGACAAATGACGTTCCTGAAGCAGCAAAACGTATCGGCAGACCAAAGAAAATCGGTGGTAGAGGACGTCGAAGCCTCAGGAGAGTCGTTACAGCTAATCGACGGAGTACTGCACAAGACCTCAGTGTACAGGTTAGTAAAAATACTGGAACCTTGGTATGAACTCGTACCATTCGCAGAAAACTTCATTGCATGGGTTACCGTGGTCGTGCGGCTGCTCATAAGAATTTCATCTTCACTCGGAATGCTACTCGTCGTTCAGCATGGTGTAAAGAACAATTTATTGTAGACCGTAGATCAATGGAAACGAGTCCTATGGACTTATGAATCCAGATACACGATCCATCAGTCTGATGGCAGTGTGTGGGTATGGCGGCAGCTATGGGAACGCTATTTACCACAGTGTACTGTTCCTACGGTCTAGTTTGGAGCTGGCAGTGTACTCGTGTGGGGGCGTTTTTCGTGGTATGGTTCCGGCCCATTGGTTATCGTGGACAATCCTGTTAGCCAGCACGTCTACCTCGATATTCTGGACAATTATGCCCTACCAATCTGTGGCAATACTATGGAACCCAGGCAGGATAATGCACCCAGCCATAAAAAGCACGGACTGTTACGGCGTGGTTTGACGATAATTCCGTATAGTGTGTCTATTAGCCAGCACACAGTCCTGATCTTAACCCCATAGAGCACCTATGCGATGAATTAGAGCGCCGCATAAGAAGTTTGGAACCAAGGCCTACTACTAAGCAACAGTTAGCGGCAGCATTATGTACTGAATGCAAGCGCATACCTATCGCTGTGTTCCAAAACCTTGTTGAAAGCATGTCACGAAGGGTCAGTGCATGCATTAAGGCCAAATGTGGACCGACACCGTACTAATGTATATCAATAAATGCTATGTTGTTTTTTCTTCTAGTTGTCCGGTGACTTTTGTCAATATAGTGTATTTCAAGTTGGATGATGGTCTACAAACAGACAAAAGTAACACCGATAGGTTTACCTTTATCTTCGGTCCTAGAAGCAGTACTGAGACCGCTAGAAGACCTCATCTTTCTTAACTGTATTAAGAAATCCCGAGTGTGAATCCGGTACGCTGACGATATATTCTTCATATGGTAACATGGAGTAAACGGATTAAATTATTTTAATCGCAAAATAAACAACCTACACAATACGATAAAGTTCACCATGGAGCTTGAAGTGAATGGGACGCTGAATTATCTTGGCGTAGTGTTAAAAAAAATTAAACATCCAGCTTCGATTTTTCCGTTTATTATAAACCAACCGCAATACCTAACCTTGCCCCTCCTTATTCATACTGCCCCAAAGAGTACAAACTCTCTGCGTTTAGAGCCTGGTTCTATTGGGTTTTCGGAAAGGTCATGACGTATTTTAGCACCCGGTAGCGGTTAGACGGTACTGGAAAGTACTAGAGGCATGCTCTGTTATCGCTATGGCATTCGACCAGTGCAAGTTCTAGCTGCAGTCTAAAAGGAATAGTGAGCGATTTGGTTGATTTGCGGAGATTTGACATCAAGTTGAAGATCGAAGACCAAACTGTGCATTTTCGCCATATTTTACTGTTTTACTTACGTAAAGGGAAGAACGCGCGTCAAGCTTGTGAAAATTTGCGTAAAGTGTACGGTGATAATGCTCTATCAGAACGTCAGTGCCAGCGGTGGTTCGCAAAATTCCGTGCTGGTGATTTTGACCTCAACGATGCTCCCCGTTCCGGGAGGTCAACCGAGGTTGATGACGACCAAATCAAGGCATTGATCGAGTCAAACCCACGTTACACGACACGAGAGATTGCAGACACATTGCACATCCATCATTCAAGAGTTTACGACCACCTGAAGAAGCTGGGATATGTAAGCAAGCTCGATGTGTGGGTTCCTCATGAACTCAAAGAAGCTCAATTGACAGCGCGTATAAACATTTGCGATATGCTCATTAAACGTGAGGAAAACAATCCTTTTTTGAAGCGACTGATAACTTGTGACGAAAAGTGGATTGTGTACAACAATGTGCTGCGCAAACGGTCTTGGTCCCGACGTGCTGCCTCGCCTCAAACGACATCCAAAGCAGACATTCATCAGCGGAAGTTTCTGGTCTAGGTGTGGTGGGATTTTAAAGGTGTCGTGTTTTTCGAGCTCTTACCACGGAACCAAACAATCAATTCGAATGTGTACTGTCGGCAAGTGGACAGTTTGAACGAATCCATCATCCAGAAACGTCCAGAGCTCGTTCATCGTAAAGGTGTGTTCCATTATGACAACGCGAAACCACACACAAGTTTGATCCCCCGCCAAAAATTATTGGAGCTTGGGTGGGATGTGTTGCCACACCGAGCATACTCGCCTGATCTTGCGCCGTCAGACTTCCACTTGTTTCGCTCTCTTCAACAGTCCTTGCGTGGTATAACGTTCAATTCAGATGAGGCTGTAAATCAGCAGCTTGTACAGTTTTCCGCCACGAAAGACGGGTCCTTCTATGAACGAGGCATTCTGCAGCTCACTGAAAGATGGCAAAAGGTTATCGAACAAAACGGGCATTATATCATTGATTGATTTTTGTTCTTTCTATCAATAAATGACCTTTGCAAAACATGGCTAAAATACGTCATGACTTTTCTGACAACCCAATATATAGCATATAACGTATATAAACCCGACTACCTAAATAATAAGGAAATTCCGAATATTTATAACAAAGGTCTAAATGCTGGATATAAGAAAAATGATATGTATAAGAAAAATATAACATAGACAGAATACATAGGACTGTAAGGAATGGTATGTCTGCGATAATAAAATCAAATAGTACGACAATGGGATACGCAGGATCCATCACATACGTCCCAGACTTTACATATTGGTTGAAGAATTTATTACGTAAATACAACATCTCAATAGCAGTGAAGTGACCGACCCCGTTATCACATATAATATCAAACTGCACGGAGATACAGTGTGAAAAAGAAAATGCGGGTGTGTACGCTATACCGTTTTTTTGTGTATCCTAACAACGCAGAAAAGATATATATCGGAATGACAAAATTATCCTCAGACACACATGCGAAGTGTCAACCACGACATGCAGAACAAAGCGCTTGTTAGAGAAGTTATGCATGGCTTGGCCGCTCCTACGTGGAATAATAGTAGAAGAATTTCCCCTTACACGAACATTAAAGAGACTGCCACCAGGGAAGCAGTCGAAATCCTTTCCAACGAACTAGCGTACAATGATATAGTCTCCATGGAACTACCAATGGTTTGGCATGCGTTATTGAAGAATGGAAACACATTGCAGCACACCGTATAAGTACGTAATAAAAATTCGCATAATACTGCTGCTCGTGATGTCACCCGCGTTATATTTAACAATAATTTTTGTATCTTAAGTGCTCTAATTCCTTGCATTTTATGTCTACCTATTGCCTTGAAAAAGCCTCTCAGTGAAGAGCGGAAGCTTGGCGAATCTACAGCATATTGACAAAAGTCATCGGACACCCCTTCAAAAGCAAATGAACGGATCAGCTGTGTTGTTAAGATGCGCGGTACACCTGCAAACGGTATAACAACAAGCCTGCAGCTGACCGCAATCATATCGCAATGTGAGGTTGAGTGTAAATGTCACGGCGGCAGAGAACCGACTTTGAGAAAGGTAAGATTGTTTCGTGTTATATTAGTGGATTGTCCATAAGAGAAACCGAGGCGCGTTTAAATATACCCAAGTCAAATGTTTTGGATGTACTGAATAAGTGGAAGACACATGGCGTACCTGAAGCAGCAAAACGTATCGGCAGACCAAAGAAAATCAGTGATAGAGGACGTCGAAGCCTCAGGAGAGTCGTTACAGCTAATCAACGGAGTACTGCACAAGACCTCAGTGTACAGGCGAGTAAAAATGCTGGAACCTCTGTATGTACACGTGCCATTCGTAGAGAACTTCATTCCATGGGTTACCGTGTTCGTGCGGCTGCTCATAAGACTTTCATCTCACTCGGAATGCTACTCATCGTTTAGCATGGTGTAAAGAACATTTATCGTGGACCGTAGAAAACAGGTCCTATGGACTGATGAATCCAGATACACCATCCATCAGTCTGATGGCCGTGTGTGGGTATGGCGGCAGCTATGGGAACGCTATTTACCACAGTGTACTGTTCCTACGGTCAAGTTTGGAGCTGACAGTGTACTCTTGTGGGGTTGTTTTTCGTGGTATAGTCTCGACCCATTGGTTCTCGTGGACAAACCTGTTAACCAGCACGTCTACCTCGATATTCTGGACAATTATGCCTTACCAACTCTGTGGCAATACTATGGAACCGAGCTTTGTTGATACCAGCAAGATAACGCACCAAGCCATAAAACAAGGACTGTTACGGCGTGGTTTGACGATAATTCCGCATCGTGTGTAGACTGGCCAGCACATTGCCCTGATCTTAATCCCATAGAGCACCTATGGGATGAATTAGTGCGCCGCATAAGAAGTTTGGAACCAAGGCCTACTACCTAAGCAACAGTTAGCGGCAGCATTATGTACTGAATGGAAGCGCATACCAATCGCTGTTTTCTAAAACCTTGTCGAAAGCATGTCTCGAAGGGTCAGTGCATTCATTAAGGCCAAAGGTGGGCCGACACCGTACTAATGTATGACAATAAATGCTATGTTGTGTTTCTCTTCTAGGTGTCCGGTGACTTTTGTCAATATAGTGTAATTTGTTACAGGCGTCATTTATTCGGTGAAGCATTTTTTTTTCAAGCTGTAGAGGATCCTGAGCTATAAGTATTATATCATCTGCAAACTTTAGTATTTGGAGCAACTCTCCATTAATATGTATGCCACCTTTTAAATCAGTTTTCTTTAAAATATTTTCCAGAGTGCATGTAAAGAGGTTAGGTTTCCAACCGTAGGTTGAAGAAGCGTAAATGCTCCAGCTTTGTCCGTCTGTCTATCCGTCCGTCTGTCTGTCTGTCCGTACTATAACTAGCGTGAAAATGGTTCGATTTTGATGAAATTTTAGTATGTAGTAGGGGACCACTGGGGACGAACCCTATTGAAAATGGGCGAAATGGGGTCAACGGTCAGAGACATAAGAGTGGGATCCATTCCATCGCCCTTATGCATTATAACTTACGTAAATATGCTTCTATTGAGACAAAACTTTATCATGTTGTTCCGGAAGTATACTTAACCAGTTCTGTTGAATATCATCGAAATGGGGTCAAAGATCAGGGCATAGGAGAGAGATTTATTCTACAGCTATTATCCTCATAACTTCAGTAATAACTTGAGTAATGATTTCTCGGTACGTTGGAAAGCGTATCATAATCAATGCATTGAATGATTTTTCTAACTTGTTTTATTTATATACAAATGTATTTGGGAGTCTAACGACAACCCGTCTCAAATTTAGGGTCACTCTCTCCAGTGAAGGTAGAAAGCCAGTACCATAAAGCAAACACAACATCTATGCCTCACTGGGATTCGAATGCGGACCCATCACGGACCAATGGTCAGAAGCTGGCGCTTACATCACTGCCCCACCGGTGCGGCCTGAATCTTTTCCAGTGAGACAGCTATTTATTTGGGCATCTCAACGTCATAGTTGCGTACGTAAGTGAGAGTGGCACTAGTGCTGAGACGGGCCGATCCCGAAAGCCACAAGTCGAGTCCGGGGCTGAACGGGGCTCGAGCTCTGAGGGAGAGAGAATTTTCTTTTCTTTTCTTTTTAAATGCGGTTTCGAATGATTTAGCATATTCTTACACTTTCAAGTGAGGAAAGAATTCTTTGGCAATTGGGTCTGGGTTAGGAGTGGGGACTCGAAAGGGCTAATTTATTCTGGATTTGGATAGAAAATACAAAATACCATAGGACACGCATTAGTGGATTTTCGCGGCGTAGGAAACGCTTCTTCAAGAATTATAGACACTAGATAGCACAGATTGCACCCCGACGTAATTTTGCCCTCTGCCTCCATGCGGCAGTGCCCTGCTAATTCTATTAAGCAATGTGCGCAGATTGCAGAGCCGCCTGATCTTCGCGGTGTTCCGGTCTCCTGAGGCATTTCAGGACGGAACAAACTAGTCAAAGAAAATGTACGGCTATACAATAGAAACAGACATCTATTTCCTACTCTGTAGTTGAAAAAAAAAACATTGGTTCATTGCAGGCGAAAGACGAGAGGAAGTCTGGAAGAAGAGATTTTTTTTTTTTTAATTATTAATGCCTAAACTGATTAGCTACAGTTTTCGGGCTTCTTCAGGCCAGGGCTCTGTATTGCAATACAAAATTTGGGCTCGGGCTCTTAAAATTGACCCCGAACTCAGCATTGGATGGCACGTATCTGATCTTTCTTTTTTTTTTCTTGATTGGAGGTTTAACGACCACCGTGAGTGGACTATAAGCAGTCGGCCGTCCCTAATTTAGGGTCACTGGTTCCAGGAAAGGGAGAGAGCCAGTGCCGTAAGACAAACATCCATGCCTCATCGGGATTCGAACCCGGACCCCTTTCGGACGAATGATCAGAGGCCATCGCTTAGACCACTCGCCACCGGGGCGGCGGTGTCCGATTGCTATTGGTGTTCTTAATAATTTTTTTTTTTTTTTTTTTTTTTTGATTGGAGGTTTAACGACCACCGTGAGCAACTCAATGGGCTATAAGCAGTCGCCCGTCCCTAATTTAGGGTCACTGGTTCCAGGGAAGGGAGAGAGCCAGTGCCGTAAGACAAACACAACATCCATGCCTGACCGGGATTCGAACCCAGACCCCTGACGGGCGAATGATCAGAGGCCAGCGCCTTAGACCACTGCGCCACCGGGGCGGCCTTAATAATTTGCTACTTCAGTGTACATAATAGTAAGATCGATATTACTTGTTATTTATTTTACATTTATTTATTTATTTTGTAATATACTAATACGCATTGGCATGTGAAAGTGTGAAAAACTAATTTCTGTTGTCGGGATAGGGACCCTAAATAATTTTTCGCCGTGGTGGAGGGAGGGGTGTTGCACTTCTTCACAGGTGCTGTTACAAAGTAGGTGACAAAAATCTGATTTAGTTTCGTGAGAAAATGCAGTAAAATAAATTTTACGCGATTTATATTTTTCATGACGTCAGATAAATGTTTCAACATCTAGCAAACCACTTGCTACACATTCATGGTGTACAAACCGTTACACTGCATTATAACAATGACCTCTGCTATTTGTGTTTGTTGAAGCTGCGTCGCACCCCCGCCCTTCAAACACACAGACTTCCTTTTCCGGTCAGTTCACACGTCATAATAAAAACCAAAAATGAAGTTCGTCGTACTATAACGCCGAGTATGTGTAAACAACATTCGTAATAAATCAGAATTTTGCCTACTCGAAAGGTTAAATTTATTGCAAAATTCCTTGCACGAATCGGAGAACCTCAGTAGTTTCGTAGTTCTCCGTCATTTTTCAAAAGAAATGGAGAACCCCATGTTATATTCTTGAAGTGAAAAGCTTGGCTGAATTATTTATGGTGACTAGCAGGTCACTTAAGTTGCCCCCCCCCCCACACACACTTTCTTAAAATCGAAATTTAAATAGACCATCGTTTTGCACCTCAAACCAGAAAACACTGAGCGTTTAAATTAAGGGGGTGGAGCTAACTTCAGCTTAAGTTGCCCCCACCCCGGCAAATTGAAAGACTAAATAGACTATCGTATTGCCCTCGTTTTGCACCCAGGTATGGCGTTTTGCACCTCAAACCAGAAAGTACTGTGAGCGTTTAAATTTGGGGGGGGCAACTTAAGCTAGCCCCCAAATTTAAACGCTCAGTGTTTTCTGGTTTAAGGTGCAAAACGATGGTCTATTTAAATTTCGATTTTAAGAAGGGGGTGCAACTTCAGTGACCTGTGACAGGTGCAAAATGGGTGCAAAGCCGTGGTCTATTTAAATTTCGATTTTAAGAAAGTGGGGGGGGAGCAACTTAAGTGACCTGTGATCAGCAGCTTTTGAGAGGAATGGCAGTTAGAGGCAGTCTACCAATAACGATCGGAAAGAATTTTCATACTTCTGTTTTGTTGGCAGTTGTAATTGCGAATCCAAATTTTCGTTAGGTGGGAACACAAAATTTAATCACTAATTTTAAATTCTTTGTTAACAGAGTCGTTACTCTAAACCCAATAAAATTGTTGGTGAGCAACGTAATACATAAAAAGAAGACATAACTGGCTGAATTTGCTATAATTATGAACGGTGACAGAATGTTTCCAATTTATATTGTAAGTGACAGTCGTTCAAAACTGCTATATCAAAATAATAATAATAATGTTGCTACCATCTCGAATCAAGTATCATACAATCTCTGGCAATAATTATGGAATCACCACCACATGAACATGGAGGCGCATGAGATGCGCAAGTATACCTTGAAGTTTTAGAGGGAGTATGTAGAAACGACACAAAGAAAATAGGCGATAATACAGGGTGTCCGGGAATTATTGGACATATTACAAAATTATATATAAAACAAAACATTAAACAGATAGAAAGAAACTGACTTTACTAACGCACAATGTAACTACACAAGTTAATCAATTTCGATGTGAGATCCCTTGGTTGCTCGTAGTATACGTCCAAGCGATTCTCGATTTCATGCCATGTATTGGCAAGCATCTGAGGAGTTATGGAATTAATAGCAGCTGTGATACGCTGCTTCAGTTCCTGTAAATGTATCGGAAAACGGCGTTGTCATATCTTTTGATCTGGGGTATAGCGAAATTTTCTAGCATATCCAAGTAAATGTCACCATTTATGGTTTTTTCGCAGAAGAATGGGCCAATCAGTTCTCTTTTTGACTTTTTGATAGGGTGCACCACACATTAACTTTTGGAGAATCACGTTCCAGTTCAATAGCAGCATGAGGCGATTCACTGCCCCATATCCTACAGTTGTGACGATTCACAATACCTGATACATGAAATGTGGATTCATCCCTAAAAATTACAATACTGAGGAAGTTTTCGTCGTTTTCCACTCGATTCAGCATATCCACAGCGAAATCGTATCGCAGAGTGTGATCATTTACATGCATCTTTTGCACTATTTGAATTTTATAAGAATGAAACTTTAATTTCTTGTGGAAGATATCGTGAACTGTCAATTTCGGAATGCATAGTTCTCTGGTTGCTTCACGAACGGATTTCCTGGGGCTTCGTCGGAAACTTTCATTAACTTGGTCAACCGTCTCACCGCTGACGCTAGGCCTTCCGCACAGTGGTCCGGATAGGAAAAAAGGCGGACAAAAATATTTTTAAGTCTTAAACGAAAGAAACTGTAGTGGGATAACTAAATATTCGCTTATTTAAGTGTTTTAATGAATTATAATTACTCACAGTACTGTAAGAAGGGTCCACATATCCAGTCGGTCATTCGTCTTCTGAAGCAGATGTTTCACATTCGTAGTCTTCTTCTCCCTCCTCCTCTTCATCGGATATTACCAATAGACCTAGTATTTCCGAATGTAGTTTTATTTGTTTTTTCTTTGGTAGTCCTCCCAAGCTGGAAATTAATGGGTCAGAAGTCAACATTAACCTGCGAAAGAGGTTCAAATTGCTGTCTTGTCGTGAAATTTTTCCGGTAAAGCTTTCTCGAAATTTTCTCACATCTTTGTTTCTGCACTCAATGGCTTCTTCTGAAAGCTCTCGAAAAAAAAAATCTCACGAATAACTGTGCTGTTTTCATGCAGTACATATTGAATTTCGTTGCATTTATTTCGTGGCCGCATGAAATTGCTGTTAAAATATTTCCAAAACGAGAAATCAAATTTTGGTCTACTCCAGTCACTTCGGAATTTATTTCGAGATTTGTAAAGAATCTTCTGGCGTTATTGCCATCATTCGTGTTTCCATAGCCTGGTTTTGGGACATCTACAATAAGTCCTAGTCTATTCCTGAAGGAATCTTGGACAATTATTTTCCTTTTTTTCCAGAAGCTCACGGGTTCATCTTTCTTACTCGCTTTCCGTTTCTGAAAATCTAAGCGGTAAGAGATATGCAGAATACACTCAAAAAAGCGTATATGGGCATGAAGAATAGACAGTTCAAACTCAAAGGAAGAGGTATCCTCTGGCACTTGTGTAACGTAATCTAACTTGTTCAGGTCCGACACTTTCGCGCCACATATGAAACGTTTCATGCTTGATGACTGGGTCAGAGCATTACATATTTTCCCATCAATCATTGACAATATGAGAGAATACTGTACTGTAACGTTGTAACTTTTTAATGGCTGTAAATTTTTAATTTGTTCGTTCATGTATTCTCTTTCTGCTTGGGCAACTGCAGGGGTTTCATGAAGCCACTGGAGACGAATAGGCCTTCAAAAACGGGTTGATGATGGTCGTTCATTTTTCCATACGGAATCTTCCGTTTCACTGTCAACCATTCGTAAGGGAACGATAGATGTCATAAATAAATATTCATCACTACTGCCGCTTTGAACCCATTTCTGCTTGTATTGGGAATGACCAGCGCTACCGTCGAAACCCCGTTTACAATGTAAAATATAAGTTTTTTCATTGTTAGACTGCTCACTTTCAGGTAGAAATGATAAAATTCGGGTAGCAGTATGGTCCAATAAATTCTGAACCTTCACTTCACATGCACTCTCACTAACACTTATATTCTGCGGATAAGTTGCGTCTTTTGCTTTCAGAATTGCACAATAACTTGGATTTAAGTCATGATTGTGATTGCCATTTTTCTAATAGACATATATTGATGTTTTGATAAATGTGTACTTACTATCATAGATAACGCTTCTTCTTCCGAGAGCTTCGTGGCTTGTTTTTTTTTTCTTCAACCATGAGTCACGAATTTGTTTACCTCTGGTAGGTGTTGTTGTGGTCACTTTTTTTAATAATTTTGCTGCATTTTCGTCACCTTCAGCCCTCAAATTCATCACTGTGGCATATGAAAGCTCCGCAGCACCCACATTCTCCCTCAGATTTTGAATTTTCCGCCTCTTACTTCTTTCACTTAATTGCTGAAATACTTTCGAAGGACGTCCACGCTTTTCCGAAGAAGCGGAAGGAAAGTCTGTAATGGTAATTCAATTTCTTGCTGTAACCAGTCTGAATATTTACGAAGAAACATGCTTTCGGTTCGGTGACATTTCTTCCAACACTGATAGTATTTAAGAAAAAAGCTCATTCTTATTACGCTGTGTAGAGATTTTGTGCTCTGACTGTCCAAATTTAATTCAAATTTGTTCTTCACATATTGCACAACATGTTCTACTTGTAGCACACTGGTCTCATTCTTTTCTTTCATTTTCTCGTAAAGTTCTCTGCGACTAATAAGTAAATTCATTTTTCACACACTATATTGTCACACACTATTCACTGACCTGATACAAGCAACAGCCCTCTGGAAACTGAAGAAATCAAGGGTCTGTGGTTTACCACCGACAAGTCACCCCTTGAGTAAACAAACAAATTTCAGGAAGTGCTCAGCGCCCGCGAGTTGTATAGCTGGAGAACACCTTCCCGATGTCAGCAGCTGGCTGCTCATAAATAACAGGGAAGCTTCACAAACAAAAGGTCATAGTTCACAGCATTGCAAGGTGTTGCAGATGAAACCTTCAGCGATAGACTTATAATTATCTACCAATATACATTTGTAAGTTTCGCGGTGGACATGCTTGGCCATTTTTTTAAAACTCTAAAACCATTTTTGTTTTTTCGCAAAATAAGGGCATTCAAATTTGTATTTTTTATCAGTACTTAGAAACAAAAAACACTAAAAATTGTAATTGTGCCCTATATATAAGCCCATAACACATTCACAAAAAATGCACTTAGTGTTTTATTTTGCATTGTTCAGTCAGAAACAATGTAAACAAAATCACCTACAGAATTGCAAAATTAATCAAGAAAGAGTTACAGCACTTTTGAACTTAAGTATTGACCAGAACCATTGGAGTATACTTTCAAAAACACTTAGTCCTATCAGAATGACTACTGAGGATTATTATTAAGCGAATTGTGTGTTTAAAATATGAAGTTCGAAAAATTATTTTTGTCCGGGTTTTTAGCCATTCGGACCACTGTGTACCGGCTCTTCCACGATGTTCCACATTGCCAGTTTCTTTAAACTGTTTCATCCACCGCTTAATTGAATTCGTTGACGGAGGATTACAACCATACTCCAAAGGGTACCGTTTTTTAACTTTAATGACAGACTTTAATTTCGCAAGCCATAACACACACACATCGCCTTCTGCTGTACAGATGACATGACTACTGAATGCGCATTTCTCATACATTCGTCATCAGGCCACACTTAGCGCCATCTATCGGATTGTGGGAATAACAATTCTGCAAAACAAAAATATAGAAACCGTGTTAGTAATACGTGACATAGAAAAACAGACAATGCTCATAGTTTTTTGTACATAATTTTGTAATGTGTCCAATAATTCTCGGACACCCTGTATAATGAAAGCTACGCATCTGAGCTACAGACAGCAGGATTCATATACAGGAACTTACAATATCTGACTGAAATACATAATGATGTCTAACACCTGTGGGAAATAATTTTACACTAACCGACATCGGACTAAAAAATTATGGAATCACGTATAGGCTGCGAACGAAATCTGGCAATAGCACGCGTTTGCAATATGCAAATAAGTGTGGCGATAAAAAAAGATTAGTTGTGGCTGTGAGTCAGCATTATCACGCTGTTGCTACAGCAATACCATGGCGCCTAGGATGGAGTTATCAACAGTGGCGCAACTAGCACAACATGCGCCCACCCCCTTCCCAAGATTTACTTCAGCACCCCTAAGGAATAATTTTCCTAGGAGTTCGAACACGAGGGAGGATACATTTTTCGCTGTGTGTGTGTGTGGTGGTTTGGGGAGGGGGCTGGAGGTAGAAACCGTACCTAAAAGCCCTGTAGTTTGAACTTTTTAAGTAATAGATTTAACAATACGTATAATTGCTTTGTCCCAAACTAAAATAAATCACTTTAAGAAATCACCCTCTTACACATGGAAGATCTGCGGCTGCTGTGAATAAATGTTGGTGCCTGTCGTGCACGTAATCCTAGGTAACCGACTGTTTTTCGACATCCTCCACGAGTAATCCCACTGTGGCCTGGTGCTTTTCCTCATCAGCAGCGCAACGAGAGGGCGATTGGAGAGCGATCGTATTATTTGCAATCCATTGCAGAGCAATCGTATTACAACCCAAAGTCAATGAGTCGAACACTATCAATCTGTAGGACATTCAGTGTTTTAAAAGTGAAACTAGGTATTTATTTAGGCAAACCTAAATATATCTTAAAGCAAAATGTGAATCTTTGGATTAATTATTGTGCGTGTTCCAATTTCTTCAAAAAATTATAATGGAAGCTGCAGTACGCCCCTTTGTTACCTGCATCCCCCGCGACTGCGGGGGTGGTAGCTAAGCTACTGGTTATCAATAGAAACGAGGGGCAGAATTGTTAAGCTTCTTCAAGAAGGAATATCGACAAGAGACGTAACAAAAGACGTTGGTTGTTCGCAATCGGCGGTCTCGAAAATTTGGTGCAAGTATGAACAGAACGGGGAGGTTATAAAAGCGAACCTGTCGCCCAAGGAAAACATCAAAGCTTGAGGAAGAAAATTAAAAGAATATGCGACTTCAAAACGGTAAATTTGCAACAACACAAATGAAGACAAAGTGAGCGGGTATAGAGGTGTTGATGTCTGTCACAGAACAGCACGGAACCGTCTGAAAGAGATGGGATTTTCTTACAGAAAAGCGAAACAAAACCTAGCTTTGACAACTAACCAAAAGAAAATACGTTTACAATGAGCCAAAAAAAGCAATTATGGTCTGTACAAGATTGGATGAAAGTAATATTCAGTGATGAACCACGAATGCGCGTTGGTCATGGAGAAGATACTGGAACATTTGTCTGGCGACGCACTAATGAAGCTTATAAGGATAAGTGCATCAAGAAAACAGTGAATTTTCACCAGTCACTCATGATATGGATTGCAAGTCAGGTAAAGGACCAGGTGAGAAGACGAACCGTCATTATTTTAGAGAACTTTCTTACCATCAATTGAAAATGGTTTTGGCGATGAAGAGGTCATATTTCTTCAGGAACGACATATAAGTACAATGACATGGCCAGCAAAAAGTCTGGATCTAAATCCCATTGAGAATATGTAGTATAAATTGAAGAAACTAGTCCAGGCGAAAGCTCCATGCTGCAAAGCTGATTTTGTGATTGCTGTCTGGGAATGTTGGAAAGAGCTAGACAGTCATTATTATTATTATTATTATTATTAACGTTCATTTAGAATTATAGAGTCAACGAGCATAAGAGGGACGTAAAAAACGGCAAATTAACCACGGCCCTATCCAGAGAAAGTCCGCCGATTCTATGTGGGATGACAAAGAAATTAGCTTCCTACTCTACTCCTAAATCCACTGCCATTCGGGAAACATTGCAGATCATTACCAACAATGAGGCCTGCAAAGATAGCATCTCGCTAGAGTTACCAGGAATTTGGAACCAATTCTTCAAACAGTGAATGCCTTTTGTTTTTCTCCAAGGATGCCGCGTGCAAAACGAACATGATGCCTCGTGTTTTTATTGAATAATTACATTCGCATCTCTTCGTTTATTGTCAAGTCCCCGCGTTTAAATTGTTGAAGCGTTCTATTATCCAGTTTGCAGTTTGTTGTCTACCTTCCTTGAAAAGGCCATCTGGCTGATGTGCGAAAGCTTGGAAACTTTGATTTCATCTACGCCAATAAATTCGGATAATTAATATAGTTATACTATCTTATGTAGTCATTATTATTTTTCATTAGTGATATCTATTCCTCAAAGCATCTAGGCTGTCATCAAAGCTCTCGAAGGAGTTACAAAGTATTAAAGTGGTTACAGTCCATATTTACTGATTCCATATTTTTTCCCTCCGATGTCGTTAAGTCTACAATCATTTTCCACACGAGTTGTTACACATTATGTACAGTAGGGGAAAAATTAATAGCAACTCCGGAAATTTTTGAAGTTTGAGTGTTGCTACAAAACTAAATATGCAGATAATACGGACAATATGTACATCATTGGAAAGCATATTTTATGCAGAATCCAAATCAGGTTACAGAATGGGAATAGCTTAAATTGAACTTAAGTTATGCGCAGAAATGTGCTGTGAAGGAAGCACATGTCGTGATGTAAAATGTCATCGTCGTTGTACAAGGCGAAGGAGCTTTCTCCGGCGTCCGGGTACATGCGATATAAAGGGCGGCCGAGGTGCTTGGGGTCATTTCAGTTGAGCCGCGGATGGCTTAATGGTTAGCAGTTCAGACTATCGATGCAAGGTCCCCAGGTTCGAGCCTGGGCTGATCTTTCAGAGATGGTGTGATTTGATAACAATCGCTGAATATCCGCCGTGCATCGGACGAGCACGTTAAGTGACGGCCCCCAGGCTGGACCCACTGGTTAAATGGGTATCGTTTCCTATGCCCCCCTGAAATTCTCTCACCCATCTATGTGCAATATTGTACTTGTACGGTGGCGCCATCTACTGTACTCTAATCTCACTACAAACTGTTCTGTCAAAGTCGCTAGACTTGCTCTCATTCCTTCCGTTTCTGTGTCCTGTCCAAAAGGCGACTTCGCTGTAGGTGGCTGGGACCTAAACTCTACTCACTGTGGACGGAAGTTCTACAAGAAAATGACGAATACTGAGAAAATGGGGTCATTTCCGAAGTTTTCGGCGTGCTCGTAAGTAGTCGGTTGCATTGCTGTGTGGGTAGGCGTGCGTGCTCTGGACTGCAGTGCAAATCTGAAGTTTGTACTTTCCGATTACAAACTATGTTGCAGGTATGGGAAGATTAGGTGATGTTTCATCACGAAAGGCTTCCAGAATGGTGACATTAAGCGACAGTGGCAAAAGCAATGCCGAAATTGCCCGCATGACTGGGGTACAGAGCAATATTTGACAGCAAGAGCAATATTTGACAGCACCTGGCGAAGATCCGTGATATGGGTGGTATCAACAATTGCAGGCTGGGTAAATGTGGCCGAAAAAGGAAAACAACAGCGAGAACTGACAAGGCCTTGCAGAGGTTATGTCTGTGAAACAGGTTCCAATCGTCAACAGTTCTTTCCAAAGAATTGTGGAAGAGCTGTGGTGTTGCTGTTTGTCCTCTAACAGTGAGGAACAGGTTACGTGATGTGGGTCTGACGTCTCATAGGGCGGTTAAGAATCCCTTGCTAACCCATGTGCAACGTAAGAAACGTGTAGAATGGGCTAAGGAACATAAGGACTGAACGGTGGCGTCAAGTTTTATTCAGCGATGAGACCAAATTGAACATTGAATGTAACGACGTAGGGTGTCAAGTGTTTCGCCGACAAAACGAGGCGTTGAATCCCTCTTGCACACTGAAGACCACAAAGTACCCAGACAGTGTTATGATTTGGGGACGCTTCGCAGCTGCTGGAGTGGGCAGAATCCATGTGTGCGACAGCACTGTTATGTACAAGAGTATCCTCCAGGACAAGATGGTTCCTTCGGGATGTGATTTATACATCTTTCAGGACGATTCGGCCCCATGCCACCGTGCAAAAAGCATTAAAGCTTATGTGACGTCTTTAGAAAATGTTGTGCCTCTACCTTGGCCTGGTAATTCCCCAGACTTGAACCCAATAGAGAATTTGTGGCGCATTCTCAAAAGAAAGGTGCACGACAGGCACCCCACAAGTAAAGTGAAACTCATTAACGCCATTACTCACGTTTGGAACAACTGCATGTCATCCGCGATGTTGTTGGGTAACTTGGTTGACTCCATGCCCAAGATATGTGCAGCGATCGTTAAATCCAAATGTCACCCAACAAAATATTAGGGACGTTATTTCTTTTCATGTCATCCCGCTACCTTGCCATGCTTTCTGTTTCGCAGCACATTTCTGCGCATAACTTGAGTTCTATTTACGCTATTCCCCTTCTGTAACCTGATTTGGATTCTGCATAAAATATGCTTTCCAATGATGTACATATTGTCTGTATTCTCTGCATATTTACTTTTGTAGCAATACTCAAACCTCAAAAACCTCCTAAATTTCCGGAGTTGCTATTAATTTTTTCCATACTGTATTTCAGTCAGATATTGTACTTTCCTTTACATGAGTTCTATAGCTCAGATGTACAGCTTCCGTTAAACTATATACTTCCTTTGTGTCGTCTCTACATACTTCCTACTATATGCGCCTCCATGTTTATGTGGCAGTGATTCCATAATTTTTGCCAGAGGCTGTACATATACAGTATATCATTTATCTGTTCGCAGAGTTTCAAAGGTTAGCTCCTCAAAGAAATATCTGTCTAATCAAAATTACTGATGATGTTAGATTTTAGTTGAGCGAAGCTCTTTTTACGAGACTCGAGAGAATTAGTTGTTCGGGCATAGGTACGAAATGATACATCCGATCACCGTGATGTTTTGCACGCGATTGCATTCTATGGTCAGGTTTTGACGCTTTCTGATTCCTGAAATTCCGTATCATTGAGGAATTATCATCCAAAAACTTGCATTTTAGGGGGTTTTCCGGGTTTTGAGAAGGAGTCGCTTGTTACCTATCTCCTCCAAAGATCTTCAGCTGATCGTGGTGAAACTTGCCATATAGAAAGGGAAGGACATGGTGAGTGACATAGGGTTGGTATCACCGTGATTGGTCGTCGTGTATAAAAATAATGACCATTAAAAAAACTGACCAATTTTAGTAATATTTTAAAACATCCGCGTCCTATACGAGACTCGGGACAATTAATTGACACATTCGATCACAGGGATTTTTTGCATGCTGTTGGACGTCATCCGTGGTCAGGTTTTGACGCCTTCAGATTCCCGAAATTCCGTGTCATTGAGGAATAATCGTCCAAAAACTTGCATTTTAAAGGGTTTTTCTGGGTTTTGAGAAGGGGTCGTTTGTTACCCATCTTCAGCCGATCGCGGTGACACTTTCCACAGAGAAAGGGAAGGACATGGGGTTGGTATTATGGTGATTGGTCGTGTCGTATAAAAATAATGACCATTAAAAGACTGATCAATCTTAATAATTGAAAAAATCCGCTCTCTATACGAGACTTGGGACAATTAGTTGTTCGGGCATAGCTACGACATGACACATCCGATCACCGTGATTTTTGGTATACGATTGCTTGGAACATCGTCCATGGTCAGGTTTTGACGCCTTCCGAATCCTGAAATTCTGAGTCTTTGAGGAATTTCAATTAAAATTAGATAACCTATTACTTGAACCGTTTCACGAAAGTCGGCTCACCAACATTAAGTAATTTTAAAAAAATCACTTGAATTGAGAAACGAAGAAATGGAAAAACTCCGTCTGTTAGCTCAACACTTGCTTATAATAACAAACGGAAGTTTGTGTATGGTGTGTGTGTCTGTCTTTCGCTATACAAAATGAAAAACGTTGTTTCCTATCTGAGTGTGTCTTTCCGCTTTGTTTACATGCAACCTGATCACAACCAACATGAAGGCGTAAGGGAAAGTAGTTCATGAAAAATTTTAGGAATTTCTTTTTTAGAATGTTTCGTACTTTTGTTCTGGAGGTTGTAAATTTTACGCGTTCGTTTTTTAGAATTTGTTATAATAGACGCCTTAATGAGCTTAGATTTTTCAGTAGCTTCGCTCAAAATTTACCAACTGTAGTCGAGTTATCGGTTACCATTGGCGGCTTGTCCTACACTGCTGGCCACCCAAAATACAACACCAAGAAGGACACGAGATAGCAAAGCCAGATTTACTGGACACATAACAACAGATACAAGGATTAAACGATTGAGCTAACAGGCTCATGCGACTTGCGGAACACGCAGACATCAATAGTTCGTGTGTCCCCCCATGGCTGGCAATAACGGCCGCTACACGCCGCGGCATCGAACAAAAGAGGCTTTGGATGAGGGCTTGGGGTATGTCGGTCCAGGCTGCTTCCACACGTTGCCACAGTTCATCAGGCGTAGCCGCGGGTGGTGCTTGCCGGGCCACTCGGTTGCCGATCAGCGACCAGACGTATTCGATCGGCGACATATCGGAAGAACAGGCGGGCTGCGGCAGCAGTGACACATGGTGGGCCCTGAAGAATTCTTGCACGATGCGTGCCACGTGCGGGCGCGCATTGACCTGTTGAAACGTGGCCGCTGGTAGGTCCTGCAGGTAAGGGAGGACTACAGGCTCCAAAACGTCGGAGATGTAGCAGTGGCTGTTGAGTGTACCGGCGATGCGTACCAGAGGGGTGCGGGTGTCATATCCAATTGCGCCCCAAACCATAACGCCAGGCGACGGACTGGTATGGCGATGCATAATGCAGGCCTCATACAGTCTCTCGCCGCGGTACCGCCACACACGGATCCGACCATCGTGCTGTTGCAGGCAGAAGCGGGATTCGTCGGAGAAGACAATGTCTTGCCATTCCGTAGTCCAGGTGCGGCGTTCAATGGCCCACTGCCGCCGCACTCGCCGGTGGTGTAACGTCAACGGTAATCGGAGCAATGGGCGCCGTGCAACAAGTCCCCGCTCCTGCAGACGACGTCGAACGGTACGTGCTGACACAGGTTGTTGCGCAATACACCCTAATTCCTGTGCTAACGTTCGTGATGTGGCGGTGTGGGCAGACAATTCCCGCCGCACAAAATGCCGGTCCTGTCGTTCCGTGGTCTGCCGCGGCAATAGCTAACGTCGGTCCGTCCGTCCTTCCTGCACCCGCCGAATACATACTCGCCTCACTGTGGCTGGATGTCGTCCCACACGGGCTCCGATTTCTCGGTACGATAAACCGCTGTCACGATAAGCCACTATTTGTCCTCTGTCGAACTCCGAAACGTGCTGGAATGACTGCCGTATTCTGCGACGAGGCATCAGGAAGCTTCCCACGCACAGGTCCGGCAGCACAACACACTTTCACTACTTACACCCAGCCTTCTGTGCACCCTTCTTATAGTGCTTCTCGGTGGCGTGCCGGGCGCACATGATTTGCATATGCCCTGCAATGCTAATCGTTTGCATGTCCTCTCGCGGGCGACGCATGCTGCGAATTTCAGGCTAATCGGATGCTTCCTTCTTGGTGTTGCATTTTGGGTGGCCAGCAGTGTAGTTAGTGTTCATGTAACAAACGTCTCTATGTTCAGCGATCTTATTTTTTTTTTTTTTTTTTGATTGGAGTTTTAACGACCACCGTGAGCAACTCAATGGGCTATAAGCAGTCGCCCGTCCTTAATTTAGGGTCACTGGTTCCAGGGAAGGGAGAGAGCCAGTGCCGTAAGACAAACACAACATCCATGCCTCACCGGGATTCGAACCCGGACCCCGTTTGGACGAATGATCAGAGGCCATCGCTTAGACCACTGCGCCACCGGGGCGGCTCAGCGATCTTAGCACACAACTCGAGCTTCACTGACATCAATCACAACTCTAACATAAGATATTTTGTACTAATTAACTTTTTTTCATGCAGGCATTCCTGAATCCGCCCGTAATTTCTTTGGCAGTCTTTACTTTTCTTGTCCATCGCTTGAACTGAATCATGGGGATAGAATCGTAAGGGACTGGAGGACATGTTGCCCTCAACTTTTGGCTTTAGTTAGTTGCTCAACATACTATACTTCCCCAGTTTTTTTCAATTTCAAACGCTCATTACTCCTAGAATATAAACGAAAAGTCGGAATAACTCAGTACCACATTTTTCTAATATCAAATGTATCGTTGTATGGGGTTATTTTTGTCTTCATACCAATGTGTGCAATGTAATATACATCCATACGTCACAAGGAGTATATTTAATAATTGTTTAGGCGTGATATTTTAGCCTATTTGTGGAGACTGTAGATGTGAGGGTAATTACAAGCGCCAACGAGCCATGCATGCATTATCACTTTTCCCCAAAACACTTATCACTCTCCCCCCCCCTTTTCCTTTTTATTCTTCCTGCTTCCCACTTGCTAACGTTTTATTATTGTGAATACCCCTCTCATTACTCACTTAATTTATTTACACCGCACATTAACTTCCTCCTCTCGGCTAATCAATCAAGAGCCACTCTCGCAGCATCAATATACGAAACCTAGTTTACACATTTCCCATTTATACAATTTTTTCATTTATACGTAAAATGTCGCCGGTCCAAAAATTCTGTACTGCCCTTAATGTTAGACTTTTCCTGTTTCGTTTATACGTTTTTTCATTTACACGTTAATTTTATTTTGTCACTTGAAGGAAGCATAAACGACGTTCCACTGTATATATAATGGACAACTAAAATACTAGACTGGATTTCAAGGGATAGGAAAAGATCCAGAAGACGTAGTGTTCCTGGTATCGTTTTGTCGTGGTCTACACGCCTTTCCACTTCAGGGTTCGTGGCAGAGTTGGCCGCAACCTCTGCTATAGTCTCTACCGCTTCACATGATTCTTCTTCGTCTTCAGTTTCTACTATATCGTATTCATCAGCATTGAATGTGCCTGCATCTTCAGCTGTGCTTTCTGATACCTCTACTATGTCTTCTACAAGCAACGTCCCATATTCCGATGGAACCAATTCTAGTGTTAGGGCTAGTGATATGTACCCACCCTCACTTGCGTTTGCGACTGTTGTTGGTGGCTCATCTCAGCGGATTACGAATTCATTTTGTGATAACATCGAACTAACCAGAATGGATAAAGTATTTAAGATTTTGGTTCCTGAAGAATCTCATGAAGGTAAGCAGTATAACTCTGCTTTACTTCTTAGTGTACTTTTTCAGTCGTTGTCCGCGAGCACGTCTTTTGAATCCGTTCTGACGCAAATTAAATTTATCAAAGCTATTCAAAGTCAATGGAACCGGTATGGAAAACAATAGTATCTGACTGAAGAAAGAAGTTTTTCAATCGGGTTTTTAATATCTCAGATATTGCTCTAAACGGAATCGTGAGCTTAAGCCCTTTGGTTGCAGACTTGTGTGTTAAGAAAAACATGAATTTATATGAGAAACATTTCGCACCGGAATCGCTCTCCAACACAGAAATAATTTTTCAAATCTGACTCTTAGAAACAGATATCGACAGAAATAAGATGTGACTTTACGTCCCCTCGTGGGGAAAACCATGCATTATTTTAGGAAGGAAGTATCCTCAAAAGGTTTATCGAAATGAGCGGTACAGGTCCAAGAAAAAAAAATTTTGTCGATTTTTCATGAGCCCAGATTTGGCTACAAATACATCAGAAGCAGAAATTAACTCTTATGCCCCCTGGTGGCCAAACCATTCTTTACCAAACATTAGAAATTATGTTAAAAATATTTTCCATCAGGTCTTGTATGCGATACAGGAAGAATTTTTCAAATCGGAGTTTTAGGATCAGAAATAACGCAGAAAACGCACTTTACCTTTGTGCCCCTAGCGGAAAATCTATGATTTACCTGAAAATTTCGAATTTATAGGAAAAACATTTCGCATCGGAAACACTATCCAACAAAGAAGGAATTTTTCAAATCGGACTCTTAGAAGTAGAGATATTTACAAAAATAAGATACATCTTCTTAAAGGTTTGTCGACACGAGTAGTATCGGTCAACAAACTACTTTTTCAATCGAGAATTTAGAAGCTCATATTTTGCTGCAAATACATCAGAAGCGGAAATTAAGATTTACGCCCCCTGGTGGCCAAACTATTTTTTACAAAAATTAAAAATTATGTGCAAACGATTTCCCATCAAGAGCTGTATCCGGTGCAGAAAGAATATTTCAAATCGGAGATTTAGAAGCAGAGATATAGGGGGAAACTCAATTTACCTCTACGCCCTCTAGCGGAAAGTTTTAATTACTTGAAAATTTTGAGATTATATGAAAAAAATTTCTCACTGAAAACACTATCCAACGAAGAAGGAATTTTTCAAATCTGACTCCTAGAAGTACAGATATTGACAAAAATAAGATATGCATCTACGCCCCTTGGCGGAGAAACTGGAATATTTTAAGAAGAAAATATTCCGAAAAGGTTTATCGATGTGAGGGGCATCAGTCCACGAAATAATTTTTTCAATCGATATTTTAGAAGCTCAGATTTTATGGGAAATACATCAGAAGCAAAAAATTAACACTTACGTCTCCTGGTGGCCAAAGTATTCTCTACCAAAAGTTTGAAATTATATGCAAAAGATTTTCCATCAGGAGGTGTATCCGCTGAAGAAAACATTTTTCAAAACGGAGTTTTAGAAGAGTTATCGGGGGGAAATGTAATTTACTTTTACGCCCCCTAGCGGAAAAATCTATGCTTAATTTGAAAAATTAACTATATCTAAAATACTCTTCAACATAAATGGAATTGAAAGATCAAAGATTTTTTCAATCGGATGTTTAGAAGCAAATATGTGGAATAAAACGCATTTTTGAATTCATCCTCTGCATTTACGCCCTTCAGCGGCGAAATTGTACATCGTAAAAAAAAAAACGAAATGAAGGATAATCATTCGCATATTTCAAGCTTCCCAATGCAAAAAGAATTCTTTGAATCGGACTGATAGTTGCAGAGATCGTGGGTACGGACGGACGGACGGACAAACCGGTAACATTAGCACGATCTTTTTTTCAAAAGAAGTGCTAAAAAATTAAAAAAAACCTACAGCGATCTCGTTTTCCTGCAGGAATTACATCACACATCCAGCCTCTTGATGTTTGTATCAACCGCCCATTTAAGGCTGTGCCGTTCGTCGACTTTATAATGCCTGACTTTCATCGAGAGAAACGGAACTAACAAATACTGGCCGAGTTAAAAGAGCACTCCTGTAGACTATGTGCGAATGGATTATTGCTGCTTGGGAATCCATTCCAAATGAACTTGTGCGGAAATCCTTTAAGTGCGGAATTTCGAATTCTTTGAACTGAACAGAAGATGACGTGTTGTTTGAAGTGAGCTCGGACAAGAAGAATCGGAAGTAGAAAGCCTGTTAGTGACAGATTATTATTATCCCCCCCCCCCCCACACACACACACACTCAGTCATGTGTTCTGTCTGGATCTAGTATGTATCAGAAGTAATACCTATTTCTTAGTATTTTTTGCAGATTTTCTTTCTTACTTGAGTATGTGTGTATATTTTTTCTGTTTCCTAAAAACGCAGACTGGAGTTGGAAGGGCGTTAAATTCGAGTAAATACAGTATTGGAGACCATGAGGGGGAAAAACAAACAAACAGGAATTAGTCGGTAACGCAGATCGAACCGCGCCTCTCCGCTCTGGAGCGAGTTGCTCCAACCGACTAAGTTACACCGACAGAATGTATCGCTGCAGATTTATAGTCTTGACACGCGCCTTCACCTCTGTAGTACGTCACAACCTGCAGATCTCGCATTTTTAGATTCTTAAAAATTGCATTTCAAATGCTCTCTTGCAGAAACATAGATAACATACAGGCTGTCTAATTCTTTGGTACGGTGCCTCAGTTTTATTATGCCTGAGTATTCAAAGCAACTGTCACCGATGCCGAAAATGTAACCGTGGATATTAAAAAGAAATATAAGTCTCATAACATTAGGGTACTAGACTCTTGCTGCTTTTTTGCCTATAGGGGTAGATACCTCAAAGATTCATTAATTTTGTAACCGTGACAACCTATAGGAGTAAAGTTTCCTTCAAAGGGTTTCAACGGAAAACTAGAAAACTCACCGTGCGTTTAACCTAAATATGTCTGCTAATAATTAAAACAAGTTTAATGTAAGTCATTTTATTTCATTTGTTTTCAACCAAAAACATTTTTGCAGATCGTATCTAGGATGCGTATATCCTCAGGTTAAGAATTATATGTTTAGACTGCATCCCCCCTTTTTTTCCCTTTGCTTTGTATATACACAGACGTGCAAAAATTAAGGACGAGACAATTTTTCGAATGTAACGCCGTGCTCCACATAGACTCAAATCATACCATAAGATCCCCAAGATTTAAGAATATGTTACAAGTGAGCAAAACCGTCCAAACAAGGAATCCAAAGAATACAAAGACACTTTTTTGAAAAGGTAGATTCGAGCACATCTGGACGGAAGACAGAAACGTCCATGCGACAGGCGGCTGCCAAGAAAAATCCAGTCTTTAGTAGGGGATATGATCACCCCTGACTGCGTTGCAGGATCTACAACGTCTGTCCATGCCAAGGACGAGGTTGTCAAGGAGCTGTTGAGGCATCGCGGCCCATTCCTCATGTAGCGCCAATCGCAGTTGCGGAATCGTTGCTGGCGGCGTGCTGCCAAGTGTCTCCCGAGAAGGTCCCACATGTGTTAGATTGGATTTAGGTCCGGGAACCTTGCGGGCCAATCCATGCGTTGAATACCTTCTCTCTCCAACAGCTCTGCGACAGCCACTGTACGATGAGGTGTAGCGTTGTCGTCCATGAAGAGGAACTCAGGACCCACAGCACCTCTTAACAGACGCACGTGAGGCAGGAGAACCTCGGTACAATAGCGGACACCAGTGACTGAACCTCCTTGGAAGATGGAGGTCAGTACGGCTGCCAAGCATGTTACCGCCACAAACGAGAACTCCGCCACCTCCAAACCGGTCCCTTTCGATGATGTTGGAGGTGTGATTGCGTGTTCACTGCTCTCTCCAGATGTGTATGCGTCCAGAATCGCTCGTCAGACTAAATAGGCTCTCATCTGTAAGGAGAACTCGACCCCATTGCGGATGTGTCCAGTTCTTGTGTTCCTGGCACCACAGAAACCGCAGTCTCAGATGAGCAGGCGTTAATGGCACACACCGTACTGGTCGTCGTGCAAATAGACCATCTTTGTGCAGCCTCCTGGCCACGGTAAAACGCGATAACGGACGTCCAGTTGTCTGTTGCATGTGCCTTGCGATTTCTCCCGCTGTCTGCCGTCTGTCTCTTCTCGCCTGTAGGACAATATACCGGTCGTCCGCCACCGTGGTTGCTCGTGGACGACCACTTCTAAACTCTCGGACAGCTGTTCCTGTCGTTTGAAATGCTCTCCAAGCTCGTGAAACGATGCTGTGAGCGATCCCGAACTCCTCTGCCACCCTGGTCACACTTCGACCTTCTTCCAACTTCCCAATGACGCGACCTCGGGTCAAGTCATTCAGATGTCGTCTACTGGATTGCCTGTTGGCCATATCACACGGTGGCAGCAACTCGACGTCGTTCAAACCGATGTACACCGTGCAGTAGCTTTCACCGCCCGTGTGCTTTATACCCTTCCGACACTCATACCACGTCATGCGCAAGCCTTACCGTATCGGACCCTAGTCTATCTCCTGAGTGGTCTTTTGGTCAGTTTTGCCTGCTCGTTCCGCTGTTATGCTAATTTCTCCTCTTCGTCCTTAATTTTTGCCCACCAGTGTGAGTCGAAAGTTCGTCCCGGTTTCAGCTACACATAATACTGGGCTATCATTTCTGTGTATGGCGCTCTCTGTCCCATCGAGGCCCTTGCGCCAGTACACAGAACCAACCATTCCTGTGCGAAACGCGTGCTAGCGTCCATTGGCTACCGCGATGACATGGAACACGCAAGACTGCATTTGGCACGGAGTCACTCGCATTACCAGGTGAGTCGATTAACGTATTATTCGGGTGTTCCTACGACACTACTCGACAAAAGGATTAAATGCGGCAGTAGCAGCGAGAGATTTTTGTGCAGTTAAAAGCGAGGAAACAGATACACTGAACGAAAATGGTTCGGGAATTTCAATGCTTGGGACACCATGTCTCGAAGACAAGCGGAGGTCAGGAAGTCCAACGACTACAAACACTGACGCCCTGGTCGAAGCTGTGAGAGCTAATCCCGGTCCTAGTATACGACATTTGGCAGCTGAGGTGGGATCTTTCGAATCCACCATGGTTCGTCAACTGCAGCAGCTCGATTTCTCCTCCAGGCGCAGTTAAATGGGTCCCCATGAATAGACACCCTAGCAGGCGGGACAACCTGTCGCTCTCTGTCACAGATTGCTGTCAAATCCGCACTACGATTGTGGTTTTGGCATCGTATCGTCACAGGTGATGAAAAGTGGATATTCCTACATTATCTTACAACTGGAAACTAGTGGCTAAAGCCACTCCAGAAAGCACACCCAGTGGGGCAAAGAAATAGGTTCAAGAGGAAAGACATGCTGTGCACTTGGTGGAATTGTGTGGGTTATGTGCCCTGAGAACTCTTGCCAGATGGTCAAGCTATGGACGAGAATCTCTATACTGAATAACTGCATGCTCTGATGCTCGATTGGATTGATCTCTAGGGAATTTTTAGGCCAAGGCAATACCTTGAAGTCTTCCTCACGTTCAGCGAACCATTCTCGAAAAACCCGGGTAGTGGCATGGCGCATTACCCAGCTGAAAGAAGGCACTACTAGAGGGGAATGCAGTTGCCATGAAAGGATGTACTTTGTCTGCATAGATGTTTAGCTAGATGGCAGACGTCAGTTTCTTGGACATGAATGACTGGACCAAGGGTTTCCCAGCAGAAAATTTCCCAAAGCATTACACTTCCTGCACCAGTTTCTTTTCGTCCCACGGTGCATCCTGGTGCCAACACTTCTCCAGGTAAACTATGCACGCGTACCCGGCCATCCACATAGCGCAACAGGAAACTAGATTCATCCGACCTGACAACCTTCTTCTAATCATTTAAGATCTGGTTTTGATGCTCGCTTGCCCATCGTAGGCACTTTCGACGGTGTTCCGGGGTTAGCATGGGCACTCGGAGCGGTCTGCAGCCCCATTTTAATCAAGGCTCGATGTAGTGTATATTGCGATACATTACACCCGTCACCAGCATTCAAATTACCGGGGAGTTACGCCACAGTATCCCTTCTGTTGGTTCGTACCATACGGGATAGCATTCGCTCACCTCTATCATCGATAAGCTGTGGTCGGCACACACTTTGTCGGCGGTTCGTGGTTTTCTCATCCTCAGACCACTTTTTGAATGCACTAACCACGCATCCCACAAGCCTTGCCGTCTCGGATACGATCTGACTCAGTCAGTCGTCTGGCCATTACCATTTGGCCTTTGTCAAACTCGCCTAAGTCCGCTTTTCCCAATTTGAAGAACAAGAATAACACCGATTAACTGAGCTCAGAATCAGGTGTTATTAATACAATTTCGTGACCTTCACACGCGTCGACGTTTACCAGTAGTTGCTTCGATTTGCATAAAGACGCGCTGGAGAGGAGCGGATTTCCGACTAGGCGCGCGCCTAAGGCCCTAGAAAACTGGACTGCCAGTTTTGTTTCGGTGTTCATGGACCAAATCAAACCAATCCTTAAAGCGACCATTTTGTTTGTATTGTCAACTGATATTTTACTTTCTTATACTAGTAATATATACACTATCTACCAACAAGTAATTGGACACCTGCGATAGCAAAGGAAAACGAAGTTTATTCACCTTCAATAGTTGGTGGAGCCTCCACGAGCGGCGATTACAGCTGCGACCCTCCGGGGCATACTCTCAACCAGGCGTTGTACGACGGCTAGTGGTATTTTCTTCCACTCGGCTTGGAGAAGACATGTCAGTTCCTTCACCGATTTCGGACCGTGGGGGTACCCCTTAAGTCGACGCTCCAACTCGTCCCAGAGGTGCTCGATAGGGTTAAGGTCCGGGCTCTGCACAGGCCAGTCCATTCTATTAACCCCATTGTCACCATACCAAGCCATTGTGGACCTCGCAACATGACAGGTGGCATTGTCATCCTGAAAGTAACATGGGTCCACCCCGTAAAACTGCCACAACGTAGGAAGTGCATTGTCATCCAAAATGGTGCAGTAGGTCTCGGCGTTAAGTCTACCAGGAATTGCGACCAAGGGTCCCGTGCCATACCAGGAAAAACACCCCCATAGCATAATTCCACCACCGCCGAACTTCACAGTTGGCACAATACATTCCGGCAGGAGGCGTTCTCCAGGCAGACGCCAAACCCAGACCCTGTCATCCGAACGGTAGAGGGTGAACCTTGATTCGTCATTCCAGAGAACCTGTTTCCACTGTTCAACGGTCCACTGTCGACGTTCTTTGCACAACGTTAGCCGAGCAGCGCTATTGGACTTGGTGATCAAAGGCTTGTGGAAGGCAGCACGTCCATGATAACAGAGAAGATGGGCTTCCTTACGGATGGTATTCATCGAAAGAACACTCCCGGATGCCTGTTGAAACTCCTCGCGGAAGTGGCCCATCGATTTGGTGCGGTTCTTCCGAATTTCTCTGGCCAGCACCCGTCGGTCTCTAACTCTCAGTTTTGTGGGTCTGCCGGGTCGGGGCACATTCCGACAGTCACCTCTCATCTTCCACTTGCCAATCACGTAGGCCACTGTCGATTTTGGGTACTTCAACTTGCTGGATATGTCACGTATGGATCGGCCATTTCTGTGATATCCGACGATTACACCTTTCTCGAAATCAGAGAGCTCCGAACTGCGTGGCATCTTGCATTCGACTGGTTGCGTTGTTGTTTCCCACACAATATTTAACGGCGGCGGCCGTGACGTATCAGGACCGCAGATATCGTCGATTTTCCAATTACTTGTTGGTAGATAATGTATTTTTTCTTACTGTTGCTCCGAATTTTCGAGTTGTTATCAATGTACTTATTTTGAAAGGAAAGGGTAAAATAATTTAGCCTTCCTTTTAGTAGTAGGTGAAGGAAGTATTCACGTTTCCCACACTTTTCATTGTTTAATGCGATCCTTAACTGGCCTGCTGTGCTATAAATTGCTTTCATGCTACTTCTAGCCAAGGAAAAACATGTGTTCGAACCTTTACCCCTTCCGCCCTGAAGAGTGCTTGTAAAAACTTTCCTGATGATCGGGGGTGTTTGCTGTTAGTCGTTTTTTTTTTTTTTTTTGGAGGGGGGGGTAGGATAATCAAGTTCTGTCTCAGCCCTAATCCTCCTAAACCAGCCTAAACCTAAAGAGTTTATATTTAGGCTAAAAAAAAAAAGAAAGAAATTCGAGAATTTCACCCTGTCTTTTTCCTATTTAACAGTGTTAAAAGAAATTTATATTGTATTGCAACAACATTTTCTTATTACTTTTCCTCCCCTGGTTTAATACTGATAATTATCAAGTCTTCGCACCGTTTCTATTCATAGACATAAAACTAACTTTTGAAAAATAAATAAAACAGTTTCAATGACACTCTTACTCGAAAAGCTGCGGTTTCTAATTTTCCATTTTCAAACCGGATCTTTTGCATTTAATTCTTATGCTTCTGTTAACTGCAGTGCAGATATATATGACAAAAAAAATGGACCTAAATTTTCCGATGAAAATAATAAGAAAAAATGCTTTCAAGAAACTCTTTCCCATTCTCGCTTTCTTGCACTGACTGATGAAATTCTTACTGTCCAGCTTTCTTGGTATGGACCAAGAGATTCAGTTAGTCATGCCATTAGTCTATGTCACAATGACTGAATCTCTTCGATTTAGGTAATTGTTCGGCACAGGAAAACTCCTCCACGAAAAGTCATCCACCTTTTCCAAGTGAAATGCTGTGCACAAATTGCATTTTACACGAATTTTCTAATGTGGAGGACTTTTCCGGTTGTCAATGTCTTCAAGTATTTTTTTTGTTGTTGTTTGATACCATGATCGTAACCTTCTAATTTGCTCATAACCTAAAAACATGATGATTTTGCAAAGCTGAAGTAATACAAAAAGAACGTTCTGTAAATGGAACACATTCCAGTTTTATGACAATTTATACGCAACATATTGACAAATTTAGAAAAATTTCATTTTCAGCGCCTTTAGCGTTAAATTTGCCTAGAAACTTGCAAACGGGAAGGTGCTAAAGTAATCAGCTTTGCCTTACGTATCAAATTCAAAAAGAACTTTTTCTGCAACTAAAATGGTCGATTCGTAGCGTAAAGCTAAAATTTACTAAATTTCCTCTTTGAGAACTCCTAGCGTGAAATTTATGAACTAGTAGCAAAATTTAAAATGGGCAAAATTTAATGAATGTTAATGTCCTACAATTCGCAATTTTTTTTTCAAAAATCTGTGAAAACCAAATTCTTTGGACTTAGCGCCTTTAGTAGCAAATTAACGAACTAACTGGAAAATTTAAATACTTGAGAAGGAATAGTTAAGCCTGATCTGAGAGGCACACAGAAATATTTCTTTCCTCTAAGTTGAATAGTTTCTTCACAATAGATTTTAATTGTTTTGGAGTTTTGACTTTGACACCGTTAGCGGTAAATTCATGAAGTATATGGGATATTTTCTAATAGCCGCCAAAACAATTTTTGAAATATCTCAAAAAAAAAAAAAACATCGATGTTCATGGACAGACTAAGTGATTACCCTAGCACTGTTTCTTACAAAACGTTCTAATAATAGGAAGATAGACTGGCATTTTAAAAAGCGTAAAACCCTTTTTCTTGACTTTACTTTTCTCTTTTTTTCTTTTTGTTAGTCTGACAGATGAAAATTTCTGAGGCGATAAGGGGAGGGAGGCCCCTTAATCTTTTAGCGCCTAGAGCCCCAAAAGATCTAAAATCGCCTATGGAGCTGGGCATACTGTTTTGGCACTTCGGTGTATAAGAATTAAATTAAATCTATTACCGAATAATGTACTACACCTTCAGTTTATCAGGTCCGATCACACGCTTGGTTGTACATAGTGTATTTTTAACTACCATATTTAACGAAATTTTTCCATGACAGAAAATGCAATTTCTTACGGATTCTGGAAAATCAAAATCCACTTTGTCAAACCTTTACTTAAAACAGTATAAAAAAAAAACATTTTCACTCAATAAGTAAAGAAAGGTTTGAGCCAATTACAGGATATTATATGTAAGAAATAAATATATTGCAATAAATTTGAAACAAAGTTTTTATTTCTGAACTGAGGAACGGTTTAAAAGTCATAACCGAAATCTTACATCAGGACAGTGGAAAGCTAGATCGAAAATGTTACCTTTTATGTATTAATTTTTCCTACTGTGAAAACAAAAATTTATAGGCGACTGATATCGAATACGCGTCTCCTCGCTCCGGAGTGAGTTGTTCTAACCGACTAAACTACACCGATGGAATGTTTCGCTACAGATTTGTAGTCTTGACGTGTGCTTACTCTCTGTAAGTCACATTACATAGGGGTGTTTTTTTTTTTTTTTTTGCTTAAAATGATTGTTTGGGAATAAAAGAAAATGCTATAAAAACGACAGGGAAAGCCCGGAAGACGTTGCCATTCCCTATTCTATTTCCTCAAAAGGGTTAACGTAGGGGATGACGCGAAGTAATAACAGTCGATTACAAACATTCTTCTGGATAAGATCCTAAAGGAAAATCTTACCAGTGGCGGCGGAACCTCCCGGGCCCGGTCAATAATTTCAACCAAGATATTTATTTTTATTATTTGGCATATGTGCGATTGTTGTGATGTGCCTTAGAAAATTCCTCTTGGTAAGTGGTTGGGTGATCCTAATTCCCGATAAAGCTCCTTAGGCATTGTTTTTCTTCTGTTTGTTCCGGGAAGCAGGAAGGTAGAGGGTACACCACGATTCGAAATTTCGGGCCCGGTCAACGAATTTCACTTTCCGACGCCCCTGAATCTTACTGTCAATAAAAAAGCTCTGAAAACTGCGAAATCGGTTAGACAAAATTTACTCCCTGGGGATAGCTCATGAATACATTTTTTTTTTCATTTTAATTTCTACATCTCTTTCCATAATAGTACGATTTCGCGGAACGCCTTTTTGCATAGTTGCTGCCCACTTGCACGTCTGCCTAAAAAAAATATCGCAGAAACTGATAAACTTCGGGAAATGTTTTTGCACTCCCTTGGGTATATTTATAAATTCGAGCGTTTTACCCTTATTGAATTTTAAATTCATTCTTAGATTCTTTGAATCTGAATTTTCGTCGAACTAATATGTTTACCACAAATCAACAGGGGGGCGGATTAGCCCACAGGGACACCGGGGTATTTCTCGGTGGACCACTCCGGAAATGAACCACTTCCTCGCATTTTATTTGTCTGGAATTTTTGGAACAAACGAATAATTATTTTGTTACCTACTTATGAGTGATAATAGTTAACTTTATTTGAGCTTTATACCTGTGTGAAAAGTTATATTTATCCTTAAAAAAACCAACGGGAAAAAAAACATTTCCTTCTATCTACAGGGTGATTTGTAAACTCCAAAACAAGAGGGGTGATAGTATACATCAAAACTAACAATATTTGCAATGGAACCTAGGGCCAGGTTCCACTCCGAGTGCCAGAAAAGAGCACGTTCGAAAACGTCCAGCAGGCACACGGAGTGGAATGCGGCCCTAGGTTCCATTGTAAATATTGTTCGCCTTGATGTGTACTATCACCCCTCTTGTTTTCTTGAAGGAGTTTACAATCACCCTGTATATGTTGGGAGCTTGCTGTGAATGACAGCAAAATTCTTTGAGCTTATGTGGGAGCAGTACCGCTGGAAAAAGTAGGCTGTTATAAATTAAGCTAAATCTAACTACATTTACACGTAAGTCGTTGGACTTGGATTTCTGGGTCGTTGGTATGCCCTACACTCTTTTGTAATCCTAAAGGAGTTCAAACATTAGTTTATTAACAATACCAACACATGCAATTTAAAGAAAGAACATAACACAAAAACAACTATATACAAATTTGTCAGACATCAATGATTAAAACAAACGCCTATTGTCGTGTAATGAAATCTAATAAGTGTTTCGAATACGACGTTATAAAAAAGTTCGAGCATTTTAAAGTAAAGAGTGAGTTCATGAAAGTCTGAAATACACTATGTCCAAAAATTAATGATCAACGACAAAAGGTTAATTTTGGACTCAAATCGTTCAGACGTCATCAAAACACGTAAGAGAGTGTTTGGTCAAATGCAAATTGCCAAGAATCACATGACAGCTGTGTATCGGCGATAAAAGCTGAAGCTAAGTGGGAAGAAATAGTTTGTTTTGTAGGTGTTGAAGTGTGGATCTGCCTTTTTTGTTGCTAAGGCGACTTCTAGTGCATCTAAAAGAATTCATCTGGAGGATTTTACCCGTGGTCGAATTGTTGGTAAATCGGAAGAAGGGCGGACAACGAGAGATGTAGCGAAGGAGCTCCGAATTGTACAGAGCGCAGTGTCACGCATCTGAAAACAATTTTTTGAACATGGAACAGCTACCAGAAGATTCAGTACTGGTCGACCACGCAAAACTATTTCATCATAAAATCGTTATCTTGTAACGACTAAAAGAACTCGCCGAATAACTGCTGGCAAGTTAGCAAAACAGCTGGAATCAAGCACGGGTAACCAAAATATAGCGTGAAACCGTGTGAAGGAGTTTGAATAATTTCGGATTGTATGACCGAAAACCTGTACAGTGTGTTCCACTGACCCCAGCACGCAAAACAATTCGCTATCGATAGTGTCGTGAACACTCCACATGGAGTTAAGCGCCATGGGCCAATGTGCTGTTCACAGATTAAAGCAGATTTTGTTTATCGTCCGATTCTAGGCTGCAAGACATCTGGCGAGAACACCGCACTGCTTATTCAGCCAGAAACATGGTAGAAATTGACCATTGCAGGGGTGGTGAGTAATGGTCTGGTCAAGGATTATGATCAATGGGCGTACAGGGCTCTTAGTGTTGGAGAAAGGGTGCCTAGCGTTATGTCGTGTAATGAAACACGACATAACGCTAGGCACCCTTTCGAAACAGGCTTACATGTTCTAAAATGACCTCCCCAGAATGCCTAGCGTTATTCTGGGGAGGTCATTTTAGAACATGTAAGAATGTTTCGTGGTGCTGTGGGAAATTCTATTTTGTGGACGATAACCCCCGTCCTCATTGATCATCAAGTGTTGAACTGTTGGAGAGCGAGGGTATCGACCGAATGGAGTGGTCTATGTATTCTCCCGACCGGAATCCAATCGAAAGACTTTGAGACGCTTTGAGGAGGAGCATTGCTGAACGTGATCTTTACCTGGCACCAAAAAAGACCTGGTGATGGCACTGAAGGAAGAATGGAGAAACCTCCCTCAGGATCTGCTGGAGGATATCGTGAAAAGAATGTCACACCGATGCCAATCATGCATTGCAGTCGAGGATGGACATATACCCTATTAAAATGGATTTATGAAAAATTAATTTTATTCGGTCAATATTAGTTATTGTGAGCCAAAGTCAGAAAATTGTATGTTTTGTTCTTTTTATCGATTTTTACTATTAATAACAAATAAATGTTTATTTACGTGGGTACATGTCATTTTCATCTTTGTTTACTCCTTATTAAATATTTTCATCCGCATCCTGTTGGAACAAAAGTATATGAAAACATAAGTGATCCTTAATTTTTGGACATGAGTGTGTATTAGTGAGTTTAGCGAGTTAGCAATATGACAGCAATAAACAAATCGTAGGTCTGTACATGAACTGGAAGGATGTGCAGGTGAAAATATTAAAGTATAATCCCTTTAGAATTGTGTGAAACCATGGTAGATGGGGTGCCCATTTTCTGTAGAAATCAGGAATTTTGCCAGTAGTACTTGCTTGGTTGTTTTCAGCTTGCGGAAGTGAACATATACATAGTTTGAACATCTTGCAGAGTTTACGTCTAGCATTATTGCAGATTGCAGGGGGAGGGGGTAACAGTTAAAATTTTAAAGTGGAATGAATAGATCGAATATTTTGTTTGAATAAAGAAAAAAACAAATCTTATTGTGGCTGGCTGTAATTGGATGCTGATACTAGTACCCACTGTGATAGCCCATAACCCCCACCCCTTATCCATAGACTGACGCAGAGCACTAAGCAATTCTCCCACACAAATACACTCTATTGACAAAAGTCACCAGACACCTAGAAAAGAAATATAATATAGCATTTATTGACATACATTAGTACGGTATCTGTCCACCTTTGGCCTTAATGCATGCACTGACCCATTGAGACATGCTTTCGACAAGGTTTTGGAACACAGCGGTAGGTATGCGCTTCCATTCAGTACATAATGCTGCCGCTAACTGTTGCTTAGTAGTAGGCCTTGGTCCCAAACTTCTTATGCGGCGCTCTAATTCATCCCATAGGTGCTCTATAGGATTAAGATAAAGGCTCTGTGCTGGCCAGTCCACACGCGATAGGGAATTATCGTCAAAAGACGCCGTAACAGTCCTTGCTTTACGGCTCGGTACATTATTCTTCTGGTATCAACAAGGCTTGGTTTCATAGTATTGCCACAGAGTTGGTAGGGCATAATTGTCCAGAATATCGAGGTAGACGTGCTCGTTAACAGGTTTTCCCACGACAGCCAATGGGCCGGGACCATACGAAAAACACCCCCCACACGAGTACACTGCCAACTCCAAACTTGACCGTAGGAATAGTACACTGGAGTGAATGGAGTTCCCCGGCTGCCGCCATACCCTCACACGGCCATCAGACTCATGGATCGTTTATCTAGATTCATCAGTCTATATAGGACCAGTTTCCATTGATCTCCGGTCCACGATAAATGTCCTTCACACCATGCTAAATGACGAGTAGCATTCCGAGTGGAGATGAAAGGCTTATGAGCAGCCGCACGACCACGGTAACCCATGGAATGAAGTTCTCTACGAATGGCACGTGTACATACCGAGGTTCCAGCATTTTTACTAGTCTGTACACTGAGGTCTTGTGCAGTACTCCGTTGATTAGCTGTAACGACTCTCCTGAGGCTTCGACGTCCTCTATCACCGATTTTCTTTGGTCTGCCGATACGTTTTGCTGCTTCAGGTACGCCATGTGTCTTCCACTTATTCAGTACATCCAAAACATTTGACTTGGGTATGTTTAAACGCCTATCGGTTCCTCTTATGGACAACCCACTAATATAACACCCAACAATCTTTCCTTTCTCAAAGTTACCTCTCTCCCGCCGTGACATGACATTTTCACTCAACCTCACAGTGCGATATAATCGCGGTCAGCTGCAGGCTTTGTTTTTATACAGTTTGCAGCTGTACCGCGCATCTTAACGCAGCGGATCAGTTAATTTGCTTTTGAAGGGTGTCCGGTGACTTGTCAATATAGTGTATTCCGAAATCTGTGCCCCACTACATTCCTTTTTGAAAGAAAGAACGATTTGACGGTACTGGATCATGGGTCAAAACAATTGGTAGACTTAAAAAAGATTTGTACTCAAGGAGGAGAAACCAGTGCCATTGCGCAGTATGTAATCAGTAACCAAATAAATATAAAAATTATTTGCTTATGAAAATTGCTATGTGGCATGTGCACCAGGAACATAGCAAGCGTTTCTTATCTGAGAGAGCGAGCCTTGAAAATACGCCCCTTTGAGTTCAAAAGTTCCTTACTTCCACTCAAATACTATGCAGATCTTACTTTTTCATACCTTCGTTATAGGAAAGTATTATGATCGTTAAAAAACTCATTTCCAGTTTTAGACATTATTTTACTCAAAATTTAAAAAATTAAGTGAATACCCAAGAGCCAACGGTTTTACATATCAAGTGAAACGTAAAAGTTATGTGAACACCGACAACACAACATGTGCAAAATGAAGGCAAACCAGCACAGAACAAATGAATATTATATAGTAAACGTAACAATAGGAATATGCCTTCGGAGTAGGGCTTGGAAAAATTCCGTTCAAGGCTAAACTCCTGCAGGAACTTTGTGTCAGAGCACATATGACTAATTAGCTCTTCATCTCTTTGACGTGTCGGAAAGGTCAGAGGTTAGGCTTATCAGTATATTGTTTTACATACCTCCATCCACTGTTTCGGACACTTCCATGCATCAATATGAGGTAGTCCACAGCTCGCAATGTAAGTTAGAAGTACGCTGGTTAGCTGCGCGTAGTAGTGAATGCGGCTAACTAAAGTATTTACAAAAGAAGATACTAAAGTGTACAACTTTGTTTTTGAGTTAAAATGTTTGGAAAATTTATTCACACTCTGTTCATTTCTATTTTTTACGCTCCTCAGAGTACGAAATTACGCCCCTGGTATGACCATCCTGGGAGGGCAACCGCCCCTCCTTTCTCTCCCGGTAGCTACGGCAGGGACGTCGCCAAGGGGATGCCGCCCACCCGGTTCCAAATGGGCCATTTTTCAGTATATTTAACTTTAAAATATAATCGGCACTTTTGCCAAGTAATAAGTCTTGTGTTTTACTTCATGTAGCCCTACGTATTTTCCCATAGGAAGTGTGTTGCTTACTTCTCCGTAGAAAGGTTATCAAAATAGCATCCGTAGGGCCATGAAATTTCAATTGTCCTCCACTTTTCTAATTCCTTCGTTTAAGACTATTTTTCATGTTGGTATGGCCGGGGATGGGGCTAAGAAGGAGTGTGGATAAGGGTTAACTCAGGGGGTTTCTACCAATACTAAATTGCTCTGCTGTTTGTTTTCTTCCCAAAATAGAGGATTTCAACAAGGAAAGTGGAGTCTAAAGATACAGTAGCGCTCTGAAGACAGCCCCGGTACAGTGAAAATACAGAAAGTGACCGACGACTGCTTTGTAGGAGAGGAGTGCAAGGCAAAGTCGCTGGCTTAAAGGAAGGGGGTGTTAAGGAGGGAGGAATTGTGTCCAAATGGCACAACGTAAAATTTGATTTAGATAAGCAAAAACGACGTTTTCCTTTAAATTGTTCAAGTACAGTACTATTTTCGTAAGCAAAAATACAAAATTTTGAAAAGCAATTTAATAAGAAAATGCTTCAGAACAAGCAAAAAGTTGAAGGTGACATTTTAGCAACACTTGTATCTTACACCAGTGGCGTAACTAGTCACCCCCGTGTGTGTGTGTGTCCAGGTGGAGGCGGGGGAGAGGATTGCACAAATTTCTTTGTAGACTGTAGTAAAAGCAGTGGTGTAACTACCACCCCCGCAGCTGCGGGGGAACGCAGGTAACGAAGGGTCGTACTGCAGCTGCCAGTTTTATGAAAAAATTCAAACACGCACAATAATTAACCCGAATATTCATATTTTGCTTTAAGATATATTTAGCTTTGCCTAAATAAATGCCTAGTTTCACTTTTAAAGCACTGAATGCCCTACAGATTGAAAGTGTTCGGCTCTTTGACTTCGGGTTGTAATACGATTGCTCTGCAAAGGGTTGTAAATAATAGTATCGCTCTCGAATCGCCCTCTCGCTGCGCTGCCGAGGAAAAGCGCGAGACCACAGTGAGATTCCCCGTGGAGGATGTGGAAAAACGGTCAGTTACCTCCTAGGATTACGTGCACGACAGGCGTTAACTTTTATTCACAGCAGCCGCAGATCTGATGTGTGTAAGAGGGCGATTTCGTCAAGTGATTTATTTTAGTTTTGGACAAAGCAATTACACGTATTGTACAATCTATTACTTAAAAAGTTAAAACTACATGGCTCTAGGTACCACCATTACTTTTGCAGACACTCTCCCTGACTTCCTACCCCCCCCCCCACCGCGAAAAATGCATCCTCCCTCGTGCTCGAAATCTTGGGGAAATTACTGTGCTTAGGAGTGCTGAAGTAAATCTTGCAGGGAGGTGCACGTTGTGCTAGTTACGCCACTGAGTAAAAACATTAAAAATTAGTTCTTTCAGTGTTTTGTAAAAAAAGACGAAATTATCAAGCTTGCCCCCACCAAAAATAATGCTCGCTCACCCATCGCCCTTCCTGTTTTCGAAGTCTAGCGATGTCCCTGAGCTACGGCCCTGATGTCCATAAATTTCAGTTTTCAGAATTATTTCTATGAGGTTTTCAAGTGACTCGTATTTTTGTAAAAACCAAATTTTTAAAAGTAAAAAATCGTCTGGTTGTACACCCTTCATTTTGAGCGAGGTTTGATGTTACACTCAATCATGAGCGGGTTTTTAAAATTCCTTCGCAGTTAAATTGTTGAAATTTGCTCACGACTGAATTCGTTTTACAACACATATTTAAACAGTTCTCTTCGGTCCAGGATCTAACGTGATATTTTTCATGAGGGAAATTTTTGAAGTGTTTTCCGGTAGGTATGTGTATTTTCGCAGTGGACCTCAAGACTAAAATTCCCTGCCTGGTTTGGTCATCTCAATCTGCCCCAATTAGACATTTAATCATGGTCGACTGTATGTTAAAAACTTCCGTCGTATTTTCGTCTAACAAGCCCCTAAAGAAATTGAATATATGACAGTAGCTTAGTAAAGCAGCAAATACAAAACTCAAAAATTCATTATACCTAATTCTGCCGGACTGGAACTTCAATTTTAAAACCAACGCTGATAAAGAACGACACTGTTGCTGGTCGTAATCACGTTGCCCATTAGGCATTCTAATTCCACGCGTAACATGACTGAAGAACATTCCGAGATATTGATCAGAAAACATCTTTATCTAGAAACTAGACCTCACAGCGAGTATAAGCCTTTGTGGTACTGTCCCGTATCTGGCAAAATCTTGTACGTGGAAATAGCCCGAGGAAAATTTATTCATGCCGTGAGTGAGCGCTGAACTTAAAGCTTGGTTCCGCTTTCAATTTGTTGACGGTCCCCTTTATTTCCCATGGAACCAGCTAGGTTGGAAATGGCAGAGAAGCGGTGAGTTATTGATTGGTGGAAGCACGCAGTGTGTAGCCTAGTTCCTTCTTGAAGCACTACGTCCATGGAAAAGATTTGAAAACATACTGGAATTATGCCCTGTTTCGCGTTGACACCATTACACAGATTCATACGCCGTGCATTGCACACATCCAGAGGACGATTAAAATCTCTTTGATTTCACTGAAGCCGGAATAATGCTTGTTATTTGGAAATACTTTGCAAAGCCTTGAAAGCTTGCGTAGAAGCAGCAGCTCCGTAGTTTCGACGCCAAAAAAAAAGGCAGAAAATATTTAGTCTCAATTCTTTTTGAAATCGAAATGTGATTCACGCGCGAAGCGTTCTATAAACATTTTATATGATACTGAAGTTATTTCTCCTACGTTAAATAAAGTGTGGACTTTATTCTCACGTTTGGAACTGAAGCTGATTAATGAAAATATTAATGAAGGAAAAAAAAAAAAAAGGAGGGGGGACATATATGCACACATAATCACTAATATCGGACGCGCCAAATATCTGCAATGCTCACCGATGACAAAGTACAACAGCTGAAGCAACAGAGCATAACTAATTGCACAATACACTTAACCCTTCAAATGTATTTTAGAAAAACAGTCAAGCGTGAATCGCTTTAGAAATAGCTAAGTGAATAAACGGCCAGGATGAAAAGAATCAGTAAACTTACATACAACTGTCTCGGCACGACACATAACACTTTCATCTAATGCACGCAAGCCTTGGAAGTATAAAATATTTATTTACATCTAAAAACCAGTATGTACAGATAATAGCAACTTTAAAAAAAAAAAAAACAGGCAAGATTTTTAGAGTCTTCACAAGACTCATTATCAAGCCAAAGTGCAGTCCAATGCATTGTCATGTAGGACTTCCCGTCCACAGTGAGTAGAGTTTAGGTCCCAGCCACCTACAGCGAGATCGCCTTTTGGGCAGGACACAGAAACGGAAGGAATGAGAGCAAGTCTAGCGACTTTTGACAGAACAGTTTGTAGTGATATTAGAGTACAGTAGATGGCGCCACCGTACAAGTACGATATTGCACATAGATGGGCGAGAGAATTTCAGGGAGGACATAGGAAAGGATACCCATTTAACCAGTGGGTCCAGCCTGGGGGCCGTCACTTAACGTGCTCGTCCGATGCACGGCGGATATTCAGCGATTGTTATCAAATCACACCATCTCTGAAAGATCAGCCCAGGCTAGAACCTGGGGACCCAGCATCGATAATCTGAAACACTAACCACTAAGCCATCCGCGGCTGTGCAGTCCAATGTGCAGTGAACAAGACTATATACTGTATGTTCAAGTAAGCGTCCGTCACGCATCTGTAACTATAGCAACATCTAGGTGTACATATGCTGTAATCATAGAAATGAAGTTTCTTGAGATTTAATCTAAATATCCGGTGGTTTTAATGTTCTAACATATTTACGCCAAGGTAATGGTAAATTACTGGGTAGATCTTCATTGCAACATAGATCACCAAACCATGTGAGAAATGTAGCTCGTTTATTTTTGGTAAAAGCCAGATGAGTCACGTTTTCCCAATGTGGGGTATATTTGCCTTCAGCTACCAAACGTGCAATGGCTGTAGTCGTTGCTCCCGTTTTGATATCGTACTTGTGTTCCGAAACCCGGACACCTATCGTCCGAAGTCTGGAACCAATTATGTCCCAGGTTGGTCATTGGGAAGCTCAGGTTGCAATGGTATACAGTATATACCATGTTTGTGTTCCGTGCACATCCGATCACGGTCTTGTTTTATCATTTTGAAGATGTTTGATGTCCGTATTCCAAAACTTATATGATGTTTGTTACAGAATCGGTTCAAAGTGTTAATGATGGTTGGGTGGTAATCCACTGAACCTACGAAACGTCTGGTAATTTGCTCGCGTTGTAATAGTGTGAACGACAGTCGTCGAGTCTGTTGAATTACTTTATTAACACAGTGCACAGGCTAACCAAATTACTTCGCAGTTTTGACACTCATCCAGTGGCGGATTTTCTATCAGGCGCACTAGGCGCGCGCCCCTAGGGCCCCAGAACTTCAGGGGCCCCGAAAACGTGTAATTGGATTGTCAGTATTTTCTTTGGTTTTCGCAGACTGAAACAAAAAAAAATTCAGACCTTAATTTTCCGATTAAAATAACAAGAAAAAATGCTTTAAAGAAACTCTTCACATTCTCACTTTCCTGCAGTAACTGATTAAATTTTTACTGCCCATCTGTCTTTGTCTATAGCATTTAGTCTATGACAAAACTCCTCCATGAAAAGTCATCCATCCTTTTCAAGTGAAGCACTGCGCATAAATTGCATTTTACCCGTATTTTCTACTGTGGGAGTTTTTCGGTTGCCAATGTCTTCAAGTATTTCATTTTTGCTTGATACCATGCTAGTTTCCTACTAATTTGCTCAAAATGTAAAAAAAAAAAAAATGATTTTCAAAAGCTGAAGCAATGGAAAAAGCACGTTTTATAATTGAAATCCATTCCAATTTTATGAAAATTTATTACAATTTACACGCGATATACGAAATTTCATTTTCAGCGCCCTTAGCGATAAATTTGCCAAGAAACTTGCAACTGAAAAGGTGTTAAAATCAGTTTTTGCCTAACGTATCAAACTCAAAAATAACGTTTGCTGTAACTGAAATAATCTCTTCGTAGCGCATAGCTAAAATTTACTAAATTTCCACTTTGAAAACTCCTAGCGGGAAATTTATGAACTAGCAGTGAAATTTAAGATGGGAAAATTTTAATGAATTTTTATGTCCGATCATTCTCAAAAACAATTTTTGAAAAATTTGAAAACCGAATTTTTTGGCCTTTAGCAGGAAATTAACGAAGTAATTGGAAAATTTTAATATTTGAGAAGAAACAGTTTAGTCTAATCTGAAAGGCACAAAAATAATGTTTTCCTTTAAGTTGAATAGTCTTTTCACAATAGAACTTTAATTTTTTTGAATTTTCGGCTTGACAGCCCTTAGCGGTATTTAAAAATGCCGAATTTAACATCCTTAGATTTCTTATTAGCAGCAAAAAGAATTTTTCAAATATCTCCAAAAACAAAAAGTTCGATGTGCACGGGCAGACAGAGGGATTACGCTATCACAGTTTCTTACAAAACGTTCTAATAATAGGAAGATCGAATGGAATTTTAAAAAGCGTAAAAACTTTCTCTACTTTACTTTTTCTTTTTTTTGCTAATTTGGCGGATGAAAATTTGAGGCGATAAGAAGGGGTCTTTTAGCGCCTAGGGCCCCGAAAGATTTAAAGTCGCCTCTGCTTGAATCACCTCAGTGGTAGGTACGTCATAATATACAGAACAAGCTTTTCATCTCTCAGTTACTCCCACTACTACATTTCACCACAATATCACATTCGATGTATGCTATTTATTTTCTTCCGACTCACTTTCAGCGTTGTCGAACCCTACAAGTTGGTTAGGTAAGTAATATACCGTTCAGTGAGAAATTCTTTAACCAAAAAGTAATGAAATTTACATTAGAAAAACTCAAAAGGAAGGTTAAATCAGATGTTTACATTTTATGTTCATTGCTTTATATTACCGTCGGAAATATGTTGCTGGGAAAGCAAACAATAATCTGTTGATTTCAGGTACTGCTACCATTGATACAACTGTTTTATTTGTTGCCCATAAATTATCAACAATCGTTCCTAATCCACTGCTGAATGAAGGCATCCCCAAAGTCTCTTCCACAACCCTGTCTTGAGCAATTCTCTTTTCTCTTCCATGTCATATGACGTATAGTCTAAATTTACTTTCCTTTTTAGTTGCTTTCTCTATGTAAATTTGAGTTCATTCTCTTTTAGAATTTTCAACCTTAACGTTATATCTTCTCGCTCGCGGAATGATGTTGGCAACAATCTTGAGGTCAGATAGCGTGACGTATGCATGTGGACAGATTAGAACGAGAGATATAATGTTGAAGTAAGCAGCCAAAAAAGTGTGGTGGAAGCTGCATTAGACTGAAACTGTTTACTTGAAGCTTGCGTGTTCGAGTTGTGTTGTTATATATTTAGTCTTTGAGTTAATAAAGTTTTCTGCTTACTAACTTACGTTGACCAGTTTTAAAATATTAGTACTGTAGTGAGCTACGTAGGTGAATCAAAAAGTGAGTTACACTTAGCGCCATCTGGAGTGGGATTGCAGTCAGACCGTGTGTGCTTGGGAGCGAAGTAGACAGTACGTCAGAGCTGCCGACGGGAGGTGTTTAAGTTCAGCAACTGCGTAAGGCGTGTGCAGGAGGAAGCTCGTAATGGCGCGTCAACTGGATTCTTACTCCACATTGGAAGTGCGAGGAACCATTCGATCAGTTGCGTAACTACGAAATCTGCGCCCAGGAGCAATTCCCAGCGTTGGCCCCTCCCTGCCCCCCATCGACCGTCGCCGTTGTAAACCAGGTTGTCCATTTTAATTCCTTTGTACACGCAGAAAATGTAAAATAGTCTTGATAAGGGTAAAATTGTTTAACTAGCCCCAAAATTTCTGAAACTTCTTCACAATTTTTGCAAGGTTGGGGGAAATTTTTCTTTTCTCTCTGTCTACGCCCTTGTATATTGCATCATGCTTTATTTAACCTTCCGTTAGTGATGTGGGGTATATCACGCCCCATGTTGATTTTTCCTTTAAATTAATCGAAAAGCTCATTTATTCGTAAGGATAGTTTACAATATATACCCAACATCACCAACGGAAAGTTAAAAATCAAAAGCCGCGGTGGCGCAATGGTCTAAGCGATAGCCTCTGATCATTCGTCCGAAAGGGATCCGGGTTCGAATCCCGGTGAGGCATGGATGTTGTGTTTGTCTTACGGCACTGGCTCTCTCCCTTCTCTGTAACCAGTGACCCTAAATTAGGGACGGGCGACTGCTTATAGCCCATTGAGTTGCTCACGGTGGTCGTTAAACCTCCAATCAAAAAAGATTTAAATCAATTATACATATTTTCTTTAAGGTTTAAGTAATTACAAAAAATTGAAATGCATAAAAATTTTACATTGATATCTTACCGCTACTAAAAATTCCTATCTTGCTTTTTGTTTTGCAGAGCTGTCAATCACATGGTCCAAATCCAACGCAGAAACTCTTGATCTTTCAATTGATATAGCTGCTAAAGCACTTAGGCGATGCTGGGACATTCTGCTTCTTAGGTAGTTCTTTATTATCTTTAATTTGGAGAAAGACCTCTCAGCTGTTGCAGTAGTCACTGGCAATGTCAGAAAAATTAAACATAAAAAATTATAACACCCGGAAAGCTGCTGGACGCTTGACTACGTATTAGTATCAGTTCGGTAAGCTCTCGAATGTTTGACAGTTTTTGGAGATGGCTGGCAAATCACATTTTCAGACGCAATAATTGTGGACCCAAATCTCCAGAAATATCTGACGAATACGTTGCAGCTAGCATATCACTTCGGTGTAATACCTCTACATCGGTCAAACAGTTGTTGGTAGCTGAGTTGTGGAAGACTTGAACTATTCTTTAGTTTTTTAACATTTAATGATTTTATATTAAATGTTATATTAATATTTTAATAAAAAAATATTAATATAACATTTAATATTTTTTTTACCTTGGCTGGAGCAATTTTTTTTTTAACATTTCGCAATGATTTTTTTTTAATACGAAAACTTTTGCGCCCCCCCCCCCCACCAATCTTGCGCCTGGAGCATGCTGCTCCAACTGTTCCCCGGTAGTTACGTCCTTGCATTCTGTTTTTGTGGGCTAAGCGCCGAAATCGCACTGACATCCATCGTGAAATCTGCTGTATACGGGGGAAACGCCATGTCTCGACCGGCCATTTTAGTGGTGCTAACAATTTGAAAAGGGTCGCACAAATTCGACGGACGAATACCGCGAAGGCAGACCAATATCCAGAACATGTTGCCGCCGTTGAAGACATGATACGGGATAATAGGCGTATCAGAATCCAGAACGTTAGACATTTCGTACGGGACTGTGCATTCCATCATTCACGAGCAGCTGGAATTTCGGAAATTGTGGGCGAAATGGCTCCCACGGTAACTGGTTGCCCCAAACTGGAGGAGACTTTCTGTACAGGTATATGGAAAAGTTAACAGGTTCCGATAAGTGTGTACTCCTTAGGCGACTATGTCGAAAAATGAATAAATGTTATACTCAGGGGATGTATGTAGGTTTAAAGGTACATCTCTTTGTTTGTTGTTTTTATTCAACAGTGTAACTTTTTGATCCGCCCTCGTAGTTCCCCACAATCTGTGGAATATTAGAGTGAAGTGTTCATACGATACTGATGCTTACAGTTCACTTTTTATTCAAAGTCTTTCTGAAACTTTATTTGAGTGACTGTTTCATTTCGAGTGAGCGAATAAGAAGAGGAAATTTTACGTAGTGTTCTCAAAGCTACATACACGCATTTTAAATAGTAAAGAACGCTACAGTCCCTCCGGCACGGTTTCGAATTTCATCCTCACCACCTCACACGTGGCAGTCTTTTGGGTCTTTTCCTTTCCCTTTGTATCCAGTGGAGTATTTCAAATAGTCCAACGAGATCAAACAATATATCCAGCCCATTGTCACATGATGGACTTTACTTTGATTATTATGTTATCAACGCTTGTCATTTTCCTTATCCACGAATCCCCCCCTTCCCTATGTTTCTTGGTTAGACAATGCATGCATCACTCCTTTGGGTTGTCCGCAGCGTCTGTAATTCATTTTTTTAGTTAAGATCAACTTCTCGGATTCCTAAGTAAGAAATGGAAGGAAGAATTTTGATTCAACACTTTTCTTTTAAGCCACAGTAGTAAATTGCTCTTGAAAATTATGTTTTTTTCCAAATGCACTCCAGCGAAGTTTTGTACGGCTATTAATTTCTTTTTCTTGCTCATAAATAGGGATTTTTATATACCTTTAAGCACTGGGAACGGAACCCATTCCACCCTTGTAACTTGTCTCTTGCTTGAATTTTGTATACATTTTCATGAATGCATCGTACACGAACGTAGGGGTCTATCGGTATTGCCGGGATCGGAGTGTTATTTTCTTTCATTTCATTTGAAAACTATTACGGTAAGTCGTTTTCGAAATTTTCGTCCTGCATGCATGGTGCCTTGCAGGGGCGGATTGAGACTACCAAACAGGCCGGAAATTTTAATCTTGTGGTCCACTACAAAAACACACTTACCTGCAGGGAAACGCCTCAAAAATTCCATCCGTTCACAATTAAATGTCGCATCAAGCCACGCTGAAGACTGAGTGTTACACCACAATTATTTTTCTTCGAAAATTATAGTTTTGAAAAAAAAAAAATTACGAGTCTCTTGAAGACCTCCATTTCCAACTAAAACACCATAAAGCAAAGATAATTTTGAAAGCTGAAATGTGCACATGCCACATACTCATAGTTTTCTTACGTGATTAATTTTCATTTGGTCACTGACCGCCTACTGTGCAATGATACTGGTACATCCTTCTTGGTTAGATGCCCTTTCTAAGTCGACCCATTATCTTGACCAATAAACCACCATTTTGACTCGCAAACCAGTACTGTCAAAGCGTAGTTTCTTTCAAAGTAAATGTGGGTGCATATAGATTTCGTAATATCTCTGCCAAAGAATCGCTTTGTGCTCTATATGAGCCTGCAGATAAGAGGGTAAGAATGTCGGGCTATCAAAGTGAGTCTCCTTCATTACAAAAGGAGCGTAGGGCCTACTAATTACTCTCTACTCCAAGTCTGAACTACCTATGTCTTACTGTTGTTAGCTTTATCTCAAGTTAGCTTTATGACAGCGTGCTTGGCCAAGGCCATCTAGAAAATGCAAGGCCATAACAGAGAAATGAATTCCCTCTTTTAGTGATGTCATGCGGAAACCAAGGCTTCCGACTGGTTTCCAACGCTGTCGTGTGGCACGTCAGACACGACATAACCTATCATTCCGTGTAACACGAGAATGACGTCACAAACGGAAGCAACTCATAGCTTTCGTGTCATGGCCTTTACTTTCTAGGCTTGGCTTGATCCAGCAACACTTTTCTTACGTAAGTACAGATAATTTCGCTATGGCATTTCACAGCAAGCGCCAAACAAATAGAAGGAAACACTTTCATTTTTAAAGAAATAACTTTTCAGATGAATATAGAGCCCAAATGAAGTTATCGATTATCATTCATAAGTACCCAAATAATTATTTCTTTCCAAAAAATCAGGACACAAATAATACCAGAAGGTGGGCCATTTCCGGAAAGGTCCATCGGGAAATGTCCCGGTTTCCCAGTGGGCCAATCCGCCCCTGGCTCCCTTGGGACTGGCTTCTCCTCATAAACATACCGTAAAAATGGCAAGAGGGTCCGCTGGACAACTCTTAAGTATCTGCGCCTACTAGGTCTGTAGGTGTTTGTGTGTACCTGTAGATTAACACAGAAACTGGCATGATGATAAAAACAATACCTCGGTCTTTAGTTACCGGATTGTGTGACGTATGCTTCTAACTTAACCTTCCTTTTGAGTTCCTGCGTTCTCATGTAAATTTGGTTTTTCTTCTCGTTAATTTTTTTTTCTTTTATTTAACGCCACAGAGTTCCGTCCGATTAATTTGATGTTGGCAATCCTGACAGCAGGTCAAAGTGCAACCTAGGTAGTTAGACTTCAGAGATAAGGGCTCGGTGTGCAATGTTCGATAAGCAATTTTAGTGGAGTGACTCATGTACTCTGTAATGAGTATGTGCAATCTTTTACGAATGATTTATGAGCGATACTCAAAGTTAGCGAAGCGTCAAGATTCTTGTACAGTGGACATTCACGCATAATGGGATTGAAGTTCTATTTCAGGCATCTTGTTGAGTTACGAACGACCTGTGAATGATACTTGTAATTAAGAGGCTGCTCCGGAGGCGCAGTGGTCTAAGCTATGGCTTCTGATCATTCGTCCGAGTTGGGTCCGTTTTCGAATCCCGGTGAGGCATGGATGTTGTGTTTGCCTTACGGCACTAGCTCTTTCCCTTCCCTGGAACCAGTAGGCCTAAATTAGGGACGGGCGACTGCTTATAGCCCATTGAGTTGCTCAGGGTGGTCGTTAAACCTCAAATAAAAAAAAAACATTAAGAGACGTGCTGACTAAGATAAATAAAGTGAAAAGGTATAAAAGTAAACTTTGTATTCACTGAATTCCTGGCCGTATTGTGAGGACTTTTCTGTGTTTGGCTTTCAGACAACGAAGTAGTCGCTTTTGCGGCCAGTTTTTTTTTTTTTTTACGCTTTCCAACCGTAGGTTGAAGAAGCGTATATGCTCCAACTTTGTCCGTCCGTCCGCACGAAAACTGGCGTAAAAATGGTTCAATTTCGATGAAATTTTAGTATGTGGTAGGGGACCACCTGGGGACGAACCCTATTGAAAATGGGACAAATAGGGTCAAAGGTCACGACGTAGGAGCGGAATCATTCCATTGCCCTTATGCGCCATAACTTGCGTAAATATGGTTCGATTTCAATTAAAGTTTACTATGTGGTAGGAGACCGCCTGGGAACGAACCCTATTCAAAATGGATGAAGTGGGTTCAAATTTCAAGACATAAGATCGGGATGCATTCCATTGCCCTTATGAGTCATAACTTGCGTAAAAATGGTTCGATTTCGATGAAATTTTATGTAGTAGGGGACCACCTGGGGACGAACCCTATTGAAAATGGACGAAATGTGGTCAAAGGTCAGGACATAGGATTGCGATCCTTTCCATTGCCCTTATCCCATATTATTAAGGTGGACGTCAAGAAATTTTGTTTCCTATACTTCCAATGGGAAAAGTTTTGTACACATTTCCTTCAAAACTAAGGTGTTCCCAAGGATGAAAATTTGAACATCGATTAAAATAACTTCATATTATAACTTGGAAAACTTAATGTTCTAAAACATAACCATAATCATATTAAAAATCAATAACTTTTCCTTTCGTGGTGTTGAAACCAGAGAAAAGATGGCGCGGCCTGTACTTTGATGACGTCAGTGGACAAAAAATATTGGATTGCATAATTACGGTTATGGTTTAGAAAATATTAAGTATTCCAAGTTATGAAATGAAGCTATTTTAATCAATGTTCAAATTTTCATCCTTGTGAACGCATTAATTGTCCAGAAAAAAGATGGCGCGACCTGTGTTTTCATGACGTCAGTAGACAAATTTTGAATTGCATAATTATGGTTATGTTTTAGAAAATATTAAGTATTGCAAGTTATAAAATGAAGATATTTTAATCGATGTTCAAATTTTCTTCCTTGGGAACGCATTAATTGTGAAGAAAATATGTACAGAAGTTTTTCCATTGGAAGTATGGGAAGCAAAATTACTTGACGTCCACCTTAAAGTAGCAATTCTTGTATGTAAGTATGCACATTTTATTTTGAAAACGGCTCTAAGAATTTTGATGAAAGTCGTTAACCAACAGTTTTCTGGTACTAGAAATCGATTTAGCTTGATCTTGACTTTAGGTGAATTCGTTCAGTGGGTTAAATAACCACCATTATTTTCGTTTTTAGTGATGGCGTTGTTCCATTATTCCATTAATGTTACCAATGCTTAGAAATCTTATGACGTCACTCGCGTTTCAGAATGTTGGCGCGCTGTCACGTCATCTGTCTCATTACGTCACGCGTTGTGTGTGGATCCTATTAAAGTTTTATGACGTCACTCTTGCGGCGAGCGATGGTCGCATTTCCCATCTGCCTCATTACGTCACGCGTATGTCCGTCCGCACAATAACTCGCGTAACAATCATTCGATTTCGATGAAATTTTAGTATCTGGTAGGGGATCACCTGGGAAGGTACCCTATTTAAAGTGAACGAAATGGGGTCGAAGGTCAGTACATAGGAGCGGGATCCATTCCACTGCTGTTATGCGTCATAACTAACGTAAAAAGGTTCGATTTCGATGAAATTTTAGTATGTGGTAGAAGACCACCTGGCGGCAAACCTTATTGAAAATGGGCGAAATGGGGTCAAAGGTCAGGACATAGAAGTGGAATCACTTCCATCGCCATTATGCGTCATAACTTACGTAAAAATGCTTCGATTTGGATGAAATGTTAGTATGTTGTAGGGTCTTGCCTGGGGACGAATTCTATTGAAAATGGGCGAATAGGGGTCAAAGGTTAGGACACAGGAGCGGGATCTATTCCATAGCCTTTATGCATCATAACTTACGTAAAAATGCTTCGATTACGACAAAACTTTATCATGTTATTTTGGAGGTATACGAAACCGGTTCTGTTGAATATCATTGAAATGGAATCAAAGGTCAGGGCACAGAACAGAGATTTATTCCACAGCCATTATTCTCATAACTTGAGTGATAACTTCAGTAATTGTTACACTGCGCTAGCAGTGTTCCTGCCGAGTCGGCCGGTAACGGTGCTTGGAACCTGTCTTACAATTTAGTTGGCCGCGGCACCAGGTGTGAATCTCAGGTGCACCGCTGCACTCAATGATTCACACCTGAACATAAAAAAATGAAACTTGGAAGAATGACCCGAAGCATGAGGCTTGGGTGAATCCACCGTGTGAACAAAAATAACAATAAAAAATAAAATAAACTAAAAAACGATACTTTGGGATCAGAGAGTTGTGATGAGGTTCACCCGCAATCACCAATTCGTGACTGAGTGTAATGGTCCGAATCTTACTCCGGTACATTCAATCCCCAACCAGCCAGAACAACACTCACTTTCGCAAATAACACATGATTCACAAATGCACAACATAACATTTAATTACGTTCTGTAAGATTTTAACAGATACGGCTCTCTCTGGGCGCATAGACAATTGCCCCTCTTATGTGGGCAGCATACGGTGTCACACTTTACTGTCGGAAGACGCAAGCCGACTGAGTCTCCACCGGACTATCTGAACAAGAGATACTACTCGTTAACACACTAAATAGAGCGGCAGGTGATATTCATATACAATTGCTTAGAGAATGAAAAAGAAATTATATGCAAACGATCACATTAAAAATACTCGCGACACAAAATACACAAGCACGTTAGTTTGCGGTATACGATTATCGGTGCGAAATACTGCCAAAGTTAATTAACTAAATCTAATAAGCATGCACATACAGATCCCTTCCCCGCTTGCATTGGCCCTGAACCAAAGTTAAAAGAAACTGTCCCGCCCAGCGGAATTTGTGGCCACACCCTCTCCCTTATTCTTGTAAAAAAAATAATCAGGAAACTGGCCCTGTAAGAAATTGAAGTTTGTATGTGCAGGTACTTCCTCTGAGGTTCAGTCACTCAGTATTGCTGCATCTTTGTCCATGCAGCTTTAGATGTTGGGATGGCACAATTTCGCAGGAGTGCGAAGAAAAAAAAAGGAAATATTCATCTACTTACAGTTTCGTGACTTTGCTGTGCAAATCCAGTGTGCATCACATAATGAAACAAGATAAACACACACACACACACTTGCACCATGCAGCAGCACCGATGAATTAACACTTCACTTTGAAGCTTGATGTAAATGAAGCACACAATTAAAATGGTGATATCACGCAGCACTTTGTTGCAATGATTAGAGTGCACACTGATCTACTCTCGTGACGATTTGAAGGTGGCCGTTAAACAAAATAGCCCCTCTCACATCTGCTGTTGCGGGTTCCGAGACTGATTTTCTGTGTTCCTGGGAAATGATTTCTGTTGTGAAGAAATAATTCTGACCGTCAACTGCCTGGAGAGTGGGACCCCCTCACTTCCGCTGCTGCTATAGTAGATTCCGTCCGTCGCTACCTTCCGTCCTTTTTGACCGTTCATTCCCAATTCAGTCAGTTCCTTTCCGTTAGCATAGCATCTACCCTGCCTGAGTATGCAGTTTCAAATATGCCCCTCGCAGGTTTTGTTTCCATTTTTTTAACGAGTTGTGACCGCCAGCCCTGAGATTAATTTTCTCGGCCGAGCGAAATCAGACGTGCTTTTTCCTTAAGCGTATATCAGCAACTGCCGACCAAAAACGACGCTCGAATTCACCCCCTTTATTCGGAGACTCTGTACTCTAATTGCCCATTGTCCCTTGCAGACGTCGAAGTATCGTTCTTGCTGACAGAGTTATGTGTCTGCTGAGGGTCTCTTTGCCCACCCACTAAAATAAACATACGGACCACAGCGTTAAGCTACAAGCGGAAAGAAGAAAAAAGAAAAGTGAAAAACCACTTCGGACATTGCTGCTTCCATCCGCATTCGAAAACACATTTTTCCTCGTTCGCTTTTCACCCTCTCGAAGACCCTTGAGATAGGATTTTTTTATGTTTCACTTCAGGGCTATGTGTGAGGTCTAGCTATTCAAAATGGCAAAATATTACGTTTTTTGCCTTCAAAAGCATTGGAGCGACTTCCTAATTATCCCGCAATTTTGTAAATTAATTTAGAGAACAGCCGAAAGAAAAAACAACGTAAATGAGAAATAAATAAATAAAAAAGCTGTGAACTGCAAAAGAACATGTGAGCCTGCCGAACTGTGATTCCCAGCTGCCTCATACAATACGCGACATGGCGGACAAATTTTAGAGTTTTCTTCAGGTTTTAGGTGGGGGGGGGGGGGTTTCCACTGTAACAATGATTTCTGGTATGTTGGAAAGCGTATTATAATCAATGCATTGCATGATTTTACTAACTTGTTTTATTGGAGGTTTAACGACCACCGTGAGCAACTCAATGGGCTATAAGCAGTCGCCCGTCCCTAATTTAGGGTCACTGGTTCCAGGGAAGGGAGAGAGCCAGTGCCGTAAGACAAACAACATCCATGCCTTACCGGGATTCGAACCCGTACGCCTTTCGGACGAATGATCAGAGGTCAGCGCTTAAACCACTGCGCCACCGGGGCGGCGCGGCCAGTGTTGAAAACCATAGCTTAAGCGGCCACCAGTACTTTGACTCCTCTTCTGAGATAGAACAGGGGCTGCCCCTTTGGGTTCCACCAGTTGAAGAAAAAGATCCAAGTGTCCGTGCTTTCAGGACCGGATTTCAGGGCGGGGGTCTATAGGGGTATAGCTTTGGGGCCCACTATGACCAAGTGCTCAGGAGGCATGCCTGGGCAAGTAATAGATAGATATGTGGAAGTTTATAAAATAGTTTTACTTTTGTCAGAAACAGAGGCTGGAAGACGCACAGATTTCAAGGCAGTTACCCCATCAGAGCTGCAGAGTATGATCCAGGAACTTGCTGACAAGAGTAAAGAAGTGGGATTAAAAATGAACTTTCAGAAGACAAAAGTGATGTTCAATGCTTTTTACAAGAAATGAAGATTTATCCGATTGATGGAGAAAAGCTGGAGATAACAGACACGTACGTTTATCTTTGACAGCAGATATCAAGTGAGGGTCACATTGATGAAGAAATTAATCGGCGTACATAACTTGCCTGGAGAGCTTTTGAAAGAAACAGCATAATTTTCAAGAGCAATATGCCATTATGTCTTAAAAGAAAAGTATTTGATCAATGCATCCTTCCAGTGCTTACGTATGGGGCACAGACGTGGACCTTAACTAAAAGAGACATACAAAGGCTGCAGACAACTCAAAGCAGCATGGAGAGGTGCATGCTTGGTGTAACCAGGAGAGATAAGAAGAGGAACTCGTGGATCAGAAAAATGACAAGAGTGGAAGACATCATGATCAGAGTTAAATCCCTGAAATGGCAATGGGCTGGACATACTGCCAGAAGGACAGACCATCGATGGACAGCCGAAATTTTAGATTGGATTCCAAGGGACAGGAAAAGACCCAGAAGAAGACCACATGGGAGATGGGTGGATGAAATTCCAAAGTATGCGGGAGTGACATGGAGGATACTGGCACAAGACAGACCGTTGTGGAGGAAACTTGGGGAGACCTTCGTCCAGCACTGGATTGATAATGGGATTGATAATGGTTGACAATGATGACTCACAAAGGGTAAAGGTTTCATGTCGCAACGTACAGCGTGGTTGGCGAGAGTTTCAGCTTTTTCACGTAATTCACCCACACCTCCCAATTCGCACTTGGAACTGTTAATAGTCTAAGTCCCCTGTGGCGTCACATTGCATTACAAAACAAATGCACTAAGAAAGTATACAATGCTAAATCATTAGAAAATCCAAGACAAAATCTGGGAATCGTAAGCTTTTAACTCGTGTTCTTATGAGAACAATGAAAAATAATGTGACTTATTATGAAAACTATTGAATTGAAAACAAATGCCGTCTCCTGCACGATACACTTTAATGATAAAAAAAACTATGTACAATTAAAATAAATGTGTTTAAGAACTTTCAACGCCACAACGGCGTCATCATCAGAAACAGTGCAGCAGTGAGCACAGAAGTGAGTAGCCTATATACTTTGCAAGACACATAGCAGTTAATGCGCATGTGCAATAATCGGCAAAGTCCAAGTTCAGTGGGTACAAGCATAGTTGGTGGGCGTAACCTGGCCCAAAAGTGTTCTCCAAGGAAGGGGGATAAACACAGGGGGTTCATCGTTACAACATCTTTCACCATTGACGAATATGTGAATACTTTCACAAAAAAGTGTTGATCGACGGTTCCTGGGAGAATCCAGAATAATGGTGTCATTCCAACATGGTAAGTAAGAACCGTTTAAACAGAGTCTCGACAAAGATGTAGCACCAGAATGCGTCCTGAGATTATACTGATGTTCGTAAATGCGGCGCCCCAAATTACGAGTGTAGAGCCGACATAACATAAATCGAGCTCTGCAGGGTTAGCAGATTTAAGTGGAACCAAATATACACCATGACGGTTCACACATTCAATACAGTCTGTCCTTTTTAACAGTGTTAAATAAAGTACGAGACCTAACACCAAACTTGAGTTTGTACTTATGACATATGTTCTTTAAAATGTTACATACAGGTGGTATATATGGAATGGATCCCACAAATTGGTAGTCAAATTTATATGCAAGCAAAGCTGTCTGCGGCCGACCAATTGATTTCTTAACAATCAAGCGATCAATCATGTGACGAGGGTAACCGAAAGTCAAGGCAAACTGTTTAATCCTAGCTAACTCTTGGTCCCGGAGATCCTGTGTGGACGAGTGTGTAAATGCACGATTAATAAGAAAATGAAAAGCAGATAATTTTTGCGACATTAAATGAGAAGAAGTAAAAGGTATAAACGTGGCAGAAAAAGTTGGTTTTCGGTAAACAGAAAATAATAAGGAGTTATCGGAAAGATTGCGAAAAAGGCAAAAGTCGAGAAAGGGCAAAATGCCTAAATTCTCGAAATCTACCTAGAACTCGATAGAATGGTGTCGTGAAGAAAGTAAAGCGGCAAAGGAAAGAAGCTCATCGAAACCTGAAGGCCAAACAACCAATACGTCGTCGATGTACCTGATGTAAAGAAGTGGTTTTATGGGGGAAACAGGAAAGAGGGTATCCTCTAAGTCCTGCAGCAAAACCTCAGCAAGCAATGGAGACAGGGGGGACCCCATAGGGGCACCTTCCAACTGTCGATAGATAGAACCATTAAAACGAAAATAAGATCTCTTCGAAATAAATCGAAGAGTACACATTATGGAAGAAATTTCATCGGAAGAATAAATGCACAAACCAACAAGTTTGGCTTCAATAAGATCGTGAACATAAGAAACGGGGGTGTTCGGGAAAAGAGCCACTACATCGAGTGAAGCTAAACAGTAAGTGGAAAAGTTGGTGGACACAAAAGAACGAATCCTAGAAAGTGCTTCGGTGGAACTGGAAACGGAGTAAGAAGAAGATCTGATGAGGGGTGCCAGAAATTTTGGCTGAAGCTCCCTCAAGATTGCGGGTGGGTGCAAACAAAGATGAAACCAAAGGTCGGATAGGGGTTCCTGATTTATGGAGTTTTAACTAGCCAAATAAAGAAGGAACCCTGTAACCAGGGGGAGGGTGCAAACTGTTGAACAAAGACATGGGCAAAGCTGGAAGAGACTAATTTTGATAAAGCTGCAACGGTAGCATTGGCAGGATCCCGGCGACAAACTTCGGTACTAAGATCGGAGATGGCCTGCTGTACCCTTTGCAGATAATTTATTTGTTTGAAGAATGCACTACGTATTAATTATCACAACCATATTTGCTACCGTTTTAGAGGACTTCGTAATGATTCTCGTCATAATTCTTTGAAGGCCCACGAAGGTCTTAATCCGGCAATGCGTGCTTTTTGTGTTGTTCTTCCACCGACTACGGGAGGCAATACATCATATGGTTTACAAATTGCCCAGTCAGACAGACCATTTATTCATTACAATTCGTTTTGAGTGCACATTATTTCGCATGCTCGGCAATGGAATCATTTGAGGTAACAAAAAATTGACCGCATACATTACATAATGATTATTATCAATATAGGATGAATAGGAAGAATCAGAATGGCTCGATAATGTGGAATTGCTCAACAAAAGAGCTAAAAGTGTAACCGTCGAATGCGTTCAGTGGATAAACTTGTTCTGCAAGCAGGGCCTGATTTACGAGAGGGCATTCGGGACGTGCCCAGGGCCCCGACCTCTGAGGGGGCCCATATATATAGTTACATATTACTTGTTTTGCATCAAACTGATTCGCAATTTTCATCCACTGAAAAAAGTTAAAATGGTAATTTCAGAATTGTACGTTGAACACATGGAAATGACAATTATAATTTCCACAAATAAATAGAACATCATATTATCGGCAAATTAATGTCTTAATCTGCCAATAATAACTAGGTAACCGGTTCTCAATCATAAAGACATGCACATAACACGGGATGCCGGGGGAGGGGGAGCTGAAAGCCTCTTGCCCAGGACTTCAAACTGTAAGTCAGTCCCTGTTTGCAAGTAACTGATGTACTTGTTAAAAATATAGTAGCATGAAAGATATTAAAAGAGTTCACGAAATTCTTGAGTAAAAAAGAAAGGAAAAAAATCTATCAAAGAACAATTAAATATATAAAACATATACAAAAGTTCTCAGCTTGCGAGTGTTAAAGTGGCCGCAAAAGCTACGTTTTCAGCACCGGCGGCATACGCAATGGCCTCATAAGGGACAACACCTTCAGACACAATTGAGAATTGTCCGGGTCAACGAAAAGGTAATTCAATAAGCTTTAAGTCTACAAGCAAAGCTACAAGTCATTAAGTTAAGCTAAGCTTAAAGGGTGTTGCAGTGAAGTTAACGTCAAAGAATAAGTGTATCAACAACCAGATTAGATAACATTATAAGTGATAATAACATTAAGTTAAGCTAAGTTTTTAGGGTGTTGCAGTGAAGTTAATAACATAAGTGTAAGAAACCGTAAACATGCACAAGTTACTTCCATCGTATGAAATGAATGTTTCATTTTTTTCCTAATACTTCGGAATTTCATATATCTTGGTTTGGGGACATTAGATGGGAATAAAGGCTTCATGGTTGTCTTGGGCGCCGACAGGAGCGGGGAGTCACTTGACTCCATGTAGAATTATTTTTCCCTTTATTTTATTTTATTTTTTACACTCACAGAACTGGACCACAAGGAAAGATGGAGTTTGGGGCGTTTAATTTAATATCCCAATTTTATTGGAAATTTGGAATTTGAAAACGATAACGTGAAAGTGGAAAACCTAGCAAATCGTAAGGTAGTACGCCCAAACAAGTTCCGCTCAGGGTGGTGTGTGCTGAACTTAAAAGGCTTGGCGTGGCCCTGCTCGACACTGTTCATTATTTTGAAAACAGTTACCAATGTACATAATATATGACTATTACTAACATACACTTTCTTCAAGAGCAGCATCAATTAATAATAGTATTAACCTTTAATTTTCACGAATCACTGTTTACTACATATTAGCCAAACCTTAATTACACTTGACCCCCCCCCTTGAAAAATTTCCTGCAGGCGCCCATGACGGTTGTGGTTAAATTAGATATTTCCGAAACTGCCTTATTATAAAACATTGCTAATCGCCACTCACGACACCCCCTGTAAAGTGCTTCTTGGGGCTCGTGCAAAAACGAATAAACTGACTTTCTCTGTAACTGAAAGCGGTGAACTGCTTGTATTAAGCAATCGTTGATATTTTGGTTGTAATGAAATTCAGTAGTTGTAATGACAGACAAAACTGAGTAAAGAACAGGAACGTTTCGCGAGAAAACGAACTTAAAAAATGTTAATGAAATGACGCAACAACAGAGAACTGATGACCAAGTTGGCAAAGCAGCTGGTAAAACAGACAATAGAAAAGAAACTGGGGCAGTAAAGTTAAAGCATATAACGATAAAAAAAAAAAACGAAAGCGGTAGTGAATAATCTCTACAAAATAGTACGAAAATTGAGAAATTGAATTCATTTAAAAACCTTACGCAATAGATTTTCGCCATTCAGTGGAAAAAAACCTATTGTCAAACGCATATTTCGATGAAAAGATTAATTTATTTGCAAGGTTTTTTTCTTCATAAAATGTTTGAGTGTTCAGTTTTTGCAACTGTTAAAATAAAAGTAGCTGAAAATCCACAAGTGCAACTTTTTTCTTTTTTTCCTTGCGAAAAGGGTTAAGCGCAATTTTTGATTTGCCTTTTTTTTTTTTCATGTAACAGAATGTGCGGGTGGTAAAAAATTTTCCGACGATCCATCCCAGCGCATGGCCAGTATCTTTTGCTACAGCTCAGCTAATAATGTGTGTTCACGCTTTACTGTTCTACAAGATAAAAATCTTAGGTGCAACCTGTTTTCTTTCCATGTACATTAATGCAGTGGTCCGGGCAGTTAGCGGCAAGCTTTCAAACAAGTAACTTCCACACCAGCGGAGTATACGTACATGCAGAACGCGTCATTGAAACCTCTACACCTTCAAGAAATGGGCGGATTCTGCTTGAAATTGATACTTCTTATCAGTTGGCTTACAAAAATTTCAGTGATTTATTTTGGGACTCTCGTTGACGTTTGGTAATAATTAATGGAATGCATCGATTGTTACTGCAAACGCACACTTTAAACTAAATACACATACATACATCTGTCAAATCAAATAGCGTTTTATTAAGTGATCGTATAGCTTTTTCTTTTTTACGCTTTCCAACCGTAGGTTGAAGAAGCGTATATGCTTCAGCTTTCGTCCGTCTGTCCGCACGATGACTGGCGTAAAAATGGTTCGATTTCGATAAAATTTTAGTATGTGGTAAGGGACCACCTGGGGACGAACCCTATTGAAAATGGGACAAATGGAGTCAAAGGTCACGATGTAGGAGCGGAATAATTCCATTACCCTTATGCGTCCTAACTTGCGTAAATATGGTTCGATTTCAATGAAAGAAGTTTACTATGTGGTAGGAGACCACCTGGGGACGAACCCTATTCAAAATGGGACAAAGGGGGTCAAAGGTCACGACGTAGGAGCGGGATCATTCCCTTGCTCTTATGCGTCATAACGTGCGTAAAAATGGTTCGATTTCGATAAAATTTCAGTATGTAGTAGGGGACCACCTGGGGACGAACCCTATTGAAAATGGACGAAATGTGGTCAAAGGTCAGGACATAGGAGTGCGATCCATTCCATCGCCCTTATCCCATTTTATTAAGGTGGACGTCAAGTAAGTTTGCTTCCTATACTTCCAATGGAAAAACTTTTGTACACATTTCCTTCACAATTAATGTGTTCCCAAGGATTAAAATTTGAACATCGATTAAAATAACTTCATATTATAACTTGGAAAACTTAATATTTTCGAAAACATAACCATAATTTTATTAAAAATCAATAACTTTTCCTTTGGCGGTGTTGAAACCAGAAAAAAGATGGCGCGACCTGTGCTTTGATGACGTCAGTGGACAAATAAATGTTGGATTGCATAATTACGGTTATGGTTTAGAAAATATTAAGTATTCCAAGTTATGAAATGAAGCTATTTTTAATCGATGTTCAAATTTTTTCCTTGGGAACGCATTAATTGTGAAGAAAATGTGTACAGAAGTTTTTCCATTGGAAGTATAGGCAGCAAAATTACTTTACGTCCACCTTAAAGTAGCAATTCTTGTATGTAAGTATGTACATTTTATTTTGAAAACGGCTCTAAGAATTTTGATGAAAGTCGTTAACCTACCGTTTTCTGGTACTAGAAATCGATTTAGCTTGATCTCAACTTTAGGACAATTCGTTTAGTGGGTTAAATAACCACCCCGAATAATAACGTTTTTAGTGATGGCGTGGTTCCATTAATGTTAACAATGCTTAGAAATCTTATGACGTCACAATCTCGCGTTTGAGAATGTTGGCGCGCGGTCACGCCATCTCTCATACGTCACGCGTGAATCCTATTCAAGTTTTATGACGTCACACTTTTGAGAGCAGATGGTCGCTATTCCCATCTGCCTCATTACGTCACGCGTTGTGTGCGTATGTCCGTCCGCCCGATAACTCGCGTAACAATTGTTCGATTTCGATTAAATTTTAGTATCTGGTATGGGATCACCTGGGAAGGAACCCTATTTAAAGGGAACAAAATGGGGTCAAAGGTCAGTACATAGGAGCGGGATCCATTCTAATGCTGTTATGCGTCATAACTAACGTAAAAAAAGATTCGATTTCGATGAAATTTTAGTATGTGGTAGGGGACCACCTGGCGACAAACCCTATTGAAAATGGGCAAAATGGGGTCAAAGGTTAGGACACAAGAGCGGGATCTATTCCATAACCCTTATGCATCATAAACTTGCGTAAAAATGCTTCGATTGAGACAAACCTTTATCATGTTATTTCGGAGGTATACCGGACCGGTTCTGTTGAGGATCATCGAAATGGGATCAAAGGTCAGGGCACAGGACCGATATTTATTCCACGGCCATTATTCTCATAACTTGAGTGATAACTTGAGTAATAATTTCTGGTATGTTGGAAAGCGTATTATAATCAATGCATTGCACGATTTTACAAACTTGTTTATTATTATTGTGGGTTTGACGTCCACCGTGAGCAACTCAATAGACTATAAGCAATCGCCCGTCCTTAACGTAGGTTCAGGTTCATTGGTTCCAGGAAAGGGAGAGAGCAAGTGCCGTAAGACAAATGCAACATCCATGCCTCACCGCGATTCGAACCCGGACCCAACTCCAATGATCAGATACCATCGGGGCGACTACCTTACTTGAACTCATGGTAATTAGCGGAAACAAAGACTGTTTCTAATCAGTCGAAGCAGGTGGTGGCTTATCTTACCTCCACGGAAAGAATTAACGGCCTTCACTAAGCATTTTTTCTCTCCCTCCGTTTATAAGCTCTATTCACAGAACGCATGCGTGATTCAGACTGAAGTTTTAACATCTGGGTGGAGGCACACACTTTATGTTGCTCAGTTTTTACATGTCTTTTTGTTACGTGCGTACATATCGAAACAAGAAAGACTACACTGAATTTTCGGTTGTAATGAGCAGGTCTTTTGAATCCTTTCCGACGCGAATAAAACTCAAAGTTATACAGTGGGGGCAAAAATTGGACACTTTTTGAAATTTTCATGTTTTGCAACTTTGCAAGCTTATGGGAAATGTGATTTTGCACCAAATGCAAATGTTTATATATCAGTTTAAAGCTGAATTCAATACAAAAGGTGAATGTAAATATATGCAGTACAAAATAAAATTATGCAGGGAATACTGCAGAATACTGTAATGCGACACTTACTGAATATACTGTAATGCACTTTCAGTATTTAGTAAGGTAGCCTTTATTCTTTAAAAACGCATCACAGCGACGTCTCATTGAGCCAACAAGTGTTTGAAGCTCTGCTTTCGTTATTACGTGGTGCCAGGAAGCAATTATAGTCTCAATTGCCTTTTATTTGATGGACGCCTCATTCGTACAAAACTTTTCAAACGGTGCCACAAATTTTTTTCATCGGGTTCAGGTCAGGGCTGTTTCCTGGCCAGGTCAACAATGGAATGGACTTTGAACCACTGATTGCATGTTTTTGCTGTGTGGCAGAGAGCTGAATCCTTCTGAAAAAGAAATTGTGCATTGTTGGGAAAGAGATCCCTGATGGAAGGTAGCAGTTTGGGTTTTCAGGATGGCATCAATGTATTTTCTTGCGTTCAGCGTGCCATTGATTACGTGAAGGCAGCCAACACCATTTGCTGCCATACATGCCCAAATCATAACGCTTGTTCAGTGCTTTTACATTGGGCTCCCCATGCAGTCAGGATGTAGCTATTCTACTCTACGTCTCACATATTTTCTACCATCTCTACCAAATAAGGATATCTTACTTTCGTCACTTCAAATAACTTGCTTCCACGGATCGTCCGTCCATCCAATGTGTTCTTTTGCCCATTGTAGTCGTTTCTAGCGCAGCTGTAGATTCAGATTTGGCTCTTTTATCGGAATCCTACCTGTAAGTTCTATATCTGATAGTCTGCTCTTTATCGTTCTTGAATTGACAGAAACACCAGTTGAACACAGTTCATCTCCGATAGCCTCAGATGAAATTTTTCTGCCCTTCAGACAGTCTATTTTTCTGTCATAAACAGCTTTTGTGCACTTTTTTAGACCTTTCCTGGTTTGTTTTTTAGTTGCTTTGTTTCCTGATAACGTAAACGGCACTTTCGTGCAACAGATGTCACTGACCCACCTACTTGCGTTGCAATTTCTGCATAAGAAAGACCAGATTCACGTAATAAAACAATTCTGGTCCTTTTCGTGGCTGACGAATCAACTCTTTTCTTTGGTGCCATTGCTGTACTTATTATCTACACGTTAAATTTAAAGAAATACTAAAAATATTCACGCAATCTACAATTACGCTTCACTTACACCGCTAACTGTCTTTCTTCTACAGAACAAACAGCAAAACTGACTTTCCTCAACTTCTCACAAGATTTATTGCAGCTACTGCCATTTGATTGGTCCCCAGAACAAGGACTAATTTATTTGCCAGTAGGGTGGGCACTTACAATTCGCTTCTTAACTGGATCAAACTCGTTTCTTTTTAGACTAAAACAACCATAACGTTTTTTAAACTGCATATATTTGCCTTCTGCTTTATGTATTGAATTCAGCATTAAATTTTCTTTAAATTGACATGTAAACATTTGCATGTGGAGCAAAATAGCATTTCCTATAAGCCTGCAACGTTGCAAAACATGAAAATTTCAAAAGGGTCCAATTTTTTCCACCACTGTACATAGTCAATGGAACCGGTTAGAAAAAATAATAAACCGCAATAGATAAAACATTCAGAAAGAGAAACAGCTACTTCTACCAGCGGCTAAAAAAGTATATTACGAAAATTAATAAATGGTGCATAAAAAATTTTCCACGGCAGAAAGATATCAGAGGCAAAGAGATCTTCAAATCGAACAGTTAAAAGTTGAAATACAGAAGTAAACATGATATAACTCTATGCCTCCTAGCGGAAGAATTTTGCAAAATGGAAAAGTTGAAAATAGGCGAAAAGTATTCTTCATGGCAAGAGCTATGCCAAGGAACAATAACTTTTCAAGTAAGTCTCACAGAAGCAGAGACAGCGAGAAAAACGTTTTGACCTTTACGCCCTTAGCGGGAAATCTGTTCACTGTTTAAAGAGGATGATGCTCCCCATCTTTATTGTAGCGATTGGCATACAGTAAAAACGAAATGTTTCTATAGGGTTTTTAGAAACAGAAATACAGTAGCAAACAGAAGTACACAAAACACAACCTAGCGACAAACTGGACTATAAAAAACTCCTGAAGTACAAATTAAAGCTTTCTACAAGGTAAATGGTATGCGGAGTTAAAAGAATTTCTAAATCTAACATTGAGAAGCAGAGATGTTGATAAAAACAGATTAAACATTTGCGCCCCTAGCTGTGAAACTGGATTATTTTGGGAAGGAAATAATTGCACAACATTTTCATAGTTAGAAGTACCGAATCTAAAAATATTTTTTTTCAATTGGGTCCATAGTCCCACAGTTCTTGCTGCAAACAAACTGTAAACGGAAAAGGGAATTTACGCCCTCTAGCGGCACACTTGTGTGTTAAGAAAAATTTGATTTTTTTTTTTTTATGAGGAACATTTCGCACCGGAAGCTCTCAACAAAGAAAGAATTTTAAAATCGGCCTCTTAGAAGCAAAGATAGACAAAAATTAGATACACCTACACCCCCTGGCGGAAAAATTATGCATCATTTTAAGCATTTTCCGAAATAAACTGTATCGGTTCAAGAAAGAATATTTTTCAATCGAGTTTCCAGAAGTTGGGTTTTCTGCAAATACATCAGAAACAGAAATAAATACTTACGCCCCCTGGAGGTCAAATTATTCTCTACCAAATATTAGAAATTATATGCGGAACATTTGCCATCAGCAGGTGCATCAGATTCAGAAAGAATTTTTCAAATAGGACTTATTGGTAGAGTAAGAGTTGTGCTTAAAATACTAAAATGATTAAAATCGCAGTCGTTACACGATAAAAATAACACTCAATTTTAATCATCCAATGAGATAAAAGATTTAATACTAAAAGCATACGAGCTGTTTCGAATCGACAACACTCGATTCATCCTCAGGTACAGTGACGACCGAACTTTACAATAACGCATTATATACAAGGAGCTAGTCATAAGGGTTCTGACGTAATTGTTTGTTACTGCGTAGTCGCAGTAATTTTAAGGAGTCAAAATGTGTAAATATTAATATCAGTAATGTGATTCCAAATTTGGTATAGAATCTGAGTTAGGCTCTTTATTCCTGAACATATGGGTCCACGGTGTTGGAATCATATAGTGAGTCTTCTTTGCAACATTTCTCACAGTAGTTATGAATGTATAAACTTTCGGTAAGAAGTAAGGAGTTTCGTGTCTTTGGTGTTGCTAAGATACTAGCTTCGTTCCACAACGGGGTATGCGTTATTGTTCTTGTCAGTCTTGAAAGTGCAGTGGTTCCTGCTAGAGTGTTGACATTGTACTTATGTTCAGAAATTCTGGAACGTAATGTCCGAAGTGTCGAGCCAATGTACACAGTATCCTTTCCAACTTCACTTGTAGCTGACAGAGGAATGCAATATACAGTGTTATATAAATCGCTGGGGTCACGGCCGCTATGTATCATAGAAAATATGTTATTAGTCTTAACACCAATTTCCAGATTAAATCTTTTGCAAGCGTTTTTTAAAATTTGAGTCACACTCGGAATAAAATCCATAGATCCAACAAAAGGTGTAGTTGGATTCCTAGTTAAAATTGAGCAAGTGGTCGTTGTATTTTGTTAACGATGTTTTCGATCAGTTCTCGTAGGTGGCCATACCTTGTTACAATTTCCATAATTTCATAAAGTTCTGTCTTCTTAATGCGTAATTTGAGGACTGAAAGTGCACGTCTTACCAAAAAAATATATTGAAGACAGCTTATAGTTGTACGGGTGTGCGGACATCATAGGTATTAAGACCGGGCATGACTAAGGTTTACGATATACCGAAAAAATGATATCGTTTTCCACAGGTCTTCGTTGTAATAAAATATCAAGAAAAGGAAGCGTAAACTCATACTCAACTGAAAACTTAATAGATCGGTACACTATATCAACAAATTGCATTGGGTTATGAGAATGTGGCAAAAGACTAAAATATCGTCCACATACCTGATATACAATCCTGGGTTGTGTTTGGTTTTGAAATAGTACTATGTTCTCTAGATTCTGCATCAGTATCTCAGCTTGAATGGCCGAGAGAGAGAGGAACTAATAGGTGCTGCTTGAGTTTGGAGCTATATTACATTACCAAAGCAAAAATAGGTTCGCGTTTGAATAAGGAGTCAGGCACATAGTATTTGCTTGGGTTTCTTGCGGTGAAGCGTTGGTTGTAGAGAAAAAACGTGTTTCAATAAATCGAATGAACTTATGAAATAGGTACACTCAGGCAGAGTGAAATCACATTCAATTAATGCATCTTAAATCGGGCACCACATGACTGAAATGACTCAATCACTTGGAGTGCTTGAACAGAGCTGGTTACCGAATACTGAGAAGACGTAGTCAAAGGTTTTAAATAACGTGCCAGTGCTTTTTCCAGGGGTCTAGTAGGACTGGCGTAGCCCGATACATGTTGTCGAATAGAAAAACAGTCTTTATGAAGTTTTAGCTACCCAAATAGTTCTGGCACTCTAGGTCAGTTTGGTGGGTGCATATTTGACTTAATTAAAGCGGGCAAAGAATTGCGATTCTTAAGCCTACCAAACGCGGAGCTGTTGTATCAGTTCTCAAAGTATCATGCAGGATTTTAGAAATGGCATCAAGCATTTTGGAGGAGTATTCAGTTCTATCTAGGATAATGATTCGATGAGTTTTATCAGCAGATATCATGGAAATATCCTTGTTGTCGTGAAGTAATTTTAATTGCTTTTCTCATTCCTAGCATCTCGTCTAGAGATTGGACTCTGTCTCAGGGTAAGATATCGTGGAGTTACTCCTAGGTCTCGACAGTTAATGAGGAATAACAGGTGTGTTTCCTCAATAGTAAGTTTTCTTCTTAATTTAAAAAAACACCTTGGCTGCTTGCTTCATAATAATTGCTCATAAATGTAAATATACAGAATGAAATAATGATATAATAGCGGCACATTGATAGAATAAGATTTGTCGTGCTTAAAATACTAAAATGTTTGAAATCGCCGTCGTTACACGATAAAAATAACACTGATTAAAATAATCCAATGAGATAAAAGATTTAATACTAAAAGCATACGAAATCCTTCGAATCGACAACACTCGATTCATCCTCAGGTACAATGGCGAGCGAAATTTACAATGACGCATTATATACAAAGCGCTAGTCATAAGAGTTGTGACGTAATTGTTCCTGCGCAGTCGCAGGTATATTTTAAGAGACAAAATGTGTATGTAGTAATATCAGTAATGTGATTACAAAATGGGTATAGCAGAGTTAGGCTCTTTGCTCCTGAACATACGGGTCCACGGTGTTGGAATCATATATAGGGAGTCTTCGTTGCAACATTTCTCGTCGTAGTTATGAATGTATAAACTTTCGGTAAGAAGTAAGGAGTTTCGTGTGTTCGGTGTTGCTAAGATACTAGCTTCGTTCCACAACGGGATATGCGTTGCTGTTCTTGTCAATCTTGAAAGTACAGTGGTTCTTGCTAGATTATTGACATTGTACATATGTTCAGAGATTCTGGTACGTAATGTCCGGAGTGTCGAGCCAATGTACACATTATCCTTTCCCACTTCACTTGTAGCTGACAGAGGAAGGAAATATAACACCGTGTTTGTTATATAAAATTGTAGTCACACTTGGAATAAAATCCATTGATCCAACAAAACGTGTGGTAGTTGGATTCCTTGTTAAAGTTGAGCAAGTGGATTGCTGTATTTTGTTAACGATGTTTTCGATCAGTTCTCGTAGGTGGCCATACCTTGTTGCAATTTCCATAATTTCACGAAGTTCTTGTCTTCTCAATGCGTAATTTGAGGAGTGCGAAAATACACTTCTTACCAAAAAATATATTGACGAAAGCTTATAGTTATAAGGGTGTGCGGACGACATAGGTATTAGGACCGGGCATGACTAAGGTTTACGATATACCGAAAAAATTATATCGTTTTCCACAGGTCTTCGTTGTAATAAAATATCACGAAAAGGAAGCGTAAACTCATGCTCCGACTCAACTAAAAACGTAATAGATCGGTACACTATATCAACAAATTGCATTGGGTTATGAGAATGTGGCAAAAGACTAAAATATCGTCCACATACCTGAAATACAATCCTGTGTTGTGTTAGCATTGAGATAGCACCTGCATCAGTATCTCAGCTAGAATGGCCGAGAGAGGGGAACCAATGGGTGCTCCTTCAGTTTGGCGGTGTATTACATTATCAAAGCAAAATTAGGTTCGCTTTTGAATATGACGTAATGCACATAGTATTGCTTGGGTTTCTTGTGGTGAAGCGTTGGTTGTAGAGGAAAGACGTTTCAATAATCGAATGAACTTGTGAAATGGGTGCACTCGGGTAGAGTGAAATCACATCCAATGAATACATCTTAAATGGAGCACCACATGACCGAAATGACTTAATCACTTGGAGTGCTAGAGCAGAGCTGGTTACTGAATACTGGGAAGACGTAGTCAGGGGTTTGTTTTAAATAACGTGCGAGTTCTTTTTCCAGGGGGCGTGTAGGACTGGCGTAGCCCGATACAAGTGGTCTAATAGGGAAACCGTCTTTATGAACTATTAGTTTCGCAAATAGTTCTCGCACTCCAGGCCCGTTTGGTGGGTGCATATTTGACTTAATTCAAGCTGGCAAAGAATTGTGATTTTTAAGCCTACCAAGTGAGGAGATAGTTGCAGCTGTTGTATCAGTTCTTAAAATGGCATGCAGGATTTTAGAAATGTCATTCAGCATTTTGGAGGAGTATTCAGTTCTATCTAGGGTAACGATTTGATGTGTTCAACGTTAACTAGGAACTCAACTACCACACATTGCTCAACTTTAACTAGAAATCCAACTACCACACGTTTTGTTGGATCTATGAATTTTATTCCAAGTGTGACTCAAATTTTGAAAAACACTTGCAAAAGATTTAACGTATTTTCTATGATACATAGCGACCGTGACCCCAGTGATTTATATAACAAACACGTTGTATATTGCCTTCCTCTGTCAGCTACAAGTGAAGTGGGAAAGGATACTGTGTACATTCGCTCGACACTTCGGACATTATGTACCAGAATTTCGGAGCATAAGTACAATGTCAACAATCTAGCAGGAACCACTGCATTTTCAAGACTGACAAGAACTATAACGCATATTCCGTTGTGGAACGAAGCTAGTATCTTAGCAACACCGAAGACACGAAACTCCTTACTTCTTACCAAAAGTTTATACATTCATAACTACGGTGAGAAATGTTGCAACGAAGACTCCTATATACACTGGTGTGCAAAAATTAAGGACGAAGAGGAGAAATTAGCATAACAGCGGAACGAGCAGGCAGAACTGACCGAAAGACCACTCAGGAGATAAACTAGTGTCAGGTACGGTAGGAAATGTGCATATATGCAGCATGACGTAGGGGGAGTGTCTGAAGGGTATAAAGCACACGGGCGGTGTACGCTCAGCAATTCGGTGAAAGCTATTGCATGGTGTACATCGGTTTGAACGACGGCGAGTTGCTGCCACCGTGTGATATGGCCAACAGGCAATCCAGTAGACGACATCTGGATGACTTTACCCGAGGTCGCGTCATTGGGAAGTTGGAAGAAGGTCGAAGTGTGACTAGTGTGGCCGAGGAGTTTGGGATCGCTAACAGTATCGTTTCACGAGCTTGGAGAGCATTTCAAACGACAGGAACAGCTGTCCGAGAGTTTTGCAGTGGTCGTCCACGAGTAACCACGGCTGCGGGCAACCGGTATATTGTCCTACAGGCGAGAAGAGACAGACGGCAGACAGCGGGAGAAATCGCAAGGCACATGCAACAGACAACTGTTTTACCATCGCGTTTTACCGTGGCCAGTAGGCTGTACAAAGATGGTCTATTTGCACGACGACCAGTTCGGTGTGTGCCATTAACGCCTGCTCATCGGAGACGGCGGTTTCTGTGGTGCCAAGAACACAAGAACTGGACACATCACCAATGGGGTCGAGTTCTCTTTTAGGATGAGAGCCGATTTAGTCTGACGAGCGATTCTGGACGTATACACATCTGGAGAGAGCAGTGAACACGCAATCACACCTCCAACATCATCGAAAGGGACCGGATTGGAGGTGGCGGAGTTCTCGTTTGGGGCGGTATCATGCTTGGTAGCCGTACTGACCTCCACATCTTCCAAGGAGGTTCAGTCACTGATGTCCGCTATTGTACCGAGGTTCTCCTGCCTCACGTGCGTCTGTTTAGAGGTGCTGTGGGTCCTGAGTTCCTCTTTATGGACGACAACGTTATACCTCATCGTAAGTGGCTGTCGCAGAGCTGTTGGAGAGTGAAGATATTCAACGCATGGATTGGCTCGCAAGGTCCCCGGACCTAAATCCAATCGAACACGTGTGAGACCTTCTCGGGAGACTCTTGGCAGCACGTCACCAGCCGCCAGCAACGATTCCGCAGCTGCGATTGGCGCTACAAGAGGAATGGGCCGCTATGCCTCAACAGCTCCTTGACAACCTCGTCCTCAGCATGGACAGACGTTGTAAATCTTGCAACGCAGTCAGGGGTGATCATATCCTCTACTAAAGACTGGATTTTTCTTGGCAGCCGCCTGTCACATTGACGTTTCAGTCTTCTGTGCAGTTGTGCTCGAGGCTACCTTTCCAATGAAGTGCCTTTGTATCCTTTGGATTCCTTGTTTGGACGGTTTTGCTCACTTGTGCCATATTCTTACATCTTGGGGACCTTATGGTATGATTTGAGTCAATGTGGAGCACTTCTGCACGACGTTACATTAGAAAAACCGTCTCGTCCTTAATTTTTGCACACCAGTGTATGATTCCAACACCGTGGACCCATATGTTCAGGAGTAAAGAGCATAACTCAGATGCTATATCCAATTTGTAATCACATTACTGATATTAATACATACACATTTTGACTCTTAAAAAATACCTGACTGCGTAGTAACAAACAATTACCTCAAAACCCTATAACGAAGTAAATTTCTCCGTCATTTTTGGTCTACGCCGGGATTCGAACCCGAGGCCGCTTATTCCGGAACAAGTCGCTCTACCAACTGAGCTACGCAGACATTTGTTCTGATTCCTATCTGCCTTTATGTCGTGTGCGTCCTGCTGGCAGGTACGTCACATCTCCCCCCGAAAGAGGGCCGGGTGCATGGCCCACGGGTCAGCCGTGACCATGAATCGTTGCAAGCAGCCATCCAATGTAGAACGTGCACTTGAGAACTCCCAGTCAATCTGCTGTGTGGAATGCAACATCACACATTTTTATTTTTCGAAGCGCTGGAGAAGGAATTCTCTGATTTTTCCTGTCTCGCGGTGTGGAAATAACATCCCACCAATGCGAGATTTTGAACGGCCGGGTCATCCGGATAGTTCGGGAGCCATTATAACGAAGTAAATTTCTCCGTCATTTTTGGTCTACGCCGGGATTCGAACCCGAGGCCGCTTATCCCGGAACAAGTCGCTCTACCAACTGAGCTACGCAGACGATTATTCTGATTCCTATCTGCCTTTATGTCGTGTGCGTCCTGCTGGCAGGTACGTCACAACCCTTATGACTAGCTTCTTGTATATAGTGCATTGTTGTAAAGTTCGGTCGCCATTGTACTTGATGAATCGAGTGTCGATTCGACAGATCTCGTATGCTTTTAGTATTAAATCTTTTATCTCATTGGATGATTTAAGTTTAGTGTTATTTTATCGTGTAGCGACGGCGATTTTAATCATTTTAGGATTTACAGAAGCAGAGATATCGGGGAAATCAGAATTTAACTTCGCGCCCCGTAGTGGAAAATCACATTTGAAGTTTGTCAATGCAAAAATGCAGAGATATGTCGTCCGAAAGACGTGCTAAAAAACAGACCGCGTATAGCATCATAATATCAGTCTTTCCATGACATCTCTGCATCTGCATATCAAACTAGAGAAATTACTTTTGATATGAAGAAATTAACTCTTGCACCAAAAGCTATTGAATCGAAAACAAATGCCGTCTCCTGCACGATACACTCTAATGATAAAATACTATGTACAATTAAAATAAATGTGTTTAAGAACTTACAACGGCATCATCCTCAGAAACAGTGCAGCGGTGAGCACAGAAGTGAGTAGCCTATATACTTTACAAGACACATAGCAGTTAATGCGCATGTGCAATAATCGGCAAAGTCCAAGTCAAGTTCAGTGGGTACAAGCATAGTTGGTGGGCGTAACCTGGCCCAAAAGTGTTCTCCAAGGAAGGGGGATAAACACAGGGGGTTCATCGTTACAACATCTTTCACCATTGACGAATATGTGAATACTTTCACAAAAAAGTGTTGATCGACGGTTCCTGGGAGAATCCAGAATAATGGTGTCATTCCAACATGGTAGGTAAGAACTGTTTAAACAGAGTCTCGACAAAGGTGTAGCACCAGAATGCGTCCTGAGATTATACTGATCAGTATAATCTCTCTTGGGAGGCCATTAGGCCACTGGAGCGGCAAAGCATGATTCATGATTTTCCTTGCCACCATGCATAAAAGAAACAATGGAAAGACTGAATCCAAAATTATTGAGGAACTAGCTTACTACGTGATCCAGGAACAGTAAGGTCATCATTGACAGAATGCATAATTGGTTTTGGAGAAACTGATAAGCGTTGTGTAGTTTTATGTCAGGTAAGAGATGTACCAGATCAAGCACCAATGAGCAATTACATTATGACCACCCCCAGCCTAGAGAAATGAGTGCGCCTGGAGACCAAACGGTGGTGAAGGGGAAGTTCACAGAGCAGTATATACAACCCGAGGACCGGCTTTCGGTTAGTAGTGTTCGGAGTCAGAATGGGAAAAGCTGCCGATTTACCGGAGTTTGATAAAGGACAAATTGTGACAGCACGGCGCATCGGAACTACGATCTCGGAAACGACGCGGTTTGTGGGTTGTTCACGTGCCGCTGTAGTGAGTACGTATCAAAGGTGGTGCACAGAGGAACAAACGACGAACCGTCGTACAGCAGTGTGTTGTCCGCAGCTCATTGGTGCCAGAGGAGAGTGGAGACTGTCGCGCATTGTTCACAGCGACCGCAGGGCCACAGTGCGATAAATTATCCGTAGCTACAACAGTGGTGATCAGGGCAATCCCTTACAGGTTCTAACACGGGCACTGCTTATAAGAGTTGTCACAATTCATCTCACGTCCTACACACATAGTAATGTGTGTGCGCATATCGTCTACCCTTACACTACATACGACGAATTCCAACTAAGAATGTATTTCTAAAACTTTTTCTTAAGTTTACAGTCGTACACGAAATACTGATAAAAAAACGAAATGTCCTACTAAGCAAATCTGTTCTGTAGATCGATGACTGTCGAAATTTAAAGGTAAAATGTACATATACTCTCATCAAAGCATGGTGATCCACAGATATGAGCCGTAAAAATTTTTAGTTATATATGTATATCACACTTTCAAAAGTCTATCTAGTATATTTATGTGAACGGTCTGTAATACTTGTGTGTGTGTGTACCAAAGATGAAAACCATTTCTTCTCATTTCATACTGTCCATGTCTCGATCAGTTTAAAGGACGATTTCCGTAAAAAGATCCTCTGTTGCGTTATGATGAGAACCCTTTAAAATGTTTTCATCATACTGAGTATGACAGCAGATTACGTCAGAGTCTGTTACTGTCATACATTTAACATTTCCTGCAGTTTAAACTATTGTCAATGTAATCTACGATATAGGTTTGTATTAATACGTCGCTGCAGAATCCCATCTAAAGTAAACGTGTTGAGCGTGTGATACGTAGGAAGTACTGTACTTTGCTGGAAAATTTGGCATGAAAACAAAAATGAAACTGCCAAAAACAATAACTTAGAAACAATACAGCGAACCATGAAACCTAAATGCATCACTAAGCATAACTTGGGACATCGCACAAAATACACATGGTGTTCGGTTCTGATTAATGTACCCGGGAAATCATAAAAATGGTATATGAAACTAGTTTTCCATTTTGTAGACATCCCATGCGCCGCATCTAAGGTTCCCAGAAAAAGGGAGTAGTTAACAAACTTATACAGCTTGAAATAATCAGCGAAGTCCAAAACTATGTAGTTTTTCAGAGTGTTGTCAACCATCACATGGAGAGACGTCATCGAAACAGAGATGGAATCAAGTGAAAATTTAATGATTCGTACTCAACCCACCACGAACTGAGCTGGACTGCTTTAAGATAACACCGCCGTAAGGCAAATTGCAAGTGCACCGGACTTCATTTTTTGTACGTTCTGGAAACGTATACAAGTACTTTAGTGATTCGAACAGCCTGAACAGGGAAAATGCAGTTTTTTTGCTAGAACGCGCAGTTTCGTTACAGTCTCTCAGAACATGCAGCTCTCTACATTGAAAATACCTCACCCAGAATGAGAGGACAGATTAGTAAACATATTAGCATGTGTGTGTGCAGAGAAGTGTGATATGCAAACCATTTGTTTTTCAAGCCATTCACGAAGTATTTGGGAGACATGAAAACGCGAATGACTACATCACGGGCTTCTGGGGCTGTAGGTGGCAAAAGAGTGCTGAGGGCGGATAATACTTCTGAAATGTAGCAGATGCATTGCTGGCCTAGTGGATAACCCTGTCAGTAGTGGGCGGATTTCATCTCAGTTGAACTGTAGGTTTGGTTGAGGCCGATTAGTTTGCACACCATATCGTAGCGCAGGTGAGCCATGATACCAGAACGATGGGATTCCGCTAGTGCTACTGCACACAAGATGGTACACACAGTCGCTGCAGATAGACAATCATTGTCCCACGCATGTCAGCATGACTGGACCACCATATTTGGCTGCAGGCGAATGCGAACTGGAGGAAACTGTAACGGCCATTCAACAAACTGTTATTGCTGTCATAGCTATCAACATCATGACGCGGACCATCGTCTGAATGAGGCAGGGCTGAAATACCGAGTTCAACGGCATCGACTAGCTTTGACGTGAAGCCAACGTCGGACTCTGCTGGACTGATGTCAGAGTAGGGCTGCTTGGAAAGAATAATGGCAAAAGGTTGTAATCAGCGACGATTTTCTGTTCAGGGTAAGTGGTGCCAATCGTCGCATTCACGTCTGGAGCCGTGTGCATAGGATGCATCCAGTGCTCGTCAGCGATCACCACTGTGCTCACATACAGGGTGTTTTCATTTGGAGTGCCAGTAGTCACAACAGTGAATCAATTCTAGTACTTATAACAGGGACTTTGGCAGCTTGGAGATATGTCGACGACGTCGCACCGCCATTTACAGTGACCTTTCTAGCGAGTGTTCTGAATGACATCTGTAACGTATACTCTATATTCACTTTCCTTTTGATTTTTACTATCTCTGGTTATTTTATTTGCCTATGTAAATTATCTTCTTACTGAACGAGATGTTATTTCACCCGCTGAATGAGATCTGGCAATGAGTGTAAGTCATGACGTGGTGGTAGCCAGTATAAATAGGCGCGTTCAACGATACCAAGGGAGAGCGTTGGTTTATGTGAAGGAGAGCGTTTGTTGTTGTATAGAGAGAGCGTTTGTTGTTGTACGAAGTGAGCTGTGGTTTATGTGTCAGAAAGCTGGTGCTGTATAAAGAGAGTTCGTTTATGTGAGAGCGAGAAGTCTCAAAAATAAAGAATTTGTTGTAAGTACGTTTTTCTCAGTTCATAGTTACTGTCAGACCTCTGTCTGGCTGTTAGGTTTATTTCATTTAGTGTTATTAGTAACAATTAGCATAAGACTTTATTCATCTTAATTGCTACTACAACATTACTACCAGTTATAAGCTTGTTCAATACTATTACTACACTACTAGCAGGAAAGTTTATTCATAATTAATAACACAACAACCATTAGAAGAAGCGTTAGCTTAGTACAAGCATTGAATTCATCATAATTCAGTATTAGTGAAAGCTATATTCACTATAATGGCTTAGTTAAAAGCCATATTCATTATACATCTTCCATCAGGATAACACTCTTCAATATACTGCTGTCATCACGAAGGCATGTCTACAAAGCATCCAGTGCTTTTATGGCCAGAAAGATCTCTAGCCCGTTGAAAACGTGTATGGGACATCTTCGGAAGTCTCTTGCAAGCCGCTTCTCAGATATCTCGTAATATACGTAATACAGCACTGCTGTGGGATCAACTGAACGTGGCGAAAGATCCCTCAAGACACCATCAGACATTTATGTGGTTCTACGCATCGATATTTCCCTGACAATGCGTTAAACAACAAAGTTTACAGGGTTTACAGAGAAATGTTCAAATTTCATCTATTCTGTTCGAAGATCACATCCTAACAAGGGCTCAGTCGTAACTTCCATTTGCAAAAGACAAGAAAGAAGGAATGAGATAATGATTACTTACACTGGTTTTTAATGCCCTGGCTAGAATCCAGGCGTGCAAATATAACACGTGTAATGGAACTAGCCGAAGACAAGTACATAAAACCAAATGATAATACTTAAACACCACGACGAATTCTTTTCTAATAGCGTTATCAAGCATTTAGAATAAGTCACTCGATCGTAAGCTCGATCATTAAAGTCACACCCACTGCTTGAGCAGTGGGGTTTTTTTACGCCTTTCTGATTTGACTACCTGCCAGAGATTTCCAAAAAAGTAAGCTTTTGGGAGATATGACGTTAAGTAAGAAGAGGCAATGAGAAGTGAAATAGTTTAAACATGAACAGACAACTAAAACTGAAAGCTAAATTAGAGTATTAACGTCACAACTGATTTCCAGCTGATTCAGTTAACTCCTTTTGAAGGAAGAAGCAACGTCCATGTCTACCAGTGTATAATACAATACGTGCAGTCTTTTCTCAACATGTATTAGTCGCGGACAACCACTAAAAATGTATTAATTTAACATGACAAATAAGACGTTTAGTAACTTACGCGAAGTAAAAACAATCAGTGACACCAGTAATGCCACCTGTCGGGATTGTTAGGAAGTGTCATTTTGAGTACTGACTTCAGTGAGCACATCGCTTGTAATTTTGCTCGTGCGCATTTTGTTGTACTTCCTCATAAAGCAGTCAAGAACGCGGAGAAATAGGACAAACACATTTTGTTACTTCTGTAATAGGTATGTAGTAAAGAGGAAACAGGAAAACGTTACACACTTCATGAAACAGGCATGAATACTTGGGAAGAACCCTGGACGATTTAGATAAAGTGTGGACACCAAATAACGTTTACTACTATATATGAAACTACTACGGAAGTGGAGTCAAAGTAGAAAAACATATTTTTCTTTGGTATTCCGGTGATGGGATATAAACAAACAGGTAAAAGTTATAGACGGCTGTTATTTTTGCTTGACGAAAGTGCAAAGTTATATTCATTTTTTATATACACAGCCCGTCAAAAGCTAAGCACGAAACAAGATACCAAGCCTAGTTCCAAACGTAATTAACCAATTTATGTTGAACTTCACAGCATGATGTAATCCCACACACACGTTGTATATATTGTATATGAGCGATCACTGAATTATGACCACCTACCTAATACTTCGTAGATCCTCCTTTCGCCCTCAGTATAGCAGCTATACGACGTGGCATCGATTCAATAAGATACCGGAAGCAGCTGGGAGGTATGGCCAACCAAGCTGTGTGCAATGCGGCCTTCAGTGTAGGTATGGAGGTAATTGGTGTATCTAGACGCTTGATATGCCGTTCCATAGTGTCCTACAACTGCTCTATGAGATTGATATCGTAGGCCACTCGATATGCTGGAAGTATGAACTGTGTTCCTCAAACCATTCCTGCACAACACTGGACCTGTGGCTCGGCACGTTGCCATCTTGGAAGGCACCGTCGCCATCCTGGAAAAAAGTGCAACACTGCTGGGTGTACATAGTCAGCAAGCAATTCACTATAGTGGGTATAAGTCATACGTTGTTCAACAAGCACCAGAGATCCAAGTTCCTGCCAGGTAAATATGAACCACACGATACAACCTCTTCCACTGGCTTTCACTGTGGAGACCATGCAGGATGGATCGAGTGCCTCATGTTGTTTGTTCCAAATACGTACACGAACATCCACAGAATAGAGTAAAAAACGCAACTCCTCAGACCAGCACGCTCTTTTTCAGTCATCCCACGTCCACCTTGCATGATCTTTACACCAGGCGAATCTTTTGCGCCTATGAACAGGGGTTAGGAGATGATGTCATCGGGGTTATCTGCTGCTATTGCCCACACGTGAAAGCGTGCGACACATGGTCATTAGAGATAGTGTTCCGGGTTGACCTTTGTTGTATTGAGTAGTCAACTGTTGAACAGTGTTGAGTATGTTGACCTGTACGAGTCGCCGGACCCGGCGCTCAACTCTCACATCAACCTCCCGCTGTCCTATGCAGTTTTGCTTTCGAGTCGTTGTTTCACCATTTTCAGGCCAGTCGTGATACATTTTAACCACGGAGGCTCTCGAACAAACTAGTTCAGCCGTTTGGGAAATCGAGGCATCCGCTCTCCGAGCTCGCACAATCTGTCCTTTCTCAAAGTCCAGCAAATCCTTCCGTTTACCCATCACACTCCGAATTTCACAACCTACTGCTCCACTCACACCTTATATAAGCTACGTCGGTTGGCTAATTACGCTATGTCAGAAACCACGTGGTGAACTGGCCACATCCACTTTTGATAGGGGTGGTCATACGATAATTCAGTGATCACTCGGTGTATCACGCATTGTACATACATAAGGTATTTGCTTGAAAGATATGAGGCAACACAGGGATATATGAACCAACAAACACATGTGTCTAGCATACAACCTCGAAACAGTGTGAACGTTTCATGTGTAAGTGGTATAGTCAGTATGGAATATTACCCATTCTGGAAGTAATGCAGGATTTGCACAGACAATGTGGTGATTGTCTGTGCAAAACCTGCATTACTTCCAGAATGGGTAACCCTAGATAGGAGTACAGCTGCCTTCCCAGACTTCTCCGAAGCCTCAGGACATCTGTTGACACTGAAGAACAATGGCTGTCCCGAGGCTTCGGAGAAGTCTGGGAAGGCAGCTGTACTCCTATCTAGGGCATGCAACAGGTGTTCATTGAGACTGGGGTCTGAAGGAAATTCTGGCCACACCATTCTTTGTGTACCGTATTCCTCAAGATGTCGACGTTAACTCTGTGGGGACGTGCGTTTTAATCGTTCGTCAACTGCACTGGTGTACGGCCTTACGGCGCGTATACCTCCGACGGCGGCGGAATAACAATTTTTCGGTTGCTGTGCTTTGCTTAACGTGGAAAGAGCGATGGATTTATTTATTCAACTGACGCCGCGTATTCAGATGATTTTCACCTCATATTAGATTCCAGAATCTCATGATGGTACTTTAAGGCCTTTACAAGATTTTTAGAAAAAAACATAGAGGTCAGTACATTCACCCAACAAAAAACAAATTACACAGACACGCTACCACCATGAAAACCATTTCGTTCAATGATTTTAGGAGATATGTATTGAGATCCAGCCTCTCGGCAGAGTGAACACGTCTGTTGTCGGATTCCAGAGAGGGACTTGACTCATTGTTGAACAAGATATAACATCACTGTTGCATGGTTCAGTGGACATTATCATGACACCATCTTAAGCGAGCGCACCTGTCATTGGCACGTACCGATACACATATAGCCCATCTGCATGTAAGAGGTGTGACAATTTAATTCCCGGAACGATCGCCTAGTGTCGCCGTTGTGGCGATGCGGGCAGAAGCACGTGCCAATGCGTGTCTGGACATGTTTCAAGTAGTGCATGCGTTAACCGCAGACCAGTAGAGCCATTCTTTTTTTTTATTGGAGGTTTAACGACCACCGTGAGCAACTCAATGGGCTATAAGCAGTCGCCCGTCCCTAATTTAGGGTCACTGGTTCCAGGGAAGGGAGAAAATCAGTGCCGTAAGACAAACACAACATCCATGCCTCACCGGGATTCGAACCCGGACCCCTTACGGACGAATGATCAGAGGCCATCGCTTAGACCACTGCGCCACCGGGGCGGCGTACAGCCATTCGTGAGTGAGCAGTTGCGAAAGCAATGCAAGTCTGTGCGCGAAGGAACGGTCGCCTAATGTCGCCCTTGAGGCGATGCGGGCAGAATCACGTGCCTATGCGTGTCTGGACATGTTTCAAGTAGTGCATGCGTTAACCGCAGACCAGTATAGCCATTCCTGAGTGAGCAGTTGCGAAAGGAATGCAAGTCTGTGCGTGAAGGAACGGTCGCCTAGTGTCGCCCCTGCGGCGATGCGGGCAGAATCACGTGCCTACCCAGCAAAAACACAAGTGCTGGGAAACTGCTGGCCACCAGCTGGCAGTGATGGGTCACTGCTGGCTGAAATCTGCCGCTCACGGCCCGGTAGCGGTCCGTTGGTGGCAATGCTATCAGTTGGCGAGCCATTGATGGCCCTGCAGCAACGCCGTGAATTGTGGGCCTCCAAGCAAGTGCCACTAATGCCCCGTTGCTGGCAACCAATGAAACCCCAACAGTAGGTGGAAGCAACGGGACTGCGCATGCGCAGAATCAGCTCATGCTACCAGTTAGTTAAAGACGACGCTATCGCCATCGTGTTATTTTATTGGATGTTAAGAAAAAAATCCATATGTAGAGAGGCGAATTAATTTCCTAATGAAATTCCATGTCGACGAAGATATGAGATTAAGCCATGAAATACTAGATTACAGCCATGAAATACACCCACTCCATTCCCATGAATAACAATTCATGGAATGGAGTGGGTGAATAACAAGAAACAATTTGAAACCACTTGAAACAAATGTCCTGGAAAACAATTAAAAAAAACGTTAGTTGGAAAAAAAAAATTAAACGCGTACAAAATGTATTAATTATTTGAAAGAGAAAAAAAGCAACGATATGTGGATATAATGTACTCATCCATGGGTTGAATACACAAGACTGGGAGGAATTCGCTTCTAAAAATAACGAGAAGTAAAATAAAATATCTTTCCTCTTTAAAACAAATGTAGCTTCGGACAACGGAAAGGAAAGATACAACGTTAAAAATGTAACAGAATGTGACATGAACCCGGGTAAATATATATTAATTCAACAATCACCTTTCAAGACGACAAGGACAGTACAAAACTTTGGAAAGCGACTCTAAGCATGTACACTCCTTGAAAATGAGTGAAATTCCCTTAAGGTAAAAAAAAAAACTATCGTTACGTTGAAAAATAAATTTATGAATTATATGAAACTGACTTTTATGAAAAATACCTCGCAATATTGTAAAATGAAAGCGGGAACCATTCGATTACACATTCCGTACGGAACAGACAGCTTCAAGCACACGCTCGTGCGTGGCAATTTAGTCCGGTCGGTAGAGAGATTAGCTCCCACGCCAACGGACTAGGTTCGTATCCACTCAGTTCAAACGGGCGTTTTCCGGTCTGTTGAGAAAATTTCCCTAGCACAGTGTTATAATTCATAAGTTTGGTAAGGGTAGAAAAAAGAAAAGTTGTAGCTTTGGGAAACTGCGGGTTGTTCTTTTTTTTATGGCTACTACTGGGAAATTGGCGGACAAGATGCGGCAAGCCACCAGTTACGTCACGTGGTTGCTGGTTGCTGGTTGCCACTACCGGCAAACTAGCGGACCACATTAGGCAAGCGATCATTCTTGTCACGTGCTTGCAGGTCCGCTGAAGGGCCACTTAGGGTAGCTACTGCCTGTGATGGACAACTGATGGACCTGTTGTGGCATATGACAACTGATGGGGTGCCAACTGTTGGCCAGCTGTTGGCCTGAAATGCTGGCCCTTATGTTGGCCGCCCGGACATTTTATTGACGGTTCGGCAGCGGCAACACAGTGCTGGGCCATTACTGGCCGTGATGGCTGCCAGCAATGGTCCAGTGCTGGCCCAGCAAGACTGTTTTTGCTTGGTATGCGTGTCTGGACATATTTCAAGTAGTGCATGCGTTAACCGTAGACCAGTAGAGCCATTCGTGAGTGAGCAGTTGCGAAAGCAACGCAAGTCTGTGAGTAAAGGAACAGTCGCCTAGTGTCGCCCTTGTGGCGACGCGGGCAGAATCACATGCCTGTGCGTTTCTGGACATGTTTCAAGTAGTGCATGCGTTAACCGCAGACCAGTAGAGCCAGTTGTGTGTGAGCAGTTGCGAAAGCAATGCAAGTCTTGCGTGAAGGAACGATCGCCTAGCGTCGCCCTTGTGGTGGTGCTGGCAGAATCACGCGCCTATGCGTGTCTGGACATGTTTCAAGTAGTGCATGCTTTAACCGCAGACCAGTAGAGTCATTCGTGAGTGAACAGTTGCGAAAGCAATGCAAGTCTGTATGTGAAGGAACGGTCACCTAGTGTCGTCCATGTGGTGATGCTGGCAGAATCACGTGCCTATGCGTGTCTGGACATGTTTCAAGTAGTGTATGCGTTAACCGCAGACCAGTAGAGTCATTCGTGAGTGAGTAGTTGCGAAAGCAATGCAAGTCTGTGTGTGAAGGGACGGTCGGCTAGTGTCGCCCTTTTGGCGATGTGGGCAGAATCACGTGCCTATGCGTGTCTGGACATGTTTCAAGTAGTGCATGCGTTAACCGCAGACCAGTAGAGCCAGTGAGCAGTTGCGAAAGCAATGCAAGTCTGTGTGTGAATTTTGAGGTAAAAGTGAGTGATAGATATTTTGCGAAGCGGATAAACATTAAATTTTGTGTGAAGGTAGGTCAAAGTGCTACTGAAACGTTAGGGCTATTGAAAGTGACGTATGGTGAGGATGTTATAAAAAAGTCAAGTGTCTTTGCGTGTCACAAGAGTAGGAAAAGCTCGGATGTCATGCTCGACATTCAAGACCATCCTTGTGTGTTTTCGATCGCAAGGGAATAGTTCATCACGAATTCATTGAACAGGGACAAACGGTCAACCAACAATACTATTTAGAGGTTACGGGATTTTGTTCGAAGGAAAATAGCTGAAATGTGGTCTAAGAATACCCCAAGACATGATGCGATCAGTGTCCACGACTTCCTGGCTAAGAAATCAATCGCCAAATTGGATCATCCACCCTATTCACCTGAGTTAGCCCCTTGTGATTTCTGGCTTTTCCTCAAAAACAAAAACTGTCATGAAAGAACGGAGATTTTTCAGATATTTCTGACATTCAGCGTAACGTGACAAAGGAACTCAAGAGTATTCCAGGAAGAAGAGTTCCAGGTATGTTTCCAGCAATGGCAACAGCGTCTAACTAAATGCATAGCTGTGGAATGGGATTATTTCAAAGGTGACAGCAGCTGCTAGTACAGAGGTAGGTACACAGTTTTAATACAGGTGCATTCCGGGAGTTAAGTTGTCACACCTCGTACAGAAACAACAGCTCTGGTACCACCTGGTCACAGTAGACTTGGCTTCCTGTAAACGTGATAAGGTGCGAACACAGACTAGGTGTTATTGTTTTTCTATGGCATCTGGTCGATAATACGACGTAACGGACATCTTAAGGAGCTTTCACTTTTCGACCGCCCGGAACAGGTCTCCGGACGACTGTTCCGATTCTTCGAAATTGATTCCAGGTAACTGATAAAACCGAATAGCTGAAACTAAAAAATCGAGTTACTTTCGTGACTGAATGGCGGGCCTCTAACCTTCTAACTTCTCTCGGTCGTTACGAATCCCCTACACGTCTTCTTTGAGACATGAGAAAAGCAGTTATTTCCGGTTTATTCTGCTACATTCCAAGAGGTGCTGTTACCCCCCGATGGAAGGCACTCCAGCCACCCCGGTGGCCGAGTGGTCTGAGGCACTGACTTTCGACAGGAGTCCGAGATGAGCCCGGTTTGGAGTTCCAAATGAAGTATGTGGTGTGCTTGTCCGATAGCGCTGCTCTGATCCTTTCCTGGAACCTTCTTCTTCTTCTCTCCTCAACTCTAAGATTGGTGAATAGCATTGGTCATCATCCACAAAGGAATTCTTTCCTGAGCCATAAGCTTGATGTTCCGCTAGGCTCTTCCTCTTGTTATTTGACTCATATATTGAATTCTTGGGCGTCCTCTTCCAGCTTTTCCTTCCATTCTATCTTCAATCAAGTTGGCACACCACTCTAATTGTCAGTATCCCTAAATTAAGAGACAAGCGACTGCTTATAGCCCTCAGAGTTGCTTATGGTGGTCGTTAACCTTTTATATGTAACCAATGTACCTGAACCAAATGCTCCCCAAAGCTTTCTGCTCTTCCCAAACAGAAATGTTCATATAGTGGCCGGGTTTTACGAAAGCTACCAGCAAAACAATTTCTTTCCCCTTTTATCTCTGCAGTACCGACAATAAACCTGTCACAGGTGATAAGCGCTCCCTTCCGGCCATTTGCTCTCTGCTCCATGGCACACGGCATGGTGCGGAAGGACTTTTTCCCCTTACAGGACCATCATGCCACTGGATAGAAACAAGTGACTCAAACATCTTTACTCTCCTTTCTTGGTGGGTACGGCTCACGCATATTTAAGGGGATTTCTGGGGGACAACTGCAGAGATAGAGAGAAGGGAGTAATGGAATGAGGTTGTCGCCGGAAGCAAAAAAGGGGATAATAATTTCTATTTCACCCTCCAAGTGAAGGTTTCATTCGGAGGATTGCTGCTGCATTTGCTTTATGTGCTTTGTGTGGTTAAACAGCGGTCAGCCTCACGTGGCAGTCAAGTTGAATGTACACGGAAGATTTAATTAATTAGAGCACTAATGTTGTTAATTAATTAAATCTTTCAAATATATCCAATTGGAATGGTAATATAACTGCATATATACATATTATCTCGTATGCGCATCTTTAAATGGTGATAATTTTCACCCAAAACCGGATTTAACGAAGGTTTCCATCGGTCCCGAGATCTTTATTATAAGAGCGTTCTACTGTATTTGGTTACTGAACTAGATTAACATGTGTATCCGAAAGTTAACAAACAATGAGTTGAGACGAGACAAAACATGCAATCACTGATAAAAGTTCCCGTTTGGCTGATGAACGGATACGATGCACTTGTTTTTCGATACATCTTATTCAAGAGCCAAATGGACCGAACAGTAAATACTATAATTCTCGTTTTTATATGGAACAGAAACAATTTCAGTTTGTAAGGCTGTTCAACGGGTGAGTGCCAAGGTAGATATTTATTCGATCTTAAAGTGTCCCAAACGTAACACAGAGAACTTCGCGTGTTAAAGTAGGCTAACAACTGCTATCAGATTCAGGTAGGTGCATAAATAGAAGACGTAATGATTTTTTTCAATGGGCTCATAATGCTGGGAAAACAAAGAAATTGAACGTAACTACACAACGGAATGAGGTAAACTAGACCGTGAACGGCAATTTGGAATACTATGCTTGAATGGGTAGAAACTGTTACACCCCAAAAAATTTATAGATACCACTCATCAAATGCTCGTTGAACAAAAATGATGTTTTGAATAAAATCTGTGAAAACATTGAATTTCAAATCAGAATGTTTTTAGCGGTATGGTTGTCTGCACTTTGAACAAAGCGATGAGCTTCCATTTTTGTTGTTAGCCAACCAACATGAACAGCTTGAAGGCTGCTGATAAAAAGGGATTAAAATGAACCAGTGAAAGTTAAAATATCCTTTTTTTTTTTATTAGAGGTTTAACGACCACCGTAGCAACTCAATGGGCTATAAGCAGTCGCCCGTCACTAATTTAGGGTCACTGGTTCCAGGGAAGGGAGAGAGCCAATGCCGTAAGACAAACACAACATCCATGCCTCACCGGGATTCGAACCCGGACCACATTGGGACGAATGATCAGAGGCCATCGCTTAGACCACTGCGCCACCGGGTCAGCGAAAAAGCCTTTCTCACTGAGGTAAAAAGTTTAACCCATTCTAAAGTAAGATCTCTCAGAATACAGGAGGCACTTATTTCAACATTCTTGCAAGAAGTGCACCTCTTAAATAGTGTTTTTTTTTTCGAATCTACCACAGTTGCTATGCATTTGTAGCATGTCTTTTATATAAAAAAATGTACTGTGTCACGTGTTATGGTATCACTTTTGTTCGTCCATCTGTGGACACCATATCAAAAAGAATTTCCCCGATTTGGAAAATTCTTTTTGATATGTGTGACGTACTACGGAGGTAAAGCACACGTGTCAAGATGACAAATCTGCAGCAATACATTCCTTCAGTGTAGCTCAGTCGATTAAAGCAACTCACTAAGTCACTTCAGAGCGAGGATTCGATGCTCGTCACCGACAAGTTTGTGATTTCACTTATGGTGTCCCCAGGATTTTTTATCCTTATATCTCTGCTCGTAAAAAAGCCTGAAATGTGAAAACGGTGATCTTTGTTTCTGTATCCGTCTGTGTTTGTTTTGTTTTTTTCTTGTTTTTTTTTTCCTGATGCATAATTTTGCCGCTAGAGGGTGTAAATGCAGATGCTATGGAATTCAAAATACACTGCTGGCCACCCAAAATGCAACACCAAGAAGGAAGCATCCGATTGGCCTGAAATTCGCAGCATGCGTCGCCCGCGAGAGGACATGCAAAAGATTAGCATTGCAGGGCATTTGCAAATCATGTGCTCCCGGCACGCCACAGAGAAGCACTATAAGAAGGGTGCACAGAAGGCGGGGTGTAAGTAGTGGAAGTGTGTTGTGCTGCCGAACCTGTGCGTGGGAAGCTTCCTGATGCCTCGTCGCAGAATACGGCAGTCATTCCAGCACGTTTCAGAGTTCGACAGAGGACGAATAGTGGCTTATCGCGACAGTGGTTTATCGTACCAAGACATCGGCGCCCGTGGTGGGACGACATCCAGCCACAGTGAGGCGAGTATGGATTTGGTGGGTGCAGGAGGGACGGACGGACCGTCGTGAACGATTGCCGCAGCCGCGGCACACCACCGAACGAGAGGACCGGCATGTTGTGCGGCTGGCATTGACGGCTCGCACCGCCACATCACGAACGTTAGCGCAGGTATTAAGGTGTGTTGCGCAACAACCTGTGTCAGCACGCACCGTTCGACGTCGTCTGCAGGAGCGGGAACTTGACGCACGTCGCCCATTGCTCCGATTACCATTAACGTTACACCACCGGCGAGTGCGGCGGCAGTGAGCCGTTGAACGCCGCACCTGGACTACGGAATGGCGCGACATTGTCTTCTCCGACGAATCCCGCTTCTGCCTGCAACACCACGATGGTCGGATCCGCGTGTGGCGGCATCGCGACGAGAGACTGTATGACGCCTGCATTATGCATCGCCATACCGGTCCGTCGCCTGGCGTTATGGTTTGGGGCGCAATTGGATATGACACCCGCACCCCTCTGGTACGCATCGCCGGTACACTCAACAGCCACCGCACCATCTCCGACGTTTTGGAGCCTGTAGTCCTCCCCTACCTGCAGGACCTGCAGCGGCCACGTTTCAACAGGACAATGCGCGCTCGTACGTGGCACGCATCGTGCAACAATTCTTTACGGCCCACCAGGTGTCACTGCTGCCGTGGCCCGCCTGTTCTCCCGATATGTCGCCCATCGAACACGTCTGGTCGCTGATCGGCAACCGAGTGGGCCGGCAAGCACCACCCGCGGCTACGCCTGTTGAACTGTGGCAACGTGTGGAAGCAGCCTGGATCGACATACCCCAAGCCCACATCCAAAGCCTCTTTCGTTCGATGCCGTGGCGTGTAGCGTCCGTTATTGCCAGCCATGGGGGCCACACGAACTATTGATGTCTGCATGTTCCGCAAGTCGCACGGGCCTGTAAGCTCAATCGTTTAATCTTTGTATCTGTTGTTATGTGTCCAGTAAATCTGGCTTTGCTATCTCGTGTCCTTCTTGATGTTGCATTTTGGGTGGCCAGCAGTGTACATGTTATATTCCATATCATAGCCCCTAAAGATCCGATGTAAAAAATTCTCTCTTCTATTCGATATCACTTGTAACGGAAACAATTTTGGGTACAGTTTAATTTTCAAGTAGTGCATAGTTTTCCCGCTAGGGGGCGTAAAAGCAAACTGTCTGCTTCTAAAAGCCCGATTTTAAAAATACTTTTTTCGTCCAATAGAGCTCCTGGTTGGGAAATGCTCTACATATAATTTCCAGTTTTTAGTAAAGAGCGGTTTTACCACTAAGTGTAAGTTTACATTTATATTTCTGATGTATTTGCAGAAACATCTTCACTTCTGAAAACTGGATTGCAAAAATTCTTTTTGTGATCAGGTACTGCTCACCACGAAATAAACTTTTGAGAATTTTTTAAGCTTAAAATAATGCATAGCTTTTCCGCCAAGGGCGTAATGATATATTTTTCTCGATATCACTGCTTCTAACAGTCCAATTTCCAAATTCTTTCTTTGTCGGAGAGAGTTTTCGGTGCGAAATGCTTTGCATACAATTTCACATTTTCTAATGCATAAGTTGGCCACTAGGGACATAAGTTCGCGTTTCCGTTGACAGCATATTTGCAGTTATATATGCGCGTCTAAAAACCCCATTGAAAAAATCCGTTTTCGGTCAGATCTAAGCACGAAAACATTTCGTGTGCATTTCCTGCTCAAAATAAGGCCCAATTTCCCCTCCAGGGGCGAAATTTATTTAATCTGTTTTTCCTTATATTTCTGCTCCTAAAAGTCTAAAAGTCCGATTTAAAAAATCGTTCAGCACCGGAGGATACCATTCATATTGTGGAATAGTTTGCAGTATTTGTGTGTGTGAGTTTTTTGGGTTTTTTTTTTTTTTTAGTGTCTCACTGCTCTGATGCTAGGTGAAGTTCGTGTGTATTTTTGTTTGGAACTGTACCTCTGTTTCTAAAAATTCTATTGAGTTTTTTTTTTGTTTTTTTTTTTTACTGCACGTCATTCGCTACTTACTGTACTGATGAGGAACATTATCCTCGGTAAATAATGCACAGCTTTCTCGCTAGCTGGCGTAAATGTCAATACTTTTTTCTCGCTATATCTGATTCCAGGAGACGTATTTGAAAAATTGTTTTTCCTTAGCATAGCTTATGCTATGAAGAATGCTTTTGCATATTTCCTTCTTTCCCATTATTCAAACTTCTTTTTTCCGTCAGGGGAGTCAGCGTATATTTTTATTTGAAAGAGTTTATTCAATTCCCAAAATCCCTTAGAAAAATCCTTTTTTGGTATTATACTCTTCCTTGTGAGGAATATTTTGCACCCATTTTCTTCTTTAAAAAGTTACACACAGCTATTTCGCTAGGGCTCGTACAGTTTTACCATATTTTTCTCTATATCTCTTCTTCTAGCTGTTCGACTTGGAAATTCCTTTGTCCCTAATACTGTATCTACCTTCTGCTAAGAGAAATTTTTTGTTCCCAATTCGTTAATTTTCGTTACATAATTTTCAGCTGCTTGTGGGGCAAGTATCTAATTGTATCTTTAAATGTTTTATCGATTGTAGAAATGTGGTTAGTTTTCTTTTTTGTAACTGGTTCCATTCCTTGTGAGTAACCCCGCTCACACTGCATATTTTAAATTATGAGCAGTTTTTCCCAAGGTGGTTTAAATGTATTTTCTATTTTGCTGAATTTTTAGATTTTCTAAAAATCTGCTTTGCACTTCTTTTTTTTTTTTTTTTTTTCGTGTCAGAAAATATTCAAAAGATCCTTTCCGACACGAATTATCATTACAACCAAAAATTACGTTTTTTTTTTCGATTGGAGGTTTAACGACCACCGTGAGCAACTCAATGGGCTATATGCAGTCGCCCGTCCCTAATTTAGGGTCACTGGTTCCAGGGAAGGGAGAGAGCCAGTGCCGTAAGACAAACACAACATCCATGCCTCACCGGGATTCGAACCCGGACCCCTTTCGGACGAATGATCAGAAGCCATCGCTTAGACCACTGCGCCACAGGGGCGGCAAAATTACGTTGTAATGATAACGTAATCTTTCTTTTAAAATTGTTTTCATATTACCAGATGATTGCCTTTCAGTTTTTATCTCAATGCGCTAGAAAATGACGAGCTTTCAGCACAACTTTTCTCCATTTCTGCAGTGGCGTAACTAGGCACTTCTACGCCCTGGGCAAGCCAGAAAACGTTGCGCCCCCATCTATCTTTTTCGTTCCGGTTATCTTTTTTTTTGGGGGGGGGGGGATTTAGTGACCGCCATGTGCAACTCTAAAAGCTATAAGCAGTCGCCCTCCCTAATTTAGGGCCCCTGGTTCTACGGTTCCTAAATTAGAGACACTGGCTTCTAACCATGCGTCCGAGATGAGTCCGGTTCGAATCCCGGATGAGATATGGATAGTGTGTTTGTCCTGTGGCACTAGCTCCATCCCTTCAGTGGAGCCAATGGCCTGAAATTAGGGGCCGCCCCGGTGGCGCAGTGGCCTAAGCGATGGCTTCTGAACATTCGTCCGTATCAGTTCCGGGTTCGAATCCCGGTGACGCATGGATGCTGTGTTTGTCTTACGGCACTGGCTCTCTCCCTTCCCTGGAACCAGTTACCCTAAATTAGGGACGGGTGACTGCTTATAGCCCATTGAGTTGCTCACGGTGGTCGTTAAACCTCCAATCAAAAAAAAAAAAAAAAAAAAAAATTAGGGACAGGACACTGCTCATAGCCGTAAGTTGCTCACGGTGGTGGTTAAACTCTCAAGAAAAAAACGTCGACTGCTTGTGCAGCTTTTCGCAATAATTTGGACCTTCGGTACAACGTCAAACGAGCCGAATGCAGCATGTACTCGAGGCTCACAGCTGCAATAATGATAGAATTGCCCCCAGAAAATCTTCCACAATATGAACGACATCCTTATCTTGCAATGTATGTACAATCGCGCCTTCATTTCTGAATGTCAAAAACTAACATCCCTGAACATTTTGCGGAAGAAACGCAAATTTTAAGCTACCCAGGTAACTGGTGGAACATACTATAAACAAATTCTGTAAATGGCCAAATGACAAAGTACTTCGCGAAAAAACTGTACCAGAAACTGGCGCAAAATTTTCAATCCAATTTTAATTCCATTGTAAATAGGGTGTTTTGGGCCTTCTCTTGAGCTGTGCCAGGGGCAGCCGCCCCCACCTGTCCCTCCCTAGTTACGCCTCTGCGTTTCTTAGCTTTTTGCATCTGTAGGTTAAACAGAAAAAAAAGAAAAAAAAATGCGTTGAAGTCACATTAAAGATGCCTCTGATTTCCTGAAGTACAGTTTTTCCTCTAGGTGAAATTAATGAATATTGGCACGATGTCTCCTTTGTTGGAGTGAAACTGGAAACACGTGGAAATTACTCGTACGGATGAGTCAGGAAAAGCGGATATTTAGAAAGGAAAGTTAAAGGGCGTTACAAGTGAAAACAGAACTTTCTAATGGGTAAGAATAATTTGTCCTCTGTGAAAACTAGAAATCGGATTTATAAACGTGAAGCTGAATTTTCATTTCAGCAAATTCATTCTAAGTAAAATTAGACAGTTTTTGTCTCCTCGTACGGGCCTCTTTTAAAACATTTTGCAAAATAATTAGTCAATATATAACAAAATGAGGGTGGATATTAAAAATTAAGACGTCTCACACATTAAAGAAAAAAAAACACACTAATGAAAATGGAAGAAAAGGGAAGGAAAATACACGAAATATCCACTCTTCGTTGCTTATTTCAAACAGATCAAAAATTTTTATTAAGTCAGGGATGCACAACGCGTATGAAAAAGAAGGTTATCTTTCTTTGTTCAATAATATTTCTTGATTTATAAACCTCCCCCTCGAGTCTTGCTTTCGTACACGGAGCAACCTTTCCAGCTTTTCCTTCCCCATTTCCCTATGACTAGAGCATTCCTTGATTCATACTCGTCGATGCAAAAGTTTAATTCACTCAGCTTTGCAGGGAAAAAAAGTAAGTGGTTTTTAATTTGAAACATACGAACATTTCAGAAGATACAAATGATGGATAAATCTTTCGTAATAACTTCTCCTACACAACGGCACTTTCTCTTACGGCATCCCAAACATGATGTATATCCTCTGCTGTCTACGACAGAGGAACAACCTGCTTAACTTTTGTGGTTTCCAAGCGTTTGTTCTGTAGGCAAAACACATGGAAAACACAAAAAAAGTTTCAGTGCTTTGTTGTTCCACTGGCCTGGACACCGATAATTCTGGCGTCATGCTTTGAAAAGCCTAAGCAAGAATCGCACGTGATAGAAAAATTACTAACACATTAACTTTTAGAAAAATATTGAATATAATGTAAGCAATGCAGAGTATTTGTAATATTTTGTCACGCTCAGTATGTTTGCAATGCTGTGTCACAATAAAAAAACAATATTCCAAATGTAAATACACCTCATTCCTCGAAAACCTTTTTCACAATACACAGCACCTTAGATATGCTTATTTTTATCTTTCAACACATGTCGATGTTTTTAACTCCAAACAAAAAAAAAAAAAATGAAGTGCCAAGTATTTACTCCGCGCTTGAATGAAATGCTTTAGTTGTTGGGTGTATTGATCACCCGATGATCTTTTTTACGGCGATCTAAAAATAAAATGGTCGACGGGCACACATTAACAGGTGAAACACTATTAATAGAAGTTTCATCGTACATGTGTGGAAAGGTGAGATAACTTTTTAAATTAATTATCATCCTGATTACTGCAACTAGTTCAGGTTTTTTGAAAAAACAAAGGAGGATTAAATCGTTCAAGCAACTTGTATCGATTCTAGACCGCATTGCCGAAGATGTAGCATTGTTTGTTTATCATACAACACGAGGTTGTCTGAGGTACTCGAGCTGATTCCAAGTGAACAATTAATGCACTTTCACTTCCTGATGCAAGGGGGAAGGGTAGCTAAAAATTAAAAATGCTAAACATGACGACGTTCGCATCTGTTGTACTTACGTGTCGCTAAGGAATAAACAGTGTAATCCAGAAAGCTTCTGTGTTTGAAATCGCAAAATCCAGGTCACCGAGAACTCAACGCTGCAGGGTCATACGGCCAAAGGAAATCGAAGACCACGAGCACTTCGCGGCTACTACAACCCTATCACGTCCGCCAGCCATTACGGGCTCACCTTGCAAAGGATTGGACTCGTCCAGTCACTTGGGGGAGGAGTTCATAGACGGCTAGTGGAAAAGCCAATGATCACAATATGGAGAAACGGCGGGTGATTCCTTGACGGCAGGAGAGCGGCGAGAGACGGAGAATGTTGAAGTCGTTTTGCAACCGAAATTGTCGATGTAAATCGAAAATTGGCAGTAAAAACATTTCAGCATTTGTTAAAGCTCCAGCGTTCAGCCGAGAGGTCACCATGCCGAGGACGAATTTTGATTGATGGATTGCAACAACGAACGCATCGAATAAAACAGCAACAGTAAAATTTTGAAGGAGAAAAATGAATAACTGTATACATTTTGGAAGTACAAAAACCATCCCCCCCGCCTCTTCTTCAAAAAGATTTATCGCGAGCAGAAAGAATCAAGGTGATCTTTACACTGAAGCAGGTTAATATAAGCATATTAATGAAGAACTTTTATTAAGCCCCGGTGGCGCAGTGGTCTAAGGCGCTGGCCTCTGATCATCCGTCCGTAAGGGGTCCGGGTTCGAATCCCGGTCAGGCATGGATGTTGTGTTTGTCTTACGGCGCTGGCTCTCTCCCTTCCCTGGAACCAGTGACCCTAAATTAGGGATGGGCGACTGCCTATAGCCCATTGAGTTGCTCACAGTGGTCGTTAAACCTCCAATCAAAAAAGGAACTTTTGTTTATTATTATTGCATTTATTATACATATAATAATTTGAATATATTCAATGCTCTAAGAATTCGTACTGTGAGTTATATAAACATCAAAATGACAGCTAGCAACACTTCCCGGTTAAATGAGCACTTCTGACATAAAAATATAGTTTTATGATTTAATATGCAAGGGTTTATGGAAACCAAATGTTTTTTAACAAACGAACTATTTAGAGGTATTCTTTTTTCTTGTTTCGGGGTTTAACGACCACATGATGAGCAACTCACAGGGATATAAGCAGATGTGTTGAGGCCACTGGCTCCAGGAAAGGGACAGAGGCGTCAGGCAGCCGCACCATCCAGGCTTCATTCGGGACTCGAACCGGACGAATCGGTATAAGGCAGCGCCTCAGACCACTCACCCACCGGGCGTCGGCTCAATGGTACGCTTATAGTTACTACTGCCTACAATCGTAATGCTACTTAAATCTCAAATAAGGGCGCGACGAGGAGCGTTTTATGGTAGAGGTTCACGGGAATTTCAACATCTGTTTAACGCAGTGGGTGAGGTGCAAGTTCACTAAAATGTCTGTCTTTGCACCCTGATTTTTGGTTTCAGTGTGAGTTTTAACCAAGGCCGTCTAGAAAATACAAGGCCATGACATTAGAAAAATGGCCGCCCCAGCGGCGCAGTTATCTAAGCGTTCGCTTCTGATCTCGCGTCCGAGATGGGCCCGGGTTCGAATCCTGGGGTGGCATGGATATTGTGTTTGTCTTATGGCACCAGTGGCGTCGGAACTCTTTTTTGACAGCGGGGGCAAGATGTCGGAGAACAAAATATTTCACCCCGGCATAAAATTTATCGTAGTTCTGTAAAAGAAGACGTGCTGACTTCATTACGAAAATTTGCTGAAAAACAATTTTTTTTTTCGATTAAACATTCATCTATAAAAAAAAAAACTTTTCATATCCATATAGTTTCTCAATGTAAACTAACTGTACACATGGACGGCGTTAAACTACATATAAATCTTTATACTTCCGGATTGGTACGAATTCCGCAGGAATTGTATCCGTAAACGCTAAAATTCAACATTTAAGGAACTTATATCTTATTCCTCACCCTAGTTCCATTTCCATATTTAGTTTTACTCATTTTTTTAAAGGAAGACTAAATGTTTACACCTAATGAGACAAAATTGCTGGTCTTCAAGCGAGAACCAGCCCTCTAGACTGTTTAATGGGGCTAGCATTTCTTGCCGTCTCAGGAGTGAGTGACATTAAAAAAAATATTCAGATTTCTAGATAGTTCGTATTAAAAAATGAAGAGCAATACTCAATTTTAATCAAAATGAACTTCAAAAAAAGCAAAAAAAAAAACAAAAAAAAAACGAATGTTTGGCATCTCCAATCACATACATATATAATTTGAAAAGGAAGAAAACTGAGGGGGCAAATGTGATGTTTTGCCCCCACACTCATTTGCGTGCGGTTGCAACTGCCCCCTCTGCCCCCGCGGTTCCGACGCCGCTGTACGGCACTGACTCTCTCCCTTCCCTGGAACCAGTGACCCTAAATTAGGGACAAGCAACTGCTTATAGCCCATTGAGTTGCTCACAGTGGGCGTTAGGACTTCAATAAAAAAAAAAAAACATTAGAGAGATGAGTTCCCTCCTTTAGTGACCTCACGCTGTAAGCAAGGCTTCTTATTAGTTTCCAACGTTGTTGTGTATGACGTCAAACACAACATCGGCGTGTCAATCTGTGCAACATGAGAGTGACATCACAAATGGAGGGAACTCGTTTCCCTAATGTCATGGCCTTGTACTTTCTAGACGGCCTTAGTTTTAACCGTCTTAACCCCGACGTCACAGATCGCGAATGTGTCTTTAAAGACGATTCAAATTCAGAATGTTCCAGAACATTACTCGATCATGTCCAACCGTCTGAACGATTGGAGGAAGATGGAAATACAATGCCCTCAAGCAGTCAACATCCGATTAATTTAATAGGGAGGCTAGGTTTGGAGATATTTGCAATCCCCTTTTTGCCGCCCCGGTGGCGCAGTGGTCTAAGCAATGGCTTCTGATCATTTGCCCAGTGGTCCAAGCAATGGCTCCTCATCATTTGCCAGGGGTTCAAGTTCGAATTCCGGGGAAGGTATGGATGTTGTGTTTGTCTTGCAGCACTGACTTTCTCTGTTATTTCATAAACATGGCATACTGTGCCACATGTTCGCTATGTAATTTGATGATGTACATGAATTGAATATTTGTTGTACCTTGTGTCACAAATACTGTAACTGTATGAATTCATGAACAAAACTGTATGTTATAAAAAATAATGTATATGTTAACCAAGACAAATAAATAATTTAAAAATTAATTTAAATCCTCAATAAAAAAAAATCATCTTTTTCGCTTGACCAAGCATGCGGTAATTTTTGTCACTGGAAATGCATTTCGATTTCTTTTTTTTTTTTTACAAATATTTCTACGTCTCTTTATTCACAGATATTCTTATCCGGAAACGGTATTTGCGACATCTCGATTTCTTTTCAAATTTTTGCATCTATTTATTCGTTGAAGCTCGTAAACTGAAACGGTGTTCATAACGATTGTTCTATCCCAGAAATTGATTTGGTGATTACACAGTATTCAGGAATTCAGTCAAAATGAGCTCGCGTAGATTTGGGAAATTCTGAGAGAAGCATCGCAATGTGAGTACATTAATCATGATTCCCAAATGTTATGTTAATCACAGAAAGATGAAGGGAACGAAAGATGCTTTCTTGTTGTTTGCTTTAATTAAAAACGTATCACCAAATCGTAAAACAGTGTTATCGAAATACACTGGCTCACAGCAGAACGTAGCTGTTGAAATGTACTGTGAAAGTACTTTTATTCACGCAGACCAAATAATTTTCTTGAATGCAATCATCAATGCAATAACGATTTATAAGCTCTCACAATTCCAGCTGAAAAAGTAATCAAAAGGTAAATGAACTTTCTTAAACGGCAGAGACAGGATGTAGCAGAATTTCTGTTTATTAGGAGTATGTGGTCAGCGCATGCACTACTAGACCCGCTAGCCGTGGCAAACTAAGCAGACGCCGTCGCCGAAGAAGTTCGCATTTGAACACCTGACGGCCTTTGGGTGAGGAAGGATTGCTGGGATGAGAGCAGGGCTCCCGCGAAATTGCCATTCATACGAGACTGAACCCCAGTACAATGACGCGAACGTGGCGTCAGCGGACAGATGAGGCTCGGACACATAGAAATCCAGGAAATGGACAGCAAAATTGCATGACTGCATGGAATGACCGACACCTCTATCGCATCTCAGTGACCGATCGCACAGCGACATCCACGGTGTTAGCGTAGTATTGGAGCACTCTCACAGGTCAGGCTGTGTCCTCCAGGTTTCGAAGTCGCCTGCTTAACAGAGGACTGATCGCTGGCAGCCCATTGTTGCGAATTGCTTTGACCCTCAACCACAGATGCCTCAGGCTGTAATGGGGTCTCGAACGCAAACATTGGTGCACTGATTGGCAACAGCTCGTGTTTTCGGACGAGTCACGACTCAACTTTATGCACCATGATGGTCACATATATGTTCGAAGACATCGTGGTGAACGGCACCTTGCAGCGTCATACCGGACCAACCCCAAGCGTTACGCCATTGTGTTCAATTTGCGATCTCGCCTGATACGGAATGAGGTAACCCTCAACAGCCAGCGATTCATCAGAGATGTTTTAGAGGCAAAGGGGATATCCTTCCTTTAGAGCTGCCCTGGCGCTATACTCCAGCAAGACAATTCTCGGCCACATGCGGCTCGGAATGTCCAACACCTTTTCCATGCACGGCAGATATTACTTTTTCTCTGGCCTGCACGTTCGCCGGATATGTTACCGATCGAACATGTCTGGGATTTGGTAGCTAAGCGACTGGCCCGTCAAGCGCCTCCACCAGTCAGCACAAATGAACTGTGGTCATGCATAGAAGCAGCCTGGAAGTCTATTCCCCAAGACGAGATCAGAAACCTCTTCCATTCAATGCCACGCCGTGTACTCTTATTGCTGCTCAAGGTGGCTTCACACGATGCTGAGTTTTGAAGCGAAAAAATCTTGTATAGCTGTACAAATGTAATCAGTTATCTCCTGTGACATGAGAAATCTGTGATATAAATTTCATTTTAATAGCGCGATTCTTTCTTGGTGTTGCAATTTTCACAAACAGTAGTGTACTTCACTTGAAACAGCAAAATGAAAATGCTGTACTTCAAACTACTGTTTCTTAACAAGACACATCTATAGTTCTCCGTCACCAAATATAATCCACATAGAATATCGTAATCCGCTAACATATCGTACTCAGCACATAGCATATCGTACTCAGCACATAGCATATTGTACTCCACACATATCTGTGTGTGTGTGTGTGTGTGTGTGTGTGTCTTAACACATAACTTTTGCTCAACGATTTATTTATCTTTTGACCCACCGGCATGTTGCCAACTTGAAAAACTTGTCGAAAGAAATAATGTGCCATTAAGCGAGAAAATGCTTAACGAGGAGAAACCAAACTTACATGACGAAACAGAAACCCGAAAGGAAGGTTAAATTAGAGGTATACGTCACATAATTTGACATATTTTCGAATTTCATCCACTGATGTCCCACGTTCAAGACATTTCCTGTCCTTTGGAATCCAGTTTAGTATTTCAGTTGTCCAACGGTGGTCTTTTCTTCTAGCAACATGTTCAGCCCATTGCAATTTCAGGGATATTACCTTGATCATGGTGTCACTTATTTTTGTCATTTTAATGATCCATGATTTCCTCTTCTTATCTTTCCTAGTTATACTAAGCATGAACCTCTCCATTCTTTTTTTTTTTCTTTTTTTTTTTTTTACGTTTTCCAACCGTAGGTTGAAGAAGCGTATATGCTCCAGCTTTCTCCGTCTGTCTGTCCGCACGATAACTCGCGTAAAAATGCTTCGATTTCGATGAAATTTTTGTATGTGATAGGGGATAACTGGGGACGAACCCTATTGAAAATGGGCAAAATGGAGTCAAAGGTCAGAACATAGGAGCGGGATCCATTCCATCGCCTTTTTGCGTCATAACTTCCGTAAAAATGCTTCGATTGCGACAAAACTTTATCATGTTGTTCCGGGAGTATACTGAACCGGTTCTGTTGAATATCATCGAAATGGGGTCAAAGGTCAGGGCACAGGAGTGAGATTTATTTCACAGCCATTATCCTCATAACTTGACTAAAAATGCTTCTATTGCGACAAAACTTTAGAATGTTGTTTCGGAGGTATACTGAATCAATTCTGTTTAATATCATTGAAATGAGGTCAAGTGTCAGGGCACAGGAGCGAGATTTATTCCACAGCCATTATCCTCATAACTTGAGTAATAACTTGAGTAATGATTTCTGGTATGTTGGAAAGCGTATCATAATCAATGCATTACATGATTTTACTAACTTGTTTTCTGTTGGAACTTATTACTTTTTTGAATACGTTTGTAATAATTTTATTTTTTCTGTAGGAGGACTTATCACAAATCAAGTATTTTTTTCATCGGGGTTTTTCGAAGCAACAGAATGATTTGGAACTTGAGATCTTTTTAAGCTGACGGTGACTTCCAATTGTCTTTAAGAAAAGGTTGAAAGATGAGCCACCTCATCTCTAACACTATATGCTGAAGATACTACTAAATCTATTTTCTGGTGATAATATGCACCAGATCATATCCCTTTGCAATAATCAAATGAACAAATTTCATGACTAGATAACCTCTAATGAACTAAGAAACCCACAGACTGATACATAGGCATCGTACAATCACCTGTACAATAATTTAAGTACTTGGTTTCTTACGGTAACACAATAACTGGTGCACAAAATGGGGGAGAGGATAAGAAATATCCTGTGTCACAATAACCAAAATCCATGCGATATGCTAACCACAATATCCGATCTCGCTATAGAACTTCAAAATCGGATCTTTCGGCAGACATTTGAAATTTAACAGGTTTTTTTTTATTGGAGGTTTAACGACCACCGTGAGCATCAAGCAGTCACCCGTCCCTAATTTAGGTTCACTGGTTCCAGGGAAGGGAAAGAGCCAGTGCCGTAAGACAAACACAACATCCATGCCTCGCCGGGATTCGAACCCGGACCCCGTCCGGACGAATGATCAGAGGCCATCGCTTAGACCACTGCGCACCGGGTCGGCAATTTAACAGTTAATCAAACCTCAATTATTCCCACGAATTGCTCCTGTTACCATAAATTTTTCGTCACATAGATACGGAAAAGTGAGAACTGAGTTTCCCCGTTAATATAAGAAAAGAATTGCTGAAAGGTTTCTGAAAATTCTAAATTTTCCTGGGTACGAAAAAATCCGTGAAATTCTGGCGTCTTTCCGTCATTTCACTGAAAAGGTTGTATCAGAAATTTGCTTCGTTAATTCACGAAAGCAATCACGGAAAGTGTCTCGTGAATTTCAGAAAAATGTTTACAGTGTATATCCAACTACCTGGACATTGCACGTGCACTGCTGGAACCAGCTGCATTATCCGATGATCACTCAACGGTGGCAGTGGCAAAATCTTCAGTCTGTTGTACACATCTCAGTTTGCACCCTCTTAATTCCTTGTTTTTCCCCTTGCCATCTATACCCAGGGCAAACTTAACCTGACTATGGGTTGGAAGCAGAAAAGACCGATTCACCAAAAGATGTCATGGTTTCTCAATATTTCTCCGCACTAATGAGGTGAAGTATGCCACTTTGGAGGGAGAGAGTGCCACCATGACGGGAGTCAAAACAAAAGTAAACTTCGTGCTTATTGTACTATGAGCAAGTTTCCCCCATAAAGAAAAGAGTAACGTTTAGTCCCCCCCCCCGAACTTTACTGTTCGCTTACCTCCCTCCAGCAGTAGATATCCTTCGGATATAGCCTGTCTAACGCCCATGGCCGACAGGCCCAAGTCACAAGTGACAATGACGTCACCAAACCGCGAATATCTGTATTTTTAGAAATGCAACCGAAACTAAAATCCAAATTTTTGTTAAATGTGCGTACGCACAACGTCTATGTGCTTTATATCCATAGTTCAAGCGTGAATACGAGCTTTTAGACTGGTACTGCATTATGCAGCGGAAGTATACACTCTGTACGTTCGATTGGTTGGTGTTTTATGGCGCAAGGGCCTCACAGGGCCAAAGAGCGCCAAGTCCAATGGTCTCTGTACCTTCAACTCCATAATCAGGTTAGCTTTACCGTTAGTATAGGCTTCCTCAAAATGAGCGACCATTCTTCAGAGGGTACATGGTGTCAGTAGACCTCTTCGCAATCATCTATGTCGTCAAAATTCCCGAAGCGCAGCAGCAGTGTTTCCGTTGTTTTGATAGCGAAGCACGATCAGGAAAGGTGATAGACATAGCTCTTTCACTCATTGCACGAACGGCATGAAGCAATTATGAGTCATTTTCTTGTAGGACTTCCGTCCACAGTCCCAGCCACCTGCAGCAAGTTCGCCTTTTGGGCAGGACACAGAAACTGAATGAATGAGAGCAAGTCTAGTTACTTTGACAGAACATTTTGTAGTGAGATTAGAGTACAGTACATGGCGCCACCGTACAAGTACGATGTTGCACATAGAGGGGTGAGAGAATTTCAGGGGAGGGGCATAGGAAAAGATACCCATTTAACCAGTTGGTCCAGCCTGGGGGCCGTCACTTAGCGTGCTCGTCCGATGCACGGCGTATATTCAGTGATTATTAGCAAATCACACCACCTCCGCAAGTCAGCCCAGGATCGAACCTGAGGACCTTGCATTAGTAGTCTGAACTGCTAACCACTCAGCCATTTGCAGCTACGAACGGCGTGAAACACTTCATGCCTTTCTTTATTGTAGCAAATGTTACACTTATGGCGGATGCAAATGCTGTTTTTTCGCTGCTCGTAGCGCCAATACCGTCAATATAAGAAAGGAATTGCGGAAAGATTTCTGAAAATTCAGAATTTTTCTGGCGTACGAAAAATCTGTGAAATTCAGAGTTTTTTCCGTCATTTCAAGAAAAAAGTTGTATCAAGAATATGATGCTCCGTTAATTCACGAAAGGAATCACGGAAAGTGGCTCATGAGTTTCAGAAAATATTTACAGTGCACGTCTCTGCTCCAGAAGTAAGAACTGGAATGATGCATTGATGAAACACTTTTCTTTTAAAACATAATGGCGAAATGCTCTTGAAAATTGGACTGTTTCTTCCAAATGCTCTCCAAACAAGTTTTATATGCCTATTAATTTGTTCTTTTATGTGGCTTTCGCTTGATATCTGTTGTCCAAGGTAAATGTACGGATTGATTCATTCTAGATTTGCCCCATCAATCGCTATATTTTCAGTCCTTGTAAAAGTACATCAATTTTGTTTTCTGTAAGTTCTTTTTTAAGCCTACTTCTTTACTCTTATCAGCAAATTCCTGGACCATACTCAGCAGCTCTGAAGGGTTACAATGTATGCCACTGTACTTGGCCCGAAAATCGGTGGCAAGTATAAAGATTTGGATACATGTAGTACTTACCCCGCTACAATTTAGTCATCGTACCCCTGGATCCCTTCCAAAAAAGGCTCTCTGCATCCCATCTAACCTGGCTGGTAACAATTGTGTTGACATCCCACCGCCAGCTGTCAACACGATTGTCACCAGCCAATCAATTGCATTACAGCGACATGAATAAATGCTGTGCAACCGTTGTAGTTCTGGTGACTTTGCAAAACCAGGGGTGAATGCAACCCACGGGGTTTTTGAGAGGTCGCGAAGAGGCTGATATTAGCATATAACAACTGCCACTCCAAATCGGTCACGGCGATTTTAATGATATTTCTGTCGAATGGAAATATTTGTTATAGCAGCGTTTAAACAAGTTCTTAGCGACGAAATATTACGTTTCTTACACTTTCGCAATGATTTCCTACAAACATAATATTGCATTTCGATTGCTCGGATCACGACCGAATTTAAGGCACAATATCCTTTTTTTCTTATTGAGAAATTCCAATGATCAATCAACAGATAAGTCGATGTGCCGTATAAGTTGAAGCGCGGACTTCTGAATAAAAAAAGTCTCGTGTTATAACTTCAAAAAATACGGTATCTGGATTTGCGTGTCAGCACATCTTCAGCGCTACCTCTTGGCGTTCAAGTCATTGCGGGCACGGTCCCTACCACAGGCAAGACCTCTTTCACGTGGTACGTCAGAAAAATGTTCTACAATGCATCTAGGCTTTTAAAAAAAAATGTGGAAACGGAAGTTTTTTCTGTGCAGGAACTGCAAAAGTAGAAGTGGAAGTTTTTGGAAGCACGGGGGAATTTCTAAATAACGGAAACCCCTAAAACTGACATTTCTTTTAAAAAACAACAACGGAATTAGTACAACGGAAAAATCTGTCAAAAAAGAAGTTTCCGCGGGAACTTTTCAAAACGGAAATTTCTTTAAAACTAGAGAGACTTTGCTGCACGTTATTTTCATGAATTTTCTCTGAATGCATCCCCCTCAGTTTTTACAGTTTGCATCTCGTTCCGAGAATGGTGGAATCCTGATCGACGTACAAAAGACAGATTTGGGCTTAGAGCTCTGGAAAATGGGATTGAGATTTCAAAGTAAAACAAACAGGCCGAGGATTTTCACAAATGAAAAAATCATTTATATCCAGTAACTTTTTCTACAGATCATTGGATCATATTAGAGAAATTTCTAAAAGAAAACGTGAGAAGTTGTTGAAATATCATATTTTTCCATTCCCAAAAAAGTTGAGAAAGAACAGAAACAGAAACACACTTCGTAAAAGCGGGAAGAAACTCAGGGTACAGTCGTTCCACTAAATCGATAGTTGTAAACAGCACAGGTAGAAATTTTTAAAAATCCGGTGCTGACCTATTCCGAGGAAATAAATTTTGCCTCTCTGATTTTGCAGTTTTCAGAGGTTTTTTTCACTGAGTCAAAGAAATTTGTTCTACAGACTAGCAATTAGAAGGTATGCTTATACACTATATTCGATTTCACTTTCGCATTTCGTTATGAAGGCCTTCATGTTTTGAAATCTCAGGCGCTTATGATCAGTCAAGGGTTAGTGTCCGACAGTGGCGACGCCAGCCGTTCAGAACTGGGTGGGCTATTATGTTAGGGGAATAAGCATGATGGGGAGCATAAATTTTGAAGTGCTAGGTAGAAATTTTGGCAAAAAATTCCGTTCATATGGATTTTGCCCGACGCTGATAATGTTATCCCTAGTCAAAAAAACCTTTTACGTAGTATTTATTCAACGTATGTAGTATGGGAAACATAGATATGAATCTGTAGTGCAAGTTCCTATTTCTTCGCAATTTTTTTAGCGTACGTAGTTCTTGTTTTTCTTTCTTTCTTTCTTTTCTTTTTTTTCTGTCATAAGGCTGCTTATGAATTTTAGTTTGTAACCTGACAAGAAATATATATATATATATATATATATATCATGATTTAAACCAGTGGCGTAACTAGCACAACGTGCGCCACCCCCCCCTCCCCATGCGAGATTTATTTCAGCATCTCTAAGCACAGTAATTTTCCCAGGATTTCCAACACGAGGAAAGAAGTGTTTTTCGCTGTGTGTGTGTGTGTGTGTGTAATGGTGGGGGGAGGGGAATTAGGAAGTCAGGGAGAGTGTCTGTAAAAATAATGGTGGTACCTAGAGTCCTGTATTTTCAACTTTTTAAGTAATAGATTAGACAATACGTGTAATTGCTTTGTCCAAAACTAAGATAAATCACTTGAAGAAATCACCCTCTTACACATGGCAGATCTGCGGCTGTTGTGAATAAATGTTGACGCCTGTCGTTTACGTAATCCTAGGTAACTGACTGTTTTCCCACATCCTCCACGGTTAATCCCACTGTGGCCTCACGCTTTTCCTCAGCAGCGCAGAGAGAGGGCGATTGGAGAGCGATCGTATTATTTACAACCCACTGCAGAGCAATCGTATTACAACCCGAAGTCAAAAAGCCGAACACTTTAGATCTGTAGGACATTCAGGGTTTTAAAAGTGAAACTAGGCATTTATTTAGGCAAAGTCAAATATATCTTAAAGCAAAATATGAATCTTTGAGTTAATTATTGTGCGTGTTCGAATTTTTTATAAAACTATAACTGGCAACTGTAGTACGCCCCTGCGTTACCTGCACTCCCCGCGGCTGTGGGGGGCTGCGGGGGTGGTAGTTACGCCACTGATTTAAACTAAATTATAATTATAAAAATGATGTTTCTACTACTCTCTTTCAGTAGTTATTAAAAATATCTTTAAAAATACAGAAGCGCATTTTAGTCCCAGTTCAAATTTAGTTTGATTACTTTTTCAACATTTTCCGTTTACCACATTCAACTCTTCAACTTTCCTTACCACTAATTTTTGTAACACAAATTTTACCTTTTGTACATGCAGTAACTGCTCACAATCATCAGTCAAAAGGAATTTAAATAATTTGAAGCAAATAATAAATATTTTCACAATGTCTTCAGCTACCCATGGACGGTGCCCGTCGCTTAGCGTGACGTCACAAGCAAGTTCTTAATCCGGTGGCCAGGCCATCACCCCCTAGTAGCTATTAGGGGGTGATGGCCAGGCCCGTAAACATAGAGAGGAGGAGTCCCGGCGGCCCCGGCTGAAGCCGCTCCAGCCCAAGGTACGTCCATAAGCCGGTCGAGCGGTATTGGCTACTCGGTACCACACCCCTGTGACGTCAAAGGTGCAAAGCATAACGAAGTAAATTTCTTCGTCATTTTTATCGGCGCCGGGGCTCGAACCCGGATCCCCTCATTCCGGAATAAGTCACTCTACCAATTGAGCTACGCGGACGTTTTATTCTGATTCCTATCTGCCTTTATGTCGTGTGCGTCCTTCTGGCAGGTACGTCACATCTCCTGGTACGTTACATCATCTCCCCCTTATTTTTTATTTTTTTTTTTCGAAGTGCTGGAGAAGGGATTCTCTTATTTTTCCTATCTCGCGGTGTGGAAAGAACATCACACCAATGCGAGATTTTGAACGGTCGGGTCATCCGGATAGTTCGGGCGCCATTATAACGAAGTAAATTTCTCCGTCATTTTTATCCGCGCCGGGGCTCGAACCCGGATCCCCTCATTCCGGAATAAGTCACTCTACCAATTGAGCTACGCGGACGTTTTATTCGGATTCCTATCTGCCTTTATGTCGTGTGCGTCCTTCTGGCAGGTACGTCACATCTCCTGGTACGTCACATAAGGACCGAAGTATTCTGTTTAGCGTTTTACAAGCTTTTGAGAGAAGACTTTGGGTGTAAAACTTGAAGACTTTATGGAAAACGCTTAAATAAAATATTTCAGAATATTTTACACTGCATTAATGGAGAGTATATTCAAATACAAGGCAGCAAAATGTATTTCGATTTCCAAAAGAAATATAAATATATTGAAAAAAATGTCAAAAAATTTAAATTTGCGCTTGGAAACTTTTTAAAGTAAAAACTAAAATCGCAGTAAAATTAATTATCTAAGTAGCTAGTACTTTAAAAAGAAATACTGCCGTTCACTATAAGCCATACAAATACCTTCGCCGTTTTTTTAAACTAAAGATTAAGAGCTATGAAAGTTCATAAATTTTGTGTTTGATTTTCAACTGTGTACATGAAATTTATAGTTATTTTCTAACTTTCAGCTGGGCGCTGGGTGTTGAATATTAAAAAAAATACTTCATTCCGTTAACGCGTTATTCTAGTTACAATAAATAAAAGATCAAATGTGGTGTGTTATCATACAGATGGCTGCAAAGAGCGAGAAACAAGATCTCTACATTCCGGATAAAAAAGATATTCCGATGTTTATGTTAAGATGCTGTATGATATGATATGTAACATTTAACAACTGTGAGTATATTTCTTCATTTTCAGAAAAAAAAATTGCTGCATTTTAGGTAACAGAAATGCAAAGAATACACCTTTTTTGAGTTTGAAGTACCTCTCATGACGAGTTTGTTTTACTTTTGAGAACTTTTTACCCACTGTTGTTTTTTTTTATTTTCATATTAATACTGAAGTTTCGATCGTAACTCAGTCATACAATTATTAAGGAATTTAATCCTAATAAAAACGCCCAATTTTGGGTGAAGATGTACGAGTTTTTCATTCATCTCTGGAAACACCTTTTTGAGGTCCAAAGATAAATGCTTAAATATATGATGTTTCGCAAGTTGTTCTCCGTGGACTTTCAAGAAAACACTTTCAAATTTTCGAAGAATTTCCATACAAGAACTTGCAAGATACGTATGACCACCTCTGCTGATATGCTTTTTGAAAATATTCTGCACAAAGTTTCTTTTGCTTTTTTTCACCGTTTTCCTCAGCAATAACAGAAAATCTTTTTTTTTTTTCAGCAATGCATTTTTAGATTGTACATTTCTAGCTTTCAAATAATTGATTTTAGCTTTGGTTTTCCAATACGTAACTCAGAATTTATTTCGATCGTAACTCAGAATTTATTTTATTGAGCTTTTCTACATATTTTTAATGGTGCAATTTTCTTTCCTTGTTCTTCTATTTCGACTTTCAAGCTAAATGAAAAGAATCACTTTCAGCTAGTCGTCAGCAGACTGAACTTGCAAATCTGAACTTAATCTGGCATTCTTTGATATAAAATTCTGCATTACTTCTGACAAAAACTGCTGAGATTTTTTTTTTTTTCAGCACGTTATGAGCTTTCTTGCTTTGTGCTTGAAGCACAACAACCAAATAGATTAACGTGAGGAATCACACCTGTTTTCAGGCGAGGCGAGGATTGTAGCATATTAATTCACTTTTTTAATCTCTTTCAAAATCCTCATCAAAATGAGCACAGCATATTTTGGCGTTGTCAGCGTTAAATGCATCTTTTCGTCGACATGAGTTCATCCGGGTTTTTCTCAAACTGCCCTTTGGAATCCGATGAAAATTTAAGTTGGAATTTTTCCATCTTTTGCTGTTGACACAACACGCAACAGGGCATTCAGGCATATCCATTAATGCACAACGCACAAAAAGCTGCTTTGACCAAGTATATTAATAAAAAATATATATAAACTGACTATTAACTCACTGCAAAACTGTGTATCATTTGCAAAATACTGGACAAAAGTCGTTGAAATTTGGCATACTTTCTAGAAAGCACACGCACCTAAGGCAGGATGTCAGTCTCAACTTTGATCCATTGCTAACTCCGTTTGCACCTTTGACGTCACAAAACTCACCCCGCCTGAGGGTTTAGAACTACTAGCTTCGAAAACCTGCTCTCGGACCTACCTTCTATATTCTACTTACCTTGGCTCCAGCCCACCCGTAGACTCGCGCCTGCTGTCCGATCATCAAACACGCACAAACGTGTTGAACAAGTTAGTAAAATCATGCAATGCATTGATTATGATACGCTTTCCAACATACTAGAAATAATTACTCAAGGTATTACTCAAGTTATGAGGCTGTGGAATAAATCTCACTCCTGTGCTCTGACCTTTGATCCCATTTCGATGATATTCAACAGAACTGGTTCAGTATACCTCCGAAATAACATGATAAAGTTTTGTCGCAATCGAAGCAATTTTACGTAAGTTATGATGCATAAGGGAATAGATCCCGCCTCTGTGTCCGAACTGTGACGTACCTGCCAGTAGGACGCACACGACATAAAGGCAGATAGGAATCAGAATAAACGTCCGCGTAGCTCAATTGGTAGAGTGACTTATTCCGGAATGAGGGGATCCGGGTTCGAATCCTGGTGCGGATAGAAATGACGGAGGAATTTACTTCGTTATAATGGCGCCCGAACTATCCGGATGACCCGGCCGTTCAAAATCTCGCATTGGTGTGATGTTAGTTCCACACCGCGAGACAGGAAAAATCAGAGAACTCCTTCTCCAGCGCTTCGAAAAATAAAAATGTGTGATGTTGCATTCCACACAGCAGATTGACTGGGAGTTCTCAAGTGCACGTTCTACAGTGGATGGCTGCCTGCAACGATTCATGGTCACGGCTGACCCGTGGGCCATGCCCCCGGCCCTCTTTCGGGGGAGGGGAGATGTGACGTACCTGCCAGTAGGACGCACACGACATAAAGGCAGATAGGAATCAGAATAAAACGTCTGCGTAGCTCAGTTGGTAGAGCGACTTGTTCCGGAATAAGCGGCCTCGGGTTCGAATCCCGGCGTAGACCAAAAATGACGGAGGAATTTACTTCGTTATAGAACCTTTGACCCCATTTCGCCCATTTTCGATAGGATTCGTCCCCAGGAAGGTCCCTACAATTATGGCGCAAGGGCAATGTTTGGCCAAAGAGCGCAATGTGTTGCACGTAAATAAATGCATACTCTCGAATCACTCGTTTTATTTTACACTCAAAAAGATCTTGGCAGGCGAAAGATGCATAGCATAAATTATCTACAAAGACACCAGGGAACTCTCTCGTTTTTTTCTTTTGTTTTTTCCTTTTTTTTGTATTTTTTGGGGAGGATCAACGAATCCTGAAGGCTAAAGAGTCTCTGGTTTAAAGTCGCTGGTGAAAGGAACAGAGCATAGGCGCCGACTATAGGGGGGCAAGGTGAATCTTGCCCCTCCAATAATTTCACCGGGGGGGCAGTGCCCACCCAATATTTTTCATCCTGTTTAATTAAATAATCGCTTTAGCCTCATAAGGTAGAACAAGCTACACCTTATGAGGCCAAAGCGATTTATTTCCAAAAAATTAATAAATAAAATAATGAATAAAAACTGTTTTTCCATTATCTGCATTGCTCATTTGATAAGAAACTGGATTGCCCGTCCCGTAATCTGTTTGACATGTTCTCATGATATGTGGTAAATGTCTAAAACAATTATCAAAAGTAAAAAATAAAAATACAGAAACGTATAATATCTAGCGCCTTTATTTACTTTTCCGCTTCTTGTTTTTTGTTTGAGTAACCCAGTTAATTTCTCATATTTTTTACTAAACTGTGGAAACAAAATCTTTCTGGTTATTTTTATGAAATCACAGGCTGAATTTTATTTTTCGAAATATTAATATTCAGCAAAAGAATATTTCTGTTTCCTTGTTCATTTGCTGATGAACAATTACAGTTGCGTTTTAAAATATACGTCGGATCTCATAGTTTAATCCATGACTCACTCTGGACCAGCTCGGACGTTTAGCCAGAAGCCCTCGCTTCTGACTACTCAGTTCGCGAGGCCGCCTATTTAGGATCCCCAAAATTACCATAACGTGACATGAAGTAAAATTTTGGAGCAACTGCCACATGTTTTGAGAAATATGAATCCATCGGCATTATTCAGTGATACTGTACGGTCATTGAAAACTTTCTAATTTCGTTATGAAAGCCATTGTAATTGTAGGTTTTGGGTTGGGTTTTTTTGGTTGAAGGTTTAACGACCACCGTGAGCAACTCAATGGGCTATAAGCAGTCGCCCGTCCCTAATTTAGGGTCACTGGTTCCAGGGAAGGGAGAGAGCCAGCGCCGTAAGACAAACACAACATCCATGCCAGACCGGGATTCGAACCCGGACCCCTTACGGACGAATGATCAGAGGCCAGCGCCTTAGACCACTGCGCCACCGGGGCGGCTTGTGATTGCAGGCCATGCGGTAGCATAGGATTGTTTATATCAAGGATTCCGGCAATATTATCAGACTTTCCATTTAAAAAGGTCCAATTTTCCATTCGATTAAATGTTTCAACGAACATCAGTAAAGCTCCACTTTTTTTTCGGGGCTTAATTACCCTTATCATCAGTAAAGCTATAAGGAGTCCTTCATACCTAATTTAAAACCACAAGTTCTTAAAATGGGTATGAAGGAATGGGAATCTACACACTGCTGGCCACCCAAAATACAACACCAAGAAGGAAGCATCCGATTGGCCTGAAATTCGCAGCATGCGTCGCCCGCGAGAGGACATGCAAAAGATTAGCATTGCAGGGCATATGCAAATCATGTGCGCCCGGCAAGCCACCGAGAAGCACTATAAGAAGGGTGCACAGAAGGCGGGGTGTAAGTAGTGGAAGTGTGTTGTGCTGCCGGACCTGTGCGTGGGAGGCTTCCTGATGCCTCGTCGCAGAATACGGCAGTCCTTCCAGCACGTTTCGGAATTCGACAGAGGACGAATAGTGGCTTATCGCGACAGCGGTTTATCGTACCGAGACATCGGCGCCCGTGTGGGACGACATACTGCCACAGTGAAGCGAGTATGGATTCGGTGGGTGCAGGAGGGACGGACGGACCGACGTGAGCGATTGCCGCAGCCGCGGCACACCACCTAACGAGATGACCGGCATGTTGGGCGGCGGGCATTGACGGCTCGCACCGCCACATCACGTACGTTAGCGCAGGAATTAGGGTGTGTTGCGCAACAACCTGTGCAGCACGTACCGTTCGACGTCGTCTGCAGGAGCGGGGACTCGTCGCACGGTGCCCATTGCTCCGATTACCATTGACGTTACACCACCGGCGAGTGCGGCGGCAGTGGGCCGTTGAACGCCGCACCTGGACTACGGAATGGCACGACATTGTCTTCTCCGACGAATCCCGCTTCCGCCTGCAACACCACGATGGTCGGATCCACGTGTGGCGGCACCGCCGGCGAGAGACTGTATGACACCTGCATTATGCATCGCCATACCGGTCCGTCGCCTGGCGTTATGGTTTGGGGTGCAATTGGATATGACACCCGCACCCTCTGGTACGCATCGCCGGTACACTCAACAGCCACCGCACCATCTCCGACGTTTTGGAGCCTGTAGTCCTCCCTTACCTGCAGGACCTACCAGCGACCACGTTTCAACAGGACAATGCGCGCCCGCACGTGGCATGCATCGTGCAACAATTCTTCACGGCCCACCAGGTGTCACTGCTGCCGTGGCCCGCCTGTTCTCCCGATATGTCGCCCATCGAACAAGTCTGGTCGCTGATCGGCAACCGAGTGGGCCGGCAAGCACCACCCGCGGCTACGCCTGTTGAACTGTGGCAACGTGTGGAAGCAGCCTGGACCGACATACCCCAAGCCCACATCCAAAACCTCTTTCGTTCGATGCCGCGGCGTGTAGCGGCCGTTATTGTCAGCCATGGGCCACACGAACTATTGATGTCTGCGTGTTCCGCAAGTCGCACGGGCCTGTAAGCTCAATCGTTTAATCTTTGTGTCTGTTGTTATGTGTCCAGTAAATCTGGCTTTGCTATCTCGTGTCCTTCTTGGTGTTGCATTTTGGGTCGCCAGCAGTGTATATACGTATATATATTAGGCACCTTTAAAATACCTTCTGTATCAAAATAATCATGCTGAAATATTGAATGTTAAATTGTGAGCGACAGCCGAAAAGTCTCCGTTATTTTCACGACAGTCGTTTACTCGAGCTTGATGCTTTTCAAATCTGCACACGTCTGGATAAAATCTTTCGAAAATAAAATTTGATACTGCGCATTCGGATTGCTAATCAAATAAAATATTTTCCAGCTTGATTCATACAGTATACTTCACAATATGAGTGATTGGTACCCGTTTCAAAATAGAGCTGTTTGCGTTAATTCCATTTATTTATTCTCTTGTGATTAATTGATTTACAGGGGATTTCTCTTCGATTATTGTAAAAATATTACCTTAAATATTTCATCTGCTACTAAGCTGCTCAACATCGTAAAAGGAAGAGAAACTTGGGAATATGGCATGAGTGACAATATACGAAATACATATTTTTATCTCATATAACCCTTGGTGTGATTACCTTAATCATTTAAATCTCCTTGTTCGTGTTTCAGACAGTTTTTTTTCATTAGAGATTTTCTGTTACTTAAAATAAATAAATCCAACCCCAATTTTTATTGAGCATCCCATACTATTAAAGGAACAATTCTTGTATATTTGTATGTATGTAAATTTTATTTTGAAAACGGCTCTAACGATTTCGATGAAAGTGGTTACCCTACCGTTTTCTGGTACTAGAAATCGATTTAGCTTGATCTGGGCTTTGGAAAAATTATTTTAGTGGGTTAAATAACCATCCCGAGTTACCACGTTTTTAGTGTCATGGCGTCGTCCTATTAATGTCTCCCATGCTATGGTGAACTAGAATGACTGGTGCCGAAAGCGCGCTATACATCCCATGTTAAAAGATGTCACGGTTTTTAGAACACCGTTTGGTGGCGCTGTTCTACAATCGTCCCCTATTTTTCTTGTTGTCGTACGTTGCTGTGCTGTTGTTTATCTGTGTTAGGGTGGACTAGAATTCGTTCATTTTTTTTTATATAAAAGCGTTTAAAAGATAATGTTCTAGGACAGTAGAGGGCTTATTACTCAATAAAAAATGCGATCAACACATTCCAGAAAATGTTTTGTGCCAAATTGTCAAAGTGGTTACAAAAATGCCGCCAAAGCATCGTTATTTAAGACACCTGTTGATTTGCTTTTACTGTCTCAATGGGAGAAAAATATTTCGCGTTCTGATCGTAAGCTTGATAGCCATTGTTGTGTGAGTTGCACTTTGAAAAACAGTTTATAGAAAGAAACAGTTATTATAAAATGAATGGAGTTATTATAAATTTTTGCACAATTTTTACCATATATCAATGAGTACTATCCAGCTGTGAGGGAGCAAAGGCTGTAACAGAATATATATACCCTTACATTTTTCAATGCAACCCTGAGCATTTAATTTTATATGTCCCTGATTGGGCTTGTGATATATTTCTAATGAAATATAATTCAAAAACATCTTACCTGACAAAATTTGAACCTTGGTAAAAACTAGGCCTCTGTTTTTTAGCCTAATCTTTTCCTGAACCCATTCGAGCTTAGTGTGTGCCTGGACCCATGCCGTTATGAACTGGAGCCTGGGCTTATTTTCTAATATTAATGCATAAATAATGGAACAAAGGTAGTAAATTTCCAATAAAAATCATCTTTATCCGAGTAAAATCCCTAGACATTCTGGCAGAATATTCAAATGTTCTTACATTTCGTTTGAGTAATAAAAAAATTATGCTTAAGTAAAAAAAAATCTTAGAAAAAAAGAGGTAGAATATATAAATTAGATAACAAATGATTTGTTTTATATCAGAGTTTTTTTATAAATGCTAAAAAATGTTATGACTTTTGGTTTTCAACTCCAATGACTATTTGTTTTATCACATTGCTTGCATTTATAACAATATTTTCAAAACGTTTGTATTTTTTTGTGTTTCAATAGGGTTTTTTACGAGTAAATAATATGAACATGCTTTCTGGAAAACAATTCGTCGATTGAAGTTCCTAGGGCCGGTGGCGCAGTTATCTAAGCGATGGCTTCTGGTCATTCGTCCGAAAGGGGTCCGGGTTCGAATCCCAGAGGTATGGATGTTGCATTTTTCTTACGGCACTGGCTCTCTCCTTTCCCTGGAACCACTGGCCCTAAATTAAGGACGGGCGATTGCTTATGGCCCATTGAGTTGCTCACGGTGGTCGTTAAACCCTAATAACAAAAAAAAAAAAGTTGCTAGGCACTGGCAATATATTCAAATAAAAAAAAAACGCTAACGTTAACAATTTTCTTTTTTATTAGTAAAAAAAAGAGAGAGGTATATACATTCTATAACAGAAATAATATTTTCTTGTAGTATTCCTACACATTCTATCGTAAATTTTTTAACAACGATATTCATCAATGAGTCCTGGTTATTCTTTGTTATTTTAAATTGCTTGTATTATAACAATGTTTTCAAAACGTTATTTATTTATTTTATGGTCTTTTAATAGGTTTTTTTTCCTAAGTAGATGTAAGGTCCACCATAGTAGGTGTGCGAACTTGCGTTCTCGAGCAAGGTTCGTAGATTCGAGTTCTCGCAAAATTACAAAAGAACTATTAATAATTGTAAAAGTGTGAAAAATAATGCTTTACGTAAATAAAAGATAATATTCTGAAAATGGGATTTTCGGCAATCATCTTTAATTAAAAAATAAATAAATCTTGAGGACTGAAAACACCAGTGCTCCGTACATTTCTCTGTCAGAAGTAGGGTACTTTTGCTTTAGGGCGCCATCTAGCAGCAGGATCATGAGAGCGAAGCACAGAAATCCGTCGCTTTCGACACCAGTCATTCTAGTCCACCATACCCATGCTTAGAAATCTTATGACGTCACACTCTCGCGATTGAGATGTTGGCACGCGGTCACGCCATCTGCCTTACTACGTCACGCGTTGTGTGTGGATCCTATTAAAATTTTATGACGTCACACTCTCGCGACCATCTGTCTCACTACGTCACTCGTTGTGTGCGTATTACGCATATTTCTATTTTCTTCTCGAACAAAAAGTGAGTTTTGCCAGCTACTTGGAGTTGATGCGTAGTACAGTATAAACAGCGGAACGCCGATTTCGTGTGTTTTTCCCTTCAAAAGGTGTACTGTTAATGCAGCATTTTTTTTTGTTACATTTTTGAATAATCACTTGATGACGAGCGTATCCGCTGTGCTAAAATATGATTAGTTCATTTTTATTAATTACTATTAACAGAGTGTCACGTGGATGGTAAAAAAATATAAAAAATTATGGCTGATCAACCCCGTACGAAACGTGGACGTTTCAACTTTATTAAGAAGAATAAGAAGTATACGGCAACGTTGGAACAAGAACAAGCGGAAGAAGTAAATATGGAACAGCTTGGACATTCAATAGCCGATGGTTTCCGATCACTTTCCAGTTTCGAAACATATGACCTTCCATTGGAAGAAGATCAGCCTACAAAAAGACCATTCCGAGCAGCTAAGGCGAGGAGCATGGAAATAATGCCCGGCGTTATTATAACCCTCAATGAATCTATCGGAAGAAAACCTCGATCAAATACGGCGAATGAATAGACAGTGAATCGCAGCTGAATCATCCGAAGAAAGTAACCAGCGCTTGGAAGAACTACGAAGTCATTCATCACAGCGAATCGCAACCGAAACAGCGGATGAACGTGTTCAGCGACAGGAACACTTGCGAAAACGTGCAACTGAACGGCTAGCCAATGAAATCAATGAACGACGTAACCAGCGGTTGGAAGAACAACGACATCGTACATCACAGCGTATCGCAGGCGAAACCGTGGATAAACGTGTTAAGCGACCGGAAGACATGCGATAACGTGCAACTGAACGACTAGCCAACGAAACCAAAGAACGACGTGACCAGCGCTTGGAAGAACAACGCCGTCGGGATGCTAGACGCCGAAGAGCCTTGAAACAGAATCGATTGCCGACGTATAAGTGTGCTGTTAACGCCGATGTGACCTACCAAAGCTTGGGACCTTTCATCGTCGCGTGAATTCACTGCGGAGCTGTCCATTTCCCCGAAGAACGTGTATCCAACCACATTAACCGCGACTCCTTTGGAAACGTCTGCTTGCATGACCGAATTCAGCTGGAACCACCGCATGAAAGGATCCAAAATTTGAACGCATGCTTCGCTCTAGCTTCATTCAACGTGGACGACGATCGAATCATCAATAGCCATGGTATCTATAGCTTCATCGCTGGCTGACAAGTTTACCACAAAGTCAATATGGCAGCTCATCCGACTCAGAACACCAAAGGTGAATTCGAACGACCTCAATATGGCCAAATGTACTTCCTGGACTCCGATGATAGTGTTGCCAAGCGACTAGAACATCCTCTCATCCATGGAATCAGCCGAGCTCTAATGGAATTGCTGGAGAAAATTATTCGATGACAGAACGATTTCGCGCAATCCTTCATGATGATGCGAGAAATAGAAGAAGAAGTGAACCAGCGTGCAGCTGTAGAATGAATGGCGTGTTCGCATGTTCTGCTCCTGTTTACAATGCTAGTAGAAGGTGCCGACTACAGAAGATTCAACGTTCCTTTTTCCAATGAAGTATGTGTCGAACTCACGCTTAACGTCGATCAAAGCTTTCCGGATAATGAAATTGTGGTGCATCAACGAGGCAAAAAGATCGTCATTTTGAGGAATACCGACAAATACGTTGAGCCCTTCACCTACCCGCTGTTCTACCCAAAAGGAACGTTCGACTACTCTGTGGATCTGAAACTACGGACATCTTATGCGCGCCGTCAGTATCTCACGCGACTTGAATTGGCACGATACCGAATCGCTTTTCGACCCGGACTCGCCCAGCACATTAATCCAGAAACAGCTATAATGGATCCCGATTTCCGTCAAACTAACTTCAACGTCTTGCATTTTGGTCGTCGACTTTTCCAGCAGTATCTCGTCGATACTTACATTCGAGTGGAACGCGGCCGCGTCCAATGGATCAAGGCTAACAAAAAGAAGATTCTGGCCTATCAATACACCGGAGTTACCCGCTTTATCAACGAGCTCGCGGAAAAGAAGGATGCTGTTGTTGATGAGAAGATAATACTACCATCATCGTTCCCTGGCTCAACGCGATACCACGCCGAATACTTCGAAGACGCGCTGGCTATTGTTCAGCGTCTTGGATCGCCGGATTTCTTCATCACTATGACATGCAATCCCGATTGGCGAGAGATTAAAGAAGCGTCACGTATTGCCTTCGAAGATGAAACTACCTTACAACAGCTGACTCCAGACCGGCCTGACCTCGTCTCTAAAATTGCCAAGCTTAAATTCTATGCAATCATCAAAGAACTGGACAAGAATCACATCTTCGGAAACGTCGCCGCATACGTCTGCCCAATCGAATTCCAGAAGTGTGGCCTTCCACATATGCACCTGCTTCTGATCAAGAGTCCAGAAGACAAGATCCATAGCCCAGAAGAACTCGACGACCTGGTATCAGCTGAAATTATCGACAACGATGATCCAGAGTTGCGAGAACTGGTGCTGAAGTGGATGATTCATAATCCGTGCGGAGATCTGAATCCAGATGCGAGCTACATGGTCAACAAGAACGGACGCGTTAAGTGCCGCTTCGACTTCCCGAAACCTTTCCAAGAAGTTACATCTCTAGCGGATGATGAGAAATCAAAGTACCGACTTCGCTACGACTCCAAGTTGGACCAGCGCAATCCCGAATTTTCACATGACCATGTCGTGTACCGCAAATACATCAATGGTCAACGAGTAACAAGAGATAACCGTCACGTGGTTCCTTACAACGCTTATCTGCTGAATAGGTGCAAGTGTCATATCAACGTCGAGTACGTTGGAAGCATTCGTTCCGTAAAATATCTCTACAAGTACATCTATAAGGGCCATGATTGCGCATCCATCAAGATCGCGTGGAAAACCAAAGAAGACTAATTTACAATGAAGCAGACACTTACGTTGAAGCCCATGCATCACTCCACCGGAAGCATGCTGGAGACTATTCGGTAACGAGATCCATAAGAAGAGCCACGTCGTTCAACGTTTGGACACCCATCTGCCTGGCCAATACCGAAGCAGGAACATCGACCATGCCCTAGAAGATTTGGCATACATTGGACAGAAAGGCTCAACGTTAGAAGCCTACTTCCGGCACAACCGATCGCTAAAACATGAAGAAAACTGTCGCTTCAGTGGAAACCCACAAGAGGTTATTTACCACTACTATTGGCAGATGCCCGAACACTTCAAATGCGTCAGAAAATAAAGTGAATGGGTGCAGAGAACTCGCCGTCTACGTGTCATTGGCTGAATCCATAACGTCAATTTCGTCGCCCAGTCAGAACTATACCACTTACGACTACTGCTGTACCATGTCAAAAATGCAACAAGCTTCGAAGATCTCCTAATGGTTGACGGCCTCCAATATGCGACATACAAGCAAGCTTGCCTGGCTCGAGGACTCGCCTACGACGATCAACAATGGATAGAAGACCTACGAGAATCTGCCATTTCGAAGATACCTAGAACAATGAAAACACTGTTCACACAGATTCTGATTCTTGGATCACCCGAAAACCCGAAGCGCCTATGGGAAATGTTTAAAGAAGACTTGGCCAATGTCTTTATCTGAGAAGCAGGACGAACTGGCGGCTCAGTCTATAAGAAGCGATTAAACGCGCTTATTGATTCATCGCCTACAAGTTAAACACCGAAGCAACAGAAGGCAGTAATTTCCGTTATTGGGTACAACGATTTGCCATGGCCAATATTGATGCCTACGAGAATGAGCTCAACCAAGACGTTCTAAACACCGATGAGTCAGCTGCTCTAGGCGAACGCATGTACGGGCTTCTTAAAGGAAGGCAAATCGAAATTGTTGACACCATAGTACGTTCCCTTGATGACGCAAACCCTGGACACAGATGTTTCTTCATTGATGGACCTGGTGGCACCGGCAAGACCTTCGTCTACAAAACCCTGTATCACATCCTTCGTGGCCTAAATTACAACGTCAGGTGCATGGCCTTAACCGATATTGCTTTGATTCTGCTCCCAGGTGGACGAACTTTTTTATTTTGATTGGAGGTTTAACGACCACCGTGAGCAACTCAATGGGCTATAAGCAGTCGCCCGTCCCTAATTTAGGGTCACTGGTTCCAGGGAAGGGAGAGAGCCAGTGCCGTAAGACAAATACAACATCCATGCCTGACCGGGATTCGAACCCGGACCCCTTACGGACGAATGATCAGAGGCCAACGCCTTAGACCACTGCGCCACCGGGGCGGCGTGGACGAACTTCACACAAGACCTTTGGATTCAAGGTGCGGATCACGCCAGAATCAATTTCAAGCATAAAACCTGGATCAACCAAAGCCGCAAAACTCTCCCAAATTGAAGTTTTTCTAATGGATGAAGCGCCTATGCTACCAAAATACGGACTACATAACATGGATCAGCTGTTGCGTGCCATAGCAAATCCGAATTTGCCGTTTGGAGGAAAGATTGTGGTCCTGGGAGGAGATTTCCGTCAGTGTCTTCCCGTGCAGCCCCGAGCCAACAGAACTGAACTACTAGACTTATCGATCAAAAGAAGCATCCACTGGCGACAATTCAATTTCTTTTCGCTGGAGAAGAATATGCGCGTCGACCCACAAGAAAAAGAATTCCCAAATTATCTTTTGAAGCTTGGTAATGGACAACTGCCGATGAATGCCATGGGCGAAGTTGAAATACCGGAAGACATCCTTCTAATGGCAATCTTATCGATGAGGTCTTTGGAAATTGTCTCGCAAATGAAAACTATGAAGGAATGAAGGATAGAGCTATTCTCGCGCCATTGAACAAACACGTCAGTAACATCAACGCCGAGATCATTGAGCAGCTGCCTGGAGAGAACAAAGTATATCATAGCTATGATCCTGTCAAGGCCATCCAGAAGGAGCGCTACAATTCACGCAGGAGTTCCTCAACTCCTTCGACATTGCCGATTTGCTACCGCATGAGCTGAAACTGAAACAGAAACAGAATCATCATACTGCTGCGGAACTTGGTTGTCTCAGAAGGACTCTGCAATGGAACTAGGATTATCATAACCGAGCTCTGCAACAACATCATCAAGGTGAAGATCGTCACTGGAGAACAATCTGGCCAAGAAGTACACATTCCGCGAATTACGCTTGACTCAAACAAAAGTCAACTTGGATGTACAATGCAACGACATCAGTTTCCGGTAAAACCAGCGTTCGCTATGACCGTGCACAAAGCCCAAGGCCAAATCTTCTAGTTCGTTGGCGTCGATCTCCGGATATCCGTCTTCGTGCATGGAATGCTATACTGATGCGGAAATAAAGCAGATACAAACATAAAAGACTGGTTTGTAACTTGTTTCTCCGTGATCTTCATTTGACCAATGCGGAAAAAAGTAGATGCAACAGATAACTATTCGCTAGTTTGCATCTTGCTTCATTTCTTATCCCAACGTTCCTACTATTAGCATTATTCATTGAACAATCATGCGTGAGCAGACCTAATGGTACCAGACAACATTGCTTGGGCAGCGATCTTTTAAACAAATCACTTTCTAAGAAAAACTGAAGTATTTAATTCGCAGGATTTCAGTAAATTTCTGATTCTAAATATTTTTCGTATATTTTGTAGAGATTCTCATTCGCGACAAAGTTACATGTACAGTTGTTTTTTTCTAATGACTAGTGCATACCATAGATGGCGACATACGTTCTTTTGAATTGGGTGTGAGCTGAAAATTAAATAACTTCGGAAAATTTTTGAGTTACGTTGCTTTTGTTAATAAAAAGAGTAATCCGATAATTGACATTACTGTATGCAGAACACTATTATTAATAAAATTAACGACATTGTAAATTACATAGATATTGGCAATTCCACTAAACTTATAGCAAATGATTTTTAAAAAAATATTTTATTAACATAAAAATTTTTAATTGTTTTTCTTCATATTTTGAACAAAGTTGATGAAAACTGGAGCCAAATGAAAAGGTGTGAACAAAAACGTCTTAACGCAATCGGGGTCCCTGGGTTTGATAATTTTGGGGGCCTTTTCAACCTAACTTTTAAAATTCCAGAGTTTTGCAATTAGAAAAATGTGTTGCTTTAACAAACGATAATCTGTTGATAAAAGCCAACTAAGAAAAGAAATCAACAGAGAAATTTGTTTCTGAAGTTTAGCGTCAGTGCTAATCAATTTTTCGTCAGTGAAATCAATCAACAGAGAAATTTGTTTCTGAAATTTAGCGTCAGTGCTCAGTGTAGCGCATCAAAGTATCAATAAAAACCTATAAATTAAGAATATGAAAATATAATACATAGGTATGTTCATATTATGAACATACCATTGTATTCTTCATTTAAAACTTTTATTGGAAAATTTCGAGCTCTGACTTTTCTGTGTTATGTACTGCTTAATTTTAACCTACAATCTACAAAATAAAAAAAACACACAAAGAAATAAAATAAATAAACTTTGCCACCAATTCGGGGGCCCTCGGTGTGAAACTGTGTTCTGGAAACGTAAAACTCCTGACGGATTAAATAGGTTTAGTTATTCGAATGTTTTGACTTGTTGTAAGCACCAGTAGATGTCGCCGCATGAGATGATCTAAAAACCTTCCCCAACTGTCTGACACGATTTACCGTGAAATAACCAAGGAGGTTAGAAGAAGAGGAGGTGAAGGGACCCATTTTGAGTGAAGCCAAAACAGATCAGCTGTTTCTGTTCTCTCTCTCTGAGGTGGTGGGAGTATGCGCTGCGAGAGTTCGGGAACGTGACGTCACTTCTTGTGGCTTAAGCAGTTTTGCTTAGCGCATGCAAACCAAGGATGGAAAGAAGGAATATTTCGGACTTTTTATTTCTTAACATTAGGGTTTTGGTTATATTTTAAACATGGTTACTTGCGCATGGGCAGTAACATGGGCAGTAGGCAAGTAACCATGCGCACTATGCACTTCCGCTCAAAAAATCATTATTTTGTTCAATTTTTTAAAGAAATACAAACACATATTTTCCCATTTTTTCTGGAATTTTTTTATTATGGGAATTAATATTTCAGCCTCAATTTTTTTCATGCCTGTATGGGTAGAGTAAAGGTCCGATAAACCCGTTCAAAATCGCGATTTCCCCATAGAGATATACAGGTGATTCTCAGGTTGGGCGCATTGGCGTAGTCAGCTGATAAAAAGTGGCGTCACGCCAGAAGCACAGGGAGAGTGGCTGTTGCCACCTCCTCTTTCTTCTAACCTCCTTGGAAATAACGTCATTGTTAACATTATTATTGAAGTGGTTAGTAATTACTATATAATAAAAATCCGTAATAACAGAGTAAAAATTAATTTGCGATGTTTAGCTGTGTTCCTTTTCTTAAACATTTCGGAAAACGGAAACATTTGCTGCAACGGATAGAGTGCCGCCCCGGTGGCGCAGTGGTCTAAGGCGTTGGCCTCTGATCATTCGTCCGTAAGGGGTCCGGGTTCGAATCCCGGTCAGGCATGGATGTTGTGTTTGTCTTACGGCACTGGCTCTCTCCCTTCCCTGGAACCAGTGACCCTAAATTTTTTTTTTTTTTTTTTGATTGGAGGTTTAACGACCACCGTGAGCAACTCAATGGGCTATAAGCAGTCGCCCGTCCCTAATTTAGGGTCACTGGTTCCAGGGAAGGGAGAGAGCCAGTGCCGTAAGACAAACACAACATCCATGCCTCACCGGGATTCGAACCCGGACCCCTTACGGACGAATGATCAGAGGCCAACGCCTTAGACCACTGCGCCACCGGGGCGGCATGACCCTAAATTAGGGACGGGCGACTGCTTATAGCCCATTGAGTTGCTCACGGTGGTCGTTAAAACTCCAATAAAAAAAAACAAAAAAAAAACGGATAGAGTACGAATACCCAATAGATTCAAGTCTTTCAGCAATTTTCCGAGCTCTTCCTCTAATTCTAAATAACCAGAAATGAAACCATCTTTATCACCATTGTATTCCCTCAAAAATTTCTGGAAAACGTCTTTTAAAGAAACCTCCATAACCTTCAGAGAAATTTCGAAATCGCTAATGTGAGTCCCGTTCCACGTTGCACCATCTAATGGATACCTTATCGAATAGTTGTATATCATTTTTCGCCGGCGCAACTGACTAAATCTGTGACGTCAGCATGGTATCCAAACCTTGTGAACTTAGCATCTCCCAGAAAGTGGTGGGGTGCGGTGAGGTTGTGGCGAGCTATTGAGAAAGCACTGTAGAAAATTGTTATAATTAGTATATTATATACTGAATCGAAGTTGATATCGGATCCTTATTCTGAATTGTGTTGGTGTTATCGTTCGTACATACGTTATGTTCATGAGGTGCAGTGCAAGGTTGACAATAAAGACCATTTGTTCGTTAGTGTTTTCACGTCTTCTCTCTTCTGGCCGTTAGGTCGCGTAATTTAGCTCAGTGTGTAATTAAGAGTTATTTATGAACTAGCTACCCGAGGCTTAACAGTAGAACTTCCAGTGAGACATCTGATCGGCGAAGGTAATGCTTAAAAAGTGACATTTTAAACGAAAAACATTACAACTCCCAAAGAAATATCATATGGGGAATAAAAAGAGAAGGAAACAATGTATTATTTTCATCTGTTTTAATTCAAGCTCTAGATCGTTTTTTTCTTTGTTGTTGTTGTTGTTTTTGGGGGTTGGGGTGGGGAGGGGAAACTATCACCATGAGAAACTCTAAGCTCTAAGGGCTATGAGCAACAGCCCGTCCCAAACTTGGTTGTTACTGGCAGTGATGTAGTTCTAAATAAAAAAGTGACTTAGCGGTAAACGGACTAGGAAAGAAATACCCTCAAAGTTTTCAAACTCTGATTCGTTGTTTTCAGTATTACAGTAGAGTCTCGAAAACTCGGCACTCAATAACCCGGCAGTCCGGATAACTCGGCCAGACCCTGGCAGGGCGAAAAAACCCGCGTGCGTGCAGACCCGTTCAAGGTCATTGCCCGCGTGCGTGTGTCCCCCTCTTCCCTCATTCCTTTTTCTCGCCGGCGCGCGCTCAGCCGTTCAGTCTACCTGCAGCCTTTGCCAGGGTTAGTCGATTTCTTAATCGCATTGCGTAACTCGATGTGAGTGAGTGTACTGTATTGTTCAGAGCTGTTTCAAAGTTTGTGGGTGCTAGACAGTAGTACTCTGCGATAGCATCTTCCTTTAAAAGAAAACAAGTGAACTTGTCTATGGAGCAAAAGTTGGGGGCATTTGTGACGTACCTGCCAGCAGGACGCACATGACATAAAGGCAGATAGGAATCAGAATACATGTCTGCGTAGCTCAGTTGGTAGAGCGACTTGTTCCGGAATAAGCGTACTCGGGTTCGAATCCCGGCGTAGACCAAAAATGACGGAGAAATTCACTTCGTTATAATGGCGCCCGAACTACCCGGATGACCCGACCGTTCAAAATCTCGCATTGGTGTGATGTTATTTCCACACCGCGAGATAGGAAAAATCAGAGAATCCCTTCTCCAGTGCTTCGAAAAATAAATGTGTGTGACGTTGCATTCCACACACCAGATTGACTGGGAGTTCTCAAGTGCACGTTCTACAGTGGTTGTCTGCCTGCAGCGATTCATGGTCACGGCTGATCCGTGGCCCATGCCCCCGGCCCTCTTTCGGGGGGGAGATGTGACGTACCTGCCAGCAGGACGCACATGACATAAAGGCAGATAGGAATCAGAATACATGTCTGCGTAGCTCAGTTGGTAGAGCGACTTGTTCCGGAATAAGCGTACTCGGGTTCGAATCCCGGCGTAGACCAAAAATGACGGATAAATTCACTTCGTTATACATTAAAGAGACTGGATAAGGGAGAAAGTGTCAGTGCAGTGGCTAAGGACTTGGGAGTCGGCAAAAGTACGATTAGAGACTGGAAGAAGAAGCGAACGGAAATCGAGTCGTGGTGTGTTAAGAGAATGTGTACAGCAAACATTGAAAGAAAGGAAAAGTATGAATGAAAGTGAGTTTAATGAGGTAAATGAAGCACTTTACATTTGGTTTCGCCAAACAAGAGAGAAGGGCATCCCAATTAGTGGGCCAATCGTGCAAGAGAAGGCCTTGAAATTTTATCGAGCATTAAAAAAAGACAACGATCCTAAATTTGTCGCAAGCACTGGCTGGCTTGATCGCTGGAAGAAACGCTATGGAGTCCGGCAGCTTAGTATTTCTGGGGAAAAACTATCTGGGGACACGGAGGGTCTGTCTCAGTTTAAGGAAAACTTCCAGAAATTTATCGAAGTTGAAGGTTTGACCAGGGAGCAATAATTGTACAGTTGTGATGAAACAGGGTTAAATTATAAACTGTTACCAGCGAAAAGTCTTGCTTTCAAGGAAGAACAGTCAGCCCCAGGTTTTAAAAGGAGCAAGGAGAGGGTAACAATCCTAGCATGCCGTAATGCAACAGGTGACCACAAATTAAAACTTGGTCTCATAGGAAAATCAAAGAAACCACGTGCGTTTAAGCACATTGAAATTGATAAACTTTCCGTTTGGTACCGAAACCAGTCACATGCCTGGATGAGCTGTGCAATTTTCAAAGAATGGTTTCATGAAGTATTTGTTCCATCGGTTCAGCACTTTTTAAAATCTAAAAACCTGCCAAGGAAGGCTATTCTGATTTTGGACAACGCGTCTTCGCACCCAGACATTGAAGAATTAAAAAATGAGGACATACGAGCAATGTTTTTACCACCCAATGTCACAGCGCTAGGCCAGCCAATGGACCAAGGCGTTTTTGTTAGTCTCAAGGGAAGATACAGGCGCAAGCTGTTATCCTCCTTTCTTTCTGCAAACGATGATGGTCAAGGTATTATCCAGAACTTAAAGAAAATTAACCTATTGGATGTTGTTGGATGGGTGGCGGACGCCTGGAACGAGTTAGAGTCATTAACACTAGTCCTTTCGTGGCGAAAACTCCTTGATAACGAGGGAAATGAGTTCGTTGAACATGAAGATGTAGAAAATGTAAACTTACTCGACCTCCTGAAAAGAGTTCCTGGATGTGCAAAAGCCGATGAAAATGACGTCGAACAGTGGTTCCACAATGATACCGAGCAAGACATTATGTCCGATGCAGAAATTATTGCTGCTGTCACAGTTACAGAAGAAATGCCGGAAAATGATAAAGACGTTGACGTTGAGAACTCCGCCGTACAAGCCCCTAGAATATCACATAGTGGGGGACTAAAGGCTGTCGAAACTGCCCTTCAGTATTTTGAACAACAAGGTGCGTCGGTAATGGACTTACTGTTCCTTCGCCGTCTTCGTGATGAAGCAGCAAAACGCAGAGTGCAGTGCGGAAAACAACAAGACATTACGCATTTCTTTAACAAAAAGTAGCCAGTTTTTTCTTAGGTCTGTCTTACATATCAGGTAAATTACTGTACATTGTGTACATATTCATTAATTTTCATTTTCATGTAGTAAAGGCTCTATGCCTTCATAAAGTATGTACTTTTCCTTTGTTTAAGGGTATTTGGGCAGTTTATATTCTCTGTTGTATTCTCAAGCAACCAATACATACAAGTACAGTACAGTATACACTGTATTTTCTGAGAAAACACTCTTACTTATTCTTTTTAACCACATTCCCGATAACCCGGCATTTTCACAAACTCGGCCACCCTTCGGTCCACATTAGGCTGAGTTTTCAAGACTACTGTATTATTTTTTAAATTTTCATCACTACAATATCAGTTTATATTAAAACTATGTAATCTGAGCAATTTTAAATAACAGGAAGAATGTAACATGAGAGACATATTCTAAGATTATAAAATTTTTTGTTTAAATACGGCTCTGTATCGTTCTACACGATTTTAAATATGCATTGGGAATATTTGTGAACTGACAGCAGTGACGCAACCAGGAATTGCTGTTGGAGGGGTCTATATACGTATATATATGTAGTATACGTACATAATGTGTATACATATATATATATATATAGTGTACGCTTATAGTTTATGTAAGGTTGTGACGTACGTCGCTCTTAATTTCTTTGGGGCTTTGGGAAGAAGGCACTATGTAATTTTTTGAACATGTAAAATAATATTTTTGAATGTTTGATTTGTGACCTACATACGTCGCTCTTAAGCTACTTGGAGGGGGCTTAAGCCTCCAAATCCCACCCCGTGCCAAATGACTGACAGAGTAATATGAATTCAATATGACTAATGTGCCGTTTTTACTATGATTATATGGTACATCCATGTGGAAGATTTTTGTATTGCCCGTAAGGAGTCAGAGAATGAGCTCAGGGGATTACTTTTATTGGAGTTGGTACCAGTGGTGAGTTGTTTAACACAAATGTCCATCAGTACCGTTTTCTCTCTGAGCACTGAAATCTTAACCTCGGAGTAGCCACCTCCTACAAATTTATTTTGACTGTTTAGACAAAGGAGTACATATTCTCTTTGTGATAGAATCTTCTGATTTGTGAGACACCCTACTGCGTTATCCAACTATGTAGATCAATCTATACAGTATTTTTTGTTTGCTTGTTTCTGTGTTTAGCAACTACCATGGGCAACTCAAATGGCTAAAAGCAGTCGCCGCTCGCCGGTCCCTAATTTCGGGTCACTTGTTCCAGCGAAGAGACAGATCCAGCACCTTTGTGGTCATGCACACCACTCATGACTCATCCGGGGCTGGGGCTCAGTCTTAGATCGGAGGCCATTTCTGTATTATGAACATTCCGTTAAGATACGAGTATGTTTGCATGCAGAACACAGTTTTACCTACATATTTTTGCATACATGAACATTTTAAAAAGTTCCTGTGCCCACATTCTATTACCATGTAACCACGAAAAGTGCCGTAGCGCCGCTAAGGCACGCTAAGCCCCTTCTACATCACTGATTCCAGGAAGAGGAGAGAGCCGGTGGTGTGAGAAGTCATCTAGCGCTAGGACCCAGAAGCAGCGCAAACGACTTACCAGAAACCAGTGCCTCTGACCACTCAGCCACTGGGTCAGACAAGTTCGAGGTCAAGAGAACATTTTATTTGGGAATTTTCAGGAAATTTTCTACGAAAATAAATTAAATAAATGCGCAGTATAAACTATGTATTTACGATCTTGATTAACTTTAAAGAAAAATTCAGTGTTGGGGAGGGAGAGGGCAATCCTCCCTCTGAATCCGCTTATGTTTCTAATCCTGACCCAGTAATACGAGAAATCAGAAAAGCTAGCTTGCTGCAGTTAATCTGGATTTACAAAATTATTGCGTGGCCACACCAGTGGCTGAGTGGTCAGAGGCCAGGGCTTCTGGCTAACAGTCCGAGCTGAGGCTGGCTCGAATCCCCATAAGGTAGGTGTGCTGCTCCTCCTCCTCCCCCTTCCCGTCCATGGCGCTGGCTTCGTAAATTAGCTGGAACCAGTGACTTCAAATTAGAGACGGGTGACTCCTCACAGCCTTAGATTCTCATGGGGGTCTTTGAGCCCCGAAGCCAAGCCGTTGTCTTTCACATAGGCGCCAACGGTACAGTTAATGTTATGTTCTACGAAGCATTATTTTCTCAGTAGTTTACGGCAGGTGTTTTATTTCGTTAATAAATACGCATTCACACAGATAGACAGACACACGCACACACCTTTGTTAAAACTCGTTAATACGAGGGTGGATCGAAAAGTAACGCACACTATTATTTTTTTGGCAACAGTTTAATAAATAGGCCAAATAAAACAAAACGTATACACAGTGAAACTACATTTCTTAGCTATTTTTCAACATAAGAACCGAGACGTTCGAGACAATTATCCCAGCATGGTGCCAGTTTTAGTATACTTTGTTCATAAAAGTCCGTTTTCTGGGTGTATAGCCACCTGCGCACAATCATTTTGACTTCATCAGCCGAATCGAAGAGTTGGCCGCCCAGAAAATTTTTCAAGAGACCAAACAGACGAAAGTCGGAAGGAGTCAGGTCCTGACTGTACGGTGGGTGCTGGAGCACCCCCAGCCAAACTGCGCAATTTTGTCACGAACGTGTTGTGCAACATGTGGGCGAGCGTTGTCGTAAAGCAATTTGACATTTGCAGCGTCTCTGTTGGGTCTTTTGTCACGAAGTGTACGACGTAACTTTTTTAATGTGTTAGCATAGGTTTTGGCTTTCACAGTGGCCCCCGTTGCATGAAATTCCACCAGGAAAACGCCATGCATGTTCTAGAACACCGTCATGAGGACATTTTGTGCAGATTGGGTTACTCTGAATTGTTTTGGTGGCGGGGAGCCCGAATGTTTTCCGCATCACACTAGCCATCTTTGTTTCGGGATTGTAGTGGCACGCCCAAGACTCATCGCCCGTCACTATACCTGCCAGAAATTCATGTCCTTCTCCTGCGTAATACATCAAGTGGTCCAAGGATGTCATCATTATCTGCTCCTTCTGGTCGTCTGTCAAGTTCTTGAGCATCCATCACGCACTGACCTTGCGAAATTGCAATTTGTCAGGTACAATATCGTACGTTATACCGTACGAAATGTTGAACTTTTGTGCCAATGTGTGCAGATGGATCCGCCGGTCACTCAGAATTGCATTTTCAATGCCTCTCACATGGCAGGTGATGACGCGGTTACAGGTCGACCGTCGACCGGAACGTAGTGAATGGGTATGGTTGCCACGGCCCTCTGCAAAGAAACTGCACCATTTTGAGATGTTGTTGCAGTCCAGGCAATCACCACCGTACACTTCGAACATTTCTTTGGGAATTTTCGTCGGAGTTTTCCGTTTAGCCCACAAAAATCGAACCACACCACGTTGCTCTTCATTCGTAGACGACGTTAACAAATACGCAATCTTTATGCCATGGTTCACACTGTCTTGCCCCACGGCGACACCTGATGCAGCAAAACTGGTCTATAGCGTGATATTCAAACTCGTTGTCTGCCAAACTGCAAACGGCTACTTGCAACCTGCAAAGAAAAAAATTGCTGTGCGTTACTTTTCGATCCTCCCTAGTAAAATTAAATAAAATGCAAATTGTGTACGTGTTCAGGAACGGCGTTTTTGCGTTCTCGTAGCGAATATTTGTGTTTCATCAAATGAGATGCAGTGAAAACAGTATTCATTACAAAAGAAAACTGTAGTCGTGCTTCCTCAAATGAGATGTAGTGAAAATGAAAATCGCAACAAAAGGAAACTACAACCGAAATGCGCTTTCAAAATTGGCAACACATTAACTCAAATGATGTGACACTCAGTTTTCTATGTTTTCGTGAGAATCTATTTCTGACGGTATCAAAACGAACGTGCCCTTCAAGCCAATTATGTACATGTATATTCAGTTCGTACGTGAATACATCCGGAAAGTCTCTTTAAGGACTTTCAAAATTTATCACGGATTTCTTCAGGCCTTCATTCAAAAAAACCTTCATTTCGGTGTTTTTTTTTTTTTTTGATTGGAGGTTTAACGACCACCGTGAGCAACTCAATGGGCTATAAGCAGTCGCCCGTCCCTAATTTAGGGTCACTAGTTCCAGGGAAGGGAGAGAGCCAGTGCCGTAAGACAAACACAACATCCATGCCTCACCGGGATTCGAACCCGGACCCCTTACGGACGAATGATCAAAGGCCAGCGCCTTAGACCACTGCGCCACCGGGGCGGCTCATTTCGGTGTACCTAAGCTACTAGGAAAATAAAATGCAAAAATCCATTAACAGAAGGATAAACGTATAATGCGTACAAAGCACGTATAATGCGTCTTTAACCATCTCACTTAAGAACGACTTCTTACGGAAGACGCATAATTGAAAATCTTTGCTACCGGTTCTTGATAAGTAAAAACTGGACAAACGTTATAAACTTACCAACATAAGACTGCCTGGACAAAAACTGACTTACAAAAGAGTTGGCCGCGATACGTACATCAGGGCCGGCTTTCGGCATATGCGAGCAAGGCGGCTACCTAGGACCGCCAATTCTAGGGGCCGCGGATTTTAATCATATATCGATTTTCTGTCACCATCCTCAATTTTTAATCTGTATTATCTTTAAAAAAATCACTAAAAAGATAAACAGTCGAAGTACGTCTTTCCTTTTGTCCCACTTTTTTTAGGGGGTGGGGGAGATGCAGCTAAGTGAATCTATATAAAAACAGCTGTTCCCCTTCTTTATGCTTTGCAGTGCAGTTTAGTTTCTTTTCCGCAGGCAATTTACATAGAAAACGCTAATAACAAAGGAGGAATGTACAGTAAACAAAACGCCAGACAAAAGTTTTCGGGTTTGAGTAAAAAGCAGAACGCCGCCCCGGTGGCGCAGTGGTCTAAGGCGCTGGCCTTTGATCATTCGTCCGTAAGGGGTCCGGGTTCGAATCCCGGTCTGGTATGGATGTTGTGTTTGTCTTACGGCACTGGCTCTCTCCCTTCCCTGGAACCAGTGACCCTAAATTAGGGACGGGCGACTGCTTATAGCCCATTGAGTTGCTCACGGTGGTCGTTAAACCTCCAATCAAAAAAAAAAAAAAAAAAAAAGCAGAACGTCAGAGATTTGCTAATTTAACCGGATTACAGCTCCCACACTTTTTAACCGGATTACAGCTCCCACACTTTTGACTACAGTAAATTGTTTGACTAATGTAAATAATCTAAATGAGTTCTGTTCCTTATGAGAAGATGAGGGCTACAGAATTAGGGAAATTACAATGGGTACCGGTGGGCCAATTATCATGTTATTCAGATAATATGAGCTTGCTATATGACCGTGATTGATCTGTGTGAAATCCCCTCTTTTTTTATTCTTTCTAATTCGGGCATTGTGTCCTATTTCAGAGTTTAAGAATCACGACGAGCAACTCTGCAGACCATAAGCAGTCACCAGTCCCTAATTTAGTGCCACTAGTTACAGGGAGGGAACGGAGACAGCACTATCAGATAGGTGCACCCACCACCCATGCCTCATCCCGTCTCCGACGATTGGTCAGAAGACAGTGTCTCAGACCATTTGACCACAGGGGCGGCACCTTTTTTACTGGGACGGATTGACACAGTTACAGGAATCTACAACCTTGAAGAATAATTCTCCGACAATGATTCTTCCCAGGTGATGCACTTGAGTTCGAAAGATCATCTAATTTCATGCAGTAATTTTGATGTGTGTAATTATGTGGTACATCTACCTGTTATTTTCCTCCAACATATTAGCATTATCTCTAGACCAAATAAAACAATGAGCATATACACTGACTATTTTTTTTTTTTTTGTTGCGGGCTTTAACAACCACCATGAGCAACTCGAAGGTCTAGAAGCAGTAGCCTACCCTTAAATTTGGACTATTGGTTCCCGGGAAAGGAGACAGCCAGCGCCATAAGACAAAGACGCCACTCATGCCTCACTCGGACTCGAGCCCTGATTCAGCTTGAACGACTAACTAGAAACCTACGCTCACTCAACCACTGGAAAGGGAGCGGCGGCTCATTGACGAACTGTGATTTTGTTTACTAGTCTATGGTAGCTGTGGTTGTTCCTCGGTCAAAGTTATGCAAATAATTAATTACTTTGTCGGATTTTTCAAGAATATTTTTCAGACAAAGTTTACGGAAACAAAATTGTGACGAAGGTATGAATCAAATTCCGTGGGAAACTCCGTAAACCATCACTGGAATTTATTTAAGAACTTTTTTCTTTCTGAAACTACGAAGTCAACATATAAGATAAGCGCAGTTTGGTTTCCCAATTTGGAGAGGGAAGGGAATCCCAGCTGAAAGGTGGTGTTAACCAAATCCGCGTACTTCACCTTTCGCGATTCCGTACCGTTATTTTGATGCCAGCTTTTACATTTAAAATACATTGAGATCACGTGGTAAGAAGCTAGAGCGGCAGAATATTTCGTATCGTAAATATTGTCGAGTGTCGACGTGAGTCTTGCTGTCAGCTGTCACTTAACTGATAAGGTAGAAAGAAATTTAGGGTTCGCTCCAGCTGTGGTATGAAATTTGCTGTGTCCGAAACTGCTAAATCATTAGGCAATCAATAATCATTCGCTGTTACAGATTTTTTATTGCGAAAATTGTATACAAACACAAATTACAGCGTAATTTTTCCCGACATTTTTAGCTACAGGCTTGTCCGTTTCTGGTGGAATCATGATAAAATCTAAAATTGTTGAATGTGTACCTAACTTCTCGGAGGGTCAAAATAAAGATGTAAGTGTTTAAGTTTTTTATTTAGACTATATGAAATTTTGAGCTTTATTTGAAATTATGATATTGATCATGAGCAGTTAAACGTTTCTGAAGTACTTACTGCAAATGTACAGATTTTGGGTTGAATAAATTGTTTATCTTTTCATTCAGGTATTTCATCTGTTTCGTAAGTATGCCGCAGGCAATGTGGCGGCTCTGTGCCAAATTGATTCTGAAGCACTTATCCCCAAAACGAGTTGTTCTTCCGATTTGCGGACTCAATGGAAACACCGGGATTTATTCCAGAAGGGGGCAAAACTTTTTTTTTGCCTAATGTATGTCGAGGGGGAGCCTATCTTAAATAGTTGCGGGGAAGGAGGGATTCCTAGCTTGCTCTGTGTTGCAGGCATCCATGCATGGTCACAGCAAAAATTCATGTGTGTGTTTATACACTCTGTATGACCACTGTATGTGTATGAAGTGCAGATGGAAAATTGGGGAAACATTACCTGGTCTGAAGAATTGCTGTTTCAAGTTGTTGGGAGGAGCAGGATATCTCAAAAACTGCACAAGGCCATGGAACCATCTGCCCAGGAGTCTGGTGCAGAATGAAGTTATAATGTTATGAGGAGTGTTTTCTGTTACATACATTGAATTCCTTGATGTCAATGGAGCAACATTTGAATGTCTTCAATCAGGTGCAAAGCAGATTTTCATGGCAGTCATGTAGCCAGCTGTAGGTTTCTTTCTGTAGGATAATGCTCCAGGTCTCGTGGCTAGGATTGTTGAGTAGTGCTTTGAAAACCATGACAGTGGCTTAAGCATAGTGTAGCCAGGGATTTATACACACACTTCCAAATTTCCTTGGGACCCCCTTCCCCACCCCTAGCCACCTTAGTGATGCAGTGGTAAATTGTTAGCTTCTGACCATTTGTCCTAGATGGGTATATGTTCAAATCCTGAGTGAGGCATGGATGATGTTTGTCTTATGGCACTGGCTCTCTCCCCTCCCAGGAACCAAACCAGTGGTCATAAATTAGGGACAAGTGATAATTAGCCCATCGAGTTGCTCACAGTGACTGTTAAACCCCCAAACAAATACACATCCACTATAAAAAAAATTGCAACACACATGCACATATGTATATATCAGGTGTGATTGTGTTCCAAAATTTCAGAAAATTTGATGCAATCCGTTCCAAAAATTTGTACTCCCATAGTCCAGGGGGAAAAAATTAAAATTCTGCCGCTATTTTTTAAAAAAGAAACATACAAAATGCAAAAATTTAAAAAGTGAGCCAAAAGCTGATCGTTGTGTTTTGCAACGAAAGTTAGAGAAATTGGACTGCGTTGCATATTTAGAAAGCTTATGCATTTGAACTCAAGTAATTTATTCTGTATTTGAAATGGTGCTTTTAAAAATGTTAAATGATTTTGAATATTTCTTAGAATAAACTTAATTGTGTTGGCATATTAAGAATTTCCAACTTTTCAATTTTTGTGTTGCTTAACATTGGCATTTAGCTGTGTTTCTTTTCATGAGAAGTAGTCTAAATTAAAGCCATTATGATATGAAAAGTATTTATATTTTATTTTATTATTGATTTTTATTTTCATTAAATGTGTTGACTTACTAATTTTCTTGAATAGCTTATAGCTTAAAAGTTATGCTGAATTTTGTTACGATATGTCCGATAAAAAGAAGACTTAAGAACTCTGTGATAAAATAATTGGGTTATGTGTAGAACACCAATGTTCTTGTAAAAACTGTCTTGCACGTTATTTCAGAAAATTTGTCATCAGGTTCAGAAAATTTCATCAGGACCCTCAATCACCCCTGGTAGAGAGAGAGAGAGTGTGCTTACTTTTTTTTCTTGAGAAAAATTGCCAGAACTCTTAAACATAAATTGCTGAAGAAGGGGAAAGGTTGACCTGATAAAAAGCAAATTATTTCTTAAACATTTTTTTTCAGCCATATTACTCTTGCATGGTACAAAATGTAAAACCATTATTTACATGCTCATATTATGCAGTGAAACCTGGCTATAATGATATTGCCTATAACGATAAACCTGTCCATAATATTTTCGGCAGTCCTGGCAGATTTCGTATAATACTAATGCATTTCAAACTTGTCTGTGATGATTATTTGTTTTTGAGTCAACCTGTATATGGTGATAATTTTGCACTTTTCAAACTTTTGCTGTGTGTTGTATCAAAGACTTTTCAATGTAATAGAGGCTTTGACAATCCATTTATGCTGGAGAATATTGTTCTATAAATATAGAGGATTATTTCAATGAAAAGTTATTAGTGTTTAGTGGGAGCACCGATGAGGATATAATAGCGGAACTGAAACAAAATGATGATGAAAGCAGAAAGTAAGAGGCAGAGTGTTCAACAGAAGCATCATCCAACTTAACAGCTGTAGATGCTGTTAAATTAATTGAAACATTGCAGAATTTTCATTCCTTTGCTACCGAATGTCTCGGACGTATATCTGAATTCACTAGATTGTTTGAAAAAGATATGTATGGCAGCTGTATTCTTTGCAAAAACCAATATCCAATTACTTTGCTTGTTAAAGGCTAAATTTTTCGTAGTTCATATTTAATGATGCAAATTTTGTTATATGTGCATATAACTTGATCATACAGTGTGTTTTGTTTCTGTTTCTATGTATTAAGTGTTTTTTATTTTTGAATTAAAAACAATTCCCTATTTTATTTTTAGCATTGTACACATGAATTTTTAGTTAATAGAAATGTAGTTAAAATACACGTGTTACATTTTTGAACTAGAATTATATTCTTATTATTTATGTTCATTTGCATTCCTAATCTTTAATATAATTTAAGTTTAATATGATATTAATAAAAATAATGTTACACCCATATTAAATAACTTCCATTATAGAGTATGTCAGGTTCAAACTTGTCTATAACGATAAACTGTGTACAACAATATTTTTTCCCCAGTCCCTGCAATATTGTTATAGTATTATAAAACTGATTGTCTGTGTATTATAAAACTGTTTATTCCATAACAGTTTTATAATACATAGCCAATACTGAAATCAAAATCTCTATAAAGATTACCCACAAGAGAGAGTTAAATTTGTGATAAGGATTACATTATACTGGGGAACAGAAAAGTACTACAGTTTGATCCTGAAATGCTTTCCAAATTTTGTTCAGCTCTTGAGATGTAGCTACCATTCTTGTCCACTCCATGCTTTTCGAATCCACTGCCGAATGGTATCTTCAAAGGAGTTACAATAGGTCGTATTTTGTAGGATCAAACTGTGTTAGCAGGGGTTCAACAGTTTTTATGAATTTAACAATGGGGTTGTTGCTGTGATTGAAAGAAGACCTAACTGGGGTGATTATCAAATTCGTCTGAGAAAATCCCCTTTCACACTCGGTTGAAGATATAGAAATGGTTTGCAAAGTTCACTTCAGCTGTAAAAGTTAGGGTTTTTTTTTCCTTGAAGTTGTAGGTATTCTCTAAAACATGACTCTTTCATTAAGTTGAAATCTCTTATACATAACTTCCTGATTTCTTGTTCACATTGTAGTACATCTTTTATATGTAATGTATCTCTGTGAACCTTTGTACAGCGATACATTATGTACAGCCTGGGCCAGTGCAAGGGTGCCTGATGCCCTAAGCATGCCGTCTATCTGCCTTGTGCCCAAAATTTTATGCTACTCATTTGTGTGGTTAAACGTATTGCATTTATTGAACTGTGCCAAGATGCAAAAATACAATGTAAACTAAATAGAAAGAAAATAATGAAAACTACATCTATTTACTTACTGGTCTGCCCAATGTAAATTTAAATTAAATTAAAATTTCATTTTGCATGCTTTATATTTCGCAAAATTACCAACAAGCATATCTTCAAATCAGTGTCTTGAGCAATTTCTTTTTGGATCCATAATGTTTGTAACCCAATAAGGTTCTTCCATGAATCACTCAAAAGAAAAAAGTAAGTATATAGTGTCCTCTCACTGTTGCCTCTGGCCTCATTAGGAAATATCTTACTTTGATTGGAGTATCTAAAGCTCATTATGGGATCACATAGTCCACAGAAATATGTGGGATGGGGCCTGACCTTTAGGCTTGGTTCAGCATTGCCACTATTTGTGATAGAAGTGGAGTACCTTGTTTTTACTTTTATTGATTTTTTTTTTTTGATTGGAGGTTTAACGACCACCGTGATCAACTCAATGGGCTATAAGCAGTCGCCCGTCCCTAATTTAGGGTCACTGGTTCCAGGGAAGGGAGAGAGCCAGTGCCGTAAGACAAACACAACATCCATGCCAGACCGGGATTCGAACCCGGACCCCTTACGGACGAATGATCAGAGGCCAGCGCCTTAGACCACTGCGCCACCGGGGCGGCTTATTGATTTTATTATTAGTTTTTCTCATCCATTACCGCATTCAATTTTATCAACTCCAAATCTTAACCCCACCCCCATTTCAGTGCCCTCGGCAACCGCCTAGTCTGCCTTGTGGTTAAACCCTCCCTGTGTATAAGAAAATAACTTTTTCTTGTACAATTTCGAAAAACTCAAGCACATGGGGTTAACTCCTACCTTCTATCTGCCTCACAAGGTACAGTATTTTAATTTAATAATTATTCCAAAACTCAAAACCAAAACCAAAACTTTTGTATTAAAAAAAAAAGGTGCAGGAATGCTGTACTGACGTGTTCCACCAGGAAAAAAAGCCCTCTGTGTATATACAGTGCTTGAAAAATATCTGAAAAGTTACATGCCCAGCTGGGCATGTGCAGAAATTATTTACCTGCCTGGGTAGTAAAAGCTAGATGCTCAGAAAATTTTATCTTTTAAGATAACAAATCAGAATCCTCATTGTTTTAAGTTAAAAAAATATGAACTTTTTTTTACATGTTTTGCATTTTTGTTTTAAGGGTCTGTATTTAAAATGTTCAATGCATAAAAGCATGTATCTCAAGTTTTAAGATGATGCTAAAATTGGTATGATATTGTAAGTTGTGATGAAATTGGTATTTGAAAAATTTAGTGATTCTGCCATGTTCTTTTCGTTAAAGTTTTCGTCCTTTGTCACTAAACACCGGAGGCTAGTTTCATCAGAAGCATGAATCCCATCGCTGACTATAAACAACATTTAGAGCTAAATTACATATGGTTCCAGTATCTGGACCTAGATCGTAATGTAGTTAAAGAAATACGTATAATGGACGCTCCCTATCTTCTGATTCAAGGCTTCTTGAATTGGAAGAGGAACTACAAAGGATCAAGTGGGACATCGTGGGGCTAAGTGAGGTAAGGAGAAAAGGAAGAAGATCTCATCGAACTGAAAAGTGGACATCTCTTCTAGTATCGTGGGACTGATACTGGCAGAACTAGTGGTGTTGGATTTATAATAAACAAGAAACTGAAGGATAAAGTTGTAGAAGTTGAAAGTTCCTCTGACAGAGCTGCACGACTCGTTATCCAACTCTCGAAAAGATACCAGGCTCAGATTATTCAAACTTATGCACCCACCACAAGTCATCCTGAAGAAGAAATTGAAGAATTTTATGAGGAAATTCGTGATCTAAATAATAAAGGTAAGCAGCACTTGAAAATAATTATGGGAGATTTCAATGCAAAAATAGGGCAACGGCAACAGAATGAAACTTCAGTAGGTAAATTTGGTCACGGCAACAGAAACCAGCGTGGAAATACTCTCGTTGAGTTTGCAGAGGCAGAAGGGTTTTTCATCTTGAACTCCTTCTTCAAGAAAAAGCCACACAGGAAATGGACATGGAGACATCCAAATGGGACGACAAGTGAAATTGATTTTATTATGTGTAACAAAAAATTCGTCATAGAAGACTGCAGTGTGCTAAACAAGTTCAACACAGGTAGTGACCATAGATTGGTGAGATGAAAGATGCACCTCAACACTAAACTTGAACGTGGCAAGCTCATAAGACAAACAAAATTTATTGACATAACCAACCTTAAAAAACACCATAATACCTTCAAGTTGGAACTGAAGAACAGGTTCTCTGCTTTAGAAGGCCTAAAATCGGAAGAAGTGAACATCTCTGAAGTTAACAGAAAAGTAACCAAAGCTCTTATGGAAACAGCAACAAAATTAGCTGGGTCTAAGAACAAGTTGCATGTAAACAAATTATCAGGAAAAACGAAAATGTTGATGCAAAAAGAAGAGAGATGAGGACAACTAAAGAAGATGTGACTTCCAAAGTGGAATATATAGAGCTATGCAAGACAGTAAGAAAAAGTATCACTGAAGACGTAAGAAAATTCAACTGTGAACTAGTGAGGAAAGCAATTGAAAACAACCAAAGCCTAAAGATAGCAAAGGGACATCTCAGTAATTGAAGAAAACAGATTATGGCACTGAGAAAAGAAGATGGTTCTGTAACAAGAAATAGAGGTGAAATTTTGACAAGAGTGAAAGATTTCGACTCCAAATTATATTAAAGGGATGATACATGCACTCCAGACATCATGAAAGATACCAGTACCAGAGTTCCTCCAGTCCTTCCAGCAGAAGTTGCACATGCAATCAAGAACATGAAGCGGGGAAAAGCTCCAGGAGAAGATGGAATTACTGTAGACATCATACAAGAAGCAAGTGGAGAAATCGAAACAGTACTCGCCCAAATTTTCACTCGATGCCTTAATGAAGGAAAGATTCCTGAGGATTGGAACACCGCTACAATGATCCTGCTACATAAGAAAGGTGACATTGAGGATCTCGGAAACTACAGACCTATCGGTTTCCTATCAGTAGTTTATAAAATCTTCACTAAAGTTCTTTCACACCGCTTGAAGGTAACACTGGACATGGCTCAACCGAGAGAACAAGCTGGATTCAGGAGTGGCTACAGCACAATAGATCATATCCACGTACTGAGAGAACTAATTGAAAGAGCGAGGGAATATGAACTTCCATTGTGCATGGCTTTTATCGATTATGAAAAAGCCTTTGATTCGGTGAAACCATCAGCAGTTACAATGGCTCTGAAAACCTGCGGTATTGAAGATGCATACATTAATATTATTAATAACATCTATGAAAATGCAAGTGCAAAGATTAGGCTGTTTGAAAATACAACACACGTAAAAATTGGAAAGGGAGTGAGACAAGGTGACACCATATCTCCGAAGCTCTTTAATGCCACATTGGAGGGTGTTTTTCAGTCGCTGAGCTGGGAAAACAAGGGGATAAAGATTAATGGCGATTATCTAACCCACCTTCGTTTTGCTGATGACGTAGTCATTTTTGCAACTACCCCATTAGAGCTGCAGAGTATGATCCAGGAACTTGCTGACAAGAGTAAAGAAGTGGGATTAAAGATGAACTTTCAGAAGACAAAAGTGATGTTCAATGCTTTTACAAGAAATGAAGATTTATCGATTGATGGAGAAAAGCTGGAGATAACAGACACGTACGTTTATCTTGGACAGCAGATATCAAGTGAGGGTCACATTGATGAAGAAATTAATCGCCGTACAAAACTTGCTTGGAGAGCTTTTGGAAGAAACAGCATAATTTTCAAGAGCAATATGCCATTATGTCTTAAAAGAAAAGTGTTTGATCAATGCATCCTTCCAGTGCTTACGTATGGTGCAGAGACGTGGACCTTAACTAAAAGAGACAAAGGCTGCAGACAACTCAAAGCAGCATGGAGAGGTGCATGCTTGGTGTAACCAGGAGAGATAAGAAGAGGAACTCGTGGATCCGAAAAATGACAAGAGTGGAAGACATCATGATCAGAGTTAAATCCCTGAAATGGCAATGGGCTGGACATACTGCCAGAAGGACAGATCATCGATGGACAGCCGAAATTTTAGATTGGATTCCAAGGGACAGGAAAAGACCCAGAAGAAGACCACATGGGAGATGGGTGGATGAAATTCGAAAGTATGCAGGGGTGACATGGAGGAGACTGGCACAAGACAGACCATTGTGGAGGAAACTTGGGGAGACCTTCGTCCAGCAGTGGATTGATAATGGTTGACAATGATGATGATGATGATATATAGTAATGAATTCAACCACAGAAATCATATTACATTTGTTTGCAAGCTAGTTTTTTTTTAAGTTAAGTGATATATATATATATATATATATATATTATACACAGAGTAGCAGAATGTAGATGTACGTACATGCGAACGCTGTACGCGGATAGTTTCCAAATTATTAGCAGATTTTGCAGGTACTTTTTGCTTGTAGATTAAAAAAATAAAAGTGTTATCTACAGCAATTAAAACACTTACTCAAGGCTTTACTCAGATTAATACACTTAACTGTATTTTAACTTGAAGAACTGACACTTATTTTTCACTTCTGAGTTCCTATGTTTTTGCAGACATTTCTGGCTTCATTTTATCAAGGTCTGTTATCAGATCATTAATTCGCTATCCTTCCTCCTTCAAGCATCACATCAAATTATTGTGCGATCTGACCAACGCGTGCAATGGTATCTTGATCTGCAGCCCGTCCGAAGGCCAAACATCCACTCCCGCTGCCGTTTGGCTGGTTGCCAACGCTATTCGCCACGCGCGGTTTCCCAGTGGCAAATTACGAGCCGTGCACCCATATTTAAAAATTATTTTCTCAGTGCGCACACGAAAGCCCAAGGGTTTTTTTTCTTCATTTGTTAGACTAAAATTTTCTTTAAAAACAAAAAACAATTGCAATCTTCTAAGTGCTGTACTACATTGCTTTTTTACGTTTTGAAAAAGGCTCTCCCATTGCACGTAACTCAAAAACTAAAGAAGATAGAAATTCGTGCAATGCACCAATCGATTCCTTGGGGGAAGTTACGAAGGAGTGGTGATTTTGGTACTTTTTTTGTCCAAACAATGAAGATATTCGCGTTTTTACGCGATTAAGGCCTGCCATGCACCAGAATTCGAAAATTAATATCTTCTAATCTACGGGAAATAAAAAAATGAAACTTTCAGGATTTTCATATCTTGGGGTGATCTATTCATGAAAAAAAAAAAAAATCGTAAGAATCTGAGATGGTGTGGTGGATAGCATCTAACGATTTGGCGTGGAATGACCCTGTATAGAAATTGTATCAAAGCTTTCGTTTATACAGAAAGAATTTATATGTTATTGCCAGTTGTTAAATTAAAATAATTTCACTACATATTTTTAAGTCTTCTGTTTTTGAATTGGGGTCACGGGTGGCCTAGTGGTCAACGTTTGTGACTGCCATGGAGAAGACCTCAGGTTTGATCCCAGGCAGGTACAAACGCTCGAACCACTAAATATCCGCCATCCAGCCACGGGTACTGACCTTCCCGGTAGTAAATAAGGGCGTCTTCCTCCCCCTTTTTACCTCGCTTCCGTGTCACTATCTAATCGGGCACTCTAGCCCAAATCTCCTAGCTTCTTATTTCTAAAGGTTAAGACCTGCAGTCAAGACACTCCCTTCCTAAAATCCTCTACATATGATTGGATCTGATCTGTTTTTGAATTAAATTGTTGAAAATGCAATTTATAATTTTTGAAGGTTCATTTAGTGGAACTGTTTTTCTGGATATAAAAGCTTTCTTTAATTAGTCTCTTGTTTTTATGAGGTTCATAATCCAATATTTTAATATTTTGCCATAAAGGTCCATTTCACACACATTCAATTGTAATATACATATGTTGTCCTCTTTGGAATCTGTAATGATCTGATAATTATTAATCATTTTATTAATTGTTCTTTAAATCATCTTATTACACTATTATTGTGGTTAGCTCTTCGCGAGTTTGCAGCAAGTTTTCTGTTTCAATGGTTGTGTACGCAGATACATTTTATTTTTATACAACTCTATGTATGTATTCTATAAAGATACCTAAGCAAAAAAATACAAATATAATTTTGACTCACACCTAGTACAACATAGAAAAGGTTATGTATCTACCTGTGTGAGTAAAAGGAGAAAAGAAAAAAATAAAATAAAACAACTGAATGTAGAAGGTGTCGAGAATACTGAGCCTTGGCTTTATCAAGGACCAGCAAAAACTCTGCATTTTCTCACTTCCACAAAGACCTAGTTGGAAATGGGTTTCTGCAAGGCCATAGATGCAAGTAACATTCCCACCTAAAATAGTTTAAACCCTTCGTTTTAAATTCTAAAATTTTTTCCTTAGTCTTCAGTTTTGCTCTATGTATGTATATATATATATATATATCAATATACTTTTAAATTTGTAAATAATAGTACGTTTTATCATCATATGGTACAGTTGTCAGTAGCAGTTAGCATTTACATGAATTCCTCAACTTTACCTTGCATCTTACACCATAATGCAATAATTTTTTTTTCAATTTGAAGTTTATATTTATAGCAGTCTAATGTTTCTTACTTAATTTTTCTTGTTTAAACCATATGTTTAAAGCCAGTCATTGCAACCCCATAATGTATGTGCATATCTCTTGATTTTAACCTGCTACAAATTTAGCAGATATACTCAGACCTGTTTGTAATCCGGGTGTAGCCCCGGAATTCCGGGTTTTTGTCACATTCCAAACGCGTAAATCCGGGTTTTTAAGTTTTAGAAGAATTTGAGATGCTTCGGACATTTCATTTCTAAAAATGCTACAAAATGGTAACTAAACTTCAGGTTCCATTTTCTTTGGGAATTACAGTGTTTGATTAAAAACACTGCATGTCCGTGTGAATGGTGAATGTAGACGATTTGTGACACCTTGTGCGTTTCTTTTGTTATTAAACAAGCTCTCAAGATAACAGCCTGCTGAAAGGAAGGCTTCTTTTCATTATTTTGAAAGTTCAAATAATTTGATTATTTTTTCTAACTACTTTTAGAAATTGAATGGAATCCACTGTAGGCTTCAAGTTCAAGTAAAACTGGTCTACATAGACTACTCACTTAACATATAATATGAAGTGCAAAATTTGATTTTAAAGATGCAATGCCTGCCTGAAGGTTTTTGCACAGTGAAAGAAAATTGGGTACAAGAAAAGATGTGAAGTTTAACTGCACTATCCACTAAGGCCTATTTGTTGTGTAGCTAGTTTATATGTGCGTATTATACATTATATGTATATTGGCACTGAGCTGAGAGTTTCAGGGTTTCTTGTGTCACCTCACAATCACCCCTGTATACTTTTGAATCATTACAGCATATTCAAAATTTGTGAAAACATCAGTATCTACAGTTTCAGCAACAATGTTAATGCTTAGTTGCTTTTGCCTTGTTTTGCTTTTAAACATGAAAAATAAAACATAAAAACACAGCACAAAAATTAAATAACAGTGTGTAATTTTGGAAAAAGATTCCTGGTTTTAACCATTCTTAACTACAAAAAATTCAATAATCCTTTTTTTTTTTTCACATTTTTGATCCTAGGTTTGAAGCCTAAATATTTACCTATGAAAAATTTTCAGTCTTCAAAAAATGTGCTTTTTCAAGTAACACTCCCAATTTGAAATTCCTGGATAAACCCCTGACCATAGTGACCTAGTTCCCCACTTTAATCCAATCAAGAATTTATAGGATGAGCTATTCAGAGTATAGATCTATCACCATTCAGTTTACAGCAAAGATATAAAGCAATGGAGTTGAAATGGGACAGTACACCAGTGGCAGGCTTTTACTATTTTATTTCAAAAAGTTTTTTTTGTTAAGAGCACTAAATCGTAGGTGTATACAGTAGCCAATTACAGTTTGAGGATAACCATCTGTAGTTAATTTTTCCCAAAGCATCAAGCAGTTGAAGTGCTGAACATCTTTCATGTATGAGTAAGTTAAATGTGGTGCATGTAATTTTTTTCCCCATTTATAAATATTCCCCCAAGTAAATGCATTTTAATGTAGAAAATTCACTTCCATTTAAATTTCCTATTTAAATTGTACATCGATTTTCTCATCACAAAAATAATCAGGATATTCCCAAGAGCAACTATGTAAAATTATTAGTGCATCTGTTATTTAAAATTGGGCACTGAAATTAACATTCTAAATATTGTTTTCCAGCAAATTTAACTTCCACAATTTTGAAACTACATTTCACCATCAGTTTTTTCATTTGCAAGTGAAATAGCTTAATTTTAACATACTTATGAAACATCTGCCTGCAAATTTTGCATTTAAATTTTCAACGTAAGCAATACTATTTTTAGGAATTTTTTTTTATAGTGCTGCTACCAATATTCATTGTAAATTGAATGAATGACCAAGAGAAAGAGAAAATGAAAGAACATAAATTAATAAAATTATTTACAACTGGAAGATCTTTTTTTTTTTTTTTTTCTTGATTTCTTTGTGAAAAGATCTATTATATCATCAAGTATCACTGTTTGACACTTGTTCTGAGTAACATAGCTGCAAATGCACTTATTCTTTCTGAAAACTAAATGTTCTTGTATAATTTTGAATGGTTTTCCAAAGAGAAAAACTTCGTTTCTCCACAGTCATTGCAAATGCACACATGAGATTCTTCCATTGATTCACAGAATTCCATTTTTTGTTGTCGTCATTTGGACTGTTTGCGAGATCGATGCAAAACTGAAAAGAAAGTTTTTTAGGTTTAGTTGGGGGAGGGAGGGCAGGTCGCTTTCCGTCTGGGTACAGTATTTTGTCTTTTAAAGCTTTTGAAAACGGAAGTAAAACAAGAGTAAAGATTTTCCTCATAATGGTAATTTTTTTTTCTTGCGGTGTTGCATCTGGCCAGTATTGTTGTTAAATATCATTTTATTGCATAAATGTTTGTATTTCAGCTTAAAATTGCATTCAACAATTTACAAAAATGGAAGTTAGACAGCGTAGAAATTCCCCTGTAATCTTCATGCACAAGATTCTTCAGCGGATTCAAGAAATTCCACCTTTTCTGTTATCATTTGGGTCATTACGAGATCATTGCACAACTAAAGGGAAATTTTGGGGAAGTGGGGGAGGGGGGTCACTTTCTGTTGGAGGATGGAATTCCATTCTTCGAAACTTCCTAAAACAGAAGGTAGACCGAGTGAAAATTTCTCCCATAGTCATATTTTTTTCTCCCAGTTTCTTCTGCCTACTATTGTTGTTAAATACCATTTTATTCCATAGATATTTGTATTTTATCCTGAAAATGTTGGAAAAATTTCCAAAAATAGAAGTCAGATGGAGCAAAGATTTCTCATGCAATCATATATTTTTTTTTTTTTTCCCCAGCGATGTTCCAACTTTCCTGTGTTGTTGTTAAATGTTATTTCCCTTCAAAAATATGTTGATTTGGGCTTGATAAGGAAGGACAAAAGTTCTGAAAACAGAAGTGACGAAGTTCGAAAATTTGTAAGAATTGATGCATGGTGTTCAAAAGCATTCATATTTTTGAAGTTATACCATTAATTTAAAACAGTGAAAGCTTTTATATCAGCATTCATTGTCCTTAAGCTGAAAGTTCTTTCAGCACGATGAATGAAATTATTGCCATCTGAGGAAATAAAAAAATGACAAAGGAAAGTGAAGAGAAAGATATCAACAGAAAGAAAATTTAAGCAGTGGATGCTGTGCAGCTAGAAAGTTGATGTAAGACAAATAAATATGGCTGTAAAACTTGCTGAGAAGAAAGCAAGGCTTGCTCGCAAGAGGAAACTTGAGCTGATTGTTCTTGCAAGTATAACAACAAAACAAGAAAAAGAAACTGTCTTTGAAGCAGTGTCTTTTAAAACCATTTTGTTTTAAATGCAGTAATTTTACCTTGTGAATACAGTGGTATGCTCCAGTTTAATATTTACATAAATAAATTACAAGGAACAATTTCATCTTGTTGATGTATTGTTAATACTCGCACTTTCTCGCCTTATGTTTTTTACCCGGTTAAAATTCAGCTTTTTTTTTCTTCATTCTCATGCATGCTAATGGTACACATAGGTAAATCCTTAGAATAGCATCAATGTTAGAAAAAGCCAAATCAATTCTTTATCCCCTCCCCATTAATATTGTCACATATCCACAACAGGAATACTTGAATCTGTCACTGGCCTACCTAAATTATGCCAAAATTTCTTAAAATGCATATATTCTTCCAAAAACAGAAGGTAGACGGAGTAAAAAAAATTTTTGACTTGACAGTGTAGTGTGCACACTGTCCAGTAAAAAAAATGAATAAAAAAAAAAGCAACTGCTCTTTGTTTTTTATTCACTTTTCCACTGTTTTGAAAATTTATCCATTGGAAAGGAAAAACAAACATGATATGCCAGATGGTTTACAAAAGAAAGAATATTGAAAGCAAACAATATAAATTCCGAATTAGCTTGTAACACTTACTTGATTATCCAAGGAACACCTCTCAGAAAACTTGAAAATTCCATTGCCCTGGAGCGGGAATCGAACCCACATCTCCTGATTTCACACTAGCTTTACATCAACTAGTGAAAATCTGAAGATGTTCAGATTCCTAAGCTAAGTTTGCTTAGTCTCAGTTGCTGGGAACTTCACTGTCCTGGGTGGTGTAGCATACTCAAATGGAAATTGAGAGATTCGGGTTCGATTCCTGCATATCCCGATTTCCGTTTAAGTCTAGGAATTTAGCCATGTCGTCGATTATTACCAAGATGATGTGTTTAGAGATACAGTGGCATTGCTAGTGGCCTTTTTAGCTTTGTGTTTGTTTTCTATCACCTTTCCTGTTTAATTAGGGTAGCCCTTTCTTTGTTATTGTTTTTCTTATGTCATAATTCATAAATCCTTGCATTCTCTTCCTTCTAAAAATCAGGGTTTTCAGATTTCAGCTTTTCTCATTTTTTTTTTTCATTCTGCTTGGACAGGTTGATTTTTGCCTTTGATTTTATCTATCACTAAATCTTCTACAGCAATAATAGGTGCCACGATAAGGGGAAGATACTCATCTAGTCACTAGTGTTAAATTTGAGTACACAGTGTAAACAAATCGGAGGCAGCCACACTAAAGTACCATTGTTGCCACTCAAGAAAACAAAGTTTGTTTGTTTTTTTATTGCAGGTTTAACGACCACCATGAGCAACTCAATGGGCTATAAGCAGTCGCCTGTCCCTAATTTAGGGTCACTGGTTCCAGGGAAGGGAGAGAGCCAGTGCCGTCAGACAAACACAACATCCATGCCTGACCGGGATTCGAACCCGGACCCCTTACGGACGAATGATCAGAGGCCAGCGCCTTAGACCACTGCACCACCAGGGCGGCAAGGTTTTATTTAAATTATATTTTTAAACATTACTGAAATTGGGGCAGGACTGCATTTTTGACCAGGAAACATTCACTTTTGTTGTGTGTTTTAATAATTGGATTTGATAAAAATCATCAAAAAAGATAATTATCCTTCTTGATAAAAAAAAAATGATAATCTGAAGAGATTAACAACAAATGTCCCATGCATTGCTCCTGTCATGTATGAGACAGTACATTAATAAAAATTGGTTGTTTGGTAGTTGGGAGCCCAAGCTGTAGTCATATGTTATCTTCACCTACCCTGATTTAATGCAACATTTTAAAGATTGTGGCGAGTATAGTTCACTAGGTATTTAAAGATATTAACTCCAAGTCCCACCCAAGACTGTGGATTTTTTTCTCAAATTGCATTTCCTGTGTTAAGGTCTTGCATTATCTTGCAAAAACACCTTTACAATTAACCATTGCAGGTTCTTTATTCAATAGTTCATCCAGTACCCTTTGCAGCTGTGTAGAGTAAACATCTGCAGTGATTGGCGAGAGACAAGAAGCTCAAAATGGATAATTCCTACTATAGTCCACCAAAAACAACATTTTCTGTTGATGTATGTTCTCCAGATGAAAACCAAATACAGGTTCATTTAGTATTGCTGCACATTATTCATTTTTATTGCACGTCAACATCTAGTCCAAAAATGGCTCATTGTTGTGATGTGATATTAGTGATGTGGCTGATCATAAGACACTGGAGTTTGTTGTTGACTGTCAGTTCATGTGGAACCTATTTGTTTACCTTCCAGATTTTTCCAACACAATGCAAATGGTTTCAGTATTAACACTGAACTGTTTTGCAAGCTCCTGACATGTCAGACTTGAATCACACTCAATAATTGCCCTTGCTACGTTGTCATCAACGATAGCCAAGTCTTTCCTCATGGGATGCATCTTCAAGTGTTGCATCTCCTGTTGCAATATTTTTTAACTAGTTTTGGTGCCATGTGTGTGATTACTGCATACTTTCCAAATCTTATATAGATTTGATGGGCTGCTTGTCTTAGTACCCTGTTTAAACTCATGAAGCAAACTTTTATTAAGTTTAAATAATGGTCACTAATAACCTTATTTAGTAAATTCTGTTCAACACATTTTTAAATTTATTCAGATCACATCTAATCAAAGTGAACTTGCTTGAATAATATTAACTGTCATGGTGGTTGTTAAACCTTCAACAACAAAAAAAAAAAAAGTAATAATGACTGAAGTGAACAGGATTTTCTGTCATATTAGTTTGGACTTAGCACAGAACACGCTGTTGAATGTATAAATGTGCACCTCTCTAAAAGTACTTAGTGATTTTTTGTAGATATGCCATTGGTAAAACTGAAAGAACTTTGTTATCTGATGAACTAATTTGCTGCACAGTAGCTAAATTTTTATTTGTATGGTGCATGGATAAGTGGCTACCAGATATTAATGTTTTAATAAACACGCTGAGAATACCGCAAGAGCAAAATGCTTTCAAGCTCTATATGTAGTGCATGATATTTGCGATTCTTATTCTGGCCTGTGATAATAATTGGTCAAACGTCTGCTGTTACAAATAGTAGCATATGCAATGTGCAAGGAATCTACTATGCTAAATTAGTTACTACAGTGTACTTTTGTTTTTATTGCTTATTTGGGCTTGGCTCTAGTTTCCAGATTTAAAATTTATTGTATATAAGATCACTATTTGGTATAGAAATGCAATCATCAGTTGAAATCCATGCAGCAAATTCCTTAGAAAACTTCAAATAGTGCATTATCTTGTGGTGCAAATTGAACTCATCTCAATTCAGAAGATACGAGTTTGATTCTTTCTCTAAGATGATACAGTTTTCAAGTTCTTTGGAAAGTATGTCACATGGATGAGAGTTGATAATGATGGCATTTTTGTGTCAAAAATAATGATCTTATGTGCCTGCCATTTGTTTGAAAGATTATATTTTAATTTCTACGATCATTCCTTTCTGGGAAGTCTTCAGTACTCCTCACCATCCTGATCAGAGTTTTTGGTGTGTGTATGCTAGGTTTTTAAGTTCTAAATTGTTTTTAGTGAGAAATGGCATTCATCAACATAGGATTTGTGTGGCTACACAATCCTCCCAAGATATCTAGATCGTATCATATATGATCACATCAATATTTCTATAACATGTGTTCCAAGTAAGACTATTTTGGGATTTCTAAAAATACTGACCAATCACAAACACACATTGCTGTTACTATACAGGATTATTTCTCAGGATGGTTACCTAGGAATAACACACTGAAATACACTGGCGTGCAAAACTTAAGGATCGTTCGGTTTTTCGCTGTAGCTTCGCAATGAAGCAGCCTGGATAGATGAATGTCATACCACAGAGACCTCGGTATGTACCAAACAGGGGAATGAACAAACACAACATGTGCAAAAATGAATACAAAAGTGTACACTGGAACTTTATTAAGAAATGACCATAAAGCAGTGCACACCATGGTGCAGAGTCATATCCAGAGATGGATTACAGCAAAGAGGTGGTCATCAGTAAGGAATATGGTGCCCCCTAACAGCAATGACTGCGTTGCAGCGTCTGGCCATACTTAACACGAGGCTGTCTGAGTTCTTGGGGTAACTTTGCCCATTCCTTTCGTAGTGCTAGTTTCAACTGATAGACATTTTCCAGCGGATGTGGGCGTGCCACAAGAAGTCTCCCCAGAGCGTTCCACAATGTTCTATGGGATTTAGATCCGGGGAGTATGCAGTCTAATCCATACGAGTGATATTCTCACTTTCCAACAGCTCATCTACTGCACGTGTACGATGGGGTCTCGTGTTATCGTCCATAAACACTAACTTGGAACCAATGGCACCTCGGAATAGGCGGGCATTCCGAGCACCTCATCGCAGTAGAGGTTTGCGGTTACAGAGCCTCCTTCGAAAATGTGGAGTTCAGTACGACCATTCAGCTTAATGCCTTCCCATACGAGCACACCAACACTGCCATACCGATCTCTTTCGGTAATGTTAGCCAGTCGATAACGTGTTCCCACCTCTCTCCAGATCAGCTGACGTCCAGAATCGCTCGTGGTACTGAAACAACTCTCATCCGTGAAAGTATCGTACCCCATTGCTCTATGGTCCAGTCCTTGTGGTCCTTACACCATTGTAATATAGGTCTCCAATGGGTAGGCTTTAATGGAATGCAACGTTCAGGTCGTCGGGCAAATAGTTCACCTTTATGTAGACGTCTGGCAACAGTGAACCTCAATATGGCTCATCCTGTGGTCATCTGCAGTTGCTTCGTGATATTGCTCGCTGTCTGGCATCGATCACGTTTGGCCTGTAGGACCATATATCTGTCATCTCTTGCTGTTGTTTTTTGTGGCCTACAACCACTGACCTTTCTAACAGCTTTTCCTGTGGTTTGGAAGGTCTTCCACACACATGAAGCAATGCTATGGGTCACGCCAAACTCGTCGGCGACACTCATTACGGTTCACCCCTTTTCCAGCTTTCCAATTATTCGACCACATGTAAAGTCATCTAAACATCTCCACGTGGACATTTTATCATCTGCAACACACTAACAAACCACTCGAACCTCTTTACAATGCCTCTCACTTTCCGTTTCCTATCTTGCTGAAAGATGCTTCTTATATCCATTTCAGCGCTGTCTTGTGACTTGCGACATCACATTTCAGTTGCATATGCATCGTCTTTCTACTGATCCGCTTGCGTTATGCAAATCACCTCAAGCTTGTGTCTTTCACTGTGCAGCTATAATCTGTGGCATCTTAAGTTTTACACACCAGTGTAAAATCAAACACAATTTCTCTTTTGAAAAATGTGTTTTATGTGTCTGCCACTGACTTCAAAGCATTTGTGGTTCACTTGATTCTCTCTTGTTACATGTTTTCCAGCAGAGGCGTAACTAGGCATTTCTGCACCTGGGGCAAACCACAAAATACCCCCCCCCCCCCATGTGTCTTTTTATTAGATATATAAGTATATATCATCGTCATCAACCATTATCAATCCACTGCTAAATAAAGATAGCCCTAAATTTCTTCCATAACTTTGTTTTGAGCCAATCTCTTCCGTATCAAACTGTATCTACGGCTTTTCCCATTTGTTTTGACCTTCAGTAGCACATGAAACGGATCGAATACAGCTGTGTTTCGTGGCTCTCAGTCGCAGTGATGATTAAATAGCCCATAGATAATCTTCAACAGTTTGAATGTCATCCTTATCTTGTGAACACACATACAACTTCTCCTTGAATTTTGAATGTGAGAAACTAAAATCCCCTGAACTTTCTGAGGAAAAAATGTAAATTTTAAGTTGCCAAGGCTAGCATTACTGGTGAAACACATTACAAACAAATTCTGTAAATAGACAAATGATAAAGTATGGTGCAAAAAATCCTGTACAAGAAGCTGGTACAAAAGTTTCAATTCCAGTTTTAATCAGATTTTAAGCAGTGATTTTTGCACCCTCTCTTGAGCTGCACCTGGGGCAGCCGCCCCTCCTGCTCCACCCTAGTCATGCCTCTGTTTCCACAATTCTTGTAGGTGTTTATGGTAGTCAGCAATATGTCTCTACCACTAGCTGTCATCAATGCCACCTTATTTAGTTCAACACTCAGCAACATAATTAGAACCTGCAAAATAAATTAAAACTATCAAATTGCAGTGTAATCAGACTTGACGAATATAATAAATAATCTGTTTTAGTACCTCTGAAAACATAACAATTTCAAATGTATACCCACTGCAAACTTAAAATCTTAGCATGTTTTATATGCATATTAAAAAAAAGCTGCTGCAGCGTTAAATATTGTAACAGCTCATATAATATAGAAATTAAGGAAAAAATATTTCTCATATGCATGAGAAATTCACTAACTAGATTGTTCACAGCAATCAGAACTGTATTGAATTGCCTGTAGTTTACTGGTCACCTTGTAACATCTGCTAAGAAAACTTGAAAATCACATCGCCCTGCAGCGGGAATCGAACCTGCATTTCCTGTTTTCTGTTTGAGTATGCTATCCATCACCCTGAGCCAGGGGCGTAGCCGGAGGGTGGATTGAGTACAAATTCAAAGTGATATATATGTATATGTGAAGCTCTTACCAATGAACCATATCCATGGAACCCCCCCCTCTTAAAATTTTTTGGCTACCCCAATGTCCCAGAGTGGGTTCAATTCCTGCTCCAGGGTGGTGTAATTTTCAAGTTTTCTAAGGAGATGCTACATGGTGACCAACTACAAGCAATTCAGTACACAATTCTGAGTGCTGTGAATAATCTAGCTTCCCATTCATTGCCTGTTGATCTTAGATATATATATATAGCTTCCCATGTATATAGATCTAAGATCAACAGGCAATGAATTCCACAATTTAGGACCAGTGTAGTTTATGTTCGTTTTAGCAGATTCCACCTGGGGAAACAATGGAACAAGTCTTGTCCTGTTTCATGTTTATGTGTACGGATATTTAGTGATATTAAATCATCATAGAGGTAATTTTTGTTTCTTTTGAACATCATTTTACCCAGATTGTAATCATATAGTTGTTTTATGGTAAGAATATTGTAATCGTTCAGATTTACTTTAGTCCGTTTAAATATGTTAATAGTTATTATGTAACGTAGCCCTCTTCTCCTTTAAAGAAATAGTTACAAACACTAAGACAAACCAGCATGCGACAACATTAGATCTATTAATCTGATATATTTGTTTTGCAGCACTTGAAGTTCGTTAATATTGTATTGCGTTGTTTTTCCCCATGTTAAGATGCAATAGTGGATGTGCGTTTAAATTAGTGTAAATTATAAAAGTATAATTATTTTTGGGTATAAATTTTTAAGAGTATTACTGATAACTCTAATATTTTTGGATGTCTTATTAGATACCTTTTCAATATGTTTATTCCATTTTAAGTCCTGTTGAATTATTATACCTAAGTGAGTTTTTGAGTAACCTCTATAATGGTCCCATTTAGCAGTACCGTTTGTTTCAATAAATTAGGGGTTCTTTTAGAAGAAATCATTAATTTAGTTTTATTTGTGTTAACTACAAAATCGTTTGCATATTAAGCCAGTTAGTTCTTAACGAAAATTGATTATCCATGCGGAGTATAAGTTCATCATCATCATTGTCAACCATTATCAATCCACTGCTGGACGAAGGTCTCCCCAAGTTTCCTCCACAACGGTCTGTCTTGTGCCAGTCTCCTCCATGTCACTCCCGCATATTTACGAATTTCATCCACCCATCTCCCATGTGGTCTTTTTCTGGGTCTTTTCCTGTCCCTTGGAATCCAATCTAAAATTTCGGCTGTCCATCTACGGTCTGTCCTTCTGGCAGTATGTCCAGCCCATTGCCATTTCAGAGATTTAACTCTGATCATGATGTCTTCCACTCTCGTCATTTTTCGGATCCACGAGTTCCTCTTCTTATCTCTCCTGGTTATACCAAGCATGCACCTCTCCATGCTTCTTTGAGTTGTCTGCAGCCTTTGTATGTCTCTTTTAGTTAAGGTCCACGTCTCTGCACCATACGTAAGCACTGGAAGGATGCATTGATCAAACACTTTTCTTTTAAGACATAATGGCATATTGCTCTTGAAAATTATGCTGTTTCTTCCAAAAGCTCTCCAGGCAAGTTTTGTACGCCGATTAATTTCTTCATCAATGTGACCCTCATTTGATATCTGCTGTCCAAGATAAACATACGTATCTGTTATCTCCACTTTTTCTCCATCAATCGATAAATCTTCATTTCTTGTAAAAGCATTGAACATCACTTTTGTCTTCTGAAAGTTCATTTTTAATCCCACTTCTTTACTCTTGTCAGCAAGTTCCTGGATCATACTCTGCAGCTCTGATGGGGTAGTTGCAAAAATGACTACGTCATCAGCAAAACGAAGGTGGGTTAGATAATCTCCATTAATCTTTATCCCTTTGTTTTCCCAGTTCAGTGATTGAAAGACATTTTCCAATGTGGCATTAAAGAGCTTCGGAGATATGGTGTCACCTTGTCTCACTCCCCTTTCCAATTTTTATGTGCGTTGTATTTTCAAACAGCCGAATCTTTGCACTTGCATTTTCATAGATGTTATTAATAATATTAATGTATGCATCTTCAATACCGCAGGATTTCAGAGCCGTGGTAACTGCTGATGGTTTCACCGAATCAAAGGCTTTTTCATAATCGATAAAAGCCATGCACAATGGAAGTTCATATTCCCTCGCTCTTTCAATTAGTTCTCTCAGTACGTGGATATGATCTATTGTGCTGTAGCCACTCCTGAATCCAGCTTGTTCTCTCGGTTGAGCCATGTCCAGTGTTACCTTCAAGCGGTGTGAAAGAACTTTAGTGAAGATTTTATAAACCACTGATAGGAGGCTGATAGGTCTGTAGTTCCTGAGATCCTCGATGTCACCTTTTTTATGTAGCAGGATCATTGTAGCATTGTTCCAATCCTCAGGAATCTTCCCTTCATTAAGGCATCGAGTGAAAATTTGGGCGAGTACTGTTTCAATTTCTCCACTTGCTTCTTGTATGATGTCTATAGTAATTCCATCTTCTCCTGGAGCTTTCCCCCGCTTCATGTTCTTGATTGCATGAGCAACTTCTGCTGGGAGGACTGGAAGAACTGTGGTACCTTTCATGATGTCTGGAGTACATGTATCATCCCTTTCATATAATTTGGAGTAGAAATCTTTCACTCTTGTCAAAATTTCGCCTCTATTTCTTGTTATAGAACCATCTTCTTTTCTCAGAGCCATAATCTGTTTTCTTCCCTTACTGAGATGTCCCTTTGCTATCTTTAGGCTTTGGTTGTTTTCAATTGCTTTCCTCACTAGCTCACAGTTGAATTTCCTTACGTCTTCAGTGATACTTTTTCGTGTTGTCTTGCATAGCTCTATATATTCCACTTTGGAAGTCACATCTTCTTTAGTTGTCCTCATCTCTCTTCTTTATATCATTACCATGTATTAAAATCGTTGCATCATCTGCATATAGAATGGGATCAGCATACTTTAAGGCCTCAAAAAAATCCTTAATATATAAATTAAAAAATAGTGGGGCTAGTATCGAGCCCTGGGGGACCCCAGAAATGATATTTTAAAAATCAGATTTAGTGTAATCAATTTGAGTAAATTGTTTCCATTCTGTTAAATAGCTTTTAAATAAATAATTGGTGGTTCCCCTAATTCCAATAGCATACAACTTATTAAGTAGAATTCCATGATTTAGAGTATCAAATGCTTTTGATAAGTTAATAAAATAATATTTGGAAATTATAAACAATTTTCATTTCTTGGACATTCATTCTGTGTTTAGTTTGAATTTGTTTTATTAAAAGCATTTGCAAGTGGAAGTTCTTCTGAAATTAATTAGCTGATTCTTCAATGTCTGGTTATTGTATCAGGCTAAATTTATCTTACTAGGATAGATAACTGAATTCTAAAGTGTGTGGAGTCCAAGATGCTCATATCCCTCATGGAGCAACTAATTTATCTTGGAGATTTTAAAGTTATCCACAACATTTCAGATTAGATAGGAACTTAAGTGCTGAACAGCTAGTTTATCTTGTTTTATCTTTGTCTATTTACACAGTACTCTTGTAAACTGAGCAAGATACCAAAAGTAAAAATGTTCATTTGTTGGTTTAAAGGAAATGAAATTGTGTATTACATAGAATAAAGGTTTTCTTAACTATTGCTTTAGTATTTATTTAACTTGAGTACTTTAAAGGTTTCATGTGGCCAGGATTCCAAAGTTACTCAACTGCAACATTATTTTTTATCACAATGATTTTGCAAACTCCTACAAGCACTGAGAAGTTGAAAATTTGAAAATATTGCTCTGGAGTGGGGAAACAAACCTATGTTTTCAAAATTTAACAATTATCACATCACATAGGGCAGTACAAGTTTGACAGACATTAAATTACACGTGGATCTAGTAAATCTGTTCCCAGAATCAGTTTTTAATTAATGAATGTGGATCTAGTTAATCTGTTCCCAGGATCAGTCTTGAAATATTTAATATAATTATTTTTAAAATTTAAAAATCCCTGGGAATATATTATCCACTGTATATGATACTATGAGTAAGACTGCCAATGGTGTACATGTTGTAAGAAAGTAACTTATCAAGTGTAAAGGTGTCACGAGAGGGCAGCTAGTGCTATTATAAGATATGCATAATAAATCAATTTTCATTTTTCTGAGACGTAAAATAACTTTTTAAAATGATGAAAGCATTCATCCAAAGTGTATAGAAAGGCTAGTAAATTTCACTGAATGAAAGTTCTAATATTCCACTGAGGCACTATATTTTAACATCAATTATTAACTAAATTATAACAATATAAAAAAGAAAATATTTAGATACCACTACTGCAGGTTTGTGTCATAGATTTTTAGTGCAGCTGTGGGTAATGGTGTAATAATGGTTTTTAAATTTATTTCAGGATATCTTGTTCTTGAAAATTCTTATCAACCAGAATATGTTCTAGAGCTTATTTGATGCAGATATAGAGGGATTATTAAAAAATTATTGAACATGACATTGCAATTTCAAAGAACTATTCATTTAATTTGTGGATGTGAACATGTCATAAAAAAAATTAGTTACAAAGGTATGTATATATTTGTGCCCGAGAGAACAAGATTTATGCTACTTACTGGTGTCTTAAAGCTTTCACTTGTCTATATACTAACAGGATTTATACCACAAGTGAAATGTCAGTTGTCTGTTGAGTCTGGTTAATCAAATTTTTCAGAAGGCTTTCTATTTACATGATGTATCTTATTTAGGCTTTTATTTGTCAGTAAAGATGTGAACTGGGTTTTATAAAACCCATTTTGGCTAAATCTTCATTCTTCTGTTGCAGTGAAACTACATATTGCCAAAATTATCAGAAAGCTAACAAATAAAAAAATCTCCAAATTCTGTATTTTTGATAAAATATTTTTAAAACAATCAGTCTAGGTTGCATTCATAGTGGTTTCTCTGTTTTATTTCATGAAATCAATGTACAACAGCCGTTCCATAAAAACTGAGAGTAAAATCACACAAAATGAAGAAATATAGGTACAGCAAAATATGTTATTCTTTCTCAAAGTATCTTCTCTCAGATGATATGCAGTGGTCACATCGTTCAGTCCACTTTTCAAAGCATGTGGTGAAGGCATTTTGTACAAGCTACTTTAGGGTCCCCTGCACAGCTTGAATAACATCAGCATCTGTGTTGATGTTATCGTGCCACGGAACTTTTCCTTCATTGTTGGAAACAACCAGCAATCGCATGGGGTGAGATCAGCACTGTAGGCAGGCTGTGGCATGATTTCAATACTGCATTTCGTAAGAAACTGTTGAACACAAGTAGCCGCATTCAGCGGGCATTACCACTTGCCCACCAGTTCCAGTCGCTTAATCGATGTGTCGTCGCAGACGCTTCAAGACTGAAATGTAATACTCAGCATTGACAGTAATTTGTGGAGGAACAGCATGCTAGTAGACTATACCTTTATGATCAAAGAAAATTATCATCACCTTCGCAGCTGATTTGGTTTGGTGGACTTTTTTCAGAGGAGGTTGAGTGAGCCTGTATGTTTCCAGATACTCGTTACATGTTTTGTGAGGGAGTTAAAATGGTGGACCCATGTTTCATCGGCAGTTATTACAGTGTTTAGAAAGTTTGGATCCTTTGCAATCATTTGTTTCCACTCATGACACACCTCAACTCTGGCTAACAATTGTTCTCCCATCAGCCGATGAGGAACCCATGTGGAACACACATGATGCAACAGTAATTTGTCGCATAGAATGTGGAATGCCAACATTTTAAAAATATTAATTGACGCCACTATGTCTTCACACGTCATTCGTCGATCTTGCAGGATTGCCCAAACAGTGTTAACAATGCGCTCCGTAGCAACACTTCCAGGTCGACCAAACCTAGGAACAAGTTCTGCTGACAAACGCCCTTTTTTGAAATCATGGTGCCGTCTAAAAATCATTGATTCACCCAAATATTTTTCTTTGTAAGCTTTTTCGTTAAATAAACTGTTTCTGGAGCCGTTTTACCCAAACAATAAATTTTTTTATCGCACAATGCATTTCACTTCTTAACTCTGAATCACTTGCCTCCATGGCGGTATGGCGAAATGCAGACGTACCTTAAACAACTGCGCAATAACAAAACCAGAATTGTCTGCCATGGTTCACAACTGTTGCCATAGATACTTCCTTAATTCAGTTAGTCATGTGTGTTGTTATTTTCCCCCTTCGCACTGTTTCCAACTTAAAAAAAATTACTTTTAGTTTTTACAGAACTGTCTTTGTAGAAATCATCACAAAAATCACAAAGCTATAGAGGTTTCTTCTTGGATCTACTTCAGAGGTTTTGTTCTTATGTAATTGAGCTCTATGCCATTACATTTGCTGGTCATTGTAATTAATATACTTCTCCTGTATTTGTATATATTTTGCAATTATTTTCCTTTTTAGTTGAATGTTTGCAAGTGTACATTGGATTTGTTAGTTTAAAATTCCTTTGTTTTTTCTGCGTAATTATTGATTATGTGGTTAACATTTAATTTTGTTTTCTAATCTACAACTAAATCTATTTCATTTGTACATCTTTTTTTTTTTTTTTTTGTATGCCTTTTGTTTTTAGCAAAAAGTATGAAAAGAGCAATCAGTTGTGCATATAAAACTTTACAAACATTAAAAGGTGATTTATTGGGGAAACATGTTAACATAGGGGGTCATGACTATTGGGAGTACTTGTAGAGTGTAGGATTTTTAAGGAGGCAAACAGTTTATTGTTCATGTTCAACATGTAACTTTACTTCAGAAAACTTAAAAATTACATCACCCTGAAATGGGAATTGAACCTGCATCTCCTTATTTCTGTTCAAGCATGCTATCTGTTACACCACCCAGGTCGACAAAGTCTTGGGTGGTAGTGTAACGCCCGAAAGTCCTGTTACACCGCCCAGGACTTTAATGTTACACCACCTAGTGAATTGGAACAAAACAACCTCTCGTATCTTAAGATCAATCTAACGAGAAACATCAGAAAAATCAACCGTGAAGTGTACTGTAAAGAAATATGCAATACTGTGTGCCATAATAGGCTGACTCCAAACATTGAACAAAACATGTCAGCTTTTGCACTGACATCAAAAGCCTACACATATATTTGTGTACAGGCTCTTGATGTCTTCCTCAGGTTGAGGAGTTTCAAAAGGAAAGTCTGTTTGTTTTTCTGAGCTAAATGTTTTAATTGTGGTGCAAACATCATCTTGGGGTTCTTGCTGCTAAAAGTTAAACAAGGTTAACAGTAACTTGGCATTTTCGTTATACACAGTGCGTCAAAGAATTTTTAAGACTGGGTCTGTAAAATGAAATAGAAACAAGAAATTATAATTTGTTTTGGTTTGTTATTCAAAATAAGTCCCTCCGGCTTCAATACACTTGTTACAGCTATTTAATAATGATTCGAATGCCTGTTCCAGTTCACTTTGCGGAATTGCCTCCAAGGCACGCGTCAAAGCTGTTTGTATGGCCGAAATATCATCAAAATAACACCCTTTTAACGTCATTTTAAGTTTTGGGAACAAAGAAAAGTCGCAGGGTGCTAAATAAGGCAAATACAGTGGATGATTCAACACACAGACGTTATTTTTCACCAAAAATCGACGAACAAGAAGTGAGGTGTGACTGGGTGCATTATCGTGCAACAACCAACTGTTTTCATCTCGATATTCTGGACGAATGCGACAAATTCTGCCCATCAAACGCCTCAAAACATTTAAATAAAACTCACCAGTAATTGTTTGTCCACTTGGAACAAATTCTTTGTGGATAATACCCTTACTATCGAAGAATGTAACGAGCATTGTTTTGATTTTCGATGGAACTTTTTTTTTTTTTGGCTTGTGGCGAGTTTTTTGACTACCATTCCGCACTTTGTCACTTGGTTTTAGGATCATATTGAAAACACCATGTTTAATCACCAGTAACAATCGATTTTAAGAAGTTTGGATCATTTTCAGCGGCTGAAATGATGTCTCTGCAATGTGCACTTCTCCTTGATTTTTGTTCATTGGTTAACGTGTATGAAACAAATTTAGCACAGACTTTTGTTTTGCCCAAATCTTCATGCAGGATGGTTCTAATCGTCTCTTTGTTGATGTTTAAAGACTCTTCCATCATTCTTAGTGACGCACATCGATTGTTTGCCACGAAATCACGCACTTTTTCAATAATCTCGGGTGTCCTAGATGAACTTGGTCTTCCGGTATGCTTATCATCTTCTAGCATCTCTCTTCCATCCAAAAACGTTTGTGCCACAGGAAAACATTTGATCTACTTAAACAAAACGCACCATAAACTTGTTTCATCATTTGGTACGCTTGCGAGGCACTTTTACCAAGTTTTGCGTTAAATTTAATAACAACCCTTTGTTCCATCTTAATAATTCAACATGAAAAAAATTTTACTTCTAATGAACGCCCATTTCGTTTGAGTTACTTTAACAACTGCGCAGTACTTTTGGCAGAAAGCAAGCAGATGGTCACGGTTTATAACGCATTCGCAATTACACTGGTGGCGCCACCGTAGGCTGAAATATAGCGCCAGTCTTAAAAATTCTTTGACGCACTGTGTACATTATTTGCCAGAAAAAACCCGAAGCACCCCCGAAGGTCATTTGATTGTGATGAAACTCTGTGAGCAAGTACTTCAGGGCCATGAATATGCAAATGATTAAAAAATAATGACAAGTGACAAAATAGTGGCCTGCCACAGTGCATGGGAACTGCTCATCAAGGAGGGTATATAAAGAGCAAAGCTCACATGCAGGGACAATTGTGATGGTGGATTATGGTTGCATTAACCTCCACGGACTGTGAAGAGCCTCCACATCGGATATGTGCACAATATGAGCAATTGAGCGAGTTTGAGAGAGGACGTATAATTGGTCTGAGAAAGGCTGGTTGGTCAAGTCATTATTGCTAGGCATGTGAGTTGAAGCAACGTGGCAATTGGATGATACTGACACTAATGGGCCGAGGAGGGCACAACCCAGTGGCATGCAAGCAGTGGATGGCTAAGGGCAACGACAGAATGCAAGAACAGAACCAAATTCGTCACTCTCAACCATCCTTGGCAATGTTGTGTCGCCTACAGGTATAGAAGTGTCCATCCAAACAGTTGCCAGATGACTTGTGGCACAGGGAATGCAGTCGAGGAGGCCACTTCGCCGCCTACCACTGACCAGTGACCATCGCCAGCACCGCTTGCAGTGGTGTCAGATGCGATCAGTGTGGGATAGGTTTCAGTGGGGTCATGTTTCTTCAGTGATGAGTCACGGTTTGCACTTGACTCCAATGACCAGCACATACATGTTTGGAGACAAGCCGGCCAGCACATGGATCCTGCTTTACCATGGAACAGCACACGGCTCTTATATCAGGAGTGACTGTCTGGGGGTCATTTCCTACGATAGCCGGACACCCTTAGTAGTCCTCGCAGCTCAAAGGTATGTCGATGACATTCTATGATTTGTTGTGTTGCCATTCCTATCACAGCATTACCGTGCAGCTTTTCAACAAGATAATGCCCAGCCACACATGGCACATCTCTCCCAGGCCTGCCTCTGTAATGTTGACATCCTTCCATGACCAGCACGATCACCAGACCTCTTACTGATCAAACATATTTGGGACATGATGGGATGCCACCAGCGTCCCAGAATGTTGATGAACTGGCCCACAATTTGGACACCATCTGGCGTGCTATACCTCAGGAGAATATCTGTAAACTGTGTGCGTGTATGCCACACTGGGTAATGGCTTGTATCCAAGCCAGAGGTGGCGCTACAACATATTGACTCGTTCCACTTGTGTAGCTGTTTTACCTGAATAAATGGCCCAACTGTTCTGGAATTGCAATCATTTCCTTTCCTATGCATGTACATTGCACATACAAATTTTCATCTCGATTGGATGACTTCTTCTGTGTGCTTCATTCTTTGGGGGGGTTGGCAGAGAGTGCACGTGGCCCATCCAATTATATTGCCTAGTTTTTATCAGGTCTAACAGTCGTGACTGGACCTCTGTGCAGATCAGAAATAAGAAATCTGTTGTAAGGATACGAGAAATACATTAAAAATCAAAGATCTCCAGCTTTTGCCGCCTTCAGTGCTTACTAGCTATGTTTCATAACCATATAGTAAGCCTGGTCTTACTGTTGCACAGTATGCTTAGATTTTTGTTCTGTGGCATGCATCCTTTCATGTTAAGAAACTTGTGAGTGTGTCAGATACATTAGGTGCCTTCTTGAGTTGAGCCACAGTGTTCTCTTTAATGCATCACTTAAGCCTATGGTATTGCTACCAAGATATGTAAAGTAGTACAACTTCTCAACAAGACCTGTTCGCAGTTTTCATTTGCTGAGTGGTAGGTCAAATGGGGAGCATAATGTTCATGTAATGTATTTGGTTCTTGCAGAATTTGTATGGAGACCAGTTTTTCTAGCTTCATTTGCTACCCAGTTGGTCATATCTTGCAGGTGAAGCTAGAAGAGCTATATCACATTAGAGCAAATGGGAAGTCAGTGATGGCATTTCAAGATGGATGGTCAAGTATGCCATCAATTTTTCCATAGCAGGCTATCCCATATATGAATCGTACACAAACTGACAAATTGAAGAGTGGTGTTGAGAGAAATCCACCTTGATGAATTTCTGATATGAAGCCTTCGCCATAACCACCATATGCTGTTGACTGTACAACATTACAGTGATGTGGCAAATTTTTTGAGTCACTTCATCTTCAACCAATATATCTCAAATACACTCATGTCCAAAAATTAAGGATCACTTATATTTTTATAACATACTTGTACTGTGACAAGATGTGGACAAAAATATTTTAATAAAGAGTAAACAAAGGTTAAAAGGATATGTACACACATAAATGAGCATGAATTTGTGCTTATTAACAGAGAAAATCAATAAAAGAACAAAGCATACCATTTTCTGACATTGGCTCAGAATAACTAAAATTGACAGATAAAAAATGCATGGATCATTTTAATAGGGTACGTTTGTCCACCCCCTGACTGCAATGCACAATTGTTGTTGGTGAACCATGCTTTTCACAAGGTTGTCCAGAAGATCCTGTGAGAGGTTTCTCCATTTTTCTTTCAGCTCCATTACCAGGTCTTTTTTGGCACCAGGTGGGTGATCAGTTTCAGTAATGCACCTCCCCAGAGTGTCTCAAGTACTTGTAATTGGATTCAGGTTGGGAGAGTATGCAGGCCACTCCATTCAGTTGATCCTCTCTCTCTCTCTCTCTCATAAACAGTTCATCAACACATGATGATGGATAAGGACAGGCATTATCGTCCATAAAAACGAAAGAATTTCCCACAGCACCACAAAAAAGCCTTACATGTTCTAAAATTTCATCCTCACAATAATGCTGGTAATTTGTTGGCCCTTTCTCCAATGCTTGGAGCTCTGTACATCCATTGATCATAATCCCAGACTAGACCATTACTCCACCAACCCCTGCAATGATCAATTTCTATGATGTTTCTGGGTGAATAGGCAGTGCGAGGTTCTCACCAGATGTATTGCCAGCTTGAGTCAGACAATAAACAAAATCGGCTTTCATTTGTGGAAACAGTATTGTCCAATTGCTCTTCATTCCATGTGGAGTGCTCACGACACCATCAATAGCAAGTTGTTTTGCATGCTGGGATCAATGGAATACGCTGTACAGGTTTTCAGGCATGCAATCCAAAATTATTCAGACACCTTGACACAGTTTGACATAATATTTTGATACCTGTGCTTGATGCCAGCAGTTTTTTGGCAAGATATTTTAGCTGTTGCTACAAGATAACAATCTTGTGATTTAGTATATTTGTGTGGTGAACCACTACCGAACCTTCTGGTAGCTATTCCATGTTCAGAAAATTGTTTCCAGGTCTATGATGCAATGTTGTGGGAAATTCCAAACTCCCTTGCTACATTACATCTCTCGTTGTCTGCCCTTCTTCCAGTTTACCAACAGTTCGCCCATGAGTAAAATCATCCAGATGAGTTCTCTTAGATGTACTGCAAGTTGTCGTAACAACAAAAAGGGCAGATCCACACTTTAACCACCTGCAAAACAAATTATTTCTTCCCATTCACGCTTCAGATTTTATTGCCGATCGGCAATACACAGCTGTCACATGATTCCTGACAATTCGCACTCTTGCATAGCTTGCTTTTTACCTGTTTTGATGACTTCAGAATGTTTTGACTGTTAACCAACAGCTTGCGAATCCAAAATGTGCCCTTTTGTTGTTGATCCTTAAATTTTGGACATGAGTATACTATCCTGATAAATGGTGTCGAATATTTTATTAAAATCATTAAAAGCAGTTTTGGTGTTTTGACATACAGTATTATAGCTCACATATCTCAGTTGTAAAAAATAGGATGGGTGGTATGTATCTTCTGGCAAGTTCTTTTGAGTTGCAAATATTTGGTCTGTGCAAGTTTGAATCTTCTTAGGGTTACTCTCATTCTTGTGTTATGTTTACCTCTCAGGTATATTGAATAGATTATTTTCCATAATTTTGTAGATGATGTTTAGCAATGATATTCCTCTTCAGCTGTTTCAGGTACCTTAGTCACTTTTCTTGTGTGAGAGATTAAAATTGCAACCTATGAACCTTTGGATGGTATTCCATTTGTCTAAATTATCTGAAGCAGTTGGGTCCAATGCTGCTGCATTTTACTTAGATTTATGGATCATGTTTATCAGTTGCCTGCAGCTTTCCCGTTCTTAAAATGGCGTGATGTATTTCACCTGGTGAAGGTAGAGATTCATTTGTGACATAATCTTTTCCTGTTGTTGATACTGCATATTTGAACAGCTGGCTGAAAGTGTTGCCTCCATTATATTAACTTGTGCTTCTTGTTGCATATAGGTCACCCATTGTCATTTTTACTAACATTGCAAATTGGTGTTGTGTATCTTCTGGAAAGTTCTTTCATATGTTGAAACTATTTCTTTGAATTGCCCTTTTCTTTCGGTTATTCTAACTTAGCTACATATGTTTTGGTTCTAATGGGATTATTTATTACACTTTGCTTTGATCGTCCCATAATTATTTTAAGAAATGTTCTGAAGTTCTCCATTTATATTTATATATTCGTTATGAAAATTTTGCAGCTCAGGTCAGATGATTTCAAGGTAGTACCAAATGTCCTAAGCATGTCTGCTAAACATGTTATTTGAAACTTTATGTGCTTATTTTGGGTAATATAGTTTAAGCCAGTAGATTTTAAAGATACCTAGGCGTTTTCTGGGAGACGCGGGTTCGAGTCCCGCTCCAGGACGATGAAAATTTTCAAGTTTTCAAATATTATCTGACTTACCATCCTTGTCACATTTACGCCAAAAATCGGATTGTCATCTTCAAAATTTGTATTATATGGCGTAATCCCGTATATCTTTCATGCTTTTATAAGTTTTTACTTGTAGCCACTGACTGTCTCTCTTATTCAATGATCTCATTCATCCACACATACTCTTATTGTTTTGAAATACACGCTCACACACACATATGAAGTAGAAAATTATTAGGAACACCTATAGTCCATTCAACTGAAGAATCGCATATCCATGCCTCGGTACTGGTCACTAAAATCAAGAAGTGTAACTTTTTTTTCATTTTTTGCTCATTTTTGTTACTTTTCATTACTTTTTGCGGATGTTTGTCACCATTTGTCACTAATTTTGCAATCCTTCTGGTTAGTGTTTAGTTTCAAGCGTAAATAGTGCATTTGATTGTTTTTGTGCCAGAGTGCTATTCCAGTGAGGTGACACAAATGGCTCAGGAGCTGTTTGTGGAAGCTACAGGAAGGCTGAAGAATGATTGAAAAAAACACCTGGCTCGGGCAATCTTAGAAGGTGTAAGCGGTCTTGTTCATTTCATAGACAACTTATTTCGTCGACAGGTACATTTCGTCAACACTCACTTCGTCGACACTATATATGCAAACAGTCGATTCCTCAAAGTTTTTGGAAAATCTACAATTTTCAATTTAGAACCACCAAATTTGGTATACTATCTCACGATACTCTAACTTAGACTGTACACCATTTTTGGAAGGGGTCGGGGTCCCATAAATTTTCGTAAAATCTACAGCTTTCAATTTAGAATTGCCAGATATGGCATACTATCTCATGATACTCTAACTTAGACCGTGCACGATTTCTTGAAGGGGTCGGGGTCCGGGGTCAAGGGGGCCCCATACAACATTTTCGTAAAATCTACAGTTTTCAATTTAGAACCACTAAATTATGTATGCTATCTCATTGTACTTTTACACCAACTTAGGCCATAGACGGAAGGAGATGGGGCCCAGGGTAAAGGGGGCGCCATACAACATTTTCGTAAAATCTACAGTTTTCAATTTAGAACCACCAAATTTGGTATACTATCTCATGGTACTCTAACTTAGACCGTACACGGTTTTTGGAAGGGGTCGGGGCCTGGTGTCAAGGGGGCCTTACACAATATTTTCGTAAAATCTACAGTTTTCAATTTAGACCCACCAAATTTGGTATACTATCTCATTGTACTCTTACACCAACTTAGGCCATAGACGGAAGGAGTCGGGGCCTGGGGTGAAAGGGGCCCCATACAACATTTTTGTAAAATCTACAGTTTTCAATTTAGAACCACTAAATTTGGTATACTATCTCATTGTACTCTTACACCAACTTAGACCATAGACGGAAGAGGTCAGGGTCAAGGGGGCCCCATACAACATTTTCGTAAAATCTACAGTTTTCAATTTAGAACCACCAAATTTGATATACTATTTGATTGTGCTCTTATACTAACTTGGGCCATAGATGGAAAGAGTCGGGATGAAGGGGGGCCCATACAACATTTTCTTAAAATCTACAGTTTTCAATTTAGAACCACCAAATTTGGTATACTATCTCATGGTACTCTAACTTAGACTGTATACAGTTTTTGGAAGGGGTCTGGTCAAGGGGCCCCCTCACAAAATTTTCGTAAAATCTACAGTTTTCAATTCAGAACCACCAAATTTGGTATACTATCTCATGGCACTCTAACTTAGCTTGCAGATAGAGTATTGGAGTGCAGAATTATGTTGCAGTTCTTAAGTAAAAAATGGAAATTTTTCAGAAAATTTTGTATGGGGCTCCCTTTACCCCGGGCCCCGACCCCTTCCAAAAACCATGTACGGTCTAAGTTAGAGTACCATGAGATAGTATACCATATTTGGTGGTTCTAAATTGAAAACTGTAGATTTTACGAAAATTTTGTATGGGGCCCTCTTCACCCCATGCCCGACCTCTTCCAAACACCATCTACACTCTAATTTACAGTACCATGAGAATAGTATACCAAATTTGGTGGTTCTGAGCTTTTTTCGTTTTTTTTTTTTTAGGAATTTACTGTTTGCATGTACTGTAGAGTGTCGATGAAGTGAACCAGACCCATTGTAAGTATGCAAAAAGGAAGAAAACACAAAAAATAAAAAGGTAGAAGCTCTTCAAAGAATTGTTGAGAAAAGGAAGACATTTTTAATCGTCTTTTTTCAAAAAGAGCAAAAATGTGAATCCTATTTTTACAGTGCACACACCAGTCAACACCCCAGTTTTGAAAACGTTACTATGATATTTTAAAGTACATAAATAAAAAGTTCATTGCAGTCCGTGAGAGAAAATGCATATTGACACAATTAGGTCAATTCTGCATTATCAAATGTACATGTATGTGGTATTTCCTATATTGTACAAAATTTAACCTTGTTAATAACGAAAAATGCACATTACTTTTGAATTTCTGAAAGCTAAGGGATATTACAAACAATAAAGGAATTTTAAAAGCAATCTGTTACAAATTAAGAAAATGGCAGGTCATCTTTTAGAAAATAGTCCTTTACAGTACAAAAATAAAATCAATGTATTGGGTATATAAATAAGTTTTGAGGGATTTGAGGTGAACGAAACTCGTTGTTGGAGAACAGAAACAATATTTTAATATTAATCGAAGTATGCTCCCTCTGAAGCTACAACTTTACCCCATCTTTCGGGCAGTGAACGTATGCCCCGAAGGAAGAATTCCGGTTCCTTGGAAGAGATCCAGTAGTCCAGCCAATTTTTGATGTCTTCATAAGAACTAAACCGTTTTCCAGAAAGTGCTGACTGCATCGACCGGAACATGGTAATCCGATGGTGCAATATCTGGCAAATATTATGGCGGGTGGGGTAGAACTTCCCAGTCGGATCCTTCCAAGTACTTTTTCACAGGTCAAGAAACGCGTAGTCTTGCATTGTCATGCTGTAAGATGACTTTGTTGTGTCTATTCTCCCATTCCGGCTGTTTTTGCGTGAGAGATAATTTTAAACGCATTAATTGGGTTCGATACCGATCATCAGTAATAGTTTCTGACGGTTTCAGCAGTTCATAGTGGATCACACCCTTCTGGTCCCACCAGATACACAGCATTACCTTTGAACCATGGATATTGCGTTTTGGTGTTGAAGGACCTGGCTTCACTCATGCTTTCTGCCACTTAGAGTTATAGTACTATATCCAATTCTCGTCGGCAGTAATAATACGATGCAAAAAAACTTTCTTTTTGCCTTTGAAGCAGCAATTCGCAAATGGTTTTTCGACGTTCAAGGTCTCTTTCCCGCAACGCATGTGAAACTCACTTCCCTTCTTTTTGCACCATTCCCATGGCAGCTAAACCTTGTGAAATGCATGGTTGACTAACATCTAATGCTGCTGCTAGTTCTTTTTGGGTCTGGCACGGATCCTCGTCAAGTAAAGCTTCCAATTCGGCATCAGCAATTTTTTTGGGTGGTCCAGAACGTTTTTATCACTGACATCGAAATCGTTCCTTTTGAATCGTCTAAACCAATACTCACATGTTTGTATGGATAGGGAATGTTCACCATAGATTTCTGACATTAAGCGATAGCTGTCGGCAGCACTTTTCTTGACGATAAAATAATGCACTAACACTTCCCGCAAATGCTGTTTTGTCGGGACGAAAGTTGCCATTTTCCATCGAGTAAAACAAATACGTCTTCGCATCTCAATCGAACGTCGTATACTGACTGACAGCTGGCGTCTCGTACTGTGATATCGCAGTGTTGCCACCTTAAAATACATGCGAACAGTTATAAGTACAACACTGAACGGAAATCCCTCAAAATTTATTTATATGCCCAATATATATATTTGCGAGCTCAATGATTGCTACGAGATTTATGAACTTGTTTTTCAGGGTATTATTTTTTACCCTTTGCATTTGAGGACTAGGATTCAAACAAAGTGGAGGAGTCTATCTTAACTGCAAAACTTTTGGTTGTGGGTTATAATGTCATAGCATCATGTGCCTGGGTTCAATTTCTGACAAAGAATTAGTGCACATAAATTAAGGCTGAGCAACTTCTTGGAAGCTCATGAATTTCTTTAACTCTGAAACAAGAGAGAGAGAGACAATTCCTTGCATGCAAGAAAACAGTGTCTTGACTGTGCTTTAAATAAAATCTTGTAGGAGTTATTTGATTTGCTAGCCAGTTTGATTAGTTATGAATCCTTAATTTTTTTTTACTCACAGCATAGGCAGTAGGCAGGATATAAAAGCAGCTTAGCACCAGCAGTATTGAGAAACTCTTGTGACAGTGTTTGAGAAACATGTACCTAATAGACATTCAGGCTTCAATGAGAAAACATGCAATTTCATTGTGATAGGCTCTTTCTAAAAAAGAAAATAATGATAACTGAGTTGTTGTGGGAAAAAAATGTTAATAATACATTTTACTTCTATTTTTGTGTTTTCATACCTAAATATAATTTTAAAAAATTTAATTCATTCTCATGGTCAAAAACTGATCAAAGTTCTTCCTTGAAGTGTTTCTTATAAAACTGAAAGAGAGAGAGAAAGATTAATTGCATTATATATATAATTACACTGGAATAAATTGTAGAGAGTAACTCAAAAAACTAGTGTTTCAAAGATCTACAAAAAAAAAGCACAAGTAATCTATTCATCACAATTTGAACTTTCAGAGTTTTAAGTGTTGTTGCCTATTATGTTCAGTTGAATTATTTTTTCTTGTGCATAGTGCCTCACATAGGTGAAATCAATTATACACATTCATTGGTATTTAAATTCTTATCAGTGTACTTGCTTAGCAGCTGGACAGAAGGCTACTGTTTTTCAGTTACTGTATCAGTTCTCTATGTAATTTTGCAACAAAAGCATAAAGTTGCATCGCCGCCCCGGTGGCGCAGTGGTCTAAGCGATGGCCTCTGATCATTCGTCCAAACGCGGTCCGGATTCGAATCTCGGTGAGGCATGGATGTTGTGTTTGTGTTACGGCACTGGTTCTCTCCCTTCCCTGAAACCAGTGACCCTAAATTAGGGACGGGCGACTGCTTATAGCCCATTGAGTTGCTCACGGTGGTCGTTAAACCTCCAATAAAAAAAAAAAAATAAAAAAAATGTTACATCAAAATAAAGTGAATTCAGTGACTGCAAAGGATTTTCCCTGCCTAACATCTGGCAGGATTTGATAAAAACTAACCATAACCTTCAAGGTTAACTGTAACCGCATTAGTGACGGGAATAAGTGACAAAAAAAAAAAAAAAAAAAAAAAAGAAAGCTAGCCTGAAGAAGACGAGTTTTCTCCGAAAATTTGCAATTTAAATAAAAAATATTTCCTAGTAAAATTCTCATAATAGTTGTTTTTGATTAGTAATTGAATTAAGAAACTAGGAAGTCAATTCTCAACATGAGCTTTATTCAAAGAATTAGAACAGAGTATGGGTCAGATACTTGGCAAGCAATCAAGAAAGTTCAACATGCTACAATGAAGATGGAAAGATCGATAGCTCAAATTAAGTTCCTGAAAATTTGCAAGGTAAATAACTTTATTCCAAACTCATTTAGACTTAGAAAACCATTTAAAGATTTACTTTCAGCCAACTTCATAAGAACAATAGAGAAAAAAATGTTAAAACGAAGTATTGAAGCAAAACATAAAAATGTTGCTTACTATCGGAAAGTAAAAGTAGAAAATGAAAAGAAATTTTCTGGAATCTTTAAGTGATGCAGTAAAAGCAGAATTGGAGGACTGGCTAAAAATCGGAATAAAAAACAAAAATAAAAAATTTGTTCAAAAGCTGAACCTTGAAGAAAATAATTTTTTTAAGAAAAACTATTCCAGTAAAAACAAAGAAACAGCCGTTCTTAGTCATGTAAAGGACAAAACTGCTACAGGAGTTAGCCAAGAATTGTTACAAGTGATAAATAAAGGAAGTAATTTCAATCTATTCAAGGAAAAAATAAATACAGAAAAATTGGTAATTGAATTAGAAAGCATCTGCAGCACTTTAGAAAAAGAAGACCAAATTAAAGCAGTCCTCCTCAGAAAAGATACCACAATAGCCTTACAAAATTCCAGAAGCAAGTAAAGAAACCTCAAAAAAATTATGAGAACAGTCAATTAAAAGTTCTTAAAGATTCCAGAAAAAATGAAAGTGTAGTTGCTGTGAAAACAGACAAAAGTAAGTTGATTACTATTATGGATAAGAAAGATTATCAAGAAAAGATGGAAGAACTAAGAAAGCCTATGTATGAAGTAGTAAAAGAAAACCCATTTCCAGATTTGATTCAAAAAGTCTCAAAGCTTATTTCACTTCAAAAAAAAAAAAAGAAAGAAAAACCAGCTTCCAGAAAACTTTAAACAGTTCACAAAATTGCAGTTCAGATTACCTCAAATATATGAAATAGTCAAACTACATAATGAACATCAACCAATTAGACCAATAATTGACTCAAAAAACTCAATTCTTTCAAATCTAAACTACTTTTTAAAGTTTCACCTTCAGAATCTTTTAAAAGAGCCACCTTACTTGATGAAAAATTCAATGCAGCTAAAAGAAAAATTAGAACTTTTTCCTAAATTAGATTATCCTATTATGGGTAGTTTAGACATAGTGTCTATGTATACTCACATCAATATTGATCAACTTAGACTTTACAGCGGAAGACTTGGCAGACCTAATAGTTTTTCACAACAAAGATAGAAACATATTAGTTGAAATTTTTGAAATGCTTACTTTCTCTTTGCAGAACAACTACTTTCAATTTCAGAAAAAAAAATTCATTCAAAAATATGGTCTAGCTATGGGCTCCCCACTCTTAGCTAACTATTATGTGGGAAAACTAGAAGAAAAGATACTAGTACAATCCACATACTTCTGCCTATATAGCAGATACATGGATGACATCTTATTTATAATAGATAGCTCAGAAATTGTTCCAGAAAAAATTCTAGACTCATTCAATGAATTAGATGATTCCCATAAGTTCATTATTGAACTTCAAAAAGAAAGAAGAATTAACTTCTTAGATATTACTATCTATTATGAAGATGAAAAATTCCTCACTAGTTGGTATAAAAAACCAATGAATACTAACAGACTTTTGGATTTCGATTCCTATCATCCAGTTTCTATTAAGAAAAATGTAGCAAGTCAGTTGTTGGAAATAAATAATAAAATAGTATCTACAGCAGATAGAAAGAAGCCCATAAAGAACTTTTTAAAGTCATACTTGCAGAAAATAACTATCCTAAAGAAGAAATTGAGAAGCTTCTGAATTTTAATGGTACAAAGAACCCGCAAAAGCAACAAGTAAAATTCACTAGAAAATTTTTTTATCGCAAAGGTTTATTTGAGTCTTTAAAGAGAATTAGTAAGAAGTACAATATTAGGCTAGCTCCAAGTTTAGAGAACAAAGTTAAAAAATTGTTCCCTAAAATAGTTCAAAGAGAAAAAGATATTTTAAAAATGCAAGGTGTAGTCTATGAAGTAAAATGTAGTTGTGGACTATCTTACATAGGGGTAACAGGTCGCAGACTAGAAACTCGTATAGCAGAGCATAAAGCTGCTATAAAAAATTGCTCCAACAAGACTGGTTTAGATAGGCATGTTAGAGAAACTAGTCACACCATGGATTGGAATTCCCTTAAAGTCATCAGTTTCCAAAGCAATTTTCAAAAAAAAAAAGCTAAAAGAAGGAATAGAGATTGAGAAAAATCAAAATTCCATCATCAATGACTGCAAAGGATTTTCCCCACCTAACATCTGGCAGGATTTGACGAAAACTAACCATAACCTTCAAGGTAACCGTAACCGCAATAGTGATGGGAATAAGTGACAAAAAAAAAAAAAAAAAAAAAAAAAAAAAAGACAGCCTGAAAAAGGAGAAGAGTTTGCTACGAAAATTTGCAATTTAAATAAAAAAATTCCTAGTAAAATCCCCATAATAGTTTTTTTTTTTAAATTAGTAATTGAATTAAGAAACTAGGAAGCCAATTCTCAACATGAGCTTTATTCAATGAATTTATTTGTTTTTTGTTATACAGTTACTTTCAGCATTTCAATATTTTGTATAATTTTTTTCCAGGTGAAAGTCTCATGAATTGTGCAATCAAGTATGTGAAGTACTGTATGGGTATTCTCACAGGCTATGAAAATGTGAATTTAGATACAAATTAAGTTATTTGTAAAGAGAACGGAATTATGAGAACCAAAAAATAAATAAATAGTGGATTGTAAAACAAACTGAACAATGTTTATATATATATGAAGCACACATACTGTCTCATGGAAACACATGTTCTATTGTTGATCTGTGTGTGTGTGTGTGTGTGTGTGTGTGTGTGTGTGTGTGTGTGTGTGTTTAGCTGCAGTGTTTTATAGTACTTCAGGGGAAATATTCATCACATGAAATATGTGGTTGCATTGCAACCAAATATTACTTTGATGTAATAAAAATGCAGTGGGACCTTATTTGGGATTGAAATAAGGCATATTACTTCAAATAATGCACAAAAAACTGTCACTACTTTGTCACTCTTTTTGCTCTTGAAGTCAGTGTTGTCACTAGTTTCGACCCTTAAAAGTGTTCCTAGGCTTGCATATCTCATTGATATCAGTGAGACTCGTGGCTTCTCCTTAGTTGAACAGCCTGTACAGTTTGCCCTTGGTTTTTAAAACAGTGTGAATTCAATGTGGCATAGATTCAACAAGGTGCTGATATCACTCTACAGGTATGTTCAGCCAAGCAAATGTGATGGCGTTTAGGAGTTGTCAGGTGTTTGCTGAAGAAAGATCTCTCGTACAAATGGCCCCCTCATGCTCATCCTACATGTGTTCAATTGAGTAAAGGTGTGGGAACTGTGGGGGCCATTTCAGCATTTTGAAGTCACTATTTTGTCTCTGGAACTACAGTGTGATGATCCAAGCCTTATGCTGTGGTGCATTCTCCATCAGGAATCACCATGCACATGTATGGTCGCCAGTGATGTGAAGATACCTTCTGGCATCCAAATGCTGTTCCAGAGATATTAAGGGACCCAATGCCTACCATAAAAACAGACCCCAGATCATTACTCTACCTCCACCAGCTTGTACAGTTAATACTAGGCAGCTTGGATTCATTGATTTGTGCTGTTGATGCCATATTCTGGGTGGTACATTGGCATGTCTTAACCAAAAATGTAATTCATCAGACCAGTAAACCAGTCCTCCAGAGGCCAGTTTTGGTGTTCCCATGCCCATTGCAGATGAATTTATAATTTTTCAGCAGCAACAAGTGGTACACGTAGGGGATGTCTGCTGTTATAGCCCATTTTTGCCTGTTGTACTGCACTGTTACTTGATGACACAGAGCTGATCTGTTACCTCATACAATTCTCTCCTGCTGCCACTGTCCTCAAATATTCATGAGTCATTTTCACCCACATTAAGACCACTGGCTGCTTGTTTTGTTGTTTGTGCACCACTTATTGCACATGCTTGATACAGTTGTTCTTGCATAGTCGAGAAGGTTTGCCATTTCTGAAATGTTTGCACCTGTCTGCCTATCATTCACTATCATTGCTATTTCATAGTTGCTTAAATCACATCTTTCTCATATTGCTGCTATCTATGCTTCATACATATCTTCAGGGGCGGATTGGCCCACCGGGACATTTTCTGGTGGGCCCCTTCCGTATACTTTCTCTTTCTTTTCTTAAAAATGTTTTCAGTTCAATTGTTTTGAACACACAACTGAACCACAACATGTTTTTTAAATGAAATACACATAATGCAATTATAACAAGTAGGGAAAAAGAACTACTTTAAATCAGGGGAAAAAAATATCCCCTCACCAGGCAACTACTAGAATCCAAACCACAATGGATGGGCCATGTGTGTTTGCAAACTTCTGGGTTCACTTAGTAGCTGAGGAACGAGAATGTACCGTATGGTGCGGGTTTGTGTAGAAGATGTTCTGTATATTCCCCAAGGAAAGGGGGCCGGGGGTAGTTGATTTTACTCCCGTTGGTTGTAGGAGGCATTAGCGCTGTGTCCATTGGCACAATCACATGGTAATGCTGTTAAAACATTCTCATGAGAAAATGAAACCGACCCTAAATAATAGGTTCCAAAAGTATCAAACAGCTCATTTGCGGATTATTCCGATGGAAGTACCCGGTGTTCTCTGAAGTCAGAAACATGCCAGATTTAACCCAACCACAAGCATTGTTTCTTTACTAAATGACCATAAAACAAAACAGAAAGGCACCACCAATATCCTAAACTGTTTTTGTGTTGGAGAGGGGGGAGATATGTTCTGTCATTTGAGTTTGGGAAACACACAAGAACAGTTTTTTCTCTCTAAGAATTAAGGCTAAGGAAGGACCCTGTCATAATCAGGGTGTTTTTCGTTTTTAATCAAAAATGAACTAAAAAAAACTGTAAAAGTGACGCTGAGAAAAGGCGGGGTAAAACAAAATGTTATAATCAGATGCCAAGAAATGTGCAAAATTAAAGGATTTTCTCATGGAAAATGATTTTACATTTTCGACTAAAAAGAGTGATGGTAGTTTATTCAAATACAGTGAAAACTGTTGCTGTGTTCCAAATGTTTCAATGGATAATAAGAAATCGTCCATTGATATGTCAACTTCTGCTGAAACACGTTACGAAAGTGTGGTGGAAAACAGTGTTGTATCAAAACCTGAAATATTCAAACAACCCAAGAAGGAGGACATAGAATTCTTTTTCGAAGTCACTCGATATAACCTACAAATGACACAAACTTTCCATTCATTTAAAAAAAAAGAAAATTTATCGCGAAAATGGATCGAACCGCCACCGTTGGCTGAGCTATGATGAAATTTTGAGTTCCTTCTATTGCACTGTGAGTTTTGCATTTGTGAAAAATTCAGAAAAAAATGCTTTTACAGAGGGCATGAATGACTGGAAACATGTTTACAAAAAATCGATTGAAGAACAACAACAAATGTTTATCCAACATGAAATATTGGAACAGGATGGATTTGGAGAAAGTCAACAAAAGACAATGCCATGCAAACAATGTATTGGGTATATAAAGTTTTAAGGGATTTCCGTTCGGTGTCGTACTTATTACTGCTCACATGTATTTTAAGGTGGCAACACTGCAATATCGCAGTACAAGACGCCAGCTGTCAGAGTTGGTATACAACATTCGATTGAGGTGCGAAGACGTATACAGCATTTGCGGGAAGTGTTAGTGCATTACTTTATTGTCAAGAAAAGTGCTGCTGACAGCTATCGCTTAATGTCAGAAATCTATGGTGAACATTCCCCATCCATAAAAACATGTGAGTATTGGGTTTAGACGATTCAAAAGGAATGATTTCGATGTCAGTGATAAAGAACGTTCTGGACCACCCAAAAAAATTGCTGATGCCGAATTGGAAGCTTTACTCGATGAGGATCTGTGCCAGACCCAAAAAGAACTAGCAGCAGCATTAAATGTTAGTCAACCACGCATTTCACAACGTTTAGCTGCCACGGGAATGGTGCAAAAAGAAGGGAAGTGGGTTCCACATGCTTTGCGGGAAAGAGATCTTGAACGTCGAAAAACCATTTGCAAATTGCTGCTTCAAAGGCAAAAAGAAAGGGTTTCTGGCATTGTATTATTACTGCCGACGAGAAATGGATATGGTACGATAACCCTAAACGACAGAAAGCATGGGTGAAGCCAGGTGAACCAGGTCCTTCAACGCCAAAATGCAATATCCATGGTTCAAAGGTAATGCTGTGTATCTGGTGGGACCAGAAGGGTGTGATCCACTATGAACTGCTGAAACCGTCAAAAACTATTACTGGTGATCGGTATCGAACCCAATTAATACACTTAAAACTAGCTTCCCCCGCAAAAACAGCCGGAATGGGAGAATAGACACAACAAAGTCATCTTACAGCATGACAACGCAAGACCACATGTTTCTCGACCTGTGAAAAAGTACTTAGAAGGATCCGACTGGGAAGCTCTACCCCACCCGCCATATTCGCCAGATATTGCGCCATCGGATTACCATTTGTTCCAGTCGATGCAGTCAGCACTTTCTGGAGAACGGTTTAGTTCTTATAAAGACATCAAAAATTGGCTGGACAACTGGATCTCTTCCAAGGAACCTGAATTAATCCTTTGGGGCATATGTTCACTGCCCGAAAGATGTGGTAAAGTTGTAGCTTCAGAGGGAGCCTACTTCGATTAATATTAAAATATTGTTTCTGTTCTCCAACAACATGTTTTGTTCACTCAAATCCCTCAAAACTTATTTATATACCCTATAACAACTGTTGTATTTGCTGCTACCATGTTCTGGTGAAATACAATGTGTTCAGCGCAGCTTACAGTGTCTTAGGAACTGCGTATAAATACCTTTTAACGTTGCCAATAACTCAAGTTGCCTGCGAAAGCTCATTTTCTATGCTGAAATTTTTAAAAACACATTTCAGGAGTACATTGATGGATGCTTATCTAGAAGAGTTACTCCTGATGGCTGTTGAAAAAGATGTGCTACATAACATAGATTGTGACAGTGTTATCAATGAACAGTGCTTTGTTTCGTAAAGAACTGTTCTTTAAACTGTAAAAGGTGTCACTAAAAAATATTAGACAGGTGGGTCAGTAGCCACAGTTTATATTTGTTATTACTTCAGGTTCAATTTCAACGAATATAACATTTAAAAATTCCATGTTATTACATTAGTTCAGATAATTAAGAATAAAGGTAAAGCCATATTTAGACAATGTTAGTTTGATACTTTTTTTACGTGCATTATATTTCTGAAGGCCAATAAGAGTTGGTATCGTAAAATTTTTGTTCTATAAATTCTACCTTTGTGAATCTAATCAATTATCATATTTTACCCAGATAAAAAATATTGAATATTGTTTTCTTCTTTCTTATAATTTTTCCACGCTATGAATATTTTATTCTTATATCTAAAACAGAAAATCGTGTAGGAAAGTAAAATACAAAATACTCTGTTGAATAGTATTTGAGTGAATGTAGGTAAGCACCAAAAAATCAATTAAGTTAAAAAAATAGCATTGAGAAAAATACAAGTTGTTCATACAGATTTTAGTGTATATTCATGCACCATTTGTTTCCCTGTCTTGTGATGTATCTTAATGGATTTTCTGCTCCATTTCCTTTTTCGTTCTACCTTCTCTAGTTAAAGCACATAAAGCAAAATCTGCCTTTTTTTTTTTTACAGTGAATGCGATTCAAATGCAATGTTAACAGCATTGGGGTGGGGGCTAAACAGGGCTAAAAAATTCACTACTTTAGTTAAAGTAGTGAAAATAGTCACCCATGTTTGATAAAGTTGTAGAACAATGCTAGATAATGGTCATTATGGGATGTACTACCCACTATATGACAGCACAGAATGGCATTTACGGAGATATCATTTTAATATGAAGTTGCAAAATGTTTTGTTTACGTCATTTAGTATAAGGTGTCTTTACAATACATAACCGCAGCATAAAATCTCGTTTTGTAATTGGAACAGATACGAATATATGATCACTAAACGAAGAATCTGTTCGCCATGATATTTAAAAATCTTGAAATTTCTAACTGTGGTTGTCCACAATAGAAAAATTACAAAAATTGCAGTGTAAATAGAAATTTTACTGTGTAAAAGTTCTGTATTTTTTTTCATTTATTTAAATTTAAAAATCATGTCTTAAGCAAAAGGATTTTTGGTACAACTGCAACATAATTTTGGTGGTAGCAGTTCTCTCTCTCTCAAGTATTTTCTTGGAATTTCAGCCCACTTTGTTGAAAATTTAAAAACTGGAAGTTCAAAGGTATGAAAATCAAGATTATTTTACGATCTATAAAACATAAAAAGGCTATGTAAGCAATTTTTTTTTTTTAATTAATGTCTTACTTCAGCGTTCTTAAGAGAAAATTTTAAACAAATATAAATATTGTGTCCAAAATTAGAAGCTTCTCCAGCGCAATCACCTAACTAAACTAGTTATTTAAACCTGGTTATTCGCTCTTTCCACGTCGATTAAGTGAGTTTCCCACAATATTTAAATATCTTGAAATTTCTAACTGTGATTGTCCACAACAGAAAAATTGCAGTACAATTTTTCTGCAGTAAAATCTTGGCATGAGCCGATGAAAATTTTTCCACAACACTCACTTCAATTTAAGGATGAACAGGTGTATTTTTTACCCCCCCCCCCCCTAGTACTATGCTTGCCACTGTTTCCAGAGCAACTGTACTCTGTTTTGTTTCTTAAATAAAAAATGTGATTTTCAATTGTGATGCAATAGTACCGCAGAACTACAACTGAACAGGCCCATTTGCAAAAATTTTCGCGGGCCCTTTTGCGACCGCCAATCCGCCCCTGCATATCTTAATCCTTAACAGTGAGCTGTTTATGAAACCATCCCAACATCATATTTGTGTGTTTAAGTGAGGATGGCATGTGCCAGATTGCTGTTAGGTGTTCCTAATAATTTTCTACTTCAATGTGTGTGTGTAACACACAAGTACATACATGCACAGTTGATGATTTCGAGAACAATAGAAATGTTTGGAGTGTTAACTTAAGAGAAATAATGATTCATAAATTGACATGCTGGGAAAAATATATGTACAAGGTGCTATCTAAAAGTACCTTGCACAAGAAATGTGTAGAAAACATTGTAACTGGCAATGTGTGCTATGGATAACAAATCTGAATTTTCCTTCATAGGAAATAGTTTAAAACATCATATGATTGATATAAAAAGTCAAAAAATTTCACTGTTTTTGTCTTCTGTTGCATATGAAAAGTAAATACACCAATTATGTTATGTGCAAATGATGAGTGTCTACACCGTATTTCTCTGTATGTGTATTTCAGGTCATTGATGCTATATCAGAAGCTATATCATCCACCGACGATGTTACATTACTTGATGTGGATCCTGGCGCATCAACCAACAGGACAGTCTATACATTTGTTGGGTCTCCAGATGCAGTGATTGAGGGAGCCTTAAATGCAGCTAGAAAGGCCTACAAGTTAATTGACATGACAAAACATAAAGGTGTGGTTATATGCTTTGGTACTAAAAATAACTGTGCAAATTAACTTTGTTTGGGGTGGAAAGTAAGTTATATATTTGTATGTGGTTCCACCTAAAGGTAACAAAAATGCTCATAAAGTGCAATTGTGTGATCAAGTTACCATTTCATATATTATTTTATGCTGTGTTGTGTGCATCCCAATTTTTGTGTTTGAAGTTAAATCTGTGTAATGAGGTCTGTAGTTTTTGAAATTAGTGATTCAGAGCTGTAAAAAATTGCATTATAACTCTTCTTTCAAGATTAGGGAAACAGCTTCAGAAGTATATGACATACTAAAAGCTGCTTTAGAGCATATTCTTTTATCAAAAGCTCAAACATATTGATGTTTTCTTGATTTAAAGATGGAAAAACTTCTGGAACCACCTTGCATTTGTAAAAAATAAACATTCTGGATTGCCATCAAGGCTACAAATTAGTAAATAAACAAATACATCGCTCTTTCCACGTTCCAGAAACACATAGCAACCAAAAAATTGTTATTCGGTCACCACAAGGGAATTGAACCCACGGATCTCTCGATATCTAGCCGAGCGCGGTTAGCCTTACACCACGGTGGCCAACAATCCACGGTGCTATGTGTTTTTAAGTCAGCTTCTGACATCATAAATCTGTAAGATGGGCTCAGCTACTGAGACTTCTCTATCTGGTGGGCAACCTTCCCGAATGTGCCCAAATTTTTACCAGCCACTTGAAAAATCTTACCCACCAAAATATAAATTAATGAAGTTTTAAATGAACTAATATTAATGAAAAGATATTTAATGCATACTAAATTTTTTCTGATTGATGCAAGCCTATTTATGACATTTTAAAAACAAAGCTGCATATTGGATATAGGCCTGGGCTAATCTGAAAGATCTGTACATTTGAAGCACGAGCTTGGACAAATTTTTTTTGTAAATATTTTTGCAAATTTGTTGTTTTTTGGTGATATTCCTGTCTAATTTACGGTTTGGATCCATTAAACAATTCAAATAACATAAACTTGACTTAATATTAGCTTTATTAAAATTGATCGATATTGTATTAACACAATGCTAGTTTGGGTTTTATTTTTTATTTTTTTTACACAGTATGAATGTTAGTTTAGGATATACATTTTTTTTTTACACAGTATGATGTAAAAAAGAACTTGCATAGGGCTTTATATATATAAAACTGAAAGCATAAAATAATATTTAGGTAGGGTAGGAACTTAGGATTTTCATTTAACGTTTGTAGACACTATGCCAGACTTTCCCACGAGACGTATCTGTCCACCATAGTTTGATAGCACCACATGGTTCATATTGTTCAATGGGTGGTCCATTGCACCTAGTCATCATCAAATCATTCAAAGTATGGTGGTTCATGCTTGCCCTGAAACATGATTTTATTCTGTTCATAGCAGAAAATAATCGTTCACAAGCAGCAGTACTGCATGGCACTAACTGCACCAACTCCATTAACTTAAATTCAGGTTTAAACATCTATAGCGGAAGCCACAGTTGTTCTTAAATGTATGTGCATACAAATATAAGTATTACAAGGTTTCTTACCTCTTTTAACATTTCCCTACATGTTTCTTTCTTTCTGCTGTCATGCTTGGTTTAGGCTTCCGGTGCGGTGTTCTATATTTGGTCTTCAGGTTCTTTCAAATGCTCTTCCAAGTACCAACGCTGAAGTCCCTGAAGTGCCTTGTTGTCCAGGTTGTAAAATTGTATCCCCCTCCCTTCCCACCAGCTTGTAAAACCTAACTTTCGTTGCTATAAACCAATTATCGAACACAAAAAACTTTTGATATTATGGACAAACACAAACTGCCTATTTACAAACATACAAAATTCCGAACAAAAAAGTTAAAAACTTATATACTAATATTTACACACAACTCATTCCTTGGACTCCTCAACACCCCACGAACAACCAACCACACCCTAAGCCATTCCAATGCAGATTGCCTCAAGCACTTTTTTACCCTCTACAGGATTATCTTCAGGAGGTGCTCTAGATGTTTCTCTTCTGCCACTGCAGCAAGAGTGAGTGATACGCCCGGCTTCCTCGCCCCGCCCCATCGTTATCCACGAAATACTTCCACCGTGGCTCCATCTGTTATTGACCCTAGTGAACTCTTCATTTTCTTTTTTTCCCCCTTCTGTGTTTTTGGTCAATTTTTATTAGTTCCTTCCATTTCTCATTAAGGATATTTAGATCGTTATTATTACAAACTCAGTATCTATTTTTTTCAATTAATACAGATTCTGCAATACGTAGGTGTCTTTCATTGCAACATGTTTTTATTATTTTAATATCTTCAAAATTCGGATATGTCTGGTTATCTAGGCTGTACAGTACTGTATATGTCTGGTTATCTAGGCAGTACTGTATATGTCTGGTTATCTAGGCAGTACTGTACAGTACTGTATATGTCTGGTTATCTAGGCAGAACTGTACAGTACTGCCTAGATAACCAGACATATCCGAATTTTGAAGATATTAAAATAATAAAAACATGTCGCAATGAAAGACACCTACGTATTGCAGATTCTGTATTAATTGAAAAAAATAGATACCGAGTTTGTAATAATAACGATCCAAATATCCTTAATAAGAAATGGAAGGAACTAATAAAAATTGACCAAAAACACAGAAGGGAAAAAGAAAATGAAGAGTTCACTAGGGTCAATAACAGATGGAGCCACGGTGGAAGTATTTCGTGGATGATGATGGGGCGGGGCGAGGAAGCCGGGCGTATCACTCACTCTTGCTGCAGTGGCAGAAGAGAAAACATCTAGAGCACCTCCTGAAGATGACCCTGTAGAGGGTTCTGAAAGTGCTTGAGGCAATCTGTGTTGGAATGGCTTAGGGTGTGGTTGGTTGTTCGTGGGGTGTTAAGGAGTCTGAGGAATGAGTTGTGTGTAAATATTTGTATATATGTTTTTAACTTTTTTGTTCGGAATTTTGTATGTTTGTAAATAGGCAGTTTGTGTTTGTCCATAATATCAAAAGTTTTTCTTTTGTGTTCGATAATTGGTTTATAGCAACGAAAGTTAGGTTTTACAAGCTGGTGGGAAGGGAGGGGGATACAATTTTACAACCTGGACAACAAGGCACTTTAGGGACTTGAGCGTTGGTATTTGGAAGAGCATTTGAAAGAACCTGTAGACCAAATATAGAACACCGCACCGGAAGCCTAAACCAAACATGACGGCAGAAAGAAGGAAAATTGTAGTGAAATGTTAAGAGGTAAGAAACCTTGTAATACTTAACTCCATTAACTTTAAAATGTTGCTGTAAAAATGTGTTGCATCTTCTTCAGCATAGAGTCGACTAAACAATGCCTCAAATGTTACTCTTTTTCCAGTCAATGTCATTATACTCGCTGCATTGCTTTTTAGCCTGCAATATTCCGTCATCACTGAATCTTCATTCCATTATGTAAAACAGGCTTGGGCAGTAAACGACACACCTGCAAGAGTTCTTCATTCCCATATTCATTGATTTCAGTGTTGTTGTCTGGAAAGTGAAAGGGGTTTAAAATTTTTGCCAAGGGAACAATAGGACTGTCAATTACTGAAAATAATCTTTCTTTGATATAGCTTTTAACTGCAACAAGCAGTTTTCTCCTATCCTCTTCAAAACAACCAAGTTCATTTCGGTTTTGTTCAGAAACCAATTTAATATCGCGGAATATACCATCAGAGATCAAACCATCAAGTTCAGTTTCACAGACACCTTTCGAACATAGGACATTTTGTAATCTTGATATGGACGTGTTAATTTCATTAACTCCATGATGTAATACCAATTTTTCACTTTGTAGAAACGGGGATGTATCGCTTAGCAATTTACTAAAAATCACACATAAAAGAAATTAGAATTTCACAAAGCGCACACTTGTCAGATGTTTCAAGAACCCTTTAGCTTTAGCCTTCAGTTTACTTGCTTCATTTTTGTCTGCTCTATACCTTGACGTGACCCATCACCCATCGGATGCTGTTTATAGGGCGGCACTCATTAAGAAAGTCAGCCACTTCCTTTACATTTCGTAATAACTTCGAACTTTTATTATACAGTTTATATAGTCCCTTTATTACATCCTCAAAAGTTGTCAAGTAGCTCACATCATTGCAGGCATCATTCAAGGCAAGTTCTAATCTGTGGTTCAAACAGTGAACCACAACTAAACCATCAACTTTATCTTTCAGTTGTTTGGCAACAACTTTAATTGATCCCATGTTCACTGATTCTCCATCAAAGCAACTAATCTTTCTTTCCAATTAGCAATGCATTTCTCATTGATCATTGTTTCTATGGCCTCCATTGTGCCAGATGCATCAGCTTTCCAAAGAGGCTGAAGACCAAGAAAAGAAACTTTTTGATTTGGCCCATCCATATACTGGATGTACACAATTTCACTTTCTGACATACTTTTTTCGGTTGAGGCATCTGAAATTATTGCAAGAAAATTAGATTCGTTAATATCCTTTACAAGGTTGCTTTGAATTTCTTTTGCTATGTAGCTTACAAATATTTTTGCTGCCTGATCATTAATGTATGTATCACTCAACTTAGTTCCTAATTTTTTCTGAAGTGCACATAAACTTTTGAAATCATTAAATGAAAAGTTGCCTTTTGCAATTGTGTATGAAATAAGAAATAACACCTTCATGGATTTTTCTAATTCTTGGGTCATCTTAGATACAACTATAGCAAGAGGAGCCTCAGATGGTTTGGTCTGTGCTTTGTACACAGAACCTGCTTGTTGATGTACTTTAGAAGCATTATGACTTTTAACCTGAAAAGTAAACATAAAAGACTATGAGAATTTGCATTTGGAATATCACTTACATAATTTGTTTAGATTTCTAAAAATATAATTAAACAAGTTAGTAAAATCATGCTATGCATTGATTATGATACGCTTTCCAACATACCAGAAGTTATTACTCAAGTTATGAGGATAATGGCTGTGGAGTAAATCTCATTCCTGTGCTCTGACCTTTGACCCCATTTCGATGATATCAAACAGAATTGGTTCAATATACCTCTGGAACAACATACTAAAGTTTTGTTGCAATATTTTTAGTCAAGTTATGAGGATAATGGCTGCAGAATGAATCTTGCTCCTGTGCCCTGACCTTTGACCCCATGTTGATGATATTCGACAGAACCGGTTCAGTATACCTCCAGAACAACATGATAAAATTTTGTCGCAATCAAAGCATTTTTACGTAAGTTATGACGCATAAGGGCAATAGAAGGGATTCCGCTCCTATGTCCAGACCTTTGACCCCATTTCTCCCATTTTCGATAGGGTTCGTCCCCAGGTTGTGTGCCCTACGACATACTAAAATGTCATCAAAATCGAACCATTTTTACGCGAGTTATCGTGCTGACAGACGGACAAAGCTGGAGCCTATATTTCTTCAACCTACAGTTGGAAAGCGTAAAATAGGGCAGTAACATGCATATTTTAGCATATGGTGAGTAAAACACTGTTTCCTAAGTCTGCAGTTAAAAAACCGTATTTATTACAGAATGTTGGTAATCCTGAACTTTAGTAAGTGTCGATCTTTTCACCGTAATGCATCTCCGCTGCATGTTGCAAAAACCTATCTGCAAAATGGACACCAAGGGAGAGATATGCCGTTGTTGCAATAGTCATCAATAAATTTTTCTGATAATCCTCCGAAAAATAAGCATTTAACTATACTAATTATATGTCAACTAGTTTTCGATATCTGTAAACTATAATATTATCTTTATTTTTTCGGAAAATCCTGACAGTTTTATTAACTCAAAGTTGAAGTTTTCCAACTATTAATAGAAAAAATAAACTTTTTATTTTAAAATCATTCGAAATGTCAATTTGTGATATTTTTTCGATCTAAAATGATTATTATCAGTTAACTTTATCTAAAAATGGCTGGCCTCCAGCGTCGGTATGTGCTACGATGTCTCCGTTTTCAAAAACAACAAAGAATGAAACAAAACATGATTAATTACATGAAAACAAATAAATACATTATAAAAAGATAAAAAAAATTGTGAACAATCTTATTACAATAAACTAAAAAATAAGTAATATAACTTGCCGCTTCCAACTTGAACGTTGAGCATCCTTTTCCAAAACTGGTGTGATCAGCTCGAGCGTTCTGTCGGCCTACAGAACAAAACAGATTTCCGTTTTCCGTCTGCAGCCAGCTGTAAATTTTTTGCCACTTTTCAAAAGCCACGGTTAAATATGCGAGCTTTTTTGGCCTGTGGCAAGTCTGAGGAATCGCAAATTTCCGGTTCACATATCTGTACGTTAGCGTCAGCAGTTTCAGCTGAAACGGCATTAATTTTCACATTACAACTTTCGACTGTGCCATGCTGTACATTCTCACATTCAGGAGAATCATTTTCCCCGAATAGAATTTCTACTATCCGAGTTCCCACCCCAAAATGCAAGAAGTATTTTTTTCGACATCGAAAAACAACCAAACTATTTCTGACCTAAACGAGATCGACTATAAGCCATAACCAAACGCCAAACCAAAAGCACGTTGCGTTCAACAATAATGCAGCCTTTGCAAGAGCGCAGACGCGAATGTGTCATCTAACGACCATGCAGTGTCAGAAAACCGGTTTGTAGGGGCTCTTAGGCTCCGTTCTTAGCCGCCGTTCCTGAAGCACGTGCGGAGGAAGAAGGAACGCTAGGGGTAGGTATTTGTTTTTGTCAGTGACCAGCCGAACTTCTTTTAGCAGATACAGCTAAAAGAAGTTCGACCTTCTTTCAGAATCTGAATCCCAATTTCTTTTTTAAGAATCGGAATTCCGATTCTGAAAACAGAAACTAAAAAAAAAAAAAAACTACTCGCCAACGGTGGCTATTGGGCTTCAATATTTACCCTCCAGTACAATTTTTTTGATCACCATTTGGCGCCTGGCGCCCGACATTCGGGAAGGTTGCTGGTGGGCATTAACCACACTGGCTATATATTAATTATAGCAGTTAAATCCAAAGGCGAGATCCAAAGTGAAAATCCTCCAAATACGTGGCGTCAGTAAACAAACAAATACATCGCTCTTTCCACATTCCAGAAACACATAGCAACCGAAAAATTGTTATTCGGTCATTTTTTGGTTGCTATGTGTTTCTGGAACGTGGAAAGAGCGATGTATTTGTTTGTTTACTGTATTTGGAGGATTTTCACTTTGGATCTCGTCCTTTGGATTTAACTGCTATAATTAATACTGTATATAGCCAGTGCCGTAAATGCCCACCAGATAGATGGATACGTCTCAGTAGCTGAGCCCATCTTACGGATTTATGTCAGAAGCCGACTTAAAAACACACATAGCACCGTGGATTGTTGGCCACCGTGGTGTAAGGTTAACGTGCTCGGCTAGATATTGAGAGATCCGTGGATTCATTTCCTCGGCGGTGACCGAATGAAAATTTTTCAGTTGCTGTGTGTTTCTGGAACGTGGAAAGAGCAGTGTATTTGTTTATTTACTGACTATTTGGAGGATTTTCACTTACAAATTAGTAGTTTAGTTTTACCACAGTACCTGGAAGTAATTATATAGGAATTGTAGAAAGTGCTTTACTGTGTGTGTGTGTTTTCTGACATCAGTGAAATCAGTATTTCTGGCCCAGAGCAACAATTTGGAAAACCAACCCAAATCACATGTGGTATTTGACACTTACAAATCATAAAAAGTAAAGTTTTTTTATTTGTTTCCAAAATTGGTGGAATTGCTGTGTTTGGTGTATCAACACTCAAAGGGAAACATTTTAAAGGGGATATGATAACTAATCAGGTCAATTGAGCAAAATTCAGGTTTTTAGTACATTCCATTGGGTTATTGGAAAAGTCATGACGTATTTTAGCCATGTTTTGCAAAGGTCATTTATTGATAGAAAGAACAGAGATCAATCAATGATATAATGCCACTTTGTTCGATAACCTTTTGCCATCTTTCAGTGAGCTGCAGAATGTCTCGTTCATAGAAGGACCTGTCTTTCGTGGCGAAAAACTGTACAAGATGCTAATTTACAGCCTCATCTGAATTGAACGTTATACCACGCAAGAACTGTTGAAGAGAGCGAAATAAGTAGAAGTCTGACGGCGCAAGGTTAGGCGAGTATGCTGGGTGTGGCAACACATCCCACCCAAGCTCCAATAATTTTTGGCGAATGATCAAACTTGTGTGTGGTCTTGCGTTGTCGTGATGGAACACAACACCTTTACGATGAACGAGCTCTGGACGTTTCTGAATGATGGATTTGTTCACTCTAGAGGTCCAATTGCTGACAGTACAAATTCGAATTGATTGTTTGGTTCCGTGGTAGGAGCTCTAAAAATATGACACCTTTAAAATCCCACCACACTGAGACCAGAACCTTCCGCTGATGAATGTGTGCTTTGGATGTCATTTGAGGTGAAGCAGCACGTCGGGACCAAGACCGTTTGCACAGCACATTGTTGTACACAATCCACTTTTCGTCACCAGTTATCAGTTGCTTCAAAAAAGGATTGTTTTCCTCACATTTAATGAGCATAGCGCAGATGTTTATACGCGCCGTCAATTGAGCTTCTTTGAGTTTATGAGGAACCCACACATTAAACTTGCTTACATATCCTAGCTTCTTCAGGTAGTCTTAAACGCTTGAATGATGGATGTGTAATGTGTCTGCAATCTCTAGTGTCGTGTAACGTGGGTTTGACTCGATCAGTGCTTTGATTTGGTCGTCATCAACCTCGGTTGGCCTCCCAGATTGAGGAGCATCGTTGAGGTCAAAATCACCAGCACGGAATTTTGCGCACTACCGCTGGCACCGACGTTCTTGTAGAGCATTATCACCGTACACTGTACGCAACTTTTCACAAGCTTGACGCGCGTTCTTCCCTTTACGGAAGTAAAACAGTAAAATATGGCGAAAATTCACCGTTTTGTCTTCCATCTGCAACTTGATGTCAAATCTCCGCAAATCAACCAAATCACTCATTATTCCTTTTAGACTGCAGCTAGAACTGGCACCTGTTGAATACCATAGTGATAACAGAGCTGCGCATGCCTCTAGTACTTCCAAAACCGCCCAACCGCCATCGGGTGCCAAAATACGTCATAACTTTTCCGACAACCCAATATTATAATACTTCTTCATAGCATTTTGTATTGTGTAATTCCCACAGTAATATTTGTATTTTGCTAACTTCTGTGTTCTTAAATATTGTTTGTATCTTAAGTTGTTAAGAGGCATCACGGAGTATCAAAATAATTTTTTTCTTGTGTATTATGTGGCATTTGATTTGTTTTAACTTTATTGATGTGTCCTAACTTTTTTATCATGTTCTCTAGTAGTATGATCATATTCTTTGTGTATCCTGTGATGTTTATACTTGGCCTTGTTTTGGATCAGTATTTTATGGGTTCTGCTATATTTTGCATCATAGCTTGATGTTTGTGTATAGAGTTTCTTAATTATCTGTTTTATTTATTAACTAAACTTGAACATTTGCCTCATTAGTACAACAGTGTTTTAACAATTTTTCATTCTGCACTTTTGATGTTATCACAGGAAATTAATGAAGAATAAATCTTCAGAAATACATGACAGTTAATTTTCAGCTCAAAAGTACTGTGTTTGATATGGTCTTCAACTTAGTAATAATTGATGGCATGGCTATTTCTAGACTTAATGCACTATATCTCAAAATTATCAGTTTTTACTTAGGAATAAAAGGATATTTATAAGTCTAGTCCTGAGGAAGGGTAGAGGTACTATCCGAAAATTTGACTTATAAATATCCTTTTATTCCTTAAAACCCCATAATTTTGAGATATGTGTAGTGCATGGTCTTCAAGTTTCTGAAGGATATAACTATGTACTCAGTTGAAAATGGCTTTTATGAGCTGAATATTAAAATACTTCTGATGTTATTGTTAGAAATTAGAGCCCACTTTCTTGCACCATATTTCAGAAACTAGAAACTAGTTTATTAGCACTGTATCTCATAGCAGTCAATTTCAGTAATGAAACCATGAAGGTGGAGTAATACGATACCGAATCCGCTGGTGTAATGAGCACATCTTTTAAAAATCCTTTGCAACTCGACAAGATTTTTCAAAGTAGGTTTTTTAGAAAAAGAAAATAAGTAAAAAAGAGGATGCATTTATGCCCCCTAGTGGAAAAATGGCACATTATGTAAAACACACAGTGTGAGCAGTGTTCTTCATAGTACCATATTTTTCAGCTTATAAGTCCATATGGAGTATAAGTCAAATGGGTTAACTTTCTCAGTTTCCTTATCTTGAATCCCAGATAAGTCAATCCTGAGTATGAGGCCAGAACAAATACAGTTGATCTTTCAAATTTATGCAGCTACATTTTTGATGTTTCAGTAAATATTAGAAGGAAGAGAAAGTGAGGTAACTTACCCATTCTTCTTTTTAGCAAACAGTTGAATTTTGTAAGCTTATTGTTTCTTACAAACTGATGCTACGGTATTCCGTCTCTTCGACTGACCAGTAAGAAAAGCTGCCACGCAAAGGTGAAAACAAAAAACAAGAAGTGTGCCAAATCAGAGTAATGCTTGCAGTGTGATTTATTGTTCGCTGTTTTCTCTGAGTCCTACTGAAGTCAGAAGCCAAAAAAGAGCTTTTGATTTCAATCAGAAAGATTAAATAAATTAAGATAAGCATAATACATGGAAGCAATCGTTGATTTTAATTCATTTGGTAGGTACTATTCAGAGATTGACAAAGCGAAAAAAAAACTGCTTTTGCTAGCCACTGGTCATTGCTGTTCTTAAAGATGTGCTGCCGGCTGTTGACATGATTGTCACCAGCCAATCGACCACCTAGCATCAGATCATTTTATTCCATAAACATTGGTATTTCAGCTTGAAAATGGGAAAACAATTTCCAAAAACGGAAGTCGGGCAGAGCAAAGATTTCTCCCATAGTTGAAATTTTTCCCCCGTGATGTTCTCACTTTCCTGTGTTATTATTAAATGTTATCCCCCCCCCATAAGTGTTTGCATTTAAGCTTAGTAAGGGAATGGAAATTTCAAAAACAGAAGTGACAAAGTTGGATAACTTATAAAAATTGATGCATGGTGTTCAAAAGCATTCATAGTCTGAAAGTTACACCATTTATCTAAAATACATAGTTAAAGCTTTGATATCATGCACTCGTCCTCAGGTTGAAAGTTCGGAATGATGGATGAAATTATTGTCGTCAGAGGGCATGAAAAAACGAAAAGAGATAATAAAGAAATTGGGAGAGAATATCAGCAAAAAAAAAATAAAAAAATCTGCTGTGGATGCTGTGCAGCTGCAATATCAACAAAAGACAAGCAGAAAATAGTCCACATTCTTGCCACACATTTTGATTTTTCACCCAGTTAAAAAGTTCAGCTTTTTATTTTTCCTTAATTGGTCTCGTATATGAATGTGGTTTTGTACTGTACTACTGATAAATCTGAACTGATTAAATGTTTAAGACTCTCAAAGTTTGTGTATTACATTACTCTAAGTAAATGCTAATGCACATTTTACTTGTGTTTGTTGAAGTAATTTTTATCTCTTCCCCTTTTATGTTAAATAACACTTTATATGCAAGTTTCATTTAAACGAAACATGTAAATTGACTTCTTGGGTGTGTTTTGTAAAAGTAGCATTATTTGATGTGCTTATATTAGGGTGATTAAAAAGTCATCACAGTTTTGAAGAGTCATCTTGTGTCAGGCAATTACTCGGTGCACATGCATTATGCAGATAAAAACAATGCATAACCAGAAAACCAGTATCCTCTAGTTGATATAAATAGGAGCACATGCTGTGCGATTTATTAGAAAATTTTCTGCTGTCAAAAGCTGTGTACAAGAAATGCACTATCCAAGTGCTGTTATGCTGTTACAGTTTTTCTTTAAAAAAAGTTGACTGCTGCAGCAGCAGCAGCAAGGGAAATTTCTTCTGTGGAAGGTGAAGGAGTAGTGTCTTAAGAATGGCAAGATTTTGGTTTCTGCGATTTAAAAATGGGGACTGCAGCCTTGAAGACAAAACACATGCTGGAAGACCTTGGACAGTGAATTCTGAAGCTGTATGCCAAGCCATAAAGTCAAATCCATGCACAGGCACTAAACAACTGTCAACTGAACTGGAAATACCTTAGCCCACAATTGTTTGCAAACTGCACAAGCTCGGCAAGATGCACAGAAGCTGTAGACTGTTGACTACAGCTCAAGCTCAGCGGCATATGCATGTGTGTCTCCAATTGTTGGAAAATCCCCAGGATGACCATTTCTTTAGGCGAATTGTGACATGTGATGAAAAGTAGATATTTTTCCAGAATCTTGATATAAGAAAACAGTGGTTAGATCCCAAAAAAGCCTTTCTACAACATGGGAAACACTTCCAAAACATCTACAATGTTGAACTTGGGGTCACAAGACTTTTTCCCCTCAAAACCAAAGAAATTTTTTTCGCAGGTGGATTGATTCAAGACATGGCATCGCGATGGTGCATGACTATCGAGCACAATGGACTCTATTTCGAAGATTAAACTTTTACTTTTATGCATTTATATACATTTTAATCAGCTGTCAGAAAACAGCAGTGACTTTTGAATCACCCTGCTATGTATACACACACATGTGTACACACCAAAGTAACTAGTGTACAGGATAGTTTTTCTCTCTCTCTCTCTCACACACACACACACACAAAATCTTGTTTGTACTCCTATGAAAATTTCAGTTCTAAATATGTATTTTGCAATCATTTGATTCCATTAAGATGCCTACAAATTGCACAAATCTGCAGCTCACTACATATTAGTTACATGACCAGGGCTCAAAATTTCAGGTCTAACTCTACTGGCCAAAATTTTTTTCACTCGCCATCACACCTCTGATACGCAAAAAAATGTCGCTCATACGTCATAACCCAATCTCCCCATAAAGCAAATGGTTAGCACCTCCACCATCGTGATGCTTTTCCTCGTATGTAAATACGTTTCCCAGAATCCCAGCTGGTATGGCAAAGATTAATCGGAGTAGGGATGGGGCAAAAAAATCAGTGTTTTTGAGCATCAACTTTTTTGCAAGTGATAATCGATGTTTGAAACTGCAAATGAATATTTTCTACGTAAAGTAAATTAATTTCTCTTTGCTGCATTTTTGTTAAAGAGGAAGGGAATATAATCTTATGTCATGAATTAGCGATTTTTTTGCTGTTTTGTTCGATGTTTCATCACTGAAAATAGAGTTCTTTTCCTTGATGTTACAGGAACTGATAAGTCCCCCTAAAATCGAGATCAATGTTTCATGACTGATGTTTGAAACTGCAGAAGTGCAATCCATTTGAAATTTTTTCTATGTCGCGAATTAGTGATTTTTTTTTTTTTCGATGTTTCGTCGCCGAAAATAGAGTTCTTATCCAAGATGTTACAGGAGCAGATACATGGAGGTTTACGATACATCAAGCACTTTAGCAAATATTATGGTTACTCTGTTGAATTAGCGAGCTATCACCAATATATTAAATGGCAATTTATTCATCGATGTGCCAATAACTGCTGCAGATGGGAAAGATGCGAATTCTTTGGTTCTTTAGAAAAACATCGAGGTTTTCGCTGATACATTGAAAATTTCCACCGATATTATGGATGCTTAAATGTTTCAAGAATGGGTATCTACCAGTCTGCCTATCGCCACTCTGAGTTAGAAATGCACGTGGGGGAAAAACACTCCCTCCCGTAATGCTTTGGGGTTCCTTTCAGTGAGCTTCAAATCAGCTGCTGCTACGCAGCCCACAGAAGAGGCTCTTTCTCGTTGGCTCGCTGCCGCTAGTGATGACTCAGTGATTGATACGCCTCTGTCACAGACCGTTTTACTGAAAATGGTTCATAACAACGAAAAATAAAAATAAGCAGAGTTAAATACAACAAGATGCCTCTCACACTAAAATATTTTTAAGATAAAATTTTACTGAAAGTGAAGACACCATCACAGCTCAAAATATTTTTCTGAAGATACCGCCCAACGGTATCAAATGCTGAATAGGAAAACAATTTAACATTTTTACTGCTTGCCAACTATAAATTTCTGGTCGCTATTGGTGACTGAGTGACCACAAATTTTGCGCCCTGACATGACTGAACATAAATTCTCTTAGTGTCACACGTATTACAGCCACATTTGATGTACTTTTTATCCACTAGCCAAATAGCTTTTGTTTATAATATTTGGGTGTAATCCATAGTGAATTACTGTAGATTTATGGTGAATTTGGTAGAATTTTCCAAAAAATGAGCAAATAAATAAATTTTACTGAGCAGGAATCGAAAATGAGTGTACCACATACATTTTTAGAGTACTGTATGTATAGTCACTTGACTATGTATTCCCTGAGCACTACATATCTTAGCAATTTAGCTAAAAGACATGCTGAAAATTCACATGTGTCTTTTGTTTTAAGCATAAAAATGCCATCAGCAACTGTCATGTGTGTGAAAAGGCTGAAAAATTCACAATTGTGTTGTCCTCCTTTGAATGCATTTTCATTCTTAAAATTATAAAATACCAGTGTGATTTTCATATAATATGAATTTTCATATTTCTTATAAGTTACCATAGGCTTGAAAAATTAAATATTAATTCTTATATTTCCTTTCTAGATCCTGCTTTCAGTTTTACTATGATAGGTTTTCATTATATGGTGTATTTGTTAAGAGAGGTGCTTTTAAAAAGCCAAATTTTTCAAGTGCCCCAGCTGGATGAGATTTCAAAATATTGAATTATGAACAGTAAAGGGTGCATTTCTTGAGAGTTTAGTGTTACTAATAGTGGTCATGGAAGCTTGTACTGTAAATTATAACTTTTAAAAATTTGGTTCTGAATTTAGTATAGAAATCTGAAAGTTTAGATGACAAAAGTAAAAGGATATTGTATTCCTAAGAAATCCCATAACATATTTAAAATTTGTAGAGTGACAACTTTTAGAAATAGTTGTGTTATCCTTCATAAGCTAAGAAATTTAGCTATTGTGTGGATTAGGTCCTCTACTGATCATGTAATGAATTAAATTTGTAAAAGTTAAGTTAATCTCTTGCATAATACTTATGTAAATAAGATGTGTTTCTAACATTAACATACTTTTAGAAAATAATATATATTTGATTTTTTCTTTCAAATTGTGATATGATGAAGAAAATATTCTGAACTTTTTATCATCATGTATTTGTATGTCAGTATAGTTTTCTACATCGTTTTAACAGAAAGCACTTTAAGTAAATAACTGCAACAATTTTTTTCCATTTCTTTCTACTTATTACATGATTTTTTGCCACCATCATATCATTTCCTCAATCTCTAATAGCTGTTTTCACTCCTGTACACCACCTAGGTTTGCCTCTTGGACTGTAGTCTGATACCACAGAATATAATATTTGTCTAAGGTAATCTTTCATCTACCATGCTACACACACACATGATCCCCATGAACATTTTCTCACAATTTTTTTTTTCTGCTGGAGAAGAACCTAGCTCAGTTTTAATGTCTGTATTACTAATTCTACTTTGCTGCTGAATCCACCCATTTTTCTTTGATGTTCCTTTTACCACATAATGGTTCTTACACTGCTTGAAAACCATGAAAAGTCCTTGAAAAAAAGTTCATTTTCAAGTCCTTGAAAAAGTTTGACTCCATAAATAGTACTTTAAAAATGTTTTGTTTTCTAAGTAATGATTCGAAAGAGCATGCATAAAATAATTATTTGTGCTAAAAAGTTGTGTAGGAGATTTCTATGTAGTTCCAGCAAAAACACCAAACTCATCAAATAGCGCAGAACTTGCATTCAACTCAGGTAGCACGCCAACAGCTGGTACCTTGGCTATGACATCACTATGAAGTGAAACATCAGCCATGGGAGTAAAACAAGTGGAACGATGTATTCGTGAATCGTGATGGGCTTCTGTTGACTGGGGTTAAGGATGTGTTCTTGCTCGAGCGTGAATACAAAAATAATGTACTCTTTCAAAATCTTCCACAAAATAAAATTATTTTGAAAAACACCAAAACAGAGGAGCAATCCAAAGTTAATAAAATAAACCAAAAGGGGGTAACAGGCAGGTCATTGAAGGTGTACCTGTCCCAGCTAAGTTTAATGGTTTGAACTTGCTAAGATACCAACATCACACACACATAATTTGGTTTTAAAAAGTCCTTGAATTTATTTTGCTTGGAAGAGTACAAACCTTGCACTCTCGTGTCTGCAGCTTCTAACCTCCCAAATATCCCTTTATCTTAGCTGTTGTAGAACACAGTTGGTCTGAATTCTGCGTTGTATGCAGCCTGTTTAGTTCTTTGGTGAACCTCTTCATTAGGGAAATAATTTTTTATACACCTGATAAGACTTTCTGTATCTTGCTAATTCTGTTGTCTGACTAATCTGTTATCAGAATTTTTTGTCCTTCAATAATCACACCCAAATTATTAAAATGTGTTAACTGATCTACTCTCTCATCCTGTGCACTACACAATTATTGATTTCTGGGGTTCAAATTGGAACAATTGATTCAGAATCCCCCTCCCTCCAATATTTATCTTCATTTCAAATTTTACACATATCCTTTGCATAGCTTGTGTAGGTTATGTCGTAATTTGTTTACATTCTTTGTGATCAAAACTAAGTTTTCAGCATATATAAAATTATAGAAAATGTAACCATGTACTTCAGTATCTGATATTAGTTATTTGCTTTAAAAAGTTTACCTATCATATGGATAACAAACAAAATTGCAGGTAGGTGATATTAATTGGGTATATTAATTTAATTTTTTCACAGATGAAAAGAGTTCATGGAGAACTTAATCAAATAATCAACCACAGTGGGTGATAAAGTACATAAAGTTGAGTAAACAGCACTCTAACTAAAAATTTATATAGTGATGTGGGAAACAGGTTGCAGCCATTTTCAGTCAATTGTGTAATTCATTTCTTTGCTAATGTTACCTGTAACTGTTTTACCTCAGAGCCAATCCCAAACACCATACCAGTATTTCCCCTTTTTCTCCCATCCTGACTATTGCTAGGCTGCTAGTCTGAAAACTTGTGACCAACTTCACCAGATTGCCTTTCACTTATAGGCTTTTTAACATGCTTAGAATTTTTTTTTTTACGTCACAATCAAAAGCCTTCTCTGAGTCTGTGAATTAATTTATGGAAACTCCCAGAAAGCAGTTTGAGTACAAAGATGTTATATTGGCATCCTCTACTTCTGCTGAACCTACACTGTCTTTCACTCAGTTGATTTTCATGTAATTCAACATGCATGGGGAAAACTTTGCAAGAATCCTTACTTAAGGAGGTGTCATAGTATGTATGCTATTCAGATATCAACTTCCAGTGAGCTGTGAAGAAAACAAGTAATGAGAACAAAATATTTTATTGTATATGAAACATACAGGTTTATGCTATTTCTCAACATAGTCATCCCGTAAATAGATATGGATAACAAACAAATTGAGACACTTATCGTATCAGGGTACAAGCTTTTGCATCCATGCATCAGAGGATGTTGCCACATAGAAGCTCAGCCACAATTGGATGCCATCCTTCAACTCCTCACTGTCATTGAAGCATTGCAATCCCAACCAGGTTTTCATGTTTACGAAGAGGTGATAATCACTCTGTGCCAGGTCTGAGCTATACGATGGGTGGTTTAACACGTCCCAACTAAACTGCTCCAGCAGTGCTCATGTGCGTTCAGCTGTGTGTGGCCGCGCATTGTTGTGGAGCAGCACAATGCCTGACAACAGCATTCCTCTCCTTTATTCTGAATTGCCCTGCACAATTTTTTTTAGTGTTGCATAGTATCTCTCTGCTATTATTGTGGTTCATAGTTCCATGAAGTCAATCAGAAGCACTTCTTTCTGATCCCAGAAATTGGTTGCCATCAGAGCTTTTTCTATGAAAATGTTTGTTTGCACTTTTTTGGCCTGTTTGGTGAACATGTGTGCATCCACTGCTTTGACTGCTCTTTGCGTTTGACATTCACGAATTGAACCCACGTTTCATCACCTGTCACAATATGGTCAAGAAATGCATCCCCAACTTTGCTGTAATGCTACAAGAATGTCAAAGCTGATCCCATTTTGTGCATTTTGTTCACATTGGTAAGCATTTTGGCACCCACCTGGCACAGAACTTACGGTATTGTAGCCTACCTATAATGATCTCGTACAGAACAGTTTGAAAAATTTTGGGAAAATCACATGACAGCTTCGATATTTTGAAGCAACGTCTTTCGTGCACTTTTTGGTCAACACTTTGAACAAGTTCATCAGTCACCACAGATCGTCGACCTTGATGACCTTCATCATGCAAGTCTGTTTGCCCATCTCTAAATTTTCTACACCACTCTCTCACACATCCGTCACTCATAAAGTTCGGACCATACATACACTCTACTTGTTCTCCGATGAATTTCTGTGGCTCTTTTCCCATCAGTGTGAAAAAAATGAATGATAGCACGAATTTCACAGCTGGCGGGAGCATTGATTGCAGCACACATTTATTCATCTGTATGATACTGAGCACTAATACCAGATGACCAATCATATGTCATGTGGAGAGGGAAAGCATGTGATGCTATGGCACATGCATGAGCTGGCTATGGTGCTTGCATCGCACAGTACATTGCAATGAAAGTTGAAATCCGAATAGCCCTTGTACTTAGTCTAGCCCTTTGTATTCTCTCTCTTGTAATAATTCTTTGTAATGAAAGAACATGTTAGTAACATTTGTTTTTGACTCAATGATACAAAGTCAAAACACCTAAAAAAAGGTTGGTTTTTTTAGGTAAATTTAATGTTAAATTTAAATGACATCGTCCATTTAAATTTAATGTGCTTAAAGGATTTAATAATATTTGTAAGAGAGCATAAGATTATGTGATAAACATATACTTTACCTACTTTCTTTGTAGGTAGACCACTATATGCAGCACGCTGTTGTCAACTCATAATAAGAACATCTTGAACCTTGGATTTTTTTCTTATTATATAATCATTCTTTAGAGGGATCGTTATTTAACAAGTTTAAATACTGTAATTAAATAATTTACATGCTTATGGGAAATAATGCAATTATTGAAATTTTTTTACCTTACCTTACAACCACGTGGTCAGGTTTATAAGTACATCATTCTCTTATAATTCAGTTGCGAAATAATTTAACACTTAGTTTTTTTAAAATTACGTATTTTTATGCTATACTAATTATAAAACACAAAGATGGGTAGAAGAGGTACTGAAGTTTCATTGTGAATATATTGTTAGAAGTCTTATATTTGTGCGATGGAGCTTCAGTGCCTCTTCTACCCATCTTAGTGTTTTATAATTAGTATAGCATAAAAATATGTAATTAAAAAAAATTAAGTGTTAAATTATTTAGTAACTGAATTACAAAAGAATGATGTACATATAACCCTACCACGTGGTTTTAAGGTAAGGTAAGAAATTTTCAATAATAGTATTATTTTCCATAAGCATATAAATTATTTAATTATAGTATAATAACTTGTTAAATAACAATCCCTGTGAAGAATAATTATATTATAAAAAATCCAAGGTAGATGATGTTCTTATCATGAGTTGACAATAACGTTCTGCATATGGTGCTCTACCTACAAAGAAAGTAGATTTATTTTGTCCCATTTCAGGGTCAAAATACCATCTCTTACTATGTAAGCATTTATTGTTTTCTAGTTCTCCTGGTCATCATCATTAATATTTGCCATCATTAGGTTTTTGTCTATTAGCTCCTGAATTTTCATCGAGCAGGCCTTTAAAATATTCACTCCGTTTATTCAATATATCCCTGCCAGTGTAAAGGAACTGCATGTCTTTCTCAAGTAAACTCTTTGTCATGTTGAATGACTGAATAATTTTGCACTCTTGCTCATACATTTAACAACAGTCCAGGGCACTTTCACTCTGACAATCTGCAGATGTTTTCTTTTGTTTCACACCACTTTGTGTTTTGGTAATCTTCCTTGTTAGCTTCCATCAAACAACTTAAACCTTCCTTACAAGCATCTTTGACAGTTTTACTCACTTCTGCTATCCTCCAAGGAGTTCTGGCTTTCCCATTGTTCAGTTCTGCCATAAGCACATGCTTTCTCTGTAGCCTTTATAACACATCTTTTATACTTATTCTACTCAACACATTTTTTATGCAGTGTATCAACTCTGATGTGCCTTAATATCTATTTTGGTTTCCTAATTTCTGGACAGTAGACTTTTAAAGAGTAAATACTTCTAAAAATTACTGCTTATTTAAAAAACTCTGAAAATTGTACTGTCCTTAATCATATCAGTATTATAACATTTATAACTCTCCAGATTTAGTTGGAGACCTGATTTTCAGCCCTTCCTCCCGCCCTCCAGATGAATGTCAAATTCTTCTGATTTTCACCGAGAATTAGCCATTAGGATGGTCGAAATTCCATCAACCACCATGATTTCGATCCGCCTATGAAATCTTTTTCTTTCTGTGTCGATGCAAGGCTGCATTACAGTTATCAGTTTCGTACTTTTCCTCTCCTATCTGCAAAAAGAAAGCCACTTTGGTGGCACAGTGGTCTAAGCGCTGGCTTCTGACCAATTATCCGAGGTGAGTCGAAAAAAATTGGCTTAAAATTTTTTTCTTCCAGTCTGATTGTCATACGACACCTTCAGCAAAGAGCTCACCTGCTCTGGCCTAGAATGCCGGGTAGGGTCAGTAATTGATTGACAGATGGGAGCTGCCCTACCTTTTCCTTGCAGCTCAGTTTTTCAATCTCTCTTCTCAATAGAGCCACGCATATTCTAAGTGATCAATAAACAGTTGAGTGGCAGCGAATTCACTTAAAGACAAAATGGAGTTAGTTACAGTTGTCCTCGCCTTGTAATGAAAGGCGATGTTAGTATGATGCTTTCTGTCATCTTTGTCTTCGCACACAACCTTGAGGAAGAAACTAAAAACAGTTGGCTGCTATTTCATTCGTAAAAAACATGTGGGCCATTTTAAGTTTTCATTATCTTGTGGAATCGAAGTACTTGAAAACAAATTTCAATAGGAACAGGGGGATTTAATTTTCACAGGGTTTTTTTTTTCTCCAGAACTTTAAGTGGACCGATAATACTACTACTTCTGGAAAATTTGTTTCTACGTCTGGAAAATGTCGATAAAAAAAATAGCACTCGTGTGTTTTTATGAGCTATAAAAATCTCCCGATTTTCAGATTTTAAAGGTTAGCATGTCTGTCATATTTTTTAGACACCTTTCACTATGGTATAATTATATTTTCCTATACCATAGTGAAAGGAACAGGAAAAGCATATAGCTTTTTCCTGTTTGTAGACTTTTTCCACCAAGCAAATTTGTGCTTGTTTTTGTAGCTAAAGGCTGTGTTATAGTAATTACAGTATGTGTTTGTTGCCTAAATACAAGTATTTTCTGATTCGTATTTACCAAGCAAGTTTGCTCCAAATTCTCTGAATACATCTTACGACTCTTATTATTTTCAACTCTACCATGGAAATCCTGACAAATAACAATTTTGCTCCTGTCTGGATTTTATCATCATATTTAACTCCTCATAAATTGATTCCATCTTCACAGAACTAGAAACTTCTATTTATCTATTTATTGCCACAAATTTTAAGTCTAGTTACACTCTTTGAAAGTGACCCACACAATGCATTCCTGTACACATTCTCACGTAACTGATCTAGAAGCCATTGTAATTTCAAAAACTGCCACACCAGCTCATGCTTTACTTGTACACACCAGACAATTCATTTGAAGCCTTCCACTAAGAATATATTTTCTTGATACATGTATTGGTCTCACTGTTGCTGCCACATTTAGATTGTTTTTTTCTAATTCCTTGGGTATTATTTTTCTAGTTTATTTCCCTTACATTTTTAAACATAAACCCGATCTTCCATATATACCTGATAATTTCATGAGGGCTTTCCCTGTAGATTGATTTGCCAAAGGAATGCATGGGAAAGAAGGGTAAATGTGCTTAGGGGAAAGAAAATGTGAATTGGTTGGTATGTAGTTTTTCATTAGCTTGTTTGTTTTTTAAACCAACTGAAATTGCAAATTTTTAAAATTTGAACTTTTGCTACGACTTGGAGGTTAGATCAGATGTGTTTAGTTGTGACTCATTCTTCATAGCAATGTTGGGCTTCTTGGAGTAGGTGTCAAGGACTGATTCGGGGAATCTGAAACTTTTTCACGTGATACATTTCTTTGTAAGCAAGATAACTTACTAAGAGTGATTATTTTAATTTGAGATTTTTTGCTCAAATTTTTGAATCATTTTCACTTGTGGTAGAAAACCCTAAACATAATGGATCTCATTGATAAACTCTGTAAATAAACTTAGGATAAGCTTCTTTTCCACCATATCAGGATCACCAGTTGTATTTATTAACCTTAAGAATGGGGTCATCTCTGTCTAGTTCCATTTATTTTTCCTTAAGTGTCACATACTTCTTAAAATTGTGGTAGCTTTTGCATATAGTCAGTGTTATGTTCACCCTTTTCTTACTTATTTTGGTGAAACAGTACTGGAGATGTGTATTCCATTTTGCTTAACATTTTCAATACCACATGTGCCTTGACCTAATTTCTTGCAGGCTCTTTTTTTGTAGCTATTTGTCACTCCTCTAAGCTGTCTGGACAACAGAAAAACAGTTTTGAGAGCAACATGTATGACAAACCAGCGATACAGAGGGAAGCTCTGAATGGGGGATTGTGTTCCAAGAAAATGTCTTAACCAATACAGTAAAGTAGGGCAATTTCATAGTTATCATTAATGGTGTTCTGGTTTGTAAAATGATGTTCCTGTTCTTTTAATAAACTTTTCAGATACATGCTATAATACTAAAACCATTTTTTTTTTTTTTTTTTTTGTATCTGGTTCTAGGTGAACACCCTCGCCTTGGTGCCCTCGATGTTTGCCCTTTTATTCCTGTTCAGGGAGTAGAGATGGAAGAATGCATTTACTGTGCGAGAAAGTTTGCTGAAAAACTAGCAGCTGAACTTAAAGTACCAGGTGAGTTTCATCATGGAAAGATAAAAAAGGGTCCATGAATTTCTTCAAAATACAGAGTATGCATTCATTTAGTGATTCAGTTCTTCCATTTACTAGTAAACAGAGTAGAATTGTTCTTGAAGTTATTTTATTTCCCTAAAACTTCTTAAACTTAAAGACATTGTGCTATTCTTTCAAGAGAGTTGTAATTATTTTTATGTTTTCTCTAAAGAGCAAGCTGCTATAGTTCTGATTGGCACAGTTTAATACAATGAGTATGTTATGATGAGCTTTCATTTGGACTTCAGTAAATCCCAGAGCTTGAAAGCAAAGCAAAACTGTTTAAAAAATCAATATGATCAAATTCCACTTTAAAGCAGTTTACCATTCTCTCTTTGGTATCCATGGATACTACTAGCGTGAATGCGAAGGTAGTTTACCCATGGTAAAATAACTGGGCATCTGTTCGTGATCCTTGGGTAATCAGGTTTAGTTACTATCTTTGGTGCTTGATATGGATGCTGGAGTGGGTGGAGCAAGCCAGGACCCCCCCCCCCTCTGATTTTTAGGGAAAATCAAAATTAAAGTATAATGCTAAATATCAATTAAAAACAAATTAAAAAATTCTCCTAAATCCAAATATATTTAATAACTTTACCAACTAAACCAAACAATTATCCAGAGTTAAATGAAAGAGTAGAGGATTGGTGTTGCATGTCTCTCCAGCTTGAGAACCTTCTACTTAACAGGTGACATTAAAGGAAGGAAGTTGAATTCATTTTGTAGGGTCATCTTGTGATTCAGTGTAGAAACCCATAACTTTAGAATGATCCATAAGAAAATATCTTTATGCAGCTTAATTATACATATGTATATAAATAGATTCTTAGAGAGATTGTTTCTAGGCCCCCTCAGAGAAAAATCAGACAAACTGCCCATGGCTTTTGGTCTGTAACATGACATCTGAGGATAAAATAAGACATTTTCAGTTTTGTATTTGATGTACTACTGTTAACTTTGGACATTGTCTTTTGCTATTTTCAGTTGTTTTAAGCCTTTTGTGTATATTTTGGTCATTCATACATTTTGTACTACAAAGACAGTTATGCAACCTACATATATCCATACACACTCAAACACAAACTGCATTATATTGTTATTGTGTAATGTTCACATTGGAATTTTTATTTCTTCTAGTGTATCTCTATGGATTTGCTGCTCAGCAGGAGCATAGGAAGACAGTCCCGCAGATTAGAGCTGGAGAATATGAGGGAATCCCAGAGAGGGTATTATTGTTCTTAGTTTGATAAAAATTGTGTAAAAAGTAATCGATTTGTATGATACATAGCATACATATAATATTTTTTTCCATGTAGCTGATTTCTTACAAACACTGCATATACACAGTGGATTTTACATTTAATGTCATCCTGATTAGTTTAACCTCAGTTTCAATTTGATACCAGTCTGCATATAACATTGTGATCACTTTAACATATCGTTTGTTGTAATGGTTTTGGGAGCAGGGGAAATGCCACTGAGTATGGGGCATAGGCTTTTAGGGTTCCCAGAACTGGGGTACATCTTTGTTTTCACAGCACTGGTTCTCTTACTTTAGTTGAGCCAATGACCTGTAATTAGTGATTCAAACTAGTTAGATGCTCATGGGTTTCTTACCTACCCAACATAAACTCAGACAGAGCCAAAGATTCTGTAAATGTTTTTCATGTAGTTTCTAAGTTGTTAATATGAGGAATAATGTCATACTGTATATTATATATGGTATTTATTTTTTTAATTTTTTTGTATTCTAATATATAATTAAACTTATTTGTATTAAAAAGTCATTTGGCATAGCCATTCTGATTCTATTATATTCTTTCGGGTTCTTTTTAAAACATTTTTAAAAAATTTTACAATTTTTTTTTTAAAACCTACCAATAATTTGAGGGAACCAAATTGCCATGTGTTGGCAATTTCATGAACTGTTTTCATCACTGCAGAAAAGAAAGAAAAATAGTGCATGCTTTCTTGTATGGCTTCAGCTACAGCTGCAACTTGTGGACAGCAGACTCCTGGGATGACCTATAAATCTTGTGAAGATCAGAGAATCTGGCACCTTTGAAAGCATTTACCAGGGAGAATTTCAAATCTATACATCTCCTTTCTCATAGAAAGCTTTGCTTCTATCATGCAGATTAGGCAGTCAAGTGACCACTACAGACAGGATAGAACCATCACAAAAATTAGACATGGATCTAAAGACCAAAATTTGTGATTTTTTTTAAGTGGCCATTGGCCAGTAGATGGTCAAAATCTACTGGCCACTTATGGCTATTTTGTGTTGTATACACATTTTATCGGGATGTAAGGTCAGGTGATGCGTAACATCACAGCCTCTCCTTGACAAATGTCAACCCCGCCTTCTTGTGGTACATCCTGTTCCCACTAAAGGGGCTCTGACGACCGCCAATAGCGGTATAACTATACCATCGGGATTAGAGGAAATGCTATCCCACACTCACCAACCCGCTTGGCCAGCGTGGTGAGTTATGGCCAAACCCCTCCAAAATGATTCCACAACTTAAATCTTGGCCCTCAGTCTCCGGCAGCTGGAATGTACCTGGCCAAGGCAGCGGCCAGTGCGACATGAAGGCAGAGGGTGCTAAGAATCCCCGGAGGACCGGACTAGGCTGCCATCTGATGCTGACCTTGGCTACTTACAATGGACGCTCCCTATCTTCTGATTCAAGGCTTCTTGAATTGGAAGAGGAACTACAAAGGATCAAGTGGGACATCGTGGGGCTAAGTGAGGTAAGGAGAAAAGGAGAAGATCTCATCGAACTGAAAAGTGGACATCTCTTCTACTATCGTGGGACAGATACTGGCAGAACTAGTGGTGTTGGATTTATAATAAACAAGAAACTGAAGGATAAAGTTGTAGAAGTTGAAAGTTCCTCTGACAGAGCTGCACGACTTGTTATCCAACTCTCGAAAAGATACCAGGCTCAGATTATTCAAACTTATGCACCCACCACAAGTCATGCTGAAGAAGAAATTGAAGAATTTTATGAGGAAATTTGTCATCTAAATAATAAAGGTAAGCAGCACTTGAAAATAATTATGGGAGATTTCAATGCAAAAATAGGGCAACGGCAACAGAATGAAACTTCAGTAGGCAAATTCGGTCATGGCAACAGAAACCAGCGTGGAAATACTCTCGTTGAGTTTGCAGAGGCAGAAGGGTTTTTCATCTTGAACTCCTTCTTCAAGAAAAAGCCACACAGGAAATGGACATGGAGACATCCAAATGGGACGACAAGTGAAATTGATTTTATTATGTGTAACAAAAAATTCGTCATAGAAGACTGCAGTGTGCTAAACAAGTTCAACACAGGTAGTGACCATAGATTGGTGAGATGTAAGATGCACCTCAACACTAAACTTGAACGTGGCAAGCTCATAAGACAAACAAAATCTATTGACATAACCAACCTTAAAAAACACCATAATACCTTCAAGTTGGAACTGAAGAACAGGTTCTCTGCTTTAGAAGGCCTAACATCGGAAGAAGTGGACATCTCTGAAGTTAACAGAAAAGTAACCAAAGCTCTTATGGAAACAGCAACAAAATTAGCTGGGTCTAAGAACAAGTTGCATGTGAACAAATTATCAGGAAAAACCAAAATGTTGATGCAAAAAAGAAGAGAGATGAGGACAACTAAAGAAGATGTGACTTCCAAAGTGGAATATATAGAGCTATGCAAGACAGTAAGAAAAAGTATCACTGAAGACGTAAGAAAATTCAACTGTGAACTAGTGAGGAAAGCAATTGAAAACAACCAAAGCCTAAAGATAGCAAAGGGACATCTCAGTAAGGGAAGAAAACAGATTATGGCACTGAGAAAAGAAGATGGTTCTGTAACAAGAAATAGAGGCAAAATTTTGACAAGAGTGAAAGATTTCTACTCCAAATTATATGAAAGGGATGATATATGCACTCCAGACATCATGAAAGATACCAGTACCAGAGTTCCTCCAGTCCTTCCAGCAGAAGTTGCACATGCAATCAAGAACATGAAGCGAGGAAAAGCTCCAGGAGAAGATGGAATTACTGTAGACATCATACAAAGAAGCAAGTGGAGAAATCGAAACAGTACTCGCCCAAATTTTCACTCGATGCCTTAATGAAGGAAAGATTCCTGAGGATTGGAACAACGCTACAATGATCCTACTACATAAGAAAGGTGACATTGAGGATCTCGGAAACTACAGACCTATCAGCCTCCTATCAGTAGTTTATAAAATCTTCACTAAAGTTCTTTCACACCGCTTGAAGGTAACACTGGACATGGCTCAACCGAGAGAACAAGCTGGATTCAGGAGTGGCTACAGCACAATAGATCATATCCACGTGCTGAGAGAACTAATTGAAAGAGCGAGGGAATATGAACTTCCATTGTGCATGGCTTTTATCGATTATGAAAAAGCCTTTGATTCGGTGAAACAATCAGCAGTTACAATGGCTCTGAAAACCTGCGGTATTGAAGATGCATACATTAATATTATTAATAACATCTATGAAAATGCAAGTGCAAAGATTAGGCTGTTTGAAAATACAATACACGTAAAAATTGGAAAGGGAGTGAGACAAGGTGACACCATATCTCCGAAGCTCTTTAATGCCACATTGGAGGGTGTTTTTCAGTCGCTGAGCTGGGAAAACAAGGGGATAAAGATTAATGGAGATTATCTAACCCACCTTCATTTTGCTGATGACATAGTCATTTTTGCAACTACCCCATCAGAGCTGCAGAGTATGATCCAGGAACTTGCTGACAAGAGTAAAGAAGTGGGATTAAAAATGAACTTTCAGAAGACAAAAGTGATGTTCAATGCTTTTACAAGAAATGAAGATTTATCGATTGATGGAGAAAATTTGGAGATAACAGACACGTACGTTTATCTTGGACAGCAGATATCAAGTGAGGGTCACATTGGTGAAGAAATTAATCGGCGTACAAAACTTGCCTGGAGAGCTTTTGGAAGAAACAGCATAATTTTCAAGAGCAATATGCCATTATGTCTTAAAAGAAAAGTGTTTGATCAATGCATCCTTCCAGTGCTTACGTATGGTGCAGAGACGTGGACCTTAACTAAAAGAGACATACAAAGGCTGCAGACAACTCAAAGAAGCATGGAGAGGTGCATGCTTGGTGTAACCAGGAGAGATAAGAAGAGGAACTCGTGGATCCGAAAAATGACAAGAGTGGAAGACATCATGATCAGAGTTAAATCCCTGAAATGGCAATGGGCTGGACATACTGCCAGAAGGACAGATCATCGATGGACAGCCGAAATTTTAGATTGGATTCCAAGGGACAGGAAAAGACCCAGAAGAAGACCACATGGGAGATGGGTGGATGAAATTCGAAAGTATGCAGGGGTGACATGGAGGAGACTGGCACAAGACAGACCGTTGTGGAGGAAACTTGGGGAGACCTTCGTCCAGCAGTGGATTGATAATGGTTGACAATGATGATGATGATGATGACACATTTTATCACTGCACTGTATACCTTTCATATATTTAGACTTAAGTAAATTTAAGCTTAGTAGTTACAAGGTCCTGTTGTCTATTGCCCAGTGCAATTGAAGCATAAATCTTAAGTTATATTTTTCTTCAATGATTTCAACCAAAAAATGTTCTAGACAATTTTACTGAAAAAATAATTTAATCATTTTTACTTGGTCTCTCTCTCTCTGTGTTCTTGAATAAAATCTCTCCACCATAAATTGATAGCAGTTGAGTCCAAATTTTTGTGCAATACTTTGGTTTACTTTCTTTGCTGCCTATTTTCTAAAGTTATTTTTTGCATGAGCATTGTCTTGTTGTCAAGAATATTGCCCATGATGCTTGTATTATCTTAATTTCTGCATTGCTTGGCATGATGGTCAGCAGTATTTCAACAATTTGTGCTGTGACCTTCATGTAATAAATTGAATTGCTTGTTTTCAGTTTCTGGTGAGTTATTGATGGTCAAAAATGCTCAAACATTATGCTTCAAAGCTGCTTCCATTCTGCTAAATTTTTCTGTTCATTCCTTTTATTTTTGGTTAGGTTCTTCCCGCTGTCAAAATAAAAATAGGCTGTATAGATTCCAAAAATGAATTTCATATCTCGTGGCAGAATCATTTTGTGGTACTGTGTGGTTGCCAGTACTAAATCATAGCCATACACCTACTATAGCTCAGACTGGGAGAAACTGGTATACCAACCTGGTCACCTTGTTTTACAGAATTGCAACGACTCGTAACCACTAGACAGGAAAAAAGAAGTTCAGTAATTTCCTATGTTGTTCTAATAAATATTATGTTAAAACCATTGATAAACCTTTACAGGTGTTGAAAAGATAGTAGTGACAATAAAAACACATGCCGAGTTGTCAAATGTCCTGATTCAATAGGTTTATGTCTGGTTTTTGAACCTAGTGTCAGCCCCCCTCCCAGAAAACACCCAGTTTTGGTAGAATTTTAATGATTTGCAATTTTTTTACCTGTTTGCTACCACTGGTCACACTCCAAGTGCTATGAATTCTCCGTAGTCACTACAGGAATTGTCGATCTGCTATGGAGCATGGGAAACATCGAATATACAACAGAAATAGAAAATATTTGTGAAATAATGTTTTTCAACATTTGTGCAAAGCTTATTTTCATGTTTTCAAGATTCTAACATTCATTAAACATTTTGGGGATTGTTTATTTGAATGTTTTTAATATCATGACATTTATTCCACATAATCTGGGTATCTTCATGCCGTCTGTAAACTGAAAATGATTGTTTTATCATGGATATAAATGATTGTTTTATCATGGATGTCTGCCAACCAAAAATGATTGAAAATGATCGTTTTATCACAGATGAAGATGTTGCATAATTTTTTAAATTTTGAATTTTTTTACCCAAGATGCTTTTTTTCCCTTTCTGGTTATATTCATAGTGAGAAAAATTGGCAGGAAAACATGTAACACACAAAACATTAAAAGAATTCGTGAAATCATCATCACACGCGTAAGTTACTTTGAAAAATTATGAGCGGGACGTTTCGGTAGCGACTTCTACCTTCATCAGCCATGGAATGAGACACGTGGTAAAAGCGTCAGTTGTTGCCAGATTTCAAAATCGCTTTCCAAATAATAGGGATGTTAAAAGGTGCATCAGTATTGCAGGTGTTAGGGGTAAGGTAGATTTCAATGCTTTCGCGGTATCCGAGGGCATGCCAATTGCTGAACGGGGCGATTCGCTTAACATGGTGCCAATCAGGAGCCACTGATGGTTAAAATTGAAAGGGAGGTGGAAGGGCTACCTTTCTTAACATCAGCGATATGCTCCATCAAACGCCTGTTTATGCTGCAGTAAGTGCTACCAATATAGTGGGAAGTGTTGATAGGGATAGAGTAGACACCTTGTAAATCTAGGGGTTTATTGAGATCTCTGTCCTTAAGGATGAGTTTGAGAAGATGTGGAGGTGGTTTGACTACAATCCTGTAGCCAAAAGACTTGAAAATAGAGCAAACTTTATGAGTGAAGGACAGGCTAAAGGGCAAAGTGACAACAAACTGATGGTTGATGGAAGGTTCAGGCAGTAAACTAGATCTATTCTGTGTTTCAAAACTCTTGATTAGTCTATGTAATAAGAGGGGTGGAAAGCCATGCAATTTGCCAGTGTTGATGATGTTCTGATATTCTAGTTGAAGAGCAGAATGGCTGTTGCAAATAAGGTTGGCCCGGTGAATGTATGACTTAAGAGCAGACAGTTTGTATTTTCCAAAAGTGCGAGAATGGTAAGGGATGATATTATGGGTGGCAGAAGGTTTCCTGTAAACAGAGAGGTCAAGTGCGAAGTCTGGGTTGATGTTGACATCCAGAAAACTAATATTATTGTCGATCTGTTCTTGAAAGGAAAATTTTATATGCAGAAATTTTGAAGTTATTGAGGACATGAGTTCAAACAGAGTGTTTTTGGTGTGGCCAAATAATGAAGATGTCATCCACATACCTTAACCAAATGGCAGGTTTTAAGAGGAATGGGGCAACAATTAATGTTTCAATATTCTGCAAATAAATTTCAGCAAGTAAGGGGGAAAGAGGAGAGCCCATAGGTACGCCTTGTTTTTGTTGGTAATAGATACCATTGTATACAAAACAGGAATACTTTTCCAATGAATCAAAACAGTCATAAAGATCTTTGATCAGTTCTCCAGGAAGTTCTTGGTGCTCCATTAGTTTTTTGACCATGAGCATGTAGGCATCAAAGAAAGGTACAGAAAGAAACAATGCATCCAAGTCAAAGGTATACAGGAAATCTTGACGATTGATAGAAGAAGGGAGTTTCTGGAAAAAGTCCTTGGTTGATACAACAGAATAAGGATGATTCCTTGTCAGAACTTTGCAACATTTGTCCAATTGCCTTGAAATTGGACAAATGTTTTCAATTAATGGCCTAATGGGATGTCCAACTTTATGTAGCTTGATCTGTAAGAACAACCTGGGAGTACGAAAATAAGCTGGCGGGGAGATGTCTTCTAAGAAAGATTTCAGGGAAGTTCTTTTAGAAAGCTTACTAACAGCTTTACATAGTTTACCAGTGTTGTCAGCCTTGAGTCTTATGCAATTCGTTTTTTCCAGGAAATCAGCCACTTTGTTGTCCAAAGAATTCTTATGGATGAAGACAGATCATCCTGCTTTGTCTGCTTTGCAAACTGCAAGATTATTACACTGGGTGAAATTTCTAAATTTCTTCAAAAAGGAGGAGGAGTATTTGAGCCTGGGGGTCAAACCTCTAAAATTGCAATAACCGATTTTGCACGAATGATCGGTTGATGTGCGGGATCCGTGTTTTGGATCGCTGCTTCCAGTAATGAAATAGTATGTGGTAGGCTAGGATTAGCAATAGGAGAAAATTTGGGTCCATTGGCAAGTAGTTTATCAATTTCAGCAGGAATAGGCACAGAAGACAGGTTCCACATACCTTGGAAAGTTGGTATCGGCAACCTTCGTGGGAGCCGAACTTCGAGTGTTCTTTTGAGTGGAGGCTAGGTGCTGAAACTTGTTTTCAAGTCTTTTGATTTCACAACTGTGAGTCCTGGATATAGTTTCATGAATTCGGATCCAGGCGTTACCCACTATATTGGTAGCACTTACCGCAGCATAAATAGGCGTTTGATGGAGCATATCGCTGATGTTAAGAAAGGTAGCCCTTCCACCTCCCTTTCAATTTTAACCATCAGCGATACATCTGCGGCTCCCGATTGACATAATGTTGAGCGAATGGCCCCGTTCAGCAATCGGCATGCCCTCAGATACTGCAAAAGCATTGAAATCTACCTTACCCCTAACACCTGCAATACTGACGCACCTTTTAACATCCCTATTATTTGGAAAGCGATTTTGAAATCTGGCAACAACTGACGCTTTTACCACGTGTCTTATTCCATGGCTGATGGAGATAGAAGTCTCTACCGAAACGTCCTGCTCATAATTTTTCAACGTAACTTACGCATGTGATGACGATTTCACTAATTCTTTTAATGTTCTGGTTATATTCTTATTTTTTATATTTTTCCGATTATGTTCCTCATTCTTAATATCTTCAGTAATAGTGAAAAAGAGCTCCTTCGTATTTTATGAATTTTTTCTAGTGAAGTGCAGTTTTTACTATTTCTAACATTGTTTTTCAAAACCAATCAGTACAGAGCATATTTTTTTCCCTTCTGCTTTTTTAAAGCTAAATTAAATTACAAAATCTGTACTTACTCTGCCCATGATGGAATCTGCTATTTCTTTGACCCATAAAATTTTTATCATGGCAGAGTGAACAATGCAGTACTGATTTGTTATATTTAACTAGCAGGGGTACCTGGTATTTCGTGGGTAAATATTCGTGGAATCATGAAGTTCAGCGGGTGAAATTTTATGGATGAAAAATATATTCATGTAATTTTCCAGTTAATAACAAATTTCGTGATTCTAAATTGAAAACAGTAGAACTTTTTTTTTATACCAAATTTGGTAGTTCTAAATTGAAAACTGTAGAACTTTTTTCAAAAACTTTGTATGGGGGGCCCTTTGACCTCCGGCTCCGACCCCTTCCAAAAACTGTATGGTCTAAGTCAGAGTATTATGAGATACTATACCAAATTTGGTGGTTGTAAATTGCAAACTGTAGAACTTTTTACAAAAATTTTGAATGGGCGCCCTTTGACCCCTTCCAAAAACCATGTACGGTCTAAGTTAGAGTACCATGAGATAAATACCAAATTTGGTTGTTCTAAATTGAAAACTGTAGAACTTTTTACGAAAATTTTGTATGGGGGCCCTTTAACCCCCGGGCTCCCCCTTCCCAAAACCATGTACGGTCTAAGTCAGAGTACCATGAGATAGTATACCAAATTTGGTGGCTCTAAATTGAAAACTGTAGAAATTTTAACTAAAATAACGAAAATTTTGTATAGGTCCCCCTTGACCCCCCCCCCCCCCAAGCTCCGATCTCTTCCAAAACCCTTCTACGATCTAAGTTAGAGTACCATGAGATAGTAATACCAAATTTGGTGGTTCTAAGTTGAAAACTGTAGGTTTGTATAGCGGGCAAACAAGCAAATATACAAACTTTCACTTTTATATATATATATATATATATATATATATATATATATATATATATATATATATAGATTACCAGATTTTTCTCTCAATTTTTCCAAGTCTTGAAAATTGCTTCCCAGAGCATAGAAAAACACTTTTTATTGAAGAGTTTACTAATTGCTCACTAATTAGGGATCTCACTAAATTACCATGTAAAAAAATAGGCCCGATGAGAAATTGTTATATGCTTCGAGAATTTTATTATTCTAATGCCTCTAACTGTTGTATGGTAATGGCGCTTCAACCAAAGACAAAAGTAATAGAAAATATTTACTATTTGCACTTCTGGAAAACTTTTGCATCACCTTCGAAGATACTTACATTCAGCACATAGGGATCTTTTCCTTCAATCTCATTAATTTTTTACCGTATTTTGTACTCAAAAGTTAAACTTTCGAAAGTAAGACACCATCATTTCAACAGGGACTGGATGTCCTTCACTTACGTAACGATACTAAGGCTCGTTGCCATGAAGAAAGTCACGTGTCTGCTGCATCCTCATAGGCAGTAGAAGCTACGAAAGAATGCGAACGGCAGTTTTTTCTTTGACTTGTCACTAAAATCGTTACTGCTTGGCTCCCTTTTGTCATAGATTAATGTTTCATACACCTAAATCTTCCTCGACAAATGCTCTATGGAATGGCGAAAACCGCATCAAAATCCACCCAGCAATTCTGGAGATTAGCCCAAACAAATGAACAGACGCATACCGGGGACTTTATTTTATACTATGTATAGATTTTGGTAAAAAACTTTTGTTTCCCCATTGCTTAGTAACATGTTGCTGCATTAAGAGGCAGAACAAAAATGTTCTTTTATTTAAAGCAAAATTAATGTTCCAAAGAGCTGCTGCATGCATTCATGCAGAGGAAAGACAACCCTACATGGAATGAACGATGGCGACAAAAAGTGGAGTCCCAAGTTTAAACTGTTTAATTTCTTTTTGTAAACAAAAGGAAAAGTGCTTTGCTCTTTTTGTTTGTTGATAAGCAAGAAGTGCCTAAGCAATGGGAAATCATGCATTTTCAGAGAAACTAAACTTCAAAAAATGAGCTGCTAAAAACGGCTTGTGACGTCACAGTTCTGTCTATAAAGCCACAGGTGTCCGTTCTCGATATGGTTACTTCGTGCCCCAACTGAAGTGGGAAAACAAAAATAGCTGCCTCCTTTCTTGAAGAGTGAATCTATAAATAGTTCACACCCACTTATTTGCAGAGGAAAGGGCTGTTTCTCACCATGTGCAAGTTGGGATGATTAGAATAGGCATTTCCTAATTAACAGGAGTGTTTTAAAAAATGCAAATAAATTCTTTAGCAACGAAAAATAATTTGGCTGGCCACCAGCCCATGTGGACAGGCAAAAATTTGAGTGTGGAGACTAAAGTAACTTTTTCTAGTGGCCACTTTATTTTATCCAGTCACCACGTGATGAGTGGCGACTTCAAATTTTAACGCAAATTTTTAATTTTGATCTTCAAAATAAGTTATGATGCTCAAAACAGTTTTTGCTCCTGAACTTACTTAGGTTTGTTCCTTTTGTATGCAAATATTTTATTCATAGCCTCAAGCATTATTTGCATTATGGCAGAAGTTGCACATGCAATTAAAAACTTGAAACAGGAAAGAGCTTTAGGGGAAGATATAATCGCCATGCACACAAGAAGCCAGTGGAGAAATAGAAACTACACTAAAGTTTTCACTAGATGTCTCAATGAGGGAAATATTCCTGATGATTGGAACAATGCTACAATGATCCTGCTACATAAAAAAGGTGACTTTAAGGACCTCAGGAACTACAGACCCATCATACTCCTATCAGTTGTTAATAAAATCTTCACCGAGGTTCTATCGCATCGCTTGAAGGTAACACTGGACATTGCTCAACCAAGAGAACAAGCTGAATTCAGGAGTGGCTACAGTGCTGGAGATCATATCCACATACTGAAAGAACTAATTAAAAGAAAGAGAGAATATGAACTCCCACTAGGTATGGATTTATTGATTATGAAAAGGTCTTTGATGAAACCTAGCAGCTATAATGAAACATCATGAAACCATCAGCAGCTATAATGAAACATCATGAAACCATCAGCAGCTATAATGAAACATCATGAAACCATCAGCAGCTATAATGAAACATCATGAAACCATCAGCAACTATAGCAAAACATCATGAAGCCATCAGCATCTATAATGTCTTTGAAATTCTGTCGTATTGAAGATGCAGATATTAACATTATTAAAAACATGTATGAAAGTGCAGGTGCAAAGGCTCTGTTATTTGAGTATACCACACCAATAAAAATAGGAGAGGAAATGAGAGGTCACACCATATCTGCAAAACTTTTCAATGCCACATTGAAAAGTTTTTATATACATAAGTTTTAAATACAGCACGACGCTTACTTTCTTTAACCCACTTTACACAATTTGCAAAACCTCTGGCAGAAAATGGGACATTTAGTACATCATCAACCTAAATGGATGTCAGAATTCAAATTGTATTTAAATCTGTGCTCATAAACACACCGATTCACACAGCGATGAAAAGACAGAAAAACAGTAACTCATAGCTGAACATTGGAGTGTGTTTATGACTCCACGCTATTCCAAATGCAAACAAGTCTGACCAGTGGTGCTTTTTTAAGCGCGCACACCCTGGAAATTTAAACCTTTGCGTTGAATCCATGAGGAAATAAAAACATGAGCTGTAGCCCCATCTGGAGAGCTATGAATTACAGTGGCTTTAATGACTTAGGGTGTCCGCTGGTAAAGTTGTACTCCTGCAGCTGCAAATATTATTACGTTTTGTTTACTGCACAAAGCAACAAACCTTCTCCTCTTCATGAAAATGTTGCACAAAGGAATTAAGTTTAGCAGACAAACTTCAGCGAGTCATATTGGAAATACATAAAAAGAACAACAACAACAACAACAATATAACAGCAACTGGTTGCACTGCTCCGTGGGACTCAAGTGGTGCTAATTTTGGGTAGCACACCTTGAGAGTTCTGCTGTTACATTTGAAACCACAGGGAAACAAGAACGTGGCCTGCAGCCCTGTCAGGGGAGCGCTTGTATCACAGCTGCTTTAAGGTTGTCGGATGTGTGCACGCGAAACAGCACACCCCAGGATAGCGCGAATACAATATGCTTACTGAACAAACCTTTTCTTCTTAATGAAAACATTATGTGGGGAAATTAATTTTAACCACCGCTCTAAACCTTAGGACAAACTCTGGTGAGTTTTATTAGAAACAGATCCGAAAAAATAACATCGATAATATAGGTTAAATTGCGACTCTGTGTGGGTGTGACCCGCACACCTAGCAAACCCAGAATATTCGCCCCTGTTATCCATAATGGTTATCAATTTAGTTTTGTTTGTTTTCAAAGCAACTACATTTTCACTTTTTCTGAAATCTCTAAGTTCTCTTAATTGGCTGTTTTTAAAAAAATTTCGAGGCTTCCTTTCTTGTTTCAGGAATTTTGTAAGGCTATTGTGGTAATCATTTCTGAGGAGGTCAGCTTTAATTTAGTCTTCCTTTTCTAAAGTGCTGTAGATATTTTCCAAACAATTACTATTTTTCTGTATTTATTTTTTCCATAGACAGCTTGAAATTACTACCTTTATTTATCACATGCAATAATTTTTGGTTAACATCTGTAGCAGTGCAGTCCTTTGGAAAAAATAAGGAGGGGAATAAAATAAGATAGTGTACATCTACCCATAGCTTGGCTATAAAAATGTTTGAACTAAAGGAATAAGGCATAGTTTTTGTTGTGTTTGATGTGTTAGAGATTAAAAAATTCATTTCCTCTCTGCTAATAGTTAATGAATGTTGATTAGTAAAACTTTCTGACTTAGCTTTTGTTTCAGGGAAATATTTAAGTTCTCCATGTGAAAGGGTGCTAAGATGTTTGTTTCAATTTGTTTTTGCTACTATATATGGTATGACTGTGCTCTTATAGATGTGGTTGTGTTAAGGTTTTAGTATATCCCTGAAGGTTGAGTGGTGATTTTTTCTGAAGATGGGACACTGTAGAAAAATTTCGTAATCCAATAAAGAATGTAATTTAATTTGGGGAAGTTTGTTGAACTCACTATTTGGGGAAAGGTGTTTATATGCTCCTGTTGTGATAATTTATCCCAAGACAGAAATCTCCTGACAAATGTATTTAGTATTATAAATATTTAACGGGAATTATCGAGGATAAATTTATTAAGGTACATTACCTCTCAAATTTTCGATCTATACACTAGATCATCTTCAGGAGTTCTTGCGTCTTACTACTTCCACAGGTCTGGCGATCAAACCTGATGGATTTTCCATCCAGCATGGTCATTGATGTTGCCACCTTGTGTCTTGTAAATTTCCAGGGATTCCTCTAATTTCGGGATAATTGCGTGGGATTGACGTTTGATCACTTTTAAGGAATCCCAGTCCATTTCGTGGCCAATTTGTTGTATGTGCCTGTCTAATCCTGTTTTATTTGAAATGAAGAAAAGTTATTTCTTATTTCTCAGTTAGCTCAATATTGTTTAAAACTCATGTGTAATATTTATAATACGGAAAGTAATAAGAGGAAGCCATGAAGTAATTAATTATTAGAAATGTATTTAATCAGTCAATATAGATATCAGTTATTTGTTAAACTCATGTGCATGTCCTCACATCATGTTTAAAGTAAAATCACTAAGGTATCAAGAAAATCTCTAATTGTTTCAATATTTGTGTTACGAAGGACTATGCATAAGGGTCCTCTTCTAAATTAAATTGTTCATCTTGCTGTTGCCTTTTGGTTATGTAAAATCTCTGAAAAATGATTTTTCCATTATTTGGAATATTTTAGCAGATGCTTGTTTTCAAGGACAAGAACTAGTTAATTCTTTAAAGCTTACATGTAGGCTGTTAGTTTATCAACAGTGTTTCTGCTGGTCATGCAAACAAGAAGAAAAGTTATTTCTTATTTCTCAGTTAGCTCAATATTGTTTAAAACTCATGTGTTTTTCTTTGCTAACATTAATAGTACTCTTAGTAGTCAGATAAAATTTTCTTTTTTCTTGCTTCTGCTTGGTGTGTTAACCCATATTAACTTGTGTTTAATTAATACAGACAGTAGTCTTTAGAAAATTTCATTTAGGAGTTTAGCAGTTTCAATGTGTGTCATAAATTGAGTCATAGTGTACATCTGCATTTAGCTTGGATACTGAAACTTGGGAGATAACTTTATGTGGTTATACAACAGCCAACGTGTTCAGTGCTCTTGATATCCAAAGTGAGATAAAATGGTCATTTGAACAAATTGAAGTATATAATTTGATTTTTATGTGTGTGTGTGTGTGTGTGTGTGTGTGTGTGTGTGTGTGTGTGTGTGTGTGTGTGTGTGTGTGTGTGTGTGTCAGATATGAGTTGTTTACATCTGCACATGATGACATTTATGTAGCATACGCTTACATTCGTTTTGAGTGCATTGTCCATATCATATTTACCTTTAGTTCATTGTTTACATTTTTAACCTGTACTGTAAATAATTAATTAAAAGGCAATAAAAAAAGCCAATGAACTTCACTCTCAGCCCAAACCCCCCACAACAATATAACACTGCCAATAGTAGTATTTTCCATTTCAAGTGTGAGAAAAACAAACAACTTGATTATATTGTTTTCATAGTCACTTGGAAGATGAAAAGTCTGTTTTCTGTAAAGAGCTGGCTGTGTGTGAGGTATGCTTGTAAGACCACAACTTCACTAACACCAATTGACAGTTTACTGTCACTGATATATGTATGTAATGAGTGAGCTTATTCAACCATATGTAAGTACTTAAACATCCAGTTTGCTGAACAAGATTCAGTCAAAAAAAGTTTGAAAAGTAGATATCATCTGTATAATAAATGCCCTTAAAATATTTGGTTTTGGTTTCAAATAATGTATTAATTCTATACATAACTGAAGTGAGATGATCAAAATGTTACATAGGTTCTTGGCGCTCCATGGTGATTTCTTCCAAAATAAAATGTTTTTTGAGCAAGCTATGCATTTCCACATGAAAACACCTAGAATGCTGTTCTGGCAGAAATCAACATAAAGTGTTAAACATCTATTCATAACTTAATAGCCTCACAAATAGGTATGCAAGAAGTGGTCATTTTTAAATATAGGCTGCATAGAATTAACTATAAAAGGGAAAGAGACTATGTTGTGCCTTATTTTTATTTACTTTTTGCTCTTTTTATTCTAATTAGGAGTGAATAATTTGCATCAAAGTTCTGTTTAAAATAAGTATTAATTAAAACTTGGGTTTTCTTCCACTAATACAAGTTTTAATAATGTGTGAACTGATGTGTTTGCTAACTGATGCTACAATGTGCAACTTTCCTCCCTTTTTTTTTTTTTTTTTTTTTTTTTTTTTTTGAAGTTTTAAGTGTTTGACATTTGTGTTTTAGATTATTCAGCCTGAATGGAAACCTGATTTTGGTCCTGCTGAATTTGTTCCTAGCTGGGGAGCTACTATGTCAGGGGCTAGGAAATTTTTAATAGCTTATAATGTTAATCTTCTGGGAACAAAGGAACAAGCGCACCGCATAGCTCTTAACATCAGGGAACAAGGAAGAGGTAAAGATGAGGTAATTCCTTTAGATTTACAAATTGTTTGTGTTTTAATTATAATCATACTTTTAGGTTTCATGCTAAATTTTGTTGCTTCATCATTTGTGAGCATCAAGTTGTTGCTTATTGTGGTACATCAAATGGGAGTTCAGGTGTTTTGAAAAATTAGTCATTAGAGCAGCAGTAGGGTTTTTCCCAGAACTGTAGCCATTAGACAATTATCACTTTGTGCAGCAACCAAAGATTTTTATGCTGAAATGAAACATTTAAACTATTAATTCAGATTGCAACTGATAAAGATATTTGTGACGATTATGGGCAAAACACGTAACAATATTAACAAATAAAGGTAACTTGATCACGCTAGTTACGTTAACTGAAACTTTTACAAAAAGTTCGTAAGTTGGAAGCTTTCGACCTTATCTTAGGTCTTCATCACGCCAATGGAGGACTAAGATTGTTGCCAGATTCTACATTTGAATTTTTCTTATTTTTGTTGCCAAAACTTAGAATTGATCTCCAGATCAACGGAATGTAGAGAGGAGATTCGGAGTTGCAAGTCATTGAGTTGAACATAATTTCTATGCTTTCACGGTAACGGAGGGCAAAACGATTGTCAAAAGAAGCAATTCGTTTTGCTTCGTTCCAGTGGGGAACTGCAGATGTGTCTTCCATTGTCAAAATAGACAAGGCAGTATTGGGATTGGCTTTCGAAACATCTTTTCTATGTTCTAAAATTCTATGGCTAATGCTCCTGTATGTGCTTCCAATGTATAAGTTATCCCCAGTAGAAGAAGAGATAGGAATGCAGTAAACTCCTGGGAGGTTCAGGCTTTCAACTTTGTCTCTATCCCTTTGTAGAAGTTTCAAGATGTTTGGGGTAGATTTAATGGCAAGATGGTAACCAAAACTTCTAAAAAGAATCTGTAACTTATAAGCATAGGAAGGATGGTAAGGAACAGAACCACAGAATTTCAGGTCTTCTTTCTTGTGAGGAAGGAGGCATTCGATTTTCGAATGGTTTTCATATTTCTTTATGAGGGAGTTGACTATAACTGCAGGGAAACCATGAGAGAGGGCTATTGTAGAAATTTTGGAGAGTTCTTCTTGAAGAGAGAGTTGGTTGTTGCAAATGATATGAGCCCTGTGGATGTAGGACTTCAATGCTGCAAGTTTGTAGAGATGCAGGGTGCAAGATTTGTAGGGAATGATGTTAGTGGCCGCAGAAGGTTTTCGATAGACGGAACGAGTAATGGAGAGATCAGCGTTTCTGCAGATAGATACATCCAGGAAATCAATTTTGTGATTTACTTCCTTAGATATAGTGAGCTTAATGGAAGGAAATTTTTCCGTAATGGAGTTGATCAGTATCTGTAGTTCAGACTCGGAATGTGGCCAGCTAATGAAAATGTCGTCTACATATCTTAACCATAGGGAAGGTTGAAAAGGGTATAGAGGAATGATGGAAACTTCAATATGTTGCATGTAGATTTCAGCAAGCAGAGGGGAAAGAGGTGAGCCCATGGGGAGACCAGATTGTTGCCTATACACAATTTTGTTGAAAACAAAACAACTGTGTTGATGAATAGTGTGGAAACAATCATAAAGATCTTTGATAAGAGGACCGGGGGGGGGTTCAAAATGAAGAATCAATTTCTTCATGAGGAGCATGTAGGAATCAAAATATGGTACAGAGGGAAACAAAGATTCTACATCAAGAGTATACAGATTATCACAAGGAGAAAAGGAATTAGGGAGGTTGTGGATGAAGTTTGAAGTAGAGACAACTGTATGAGGATGGTTGGCTGCCAGGGATTTGCATTTGAGGACCAATCTCTTTTCAAGGTTTACTGCTGGAGAAAGAAACTCTAAACCAAAAAGTGCTTTCTTTTCTTACATCTGCTAACTGTATCCCTTTACAGTCAGACACCACCAACTCACTCAAAAACTCAGTTGACAGATTAGCTAAGAAAGAGACTCTTCAATTCTTCCTTGGTGATATATCACCCCCTCCTTACTTTAGAACTCCCAGGCTCTTCCTGCAAGTGAAACTGCATAAAGCTGGTAACCCCATCAGACCTTTAGTGGAATATTCTTTTTCTCCAGCAGTAAACCTTGAAAAGAGATTGTCTATTTTGACAATGGAAGACACATCTGCAGTTCCCCACTGGAACGAAGCAAAACGAATTGCTTCTTTTGACAATCGTTTTGCCCTCCGTTACCGTGAAAGCATAGAAATTATGTTCAACTCAATGACTTGCAACTCCGAATCTCCTCTCTACATTCCGTTGATCTGGAGATCAATTCTAAGTTTTGGCAACAAAAATAAGAAAAATTCAAATGTAGAATCTGGCAACAATCTTAGTCCTCCATTGGCGTGATGAAGACCTAAGATAAGGTCGAAAGCTTCCAACTTACGAACTTTTTGTAAAAGTTTCAGTTAACGTAACTAGCGTGATCAAGTTACCTTTATTTGATAAAGATATTTATTTCATCTTGTAACTGATAAGCAATTTATAGAAACATGTAGTTACTTATGCACTCTTTTAACACTTCATTATTTCCAATTCTTGAAAATTTAACTTTCTTGGGTGTTTCTGTACAACTTGTTTTTATTTTCTATTACCAGCGTCAGTACTTTTTATCTATGCGTAAAATTTATTTTATCTCATCTTCTTGTATTTGCAATGGTTGGTTGATCAGATATAATGATTACACACACACACAAAGGGCCCCAATGGGTCAAAGAGTGCCAAGTAACATTTTTAATGGTTAGAAGTGTGTAACACTAGTTAATTTATTAGTCCTTATGTTTTCAGTATATATATATATTGCTTACAAAAAAAAAAAAAACACAATCACCCCCCAAAAGCTTTGTTCAATGTGGATAAAATTGTATATGGGGTTCTGTGCACATAAGTTTTGACAGTGAATCAAGTAAAATCACTCACATACTGGCAGATGAAATATGCAGGGCCAATCATAAAGAAAGAAGCACATTATCTTTGAATCTTTGGCCATCATAGCAGGTTGTAATTGTTATAGGAGAAACAAAAACTGCGTAATGTTGCAAAAATAAAGGAAGGTACAATATGCCAAGCTGTCTGACTTCGAGCAAGAGTGATTATGAGCATAGGGTATGATGTTACACTTGTATTATTCATTTAAAACATACAGTGGTTATTTTCTATGCCCATTGGGAAAATGAATGTTCTCGTGCACAACACAATAGCTCAGGAACCTCACATCAAATAACACTTTAGAGGAGACCTTTTCTTATGAAGGCTGGAAGTAACTGACGGATAACTCTCTATGAACAATTTTTCAGCTCACTCAGAACCTGATATCCAGTCATATTTATATCAATAATTAAAGATAGCTGACATTTGGAGTGTAGGCCAATAACCACAGCTGCATTCATGATTTCTGCCCCATCACAGACATGATATTTTTCAGTGACTTCTTGCATGACAGCAGTTTCTGTAAGAATAATCAAATTAAAGACCAAAGAAGATTCTACTTAGAACATCTTCATCATGAATGTAGGTGTTAATTTAGTGGCATTTCTTTTAAATACACACATAGGAACACTGATATATTTTTTGTCAAATAAACAATATGGAAAAAATATTCTTCTCATAATATGTGGCCAATACGTCATGATATAATCAATATGGCAATCAGGCATTGCTGAATTGACTGTAATTACTGTTTATCACGTGATGTCAATCGCATCAGAAAACTTGAAAATTTTGTCGCCCTGGAGCAGGAATCGAACCCGCATTTCCTGATTACCGGTCGAGCATGCTATCCGTTACACCATCCAGGACAGCCAAGTCCCAATTATCTGACTGTTAAGAGCTTCGGAATATTTTTGTCATCATCATTTCACATATACATGTCAAACTGGTGTTCAGGCTGGAGCAACTCATAATACAGAAGAGATAAGGAAAGAAATTAGTGTCATGGCAACAACAAAAAAAAAAAAAAAACATATTCCACAGTATTCAATTCATTCAAATATTTTCTCTTGATAATGGCAAATTTTGCACCACCAAGCCGTAATGTTGTAGGTTTTGTCTTTGATTTGCAGCCTGCTACTTTGGAATCCTGCTGCATCTCTCCAGGAAGTCCTGTGTAATATTCACAATTAAGTTGTCTTGGTATGTTTTCGTCAACTTTGTCTTCTGTAGACCAAGTCCATAACAAAAACTGTACAGCTTTTCTCTAATTACTGCATTCCTCTGTTTTTTTTTTTTTTTGTTTTTTTTATTTGCTGACATTACCCCTAACAACTCGCATATCAGCCATATATAACCTTGTAATAAGACCTTGATTGCACCTGACTCTCATTTAAAAAAAAAAAAAAAAAGTGAAGGTTCTAAAACTTCATAGTATACTCCTGCAATTATTGTTCATCATCATACAATATGTTTTTTAACGTGTAAACCATTATTCTTTTGTGTTCATCATTTTCTGAATAACACTTTTTTTTTTTTTTTACAAAGAAAGAGAAACCTGTGAAATAAGTAGGAAGGCATTTCAAGTAACTGAAATTAAGTGCAATTTTTTCCCTCATAATTTTTGAATGTATTATTGTCAGAATGTGAAAAGTGGACATTGCATCATGAAGTGAATGACACCTATGAGCCATTCCATTATGACCACCCCCCAGCCCAGAGAAATAAGCGCACCTGGAGACCGAATGGTGGCGCAGGTGATGTTCACAGAAGTAGTGTGTATACAACCCGAGGACCGGCTTTCGGTTAGTAGTGTTCAGAGTCAGAATGGATAAAACTGCCAATTTATCGGAGTTTGATAAAGGGCAAATTGTGATAGCATGGCACCTCGGAACTATGATCTCAGAAACTGTGCAGCTTGTGGGTTGTTCACGTGCCGCCGTAGTGAGTACATATCAAAAGTGGCGCACAGATGGCCAAACGACGAACTGTCATCCAACCGTGTGTCGTCCGCAGCTCGTTGATGCCAGACTAGAGTGGAGGCTGTTGTGCATTGTTCACAGCAACCGCAGGGCCACAGTGCGACAAGTAACCTGCAGCTACAACAGTGGTGATCAGGGCAATGTATCGCAGCACACAGTTCATCGCAGCCTTTTGCACATGAGCCTGTATAGCCGAAAACCCAGCTGGGTCCCCGTGGTCACTGCACGTCACCGCCAACCACGCATGAAATGGGCCCAAGATCATCAAAATTGGATCATGGATGATTGGAAGAAAGTAGCCTGGTCTGACGAATCAAGATTCCTGGTGCATCACGTAGACCGCTGAGCACTGATACGCTGATTACCAACGTAGGCTGTGGCACCTGGATGCACTGTTGGGTCGAAACAGGTTGGCGGTGGCCATGTTATGCTGTGGGCGATGTTTTCTTGGGACACTTTCTACCCCATTATTCCGACAGCACAATCCCTGACAGCTGTCGGGTATCTGAACATCGTTGCGAACGAAGTTCACCCATTCACGGCAACTGTGTTCCCTGTTGGTAATGGCTGTTACCAACAGGATGATATGCCATGCCACACTGCCAGAATTATTAAGGAGTGGTTGAAGGAACATGCTGGTGACTTTCTGTTAGCGCCCTGGCCTCCAAATTCACCTGACATGAACCCAATCGAACATTTGTGGTTCAACTTGGAAAAGTGGGTTCGCGCTAAATCACCACTACCCCAAAATGTATGGGAACTGGAGGACCTGCTGTTGACATTATGGTACCAGATACCTCGGGATACCTATCACCACCTCATTGAATCGATGCCTTGCCAAGTGGCCACTGTTTTGCGGGTAAAGGAAGTCCTACAGTTATTAGGTAGGTGGTCATAATGTAATGGCTCATCGGTATAGTGTTATTACAGAACAGGGAATTTTGGTTTATTTCATGGAAGTTTTTAAATTTGATTGCAAGTGTTCTTTGTCTGGGCCATATATTCTTTATCGTAACTAGTTAATTGTCTCGATTAAAAATGGCATGGATGGCTGTTTCACCCCTTGGTGTGACCCCATCCTGATCAGTGTCCACATGGAAGATAAATGGATACAACATTTACGTTTTCCTGCATTCAACACTCATGGATAAAATTAATTCAAAACTAATGAGTCCATTTACACAGAGTAAGATAACAAAGTTTTTTTCTTCTTTTAAATGAATTGTGTATCATTTTAAAAATCAATCATAAAATATTTTGGGAGTAAAAAATATTATAAGTGATCATTTTTCTTATTAAATACTGAAATATGTAATACAATTTTATGCTTTATTGGTCCCAACCACAAAAAGAATGCTGATATCTTGGTTAATATGTTCATTAAAAATATTGACACTCTTTGTTATCTCTGAAAATGTTTGTGATCTTATTGCTAAATTTTCTTGAGGTATGCAGCAACAGGTGTTCAATTTCATTCCCAAACCTTGTGATGAGTTGATTTTAAATTACTATTTAATATAGCATTATTGTTGCTTGTGATTAAAAAAAAATCTTCAGTCTTAGCCACTGCCAACTGATGCTGGAGGCAGAGCATTTAATTAGGTAGACTATCTGATTTTTTTTTTGTACCGCACACTGATCAGATGAGTTTCCCCCTCATGTATTCTAAATGTTAGCAAAGCAAGCATGCTAATTTTTCACAAATTTAATGTCATAGGTAGGTTTATGGCTGTGATTGTTTCAGAGATAGAAGTGTTCATTTGGCAATGCATCTCAGGAAAAAAACTAACCCAATAACACTGCAAAAATCTAGTTTGAAATGTATGCAAACTTTGCACAAAATCTAATAACAATAGATTTTAACTACACTCTGACTTGAGTTCCAGTGTAAGTTTGATAATATGATTTTTTTATTAATAATACAATTATATATTTTTTCATTTATGTAATTCCATATTGTGATTTACACAATTGATGATATTTTATAAACAGTTACACATGAAAAAATATGAATTCAGTTGCACATGAAACTATGTAATGTCCATTTTTGTTTTTTATGAAAATGTTTTTATCTATTTTCTAAATATCCATGTCAGCTGTAATAAAATCCATTGTTTTTACATAGATTTTCGTTTTGTGGAATCATAATGTTTTTCCTTTTACTTCCAAGTGATTCACAGACTTTGTGAACATATACATTTTTTTTTCATTTACAGTTTCTTTTTTTTTTTTTTTTTTATGACTCTCAAAGCTCATAAGTTTAAAAGCTATTTTGTTAGACTTTCAATCATGAGAAGGTATTTAGCGATCCTTGATTGTGAGTTTGGAGGCAAGATGGCTGTAAGCAAAACATTTCAGAATTGGGAAAGAAATAGTGTAGATAAAATATTTTTCATAACCTGTGAAAAAACTGTTAGTGGTACATCCAAAGTTTTGAAGCTATTATTCAACATGCAAGTTAAAGGAAACATCACGATGAGTAATATTATATGAAAATTTCATTTTTACAGTTACACCTTAATTCTGTCCCTAGCACATGGACTGAGGGATTTATTTCTACATCAAGCCTTCAAATGTTTAACACAGAAGAATCTTCAGAAAGATACAAAATAATATGGCTGCAAAAAAATTATCTAATCGTTTTTTCTATATTGCTATTTGGTATCATATATGAAGATTGTAAAAAACTTACTCATTTTTTCAGAATGTGTGTTCACAGTTATACAGGCAATGAACATATATGGACTAACAAGCAGCTATAATGAGTAACAAAAACTGCACAAAGCCTGAGAATTTGTTGCAACAGTTCCATGGCATGTAGAAATATTTCCTAGCAATTGTGGTTTTTAATGACCTGAATGGGCCTCTGTAATTTTAATAGAAATATTGTTTAGATATATCTAGTGTTGACTTCAAATTTGTTAGAGATTGCTAGTTGCTGTTAATATGCAGTAGCATGCTTTGACCTTCAATAATATTGATATAGCATATCTATATGTTCTATTACTCACATCAAATTTTGTAGCTGTGAGCTCTGTGGTGCACAGTTATGTAATGGTATATAATATATAACAATGCTGCAAGGTAAAAGATGTTACTTACATTATACTCTTTCTATGGTTGTACCATTATTCACCACCATAAGCCAACAAAATGGCACCAACTATCAGTTCGTTTAAAAAAATTGTGTAATCTTCCACGTATCTGCTGCGGTCTAAAATGCAGAATGACATCACTGCACGGTTTTATCAATGTATAATAATTTTCCAAGGAGACCCGGTTAGCTCTATTATTCAACTATGCGAGTATTTTACTGAACTCAAATCAGAACAAAATGCTAAAATCATAATGCTACAAGTTAAAATCCAGAAAATGAAATTGTAAAATTGAACACCATGATGAATTCTAAAAAAAAGAATGGAACCAGTTAAAAGATTTAATGAGATGGAACAATGAACACAATTCCTGTCTACATCCTGCACACACTGTACACCCTGAAACCCACCTACACCTGCATTCCGGACGCATTTCACACTAGTTACTCCTAGGCATTCTCAACGGGTACTGAAGGCCTCAATGGCAACCCTCCTTGCCTTTGGAAGTCATGAAGCATACAGCGCATGGGTCATTATTATGTAAGTAGGCAGGCACCATCTACTGTGTGATTCTGACCTTCCTGCCTCTGTTTTTTATTCTCATGCTTCCCTGTCAAATATTGTTTCAGTATGTATTAAATTCCTCCACGCATACGGCAGTTCATATGGTGTGTTGTTGTTACAGTTAGTTAGATAGGTCTTCATAATTACAACAGATTCAGCGATTTGTAGAGTTTTCCAACTCTTTTGTTGATTAAGTAATTTCACATTCTCCCATACTGGTGTACATTCATTTTCCATACAATAGTCAATAAGTGCGGTTTTGTTTTCCTTTCTAAGCCAATTGCTTAAGCGTTCGGATATTCTAGTTTTAAAATTTCTTTTAGTGCTTCTGATATACTGACTAACAATTTTATTGTGGTTGTCTCCTATTGGTATTGAATATACACTAGCCCTTCACAGAATAGACGTCTTTTCTTTACTGCCAGTCAATATATCTTCAATACTCCTGGTTCTGAAGCCCAAATCAAATTTTCTACACGTCTCTTTTAATATATTACTTATTTCATAATTATATGACACAGAACCACAGTATTTTATTTGCTTTTTATCATTTGGTATATTGGGATGTAAGGTCAGGTGATGCGTAACATCACAGCCTCTCCTTGACAAATGTCAACCCCGCCTTCTCGTGGTGCATCCTGTTCCCACTAAAGGGCTCTGACGACCGCAAATAGCGGTATAACCATACCATCGGGATCAGAGGAAATGCTATCCCACACTCACCAACCCGCTTGGCCAGCGTGGTGAGTTATGGCCAAACACCTCCAAAATGACTCTACAACTTAAATCTTGGCCCTCAGTCTCCGGCAGCTGGAATGTACCTGGCCAAGGCAGCGGCCAGTGCGACATGAAGGCAGAGGGTGCTAAGAATCCCCGGAGGACCGGACTAGGCTGCCATTTGATGCTGACCTTGGCTACCTACAACGGACGCTCCCTATCTTCTGATTCAAGGCTTCTTGAATTGGAAGAGGAACTACAAAGGATCAAGTGGGACATCGTCGGGCTGAGTGAGGTAAGGAGAAAAGGAGAAGATCTCATTGAACTGAAAAGTGGACATCTCTTCTATTATCGTGGGACAGATACTGGCAGAACTAGTGGTGTTGGATTTATAATAAACAAGAAACTGAAGGATAAAGTGGTAGAAGTTGAAAGTTCCTCTGACAGAGCTGCACGACTCGTTATCCAACTATCGAGAAGATACCAGGCTCAGATTATTCAAACTTATGCACCCACCACAAGTCATCCTGAAGAAGAAATTGAAGAATTTTATGAGGAAATTCGTCATCTAAATAATAAAGGTAAGCAGCACTTGAAGATAATTATGGGAGATTTCAATGCAAAAATAGGGCAACGGCAACAGAATGAAACTTCAGTAGGTAAATTCGGTCACGGCAACAGAAACCAGCGTGGAAATACTCTCGTTGAGTTTGCAGAGGCAGAAGGATTTTTCATCTTGAATTCCTTTTTCAAGAAAAAGCCACACAGGAAATGGACATGGAGACATCCAATTGGGACGACAAGTGAAATTGATTTTATTATGTGTAACAAAAATTCGTCATCGAAGACTGCAGTGTGCTAAACAAGTTCAACACAGGTAGTGACCATAGATTGGTGAGATGTAAGATGCACCTCAACACTAAACTGGAACGTGGCAAGCTCATAAGACAAACAAAATGTATTGACATAACCAACCTTAAAAAACACCATAATACTTTCAAGTTGGAACTGAAGAACAGATTCTCTGCTTTAGAAGGCCTAACATCGGAAGAAGTGGATATTTCTGAAGTTAACAGAAAAGTAACCAAAGCTCTTATGGAAACAGCAACAAAATTAGCTGGGTCTAAGAACAAGTTGCATGTAAACAAATTATCAGGAAAAACCAAAATGTTGATGCAAAAAAGAAGAGAGATGAGGACAACTAAAGAAGATGTGACTTCCAAAGTGGAATATATAGAGCTATGCAAGACAGCACGAAAAAGTATCACTGAAGACGTAAGGAAATTCAACTGTGAGCTAGTGAGGAAAGCAATTGAAAACAACCAAAGCCTAAAGATAGCAAAGGGACATCTCAGTAAGGGAAGAAAACAGATTATGGCTCTGAGAAAAGAAGATGGTTCTATAACAAGAAATAGAGGCGAAATTTTGACAAGAGTGAAAGATTTCTACTCCAAACTATATGAAAGGGATGATACATGTACTCCAGACATCATGAAAGGTACCAGAGTTCTTCCAGTCCTCCCAGCAGAAGTTGCTCATGCAATCAAGAACATGAAGCGGGGAAAGCTCCAGGAGAAGATGGAATTACTATAGACATCATACAAGAAGCAAGTGGAGAAATTGAAACAGTACTCGCCCAAATTTTCACTCGATGCCTTAATGAAGGGAAGATTCCTGAGGATTGGAACAATGCTACAATGATCCTGCTACATAAAAAAGGTGACATTGAGGATCTCAGGAACTACAGACCTATCAGCCTCCTATCAGTGGTTTATAAAATCTTCACTAAAGTTCTTTCACACCGCTTGAAGGTAACACTGGACATGGCTCAACCGAGAGAACAAGCTGGATTCAGGAGTGGCTACAGCACAATAGATCATATCCACGTACTGAGAGAACTAATTGGAAGAGCGAGGGAATATGAACTTCCATTGTGCATGGCTTTTATCGATTATGAAAAAGCCTTTGATTCGGTGAAACCATCAGCAGTTACCACGGCTCTGAAATCCTGCGGTATTGAAGATGCATACATTAATATTATTAATAACATCTATGAAAATGCAAGTGCAAAGATTCGGCTGTTTGAAAATACAACACACATAAAAATTGGAAAGGGGAGTGAGACAAGGTGACACCATATCTCCGAAGCTCTTTAATGCCACATTGGAAAATGTCTTTCAATCACTGAACTGGGAAAACAAAGGGATAAAGATTAATGGAGATTATCTAACCCACCTTCGTTTTGCTGATGACGTAGTCATTTTTGCAACTACCCCATCAGAGCTGCAGAGTATGATCCAGGAACTTGCTGACAAGAGTAAAGAAGTGGGATTAAAAATGAACTTTCAGAAGACAAAAGTGATGTTCAATGCTTTTACAAGAAATGAAGATTTATCGATTGATGGAGAAAAGCTGGAGATAACAGACACGTACGTTTATCTTGGACAGCAGATATCAAGTGAGGGTCACATTGATGAAGAAATTAATCGGCGTACAAAACTTGCCTGGAGAGCTTTTGGAAGAAACAGCATAATTTTCAAGAGCAATATGCCATTATGTCTTAAAAGAAAAGTGTTTGATCAATGCATCCTTCCAGTGCTTACGTATGGTGCAGAGACGTGGACCTTAACTAAAAGAGACATACAAAGGCTGCAGACAACTCAAAGAAGCATGGAGAGGTGCATGCTTGGTATAACCAGGAGAGATAAGAAGAGGAACTCGTGGATCCGAAAAATGACGAGAGTGGAAGACATCATGATCAGAGTTAAATCCCTGAAATGGCAATGGGCTGGACATACTGCCAGAAGGACAGACCATAGATGGACAGCCGAAATTTTAGATTGGATTCCAAGGGACAGGAAAAGACCCAGAAAAAGACCACATGGGAGATGGGTGGATGAAATTCGTAAATATGCGGGAGTGACATGGAGGAGACTGGCACAAGACAGACCGTTGTGGAGTGAAACTTGGGGAGACCTTCGTCCAGCAGTGGATTGATAATGGTTGACAATGATGATGATGATATTAATATGTTCTTTCTTGTGTATTGTTTTATTAATGAGGTCATTAATTCTTCTAAGATCATATCCAAAAGTGACTTCCGGAGGCAAGGAGGATTGCTAACGAGTCCTTCAGTACCCGTCGAGAATGCCTAGGAGTAACTACTGTGAAACTCATCTGGGAATGCAGATGGAGGTGGGTTTTGGGGTGTGTACAGTGTGTGAAGGATGTCGACAGCAATTGTGTTCATTGTTCCATCTCATGTAATCTTTTAACTGGTTCCATTCGTTTTTTAGAATTCATCATGGTGTTCAATTTTACAATTTCATTTTCTGGATTTTTAACTTGTATCATTACGATTTTAGCCTTTTGTTCCGATTTGAGTTCAGTAAAACACTTGCGTAATTGAATAATAGAGCTAACTGGGTCTCCTTAGAAATTATTATACATTGATAAAACCGTGCAGTGATGTCATTCTGCATTTTAGACCACAGCAGATAACGTGGAAGATTACGCAATTTTTTTATGAACTGATAGTCAGTGCCATTTTGTTGGCTTACGGTGGTGAACAATGGGACGACTACAGAAAGAGTATAATGTAAGTAACATCTTTTACCTTGCAGCATTGTTGTTATATTTTATCTACCATTACATAAATGTGCACCACCAAGCTCACAGCTACAAAATTTGACGTGAGTAATAGAATATATAGATATGCTATATCAATATTATTAAAGGTCAAAGCATGCTACTGCATATTAACTGCATGACAATCTCAGCCACGTATAGCATGTATTTTCCAAGCACGGAAGATATACATGAATTGCATGTGCTTTGACCTGTTACTGATTTGCACATGACATGACCATTAATTGAATTTTCTGAAACATTAGTGCTAATGCATTTAATAGCATACTCCTTGATTAATAAATGGAAATGTTCTCTTATGCAACACATATTTGGGCCTTTTGTGCTATGGATGGGCAGTTTGTGAAATAAAGAGTAAAAACATTTTTGGTGTCAACGTAGATTAGATGTTGCAGTGTTTTGATTTTCTTATTTCTCAACTTTTTTTGTTCTGAGTCCCACCTTATGAGGGTCAAATATTTTGACTGTTTTCATAATTCCATGTGTTTGTCTGGTTGTGTAGTTTCACTATATGAATCTATTGTTTGCAAAGAACTATTTACACACAGTATCTTTGTTTATTTCCTTCTACTTACCAGTACTTCTATAGCCAGTCCAAATGTTACTGTTGTTGATGATGGAGATTTATGCCTCTCTGTGCAATTTAACTGCACCAGAGGGTGCATTGAAAGTGGTATCATGATGTGAAGATGTCCTCCTTCTGCATGCTGTTTAGTTGGAGCTAGAGTCTAGCAAGCCATTTGCAGTTGATGTTGCCGTGTATTTTATAGATTGTGATTGTAGTGTAGATATTTTCAGGCTATATGTACTTAGTTATATTCATGGTGTTCTTATGGCTTAGCAGTTAGGATGATAGCTTTTCACTTCAAGAGCTTGGGATGAAGTCCAGTGAGATCTGAAAGTTAAGTTTGTTCTTTGCTATTGGTTTTCTGGATAGCATCCCTCAGTAGGAATGAGTGACTCCCCTGAGCTTGCAATATAATGCTCATGACAGTTTCTGACCTAAGAACTAATAAATTAAAAATGGATTTCTTAGGATTATGCTTGTTTGTTCATATTTTTTATATGACCACATTTTAAAATGTGTCCCTTCCCTCTGAACACTGAAAATAATTAATTCAAGTTTAATAAGGAGAGTAAAATGTAATTACACGCAGACCGCTACATCTTGAATTTTTTGAGAGGACATTAATATATTTGTTAAATAAAAACGAGTTCTAGGTTTAATATAAATTTCACTAGCAGTTTCATGCTCTTTGCTGAGTAGTTTTAAACATTAAATTAAACCATGCATGAATATTTTAAAGCCAGTCACTTACTAGCTCAAAAATTGTTATGCATGTGTTGAAGGAACTGTTCTGTAATTTTTTTTTCAAGTTGGTGTGAAACAGATAAGGTTTTACACAAATATTTCTTAACATTTTTATAATACTTTATAAATTCAGGTTTTTATTCCTGTTTCCTTGTTTATTAATTCTCCAGAGAATTTTGATAACTTTTCCTGCTGCAGTGAGATTTAGTTTCATACTGCTAGTGTTGCTGTGTGAGCAGGCAATTAGGATGTATGCTTCTCATATTAAAAGCATGGGCTTTAGTTCTATGTAAAACACTTGTATGATTTTTGTTTTTCAGTTCTGATTATCTTACCACGTGGAGCCAGCAACCTTAAATTTAGGATGGATGACCTCCTACTATTTTATCATCATAGAAGGGTCGTTGTCAAAATGAAATAAAGCTATTGCAAGTATGTTTTCTACAATCAAAAAACATTCCAAGATCTGCTTTTTTTTTTTTTTTTTTTGCTTGACTAGAGCACAAGCTGCTTCTAGACTAGTGATGTAGGTTAAAGCAAGGTAGAATTCAAAAGAAATTTATTGTTGTATTCTAAGTATCATCCATGCAAAACTGTGAATACAGTAAAACTTCACTAATTCAGGCTAAATGGAGCAACACCTAGTCCAAAATAGGAAGAAGTCCAAATTGTAGAATTATTTTTTTTAATTTACTGAAAAAACATGGTATGGAAGCAGAAAAAATGGTGACTGCTTATGGTGACAAAAAAGGCACTTTACTTACTATCAAAAACACAAAAAGTTTTTGATAGATGTTTTCAATTGCTGGGCATTGCAGCTGAAAGCTCTTCCTAAATGTCGGCTGAAGCTATGTGCATTAAAAAAAGCTAGAGATTTGGGGCTGTGTGGCTTTTTGATGCTGTCTGAGGATAGCTTCTTAATGCATTCCTCTGAAAGTCAGGTAGTACTTTTGGAATTCATAATTAGTGTCAACAGAGTCAATAAAGAGTATCCAAATGCTGCTGTACTTGTGAAAATTTCAGTCTAGTAGCCCTTCTCTCATCATGTTCATATTCACTTTCCTCTCATCCTTCCTCTTCCTGACCTTGCTCTTGATTAGCAATCTCTTACTCAGTCCAGTTGTGGTAGCCTGTTTCTTCATCTAAAGTCAACCAGTCCCTTAAGTCTCTCGTACTGGCAGTTCCAAATGTTCCTATATAATCTTCATCCTATATTCTCTCCAGGTTGAAAGATGGCTGCTTGTCGTAAATTACTGTTATCTGCGAGTTGCAGAAAGTTTGTCTTTACTTCATCAAACTGATTTACAATGTCAGACAGCCACCATTCTCCTCAATGTACATTACTGGAAATTTTGTGTCAGCATAGTATGTGACTTAGTAAAAAACAAGGGAAGGGTCCAAATTATCGCAAATACCGAATTTGTGAAGTGTTTCTGTATATGCATAATAAGTAGTAGTAAAACTTCAGTCTATCCTCTGGATCATTTACCATAAGACTAGAATTATGAATTTACCTATTCAATCATGATTCCAAGTTTTTTTTTTTTTTAAATATGAATAACATATTGGTTTGTTTACAGAATTCTAATAAGCAGTATTTTTTCTTGTGGTTTCTTCTGTCTGCTTCTGCTTTGCTTTTCTCTGTTCTCCCCCCCCATGGCAATTTTTAAATTAGGTAATCTTAGGTTTTGGCAATTGTGCTGTTTATGTACATGCAATTTTTCAGTTAGGTATTCTTAGGTTTTAGGTAATCATGTTGTTTTATGTGTAAGATATTTCTGCATTGCCATTGTGGATTGCCAATAAAAAAAAAAATCCTTATATGAGAGGTGCAGCAAGTTCAAACTCAGTGGCCAGTTATCACTATTTTTTATTTTTTCATTCAAGCTTTGGCAGTGTCTTCTGACACACAAGGATGGGATGACTGTTAAGAGCCAGGTGACCTGTGTTGTCACTTGGACTGACTTATACAGTTACTGGTCTGTGAGTGAATAACAGTGCCAAGAACATGCTCTAAAAAAATGTTTTGAAGGGAACATTGCTTTGCATAAGAAAAATAGTGTCTTAAAAAATTTTCATAGTTTAAAAAACAAAAATATTTTACTTTTGGGGAGAAAAAGCGTTTTCCAGGAAGGTAAAAGCATATAAAAAAGAAGAGCCTTGTTTTTCTGTTACAGAAAATCTGTCATACAGAAATTTCCCTGCCTATGTACATTGTGTGCGTGCATGCATGTGTGTGTAACATATCTGCTTGTTTTGGGAGTAAATTTTTTATGTAGTGTGACATCACACATATTACAGTAGCAATCAGACTTCAGCTGTATTTGTGTGTATGTGTAATTTCTCACTTAAATTCCACATGCACATAAAATTTTTTTGGTTGGACATTATGTTCTTCATTCAATTATTTTTTACCACAGGAAAAATTTTCTTCAGGAGTCTATATGAGCAAATTGGCATCTTTAAATTATTTGAACTCTGGTATGTGTGCAGCTTATGTTTTGTTATGTTCAATGTTATATTAGTCAATTTTTGAGTAAAAAACCAAAAAAAAAAAAAAAAAAAAAAAAAAAAAAGGCTATGTACATTTGTTTGACTTGCTATCAAAGTAACTGTTTTATTGTGTGGCACTGCAAGAATCAGGATAACCGAAGATGAACCAGAAAAGTTAGACATTTGTGGAATGAAAGACTTAGCAGTTAACAATTAAATAATTTCAACCTCCAGATATTTTCATTAGCAAACTATTCAGAACCATAATGCATGTGCAGTGAAATAGGTAAAGAGATGCCTGTGGTCTGATGTTGACAGTAAAAATGATGTTGTGTAATATCACTCTAGTGGGCAAAGTATTCATCAGAATAGCTGAAATGTGAGGTGCTTAAATAATATGTGTTAGCCCTGGTATAGATGGAAGTAAAGATAATACCATGAAGATAATTTTGTTACATAAGCCAGTCCCTTCACGTGACCACAGTGACAAAGACATTTTGAGGATCAGTTAGAAAACTTCCAAACTTCGTGCTATGTGTTGTTTTGGTGTGCTGTTGCTGTTGTTGTGTACGTAAACATGTAAATACATAAACTGAAATATTTTTCTTAAACTTTTCATTTTTGAAACCTTGCTGCTTTTTGTAGTCTGGTGGAGCATCTGATAGTCCAACAAATACGGTAAGTTGTTTCAGATTAAAAAAATTATGCAAATACAAACATTGTGTGTGTGTGCCAAATATTGTGAACCTTTTCTGAGGATTTTCTCCTCTTCCATGTCAGATTCATGAATAACAGAATTCATATTTCATATAAAAGCTTAAATGTATGCTTAAGCCTAGGTTATTCAAATGGCTGTACCTATAAACTGAAAAGCATAAGTAAATTACACAACACAACTGTTGTGAAAGAAAATATTGTTTAACTTTTTTTCACATGACAAGCTTTTTTCAAATATTATTAGCACAAAGGTGCAGTACTTTCTACTGTTTTCCATGTATTCATGTAAAATGACCCCAGCTAGAGATGAGTTATCTGATTTCAATAGATGTCACAATTTAGTGACATTTATTCTAATGTCTGATGTGCTAAATTTATTCTAGCAGAGTTTTTTGTCATCTTAAATAGTAGTGGCTTTGTCATCAATTACTTTTAAGAAATAAAAGCAAAAAGGATATGATGCAATGTTATTTTGTAACTCAGGTATTTGGATTGGATTTTTCTCACTGATTTTGTGCAGCATTAGCATCAGCTTATTGGTGCACTGGCATTTCACAGTAATACTTAAATTTTTAATTTGAGTAGGGGTAACTTGTCATGCACAGGTGATGGGTTGGGTTAACAAATCCGAATTTTAAATACTCCATATTACGTATGTGAAATATGTAATATAAAAAATTTACAAAACGAAAAATGACTGCATATTTAGGCACCAGTATATTGCAATGAAATATCAATGGTGCTACTTTTGTAGTTTTCAGTTTTAGAGAAACTTATTTAGAACTTTTGTTAATCTTTGTAACACTGGGGAAAATCTCTTTGATTTTAGAATATTTGTATAATTTTTTTCAGTTCTAATTTTTTTTTAATGGTGCTTCACAGCAAAAATATGAAGTAAGGGATTGAGCAAACTTAATTTGACTTCCATAGACTTACAAAAGAGTTGAGAAAATAAAATCAATGTAAGAGGGTGTACGAAAACATAAGTTTCACATAGCGGCAACTATTGGAAATGGAAAGAAGAAAAGAACGCAGCTGAGGAGTGATGTCATACGTTTTGTCATCTGCTTGTGGAAGGAGTATGACACAATAGTGCTGCGTAGTTTATTCATTAATGGTTGTTTGTTGTGGCGCAGCAGCTAGAGTGTTACTTGAAATTGGCAGTTTGTGGAACATTGCAATTTTTATGGGAAAAACTTTTGAATCCAACTGAAATCCATTGTGAAGTGTCAGCTGTTTATGGAGAAGAAGCAATGTCTTGCCGGGCAATTGGAAAATGGTGTAAGCAGTTCAAAAAAGGACATACGAATTTGACAGATGAACCGGGCAAAAGCAGACCTTCGACTTCCATGAGTATTGATCACATTTCGCACGTTGAGGAGTTGATCAGGGATAACTGCCACCTTAAAATTCATAAAATTGTCGAAGATTTGGGTGTGTCATATGGTAGTGTACATGCTATTATTCATGGGCTCCTGCATTTCAGAAAAGTGTACACAAGATGGGTTCCACAATTTTTAACGGAACAGCGCAAAAATCCAGTATTTGCATCCAGTCTTGTGTTCCTGCAATGTTATTTTGAAGAAGGCACACATTTTTTGCAGTGCATCGTCACTGCCGATGAGATATGAGTGCATCATTTCACACCAGAAAGAAAATCTGCATCTATGGTGTGGAAACACCCCAACTCACCTACTGCAAAAAAATTTAAAGTCGTGCCACCTGCTGGAAAAGTGATGGCAGTGGTCTTTTTTACTGCAAGGAGCTGGTGTACACAGGGTTTATGGCAAAAGAGTATGATAAATGCTGCTATGTACTGCGAGACATTGGAGAAGTTAAGGAAAGTGATTAAGGATCAAAGATGAAGAAAATGCCAAAAGAAATCATTTTGTTGCATGACAACGCAACCTCGCATAAAAGCTGCCACCATATGGGAGCTTCTTCACAGTTTCAAGTAGGAATTATGGCTGCATCCCCCATACAGTCCTGATTTAGCCTCTTGCAATTACCACTTGTTCCCCCAAATGAAAAAGGACCTTGGGGGCAAGCATTTTGCAAAGAATGAAGTCAAAGAAGCTGTGAAAACATGTCTCTTTGAACTTGGAGCAAACTTTTACTTCCTCAGTATTGAAGAATTGGTTTCTCATTCCAATAAGTGTTTACTAAAACTTGGAAGTTGCATGGAAAAATAAAGGAAAGGTATATGTTTCAGAAATTATACCTTTTCGGTTTCTCGTTTAACAAAAGTTATGTGAAACTTATTTTTTGATATGCCTACGTATAACTTTGTGTTTAACTATATCTGTGCTCCAGTGTTTGAATATTCTGAAATTATTTTCCTGTCCCATGGTAGAAAGAAAATGTATAGTTTGCCTTGCAATTAAGTAAAACTATGCCAAAGTTTGGAAAACCTGCGAGTGTTATGTGCTTGTCTTTATGGATACCTTCCATTACAGTATGAAAATCTTCCTATTTTAACATAGCGTAAGCATCAGTAAGGCTTTATTAAAATACATTTTTGAAAGTTATTTACATACATAATTACATATTGGTATGTATGAAACTATTTTGCCTTGCATAGTTCATCCAAGAATATTGGATAAGAAGTTTAGAAAGGTGGTGGAAATGAAAGACAAAGTGGCTTTAGGAATGGTAGGGGATGAGAGAATAATACTATGTATTTGTATACAGACAGCTTTTTGAGTAGTTTCATGGGGTGAACCAAGATCTGTGTGTGGTATTTATTGACTTTGAAAAGCTTCTTAAGAGTTCCTGGAAACACGTTCAGTGTGTTTAAAGGTTATGATGTGAAAGTTGCTGAAATCAGTAAAATGCCTTTGCATCAGTCAAATTTGAGGGAAATGTTGATAAATGGTTTGATATTAACTCAGTGTTAGGGCAGGGACGCAAGTTGTGTCTCACTTCTATTTCTAATTTATATGGTGTTAAAGAAAGCAACTTTGTAGTAGATGCTGAGGTAGATCAATGTAGTATCAACAGTTTGCTATGTGCTGATGATTTGGTATTAATATCTGAGTGTCAGTAGTTGACAATGTAAACTTAATCTGTTGAGTAGGACTTTTGAAGAATTTTTTGGTATGAGGATATGAGGATAAATGTGGAGAAATCAAAAATTTATGGTTTTAAGCCAAACTACCAAGAAATATCAGGTGTGTGATTCAGGGGAAGGTACTTGAACAGGTATCAGATTTTACGTGGGTGTATTAATTTCCATCTCTACATGGTGGTGCGTGTGTGCGGGATGGGGGGGGGTGGCTTGCATGTCTCAATGACCCTGAGCTATGCTGGCAGTAGCCTAGCTACTGATTGTGCCTCCCAAGATGGAGAGATCAGTTGGTAGTGACCAGACCAAGAGAGTTCCCCAGGCCTTCAAGGTTGGGGTTTGTGCGTGAGGTTAACATCCTCATCATGTAAGAAAAGCTTGTTATGAGACTGCTACAATTGAATATGTGGATTTACATACCTGGGTACAGTGACTTAAAAAAACCTGGTCCTGAGGATCAGCTCTGTACTGGGATTGCCAAGGCCAAAAGAGCTGTACAAATTCTAAATAAAAGTTTTATCTCAAGAAGTTGGTCACAATAAAAAACTGCATGTATACAGTATAATACAGTGGTAAGACCAATACTGACCTATCGATGTGAGGTATGGATGACTACAAAGAAAATGGGAAACAGCCTGAATATATTTGAAAATAGTCTCTTAAGAAAAAGACACAAGTATGAATTAAGGTAAGGGCTTTGTTGATGCAACCATTCGTAACAAGTGTAGGGAAATCAAGAAGACTGCAGTGGTATGGGCATGTCAGGAGGGAGACTGGTGGAGAACTGGTGAAAGAAGTGCTGGAGTGGAATGTTACTGGAAGGAGTACTAGATGAAGACCAAGAAAGTGGTGAATGAACTGTATAAGACAAGACATGGAAAGATTGAGAATTGTGGGGAGATGGAACTGGAAAATAGACAAGTTTGGAGGAAAATTGTGGTACAGTGGCAGAGTATCTTGATGATCTATAATGTCATATGGTAATGGTGGTGGGTGTAGTAATTGATGAGACAGAAAAGCTTAATAAGGAATTGAACAATGGAATTAGCAAAGCAGGAAGGTCTCGTACCAGTTGTATAAGACTGTTTTCACTGAGGAGGTTAGCCAAAGAGCAAATATGGCTGTTTACAATTCAGTACTTTGACTTTCCTTCTTCTATGGCAGTGAGCAGACCTGCCAGGTTTTACGATTTATCTGTAAAATTTACGGAAATGCGATTTGTTTTACGGGGAAGATGTTATTTTTACAGATTTAGCTTTTCACTTAGATTTTTTTTTCTTCTAATGATTTTGCACCCCCACCATTAAAACTTTTTTTATTTAACTTAATTTTTTTAAAATAAAGCATGGATGTAAGATAGGAATAAACTTCTTTTCAGCTACATGTGCTTATGTGGGAAAACTTCATCTGTAGTTTTCTCACATGTTTTAGGTTATCGTTTTATGTCATTTCAAACACTAAAGATTGCACTGTGTGTAAACTAAACTGTCCCAGCTTTGGGCTTGTCTATCTCTCACTGTGTTTACCCCTTCCCCTTTTTAGTTAATGCATTGTTCATCCCCAAAGTAGCAACTTCTCAGTAGGCCGGCGTGGGGTGTCCGGCATCGGAGCACCTGTCTTTATTACCCCCAGTTCGAAATTCTATCTCAGAACAACAGAACATAGTTATCGTAGAAAAAAAATTCGAACAGATTTTAAATCTGCGGAATTTTGGAGCTGAAATCGATACCCTAATAGGACGAAATTTCGGCATGCTGTTCAGGACGCTTAGTGGACCAATCCTATTGAAAATGGTTATCAGCACACGTGGGGACAGTGTGCATATGCGCATGATTTTTTCGTCAGAATTTTCACACAATAACTTCCGTGAAAACAGACCAATTTGGATGTAATTCTTAATTATAAAACGGTACATGTGTGATAGCTTTTTATTTTGGAAATTAAAGTGCAAAAATGTTTTGTAGCAAAGAGAAGATTTAAAGTTTAGACTTGATTTAACTTTTAATCAACATGCTAGATAAATAATTTGATCTAAGATATCGATTAAATTTCACATCAAATATATCGATGGAATTTTTAAAAAGTACTGCAAAAAGTACTTTTACAGCATAAAACTAGGCCAAAGTTTATCATATCATGCAAATTTTATTCTTTTGGAAAAGGCCAGTCTCTTGAAATGTCTCATGATCACATGCACAAAACACCTAACAGTGATGTGACAGTGTATAATATGACCTTTTCCAAGTTATACGAAAATACAGAATGTAAGTAAGCCAAAAAAATAAGTGACAACTAAGAGTTATGTACTTTTGAATATATATAAAAATACATTAAATTATTTACTCTTGAATGTATAAATAACACACTTAACACAATACCACCCTGTTTTGCACATAGTCAATTTATTTTCTCTTAACTCTGTTATAAAAAAATGACAGGTAGAACACCTTTTGGTTCTTTATATTCTGAGCAATGCATAGTTATGTGCAAACAACTGTAATGCACAACCCCTTATCCTCATTGGTATAAAAATTATATTCACTGAACTGGTATTTCTTTCACATTCTCTTGTTAGTATACATATAAGAACTGTGAAAAGGGACTTCAAGAAAACAGCTACTCCAGAAGACTTGAGGCTGTGAAAAGGTGCCTCAAGTCCTCTGGAGTAGCTGTTTTCTGTCATCTAGTTTTTATTAGCACTAAAACGGCAAAAATAATTTTCAAATGTTTTACTTATTTAATGAAAAAAATACCATTCTATTTGTTTTTAATATTTTTAATACTTTATTCAAAGCTGCGGTAAAAATTCCTGGCTGTTTCTTTAATCAGCTTCATGTGCAGTTTCCCCAAAAAATTTCGTAAAATAATTTTGCTGAGGTTAGAGGCCCTTTTAGCCATGAGCCCCCCCCCCTCAGCAATTTGGGGGCTATCAGTATGCCCCTGTATTTGTGTGTGGTGCATTATGTGTAATGAAAGAAAAGGGCAAAAATAAAAGTAAAGACATAATGTATTTTTATTAAAATATTTCTGTCAAACTTTATCAAAACTCATCTTCTTTTCCCAACTTCTATGAATATTGAAGTATAGCTGTAATACTTTTCTCAAGAAATTAGAGTTGTTCATCTCTGAATTATAGTTACTGGCTCCAGGAAAAGGTAATAACCAAAACCATAGAAAAAAAAACACAGCACCCACGATGCACTCTGTCACTTGATAAACTAACATTCTTTTTAAAATGTGATAGTTTTTGCCTATTGTCATACACACACATGCTGATATTTGTGAAGCTGACCCTTCCTTATTTGTAAAGTGAATAGTTCTAAATTTCATAACAGTTTTAGCAACATGCTTTGAATAATTAAATTGAAAAAAAAAAAGAATGTTTTGCAAATATACTTCACATTTTATTTCATTTAATGGCAAGTTGTAATGATTTTTAAATGCAGCAAAAATACATAAGAAATTCACTGAACTTATTATTTCCAGATAATTGATGTTTGACATATTTTTGCAACTTTAGTAGTCATTTGCTTTTGCTACATGTATACTGAGAGGACAAAAATAGTGGGATGCCTGGTTCCTGGACAGTGTAATGTTGTTACTTCTCTTGCTAGTGAACGAACCCACCGCTTGGTTATATAAGGAGGAGGACATCACTGAATTCATGTAGATGGTAATTCGATGTCAGTCTGCATAAACGTTGTGAGTTAACAGAGTTTGAAAGAGGGATGATAGTGGGGTGTACAACTCATAGTTCGCTCTATTGCAGAGGTGGGTACAGGAATTGCAGTATCCCTGTACGACAGTATCAAGGGGGAATCGGAAATATGCCATTTCTGGAATAACATCACATTGTGGACAGCACTGTAGGCAGAGAAAGGTGGTGGATGAATGTGGCTGTCAACATCTGTCTCGCATAATTGCAACCAACTGGAGAGTAACAGGGGCACAAATCAAAACTCCTCTATTTTCCAGAAATGTCTCCACCAAGACCATTGCATGGCCATTAGTCACAATAGGTTATGGGAGCTACCAGAGTCCCATTGCTAACGTCACATCGCCAGTCTGTACTCCTTAACTGGGTAAAAGAACATTGGCACTGAACCTTGGATGATTGGAAATGGGTCCCCATTTCCAGTTATTCCACACAAACAGGATGGTGCAGATCTGGCAGTAAATGCATGAAGTAATGGGCCTGGCATGTCAACAAGGAACTGCTTGGCCTGGTGGAAACTGTTATGGGCTTGGGCATGTTCAACTGGCCCACTTTGAGACCTCTGCTACACCTTGATGCATCTCTGAATGGTCCACACTATGTCTCCATTCTTGCAGACCATCTGCATCTGTTCATGGTTAATCATGCATCCACAGGGCAATGGACTCTACCAGGAGAACAATGCATCTTCCCACAGAACTGTGGTGACTAGAACATAGTTAGAAGAGCATTCTGCAAAAGTTCTCACCCTGGAATGGCCTCCCCATTCACAGGACATGGACTCAGTGGAAAATCTTTGGGATGCTTGGGAAGGTCCTTCAAGCTTTGGATCCTTCACCCAAGAATGCAACATAATTATGGACAGTGGTGTAGCAGGCATGGGTAGAGATAACTGTGGAATGCTTTTGTGACCTAGTGGGCTCAATGACTTGCCATGTGAATACCCTTATCTGCACAGGCCATCTTCACGAAACCTAAGAATGAGAGGAATATTTGATACTATAAAGTAAACTCGGAATGTTTTAATGACGGCAGTTTTTTTTTTTTTTTTTTAGGAAGGGGGATTCTTATCACGGTAGTTGTTTTTAAACACACATTTCTATTCCCCAGTTAATTTAAACACATCATTAATTTTGTTTTTAATAATGCAAAACTTTATTGATTCCAACAACATTTTGTGTAACTGGCTTAGGAGTTGTTTTAGTTCTATGTGCTAGTGGAGCCTGTGAGTAAGTAATGGAAACATTTTCAAATTCCAGTGGCATTTTTATTCTAACCAGAATCTGATCTATTGCTGCATTTCAAAAGAATAAAAAAAACACATAGTTTTAAAATGGAATATTTTAGTTCTTTACATATAGTTTTAATTCTTTGTACTTTTCTGTGAGTCATCGCAAAGCAAATATAGTATCTGTTATGCTTCTTCCTGACGTACAGCCAAGCTGTTATTCTGTTTTTACCTATTCACTCAACTTTGATCATTGTATTCATACCTGTATCTTTACTATATGTGGAATTAATTCTCAGATTTGGGGTGGGGGGAGAGGGGTACCAGGCTGTGATTCAGACTGACTTGTCTGGGACATCCTTCAGCTAATTCTTTCACTGCAAATTCATTCATCTGTGTTGAGAAAGTTATTGTTGTATTACTTCTTTGAATATAGTCTTTCATTATTTTCTCTGACAGTTCTAATAAGACTGGCAAGAAACATTGGCACCGTAATACGTACTTGCCAACTACTACGGAATGTCCATAGTTTCTATGGATTTAGTTGTCTGACTACGGAACTACAGAACTCTCTGCCAAAACTACGGATTCTACAAATTTTCACTTAAAATTTTTTTTTGCTATTATTTGTGATATACATGAGATTCTTAAGCCGATTCACAGAATTCCGCACTTTTTTTTTTTTTTTTGTCATTTTGATTATTCTCAAGATTGATGCAAAACTGAAGAGAATTTGGAGGGGGTGGGGTCATTTTCTGTTGGGGACAGTATTTCGTGTTTCAAAACTTTCGAAAGCGGTAGTTAAACGGAGACTTTTTTTTTTGCCGTAATCGTTATTTTTCTCCCAATGTTGCTTTTGTGTCCAATATTCTTGTTAAATATCATTTGATTGTGTAAATGTTTGTATTTGAGCTTGAAACTGTAGGCAACAATTTCCAAAAACGGAAGTTAGACGGCGCGAAAATTTCCCCTTAATCTTCAGACATAAGATTATTTTGTGAATTCGAGGAATTCTGCCTTTTTCATTATTATTTTGCCCATTCACGCGATCGGCACCCAAGTGAACAGAAATTAAGAGGTGGGGCTGGTGGTGGCGGGGGAGGATGTTCGGAGGACGGAATACCATCTTTACGAAACTTCCGAAAGCCGACTGAGTTCAGATTTTTTCCGTAATCGTAATTTCTTCTTTCTTGCGATGTTATTTCTGCCCAGTATTATTGCTAAATAACATTTTACTGCATAAGCATTTTTATTTCAGCTTGAGAATACGGGAAAAATTCTGGAAGTCAGAAGAAGCAAAGATTTCTCCTGTAATCCCCCCTCCCATGATGTTCCCACTCTCCTGCGTCTATGTATGCCGCGCAATAATACTCGTTACTACTGACAAGGCTCTTGCCAATGTTGGCAGGTATGGTAATATCTGTCCCCATGTTGTGGCTCTTGAAACAAAACCTTGCACAGTTGGAAATCTATCCCATCATGTGAATCAAAATCAGCCCTGTACCGAAGCTAACAATAAACACAAACAGGTGATTGAAAAATGAAAAAGAAAAAAAAACATGTTTATGTAGAAGAAAATTTGAATTCTGAGCAAACAGTGAATATTCATTTTGTTCTCTGGGCATTGGTGTTGAATAAAATATTTAGTCTTGCATTCTTTTGCTTCTGTCTTCTGCCCAGATGATTCTGTTGTTAATTCCTCTCTGGAGAAAGTTAACATCCTTGCTTCCTTTTTGCTGAGAATTCTACCCTGAATATCACAGGTAAATTCCCCACTAATGCTTTTGCAATCTTCTGTCTGTACCACATCATAAGCTACATAGAATACTCCAGACTCTAGAAACTAATAACACCTCTGGTCCAGAGGTCCAGATTGGCATAACCCATATTTTTTCTAACAAACAGGAACTAACTGATTTTTTTTTTTCTATTCTAGTATCATCTGAAATCTTTTTAACAGGTTAGGAACTTTCTGATATTCAATCATTCTAAAATAAATGTGAATAATAATGCCTGTCGAGCTATTTCTTTATACCTTTACCATATGTTTTGGTCAGAGTAATGGAGAAAGCAATAAATGAGAAACTTCTGTCTTATCTGGAGTCTGTAGTATCATTAATTATGTCTAGTATGACTCATTCAAGTATATCAGTATGTCTTAACAGTGCCTAAAATATAACTATGTAAAAGTTCAGTAAAACTCATGTTGTGGTCAAAATAGTATAACTATACTATTGATCTGAATTTCTTGGGGTAGAATAGAAATCAAAGTTTCCAAGCTATATCAGAATGACTAAGTGTTCATTTAGAATTAGACTCAATGAATGTAAACGAGACACAAGGGATGGGAAAGTAGCCACTGCCCTGTCCAGAGAAGTCAACTTCAAGTCTGGTGATCCTATGTGGGATGATATAAAGAAATTGGCTTCCTACTCCATGCCTAAGTATACTGCCATTCGTGAAACCTTAGAGATAATTACCAACAGTGAGGCTTGCAATGATAGCGTCTCTAGAATTGCCACAAGTGAAACCAGTTTGTCAAATAATGCTGCGTCTTCTCCCACAGTATCGCATGCCCAACCAACATGAAGCCTCATTTCTGTGAATGAATAATTACATTTGCATCTATTCATTTGTTGTCTAGTCAAATCACCATGTTCAAATTGTTGAAATGTTGTATTTTTCAGTTTTCTGTCTGCCTTCCTTGAAAAAGCCATCTGGTTGATGTGCAAAAGCTTGGAAACTTTTATCTCTATTCTACGCCAAGAAATTTGGGTCACTAGTATAGTTATACTGTTTTGAGTACAGTTGGTGTACAGTTCCTATTTATTAATTCATGTTGTGGTACTTGATATTACAAAAGCTTTTCCTGAGGTCTTGCAATGGAACTTTCTAATTAAATTCTGATCATATAGTCTTTTCCTCATGTATTACACATTTTCTGTATCATTGGCTTTTTCTTTCTTTCTGTTTTTTATCATATCATATGCAAGTAGTTATTGAAGAAGATGCATGTTCTGATCCATTTTTGCTTAATGCAGGTGTCTCTCAGGGAGCATTTATATAACCTACTCTTTCTTTCATGTATCAGTGAACTCTATTTTTCATAACTTATCTACAATTTTGCCAATGGTAGCTGTCTCTATACATCTTTTACTCCAGGGTGTTCACATGGTGCTATGTAGTGCTAAACAGCAGTGATATTGAGGTCAAAATAAATGAAATATTTTTCTCTTGTTTCTTTTTTAAGTGGACCTTTTGATAAAGAGGATTTCTCTTTTTGTTTCTAGGTCCAAACATGCCCATCTTGTCTTAACCATGGTCCATAGCTAAATCTGCTTCAGGAAAGCTAAAATTGCTCTTTCATTCTAAGTGATACTCTTCCTACAAACAACTTCTGAAATTGTAGGTGTCACAAGTTTGTTCATTCCTGTAGTACTTTTCCCACACAAGGGAGTGTGCCCAAATTAAATCTATTTTTTTTTAGAAAGAAAACTTATGGTCCTTTTCCCACACTTAGGTAATGGTAGCTGAATATATCTTTTAAGTGTTATCATGGACTATGCTCACAAATACTATCAGTACTTGTCCCACCACTGCAGTTTACCTTCATGTTAAAAGATCACAGTCACCCAACACTCATTCTGTATCCAGCTGATGAAGTTCTGCTGTAATCAGTTTTCTAACTCATTCATTCCTGACTTATATAAAATCTGGAATTCCAACAAAACACTGTGGATACACTTAATAAACCAGAATGAGGCTTGAATATATGTGTAATAATCTGGTTTAATAGATGTAGAAAGAATCATAGAAAAAACTGCCAAGCTTTTGCATTGCTGATTGTGTCATCCACAATAATCCTAAGCCAACCTCTTCTGAGCTTGCTGGGGTGTATTCCATCCTCCAACAAGCTCTATATTGGCATGATCAAGAGATCATTTGCTACCAGGCTTGATGAGCATAACAGTGATGTTAAGTCTGGCAAGCTTATGACACCATTGTCGAGAGAAGCTTCATCCAAAAGAGAAACTTCACTCTGTAATGAATTGGTGCCTACTGTATCGTATACTTCTGCTGAAGGAACATTAATGAGATAAACTATCGAAATACTTTCTCACCAGGAGGCATGTAATGATTACTTTCTGCCAAATAACCACATACATGGATTGTTTTATTAGACCTGGATATCACAGACAGGTAAACTATATCTAAATTGTATCTCACGGAACTGTATCATGTGCTGCTGTGTTTGTTGTTATATGAATATGTACACTGGTCATTTTAATTCTTAATTTCAGTTTTGTTTAGAATTTGTCAGTTATAGTCTTTTGATGTGTCGCCATTTTCCAGCTTTTGAAAAAGAGACTGGCCATCTCATTTTCGGAAAGGAAAATAGGCCCCCATCATGCATCTTGATTTCCTTCGGGACAAGATGAAAGAAAAAAAGGAAAAGATGTGCAGTTCTTTTGGTTGTTTTTTACCATCAACCCCCGAAAATTTTAGTAAGGGACTTGAATCAATTTTCTATATCTTCTGAAGTTTTCAGTTCATTTTACCTGGGAAGTCAAGAAAAAAGTTATGAAATTCTTTAATTTCCATTCAATCTTCAAATTATCTTTTTTTTTTTTTTCCCTATCCTTTCCTCAATTTCTTTTTGAGTGCTAGAATATTTTTGCCATGTGTGTATGTTGAATGAAGTGTGGGAATGACATGTACGTGTATGTTCTTTGGTTTCTTGTGCTGGGATCGAACATTATTTTGGATGTGCCGAGATTAAAGCTTTAGATGTGATTCCTTGCTTATTGTTTTAAATGTTGTCAATCCTAGTGAGGAGTAATGTCTGTTCATTTGTTTCATACAGGAAAGAATTGCTCTGATAAAGGTTTCAGAGTTGCGGTTCTGATTGAGAAAAAAAAATCATTTTGTCTTCACATTTGTTATCAATCTTGTTCCGTGGTAGTATTTGTATGCATATCTTTGTATATTTTTCTCTTTCCTTTTTGTACACCACGCAAAATGAGCTCAGCATATGAGATCAGGATAAGCGATTTTTATTTGTATATATATATATATATATGAGAGCAAAAAATTAAAGCTAAAAGTGTGAACCGTGCAATAAAGTTTTTCAGCAGTAAAGCAACTTCAAAATACACTGACGGGGGAAAAAAATCCTAACACCACGAAAAAATAGGTGTAGAGGAATGAAATGGCAGCAATACATTTGTATAGGTAACATATTTAATCGATTAAGGTTTCAAGATCACAGCTTAATGTAAGTGCGAGAAGAGCCATTTTAAATGTGAAAAGCTGGTACATTAATAACCGTTGTAACCACCAGAATGTTGAATGCAAGCATGCAGACATTCATGCATTGTGTCGTACAGGTGCTGGATGTCAGTTTGTGGGATGGAGTTCCATGCCTGTTGCACTTGGTCGGTCAATACAGGGACGGTTAATGCTGTTTGGGGGTGACGCTGGAGTTGATGTCCAATACGTGCTCGATTGGAGAAAGATCTGGTGATCTAGTAGGCCACAGCAACATGTCGACACTCCGTAGAGCATGTTGGGTTACAACAGCGGTATGCGGGGGAGCGTTATCTTGTTGGAAAACACCCCCTGTAATGCTGTTCATGAATGGCAGCACAACAGGTTGAATCACCAGACCGACGTACAACTGTGCCGTCAGGGTGCGTGGGATAACCACAAGAGTGCTCCTGCTGTCATAGGAAATTGCTCCCCAGACCATAACTCCAGGTGTAGGTCCAGTGTGTCTCGGCCGCAGACAGGTTGGTTGCAGGCGCTCACCTGGCCTCCTTCTAACCAACACACGGCCATCACTGGCACCCAGGCAGAACCGGCTTTCATCAGGAAACACAACAGATCTCCACTCCCTCCTCCAATGAGCTCTAGCTTGACACCACTGACGTCGCAAACAGCAGTGGTTTGGAGTAAGTGGAATGCACGCTACAGGGCGTCTGGCTCGGAGCTGTCCTTCAAGTAACCGATTTGTAACAGTTCGTTGTGTCACTGTGGTGGCAACTGCAGCCCGAATTGCTGCCGCAGACGCAGTACAATGCGCCACGGCCATACGCCGTACACGGCGGTCTTCCCTCTCAGTAGTGCCAAGTGGCCGGCCGGAATCCGGTCTTCTTGAGGCAGTGCCTTCCCTTGACCACTGCTGCCAACAATCTTGAACAGTGGCTACATTCCTGCCAAGTCGTCCAGCAATATTGCGGAAAGAAAATCCACCTTCTCGTAGCCCTATTACACGACCTCATTCAAACTCCGTGAGCTGTTGATAATGGCTTCTTCGTCTTCTTAAAGGCATTCTTGACTAACATCAACACACTACGTCGAATCTCAATGATAACTAACGCTCACGAACGTTACAGCGCGTATTTACAGCAAACCTGCTTTGCATGTTCCGAGGGGCGCTACTAGCGCCACACGTATGCGCCTAGCGCGAAATTTGCATAAACGGCATCTTACAGATGTACTCTCACCGCCTACCAACTGTCGTTTATCTAACACAACCCCTTCTTGGTGTTGGAATTTTTTTCCCGTCAGTGTATATATATAAAAAAAAGAGCAAATGAATTTATAATACTTTTTTTTTGTCTCTGTTCCGATCCATTTTTACTTGAAATGCTGGTTTTGTAAGATGCTATTTTCATCTATCTTCCTGTGTATATATATATATATTCTAAAATCTGTAAAGTTTATAAGACAAGCCAGGCTGAAGGTTCAAAAAGGAAGGAAAAGTTCGTTGTTAAGTAACACGCCATTTTTTTTTTTTTTTTTTTACTTTCTTCACTAGGGAAAAATGTTTCTGGAGAAAAAGCTCTGGTTCCAAGAATTATAATTTTAGAGCAACCTCGACCAGCGGAGATTACTTAGGGTAGAAAGGTCACGCCAACGTATTTTGCTGACCTTGGTAGATTCCGAGAATTTTTGTGGACGTTGAGGGTCAAGCGCAAGTTGCATGATCTCCTATCAGACAGGCCGTGTAGCTGACTGAGGCAGTATTTTCGTCCAATCACAGCCTTGGAGCCCGCAGCTCAGGAGTTGAGCACGTAACCCCGCAGAGCGTTGAAGTCTGGGTTTACTAGGTCAGTCAAACACTCTCTCATTGAACTTGTTGCTATTCAGGCATAATTTTTTCACGCTCTCTGCTGCTTGGTGCGATCTGAACCAGAAGCCAGCCCCTCCAACTGCCTAGACAGACCAAAAAAGGCTCAGGCCTGCCATTCTTGTCCTGGGGAGAGCTAAGAAGAAATGTATGAGGTTTTCAAGCTAACATGTTTGGAGAGCTGGACGTAAGGGCTGACTGCCCTCTCACCGATGCTTTTGTGATGGAGCCTTCCAGGATGTTTTTCTTCAAAAAGGAGGAATTCCTTTCCTTTCTGGCGAGGGCTGGCTTCTCGGCACATATCACCCGGTGCCCAAATGAAATGGTGGTAATCCATCTCAGGCGCAACTAAACCCTTTTTGGGGAAAATTCGCCTGCTGGACTCGCTTCTTCACCTGTTTGACGACGATGTCAAAAAACGCCAGAAAACAAACAAGATGGCCTACAAGAACCTCTGATTGTTGGACTCTTTCTCTTCTTCGCCAATCCACAGCAGCTGCTCTCTGGAGGTGAGAAAGTCTTCAAAAAGAAAAAAAAAAAAACCTGTGATTTTTTTTAATTTCATGGACGAAAACAACAAAACAACCAAGAAGACCAGGTAACTCTTTTTTTTTTTTTTTTGCTTCTGCAAACGTGTGAGGAACTGTCTACAAGGAAGTGTTCAAATTCAATCCAGCTGAGGTAGTTATTTAACCTAGAAGTTGTGAGAGAAATATTTGCTTTAACTAAACGTAATTTTGTGTTTTATTATTCGGCACTCAAATTTTTTTTTTTGCACTGTAAAGTAAACAAGGGAGTGGAACAAGTCTGCAGAGGAAAGTTTACGGGGAGAGTCAAAGGAGGAAGTAATATATATATATATATATATATATATATTTTCTTGATCAGCTATGTCATGTATCAGTAAAATAACAAAATTCTTTTTTTTTTTTTGAGGGAAGCTTTAGTTGACCATTTTGAACCACAATATTTTTATCTTTTGGGTTGTGTAGGAAAAGGTGGGAATTTATAAATTCAAATTTTAGGGGTTAAAGAAAAAAGGAGGGGGGGGGGCTGGAACTCCTTCCTTTCTCCTCTTTTTTCCTAAATAATTGTGCAAGCCAGCAGGGCTAAAGTCATATACAGTGTGCAATATAAATTATGTATATTTAAGTGTTGAACCGTGATGTATATATAAAAGTAAAATTTTTATATAAATTTAACCAAGAAGTAGGGAGTGATAGGATAGTACCACTATGTATTAATGAAACTTACCGTGTGCTTTGAATCCGAGTACCTTTTGAAATGGTTAGTTAAGCCGAATTGGTACCTAGACTTTTTTTTTTTTTACTGGCTTGGCCTTATATCCTAATTGCCAAAGATGTTGAAGTAGTGAAATAAGTGTTCTTGGTATCCTGATTTTTAGCTTTTGCTAGCGTAGAAAAAATTTGTTCTGCTAAATTATGATTTCAGTGACACCTAAGAAATCTTGTTGATATTATTTTGGCAGCTTGTGTATTTGTGTAATGTTTACATGCCACCACTGATATTCATAGTGCTTTTGAGAAAAGCCAAAATATTAATGTTTGGAAAGAATTTTTGAATATAATTTGTGCAATAAGCTGTATTCAAGCTAGTCTGAAAATATAAAAGAAAAAGATACACCACCTTATGTGATTTGCCAGCAAAGGGCTGATATTTTCCATTAAAATTAGTTGGACTCTAACCTAAATTTCATATCAGCCACAGGAAAGTGTTACACCAAATTTGTAATTGAAATTCAATAATTTGTGAGCCTATCATTTCCACTTGTAAATAAAGGTGAACCCAATGGGGTCTTCAAAAATTTGAGTGGCAGTAAATTTGTTGAGTAAAAGGGTTGTTTTTAAACAGTTTTTTTAGAACTTGTGTACACCTCAGCCTAGCCTGAGGGTGGAAACGAACCCGGTTCTTATTGTGGCATAATTGCTGTGTCCTGAGATCACTGCCAGAATGAGTACAAGGCCACTTTAATTTTTGTGATACATATTTCTTACACATGTGACAATAACACCTTTTAACACTTTCAGGTTGTCAATTCTACAATCACAAACAACACAAACAATAAATAAGCATTGTTGAAGAAATTTCCTTTTTTGATGTCTATCCATATAATATTCTTATTGTGTTACCAATTTCATCTACTCATCTCCCAAATTTGAAAATAGCCAACAATTGATTTCACTTATTATTTTCACAATTTACAGTGTAAGAAAAACACCCATAGATCATGTGGTGCCTCTGTGCCCAGGAAATTTATTATTAATATTGTTTTACAAGTCTTTGATTGATTGATTGGTGAAAAACCAATAAATCATTTGGTGCCGTTCCTTCAGGATACTTGTTCTGAGAAAATCAACCCTTACTGCAACACATTTATTTTGTGCATAATTTGTTTGTGAAAGTTGAAACGGATTTGGAACAGAGGTAAAATAGCGACTTAATTGCATAGGTACTTGTTACTTGAAAAATTTAAGGTTCTCTTGCATAGTGATAATTTGTGTATAGTAGTGTTTGCAATTTAGTACTTCGTAGAACTACATATGTTTAATAGGTAGAATTTTTCAAAAAAAAAAGGGGGAGGGGGGAGGAATTTTCTTTAGCTAAAACTATAGTAGTGAGTGCATAATTAATCTCAGGGACTGTTTTTATTGCAAATTTTAGCTAAATACAGTGTAGTGTTAGTCCTGTTTACAAGTGTAGTTAAGTGAGGTATTCAGCACACTGAGCTCATAAATTTGGGGATTTTTACTTGAGGTTTTGTTTACGCATATTATAGTCCTTTGAGTTCATAAGTATCTTGTCTTCCGAATATTTTGAGTGATAATTTTTAAGGTATTGTGATGTTTTCAGTGATTATTTTAAAGTGCATTTTTCATTTACTTTGTGTTCACATTCAGCGAGTTGAGTTACACTGGTTAGTTGCTACAATTTGAGGAAACCTTTGGTCAGTGTAGTGTTGATATAATTTTTGGTTCAAGTTAGGGTAGAATTTTTCTTGCTGAAGGTAGCTTTCGGATAATTAATTGTGCTTGAATAGTTTGTGCTTGAAATTTCTTTTTTGTGTACTTACAGTGTAGTTAGGATTGGTGTAAATTCTAGTGTTAGGGAATTTCAGTGTAGTTAGGATTAGTGTAAATTCTAGTGTTTGGAGTTGACAAGTATTAGTTTTTTTTTATTTAGTATTCGAATAGTGCTAGTGTGAATTTTTTTAACAGTGGTTAAGTGTCAACATTTTTGTATTGAAGCCTCATGACTATTCCCAGTCAATCAGGAAGTGGTGAGAATCAGTAAGTAAGGACAGATACTGTACAGACAGATAGTGCTATGGATTTGATGAGGACATGAATATCCCTACTCTTATGGGGCTGGTACCTCAGATAGTGTACCGATAGCTGAGTTTTTTGACAGTTTAGAAGAAACTGCTCGCCTCGGTAGTTGGGGTGATGAGCAGAAACTTTTAGTGGTAAAGAGGAAGTGTACAGGAGAGGCTGGCCAGTTCATCAGGGACTTTGCTGTAAGGGAGAGGAGTTTGACCTACCAGAACCTCAAGGGTGCCCTGTTGGACCGATTCTCAGTTACCAACTCCCTTGCTGTCAGGATGGGCAAATTTAATTCTTGCAAACAGGCACCAGGTGAATCAATAAAGCAATTTACTGCACGACTTGAAGTGTTAGCCTGCGGGTATTTAAGAGATGTGGATGACTTGCCAGGAGTCAGAGCTGTCAGAGATATGTGAATGCTTCAGCAGTTCTTAACTCTAAGCTAAGAAAACATGTCCTCTCACATGACCCTCAGAATTTCAAGCAGGCCAGAGAAAAGGCCCTCCTTGAAGAGACAAACAAAACTTACATGGCCACCTGTTCTAAAAGTGTATCATTTGTAGGAGTGCAGCCTGAACTGCAGGAGGAAACAGACAGCAAGAGTAGGTACAAAGAAGTCTTCTCAGCCTTTGCCACTCAGATAAATGATCTCCAGGAGAAGTTCAGGGACATGCAGCTAGAGATAGAAAGCAGGTCAAATACTCCTCCACGTAGGGATTCCAGATCACACTATTCCCCTACTGGTCGAAGAAGTCCTTCTCCCAGCAGAGAATACAGGTATGCATCAAGTAGAGACGGCTATAGGGACAGAAATAGTCATAGAAGCAGGGATAGCTACAGAGACTCCAGGAGTAGTCCCAGGCGTGAGTACAGTACAGACAGAAATAGGTCAGCCAGTCGCCATCCTAGAGACAGGTCCACGGTAACTTGCTACAGATGTAAAGGCATAGGCCATTATGCAAATGAGTGTAGGGACACCAGTTATCAGTTTAATCCAAGAGGCCATCAGCCGTCGAGAAGTTCAGACAGGGACAGGCAACATCACCATCATAGGTCTCAGGCGAGGTACCAACCTCATTCATTGGGGGCAGGAAATAGAAACAACGGGACTTTAAAACTAGTATCGGGGAGAAGCAATGTGGAGTCAGCTTCTACAAAAAAAAACTTTTGCGGTGGAGGCTCCAATAGAATCTTGCTAGGCAGAGCATGATAAATTCTCCATGCCTGTAGTCAAAGGAGCAGTAAGCAGAAAGGTACTCAGGTTGTTGGTGACACAGGGGCATCTATCAGTCTCATTTCAGAAAAAATGTTTGGATTCCTTACCCGGTTGCAAAAATTTGGTTTTAGACAGCCCCCAAATTGTCGTGAAAAGTGTGTCCGGGGAAACTCTTCCTATCGGCACTTGTGTCGAATTAGAATTCCAAATTGATGGTGGAAAGTTTAAGCACACCATTTTTGTCACAAAAACCATGCTATCACCAGCTTATGATGCAATAGTTGGTTTTGACTTACTTAAAGCCTAAGGGTTTGTTTTTAAAGCCTCAGGTGGCACCTTGTGGCGGGAAACTTCGCTTTCGGCCATTGGCCCAGTTTCGGAAAAGTAGCAAGCCATTGAATTGATTAGGGAATTTTCCCAAATTCAGAGCCAAGGCTTGAATCCAGCCCAGATAGTAAGGGAAGAAAAGGTCTGACACAGTGATGAGTTTACCGTTGGAGTTCCAGTGCCCTCTGCTGAGGAGGTTTCCAACTCCAAATGTAAACAAACGCGCCCCCTCTGTCGGGAAGCAAGAAAAGGTATAGTCAGTCCACAAATACACCCCAGTCCTAGAGTTTCTTCACCTGTTGCCTCTTGTAATCCCATGCCAACTTTATTTGGGAAGTTGGTCAACAAGGAAATGCTCCCACCCAGGTCAGAAAAGTTAGTCAAAATTCACATATCAGGGTGCGGAAAATTAAGAGTTTATGCTGCTACAGCTAGCCAATAGTTTTAAGAGAGAATCAGTGTGGGTTGCTAGGTCGGTAAATAGTACCCAGGATGAGGTCACTTTAGTTAAAGTTATTAATACCTATCTTCCTTTCCCATTCATGTAAACAAATACACCAAGCTAGTTTCAGCTCAGCCAGTTCAGATCACCTCAGTTTCTTCAGTTAAGGCTCAACTGTAGGAATGTTTTTCATGGGAGAGTGATTTCGATTTATCCCACTTACTTCCTTGGCAGCAGGAGAAATTGTTGACATTTTTGTCTAAGCATCAAGGATGTCTGCTAAAGATGTTTCAGAATTGGGCGAGTGTAATACACTCCTCCACCAAGTTTTCCTCACGGATGACATACCTGTTCGTCAGAGAGCCTAACGAACCCCTTATGCCCTTAGGGATGAGATGGACAGGCAGATCAGCGAACTTCTTGATGCTGGCATATAATTAGGCCTAGTGATAGCCCATGTGCCACTCTTGTTTTGCTGGTGAAAAAATCTGATGGCAGTTTCAGATTGTGTACGGATTTTCACCGGCTAAATGCCAAAACTGTACCAGACTCCTTCCCCATTCCCAATTTGGTAGAGATGGTGGACTCTTTAGCAGGTGCCACATTCTTCAGTTCTCTGGATTTAACCAGTGGGTTCTTCCAGATGAAGCTCCATCCAGATGATGTCCACAAGGCAGCTTTCATTACCAACTCAGGGTTATACAAGTGGTTGAGGGTACCTTTTGGCATGAGGAATAACTTCCAAAGGCTCGTGGAAATTGTTCTTTCAGGCCTAAAACCTGTCTAAATTGGTATCTACATAGATGATATTGTAGTTGCTAGTAAAACCTTTGATGAGCACTTAGAAAAGCTGGAAATTGTCTTTGACCGCCTGCAGCAACATAACTTAAAGCCTAAAACCTAGCAAGTGTCATTTTCTGAAATCTTCCATCAGGTATTTAGGCTTTGTTGTGAGTAGAGATGGTGTCACCCCAGATCCCAGAAATCTGGAAGCAGTTAGAAATTTTAGGATTCCAAGCTCAGTCAAGCAAGTTAGAGCATTTCTCGGTCTTACTGGTTTTTACCGGCGATTTATAGAGAACTATGCACATGTCGCACTCCCTCTTACAAATCTTATCAGGAAGGATAAGAAATTTCATTGGAATCCTGAAGCTCAGCAAGCATTTGATATTGTTTTAAAAGTCTTTGATTGATTGATTGGTGAAAAACCAATATATCACTGTGTTGTTTGTGCTTTGATGAAGCTGCTCATAAGTAAGTGAAAGCATGACAGTTTTTTTTTCTGTGATTCTTTCTACGCCTATTAAACTGGATTGGAGTTCCATACCTGGTTGTGTCATCCCAAAAATTTGAGATCTTCAGGTACTTAAATAAAGGTGAACAATCAACTTTTGAGCAGAGTTCCACATCTTAAAATATGAAAAATAAATTGCGATGATATGCACTGTATGTTTACCTTTCATAATTAAACTTGTGTGAAAACAACTAAAAGAAAATGAACGATGCTACCTATTACATATGTGAACTCACAAGAACATAATGTCTTTTTTTTTTTTAATTAAAGTGTTGCTGAAATAGTTTACAATGTCCATGCAGCTAATCTACCAGAAAATGGGATCTATGAGGAATGATACACTTCATTAAGTGATTGGTTCATTGATATAAAGTAAGGAATAGGTTACCTTACCACTTTGTCTGGTGATGCCAAATGTTTCAAGAGATAATTTCTGATACCTGGAAAAAAATTGAAGTACTGAAACAAACTGTACACTGTGAAGTAAAAAGCATATAAAATAAAGGTGAGACTGATCTTTTTTGCAATTTAATTTCAAATATGGCTTTGGTGATGAAAGGAAGTAATTGTTATGATGATGAACTAGAGATGGCCAACTTCTATGGTTTCAAAGGCCTAGACTAAATGTTTCGCAATCTTGAGGGGTTGCATGTAAATCTATATAGCTAGTACAAATTTTAGGGTAGCTTTTGTATATCATCACATCAACCATTATCAGTCCACTGCTGGATGGTCTCTCCAAGTCTCTTCCACAACTTTGTCTTGAGTCAGTCTCCTCCGTGTCACTCCAACATGCTATTTGAATTTCATCCACCCCTCTCCTGCAGGTGTTATTGTGGGTCTTTTCCTGTTTCTTGGAATACAGTTTACTATTTCAGTTGAACAATGATGGTCAGGTTCTTCTAGCAATATGTTTAGCCCTTTGCCATTTCAGAGATTTTATCTTGATCATTATGCCATACACTCTTGTAATTTTTCTGATCCTTGAGTTCTTCCTATCTTTCCTGGTTGTACCAAGCATGCTCTCTCTCTGTGCTTCTGTGAGTTGTTATATATGTATGTATTTTCTTTTTTTGAGTATTTAACAAATACAAAAAATACCAGCAGTGTTGGTTATTATTAATATTTATTGTCTGTGAACAAAATTTTATGTATATTGCTCACCATGTGGAATTATTAGTGATTTGAAAGTAAATGCTAAAGTGTGTGAGAAATGTTGAGATGTAAAATTAAATATAAAAAAAAAATGTGAAGAGAGCTACTGATGAAATGTATGAAGAGAGCTAATGAGAACATTGTGGGCACCCACATGAATTCACAAGTTCTTCAAAGCCAGTTTTCAGTGAAGTTGAAGATAGTTGCAGTAAACCATCAAGGTGAGCATCAATAAATCAGTTTTCTTGCAAGGATTTGCTTCAAAACATGGAAAAAGTTGATGGGCTTGCAGTATCAAATTCATACTATTGTTTTCTGTTCAACATAGTTCTGCACCGTGAATTTCGTCATCATTATCCCCAAAAATCCTAATGTGTTGAACAGAAAACAACAATACAAATTTCATACTGCAACCTCAATGAATAATACCTCATATTGGAGCAGATTAGACCTAGAATCAGTTTTACTGAATGGAAACAGTTCTTTTAGGAATGTCACATAGTCCTGGGAATTTGTAACTTGGAATCAGTTTCCAAAATGCAGTTCTTGTTTTCATGCCTTGACTGGAAGAAGAGGGTTCAAAGTTGATCAGATCAAATTACTCCAAAAGATTAGTTTGGGCAGCTTATGCAAAAACCGTTCACATTTCAGTCTGTTAAGCTACTTTATTGTTGTTGAATTAATTTTCCACTTGATATCTTTTGGCAAGTCACACGAACTGGTGTGGCTTCTGGGCCACCTATTGGCCATCACTGTGATAAACAAAGTAAATAAAGGCTCATAAATTTACTGTAGGTAAGTGTATATCAAACACAGAAGTTAGATCTCATACTTACATAAAATGTTACTGAAATGCTGTGCAAATATGCAAGAAAATGAAAGTAAGAATTATATATAAATTATTTATCTGACCTCAACAAAGAAATGGCAGAAATCAAATTGATATATTGCTTTGTGTGTATAATTGAACAACTTTGCAACTCTGCACTTGTTAAAGTGTATTTTTTTCCTGAAAATTTCCTTCATATAAGCCCTTTTCAGTCCTTGGCTGCAGGTATTGTACTTTTTTAAAAAAAATCCATGTGCTGTGGATCCTTATGTCATAATATAAAGGATATCCAGTATTTAAGTTGCTATAGCCAATTTCCATAAAGCTTTTTATTTTCCCTGAGAAAATTACAGTGACTCAAAATGAAAACGCAGGAAAAGAATGCAAAGCACATTCTCCTTGGAATGATTAAATTCATATTTCATTTGATGAGTGTATTGCGTGTGATTGAAATATTTTGTGTATATTTTTTTTATTGCTGGATAACCCTTGCTATTAATGGAAGTGGTGAAAGTGAATCTGAAACATAAGAGACTAGTGCAGTTGCTTATGCAGAAGCCAAATAATTTACAGTTCCTTTCAATGTGTTGATGTAAAACTTCATTTGTTTGTCATTGACAAAACTTTTCTTTGTTAGATGCTAATAAAATAATCTAATTTTTCAGAATGTTTTGTTGAGATGTTAGCATTATGCTGAATGAATTTATATGCTATGACTATGAAATAAAAAAAAAATCCAGCTTTTCAGCTTGTGTGTTCAAGCTAATAATTAGGAGTTATGAGTATTTATAAAATAAAAGTTAGATAGCTCATATTTTTAAGGTTGCACATGGATTTTGAGATTGAAAAAAGTCACATTTGATTTCCTGAAGTGAAAGATGATTAAATAGGCATAAACATGAATTCCAATATTTTGTATATTCCTGCTTTTAACTGGAATAATTACCACCCCCAGTGAGAAATGAGAAATCATGATTTCACTGCATGAACTTTCCTGGAAATGAACCAATAACAAGAGTTACATGGAATCTAAAGTTTATCCTGTTTCAGAAGCCTTGCATGCTTGTTCATTCAAAAGTATGATTAGCAGTTTGTCCTTTTTTATTATTATTATTTCTGTATAAATGTGTTACCCAGTTTAAAAAAAAATTGCTTATTTGTTCAGGAGCTTTGACGAGTATGTTTGCTGTTCTTTTAGAAACATGAACTAACCTGGGGGGGGGGGTCTACCCTTTGTTGATAACTGGTAACGTTTTACATCTTGGTTGAAGAATGTTGTGTGATTGTAATCTCTTATCACACACTTGAACTGCCTGAACAATAACTGTTCTTTTTTTGTTGTTGTTTTCAAATACTTTCATATTTTTTTTTATGCATATCACTGAGATCAGCTGCTGTTATCTACCCTCTGTTAGTGAAAGGCATAAAATTAATACCCTCCCTGATCTTAGTTTTCCCATGTTGCAAATAAAGAATTGTAAGCTTTTTGCAGATAAAATTATATTGGATTCTTATTATTGGGGTTTAAGCAGCAATGCAATAAGTTTGTGAGTATAATTATATGATATATGTAATGAATCATCAGGAGCTCCACAGATTTTATCTTTGCTTTGTGTAACTCCTGTGGCCCCTCTCTCCATTTGCACAGTATTATTTTAATTGTATGTTGAATTTCTTTACCCATTATAGATTGATGTTTCTCATTGAATAAGCTGGGAAACCAGATGTTAATCATTTTATTTCTCAGTTAATAGTAAAGTAGTTATAGTATATGAATATCAAGTTGAAAATAAAAATATAAAAGGCTGCACATGTAGCATGAAAGGATGTACATGAAGCATATAAATGATCAGGTTTCCCACAGTGCTTTAAGTACTTATTTTTTTATAATTGACTGCATAAAATAAAGAATTTACAATGTAGTGCTAAAACTGCTGCTGCTAGTTGGCTGTGTTGATGTCATGTGACATCAACTATGAAAGTGTGGGGGAGAGTATTGGGGGGAGGGTGATGTGTCAGATAAGTAATTTGCTGAACAAGGGAAGGATCATGGGCTAAATTGAGCAAGTGAAATCTTGAGCACATAATTTTGACTTTGGGTTTCCAATTTAAATCATAAGAGGATTATGTGCAAAATTCTAATCTTGAACTAATAACTTTGACTATAGTTTTACAATTTGCATACACTTTGTTGCACAGGTGATTATTCTCTCAAATAGAAAAACTTATTTGACCAGCAGAATCGTTTTTTAAATTGCATAAATCAATGGCAGCCGGTGACTACGTGCTACTGTGCTGTAGCACGCTAAAAGATTTTGAATTGAGATTTATATTGTTTTTTGTAGCTGAAAGTGCTTGCATATGATTTGCTGCCAGCATATAATCTGATTTTTAGACAGGCCATAATCAAGGTTCCTGTTCACTATTCGGTCTGTGTCATTGGTTATAGCACGGGCATAACAACTTGGTTCTGCTCCCGTGTATGCATTCGGTCTTTCAAGCTGCGCACCAAGCAGCCCGGCTCCAAGAGTGCGTCATTCCTGCTGCCTACGCCCCACCCCTCTACAGTCCTCAATCGAGCTACAAAAGTCTTCTAGCGTGCTGAATTTCTCTGAGCACGATATGGAAGAGCTAGCAGCAAACTGCGTTGAGACCCCCATCCCCTCTTTCTCCTTTTGGAACTGGGGCAGTGCAAAGTTTTACCCACAATTCCTACTGGATGTAGTAGTTGACCAAAACAGAAGGAAACCTTATCTGGTTTTTACCGTGCTCTGAATAAATTTGCGCTCTCAATCAGTTAAGTTCTTTTTGTGCCCTTCTTTTTTTTTTTTTTTTTTTTTGTTCTCTGTAGTGAATTTTTCGTGATCTTTTAATTTCTTGAATGGCGGCTTCAATTGATTCAGTAGATTCTTTGTTGAAACGATCATTTTTTTTCAAGAACTTTAGAGGGAAAAATTGTAGTAAAATTCATAGGATCCTAAGTTAAAGTAAAAATAAATCCTTAGGATTTGTGATTTTTGGGATAGAGCCAAAAACAAAGCATGATCCAAGTGTAATTATTTATATTATTTTTGCATTTCATAAACTCTTTATAGTATAATTCATAGAGTAATTTAGTTAATTCATATATACTTAATTCATATTTAAACTCTTCAAAAATGCATTGAAAATCATAAATAATAAGATTGCAATGTTGATTGTTTATTGAACAAAGATACTAGAAAAATATTTCCCATAAAAAATATGGAAATAAATAAAAACATATTTTTCAGAAAACTTGAGTAAGTAAATAATTTTTTTTTAAATGATCCACAGCTGTGAATATGTTTTCTTGGGAACTAAAGTTGCCGTAGGTTAATAAATCCATATTTTCTTTAAAATATTAGGCTTAATATTTTAGCGAATATATGGTTATAAATTTAACCACTAACACTAAAAAGGAGATTAATGTAATTACTGATGCTAAAAGGTGAAAAAATGATTAACAATTAATGTAAATTATATAATTACAGAAAACATCTGGGGGTTACCTTTAATTTTTCTTTATTATTATTATTTTTTTTTTTTTTTTATGGCAGTGGTGAGGCTAAGCCCGTTGAATCCCAATTCTGAGATCTTTGCTGGAATGGGGTAATTCGTGGCATGCACATTTTCAGCAGCATGAGCTTCCACTGACATAAATTCTAATTTATTACATCCACAAACTTCAATTATATGGTAAAAATATTGCAAACTTTGTCAGCATACTTCAGTTTGCATAGCTAAGTCGTGTAAAATTCTATTTGTGCACGTCATTTTTACATATTTTTTGGGGGGAGGGAGAGTGGGAACTCTGATGATGTAGTGTTATTGTATGTATTTATATAAAGGCCATTGGTAATGCTTTGTAATTATTTTTTTCTTTTGACAAATTAAGCATTGATTTTCGGAAAGTAGCTGATTAATACCTGTATTTGTGTACATTTCATTTCAGCCTGGTAGACTGAAGAGTTGTCAAGCTATTGGCTGGTGGCTAGATGAAGCCAACATTGCTCAAGTTTCTATTAACCTTACAGACCATGATGTGACACCTGTACATGTTGCATATGAAGAGGTAGATTATTTGGACCTTTCTTTTCATATAATTTGAAAAACTTTTAAGCGTTGGGATAAAAAGCAATCTGTGTCAATATGCAAAATGTCCTAAGTATATTTCAGTTCTTAAAAGTATCACAGCATCTTAATGAGAGTCACCAGAATTGAATTCTTTCATATTTTTTAAACAAGAGTCCTGAGCAAGGTACCATTTAGATTCTTAAAAGTAATGAAGTATGAAAATAATTTGCATTTCTTGTTACTTATAACTGTCATTCAAGGTTACCTAATAAGTTTTTTAAAAGTTGTTAATGCCAGATCATCTCTTCTAATTGCTATTTATCATAGTTCTGAATTTGTGGTGTATGACAGTGCTGAACAGTTTAGAAATGTGGAGTCATAGTTAGTAGATTAGTGATAACATATCAAGTGGGTTTCTTGATAGCAGACATTTAATAGTGTGTATTTCCTTGTGGACTTATTGTTGTGTGGACTGTTAACTCCTGTGAACTATAGTGCCCATCTGTAGCAGTGCTATACCAGAGTAGATCGAAATCTCTTCAAGAGCTTAAGTATCACATTTGATAAAGTCCAGGTTCTGCGTGAGCTGTTAACATTGTCAACAGTACTAACAGTACTGTTGACAATGAATTTGTCATCCAGGCTAATGCCATACTAGTGTGTACCCAGCGCCATATCACATCGTCGGTGCTGTTGTTGGTTCAAATGATTTTGAGAGGGAAATTTTGACCTGTCAGAAAATTACAAAGCCAGAAGACCTGCAGCAGCAGATATGGACATCCTGTGAAGACCTTAGTGGAGACTGATCCATGTGTGGCCACACGGAGTTAGCCGAACAGCTGGGTACTACCTACACGAGCATTATCACACACCTCAAAGTGGGAAGGTGCACAAGAGGAGAGTTTAGGTCCCCCATAAAATCACAGTTGAGCAGTAAAATTGCATCAGTTTCACTGCTTGCACATGACCAAGTTAAACCGTTCATGGACTGCATCGTTACAGTTGATGAGAAATGAGTCCTGTGTGACAATGTCGGCATCCGGAGACAGTGGTTGGACCCATGCCGACCCCCAAAGCCGGCTTACACCCGCGTGAGGTCCTGCTGTCTGTTTGGTGGGATATATGGGGTGTCGTGTTTTTTGAGCTGCTGCAGGACAACACTGTGATCAGCAGTGATGTGTACTGCCATCAGCTCGACGATCTGCATGCATCACTCGCATTGAAATGACCAGCATTGCTGAACTGCAAGGGCGTCCTCTAATGGCAGGGTGGAGCGAGACCTCGTGCAGCATGAGTGACTTGTCACAAGATCGGGGACCTGGGCTGGGGGCTGCTGTCGCACCCAGCTTTATTCCCCAGATATTTCTCCAAGCAACTACTACCTTTTCCAGTCATTGCAGCATTTCCTGGCTAGACAGTGGTTCACCAATCAGGACAATGTTGAACACGCACTTAGTCGCTTCTTTGCGTTCAAGCCACCACAATTCTATAGGGACAGTATCCAACAGCTGCCCAGTCAATGGAGCAAGCCATGGCAAATGATGACTACATTTTGGACTGATTTGTTCTTGTATATACAGTAATTGGCACTTGCATTTGCAGACATTACTTTCTTTCCAACCCAATACTTACATGCTATCTGTTGTTATACAATATTGGTTTTCTGTAGCCAGCATGTTTGGTAGACATTCTTTCCATATTTGGAATTATGTGGGTCAACTGCTTCATGAACTTTCTAAAGGTGTATCTATGAGATTCTTGGTTTAGAAAATAACAAGTAAACATTATAAACCTATGTAGTGGTGTTCCACATCAGTTGAAATATTATATATTTAGGCTGGATCATCCAGTGGTAAAGTGGTCTGGATCTAGTTTTTCTTTCCTAAGGTTTGGGTTTGAGTCCCAGGTGATGCATAGGTGTTCCATTTGTTCTGGTTCTATCCCTTTTTCAAAGCTACTGAACCTAGGCAGAGATGGGTAGCTTCTCCTAGCCTTCAATGATCATATGGGTCATTAAATTTTAAAGCAAAAGAAAGATTGTGTTATTCTGTTTGGAGACTGAAGCGCAAAACTTACGGTGCAGTGTCTTAACTACATCTAAAATCATGTTAGAATCCAGTAACTCCTACAAAAAAAAAAAAAAAAAAAAAAAAAAAGAAGCCGTCGTTATAGTAATATGAAAAGCAGAATAAAGTTTCAATTGTTAACAGAAAGCTACTGAATATAAATTACATTTAATAGAAATGCAATGGTCCAGAATTCTTGGAAAAGGTATACATTGTAATTTATACCTTTTAACTGTAATTACAGTTAAATGTTTATTCACAATATTTTTACACTGTGCAAAAGTACAAGTTTTAGTCAGGTATTAAACTGATAAACTGATCCATTTTTTAGACTTGCAGATTACCCAGTAAAAGTAATAAACTATAAAAATCATTTTACAAAAAAACCTGCTGTTTTTACCAACTTAATCCTTTTTTCTGTAATATCACTACTGCCTATAGACCTGCCACCCGTAAAGCTTTTGTCCAATGGGTTAACACAGTATGTAGTAACCCTGTTTCATTTAATAAAAATGTGATAGCATTCATGGAAGTTCTGCTGCTCATTGTCACTTTCTGCTAAGAGTTGTTTGAAAGCTAATCAAGAATCAAGAAATTTATTTCCATTGTATCAGTTCTGTTCCGTCTTTCTATTGCCTAAAGCATTGCAAAAGATTTTTAACTCTCAGCTGTTGACCAACCATAAAACCTTTGCTCTGACTGTTGGGTCAATAATAATCAAAGTTAGAGACCCCATCTATTTCCTTGATCCATATTTTCACAGCATCTATTCTTTGTCAGTCCATAGCCATATGATATATTGTGTACATGTTAATAATTCTTTTTGAGGAAATTTTCTTCTTCTTTTATCTCTCCCTTTTTTTTCTATTCTGTAGCAAACTGTTCCAGTAGGTTGGCAGAATGTGAGCAATCTATTCAGTTCAGTTCAGTTCAGTTCAGTTCAGTATTGACACTACAAATGTGTGAATTCATAATGAATCTGAATTACTGTTAATGGTGTTCTGAAAGTAGTTTCGTGATTTGGTAAAAAACATATGTGAATTGTTATCTCAAAGAACTGTGATCACATTTCTGTTTTAAACATGGACGTCCATCTATTCAAATGGAAAATTTTATGAGCAAATTCTGTTCATAATTTTTAATTTTTTGCCATTGAAACTTATTGCCATTTTGTTAACAGGAAATGTTTATTTTTACAGACTTTAATTTGTATTTAATGCAAGGTTTCCATTATTATTAATAATAAATTTGAAGTTTGTTTTTATTTTCTGTAGGTTTGTAGAGATGCCAAGGATGCAAAATTAGCTGTTACAGGCTCACAAATTGTTGGGGTTGTACCATTAAAAGCAATGCTGCAAGCAGCTGAATTTTACACCCGCAAAGAGAATTTGTTTGTTTTAGAAGAGGAACAAAAGTTGCATTTAGTAAGCATATTGTTTCCCACATATATTTGAAAATTATTTTCTTATGAGAAGTGCTAACTTTTTACCAAAATAATAAAGCAGTAAAACTGAAAATGCTACTTAAGATATGAACATTTGGTGTGCAAGCAAAATAATTTTCCCATATTGAAAGTTCACTTATTGCCTTTGCATTATTTTGTTGTTTTCCTTAAATACTTATTACATTATGATACTTAGATGTTCTGGCAGGCCTAAAATCATTTTTATAGTAGGTTGCATAGCCATTACTGTACCTTTTACTTAGTTTATGTACTTCTATTAATATTCATCTTTAGTATACATGAAAATTTGTATATTGTTCCTAAAAGAGTGAATAACCAATACTCCCAATTTTCATCTTAATATGCAACCATTTTACAACCTAAGAAAAGGTTATTTTCTAAGAAAGTGAATTATTTAATTTGAAAATCAATTATCATTTGCCTATGATGTACCTCTGTACTCAGCATCACATCTAACTAATAGGTTGATAGATCTTGAAATCACCTTTGAAATCTGTTAGAAGTGTTAAACAATATGGGAAAATCAAGTGCTTTTTTTTTTAAGATGGCAGGTATCGTAGAGCCTTAAGACCTGAAGATACTGATCTATAGACTCTTCAGCTAGTTGACGTCGAGTTGCCAAACTATGTCGGGCGTAGATTTCGTTCTTAGGCCTAACGTATAAAGATTCCAAAATAGCTATAGCATCAGTAAAAGTTCTAGATTCACTGATATATTGAAATACATTAGGAGCGACATAATTAGTTAATAGTCGCAATTTACGGTTTTCAGATAATCCATCAGTGTAGCTTAAGAAGTTTTTGAACGTTTGCTTCCAATGCACCCACTGCCTGTCAGCAGACGGTTCTACATCAAATCTCTCTGGTCATAAATACTTGTCCATGATTTTTTTTGTTAATTAAATTGTTGAGAAGTAAAAGTACCAAAACTCACCTTCATTTAATTAGGCTTTAATTAACAAAAATAATACAGCTGTTGTGTTAACTATATATGCTTCATTTCTCACTCATTAGCAGATGTAAACAATGAGAACTGATGCCAACTTCTGGTACATTAATATTAAAATACAATACAATAATATCCCAATAAGAACCCTCTTTGTGTACCATATATCTCTGCTAAAAACCAACAAATATGTTTGCAGTGAGCACGAGAGCATTAAAACTGGACCCCTGAAGAGTGGGGAATGGTTGATGTGTGTGATGAACCATGTTTTCAGTTAATACACACTGATAAACGGACCAGAATGTGGCATCAACAGCATGAATCAATGGATTCCAGCTGCCTAGCATTAACTGTACAAGCTGGTGGAGGTGGTATAATAGTATAGGGGTTGTTTTCATGGTGAACACTAGATTCCTTAACACTTCTGGAACAGCATTTGAATGCCAGGATATATCATAACATCATTAAGGACTAGGCACACCTGTACATGAGTATGGTGTTTCCTGAAGAAGGTGGCTACTTCCAGCAGGATAATGCACCATGCCACAAGGCTCTGGTTGCCATACAGTTTTTCCAAGAGCACAACAGTGACTTTAAAGTGCTAAAATAGCTCCCACAGTCCCCATATCTTCATCCATTTGAACACCTATGGGATGAGATTCAGAGAGCTATTCGTAACAGAGATCCTCCTCCAGCAAGCATTCAGCAATTACCTGACACCTTCACATCTGCATGGTTGAACAAATCTGTAGAATGATTGTCAGCACCTCATTAAATCCATGCCACATTGAATCAAGGTTGTTTTGAAGGCCAAGAGCAGCCCAGCACTTTATTTGGTAGGAGTTCCTGATAATTTGCTACTTCAGTGTATGTATGTTCCTACTTACCTACCTACAGAAAACTGTTTTTACCATTTTAGAGAGAGAGAAGAAAGGAATGAAAATACTTCATTGCTGTCTTCACTTTTTTTCAACTCTGCAAGCAACTGCCTCAGTAAAAATGTTATTCTATAAACTTTTGTATTCTTTATTATCTTTATAGTGGAAGCTTCTGTTTACATTTGCCCATCTTTGCCAAGTAACTTACTTTTAAATAAGAATGCAGTACATTCATTCTAATGCACATACACACATATAGGTATTCATTTAATAGACATTTGCATTAGGGCAAACACTTCCTGTACTTGAAATTAAAAACAACTCAACTAGGTAAAACACAAGAGTGAAATTGCAGCCACAAACTGCAAGACCTACATTTTCCATTATTTTTAGTAGGAAGATCATCCTTTTGATAAATGTTCTTGCACACAGATCTGGAAGATTGTTCCTTCATTGCATGTTCTTTACACACAGATTTTAAGAAATTTAACATTTACATTATCTGAGGACTTCAATAATTTGGAATAGTAGAAAAATGTTGAAGAAACCTGAAATTTTTATTGGTGCGGTCAGTGATGCTGTGGTATTATATTGGGTGGCAACTAATCTTCTATGCATCTCTTTGTTTAACAAGCCCCCCCCCTAGTTCCTTAACATACAAATGAATAAATAACTCCAGTAATCAATTCCTTTGTATTTCTTGCAGGTGATTAATCGACTTGGACTTAATTCCTTAGGTTCATTTAATCCTAAGGAGCGAATCATTGAATATATGCTGCCAGACCAAAAAGTTGGTGCTTTAGCCAATAAGCCAATGCATGATTTTATTAAGACTGTTGCAGCCAGAACCCCTGCTCCAGGTGGTGGATCTGTAGCAGCTGCCGTTGCAGCAATGGTAAATACTGTTTCCCATTTTCAACATTTATGCAGAATGATTTGTATGATTTTTTAATTATTGTATTTCTCATACTAACAGTGAACTTTATCATAGTAGTGATCTGAAACATTATTATTTCTCAACTGCAAAGTAACTACTTATAATGTTGATTTATGACCCTGGTACACCATAAGAAAACTATTTTAATAGTTTCTGTGTTAAACAAGAATACCTTTCAACTACAGCTTCTATCTCTCACCTCACTCAGTTTTATGACTAGAACATTTTCACATTGGAATATATTGTGATTCACCAGATGTTTGGGGATTGTCTTTCTTCTGCATGTATTGTCTGGACAATGTCTGTGATTTGTCTTTCTTTTTCATGTCTTGCTGGCTTAATTAACTGGTCTTGTTCTGAATGGCCATGATTAGGACACCTCAGTATCTAACTAACATGCACATATGTGCACAAAAAATTAATAATAACTGGTTTCTACTTCTATGTCTGCAAGTAATTTGAAGGTACTTCTGCATCTCTTGGTTGGAAAAATAAAATGTATTACTTTTAATGTTAAAATAGTAATGCATTACTAGGAAAGCAGTGAAGTTTCATTTGGAACTGCAGTAACTACTTCTTAGTCCAGTGCATTAATGAAGTCATGGCAAAGTCCTAGTGATGAAATATCTGAAATTGTTTTGCAATATGAGGATTACTAGGATGACATAAATATTATTACCCTTTGTCAAATTTTAGGGTTGTGCAACAACCCGTCATCGGGACTGACTCAAGAGAGTAGGTGCTGCCACTCTAGCGGTAACACCCAGCCTTTATGTTCATTAATTGTGGCAACTCTTCTTTTGATTTGTAGACTTTCCTCCAATTTCTGTTTTACACAGTGCTGTTGATGTGAGATAATTTTTAAAGAGTCCCAGTTAATTGAATGTCTGGTACTCTGTGTCTGTTAAGGCCTGTCTTGTTGGAAACATTCTTTATACAGTAAAACCTGTGAATAATGGTCACTGTTTGGACCAGAAGAAAATGATCTTTGTTGGGAGGTGACCGTTGTTCAGAGGTTAGGCATAAGTTAACTTTGATCAGTCGTTGCGTTTGTGCAAGAACAGAATAAATATGTGAAGCTTATGCATAATAAAGAAAACGTTGTAGTGCTTTTTCCAAATGTTGACTGCTGAGTATAACTGAATATGATAAATAAATAAATAATTCACTGTACAGAGGATTTTTAAGAAGGCAGTCTGGTGTTAAACAACTCTTAGAAATAGCAAGGTAGGTGATTAGGGTTAGGGTATGCTATAGGAAAGAAAAAACAGAAAACTGGTATATAGTAACGTGTAACTGCACAATTTGCTCCCTGCACACTGTAAAGCAGGAACAGAGCCCACAGGGACCAAACCAAGGAACATCACCCTCCAACAGGCAAAATTCCTGGCCCCATCAACCTCCCCTGAAGCCCTCGTGGGTGATTGAAACCTACATGGAAACCTCGTGTAGAACTAAACTTTTAACTCCTTTCTTTTCACTTAAGTATACCATTGTACCAGCCATAATCCAACCCATTATGCCTGTAGCAATAAACATTCTTTGTCACTATCTTATCCTCTTGCGGAAGTACCAAAGGAAGTACGTAAAATTCAATGGACAATGAATCCCTTAGATCTACTTCGTGGCATACTGAGGTTCCTGTTAACTGCTGCCAAGAGGTTTCGTTGTTTGGAGGTTATCTCTAATGATAGTCCTGTGGAAGCTGTTTGGTACCAACCAAAACTTGTCATTGCTCGGAGGCTACTGTTGTTCGGAGGTGTTTGTTAATGGAAGTTCCACTGTAGCAGCTTTATGTTCTGCTACACGGGTGCGAAGTTATCTCCCAGTTTCTCCTACATCTGTTACCACAATGCAGTGTGCACTGTAGACCACTCCTTCTTGTAGTAGAACATTTTTCTCTTTTTGTTTAATAGGAGGGAATAATTTTTAATTTTATTGTTCAGGTGTGAAGCAAGTCAAACCTGGAATTTTAAGCTAATCCTCTGAAGCTTTTCAAATAGACCCTTATGGTAAGTGACCTTTCTGGTAAGTTTTGTTATTGCTTGATTGTTTACAATTGGATTTGATTTCTTTGTTAATAATTTTTTCTATCATTGTAGAAGGGTAATTATTTTCAGCAAGAGTACTTATTAATTCTTTTTTATGGAGTTTCTTTGAAGTTTCTGAAGAATCGAGTGCTCCTATTTTTTCCAGGAGTTGTGAGGCCAGATTAAATTTAATACAGGAGAGATGGTAAGAGTGGTAGTTCATAACTTTATTAGTGTTGGTAGGTGTTTTATAAAACTTTGTAGTAATTTTTCCTCCTAAGGCTGTAAGGGTCACATCCAGAAAGTTCAAGCTACTGTCTTGCTGAAGTTCTAAAGTTAATTTTAGAGAATTATCATGGGTATTAAATAGGTTGAGGATGTTTACTGGGAGAGATTCATCATTGCTGTCCACTATTATGAAGATTTCATCCATATGTCTTATGTACAGGCAAAATAATGAAGGTTGAGGTAGTATTATTTTATCTTCCAAGTTTTCCCAAATAGTAATTTGCCAGAAAAGGAGCCACACAAAGGAGAACATATTGCTAATCCTGATGTCTGTTTGCCTGCACTTTCTGGATGTGACCCTTACAGCCTCAGGAAGAAAAATTATTACAAAGTTATACAAAAAAAAAACTACCAACACTAATAAAGTTCTGAACTACCACTCTTGCCAATCCCTCCTATAATTAAATTTAATCTGTAAAAAATAGAAGCACTGGATTCTTCAGAAATTTCAAAGAAACACCATAAAAAAGAATTAATAAGTACTCTTGCTGAAAATAATTATCCTTCTATGATGATAGAAAAAATAAAAAAAAATCAAATTGTAAACAATCAAGTAGTAACATAAAACTTACCAGAAAGGTCACTTACCATAAGGGTCTATTTGATAAGCTTCATAGGATTTTAGCTTAAAATTCCTGGTTCGATGTGCTCCACACCTAAACAATAAAATTCAAAAATTATTCCATCCCATTAAACAAAAAGAGAGAAATGTTCTACTACAAGGAGTGGTGTACAGTGTACACTGAAATTGTGGTAACGCATATCTAGGAGAAACTAAGAGTCAACTTTGCACCCGTGTAGTAGAACATAAAGCTGCTATAAGGAACATTTCCAACAAGACAGGCCTTGACAGACACATACAGAGTACCAGACATTCGATTAACTGGGACTCTTTTAAAAATCCTCTCATATCAAAGCACTGTGTAAAACGGAAATTGGAGAAAAGTCTGCAAATCAAAAGAAAAGGTGCCATGATTAACGAACATATAAAGGCTGGGTATTACCGCTTCAGTGGCAGCACCTACTCTCTTGAGTCAGTCCTGATGACAGGTTAGTGTGCAACCCAAAAATTTGACAAAGGGTATTTAATATTTATGTCATCCTGGTAATCCCCATATTGCAAAATTATACTGCTTCTTAGGTTGATGTATCCTATAATATTCTTAGCATAATAGACCTCAGAAAAAAATTCTTCCGCATAAGTTTTTGAAACCTTCATCCATTCCATTTAGAGCAACCTGGACAAAAGTTCTAATATTGCTTCATTTGATACTAAAAAAGTTTTAATAAAGAGTTTTTATTTTATTGTGTAACAGGTTTGCTATTACAGTGAAACCTCCATTAATGGACACCTCGCAACAGCAGTAACCTCCAAATAATGATGACTTTTGGTTGGTACAGAATGGCTACTATAGTATTAACATTAACAATAAACTCTGAAAAATGGAACTTCTTAACAGCTTTCAACTGACACCACAATTAGTCCCGAGGATGCGTAACTCTTATCTTTTATACAAATGTAGGATTTTGGACAGTTTCTTCAGTTTTAAAGGAACTTCCGCTGTAGGAGAAAGTCAGGAACAATGTTGCTAAAGAAACACTGTCTCAGGCTGGTTGGGTTGAAATTCAAGTGGAATACAGTGACAAGAAATACCGCAAGTTACAGGAATACCACAAATACAGTAGCAGATAAAATTGCAGGGAAATGACTTACAAAGATGAACAAAAAAACAGGAGCTATTACCTGCAATCTGCAATTTTATCTGCTCATATATATATAATTAAACCAAACTTAAACCAATAACAAGAAAAAAATTAAAATTAAAAAAATATTTTTACACACAAACTTACAATCTGAAAACCAAACGTGCAAAAGCAGCAGTGAAGAATTCTCATAAACAACATCTTACAAAGCAGAAATTACAACAACAAAAAACATAAAACTCCAAAGCCAACAAAGCAGGGGGAAAAAAACAAAAACAGGGATGCAGAAAGTGTTGAAAATGCCGAGCCTTGGCTTTATCAAGGACCAGCAAAACTCTGCATTTTTTTTTTTTTTTTTTTTTTTTGCTGGTCCTTGATAAAGCCAAGGCTCGGCATTTTCAACACTTTCTGCATCCCTGTTTTTGTTTTTTTCCCCTGCTTTGTTGGCTTTGGAGTTTTATGTTTTTTGTTGTTGTAATTTCTGCTTTATAAGATACGTATATATATCATTGTCAACCATTATCAATCCACTGTTGGATACAGGTCTCCCCAAGTTTCTTCCACTACGGTCTGTCTTGTGCCAGTCTCCTCCATGTCACCCCCCACACACACACATACTTTCAAATTTCATCCACCCATCTCCCACTTGGTCTTCTTCTGGGTCTTTTCCTGTCACTTGGAATCCAGTCTAAAAATTCGGCTGTCCATCGATGGTCTGTCCTTCTGGCAATATGTCCAGCCCATTGCCATTTCAGGGATTTTACTCTGATCACGATGTCTTCCACTCTTGTCATTTTTCTGATCCACGAGTTCCTCTTTTTATCTCTCCTGATTACACCAAGCATGCACCTCTCCATGCTTCGTTGAGTTGTCTGCAGTCTTTTTATGTCTCTTTTAGTTAAGGTCCACATCTCTGCTCCGTACATAAGCACTGGAAGGAGATATATATATATATATATATATACCATCATCATCCATTATCAATCCACTGCTGGATGAAGGTCTCCCCAAATTTCTTCCACAATTGTCTGTCTTGGGCATGTCACTCCAGCATACTTTCGAATTTCATCCTTCCATCTCCCATTGGGTCGTCTTCTGGGTCTTTTCCTGTTCCTCGGAATCCAGTCTAAAACTTCGGTAGTCCGTTATATATATATATATGTGTGTGTGTGTATATATATCTCATAATAATCACCACCATAGTCAACCATTATCAATCCACTGCTGGGTGAAGATCTCCCCAAGCTTCTTCCACAACGGTCTTTGCTTGTGCCAGTCTCCTCCATGTTACTCCCGCATACTTTAGAATTTCATCCACCCATCTCCCTGTGGTCTACTTCTGGGTCTTTTCTTGTCCCTTGGAATCCAATCTAAAATTTTGACTCTCCATCGATGGTCTGTTCTTCTGGCAGTATGTCCAGCCCATTGCCATTTCAGGGATTTTGCTCTGATCATGATGTCTTTCACTCTTGTCATTTTTCTGATCCACGAGTTCCTCTTCATATCTCTCCTGGTTACACCAAGCATGCACCTCTCCATGCATCTTTGAGTTGTCTGAAGTCTTTGTATGTCTCTTTTAGTTAAGGTCCACGTCTCTGCACTATATGTAAGCACTGGAAGGATGCACTGATCAAACACTTTTCTTTTAAGACATAATGGCATATTGCTCTTGAAAATTATGCTGTTTCTTCCAAAAGACCTCTAGGCAAATTTTATGCCGCTTAATTTCTTCATCAATGTGACCCTCACTTGATATCTGCTGTCCAAGATAAATGTAGGTATTGGTTATCTCCAGCTTTCCCACATTAATCGATAAATTTTCATTTCTTGTAAAAGCATTGTACATCACTTTTGTCTTCTGAAAGTTCATTTTTAAACCCACTTCTTTACTCTTGTCAGCAAGTTCCTGGATCATACTCTGCAGCTCTGATGGGGTAGTTGCAAAAATGACTACGTCGTCAGCAAAATGAAGGTGAGTTAGATAATCTGCATTAATCTTTATCCCTTTGTTTTCCCAGTTCAGTGATTGAAAGACATTTTCCAATGTAGCATTAAAGAGTTTGGGAGATATAGTGTCACCTTGTCTCACTCCCTTTCCAATTTTTATGGGTGCTGTATTCTCAAATAGCCAAATCTTTGCACTTGCATTTTCATAGATGTTATTAATAATAATAATAATAATAATAATAATGTATGCATCTTCAATACCGCAGGATTTCAAAGCCATTGTAACTGCTGATAGTTTCACCGAATCAAAGGCCTTTTCATAATCGATAAAAGCCATGCATAATGGAAGTTCATATTCCCTCGCTCTTTCAATTAGTTCTCCCAGTACGTGGATATGATCTATAGTGCTGTAGCCACTCCTGAATCCAGCATGTTCTCTCGGTTGAGCCATGTCCAGTGTCACCTTCAAGTGGTGTGAAAGAACTTTAGTGAAGATTTTATAAACCTCCGATAGGAGGCTGATAGGTCTGTAGTTCCTGAGATCCTCAATGTCACCTTTTTTATGTAGCAGGATCATTGTAGCATTGTTCTAATCCTCAGGAATCTTCCCTTCATTAAGGCATTGAGTGAAAACTTGGGCGAGTACTGTTTCAATTTCTCCACTTGCTTCTTGTATGATGTCAACGTTAATTCCATCTTCCCCTGGAGCTTTTTCCTGTTTCATGTTCTTGATTGCATGTGCAACTTCTGCTGGGAGGACTGGAAGAACTCTGGTACTTTTTGTAATGTCTGGAGTACATGTATCATCCCTTTCATATAGTTTTGAGTAGAAATGTTTCACTCTTATCAAAATGTCACCTCTATTTCTTGTTACAGAACCATCTTCTTTTCTCAGTGCAATAATCTGTTTTCTTCCCTTATTCAGATGTCCCTTTGCTCTCTTCAGGCATTGGTTGTTTTCAATTGCTTTCCTCACTAGTTCACAGTTGAATTTCCTTACGTCTTCAGTGATACTTTTTCTTACCGTCTTGTATAGCTCTATATATTCCACTTTGGAAGTCACATCTCCTTTAGTTATCCTCATCTCTCTTCTTTTTTGCATCAGAATTTTTGTTTTTCCTGATAATTTGTTCGTATGCACTTGTTCTTGGTACCAGCTATTTTTGCTGCTGTTTCCATAAGAGCCTTGGTTAGTTTTCTGTTAACTTCAGAGATGTCCACTTCTTCCGATGTTAGACCTTCTAGAGCAGAGAATCTGTTCCTCAGTTCCAATTTGAACGTATTATGATGTTTTTTAAGGTTGGTCATGTCAATACACTTTGTTTTTTATGAGCTTGCCACGCTCGAGTTTAGCATTGAGGTGCATATTACATCTTACCATTCTATGGTCACTACCTGTGTTGAACTTGTTTAGCACACTGCAGTCTTCCTTGACAAATTTCTTGTTACACATAATAAAATCAATATCACTTGTCAATCCATTGGGATGCTTCCATGTCCATTTCCTTTGCGGCTTTTTCTTGAAAAAGGAGTTCATGATGAAAAACCCTTCTGCTTCTGCAAACTCTAAGAGAGTATTTCCCTGCTGGTTTGTGTTGCCGTGACCGAATTTACCTACTGAAGTTTCATTCTGTTGCTGTTGCCCTATTTTTGCATTGAAATATCCCATAATGATCTTCAAGTGCTGCTTGCCTTTATTATTTAGATGACGAATTTCCTCATAAAATTCTTCAATTACTTCTTCAGGATGACTTGTAGTGGGTGCATAGGCTTGAATAATCTGAGCCTGGTATCTTCTTGAGAGTTGGTTAACAAGTCGTGCAGCTCTGTCAGAGGAACTTTCAGCTTCTACCACTTTATCCTTCAGTTTCTTGTTTATTATATATAAATCCAACACCACTAGTTCTGCCGGTATCTGCCCCATGATAATAGATGTCCACTTTTCAGTTCAATGAGATCTTCTCCTTTTCTTCTTACCTCACTTAGCCCAACGATGTCTCACTTAATCCTTTGTAGTTCTTCCAATTCAAGGAGCCTTGAATCAGAAGATAGGGAGCGTCCATTATATGTAGCCAAGGTCAGCATCAGATGGCAGCCTAGTCCAGTCCTCCAGCGATTCTTAGCACCCTCTGCCTTCATGTCGCACTGGCCGCTGCCTTGGCCAGGTACATTCCAGCTGCCGAAGACTGAAGGCCAAGATTTAAGTTGTGGAATCATTTTGGAGGGGTTTGGCCATAACTCACCACGCTGGCCAAGCGGGTTGGTGAGTGTGGGATAGCATTTCCTCTAATCCCGATGGTATAGTTATACCGCTATTGGCAGTCATCAGAGCCTCTTTTGTGAGAACAGGATGCACCACAAGAAGGCGGGGTTGACATTTGTCAAGGAGAGGCTGTTGTATGTTGCGCATCACCTGACGTTACATATTTATAATAAACAAGCCTACAATTATCTTGGGCAGCAGATATCAAGTGAGGGTCACATTGATGAAGAAATTAATTGGCATATAAAACTTGGATGGAGAGCTTTTGGAAGAAACAGTACAATTTTTAAGAGCAGTATGCCATTATGTCTCAAAAGAAAAGTGTTTAATCAATGCATCCTGCCAGTGCTTGCGTATGGAGCAGAGACATGGACCTTAACTAAAAAAGACATACAAATACTTTAGACAACTCAAAAAAGCATGGAGAGATGCATGCTTGGTGTAACCAGGAAAGATAAGAAGAGGAACTTGTGGATAAGGAAAATGACAGGAGTGGACGACATCATGACCAGAGTGAAATCACTTAAATGGCAATGGGCTGGACATATTGCCAGAAGAATGGACCACCGATGGACAACCGAAATTTTAGACTGGATTCCGAAGGACAGGAAAAGATCCAGAAGAAGACCCCATGGGAGATGGATGGGTGAAATTTGAAAATTTGCTGGAGTGACATGGAGGAGACGCCCAAGACACTATTGTGGAAGAAATTTGGGGAGACCTTCATCCAGCAGTGGATTGATAATGGTTGATGATATATATATATATTATTATCTTTATGTAGAAATCTCATTTTTCCATGGACACTGGTCCTGCCCCCCCCCCCCCCCCCCCCAGTTTACTGGAAGCATGATTCACACTCATGTTAGTGGGAAATCTCCTGCACTCTCCAAAACAAATTTTAACATTCACAAAATGCACATTTCTTCTGTGGTTTGAATTTCCAATGAGTGTTTCCTTCTCATTTTTCATCCAGTTTTAAGTCACTTAAAACTGACTGAAAAAACAAAAGGGAAAGTTTTTAACATTAGCAGAAAGGTGAAAGCTATGAAAGAAGATAGAAAAGGAATAAGTGTTTTGTGTTTGCCCCACTTAATGCAACTTTATGATTGTGGAAAGACTCGGATAAATGATTTGAAGGAGATTAAGGTTGGTTTAGATGCATGTGAAAAAATCGTAAGGACAAAACTAAATTGGAAAAAACTGGAAATTAACACATCTATGAAGCACTTTTAGACTGTTTTGCTAATTGCTGATCTCAAGGGGCTTTCCTATATATCTTGTGCATTATTGTAGGAAAAACATTTAAATATCTTATGAAAGATGGACATCCCAATTTTACAGCTTCCACTGAATGGCTAGAGAAGTTCAGCATTTGGCTTAAAATTGTTTTCCGCACAATATTTGATGAATCTGCTGATGCTGCAATGGCAGTAGCTGAAACATGAAAAAGCATTTATAAGAACCTTGTTTCTTAATAAAAAATTGCAATATTTTTAACAGTGGTGAAACTGGTCTGTTTATTTGTGCCATGCCCAACAAAACATTGTGTTAAAAGTTAGATGCCTTTATAAGACTTTTTCGATCAAGTAGGTAAGTAGTGTAAAACACATGGAAAACACGAAGAATTTTGCATATGTAATAAATATATTCGTACATTAATTAGCTGTAGTATAATATGTACATATCATAGTAATTTGTAATAAAGTATGTTTCATTATTTCAACTAAGTTTCATTCAGCATTTTGAAAAGGTTCTTCATTAATTTTTTGTGTGCAAACATTTCATACATACACCCATAAATAAAATTGACAAACATACATAAATAAAATTATAATAAATAAATTGACAACTCCTACATAAATAGACAACTCTTACATAAACAAATTGACAATTCTTACATAAATAAATTGACTACTCTTACATAAATAAAATTGACAAACAGTATATTACATACAGGAGCCATCCAGAAAGTAAGTACCATTTATGCATCACTCTCGCACAAGTATTTGCTTCAGAGTTGCTCATGTGTAGTTGTGTTGCCTCATTCATTAGCCAAACCCTGATGCCATTTTGTGATGTTGTGCTTATGTTAAAGGTTTGTGCTGTGGTAATGTTTTTAAGTTATAAAACGTCCCGCTGTCTGTGCAGTTTGGTCCGCAATAAGGTTTCTGAATTTGAGAAATGTCAGACCAAGTGAGATTCGTCAACAAATTTGCAAAATTTACGGATAAAGCACAATGAGTGCAGGGATGGTGCAGAAGTGGGTTCAAATGTTTAATGAACAACAGAGCATTCACGATGAATTGTGCATTGGTAGGCCTTCTGTGTTCACGAAAGATTTAGTGGAGACAATGAATGAAAACATTAGGGAAAACTGTCACTTCCCAATTTCTGATCTTTCAGAACATTTCCCTGAAGTTTCAAAATCATTACAGAACAGCTTCAGTACCTCAAATTGTGTGCACGATGGTTGTCAAAGATGTTGACAAAAGAGCACAAAACAAAGTGCACGTGATCTGCTTTGGAATTTTTGGGGGCAATACGCAGAGGAAAGCAATTTTTTAAGCTGTATAGTGATGGGAGATGAAACTTTTGCATCGCACCGGAGTCAAAACAGTAATCCCTGCCATGGAAACACTGGGCTCACCTATGGCCAAAAAATTCAAACAGATGATGCCAACAAGGAAGGTCATGTGCGCTGTCTTTTTGGATAGGAAAGGAATTTTGTTAGTTGAATTCCTGCCTAAAGGCGTGACGGTAAACGTGGCTGTTTATTGTGAGACACTGAGAAAGTTGTGTCATGCAATTCAAAACAAATGGCATGCCATGCTGAGAAAGGGAGTTGTTCTTCTCCATGACAATGCAAAGCCTCATGCAGCAAATGCTACGCAAAACCTGGTCACCAAATTTGGCTGGGAGCAGCTCATCTGCCCTCCCTGCAGCCCAGACTTGGTACCCAGTGTCTGTCATTTGTTTCTGCCCTTGAAACGATTTATTGCTGGCCAATAGTTCAACGATGGCAATGACCTGAACACGACAGTTGAGCGGTGGCTCAAAACACAAGTGGCAGACTTTTATGGGAAGGGTATCCAGAAACTTGTGTCACGATGTGACAAATGCCTTAACATCCATTGGGAATATGTTGAAAAGTAGATTAAGGTATGTAGAATTCGTCGCTCATTCAAAATTAGTTATCAGTGTATGTGTATATACACCATATTGACAAAAGTCACCGGTCACCCCTTCAAAAACAAATGAACGGATCTGCTGCGTTGTTAAGATATGCGGTACAGCTCCAAATGGTATAAAAACAAGTCTGCAGCTGACCTTGATCATATCGCACTGTGAGGTTGAGTCAAAATGTCGTGGCGGGAGAGAACTGACTTTGAGAAAGGAAAGGTTGTTGGGTGTTATATTAGTGGGTTGTCCATAAGAGAAACTGAGAGGCATTTAAACATACCCACGTCAACTGTTTTGGATGTACTGAATAAGTGGAAGACACGTGGGGTGCCTGAAGCAGAAAAATGTACCAGCAGACCAAAGAAAATCGGTGATAGAGGACGTAGAAGCCTCAGGTGAGCTGTTACAGGTAATCGACGGAGTACTGCACAAGACCTTAGTGTACAGGTGAATAAAAATGCTGGAACCTCTGTATGTACACATACCATTCGCAGAGAACTTCATTCCATGGACTACCATGGTCGTGCGGCTGCTCATAAGCCTTTCATCTCCACTCGGAATGCTACTAGTCGTTTAGCATGGTGTAAAGAACATTTATCGTGGACCGTAGATTAATGGAAATGGGTCCTATGAACTGATGAATACAGATACACGATACAACAGTGTGATGGCCGTGTGTGGGTATGGCGTCAGCCGGGGGAACACTATTTACCACAGTGTACTGTTCTTACGGTCAAGTTTGGAGCTGGCAGTGTACTCATGTGGGGGTGTTTTTCGTGATATGGTCCCGGCCCATTGGTTATTGTGGACAAACCTGTTAACCAGCACATCTACCTTGATATTCTGAACAATTATGCCCTACCAACTCCTTGGCAATAATATGGAACCAAGCCTTGTTGGTATCAGCAGGATAACGCACCGAGCCATAGAGCAAGGACTGTTACAGCATGGTTTGATGATAATTCCGTATCGCGTGTGGACTGGCCAGTACAGAGCCCCAATGTTAATCCGATAGAGCACCTATGGGATGAATTAGAGTACAGCAGAAGAAGTTTGGAACCAAGGCCTACTACTAAGCAACAGTTAGTGGCAGCGTTATGTATTGAATGGAAGCGCATACCTATCGCTGTGTTTCAAAACCTTGTCGAAAGAATGTCTTGAAGGGTCAGTGCATGTACACTGGTGTACAAAAATTAAGGACGAAGAGGAGAAATTAGCATAACAGCGGGACAAGTTGGCAGAATGGACTGAAAGACCACTCAGGAGATAGGTAGGGCATGCGCATATATGCAGCATGGCATGGGGGGGGGGGTTGTCAAAGGGTATAAAGCACACGGGCAGTGTACGCTCAGCAATTCGGTGAAAGCTATTGCACGATGTACATCGGTTTGAATGACGTCGAGTTGCTGCCACTGTCTGATATGGCCAACAGGCAATCCAGTAGACGACATCTGGATGACTTTACCCGAGGTCGCGTCATTGGGAAGTTGGAAGAAAGTCAAAGTGTGACTATGTGGCCGAGGAGTTCAGGATCGCTCACAGCATCATTTCACGAGCTTGGAGAGCATTTCAAACGACAGGAACAGCTGTCCGAGAGTTTAGCAGTGGTCGTCCACGAGCAACCACAGCGGCGGACGACCGGTATATTGTCCTACAGGCAAGAAGAGACAGATGGCAGACAGCGGGAGAAATCGCAAGGCACATGCAACAGACAGCTGGACGTCCATTATCGCGTTATACCGCGGCAAGGAGGCTGCACAAAGGTGGTCTATTTGCATGACGACCAGTGTGTGCCATCAACGCCTGCTCATCAGAGACTGCGGTTTCTGTGGTGCCAGGAACACTAGAACTGGACACATCAGCAATGGGGTCGAGTTCTCTTTACGGATGAGAGCCGATTTAGTCTGACGAGCGATTCTGGACGTATACACATCTGGAGAGAGCAGGGAACATGCAATCATACCTCCAACATCATCGAAAGGGACCGGTTTAGAGGTGGCAGAGTTCTTGTTTGGGGCGGTATCATGCTTGGTAGCCGTACTGACCTCCACATCTTCCAAGGAAGTTCAGTCACTGTTGTCAACTGTTGTACCGAGGTTCTCCTGCCTCACGTGTGTCTGTTTAGAGGTGCTGTGGGTACTGAGTTCCTCTTCACGGACGACAACGCTACACCTCATCGTACAGTGGCTGTTGCAGAGCTGTTGGAGAGTGAAGATATTCTACGCATGGATTGGCCCGCAAGGTCCCCGGACCTAAATCCAATCGAACACGTGTGGGACCTTCTCGGGAGACGCTTGGCAGCACGTCACCAGCCGCCAGGAACGATTCCGCAGCTGCGATTGGCGCTGCAAGAGGAATGGGCCGCGATGCCTCAACAGCTCCTTGACAACCTCTTATTCAGCATGGAAAGACATTGTAAATCCTGCAACGCAGTCAGGGGTGATCATATCCCCTACTAAAGACTGGATTTTTCTTGGCAGCCGCCTGTCACATGGACGTTTCTGTCTTCTGTCCAGTTGTGCTTGAAGCTACCTTTTCAATAAAGTGCCTTTGTATCCTTTGGATTCCTTGTTTGGACGGTTTTGCTCACTTGTCCCATATTCTTACATCTTGGGGATCTTATGGCATGATTTGAGTCAATGTGGAGCACTTCTGCACGACGTTACATTCGTAAAACCGTCTCATACTTAATTTTTGCACGCCAGTGTATTAAGGTTAAAGGTGAACCGATACCGTACTAATGTATGTCAATAACTGCTATGTTGTGTTTCTTATCTAGGTGGCTGGTGACTTTTGTCAATATAGTGTATATATATATATATATATATTTGTTTTATTTTCAAACAATACTTACTTTCTGGATGGCTCTCATAACATCATAACAGGCCTGGCTTATGAATAGCCAACACCTTCAAACAATGGTCTTTAAACTACTTTTTTGTGGTCTCAGTATTGATCATTATATGAAGGTTTCACAGTATTATTATGTGCAAGAGAGGCTGTCTTTTATTATAATGCTGAAATATTGTTGTATAGTTGTTGTTTTTTTCATGGTTTAGCAACAACCACAGGCAACTCAGAGTGCTATAAAGAGTCACTTGAGCCTCATGTAGAGCCACTGGTTCCAGGAAAGGGAGAGATCCAGTGCCATTGGACAAACATACCATCCATACCTGATCCGGGACTTTAACTCGCACGCGTCTCCAACAGTCAGTCAGAAGCCAGTGCTTCAGACCACTTAGCCACTTGAGGGAAGAGCATATACAGTATTGGGGGTTGTACTGTAATGTCTTATATTTTCTTTGACTTTTATTTTACCATTATGAGAGCAGTATTCTTTTGGAGAAAGCTTATGCTTAAGTATTATGAAGCTGTAAGTAAGGTAAACTGAAGCCCTTGTAAGATAATCTTGGTGATAGATGGAATGCATATGTGGTGTAATACTTGTGAGTGTCTGTATATTGTCTTCATTCTTGGTGTGCATATTTTTCAGTTCTGAAGGTCCAGTCTGTAGCGACCACATGTGAACAACTTGCCATGTTTTAAAGCCACCATACCAATAATATTTGTTGTAAAATTATTCCTAGGAAGGTAATTTCATTTCATGATTTAAGTTTTGACCTAGTGCATGTAGAAGTTTTTGAAGACATCTACTTTCCATTTTGTTTCTAGGGTTCTGCATTGGCAACAATGGTAGGGCAAATGACTTATGGCAAAAGACAGTGGGAAATGTATGACTCTCAGATGAGAAGGCTAATACCCATTATGCATAATACGATGAAAGAACTAATAACTGTCATTGATGCTGACACAACAGCATTTAGTGATTACATGGTAAGGCAAATTTTGGGTGTTTAGTTTTGTAATTCTAGCTTTTATTTCTGTGCTGTAGTGTCAACAGTCTTAGTTTCATATATGTTACAAATGAAAATGATTGAATGAAATGATAGTGGAGCCCCTCCCCCCAATGCTTAAATATTGTTTTGGAGAAGGAGGTTTCACTTATTTCATCTTCACTATTTAAAATAAGTAAATGTGTGTGGCTTCATGTAGCAATTTTGATCCTGTCAGCCAGAAGGTTAGTTTGGTATGCTGCTATCAGGTTTCCTAAAATTTTGTGAGTTGAAGATATAGCTGTTTATTATAAGTTATCAACCAGGTAATCTCTTTAATTAATAACAAGGAACTTTACACCAACTATACTTAAAATAGCATAACTATACTAGTAATCCAAATTTATTGGCGTAGAACACAGAAATCTCAAAGTTTCCAAGCTTTTGCATATCAACCAGATTGCTTTTTCAAGGAAGGTAGACAGCAAATGGAATAATAGAATACTTCAACAATTTGAATGCTGTGACTTGACAATAAACAAACAGATGCTAATGTAATTATTCGTTCAAAGACATGAGGTATCATGTTCATTTAGCATGCAAAATTTTGCAAGGAAACAAAATGCATTCATTATTGGAAAAACTTGTTCCAAATTTGTAGCCATTCTAGTAAGATGCTATCATTTCAAGACTCACTGTTTGTAATGATATCCAAAGTTTCTCTCATGGCAGTAGATTTAGGGGTGTAGTAGGAAGCTACTTTCTTTGTCATCCCACATAGAAGCAGCGGACGAACTTGACTTCTCTGGATAGGACCGTGGTTACTTTACCATTCTGTGTGTCCATTTTATGCTCATTGACTCTAATTCTAAATGGATGTTTGGTCATTCCAATGTAGTATTGCTTGGCGCCATCTGGATATTGTAGAGGGATGGCGTAAACACTTGCTTCATTGAGAAGTGGGGACTTGTCAGTATTTCCCTTAAGCATGGTACATAAAGATGTCTGAGACCTAATGTCGACACCGAGATTCATCTTCTTGAGTGAATTCTTAAGTTGATAGGAAATATTTGGTATGTAGGGAATTGAGTCCAGATAGCGTAGCTGCAGCATAGAAAGATTAACATGACTGGTTCTGTTTTTTTTTTTTTTTTTCAGTATAGCTATATTCCAGGTTCGGGGTGTATCCTGCCTCAGTGGCCAATTCGATAACGTTTTTTAATTTGCATTTTCTAGAAGCAACATCAGAGAAGATGGTGAAGGCTCTTCTGATTCAAGACTGGAAGAAAGCTGCCTTGTAATCAGTGGGGCTGAATGAGCTGCAAAGCATCAGGTTGAGGACGGATGTGGGTTTGTAATAGACATGTATATGAAGGCGATTTTTAAGCGATTTGCTCAGTAAAACATCCAGATAAGGTAACACACTTATGTTTTAGCTCCATAGGGAAATTGATTGTAGGATGAATATCATTGATTTTAGCTAGGATAAGTGAGAGTCTCTCCTTTCCGTGTGGCGATATGGAAAATGCATTGTCAGCATGTTGCAACCAAGTGATAAGCCTTGGGGGTAATGCTGGTGAATATGTGCTGCTTGATTAGACAAAGGATTGCTTCCACAAGGATGGCTAAAAGTGAGGATTCCATCGGAGTGCCATTTATCTGTTTATAGATTTGTCCTTGGGAACTGTAGCAGCTAAAATTTAAGACTAAGTCCATTAACTTGAAGATGCCAAGGCAAGACTCCTGCAAATAAAATGATGAATTAGATATGGCCGCACTTTTAACATTCTGATGGCTTCCAGCATGGGGACTGAAGGGTAAACAGAAACAATGTTGAAACTCGTTCTGCCTCGCTGATTACAAGACAGCTTTCTTCCATTCTCAAATCAGAAGAGCCTTCACTGTCTCTGCTGATGTTCCTTCTAGACAATGCAAAATAGAAAACATTATCAAATTGGCCACTGAGACAGGATTCACCCCAAAACATGGTACAGTAAAACCTCCTTAATGGACACTCCCGAATAGCGGACACTTCCATTTAACGAACAGCTTTGTAATCCCCAGTCCCAAAGTATGGGCGGTTCTGTGTTTTTACCTCTGAATAGCAGACAGTGATTTCGGTTGAAATAGCTGAAAATGCGTCCACTGAAGGGAGGCAAGAAAAAAGGTATGCAAAATTTTATCGCAATGCCAAGCCCACTGCACTGAAAACATTCCTAGCTATTGTCTGCCATCTCTTTCGCGTTAATGCTCTCCATGCCGTCACTTGGGTAACCTCCGCAATCAAAGACATTAAACCACAGTGCGTTAGTCGTTGTTTCCGAAAGGCAGGGTTTGGCTCGGCAGGCAAAGAATATGCAGTATGCACTTTCAACACAGAAAAGGATCTGCGTTCGATTTCTGAACTGATGACTTGTTTGAACTGTGAGGGAAATGCAAATGATTTTATTGCAGCTTGATGATGAACTGTGTTTTGAACTAACAATGGACGATTTGCAAGATTACGTTTCTTCACACAATCCAGTGTTCGAATTACCCAGTGGTCTGTTGGCCATTGGCCAGTAAAACTTCCTTCGGACCACTGAACTATTGATTTCACTGGCCCATATAACTAATAACTTTTTTTTTCTAATTTGTGACAAGTTAAAAATTGAATTTCTATTTTTTTTTACCTTGCTGTATGGTTTTCTTTTTAGGCTTCAAACTAATGATAGGTTTAAAAACAAATATTGGCGATAAAGGACAACTAAAGAAGATGTGACTTCCAAAGTGGAATATATAGAGCTATGCAAGACAGTACGGAAAAGTATCACTGAAGACGTGAGGAAACTCAACTGTGAACTAGTGAGGAAAGCAATGGAAAACAAACAAAGCCTAAATATAGCAAAGGGGCATCTCAGTAAGGGAAGAAAACATTATGGCACTGTGAAAAGAAGATGGTTCTGTAACAAGAAATAGAGGCGAAATTTTGACAAGAGTGATGATACAGAAATAGAGGCGAAATTTTGACAAGAGTGATGATACAGAAATAGAGGCGAAATTTTGACAAAGGGATGATACATGTACTCCAGACATCATGAAAGGTACCAGTACCAGAGTTCTTCCAGTCCTCCCAGCAGAAGTTGCACTTGCAATCAAGAACATGAAGTGGGGAAAAGCTCCAGGAGAAGATGGAATTATTGTAGACATCATACAAGAAGCAGGTGGAGAAATTGAAACAGTACTCGCCCAAGTTTTCACTCGATGCCTTAATGAAGGGAAGATTCCTGAGGATTGGAACAATGCTACAATGATCCTGCTACATAAAAAAGAGGACATTGAGGATCTCGGGAACTACAGACCTATCAGCCTCCTATCAGTGGTTTATAAAAACTTCACTAAAGTTCTTTCACACCGCTTGAAGGTGACACTGGACATGGCTCAACCGAGAGAACAAGCTGAATTCAGGAGTGGCTAGAGCACTATAGATCATATCCACGTACTGGGAGAACTAATTGAGAGAGTGAGGGAATATGAACTTCCATTGTGCAATGCTTTTATCGATTATGAAAAGGCCTTTGATTCGGTGAAACCATCAGCAGTTACAATGGCTTTGAAATACTGCGGTGTTGAAGATGCATACATTAATATTATTAATAACATCTACGAAAATGCAAGTGCAAAGATTTGGCTATTTGAGAATACAGCACACATAAAAATTGGAAAGGGAGTGAGACAAGGTGACACCATATCTCCCAAGCTCTTTAATGCCACGTTGGAAAATGTCTTTCAATCACTGAACTGGGAAAACAAAGGAATAAAGATTAATGCAGATTATCTAACTCACCTTCGTTTTGCTGATGACATAGTCATTTTTGCAACTACCCCATCAGAGCTGCTGAGTTTGATCCAGGAACTTGCTGACAAGAGTAAAGAAGTGGGATTAAAAGTGATGTTCAATGCTTTTACAAGAAATGAAGATTTATCGATTGATGGAGAAAAGCTGGAGATAACAGATGCATATGTTTATCTTAGACAGCAGATATCCAGTGAGGGTCACATTGATGGAGAAATTAATCGGCGTATAAAACTTGCCTGGAGAGCTTTTGGAAGAAACAGCATAATTTTCAAGAGCAATATGCCATTATGTCTTAAAAGAGAAGTGTTTGATCAATGCATCCTTCCAGTGCTTACATATGGTGCAAAGACGTGGACCTTAACTAAAAGAGACATACAAAGGCTGCAGACAACTCAAAGAAGCATGGAGAGGTGCATGCTTGATGTAACCAGGAGAGATAATAAAAGGAACTCGTGGATCAGAAAAATGACAAAAGTGAAAGACATAATCAAAGTAAAATCTCTGAAATTGCAATGGGCTGGACATACTGCCAGAAGGACAGACCATCGATAGACAGCCAAAATTTTAGATTGGATTCCAAGGGACAGGAAAAGACCCAGAAGAAGACCACATAGAAGATGGGTGGATGAAATTCGAAATTATGCGGGAGTAACAGGGAGAAGACTAGCACAAGACAGACCGTTGTGGAAGAGGCTTGGAGAGACCTTCGTCCAGCAGTGGATTGATAATTATCAATGGTTGACAATGATGATGATTGGAGATAATTCCATTGAAATGATACGTTATTTTCTATATATGTTGTAAATGTCTTTGAGATTTATTTATTATTATTTTATTCACGGACCAGTGGGCATTTTGGTGGACCAGTGGTTTGCAAATTCTAGTGGTCCGCTGGGCCAGTAAAAGATTTATTTCTAATTCTAACACTGCACACCTATCAAGAATGACATGGTCAAAGAGACAGCGGAAGGTGCTGAAGAAGAGGCAGTGGACGGAGTTGCAGAAGAGGTGCGTGACATTAAGAACTTCACAGCCGCGGCAAAATATGGTGAAAAACTTCATAAATTTTTTATTAGCAAAGGTGATTCTGAGGGACTGGCACTTTTGTTGAATTTGAAAATTCATATTGAAAAAGAGGCTGTAAGCGGCAAAAGAAAAAATCAAACACTTTTGTCAGGCTCTTTTTACTGGGAAGAATGCTAACTGATAAATTGATGAATAACTGTAAGTACCTTATATAAGTTTTAAAACATTTGTTAATCAGAAACATGCATTGAATTATGTTTATACATATGTATGCAAATTGCATTTCTCCTCATGTTTGAAAAGCTCAAAGATATTTAAGTTACTATAAATATGTACATATATTCAATTTCGTGTACAGTATTACTAATGCGGTTGCAGAATTTCTTACTGCATAAATATGTACATATAAAGTACGTATATTTATAGATGCAATTTTATTTTTAACAGCAAAAGAAAAACAAAAAAAAAGGCCACAGAGTTCGTATTGCGCAATAGCATGTACCTCCCAATAGCAGACACCCCTGAATAGTGGACAGATCATCTGGTCCAGAAGTGTCAGCTATTCAGAGGTTTTACTGTACATAGCTATATAAAAATAACCAGGACAAGTCATGCTAATCTTTCTGTCCCACAGCTATGCTACTTAGGCTCAATTTCCTACATACCTAATGTTTCCTATCGCTCAAGAGCATGCTCAAGAAGATGTATCTTATGAACATTGAATCAGTTGGTGGAAGAGGATTCAAAGAGTTAGGAAAGAAGAAAGGGGTTTTTGAGTGAGTGAACAAAAAACAGAAAAAGAACTTGCAATTTCCACTGAAGGTAATGCATACATATCTCCTGTAAGAGAAGAACAATTTTTTTCCACTTGAAGATGGTGATTTCGAATTGAGCTGTCAGCAGAGTTCCACAGTTCAATTGCATGGAACATGAAGCTCTGTAAACTAAAGTTAGTTCTTGCAGAGACAAGGGTGTTCAAATTCAAATAAAGTTTTGTTTAATTGTTAATTTTGCATTTTATCTTTGATCACTATGATCTTATTTCTGGCCACTGACAGTTTTGGTAGTATCGGTTGAAGGTTTAAGGACCGCCGTGAGTAGTTTTGGTAGTACCACCTGCTTCTTCAAAATAGAGCTTTCAAAAGTATTTGGATGAATGTGTATGCAAAGAAAAGTTGCAGGATTTATGCATTTTGTGTGTTTTTGGCTCTTGATGTGAATAAATAAATATTATTTGTTCTCTGCTGCATTATATTACCAGTTGTAAAAGTAATTTTTAAATTGTTTTGAGTATTATCTGCAATTATGAAAACTAATAAGTTTTGTTTCTGTGAAGGCTGCTCTGAAACTGCCTAAAGACACAGCAGAAGAGCAAGCTGTGTAAGTATTTTATTTTTATTGTTAATTTCAGTGCACTATGATAAAACAAATTAATGTTTGTCATTATGATCTTAGTGGTGATACATGAAATGTGAAACATCTTGCTTCTTAAAAGAGTTCTGTAGGTGATATACTGTTCTTGATACATTTGCTGAGAAATTTTGTATGTTGAAAATAATGGTATAAACCAGTGAGGCATGATGGACAGTAATGATTTACAACATAGCATTTTCATTTTGTATGTTTTCACTTTCTAGGATTTTCATCAGAGATTTGATTGTTTTTAATGTGCCTTTTAATCATGCAAAGTTTTCAATGATTCAAAATGGAAATTTAACAGTAGATATTAAACTTGGATCAATACCATGTCAAGCAACTTTGAGATACTGTTTTTATTATGTGCAAAAAAGAAAGTACTGGGTGGCTCTAAAACATTTAAATCTCAGAACTTTGCAACAAAAGAGTAAATGTGTTTTTTACAGTGTGGTGTTTGCACAAAAAGCATCATCTAGTAGAGGGACTTTGTTTGGCAGCAGAAAATTTTTACTTCAAATAGTTACCAACAGAGTGCGATAACAGCTAAAATGTTTGTAAATACAGTGAAAGTACTTATGTTGCATTAATTTGTGACACTATCACAACAGTAATTGTTCAGTATGTCCTCCACCACAAGGTAGTACAGCATTCAGGTGTGCAACAACTCCAGTGACTGCCGAATGCAACTGTGCCACCGCAGTGGCACAGTGGTCGAAGTGCTGGTTTCTGACAATTCGTCCGGGTTCAAATACCAGAGATGCATGAATGTTGTGTTTGTCTTACAGCACTGGCTCTCTCTCTTCCCTGGAACCAGTGGCCCTAAATTAGGGACGGGCAACTGCTTATAGCCCACTGAATTGCTCATGGTGGTCGTTAAACCTCCAACCAAAAAAAAAAAAAGGATTTTAACTGACTTTGCAGCAAATGGCAGCTTTCAGTTGTGGCAGTATAGAAGGTTTTATTTGGTGTACTCTGGACTTTAAATAGCCCCACACCAGAAATCCACTGTTGTCAGATTTGGAGGCCAAGGTGGCCATGGGATGCTGCTGTACATGCTGATTAGTCTTTCTGCACCAAATGTGGTGACAAGAAAGTCCTTTACTGGCGATGCAACGTGAGCTGGCACACCATCCTATATAAACATGACTGTGTGATGTAGATTTTGCGGTTGCAAACATAACATCACATTTTCTGATAGCAGTTTCAAGCAGCATTCAGCATTTACTGAGCAAGTTGTTTCTGGGGGCACGGTTCCTCAAAGAACAAAGGCCCAAGAATGATGGATGCAGTGAATCCACACTGCACTGTAACTTGTGGTGAATACAGTGGTTCCTCTATGTACACATGTGGATTCTCCTGTGCCCATATTCAGCTATTATGCATGTTGACAAACTCATGTAATGCAAAATGGGCTTCATTTGTCCTTAACATGTTTAACAATCACTAGGGATCTTCAGTGATCCTTGCCAGAACTCATTTGGAAAATTCCTCCCAGCCACCCTGGTGGTGCAGTGGTCTAAGTGCTGGCTACTGACCATTCACCCATGATGGGTTTGGGTTTGAATCTCAGCAAGGCATGGATATTGTGTTTGCAGGGATCGCATTCGTCCTAAAATTCCTAAAATTCCTAATATTTTGTGACCCTCCTTAAATTCCTAAAATTAGACCTAAAATTTGCTATTCATCCTAAAATTTTCGTAAGCTTATTTTTATTAAAAACAACCGTTATTAACGCCAATAAATTTACCATTACGGTAAGGTAAAAAGACCTGTTATTGTAGAAACACAGCCTATATGCTGTGCTGCTGAAGGGAGGGAAAAATGACGCCATCGAGATGCACTTGCTTCGGGGCGGGCGTTCCATTTTTTTGCCTTCGAACAGTTTTCGAGAGTAACAAGAGATCTAAGGGAAAAAGGGGAGGGGTCATTTTCACCCCTGGTTTGCGCTTTGCAGACGAACTCCGTGGCACGCAGAAGATCGTACTTTATTTTTGTACATGCCTTGTGGAACCTCCTCTTTCTGCTGATGTTTTGTTATTGTAAACCGCAGGTGGGTGGAAGCAAAGAGGAAACATGTGGTCTTCTTCCGTAACCTCCGGTAATGACGATGGGATGGTAGCTGAGTTATCTTGGCAGGCAGTAGAGCACGTGATCATTGACCTTCGATCATGCGTCGGCGACAGCGACCTTCGATGCGCAATATATCTCGGCTCCGACTCGCTTTGACTGAACTTGCGTGAGATGCTTATGATAGTTTCTGGTTTTACGTCTTTTATGGTGTTCTCTGTGCAGGTTCAGTTCTCTAGTGGTGACGTGCTTTTTTTTTTTTTTTTTTCATATCTTCTGACATCCTCGCAGCCAAATTTCGGGAAGTTGTCTGGTTTTGCAATATTGGAACGTGTTTTTGTACTTCCCTTTCATTTTCTGGTTAGTAATACAAGTGTTTAAGATGCCTAAATCCAAAACGAAATTTCAAGATGCGTGGCTCGCCAAAGAATTGGACGGAGTGAAGTTGAAAGAATGGTGTTCTGCAACTGAAACAATATTTTCTGCTAAGTGTATATTGTGTTCAGAAATTTTCAATATTTCTAATAGTGGCTTTTCACAAGTAAAAGCGCATCATAAAGAAAAAAAAGTTCCCATAACAAGAAATTCCCATAACAATAAATTTGTTAAATAGTGTTCGTGATTCACATAAATTTTATAAAGAGTATGTTGATAAGCTGAAGGAAGAACAATCAAAAAAGGTAAAAGAAAGGAAGCAGAAAGAGAGGGAAAATAAGGAAAAGCAGCTAGAGAAAAAAAGAAAAGCTGAGTTTGATGACAAAATAAAAGAAAATGATGCAGAAATAAATAGGCTTAAAAAAGATAAAGAAGCCTCCCTAGCAGTAATTCAAGAGGGAACAGAAAGAATGCGAAAAGCTGTAGAAAAACAAAATACTGTTGAAATAGCAGTTGCCTCTAACTTGATCATACAAGGTTCAGCTGAAATAAAGAAAACAAAGTAAATTAGTTGTGGTGGAAGCAGAAAAAGATAGGCTAATCAGGAAAAGGTTAAAACAATAATATGAAAAAAGTAATTCAGTGAACAATTGTACATAGTTCTTGGTTTTCAATTACCTTTTTAGGATATTATAATTTAATTTGAAACCTGAAAACTTTACTGTGAAAATCGTGAATTGCTTCTGGTTCAACAGCATATTAATGTTCAAAGTGAAACTTGAATGTGGTAAATATACTTGAATATGATAATAACACGTGAAAAGATAAGAACTGAACATTAGAAGTAAATCATACTTAAACTTTAGACATTAGACGTTATGCAAAAAATTTGGGTGTGAACTTCGACCATATATACTAATGGACTGCGCATTGGCAATAGCTGCATCAAAGCCGCCATGGCTCAAACATTGGGCACGTCATCATCAGACTCCAAATTTCGTGTAAAAATGCTGTTATGATTACTAATTTACATTGCAGAACTTCAGTGTTTTCGGTGTATTATGTGAATGCGCCTCATATATAATGAAAACTCTTCAGGTAAGTTTACTTATGAGCTATATACATGCATGAACGGGTTGTTTACATTTTGTGATTTATAATGTGATGAACATTTGCGAAGAATTTGGAACCTGCATTCCATTTTTTTCTTAAGTTACTATATTTTTATATCAATAGCTGCAAGTTTCTGGTTAAGTAATTGAACTTTATTGACTTAGGTATTTAATTCGTTTCTTACCCATGAAAAATCATAGAACTTTCTTTACTATATCGCTCAGAGCAACCATAAGCACAGCAGGTGTAACCCATCTTTTTGACTGTTGTCATGTGATTTTATGTTGGAGCCAGAAATTTTGATGTCATGCGCAGTCTATCAGTATATATGGTTGAAGGGTGTGAAGCAAACTCTTTACAATGTATACAAAGTTGTTTACTAGATGTATACAAATATACATCTAGTTTTTATTGAAATACACTCCTAAAATTTTCCTAAAATTTTTTCTAAAAATTCCTAAAATTCCTAAAATTCCAACCTAAAATTTTCCAGAAGTATGCTATGATCCCTGTGTTTGTCTTATGGCACTGGTTGTCTCCCTTCCCCGGAGACAGTGGCTCTAAATTAGGGACAAACAACTACTTATAGCCCATCAAGTTGCTCATGGTAGCCATTAAACTCCCAAACCAAACTGAACTGAAATTCCTCCCACTGTGTGGTATCTGCTGGTAATAGCTGGTGTATGGGTACAGATTTAACAGACTCTAAAGGATACAATTTATTGATGCTCTTGGTATGCCCTAATGTCTTGATGCTTCACAAGCACTGTTTGTTCCACTTGTCATTTGAGGTGGTAGTTTGTCCATTTGGAATGCCACAGCATTTGAATGGGACTCTCTTAACCCTGGTCTCTCACTTCTGGAGTGATTCAGCAAACTTCCAGATTCTTCAAATCATCTCGCCAGATACTGCAAACTGGCTCAGGTGTAAGACCTTGGCCCTTCTTTAGTCCTTTCTGTGTTCAGAACTTTCACAAAGCTTGTGTTGCCAATCCTCCGCTTTCATAAAAGGGCTTCACTAACAACACCCTTTTTGAACACAGTTTCCAATAACAGCAGGGATGAAAGCAATTCACAGTTGATAAATAGCTGTGGATTATTGCTTAGTGCTTTCAAAGGCATTACATTTGCATAACTTTCATGGTTTGCATGCATGTGAAGTGCCCACTTTTATCGTATTTTCATCCTAAAAGCTTTTCCATTGCCAAATGAAATCCCCTACCAGCTGTTGCTTTTTGTGCAAACTGGAGGTTGTTTTTTTAGGGGGGGGTTAAGTTTTGAAATTTAAATGGACTTTTAAGGCACCCAGTATAAGCTAGAGGGTTATTTCATGCAAATAGTAGTAGGTAGTTTTCCAAGGGCCAGGCAGTTGACTTCTCACCAAGAGTTCTTGGATTTGAATCTTGGGCAAGGCGTGGGTGTTATGTTAGTTTTTTACTTTTGGTTTCCACCCTTCCGTGACATCTGCAACCCTAAACTGGAGGTAAACGAATTCTTTGAGCTGTTCAATCCACATTGGGGTAATCAAACTAGTGCAGGGTGTCCATACACAGTTTTAAACAGAAGTAAATAATATATTCAAAGTTTTGATACATAGTTAATGAATTTCTACATATGCACCCCTAGTGGGCATGTAAAATGCCTAAATGGTATTCATACTTACAACACACATCTTCCAACATTTATGAGGTAACTATTGCACCTGTAATATGTTCTTGCAAAGTCCTGATATCTGGTACAACTGTTGCATAAACTACATTATTAGTATAAATCCAGGGGAACAAGGTGTGGTTACTGTGGGGATCATGGGATTGGGCTGTCTGCCAATCCACTGATTTGGAAATGTTACATTGAAATAAATTCTGTGGAAGAAATATTCTTCTCACATTGAGAGTTTCACAAACGGAACGTGCCAATGAAGAGGAGCCCATCTTGTTGGAATATGACAACCGGCTGCCTGTCTTGCAGCTGAGGAATGGAGTAAGTAATGAGCATATTCAGGTACGCATTTGCAGAAGCTATTTTTTCAGCAGGAAGAAAGGATGCATTAGCCCACATCAGACATTGATTGTTGTACTGTCCAAAAACTGCATGCTTATGGCATGTTGTTTTTCTGATCTCCAAATGTAGTTGATTAACCACTATGATGGAATGTAGCCTGTTTTGTAAAGCAGATACTTAGCAAAAAGTCATTATCCTTGCTAGTGAGGTAAAAATGTCATTAGCAAATGTTTCACATTTTGGACAGTCCTCTGGCTGCAATTCTTGAAGAATTTGTAACTTTGTGCACTTTAGACTTTGGTATCTGTAGTTGGCATGAAGCTTATCTCGCCGATTTCCGTGGTGACTGTGTGAAAGCTGTTGGAATATTTCCCAGCATCTCATCAGAAACTGATAGTTTGTAAATGCCTCTTCCCTTTTCCACTATTCACATTTCCAAGAATTATTTAACTTCACATGAGGTAGCTTCTTTCCATATTTTGTTTCGAACTTTTGTTGAGCATTGACAAGCGATTTTGTTTCTCTGCCAGCTACGTAGCATGTGCCTTCTCTGTCACAGATGCCATCTTAATTGCACAGCTGCTAATGGCAGATGTGGTAGATAAGACACACCAGCACAGAAACTTTATGCATATATGAAATCACCTGTAACCCCCCCCCCCAAATGTGGAATCGTATTATGTAAAATGTAACATTTCACTCTAACAGTTCTGTGGGTATCACCATTGCCAGTTGTTCATAGGTCATCTGTACCTTGTTTAACAAGATGCTGATTAACAATTTCCCCCTGCGTACCAGTCTTGTGTTCAGGTCTGTTTGCTCCATGGGCTACTGGGAGAAAAAAAAAGTTGTTTTGCAACAAACATTCTATATCTCTACCAAGAATGCATTCCCTTGACATACACATCTTGATGTATCACTTATTACTACCACATTTAGGTTGAATTTTTATGACTCCTTGGCTATAATTCTACTTCTTCAGCACTTATTCCGCAGGCATTTACTGCACCCAAGCACAATCTTTTCATACTTATCTGGTAGTTTTGTTTTGGATTTTTCTGTAAATGGATTTGTATAAAATATTGATAAATGGCACCATTCTTCAGTTGAGTCGAATGCTGATTATGATGTGGTTTCTCAGGTGCTACAAGACCATTTGTGACACTGACTAGAGTGCAACACATTTGAGCTTGGTTATGATTCAACTGTGCGAGTTTCTTGGCAAAACATTTCCCAAACTAGTCAGCCAAGTGGCATTGTGGCCCTCTTCTTTAGACCCTGTGCCCTTAACAAGAAGTTTTTGATCTGTACCAGAAAATGTAAGTAGTCATTTTAGCATGGTGATCTGCCACCACACTTTCCAAACTTATGATTAATTCCGCAAGTGTGTGGAGCAAGTCCACTTGCCCTTTCTTCTTACAGAATGGGTGTAATGCTACTACTGTAGAAACCATTGTAAGCAGTGGAAAGGTTTCTTTGGCAGTACTCATCTTTCAATGTTACTGCAACAAACAATTATCAAGTTTAGAAAATGTTATTTTTAAGCATTGCAATTGTCAAAATAGTTAAATCAAAAACAGATATATATATTTTTTAAATGGTCACAATAATATAACTGTAGGCTTTGTCTTTTATTATCAGTTCCTGGTAATGGAAAATGGGTATAAGATAAAGAATAATGTTTCAACCCATTATTTGTTTTTCAAGTAATTGTAGTGGAGGTAAAGAGTGTTGTTGATGATAAACATGTACCTAAGAAAAGACTCATCATTGTACATTTAAAACAAAAATGTTTTGCTGTTTGAAAGCATGTTGGAGTGACATTAAAGAGAATTGCTCAAGACAGGGTTGAGGAGATTTCCATGCAGAAGTGGTTTAAAAATAATGCTGACTTTCCCTTGAAATGATAAAATGTATGCAAAATATTATTCTTTCTCTCTGTGTATGTTTGTGAAGAGAGAGAGAGAGAGAGAACTACAGTAGTAAGTAAATGAAAAATATTTGTGTCATGAACGCAGTGGTATAAGAATGTAGAAGATCATGATTTGAATATTTCTTTTGTAACACCAGCAATGTATTTTGCAAATATCACAAAGAACCATTTTGCACTGACATTTAAGGGATACAAATAATAATTAAAAGAAATATACTGTGTCTGAATGCCATCAAAACTGCAGAGGTCTCAATAAAAATGCATGATGATTGGAAGTCTGATTTGAATGTAGTAACCAATGAGTTTCACTAGACAATCCACATCATATATGATGAAGTAATAGAATATATAGTGTGAACAGTGGTTTCCAAATTTTGTTTTGTTTTTTTATTTAAGTGGAGGAACCTCACAATGTTTACTAGATAAAAAAGCAATAGCAGACATTTTAAAAAATTGTATCTGCAGAAATAACACCTTTGTGGAATTCAATTTGTGATTTTATTTATTTAGGCGAGAAAGTGCAATGGAAGCTGGACTAAAGAAAGCTATAGCTGTACCCATGTCCTTGGCAAAGTCTGTAAATAAAATCTGGGATGCTGCCAAAGAGTTAGCTACAGTTGCAAACTTTGGAACAAAATCTGATTTGCAGGTGAGACTCCATTTCTGATCCTTAAATATGAAAAAACATCAATTTTTTTCATTTAATTTATATTTTATATAAATTAATCACACAAAGTGAATATTAAAAAATATATTTTACTTTGTAAAAACATCTGACACATGATATTGATGTCAACTATTAAATATTCTTTGCTCGTATTCGTGCATTTTTATGTCCTATGGAGCATAACAAATGCAACAGGTAAAATGTTTTTGCTAACTTTCAAATGTCTTGTGTATGAATTATTAACATTAGTAATGGCAGAAGGGCTTGGGATATTCTGAAGACCTTCTGTAGTTGACTGGCTGGTTAGTTGTTGTGCCTCCACAGCTTGAGCTGCTCTTGTCTTGTCATTGTGCACTTCCAACATTGCAGGGACAGCTGTTCACCCAGCTCAGGAGGCGTGTAGACCTCGTCCAGACTGACCATCTGCAATGTGTTATTTCTCATTTTTAGTCTTTGCTTCTCCGCAGGATGCTCATCTGCCTCAGTTATGACTTTGCAAGAGCACTGGAGTTTTGTTCACCATTCCGTTTCCTTTATTCCACTTTTACTTTTCTTCTTTGTTATCTAGATCTTCCTGCTTGTTTGTTGTGTTCGGTGGCCCACAAGATAGAAAGGATGATGCTGGAGGCTTCGGCTTCTGGAAGCCAGGGTATAGTTGCTGCCCAGCTTCCAACACTCCTCTTTGCCTTCTGCTTTGCCCTAAATGAGTGGCTAGGAACTAACCTACTGCTACACAATGAAGTCTGTGGTCAAATGGATTCCAGGCTGCTAAAGGCTTGTTTCATATGATTGGGTGGTCATTGGAAAGTTGAGGTACTCATTGGGCACATCTTCCCTATCAACAGACTAACCACCAGAGCCATACACTGCATCCTCTGGGGCTTGTGGAGGAACCCCCTCTCTCTCTCTCTCTCTCTCTCTCTCTCTCTCTCTCTCTCTCTCTCTCTCTCTCTCTCTCTCTCTCTCTCTCTCTCTCTCTCTCTCTCTCTCTCTCTCTCTCTCTCCCCTATATTGAAAAGTAAAATGGCAGAATGCATAGGAGTGGCATTTGTGTAGAAGAGGCCTTGCATTCCTATTGGGATATCTTTGGAAGCAGTGATGTAGATTAGGATAATGTTTTGTTGTTGTTTTTTTGCTAGGCATAGTGCACTAAGGCACTTTTCATGGTTAGATAGTAAGAGAAGTGGAGCAAAGAAATCTTTTTATATGCCTATGTAAGCAAAAGTAGTGGTTGAATTGTTTTATATGCTGACACATTCATATTACAAGATGAGGCTAAACAGTCTGTTCATGCAGTGGAGCATGTCATTTATCACAAAAGTTCTAGCATAAAGAAAATGATGGTAACTCCATCAGGGCCACAGTTTTCAAAATGATGTTAGAGGAGCTGGTTTCTCCATATGTTAAAACTTCACTGATAGGTAGAAAATTAAACAGGCTTGTAGGTTGACTGACAAGTGTTTTACTGTTGCAATGATCATTTGTGCTGAAGTCACCCTGGGCATCAATAAAAGTATTACCATGTGCTCATTCCTAGATTCCTTATGGGTAACACAAAAGGGAACCCTTGTGGACTAGTGGTCAGAGGAGTTTGCTTCTGGTTAATCTACAAAAGCTGGTCCCAATCACAGGATGAAGCATGGCTGGGGCACTGGCCCTCTCCTCTCCCTGTAACGAGTGGCCAGGGATGGGTGACTGCCTATGGCCCTAGATGCTCACAGTGACTGTTAAACCCCAAAGAAAACAAAAAAATAAGACAAGATAACTTTACTGCCACCCCAAAACCATGGGAAAGGCAGCCTGTGTAAGTCACACATATTCAATGTACCTAATTCATATTATTCACACTGAATATTTGAAATCATTTAGAATGACTTAACAATCAGAGAAGCCAAATACTTACCTAAAAGCTCTTGGCCTCATTCCTGCTATACACTTCATGCACATTACTGAGAACATCCTGTTATGTAGCTGGCCTTCAAAGGTTGAAACTTTCATCTTATCCACTTATAGGGTGTTGTTTTATTATAATTCTTCAGGTCATGAAACATCGTATTTTATTTACAGGACAAAAACGTTGACTTCTGACTGCCATCTGACATGCAAAAAAGCTCATCAACACTATGTGTATACTCACTGTTACGTGAGTGTTGTCAACTTTCATTACGCCCATTTTTTATTCTTCCATCACTCCTCCTTCAGCAACTTGCCTTTAAAATTCACAATTCCAAAAAATGGTACTCAATTCTAAAACACATCCACACACCCAATAAATACTCACATCACACTTTACAATTTGCATACCCCATACTACCATGTTAACGTACAATATATACAGCACATTCATACACTCAATTAAAACCACTATCTGCATAATTACACTATTTACATTTCACGGCTGTCAAACCACTGTCAACTGTGATTTACATATTTCTCCATTTGCCTCATACATCGTAAATACCCTACAGCAAACCCTAACCTCATTCGGCCAGTCACACATAATCCCCAAGCGCTTTAAACAGATACTCTGTCGTCCTTAGGAGGTCGATGTGTCCTTCTGCTCTGCAAATACGTAAAACACAGTTGACAGTGGTTTGACTGCCATGAAATGTAAATAGTGTAATTATGTAGATAGTGATTTAATTGAGTGTATGAGTGTGTTGTATATATTGTACATTAATATGGTAGTATGGGGTATGTAAATTGTAAGGTGTGATGTATGCGAGTATTTATTGAGTGTGTGGATATGTTTTAGAATTGAGTACCATTTTTTGGAATTGTGAATTTTAAAGGCAAGTTGCTGAGGGAGGAGTGATGGAAGAATAAAAAATGGGCGTAATGAAAGTTGTGACAACACTCGCGTAACAGTGAGTATACACATAGTGTTGACGAGCTATTTTGCATGTCGGCAGAAGTCAGCGTTTTTGTCCTGTGAATAAAATATGATGTTTCATGACCTGAAGAATTATAATAAAACAACACCCTATTATAAGCGGATAAGATGAAAGTTTTAACCTTTGAAGGCCAGCTACATAACAGGATGTTCTCAGTAATGTGCATGAAGTGTATAGCAGGAATGAGGCCAAGAGCTTTTTAGGTAAGTGTTTGGCTTCTCTGATTGTTAAGTCATTAATGACTTGCACGTAAATAGTGCACTTTGTTGGTACTTATTGCCTATGAAGAAGCAAATATGATTTAGAATGACATTAACCACTTGGGCACTTTTTTTCTTAAAGAAATTTAAAACAAAATTGATATTCTTAGTATGTTACTCCCACATAACATTATTTCTGTTGTTTTAAATTGCCTAAATGAAACAATTTTAGTAAAAATGATAATAGTTTAATGAAACACACTAAATAATAAGATCAAGTCAAATTATAATAAGCTTTAGAAAAATTTGAGGGCTTCTTTCCAGGTTCTTTTTGCCTAATCCATTCACCACTAAGGCACTTTTTTTTTTTTTAGAACTACATCACTCTGTGGAAGTAATGCCACGGCACAACAGCATATGGTTGCTCTTGTCAGTGACACTCTTTAGATTGGCTTATGAGATAGAAAGGAAGATAATTTTTTTTTTTGGACTACTTTAGCAACATGCTTCCTGTGTGGAACAAATAATTTAGGGCAAAAGTGCTGTTTCACATGTGTAATACTTGCATTTTGCCCATTTGATGGTGATAAGAAGTGGAAGTACTGTTATTGCAATTTTTCCTGGGTTACAGTTGTCAATGAATTGTATATGCAAACTTGTTCACCTCACTGATGTCAAGATGTGTGCATATTGCAGTATATTTATTAATTTGTTTTCAGGTTGGGCTTCGTTGTTTGGAAACAGGTGTCTTGGGTGCATATTGGAATGTTAAAATAAATGCTGAAGGTATCAAAGATGAAAATTACAAAAATGAAGTAAGTTGTTTCTTAAGACACAAAAGAAAATATAAGAACACTTTTTTGTACATATGTAAAAAAAATTAATACAAATGGAATTATATAAAGATTTTTGATCAAACCAAGATGCAGTTTTAAAAAATGGAAATCAGCTCTTTGGAGTGCATTCAGTGTATATATTTCTTGTTTTAAATCTGTATATGTTGTATTAGAGTTATGAGCCTAAATTTGCAGATTTGTGACAAAAAAATGTAATGCAGTGGTTTACAATGTCTATTGAAAAATGCTTCAACAGTGTAAAAGTATTCAAGAAATTCTCTTCTCTGTTGTTTTCATAACTAGAAAAATCATTAATTTTGAAATTTAGATGCATAAAAAATATCCCACTGAAAGGAGCATATAATAGCCTGGGTAAAACAGATAATGCATTACTAAATGTTATACATTGAAGAGCCAAAATATTATGACCATCTGCCTAACATGAAATTGGTCCTCCATGTGCCAGCAAAACAGCTCTTACCCAGTGAGGGATGGACCCTACTAGATTTCTAAAGGTGTCTTGTGGTATCTGGTACCAACACTTTACCAGCAGATCCTTTAACTTCTGTAAGTTACCTGGTTGAGCCACCGCCGATCAGATTTGCTGTTTCAACATAAACCACAGATGCTCGATTGGATGTCTGGGAAATTCGGGGTCAATACCTGAAAGTCATGTTCCAAGAACCACTCAAACAATCCGGTCAGTGTGACATAATGCATTATGCTGCTGAAAGATGGCACTACTAGAAGTGAATACCATTGCCATGAAATGGTGTTTAGGTAGGTGGTAGATATCATAGTTTACTCCACATGAATGATGGGACCCAGGGTTTCCCAGCAGAACATTACCCAAAGCATTACACTTTCTCCACCAGCTTGTTTTCATCCCACGGTGTCGTTGATTTATACCTTTTATCCTTTCGTTTTATAGGGGTGAAAGAGTTCTGTCAAAAGGCTGAATTCCGCTTTTTGGAAGTCATCTGGGGAGTTCCTGAGATTGATGCAGAAATGCAATAATTGCAAAAAAACAAATTAGATCAGTATAAATATGAGATTGACATTATTGGTTTTATGTAAGCACATTGACTAAAATAAAATTCTTATTCGTTCCTAAAAGAAATGTTAGACAATTTTATTGGTTTTATATATGCATATATGGTGCTTAGGGTAGTTAATAAATGCTGAAAGGTTAATTATTTTTGCATATTCCTATGTGGGAAAAGTTCAGCCTTTTTCTGCCATCACCACTTTCATGCTTGGTTTTATGACATCATTGTTTACCTTTTAACCATGTTATGTTGTTGTTACTATGTTCAATCATTGTATGCTTTGTACCAGTGTTTTTTGTTTTTTATAGTTGTTTCATCAGCCATTTACACCATTTATTGTTTGTTTTATGTTTAATACCTATTTTAAAGCTATGACATGGCTCTCTTTGGACCATTGTGGCCCTTGTACCAGTAAACACCAAACAAACAACCATCCCATGGTGCATCCTGGTGCTAACACTTCCCCAGGTACATGGCCATCCACATGGTGCAACAGGAAACGAGATTCATCGAGCCAGACGATCTTCCAATAAGTTAAGTCCAGTTTTGATGCTCTCATGCCCATTTGTTGGCTCTTTTGACGGTGAACCAAGGTTAGCATGGGCACTAGGAGCGGCTGGCAAGGTTCGATGTGGTGTGTGTTGTGACACATTACTCCCATCACTAGCATTCAAGTTACCAGTGAGTTGCGCCACAATATCCCTTCTGTTGACTCGTACCATACGGAATAGCCTTCGCTCGCCTCTAGCATCAATGACCCGTGGTCGCTCCACACCTTGCTGGCAGCTCGCGGATTTGCCCTCCTCGGACCACTATTTTAAGGTACTTACCATGGCTGACCATGGTAACCCCACAAGCTTTACCATCTCAGAAATGCAATGACCCATTCGTCTGGCCAGTGTCAAACTCGTTCAAGTCCGCTGTTTTTCACATCTGAAGAACAAGAATATCACTGATTAACAGTTCAGTATCAGGTGCTATTTATACCGTATCATGACCTTCACCACACCGCTGTTTACTTGGAGTTGCTTCAATTTCCATAAAGGCGTGCTGGTCATAATATTTTGGCTCTTCGGTGCATGTTTATACTGAGATATACACTATATTGACAAAAGTCACCCGACACCCCTTCAAAAGCAAAGGAAGTGATCCACTGCTTTGTTAAAATGTGCGGTACAGCTGCAAACAGTATAAAAACAAGCCTGCAGCTGACCGCGATCATATTGCACTGTGAGGCTGAGTGAAAATGTTGCAGCGGGAGAGAACTGACTTTGAGAAAGGAAAGATTGTTGGGTGTTGTATTAGCGGGTTGTCCATAAGAGAAACCAAGAGGCGTTTAAACATACTCAAGTCAACTGTTTTGGATGTACTGAATAAGTGGAAGACGCGTGGCATGCCTGAAGCAGCAAAACGTACCGGCAGGACAAAAAAAAAATTGGTGATAGAGGACGTCGAAACCTCAAGAGAGTTGTTACAGCTAATCGACAGAGTACTGCACAAGACCTCAGTGTACAGGTGAGTAAAAATGCTGGAACCTCAGTATGTGCATGTACCATTCACAGAGAACTTCATTCCATGGTTTACCGTGGTCGTGCAGCTCCTCATAAGCCTTTCCTCTCCAATCGGAATGCTACTTGTCATTTAGCATGGTGTAAAGAACATTTATCGTGGACCGTAGATCAATGGAAACGGGTTCTATGGACTGATGAATGCAGGTACATGATCCATTAGTCTGATGGCTGTGTGTGGGTACAGCGGCAGGCAGGGAAACGCTATTTACCACAGTGTACTGTTCCTACGGTCAAGTTTGGAGCTGGCAGTGTACTCGTGTAGGGGTGTTTTTCGTGGTATGGTCCTGGCCCATTGGTTATCGTGGACAAACCTGTTAACCAGCACGTCTACCTCTATATTCTGGGCAATTATGCCCTACCAACTCTGTGGCAGTACTATGGAACTGAGCCTTGTTGGTACCAGCAGGATAATGCGCTGAGCCATAAAGCGAGGACTGTTACAGCATGGTTTGACGATAATTCCGTATTGTGTGTGGAATGGCCAGCACAGATCTCTGATCTGAATACCATAGATCACCTATGTGATGAATTAGAGTGCCACATAAGAATTTTGGAACCAAGGCCTACTACTAAGCAACAGTTAGCTGCAGCATTATGTACTGAATGAAAATGCATACCTATCACTGTGTTCCAAAACCTTGTCGAAAGCATATCTCGAAGGGTCAGTGCATGCTTTTTAAGGCCAAAGTGGACCAACACCGTACTAATGTATGTCAATAAATGCTATATTATGTTTCTCTTCTGGGTGTCTGGTGACTTTTGTCAATATAGTGTATATCAGTTCTCAGAAGTTATTGTTTGAAAAATTTTGCATTGGTATGCAGCTAACGAAGGTCACAGACCCAAAACCTTCGTATAAGGTTCCATCTTTCATAAAAGGATTTTTTCCCTCATACCAGGCTATGAAGGCCCACAGATGCTACCACCAGATTACTTTGCCTGGGATGCATAAAGTTGGGGTGGAAGAGGCCAGGCAAGCATGCCAGTCATGCATTCACTGAGCCCAGCTTAGAAAAAATATCTGAAGTCCATGCTCAAACCACTCAGCAGCTTAAAAGAAATGCAATTTCAGTTGAAAAGTAAAAACTTCTTTTTGTAGCAACAGCAAAATTATTAATGGAAATCACATTGATTTTCTTCTGGAAACTCTGAAAGAGAAAGAGTTAGCATATACAGTAATAACTATTAAAACAGGAACAGGTTACAAGGTACCAAAAAATTATTTGTGTTACATTACAGGTATTCATGGATTGAAAATTCTTTCCTCTTCTCACTGAACAAAAACAGGGTATCTGTAAAGTCCTTTCTTAATTTAAAAATGATGGGAAGAACATGCATGTGTTAGTAGAAACGGGAAATTTAATGTAATTCATTAGGGAACGGATATTTACGTAAATATTTTGACGTAAAAACACATTTTCGAAAGTTTGGTATGTAAAATACATATTTTCCAAAATTCCATAATAAATGCATAAATTTGCATGCTTTTTATATTTTTAGTGTAAATAAACCCAAAGTAAAAAAAAAAAAAAAAAAAGGAATAGGATTGTAACTAGTGGATGGAATCTATGTCCCCATAAGGACTTCTTCATCAGTGCCACCACATTGGTGAATGATGTCTTCTCTTTCCTCTCAGAGAAGCAAAATCAGAAGTTCTCCCATATCGGTGAAGTCTTAGGTAACAAATGGATGGGTCTCAAAGTCCAACATATAGAGTATATATGTATATGCCATTTGCATTATAGTCGTTGATGAGATTCTGTTGAGTTTCTGCTGCCAGCCTGTTCTTCTTTGTACGATATTATTCTGCTCCTAAATAAAGTGTGGTTGCAAAGTGTGCTGTATTAATTATTTCTGAGAGCTGTGTAACTGTGCCAAATAAATTTGTGTGTTGAGTTTTAATTAATGTTCTGCCTCCTCTTTGTGAGTAAGAAAGGATGCTTGGAATCCAAAGCCCAAGAAAAGCAACAAAAATGTAACAGCGTGCTAACAAGAAACTGAGGAGGATGTAGCGTTGTCGTCCACAAGGAAAGTAGAGGCCAAACGCAAAGCAAAGCATTTTGCAAAGTTTGCAGTTTTACTTCTTATTTCTCACACCTATTTGCAGTGTCTGTAGATTGCATGGTTTCCAAATGACGATTTGCTAGTGATTTGGTCTGCCCCATATCTTTCCTTCAGTTGTCTCATTCATTTGTCACAATAAGCATAGATTTGCAATAGAAGATCTACAACTGACATTTGTTATCCACTGCAACTCCAAAGAACATTTTCCACCAGTTGCATAGCTGTGGTTAGTAAGTTGAGTACCAACATTATTTCTTTTATCACAGAAAATAACTCATTTTGAACATTATTGTTAAAGAAAATGTATTTTAGTTTTTTGCAAATATTTATCTTTTTAGCAAATATTTTTGAAATCATTAGCACATAAAAAAAATTATATTTTTTGCTTTTTATCACCTAAAAATCTGTTTAGATCACTCAGCTGTTATGTTCCACTTTTCTTCACTTTAGGTTCTAGAAGAAATTGAACAATACAGAATCATTGCTGAGAAAAACTGCTTAGAAGCACTTAAGATACTACAAGATAGAAGAGCTTAAAATGATTTCATTACCATCAGCTCCAAACAATCAAGTTGTCCATTTTCCACTACAAGAACGAGTTACTGTCTGAAACTCTGAGATTATAACATTTGCAGGCAGCTTGTGACATCTAATTATGCAATACCTTAATGCATTTTTATAGTTTTATTTACATGAGTAAACCTGAAAAGAAAATGTACTTAATTTATGACACCATGTGTTGTATTGCATGTCACTTCTTTAAATATAAAACTTTAATATATTTTATTTTAAGGGGAAATAAGAATATTTTCTTAAATATTTGTTAATTATTATTACAAAATATATTTATTTTTTCTAAAGTTTCTATTCTTGCCTTTTTTTCTTTGTTATGATGGTGTTTGTGAATAGCAACATTAGTTATGAAACATGTAAATTATTGAGTGTTTTTGGCACCTCTATCAATTTTTATCAGGTGTGAACCAAAGAAGTTTATAAGTAAGAAAGATTTAAATCACTCTTGGAATGAAATTCTGTGTGCATAATTTGGAAAAACAATCTTTTATTTTCCCATTTATCTTCCATTAGATGAAATATGTTGTTTCTCAGTGATTTCATGGAAATACTCATAACATTGTACAAAATATAAAAAAATTTTGAACCCAGATAGCAAAAAAGTGCAGGATTACAAATTGGGTTTCCATCACCTCACAATTTTAATTGTCAGTCTCCCATTTTCCATGAGAAAGTGTGTTGTACTTATTGTAAATTAATCAAAGTACAATATTGAGAGAGACTTCTGGCAGCAAATTTAGAATTTCGGTTGTTTATATGTCCTCTTCAGTTGGTAGGTTATATTTATCATAACACATCTTTGCTGGAAGGCCAAATTATATAGAATATTTATTTTATTTTCATTAATAATATGGGTGCATTTGGCTTATATTTTCCATTTGCTTTGCACTTAACATTTTAAGAACAAGTAAAATGCAATTTGATGTTTTTATAAGATACACATGTGTCCAGTCTAAGTGATTTAGCAGTTATTACCTATAAACTACTGTTTCACTAACATTGTAAGTGTAAAATATTTAATATACAATGCTGTATGAAGTTGTCTCATTAGTTTTGTCCACATTTTACATATTGTTTTCAAACTGAAAGCACAATAGTATCAAATCCATGTATATTTGCCCTCAATTTGTGTAACTTTTAACAAAATCTTCAGTTCTGTATTTATAAAATAATATTTAGTTTTGAATCTAAGGAGGTAGAGAGCCATTTTGACAGCCTCAAAGCCAGCAACATTTCCAGCCAAATGAAGGTGTAACCTTAAAAACAAATGGCAGTCCAATGTTGCAAAGTCTGGCAGTTGCTATTCAAGTGATATAATATTGTACTCTTCTTAATGAAACAAAATATGTCAATAGACTTAAAACAGAACCTTTTTCTTAAAAAAAAAAAAATCAGTACTCAAATGTTCATATTATTGTCACATTCAGTTATATTACTTTCTGACTTCAAAATAAGCTTTAAGTCAGGTCCCACTGAATTTATCTTCATGGAGTGCAGTGATGAGATAGAATCATTCTCTAGGCTGCAATATTGCTGAATTTTTGGGATTAATCTGTTTTGCCAATACCAGTGAAGTTAAAAAGTACCCAGTAACTGTTCAATCCAAAATCAGGATTTGCTAATTGCTAGCAACAATCCATAGCATATGTGTATGTGGAACCCTTTTTAAAGTTGTCACCTTTTCCCATTGATTTTCAGTGATGTTTTATAATAACTTCAGTGAGTTGCTGTGGAAGTTCTGAAACTGTTAAAAGTAGGATTAAAAAGGTTTTGTTGAATTCATCAGGGTGGCCTGACAGTCATGGTTCGTACGCGTCCTGGAAATCCTGGAAAAGTCTTGGAAATGTCCTAAAATTCTGCTACATGTCCTGGAATTTTATCCATTCCAGTCTTTTTTGTCCCTGTGTGATGTTTGTAGTTGAAGATTTTTCTACTGACATAACTTATGTCTGACAAATCCCCCCCATCCTCTGCAAAATGGGGGAGGCTGGGTTTTTTTTTTTTTTTTTTGTCTGTTAGGAAAACGGAAGCTGCGTTATTAGTAGCATCTTTTGCCGTCGTGTTTATGTTATCACTTTGTCTGACCGGGAAAACCATATCTCTGCAATTATTAGTTCGATTTGTAAAATTATTTTTGTATTGGGAAGCTTAAAACGTGAAAATGATAATCCATTTGTTCCGTTTTTTTGTTTTTTTTTTTTTTTTTTTTTGCGATTCACTCGCCGTAGAAATGTCGTATCGAATTTAAAATTAATTTTATTTCATACATTTGCTTCTACATATCCAATTAAAAAAATTCTTCCTTTCGACGACATTTATATCGAAGACTATTTTAGTTGCAGTCCCATTTTCAAATAATGCATACATTTTCCGCTAGGGGCACAACGGTAAATCGCGATTTTCCCAGTATCTCCGCTTCTAAAAGTCTGATTTGAAAAATTATTCCTGCGTTGGATACAGCTCTTGAGGGGAAATGTTTTGTATATAATTTCTCATTTTTGGTAAAGAATAGTTTGGCCGCCGGGGGCGTAAGTGTTTATTTTTGCTTCTGATGTATTTGCAATAAAATCTGAGCTCGAAACTCAATTGAAAAAATTCCTCCGTGGACCGATACCATTCACCTCCAAAAACATTTTGAGAATACCTCCTGCTTAAATAGTGCATAATTTTTCCACCAGGGGCATACATGTATATTTTATTTTTGTCCATATCTGTTTCTAGGAGTACGATTTGAAAAATTCTTTCTTTGTTGAACATTTTCGGTGCAAAATGTTTCTCATATGATTTCAAATATTTCTTAACACACAAGTGCGCCACTAGAGGGCGTAAGTTTCCGTTTGCAGCAATATCTATGGGACTAATAATTTTCCGCCAGGGGCGTAACAGTAATTCGCGATTTTCCCAATATCTCCACTTCTAAAAGTCCGATTTGAAAAATTCTTCCTGCGTTGAATACAGCTCTTGAGAGGAAATGTTTTTCATATAATTTCTCATTTTTGGTAAAGAATGGTTTGGTCGCCAGGGAGTGTAAGTTTATTTTTGCTTCTGATGTACATTGTATTTGCAATAAAATCTGAGCTCAAAACTTGATGGAAAAAATTCCTCCATGGACTGATGCCGCTCACCACCTCCAAAACCTTTTTCAGAATACCTCCTGCTTAAATAGTGCATAATTTTTCCACCAGGGGGCGTACACGTATATCTCATTTTTCCCTTTATCTCTGTTTCTAGGAGTATGATTTGAAAAATTCTTTCTTTGTTGGAGAACATTTTCGGTGCAAAATGTTTCTTGTATAATTTCAAGTATTTCTTAATGCACAAGTGCACCACTAGAGGGCGTAAATTCACATTTCCGTTTGCAGCAATATCTACGGGACTAATAACCCAATGGGAAAATATTCTTTTTCGGCCAGATACTACTAACTATGAAAACTCCTTGTGTGTATTTTCTTCCAAAAATAATGCACAATTTCGCCGCTAGGAGGCACAAATATTTAATCTATTTTTTTTTTCAATATCTGTACTTTTAAATGTCCGATTTAAAAAATTCTTTTAACAACAGATACCATTTACCTTATGGAACACTTTAGGTTTGTATTTGAGGAGGTTTGTGGTTCACAATTCTGGTGCTGGGTCGTGTTGTGCACTTCCGTTTGCAGCCTACCTCTGCCTCTAAAAACTCTATTGAGAAATTTCTTTTTTTACTGTATGCCATTCTCTATAATAAAGATTTTCAACTTTTCCATTGTGAAAAATTCTTCAGCTAAAAGGCATACAGTTATATCATGTTTCCTTCTCTATCTCTTCTTTTAATTGTTTGATTTAAAAATCTTTTTGTCTCTAATACCTTCCTTCTGCTATGCGAAACTTTTTTTGCACCATTTGTTAATTTTCGTAACATACTTTTTAGCCACTGGTAGAAGTAGCTGATTTTTTGGGGGGGTTATTTTGACCTTTACTGAAATTTGCTAATGAATGCTGTATATAAAAATTTGCCATAAAATTAGATTGCTTTGTAACATCAGAAACTTAAATCTAGTTGTTTCTTAGTATTTTCTGAGCAAACTAATCACTTTGCATCTTCTATAATTAGTTTTCTAATCATGCCCAGTTAAATTGCCTTGATCACTAATAAATGCAGTTGTACACAGCCCTGGTATTTAAGGTTTTCCCATTATTCTCTTTCATTTCATGTTGAAAATTTTTGTGCATACTTTGTTTGCTGGTGAGTACAAATTTAAAACATAGCTACATCATAAATATTATGTTGAAAATTCCTTCCCTAAATAAAATGTAACACAAATACTTGCTCCCATGATTATGTGTTTAAGAAATAGCAATCCCTTTGGTCCTTTGAAAAAGTTCCAAATATTTCACCTTTCCTTACCCTTAAATTTTCAATGTAAACATTATTTCAAAATAATTAAATATAAATAGTATTTTATGTATTGTTTGTGTGGTATATGAAAGCATTTTAAAAGTAAGAGCCTTTGGATCGTATGTCCTGGGGAAAAATCCAAGAGTCCTGGAAATTTTGTTATTGAAAAAGCATATGAACCATGGACAAGTGCATCATTGATTGTGTTGCAGCCACCAGACCTAAACTTCTGGAAACAATGACAGCACTTATTCATATTAAGAGCTCCATACATGGCAGGGTTTTGGGGGGATGTCATTTTATTAACATATTTGCTTTGCTACCTTTCTTAAACTCATAAAGCAGAATATATGTAAAGTATTCCTTTAAAGTCTCCATGTTGTTTTGAGGGTTATGTGAATTGCAACACTCTTTTACTGACAAAAAGTTGTATTGAACATGTTATGCCAAAACATTTTATGCTCACATGTTAAAATATGTGGCCTACCATTCTTCAGTAGTTAACAATTGTTTCGGTTCCCCTAAAACCTGCAAGTGTAAAAAAATTTTTGAAAAAAAAAGAGACTACTTAGTATAGGAATCCTTGCAAATGCATACCTTTATACCTTTTGTGGTTTGACAAGTGAAGATCTTATTTTGAAGTCAGAGTCTTGCTGCAAAAATGGATAAAAAGCCTACCAATACTAACATAGTTCTGAATTCACACCATCCCTCCTGCATTAAATTCAATATGGCTATACGATTCCTGGAAACCAATAGAGGCTCCGGATTCTTCAGAAACTCCATAAAGGAGAATTGAAAATTACACTTGTAGGAAATAATTATTATTCAAGTTAAATAAAATAAAAAAAATAAAAAAATAAAAAAAAAACAGCTAACCAGGAAAGTCACTTATCATAAAGGGTTATTTGAAAAACTTCAGAAAATCGGCAGAAAATTCCATGTTCGACTTGCTCCATGCCTAAACAAAATTAAAAAATATTATTTCCTCCCATAAAACAAAAAGAAAGCTATGTCCTGCTACAAGAAGGAGTGGTCTACAGTGTGGACTGCAGTTGTGGGGGATGTACATAGGAAAAACTGGGGACATAAAGCCACAATAAGAAATGTTAGTAGCAAAACAGGACTTGACAGACACATTCAAAATGCTGGACATATAAATTTCATCACATCAGCAGCACTTTTTGAAAATGAAATTGAAAGATAATGAAAGAGGAGCCATAATTAAACAGAAAATCTGGGTATTACCACATGAGTGGTAACACCTACTCTCTTGAATCAATCATGATTATGGTTGGTGTGCAACCCAAAAATTTGATGAAAAAAAAAATCATCCTAGTAACCAGTTAAATTTAACAAAAATGCTGCATTTAGATTAATGATTCACTGTTGCTTTTTGGGGGTAGGGATAGCAATCACCATAAGCAATTCTAAGTGCTATACATAGTAATTGCCTGTCTCTAATTTAAGACCACTGATTCCAGGGAAGAGAGAGCCACACTGTAAGACGAACACTCCACCTGCGCCCCAAAGCCTACACCTCGGACCATTTGGGCACTGAGGTGGCACACTTTTGCATAAACCAACACTACTATATATCCATGCACACACTGTGAAACATGGATTTACATCTCAATTACATCTCAGAAATGGACATTACTTATTTGACAAACTCATGTATGCACTTTTGTTCATCTTTTATTTTTACTAAATGAAAAAGCATCTCGGACATATACTAAAGTTCAAAATAGGTGTTTAACCGTAAACCTTAATGAGATGATTTTTTGCTAGTCTTTGTGTGTGTGTGTTATGAAAAAAGCTGCAGATATAAAAATTGAAATGATCAATGTATATAATGTAATTGAGAAAGGATGTTTAGTGATTGTATAAAACTCAGGGGTCCAGACTTGCAAATACAGCTTAGTGGCTGGCCTCATAGAAAATCCTTTTCAAGGCAGCATCTGCATTTATGTAAGGTAATTTATTTTACTGTGCCATGTAAAGCAAGTAACAAGCAAAGAAAAACCAGAATTTGTGAAATAAAAAGATGGAACCATGTTTAAATCTTCAGAAAACTGAAATAGAAAGGAATACTCACAACATGTGTTAGTCAGATTCAAATAAAAACATATACCAGGTATATTTGGAAAGTAAGTGCCATTTGGCTATTAAAGTGAAATGAGAATGCATTTGCAAAAATGTGTTTTTTGTCAGATTTGCCTTATCTTAAACTACTTTTCTACATAGTTTCGCCATTATTGAGGCATTTATCGTAACAGAGCACCATTTTTTGTATCCTCTCATCATAGAATGAGGCCACTTGTGAAGACATCCACTTCTGCACTGTTTCTTTGACTTCTTCATTGCCAAAGAAACACCCACCATCAAAGAACTTCTTCAGATGCAAGAACAGGCGATAGTTACTTGGCACTATGCCAGGGTTGTAGGGGGTTGATCCCTTTGTTTCAGAAATGTAAGGTTGAGCATTGTCATGAAGCAAGACAACATCTCGAGTAAGCATGCCACACGTTTTGTTCTGGATTGCATGACAGTTTCTCTAGGGTCTCATAATAGGCTGATGAGTTTTACTCCTCTGCCGTTAGGCAAGAATTCAACAGGCAAATCTCTTTGCCTGTCGCAAAAAAAAAGAAAAAAAAACTGTGCACATGATCTTGTGGCTTGAAATTGTCTGCTTGAATTTCTTCCTTTCCAGTGATGAGGTGTGCCGCCACTCCATAGACTACTTCTTCGATTCCAGAGTCATGTGGGACACCCATGTCGCATCACCTATGACGATATGGCTCCAGAACCCATCCATCACCTTGCTCACTGTATTGCACGAGAAAGGTCAATGTACTGCCAGCCCACTTGCTTTTGTGATCCTCGGAGATCATCTTTGGCACCCAGCATGCACACAATTTCCGAAACTCTAATCTATCTGTCACAATTTTGTAGAGAACGGCCCTTAAAATTTGCAGCAAATGCAAAGAAAGTACTGAAATTGTGAAATGTCTGTCCTCACGAACTTTTGCCTCAACAGCATGCACCAAATCATCGGTGACCACAGATGGCTGGCTGCTCCGCTCTTCATCATGAACATTCTCACAACCATCGTTGAACTGTCTGACCCATTTCCTCACCATTCCATCGTTCATGGCAGTTTGTCTGTAGACTCACAAATCTGACAATGAGTGTCTGCTGGTTTCACATTTCTTGCATTCAAAAATTGAATTATGGACCTTATCTCACAGTTGGCAGGCCACTTGATTTTTTTAAACATGTTAAACGCTCGGAACAACACACAAAACAAGATCTGATGTTCTCATAATAGCATCCATGGCGTGCCAACAAATGATGAAGGCAGCGCTGCAGAAAAAGTATTCGCAAACAGTACTTAGTTTCTGAATATGCCTTGTAAACATATTACCAAACTCTGGTGGTCTCTTCTAAGCTGTACACAACACCCCATTCTTAAAAGCATACAACTTTACAGTAATTTAAAAATTATTTTAACAATAAAAATGTTAGCGATAAAACCCTTCCAAATTTAAAATTAAAAAGCCAAAAGTTCCACACTATTTGGTCATACTTCCATTACTGTAAAACTTCATAACTTTTGTACATAACTGCTCATTGATACAAAGTTTTAGTGTAATGGAAGTACGATCATGTGGTTTGGAGAACTTTGGGTTCGTAATTTTAACTTTGGAAAGGTTTTTAAGGCTAATATTTTTATTGTTCAAAGGATTTTTAAAAATGAGGGCGTTGTATAGCCTGGAAGACCATCCGAATTTTGTACATGTTTTTATCTGTATAAGTTTCATTTGACCTAACTTATGCCAGTTATATATGTAATTAGCATGTATTCATTATATTTGTACCAATTATGCCGGGAATAAGTGACAAAAAAAAGACAGCCTGAAGAAGAGTTTTCTCCAAAAATTTGCAATTTAAATTAAAAAATTTCCTAGTAAAATTTCCATAATAGTTGTTTTTGATTAGTAATTAAATAATTAGTTAAAATTTATCCATAGAAAGAACAGTTTTCAACTGTAAAATAGTGACTTATTGTTTCATATGAAATCGTGGAATTGTTTTGAAGCTTACTTCTGTTAATGAAATGTTGTTATAGACTGAAATAGCAAGATTTCAATAAGATGTATATTTTTCCTTTTTCTGAATTTGCCATTGTTGGCAACCTTTGTAAAAAATGTGAGGCACATTCTACAACCTGTGCCAGAGCTGACTAACCCGAAAGTGCTTGTCACTTATTTCTAGAGACCAATCATACATTAAAATGGTGCTAATAATAATAATTTTTTAATTGTAGATCTGGATAAATCCAAAAGGAAGCTGAATGAAGATGTGAGATTCCTCCTGAAAGTCTACCATGAAGGTGGTCATATTAATTTAATGGGCAGAGATCATTTCTATGTTTATACTGTATTAGGTATGTACCTAAAGGAGATTTAATCCACCAGGGCCTTTTCCAGATCATGGTGAGATGATGAGATTCATATGCCAAAATGTAGGAACAATATTGCCACTACTTTGAGTCTTGCAGATTACAAACTGCTCAGAATATTGATTTTCATGTTTCTAACACACAAAAATGCGGTGCAGTGCAATGCCAAAAAAAAAAAAAAAAAAAAAAAATCTCTATTCCGAGCACTATATGTGCTTTGAAAGCAGCGCACCACCTTATCTTCTAAAAATAAAATGAATCATTTTGCTGTCAAAAACTCAAAATATGGTTTAATATCTTAATTAATGTGTTATGCTGTCATGGAAACCTTAAGATAGTCTTTCACAATCATATTTGCCATCCATCATTCCAGTTCCATGTTTATTGTTTAATCTGCATTCACTCTTATCAGATTTTTTTCTCATTATTTTCAAATTTTAGGGGCCTCTAAGCTAGGCATAGTTTAGGACCTCAGGTGATCCAAGTCTAGCTGTGTATAGGCTACACATTTATCTAACTTAAGAATTTTGATGTACTTTTAGCTTTTTTCCTTTTTTTTTTTTTTTTTTTTTTTGTTTGTTTGTTTTAACAAATGCTGGAGTCATGAAGTGATTAAAAAAAATAAGTGTAGGTAGAATAAAAATTCTGTCTCACATTTGTGGAGATCAGGAAAATAATTTTGTAATGTTCATGATCTGTATTTTATATAAGATAGTTTATTTTCCTTTGCCATGTTTGGTTCAGTTAAAAAAGTAGTAAACGTAGAATAAAACCAGATTTTGTGAAATACCAGGATGGAATCCTGTAGAAAGCCTGATGAAACTGAATGTAGAAAGGATAATCATAATGGGTATCAGTTAGAAAGATCTGTTTGAGAATGCTGGAATAAATGACATTCTTAGACAAAAACTTCAAGTTAACCATAGAAAGGAGAGTTTTCAACTATGAATTAATATCTCTTGCATTGAATGTAATGTGAAAGAGAAACAAACTGGAAAGTGCTGCAGTTAATCTTATAGTTCATAGAAAAAAAAGTAGGGATTAGACATATCAAACAAAACAATAATAGTTATTATTTTGCTTTAAATAGCATCACAAAATCAGTTAAGAGTTGTTAAAGTTTTCAATTTGTAGTTCTCGTAGTGGGAGATTTATTAATAAAGGGAGAAAAAAATATTGTTCATGACTAAAGCCTTCGTGAACAAATATCTGAATAAGGAAATCAATTAGACCTGTACAGCTCTAATTAAGCTAAATTTACCTACCAGCATTGTGCTTACTAATACAGGTGATTTTTCAAAAATATTTTTCAATGTTTTTGGTAAAATTTTTTACCTAGATTTTATATATGTTCTATTTACTTTTCAGTGCAATAACTGTGTGATGCAAAATGTGTAATTATGTTTTAAAGATCAAAAAACTGTTGTAGACATTTTTAGTGGCCACAATTTGCATAGAAAATCTTTCATACTAATTAAATGAAAGTTTAACAGCAAAAGCAGCTGACAGAACCATCATGTGAAAGTCCTGCCAGTTACACTCTAGCATGCAATTCATAACTCACAGTAGGACAATTGTAGAGACTATATTAATATAATAGCTGTTACCAAGGTATACTCATGTCACTTGGATGGTTTAATTTCACTGGCAATTTCAATTTAAACATTTTATATGTGTGAAAGGCATTTCTAATGACTAGTCAAGTCATCATTGGTCAATTTGATTAAATTTAAGCAACAGTTTCAGTTGGGACAAAAATCCCCAGAATTTCAGGTATTCACTCTTTGGCACCCAAAGGCAAAAGTAGATACATTTAATTATACTTTTTATACTCTCACTAATTGTCAAGATAGATAAGGTAAAAGAAATAAAAAAAGGTTCCAACATAGTAGTGCTTCACTGATGATTCTAATCAGCATAACGTTTTCCAGTTCTGATTGATACACATATCTTGGTGCCAGTGCCATTTCAACTTGGAATAGGCATGAGATCCACTTTATTTTAATTCCATGTCTGTTGAGCTTCATAATGTATAATTGCATTTCAAGTGTTGACTCATAGAAGTGAAAAAAATGTATGGTAGATGTGTTTTTGAGTACATTTCCAATCTCAAATAATATTGATTTTATTGTTAAAGTCTGTTTCATCACAAAATCGAAATCTTCATATGATTAATTTCTCTGCACTCATATTGTTTGTAAAACGAGTATAATGGAAGTATGTAAATTGTTCAAAAAAGGAATTCACGATATTCATATGTTTCAAGTAATTGCTGGGTAATATGAATCAGATTCTGTAGTAAATGTTTTTATGATGGACATCTGTAGCTAATAAATATATAGCTATTGTAGCAGGCTATCCATAATTGCCTGCTGGTTGTACAGGGGCTATGAAAGGCAGCTATGACCTACTCAGTTTATATACTTGTATTAATTGGTTTTAAAAATTTATAAAGCATAATTGACTTTAAAAAACAATTTTTAAATGTCAACATATGAAACCAAACTAATTTTGCTTTATTAGCATTTTAACAAATGAAATGAAATAAAACTAAACTGGTTTACTTTTTAGAAATACACCGAGTGGCCACTTTATTATGATCACCCCCTCAGTACTTCGTTGGGCCACCTTTTGCCTTTAATACTGTGTCGATTCTTCATGGCATAAACTCCACGAGATGTTGATAGGTGATTTGTGGAATCTGAGACCATGCTTGATGAATAGCACTTTCCAGGAGTGCGAGATTGCAGGGTTGTGGAACCAGCTGTCTGATGGCTCGTTCAACTTCATCTCACAAATTCTCATTGGGGTTGAGATCTGGAGAATGTGGGGGCCACCTAAGCAAAGTAAACTTACCGGCATGTTCCTGAAACCAATCCTGTACAATACGAGCACTATGGCAGGACGCATTATCTTGTTGAAAGTAGCCATCGCCATTGGGATAAACCATCCACATGACAGGATGCACTTGGTCCGCAACGATGTTTAGATATGATGTGCCAGTCAGACGTTGATCAACACGAATTAAAGGGCCCAAAGCATGCCAGGAAAACATTCCTCAAACCATAGCGTTGCCTCCACCAGCTTGAAGGGTTGTAGCAATGCATTTGGAGTCCATGCTTTCGTGCTGTTTCCGCCAAATTCTCACTCGGCCATCGGCATGGTGCAACTGAAAATGTGATTCATTGGAGCACATAGTTTGTTTCCAATTATCGACTGTCCAATCCTTGTGCTCCTGTGAGAACTGGAGACGTTTTCTCTTGTTAACTGCAGACAGCAAAGGTGTTCGAACAGGCCTTCGGCTGCGATATCCCATCCGATGCAGTGTACGGCAAACAATGCATGCAGAGATCATTTGAGGGGATCCTTGATTAAGATGGTCTGTAATTTGCTGCACTGTTGCCCTTCTGTTGTCTGTTACCAGTCTGGATCCTCTCCGTTCCGCCCGAGCAGTCACTAGTCGATGACGACCACACGTTGCACGTAGAGATCCAGTTTTTTTGGCTGACAGTTCAGTCTTTAAACACTTTAATAACAGCTGCTCTGGAACATTTTATGAATGTGGCGGTTCCGATGATACTCGCTCCATGGCTCAGAGCTCCTACAATCATCCCACTATGAAAGTCCGTCAAATCGCATTTTTTACCCATCTCGTCACCCAAAAATCACTTCTACTACTGTCACAAGCACTAAGCTTTCCCTTTTTATACTAGCCTCGCCCTCTGGCAGCAACAGCATGCAGCCATTTCCTTAAAACTGTCAGGTGGTCATAATAAAGTGGCTACTCAGTGTATATTTTATTAAAAGCTTTGCCACAAAATTAATGTTGCTCTTATAATGCCTGTATGTTCACTTTTTAAAAAGGAGAAAATGCTTTTGTTTGTGGAACGGCAAAGTTATTCATTTTCAATGAAATTCGTTGCTTGATCAGAAGAAGTATTGAGATTGAAGTAGTGGTTATCCTCCAAAGCTTGAACCATGATGCAACATTTCCCTGTATCTTGTTACACCTCTTCTAGGAATATATTTACAAAGTCATTCTCTGAATTTATTTTACCAACTTTTAAGGGTCATATTTAAATTGCCTATTTTAATTTACATTAAGTCACCCAGGGTGCCTGTACCGTTCTACATTTCCATGATTTAGTGAAACTACTACTTATGTCCTGACTTTTTGTTTTTTGAAGATGGTTCTATAATTTTTTAGTGTTTTAATTTTTGCCTGTTCCTTTTGTTTTGGCATAATTGCAACTTCTGTCATTCTTTTCTCGGGTACTGTATTTCTCAAGTATCCTTTTAGTTTACAAAAGTATCATTTTAAATGTTGCCATGATCAGTTGTATTTTAAAAATTGAAAACTGAAGTGTAGATAATCAATGAGAACTGAAATAAGTCTTTGCAAATAAACCCCATAACAGAAATTCTGCATTTCTGATTTTGAACCACTTCTGGAAGCTGAAAGATGCATCGAATTGTTCACATGGATCTGGAATAAGGCACAGGAAAAAAAAATCAAAAGCTTTTTGTCCTTACTTGTTGTTTCAGTTCAGTGGTGACTTTGTCAGAAGTGATTGTAAATAAATATTTCACCTGTAGAACAATTATCTTTGGTATTATCAGATTTCACTGCATATGTAGGTGACCTTGAATAGCAAAGGTGTATGAAAATTTGTTTCATGAAAGTGCTGTAGCAAGTTTTTATTATGAGAATTGACGTGCGAGACAGTTTGATTTCAAAGTAATAACTGATGTTATTACTCAAACTGAAAAATGTTTTCCATAGTTAATGTGGAAGCAGTGCATGCTAAAAGTTGAGTCATAATGACAGTATTTTGGAGCATTCATAAATTATTGAGTAATGTAGTTCAGGATTGAATTTCATCTTGCCTGCACTGCTTAAACAATAACAAAACGTGTTGATACATACATACATATCACTAAATTGTTCTCTGAGAGTCAGGGGTTAGAAAGAGAGTTCATCTCCAAAATTCTTAGAGAGTTCATCTCCCAAATTCTTAAAGAGAGTTCATCTCCCAAATTAACGTTTAAAACGATGGAACTAGATTTTACTTACTGTTGATGTTATAAATGTACACCGTTCAAGCTTCACTGACGTCCAGCACACATCTCACACAAGACATTTTGTACTTCATACTGAGTCCTTTTCTCATGCAGACATTCCTGAATCTGGTCCTCCCGTTATTTCCTTGGCCTTCCTCTACTTTTTTTTCCTGCCACTTGGGCTAAATAAATTCTCTTAGTAAGCATCTGATCATTCATTCTTTCAACATGATCAAACCACCTAAGAATAATTGTCTCCACCGTACTAACAACATTTTGCCTCACATGATCACAGTGTGTCTTTCCACAAACCTCCTGTAAGTAAAGCATCTCTGTGACACACAAACAACTCTTGTCTCTTCTGCGGTATCTGAATTTCACTGCCATACATCAGAGTAAGAACAATTACACTTGCATATACAGCCATTCGGGACTTTCTTGAGAACCCATCGTTCCTGTGAAATTCTTCTGAAGCAGCTATGACTTTCAAAAAGAATTCTCACTCTGCCTACTAATTTGTTTTCTCTGTCAAACCTGCTTCCTAAATGTACAAATTCATTCGCATGGTGCCATCGAGTGAGGAACTGTTTGCATTTCGTACAAACAGTTCCTTGCTCAAAAACCATAACTTTGGTTTTTCCCTTATTCATGCTCATTTTGAATTTCATACAAACTTCGTACATCTGGTACAACATACACTGCAGCTCACTTTTGGTCTCTACTAACAGAACTGTGTCATCAGCATACAGTAATTTGCACATATCGATATTTCCAAGATATAAGCCAGTATTGTCCATTTTAGAATCAGACATCCCTAAATATATTAGACAGCCATGGTGACATTATACAACCTTGTCTGACTCCTGCTCCAATAGAAAACCACACTATTAAGCAGATTGCCAGTTATACCATATTTATTCAATACTTTCCACTGAAGTATCCTGTTTACTTGGTCATTAGCCTTCTCTGAAAGAGTAAAAGCTTTATCAAGAGACACTTATTTGTTTAGTGCAGCCCTTACCAGGTTTAAAACTATTATGTACATCCCACACCTTCTTGACCTGATATCTTATCAATAATGACCTTTCCAAACACTTTTCCTGGCATAGTCAGCAGGCTGATACCATGGTAGTTCTTGCATTCAGTCTGATCACCTTTTCCCGTACACAAGGGAACAATGATGGCATCCCTTGAGTCCTGAGGAACCATTCCTAACTCCCTACACAACTGGCAGATTTCAATTAACCAGTCAATTACACGGTCACCACCATATTTTAACATCTCAGCAGTTATGCCATCTACTCGTGGAGCCCTACTATCCTGAAGAGATTTTAAAGCTGTACAAACCTCTTCTCTTGAGAAACCCTCCTGTGCTTCCTTCTCTCATTGTGGCATCATCTTTGTTTTCATGTTCTAATAACTCACAGAAGTATTCACCCCATCTTCCAATTAACTTGTTGGGCTCTCATATCATTTCTTGTGGGCTGATCCCCCTCACTGGTGTACTTTTATGAAACTTGTCAATACAATCTTTGTAAATCTTGCATTTTGGTTAATCAGGCTTTTTGTCAGATTTAAGAAGGCTAGGTATCTATTATCTTCAATTATTATACAACATGTGCTTTGCACACAGTTCTTATGAACTAGTTTGAAAACAAGTGTCAAAAAAGATCCTGACTAGTTTCTGGGTTGCATTTAAATCTCATTGTGTTTTCTTTTATTATTGAAGTTATATCTCATCTAGTTGAGGTACAATTAATGTATCGGATGGTTCAACAAGGTTGCTTTGTGTCATCTGTCACGGTGCTGTTATTTCCAAATACTTTTTTATTTTTATTTTTATTTTGTGTTAATAATTTTCATGCACAGCAAAATTTTAAATGCTGTTGTGTGATAAATTTTTATATTCAGTAGTTACTGTTTTAGCATACCTAATTTCAAATTTATGCTGTATTGTACACCTATGAAACAAAATTCATAATTGGTATTTTGGCAGTTGTAGTAGTGAAGATAAAGTGACTCGAAGTGAACACAGTGGGAATTAAAAGATTCCCCACTGATTTCTGACCTACATGCCGGTTAACAATGTAGATGATGATAGATGTGCTAAGAAAAGAACCTTGTCTCATATCTTCTGGCTGATGAATCAGTTTAGAGTACTTTGCATTTGGAAATGCATTACTGTATGTTGTATAATGGCAAGCATGCTCAGACAGAAATCAAATTCCAATGCAATTTTAAAATTTTCTTAGTAGTTTTGTACATAGAGGACTGTTGCTGACATTTCTGTGCCTAAAACAATTCTATGTATGTCAGAAAAATTCCAGCATCAGTCAATCTTCCCTATGTTGTGACAAACTACATTATTCACTTAAGCTACTAATTCATCTTTCTGGTTGCTGACGAGCTTCATTAGGATTTTATTCTGTCAACAGACAAATATACTTTTACATAATGGACCCACCCAAAAATTGTATGCAGCTTACTCTGTTTTTAGCAATATGCTGTTTTCCCAGAATTTAATGCATAATTTAATTCTAGGAAATATATTAGATTGTCCATACTTGTTCATATATAGTTTGTTGAAAATAATTGAACTACTAAAAAATAAATGTGTGTGAATGCTATTTGCTTCATCTTATTTTACCACAAAATTTGATTCATATTTATTATGTACTCTTCAGTATATATTTCCTAATCATTGAAGAAAATTATAAACTCACCTTTCAATGACTGCCTCTCAAATACATATGTGATGCTGCATGTATATTGCCGACGGTCATCCTGGGCCTGAGTGAAACAAATGATAACATCTCAATTCTTTTTAACCATTAAAAACTTTAATTAAAATATTAATTTTAATATTATGAATCTATAATACACACACTAAAAAGACCAATGTACAAGTACATTAATTACAAAATTTCATTATTTTAACCCCTGTGATGAGTTAAGTTTCAGTGTGTGTGTGTGTGTGTGTGTGTGTGTGTGTGTGTGTGTGTGTGTGTGTGTGTGTGTGTGTGTGTTACATAAGGCTTTGGCACCTATCTAAAATAATTAAGAGCAAGAAATTCATTGGCTATTTAAAATTCAGAAATATCAAAACAAACGATAAGCATTTTTACTTCATCCCAAGACTGGTTTAGGCCTTCTGCTTCAAATGCGAAGCATTCTCAAAACACCTTTCTTCTGACTGTTCAAAGCAAACAGATTATAAATTCTGAATTTGCTTGTAACACTTACTGGTCATCCATGTAACATCACTCAGAAAAGTTCAGCTCCCTGGAGTGGGAATCAAACCCACCTCTCCAATTTTGCTTGGAACTTCACTGTCCTGGGTGGTGTAATGGCTAGCATACACAAATAGAAATCGGAAGATGCAGGTTCGATTCCCGCTCCAAGGCGCTGAAATTTAAGTTTTCTGAGAGATGTTACATGGATGGCCAAGTAAGTGTTACAAGCAAATTCAGAATTTATAATCTGTTTGGTTTGAATATTCTCTTAATTTACCATGTAAACATATAAAACGAGCAAATCGCACAGTCACGTACGGTGTGTTTCGCTCGTTTTATATGTTTATGTGTTATTGTCGCGTGAAGCCTGAATTTTAAACCAATTTCTCATGTATTATGAAGAATATATCTTCCTTCATTAACTCTTCTGGCACTTAAGTAATGTAAAAATTACAGGGGTTTCAATAATGAAGTTTTGTAAATAATTTAGGTGTATACAGTTCTACACTGGTATTATTACTGTCTGTGTATTATAGATTTCTTAAATAGAATTAATATTTTAATTAAAGATTTTAACGTTTAAAAGGAATTGAGATATTATCCATTAGTGCTTCACTCAGGCCCAGGACAACCGTCAGCGAAATACATGTGTCATATATGTATTTGAGAGGTGAGTTTATTATTTTCTTTAATGACTAGGATATATTATATTGTTTGCACATGAATACCATTAACTACTTGGACATCTTGACTAACATTTTCAAGAAGTATGGTTAAATGTGATAGACATTCAACCTTCTGTTAAAATAATGAAAGTGAACAAACCTTTGTTTGACTTCTTATTTCTCTGCAGATGCTGTGCACTTGAGGATATGTGAATCACAAATTGCTGAAGTATTAAAACGAGCTGAGACTTTTTAATTTGTGGTTCAAAAACCACCATGGGCAACTCTTGAGAGCAGTTGCCCAGCATTAATTTAGACTTGCTGGTTCCAAGGAAGGGAGAAAGCCAGCACTGTAAGACAAGCAACATTATCCGCAATACCTACCCAAGCCCAGCTTGGACAACTAGTCAGATACCACCTCTGGCAAACTGAGACTTGCAGCAACAAGTCGGTACACATGTGTAGTGCTTTTTCATCAGACATAATTTCAGTCTTCATACATATTTTTTATCAGTCCTTACTACAGAACAGAGGAATTTTTGTATGCTTTTAATGTATGCTGTAAGATATTTATAATTCTTGTACATAAATTTGAAATGTGGATATTGTGATCTGGACTTGATCCTGCTTGTGCCAACTGTAAATTGAACCATGTGTGTGTGATGTTAAACCCATAGTTTTGTATGTAGTTTTTGTATTTGTTATTTTCACTGCTTATAAATTTTGTTCATGAAATTGCTTTAACATTTTGCCGTAATTTTCACCTGTCATAAAATTAAAATGCAACCATATGAAGAAAATTCCTAAAAATGTCTCTTTGAAACAATGTATTGGTGTTTAAATTGCATTGAAATTTGCACATGTGTGCAGCTATATATGTGTTGTATTTTTTACTCCATGAACTGCACTGTTATTAATTAGTGGTTCATTAGTTATCACTTTGTGATTTATTCTCCTGTTGTCTTTGCAACATGTGTGCATTACAAAGCAAAATACACTTGTCAGTATTGAAAACCTTTGAAACTCAAGTTATTTTGAATATTTTCTTGTATTAAAATTTTACCTTTTTACTTTTTTGTAGAAATCAATTTTTATATAATTTGAAAAATAAATAAATATGCAGCTCCAAGAAAAATAAAAACATTTTTATGTAAAGTAAATCTCACATTTGGCTCTAAAGTATTTTCTGTGTGTTGTTAACCTCATGGCAGTTGTTGTTGTGTACCTCTGTATGTGCATGCATAACTGCTCACAACTTGAATTTTTTTTTCTACATAGTGTTACTTGAGTGGATTTCACAGGAATGGGAATTCTGTTATATTTACTCTTCTGCTTCCTTATTTCTGACATTGCTCTTGCACTCTCAAGCAGTATGTCACCAGGAAAAACTTTGAACCTGACATATTTTCTAAGACTGCATCATTTATTTTACCAGCAGCATATCATTTTGTTGAGTACTGTCTTTTGGTATCATGTAGGTAAGAAGAGGCAGAGTTTCAGTCATCTGTGAATATTACCTTAAACTGTAATTTAAAGCCCAGGGACAAATGGAAGATGCAGTGAAATACCCAAGCATATCTTTTAAAAAGCTGTGATGTAAATGAATTAAAAGCATAGATAATAGAGCAATGAATCATGTAATTCATTACCTTTTATATGCACTAATTCCACAAGTTTTTTGTTTTTTTCATTCCTAGTTTGGACCTAATGATTCTGAGAAGTGATGACCTCCCCCACTGTCCAAGTAAAAATTGTGGGCTTGGAAATCATATTCTGGTTTGTGTGATTTATGTTTTTTTTTTTTTTTGTGAATGGCCCCAGTGGCCAGAGGCACAACCTTATGGCTGATCATCCAAGTTGGGCCAAAACTGCTGGAGACAAGGCTTCTGTCTGTGGTGTCACATGTAGTGGTTCAACAGACACGAAGGGGGACAATATTAAGACTGCATGTATTTGATTTTGTTGTTATTGATTTACAACACCTAAAATGTTTTAGATTACCATGAATCCACAAGTGTTTTCAGATTTGTTTTGGGGGAAGAGCTCAAGATACAGGAAAAAATGAGAACTCAAAGCTTAGCCTAACTAAATGTTCTTTGGAATACCACGTAGATTACTTTATAAAGCTGCATATTGTTAATAATAGGATGTCATTATTCTGCTGTTCAGAGTCAGTGAACTTAATGTATGCACATTTAGTATTCTCTACTTTACAATTAGTAAATCATGAAACTAATTCTGAGGCGAAAGACAATTCTCGGTATTATAAGTAAGATATTCTTTCTGAGGTTTATGTAATTTTGTTTGCTACAAAAGCAGAAAGGACAATATGTGTAACATTAAAAGTCTGTTGATCAGAATGTAGCTTACGGTCTATATTTCAATATTGATGTGTGCTATTGGATTTGCTTCCTTCACAAAACATAGCAAAGCAGCTCTGAAGTAGTATCAATAAAAAGTTGGAAAGCATTTTCAGTTCTGCTGAATTTGAAGGGCATGCTGTGTAGTTAATACATGAGCATACAAAATTCTAAAATTTCACAGGCTCTTCCATCATAATTACTGAAAGTCCACTTATTCAGAATTATAAAGACCTGATTACATTTGAGTATGTGCTTTTTATAACATTTTTCATTGGCATGCCATCAACAAATACACAGTGATAATGTGGTGTTGAGAAATATTACAACTTTGACCAAAAGCTTGAGTGAAATAGTGTATTTCTCCTAGTCGTTAATGTGTTCTTTAAACAGAACAGGTAAAGCATCTGAATTTTTACAAAAGTGTTAAATCTACTTTTTGTTGTTACATGACATATGCACAAAACATTAGAAAGAGTTATTTATGTATGTGAATGCATAGACCTGCAAAATAACCCTTTAGTTCATCTGTTCACACCTGTTTTTGCTTTATTGAATGCTTAAATTATGAAAACTAACCAAAACACATGTTAAATGATTTCTTCAAAGTTAAGGCCAAGTAGGAAATTCATAATAAAATGAGTTTTCTAATTTGCATGTAGGAAAAATTAATATGTTACCATATTACCAGCAGAGAAATGTGTTCTGTTTGATTCCCTTCTTTTCTCATACATACATGCATATACTCAGCTGTTTTCTGATATTCAGAGGTTAGCTTCTCCAAGAAAGAACTTACTGTTGCTGTATCAAACGTCTCCATTTACAGCCATCTCAGCACACAGCTCAAGCTTCACTAGCATCCACCACACGACGCGCATAAGACCTTTTGTACTTCATACTCATAATCTTTTTGTCATGCAGACTTTCCTGAATCTGGTCCTCCCATGATTTTATTGGCCTTGCTCTACCGTTCTTTCCTGCCATTTAGGCTGAAAAATTCTCTTAGTAAGCATCTCATCTTTTAAACATGGCCAAACCACCTAAGAATATTATTCTCCACCTTACTAACAACATTTTGCCTCACAACTGCAACACATCTTGATTCCTCGCATGATCTGAGTGTCTTGCCTCCCCCCCCCATAAGTAATGCATCTCCCCAGTGCACAGACAACTATGTATCTTTTCATTGCTGTACATCAGAGTAGGAACAATTGCACTTTCATTTACAGCCATTCGGGATGCTTTGCTGGGCGAGAATGGCACACCACACATCAGCAACAAGAGCCTCTATGAATCTTGGAAGCTGACACAAATTTAAGCGCTTCGGTGTAAATATTGTTGATTGAGATATCAGCTAGTTCTGTGTGACATTGGCCAAAAGACTCCAACTCACTGGGTTTTGTTTCAGAACCCTTAAGTGGAACGACCACCTGGAACCATTAGCTGTGGGCTGAACACCCACACTGATGTACCCTTCTTTTCTCATTTCATGAAAACAAAAATGTAAAAATACAGACATTTTTCTTTGTGGAGAATATGTTGAAAGCATGTAAAAATTTTAGAGGGTTCGGCAACCAAAAAACAATGATTTTGATTTGTCATTTATGCAATAGTTATGTACTTTATGCTTTTTTATTTGAAATGTGAATGCAACCATTGTGTTTGGGACTTGAGCAAGATCCCACTAGCTCTGCTGTCGCAGAGCCATGCTAGGTCTTATCTCCAGGGGTTTTGCCTGGGTCTAGTCCCAAAGGAAGCTTGGGTGGTGCTTTTGTCCTATGGTGCTAGTTCCGTTCCTTGGAACCAGATGCCCTAAATTTCAGATGGGCGGTTTCTTAAACCTTGAGATAACAACAAAACAAGATTGTCATATTTTTCATGCACAATTTTAAGTTTTAACATGTTTTCGAAACTGTTGCTCCTTTAGCAAATCTTTTAGGAAAAAGTATATGCTTTTAAGCAAGGAGGTTAGAAGGAGGCGGTGGCAACAGCACCTCTCTGTGGGCTGCTGACGTGGCGCCACTTTTTATCAGCTGACTACGCCAATGCGCCCAACCCTAGAATCTCCTGTACATCTCTATGTGGAAATCGCGATTTTGAACGGGTTTTTCGGACCCTTACTCTACCCATACAGTCATGAAAAAAATTGAGGCTGAAATATTCATTCCCATAATTAAAAATATCCAGAAAAAATAAACAAATATGTGTTGGTATTTCTTTACAAAATTGAACAAAATAATGATTTTTTGAGCTGAAGTGCATACTGCTCGTGGTTACTTGTATACTGCGCTTGTGCAAGTAGCCATGTTTAAAATATTACCAGAACTCTAATGTTGAGAAATACGAAGTCCGAAATAATATTCCTTGTTTGTGTCCTTGTTTTGCATGGTTTGCATGCGCTAAGCGTAACTGATTCAGGCACAGGAAGTGACGTCACGTTGCCGACCTCCCACAAACTCACACTACCTCAGAGAGAGTATCAAAACAGCTGATCTGTTTCGGCTTCACTTAAAACAGGTCTTTTCGCCTCCTCTTCTTCTACCCTCCTTGGCTTTTAAGTATCATTATGTCCACATATCTCCACACCTATTAGCAGGAATGTTGCTAAACAGATGCTGCCAGCCCATCTTGCCGCTCACCTAGTTAAAGATGTGCCATTTTGCAATATTTTAACTTTAAAATATAATCTGTACCTTTATAAAATAATGAGTCTCGTGCGTTTCGTCGTGTAGCACTGTATGACCACCCACCCACCCACCCACACACACACACACACACACACACACACACAGGAAGTGTGTTGTTTACTTCTCCATAGAAAGGAGAGTAAAATATTATCAGCAGGAAAACAAAAAATTCAGTAGTTCTCCTTTCTTCCAAATCCTTATTTAAGCCTTTTTTTTTCATGTTAGGATCGAATGAGGAGGATGGATAAACCAGCTTTGGAAAAGATGAGTGCAAGGCAAGGTTATTGGCTTGAAGGAATTGTGTAAGGTGGGAGGAAGGTCTTATTTCTTCTGAACCCTAATTAATGAAAATATTTGCTTTCAGGGACTTCTCCTAGGCATAAAATTTTTTTGCCACCCTGGTGGCACAGTGGTCAAAGAGCTTTTTTCCGACCATTCCTGAAATGCATCTGGGTTCTTATCCTGGTGCGTTTGTCTTATAGCACTGGCTGTCTCCCATCCATGGAGCCAGTGGCACCTAAATTAGGAATGGGAGACTGCTTATAGCCTAACGAGTTGCTCACAGTGGTCATTAAAGCCTCTCCCCCCCTCCAAGAAAAATCGTTTAAAATCTGTGCGTGCTGGTGGCAGTATGTAATGTTTGCTACAAGAGTATGTAACTCCTTAGGTTTTACTAATTTAATTGAAAATGGATAAACAGAACAATAAAGAAAAAAGACTCCAAACTTTGGATTCTTTTGTATTCCAAAAAGTGCAAAAACTTAAAGATAGTTCTAAAAGTGATTAGTGTGTAATCGATAGGGGGGGGGGAGATTGCACAAATTCCTTTGTAGCATGTAATAAAAAGCATTAAAACTTTTTTTCTGTTTTTCGTAAATTAAATTACTGTCAAATATGCCCCAGAAAAAATACTACTCACCCACCCTGATTTCAAAATGTATCAATATTGCTGCCCATTAGTACCATTTGTTTTTGCATTAGGAAGCTTGAGCTGTGAAAACAAAGATCTGTATAAACTGTGTGGTCTATTTCTGATGCATAACTTTGGTATTAGGGGCAGGGCCTGACTGAGACACCTGGTGTGAATCCCATCAAAACAAAACCTTTTACCCAATGTATAGTGCTGGAGATGGCATGTGATACACATGACATAATATGTATATACAGTATATTACTCACATTCCCTTTCCTTTAACCATTCATATATTATCTAATATTGCAAATTTGATTGTGTAAGAGTTGTAAAGTTGTACAACTTGATTAATAATCTATGAATGCTATAATCAAATAATATAAATTCTAAATCACAATTGATTGTGATCTTAAAATGAGGCAGCAGGTTCAGAGAAGGCTGTAAGAAAGGTTTTTGTGAAAATTTAAAACTTGCTTAACATAAGCATTAGAGATTGGTCGATAAGAAGGTATAACAAAATACCACATAAAATGTTACTTTCGTGATGATGACTAATGAAATTAATTTAAGGCCCCATGATGGTAATCAGGTCCTGACTGGGGGGGGTGGCAGACATAAATGCAGATGCTATTGTATTTCAAATATATTTTATTTTAGACCATTGCTTCTGATCCATCTGGTTTCCCACCACACAATCTGGAAAACCTGGAATTCTCAGAGAATTTGAAAATGGTTCTAAAAATCAGCAAAAACTCGGAAATTGTCCTTTTTTGTAAAAATCGGTGGATACTATATTTTGCCAAAAAACATTGTTTTTCAGAATTCAAACTTCTGTTTGCAATTACTCTGCCTGCCTAGAATTTAGTAGATCTTACTTTTCAGTTACTAATTACATTTTTTATTTATTCCATAAAAGATGCAAAATTGAATTTTAAAAATTGCCTGTTAAGTTTTTGTTCAATTTCTGCAGCCAGTTGTAACCGAACAATTAGGCACAATGGCTTGACACACTCCTGCTTGGAGAAACATCAAAGAACCAACTCAAACAATGGATCAAAGTTTTTAGTCTGTTGGTTTTCTTGTGACATGTTTCTTTGAACAGGGGCAGTGTAGTTGCATTGTGTTATAGAAAAACTGCAACTAATCAACTGACAGATTTGTCTTACACATGGCCCATTTCTATGGGAATGTATTAACAAATTCTATGCGGGTAGTAATCACAAAAGTTCATGAAATTATGGTGCGGAAAATAATGTGCGCATTTATAGTTGTTATTCATGAAAAGCAGGTAAAATTTTATAAAAACAATTTACTTAAAGAATTTACAAATGTGTGCTTTAGTGAAAAAATGCCTGAATGGAATGAAATGTAACACTTCATTGCAACCTATTAGGGGTTACCACTCTGGAAAAACTTTCAAACCCACCTGGAAAAGTCCGGGAATTTTTTTTATTACTTTCAAGTGGGAACCCTGTCAATCCTTTTACCTTGAAGGCAATTTTGTGTACAGAGTTTCTGCTTCAAATAATTCACAATTTTTTCACTAAGAGGCATAACTGCTTTTAAAAGTATGATGTGAAAGATTTTAGGTTCAGGTACCGTTCATGGTGGAGAATATTTTGCATGAAATTTCTAACTTTTCATAACAAACATGTTTTCCTCTATGGGGCATATTTTTATTTACAACAGATTTGCTGTAGTATCTGCACAACTGAAAAACGTTCTTTTTTTTAGTCATACTACTCACTACAGAAAGCATTTTGCGCCGCCCCGGTGGCGCAGTGGTCTAAGGCGCTGGCCTCTGATCATTCGTCCGTAAGGGGTCCGGGTTCGAATCCCGGTCAGGCATGGATGTTGTGTTTGTCTTACGGCACTGGCTCTTTCCCTTCCCTGGAACCAGTGACCCTAAATTAGGGACGAGCGACTGCTTATAGCCCATTGAGTTGCTCACGGTGGTCGTTAAACCTCCAATCAAAAAAAAAAATCTCTCAGTTGCTCATATCTAGTTTAGAGCCACTGATTCCAGCAAAGGAATAGAGCCAGTGCCATCTGACAGAGAAGACTCAAATTCAAGACACCTCATGTTTACTGGGGGGGGCTCCTCCCTTCCTCCAAAAGTCTGAATTGAAAAATTCATTTTGTAACATACCATTTACCGTGGGGAACATTTCGCATATTTTAAGTTTTCCATGATGCACAATTGTGCTTGCTACTATGTATTACTCTTTCCAACGCTATCTGTGCTTCCAAATCAGATTGAGAAAAAAAATACATTTCTGTACTGTATGCTGTATCTTGTGGTAAAAACTACAAACATTACCCGCTTCATTAATGCACAGTTTTCCAGAAGAGAAATTTTCTCTTTTGTTCACAACTGGGTTAAACGATCACAGCGGGCAGGTATTCTTAAGAACTTGACATTGTGCATGGAAAACTGCACACCAAACAGCCGGATTTAGTCAGTCGCCATGAGGCCCATACTTCTCTGTGATAACACGAGACTCCATGTAGCACGCCAGACAATCCAGAAGCTGCACGAGGTGAGGTACGAAACCTTGATTCATCTTCTTAATCGCCGCCCCGGTGGCGCAGTGGTCTAAGGCGCTGGCCTCTGATCATTCGTCCGTAAGGGGTCTGGGTTCGAATCCCGGTCAGGCATGGATGTTGTATTTGTCTTACGGCACTGGCTCTCTCCCTTCCCTGGAACCAGTGACCCTAATTTAGAGACGGGCGACTGCTTATAGCCCATTGAGTTGCTCACGGTGGTCGTTAAACCTCCAATCAAAAAAAAAAAAATCATCCTCTTAATCTGGCCTATATCAGACCTGTTTGTAATCCGGGTGTGGCCCGGAATTCCGGGTTTTTGTCATATTCCAAACCCGTAAATCCGGGTTTTTAAGTTTTAGAAGAATTTGAGATGCTTCGGACATTTCATTTCTAAAAATGCTACAAAATGGTAACTAAACTTCAGGTTCCATTTTCTTTGGGAATTACAATGTTTGATTAAAAACACTGCATGTCCGTGCGAATGGTGAATGTAGACGATTTGTGACACCTTGTGCGTTTCTTTTGTTATTAACAAGCTCTCAAGATAACAGCCTGCTGAAAGGAAGGCTTCTTTTCATTATTTTGAAAGTTCAAATAATTTGATTAATTTTTTCTAACTACTTTTAGAAATTGAATGGAATCCACTGTAGGCTTCAAGTTCAAGTAAAACTGGTCTACATAGACTGCTCAATTAACATATAATATGAAGTGCAAAATTTGATTTTAAAGATGCAATGCCTGAAGGATTTTGCACAGTGAAAGAAAATTGGATACAAGAAAAGATGCGAAGTTTAACTGCACAAGCACTAAGGCCTATTTGTTGTGTATCTAGTTTATATGTGCGTATTATACATTATATGTATATTGGCACTGAGCTGAGAGTTTCAGGGTTTCTTGTGTCACCTCACAATCACCCCTGCTATATGGATTATCATTTCTTCAAATACTTGGACACATTTCTACAGGGTAAATATACTTTCCCAGTCAAATATATGTTGAAACTGCATTCCACAAGTTTGTCACATCCTGAAGCTGAACGTTTTTTTCACAACGTCATACAGCTTTTACGACGTATCTCATTGGCCAAAGTGTGCTGCTGCTGGCAGTGATGATTTTGGATTAATGAAGTTTATTTTGAGTGTATGCAGTTTCCATTAATATTCCGACATTTCATCTGAAACAACCTAATACATTAATGCCAATTCAGAATTTTTTTCCACAGAGCAATTTCTCACACTTAAGGTAGGTGTATATGCATTTCGCGCAACTACGAATGAATTTCTTGGAGAAATGTATAAGTGCTTACAGCGTCAACATGCATGAAGATGGCCTACACCTATTACTTAGTGTTTTATTTATGCATGTATCCTAGAACTAAAGGTTGATCTCCCGAATCCTCCAATGCACAACTGCTCATTGTAGTCTGTCTGCTGAGGTACTTAAAATCGTGCTACTTCCTCTGAAATCATCATAGTTGTTAGGGGTGTTTGTCATTGACAGGATTTTTAAGTGCTTTTAAAATTTATGTATTCATAGTATGAAGTCATCTTCCATCTGAAGATGTATTGTAATACACTTATCTATCTGTTAAGCTGTATATATTCCTTTTTGATGGGTGGGAGGGAGGTGTCAAATGTTTTTATAAGAAGTAGCCCGTTTGTTATGAAAGACCAGTGGTCCCAGGGAAGGGACGTAGCAAGCACAGTGAGCCAAATATGCTGTCCGGACTCTGCCCAGTCGAGTAGCCAGCATTCTGTATTATTTTATCTGAGTTTAAGAAGATGACATCACGAATGGGAAGAATACTGTTACGTGGGCCATCTATTCTGGCGGCCCTGGGATACGAATCCTACTTTTGAAACAAAAGTAGTAGTTTCGACCGGGGAGTTAAAGACGGTCAGTTTAATTATGGACACCTTATCTCCTTAGATTGCTCAGGGTCAGAGGGAGGTTTCCGAAAGTTAAATTTGAGGTAGATCGAAATAGGTCAAGCAAAGACAACCAGAGACAAATTTAATTATTGCAAATTATTTACACGAGGGAGGTGGAAGTACAGATATTGTTACGAAGCAACTGTTTCGAGTCGTCATTTTTTTTTTTTTTTTTTTTTTTTTTTTTTTTTTTTTTTGGTTGGAGGTTTAACGACCACCGTGAGCAACTCAATGGGCTATAAGCAGTCGCCCGTCCCTAATTTAGGGTCACTGGTTCCAGGGAAGGGAGAGAGCCAGTGCCGTAAGACAAACACAACATCCATGCCTCACCGGGATTCGAACCCGGACCCCGTTCGGACGAATGATCAGAGGCCATCGCTTAGACCACTGCGCCACCGGGGCGGCGAGTCGTCATTATCAATCGTAATAATTACGCTCCGTTATTACGAGTTTGTTCTTCTCAGAGCAAACGTCCTCACAGTTGGCAGGTAAAATTGGCATGCAAGAAATAAAGGTTTACTCCCAATTTTGATGCCCCGGTGGCGCAGTGGTCTAAGGCGCTGGCCTCTGATCATTCGTCCGTAAGGGGTTCGGGTTCGAATCCCGTCAGGCATGGATGTTGTGTTTGTCTTACGGCACTGGCTCTCTCCCTTCCCTGGAACCAGTGACCCTAAATTAGGGGCGGGCGACTGCTTATAGCCCATCGAGTTGCTCACGGTGGTCGTTAAACCTACAATAAAAAAAAAATTTTTTTGATGCCGCTCCTATTGTAACATTCGGTAATCCGCTAGAAACCAACAAATCCGCGCACGTAGAAGAGCTGGTGGCCGCCCTTATGGCAAAGTGGTACGGGCGTTGACCTCTAATCATTCTGCCAAGACGAGTCCGACTTCGAATCGCGGATGAAACATGGATGGTGTGCTTGTCCTACGGCGCTGGCTCTCTCCCTTCCATAGAACCAGTGGCCCTAAATTATGGTCGGGCGACTGCTTATAGCCCATTGAGTTGTTCACGGTGGTCGTTAAACCCCTAAACAAACAAAAGAAAAAAAAGTAGTAAGAGCCAGCCATGTGATAATTACACACGAACTCACTTGCCGAAAAGAGTTCTCTGCGAGAGGGAGTGCGAAGTCGACTGAAGAGGGTGCCCCACATTACCTCACGGTTCAGGAACTCTTACTGTAGCCAGGCATCCTTATTTTCACAGTTGGGTGTGGGTGCTTTAACTCTGCCGTCAGTTGAAGTCTTCATGTCATCCACAGAATTGTAGGACCTCAATAGCCCAATCCCGGCAGATGGAAACTATGAAAATATTGTTTTGGGGTGGTTCCGCCTAAATTCTCTGCCTTATGTTTCCAATGGTAAAATTTCTTTACATATTTTCTTCGCAATTAATGTATTCCCAAGGATGAAAATTTGCATATCGATATAAAACTAACTTTAAGTTATAGCATGGGATTCTTAGTACTTGATTTATAACCATAATTATAGTAAAAATCGATCATTTTTCTTTGAGTGATGTTCAGACCTGTCAATAGATAGCGCGACCTGTACATTGATGACGTCAGTAGATAAACAATTGTTGAATTGCTTAATTATGGTTATGTTTTAGCAAGTATTAAGTATCCCATGCTTAACTTAAAGTTTTATCGATTTTCAAATTTTCATCCTTGAGAATGAATTAATTGCGAAGAAAATAATAAGTTTTACCATTGGAAACATAAGGCAGAGATTTTAGGTGGAACCACCTTAAGTCAACAAAGTACAATTCGTGAGTGGGTTGAACATCAGGTTCCAAGATTTCATCATGCTATCACGACCTTTGTCCCTTGTGCTGCCATACTGAAAATAGAGAATCTAGATTGCCATTGTATAGAGTTTCGGAAAATAATAATATTTGCTCTGAGAGAACAAGGGTAGATCAGGGCTTCTAATAATATTTTAAGCAGTAAATATTTTTATATCTGATTCTGTTCTTCCGATGGAATCAAACTTCCTACCCAACAACTAACCTGTTTCTCTTAAACCAGTCGTGAAAGTGGACGGAAAAGATGAGGAGAGCGGCTTTCTCCTAAATAAAGAAAGCATGAAAAAAGAAAGTATTGAGAAATTTAAAAAAAAAAAATGTTCTGCTCGACTATTCAGAGAAAATTAATTTCGTCTTTCTAAGCTCTTTCACTGAGAACAAAATTTTCCCCTAAGATCTATCGCTACAGGGAATGCTTATATTCAACTGTCTTGCCTTCGTATCATCTCCGGGCCGCGGGTGGTCTAGTGGTCAGCGTTCGTGACTGCCATGGAGATAACCTCAGGTTCGATCCTGGGCAGGTACGAACGTTCGAACCACTAAATACCCTCCGTGCGTCGGATGGGCACCCCGGTAATAAATAAGGGCGTCTTTCTACCTCGCTTCCGTGCGACTTTCCTATCGGGCACTCTAGCCCAAATCTCGTAGCTTCCTATTTCTAAGGGTTGTTTAAGGGTCAGACACTCCCTTCCTAGAGTCCTCTACATATGATCTGATCTGATCGTATCATCTGCTATATTAAACTACATAGTTATGACTGCCTTCCTGGTGGCGCAGTTGACAAAGCACTGAGCATCGTCCGTGATGGATTCAAGTTCCGGATGAGGCATGGGTGGTATATTTGTCTTACGGCCTTTCTTCTTTGAAACCAATTAGGAATTTTCCTTGGATCCAGTAACCTTAAATTAGGGTTTGACGACTGCTTGCTCACAGTCATCGGTAATCCCCGAATTGAAAAAACAAGAGTTTGAACTGTTAACACTGTTGTTGGCTTCTCTGATTAGAAGTATTTGTGAAATTAGTGTTTTCAGTTTAATTACTAAAAATTAATGAAGTGCTGAAAATTATACACATCCATACATGTATAGCAACAACCGAAATTTTCTCCCAGGCGTTCTTCCAAAACAATCGGACACTAACGGCTTATATTACAAGCCTCCATTTATTAATACAAAATGATGTACACTGAAATTTCCGTTTTTTAGTTACCCCTGCCCTCTTCACATAATTTGCTCACTCCAACACATTAGCGCAGTGTACGGTATAAATCAAGCAGACCAACTCGTTGAACATCAAAAAATTAGCGTTCGACTGAACGTCTGAATGGGTAAAACACTTGGTCTGAGCGTGTGATCCTACTTGCAGGATATCTTGGATCTCTCAGGTAGTTCGAGAGTTTTCCACAACCCCTTCTCCAATGCGTATAGCATATCTTTGTAATCTTTGTAACGAGAACCAAATTCCGTGTAAATTCAGTTTTATATAAATGGACCTTTATGGATAATTACGACTCTCCAGAGTCGGTCTAGTTTCAATTGACCCGACTCCTGAAAAGAAAAAGTGATGGACGAAAATCAGACCTAAGGTATTTCTTTAGCGTTTTGGCAATTCCGCCGCTGTTATAGATACAGCTTTTTTAATAATGCAGTTCCGGAACAATATCAAACATTGTTTGTCTGTGATGTCATTGCAAACAGAATAAGTTGCAGCAAAAAAGGTTTTCATTTTATTAATTTCAGTTTCACCACAAACCAAACATCCTCTTCATACTCAGCAGCCACTCTCCCTACTTTATGGACTGGTAAGTCGCTTTGAACCTTGATTGTACATCTTTATATTAACTTTCATTTAGAAAGGGACAGGCTCAGATATCTTTCAGAGGTGCGTTCTGGAAAGTTAGAGCAAGCGTTTAAATCCATATGCATTTTTTCCTGCACAGGTCGAATAGAGTTGTTTAGCAATTACCAGAAACTCGAGAAATCTTTGTTGTACAAAGTACGAAATCAAAAATTCAGTTATTTTGGAAAAGTGATTTATTTTACAGAGCAGACCTATGGATCAAACATTTTAATATTCAAAAACTCATTGTGCGTTGGTTTCCTGCAATGAAACAACATTGACTGTTTGGGCAACCTAGGATTGCTAAACTTAATTGAAACCGTATGTTCTTTTGGATCATTTGGGGGGGGGGGACGTGGAAAACTCCATCGCTCCAATCAGGGCACTCCATCCTCTCTCCATCTGTCCAATCAGGTCAGACCATACTTTCTGTTAAATTTCTTCAATGCCACTAACCACTTTTAATATTCTGAACTGCCTGTCAGTTTTATAGTCTTCAGAAAGAAATTACTCTCTCACTGGCAGTTTTTTAGAATTTCTTTAAAATTTCACCGATATACACTGAGTGGCCACTTTATCATGACCATCCCCTCAGTACTTCGTTGGGCCACCTTTTGCCTTTAATACTGCGTCGATTCTTCGTGGCATGGACTCCACGAGATGTTGATAGGTGGTTTGTGGAATCTAATACCATGCTTGATGAATAGCTCTTTCCAGGAGTGTGCGATTGCAGGTTTGTGGATCCAGCTGTCTGATGGCTCGTTCAACTTCATCTCACAAATTCTCAATGGGGTTGAGATCTGGAGATTGTGGGGGCCACCTAAGCAAAGTAAACTTACCGGCATGTTCCTGAAACCAATCCTGTACAATACGAGCACTATGGGAGGACGCATTATCTTGTTGAAAGTAGCCATCGCCATTGGGATAAACCATCCACATGACAGGATGCACTTGGTCCGCAACGATGTTTAGATATGATGTGCCAGTCAGACGTTGATCAACACGAATTAAAGTTCCCAAAGCATGCCAGGAAAACATTCCTCAAACCATAGCGTTGCCTCCACCAGCTTGAAGGGTTGTAGCAATGCATTTGGGGTCCATGCTTTCGTGATGTTTCCGCCAAATTCTCACTTGCCCATCGGCATGGTGCAACTGAAAACGTGATTTATCGGACCACAATTTGTTTCCAATTACACTGATCTGCAACTTTTCAACTTTTTTCTGTTGTTTTCAAATGAATAGGTGTATCTGAATGGATTTTTTGCGCAGATTTCGAAAATGACCTTCAAAATTCTGTATCACGTCAGGTTTTTTCACAAATGACGGAAATATGAAAATTAAAGAAAACGTTATTTTTTAATGACATTGCTATATGGCAACGTTTGTAACATGTGAAAATGTTCTCTGGAGGGGCGGAGTGATTTTTTAAGGAATAGATAAGCATAAATACATATTCAAAAGCAAACATACCTAACATTCGCCACTGGGCTCCCCTTCAAACTTCCTCTTTTTTGGATTGTCTTCGGTTTGCGTCCGTACAGTCTCTGTTCAACATCCAACAATAGTCGGCCATCATATGTACAGTCCACTTTCTTTGGTATATCTTTTCCATCACTTTAATATCCTGATGGAAGCGCTCGCCATGTTCTTCCGAAAAATCACCAAGATTGTTAGGAAAGTAATTTAGATGAGCATGAAGAAAGTGAACTTTGATGCTCATGTTGCAACTCAGCAGTTCATAGGATTCCAGCATGTCCTCGACTAAAGTGGTGTAATTTGAAGCCTTCGTGTTCCCCAAAAAGTTGTGTACCACATTTCTGAATGCAGTCCATGCTCGCAATTCGCACTCACTCATGGTTTCCTCGAATATGTTGTCTGCCATTAATTTTCGTATTTGAGGGCCTATGAAAATGTCAGCTTTAATTTTTTCAGACATGACTGATGGAAACTTACCACCAAGATACTGACAACATTTACTGTCCCTGCTTAAAGCTGTCACGAATTACTTCATTAAGCCAAGTTTGATGTGTAAAGGTGGCAACAGTATTTTCGAGGGATCAATCACTGGAAGTGAAACAATGTTTTTTTTCGCCAGGTGTGAATGTACTTCTGACTGGCCACTGCTGCCGAACCCAATGTTCCGTCCTTGCTCTGGAGTCCCATTCACACAAAAAGCAAGGAAAATCGGTGTAGCCTGCTTGTTGGCCGAGCAATATTCCAATCACCTTGAAATCCCCGCACAAAGACCATTCATGAAACTTGTACTGCACACTTTCCAGCAGTAATTTAAGGTTCTCGTATGTCTCTTTCAAAGTCACAGAATGTGCTACTGAAATGGATGGATGGATGTTAGTATTGTGTAATAAAACACCTTTTAAACTGGATTTGCTGGCATCTATGAACAACCTCCACTGTCCTGAATTGTAATTAATGTTGAAGTATTTCATGACTGCCGGAATGTCTCGACAATATACCAAACCGCCTTCCTCAGCAAAAAACGGAACCAATTCTGCTTCCCGGTGTCTGTTTTTTTTTTTTTTTTGATTGGAGGTTTAACGACCACCGTGAGCAACTCAATGGGCTATAAGCAGTCGCCCGTCCCTAATTTAGGGTCACTGGTTCCAGGGAAGGGAGAGAGCCAGTGCCGTAAGACAAACACAACATCCATGCCTAACCGGGATTCGAACCCGGACCCCTTACTGACGAATGATCAGAGACCAGCGCCTTAGACCACTGCGCCACCGGGGCGGCCTCGGTGTCTGTACCAGGAAAATCTCGTATTAGGTCATAGTAAATTATTTTCCTGAAGTCGTGATCCTAAAAGCTCTGCTGCGTCTTTAGGTAAATTCAGATCACGAACCAAATCATTCAGTTCATGCTGGGTAAATGGCACTGGGGTTTCATCCTCCATGCTGTCCGGTTGGTACATCTCATCACTTGTATCACCATCTGAATCGGTGTCTGTTGGGGGCTTGATATTGGACGGGGATGGCACAGGGATGGATTCATTATGGGGCACTGATCTTATGGCAGATGAGATATTGGGATACACAATGTTACGCTTACTGGTTCTGGTATGGCCCACGATATTGACTGTGCAGAAGTAGCAGTCGTCACTGTGATTTTTTGGCTCAAGCCACAACATGGGTACACCGAACGGCATTTATGCCCTTTTTCCACTTTTCCAGTTCCTCAATACCTCCACACATGCACGGCACACATTGTGAGGAGACCAATCTGCTAGTTTAATGCCGAAGTATTGAAAATAAGCATTTTTCATGAAAGGCGTAATATTTTGCCTCTGTTTTTTTCCTGTCGTATAACAGCCACATATGTAGCAAAATATGTCTGGACGATTTACACAACCACGTGAAACCATTGCACACGCCACAAAGAAACAACCGAACGGGACCAGTCCCTTCTTTGCACTGACTAGTGTAACACGATCTGCCCCGAATGGCGCCACATGTGACCAATAGAAAGAAGGGAGCAGTGGCGTGAGGTATGAGTCATACTGCCGTGCCAAGATAACATTCTCTCATGTTCCGCCTTTGTGAGTGGCGCAAATCGTAACGTCATACAGATAAAACAGTTGCATTTCCATTATCAGCTATATTTTTATGTTTATCGATTCCTTAAACAATCATTCCGCCCCTCCAGAGAACATTTTCACACGTTACAAACGTTGCCATATAACAATGTCATTAAAAAATAACGTTTTTTTTTTAATTTTAACATTTCCGTCATTTGTGAAAAAACTTTACGTGAAAAAACTTTACACTTTAACAACGGAATTTTGAAAGTCATTTTCGAAATCTGCGCAAGAAATCTATTCAGATACACCTATTCATTTCAAAACAACAAATCCTTGCATATTAGTGTTATCGACTGTCCAATACTTGTGCTCCTGTGCGAACTGGAGACGTTTTCGCTTGTTAACTGCAGACAGCAAAGGTGTTCGAACAGGCCTTCGGCTTCCATATCCCATCCGATGCAGTGTACGGCAAACAGTGTGTGTAGAGATCATTTGAGGGGGTCATTGATTAAGATGGTCTGTAATTTGTTGCACTGTTGCCCTTCTGTTGTCTGTTACCAGTCTGGACACTCTCCGTTCCGCCCGAGCAGTCACTAGTCGGTGACGACCACACGTTGCACGTAGAGACCCAGTTTTTTGGCTGACAGTCCAGTCTTTAAACACTTTAACAACAGCTGCTCTGGAACATTTCACAAATACGGCGGTTTCGGTGATACTCGCTCCATGGCTCCGAGCTCCTACAATCATCCCACGTTGAAAAGCCGTCAAATCGCATTTTTTACCCATCTCGTCACCCAAAAATCCCTTCTACTACTGTCGCAAGCACTAAGCTTTCCCTTTGTATACTAGCCTCGCCCTCTGGCGGCAACAGCGTGCAGTCATAGCTCATTTGCTTAAAACTGTTAGGTGGTCATAATAAAGTGGCCACTCAGTGTATAACCTTCCAATACGTCTTTATCTGAACCACCAAGTTATTTTGATTTGCTTTCTTTACTCAAGTTGAAACTATTTGCAAAGGAAGCTGAATTGAGAATTTTCGTTAATCATTTACGACTTGTTCTCACATCCATACTATGAAATCGACGTAGTGGTTTTCGATCATAAGATGATTATTCCATTGTTTAATTTCTAATTTCTGCCAGATTCGCGTTTGTACATTTTCGTCATGTATAGATCATTAGCATTTGTATATAGATCATGTAGAAGTAAATAAATTTTCTAAATCCCAACAACAACCTGATGGCAAACACGAAAAGCTCAACTCATTCTTGTACTATATGAAGCTTTCACTCAAGAAATGCTTTTGGTGCCTTTATTGATTCATATTCACAAAATTTCATTTACATATTTCTTGAAGAAAATCTAACAGCAGAAGAAGGGTAAGATTCTGTGGCTACCATTTCTGTATCCACCGTTTGGTAAGAAGTGGGCAGAAAAAGTAATTCCTATTTCTTAAAAAGAATCTTTTATTGAATATACACTATATGGACAAAAGTCACCGGACACACCTTCAAAAGCAAATGAACGGATCCGCTGCGTTGTTAAGATGCGCGGTACAGCTGCAAACGGTATAAAAACAAGCCTGCAGATGACCGTGATCATATTGCACTGTGAGGCTGAGTGAAAATGTCGCGGCGGGAGAAAACTGACTTTGAGAAAGGAAAGATTGTTGGGTGTTATATTAGTTGGTTGTCCATAAGAGAAACCGAGAGGCGTTTAAACATATTCAAGTCAAGTGTTTTGGATGTACTGAATAAGTGGAAGACACATGGCGTGCCTGAAGCAGCCAAACGTACCGGTAGATCAAAGAAAATCAGTGATAGAGAACACCGAAGCCTCAGGAGAGTCGTTACAGCTAATCGACGGAGTACTGCACAAGACCTTAGTGTACAGGTGAGTAAAAATGCTGAAACCTCGGTATGTACACATACCATTCGCAGAGAACTTCATTCCATGGATTACCGTGGTCGTGCGGCTGCTCATAAACTTTTCATCTACCCTCGGAATGCTACTCGTCGTTTAGCATGGTGTAAAGAACATTTATTGTGGACCGTAGATCAATGGAAACGGGTTCTATGGACTGACGAATCCAGATAAACGATCCACCAGTCTGATGGCCGTGTGTGGGTATGGCGGCAGACGGGGAAACGCTATTTACCACAGTGTACTGTTCCTACGGTTAAGTTTGGAGCTGGCAGTGTACTCGTGTGGGGGTGTTTTTCAGGTATGGCCCCGGCCCATTGGTTATTGTGGACAAACCTGTTAACCAGCAAGTCTACCTCGATATTCTGGACAATTATGCCCTACCAACTCTGTGGCAATATAATGGAACCTAGCCTTGTTGGTACCAGCAGGATAATGCACCCAGCCATAAAGCAAGGTTTCAACATCGCTTTAATAGTTCTCTGGGAAACGGTACATCGAAATAACGGGAAAATATAACAATACAATAAAACAAGGCAAGACACGCAAAAATCGTGCATAGCAACCCGTAGCAGGGGAAGCATTACAGTAACGTGAACACATAACAATGAGCATGGAGCACGAGGCAGGACTCAATCAGTCGAAGTTCAGTACAGAAATGTTCACACGAGCCGATATAAAGCAATACAATAAAACAGGGCAAGACATATAAAGACCGCGCATAACAAACCGAAGCAGGGGAAACATTGCAGTAGCGTGAACACACAATGATGAGCGTGTAGCACGAGGCCGGAATCAGTAGAAGTTCAGTACAGAAATGTTCACACGAGCCGGAGGAAGACCGTAGCAGGGGAATCATAACAGTAACGTGAACACACAGTGATGAGCATAGCGCACGAGGCAGGACGCAATCAGTATGAGTTCAGTACAGAAATGTTCACAAGAGCCTGAGTAACACAGACATGGCAGGGCAAACGATGAAGAACTGTAGACGCGGAGACAGCGGTCACTGCGTCTCATCAGAGGAGATCAGGCAGGGCATTGACAGAAGGTGATACACGGCAACAGGTATTGTAGACTGGCGGAAACTGAAATCGTCGAATGTAGAGGCAGATGGATGCGGATGCGAAGACACGCGTTGAGCAGTGGCTGGAACCGACTGTTGCTGAGAAGCGGGTCCAGAAGGCGACGGAAGCAGAGACACGCATTGAGAAGAAGCTGTAAATGACTTGTGCAGCGAACCGTGCCCAGAGGGCAACGGAAGCAAAGACACTCGTTGAGCAGTGGCAGTAAATGACTTTTGCTATGAATCAGATCCAGAGGCCACAGACATAAGTCTAGAAGCGGGAACACCAAGAGGAGCTCTGCCAGAGCAAAGACCACATTGACAGACAGAGGCTTTCTGGACATGTGAGTGATGGCACCGGGAGAGTATCGTCTTTAAAGCAGAACACTATTTCTTCAGGGGAGTGTCAGGCAAGGCTTCGAAGGAAACTCCGAGGTCGAGCAGTGTGCAGCTGTTAACCAGTGGGAGGGTCTTCACGAAAATCTAGCAAACGTTCATGGTCATGGAGAGTAACATAGGAATCTAGATCACTTACCGAGGAAGACGAGGACGCCAAAGCAGGAGACGAGGCAACAGATGAGTATATGTAGGTGGTTGTTGCAGTCCTCGAGGAAGGCGAGACTGTTCTGAAAGATGGAACACCAGGTGAAGGACAACGTCCGGAGCAGCAGCTGGTAAAGCAGGCAGCAATGAGGCTATGCGCAGCAGGAGGGCACAACATCAGCGGCAGCAACAGGAGAAAAAGAAGTATGCATCACACCGTCTGACGTAGGCGGCGAAGGCAAGAAAGCAGAGGCCACAGCTGGCAAAGAAGAGGCATCCTTGGCGCCATCGGAAATAGGCAAAGACATGACGGCATTATGGAACCCAGTAGCCACGTCAGTTGTAGGCAGGGCAGAAGGAGGAGGCTCAGAGAGATGGACAGGGCCCTTAGCCAATCCGGGAGAAGATACCATTTGCAATGGCGAAGAAAGTTCGTAGAACGACCAGCTTGGTCCAGAAGTAAAACGAGGATAATAGGAATAAACGAGCACTCACCGACTTGGGAGAAATCCCAAACGAAAGACGAGAACTTCATGAACATCACACGCGACAAGGTAGATGACGGGAATCACTGAAAAAGCGTAGAAGGACACAATAACACGGAGCAAAAGCACACACGTCCAGAGCGCCACAAAGCAAGGACTGTTACGGTGTGGTTTAACGATAATTCCTTATTCTGCGTGGACTGGTCAGCACAGACCCCTGATCTTAATCCTATAGAGTACCTATGTGGTGAATTAGAGCGGCACATAAGACGTTTGGAACCAAGGCTTACTACTAAGCAACAGTTAGCGGCAGCATTATGTACTGAATGGAAGTGCATACCTTTCGCTGTGTTCCAAAACCTTGTCGAAAGCATGTCTCGAAGGGTGAGTTCATGCATTAAGGCCAAAGGTGGACCGACATCGTACTAATGTATGTCAATAAATGCTATGTTGTGTTTTTGACTTTTGTCAATATAGTTTATATGTAAATGACTAAATTGAAAAATCATATGAGGCATATGCCTGTTGCTCTACATATCCGTTATTAATATTTCTACTTTGCTCCCGGCGCTCAACGTGGTGCAAACCATGTTTGATAAAGTCCAAATGTCCCTCCGTTGAACTTTATACGGTCTTATCTGATTCTACATTATTGTAGATGTTCGTAATTGATATAGTCATCATTATACTGACTATATCCATTACGAACATCTTCAGGGGAAAAACTGCAAAAATTGCGAAAGGCTGCAACGTACGAGTTGTGTAGTGAGTAATGAAACACTATCCATCCGAAAGAACAATTGTCGAGGAGTTCATTCCATTTTTCTTAGCTTTTTTTTTTTTTTTATCGGAGGTTTAACGACCACCGTGAGCAACTCAATGGGCTATAAGCAGTCCCCCGTCCCTAATTTAGGGTCACTGGTTCCAGGAAACGGAGAGAGCCAGTGCCGTAAGACAAACACAACATCCATGCCTCACCGGGATTCAAACCTAGTCCCCTTTCGAACGAATGATCAGAAGCCATCGCTTAAACCACTGCGCCACCGGGGTGGTCTTAGTTTGTTGTATCACAGTGAAGAAAGAAATCTCTTAAAGCACCCGTTGTGGTCCCTAAAGCATCCTGGCCGAAACTTTTGCAGTTGATTTGGTCAACACACACACAATAGTCTCTTCACCGGAATTTACTCAACTAAGCACTGCGAAGGAAAGCTTCGGTTTTGTCACTTTCCATGTCAAAAGCTTGAGATACTTTCAGGGCATACATTTCTGTATCCTAAATCCTCCAGAACTTGAATAACGGTGTTAGAACATCACAAAGCACTTTCTGTTATTGCTTTCAATAGCGAAAGCGTGAGGCCGCCCCTGTGGCGCGGTGGTCTAAGCGATGACTTCTGATCATTCGTCCGATAGGGGTTCGAATCCCGGTGAGGCATGGATGTTGTGTTTGTCTTACGGCACTGGCTCTCTCCCTTCCCTGGAACCAGTGACCCTAAATTAGGGACGGGCGACTGCTTATAGCCCACTGAGTTGCTCACGGTGGTCGTTAAACTAATATAAAAAAAGAAAGCGTGAGAGACCGTTGGCCAACGGCGTTTCTCGAAACAAAATAGATCTCAACAAAAGTTGTGGAGAAATGAAAATAAAAGAGTAGTGGGTACAAGGCTAGCAGTGCTACCATTATGGTGCCTAGGATGCAGTATGGACCTTTGAGAGACGAAGTACTGACTTTCAAGGGCCACAGTTTTGTGCGTATCAGTTTTTTAACCCATGTAAAAAATGCAACTGACAATTTATATTCTTTATTTTAAAATAAATGCCACAACAATGCTATGGAATACAATTTGAGCCACCCCGGTGGCGAAGTGGTCTAAGGCGATGGCCTCTGATCATTCGTCCGAAAGGGGTCCGGGTTCGAATCCCGGTGAGCATGGATGTTGTGTTTGTCTTACGGCACTGGCTCTCTCCCTTCCCTGGAACCAGTGACCCTAAATTAGGGACGGGCGACTGCTTATAGCCCATTGAGTTGCTCACGGTGGTCGTTAAACCTCCAATAAAAAAAAAAAAAAAATTTCTACGCCGCCCGGTGGCGCAGTGGTCTAAGCGATGGCCTCTGATCATTCGTCCTATAAGGGTTCGAGTCCTGGTGAGGCATAGATGTTGTGTTTGTCTTACAGCACTGGCTCTCTCCCTTCCCTGGAATCGCGACTGCTTATAGCCCACTGCGTTACTCACGGTGGTCGTTAAACCTCCAATAAAAAAAAAAAAAAAAGAATTCTACACGCCATTTTTTATTTATCCTTCTTACATGCTTTTTTTTTTTTTTTTTTTTTTGCTGCCCCGGTGGCGCAGTGGTCTAAGGCGCTGGCCTCTGATCATTCGTCCGTGAGGGGTCCGGGTTCGAATCCCGGTGAGGCATGGATGTTGTGTTTGTCTTACGGCACTGGCTCTCTCCCTTCCCTGGAACCAGTGACCCTAAATTAGGGACGGGCGACTGCTTATAGCCCATTGAGTTGCTTACGGTGGTCGTTAAACCTCCAATAAAAAATATATATATATATATATATATGCTTTTTTTTTTTTTTTAACTCTTAGTGATAAGTTGAAATTGGCAATTTTGGGGGAAAGGGTTGCAAGAAGTTAGACTTGCCTAGGTCGCAAAATAGCCTGGAACCGGTACTGAGAGGGCAGCCGGACCTTGTAATAGAACTCAACGATGTCTGTATGCCTTTGCTAATCTGAGAGATTTTCCGCTCAGATTGCAAAATTGGATCTTTTTTTTTTTTATTTATTGCAGGTTTAACGACCACCGTGAGCAACTCAATGGGCTATAAGCAGTCGCCCGTCCCTAATTTAGGGTCACTGGTTCCAGGGAAGGGAAAGAGCCAGTGCCGTAAGGCAAACACAACATCCATGCCTCATCGGGATTCGAACCCGGACCCCTTTCGGACGAATGATCAGAGGCCATTGCTTAGACCACTGCGCCACCGGGGCGGCAAATTGGACCTGCGCCAACAGTTCTTTCGCTTAGCTTTGAGAACTTCAAGAATCAAAGACGGACACACACACACATCTTAAAAAATTAACAATTAATATTTTTTTTATTGGATTTTTAACGACCACCGTGAGCAACTCAATGGGCTATAAGTAGTCACCCGTCCCTAATTTAGGGTCACTGGTTCCAGGGAAGTTAGAGAGCCAGTGCCGTAAGACAAACACAACATCCATGCGGGATTCAAACCCGGACCCCTTACGGACGAATGACCAACTTGGTCGTTCTGGGTGGTGTAGTGGTTAGCATACCTAGGCGTTTTCTGGGAGACGCGGGTTCGAGTCCCGCTCCAGGACGATGAAAATTTTCAAGTTTTCAGATATTATCTGACTTACCATCCTTGTCACATTTACGCCAAAAATCGGATTGTCATCTTCAAAATTTGTATTATATGGCGTAATCCCGTATTTCTTTCATGATTTATCTGCTTCTCCGGGCAATCACGGGATAGGATTATTAACCTCCAGATTAACTCAACATGAATGCCGGTTGCTTCGACTAGCGAATCCTGTGATGGTTAAATTCAAATGATCGGAAACTTGAAACTTGGCCGTTCTGGGTGGTGTAGTGGTTAGCATACCTAGGCGTTTTCTGGGAGACGCGGGTTCGAGTCCCGCTCTAGGACGATGGAAATTTTCAAGTTTTCAGATATTATCTGACTTACCATCCTTGTCACATTTACACCAAAAATCGGATTGTCATCTTCAAAATTTGTATTATATGGCGTAATCCCGTATTTCTTTCATGATTTATCTGCTTCTCCGGGCAATTACGGGATAGGATTATTAACCTCCAGATTAACTCAACATGAATGCCGGTTGCTTCGACTAGCGAATCCTGTGATGGTTAAATTCAAATGATCGGAAACTTGAAACTTGGCCGTTCTGGGTGGTGTAGTGGTTAGCATACCTAGGCGTTTTCTGGGAGACGCGAGTTCGAGTCCCGCTCTAGGACGATGGAAATTTTCAAGTTTTCAGATATTATCTGACTTACCATCCTTGTCACATTTACACCAAAAATCGGATTGTCATCTTCAAAATTTGTATTATATGGCGTAATCCCGTATTTCTTTCATGATTTATCTGCTTCTCCGGGCAATCACGGGATAGGATTATTAACCTCCAGATTAACTCAACATGAATGCCGGTTGCTTCGACTAGCGAATCCTGTGATGGTTCAATTCAAATGATCGGAAACATGAAACTTGGCCGTTCTGGGTGGTGTAGTGGTTAGCATACCTAGGCGTTTTTCTGGGAGACGCGGGTTCGAGTCCCGCTCTAGGACGATGAAAATTTTCAAGTTTTCAGATATTATCTGACTTACCATCCTTGTCACATTTACGCCAAAAGTCGGATTGTCATCTTCAAAATTTGTATTATATGGCGTAATCCCGTATTTCTTTCATGATAGTTATTCTTTTATTTATTTATTTTTGATTGGAGGTTTAACGACCACCGTGAGCAAGTCAATGGGCTATAAGCAGTCTCCCGTCCCTAATTTAGGGCCACTGTTTCCAGGGAAGGGAGAGAGCCAGTGTCGTAAGACAAACACAACTTCCATGCCTCACCGGGATTCGAACCAGGACCCCTTTCGAACGAATGATCAGAGGCCATCGCTTAGACCACTGCGCCACTGGGGCGGCAGTTTTTCTTTTACCGTAGGAAATTTACGAAGACAATGTGATGCCATCCCAAATGGAAAATAGTTAATGAACATTTTGTTACAAAGCTTTTTTTTTTTTTGATTGGAGGTTTAACGACCACCATGAGCAACTCAATGGGCTATAAGCAGTCGCCCGTCCCTAATTTAGGGTCACTGGTTCCAGGGAAGGGAGAGAGCCAGTGCCGTAAGACAAACCCAACATCCATGCCTCACCGGGATTCGAACCCGGACCCCTTCGGACGAATGATCAGAGGCCAACGCCTTAGACCACTGCGCCACCGGGGCGGCTTTACAATGCTTTGAAAAACGATATTTTATTAATTATTCTAATTTTAAGAAAATTGGAACTTTTATAATACATTTTAATTATTTGGTTAGAAACAGATGCGGATTGGGTCGACGAAACTAGGTAGGGAATTTTAGTCTCGTGGTCCACCCACTACAGAAACATACTTACCCAAAGAGAAACACCTTTGGGTACGTATGTTTTTAATTCCCTCATGAAAAAATTGTGTTAACTCCTGGATGAAAGAGAACTGCTCAAATACTCATAGTGAAATTAATTTAGTCGTGATCGAATGTTAACAGCAATTTAAGGGTGGAAGAATTTTAAAAATACATTCGTGTTTGAATATAACATATCAAACCATACTCAAAACTGGTTGTTGTACTAGGTAATTATATTTATTTGGTTAATGATCGTCAATTGCGCAACGGTATTCGTACCAACTCCTTGAATAGACGCCTTTTTTGTGTACCCATCATTCTGACTCATGAACTACCGTTTTGATCCATGAACCAGTACCGGTAAATCGTTGTTTCCTTTAAGATAGATGTGTGTGGGACACAGATTTCGGAAAATCTTTGCGGGTGAATCTCCTTGTGCTCTATGTCTGTACGTAGATAAGGGTGTGGCGATGATAGACCGTCAAAATTGTTACTAGTACCTCTTTTTTTTTTTTTTATTGGAGATTTAACGACCACCGTGAGCAACTCAATGGGCTATAAGCAGTCGCCCGTCCCTAATTTAGGGTCACTGGTTCCAGGGAAGGGAAAGAACCAGTGCCATAAGACAAACACAACATCCATGCCTCACCGGGATTCGAACCCGGACCCCGTTCGGACGAATGATCAGAGGCCATCGCTTAGACCACTGCGCCACCGGGGCGGCCTAGTACCTCCTTCAACACTGCAAAAGGAGGGTAGGGGCAACTAATGTTTCTTTGGCTCCAAGTTTATTCATTTTTATAACAGTTAGCTTAATTTATTTATAACAGCGTGCTTTTTTCCCCACTGAAATAAAGAGAATTTGCTTTGCCATTTTAGAGCAAATGCTCAACATATCTGCATATACACCGATGCGCCTTTACATTATGACCACCTACCTAATAAGCTGTAGGACCCACTTTAGCCCGCAAAACAGCGGCCACTCGTCGAAGCATCGATTCCATGGTGGCAATAGGTATCCTGGCGTATCTGGTACCATAATGTTAACAGCAGGTCCTCGACTTCCCATATATTTCGGGGTGGCGGTGATTTACCGCGAACCCGCTTTTCCAAGTCGAACCACAAATGTTCGATTGAGTTCATGTCAGGTGAATTTGGAGGACAGGGCATTAAAGAGAAAGTCACCAGCATGTTCTTCGAACCAGTCGTTGACGATTCTGGTAGTGTGGTATGGCGCATTATTCTGTTGGTAATGGCCATCACCAGCAGGGAACACAGTTGCCATGAATGAGTGAACTTGGTCTGCAACGATGTTCATATACCTGACATCTTTCAGGGATTGTGCTATTGGGATAATGGGGCCTAAAGTGTCCCAAGAAAACATCGCCCACAGCATAACACCGCCGCCGCCGGCCTGTTTCCGCCCAAACCAAAACTTTCACAATAATTACAGATTCTGCACAACGGCAAAACTCACTTCATTTAAAATTAATGTCAATTAAATAGACTAATTACCTATTATCAATATCAATCCGATATTATATGTTAAAAATAATTAAATGTACAGCAAGGGGCCAAGGAAAAAGGCTGAAAAACTGCCTGACAAGCCCCTGATCCCCTCTAAATAAAAACAAAATATTCCAGTCCAGTCAAGACAACGAAAGCAATTTTATAATGCATTTCTTTTACAAATCATAAAGCAATAAATTCCAATATTCAATTTTCCGTCAAAAAACTCCTAGTAATGCAGGGGAGGCTAGATAAAACAGTTTTAGTTACTTCGGTAAATTCATTTTAATTCAATATAATATTTATATTTAAAAAATAATAAGCAGTATTTATTGAAAAATTAATAAGCACAGCAATGCTTTTTTAAGGATATATGTATACATACATTACCACCGACATAGGGCAGTTGGTAAAGTCGCTATGCGCTGTGTGGGAGGCTGACCTTTCTGACGGTGTTTGAGTCCCGGTCCTACCGGTTATTTAGTCTGCTGTTTTTCCGGGGTTTTCCGCAGACTCCCTGGGTTTGGGGACGCGAATGCGTAGATGGTTCTCTGTGAAGTCGGCCCCGGACACACTTTGTTCCTTACCCGCAGGCAGCAGAGGAGTGGCAAGCCGCCTGCATTAATTTGCCAGTAACCATGAAGGACGCATAGTCGTCTTTGCGGGATTCAACCCGTAATGGGTGGACTGGATGGATGGTATATACCCTGCTGGCCACCCAAAATGCAACACCAAGAAGGAAGCATCCGATTGGCCTGAAATTCGCAGCATGCGTCGCCCGCGAGAGGACATGCAAACGATTAGCATTGCAGGGCATACGCAAATCATGTGCGCCCGGTACGCCACCGAGAAGCACTATATGAAGGGTGCACAGAAGGCGGGGTGTAAGTAGTGGAAGTGTGTTGTGCTGTCGGACCTGTGCGTGGGAAGCTTCCTGATGCCTCATCGCCGAATACGACAGTCATTCCAGCACGTTTTGGAGTTCGACAGAGGACAAATAGTGGCTTATAGCGACAGCAGTTTATCGTACCGATACATCGGCGCCCGTGTGGAACAACATCCAGCCACAGTGAGGCGATTATGGATTCGGTGGGTGCAGGAGGGACGGACGGACCGACGTGAGCGATTGACGCAGCCGCGACACATCACCAAACGAGAGGACTGGCATGTTGTGCGGCGGGCATTGACGGCTCGCACCACCACATCACGAACGTTAGCGCAGAAATTAGGGTGTGTTGCGCAACAACTTATGTGAGCACGTACCGTTCGACGTAGTCTGCAGGAGCGGGGTCTTGTCGCACGGCGCCTATTGCTCCGATTACCATTGACGTTACACCATCGGCGAGTGCGGCGGCAGTGAGCCGTTGAACGCCGCACCTGGACTACGGAATGGCACGACATTGTCTTCTCCGACGAATCCCGCTTCTGCCTGCAACACCACGATGGTCGGATCCGCGTGTGGCTGCACCACGGCTAGAGACTGTATGACGTCTGCTTTATGCATCGCCATACCGGTCCGTCGCCTGGCGTTATGGTTTGGGACGTAATTGGATATGACACTCGCACCCCACTGGTACGCACCGCCGGTACACTCAACAGCCACCGCACCATCGCCGACGTTTTGGAGCCTGTAGTCCTCCCTTACCTGCAGGACCTGCCAGCGGCCACGTTTCAACAGGACAATGCGCGCCCGCACGTGGCACGCATCGTGCAACAATTTTTCACGGCCCAACAGGTGTCACTGCTGCCGTGGCTCATTTGTTCTCCCGATATGTCGCCCCTCAAACACATCTGGTCGCTGATCGGCAACCGAGTGGCCCGGCAAGCACCACCCGCGGCTACGCCTGATGAACTGTGGCAACGTGTGGAAGCAGCCTGGACCGACATACCCCAATCTCACATCCAAAGCTTCTTTCGTTCGATACCGCGCTGTGTAGCGGCCGTTATTGCCAGCCATGGGGGCCACACGAACTATTGATGTCTGCGTGTTCCGCAAGTCGCACGGGCCTGTAAGCTCAATCGTTTCATCCTTGTATCTGTTGTTATGTGACCAGTAAACTGGTTTTGCTATCTCGTGTCTTTCTTGGTGTTGTATTTTGGGTGGCCAGCAGTGTATATTGTATTTTTTTTTTTTTTTTAGACTGAAATGACTCAAAACTGATTAGCTGACCAAAACAAAATTTCATGTTTTCAAGCTTTGTTTTAAAAAATGTTGATAGTCGATTTTGTTGAAATTGGACAAAAGTATGCTTTACATAATGCGATACCGTTGTTTTCTTCGGGTGATTTTAAAATGAAATTCTGACGAAATGTTTTTGAGAACTTCAAAAGAAAATAATTCACGAAAGACCGAAAACAACATGCTGATCAATTTTCATACGATGAATAGTTAATGAACTATTAAGGTGGAGGTCAAGTAATTTTGCTTCCTATACTTCCAATGGAAAAACTTTTGTACACATTTCCTTCACAATTAGTGTGTTCTCAAGGATGAAAATTTGAACATCGATTAAAATAACTTCATACTATAACTTGGAATACTTAATATTTTCTAAAACATAACCATAACTATATTAAAAATCAATAACTCTTCCTTTGGTGGTCTTGAAACCAGAAAAAAGATCGCGCTACCTGTACTTTGATGACGTCAGTAGACAAATAAATGTTGGATGGAGTGCATAATTATGGGTATGTTTTAGAAAATATTAAGTATTCCAAGTTATAAAATGAAACTATTTTAATCGATGTTCAAATTTTCATCCTTGGGAATGCATTAATTGTGAAGAAAATGTGTACAGAAGTTTTTCCATTGGAAGTATAGGAAGCAAAATTACTTGACGCCCACCTTAAGTATAGAATTGTATTAACGGAAACTCATCGGAATTTAATTTATTCCACCGAGAAACGTGTTTTTAAATTGATTCAGGTGTGTGCAAATACCATATACACATGTGTATGTCTGACATTACGTTTCTGCCGTGTCTAAACTTTTGGCACATGTTGATACTCCTCCTTCCACGCCATATCTACTGTATGTATAGCTAAATTTACTGCGTGTATTGGTTTTCCATTGCATAGTATGTCAGAGTCTGAAATCTCGCGTGTAAAAGCCGTCTTTGTGCGGATAATTGAAAGAAAAATAAAACTCGGCTTAACTTAAATCAAATTAACTCATATTATGAGACATCAATTTAATAAAACCTTATGATATTTTAAAAACAGATCAAAAGACATGAGTACTTTCGGGCCATCGCATGGCCCATCTTCAGATGGAGCAGCTAAATTGACAAGATCCGCATAATACACTGCCGGACAATTGCTAAGGACGGATGACAATAGCAACGATAGCAACCATAAAATGGAAGACATGAAAATGTGGAAATTAGCATAAGTGCGGGATACAGTAAGACGTGTTGTGCATATGCAAATTTTGGATTGCCGAACTTGTTCGTGACGTCATAGCGCAGATAAGAGATATAAAGGATTTGACGCGTATTGACCGTTGTTGTTCAAACGCAAAGTTGAAAGGGAAAGAATCAATTGACGAACTTGCAATTTTCAGTATGTCTTCCCGACATCACCTAGATGATTTTACGCGTGGCCGTATTATTGGCAAGATTGAAGAAGGGCGAAAAATAACAGATGTTGCCAGGGAGTTCGACGTCAGCCACAGTGTTGTTTCAAGGCTTTGGAAATCATTTCAAACAAATGTAGAGTGTAGCAAACGTCACAGGGGAGGTCGTGTTCGCAGTACGACACCTGCAGAAGATCGGTACATAGTGCTATCAACAAAAACACACCGGCGCAGCACAGCTAGTGAGGTAGCAAATCAGTTTATGGCTGCTACTGGCAAGCGGATCTCCCGAAAAACTGTCGCCAGACGTTTGCATGAAGGAGGACTATACGCCCGCCGTCCTGTTGTGTGCATCCCATTGTCCAGACGTCACCGTACCGCCCGTTTGCAATGGTGCCATCAACATCGCCATTGGACTGATAACGACTGGTCTGCTGTCCTCTTCTCAGATGAGAGTAGATACAGTCTATCGTCTGATTGTCGACGACAACTGATCTGGCGTGATAGTGGTACTGCATATTGTCCAGCAAACATACAGGAAAGGGACCGATATCCGACATGTAGTGTCATGGTATGGGCTGGCATCATGATCAATGGCCGTACGTACCTCTATGTGCTTCCAACTGGGACTATGACTGGCCAACGATACATTAATGATGTTCTGCTACCTCATGTTCGCATGTTCCGTGGTGCTGTCGGTGATAGATCCATTTTCATGGACGACAACGCAACATGTCATCGAACAGTCGCTGTCCAGGAGAGTCTTGAGAGCGAGGATATTCAACGCCTCGTATGGCCAGCACGTTCTCCAGATCTGAATCCCATTGAAAATGTGTGGGATGCTTTGGGAGGAGTCTTCCTGGTCGCCAATGCCCTTCAATAAACAAGGACACCCTCATCCGTGCACTGACAGAGGAATGGGATAAATTACTCCAACAGCTGCTTGATAATGTTGTGCAAAGCATGACACGACGTGTGGAATCTTGCATCGCCCTCCATGGTGGCCATATCCCGTACTGACATCTTACGCCGGAACGCCTGCGGACGGTAATTGCATTTTTTTCACGTTTACGTATTCTGCACAAAATGGCCTGTATGTCCCTTGAACACGTTCCAAAGCCTTCTGGATTTCAGAGCACAATAAATTGTCTTTCTTGTAATGTCCTGGCATTCTGACATTATTTTATTTTACTTGGCATCCAACCACACTTACTTTTTTATGCGCTATATAGCCGTTTATGATCCGTCCTTAGCAATTGTCCAGCAGTGTATCACACACATGAACGCATCAAAGTCGGTTGTTGTACATATATGCAAGGAAGGAAGATATTCCTCCCGGCACATTATCCTACGGTTATAGGTAATTCAAAGCCCCTAGGATTAGAGTTAATTAATACCTTATAGGCATTGGGGAGCTCATACGGCATATAGTCATTACAACAAATATTTTGTGAGTGAAAAATGAACATGCTCTCAGTAAGAAACAGCGTGCTGCGATTTTTAGGGGTAACCACAATTTTAAAATTTTCCCAGTCCGGATATAAAATCCCTTTTGTAACTTCCCTAGCAAGTGCAGTGCTGGTACCTCCTGTCTGGATATTATATTTATGTTCCTTGACCCTGCAAGACAAATTCCGTCCGATCGATCCTATATAGACAGATTGATTAGTTCCGAAAACATCTTTTAATGGAACACAATAGACACCCCATCTTTGTAAAATATCCGCCGGGGTCCTGTCCTTTCTAACAAGCGGTAGTATATTAAGGGAGCGAGTGCCGAAATCCAATCCAAATTTCCGGCAAATGTTACAAAGAGCCTCAGTAATTGAAGGGATGTAATCGATGGAAGCAATGAAACGAAATGGTGTGGGCAGAAATGGTTGTAATGTAGTAGCAAGTTTACTTTTAACTCGGGAATGGATCCGGTTAAAAACGTATTCAGGATATCCAAAATGGGAGGCGAACGACGAGACCCATTGTAGTTCTGCGACGCGTGCAGTACGAGTTGAGGAATGGGTGTAGGCTCTACGAATAAAAAAGTGAAGAGACGTTAACTTTTGGTTTTGCGGGTGAATAGAGGAGTATGGGATCATAGTTGGTGAACAGGACGGTTTTCTATAAACAGCAAAAGTGCAATGGTAAAACCTGGTTTGGATGACGGGTAATCAAAATATCAAGAAACGGAAGTTTTAGGTCTTGTTCAATTTCTAGGGTAAATTGAATTGACGGAAATTGTGAAGAGAAAGAATTCGTGAATGCTTGTAATTCAGATAACGAGTGGGGCCAGAGTAATAAGTTATCATCTACATACCTGAGAAATAACAGAGGTTGGTGGGGATAAGAGGTCAAAAATGTATTTTCAAGGAACTGCATTAAGATTTCGGCTAAAATGCCAGAAAGCGGTGATCCCATGGCCGCGCCATCGGTTTGGCGATAAATTTTGTCTTGGAAATAGGACCGGTTTTTAACAAACCGAAGCGCATTCATTATGGCTGAAATCTCAGTAAGTGGGTGCCCTAAGGAATGAAGTTGATTTTCGATAATCTGATGTGTGAATTCAACAGGTACATTGGGGTAGAGTGACACCACGTCGAGGGAAGCCAGAATGAATGGTTTAGCCTGGGTTATTTTTTTTTTTTTTTTTGAAAGTTTTGAAACAACTTGGGTAGAATTCTTTATAGAGTAACGGGAATCCTGAACCAGATGTGAGAGGTATTTAGAAAGGGTCGCTTCAAGGGGTCGTGTAGGACTAGACCTTCCAGAGACAAGTTTTTTCAGTAGTGGATGAATGTTTGATTAGCTTATTATGTTCCTTATTGATAATGTTTGAGATCTTTTAATAAGCTAATCAAACATTCATCCACTACTGAAAAAAGGCTTTTACGGACACTTAAGGAAGAATCTACCATCTCGATTATTACTGCCGATAAAACCTCTCAAATTGTGATTATTAACACTGCTGATTACTGTGATAAAATGATCTCTGCCATTTCCACTATCCCACATTGTATCATCAATCATAACCCTATAAACTCCACTATTTCAGCTTTGTCAAAACTAGGTAAGGACTTTGTTTTCTCCCCTAGTTTCCGGTGCTCTTTAAGCCCCCACCAGGACCCTGCGTTCCCTACGTATTTGGTAAAATTAAACTGCATAAACCTAACCATCCGCTCCGCCCACTTGTCTCTGGAAGGTCTAGTCCTACACGACCCCTTGAAGCCACCCTTTCTAAATACCTCTCACATCTGGTTCAGGGCCGCCCCGGTGGCGCAGTGGTCTAAGGCGTTGGCCTCTGATCATTCGTCCGTAAGGGGTCCGGGTTCGAATCCCGGTCAGGCATGGATGTTGTGTTTGTCTTACGGCACTGGCTCTCTCCCTTCCCTGGAACCAGTGACCCTAAATTAGGGACGGGCGACTGCTTATAGCCCATTGAGTTGCTCACGGTGGTCGTTAAACCTCCAATCAAACAAACAAACAAACATCTGGTTCAGGACTCCCATTACTCTATAAAGAATTCTACCCAAGTTGTTTCAAATCTTCCAACCCAGGCTAAACCATTCGTTCTGGCTTCCCTCGACGTGGTGTCACTCTACCCCAATGTACCTGTTGAATTCACACATCAGATTATCGAAAACCAACTTCATTCCTTAGGGCACCCACTTACTGAGATTTCAGCCATAATGAATGCGCTTCGGTTTGTTAAAAAACCGGTCCTATTTCCAATTCCAAGACAAAATTTATCGCCAAACCGATGGCGCGGCCATGGGATCACCGCTTTCTGGCATTTTAGCCGAAATCTTAATGCAGTTCCTTGAAAATACATTTTTGACCTCTTATCCCCACCAACCTCTGTTATTTCTCAGGTATGTAGATGATAACTTATTACTCTGGCCCCACTCGTTATCTGAATTACAAGCATTCACGAATTCTTTCTCTTCACAATTTCCGTCAATTCAATTTACCCTAGAAATTGAACAAGACCTAAAACTTCCGTTTCTTGATATTTTGATTACCCGTCATCCAAACCAGGTTTTACCATTGCACTTTGCTGTTTATAGAAAACCGTCCTGTTCACCAACTATGATCCCATACTCCTCTATTCACCCGCAAAACCAAAAGTTAACGTCTCTTCACTTTTTTATTCGTAGAGCCTACACCCATTCCTCAACTCGTACTGCACGCGTTGCAGAACTACAGTGGGTCTCGTCGTTCGCCTCCCATTTTGGATATCCTGAATACGTTTTTAACCGGATCCATTCCCGAGTTAAAAGTAAACTTGCTACTACATTACAACCATTTTTGCCCACACCATTTCGTTTCATTGCTTCCATCGATTACATCCCTACAATTACTGAGCCTCTTCGTAACATTTGCCGGAAATTTGGATTGGATTTCGGCACTCGCTCCCTTAATATACTACCGCTTGTTAGAAAGGACACGACCCCGGCGGATATTTTACAAAGATGGGGTGTCTATTGTGTTCCATTAAAAGATGTTTTCGGAACTAATCAATCTGTCTATATAGGATCGATCGGACGGAATTTGTCTTGCAGGGTCAAGGAACATAAATATAATATCCAGACAGGAGGTACCAGCACTGCACTTGCTAGGGAAGTTACAAAAGGGATTTTATATCCGGACTGGGAAAATTTTAAAATTGTGGTTACCCCTAAAAATCGCAGCACGCTGTTTCTTACTGAGAGCATGTTCCTTTTTCACTCACAAAATATTTGTTGTAATGACTATATGCCGTATGAGCTCCCCAATGCCTATAAGGTATTAATTAACTCTAATCCTAGGGGCTTTGAATTACCTATAACCGTAGGATAATGTGCCGGGAGGAATATCTTCCTTCTTTGCATATATGTACAAAAACCGACTTTGACGCGTTCATGTGTGTGTATATATTATGCGGATCTTGTCAATTTAGCTGTTGCATCTGAAGATGGGCCATGCGATGGCCCGAAAGTACTCATGTCTTTTAATCTGTTTTTAAAATATCATAAGGTTTTATTAAATTGGTGTCTCATAATATGAGTTAATTTGATTTAAGTTAAGCCGAGTTTTATTTTACTTCCAATTATCCGCACAAAGACGGCTTTTACACGTGAGATATAGTTTGTGCGACTCATCAGTATTGGAGAGTCTGAAATGTTTCACTTGCTTTTCAATGTTCGTATTCCTTTCCTTCGTATTATTTCGTTTCATCTTCCAGTTTGTTCTGTGGGGGGTAAACTTTTGTGATGAACTTCACTGAATGCAAAGCATTTCAAAAATGAGTAATCGTAATGAATAAATGGAGGGCATACTGTGTACGATTGCAACAGTTTGTCAGAGGAGTCACGACGACAAACGTATCTTCGAATTTTCTGTGGAGAATACTACAGTGTTTTAAAACCTCCAATTTCTATATTGATAGATCGACGAACATGATCTTGAATCAGCTGCTTTACGGGCTTTTCTTCTCAGTGTATACTGAAAAAAAAATTCTTAGTTTTTTTGTTTTTTTTTCCAAACATGGCATGTGCTAATTATTATTACGTTTGTTTAATCTTGCGTGAGGGAGGCTTAGCCTCCGCTGGCGGCCCCTAAGCTACGGCCCTAGATACACATAAATTATTCTTTGTTGTACATATGATGATATATCATCATCCATTCTGAATATGATGTTGGATGAAGGTCTACCCAGGTCTCTTCCACAAACCCGTGTCTTGAGCCTCTTCCATGTAAGTCCAGCATGCTATCGAATTTCATTTCTCAGGTGGCCTTATTTTGGCACTTTGCCCTTGGTATCTAGTACAGTATTTCAGTTGACCAACGGTGATCAGTTCTTTCAGCAATATGTCAACCTCATTGTCACTTGAGGGTCTTTACTTCGATAATGATGTTATCCACTGTTGTCATTTTTCTGATGCATGACGTCTTTTACCTATGTTTTTTGTCCTAATAATTAATGGCTTCATGGCTTCCTCGTATTACTTTCAGTATTATAAATATTTAACGAGAATTATCGAGGATAAATTTATTAAGGTACATTACCTCTCAAATTTTTGATCTATACACTAGATCATCTTCACGAGTTCTTGCGTCTAATACTTCCACAGGTCTGACGACCAAGCCTGGTGGATTTTCCATCCAGCCTGGTCGTTGATGTTGCCACCTTGTGACTTGTAAATTTCCAGGGATTCTTCTAATTTCCAATAATTGCGTGGGATTGATGTTTGATCACTTATAAGGAGTCCCAGTCCATTTTGTGGCCAGTTTGTTGTATGTGCCTGTCTAATCCTGTTTTAGTTGAGATGTTCCTTATTTCTGCTTTGTGTTCTTTAATTCTGGTGGTTAACCTTCGTCCTGTTTCTCCTATGGTAATCCACATGAACACTCGAGTTTATAAATGACTCCTGCCTAGAGTAAACGTATTTTCTTCTTTTTGTTTTAGGGATGGTAAGTATTTTTTAATTTTGTTATTTAAACCTGGAGCTAACCTAATTTTATACTTAGTGCTGATTTTCTTTAATTTTTCGGTTCCACCATGGATACATTTCTGAGTTGTCCGCTGCCAATGTATGTTGTTGTTAAGTCAATGTCTCAGATCCATAAGTAAGAATTGGAAGGATTTATTGATTGAATTCTTTTGAGACATAAAGGTAAACTGTTTTTGATAACTGTTATGTTTCATCCACATGCACTTCAGCTAAGTTTTATTCGCTGATTAATTTCTTCATAGATGTTTTCTCTGCTTGATATCTGTTCTCCAAAGTAGATGTAGGCACGAGTCACTTCTAACCTTCCCCCTTCAAGCTCTAAATTTTCAGTACTTTTAAAATTATTGCACATCAGCATTGTCTGCTATGCATACAGTGTGTGTTTTTGTATGCGCAAAAATTTGAAGACTGACCCTCATGTGTTTCGCAAAATACGTCACAGATTATGAGGGGCAGTGGGCGTGGTTATGCGGCACACTTGAGAAGCAAAAGTAAGAAAAGATTTAAGTTAAGATTCATGAAAGCACAGTGCCCTTGGGGAGACAATGCTTGAATGAAGTGCATGCGCCTGCAACGGGGGCGCTCAGGCACCCATTCAGTCATTAAAACGAATAAAAGCCCCCCCCCCCCCCCCCACCACCACTATCCTCCCCTTCCATGAAATCGGCAACATAAAATTCCTGGTTTTTCTTTTTTTCTTTTTTTTTTTTTTTTACCTTTAAAAGGATAAAATTATAATTTCCTTCTTTTCAGTAGTTCTACATATAAGACGATTTATTACAATGATAATATCTGATGCTGTGAATAAAGCTTACATATACTCTAATAAAAAAAATAAATAAAGCACCCAGAAGGAATCATCCAATCGAAATGAAAATTGGTACGTGCCATAGGAAAGGAAATAGTTGAAATTCCAGAGGAATTGGGCCATGTATTCGGATAAAACTACACTAGTGGAACAACTCAGTACGTTATAGCGGTGGCTCGGATACAAGCAGTTACTCGGCGTGGCATAGACGCATACAGTTCACGGATACTGTCCCGAGGTATAGCACGCCAAATGGTGTCCAAATTGCGGGCCAGTTTGCCGACATTCCTGGATGGGCGTAGGTAGCATCCGATTATGTCCCAAACATGTTCGACCGGTGAGAGGTCGGATGATCGGGATGGCTATACCTGTGGGAGGCACTATGTACCGAATTCGTTATGAATCCATCCTTGCAGACCACGTACACCCATTCATGCTGATTGTCTTCTCTGGGGCAAATGGGATCTTCCAGCACGACAACGCAACGTGTCACACAGCTAGAAATGTCCGAGAGTGGTTGGAAGAGCACGATGAAGACTTTAAAATACTTCCCTGGCCCCATAATTCCCCAGACTTAAACCCAATTGAGCATCTGTGGGACCACCTCGATCGTGTTGATCGCTCTATGGATCTTTCACCACATACCCTCCAGCAGCTGTCAGTGCACTGCTGTCAGCAGGGCTCCACATACCTGTGAACACCTTTTTTTTGTGTGTGGTTTAACGACCACCGTGAGCAACTCAATGGGCTATAGGCAGTCGCCAGTCCCTAATTTAGGGTCACTGGTTCCAGGGAAGGGAGAGAGCCAGTGCCGTAAGACAAACACAACATCCATGCCTCACCGGGATTCGAACCCGGACCCCTTTCGGACGAATGATCAGAGGCCAGCGCCTTAGACCACTGCGCCACCGGGGCGGCGTGAACACCTTGCAGCATCTTACTGAGGCGCTCCCAGCCCGTCCAGCTGCTGTCCGCGATGCACACGGCGGTTATTCTGGATTTAGACCAAGTCACAATAATGTGACTCGACCGTGTGTATCTCTGATGTACAGGGTGTTTCAAAAGTGTTTAGCCAAACTTTGGGAACGTGTTCTACAGACCATTCTGATGAAAAAAAAAAGAAGCTTAAACCTACGGATAGAAACCTTTTCTTATAGAGATCTTCAAAATGTACCGGAAAAGTGTTGGCCGTCAAAGTGGCGCAGTGGTCTAAGCGCTGGCTTATGACCGTTCGTCCAGGTGGGTCTGGGTTCGAATTCCGTGATGCGTGGATCTTGTGTTTGTCTTACGGCACCGGCTGTCTTCCTTCCCTGTAGCCAGGGGCTCACTGACTTGCTCACGATGGTTGTTAAACTGTCAACGAAAAAAGAAAAGTTGCGCACTAGCCGCTTCGCAGGCAAACTGGGGCTCATAACGATGTGGAGCTAACAGGCTTGGTCTAAATGCTAAAGGACCGATCTCATCATTTCGACGTCAACGCCCTTTGCTGCGAATTCGCGAACTTAGCTTCTCAATCTCCGAAAATAATGCAGATAAATGAAAAGTGTCAATTACATAGATCATTTCATATGTAATGAACACAATTTTTTTTATACGTACCGGAAATGTCTTAAGCGATGTCTCTGTATAGGTCTTCTACGTAGTCTCCCCGATTCTGAATGACGGCGTCCCAACGTCTCGGAAGGTCCACAATTCCAGTCAGGTCTCCTCTTTTGTTCAGATGTCGTTCGCACTGAATACCTGCTGCAGAAAGGTCCTCCAGGAAGAAAAATCACGGTCCACGCATGGTTTTGTTTGAGCTTGGGGAACAAGTCAAAGGTCAAACTTTGACTCGAAAGAGAAGAGCTGTCAAAAGCTCTTCTCTTTCGATTTCCCTCAAAGGCCGAGTAAAATATTATTTTCTTTAGGAAACTACTTTTTCTTGGGTACTGCGAAAAAAAATTAGCCTGCCCTTCCTATGGAGTGCTACGTTTGAGGTTAAAAATCGTTCGCACAGCGCACGGAAACTTGGTTTCATTCGTCTGTTATTACTTACTTACTTACACATAAAACGCACTGAGATAAAAATTCTGGATTAACGAAAGATTCTTCTGAAGTTGTGAAGACTAAGTTTGCATAATACACTGGCGTGCAAAAATTAAGGACGAGACGGTTTTTCGAATGTAACGTCGTGCAGAAATGCTCCACATCGACTCAAATCATACCATAAGAACCCCAAGATGTAAGAATATCGGACAAGTGAGCAAAACCGTCCAAACAAAGAATCCAAAAGATACAAAGGCACTTTATTGAAAAGTTAGCTTCAAGCACAACTGGACAGAAGACAGAAATGTCCATGTGACAGGCGGCTGCCAAGAAAAATCCAGTCTTTAGTAGGGGATATGATCACCGCTGACTACGTTGCAGGATTTACGTCTGTCCATGCTGAGGACGAGTTTGTCCTCTTGTAGCGCCAATCGCAGCTGCGGAATCGTTGCTGGCGGCTGGTGACGTGCTGCCAAGCGTCTCCCGAGAAGGTCCCACACGTGTTCGATTGGATTTAGGTACGGGGACCTTGCGGGCCAATCCATGTGTTTAATATCTTCACTCTCCAACAGCTCTGCGACAGCCATTGTACGATGAGGTGTAGCGTTGTTGTCCATGAAGAGGAACTCAGGACCCTCAGCACCTCTAAACAGACGCACGTGAGGCAGGAGAACCTCGGTACAATAGCGGACACCAGTGACTGAACCTCCTAGGAAGATGTGGAGGTCAGTACGGCTACCAAGCACGATACCACCCCAAACGAGAACTCCGCCACCTCCAAACCGGTCCCTTTCGATGATGTTGGAGGTGGGATTGCGTGTTCCCTGCTCTCTCCAGATGTGTATACGTCCAGAATCGCTTGTCAGACTAAATCGGCTCTCATCCGTAAAGAGAACTCGACCCCATTGCTGATGTGTCGAGTTCTTGTGTTCCTGGCACCACAGAAACCGCCGTCTCCGATGAGCGAGCATTAATGGCACACACCGTACTGGTCGGCGTCCAAATAGACCACCTTTGTACAGCCTCCTGGCCACGGTAAAACGCGATAACGGACGTCCAGTTATCTGTTTCATGTGCCTTGCGATTTATCCCGCTGTCTTCCGTCTATCTCTTCTCGCCTGTAGGACAATATACCGGTCGTCCGCAGCCGTGGTTGCTCGTGGACGACCACAGCTAAACTCTCGGACAGCTGTTCCTGTCGTTTAAAATGCTCTCCAAGCTCGTGAAACGATGCTGTGAGCGATCCCGAGCTCCTCGGCCACACTAGTCACACTTCGACCTTCTTCCAACTTCCCAATGACGCGACCTCGGGTAAAGTCATCCAGATGTCGTCTACTGGATTGCCTGTTGGCTATATCACACGGTGGCAGCAACTCGACGTCGTTCAAACCGATGTACACCGCGCAATAGCTTTCACCGAATTGCTGAGCGTACACTGCCCGTGTGCTTTATACCCTTCTGACACTCCCCCTACGTTATGCTGCATATATGCGCATGCGCTACCGTACCGGACCCTAGTCTATCTCCTGAGTGGTCTTTCGGTCCGTTCTGCCTGCTCGTTCTGCTGTTATGCTAATTTCTCCTTTTCGTCCTTAATTTTTGCACACCAGTGTATAAAAAACTGTTCACCGCATGCATAAATTTCTGCCAGATCTGTCTTTATTCCATTTTCTAAAGAAGTCTTTGGAGTCTAAAAGGCGGACACATAAGTAGAACAGATAAGCATGGAAGGTATCGATTTAATATTCTGATATACATAGAAAGTAAAACGGAATTAATAATTTGATCGTGTAATTGTATTCTTAGTCCACAGTAACTTATTTTTGCATTAATCACTGAGTTTCCGCTTTTGAGATTTCCATTTTCTTTGAAAGGGTTTTCTTATATCCATATTAAAACCTGGGTTGCCCTTGCCGCGAATGAATGGCATTGGACTTTTAATTTTTTATTTAGTTCCAGTTGTTATATAGACTACATAGCTATGCACTGATATACACTGAGTTAGCTTTGTATTAGGAACACCTACCTAATAACGCGTTGGTACACCTTTCTCGGCAATCACGGGCCGCAGATCTCTAGGAGCAGATTCTACAATGTGTCGAACATCTCCATACGTAAATGACCCATCCCCGATGCAGCAGCTCCGTCAGTTCATGCTCATTACGTGGAGCAGGATCAACAGTTCTCACACTCCATTATAGCATATCGCACGAATGTTCAATTGGGTTACAGTCATTGGAGTTTGGAGGCCAAATTAATGTGGCGAATTCGTTGTCGTGTTCCTCCAATCACTCAGTAGTTATACGAGCACGATGACACGGTGCGATGTCCTTTTGAAAGATGGCACTGTGGTCCGTGTAAATCTTTTGCAAATATAGATGGAAATTGTCGGCTAACAGGTCTCTGTAGCATTAACCACTCAGTGTCTGTGGGATGATAACCAAAGGACCTAAAGCTTGCCAGGAAAAAGCTCCCAAGACCAGAATAGCACCTCCACCGGCCTGTTGAACCACAACTGTGCCAGCAGGGGAATATGGCTTTATGCAGTTTACGCTATATGTGAACCCGGCCATCAGCATGGTGCAGAAGGAAACGGGACTCATCATTGCAGATGACCTTCTCCATCTCTCGAGGGTCCATTGCCGACGTTCCTTGGCCCATGCGAGGCGTTGTTTGCTATAGCTGGGAGTTATCATGGGTACCCTCTTTGGTCTACGGCTATGGAATCCCAGGAGAATCAAGGTACGGCGCATGGTGCATGTGGAAACAGGTCAAACTTCACCCTTGTACTGGTGGGTGAGCTGGGTGACTATTGCATGTCGTTGCTAAGATACCAGTCGTGACACCCAATGTTCACCTCTAAAGATCAACCGCACGTGGGTGACCAATGTGATTCCTTCTGCTGGGTGTCTCTGCATGGTTCATCCACTCCTGGTACACCCTTGATACAGTAGTACTACAGCAGCCAACAAATGCGAGTGTTTCCGAAATACTGTTACCTGCTCTCCGGGTCCCAACTATCTGGCCACGGTCAAATTGGCTTAAGTAGCCACGTTTCCCTGGCGAACGTTTACTGACTACGTACAGAAGATAGATGTGCACAATTTATAGTAGCCGAACGTGACGCTGATGTTACGTGGTACTTCGTTATCGCTCCGAATATGTAAAACGGGGCTGTCCCTAACGCAAAGTTTACTCAGTGTATTTGAACTTTTTCTCAATGTGATCATCTTTGGAGGTTATCTTGGCTCTCAGTCTCGTCACATATTGGGTTGATGCGTAAGTTCATGACGTTCTTTTTACTGCACTACAGGAATGTATTACATCAGAGAGGAAAACGGAATCAATCAGCTGTGTATTCCCCCACATTGTTTACGATGGTGTCCCAACGTCTGGATAGGTCTGCAATGCCATTCTTGAAAAAACGTACAGGTTTTGCTGCGAAGAAATCAACAAAGAAATCCTGGAGATCAACATCATTGTTGAACATTCTGTCACGGAGTGCATTCGACAGAGATCGAAACAGGTAATAATATGAAGAGGCGATTTCTGGGGAATAGGCCGAATGTAAAAGGATCTCTTATTTCATGTCCTGAAGGGCCATTTTGGTCATGTTTGCACTGTGAGGGAGTGCATTATCATGTTGGAGAAAGACACCATGGCGCCGATGTAACCGTTTCTGCTGAATTGCTCCCTCCACACAGCGGAGTTGCTCACAATAGAGTGCAGCGTTGATGGTCCGATTCCTCGGCAGCATTTTCCAGTGAATAATGCCTTCCATGTCCCATCAGACACACAACATGATCTTCGCAGGATAAAGGTCATCTTTAGGACGTGGTGTGGGCGTCTTGTTTGGGTTTAAACATTCCCTCCGATTCCTAAAATTCTCGTACAGGCACCCCTTTTCATCTCCAGTAACAATACGTGACAGAAAGGGTTTGTGTTGCTGAGAACATTCGCGATAACGGGCAAGCAAGGAACCACATATGGCAACACTCTGATTCTTGTTGTCCTCGGTGAGAGTGTGAGGCACCTAAGACCCCAATTTCTGTACCTTTCCCATACGTTCCATGTGTCGCACTACACTGACTGGATCGCAGTACATCTCAGTGGCCAATTCGTGTGTGGTTTGACGTGGATCTAAGTGGATGAGATGGTTCAAACGATCCTCATCAAAGTGAGATGGACGACCTGAGCGTGGAGAGTCGTTGAGGTCAAAATTGTCACTTCAGAACCGCTCAAACTATTTGCGGGCTGTCCTCGGAGCAATAACATCCTCCCCATACACAGCACAAATTTGTCGAGTAGTCTCGACGGCTGTGGATCCCTTGTTAAACTCGTAGAGGAGCGGATGTCAGAAATGTTCATTCCTATCTACTTTACACTCCATACTTCCGGACCTGAAAATCAAAAAACCATTAGCCACAATCACACAACGCAATGTGATTTAGATACACGATATTACTGGCTACATTTTGATATGCAACTGGCCATCTGCACCGTCACTACTGACCTACGAAACACTCGTGAAATAAAACGGCATAAACTTATGCATCAACCCAATATATTATCGTGTAAGCGATGTGGATTCCCCACCACCCATTCTTCAAAGGAGATTACACGACTTCCCTACCAATACCAAATTCAGTACAAACTGAGTTTCATATACATGTACTTCTCCTAATCATGTTTCTGATAAACGAGACGCATTCGAGTTTATTTTACCGGACTCTGGAGACGAAAAGATGGCAGGAAAATAAGACCTTTAGTGTTTCTTCAACGTTTGAGCAACTTCGTTGCTATTAGATATAAAATTTGTACAATAACGGAGCTCCGTATCAATAGTTAGCATTGTTGGACTATGATGTCATTGTAAAAAGTGTAAACTGCAGCACAAATTTTTCATTTTATTTATTTCAGTTTCACCACAGACTACGCATCCTCTTCATTTCCTGCAGCCAATTAAGCCGCCCTGTAAACTGGTAAGTCCCTTTAAAACCTTGACTGTACATGTTTATACTTATATATAGCTTTTGTGTATTAACTATTTAATCGACTGGAAGGAATTAACTCGAGATTAATAAAATGGGATGAAATCAGCTCGAACGGATATACATAATATAAGGTTCAACACAGAGAACAATTTGACCCATATAGTCTGAGAACAATATGCGCTTCTGTAGACGTATGCCATATTTGCCTCCTCTGAATAGCATTTTGAAGGAGTGTGATAAGATTAATGTGAAATTTGCTGATATTGTGTTGGATATTGCTAGTTTACTTACTATCGATAACGATACTGGTGACTTAGAACTCATTTATATCGGTAGGACTAAGCGGCGTTTACAAACTAGACTCGAGGAGCATAAAAAGAATTGAAGATTAGGTGAGAAAAGAACCTCACTTATAACTTATTGTTAAGATAATTACTCAACCCCCTGCTGGAATGATACGAAGATTTTTTCTAGACATAATACACATAGGAAAATCCTGTACTCCGAGTCTATAATGATTGAGAAAACCCGTACCTACAATTGTAATATACAATCACCACTCGAACTGCCATTCGCATGGCGATTTGTTATAAATAAGGAGAGGGAAAATAAGAATAGAAATAAAAAGTATAGAACTACAAGACAAGGCGGAAAATGATAATATTTACAAGTATGCTATACAGCCGCAAGATGGCACTTCTACAATCTTAAATGACGATTCCCAAGCTTACACACGTGATGATCCTGAACCAATTAATGACGAGATGACGGACGGTCTGGGCTGGGATCGCCTATTATAAGAACACAGATGTTTAATGCAATTCACCGTTGATGATGGGCAACGTATTTTTGCCAGAAACATGTCCGGTAAGAAGTGCAGGGAAGTCTGCTGCAATGGTGTGATGTTTGGTCCATTGCTGAATCTATACCTGGCCGATATCTACTTTTTTAAGGTATTTTGAAATATCGCAATATCGCCAGTTTTTAATTACATGTATTTCAGTGTTTCATGTCCTAGATGCTGCAATGAACTTAAAATTCGCCATTTGTATAATTGAACAATTTATGACCGTAAGACGAGACTGACTTCACTTTTAGGATATACAAGCTCTCGTATGTATTACTGCTATAAAGACTGGAAATGTTTACACATTCATTATGCCTATCCATACATCAGGACTTCCATACGCCTCTGAGGTAAGGTTTTACCATAGAAAATTCCGACTTAGTCCACAGTGTTGTAGTATTGCAAACATTACCTATTGTTTTTATTAATACTTACTTTCACCTTCTGTTTGCGATTTGTGTATATAACGTATGGCAGTAATAAATAAGATTCAGGACAGTTCTACGCCTACTTTAGCGGATCGGTGTGTACTTATTATATTGATACGTGTGTAACAGTATATGTGAGGTTATGTCCCCAATTTATAAGTCGAACGGATATATTCGCTGTCTAAGAACTGTGCTAAATGAGGCTGGAACGAGCGAACCTGCGCATCAGAAAACGTTGCATTCCCCTTAGCTTTGTTATTCAAGGTAGTCATTTAGGGGAATGACTGACACTAATCCTTTCTGACTGATTACCTGCTAAAATGATTATAACAATGGTTACAAACCTAAGAAAGGAGAGAGAAGGTCTTTGAGTCATTTGTTCATATCAAGAGACACGATGTCTGTGTCAGTGGGACTAGCCCTTTCCCATCATGCCTTGGGTCATGGAACAGAGAATAAAGGACTACAAGGGAGAGCTTACTAGTGACAGGTTTATGGTTGATATTTCTGAGATGAGGGGGGAAGTAATTATTTTTGCCGTAGCTTCCGTGAAACTCGCTTGTTATGTGATCATTTCTGTTCAGGGAACGCAGAAAATTTGGGGCACCATTTGGTTAAGCTACATTGACCGCTTAAAGGGTTAAAAGACAAGCTCAGATCATTTTAGAGAGGTTTTTTCAGTAAAAGTTACAGCAAGCTCTTATATTTGAATACATTTTGACTTCGCAAATCGAATCGATTTATGTTGTCATCATCACCAGGAGTTCAGTAATCCTTTATTGGAGAAAGCGCGAAGTCAAATCACCTACACTGGTGTCCAAAAATTAAACATAATCAACAAAAAGTATTAAACTACAAAAACGAGGAGGCCAACAAAACAGGCTGTTTACTATACGTAGATATCATAGTGAGGAACTACATGTGCAGTAAAAATCACATAAAAAAATGGCGAACCAAGAAAACGTATCAATAGTCCAAAACGGTGAAAACAGCAGGAATTTTTCGGAGTCGTTTCTGATTTTATACAGCAGTCTAGTAAGGCATATGGTGACCTCTTACAGCCTAGTGTGACACCGATGTTTCATGCTGTTAATAAGGGAAGCAGAAGACTTTGTGACAACAAATCCCACTCCTGAACAAGAGTAGATCGGAGTTCTTCGAGAGTTCTGGCAGGAGATTGACGACCTTCAGTGCGTCTCCTCAATGCATTCCACACATGCTCTATTGGGTTGAGATCTGGGAAATGCACGGGTGATGGCATACGATGGATATCTGCACTTTCCCGATAATCACCAACAATGGCAGCTCTATCAGACCCCGCGTTATCGTCCATGAAGAGGAAATCTGGTCCAACAGCACCCCAAAAAGCCTCACGTAGGGACCAAGGATTTTGTTTCTGTATCTCCGATCTGATAAAGTTCCATCAGAATAGACACTGAGCTGTGTGCACCCGTTGGATATAATGCCACTCCAGACAAGTACACCACCACCTTCGTAATGATGCATTTTTCGGATGTTTATGGGGGAATAATGGGTTCCAGGTTCTCTCCAGATGAGAACACGACGGTTCTCACTTTCGAGACTGAATCTGGATTCATTGTAAAAGAGGACATTGACTCACTGATTTTCGTCCTATTCTCGATGTTATCTGCACCACAGTACCCTGGCATTTCTTGCTGACGATGTCAGTGGAATGTAAACTGCAGGGTTTCTGGCGCATAGTCCTTGTTCGTTGAGCTGTCTATATACTGTTTGCTTTGAAACAGCTGATCCACCAGCAGCAGGCAGTTCTAAAGCAAGCGCTTTAGCTGACATCGACCTGTTACGTCTCTCTGTTTGTGCCACATACCTATCATCCTGAGCCGCTATATTCCGTGGATGACTTGCCACAGGTTGTCGGTTAACATCTCTGATGTCCTGGTATCTTCTTCAATGTCTTGATAAAATAGATTGATTCACGTCAGTGGCTTTGGCAATATTACTCTGCATCTGGAGCGATTCCGACATTCGGATAATCCGACCACGTGTAAATATACACACTTGTCGTCTTTCTGGCGCATTGTTTCTACTACTAGCAGCGCGTGATGACGACAAAAATGTCATGCATTTTTGCAGCTCTTTCTCAACTCAACAAATGTGCTGCTTCGCCTTTTATGCCAATTACCGTTCGTCACATGCTATGGCGTCATGAGTTCCATATTTGCATATTCCCACGACGTTCTCTGTACTGTATTTTATCACCTTTCTTTCCCCTTTTGTTTGTTCTAATACGTCTCTCTCTCTCTTTTTTTTTTTTTTAATTATGCTTAACTTTCGGGCACCAGTGTATTTTGAAATATTGACTTTAAGGATCGTACCTGGGCATCAAATATTTGAACATGTAACGAGCCATTGGACTATGGTTTCTCGCAGTTGAATAACAGTGACTGATTAGGCAACCATATGAACCGTATATTCTTTCATTTGTTTTTTCTGTCCATCTAGAACACTTCATCCCTTTTTCCCCTTTATCTGCCGAATGAGTGCCCACCGGTCTTCTTTCCCTTGTTACGTTCCTTCTGGTAATATACTATACTAAACAATCAGGTCACATTTCGTCTCACATTGTTACGTTTCCAAAATCTAAATGCAGAGGCATAAGCTGTCCCTGTAGTCCTATGCAGGAATTAAGAGTAGTAGTCAATTCCTCTTAATTCCTGCATAGTAGTCCCCTATGCAGGAATTAAGAATGGTCTAGAACCAGTCAAGAACTCAGACGTTATCAGGAATTGTGGTCATTATTAACAAAGGACTATGTTCACAAGACGGTACATACTCCAAGTTTTACGTGTACCTTATCATTCAGAACTTGAATATGTCGTATTTCTACAGTCTGCATCATAAATTTTTAATTTACAGATCACAATAAAATATTCTGCAGACCTCATGATCAAGAAACTCACCCACGATTTTGTCGAAGTTCGTTTCCCTTGCCCCTGTGTTTTCAATAGACAAAAGTAACAACCCACTCAATCTCTCAGCTCACATATTTCTCCTGAAATAGTTTTTTATGGCATTTAACTTTAAAAAGACCGTCCTGCACTATGACAGGGAGCGTTAAGAAAATTTGCTTAGTAGTACACACATCTGCAAATGCACTAGGAAGGCTGAAATTATCTGCATGTATTAAATTAAGCATTTCTTGAATTTATGATATTTTCTTAATGTCATTTTCCAGTGCTGATTTATAGCTAAAAATTTGCTGGGGGGAATGATAAAGAAAGACACGTTCGTAAAACCGTTGCAGTGCATCACCTTTTTCATATAAACACTCTTCTGACAGTGATGGCAAATTCTTTAAAAGTAACACATTAAATCTTTCTATTTTTATAACTTTTAAAGATTAAATATTCCTTCTAACTAATTTACAATCATGTCCAAAAAAAAGTATGACTTTATATTCCATTTCAAAATCACAAGATCTGTAGTCTTCACAAAGCTCAAAGTGTTTCTTCGTTCGGCAGATTCTATTGCTCTTAAATTAACATTTTAAAGCCCATTTAATAGAAAGTGATAATGCAGTTTTTTTCTTCACTTTTTTCAAATTCATGATGACAGAAGTTGCAGGTAAGTTCAACTGCATTTCCAAGAAGATATTATGTTTCTTTTTTGTAGATCAGCATCATTCCGTTGCAGCAGTACTAACGCCGATAATGACATTTGTACTTCGCAGTATCTTTTCTTGCAAAATAAGAAATAACTCGAAATATTTTACATTTTACAAAGACCTTTTTTTTTTCATTGAAGGGTTAACGACCACCATGAGCAACTCAATGGGCTATAAGTAGTCACCCGTTCCATGGAAGGGAGAGAGCCAGTGCCGTAAGACAAACACAACATCCATGCCCGCCACCCCAGTGGCACAGTGGTCTAAGCGATGGCCTCTGATCATTCGTCCAAAAGGGGTCCGGGTTCAAATCACGCTGAGGCATGGATGTTGTGTTTGTCTTACGGCACTGGCTCTCTCCTTTCCCTGGAACCAGTGACCCTAAATTAGGGACGGGCGACAACTTATAGCCCATTGAGTTGCTCACGGTGGTCGTTAAACCACCAATAAAAAACAAAAAAACATCCATGCCCCACAGGATTCGAACCCGGACCCTACACGGTCGAATGGTCATAAGCCAGCGCTTAGACCAGTGCGGCGACAAAGACTTTTAGCTTCTACCTTTTCGTTATCCTTCTTTGATGATTTTTCTTATTGGAGGTTTAACGACCACCGCGAGCAACTCAATGGGCTATAAGCAGTCGCCCGTCCCTAATTTAGGGTCGCCGCCCCGGTGGCGCAGTGGTCTAAGCGATGGCCTCTGATCATTCGTCCGAACGGGGTCCGGGTTCGAATCCCGGTGAGGCATGGATGTTGTGTTTGTCTTACGGCACTGGTTCTCTCCCTTCCCTGGAACCAGTGACCCTAAATTAGGGACGGGCGACTGCTCACGGTGGTCGTTAAACCTCCAATAAAAAATTTAGGGTCACTGGTTCCAGGGAAAGGAAAGAGCCAGTGACGTAAGACAAACACAACATCCATGCCTCACCGGGATTCGAACCCGGACCCCGTTCGGGCAAATGATCAGAGTCCATCGCTTAGACCACTGCGCGCCGCCCCGGTGGCGCAGTGGTCTAAGGCGTTGGCCTCTGGTCATTCGTCAGTAAGGGGTCCGGGTTCGAATCCCGGTCAGGCATGGATGTTGTGTTTGTCTTACGGCACTGGCTCTCTCCTTCCCTGGAACCAGTGACCCTAAATTAGGGACGGGCGACTGCTTATAGCCCATTGAGTTGCTCACGGTGGTCGTTAAACCTCCAATAAAAAAAAAAAAAAAAGACCACTGCGCCACTGGGGTGGCTTTGATGATTTTTCAGAGTGCCTTTAAAACATCAGCTCCCCTCCCAAAAAGTCACCCTCTTAACTGCTCTCCCTAATTTAGGGTAACTGATTCCAGGAAAGGGGGAAAACCAGTGCCTTAAGACAAACACAACATCGATACCTCACCGAGGTTCGAACCCGGACCCATCTCGGACGAAAGCTTAGAAGCCACCACTTCCGTTAAAAAAATGTATATATATATTTTTTTTTTTTTTTTGAATGGAGGTTTAACGACCACCGTGAGCAACTCAATGGGCTATAAGCAGTCGCCCGTCCCTAATTTAGGGTCACTGGTTTCAGGGAAGGGAGAGAACCAGTGCCGTAAGACAAACGCAACATCCATGCCTCACCGGGATTCGAACCCGGGCCCCGTTCGGACGAATGATCAGAGGCCATCGCTTAGACCACTGCGGCACCGGGGCAGCTGTATATATAATACAGTGAACAAATGTTTAATATAATGGGATAAATTAGTGATCCTACTATATGTTTATGGGGTCCGGGTTCGAATCCCGTGAGGCATGGATGTTGTGTTTGTCTTACGGCACTGGCTCTCTCCCTTCCCTGGAACAAGTGACCCTAAATTAGGGACGGGCGACTGCTTATAGCCCTTTGAGTTGCTCGCGGTGGTCGTTAAACCTTCAAAAAAAATAAAGAATCGCTATCATTTTTAACTGATCCGCATGTTGAAATTCAAAGATATAGAGCGAAATACTCGGTAAAAGACAGCCCCATCCTAACAAAAACAATGTGATGTTTTGATTTCAATCGTCTCACCAACATGGCTGTGACGTCATGATCGTGACGTTTCGCTGGCTTCCTTTTGATTACACGAATGGAACAGTGACCCCTTACTTCATCTATTCTAACCTCCTTAGTTGCGATGCATTTTGTGTTGGCCGAATCGCATTCTTTCTTGGTAAATGTTTCTGATTTTGCAGAGTAACTTTTTTTTTTTTTAATTGGAGGTTTAACGACCACCGTGAGCAACTCAATGGGCTATAAGAAGTCGCCCGTCCCTAATTTAGGGTCACTGGTTCCAGGGAAGGGAGAGAGCCAGTGCCGTAAGACAAATACAACATCCATGACTCACCGGGATTTGAACCCGGACCCCTTTCGGACGAATGATCAGAGGCCATTGCCTTAGACCACTGCGCCACCGGGGCGGCCAGAGTAACTTGATGTGAATGTGTGAAAAAATGCTACATTTATAAAGTTCTTAATTATTTTGAGGCACCTTTCCATTTCTAATTTAAACTGAAATTCATGAAACGTTACTGCAAGTTAAAAATAAAACATAACGTTAAAATTGAAAACTTCACACGCGTATGAAGTATATAATTCATTACGGTTGTTTTTTTTGATTGGAGCTTTTTTTTTCTTTTGATTGGAGGTTTAACGACCACCGTGAGCAACTCAATGGGCTATAAGCAGTCGCCCGTCCCAAATTTAAGGTCACAGACTCCAGCGAAAGGAGAGAGCCAGAGCCATAAGACAAACACAACACACGTTCCGCACGAGATTCGAACCCGGACCCATCTCGGACGAATGATCAGGAGCCATCGCGTAGACCACGGCGCCACTGGGACGGCCAGTAACTTTAGGGAGATCCGACCTGACTTTAGAACAGAACGTATGTGAGACGCATTTGGATCATTTGTATATTGTTGTAATTTCTGAGTACTATCATCATCAATTCTCAATCCGATTGGGATGAATATCTCCCCAATCATGCTTAGCCTCCCTAATAGCCCACCCAGTTCTGAGCGGCCGCCCCGGTGGCGCAGTGGTCTAAGCGATGGCCTCTGATCATTCGTCCGAACGGGGTCCGGGTTCGAATCCCGTCGTGCATGGATGTTGTGTTTGTCTTACGGCACTGGCTCTCTCCCTCCCTGGATCCAGTGACCCTAAATTAACGACGGGCGACTGCTTATAGCCCATCGAGTTGCTCACGGTGCTCGTTAAACCTTCAATAAAAAAAAAAAGTCCTATTCTAACCTCCTTTGGCTAAATACGAAATCCCTGCTGTGAATGATTTACTCAGTGAGCGTAGTGACAACTTGGAAATTGAATGTTTATTCGTGAAGGGTAGTGGTGGCGTAATGTTCTAAGCTCTGGTTCGTGACCATTCGTCCGAGAAGGGTCCGGGTTCGAATCCTGGTGAGGCATGGATGTTGCGTTTGTCTTAAGGCACTAGCTCTCTCCCTTTGCTGGAACCAGTGGCCCTAAATTAGGGACGGGCGACTGCTTATAGTCCATTGAGTTGCTCGCAGTTGTCATTAAACTTTCAATAAAAAAAATGACCCTTTTAGATGAATGATAAATGAACCCCCAAGAAGGAATGATTATGCAGCACTATGTAGTACATAAAAGCGCCATCTCTGACGTTAATGATAACGGCAAACATCCTGTCATGCCTTGTAGGAAATTCCAGGTAGTTTTCCTCCACCGGAACATTCCTCCGCTGTTCCTGTAAAGCTACTGGTGATTTGGAGACTGACTCGGTGATCCACTGCGTCCGAAATGTGTTCTATTTGTTTCAGATCCGGACTTTGAGCTGGCCAGTACAACATGTTTATGATGCTCTCCACAAACTACTCTTGTACGCAGCCTGCGATGTAGCATAGTCATTCTGCAACAAACGATTTGTATCAAAATACTTTTACAATGTAGGGAGCGCAGACCAGAATATCGAAGACGTTTGGACATCAGGAACAACTACAAATACACTTCCCACTCAGCTGAACCGTTTGTAAAGTTTAATTAAACATTAAGTGCTTATTCCTAGCACTTCACTTCAATAGCGGGCCTAGCGATCTCAGAGTTTACTACACCAGGACTGTAAAAAAGGATTTACTACTTGATTACAGTTAATCTTTTTATACGTAGCTTGCTTCACAAGACAACTAGAGCTCGGGGTATGCTCTTACGATAATTTTTTTTTATTGGAGGTTTAACGGCCACCGTGAGCAACTCAACGGGCTATAAGCAGTCGCCCGTCCCTAATTTAGGGCCACTGGTTCCAGGGAAGGGAGAGAGCCAGTGCCGTAAGACAAACACAACATCCATGCCTCACCGGGATTCGAACCCGCACCCCTTCCGTGCGAATGATTTTTTTTTTTTTTTTTTTTTTTGAGTGGAGGTTTAACAACCACCGTGAGCAACTCAATGGGCTATAAGCAGTCGCCCGTCCCTAATTTAGGGTCACTGGTTCCAGGGAAGGGAGAGAGCCAGTGCCGTAAGACAAACACAACATCCATGCCTGACCGGGATTCGAACCCGGACCCCTTACGGACGAATGATCAGAGGCCAACGCCTAGACCACTGCGCCACCGAGGCGGCTGCGAATGATCAGAAGCCATCGCTTAGACCACTGCGCCACCGGGGGTGGCTTTTACGATAACTAATCAATAAGATGAGGAACACATTTGTCAATATCAGAATAACTCAAAACGCTGTAGACTTTCAATAGCATAAAATAACATGTAGTATTTAGTTGACAGGCTATCTCGTCACCACCTCTCACTTCACACAGAGTAGCTTTTTGACTCACTGTGAGATGTTGCATGCTGCCATATCGTTAGAAACTTTTTTATTGGGAGCTTAATGACCACAGCGAGCAACTCAAAGGGCTATAAGCAGTCGCCCGTCCCTAATTTAAGGTCACAGACTCCAGCGAAAGGAGAGAGCCAGAGCCATAAGACAAACACAACACACGTTCCGCGCGAGATTCGAACCCGGACCCATCTCGGACGAATGATCAGGAGCCATCGCGTAGATCACTGCGCCACTGGGACGGCCAGAAACTTTAGGGAGATCCGACCTGACTTTAGAACAGAACGTATGTGAGACACATTTGGATCATTTGTATATTGTTGTAATTTCTGAGTGCCGCAGTGGTCTAAGGCGTTGGCCTATGATCATTCGTCCGTAAGGGGTCCGGGTTCGAATCCCGGTCAGGCATGGGTGTTGTGTTTGTCTTACGGCACTAGCTCTCTCCCTTCCCTGGAACCAGTGACCCTAAATTAGGGACGGGCGACTGCTTATAGCCCATTGAGTTGCTCACGGTGGTCATTAAACCTCCAATATAAAAAAAAATTCTGAGTACTATCATCATCAATTTTTTTGATTGGAGGTTGTTTTTTTTTGGTTGGAGGTTTAACGACCACCGTGAGCAACTCAATGGGCTATAAGCAGTCGCCCGTCCCTAATTTAGGGTCACTGGTTCCAGGGAAGGAGAGAGCCAGTGCCGTAAGACAAACACAACATCCATGCCTGACCGGGATTCGAACCCGGACCCCTTACGGACGAATGATCAGAAGCCAGCGCCTTAGACCACTGCGCCTATTGGAGTTTTAACGACCACCGTGAGCAACTCCATGGGCTATAAGTATTCGCCCGTTCCTAATTTAGGGTCACTGGTTCCAGGGAAGGGAGAGAGCCAGTGCCGTAAGACAAACACAACATCCATGCCTCACCGGGATTTGAACCCGGACCTCTTACGGACCAATGATCAGAGGCCATCGCTTAGACCACTGTGTGCCGCCCCGGTGGCGCAGTGGTCTAAGCGGTGGCCTCTGATCATTCGTCCGAACGGGGTCCGGGTTCGAATCCCGGTGAGGCATGGATGTTGTGTTTGTCTTACGACACTGGCTCTTTCCCTTCCCTGGGACCAGTGACCCTAAATTAGGGACGGGCGACTGCTTATAGCCAATTGAGTTGCTCACGGTGGTCGTTAAACCTCCAAACACAAAAAAAAGACCACTGTGCCACCGGGGCGGCCATCAATTCTCAATCCGATTGGGATGAATATCTCCCCAATCATGCTTAGCCTCCCTAATAGCCCACCCAGTTCTGAGCGGCCGCACCGGTGGCGCAGCGGTCTAAGCGATGGCCTCTGATCATTCGTCCGAACGGGGTCCGGGTTCGAATCCCGGTGAGGCATGGATGTTGTATTTGTTTTACGGCACTGGCTCTCTCCCTTCCCTGGAACCAGTGACCCTAAATTAGGGATGGGCGACTGCTTATAGCCCATGGAGTTGCTCACGGTGGTCGTTAAAACTCCAATAGCCGCCCCGGTGGCGCAGTGGTCTAAGCGATGGCCTCTGATCATTCGTCCGTAAGGGGTCCAGGTTCGAATCCCGGTGAGGCATGGATGTTGTGTTTGTCTTACGGCACTGGCTCTCTCCCTTCCCTGGAACCAGTGACCCTAAATTAGGGACGGGCGACTGCTTATAGCCCATTGAGTTGCTCACGGTGGTCGTTAAACCTCCAATAAAAAAAAAAAAAGTTCTGAGCGGATGGCGTTGCCACTGGTATCATGTGAACAAATAAAAATTCCACACACTTTGCGGCTTCAACGGCTAATATACCAGGGCATCTCCAGAAATATTATTCTAACCTCCTTGGTTTCTTAAGGAATGAAGGAGCAGACACATTCGTTTTTTATTTAATTATGTGTTTAACGACCACCATGAGCAACTCAGTGGGCTACAAGCAGTCGCTCGTCCCTAATTTAGGGCCACTGTCTCTTGTTAAGGGAGAGAGAGCCAGTGCCGTAAGACAAACAGAACATCCATGCCTTACAGTATTCAAACCCAGACCCATCTTGAACGACTAGTCAGAAGCCATCGCTTAGACCACTGCGCCACGAAGGCCATTTGTTTTTTAAAAACGCTTTTTGGATTGGAATTGAAAAAAACAAAATTTGAAAGCTTTGTAGACATGCACTTTTTTGTCTATCACGTGAGATATCGTCAAACATAGCGATACAGGCACATATTCATATTTGTTAATAGTATTGATTAGAAGGTACACGCCGCTGTGGTATAAAAGCTAGCTTCTGACCATTCGTCCATGATGGGTCCGGGTTCAAATCCCGTGAGGCATGGATGTTGTGTTTGTCTTACGGCACTGGTCTTCTCCCTTCCCTGGAACCAAAGGCCCTAAATTTATTTATTTTTTTTTTTTTATTGGAGGTTTAACGACCACCGTGAGCAACTCAATGGGCTATAAGCAGTCGCCCGTCCCTAATTTAGGGTCACTGGTTCCAGGGAAGGGAAAGAGCCAGTGCCGTAAGACAAACACAACATCCATGCCTGACCGGGATTCGAACCCGGACCCCTTACGGACGAATGATCAGAAGCCAACGCCTTAGACCACTGCGCCACCGGGGCGGCAAGGCCCTAAATTAGAGACGGGCGACTGTTTATAGCACGTCGCGTTTCTCGTAAAACCTTCAACCGCCGCCCCGGTGGCGCAGTGGTCTAAGCAAAGGCTTATGACCATTCGTCGGAGAAAGTGTCCGGGTTCGAACACAACAGGCATGGATGTTTGTGTTTGTCTTTCGGCACTGTCTCTCAATGTGTTACTTGATCAACACTGGCTCTCTGTGTACATTGATCATTTTTTTAGGTTTAACGACCACCGTGAGCAACTCAATGGGCTATAAGCAGTCACCCGTCCCTAATTTAGGGTCACTGGTTCCAGGGAAGAAAGAGAGAGCCAATGCCGTAAGACAAACACAACATCCATGCCTCACCGGGATTCGAACCCGGACCCCTTTCGGACGAATGATCAGAGGCCATTGCCTTAGACCACTGCGCCACTGGGGCGGCCCATTGATCATTCAGCATACTGTAAAAACCATGTTTGATTTTGATATGTACTTGTTGATGTGAAACATCTGTCTCCTGTCTCTGTACCACCAGGTCTAATAATTTTTTTCAAACCTTCAATTAAAAAAAACAACCTTCAATTAGGAAAAAAAAAATAATAAATAGAAGAAATCAGTGGCGGCTCGTGAGTACATCTACAGGGGGTTCACAATGAATAATTTGCAGTTTTTCAGTCACACACACTTGTGTGTTGCTTGCAATATTCATATAATTTAGGCGCTGCTATACCTTGATGTAATATATTAATTTTGAAACGAAATGTTATTATAGATATTACTGTACTTTAACTGTTTCACAACTTAATAATAAAGGATTACTTTATTGATCATACTTGTTACAATATGCTAATTGTTCTTTTTTACTGAAATAATTATTTTCATTTAATTTTAAAGTAGTAAAATAAACGCAAAACAGAAAGCTTGTTTTAAGTGTTAAATATTTAGATAGTTAGTCATAAGGCCTCATGCTCTCAATTATTAGATTAGATTATTAAACACACAGAAAAAGGAAAATAAATATGCAATTTCAATATTTCAGAAAACCTTTTATTGGCCACCAGGAGTTGCTTCTGACATTTCGCTTCACACTGAATTGTACACTTTTTTTTTACCATATTTTTTTTTTTTTTTTTTTTTTGGATTGGAGGTTTAACGACCACCGTGAGCAACTCAATGGGCTATAAGCAGTCGCCCGTCCCTAATTTAGGGTCACTGGTTCCAGGGAAGGGAAAGAGCCAGTGCCGTAAGACAAACACAACATCCATGCCTGACCGGGATTCGAACCCGGACCCCTTACGGACGAATGATCAGAGGCCAACGCCTTAGACCACTGAACCACCGGGGCGGCATTTACCATATTCATTTGTTGTAAATTGATAACTAATAATTACTAACAGTTGTGCAATAGACTAAGAACGGGTTGGTTTTTCGGCAAAGCAGAGGAAAACCTATGAGAAGTTACTGCTGTCCTCATTACCATTGTAATTGTAGTCCAAGAACCTAAACACTTAAATGTTTTTATTAGGATATGAAGCAGCAAATTAGATATTAGGGAGCTAGGTGCTATTCCAAGCAGGAACGCCATTTTGTCCTCATTAACTACGTCGAAAATTTAAAAAAGATTATTTGTACGTATAGTGAAGCTAAACTGGACGCGGCACATCATTTAGGGCTGTAAAATTTAAAATGTGAAAAGAGCAGTTATATTTCCAAATGCTCCGGAGTTCTGACATTTGGTACCACATTAAACGGACCGAATGCAGCTTGCAGTAGGGGCAATAATGATAGAATTGCCCCCAAAGAATCTTCAAAAATAATGAACATCCTTATTTTGTAACGTATTTCGAACATCGGTGCTGCTATTTCTGATTGTGAGCAGCTTATATCGCCTGCACATTCTGACGAAGAAATGAGAATTTTCAGCAGCTAAGCTACTGCAACTGGCGAAATTATAGGTAAATTCTGTACCAGAAACTGGAGCAAAAGTCTCAAGTCCGATTTCAATCAGATTATACGCAGCTATTTTCACGCCTTCTCATGAGCTGCGCCCGGGGCAGCAGCACCGCCCTAGTTCACCTCTGACGATTGTGTATGTTCTCGCACTCACATAGAATCTTTTCTAGTCGCTTAAGTTTTTTTTTTTTTTATTGGAGGTTCAACGACCACCGTGAGCAACTCAATGGGCTATAAGCAGTCGCCCGTCCCTAATTTAGCGTCACTGGTTCCAGGGAAGGGAGAGAACCAGTGCGGTAAGACAAACACAGCATCCATGCCTCACCGGGATTCGAACCCGGACCCCTTTCGGACGAATGATCAGAGGCCATCGCTTAGACCACTCCGCCCTTGAAATGTTTAGCTCACGAGCCATCACCGATTGTTTTCTGACAGGATTTCGTCGATTACGGGCTGCTACTGTTTTCACGGGACGCAGCAGACCGTTTATGAGCGGTCAGCGACAGTCCTAGTCTCAAGGAACCCTTTTTATGGTCCGGTAGATAAAAATTCGCCTGATTTTCTGCTTCTTCAGTATGATGAAAATCTCGAAAGCTTATTTTCCAACTTTGTACAGCCCTATTACAGCAACACGATTCTCATAATCGCCCCAGTCCATGGCAAGTACTTCACAAAACGTTATCTCCTCTGCGACTGAACGCACAATGACTCATTAGCTGCTTCATGCCTCCTGGTTGGTACGTTGCACGCCGGTTGCGCGTAATATGTCGAACGTTTTCAACTATTTATAAGACTGGTTATTGCTTCAAAAAAAAGTTCGGGTGCCCGTCGGTGCACATAAGACATTCAGCTATGTAGTACCAAATTGTGTCCCACTAACTACAGCTTTCACACACAACTGGGTACTGCATTTTTGAAAAACCAAATGCACTGTTTTAAGGTTTTTGTTGCCTTTATATCAATGTGTGTAGTATAATCCTACAGGAATGGGGCTTGCTTGATGTGTGTGGGCAGGGCAGGGCATGTTCAGAGCTCTAAGCCTACACCTTCTGGAATTCTACCGTTCCTAATCCTGCTTGCTGACTCCAAATGCCTTATGAAATCTGCAGATCCAGAGTAACCCTATTTCATGTCATGTAATTTTTTTTATTGGAGGTTTAACGACCACCGTGAGCAACTCAATGGGCTATAAGCAGTCGCCCGTCCCTAATTTAGGGTCACTGGTTCCAGGGAAGGGAGAGAGCCAGTGCCGTAAGACAAACACAGCATCCATGCCCAACCGGGATTAGAACCCAGACCCCTTTCGGACGAATGATCAGAGGCCATTGCCTTAGACCACTGCGCCTCCGGGGCGGCCCATGTAATTCAATTAGTCCATTCATTCAATAATCTCACCGTCAACCACAATGAGAATGACCCCAGGCTGTAGTTTTTTTTAACAATTTTTTCAACCTCGCAGTTCAGGCATTTATACTCTTTAGTTATCTGAATTAAACAAATTATTGCACTAATTTCTTATTAAAATTATAGTTATGATAATTTTCTTAATGAAAAATTATGTATAGACACACAGATTACTTGAAATACTTTTAGTCATAACAAGGCATCACTCACTCCCAAATTTCATGACAAGTCTATGCCCATGACATGGTATGTACATCCAAGGGGCCTACTTCTACCTATGTCACCAATATTGATGTAGTCCTTTTGTCTTATTGAATCATTTACTTTTCTCGGTAAAAAGGGATTTGGATGCTTGTTGCCATATTGCTTGCAGCATGCTTGGTGGAATCCATGATAATGACACATGCCCAGAGTCACAGGCATATTGGCCCACCAGGACATTTCCCGGTGGACCTCTCAAGAAATGGCCCACCTTCTTATATTTTTTTATTTGGATTTTTTGGGAAAAACGAATAATCGTTTTGGTATTTATGAATAATAATTAACTTCACTCGAGCTGTATTTCTGTCTGAATTTTTTTTTGTTGTTGTTGTTGTTGTTGAGGTTTTAATGACAACTACAAGCAACTCAATGGGCTATAAGCAGTCGCCTGTCCCTAATTTAGGGCCCTTGACTCCAGGGAAGGGAGAGGGCCAGAGCCGTAAGATAAACACAACATCCATGACTCACCAGGATCCAAACCCATCTTGACGAATGATCAAAATCCATCGCTTAGACCACTGCACACACTAGGGCAGCTGTCTGAAATGTCATTCCTTAAAAAAAAATTATAATAAAATGTTTCCTATATGTTGGGTGCTCTCTGTGAAATAGCTTAACAAAATTTTGCCTATGTGAGAAGTGTCGCATACTGTTATAAATAAAATTAAGATAAAAAAATGCAGTTATACATATATGTATTTGGGCTTTGAAGGCCAAGGTCATGGTAGTGCATATTGTGATCGGCCATCACCACCTCTTCCTTATCCACAGACTGATGCAGAGTATGATGCAACATTTTTAGAAATATTCCAAAATCTGTGCCCCACCTAGTTTTATCTTAAAGGAACAAGAACTTGCTCACATCAGTTAAAATAATGTGTCAACTTTAAAAAGGCATCTACTCGAGGAAGAGATATCAATACCATTGCACAGTCGGTGATCATTGACCTAAAATTAAAAAAAAATAATTTCGTACAAGAATCACTGTGGTATATGCACATTTCAACTTTCAGAATGATCTTCATGGTGATTTAGCTAAAATGGAATCACCAAAAGACTAGTGTTTTATTTTTCCCCCTATTTTTGGTCAAAACTAAATTTTTAAAAGGAAATTAATTGTCTTGAATTTAAAAAATCTGCTTATGGTTGAATGTGAGACGTGGTTTTGACCCAACATTCAATCACAAGAGGATTTTAAAAAAAATTCACCGTTAAATTGTCGTTAAAAACTGTTTAAGACTGAATTGTTTTACAATGCATTCAAACAGTTCTCTTTCACCCAGGATGTTTTTTTTTTTTTTTTTTTTTTTTTTTTTTTTTTTGAGGGAATTTATGAGGTGTTTTCTTGGTAGACAAAAAGACGACACTTCCTTAATCCTGGTTTGGTCATCCCAATCCTCCCCTACCCTCAGCTCATATTTTCCTGCAGCATTGACAATGTACTGTATAAATACCCCACAAACCGGGCAAAACTGAAATTGCCATGGAAAATAACATTACATTTTTGGGTTATTTGGCAAGACTGGCTTTATTTCTGTACTGAATATCAGCATTTTACATAGACTGTTAAGATAGTCAGCTTTACTATTATTCGACCTCTGCTACATGCGGTATAGTAAGACTCGGTGTTATATTCACCTTTACATCTATTACTGGTTGTCACCGTTTTTGCTGAAACCTCATACTGGCAATATTGTTCGTATCAGAACAGTGAAGCCATGGTACAGAGCACAGTGGCAGAGATTATTTGATAATAGCTATTCACCTACTTGCTGACTATTTTCTGTAAAGTTAATACCCTATTCTCGGCAGTAAATATATGTATCACTAGCAGCAAGCAATTTTATGAATACTAATGATACATCAACGCAATCTTCGTTTTGAACAAATTGAAAGAGCACACAGCTAAACCAACAACTCCAGCCGACATTGCGGTATGACGAGTGTTTTCTTCCAAACACATGGCAGCTTGTTTGTCATCAACTTGATACCATGCAACAACTAACTAATATATGACACAGTAGTCTATCGAATTAACCAAAGTACATGCTTTTTGTAGTTTTTACCACATGCTTTCTGTAGTATTTGCACCAAGGTGCATGCTTTCCGTAGTGTTTACTACATGCTTTCTGTAGTATTTACTACATAGGGTGACAAAGCAGAAAACAGTGACTGTCCTTGGCACTTCAGAGCCTAACTTGCTATAACACAAATTTGATATGCCATCATTTAGCTATAAATACCTGAGCTATTAAAGGGGGCATGTATGGCACTGTGCATTTGGTTCACATTATTTCTACCAGCAGCAGGGTGGGATATTAGCAAGTGCATGCATTTTGTGAGAAATGCTGCCCCACAATGACATACTGAGGGAGGGTGGCATGGGCCATCTCCAGAAGATAACACTTGGTTCTTTGTTTATTAGCTGCTGATTTTTAAATATATTTGTATATGTTTTTAAATAACAAATAATTGGAAATGTAGTTTCTAGACACAATTACTCTGCAATATTTCATGGTGTAAATGCCACATCTAACATATGCAAAATACTTACCACACTTGTGGCAAAAGGCCTTTTTTTCAATGAAACAGATTTAAATCATTACACTCCATTTTTATAACAATAAAAGTCTGATGCTATCAGCTAATGAATATGATGTTCAGTTTAGCATACATTCCATGTGCATGCACCATCAATTTTTAATAGACTCCCAATTTTTACTCTGCTACATGTCCGTGTACCAGTACACATCTTATGTACCAGATTCTTCACAAACACCAGATATTTCATCGAACCCGTGCTAATGGTTTTCACAGCATGCTAATCTTCTGACCTGCTGAAAAGGCTTTCAACTGTCAAAAGTGCTAAATGTTACAATAGATGAATTACCCATGACCTGAAAAAATAGTTTCTGTAAGTTATAGAAGAAAACGGAGCTTTGTCAGAAATGTGCAGTAGACTATACTCGGGGCAAAGCTAACCTGACTATGCAGTTAAAGCTACAGAGTGTGTAATTTCACTGCATAATATAGTTCTAGTTTAAAAACTACTGCTCAAGCTTGAAATGAGACCTGAAAAAGTGCATGGATATATAGATGTTCTAAATGTCGTACGTACGTACATAAAAAAAACCCCAAGATCCCAATTTCGGTTGTGTTTCTAAAAAATACAAATATTCGCATTTTGGCGACATCATTGTCACATTAACAGGTGCATGCATTCTGTGCAGGGGCTCACAACAGATTTTTGCTCTAGAAGTAGGGAAAAAAGGGACCATATTTGCAAAAAAAAAAAAAAAGGTACCAAAAGGGACCAGTTAGAGAAAAATAAGAACCACAGATTTTTTTTAATATGATTGTCTAAATAAGGTTAATTAGGCATGTGTCACCATTCATTATGTTCAGTAGTAAATACCTTTACTTCAGTCTTTCTAAAAGTTATTGAGATCATATTTTCACTCTATACCATTTTATTACAGTTAAATTACAAAGAACAACATGTCCAAAGCTATTATCTAGTTAATAACAACATACATTAACCAATGATAATAAATCAAATGGTTACATCAGAGTGTATTGCCAAAAAAATTTTTGACATGTAAAATGCAGTTTCGATATTGATTAAAGAGGGAAAATTTAATTGGCTATCGAGACTGGAATTAAAAAAGTATACTTACATACTTTGGTAGTTTTGTTTCTCTACAGTAACTAAACAATCTTCTGTTGAGAATAATTTGCTTATATTTATCTATTGTATTACTTTGGTGTTTTAACTAACCTTAATATTCTTGCTACTGGTTTTCCTCTTCAAGTTGAGGGGGAAAAGGTGTCACTTCTTTGAACCGAAACCAATACCAAGAATATTAAGCTCAGTAAAAGCACTGAAATAATAGCTAACTATAATCACAAATTTTACTTATTATAAATTCTTAGTACTATGACAAAAGATTCACCATATTTAAAAGTCATTTAGTCTTCTGTTTCTTTGCAAAAAAGTTTGTCATGAGAGTGTTCTTTTTGGTGTCTAACCTTCTTTCTATATCATTAACTGCTTTTCTTTTTTCTTTGCATTCTTCATTGGCCTTTCTCACCCCTTCAATCATGGCCTGGGCCAATTTGGCATCTGCTAAATCATTGTTTTTTAGAGCTTTTTTCGGCCTTTCATTCACCTCACTTAAAAGTTTATGACACACTACATTGGAAATGTTCCTCTTCCCTAGCAGTTTTTAAATCATTTTTCAATTTTTCTATGTCTTTCTGATTGTGTTTAACTTTTTGTACATTTTCTTCTTCAGCAACCATACTTTCTTGCAATTCCTTTGCTTTTTCTGCTTTTGCTTCTTTTTTCTCTCTCACTTTCCAGATAACTGTTATAGCTTTTGTAAGCAACACGAGCTAAATTAAGCATTTCTTGGGTGATTGGAACTAATTCTGGTTTGTTCTGATATTATTTTAATGAGTCACTCACTGTTAACCTAGCATTCAAAGTCCTCACTGACATCGATGCCTTATCCTCTGTCATTATTAGAGATGAACGGGAAAACCCTCTTTCCACATTTGTACTATATGTGAAAAAGTTAAGCAGGCTTTAACCACAACTGACACAGTACAGTATTTTACTTCACCCATAGTCTTTATTTTAAAACTCTGAGACCAGTAGTGATCAATTCTGTTTAAAACATTTATTTTTTTCGAATCTGAGAAGTTTCCACTCATCCATAAGCTTATCAGCATTAATTTTCATAGGTAAGAAAGAAGAAATTTTAGTGATATCTGGTAAACTTTTCGACTCAGATTTACTTCACCTGGCTGAAGGCAGCGAAAACATTTCAGCAACTTGTTGCTACCATTAATGTTTTTCTGCAAAATGTATTGTCCAGCAGCAGCATAGTGATTGCGGAGAGATAACAGAAAATTCAATCTTTCTGAATCTGATAGGGGAGTAAGTTCATTTTGCAGTTCTGCACTTAAACTTAGCGGAAGGTCTCGTACTGGAAGCAAATTCTCCAATTCAAATACACTTTCTTCTAAATGCTAAGTAAAGTTTTCTATAGCTTCTTTCTTACAAATGCAGCCCATTATGGTAATCATTAAGTCTTTCAGCTGCTGGTGCCAAATATGTATCAGTGGTTCATCTTTTTGAAACAGACAAGTAAATTTAGCAAATAGGGTAGCACTTGATGAAATGAATCTCAATTCAGCTAACATAGTTTTCTTTTGTAATAGACTAACAATTTTCTTATAACTAACAGTACTGATTAATTTATCTTGTTTGCAAGGTATGTATTTTAAAAATACTCCGTGACTGCATTCCACTGCTGCAAAAGTCTGTTGGCAGCAGGCTCAAGAGTCAACCACCTGGAACTTACATGCTTAATGAAGTGTAACTTTGGCAGATTTTTTCTTTCTTGGATTCTGGAGTAATCTTCCCAGCGTGATGGCCAGCCATCAAAGTAGTGATAAACTGATATAATTAAATCTGAAGCATCGGAACCAAGGTGCTCTAATCCATTCTGGAAAGCATTGTGAACCACATGAATACTGCAAAATCCTACATCAACAAGTCCCTTCTTTCGAATAGCTTTTACTTCTTCATTGACTAACCGGAAAACCTTTTTGTTCATGTTTGGCCCATCACTTGCAAGCATAAGAAGCTTAGAAAAAGAAATACTTCCATTATTTAGTGCTAACAGTATATTATTTTTCAAATGATCTCCTGTTGCATGACCCATATAAAAACTTTCCTGGTGATGACATACAATTTCTTCCTTGGATTCAGACCAAAATCTTACTACAGTCTGAAGTTCCTTGAGTCCAGAGCATTATATTGGTGGTTACATCATACTGGAGTGTAAAGTAACTTGCTTGAGCTTCATCTAAAAAAATTTTTCCCCTGAAATAGGGTGCTAAAGCATCACTGATGAGATACTGGACTTTTGTAGCATTTAACGAAAATTCATGTGGAACGGCACCAGGTAAGGGAAACATGACTTTGAAAACTTTGGCCATATCATTGCAAGATTGTGCTGACATGTTCGAGGCAACTGCCTTCATGATCCAGATCAGTTCAGCAGTACAAGCAGAATCTTTTGGACTATACAGACGCAATGGCAAAGTGCTCTGGCTATGACTTGCTGATGGAATTCCAATGTCGTCTTCGGTAACACCGAGACGAAGCTGTTTTGAGTCGATTTTCAGCTTGCCATTTTCTTTGTGCTTTTCTCCTTCAAAGTGCTGCTTGATGGCATGAAAGCCTTTTCAACTGAAATTTTCCTATTACAGACAATACAAAACATTTTGCTGTCGCTCTGCTTTTTAGCCCAGTCAGAAATTTTAAAACCACCACTGTCTTTTCGTTCCAGCCATTCACTTGCAAATTTACATTTCTTCATTTTTCTTCAAAGTCAGCCTGAAATTAAAAAAAAAAAAAAATTACAATGAGAACCTATCTTCCAACTTCTCTCGGTACCAATTTTCGAAATACTACACAACACTCACTTAAATTTATTATCACTCAGACAAATAAGAAGTGCTGTACATGTGATTAGCAAAAATTCCCAAATTGCACCACAAGTTTTTTGGGGGGAAGGGGGGGAGGTAAATAAGATGAACTGTTTCACATAAAAATTTCATGTGCTGTAGTTATTACAGCTGTGAGCAAACATCCAATTATACATAACAGTTTGATGTAATTTGAAAGTGACATTTTTAACTTCTTGAAGTGTCTCAGATAGTTCATATCGAGCATTAAGAGGTAGACAGTAGACGCACATTGCAATCAGTAATCTAAAAGAATTCACAAGTTGCACATATACTTACATCATCATCATCATCATTGTCAACCATTATCAATCCACTGCTGGACGAAGGTCTCCCCAAGTTTCCTCCACAACGGTCTGTCTTGTGCCAGTCTCCTCCATGTCACCCCTACATACTTTCGAATTTCATCCACCCATCTCCCATGTGGTCTTCTTCTGGGTCTTTTCCTGTCCCTTGGAATCCAATCTAAAATTTCGGCTGTCCATCGATGATCTGTCCTTCTGGCAGTATGTCCAGCCCATTGCCATTTCAGGATTTAACTCTGATCATGATGTCTTCCACTCCTGTCATTTTTCGGATCCACGAGTTCCTCTTCTTATCTCTCCTGGTTACACCAAGTATACACCTCTCCATGCTTCTTTGAGTTGTCTGCAGCCTTTGTATGTCTCTTTTAGTTAAGGTCCACGTCTCTGCACCATACGTAAGCACTGGAAGGATGCATTGATCAAACACTTTTCTTTTAAGACATAATGGCATATTGCTCTTGAAAATTATGCTGTTTCTTCCAAAAGCTCTCCAGGCAAGTTTTGTACGCCGATTAATTTCTTCATCAATGTGACCCTCACTTGATATCTGCTGTCCAAGATAAACGTACGTGTCTGTTATCTCCAGCTTTTCTCCATCAATCGATAAATCTTCATTTCTTGTAAAAGCATTGAACATCACTTTTGTCTTCTGAAAGTTCATTTTTAATCCCACTTCTTTACTCTTGTCAGCAAGTTCCTGGATCATACTCTGCAGCTCTGATGGGGTAGTTGCAAAATGACTACATCATCAGCAAAACGTAGGTGGGTTAGATAATCTCCATTAATCTTTATCCCCTTGTTTTCCCAGCTCAGCGACTGAAAAACACCCTCCAATGTGGCATTAAAGAGCTTCGGAGATATGGTGTCACCTTGTCTCACTCCCTTTCCAATTTTTACGTGTGTTGTATTTTCAAACAGCCGAATCTTTGCACTTGCATTTTCATAGATGTTATTAATAATATTAATGTATGCATCTTCAATACCGCAGGTTTTCAGAGCCATTGTAACTGCTGATGGTTTCACAGAATCAAAGGCTTTTTCATAATCGATAAAAGCCATGCACAATGGAAGTTCATATTCCCTCGCTCTTTCAATTAGTTCTCTCAGCACGTGGATATGATCTATTGTGCTGTAGCCACTCCTGAATCCAGCTTGTTCTCTCGGTTGAGCCATGTCCAGTGTTACCTTCAAGCGGTGTGAAAGAACTTTAGTGAAGATTTTATAAACTACTGATAGGAGGCTGATAGGTCTGTAGTTTCCGAGATCCTCAATGTCACCTTTCTTATGTAGCAGGATCATTGTAGCGGTGTTCCAATCCTCAGGAATCTTTCCTTCATTAAGGCATCGAGTGAAAATTTGGGCGAGTACTGTTTCGATTTCTCCACTTGCTTCTTGTATGATGTCTACAGTAATTCCATCTTCTCCTGGAGCTTTTCCCCGCTTCATGTTCTTGATCGCATGTGCAACTTCTGCTGGAAGGACTGGAGGAACTCTGGTACTGGTATCTTTCATGATGTCTGGAGTGCATGTATCATCCCTTTCATATAATTTGGAGTAGAAATCTTTCACTCTTGTCAAAATTTCGCCTCTATTTCTTGTTACAGAACCATCTTCTTTTCTCAGTGCCATAATCTGTTTTCTTCCCTTACTGAGATGTCCCTTTGCTATCTTTAGGCTTTGGTTGTTTTCAATTGCTTTCCTCACTAGTTCACAGTTGAATTTTCTTACGTCTTCAGTGATACTTTTTCTTACTGTCTTGCATAGCTCTATATATTCCACTTTGGAAGTCACATCTTCTTTAGTTGTCCTCATCTCTCTTCTTTTGCATCAACATTTTCGTTTTTCCTGATAATTTGTTTACATGCAACTTGTTCTTAGACCCAGCTAATTTTGTTGCTGTTTCCATAAGAGCTTTGGTTACTTTTCTGTTAACTTCAGAGATGTCCACTTCTTCCGATGTTAGGCCTTCTAAAGCAGAGAACCTGTTCTTCAGTTCCAACTTGAAGGTATTATGGTGTTTTTTAAGGTTGGTTATGTCAATAGATTTTGTTTGTCTTATGAGCTTGCCACGTTCAAGTTTAGTGTTGAGGTGCATCTTACATCTCACCAATCTATGGTCACTACCTGTGTTGAACTTGTTTAGCACACTGCAGTCTTCTATGACGAATTTTTTGTTACACATAATAAAATCAATTTCACTTGTCGTCCCATTTGGATGTCTCCATGTCCATTTCCTGTGTGGCTTTTTCTTGAAGAAGGAGTTCAATATGAAAAACCCTTCTGCCTCTGCAAACTCAACGAGAGTATTTCCACGCTGGTTTCTGCTGCCATGACCGAATTTACCTACTGAAGTTTCATTCTGTTGCCGTTGCCCTATTTTTGCATTGAAATCTCCCATAATTATTTTCAAGTGCTGCTTACCTTTATTATTTAGATGACAAATTTCCTCATAAAATTCTTCAATTTCTTCTTCAGGATGACTTGTGGTGGGTGCATAAGTTTGAATAATCTGAGCCTGGTATCTTTTCGAGAGTTGGATAACAAGTCGTGCAGCTCTGTCAGAGGAACTTTCAATTTCTACAACTTTATCCTTCAGTTTCTTGTTTATTATAAATCCAACACCACTAGTTCTGCCAGTATCTGTCCCACGATAGTAGAAGAGATGTCCACTTTTCAGTTCGATGAGATCTTCTCCTTTTCTCCTTACCTCACTTAGCCCCACGATGTCCCACTTGATCCTTTGTAGTTCCTCTTCCAATTCAAGAAGCCTTGAATCAGAAGATAGGGAGCGTCCATTGTATGTAGCCAAGGTCAGCATCAGATGGCAGCCTAGTCCGGTCCTCCGGGGATTCTTAGCACCCTCTGCCTTCATGTCGCACTGGCCGCTGCCTTGGCCAGGTACATTCCAGCTGCCGGAGACTGAGGGGCCAAGATTTAAGTTGTGGAATCATTTTGGAGGGTTTTGGCCATAACTCACCACGCTGGCCAAGCGGGTTGGTGAGTGTGGGATAGAATTTCCTCTAATCCCGATGGTATAGTTATACCGCTATTGGCGGTCGTCAGAGCCCCTTTAGTGGGAACAGGATGCACCACGAGAAGGCGGGGTTGACATTTGTCAAGGAGAGGCTGTGATGTTACGCATCACCTGACCTTACATCCCATACTTACATATGGTGTCCCAAATTTAACTTTGTGAAAATTGGCTTTTAAGTCATGCAGTTAACAGGAAGTGTACAAAACTATACAAATACCACTCTGCACACATACAGTACACTTTTGCTGGTACTGGTAAACTATCACCTCAAATTTACATTTAGGGAGTTCCACTTCAAATTTTATTGAAATCAGTTTATGCATTTTGGGGCTGTAAGATGTGTACTGGAATTTGTACACCACCACTCTGTACATGAACAGAGTGTGTGCAGTTTCCTGGAATTAGAAAGCACCACTGAACATTTGCATAAAGAAAAAGATTTCCATTTCAAATTTGATTAAAATCAGTTCATCCATTATGGAGTTAGAGTGTGCTGGAATCTGTACAATACCACTCAATAGCATGTACAATGTACTGGATTAGGTAACTATCACCTAACATTTGCATTTTTGTAAGGAAATTCCATTTTTGAGCTGCATTAAAATTAGTTCAATCATTGAGGAGCAGAAGTGCACAGACGTGCACTGGAATCTGTACGCCTTGAAACCAAAGCATGGTACTGGATATGGTGGTTTGCTAGCGGCATCGAATTTAGAATATATCCCGCCAATACCAATCAGTTGAAACGCGTTTCTAGGGAAATTTGAATCAAAGATGCATTTTTAACAGAAAAAAAAAAGTTTGTAATAATTAATAGATATATAAATAAATGAAATTCACCGATGAGACATTAATCTTAACCCTTTAACCGGCTGGTCTATGGGAACAAAATGTCGCCAAAACTCACCTGAAGCTTGAACGCGTATTGTCTCCAAATTCACCTTCCTCTTCCGAAAAAACTGGTCCCATTGCGGCTGGATTTCAGCTTTTCCAACATAGCGATTGCTGTCCTCCTTCTCACCTCAGCGGGTGGAACCAAGGTACTTAGAAAGAGGAGGTGGAACGCAAGCCTGTGACAGGGATTATGCTCCGTTCTATGACCCACGGCGAGAACAGGAAGGCCAGTCTCCTCCCACACAATTCTTGCTGAGACGGTCGGAAGAAAAACAATTAAAGGAAAGAATTAACATGTAAAGACAGTGATGCACACTACATTGGGAAAAAAAAAAAGAAAACAGTTTTACATCCGCATACATTGGATTTAACATTAGGGGTTGAATCGTATGTAGACAGGAACACGCGTTCCCCTCAACTTCCGTTCTCGAGAACACCCCCTGAATTTTTGAATAAAGTTTTTCACACAACATATTACTCTTTCCTAATTTTTTTAAATTTCAAAACTTTGTATTTATAAAATTTAAATTTAATTCAAAATAATTGTGTTCTATATTTTTCTAAACCAAATATATTGATGTGAAGTTACTTTTTGTTTTCATACCACTGTGTGTTATGAGTGGCGTACACCCGGGCAAAACCCATAAGGTCCGTTTCCCTTTTCCCACCCTTCCAAAAATTCTTGTCCATTGCTCAGATGAAGGAACAAAAATTACTTTTAAGTTACCTTATTACAACGGATCCAGGAAAACTCGTACACTTTCTCATTCCGCTGAGAAAAGTGCAAAGGGCGGAAAACTCGTACACCCTTTCAAGTAAGAGGATATACACAAATTGCGTTTCGGTCCGAGATTTTGACAAAATCTACGAGTTTTCCTAGCTGAACAAAACGGAATGTACCAGTTTTCCTAGGGATCTCAATGGGTATGTAAGATCAAAATGGCTCAAGGTTTATGTAGAACCTTTCTGACTCCTTTAATCTTGAGTTATGATTTTAATATCTCCCATGTGATAACAAGCAATAAAGGCTAATTAACAGGGACTCAACGAATCGGTATTCAGGTGCTGATCTTTTTAGAAGATTTTAAATTACAACCTTGATATTCCGTATTTCTAAACATTTTATAAAACCTAATAAAAGGCACTCCTCACCTATTCACAAGTCACCTAGGCTGCGGGCCCTTTTAGAAGATTTTAAGTTACAACCTAGAAATTTCGTATTTTTAAACATTTTATTGAACCTAATGAAAGGCACACAACAGATTATTTCTCACCTATTTACAAGCCACCTAGACCGCGGGCCTTTTGAAAAGATTTTAAGTTTGCAACCTAGATATTTCGTATTTGTAAATTAAAGTGACAAACGATATTGATTTGAACATGTCTGCATTAGTGTGAATTCCACAAGAACCGTAGATCTTAGATTATGCAAACGATGTACATGTAAAAATATCTCATTCCATTCTTCACCTTCCCCTTTATTTTCTTTCTTTAGTGAAAGAATGATGTTATTGTACCTTAATGAAAAAGAAACAGTTCCAACCCTTCTTACGACACCACAATATACATTTCAGGAAAACTTTTTTTTCTTTTTTCTTGTGGGGGGGGATTAATCTCTAGTGGGACTCCGAAGTGTAAGGGGTACCCAGAACTCCCTACCACTCATTAGCTATGCTCATTTCCGGGAAACGATCACACCATATCATATCGGTAAACAGTAAAAATCCCCCCACCCCCTGAAAATACCCATGAGAATTGAAAAGCGGTAAAAATACCCCTGGAGGAAATACCCACAAAACGGTTCACTGAAAACTGCCACACAGGAACACTTATGTGCGGCAGTGTTCCGGTGTGGTGATTTACCGGCAACCCTGCCACACATCTTTCAGCAACTTGGAAAATTGCCCCGTTTTTCATGAAAGGGTCGGGTACAAATTGCTGTTCCTCCGAAGAACACTTTGAATGTGTGACAATTTTTCCAGTGGAGCAGTTTTCCAAGGTACCTAAAGAGGGGAAGGAACTCTTTTGTTTGTCTGAATTTTTATGCGGGTTCATACGAGTTTAGGGCAACTGGCCACAAAAGTTCAAGAGGGGGAAGGGGGGTGGGGCTATAAAGATTGCCGTTTCTGAGCCTATATTGAGAACTGAATTGGGAACTCCAAACGAATTTCGAGAAAACATTCCATGTAAGCCGAGCGAGAGTTGTACTTTAATTTGAAGAAATAAATTGCCGAGGATTGGAGGTACTACTGGTTTGGGAGGGGCTCCACCCCCAACTTCCGTAATATTATATTCTGGGCCACTGGAGTCTGCCAGTGTATCCAGGATGTTCCTCTTGAAGCGTCCGCGAGGTCCGTGAGCTTGGGGGAGGGGGTAACCACAAAATGTTAAAATGGACGTAGAGCTGTAAATATCAGTACCATGTTTTATATAATGATTCTGTACACGACCACAAATTTTCAGGAGGGTGGGGTGAACCCCCCCCTCCTCCCGTGTCTAGAGCTCTTCAGGGGTAACATCAAGGATACACTGACCAATTCTAGAGGTCCAGAATATAAAATTACCGAAGTTGGGGTAGAGCCCTCCAAACCAAACACCTCATATCCCTTTTACAGACCACCAAATTACTGGGGCAGCGGGGAAGGGCATACATAGTCTGCCACTAAACACAACATGAAGTATAGAAATTGCGAACAAATCCCTTACCTTGAACACCTGTCTGCGCTCTAAGCGGCCCAGAATGTAATATTACGGAAGTTGGGGACCCCCACCAAAGTAAAGTACAATTCTCGCTTGGCTGACATGGAACGTTTTCTCGAAATTCGTTTGGACTTCCCAATTCAGTTCTCAAAATAGGCCCAGAAACGGCAATCTTTATAGCCCCCCTTGAACTTTTGTGGCCAGTTGCCTTAAACTCGTAAGAACCCGCATGGAAATTAAGACAAATAAGAGTTTCTTCCCCTCGTTAGGCACTTTGGAAAACTGTTACATATAATTCAGAATTTTTTTACTGTCACATATAATTCGGAATATATTTGGAATTTGGAAAACTACCCCATTAGAAAAATTGTCACACATTCAAAGTGTTCTTCAGAGGAACAACTATTTGTGCCCGGCCCCTTAATGAAAAACAGGGCAATTTTCCAAGTTGCTGAAAGATGTGTGGCAGGGTTGCCGGTAAATTGCCATGCCGGAACACTGCCACACATCAGTGTGCCTGTGTGGCAGTTTACAGTGAACAGTTTGTTCTGGGGGTATTTCCTTCGGGGGAATTTTTTCCTAGGGTATTTTTACCGCTTTTAAGTTTTAAGGGGTATTTTCTCCGGGAATATATTTTCCAGGGGTATTTTTACCCACATCCTATCATATTATATGCAGAGGTTTTTAGGAAAGGAGTGCCTGACAACAACCCTTAGAAATAGGAAGCTAGGAGATTTGGGCTAGAGTGCCCGATAGGAAAGTTACACGGAAACGAGGTAGAAAAAGGGAGGAAGACGCCCTTATTTATTACCGGGGGTCCAGTACCCGGGGTTTAATGGCTTTACGTGCCCATTGACGCGTCCGTGAAGGGCTCGGGTTTGAATCCCGCCCGGTGAGGCATGAACGTTGCGTTTGTGTTACGGCACTGGGCCACATTCTGATTTCTTATCTGTTCAACACTGGCATGAGATCATTCTGATTTCATGCCACTGTTCCCTTCCCTGGAATCAGTGGCCTTAAATTTGGAACGGGCGACAGCTTGTAGCCCATCTAGTTGCTCACGGTGGTCGTTAAACCTTCAATCAAAGAAAGAAAGAAAAGAAAGATCAGAATTGTCGTTCTTTTGTTTTCTTTGTAATTTACACTTTTGGGACAAACGGCATAGTAATAATACAGGAAAAAGAACCGAGGAAGAGTCTCACACCTCTATCACATCATCATCATTGCCAACCATTATCAATCCACTGCTGGACGAAGGTCTCCCCAAGTTTCCTCCACAACGGTCTGTCTTGTGCCAGTCTCCTCCAGGTCACTCCTGCATACTTTCGAATTTCATCCACCCATCTCCCATGTGGTCTTCTTCTGGGTCTTTTCCTGTCCCTTGGAATCCAATCTAAAATTTCGGCTGTCCATCGATGATCTGTCCTTCTGACAGTATGTCCAGCCCATTGTCATTTCAGGGATTTAACTCTGATCATTATTGTCTTCCACTCTTGTCATTTTTCCGATCCACGAGTTCCTCTTCTTATATCTCCTTGGTTACACCAAGCGTGCACCTCTCCATGCTGCTTTGAATTGTCTGCAGCCTTTCTATGTCTTTTTTAGTTAAGGTCCATGTCTCTGCCCCATACGTAAGCACTGGAAGGATGCATTGATCAAACACTTTTCTTTTAAGACATAACGGCATATTGCTCTTGAAAATTATGCTGTTTCTTCCAAAAGCTCTCCAGGTAAGTTTTGTACGCCGATTAATTTCTTCATCAATGTGACCGTCACTTGATATCTGCTGTCTAAGATAAACGTATGTGTCTGTTATCTCCAGCTTTTCTCCATCAATCAATAAATCTTCATTTCTTGTAAAAGCATTGAACATCACTTTTGTCTTCTGAAAGTTCATTTTTAATCCCACTTCTTTACTCTTGTCATCAAGTTCCTGGATCATACTCTGCAGCTCTGATGGGGTAGTTGCAAAAATGACTACGTCATCAGCAAAACGAAGGTGGGTCAGATAATCTCCATTAATCTTTATCCCCTTGTTTTCCCAGCTCAGCGACTGAAAGACACCCTCCAATGTGGCATTAAAGAGCTTCGGAGATATGGTGTCACCTTGTCTCACTCCCTTTCTAATTTTAGAGAACTAATTGAAAGAGCAAGGGAATATGAACTTCCATTGTGCATGGCTTTTATCGATTATGAAAAAGCCTTTGATTCGGTGAAACCATCAGCAGTTACAATGGCTCTGAAATCCTGCGGTATTGAAGATGCATACATTATTATTATTAATAACATCTATGAAAATGCAAGTGCAAAGATTCGGCTGTTTGAAAATCAACACATCTCTATAATACACTAAATATCTCAATTAAAAAGAACACAAAATTATGAGGGTCGTTATGAGTCACAACTGGGAATGTTTACATGGAGCAGTCAAATGGACGATTATTATAAGGTCCCTTTATATATTTATGTTCAGTTCTCTTGGTGGCCAATTTCCGGTGGCGACTTTTCTTGCACCTATATCATCATTGTCAACCGTTATCATCCACTGTTGGATGAAGGTCTCTCTAACTTTCCTCCATAACGATCTGCCTCGAGCCAGTCTCCTCCATGTCCCTCCCGCATGCTTTCGAATTTCATCTATCCATCTCCCATGCGGTCTCTTTCTGGGTCTTTTCTAGTCCTGTGGAGTCCAGTCTAAAATTTCAGTTCTGCGTCGGTGGTTCATTCCTCTGACAATATATCCAGCCCATTGCCATTTCAGGGATTTTGCCCTGATCAAGCTGTCTTCCACTCATGTCATTTTCCTTATTCATGAGATCCTCTTCTTTTCTTTAATGGGTATATCAAGCTTCTTTTCAGTTGTCCGTATTTTTGTAAGCCTTTTTTCATTAAGGTTCACGTCTCCACTCCATATGTAAGCACTGGAAGGATGCATTAATTTAACACTTTTCTTTTAAAACATAATAGCATATTGCTCTTTAAAAATTCACTGTTTCTTCCAAAAGCACGCCGATCAAGTTTTATACGCAGATTAATTTATTCATCAAAGGGACCATCGCTTGATATCTACTATCGAAGGTGAATGTACTTATCCGTTATCTCCAGCTTCTCCCTATCAATCAGTAATTCTTTATTTCTTGTAAAAGCATTGTACATCATGAATGGAATACAGAATTACACCATACATTACAATCCTGGAAAATGTGAATCCGTTTTTCGGTGTAAATATGGCATGGATGGTAAGTCAGATAATATCCGAAAACTTGAAAATGTCGTCGCCCTGGAGCGGGAATCAAATCCGCGTCTCCCGGATAGACTCGGGCGCTATCCGGGTGACGCGGGTTCGATTCCCTCAGCAGGACGACCAAGTTTTCGGATATTATCTGACTTACCATCCACGTCGTATTTACACCAAAAAGAAAAAGATTCATATCTTCAAAATTTGCTTTGTACATCAGTTTTTTCTTCTGCAAGTTCATTTTTAATTCCACTTCTTCACTCTTGTCAACAAGTCCTTGGAACATACTCTGAAGTTTTGAAGTGCCAGTTCCAAAAATGACTACGTCTTCAGCAAAACGAAGGTGAATTAAATAATCTTCATTAATCTTTATCTCTTTGTTTTCCCAGTTCAGTGGCTGCATGACATTTGCAATGTGGCATTAAAGAGTTTGGGAGATACAAACACCTGATTGACTGATATATTGTTTCAAACATCCGATGACTGATATGTTGATATCCATTTACCACTTTTTCTTATTTATTTAAACATATCAAACATTATGATTGTAACAAAAATTCTGCTGAAAAAGCCTAGGAGGCTTTGTGCGAGTTTCATGTGTGGCACAATTTTTTTATTGGTAATTGTCATTCGTATACAAAAATGAAATATCACGCATTTAACGGAAAACATCGTAAAAAGAGCTTAGGTCTTTTTGTTCATGCAGACATCTAAGGATTGATGTACTACTTCTCCTATCCCAATTTTAGAATGTATATTTGAATACACCTCACCTTAAAACTCCAATGTAAAAGCTAAATTTTGTTGAAAAGTCCAAGGCACAGGAATTTTGTAAGTGTTTTAGGTTCAGTGCGTTCTTGCTTCGTAATAACATTTGATTGCAAGTTCACACTAACGAGATATTAAAATTGCTGAGTTTCTTCGACAAGACTGTTGTGAAATTTTCAGAACTGTTCAATTTCCTTGTAATGCTAGGTAAAGTTCTGCCGCTCAGCAGAGAAAATGATCTAACTAGTTTTGTCGATTGCTTAGTTAAAATCAAGATATTTCTTCGTGAAATTAAAAATGACCTCTTGTTTCTAACAGACGTAAGAAAACAACACACATCTGAGTATTATCTTATTTTCAAGACATGGGCGTTTTTTTCTTATTTTTGAGAAGTGCGATTTTTTCTGTGAGCAATATTTCTGTGCGCATTCGTTATTCACATCGGATTAAACATAACAGTCACGAGATTGTGCATTAGGAGACGTTGGCTGTTTTTAAAATAAATGCAAGTGTTTACATGACTGTATTTATGAAAAACTAATCCAGTCTGATCTCGCTCCTCAAAATATGTAGGTTCAAAAAATCCAACTATGGGCAACTCGATATTAAGCTTTCTGATAAGCATGGCTTGTAATATTATTGAATTCTAAATAACATACAATAAATGAGAGTCTGACTGGACTTCTGCAAGGATAGCACGGTTTTTTTTCTAGCTAACCGTTTTCCATCTCGAATCCGAAATCATATGTTTTCAAAAGAATTATATCAACTGTCTTCGTACAAAGCATGCTGATTGACAACCGACCTACTATTTCCTCCTGTTAAATCAAAGAAAATCGTCTTTGTGTCTTGTGTGTTTTATCTACTTTTTATTGCTCCCACTTATATGTAACTATCTGTACTCACTAATAGTTCAAATCATTGCTGTTTTCATTTAAAATAGCAAAGCACTTTTGAGAAATCTTAAAATAAAGTAATTTTTGAAATTTAAATTTTGTTTTTCCACAATTTTAGTACCACCTAATGAGAAATTTCATGTAAAAAAAAATTGATGTCATATTATTTAAATTATTTTTAGGTTGCTGTTGCAAACCGAAAATTCAGTTTCACAGTGGATATCCTATTTCTTTAAATAAAATCGCGTTAATTAAATATTTTAAAATTAAAAGATTGTGTTCCCGAAAGTAATATTTTTCTTGCCAAGTTGATTACAGATAATTACTGAAATACTCTAAAGATTTCCTTCAGTTTTAATTGTTGCATAACTATAGTTCAAGACAAATGTAGAAACTGCAATGACATCCAAACGTCTCTCCTTTTAGATTCAGTGCCATTGTCCGAACCCTTTTTGCCGGTAATCAGTCAGAAAGGATTAGTGCCAACTGTCCCCGTAAACGAGCAGTTTGAATAACAAAGCAAAGGGGGAATGCAATGTTCACTGTTATCCGGAGTTCGAGGTCACTCGGGTGAGCTGGGCAGTGGACAGATTGCGTACCCAGAGTTATTTCGTGCCAGCCGCTATGGGCCACTGAAACGTACCCCCGGGTTATTTCGTGCCAGCTGTTATGGGCCACAAAAACGTAACCCGAGTTATTTCGTTCGAGCCGCTTAAAGGGTTAACAACTACGTACCATCTGTCTGTTAGCTTATGTAAATACCTGCTAACCAAAATTTTCCTAAATCAAGAAGATTTACCCTAAATTACAGATAATTACTGAAAAACAAGATTTGCCACAGTACCAGAATTGTTAATTCATAATTATCTGTTAGTAGGAGAGAGTTGTACGATATTTATTTGCAGTGATTTTCCTATATCAGTCACTCACAAATGGAGTTCAGAAAAATTGTACGATTTTCAAATTTTTGTAATTTTTAAAAATTGAAGGACAACAAAAAAATTTAAAAATAATATACTGATTTCATTTAAGCAATGACAAGGCAGTGGTGTTTTTTGGCATGTCTAAAACACTCTTAGAAAATTCAGCACATATTGTGTGTTTTATACTTAATTAGGAGAAGGCTCTCCAATGTCTCATCAGACATTGAGGAGCGGAATTGCGTTTTATTATGTCACCAAATAAAACACCCTCTCGCATTCATTTCCATGAGGATGTGCAAAATTGCCAAAAGCACATGTGCAATTCTGTCAAACTTTAGGTAGCCATCAATACTTGCCACACTTCAATGAAGTGATATGCTTCCACCCTCCTTTGAAAGTAACCCATCCTCTAATAAATTCTCCAACTACTTAAAATTAAAATATCAACACTTGTCAGAAAAATATATCTTATTCACAGAAAAAGGGGGGGGGTCATTTCTGGTTTCATAGCATTAAACATTGAAAAGAAAAGGTATTATATTTTTGACAGCATGAAATTGTGTCATTTAGCTGATATTAATAGAACTAAAAAATGAGAAAAGAAAAAAGAAAAAAAATACGATCATGATTCGAGTACATGTGGTCTTCAACATCATTCTCAGAGTTTGTTAGGTAGTGCTACAAGGCCTAGTTTTCGATGTTCAAAAGTGTGATTACTCTTCTTTTATTACTAAATTTTAATTTTCATTACAGTAATATTACTTTCATTCAGTAATTATGATCAGATTTGATAATCACAGGGTTCATACACTTTTACAGAAAATAAATTCCAGGACTTCTACAGGAGTCCATAAAAAATTCCAGGAGCCCAAACTTTTGCTAGAATCACAGTGCTTTGTTCTCTATATTGTAAATTACGGTGATGTTTACTACTACTTATTATTTTTCTTGTGTTTTAGGGTTTATTGACCACCATGTGCAACTCTGAGTGCTATAAGCAGTCGCACATCTCTAATTTAGGGCCACTTATTGCAGAAGGGACAAAGTGAGTGCCATTAGATAAATACACCACCCATATCTCAGATGAGGCTCGAAATCAGCCCCACCTAGGGCGAATGGTCAGAAAAAGTGCATCAGACCATTTGGCCACTGGGGCAGCACTACAGATTTATTTATTTATTTATTTATTTTTTTGTTTGAAAGTTTAACGACCACCATGAGCAACTCGATGGGCTACAAGCAGTCACCCGTTTCTAATTTAGGGTCACTGGTTCCAGGAAAGAGAGAAAGCCAGTGCCGTAAGACAAGCACAACATCCACGCCCCACCGGGATTCAAACCCAGACCCACTCGGATGAATGGTCAGAAAGCCAGCGCTTAAACCACCGCCCCACCGGGGCGGCACACTACAGATTTAGAATACATCAACTGAAAGCAGAAAAGATATACACATTAGTAGAGATGGGACATTCTGATTCATTAAAATCTTAAATATACTTCCTTGCATTTCTGGAACAAACAAAATAAAATACATGCACAATACTGATCTTTGTTTACCCTGTAAAACAATATTTTGTTTTCCTGTAACCAAAAACATTCACAGAGCATTAATCATGTCAACCTCAATAATGACACTGTGCATCAACAAACTTTACAGGATTTAGTTTTTGTTGTTTTTTTTTTTTTTGGGGGGGGGGGGGGTCTTTTAATCCACTTTGATACAAACCTAAAAGGCAAGATATTCCATACTCTGGAATTCAAGAAACTAGAAACAAGAACCCAAAAAGCTGGAATGCCAACCCTTTGGGAACCAAGAACAACAACAAAAAAGATTGTTTTTACTAGTAAAAATATTCCGAACTTTCTACTTACAATATATAACATGCCTTCATTGGATGACAGACAGTAAAATATTTATGTTTCTGTGTGACTACTTGGTATGAGGGGAACATTTAAATGCATATTCTTGCAACATGTACTTTACCTTCTCTACCTGGATTTATTGTTTCTTTTTGATATTTTACTTTTGAAAAATGGCTACTGGTTAAAAAATTTACATACCTTAATATATCAAAATTTTGACCTGGTAATTACAATGTTTTTCATTTTCAATAGTTGTATTTTCAAATGGTTAGTGTTCCTTTTCCTTCTACATTTATACTCTGCCCATACGAACTTGGCAGTCGGCGGAATTGAACTCTCTGACAATTAGGGGCGATAGCAGGTATCAAGGTACCATTCTTCCATGAAACTCCCTTGAGTGACATCAGGATACACTGGTGTGCAAAAATTAAGGACGCAGAGGAGAAATTAGCATAACAGCGGAACGAGCAGGCAGAACGGACCAAAAGACCACTCAGAAGATAGACTAGGGTCCGGTACGGTAGGGCATGCGCATATATGCAGCATGACGTAGGAGAGGGAGTGTCGGAAGGGTATAAAGCACACGGGCAGTGTACGCTCAGCAATTCGGTGAAAGCTATTGCACGGTGTACATCGGTTTGAACGACGTCGAGTTGCTGCCACCGTGTGATATAGCCAACAGGCAATCCAGTAGACGACATCTGGATGACTTTACCCGAGGTCGCGTCATTGGGAAGTTGGAAGAAGGTCGAAGTGTGACTAGTGTGGCCGAGGAGTTCAGGATCGCTTACAGCATCATTTCACGAGCTTGGAGAGCATTTCAAACGACAGGAACAGCTGTCCGAGAGCTTAGCAGTGGTCGTCCACGAGCAACCACGACGGCGGACGACCGGTATATTGTCCTACAGGCAAGAAGAGACAGACGGCAGACAGCGGGAGAAATCGCAAGGCACATGCAACATACAACTGGACGTCCGTTAGCGTGTTTTACCGTGGCCAGAAGGCTGCACAAAGGTGGTCTATTTGCATGACGACCAGTACGGCGGTTTCTGTGGTGCCAGGAACACTAGAACTGGACACATCAGCAATGAGGTAGAGTTCTCTTTATGGATGGATATACACATCTGGTGAGAGCAGGGAACACGCAATCACACCTGCAACATCATCGAAAGGGACCGGTTTGGAGGTGGCGGAGTTCTCGTTTGGGGCGGTATCATGCTTGGTAGCCGTACTGACCTCCATATCTACCTAGGAGGTTCAGTCACTGGTGTCTGCTTATTATACCGAAGTTCTCCTGCCTCACGTGCGTCTGTTTAGAGGTGCTGTGGGTCCTGAGTTCCTCTTCATGGACGACAACGCTGCACCTCATCGTGCAGTGGCTGTTGCAGAGCTGTTGAAGAGTGAAGATATCCAACGCATGGATTGGCCCGCAAGGTCCCCGGACCTAAATCCAATCGAACACGTGTGGGACCTTCTCGGTAGACGCTTGGCAGCACCTCACGAGCCGCCAGCAATGATTCTGCAGCTGCGATTGGCGCTACAAACGGGAATGGGCCGCGATGCCTCAACAGCTCCTTGACAACCTCGTCCTCAGCCTGGACAGACGTTGTAAATCCTGCAACGTAGTCAGGGGTGATCATATCCCCTACTAAAGACTGGATTTTTCTTGGCAGCCACCTGTCACATGGACGCTTCTGTCCAGTTGTGCTTGAAGCTACCTTTTCAATAAAGCGCCTTTGTATCCGTTGGATTCCTTGTTTGGACGGTTTTGCTCACTTGTCCCATATTCTTACATCTTGGGGATCTTATGGTATGATTTGAGTCGATGAGGAGCACTTCTGCACGACGTTACATTCGAAAAACCGTCTCGCCCTTAATTTTTGCATGCCAGTGTATAAGGTCTTAAATTGCCTAAAAGTGTGGATTACTACATTCGATCCTATGGTGGGGTGGACAAAAGAATTATCCCAGTGATTCAGGAAAAAGTGATCTGAGGCAGTAGGTATGCTTTTAATCCAATTGGAACAAACTGGAAGGGGAGGGGAAGTTAGTTAATCCTCACCACCGCTTGGTTACAAAGGAGAGACTGTGTGATAATCTGTAGTTAGTTTTCTTTAGTAACTAAGGAAAAAAAGTGTGGAAAAATTAATTTTCCGAATTTTCAATTAAAAGATCTGAATTTTTTACAGATGTTTTAACTGGGTCATATAAGGTTACTCTGAAAATTTCACTACAATCAAATGAAAACTTTTTAAATTGTGCATAAAAAAATTATTATGGCGTTCGTTCAGAGCCAAAAACGGCACTGGGACAGCACTTGCAAACGTGATCAAAAAATTTTGTGGCTAGTTTTCACAATTTTTATCTGATTCACACGAAATTTGGTGGGTATGTTCCTTTTAGCTATATATGAAGCACATTATTTTTTTAGCTAATTTTGTCGAAATTCAGCGAAAATAGAAAATCATATTTTTTATACCAGTAGTGCCAAAGATCCTTATCAGTCAAGAGAGGAGGAACAATGATTTCCTGTGCGTGCTACTGGCACCGCGCCAGCTTAAGCAAAAAGAAGTTCCTGCAACCCCTCCCTTTGCCCCCAACACATACTCTCCTCTAGTTCTCAGCTGGAGTCCAACACACACACACACACACACACACACAAACAAACAGAATGTTTACATAAATAAAAAGACGCACAAATAATAGATAAGTACAAATGAACTGATCGAGAAAATAGCAGAGATCTTTCCTTCTTTTTCTCGAAAAATGTTGTTAGGAGGGGATCTAATTTAGATTCACAAAACCCATCTTCAGTAGTTCGTTTAGCCATTGATTCCATTATTTCAGTAGTTTTTTGTACAGCCACTGCGGAAATTCTTGGCAATCTTCGAGTCCGGAAACATTGCAGTCATAGTAATCGGCAATGAAAAGAAATCGTATTATACTAAATTCTCTGTAGAAAAATTAATTAAATGCATAGTCCGTAGTATGTGATTGTTAACCGTAGAAACTAAGTAACGCCATCTTTTTATCTCTTGAAAAAATTTTCCTACCCATTTGTTAACATTTATTTCCAACAGTATACAGCGAAATCCGCTGAAAAATACCGAGCTTTCGTCGGCCGGAAGTTCAGAATCGATAAATAAATGTCGCTTACCACAGGAAACATGGGATAACATAAGGATCGCTATGAAATCATAATAAAACAAAAGCAGAAGTTTACGCTAAGCACAATAACAATATCCATTTCCATCAATAAACAAAACATTCATCAGCCATTTTGGCGAAAATCCGGAAGAAACTATCTTCTGGCCGTAAAACTACCCAAAACTTTCAGGAAATCCAATAAGTTGGGTTACGAAACACCATAATTCAAAGACTACTAGATCAAATGAAAATTTTATATTTGAGATCTGTATAGTATAAAACTGTATTTTAATAACAAACATAAAATTCACTCACCTCAGTCCTTTGATGTCGGACGTTGAGCGACAAAAGCGCTGCCGTCGGGCGTCGACCACAAAGAACTGTTGCATGAAAAAAGGCTCTTAGAGCCTGCCTGCAAATTTTCTTTTCTGGTTGATTCCAAAAATATATATGCACAATCACTCAAAAGCATTCAACATAAAAACAGCCAATAGATCAGAAGTAAAGACTGAAAACCAACATTGGAATTTAGTTGCGCAGTACCTACATAAGTAATCCCCCGCCCGCACCATCTAAGTGGCCAGCAAAGTTTTTTTTCTTCCCCTCCCTCGCTGTTTGAGATGCTCCAAGTTAAATGGTTTTGGTTATGGTTTCGAATTGAGAGCTGAAGATATGCACTTGGAAGCAACTGCACCTGGGATGAAATTTCTTGCTTTTGCATCATCTGCCTGCCGGATGAATGTAGCACAAAAACTAAGTATTTCCAAATGCGATTCTTCCACAGCGATCAGTGATTTCGGCAGAGATAAATACAGAATGCAAATAAATCTATAAATACAAAAAATGGTGGAGAAAAGTGGGAGGGAGATTCCTCAAGAATTTGCGGAAACTGATGGCTTCCAAAAAAAAAAAAAAGGGGGGAAAAGGGACCACATTTTAAAAAAAGGGACCAAAATGGACTTTTATGAAAAAAAAACGGACTTTTAGGGGGAAAAGGGACTATTTGCGAGCCCTGTCTGTGATAAATGCTGCCCCACAATGAGGCTATACACTATACACTGTTTTTTTGCTTCAAAGGGGCTATACAGTATACACTTATATTTACTGAGAGCAGGAGAGAATTGCATTAGCCTGAGGGCAAGGGGAGATAATGACTCGATCTTTTCTTCATGGTCACTATTTTAAAATACTCATTCAGAAATAGTTTGTCTGATGGTCGGCAAGGTTGAGAAGGTGTGGGGTTTGAAGGGGAATATCATAATGGAACGCGGGAAGTTTCCTTTTGTCTTAAGTCACCCCTCGGAGGAAAGGTCCACGACACATGGCACCCTATTAGTGCACAGTGAAATACTGAAACACAACAGATATCTTGTTGGTAAATCGGTTTCGCAGCATTAGCAGTGTAGTCAGGTTAGCTTTGCCCTGAGTATAGGTGTGTGGTTTAAACAAAAGCACTAAAAAACTAAATTTACACAATGCAAACATTCTCCAGATGAGCAGCATCTCCAACAGAGTCAGAGAGTAAAAAGTCATGAAGATGATGGATTTACATCTCCCTAAGGATTCCTTCATTAACATCATCCAACCATGATAAAGTGTACAAAGCATTTGACAAACCACATTTCTATTTCTTTACACCCCACAGCATTGACAAGAATTCATGAAACTGTAAGACCCAAAAAAGTAGTAAATCATTTGCAGATTTTAATAATAAAATATATATATACATATAAAAAGCAGCAACCCAAAAAAATTATATAAGGTTAACCTCAATGCATAAATGTAAACAACAAATTTTAAGTTTCTATCCCAGACTATTGATATCATATTCGATTATATTGTACTGATTATTCAACTACAACTAGTGAAAGCAAATTGAGGTATGGATATCAGTTGAAAGGGACAGGGCTTAAATATGAAAGTCAGGAAGGGAGAAGGTGTGTGTCAAATATGTGTTTGGTTCAACAGAATATTTGCCACCTAGTTTGTTTTTTTCTTTTCTTTTCTGAGGTCGTCAAAGTGCTGTTTTAGCATAATTTGATGTTCTTCTACAAGAATACTGAAGTGCAAGTGCTTTTTTTCTTGTCAGTATAAGTCCTACCGGCCCAGAATATAGTGGTCCACCAAGAATTTTACCACTATGGCGGCCCGGTTCGTGCCCACTCCCACACGTCTAGTTTTCTGTACTACTGAAATTATTCTAGTTAGCTGTGTTGTCACAAAAACACTTTGTATTTCGGACCACATTTTTTTAACCCCTTAATCAGCCAAGGGTGCAATGTGGTAATAGTTGCATGGGAAATGAAATTTCTGAACTGTATACAATTTAATTCACAGCACAGGTTTCTTGTAAATAAACATGCATTTAAACATCCAACATACCACCCACCAACTACTGAGGCTTTATTTGTCCCGATAATGTGGGACATGATCACAGCATCATGCCAGAGGTCATCTGGTAGTAGCATTTGGTTGGATATTCAAACATGGCCTGATGTGTGTAAGGGTAAACAAAGCATGCAATAATAACCAAGATGTTCAGACTGAACTAAAAATGCCATTCAATACTCCCCCATTTCATTACTAAGCATATATAATAATTTCAACATAAGATCAACAAATTACACACTGACACACAAATAAACAAGGAAAATTTATATACAATATCTCCTTTAAAACATTTTATTCTAACAAAACATTACATTTCCAATTTTAAACAAAAAAACTGCTTCATATTTTACATAGTTGAATTATTTTCATCATAGCTTCTTTCTGGACCATCAACCTGTTAAATACAAAATCACAAAAGATCAACACTAAAATTTTACATAACTTATCTGAATTAAAGTCATCACATTACCACTGAAACACTTATTAAAAGGTTCAGCACAACATCTAAGCAACACATTACCACAAAACTGAAATTTTGGATGGTGTTCTTAAAAAGTTTTCATACATATGTTAAACTGTTTTCTTTTGATATTTAAACTTCTATAAACAATTTTATCTTTATTACACTGCATTCAAGTTATGAGGCACAAACAAAATGCCTTACGTACAGGAGATTGATGAAGAAAAACCAAAAAAGTTGAACTTTTTAACCAAATGAAAAATCAGAACATGTGGCAAAAAAGTGAATATAACAGAGCAAGAGCTAGATGGAATTGTTCACCATAATTTATGTAAGTATTAAACTGGAGCATCACTGTCTTCATAATACAAAATTACAATTCAAAACAAAATAAAAAGGTTTTAAAACACATTGCTTCAAACAGTTTTTTTTTCTTTTAATTTCCTAAAACATCAGCTCACGTTTCCTCTTGTGAGCAAGATTCGCTTTCTTTTAAGCAAGTTCAACACCATGTTTGTCTTTTATTGACTCCATAGCTGCACAGCACAGAGCTCAGTTCAGGCTCAATTTTAAGACCCTGAGCCCGAATTATATATTGTAAGATAGAGCCCGGGCCCGAACGAGCCCGAAAACTATGATTAACCTGTTTTGGCATTAAAAATATCTTCTCCTCCAGACTTCTACTCTTTCCTCCAAACCAATATGTTCCTCAACTACGGAGTGGGGAAGGGATATCTGTCTATTTCTATAGTTTCTTTGACCATGCACTTTTTCCTGAAATGTTTCAAGGCGCTGGGCATCAGGAAAAATTGGGAGCACAACAATAGAATTCGCAGGGAGCTGCCCCATTGAGGTAGGCAGCAAAATTTCGTAAGCTTGGTATCTACGATCCATACAAGTAGTTCTTAAAGAAACTTTTCCTTCACAGAAATTCAGTAATTCATGGCCTATGGTATTTTTTTTACCCAAGCCCGGAAGGAATAGCCCTGCTGAGTTCCTACTCCCCATCTAAACCCAGTTGCCGTACCTAGACCCTATTTAACAACTACAAAGCGTAAAAAAGTATTGTATGCTAAATCATACAAAATCACTTAAAAGGGGGAGGGAGAAAATTTCTCTCCCGCTCTCAGAGCCCACCTGATCCGGAACTCCAGTAAGTATTATGCAACCAGAGCCCGGGCTAGGCCTGTCTTAACACTGGCACAGCACCCATTACTTAATTTTTCTTTCTGTTGATATCTTTCCCTTCCCATTTCTTCATTGTCACTTTTTTTTTAATGTCCCCAGATGACAATAATTTAATCATCATGCTGAAAAAACTTTTAGCCTGAGGACATGAATGTATGATATCAAAGCTTTCACTATTTTAGCTAAATGTTGTAACTTTGAGATTATGAATGCGCATTAAATTCTTACGAAATTTCTAACTTCCTCACTCTTCTGTTTTTGGAAAATTTTCCCTCCCTCGTCAAGCTTACATGCAAACATTTAATGGGGAGAAATAACGTTTAACAACAACACAGCACAGGATAGAGGGAACAACAACAGATAGACAGACAGACACAGAGAGAGTCCATTTTCATGCTGAAAAACAAATGTTTATCGAATAAAATATTTAACAATACAGGGCAAAAGAAACATCACGAGGAAAAGAGAAGTTATGACTATGAGAAAAATTCTCACTCCGTCTTGACTTCCGTTTCCAAATGTTTTGAAAAACAGAATTCTGACCTCAGATGGAAAATGACTCCATTATTACCCCAACCTCCCTCCCCAATTGATGTTCAGGTATGCACTGATCTCAAGATGGGCAAGATGGTAACTACATCTTCTGGTTCTACGGGCCATCATTAATGGGGAAATCTTTTTTTGCCATTATTAATGGGCAAGATGGCAACCAAATCTTCTGGTTACCATCTTGTCATTAAATACCCCCCTCCCCCCTCATGTCACGATGCTATTACAAAGTGATAAGGACAAAGTTGGAAATCTTGATCTCATAGGTGTTTATACCTCACTCCTATGGAAGTATTAACAACAGAATTTTAGAACATACTTGGAAATTCCTTTTTCACCGACTTGCAATTCAAAATCTCCACTTTTTATACATTTAAACTTGGAATCTAGAAACCAGATGTCAACCTGTTTCAGATATTTTCAGTAGTATTCGTACAAATTTTCAGTAGTCATACCAAAAAGAATAATTTTAACTGAGGAAAACATGGTATTACTCATTTAATTTAATTAGTATTTTTCACTTATTCATTTATATACATGAAAATTGGTATCAAAATATTCCAAATTTTTCACATGGAAAATAATATACACCATGACTGATACATTTTTTTTTACACAACAAAAAAATGATTAAACAGCTGTCTATAGTGATTTGGCTGTACATTCTTTTGCAAATTTGAGTTCCTCAGCAGAAAATATTTTTTCATAACACACTTGCCCAGAGGAGAACATTAATTTTTGCAATAAGAAGTGCTTCTACAGTTTCTAAACCTAAATTAGGTTGGAAACGGGCTTGATTTTTCGCACTAAACTAAAACCTCTCTCACTCGCAGCATTCAAGTGTGAAACTACAAGTATTGCAAACATTACTTTCGAGAGAATAGTATACTTAACAGTTCCATTACAGCCTCTTAATTTTGAGATTCCTGACCAAGTGACATCTATTCTGTTTCTGCTAAGGTCTCTAATTTGTCAGCTTGATAACAAGCAATTCCGCTTTCAGTATATCAAGTTGATTTTCAGTTATTATAAATGGAAAGCGCTTGACTATGTATAATACAGAAGTAAATGATGTTCTGGCTCTAAGTGAAGGATCTGCTACTTCTGCATGTTTTATTAAATAATTCATAGATCAGTATCTTTTCTTGAATGTAAGAACATTGTTCAATGTAAAATTTTCCGACAGATGCATAAAACTTAGAAAGTTCATTTTCGTTTAAAATGATTTCTCTTAAATACAGTCTTGTTTTTTACTCCAATTACCAGTTGTGTCCTTTCTGATTTTTCTTTTTTGAAAAACTGTTATTTGAAAAATAAAGCTCAACATCACCATCAGCTACGACAGTAGGCTTCACAAATCCCTTGGAAGACAATTTTATTAATCATGCTGAAAGAACTTTCAGTTTGAGGAACATGAACGCACGATAGCTTTCACTATGTTAGATAAAAGATAGTGTAACTTGGAGAATATGAATGCTTTTGAATATCATGCATCAATTTTTACAAGTTTTTCAGCTTCGTCACTTTCGTTTTCGGACTCTCCCCCTTTTATCAAGCTAAAATGCAAACATTGGGGGGGGGGGGGGGGTTAAGAACACAGGTACACATTCGGAACATCGTTAGAAAAAAAAATGACAGTTACGATAGAAACCTTTGCTACATCCGATTTCCGTTTTCGGACATTTCCCCTCTATTTTCAACGTGAAATACAAATATTTATGGAATAAAATGAAATTTAACAATAATACTAGACAGAGGAAATCACGCGTGAAAAATAAAATTACGATTACGGGAGAAATCTTCACTGTTTCCGAAAGTTTTGATACATGACGATTATGGGCAAAACACGTAACAATATTAACAAATAAAGGTAACTTGATCACGCTAGTTACGTTAACTGAAACTTTTATAAAAAGTTCTTAAGTTGGAAGCTTTCGACCTTATCTTAGGTCTTCATCACGCCAATGTGAAGGATCTGCTACTTGGCGTGATGAAGACCTAAGATAAGGTCGAAAGCTTCCAACTTACGAACTTTTTATAAAAGTTTCAGTTAACGTAACTAGCGTGATCAAGTTACCTTTATTTGGGAAAGTTTTGAAAGACGAAATTTCCGTTTCCAAAAGTTTCAGGCGGAAAGCATCCTTCATCACTATCAATTGTCCCAAAATTTCTGTTCAGTTATTCATCGATCTCGAGGATAACCCAAATTACGACGAAAATGCAGAAATTCCTCTTAGCCATGGCACTCTCTCTGGCTTGAAGATTACACCGGAATTTTTGTGCCGTCAAATTTCCATTTTTGGAAATTTTCCCTCCATTTTCAAAGTGAAATACAAAGATTTATGGAATAAAATGATGTATAACAACAATACTGGACAGTGGCAACATTGCAGGAAAACGAAATAACGATTACAGAAAAAATCTTTATTTTGTTATAATATTAACATTACACAATTTAACAAGAAGTGTGTATGTTTGTGAAAAACTCTTCACACGTTATTCTTGAGTAGCCAAGGACATTTATGTACATTGAAGCATACCACATCCAATGTATGAGAGCAATAATATCTGCAAAATTATATTTGCATTTTTTTGCTTAGGTATCTTCTTTATAGAATATATCATCATCATTGTCAACCATTATCAATCCACTGCTGGATGAAGGTCTCCCCAAGTTTCCTCCACAACGGTCTGTCTTGTGCCAGTCTCCTCCATGTCACTCCCGCATATTTACAATTTCATCCACCCATCTCCCATGTGGTCTTTTTCTGGGTCTTTTCCTGTCCCTTGGAATCCAATCTAAAATTTCGGCTGTCCATCTATGGTCTGTCCTTCTGGCAGTATGTCCAGCCCATTGCCATTTCAGGGATTTAACTCTGATCATGATGTCTTCCACTCTCGTCATTTTCGGATCCACGAGTTCCTCTTCTTATCTCTCCTGGTTATACCAAGCATGCACCTCTCCATACTTCTTTGAGTTGTCTGCAGCCTTTGTATGTCTCTTTTAGTTAAGGTCCACGTCTCGGCACCATACGTAAGCACTGGAAGGATGCATTGATCAAACACTTTTCTTTTAAGACATAATGGCATATTGCTCTTGAAAATTATGCTGTTTCTTCCAAAAGCTCTCCAGGCAAGTTTTGTACGCGATTAATTTCTTCATCAATGTGACCCTCACTCGATATCTGCTGTCCAAGATAAACATACGTATCTGTTATCTCCAGTTTTCTCCATCAATCGATAAATCTTCATTTCTTGTAAAAGCATTGAACATCACTTTTGTCTTCTGAAAGTTCATTTTTAATCCCACTTCTTTACTCTTGTCAGCAAGTTCCTGGATCATACTCTGCAGCTCTGATGGGGTAGTTGCAAAAATGACTACGTCATCAGCAAAACGAAGGTGGGTTAGATAATCTCCATTAATCTTTATCCCTTTGTTTTCCCAGTTCAGTGATTGAAAGACATTTTCCAATGTGGCATTAAAAAGCTTCGGAGATATGGTGTCACCTTGTCTCACTCCCTTTCCAATTTTTATGTGTGTTGTATTTTCAAACAGCCGAATCTTTGCACTTGCATTTTCATAGATGTTATTAATAATATTAATGTATGCATCTTCAATACCGCAGGATTTCAGAGCCGTGGTAACTGCTGATGGTTTCACCGAATCAAAGGCTTTTTCATAATCGATAAAAGCCATGCACAATGGAAGTTCATATTCCCTCGCTCTTTCAATTAGTTCTCTCAGTATGTGGATATGATCTATTGTGCTGTAGCCACTCCTGAATCCAGCTTGTTCTCTCGGTTGAGCCATGTCCAGTGTTACCTTCAAGCGGTGTGAAAGAACTTTAGTGAAGATTTTATAAACCACTGATAGGAGGCTGATAGGTCTGTAGTTCCTGAGATCCTCAATGTCACCTTTTTTATGTAGCAGGATCATTGTAGCATTGTTCCAATCCTCAGGAATCTTCCCATCATTAAGGCATCGAGTGAAAATTTGAGCGAGTACTGTTTCAATTTCTCCACTTGCTTCTTGTATGATGTCTATAGTAATTCCATCTTCTCCTGGAGCTTTCCCCGCTTCATGTTCTTGATTGCATGAGCAACTTCTGCTGGGAGGACTGGAAGAACTCTGGTACCTTTCATGATGTCTGGAGTACATGTATCATCCCTTTCATATAATTTGGAGTAGAAATCTTTCACTCTTGTCAAAATTTCGCCTCTATTTCTTGTTATAGAACCATCTTCTTTTCTCAGAGCCATAATCTGTTTTCTTCCCTTACTGAGATGTCCCTTTGCTATCTTTAGGCTTTGGTTGTTTTCAATTGCTTTCCTCACTAGCTCACAGTTGAATTTCCTTACGTCTTCAGTGATACTTTTTCGTGCTGTCTTGCATAGCTCTATATATTCCACTTTGGAAGTCACATCTTCTTTAGTTGTCCTCATCTCTCTTCTTTTTGCATCAACATTTTTGGTTTTTCCTGATAATTTGTTCACATGCAACTTGTTCTTAGACCCAGCTAATTTTGTTGCTGTTTCCATAAGAGCTTTGGTTACTTTTCTGTTAACTTCCGAAATATCCACTTCTTCCGATGTTAGGCCTTCTAAAGCAGAGAATCTGTTCTTCAGTTCCAACTTGAAAGTATTATGGTGTTTTTTAAGGTTGGTTATGTCAATACATTTTGTTTGTCTTATGAGCTTGCCACGTTTCCAGTTTAGTGTTGAGGTGCATCTTACATCTCACCAATCTATGGTCACTACCTGTGTTGAACTTGTTCAGCACACTGCAGTCTTCGATGACGAATTTTTTGTTACACATAATAAAATCAATTTCACTTGTCGTCCCAATTGGATGTCTCCATGTCCATTTCCTGTGTGGCTTTTTCTTGAAAAGGAATTCATGAAAAATCCTTCTGCCTCTGCAAACTCAACGAGAGTATTTCCACGCTGGTTTCTGTTGCCGTAACTTGAATTTACCTACTGAAGTTTCATTTTGTTGCCGGTGCCCTATTTTTGCATTGAAATCTCCCATAATTATCTTCAAGTGCTGCTTACCTTTATTATTTAGATGACGAATTTCCTCATAAAATTCTTCAATTTCTTCTTCAGGATGACTTGTGGTGGGTGCATAAGTTTGAATAATCTGAGCCTGGTATCTTCTCGATAGTTGGATAACGAGTCGTGCAGCTCTGTCAGAGGAACTTTCAACTTCTACCACTTTATCCTTCAGTTTCTTGTTTATTCAGGGTTCGTACTCTTTTTGGGGAAAAAATTCAAGGACTTTCCAGGCCTTTTCCAGGCCATATACAAAAAATTCCAGGATGAATATTACGCTTTACAGTATCATGCTCAAATTATTTTTAAAAGCAATTTCAGTTTTAAGTAATAAAAATGATGAAAGATGCAAATGAATGAGTGTGCTTTTTTAACCCATTACATTTCTTTTTAATGTTTTTAATTGGCGAATTACCCAATAATGCTAAATTGAATCATGATGCAATTACCACAAGGCTATTCAGAAAATCCTTTCCCTCAATCAGAAAATGATTAATTCAATCAGTCATTTTAGCTGCATCACTTATTCTGCACTATCTTCCATGTAATCAGACTATTATTGATAACAACTGAAATTATTATAAAATAAAGTGAGGGCAGATTCAGAATTTAAGAATGGGAGGGCGCACGTCTAACAGAGGACTGGTAAAAAAATCTCCGAGATTTATTTCCTCCAAAAAACACGGTGGTAAAACATGGAGGACCCATAAAGGGGAGATGGGGTGCTTGCCTCTCAGAGTACATCACAAACAGCAGTTCTGAAGTACTGCTGTGTGGATCACTGAAAAGTTCGGGCAAATGTAAGACAAAACGTGGAGTTGCAAATCCATAAGTGAAAAAGTGTGATGTCTGAAAACAAGAAACGTGAGACAAAGCAAAAGCACTTATCTACTTACTCAACCTCCCCCCCCTTTTTTGAAATGGGGCATGTGCTTGTTATGCCCACAGGTGGATTCAAGTCTCAAATCTTTCATACTTACCCAGCTGGAGAGTGGACGTAGGGCTTCAAGCTTGGAGAATGAATACTGCTCTTATATCTATGCCTTTGAATTTAATTTCGACCATTTTCAACAGGGTAGGTTCCTAGGTTGTACCTAACAGCATACTAAAATTTACTTAAAATCCAACCCCTTTTACGGAAAAAACCAAAGCATAAACGTTTCTGCAACCTACAGTTCGAAAGGGTTAGTAATTTCTAAAATAAAAACATAACGAACAGCGTGAAAACTAGCTCATACACAGAATATTTGAAACTACAGTATGCGCTCTCAATTATTAGGATGATAGGGGAAGGGAATAGAACTGTCCATAATTAGCATGTTCTCGTTGCGCTAGGCGCTTAGCACTGCTGAATTCCGTCAGACCCCAATGGTCAAATGATTGAAATGTGCTGATGTTCATGGAATGAAATGGTTGATCAGCTATGATAACCGCATAAAAGTTCGAAGGGGAGGAGGGGGCGATTTTTTTTACTTTATGCAACATTCTACATTACTCCAGTATTTATCTTGTCATCATCAACAATAGCAATGTCACTACCACTTACGATCGCGGATATCGGCCAACTCAAAATCTGCCATACAACTAAGGGATACAACACACAGGTATCCTGTTACAACGTATTGTAATTGAAAAAAAAAAAAAAGGTTTCAGAAATTAAAATCGAAAAAAAAAAACTTTCAAGAAATTAATATCATCAAGTCATGGTGTTTCAAAAATCCGCTTTCCTTTATAATGTTTAAAAACATGTAATGTTTTTCTTTTTTATCTGTCGTGTATAATAAAAGTGGGTTGATTTTTTATGGAATCAGACGTCCATATGTCTGATTGTCTTCGTCAGTTCACACGTTAGCTACTGTGTACAAGTAGACCTATTTTTCAGCTCAAAAATATGTAGTTTTGTATGTATTCACAGTATAACTCATTCGGTATTCCCACAGAACAAAATTCAGCAGATACAAATGAAGAACATCAAGACCCACCCAACACCATGTTTCCGATTGTCTGCTGTTTATATTCAAGAAATGCGAATATGGATCAATGGTGAATGCAGCAACTATGGTTTTTATTTATTACCAAGAAAAAAAAAAGGAGCCTGAAAGCTGTAAAGCTGAAGCGGATATTTCTCCCCCTCCCGAAAACATTCCGATTAAGTTCAAACAGCAGAGCACGCGTCCCACGCACACTCAGCCACTGGAATGTCCTCCTTTTCATTTGGCACATCGCCATAAATCACCACCTGCAGCTCACTGAAGTGTCTTCCTCCTTCACCCTAACTATAGGAAGCAATAAAAAAAAAAAAAAAAAAAAATGCTGCCCAATTTTAAACAAAATGACCAAATTTACGTCATAACGTTGCAATTTACTAAAATACGTTTATCTGCTGAATTTACGCCTAAATCCATTGAAAACTTTTTAATTATAGATTTTTTTATTAAAACAGTAACTCAGACATCTGAATAAAAATGCATGTTTGTAATTAAAATAGAGTCCATATCATCACAGAAACAAAATTTAAGGATCACTCTGTTTAAATAAACCATGGCATCTAAAAAAAAATAATTTGCTTGCTTTTCCCGTAATTTATAATTGCCGTTTCTTTTTTCAATCCGATTTTGCAACGGAAGATTTTTTTTTTTTTTGCATCTGCTAAAGTTTCAAACGGAATTTGGCGAAATTTGCACTAGAACTTTATTGTGATGTATTTTAACCACTGTAAAAATTTTACTGTGTTATTTTCAAAATTCGGGAAAATGGATTTCTGAAAAATATCTCTTAGTCCTTTTGAGCCGTGGAAGTGATAAACAGGTGTTTGCTTTCTTCCCAACCAAGGGCTTCGGATCAGCGCTCCCAGCTGTCAATCAACCGTTGCTATGGTAACACACTTTCTGCTCAAGGCTCACTGTCTAAAGAGGCACACATAATAAAAATTTCCAATGCTAACTTTTTAAGTTTTAAACGGATTCAAATGGAATTTTGGGAGTGAGCTTCTGTAATCCAATTATAGTAAATGTAAAAATTTCAGCCACTTTTGTGAAAAATTCGCAAAGATAGTTTTCTTATTTTTTATCATAAGTAGCCGAAGTCTCTTGAGGGGTGGGCCGGAAGCAAGCGTCTTAATGCAATAAACAAGGAGCAGATGAATGTGTTGTTCAGGCATACTCTTCACTGGTGGGTGCCAGCTGACTTGGTAAACACGCGACCCCCTTGCAAATGCTAAATGTCACTTCTTTCCACTTCTGTTGTTCTCAGTAGTTGTCGGACGGACATCAAGCTCAGGGCTAGAGAATGCATCAAGCTCCCCTTCCCTAACAGACCTGCTAGTAATCATCCAATTTTATTGCACTGGAAGTAGTGCTTCACCCCCCCAGCCAAATTAGGATTTGGACACATCCAAAACACCACTGTTGCCCGCGGTTTCTTTGAGAACAGAGGAGAGGAACTTAAAAAAATGAAGGGGTAACAGTCAGTAACACGATTTCCTAAAAGGGCATTTTTTTTAAGCACTAATTTCAAATTTCAAGGCTTTTCAAGACAGCATTAAAAAAATACCGTTTTTCCAGGATATTCCAGGCCTTGAAAACGTAATCATGATTTTCCAGGACTTTCCAGGTTTTCAAGCACGCGTGCGCACCCTGTTTATTATAAATCCAACACCACTAGTTCTGCCAGTATCTGTCCCACGATAATAGAAGATATGTCCACTTTTCAGTTCAATGAGATCTTCTCCTTTTCTCCTTACCTCACTTAGCCCGACGATGTCCCACTTGATCCTTTGTAGTTCCTCTTCCAATTCAAGAAGCCTTGAATCAGAAGATAGGGAGCGTCCATTGTAGGTAGCCAAGGTCAGCATCAAATGGCAGCCTAGTCCGGTCCTCCGGTGATTCTTAGCACCCTCTGCCTTCATGTCGCACTGGCCGCTGCCTTGACCAGGTACATTCCAGCTGCCGGAGACTGAGGGCCAAGATTTAAGTTGTAGAGTCATTTTGGAGGTGTTTGGCCATAACTCACCACGCTGGCCAAGCGGGTTGGTGAGTGTGGGATAGCATTTCCTCTGATCCCGATGGTATAGTTATACCGCTATTGGCGGTCGTCAGAGCCCCTTTAGTGGGAACAGGATGCACCACGAGAAGGCGGGGTTGACATTTGTCAAGGAGAGGCTGTGATGTTACGCATCACCTGACCTTACATCCCATAGAATATATATATATATATATATATATATATATATATATATATATATATATATATATATATATATATATATATAATGTAATCACTACGTGAATTCTAGCATATTAAATATTTATTTTCCATATCTTATATAACAATACTATTCTCTGACGTATATTTAACCAGACATAACGAATCACTTGGAGGCAATGCCATCAAAAGTCTAGTGCACTCAAATATGTTCAGTCCATATATATGATATTAAAAGTCAGATGAAATTTAAATAGGCTAAATCACAAATACAAAATAATCCTCTTTGCCGTCACAGATGACCAAGCTGTATGTATGCCACAACTCCAGGCAATTTATATTCTCTACGACTCAACCATATGGTTCCACGTAATGAAAATGTCCTCTAATGAAAACTTTAAAATATTTATAAAAACATACCTTATGAAGATGATACACATCAAAAAATAACTAAGGAAAGAAACTGAAAGGCTAAAACTTCAAGTCATAGTCCATAGCGTCTTCAAGTGGTAGTTGAGGATCTTCACAGATTGCTATGCATTTCGGTGTATAAACACCATCTTCAGGCAAAAGTTGTCATCACTTGAAGGACACAAGAGCCTTGTGAGAGGCCCCTATATCCCTATATGACCACTATAATGCGCGCCACCTACGTTGATGAAACTGAATTATTCAATGTTAATCGATATGTTCCTGTAGTTTACTAAATGCACTTTTTTTAATCAACTATAAATCACATTACCTACCACAACAATTCATATCATTCCCCGAATTACAATTTTTATATACTCTAAAATAATTTCGGCACTCTCTCCTCCTCGACTAATATTCTCCATGGCAAAAGGCAATTCTATTGGGTCATTTTTGTTACAGTTGTTCTCTTTAGTTTGTTCAATAACGATTGTCTCAGCATAACGTATGGCACGTTCAGTTTTATGTCTGCATACAATTGCTATATTCTCAAAATCCGGTACTGCTTTACCATGGAGAATGTTAGTCGAGGAGGAGAGAGTGCTGAAATTATTTTAGAGTATATAAAAATTGTAATTCGGGGAATGATATGAATTGTTGTGGTAGGTAATGTGATTTATAGTTGATTAAAAAAAGTGCATTTAGTACACTACAGGAACATATCGATTAACATCGAATAATTCAGTTTCATCAACGTAGGTGGCGCGCATTATAGTGGTCATATAGGGGCCTCTCACAAGGCTCTTGTGTCCTTCAAGTGATGACAACTTCTGCCTGAAGATGGTGTTTATACACCGAAATCCATAGCAATCTATGAAGATCATCAACTACTACTTGAGGATGCTATGGACTATGACTTGAAGTTTAGCTTTTCAGTTTCTTCCCTTGGTTATTTTTTGATGTGTATCATCGTCACAAGGTATGTTTTTATAAATATTTTAAAGTTTTCATTAGAGGACATTTTTATTACCTGGAACCATATGGTTGAGTCCTAGAGAATATAAATTGCCTGGAGTTGTGGCATACATACAGCTTGGTCATCTGTGACAGCAAAGAGGATTATTTCGTATTTGTGATATAGCCTATTTAAATTTCATCTGACTTTTAATATCATATATATGGACTGAACATATTTGAGTGCACTAGACTTTTGATGGCATTACCTCCAAGTGATTCGTTATGTCTGGTTAAATATACGTCAGAGAACAGTATTGTTATATAAGATATGGAAAATAAATATTTAATATGCTATAATTTACGTAGTGATTACATTATACACAGTGCGTCAAATAATTTTTAAGACTGGCGCTAGATTTCAGCCTACGGTGGTGCCACCAGTGTAATCGCGAATGCGTTATAAACCGTGACCATCTGCTTGCTTTCTGCCAAAAGTACTGCGCAGTTGTTAAAGTAACTCAAACGAAACGGGCGTTCATTAGAGAAGTAAAATTTTTTTTCATGTTGAATTATTAAGATGGAACAAAGGGCTGGTATTAAATTTAACGCACCACTTGGTAAAAGTGCCTCTGAAACTTACCAAATGATGAAACAAGTTTACGGTGAGTTTTGTTTAAGTAGATCAAATGTTTACCTGTGGCACAGACTTTTTTGGATGGAAGAGATACGCTAGAAGATGATAAGCATACCGGAAGACCAAGTTCATCTAGGACACCTGAGATTATAGAAAAAGTGTGTGATTTCATGGCAAACAATCGATGTGCGTCACTAAGAATGATGGAAGAGACTTTAAACATCAACAAAGAAACGATTCGAACCATCCTGCATGAAGATTTGGGCAAAACAAAAGTCTGTGCTAAATTTGTTCCACACACGTTAACCAATGAACAAAAATCAAGGAGAAGTGCACATTGCAGAGGGTTCTAGTACAAAACACCGACAATCAAATTACCGACAGTTCAAAACGCCGACAAATCATAACACCAACAGTTCAAAACACCGAAAATCATAAAACCGACAAATCCTAACCGAGACAACCATAACACCGACAATTATATGGATTAATATAATTATCCGGCAAGTAGAAGAACTTTATTCCGAGCGATGCAACAACAGAGTGGGTGGGAAAGGGGATGGCAGCACCCAATCGATGGATGTGGTTACCCCTAGCGGTAAACAACGGAACTTCATACATTTTTATTCTGACCATATTTTTATTTCGAGCAATGGCAACATTGGAGTGGATGAGTGGGCATAGGTGTTGGATATGTCGATGCTTATGTGCTGCCTCTAGCGGTGAACGATGGAACTTTATTATTTTTATTACGAGAGATGTCAACATGGGAGTGGATGCACAAATGGCTGGGTGATTGAAGGGGATAACAACAACGAAACGATGCTTATGTGCTGCCCCTAGTGGTGAACGATGCAACTGCATAAATTTTTATTCCGACCGATGGAAACATATTTTAATTCCGAGCGAAGGCAACATCTGAGTGGATGATCGGGAAGGGGGATGCGGTGTTGGATATGTCGATGCCTATGTGCTGGCCCTAGCAGTGAACGATGGAACTTTATTATTTTTATTCCAAGAGATGGCAACATCGGAGTGGATGCACAAATAGGTGGGTGATAGAAGGGGATGACAACAACCAAACGAGGCTTATGTTCTGCCCCTAGCAGTGAACAACGGAACTTTATAAATTGTTATTCCGAGTGATGGCAACATCTTAGTGCATGGGTAGGAAGGGGGATGCATAGGTGTTGGACATGTCGATTCTTATGTGCTGCCCCTAGAGGTGAACGATGGAACTTTATTATTTTTATTCCGAGAATGGCAACATCGGAGTGGATGCACAAATGTGTGGGTGATAGAAGGGGACGACAACAACCAAACGGTGCTTATGTGCTGTCCCTAGTGGTGAACGACGGACTTTATGAAGTTTTATTCCAAGCGAAGGCAACATATTTTTATTCTGAGTGATGGCAACATCGGAGTGGATGAGTGGGAAGGGCGATGCATAGATGTTGGACATGTCGATGCTTATGTGCTGCCTCTAGCGGTGAACGATGGAACTGCATTAATGTTTGTTCCAACCAATGGCAAGATCTGAATGGATGTGTGGGAAGGGGGTTGTGTTGCCGCCCGGTGGCGCAGTGGTCTAAGGCGTTGGCCTCTGATTATTCGTCCGTAAGGGGCCCGGGTTCGAATCCCGGTCAGGCATGGATGTTGTGTTTGTCTTACGGCACTGGCTCTCTCCCTTCCCTGGAACCAGTGACCCTAAATTAGGGACGGGCGACTGCTTATAGCCCATTGAGTTGCTCACGGTGGTCGTTAAACCTCCAATAAAAAAAAAAAAAAAAAAAAAAAGAAGGGGGTTGTGCATAGGTGTTGGATATGTCGATGCTTATGTGCAGCCCTAGTGTTGAACGATGGAACTTTATTATTTTTATTCCGAGAGATGGCAACATTGGAGTGGATGCACAAATGGGTGGGTGATAGAAGGGAATGATAACAACCAAACGATGCTTATGGAAGAAACTGTACGATTTTCAAGGGCATTTTTTGTCTCAAATATTTCAATATCTTAGGAACCAGCTATTTCTTTTTATGTGACAAAAATCATGTTTCCATGGCAAGTACCATTATCCATATATTGATAAAAAAAAGTCAGTTTATTGTCATTTAATTTGTGGAAGTAATAGTTAAAATTTGTAATATAAATTTATTGTTTGCTGTCACCTGACAGGAAACAATCGAGTATTTTATCCCAAAGTACAGGATCAGCCATAGTTATGTTTGCATGTAGTCTAGGCATTTGCCCCTGATTACCTCCAGTTCATCTACATACACTGAGTGGCCACTTATTTATGACCACCTGACAGTTTTAAGCAAATGAGCTATGGATGCACGCTGTTGCCGCCAGAGGAGAGGCTAATATAAAAAGGGAAACCTTAGTGCTTGGGACAGTGGTAGAAGTGATTTTTTGGTGACGAGATGGGTAAAAAATGTGATTTGACGGACTTTCAACGTGAGATGAGCTCGGAACCATGGAGCGAGTATCACCGAAACTGACGCATTCGTGAAGTGTTCCAGAGCAGCTGTTGTTAAAGTGTTTAAAGACTGGACTGTCAGCCAAAAAACTGGGTCTCTACGTGCAAGGTGTGGTCGTCATCGACTAGTGACTCCTCGGGCGGAACGGAGAGTGTCCAGACTGGTAACATACAACAGAAGGGCAACAGTGCAGCAAATTACGGAACATCTTAATCAAGGATCCCCTCAAATGATCGCTGCACGCTCTGTTCGCCGTACACTGCATCGGATGGGATAGAGGCCTTCCGCATGCTCACATCCTCATCTGGCTATAAGAAAAATCTGACCTACTGAAATTGACACGGTAATATCAGCAGAATTGCCAGATCCCCTACAAGACCCTTTGCTGTTTGAAGTTATTACAAAAAACATGCTCCACAGCCCATGTAGTGCACTCAACATGAAAGCTCCTTGCATGGTGGATGGCAAATGCTCCACGAAGTATCCACGGGAACTGCACCAGGAAACTCAAACAGGCCAAGATGGGTATCTTTCGTACAGGAGAAGAAAGCCTGGAGATGGTGGATTCTCAACAAAAATCAAAATGCACATTGGCCAAACCTTCCAGGAGATGGACATAGACAACAGATGGGTGGTTCCACACTCTCCACTGTTGTCCGAAATGTTCCAGGCGCACATAAATGTTGAATTGGCCAGACTGTCAAAGCCATCAAGTACATCTGCAAGTATGTAAAAAAAGGAAGTGATCAAGCAGTTTTTGGGCTTGAACAACGAACAGCAACTGTTGATGAAGTTGAGAGTTTTCAATTGGGAAGATGCATCAGCAGCAAAGAGGCAGTTTGGCGAATACTCAGTTTCCCAATTCATTAATGCTATCCGACTGTTGTTCATCTCGGTGTCCACCTTGAAAACGGTCAAAGAGTCTACTTCAATCCAAACAACATTCAGGAGCAGCAACTTCAAGGGCCACCGAACACAACACTGACAGCTTTCTTTGAAATTTGAAAGCATGATCCGTTTGCTAAAACCATTCTTTATGGTGATGTTTCGCGCTACTACACTTGGAATGCACCCAGAAAATTTTCCAGCGACGCAAACAAGGAGTTGATGTTGAAGGACATCCTGGAGTAAAATCCACGGATGCTCTTGGCCAAGTTTACACAGTTCATCCATCAACTGCCGAGTGCTTCTTTTGAGAATGCTGCTCCACATTATCAAAGGACCAACATCTTTTGGTGACTTGAAAACTGTGAACAATCAAGTTTGTGAAACCTTCAGAGAAGCATGCCAAAAAGGAGGATTGTTGGAGAATGATGACCACTGAGACTTATCAATGACTGAAGCAACTGCCACCCAATCACCAACGTGCCTGAGACATCTCTTTTGCATTTTGCTGACCACCTGCACTGTCTCAAATCCATTTCAATTGTGGGGAAAATACAAAGAGGATCTGAGCGAAGACAAACATCCACATATCCAACACCTATACATCCCCTTTCCTACCCATCTACGACGATGTTGCCATCGCTTGGAATTAAAATATGTTGCCATCTGACCGAATAAAAAATTATGCAGTTCTATTGTTAACCGCTAGGGACTGCGCATAATCATCGACATATCCAACACCTATGCATTCCCCTTCCCACCATTGCTCGGAATAAAAATATGTTGCCATTGGTCGGAATAGACTTTAAAAAAGTTCCATCGTCCACCGCTTGGGGCAGCACATAAGCATCCACATATCCAACACCTTTGCATCCCCTTGCCCACCCATCCACTCAGATGTTGCCATCACTCGGAATAAAAACATGTTGCTGTCGGTCGGAATAGAAATCAATAAAGTTCTATCGTTCACCGCTAGGAGACATGAACATACACATATCCAACGTCTATGCATCCCCTTACCACCCATCCACTCAGATGTTGCCATTGCTTGGAATTAAAATATGTTGCCCGATGTCGGAATAAAAATTTATGCAGTTCTATTGTTCACCGCTAGGGGCAGCACATAAGCATCGACATATCCAACTCTTATGCATTCCAATTCCCACCCATCCACTCAGTGTTGCCATATCTCGGAATGAAAATATGTTGCTGTTGGTCGGAATAGAAATGAATAAAGTTGCATCGTTCACCGCTAGGGAGAAGCACATCTATTCGTTGGGTGTTGTCATCCCCCATACCACCCACTGTGATTTTGCAATCGCTCGGAATAAAGTTCCTCTGCTCGCCGGCTTAGAGTCCATATAATTGTCAGTGTTTTGAAATGTTGGTGTTATGATTGTCGGTGTTTTGAAGTGTCGGTGTTATGATTGTCGGTGTTTTGAACTGTCGGTGTTATAATTTGTCAGTGTTTTGATTGTCGGTGTTTTGAACTGTCATTGTTATGATTTGTCGGCGTTTTGAACTGTCGGTGTTATGATTTGTCGGCGTTTTGAACTGTCGGTGTTATGATTTGTCGGCGTTTTGATTGTCGGTGTTTTGAACGGCATCCTTGCAGAGACATCATTTCAGCGGCTAAAAATGACCCAAACTTCTTAAAATCGATTGTTACTGGTGATGAAACATGGTGTTTTCAATATGATCCTAAAACAAAGCGGCAAAGTGTGGAATGGAAGTCAAAAAACTCACCACAAGCCAAAAAAACAAGAAAAGTTCCATTGAAAATCAAAACAATGCTCATTACATTCTTCGATAGTAAGGGTAATATCCACAGAGAATTTGTTCCAAGTGGACAAACAATTACTGATGAGTTTTATTTAAATGTTTTGAGGCGTTTGGTCAGAATTGGTCGCATTCGTCCAAAATATCGGGATGAAAACAGTTGGTGTTTGTGCACGATAATGCACCCAGTCACACCTCACTTCTTGTTCGTAGATTTTTGGCGAAAAATAACGTCTGTGTGTTGAATCGTCCACCGTATTCGCCTGATTTAGCACCCTGCGACGTTTCTTTATTCCCAAAACTTAAAATGACATTAAAAGGGTGTTATTTTGATGATATTCCGAATACACAAGCAGCTTTAACGCGTGTTTTGGAGGCAATTCCGCAAAGTGAACTGGAACAGGCATTCGAATCATTATTAAATCGCTGTAACAAGTGTTTTGAAGCCGGAGGGACTTATTTTGAATAACAAACCAAAACAAATTTTAATTTCTTGTTTTTATTTCATTTTACAGACCCAGTCTTAAAAATTATTTGCCACACTGTGTATATATATAGGGAAGGGAAAGGAAAAGAAAAAAAAAAAAGGAAAAAGTCTGCCTGTAGCAGATGATCGCAGATACTACTATGTCAGTAATAAGTCAGCCTATTGCAAATGGTCGCAGATATTATTGCTCTCATACATTGGATGTGGTATGCTTCAATGTACATAAATGTCCTTGGCTACTCAAGAATAACGTGTGAAGAGTTTTTGACAAACATACACACTTCTTGTTAAGTTGTGAAAAGTTATTATATATTTCTATAACACGTTTTGATCAAATGATACTAATATCCTTAGTATCACATTTGGTTTTATTTTGTTCACTTCCATTTTGAAAGGCGAAATGCTGCCCTGATGCGTATTTTTACGCATTAAATAGATGCATAGTTTTATGCGTTTCTCGATGCGTGTTTTTACATGTTGACGTGTATTTTATGCGTTTCTCGATGCGTATTTTTACGTGTTTATGCATACTTTACAGGCTTCTCGACGTGTATTTCTATGCGTCGCGAAAAATTCCCGGTGCATATTTTTATGCGTTGGTAAAATTTAGATGTGTAAAAACACTTTTCAAAGCGTACTAGACGCGTAATTGTGCATTTTGGCGAACTCTGCACATAAGAACGAAATCCAAGCATACTTTTTTGCAACGCAAGAGAAAAACTTCAAAATATTAATTACTGACATGAATGGCCAACGCACGCCTTGAAAGAGAAACTCCGATGCCAGGCAATGACACTCACGTTCTGCACCAAACGATTTTCAAGAGCTTGTCGCTGCACTGCGAAAGAGCTTCAGGCCGAACTTCGCCCACGCCCCCAAAGCAAGTTACGCTCAACGTCCCCAGAATGTTGCATGCTTGGGAGGGAGGGTTTTCACTTAGAATGAATCAGCGCAAAGCCACACTCATCAAGTGTCGGTCACTCATGCTAAGATCCAGCAGCTTTGAGAGGCAGAACTGCAGGTGCAGGCGACATCGCAAGTTAGACGAATGACGGACCGTCAAGTTGCCACTGTTGCGTTGGGAAGGGGAACAAGCAAAATAAAAATTAATAACTTCAGTTATTTTCCGAAGAAAAATCACGGTTTTCCGTATTCCGTAGTACAAGAACTATTTCCGTAGGAACTACGGAGATTCCGTAGTAGTTGGCATCTCTGTAGAAACCAATCTTAGTCCTCCATTTGGCATGATGAAGACCTAAGCTAAGGTTGAAAGTTATAATCTTCTAATGTAACAAAGCGTGATCTACTGTACCTTCAGTTAGTTATCTCTCATTACATGTTTTTGCCCATCATTGTCATGTAATACAAGGTTTGTTGTTTAAAAAAATCCCCATTACATCAATTTGGTTTAACATGAGTTATGCATACTACATTTAAGTCCTGTTGTAATTTCCTTGGTGAGGGATTTTCTAGTCTCTTTCCCCAAGAATGCCAAAATGAATGTATGAAAATTTCTCTAGGCAGGTGGCAGCCTGAGAACAGCAATCCTCATAGTCTTCTAGGGTTGTGGCTTCAATCATCAGCTTAAGATTGTCCATGTATAATGTCAAAACTGTATTTCTCAGGAGGAATTGATGCACTGTTGACTTTCCATATCAATACACACTTATTCAACAGATAAGGTTTAATGACCACCATGAGCAACTCAATGAGCTATAAGCAGTTGCCCTTTCTTAATTTAGGACCACTGGTTCCAGGGTAGGGAGAGAGCCAGTACCGTAAGACAAAAACTAATATCATTTGTACCACTTAAAAATATACAGTACAGCAAACTGCTCAGAAAGCAGTGTGTGTGTGTGTGTGTGTGTGTGTGTGTGCACTCTACTTATTTTCCTTAACTTGGGGTCATAATTCCTTATCATGCCAGTGATTATTAGCATATAATTTTAACAAAAATTAGTTTGGAGTAAAAAACAAAAACAAAAAAAAACAACAACATGTCACCTGTAACTGTGTACATCATTTCCTTTTTAAACATTTTCAACACAATGTGTAAGACAGCGATCAGTTTGCTTAATAATATTACGTGAACAACTAGCCTGGTGATCATGTAGTTAAGATTCTAACATTTTGCACTGTGAGCCTAAGAGTTAAAGGTGAAATATGTATATCGTGTTTATTCTTTGAAGCTGGTTCTCTGTCCTAGAAGTCTCTAATTCCTAACTTAGGGTCAACAGACTTCACCTAGCCTTTAAACACAAAAATCTGGATGGCATTACAAAAAAAAAAAAAAAAAAAAAAACTATTAATACAAGTTTTATAACAAAACTCATAAAAGTAAGCTTTAAACCAGACATAAAAAACTTACAATTTTCAACACTGTAACTTCTTCAGTTTGATCCATAACTTTTTTAGACACTGGTTTCTCTTTCACAGAGTCTTTTTCATCACTGAAATGAAACAAAAGAAATGGGAGAGCATAATGAATTGTTAATAATATAGTTCACAAAAATAGCAAGCAAATTATTATTTGTACATAATTTTACTTATTATAAGCTATTTTATTATGTAATACTAATAACACAAAATATTAAGCATGTACAATTTATGACTTGGCTTACTCTGCCATTGGCTCAGAAAGCGAACCATTTCTTACTAAATCACTGACTTTAGCTGCTGGATAATCCTCCTTGCTAACAGTCTATAATGTTCTGTCATGGGATTTCTTTTGTTGTGAATTTGAGAAAACCTATTCAATTTTCTTGAAATTTTGCAGAAAGGGAAAAAATCCTTGCTCCTGAACTACGTTTTTCCTCTGGGAAGGATTATTTAAGGGAGGGAACGAGCGCACAGTTCCTTCTCTTACCCCAAGAGAACAAAATTTCATTAAAAAAAAAAAATATATATATATATATATATATATATTATAATAAGTAACTAAGTGATTTTTGACGGATTTCCAACAACTTTTTTTTTCCTCTGAGAAAGGGGCGAGCAGGATTAGGAACGAGTGTGCAGTTCCTTCTCTTTATCTGACCCCAAGAGAACAAAATTTCATTACAAAAGAAAAAAATATATTATAAGAAGAAACTAAGTGATTTTTAATGGATTTTCAACAACTTTTTTTTTCTCTCAGAGAGGAGCGAGCAGGATTATCACAATTTTCTTTCATAATCTAAATTCTTACTTTTATTTTATCAATAGTAGCAGTATTTCTATCACAGAACGAGGGAATTTTATTTCTCTTATGGGAGGCGAATTTATTGTATGGTGAACTGGACATACATTCCCCCCCCCCTTCTTTTGTATTGGCCATTTTTTCAAATTCAGTTTGCGAGAGATTTACCCCAATACAGCAAGTCTTTTGCTTGCAGGGAAGTCAATGGAGAAGTTATTTTTAGCCCACAAAGACAGGAAGTGCTGCACCCCTTTTTGACCAATGTCGCCCCAGCGAGGAGGGTAAAATGTTCATCTGTGCTGTCACTTTTTTGGCACGAAAGTGCGGCCAATCCAGAGGAAGCTGAGCTGTTGTTGGGGTCAGTGTTTAGCCAATGAGCAGAGGTCAGTGAACGGTAATCTTGAGAGATTCCCAAGCAAATTGGCTCTTCTGTTTGTTGCTGGCCACGATATAACATCGAAAAGAAAAAAGCTCTGTTGAGGGCCCAGCCAGCTCGCAGGGGTTTGGCTTGGCCGGCAGTAAGAATGGCGGTGCTGCCCTAGCATTACCAGCAATGAAATGTTGTCCGATTCAACCAAATGCAAAATAGTGGACGGCTGCCTTTTTGAGTGTGGATGCCAGCATGTGAGCTGTAAGATGGGCTATGTTACTTTGGAAGGAGCTAACCCTTCTCACGAGGAGGCTGACGAGGGCATGGATGAAGTGGAAACATTGGGCCTGGACCTCATCTAGGATTGGCCAGAGATAGCGACTGGATTCCACAAAGCCAACTACAAAAATTGCCTCAAGACCAACATGAAGGGCAGTCAACTTGTGGATCTTGGCTCCGTCATTAAAGCCTCTACTAAAATTTAACAATTTCATTGGGCACCAGCCAACGCAGAACTTTTTTCCAGGATGCCATGAATGCAACATTCTGAAGGGTTGTTGGTGGAAAGTTTGCATTTTTTTTTTTTGCAGAGTTGTATATTTGATGAATTGAAATCCTTGATATTGTGTTATTACCGTGTATTTTATGCCAAGTGTCGTAGATGAGCGTGTCAGATTGCATAACATTATGTGCAAGAAATGTTCTCAAGCATTGTGCATGCCAATGGTAAGTGCCTTTATGAATTGAGTGTGTACACAATTTTGATATATTGAACCATTTCTTGCTCAGGTCAGTCATTCCATGTCAGATCACTCAGGGCATGTCACCCACCTATCTCAGATTTTTCTGAAAATTGGTACAAATTATTGTACTTGTAAGATATGAAACCTGTGAAAATTTTAGGTCAGTCAGTCCAGTTGATCTTGAGTAATGCCACTTCAAAACTTAGGTAGCTCTGCCTCTAAAGTTTCCACACTACAAGTTTTCACAACTACACTGTATGAAGAAAAAAAAAAAAAAATCATAATTTCACAACTAACTGTTGCAGCCACATAATTTTTTTAAATGATCTGCATGATCCATACATTTTAAACAACTTGTTTCTGCACATTTTCAGAATTAAAAGAACACTATTTTTTAAATTTAGGGACAAAAGACATGGAAAAATGAGGCCACAGTTTTATTAAATAAAACAATTTTTTTTCAAAATGAGACACCACTTCAAATTTGCTAAAAATATTTTCATGTGTGTATTATAACGTAACCGTTCAGCAGGGGAAAAAATCCAAAATAGTATGTTTTATATAAAGGACATTATGACATGATATTAACCAATTGTTTAATGAAGTGGTTGCTTGACCATTTTACACCCCCCCTTCCCAAATAGTTTAACACCATCAGTGAGTAGCTCAGAACATTTTTTTTTCTTTTTACCTGCCACCATCTTGGACATAGGTTCATTTTTTCTTTTCTGCAGAAGAACAAAATAGGGACTCACAATGGTTTTGAAAAAAGGCAATTGTTTTCCTTATTGTAGATCGAAAGTGTTGGTTTTCACTACCTTAAAAAGGACATTTTCGGCTTACAGAAAATGTGTAGAAATAATATAAAATATTTTTTTAACCTTGATTAAAATGGCGTTAAAATCTGCAAAACTCGAGTACTCGAAAGCATAATCACCACTTTTGATGGACTGTTAAGGTAACTGGGAGTTGGAACCCCAAGTTAGGATTTTTTATGTGATAACTATGGCTAATAGTTTCCAGCTGTGGGGAACTTAAATCTAGGTTCTGTCCCCTTCCCACTTACTTTTTTTTTTTTTTGCCTCGAAGTTGCAACATTTTCAACTTTTACAGATTTCAAGGTTAGATATCTCAAAAGAGGGACCTGATAAAAATTTATTATTTTTTTCCCTTACCAAGGATACCCCTACTGGTACTTAACAAACCTGTGAGCTTCATTTTGTGAACGGTTCAAACTGGTTTAGAAGTTACAGGCTCTGAAATATTTGTGAAAAATGGTAACATTTAAGCACTCAGAAATGCACAGAAACTGATGAATATTTATGTTTCTGTTATCAAAATATTTTAAGTCTTATAGAAATATACTTTAAATACCATTAACTACCATTACTATATGTACAATTTATATATAAGGTAAATAGAAAAAAAAAAAAACTAAAAAAAACCTTACCACAGCATATTGTAGAGTTTGCAATTCACAAACTTAAGCAGCAACCCTTGTCTAGATGTATAGCCTTATTTCTGTAAGTGTGCCAGTGCTGAGACGGGCTGTACAATACTTAATATGATTCAAGCTCAGGCTCAGAGACAGAGAGAAACAATTTATTTTTAAATGTAATTTTTTTACGTTTTAGCATACAGGACATTTCTTACTCTTTCTATTTAATAAAGAGAATTCTTTGGCAACTAGGTCTGGGCAGGGTGTGGGAACTCGGGAGGGCTATTTATTCTGGGCATGGGTACAGAAAAATACCATAGGCAACGTATTAGTGGGTTTCAGCGGAAAAGGGGTAGCTCCTTTAAGAACTATAAATATACTAGATACATAGTATGCCGACGAAATTTTGCCCCCAACCTCCACACTGCAGTTCCCTGCTTATTCTATTGAGCAAAATATGTAGTTTTCAGCATCTCCCGATCTTTCCGGATACCCAGCCACCTGAAACATTTCAGGAAGAAATGAATAGCAAAAGAAATCATGCAACTTATCTATAGAAACAGATAGAGGTCCCTTCTCCACTCCCCAGTTGAGAAAGATATTGGTTAATTGCAAGAGTAAGAGAGTAGAAGTCTGGAAGAGGATTTTTTTTATTAATGCCCAAACAAGTTAATCACAGTTTTGGGGCTCGTTTGGGCCCGGGCTCTATCTTTCAATATAAAATTCAAGCTTGGACTGACATACTTCGGGCTCGGGCTCTTAAAATTGAGCCCGAACTCAGCTCGAGTGCGCTTGCAATTCACTACATTTGTAATGGTTGAATTTAATATTTTGACCAGTTTTAATTTGTAACTGATCAAAACACTAGTCTACAAAGCTGTGCTCACAATTGCAATGCTTTTTTACAGTTGCCATAATTAAAAATAATTACAGTCACCACCATATTTCAACATCTCAGCAGTTATGCCATCAACTCCAGGAGCCTTCCCATTCTGAAGAGATTTTAGAGCTTTACACACCTCTTCTCTTGAGATCCCTCCTGTGCTTCCATCTTTCACTATGACAACATCTGCTTCTGCCTCAGAATCCCCTTTGCTTTATTGATCTAATAACTCACAGAAGTATTCACCCTATCTTTCACTTATCTCATTGGGCCCCCATGTCATTTCCCTGGTCCAATTCTTCACACAACTTACAACTTTGTTTGCCCTATTTTTCCTGAATCTCATGTACTTCCCAGAAAGTTTTTCTATCTTTCCAAAAAGCCAATTCATGCCTTTCCACTTTCTCCTTCCCATGGATGCGAAAGTTTAGAAGCAGAAAGTGTCTGCAATGCAAAGAGATGTGGTGACCTGATGACCACACAAGAAATGGTTAAAAATGAATCAATCAGATTTGCTATACAAGAACTTCAGTTACCAAAGTAAACTGTCCATAACTTTTTGCACAAAAGGCTACACCTTAATGCCTAGACAATGCATTCATGACTACCATGCTGGAAAGACTAAACCAATGCAGATTGTTTGAATAAGGTGTGTTTCAGTGACAAAGGGACTTCGCATACATCTGGGAAGTTCAGCTGGCATAATGTGCTAATCTAAGAATCCTCATGTACTGCATGAACGAACATATCTGTGATAGTCCAAAACTAAATGTATGGTGTGGTTTGCTCCATGACACTGTCATTGACCTCCCCCCTTTCTGTAGAATAGAATGCCACCAGAACTGTATGTCATTATTTTCTGTAGTTGTACATGATACCTCAATGCATCTTCAACCTGATACTGTGTCTGAACCCAATAGCACTCAGTAATGCAGTTCTCAATAAAAAAAAAATAATAATAAAAAAAAAAATGCCTTATAAAGCAATGAATGGATAGGTGAAGACAACATGGAAAAAAGACTTGAAACTTTAAAAAGCAATGTAAAATCTGATTTGATTGCATTGTTCATTTTTTATTAATTTCTTTTATTCATTATTTTGTTGTTTGTTTGGGGATTTACCAACAACCATCAGCAACTTGCTGGGCTGAAAGCAGTTGCCTGTCCCTAATTTAAGGCCACTGATTCTAAGGAGGGGACTTGAACATGGGCCCAACTTGAGGGAATAATACAAAGCCAGCATCTTAGACCTATTTGGCCACTGAGATAGTGTCTTTCAGTTTATTCTGTTTTGGATGAAACATTCCTGGAGTTATGGATTGGGAATGATGGAGTCCGACAGCATGGCCTCTCAAATTGCCTGACATAACCCTGTTGGATTTTCTTTTTATCAGGTTATGTGAAGGATATTGTTTACCTGACACTAATATCAAACATGGTTGGCCGCCATGGTGGCACTGTGGTCTAAATGCAGGGTTTTGATCATTTGTCCAAGATGGGTCTGGGTTCAAATCCCAGTGAGGCTAGTTTGTCTTACAGCACTGGCCCTCTCTCTTCCATGGAACCAGTGGCCCTAAATTTATTAGGAACTGGCGACAGCTTAGAACCCATCACATTGCTCATGGCGGTGGTTAAATCCCCAACCAAAAAAAAAAAAAAAAAAAAAAAAAAACAGGGTGGTCATAAAACCCTGAATATCAAACACAATTGCTATTTTTATGGCAGGTATGCTTGCTAATACATGGAGAGAAATTGAAGTGACTGGATGTTCTCTGTGCAACCACCACACCACATAATGAAATGTACTAATGATTTAAAAAAAAAAAAAATGAGTGCAATGAGTGGATAGAAATCATGGAAAACCTACCTAGTAATGGGTAGGCCTACCTTTCAACCATATAAGGGCAGTCACACAGCAAGGCATCGAGTCCACTAGGTCACAAAACTGCTCCACAGGTATCTCAACCCATGCTTACAGCACCACTGTCCATCACTGAACAGCAATTGCTTTGTTACAAAGAAAAATTTAACAGTTTGGTATGCATTTACGGGTGTTGAAACCAAATATGAAGTCCCAATTGCTCCACTGGGCTTCAAGTTCTTGTAATAGAACTCTCTATTGGGGTGAATGTTGTGTTGCTTAAAGGAATTCCCCCATGTTTTCCAATGGAGACATCTGTCTGCAATCAGGATAGGTGTGTCTCTCAGAGTAGACATACTAGCACCATTACTTCCTGTTGTGAAATTCCTTCTGGGAAAGGGGAACAAAGCAGAATTTTTATCATTTGAATGCATTTAATTGGTAATGAAGGACGTGCATTTTTTCATGGTTTTAAACAGTAGTGTGGATTGTGCAAAGTGTACGTTAAATAATGCCACGTACTTGTGCGAACATCCAGTTTCTGCTACATTTGTGGACAATTTACTTTAAAAGTCTCAACGGCGACATTTCACACTGTTGATTAGAAAATCGTAAGAACTTTATTTCCAGTGCAAAATGGGTGATGAAGATAAATCTTGGGCACCTCACATTTGTTGTAATTCATGTGTAACTTTGTTGACTGGCTGGTCGAAAGGATCACATCAAATGCTATTTGCAGTACCAATGGTTTGGAGAGAACCGAAAGACCATTCAACAGACTGTTACTTCTCCATCACTAAGATATCTGGAATTACAGCTAAGACTAAAGACACGATTCAGTATTCCAGTATTCCTTTGGCCATAAGACATGTTCCTCATGGTCCAGATCTTCCTGTTCCTGTACCTCTACGGTCATAGAGTTTAGATGATAGTAATACTGATGAAATAAATCCTCACAGCAAAGAAGATATTGAAGTACAACAAAACCCTGATTTCTCAAAAGATTCTGTGGCTCACCTTATAAGTCAGGAAGAATTAAATGATCTGGTTCGTGACCTTCATTTAGCAAAAAGGCCGGCCGAAATATTGGCTTCAAGATTGAAGGGATGGAATCTTTTACAAGCAAGTACAAAAGTACGTAGTTTTCGTCGACGACAGCAAGAGTTTGAACACTTATTTTCGAAAAGTGGTGATCTTGTATACTACAATGATACAGATTTATTGTTTGAAGACTTAGGACAGCAACACAAACCTGAAGAATGGAGACTTTTTATAAGTTTCTCAAAAATAAGCTTAAAAGCTGTCCTTCTTTATAACAGAAACATGTATCCGTCAGTACTTGTTGCATATGCAGCATACATGAAAGAAAAATATGCAAATATGAAATTATTGCTTCAAAGTATAGTATAAAAAAAACGCTCATTGAATATTTGTGGCAATCTTAAAGTGCTAGCTTTACTCCTTGGTCTACAACTTGGATACACAAAATACTGCTGCTTCCTCTGTGAATGGAACAGTAGAGACTGAAATTATCATCACATTAAAAAGACCTGCTGCCTAAAGGAGTCCTTAATTCCAGGTAATGAAAATGCTGTTGCTGAGCCTTTAGTAAGTCCTCAGAAGGTGTACTTACCACCACTTCACATCACACTGGGTTTGATAAAAAAAAATAATTGCAAAAGCATTGAATAAAGATGGAGATGCCTTTCGTTTTCTAAAGAACAAATTCCTCAAAATATTTGAAGCCAAAATTAAACAAGGCATTTTTACTGGTCCACAAATAAGGGAACTTATGTGTGATCTTGCATTTGAAGGCACTTTGAATGAGACTGAAGCTGCTGCATGGAAGTCCTTTAAAGAGTGGTACTGAACTTTTTAGGTAACCGAAAGGCAGAAAATTATAAGGAACTTGTTACTGAGCTTATAAAAACTATTAAGGCCATGGGCTGCAATATGTCTCTTAAAATACATTTCTTTCACTCACATCTGGACTTTTTCCCACAGAACTTTGGAGCTGTAAGCGATGAGCATGGAGAATGTTTTCATCGGGGCATATGTACCATAGAAAACCGCTATTAAGGACAACGGAGCCCTAAAATGCTAGGTCATTACTGTTTGACTCTAAAAAGAAATGTAGTACAAAAAAAGTACAGAAGAAAATCTAAAATAACTACTTATTAAGGTAAGCGTAATTAATTGCTTGCCAAAATGAAAGCTCATTGTACACTGAAACAACAGGTTACTACTCAAGAACTGCGCCCGATAGTACAATTTAGCAAGAAGATTTGTAGTCAGCCTGACAAATATTGTATGATTTGGCATATGCAGTTTTTGTAACAAACAAAAAGTTTATTAAACAAATACATAACTCTTTCCACGTTCCAGAAACACATAGCAACCGAAAAATTGTTATTCGGTCACCGCCGGGGACCATAGGAAACCGCTATAAAGTTCCTGTACCTCCTTCCCCGGTGGTGACCGAATAAAATTTTTCGGTTGCTACGTGTTTCTGGAGCATGGAAAGAGCGATGTATTTGTTTATTTACTGACATCACGTATTTGGAGGATTTTTCAGATAGTTTATTTTTGTTGTCCTATATCCCTGAATGGATGATCCAAAGCTCGAACGGACCTTTCAAGAGTATCCCAAATATTTTACACAGAGTTCATGTCTGGTAAATGAGGCCTTCTTAGGATGAGAACTTCAGAAGAATGCTCTTCTAACCATGTTCTAGTCACCACAGCTCTGTGGGGAAGTGCATTGTTCTGCTGGAAAAGTCCATTGCCCTGTGGGTGCACAATGGACATGAACAGATGGTTTGCAAGGATGGACACATAGTGTGGACCATTCAGAGATGCATCTACATGTCCAAAGGTCCTAACTTTGCCAGTTGAACATGCCCCAGACCATAACTGAACCTCCACCAGCCTCACAAGTTCCTTGTCGACATGTTGGGCCACTGCTTTGTGAGGTTTCCAGCAGATTCACAACCTTTCACTTGTACAAAATAACTATAAATGTGACTTATCTAACCAGGAGACCCATCTCCAATAATCTGAGGTCAGGTACTAATGTTCTTTTGCTCAGTTGAGGTATACAATAAGGTGATGTGATTTTAGCAATGGAACTCTGATGGGTCAGCAGCTCCCATAAGCTATTTTAGCTAATGATCGCCTGATGGTCTTGGTGGAGACATTTCTTGCACCTTTCTCATTGAAGTTAGCAATTTGTCCCACTGTCGCTCTCCTGTTGGTTACAACTATGACATCAATGGCCACATTCATTTACCACTTCTCTCTGCCCACAGCACTCTTCATGATATGTTATTCTGGAAATGGTGTACTCCTGATACATTCTTGATACTGTCAAATGGGGATACTGCAATTCCTGTACCACCTCCACAGTAGAATGACCCATGCATTGGACACCCATTATCATCCTTCTTTCAAACTCTATTAACTTGTTCTATTTATCTATACTGACATTGAATTACTGTCTAAGTGAATGCAGTGATGTCCTCCTACTTATAACAATGACAGGCGTGGATGTGTCCACTAGAGAGAGGGGTGGCAGTGTCACATTGCCAAGGAATTAGATATTCCATGATTTTTGTCCTCTGAATGCATATTTTCATAATCTCAAATACACTACCTGACAGAGAAAATGTCACACAATGAAGGAATATGTGAAAACAGACCAACCTGCACATAAATAGCCAAGTAAGTCCTGAACAAATTATTTAATTGCCACATACAGATTAGGTTCCAGTGGCCAAATATACAGAATGATCAATAAGGAGCATGGCCCCCATTTTGGGTGATACAGAGTTTAATCCAATGTGGCATCGAGGCAATGAGAGTCCAAATAGATTCCTGGTGTATCGTGAACCATGTGGTGTTGATCTGAGTCCACAGTTCATCTTCATTTTGTGCGGGTGGGAGGGTACTCAACCGCCGTTCAATCATACCCCAATAGATGCTTGATGGGCGAGCGGTTGGGGAATTGTGCTTGCCATGGAAGCATCCGCACACCATGTAAAGCATTCAGGCTGATCTGACCGGTATGTGGCCAGGCATTATTCTTTTGAAAAATGGCATTTGGGATGCCTTGCAGATATGGTAGTGCCACCGGCCGCAGCACCTCGTCAACATAGCGGCGTAATAATATGCAATCAATGTGCCCGTAATGCATACCAGCGGTGAGCGGTTGTTGGCGCTGATTGCACCCCACACCATGACTCCACATTGCCGGGCCGTGTGGCACTCCACAATGGCAGAGGAATCCGCCCGTTGGCCACATTGCCTTCGCCTATCACACAGCAATCATCCATGATGAGATAGAACCATAATTTGTCACTGAACACTACACTGTTCCATTCAGCACCCCATGCAGCGACACCACACCAAGTGGTGACGACGATGGCTTGCTGTTAAGGGTAGCCTTCACAACGGACGGCTGGACAGTAAACCAGACACAGCCAATCGGCGCAATACTGTCCGCGTTGATATTGGAACATCCAAGCCTCCCTTGTTCACTCCGTAAAATGTCGTGTCCGCTACGGCACGACGATTGGTGCGCTCGAACGTCCACCCCCTACGATGCTGCACAGATCTTTTTTGGGAACACTGTCTCCCAATGCGACCGACGGTTGCGACATCACGTTGCATTTTATCCACAATACAACCCAAGGACTATCTGGCGGTACACAGTTCTAATATGACACCTCTTGTGAACTCATTCGTTTGATGAAATCACGTATGACCATCTTAATGGCAATGTCATCCCTTGTTCGTTCTCCTGACACGGTTACAGCAGAACCACTCACTTCTCGTGGCCATGACGAGATCTCAACTGATGGCCTCATGGGCTGGTTGTCCACTTATATCCCGCATGTCGTTCATGCGATTGGCCTGCAAATGCAATCATTTGCATTACTTATACGTGTGTACCCACCCTGCAATTTGCATGGTGCTGCGTTCACATCTTCGTGGTGTGGCATTTTCTCTGTAAGGCAAGTACTTCGAATAAAGCTCATGCTGAAAACTGGCTTCCTAGTTACTTAAACACTAAATCAAACATCTAATATGGGTTTTTTATTCTAGGAAAATAATGCAATTAAAAAACACAAATTTTTGGAAAAAACTCTTCTCCTTCAGGCAGTCTTTTGTTGTCATTTTTTCCCCCGTCACTACCGCGGTCACAATCTTTAAAAAAAGAATTAGTAAGAAATATGACATAAGGCCAACTCCAAGTTTAGAGAACAAAGTTAAAAAATATTTTCCAATGATAGTTCAAAGAGAAGAAGATATTTTTAAAATGCAAGGAGTGGTCTATAAGGTAAAATGTAATTGTGGACATACATAAGTGAGACAGGTTGCAGACTAAAAACTCGAACAGCAGAACATAAAGCAGCTATAAAAAAAATTGCTCCAACAAGACAGGATTAGACAGACATGTTACAGAAACCGGACACAACATGGACTGGAATTCACTAAAAGTCATCAGTTTCCAGCGCAACTATCAAAAAAAGAAAATTAAAAGAAGGAATAGAAATTGAAAAAATCAGACTTCTATCATCAAATGACTACAGAGGTTTGTCCCTGCCTAACATCTGGTAAGATTTCGTAAAAAGATAATCGTAACTATCGACGTTGACCATAACCACAGTAGTGAAGGAAAAAGAGTGATAACAAGACTGCCTGAAGGAAGAAAAGAGTTTTCCCCAAAAATTTGCATTTCCTAATAAAATTATTTTCCTACAAGAAAAAACCCATATTAAATATTTGATTTAGTGTTTGATCTCAGATACGGCTAATTAATATATGTAAGTTTATAATTTAATTAAATTTTACTCAATATAAAACACTTACTTTGGGCTGGAAACATCGCGGCTCAAGTCTTTCCTCAATTTCTGAGTAGCTTCCTGGAAAATAAGGTTGATCAAATCTAAAAAGAAATAAAATGTATGAAAGGTATTAATTTTAGAAGAAAAATTTGTATTTTAAAAATCTAATAAAAAAAACATGAAATTCTACTTTAAAATAGCAATGAAGTTCTTTTATTATAATTTTTTTCTTAAAAGATATACTAAGGTGAAGAATACCAGGGCTTGAAAAATACAATGCCAGAGATGCCAGGGGCAAGTAAGTTACTGAGCAAGTAAATAAAAAATCTAGTTGCCCAGTCTAGGCAACCAAATTTAAAACATCAAAAAGTTTGAAATAGAATTTTCTACTATAAAAAAAATAACAACACAGTCATTACATGTCGTGTTTCATTTCACTGCTAATTGACCTTATTCACCTAGCATTGCATCATGGGAAAGATTTTCCGTGGCAGTGGACCAACAACAGTTTGTTTATATGCGTTTTCCCATTACTTAACATGGCGTTACGTTGCAGAGGTTGAGGAAAATCGCGATTTCTATAAATTTATTAACGACATGTTTATCTTTTGCTTATCGTATGGTTGTGCTAATAAATCCTGTCATCTAAATTGTATAGAGGAAGGAATAACTTTCCATGATTTCCCTCTGAAAAGGACGAAATTGTTAAAGCAATGGCTGTGCAAAATGAAACGCGATGATTTCCATCCCAATGTTCGTTCTCTAATATGTTCTGCCCACTTTAACGAAGAAGATTTTGGATATTATGACACTACAAATCATAGGCAGTTGAAACTTAGCTTTTTTTTAAAATTTCAATTCCAAAAAAAAAAAAAAAGGTAGAAAGAGAAAACTGATGGCATATTTGGATCAGTAAATTATTAATTAAGTAGTATGTTCTTTCCCCAAAGAATGAAACAAACATATCGGTATTTTTTCTATTTTTAAGCAGATTGCCTAGCGTGCGAACCCTAGTTTGTTTCCATATTACGTATTTGTCTGGGTTTCTAAATGTTTTGTTTTGCAAAAAAAGGTTCCCAAGTTTATATTTCGCCAATGTCTGACAATAAGAACATGAAAAGTTAATATGCCGTGTACGAGAAATGCTCCATTAAAATGACTAATGGCGATGCTCTCCTGCGTCATGTGAAATAAACATTGAACACAAAATTGCCTTGGTATATTTTTGCAACCCTGATTTGTTCTTCTAAGAAATTAATTTCTTCTTCTTTGCCCTGTAGCTCTATCAATTCGTTGGCAGACTTCATGACGTTAAGATTGCAAAAATTACCCAACAGTACGGGATAATCACATAGCGACAACATTGAAAAAGCGGCCATGTTGGTCCGCAGAAATCCACTTCTGACGTCACATGAATAACGTCCATTTCTGGTAGCTGTATTATTGCCACGGACAGAAGAATATCACATTCTTTCATTATATTATACTGTAGAACCAGAAATTAAATCATATGCAGTTTTCTTTGCTCCACATGTTGTTTATAGTCAGAGACGTGATGCATGCCTCTGATGGAACTAGACTCAGGTGTTTAGTGGTACGGGAGAAAACTTCAACGAAAGGAACACAGCAGAATTACTAAATTTCTCAACTATCAATTTCATCATGATATCATTTAGTATCAATTTCAGCATCATCATTCCTAAAACTTGAGACGCACGCTTTTGTGCATAGAACATTTTTTTTTTAATTCAGACCCTAAAAACAAAAATGCAAAACATGCAAAAGATCTTAAAGGATAAATTTTCCTGGGCATCCAGCTTTTACTACCTGGGCAGGTAAATAATTTCTGCACATGCCCAGCTGAGCACAAGGTTGATACTCTTCCAAGCAAAATAACTTCAAGCACTTTTTAAAATCAAATTATCATATGTGTGATCTGTCGGTTGGTCAGTAAGCAGATGTTTTAGCAAGTTCAAACCATTAAACTTAGCTCGGACAGGCACACGTTCAATGACATTCCTCTGTTAACCCCTGAACTCCTGTTGGTTTATTTTATTCTGAACCCCTGTTGGTTTATTTTATCAACTTTGAATTGCCCATCTGTTTCGGTCTTTTTCGAAATCATTTTATTTTGTGGAATATTTTGAAGGGGTACAATTATTTTCATATTCATATGCTGGTATGATATTTATTGTTTATTTAACTTTTTATTTTTGTTGCATGACTTGATTTTTTGATGCAGCCAGAAGACGAAGGGTCCATGCATGAAGCACAAGCTAATACTAGAAGTTTAAAATGCAAATCTGCAGTGAACCAAATACGTAGTACGATATATTATAATAACACTACTCAATATAAGTAACGATAATACTGTTTCACACGTTAATATAACTAATGCATGGATACCAGAAATGGTCGATTAGGCTAAGACCGATAATATGACATGCAATATGTAAACATTTGTCTCACCTATTTAAAAGCAGAAGTTATGTAAAATTATGTTGAACGTGCACTACTATATTGCATTGCAAGTTGCAACCCAAGACAATATGCCATTCAAAATTCATTAAGCAAGTTTACAATGAAGAATGATAAAATCCATATGCAAATGAATCTGAAAAGGTATGTATATGAAAACGAACTTCATACTTGTATAGTTTAGAATTTTAAAGATCATTCAATTCCTTTGTCCATTTTATTTTTCTGGAGTTTATGAAGTTTGTTTACGTCTACATACCTTTTCGGATTCATTTGCATATGAATTTTATAGTTCATTGAAACTTGCTTAATGAATTTTGAATGGCGTTTTGTCTTGGGTTTCAATTTGCAATGCAATTTAGTAGCACATGTTCAACATAATTTTACATAACTTCAGCTTTTAAATAAGTGAGTCAAATGTTTACACATTTCATGTCACATTATCAGTCTTAGCCTAATCAACCATTTCTGGTATCCATGCATTAGTTATATTAGCGTGTGAAACAGTATCATCACTACTTATATTGAGTAGTGTTATTATAACATAATGAAGCACAAGCAATTCCTAGAAGTTTCACCCTCTCGCAAGAACGCTCCTTAACTCCAGTTAACAGAAGCCCATCACAATTTACGAATACATCATCCCATTTATTTTACTCTCTTGCTGATGTTTTACTCCGTAGCGATGTAACAGCCAAGGTACTTGCATTCAACGTGGTCTTCTAGGTTGAACACAAGTTCAGCATTATTTGATTAGCTTGGTGTTTTTATCAGAACTACACAGAAATATCCTATACAACTTTTTAGCACAATTATTTTACATTTACTCTTTCATACCAATACTTAAAAACCAAAACATTTTTTTTTTCAAGTACTATTTATGGAGTCAAACTTTTTCAAGTCATTGAAAGTGAACTTTTATTTTATCAAGGACTTTTCAAGGTTTTCAAGGAGCATACGAACCATGTGGGCATGTAACTTTCCTGATATTTTTCAAGCCCTGAATACACAACAGTTACCTAATATTTATAAATGAATTATAAAAAGCTAAACGATGCCACATATACAACGTTGAAAAGTAAAAAAAAAAAAAACTGATAATTCCAAAACATCTAATCAATAATAATTCCACACCATCCAGAAAGAGTGCTACATGCAGAAGCATAAAACCAGTAGAGCACACAGAATTTCATCAAGGGTGGGATCCAACAAGAAATCAACGGGACAAGCAAAATGTGCTATATTTTTTGTATAGGTACAGTATAAATCTTATTCTGACTACAGCTAAATTAAATATATTAACATATACATGAACGTGGATCCGAAAAATGACAAGAGTGGAAGACATCATGATCAGAGTTAAATCCCTGAAATGGCAATGGGCTGGACATACTGCCAGAAGGACAGATCATCGATGGACAGCCGAAATTTTAGATTGGATTCCAAGGGACAGGAAAACACCCAGAAAAAGACCACATGGGAGATGGGTGGATGAAATTCGAAAGTATGCAGGGGTGACATGGAGGAGACTGGCACAAGACAGACCGTTGTGGAGGAAACTTGGGGAGACCTTTGTCCAGCAGTGGATTGATAATGGTTGACAATGATGATGATGATGATGATACATGAACGTACACTATATTATCAAAAGTATTCAGACTCCACAATGCTTTGGGACAAATGGCTTTATTATCACAACTAGTAGTTACTCTGTCCACCTTTTACTTGTATGACATCAGCAACACGTCCAGTCATGCTATCAACGAATTCCCTGTAGGTCTTGAAAGGACTAGCTCGCCATTCGTCCTGTAAATCTGCTGCCAGAGTGGAGAGTGAAGACGGCCGTTGTGGTCGATTTCGTATAAGTCGTTTCAGTTCATCCCAGAGTGGTTCTATGGGATTTAGATCAGGACTCCGAGCAGGCCAGTCTAACAATCTCACCTCATTTTCAGGAAAACAGTCGTGCACATCTTCCATGCAATGTGGCAGGAATTTCAATCATGTTGGAAGCGACAGTGGTCATTTTCATAATATTGCCATATTGTTGGTAGCGCAGAATTATCATGAACGCCGAGGTACACTTAAAGAGTTAATAGTTTGTGGAATAATAACCAACAGGCCGAGTCCCATCGAACCTCCTCCGAACTTAACATTTGGAAAAACGCAGTCCGACGAAAATCCTTTGCCGGGATGTCACCAAATCTAAACGTGTCGACCAAATTGGAAGAATGAAAAGATTGACTTATCCGCAAAGAACAGCTTTCTGGTCATCCACAGTCCAGGAACAGCAGGAGACATAGCACTCCAAACAGTACTTCACATTCACAGAAGTGATGTGCGGCTTTGTGTGTCGCTGCTATAGAATAATAACCCACATTGTGCAGATAGTTATGGTATTAACTGAGCCATTACAAACATTTTGTATTTCAGCAGCGATGGAAATGGCAGAGGAAAAACTGGATTTCTTAACAGTTCGTACCACGGCTCTTCTGTCATGATGTCAGTTTGTGCAGTCTTCCTGAATGTTCTTTTGCTGTAGTTGCACTATCCTGCTTCCACCTCTTCATGACATTTCTTACAAACAATTCTGATGTGTTTAGTTTTACTGAAATGTTCCGTATGGAAACATTACTCAAATGACATCACGTGACCAGCCGACACTGGAACTTGGAAAGTTCAAGTCCATGCGGCATTACGCTTCAAAGTTACTAATAACACGACAACACATCTCAGCTTTATTAAGTTCATTAGCAGAAATTCGTAGAAGTCCTGTAATTTTTTCTTCTGTTCTTCAAGTTTTTTTCAAGTTCGCTGAAAACCACGATATCCGGACTACCTAATCTCTTATTCGTTCAGGTGGTATCGTATTGAGGGTGAATGGCTCATTTATTTAAAATATGAAATAAACAACACATAACTTATTTCTTAATAGAAGATGAATGATAGGGTTAAAATAATACCATTGTTACCTCATTGGTTTGCAGTCTCCTTTTGACTAGTTGCACCCCAGTATACACTCAAGCAACAACAAACTGTGCAGTCGAGGTTCCATAAAATGCACGCTCTCCGTAGGCAACAATGAAATATTTATGATAGCTAAAACCCCTAAAAATCTTCTATCGAACACATAAAAACTCTGTTCTTAATAGAACTTGAAAGAAAATTAATCCAAAGAATAAATAAAATCCAAGTAAAAAACCTTAATTCAAACCTCAAATTCGACTGATAACGATATATAAAACAGTCATCATCGAAGGAATCCAGATCCCGAAATTTCCGACGCGCGTTTCAGCACACTCATTCGTGGCCATTTTCAAGGAGATGTTCCTTGCGTGTTAACTATAACATAAGTCGACGGTGCTGCCATCTCCATCGTCTGCATCATCATCATGCTTATCACGTAGAACATCGCTGGCACCATCTAGTGTCAATCTGTTTTTTAAACTTTGTTTCCTTTGTCGACTAGATCTTCTTATTTGGATTATTCGTTGTTTTTCCTGTTTTATCATATTCAACCATGTTAGTGATAATTTGATCGGGACATTTAAATTGCAATTATATGCCTTGGTTTTCTCAATTATGATGGCTTCTGCTGTCAGAATCTTTTTATGTGTGTTGTGAGAAGTAACTAGATTTATATTCTCCCAGTCGGGTATGGCTTCATTACTATAACAATACTGTATAAGTGAAGTTCGAATTTCACCTTTATTCCAGTTATTTAAATGTTCACATAATCTGATATCGATATTTCGTTTTGTGCTACCAATGTAAACCGTTTTGTTTTCTAGGTTCCTATTTATATTAATAATTGGTATGCTGTATACACCAGCTTTACGTAAGATAGAATATTTTTCGTTATTTGCTTGTAATAATCTGCTATTGTCAAGTACAGTATCTGCAATAAGTAACCCTGCTTTATGGCATTTCTTTTTTAAAGGAGCGGATATAGGTGGACAATATGGTAGCTTTCCACAAAATCTGTATGCATCAGTCGTACTCAGCCTTGGTCCATTTTGGTTATTCTGAATTTGTTTGTAAAGATCGTTGATCAATCTCTCCTTATAGCCGAAGTCATTAGCCAGAGTTTTAATCCATTTCAATTCTTTTTGTCTTGCAGTATTATTAGATGAAAGTATAATTGCTCTTTTTAAGTAATATCGGAATGCTGCAGTTTTAAATTTCCATGGATGATTTGAGTTATAAGGTATTATATTTGGTACAAAAAGTTGTTTTTCTATATACCTCGTAGTCAATTCTTGAATAATTATTGATGATATTAATGTCTAAAAATGGTATTTGCTTATTTTTTTATTTTTCAGTGGTAAGATTGATAGTTGTAATATGTTGCTGTATATATTAACAAATTCTTCCAGATCCTCTTCAGTATGCTTCCAAACACACATGATCTCCTTGAAAATGGCCACGAATGAGTGTGCTGAAATGCGCAACGGAAATTTCGGGATCTGGATTCCTTCTATGATGACTGTTTTATATATCGTTATCAGTCGAATTTGAGAATTGAATTAAGGTTTTTTACTTGGATTTTATTTATTCTTTGGATTAATTTTCTTTCAAGTTCTATTAAGAACAGGGTTTTTATGTGTTCAATAGAAGATTTAGCTATCATAAATATTTCATTGTTGCCTACAGAGAACGTACATTTTATGGAACCTCGACTACGCAGTTTGTTGTTGCTTGAGTGTATACTGGGGTGCAACTAGTCAAAAGGAGACTGCAAACCAATGAGGTAACAATGGTATTATTTTAACCCTATCATTCATTTTCTATTAAAAAATAAGTTGTTATGTGTTGTTTATTTCATATTTTAAATAAATGAGCCATTCACCCTCAATATGATACCACCTGAATGAATAAGAGATTAGGGAGTCCGGATATCGTGGTTTTCAGCGAACTTGAAAAAAAACGTGAAGAACAGAAGAAAAAATGACAGGACTTCTACGAATTTCTGCTAATGAACTTAATGTAATATGCCATGTAATAACGTTCTTTAATTAACGTGGAATTTAACGTTTTTTGAACTGATATTAATAATCTTAGCTTTATATATGTACCTCCCCACTCACAGCGCGCATCTTCCTGCACAACCATTCTTTGCACTTATGCAAATATTTGGTAGTGTCATAATACTTTTGATAATATAGTGTATGTTCTTAATGTTAGCATAAATCATCACAGATTAAAAAACTTCACTGAAGAAGTAAGATAAATTCAATAATCATTGACCATAAGACGTTAATAAATATAATGATCATTATGAAAACTAAAATTAAGACGGACAGAAAAATAATTGATAACAAAAAAATTAAATACATAAAACCGAGCGCAGAATCTTTTTTTTTTAATTTAGCCATATTCGAAATGTTTTTTAAAAGAAAATAATTTGTTTTCTTTCATTTGATGAATGAAGGACCTGGGTATTCTTGGGACGGGTTCGGACCCGGCTGACCCACCCCGTGTGTGCACCACTGCATATAACATCATGAAAAAGTATGAGAGGATTCCTATTATGTTTCTTTTGTTAATTGTCTCTCACATAAGTTTGTTTTTGCAATAACGAATTTTGTGTTCGATAATTAAATTACAAAAGTAATTTAAAGGTATGGTGAAGTATTATGTCTGCTTCACACAAAATAATGTTGATATTTTGAAGCCCAGCACATTCAAAATTTTATGGTGTGGTGTCTTACCTAAAATCATAACCAATATGTACTTATCACAACAAATTAAAAGTCAAAGAGAAAAAAAATAACAAAAAAGTAGATGCACAAGAAAAATTTATACCTTTCTGAGCTTCTTCTTCTTCTTTCTTTTCCTGAAATGTATAAAAGACATTCAATCAGGACATAAGAAAGAATGATATTATATCACATATAACATCAGAAATTCATGTACAAAAACCAAAGTTCAGTATCAAATTACTTGAATACTCAATACATGTGCATGCGGGTGTGTGCTCTCCATTATATATTCAAGTTAAGTTACTTTAACCTTCAAGCAGCTGATGTAACTTAAACAAATGGTGCTCAAAAATTTCTGTGCTCCCGAAACAGAAATGTCCATATAGCGACCAGGTTTTTCTTTCTGAACGGCACATCAAATGTTTTGTTTTGCCAAAATCTACAACTAAACAATTTACATCTCCTTCTCATCCCATCAGTACCAATAATAAACCTTCCACAAGTGTAAATCCTTCCCTTTTAGTTCTTCATTCTCTGCTCCATTACCCAAGTTATAAAGTGGAAGGGCAAGTCCTTCTGACATGGTCATCATGCCACTGGGCAGAAACAAATGACTTAAGCATCTTCTCCCTCCTTTCATAGATTTGTCACCCATTTTGAAGGTAATCAGTCAGTAAGGATTAGTGTTAATCATCCCCCTAAACAACCACTTTGAAAAATAAAGCTAAGAGGAAAGCAACGCCTTCTGATGAGGAGGCTCACTCGTTCGACCTGCGTGCGACCAGTTCCTTAGACAGTGAATATATTCGTTCCAGCTGATTTCAGCCCATTTTGCTAATCCCGAGTTAATTCGTTCCAGCCAGTTAAAGGGTTATTATTTAATGGCTACATACACTGACGGAAAAAAAAATCCCAACAGCACGAAAAAATTGTTGTAGAGGAATGAAATGGCGGCAAAACATTTGTATAGGTAACATACTTAATCGATTAAGGTTTCCCGATCACAGCTTAATGTAAGCGCGAGAAGAGCCATTTTAAATGTGAAATGCTGGTACATTAATAACCGGTGTAACCGGCAGAATGGTGAATGCAAGCATGCAAACGTTCATACATTGTGTCGTACAGGTGCTGGATGTCAGTTTGTGGGATGGAGTTCCATGCCTGTTGCACTTGGTCGGTCAATACAGGGGCGGTTAATGCTGGTTGGGGGTGACGCTGGAGTTGTCGTCCAATGATGTCCCATACGTGCTCGATTGGTGAAAGATCTGGTGATCTAGCAGGCCACGGCAACACTCTGTAGAGCATGTTGGGTTACAACAGCGATATGCGGGCGAGCGTTATCCTGTTGGAAAACATCCCCTGGAATGCTGTTCATGAATGGCAGCACAACAGGTTGAATCACCAGACCGACGTACAACTGTGCCGTCAGGGTGCGTGGGATAACCACGACAGTGCTCCTGCTGTCATAGGAAATTGCTCCCCAGACCATAACCCCAGGTGCAGGTCCAGTGTGTCTCGACCGCAGACAGGTTGGTTGCAGGCGCTCACCTGGCCTCCTTCTAACCAACACACAGCCATCACTGGCACTCAGGCAGAACCGGCTTTCATCAGAAAACACAACAGATCTCCACTCCGTCCTCCAATGAGCTCTAGCTTGACACCACTGACGTCGCAAACGGCAGTGGTTTGGAGTAAGTGGAATGCACGCTACAGGGCGTCTGGCTCGGAGCTGTCCTTCAAGTAACCGATTTGTAACAGTCAGGGATCATAGCATACTTCTGGAAAATTTTAGGTAAGAATTTTAGGAATTTTAGGAATTTTTAGAAAAATTTTAGGAAAATTTTAGGAGTGTATTTCAATAAAAACTAGATGTATATTTGTATACATCTAGTAAAACAACTTTGTATACATTGTAAAGAGTTTGCTTCACACCCTTCAACCATATATACTGATAGACTGCGCATGACATCAAAATTTCTGGCTCCAACATAAAATCACATGACAACAGTCAAAAGATGGGTTACACCTGCTGTGCTTATGGTTGCTCTGACCGATATAGTAACGAAAGTTCTATGATTTTTCATGGGTAAGAAACGAATTAAATACCTAAGTCAATAAAGTTCAATTACTTCACCAGAAACTTGCAGCTATTGATATAAAAATATAGTAACTTAAGAAAAAAAAAAATGGAATGCATGTTCCAAATTCTTCGCAAATGTTCATCACATTATAAATCACAAAATGTAAACAACACGATCATGCATGTATATAGCTCATAAGTAAACTTACCTGAAGAGTTTTCATTATATATGAGGTGCATTCACATAATACACCGAAAACACTGAAGTTCTGCAGCGTAAATTAGTAATCATAACAGCATTTGTACACGAAATTTGGAGTCTGATGATGACGTGCCCAATGTTTGAGCCATGGCGGCTTTGATGCAGCTATTGCCAATGCGCAGTCCATTAGTATATATGGTCGAAGTTCACACCCAAATTTTTTTGCATAACGTCTAATGTCTAAAGTTTAAGTATGATTTACTTCTAATGTTCAGTTCTTATCTTTTCACGTGTTATCATATTCAAGTATATTTACCACATTCAAGTTTCACTTTGAACATTAATATGCTGTTGAACCAGAAGCAATTCACGATTTTCACAGTAAAGTTTTCAGGTTTCACATTAAACTATAATATCCTAAAAAGGTAATTGAAAACCAAGAACTATGTACAATTGTTCACTGAATTACTTTTTTCATATTATTGTTTTAACCTTTTCCTGATTAGCCTATCTTTTTCTGCTTCCACCACAACTAATTTACTTTCAGTTTTCTTTATTTCAGCTGAACCTTGTATGATCAAGTTAGAGGCAACTGCTATTTCAACAGTATTTTGTTTTTCTACAGCTTTTCTCATTCTTTCTGTTCCCTCTGAATTACTGCTAGGGAGGCTTCTTTATCTTTTTTAAGTCTATTTATTTCTGCATCATTTTCTTTTATTTTGTCATCAAACTCAGCTTTTCTTTTTTCTCTAGCTGCTTTTCCTTATTTTCCCTCTCTTTCTGCTTCCTTTCTTTTACCTTTTTTGATTCTTCTTCCTTCAGCTTATCAACATACTCTTTATAAAATTTATGTGAATCACGAACACTATTTAACAAATTTCTTGTTATGGGAACTTTACTTACACATCCATAGTGTTTAATGGCCCCTTTAACTATTCTTAATGATGTTATAGTAGAGTCTTTTAAGTTAGCCTTGTCCTTCCTTAACAGAGCAGTGTTAACCGAAAATCCCCTTTCTGCATCAGCATTACCATGAGGTAAAACTAAAATTGACTTTATGAGTTTAGCAAGATTTGAGTATTTTTCTTTTCCGCTAGAGTCTTTAATACTAAATATATTACGCCAGTAATGATCAATCCGCACTGGAATATGCCCTTCCTCTGAAAATTTCACTAGTTCATCTAGAGTTGGCTTATCGCAACTTAAAAGTTTCCACTCTTCTCTTACTCTATCAATTTGTTCCTCAGAAAGATGCAAAACACTTGAAATTCTGGTTATTTCCGAAAGTCCTTCAGTGACTGAAAGTTGAGTTGACTCTTTCTTTGGTTCTTTTACCTTTAAAACTTCTATGTCTCTTAGCTTTTGATTGCAGAATGGAAAATTTGACTTTAAATATTTTGTGGTTGCAATTAGTGATGATCTTACATCTAAGAGAAATAATTTCTGCCTGGTCTCCTGAACATTCCTGAGGAGATTTTTTGTCTTCATACCAACTTCTAACTCCCCTACTTTTTTCCATGAATTTTTGTTTTCAAAATCTACATTCTTTAGGTCTTCTCCAAATTTCCCTGCAATAACATCATCTTGGATAAACTGAGCCATAACATTCTTCATTAAAGTATTTAAATCAGAATATAACTGGTGTATTTTTGGTTCTTCACTCTGATAACATAATGAAAACTTTTCAAAATTTTGGTGTGAAAATGAAATTAATGCTAAATAGCAAGGAGTTAGCTCATTTTTCAGGAAACAGTGAATTCTTTTATACCTTGCCGAATTGCGTAGTTGTTTTTCAAATATTTTTTGAGATGGCAAGAAGTTTAAAAAATATTCTATAATATTTAGCCATTGATCCAAGAGCCTCTGGGCTACAGAACCAACGGTTAACCATCTGTTACTGACATGACGCAAAAGAAATTTGGCAGTGACCAATGTTATATCCTCGACAGATTTATAATCCTCTCGTCTTGCAGCACTACTCTTTAAAAAGTAATGCATATCAGTAGCAAATTCGTCAAAATCTATATTTAAGCTTGTCAAAAAAATTTTAAATGCATTACTAACAACATGCAGGTTGCAAAAACCTAGTTCCAAAGATTTCTGGCCTGTTTCTTGTTTTACAACTTCATTGAATTTGCGTAAAAGCACTTATTTACATTTGGGCTGTCCATGGATACACAAATAATTCTGTTCAACGAAATATTGAAGGATGATAACACATCAAGAATTTCTTTAGCAAAATATCTGCTGTTGCATGACCCAGAAAAACGCTTGTTAGGTATCAGCAAGAAACTGAACTTATTTCTGAAGACCAGTACCTGAGATACACATCCAACTGCCGTTTCACTTGTGTATTTGTAGTTTCATCAAATGCTATAGTAACCTTTCCTGGGCTACTAGATGCAATGTCTTTTTTCAAATCCTCTTCAAAATATTTTGACAATCCATGTGATATCACATAAGCAACTTTTTTTCTTTAAGTTGCATTTTTGCGCCCCGAAGCAAGTGCATCTTGATGGCGTCATTTTCCCTCCCTTCAGCAGCACAGCATATAGGCTGTGTTTCTACAATAACAGGTCTTTTTACCTTACCGTAATGGTAAATTTATTGGCGTTAATAACGGTTGTGTTTTTAATAAATAAGCTTACGAAAATTTTAGGATGAATAGCAAATTTTAGGTATAATTTTAGGAATTTAAGGAGGGTCACAAAATATTAGGAATTTTAGGAATTTTAGGAGGAATGCGATCCCTGAACAGTTCATTGTGTCACTGTGGTGGCAACTGCAGCTCGAATTGCTGCCGCAGACGCAGTACGATGTGCCATGGCCATAAGCCATACACGGCGGTCTTCCCTCTCAGTAGTGCCACGTGGCCGGCCGGAACCCTGTCTTCTTGAGGCAGTACCTTCCCTTGACCACCGCTGCCAACAATCATGCACAGTGGCTACATTGCTGCCAAGTCGTTCTGCAATATTGCGGAAAGAAAATCCACCTTCTCGTAGCCCTATTACACGACCTCGTTTAAACTCCGTGAGCTGTTGATAATGGCTTCTTCGTCTTCTTAAAGGCATTCTTGACTAACATCAACACACTACGTCGAATCTCAACGATAACTAACGTTCACGAACGTTACAGCGCGTATTTACAGCAAACCTGCTTTGCATGTTCCGAGGGGCGCTACTACCACCACACGTATGCGCCGAGCGCGAAATTTGCATAGACGTCATCTTACAGATGTACTCTCACCGCCTACCAACTGTCGTTTATCTAACACAACCCCTTCTGGGTGTTGGGATTTTTTTTTCCGTCAGTGTATATTGGGATATAAATAAGTTTTGAGGGATTTTCGTTCAGTGTCGTACTTATTACTGCTCGCATGTATTTTAAGGTGGCAACACAGCGATATAGCAGTACGAGACGCCAGCTGCCAGAGACAGTATACAACATTCGATTGAGGTGCGAAGACGTATACAGCATTTGCAGGAAGTGTTAGTGCATTACTTTATTGTCAAGAAAAGTGCTGCTGACAGCTATCGCTTAATGTCAGAAATCTATGGTGAACATTCCCCATCCATAAAAACATGTGAGTATTGGGTTTAGATGATTCAAAAGGAATGATTTCGATGTCAATGATAAAGAACGTCCTGGACCACCCAAAAAAATTGCTGATGCCAAATTGGAAGCTTTACTCGACGAGGATCCGTGCCAGACCCAAAAAGAACTAGCAGCAGCATTAAATGTTAGTTAACCATGCATTTCACAACGTTTAGCTGCCATGGGAATGGTGCAAAAAGAAGGGAATTGGGTTTCACATGCTTTGCGGGAAAGAGACCTTGAACGTCGAAAAACCATTTGCAAATTGCTGCTTCAAAGGCAAAAAGAAAGGGTTTCTTGCATCGTATTATTACTGCAGACGAGAAATGGATATGGTACGATAACCCTAAACGACAGAAAGCATGGGTGAAGCCAGGTGAACCAGATCCTTCAACGCCAAAATGCAATATCCATGGTTCAAAGGTAATGCTGTGTATCTGGTGGGACCAGAAGAGTGTGATCCACTATGAACTGCTGAAACCGTCAGAAACTATTACTGGTGATCGGTATCGAACCCAATTAATACGTTTAAAACGAGCTTCCCCCGCAAAAACGGCCGGAATGGGAGAATAGACACAACAAAGTCATCTTACAGCACGACAACGCAAGACCACATGTCTCTCGACCTGTGAAAAAGTACTTAGAAGGATCCGACTGGGAAGCTCTACCCCACCCGCCATATTTGCCAGATATTGCGCCATCGGATTACCATTTGTTCCAGTCGATGCAGTCAGCACTTTCTGGAGAACGGTTTAGTTCTTATGAAGACATCAAAAATTGGCTGGACAACTGGATCACTTCCAAGCATCCGGAATTCTTCCTTCGGGGCATACGTTCACTACCCGAAAGATGGGGTAAAGTTGTAGCTTCAGAGGGAGCATACTTCGATTAATATTAAAATATTGTTTCTGTTCTCCAACAACGTGTTTTGTTCACCTCAAAGCCCTCAAAACATATTTATATACCCAATATATACACTGCTGGCCACCCAAAATGCAACATCAAGAAGGAAGCATCCGATTGGCCTGAAATTTGCAGCATTCGTCGCCCGCAAGAGGACATGCAAACGATTAGCATCACAGGGCATATGCAAATCATGTGCGCCCGGCACGCCACCGAGAAGCACTATAAGAAGGGTGCACAGAAGGCGGGGTGTAAGTAGTGGAAGTGTGTTGTGCTGCCGGACCTGTGTGTGGGAAGCTTCCTGATGCCTCATCACAGAATACGGCAGTCATTCCAGCACGTTTCGGAGTTCAACAGAGGTCGAATAATGGCATATCGCGACAGCAGTTTATCGTACCAAGACATCGGCGCCTGTGTGGGACGACGTCCAGCCACAGCGAGACGAGTATGAATTCGGTGGATACAGGAGGGACGGACGGACGGACCGACGTGAGTGATTGCTGCAGCCACGGCACACCGCCGAATGAGAGGACCGGCATGTTGTGCAGCGGGCATTGACAGCTTGCACCGCCACATCATGAACATTAGCGCAGGAATTAGGGTGTGTTGCGCAACAACCTGTGTCAGCATGTACCGTTCGACGTCGTCTGCAGGAGCGGGAATTTGTGGCACAGCGCCCGTTGCTCCAATTACCGTTGATGTTACACCACCGGCGAGTGCGGCGGCAGTGGACCATTGAACGCCGCACCTGGACTACGGAATGGCACATTGTCTTCTCCGACGAATCCCGCTTCTGCCAGCAACACCACGATGGCCGGATCCGCGTGTGGCGGATCCACGGCGAGAGACTGTACAACGCCTGCATTATACATCACCATACCGGTCCATCGCCTGGCGTTATGGTTTGGGGCACAATTGGATATGACACCCGCACCCCTCTGGTACGCATCGCTGGTACACTCAACAGCCACCGCTACATCTCTGACGTTTTGGAGCCTGTAGTCCTCCCTTACCTGCAGGACCTGCCAGCGGCCACGTTTCAACAGGACAATGCGCGCCCGCACGTGGCACGCATCGTGCAACAATTCCTCACGGCCCACCAGGTGTCACTGTTGCCGTGGCCCGCCTGTTGTCCCGATATGTCGCCCATCGAACACATCTGGTCGCTGATCGGCAACCGAGTGGCCCGGCAAGCACCACCCGCGGCTACGCCTGATGAACTGTGGCAACGTGTGGAAGCAGCCTGGACCGACATACCCCAAGCCCACATCCAAAGCCTGTTTCGGTTGATGCTGCGGAGGGTAACGACCGTTATTGCTAGCCATTGGGGCCAGACGAATTATCGATGTCTGCATGTTCCGTAAGTCGCACGGGCCTGTAAGCTCAATCGTTTCATCTTTGTATCTGTTGTTATGGGTCCAATAAATCTGGCTTTGCTATCTCGTGTCCTTCTTGGTGTTGCATTTTGGGTGGCCAGCAGTTTATATATAAGAAGATATCTTAGCGGTGAAACAGAAAGTAATAATTTAGGTTGGAGAGGGCTAAATTTGTTATGTCAATGATATGTCCCAATGGTTTGCCCTCTTTGGGCAGTTTTATAGAGCCAATTTGTGGAACTCTAAAATACGAATTTCAGAGAAGTCTTCAAAGTTTCGCTGAGTTATTCTTTTTAAAGAATTCACCTACATCATTACCTTCTTTTTTCTCAAAGTACCTTCCCTTCTCCTCCCTAGCCTCTGAAAAATGCCATTAACCTGAAGACAAATTAAATAACCTGTCAAGATTATATCAACCAGTCTTAGCAAGCCTTGATAGTTAATTTAATAACAACCTAAATCTCCTGATAGAATTTGTAGCAGATGACCTTTCATCCAGCCCAGAGAGAAATTTACCACAAGTATAATAGAAAAATATTAATAGGTATATATGAGCTGCTTCTGTTTTCTTTCAAAAATAATTTCTTCCAGTTTGGAAAAAATCATCATAAACAGAAATTGCAATACTGAGCTCCTAACAAATTCTTTAGTTTGGGCTCTTTGGAAAAAAATTTCAACTATAAAATAAAATAATGTAATAAAAAGATACATTAACACAGAATTGTTTTAAGTCATGTCTGGTATTAAAAATGGCATCATAAAACCATGTACACAAGAAGAAGTGCAATTCTCATTACTTGAATTTTAGTAAGGGCTATACTTCAAGCAAGAAGCTGAACTGCCAATCAGCCTTGAGTGTTTGCTATTAAAAGCTATCATCATCATGTCTTATTTATGTTGATGTTAATTTTAGACATCGACTGTAATTTCATGCTTAATTGTGACAACTGCAACCAAACACGGTAAGAAACGGAAAGGGATGCCATCAAAACAGTTGGTTATTACAGAGTGTGAGAAGAAATTATTGTTCCTCTCGTCTCGGGAATGTCACAATGAGAACATTCAGTTGCATTCCAGAGTAAAGTATGTGCATTATAAAATGTTGCACTACTACTATGGCATTTTTAATTATAAATTGGTAAGCAAAAACGCATTTGCATAGCAGCACTGTTACCCAACTTTCATATTTTATTAAACTCTGATCAGAGAATAGTAAGATAACTTAGTAGTTCCTGGGTAATAACATGAAAACTGCACTTATTTCTTCCACATGCTTTGCAGTAGTTATTACCTTTCTGTGTTGCAGCAATTATGAGGGGATGCTGATAAGTTCTCAGCCTTACCAAGCAGGAAATGGGCTACAGCCATGAAACTTACACACTATTCCACATATTCACCCAGAAGTTCAACACACTTGGTACAGCATTTCTGGAGTTTCTTTAAACCCTTCCAAAAAAAATTCTGAGATCTGATCACTCAAATACTGCTCAGCTGCTGATATCACCTCTGAATCATTTGAAAAAATACTTCCCTTTCAAACTTTTTTTAAGGTTTGGGAACAGGAAATAGTCCAATGGAGCAAAGTCTGGTGAGTAGGGTGGATGGTCTATGCACTTAAACCCCAGATCCCTCAAAACATCCATTATCTTGCCAGTATTGTGAGCCGGTGAATTGTCCTGCAAAAAGAGACCACCTTTCTGCAGTTTTCCTTGCCTTTTTCCTTCAATGCCTCCTTTAATCAGCACAGCAAGCTGGAATAATATTCAGCCTTTATTGTTTGGCCCTTCCAGAGATAGTCAGTAAAATGCCTTCCAAATCCCAAAAAACTGTTGCCATGACCTTTCCTGCAGACCTGAATTCCTCTGGCAGTGGAGAACCCGAGTGCCGCCACTGCAGGGAATGTTGTTTCATCTCTGGATCATAGTGATGTAACCACGTTTATCAACAGTGACAAGTCACTGTAAAAAATTATCACCAGATCTCTCAAAATGTTGCAAAACCAATTTGGAAGTGTCCACTTGTTTTCGTTTCTCATTGGCATTCAAACATTTGGGCACCCACTTTGCTGACACATCTTCTGCATATTCAAGTGCTTCTGAATTATGAGCCCAACACGTTCCCTGGATATCTCCAGTGTCTCTGCTATTGTTTTAGCTGAGATTCACCGATCTGACAAAATCAAGCCATGAGCACGATCAACAATTTTGGGTGTTGTCACTGTTGAAGGCCTCCCAGATCTTGCTGCATCTTCGGTCTCAAAGACTCCACGCTGAAAATTGGCACGCCATTTCTTCACAGTGGAATCTGAAGGGCACTTGTTACTTAATGTTTCTGTCATACAATCATAGATTTCCTTTGCAGTTTTCTTCTGCGGGAACAGAAATTTCATGACAGTCCGAAGTTCCACATTTGAAAATTCAACACTTTGAATTGACATCACATGATACAGTTCAGGACATCAAACATCTACTACTACAAAAAAAAAAAAAAAAAAAAAAAAAAAAAAAAAGCTATTAGTTTCAAAATTGGCACTTTATAATACAAAAGAACACTCTTTTGAGCTGCTGTGACAAAATAATGCTACAATTACAGGAAGTGGGTTAGGCCAAGAATTTTCCAGCATCACCTCGTATTCTTACCTTCCTGCTGTAACAATTATTTTTCCTATCTATAGTAATATTGCTTGTCTTTCTGTGCATTAACTTTATTTTCCTTAACTTTCTTTCTTTCTCTCTCTCTCTCTCTTACAATGATTATTTTTCCTGTTTGCAAAAATTTTAGATAAAAACAATAATTCAGCTGATATCTTGGTTATATTGAGAAAATAAACACACAGGACAAAAAATTATGGAATGCAAACTTAATTCCTTAATATGGAGTTATATCACCACCTGCTTGCTGTAATTACAATTTCAATTTTGTTTGGCATGCTATCAGTGTGACTCAGTATTTCAGGCATATCAAGTCTGTTCCACTCCATGCTCAAAAGATCCCTTAATCTCGCCAAATTTGCATTGTTGCTATTTTTCCAATTCTGGGAACAAGGATCATAATATTGTTTTTCTTAGCTTCGAGGCCCTTTCTAACATGTTCCAGATTTTTCAATCACATTTAGATCGGGTGAATTTGTAGGCCAATTGAGATATGGAACGTCTCTCATGTTTTTCAAGCCAGTCTAGCGCAATTCGAGCTCGATGGACACTAGAGTTATCATTTTGAAACATGGAATCCACTATGTGTTCATGGGATAAAAGATTGCCATCTTATGCAGGCAGTCTTTATCCTATGAACACATAGTGGATTCCACGATTAAAATAAATTTAAAAAGAATTGATGTTCCTGTACACACCGAAAGTGGTGAAAATAATCTAAATGACTGATTAAAACAACACAAGACCTTTCGATCCCTCTTGGGATCATCCTCATTTGTGCTCGTGAATTGGTGATTCCGACCATCAAATAACAGAAGGGCAGAGTGTCAGGATTCAATCTGTGTGTTCACTGCGTATGCCTGAGTTATTCACAGGGTGGGGGTGGGGGTGGGGACTCAGGTTGCGGAGTGGGTGGATATGTCATCTGGTAAAATATTGTCATTCTGAGTATTATTTGGTTCCCTTGGCAGGATATTTTCACAAGGATTGGGGATATTCATTGGTAGACAGTCGTTCTTGATACCAGACGCATAAAGGCTTAATTATGACTCGTAAGGGCAATGAAATGTATCCCACTCCTATGTCCTGCCCTTTGACCCCATATCGTTTATTTTCAATAGGGTTTGTCCCCAGATGGCCCCCTACCACATACTAAAGTTTCACAGAAATCGAACCATTGTTACGCAAGTTATAACGCATAAGGGCAATAGAATGGATCCCGCTCCTATGTTCTCAGCTTTGATTCCATTTCGTCCATTTTCTATAGCGTTCGTCCCCAGGTGGTCCCCCTACCACTTACCAAAATTTCATCGAAATTGAACCATTTTTACGTGAGTTATCGTGCGGAGGGACAGACAGACGTACAAAGCTGGAGCATATACGCTTCTTCAAATTACGGTTGGAAAGCGTAAAAAAGGAAACGCAGAATACAACAGAGGCTTTAAACACACACCTTAGACACCCACAGTCATAATCCAACAGTTTCACTCTCCATATTTATACAATTTGTTACGTTCGTCAACTTTATACTCGTACTTATGTACATGTTTCAGTCAGCATTCCGTAATTTTTTGTCCGGTGTGCTTATTTGTCTCTTGTAATTTGTTTTTCTATTTGAAATTTTTATAAGCCAAAATTTTCCCAACCCCACACCAATAACACACAAGTTTGTTCTTCCTTCGGCATCTGACTTCAACAGCATGAGTGTAGAAACCATTTCGTATCTGCCTGACTTAGGTAAGCCCCTAAAATTACCAAAGTCCTTCCCCTGTTGCTTTCAGCTGGTTATGGGCCTGACCTCTACCAACAAACAACTTAGTGAGCAAACTAAAAGCAAAGATCCTATTACATACATACATAGAACCAGGGCACGATTTCACCGATTAGCAAATAAGCTAGTGAAAAATCAAATTTGCTAGTGAAAAAAAAATCGCAGTAGCAAATATTGTTGGTAAGGTAATTTCTTTATTTAAAGTAACCAAAAATCATTATTAATCCACGAAGTTTACATAACAGTTTCTATTATCACTTGTTAAAAATAGCGACAATCAGCGATTCTCTTTCGCCAATTTTCTTTCGACACTTAATACCCATCCTCCCCATATCTTTCATCCCTTCCAAACTGTCGTAGAAGCGCATTGAAACTCCTCTCCATCGTGCCCTCATTGGCCAGAAACTGAACGTGACGTCGGCAATGGTTGCTGTGGCAACCCAGAGCTCTGGGATGGATCGGTTGTTTGACCACCTGCTCTGCCACCCTCCCTTCTTTTGCCCCACGAACTTTGTCCTCAACTCCTGTCGTACCCTAAGCCAAGCGATTGCCTTTATTGCGTGGCATAGGCGCTTTTACGAAACGTGTTCGTGGAGGGGGTAAACGATTACGGAAGAAACTTTTGCTTCGTTTGACTTCTGGTTTTGGAAATTTTCCTTGTATTTTCAAGCTGAAATACAAATATTTATCCAGTAAAATGTTAATGAGCAATAATACTTGACAGAGGCAACATCGTGAGAAAAAAAAAAAATTATGATTACGGAAAAAATCCGAATTCCGTCGACCTTTCGTTTTCTAGTTTCGTAAAGACAGAATTCCAATAATAACGAAAAAGCCGGAATTCCTTGAATTCGCGGAAGAATCTCATGCCTGAAGATTACAGAAAAATTTTGCAGCAGCCAACCTCCGTTTTTGCAAATTGTTCTCCACAGTTTCAAGCTAAAATGCAAACATTTATGCAATAAAATGATATTTAACAAGAAAAGCGGACAAGACAACATGGGGAGAACAATTTGCGATTACGGCAAAATTTTCTTACTCCGTTTCACTACTGTGTCCGAAAGTTTTGAAGCACGAAATTTCGTCTCTAGATGGAAGACGACCCCCCCACCCCCTCTCCCAAATATCGATCTTTAGAATGATCTAACTGATGACAAAAAAATAAAGCGGTATTCCGCGAATCCCTGTAAGAATCTCGTGTATATCATAAAAATAATAGCAAAAGAAAAATTTGAAACAAAATGAAAATTTGTAGAATCCGTAGTTTTGATAGTGAGTTCCGTAGTCAGGCAACTAATTCCGTAGAAACTACGGCATTGTGTGGTAGTTGGCAGATATGAAGTGTGTAGAAGTTTAGCAGAAATTTGTGTGATACTTCCACTTAGTACTGCATGTTGTGAGGTGGGATTCAGTTTTTTAAAACGAATACAAGGGGATTGGAGGAACAATTTGTCTGTTGAAACTTTAAATGCTCTGATGACAATTGAAATACTGTAGAAGGGCCACAAGAAGAGATTTTTAATCCACGGTCAGCAGTTATAAAGTGGTATGATGACAAAGTCAGACACCCTGAGCGTAAACCATATGGGAAGAAATCTGAATTAGAATGTCAGTGAAATATATTCATGTGGTATGAGAATTTGTTAGAAATTAATAATAAAGATATTCACTAAACTTATCTAAGATTCTATTCATTATTCAAAAAGGTAAGTCAAAATATTTATACACATATTTAAATTTCTGTGTAACTTTATTAGAAAATAAGTTACAATGTGATTTAGTTTTACTTGCTAGTCATGCAAATGTTTTGCTAGCAAACTATTTGGTCACTAGCAAAATTTGGTAGTGAGCAAAAAAGATGAAATCTTGCCCTGCATAGAACACATACATACAGACATGCATAGAACCAAGCTGTTCTCTGAGATTGAGGTTAGCTCCACAAAGAAATACAAACTACCAGATAAATTTTTAACTGATTATTTACTTACTGTTGCTGCATCAAACTTCTCCATTTGCAATGATCTTGACACACAACTCGAGCTTTACTGACATCCAACACTCGACGTACACAAGACCTATACTTCATACTCATAATCCTCTTCTCATGCAGACATTCCTAAATCTGATCTTCCCAAGACTTCCTTGGCCTTCCTGCCACTTGGGCTAAAAAACATTTTTTAGTAAGCATCTCATCCCTCATTCTTTCAACATGGCCAAACCACCCAAGAATATTAGTCTCAGCCTTGCTAACAACATTTTACTTCACATTACACAACTGCAACACATCTTCATTCCTGACACGATCAGAACGTGTCTTACCACAAGTAATGCATTCCTCTAGCACACAAACGACTCCTGTTTTTTCTGTAGTACCCAGGATTCACTGCCATACATCAGAGTAGGGACAATTACACTCTCATACACCACCATACGGGACTCTCTTGAGAACCCATCATTCCTGTGAAAAAATCCCAAAGCAGCCATGACTTTCAATGAAGAATTCACTCTCCTACTAATTTCACCATCCAATTTGTTCTCTCTGCCAAACATGCTTCTTAAATACACAAACTCATGCACCTGGTCAATCACTGTGTCATTTAGATTTATAATACATTCAGCTCTACCACTTCCTCGCTGAAAACCCACAACTTTGGTTTTTACCTTATTTATACTCAGTTTGAATTTCATGCAAACTTCGTACATCCAGGGCAACACACTCTGCAACTCACCAACAGAACAGTGTCATCTGCATAGAGCAATCTGCACACATGGATATCACCAAGACATAAACCAGTATTATCTATTTTGGCATCATGCATCCATAAATATATTAAACACCCATGGTGACATTACACAACCTTGTCAAACCCCTGCATCAATAGAGAAACATTCTGATAAAACACCATTCACTCGTACACAAACTTTACTGCCAGCATACATGGCTTTTACACTATTAAGTAGATGCCCAGTAACACCATATTCATTCAATACCTATAACAAAAGTGTCCTATTTACTCGGTCTTAAGTTTCTTTAAATCTATGAAGGCATCAAAAACTTTCTTACCAACAGCTAGATACTTTTCAATCATCATGCGTAATGCAAAAATTTGGTTAGTGCAGCCCTTTACAAGGCATAAAAAACCACTCTGAACATCCCACACTTTCTCTGATGTAAGACCCTGTACTTTTTCAATAATGACCTTAAAAAAACACCTTCCCTGGCACACTCAGTAGGCTAATACCCCGATAGTTCTTGTAGTCAGTCTGATCCCCTTTTCCATTTTACAAGGGAACAATGATAGCATCCTTTCAATCCCGAGGGACCATTCCCAACTCCCAGCACAACTGGCAAATTCCAGTTACCCAGTCAATTACAAAGTCATCACCATATTTCAACATCTCAGCAGTTGTGTCATCAACTCCTAGAGCCTTCCCATTCTGAAGAGATTTTAGAGCTTTACACACATCTTCTCTTGAGATCCCTCCTGTGCTTCCATCCTTCACTATGACATCTACTTCTGCCTTAGAATCACCTTTGCTTTCTTGATCTAATATTAACTCACATAAGTATTCACCCCATTTTTCACTTAACTCATTGGGCTACCGTATGATTTCCCTGGTCCTATTCTTCACACAGCTTACAACTTTGCTTCCCCTATTTTTCCCGAGTCTCATGTACTTCCACAGAACGTCTTTCTATCTTCCCCAAAAGCCGATTCATGTCTTTCCACCTTCTCCTTCCTATCTTTTGCCATACTCTGGCAAACCAACTTAGCTGCTTCAGCAATATTAATCCACAGAAAATCTACCTTGCAACATCTCCAAACAGGCTTCCTTCTTTCTCTTAACTGCCTCTTCAAACTCACTATTCCACCAAGCATCACCTGTATTGTTACTCACTATTGTGGTGCCACAGACCTCTTCAGCAGCAGTGATAACAGTCCTTACAACATTCCCACTTCTTTTCTACATCCCTCTCACATGACTTCAGCTCCTTTAGTCATTCTCTGAGTTAAATTAGAATAATGCTGAACTTCAGGGAGCCCTTCAACCGTTATTCTTTCTATCCTAAGCCTCTTCCTATTCCTTTTCCTCCTACCAGCATTCAGTTTCACTCGTGACGCTACCAAGTAATGATCAGAGCCAACATCCGCACCTCTCATCACACGAGTGTCAACAACCAAGTGTTTCAGACGCTGATCGTAGACAACAAAATCTATTCTCAATGCGGAGTTCAATTAATCTTTCACCATTATCATTCACACAAGGATCATTAAAGTTACCCAGAACATTGTCAGAAATCGCATTTTGCACACCTACTCTAGCATTGAAATCCCCTGCTATGACTTTCTGTTTAGTAGCAAACTGGCTCAAAATAGCTTTTAGCCGATTCCAGAAATCTTCCTTCCTATCAGAAGGTTCCGATTCACAAGGAGCATACACTACAACAATTACTATTCTCTGAAGTTACACTTTCAAATGAATCCAAAGAATTCTCTCACTTATGCAACTATAGTGAATCAAGTTGTTCATCTTTTCACTTAAAATCACACCTACAGCAGCCTGACCTCTTACATTATCCAATACTCCAGACCATAACATTCACCATTCCATTCTCTTCTATCCAAATTTTCTTCTTTGTGGTTTCATTTACACACAGCACATCCAATCTATACTTATTCATCTCTTCAATCACCTCATTTATCTTGCCATTTATACCTCTAGTATTCCATGCACCAATCATACACTCACTCAGCCGAGATCTTTCTCATTTTCCGTTTACTGTGTCCAAATTGTTTCTGCGGTGGACCGACCTTTGCAAGTGTCGTAGGTTCACTGTATCTCACACTAGAGTCTGGGGTATGATTTCTTTGCGTCTTTTTAATTAGCAGACATGCCAACCTTCAAAATCTGAAACTATGGAGATTTTTACAGCTCATAAAATCACACAAGTGCTATTTTTTTACTGACATTTTCCAGACATACAAACAATTTTCCAGAAGTAGTAGTATTGACAGGTGAATATGAAACGGAGACTAAAGTGGTGCCGGCAACATAAAACGTGGGCTGCGGATCAATGGAAACATGTCTTGTTTTCCGATGAATCAAGTTTCTCACTCTTCCCCACCACAGGACGAGTTTACGGGTAGAGAACCCCCGCAGAAGCCTACAACCCAGAGTGCCTCCTTCCTACAGTGAAGCATGGGGGCAGACGCAAGGAACCCTTTTAGCGTAGTAAATCCAAACAGAAGTCATCGCTCTTTCCACTCTTATAAGTGAATCACGGAAAAATTCTCATTGGCCGCCGACGGGAATCGAACCCAGGGTCTTCCAGTTATTCGCCGGACATACTACCACTGCACCACAGCGGCCTCGAGTCCTCCAGACTCACATGCGACTTACTGCCGAACCACTTCGCAGTTTTCTTCTTGGGGCCCCGCAAAAGTTGATCCACTTAAAGTTCTGGAGAAAAAAAAATGTGCGAAAATTGACACCCCCTTCCCCTACTGAAATTTGTTTTCAGGTACGTTGATTCCACAAGATAATGAAAACGTAAAATGGCCCGCATGTTGTCTTTTACGAATAAAATAGCAGCCAACTGTTGTGTTTTTTTTTCCTTCTTTAGGTTAAGCCCAAAGCCGAAGACGACAAAAAGCATCGTACTAACATCACCTTTCATTACAAGGTGAGGCCAACTACAACTACTCCCTTTTGTCGTTAAGTGAATTCGCTGCAACTCAACTGCTTATCATAATTTAGAACACATGCAGCTATGTTCGGGAGACGGGTTGAAAGACTGAACTGCAAGGAGAAGGCAGGGCAGCTCCCAACTGTAAATCAATTACTGACCCTCCTGGTATTCTAGTGCCAGAGTGGGTGTGGGCTCTTTGCTGAAGGCGTCGTATGACAATCGGAATGGGAGAAAAAATTTTAAAGCTAATTTTTTCAGACATCTCTGACAATTGGTCAGAAGCCAGCATTCAGACCACTGCACCAGGGGATGGGGATTTCTTTTTGCCAATAGGAGAAGTACGAAACTGATAACTGTAATGCCACCTTACATCGGCGTAAAAAGAAAAATATTTCACGGGCGGTTTGAAATCATGATGGTTTATGGAATTTCAATCATCCTAATGGCCAATTATCAGTGAGAATCAGGAGAATTTGACATTCATCCAGAGGGATGGGAGGAAAGGCTGAAAATCCAGAGTCCCCTGCCTGTCATCTGTCACTTAACTCATTGGGCTCCCAAATCATTTCCCCAATCTCATTCTTCACACAACTTACAACTTTGTTTCCCCTATTTTTCCTGAGTCTCGTGTACTTCCAGAAGGACTTTCTATCTTTCCAAAAAGCCAGTTCATGCCTTTCCACTTTCTCCTTCCTATCTTTTGCCTTACTGTGGCGAACCAGCCTCACGCTTCCTACAGCGATATTCATCCACAGAGACTACCTTGCAACATCCCCACATAGGCTTCCTTCTTTTTCTGTACTGCCTCTTCAATCTCACTATTCCACCAAGCATCACCTCTATTGTTACCCACTATTGTGGTGCCACAGACCTCTTTAGCAGCAGTGACAACACAGTTCTTAAAACATTCCCACTTCTTTTCTACATTCCTCTCACCAGACTTCAGATCCTTCAGTCGTTCTCTGAGTAAGTCAGAATACCACTGATGATCTTCAAGGAGCCTATCAACCTTTATTCTTTCTATCCTGGGTCTCTTCCTATTCCTTTTCCTCCAACCAACATTAAGTTTCACTCGTGACACTACCAAGTAATGATCAGAACCAACATCCGCACCTCTGATCACACGGGTGTCAACAACTAAGTGTTTCAAATGCTGATCGTAGACGATAAAATCTATCACACTCTTTTGACCAAGAGTACGATTTTTTCAAGTATATGTGTGGATATACTTGTGGTTGAAAAATGTATTAGATACACACAATCCATTCTCAATGCAGAGTTCAATTAATCTTTCACCATTATCATTCACACAAGGATCATTAAACTTACCCAGAACATTGTCAGAAATTGCATTCTGCACACCTACTCTAGCATTGAAATCCCCTGCTATTATAACTTTTTCTTTAGCACCAAACTGGCTCAAAACAGCTTTTAGCTCATTCCAGAAATCTTTCTTCTTATCAGAAGGTTCCGAGTCACAAGGAGCATACACTACAACAATTACAATTCTCTGAAGTTTCACTTTCAAACGAATCCAGAGAATTCTCTCACTTATGCAACTATAGTGAATCAAGTTGTTCTTCATCTTTTCACTTAAGATTACACCTACACCAGCCTGTCCTCTCATATTATCCAATACTCCAGACCACACACTCACCGTGCCATTCACTTCTTCTACCCCAATTTCCTTCTTTTTGGTTTCACTTACACACAGCACATCCAGTCTATACTTATTCATCTCCTCAATCACCTCACTCATCTTGCCATTTATACCTCTAGTATTCCATACACCAATCTTACATTCACTCAGTCGAGATCGCTTTCTCATACGCCGTTTAGGAAGTCCAGGTCGATTCCGTGGTGGACGGTCCTCAAGTGTGGTAGGTCCACCATATCTCACACTTGAGTCATTCTTAATATTTCTTTTTGTCTTTTTAATCAGGTAAATACACCAGTGTGGGGGATTAGCCGACAGCTGACGGTTCCAGTTAGTTATTCAACTTAAGGATTCTGGAACAAATCCCAGTGAGTTGGGGTCTTTTTGTCAATGTCACACAGAACTAGCTGGCACAGGTCCTTGCTGCTGTTCTGTGGGCCCATAGAGCGCCCTGAGGAGGCAAACACATGACACATTGTTTATAGTGGATAGTGAAGATCAATCTCTTCCCTCCCATATTCTGTCACAACTTAACTCACTGGAAGATTACCTGAAATTCACCTTAGAGCTCCAAAATGAAAAAATAGCCTCAACTACCTGGATTTAAAACACTGACCTCAAAAGAAGGAATGATCTTAATACAGATCTACAAAAACACACTACACTAGAAAGGTAATAAACTACAGCTCATACCATCCAGGCTACATACAATCTAATCTGCAAGCCAGTTTCTGGCAAAAAATAAACTTCCCAGACTCTACAGAAGACCAGAAAGACCGACAGAAAAGAACGAACAAAATCTTATCAGAAAACAACTTCCCCTTCTTATTCAAAAAGAATATTTTTAGACAAAAATGAAACAATGGCAAGATAACTTATAATTGACCATCAAGATTATTTACCAGAAAGGATTTTTTGAAAATTTAAGACACTAGTGAAAAATATAAAATAGTATCCCGCCTTCCCCAGATTTGAAAACAAATTAAAGAAATTCCTTCCACATACACTTTGGCCAATTTCAAATATTAGAACTACTTTGTCTCTACAATTAGTTTCAAGTTCATATTCTATTGTTTACGTGGTTTTCAGGTTTTCCAAACTTCAAAAAAAATATAAAAAAAATTGCCAATTTCTACCCCTCAAAATCTTGATGTGGGCAAGGTGATAAAAGTTAGAAAACTGTTCCAATGAAACAACCAGTATGTGCAGATTTACACTTGAAAGTATCATTTTGCATATCTGACTTTCCATTTAAAAAAAATAAAAAATGTGTGGGGTGTTTCTGCTGAATTTTTGTGATTTAGAAACTAGTGTGTAAAAGTAATTATCTAAACTTATAAACAAGTAGAAAAAGTCTTTACATTAAACTAGGTTTTACAGAAAACACTTTGCAAATGTATTTCACAAACAAATCTACATGTTCTTTATGTGTTAAATCATTTGGAAAAGAGCAATCACATAAGAAGTGAATTTCATCCTACCATAGCATTTCTTGAGGGCTTGTGTTCTCCCTCTTTATTCAAAGGTAAAACATCCTGTTGGGCTATAGCCAGCCAGGGCTTAACAAATAAGTTCCAGACCTAGGAGCCAGGTGAAACCAAGTCAAATTTTAAAGAATAATGCATATATGCAATGTGTGGTGATGATGCTGGAACGAAAAGTGATAACGTATATTTGTTGTCAAATTTTCCTTTTTACTCAAACAGATTATTCCAAAATAAAGTTTTGATTTACTCCGTGACTTTTTTTCCCGTTCTTCCACCCAAATGCTGCTCACAAAAAATTAAAATTTTAGATTTTAATTTTATTAAAACACAATTTGTGGAAGTCAAATTTTGTACAAAATTACTTCATAGTACCATTTTTCCTTTGTATAATCTGCAGATGCTAAAATTCAGAAGAAAAAAATTCCTTCATGATATTTGTGGTGGCGTGCAATATATAGATCATGAAAGAAAAATCTAACGCATAAATCGTGGTGGCATATAATTCGTAAATCAAGAAATTCTGAAAAAAAAAAAAACGATTTTTAACTTTGTATAATCCTTGGCAGCATGTACACAGACTAGAAGAAAAAAGATAAGTCATATAATCTGCACCTGTCATGTTGATCTGCACCCTCCCTGATAGCAGACAGAAAAGCTGCGATAAAAAGAATGACTGACCAAGAAATACAAAGATTTGTAAGAAAGAAACAATCCTTATATTAAAAAACCAATGGTAATTTTTAAATATTTCTGTATAACAAACTAAAATCCCTGGCTTTTGCACAAAGCATGACAGCATCTCATTAGTTAGACTTAGAAATTCCATTGAAATTATGGCAGTTTGTAGTATTTGCCTTTTTTCTGGATGTTTCAACAGCCATAATTTTTGTCATATAATCCATGGATTATCTGCTAAAATAGTTTAAAACATTGGTTCAGCAGATTATATGCCAATTTTAAAAAAGTTTTGCAGCCCTTTGATTTTTAAAAATATCTGCAGGGTAATTGTGCAGGAGAAGGGTTATAATTGGAAAAGGAACTCCCTTGGAAATTTTTTTTTCTTAATTCAGGAGTTAGTACTGAGTGGAGAGGAGGGATGCCATAGGGAAAGACTGGGAAAGTGGTGGGGAGGGACAGCAGGGATCATTTTGTATTGTTGAGAAAGACAACTCTGACTGTTGTGCTGTCTTTGTCAACCAGTCAATGAAAATGTATGCACAGCACTTGCTGCATGAATCTAAACATACCTCTTTTCAAAGTTCCTTGTTTTGGATCTCGTATCCACTGTGTCTTCTTTTTACCTCATCCTACACTGTTTTGATCAATGTCTTTGCTGTTGATATTTTCCTTCATTGCTATCACAGACATTTTATAAGGCATGGGCATACCCGGCATTCGCTGGGGCCTTTATCAAACATCGTTTTGACTGAGTCGCCCAAGATATCTATGTTACGCCATTTTCCAACTCCGACTCACCCTGCACAGAGAGGCATGTTTTCTACACAGTCGAGTCACATTATCGTGACCATTTCCTACTTTTGACGTCACCAGTGTTCAGCCAATGAAAGAAAGCACGTGTCATGAACTGGCTTGGAGAGTATATAAAATGTGCTGTAGGCAATCTGACAACATATCCCTCATTGCTGTCATGGATAAAAGGAGCAATTTATCAGATTTGTAAAACGGGATGATTTTTTGGGGCCAAGGGTGACAGTACTTTTGAAACAGCACAGTTCGTGTGCTGCTGTGGCTAAAGTGTATACTGATTGGAGAAATGGCACCATTGCGAATAAGCGATGTGGAAACTACGGAGCACCACATGCCATTGATGTGAGATGAACATCGACTTCGAAGGTTCGTGAGGGTCGGTTTACATGCTACAGTCGAGCAACACACTGGCCGAATGAACTAGGGGGCTAAAGGAAGTATGTCTAAAATGACAGTTCAGCGAACCCTGCTGCTTATGGAGCACCGATGAAGATGGATGGTCACTGCACCTATGCTGATAAAGGTGCATTGGCGGAAAAGGCTTACATTTGCATGGCAATATCAGAATTAGACCTCCGCTGATTGGCAAAGAATTGCCTTCTCCCATGAGTCACATTTTCTGTTTCATCAAACGGATGGACGTTGGTGTATAAGGGGAGAAACATCAGAGGACAAACACTCTTTAGCCATTGCTGGAAGATCACAAGCTGGTGGGAGCAGCGTTATGGTCTGGGGAATGCTTTCGTGGCATTCTCGGGGTCCACTCATACCTGTGGAAGGCACTATGGACCAAATTCGTTATGAATCCGTCCTTGCAGACCACGTACACCCATACACGCTGATTGTCTTCCCTGGGGCGGATGAGATCTTTTAGCACAACAATGCAACGTGTCACACAGCTGGAAATGTCCGAGAGTGGTTGGAAGAGCATGATGAAGACCTCAAAGTACTTCCCTGGACCCCAATGGAGCCCCAGACTTAAACCCAATTGAGCATCTGTGGGACTACCTCAATCGTGTTGTTTGCTCTACGGATCCTCCACCACACACCCTCTAGCAGCTGTCAGATGCACTGCAGTCAGCATGGCTCCACATACCTCTGAACACCTCCCAGCCTGTCTTGCTGCTGTCCGTGCTGCACACAGCGGTTACGCCGGATATTAGCTGGTGGTCACAATTATGTGACTCGACCACGTATCTTCCTACTAAGATTTGCTGAATCTAAAAGAGTGGGTCAGAAATTAAATACAGAAAGGAAACAAACAAACAAAACACACTTGTAGTTTAAAGCAAATTTAAACAAAGTGCTGGAGTTTTTTGTAGGTCTACTGGAATCTCATTCCCATAAAAAAAAATAGATGCAACACCACCATGCTTATTGCCCCATTGGGTAGTTGTGGAAAATGAGCAAACTCATATGAGGTCAGCTGTAGCTCCAGCTGATTGAGGGGTGGCATTCCCGTTTACCCACGGCCCCAGCTGGCCATGTAACTTCATGCAAACGTCTGGCGACAGTTTTTCGGGAGATCCGCTTGGCAGTAGCAGCCATAAACTGATTTGCTACCTCACTAGCTGTGCTGCGCCGGTGTCTTTTTGTTGATAGCACTATGTACCGATCTTCTGCAGGTGTCATACTACGAACACGACCTCCCCCGTGAAGTTTGCTACACTCTCCATTTGTTTGAAATGATTTCCAAAGCCTTGAAACAACACTGTGGCTGACGTCGAACTCCCTGGCAACATCTGTTATTTTTCGCCCTTCTTCAATCTTGCCAATAATACGGCCAAGCGTAAAATCATCTAGGTGATGTCGGGAAGACATACTGAAAATTGCAAGTTCGTCAATTGATTCTTTCCCTTTCAACTTTGCGTTTGAACAACAACGGTCAATACGCGTCAAATCCTTTATCTCTCTTATCAGCGCTATGACGTCATGAACAAGTTTGGCAATCCAAAATTTGCATACGCACAACACGTCTTAGTGCATCCCGCACTTATGCTAATTTCCACATTTCCCTGCCTTCCATTTTACGGTTGCTATCGTTGCTATTTTCATCCGTCCTTAGCAATTGTCCGGCAGTGTAGTATATATCAATTACATATGGAAATATATTGCTAAAATACACTGCAAGATATTATCGTTGTACTTTTTTGAGATGAAAAGAAAAAGATATACCTAGCAATATTTTTAGGTTTTAGATGAAATTAACGGGGGCCATGAGCGAAATGCGACTGTATTTTTGCATTGGGTGACCAGCGATTTGACATCAGGGGCCAAACTGCGACTACATGTATTTTCTACTGCACTTTATTACGATTCTTTTTAAACTGAATGACTATTTTTGTTCGCAATTCTTAGTGGATTGCAAGAATTGCCCCCCCCCCCCCCCCCCGCTCAGTTTTTTAATTCATCTTCAAGATGCACTTAACATGTAAAACTGTGTATCAATCGTGCGGGCTTGTATTGCTGACTTCCCCTTCCACACAAGGAAGTTAAAGAAGCGACTTCAACAATGAGCAGGATCATCCCACAGTGATCATTGGACCATACATACCTAAATGATAAATCATGTTCCATGTTCCTTTCTTATATTGCTAAAAGCAATTCGCAAGCAGCATGCTGTGAGGTTTTATCAAATTCAAAATTTATAGCTTTGATGTGCGATTCTTCCACTGATGTATCCATGTGTGAATCAGAGATTATTTATGCTACTGCTGTTAATGGTGGTGGTGGTGGTCAAACAAACTTTGTGAAATTGCAACAGCTTGTGAGTGGAACTGCACTGAGTGTTGTTTCAGCGATTAATGAAGCCATGTCAGAAAGTCATATCCAGTGGAAAAATAAACTGGTAGCAGCTTGTTTTGATGGGGTAAGTGTAAATGTGGGTAAACACAATGGTGTTGCAGCACGTTTATCTACAGAGTCCCCTGCACACCGATTAGGATTAGTAATTTCTAACGCATTACACGATATTCCATTTGCTTTAAAATGTGAAAACCTCTTAAAATCTATCTATAAAATGTATCATAAGAGTCCAAAGCTTTTGAAAGAACTGAAGGAAGTTGAAGTATTTTCAGAACCAATATTAAAAAATACAGCTGTAATTAAAGTTAGATGGGTGGCATCCAAAAATGAAGCACTAAAGGCACTGTTAAACAACTTAGTCGTTACAGTTTACCAAATGGAAAGTTTCTGTTCAAATAGTGAAAATGAGAAAACTAAAATATCTAAGATGAAAGGCCTACTCAAAAGCTTAACAACTGTTCGCACGATTCGGTTCATGCACTTTCTGTTTGACATAACTACAACCTTAAAGAAGCTTTCAGTCTTTTCAAAAAGACCACATTTCACTAGAAATGGTGAAGGCGTGTTTTAATGAAAACCAAAGTTTTGCTAAAGGGTATGAAGGAAAAAAATGGAGAACAACTCTCAGCCTTCGAACAGTCCTATGATGAAACAAGCAACTCATTTAAGAGTATAGTGTTGCATAATGATGATCACCAATCACAGTTCCTTAAAGGCAAAATAGCCATCTGTGATAAATTTATTGAATATGTAGAGGAAAGATATAATGACATTACTATTAACCCAATTTTAAGTAATCAGCATATATTTGACCCAATAAGCTTACCAGTTCCAATGCTTAATGATGGTGAAACTGAAGATAACGAGGATTTGCTCATCCGATATGGTGTTAAAGAACTTGACATTATTTTAGCAAACACACCAGAATGTGTAAAAATTTCTGCTGATGAAACTAAAGAGGAGTACTTGCAATGGAAGTTGTGGGTGAAGGATAAAATTTCTCAAAAGTCTGAGATTCTGTCGTACAGACTGTTCATTAGACAGTCTTCTGATGAATTTAGGAACTTGTTGACTATCATTTCATTTTTATGTTGCATTCCATTTAGTACTGCTATTTGTGAACGTGGATTCAGCACAATGAACTTTATAAAGTCTGATTTGAGAAGCAAGATGAAAATTAGTACTATAAATGATTTGTTGACTGTTAAAATGTCTAGAATACCTTTAAAAGACTCTATTCCAGACCAAGCTATCAAAATATGGTGGGAGGATGTGAAAGCTGGGCAAAATCGCCGTCCAGAATTTTAGTTACTCTTCAATTAGGTATGCAGATATGCCAACCTTCAAAATCTAAAAATCAGGAGATTTTTACAGCTCATAAAATCACGAGTGCTATTTTTATCGACATTTTTCAGATGCAGGAGCAATTTTCCAGAAGTAGTATTATTGGTACATAGCATTTTTAATGTTTAAAAAGTTATTCTAAATGCAGACCATATGTTTATATGCAAAATAAAAAGCATAGTGAAAATAGTTGTCAACCAGATACAATTATTAACATTAATAAAAGATATGTACTTAATTTTTGATACATTATTTAATCATAATTAATCTTTATCCTTATTTAGTGAATGTACAGTAGCCAATTTAGCTCTCTAACAAAGATCTACAAAAGTTTCATTCAAAGCATTTTTATTGCTTTCTGGATTTACTGTCAGCAGTTTTTCCAGTGTTCGAATAGAGAGAGACAGAGGTATCTGTCAAAACAAATGTGGAATTGTCAAGCTTTCTTCTTGGTTGGAGGCTTAACAACCACAGTGAGCACCTCAGTGGGCTATAAGCAGTTGCCCATCCCTAATTTTGGGCCACTGGTTTCAGGGAAGGGAGAGAGCCAGTGCCAAAGACAAATACATCATACTTGCCAACTTTGGAAATGTGCATCAGCAAAACTTTTGCGGGAACGCCATTTACCGCAAAACAAAACATAATTATATTAATAAATATGCAGTAAAAATCTCTGCATATGCCACAATAACTGAACTTGTATTATCTGTGTTTAAAATAATAATTTAAAAAACCATAAAATAAAATCTGAATTTTGTTCAATGTTAGCCTTGCAAACCTGTAGTGTTTTAATACCAAACTAAAATTTTCATTTGCTGATATCTTTGTTTCCCTTCTCAATTCTTTATTATCGTTTTTTTTTAAATGCCCTTGGATGACAATTTTATCCATCATGAATGCATGACAGCTTTCACTATTTTCGACAAAAGATGAACAGTGTAACTTTGAAAATATAAATACTTTTGAACACAATGCAACAATTTTTACAATCAGCTTTGTCACTTTCATTTTCTGACACACACACCCCCATTTATCAAACTGAAATGCAAAACTTTGGGGGGGGGGGGATATTTAAGACTACATGATACAGTTCTGATCATCGTTGGAGAAAAAAAATTACATCTTCCCTCCATTTTCAAGTTGAAATACAAATATTTATGAAATAAAATAATATTTAACAACAATACTAGGCAGAGGAAACATCACATGAAAAATAAAAATTACGATTGCGGGAGAAATCTTCACTGCGTCTAACTTCTGTTTCCGAAAGACAAAACTTCCTCTTTCAAAAGTTTAGAAAGTTTCAGGCAGAAAACATCCTTTACCACTACTAATTGCCCCAAAATTTCTATTCAGTTATGCATCAATCTTGTGGATAACCAAAATTATGACGGAAAAGAAAAAATTCCTCGAAGCCGTCGGTCGCACTCTCATGCATGCTAAAGATTACAGCGAAATTGTTTCGCCCTCGAATTTCCGTTTCTGGAAATTTTCCCACCATTTTCAAACTAAAATACAAATATTTACGGATTAAAATATATATAACAACAATACTGGACAGAGGCAACATCACAGGAAAACGAAATTACGATTACGGAAATTGTTTTTATTTCGTTTACTTCCGTCTCTGAAAGACGAAATACCGTCCCGATGCGTATTTTACGAATTGGTAAAATTCTTCGATGAGTAGTTTTACACTTCGAGAAAAATTCACGATGCATATTTTTACACGTCGAGAAAAATTCTTGATGCGTATTTTTACGTGGCACGAAAAATTCTAGATGCGTATTTTTACACGTTGGTAAAATTTTGACGCGCACTAGATGCGTAATTAGATTACTTATTTTGGAGAACTCTGGTCGGCACGTCATTTGAGCACCCCCATTACAATGCCTATCTAAGTGGATGTTGCAGAGGATTGAAATATTTCGATTGAGCAGTCAAAATATTAAAAAATCCGTAAAAAAAGACTTCTATCTGTAAATCAGTAACATTAAGCAGAAATCCGTAAAATTTGGCAATTATGCAACATCCATGCCTCACTGCAATTCGAACCCGGACCCATCTCGGACAATTTGTCGGAAGCCAGCGCTTAGTTTCACAACTTTATTATGCAGCAAAGACAATAACAGCTAATATGTAAAGAAGAAACAAATTACATAAAATATGACATAAAATAAAACATTAAAAACCGCAAAAGTGATGTAAAAGCAAAAGGAAAAATCTCCCACAAAAAGTAAGTAAAAGGAATGAGGAAAAAAAAAACAAATTCACAAACTAAGTGTACACAAAATGCTACAATAGAAGATAAAACAATTAAAGCTGACAATAACAGATTCGCAATTAGAGATGAACAAAGGAGCACATTAATCTACAAAATGTGACGAAAAAGGGAAAAGAGACAAACATGGTGCAAAACAAGAAATAAAAATCTCCACAGTAAAGCAAAACTGAAAAGCACTCCGCAAAACTCAAGAAAACATAAACAGAGCTGGCAGCTAAGAGCAGGGAGACGTGAAAAGATAAGTAGGTCACAGCTGGCGCGCGAGTGTTTTAGTAACCAACATAAAACACCACTGCGCCACCCCCGGTGGCTTTCTTTTTACAGATATGAGGAGAGGAAAAGTGCAATACTGATGACTGTAAATGCCGTCTTACATCGATGCAGAAAGAAAAAGATTTCACAAGCTGTTCGAAATCTTTTTCTTCTGCGTTGATCATTTCAACCATCGTAACAGCTAATTATTGGCGAAAATCGGGAGAATTTTACATTTATCCAGAGGGCAGGAGGAATGGCTGAAAATCCGGAGTCTCCCGCCTAAATCCGTAGAGTTGGCACGTCTGGGTATGTAAAAAAAAATAATTTTTGGCTTCTAAATATTTAGCTGCACGGGCCATTTAGCACATGGCAATTTTTTTTAGTTTCGAACCCTGGATACGATCATATCATATAAGCAGGGGAGGCTTGTACCACGATGTGCCAGGGGCCTCAGAGGTTTTTAAAGCATCCTTGATTGTTATTTATGTCCATGAAAAGGAAAACATTCCAGTTACACTGCAGAATTTAAACTGAAAGTGGAGGCACAGCTGAGGATAGGACTGCCACTGTGTCACGGTTTTCAAAAGAAAACAATTGCACAGTGAGATGTAGAAAAGTCACTATGCTGTGGTCTAAAATGCAAACAAATCAGTCAGTAAATTCTGCCAGAGAATTCATGGCCCTATTTTTTACTGACCCACGTATAAGTCAATCCCCCAACTTTGAAAGCAGAGGATTTTTTTCCAAAAACCTTCTACTTATACACAAGTACATACAGTATGTGTATGACTTGTTCTGTATCAGCATTTTGTCACACTAGCAAGGGGTAATGCAGTACTCTGGAGCTGCATCGCCATGATTAAATTTTGTGCTCTATGGATGCCATGCCACTGAGCTTTATTTGTCCAGAAATAAAAATATATAAAAATAAAAAAAGCACCTAAAATGAATATATTTAATAAGATTTTTTTTCTTTTTCTTATTTTTTGGAGCCTCTGTATCATTATGTGACCGAAACTTCCGTCATAAATTCCACTTCCAGATCAACATCTGTAATGTGGGGATCACACGTCAATTTTTTTTTTTTCCAGAATGTCATGGTGAGCAAGTTATATAGAGGAAAAAAATGGTTTGAATTTCACAGTTTGCGGATTAAACGCTGGTGCAGATAATAGAGAATGAAAACTATATAAGTAATATGATTAGTGCAGCAAAACTAATGAATGCGATTCACAAAATGATTACATGCTGTGGAATAACTCTGCAGGATTTTCACAGCATGTAGACTTTTGCAAGCGCAAATAGTTCAGCCTTCGTTGCATTATATTTTTTGTCAGAATGCTCCTAATTTAAAATACATATATATATATATATATATTCAATCTCTTCGTCATCCTCTATCTCCATGGTGCATTACATTTTTTCTGTTGCTGCATTTTTGGTACTTTTCCAGTAATACTTCCTAACCTGACAATTACAATGCAGATATTTTAACACCGAAGAATTTTTTTTTCTTTTTTCTCCATTACTGAAGAAACATTTTTTTCTCCATTACCGTAGAAATATTAATTTTTTTCTCCGTTACCAGTGTATTATTCACAGAACGAAAATTTATAGCTTTATACAGATAATCAATGAATTATATGACAGAAATTATGGTATTTACAGCAACCTTCCGAAAGTGGCCCACTCCGATAGATGGCGCCACGGTAGCACTTCACCTCTCCTCTCTTCTAGGGATTTCACATGAAATGCGTTATAGTTACTTACATCACTTTGTTATCAGGCAGTTCTTCCCTGGCAGATAAAACTTTTCTTGCTTTTATTCTGCTAGCTAGACAGTTCATATTCATGAGGAAAACTTAATCTTCCGTCATAATAAATATTTCACACATATGCCACAATGTACATTCATAAAGGTCCTTTTAAGGGCCACCTTTCATCCATATTATTCACTTCCTTTGCCAATTTCACAACGTAATGCTACGCTTCATGATGTAGTGATAACGTTTCGCCATCTATCGTCGCTTCCGAAAACTATTTCTGGACCACATTCGGAAGGTTTACCCAAATTACTAAATCTGAAGGGGATCAGGTGCCACTGTGTTTCTCAGGCACCTGGGCAACCTGGCTCCCAGGATTTGTTGAGCTCTCTCTGGCTATAGCTATGGGAGGAATGTGTCATGTTACACTTGAATTTGGTCAAATCTGTGTATGTTCTCTCTGTTGCATGTTTGTTTTTGTTGTTCCCACTACTCCCATAAATGATGTATCTTTTGTTGAATGACAGTTCAGAATGAGGGAACCTGCATAGATTTCTCTCATCTGTTCATTCAGTTAGTGTAAAACTGTAGTTTTAAAAAAAATGTGTTGTCATAGCAATTTATTTCTTCAAATCAAAGAACAATTCTTGACTTAAAGATAACTAAAAAAGAATTATAAATTCGTTGTTTACATTTTAAGAGAATAATTTGCTGATTTTTTGAGCATAATCCGTTCTCTAATGATAATTGTGGAACAGAGCGAATAATAGGAAATCAGCGTTAATAATCTCTATCAATATTTATCAACTGAGTATGGTTTCTTTTAGTGTTTTAGGATAAAATGTATGGAGATGCGTAGTTATATCAGTTTAAACTAAATCAAACTTTTAAATACAAAAATTCAGGACTCTGTAAATTTAACGATTCGAATAGTTTTGATTTCTGCACAATCCAAAAGATGTCGCCATGTTAGTTCTCTTGGCAAAAAAGCGATGGGTTGTAGATATAAATGTTCGTATCCCCCCCCCCCTGCCCCCAGTAGTCATATTCTTTTTTTTTTTTAGTTTTGCTCGTTCGTTTGATAATTACGGCATGTAACAAACTTTAAACTTTAATCTGAAGAAATCGATATAAATAGTTAGTCCAGACGGCAACTGGAAGTTTGTACTATTATGTAACAAAAAATAAATGCTCCTTACTTTTTCTCTTTGAAGTTCTTCTCTTGTAACTTCCTTGATGAAAATCACTTCGTCCTCACTATCTTGAGACATTTCCCACTTAAGTTAACACAAACTTATTTTGTTTCACCTATACACCACTGGTTTCTAAACCACCATTACTTATTCGCTTGCCTTCGTAAGTGTTGCCAGATGATCAAAGCTAAAAATCAGTACAGAAAACCAAGACCAGTTTTTTTAGATATGTTATTACCACAGATATCATATAATAGACTAGATTGGCCGAGAAACTGCTGACGCATGTAAAGCATGGCGCCATTATCAACGGGTCAGGCAGCAACGATTCACGGCATTTCCATCACTGAGAAACACAGCAGCGTTGCGACTCATACAAACAGAAAATTTCATTCCTTAGTGATATGCTTAAAAACTACTTTCATTTACTGTAGAAATAATAATTTTCAGATATAAATAATATTCTGAATAGTTAAAAAAAATGAGAAGAATTATTACTCAGTACTGTTTGAGAGCAACGATCTAACAGCAAAACATTCACAGAAAACTGCTTACTCGCGATACGTCGTGCCATCAGTCAAATGATGGCACGACGGGAAGGGTGCCTTCATGAATACTTTTGGAAGCTTCAATGATATAAATTTTCAAACTTATTGTAATGTTAATAAACACTTCGCGTGTTCGCTTTTGCCCCATACGGATTTACACTACGTCGCTAAAAATAAATAACAGGTACTTACTTTTTTCCAGTCTCCTGTAGTAGCATAAAAACAGAACAACTTCCAGTTTGTCTAGATTACACAATTTATTTGCCGCAGAAGTTCATTTAAAACGTTCTATACCTACACAATTTCAACAGAAATATGCTCTTCATAGATATATTTGAAATCTATTAGTAAAACGAATAGAGCACATTGCTGATGCTTTTCACTTGGGTGAAGAAGCATATACCATGAAAGATGACCTTTCTGAGCAAATTGTTTTGAGCATCCATCAAATCCTGAAGTTTTTCACCTGTGTGAAGAAGCATATGGGTTGAAAGACCACTTTTATGGGCAAATTGTATTGAGCATTCATCGTGATGGAAAGATGTTTTACTTGTGTGAAGTGGCATGTCTTGCATTTAATAAAATAACTGTCAATATTTTGTTCGAACTATTGCAATATTCATTACAAGAGGTTTAACGACCACCGTGAGCAACTCAATGGGCTATAAGCAGTCGCCCGTCCCTAATTTAGGGTCACTGGTTAAGGGAAGGGAGAGAGCCAGTGCCGTAAGACAAACCGGGATTCGAACCCGGACCATTTACGGACGAACGATCAAAGTCCAGCGCCTTAGACCACTGCGCCACCGGGGCGGCACTCTCTGGTTGAAAAGATACTATTGTCAACAGATAAATGTGAGTGTGGTACCTTCGTGTTGTGCTTTTGGTTGCATCAATCGTAATATAAATGAATAATTTTCATAGGTATGTAAAAGACATAAAGCTGCTGTCATTAAAATGAAAATCAAATGTTGTGTAATATATTTATAAATATTTAGACAGCTCATTACGACTTCTTTTCAAAAGAACTTCAACATATAAATGGGTGATTTTAAAGTCTTCGAAATCGTACACTTTCAGAACTTATGTAAACTGTTAATAGTTTCATTTCTTAATTTAGTTGTCTGAAACCAAACCAGACACATTAAATTGAAGTCAAATGTATACATCAGTTGCATATTGAAAGTTACAACACATCAATTATTTTATTTCTAGGATGTGCTACCAGGAGGGAAAACATTTAAAATTGCACTTAGTTTTACATGTTTTTGAGCAATACTTAATATAGAAAGCTTATGAACTTGCATTTTCTTTCTGAATAATTTTGATGTCCATCTGCTTTTCTGACTTCTTTTAAGTTGTGTCCAGCCCACTGAAATATATATTTCTTAATATTCACTACACTTTTAACCGAATTGTTCATGTTACCTAAAATGCTAGTCATTTCTGAAACTTACTCTTTCAATTTTTAGTTACAGTCATGCATCAGTTTTTTTAAAGCACTAGGCGGGGCAGGTTGCATGACATGCGTGTTGGCATTTAATCCCAAAACCATATTTTTTGCTGTACTTGGGGCTATATATAAATAAAGTCACTGTAGTAAACACTGGTATTAAACTTGCTAATGTCACAACATTAGCACAGTTTTTAAACACGTCACGACATTAAAAAAAAATAATTATGAGAGAATGTGCAACTATTAAATTACACCATGCAGCTAAACAAGCTACACAGAAAATGATATGAATGAATATACGCTCAAACCTAACAAAACTTATATTGCACAAAAATCAGTAAATGTAGGCATGATAGACATGTTGATTTATGTGAGATTTTTTGTTTTGTAAATGCTTCCTCCCCTATACGAGTATGTATATCATCATCAACCATTACCAGTCCACTGCTGGATGAAGCTCTCTCCAAGTTTCTTCCACAATTATCAGTCGTAAGCTAATCTCATCCATGTTACTTAAGCAAGTTTTCAAATTTCATCCAACCAACTCCCACACGGTCTTCTGCTTGGACTTTTTCTGTCCCTTGGTATCCAGTCTAATGTTTCAGTTGTCCAATGGTGGTAAGTTCTAGAAATGTGTCCCATCCATTGTCACTTTATAGACTTTACTTTGATCTTGATGTTTTGGATTCATGAGTTCCTGTTCCTGGTTATGCCAAGCATTCAGCTCTTCGTGTTTCCATGAGTTGTTCACAGCATCTGTATGGCCTTTTTAGTTAAGGTCCATATGTCACTAGTCCACAAGTAAGAACTGGAAGGGTGCATTTATTAAACATTCTTCTTTTAAGACATAATGGGAAAATTGTTGTGTACTGTACTTAATCTTTTTTTTTTTTTAATGTGAAGAAAAACTTCAGGGAAAAGTCAGTTTGACAAATTTCGGATTTTTTTTTACTAATTAGCAGGAGCACATTTTTTTTATTGGAAGTTTAACGACCACCGTGAGCAACTCAATGGGCTATAAGCAGTCGCCCGTCCCTAATTTAGGGTCACTGGTTCCAGGGAAGGGAGAGAGCCAGTGCCGTAAGACAAACACAACATCCATGCCTGACCGGGATTCGAACCCGGACTCCTTACGCACGAATGATCAGAGGCCAGCGCCTTAGACCACTGCGCCACCGGGGCGGCCAGGAGCACATTCATGGAATAACATATATAGTACTGGTGCATACTGATTCAGAGCATATTGATATGGAACAGATAAATGCAAATTCTGTATTTGAAATATTGTACGGTATGAAAGTGAAGATTTGTAGTAAATTAATACATTCATGCTTAACTTCTTTAATAACTGATATATAGGTTGGTTTTGTATGGAGTGCACATACTGTTAAAAATCATAGTTTAGTATGATTTTCAGGATACATTACCTTTAGTATATTTATATTTAATAGTGTTTCAGTTATATTTTAGACAAACTTGAAAAAACAACAATATTTCATTAGATCTTAGGATCAGTTCTTTTTCCCCTCTCAAGGTTCACCTGCTTTAAATTAACGTGGAACACATTTAAACTGTGTATCATGTGTATTATTACTATTATTTGTTTGTGTGATAAAATTTTATTTGTTGGCACTGGTAAATGTAGACGAGGTATAATATATATAATATATTGGTATAATATATTTTTTTTAATGCAATACCACAATGGGGGAATATACAGAATAAATTACGCTCAAAACACATGAGCTGCACCATTATTAATGGTAAAACCAATGCAAAATTATTAAAAAAAACTGGTCATTGCTTAAAGGATTATATATATTATCTGTCCATTCTGGTCATTGCTTTAAGGATTATATATATTATCTGTCCATTCTGGTATAATTTTGTCCATAATAATGAAAATTCATGATAGTAAAAAAAACTGTTGCTGTTTTAAATTAATGTCTTTTTATAGAAACACATAAATCCAGGGACGCTGCATTAATGTGATAAATCTTTGACTAATAGTAAAATTTCAAAAATATATTCTTTGAGAAATTCATCATTGTAATCTAGGGGCTTTACATTGTCATTAAAAACTGCAATTTCCTAATGAGGCTCGTGAGTTCTTTTGCATGCGTTTTTTTTTTCTTTGGAACAACAATTCGCTACACACTATGTTAAAACCAATGGGTCTTTCCGTGGATTCTAAGCTGCCACATTTGTGGGAAGACTACAGCAACATGACCTGAGAATACTGGTTCTTTGTATACTCGGAGGGTGTTAACAATGAGCAATAGTCTTCGTAGAAATCGATTTATCCACAGGTGGCGGGAGAAATTCCTTAACAAAATAGTCACCAGTAATGCTCACTTACTGCAATGACTTCTTTGCTAATGCTGTCAATACCGTCATAGCAAGCTGTATTAAATTTTAGAAAATCACTGTTGGTCATCAAAAACATTCAAATGTTAAGTGAACTAACAGTGAACTTAATGTCAAAATGGCCTATCATTAATTTATTATTGTACATTTTATTGATTATTTTATTTAGTGGTTGTGAAATATGCAGAAGGATATATTGCTGTTCATGTGAAAATAATATGGTTGGCAAGGTTTTATGGTTTAACAGTATTAATATTCTGTCATTGTATTTTAATTGTTGAATTAACAGAAAGTGCTGTTACAACTGTATGTAATTATAATAGGAGTTAGTTGGGCAAAGAATGTCCTTAATGCTATCTTGAATGATATTTGTAAAGATTTACCTAGGAGACAATTATATTGAATCGAACACTTACAGCTTCAATAGTTTGACCAAACTATTGAACATACTTTTGCAAAATAATTATTATTATTGGGTTTTCTTGTAAAGGGTAATTCTGGCTATGTTATTGTAGTTGAACTGTGGTGGAATTTAATGTTATGTTTTTTGGATATATAATAACTATATCCTGTATGAGTACATATGCTCATTACGCGTTGTGCGTCCACTCTGGAGTGATATGTATAATTTTTTTTACATTAGGAGCTGTGTTTTGGATTTTTTTTTTTTTTTTTTTTGTGAAAACGTGGAGTTTATATTTATGTCACATATGTATACACCAAAGTGTTGAATCGTTTTTTTAAAGCTGTTTTCCTTATTTATACTTATTATTTATTGTAAGTATAGCAGTGGACATAAACAGATTTGATTCTATGTTCGTAGATACTGAATGAAATTTTAAACGTAATGAAAAATAAGTGACCTGCTATGACACATATGCATATTTTGTGTTATAAGGTAATATCTTCGAAAGCTGATGTAATGTGAGCATAAGAATGACCTTTGTATGGAGAATATATGTGCATGCATGTTTATTTTTTGTTTTGTATTTCTTTATTTCCCCCTTATTCTGGTTGAATAAAGTTTGAATGATTTAAAACAGCAGCGAGATTTCAAAAATATGACCTCTTAATAACGACCCTTCACTTACTGTAAAATTTGAAGTAAGGAAATGTACTCGACTTCAAAAACTTAAATTCGTGAGATTACTGAAAATATTAAATTATCTGAACATATCAGGCAAGTAATTTTATTATTTCTGCACCTAACCTTCTGTGAAAAAATTGCATTCCGATTTTTGTTTCGTAACGTCTCCGAGTTTAGATTCCCGAAATGCTGGTTTCTTCTTTCTTTTTTTCCCTTTTTAGAAATTAAGAATTTTTTTTTATTTACACAGTTGATTAAACAGTACGGTTGTATAATTGATAATTATTAAATCCCTCATTTTATCTGTCTAAACGCCTCGTAGCTTCAGTGGTTTCCGTAGCTTCAAAGCAGCTTTTTGCCCGCGAGCGGTGACTTATGGCGGCCAATGCTGCATGAATAGGAGTGGTGTCCCCGTCTAATATAAGCTCGATGGGGAGATGCTAAGTTCATTAGGGCCGCGGGTGGCCTAGTGGTCAGCGTTCGTGACTGCCATGGAGATAACCTCAGGTTCGATCCTGGGCAGGTACGAACGTTAGAATACCCGCTGTGCATCGGATGGGCTCGTTAAGCCGTCGGACCCCGCAAACTGGCCCCCCAGTAATAAATAAGGGTGTCTTTCTCCCCCTTTCTACTTCGCTTCCGTGTCACTTTCCTATCGGGCACTCTAGCCTAAATCTCATAGCTTCCTATTTCTAAGGGTTGTTTAAGACCTGGGATCAGACACTACCTTCCTAAAATCCTCTACATATGATCTGATCTGATCTGATCTGCTAAGTTCACACGGCTTGGATACCATGATGACGTTACAGATTTAGTCTTGCGCCTGTGCAACAAAAGATATCGAAAAACGATATACAACCATTCGATAAGGTCTTTATCAGATGATGCAACGTGGAACGGGACTCACATTAGTGATTTCGGAGATTCTCCGAGGGTTATGGAGGTTTCTTTAGTGTGCAACGTACCCTGCACGATATGAGCTTTGGGGGCCGACGCCCAACTCGAGTCCCGTTAATAGGTGCACGACACAGAGCTATGCGCCTCGCTTGGGCTCGGCAACACCGCCACTGGATACTTGATGATTGGGAACGAGTAGCCTGGTCTGACAAGTCGCGTTTCCAAATGTATCAGGCAGATGGAAGTATTCGTGTGTGGCGCAAACCCCATGAAGCCATGGATCCCGCCTGTCAACAGGGAACTGTACCGGCTGGTGGTGGTAGGGGGGGGTCCGTAATGGTATGGGGTGTGTTTAGCTGGATTTCACGGGGACCCCTGGTACGTCTACAAACGTCTGTGACCGGCCAACGCTATGTGCGCATCCTTTATGACGAGGTACACCCGTTCATGTCGTGCATTCATGCTGTTGTGTTGGGCCTGTTCCAACAGAACAATGCACCTCCACACAAATGTCGGGACGCCACATTATGTTTAGAGGAGCATTCATCTGAGTTAGGGGTTTTGACATTCCCACCCAAGTCCCCAGATCTGAATGTGATAGAACATATTTGGGATGCCATGCAACGCGCTATCCAACACAGGAATCCGAGACCTCGGAATACACCCGAATTGTGGAACGCTCGGCAAGAAGTATGGTGTGCATTGCCTACAGCATATTTCCAGAAGCTATTGGAGTCCATGCCCCATCGTATTTCTTCAGTCCTGCGCTCCTGTGGGGGACCTACCAAGTATTAGACTGGCGTACCAGTTTTTCTGGCACTTCAGTATATATATATATATATATATATATATATATACTAAAGAGCAAAGCCGAAAACATAAGAAAAACTTTAGAATTTAAAACGAAAGTTGCAAAATAACCTGAAGATCAAAACGCGCAACGCAGCAGTTATGAAAATTCAGAATTCACATTCTATTAAGAAGAGACTGAAGCAAAGGGAAATGGGTGCCACATGACCTGAGCCAGAGGAACAAGGATGAGCGTGTTATAAAGTGTTTGAATCTGTTGAATAAACAACACAGAAAGTCTTTCCAATGGAAAATCGTTTTTTATGGGTGATGAAAAGTGGATATGGTACGACAATCCCAAACACAAAAAAACACTGAGTCGACACCGGTGAAGCAACGACTTCGACACCGAAACACAATATTCACTCCAAGAAATTTCTGCTGTGCATCTGGTGGGATATGAAGGGTGTGCTCTATTATGAACTATTGGAACAGAGTCAAACTGTTACTACTGATCGCTACAAGCACAAATTCCTGCGAATGAACCAGGAAATCTGTGGTGGAAAACATCAATTCACAGGCAAATGATTACGTGCCGTGAAATTACTGCATGACAGCGCTAGGCCGCATGTCGCGAAATCGGTCAAAGAAACGTTATTGACGCTTGGCTGCGAAGTTTTGGAGCACCCGGCGTATAGTCCCGACATAGCCCCTTCAGACTAGGGATGGGCAAAAACCTCGATGTTTTTGAGCATCGATGTTTTGCTACCGATGATCGATGTTTTAACCTCGATGTTGCAGAAGCCGATACATCGAAAAAACATCGAGTTTTCGCGACCGATGTTTGGAACTGGAAGAGACTATCTTCTACGAAAAGTAAATACATTTCTTTTTGTTACATTCATAACTATACAGAGGAAAGAAATATCACCTTCCTATTGGTTTTTTTACTTGATTCTTTGGCGAAAACCGAGATCTTTTCCTCGAAGGCAAGGGAGCCGATGCATCGAAAAAACATCGAGGTTTCCACCGATACATCGAAAAAACATCGAGGCTTTTAAGAAATATTATTAGTTACTTGGGGTTGAATTGGTGAATAATCACCATTATATTGAACAGAGATTTTACCCAACGATATGCCCATTCGCTGCTACAGATCAAAAAGTATGAAATCTTCCGCTTGTTAGCAAGACATCGTGGTTTACACCGATACATCGAAAAAACATCGAGGTTTCTACCGATACATCGGCGTTTTAACAAATATTACGTTACTAGATGTTGCATTGTTGAGTATCACCCTTTACATTGAACGGAGATTTTACAAATAGATCGCCCATTCATTGCTGCAGATGGAAAAGTACGAATTCTTCAGTTTATTAGCAAAACATCGAGGTTTTCACGATGCATCGAAGAAACATCGAGGTTTTCACGATGCATCGAGCGTTTTAACAAATATTGTGTTAATGGCTGTTGATCACTTGTAACGTACCAGGAGATGTGACGTACCTGCCAGAAGGACGCACACGACATAAAGGCAAATAGGAATCAGAATAAAATGTCCGCGTAGCTCAATTGGTAGAGTGACTTATTCCGGAATGAGGGGATCCGTGTTCGAATCCTGGCGCGGATAAAAATGACGGAGAAATATACTTCGTTATACACTGTTATATTAAAGAGAGATTTTACAAATCGTGTGCCCATTAACTGGTGCAGGATGGGAAAAATGCGAGTTTTTCAGTTTATTAGCAAAACATCGAGGTTTACACCGATGCATCGAACAAAAATAGAGGTTTCTACTAATGCTTCGAGCATTTTAATATATATTATTAGTTATTCGATACTATTGGTGAGTAATCACTGTTATATTAAACAGAGATTTTGTATATCTATTGCGTATTTACTGCTGCAGATTGAAAACAACGAAATTGTCAGCTTATTAGCAAAAACATCGAGGTTTTCACCGATACATCGAAAATTTCCACCGATACTATCGATGCATCGATGTTTTAGGAATGAGTAACCACCGATGTGCCCATCCCTACTTCAGAGTATCATTTGTTCCGATCGAGGCAACATGTTTTGTCTGCTGTACGGTTCCGGACATGTGACGAAGTGCAAAAATTGGTCGACGACTTCAACGCGTCACACGACGAAGTATTCTTCATGGCTGGGATACGTCAGCTGCCAGACCGATGGCGGAAGGTGATAGATAATGACGGCGCATATTTGGAATCGTAAAGGCATTGTTGTTTTCTCTCAAATTACAAGTTGACACACACACACACACACACGGTCAGTCACATTATTGTGACCACCAGCTAATATCCAGAGTAACCGCCGTGTGCAGCGCGGACATCAGCTAGACGGGCTGGGAGTAACTCAGTAAGGTGCTGGAAGGTGTTCACAGGTATGTGCAGCCATGCTGACTGCAGTGCATTTGACAGCTGCTGGAGGGTGCGTGGTGGAGGATCCATAGAGTGAACAACACGATCGAAGTGGTCCCACAGATGCTCAATTGGGTTTAAGTCTGAGAAATTAGAGGGCCAGGGAACTACTTTGAAGTCTTCATCGTACTCTTCAAACCACTATCGGGCATTTCTAGTTGTGTGACACGTCGCACTGTCGTGCTGAAAACTCCCATTCGTCCCAGGGAAGACAATCAGCATGCATGGGTGTACGTGGTCTGCAAGGATGGATTCATAACGAATTCGGTCCATAGTGACTTCCACAGGTATGAGTGGACCCCGAGAATGCCACGAAAACACTCCCCAGACATAATGCTGCCCCCACAAGCTTGTGTTCTTCCAGCAATGGCTAAAGAGTGTCTGATCTCCGATGTTTCTCGCCTTATACGCCAACGTCCATCCGTTCGATGAAGTAGAAAACGTGACTTATCGAAGAAGCCAATCCTTTGCCAATCAGCGGGGGTTCAAATCCGATACTGCCGTGCAAATGTTAGCCTTTTCTGCCGATGCACCTTCGTTAGCATTGGTGCAGTGACCATCCGTCTGCATCGGAGCCCCATGCACAGCAGGGTTAGCTGAACTGTCGTTTTAGACACTTCCGGTAGCCCCCTGGTTTATTTAGCCAGTGAGTTGCTCCACTGTAGAGTGTCGATCGGCCCTCACGCACCTTCGAAGCCGACGTTCACCTTTCGCACCAATGGCATGTCGTGCTCCGCAGTTCCCACGTCGCTTATTCACAATGGTGCCATTCTCCAATCACGATACACTTTAACCACGGCAGCATGCGAATAGTTCACAAACTGCGCTGTTTCAGAAATACTGCCTCCCTTAGCCCGAAAGCCGATAATCATCCTTTTTTGCAAATCTGATAAATCGCTCCTTTTATCCATGACAGCAACGAGTGATATGTTTTCAGATTGCCTATAGCACACCTTATATACCCTCCAAGCCAGCTCACGGCACGTTCTTTCTTTCATTGGCTACGCGCTGTTGACATCAAAAGCAGATGTTTCACAATAATGTGACTCGTCTATGTATGTGCTTATACACAGTCAAGTCACATTATTGTGACCGCCTTCTTTTTTGATGTCAACAGCGCGTAGACAATGAAAGAAGGCACGTGTCTTGAGCTGGCTTGGTGGGTATATAAGGTGTGTTGGAGGCAATTTGAAAACATATCACTCGTTGCTGTCGTGGATAAAAGGAGCGATTTATCAGATTTGCAAAGAGGGATGATTATCGACTTTTGGGCCAAGGGTGGAAATATTTCTAAAACAGCGCTGTTTGTGAACTGTTCGCGTGCTGCTGTGGTTAAAGTGTATCGTGATTGGAGAAATGGCACCATTGCGAATAAGTGATGTGGAAACTGCGGAGCACCACATGCCATTCATGTGAGAGGTGAACGTAGGCTTCAAAGGTGCGTGAGGGCCGATCGACACGCTACAGTCGAGCAACTAACTGGCCGAATGAACCAGGGGGAATGAACCAATTCAGCGGATCCTGTTGCGTATGGGGCTCTGATGTAAACGGATGGTCACTGCACCTATGCTAACGAAGGTGCATCGACAGAAAAGACTTACATTTGCACGACAGTTTCGGAATTGTACCTCCGCTGATCGGCAAAGAATTGCCTTCTTCGATGAGTCACGTTTTCTGCTTCATCGAACCGATGGACGTTGGCGTATAAGGCGAGAAACATCAGAAAACACTCTTCAACCACTGCTGGAAGAACACAAGCTGGTGGGCGCAGAGCTATGGTCTGGGGAATGTTTCCATGGCATTCCCTGGGTCCACTCATACCTGTGGAAGTCACTATGGACCGAATGGTGTATGAATCCATCCTTGCAGACCACATACACCCATACACCCATACATGCTGATTGTCTTCCCTGGAGTGGATGGGATCTTCCAGAACGACAATGCGACGTGTCACACAGCTAGAAATGTCCGAGAGTGGTTGGAAGAGCACGATGAAGACTTCAAAGTACTGCCGTGCCCCCTAATTCCCCAGACGTAAACCCAATTGAGCATCTGTGGGACCACCTTGATCGTGTTGTTCGCTCTAAGGATCCTCCACCACGCACTCTCCAGCCGCTGTCCGATGCACTGCAGACAGCATGGCTCCACATAGCTGTGGACACCTTCCAGCACCTTATTGAATCACTCCCAGCCCGTCTAGCTGCTGTCAGCGCTGCACACTGCGGTTACTCCGGATATTAGCTGGTGGTCACAATAATGTGACTACCGCGCGCGTATGTGTGTGTGTGTGAAAGCTGATGCTCACAAAGTGTCATGGGGCTCTGTAAAATATGCATACGAACGCGGTGTGACGTTTTTTTAATTGGAGGTTTAACGACCACCATGAGCAACTCACTGGGCTATAAGCATTCGCCCGTTTCTAATTCAGGGCCACTGGTTCCAGGGAAGGGAGAGATCCAGCGCCATAAGACTGTAAGACAAACACAACATCTATGCATCACGGGATTCGAGCCCGGACCAATCTTGGACGAACGATCCGAAGCCATCTTTTATACCACCGTGCCACCGGGAGGCGCGGTGTGATGTACGAATACATTCCATGAGCTAGTATGCAAATTCCTGCGAGCACACGTCAGATGCAGGGGGTATATCGGCAGCAGGTAGAGTAGTTTTCCATGTGCTTCAGCGAGGGAGCGCATGTCTGAGATAACAAAAGGATGTCTCGCAGACATCATATGGATGATTTTACCCCAGGCCGAATAATCGGCGAGGTCGAAAAAGGCCTAACTGTTACCGATATTCTTTTTTCCGGGGGAGGGGGTTACCGACCACCGTGAGCGATTCAATGGACTATAAGCAGTCACCCGTCTCTAACATTAGACCACTGGCTCCACCGAGGGAAGAGAGCCAGAATGGTGAAACAAACACACCATCTATGCCTCACCCGGGTTCCAATCCCGAATCCTTTCGGAAGACAGATTAGAAGCCAACGCTTCGTACCTCTCAGCCTCCGGAACGGCACTGTGACCGATGTAGCCATAAAATTTGGAGGAGTATAGTGTCGAGGCTTTCGTCAGCATTCAGGAAACACAGAACCGCTATCAAATGGTTTGCTGCAGGTCGTCTCCGTTGTACTAGCCAGAGGGATGATCGTTACCTGGCCAAAATGGCAAAACGGAGATACAAAAGTACCTCAGGCCAGTTGGCTAATCCCCTTCAAGCAAGCACAAGTGTGCAGATTTCGCGCCAAACCTTATCAAGATGTCCAAATATAGCAGGGCTACATGCGCAGAAATCCATAAGCTGTCTACCATTATCCAGGGTGCATCTTACAGCTGGCCATTAATGGTGTATGTCTCACGTCATAGGCGCCGACTTCGTGGGTTCGAGACACTTTTTGAAGCCCCAATGATTTTGCTGTGGGTTCCACGAACCCCTAATATTTTTTGCGCGTATTTCGTGGGAAAAATACACGTACGCATATGTGCATAAATTTTGTTTTTCGTTATCAATTCTTCAAGTTTTGTATTCTTCATTCCCCGTTTACTATATATAGAAAGTACGTATAGAAATTTACCCCTCAGACTGTTTATTGTGCCTCAAAAAAGATGTAGTGTTTGTTCGTGCTCATCAAATTTGACGCGACAGACAATACCTCAAGTACCGTTGTTTAAGAGCATTTAAAACTGCCTCCTTTATAAAAGAAAATTCTTCGGTTTGTCTGGGTTCCCACAAAATACAAACGTCTAGCTCTACATTCAGAGACGAGAACCTATTCGAAGTCATAGTGATAAAGGCGGAAATATGTTGTACAGTAAGTTGACCCACATTATCTTCGGGCAGTCGGAGACCAAGGAGGTTGGAAGAGAAGGAAGATGGCATCAGCAGCTGCTGGTGAAGCCAAATCTGATCATCTGGATTCTTGCGCCCTCCGGGTGGGGAGGGTTCAGTGACATGACATCACTTACTGAAGACCTGTGCTGGAGCACAGGTTGATAGCGGTCGTCTCTTACTCTCTGCAGCAGTCCCGAAGCTCAACAAAGCTCCCACAGCTATAGCAAGGCCGTGATTGGTTAATATGCAATATGCACTTCCGCTCGACGAAGCATAATTTTGTTTATTTTTTTTAGAAAATACTAAACAGTGTTTCGGTAACTTTTGGCAAATTTTTAGTTATGTGCATGTACACTATCTACCAACAAGTAATTGGACACCCCTGCAGTCGACGATATCTGCGGTCCTGATACACGTCACGGCCTCCGCCGTTAAATATCGTGTGAGAAACAACAACGCAACCAGTCGCATGCAAGATGACACGCAGTTCAGAGCTCTCTGATTTCAAGAAAGGTGTAATCGTCGTGTATCACAGAAATGGCCGATCCATACGTGCCATATCCAGCGAGTTGAAGTACCCAAAATCGACAGTGGCCTACGTGATTGGCAAGTGGAAGATGAGAGGTGACTGTCGGAATGTGGTCCGATCCAGCAGACCCACAAAACTGGGAGTTAGAGAACGACGAGTGCTAACCAGAGAAATTCGGAAGAACCGCACCAAATCGATGGGCCACTTCCGCGAGGAGTTTCAACAGGCACCCGGGAGTGTTCTTTCAATGAATACCATCCGTAAGGAAGCCCATCTGCTCGGTTATCATGGACGTGCTGCCGCCCACAAGCCTTTGATCACCAAGTCCAATAGCGCTGCTCGGCTAAGGTGGTGCAGAACGTCGGCAGTGGACCGTTGAACAGTGGAAACAGGTTCTCTGGAGCGACGAATCAAGGTTCACCCTCTACCGTTCGGATGGCATGGTCTGGGTTTGGCGTCTGCCTGGAGAACGCCTCCTGCCGGAATGTATTGTGCCAACTGTGAAGTTCGGCGGCGGTGGAATTATACTATGGGGGTGTTTCTCGTGGTATGACACGGGACCCTTGGTCGCATTCCTGGTAGACTCAACGCCGAGACCTACTGCACCATTTTGGATGACCATGCGCTTCCTACGTTGTGGCAATTTTACGGGGTGGACCCATGTTACTTCCAGGCTGACAATGCCACCTGTCATGCTGCGAGGTCCACCATGGCTTGGTATAGTGACAATGGGGTTAATCAAATAGACTGGCCTGCGCAGAGACCGGACCTTAACCCTATCGAGCACCTCTGGGACGAGTTGGAGCGTCGACTTAAAGGGTGCCCCCACCGTCCGAAATCGGTGAAGGAACTGACCTGTCTTCACCAAGCCGAGTGGAAGAAAATACCGCTAGTCGTCGTACAACGCCTGGTTGAGAGTATACGCCGGTGGGTCGCAGCTGTAATCGCCGCTCGTGGAGGCTCCACCAACTATTGAAGGTGAATAAACTTCGTTTTCCTTTGCTATCACAGGTGTGCAATTACTTGTTGGTAGATAGTGTATATATTTCAGTCTCATTTTTGCTGACTGTACATGCTGCACAAGTGCCTCTAAAACCGCTTCAAAGTCAACGATTTCCCCATAGAAAAGTACAGAATCAGCCCAAGTTGGGCATAAACAGCTGATACGAAGTAGAGCCCACGGAAAAAGCAGGGCGTGCGGCTGATGCCATGTCCTCTCCTTCTAACATGCTATTTTAACTCAGAAATCATTTGAAGTAAAAAAATGTTGGCATTTTTAAAATTGGTAAAAAAACACCTTAAAATAAATTTTACATGTTTTTGTTACTTTTATAAGACAATTGAGTTGGAAATTCACACAGTATCTGTGTATTGTATATAATAATGTCGCGCCTACAAAAGCAAAGTAACTGAAATAAATAATTACCTAGAGAAAAAGAAATTCTGAATTAACTATAATTTTTCTTCATTTTAGCATTTCAGGCGCCTCATTGTGCCAGATAATCTGACTGAATGAAATTTAAATTATACTTAAATACTTTGAAAAATGCATGGGTAATTCGATTAAAAATTTCCGGAGCCCCCAATAATTTTTTAAGTCGGTGCCTATGTCTCACGTTACCTGGTCTTCAAATCAATGAGCCTAGGTGATGTTCACAGATAAAAGCCTTTTTAGTCTTTCGTCGGATTTCAAGGGGCGATGAATCTGGGGGGGACGGGACGGGACGGGACGGGACGTGAGACTGCGTATGATTCCAGGAACAACATTGAGCGGGACAGATATGACAGTCGCAGCGTTATGGTGTGTGCCAGTACCATAATCAAAGGACGTACCGAACTACAAGTGATGAATCAATGGACAATCACCGCGGAGCAGTACTGCAATGATGTGATTCTTCGCTGCGTTCGTCTGCTCCGTGGTGCTGTAAGCACAGATTTTATTTTTATGGATGACAGCGCCCATGCTTACCGCACAGCAGCTGTGAATAAAGTATTAGCGAGTGAGGATATCCGTCGTATGGAGTGGCCAGCGTGCTCACCTGATCTCAGTCCAATCGAACATACATGGGACACTAGGAAGACGTGTTGCGCAAAGGATTTTCCCACCAGAGACCATCTGAGCACTCATCAAGGCTCTCCAGCATGCGTGGGACAATATATCTCCAGGGCTCTTAAGCTACTTGGTGTTAAACATGATTCACCTGTGCCAAATATGCATTGCGGTTTGGGGGGATATATCCCATACTGAGGACTTAGCTCTGTAGTCTGTTTATGCAGACCCCTGGCTCTCTTTCCCTTCCCTGTTACGGAACCAGTGGCCCTAAGTTAGGAAGACAGGTTATAGCTAATCGAGTTGCTCATGGTGGTCGTACCCCCCCCCCCCCAAATAAACAACAAACAAAATTTAACATCGATACCACTTACAGCGGTGAAATCGCTTTTCCCGATTTTGACTGGTCAAAGTAAACTTCATCCTAAAGTTTTGGAAATCAGTGTAGTTGTTCATTAAAAATCGGTCATGAAAAGTAAATATTGGCCTCCCCAGTATACCAGTTCAATATGTATACTGTGGAGGCCAGTATAGCGGAATGCCTTTAGTAAATCCATGAAACCCGACAGCCAATGAAGGAACAGCACTGTAAAGGGAGTGTAATATAGGAAAACAAAAATGTGGAAAATATTTGACTGAGATTGAGTCATTGACATGTATGTCCTAGTAGTCAGCGTATAAGCAAAGCATCTTGTGCGGCGTGATGTCCCGTAGCTCTTTGGCCCACCGGGTTCCTTGAACGACTAAAATGGAATAACCAACTAGCCTGATGTCGTTTGCTCTAAACAAGGTACTTGCTCGTCATGATCCATTGTATTCAACGGGTCCTCCAACTGCAACCGCTAATACCTGGATCAGACGTAGCAGGTACACACAAACATTAGCTAACATCTTCCTGAAAACTGTATCGCAAACTTTCCAGATCTTCTGATTCTTGATCTTTAGATTGCAGAATTTAGAGCAGGGATGCATGGCGAACCTTTTCCAACTATAGTGTGCCACATAAACTTTACTTTATTGCTTTGAAGTGTCTAGTGTGCCACCTCTTTTATGCGTTTTTTTAATTGACATTTAGTCATGAAACTTTGTTGCGAATACCAAAAAAATGACATCAACAGAATAGGTAAGTAGGTGAATTTTAAGAGTAAGACAATTTTAATTTGAGCCTGATTTAATTTGTAAGAAGATAATTGAAAAATCATACTTACAATTGAAGTTCCATGAACATTGAGAGTAAAATCACGTAAAATGAAGAAATAGAGGTATAGCAAAATACACCGATGAGCCTTTCCGTTATGACCACACCCAGCCTAGAGAAATGAGCGCGCCTGAAGACCGAACGGTGGCCCAGGTAAAGTTCACAGAGCAGGATATATACAACCCAAAGACCGGCTTTCGGTTAGTAGAGTGTTGGAGTCAGAATGGGAAAAGCTGCCTCGGCAGCTTTTCCCATTCTGCTGAAACCAACAATACCTCTCGTCTTCTTCCAGCAACGATACAAACCGTGTGACTATGTCATCAGTAGCGTAACTAGCACCCCCCCCCCCAATTTACTTCAGTGTCCCTAAGCAAGAAAATTTTCCCAGGATCTGGAACACGGGGGAGGATGTGCTTTTCGCGGTGTGTGTGTGTGTGTGGCTCGGAGGGGAAAGGCGGGGGTTAGGAAGATAGGGAGAGTGTCTTAAAAAGTAAGGGGTACCTAGAGCCCTGTAGTTTGTCTTTTTGAAAAATTTTTGGAACAGAAATACTGTGGAAGGTTATTAATCAGCCAATCAGGATTAACACGGGGAGCGGACTGATGTATGGAACATGAACATGCATTTTATCGCAAGGAGCAAATTCAGCAAAATATATTTAAATGATTAAGGCTAATAATTATAAAAGACTTGTGAAGTGCCTGCACCACAGGATGCACATGACATAGCAGCGGGAGCATATGTCCGCGTAGCTCAGTTAGGAGAGCGACTTATTCCGGAGTGAGGGAGACCCGGGTTCTATGTCCGGCGTGGACAAAAATGACGGAGAAATTTACTTCGTTATATTGGCACCCGAACTTCAAGAATGACCTGGCAGTTAAAGTTCTCGCAATGGTGTGACGTTCTTTCCACACCGCGAGACAGGAAAAATAAGAGAATGCCTTCTTCAGCGCTTTGAAAAATAAATGTGTGTGATGTTACGTTCCACACACCAAATTGACTGGGATTTCTCCAATGTACGTTCTTCAGCGGATGACTGCCTACAGCGACACATGGTCCCGGCTGACCCCTGGTCCTTTTTCGGTAGGGGGGGGGGGGGTGACGTGCCTGCACCGCAGGAAACACATGACATAGCAGCGAGAGCATACGTCCGCGCAGCTCAGTTGGGAGAGCGACTTATTCCGGAATGAGGGGACCGGGTTCGATGCCTGGCGTGGACAAAATGACGGAGAAATTTACTTCGTTATAGACTTTACAATCATCCGTTTTACTTTCACTTGTTTCTGAAGTGTTCAGTTTTTTTTCAAATGACTACTTCTAAACTTTGAACAATTAACGAGCTAAACAAATCACCACTATTTTCATGAGAAACGTCACTTGAGCTTAACAGACTCAGCGTAAAAAGAACTATTGGGTTTGGGAAGTTTCTTCGCGCGCTCTCCTTCTTTCTTTTCTTTTCCTCCGATACTGTGCTCCACCTGGACATTTTTCTGTCATTTTGCAAATGCTCCGATACTGTGCTCCACCTGGACATTTTTCTGTCATTTTGCAAATGGATGTCATTCGCTTGTATATTAAAGTTTTTACACAGTGAATGAGATAGACATACTTACTATAAAAAAGCACGAAAAGCAATAGCAACGTTTAATTGTTTTGTTCAAAATAAAACAAATCATTTGAAGAAATCACCCTCTTAAACATCGCAGATCTGTGGCTGCTGGGAGCAAACGTGCCTGTCGTGTTTGTATTCCTAGGTGACCTACTATTTTCGCACATCCTTCACGGGGATTCCCATATCGCTTCGCACTTTTCTCCGGCAGCACAGAGGGAGGGCGACTGGAGAGCGATTGTATTATTTACAACCCACTACAGAGCGATCGTATGACATGCCCATAAAGGACGAAAACTTCAATCGTAGGGTATCCAGTGTTTTAAAAGTGAAACTTGACATTTATTTACCTGCAAAATATATCTTAAAGGAAAATATTACTCTTTGGGTAAATTACCGTATTTGTTGGTTTGCTTGTTTTTGTGCGTGTTCGAATTTTTTCATAAAACTATAACTGTCAGCTGTAGTACGCCCCTTCTTTAGTGCGGGGTGGTAGTTACGCCACTGTATATGACATCGTATACAGTTCTATTAACCGTATAGTAAAAAAATATTGGGCCGATTATTCGACAGGGTTTTGTGGAATATGTGTGGATTTGTGTTGTGGATGACTAATATCGTGAGTTCTGCCTGTTCACACACCCGCTTACGTGGTACCACGTTTTGCCGGTGAGAGAGACATTGTCAAGTTCACTTACTACATTTTGGTCCACTAACTTGCATAAACCTCTGCAGAAATGTAAGCGTTTCTGAAAATCACATGCCACTGAGGTAAAAATGCAAGATGGATGCAGGTTTAGTTGTTTCACAGCTTTCCGCGCACTACCATAACATAATCCTATCTGAATGGAAAATTTCGTAGAAAGTTTCGTAAACTTTTGGTTGGAGAAAGTATCATTTTGGTCTGCACATCTTGCATTTTTTCGTCATTTAAAACAGACGGTCGTCCACTCCACTTTCTGTCGAAGATACTCCCTGTTTTCCGAAAACACTTTACAAAGCGAGCGATAGTTCTGTCATCAGGTGTTGAAACATCGAGTATTGCTCACGAAAGGCTTCCGATACTTTTGCATATGATCAATGCGCGAAATATTGCTCAATTACGTACACACACTGGCTTGTAAAAACGACATGGTACTCTCGCAAGAAGCAAAACAATAATGGGGCTTTCATAAACCAAATATACCTTTCAAGGCAATGCAGTGGTGCCATCTGTTGGCTGAAATAAGAAATAAAATAATTTCACTAATTTACGCAGTACTTTGAAGTTCGAGGGGGGCGAATTTTCGATCATCCTATATTTAGCAGGAGGACAATAATGGGGCTTTCATAAACCAAATATACCTTTCAAGGCAATGCAGTGATGCCATCTGTCGGCTGAAATAAGAAATAAAATAATTTCACTAATTTACGCAGTACTTTGAAGTTCGAGGGGGCGAATTTTCGATCATCCTGTATTTAGCAGGCGGACATTGGGAGATATCCTAAATGAAAAACGTAAGTGGATGGACGTGGAAAAATTATTGCACTCAGTAAAGAAAATAAGCAAGAAAGATGACACACTAAATTTTCTTCCGTAATGAGCACCCCTTTTGAATCCTTTCCGACGCGAATAATATTTATCACAATTATTCATAGTCAATGCAACCGGTTTTCAAAAAAAAAAAAAAACCCAAAAAACATCCGAATTTCTACAATCGATAAAACATCCTGAAATAGAACAGCTGTTTACTTCCACCAGCGAAACTTTTACTTGAAAAAGTTTCGTGCAACATTAACAAATGATGCTCAAAAAGTTTCTCATAGCAGAAGGGTATCAGAGACAAAGATTTTCAAATCGAACAGTTAAAAGAAGAAATATAAAAGGATACATGACATTACGCCCAGTGACGTAATGTCATAATACCAGCCCCGCAGCTGCGTGGGGGCGCAGGCAGCGAAGGGGCGTACTGCAGCTGCCAGTTATAGTTTCATGAAAAAATTCCAACACGCACAAAAACAAACAAACAAATAATTATTCCGAAGATTCATATTTTCCATTAAGATATACGAGTATAACAGGACGATTTCTTTAAGTGATAGACAAAACAATTACACGATGCTATTGCTTTAAGTTCTTCCTTGCCGCCCCGGTGGCGCAGTGGTCTAAGCGATAGCCTCTGATCATTCGTCCGAACGGGGTCCGGGTTCGTATCCCGGTGAGGCATGGATGTTGTGTTTGTCTTACGGCACTGGCTCTCTCCCTTCTCTGGAACCAGTGACCCTAAATTAGGGACGGGCGACTGCTTATAGCCCAGTGAGTTGCTCACGGTGGTCGTTAAACCTCCAATAAAAAAAAAAAAAAAAAGTTCTTCCTTATGTAAGTATGGCTGTCTCATTGACTGTGTGGAAATTTTTATATACAAGTGAACGACATCGATAGCCGCCCCGTGGCGCAGTGGTCTAAGCGATGGCCTCTGATCACTCGTCCGAAAGGGGTCCGGGTTCGAATCCCGTTAGGCATGGATGTTGTGTTTGTCTTACGGTGCTGGCTCTCTCCTTCCCTGGAACCAGTGACCCTAAATTAGGGACGGGCGACTGCTTATAGCCCATTGAGTTGCTCACGGTGGTCGTTAAACCTCCAATCAAAAAAAAAAAAACAAAAAAAAACGACATCGATTTGCAAAATGTTACAAAAATGCGTCCTAGTGCACAGAAGCGTAGCTGGGCACTTCTGCGCTCGAAGCCAACCAAAAAATATTGCGCCCCCATAAGTCTTTTTGTTTTGTTTCGGGGTTTAACGACCACCATGAGCAACTCTATGGGGCAAAAGCAGTCTCCCATCCCTAATTTAGAGCCCCTGGTACCATGGGTCCTAAATTACGGACGTTTACCTGTAATCGTGCATCCGGGCTCGAATCCCAGATGAGGTATAGATGGTGTGTCTGTCCTACGGCACTGGCTCTCTACCTTCACTAGTGCAAGTGGCCTGAAATCAAGGACAGGCGACTGCTTATAACCCATTGAGTGACTTGCTCACGGTTGTCGTTATACTCCTCAGCATAAAAAGAAAAAATCATACTTCGACGGTGTGTGCAACTTTTTTGAACTACTTCGTACCATTAACACGACGGTACCACACCAAACAGACCGAATACAGCTTGTGTCTCACTGTTGCGATAATGATAGAAGCCCTCAGAAAATCTTCAACAACGTGAATGATATAATTATCTTGCGATATATGTACAACCCCTTCGTTTCTAAATATGAGCAACTAACAACCGTGAATATTTTGAGGAAGAAATGTGATTTTTATGTTGCCAAAGGCTACTGAAACTCGAAAAACATTTATGTATAAGCAATTTCTATAAATGGGCAAATGACGAACGAAGTACGCCGCGAAAAAACTATCAAAAACTGGTGCAAAGATTTCAATTCCAACTCCAATCATATTGTAAACAGAGATTTTTGCGCCCTCTCTTGAGCTGCACCCGGGGCGGCCGCCCTGTCTGCCCCGCCCTACTTCCGCCTCTGCAGTGCAGCACGGTATCGGCGAAAGAAAAAAGGTGAGCGCGCGAAGAAACTTCCATAACTCAATCAGTTCTTTTTGCCACAGAATCAATTATGTCGTGCCATTCCGTAGTCCAGGTGCGGCGTTCAACGGCCCACTGCTGCCCACAAAGAAACGCTCTCCAACAAAGAAATTTTAAAATCGGACTCTTAGAAGCAGAGATAAAACTACATAAATAAGATGTACATATACGTCCCCTGTCGGAAAAAACTATGCACTATTTTAAGCAGAAGGTATTCTCAAAAGGCTTACCGAGGTGAGAGGCATTGGCCTACGAAAGATGTTTTTCAATCGAGTCTTCAGAAACTCGGACTTTGCTGCAAATACATCAGAAACAGGGATAAACACTTACGCCCCTGGAGACCAAATTATTCTCTACCAAAAATTAGAAATTATATGCCGAACATTTACCACCAGGAGAGCTGTATCCGATGCATAAAGAAATTTTAAAATAGGACTGTTAGAAATAAAGATATCGGGGAAATTGCAATTTACCTTTACACCCCTGGGGAAAATTTATGCATTACTTGAAAAAGAAACTGTGTCCAAATTAGTTTCCATTAAAAATAGCATCGAAAGGAAGAAAAAGTTTCTTCAATTGGGTATTTCGAAGCAAATGCATGGAATGAAATGTATTTTGAATTCAATAGCATCTGCATTTAGGCCCTCTAGCGGCGAAGTTATATATAAAAAACCGAATTGCGAGCAGCATCTCTCACATTTCAAGCTTTCCATTGCAAAAGAATTTTTCAAATCGGACTGAAGCTGCAGAGATATGGTGTCCACAGTCAGACGGACAAAGTGATACTATTGGGTTTTCGGAAAAGTCATGACGTATTTTAGCCATGTTTTGCAAAGGTAATTTATTGATAGAAAGAACAAAGATCAATCAATGATAAATGCCCGTTTTGTTCGATAACCTTTTGCCATCTTTCAGTGAGCTACAGAATGCCTCGTTCATAGAAAGGCCTGTCTTTCGTGGCGAAAAACTGTACAAGGTGCTGATTTACTGCCTCATCTGAATTGAACGTTATACCTCGCAAGGACTGTTGAAGAGAGTGAAACAAGTGAAAGTCTGACGGCGCAAAGTCAGGCGAGTATGCGGGGTGGGGCAACACATCCCACCCAAGCTCCAATAATTTTTGGCGGGTGATCAAACTTGTGTGTGGTCTTGCGTTGTCGTGATGGAACACAACACCTTTACGATGAACGAGCTCTGGACATTTCTGGATGATGGATTCGTTCAAACTGTCCAATTGTCGACAGTACACATTCGAATTGATTGTTTGGTTCCGTGGTAAGAGCTCGAAAAACACGACACCTTTAAAATCCCACCACACTGAGACCAGAACCTTCCGCTGATGAATGTCTGCTTTGGATGTCGTTTGAGGCAAAGCAGCACGTCGGGACCAAGACCGTTTGCGCAGCACATTGTGGTATACAATCCACTTTTCGTCACCAGTTAGCTGTCGCTTCAAAAAAGGATCGTTTTCCTCACGTCTAATGAGCATATCGCAGATGTTTGTACGCGCCGTCAATTGAGCTTCTTTGAGTTCATGAGGAACATACACATCGAGCTTGCTTACGTATCGCAGCTTCTTCAGGTGGTCCTGAACGCTTGAATGATGGATGTGCAATGTGTCTGCAATCTCTCGTGTCGTGTAACGTGGGTTTGACTCGATCAATGCCTTGATTTGGTCGTCATCAACCTCGGTGGGTCTGCCCGACAGAGGACCATCGTTGAGGTCAAAATCACTAGCACGGAACTTTGCGAACCACCGCTGGCACTGACGTTCTTGTAGAGCATTATCACCGTACACTTTACGCAACTTTTCACAAGCTTGACTCGCGTTCTTCCCTTTACGGAAGTAAAACAGTAAAATATGGCAAAAATGCACAGTTTGGTCTTCCATTTTCAGCTTGATGTCAAATCTCCGCAAATCAACCAAATCGCTAACTATTCCTTTTGGACTGCAGTTAGAACTGGCACCTGTCGAAAGCCATAGCGAAAACAGAGCTGCGCATGTCTATACTACTTCCAAAACCGCCCAACCGCCATCGGGTGCCAAAGTACGTCAAGACTTTTCCGACAATCCAATATAAGGAAGTACTTTTTTTACAAAAGACGTGCTAAAAATGGCAAACATAAGTTTTAACAAGCCGTAGTATTATGGAAAGAACAAACACCAGTGGTTATTGATGCTCTTCAATAGTATTTTCTTATTATTTCATTTTTAGCATGTCTTTTGTAAAAAAAGATCGTGCTTATGTTACCGGTTTGTCCGTCCGTCTGTACCCACGATATCTCTGCAACTATTAGTCCGATTTGAAAAATTCTTTTTGCATTGGGAAGCTTGAGATATGCGAATGTTGATCCTTTATTTCTATTTTTTTTACGATGTATAATTTTGCCGCTAGGGTCGTAAACGCAGATGATGTCGAATTCAAAAATACGTTTTATTCCACATACACGTATTTGCTTCTAGACATCCGATTGAAAAAATGCTTTTGTCTTCGGATTCCATTTATTTCGAAGAGTAATTTAAATATATTTTTTACTTCTTCTTTTTCAAATTACGCATAGATTTTTCCGCAAAGGGGCGTAAATGTAAATTACATTTTTCCCGATAACTCTTCTTCTAAAACTCCGATTTGAAAAAAATTCTTCAGCGGATACACCTCCTGATGGAAAATCTTTTGCATATAATTTCGAATTTTTGGTAAAGAATACTTTAGCCACCAGGGGGCGTAAGTGTTAATTTTTGCTTCTGATGTATTTGCCATAAAATCTCAGCTTCTAAACTATCGATTCAAAAAATTCTTTCGTGGACTGATGCCGCTCACATCGATAAACATTTTCGGAATATTTTCTTCTTAAAATATTCCACAGTTTCTTCGCCAGGGGGCGTAGATATATATCTTATTTTTGTCAACATCTCTACTTCCATGAGTCCGATTTGAAAAATTCCTTCTTTGTTGGATAGCGTTTCCAGTGTGACATGTTTTTCATATAATTTCAAAATTTTCAAGTAATTCATAGACTTTCCGCTAGGGGGCGTAGAGGTAAATTGCGTTTCCCCCTATATCTCTGCTTCTAAATCTCCGATTTCAAAAATTCTTTCTGCACCGGATATAGCTCGTGATGGGAAATCGTTTCCACACAATTTCAAATTTTTGTAAAAAAAAAATGGTTTGGCCACCAGGGGGCGTAAATCGTAATTTCCTCTTCTGATGTATTTGCAGCAAAATATGAGCTTCTAAATTCTCGATTGAAAAAACTCGTCGTTTGCAGACCGATAGTACTCATATCGACAAACTTTTTAGAAACATTTTCTTCTTAAAATAATGCAGGGTTTCTACGCCAGGGGGCGTAGATGTATATCTTATTTTTGTCAATATCTCTACTTCTAGGAGTCCGATTTAAAAAATTCCTTCTTTGTTGGATAACGTTTCCAGTGTGACATGTTTTTCACACATATTCAAAAACTTCAAGCAATTCATAGACTTTCCGCTAGGCGGCGTAGAGGTAAATTGCGTTTATATATATCTGTTTGTATATATCTGTTTCGAAATCTCCGATTTGAAAAATTCTTTCTGCGCCGGATACAGCTCGTAATGGGAAATCGTTTGCACATAATTTCTATTTTTTTTTTTGTCAAAAAATGGTTTGGCCATCAGGGGGCGTAAATCTTAATTTCCGCTTCTGGTGTGTTTGCAGCAAAATATGAGCTTCTAAATTCTCGATTGAAAAAATTCGTCGTTTGTAGCCCGATAGTACTCATATCGACAAACCTTTTAGAAACATTTCCTTCTTGAAATAATGCAGGGTTTCTACGCCAGGGGGCGTAGATGTATATCTTATTTTTGTCAATATATCTACTTCTAGGAGTCCGATTTGAAAATTCCTTCTTTGTTCGATAGTGTTTCCAGTGTGACCCGTTTTTCATATAATTTCAAAATTTTCAATTAATTCACAGACTTCCCGCTAGGGGGCGTAAAGATACCCCCCTATATCTTTGCTTCTAAATCTCCGATGTGAAAAATTCTTTCTGCACCGGATACAGCTCCTGATGGGAAATCTTTGCACATAATTTCCAATTTTTGTAAAAAATGGTTTGGCCACCACGTGGCGTAAGTCTTAATTTCCGCTTCTCATGTATTTGCAGCAAAATATGAGCTTCTAAAATCTTGATTGAAGAAAAAGTAATTTGTTGATCGATACTACTCACGTCGACAAACCTTTTAGGAACATTTTCTTCTTGAACTAATGCATGGTTTCTACGCCAGGGGGCCTAGATGTATATCTTATTTTCGTCAATATCTCTACTTCTAGGAGTCCGATTTGAAAAATTCTTTCTTTGTTGGATAATGTTTCCGATGCGAAGTGTTTTTCCTATAAATTCAAATTTTTCAAGTAAATCATAGACTTTCCGCTAGGGGGGCACAAAGGTAAATATCGTTTTCTGCGTTATTTCTGCCTCTAAAACTCCGATTTGAAAAATTCTTCCTGTGTCGCATACAAGACCTGATGCAAAATATTTTTCACATAATTTCTAATGTTTGGTAAAGAATGGTTTGGCCACCAGGGGGCATAAGTGTTAATTTCTGCTTCTGATGTATTTGTAGCAAAATCTGGGCTCCTGAAAACTCGACTAATTGTTTTTTTCTTGGACCGATAGTGCTCATATGGAAAAACCTTTTAAGAATACTTTCTTCCTAAAATAATGCATGGTTTTCCCACCAGGGGACGTAAAGTCACATCTTATTTTTGTCGATATCTCTATTTCTAAGAGTCCGATTTGAAAAATTATTTCTATGTTGGAGAGCGTTTCCGGTGCGAAATGTTTCTCATATAAATTCATGTTTTTCTTAACGCACAAGTCTGCAACCAGAGGGCGTAAGCTCACGATTCCGTTTACAGCAATATCTGAGGAATTAAAAATCCGATTGAAAAACTTCTTTCTTCCGTCAGGTACTATTGTTTTCCATACCGGTTCTATTGACTTTGAATAGCTTTGATAAATTTAATTTGCATCAGAACGGATTCAAAAGACGTGCTTATTACACCCGAAAATTTGGTGTCATCTTTCCTGTTTTAATTGGCATTCAGCAGTGACATCATCTGGTATTCATTTTATGGTTCACTTTTTTTCCCTTGCATTTCCGCTGATTTTTTTTTCTATTTTTTTTTTTTTTGTAAGTTACGTTTTTTTTTTCAGTACTTAACAGCACCCAAACATCATCTATGGATAAAAAGAGAAGTCTATCCCTAACTTATGGGTACTGTTGCTAGGGAAGAGAGAGAACCAGAGCCGTAGAACAGACACATCATCCATACCTTTCCTGCACTACAGCCCGGACGCAGGTTAAAAGATTAGCCAGAATCCTGTGCATCTGACCACCCATACTAGTATCCACTGTTATCTTGACAAACATTACTAATATCCACTGTTACGTTGATGCACAAATTTCAGTTTTTCATAAATTTTCGTAGCATCTTCATAACTTGACATATATAGAAATTTAATCACAGCCCATTTCTCAAGACGAAGGTTCAAAACTTGGATCATCGCAATGAAAGCTAAAAAGAAAAGTGTCTCGTGCAGTGTATATTTGTAGCACTATTACACCTAGAAACATTTCCCTGTCTTATGATAGCAGAAGCAAAACGATATTATCTTTTTAGATCAAATTTGCGTATACGCGTAAGTGTTTTAGGGCAGTAATACACTATATTGACAAAAGTCACCGGACATCCCTTCAAAAGCAAATGAACGGATCCGCTGCGGTGTAAAGATGTGTGGTACAGCTGAAAACGGTATAAAAACAAGCCTGCAGCTGACCGCGATCATATCGCAATGTGAGGTTGAGTGAAAATGTCGCAGCGGGAGATCTGACTTTGAGAAAGGAAAGATTGTTGGGTGTTATATTAGTGGGTTGTCCATAAGAGAAACCGAGAGGCGTTTAAACATACCCAAGTAAACTGTTTTAAATGTACTGAATAAGTGGAAGACACATATGGCGTGCCTGAAGCAGCAAAACGTACCGGCAGACCAAAGAAAATCAGTGGTAGACGATGTCGAAGCCTCAGGAGAGTCGTTACAGCTAATTGACGGAGTATTGCACAAGAACTCAGTGTACAGGTGAGTAAAAATGCTGGAACCTCGGACTGTACACGTACCATTCGCAGAGAACTTCATTTCATGCGTTACCGTGGTCGTGCGGCTGCTCATAAGCTTTTCAACTCCACTCGGAATGCTACCCGTCGTTTAGCATGGTGTAAAGAACACTTATCGTGAACCGTAGATCAATGGAAACGGGTCCTATGGACTGATGAATCCAGATACACGACCCATCAGTCTGATGGCCGTGTGTGTGTATGGCGGCAGTCGGGGGAACGCTATTTACCACAGTGTACTGTTCCTACGGTCAAGTTTGGAGCTGGCAGTGTACTCGTGTGGGGGTGTTTTTCGTGGTATGATCCCGGTCCATTGGTTATCGTGGACAAACCTTTTAAGCAGCACGTCTACCTCGATATTCTGGACAATTATGCCCTATCAACTCTGTGGCAATACTATGGAACCGAGCCTTGTTAGTACCAGCAGGATAATGCACCGAGCCATAAAGCACGGACTGTTAACGTGTGGTTTGACGATAATTCCGTATCGTGTGTGGACTGTCCTGCACAGAGTCCTGATCTTAATTCCATAGAACACCTATGGAATGAATTAGAGCGCCACATTAGAAATTTGCAACCAAGGCCTACTACTAAGCAACAGTTAGCGGCAGCATTATGTACTGGATGGAAGCGCATACCTACCGCTGTGTTCCAAAACCTTGTCGAAAGATGTCTCGAAGAATCAGTACATGCATTAAGGCCAAAGGTGAACCGACACGGTACTAATGTATGTCAATAAATGCTATGTTTCTCTTCTAGGTGTTCGGTGACTTTTGTCAATATAGTGTATGTCTGAGGATATTCACTTGCTCACACATCCACTCGCTCTCTCGCTTGCTTGCTTATATTTCTAGCAACAAAGATTGTGCACATGTATGTTTATCTCACACAGATTCATTCCTGTATTTATGAGTGGGTATGACATCAGAGGCACGTACCCGTAACATTCTGTAGCGAAGGTCCTTTACTATAAAGAACTAGGGATGTTGCTTGGAAGATTTCATACGTACACACACTGCTCGGCATAGAAAATGCCTACCATGAAGGAATGCACGAAATGAGACGAAACTCACCAGACATGTAGACTAGTAGGTGGGAAAGAAGCGATTTTGATTGCCAGGCTGGGATATAGATTCCGCAACATGGCGTGACATCGAGTGCAAAAGTCCTCGGATGGTGTCCTGAGGTATCTCTGACTGTGCATCACTGACCTGTGTTCAACAATTCATCGACATTGTGAGAGTGGTTGTGCATTACCTCGTCTCCCAATGACGCGCCACACGTTCTCTATTGAGGAGAAGTCTGGGGATCGCGCTGGCCAGGGCAGCACCTGAACACCTCGTAGGCATTGTCTTTTGATGTTGGCAATCTGTGGGCAGGTGTTATCTTGTTGAAACTTGGAGTCAGGGATACCACGGAGATACGGTAACAAAATGGGCTGCAGAACCTCATCGATGTATCGTCGTGCTGCCATTGTTAGCACTATGCGTGTAAGCAGCACTAGACGTATAACGCTCACTGATGGCAGCAATCTCCGCCCTGTGACCACGACGTCTTCAGGTACTCAATTGGCGATCGTCGACGCTCAGACAGAAGAAAGACTCGTCGCTGCTAGGACATGGTTTAGTAGCGACGAAGTTCATTCGTACCGTCACGCAGGTCTTGTACGGCACCACTGTAACCGTCGCAATGGCTGGCGAGAGCGCAAACTTGCTTGAGCCAATCTGCGATCCACAGAACTTGTCGACACGTGGATGTCCGAAGCTGCCTGTACACCTCGTCGAATGCCGTCCGCTGTAGATTGTGGGGATTCCACGGCTTGCTGTCGAATGCTGTGATCGAGGTAAGGGCACTTATAAGGGGGACAGGGGCTCGAGCCCCCTCCCCCTCCAGCCTTAGGTATAGCCAAATTTGTGATTTTTTAATACACTAAAATAGACGAAACCTTTTTTTAAAGCATTTTTTAAAATAATAAGATATTTATGATTGATTGTATCAATTATTTTTGTTGTGATTTAGTATCTTGTACATTTACTAAAATGTTTGACTGCCTTGTAGGAGGTAAGGGTTTTTCTCAGTCCCCCCCCCGCCGTAAAATAAAAGTACTCATATGGGCACCACTAGATCGAGGCATTCTGATGGCCTCCTACGTGCACCAGTCCGACTACGGCAACGCGAGCCGAGAATTTTTGCCTTTTTACCTCGCTTGCCTTCGAAATGTTTATAACAAAGCAATATTCCAAAGAGGAAAATGTTGGCTGGAACTGCGTGTCTTATCCTCATAGATGCAACATTTCATATTATGCTGAGCATGTACTAAACGGAAATTACTAATTCCATCCCCAAAATTGTCTTCATCTCTTAGGAATCCGCTTTTTTCAAGAATGTATAGCAAGCTTATACGTGGAGGAAGGAATTTGGAGCAGCATGTATACAGTGACCAGGTGCTTTCCACTTAAAGCACTTCAAAGAACACCGCCGGCGAGTCTCTCGACAAAAGCAAGTACAGCCGCCCTGGAAATCGAGTCGCAAAGAAACCGAACAGCGTACAGAAGCAACAACAGAAGGCAGAATGGATAAACCATCTCCCTCACCACGTCAATGGAGTAATCCAGCTTTGGATTCACACGATGATGAACGGAAAATCAGAGAGAAAAGGGCTCTGTCGGAACCGAATGCTGCAAAAAGCAGTGCTGGACAGTTTTACGCCGTCCCAGAAAATCCCGTGAAAGAAAATGAAGCATGTTCGGTTCCTGAGAAGACTCATGAACCGCGTAGAGGGCACTCAGCGCTCACAAATGCTGCCAGCCAAAAGAACGCCATCTCATCTGTTGGGAAAACATCAGCAAGAGTCGTGAGTAAATCAGCTGATTTTCTAAGCGCTACGGCTCCGAAAAGACAAATGAGATCAAGGCGCAAAGGGTATAATATAAATTGCGACAAGTACATCTGGCCAGGAGGTCGGAGTTACATAATTACTGACCAGCAGGCAGAAGGAACAACAGAAGGCAGAATGAAGAAAACATGGCAGTGGGGTAGTGTAGCTTTGGACTCCCACGTTGATGAACAAAAAATAAAAAAAGAAAACTTTCCTTTAGGACCGAATGTCGGAGACAGCAATGCTGGACAGACATACGCCATCTTGGAAGAAACCATGAAAGAAGATGAAGAATCTACTGGCTCTGAGAAGATTCATGAACAGCTTGGAGAGCACTCAAAAGAGCGACCTACATTGGGAGGCATCAGGGCAAATAAAGTAGACATCAAGCACCTGAGTGAAACTGCTGGTGAAAATACACATGACACCATCTCTGCCATCCAGAAATCACCAGCAAGAGTTCTGAGCGAATCAGCTCATTATCGAACCGAAATGGTCCAGAAAGGACAAAACGAATCAAGCGGCAAAGTATATAAGATAAGTAGTGCTATCCCGTTGACACAGAAAGATACAGAAGCCTTTTCAGAAAAATCCACTCCGGGTGATAATGAAGGGTTTACATCTGTGTCGAATCCTCTAGAGACCAACGACAATAAGATAAGTTCCGAAGAATTAACCACCACTGAGCAGAGTGCAAAGGAGGAATTAGTTCAAGGTGCCAATTCGACAAATGAATCAAACCTATCACCGAAAGATTCACCTCGGACAAAATTCGAAGCTACCTGCAAAGGGGCAAAACCTAAGATCTCTCGGAAGCGCATCATTCCGAATGCACCTGAAGCTACGAGTACAAACAATTCAAAACGTACCAAGCAGTTTCCTAAACCAGCTTCCAGAATACTTCGTAAATTTCCCCAAAGAGAAAACAAATCAATTCGGAGACCTGTAGCGAAAATAAGTGGACATGTTTCTACTACAGCAAAACAAGACCACCTACATTCTTCAACGAGCATGCTTGAGAATGATGAAATTACTCATGCACATTTCACGAGGTCACGTGTTTTAACTGGTGACTTGCGAATAGGTAGATGCGAGTTTCACTGTCGTAACGAACATCTGTCATCCGATGAAGAGCCACTTGACGAAACCAAAAGCGTATCTAAAATGAAACCTACCTTTCATTTAAGACAGCCATCACTTCGAAAACCGCACCAAGCTAATAAAAAAGCGAATTGTAAGGTTTTATCGAGGAAAGTGTCGCAAACGCTTAATCGTGCTCTCTCGGTGCTCTATGATGATCCGGTAACTTTGGTACAAGATTTTCCATCAGAAAATTCACCAGACCAGTATGATACCCCTCAAATGGGAATTCTTCCTTTATGGAAGATAAGACAGTCACCAAAAGACAGCCATAGATCAGCGTATGTATTCAGCATTCATCCAAAAGCTGCTCTGAGAAGGCACTCGGATACAACACTGAGTGGAAATTCAGCAGGTGACTCAGACGAAACAATACAGAAAAAAACATCTGCATTTACTCCTGGGTCCGATTTCGAAACCATCACAGAAGAAATTGCCTACTCGAAGAATATCACACTTTATCAAGAACAAAATCCACAACCATTCCGAGGAATTGCAATTATAATAAAACAGTACACAAGACTGACACCTTCCACTAGTCCCGCTGACAAAACCGAATGGGAAAAAGAACGCCTGGTCAGAAAAATAAATGATTCAAAAGAGTCTGAGACCGTCAGAAATGAACAGGATGAGAAGAGCAGCACTCTTCCATTGCATGATGACCGAGAAGCTGTGGAATCCGAGAAAGAAAGACAGGTCTCGACGAAAGCATTAATGGTGGATTCAGCTGAAAGCGAAATTTCAGGTGCTGCTGAAGAGAGTAAAAATGTTGCTGAAACACAAAATTTACAGGAGAAATTTACTTTATCGCATGAAGGAATGGAAAGGATCGAAACCAATATAATAAGCTTTCGTGCTGTTTCTGTTCATGTGAGGAAACTACATCAATCAAAAAGTTATACCAATGCTGTTGTTGAACACAGAAGATTCGCTCTTAGCATGTTATCTAAAAATACAAATGGAAGTTACCTCTTTGAAATGGGAGGAGGAACAGATATTCTCAAAGAAAAGAGCGCTGAAAAGGATTTACCAGAGACGCCAGCCATTGAAAGAGGAGATTTGAAAATCTGGAGATGTGCAGTAGAGAAGTCGTTCAAGTTACAATCAACGGACTCACGCTTTTATCTTCCAACAAGAGCTGGAGTAGACTTTGGCAAACTAAGCACAGAAAGAAAATCTTTAGTGGAAAACGCTAGAGCAGAAATTTCTGTATTCGGTGAAACAGTCATCCCTCCGCAAAGACGCAATGAAACCAGAAAGAGTGGTGAGAACAAAGAAATTATTGTAACTGTCACCAAGTGGCAGCAATTGACACTCATTTTCAACAGTGAAATCACGGATATGGAAAACAATATTCCAGAAGCAAGAGACGGTGCTGAATTTACGGCTGTACAGAATAAAAGTTCTGGAAATTACTCGGGTGAAACAAATTCAACGAAAATTCTAGAAGAAGAGGCTGCTAATTGTGTCGAAAAAATTAGGCAAGGACTAAATGCCATAAATTTGGAGCGTCCAACTCTACCTGGTCAAGATTTTTCGAGAACAAGCGGGGACAAGCAGAACACAGAGTTGCTCTCTTTGTTCCGAGAAATACTGATACACCATTGGAGACAATTCGTCAAATGGTGCCTTTCAAAGACACGAATTATAGACAGTTTTCGAGGTCTGAAACATCAACGCCATCATCTTCTAACGAAACTACACCAATAGAAGAGGCACCTACGGAAAAAAAAGTCATCTCAACAACGTCTTCAAGGCCAGAAACATCAACGCCATCTGATTCAAAAGAAATTACACTACCAGAGGAGACACCTACGGAAACGAAGGTGATCTCAACAACGTTTTCAAGGACTGAAACATCAGTGCCTTCATCTTTTAAGGATACTACACTACCAGAGGAAATACCTACGGAAACAAAGATCATCTCGAAAATCTCAAACAAGTCTTCAAGGCCTGAAACGTTACCGCCATCATCTTCTAACGAAACTACACTACCACAGGAGACACCTACGGAAACGAAGGTCATCTCGACAATGTCTCCAAGGCCTGAAACATCAACGTCATCTTCGTCTAAGGAAACTACACTACCAGAGAAGACACCTTCGGAAAAAAAGGTCATCTCGACAAAGTCTTCAAGGCTTGAACCATCAGAGCCATCATCTTCTAAAAAAACTACATTACAAGAGGAGACACCTAAGGAAACAAAGGTCATCTCAACAACGTCTTCAAGGCCTGAAACATCAGCGCCATCATCTTCTAACGAAACTACACTACCAGCGGAGATACCTACAGAAACAAATATCATCTCGACAAAGTCTTCAATGCCTGAAACATCAGCTCCGTCATGTTCTAACGAAACTACACTACAAGAGGAAACACCTACGGAAACAAAGGTCATCTTGACAAAGTCTTCAAAGCCTGAAACAGCAGAGCTATCATCTTCTAAAGAAACTACACTACCAGAGGAGATACCTACGGAAACGAAGGCCATATCAACAACGTCTTCGAGGCCTGAAACATCAGCGCCATCACTTTCTAACGAAACTACACTACCACAGGAGACACCTACGGAAACAAAAGTCATCTCGACAATATCTTCAAGGCCTGAAATATCATCGCCATCTTCTTCTAAGGAAACTACACTACAAGAGGGGATACCTACGGAAACAAAAGTCATCTCAACAACGTGTTCAAGGCCTGAAATATCAGCGCAATCGTCTTCTAGGCCTGAAATATCAACGCCATCTTCTTCTAAGGAAACTACACTACAACAGGGGACACCTACGGAAACAAAAGTAATCTCAACAACGTGTTTAACGCCTGAAACATCAGCTCCATCGTCTTCTAACGAAACTGCACTGTCAGAGGAGACACCTACGAAAACAAAGGACATCTCAGCAACGTCTTCAAGGCCTGAAACACCAGCGCCATCATGTTCTAACAAAACTACATTACCAGAGGAAACATTTACGGAAACAAAGGTCATCTCGGCAAAGTCTTCAAGGCCTGAAACATCACAGCCATTTTCTTCTAAGGAAACTACACTACAAGAGGAGACACCTACGGAAACAAAAGTCATCGCGACAATGTCTTCAAGGCCTGAAACATCAACGCCATCATCTTCTAAGGAAACTACACTACTAGAGGAAACACCTACGGGAACAAAGGTTATCTCGAAAAAGTATGACTTGAGCTCACAGGGAACATGGCGCAGACTCACTACTGGGAAACCTCTGTCTCAAAACACACTCGTTTTTAATTCTCTTCCTGGTAGGTGGACATACATAAATGACTTCGTTTATCAAAGTTACAGGAATACTAAAGGTACAGTCACAAAAAACTCATCGAATGTGTCCAAAGCTGGCCGTAACATTCGTATCTCTGGGGATTTATCCTTTCCGGGAGGCAGTCAGCCAGTTGAACCACGAGGAAGAAAATCATCAAAGAACAAATTCTCACAGAATGAAAGTGCCTCTAACAGAAAAGGTAAGTAAATATTCTTTACTCCGTAGTGTTACAGTGTAATACGAACTACAGACTTAATTTCGCATATTGTAAAAAAAAAAAAAGGAAGATTTCTAAACGTCAAATCGTCCTTTGTCCTATAACTGAAACAGATTCATTTATCCATACGTTTGAAACCCAATAGAGTGTGGGAGTAAATCTTTTACAATGATAAATGAGATCTTTGTATGCGTGACAGCACAAAAGCCACAAAACAATGATGTCGAAAGAGAGAAAAGAAGCAAGGAAACTTAAATTTTCCCCTTTTTTATTTCTTTTTTTGGTAGATATTTAGTATTGTTAAACTTTGCCTTTTGGAAGAACATCTCAAATTTAGGAGCAAATACGAGCACAGCTCTAATATAACATGAGCGATAGTTCGCAAGCGGACTCATTTGCACACGAGCTTGGTATGGATCTTTTTGTTTATTTTGTTTTGGGTTTAACTACCACCATGAGCAGCTCGTAGAGCTATAGGCAGGTTCCCAGTCGCAAATTTAGGGCTACTAGTTCCAAGAAAAAGGGGGAGAGCCAACGCCGTAGGACAAATACACCAGCCATACCTCATCCAGGATTCGAATCCGGGCCCATTTCAGGCGAATGATCAGAAGCCAACGCCTCAGACCACTTGGACACCGAGGCCGCATGGTGTGGATCATTTCGAAATTCAGAAACTCAGGATCTCTGGAGCCAAGTCCTCCATCAGAACTGAATAGTTACGCAAAAGTAAAAATTCGTGCTTGTCTGTGAGCGCATACATATATGTGTAAATGTACGTACGTACTGTATATGTGTCTGTTATAGCGTAAAATTCATTTGCCGGTGATGAGAATCGACTCCGCAACCAACTGCTCCAGAGCCGAATGCTTTCCTAATTAATCTATACCGACGAAGAATTCTGACTAATACCAGACGATGTGTGGAACGAACAACACGCATTTTTCGAAGAACCCAACGACCAGGAGATTCATTTACTTTCGGGCGCCAATATGGCATAAAAATATTTACCAGTGGCGTTTATTGAAGCCGCATCCTTCTCCTCTGGAGCTGAATGCTTTCCCGATTAAACTAGACCAACGAAGTTTGTCGTTGCAACTTTGCCGTCTTGACATGTGTGTCACCTCTGAGATAAGTACGTCACAGAGCATGCGCGCGTGCGTGTGTGCGTGTGTGTGTGTGCAATGTTCCCTCTAAGTTGCCAGCGCGCTGCCGCGCAGCGACTTAACTTCTTCCGCGCAGTAAGCATTTTAGATTAAAATTCCCAAATTCCTAATTAATTTTCATAAATCGAAATCAATTACCTGCAAAAATAATAATAAATAAATAAAATTCGGACTCTCAAAAGTCACTTTTCTTAAATGTCGTTCGCCTCCTTCTAAGTTCATCTCATTATCCTCTTCATTCCCAAAGGCTTCTTGCAAAGTAGCCTCATGCGAGCAGATAGTAAACGCGAGTATGCGGATTAGTGATTTTTCCACGCCGAGAAAGAGGCAGATAGTGAGTCTTTTCTCAAAACAACACGTCAACGCCAGCCAATCACAGCAAACCGTAACCAAGTAATTCTTGAAAGGACTGTCAGGTCAGAGCGATTTTGCACTTGTTCTATTTGAACAAATTATTTTACATTTAGTTGTTATTTTGTTTCATATTCTCCTTGGTATTTTGATATGCAAGGAAAGTGTGTATTATGCGTAAACATGCTTTTCCTAATTTTTAGTGTTTTTATTAAAGAAGTAAGTTTGAGCTTCTCACTTTTTATGAAATAAAAAATTGAATTAATGAAATGTGTTTATTATTTTTATTTAAAATCAATTGCGAAAAGAACGGTGAGAAAAATGGGGGAGGGGGGTAGAAAAAATAATTGCCGTTCAGTACATACTCAGCAGAGAAGCTGAGCAAATAAAATGTTTTGCCACGTGGTTTTGATGCCTGCCCAGCTCATTGGGTTAGGCAAGCATTGCCCATGGCCGCTGAGAGGGAATATTGTGTGTGTGTGTGTGTGTGTGTTTAGTGATAAAAAAAACTCAGTAATTAGCTGACGGATATGTGAGTGCATGTGTGTTCCAGTGCTGAGACTAGTTGAGTCCAACGTCGTGCTTGGGCTTGGGCTCTGAGAGGGGAAGAATTTTCTTCCTTTTTTCTTGTTAAATGTAATTTTGTTTGATTTTGCACAAGATACTTTTTTTACATTTTCTAGTGGTAACGAGAATTCTTCGGCAACGGATCTGGATGGGGAGTGGGGACCCGGGAGAGTTACTGAAAATTCCGGGATTGGATAAAAATGCCATAGGCTATGAATTACTGGGTTTTTGAGGAGAAGGAAAAGCTTCTGCAAGAACTATAGATGCCAGATAGTAGACAGCACATCAACGAAATTTTGCTCCCTACCTCCACGCAACAGCTTCCTGTTAATTCTATATTGAGCAACGTACGAAGTAGATTGCTGCACCGCCCGATCTTTACTGATGTCCAACCTCCCGAAGCATTTCAGGAAGAAACGAATGGTCAAAGGAAACGGGGGTTACTATACTACGGAAACACATAGAAGTCCCTTCCCCCATACGCAGTTGAGAAAGACACCGGCTATTTTCAGGAGGGAGAGAGAGAGTGGAAATCTGGAAGAAGAGGTTAATTTTTTTTAATGCCGTAAACAGGTTAATCATAGTTTGAGAGCTCGTTCGGGCTCGGGAAAACACGGGCTGACATAGTTCGGGATCCGGAAAACTCAGGCTGACATTCTTGGGCTCGGGAAAACTTTTTGGGCTCGGGAAAACTCATGCAGACACACTCATGGACAATAAAATTTGGGCACCTAGAAGAAAACATTCTTCAACAGCGAAACTTTGCAAATAGCTACAGTGCGTACTGGTATGCAAATGATCCACGTTTGGTGCGAGGGCGTATGACCGCACACCCTGTGGTGGCCCTGCAAGCACGGACCGGCAGCCTTATAAACCGGCATGTAATCGATCCCCATGAAAGAGAAAAGCACTGGCAGACGCAAGCAAGAGTACAGAGTGACAAGACTACCGGGTAGCGCCAGATACCTCGATTTACACAACTTACGGACTTTAAGAGAGGCCTGATCATCGGGCTGAAAACCACAGAGTGGTCGGCGCGCCGTATAGCCCGCCACGTGGATCGTTCTGACCATACCGTCCGACTGTGTTGGGAGCAGTGGACACGTGACAGTACTGCCACACGGCTGAGCGGCTCCGGACGGACCAGGAGGACCACCGATAGAGAGTATCGACGGATCGTGCTCCACGCACGAATGGAACCCACGGGGACCCGGTCCTCTATGGCAGATGTAGTGGCTCCTGTGTGCCCACGAAACATTTCCCCGCGCCTCGCGGAAGCAAATTTGCGATCCCTGCGCTCATTACGCGTGCTGCCATTAACACTGGAACATCGCCGGCTTCTTGTGCTCTGGTGCCAGGCCAAAGCGACGTGGAACGCCACAGACTGGCGACGTGTGATGTTTAGCGATGAGTGCCTCTTCGTTTTGGGGACAGATGATCATCGTGTCCGGGTGTGGAGGTTCCCGGGTCAACGGCACAATCCCAACCTCGCTATCGAGTGCCACATCTCCCCCACTGCAGGATTATGGTCTGAAGAACCATTGCCTACGATAGCCGATCAGCTCTAGTAGTGGTACGTGGATCATTGATGGGCCAGTGGTATGTGGATGAGATCCTGCTGCTCCATGTGCTCCCATCCCTGGCAGGGATTTCAGGTGCGCTATTAAAGGGGCTCTGACGACCGCAAATAGCGGTATAACTATACCATCGGGATCAGAGGAAATGCTATCCCACACTCACCAACCCGCTTGGCCAGCGTGGTGAGTTATGGCCAAACACCTCCAAAATGACTCTACAACTTAAATCTTGGCCCTCAGTCTCCGGCAGCTGGAATGTACCTGGCCAAGGCAGCGGCCAGTGCGACATGAAAGCAGAGGGTGCTAAGAATCCCCGGAGGACCGGACTAGGCTGCCATTTGATGCTGACCTTGGCTACCTACAACGGACGCTCCCTATCTTCTGATTCAAGGCTTCTTGAATTGGAAGAGGAACTACAAAGGATCAAGTGGGACATCGTCAGGCTAAGTGAGGTAAGGAGAAAAGGAGAAGATCTCATTGAACTGAAAAGTGGACATCTCTTCTATTATCGTGGGACAGATACTGGCAGAACTAGTGGTGTTGGATTTATAATAAACAAGAAACTGAAGGATAAAGTGGTAGAAGTTGAAAGTTCCTCTGACAGAGCTGCACGACTCGTTATCCAACTCTCGAGAAGATACCAGGCTCAGATTATTCAAACTTATGCACCCACCACAAGTCATCCTGAAGAAGAAATTGAAGAATTTTATGAGGAAATTCGTCATCTAAATAATAAAGGTAAGCAGCACTTGAAGATAATTATGGGAGATTTCAATGCAAAAATAGGGCACCGGCAACAGAATGAAACTTCAGTAGGTAAATTCGGTTACGGCAACAGAAACCAGCGTGGAAATACTCTCGTTGAGTTTGCAGAGGCAGAAGGATTTTTCATCTTGAATTCCTTTTTCAAGAAAAAGCCACACAGGAAATGGACATGGAGACATCCAATTGGGACGACAAGTGAAATTGATTTTATTATGTGTAACAAAAAATTCGTCATCAAAGACTGCAGTGTGCTGAACAAGTTCAACACAGGTAGTGACCATAGATTGGTGAGATGTAAGATGCACCTCAACACTAAACTGGAACGTGGCAAGCTCATAAGACAAACAAAATGTATTGACATAACCAACCTTAAAAAACATCATAATACTTTCAAGTTGGAACTGAAGAACAGATTCTCTGCTTTAGAAGGCCTAACATCGGAAGAAGTGAATATTTCGGAAGTTAACAGAAAAGTAACCAAAGCTCTTATGGAAACAGCAACAAAATTAGCTGGGTCTAAGAACAAGTTGCATGTAAACAAATTATCAGGAAAAACCAAAATGTTGATGCAAAAAAGAAGAGAGATGAGGACAACTAAAGAAGATGTGACTTCCAAAGTGGAATATATAGAGCTATGCAAGACAGCACGAAAAAGTATCACTGAAGACGTAAGGAAATTCAACTGTGAGCTAGTGAGGAAAGCAATTGAAAACAACCAAAGCCTAAAGATAGCAAAGGGACATCTCAGTAAGGGAAGAAAACAGATTATGGCACTGAGAAAAGAAGATGGTTCTATAACAAGAAATAGAGGCGAAATTTTGACAAGAGTGAAAGATTTCTACTCCAAATTATATGAAAGGGATGATACATGTACTCCAGACATCATGAAAGGTACCAGAGTTCTTCCAGTCCTCCCAGCAGAAGTTGCTCATGCAATCAAGAACATGAAGCGGGGGAAAGCTCCAGGAGAAGATGGAATTACTATAGACATCATACAAGAAGCAAGTGGAGAAATTGAAACAGTACTCGCTCAAATTTTCACTCGATGCCTTAATGAAGGGAAGATTCCTGAGGATTGGAACAATGCTACAATGATCCTGCTACATAAAAAAGGTGACATTGAGGATCTCAGGAACTACAGACCTAACAGCCTCCTATCAGTGGTTTATAAAATCTTCACTAAAGTTCTTTCACACCGCTTGAAGGTAACACTGGACATGGCTCAACCGAGAGAACAAGCTGGATTCAGGAGTGGCTACAGCACAATAGATCATATCCACGTACTGAGAGAACTAATTGAAAGAGCGAGGGAATATGAACTTCCATTGTGCATGGCTTTTATCGATTATGAAAAAGCCTTTGATTCGGTGAAACCATCAGCAGTTACCACGGCTCTGAAATCCTGCGGTATTGAAGATGCATACATTAATATTATTAATAACATCTATGAAAATGCAAGTGCAAAGATTCGGCTGTTTGAAAATACAACACACATAAAAATTGGAAAGGGAGTGAGACAAGGTGACACCCTATCTCCGAAGCTCTTTAATGCCACATTGGAAAATGTCTTTCAATCACTGAACTGGGAAAACAAAGGGATAAAGATTAATGGAGATTATCTAACCCACCTTCGTTTTGCTGATGACGTAGTCATTTTTGCAACTACCCCATCAGAGCTGCAGAGTATGATCCAGGAACTTGCTGACAAGAGTAAAGAAGTGGGATTAAAAATGAACTTTCAGAAGACAAAAGTGATGTTCAATGCTTTTACAAGAAATGAAGATTTATCGATTGATGGAGAAAAACTGGAGATAACAGATACGTATGTTTATCTTGGACAGCAGATATCAAGTGAGGGTCACATTGATGAAGAAATTAATCGGCGTACAAAACTTGCCTGGAGAGCTTTTGGAAGAAACAGCATAATTTTCAAGAGCAATATGCCATTATGTCTTAAAAGAAAAGTGTTTGATCAATGCATCCTTCCAGTGCTTACGTATGGTGCAGAGACGTGGACCTTAACTAAAAGAGACATACAAAGGCTGCAGACAACTCAAAGAAGCAGGGAGAGGTGCATGCTTGGTATAACCAGGAGAGATAAGAAGAGGAACTCGTGGATCCGAAAAATGACGAGAGTGGAAGACATCATGATCAGAGTTAAATCCCTGAAATGGCAATGGGCTGGACATACTGCCAGAAGGACAGACCATAGATGGACAGTCAAAATTTTAGATGTGATTTCAAGGGACAGGAAAAGACCCAGAAAAAGACCACATGGGAGATGGGTGGATGAAATTCGTAAATATGCGGGAGTGACATGGAGGAGACTGGCACAAGACAGACCGTTGTGGAGGAAACTTGGGGAGACCTTCGTCCAGCAGTGGATTGATAATGGTTGACAATGATGATGATGATGATACCAGCAGGGTAATGCTCGCCCGCACACGGCTCGGGTTGCTCAGGACTGCCTACGTAATGTCCAATAACTTCCATGGCCTGGCCACTCGCCGGACATGCCCCTATCGAGCATGTGTGGGACCAGTTGAAACGTCGGCTGCCGCCATGCCGCACTATCCGGGATTCGGAGCATACCGTCCAACACGTGTGGGCCAGTCTGCCGCAGGACAACATCAGGCGTCTGTTCGCCTCCATGCCGGACCGTATTGCAGCATGTATCGCCACACGAGGCGGTGCAACGCGCTATTGAATGAAGATGACCGGACTGCGTGCCACAGATCCCTGTGTAATTATCCTGCAGCTCTGTTTTTGCCATCATGTGTATCATTCATCTGTATCATTACGTCCATAAAATTTCAGTTCAATCCGATGCTTCCTTTTCTTGGTGCGCAAATTTCATTGTCCGTGAGTGTACTTTGGATTCGGGAAAATTCGGGCTGACATACTTTGGGATCGAGCTCGTTAAATTGAGCCTGAACTCAGCACATGTATTTTCGGACATCTCGCTGATCAGAAAGGCTGGAATCCGTCGAAATCAGGGTGTCTTATTCGGGTGTTTCAGGGTTTGCTTCTACAATGGTATATAACCATACTAGTGTATCGAATCCATATACTTGAGAAAATCCTCACTTAATGGTAGCAAAGCACTGAGGTACTGCATCTGCATGATTAAGAAATTCTGAGCATCGTACCTTGTAAAAAGTAAGTGGTGTAAATTGACGGAAAATTTCTGAAAATAACGTGCAACAAAGTTGCCGGCAGGTGTCCGTCTTTTAACGAAATTTCCGTTTTTAAAAGTTCCCGTTTTTTTTTTAACTTCCGTATTTTCACAGATTTTCCGTAGTCAGTAATTCCGTTTATATCAGAAAAGTCCGTTTCAAGTTCTTCCGTGTTTAGACAGAAATTTCGCAAAATCCAACATGCTAAATATTTCAGCCCTTACGCGATAAAAACCTTTCGCGGCGGGGATCGAGCCCAGGTCGTTTGGGTTGAAGCTGTGCGGCTTAACCACTAAGCCAGAAAGTCACAGGAGTCAGCCTCACGTTCAAGGGAAAACTAAATGGGCGATGATGATTTTTTTTTTCATTAATGCGACTGATTTAGTCATTTTATTTTCTATTTATTGGACCTTATTGTTTTTGAATACTTTGGCAAAAATTTTATCTTTTCTGTAGGAGATCTTGTTACGAATTACACACTTTTTTCAACGTGATTTTTCGGAGCAACAGAATAATTTGGAGTTTGAGATTTTTTTTCAAATGACAATAACTTTCAGTTATCTTTAAGGGAAGGTGTTATGTACTGTTTTATAATATTATTTCACAAAACTTCTAAATATAAAATTTACTCTTTATAACTATAATAGCTTTTGTCTTAAGAACTCCACAGACTGATACATAGACATCGTACAATCACCTGTACAATTAATTAAGTACCCGGTTTCTTATGGAAACAAAATATACACTCATCTTCCAAAAAATAGTTGCACCCAGAAGGAAGCAACCGACAGGAATGAAACCTGGTGGGTAGGTTTGACATCGTAAGACATGCAAATGATTCAAGTATCACGCTCGGCCGCACATGTGACGCCTGCAAGGAGGTGTCGTAGCGCTGTGCTTGACCAGAACGTCGTCCTGTTGCGCGTGCTTGCCATTCTGACTCGTGATGTTGTGTTGGTTGCATCCTTTGAAAGTGAAGTATGCCTCGGAGAAAAGTTTGGAAGCAATTCGAGCAATTGGAGGAGTTCGAGAGAGGCCGCATCGTCGGGTTCCGGGAAGCGGGTTGGTCTTATCGCCGTATTGCGCGCCATACCGGTCGTGCGGATATCACCATAGCATGCTATTGGCGGCAGTGGATAGAACAAGGCATGCAGCAGCGACAGGAAGGGTCTGGGAGACCTAGACGAACCACGGAGAAAGAGAGGACCGACGGGTTGTTCGACATGCGCGGAGTGGCCCAACAGCCACGACTGCGGATATTCAGCGAGCAGTGGTGCTCTCCATGCATCGTCCGATTAGTGCCAGCACCATTGGCAGATGGCTGCATGACGTAGGACTACACGCACTCAGACCGTTACGATGACTGCCCTTAACACCATTGCATCGTCGCCAACGACTGCAATGATGTTGGCCAGACTGTCATGGAGCCACTCAGAATGGCAGCGAGTGATCTTCAGGGATGAGTCCCGCTTTTGTCTTGGAGAAGACTACCAACGAATCCGTGTGTGGAGGCACCGTGGTCAGCGCCAAGATGAACGGTTTGTTGTCGAGCGTCACACGTCCAGAAGGCCTGGTGCCATGGTGTGGGGTGCAATTGCTTACGATGCTAGATCACCTTTGGTGTTCATGACAGGCACTTTGACGACCCAACGTTACGTTAATGAGGTCCTGCAACCAGTGGCCCTACCTTTTCTGAACGCTCACTCTGGTGATATTTTCCAACAGGACAACGCTCGTCCTCATTACTGCTGCTGTCTCGAGAGCTTGCCTTGAAGGCACTGACACACTGCCATGGCCAGCCGCATCGCCAGACTTATCGCCGATTGAAACTGTGTGGAATGCAATTGGACGAGCTATTCACACTCCACCTCTACCACCTAATCTGCAGGAGCTGCGTGAGAAGATTCAAGCTGCATGGGATGGCTTATCGCAGGACACCATTAGGAACCTGTACAACTCCATACCGAGATGTCTGGCATAGTGTGTGAACAAACATCGCGGCCCGACACCATACTGAGAAACACTACTTATTGGCGTGTAACTCGATAAATATTGACCATATCAGTTTTAATATTTAATCATTTATTGTTCCTGGTAACCTTTACCTTCCTTCCGAATAGCATTGCAATCCGACACGTCCTTCTGGGTGCAACACTTTTTTGACGATTAGTATATAATACAAAGTTGGTGCACAAAATGAGGAAGAGGAGAAGAAATATCCTGTGCCACAGTAACCAAAATTCATGCGATGTACTATACACAATATCCGATCTCGCTACAGAACTTCAAAATCAGATACTTCGACGGACTATTGAAATTTAACAGTTAATCAAACCCTCAAGTATTCCCGTAAATTTCTCCTATTAGCGGACATTTTTTGTCATATGGATACAGAGAAAGTGAGAACGGAGTTTTTCCGTTAATATAAGAAAGGAATTGCGGAACGATTTCTGAAAATTCAGAATTTTTCAGGCGTACGAAAAATCCGTGAAATTTAGAGTTTCCCCCGTCATTTCACGGAAAAAGTTGTAACAGAAATATGCTTCGTTAATTCACGAAAGAAATCACGGAAAGTGGCTCGTGAATTTCAGAATTTTTTTACAATGTACTAATACCCGTCCTTTGATTTTCTCAAAAAATGGCATAAAAACTCTGGTCGACAAACCAGTATAAAATTAATATATTTTACTATATTATATATTAAAGTATATTAAAAGTGTACAAGGGCCGCGGGTGGCCTAGTGGGCAACGTTCGTGACTGCTACGGAAAGGACCTCAGGTTCGATCCCAGGCAGGTACGAACGCTCGATCCACTAAATATCCGCCGTGCGTCGGATGGGCACATCAAGCTGTCGGACCCCGGTTACTGGCCCCCGGTAATAAATAAGGGCGTCTTCCACCCCCATTCTACCTCGCTTCTCTGTCACTTTCCTATCGGGCACTCTAGCTCACATCCCCTAGCTTCCTATTTCTAAGGGTTGTTTAAGACCAGGGGTCAGACGCTCCCTTCCTAAAATCCTCTACATATGATCATTTGAACATAAAAGTGTACAAAAATCGCAGAATTTACGTGGTGTATAGTAAAGTACATTCACCAGTGACAGTAACATCATTCGAATTCACAGGACAAGAAACTCAAGGGGTACCTCAATGCAAAGTCTATTGTACACCTGCAGTGTTAATCCGTTCTATACACATCTTCTCAAAGACTACTACTGCGTTCTGGTCTTCAAAATTGTGAGCTCAAATAAACAAAGCTCTTAGGTCATATATATTCTAGCTGTGATTTTGAAGAAGTTGTCAGAAATAACTATTTGGGTAATATATCAGCTAAGGACTTTATTTGTGCGCAGAATTTTGAAGGCCGCAGTAGTTCTTGAGAAAATGTGTATAGAATGAATTAATATTGCAGGTATCGGAGAGATTTTCCCTTAAGGTCCCTTTAGCTAAAGAAATTTTTTTGGATTTACCCAGTGTATTTATATTGCGCCTTCGCGTAGGTCTTCAGCACAAGGAATTGAACATGATTTTTTTTTAAATTTTAATTCATTGAACACGTATTGTTGTCGAATGAAGCTTGTTTCACACGTAAAAGTACCTTCAACTGCCACAACAGTTGCGTGTGGTCATGTTCCAATCCACATGTTATCTAGCCACAGGTGCGTCACCTCCGTTGCTCCATGAACGTGTGATAATGCCTGACCACACACGGCTTTCTTCTCCTGGGAGTATCTCCATGGTGTTGCAATCCTCCATTGGCCATCCAAGTCTCCACATCGTTCTTCTATTCAACATGTCTGGAACATACTGGAACGTCAGTTACGGCCACCACAGAATATTGGGGATCTTGTGCAGCAATCTTTGCACAATCTCTCATCGCAACATGAGAGTTTTGTTTGACTCCATACCACGCCGTATATCAGCGTGCATCGCAGCCAGAAGTAGTTTCACGAGGTCCTAATCTATAACAGTTGTGTTACGATTCTTCTGAAATAAAGAGTCCTACTGCTGTGATATAGTAGTTATGCTTTATTGGAACAGCATTTAGGTGGTGACCTGTAACAAGTTAAAAACGTCAGCACAAAACTTGTACGATTGCACTTTTTTCATTGACGTGATAGAAGCACAGATATGGCATTTGAAAACAGATGTTGCTCAAGTTTTTTTTTTTTTTCCGGGGTTTAACGATCTGCGGGAGGTCGTTAAAAGGACTTATCAGTTAAAATTACCCATGACTTATCTGGGACTCGGACCCATCTCAGACGCTGATTCCAAAACCTGCGTCTTTGACCACTAGGCTACCTGGGCAGCATCTGCTAAAGTTCAGTATATAGGCGATTATGATCAGCAGAGCTGCTAATCTCTTTACGAATCTTATTTTAAATTCCATCTTTTTCGAAAAGACATGTGGAATGTTCCGCAACAGATGGTGTTTATGAAGGTAAATGAATGTGTATTATAACGAAGTAAATTTCTCCGTCATTTTTGGTCTACGCCTAGATTCGAACCCGAGGCCGCTTATTCCGGAACAAGTCGCTCTACCAACTGAGCTACGCAGACGTTTTATTCTGATTCCTATCTGCCTTTATGTCGTGTGCGTCCTGCTGTCAAGTACGTCACATCTCCCCCCCCCCCGAAAGAGGGCCGGGGGCATGGCCCACGGGTCAGCCGTGACCATGAATCGTTGCAGGCAGCCATTCACTGTAGAACGTGCACTTGAGAACTCCCAGTCAATCTGGTGTGTGGAATGCAACATCACACAATTTTATTTTTCGAAGCGCTGAAGAAGGGATTCTCTGATTTTTCCTTTCTCGCGGTGTGGAAATAACATCACACCATTGCGAGATTTTGAACGCTCGGGTCATCCGGATAATTCGGGCGCCATTATAACGAAGTAAATTTCTCCTTCATTTTTGGTCTACGCCGGGATTCGAACCCGAGGCCGCCTTTTCCGGAACAAGTCGCTCTACCAACTGAGCTACGCAGACATTTGTTCTTATTGCTATGTGCCTTTATGTCGTGTGCGTCCTGCTGTCAGGTACGTCACAGTATGTGTGTGTAAGAGAATCTTTAGCAGTGATGTAGAAGGGGCTTAGCGTGCCTTAGCGCCGCTAAGGCACTTTTCGTGGTTACATGGTAATAGAATGTAGGCACAGGAACTTTTTTAAATGATCATGTATGCAAAAACATGTAGGTAAAACTGTGTTCTGTATGCAAACATACTCGTATCTTAACCGAATGTTCATAATACAGATATGGCCGCCCCGGTGGTGGAGTAGTCTGAGACGCAGGCTTCTGACCATTGCTCTGATCTAAGACTGAGCCCCAACCCCAGATGAGTCATGGGTGGTGTGCATGGCCACAAAGATGCTGGATCTGTCTCTTCCCTGGAACAAGGGACCCGAAATTAGGGACCGGCGATTGCTTATAGCCATTTGAGTTGCCCATGGTAATTGTTCAACACAGAAACAAACAAAACATACTGTGTAAATTTTTTTTATTGGAGGTTTAACGACCACTGTGAGTGGGCTATAAGCAGTCGCCCGTCCCTAGTTTACTGTTTCCGGTGAAGGGAGAGAGCCAGTGCCGCCAGAGAAACACAGCATCCACGTCTCACCGGGATTCGAACCCGGACTCCTTTCGGACGAATGATTAGAGGCCATCGCTTAGACCACTGCGCCACCGGGACTGCCCTGTGTAGATTGATCTACATATTTGGATAACGCAATAGGGTGTCTCACAAATCATAATGCCGCCCCGGTGGCGCAGTGGTCTAAGGCGTTGGCCTCTGATCATTCGTCCGTAAGGGGTCCGGGTTCGAATCCCGGTCAGGCATGGATGTTGTGTTTGTCTTACGGCACTGGCTCTCTCCCTTCCCTGGAACCAGTGACCCTAAATTAGGGACGGGCGACTGCTTATAGCCCATTGAGTTGCTCACGGTGGTCTTTAAACCTCCAATCAAAAAAAAAATCATAATATTCTATCACAAAGAGAATATGAACTCCTTTGTCTAGACAGTCAAAATAAATTTGTAGGAGATGGCTACTCCGAAGGGTTAAGATTTCAGTGCTCAGAAAGAAAACGGTACTGATGGACATTTGTATTAAACAACTCACCACTGGTATCAACTCCAATAAAAGAAATCCCCTGAGCACATTCTCTGACTCCTTACAGGCAATACAAAATTCTTCCACATGTTCCGTATAATCTTAGAAAAAGGGCGCATTAGTCATATTGAATTCATGTTACTCTGGCAGTTCACATATATTCCCAATGCATATTTAAAATCGTATAGAACGACACAGAGCCGTATTTAAACAAAAAATTTATAATCTTAGGATATGTCTCTCACGTTACATTCTTCTTGTTTATTTAAAATTGCTCAGATTACACAATTTTAAGCAGTTTTAATATAAATTGATAATGGTAATTAGTGATGAAAATCAAAAAAATAATAATAAAAACAATTTTGAGGGTATTTTTTCCTAGTCCGTTCACCGCTAATGCACTTTTTTTAATTTAGAACTACATCACTGATCCTTAGCGTCTACTTCAAAATTTCTCTGGAAGGAACCACCCTTGTTTTGAGGACATTCCAAACACGATGTCTGCCCTGTTTGTATCTACGCTAAAGATACAGCCAAATGCTGCGCAATTATGCTTTCCTTTCCATTTTAGTGGGTAAAAGTCATGGAAAGAATCCTGAAATCGACAACACCTGGTTGTCCCTCTGTTGTGGACACCGACAGATGAAATGCTATACCTGAAATGCTACGAAACAGTGGCGAATTTAGAGTTACCGGGGCCCTGCGCACAGCAACGGGTTTGGGACCCTCACTTTTCTAAGCATCCTTAAAATGTAACCCGCTCGTTTTTACTTTCTCCCACTAATGTATAAAAAGTATTGTAACCGCCAAAATGCCCCCTGGTGGCACATTGGTCTAGTCGCTGGCTTATGACCATTCGCCCATGAAGGGGTCGGGGTTTGAATCCCGTGAGGCATGAATGTTGTGTTTGTCTTAAGGCACTGGTTCTCTCACTTCCTTGGAACCAGTGACCCTAAATTAGGGACGAGCGACTACTTTGAGTTGCTTACGAACCAGTGACCCTAAATTAGGGACGGGCGCCCGTCGAGTTGCTTACGGTGGTCGTTAAACCTTCAATCCAATGCATAATCGCTAAATCAAACTGACTTACAGATTTCAACAGAAATGCCTATTTTGGGCTCTCCCGAACAGGTTTGACTATTTTTATGATGATGGTGAGTGTGTGGTTTGTTGTCGCCATAACTCAAAAACTATTATAGCTATTAAGACGAAATTTAATGATGAGGGCTTTGTGGTACCCTAGTAGGGAGGAAATGGCTGAAGTTCAAAGAGGAAAGCCTGTTTGTTGTTAAGGAAGAAAAGTCGGAAATTTATAAAGATGACCGCTGAACCACAATACTTTAACATGTTAGGTAAGGTTAGTTTATGGTGTTGCTTTAACTGACATTTATGTTATATGCGGTGTAGGATCTGATGTCGCATATCGTCAGATTCCGCCCCACTGACAGTTAGTTCCCTTACAGACAGCCCGAACATGGATGAAATCTATTCCTGTACCTCGTAAAACACATTTTCCAATGCCTTTTTACTCGTACGGTAACAGTCTCGTGATTACCTCTTAAACTAAACTTAGAGAGGGGGAGGAGTTTTAAGGGAAAGACGGGGAGTCATATACACTCACGGACAATGAAATTTGCGCACCTAGAAGAAAGCATGCTACAACCGAGAAACTTTGCAAATAGCTAGAATGCGTGCTGGTATGCAAATGATCCACGTTTGGTGCAAGTGCGCATGATCGCACACCCTGTGGGGGCGCTTCAAGCACGAACCGGAAGCCTTATAAACCGACGTGTAGTCGATTCCCCATGAAAGCGAAAAGCACTGGCAGACGCAAGCAAGAGTACAGAGTGACAAGAATCCCGGGTAGACACCAAAGACGTCGATTTACGCAACTTACGGCTTTTGAGAGAGGCCTGATCATCGGGCTAAAAACCGTAGGGTGGTCGGCGCGCCGTATAGCTAGCCACGTGGATCGTTCTGACCATACCGTCCGACTGTGTTGGAAGCAGTGGACACGTGATAGTACTGCCACACGGCTGAGCGGCTCCGGACGGACCAGGAGGACAACCGGTATAGAAAGGACCGATGGATCGTGCGCAACGCACGAATGGATCCCACGGGGACCCGGTCCACTATACAAGCAGATGCAGTGGCTCCTGTGTGCCCACGAACCATTTCCCGGCGCCTTGCGGAAGCGAATCTGCGATCCCTGCGCCCCTTACGTGTGCTGCCATTAACACGGGAACATCGCCGGCTCCGTGTGCAGTGGTCCCAGGCCAGAGCAACGTAGCACTCCACAAGCTGGTGACGTGTGGTGTTTAGCGATGAGTGCCGCTTCGTTTTGGGGACAGATGATCATCGTGTCCGGGTGTGGAGTTCCCCGGGTCATCGGCATAATCCCAACCTCGCTATCGAGCGCCACACCTCCCCCACCGCAAGCATTATGGTCTGAGGGGCCATAGCCTAAGATAGCCGATCAGCCCTAGTAGTGGTACGTGGATCATTGACTGGACAGCGGTATGTGGATGAGATCCTACGGCACCATGTGCTCCCATTCCTGGCCGGGATTCCAGGTGCACTATACCAGCAGGATAATGCCCGCCCGCACACGTCTCAGGTTGCCAAGGATTGCCTACGTCATGTTCAGACACTTCCATGTCCTGCCCGCTCCTCGGACATGTCCCATATTGAGCATGTGTGGGGCCAGTTGAAACGCCGGCTGCCACCGTGCTGCACTATCCGGGATTCGGAGCACACCGTCCAGCACGTGGGCCAGTCTTCCGCAGGACAACATCAGGAGTCTGTTCGCCTCCATGCTGGACCGTATTGCAGAGCTGCAGGACAATTACAGATCCCTCTGTAATTGTCCTGCAGCTCTGTTTTTGGCATCATGTGTATCATTCATCTGTATCATTACGTGCGTCCATAACATTTCAGTTCAATCCTATGCTTCCTTCTTGGTGCGCAAATTTCATTGTCCGTGTGTGTAAAACACCGAACTCAAAAGCTGAATGGTCATTACATTCTAAGAAAATTGGACAGAAATAACACCCCAATTTCTAAGCTCAGTTGTAGTATAGCATTAAGTAATATTACTTCTGAAACAATTTTTAGTGAGCTTGCATTTAAGCTAGTAAATGCATGCTTGTACAGATGACGTATTCGATTTCAAATTATATCCCCGAATCTTCCCAAACCTCGAACAGCGAATTCATCCCTCACTCTATGACTTTTGTTTTTGAAGCAAAATTAAAAATATATACACTATTTTTGAGTCCCTCCAGTATCACGAGGCCCTCACCTGGGCTTCGCTGGCTTCCCTCTAAATTTGTCCCTGCCGAGAAATGACTACAAAGACGCCTTCACAGGAGAGGTGAACTAAAATAGTCCCTATGTTTATCTTTCATTTCTACCTATGTTCTGGAATGTGCAAAATAATGTGATAAGTCAAATACAATACAGACAAAGATTTAATGATTTGCCAAGCTAGTGACTTTACTTTCCAAATTGATATAACAACATGCGATTCTCAAATTTCTGGTTTTACTTCTGTGGCAACTGCAGGAAAGTGCAGTACATCTCATGAATAAAAAATATCTGCTCATATTTTAGGCTGCTATGGTCCTGGATCTCAGGAAGTTCGTGGTTTTGGAGCCACAAAAGGCAGCGATCGTTTTACATCTCAAAAAGTGTCCCATGGTTCTGGACCTTATATAGGCTGTTCTGGAACCGAAAACGTCTGCTATGCACCTGGATCCCAGAAAGTATCCCATGGTTCCGGATCAAAACAAAGCTACGATCGCCGTGGATCACAAAGAGTCTACGATACACCTGGATCTAAGAAAGTGTCCCATGGTACTGGACCTCAGAAAGCATACGATCGTCCTGGATCACTAAAAGTCTGTCATGTACCTGGATCTCAGAAAGTCTCCCATGGTTCCGCATCCAAAAAAGGCAGCGATTGTTCTGGATTTACGAAAGTCTCCCATGGTTCCGCATCCAAAAAAGGCAGCGATTGTTCTGGATTTACGAAAGTCTCCCAGGGCTCCGGACCTCATAAAGGCTATGATTGTACTGGAACTCAAAAAATCTGCCATGCACCACAGGGTTCCGGATCCAAACAGGGCTGCGATCGTCCTGTATCTCAAAAAGTCTGCCGTGCATCTGGATCTCAGAAAGTCTCCCATGGTTCCGAATCCAAACAAGTGTGTGATCGTCCTGTATCTCAAAAAGTCTGCCGTGCATCTGGATCTCAGAAAGTCTCCCATGGTTCCGGATCCAAACAAGTGTGTGATCGTCCTGGATCTAAGAAAGTCTGCCGTACACCTGGATTTAAAAAAGTCTCTCATAGTTTCCGACTGCATAAAGGTTATCATCGTCCAGGATCTCAAGATGCCTGCCGTGTGTTTGGATCTCAGAAAGTCTCCTCTGGTTCCGGATCTAAACAAAGCGGCGATGTTTCTGAATCACAGAAAGTCTCTCATGATTTCGAATCCAAACGAGGCTGCGATCGTTCTGGATCTCATATGATCTGCCATGGTTACGGATTTAAACCAAGCTGGAATCGTCCTGGATCTCAGAAAGTCTCCCATGGATCCGGATCGAAACAAGGCAGGGATTGTTCTGGATTTAAGAAAGTCTCCCAAGGGTCGCGAGCTCATAAAGGCTGCGATCGTTCTGGAACTCAAAAATCTGCCATGCACCTAGAACTCAGAGTTCCGGATACAAACAAGGCTGCGATCGTCCTGTATTTCAAAAAGTCTACCGTGCACCTGTATCTCGGAAAGTCTCCTATAGTTCCGGATCCAAACAAGTCTGTGATCGTTCTGGATCTAAGAAAGTCTACCATACACTTAGATTTAAGAAACTCTACCGTACACCAGGATTTAATGAAGTCTCTCATGTTTCCCGTCCGCATAAAGGTTGCGATCGTCCTGGATCTCAAGATGTCTGCCTTGCATCTGGATCTCAGAAAGTCTCCTCTATTTCGAAATCTAAACAATGCGGCGATGTTTCTGAATCTCAGAAAGTCTCTCATTATTTCGAATCCAAACGAGGCTGCGATAGTTCTGAAACTCAAAAAATCTACCATGCACCTGGATCTCAGAAAGTCTCCTATGGTTCCGGATCCAAACAAATCTGTGATCGTCTTAGATATAAAAAAGTTTCCCATGGCACCGGATCTCATAAAGTTTGCAATCGTCCTGGATCTCAAGGGGTCTGCCATGCATTTGGATCTCAGAAAGTCTCCCCTGATTCCGAATCTAAACAAGGCGGCGATGTTCCTAAATCTCAGAAAGTCTCTCATGATTTCGAATCCAAACAAGGCTGCGATCATTCTGAAACTCAAAAAATCTGCCATGCATCTGGATCTCATATGATCTGCCATAGCTCCAGATCTAAACCAGGCCGGGATCGTCCTGGATCTCAGAAAGACTCTTCTGGCTTTGTGTTTCCAAAAGGCTGGAATCGTTCTGAATCTCTAAAAGTCTCTCACAGTTCCGGATCCCAAAAAGGATCCCATGTTTCAGGGCGCCACGAAGTCTGCCGTTGTTCTGGATCCCAAAAAGGCTGCAGGAGAACGAAAACATTCACATATCCCAAGAGCCCAATTCCACAATCTCAGGAACAGGAAACTGAGTCAGACAGCGAGACGGAAAGTCCTCGATCTCCCACTGTTCGCTAAAAATAGTACCGAAAATTCCACCTCAATGTATGCGATGATATACCTGAAAATAATTTCTAAAAATTATTCTTTACAATAACGAAAGGATGACGTTCATAACAGTATTTTTTTCCTGTTTCATTAAAAATTTATAAAAACTGCATAAACGTTTTATTATTTAATTTCCTATTTTACTAATACAGTAAAGAGTGTCTTCGTCTGTGTACGGATATCGTTTAAAAACAAGAAACTCGAAGATGTGTTCCTTGGGTTTGGAATCTTGACTTTGCAAGAAGATATGAGATTTCATATAAATTCTACGATAGGTATTATCCCTCAGTGTAAGAGACAACAGAGTTGTCATTTTAAGGGAACTGCGTTTAATGATCGAACAATCAGAAGTCAAATTAAACAACGGAACAAGCATTGACATCTATCACTTGACACTTACTGAAAAAAATTAAATTTGCTTAAACATATATTTTGGATCTTCGATTCAGAATTCTAAACACCAATCCAACCAGTTCTAAACTGGTGTCCAAAATCAACGTGACAAATACAAAGTCGAAAATTTGTCCAAAACGAGATGACCCATAGTCAAGGCTTTTCAGAGACATATGAAAAGGGAAACGCTAAGTCGACGAACCCAAGCAACATTGTGCAAGTTCTTATGGAAATCTGAAAATGACAACTACGTCATCGACCTGACAGGCACGCAACCTTGATAAAAATTGTTCTGAGCGGGGTGCAGCAATTGAAGCTTCAGTTGGACTGTTTTTGGAAGAATGGCTTCGCACTATAGCTTAAAACAGTGGTGCGCAACCATTTTATGGGTCCGACCCCACTGAAGAATTATTTTATTATGGAGACACCATGTCACCATGTAAATAAAACAAGAGGTTAAATATTATAATTATGCATTTTCAAAAATATTTTTCTTTTAAAAATATATGCATTTTTAAAAGACATATATTTTATATTCACCAATATTAGGTACATTTATTAATTAAAAATTTCAAAATATTTCATCTAACTAGAAATAATATGTAGGAAATATTGAAACAAAAAATAAACACAATTAATGGCAGGAAAAAAACTACACAACCTTTGTTTGACTGTCCTAATGTGAAATTTGAGCTTGAATCTTGGGAATTTTGCTCTCCATTCTTGGTTTAATAAAAAGGGGGGGGAAAGAGAAAGAAATGGCGACCTCTTAATAAACCCCCGAGACCCCAAAAAGTGTTCCGACTCAAAGGTTGCGCACCCTTAGCTTAGAAGACAATTTACGGTGGACAGCGATCAGTATATTGAAAACAGGGCAATCACAAGACGAGGTAACAAGATTGCTGAATGTGTCGAGGCGAGTGATCTCCAATCTCTGGCAACAGTTCCAGGAAACCGGAACAACAACCAGATGACCGGAACAAGGATGCCCACGATCACAAGTCAAAACGACCGGTATTTATCTATAACAGCTCGCTGCCATAGAGAGTCGACAGCTAGTCAACTCTAGCAGGAGCTCTCCTCTGCTACGGGAGCCGCGATATTTAGGCAAACAGTTCACAGAAGACTCCACAAGAGAGGTCTGCATATAAGGCCAGTGGTCTGTATCCCACTCGCCGTATCATACAGAAGAATCAGTCTGAATTGGGCTCTACAACATCCCTTCTGGATCCCTGATCAATAGGCCTATGTTCTCTTCAGCGACAAGTCGCGGTAGAGGCTAAATACGGATTCTCGACGTGTGAACATTTGGAGAGAGGCGGGAAGCCGAATTCATTCCTCCAAGATTAGGGCAATTGCCCGCTACGGTGATGGAGGGCTCCTGGTTTAGGCTGGCTCGTGTTATATAGACGCACGCCGCTACACGTGTTTCCAGGAGAATCCCTGACTGCTGCACGCTACAGGGAGGACAACCTAGAGCCCTATGTAGGGCTTTTCAGGGGAGGTGTTGGCCCTCAGTTCCTTTTATGGACGATAACGCTGGTTTCCATAAGTCTCGGCTAGTCGGTGAATAGCTGGAGAGTGAGAATATTCACAGGATGAAGTGGACCGTGAGATCTTCGAATCTGAACCTGGTAGAGCATGTCTGAGATTTTCTAGGAAGAGCAATTACAAAGCGGCAGCCCCTTCGAGAACCCTCCCCCGACTCCGACGCGCCTTGGTGCAGGAGTGGCACTTATTGCCCCAAACTCTTATTCACAGGCTTGTAAAGAGCATGTAGGTTTGTTGTAGGAGCGATATGGTTGTTCAGGGTAATCACATCCCCTCGAAATCCGCGCCACTTACTGCATCACTTTTGAACTGCCATGCGTATGCTTCTTCCTCATGCGGTGATTGCATTTGTGAAAACACAAGTTTGTCCGTGTCCTCTCACTCCGGAGTAAGTCGCTCTCCCAACTGAGCTACGCGGACAGAATGTCTTGCTGCAGATTCCACAAGAGAGGTCTGCATGCAAGGTTGGCACATGTTGAATGTCTCGCTGCAGATTCCAAAAGAGAGGTCTGCATGCAAGGTCTTGGCACATGTTTTCACCTCTGTAGTACGTCACATTATCTCCCTCTTAATTTTTTCGTCTTTGAAGCGAAGTAGGGATTTTTCATTAATTCCAAACGATGTGCGGAACAAAGGCACACATTTTTCAAAGAACCCAACGGCCATTGGATCAATTTTCCACAATCGGGAGCCAATGTGAAAACACAAGTTTGTCCGTATATCCCCTCACTCCGGAGTCAGTCGCTCTCCCAACTGACCTACGCTGACAGAATTGCTCGCTGCAGATTTGTCGTTTTAACACATGTTTTCACCTCTGTAGCACGTCACACATTCCTTTTCTGTTGTGTATTACTGCGTTATCACTATATGTTTGTATGTCCGTACCAACTGTCATTAAACTCTGTCGGCCGCCCCGGTGGCGCAGTGGTCTCAGCGATGGCCTCTGATCATTCGTCCGAAAGGGGTCCGGGTTCGAATCCCGTTGAGGCATGGATGTTGTGTTTGTCTTACGGCACTGGCTCTCTCCCTTCCCTGGAACCAGTGACCCTAAATTAGAGACGGGAGACTGCTTATAGCCCATTGAGTTGCTCACGGTGGTCGTTAAACCTCCAATAAAAAAAAAAAAAAAAAACTCTGTCGTATGCCGTATGGATTTTGTGTTTGGACACCAGCGTAGTTATTGAGATCTGGGCTACGATTTCTTAGGTGACGTATTACAAAAATAGCATTTGGAGAAAACAGTGTCAGGAAAATGACAGTCTGCCCAAATGAAGACAATGGCAAGACTTCAAAGCAGACATGGATGCACTTATGACTTCAGCAGCACTTACGGAATAGAGAGTTACAAGACAAGAGACTAATCTAGAACACATTGTAACTGTTATGGCTTCAGAAACTGCGAAGTGAAGTTTGAACGCCGATTGTAGCATCGCATTGTTTTTTGTTTGTTTTTTAATTTTTTTGAAAAAATTCTCATGAAACAGCAGTCGTTGGAAACGGCTAGAAGGAAGAGGGAGACCCATTGGCGAACGAAAATGGTCGTAGAACTGCGGGCTGTGAAAAGCTCTAGAACAGAAATAGTAAGACTACGAGTTAATTTAACAAAAGCAGCTAAGGCTAGTGATATTCAACGTCAGAAAAAATGCAGCGTACGATCATTTTTTATTATTAGCTATAACGAAGTAAATTTCTCCGTCATTTTTGGTCTACGCCGGGATTCGAACCCGAGTACGCTTATTCCGGAACAAGCAGCTCTACCAACTGAGCTACGCAGACATGTATTCTGATTCCTATCTGCCTTTATGTCATGTGCGTCCTGCTGGCAGGTACGTCACATAGCGCAGTGTCAGTTTTCTGTAGCTTGTTTCCAGGAACTTTAATGGAACACTCAAATTTCCTGAGGAAGAAGTCCACGGTCACAAGAGACAATGTAATGAAAAATTCGAGTTTTATACAGTATTGTAACACTGGCAAAGTTTCTCTAGCCTCACAGTAGTAAACCACCGAAACCACTTATTTGAAATATTAATGAAAGGTAAAGATAATATCTGCAAATAAATAACTTACAGAATTTTTGAATAATCTACATTTCTTCTAATTCACAAGTTTGGCGTACGTTGCTCAGTTTGATTTTATAATGATCCAAATATTCCTTTACATTGTACAGACATAGCGAGGGCTTAAAATTTCATCTCATTTAGCCTTTCTCTGACAATAAATGGTTGCATATACATTTTTTTATAGGTATCCAGAATTAGCGTAGCATCGAGAAAGCAGGATGAAATTTGGTCAGACATATTGTGATGAACTTTGACTTTTTGACTCAAAGAGCTTTTTTCCTCGTATGCAGTACATACGATAAAAGAGAAGGGGGAGAGGGGGAGAGAGGGGGAGAGAGGGAGATAGAGAGGGGGGGGGAGAAAGAGCTCTTCGAGTCACCAAAGTTAAAATTCATCATAACATATACACTCTACGTCAAAAAAATAGTTGCACCGAGAAGGACATGTCGGATTGCAATGCTATTCGGGAGAAAGGTAAAGGTTACCAGGAACAATAAATGATTAAACATTGTGACTGATATGGGTAATAGTTATTGAGCTACATGCCAATAAGTAGTGCCTCTCAGTATGGCGTCGGGCTGCCACGTTTGCTCACACGGTATGCCAGACGTCTCGGCGTGGAGTTGTACAGATTCCTGATGGTGTCCCGCGATAAGCCATCCCATGCAGCTTGAATGTTCCTGCAGATTGTGCGGTAGGGGTGGAATGTGGTTAGCGAAAGTGCGAATTAGTATGAACTCCCATTGCACGGATGAGTCATTCCATTTTGACCACCCCTAACCTAGAGAAATGAGCGCGCCTGGAGAACGAACGGCGGCGCAGGTGAAGTTCGCAGGGCAGTATAAGTACAACCGAGGATCGGCTTTTGGTTAGTAGAGTTACAGAGCAGGAGACTCAGAGGTTAATCTTCCATGGAGACACATGGCAACAATTTGGACCCAAAGATCTCAATAGAACAGCGCACCAGTGGACGAATATGGAATTAAAACGTCGAACCGTAACCGTCTGTCTGTCTTTTTTCTTTCTCTCTCTCTCTCTTTTCTTTCTTTTCAAGAGTTCACAACTCTCTCCGCGGCGCTACTTATAAAGCCACTGGTACCGTATCGTGTGACAGACGCTATCGTAGTTTCATGTCCGACCACTGGGGCGCTGGCTTAAACACGAGAGTTGGACACTGACTCTCCTCCTCTGTGAGTAGTGTTCGGAGTCAGAATGGGAAAAGCTGCGGATTTATCGGAGTTTGATAAAGGGAAAATTGTAATGGCACGGTGTTTCGGAACAACGATCTCGGAAACGGCGCAGCTTGTGGGTTGTTCACGTGCCGCTGTAGTGAGTACGTATCAAAATGGTGCACAGATGGTCAAACGAAGAACCGTCATCCAGCCGTGTATCGTCCGCAGCTCATTGATGCCAGAGGGAAACGGAGACTGTCGCGCAATGTTCACAGCGACCGCAATGCCACATTACGACAAATTCTCCGCAGCTACAACAGTTGTGATCAGGGCAATGTGTCACAGCACACTGTTCATCGCAGCCTTCTGCGCATGGGCCTGTGTAGCCAAAGACCCAGCCGGATCTCTATGCTCACTGCACGTCATCTCCAACAACGCATGAAATGGGCCCAAGATCATCGAGATTGTATAACGAAGTGTATTTCTCCGTCATTTTTATCCGCGCCAGGATTCGAACCCGGGTCCACTCATTCCGGAATAAGTTGCTCTACCATTTGAGCTACGCGGACATTTTATTCTGATTCCTATCTGCCTTTATGTCGTGTGCGTCCTTCTGGCAGGTACGTCACATCTCCTAGTACGTTACAATTGGACCATGGTTGACTGGAAGACCTGAGGAATCAAGATTCCTGGTGCATCACGTAGACGGCCGAGCGCGGATACGCCAATAACCAACGGAGGCTATGGCACCTGGGAGCATTATTGGTCGGAAACAGGCCGGCGTCGGCGGTGTTATGCTGTGGGCGATGTTTTCTTGGGACACTTTAGGCCCTATTATCCCAACAGCACAATCCCTGACATCTGCCAAGTATCTGAAAATCGTTGGGGACCAAGTTTACCCATTCATGGCAACTGTGTTTCCTGCTGGTGATGGCCATTACCAACAGAATAATGCGCCATGCCACACTACCAGAATCGTTAAGGCGTGGTTCGAGAAACATGTTGGTGACTTTCTGTTAATACGCTGGCCTCCAAATTCACCTGATATGAACCCAATCGAACATTTGTTGTCGACTTGGAAAAGCGTGTTCGCGCTAAATCAATACCACCCCGAAATGTACGGGAACTTGACCTGCTGTTGACATTATGGTACAAGATACCCTCACCTCATCGAATCAATGCCTCGCCGATTGGCAGCTGTTTTGCGGGCTAAAGGGGGTCCTACAAGTTATTGGGTAGGTGGTCATAATGTAATGACGCATCGGTGTATGTATGGCTCTTATTGATTACGAAAAGACTTTTGATTCCATGAAACCATCAGCAGTTATAATGTCTATGAAATCCTGAGGTATTGAAGATGCATACATTAATATTATTAATAAAATCTATGAAAATGCAAGTGCAAAGGTTCGACTGTTCGAGGACACAGCACTTCTAAAAATTCGAAAGGGAGTAAGACAAGGGGGACATTATTTCTCCCATGCTCTTTAATGTCACCGCGCAGAATGTTTTTCAAACACCGAACTGGGAAGACAAGGAGATAAAGATTAATGGAGATTGTTTCACATACCTTTTGCTGACGACATTGTAATTTTTGAAGTACCCCCTCAGAACTGCAGAGTATGGCACAGGAACTTGTTGACAATAAGTGTCAAAAAATGGGATTGAAACTGAACTTACAGAAAACAAAATTGATGTACAATGCTTTTACAAGAAATGAAGATTTAGTGATTGATGGAGCAAATCTAGAAGTAAACAATTCCTACATTTAAAACCTTAGACAACAGATATCAAACAAGGTCCACATCGAAGAAGAAATTAATAGACGCATAAAACTTGGTCAGAAAGCATTTGGAAGAAACCGTACAGTTTTCCAAGAGCAATTTGCCGTTATGTCTTGAAAGAAAAGTGCTTAATCATTGCATCCTTCCAGTTCTTACATATGAATATGAGACATGGACCTTAATTACAAAAGACATCCAGAGGCTGCAAACTACAGAAAGAAGAATGAAGGGGTGCATGCTTGGTATAACCGGGAAAGATAGAAAGAGGAACTCGTAGATCAGGAAAATAACAAGAGTTGATGACATCTTCATCAAGGTAAAATCCCGAAATGACAATGGGCTAGCATTTACCACCGTTGGGCAGCTGAAAATACTAGACTGAATTCCAAGGGATAGGAAAAGACCTAGAAGACCAATGCGTGAAAGATGAAGGTGCGTGTGTGGGGTGGGGGCGCTACTGAAAGAAGAATGCTGGATGCTAATGATGCAGATGACGTTCTAGGAAGGTATTTTTATAAAGCGGATCTTACACGTTCAACAATACTGTCATTGCTTGAAAGTAACGACAAGTATTATTGTACGTGTAAGGTTCCTAAAGATGGAATGACGGCAAATAATGATGCGGTAATGACGCGGATCCGGATATTCCGATTTCGGAGCGTCAGTATTGGCGGTTGGAGGGGATACTGTCATTAATACTGATCGTGTGAAGGTGCGCGCGTCATTACTCCAGCATTACTCAGTTCGAGTTGCGAATATTCAGGCATTTTCGGACAAGCCATTGAGTTACTGAGATGTTTTTGTCCTTTTCTTTAATTTATCTTAGACTTAATTATTTATTATTTGTCTGAAACTGACCGTTCATCACTGGCGTACTCTTTGGTATTTGGTTAGCTCCCTGGTATCTTATTAAAAGACCTCTTTTTAAAGTTCAGTGGGATGTTGCAGCGCTTTTTACAAAATATTTTGGTTTGATCTGCGAACAGTTTTATATGAGCTATAACGAAGTAAATTTCTCGTCATTTTTATCCGCGCCGGGGCTCGAACCCGGATCCCCTCATTCCGGAATAAGTTGCTCTACCAATTGAGCTACGCGGACGTTTTATTCTGATTCCTATCTGCCTTTATGTCGTGTGCGTCCTTCTGGCAGGTACGTCACATCTCCTGGTACGTTACATCATCTCCCCCTTATTTTTTTTTTTTTTTTTTTTTCGAAGTGCTGGAGAAGGGATTCTCTTATTTTTCCTATCTCGCGGTGTGGAAATAACATCACACCAATGCGAGATTTTGAACGGTCGGGTCATCCGGATAGTTCAGGCGCCATTATAACGAAGTAAATTTCTCGTCATTTTTATCCGCGCCGGGGCTCGAACCCGGAATAAGTTGCTCTACCAATTGAGCTACGCGGACGTTTTATTCTGATTCCTATCTGCCTTTATGTCGTGTGCGTCCTTCTGGCAGGTACGTCACATCTCCTGGTACGTTACAGAGCGGTATTCCGATCTTGTTAGGTTAATTAATAACTTTAATAGATCAAATATTTTTCTACGCAAAGTTTCTGTTCAAAATAATCTCTTTCATAGGCGAGTCCCTTTCTGAATCCAAAGACTTAAATCCTCCTTGGAAATATTCAAGAAATTACTGTCTGACCTATCTCTAAAGCTTGATTTATTTTTTGTATTTACGTATATTATTCTGATACCGGAGAGTTACGGAGTGCTGAGTTTCGAGTTTTCTCGCGGTCCGAAGAAGTGAATTCCTGGATTATATCTAACATGTGAACACAAGCGTTGACGTTCCTGATTTCCTAGCACATTTTTAAAGAAAACCGGGAACTCGTGGATCAGGAAAATGGCAAAAGCTGATAACATCACCATCAAAATAAAGACCCTAAAGTGGCAATGGGCTGAACAAATTGCTAAAAGAACTGACCACCATTGTATAACTAAAATGCAAGACTGGACACCAAGGAACAGAAAAACACCCAGAAGAGGACCACGTGGGAGATGGGTGGATGAAATCCAAAAGCATGCCGGAGTGACACATGAAAAACAATTCCTCAAGGCAGAGTTGTTGAAGAGACTTGGGCAGATCTTCATCCAGGTCTACCCAAGCTCTGTGAATACTTATCACGTTCTTGCAGCAATTCCTTCATCCAACACCGGCACTTAACACGACGTTTCGTTCTTAAAGCTAAAATTATAGCTAAACATTCTTTTCTTTGCACATCCATTCTCGGATGCAGACAAAATCGGTGTACTCTTCGTGGCTACTCGACTGGTACTGTAGCAAAGTGATGATGCTTAATAATGAGCGTGTAAGGTGTGAAAATAATGACGGGGTAATGATGGAGCAATGACGGCGCCGTATTGAAATGCCGTAATGAGAGTGTTATTGAATGTGTAAGGTCCGCTTAAGGGTGACATTAGTCACCATCCCTTTCAGTTTTAAGTGGAATAGCATGTTCAGAGGAACTTAAAATCCCTCGGTGGATATTGCAACGACATGAGGAGAAAGAACTTCATTCACAAACTGCGTTATTTGGAAGGAGAGGGGGAGGTAGAGAGTTAACAACCACCATGATCAGCTATAAGGGCTATAAGGGGTCTTCCGTCCCTAATTTGGAGCATAAGACAGGCATATCACCCATGCCTTCATCCAGGACTCTAATCTGGTCTGAGCTCGGATAATTTACCAGAAACGTGCGGCTCTGACACCTCGGCCACCGGGACAGTGTATAAACTGCGTTCAAAAATGACGAATGATAATTCTAAATGATATGAAGTACCCATATATTTATAGTACACATTATGGGAGATATATGGATGAAAAATGCTGTAGGTTTCACAATTACTATTCTTGAATAGTTTTGTTCCGTATTTTAGCTAAAAAGCGGGGTCATAAATTTCACCGAGCACAATTTGTAAAATTTTCAATATTTTTTAATATGACAAATCATGCGATACTCAAACATACCATCACCCTGTGAAATGTCATATCATATAACAAATTGCTCAAGAAAATTAGGGATATTATAGTTTTGAACCCTTAGAGCGCGTTTCCGCAAATACCGTCAAATCAGTGTGGTTGTCTGGAGAGTACAAAACGAAACGGTGTGCAATTTTCGGGTTCCACGTTGCTGCCACGTACGCGCAGGAGCAAAAAAGATGCAACATGGATAACTGAACTTCAAAGCACTCAATGTGCTAAGGCGTGTCTTAACTGTGCGGGTCTGTAAACGCTACCGTCAGACTCTGAAAAATGAAGACATTTGACGGTCGGAGAAGGCAATGAGGTTATTAGAATATTGCAATCCGGGCTGACAGACAGATTTTGCAGCAGCTCTTTATGTATCCCTAAGTGTGATAAGTCTTCCATATATTCTTTCTCTAAAATAAGATGTAAAAACACTTATAAAAAAGGAAGTCTACATAGAGTAAAATGAAATATAACATATCTGACAATCTCCAACTTGGTACGCGTGTACAGGACAACAGACCGTATGCATTGACGTCACGAAACCGCGATTCGCGTCATTTTTTCGTCTGCTGCTTTCTTGCAGAACAACTGGTGTACAAGTGAGATCAAATATGCATTACATGGGCTACGTAAGTGGGTTATCTGGCGATCAAAAATAGCTTTATTCTGATCAATTAAAGTTATTGTGCAATTGTGGTGAGGTGACCCATATGTAAGTCCATACTAATTTTTCCTGAACAATATTGAAGTCTTGCCAAGAATAGAACACGGCGATATTGTTAATTATTTCGTTTTTTGCACTAACGCCTTCACTCTCGAGCAAAGGAAATCGTGCAAGTCATTCATAAAGAAAGGTTAATTCCAGTCTAAAGATCTTTAGAGAGTTTTTGTAGATAACGCATCAGTAAATTTATGAACATACCTGTTACAAAATGTAAACTACAAACTCTAATGTTCCTTCGTTTCCGGTCACCAATGTCAACTCTGCTGATACGTGATAACCACAAAATTTGGCGCTTCCGAATAATTTTTTTTATAATTCTGATCTCACTTCGTTCACTCAGATGTTAATCTATAATAGGACACATCATTATCTTTCCCACTTTGGTTAACGCAACCGAAAAAAGCACATAACACCGTCTTCCTTAACGCTCCACAATGCAAATCCCAGCAGTGTTTGTACACCAGTTGATCCCCAGGGCGTCTGCTAGGATGGTTCACCTTGCTGTGACGTCATATGCATACGGTCTATAATAGATGTAGGAATCAGATAGATCTGATGCAAAACAACTACTCATAAATACAACTAAACAGTAAACGAACTATTTACAGTTCATTTAAAGTTCAATCTATACATATACTAGAACAATCTAATACGTGGGAGATAGTCAATGCATATTGGGATAAAGTCCCATAAAATACTGTTACACACGTTATTGTACTAGAGCCCCAAAACGACCAGTTGACATCAAAGATAATGAAATATTATATCAGAACTTAAAAACATCGCTACATATTCAACATATTTCCTCTAAATTTTGTAAGCTCATATTTCAGCCAGCAGGACGAAAGCACCAATGAAAGTTATTGAGCTACATATACGTATTACGCTCACCTTATTTTAGTTTCAGTCCTCTTTGCTTGCCCATGTGAGCTGTAAAGTGTCATTGTTTATTTTTTCATGCGGCAGATGCTACCTCTGTCTTACAGACTGGGCTGGTTGTTGGTGATCACCAATTATTTCCTGAGCCTGTCGCCCAGAGACCAGTAACGGTCTCGATGTACCCAGTACATCCTGAAGTCACAGATGCTATGCTTTGTGCTTTTCTTATGCAATCCGGTCGTGTTGTGGGTAACATTACCACACACTCCGCTGCTCCAAAGGACGAGGATGATCGTTCGATTGAAAGTGCCCGACGAGTTGCGCGAGTAGTATTCTCTTCGGATGAACATATCAAGACTTTTCCTACTCTCATCACTGTAAAATGCGGAGATCAAATCCGACGCATCGACGTTTTAACCTCCTTTCATTGTCAGACTTGTAAGGCGTATGGCCATTAACATAGTGAGTGCTTCCGCCGCCTTGCTGTACCTCAGTCTTCGGGACCAAAAGTCACTCGTGACAGCACTGTGTCGTCCACCCCTACCGCTTCTCAGGAGGTGTCTTCAGAACTTCATCAACCTGCTCTACCATCGGGCCTTCCTCCACGGGGTCCTGTCCCACAATTGTTGACAGAGGACTTTCCTCATCTGGTACCGACTGCTCCGCCCACGTTCCTTGCTGCTCCAGCTGACCTGACTGCTGACCTTCATCCTCCATCGGATGAAGACACTCCAAGTACAGTTACTGACATGGACTGCCCTACTGCTAGTGACTCTTCTGGCAATCACTCTGACCCTACAACTACCAGCAAGCCTGCTCGACGGGAGTCCTGGAGTGCTCCGCAGACTCTGCTCCCTCCTCGCAACGGTGCTGCAAGAGGTCGTTCTGTTGACTCATCTTCCCGCTCCTCATCTCAACGTCGTACTTCGCCACGAACAAGTCGACATCCTGCTGTGATTCCAGGTTCTAAGACTCCACCCCCCAGTGCTTTCCCTAGATTCTTTTCTCCGATACCTAGCTGAAGCGAAGGCTGATATACCGGTAGGTCCGCTTTCTCTTCATAAAATATATGAAGTATTATGCTCTCATAAATATCCTAGATTCTTTAATCAGTTTGTTGCACGTCATATGCTTGATCTTCCTACTGTTCTAACTCAAGTTTCTAGTGTGATATCTGTGTTTCGAAATCTTGTGCTTTCCTATCCCGATCTCAAATTTAGTGTTGACAGAATGAAGAAGCAAGCGAAGAAAATAACAGATTCCAGCGCACGTGCGTGTCGACCTGGGAAGGACCTACCGTTTCAAGGTGGTCACACTTAACTGCAGAGGGTTCTCTGCTTCTCCTAGAAATGCTCTAGTGTATGAGGACTTGGCGCCTCTACACGCAGATCTTCTCTTGCTCCAAGAGACCAATTGCTCTGCTACCACTTTGTTCTCTCGTTGGCGGGCTTGGCCTTACGATTTTCACCATGCTTATCGAGTTGGACGGAATGGTGGCCTTGCACTTGGGATCCATCACCGCCTACTCCCTCTGATTTCGACGCCAGTGATTCGTGCCTTACATGTGGACAACCTCCAGGTCGTTGTCTTTTGCATTGAAAACGTGACCTATCATGTTTTTAACATATATGTCCCCTGTGATGAGCGTCTGTTACCTGATCTTCTCTCCACACTCCGTACAGAGCTGTCATGCATCCCACCGTCTGAATATATTCTCATCGGCGGATATTTCAATTGTACGTTGTTGCCGGCCCTTGACCGCAATTCAACCGTTGGAGAATACCGCAGACAACGTGTATTACAGATTTCTCAGCTAGTTGATGATTTTCAATTGGTTGATGCGTTCCGGCATCTACACCCGTCGGAAATCTCTTTTACCTGGCGCTTTTCCATCCATGGCAGCACTACGGCAGCACGGTTGGATAAATTTTATGTTTTAACTGCTCTTCTCCCGTCGATCGCAGCTGCTGCCCATCATCCTTCCGCCGCTTCATACCACAGTATTGTCAGTCTGTCGGTGTGTGTTTCGCCTTCACCTTCAAGGACTCACCGAGTATGGACTTTTCCGGACTCGCTCCTGGATGATCAACAATTTTGTGTTGCTGTGCGTGAGTTCCTCCGAAGTCGTCAGCCCCTTCTTGATACTACGTCCGACGCGATGCAACTGTGGCTCAGTGTCAAACATGACTTGGTCCTTTTTGTACGGCGCTACTCCCATGCCTCTCGGAATGAGAGCGATATGAAAATTGCGAATCTACGTGCTCTATTGTCGATGCTCTCTCTTGATGATCCGCAATACCCCGGCTATCTGGCAGATCTCCACGCTTTGCTTCTTCCTCGCGCATCCGATGCAGCCTGCAGGATGCATTTCTTGCATCTCTCCCCTACAGCTGATTCTCACGATTACTTAACCGCCTTGGAATCTCAACATCGTTCTGCTACATCTTTGCGTCATCTTCGCCTCCAGGATGGTTCCATCACTTCGAACCCATCGAAGCTATGCACCTTCACCAGACAGTATTTCACCGCCAAGTACAGTGCGGTAACGCAGTCTTCATCTTCATTAGCTTCTCCTCTTCTCTCCTCTCTTCCTCAGGTCCCCTCTACTTTATCTACTTCTTTACTCTCCCCTTTCTCTCTTCGCGAACTCCGCGAGGCGTTCGCTACTCTCAATCCTCATGCCGCTCCTGGACCTGACGGCCTTCCTCTGTCCTTTTATCGTGCTTTTCCACCGTGCCTTCTGCCTTTTATGTCTGCGTGTTTCTCGTCTGCTTTTTCCTCTCCTGCGTTACCTCCCGACTTTACTTTGGCACACATCATCCTCCTTCCTAAGAAGGGTGACCTCTTGGCTCTTGGAAACTGGCGCCCTATCTCTATCCTAAATACTGACTATAAGTTCTATACAAAACTCTTATCCCGTCGCCTTAATTCTGTTCTCTCTTTCGTTATTTCTCCCGACCAGACATACACTGTGCCTGGTCGGACTATTTCCACTAACGTTTCTCTTCTCCTTCATCTTCACTTCCTCGCTCGTTCTTTTGATGAACCTCTTGCCTTTCTCAATCTGGATCAAAAGTCCGCTTTTGATAACGTTTCTCACTTTTATCTCTCTGCTGTCCTTTCACAATTTGGCTTTCCTCCTGCCTTTTCTTCCGCACTCTTGGCCCTTTATCAGGGCGCCAGTTTCCATGTTCGAGCGGTCACATTTCTAACCGCTCCAATTCCGTTTAAGCGAGGCATCCGGCAAGGATGTCCGCTCTCCGGCCAGCTATTCGCTCTCGCTTTTGAGCCTTTCCTGTTAGCAGCCCGAAGATCACTCCTGGATGTTCTACCGCCGACAGTGGCTAGTACTCGTCATCATCGAATAATTTTCACCGCCTATGCTGATGATGTGACCTTTTGCGTCCGGGATGAATCTCAATTTGATCGCCTGTATTCTGTATATCAACAGTATGTTGCAATATCTGGAGCTGCGCTGAATGCCACTAAAAGTACTGGCTTATGGTGCGGGGCTTGGGCTGCCCGCACCGATGCTCCATGGGGTGCGCAGTGGACAACCACTACACAGAAGATCCTCGGTGCGTATGTTGGATTGCCCTTGGCTTCTGCATCCGCCACCTGGACTGCTCTTCTTCCCCGGATACAACGGACTGCTGCCTACTGGAGTAAGGCCCGCCCTTTCACATCGTTCCGTCAACGAGCAGCCGTTGTTCGTCGACAACTTATCTCCCTATGCGAATACTCTTGGACGTCGACGGTTGTGCCCGTGTCACAAATGATGACCATCACTCGCCTCTCAACTTCCGTCATCTGGTCTTCACATCACTGGGTTAAACCTGCCACGCTTCATCTGCCAGCCTCATTAGGTGGCATCCAGCTTCCTGATCCAGCTGTCCTTTATAAAACATCGCATTATTCATTTCATTCGCCTTGCCACTTCAACTGTTCCGTCCCTTACCACTACCTTGAATGTTCTAGCTTCTTCCCGTGACCCATCTTTCACCTTCCTACTGTTTCTGAAGATGAATGCATACTCTCTTCTCCAGTCCCACCTCCCTCCTGTCCTGCGAGAGGGCCTTTCTCTCTTTCGTTCGCTTCCTCTTCTCCGTTCATTTCCTTCTTCAACCCTTGATCTCCTAGATGAACCTCTCTTCTTCTCTTCTCTTATTCACCCCCCTAACCTCCCTTACTTTTACTTTCCTCATTGGATCCGCTCTGGTGTGATAACTGTCCGTTCTCTCGTAACTTCTGATCTAACCTGCAGGCCTCTTTCCTCCCTGTTTCTATCTCCAACCATTACTCTTGCTAACGAATATCTTCTCCTTCGCACAGCGCTTTGGAGCCTCTTTCCACTCCTCGCTTCACCTGATGGTCTCTTCTCGGTCCCCTCCGCTCCTCTTTCTCTACCGTTCTTTCTCCTCATTCGTAGCTCCCCGGTTCTAGTTACTTCTATCTCCTCCTCTTCTCTTTATTGGCTTCTTCTTTCCCCTCCCGCACTTCCACTTTCTGTGCATTCTGCTCCTCCTTCTCTTCTCCCCGCCATCTGGACAGCCTCTACCTCTCCCCTTTCCTCCCCTCTTGAACTCAATGTCCATTGGCAATTTCTTCACCTTCGTCTCCCCGCCCCATCAGTACTATTTCGCATGACTCTTCTCACCTCTCCACAATGCTCCTTTTGCCCTGAAGTCAGCGACGTCCAACATCAATACCTATTCTGCCCCGTTCTCCTGCCAGTCCTAAACACAGCATTTCGTCTTGCTGATCGAATTTGTGCTCGATCGTTACCCTTTCTTGCATATGCTTGGCTACTATAAACAAAGCATCCACCTACTCACTTGCCTCCTGTGTGTCGTTACATTTTTCTTCTTGTGAAGTTCACTGTCTATGCTTTCCATCTTCAACAACGCTTCCCTGCTCTTATTCCACCTCCTCAGGAGGCAAGTGCTATCATTCGGAGACGCTTCCTAGCACGGTTAACCTCTCGCCTCCAAATGGAGCACTCTCGTGCTGCCTCAACAAACACCGATAGCGTTTTTCAATCCACCTGGGCCCAATCGGCTGGGTGGTTCCATATCCACAATTTGCAGTTACATGTCAACATATAAGTGGGATTTTTGTTGTCGCCCACGCTCACTGTAACAAATCATGTTTTTCGTATTAATTTTGGTGCTTCGCTATTTGTGATTATTCTGTTTTATGTGCCATTGGAGATAGCTCACCATGTTTCCCATGTTCTCTTCGATAATGTTGGATTTTTATGTTGTTGTATATAATTCTTCCTTCTGCACAGTTTACTGCCCACGCAATGTCCCCTTCATTATGTTGAATATATTTTTAAAATATTAGTCACTGTGTGTATAATTTAATGTAACAAGATGCCCTTCTGAGTACATTTAGCGTTATTTCCCCTTGTCACTGAATGCTTCTGTACATATGTTGCAAATTTTGAATGTAGCATCACTGTTGCATTTCTGTTTCATGAGAAGCTGCCCTTCTGGGTATGTTTAGCGGCTTTCTTCCTTGTCACTGTATTGTTCTGAACATATGATATGAAACTTGTGCATTGCATTACTGTTCGATTTCTGTTTTTTGTAAAGTTGCTCTCCTGGGCCCGTTTAGCATATTTCTCTCTTGTTACTGCATAATTCTGTACATATGATTAGTATTTCTGCTTATTTGTTTCTACCATTACTGTCATATCTCCTAATACTGTTGCACCTGTTAGTTCCTTCTCACCCATGGTCTTTTATGTGAATTAGTACCTTGTGCATGTTTAATCTTTAGTATGGTAGTAATGCTTAATTGGAATTTGTGCATAGTATAGAATCATGTCCTTCCCTGTCTACAATGCTGTAGGTAAACATTTTCATTTGTATCGCTCGTGCTTTATTGTCTGCCTCTCCTTCGCCCTACGTGGCGAAATAATTTTATGATTTTAACAATATTTTGTTTTACGTTTCACTGGAACTTTCCAGCTGATGTATATACCACTGTATTTATTGGCAGATTTCCATTGTCATGTACATAGAAATGTTATTTTACTGAAGAATAAAGGCAATTTTGAAGTGTAAACGTACGTATTGCATATCAGTTCAGCCATGTCACTCGCTTGGTGACCTCTGCTGCACTATACCATTAAAGAATATTTCATGTCTATAGCCCAACACAAACACGAAACAATTGCACACTTCTAAAAGAGGAGTGGGTGATGAGTTAAAATCATTTTAAGACCAAGCTTCGACTCAGTACCAATTTCACCAACCAAAGTGTTTCACTGCTCGATGTCAAAAAAAAAAAAAATTATTTTGATTTTTCGCAGTTTTTTTACTTTTGTTGGTGAAATTGGTACTGAGTCGAAGCCTGATCTTAACTATAGTCTTAAAATGATTTTAGCTCATCACCTACTCCTCCTCTTTTGGAAGTGTGCAATTGTTTCGTGTTTGTATTGGGCTATAGACATGAAATATTCTTTAATGGTATAGTGCAGCAGATGATACCAAGCGAGTGACATTGCTGAACTGATATGTAATATGTACGTTTACAGCTCACATGGGCAAGCGAAGAGGAATGAAACTGAAATAAGGTGAGCGTAATATATGTAGCTCAATAAGTTCCATTGGTGCTTTCGTTCTGCTGGCTAAAATATCACTTTCCAAAATTTAGAGGAAATATGTTGAATATGTAGCGATGTTTTTAAGTTCTGATATAACATTTCATTATCTTTTATATAAACTAGTCGTTTTCGGGCTCTTGTACAACAATGTCTGTAACAGTATTTTATGGTACTTCATCCCAAAATGCATTGAACTATTTACAGTATACATGAATCTGAAACAACCTTTTTGCATCTATGGGAAAAGAGTGTCCTATTCAAATTCCAAAAGTTCTGAGAAATTGTGGGACAGAGTTAGTGTAAATGCTCTTAGTTAGTTCGAGATGCAAGCAGGATCGTAATTTCAGAGTAAATTGTCTACGAAGGTATCCCCGGGCAAAATTAAGTGACCGTGTTATAAACTATGAACATCGATCTTGATAAAAATAATAAATCACTGACTTTACCAGCACAAAAATATACCCACAAATCTGAGTTTATTCGGATGATGGATAATATTCCGAGCAGAAGCGCCACCAGGGAGGGGCAAGCGGAGTGACTTCCCCGGGCGTTGCCCAAGAGAGGGCGCAAAAACCACTGCTTGAAATCTGATTAAAATTGGAACTGAAACTTTTGCACCAGTTTCTAGCGTCATACTTTGTCATTTGTTCATTTGCAGAATTTGCTTATAAGTTTCCCCAGTTTCTGTAGCCTTTGTAGCTCAGAGTTTGCATTAATTCCTCAAACTGTTCAAGGGATGTTAGTTGCTCACATTCAGAATGAAGGCGTGGATTATACTTAGTCCAACTAAAGAAGAACCACAGCCTTCGTCCACAACAATCGGGCCTGCGGTTTTTCTTTATTTGGGTGAACTATATATACGTTGCAAGATAAGGATGCCGTTCACATTTCTGAAGATTCTTTGGGGGCAATTTGATCATTACTGCGGCTGCGAGCCACGACTTCCAGCTACATTTGGTCTGTTTGATGTGGCACCACAGATCCGAACTCCGAAGCATTTGAGAAAAGCTGTAGAAATAGTCACAGTTTGATTATGCCTTTCGCATAGAGATAACATTAGGGTATGACGTTAATTTTGTTTTGGAGAACAGTGTACAGTATATACAAACTACAAAGGCCGTTCCATAAAAACTGAGAGTATTTTTTTGAGTTGGCAACAGTGCGAAGGGGAAAAATAACCACGCAGACGACAAAGTGAATTAAGGAAGTATCTATGGCAACAGTTATTAGCCGTGGCAGACGATTCTGGTTTTGTTATTGCGCAGTTGTTCAAGGTACGTCTGAATTTCGCCATATACAGCTATGGAGGTGACTGATTCAGAATTACGGAGAATACGTTGTGCGATAAAATTTTGCTATCGTTTGGGTAAAACGGCTCCAGAAACAGTTGATTTAATGAAAAAAGCTTAGGAAGATAAATGTTTGGGTGAGTCAACGCTTTTTAGATGGCACCATGATTTCAAAAAAGGGCGTTTGTCAGCAGAACTCGCTCCTGGGCCTGGTCGGCTTGAAAGTGTTATTACGGAGCTTATTGTTACCACTGTTTGGACAATCATGCAAGAAGATAGGCGAATGACGTGTGAAGACATAGCGGTGTCAATTAATATTTCAAAAACGTAGGCATTCCGCATTCTACGCAACAAATTACTGCTGCATGGTATGTGTTCCAGATGGTACCTCATCCCCTGACGTGAGAACAATTGTTAACCAGAGTTCAGGTGTGTCATGAGTGGAAACAAATGATTGCAAAGGATTCAAACTTTCTAAACACAGTAATACCTGCCGATGAAACATGGATCCACTATTTCGACCACCTCACGAAGCGCACAACGAGTGTCTGGAAACAAACAGGCTCGCCTCCTTCGAAAAAAGCCCTCCAAACCAAATCATCTGAAAAGATGATGATGGTGATAATTTTCTTTGATCATACCAGCATGCCGTTCCTTCACAAATTACGTACTATCAATGCTGAGTATTACATTTCAGTCTTGAACCGTCTGCGACGACACATATAGGTTAAGCGACCGAAACTGGTGGGGAAGTGAACCCTACACCATGATAACGCCCACCCACATGTGGCTGCTTGTGTTCAACAGTTTCTTGCGAAATGCAGTATTGAAATCATGCCACAGCCTGCCTACAGTCCTGACCTCACCCCGTGCTACTTCTGGTTGTTTCCAACAATGAATGACAAGTTCCGTGGCGTAGCATTAAACACAGATGCTGACGTTATTCAAGCTGTACAGGGGTCGCTAAAGCAGCTTCCACAAAATGCCTTCGCCACATGCTTTGAAAAGTGGACTGAACGATGGGACCGTTGCATATCATCCGAGAGAAGATACTTTGAGAAAGTATAACATATATTTTGCTGTACCTATATTTCTTCATTTTGTGTGATTTTACTCTCTGTTTTTATGGAACGGCGGTTGTATATAACTATTAAAAATTAGTAATATACATAAGACACAGGTGGGGGCGCAATAATTTGTCCCGGACGCAGAAATGCGTTACGCTTCTGATTCCGATTACGAGTAATGAAATCAAACAAAGAGTGAGTGACAGAGCACAAAGAACGGAAAATGAAATACATGGACTTGAACATGGAAACACCTGATATAAGCACGCGATCGCCTTTACAAAATTACAACATGAGATGGATTCTTGCCGTACATCGATGGACTTCAAATGTCGTACGGTTTAACGGTTTTCCGGTCTATATAGACTTGAACAGTAGTTTAACGGTTTTCCGGTCTACATAGACTTGAACATGTAGTTTATTTTACAAGGTGATTACTGATTATATTATGTAGGCAGCCAAGTTTAAAGTGTTTACTGCATAAGAATGAATGTTTCGTTGGTTTCCAATAGTTAGCATGTAGCTTTTACCCTCTTTTCCAAAATATCACGATTATTGTGAGGAAACCTGTGAAGTGAAAGTTTTTGGTCACTTGTTTGCCTGTTGGTATATTCATACGCTACGGAAGATACAACCATCTTGAAATTTTGTTTAGCTAATTAAATTTGGCTATATTCTTTTTTGTAATACTTCATAATATATACATACTATTTATAAAAACAAAAAAATATATAGTTATATATAAAAAAAATGGATGTAACTGATATAAGCACGCGATCGCCTTTACAAAATTACAACATGAGATGGATTCTTGCCGTACAGCGATGAACTTCAAATTTCGCACGGTTTAACGGTTTTCCGGTCTATGTATCTCGAAGGTCTTTGGTAATTAGTAACTAGGCACAATTTTTTCACACGATGCAATTATTTCATGACTTTGTGGGATTTTTTTTTTAATTCATTGGAAAGGAAATCCAGTTATGACTACTTTAAAACTGTCGCAGCGGTCATGTACAATGCTCCAGTTATGACTATTTTAAAACTGTCGCAGCGGTCATGTACAATGCGATAACAACTAGGGATTTGACATTAGTCAGGGTCTTTCAATGTCAATGTCACGCACCACTTCGTTGGCTTTAATTTTCGTGACTGTCGTTTCGAAACGTTTATATCGCAGATCTAACGACTAATCCTAATCAAACCACGTTTTTTTTCGTTTCCGATAAATGCTTACACAAGCCGACTTTTCTGCTTCTCCAAACCAGATAACCAAGCTTCTCGTGCGATTTGTTGCTACAACGGCGATGAGGAAGTTAGAAGTATTTATTTACATATTTAGGGATCGAGGCTACCTTGTTTATGCTTAAATGTGGAAGAGGAAATGCTTTTATCCATTTTTTATTGGAGGTTTAACGACCACCGTGAGCAACTCAATGATCTATAAGCAGTCGCCCGTCCCTAATTTAGGGTCACTGGTTCCAGGGAAGGAGAGAGCCAGTGCCGTAAGACAAACACAACATCCATGCCTCATCGGGATTCGAACCCAGACCCCTTTTGGACGAATGATCAGAGGCCATCGCTTAGACCACTGGGCCACCCCAGGGCCGTAAGACAAACACAACATCCATGCTTCACCGGAATTCGAACCCGGATCCATCTCGGGCGAATGATCAGAAGCCATCGCTTAGACCACTGCGCCACCGGGGCGGCGTTTATCCATTTGTAACAGAAGTAGGTAGTTAAGCCTAAATCTCATCTGACGGAAGAATTCTTACAAGACACGGTACGTCTCCCTGTGTTACACTCTTTGCAAAAACAAACAAACAAACAAGCAAACGAAGCACCCAGAAAGAATCATCCAATCAGGATGAAAATTGATATGTGCAATGTACATGCACAGTACAGGAAATTATTGCAATTCCAAAGTGGTTGGGACATTTATTCGAATAAAACAGCTACACAAGTGGAACAAGTCAGTACGTTGTAGCGTCACCTCTGGCTCGGATACAAGCTGTTACCCGACGTGGCATAGATGCATATAATTCACGGATCCTGTCCTGAGATATAGCATGCCAGATGGTGCCTGAATTGCGAGCCAGTTCACCGACATTCCAAGATGGGCGTAGGTGGTGTCCCATCATGTCCCAAACATGTTCGTTCGGGAAGAGGTCGAACGATCGGCCTGACCAAGAAGGGTGTCAACATTACGTGTGTGGGCGGACATTATCCTGTTGAAAAATTGCTCGGTGATGCTGCGACAAGAATAGCTACACAACAGGTTATAAAATGTCTATGACGTACTGAGAGGGTGGTACGGACGACTACCAAGGTGTATGTGTCCTCATGCTGCTAAAGCCAAAAACGGACTCTGCTGTTGGAAGAAGGGAGAACATGTCGTAATTCATCGGACAAGCGCACCTGATTCCAATCAGTGGCGGACTGGCGATCCATAAATGGCCGTGGAAGCTACACTGGTTTCCATAAATTAAGTAACAAACGGAAAAATCGTGATAACTCAAAAAGTATGAAACCGATTCGGATGAAATTTGGTGGTAAGCTTTATCAGACCAAATGCAAAGAAAAACGCAAGAACATGTAATACAAAGCATTTATATTTTGAGTGATGCAAATATGAAAATACAGAAATGTAGGTATCAAGATGAAGTAGGAAAAGGTACAATACTTCAATACGCAGAGTGGTTACGCCGAACAGCAATACAGGCCCGATAGCATTGCTCCACGCTGTTAATTATGGTGTCAAGCAGTTTCGTGGGTAGCTGCGTCCATTGCTCGAGCAAAGCAGAGCAAAGATCCTGCAGAGTTCGCTGAGGGGGCTGGAGACCCAGCAACACGCATCCCGAGAGCATCCCAGACATGCTCAAAGGGGTTCAGATCGGGAGAGCGTGCTGGCCACTCCATACGGACTATAGTATCCTGTTTCAAGTACTGGTGCACGAGGCGAGCTGTGGGAGGGCGGGCGTTATCCGCCTGCAGTACAAATGTATCGCCAATTGCGGCCGCACACGGACGAACAATAGGGTCCAAGATGTCTCTGTACATCTGAACATTGAGGTTCCGATGTGGCAACACATAGAAGTCGGTACGGCCGCCTAACGATATGCCTGCCCACACCAGAACACTACCAACACCATAGGTGTCCCTTTCTTGGATATTAGAGGGAAGAGTCCAGTTCACATGTATTCGTGCCCAATCAGGTGCGGCTCGTGAGTACATCTACAGGGGGTTCACAATTAATAATTTGCAGTTTTTGAGATACACTGTGTCACACACTTGTGTGTTGCTTGCAATATTCATATAATTTAGGCGCTGCTATACCTTGATGTAATGTATTAATTTTGAAACGAAATGTTATTATAGATATTACTGTACTTTAACTGTTTCACAACTTAATAATAAAGGAGTACTTTATTGATCATACTTGTTATAATATGCTAATTGCTCTTTTTTACTGAAACAATTATTTTCATTTAATTTTAAAGTAGTAAAATAAACGCAAAACAGAAAGCTTGTTTTAAGTGTCAAATATTTAGATAGTTAGTCATAAGGCCTCATGCTCTCAATTATTAGATTAGATTATTAAACACACAGAAAAAGGAAAATAATCAAAGCTGCTGAATACGATGGTAAGGTCTAGTATGTACTTACAAGCGGATGGTAGCAGATGTTTAGCTACCATCCAAGCGGATGTTTACTTGGATGGTAGCTTACACAAATATTTTCTTTAAGTACAGTTTTTGTAAACAAAGTCCATCCTTCTATATTTTCTTGACACAAAAACATCAATAACTCTTTCATTGAAATTATGGATGTTGGAAATCATTTCCTTCTCGATTGCAAGTATGGCTAAAGCTGTAAGGCTCTCTTGACACATCGTAGACCGCAAAAATGTCTTTATCCGTTTTAAGGTTGAAAAATACCTTTCAGCTTCAGTAGTCGTCATTGGTATTGTTGCAATAATAAATAACAGTTTATAACTTTCAGAAAATGATGACAATAAGTTGTTTTCAATAAAAAACTGTAAAAGCCTAACAGCACTACGTATGTTTCTGAAATCAGTTCTTTTGTAAATGATTTCAAGCTCTGTCTTGAGGTGATTTTTTTCAAAAAATGAATACACATTTACTGTATCTTCAAGCAATTTCTTGGGGAATTTCTGTTCCAACTCTTCAAACTTTTGTGATTCAAAAAGAGATACAGCTGAGCAAGATGTTGTGAATGAAAATCTTGTTTTTATTTGCGTTGTAATAATGTCACAGGTTTCCTTAGTAGCCACTGTTCTATTTAAGTAAAAATCTTCTTCACGCCTCGATCGTTTAGGTGCATTTTCTGGGTACTGATTAACCAGCTCTGTCACTTTATCCATGTTACCTCTTTCCTTATCAATGGCTTTGACGAAGTGGTCAACATTTGCTTTAGTTCTCACAGCATCAGTGTAAGTTAGCTGTAATTGGTTGTACAAAATATCCACATGTGGCATTAATCTGTGAAAAACAGAAAGCCAAAATATGAACTTATTTTCTCTAAGGAGACGAGCTAGAGCACCTGGTTTAATTATGGTGGTTGGTTGCCTAGAGGTTGATTGGATTTCCTCCATACATTCAATTAATTTCTCTCTGTACTCAAAAACAGTATTAACAATTCTGCTCTTAAAATTCCACCTTGTAGCTGACGCTCGAGGTATTCGTTTGCCAACTATCTTGTCCAAAACAGACACTCTCTGAGGGGATTTCGAAAAAAAATTGTTATATCACTTCAGTCCGAAAAAATTCTGACATCTTGGTTTTGGCTTGTTGCTTGAGCTACAATCAAGTTCAACTGATGAGCGTAACAATGAACGAAAAAAGCATGTTTATAGGTTTGTTGCACTATGGTCTGCAAGCCAGCATGGTGCCCACTCATTACATTCGCACCGTCATAGCTTTGAGATACGAGTTTTTCTAGATTTTGAACAACATAATCTAAACTAGTACAAATAGATTCTGCGTCGTGCCCTTCAGGGTTAGCAAATTTCCGAAATCTTTCAATTGGTTGGCCATTAGCTGACGTCTGATGTTTCGTCCGCAATCAAAGAAACATACTGTGCAGTTTTTATTTCTTCTATTATGTTTTCTTGTCATACAAAAAGCATACAATCTAACAATTCATTTTGAATTTCTTTCGAGGTACCTTTAAAGACAGTAGCGGTACTCAAGTGTTTTTTTAAAAGATGAGTCAAGTTCTGCAGAAAAGTTTACAAGCCCTTTAAATATGCCAGGATTTAAGGAATCGTCATCCTCACGATGACCTCGAAGGGCCAACTCAAATGCATCGCAAAATTTAATACAGTTTATAAGCTTAGAAAGGACATACCTATTCTTAGTCACTTGTTCATTGTGCTTTTTAATATTTTATCGATAAGCACTGTCAAGCTGCTGACGAACGTCAACCTTTCCCAGCAAATTGAAATCCAATGTAGCACTTATGTGTCCATGAGAACTTGCGTGTTTTTAAATTTTTTGTGTCAAATGAGCTAAGTCACAAACGCCGTTTTTCACACAAGTAGGATCGCCCTTTTCACGGGAAAATAACAAACAAGGAAAACAAAATATTTTGTTTGTTTGTTCACAACCACAAAGCCAAGGAATTTTTTCGTATAGCTCTTCTTTAAATTCTCTTTTAAACGTTCTAGATTTTGAGGTCGATGTTTGACTTATATTAAGTTGGAGCGTTGGCCTGCCACTCTCTTTTATTGCTATTTTAACTTCTATGGGTAAATTACCAAACGCTACTTCCCTTAAATTACTGAGTACTTACAGGTACTTTCCATTATTGTACAGTAAATAAAAACAACAGTTCACTAGCTACACTACAATAGATAAACTGCAAGAAGTGTAATTTCAACTAAAACCTTATCACCAAAAAAAATAATCGAAACTGGAAACTCCAAAACTCAAATGTAACACGCGCGCAAAGGTTAGGAGCATCCACCGTCAACTACAGCCGTGCAACAACTGAGCTGAGCTGTGTCACAGGCAGCTCATCGGTATTCTCCGTTAAGCCGCTTGTAGACATGTTTCCCTCCCTACCGCGAACAAATGGACTCGCCCGTCTGTCGCATATCCCGTGTGTCCAGTATCGAGAGCGGCACATTCAGTCCGCTCCTAGCCACTGGAGCGTCATTACACTTAACCTCACTTGCGCGCTCTACGCTGTTTTTCATTGTCCGCTCTTTTAAACTTACTGAAGATAAGCCATTTAGTACTGCGTTAATAAAAATGTATTATTTATATCGTATAATTATTTTTCTATTTTTTATAGGGGGTTCACGTGCTCTTATGGACGAGCCGCTACTGTGCCCAATTGAAACGTTCCCTCCGATTGGGGGGGGGCGCATAATACCGGTCGCCGAGCATACAGTCCTCCTGCATGTAGTAACCTTCTGCGTACCGTCGAAGCTGATACCGTCCATCCGGTGGCTGCCGCTAGCACAGATCTGAGATGAGTGGGTGTAGCCGTCCTGTTCCGTCGCGCCGAAAGCCGCAAATACCGGTTATCCGCGGAGGTCTTCGCCCTTGGCCTACCTTCGGGAAGCTGCACCCGTGGTTTGGAACTGCTGCCACATCCTGCTGACCACAGAATGATCGACGTCCTTCTGCCGTTACCCTGCTTCAAGTCGGCCTACCGCTCTGTAGAGTAACTCCACTTGTAAATGACGTCTCAAACCCAGGTTAACAAAATCGCTATCTCGAAATCTTATCATTCACCGTTGCACATGAATTGGCGACTCCCTCCGAAACAGCTGGTTTTAAGCTCTTGCGTATTTGCATAAAACGCTGCCAGTACCACTCATTCGCCTTCCGTACATCGATGCTGTATGCCTTTGCCCGTAACATGAAAATTTCGTGCAATTTGAACTATATTTCGTCCAATTATCGCGATTTTTCGGTTTGTTGCTTAATTTATGGAAACCAGTGTATTTTGATTTTGTGCGGCTCACTTTTGGGAAATATTACCAAGGCATCCCATTCCTAAAATACCGTAAGTCAGCATCACCGTTTACTGTTTAAACACCTTTCCAATGCAAGTCTACGAATCATTGCAGTATTTTGTATTGAGGCAATAACTAACAATGATCCCAGTAAAATTTAATGTAGAAACAAAGTGACTTTCGTTGCTGAGAAGCAACAGACAAACTGTGTTCTCTGAGAGGGACTGTTGAAGACCGTTCCAATCTTATGAATTTTATTGCGATAACTGATTTCAGAATGTGTAATAGTTTCTCCGATTTTAGTGAGAATGGAAATTCAAATGGACCAAAAATACATTTTTTTTCCCCAGACTTACCTATCATCACTACGTGGGAATTGCAAGAATTTCAGTGCAAATTTATAAAGTGAGAGAAATTAAAGAATGCGAAAATTATTTTTTATTTAATTACTTTCAGACGATTTTTTTTTTTTTTTTTTTTGCTGTAGCTGAAATACTTTCTCGAGCTGCAGTTTAAAAATTCGTGTAACCGTAAGCCCCAAAAGGCAGTAAATCAGATGCAATTCTCGTTAAAAACAACAACAGAAAACAGGCAGTATATACAGGCAGCAACCCAAATATTTTTCCGTAGGTGAACTTCAATGCATTAACGTACATAATGAATTCCGAGCTCCTATCACAGACTGTTGATAGCATATGTGATTATATTGTATTGACTATTAAATTGCAATTACAATTGGCAAAAGCGGACTGAGGCAGAATATATCAGCCCAAAGGGACGGGACTTAAATTTTAGAGTCGGGAGAGGGAAAAAAATGTGTCGAAAACAGTGTTTGTCTTAACAGATCGTTTTCTAGGTAGTTTTTCTTTTTTTGAAGCCGTAAAAGTAGTAAACAAACTGCCGTTTTAGTGCAACTTTCTTTTCTTACATAATCATAAAAATTACATATATACTTTTGCTTCACCATAATCATGGTGAAGCAAAAGTATATATGTAATTTTTTTTCTTGAGTTAGCATAAGGTTTACCGGTCAAGAATATGGCGGCCCATTCTGCGCCTGCTTCCAATCTATTACCATGCAATCCACATTCCGCTGGCACCAGGCTATACGTCGGAACGTGCAATCCACTTTCCGCTGGCACCAGGCTATACGCCGGAACGTGCAATCCACATTCCGCTGGCACCTTCGGGCTATACGCCGGAACGTATAGCCCGAAGGAGCTCCCTCCCTGTCACGCCCCTTGTTCTTCGGCTCTTTCGGGCTACGTTCCGGCGTCCTCTGCTCCTGCGGTGCGACCGGATGTGGGGGAAGCAAGAATAAGATAGTTTGATGTCCACAATTTTTGAGATCAGAGAAATTGATTTAGTCATGTGATCATGGGCGGCGGTAGCTAATATTTTCAGGGGGGGTCCAACTTAGCCCAGAGCGAAAACAATTTTAAAAAAGTGAGAGAGAGAGAGAGAGAGAGAGAGAGAAATAAAACAACGTCAGTAGATGAGTATATACTCTTACATATAATCATCAACCATTTTCAATCCACTGCTGGATGAAGGTCTCCCCAAGTACCTTCCACAACTTTCTGTCTTGAACCTCTGTCTTCCAAATCACTCCAGCAGTCTTTCGTATGTCATCCACATATGGTGCAAAGACATTAATGTCTCTGCTCCATCTTTCGCGTGGTATTGTTCTGGGTCTTTTCCTGCCCCTTGATATTATATCTAATATTACAGTTGCTGAAACACGGCCAGTTTTCCTAGCAATATGACAGGCCGAAAACGCACGCACATTCGTCCAGAATGGCTTATTTCCTATATGTCAAAACACCAAGAAATTTTTGTGCTCTGTGCACAACAGGAAGTATACTGCTTAATTTGAGTTCGAGTTCATTTGTTCAGTTATTTATTTCACAGATGTATTTAATGGGTTTTCTGATCTCGAGTAAGACCTATTCGGACTCGGGGAAAAAAAAAGAAAACTCACAGAAAGAAGGAGAGAGACCCCTTCTCCGCCTTGGTTATTGTTTTAAAGAGATTTAAAGAATTCTTTAACGATCTTTTCAAGGAGAAAACCAGAGTATTGAATTAACTTTTCAGAATTATTTGTGCGAAATCAATTTTTAAAAGTGTGCATAAAGAGTTTTCCAAAAAAATTGCGAGGCATGGTGACGGTATCCAGGAAATCGTTAAAAAACTGTAAATTCTTATATGTGAACCACATATTTTTAAGATGTTTCCTGGATGGACCCCCTCAGTGAGGGGGACCATAAGATTCCAGAGGGGTTCCGGACTCCCGCGTCCCCTACCCTCCGCCGCCCATGAATGTGATCCAGTAGTTTTGATAGAAAATTCCATCTTAATAGACAAAGGCTGCTGTCAATGGAAAATAAGATTTTAGATTCTACCAGAGGAGGTTGAAAAAAAAATAGAAGGAAGTGATTTCATACAAAAATGAACCTAGCCTACTTGAGATTGAAATATAAGAAACTGTGATGAAGTTAAACGGGAAAAAATGTTAAAGCTGAAAAGGTTATTTCATTAAGTTTCATTAAGCTGACTTGGTTTTAATGTTCCTCATTAAGAATTCGGGGTTTATTCAATTTTGAGAACTTTTGGTGGGAAAAGGCAATCTGATTGCTCTTGCACGGTTGGGAAGAAAAAACGTGGATGAGGCATTTTCTAAGACGGTTGTTCAAGTTAATTTCTGTTCGCATAGAAAAAAAAATGAAGTCAGAGGGGGAACAGTGTATCTCCGACTACTAGCCGCGGGATAGGTTGACGTCGAGTGTCGCTCTCTCTGTTGTCAGTCCAAGTATTTGTTTAATTTTTTTTTCGAGAGAGATTTATTGGACTTCGTTAAATTTTTGGGGGAATGGAAAAAGAAATGGAAAATCTTACGCCCCTCCAATATTTTTCCTGGAATTTTTTTTATATATAAAACTTATATTTTTTATGTTTTCGGGAATCCTGCCTATGCATTATTCTTTTAATTCTTATATTTTTCCTCTCCAATTTTAATCAATGTCGTTTGGAACCGTTGACCCCTTTCATGAGAGCGAATCCCCACTCAAAGGAATGCGTAAGTGGAGATTTCCATGTGTAAAATTTCACTCAGGAAAAAGTGGGTCAGGTGGCGAGATTTCGAAATCTGAAATTTCTCTCTGTGGAGAACAAATAATTTCATAGTTCACTCGTTTTTCAAGAGCATCGTTAATTCCAAGATGAATTCTTTGAAGGTTAGAGTGTCTGATTAAATTCTCACGCTTTCCGTAAACCACCCTCGTTTTAGTGGAAATTCAGCCTAGAATTTCTTTACGCTTATTACGTACACTATGAAGAATTTTTTTGGTTTATTCTATCAAGCAAGATATGAAAATTAATTTTGTAAGGTTTAATGAAATCCTTTAGTTTATCTCTCGCTAAAAATTTGCTTTAAGATAAGCACTGAGCTGAAGTTCGCTTTGTCTGATTAGAGTCCTATAGTGATTCATCAGCAACGTGTTCGTTGCAAGATGACCAGATAAGGAAATAGTCACCATGAAGTTACTGTTTTGAAACGTCTCAAGTACTGATGCATGGTGACACATATCAGCACTTGGTGATAAGGGTCATGCGTTGGTTACAGTATGCAAAGGAAACGCTGAGCGAATTTTAGTTCTGTTCTAAGTTCGAATAAAGTAAGACGCCTTTAAGTCTTTCAAATTTTGCTTCCGTCAGCTCGCTAACGTTATTTTTTTTCCACATTTAATCATTGTGAAAGAAGCAGTATGAATTTTTCAGACGCTTCTGTTTCTTACGCTAAGAAGCAGTATGTCGGTTCCCCCAGCTATTCAAATGCTTTGATTCCATCTGAAAATTGTGATGAGTTTTCATTCGTCTCCGCTTGTGCTCCGGAGGTTCAACCTGAGAAAAGCTGTCCCATTGGATTCAGGTTGGATTCAATTCCAGAACATTATTTTCATTTAGGAGGAAATCTTTTTATGACTGTCTCCGTATTTTCTTCTGTAATCAAAGTTCATGTTAGGGAATTCAAGTGGACTGGAGAATTGTTCACCCCCTCTACATGTGGGATTACGATGAGTTCAAGTTGCTTCTTGGACTTGAAGAGCCGTGTTTTTAAACTGGGAGAGCCTGTAAAAACTCACAGCATTGGAAGTTAACTCTACTTCTCAACTTCACGAGACGGCGAATTCCATCGATTCCAGAAACAGTTCTCTGATGCTTGCGGGATTTTCCATTTTACAACAGGAGTTGCATTAGCAGTTTAAGAAACTCCAAATTATTTTGGATGGCGTGTGGGACAGCATCCAGGAATTGCTAATGGGTTCAGAATTCCAGAAAATCGTACTCTGAGAATCCCGAAACTTTCAAAATACATCGATTGAGGAGTGTGAACGTAGACACAATTTAATTGAATGTTTAAAAAAATTAATTGGGGAGAGCATCCTGAAGGTATGTAGATGTCGGGAATGCATTTCTGAAGTACTTTCACCTATTCAAATGCATCCTCCCTGCCTAACCACGGAGTGTAACAGGAAAGCGATTTCAAGTTTCGAGAACGCTGTGGCCTTGTTGAATCCTAAGGAAGTAGCTCAAGCTTTTATGAACACATGAGGAAAAGTGAAGATTTCAGACAAGTTCCTCTCTACAATCGGGGAAAAAGAACTACTTGGAGAAATAAGGGAAATAAGGATTTCGATTATATAAATTCAGAAATGAATGTAATTTTTTTTAATGGGCAAGTGAGAAGGTGAGTTTGTGAGTATTTATTATTTATTGAAATATTAAGCGTAAATATTTTTTCAGTTTTAAGGCATAAATTTAAAGAGTAATTATTTTTTTTAATTAAATTTTAAGGGAAGTTATTTTTTATTGAAATGAGTCAAAATATTAAGCTTTCAAGATTTTTAAAGTAAAAGTGAGAATGTAAATTTCTTTTTTGAAATGTTTAAAACAGTAACAGAATGAATGCAATTGTTTTAATGGGGAACTAGTGCTTTTTTGCTAGACTTTTCTTAAGGATATTTGGGAATTGTTAAGGGAAGGGGGCCTGATGTTTTCCATTAGGCGACCAATCGGGGCAGAATTCCGACTGGTCTGAGAGCAATGCTTTACTGTATTGAGCCGAAACCAGAGTACACGGCTTAATTTCGGGGTGTTTGAAATTTTTCAAACCGACTCGTTTTATTCTTTGAGTTGAAAAGAAGAAGCGCTCTTACTGAAGACCCCTCTAGCCTGAAAAAAACCCCTAAACAGTCTGTGTTTCATAAAAATTTCTTTCCTTAGACATTTTTAGTACATTCCATTTTCAACTTTGAGGAACTTGCTGTGACTGTTTTTACTTCATTCCATTTTCTACCTGATATGTTTTCAACTTTTTCGAAAACGATCTTCAACAGATTTTTACTCGTTTCGAAACAGTCTTTTTATGCATGCTAGTTTTCCCATGTTTTTCTATGGGATTTTCACCTGCTTTTCAAATCCGTGTTTTCCCAAAACCGTCCCCTAAATAAAATGACGTGAAACATTTTTAACCTAGACGAAATTTAACTTTCTCGAAACGAACCTTATCTATTTTCTTCTTTTCAGAAAACGATATTTGCAAACATCTTTCAAACAAAATTTAAACCCTTCTCAATATGAACTTATGAATACATTTAAAAAAAAGAGAGAAAAAAATCAACTCAAAAGAATGATACTTTATGAAAAATAGATTAAGAAAAGAAGTTTTAAGTTACATAGGGAAAAACAAGAAACGAAAGACGAAATGAAGTAGAAAAAGAATAAAGTTTACATGAGGAAATACAGAATTTGATGCGAAAAGAGCCACTTAATGCTTTGAATAGGGAAAACTTGTTTCAGTGAAAGATTTCTTATTCTTAGGATTTCTTTAAGAAAAACTGATATTTTCAGTAAATTTATGCTTTCCTATGAAATTTTTTCTCAAAGGACTCCATTAAGTTGATTTCAAGTCTTTGAAGTGAATGGAAAACAAAATAACATATCTATGTTATAAGAAAATGAAAGAATTTCTTTAAGACAGTGTGAAGTGAATTGGCCGCCGCGGTGGCGCAGTGGTCTAAGCGATGGCCTCTGATCATTCGTCCGAACGGGGTCCAGGTTCGAATCCCGGTGAGGCATGGATGTTGTGTTTGTCTTACGGCACTGGCTCTCTCCCTTCCCTGGAACCAGTGACCCCAAATTAGGGACGGGCGACTGCTTATAGCCCATTGAGTTGCTCACGGCGGTCGTTAAACTTCCAACCAAAAAAAAAAGTGAATTGAACATCAAGCAGTTGTAAGATGTTTTACTATCGTAATATGTACATACATTTTGGGAAAATATCTTCTAAAGTTAGAGGGGAAAATATATGAATGTAAAAAAACCGTTCCTTAGATTTACAAACAGAGAATTTGAAGTAGAAAGAGGGATGGAATGCTTTGAATAGAAATTTCTTGTTTCAGTGAAGGAATTCTTACTCTGGAATTTTTTTTAAAAGAGAAACTATCATTTTCAGAAAATTTCTGGGGGAGTCGAACTTGGACATTTAACAAATTTCTTGGAGATATAGGAATTTAAAGAAAGTTTATGGAATGAAACACGAAGAGAAAGAAATGGGTTGAAAGACTTAACATTCAAGCTTCATCAATTTTTTTTGGTTCCTCATAACAATTCAATGGAAATTTTACGTTTTTGTGAGAACTCGTTTTTTTTTTCAAACATTAACCCTTTAAAAGTTTTTAAGATAGAAAAAATATTGACTAAGGGAAATCTTAAGTAATACAAATTCTGACTTGAAGAAAGAAAACATTTGTCTGAAGTAATTTTTCAATGTCTAAGGCATTGACATCTGACTATTCGTCCGATATGGGTCCGAAATTGAATCCTGGGGAGGCTTGAGTTATGAGCTTTTGATTTACACTAGCTTTCTACCTTCCTTGGAAACCGTGGACTAAATCAGGGTCTAGGGTCTGTTTATTTCCGTTCTAGTGGTTCACGGCGGATCTCTTAAATGGTGAATGAACGACAAAGTTCAAACGCTCTGTCCCATTGTGTCATCAGTTTTAGATTTTTGTCATCTTAGGCAATTTAAGTTCGCTCAGAAAACTATGCTTTTGCGAGCTTGAGTTTGCGTTCGAAGTTCAAAACCGGAATTTAGTTTAATCTCCCAAGCAAAATGATTTCATGTCATATGAGGTTTTCCATCAAGCAGTTGACGTGTGAAAACAGTCGCAGGAGATAGTTTCCTGCAGAAAGAGGGGGATTCCAAAGTTAATTTCTTGGGGAAAGCTCACACACTGGAGAGAGCGTAAAAACACTTTTCTTTATCAGAAAATATGTCCCAAAGAAAACAAATTTTATCGTAAGAAAAAAGGTTTTAGATTGCATGTCTTGACAATGAATACTTTCCTGTTGGGGCAGTCTACGAAAAAGTATAGCAAACCAGGAAAGAATTAAAAAAATGCATATTTGATATACATGCAAGCTTTGAGGAATATTTTAGAGCAAGTTGGAAAATAAGCTATATAAGGAAACAAATCTGATGATTTGCTACATCTTAAATAATAGACCGACTTTAAATATTATTCAGACTTTAGTTTCTTTCATTTCATTTGCTGAAATGAAATGAAAGAAACTAGTCTGAATAAAAGGAGTCATAAGTTTGGCCAAGTAAAAATAAATTACTGACATATTGAAAAGTTTAACGAAATTTCAAAAAAAGATGAAGTAAAATAGCGAAAATTGGGAAGAAAACGTTTGCTATAATGATATGCGAAATAAAGCAAGAAAATATTGTTTTAGCAGAATTTTAACTGTGAAAGATCTGTAGAGTTCTTGAACACACGAAAAAATTACGAGAAAATAATATTGCAGGGGCGAAAGACTCAGAATTAACATGGTCATTTTACAAAAAAATTGTCAGAGTCCAATAATTACTGCAAACAGGAACGAAATCGTTTCTAATGAAGCATTTCCTCGTCTCATGGTCTGGAATAAAATTGAATGAAGGAAAAAGAAAAGTACCCCAGAAAACAGATATAAAGTCGTTAAGAAGCGTATGTTGGTTTAAATCTGAAAAAAAAAGATACTGTTACGAACGAATTTTATGTATAGCTAGCTGCTATAGATCTGTATATTTCTTGCACAAACATGAAACAGCTATATAGAAAACCAGATTAAGTCATACATTAACAGTAAGTAAGAAAAGTTGTTTGCATAGGAAAAAAAATAATGAAGAAACGTTGCTTGTTTGAATCAGAAAAAAAAAGCCTCGATAAAAGTAGTTAGTTTGAAAATAAAATAATGTTGGTACATCGAGAAGTTTAACGAGTACGCAAGCATTTACAAAAATAAAAAATTAAGATAATGCATTAAAAGGTACATTACACTGATTAATCCTGAAGAAATAAAAAAAAATACGAAAAAATAAAAAATAAATATTTTAACTATGTATAAAAAGTTGTGGCTTTGTGCGGTGCAAAAAGGTACAACGTTAAAAATTTTAACGGAAAATGCCATGAACACGTAAATACATTAATAAACAATCGTGTTTTAAGATTATGTCTGCAGCACAAAACTTTGGAAAACGTCTTTATGTTGGTACGTCCGTTGAAAATGCGTGGTCTCCTCAAAGAAAATAAAAAAAAAATCGTTACGTCGAAAAATTATGGATATATAAAATGGGAAATTATGGGGAAAAAATAAGGAATAAATTCGTTGCAAAATGATCAAGTTATTGAAAAAAAAAATCAGTCTTGGAGCTTAATGTGTCCAACAGAATCTCAAATGACGTCAACTCCTCTTCTTACCCTATTTTTAATTCCTTCCATTTGTTCACAAGAAAAGATTAGCGCCGACCCCCGTGGAGGAGAAAATGGCGTTGGCTGGCGTCATGATTTTGCCTGCTAGCACGGCGGTGTCACCCATCATAGTGACTCGTCCCGAAACACGTGGCATACAAAATGGTATGGTCTGAGACAAAGAGAAAATGGTGACTCATCCCAAAACACGTGGCGCACAAAATGACAACGTGCTGAAACTAAAGATAGCGGAACATGAATCAACAGGAACGAAATCTTTTCAAACAAAGCATTTCCTCGTCTAAATTAAAATTGGAGGGAGGACAAATATAAGAATAAAAAAAAATAATGCAACGTCTATAAAAATTCCTAACACCTCATGGAATTTCTAAAAAATATATGTTTAACAAAAAAATTCGAGGAAAAAAATATTGGAAAGGACATAAAAACTTCCTCCAGAAATTTGACAAAGTCCAATAAATCTCCCAAGAAAATAACAAAGTTCCAAAAAGCACCGCTAGGGGCAGCACATCAAGTACACATACCCGTATGTCCATCCCCACTCGGTCGTTGCCATCCCTCAAAGAAACATTGAAAGTTCCAAAAAGCACCGCAAGGGGCAGCACATCAGCATCGAGTAGGCTCCCCCTATATCCACTCCCTTTCCCAACTTTCTAAAGAAGCATTTCCTCCATATCAGTAGGTGTCATTGCCATCTCTCAAAAACAAAGATCCAACGTAATAATAAAGTTCCAAGAAGTACCGCTAGGAGGTAGCACATCAGCATTGACCCAACACACTAGCGCCACCTGCTGCAAGCCACGCCCCCACATCCTTCTCCTAGAAGGATGCATCCTTGACGCAGGATCGGTCCTTTTATACTACTCATAGGGGTGGTCGCAATTCAGTGAACACTCAGCATATGTATGCACCACTAGGCAGATCGATATCAACTGTAGTTTTGTCTACACAAGGAAGCTTAAAATACCATAACTACTTGAATTTGTATCATTTTTTTGTTTTTTTAATTATAAAGAAAACCATACCAGTCATCAGTGACCAACTTAAGACAGTTTCGGGCCCTGGGCAAGTGGCTTTCAGGAGGCCTCCAGCATCATGTGTTATGTAGTTTTCATAGGAATATATGATTTTTCACTAGTCAATTTTTTGTGCAGTAGACCTACCCATCATTAGGTTTCAGTAGGTGTTACCATACCTGGGATAAAATCCAACCCTTCAGATCATTTAAGGTAGTTCCACTTTTCTCTATTTTTTTCTGTTAAGAAGTGCTATTGGTGTGCCAGTACGTTTAAGTACTTTTATAGTCCTAAATCACTTTATGTCCTGTGTTTTGCAAATGTCTGTAGAAACCTGTTTTGATTGAAATACTCTAAATTGTAGCTTTATGTTCTGCCATTCTTGTTCTAAGTTACCTGCCCATTTCTCATACATAGCTGAAACTACATTCACATTTTATGTTTAAGATGATACCTTTCAATAGGATGTTTTCTTATATTTGCTGTGTCAGAGAAAATTATTTCATTGTGTAATTGTGAAGCTAGTTGTATGTAAAATTTCTTATGTATTCTCTGAAGTTCTTCAAACAGTCCTTTATGTCATGTAATTTTTCTAGTTAAGTGACAATTTTTTTTGTGCCTCCATTTTTTTTTATTAAAGATTTTTGTTATTGTTAGGGAAGCCTAACTATTATCCTCTAAGATCAAAGAAAGAGTTAAAGATGACTGTAAATTCCGGTATATAAATATACAGGAATATATCATATTCCTATATATTACTAAATTATATGTTCCTATGAAACCCTATATTTACTTAAAATTTATATAGTGAGAGGAAAAGTTTGAAAGATGGATACCAGATGGCATCACAAGCATAAGAACCAAATGAATACTCCATCACAGAAGGTCACACAAACAAGGGCAGACTTGAAAGTAACCTTACAAGATGCATACTGTTTGGTTCACAAATTTTGAAAACTCCAGGGAAGTCTAAAAAGTGTTTAGATCAAGAACTAAACGGTTTTTACTCTTTTTCTTACGAGTTGTGTTTGGGTGAAGAAGTATATCCAGATGCTATAACTTTAAAGATTTGCAAGTAACATGAAAGCAATGAGTCTGTAAAGAAAATGACTGTGGAACCCTTCACTGCAGTAGATTCTTGAAGTAACAAGACAGATTTCCAAGTAGTTCATGTGGAAACAGACAAGACTTTGATTCATTTTGTATATAAAATGTCACAATTTTTTTTAATTCTCAAAACCTTAACATGTTTTTAATACTGAAGTAATTTAATGGTGACTAATTTTAACATGTGCTGCCTGGATGTGCTTATTTACAACTCAGCCTATAATTTGGTAAGAATGAAGTCAAAAGCAATAGAAACTTAACATGGAAAGTAACACAAGCAAAATGTTTTTTCTCACATATTGTATAAAAAAGTCAACTCTGATTTATGACCATGTCTTTATTGACTTTGGCTTTAACTATAGTTTCATACACATCTTATCTATCCCACCCTAAATTTATGTGTGTTACATCTCAGAGAAATTTATAGTAGTTTACCCCAATGGCTGATTGGTCAGAGGTGTCAGCTTTTGGCTAGTCATTTGAGTCCCAGATGAGGCATGGGTAGCGTTTGTCCTATAGTGCTGGTTCTGGGCCCTTCTATAGAACCAGTAAGCCCTAAATTACAGATAGGCTACTCTTTACAGCCTTATATTCTCATGAAAGTCATTAAATGAAACAGGAGGGAGGAGTTCTTGGTAGAAAAGTTTTAGCATCCATACAGAAAGTTATTTACAATCAAAATTATTTTTACATATAGAGATAACAATGAGAACTAGCACTCTTTTAATTGCTTTGGAAAGAAACACTGATTTCAACTTTTTTTTTATAAAATACAAGTGAAACTAATATGAGAACAAACTGCTTTCATAACAAAATAAACATTTATTCAAACCATCAGTATGGCTTTCCAGATCATGTTCATAGAGAAACAGAGATCAAAAATTTGAGATTAACAACAGTGGTAAAAATATCACTTTTTTGTTTTTAAGACAGATATTAAAAAGGTTTCACATGTGATATTTATTGCATAATGTCAGAAATCATAACCTTGCTTTCGGAAGATGAATATTAATATTTACACTGAAGCAATGAACAAAAAATTTTACACCTCAAAAGTTTAGAAACTGTGCTGTGGTCAGCCTAGCTGCTACTCACCTACCTATGCCATGTACAATATAATGGAGTCTCACATAAATACTCAATAGTTGGAACACGGGAATCGTTATAAACTATCAGTTCACAGTAATGTATCAGTATCTGACTTTCTATTTTTACATCAATGCTAACGAGAATATTTTCACATTGGAGCATGACTTGACCACCTAGAAAATAAAAAGCTTGCCACAAATCTCAGGAATGCCGGCAAATACTTATTTGATTTCACGTATTACCATTAACTTTATTTATTGCATCAAGGTATAAAATTCCCTACACTGGTTTCTACCACTAAAACATGCATCTAAGTAAGGTTGACTGGGAAAAAAAGGGCTTAAGAAAAAAACATATCAGATACCCAGAAATTCTATTTCATTCACTTTTTTTAACTTTTGCTTGTATAGAATAACTTTATTTCTGACAAAACCTGAATATAATTGAAGACAGAAATTGAAAATATGAAAGACAATGGCAACAGATTTAGAGATCAACCCCTTGATTTTTCAATGCAAATACAAAATTATTTTTAATTGCTACCTAAACCAGCAGAATTAATAAAGGAAAGAACAAAATTTAGCAACACCATTTCATTCAATTAATACAGAAAATGTGCGCATTCACTTTCTAGGAATCATTTATTACATTAAAAAATAAAATGTAACACATATGGGAATAACTTTTAAATTATTATCATAAAGCAGCTTCATTCATTCTTCATACCCCAATGACACACACACGTAAGTTTCAGCATTTTTTACAAAAGATATCCAACTTGAGACACACAAATATATCGCTACAGTAAAAACACTTGATAAAAACATCGGCAATTGCTCTGATTAGGCCAACAGGCATCACATTCACTTTGCTGTGCATAATTTGATGATTACATTTTGTATATAATCCAGTAAAGCAGTATTATAAAAGTTAACCTGTTTTGTTGTATAAGTTAATTCTGTATTTTTTGCTCATGATCGTGGTCTTGAAAAACTACCGACTTTGACATCCTTTGTATATTTTAGTAGTACCAAAAATGTAAGGAAATACAAAACTGTGAATGCATGTCATTGAAGAAAACAAATCCAGACATTATAATAATCTTATACCAGTATGGTGTTTAGGCATGTGTTTTTGACACAGACCACTTAAAAACAATAATACTGGCTTGCAACAATATTTTTTTTGTTTTTCTGTTTCTGCTCCTCTAAGATTTTTTGCTTCTATCATATTTATTTCTTGGTCACTAATGGCCAACTCCATACCACCAATCTACCTTTTTCTAATCTACTACCTTGTTTGTGGTCTGATACCATGTAATGTAACATCTGTCCAAGTAATCTTGCATTTCCCATGCATAACACTCCCATCCAACATACCTCAATATATTCTCTTTTTTTTTTTCTGCAATAATACCAAATAAATACCCAGCTCTGTTTAATGTGAAAAACCCCAAAGACAGATTTATAAAATTTCTGTAGTTTTGGATGGGCCTCTCATTACCACACTCAGATAATTATTTTTCTTTTCCCTGAAAACTCACAATTTTTTTAGTGCTCATTGTGTGTGCATTTGTGTCGTAATATTTTGGAAAACAATTGTTAGTTTTCTTAAATTTCATATTAAAGGCAGAGAAAATTTTAAAACTGAGATGGTTAATACACTTGAAATTAATTCAATTTGTGACTCCTGTTTCAATTAACGATAGTAAAATTCACATGCCAACTGCACCAGAGAATAATTAATAGTTCATTTGGAAGACATAACACAACTTACCCATTGTTTTAAAAATGGAAAATTACAGTCTGAATTAAAATTGGACGTTCAATTACACTCACATCGAGCAGTTAAAGCTCACTTTTATTCATTCACAAACATAATACAAAATTAACTATATAAAAATAACCCATTTCTACTGTCATTATAAACACTTCTTTATGTTTTTCTCAAATACATATATACACATACCAATTTTCTGCATATCTTTCAACAAGATCAACTTTTCATAAAAAATCAATACCTGTATCAGTGATAAAAATGCCATTACAGGTGATATAAAAATATCATTACAATGTTTAATAGCAAACTACAGTATGTATTAATACATATATAAACTGCATTTTTGTGCATATAGTTCACACACTATCTACTCAGCATTATCAATTAAATTATGAACACTATCTACTAAGGCAGATTTTCTAATAATAACTTTTTCGATAATGTTTAACCTTCAGCCACTGAAATAAAGGTTACAGATGATGCAATTCAGAATTTTTCAAGTTACCATAATTTTCAGGCTAAGAGCCACGGCTCTTATTGGTTGAAAAGGTGCAGTTTGCTCAACCTGCAGCTCTTATGCTGATGCGATACCTATCCTGAATTTTTTTCAAGCAACTGCTCAGCAAACAGCAATTGTAAGTTAGTGTGTGACATCACTCGCACATTAAATAGCCATGAAATCCCAGTTTCCCCTTTTGAACCATATATTTATTCCTGCAAGGTAACTGAACATGAGAGGAAGATCCATCATTGCCATTTTCTTTCAGTGACTTGCCTTTTCCACTTTTCTTACAAAACTGCACTAAGCAAAAGTTTTAGAACACAGAGAAATCTATCAGAAATATTAAAATTCAGCATTGATGGCATTATATTTAATGTTAATGAGAAAGGAATAGATTATCAAACCTTGAATGCATTAACATTTCTTTCATTAATGGAGCTCATAGTGTACCTTAATTATTGTCTACAAAATTATTTAATTTAAAATAATACAAGTATTCCTATTTAATTATAGTAGCTTGCAGAAATTTGAACCATCTATAGAGTTGGTTTCCAGGTGTAAGAACTTTATAGCAGTAAATGCCTTCCATTTGTTATACTATGGTTTTTGTGCTTTTGCTTTCTCTCTTGCCTGCGTTTTCTCTCAGGGAGTGGCAGGCTAAAATTGGCTATGGGTACTTTCTTTCTCAGTCCACTTATCTATCACATTGTTCTTTTTATTGTCGTACTGACAGGTGGATTTTTCTCCCTTTAACTACAGGGTTTTTAGTTAATGCACTAAAATATAACACCTAAAACACTGAAAATTATTCAGCAAATTTCAAATTCCAAGTGATTGAAAAAGCTGAAACACTTGGAAATCAAGCTGCTGCTTAACATTTTATTGCTCATGCCAAAAGCATTAGAAGAAAACCAAATGCACTCCTCCATCAAGGCCTACCTTTGAAGGAAACCTGGAAGCTTGGATAAGAAGTCAAAAGAAATTCTGGCAACATATTATCCACTGTAAAGATCTGTCACCAGGCCAGAATGCTTGCCATGCAAATGAACATTAAAACTTTTCAAGGTGGGTCTGCATGTTGTTACCAATTTATGAAGCAGAAAGCCCTCTGTCAAGACGGGGCAGTGTTTTCCAGCTGCAACTGGGAAGCAAAATTAAACACTTCCCAAAAATTTGTTGCCAATGCCATCAGTGAAAACAAATACCAGGCATCACAAATTATTATAAATATGATGAAAAGCCATTATTCTTTGATTGTTCTCCAAGCAGAACAGTTGATGTAAAAGATGAAAAAATGGTAGTCATCAGAACTACTGGAGGTGAAAGGACATGAAAGGCAGAAACTAAAACATTACTGATTTTAAAAAGGAAAATGATACCAAAAGAAAATTTTCCTCCTGGTGTTTTTACTCAAGTCACTGAGAAAGGGTGAATAGCAGAAGCAATCATGTAAATTGGCTGCAAGAAATTTGGAAAGAAAGGAAAGATGCCTGCTTTAAGCCTGATGGGCTGTTGATTTTAGACTCCATGAGGGCATGCACAGTTTCTCCCATTAAAGACATATGAAAAAAAGAGCTAAATTAGCAGTCATCTTGGGTCGTCTGACAGAAGTGGTTGCAGCCTTTGGGTATTGCCATGAACGAATCATTTAAGGCTGAAATGAGAATGATGCTGGTGGCAGTCATGGATGGCAGAAGGACTTCATACTTTCACCAAAACAGGTAAAATGCGAAGGGCAGCCTACAGAAGTTGCAAAATGGGTGCAAGATTCTTCCTGGTGCATGGTGAGGAAAAAACAATTACTGTATTTCTGGATGATCATGATCATATGTAGAGGATTTTAGGAAGGGAGTGTCTGACCCCAGGTCTTAAAACAACCCTTAGAAATAGGAAGCTAGAAGATTTGGGCTAGAGTGCCCGATAGGAAAGTGACACGGGTGAAGTAGAGAGGGGGAGGAAGACGCCCTTATTTATTACCAGGGGGGCCAGTATATGGGGTCAGACAGCTTAACGTGCCCATCTGATGCACGGTGGATATTTAGTGGATCGAACGTTCGTATCTGCCTGGGATCGAACCTGAGGTCCTTTCCGTGGCAATCATGGACGTTGCCCACTAGGCCACCCGCGGCCCTGTATTTCTTGAGTCCAGGCAGTGGTCATTTTATAGAACACTAAGAATGAAGATGATTTCAGTAAAGATGTGGAGAATGGTTATGGTAATGTAAATTTGGAGGGAGGCAGTCTTCAGTTATTTGACTCAGTAAAAGAAAATTCTAATTTCAATGGACATTGAATCGAAATTTCAGAAAATGTAATATACCCGACTTTTTTTTAACTTTTATTAGTAGAAGTTACTGTTCATAGTTTCAAAGGAATTGCAAGATGTATGTACAGTTTTACTAACATTTAAAGTTCAGTAAATGAGTAAATTTACAAATTTTTAACATTTCCTGTATGGCTTCTAAAAGTTCTCCACTTGAAGTTTTGATATTTACTCATGGATCAACCAGGCCACGATCCAATTAACGGCCCACTAGTGGTAAGTTCATGTCTTTTTCATTAACATTCAAATGGTAATGAAAAGGTTAAATGCCTTGTTCAAAGTAAAAATGGTGCACCAAGTTCAATGAATAATGTAATTATCACCTATGAGGATCCTCTTCTATTATGTTCTTTTTTTAAATTTAAATAATGCATTTTTTTTTTTTTTTTTGTTGTTGAAAGGTTAAACAATCCATTTTTAAATCTTTCCCTTTTCACTACTCTCTCTTTCTGGTAAAATGGTCTCCACTGTTGGAGAGATAAAACTGCTGATTGTTGAAGGTTGTACATTACAGGATAACAACCAGAAAAGCAGTGGTCTGAAAAAATGTAGCACAGAAAGGAAACTGAAGGTCAATATAGTCAAACAGAAGTCAACAAACACATGACACTGTTGACCATCAGGATATTCTCTCTCTTTTGTCCCTTCCCTAGCTGGGAGGTTAAACCTAAGGACAGTGACTACCATTCACAGTTGGGGGACGTTGGGGGACATTTCTCTCATACATTGCCAGGAGTAACTTAAAAGCCAAATATAAATAATAGGAATGAGTAGCAGCGATCCCAGATTTTTGTCATGTCACAATCTGCAGCATTTCTGAGAGCTTAGTGTTGTTCCATAACACAGGGTTTAAACTTATCAAAATAGCATTAGTGGGCTTTCACACGGGTAATAAAAGTACTTGAAATTAAAAACAGAATTCATTTTTTTCTTTCCAGCATGTTTCTGCTTCATTCATCCACTTATTTATATATATTTTTCACATACATACCTCTGCAAAAAATGGCTATTTAACATTTCTCACATTATTTTTACTCAGATATTTTTGATAGAACAAATCAGTTTTTTCAACTAAAAATAACACAGGTAATTCATGTCATGAAAAACTGTATTTAGAAGCTGGAATTCATACAGCATCCCCCTCTAAGGACTATTAACAGCAAATAAATAAATAAAATAATAAAGGAAAGTAAATTTGGGGTTTTCAATGCCATCAACCATATCATTTTTATGTTGGCTCATTAAATTACTAAAATAATTTTAAATATATTGTGAAATTATGGAAGTATAACTAAACATATGTAGATAAATCAATGAAGGAAGAAATATTCTTCATAATACATGGAAAATCAACAGAATATTCAAGGAAAGCAAACTGAATTTGCTTGTACCACTTACTGGTCATCCATGTAACACTTCTCCGAAAACTTTTCAAGTTTTCTGAGAAGTGTTACATGGATGACCAGTAAAGTGGTACAAGTAAATTCAGTTTACTTTGCTTGAATATTCATATGCAGATATTTTGATAGTGATTCAAATGTATTAGGATGTTATTTGTTGAAGGTCTTATATTGATTGCTAAGAGATTATAAAATTTGGGGGGTGGCATTTATGTAGGGGTGACTCTTACAATGAATTTGTTTCCAAACTAGTGACTTATGTCAGGTGTGGGGCTTGGCCTGAAAATTATGGTAATTAAAAATCCTAGGACTGTTCTTCAGTATCTTCAACTAGAAGTTCACAGGGATCAGGAATTCAGCATTTACATGGAATACAGAATAAGAATTGTAATGTTACAAATGTAGATAAGAAACTTAATTTCCTTTGCTCCACTGGATATCTGATAAATCAATGAAGGAAGAAATATTCCTTATAAAACATGGGGAATTGATAGAATATTCGAAGCAAAAATATAAATTCTGAATGTGCTTGTACCACTTACTGGTCATCCATGTAACATCTCTCAGAAATCTTGAAAAAATTCCATCACCCTGAAGCGGGAATCGAACCCACATCTCCCGATTTTCGTTCGAGTATGCTAACATGCTCAAATGGAAATCGGGAGATGCGGGTTAGATTCCCGCTCCAGGATGATGGAATTTTTTCAAGATTTCAGAGAGATGTTACATGGATGACCAGTAAGTGGTACAAGCACATTCAGAATTTATATTCTGCTTGCTTTGAATATTCTATGGATATCTGATGTCATAATTCATGAACTGTGTCCCATGCAATGCATTCAAGGCCATAGTTAGAGGGTGCTCACCTCTCACAAAGTTAAGTGAGAACCCCTACAAGATGAATATTGTTAAAAAAAATACTTGGAACTCTCATTTTTTATGATTTATGAAAATTGAATTGGTACTTCATTATAAGTATAACTATTTCATTTACCTATGTATAGAATTCTTTTAAAGCAAAATTCAAATGATTTAGCACAAATGGTAGGTAATACAAGAAAAACTTTGACTTTTAAATGCAAATCAGTAGAATGGTTATGCCAAAGATTCTCTACTGCATATCAACACGGCTTGTTGATGCTAAGAGTTAGGTGGAGCACAAAACAGATGCCATTTCAGGGGGAATGGGAAATAAAATTCGGAAGAACACTTAAAAAAAAATAAAAAAATAAGTAGAGTGTGATGATGGGGAGTTGCGCTAAAGACAAACAATTTGTGTCTCTTGGTAAATGACTAGGTGATATTAACTTGCTGTTATGAAACTTTCAGGATGTTAATTCATCACAAAGGAATATTTATTGATAATCAAGAATTAGTGGATACTGAGAAAATCTGTATGCACCTATTTTCATATATGAACACATAGCCGCCGCCGCCCCGGTAGCGCAGTGGTCTAAGCGATAGCTTCTGATCATTCGTCCGAAAGGGGTCCATGTCCGAATCCCGGAGAGGCATGGATGTTGTGTTTGTCTTACGGCACTGGCTCTCTCCCTTCCCTGGAACCAGTGGCTCTAAATTAGGGATGGGCGACTACTTATAGCCCATTGAGTTGCTCACGGTGGTCGTTAAACCTCCAATAAAAAAAGAAAAAAACCAACATAGCCACTGTGCTTCAGCATCTGGCTACCCCAGGTTTGTTATTTTACACAGGAGAAATCCATTAGAAAAGCTACTTTGTGAAATCTTTGTAAGTGAGCCACATTACAGCTATTTTATGAAACTTCTAGTCAGATAGTGGTTTCAAAAGGACTTTTATTTCAATCATTTTAATGCTCAATCTTTGTATTTTACAATAAAAGCATTATTTCCAGCTACCAAAATTGAATTATGGAAATCATAATTGAACTTCACCATACTAGAATGAAGAAGAGTGAAAAAAATTAACAAAAATTGGGGAGGAATGGGATAATTACTTGTTATATTGTGCAAAAATATAATTTACAATTCCACACACAGCTCCTTCACCTGACAGTTTAGTCTCCCCACCCCTTCCCCATGTTTCTGGAAACTAGCAGTGCTTCTGACTGCATGCAAATTATCAGGAATGAAGATTTCAAAACTTCTATTAAGAAGGGGGAGAAAGCACTGGTACTAATGCCACTACTACACATCATATTTCAACTGTTAAGCAATTACATTTGTCATTTGAAAAAAATCTAAGTTTTATCTGTGCTATGAGCTTTATTTTTTACTATTATATTTTGTCAAAGAGATGCAATATGAAAAAAGATGAATTGCAATACACTACTAAACCACATACAAATTTTCTCTTGCATTCAATTATATGAATGTTTTCTTTATTTCCGTTCATTTAATTTAAAATGTTGAAATAAAAAGGATAATAGGTTCTTGCATTTTGCAAGCAGGCAAGAAACAGTAGGGAGGGAAAGGAAGGAAGGGAGAGTGAAAAAGTTCAGTAAAACTTGGGGGCTTCTTTACCTCAAACAATTGTCCCTGAAACAATCAATTTATCATTTCATACTTCTACATTCTATTTTCCTTCTCTGAAATGGACAGTGGTTATTGAGAAAGTGCTATCAGCTTCAGAATCTATCCTACTGCACCAAAAAGATGCCAATAGACTCAATTATATGATATGGAAATTATGACAAAACCACCTTAACATGCTCAGTTTGACAATTTCTGAAAAATGCTCCAAACCCCAAAAGATCACTGATCACCAAAGCAGCTTTTTCTAACTGCTCAGACTTTATGGATGATTCTTCCTTCCCTCCACCAAAGTCTTATTACTAGTTTACATAAAACAATCACTACCACATTCACCAACTTTGAAAAAAGTAGAAATGAATTTTCGGTTAGAAATTATTCCCAAAAATTTTCCTGTCATTGCCCCATTATATTCAACAGAAAGGGTTCCTTTGTTACTGTGCGATAAATGGCACTGCAGGTCCATATTCACCTTTGACGATACCAAAAAAAAAAAAAAAAAATACATATTAAAATATTACGAGAGAGTGAACTGTGGTATAAAGTTGTTTATGCACTGTGATGTAAAGTTTTATGGAAATATACTTTAGAAACCTGTATATTCTAATGATGTTCAAACTGTTTTATGTTAGTTTCACATTTGAAATGATCTGGCATTTTTCTCTGTGAAGTTCCACTAATAAATTATAATGGGAAGGATTGGCAGTAAAACACGCAACACACAAAAAATTAGAAGAATTCCTAATATTGTCATATCACACATACGTTACGTTAAGAAACAACTATAAGTGGTGGGATGTTTCGGTAGTGACTTCTACCTTTATCAGCCATGGAATGAAACATGTGAAAAGAACCATGTGGTAAAAGCATCAGTTATTGCCAGATTTCAAAATAGCTTTCCAAATGATTGGGATGTGAAAAGGTGCATCTGTATCGCAGGTATTAGGGGTAAGATAGATTTCGCGGTACCTGAGGACTTTCCGATTACTGAACGGAGCGATATGTTTATCATTTTGCCAATCAAGAATCGTGGGCATATTGCTGATGGTTAAAATTGAAAGCAAGGTGGAAGGGTTGCTTTTCTTAACATCAGCGATATGTTCCATCAATCATTAGTTGATGCTGCGGTAAATACTACCAATATAGTGGGTCATGCCTGAGGAAGTCTTGACATGGATGGAATACACACCTTGTAAATCTAGGGGTTTATTGGGATCTCTGTCTTTAAGAATGAGATTAAGAAGCTGTGGAGGTGCTTTAACTGCAATCCTGTAGCCAAAAGATTTGAAAATAGAGCAAACTTTATGAGTGAAGGACAGGCTAAAGGGCTAAGTGCCAACAAACTGATGAGTGGTGGAAGGTTCGGGAAATAAACTAATAGTTCTATTCTGTGACTCAAATTAGTCTATGTACTAAGAGGGGTGGAAAGCCATGCATTTTGCCAATGTTGATGATGTTCTGACATTCTTTTTGTAAAGCAGGAGGGCTGTTGCAAATAAGGTTAGCTCTGCGTGTGTAAGACTTTATAGCAGCCAATTTATATTTTTCAAAGGTGCAAGAATGGTAAGGGATGATATTATGGGTGGCAGAAGGTTTCCTATAAACAGAGAGACCAAGTGAAAAGTCTGGATTGATGTTCATGTTAACATCCAGAAAACTAATATTGTTGTCTACTTGTTCTTGAGCCAAGAATTTTATATGAGGAAATTTGGAAGTTATGGAGGACATGAGTTCTATTAGTGAGTGTTTCTGGTGTGGCCAAATGATGAAGCAGGAATCTTTTTCTAATGTATCAAAACAGTCAAAGATCTTTGATGACTTCCCCAGGAATTTCTTGGTGCTCCATTAGTTTTTTGACCATGAGCATGTAGGTACCAAAGAATGGAACTGAATGATATACTGAATCCACATCAAAGGTATAAAAGAAATCTTGAGGATTAGTGGATGAAGGGAGTTTCTGGATGAAGTCCTCGGTTGACACAACAGAATAAGGATGATTTTCTGTCAGAACATTGCAACATTTGACCAATTGCCTTTCAAGATTAAAATAGTATGTGGTAGGCCAGGATTAGCAAAAGGAGAAAATTCAGGTCCATTTGCAAGCAGTTTATCTATTTCAGCTGGAATAGGCACAGAAAACAAGTTCACATACCTTGGTAAGTTGGTGTCTGCAACCTTTGTGGGAGCTAAACTTTGAATGTTCTTTTGTGTGGAGGCTAGGTGTTGAAACTTGTTTTCAAGCCTCTTGGTTTCACAACTGTGAGTCTTGGATGTTGTTTCATGAATTCGGACCATGAAATTATCCAGTAATGCTGGATGGGTGGCAAAAACTAAAGATTGGTACTTGGTATAACACTTGAATTCCAAATTCGTGATGGAAGCACGGAGATCACGGATAACTGCAGAGAGGAGGCTGGTGGTGGTACAGTCCAGAACTTTCTTGCATCTTCCATGAAAAGTGGATTTATGCACCTGAAAAGCTTTGGGAATAACACTTTACCCCTTGCACTTAATGAGGAAATGAAGTTAGCATAACAGTGAAACAACTTTGATGCGGCCTTTAGGGAAATCGATCCATTCTTCATTCCAGTTGAAAATCTGCCTAGAAGTTGCGTTAACTATAGGAATCATAGTGGGAAGGATTGGCAGTGAAACACATCAAACACAAAAAATTAGAAGAATTCCTAATATCATCATATCATGCATAGGTTACATTAAGAAACTAAGTGGTGGGAAGTTTCGGTAGTGACTTCTACCTTCATCAGCCATCGAATGAAGCATGTGGAAAGAACCATGTGGTATAAGTATCAGTTGTTGCCAGATTTCAAAATAGCTTTCCAAATGATTGGTATGTGAAAAGGTGCATCTGTATTGTAGGTGTTAGGGGCAAGGTAAATTTCAATGCTTTCGTGGTACCTCAGGGCTTTCCGATTGCTGGCGTATCACTGATGATTAAAATTGATAGCGAGGTGGAAGGGTTGCCTTTCTTAACATAAGTGATATGTTCCATCAATCGCCGGTTGATGCTGTGGTAAGTACTACCAATGTAGTTGGTCACGCCTGAGGAAGTCTTGACATGGATGGAATACACACCTTGTAAATGTAGGGGCTTATTGAGATCTCTGTCTTTAAGAATGAGATTAAAAAGATGAGGAGGTGGTTTAACTGCAATCCTGTAGCCAAAAGATTTGAAAATATTAATATATAGAGCAAACTTTTTTAGTGAAGGACAGGCTAAATGCCAAAATGCCAGCAAACTGATGAGTGGAGGCAGTAAACCAGTAGTTCTATTCTGTGACACAAAGTTCTTAATTAGTTTATGTACTAAGAGCCCATGCAATTTGCCAATGTTGATGGTGTTTTTATATTCTTTTTGTAAAGCAGGAGGGCGGTTGCAAATAAGGTTAGCTCTGTGTACAACTAATTTACTACCTGAACCTTAATCCTCCTCTTGTGAACGGCTACCATATCCTTATTTCAGCAAGATGATGTGGAGCTGGAACTATTTTTTGCACTTGCTTTAAAATATGATTTAACATTGCAATCTCACATTCATGTTTTTCATGCATAACCTAGATCTGCATGCAGACTTTTTAGTTTTTAATACATTTTCCTAACAAAATGTACCTTTCTTACAGTTTCTAGCTATATCAATGAAGCAAGCATTTTTGCTATTTTTAAAGAGAAATTAAATTTCAAAAATGGTACTGCCTGCTCACTGTGCAAAGAAAACCACTACAAGTCAGATTTTGAACTTTAATTTTGCTTTACACAAAAGAAAAAAAAATCTCTTTCTCTGTTCCTTGATATAGCTAGAAGAGACTAAGGAATGATGAAACAATGCATTTAAAGTGAAATTAAAGGTTAAAAGCTATATTGTTGTTTCTCACTCTACTGTGAAAACCGTATGGGTCATACCTCAGCACACGTGGAGTAAGTACTGATTTCAAAATAACTGTGCTAAGAAATGCTTTCTCTGTTGACTGATACAGCAAGAACAGACTGTAAGGAATGAGAAAATATGCACTTCAACAGGGGAAACTGCTCTTCTGCACCATTACGCTTTTTCCTTTTGTGCCCAACACATGAAATAATGAAGATCTTCACCTTGTGAAGTATTTTGGGAAGGTGAAACTATGTCACTACCCTATGCCTATTACTCAGTTTGACAACACACTGAACTGGTCCAACCAACTGTGCTGATTAGACATTAAAAGGGAAGAATGTCTAATGTTTAGTTAGTGCGTGCTGTGGTTTAGTTATAGTTACTGCTACTTTTCAAATAAAACAAAGCCAACAAAAAATCTCCCCATGTTTTGATATTCCTAAACAGCTCATAGTATGGTTGGCATTATCTAGAACAGAAATTCCCAAACCCAGATATTTTTGTCTGGTGAACAGATATCTTGTGAGCTTCTCTGTTTTTTTCTAATGGAAGAAAATTCTTGACTTACCTGTTTTTCCCTGTCACTGGCCACCCTGCAAGCAAGCCAGTAGTAATCAAGAAAACAATCGGTCATTCAACATGAAAACAATACAATAAATCAAACAATCAAATGAATAATCTGCAACATATTATTGCAAGTATATAAATGTAAATAGTAGGTTGTCCAGTTCTATACAGTTTTTTTTACAAGTCTTCCTAAATAATCTTAAGTCAAAGAGAGAGTTAGTTACTCTTCCTCATGGTGCCTTGTATTTAATATTTTGTTTGTTTGTACATTTGCATGTTTTTTACTTTTATATTTTGCAATTTTACAATGTATATATATAGTACATAAATAAATAGCTTACTTTCTTGTACATGCACGCACGCACGCAATCAATCAGTATTTGACTGCTTAATTTGATTGTCTGACTGACAATGATATTTTCTTTAATGTGTTGTTTTTAATCGTACTACTACTTTAGTTTTTTTTTTTTTTTTTTTTTTTTTTATTGGAGGTTTAACGACCACTGTGAGCAACTCAATGGGCTATAAGCAGTCGCCCGTCCCTAATTTAGGGTCACTGGTTCCAGGGAAGGGAGAGAGCCAGTGCCATAAGACAAACACAACATCCATGCCTCACCGGGATTCGAACCTGGACCCCTTTCGGACGAATGATCAGAGGCCATCGCTTAGACCACTGCGCCACCGGGGCGGCTACTACTTTAGTACCTTTTGTATGAATATGTATGTTTTTCTTACAACTACTACTTTAGTACCTATTTTGTATGAATATGTATGTTTTTCTTACAAGCCCAATCGGACATATAAAAGATCTAGCTGATTACAGGATAAAAAGTTTAAAAACAGAAATTATTTTATATTTCTCCAGTCAATTTTCTTACTACCCAGAGGCTCCCTTCCCTCTGCTTTATTTAATGAAATTAACTGGGTGTTCTTTGAGAAATTAAAGGTAAAAACAGATTATGAAAACTAAATTGTTGATATGATTATGTGATATCTAAAAAAAAAAAAAGCTCATGTAATAAGCTTTCAGATGAGCCCAATATGAGCCCTGTTGACCAGTTACGTCTAGTTATTGGCACTTGTGATAGGCTTAGCAAACAGAATAAAACAATTTTTTTTTATATAAATTTTGAAATCCTCTAACTTTATAAGTACTGTATGTAGGAAGCTTAAATTTTGCACCGATTAGTTTCTCTATAAAGCCTGCAAGCTCAAATTTCATGAAAATCAAAAGGGTTCAGGCCAAAAATATTACTTTTTTGAGCTGATCTGACATGGAAAGACCCATAAGCGAATTCATATTCATACTTGCCAAACTTTGGAAAATATGCATCAGTAAAACTTTTGCGCGAACACCATTTACGACAAAACAAAACATAATTATATTAATAAATATGCAGTAAAAATCTCTACATATACCAAAATAACTAAACTAGAATTATCTGTGTTTAAAATAATAATTTAGAAAACCACAAAATAAAATCTTAATTTTGTTCAAGGTTAGCCTTGCAAACCTGCAGTGTTTCAATACCAAACTAAACATTTCCTGTAAAAAGGAAATATTCACTTTAAGAGTACCTACACATTGCATTCAAAACTGTATGTTACATACCTTCTAATCTTCAACTTGTACATCAGGATTATATAATATTGTAATCACTTTCATGACTTTCATCACATACTGCAGAAAATGGCTCTTTTGTAAAGTAAATGTAACAACAGCGGAAGTTCGATCTAAAGCCATTTCGTGGATAATCGCCATCGTTTTGGTCTTCCCACAGCCATAACATTTGGCAGTTTCATCTTTTGGAAATATCTGCTGAAAAAGTGGACCAGCATGGCTGGCAGCCTGAGTGGCATGTTGTGTTCTATCAAAAAAGAGGTAAATAACAATTACGCACGAGTTACATCTCCTTGACCATTATCCAATGTTTTAAAAAACGTACTCAGTTTGGAGTTACTATCAGTACACTTCACATTACCTTTGTGTTTCGGACCATTTACAATGATGAAAAATATCATTTCTGCCTCCAGGGCAATGTTAAAATCGTTTTGGCAAATGTCGCAAAATGCAAATTTTACACCTTTTTTTTTTTATTGGAAGTTTAACGACCACCGTGAGCAACTCAATGGGCTATAAGCAGTCGCCCGTCCCTAATTTAGGGTCACTGGTTCCAGGGAAGGGAGAGAGCCAGTGCCGTAAGACAAACACAACATCCATGCCTCACCGGGATTCGAACCCGGACCCCGTTCGGACGAATGATCAGAGGCCAACGCCTTAGACCACTGCGCCACCGGGGCGGCTTTTACACCTTTATTAGATTTCCTGATACATTGGAACTTTGTGGTGTACGTTTCCTTAAAAGTTTGAAAATAACTTTGAGATGGTATATATAATCTTAGTACCGTTATGTTTGGCGTATAATCCGCAAATTATCTGCTAAAAAAGTTTAAAATATAGGGTTCTGCGGATTATACACCAATGCGGATAATATGCCGATTTTTAAAAAAGTTTTTATGGCCCTTTGATTTAAAAAAATCCTTCTGCAGAAGAGGCGTATAATTGGAAAAGAAACTCCCTCGAAAAAAATTTCCTCAGGTCAGGAGCTTGTACGGAGCGGAGAAGAGGGGTGTTGTAATGAAAGATCAGGAAAGTTGTGGGAAGGGATGGCAGGGGTCATTTTGTATTGTTGAGAAGGACTGCTCTGACTGTCGTGCCATCTCTGTTTTGGGCAACCAGCCAAAGAAGTACGCACAGCGCTTGCTGCACGAACCTATGCATTCCTCCTTCGGATCTCATGCGTGTCATGCCCTCTGTTTAGTTCGTCCTTTGCCATTTGGAGTTGACCAACGCCTTTGCTGCTGATGTTTTCATTCCTTGCTATTCATGATGTCTTTGAAAAGGAAATGTTTCAGTTACACTACCGAATTTAAACTTGAAGTGGTGGGCACAGTTGAGGATATGATTAAGTTACTGCGCAATAGTTTTGAGGTCAGAAAACAATCGCGCAGTAACACGCGGAAAGCCGCTTTGCCGTGATCTAAAACGTAAACAAATCCGTCGGTAAATTTTGCGGGAGAATTCACGGAAGTCTAGCCCCATTTTTTATTGGCCCACATATAAACTGATCACACAACTCTGAAAGCAGGATTTCCTCCAAAAACTTTTGCCTTATACGCGAGTACATACAGTATTTTTATTACTTGTTCTGTATCAGCCTTTCGTCATTGGCAAGGTGTAATGCAATACTCTGGAGCTGCATCGCCATGATCTACGGATGCCACGCCACTGAGCTTTATCTGTCCGGATATAAAAATATGAAAAAGGAACCTTTAAAAATGAATTTCTTCATTTAATAAAATCATTTTTTTTTCTTGCTTCTTCGGACTCATGGATCATATTATGTGACTGACTTTTCTGTCGAAAATTCTACTTCCTGTTCAATATCTATGATGAGTGGATTATACGGTGATTATTTTTTTTCTGAATATCACAGTCTGCGGGTTATATGAAGGAAAACAATTTTTTTACGTGAATTTCGTGGTCTGAGGGTAATACGACGAAAATTACGGTACTCATCTTTATAAATTTGCATAAAAGATAAACTAACAACTCGCTCCTCCCAGTAATTCAACTCTACAACAAAGAAACAACACTGCACACTAAAAACAACACACATAAGAAAGTATTCTTTTGCTGCTACAACAACATTGCTCAACACTGTGCACACAGATTTTACCCTTCTCTTTCAATGGCTGTGATTTCCAGACCAATCAACTGCTACGATGAACTAGCATCTACAGGGACTTAAATACCACGGCAGTTCGATCAGCGTTACCACTTGCTCGATCGAGTCGAGCCGTGGAAAAACAAAATGTGACGGCCACCATCGCAGACTCTGCGCATGCGTCTAGCGTCGGCACGCCACTTGAGCACTACCATGGAGAGAGAAAGCTACTGCACGACGTCACGAAGCTGGGGAGTCAAAATGACATCATTGCGTGACACAGCGCTTGTAAGGTCTGGTAGAACTAAGTGGATGGTTGCAGAGGATTGAAATATTTCGATTGAGCAATCAAAATATTAAAAAACCCGTAAAAAAGACCTCTATCCATAAATCAGTAAAATTAAGCAGAAATCCGTAAATTTTACAGATAATCCGTAAAAGTTGGCAAGTATCCATATTTCTCTGCTGGATGAAATTTATAAAATGAAATATTGGAGAGTTCAAATTTCATTTCTGGTGGGCACTTATGAAATGCAGTAAAAGTACTTTGCTTCTCATACTGTTTCTGAAATGTTTAGAAAAAATAGTATAGTACGTGCATGACGCACATGTGTGTGTTCAGTCATGTAAAATTTTGGTTCGGGCATCTATTTTTTCGGTCAACATGCCCAGTACTGGGCATGTTGAAATTTTTCTGCCTCTGGTGCTTAGCATTCTACAATTAAAAATATAATACATCACAATTCAAGCAGTTCTAATTTACAGTTGTCTTGTATTACCATTTACATGCTACCTAACAGTTAACATAAAAAACAAAACAAAAAAAAACCAACAAACAAATCACAGATCATGCTCACACACTATGTATGAGCATGATCTGTGATGTTTTTCCTTTGCACTTTCTGCTGTCTACTGGCTATACAAAGGGCAGACTGTATGAACAACAATACAGTGTCTGTGTACATATACAAAGTGATTCAAAACTATCTTCCTGAATTTAAAAAAATTACAAATATCAAATACACACACCATAACAAAAAAAAACTATTATATATAAAACAAATATTAAAATACATACCAAACAAAAAACTATTTATATATGGAAACAAAAAAGTTTTCCTAAGCTACTCACAGTAACTGTTGAACTCCACGAATGTTGCTGGCAATCCAATTAACAAATTTTTCTGTTAATTCAACAGGGCATTTCAAATCAAGAAAATGCCCTATGTGCTTGCATATTATGCAATGCAATCAGTGATAAGTATTCAATGAGAGCTCAAAAAGTAGTGACGAAGACAGATCCACTACATTTGTAAATAATAAGATTTAATGATGTAGAATCCACCTGTAAATGAAAAATTCAAGAACAGCCAACTTTCACCCACCTTAAGTCTCCATAGTTCTTTCCTTTGGGACTTCATCAAAACTTAAGTTTTTGAACATCCAGTGCCACCCATTTTTAATAATTTGATTAAATGGATATGTCAGGCTTTACAGAAAAAACCCTTAATATGCTGCACAATGTGTGGAGTAAAACAAAATACTATTTTGAAGTCAGCAGATCATCTAAAGGAGCATAAACTGATTTCTTAGCTTAAAAGGAACTTTTTCAGATTCTCTTTTCTAGAAAGCTTGCTTTTTTGCTATATTTATATTTGCTATTTTTAGTTATGGGGTGTTTACAATCATGAAGATTATTTTGAATCATACTGTACATAAATACATGCACACAAACAATAAATGCATTGGTTAAGCGGGGCTCTACATTTCTACAGAGATAACATGATCCAAACCCATATAGATATAGTTTCACCTCACAAATATAATGAATATCACAGATATCAGATCTATTCTATATATATATATACTGTAATTTTTAGGCTATGAACCTGTCTTTATGACACAATTTTGTGTACCTTATGGTAACTTATTTTTCTTTATCATAAACTGCCTATGCAGAAACCTAGCTATTAATGTCCCTAGTTTCATATTTCTTTCTTTTCTCTCTCTTTTCTTTTCTTTTTTTAGTGGGAATAATAAAGTTACAAAAGGCACTTTCACTAAGGCAAAATACTATTGCTGCAAGTGGCAAATCTTGGTTTGAAGGGAACAGTGATCCACTGTAGCAAAATGTTACTGAAGGTCATATAAAGTTGAATGAGAGTCAGTTTGAAAAGAACAGATGCACACTGTCACACTCTGGCTCTTCTTTCTACAGTCCGCTATTCCTATCCCAATAAGTATGATAACTAGATGCTCCTTTCTGAAGATTTACTCTTCATGACAGAGCAAATATTTCATGCTACTAAATTTGAGAAGCTACACGTATGTTAGTAACAAATAACTATGAAGAATTATGAAGATTTGAAAAGATTAATTATCTTTAATTTTAAGTTTTATGTTTCTTAATCCATTATGAAGGGTAACTTAAAAGGCATGGATGAATAATAAAGTTGTAATACTAATCCCAATATAGTTTCATGATGTCACAAACTGCAGCATTTTAACACTGAAGTTTAAGTAGTCACAGTATTAAATTTTGCAGTAAGTTTTACACTGCTTATGGAATACTTCACTGTTAGTGTGTGAAACAGCAGTAAAAAAAATCAATAAAAAAAAGATAATCAGTTTTTTACTATGAAATGTTGAAAACTGATTCTGCTTACACAAGTGGCATAACATAGCTTCTATAGGCATGCAGTTGAGGGCAGCTTTTACATTTTAGAAGCCCTTGAACTCTGGACAAAAAACTTATTTTTGCCTTCAAAAATTTCAGACATTTCCTCCAATTCTAATATGATAAACATCACAGTAGTAGAAAATAGTTTTCTTGAATTCAAATAGCATGCAACAGGAATTGTTTTCAATTTTATTGCTGGCAATGAGCAGAGTTGTTGGCCAGTTGTGCCGCCTGGAAACCGCTGTAGATAAGGAATGAAAAGAGGAATCAGTACGACAGATTAGTTTGAAAAAGAGGCTAGAGAATTTCTGATTTAAATAATGTTTAGTTTTAGATTTTACTCAGAAAAAGTAGAAACAAAAAATGTGAGTGCTACGATGGTTCAAACGTCTGAGTCACAACTAGAACTTCAAAAACAGCCTAGCAATGGCATAAATGTTTAAATTTCAATGTCTCTTCCTCCCATCTATAGTGAAGGAAATAGGATTTTCAAGGCAGAAGGGGCAGGTGGCATGGCAGAATTTTCATTTGAAAAAAATGTAGCTGGAAGTACTACAATACACATTGTGTGAATTCTTTATTACACTTACTTGAGACATTTTACTTTCCTTTTTTTTTTACTTAGGGACATGTACACTGTACTGCATACAGGGGTAATCATACTATCCCCCAAGTCCATGATTGAATACTTAGAGAAAGGGGGGGGGATTTTGTTTTCTTAACATAAGAACCGTAAAACTGTTTTGCAGCCAGCACATAAACTTATGCTATGCCACTGAACTACACATTTGACTTTTATTTTATAGTACGTGTATTTTCTGTTGTTCAAGATTTTTTTTTTCTTAAGAGTTCTTAAAAAGATAGCTACAAAATGTTCCACACCTTATTTTTGCCAATACTTTTAAATAGCAGAAAACAATTCCCAGTAAGATCTACTACACTTCATGTACTATTGTTTCTCACAGAATAATTAAGATCTACTACACTTCATGTACTATTGTTTCTCACAGAATAATTAAGATCTACTACACTTCATGTACTATTGTTTCTCACAGAATAATTAAGATTTTCAAAGCTGTATTTAATTTCAATTTTATATTAGTTACTGAAAGTAAATTAAGAAATATGGGGAAATAATAGAAATAAAATGGCAATCCAAACATGCTTTTTGTCATGCTTTCTATATGAAGCCATGCATCAACACCTGACAGAGCACAAACTTTTAGATGACAGGCCTTATGGTGAATTCATTTCCTAAGCAGCAATTTTATTTGCCTGTGGCTTTTATGTCAATATGGTCCTTAGCCTGAAAATTACAGTACATACAAATGCATAATGCACTAAGATTATCATTGTTTTTGATTCCACTACCAGAAAAATGCTGTGGTACCATACTTTGTTGACAGGTGAACTGAGTCTTATTGCACAGTTTCATGTCGAAGATCAAGATTCAAGGTATCCTCTTCTGCAAGTGGCCTTCGTTTAAACTGTGGCAATGCAATAAGGTATAGAACTAAAATGCCATAAACTGTAATAGACACACCAAGAAAGTTAGCAACAAATGCTGGAGCTGGTAAATTTTGATACTCTTTTTCCTGAAAAAAGAAAGTATAACTGCAGTTCACATTTCAGAAAAAGTTCATAAACTAAATAAGTTAATGCTACACACACTGATGCATGACAATCCCCCCCCCCCCACCAAAAAAAGAAACAGAAAAATAAGTACACCAAAAATAATCTTAAAATATATCTTTACTAGTTCTAAGCAAATTAAACCAGCTACTACAGAGATTAATTCCCTGTGGCTCAACCGAAAGAACAAGCTGGATTCAGGAGTGGCTACAGCACTTATTGATCATATCCACGTACTGAGAGAACTAATTGAATGAGCGAGGGAATATGAACTTCCATTGTGCATGGCTTTTATCAATTATGAAAAGGCCTTTGATTCGGTGAAACCATCAGCAGTTAATCCTGCGGTATTGAAGATGCACTGAAGGCTTTGAAATCCTGTGGTATTGAAGATGCATACATTAATATTATTAATAACATCTATGAAAATGCAAGTGCAAAGATTTGGCTGTTTGAAAATACAACACACATAAAAATTGGAAAGGGAGTGAGACAAGGTGACACCATATCTCCCAAGCTCTTTAATGCCACATTGGAAAATGTCTTTCAATCACTGAACTGGGAAAACAAAGAGATAAAGATTAATGGAGATTATCTAAATCACCTTCTTTGTGTTGATGACATAGTCATTTTTGCAACTACTCCATCAGAGCTGCAAAGTATGATCCAGGAACTTGCTGACAAGAGTAAAGAAGTGGGATTAAAAATGAACTTTCAGAAGACAAAAGTGATGTACAATGCTTTTACAAGAAATGAAGATTTATTGATTGATGGAGAAAAGCTGGAAATAACAGATACATACGTTTATTTTGGACAGCAGATATCAAGTGAGGGTCACATTGATGAAGAAATTAATTGGCATATAAAACTTGCCTGGAGAGCTTTTGGAAGAAACCGTATAATTTTCAAGAGCAATATGCCATTATGTCTTAAAAGAAAAGTGTTTGATCAATGCATCCTTCCAGTGCTTACGTATGGTGCAGAGACATGGACCTTAACTAAAAGAGACATACAAAGACTGCAGACAACTCAAAGAAGCAGGGAGAGGTGCATGCTTGGTGTAAGCAGGAGAGATAAGAAGAAGAACTCGTAGATCAGAAAAATGACAAGAGTGGAAGACATGATCAGAGTAAAATCCCTGAAATGGCAATGGGCTGGACATACTGCCAGAAGAACAGACCATCGATGGACAGTCAAAATTTTAGATTGGATTTCAAGGGACAGGAAAAGAACCAGAAGAAGACTGCATGGGAGATGGGTGGATGAAATTCGAAAGTATGCGGGAATAACATGGAGACAGACCGTTGTGGAAAAAACTTGGAGAGACCTTCGTCCAGCAGTGGATTGATAATGGTTGATGATGATATATGGCAAATACATTTGAAAGGTGCCCACAAAGTTTATAAGGAGGCACTAGCAAAACATCACTTGAGTGTCAACACACACACATGCACACCAATGCTTTCTTTCTGTTTTTATAGTTGCATTCTGGACACCCCAAAAAAATCTGAGCCCTCAGCACTTTCTTTTAGAAAATGACCTTTTTTAGAAATAAAACATGTTGATTTTTGCTGTTTCAATAGCCAATTATTTTCAACTGAATCTGTATTAAAATGTTTTAATTAAAAAAAAAAAAAAACTTAGTCATACACGTCAAGTACACATGCATACACTGAGTCACTTATTATGATCTTGAAGATTATTTCTTTCATTTTGTAAAAAAAAATTTCCTTGCTGCTTCCCAAACACAATATTCAAATATATGCACTAAAGTGCTATAGTTGAAGTAGCTATGTTACATGGCTATTGGTATGCTTTAACATACCATTAGCCATGCAACAGCCCACAAGCAATATGAACAACAATTTATCTCGGAATCAGTAGTTATCGAAAAAGCTAAAGACAATAACTGTAATGATAACATTCCAAGGGAGTTACATTATGCATGGAAGCACTTAACTGAGATAGAAAAGAAAAAATGGTATCTAAATAAATGTGAGAAATCGTGAGATTTGTTCGTAAACAAACGATAGAGGGCGCCAGTAACAATGCACTGCATGGATCCCATGATGCATCACACCACGATAACTAAGGACGTGTTTAATGTCTCAAGCCTACGTGCTGCATTGTTGAGAGTTCACTCTGAATGTGAAGATGATCAAGCATGATACCAATGAAGATGGTATAACAAATGCTGAAACTGGTCTGGTTGTGAAAGAGGTTGAGCGACGTGAGCCAGGATAGATTGTATGGTTTTTTACTCCATTTCATTTATATATTCTTAGATTTTTATCTCTATCAGGTTCCAACGTGAAGTCTTGATGCTTCAGATATTTTAACCTTCATATTGTAAATATATTCCATGTTCACATTTTGATGCAGATGCTGCGCAACATAATCTATGTGGCAAGGTTGTATATATAGGAAGAGATATACTTCTGAAGAAGCCAAAGAAGACTCATATACCAGAAGAAAGAACATAGCCATAGGCAGAGTGAGTATTGATATGCAATAATATCGCTAATTGATGATATATTTAGTTCTGAACATACTTGAATTATTATCGGTCCTGATCGCATCTCAAATCTCTATATTAAAACAGAATAACGTGTTGGACAGTAAAGGATTGACATTAAACATCAATGAAAGCATTGCTGCCTTTCATTTGTCAAATAAAACTTCTTAATTAGTGTTAACATAGACATTAGAACTCTTTCATAAATGAGCAAGGGAAGCATAACAATACAAAGCGAGGAACTGCAAGTGCAACTGTATTTAAGTTTAGGAAGGGCAAGCAATGAATACAGTGTTGTGATAAAAACTGGTACTCATCTGTTAAGACATCATGTGTGATGAAGATCTTCCTCAGATTTTTTTTTTCACCATAAGCATTTGGTTGAAAGAACTTTAAGTAAACTATAGATATGAAATTATATAAATGCAAAGGTTTAATGTTTTAATGATCAACTCTGAAGCCCATCACAACAATGTTGACTAATTTACCAGGATAACACATAAGTTCAAAAATTGAATAAAGATATCTGAGCACTGATAAACTGTAGTACACAAATAAATACAGTAAATAACATTACATGATCATAAGGAACATTCTAATTAGATGAAATATATAATTAAAATAAAAACAAAAAAGTTGTTTCAATTTGAAGTACTATTTTTTTGTTATTTTTAAAGCTGCACATAACATAAGCATCACTGGTCACATTAGAATTTACAAAAGCCATTTTTGCACCATACATTTTTTGTAACGGTCATAAAACAAAAGTTCCAATAAGTTTTAGTTAAAACTTTCAGAAACTTCCTGTTTAGAATGAAGCAAAAGTCATTTTGAATTACACAGGATGGAAACATTATTTCATCTATGAATCCATTGAAATTTCAACCAATTATCAAGCTTGTAATCTTGTAATACGGATCTTTCTTTCAAAATTAACAATATCCAGGAATTTTTTCTTGCAAAGTTTTACTATAATCAATGCAACCAATCAAAATGTTCCAAAATTTCAACAGAATCGAGCTGAAAAATGGCAGCAAAGACAACAACCCTTTATTAGGAGATTCAAAGATGACTCAAGAACAGTATAATGAACATGATGTAATGGCTGACAAGGGCCCAAGTGGCTGAAACCATGGTACTAGTTAGGTATGGTTTTTGACATTTAAAAGTGTAATCATTTTGATTTATAAACGACTAATGATATTATTCAGTTTGCTGTTTTTGAAGGAATAAGAGTAACTGCATCTCAATATGCACATTTTGCTATAAGTCTGCAATATACAGTTTTAATTTTACTTGCACATCTATGAATTTACATTCCGCTTAGTAATAGTCATTGGAAGTCAGTTTACTGACTTCTAATGAGGCATTATTATAGGGTGCAGGGGCATAGAAGCAATGTAAGCAATGCTTGCCTTACTAGAAATGAATAATTGAAAGCTTTACAAAAATTAGATTATTTTTTTTAGAATGGCTATTAAAATTTAGTTAGACCCATGGCGTGATTGCTTCCAAAAATGCACCTCTTAAATAACTATTAAATAATTTCGACCGTAGCTTTATTGAAATTTAGTGCCATCGCCGTGCAAAGATCCCGATTCTGCGTGCCGAACGGCCACATGGCTAAGCTCACCACTTCTGCTATGAGGGCTGTGCAAGCAATCCAGAAGTTGCTTCAGATTCGTCCATTCGTTTCGAGCTTCCCAGCCGACTCTCGGAACGGCCACATGACTAAGCTCACCGCTGCCTGTATGAGGGCTATGCAAGCAACACAGCAGTTGCTTCGGGTTCACCCATTCGTTCAGTGAGTCAAAGCTAAGTCTGTTCTGAAGTGATTATTTGTAGTTCTTTCGATATCGAACCAAGCAGTGAAATATATGTTCTTCAAACACTCTACAATGTGCAATGATTTTCTGGATGTTTCCATGTAAGGTGTAATTACAATTATTGTAAGAGAACACCTTTCAATGCTGTTTGACTTAATTTTTGAAGAGGTAACATTTCTCTTCTCTGAGAGAGCAATTTCATATGGCTTTCATGTTCGCGTCTGCGCTACCATCTGTGGATTAACACAATGACAACAAATATAAATGTTGTGTTCTAGATTATGTTGTTTTTTTACTTTTTAAGAGATAAGCCTTTCAGTCAAAGAAGTTTTCAAGAGAAAAGGGCTAATATAAATGCTGAGAGACCAAAACCTTCTTTAGAAACTCTCCAAACGAAGGCTAAAAAATGTTTTCTCCACTTCCATCGGGAAAAATACGAAAAAACAAAATGGTTAACACCTTGCAAAAGTGACCAAAAATTATACTGTTGGCCGTGCATATAAATTTTCAGTAGACAGAAGAAGTTTATGGATAAACGGTGGTTTGGGCGACTTCAATAACTTTCACAATTCATCCAAACAACACGAGTGTTCAGAGATACATATTTCGTCAGTGATAAAACTAAAAACTTTTGACAAAACAAGGATTGAGTTTCAAATAGATGAGAAAATAAAAATGGACGTTTCTCGACATAATAATGAACTCGTTAAAAAATTGGAGCTGTTTTAAGGCGCTTAATTGAAATTACGTGTTTCCTTGGCAAGCAGGAATTGGCCTTTAGAGGGCATGATGAATCCACGGAGTCTGTTAATCCAGGGAATTACATTGAATTGACAAATTTAATTAGTTGCTATGACGAAAAGCTTAAAAATCATTTAGACCGTTTGTCCGTGTTTTCAGGGATGTCAATTTGTACACAAAATGATTTGATTGAATCAATAGAAGTAATGATCGCAGAAATAAAAATAATAATTGAAGAAGCTCCTTTCATTTCAATAATTTTGGATGAAACAACTGATGTGAGTTGCAGTCTCAGCTGTCTACAGCGTTTCGCAATGTGACAAATGACGGAACTCCCGAAGAGAGATTAATTGGTTTTATTGATGTGAGTGCTGATCGTTCAGCTAATTCTTTGGCAGAGCACCTCGAAAGCCTTTTAGAAAGTGTGAGTGCTCCAAAAAATAATAGCTCAGACATATGATGGAGCTACCATGATAGCTGGAGAACATTCGAGACTTCAAGCTTGTGTAAAAGAAAAACAACAGGAAGCTATTTTTGTGCATTGCTATGCTCACAGATTAAACCTGGTCCTCTCACAAGCACTTAACAGTATAAAAGAATGCATATTTTTCTTCGTAACACTGAGTGGACGGGCTTTTTACTTTTCAAAGTCAACGAAAAGATTTCATGCATTGGATGCAGAAGTGAAAAGATTACCCAATGCAACTCCTACTCGATGAAATTTTCAAAGTCGCTTGGTAGGAACTGTGTATGAGCATCTGGAAAATACAAGAGCATTGTTCACAAATATTCTTGAAAATCCTGAACACTGGGATTCTGGTACTGTTGTTACAGCCAATGGGTTTTCTAAGTATTTCGGTGAATTCGATTTCCACTTCCTGCTGTGTCTCTTCTCTGATATTTTTCCTTTGAGCCATACGTTATTTGAAATACTACAGAAAAAGAAATTGGATATCACGTATTGTATGGATAAAGTCACTGAGTTTCGGAAAGCAGTGTCAGAGAAAAGAAATAAGTTCGAGATGTTGTGGTCAAAACTAGAAGAAAGCAAAGCAGACGAAGCTCTTACAAAGCATAAGCGTGCAGACACTTACGGAGATCCCAAAACAAATTGCTAATGGCTCTATTGCGAAATATTGGACAATATAATGAGCCACATGACTTCAAGATTTTTAGACTTGCAGAACATGAAATTTCTAGAATTGCTAAATCCTGACAGTCAAGTGGAATTTAAAAATTGTTTTCCAGAGAGTTTCTTTGAAACTTTAAAGAAAAATTACACCAAGTACTTCGATTTTGCTCATCTGCGATCCGAACTAAAAGTGCTATATTCAACAGATGACTTCAGTGGTAAACACGTCACTGAAATTTAGATTTTTTAAAATCAAAGGGGATAGACGAAGCGGTGCCGGAACTAGCCAAATTTTGCAAGCTCGTAATTACCATTCCAGCAACAAGCTCTTCAGCCGAAAAGATTTTCTCATCCCTAAAGCGCATAAAAACATATCTCAGAAATGCACAAGGACAGGACAGACTGTCAAAGTTATCCTTGTTATCTATCGAAAAGCATCTTCTAGTTAAACTTAAAGAGGAATGTTATTTCTATGATCATGTTATTAACTCTTTTGCCCCAAAAGGAAAAAGATTGGAAATCATATACAAGTAAGAAAATTATAAAACTTGACATAAGAACTTTCGCTAATTTTTTTTTTTTCCGGTGAATATGATGTTTTTATACCTGTATGTATTTTTGCCAGCTATCTATTGCACAAAGACATAGGAAATGTACTTCCAGCATTTTTATATACTACGAAGGAAATGTGATAAAAATGGGAACTACTTGTAATGAATATGCGATTGAATGATTTGATCTCACAAGATATTAAGCAAAATGTAACATAAAAGAATTGTGTAATTTTCTCTAAAAAAGCGGAATTATATTTTTCAGTATTGTGCTCTTAGAAAGATATAAGTATTTCTGAAATGTTTGCTAATAGTTAAGATTAGCCCCAATCTACTCCATTGTCACTGTGTATACTTTCACCAGAACCATAGGACACCTTCAATTTTCATTTCGTCTTCTAAATAAATATAGTTTTTGTTGACAATAATTCTAAATATTATTTCTTTTTTCATTTTTGTTGATATGTTCAGTTTTTGTATCAACATTAAAAATTGTTGATTAAAAGGTACCTGGTTCAAGAGTAAGTAATTCGCACTCAAAGCTTGTTTTGTTGTACGCGATCTGATTTTTTAATCGCCATTTTCCACTTAGAAACCTCTTAAGCCAGGAAACTTCAATCAGATACTCCTAACTAAATATTTTTATTTTTTCAATAAAAACTGAACATATTCAGTGGTAAGGGATAAACCAGGGACGGCCTTAGACTTTGAAAACAGGGTGGGTGAGTATTTTTTTTTTCCTGGGAAAGTTTAGTATCAATTTCTTTTTCACACACATTAAAAGAATTTTAAATGCTTTTACAGCCGGTTGAAAAGGATATCCGGACTCCCCATCCCCTCACACCCACACATAGATAAAAAGAACAGTAGCAAACTGAGCATACATATAATATTATATTATTATTAAAATCACATTGCTTACCTATGATGAAATACCACCGCACGCCACTGATAGGGTGCCATATCAGCAACCTGTCCATGTGTGCAATTGCAGAACAACTGCAACGCCCACACTCAACTGTGCAAGATGTTATTAGTAAATTGAAATGTGAGGAACTTACAACTGCCAAGAAACATTCAGGGAGGTCAAGTAAATTGATGGAAAGGGACAAGAGAACTCTGACCTGTCATTTGTGGATACCATTATTTTTCTGCACAACTTATCACCAAAGCAAAGAATTTCAGGATTCAACAGGGATGAGTGTGTGCACTAAAACAGTTCATAAAGAACTGCACAAGTTAAATTTCCATGGCCGAGTTGTTCCATGCAAGCCGTTAATAATTTGTACGAATGCAAGTAAGTGACTTGCTTGGTACAAAGCACATCATCCATATGGACCTTAGACCAGTTGAAACTAGTGTTATGAAGTGATGAACCACACTACACCGTTTTTAAGTCTGATGGTCATTACTGAGTGTGGCCAATCCTTTTTTTCCAAAATAAAGTTTACCAGTGCTCTCTTATTTGATCTCCTTGCGTAACTTCATTGTTTTCAGCTAGCTGTACAATGTGAATGATAATAATAATTATTGATAAATTTTATTTAATAATAATGATAACACTGGGGAATACAACTTTTGGTGCCTAAGATGTTAGACCCTTTTTGGGGGTCACAGATTCTGAAAGTGGCATTAATTTTTGTCCATCAGATCTTCTTCTTATGATATGACATATGCAGAGAAATCCCAAGAAGCCTAGAATATGAACAACAACACTCAAGTTTCATCATTGAGACATGTTGCTGAACCCGCGTTTCTGTTATTTCCTGCAATGCGATGTTCCTGGACATTCGCGGTGGATGCTCCAACAATAGTCCACCATCATAAGCATATCTCATCATCCATGGTACCATTCTTCCATGGCCCTTATTTCCTGGTGAAATCGCTCCCCTTGTTCATTGCTGATATCACCAAGACAATGTGGAAATCAATCCAAATGACTGTGGAGGTAATGCAATTTGGTGCTCATGTTACAACCAAGTGTACAAAATGCAGTGAGCATATTCTACATGAGTTCACGGTAGTTAGCGCCTTATGGTTCCCAAGAAAATTCTGTACAACCGTACAAAATGACGACCATGCACATGCCTCAGTATTGTCCATTGAGTCTTGGAAACGCTGGTCTTTCACGAGTTCCCGAATTTGTGGTCCATTGAATATACCTACTTTTATTTTCTCCATGCTCAATGCTGGAAATTTTTTACATATGTAGCCAAAATACATTCCATCTCTCTTCAGTGTCTTTAAAAATTGTTTCATCAAACAAAGTTTGATGTGAAATGGTGGCAATATGATCTTTTCTCTGTCCACCAAAAGTTCTGTGATGATATTTTTCTCTCCAGCTACCATGTTTTCTCTCACAGGCCACTGTCTTCTCACCCAGTGTTGATCTTTAGCTCTACTGTCCCACAGACATACAAAGCATGGGTACTTGGTGTACCCGGCCTGCTGCCCTAGAAGAAAATTCACCATCTTCAAATCCACACAGATGACCCATTGGTGATTGCGATATGCTATCTTCTCTAGGACTATGGCTATTGTCGCCCGATCTTCCCGCATACCAACTGAGAGAGTGTTTGTGATTGATCTGTATCTGTTCCCATTATGTAGAAGTACACATTTGAGGCTCCGTTTGGAGCTATCTATGAATAACCGCCATTCACTGGGTGTGTAATCCTGTACACCCAATTTCACCAGCAATCCTGGCACATTGCTGCAGAAAACGCATTCGTTTTCTTTTGTGAAGAATGGCAGAAACTACTCTTTTCTGTTGTGATACACTGTGATTTCTGTTCCCGGTAACAGTCAATTTTTTCTGTCAGCCTGGAAGCTAACAACTCAGCTGCCTTCTTTGGAAGACTTAAGTCTCTTATGAGGCCGTTCAATTCTGTTTGACTGAAATTTGATGCAGCTGATGAAGGTCCTTGGAAATCGCAATCATGTTGCTTGGCATAGCTTTCTTTCTCACCAGCCGATTCATCCGACTCTTTGGAGAGCTCTGGAAACCTGCTACATGTTGGGGCAGGTATCTCTTCTGAATGTGGAACAGGAGTCTAGCGGAGGCTAGATCAGGATACATCCACTTACTCCAGTTCTTCCCATTGATGCCCTTTATATTCACCAGACAAAAGTAACAGTCATCACTGTGGTTGCTCTGTTCGCGCCATACCATTAGTATACCAAATTTCATGCACTTCCTGTTCCCATTCCTCCACTGTCGCAGATGCTGTGTACATGTTTTACATACAACATGCAGTGCCCAAGGCTTATCTTGGTCCCCTAGTTTTACTGTGAAGTAGGCAAAGTAAGCTCTTTTCACAAAGTCCGTTATAGCTTGTTTTTGTTGAGCGAACGTGTACTCTCCCAAATGTAACAAAAAACATCCGGATGAATGACACATTTTCTACGTGATGAGTCCATGTCAACACCTGAAACAGAAATGAAACACCCCTGAACACGTAACATGCACACACAAACACGAACTGCAACAGAAAATTCAAAGGTATGTATACGAACAGGTAACAAATGCTGGTGGAAAAATAAATACTAGGTAATAACGCCAACAATATCTTGAAAACTAGAGCTGCAAGAGCAAAATGGATACCATTTCCCGAATCAGCGGCACAAAAATACCCGGAATCAGGTCGAAAATTCCACGCGCCACAAAAACAATTTTTTTTTTGTCCCCAGTGTAATCATCATAATAACAACAACAAGCATGAGTACCTTATAACAAAGCAGACTCCAAAAAGCCACTAATAAATTGTTACTGCCATTTTCACGTGTCCATGCCTTGCTCTTAGTGTCAGTTGCTAAATGTTTTCTTTTCAGGAACTACAGTAGGAATTTATGTAAGGTAAAGGTTGAAACACAAGTAGAGGAGGAACACCCAGCTTAATGAACATCAGTGAACTTACAGTCTACAGGTGCTGCCCCGGTGGTGCAGTGGTCTAAGCACTGGCTTCTGACCACTCTTTCAAGATGGGTCCAAGTTTGAATCCCGGTGAGGCATGGATATTGTGTTTGTCTTGCAACACTGGCTCTCTCCCTTCCCTGGAACCAGCGGCCCTAAATTAGGGACGGGAGACTGCTTATAACCCACTGAGTTACTCACAGAGTTCGTTAAACCTCCAATAACAATTAAAAAAAAGTCTCCAGGTGTATGCCTTTATTGGTGGTACAATCAAATTCATTTGACTGACTTGGTTGGTGTGGGATTGCATGCCATGCTAACTTCCTGTTGCTTAGAGCTAGCCTTCCTAAATTTTCAGAAGTTTCATAGTGCCTTCCTTGAAAAAGTTTACCACTTTGCATACCAGTGCATACCAGCTGAAAAAAAGCCCTGGGTGTGGCTATGCCAGGTGAATGGTATCTGCCAGAATGTGTCATCCCAACTGTTAAATTTGGTTGCAGCAGTGTCATGGTCTGGGGATGTTTCTCATGGTATGCATTGGTAGTTGTGGATGCAAACATGAACGCCACAAGGTACCAGGGCATTCTAGACAGTGCTGCATTGCCTACACTTTACCAGTTTTATGGAGACGGGCCATTCTTGTTTCAGCAAGACGACACACCGTGCCATAAAGCACACTCCATTTCAACATGATTTGAGGATATGGGTGTACAGAATTTTGAGTAGCCGGCTCAAAGCCCTGACCTCAATCCTGTACAGGCCCTTTGGGATGAACCTGAACGTTGGCTGTGGGCTAGAACAACACATCCAACTTGTGTGTTTGAACTGACCACTGCTTTTGCAGGAGGAATGAAACAATATACCTGAGGCTACTTACCAGAATCACACTGAAATTGTGCCTCGGGGAGTGCACAATGTAATTGTGGCCTAAGGTGGGCCAGCTCCTTATTAATTTTGACACAAATGTAGTATTGTATAAAAAGCTTTGGTGTCCAGAAACTTTTTTCCAGATAGTGTATTAGAGCATAACAGCAGCATAAGTCATTCCTTTGACATTGATGGCTCAATTTTCAGGCACACTCTTTTGACAGGCATAATTTTGAAGAACAGTTCGGTTTCTACAGCATTTAAAATGTTCGTCTTCATAACCTTCTAGCAGTTTTTTTAACCTTTCGTACCAGCCAGACACTTGTTTCAAGTCCTATTGATTCCGTTTCACAGCAAATTAATTTAGTGAAAATATTATGATGTGATCTAAAATTTTTCAGCCACCCATTTGAAGCTTTAAAGTTGTTCATTCCTAGTTCATTGCTGACTTCTAATTCCTTCTCCTGTATCAAAGGGCCACAAACAGGAATATTCTTTTTGACTGAACAGTATAAAACCAACTGAAAACCACAGGACCTGTCCAATTTTATGAACTTTAACATTTTTCATGTTTTCGTTGGAGTTAGTGATCTGGTCTGCTGATTTACCCCCCCCCCTCCAGAGTTTGCTAATTTCTGTTTTGCCTACTTTGAAGCGTTTAGCAAGAAACCACACACTGAAATTTTCCTTTAAAGCCACATTTAGACTTGGACTTTTCTTTCAACATGAATGTTTTCTCTTCGTCATCATTTTCAGAACTAACAAGTTATTCAAACATTTATGTACGTTCGCTAAAAGCTACACAAGCACAAAATCACAGTTAAATGAAAAAATAGTGACTGCTGACTACAAAACTAGACATTGAACTGATTCACTTTCAGAAATGGGTTTTCAGCTACATTTACTTTTCATGTTCAATGTCTTGTATGCTGGTTCTCCAAACAAGAAGAAATAATTTCGTCACAAAATGAAACTATAGACTGTACTTGGAGTAGCTTGCAGGTGCCGAAGAGGGATAGGTGTTGGGGCAGTAAATTTAGTCCTCTTAGGAATGCAAGAAAGGAGGTTCAGGAATATGTATGCTTTGTAGGCATTTGGATTAATGTAAAAACCAAACGAAGATGTGTTGTCCATTTCTAAGAAAAGGTTGGTCCTATAGAAACCACAGACCAGTAAATTTGTAATCCGAATCTTCAGCACAAAACGTCATCCTGTTTCTTTTAAAAAGAAACTAAAGAAATACTTCATGGCAAAAATTTGACATTTTCCCCCTTGACCCTTCATGCCCTTAACTGTTTTATGTGATCAAAATGACTTTCCATTATTTGGAAGTTAATACACAAAACTGTATATACTTTGGGACTAGAGATCACAAAACTCCACTAAATGGAGATCAGATGTCTGCTATTCACGAGTGTCTGTTAGGGAGGTTTTAATTAATTAATGTATGTATACTGTACGGTCGTAGTGAGCGATGGGTTTGCCTCCTCGGGGCGCTCCGTGGTAACAATGGCACACACAACAGCAACTAGGGCCTCTGTGAATCTTGGAGAGGTGCCAGCTAGTTCTGTGTGACATTGGCGAAAAGACCCCAACTCACTGGGTTTTGTTCCAGAATCCTTAGGTTGAATGACCAACTGGAACCCTCAGCTGTGGGCTAATCCCCCACACTGATGTACTTACCTGATTAAAAAGACAAAAAGAAATATTAAGAATGACTCAAGTGTGGGATATGGTGGACCCACCACACTTGAGGATTGTCCACCACGGAATCGACCTGGACTTTCTAAACGGCCTATGAGAAAGCGATCTCGACTGAGTGAATGTAAGATTGGTGTATGGAATACTAGAGGTATAAATGGCAAGATGAGTGAGGTGATTGAGGAGATGAATAAGTATAGACTGGATGTGCTGTGTGTAAGTGAAACCAAAAAGAAGGAAATTGGGGTAGAAGAAGTGAATGGCACGGTGAGTGTGTGGTCTGGAGTATTGGATAATATGAGAGGACAGGCTGGTGTAGGTGTGATTTTAAATGAAAAGATGAAGAACAACTTGATTCACTATAGTTGCATAAGTGAGAGAATTCTCTGGATTCGTTTGAAAGTGAAACTTCAGAGAATAGTAATTATTGTAGTGTATGCTCCTTGTGACTCGGAACCTTCTGATAAGAAAGAAGATTTCTGGAATGAGCTAAAAGCTGTTTTGAGCCAGTTTGGTGCTAAAGAAAAAGTTATAATAGCAGGGGACACAGGAAGGATCTCAAGAGAAGACGTGTGTAAAGCTCTAAAATCTCTTCAGAATGGTAAGGCTCCAGGAGTTGATGGCATAACTGCAGAGATGTTGAAGTATGGTGGTGACTATAATTGACTGGTTAACTGAAATTTGCCAGTTGTGCTGGGAGTTAGGAATGGTCCCTCGGGATTGGAAGGATGCTATCATTGTTCCCTTGTATAAGGGAAAAGGTGATCAGACTGAATGCAAGAACTATCGTGGTATTAGCCTACTGAGTGTGCCAGGGAAAGTGTTTGGTAAGGTTGTTATTGAAAAAGTACGGGGTCTTACATCAGAGAAAGTGTGGGATGTTCAGAGTGGTTTTATGCCTGGTAAAGGCTGCACTAACCAGATTTTTGCATTACGCATGATGATTGAAAAGTATCTGGCTGTTGGGAAGAAAGTTTTTACTGCCTTCATAGATTTAGAGAAAGCTTACGACCGAGTCAATAGGACACTTTTGTGGAAGGTATTGAATGAATATGGTGTTACTGGGAATCTACTTAATAGTGTAAAAGCCATGTATGCTGGTAGTAGAGCTTGTGTACGAGTGAATGGTGTTTTATCAAAATGGTTTTCCATTGGTGCAGGAGTTAGACAAGGTTGTGTAATGTCACCATGGCTGTTTAATATATTTATGGACGCATGCATGCGTGAGGCCAAAATAGATAATAGTGGTTTATGTCTTGGTGATATCCGTGTGTGCAGATTGCTGTATGCTGATGACACTGTCCTGTTGGCAGAGAGCAAAAGTGAGTTGCAAAGTATGTTGACTCGGATGCACGAAGTTTGCATGAAATTCAAACTGAGTATAAATAAGGGAAAAACCAAAGTTATGGTGTTTGAGAGAGGAATGGGTAGCAATGAATGTAATGTAAGTATAAATGGCACTGTGATTGACCAGGTGAGTGAGTTTGTGTATTTAGGAAGCATATTTGACAGAGAGAACAAGTTGGATGGTGAAATCAGTAGGCGAGTGAATTCTTCTTTGAAAGTCATAGCTGCTCTGGGAGGTTTTCACAGGAATGATGGGTTCTCTAGAGAGTCCTGCATGGCTGTGTATGAAACAGTAATTGTTCCTACTCTGATGTATGGCAGTGAAACCTGGGTACTGCAGAAGAAACATAGGAGTCATTTGTGTGCTGGAGAAATGCGTTACTTACGTGGGGTTTGTGGCAAGACACGATCTGATTGTGTGAGGAATGAAGATGTATTGCAGTTGTGTGATGTAAAGCAAAATGTTGTTAGCAAGGTGGAGACCAATATGCTTTGGTGGTTTGGCCATGTTGAAAGAATGAGTGATGAAATGCTTACTAAGAAAATATTTTCAGCCCAAGTGGCAGGAAGGAAAGGCAGAGGAAGGCCAAGGAAGACATGGGTGGATCATATTCAGGAGTGTCTGCATGAGAAAATGATTATGAGTATGAAGTATAAAAGTTCTTGTGTACGGCGTGTAATGGATATCAGTGAAGCAAAAGTTGTATGTCAAGATCGCTGTAAATGGCGAAGTTTGATATGACAACAATAAGTAAAAATATCTGGAAGTTTGTATTTCTTTTTGGAGCTAACCTCTGAATCTCAGAGAACAGCTTAGTGATATGTATGTATGTACTGTACAGACGTGCATATAAGCCGACCCCCCCCCCCACTCCAAGAGCTAAAAATTTTATAAAAACCTTGACCCCCATAAAAGTTAACCTTAAATTTCAAGAGTTTGGAAAATATATTTATTGAAATGAATTATGCAAACTTATGAGATTATCTTCTGTAAAAACTTTCAAAGTATGATTCACTAGCAGAGTTTCGAAATAACTCCCGTAACATCCATTGTATCACTTATGCAGCATTTTTATTTCTGGTGAAAGTGCACCCTGCAATTCTTTCACCTAAGAAGTAACAAGGCCATATCAGCCCTTTTTTTTTTTTTTTTAACTTACCACCTTTCATAAAGCACTGTCTTTGCTCTTCGATAAGAGTGGATATGGCTTTTGCCGGTGCAGAGTAGAAAACACGCACACCCACAGGCTTGCCATGAAAACTTGGGAGAGGAAAGATGCCTGATTGGTCATGGCGCAGCTCAACAGCAAAGTGATTTACACAGTGTCTGACTTACTCTGTGTCTAGTTTGAAAGATGCCATCCGGCAATTACACACAGAGTGTAATAAGGTATTCCATGTTTGGAAGCAAGAAATTTCGACCATTTTTTCTTATATAAAATAACTCAAATTATGTATACTTAATGAATTCTTTATATATATACACTGGCGGAAAGTGAAAAAAGAACACCAAGAAGGAATTGGCGGACAATCATGAAATTTACATATGTTAATGGGGTCGAGTTTACATAGGTGTGATGTTAATTTCGGGACCAACTGGTGAGCGCTTACGCCACAGCATGGCATAATATGCAAATTACCGTCGGTGGTATTTAAGGAGTACGGCGAAGTGAATGTAATCAGTCGTCGGCATACGGACACGTGCGAAGACCTTGAAGAAGCTGCAATGCCTGGACATGGAAGACGTGTACAATTTCAGCAGTTATCGGACTTTGAGCGAGGTCGTCTAGTCGGACTCCGCGAGGCCGGGTGGTCATATCGTCGTATTGTGGGGCGAATTGGACGGAAAGTATCGGTGGTGGTACAATGGTGGCGTAGATGGTCCAAGGAACATTCCCACATGAGAAGACGTGGAACCGGGAGTCACAGACGGACTGATGAGCGGACTGATCGACGCATAAGAAGAGTGGCGTTGTCAAGCAGAACATCCACTGCGACAAAAATCCGAGCTGCCGTTGCACCTGAGGTGACTGTGCGAACAATTTGCAACCGTTTACTGGATGCAGGACTACGTGCACGTGTGCCTCTGACATGTGTACCTCTGACTCCAGCCCACCGTCAGGAACGGCTGCAGTGGTGTCGCCAACGTCTGCACTGGAGAACGCAATGGCGATCTGTCATGTTCAGCGATGAAAGCAGATTCTGCTTGGGAGCCTCCGATGGCCGTATGCATGTTCGCAGACGCACAGGGAAGCGTCTCCATCCTTCTTGCATCCGCCTGCGACACACAGGGCCTACACCTGGTCTCCTGGTGTGGAGAGCGATCAGCTATCACTCCTGTACACAACTAGTGTTTGTACTGGGTACGTTAAACAGCACCTCCTACATCAACAACATCATTCAGCCCGTTGTTGTGCCATTTGTAAGATCGGTCCATCATGGTGTTTTCCAGCAAGATGACGCACGCCCACACACGGCACGTGCAACGCAACATGCACTTCAGGGTGTGAGACAACTTCCATGGCCTGCATGTTCACCGGATTTTTACCCCATTGAGCACATGTGGGATTTTATGGGACAATGACTTATCCGGTCTCCACGGCCAGCCACGACCAACCCCGATTTACGCATCCAGGTTGAGGATGCTTGGAACTAAATACCCCAAACTTACATCCAACATCTGTACGACAGACTCCATGCCAGAATTGCACAGTGTGATGCAGTTCATGGCGGTTCAACCTCGTACTAACCATGTTACATGGAAATGTTATTTTTCAGTTTACCAGCAAATACAGCTGATTTTGCCATAATGTTTTGATCACGTTATCCTCTGTATTCTGCTATTATGCTGTATAAATTTCGTTGGTATCAGACGTGTCCTTCTTGGTGTTCTTTTTCACTTTCAGCCAGTGTATATATCATCATTGTCAACCACTATCAATCCACTGCTGGACGAAGGTCTCTCCAAGCCTCTTCCACAACGGTCTGTCTTGTGCCAGTCTCCTCCATGTTACTCCCGCATACTTTCGAATTTCATCCACCCATCTCCCATGTGGTCTTCTTCTGGGTCTTTTCCTGTCCCTTGAAATCACATCTAAAATTTTGACTGTCCATCGATGGTCTGTTCTTCTGGCAGTATGTCCAGCCCATTGCCATTTCAGGGATTTTACTCTGATCATGATGTCTTCCACTCTTGTCATTTTTCTGATCTACGAGTTCTTCTTCTTATCTCTCCTGGTTACACCAAGCACGCACCTCTCCCTGCTTCTTTGAGTTGTCTGCAGCCTTTGTATGTTTCTTTTAGTTAAGGTCCATGTCTCTGCACCATACGTAAGCACTGGAAGGATGCATTGATCAAACACTTTTCTTTTAAGACATAATGGCATATTGCTCTTGAAAATTATACGGTTTCTTCCAAAAGCTCTCCAGGCAAGTTTTATAGGCCAATTAATTTCTTCATCAATGTGACCCTCACTTGATATCTGCTGTCCAAGATAAACATATGTATCTGTTATCTCCAGCTTTTCTCCAAGAAATCGATAAATCTTCATTTCTTGTAAAAGCATTGTACATCACTTTTGTCTTCTGAAAGTTCATTTTTAATCCCACTTCTTTACTCTTGTCAGCAAGTTTCTGGATCATACTCTGGAGCTCTGATGGGGTAGTTGCAAAAATGACAATGTCATCAGCAAAACGAAGGTGATTTAGATAATCTCCATTAATCTTTATCCATTTGTTTTCCCAGTTCAGTGATTGAAAGACATTTTACAATGTGGCATTAAAGAGCTTGGGAGATATGGTGTCACCTTGTCTCACTCCCTTTCCAATTTTTATGTGTGCTGTATTCTCAAACAGCCAAATCTTTGCACTTGCATTTTCATAGATGTTATTAATAATATTAATGTATGTATCTTCAATACCGCAGGATTTCAAAGCCATTGTAACTGCTGATGATTTCACCGAATCAAAGGCTTTTTTATAATCGATAAAAGCCATGCATAATGGAAGTTCATATTCCCTCGCTCTTTCAATTAGTTCTCTCAGTACGTGGATATGATCTATAGTGCTATAGCCACTCCTGAATCCAGCTTGTTCTCTCAGTTGAGCCATGTCCAGTGTTACCTTCAAGCGGTTTGAAATAACTTTAGTGAAGATTTTATAAACCCCTGATAGGATGCTGATACGTTTGTAGTTCCTGAGATCCTCAGTGTCACCTTTCTTATGTAGCAGGATCATTGTAGCATTTTTCCAATCCTCAGAAATCTTCCCTTCATTAAGGCATCGAGTGAAAACTTGGGCGAGTACTTTTTCAATTTCTCCACTTGCTTCTTGTATGATGTCTACGGTAATTCATCTTCTCCTGGAGTTTTCCCCCATTTCATGTTCTTGATTGCATGTGCAACTTCTGCTGGGAAGACTGGAAGAACTCTGGTACTTTCGATAATGTCTGAAGTACATGTATTATCCCTTTCATATAGTTTTGAGTAGAAATCTTTCACTCTTGTCAAAATTTCGCCTCTATTTCTTATTACAGAACCATCTGGTTTTCTCAGTGCCATAATCTGTTTTCTTCCCTTACTGAGATGTCCCTTTGCTATCTTTAGGCTTTGGTTGTTTTCAATTGCTTTCCTCACTAGTTCACAGTTGAATTTCCTAACGTCTTCAGTGATACTTTTTCGTACTGTCTTGCATAGCTCTACACAGTGCGTCAAAGAATTTTTAAGACTGGGTCTGTAAAATGAAATAGAAACAAGAAATTATAATTTGTTTTGGTTTGTTATTCAAAATAAGTCCCTCCGGCTTCAATACACTTGTTACAGCGATTTAATAATGATTCGAATGCCTGTTCCAGTTCACTTTGCGGAATTGCCTCCAAAGCACGCGTCGAAGCTGTTTGTATGGTCGAAATATAATCAAAATAACACCCTTTTAACGTCATTTTAAGTTTTGGGAACAAGAAAAAGTCGTAGGGTGCTAAATCAGGCAAATATGGTGGATGATTCAACACACAGACGTTATTTTTCGCCAAAAATCTACGAACAAGAAGTGAGGTGTGACTGGGTGCATTATCGTGCAACAAACACCAACTGTTTTCATCTCAATATTCTGGACAAATGCGACGAATTCTGCCCATCAAACACCTCAAAACATTTAAATAAAACTCACCAGCAATTGTTTGTACACTTGGAACAAATTCCTTGTGGATAATACCCCTACTATTGAAGAATGTAATGAGCATTGTTTTGATTTTCGATGGAACTTTTCTTGTTTTTTTGGCTTGTGGCGAGTTTTTTGACTTCCATTCCGCACTTTGTCGCTTTGTTTTAGGATCATATTGAAAATGCCATGTTTCATCACCAGTAACAATCGATTTTAAGAAGTTTGGATCATTTTCAGCGGCTGAAATGATGTCTTTGCAATGTGCACTTCTCCTTGATTTTTGTTCATTGGTTAACGTGTGTGGAACAAATTTAGCACAGACTTTTGTTTTGCCCAAATCTTCATGCAGGATGGTTCGAATCGTTTCTTTGTTGATGTTTAAAGACTCTTCCATCATTCTTAGTGATGCACATCGATTGTTTGCCACTAAATCACGCACTTTTTCAATAATCTCAGGTGTCCTAGATGAACTTGGTCTTCCGGTATGCTTATCATCTTCTAGCATCTATCTTCCGCCCAAAAAACATTTGTGCCACAGGAAAACATTTGATCTATTTAAACAAAACTCACCATAAACTTGTTTCATCATTTGGCACATTTCCGAGGCACTGTTACCAAGTTTTGTGTTAAATTTAATAACAGCCCTTTGTTCCATCTTAATAATTTAACATGAAAAAAAATTTTACTTCTCTAATGAACGCCCGTTTCGTTTGAGTTACTTTAACAACTGCGCAGTACTTTTGGCAGAAAGCAAGCAGATGGTCACGGTTTATAATGCATTCACGATTACACTGGTGGCACCACCGTAGGCTGAAATCTAGCGCCAGTCTTAAAAATTCTTTGACGCACTGTGTATAATATTCCACTTTGGAAGCCGCATCTTCTTTAGTTGTCCTCATCTCTCTTTTGTTTGCATCAACATTTTGGTTTTTCCTGATAATTTGTTCACGTGCAACTTGTTCTTAGACCCAGCTAATTTTGTTGCTGTTTCCACAAGAGCTTTGGTTACTTTTCTGTTAACTTCAGAAATATCCACTTCTTCCAATGTTAGGCCTTCTGAAGCAGAGAATCTGTTGTTCAGTTCCAACTTGAAGATATTACGGTGTTTTTTAAGGTTGGTTATGTCAATACATTTTGTTTGTCTTATGAGCTTGCCACGTTCAAGTTTAGTGTTGAGGTGCATCTTACATCTCACCATTCTATGGTCACTACCTGTGTTGAACTTGTTTAGCACACTGCAGTCTTCCATGACGAATTTCTTGTTACACATAATAAAATCAATTTCACTTGTCAATCTATTGTGATGCCTTCATGTCCATTTCCTTTGCAGATTTTTCTTGAAAAAAGAGTTCATGATAAAAACCCTTCTGCCTCTGCAAATTCTACGAGAGTATTTCCACGCTGGTTTCTGTGGTCGTGACCGAATTTAACTACTGAAGTTTCATTCTGTTGCCCTATTTTCGCATTGAAATCTTCCATGATGACCTTCAAGTGCTGCTTGCATTTATTATTTAGACGACGAATTTCCTCCTAAAATTCTTCAATCTCTTCTTCAGGATCACTTGCAGTGGGTGTATAAGCTTGAATAATCTGAGCGTGGTATCTTCTCGAGAGTTGGATAACAAGTCGTGCAGCTCTGTCAGAGGAACTTTCAACTTCTACCACTTTATCCTTCAGTTTCTTGTTTATTATAAATCCAACATGACTAGTTCTGCATGTATCTGTCCCATGATAATAGAAGAGATGTCCACTTTTCAGTTCAATGAGATCTCCTTTTCTCCTTACCTCACTTAGCCTGACCATGTGCCACTTGATCCTTTGTAGTTCTTCCAATTCAAGGAGCCTTTGATCAGAAGATAGGGAGCGTCTGTTATACGTAGCCAAGGTCAGCATCAGATGGCAGCCTAGACCGGCCCTCCGGTTATTCTTAGCACCCTCTGCCTTATATATATATAGGCTAAAGAACGCTAATTTAATAACTGTTGGGGCATATATATGTATATATATACTGTATATACTTGCATACAAGCTGTAAGTTTTTGGAAGAAATCCTACTTTCAGAGTTGGGGGGGGGCTGATATGCGGGTCAGTAAAAAAATAGGGCTGGACTTCGGTGAATTCTCCAACAGAATTTACTGACAGATATGTTTACATTTTATACTGAAGCTTTCTGCGAGTCAAAAACATAAGCAAATCAGTTTTCAACAACGGCTTTCCACATGTTCTTCGAAAGTGCTTCTAAAAAATAAAAATAAAGTTATGAAATATTTTTTCACCCAGAGTACGATTTCTATGGGAATAGATGCCACTAATATGATAAGTGAAAAGCCTAATCCCGTTTCAAATTGAGATCATGAAATTTTCCATTACCGAAATCTTGGTACAAATTACTTTTTGTTAAAAGCATTTTATTTTATTAAATCATTCTTAAGAACCAAACTATTTTTCTGCTTAAAAGTTATAATGACACCGTTTATGGTTTTTCAGACCATATATCAAGTCAGACATTAAATATAAAATCAGACTAAAGTGAACTTGTAAATAGCTTTGAACACAACACAGATTTGTAAGACCTCTGTCTTTTTCTGATCAAGATCAGGAACATTTTGGTATTTTTGTTAAGTCTTATTGGATAAAATATAAAACTTATCAAATAGAAACAGTGACAGTTTCTCTCAGAACAACTCTAAAAAGAATTATTGTCCCTTCATACAATTACTTAGATAAAATTGTGACTAGTTGATAAAACAAACCATTGCAGGGAACAGCATGACTCTAAAATGTGCTATTTTCATGATGTTACTAACATTTATAAGCATACTTAAAGGAATAATGGCCAAAAAATTATTCATATTATAAAATAATAAATACATCACAACTTACAGGTGTCCCTTTGCCTTTTCTGTAATTCCAGACTGACATGAAGCTATTGAAAGAGCAAATACAACAGCGCCTAAAAACTGATGGAGTGGCATGTAGTTTCTTTTAAAGGAAATTTTAGCACCTGGATACATATATGCTATAAAACCTACACAAAGCTGAAAATTTCAAAGATTAATACTTCTTCACAATAAAATAATCTTCCATGTTAAAGAATACTTTTTGTCATCCAGGAAAAACAATATTGTTACAAGACATTGTTGATAACACAGCACAGATTTTTTACTGAAAACCAGTAAGTTAAAAAAAAAAATACAAAAGCCTACGTGATACCTACATATTATATCAAGGCAACTAAAGTTCTTGAGGCACAATGTCTATAAGATATAATTTCAAAAAATAATGCTACACTGCATGAATCCGAGGACAATTAAAAATGTCACTGCAAATTTTCAGGCATGGTACACAGGACAACACAGCTCCCAGGCCATTAGTAACAAAACTGCAGAGTATTTATCACATAATACACACAAACATAAAAGAGTGAGAGAGTGGTGTGACTCATAGTACTGAATGCCACCAGCCATTTTCTCTACTGAAAAATTTCTTCGTACACTAATGACTTTTTTGTAAGTTCCATAAATATGTATTTCTAGATTTCAGAATGCTATATTATTCTTTGCATAACTGTTTCTTGCTTGCAGCTTCTACATAAACTGCATTCTACCTCTCATCAATTTAGATAAATTCAGAAACTATTTTGAAGTACGAGGCATTCGTGTAGTCAGATGCTGACTGATAAACCACGCATTGCGCTGAGAATTGTTGGCGCTGTAGCGTAAATTCGAACGCACTCGACTAGTTATCGAGAGTTCTGGGGTTCGATCCCAGCAGTGCCGGAATACAATTTTTTCAGTCGCTATGCGTTGTTTAAAAAATAACGTGGAAAGAGTGATGACATCGTCCATTTATATATATTAACGAGGAATGCAATTCACATGTAACAAATAAATTTAGGTTATAAGTATTAAGCACATTTTAGTTACATAAAGGAAATTAGAAGCACAGTAGCACTTTCAACCCCACTAGGGTCTTGATCACCTGTAAACAAATGGAGCGAAACTAGTTGCCAGATTTTCATTTCCAAGTTCTTCATTTTAGTTGTTGCCAAATGATAGGAGTGTATAACCAATTAAAAAGTATGCACACCTCTGAGAGAAGATTAATTTATGTTAGATTGTTAGAGTATATACATTCCTGTATAAGGTTACTTTAGGAACAGGGCATAATAATGAACTCCCTTATTAACACATTCCTCTTTAAAAAAATCAAGCCACAATGAATTCCATACCTACAGCTTATCAACCATTGTGTCACCTATCATTTTTCACTTGAAATATAGTCACCTATGGGGTCATGGAAATGAGAAAGTGCAGCTCATGACAACACTTAGCATTCATGCTCCTTTTTTTTTTTTTTTATTACGAACATAACTGGAAAAAGAAAATATCTAAGATTTTTAACAATCAACAAGCCTTTATCACATTGCAAATGGAGTCCTAGTTTCTTTTTGTTACCATTATGTGAAAGCATTCCTTTGATTAAGCTTTTAAGGTCTTCTACAAAGGGAGTGTTTATCCAGTTTCCTAATCAAAAATGAAACTATCTCGAAAACATAGCCTGGATAAAAACCTGAGGGTCAAATTTACCCAATCTTGTGAAGAAAAAATACAGAAATTAGAAAATAGCCTGAATCAAAAATTTGTAATGTACATGGGAAAGAGTACTTGGGAGCAAGAGATAATGGGCAAATAATGTTAAAATACCCAAAGAAAAAGCATAATATTACAGTGGAAGCAAATGCTTCCAGTGCCACTTAAACTAAAATGGTGAATTCAGATTTGATGAAATGGCTGATCTAACAAGTTTAGTGGCTCTAACCGATGATACCGTGAGAATTATCACAGAGATCAATGATGAAATAATTCTTATATGTACAAGGATTACATGGCACATCTTGTGAGGTCTTCACTTTTGACCCAGAAATGCATAGTTAACTGACTTCCATGCTGCACACTCCTCAGAAAGCTTGAAAATTCTAGTGTCCTGGAGACAAAAATCAAACCGATGTTCCTCACTTTTAATCTGAGTTCACTCAGACTAGAAATATTGGACTGAAATTAGTACATAGATGCAGTTTCAATCCCACTCTGGGGATTGAAATTGCCTTAGACAGAAGAATTTTAAAAATAGTAATATTGGACAGAAAACCAGACAGAGATGCAGTTTCAATTCGCATATGGGAATTGAAATTATCTCAGACAACAGAATTTTCAAGCTTTCCAAGAATTTGGCTATATGGATTAATACTTAATTGCAAGCATTTCTGTATCAAAAGCTAGCTCATGACTTCTAAAACTTAATGCAGCAATTATTTTTGGCCACACTATCCTGTTTCTTTCAAGTTGCTTATTGTGGCATTGACGGGTCAATTTGTATGTATTATCCATTTGAATAGCAATGTTAACACTTTTCAACATCACAAAATCCACTGAATTATCTATATACTTTGCAGAATTTTTGTGTTTCTTCATTTTCTTATAAGACTTTTCTTGTCATTCATACCTGCTTTGGTTCACACAGTCCTTTACCAAAAAACAGACACTGAAAACAGAATAAAAAAATAAGACTTCACACGCCTGCAAATCTAGTAATTTTCTGCATACATCTTAGCATTAAAATTGCATTTATAGCTTTCATTTTGGCGATCAGCTCTTTGAATTACTTTGAGTCAAACATTGGCCCACTTATTTTTCCCCATGCACTTTTCCCTGTAAAGTCATATCATTAAATGAATGATTAACAGTTTTTCACTTTTTTCATATTAATGCATAACTAACAAGAGCATCTCAAACTTAACTGCTGAACATGCAAACAGAATCTGATCACTTCTGTGAACATGAACAGCCGAAGCAAACAATATCCTTCCTCTTTCTAAAACCAAAGAAAAACTCAGAACCATAAACACAACTTCAATCCCTCTAACACCATCTCTACTCAACAAAACTTTAGCAACTGCCAACTTAAAGGTTTACCAAGTAACATGAGGGAAGGAAGGGGGCAGCTCCATAAAGTATGTGGATAGATTGCTAGTTTTATGACTGAAACAGGACAATTAATCCACCACTGGTTGTGCTATGAGCATTTCTCTCATGTTCACATATAAAGATCACCATTTATTTGGAAGTGACTCTGGGTGTACACCCCCTGCTCAAGCTGACTTTTAGAATCTTCGCTAGTCTTATCAGTTCCAATAAGGATTGGTACATTTTTGACCTTCAAACAGTCTAGCTCTTTGCTCCTGTGTGCTTTGTGTGAACATTTCTTTCAGCAAGTGACTGCTTTGCATTTGCATCACACAGCTTTTCTCATCAAGTGAGCACTGGTGTTTGTGTTTTGTATTTTTACATATAAAACAATGGTATGAGTGTGCTTTTCATTTCATTTGCAACTTTTGGTTTGTCAGCAGTGCATTTTCAACGCCAGTACTTTTGAGCAAAAATACTGGAAAACGGTAGTGCAAGGGAAAACTCTCATGTGACCACTGGGGTTGCTCAACTTGTACTTGTAGCGAACCAACGATGGGTTAACGAATTGTTTGCTGAGTAGGCAACAGTGGACGGCTTATAGCAAGATATCAAGAGACCGTGAATGTCATTGAGCGGAGCTCTTTCTACGAGACTCGAGACAATTAGTTGTTCAGGCATAGGTACGAGATGACACTTCCGATCACTGTGATTTTTTGCATGCGATTGGACATCGTCCATGGCAAGGTTTTGATGCCTTCCAATTCCCGAAATTCTGTGTCATTGAGGAATAATAATCCAAAAACTTGCATTTTTTGGGATTTTTCTGGGTTTTGAGAAGGATTCGTTTGCTACCTATCTCCCCCAAAGATCTTCAGCTGATTGCAGTGACACTTGCCACAGAGAAAGAGAAGGACATGGTGAGTGACATGGGGGTTGATATCATGGTGATTGGTCGTGTTGTATAAAAATAATGACCATTAAAAAACTGACCAATTTTAATAATAATTTAAAAAATCTGTTCTCTATACAAGACTCAGGACAATTAGTTGACACAACCGATCACCGTGATTTTTTGCATGCCACTGGACATCGTCCATGGTCAGGTTTTGGCACCTTCAGATTCCCAAAATTCTGTGTCATTGAAGAATTTCAGTTAAAACTTTTACTTGAACACGTTTCACGAAAGTCAGTTGACTAACATTAATTTAAAAAAATCGTTTGAATTGAAAAATGAAGAAATGGAAAGACTTTGTCTGTTAGCTCAACACTTGATTAATCTATAATAATAAAAAGAAGTTTATGTGTGTGTGTGTGTGTGTGTGTGTGTGTGTGTGTGTGTGTGTGTGTGTGTGTGTGTGTGTGTGCCTTTTGCGATACAAAATGAAAAACGTGGTTCCCCATCTGAGTGTGTCTTTCCGCTTTGTTTACATGCAACGTGAAGAAAGTAGTTCATGATTAATTTTAGACATTTCTTTTTTAGAATGTTCTGTACTTTTGTTCTGGAAGTCATAAATTTTACGCGTTCGTTTTTTAGAATTTGTTATAATAGACGAATTAATGAGCTTAGATTTTGCAACAGCTTCGCTCAAACTTTGCCAACTGTACCCGAGTTAGCGGTTACTGTTGGCAGCTTGTCCTTGTGCTACCCCTAGTTATATTCAGGTGATCTTATTTACACTCGTCAATGGAAGAAGTTTTGTTACAAGGGACACAGGTCTTGAAGTCCTGACAGTGACATGTTGCTTGGTGGAAGTGGAAACAGCAAGTCAACTTGTAAGAATCCCAGCTCTTTAGGCTGGGACTCTCAGATGAGTTGGTTCTAGTAGATTCAGTGCTATGACCATATCACCTCCTAGCTGATGGCATTTAAATGGCAATACTGAGATTTGGCTAAACACCTGTAGCAGAGAGTACATTTTGCACAAGAACTAGCAACTTGAGTTTGGTAAACTTCACACCACATGGAGAAAACAAAAATAACTTTGGTAGAGGGGCCACCCAAGCCTCCACACAAGACAGAACAAGAAAACTAAGACAAATAACTTATTTTAAATTTAAACAAAAGATTTTCATTAATAAACACACACACAAGAAAGAAAATTACAAACCTGTCCAGCAAATAATATGAGGGTTCCTAAGCCAATCCAGCTGTGAAGACTATATAAATTTTTAATAGGGATTGGCAAACGATAGTCATGAGAATCAAACACTGTCTTCATGCTGAAAACAGAAGCAATAAATGCACCACCAAAGAAGACACCATGTAAGATTTTAAGCAACATCTTCTGCTTGTATCTCATTGTTCTGTACATCAAAATGCCTACAAGCAAGACAACTTAAATTAGTAGGCATTACAGCAATATAATGATTAAAAAGTAACAGTTTGGTAATGCATTTTATTCAAGTCACTGATAACAGTACAAAAACATTTTCCCTGATTTAGGCCTTTTTTGATAACTAGCACCACATAAACTGGTGATTTTCACAGAAGTATCCTAAAGATCCACAGTTAATTTTTAAATTAAATAAATAAAGGAGTACAGTTTTCAGTAACATAAGAAGTATATTTTTTGTTTAGTGTCATGCATTGAAGATTACATGAACACTTGTACAGCTACTTTCATATCGCATCCTTGCATGCAACAGTATTTCACTAATTCAACACATTATACTATTATCGCAATAATTGTTACAGGACATTACATTTCCTGTCACCCAGCATTTACTGTGCTGTTACTACATTCATGAAAGCTAATATGGCATTTGGTTCCTAGTTAAAAGAACAAAACTACACATTTTTATGTACCTCTGAAATTTTCTGATAATTAGGTAGCACATAAACTGGACATACAGAAAATTATCAAGTCCTAAAATAACCTATTGTCTTAATAATAAAACTTTTTCATTTAATAATCTTACATGACATTTTTTTATTGTAAGCCCAATATGTATTCCTGAAAAATATGTATTGGAACAAGTGGAATCTTACCCTATCATATTTCCATCTATGTGAAACAGTATATGGTAATAAATGGCACCAATTCTTTTTGTTTCAGGGGGTTCACCCCCTCCTCCCCAATTTACAGCCATTAGTTTTAGGAAAGAAATGGAGCCAGCACTGCAGGACAAACACAACACCCATGCCTCATCCAGGTCTTGAATCTGGACGCAACTTAGATGATCAGCCAGATACCCTATCCTCTGGCCACCATTTCCATAACCCATTCAGTTGTTTTTATGGCAGAGTGAAGAGCAGCATAATTACTTTTTAAACTTTAATTTCACTAAAAATGCATTGTTTTTCCATCACTTCTTGCTATCTGAAAAAGAGCAATCATTTTCAATCTTGTTTAAAAAGAAATTAAAGCTCAAAATTGGAACTTCAACTTTCCGCCACCTGCTTTGTTTGTTTTCCATAAAGTTGTTCCCTCTACACAATGAACTAGCAGTAGTGTTTTTTAATTTAAAACTTCACTTTAAAAGAACAAAAACTGCTTGCTCTGCCCCTTGATGTAGCAAGAAGTAACTAAGAAATGAGAAAATGCATCTTAAGCACAACTAAATGTGAAAAAACAGTACTTCACACTCACTCTACCGTGAAACACTTTCACGTGACACGGAAATGGTGCAGATTCGACCACACAGGTTAAAATGAATTTCTCTTAGAAAATGGGGAAGGGGCAAAAATTCTGCATGTTTGCTGATCAGTTTCGAAGCAGATACCATTAGAAATAAGGAAATACGCATTTCAGTAGAAAAATTCTTGAAAAATATGGTTGTTCTTTTTTACTATTATCAAAGATGTTAAAAAACAAGAAATGTGACCAGAAAATTTAAAAAAATAAGATATTTATCAGGGAAAGAAATAGAAAAAAAGAGGAACTTGGTCAGAAAAATTAAAAATGTGGAAGCAAAAAACAACAGAATATTTTTCATTGCTGCAAATGCAGTTATTTCCAAAAGTTCTGAGCATTTGTGAGATTCACAGAATTTTCCTGGTTTTTCCACAAACACTAGCCACCCAATCCCAATTTTTTGATCTTTGGCTTAAAATTTGTCATTGAAGAAAAGAGTTGCAGTGCTACTCTAGGAACTTTTGTGAAAATATGAAAGTTCAAGGACTTTCCAAAGTCTGGAAAAAAGGTAAATAAAATTTCAGGGCATTTCCAGGATTCCAGAGGCAAAGCAAACTCTGTCATGTGACTAGATGCTTAAGAAAAAAATGCTGAAAAAAGTATCAAATAAAAGTCTTGATATTGAAAATATCCAGTAAATACTCCCAAAAATGTTTTATAAATGTTAGAATCTTGAAAACATGAAAATAAACTTTATGCACAGATGTTTAACATTATTTCACTGAGAATTTAACTTTCCATAGTATGTTTAATATTTTTTGTACTCTGTAGTGGGGTGACAATTTTCATAGTGACTACAGAGAATCCATAGTACTTGGAGTTTCTGTTACTGTCACATTGTAATTTTTAACATTCTGAACTGTAAATACACTCAAGGACAATGAAATTTGCACACCAAGATGGAAGCATTGGATTGAACTGAAATTTTATGGATGTAATGATACAGATTAATGATGCACATGATGGCAAAACCAGAGCTGCAGGAAAATTGTAGAGAGATCTGTGGCACGCAGTCCGGTCATCTTCAATAGCACGTCGCACCGCCTTGTACGGCGATACATGCTGCAATATGGTCCTGGCATGGAAGTGAACAGACACCTGATGTTGCCCAGTGGTGGACTGGGCCACATGTGTTGGATGGTGTGCTCCAAATCCAGGAAAGTGCGGCACTGAGGCAGCCGATGTTTCAACTGGTCTCACACATGCTCGATATAGAAAATGTTCAGGGAGCGGGCAGGCCATGGAAGTATCTGGACATGACGTAGGCAGTCCTGGGCAACCCAAGTCATGTGTGGGCTGGCATTATCCTGCTGGTATAGCGCACCTGGAATCCCGGTCCGGAATGGGAGCACATAGGGCCGTAGGATCTCGTCCACATACCACTGGCCCATCAATGATCCACATACCATTACTAGAGCTGATTCGCTATTGTAGGCAATGGCTCCCCAGACCATAATGCCTGCAGTGGAGGAAGTGTGGCACTCGATAACAAGGTTAGGATTGTGCCGTTGACCTGGGGGCTCCACACCTGGACACGATGATCATTTGTCCCCAAAATGAAGCAGCACTCATCGCTAAACACCACACATCGCCAGTCTGTGGCATTCCACGTTGCTCTGGCCTGGCACCACTGCACACGGAACCGGCGATGTTCCGGTGTTAATGGCAGCACACGTAAGAGGCGCTGGTATCACAGATTCCCTTCCGCGAGGCGTCAGGAAATGGTTCGTGGGCACACAGGAGATGCATCTGCCTGTAGAGTGGACCTGGTCCCCTTGGGATCTGTTCATGCCTGGCGCACGATCTGTTGATCCTCTCTACCGGTGGTCCTCCTGGTCCGTCCAGAGACACTCCGCCATGTGGCAGTGCCGTCACGTGTCCATTGCTCCCAATGCAGTCGGACGGTATGGTCAGAACGATCCATGTTGCAGGCTACACAGTGTGCTGACCACACTGTGGTTTTCAGCCCAATGATCAGGCCTCTCTCAAAGTCCATAAGTTGCATAAATCAACGTCTCTGGTGTAGACCCATTATTCTTGTCACTCTGTACTCTTGCTTGCGTGAGCCGGTGGTTTTTTTATTTTCATGGGGCATCAACTACACACCGATTTCTAAGGCTGCCGGTTCGTGCTTGCAGTGCCACCACAGGGTGTGCGGTCATGCGAATTCGCACCAAACGTGGATCATTTGCATACCAGCACTAACTAGCTATTTGCAAAGTTTCACGGTTGTAGCATGTTTTCTTCTAGGTGTACAAATTTCATTGTCCATGAGTGTAGGTTTTAATCTTATTTTTTTAATTCCATTAATGTTTTTTGCTTGTTGTTGATTGTATTAAGTGCTTCCACATGGTTCCATATGTCAGTAGTTGAACAATTTTCTTAATAAGGTAATTTTAAGTTCTTCCTTCATCAAACAACAGTGCATGGTTCGTGCTCTTTCAAGCAAAATAAATTCAAGCACTTTTCAAGGACTTTTTAAAACCAAATTATCATATGTGTAAGCTGTTGGTCGGTCAGTAGGTAGGTATTTTAGCAAGTTCAAACCATTACACTTAGCTGGGATGGGCACACCTTTAATGACCTGCCTGTTACCTCCTGTTGGTTTTCATGTGTGTGTGCTGCCAGTTAGTCAGTAGGTAGGTATTTTAAGCAAGTTCAAACTGCTAAACTTAGCTGAGATGGGCACACCTTCAATGACCTGCCTGTTACCCCCTGTTGCTTTTCATATGTGTGTGCTGTCTGTCGATCAGTAGGTAGGTATTTTAGCATGTTCAACCCATTAAACTTAGCTGGGATGGACACACCTTCAATGACCTGCCTGTTATCCCCTATCCCCTGTTGGTTTATTTTATTTACTTTGAATTGCCCCTCTGTTTTGGTGTTTTTCGAAATCATTTTATTTTGTGGAATATTTTGAAACGGTACATTATTTTTGTATTCACTCTCCAGCAAGAACGTGTCCTTAACCCCAGTCAACAAAAGCCCATTACAATTTATGAATACATCATTCCACTCATTTTACTCCCATGGCTGATGTTTTACTCTGTAGCGATGTCATAGCAAAGGTAGCCAATGTCCACATGCTCCCCTGAATTGAATGCAAGTTCTGTTCAATTTGATCAGCTTGGTGTTTTTATTAGAGCTGCACAGAAATCTTCTACACAACGTTTTAGCACAAACAATTATTTTACACATGGTCTTTTACATCATTACTCAAAAAACAAAACAAAAATATTTTTTTCAAGTACTATTTATGGAGTATTACACTTTTTCAAGTGCTGTCAAGGACTTGAAAATGAACTTTATTTTTTCAAGGACTTTTCAAGGTTTTCAAAGAGTGTACGAATCATGTAGGGGAAAAGGATAACTTTAAAAAATTAAATAGAAAGGCTGGCTTCAGGAAATAGATTCTACACATGAAATATGTTTTTTAACATATCAGGTAAGTTTTTGACAGATGATTTTTACCTTGAATGTAGTTTGTGGTGCAATCCTCAAGATACATGTACACTTTTGATGTGGATTCATTATTTCCATTGGTTCCATACTTTGATGCCTACATGATCATGGTCAAAAAAACTAATGGAGCACCAGGAACTTCCTGGGGAACTAAGCAAGAGCTTCATGACTGTTTTGATTCCTTAGAAAAATATTGCTGTTTTGTATACAATGGTATCTGCTACCAACAAAAACGAAACAAGGTGTACCAACCAATGGGTTCTTTACTTTTCCCCTTGCTTGCTGATATTTTTTCACAAAATACTGAGAAATTAATGATAGCTTCATCCCTCTTAAAATCCACTATGTGGTTAAGATATGTAGATGACATCTTTACTATTTGGCCATACCCAGAAACACTCATGAATGGAACTCCTGTCACCATAACTTCTAAATTCCTAAACATAAAATTCTCATCTCAAGAACAGGTCAGCATCAATATCAGCCTTCTGGATGTTAACATCAACATCCATTCAGACTTATTCACTTGGCCTCTCTATTTATAGGAAACCTACTACCACCCACAATATCATCCCTTGCCATTCTTGTACCTTTGAAAAATATAAATTGGCTGTTATTGTCTTACCTACACAGAGCTAATCTTATAAGCAACAGCCCTCCTGCTTTACAAAAAGAATATCAGAACATTATCATCATTAGCAAACTGCATGGCTTTCCACTCTCCTTAGTACATAGACTGATTGCAAAATTTGAGTCACAGAATAGAACTACTAGTTTATTTCTTGAACCTTCCACCACTCATCAGTTTGTTGGTATTTCACCCTTTAGCCTGTCCACTCATAAAGTTTGCTCAATTTTTAAATCTTTTGGCTACAGGATTGCAGTTAAACTACCTCCATATCTTTTCAATCTCATTTTTAAAGACAGAGATCCCAATAAACCCCTGGATTTACAAGGTGTATACTATACCCCTGTCAACAATTCCACAGGCATTACCCACTACATTGATAGTACTTATCACAGCATCAACCAGAGATTGGTGGAACATACAGCTGATGTTGAAAATGGCAATCCTTCCACCTCCCTTTCAATTTTAACTATCAGCGATATGTCCGCGATTCCTAATTGGCAAAACGCAAAACATATTGCTCCATTCAGCAATCGGAAAGTCCTTAGGTACCATGAAAGCATTAAAATCTATCTTGTCCCTAACGCTTGCAATACGGATTAACCTTTTCAGATCCCTATTATTTGGAAAGCTATTTTGAAATCTGGCAATGACTGATGCTAACACCACATAGTGCCACATTTCATTCCAAGGCTGAGGAAGGTAGAAGTCAACTGCCGAAACTTTCCACCCTTTACAGTTTCATAACATAACCAATGAATGATATGAGGATATTAGAGATTCTTCTAATTAATAGTTTACTGTCCTTTCATTTTATTACAGTTCTCACAAATGATTAAATGGACATACATGTTGGCATATGTACTGTGCAAGCTGATAGGTGTCGTGTTGGAAAGAAAGTAATGCTCGATGAAGAGGTACTAGAAGTACCCCTGCCACGGCAGACACCGGCCACTGAGATTGCACAGCACACCAACATGACATCAGCAAGTAGGTGGCTTAAGTCAGTGGCAGTTAGCAGTCAGAAAGCGAAGAGTGTATGCGCCAGCAAACATGGAAGTGGGCAAGGAGCACATTTGCCAGTGCATGTTGTGCGAGTTTTGTTGTGGTAGCACTCCCGCAAGTGCTGTAAGGAATATTACCAGTGTATACCCAATGCCATATCACACTATCACTGCTCTGTCATTGATGTGAATGGTTTCGAGAGCAAAATTATGACCTGTCAAACCGCTCCAAAGCCAGAAGACATGTAACAGTGAATATGGACATGCTGAAGACCTTAGTGGAAACCAACCCATGTGGGCCCCACAAGGGAGTTGGCCAAACAGCTGGGGACTACCCACACGAGCATTATGCACCTGCATCAAATTGGGAAGGTGTACAAGAGGAGAGTTTAGGTCCCACATCAAATCACAGTTTAGCAGTAAGCAATTGCATGCGACCAAGTTTTGTTTTCATGGACTGAATCATGACAGGTGACGAGAAATGGATCCTGTGTGACAATGTCAGCATCCAGAAATAGTGGTTGGACCCAAAACAGAAGCCTATGCCGACCCCCAAATCTGGCTTACACCCACGTGAGGTCCTGCTGTCTGTTTGGTGGGATATATGGGATATGTTTTTGAGCTGCTGCCGGATAACACCACTATCACCAATGATGTGTACTGCCATCAGCTCAATGATCTGCATATATCACTCATGTCAAAATGGGCAGGACTGGTGAACTGTAAGGATGTCCTCCTATAGCAAGATGGAGCGAAACCTCACACAGCATGGGTAACCTGTCACAAGATCAGGCATCTGGGCTACTAGTGGCAGCCGCACCCAGCCTATTCCCCAGGCATTGCACTGATTACCACCTTTTCCAGTAATTGCAGCATTTCCTGGACAGACAGCGGTTCACCAACCACAACGATGTCAAATGTGCACCGACTCAGTTCTTTGCATTCAAGCCACCACAATCCAACAGCTGCCAAGACAATGGGAACAGGTTGTACCAAATGATGGTGACTACATTTTGGACTGATTTGTATATATTGTAATTAGCACTTTCTGTTGCCTTGCATTTGCAGACATTACTTTCTTTTTAACCCAATAGAAAAAATCATGTCACAATCATTCTGTACATGAATGTTAGTTTTTATCTCAAATGTCTATTTTATTGCTAAAGCTGTTTTGATTGTATATCCCTTCAATACATCCATCTATATATTTAAAATTGAAACAACAACAGGAACTTCCGAATAGGCCTAATGTCATTTATAATTAGATAAATGAAACCAAATTTGTGTTTTAACAAGTAAAATAGGTTGTTTGAAAAAAATTGTGTGAATTTAAATAACCAGTTTTAATTTTATTTCAGCAGATGCAAAATCCTGTTTAAAATAACAAAAAAAGCCATGTTTTCCTATTATTGTTTCAAAATACATAATTGCACTATTAGTGAGTTACTGATCTTAAATGTTGCATAGCACAGCCATGTTACTTTCACTGATTTAACAAACATATCAAAAGATTGTTTATGGAAGAATAAATTCATTTTTTTTAAAAGCAAAATAAAAAATTGGGTGAAAAAAAGAAGTGTCTTACCATTTCCTTGTAAAGCAATCAATCCTAAGACAGCAAATAAGGGATGATAGTTGAATTCATGCAGAGGATCCTCTTGCCATGCAAATCCTCCAAGATATGATGTAGTCCAAATAAGCACAAGGACAACATTAAGAATACAAAGAAGCTGGGCAACTACCCAAACTGAATTGAATATTTGGCGGCTGAAATAATCCATGGGCTGAAAATCAACAGGAACATTTCTTAACTATTCATCAACACATAAATATCTGGTCAGAGTTATTGAGAAATTAATTCTTCAAAGATTTTTATATGTTTTACAAAAGCTGAAAGATTTCTATTTTTAATTCTATTAGCATTTGGTGCCGATTTTTGTGGAATTAATTTTAGAAAAACCATTAAAAATCTTACCTTAATGGTTATCTGAATCTATATCACCCACCTTGAAAGCACTGTTTCTATTTCTATTTGCCAAATATCTGAAAACTCAGAGAAAAAATACTTAAGTCTTTGGTTTTTGATATTACTGTAAACCATAAAAACCCTTTCAGTGTAACTCTTGAGGGGACCTAGCTTGAAAACACTTCACAATGAATATTAAGAACACTTTTTCTTTTATGCAGGTCTTAAGTAATTTTCAAAGACACCAACCTCTAAAAGGAGAAAAATTCAAATGCTGACAATTTTGAGTGTTAGCTTACACTCACTTTCATAGGAAAGGATGTCCTGTTTTTCAAAATGAACACAGAATGTGAGTTACCCCTATCTCATGCCATATTAACAATAATACCAAAAACAAAGACCAAAGTATTTTTCTTCATTATAGACAGTCGAGTCACATTGTGACCACCTCCTACTTTTGACATCAACAGCGCGTAGCCAATGAAAGAAGGCACATGTCGTGAGCTGGCTTGGAGGGTATATAAGGTGTGCTGTAGGCAATCTGAAAACATATCATTCATTGCTGTCATGGATAAAAAGAGCAATTTATCAGATTTGCAAAACGAGATGATTATCGGCAGTATTTCTGAAACAGTGCAGTTTGTAAACTGTTTGTGTGCTACTGTGGTTAAAGTGTATCGTGATTGCAGAAATGGCACCATTGCGAATAAGTAATGCGGAAACTGCGAAGCACCACGTGCCATTCATGTGAGAGGTGAACGTCAGCTTTGAAGGTGCATGAGGTCCGAGGGACACGAATGAACCAGGGGGCTACCAGAAATGTGTCTAAAATGACAGTTAAGCGAACCCTGCTGCGTATGGGGCTCCAATGCAGATGGATGGTCACTGCACCTATGTTAATGAAGGTGCATCGGCAGAAAATGCTTACATTTGCACGGCAGTATCGGAATTGGACCTCCACTGATTGGCAAAGGATTGCCTTCTCCGATGAGTCACGTTTTCTGCTTCATCAAATGGATGGATGTTGGCGTATAAGGCGAGAAACATCAGAGAACAAACACTCTTCAACTATTGCAGGAAGAACACAAGCTAGTGGGGGAAGCGTTATGGTCTGAGGAATGTTTTCGTGGCTCATACCTGTGGAAGGCACTATGGACCGAATTCGTTATGAATCCATCCTTGCAGACCACATACACCCATACATGCAGATTGTCTTCCCTGGAGCGGATGGGATCTTCCAGCATGACAATGCAATGTGTCACACAGCTAGAAATGTTCAAGAGTGGTTGGAAGAGCATGATGAAGACTTCAAAGTACTTCCCTGGCATCCTAATTCCCCAGACTTAAACCCAATTGAGCATCTGTGTTACCACCTCGATCGTGTTGTTTGCTCTATGGATCCTCCACCACGCACCCTCCAGCAGCTGTCAGATGCACTAGAGTCAGCATGGCTTCACATACCTGTGAACACCTTCCAGCACTTTATTGAATCACTCCCAGCTTGAATAGCTGCTGTCCACGCTGCACATGGAGGTTACTCTCTCTGGATATTAGCTGGTGGTCACAATAATGTGACTCGATCATTTATATATACAGGGATCACACTGCCATTTGCATTCTTTACAATTTGTGAAAAAAAATCATTTTGGCGATTGATAAAAAGTTTGGCGAAAATATTGGTGATTAACTTTTTTAATGAAGTCTGAGCAAAAACAATCTTTAATTTTTATTCGATTCGGTATTTGAAAAATGAAATTCAAATGTTAGTTACTTTTTCATTGTTTACATTGTGCACGAGATGGGAAGAAATCACATGAAAAGAGTGATGAAATTGCTGAGGTTAAGACCCATTACAACACTTTGTTTTTATGGTTTTTATAATCCCAATGGAAGGTGAGAAAAAAATGGTGACTTCAAATTACATTTGGCTATAAAAAAATTGAATTTGGTGAATGGGTTGGTGAAAACTTTGAAAAAGCCAAAGCAACCACTGTGCATGTATAATCAAAAAATCATTTTAGCCGTATTTTGAAAATCTTAGCCACTAATGGTGTAAAAATTACAAAAAGAAGGGGGGGGGACAGCTAAGAAATGTATAAAATAAAACAAGAAAAATGAAGTAAGCATGGAAGAAAAACTGTTTATAAAATTTCATTTTATGAATTTGGACAGGCCAAGTCATCAGTTTTTATGGGTGTACCAGTATAATCAAATGCTGCACCAAAATTAAAATTTCTCATATGAGGTCCTTCATTGTTTATAAAAATCATGTCACCAACATTTTTAACTTTCATGCAGTTTAATTTTTTTAAACTGAGTCTCTATTTTAATAAAACTCTGTTTACTAAAACCACGTTTCACATTTGTTGTAGATATGTAGTCATACAGCAAGTTAAAGTAATATTTGCTAGTTTGATAATGCTTTCATAGCATGAAACATTTCCATGTCTGCCACAAAAAACAAAAAGATTTTAAAAAAGTTTGGTAAAAAAAAAAAAAAATTTGCCATGAAAATTTTAATTTGGAATTCCATGTATGCCAACCACATAAAGAAGCCTGAATAAGAAATTTCATGGCTAATTTATAAAGTTTTTAACCAATTCACGAAAAATTTAGGTGGTCCATTCCTATTACCAATTTATGGTGTTGACAAAAATTTCCCACGTTTTTACAGAAAACTTGCTGAGATACAGTTTTGTGTTCTTAATAACAGTCCTGATTAAGTTGCACTTCAAAACGTGACAGACCAACTCGTCGCACGCTTTCCGAACCATGCACCAGTAAGGCAGCCATTGCAGAGGGCCAGCGGCACACAGAGTGGGACAACCCCAAGAGGAATTGTCTGCTGAGCCTCTCGTTACAACTTGTGGAAGAGTTTCTTCCCTCCAGATATTCCCCGCCACTAGAGGCTTTTATTTCCATCCACTTCCCCAAATTACTCCCGAGCAGCTGTGATAAGTCTTTCACGGGACTCCATGACAATCGCATGGTGCAGAACCATTTTAAGCTCCACAGTTTTGGAAAATCAAACTTTAAAATCATATCAGCTGCACTTTAACCCAAAAATTACCATGAATTGCAGTTTACTTGAGAGTCAAAAATCGCCGACGACTCAAAATCATTCGCCACCATTTTCTCAGATTCTTTTTCTCACCGTACTTCGGATTTAGTTGCATTTGGTGAATGCTCAGCACAAGCCCTGTGTGTGTGTGTGTGTGTGTGTGTGTGTGTGTGTGTGTGTGTGTGTGTGTGTGTGTGTGTGTAAAAATAAAAATAGAAGCAGTGTCTACAACATAGATAACAGTGTTTCAGACAGCAACTGTAACTATTTTTTTTAATTCTATGAGACTGACAACACAAAACAAGTGTAACATGTAAAATGTTAACTTGAATCAAAGGAGAAATCTTCCTTTGAAATTAATACAGTAAGGCTTTCTTGTTTGTTTGTTTAATTTTAACATTCATGAGATATGAACCAAATGTGAGAAAAGAATGAGTAAGTTAGTAGGAGGGGAAAACACAATCACTATAGATTAAAAGCACTGAAGCCATACAGCTTTAGTCAACTACATATACAGAAAATCCCACACAATTTAATGTTTCCTCAGTTGGTAACTGAAAAGCATCAGGAGAAAATTAAACTCAATCCAGTATTTTTGGTTCTGTTTCCTAATAACACACACAGTACTGCAGACAATTAGTCCAAACTAAAGCTCCTGAGTTAAAACAACTGTTTTGGATACTCTAAGAGAACCACCCTGGCAGTAACAGGGGTCACATTGTCGAATCTCATTTTTCGCAATTTGCGAAAAAATAGTTTTGGCGATGACCTTTTTGTACTGTTATAACACTTCATTGAAAAAAAAACTAAATTTGGCAAAAACTTTAAAAAAGCCAGAGCAACTGCTGCAGTAGTAATATTAGTATTCAAATAAAATGATACAAAAACCAAGGTCAAGACCCCCCCCCCTTTTTTTTTTCCTACTTGAAAGTCTGCAGTTAAGAAGTCATAATACTGCATGTCAGAAATTGTGGAACATCTCAAATCATAGTTCTTGATGAACTTAAAAAAAATATTATACAAAGAACTAATTTGCTCTCACTTAATGACTCATAAACACTATGTAACACAAAAATTGTTTATGTTGATTCTTTAATGTTTCTTATACAGTTCAGAGGGATTCTTTTTTTTTTTTTTTTTTTGTTTCATCTAAACTTTTTTAGTTATCTTAAATTTTGTGTTTTTATTAATACACTGCCATTTGCCTTTGTTATAGGATAAACATGGCCACAACAAGAGGTTGTAAGCTTTCCCTGGACTCTTTTTGTTATGTTTGTGGGTATTATATTGGTCCTATGCAAGTCAAGCACAAAATTACCACAGCGACTAAATTTTCCATTGTATATCAAGCTTACTTTGGAATGCCTATGGGTATGGGAGACTAAGACAAGGTTTGGGCACCACATTTTTGCTGTGGTAGTTGCAGGTCAACTTTGGAAGGCTGGCTTCATGGTACAAGAAAAGCAATGCCCTTTGCCATTCCTGGAATTTAGAAGGAAACAGTTATCTTTATGACTTTCTTTTATTATATGGTGGATATTTCCAAGTACAAGAGGCCTAGAGACTGAAATGCCATTACATATTCCAACATACCATCATCTACTGCACCAGTTCCACATAGTGATAAGCTTCCTATTCCATAACTACCAAAACGTATGGAGACAATAAAGGAAACTGTCCAGTCTGGTAGTGACTGTGAGGACGACAAAGATATGGACTTCCAAGGTGCATCTTGCAGTGCTCAGCCACATTTTCCAAATCAACAAGAACTAGATCATTTAACTTGGCTAACAAAATCAAATAGAAAACTTCTGACTTCTCACTTGAAAGAGTAGAACTTATTAGATCCCAGTTGCAAATAGACCACATACAGAAAAAAGGCATCAAACATAGCACAATATTTGTGTTGTGACTGATGCTCTTTGCCATTGCTTCAACATTAATGGGCTCTTCGAGAACATTGGTATTCTTCACATCCTGAAGAATGGAGACTCTTTATAAACAGTTTGGTTAGAAGTCTGAAGGCAGAGCTATTGCACAATGGAAATATATACTTTTCAATTCCAGTAGCACACTCCATGCACATGAAAGAAGACTACACCAATGTCTAGCTTCTTCTAGAAAAAATCAAATATCATGAATACAGTTGGGATGTCTGTGCTGAATTTAAAATGACTGGGTTCCTTTTCGACCTGCAACCTGGCTTTACAAGCTTCTGAATTTTAATGGTACGAAGAACCCACAAAAGCAACAAGTAAAATTCACTAGAAAAATTTCTTATCACAAAGGTTTATTTGAGGCTTTAAAGAGAATTAGTAAAAAATACAATATTAGGCTAGCTCCAAGTTTAGAGAACAAAGTTAAAAAATTTTTCCCTAAAATAGTTCAAAGAGAAGAAGATATTTTAAAAATGCAAGGAGTAGTTTATGAAGTAAATTGTAGTTGTGGACTATCTTACATAGGTGAAACAGGTCGCAGACTAGAAACTCGTATAGCTGAGCATAAAGCAGCTATAAAAAATTGCTCCAACAAGACTGGATTAGATAGGCATGTTAGAGAAACTGGGCACAGCATGGATTGGAATTCCCTTAAAGTAATCAGTTTCCAAAGCAATTTCCAAAAAGAAAACTGAAAGAAGGAATAGAGATTGAGAAAAATCAAAATTCCATCATCAATGACTGCAAAGGATTTTCCTTGCCTAACATCTGGCAGGATTTGTTGAAAAATAACCTAAACCGTCAAGGTTAACCGTAACCGTCAAGGTAAACCGTAACCGTGATAGTGACAAGTAAAAAGTGACAACAACAAGACAGCCTGAAGAAGGAGAAGAGTTTTCTCCGAAAATTTGCTATTAATGAAAAAAATTTCCTAGTAAAATTCCCATAAGTTGCTTTAGATTATTAATTCAATTAAACTAGGAAGCCATTTCTCAACATGAGCTTTATTCAAAAAAGTATTCTTGTTTCCTTTGCTTGTGAGACAGCAGCACAGTCAGAGAACATTACAAATGAATGGCCTCTGAGAGTTGAGTTACAAGCTGATACACAGAATGTAATGCACAACACCCTCATTTCAGTACATAAAATCTTATTACCGTGCTAGATATCAAGTTGGGACTGGCAAAACAGTTTGTGCAAGTATTGAATCCTGATGGGCAAACATTCAAGTTCATTTGCTCAATGTTCCCAAATCTCACAGATGCCAAAGTAAAAGGTGGTATATTTGTGGGGCCACAGATAAAAGCAAGGCTGACCTCAAAAGAACTGGACAGCAAAATGACTGATGTTGAAAAGGATACCTGGCAGTCATTCCATCTGGTTATGACTGAATTTCTTGGAAATATGAAGAGCACTGACTACAAGCAGCTTGTGGAGAATTTAGTAGACAATTTTGGAAAAATGGGGTGTCGAATGTCAGTGAAACTTCATTACTTGCACTCACATCTCGATTTTTTCAGATAAAATTTGGGAGCAGTGAGTGACAAACATGGTCTTTTGTATTATTTTAGGGAGCAGTTCTATGTTTTGTACCCAACCGATTAATGACACTGTAATATTATTGTATTGTATTCTAATATTAACGTATCAGAAGTTGGCAGCAGTCCTCATTGTTTACATCCGCTGTGAGTATGTTAATTGTGTGATCTCAGTTCGAATTAGCGAGGAAATGAAACATGTGGTTAACACGACAGCCATATTTCTTTTGTTAATTAAAGCCTAATAAAATGAAGGTGAGTTTTAGTATTTTTACTTCTCAACAATTTGATTAACAAAAAGAGAAGAAGATATAAATAATCACGGACAAGTATTTACGACCGGAGAGATTTGATATGGAGCCATCTGCCACATCTGCTGACAGGAAGTGGGTACATCGGAAGCAAACGTTAAAAAACTTCTTATGCTACATTGATGGAGTATCTGAAAACAGTAAATTGCAACTATTAACTAATTATGTCGCACCTAATGTATTTCAGTATATCAGTGAATGTAAAACTTATATTGATGTTATAGTTATTTTGGAATCTTTATATGTTAGGCCGTTAGGCCTAAGAACAAGATCTACGTCTAACATAGTTTGGTTACACGACGTCAACTAGCCGAAGAGTCTACAGATCAGTATCTTCAGATCTTAAAACAAATGAGCAAAGATTGCAACTTTAAAAGTGTCTCGGCTGAGCAAAATAAGAATTAATATATTAGAGATGTCTTCATTAGTGGATTGAAGTGTGCTTGCATACGTCAGCGACTTTTAGAAAACACGTTTCTCTCTAGAAGCTGCTTTCGATCAAACTAGGGCTTTGGAAATGGCAGAACAACACTCTGCTTCTTACTCGGGACTGATGGATGCTGCAGCTGCTACTCACATAAATGATTGTGTTGAGATAAATACTGGTACATCCATTACGACAATTGCTGCTTTGACTGGAACAGAAAGGTGCCATTTTTGTGGAAGAAATCGGCACCCTAGAATGTCTTGCTCTGCCAGAAATGTTGCATGTCGAACATGTGGGAAGAAAGGACACTTTCAGAGAGTTTGTAAATCAAAAACTACTAAACCTACTACAGTTACCTCTGCTTCAACTGCCTCAGTTTTGGCTGCTGCACCTACCAGCCTTTCGAAGTCTACAGTAGCAATTAAAATAAACAAAGTAAAGGTGAATGCTCTAATAGACACAGGAAGTTCATTAAGTGTTATTGATCAGACCCTTGTAAATAAATGTCATATACAAGTACTACCTTATAGAGATAGTGGCAAAGTCGCTATGGCCAACTCCTCACTATTCACCGAAGTTATAGGCCGTTGTAGAGTTAATATTGAAATGGAGGGACACACTTATAAAAACATAGTGACGTTAATTATGAAAGATCTTTGCTCTGATGCCATAATCAGACTAGACATACTAAAGTGTCACACATCTGTGGAAATTGCTGTCCATGGTTTACAGCCTCCACTCAGGATTTGTAGCTTGACCATTCAAATGTGCCTCCAGTCTCTCCATTTAATAAACTTACTTCGGATTGTATGCCTATATCTACAAAGTCTACAATACACTCAAAAGGTGATCGTCAGTTTCTGGCTACAGAAATTGAAAAGCTCCTACATGAAGGTATGATTGAGCCTAGTAATTTTCCGTGGCGAGCTCAGGCTTTCGTGGTTAGAGGAGAAAATCACAAGGTTAGGATTGGTTGTAGATTATTCACAAACCATAAATAAATTTACAATGTTGGATGCTTACCCTCTACCTATAATAGAAGAGATAATTGCTAAAGTTTTGGCAAATGAGGTGTATAGTGTCATAGATCTGAAAAGTGCATATCACCAAGTACCCATCCTGGAGTCTGAAAAATCATATACTGCTTTCGAAGCCTGTGGGAAACTCTACCAATTCCTACGCGTTCCCTTCGGAGTTACAAATGGAGTGGCTTGTTTTCAAAAAGTGATCGATAGAATTGTCCAGGATAAGAACCTAGAAAATGTTTTTCCATACCTGGATGATGTTACTATTTGTGGGAAAAATCAAAATGATCACGACAGGAATCTGGCAAGGTTCTTAGCTGCTGTTGAGAAAAATAATCTCACATTGAACAGGGGGAAATGTCAGTTTTCTGTTAGAAATTTCCTGTTGAATTTACTTGGGTACATAATCTCTAACAAAACTATCAAGCCAGACCAGAATCGACTGGGACTTCTTCTTGATCTACCTATGCCTAAAGATGAAGCTTGCTTACGACGTGCTTTCGGTATGTTTTCACACTACAGTAAATGGATACCTAGATTCTCCGAAAAGATTCGACCTTTAGAGCAAAAAATATGTTTTCCTCTATCTGACGAAGCTACTGCAGTATTTTGTGCTTTGAAAAAAGACGTGGCTAAAGCGGCGCTAGTTGCAATAGATGACGGAGTACCTTTTCGGGTAGAAACTGATGCGTCTAATTTTGCTATAGCCGCTTCTCTGGGCCAAGCAGGAAGACCTGTTGCTTTCTTCTCTAGAATCCTCAGCAGGTCTTAACAGCAACACTCTTCAATACAAAAAGAAGCTTATGCCATTGTTGAATCGTTATGTTATTGGCGGCATTACTTGATTGGTAGGCATTTTGAAGTAATTACTGATCAATGTTCTGTCTCTTATGTTCTATCAGCGTCATTCTAGTAAAATAAAAAATGAAAAGATTTTGAGATGGCTTCTAGAATTAGCTTGTTTCAAGTTTGATATAATCTACAGACCTGGGAATGAGAATGCACCCACTGATACTCTTTCGAGAATAACTGCTGTGACAAACCAGGCCATGAATCTTAGTGCCTTACACAAGCCTCTTTGCCACCCTGGAATAACACGAATGAGTCATTGGGTTTGCGCAAAAAACCTACCTTATTCTATTGAAGATGTAAAAATATCACTAACTCATGCTCTGTTTGTGCAGAACTAAAGCCACGTTTTAACCAACATCAAGAGAAACTAATAAAAGCTACATCTCCTTTTGAGAGACTAAATCTATTGGGTAGTCGGAAAAATCATGACGTATTTTAGCCATGTTTTACAAAGGTCATTTATTGATAGAAAGAACAAAGATCAATCAATGATATAATGCCCGTTTTGTTTGATAACCTTTTGCCATCTTTCAGTGAGCTGCAGAATGCCTCGTTCATAGAAGGACCAGTCTTTCGTGGCGAAAAACTGTACAAGGTGCTGATTTACAGCCTCATCTGAATTGAACATTATACCACGCAAAAACTGTTGAAGAGAGCGAAACAAGTGGAAGTCTGACGGCGCAAGGTCAGACGAGTATGCTGGGTGTGGCAATACATACCACCCAAGCTCCAATAATTTTAGGCGGGTGATCAAACTTTTGTGTGGTCTCGCGTTGTCGTGATGGAACACAACACCTTTACGATGAATGAGCTCTGGATGTTTCTGGATGATGGATTCGTTCAAACTGTCCAATTACTGACAGTACACATTCGAATTGATTGTTTGGTTCCGTGGTAGGAGCTCGAAAAACACGACACCTTTAAAATCCCTCCACACTGAGACCAGAACCTTCCGCTGATGAATGTCTGCTTTGGATGTAGTTTGAGGCGAAGCAGCACGTCGGGACCAAGACCGTTTGCGCAGCACATTGTTGTACACAATCCACTTTTTGTCACCAGTTATCAGTCGCTTCAAAAAAGGATCGTTTTCCTCACGTTTAATGAGCATATCGCAGATGTTTACACGCGCCATCAATTGAGCATCTTTGAGTTCATGAGGAACCCACACATCGAGCTTGCTTACATATCCCAGTTTCTTCAGGTGGTCGTTAACGCTTGACTGATGGATGCACAATGTTTCTGCAATCTCTCGTGTCGTGTAACGTGGGTTTGACTTGATCAATGCCTTAATTTGGTCGTCATCAACCTCGGTGGGCCTTCCAGACCAAGGAGCATCGTTGAGGTCAAAATCACCAGAAAAATTTTGCGAACCACCGCTGGCACTGACGTTCTTGTACAGCATTATCACCGTACACTTTACACAACTTTTCACAAGCTTGACGCGTGTTCTTCCCTTTACGGAAGTAAAACAGTAAAATATGGCAAAAATGCACAGTTTGGTCTTCCATCTTCAACTTGTCATATCTCCGCAAGTCAACCAAATCGCTCACTATTCCTTTTACACTGCAGGTAGAACTGGCACCTGTCGAATGCCATAGTGATAACAGAGCTGCACATGCCTCTAGTACTTCCAAAACTGCCCAATCGCCATCGGGTGCCAAAATACGTCGTGACTTTTCCGACAACCCAATAGATTTCAAACGTTCTTTACCAGGGAAGTCTCGAAATTAGTATCTTCTCACTATTGTAGACGAATACTCAAGGTTTCCTTTCGCTCTACCATGTACTGATGTTTCAACAGCCACTGTGATAAGACTTTTAAAAAACCTGTTCTCTGCATTTGGGCTACCTGCTTATATGCATTCTGATAGAGGAGCATCATTTATGTCTCAAGAACTGAAGACATTTCTAAATTCTCATGGCGTTGCTACTAGTCGAACCACCCCCTTCAATCCTAGAGGGAATGGACAAGTTGAAAGATACAATGGGATAATACGGAAGACTATAACACTTGCCCTTAGGTCTAATAACATGAAAAGTGAGTGGTGGGAGGAGGTACTGGACCATGCTCTGCACTCTATTAGCTCTCTTCTATGCACGTCAACAAACGCAACCCCACATGAGAGGATGTTTAACCACCCTAGAAGATCTTCTAATGGGAGTTCAATTCCAACCTGGTTAACTAAATCTGGTCCTGTTCTTTTGAAAACGAACATTCACTCTGGTAAATATGACCCTCTTGTGGAAGAGGTAGAGCTAATAGAATCTAACCCTGATTATGCCTTTGTCAGATTCCCTGATGGGCGAGAAACTACTGTTTCAACTCGGCATCTAGCTCCTACAGGAGAACACCCTAGAGAGGTGAATGATTGTCAAAGACAAGAAATCCTCCAAACTACTGACTCAGCACCTGCCAGTAATCTTGAATATGGGACTAATGTAGTTGAGGCTAACAAACTATCACTGACTGCTACTGAGGAATCTGATGAAGCACTGTGCCCTACTCATTCCAGACGCAGTCCTGCATATCTGTCTGACTATGTAACCAATTTTTAGAGGAGTGAATGTGATATTATTGTATTGTATTCTAATATTATTGTACCAGAAGTTAGCAGCAGTCCTCATTGTTTACATCCGCTGTCAGTATATTAATTGTGTGATCTCCGTTTGAATTAGCGAGGAAATGAAACATATGTGGTTAACATGACAGCCATATTTATTTTGTTAATTAAAGCCTAATTAAATGAAGGTGAGTTTTAGTATTTTTACTTCTCAACAGACACCACATTGAGAAAGTAGCAGGGAGTAAATGAATTCTCTTATCTAGCCATTGCAGACAGTATCATTGCTGACACGGTTTAAAAATGTTCTCTTTCCTACATCAGAAGTGTTCATGCTTACTAACTGGTTTTCTAATAACTTCAGCATAGAGGTCTTACGGAAACTTCAAACAATACTTACACCACATCACCTGCAACAATTTTTGATTACTACCAATATTTTTGGGAAGTGATTATGGCAGTGGCGGCTCGTGGTAGGAAAAATAGGTGAAGAGCTACAAGAGCAATATGAAAAGATATCTACTGTCTTCAATGAAAATCAGTTAATGAGAACTTACCTATTTTTTTTTTTTTATATATTACATCAATTCTTCTTCCCTTTAAAGCTGGAAATTTGTCGATTATGTCGTCATAAAATGGCTGTTTCTTCATGACATCAAGAAAATGTCTTTCTGAATAGAAATCTTTGCCAAAGAAGCAAGTTTATCAGGAGAAATAGTGTTTCTTGAGTAAGTTTGTATTCTTTTAAGGCAAGAAAAACTTCTTCCCACTGAAACACTTGCAGATGCAATTGTTAAAATCAGGGAAACCAATATATAAGCTTCTGTAAAAATGCCTTTATCTCCATGAAGCACTCGAAGAAGTTCATGAGTCGATATATTCCTTAATTTTTCATCAGCATATACAAGACTCAGTTCATTTTTAAGGCGCTAGCGTTCAATAAATATTTTTCCGTAAAAATGTTGTAGATTTTCAAAAGCGTGAAAGGGAAAGCATGAATTAAATTGGTCGAATTTGGTTGTGTCAGCAAGACAGGCAAATTGAAGTTTAATTTTCTCAGTCTTGAAATCTTATATCCATTTCCATAAGAATGTGGTACAAAATTTCAAAGTACAATTGTTTATAATTTTGAAAAATTGTTTCTTGTGTAAGAGCAGCATATTCCCATTTAGATCTGCTTATTTCTGTGATTTTGCTAGCTTTACCAAGCAGTGTTTCAAATACCTCATCGTTCCTTTTATGGCTCAAAATTTCATAAGTTTTTTAATTTGAGTAACACAGTAGTTTATGTCTAGTGATTTTTTTTGCAAAATTTCGAATAATAGATCAGTGAAGCCAAATATTTCATTAAATACTTATTGCCAAAATGTATGTTTTTTCACCACTCAGCGATCGCTTTGCTGAGTGGTGAAAAAACAAAGGAATTACAGTGAGGCTTGCAAAAATATTCGACACATAGAAGTTTTAGAAAAACTCTGCTGTAATACAAGGTTCAAACGATGTACTTAGCAATAACAAAAACAGCTTGTGAAGCTTTATGCTTCATTTTTTTCTGGAGCCCAGTCAAGTGTCCAGACATTACGCTTGCCCCATCGTAACATTGTCCTATTGACTTGTGTTGATAATCAAACTGTTCCAAAATTTTATCTAGCATTTTGTATAAAGCTTATGACGTTCTATCTTCACTCACATCATGGAAACCCAAAAAATCGCTCAACCAATACACCTTTCAAATCAACAGATCTTATAATTAAAGAGCACTCGAAAGTCTTGTTATGTCTTCCCATCTACTTGAATAGAAAAGCATTGAACTTCATTTATTTCATTTTTGACGTGATCGTTTATACATTCAGAAATACATTCAATTAATTCGTTTTGAATAGTTTTTGAGTCACCTGTGAAGATATTTTTATCGTTTCGTATTGATTTTGAATTTTTAAAGGACTTCTTGATATCAACAGTGAAAACAATTCCTTGAATTTCTATGACTTATCGAGTCAGTGCCTTCGTCATGGTCACGGAATGCTAGTTCTTTTGTTTACTCAACTACAGTACTGCATCAATCATTGTCTGCAGGAAAAGTCTATTTAAACGAACGCTTTCGTTGAAATTCATTTTCAAAAGCCTAGCATTCTCACTCAGGGCATCGGCAATGGTGTTCTGATTCTTTTCAAAATTATTCAGCATTAATTCGCATTTCAGGTGTTCGCTAGAATCACCATGTTTGTGAAGTGACCGTTTTATATTTAAGAAATCTGAAAATTGTCTTTATTCCACGCTGAATTTTATTACTAAAAAATAAGCAGGGCCAACAAAATAATTTTTTTAACACAAAAGGGCTACAAAACCATTTATATTCAGTAAACCAACAATTTTTTAAATTAATATTGTAAGATTTACCGCTCTTCTTGATTTCTTTCTTGGCGACAATTGTCAGTGAATCCGTCGGTCATCCTTGAAGTAAAATGTCTCTTTTATTTTCATCTTTCCACCGATTGAACGGAGTTTGCAATAAATTACAGACAATGTCGTTCACAGAATACATACTGAAAACTAAAACTATCACTATCAGTTAAACTGTACACGAAACTAAAGTAACTAATGAAGTTTTTAAAAAACAATCACAAAACACGAAAAAACAAATCTCTTTCGGAAAGTATGTACCAAAACACCACAAGGAAAAAGCCCTAGTGAATTGCAAAGAACCCTTGGCAATCCGTCCCGTTACACTGCGATCTCTTCGGAAGGTCACGACTGCAGGTGCAGAGCCTTGGCGTCTCAAGCTAAAACACTTTACTTGCCCGGCAGATAGGGGAGGGTGACGTCACAGTTACCATGGCAACTCGGACGAAAACTGCAGACTTCTAAGCATTCTCATTTCAGCTCTTCACTTGAACTGTTTTGCATATAAGGGCTTGTTTTCTGTATTGAACGCACATTGTGAATTGATATCTAATCAAAATTTTGGGTATTTTGACACTCAATAAAGGCAAAAAAATAATATATCATACGAAATTATTAAATAAGACCTTATTTCAAATGAAATAGGTGAAGAGGCACTTCACCTACTTCACCTGAAAAGCCGCCACTGGATTATGGATTACATGGTGCAATATCAGCAGACTGAAGGAAAATTAAGAAGTTGTCTGGGATCATTGTTGAGACTGGCAAAGCAAAAATTGGATGCCACAACAACAATAGAGAGTGCACTGCAGAAGAATCCTGGGTTCTTTTCACAATGCATGGGCCATGTATCATGAGCTTGACCAGCATGGATATACTTATGAGACAATCATTCTATGTATATTGTGAACCCTGAAAATGGGACAAATACTCAGAGTATAACTGAAAACCACTGAAACAATGTATAGATGCCTGAAGAAAACAATGACTGATCATGACTTTGAATATTTTTTCACACAAAACTGCCAACTTTTATCAGAGCCTGTTTTTGATGCCTTAATCCAAATAATGAGTTTTCATTTTGTTCCAAGGAAGCAGCATTCTGTTCCAGTACTAAACGATTATTCTTCTGTCTGTTCAGATATAAAAAGTCAAACAATTCCCCATGAGAGCCTCTTTTAGGGCTCATAAAAGGTCCATTTTCTGAGCATGCAAAACATGGTCCTTGCTACACATGGCCAATGTGGCAACATCTATTGGTCGTGTCCAGAACAAAAACTATAGGTTCCTTTCTAAAGTACCTGAGGTATTCACCCTTCTTTTTTTCTTTGATTGGAGGTTTAACAACCACCGTGAGCAACTCAATGGGCTATATAAACAGTCACCCGTCCCTAATTTAGGGTCACTGGTTCCAGGGAAGGGAAAGAGCCAGAGAGCCAGTGTCGTAAGACAAACACAACTGCCTCACTGGGACTCGAACCCAGACCCCTTTCGGATGAATGATCAGATGCATCGCTTAGACCAACTACGCCACCGAGGCAGCTATTCATCCTTCTTTTTTACATTTCAGAAAAATTAGGCACATGGTAAAGTGCTCTCTATGAGGTTAAATGCTGGTGACATGAGAGTTTTGGGAGAAGTATCAAGCAAAAATAGGTGGAATTAGTAGTACAACAGAATTATTAACAAAGACATTAGAACTGAGCTGGGCACAGTGGCGTACAGGAAAAACTCAAGACCCCCTCCCTCCCCCATCCCAATGCTTTCGAGGCCCTTTTGCAAAAATCTATTAGGTTTCAATTACTCAAAACTTTAACTTTCATATTATTACCTAGGCCTTAACTGATGTTTTAACAAATCAAATTCTTTGGAACCTACAAGTATTTTTCGTAAAATCAAAATTATTTCACTTTATTGCGAGAAACACAAATGTGTACATTATAATTAAAATGATTGCCCTGGTTACCAATACAAATTACTACACAAAATACTTAAGTCAAAGTTAATCATATCATGCAAAATTTATTATTATAAAGAACTAAGGCCTACTTTTTGAATTGCCTCACGATTGCACACACAAATCATGCAACTGCCGCATAATGGTGTCTAATGACTTCCAATTTATACGAAATGTCGCAACATACGTAAGCAAATAAAGTAACGATTAAGAACTGTAGCACAAAAAACATAAAAATAGTTAAACTATTTACTCTGGAATAACACACTTAACATAATGCCACAATGTTTTGCACATAGTAAAAAAAATATCTTTTGACTGTTATAAAAACAAAATGACACAGCAAAGAACACCTTTTAGTTCATTATATTTGGAAGGATGCATAGTTATGTGCAAACAACTCTAATACATAACACCTTATCCTCATTGGTATAAAATTCCGCTCATTGAACTGATATTTTTTTCACATTTTCTTATTAACATACCTCCATAGAAACTATTGCAAGGGCTGTGAACTTGAGGCCCCTTGTAACATACAAGGGACCTCAAAGTTCTTTTGAATAGCTGCTTTCCCGTCATCTAGTTTTTATAAACTAAAGCAACAAAAATTATTTCTAAAGATTTTACGTATTTACTGAGAAAAAAATGCTTTTCTTCTTAATACTTCACTTAATACTTCATTCAAAGCTAACGTAATTCTTGGATATTTCTTTAACTAGTTTCATACGAAGTTCCCGCAAAAAAAAATTTATAAAATTTTTTTTGCTCAAGCTAGAGGCCCTTTTAACCATGACCCCACCACCCCCCACCCCCACCACCCCGTGCGGGAGTTATCAGTACCCTCCTGGATGGGCACTTCTTCAGTAGAAAAAAAGTTTATGAGAACATATGGAGGTGGTTTAGACATATGTGTATTGCTTTGGAAAAGATAGGTTACCCAGGCATATGGTAACAATCCACAGTACTGGGCACAGCCCGTGAAACAGATCCAAAACAATGTGGGCTGAAGGTCTGAAATTAGACGAGTAATCGAGGAAGAAATATAATAGATACATAAGATCTTCTAATGGATCAAAAGAGTTGCTGCACATCATTACCATGGGTGCAAGCAAGAATACTAACAAAATACACTGGCGTGCAAAAATTAAGGACGAGACGGTTTTTCGAATGTAACGTCGTGCAGAAGTGCTCCACATCAACTCAAATCATACCATAAGATCCCCAAGATGGAAGAATATGGGACAAGTGAGCAAAACCGTCCAAACAAGGAATCCAAAGGATACAAAGGCACTTTATTGAAAAGGTAGCTTCAAGCACAAATATACAGAAGACAGAAACATCCATGTGACAGGTGGATGCCAAGAAAAAGTCCAGTCTTTAGTAGGGGATATGATCACCCCTGACTGTGTTGCAGGATTTACAACATCTGTCCATGCTGAGGACAAGGTTGTCAAGGAGCTGTTGAGGCATCGCGGCCCATTCCTCTTGTAGCACCAATCGCAGCTGCAGAATCATTGCTGGCGGCTGGTGACGTGCTGCCAAGCGTCTCCCGAGAAGGTTCCACACGTGTTCAATTGGATTTAGGCCCGGGGACCTTGCGGGCCAATCCATGCGTTGAATACCTTCACTCTCCAACAGCTCTGCGACAGCCACTGTACGATGATAAGGTGTAGCGTTGTCGTTCATGAAAAGGAACTCGGGACCCACAGCACCTCTAAACAGATGCACGTGAGGCAGGAGAACCTCGGTACAATAGCAGACACCAGTGACTGAACCTCCTTGGAAGATGTGGAGGTTAGTACGGCTACCAAGCATACCACCCCAAACCGGTCCCTTTCGATGATGTTGGAGGTGTGATTGCGTGTTCCCTGCTCTCTCCAGATGTGTATATATCCAGAATCGCTCGTCAGACTAAATTGGCTCTCATCCGTAAAGAGAACTCGACCCCATTGCTGATGTGTACAGTTCTTGTGTTCCTGGCACCACAGAAACTGCCGTCTCCGATGAGCAGGCATTAATGGCACACACCATACTGGTCGTCATGCAAATAGACCACCTTTGTGCAGCCTCCTGGCCATGGTAAAACGCGATAACAGACGTCTAGTTGTCTGGTGCATGTGCCTTGCGATTTCTCCTGCTGTCTGCCGTCTGTCTCTTCTTGCCTGTAGGACAATATACCGGTCGTCCGCCGCCGTGGTTGCTCGTGGGCAACCACTGCTAAACTCTCGGACAGCTGTTCCTGTTGTTTGAAATGCTCTCCAAGCTCATGAAACAATGCTGTGAGTGATCCCGAACTCCTCGGCCACACTTTGACCTTCTTCCAATTTCCCAATGACGCGACCTCGGGTAAAGTCATCCAGATGCCGTCTACTGGATTGCCTGTTGGCCATATCACACGGTGACAGAAACTCAACGTCGTTCAAGCCGATGTACACCGTGCAATAAATAGCTTTCACCGAATTGCTGAGCGTACACCGCCTGTATGCTTTATACCTTCCCGACAGCACCCCCACCCACCCCCGTCATGCTGCATATATGCGCATGCCATACCGTACCGGACCCTAGTCTATCTCCCGAGTGGTCTTTTGGTCTGTTCTGCCTGCTCGTTCCGCTGTTATGCTAATTTCTCCACTTCGTCCTTAATTTTTGAACACCAGTGTACTAAAAATTCAACCAGCAAGCGCACACACACACCCATTCCAGTTATTTTATTACGATGAAGTAACAGGACCTAAACACAAAATACACACTACTATAACTATTGATTAATTATTTATTTATAACCATAGATGATTTAAAATTATTTTCCCATCACTACTGATTGTTTATGCAGCTACCATAACACACATTTTTGTGAATAAGTTACTTTGTTGACAGTATTTAATATCAGTAACTGCATCTTCAATCAAACAATATTCCAAGGGAATATTCTCTAATTATTTAGCATTGGGAATATTCTAAAGCAATTTAAAAACATTTATGTTTGCACAAAAACAAGTTTTCATCAGAATTTAGAAGTTTTGACACTCAGTTATCTTCCTATGAATTTATTACAAACACAAGGAAGCTGTCATGTTGAAATATTATAAGCTGTGGCTCAAAAAAGCAGTTTTTATGGTTGAAGCTACCATGCACTGTGACTTAACTGAACTTTGGCATGTGTCTCAGAGAAGTTTATGAAACGAACACATTAAAAACAGGTTAAGACCTTAAGGATTAAAATCAAATGTTTATTCCTTTGGAGCACCTGTGATTTGAGTGCTTAAGAGCTGCAGACATAGAACTTGATGAGAGGGAGTCATACAGTTAAACTCCTGAAGAATTAAACACTCTAAATTTTGAAAAGACAAAATTTCATCAAAAACAAATTAAATCTTTCTCTCTCTCCAATTCATTTTATGGTGAAATGGCACATACTTGATTAGATCTCTTCTTACCTTACCACAGAAAACTGTCACAGAAGACAATTTTTAGCATTTCTACAAGGACTCAAATATCTAGTGTTGTTCTTTGTTCAATGATTAAACATCTAATATTCACTCTCCTGAGTAGGATAGTAGAGGATGAGAATGAGTTTGATGTTGTACCATTACTATTTTACTTCCTTGCAACTTTGCTGTTTAAAATAGGAGGAATAACACTCTAGTCTCTCATAAATTATATCAACTTCCATTGTATATGAAGAATATAAGTACACATATTCCTATCCAAAAATCATAGTGAGTGGCTTACACAAACCAAATTACTTAATTTGGACTTGAAGGTTTTGTCAAAGTATTCTAGGCCTGGCAGAAATTCAATAAAACAGCAAAAAGCCACATGTTTCTTCTATTGTAGTTCTATGTATCCTTGCAAAGGCAGAAAATGCTCCATTGTTACTGCATGCAGGCTATCTTTGACAAGTACAGGGCTCCCCTGTGATTGGGAGAATTGTGTGTAATGAAATATGCAAACACATTGGCATATAAATTCACTTGTTAGAAGTCAGTTGTAAAGTAAGACTGAGTGCACAGAAGTTTACAGTTTCAAAGAAAAATGATAATTGGATATCATAGTAACATGTCAGTGTACGAGATCACAGGAACACAAGCCATTTGTAAGCCCAGAGTTGGTAACGTATTGATGAAAAGAATGTTCTGCAGTGCACTACACCTACGAAATGTCTAAGTAAAAAAGAAAAAAATCTGACTGGTTGAAGTCAACATGTCCTGAAAAGATGGGCAATTTTGGCTGACCAGCAGATTATACACAGCCTCATTTTCAAAGTGCAAGCATCCATAGGAATACAATACTAACAAAAGATAAGTTTACATGTCTGTAACATCTATATGACTAGCAAAAGGGGTAAATGTGTAGATTAGCATCCTAAAAATCTTTAAAAGACATTTCAAATATGAATTTTTCTTTTTTTTTTTTTTTGATTGGAGGTTTAACGACTACCGTGAGCAACTCAATGGGCTATAAGCAGTCGCCCATCCCTAATTTAGGGTCACTGGTTCCAGGGAAGGGAGAGAGCCAGTGCCGTAAGACAAACACAACATCCATGCCTGACCGGGATTCGAACCCGGACCCCTCACGGACGAATGATCAGAGGCCGGCGCCTTAGACCACTGCGCCACCGGGGTGGCTATGAATATGAAATTTCTGCACCATTTGCCACTAATTTCCATACTCTAAAATCTGTATGTCACACTTTTTCCAGGTACTAATATTTTTCCGACGAAATAATTTAGGACACTAATCTACACATTTACCAAAATTTTTAGTAGTTACAAAGCAAACCTAGTAATGTGACTAAACAGCCGCCCCGGTGGCGCAGTGGTCTAAGCGATGGCCTCTGATCATTCGTCCGTAAGGGGTCCAGGTTTGAATCCCGGTGAGGCATGGATGTTGTGTTTGTCTTACGGCACTGGCTCTCTCCCTTCCCTGGAACCAGTGACCCTAAATTAGGGACGGGCGACTGCTTATAGCCCATTGAGTTGCTCACGGTGGTCGTTAAACCTCCAATAAAAAAAAAAAAAATGTGACTAACTGGGACATGCTTTCGGTTTCTGTTTCAAATAGCAATGTATGTTCCTTTTAAAGGGCAAGCGACCTTCTGCAGTTTACTGTTGGTCTTGTTACTTCTCCTACTGTAGAATTAATTTCTCCCTTGATATATCTTGCAGAAAATGGATGCTGGGGCAGCCCACCAATTTGGCTTTCACTGACCTAGGTAATGAATATACTTATTGAAAAATAGTGTTCTTTTTTTTTTTTTTTTTTTTTTTTGATTGGTGGAGGTTTAACGACCACCGTGAGCAACTCAATGGGCTATAAGCAGTCGCCCGTCCCTAATTTAGGGTCACTGGTTCCATGGAAGGGAGAGAGCCAGTGCCGTAAGACAAACACAACATCCATGCCTCACCGGGATTCGAACCCAGACCCCGTTCGGACGAATGATCAGAGGCCATCGCTTAGACCACTGCCCCCCCACCACCAGGGCGGCATAGTGTTCTTTCACTATATATTCCTGCCATGTTTTTAAAACTTACTGCACTTTGCTGCTATAAAACTGGAGAGTCCATAAATATGTGGCAAATGAAAAATATACAAAAAAAAAAATTAAAAATAGAAGAAAAATACAATTCATTGCACCAGTATTGAAAGGGTTCATTTAGTTCTGGGCTGTAGTCGCGGGGTGCGGTGCGGTGCGGTGTGATCCCCCCCCCTCCGCTTATCTTTTTTTTTTTTTATTGGAGGTTAGACCAACCACCATGAGCAACTCAGTGGGCTATAAAGCAGTCGCCCGTCCCTAATTTAGGGCCACTGGTTCCAGGGAAGGGAGAGAGCCAGTGCCATAAGACAAATACAACATCCATGCCTTACCGGAATTCGAACCCGGACCCCTTTCGGACGAATGATCAGAAGCCATCGCTTAGACCACTGTGTCACCGGGGCCGCCTACTTATCCTCGGTCGCCGCCCCACTTCTTTTTGAAATAGAACTGAAGCATTGATCTTGTCATAACGCAGTCATCTGGGTTAAAAAAAAAAAAAAAAAAAGTGCTTTTGTGAGCTTTATGAGTTACCTTATTACATATTTATAGGACATGTTTTGAGGGGAAGTTAGAGTAGTTGTACCTCCCTAAACATCAAGTACTTTTATCTCCAATGGGCTACAGTTACTCCCACCACTAGGTTTATAACTTATTACGTCCTGCTTTTGAAACTCATATTTACCGTAAAAATTACCCTGACCTCATTGCTGCTCAACAGTGGAGAAAATTAATTCATTACTTTTGCAAACGTTTGAGTCAAAAGTGTACAGGAGTTTGGTGGAAAAAACCCGGGAAATTAAGTTACTTCCAACAAAATAATCTAAAGAAATCAGAAAATAATCAACAAGAATTCAGGACGAATTAAGCCATACAAACCGCATTAAAAGACACAGCCCTATCAGAAGTGGCTTCGATATCAGTTGAATTAAGCAGACTATATTGCCACGCCTGCTGAGAAGGCATGACTATAGATGTTGCCAAATCCATTTATTAAATTAGGCAAATAAATAACATAGCTACTTTTTTTTTTTTTTTGGATCGAGGTTTAACTACCATCGTGAGCAACTCAATGGGCTATAAGCAGTCGCCCGTCACTAATTTAGTACCACTGACTCCAGGGAAGGGAGAGAGCCAGGGGCGTAAGACAAACACAACATCCATGCTTCACCGGGATTCGAACCCGGACCCATCTCGAACGAATGATCAGACCATCGCTTAGGCCACTCTGCAACCGGGGCGGCCATAGCTACTTCAGCTAGTAGATAAATAACTACGCAGTTTCTCACCTGTCCTTTTAAAAACTTTCTGCCTTCTTTCGAGACAACATTTACACCTCATTAGCACTACTGTTGATAAAGCGCTTGATAAAAAATGACTTTGAAGGATGCATCTTTTACTAAGTGGATGTGACTAAGACTACAGCATGGAGAACATCAAGAAATAGAAAAGTACTTCCAGACCTGTTTTTCATGCATTTATTTTTATTATTTTTCACGTTGAAATTCAAAATTCGTACAGCCAGACCCTTTACATTTTATCTGATTTTCAAATTTTGCTATTCTGAACTCACATGTGGGCATTTTAAGCGGGGAAATTTTCTGTATCCTTTATGTTACCTTTGATACAAAATACAATCGTAATCGGGTTTTTTTCAGTTTCGTAATTCGTATTACAAGAAGTGCTTAAAGTGTGCATGGGGGAAAGAAGTCTATATGTTTTTAACGTTCTTTTTGCGTTTGTTGCGTAGAGGAAGAATGGCGGTTGAGTAGGGCTAGTAAGGTACTTCTTCGATAGCAATTCGACGATGATGATGAATTTGATTGAGCTCCCAGTGAAAGGGGTTACGTATATTGTTTCGCAACTCTGATACGAGATTGTGGTAAGTTATCAGCTGATTTCCTGTATCTCTGTGCGCGAGGTGTAGAATAGTAACAGTTCCCATCGCACAAGGAAAAATTTGTGAAAAATTGTTACGGGCGGAGTTGTTACGCTAAAGTCTAACCGAGATGCTACGTAATTCAAACCGGCTTACTTCCTTTTACCGATTGAGGAACATCGCTTCTGGTCCTCTGGTACCACATCAACACCCTAGTGCAAAACTATCGACCATGGATATAAACAAACGGTTGTCGGGCAAGGTAGCCTTGGTTACAGCTTCAACTGAAGGCATTGGGTTTGCTATAGCCAAACGATTAGCAGCTGAAGGTGCTTCAGTTGTTGTTAGCAGCAGAAAGCAGAAAAATGTTGATCAAGCGACTGAACAGTTGAGAAAACTGGACAGCAATATCTCGGGATTGGTATGTCATGTAGGGAAGAGTGAAGACAGGAAGAAACTCTTAGATCATGTCATAGAGAAGTATGGGGGCCTGGACATTTTTGTTAGCAATGCAGCAGTAAACCCAGTTATGTGCCAAGTTCTTGACACACCTGAAGAAGCTTGGGACAAGATATTTGATGTCAATGTGAAATCAGCATTTTTGCTGACCCAGGCTGTAGTGCCTCACTTAGAAAAAGAGAGGTGGAGGCTCTATTGTCTATGTTTCATCAATTGGTGGTTATCAACCAATGGAACTTCTAGGTGCATATTGTGTGAGCAAGACGACTTTGTTGGGGCTGACTAAAGCTGTGGCCTTGCAATGTGTGTCTAAGAACATCAGAGTAAATTGCTTGTGCCCAGGAGTTATTCAGACCAAGTTCAGTGAAGCTTTGTGGTCTAATCCCAGTGCTAAAGATCTGATGGATTTTTATATCCCCATGAAACGTACTGGAACACCAGATGAGTGTGCTTCAGTGGTTGCTTTCTTATGTTCTGACGATGCCTCCTATATTACAGGTGAATCAATTACAGTAGCAGGGGGCTACTTCTCACGCCTTTAGTAAATGAAAGTAGATCTCATCTAGAGAATTATCTTTTGTAATCTTGATTATTGGTCAAAATAATGTTCGTAATGATATTTTGTATAATTAAATGTATCCTATTTTTATATCAGGTGTGTTTAAAAAGTGAGAAAATCCTTTTGTAGACGATCTTTTAATTCTCGTTGTTTCTAACAAAACTATTTTTGGTGGTATATTATTGTGCTTTGAAAAATAATGCTGGTTTTAATTAATGAACATGAAACTAAATTAAGATTTAATAATTAACCAGTAAAAACTTACTATTAAACTAGATGTTTATATGACTTCAGTTTTGGAATAACTTAGACTGTTATGAACTTCGAGACTAGTAAAGTGTGACTGTTTAAGAGTTGTGATGATCTGTCTCATTGAGGAATGAAAGGAAAAGAAATCAAATTAAGGGCTGATATTGTTACAACTGTTTATCCAAATATATATATATAGAAATCAGAAATAAATCATAGTTTAAAAACTTTGTCTACAGCACCAATTTTTTCCAGGATGATTTTTTTCTCTTAAGAGTGCACATCTTATGTGCACCTATGTTACATGTGTTGGTAACTGAAATAAAAATGCTAAAATTAACCATTTATATTTTAATTAATTGTAAAGTTTTTTAACACACCTAAAATATTAAGTAGAATATAACCAAAGAATATAACCAATATTTTGTCTAAAGTTTCTGTTTTTAAGTGTTGCACCAACTCAAAGAGCATTAGGTAAGTCTCAAGCAATGGTGTTTTCTTTGCATGTGTAAACTTCAGCCTTTGTGTGGATGTTTTTCTATGATGGTGGGCAGTTTCTTTTCATTTTGGACTGAATAAATGATATTTCATGTGGTTTCTTTGCTATTTTTCCATCCAGATTCATTATAGACTACATATGTAGACAAGTTGTGATGTGCTTAGCAGGAAAGCTAATAAGTTTGTTTACATTGTTTTCAACTCTGGAAACCACTGGCTGTTATAGGTGACAGTTGTAGCTGCAACACCTCTTGTTGGGTTGGAGGGAGTTCAGCTATGATATAACTGGTGAAAGGTTACAAAGCTATCATATTTTTTGCTTTTTGATAATTTGAATTCATTCTATCACATTATTGCATGGGAAGGTATGTTAAGCTCTGCTAGTCATGATAATGTGCTTGGTAAAAATAGCACAGTTTCCGATTTTTGATCTGCAAGGGAAGGGCACATCTATGGATAACCACTGTCAACTATGATAGTTGGTGATTTTAATACTTGTATGAGCATAAACAAACTTGATGTTGTTTTTCCTTCTAGGCATATTGTGACTTGTCAACGTATTGTTTGTATAATGAATCTATATGATAAAAAACACGCAAAACATGATTTCTATCTTCCAAAATAGATAGAAAGCATTGACTATCGTCATTAAAAAAGAAAAAACATGCAAAACATTTATTTCAGCAGTCGTAGCTTTTTTTCAGAAGCAGGCAATTGGAAATGCATATGTATGTCCATCTGTAAATTTAAACTTTACTCTCTCTGTTATATAAAAAAGAAATCCACAGACTCACTCACATACACAGAAAAGGAGAATTTAGTGAATTCTAGAAGATCAAAAACATTACATGTAAAAGTTTGGTAGATGAAATTAAAGTATCAGTTCAACTTACGAGCCCAAAATAAAGTGCAACCTTTTGTTGAATATTTCCATTGTCATGTGACCTAAGTGACATAGAAAAACTGATTACATTTCACAGACACAGTTTCTCCCAACAAATATTTAGTTATACTGCTCATTTATTGTATTCTACATACTCTTCAATTTTTACATTCACTGATGTGTGTGACCACATGGAAGCCTTCATAAGCTGCTATCACTATGAAACCAAAAAAAAAAAAAAAAAAAAAAAGCCGCTATGATCTAAGTAATTGCTTCAGGCCATTTGTCAAAGATGGGTCCAGGTTTGCATCCCAAGTGAGGAATGGATGTTGTGTTTGTCTTACAGCACTGGCTCTTTCCCTTCCCTTGAACCAGTTACCCTAAATTAGGGACAGGTGATTGCTTATAGCCCATCAAGTTGCTCACTGTGGGTGTTAAACCCCCAAACAAAAAAAGAAGCCGAAGAGGTATCAGTACTTCACTGTCCTGGTAGCTCAGTGGTCTAAGCACTGGCTTCTGATTGTTCGTCAGAGATGGACCCCAGGTTCAAGTCCCAGATAAGGCATGGGTGGTGTATTTGTCCTACTGCACTTGCTCTCTCCCTTTAGCCGCCCTGGCGCAGTGGTCTAAGCGCTGGCTTATGACCATTCGTCCGAGAAGGGCCCGGGTTCAAATCATGGTGAGACATGGATGTTTGTCTTACAGTACTGGCTCTACCTCTTACCTGGAATCTGGGACTTGAACCTGGGCCCCATCCCTAGAACCAGTGATCCTAAATTAGGGTTGGGTGACTGCATATAGCCCGTTGAGTTGCTCACGGTGGTCGTTAAACCTTTAGTCAATTTAAATTTAAGCTCGCTCCCTTCCCCAAAGCCAGCGGCTCTAAATTAGGGAAGAGCAACTTTTTATAGCCTAATTGAGTTGTTGAGGGTCGTTCAACCCTGAAATTAAAAAAAAAAAAAACTATCAGTGTCTTGCATGGTAAGTAAACGTCAACATAGCATACCAGTGGACACTTTTACCAATGCTCTACCCTTTGAAACTAGAATTTCTTAGTTGGATTGGGTGAGTAGTACTCTGCTGTACTTTTTCTGAGGATAGTTTATTTTTCCTTCATTTATCCAACACCTTGTAGTAGAATTGCAGTGATGGGTGACATACGTTGCAGGTTTTATTTCGGTCCTGCAGACAAAAATATCCCCAGACCCCTATTACATCCTTTTTTGCAGACTCCCAATCGTGGTTCAAGTTTTTCCATCTGAGTTAGACGGAGTCAAGATTTTTTCTGTAATGGTAATTTTTTTTTTCTCATGATTGTTCTGTATTGTGATGATGTGTAATTCTGGGATGAAGTAAAAAAGAAATGCCTGTAGTGTAGGATATCTGTTAAAATGCTAAATTCAAAAAAAAAATAATAATAATAATCGGGAAAAGTAGATAGTGAAACACCAATTTTGAGTTAGAAGAAGGGAGGAAGCAACAAACAGTCATTTTATTGCAAGGTCACAAAAACGGGGAGAGGCATAAAGTTTCTTAGAACTTGGAGTTCAGAAAGAGGAAGATTCTAGCAACAGTAAGGATATTGCATGTGGCTTACTGATGTGGGAGGAATGCCGGAGGGGAGAGAGAGAAAGCCCAGGACGAGGGGTGTAGCAGGCAAACTTCTGATTGGCTGTGCAAAGTCCAGGCATGAAGAAAGTTGAGAGGACACGAAGAGATGAGAAATTTGCAGGCACTTGACGTTTATGAGAGAGTTGGAGTGAAGGTCAGTTGTTCACAATGGGATGGGGACATTGGACCCATAGCTAGCTCTCAGCTGTGCCCGAGTAGTGTGCGAGTTGGTAACTGAGTGTGGTTAGTTTTCCAAACAAGTATAATTGGAGTTAGGCTGCGGTCTTGACCTGTGAGCGTATTTACCAGTGGCGTTGTGTGCCCATTGGGTGTGCGGTGTTGTGGGAAAAAAACCAACACAAACATTTTATTAGAAACCAGAGCTGAAAAATTCATGCATTGATTTTGAACATACAAAAACATTTTTTTATTTAGCAGTTTAATTAAAAAAAAAATGAGTGAATTTTAGTTATCCCATCGTATATGAATAACAAAAATTCAAATTCCTGTTTTTAAATCTGTGCTCATAAACACATTGATTTGCACTGCGACAAAAAGACAAACTGCATTTCATGGCCGAACATTGAATTATATTTATGACTCCACACGATTGTAAATGTATGACCAGTAGTGTTTTTTAGGCGTGCACACCCTGGGAACTTTAGCCTCTGCGTTGAAACTACAAGGAAAAAACATGATCTGCAGTGCCATCTGGTGAGCTTTGTATCACAGTTGCTTTACATGCCTCGGATGTCCGCTGGCCAAACAGCACACCTACAGATGCGAATATTAGGACAATGTGAGTTTTGTTATTCAAAAGCAAATATAACAGCAACTCGTATCACAACATTGAATTGCGTTGTTCCATGGGATTGCAAGCGGTGCTCTATTTGGCTAGCACGTCCTGAGAGATCAGCTGTAATGCTTGAAACCACAGGGAAATAAAATCATTCTTTTTCCGTAGCGCCACGTATAAATGAAGTTCCTTTTTCAATAGCGCCACCTAGAAAGCGCTTGTACACAGTTGCTTGAGCTCCATCAGATGTCTTGTCGAGAAACCGCACACCCAAGGATCTTAGCACAAATGTGATATTATGATTACTGAACGAACCTTCTTCTTTTAAGGAAAACACTGGGGGGAGGGGGGGTAATTTTAGCCACCACTCGAAGCCTTTGAACAAACTCTGGCGAGTTTTATTAGAAATAAATCCAAAAATGTAATATCGATAGTATAGGTTAAATTGCTGCTGTGTAGGTGTGCACCGCACCCCCTGAATATTTGCCCCTGATATTTGTCATATAAAATCACACATCATCCTGTATCATTGTCACTTCCAGTGACTGAAATTTGTGTCACTGCGGAAAAGAAACTTCAAGCAAGTTCGTGAAGGATTTCTGTAGCTCTATGGTAAAGGAATTATGCAATTGTTCACCTAATCAACTATATTAATATACCACATTCAGTAGTTTGCCATCCAACAGCATCCAAATGTAAGTCAGCATCCAGTGCATCACATCCTGTATGATCCATTAAAATCTTGTTTGTTTTCCAAAACCGTATCAGCTCTGTTCAACAACAGCGTGTGTTTTTGTCCACGCCTCTATGCAAAATGAATCTGATCTGAACTAGGTTGTTCAGGCCTTAACTTCATCATAGACTGGTGGCAGCTGTTCTTAATTTTATGAATATTCTTTGGATAAAAACAAAGAAGGTAAAAATATGTAAACTATTCATCCCCCCCCCCCCGATCATGAAACTAAAATACACATAACGGTGGGTGATCACAACTCTCACACCACCATTAAATAAATATACAAAGTATACAACATGTATGTCCGGTATTATTGTTTAATAACATTTTATTGCATAAATGTTTGTGTTTCAGTCTGAAAATTAAGGCAACGATTTCTGAAAACGGAAGCTAGATGGAGCTAAGTAATCTTATTTATTTTTCTTGAAATGTCTCCTTTGCCCAGTATGGTTGTTAAAAATCAATTTATTACAAAATATTTGTATTTAAGATTGAAAATGGAGAAAAATTTTCCAAAAATGGAAGTTGGACAGAGCAAGGATTTCTCCTGTAATCATAAAAGGGGGGCATAATTATGTTTTTTCCCCCACTCTGTTTTCCCTGCACTGTATTATTGTTTAAACATCATTTAATTACATAAAGGTTTCTATTTAAGTTCGAAAATGGAGAAAAAAATTCCAAAAATGGAAGTAGGGCAGAGCGAAGGTTTTTCCCATAATTATACTTTATTTCTAGCGATGTTCCCTCAGTTGTGTTATTGTTGCTGAATATAACTTTATTCCATAAATCTTTGTTTCAGCTTGAAAATGAAGGCAAAATTGTAAAATTTAAAGTACAGAGGGCAGAGTGTTTTTGATCCTAGTTAGTGCACCTGCTGTAGTACCTAGGCTAAGCTTTTTTTTTTTTTGTAGAAAAATGTAAGATGGTCAGTCCCGTCCCCCCCCTTTTTTCTTGATCTATACCTGGGCAAATTTTTGTTGTTTTTTCACATCCACTAGTTATCTTGCCCAGTGGCCACCCTGCAGATTTATTGTGTGGCAGCATGTCTACTCCAGACTGATTAGGAATTTTCTGCAATAGGAATCCAGCAAATAAATTGTGATAAGAGCAAATAATGAAGTGTAAAAGCACACAACTAAAACCATAATTCTTCCACAAAGAATCTAGCCTCTGTGTAGAATTGTGTTAAAAAGATATTGTTTCTAAAACCAATATTTAAGTACCGTAATTCCGGGTAGATAAGCCGCGGCGTATACAAGTTCAAAATTAAATTTTCAGCCAGCACGGCTTATACAGGCAGCGTATGAGACCTTTTTTTTTTTTTTTTTTTTTGGTGGAGCGAAATTATGTAACAAAAAACGTTTTGGCTTGTTAACATTCTTTTTCCTGCAGGAAGATAGCTCAATAGAGAGGAAATAGGATAACGATGTTACAGCCACGTGCAATAAATTCCACCCACCCCTTCTTAAAACAACGCATGACAATAATAGGTTATAGAATTGAGTGGGACAGGTAAGAGAGAGGTGACTCCGATAAAACTCAGAATAAATCCATGGCGGGAGGAAACTTCGCAGGGAATCGATCTTGTTAGCAAGGATCGCCCTTGTTTCATGTTCCGAGCAACTAACTCTCTTTGAACTCATGACGTCATCAGCTTCACCCCCTCTTGAAATGGGATATTTGACTACCATCCAAGATCGATTGTCATTGGTCAATGACTCAAAGACAGCACGTGCAAATTTTGTCAGTGACATGTGCGTTCGTTGCATTAGTTTGCCAAATAGCATTTTCTCGAGTGCGCAGAGTTCAACGTTATCATGGAAAGTAAAATGTCGAAACACAGAAGTTGTACTTCTAGTTTTAAGCTAATGGTAAATAAATATGTTTTTCCGAATCCTGGAAAAACTTCGACGATTATTTCGGGCTTCACTGAAGCAAACATTATTTCTAAAAACTGCGGTGAAAAGCCAGAAGACAACGAAAGTGGTGCGGACAACCCGAAGTTTTTTTAGATGATAAGCTTTTAAAACTTTTTAATTTGGACACTGAGGTTTCCGATTTTGATGGATTTTATTGAAAAACTATGCATACCATATATTTTCAGAATGTTGCGTGTGTATTTTTTAAATTCTTGAGGTGTAAATGTTTTATAATTGGTTTAAGCGCCTTATGAATTCTTCGAGTAAATTTTTATAATATAGGTAGTAGGGTAAGTGTTATCCTTAAGATTGAATCTTGTTTAATTGATAATTTTATTTATTATTTGAAAGATCAGGTACTATATTTTTATCTATGTAATATTTTCAAGATTCCGCTGTGGTACTTCCCCACCTTACTGCGAAGGTGCAGCATATGCTGAGGTGCAACGTTTCTGGTGATTTTTTTTCATTCCGCCCCTTTTTTTTTTATCGCTGCGGCGTATACGCCAGTGCGGCTTGTTTTAGTTGTTTTTTTGTCATTAATCATCAGAACCAAAAATGCACAAAAATTATAAGCAGTGTATGTTTCATAACCTTGTTATCATTACTTTTTATTATTATCATTTGTTATCAGGAATGAAGGATAAATAATAAAAAGTATTTCTGAAGGAATACCCAAAATGCAGTCTAACTCAGTTTACTCCTATGATGAATAATTCTAAAATCAAAGAACTAGCATTACTTTAAAATCTAAGAATGAGCAGAATGTAGTGGCTTAAAACCATGCCTACTGCAGAGAATTTTATTTCCCAGAAAAACGTTTTGGCTAGATGGCATATTTGGAATGTAAGTAAACTGTTGATATGTAATGTTAGTTGAACAAGTTGGGATTTCAAATAAGAGATGCACATGAATACAAAAATGACTGAATGTAAAAAAAAAAAAAAATTAATACATTTCTAAGAATGTTTTACTATATATTTTTCTGATCTACTCTTGGGATCAGAAAAATATCATGGGGTGGGGGAGGCACTTGAAACAAGAAAAACTTCTTGCATTTCGAGCTATGTTTGAATTGGCTTTTGTTGTAACTGTGCATGAAAGCTACGAGGCAATTCAAAGACTGAAAACGCAGCTCCAGTGGCGCAGTGGTCTAAGCAATGGCTTCCGATCATTCGTCCAAGATGGGTCTGGGGTCAAATCCTGGTGAGGCATGGATGTTGTGTTTGTCTTACGGCGCTGAATTTCTCCCTTCCCTGGAACCAGTGGCCCTAAATTAGGGACGGGCGACCACTTATAGCCCATTGAGTTGCTCACAGTGGTCGTTAAAACTCCAATAATAAAAAAAGACTGAAAACACTCTCCCACTTTAATCTGTAAGAAATCACGCACTATGCTCACAATTTTGTATGTTATCTTTATTTTTTAATGTAATGCCACATACTGTATTTATACAGATGTTAACATGTATAATATACTGTGTATCATAGTGCTACTCTGTTATAAGAAAAAACTGAATTTCAAAATTTTTTTGTTTTATCCCCTAAGTTTATTTCTTACCGTAACATTTATCCAAATGTGAAAAATTTCAATCCATTCAAAAAATATTTAGAGGTTTCTCACCACAATTGAATTTTAATAATGTATTCGTTATTACTGTGAATATCACATCACCCCACTGAAGCTAAGGTCAGTCAAATTCAGCAATGCTAAACAGTGAAGTAAGATCTTTTGACTTACCATCATGCTGAAATACCAACATTTATGGAATAAAATAATATTTAATGTGACAGAGGAAATATAACGAGGGTATAAAAAAATTAAGATTTTGGGAAAAAGTTATCACTCCGTCAGTGGCATATCTTGGGTCCTAGACCTGGGCTATCTCAACCCCACCCCCAGTAGTCATTTAAAATTGCGAAGTTTAATTTTTAATTGTTAAGTAATACAAGTAACTTTTTTTCTAAATTTTAGGTACATGCTATTATTGCTTACATGATACCAAATAATTATGAGGATTAGGATTTGAACACTTATTTGTACATGAATTCCATTCTTCTTCTGAACACTTTATTTATACATGTATTCCATTCTTCTTTCCCTTTGTGTGAACTTGAGTGTTACGTTTTCAAAAAAGTTTCTTCCGAGTACTTTTTTAGTTTTTCATATTGAAAAACAAAAAAAAATCTCTTTTGACAAAACAGCCAAGCTGCTCAAGTGTACATGTCCTTGTGTGGCCCTAAGATATGTCTTTATTCTTTTTAATGTAGAAAAACGTCTTTCTGCAGTTGCTGATGGAAACTTTAATATTAGGTCTGCTAATTTGTACACCTCAATAAACGCAATGTCCAAATATTAAATGTTATGTAACAAATAATGTCTCTTACTAATTTCTTTTCGTATTCATGAAGGGAATAAGATACCTTCAGTTCACTTTTTGAGTTGAACTGAATCAAAATTTAAAGCTATAGGGTTCTTTAAATTCTGACAGTAGATGTTCAAGAAAGCTATCACGAAATTTATCAACAGTTCAAATTCAACAAAGCCATGAAATTTAAGATATAATATCACCGATTTTAATCCATTGACACTTCACACAAACTGAAACAACTCTCACGAAACGTGCTGTTACAGGCGAAAGCATGCCAGTGACAGGTTGTCTAAGTCTTCTCTTTTCTGAGCGAACCGTTGTGCAAATCGATGATCCATTCCTCTCCATACACTCATTCGTGTGTAATGGAAACGCTAGCAGGCGATCGCATTGAAGATCTTAAAATCAGAACAGCAAAGACTGGAAGATCTGCTTTCATTATGCTGTTGGCCTTTGCTCACCAGACTGAGTCAAAAAAACGAATCCACGCGTGTGTTTTTTTCGCCTCGACATATCTTAATACCGTTGATAATTTACTTTTTGCATTCTCTGGGCTTCACAGCTAGCCTCAAATATACGCCACTGCACTCCATCTAACTTCCATCATTGGAAATTTTTGCCTCCATTTTCAAGCTAAAACACAGATTTGTGCAACAACATTTTTGTACAGAGGGAACAATATGAAAAAAACAAATTATAATTGCAGCAGAAATCTTCGCTCCATCCAGCTTCCATTTTCAGAAAATTTTCCTCCTTTTTCAAGCTGAAATGCAAATCTTGATGGAATAATATGGTGTTTAACAGTACAGAGCACAGAGAACATCGCAAGAAAATAAAATTACGATTGCAAGAGAAATCTTCACTTCATCTAACTTCTGTTTTTTCGGTAAGTGTTGAAAGATGGAATACTGTCCCCAGACAGAAAACTTACACCCATGACCAGGAGTCTGCAAGAGAGGATTAAAAGGGTTCTGGGAATATTGCTTTTGTCTGCAGGACCAAAATAAAATCTGTAATGTGTGTCACCCGATTCTGCTATGGAGGACTCAGGTCACTCTCCACTGAAGATTGCTAACAATCAAAAACAATTTTTTGCCTGTACCAAAGTGAAGTAAAAATTTGGAAAACGTTTGTGACGAACATGTACTGTACTGAAAAAGGTGGTTTGATTGCCGCTCCGGTGGCGCAGTGGTCTAAGCGATGGCCTCTGATCATTCTTCCGAAAGGGGTCCGGGTTCGAATCCCGGTGAGGCATGGATGTTGTGTTTGTCTTACGGCACTGGCTCTCTCTCTTCCCTGGAGCCAGTGACCCTAAATTAGGGACGGGCGACTGCTTATAGCCCATTGAGTTGCTCACGGTGGTCGTTAAACCTCCAATCAAAAAAAAAAAAAAAGCAACCCACCAGCTTTGCTGTTATAACAGTTGCGTCCACTAGTAATAAAACGGAAGGAAACAGGTTCCTTATGAAACTTTGGGATAGCATAAATAAAAGGAAAGTTTAAGTTGGACACATTAAGCCTTATCCTTTTATGCAGAGCGATTATTTTCTTAACAATGTCTTTATGATTTTGAGAAACCGGAGTGTAAGTATCTGTGGTATTCATCTCCTGTATTAGGAGATCCTGATAGAATTGTTTACAAAAAAAAGGCAAAGTTATTTCCAGCCTTATCCACTGGAGAAATAGTGAATAAGTTTTGAAGTTCATGAATTTGTGAATTAATCAAAGCAAAATTATGTGGCTGCCGGGTACAAACACTTGAATCTTGAATTTGTCGAGCTCATGACGAATGTCACATAATACAGAATCCAGCCATTCGTTAAAGGCTTCGAGGGCAAACCAAACTCCTAAGAAAGTTTTAGTGCGTATTGTAAAAAATTACTGCGTAGAATAGAGACACATTTTTTAGTTTTGAATCGAGGTGTCAACCTGTATTTTGTGCCCAGAGACATAAGTGTGCGTAGTTCTCGAAAAGGCACTATGTCCAGGTCACCGGTAACGATATGACCGTGGTAAGGGTTGACAAATTTACCGAATTTGTCAAGATGACAGTAACAGCTGTCATCCTCATTGCCGCTTATAGACTTTAAATCAGCAACGGTTTGCCTGTAGTTCAAAATACGGCGACCAAGCTGTTTATCATAGCGGAAACAAGTCACCAATTTCACCTCATTTCCAAGAGGGAAAAGATCCAAACGCTTATGCAAAATTGACTTTAAGCCAATAGAATCAATGGCCTCATGACAGTAATCAATAACGCAGTACTTCCTGACAAGGTGTGCTCCTGTGAATTTACTACGAAAAGTGGAAAGTCGGTACGCAAGAAGGTCACCGATCAAAATTCCAATGTGTTCAGAGCCGAAGGTATAATTTCAAAGCAGTTGGTCAAAAACCCTGATTTTTTTGTTACTTAGCTCAAAGATTTTAGAACGACAACGCTTAACGAAATAGCCCTCAAGGCAGTCAAGCTCATGAACCAAATCACCGAATGCTTCGAAATTATGCCTTCGGCTCTTAACACATTGCAATTTTGATCGGTGACCTTCTTGCGTACCGACTTTCCACTTTTCGTAGTAAATTCAGAGGAGCACACCTTGTCAGGAAGTACTGCGTTATTGATTACTGTCATGAGGCCATTGATTCTATTGGCTTAAAGTCAATTTTGCATAAGCGTTTGGATCTTTTCCCTCTTGGAAATGAGGTGAAATTGGTGACTTGTTTCCGCTATGGCAAACCGTTGCTGATTTAAAGTCTATAAGCGGCAATGAGGATGACAGCTGTTACTGTCATCTTGACAAATTCGGTAAATTTGTCAACCCTCACCACGGTCATATCTTTACTGGTGTCCTGGACATAGTGCCTTTTCGAGAACTACGCACACTTATGTCTCTGGGCACAAAATACAGGTTGACACCTCGATTCAAAACTAGAAAATGTGTCTCTATTCTACGCAGTAATTTTTTACAATACGCACTAAAACTTTTTAATGAGTTTGGTTTGCCCCTCGAAGCCTTTAACGAATGGCTGGATTCTGTATTATGTGACATTCATCATGAGCTCGACAAGTTCAAGAGCTCTGGTGTTTGTACCCGGCAGCCACATAATTTTGCTTTGATTAATTCACAAATTCATGAACTTCAAAACTCATTCACTATTTCTCCAGTGGATAAGGCTGGTAATAACTTTGCCTTTTTTTTTTGTAAACAATTCTATCATGATCTCCTAATACAGGAGATGAATACCACAGATACTTACACTCCGGTTTCTCAAAATCATAAAGACATTGTTAAGAAAATAATCGCTCTGCATAAAAGGATAAGGCTTAATGTGTCCAACTTAAACTTTCCTTTTATTTATGCCATCCCAAAGTTTCATAAGGAACCTGTTTCCTTCCGTTTTATTACTAGTGGACGCAACTGTTATAACAGCAAAGCGGGTGGGTTGCTTCAGAGATACTTGTCCGTGGCTCTTCGCAGGTTGGGTTCGACCTGGATTATTGAGAGCAATAACAGAGTCTTGGAGACACTTGGTTCGGTGACTGTCACATCTGTGGATACTTACGATTTTAAAAACCTCTTCACCTCAATTTCATTGAAGGGTCTGTGGCAGGTAGCCCTAACTAAACATACATACGAAGTTCGAGCCCGGGACTACAGAACAGTATTGGCATTTCCTACTGGATTTCTGTATCAATAACAATTTTGTTACCGTTGGCGATGGGCTTTACCTCCAAACTCGTGGTATCCCGATGGGCAGTCGCTTTTCTAGCAGTTTGGCTAATCTCTATCTACATTTTTTTGAGGATAGATATGTTGCCAATCATTTTTTTGAGGATAGATATGTTGCCAATCATTTTTTTGAGGATAGATATGTTGCCAATCATCCTTTACCTGGGATTGCTCTAAGATATGTTGATGACATTATTGTCATTAACATTCCGGACTTTTGCGTTGCGCCACTGACTTGTATCCTGACGACCTTATCCTAGAAAAAACCAACAGATCGTCTACTTATGTTTGTTACCTCGATTTAGAGGTTCAGGTGGACGATGAGGGAAGAGGTGTGGTGAATTTATTTAATAAAGGAAACTCTTTTGAGTTTGATATCATTCACTACACTCACTGGTCATCCAATATTTCAAAAGTTATACATCGCAATCTACTCATCTCCCAGTTTCATAGAATGGCTAAAATTTGCTCTACACAGCTCTTACTTGCAAAAAATCTGAAAGCTCTATCAAAATTGCAATCTAACAATTTTCCTAAAAATTTCTTAAGGCATCATTTTAACCATTTAATTTTGAACTTTAATTCGGTGTCCAAAAGTTTCAAATTACACATTGACATGCTTTATTAACCTAGGACCTAACAATTTTAAATATATAGGTAACATAAAGTGCTATTTGGTGGGTCCCTAATAGCTGAAGATCTTATCTACATACACAGTTTTGCATCTTGTCAATTCACACATTTTTTGGCTTACCAGGTAGTTGTTTAACCGTGACCACCTTTCTTATCAGTGTATATATTTGGGTTCTTGTGGGTGCTCTGTTCAGTCTTGTTTGACTCTTTGTCATGGCGGTTTTGTTCTGCCGGTAAGTTTTTAATTTTTTCTTTTTTTAGTTTTATAAATTTGATTTTGTAATTTTTGTGCTTGTTAGAATTTGGTTTTGTGGCCTAGGGAGCATGACCAACCGACAATTTTGGCTTGCCTTATCGTTTTGTTGGTACTAGAAAGGCCACTCCCCCAGGTTGATGCTCTCCTGATGACGGCAACCTGTTCCAGTTTTTTACTTGTTTTGAAGTTCTGTAATATTTTCATTCATTCTATATAAGCTACTACATGAGGTTTAGCTGCCTTAGGCGCTTCTCATGGTATTAGCCTTTTTTGTCTAATTTTCTTGTGTTAAATAATTTATTTATAAAGTAATTTTTTTGTTTTATTTATATATATACGTATATGCATGCATATATAATTCGCAACCACTATCAATCAACTGCTGGATGAGTCTCTCCAAGTTTTTTCCTTTTTTTTTTTTTTTTTTTTTTTTTGATTGAAGGTTTAACGACCACCGTGAGCAACTCAATGGGCTATAAGCAGTCGCCCGTCCCTAATTTAGGGTCACTGGTCCAAGGGAAGGGAGAGAGCCAGTGCCGTAAGACAAACACAACATCCATGCCTCACCGGCATTCGAACCCGGACCCCTTTCGGGCGAATGATCAGAGGCGATCGCTTAGACCACTGCGCCACCGGGGCGGCGTTTCTTCCTTCACAACTGTCTGTCTTGAGCCAGTTTCTTTCATGCTTTCGAATTTCATGCACCCATCTCCCTCTTGTCGTTTTTTGGGGTATTGTTTTTTCCCGTGCTGTCCAGTTCAATATTTCAACTCTCCGTCGGTGGCTCTTTCTTCTAGCACATCCCATTGCAGTTTCAGTAGTTCTGACCATAATGTCTTTCACACTTGTCATTTTCCCGGTCCACAAGTTCTTATTTGTATATTTCCTGGTAACGTCAAACATGCATCTCTACATGCTCCTTCAGTTGTATGTATGTCTATTTTAGTTGAGGTCCATGTCTGCTCCATGCGTAAGAACTGGAAGGATGCTCTGATTAATCAGTTTCTTTTTAAGAAATAATGTATCCGACCAAGTTTTGTAGGTCGATTATTTTCTTCATAAATGTGGCAATGTGCCATCGCTTAATATCTGTTGCCTAATTTTGGTAACGGTACCTCTACATTCTCCCTATCAATCGCTAAATATAAAATCTAAATATTCATTTCTTGCAAAAAAAAAAAAAAAAAAAAAGCACTGTCGATCAATATATACGCTTAGAGGTCACTTTATTATGACCACCCTCTCAGCACTTTGTTGGGCCACCTTTTGCCTTTAGTACTGCGTCGATTCTTCGTGGCATGGACTCCACGAGATGTTGATAGCTGGTTTGTGGAATCTGAGACCATGCTTGATGAATAGCACTTTCCAGGAGTGTGAGATTGCAGGGTTGTGGATCCAGCTGTCTGATGGCTCGTTCAACTTCATCCCACAAATTCTCAATGGGGTTGAGATCTGGAGGTTGTGGGGGGCCACCTAAGCAAAGTAAACTCACCGGCATGTTCTTGAAGTCAATCCTGTACAATACGAGCATTATGGCAGGACGCATTATCTTGTTGAAAGTAGCCATCGCCATTGGGATAAACCATCCACATCACAGGATGCACTTGGTCCGCAACGATGTTTAGATATGATGTGCCAGTCAGACGTTGATCAACGTGAATTAAAGGGTCCAAAGCATGCAGGAAAACATTCCCCAAACCATAACGTTGCCTCCACTAGCTTGAAGGGTTGTGGCAATGCATTTGGGATCCATGCATTCGTGCTGTTTCCGCCAAATTCTCACTCGCCCATCGGCATGGTGCAACTGAAAACGTGATTCATCGGACCACATAATTTGTTTCCAATTATCGACTGTCCAATCCTTGTGCTCCTGTGCGAACTGGAGACGTTTTCTCTTGTTAACTGCAGACAGCAAAGGTGTTCGAACAGGCCTTCGGCTTTCATATCCCATCCGATGCAGTGTACGGCAAACAGTGCGTGTAGAGATCATTTGAGGGAGTCATTGATTAAGATGGTCTGTAATTTGCTGCACTGTTGCCCTTCTGTTGTCTGTTACCAGTCTGGACACTCTCCGTTCCGCCCGAGCAGTCACTAGTCGATGACGACCACACGTTGCACGTAGAGACCCAGGTTTTTAGCTGACAGTCCAGTCTTTAAACACTTTAACAACAGCTGCTCTGGAACATTTCACGAATACGGCGGTTTCGGCGATACTCGCTCCATCCTACAATCATCCCACGTTGAAATTCCGTCAAATCGCATTTGTTACCCATCTCGTCACCCAAAAATCACTTCTACTACTGTCGCAAGCACTAAGCTTTCCCTTTTTATACTAGCCTCGCTCTCTGGCAGCAACAGCGTGCAGCCATAGCTCATTTGCTTAAAACTCTCAGGTGGTCATAATAAAGTGGCCACTCAGTGTATATATATATGTATATATATATATATATATATATATATATATATATATATATATACTATAAAGAAGATACCTAAGCAAAAAAATACATATATAATTTTGACTCACACCTAATACAACATAGAAAAGGTTATGTATCTACCTGTGTGAGTAAAAGGAGAAAAGATAAAAAAATAAAATAAAACAACTGAATGTAGAAGGTGTCGAGAATACTGAGCCTTGGCTTTATCAAGGACCAGCAAAAACTCTGCATTTTCTCACCTCCACAAAGACCTAGTTGGAAATGGGTTTCTGCAAGGCCATAGATGCAAGTAACATTCCCACCTAAAATAGTTTAAAAAATATATATGTAAGTCATGTCCTCCGTAGAGTAGCATGACCTAGCACTAGTTAACAATTTCGCTTGCATCCATTAACCTTCATGGCCCGACCCATGCTCTTCATCTGTTACTATTAAACAGAGAGAAGAAGATTAAAGAGAACTCAAGCTGTGAGAGTGACATAATAAATAGAAATGATTTTCAGCTATAACGAAATTCCAAGTTCGTTTGAGAGAGAATTTAAACCTGAAAAACATTGCAAAAGAAATCCAAATTTTACATTGCAATTAAAAAAGGAAATGTTAATTTATAACGAACAGATTTTTGAAAGAAAACTTGAGTCTAAAACCCCCTACTCTACAACTTATGACAGCACGAAAACGAGAATAAGTTAAAGATAATAATTAACTAAAGAAAACTTTGTGAAAGTTATATACCTTAAACAGTTAGTTGCAATATGTACAAAGTATTTCAGCAGTGCTTTAAGTGCATAATTAATTAGTTATTAAGAACTTAACTACTTTGAAAAAACAGCGCATAGACAGCGCATAGAAAAGGAACAAGCTTAGCCTTCTTCTGTTCCTAGGTACCCCAAAAGACGCTCAAAGTTACAAAGAAAAGTAAGAGTTAAAACCCGCATAAATGTTAACAGACAAACCAATGCTTAAAAGCTGAAAAGCTAAAAAACGACAGAGAAAAGGTACATAAAGTACAAACATTGAACTTATAAAACCTAGAACCCAAAAACAAGGAAGAGAGCTTACCTCTTGTGTGACAAAAACTTTTCTCCACACAAGAGGAAAACATGGCTGACCCCTTCCGCCACTCCCTTGACGCTGGGGGGCAGTGAGGGTGGGGCTGATGGCCTCCTCATACAGCAAGAAACCAACGCGCGGAGATTTTAACCAGAGAAAAAAATATATAAACTTAAGACTGTGGATCTGTATGATCAGAATGAGCAGAATTAACTCTCCAGAATACATGAGAAATATTATAAAATACACGAGCAGTTTATTTAATAATCTTTGCATGTATTAAATCACCTTAGTGAGCTTCTATAGATTAATCAGAATCTTATTAATTTTAATGTTGGTTTTACTATTTTTAGTATAGCTATCCTAGTGATGAATAACTAGTTTTCTTTTTTATTTGTTTTTATTTTCTTTTATAAACAGATTTTTAAGCTTTTTTTGTGATTTTGTTTATATTATTTAATTTTTTGTTTTAATAGGACCGTCATATCCATAGCACTAAGGTTCCTTTAGGTAGTTAATAGGCATCCTCTAGCCAACTTCCTTACGGCTTTGATTGGTCAGAATCATATTATTAACTGTGTAGAAAATTAAAGCAGATCTGCCAACCTTACTCTATTATTCAGAATAATTTTTCTTAAAGTTCTTTTGATGAAAGAAGAAGGAATTTCGTTCTCTAGAAAACTTTCTAGCACCCTTCGTTTTAAATTCTAAAATTTTTTCCTTAGTCTTCAGTTTTGCTCTTAAGTATATATATATATATATATATATATTCTATAAAGAAGATACCTAAGCAAAAAAATACATATATAATTTTGACTCACACCTAGTACAACATAGAAAAGGTTATGTATCTACCTGTGTGATCAAAAGAAAAAAAGGTAAAAAATAAAATAAAACAACTGAATGTAGAAGGTGTCGAGAATACTGAGCCTTGGCTTTATCAAGGACCAGCAAAAACTCTGCATTTTCTCACTTCCACAAAGACCTAGTTGGAAATGGGTTTCTGCAAGGCCATAGATGCAAGTAACATTCCCACCTAAAATAGTTTAAAAAATATATATATAAGTCATGTCCTCCTTAGAGTTGCATGACCTAGCACTAGTTAACATTTTCGCTTGCATCCATTAACCTTCCTGGCCCGACCCATACTCTTCATCTGTTACTATTAAACAGAGAGAAGAAGATTAAAGAGAACTCAAGCTGTGAGAGTGACATAATAATTAGAAATGATTTTCAGCCATAACGAAATTCCAAGTTCGTTTGAGAGAGAATTTAAACCTGAAAAACAATGCAAAAGAAATCCAAATTTTACATTGCAATTAAAAAGGAAATGTTAATTTATAACGAACAGATTTTTGAAAGAAAACTTGAGTCTAAAACCCCCTACTCTACAACTTATGACAACACAAAAACGAGAATAAGTTAAAGATAATAATTAACTAAAGAAAACTTTGTGAAAGTTATATACCTTAAACAGTTAGTTGCAATATGTACAAAGTATTTCAGCAGTGCTTTAAGTGCATAATTAATTAGTATTAAGAACTTAACTACTTTGAAAAAACAGCGCATAGACAGCGCATAGAAAAGGAACAAGCTAAGCCATCTTCTGTTCCTGGGTACCCCAAAAGACGCTCAAAGTTACAAAGAAAAGAAAGAGTTAAAACCCGCAAAAATGTTAACAGACAAATCAATGCCTAAAAGTTGAAAAGCTAAAAAACGACAGAGAAAAGGTACATGAAGTACAAACATTGAACTTATAAAACCTAGAACCCAAAAACAAGGAAGAGAGCTTACCTCTTGTGTTACAAAAACTTTTCTCCTCACAAGAGAAGAACATGGCTGACCTCTTCTGCCACTCCCTAGACGCTGGGGGGCAGTGAGGGTGGGGCTGATGGCCTCCTCATACAGCAAGAAAACAACGCGCGGAGATTTTAACCAGAGAAAAAAAAATATATAAACATAAGACTGTGGATCTGTATGATCAGAAAGAGCAGAATTAACTCTCCAGAATACATGAGAAATATTATAAAATACACGAGCAGTTTATTTAATAATCTTTGCATGTATTAAATCACCTTAGTGAGCTTCTATAGATTAATCAGAATCTTATTAATTTTAATGTTGGTTTTACTATTTTTAGTATAGCTATCCTAGTGATGAATAACTAGTTTTCTTTTTTATTTGTTTTTATTTTCTTTTATAAACGGATTATTAAGCTTTTTTTGTGATTTTGTTTATATTATTTAATTTTTTGTTTTAATAGGACCGTCATATCCATAGCACTAAGGTTCCTTTAGGTAGTTAATAGGCATCCTCTAGCCAACTTCCTTACGGCTTTGATTGGTCAGAATCATATTATTAACTGTGTAGAAAATTAAAGCAGATCTGCCAACCTTACTCTATTATTCAGAATAATTTTTCTTAAAGTTCTTTTGATGAAAGAAGAAGGAATTTCGTTCTCTAGAAAACTTTCTAATAGTATATTAATGTTGTAATTGAAGTCCAAATTGTTGCTGCAAATTCTTGAAATTCTTAGGACCTGAGAAATTAGTACATTCTCAATTACTTTGGTTGAAATGTTATTATTCCAGTGTAGATATTTAATTACTTTGAAAGGAAAATTAACTCTTTTATCATAGAGGCTAATAGATGGGTTACCTCTGTTGAGCTTAATGCTTAAGTCTAGGAACTCAAGTTCCTGATTACTGTGGTTGGTTTTACATAAGTTAAGAGAGCTAGGATAGATATTATCAAAATCACTCTCTATAACTTCTGAATTATTGATACACAGCAGATCATCAATATATCTAAAAGTGTAAAGGTAGTTATCTGAGCAGGTGGGGTGATTTTTAATGAATTTATATTCCTTAAAGAACAGGAATAGATTAGCGATATGCGTGGACGTTGATGTTCCCATTGGAATACCGTTCACTTGCTTATAGAGAGTATTATTATATAAGATATGGTTATTTATTATGCAGCAATTGAGATAAGAGTTCCAAGTTCCTACATCAACAAATTGGTTAAGTTTAAATTCTGCATACAGCTCTTTAAAGGTAGTGATTATATCTGATAGAGGCAGATTAGTATACAGGTTTTCAAAATCATAACTATTAATATCTAGGGGACAAACTTTGAGTATAGTAGAAATTACTTCTGCATTATTATTAATTATCCAAAAATCTCTGTACATCAAGTTAGAACAGTTTCTAATGTGTTTCAAAACCTTCTTTAAGACATCTTCAAAAGCAAGATCTATTTTCTTTTTATGACTCCTTACTCCACTAGCTATGAACCTGAACTTCACAGGATCCTTATGAAACTTAACCGTTGCAAAAAGAAATGGAAATTCAGGCTCATATCTTCTAGATTGTGGAATTTTAAGTTTCTTGAAGAATGCCTTAAACCGATTTTCTAACTGCTTGGTAGAATAACTTACGGGCTCGTATGTTACTCTATTATTGAGTTCCATAGTTAACAATTCAAAATAGAACTTCTTACAGATAATTGCAAAATTATTGCTAGCTTTATCCGTAGTGGTAAAAATAAATTGGTCTTGCAGTTTGGAGAGTGACCTTTTAGCTTCTCCAGAGAAAAAGAGATTTCTGTCGAAACAAAAGTCCAGACCTGCCAACTCACCGGTGAAGCTATTGATTATATTATATTTCCATTCTGCGAAGGCCTCAATAGGCTGATTGTACGTTAAACTGGTTTTTACGATGTATTTATTTACATCTTGAGTGAAGCTCTCAAGAATCCTTTCTTTGGAAATTGTGAAGGAAGGTCTGAATTTAGAGCCATACTCTAATAAATTCCTAAGCTTTTCATTTTCTACAAAACTCAAGTTTCCGGTGATAATATGGTTGTAATTCTTATCATAGTGAACTGTTTCTTTATGTTCATCACAAGAACAAGTAGTAATTACAGGAATGTAGCTCGAAGAGTTAAGTTTGTAGTTTTTAACTATTGACCCTAAGGTCTTAACATATTTAAAACTTACAATAGACTGGTGCCTGTGGATGGGAAAAAAAAAAAAATTGCATTATTGTAGAACAGCTTCCTTACATTGAGATTATCGTAGGCTTTATTTAGGAACCTGATGGTAACAAAATTACTGGAAAATTCTTTAAGAGAAATTTTATCTTTAAGAATATGTTTAAGAATGTCCAGAACCAAAGCAAAAACATGCTTATCAACATGGTCAGCAGTTTCATTCCAGAATTTGAAAAAAACATTTAAGGACAGAGTGCTTGAAGGACTTGAGAATTTTGTAAGTATTTTTAACAAAATTAGTGCCAGTTTTAAAGCCTTCCAGAGTTTTTAGCAAGTTAGCAAAATCAACTTTGCTTGATGTGCGAAATAACCTCTGTCCTCTATTACCTCTAGAGCAGCTCTTATTATTAACAAGAAAGAAGAGTTCACGAATTGAAAATTTATGCTGATTATGCTTATTGTCAGATAGAGTGGAATTAAGGCCATAGGGATAAAGAGACTGATGCTGCAAAATATCAAGGGATTCAGTTTCTAGCCGAGCATAGAGGTCAGGGATAATATGCAGTACCTCTATTTTCACTTTGTCAAAACCATGAGTATGGAAATGCTCTAATTCAAAGGTAGAGTACTGGTTGGCGTTTGTGGAGGGGTTCACTCCTGAATTAGAGAACTTGTTTACTAGAGACCTGTGACCATTAATCCTAAGATGAAGAGGATTTTTACTTTGGCCAATATAGCTAAGGTTGCAGACAGTACAGGTGAGCTTATAGATGGTATTGTAGGCTTTGCAAAACTTGTTGGAGCAATTATCCTCAACATAAGAATAGAGGTTAGGATCTGCAGATTTACATGTCAAACAACGTTTGTCATTTCATAACTTTAGATTACCTTTGCCAGCGAGTTCATACACTATGGGAAAGGGTGCTAGCCTAACCGAGCGGGAGGACTTAAAATATCTGAGCTGACCTCCAATCCTTTCATCGTCCTTAGAACTCCACTTGGGCCAAAACATACAAATTCTGAGCATACCAACTAGGAAAAACTTTTTAGAAATAAGCAGTCCAAGAAAAGACCAAACTCAAGTATAAACTACACTCCAAAAAGCTGCATCCAAAACATACTAAAAAGAAAAATTAGAAAATGAAAAAAAAAAAAAAAAAAAAAAAAACCCTAAGTAAAAAAATAGTAATAAAAAAATATAAAAAAAAAAAAAAAAAGAAAAAAAAATATAATAAAACATTTCAACTAGAATTTGCGCATGAGCTGCTAAATAATAAATTGAAATTAGTTACTAAAGAGCAAAACTGAAGACTAAGGAAAAAATTTTAGAATTTAAAACGAAGGGTGCAAAATAACCTGAAAATCAAAACGCGCACAACGCAGCAGTTTTGAAAATTCAGAATTCACATTCTATAAAGAAGATACCTATGCAAAAAAATACATATATAATTTTGACTCACACCTAGTACAACATAGAAAAGGTTATGTATCTACCTGTGTGATGAAAAGGAAAAAAGGTAAAAAATAAAATAAAACAACTGAATGTAGAAGGTGTCGAGAATACTGAGCCTTGGCTTTATCAAGGACCAGCAAAAACTCTGCATTTTCTCACTTCCACAAAGACCTAGTTGGAAATGGGTTTCTGCAAGGCCATAGATGCAAGTAACATTCCCACCTAAAATAGTTTAAAAAATATATATATAAGTCATGTCCTCCTTAGAGTTGCATGACCTAGCACTAGTTAACATTTTCGCTTGCATCCATTAACCTTCCTGGCCCGACCCATACTCTTCATCTGTTACTATTAAACAGAGAGAAGAAGATTAAAGAGAACTCAAGCTGTGAGAGTGACATAATAATTAGAAATGATTTTCAGCCATAACGAAATTCCAAGTTCGTTTGAGAGAGAATTTAAACCTGAAAAACAATGCAAAAGAAATCCAAATTTTACATTGCAATTAAAAAAGGAAATGTTAATTTATAACGAACAGATTTTTGAAAGAAAACTTGAGTCTAAAACCCCCTACTCTACAACTTATGACAACACAAAAACGAGAATAAGTTAAAGATAATAATTAACTAAAGAAAACTTTGTGAAAGTTATATACCTTAAACAGTTAGTTGCAATATGTACAAAGTATTTCAGCAGTGCTTTAAGTGCATAATTAATTAGTATTAAGAACTTAACTACTTTGAAAAAACAGCGCATAGACAGCGCATAGAAAAGGAACAAGCTAAGCCATCTTCTGTTCCTAGGTACCCCAAAAGACGCTCAAAGTTACAAAGAAAAGAAAGAGTTAAAACCCGCAAGAATGTTAACAGACAAATCAATGCCTAAAAGTTGAAAAGCTAAAAAACGACAGAGAAAAGGTACATGAAGTACAAACATTGAACTTATAAAACCTAGAACCCAAAAACAAGGAAGAGAGCTTACCTCTTGGGTTACAAAAACTTTTTCCTCACAAGAGAAGAACATGGCTGACCTCTTCTGCCACTCCCTAGACGCTGGGGGGCAGTGAGGGTGGGGCTGATGGCCTCCTCATACAGCAAGAAAACAACGCGCGGAGATTTTAACCAGAGAAAAAAAATATATAAACATAAGACTGTGGATCTGTATGATCAGAAAGAGCAGAATTAACTCTCCAGAATACATGAGAAATATTATAAAATACACGAGCAGTTTATTTAATAATCTTTGCATGTATTAAATCACCTTAGTGAGCTTCTATAGATTAATCAGAATCTTATTAATTTTAATGTTGGTTTTACTATTTTTAGTATAGCTATCCTAGTGATGAATAACTAGTTTTCTTTTTTTATTTGTTTTTATTTTCTTTTATAAACGGATTATTAAGCTTTTTTTGTGATTTTGTTTATATTATTTAATTTTTTGTTTTAATAGGACCGTCATATCCATAGCACTAAGGTTCCTTTAGGTAGTTAATAGGCATCCTCTAGCCAACTTCCTTACGGCTTTGATTGGTCAGAATCATATTATTAACTGTGTAGAAAATTAAAGCAGATCTGCCAACCTTACTCTATTATTCAGAATAATTTTTCTTAAAGTTCTTTTGATGAAAGAAGAAGGAATTTCGTTCTCTAGAAAACTTTCTAATAGTATATTAATGTTGTAATTGAAGTCCAAATTGTTGCTGCAAATTCTTGAAATTCTTAGGACCTGAGAAATTAGTACATTCTCAATTACTTTGGTTGAAATGTTATTATTCCAGTGTAGATATTTAATTACTTTGAAAGGAAAATTAACTCTTTTATCATAGAGGCTAATAGATGGGTTACCTCTGTTGAGCTTAATGCTTAAGTCTAGGAACTCAAGTTCCTGATTACTGTGGTTGGTTTTACATAAGTTAAGAGAGCTAGGATAGATATTATCAAAATCACTCTCTATAACTTCTGAATTATTGATACACAGCAGATCATCAATATATCTAAAAGTGTAAAGGTAGTTATCTGAGCAGGTGGGGTGATTTTTAATGAATTTATATTCCTTAAAGAACAGGAATAGATTAGCGATATGCGTGGACGTTGATGTTCCCATTGGAATACCGTTCACTTGCTTATAGAGAGTATTATTATATAAGATATGGTTATTTATTATGCAGCAATTGAGATAAGAGTTCCAAGTTCCTACATCAACAAATTGGTTAAGTTTAAATTCTGCATACAGCTCTTTAAAGGTAGTGATTATATCTGATAGAGGCAGATTAGTATACAGGTTTTCAAAATCATAACTATTAATATCTAGGGGACAAACTTTGAGTATAGTAGAAATTACTTCTGCATTATTATTAATTATCCAAAAATCTCTGTACATCAAGTTAGAACAGTTTCTAATGTGTTTCAAAACCTTCTTTAAGACATCTTCAAAAGCAAGATCTATTTTCTTTTTATGACTCCTTACTCCACTAGCTATGAACCTGAACTTCACAGGATCCTTATGAAACTTAACCGTTGCAAAAAGAAATGGAAATTCAGGCTCATATCTTCTAGATTGTGGAATTTTAAGTTTCTTGAAGAATGCCTTAAACCGATTTTCTAACTGCTTGGTAGAATAACTTACGGGCTCGTATGTTACTCTATTATTGAGTTCCATAGTTAACAATTCAAAATAGAACTTCTTACAGATAATTGCAAAATTATTGCTAGCTTTATCCGTAGTGGTAAAAATAAATTGGTCTTGCAGTTTGGAGAGTGACCTTTTAGCTTCTCCAGAGAAAAAGAGATTTCTGTCGAAACAAAAGTCCAGACCTGCCAACTCACCGGTGAAGCTATTGATTATATTATATTTCCATTCTGCGAAGGCCTCAATAGGCTGATTGTACGTTAAACTGGTTTTTACGATGTATTTATTTACATCTTGAGTGAAGCTCTCAAGAATCCTTTCTTTGGAAATTGTGAAGGAAGGTCTGAATTTAGAGCCATACTCTAATAAATTCCTAAGCTTTTCATTTTCTACAAAACTCAAGTTTCCGGTGATAATATGGTTGTAATTCTTATCATAGTGAACTGTTTCTTTATGTTCATCACAAGAACAAGTAGTAATTACAGGAATGTAGCTCGAAGAGTTAAGTTTGTAGTTTTTAACTATTGACCCTAAGGTCTTAACATATTTAAAACTTACAATAGACTGGTGCCTGTGGATGGGAAAAAAAAAAAAATTGCATTATTGTAGAACAGCTTCCTTACATTGAGATTATCGTAGGCTTTATTTAGGAACCTGATGGTAACAAAATTACTGGAAAATTCTTTAAGAGAAATTTTATCTTTAAGAATATGTTTAAGAATGTCCAGAACCAAAGCAAAAACATGCTTATCAACATGGTCAGCAGTTTCATTCCAGAATTTGAAAAAAACATTTAAGGACAGAGTGCTTGAAGGACTTGAGAATTTTGTAAGTATTTTTAACAAAATTAGTGCCAGTTTTAAAGCCTTCCAGAGTTTTTAGCAAGTTAGCAAAATCAACTTTGCTTGATGTGCGAAATAACCTCTGTCCTCTATTACCTCTAGAGCAGCTCTTATTATTAACAAGAAAGAAGAGTTCCACGAATTGAAAATTTATGCTGATTATGCTTATTGTCAGATAGAGTGGAATTAAGGCCATAGGGATAAAGAGACTGATGCTGCAAAATATCAAGGGATTCAGTTTCTAGCCGAGCATAGAGGTCAGGGATAATATGCAGTACCTCTATTTTCACTTTGTCAAAACCATGAGTATGGAAATGCTCTAATTCAAAGGTAGAGTACTGGTTGGCGTTTGTGGAGGGGTTCACTCCTGAATTAGAGAACTTGTTTACTAGAGACCTGTGACCATTAATCCTAAGATGAAGAGGATTTTTACTTTGGCCAATATAGCTAAGGTTGCAGACAGTACAGGTGAGCTTATAGATGGTATTGTAGGCTTTGCAAAACTTGTTGGAGCAATTATCCTCAACATAAGAATAGAGGTTAGGATCTGCAGATTTACATGTCAAACAACGTTTGTCATTTCATAACTTTAGATTACCTTTGCCAGCGAGTTCATACACTATGGGAAAGGGTGCTAGCCTAACCGAGCGGGAGGACTTAAAATATCTGAGCTGACCTCCAATCCTTTCATCGTCCTTAGAACTCCACTTGGGCCAAAACATACAAATTCTGAGCATACCAACTAGGAAAAACTTTTTAGAAATAAGCAGTCCAAGAAAAGACCAAACTCAAGTATAAACTACACTCCAAAAAGCTGCATCCAAAACATACTAAAAAGAAAAATTAGAAAATGAAAAAAAAAAAAAAAAAAAAAAAACCCTAAGTAAAAAAATAGTAATAAAAAAATATAAAAAAAAAAAAAAAAAAAAAAAAGAAAAAAAAATATAATAAAACATTTCAACTAGAATTTGCGCATGAGCTGCTAAATAATAAATTGAAATTAGTTACTAAAGAGCAAAACTGAAGACTAAGGAAAAAATTTTAGAATTTAAAACGAAGGGTGCAAAATAACCTGAAAATCAAAACGCGCAACGCAGCAGTTTTGAAAATTCAGAATTCACATTCTATAAAGAAGATACCTAAGCAAAAAAATACATATATAATTTTGACTCACACCTAGTACAACATAGAAAAGGTTATGTATCTACCTGTGTGATCAAAAGGAAAAAAGGTAAAAAATAAAATAAAACAACTGAATGTAGAAGGTGTCGAGAATACTGAGCCTTGGCTTTATCAAGGACCAGCAAAAACTCTGCATTTTCTCACTTCCACAAAGACCTAGTTGGAAATGGGTTTCTGCAAGGCCATAGATGCAAGTAACATTCCCACCTAAAATAGTTTAAAAAATATATATATAAGTCATGTCCTCCTTAGAGTTGCATGACCTAGCACTAGTTAACATTTTCGCTTGCATCCATTAACCTTCCTGGCCCGACCCATACTCTTCATCTGTTACTATTAAACAGAGAGAAGAAGATTAAAGAGAACTCAAGCTGTGAGAGTGACATAATAATTAGAAATGATTTTCAGCCATAACGAAATTCCAAGTTCGTTTGAGAGAGAATTTAAACCTGAAAAACAATGCAAAAGAAATCCAAATTTTACATTGCAATTAAAAAAGGAAATGTTAATTTATAACGAACAGATTTTTGAAAGAAAACTTGAGTCTAAAACCCCTACTCTACAACTTATGACAACACAAAAACGAGAATAAGTTAAAGATAATAATTAACTAAAGAAAACTTTGTGAAAGTTATATACCTTAAACAGTTAGTTGCAATATGTACAAAGTATTTCAGCAGTGCTTTAAGTGCATAATTAATTAGTATTAAGAACTTAACTACTTTGAAAAAACAGCGCATAGACAGCGCATAGAAAAGGAACAAGCTAAGCCATCTTCTGTTCCTAGGTACCCCAAAAGACGCTCAAAGTTACAAAGAAAAGAAAGAGTTAAAACCCGCAAGAATGTTAACAGACAAATCAATGCCTAAAAGTTGAAAAGCTAAAAACGACAGAGAAAAGGTACATGAAGTACAAACATTGAACTTATAAAACCTAGAACCCAAAAACAAGGAAGAGAGCTTACCTCTTGGGTTACAAAAACTTTTCTCCTCACAAGAGAAGAACATGGCTGACCTCTTCTGCCACTCCCTAGACGCTGGGGGCAGTGAGGGTGGGGCTGATGGCCTCCTCATACAGCAAGAAAACAACGCGCGGAGATTTTAACCAGAGAAAAAAATATATAAACATAAGACTGTGGATCTGTATGATCAGAAAGAGCAGAATTAACTCTCCAGAATACATGAGAAATATTATAAAATACACGAGCAGTTTATTTAATAATCTTTGCATGTATTAAATCACCTTAGTGAGCTTCTATAGATTAATCAGAATCTTATTAATTTTAATGTTGGTTTTACTATTTTTAGTATAGCTATCCTAGTGATGAATAACTAGTTTTCTTTTTTATTTGTTTTTATTTTCTTTTATAAACGGATTATTAAGCTTTTTTGTGATTTTGTTTATATTATTTAATTTTTTGTTTTAATAGGACCGTCATATCCATAGCACTAAGGTTCCTTTAGGTAGTTAATAGGCATCCTCTAGCCAACTTCCTTACGGCTTTGATTGGTCAGAATCATATTATTAACTGTGTAGAAAATTAAAGCAGATCTGCCAACCTTACTCTATTATTCAGAATAATTTTTCTTAAAGTTCTTTTGATGAAAGAAGAAGGAATTTCGTTCTCTAGAAAACTTTCTAATAGTATATTAATGTTGTAATTGAAGTCCAAATTGTTGCTGCAAATTCTTGAAATTCTTAGGACCTGAGAAATTAGTACATTCTCAATTACTTTGGTTGAAATGTTATTATTCCAGTGTAGATATTTAATTACTTTGAAAGGAAAATTAACTCTTTTATCATAGAGGCTAATAGATGGGTTACCTCTGTTGAGCTTAATGCTTAAGTCTAGGAACTCAAGTTCCTGATTACTGTGGTTGGTTTTACATAAGTTAAGAGAGCTAGGATAGATATTATCAAAATCACTCTCTATAACTTCTGAATTATTGATACACAGCAGATCATCAATATATCTAAAAGTGTAAAGGTAGTTATCTGAGCAGGTGGGGTGATTTTTAATGAATTTATATTCCTTAAAGAACAGGAATAGATTAGCGATATGCGTGGACGTTGATGTTCCCATTGGAATACCGTTCACTTGCTTATAGAGAGTATTATTATATAAGATATGGTTATTTATTATGCAGCAATTGAGATAAGAGTTCCAAGTTCCTACATCAACAAATTGGTTAAGTTTAAATTCTGCATACAGCTCTTTAAAGGTAGTGATTATATCTGATAGAGGCAGATTAGTATACAGGTTTTCAAAATCATAACTATTAATATCTAGGGGACAAACTTTGAGTATAGTAGAAATTACTTCTGCATTATTATTAATTATCCAAAAATCTCTGTACATCAAGTTAGAACAGTTTCTAATGTGTTTCAAAACCTTCTTTAAGACATCTTCAAAAGCAAGATCTATTTTCTTTTTATGACTCCTTACTCCACTAGCTATGAACCTGAACTTCACAGGATCCTTATGAAACTTAACCGTTGCAAAAAGAAATGGAAATTCAGGCTCATATCTTCTAGATTGTGGAATTTTAAGTTTCTTGAAGAATGCCTTAAACCGATTTTTCTAACTGCTTGGTAGAATAACTTACGGGCTCGTATGTTACTCTATTATTGAGTTCCATAGTTAACAATTCAAAATAGAACTTCTTACAGATAATTGCAAAATTATTGCTAGCTTTATCCGTAGTGGTAAAAATAAATTGGTCTTGCAGTTTGGAGAGTGACCTTTTAGCTTCTCCAGAGAAAAAGAGATTTCTGTCGAAACAAAAGTCCAGACCTGCCAACTCACCGGTGAAGCTATTGATTATATTATATTTCCATTCTGCGAAGGCCTCAATAGGCTGATTGTACGTTAAACTGGTTTTTACGATGTATTTATTTACATCTTGAGTGAAGCTCTCAAGAATCCTTTCTTTGGAAATTGTGAAGGAAGGTCTGAATTTAGAGCCATACTCTAATAAATTCCTAAGCTTTTCATTTTCTACAAAACTCAAGTTTCCGGTGATAATATGGTTGTAATTCTTATCATAGTGAACTGTTTCTTTATGTTCATCACAAGAACAAGTAGTAATTACAGGAATGTAGCTCGAAGAGTTAAGTTTGTAGTTTTTAACTATTGACCCTAAGGTCTTAACATATTTAAAACTTACAATAGACTGGTGCCTGTGGATGGGAAAAAAATTGCATTATTGTAGAACAGCTTCCTTACATTGAGATTATCGTAGGCTTTATTTAGGAACCTGATGGTAACAAAATTACTGGAAAATTCTTTAAGAGAAATTTTATCTTTAAGAATATGTTTAAGAATGTCCAGAACCAAAGCAAAAACATGCTTATCAACATGGTCAGCAGTTTCATTCCAGAATTTGCAAAAACATTTAAGGACAGAGTGCTTGAAGGACTTGAGAATTTTGTAAGTATTTTTAACAAAATTAGTGCCAGTTTTAAAGCCTTCCAGAGTTTTTAGCAAGTTAGCAAAATCAACTTTGCTTGATGTGCGAAATAACCTCTGTCCTCTATTACCTCTAGAGCAGCTCTTATTATTAACAAGAAAGAAGAGTTCACGAATTGAAAATTTATGCTGATTATGCTTATTGTCAGATAGAGTGGAATTAAGGCCATAGGGATAAAGAGACTGATGCTGCAAAATATCAAGGGATTCAGTTTCTAGCCGAGCATAGAGGTCAGGGATAATATGCAGTACCTCTATTTTCACTTTGTCAAAACCATGAGTATGGAAATGCTCTAATTCAAAGGTAGAGTACTGGTTGGCGTTTGTGGAGGGTTCACTCCTGAATTAGAGAACTTGTTTACTAGAGACCTGTGACCATTAATCCTAAGATGAAGAGGATTTTTACTTTGGCCAATATAGCTAAGGTTGCAGACAGTACAGGTGAGCTTATAGATGGTATTGTAGGCTTTGCAAAACTTGTTGGAGCAATTATCCTCAACATAAGAATAGAGGTTAGGATCTGCAGATTTACATGTCAAACAACGTTTGTCATTTCATAACTTTAGATTACCTTTGCCAGCGAGTTCATACACTATGGGAAAGGGTGCTAGCCTAACCGAGCGGGAGGACTTAAAATATCTGAGCTGACCTCCAATCCTTTCATCGTCCTTAGAACTCCACTTGGGCCAAAACATACAAATTCTGAGCATACCAACTAGGAAAAACTTTTTAGAAATAAGCAGTCCAAGAAAAAGACCAAACTCGAGTATAAACTACACTCCAAAAAGCTGCATCCAAAACATACTAAAAAGAAAAATTAGAAAATGAAATGAAAAAAAAAAAAAAAAAAACAGCCCTAAGTAGAAAAATAGTAATAAAAAAATATAAAAAAAAAAAAAAAAAAAAAAGAAAAAAAATATAATAAAACATTTCAACTAGAATTTGCGCATGAGCTGCTAAATAATAAATTGAAATTAGTTACTAAAGAGCAAAACTGAAGACTAAGGAAAAAATTTTAGAATTTAAAACGAAAGGTGCAAAAATAACCTGAAAATCAAAACGCGCAACGCAGCAGTTTTGAAAATTCAGAATTCACATTCTATAAAGAAGATACCTATGCAAAAAAATACATATATAATTTTGACTCACACCTAGTACAACATAGAAAAGGTTATGTATCTACCTGTGTGATGAAAAGGAAAAAAAGGTAAAAAATAAAATAAAACAACTGAATGTAGAAGGTGTCGAGAATACTGAGCCTTGGCTTTATCAAGGACCAGCAAAAACTCTGCATTTTCTCACTTCCACAAAGACCTAGTTGGAAATGGGTTTCTGCAAGGCCATAGATGCAAGTAACATTCCCACCTAAAATAGTTTAAAAAATATATATATAAGTCATGTCCTCCTTAGAGTTGCATGACCTAGCACTAGTTAACATTTTCGCTTGCATCCATTAACCTTCCTGGCCCGACCCATACTCTTCATCTGTTACTATTAAACAGAGAGAAGAAGATTAAAGAGAACTCAAGCTGTGAGAGTGACATAATAATTAGAAATGATTTTCAGCCATAACGAAATTCCAAGTTCGTTTGAGAGAGAATTTAAACCTGAAAAACAATGCAAAAGAAATCCAAATTTTACATTGCAATTAAAAAAGGAAATGTTAATTTATAACGAACAGATTTTTGAAAGAAAACTTGAGTCTAAAACCCCCTACTCTACAACTTATGACAACACAAAAACGAGAATAAGTTAAAGATAATAATTAACTAAAGAAAACTTTGTGAAAGTTATATACCTTAAACAGTTAGTTGCAATATGTACAAAGTATTTCAGCAGTGCTTTAAGTGCATAATTAATTAGTATTAAGAACTTAACTACTTTGAAAAAACAGCGCATAGAAAAGGAACAAGCTAAGCCATCTTCTGTTCCTGGGTACCCCAAAAGACGCTCAAAGTTACAAAGAAAAGAAAGAGTTAAAACCCGCAAAAATGTTAACAGACAAATCAATGCCTAAAAGTTGAAAAGCTAAAAAACGACAGAGAAAAGGTACATGAAGTACAAACATTGAACTTATAAAACCTAGAACCCAAAAACAAGGAAGAGAGCTTACCTCTTGTGTTACAAAAACTTTTCTCCTCACAAGAGAAGAACATGGCTGACCTCTTCTGCCACTCCCTAGACGCTGGGGGGCAGTGAGGGTGGGGCTGATGGCCTCCTCATACAGCAAGAAAACAACGCGCGGAGATTTTAACCAGAGAAAAAAAATATATAAACATAAGACTGTGGATCTGTATGATCAGAAAGAGCAGAATTAACTCTCCAGAATACATGAGAAATATTATAAAATACACGAGCAGTTTATTTAATAATCTTTGCATGTATTAAATCACCTTAGTGAGCTTCTATAGATTAATCAGAATCTTATTAATTTTAATGTTGGTTTTACTATTTTTAGTATAGCTATCCTAGTGATGAATAACTAGTTTTCTTTTTTATTTGTTTTTATTTTCTTTTATAAACGGATTATTAAGCTTTTTTTGTGATTTTGTTTATATTATTTAATTTTTTGTTTTAATAGGACCGTCATATCCATAGCACTAAGGTTCCTTTAGGTAGTTAATAGGCATCCTCTAGCCAACTTCCTTACGGCTTTGATTGGTCAGAATCATATTATTAACTGTGTAGAAAATTAAAGCAGATCTGCCAACCTTACTCTATTATTCAGAATAATTTTTCTTAAAGTTCTTTTGATGAAAGAAGAAGGAATTTCGTTCTCTAGAAAACTTTCTAATAGTATATTAATGTTGTAATTGAAGTCCAAAATTTTCAGTCAAACAGTCGAAAAAAATATTTCTTAGTAAATAATGTTTTTGCAAGCAGTTTTTCTAGCAGTAAACATTAAAACACATGCTAGTCAACAAGCCAGTGTGGCTTGTAATAGACGAGCATTCACACCGCTTGTACTTCCCCGCGCCCTCAGAGCTTGCAGCTGTAACATTAATTACTCTGAAATTTTTTTTTTATAGTATCATTTACGGAAACAAATAACTATCCTCCCAGAGATATAATTCAAAACACCTAGTTTATCATAAATTAAAAAAAAATGATGAACCAATGGTAGTTTAAACTGTAAGAAGTAATTCCTAACAAAGTCTTACAGCTGACCACACACATTGTGGGATAAATTATAGCAACGCACCATGTAAATTATTATAACAGTCTTTAAATAAAGTAGTGTCAATTTCACTTTTTTGTATTTTTATTTATATAAAAATAAACCCTACATAATTATGAATATTGATTCACAATTTTTGTTCTCACAAGACTAATATTAATGATAAAAATATTTTTAGTAAATTCTACATGTTTGCTGAGATGCTTTTCGTGTATAATATACTGTATTGCACCGAATATAGGCTGTTCCCATTACATTTTGATTGTTACAAATAAGAATGAGATTAAGATGTTACGTACTGCCGATCACAAATCAGCACAACGCTTGAGCTTTATTGTACAAAATAACGATAATTTGGTTTCTAAAATCTCATCCTAAACTTTGAAACCGAACCGTGTAATAATTTCGTTCTATAACGGAAAATATATTTTGTTTCTGAAAATGTTTAGTATTATTAAGGTAGTTTGGAGGTCCTGTGCACATGCACCGCGTGCACGTGCAGAAATCAGGCCTTGGTTGCTATGACGAAAAGCTTAAAAATCATTTAGACAGTTCGTCCGTGTTTTCAGGGATGTCAAATCGTACGCAAAATGCTTTGATTGAATCAATAGGAGAGGTAATGATCGCAGAAATAAAAAAAGAAATTGAAAAAGCTCCTTCCGTTTTAATTTGGATGAAAGAACTGATGTGAGTTGCAGTCTCAGCTGTCTACAGTGTTTGGCTATGATACTAATGTAATGACGGGACTCCCGAAGAGACATTCATTGGTTTTATTGATGTGAGTGCTGATCGTTCAGCTAATTCTTTGGAAGAGCACGCCCAAAGCATTTTAGAAAGTTTTGAGTGCTCCAAAAAGTTAATAGCTCAGACATACGATGGAGCTACCGTGATGGCTGGAGAACATTCGGGACTTCAAGCTCGTGTAAACGAAAAACAACAGGAAGCTATTTTTGTGCGTTGCTATGCTCACAGGTTAAATCTGGTCCTCTCACAAGCACTTAACAGTATAAAAGAATCCATAATTTTCTTCGCAACACTGAGTGGACGAGCTTCTTTCTTTTCAAAGTCGACGAAAAGATTTCATGCATTGGATGCGGAAGTGAAAAGAAGATTACCGAATGCAACTCCTGCTCAATGAAATTTTCAAAGTCGCTCGGTAGGAACTGTGTATGAGCATCTAGAAAGTACAAGAGCATTGTTCACAAATATTCTTGAAAATCCTGAACACTAGGATTCTGATACTATTGTTACAGCTAATGGGTTTTCAAAGTGCTTGGGTGAATTCGATTTCCGCTTCTTGCTGTGTTTCTTCTCTGATATCTTTCCTTTGAGCCATACGTTATTTGAAATACTACAGAAAAAGAAATTGGATATCATGTATTGTATGAAGAAAGTCGCTGAGTTTCCGAAAGCAGTGTCAGGGAAAAGAAATGAGTTCGCCATGTTGTGATCAAAACTAGAAGAAAGCGAAACAGACGAAGCTCTTACAAAACGTAAGCGCGTAGATGCTTACGGAGTTCACAAAACAAATTACCGAAAGCTCTATTGCGAAATATTGGACAATATAATGAGCCACGTGACTTCAAGATTTTTAGACTTGCAGACCATGAAATTTTTAGAATTGCTAAATCCTGACAAACGAGTGGAATTTAAAAATTGTTTTTCAGAGAGTTTCTTTGAAAATTTAAAGAAAAATTATACCAAGTACTTCGATTTTGCTCATCTGCGATCCAAACTAAAAGTGTTGTTTGTATTCAACAGATGTCTCCAGTGGTAAATACCTCACTGAAATTTTGATTTTTTTGAAATCAAATGGGATAGACGAAGCGATGCCGGAACTAGCCCAATTTCTCAAGCTCATAATTACCATTCCAGCAACAAGCCAAAAGATTTTTTCACCCCTAAAGCGCACAAAATCGTATCTCAGAAACGCCAAGGACAGGACAGGCTGTCAAAGTTATCCTTGTTATCTATCGGAAAGCATCACCTAGTTATACTTAAAAAGGAATGTTATTTGTATGATCGCGTTACTAACTCATTTGCCCTAAAAGGAAAAAAGAATGGAACTCATATACAAGTAAGAAAATGATAAAACTTGACATAAGAACTTTTGCTACATTTTCCCTCCTGTGAATATGATGTTTTTACACGTGTATGCATTTTGCCAGCTATCTATTGCACAAAAATATAGGAAATGTATTTCCAGTGTTTTTGTATACTACAAAGGAAATGTAATAAAAATGGGAACTACTTTTAATGAATATGCGATTGAATGATTTGATCTCACAAGATATTTAGCAAAATGTAACATATAAAAGAACTGAACTAAAAGTGTTTTTCTCAAAAAAAAGCTGAATTATAGTTTTCAGTAATCGTGCTCTTAGAAAGATATGTATTTTTTGAAATGTTTGCTAATACACTGCTGGCCACCCAAAATGCAACACCAAGAAGGGAGCATCCGATTGGCCTGAAATTCGCACCATGCGTCGCCCGCGAGAGGACATGCAAACGATTAGCATTGCAGGGCATATGCAAATCATGTGCGCCCGGCACGCCACCGAGAAGTACTATAAGAAGGGTGCACAGAAGGCGGGGTGTAAGTAGTGGAAGTGTTTTGTGCTGCCAGACCTGTACGCGGGAAGCTTCCTGATGCCTCGTTGCAGAATACGGCAGTCATTCCAGCACGTTTCGGAGTTCGACAGAGGACGAATAGTGGCTTATCGCGACAGCGGTTTATCGTACCGAGACATCGGCGCCCGTGTGGGACGACATCCAGCCACAGTGAGGTAAGTATGGATTCGGTGGGTGCAGGAGGGACGGACGGACCGACGTGAGCGATTGCCGCAGCCACGGCGCACCACCGAACGAGAGGACCGGCATGTTGTGCGGCGGGCATTGACGGCTCGCACCACCACATCACGAACGTTAGCGCAGGTATTAGGGTGTGTTGCGCAACAACCTGTGTCAGCACGTACCGTTCGACGTCGTCTGCAGCAGCGGGGACTTGTCGCACGGCGCCCATTGCTCCGATTACCATTGACGTTACACCACTGGCGAGTGCGGCGGCAGCGGGTCTTTGAACGCCGCACCTGGACTACGGAATGGCACGAAATTGTCGTCTCCGACGAATCCCGCTTCTGCCTGCAACACCACGATGGTCGGATCCGCAAGTGGCGGCACCGCGGCGAGAGACTGTATGACGCCTGCATTATGCATCGCCATACCAGTCCGTCGCCTGGCGTTATGGTTTGGGGCGCAATTGGATATGACACCCACACCCCTCTGGTACGCATCTCTGGTACACTCAACAGCCACCGCACCATCTCCGGCGTTTTGGAGCCTGTAGTCCTCCCTTACCTGCAGGACCTGTCAGCGGCCACATTTCAACAGCACAATGCGCGCCCGCACGTGGCACGCATCGTGCAACAATTCTTCACGGCCCACTAGGTGTCACTGCTGCCGTGGCCCGCCTGTTCTCCCGATATGTCGTACATCGAACACGTCTGGTCGCTGATCGGCAGACGAGTGGCCCGGTAAGCACCACCTGCGGCCACGCCTGATGAACTGTGGCAACGTGTGGAACCACCCTGACCGACATAACCCAAGCCCACATCCAAAGCCTCTTTCGTTCGATGCCGCGGCGTGTATCGGCCGTTATTGCCAGCCATGGAGGCCACACGAACTATTGATGTCTACGTGTTCCGCAAGTCGCACGGGCCTGTAACTCAACCGTTTCATCTTTGTATCTGTTGTTATGTATCCAGTAAATCTGGATTTGCTATCTCGTGTCGTTCTTGGTGTTGCATTTCGGGTGGCCAGCTGTGTAGTTAAGATTGGGCCCAATCTACTTCGTTGTCACTGTATACTTTCACCAGAACCATAGGACACCTTCAATTTTCATTTCGTCTTCTAAATAAATAGTTTTTGTTGACCATAATTCTAAATATATTTTTTTCATTTTTGTTGATATGTTCAGTTTTCGTAGCAACTCTGAAAATTGTTGATTAAAAGGTACCTGGTTCAAGAGTAAGTAATTCGCACTCAAAGCTTGTTTTGTTGTACGCGATCTGATTTTTAATCGCCATTTTCCACTTAGAAACCTCTTAAGCCAGGAACTTCAATCAGGTACTCCTAACTAAATATTTTTATTTTTTCGATAAAAACAACATATTCAGTGGTAGGGGATAAACCAAGGATGGCATTAGACTTCGAAAACGAGGTGGGAAATAGGTGGGTAAATATTTTTCTTTTCCTAGGAAAGTTTAGTATTAATTTCTTTGTCACACACATTAAAATAATTTTAAATGCTTTTACAAACGGTTGAACAGGATATTCGGGTCTCCCGTCCCCTCTCACCTACACATAGATAAAAAAGAACTGTAGCAAACTGAGCATACATATAATATTATATTATTATTAAAATCACATTGCTTGCCTATGATTAAATACTACCGCACACCACTGATTGGCACGATGATTGGCAACAAGTCATGTTTTCTGGTGACCATCATAGTGAATCAGTCACGATTCAACTTGATGCACCATGATGTTTGCATATGTGTTTGAAGACATTGTGGTGTATGACACCTTGCAGCGTCATTCCTATTCGATGCAGCTTGGATGACACCTTGCAGCGTCATTCCTATTCAATGCAGCTTGGATGACACCTTGCAGCGTCATTCCTATTCAATGCAGCTTGGATGACACCTTGCAGCGTCATTCCATTTCAAGCATCATGGTTTGGGGCGCCATTGGATTTGATTAGTGATCTCACCTGATACAAATTGAGTGAAACCTCAACAGCCAGCGATACATCAGAGATGTTTTAGAGGCAGAGGTGATACTCTTCCTTCAGAGTTATCCTGGTGCTCTATTCCAGCAGGACAATGCTCGGCCACACATGGTCCAGAATGTCCAAGATCCCTTCCATGCACGGCAGATATCTCTTCTTCCCTGGCCTTCATGCCAATCAAACATGTCTGGAACATGGTAGCTAAGCAACTGGCTCACACCTCCATAGCAGGCTATTCCCCAGGACAATATCAAAAACCTCTTCCATTCAATGCCCCACCGTGTAGAGGCTGTTATTGTTGCTCAGGGTGGCTTCACACGAGACTGAGTTTTGAAAGGAATTTTTCTTTTATAGTCTACAAATCTCCTGTAACATAGGGTAATGTGTGATGTACATTTCATTTGAATAGCGCGATTTTTTTCTTGGTGTTGCAATTTTCACCAACAATAGTGTAGCTAGATATTTATTTGCACTGATTATTGTTTTTGGAGAACAAGAGTGTTATTTCACTAATTTTGAGAAATGGGAAAGGTCCACAATGTAAGCTCATAAACATTTGTGAAGGAGACTAGTGAGTCATACAAATTCAGCTACTTTAGGTATATTACTGTATTTGGCCTCCTTAGTATTACAATATTAGCTTTAGTGAACTGTATTGCTTTTTTAAAACTCATTATTAATGTTTTGTAAAAAAAAAAAAACTAGACTCATACTGGCTTGCATTTGTGTTTAGATGTTGGATAAATGTCTTCAATAGTACATGAATTACTGTTATTATTTGAGGCATGTGTAAAAAATTTGAATGATCATTCCCACTGAGATAACATGCAGTGATACGCTAATTTGTTGGTGATGTATATTTAACCCAGAAGTTTGAGGAGAGGGAAAGTTACCCCATGAGCTAGATGATGCAGACATAAAAAAAATTGGAATAGTGTTGCTAGTAAACAGTTGTGTTAATTCCAAGGTCTCAAACCTAATATCTTGCCCCTGGATGCCAGTGACTTCCACTTTGTTGCTGTTTCAAACAAAAAACCTAATCTGATTTTTTAAGTTCTGGTTTACGTACACTCACGGACAATGAAATTTGCGCACCTAGAAGAAAACATGCTACAACCGCGAAACTTTGCAAATAGCTAGAGAGCGTGCTGGTATGCAAATGATCCACGTTTGGTGTGACTCATGACCGCACACCCTGTGGTGGCCCTGCATGCATGAACCGACAGCCTTATAAACCGGCGTGTAGTCGATGCCCCATCAAAGCAAAAAAGCACCGGCCGACACAAGCAAGAGTACAGAGTGACAAGAATGCTGGGCAGACACCAGAGACATCAATTTACGTAACTTATGGACTTTGTTTGAGAGAGGCCAGATCATCAGGCTGGAAAACCGCAGGGTGGTCGGCACGCTGTATAGCTCGCCACGTGGATCGTTCTGACCATACCGTCCGACTATGTTGGAAGCAGTGGACACGTGACGAAACTGCCACACAGCGCAGCGGCTCTGGACGGACCAGGAGGACCACCGGTAGAGAGGATTGACGAATCGTGCGCCAGGCACAAACAGATCCCACAGGGACCCGGTCCTGTGTGCCCACGAACCATTTCCCAACGCCTCGCGGAAGCGAATCTGCAATCCCGGCACCTCTTACGTGTGCTGCCATTAAAACCGGAACATCGCCGGCTCCGTGTGCAATGGTACCAGGGTAGAGCGACGTGTGGTGTTTAGCGATGAGTGCTGCTTTGTTTTGGGGACAGATGATCATCGTGTCCGGGTGTAGAGGTCCCCGGGTCAACGGCACAATCCTAACCTTGCTATCGAGGGCCACAACTCCCCCACTGCAGGCATTACGATCTGAGGAGCCATTGCCTACGATGGCCGATCAGCTCTAGTAGTGGTATGTGAATCTTTGACTGGCCAGCGGTATGTGGGTGAAATCCTACGGCTCCCATTTCTGGCCGGGACTCCAGGTGCGCTATACCAGCAGATAATGCCCGCCCGCACAAGGCTCGGGTTTTCCAGGACTGCCTACGTCATGCCCAGACACTTCCATGGTCTGCCCGCTCCCCGGACATGTTTCCTATCGAGCATGTTTAGGACCAGTTGAAAAACCGGCTACCGCCGTACCGCACTATGAGGGATTTGGAGCAAACCGTCCAAAACGTGTGGGCCAGTCTGCCGCAGAACAACATCAGGCATCTGTTCGCCCCAAGAGGCGGTGCGACGCGGTATTGAAGATGACCGGATTGCATGCCACAGATCCCTCTGTAATTGTCTTGCAGCTGTTTTTGCCATTATGTGTATCATTCATCTGTATCATAACGTCCAAAAAATTTCAGTTCAATCCGATGCTTCCTTCTTGGTGCGCAAATTTCATTGTCCGCGAGTGTATCTTGCAGACATGGGAATTGAGCAAGGGCGCCCATAAGGTGGGGGGGGGGTCGAGCCCCCCGTCATTGGTATAGCCAAATTTTTGATACATCTAAAACACTAAAATAGAAGAAACCTTTTTTAAAGCATTTTTAAAAATAATAAGATATTAATGATTGATTGTATCAATTATTTTTGTTATATTTTGGTATCTTGTACATTTACTAAAATAATGTTTGACAGCCTTGAAGGATGTAAGGATTTTTCTTAGCCCCCCCCCCCCCCAAGTACTCATATGGGCGCTACTGAAATCCCACCGTAACTATTTTTTTCTTTTTTGTAGTAGGGTTTAACAACCATCATCAGAAACTCTAGGACTATAAGTAGTCACACATCCTAATTTAGGACCACTAGTTGCAGGGAAGGGGTAGCCAGCACCATAAGACAAACACAAAACCAAGGAGGTTAGAATAATACTTCTGGAGATGCCCTGGTCTCTTAACCGTGAAGCCGCAAGGTGTAGGAATTTAGCATTGTTTACATGATACTTATGTAATTTCAACTGTGTGTATTTTGTAATTGTGTGATTTTTGGTTGCAGAAACCGTGTTAATATCAAACCGGAATAAATTATACTTCTTACAAGAGTCAAGTTTTCAATTTTAACGTTATGTTTTGTTTAGAATTCGCACTAACGTTCGTGTATTTCAATTTAAAATAAAAATTGGAAGGAGCCTCAAAATAATTAAGAACTATAAATTCAGCATTTTCTCACACATCGACAGCAAGTTACGATGCGAAATTGTAAACATTTGCGACGAAAGAATGCGATTCGGCCAACACAAAATGCATTGCAATAGCTTTGAAAACCATCAGCTTTCCCACACTTTGACGGCCGTCACTCGTGGTTATAGGCTTCACGCAAAGTGGTACAGCTCAATTAACAAGAGCATCTCCAGATATCTTATACCAACCTCCTTGCACGAAACCCATGTCTCCTCCAAGACTTGTTGGAACCCTGGCACAGATCAGGCAACTAGCCAGAAACCTATGCTTCTGACCTCTTGACCACCTGAGTAGCATCGTAAAATTCAGTCAACGTCATTTCATTTTTTTTTCTTGCTAAAATTACACTTGAAGAGTTTTGGAATTCACAATTTAAAAACTATTTCAATTACAGTAGAAAGGTTTCTGCAGTTAAAATAACATCCTCAATTCATCTGACATATTTCAAAAACTAGTTTTCATCATCAAAAAAATTTCCCCTGATGTTTGCTGTGCGGCTGCCAATGTGACAGTGACACTGACTGTGTTTCTCTCCAGTTGTCCCAACTGCTGGCTCCTTGTCATGGCTGTGATTGGCTCTTTTTGCAGCTCCTTTTATCTTGTGACACCATTTAGTTCACAAAATCAGTTTATGCTCTTTTCTTGGAGTATCAGTTTTGTTTTTTGCATAAATATGGTAGTTTGTTATGCCAATCTTTCATTTTTTCAATAAATACAAACTATAGTTATTGTCTTTTTTTCTGTTTCTGGGCTTAATAACCATCATGAGCAACTTTAAGGGGTCACCTGCCTCTAATTTAGGGCCACTGATTCCAGGGAAGTAATAGAGTAAGTGCCATCAGACATACACCACCCATGCCTGCCTCATCCAGGACTCAATATGCGCCTTCCTGGAATGAATAGTCAGAAGCCAGCACCTCAGACATGGTTCCATACCCTTATTCAATCGCAGAATTCTATGACTTGAATTTTTTTTATTCAAGATGTGCAATTCAAATACTCCTACTTAAAATACAGCGAAACCACCGATAAGTTCAATCTACAACCCCTATAGGCTTAAGCACACTTAATGCAGAATTTTGAAAATGTTTTCTGCACCTAATAAGAAACTTAGAACCACAGATAAAAACTGAAATACCAAAACTGTCATTGAAAATATAACCGGGTTTAATTTCTACAAAACTTACGTAGACTATGTTATGATAATTTCGAAACATATTTGTCTCTACTTTGGCTTTAATTCAATATTGAAGTAAATTATAGAATAAATACAAAACTCAAAAACATAGTTATATCATAAATGTCCCACAATCAACACATAAACTAAATAGTGTTTAAAAAATATTTTGAAATATATTGGAAATTTAAGGATAAGCAAAGGTGAAATAGGGAGTAAAGATTTGTTTTATTCACGCAAAATTCAAATCAAAAATTTGTTCTTGTTAGAAACTACACCATTTTCATGACCTGTACAAATGTATTCACAGCAGAATTTGGAGAGTCATCCCGTTTTAAAGTTAAAATTTCTCTGAAAATGCATGCCTATAAACAAAGATGGTGTTATGTGCTTTTTTCGGTTGCGTTAACCGAAGCGGGAGAGATAATGATGTGTCCTATTATAAATTAACATCTGAGTGAACGAAGTGAGATCAGAATTATAAAAAAATTATTCAGAAGCGCCAAATTTTGTGGTTATCACGTATCAGCCGAGTTGACATTGATGACCGGAAACGAAGGAACATTAGAGTGTGTAGTTTACATTTTGTAACAGGTATGTACATAAATTTACTGATGCGTTATCTACAAAAACTCTATGAAGATCTTTAGACTAGAATTAACCTTTCTTAATGAATGACTTGCACGATTTCGGGAGTGAAGGCGTTAGCGCAAAAAACGAAATAATTAACAATATCGCCGTGTTCTATTCTTGGCAAGACCTCAATATTGTTCAGGAAAAATGAGTATGGAATTACATATGGGTCACCACAATTGCCCAATAACTTTAATTTACCAGAATAAAGCTATTTTTGATCACCAGATAACCCACTTACGTAGCCCATGTAATGAATGCATCTTTGATCTCACTTGTACACCAGTTGTTCTGCAAGGAAGCAGCAGACGAAAAAAGTGACGTGAATCGCGATTTCGTGACGTAAATGCATACGGTCTATTGCTTAGTATCTGGCTATATCAACAGACAAAAAGAATGTGCATTTTTCCTTTTGTTTACAAAAAAAAAAAAAAAAGTTCAAAAACAAAACTGCAACTCTCCATTGCCATCCTTTGTTCCTCGTAAGGTTGTTTTCTCTGCACAGGGAGCAAGCAGTTTTTTGAACATAATTTCACTTAAAGAAAAACAGGCTTGCCTACGTGTTTTAAGCGAAATTAAATATAAAAAAATTGTACTGCATTGTTCACTCTGCCATGAAAACAATTTTACAGGTCATGGAAATGACAGCTGCCACCACTGACAGATTAAATATAGAATCTAATTTCACTTAAAAAAAGAGGAATAGTGCAAAAATGCCTGTTCTCATGCAAAGACGCTTTTTATTCGTTATTACCAAATATATTTTAAAACCAAGAACATGATCAGTAAAACATAAAACTAAGAACATAATCCGGAAGGAAAGGAAATTGAGGAAACAAAAAGGAGCTTGGTCAGAAAAGTTCCAAAAATCACGAAACATTCTCATCCCTACTAGAACAATTTTCAAAGGTTCTGAATATTCTCAGCCAGCAAGAAGATGTCAAAAAATATCGAGAAAACATCACAGAAATGTAGTGGTACTAAAAACATGCAATAAACAATTTCAATAATGTTTAATAAATGTTAGAATCTGAAACTGTGAAAATAAACTTTACACAGATGAATAATGCGTCACTGAGATTTTCAATTCCAATAGCATACTCAATGTTTCTAGTACTCCGTAGCACACTAACGATTCCAGTAGTTACTATGGAGAATCTGTAGCACTGGGAGTGTCGGTGATGATTGTGAGAAGGAAACATATTACAGCAAAAAAATGACAAATTATTACATTTCCACAAAAACTGGATACTTGGCGGCAATGCATAAGTTACAACACTAGAACAATCCTGAAGTACGAAACATCGTGTAGATGTGAAAAATGGAAATGGATAAATCAAAGATCTATGTGTGGACATAGCAGATGTCTGGTTGATGTCAACTGCTAAAATGCACTGTGCCATCACTAAAGAGTTAAAGATACTATGGAGCTGTTTCTCTTGATAGTGGCCTCAATAGATTTGGTGGTTGTACCAGTAACCATGAACACTGAGGGCTACTGAACATTTTGGACAATTCCTTGATATGGCAGCTGCTTAGTACAGATCCATGTCTGTCTCACCAGGATAATGTTCCTTGTGCTACCACATGTACTATTACAGATTGATTTATGGGCATAAAGGTGCAATAATTACACTACTGTCCAAAACTTATTTGACCAGTCAAAATCGTAAAATGGTTTTACAGCTGTACATGGTAATAGCAACATTGAAATGAAATGCAAGACATCAAAACTCATGAGTAATATGTAACAGAGATTGAAACAGAACAAAATGTTAGAGGTAAAAGACCACCTGTTGTTCAGTGACACACTTCCATCAGTACTACATAGACTACAAGATAAAGTCCTCGGTAGGGGATATGACCGCCCTGCACTAGAATGGTTTCTGGTGGGGTATTTCTTTGTGAAACACTTCTTCCTCGGTACACCCCATGCATTTTTTTATTGGATTTAGGTCAGGAAGCCACTCCATCTGACATATCCTCACTAGCTAATATTTTATTAACAACTACTGTGTGGTGAGGATAGGCGTTATTACCCCCAAAAATGAAATTTATGCCCACAACACACATGAATACGGCAAAGAATTTCATCACTGCAGTACCACTGCCCAGTGATTCCTTGATCCATCACCTCAGTTCTGCATGTCCACTGACCATGATGTCACAATTGCTGTATATGTCCTATTCAGCAATGTTCCTGGCATCATATGCAGTCCCACGTTCCCTCCTGATCAATTGCCGCTTGGTATCTGATGAAAAACTCAAGAGGCTGTAATGTGTCACCGTTCAAATCAACCAGGAATTCACAGTATTGAAGAAAAAAGACTTCTTACCTGCCATTCATTTTTTGGACGACGGCTCTGGAATCGCGGGTGGTGAGGTCGTTATATATCAGTTGACAATAGCACATTAATCCAAAGGAAATAAGTAAGTCTGCAGCAGTTGACACAATGAATTCACACTTGACTCAAATAAACATCTAACATATAATTAACAAAAACAGATGACCGACCGCACACATACTAAAGACACGTAACATAAAACACCGGCGTTATTTTTCATCTTGAGTTCCATCTTGTTCAAAACACACGACATTCTCCCTTTCGGGTTCAAATCAAACGATTTTTTTCTCCTCTCGCCTCCCGCGTAGTGACAGCGCCCTCTATCAGAATTGTCTCCACAGCTGCTCGGATTTTATTTATCTTTCCTCTTCGGGAGTTGTTGTTCTTCCGACAGAGGCTCTCATCTGTGAACACTACTTTGACCCCACTGATACAATGATCAGTCAATATGAGACATACACCACTGATTGCAAGCTACACAATGCACAGTGGATAGTTGTATACAGCATACATGTTTCTGATCATATAGTCCTGCTGCATTTAAATGATTTGACATGGTTTGGAGGGAAATTCACACACCTATACATGCTTGAAGACTATAAGCTAACTGGCCTGCAGTACTTTTCCGGCTCCATTATGGCCAGATAAGTCATTCTACTGGCTCGTACAGCAACCTCCAGCAAAACATCTGACAATTGAAAAACTGAATATTCTGTAAAAGGAATGGAGGATTACATTAATTGTAGTCTACCATTTGTTGGTAGAAAGCCTACCCAGGGGCAGTGAGCAAGTCATAGCAGCCAAATGATAACCAATATGTTATTGAGGCGAGTGGCAATGATATCAGTGTGAAACCAATGTGTTTCTGAATTAGTGATGCTCCATAGCAAAAGTTAAACTACCCAATTTCAGAGTACAAAAACCTCCTTTTTCATACCAAAATTCTTTGCACAAACAGAAAAAAGTTTGTATGAATAAATGAGAAAAAGTATTACCGATTTGCATTAGAGCTTCAAATAATATTGTTTTGTTTTACTTCCAGTTGATCACTGTTTTGTTTTACTTCCAGTTGATCAAAGACAAAAAGTTATGCAAATAATGGCATTTTCCATGAACCACAAATTTTTAACCAAGTATGGGCAAAGAACAGTCAGGCTATGTCATTTTAAATCACCGAAAACAATATCTTCTTTTCCATGGAACAAAGTGCAATGGTACTTCAATAGGGTGTTTTACAACATGATTACATAAAAGGATAATAGTACAATCATTGGCTAAAAAAAGTGCAAATTTCCCAAACGGCACATAACTTTCACCACCTTTTGTGTTAATAAATGCTGGTGCTTCATGATATGAATGCCTTACCTCCTCCTAAAAGACTAAACAGGAGACTGGTGAGATACTAAGGAGAGTGGCTTTGGTTCTATGCTTATCCAATAATATTCAGACATGCATAGGGACTTTGAAATGGAACTAATACATAATGTACTGCTGCTCCTTTCACATACAAGTTTTCACCTAGAAAATTTTAACCCTGGGTAATCTAACGGTACTTAGGCCATTGGAATTCAAAACAAATATCATTCATGACAACACAAATATTGAGTTGCTGGTGATTCTGCCTTTTTGGCAGAAAATCAAAATATAACAGGAACCCATTTACCTATACTAGATGGGACCAGAGATAATTTGGATTGCTGAAAATCCAGAAAAATTATGTTATCCCCCCCCCCCATTTGTTTCTTTATTTAATAAGGAATCAAAAATCATTATAAATACGCTAATATACCACAAAATTATTGGTATTTTTATGTTGTAAAACACTAGACAATGAAAATAACCAAACAATAAAAAATTATGCATGTAAATGATTTCATATAAATTAAACATTTTTTTTACTTACATTTTAAAACACAAATCAGAAGATAAAACATATGTATTCTGAAGGCAGTTAAGGAAGTCTTTCATAGTTTTCTGTTTTAATGCAGGCCGAAATGTTTCTTAACTGCATGATCTTGCAGATGTTTCAAGGGGATTAGTTCATTTGCCAATGTGTCTTGCTGATTCTGGAAATATATAAGCCACTCTAACATTTTTGTAGCCATGTGGCTTATACTTTTTGCTTCTAGAGATCCGTCATTGTCAAAGCTTTCTGCACCATATCGTCTTGCTTCCAAGAGCACACTTCTATGATAGTTAGTCAGACAGGAACTGGTGACCTCGATTCTCTTCGCAAGTAATCCATGGAACGATATATCCTATATCAGAACAACCTTCCAAGAGTCTAACCTTATCTCCACAAAATGGAAATTATTTGCTGGGTTATTTTCTTCTGCACTATCCTGTCTTGCTTCCACTGGAATTTCAATCCACAGATTTTTCTAACTCTTAATATGAGTAGAGTTTGAAACTTCATCCCATGATGCTAACATCAAAATGGCACCCTGATGGTCACTTTCTTAAGAAGGGTGGTGAAGTCTTTGTTTCCTTATTATTCTTCTTCTAAAATAGTTGCAAATTTCTTTTTTTTTTTTTTTTTGGTAGTTACATTTCAGTAATCCAAAAGAATAGGTAACTCGTACTAAAATGTCATGAGAAACGCTGGAAGAAAAAAAAAAAAAAAAAAAACGTCTAAGCATGATACATTGATACATTAGTAAAAGTCACGATGAGATAAAAACTTTGATTACTAATAAAATACATTAAAAATCATTAGATCTTTCAGGTCCTGCACCAGGTACCCATCCTCAGACGCAATGAGACAACTAATGGATGAGGCAACATATAAATACACTAGGAAACATTAGAAGATGACGCATAGTCAGTACGCACGTGATGTACAGCGCATGTCCAACATAACCACAAGGTACGACGTCATAGAGATGAAAAAAGTGCTCTACAGTCAATTTTTGAGCAAAAGTTTCTATGGTTGGGGGATACTTCTTGGCATCTCGTCGTTAAAACAAGAACCGGAAAATTTATCGATGAATAGGCTCTCTGTGAGTAACGGTTGAGATTTGACGTGATGGGCTGTAAGAATCCGGCGTCAATGCAGTAAAAGTAGATACATTTCGAAGATCGTATTGGTGTTCTGTCAAACAAATTTTAAATGTCCTTGACGTGGAACCAATGTAACACATGTCAGGATTCCCTGGGTATTGTGACCTTAAGGAAATTTTGTATATCCCATGCCTATGGAAATCAAGAGGTCGGTCCTGGTCTTTTTTTGTAGGTGAAAACAGTGGCGGCTCGTGGTAAGCTGAGATGGAAGGGGGTGCATCTCAATTTTGTAGATATCACGATATCACTTCGAAAGCTAAGTTACTGAGCCTGTGCTGATGCTGTCCGCTTAGTAATAATAATAATAATATATATATATATATATATATATATATATATATATATATATATATATATATATATATATATATATATATATATATATATATATATATATATATATATATATACTAAAGAGCAAAACTGAAGACTAAGGAAAAAAATTTTAGAATTTAAAACGAAGGGTGCAAAATAACCTGAAAATCAAAACGCGCAACGCAGCAGTTTTGAAAATTCAGAATTCACATTCTATAAAGAAGATACCTAAGCATAAAAATACATATATAATTTTGACTCACACCTAGTACAACATAGAAAAGGTTATGTATCTACCTGTGTGATCAAAAGGAAAAAAGGTAAAAAATAAAATAAAACAACTGAATGTAGAAGGTGTCGAGAATACTGAGCCTTGGCTTTATCAAGGACCAGCAAAAACTCTGCATTTTCTCACTTCCACAAAGACCTAGTTGGAAATGGGTTTCTGCAAGGCCATAGATGCAAGTAACATTCCCACCTAAAATAGTTTAAAAAATATATATATAAGTCATGTCCTCCTTAGAGTTGCATGACCTAGCACTAGTTAACATTTTCGCTTGCATCCATTAACCTTCCTGGCCCGACCCATACTCTTCATCTGTTACTATTAAACAGAGAGAAGAAGATTAAAGAGAACTCAAGCTGTGAGAGTGACATAATAATTAGAAATGATTTTCAGCCATAACGAAATTCCAAGTTCGTTTGAGAGAGAATTTAAACCTGAAAAACAATGCAAAAGAAATCCAAATTTTACATTGCAATTAAAAAAGGAAATGTTAATTTATAACGAACAGATTTTTGAAAGAAAACTTGAGTCTAAAACCCCCTACTCTACAACTTATGACAACACAAAAACGAGAATAAGTTAAAGATAATAATTAACTAAAGAAAACTTTGTGAAAGTTATATACCTTAAACAGTTAGTTGCAATATGTACAAAGTATTTCAGCAGTGCTTTAAGTGCATAATTAATTAGTATTAAGAACTTAACTACTTTGAAAAAACAGCGCATAGACAGCGCATAGAAAAGGAACAAGCTAAGCCATCTTCTGTTCCTAGGTACCCCAAAAGACGCTCAAAGTTACAAAGAAAAGAAAGAGTTAAAACCCGCAAAAATGTTAACAGACAAATCAATGCCTAAAAGTTGAAAAGCTAAAAAACGACAGAGAAAAGGTACATGAAGTACAAACATTGAACTTATAAAACCTAGAACCCAAAAACAAGGAAGAGAGCTTACCTCTTGCGTTACAAAAACTTTTCTCCTCACAAGAGAAGAACATGGCTGACCTCTTCTGCCACTCCCTAGACGCTGGGGGGGCAGTGAGGGTGGGGCTGAAGGCCTCCTCATACAGCAAGAAAACAACGCGCGGAGATTTTAACCAGAGAAAAAAATATATAAACATAAGACTGTGGATCTGTATGATCAGAAAGAGCAGAATTAACTCTCCAGAATACATGAGAAATATTATAAAATACACGAGCAGTTTATTTAATAATCTTTGCATGTATTAAATCACCTTAGTGAGCTTCTATAGATTAATCAGAATCTTATTAATTTTAATGTTGGTTTTACTATTTTTAGTATAGCTATCCTAGTGATGAATAACTAGTTTTCTTTTTTATTTGTTTTTATTTTCTTTTATAAACGGATTATTAAGCTTTTTTTGTGATTTTGTTTATATTATTTAATTTTTTGTTTTAATAGGACCGTCATATCCATAGCACTAAGGTTCCTTTAGGTAGTTAATAGGCATCCTCTAGCCAACTTCCTTACGGCTTTGATTGGTCAGAATCATATTATTAACTGTGTAGAAAATTAAAGCAGATCTGCCAACCTTACTCTATTATTCAGAATAATTTTTCTTAAAGTTCTTTTGATGAAAGAAGAAGGAATTTCGTTCTCTAGAAAACTTTCTAATAGTATATTAATGTTGTAATTGAAGTCCAAATTGTTGCTGCAAATTCTTGAAATTCTTAGGACCTGAGAAATTAGTACATTCTCAATTACTTTGGTTGAAATGTTATTATTCCAGTGTAGATATTTAATTACTTTGAAAGGAAAATTAACTCTTTTATCATAGAGGCTAATAGATGGGTTACCTCTGTTGAGCTTAATGCTTAAGTCTAGGAACTCAAGTTCCTGATTACTGTGGTTGGTTTTACATAAGTTAAGAGAGCTAGGATAGATATTATCAAAATCACTCTCTATAACTTCTGAATTATTGATACACAGCAGATCATCAATATATCTAAAAGTGTAAAGGTAGTTATCTGAGCAGGTGGGGTGATTTTTAATGAATTTATATTCCTTAAAGAACAGGAATAGATTAGCGATATGCGTGGACGTTGATGTTCCCATTGGAATACCGTTCACTTGCTTATAGAGAGTATTATTATATAAGATATGGTTATTTATTATGCAGCAATTGAGATAAGAGTTCCAAGTTCCTACATCAACAAATTGGTTAAGTTTAAATTCTGCATACAGCTCTTTAAAGGTAGTGATTATATCTGATAGAGGCAGATTAGTATACAGGTTTTCAAAATCATAACTATTAATATCTAGGGGACAAACTTTGAGTATAGTAGAAATTACTTCTGCATTATTATTAATTATCCAAAAATCTCTGTACATCAAGTTAGAACAGTTTCTAATGTGTTTCAAAACCTTCTTTAAGACATCTTCAAAAGCAAGATCTATTTTCTTTTTATGACTCCTTACTCCACTAGCTATGAACCTGAACTTCACAGGATCCTTATGAAACTTAACCGTTGCAAAAAGAAATGGAAATTCAGGCTCATATCTTCTAGATTGTGGAATTTTAAGTTTCTTGAAGAATGCCTTAAACCGATTTTCTAACTGCTTGGTAGAATAACTTACGGGCTCGTATGTTACTCTATTATTGAGTTCCATAGTTAACAATTCAAAATAGAACTTCTTACAGATAATTGCAAAATTATTGCTAGCTTTATCCGTAGTGGTAAAAATAAATTGGTCTTGCAGTTTGGAGAGTGACCTTTTAGCTTCTCCAGAGAAAAAGAGATTTCTGTCGAAACAAAAGTCCAGACCTGCCAACTCACCGGTGAAGCTATTGATTATATTATATTTCCATTCTGCGAAGGCCTCAATAGGCTGATTGTACGTTAAACTGGTTTTTACGATGTATTTATTTACATCTTGAGTGAAGCTCTCAAGAATCCTTTCTTTGGAAATTGTGAAGGAAGGTCTGAATTTAGAGCCATACTCTAATAAATTCCTAAGCTTTTCATTTTCTACAAAACTCAAGTTTCCGGTGATAATATGGTTGTAATTCTTATCATAGTGAACTGTTTCTTTATGTTCATCACAAGAACAAGTAGTAATTACAGGAATGTAGCTCGAAGAGTTAAGTTTGTAGTTTTTAACTATTGACCCTAAGGTCTTAACATATTTAAAACTTACAATAGACTGGTGCCTGTGGATGGGAAAAAAAAATTGCATTATTGTAGAACAGCTTCCTTACATTGAGATTATCGTAGGCTTTATTTAGGAACCTGATGGTAACAAAATTACTGGAAAATTCTTTAAGAGAAATTTTATCTTTAAGAATATGTTTAAGAATGTCCAGAACCAAAGCAAAAACATGCTTATCAACATGGTCAGCAGTTTCATTCCAGAATTTGAAAAAACATTTAAGGACAGAGTGCTTGAAGGACTTGAGAATTTTGTAAGTATTTTTAACAAAATTAGTGCCAGTTTTAAAGCCTTCCAGAGTTTTTAGCAAGTTAGCAAAATCAACTTTGCTTGATGTGCGAAATAACCTCTGTCCTCTATTACCTCTAGAGCAGCTCTTATTATTAACAAGAAAGAAGAGTTCACGAATTGAAAATTTATGCTGATTATGCTTATTGTCAGATAGAGTGGAATTAAGGCCATAGGGATAAAGAGACTGATGCTGCAAAATATCAAGGGATTCAGTTTCTAGCCGAGCATAGAGGTCAGGGATAATATGCAGTACCTCTATTTTCACTTTGTCAAAACCATGAGTATGGAAATGCTCTAATTCAAAGGTAGAGTACTGGTTGGCGTTTGTGGAGGGGTTCACTCCTGAATTAGAGAACTTGTTTACTAGAGACCTGTGACCATTAATCCTAAGATGAAGAGGATTTTTACTTTGGCCAATATAGCTAAGGTTGCAGACAGTACAGGTGAGCTTATAGATGGTATTGTAGGCTTTGCAAAACTTGTTGGAGCAATTATCCTCAACATAAGAATAGAGGTTAGGATCTGCAGATTTACATGTCAAACAACGTTTGTCATTTCATAACTTTAGATTACCTTTGCCAGCGAGTTCATACACTATGGGAAAGGGTGCTAGCCTAACCGAGCGGGAGGACTTAAAATATCTGAGCTGACCTCCAATCCTTTCATCGTCCTTAGAACTCCACTTGGGCCAAAACATACAAATTCTGAGCATACCAACTAGGAAAAACTTTTTAGAAATAAGCAGTCCAAGAAAAGACCAAACTCGAGTATAAACTACACTCCAAAAAGCTGCATCCAAAACATACTAAAAAGAAAAATTAGAAAATGAAAAAAAAAAAAAAAAAAAAACCCTAAGTAAAAAAATAGTAATAAAAAAATATAAAAAAAAAAAAAAAAAAAAAGAAAAAAATATAATAAAACATTTCAACTAGAATTTGCGCATGAGCTGCTAAATAATAAATTGAAATTAGTTACTAAAGAGCAAAACTGAAGACTAAGGAAAAAATTTTAGAATTTAAAACGAAGGGTGCAAAATAACCTGAAAATCAAAACGCGCAACGCAGCAGTTTTGAAAATTCAGAATTCACATTCTATAAAGAAGATACCTAAGCAAAAGAATACATATATAATTTTGACTCACACCTAGTACAACATAGAAAAGGTTATGTATCTACCTGTGTGATCAAAAGGAAAAAAGGTAAAAAATAAAATAAAACAACTGAATGTAGAAGGTGTCGAGAATACTGAGCCTTGGCTTTATCAAGGACCAGCAAAAACTCTGCATTTTCTCACTTCCACAAAGACCTAGTTGGAAATGGGTTTCTGCAAGGCCATAGATGCAAGTAACATTCCCACCTAAAATAGTTTAAAAAATATATATATAAGTCATGTCCTCCGTAGAGTAGCATGACCTAGCACTAGTTAACAATTTCGCTTGCATCCATTAACCTTTCATGGCCCGACCCATGCTCTTCACCGAAGAATGCCAGCTTCATGAGGAAATGCAGCAGCTGATTGAATTGAAAAAGGACCCAGATATTGGCATTCTTTTAGCTGATAAAACTAGTCAAGTTGTGCTCTTAAATCAAAGTGATTATATTAAAAAAATGCTCAATGCCATTTCTAGTGTCCCTCATGTAATAGTGAAACGAGACCCCGCCAGGGCTACTGTTAGTGCTTTAAGCCGCCTTAAGAACTCTTCAGCTCCTCCGGACTCCTTTTCAAAAGCCTTCAATCCACCCCCCGGCTGCCATGTGCCTGATTTATTTGGTAGATTAAAACTACACAAGGAAGGGTACCCTATTCGCCCTCTTGTATCAGGTTACATTGCCCCCACCCGACCTTTGGAAAAAGCTTTGGCAAGTTATCTCACCAAATTTACAGTGAATTCTTCCTACTCAATAAAGAGCACCACACAAGCTATTGATAGGTTAAAGTTAATTCAGCCACTACCAAATTCCTATTTTTTGGCGTCCCTAGATGTAGTTTCTTTATACACGATTGTACCTATGAAAGCTACATTTCAGTTGATTCAGGCTTTGGTCATTGATTCTGACATTCCTGCCAATGATATTGCTTTCATAATGAATGCTCTTCATCTCATTAAAAAGCGTTCATTTTTCAAATTTCAGAACATATTTTACCAACAAACCGACGGGACAGCCATGGGTTCACCTTTATCCGCAGTCTTAGCAGAAATTCTTCTACAGCATATTGAAAATAAAGTCATACAAGAATGCCCACAAAAAACTAGTCTCTATATCTGTTACGTTGATGACATCTTGGTAATTTGGCCATATACCATAAATCAGTTACAGCAGTTTGTCAACGCTATGTCTGCTCAATACCCCTCCATCAAACTCACGATAGAACTTGAAAATAATTTCGTCTTACCTTATCTTGACTTTCAAATTACTCGTACCCCTTCTGACAATTCCCTGTCTTTTGCCGTTTATCGAAAACCTACTTCCACACCCACTCTAATTCCGTACAATTCTGCTCACATTTTTCAGCATAAAATTTCTGCTCTGCACTTCCTATTTAGAAGAGCATATTCACATTCTTCTAGCCATTTCGCCAGAGCTCAAGAACTACAATGGATATCATCCCTCGCTAAAAACCATGGTTACCCGGATAACGTTGTTAAGGGAGTGCACAATAAAGTACGGTTTTCTATGTCAACTGCTTTAATTAGTGAGCAAGTGCCTAAAAAGTATGTTGGATCTGCTGATTTTAATCCACATATTGTAAACCTCCTTACCAACATATGTTCTCGTCATAAAATGCAATTTGGAATACAATCATGCAATCTATATACCATTATCCGCAATGATCGTGACAAAATTGACAAAGGGAAAAAATGGGGTGTGTATGTTATTCCTATGCTCGACACTATCTCTGGTTGTGTATGTTATTCCTATGTTCGACACTATCTCTGGTGAACTAAACAATCATTATGTGGGTTCTACCAAAAGAAATTTGGATTTGAGATTAAAGGAACACAGATATGATCTAAAAATGAATCACCAAAGCACCTCTTTTGCAAGAACCATAAGTGCTGGAAATTCCATCCCAGACTGGGACAACGCTAAAATCATAAACACACCTAACTCTGTTTATTCCTTGTTATTTGCAGAAAGCCTCTATATTTCGGCTTATAATACACGTTGCTGTAATGACTATTATCCTTATGTTTTACCTGAACCTTGGAGCAATCTTGTTGGGAAGGACAGCACAATAGCAATTGCTTCTGTTAAGTGATCATTGGCTAACTATGCCTTTTTTTGATTGTCTTGTTATCTGGTATATCATGTGACATTGACATTACCTTTCCCATGATGCATCTACTCCACGTACTTAAGACCAGCATGTAGCCACATGGTGAAATTACATCTGATGAAGGTGTCAATGTGACACCGAAAGTGCTCATGTGTTTTTAAACTGTATATAGATTTCATTTTTTAGCTGAATAAATATCATCGTGCAACAAGACGGATTTCTTTTAATACTACAAGGTAAAAGCAATTAAAATCCTTGAGATCAAAAATTTCTGTACATCAAAATTCTGAGGCCCACAAAAAAGCGTGTTCCATTCGACAAATCAGTGAGAATGAGGTTTTTGAGACCAATATAAACAAACAACTGGCACAAAATTTAGATTGTACTGTGAAAATTTTCAATACAGTGTACTATCTAGCGAAACAAAACAGGCCGTTTTCTGATCATCATGATCTAATAAAATTACAAAGGCAAAATGGGCTGGATGTTGGAATATCCCTACAGTCGCGTTTCAGTGCCACTGCGATAACAAATTTTATCGCTGATGAATTTAAAAAGAAACTGACTCAAGCCATGGCCGAAGATGAAGGGAAAATGTCAATTATAGTTGACGAATCCACTTCAGTGAGCAATAAATCACTGCTGATTGTTTACATTCGGACAATAATTCAATCACAAGATTTAACAATTTGTTTGGATGTTATCGAACTGGAAGACCAGAAAGCTTTTACTATAACAGAATCGCTGTTGAAATGTTTAGAATCATACGGAATAACAGATGATTATTTAAAAAAATTAATATGCTTAGCATGTGACGGTGCAAGTGTAATGCTTGGCTCCAAATCCGGCGTTGGAAAACTTCTTGAAAATAAATTTCCACAAATGATTACCTGGCATTGTCTAAATCACAGAGTAGAGTTGGCAGTAAGTGATGCTCTAAAAGATCAAAATTCTGTATATCATTTCCAGAGTTTCATGGAAGAACTTTATTCTTTGTACAATCAGTCTCCAAAAAATTGTAGAGAAATATTAAATGCTGCTTTGGAACTGGGATTACAGATGAATAAGATAGGGAAAGTATTTGGAGTGCGATGGGTGGCTAGCAGTTTCTGCCGTATGGAATACCTATTCAGCTCTATCAAAACATTTTCAACAAGCTTCCATCGACTAGCAAAGATCTCAGACAGAGAGATCTCGATATTTGGGTCTGTTACCAAGAATGGAGTCCACAGAGTTTTTAAAGGATTTAGCTATAATGTGTGACACGCTAGAAGAACTTTCAAATTTATCTTTGCAGCTCCAAGACAGAAACTGCAACTTATCCCGTGGTGATAAACTTATTTAAAGAACAGTTAAAGTTATCGAATTGTTTAAAGTAACACCAGGCGAATACACAAAATCAGCAGAAAAAGCCTTATCAGAAGGGAACTTCAATGGTGTTATTCTTTCAAGCAGCAAGAGATTGACAAGTATCAACAGTTCAGTTTTTAACCAGCATTTCTGATAACCTCAAACGTCGATGTTTTACTACACAGTCTTCCAATGTAAAACACAGAGGTGATGAAGACTCTAAAAATGTGGCTAAATATTCACAACTGATGGAAGACTTTGATGTCCTAAATCCTGATTATTGGCCACGTGATACTGATATTTTGTATGGCAAAGATTCAATTAGCAGACTTTGTAAAATGTTTCGTCTGGAAAACGAAAGGAGCTTGTTGAATGATTTTCGGGATTACATTGATCTCGCAGGAAGGAAAGTTCCCTAAACTTTGGAGCCCTTAACGCAGAACATAAAGATCCTTCCATGTAGCTCTGCTGAGTATGAACGTGGATTCAGTTGCATGAATCTGATTGCTACGTCAACCAGAAATCGTCTGTTAATGAAGCATCTGTCATCACTTATGTTTATCCACTTGAATGGACCACCCTTGGAAAAGTGGGATTCACTTCCTTACGTTAAACTTTGGCTAAGGAAACACCACTCAGCAACAGAGACAAAATCGAGACATGTGGTATATAACGAAGAAGGAAAAGGAAGCACTATGGAAAATATTTTAGGAGAGTAAATTGCATGTATATTTGGGTAAGTAGAACTTAAACACTGTTTTTTTTTCATTATTATTTCATCTGTACAAAACATATGAATTACAATGAGCAGTAAATCTTCATGGTAGTGCTAGATAAGACATAAAACCCGTACTCCTCTGTTCATTAATTTGTAATAAATAAATTTAGGTGAAGGGTTTTCCTCACGAATCAAGATACATGTGTTTACTACTGGTGTATACTCGAGCATTATTGTTCAGTATTGGGAAATACAGAAGTATTGAATACATCGTTCGTCGTTTTAGTATACTGAAAGGGAACCTGAAGAAGTGGTTAACTCACTTAGATTTTGTGAAATTTAGTTTTTATTTGTTTTAATGTGCGGATCTTTCAAAGTGGTCATAATCTTTACTGCACGAAGATTAATCTAAATATCTTTTCGAAACCGATCTCGATTTGCACCAAATTCTATCGGTTTTTCAGGTTATTTCATCTATATAATTTTTAAATTTACGCATTCAATTTAAAAGAATGATTTGGGCTAAAATTCTTAAAATGACCATAGTGTGTTTGCTTTAAATGAATAAAAAAAAACAGTAAGAGAGAGAGAGAGAGAGAGAGACAGAGAGAGAGAGAAAGAGAAAGAGAGAGAGAGAGTGATGGAAAATAAGTTTTTATATCATCAGCCATTCTCCATTCATTGTTGGATGAAGGTCTTTACAAGTCTCTTCAAAAATTTTGTCTTGAGAAAATTCTTTCCCATGTCCCTCTAGCATATGCTTTTGAATTTCATCCACATATTTCCTACGTCGTCTTCATCTGGGTATTTTCCTTTTTCATGGTACCCAGCCATGCATTAAAGAACGGAAAGCCAAAGGTGCAAACCCAACCTGAGCCAAAAGAAATCTATAAATAGAAAAGCCTATTTGCGGAAATGAATAAGAGAAGGAAATTTCATTTGAACTAAACGTTATCTAAAAAGAATTTGTTTCAGTAAATTCATGAAAACTGACAAAAGACATATTTTATGCATAATCACCAACAACAACCATTCCCAATTCACTGCTGGATGAAAGTCTCCCCAAGTATCCTCCAAAACTTCCTCTCTTGACAGTCAGTCTCTTACAAGTCACTCCAGCATGCTTTTGAATTTCATCTACCCATCTCCCATGTGGTCTTCTTAGTTTTTACGTCCATTGATATCCAGTCTAGTATTTCAGTTGAACGCTGGTCAGTTCTTCAGCGGTGGCTAGAGATTTTACTTTGATCGTGAAGCCATTCCACTTTTGTCATTTTCCTGATCCATGAGTTTCTTTTCCCACCTTTTTTGGTTGCACCAAGCATGTACCTCTCCATGCTTCTTTCAGTTGTCTGCACTCTGTAGCATCTGTATGTCTTTTTTGTTAAGGTCAGTGCCTCTGCTCCATACGTAAGAACTGGAAGGATCAGATGCGTAACTAGGGCGGGGCAGGCGGGCAGCCAACACTCAAGAAATCATTGCGTACAATTTGCTTAAAATCAGAATTGAAACTTTTTCACCAGTTTCTGGTTCAGAATTTACCTATAATTTCTATCGCATGTTGTGGTAGCTTGGCGGCTTAAAATTCATATTTCTTCCTCAAAACTTTTCAGTTGATTTGCAAGATGATCACAACCAGAAATGACGGCGCGGTTTTTCGTACGTAACAAGATAAGTATGTCGTTCGCATTTTTGAAGATTTTTGGGGGTAATTCAATTATTACTGCCACTAGCGCAAGTAGCATTCGATCCGTTTGATGTGGTACAAAAATTCGGAACTCCGGAGCGGTTGGAAATCTCACTGCTCTGTTCACATTTTGTGTTTCACAACCCTAAATGGAGTTCAGCGTCCAGTTCAGCTTCACTACCTAGAGCATCCTTGATGTAAGTAAGGGTAAGAGAAATGCACGAAATCCTTCTGATGAGTGCTGCCCCTATTTCCTAATTTTTTTCCTACGGAATGAATGAAGATTAAATGCCTTTCCCATTTGCGATAAAAAATGACACCTAATTCCTTAACACCCTATTTGCAATATCATACCCAAATAAAAAAGTTAGGTTGTTAAATTATAATTAAAATGGCAATACCTTTGCAAAGGTCTTTCTCTAGTCCACCGAAAAACTAGCTCGTTCTCAAAATGTATTGCAGAACCGTTAGTGATTTTATTAGTTATCAATTAACTGCAAGAGAATATGATACAAAAAGGAAGTATATAATCAGGGCCGACTGGACCATAGGGGCAACCGGGGCAGTTGCCCAGGGCCTCGCTCCTTCAAGGGGCTCCGCAGTTCAGGAAAAAAGTAAAACATAATATTTTTCTGCAGATAATTATTATTTGTGTTGTAAGTGTTGGGACGCGAGGCGCTTGAGAAGATATCTTTTTTTAGTTTCCGATCCCCCTTTCATTTTCGAATAGGTTATCGTCCTTCGTCGTACTAATACTGAGATTTGCTGTACTGCAACCACCTTAATATTTTTCGCATTCATGAAAAAGCGAATTACATTTCATCATTTTGTGGCCCCTATTTTTATATATTCAACAACTTATGTGCAAACCAGACACTAAAATTCAAAGAAATAAAAAGAACAAAATCAAAGTTGGTTACGGGCTACATATGGAGACCTATTATTCAGTGACTTTAAAAACAGCACTAAAAAATAAAAAAAAGAAGGAAAAGCATTTTCTTTTCTTCTTCTTTTTATTTTTGTAAGTTCGATTCAGTTTGGTAAAAAGTAGCCTGGCGGCGCCAAACCTCCACTGCATGCGATAGATTCCCTAAGAATTTTTTTCAGGAGCTGTGTCCTTTTTTGTAGCGTAAATCATTTTAGTCACGGAAGTGAAATTTTTTTTTGAAATTTCACGACCTCAAGATTTTGGCTATTTTGAAACAAAATTTAGGGATAAAAGGAAAAACTGCAATGTTCTGGTGCGAGTTTGGAGAGAGGTCGGCTTCAAGGTTGATTTATGCTTAGGGTTCCCAAGTTTTTTTGGACAGCTCAGTCCACCACTGAGGATTTAAAGCCTCTATTGATAGCAATACTTTTGATGTAATCAAGTTCTTTCTATAGTCCCTGTTCTGTGGAACAAGCGTTTAAGGCTCGGTAGGCATTCGTATAAAAGGCATTAGTTTTGTAAACGTTGTTTCGTTATATTGAAATCAAAAGTACACCTAAGCATTTCCCTTTACAAAAGCCTCTTTTTTTCTTTTTTTTTTTCATGTATGCATGCATATGTTAGTTTGCCTACGCCTTGGGCGAAAATAACTCAAAAAATTAAACCAATTGAGGCGAAATTTCACATTTTGAAGACGCACACATCGGATTTCAACTGAAATCTTCTAACCGGATACGTAGAATCTCTCATTACATTTCTGTTATGCAAGATTGCTCAACTTTAGTCATATTAATGAAATGATAAAAACAAAAATTAAATATTTACTAAACAGTAAAAACACAAGTCCAATTTTGAATGTCTTTAGAAAAACTTAAGGGACTTCTTTTCGGGGTAGTTTTAATAATTCCGTCACCGCTAAGGCACTTTTTTTTTAGAACTACATCACTACTTTCAACTAACGAGAGAATCTTACCTTTCCTGTTTTGGAGAGCATACATTCAAGAATATAGACTGTTTTTGTCTTCATTTCAGCTTTAATCTTTCCAGAAATCAGGAAAGATTCAGCAGAATCTTCGGTTTCATCGTCATTCGTCTGAGTAGCCGTTTCGATGAAGAACACATCTAATGCAAACTTGTCATAGAACATTTTTTCACCTTTCATCTGCTCCTTTAGGAAACTAATTTCTCCTTTTCCATCCTGAATCTCAATTAGCTTATTTGCGTATTCTAAAACATTCAGATTACCAAAATTAATCAATAACAACGGATAATCTAACAGTGATAACATTGCACACTCAGACATGCTGATCCGCAATCACGTGATCATGACCACACGCGGGTATGGTCCATTGTGAAAGTTATTGAAGTCGCCAAAACCACCGTTTATCCATAAACTTCTTCTATTTACTGAAAATAATGTGTACGGCCAACAGTATAATTTTTGGTCACTTTTGCAAGCTGTTAACCACTTTGTTTTTTCATATTCTTCCCGATGGAAGTGGCGAAAACATTTTTTAGCCTTCGTTCGGAGAGTTTCTAAAGAAGGTTTTGGTCTCTCAGCATTTATATTATCCATTTTCTCTTGAAAACTCCTTTGGCTGAAAGGCTTATCTCTTAAAAAATAAAAAACACTATCTAAAACACACATTTATATTTGTTGTCATCGTGTTGGTCCACAGATGACAGCCCAGACGCGAACATGAAAACAAAATGAAATTGCTTCTCTCAGAGAAGAGAAATGCTTACATCTTCAAAAATTAAGTCAAACAGCGTTGAAAGGTGTTTTCTTACAATAATTGTAATTACACCTTAAACGGAAACATGCAGAAATTCATTGCGCATTGTAGAGTGTTTGAACCCTAAGCAACTGCCATGTTGCTTGCACAGCCCTCATAGCTGAAGCGGTGAGCTTAGTCATGTGGTCATTCGGCGCGCAGGAAGCGTGATCTTTACACGACGATGACACTAAATTTCAATAAAGCTACTGCGGAAATTATTTAATAGTTATTAAAGAGGTGCATTTTCGGAAGCAATCACGCCATGGGTCTAAATTTTAACAGTCATTCTAAATAAAAAATAATTAATCTAATTTTTGTAAAGCTTCCAATTATTCATTTCTAGTAAGGCAAGCATTGCTTCTATGGACTGCACGCCCCTGGTGCCAATGTCTGTGTTCGAGACCCCATTGCAGCCTGAGGCATCTGTAGTAGACAGTCAACGAAATTTGCAGCAATGGGTTGCTAGCTACCAGTCCTCTGTTAAACAGACTGTATAGAACTGTGCTGGAGAACAGAGCCTGACATGTGACAGTGCTGCACTAACACTGGATATCACTATGTGATTGGTCACTGCCATGCAGTTAAGGTGTCCGTTATCCCATGCAGCCGTTTGATTTTGGCGTCTATTTCGCGGATTTCTGTGCATTAGAGCCTGATCTGTCCACTGATGCCACATTCGCATCACTGTACTGGTGTTTCATCCCATACAAGTGGCAATTTTGTGGTAGGAAAGTCCAGCTTCTTTCATCCCAACAATCCTTCCTCAAAGTCTGTCACGTGTTCATAAAGCAACTTTCTTTGGCAACGAAGTATAGCGAGACACAAATAATACCCTATCCACTCAATGCTAATTTTTTATACCAAAGACCAGACAGTTCCAAGGAGGTTATATTACTGGAGACACCACTGGCTCTGCCGCCATAGGTCACAGCTAATCTGTGCTGTGACGTCACAAGCAGGCAACAACGAACTAAATTATACCGTTGATAAAACAGTAAGCTTGTGTATCATTGATAAAGATTATTGAATTACTCATTTTATCTGTTTATACGCTTAAAAGCTTTTGTTCCATTGGTTTCAAAGCAGCTTCTTTTCTGCGGCTGCGTCGTGCCTGCCCATGACGTCATTTGCAGCACGGACGGTCACTTATGGCGGCCAATGCTGCGTGGATAGGAGTGGTGTCTCCAGTAATATAACCTCCTCGGACAGTTCAGAGCATGCTGCTCCGAAACCCCATGCACATTTTCACTGACCTTTTAATCATTTGCATGTCCTAACCTGTTGTACACGTCCTGTAAGTTTCAAGCTGATACCAGCAGTCTTTCATGGTGTTGCAGTTTTCATAAACAGTAGTATATAAACCGTTCCCCAGGGCCGCGTACTCTATACTTAGGGCAGGCTCAATAAAATTTAGGGCATGCTAAAAAAAGCTATATACTTTTTACGAGCATTACTGAAATTATACAAATTTCAACATAGACTAAGTACCTTATCTAGGTACAAAAGTACCATTTTTGATTAACATAAATAAAAAAACAAGAAACATTTTGTAAAATAAAAATACTTTTATAATCGTTGCTTACCAATAGAAAATCAAAATAGTTGTAGTCGTCGGTTCTTTTGACCATTAAATTTTCTGAAAAGTAAGTCCATGTCAAAAGTTTATGTGCGGTTTTGTTCGAATGCAAGAAGAGTCAAATTTGACATTCGTTGGGGGCACATCAAAAGCAGCTGTGGGCAGTTAATTTTCGTTAAAACAGAAAAGGTGGATTCACAAGTAGCCGTACTACAGCCGAAAGTTCTGGCTGTGGCCAATAAATTATAAGTATCTCTGAAAACTACTGGCTGCTTAAAAATTTCATAAAAAATGACTGAATTTGGGTTTTCTTTTTTCTAGGTTTGTATGAATCTGTTGACTACTGCAATTTCTTCTGGAGATGGAAGTATGATACCTAAATTTTGCAAATATTTGACTTTGTCTAAATCACTATTTTCGTCTTCAGCACTGGAAACTGCAATTAGGAGTTTTTCATTTTCTACGAATCTTTGGCAGAACAAATAGCCTGCCTGCCCTGGCGTCCCCAGTACCTAATTTGAAGCTTCTGGTTCCAGTAAAGGGACATCAGTTTCGAGAAAATACATTATTCGGGCCTAAACTTAAATTGTGTCACTGAGATCTCCCAAAATGTTGTCTCCTACTGGCGTGAGAGAGATTTACTTATTTTGTTGTATGGCCTTGTACTTAGCCACCACAATCAGGTGCCTTCCGTAATTTGAAAAAAGCAGGCAACACTTTTTGTCTTTGACTAATTATGGTGGATAATAATGAATGTTTAATCATGCAACAAAATGAGCAACTCTTCCTCACACCTGTAGGGGAAGTTTTTAGGAGAACTCGGTGTCGCATCTATGCCAGTACATGCGCCCGGACCCCAGCTCAGACAAATAGCCAGAAACCTGCACCTCTGACCACTTGCCCAAGAGAGCGGCTTTGATTTTTAGTGAAGTATTGGAGAGAATAATTTTTTTTACTAATTACCTATTTACAAAAATGCGCAACAGCCAAATGGATTTTGTAAAAATAATTGCTTGGCCATTGTGGTGATTTAATTTATTTGCATCATAGAAATGAATTAATGACATCAGAGGTGCATCATACTGTATGATGCACCTCTGAATTTACCACTATACATTTTAGTATCCCAGTAGTGGTCAAAAGCAAAGGTTTTTGGCTATTAGTCCAAGATGGGTCCTGTGCTAGTAGCTGAAATCAGGGATGGGCACTGCTTGTAAGCCTTTAGAGTTGCTCACAGTGGTCATTAAACAAACAAAAAAGTTTAAAAGCCCCACTTTTTAGGCATACTAGTGGAAAATTCAAGAGACTGCCTTAAAACATCATGGAAATCTGTCAGAAGAGGGTTTTTTTTCCTCAGGTTTAACGACCACCATGAGCAACTCAATGGACTATAAGTAGTCGCCTGTCCCTAGTTTAGGGCCACTAGTTTTAGGGAAGGGAGAGAGCCAGTGCTGTAAGACAAACACAACATCCATGCCTGCCAGGAATTTTTTTTTTTTGATTGGAGGTTTAACGACCACCGTGAGCAACTCAATGGGCTATAAGCAGTCGCCCGACCCTTTTTTTTTTTTTTTTTTTTTTTTTTGATTGGAGGTTTAACGACCACCGTGAGCAACTCAATGGGCTATAAGCAGTCGCCCGTCCCTAATTTAGGGTCACTGGTTCCAGGGAAGGGAGAGAGCCAGTGCCGTAAGACAAACACAACATCCATGCCTGACCGGGATTCGAACCCGGACCCCTTACGGACGAATGATCAGAGGCCAACGCCTTAGACCACTGCGCCACCGGGGCGGCCGCCCGACCCTAATTTAGGGTCACTGGTTCCAGGGAAGGGAGAGAGCCAGTGCCGTAAGACAAACACAACATCCATGCCTGACCGGGATTCGAACCCGGACCCCGTTCGGACGAATGATCAGAGGCCATCGCTTAGACCACTGCGCCCCCTGGAATTTGAACCCAGACTTATCTTGGACGAATGATCAGAAGCCAGCGCTTAGACCACTATGCCACGAGTGGAAATCAGCAAATGATAACTACTGGTTCACAGTGTAATATGCCGCCCCGTTGGCGCAGTGGTCTAAGGCGCTGGTCTCTTATCATTCGTCCGTAAGGGGTCCGGGTTCGAATCCCGGTGAGGCATGGATGTTGTGTTTGTCTTACGGCACTGGTTCTCTCCCTTCCTGGAACCAGTGACCCTAAATTAGGGACGGGCGACTGCTTATAGCCCATTGAGTTGCTCACGGTGGTCGTTAAACCTCCAATCAAAAAAAACAAAACAAAAAAAAACAGTGTAATATTGAACATGCACACAGAGAACTGATAAAAAAAAGATACTGAAGACAGCAGAATGTATAACTTGAGCAACTCTTAGGGCTATCAGTCACCTGTCCCTAATTTGGGGCCACTGGTTTCAGGGAGGCAAGACAGGTAGAGCCATGTAAGAAAGACAAACACACCACCTATGCCACACCAGAATCCAGGCCCATCCCAGACTGTCTAGTGGATCGGTTTAACGGATTCTCCGCAGATGATTATGACAGAAGTATCACGGGATATTGTAGACCACTTCTGGTGGTGTAAATTTTTTTTTTACAAAATTCTAGCATTGTTAATTTTTGTAAAAGTGGCACTCAACAAGTAAGTCACCGCGATTCTTTTACGGGGATGAGTACAAAATAAATCTGCGATGTACGTCTGCCGTCGCACCACTATCAGTACTGTACAAAACTAGTTCAAAATGTTGGCAGTGTTTAGATTCTGGGAAATTGGCACTCTAATGTGCTGGTTTTGATTTTTTTTATTGGAGGTTTTTTTTTTTGATTGGAGGTTTAACGATCACCGTGAGCAACTCAATGGGCTATAAGCAGTCGCCCATCCCTAATTTAGGGTCACTGGTTCAAGGGAAGGGAGAGAGCCAGTGCCGTAAGACAAACACAACATCCATGCCTCACCGAGATTCGAACCCGGACCCCGTTTGGACGAATGATCAGAGGCCATAGCTTAGCCCACTGCGCCACCGGGACGGCTCGCGCAGTGGTCTAAGCGATGGCTTTTGATCATTCGTCCGAGAGGGGTCCGGGTTCGAATCCCAGTCAGACATGGATGTTGTGTTTGTCTTGCGGCACTGGCTTTCTCCCTTCCCTTGAACCAGTGACCCTAAATTAGGGATGGGCGACTGCTTATAGCCCATTGAGTTGCTCACGGTGGTCGTTAAACCTCCAATCAAGAAAAACTCCAACCAAAAAAAAAAAAAATTTTTGTCCTACGGCACTGGCTCTCTCCCTTCCCTGGGACCAGTGACCCTAAATTAAGGACGGGCGACTGCTTATAGCCCATTGAGTTGCTCACGGTGGGCGCTAAACTTCCAATAAAAAAAGACCACTGCGTCACCGGGGCGGCGTGCTGGTTTTGCTTGACACCTCTCTTACAGTCAATCATCAGTCACTTCTAATTGCTTCATTCAAATAGGCTATGGAATCGCATATCCTCAACGTTGGTCTTGTTCAAAGTGAGGATCATCTTAAATATAAGTTTGACCTCTTATTTTAATTTCTTAAACCACTCAAGTTTTTGAACAGCTTTGTCTTTTTCTTCTTGTATAAACTGGATTTGCACTCGTTGCTCATTCACATTAGCAATTATAAAACCTTCCGAATTACTACAACACACCATCACTCAATAGAGTAATAGGCGAGAATGAAAGCAGGTGCAGACCTGAAACTGCGTAACCTTGAACAATCATACCCCAGACATATCTATGAATTTTTTTTTGATTGGAGGTTTAACGATCACCGTGAGCAACTCAATGGGCTATAAGCAGTCGCCCGTCCGTAATTTAGGGTCACTGGTTCCAGGGAAGGGAGAGAGCCAGTGCCGTAAGACAAACACAACATCCATGCCTCACCGGGATTCGAACCCAGATCCCTTTCGTGCGAATGATCAGAGGCCATCGCTTAGACCACGGCGGCGGCTATCTATGAATAAAACTCCCATGTCACAGACTGACCACAATAACTTTGCCGTTGGCCCAGTACTTTTCTGATTACATCATTTGCTGCTTTTTGGTATGCTTTGTGAGGTGATATATGTTTTCAAGACTGATGTACCATTTGTTTGAGCAATTCCTAAGGCAACAGTACACAAATAAATTTCATTTTACACAACAGTATAATAGTGGTCTTTTACTGTAACACCACTTTTTTACTGTTTGGTATATCTACTGAAAACTTGTGAACTTCAATCTCTGTAAAGATGTACTTGAACAAGTATATTAAAACTTTAAAAAGTTTAAGGCAATGAAGACTTTATAGATGTAGCAACCACTTACCATCTGTCAATAGATGTAGCAACCACTTACCATCTGTCAATATTATAGACTGATGATAGCAACCACTTACCATCTGTCAATAAGGCAATGAAAACTTTATAGGCTGATAAAGACTGAAGGTGTCAGTTCAAAGATTCCTTATTTTAAACTTTTTATGTAACTTAAGCAGGGCTTGAAAAATATCTGAAAAGTTACATGCCCACCTAGGCATGTGCAGAAGTTATTTATCTGTTCAAATAGTAAAAGCTGGATGACCAGGAAAATTGATCTCTTAAGAAAACAAATCAGAATCCTCATTCTTTTTAAGTAAAAAAAAATACCAACTTTTTTTACGTTTTAAATTTCCATTTTAAGGGCACTGTATTCAAAATGTTCAATGCACAAAAGTGTGCATCTCACGTTTTAATTAAGATCATGATACTGAAATTGGTATTTGAGAAATTTAGTGATTCTGCCATGTATTGTTCCTTTCGTTGAAGTTTTCACATTTTGTCACTAAACACAGGAGGCTAGTTCCATCAGAGGCATGCAACCTGTTGCTGACTATAAACAATATTTGGGGTAAAACTACATATGGTTCCAATTTCTGGACCTAGAATATAATACAGTCGAACTTTGTTAAGACGAGCTCGGGTATAACGAGGTCCCGGCTATAGCGAGTAAAATGCCAGAAGTTTGGTTTCGTATGCAATTAGTGTTAAATTATCCCGCTTGTTACGAGTATCAACTCTGTTATAGCGAGCAAATTTGTAAGACTTTCAGATTTTTTTTTTTTCACCCAGTAAAGATAGCGCAGCATTGAAAGGTGGCCGTCTGTGTGTCACCTGCTCCGAGAGAAAAGCGGGGAGTGTTTTATGTTGTCTTGCATTTCAGCCCAAGGGTAGGTGGGGGCGGCATTTTGTGGGGGAAAGCTTCCCAGCATTTCCTTTGCCACTGTTTACGAGACGGTTCCTGGAATTCGCTTTCTCTCATTAGCTGCTATGGTCTAACCCCACGCATGTTTTCTTAATGTATTCAGTATTTCAACTTCGCACGGGACATATCATAACCTTTTTTTTAATCAGAAAATCGCACGCAGCCCTACTCTTGCGACATCACTTATGCTTTCCCTCCCCTTCTTTATTAAGTGTGATATTGTGAGCAAAATGGTTGGCATTAAAAAAAGGCTCTCTCCATCAATGAGAAAATGGATATTATTCAGGAACTGCAAGAAAAATTCAGCTGTTTGCAAAAAGAATGGGCTTTCATCATCTACCGTATCTACATTATGGAAGAATTTTTGTCAGCATTTGAAAACAATCTTACAGATTGCAAAAAAAAAAAAAAAAAATGAAAAAGTGTGAAAAAATTATATTGATGAAGCTTTTCTTTGTTGGTTTAAAGTTCAACGTGATGCTGGTTTTCCTATCAATGGACCGATTTTAAAAGTGCAAGCGGAACAATTTGCAGTACAGTTCGGTCATGAGAATGTTATATGCAGTAATGGGTGGCTTGATCGCTTCAAGAACAGACACAATATTGTTTACGCAAAAATGTCTGCGGATACGGAACCTGTAAGTCAATGGCTAAAAAGCGTTTGGCCCAGCTTCATTTCTGAATTCAGTAAGCAGAACATATTCAATGCTGATGAAACTGGCATTTTTTACTAGGTAACCCCTGACATGACTAACTTTTAAAGCCGAGAAATGCATTTGAGGTAAATTGGCAAAGGATCGGCTAACCGTTCTAATTTGTGCGAATAATGGCAGGAAATGAAAAAATAAAATTATTGGTGATTGGCAAATCGTTAAAGCCTCGATGTTCTAATAATGTTCAGCATCTCCCGGTTGATTATAAAGCAAACAAAAAGGCGTGGATGACATCAGATATCTTTACGGGAGAACTTCATAAATTGGATCGTGAACTACGAAATCAAAACAGAAACATTTTGTTGTTAATAGACAACTGCCCAACACATCCCTAAGTAGAAAACTTGACAAATATCAAACTTGTGTTCCTACCACCAAAGAGAACATCAATTCTACAGCCTATGGACCAAGGGATTATTAGGAGCTTTTAGTGCCATTTTCGGCGATTTCTAACCGTACAATTAATCCAGATAATGGAGAAGCTAGAAATTAAGATTTCCGTATTGGATGCTGTTCGTCTTATGAGAGAAGCTTGGGATAGTGTCACTCCGACATCCATTAAAAATTGTTATAGGAAGGCTGGTCTTCTAAAAGGAGACTTTAGTAGAAAGCACTGAAGTGATTGATGACGATGATCTCCCCTTATCAGACAGGTTAAAAAGTAGAGATTTAAGCACCTTTAACAATTGCAATTCTCTTGATTTTATCGACATTGACGCTGCGGTCTTAACTGGAATTTTAACGGAGGAACAAAATTGTGCAAGAAGTCATTGCGGTGAATGAAGAAACTGAAACCGACAGTGAAGGCGAAAACATTACAGAAACACAAGAAGTTGTGACTTACAATCAAGCACAAGGTGCCTTGGATGTTTTGACTAGATTTTATGAAACTAATTCTGGCAATGAGTGTGTGTTCAGTGCATTACGCAGCTAAATTAACCAAATTTTTTCATACGAAATAAAAGATAGTACTGTACCTGTGCAGATAGTACAAATATTACAATACTGTATAGTACATATTGTATTTCATACAACGTATGTAGTTTACATGTCCGTTATTCAAGAATTTCAACTTAATCTGCATCACATCGTACGTACTTACATATGTATGTAGTACTGTACATGCGCATTTTTCAAGAATTCCACAACTAACCGAAATATTGTACTGTTATTTCAACAAAACTATGTATTTCTCAATATTAAACATTGTATTATATTTGATAACGAAATTAATTTTTTTAATGATTTCCTTGATATTTTGGGTCTTTCCCGGATTATACGAGTAACGGCTATAACGAGTAATTTGTTCGATCCCGAACAGCTAGTCTTAACAGAGTTCGACTGTATAATTAAAATAATACCGTTCTGTTCTTGGCACTCCATAACAATAATACAACTAGAGGCGATTAGCGGTTGAATGAAACATGACATGCGATGGCTGTTTTGTTTTCTTGTAGTAGAAAATTCTGTTCCAAACTTTATTTTCAAATTCAGTTGCTCTGACTGGGCAACTATTTTTCTTATCTACCTATCCATGCCAATAATTTACATGCTCTGGGCATCTCTGGCAGGATATTTTTTAAAGCCCTGTTATGTGTGTTACAAAATTTTAATACTTATTATTTATGGTTATGTGCTTATGTACAAATTTATCATGTGATTTACTTGGAAATATTACATCACACATATGTATGCACATAGTGGAAAAAGCTGAATAAGAAACTAGTTGTAAGCACTGATTCAGTAAAAGAGAAGGTTTTGGAATGCATAAACCCCACTCATAACCATCATATACTGAGGGGTTATTGATCCTCAAAAAAATTTCTCCAATTACTACCTTCACGAAGATTACATCACATTACTGTGAAACTGAAAGCATGGCATATATTTTTCAAAGGTTAAGTGCAGGTCTTAAATGCAACAAAATGTATTTTGCTGAACAAACCCCTTCATTGTGACTAAATTGGTTTGAGTCCATTAGACACAATTCCAAATGCATTAACCAACTAATTGGTTCAGAAGTAATATCACTGATAATAAAAAAATGCTGTTATACTTATAGGCGAGAGATTTCTAAGCAAGGCACCATTTGAAGTCGTCCAACCAGGAATTAATTTTATGACAGTGTTGTTTTGTAGCTAAGTGGTATCCTAAAATGGAGTTCAAAGCATTTAACATGAGCTTTATACCCAGAAAGACAGAAGAGTGTGTAGGAACTGACAGCATCACAGATAAGCTGCATCTTTTGTAGCCCTAATATACTGACAGAAGGTGTCAAAGACCTTGCCTGAATAAGTCCTAACAAACAATGCAGAAAAATGGCATCTAAAAGATGTTTCCAGTGGAATGTCAGAAAATATTTAATAATTACTAAAATTCCACTAATAAAATGGCTGTACAGCTGCTGAATGAAGCAGACAAGGAATGAAGGGCTTAAATGCTGAAACTGATTTTGTAATAGACTGCAGTTGGCTATTTCATTTTGACTGAATAAGACACTATAGTGACAAGGCAATATCATCTTAGTAAATATCAATGGCCATAATTAATATACATGCAGGCTACCAAAATGAGTTTTGTAATGATGACATACAATTCCTGGTAACAATTATTGTACTGGTTTTCTTCACAGACACCATCAAAATAACAGCATTATTAACAACATATTCAAGTCGGTTTGTTTGGGGGTTTAACAAGCATTGAACAACTTGATGGGCAATAAACAGTCACCTATCCCTAATTTGGGACCACTGGTTCCACGGAAGGGAGAGTCGTTGCCTCACCTGGCCCCACTTTCATCCAGGACAAAAAAGCAGTTTGTTAAACCAGATAATTAGAAATACACTAGCTTATCCCACCAAGAACAAGACTCTTCTACTACCAGAGCTCCATGTAAATTTTGTTAAACCTACATCCAGAGAAAGCAAAAGACAGGAGTAATTTTATTGATGAACTATACAGCACCCATAAATACTATGACATTTCTTTGTACAGAGTTATCTGAAAGAGTAGTAAGTGAAAAAAAGTTTCTATTCACTACTTGAATACTGCAATTGGTTAGTGAAGACATCATAATCAAGACTTGAGCATGTTCAGGTACATACCGTAATTAAGGAAATCACTTTCAACAACTGTTGTCAACTTCTCCGTTGCAAAAATACAGAGTAAGCTATGTATTTGCAACTTGAAATGTAAGCAATGATAAAGAACCAGAATTCAGAGTAAAGTGATACAACATGGCATTTTAATGTCTAAATGAGGTGTAGTTTCATTGCTAAAAAATTTGACACACAAATGGAGACAAAGAAACAGCAAATAAAAATATCAGTTTATTTATAAAACTGAAATAGTTTAACATTGTTGTCAGATACATACAAGAACACATTTACAGAATAAGTAAACAGAAAATCAGTAAAAAAAATATTTACAAATGAAAAATGTGTTGAACATACACATAAAGAACACAAATAATTTGGCTGTTTAGAATTGATACACACACACACACACACACACACACACACACACACACACACATAGTAAATATATCAATGTTTTCCGTATATAAATCCTGACATCAATCAAACAAGATCAGCTGTCAAACTATAAAATTTTGCTCTTATTATAAAAGGCAGTAATAATTAAAATAATTGTGAAAAAATTACTACCCGGATTGTGAAACAACAGTTATCATAGATTCCAATGCACATCTGAATTTTTACATAAAGCCTATGATTTTTATTCCCTACCATGTTTTCCCAAGCTTGTCACAGGCTATAACTCAACATTGATCTGTCAAGATTTTTGATTTTGTAATTATCATAACAAGCAGAACAGTCTGGTCACTTTCTTTCACTAATTTTATAATTCAACATATCTTTAGATAACAAGTTTATTGGTTGCATTCAAGCCTGTTCCTAGTGCATCTGTATGAGCTAGGATGGTTTCTGCTTGCCAAAACTCACAAGAGAAACAAGCATTGAAAAGAAATTTAAAAGAAAAAAATAAACAAATTAAAAGGCAGAACAAAATGTTATTGATCCTGAGAGAAAATATTAGGAACAACTAAAAGCCATTGCTTATTTGTGGAGTATAAAAATATCATTGTGTTGTGCTATGGTGTAAAGAAAATAACAAGTGAAAGACTTAGTATGAATTTTTAAATTCACAAACACTAGAGTTTTGATTTGGTTACAGTATTTTAAAACTGGATGACTTGTAAAACAAATGCAAACATAGGTAATGTAAATGAGCATATAAGAAAATAGTTAATAGATGTTCTTAATAAAGTAGCTAATAATGGTGGCTGCACAAATGAAATGGATTAACAGTTAGTTCCCTTACATTGTTTTTGCAAATATGTAAATCTTTAAAATAACATACTGAGGAAGAATACTATAGAGAAGTTTTCTTCCATATAAATCTTTTCTCTAACTTTACCATATGAATACAATTTTATGTTTAAACAAAATATAACAGAAACAAGTTTACATGATATCAATAGATGTGCATTCACAGTATGCTGTTCCATACTTGGAAATAACAGTTCTCTTTCTTTCTCTCTCTTTATTTTTTGATGAATGTTTTTATGCTACGATGTGCTAGGTTGAGCTCAAAGTACTCAGTATTCCATACCTGTCCATCAAACTCTGTGGCAGCATCTGTTAACACTATGTATAATCATTTTTGAAATAAAATAATACTGAACGCTTTTAAATCAAATACTTCAAATTATCACACTAATTTAAGGAAATTTAACAGGTGCTCTGCAACTCATCCTGGGCTGAGAAACATTTACTCCCATAGCCTATAGTAGAAACATCTACGAAGTGTCTGAAAGGGGTACTAATTTCAGATATAGGATTTAATATTACTGTTAGACGTCAACGTCACGAATGTCTGCTGTGAACAACTTTGTAAACTCAGGTCAAGTGTGCGTCTCCTGACTGAGTGTTTATCTATGTGCTAACCATGATCAGTCTGGTGTTTAGTTCCCACAGAGAAGGAGAAGTAATTTGAATGTGCTGTTGACGGTTCAGTGAAGTCACAAAAAGTAATGCTCAAATAAACAACAACTTTGGAATGGTAAAAACACTTAAAAAGAGTGTTAACTCTCTCAGTACAAAATATGAAGCTATTATAGTGTTTCATGCTATGTAGGTGAGATCTATTCTAACCTACTGTAATGCAGCAAAGGATTCGGCACCATTATATCTGTCTCACTTCAGTGTCTGAACATTCAAGATTGACTTAAAATGAAAAGTTTTGGAACTACATGAAGAAATCATATTATAGATACAGAGCTTATTGAAATAAATGAAATAGTCAAAAGCAAAAAAAAAAAAAAAAGTTGTGGTGAAAAATAATGCAAAAAAGTTAAAATGCATTAGTTGATGAAATCGAGGTTTCCTAAGAAGAAAGAGTTAACTATCCAGTATACGTAAATAAAAAATATATACGTTTCCACAAGAAACGCAGAGAACAGAAGAATATCTACCAATTTTTGAAGATATAGTTCATCAGGTACCACAAGAACATAGGAATGAACATCAAAAGGAAGATGTTCAACAGATCTACGACTTGATCATGACATTGACTAATCCTGTGAATTATGATGAAAAAAAACTCTTCAACATCTCAACAAAATCATTTTTTTTTATGAGAAAATTCAGGACACATCAAGAAAAAGGGTGTCAAATGTACAACAATTTAAAGACCAGACTGAAGCAGACAGTTGTAGCTTGTGGGCACCAATGAAGAAAGAGAACCTTCAGCTGTGTTAAAGTGCACGCAAAGTTGTTAAGATAAAAGCATCAGAGAGTGCAGTTGATAGCAGATCGTTCTTTGTTCACACATTCGCCGATTGCATCACAAAGTCGAACTGATATTGATCTAGAGGAATGCTTGAATAATTACCGTAATTTTCGTCGCATAATCCACAGATTATCTGCTAAAAAAGTAAAAAATAAAATATTGGTTCTGCGGATTGTACGCCGATTTAAAAAAAAAAGTTTTTACGGCCCTTCAATTTTTTAAAAAATCTGCAGCGTAATTGTGCAGGGGAGGGAATATGATTGGAAAAGGAACTCCCTCGGAAAATTTTTCCTTAATTTAGGAGTTTGTACGGAGTAGGGAAGAGGGGGAGGAATGTGGTAATGAAAGATTGGGCAAGTTGTAAGAAGATACGGGCGGGGGGCATTCTGAATCGTTGAGAAGGACAACTCTGACTGTTGTGCCGTCTCTGTTTTTGTAATTTTGTAAACCAGCCAATGAACATACGCACTGCGCTTGTTGGATGAATCTAAGCGTTCCTTCTTTCGGATCTCACGTGCGCTGCCTTGTATTTAGTTCGTCTTTCGCCGTTTTGACCAATGTCGTTGTTGCTACTTTCCTTCATTGCTATTCATGATGTCTTTGAAAAGGAAACATTTCAGTTACACTGCCGAATTTAAACTTAAAGTGGTGGACACAATTGAGGATATGATCGTGTCCCTGCGCGTAGTTTTGAGAATGTCAGAAAACAATCGCGCAGTAACATGCGGAAAACTGCTGCGCTGCTGTCTAAAATGTAAACAAAAGGAGACTTAGGCTTTCATACGTCTGGAACGTTTTATGAACAGGCGGGAGGTCTAGCCATGGACAGACCACTATCACTTATATTATGTGAAATCTACATGTATCGACTTGAAGAAAAACTTTTCAAACTCATGAAATTTGACTTGTGGATATGATATGCAGATGATACTTTCTTTCTGTGGAAAAGAAAAACTTCTGAAATTCCAGAATTAGTCAAACTTATAAATTCCATTGACCCTCACGTTCGATTCAGCTATGAAACAGAAAATAACGAATGCCTACCATTCCTTGATATCCTGGTTACTCGCTCAAGGGGATCTCTTACAACAACCATTTATTGGAAGCCTTTCGCTGTTTTCTCACCTCCACACGCCAAGTCCAATCACCCTTGGCCACAAAAACTCAGCGCCTCTTACAGTTGTGTATATTGCGCAACACATATGTGTTCAGATAAAGACAGTTTGGAAAAAGAACTTGATTTCCTTAAACATGTTGCAGTACAGTGAGAATACAACCCTTCCATCAACAGACAAGGCTCTAACAAAATTCCAGAAACTGAAGCCTATCTCCATGTTAACTCCTGTGATGCGCCCATTAAGAGGGATTTTGCCATTATTCTGTGACATTGCCTTCAAAAATTCTCAAAACCTTTCATTTTGAAGTGATTCTTAAACCCATAAACAAAATGAACTTTTTAGGATCAAAGGATTATGTTGAAGACAAAAACTCGTGGGGAATTTATCAAATTCCATGTGAATTTGGCACTTCGTATATAGGACAGACCAGCAGAGCTTTGCGTTTTCCACTGAAGGAGCGCACAAGACCTATATTTGGAAGTGTGGCCCAAAGAAGTCATCGATGGCTAAATACTGTTATGAAAAGGACCATAAATTTCTCTTTGAAAAAGCAAAACTAATTGACAAGCCAGAGTCAACCACCAAACTTGATATTTTGGAAGCTTTCCACATATATCAGAATTCTTCGCAACTTGTTAATGACAAGGCATCCACACCATTTCTATCAAGCATGTGGAAGGCAACTAACCAAAACCCATGACTGTAAACACCATTTATGATATGTACATTTGAAATATTTACGTGCTATTCATCCTGATGAAGCTAAGTCAGAACCCTGTGAAACACCTTGGTCGACTTGAAAAAATAAAATATTTGTGACAAACGTTGTATTATGTTAATATATATATATAAAATCGTCACAAGACTGCCGTCTCTAATTTCAAGAATTATGTTCTGTATTCTCATCTGTGCTATAGCTCAAGGCTAAGAGTGCATTCTCTCCCTAACATCCCCTACCCTACTTGATCAGCATTAGGAGAAAATTTCTGCTTCTAAGCTTACGAAGTTCATAAAACTTGATGATGTTGAAAAATGACCATTAATTCCAAGTTTTATATAAGCCATTCCACTGTCAAGTGTTACTTAAATATATATAGGCTTGCTCTTGTTACACTAGTGTGACAAAAGATTCACACTGAAGCACTACTTCACAGCTGATATGCAAAGCAGCAGCAAAAAAAAAAAAAAAAAAAACTTCAAATAAAAAACATTTAGGGTTTTCACTACAGAGAAGGGCAATAATTGTTCATGTATTCACTTCAACTATTTAATTTTATTACAATATTCTAAAAAAAAAATCACGTAATTGGTCATAATGACCATGTTCCTGGTATTAATTTCACATCCATAACAATTTGAATATACATAAGACATTTCCTGAAAACATAAGGATACAAAAAAAAAAAAAACAAAAAAACAAACATATCAATCTATGTAGTTTTCAGCAATGTACAAACACGTAGTTTGTGTGTTTAATTACCACAGTGAGCAACTTGATGGGCTATAAGCAGTTGCCCATCCTTAATTTAGGGTAATTGATTCCAGGGAAGGAAGACAGCCACTGCTGTATGACAAATACAACATCCATGCCACACCAGGATTCGAACCCAGACCCATTGTGGACTAATAGTCAGAAGCTAGTGCTTAGACCACTGCACCAACAGGGCAGCTAGGTTTTCTTAAGGTGTGCTCACCTGAAGTTTTGGTTATATTCTTTTGTAACTCAAATTCTCTTAGGATATATCACAGGAACTCTTAACATATAAACTACAATCATAATAAAATGGGGAATTAAAACACAAACCTCCTGTCATGTTATTCGATAACACACTTGCCAACATCGGAAAATGTGCATCAGTAAAACTTTTGTGTGAACGCCATTTACCACAAAACAAAACATAATTATATTAAGATATTTTTCCAGGTAGAACCATTTAAAGGTGGTTTTAACTGTTGTAAATTATTAATATTCGCTGAGAATATATATCGTGGTAATCGAACGTGATTCAAGGAAAAATATTTCACCTACCTCTCGGTTGTAGGTGGTCGATGTTCAAATCTTTGCACAGTTGTTTTCATCAGGTTCTTGAGTGTAGGCTTTTTTTTTTTTTTTTTTTTTTTTTTTTTAGTTGAACTATGGGAGGCACATGAAGACAAAAAAGATGTGAAAATTACGTTGGGAAACTTGAAATAAACGGAAAAATGAATCACTCGTAAAAATATTCGCATGAGGAACTGCAATCGCCAAAAAACTTCGTCAGACTTGCTGGTGATTGCAGTTCCTCATGCGAATATTTTTACGAGTGATTCATTTTTCCGTTTATTTCAAGTTTTCCAACGTAATTTTCACATCTCCTTTGTCTTCATGTGCCTCCCATAGTTCAACTAAAAAAAAAATATGTCCTACTCAAGAAAATGTGAGGACTAACTTAAAAAAAAAAAAAAAAAAAAAATGCGTACACTCAAGAACAAGAACCTGATGAGAACAACCGTGCAAAGATTTGAACATCGACCACCTACAACCGAGAAGTACATGAAAGATTTTTCCTTGAATCACACTCCATTACCACAATATATATTCGCAGATAATATTAATAACTTCGAACTGAGAAATTGCTTTTTGCTCAAAGGAAATATAACATGTAAAAAGTTACAACAGTTAAAACCACCATTAAATGGTTCTACCTGAAAAAACAACGTATGAAAAACATGTTTTTTTAAATTTCGATACATCAAGAAATATGTGCATATAATTATATTAATAAATATGCAGTAAAAATCTATGCATATGCCACAATAACTAAACTAGTATTATTTGTGTTTAAAATAATAATTTAAAAAACCATAAAGTAAAATCTTAACTTTTCAATGTTAGCCTCACAAACCTGTGGTGTTTCAATACTAAACTAAAATTTTCATTTGCTGGTATCTTTGTCTCCCCCTTCCCATTTCTTTATTGTTAATTTTTTTTTGAAATGTCCTTGGATAACAATTTTATCCATCCATCATATATGCACGACAGCTTTCACTATTTTAGATAAAAGATGAATAGTGTAACTTTGAAAATATAAATACTTTTGAACACCATGCATCATTTTTTACAAATTCTTCAGCTTCGTCACCCCCCACCGTTTATCAAACTGAAATGCAAAACTGGGAGGGGGTGTGTGTGTGTGTATAAAATGATATTTAACAACAATACTAGGCAGAGGAAACATCACGTGAAAAGTAAAATTATGATTAAGGGAGAAATCTTCACTGAGTCTAACTTCCGTTTTCGAAAGTTTTGAAAGACAAAACTTCCTCTTTCGAAAGTTTCAGGCCGAAAACATCCTCCACCACTACTAATTGCTCCAAAATTTCTATTCAGTTACGCATCGATCTCGTGGATAACCCAAATTATGACGGAAAAGGGGAAATTCCTCAAAGCCATCGCACTCTCATGCCCAAAAGATTACAGCGAAATTTTTTCGCCGTTGAATTTCTGTTTTTGGAAAATTTCCTTCCATTTTCAAACTGAAATACAAATATTTATGGAATAAAATGATATATAACAACAATACTGGACAGTGGCAACATCACAGGAAAAATAAATTACGATTACGGAAAAAATCTTTATTTCGTTTACTTCCGTCTCTGAAAGATGAAATACCGCCCCGAGGCGTATTTTTATGAATTGGTAAAATTCTTCGACACGTAGTTTTATGCGCCGAGAAAAATTCAAGAAGCGTATTGTTACGCGTCAAGAAAAATTCTCGATGCCTATTTTTACGCTTTGGTAAACTTTCGGTGCGTACTAGACACGTAATTATGCATTTCGGAGATCTCTGGTCGGCTCGTTACTTGAGAACTCCCGTGGAGAGAGCTACCGCACGATGTTCGAAAGAGGAGCCATCGTTATACTTGATGGCTCCGCACGAAGCTGGAAAGTCAAAGATGACATCGTCGCGTAACACAGCGCTCGCAAGGTTCAGTAGAAAATCTAAGCCGACGGTTGCACGAGATTGAAATATTTCGACTGAACAATCGAAATATTAAAAAATCCATAAAAAAAAAAAAAAAAGGACTTCTATCCGTAAAATTAAGCAGAAATCTGTAAAAGTTGGCAAGTACGCGATAATAATCTCATGTGGGTCCAAGGGTGACTTTTCTTTTACAACTGCAAATTCACAATTTGATTTTAAATTCCTTTACCACTATTTTAAAAGCATTAAAATTATTTACAGGAAACTCAAATTTAAATCATTATTAAAAACCGCAGAGAACTCCACGTTAACCTCGCCCAAATTGCCTGAATACGGTAAGCACTTTCACAAACCACACTGCATCTTCAGGCCATTTCTTCAAAAACATGCTTTCTTTAACAGGGAAAGCATATGTGTTTAAATGGCCGAGTTCTGTACACAGGTTTCACCTTTAAATTTTAGTTTCCTGTAAATAATTTTTAATGCTTTTAAAATATAGCTGAAGGATTTTGAAATTAAATTGTGAATTTGCAGATGAAAAAAAAAATTAAAGTCACCTTTGGGCCAATGTGGTTTTCAATTTCTCGTTGTTATTTTCATTACTGTAATTTGTATGTTAACTTAAAAGTTCCTTCCTTGGATATAATTTTGAGTAATAATACAACAAAAATTATGGGTGAGAACACCTAAAAGACAACCAATGTGTTTATACATTGCTGATAAACTGCATACATGCAATTTATCAAAAGGATAATTGGAATCAATAAATATATTTCATAAATATATTTCATCATTATGAAGCTGAGCCACATGCATAGAAAACCTGCAGTCAACAAAAAATCTGAATTTATTGTGATTTAACAATGGTATATCTATCAAAAGGATAAAAATAAATTTCATTATTATGAAGCTTGGCAACATGCACAGCAAAACTGCAGTCAACACCTCACAGAAAATTGAATTGTTCAAAGCAATTAAAAAAAAAACAAAAAAAAAACTTACACACTTTTCTTTTTTATTCTTTCTTTGCTAATTTGGCTGTTAAATTCAAGCCTTCTACACAGCGAATCTTTTCATATCTTATGGTGAAACTAAAATTTATTAAACAGAGTGCCAAAAAAAAAAAAAAAAAAGTGAAACTAAAGCTCCTACTCACTTATTGCAATTGTAATTTATGACTTTTTGGATGGTTAACAGGGCTGGGTGCAGATTTTGAAAAAAAGGGCACTTTTTATAGCAGGTGAGTGCTGGGAAGCCAAATATTAATAACAATAATAATAATTGGGAAGGACAATTTTCAACTCAAAAGGGCATTAGTTCTTTATTTTTTTCTTATTTATTAATATAAACAGGATCAAGTTGCCAATATTAATAATCTGGCATGTATCGCAGTTTCAGAACCTTCAGGTTGCATAATTTTAGCACGAGAGCAGCCAGGGTCAGATTTTACAAGCCTGAGGACAAAGTGTCATGTGACAAATTCCTGGTATAATCCTTGAAAATTTTATAATGGTGAGTAGCTGTCAATTCAACAGAAATTCAGTTTCAAAGGAAGAAAAAGTTTTAGCATACATCACTAACAGTAAATGATATAATTCAAAATAAACACAGACTTGAAATTTAGATCTAGAATTTGCTTTGAGAAATATGTTTTGCTCTGTGCATTTAGTTTTGCACATTGAATTGAAAAAAGTGCAGGTATAAAACAACAACAGTGCAGATGAAAATTCGAAGGTCCAACAGAAAAGCAGTACACACACATAATTGAATATGATTTATTTTTAATTGTAACAAAAACAAGTTAACACCCATACTGTACCATTAATTATAATGGTAATAAAAATTTGCAGACTGCTCAGCAGATGGAGATATGGAGATGTCACAAAAACTCCTCATTTATACGACAGGGAACTTGGGATCTGGTTAATTTCATTTTAATACTAATTACACAGGGGGAAAAAGAAAGAAATCAACCAGACTTTGAAATAATTCATTAAAACAAAGCTCGAAATGTCAAATTTCCATAATGGGTTTTATTTTGAAAAAAATTGCAAAATGATTGCTTGTTCATTTCAGTCAACGGTTACCTTACAGCAGTCATTATATGTCAGGATTAAATTATCCGTGTACACAAGCTTCAAATTTGTTTAGATGCAGAAGAATCAAATTAAGCTAAATAGAGCTCACAACATTCAACACAATTGCAGGATAGTTATCATCAGAGAATGAATGCACTGTTGCCAGATAAAGTAAAGAATTTACATTAAATGATGTGCTTGTGGGGGTGGGTGGGTGGGGGCAAAGTATTAAGACAGTTAATTTTTTGGGGACTAAATGTATCTTTAAAGCTTTATTTTGCAATCTGGAAACAGTACTCCTCTAATTATTAATACATGCACTAATAGAAACCATTTATGTTGTTAATTAAGCTGTTGTTCCATCAAAACATGAAGAGCAGTTATTACATACAAATGAAATTATCACACTGACTATGTTGAATTGTAATTACATTATTCACAAATAAATGCACTGGTTGAAATTTGTTAGTTTTAACAGTTATGCCAGCTGATATTCATATAATAAATGAAATACCATGACTTAAAAGATAAAAATCCATAATTATTTTCCAATCATCAATGCTTCATCCATCAATTCATCGTCAATTACAATGGGTGATGGTCTTGACAGTGAACTCGAAACTGAATGATTAGAAGGAGGAGTAATAACCTGTGCTGGAGATTTAAGAGGAGATGGCTGGTAGGGAGATTTTATAAATGTCCCTGGTGATGGTTCGGCTCGTTCACTTTTATCCTCTAAAGCATTTAACTGAACAGCAGGACTAGACCAAGGAATTTTTTTATCAGGAGATTTTGGATGTCTTGGTGCTTCTAAATAGTCAATGACCAAACCATCTTCCGGACTACTATCATCATCACTGTGGGTATTTGGTCGCTTTGTCTGTTTCATAGGTTTATTGTAGGGTGTTATTTTATTTAGTTCTTCAGATGATGAAACTAAGCTGCTCACAATCATGCTCTCATGTTTGCTGGAAGAAGATACCTCTGCTTGTGCAGTTAATTTACTATCAGTTGCATTGCACATTGTTTCTTCAAGCACACTGACAATCTCTTGATTAGTTTTCATGGAAGAAGTTCTGGGAGCACTCATTGGCTTAATATCAGTGCTGCTTGATACCCGTTGACTTTTATTGTCATCAGCATCCAGTTTTACAGACATCTGTTCAGATTTGCAGTAGTCTATGGGTCCTGATACTAAATCTGAAGCTTTACACGAAGGTACTGTTTGCTCTGCTCCATTCTGGCTCTCCATCTTTGTCTGTGCTAATAATAACCTGAAAGCTCGTTCCCCATCAGACTCATCTACAACACTATCTCTAGTAGGAGTGTGTCTAGGAGAATGGCGAACTGGAGATCCCTCAGTTCTTTTTGGAGTATTTCCACTACTGGAGGAACGGCTGTCAGAAAAGGATTTACTTGATGGTGGAGGTGGCATAAGATTTGTAACCATATTAATAGGACCAGATGAGATTTTATCTCTTGAATCACTGCTTGATATGCTTTTGTGATCCAGAGCACTAACTGATTTTTTTTCTGATTTTTCAAAAATCTTACCACTTGACGTAGACACTTTACTTTGAACAGACGACGAAACTTGTTTGGACAAAACTTTGGAAGAACTTGAAGAGCTGCTAATTCGAGGTGATGTAGTACTGGATGTGTTTGCAGATGATATTGATTTTTGGGATGGATTTGCTATGGATTTTGTTATACTGCTTCCAAGTGTGGATGCTTTAGGGGCACTGCATGATGTAGTGGTTGAAGTGGAAGATGCCAGTGATGCCGATTTTTTAGGCACAGGAGATGAACTGCCACTTTTGGAAACCACAGAGCCTCCGGATGAACTAGTAGCCTTTGCAGGGTTTGCATTAACTGCAGAACTGGAAGAAACAGATGTTTTTGAAGACTGAACTTTTGATTTACCTGATTTTGAACTGCCATCACTTGACCTTGTTTTTGTTACTGTCAACTTAATACCTTGTGAGCTCTGTTTCACAGTGAACTGGTCAGAGCTAGAATATTTTGTTTTACCTTCACTAGTTTTAGAATTTGAACCCTCCCTAGTCTCTTTAAGGTCACCTCTCTTATCAGATTTTGATTCTCGCCTTTCTGAAGCACTGTCTACACGAGAGACACCACCTTCAATTTTTGAATTTTCCATTCCACTGGATGGCACAATCTGAGCATTACTAGCAGTAACTCTTAACTTGTCAATTACAGCACTCAGGGTACCTTTACGTGAACGAAGAGCTGCTTTACCTACTTTTGAGTTATTAGACGAATTCTTTCCAGTAGGGGATAATGGGACTGTAGATGGGACAATAGAAACATTGCCTGAAGACATAACTGAAAGTGATGCTGGATTTGATGTTGGTGAAGATGATGTTGGTTTAGATGTTATTGGTGTTATTGTTGTAGACGATGGAAGGTTTGGAAGACCTAAATTTTTTAGTTTGAGTGTTGCTGTTTTTGTTTTATTTGGAGAAGAACGTCCACTAGAGTGAGAGGATGAAACAGAACTGCTGGATGAGGAACTGCTTTTGCTGTTGTTTCCTGTTTTGTGCTTACTCTGTAGCTTCAGTGATGAAGAGAGTGTGACTTTAGTGCTTGAAGAAGACGAGTTTCCATCAGAGTCTGAACTGGATACTTTAACAGTAGGTAAAGAACCAGAACTAGGAGATGATATTTTGGCCCCTGATTTTTCAGATATACCTTTAGAACCAGAACTACTTCTTGACGGGCTGTTAGAAGAGCTGGTACCTGTGGAAGACGCTGCTTTTTTTGACTGTACTGGGGATCTGGATCTTGATGGAGAAGTACTGGATGACACCGTAGATGAAGTTTTAACATTTAATGTGAGTGGTCGTACTGACTGACAATCAGAAGCTACAGAAGATCCTGTTTCAGATGAGGATGATGGTGGTGGCATCAATGAGGAGTCTATATTTAAATGAAATGGCCTCACAGGAGACTTGTCAGAGATACTATCAGCACTTTCTGCTCGCCTGCGCTTACGTTCTTTTTTGCTATCCCCTTTACGCTTGCTCCAAGCACCTTCAGTACCATCTCCAGCACTAGTACTTCTCCTTCCTTCTCTTTGTTTTACTTTTAGTTCACTTTTGGATACCTTTAAGCCATCACCAGATTTAGCTATTTTTAAACTAGTGCCAATAATCAAAGGCTGTGATGACGAATTTTGGCTTACTTTGCTAAAAGATGTTGAAGAGTCTTCTGACTGGCTGTTTTCTGCTTCGCTGCAAGATTTCTGGGAAGATTCATCCAGACTACTCTCATCACTGCTGTTCTCATCCTGCAATGACTTAGCACTGCTTACATCACTACTGGCAGACCTACACTCCAGGCTATCTTTAGATTTTTTGGATTTTTTGTTTTGTTTATTGGATAGAATAAGTTTAGCAGGAGATACACTAGCCATACTAATGTCTAAATTTAAAGAACTCACATCTTCATCATCCAAATCAATATCACTGCCTTCAGCAGCTGATTCGGAGTATGCTGTCTCTGGGGCATTCAAAAGCTCAGGATTAAATTCAAGTGAATTATCAACATTAAAATATTGGCTTTTGGTTTCTGTGCCTGTAAATAAATCTGGACTTGTTGGTGTAGCACCTTCACTAAGTCTACTATGGTTGTCGCTCAGCAACTGCTGTGATGGAAAATTCTCATGGCTTAAATAACTGTCAGTACTGGCAGATCTCTGAGGGTAACCATGAGAAGGGGGCTCAGTTTTGATGAATGTGCTCAATGAGGCCATAGCTTGATTTAAATGTGACTGATCTGCACTGCTTGATGGTAGTGTAGCTGGCATGCTGCTACTGCTGCTGATGTCAAAGCTCATGGGGCTGCCAATAGATTCAGCATCAGGTGTAGGCTGGTCCCTCAGACAATCATCTTCACTAAGTTTCCTTTTGGGACTCCTTCCAGTGGAACTCCCAGGACTCTGACCATCAGGAGTTGCTTTCCTTTTCCGCTGCTTGCGTGATTTTCCATTATTACAGCCAGCTGAAGCAGAGCTGTTATTTACACTCTGCCCTAAAAAAGGAAATGAAGAACTAGAAGGATTGGCTGAAGGCACATCACTTAACATACTCATTAGCATAGTATTTGCATGCTTGGATTGTTGGAACTGTAACTGGTTGTCTGAATTCCCAGGCTGGGATAAAAGATTACCCAACATGGGATTCTTATTTGATCCAACACTCTGATCTCCACTCCCTCCATACATATCTGTGTGTGCTGATGATGAAGCACTAGTATGAGGTGATACTGTGGGTTGATCGAAACTTTGAAGATGCTGAGACTGTGTAGTCATGGAAGCATTTCCATATGTTTCAGCCTCAGCAACTTGGTTTATACTGACACCTTTGACAAAATTGCTACCTAATTCAGACATGTCAGTTGGTTTATTGCACATCCTGGAGGCTAGATTTGAAAAATCACCTCCAGAAAAAGAAGAACCATTTGACAGACTGCCTCCATAATTTGGTAATTGAGAAAGGTAAGGTACACTACCACCACCACCTGTAACGGACGCACAGTACATATCACCCTGATTTGATGATCTCATCTGTTGCCTCTGACCTTGAGATTTACGAATTACAGCTCGCATCGTCACAGGAATAGACAAGCATCTGAAAGAAAATCAAAGGAAGTCAATTCTGTGCCAATTACTGAAGGACACACAAGAATTTAATACATAAACTAACTTTCTCAAAAACTAAAAATGAACTAAATACGTACAGAAATACACCACTGCATAAATAGAATACCTTTATAACATTTTTTTGTTCTCTAGTATGTTCACTGTTTTTCGACATGATATGAGGGTACATTCAGAATCTTTTAAACATTTACCATGATGATGGTACATCCAAAAGCTTTTAATCATTTTTTACTTTGGTATATCACACTGTTTTTGCTGTTATAGCACATGGTGAGAAAATTACACGAAAAAAAAATTCGACGACTTTTCAAGAAAAAAAAAATTTTTTTTTCAAAGACATTTTTAGCAATATTTATTTGGCTTAAAACAGTGTTCGAATTCCCCAGTGATTTAATGCCTTTGGCAAGTAAAATATGAACTATTTGTTTTACTAGTACATTTGGACAGAAAAAGTTCTAATTAATGAAAGAGAACTAATAATTTCTAACTTTAAGGTATAAATAATTTGCTGTTTCAGTGTATAAATCAATTATTACTACTGTGTATATATAAAAGAAACAAATTATTACGTATATACTTAAGAAACAAATTATTACGAACGCCTACCTAATAACATGATGGGCCTCCCTTGGCCTTTAAAACAGCATTGATCTGATGTGACCATGGTTCATACACTTTTTCACTCACAGAATTCCAGGACTTTTCCAGGACATACAATCCAAATGCTCCTACTTAAAATATAGTGAAACTATAGGTCTGCTCAACCTGTAACGTACAACTCCCTACATGCTTGAGAAACTTAACACAGAATGCAGAAAGTTGAAAATGATGTCTGCTGCAGCTAATAAAACACTCAGAATCACAGATAATACTGAACTACCAACACTTTCACTGAAAATGTAACCAGGTTTAATTTCTACAAAACTTCTATATACATTATACTATACTGATTTTGGGATTAGAGGAAATGCTATCCCACACTCACCAACCCGCTTGGCCAGCGGGGTGAGTTATGGCCAAACCCCTTCAAAATGACTCCACAACTTAATTCTTGGCCCTCAGTCTCCAGCAGCTGGAATGTACCTGGCCAAGGCAGCGGCCAGTGAGACATGAAGGCAGAGGGTGCTAAGAATCCCCGGAGGACCGGACTAGGCTGCCAACTGATGCTGACCTTGGCTACGTATAATGAACGCTCCCTATCTTCTGATTCAAAGCTTCTTGAATTGGAAGAGGAACTACAAAGGATCAAGTGGGACATCGTCAGGCTAAGTGAGGTAAGGAGAAAAGGAGAAGATCTCATTGAACTGAAAAGTGGACATCTCTTCTACTATCGTGGGACTGATACTGCCAGAACTAGTGGTGTTGGATTTATAATAAACAAGAAACTGAAGGATAAAGTTGTAGAAGTTGAAAGTTCCTATGACAGAGCTGCACGACTCGTTATCCAACTCTCGAGAAGATACCAGGCTCAGATTATTCAAACTTATGCACCCACCACAAGTCATCCTGAAGAAGAAATTGAAGAATTTTATGAGGAAATTCGTGATCTAAATAATAAAGGTAAGCAGCACTTGAAGATAATTATGGGAGATTTCAATGCAAAATTAGGGCAACGGCAACAGAATGAAACTTCAGTAGGTAAATTCGGTCACAGCAACAGAAACCAGCGTGGAAATACTCTCGTAGAGTTTGCAGAGGCAGAAGGGTTTTTCATCTTGAACTCCTTTTTCAAGAAAAAGCCACACAGGAAATGGACATGGAGACATCCAAATGGGACGACAAGTGAAATTGATTTTATTATGTGTAACAAAAAATTCGTCATAGAAGACTGCAGTGTGCTAAACAAGTTCAACACAGGTAGTGACTATAGATTGGTGAGATGCAAGATGCACCTCAACACTAAACTCGAACGTGGCAAGCTCATAAGACAAACAAAATGTATTGACATAACCAACCTTAAAAAACACCATAATACCTTCAAGTTGGAACTGAAGAACAGATTCTCTGCTTTAGAAGGCCTAACATTGGAAGAAGTGAACATTTCTGAAGTTAACAGAAAAGTAACCAAAGCTCTTATGGAAACAGCAACAAAATTAGCTGGGTCTAAGAACAAGTTGCATGTGAACAAATTATCAGGAAAAACCAAAATGTTGATGCAAAAAAGAAGAAAGATGAGGACAACTAAAGAAGATGTGACTTCCAAAGTGGAATATATAGAGCTATGCAAGACAGTACGAAAAAGTATCACTGAAGACGTAAGGAAATTCAACTGTGAACTAGTAAGGAAAGCAATTGAAAACAACCAAAGCCTAAAGATAGCAAAGGGACATCTCAGTAAGGGAAGAAAACAGATTATGGTACTGAGAAAAGAAGATGGTTCTGTAACAAGAAATAGAGGCAAAATTTTGACAAGAGTGAAAGATTTCTACTCCAAATTATATGAAAGGGATGATACATGTACTCCAGACATCATGAAAGGTACCAGTACCAGAGTTCTTCCAGTCCTCCCAGCAGAAGTTGCACATGCAATCAAGAACATGAAGTGGGGAAAAGCTCCAGGAGAAGATGGAATTACTGTAGACATCATACAAGAAGCAAGTGGAGAAATCGAAACAGTACTCGCCCAAATTTTCACTCGATGCCTTAATGAAGGGAAGATTCCTGAGGATGGGAACAACGCTAAAATGATCTTGCTACATAAAAAAGGTGACATTGAGGATCTCAGGAACTACAGACCTATCAGTGGTTTATAAAATCTTCACTAAAGTTCTTTCACACCGCTTGAAGGTGACACTGGACATGGCTCAACCGAGAGAACAAGCTGGATTCAGGAGTGGCTACAGCACAATAGATCATATCCACGTACTGAGAGAACTAATTGAAAGAGCAAGGGAATATGAACTTCCATTGTGCATGGCTTTTATCGATTATGAAAAAGCCTTTGATTCGGTGAAACCATCAGCAGTTACAATGGCTCTGAAATCCTGTGGTATTGAAGATGCATACGTTAATATTATTAATAACATCTATGAAAATGCAAGTGCAAAGATTCGGCTGTTTGAAAATACAACACACATAAAAATTAGAAAAGGAGTGAGACAAGGTGACACCATATCTCCGAAGCTCCTTAATGTCACATTGGAAAATGTCTTTCAATCACTGAACTGGGAAAACAAAGGAATAAAGATTAATGGAGATTATGTAACCCACCTTCGTTTTGCTGATGACAGTCATTTTTCCAACTACCCCATCAGAGCTGCAGAGTGTGATCCAGGAACTTGCTGACAAGAGTAAAGAAGTGGAATTAAAAATGAACTTTCAGAAGATAAAAGTGATGTTCAATGCTTTTACAAGAAATGAAGATGTATCAATTGATGGAGAAAAGCTGGAGATAACAGACACGTACGTTTATCTTGGACAGCAGATATCAAGTGAGGGTCACATTGATGAAGAAATTAATCGCCGTATAAAACTTGCCTGGAGAGCTTTTGGAAGAAACAGCATAATTTTCAAGAGCAATATGCCATTATGTCTTAAAAGAAAAGTGTTTGATCAATGCATCCTTCCAGTGCTTACGTATGGTGCAGAGACGTGGACCTTAACTAAAAGAGACATACAAAGGCTGCAGACAACTCAAAGTAGCATGGAGAGATGCATGCTTGGTGTAACCAGGAGAGATAAGAAGAGGAACTCGTGGATCCGAAAAATGACAATGGGCTGGACATACTGCCAGAAGGACAGAGCATCGATGGACAGCCGAAATTTTAGATTGGATTCCAAGGGACAGGAAAAGACCCAGAAGAAGACCACATGGAAGATGGGTGGATGAAATTATAAAGTATGCAGGAGTGACATGGAGGAGACTGGCACAAGACAGACCGTTGTGGAGGAAACTTGGGGAGACCTTCGTCCAGCAGTGGATAGATAATGGTTGACAATGATGATGATGATACTGATTTTGAGAAAGAATTATTTTTCTACTTTGCTTTTAGTTCAATTATTAAAGCAAATTACAGAAAAAAAAAAGTATAAAATCAACAGAACACAAACATGGCATTACTCTTGAAATGCTTTCATACACCATGCAATCAATATGCAAAACACTATTTATATTTAATTATTTTGAAATAGTGCTTACATTGGAAATTTAAGGATAAGGAAAGGCGAAATATTTGAACCTTTTTCAAAGGAATAAAGGGATTATCATTCCTTAAACAAATACTCGTGGGAAAAGGAATTTATGTTACATTTTATTTAGGGAAGGAATTTCGAACAAAATATTGATGATCGAGCTTCTAATATTGATGCTCTAACTATATTTTAAATTTGTACACACCAGCAAACAAAGTATGCACAAAAAGCTCCAAAATGAAATGACAGAGATAAATGAGAAAACTTTAAATCCATGGGTATGTACAGCTGCATTCATCAATGATGAAGGCATTTTATTTATTTATTTATTTATTTATTTTTTTTGATTGGAGGTTTAACGACCACCGTGAGCAACTCAATGGGCTATAAGCAGTCGCCCGTCCCTAATTTAGGGTCACTGGTTCCAGGGAAGGGAGAGAGCCAGTGCCGTAAGACAAACACAACATCCATGCCTCACCGGGATTCGAACCCGGACCCCTTCGGACGAATGATCAGAGGCCAACGCCTTAGACCACTGCGCCACCGGGGCGGCCAAGGCATTTTAACTGGGCATGATTAGAAAACTAACTATAGCAGATGGAAAGTGATTAGTCAGCTTAGAAAATGCTAAGAAACAACTAGATTCAAATTTCTATTAGAAAGCAAAAGATTTTATGGTAAATTTTTACATAAGCAAATTTCAGTAAATGTCAAAATAAGCCACAAAAAAAAAAAAAAAAAAAAAAAAAAAAAAGTCAGCTACTTTACCACTGCTTAAAAGAATGTTACAAAAATTTACAAATGGAGCACAACAAGTTTTCCATCCTAGTTGTAAATGCATTTATGGCACCTCTATTCATAGTGATTGTGGAATAACTTTTTTACGGGTCTTATAGAGGTTATTTTTCATGAGAGTTGGTTGTCAGATTTTCGAACTAAAGCCTAGTTCGTCATCAGGACTATCCTGATGACGAACTAGGCTTTAGTTCAAAAATTTGACAACCAACTTTCATGAAAAATAACCTCTATAAGACCCGTAAAAGTTATTCCAGAAAAGTTTTTCATAGCAAAATAAAAGTATCAGAGACAGAGATTTTTAAATCAGACAGCAACAAAGAAGAGGTATAGAAAAAAAGATGATATAACTCTATGCCTTCTAGCGGAAGAATTTAACACAATGGAAAAGTTGTGTTTCATACGATTCCTTGAACTGAGTAGCATTCAGAAGTAATATAACATTTTGATGTATAGCGCGCACACATACAGAATGAGTACCAGCAGCACCAGCTAAAACACACCATTTTGGTCTTACACTGCAAAATTTTGAAAATCCAACCTTTCTGTCAGGATATTGCTGTTTAAAAGAGCTATACAATTCTTTAAGATTGCACAAAATTAGCCTCTTCTGCACATGCTGATTTCTTCCGATGCTTACAAAATCCTTCTTTCCTGACATCTGACGAGAAGAAGTGTCATCTTCATAAAATCCCTGAATTAATTGCAATGTTTCATTGCTCAGTTTTTTCCCCTATCCTTGGTTCTGGTAGTGACATAATTCCTGTTTTCTTAATCAGTTTTTTAGATTGTCGCACTAGATATTCTGATACCTGAAATGTTTCAATAATCATCTTTTGGAACCAGGATGGAGGTGCCATTGTTAGCATTTGGATTTTTTTTTTTTTTTTTTTTGCCTGTTCAATGTGGGAAGTTTCTCTTTCATCAGAGCCACAAGCTTATCTAAATCTTTGGCCTTTTGCTTTGTTGCAGTAAACGGGCAACTTTATGTTTAACACTTGATTGTATTTGTTTTATTTTCTTTTTTCCATATGACAATCTTCTGTGCTGTGGTACAGAATGCAGCTTCAAAGGAGAACAGCCAATATTACTCATGCCCATATTGATTTCGTCCAGTGTTTGTTCTTTTTCTACTGATTCTTGTAGTAGCGTTAATTCGTTGTCAGTTGTGCTTTCACTTTCATACTGTGCAGCTGTGATGTTTAAACCAGATTCAGAGCTTGCTTCCTCTAGTCTCATAGCCATATTTCTACAGTTACAACAGATCTTCTGCCCAGGTTTGACATTAACATGTTTTTGCATAAATTCCTTTGCTAATTGCAGACTGGCCATCCTTAGAGAGCTTCTAACAGATTTTTTATGAACTTGAAATGGATTGCAGCATGATTTTTGTTGTTCCTCAAATTTTGTTATACAGTAGTATTCATGATGAAAACATAATGTCACAATACTTCCACAGTCTGCTATAAAATCCTGGAATTTTTTTTTAGTCTGCTATTTCAGCTCTTAAACACAGTATTTCCTTATCAACTTCACTTACCTCCTTAACTCTTTTCAGTCCCCCTTTGTGACACATAGCATGTTTTGTGACATGGTGTTTGGGTCAACTGCCCAACACTTCAGAGGTTTTGTTGATCCATTGCTAAGGAAGTAAGCAGTAAGAGAATAAATTCCACTTAGTAGTTCTAATTCTGACTATTATATAGCTCTAATTATTGTACTATTCTCTTTTACGTGCGATATTTCAAAGTAACTTGTACAAAAACTAGCGGATAATGCTTACCTTGACATTCCTTTCTAGCGACGGGAACATTTCACGCACATGTTTTCCGGTCTTTGTTGATGTTATTGTCCTAAAGTCCATTGTATGCGATGACTGGCTTTACTTCTCACATTTTTCGCTGGGTATACTCATTGGATCTTTGCCTTAGGATTCAAACATCAATTTTTACCGTTCTTTATACTCGTAATTTTCGCCCATACTCTGGGCATCTTCAGGAGCGTGGCGACTTTGCCACCGATGTTCGTGGTTAACTTCGCGCTAATGGAGTCCGATACTCCTTGTTGCCATTCGTCGGAAAAACTTTCCTGGATATATTTCGTTATCAAGCCCGGCCGGCGCCATCTATGTTTTGTTAAGAACACTTTTTTTCCCTGTATTTTTTTTATTCATTTATTTATTATTATTATTTTTTTAATTTTCTTCTCCTATCCTGGTTTTCTTGTCTTTTTTTGCCTGTTTTTCTTTTGTTGTTGTTTTTCTTGTCTTATTAGTTCTTTCCACAGGCCCGATAATGTGCTAGGGTTGTTCTGGTTACATACCCTTGCTTTATTTTTGTAGATTAATATTGCTTCTTCCCTCCTCATTTGCCTTTCCGATTTTTTATTCTATTTTAGCATTTTAATTTCATCGAACTTTGGGAATGTCCGGTTTTCCAAGCAGAATTGCACTAAAGCAGTTTTGGCTTCTTTTTTTGCCAGTTAGATATGTGTTGTTTAAGTCTTTTTTTTTAATCTGTTTTTCGTACTTCCAATGTACGATATTGGGGGTATGCGTGCTATTGGAATTTCGTAGGTTCCTGATTCTTCTAGCATTTTTTCCTCTGTTTTTTTGTTGACAGTCATACTTTTCACAGTGTGCACTGAGCTTCCTAGTTGTAAGTCATATTTAGCACAGTGCCTATTGATTTCTTTACTCACTCCTTCCAGGTATGGGAAAGCTCCAATGTATTTCAATTTTTTATTTCTCATCTTCATTTGGTTGTGCACTTCTTGGCCTTCTTTACTCTGAGTCATATGCTTTTTACTCTCATGTATCCATTTATTAATTAGCTTGCTCGGGTACCCATACTCTTGTGATATTTTCGAGATAAACTCTAGCTCTTGATTTTTTAGCCTGTTGTTAGATGTGTGTGTGTACGCTCGCCGTATCAAGTTTACTATGCTGTTTTTTTTATGTATCACTGGATGGTGCGACGAGTATGGTATCAGTACAGGTATGTAAGTAGCTTTTCTGAACACAGAGTATTTGCAAAGACCCCACGATCAAATTCTGCGAAGCCGACAAAACAGGGCAAATTGTTATTATGGACACTTTGGAATATAATGATAAAATGCGGACGGCCATCTCAGAGCTACAGTGCGATAGCATCAACAAAGATCCCACCGACAAACAACTTACCTTCCTGGCTAATATAAGGAACCACAGCATGTTACCAACAGAAATAAAAAATGCAAACCCTCCAATGGGAGCAGGGATGCCAAAAATATTCTCGAAAATTAAAACTCATAAAGAAAACACACCTTTAAGACCGATTCTATCGAAAAAAACCTCACCACTCATCAACCTAGAAAAAAGATATACAACTATCTATCCCCAATATTCATGAGGAATCAATATACATTAAAGAATAGCTATGAGTTTATAGAAAAAATCAAATTAATTAATCAAGACCTAGAGCAAATAACTATGGCCTCCATGGATGTAAAGGCGTTATACCCAAACACTCCTGTCGAGCTAGCCATCGAATTGATTATGCAACAACTAAGCACCAACAAAGAACTAAACTTGTCACAACTGAAAGAACTAAAGAATACCTTATATTTCATCAAGGAAAACAACATCTTCCATTTTGAAGGAAATATATTTAAACAAACGCAAGGTGGCCCTATGGGATCCCCATTATCGGCATTATACGCAGAAGTGATTATGGCCTACCTCGAAAAAGAAATTATTCAAAATTTACCTGAAAAACCAATACTATATGCTCGATATGTAGACGACATTATTATAATGTCTAAACTTAACAAAGCCGAGCTACAAGATCTAGCACAGCAGTTTAGCAAAATCTGTAGCCCCATAGAGCTAACTATTGAGTTTGAGGAGTATAATTGCCTATCCTTCCTGGACATTCCACTAAAGAAAAACAATAATAGTTTTGAATACTCTGTGTTCAGAAAAGCAACTTACATACCTGTACTGATACCATACTTGTCGCACCATCCAGTGATACATAAAAAAAACAGCATAGTAAACTTGATACGGCGAGCGTACACACACATATCTAACAACAGGCTAAAAAATCAAGAGCTAGAGTTTATCTCGAAAATATCACAAGAGTATGGGTACCAGAGCAAGCTAATTAATAAATGGATACACGAGAGTAAAAAGCATATGACTCAGAGTAAAGAAGGCCAAGAAGTGCACAACCAAAGGAAGATGAGAAATAAAAAATTGAAATACGTTGGAGCTTTCCCATACCTGGCAGGAGTGAGTAAAGAAATCAATAGGCACTGTGCTAAATATGACTTACAACTAGGAAGCTCAGTGCACACCGTGAAAAGTATGACTGTCAACAAAAAAACAGAGGAAAAAATGCTAGAAGAATCAGGAACCTACAAAATTCCAATAGCACACATACCCCCAATATTGTACATTGGAAGTAAGAAAAACAGATTAAAAAAAAGACTTAAACAACACATATCTAACTGGCAAAATAAAGAAGCCAAAACTGCTTTAGTGCAATTCTGCTTGGAAAACCGGACATTCCCAAAGTTCGATGAAATTAAAATGCTAAAAAAGAATAAAAAATCGGAAAGGCAAATGAGGAGGGAAGAAGCAATATTAATCTACAAAAATAAAGCAAGGGTATGTAACCAGAACGACCCTAGCACATTATCGGGCCTGTGGAAAGAACTAATAAGACAAGAAAAACAACAACAAAAGAAAAACAGGCAAAAAAAGACAAGAAAACCAGGATAGGAGAAGAAAATTAAAAAAAAAATAAATAAATAAAAAAAAACGGGAAAAAAAAAAAAAGTGTTCTTAACGAAACATAGATGATGCCAGCTGGGCTTGATAACGAAATATATCCAGGAAAGTTTTTCCGACGAATGGCAACAAGGAGTATCGGACTCCATTAGCGCGAAGTTAACCCCGAACATCGGTGGTAAAGTCGCCACGCTCCTGAAGATGCCCAGAGTATGGGCGAAAATTTCGAGTATAAAGAACGGTAAAAATTGATGTTTGAATCCTAAGGCAAAGATCCAACGAGTATACCCAGCGAAAAGTGTGAGAAGTAAAGCCAGTCATCGCATACAACGGACTTTAGGACAATAACATCAACAAAGACCGGAAAACATGTGCGTGAAATGTTCCCGTCGCTAGAAAGGAATGCCAAGGTAAGCATTATCCGCTAGTTGTTGTACAAGTTAGTAAGAGAATATGTACAGACTAAGAAAACTTCCCCATCTCAGCAAAAGAACAGTAACAGTTAACTTAAATCTTACTCTCTCAGCAAGCTAAAACTCTTAACTGAAAGGCAAACCAAAGGGGTTGGTCATGACCGGAGCAGGGGCACTCGGGAAACAAACCAAAACAAAAGATGATCAAACTAAAACCTCATTGGCTTGTTAGCTGAAACCAAAACTAAACTTTGATCAGCAGTTGGAAAAACCTAACCAAAACTAAACATTTATTAGCAGTTGGAAACCAAACCAAAACATTTATTAGCAGTTGGAAACCAAACCAAAACATTTATTAGCAGATTGGAAACCAAACCAAAACATTTATTAGCAGATTGGAAACCAAACCAAAACATTTATTAGCAGATTGGAAACCAAACGAAAACTAAACATTGATTGGCAGTTGAAAACCAAACCAAAAATAAAAATTGCCTGTCAGTTGAAATCCAAACCAAAAATAAACATTGCCTGTCAGTTTAAAACCCTACTGTCACTGACTGAAAGTTTACAACCCAAAATAAAACTCCATTCCCTGAAACATATTTCAGAAAGTTCTTATCTTTCAACATTTTCTCTACCCACATCCCCTAGTGATGATTAAATCAGCTGATAAAGCAAACTTGTGATATGTTGAAATGTGTTCTATGCAATGCTAAAAATGGTTACTCCTGTTGATGCTTTGTGCACTGATACTCTGAAAAATTTATTTCACATAATGTTTCAAAGTAGTTAAAAATTAGTCAGTGCTTAAAAATTTCTATTTGATTTTGTTTCACTTTGTCAATTGTAAAAAATGGAGAAAAAACAACAACTGCAGATTGAGTCTGAATTATTAGTTATTAAGAACATAGGAATTTATTTTTTCAACTATAAGGAATACATTTAAAAATAGTGAGCCTCTAAATTTGATTTGGAAATTTACCAAAACTGAAAAAAATCCTTGTAATCATGGTATTCAAGAAATAATTTTTTTTTTTTTAATCTTGTTGCTACCTAGCTAGCAATTTATTAACAAAATTACATGTTTGATTATTCTCAAGGTATGCTACAGAGTAGCAAATTGGAAAGTTGAAATTTTATGTAAAAAATGAACAAACTATTTCTTTTCATTTTTGCAGAGGTCAGCATGTGAGAGTAACTATACCCCTCAGCATGTGAGAGTAACTATATCTTGTGAACACACATGCACGCACAAAGATTTAAGTTGAAACGCTGCCACATGATATGCTTCTTCATTTACAACAGGATCGGTTTGCTGTTCAACGAGTGGTTAGGCCTAACTTTCAAGTGCTGTATCTCGGAAACTATGGAATGTGGAAGATAAAAAATTTGCAGTGTTTTGCAGCTTTGTTAGGTAAACCTACATGCTCATTTTTAGCAAAATCCAAAACGGTGGGTCAGGTTTGTAGAACAAAATGGCTGAACTGTCGAAGGAGAGCCCTCTACAAAATTCAGATAATTTTAACCATCTGAGAAAATATGCTGATAACTACCATTTTTTTTTCAAATACACTGGCGGAAAGTTAAAAAGAACACCAAGAAGGAGACGTCTGATACCAACGAAATTTATACAGCATAATAACGGAATACAGAGGATAACGTGATTAAAACATTATGACAAAATACAGATGTATTTACTGGTAAACTGAAAAATAACATTTCCATGTAACATGGTTAGTACGAGGTTGAATCGCCATGAACTGCGTCACACTGTGCAATTCTGGCATGGAGTCTGTCGTACAGATGTTGGATGTAAGTTTGGGGTATTGAGTTCCAAGCATCCTCAACCTGGACGCGTAAATCGCGGATGGTTGTGGCTAGCCGTGGAGACCGGATAAGTTGTCCCATAAAATCCCACACGTGCTCAATGGGGGACAAATCCGGTGAACGTTCAGGCCATGGAAGTTGTCTCACACCCTGAAGTGCATTTGCGTTGCACGTGCCGTGTGTGGGCGTGCGTTATTTTGCTGGAAAACACCACAATGGACCGACCTTACAAATGGCACAACAACGGGCTGAATGATATTGATGTAGGAGGTGCTGTTTAACGTACCCGGTACAAACACTAGTTGTGTACGGGAGTGATAGCTGATCGCTCTCCACACCAGGAGATCAGGTGTAGGTCCTGTGTGTCGCTGGCAGATGCAAGAAGGGTGGAGAGACTCTCCCTGCGAGCATGCATACGGCCATCGGAGGCTCCCAAGCAGAATCTGCTTTCATCGCTGAACACGACAGATCGTTATTGCGTTCTCCAGTGCATGTAGTTCTGCATCCAGTAGACGGCTGCGGATTGTTCGCACAGTCACCTCAGGTGCAACGGCAGCTCGGATTTGCGTCGCAGTGGATTTTCTGCTTGACAACGCCACTCTTCTTATGCGTCGATCGGTCCGCTCATCAGTCCGTCTGTGACTCCCGGTTCCATGTCTTCTCGTGTGGGAATGTTCCTCGGAACATCTACGCCACCATCGTACCACCACAGATACTTCCAGTCCGATTCGCTCCGCAATACGACGATACGACCACTCGGCCTCGCGGAGTCCGACTAGACGACCTCGCTCAAAGTCCAATAACTGCTGAAATCGTACACGTCTTCCATGCCCAGGCATTGCAGCTTCTTCAGGGTCTTCGCACGTGTCCGTATGTCGACAACCGATTATATTCACTTCGCCGTACTCCTTTAAATACCACCGACGATAATTTGCATATTATGCCGTGCTGTGGCGTAAGCGCTCACCGGTTGGTCCCGAAATTAACATCACACCTACGTAAACTTGACCCCATTAACTCATGATCGTCCGCCAATTCCTTCTTGGTGTTTTTTTTTTTCACTTTCCGCCAGTGTATATTCAGGGTCTGATACTTCTGCTTTAAACTTTGATTTCTGTACTAGAACCTTTCCAAACGCTTGTGTCGAGCCCTCCCATCGATGTCTGCAAGGTGCCGACAATACTTTTTCTATCTCTGGCTCAGTTCATTTACCTGTCAAGATTAGGAAGGTTCAACTTTCACATACGTTTTCAATTGCTCCAAGATTTACCTGTTGATTGCCTTCTGGGGGTGGATTTTATTAAAATATTTAAACTTACGCTTGATTTTGAACATGGGCTAATCTTACTGCCTGAAGTTAGTCTTCCCACCCAAAAAGAGCTTGTTGATTTTTCTGCAGTCCTTGCAAGCAAGAGATGAACACAAGAGCCAACTTGATCAGGTTTTAAACAGCCGACCAGGGTTATTTTCAGACAAGCTAGGGTTCACACAGGTGGTGTATCACACCACTGATATGGAGGGGGATAGTCCCATAGCATGCAAGCCTTATCCATGTCCGAACCAGAAAAAACAACAACAACCGAGTTCCAAAGACAAATTCAGGACATGCTCAATTCGGGGATTATTAAAGAATCACTTAGCCCTTGGGCAGCACCTGCTTTTCTTGTTCCTAAGAAACAATCTGGAGAGTATCGTTTTGTGATAGACTATTGGAAACTGAATGCTGTGACTAAAGCTATCAATTACCAGTTACCCATAATAAGCGATATTCTCCAGGATCTATCATCAACAAATTGGTTATCAACTTTAGATTTGGCTAGTGGCAGGTTGCTGTCCACAATAATTCAGTGGAGAAAACTGGATTCATTACCCTGTTTCGAGCATATGAGTTCCTGAAAATGCCCTTTGGATTGTCATATGCTCCCACAACCTTTCAGCGCCTTATGGACTCAGTCTTACGTCCTGTGCTCGGACCTAATGTCCATGTCTATCTGGACGATATTATTTCCTCCGAGACTTTTGAGGAGCATCTGTCTCTGTTGGACCAAGTTTTTGAACTTTTACATAATGCGGGGTTGACATTAAAACCTGCTAAATTGGATGGGACGAACTGGTATATCTGGGATTAAAAATTACCCCCAATGGTCTTCTGATGACTCAAAGATCAAGCCGATTTCCGAATTCCCTAGGCCTAAATCAATGCAAAAGAGTTGTCTCGATTCTTGGGCATGGCCGGGTGGTATCAATAGTTCGTTCCGAGGTACGCTACTCTATGTGAACCCTTATTTGCATTAAAACGAAAGTATAGACACTTTGTTTGGTCGACGGAGGCGGAGAATGCTTTTAACACTCTCAAACATGCTTTGGTTTCACCACCGGTGTTAGCCTTTCCTAACCATGCAGAAATGTTTGATATTTATACTGATACATCAGGTGTTGGTCTACGCACTGTATTATCTCAACGAGGGCATCCTATTGCATATGCCTCTCGAACTCTTTAACAAAGCAGAACATAATTACTTTGCTACTGAGCGAGAATGCTTAGCTATTTTGTTTGCAGTTACCAAATTTAAATGCTATCTCAATCACTTAACTGTCAATGTCATCACAGATCATTCAGCATTACAATATTTAAATATTGCTAAAAATCTTTTTCAAAGACTGTTAAAATAGACACTTAAACTTCAAGAATTTAATGTACGGATTCAGTATCACCCTGGCAAATCTAACCAACTGCGTGACACACTGTCTCGCTGTCCGGTCAGTTCTGGTGGCCAGGCGGTTACTGAACCTCCCTCCCTATTTCTAATATCTGAAAACACTTCAAGGGAGCAGATAATTTCTGAGCTGCCGAATGATCCAGATTTTGGAGAAATTTATCATTTTTTGCTCGCTGATTCTTCTGCTCACAGTGAACCTTCTTTAGTGGGTCGTAGTCAAAATTATGAGATCGATGGTATTTTGTATTACAAAAAATGTGTGAATTCGAGAGCTGCCCCTGCGATACCTGTCTCTTCGCATGGCTTTATTACATGAATTTCATGACATTCCTCTTGCCGGCAACTTAGGCATACGAAAAACTCACATTAAGCTTCGAGACGTAGCCTACTGGCCAGGCATGTACGATAGTATACTCGCATACATTCGCTCGTGAGTACTGTCAGAAGTACAATTATGATAAACAACTGTCCGATCACCTTATTTCTAGTTCTAGTAATTATGTTTCTGAAACTATATAGATTTATTGGACCCTTATCCATTATCAACTAAAACAAAGTCTCGTTATATTTTAGTTGTCACAGATAACTTTTCTAAATGGGTGGAAACATTCCCCATTAAAGCAGCTACTGTTGATGTAATATGTGATACTCTTATACATAATATTTTTACTGGATTTGGCTGTCCCCGTACTGTAGTCTCGGACCACGGGGTTCAGTTCAGAGTTATTCAAGCGAATGTGCGAGAGGCTCCACATAAAATACAAATTTATCAGCCCATATCATCCTCAAGCCAATCCGGTTGAGCGTTGGGACGAACATGTCGAAATGTTTTGCTTCGCCCTTTGCTCATCTTTTCATGAATCAACTTGGCTTACGCCAGCTGAACTTTTTCTTGGACGCAAAATTCACGCCCCCTTTGAAAATTTAACTGGAATTGTGGATGAAAGTAACCAAAGACCAACACCTGAGTCTGTAAAGCAACTAGCAGAAAAGGCACAAGCTGCTATCAGTCGAGCTCAGTTAAACCAAGCTCGACACTACAATGCAAAAAGGAGAGAACCAGATCTCGCAGTTGAGAATCTGGCATTGTTAGAAACTCATTTTCAATCCTCCATTGCACATACACTTGCGAGAAAATTTGCACCTTTATATGAAGGCCCCTTTGAATTGGTGGAATTGTTAAATAATAATAATGTAGTATTAAAGAAGCCAGATGGCTCCCTACATTCTGCCCATGTGCAGCAATGTAGGAAATGGTTTGTTAAAAATAATGATGCAATTATAGACCCTAAGTCCCGTAGGAATCCTCAGGCAGAGGGTGGGACTTCTTTACAAGCCTCTACTGGTGATGATGAAATTATCGACCCTACCCCTGTCCTGTCAGATTTTCTACCTTCGTCTGAGCAGGTCTTTCCTTCCACTTCTTTTCAAGATTCTCATTCTGACATTCTCCCATTCACTCGGGGTGCTCCAATTATTTCAACTCCTCCATCTCCTGCCTTCTCAAGACACGAGAGTTCATCTTCCAGTACTTCCAGTTTTTCTGGATATTCTTGTAATGTGCAACGTGGTTCATTTGCATCTGCTTCTCATAAATCCGTTCCATTTATTTCTTCATGCATGGTGCCTCTGTTTGGTCCCACATCTAAGACTTTAAAAATGAAAACAACTGACATTTCATTTTCTTCAGGTAGTTCTATCGCTCCTGTGGCTGATACTGAATCATCGGACACTATAGTTCATTTTCTTCAGGTAGTTCTATCGCTCTTTTTGTTGATACTGAATCATCGGACACTATAGTTGAGGTTTTTCAGTCTCCAAGTGAGAAAGTCCCTGCTTCTGTTTCCATTGAGCAGTTGCCTACTTCAGGAACATTTAGTCAGTCTACAGCAGGGCAAAAACATCCTGTTTCACCAACTGGGTCCTCAAAACCTAGCAAGTGTCAGACGCTTGAATTTCCCTCTCCTGTTCCACACATGCACAGTGCAACTTCAAGTGCCTGTTTGCAACCCAGACGAGTCCAGTCCTTGGAATCTCCACTCAGAACGGATGAGCCAATACCGTTTTCAACCATTATTTGTTGTCCATGAAAGCGTCCATCTACCTGTGTGCCGCTTCTTTGCCCGACAAAAAAAACCGGTCTGATCTACAGTAGTCTCCAATTCCTGGTTCATCAAGTCAGACTGGAACCTCTTCACCCCACTTCTTCCAGTCAATTTGCTCTGTCAACTAGGAAACCTGGCACATCCCTGCAATCCAGTGATTTTCTACAGGAGCCTGTGAAGCAAGAAGCTTCAAGTGTGCCGTTGTCACCCCGACAAAAAATCTAACATATCCAGACACAAATCTTTGCCAGAAAAAGGTAATTTTTTTTTTTTGTGTTATTACAAATGACTAATTCTCAATGGAACTTTTGCTGCACAGAGCTTTGCTCTATAGAAAGACTATCTACTTGAACATCTTCTCAATGTCTCTCGTGATCCCAGAACTTTTTACTATGAAAGAGACTTTTGACTTAATACAAGATTTTTTTTTTTTTTTTTTTTTTGCGATAGTGTTCAAAGTTATTTGCACTTCAATAGCATTCATCAAATCTTGCTTTTGCTGCCAACATGGCAAAAATTATGCCAAATACCTTGTCTCCTTGTCAGTCAGTTAAGTTTTCCTACTGGCATGGGACTTTTGTAAATACACTGCTGGACAATTGCTAAGGACGGATCAGAAACGGCTATATAGTGCATAAAAAAGTAAGTGTGGTTGGATGCAAAGTGAAATAAAATAATGTCAGAATGCCAGGACATTACAAGAAAGACAATTTATTGTGCTCTGAAATCCAGAAGGCTTTGGAACGTGTTCAAGGGACAAACAGGCCATTTTGTGCAATATACGTAAACGTGAAAAAAATGCAATTACCCTCCGCAGGCGTTCTGGCGTAAGATGTCAATACGGGATATGGCCACCATGGAGGGCGATGCAAGATTCCACACGTCGTGTCATGCTTTGCACAACATTATCAAGCAGATGTTGGGGTTAATTTATCCCATTCCTCCGTCAGTGCACGGATGAGGGTGTCCTTGTTTATTGGAGGGCATTGGCGACCAGCAAGACTCCTTCCCAAAGCATCCCACACATTTTCAGAAAGATTCAGATCTGGAGAATGTGCTGGCCATACGAGGTGTTTAATATCCTCACTCTCAAGACACTCCTGGACAGCGACTGTTCGATGACATGTTGCGTTGTCGTCCATGAAAATGAATCTATCACCGACAGCACCACGGAATATGCGAACATGAGGTAGCAGAACATCATTAATGTATTGTTGGCCAGTCATAGTCCCTGTTGGAAGCACATAGAGGGACGTACGGCCATTGATCATGATGCCAGCCCATACCGTGACACTACATGTCGGATATCGGTCCCTTTCCTGTATGTTTGCTGGACAATATGCAGTACCACTATCACGCCAGATCAGTTGTCGTCGACAATCAGACGACAGACTGTATCTACTCTCATCTGAGAAGAGGGCAGCAGACCAGTCGTTATCATTCCAATTGCAATGTTGATGGCACCATCGCAAACGGGCGGTACGGTGACGTCTGGACAATGGGATGCACACAACAGGACGGCAGGCGTATAGTCCTTCATGCAAACGTCTGGCAACAGTTTTTTGGGAGATCCGCTTGCCAGTAGCAGCCATAAATTGATTTGCTACCTCACTAGCTGTGCTGCGCCCGGTGTCTTTTTGTTGATAGCACTATGTACCGATCTTCTGCAGGTGTCGTACTACGAACACGACCTCCCCGTGACGCTTGCTACACTCTCCATTTGTTTGAAATGATTTCCAAAGCCTTGAAACAACACTGTGGCTGACGTTGAACTTCATGGCAACATCCGTTATTTTTCGCCCTTCTTCAATCTTGCCAATAATACGGCCACGCGTAAAATCATCTAGGTGATGTCGAGAAGACATACTGAAAATTGCAAGTTCGTCAATTGATTCTTTCCCTTTCAACTTTGCGTTTGAACAACAATGGTCAATACGCGTCAAATCCTTTATATCTCTTATCAGCGCTATGACGTCACGAACAAGTTCAGCAATCCAAAATTTGCATACGCACAACACGTCTTACTGTATCCCGCACTTATGCTAATTTCCACATTTTCCTGCCTTCGATTTTATGGTTGCTACTTTGCTATTGTCATCCGTCCTTAGCAATTGTCCGGCAGTGTATTAAATTGCACATGTAATGTTGAGTTTTTTTTGGAGCGGCACCACACGAATTTATTTTTGCAATAGCAAGTATACTAAAGTGCTTGTCAATTCATATCGTAAATGTTGCCTTTTTGGCATGAAATTGACATCAGCCATTGCCTTTTTGTTGATATCTATGGATCTTTCACTCCCAGGGTAGGGTTTTCCAGGGTTTCCCCTATCCCATCTAAAACTCTATGTGCAAATGGATGGGAGTAGTAGTCAGAAGTCGGCCCTGGCAGCCAAGTGTTGAATTAAAGGTTTTGTGTTGTTGTTCTATGATTAACCTTTTTTGTGCTTGACACTTGTGTTGATTTTTTTCTGCAAGTGCAGTTTTTTCAACAAACTAAATTTAAACCATGTTTTCTGTATTTAAATGTTCTACGGTTCAGTTAACTTAGTTTGAATGTTTTGTCTTCCCTGAGAAGTTATCAGGTGTTCACGAATGTGTAAATGAACTTCACGATAAATCTGTTGTAGTTTTTTCCCCCTGCTTTACGCAGTTCTTTTAAGACTATGCCACTTCTTACATGTGTAATGGTTAATGTTGTTCGCACGCATTGTTGTGACAAAGACATTTAGAACGATTTGTGCCTATAACATCGACTTTTAATATGGTATGCAAAGTGTAATGTTTTTGCTATGAAAGTTAGTGATATTGAAATATTTCTTAGTTAGGCATCTTTGTTCTCTGCATCGTATGTCAATGCATGTTTTAGGTATTGAAGAGATTAAAATATATCTCTCATGGTGTATGCAATATTTTCGATGTCCAGAGGCTTTGTGTACCGATTTGAAGTCTGCTGCTAGCAACTGGTCAACAAATGTCTTCATGTATTGTGTAAGTTTTTATCTGAAAGAATTGAATGAGTGACCAGATTATGTTTGAATGGAGACCTCTACTAAATTGATAGGTTCTTGGCATGACAAAGACTTTAAAAAAATAAATAAATTATGAGGGAGATGTGACGTACACTGGTGTGCAAAAATTAAGGACGAAGAGGAGAAATTAGCATAACAGCGGAACGAGCAGGCAGAACGGACCAAAAGACCACTCAGGAGATAGACTAGGGTCCGGTACGGTAGGGTAGGGCATGCACATATATGCAGCATGACGTGAGGGGGGGGATGTCGGTCGGAAGGGTATAAAGCACATGGGCAGTGTACCCTCAGCAATTCGGTGAAAGCTATTGCATGGTGTACATCGGTTTGAACGATGTCGAGTTGCTGCCACTGTGTTATATGGCCAACAGGCAATCCAGTAGACGACATCTGGATGACTTTACCCGAAGTCGCGTCATTGGGAAGAAGGTCAAAGTGTGACTAGTTTGGCCCAGGAGTTCGGGATCGCTCACAGCATCGTTGCACGAGCTTGGAGAGCATTTTAAACGTCAGGAACAGCTGCCCGAGAGTTTAGCAGTGGTCGCCCACGAGCAACCACGGCGGCGGATGACCGATATATTGTCCTACAGGCGAGAAGAAATCGCAAGGCACATGCAACAGACAACTGGACGTCCGTTATCGCATTTTACCGTGGCCAGGAGGCTGCACAAAGGTGGTCTATTTGCACGACGACCAGTACGGTGTGTGCCATTAACGCCTGCTCATCAGAGACTGCAGTTTCTGTGGTGCCAGGAACACAAGAACTGGACACATCAGCAATGGGGTCGAGTTCTTTTTACGGACGAGAGCTGATTTAGTCTGGCGAGCGATTCTGGACGTATAAACATCTGGAGAGAGCAGGGAACAGGCAATCACACCTCCAACATCATCGAAAGGCACCGGTTTGGGGTGGTATGCTTGGTAGCCGTACTAACCTCCACATCTTCCAAGGAGGTTCAGTCACTGGTGTCCGTTATTGTACAGAGGTTCTCCTGCCACACGTGCGTCTGTTTAGAGGTGCTGTGGGTCCCGAGTTCCTCTTCATGGACGACAACGCTACACCTCATCGCACAGTGGCTGTCACAGAGTTGTTGGAGGGTGAAGATATTCAACGCATGGATTGGCCCGCAAGGTCCCCGGACCCAAATCCAATCAAACACTTGTGCAGCCTTCTCGGGAGACGCTTGGCAGCATGTCACCAGCCGACGGCAACGATTCCGCAGTTGCGATTGGCACTACAAGAGGAATGGGCCGCGATGCCTCCTTAGCTCCTTGACAACTTCGTCCTCAGCATGGACAGACGTAAATCCTGCAACGCAGTCAGGGGTGATCATATCCCCTACTAAAGACTGGATTTTTCTTGGCAGCCGCCTGTCACATGGACGTTTCTGTCTTCTGTCCAGTTGCGCTCGAAGCTACCTTTTCAATAAAGTGCCTTTGTATCCTTTGGATTCCTTGTTTGGATGGTTTTGCTCACTTGTCCCACATTCTTACATCTTGGGGATCTTATGGTATGATTTGAGTCGATGTGGAGCACTTCTGCACGAGGTTACATTCGAAAAAAACGTCTCGTCCTTCATTTTTGCACGCCAGTGTATATTCTAGATTAACTTTCATTTTTAGTTTCTTTTCCTATGTAAATTGAGTTTATTCTGCTTATACTTCCAACCTTAACATTATATCTTTTCCCTCAAACGAGAATGAGTTTGGCAACAATTAAGGTCAGAGTGAATGGGGTTTTTTTTTTTTTTTTTTTTTGATTGGAGGTTTTACGACCATTGTGAGCAACTCAATGGGCTATAAGCAGTCGCCCGTCCCTAATTTAGGGTCACTGGCTCCAGGTAAGGGAGAGAGCCAGTGCCGTAAGACAAACACAACATCCATGCCTCACCGGGATTCGAACCCGGACCCCTTACGGACGAATGATCAGTGGCCAACGCCTTAGACCACTGCGCCACCGGGGCGGCCAGAGTGAATGTGACATGAATGTACGAGATAAGAACGACAGATAAAAAGGATGAGACAACAGTTGCTGGGGTGGATATGTGGCTGATGTGAATTAAGTTTATTTTTCGAAACGCGATCTTGTGCTATTGATATAGTGGTGGAATAAAAAAGTACTACCATAAGTTGACTTCTGTCTTATGTTTCGTCCGGCCGTAATGATTTAATTAGGAACTATTGCATCGTATTCTTATCTAATGGTTTAGACATAATGTAAAGACCAATATCTCTGCACAAAAAAGGCAATCATGTTATAGGATCCTTGCCCTCTTGAAATTTCTAATAAAGAATTATCTAGTTGGTGGATTTTAGAGCCTAAAACGATTCTTTTGAGAGGGGATATCGCACGATACAATGTGTATAAATGACAGGGAAATGGATGGTTCCCCTAGGGAGTTGAATTTTTTGGTTTTGAACGAGAGGAGGCGGCCTGAACATAGGCCGAAAGAAATAGAAAATATAATTGAAAGTTTTAGGAAAGAGGGGGGGGAGATAAAGATTTGGAGAGGAGATATTAATCAAACTAAAATGGCACCTAGGATTATTGAGGGTGGTGGTGTAGAGGAAATAGCTAGGGATATCGGGTTATCCAGATGGAAGAGTTTATCTGGTTGGTTTTTTACTACAAATTTCGTGGAACTGAGTGCACAGGACTCGCTGCCTGAAATGGGCCCAAAAGAATTCCACTCACTAACTACTGGACAGGCCTTGTAAGCTAAGGGCTAAATCCCAGAAAATGGTCCACCTGGAAGGGATTGAAACACCCCCTTCACAGGGTGAATGGGAGACGGGATCCCCTTTGTTCAGATCACTTTGACCCCCAGCACCTGCAAGACTAGCAACAGGTGGAATTTTTTTTATATCGAGTTTTAGAATACAATCTTTCACGATTTTTTTTTTCACAAAACATGAAATAATGTTTTGAGTTACAGAAAAATACAAGTTAAGAAATTCAACTCGTAGAAGAAAAATTGTATGAAAAAGAAATTTTTACGCAAAATGTCGAAATTCTTTATGGGAAAAACTTGAGTTTTAGAAGTTTTAGCATATAAAGAAAAATAGATTAAACATTGGCACCCCCTAGTGGAAAAACTGTGCTTTGTTTTTGGAAGAAAATAAAAACAGTTTTCATAGAAGTACTTGACCAAAAAATAATTTTTTATATCAGGTTTTTAGTCCCACAGATATTGCTGTAAACAGAAATATGAACTTATGCCCTCGTGACAAACTTGTGTGTTAAGAAAATTTTGAAGTTATATGAGAAACATTTTGCAGCAGAAACTCTCTAAAACAAAAATAATTTTTCAAATTTGACTCTTGCAAGCAGAAATATCAACAAAAATAAGATATACATCTATGCCTCCCTGGTGGGAAAACTATGTACTATTTTAAGCCAAAGTTATTTCTCAAAAGGTCTGAGGTGAGCGGTATCAGTCCAAGAAAGAGGTGTTTTTTTTTTTTTTTTTTTCAAGAGTTTTCAAAAGCTTGGATTTTGCATCAAATACATCAGAAGCAGAAATAAACACTTTCATCCCCTGGTGGCCAAACCATTCCTCAATAATTATTAGAAATTATATGAAGAACATTTCTTATGAGGAGCTTTTTCCGATGCAGTAAGTATTTTTCAAATCAGACTTTTAGAAACAGATTGGCGAAAATGCAATTAACCTTTATGCCCCTAGTGGAAAATCTACGCATTACTTGAAAAAGAAACTGTGCCTAAAATAGTCTCTGTTATAAATGGCACTGAAAGAATTTTTTTCAATCAGATATTTAGAAGCAAATATATACAATAAAATGATGATCCTTGTGTTCCGTTTTTAAAATGCCTAAAATAGTCTTGTTATAAATGGCACTGAAAGAATTTTTTCAATCACATATTTAGAAGCAATAAAATGTATTTTGAATTCGATATCTACATTTACACCCTCTAGCGTTGAAGTTATGCATCGAAGAAAGAGAGGGGAGAAAGAAGAAAGAGAAAAAACAAAAAAACAGAACAGAACAGAACACGAGAATCATCATACTCACATTTCAAGCTTCATGGTGCAAAAAACGTTTTACAAATGGGACTAATAGTGGCAGAGATATGAGTGTCCACAGAAGGAACTAAAAAGGGAACATAAGCACAATCTTTTTTTTACAAGAAATGTGCTAAAAGTTGTGTGGGCACACTTGTGCAGGGACGCGCCAAGCAGGGGGTTCAACGGGTGCACTGCACTCTGGTGGCAGAAAGACCCAGTCAAATTTTACGAAAAATAAATTAATATGAAAAAACGTGGAAGAAGTTTTTCTTGAGAAATCGCAATCCTTTGTGGTACCTTTATTATTTTTTTAAAAATCATTATATATTATTGTGCTTTCATTCCCACGATGCAACATTTCATCACACTGGGAGTGAACCAACACGTATAGGAGATTCAGGAAGCTTCACACAAAACCGCTGTGCATGTGATAAACACAAATGCACTCCCTCTGACATGTCGCCCATGGCCAGTTGGAATAACCATGGCCCTTGTCAAACTGCTTTGATTCAGAGTCTTTTTCTTTTAGAAAGCGGAACATGTATTTGCCTGGAACATCTCTTTCCTTCCTCTCCACCTAGTACGACCTAGGTCCCAGTCCCAGTGTCGATATCCCATTAAGAAAAGGAAGTAGCTTCTTGAGACAATAGCAGCAGTACGGCGGCACTTCCCTCGCTAAAAATTTCCCGAAGAACCTTTATGTGTGAATAATATACAGTGGACATTGGGAAGTGATTTGCGTATGTTTATCTCAGTCTGGGATCATGCTGAATCAGGCAGCGCAAACAATAAAATACCCCCACACCACCTGTTTTCAGCGTGACAAGTCGCAGAGAAATGATGTAAATGGCAACTTCTCCAAATGTATGAAAAAAGTTAGGTAGGAGAGTGTTTGAGCTAAGATACACTGATACAGCATCTACATCTTCCCTAAATGCAAGATTATTCTGGCTCACCCATAATGTTCGTTCTTCAGGATGCACACTTCTTTGTGTCTAGAGGGTGACGATTGAGGACGAGATCCCAAGGGTATTCAACGTGGCTTTAGAGCGACAACCCATCCTCTCCCCTCAGTGAGCCAATTTCTTATTATCACACCTTTCCGCCATCCCGTTGTTTTACTCGTGAACTTTTGGCGTTGACCAAAAAAAAAAAAAAAAAAAAAAAAAAGGTAGTGTTTTCTAGCATCTGCCGATTGGAGAAGATATCCAGTACGATTTTGATCGTGTGATGTGGTGGAGGGGGTTACAACTGCAAGTGTTTGAGCTGTATGGAGCGTGTCGGGTTCTGCTCTTCCTTATCGTGCTCTGATGTCACTAGGCGTGTGAATCTTTACCCTCAGCTTCGTACAAGATTTTTTTCTTTCTTTCTTTCTTTCTTTAGTGTATATACAACTCATAGTGGACACTCCAGAGACTTTTTTTTTTTTTTTAAGATGCAGTTTTTCAACACAATTTTCGGGAGTTAATTAGAAAATGAATTGAAATAGGCTCTTCATAAAGTTTATATTTTCCGTAGGATTTTCAGAAACATTAAAATCTACCTTAATGTAATATGAAACTATAACAAAGCGTGTAAAAAAATCCTAGTCAGTTGTTCCAATTAGGTGATGCATACACTATACAGTAGGACCATGTAAAAGATTTCCTTAAATAGTATGACCTAAAATAAGACTTCCTCATTAGCATGATCAAAAAGCATCAGGGGCCCCGAAAAACGGGAGGGGGTAGGAGGTAGGTGAATCTTGTCCATTTAATAGTTTTAAGTGTGATCAGTGTCTTCTATCCAATATTTTACGTCCTGTTTAATTAAATAATTTCTTGTACGAGTGCATGCCATTTTCGAAATACGTAAATTAAAATATTCCTGAAATCAAACCCCTATGAAATAAAGGCTATGGTGGGATTTTTTTTCTCTCAGTTGTTTACAGTTACACTCCTGCAGACTTCCCAAACTGAAGCGAAGCCGATCGTAATTTCTCTCTTCCGAATTTTCTACACTTTGGTTAATGTTTTGTTTGAGTAATAATTTTTCATATTCTACAAACATTTGGAAATAAAATATTTCTGGACATTTTATGAAACCAAGAGATTATTTGCCTATTACGAGCAAGTACAATTGCGTTTTCAAGTTTAAAACATACGTCGAATCCTGTATTTTGCCTTTTCGCACAGTTTTTAATTTTTTGTCTAACAACGGAATAAACAGAAGTGTGTTAGCTTCCCTCCCAGATCTGATACGTACGTCTGCGCTCCCCTCTTCTAATATTTTGGCTAATTCAGCGCCCCCGAGAAGCACTCGTGGGTGTCGTTCGATAGTTTCAAACACAGTACGAGCCGTTGTAGCTCAATTCTTTGCTTACCCATGACTTAAGCGTCGCAGAACATGTGCACAGGTTGGAACAAATACCATTTTGCTAAGGGAAATGGCATATTTTTTTCATATTTTTCTTTACTTGAGATTTTGCTCTTACCAGAGTGCCTCATCATTTTTATGATGGGGGGGGGCGCAAATAGCAAATCCTTCAGTTTTTGTGCCCTTGCATCAGCAACTAATGCAACCACCTAGCTGATGACTGTTCGGAAAGACAAATTACATTCTTAGAAAATTTGTCACATACATAAAATTATTTTCGTTTGATGCAAAAAAACACCCCCCCCCATAAAATAAGCATTTAATACAGCCAAATTTTTGTCCAGCGACTGGTCGTATAATGAGGGATTTCTGTAAAAGCGGTTTAGGAAAACTTAGCATACATATTTCAGGAGGTACTGTAAAAATAGCACTGCACATTCTTGGCCAATTTTCATATAGCCATTTTCCTGCACAAGGAAAGCAACACTTTTATTTATTTATTTTTTGTAAATCTTACTTGTGCGAGCACGACACACATCAATGAAAAATGGATAGAGAACTCCATCAAAATAAACAATGTATTCTTGTACCAAACGAAACACGCGCAGACACTGAGGGGAGCATGGGACCCGAGCTTCCCCTGTTATTTTTAAACAAATTTTAAGTTTGTGCCTAAACAACGGTTCTTAGTAAAGAAAAATGTCCCCCAACATTAAAAAAAGAAAAAAGTTGAAGGTTTTTCTGGCATACGGTGTATGAATATTTTCAGTCACAAAGTATGATCGGAACACTGTACCCCTTAGCTCACAGTTTACACAAAATATCGAATGGGGGGGGATTTCCGGGGTCACCATTTCCACCTTCACGCTTTAAAACAAGATGCGTACAACGAGCACAAAATTGTGGGGAAATTTCGGCGGTAGTAATTCCAACTTTTACCGCTGTTTATAGTAAAAATCCGTCTTACAATCAGCTGGACGGGGAGGCTGAAATTTCTGGGTTCGGCATGTCAACTTTTACGCAGCTTACAGTAAAAAAAAAAAAACGTCTTACAAGTAGCTGGATGGAGGAGTCGGGGAAAATTTCTGAGTTAGTATTTCGACTGTTAGCACCGCTTTTTAGTGAGAAACGGTCTTGCAATTAGCAGGCTGACAGGGTGGGGGAAATTTTTAGGGTCGGCATTTCAATTTTCACCGCAGTTTACAGTAGATGTGGTGGGGGAAATTTCCGAGGTCGGCTTGTGAGTTTTACACAGTTTAAAACAAGATGAAGCCGTACAAGTAGCACAAATATATTGGGGGGGGGGTCGGTATTTTTTATTCCATCGTGCTCATGTTTGTAAATAACGTTTACGTAACATGCCAAATTATTAATAATGCGATATTACTCAGGCAGAATGGGCTACTCCCTGCTGAGTACGCCACTGGTATATCATAATTCTCCTACCTCCTCTCCGGTATAGGCAGCTGTGATATATTCAGATCATCTGACACGTTCTGAAGTTTTCCCCCGCAAAAGCGGACATCTGTAAATTGACAGAATGGAAGATTTTACGGTCGCGTCTATTAAACCAGACTTCCGAAGATTTTTTTTTTTTTTTTTTTGAGATATTTATACGAGGCATTCGTGTTTCATAAAAACTGTAAATTTGAGGGTAACAGAAAATTATGTTCTTAAAGGTATTTACTTCTTACACTTTCTAAAATGAAGAATAAAAATTTCAAATTTTTTTCACTTGGGGGGGGGGGGGGGAGGCGCTGACTTGGCCAGTACGCCCCATGCTAATTTTGAAAAAGAAAAAAAAAATCTTTTTTTTTCTGTGCTGCACCATGCGTATGAAAGAAAATTGTTATATCGTAAAGACAATGTTTACCGTGTAACATAATAATAATAATAAAAAAAAATACCCACGAGCCAAATGGTCTGTAAGCCAAATGCAGTTTTTCATGCAACCCCTTCCCCAGACTTTTTAAGTTAAGATCAGTCTCTTCTGACTTGTTTCCTGCATCGCACCTCAGTTTCACTAATTGTAGTTAATTGCCATAAAACGGATGCCTTGCGCTGGCGAGTATTCTTGTCTGTCCTGGAGACTGTTATGAGAGCGGTGCCAGAGGCTAACAGTATCCCATCAAAAGCAGCAGAACTTCAATGTCAGAACAGAACTTTGATCGTTGGCATTACCATGCAAGCAATTTAGGCGAAGTAGGAAGTGTGTTTTTCTACTACGACACTAGAAGATTGTCTCAGGTCCTCAGGCAATTACGATAAAGATGTGCCCCTTGGAGTTCACTTTCAGTATGTCCGAAGGACTGCACAGGGGATGGAAACGGTGTAGGGAGATTTTTTTTTTTTGTAGTTGAAATTTGAAATTCCTAAGCTCATTCTTTCTCAGAACTTTGCCTGGTCACTAGTAAGTACTGTGTCATGCCTCCACCATTGCCCAGGTTTGTTGTTTTCATTGTTTAAGTTAACAGTGGGAAAATATCTGAACTGCACTGTTTAAGTTGGAAATATATGTTTTTACTTCAGCAACAGGGCTTCACGTATATTTGCAAAATCCTTCATTAGAATAGACATACTACATAAGGAATTTACATGAGAAAATGGAGTAACATTAAGGAAAACATCCTACAACTAAGAAAAGAAAGGGCAGAGCCGAAAAAGTTAGGTAGAGGAAATAAAAAGCCTTCAGAAAAGTTCCTATTTAAAGAAACCTGTAGTCGCTTAATACGTAAGTGGTATAAATCAATAACACAAAATTTTCCTTTTGTAATCGCAAAAATGTATTTTTAAATCTGTGACAGAGAACTCTAATTGTGTTGTATAAGTTAAATTATTGAGGTTCACCCCATGGGTGCCCATATAGGGGTGCAAGAGGGGGTATTTGCCGTCCTCTGGAAATCGGACTGTGGCCTTTCTATCTTTGGAAAGTATTCGAGATTTTCACGATAACACTGATTGCTATTTTTTTTTCTGTAGAACTTACCGATGCATGTGTAAAAATAAGATAAATGTTAGGAATTTCCAATAGAAAATGCAAAAATTTACAGTAGGAAGTAATAATGAAATTTTTGCTATTGTTGAACAGCGTAGACATACAGTATGGAAAAGTATGAAAGTAGGGCCTGATTTATGAGAGGACATTTGGAGCACATGCCCAGAGCCCTTCTAAAAGTTATATATTACTTGCTTTGCATGAAACTGATTCACACGGGATCCCCTTCCTCCCGAAAGCCTCTTGTCCAGGGTCCCAAACAGTCCAAGTCTGTCCCTGTTTGAAAGACTAAGAAATGAAAAATATAGCATCCTCTGCAGCAGCTATTCACTGCTGCACAAAGATCTCTGAAAATATTTCCCAGAAATATGTCTTAAGGATATTTTTCCACTCTTTGTGAACAGCTGAGTGATATCTGGGCTTTCGTGGCGCAGGGTTTAGTGCCCAAAAGGATCAAAAGAACAACCAAAACAATTTTTTTATTTTCCTAAGATGCTGTCTAATTTCATTCATCTATCCTTTATGTAGTTCCCCCCCCTTTAGTTTCCAACGAAATTTGTGTTGAGAACATATGGTAGAAACAGCTCAGTAACAAGAAGGCATAGTGGAAATTTGCATACACTTTTTGTAGTTACAATTTCTGTTTGTCATTTCCTAAAAACTAAGCTATGGGCCTATGGGTTCACCTATGGTAAAACTTTATGTTGCTTTATTTGTATATTCCTTAAGGTTATTTCAATTGATTTACTGTATATGAACATTCAAATTACTGGCTTCGGACAACTGGCCACATGGAAAACTTAATAAATGCAATTTGAGAGACATGAAGTTGTTCTACAGAAAAATAATGTTTTGTTGTAATATTTCCCCCAACATGAGTATTTGTTGCGCACAAAAATATCTTTTTTGTCCCTTATTATAATTAAGAAATGAAGACATTTTTGTGATTTTCTGGCTAAAAGACAAGGCTGACAACTGGTAAATACGTTAAGAGGACTGCATAAAAAAATTGTTTTCTGTTTCTGTGTTCACTTCCATGTAGATTGACCACAAAAACCTTAGCAAGAGTGGAAAGACTGAATTAAAAATATGTGGTTTGCTAGGCAGGTATGCGAAGTGGCCAAGATAGGACAATTTTTATATGGCCTCCTAAAGTGTGTGTGGCTTCTTGAATAGCACTGCAGCTTTGAAAAGTCACAGCTACAGCAAAAATGAATTTTTCATTTGAAAGTAGTTAAATATATTGCACATTAATTTTCACGCACTTGAATTTCTCACCTTGTAAATTTGCTTTTAAATTCTTTCAATGCAAAAATTTTTCTATTTGTTAAAGAGATGCTTTTCCTAATAATTTTATTTATGATAGATAAGTTTCAAAAAGGCTTAATTTGCCACAGATGAATTTTCCTCTTCATTAAAGTCTAAGAAACTTTTACAGTTCTGAATTCAGCGTTGTATGAGAATTCACAACGGAACAAAATTTTCAACCATCTCTCTTAGAGAATGTTCTATGTCCATTGATTCGTCAACATGAATAAGGTATTTTTTTCAATATTAGTTTACTAGGAATACCTAATAAATACTGTATTTCTGAAAAATGGCCAAACGTTATTAACTAACTATTGTTTGAACACTAACACTACAGTAATGCGTAGACTTGTGTTGAAAAGATATTCAAACATGAAATGACGATGGTGATATATCATTAATTTTAGGATTTGGGTACCTTGACAATTATGGTTGATAAATTAATATCAGTGATGTGGGAGAAGTTAAAAAAAAAAACAATGTTTTACTGTGAGAAATCTTAATGCTATGGGGCATGTTTATTTTTTTAGTAGAAATGCTTAATTATTTAATTCAATAGAAAATGACTTGAAATCAGAGAATAATTTTTATGGTTTTGTTCAGTAACAGCACATTGAGAAAAGGACTAACATTTTCTTTTTTCTAATTTTTTTTTCTTTTTAACTTTGAAGATTTCAGCATTCATGATATGCGTGAGCAGCGCTATGACAATGGGACCAATATGAAGGAAAAACACAATGGACTTCAACAAACAATTTTTTTTGTCCTAAAACCCTTATGTATTATGTACTTTAAGTGGCTCATACTTTAAATCTGGTCGTAAATAAAGACGAAAAAGTTTCTCTAGAAATTTTGATCATTTTCAGCATTGTTCAAGAAATATATTTTCTTTTCTGAATAGCTTTACCGTTGGCAAATTTTAAAGAAAGAGCTTCAAGCGTTGACCGTAAAACCCTGCTGTGAAACAAGGTGGGAAAATAGGATTGATGCAAAAGAGTAAAGAGGACTTAAGTACAATTTGGATGTAATTCATGATACATTACATTCAGAGCCCATTTGAGAGGGGTCTAGGGGGGCCGCAGCCCTGGGCTCTGCATTTTCAAGGGGCCCTAGAAATATGCAGAATGTTCGAAGAATTGACGGAGTTCTTCAGTTTTTTTTTTTGTTTCTTTGCAGATATCAAAGCAAAAACTGTAAAAAACTGCCTTGTGAATTAATTTCTGCTTTTTTCTTTTAATTTCTGCTCTTTTAGGAGGAGTCCGCTATAAGTATAGTCACCATCAGTCTATCCTTAAATCATTCGAAAGCATTACAGAAGTTTGTTTTTTGTACACATAATTGGGGGAAATTTTCACTCTTCAAGAATTCGTTTGAATCATGATATTTTGATCTATTGTTTTGCCCACTTCTTCAACATAATTTCCACAAGCTGAACCCTGGGGGGGGGGGGAGGGTAAAGCAGAATTCAACTAGTATCCCTTTTTCAACTATGCATTTTTACATTTTCTTGCTACCAGTGATTTGTCCATGAATCATGGGATACTCATGATTCATGGACAAATCACTGGTAGCAAGATTTTTTATGGCTTCCTCATCATATTTTGGGAATGTTTTCTCCTGAATATTTTTATTCATCCACCCATAGTGAAATCCTAGATATGTCACTAATACTGGGGCCCCCAAATACTGTCTAGCCCCGTCTCCTTAAATGTGCTCTGATTACATTAGAGCTTTAATGAATCTTTTAAAGGAAGTGACACACAAAATTTAACCAATCTTCTTAGAAAAAAGAATGAAAAAAACAAACAACAACAACAACATGCAAGTTTATTTGTTCCAGAAACATTTGGTACACTCTTTCTTCAAAAATTAATGTTAGTAGCAAATCAATGCCAAAATCTGTTGTAGTTATACCAACCATAATAGAAATGTTAAAACAAATAAATGGCTATTTAAAAGATTGTAGAACATGTGGGTGTTTTAAAGGCATGTTAGCTGAAAATAAAACAATTACCGAGGAAATAGATTGGGAAACAGAATTTCCAATTGTTGAATTGGTTAGACCATGTAAGACGGGGAGGGGGTATTTTGCACTAAAATACGGATGAGACATTGATCTGCTAAATAGAAATAAATAAAATAGAACTTTCCCATTTTTTGATACAAAGATAAGAATGGTTCGAACACCTGAACACGCATAATGAGACTTTTCAATTTTCAAATGACCTTTATTCTTTATTGACACTAAGCAGAGATATAAAAATAAAACATTGTATGGATTTACAAATAAAATGGTCAGGTATTGCACAAAAAAGAAAAAAAAATATGATATAATTGCTTCATATTTGTGTGACTAAATTGAAATTCTTTGGACTCATGTTAAGCATCACATGAACCCATACAATGCTCTAGAGTATATACAGGGTGTCCCGGAACTTCGTGTACAAACTTGGAGGGGAGGTAGAGAACAGCGTTAGGAACCAGAATTAAATAGGAAAGCATGGGCGGAAACGTCACCCTCACGTGAGAAAGAGACACAAAGACACAGTAAGGCCACAATACAGAAAGCAGTGATGAAGCAACCTTTTCACGTGACGGGGTGTTCAATACGCACAACGCGCACATGTGGGCCGACCACGAGCCGCACAACAACGCTTCACCGTTAATGTGTGGGCGGGTATCATGGCGGACAGTTTAGTCGGGCCATATATCTCACCACCTCGACTGGACGCTTGCAAGTATCTTGTCTTTCTTCAGAAGGTTCTTCCGGAAATGCTGCACGATGTTCCCGCACATGTTCGACGCGGAATATGGTTGCAACATGATGGGGCGCCATCTCATTACGCAAGGTGCGTACGTGGCCATTTGGAACCAAGTGGATTGGGCGTGGTGGTCCCGTTGAATGCCCCCCCCCAGATCACCTGATTTATATCCTCTTGATTATTATCTCTGGGGTGCCATGAAGAGCATTGTGTACGACACGCCAGTAAATTCTGAAATGGACCTGGTGGCACGAATCTCCATCGCTGCTGCTACGATCCGCGAAACGACAGGTAACTTCGACAATGTTCACCAGTCCATGTCGCGTAGATGTCATGCGTGCATCCAGGCCAATGGGCGCAATTTCGAACACCTCCTGTGATGCTTATAAGTCCTACATTGTACTATTTTGTTGTGTAATAAAGCGTTTTACACTGCTTTCTGTATTGTGGCCTTACTGTATCTTTGTGTCTCTTTCTCACGTGAGGGTGACATTTCCGCCCATGCTTTCTTATTTAATTCTGGTTCCTAACGCTGTTCTCTACCTTCCCTCCAAGTTTGTACACGAAGTTCCGGGACACATTGTATTTTCAAATGACACATTAATATGTTTTCCAAACAATTCAGTAGCTTTAAGAGTAAAGAGTACTTTTGATGATGCCTGCAGCACAATATGGTTGGAAGGGGGGGGGATACGTGCCCCATGTTAATTTAAAAGAACAATTTTGTGGATTTGTACATTGCCCAAAAATAAATATCTCCCTTTTTCTTCCTGTTAAGCTTAAAATCCAAAAAGGTCTTTAAAATTACAATGCCCCCTTTTTCCATTCCATAGAATTGATAGCGGTAATAAGGTGCACAAAACCCTCTTCTCAAATTTTACCTGTCTGTAACAGTGGCTTACGGGGAATGATCGTTTTCCAAACTTAAAATCAGTAAAAGTTACTTTTGATTAAATATGAAACGGGGACAATCTTCAAATATATATAAGTATCGTCAATATTGAAAACAAAATTGCTAGAGGTTTAGACAATTCTGACATTGTTAAAAAGTTTGTGACAAAAAAAAAAAAAGCTACAAAAGTTAATTTTAGCTGAAACTACATATGTTTTTGTGCTTTCTTGAAGCTTCAGTTTTTAGTTTATAGGAAAAGATATTTTTATTTAATACGAATACCAGTTATTTCAAATTCTGCTTTTAGTTTTATACTGTATAATTTATTTGTATATGTGTGTACCCATACGAGAGATTTTTTTGGTTAGAATAGTTAAAGACATGCCCGTCATGTTCAATGAAGCACTTCTGGAATACTTTGTATATATTGCAACTAATTGTTAAAATCATGTAATCTTGACAAAGCATTATTTAGTTTATCAATTTTTTATTTTATTTTTTTGTTCAAGAGATGTGGGTTGTTGAACTGAAGGGAGTTCAATATTCCAGTTCAATTTCAGGAATCTGTTTTAAAAAATTATTTTTTATTATATGGCATTTTTGAATAAGTTTTTCACTGCAAAGCATTAGAATCTGTAATACTTTGGTATTGCTATTCTGGTTTAAATTCTCTCTTAGGAGGTTGGGTTGCTTGGCATTGTGTTATTACTGAATAATCCTTATGTTTCAACCAGTCACTCTCTCAACTTGTGTTTTTTTGTAATCGTTTTTCTGTTTTTTCAGTAGCAGATGACGAGCATGGGTTGGGCCAGGAAAGCTATAGATGCATGCAAAAATAACATTATCTTGTGTTTTGACCTGCAACTTCGGGGAAGTTGTTATATATTAAAAAAAAAAAAAAAAAAAATTTGGTGGGCATATTACTCGCATCTATGGCTTTGCAGAAACCCATTTCCAACTAGGTCTTTGTGGAGGTGAGAAAATGCAGGGTTTTGCTGGTCCTTGATAAAGCCAAGGCTCGACATTCTCGACACTTTCTATATTCAGTTTGCTATTTTTTATCCTCTTTTTACTGATACCCGTCAGTATTAGAGTCTTATTATGTTGTTTTAGGAATATTGGTTGAAAAATTGTTATTGCTTTTGTATCTTCTTAAATAGTATGAGATCTTCAGGTTTTTTGCAAATTTCTTCTTAAATTCTTATGTAATATCTTTGATTTTGTCTCTGTCTGTCTGTCTGTCTGTCTCTCTCTCTCTCTCGCTCTACACTATCTACCAACAAGTAATTGGACACCCCTGCAATCGACGATATCTGCGGTCCTGATACACGTCACAGCCGCTGCCGTTTAATATCGTGTGGGAAACAACGCAACCAGTCGCTCTCTGATTTCGAGAAAGGTGTAATCGTCGAGTATAACAGAAATGGACGATCCATACGAGACATATCCAGCGAGCTGAAGTACCCAAAATTGACAGTGGCCTACGTGATTGGCAAGTGGAAGATGAGAGGTGACTGTCGGAATGTGCCCCGACCCGGCAGACTCACAAAACTGGGAGTTAGAGACAGACAGGTGCTAACCAGAGAAATCCGGAAGAACCGCACCAAATCAATGGGCCACTTCCGTGAGGAGTTTCAACAGGCATCCGGGAGTGTTCTTTCGATGAATACCATCTGTAAGGAAGCCCATCTGCTCGGATATCATGGACGTGCTGCCACCCACAAGCCTTTGATCACCAAGTCCAATAGCGCTGCTCGGCTAAGGTGGTGCAAAGAACGTCGACATTAGACCATTGAACAGTGGAAACGGGTTCTCTGGAGCGATGAATCAAGATTCACCCTCTACCGTTCGGATGGCAGGGTCTGGGTTTGGCGTCTGCCTGGAGAATGCCTCCTGCCGGAATGTATTGTGCCAACTGTGAAGTTCGGCGGCAGTGGAATTACGCTATGGGGGTGTTTCTCCTGGTATGGCACGGGACTCTTAGTCGCATTCCTGGTAGACTCAATGCCGAGATCTACTGCACCATTTTGGATGACCATGCGCTTCCTACGTTGTGGCAGTTTTACGGGGTGGACCCATGTTACTTTCAGGATGACAATGCTACCTGTCATGTTGCGAGGTCCACCATGGCTTGGTATGGTGACAATGGGGTTAGTCGAATGGACTGGCCTGCGCAGAGTCCGGACCTATACCCTATGGAGCATCTCTGGTATGAGTTGGAGCGTCGACTAAAGGAGTGCCCCCACTGTCTGAAATCGGTGAAGGAACTGACCTGCATTCTAAAAGCCAAGTGAAAGAAAATATCGCTAGCCATCGTACAACGCCTGGTTGAGAGTATGCCCCGGAGGGTCGTAGCTGTAATCGCCGCTCGTGGAGGCTCCACCAAACTATTGAAGGAGAATAAACTTCGTTTTTCTTAGCTATCACAGGTGTCCAATTACTTGTTGGTAGATAGTGTATGTATCACAACCCCATGGGAGAAGCTGTAATGTGTATCATCGTACATGACAAAACTTTTTTTACTGGTAAAGCAGACTTTTGTGCAAATTGACAGAGAGGAAACTAACTGCTTGGATTATTCACAACGTCATCTGAACTAGAGTTTTATGAAAACTCTTAATTTACGCAAAATAGAAAATGATGTTGCTAAAGATATTTATTTCATGTAAAAATGAATAAAAATTGAAAAATATTCTGGTACAAGGGGCGGCAAATCTGGGTTTGCACCCGGGCAGCAAGTGCCCTTAGCACCCCTGCTGGCGGTATACAGTTCAACAGCAACAAACACTGTGAGGTCAAGCAGTTCAACTGCAACAGACACCATCATCAGTTTAACATTTCTGTGGAAAACACTAATTCAGGGGGGAAAAGGTATGATACAAAACATAAACATGCAAGAAAAATGAGGGGAAAAAAGTCACAGCACTATGACAAGAGGTCACCAAGAACGAGCAAATAGAAAGAATGGAAAAGCCAACGAGAGTGGAGAAACACCTGCATCATAGGAGCTGCAAGAGAAATTAGGAACTCTGTGACACATCTGCAGACAGCAAATCAACAATATGTGAAATTGATTGGTGCAGTTCATCATGTAATACATCTCCCTGAAGATGGCACTAGTTGTTGAAATGCATTGGGAACCAATTGTCTTAAGAATCTGGTACATTTCTTCATAAAAATATAGATCACACTGTTAATATTACAACTTTAAAACTAGTTTTCATTTAGACCTTATAATACTATGCAAAGACAATGTCTTAATTGGAAGTTTGCAAAGCCCTGTGCTTTAAGCTGTAGAAACCTAAAATAAAAGTTAGTTATTTTAGTTTTTAAAGTAATTATGCAAAAAATAAAATAATTTTTGTATACTATTTTATTTACACAAAGAGTTTACAATTTTTAACATATAAGCAGAAAAATTAAAAATGAAGAGATCTCTAGCACCCAAATGTGTTGAAGAATTATCTGAAAAGATAAAACAGGTCACTTAGTTGAAGAGCCAGGATTTCCATCCATACAACCACCTGGCTTAACTTCTTTGGAAACAGCTATGGATTCCATGAAGAAGAAAAAAAAGTTTCATCTGCCAACCTTCCCAACCACAATTGAGCACTGGAGGTCCACAAGCTCAGGAGAATGCAGGGCACGATTCTGGGGGTTGGCTAGCAGATATAGTTCACTGGTACGGCAAGCACGTGCTCCACATTGATTTTTTCCATTTCTGAGTAACATCCCTTTGGCAACACCTTCAGCATATCCTTTCCATGTTCCTGTCACAGCATATAGGAAACATGCAGATAGATCAAGCTAACCAATCTTGGAAAACAAAAGACAAAAGGGAAATTAAAGGAAAGACGATGAACCATACACCAGGGGAGGAACATAACCACAACCTTAGCAGTACCCAACAAAGAAGGGAGCATGCTATGTTTGAGGAGCGAAAATGACATAGCAGAATGGGAAGTGCTGGTATGTCAGCACAATGGGAGAAGTCGGCTCAGGACATTCCCCATCAGCTGAAAGAACAGTTACCCCGTGGCGCTGAATAGTAACTGTCAGAAATCAAAGTTGGTTGGTTACACAGTCAGCATAGCTCGGGGAGCACTACTACTCAAATTTAGGATAACCAATTATCTCTGTGCGAGTGAGCTGGCTTCACACACATCTGAAGTTGAAGATAAGGGGTTTCCATTAAGTTCATGCATCATTCAACCCTTCTGTGATGTGACAAATATATATCACTGGGGAAATGTGATTTTCTGAAAATACTATTATCAATATTTTCACAGCAATTTTCATACATTTGATGGGAATTTCTTTTTAAATGTTTCCAAAGCTGATGAATGCCTTGCACTAGTGTTTCATGTTATGAATCTGGTTAAGTTCGGATGACTTTTTTGGTTTGTTTTGTTTTGACACCATATCACAACAGGATCATTCTCAGCTCTCTAGCAAAACTCAATTTTAATGACTGACTCACTAGTCATCAAACATGGCTATGAATATTTCTTCGATGTTTCCCTTCAGAGAAATAGAGATTTATCCATTTCTAGGACAGTTCTGTAAACCCTCAGTTGCAATAATATGCACCAATGAGCCATTACATTATGACCACCTACCCAATAAGCTGTAGGACCCCCTTTAGCCCGTAAAACAGCGGCCACTCGGTGAGGCATCGATTCCATGAGGTGGCGATAGGTATCCTGGGGTATCTGGTACCATGATGTCAACAGCAAGTCCTCCAGTCCCTGTACATTCCGCGGTGGTCGTGATTTAGTGCGAACCCGCTTTTCCGAGTCAAACCACAAATGTTCGATTGGGTTCATGTCAGGTGAATTTGGAGGCCAGGGCATTAACAGAAAGTCACCAGCATGTTCCTCGAACCACTCCTTAGTGATTCTGCCAGTGTGGTATGGCACATTATCCTGTTGGTAATGGGCATCACCAGCAGGGAACACAGTTGCCATGAATGAGTGAACTTGGTCCGGGATGATATTCAGATACCTGACAGCTGTCAGGGATTGTGCTATTGGGATAATGGGGTCTATAGTGTCCCAAGGAAACATCCCCCGCAGCACAACACCGGTGGCCTGTTTCTGCCCAACAGTGCATCCAGGTGCCATAGCCTCCATTGGTAATCACTGTCTATGTGATGCACCAGGAATCTTGATTCGCTATACCAGGCCACTTTCTTCCAATCATCCACTGTCCAAACTCCATGATCTTAGGCACATTTCATACGTTGTTGGCGATGACGTGCAATGAGCATGGGGAACCGGCTGGGTCTTCTGCTATGCAGGCTATGCGCAGAAGGCTGCGATGAACTGTGTGCTGCAACACATTGCCCTGATCACCACTGTTTTAGCTGTAGGTGATTTGTCGCACTGTGGCCCTGAGGTCGCTGTGAACAATGCAGGACAGTCTTCACTCCATCAATGAGCTGTGGACGACGGTTCGTCATTTGGCTATCTGTGCACCACTTTTGATACATACTCACTACAGTGGCACGTGAACAACCCACAAGCAGCGCTGTTTCCAAGATTGTAGTTCTGAGGTGCCGTGCCATCACAATTTGGCCTTTATCAAACTGATAAATTGGCAACTTTTCACATTCTGACTCCCAGGGCAGGCGTGACTAGAGTGGGAGGTGCGATACTTTCTCAGGAGGCGGCATTTTTGGTAAAAAATAATGAAAGGAGAGAGAATGAAAAGTAGAAAGAAGGAAAAGAAAGATAATAAAAAAAAATTCTATAAAATATTAAAACATAAAAAGTAAAAATAATTCAAATTTAATTTTGCAAACAATTAGACAATATTATTTCAGTTTGCCTGGGTTCAGCAAAAAAACAAAAAAAAAACAACAACAACAACAAAAAAAAAACCGATGGCAGCAAAGATCTGGCGTGCTAACTTAAGAGAAAAGCTTTAGTGGATCACACGAGTTCAGTGCGTATGCCTTCTCCAGCTGTCTCACTCTTGGAGTAGTGGGTGTTCAGGAACTCAGAGTAGTGAAGTTGTTTATCCTCTATCATATTTGTTCCTCCTGTGTAACATCAAGTACTTAGTGAATGCTAATGCAGTATGTACAGAAAGTGTAATTTAATTTTGTGTTAGTAAACTTCATCATGTGAAAATGCTGTCAGCAGTCAGCTATTTTTTTTGTGAGCAAAGCAGCGTGCTTAGCTCGATGACCGTGAGTTTCAAACAAGTACACATACGTATTGATACTACGACGGTCGACCTACAATTTTTGGTTTGTGAATAAGTGTCATCTCAAGGAAATTTATGGTAAGAGTGATAATGAACAAGTAATCTGGTCGTTAAAAGCAACAATTGAAAATGAGTGTTGGCAGGTCTTTTTTTAACTTTCTCATTCATTATTATGAGGAAGTATTCATCATGCAAAAATTCGACTTGGAGATTTCAACGGAAATATACGTTCTGGATACAGCAGAATACGATTTCACTACTTTGGCCATAGTGTCTTGTGTGTCTGTTTTGTGTCCACCATAACCCAAAAACTATTATTAGCAAAATTTAATATTTGGGGGTTTTGTGGTACTTTGATGCGCTGATTATATTTTAGTACAAATCGGGGAAACGAAAGGGGTGTTCCCCATAGCGCTTTCGCTCTTTTTTTTATAAAGCTCAAAGACTATTGTGGATATCTAGATGGAATTTATTATTTAGCAAGCTTTGTTATACGTATATTCACGTGCTCAATAGGATTTAGTAAAAATCGGGTAACCGGAACTAGGTGTTCCCTATTGAACTTTTCTTATTGTGTTATATAATTCAATTATTGACGAGCTTATCAACATTAAATTTTATATTTTGCAGTTTGTTTTTTTGTTATGCATCTTCACATCTCAGTTTATGGATGAGAAAACCCAGTGGAGGCCACTACAGTTTTTTTTTTTTTTTAGCAAATCTTTTGTGAAAAAAGATCCTGCTTCTGTTATCGGTTTGTCCCTCAGCCTGTAGACACCATATCTCTGCAACTAACAGTCCGATTTGAAAAATTCTTTTCGTATTAAGAAGCTTGAAATGTGCGAATGATTATCCTTTCGTGTGTTTTTATGAAGCACAATTTCGCCACTAGAGGGGTAAATGCAGATGATATCAAATTCAAAATACACTTTATTCCATATATTTGCTTCTAAACATCTAATTGAAAAAAATCTTTTACCCTTTATACCTAAAAGAATCTTCGGCGTGAATGGAATCTGTCACTTTTCAAGTTACGCATAGATTCTCCACTAAGGGCGTTAAAGTAAATAGCATTCTCCCCGATATCTCTGCTCCTAATATGCCGATTTGAAAATTTATTTCTGCAGCGGATACAGCTCCTGATGGGAAATATTTTGCACATAATTTCTAATTTTTGTTATAAAATGGTTTGGCCACCATGGGACGTAAGTGCTAATTTCTGCTTTTGATGCATTTGCAGCAAAATCTGAGCTTCTAAAATCTCGACTAAAAAAATTATTTTGTAGACCGATACTTCTCACCTCGAGAAACCTTTTGGGAATATTTTGTTCTTTAAATAATGCATGGTTTCTCTGCCAGGGGCGTAGATGTATATCTTATTTTTGTCAATATCTCTGCTTCTAATGGTCCGATTTGAAAAATTTCTTAATTGTATAGTTTCCTGAGCGACATGTTCTTCATATAATTACAAAATTTTCAAGTAATTCATTGACTTTCTGCAAGGGGGAGTAAAGGTAAATTGCGCTTTCCCGAGATCTCTGCTTTTAAAACTATGATTTGAAAAATCTTTCCTCCACCGGATACAGCTTACGGCGGAAAATGTTTTGATTGCAATTTCTCATTTTTTTTATAAAATGTGGTTTGACCACCAGGGGTTGTAAGCGTTAATTTCTGCTTCGTAGGTATTTGCGGCAAAATCTGACCTTCTAAAAGCTCGACTGAAAAAATTCTTTCGTGGACCGATATCGCTCATGTCGATAAACATTTGAGAATATTTTCTTAAAATAATGCATGGTTGCTCCGCCAGGTGGCATAGATGTATATCTTATTTCTGTCAATATCTCTGCTTCTAAGAGAAAGTTGAAGTCTGCAGAACAGATGTTTTGTGGGACAGATTTTTAACTATAAATGAAATTTTTCTTAATGATAATGATGCAGAATATGCAAATCTAAATACGTACTAACAACATTTTATTATGAAACATAATAAATTAAAATATGTGATAATTTTAATTAAAATCACTAATTATTGCTCATCTGGGTATCCTCAAAATAAGTAGGGCTGCAGTGCCCGGTAGCAACGTTTTCACCTCGAGTTCGACTGAATCACCAAAGATTCGCCGAGGTTTGGAAGTCTCATTAAGCCGTTGGTGCAACGTGCCGAAGTAAAGAGACTCCTCGTTATGAACAATTCAACCCCCCCCCCCCCCCATCTCATGAGATTCGGCCTGAGCTATTTACAGGGTTCGTACACTTTTGGGGGAAAAAATTCAAGGACTTTCCAGGCCTTTTCCAGGACATATACAAAAAAATTCAAGGACTTTCCAGGCCATATACAAAAAAATTCCAGGATGATTATTATGCTTTAAAAAAATAATTTGAACATGATACTGTAAAGCAATTTCAGTTTTAAGTAATAAAAATGATGAAAGATGCAAATGGATGAATGTGCTTTATGCAAATTGATCAAGTTTATCAAGCACAAGACCATAAAGAATAAATTCTGTTCTTATGCCCTGACCTTTGAATTCAAGTTGGATCATTTTCTACAAGGGTAGGTTTCTCCTCCCTGATAACATACCAAAACTTTGTCGCAATCAAACAGATTTTATGTGAGTTAACATTCCTAAGGTTGGAGAACAAATGCTGCTCTTATGTCTTGGCCTTTAAATTTAATTTTGACCTTTTTCAAGAGGGTAGGTTTCCAGGTTGTACCCAACAGCATACTAAAATTTCGCCGAAATTCAACCGCTTTCATGCGAATTATCCTACAGACAAACCCAAAGCATAAACGTTTCTGCAAATATAGTTCAAAAGTGTTAGGAATTTCGAAAATAAAAGCATAACGAACAGCGCGAAAACTAGCTCATAAATAGAATATTTGAAAATACAGTATGCACTCTCAATTATTAGGGATGGTAGAGAGGAAGGGAATAGAACTGTCCAAAATTAGCATGTTTTCGTTGCGCTAGGGCGCTTAAGCACGGCTGAATTCCTTCAGATACCCCCAATGTTCAAATGACTGAACTGTGCTGATGTTCATGGAATGAAATGGTTGATCAGCTATGATGACCAAATAAAAGTTCGGGGGGGGGGGGGGCTTTTTTTTTTTTTTTTAGTTTATGCAACATTTTACATCACTCCAGTATTTATCTTGTCATCATCAACAATCGCAATGCAACTACCGCTTACGATCGCGGATATCAGCAACCGAAAATCTGCCATATCACTAAGTGATATAACTCATAGTATCCTGGATTCCCAGGGACAGGAAAAGACCCAGAAGAAGACCACATGGGAGATGGGTGGATGAAATTCGAAAGTATGCAGGGGTGACATGGAGGAGACTGGCACAAGACAGACCGTTGTGGAGGAAACTTGGGGAGACCTTCGTCCAGCAGTGGATTGATAATGGTTGACAATGATGATGATGACAGTATTGTAATTGAAAAAAAAGGATGTGGAAAAAAGAAACTTTCAGAAATTAAGATCATCAAGTCCTGCGTTTCAAAATCCGTTTTCCTTTATAACGTTTAAAAACATGTTTTTGCTTTTTTACCTGTAGTGTAAATAAAAAAACTATGTTGATTTTTTTTTTTATGGAATCAGACGTCCGTATGTCTGATTGTCTTCATCTGAGTTCACACGTTAGCTACTGTGTACAAGTAGACCTATTTTTTCAGCTCAAAAATATGTAGTTTTGTATATATTCACAGTATAAGTCATTCCTTATTCCCACAGAACTGAACTCAGCATATGCAAAATGAAGAACATCAAGACCCGCCCAACACTGTTTCAGATTGTCTGCTGTTTATATTCAAGAAATGCAAACACGGATCAATGGTGAATGCAGCAACTATGATTTTTATTTATTACCAAGAAAAAGAGCCGTGAAAGCTGTAAAGCTGAAACGGATATTTCTCTCAACCCCCCCCTGCACAAAAACATTCCGATTAAGATCAAACAGCAGGAGGACGCGTCCACACACACAACCTTTGGAATGACCTGATGGAATGGCTTCTTTTCATTTGGCACATCGCCATAAATCACCACCTGCAGCTCACTGAACTGTCAAGTTGCACATTTCCTCCTTCACTTTAACTATAATAGAAATTGTAAAAAAAAAATGTTCCCCAATTTTCGACAAAATTAAATTACCAAATTTACGTCATGATGTTGCAATTTGCTGAAATACGTTTGTTTATCTGCTGAATATTGCTTAAATCCATTGAAAACTTTTTAATTATAGACGATTTTTTTATTAAAACAGTAACTCAGACGTCTGAATAAAAACGTATGTTTGTAATTCAAATAGAGTCCATATCATCACAGAAAAAAATTTAAGGATCACTCTGTTTAAATAAACCATGGCATCTAAAAAAAATAATTCACTTGCTTTTCCCGTAATTTATAATTACTGTTTCCTTTTTTTTCAATCCGATTATGCAACGGATTTTTTTTTTTTTTTTTTTTTTTTTTGCATCTGCTAAAGTTCCTAACGGAATTTGGCGAAATTTGCACTAGAACTTTATTGTGATGTATCTTAACTACTGTAAAAATTTTACTGTGTTATTTTCAAAATTCGGAAAAATGGATTTCTGAAAATATTCTCCTAGTCCTTTTGAGCTGTGGAAGTGATAAACAGGTGTTTGCTTTCTTCCCAACCCAAGGCTTCAGATCGGCGCTCCCAGCTGTCAATCAACCGTTGCTATGGTAACACCCTTTTGCTGGAGGCTCACTCTGTCCAAAGAGGCACACATAATAAAAATTACCAATGCTAACTTTTAAAGTTTTAAACCGATTCAATTGGAATTTTTGGAAGTGAGCTTCTGTAATCCAATTACAGTGAATGTAAAAATTTCAGCTACTTTCGTGAAAAATTCGCAAAGATAGTTTTCTTATTTTTTATCATAAGTAGCGGAAGTCTCTTGAGGGGAGGGAGGGTATCATGCACATAAACAAGAAGAAGATGAATGTGTTGTTCAGGCATACTCCTCACTGGTGGATGCCAGCTGACTTGGTGCATACGCGACCCCCTGCAAATGCTAAATGCTTCTTCTTTCCCCTTCCGTTCTCAGTTGTCGGACGGACATCAAGCTCTCCTTCGACCTACTAGTAATGATCCAAATTTTATTGCACTGGAAGTAGTGCCTTTTTTTTTCTTTTTTTTCCCCCAGCCAAATTAGGATTTGGTGCACGTCGGAAACCGCTGCCTGTGGTTTTTTTGAGAACAGAGAAAAGGAACTTTAAAAAATGAAGGGGTAACAGTAACACGATTTCCTAAAAGGGCATTTTTTTAAGTACTAATTTCAAATTTCAAGGCTTTTCAAGACAGCATTAAAAAAACACCGTTTTTCCAGGATATTCCAGGCCTTGAAAACGTAATCATGATTTTCCAGGACTTTCCAGGTTTTCAAGCACGCGTGCGCACCCTGTATTTAGCCCTCCATCTCAGTGTAGCACATAAAATCAGTTTGGGGTTGGATGGTCAAAAACCAACCAACCCAAAAATGAGGTTTGCAGGCCCATATACTAAACAAAAATTCACAAGCATTTTATGTTCCTTGCTCTGCTCACACTCTCAATTTGGTAACTTATGATGCCACAAAAGTAAATCATCGGATAATTGATTTCTTTTCAGTCTTTCAACGTCTGTTCACATACTTCTCTTGCTCAACTAAGAGGTGAGGAATTTTAACCAAAAATGTGTCACAGTTTACCCTGAAAGCAGTTTCAGACACTATGAGAAAGTAGAGTTGAAGCAGTAAGACCTTTACGATTTGGTTTGTCGGAAGTTTGTGACAGCTTATATGAAATTATCGATGAAGAAAAAAGTGAGCTACCTGCCAAGCACGACCCAATATTTGTTAGAAAAATTGTAATCTTTTACGTTTATATGTTCCATCATTATATGGTATGAGGTGTTATCAAGAGTAAACGTTTTTTCCAAAATGATGCAAAATCGAAACACAGATTTTTCGTCTTTCACTGAATATTTAGACTTCCTTAAAAAAAAAGTCTTGCAAACTACCGAGATAAATTTGAACATATGATACATACTGCGTCTGAAATTTCCACCTCACGTAATGTAGAGCTACAGTTCCTTCTCAACAGTTTTGCAGGAGAAAAGAGAAAACAATGTTCGAATATGAACACTAAGATGAAACTATGATCAACCCTAAAGATAATTACCACATAGATTTTTTTTATGTTATCACTGACACGGCTGTTAGATCAATCGACGAAAGATTTGATTTGCTTCAAAATCACAGTGAAGTGTTCAGCTTTTTGCACGATTTTGAGAAAATGTTGAAACCGAGTAAATAACAACTGATGAAACATTGCATGGATCTTGAAATAAAGCTATCTAACAAAACTGATGAAAACTGCCTGAAGGACATAAGAGCTACGGAACTTGCAGATGAACTTAGTATCATTACGAGTTTTCTAAAAACCGAAACTTCACCAAAAGATGTCTTGCAGTACATTTATAAGAATACACTGATGGGAACTTTCCCAAACATTACGGATTTTATTAACGCTCCATATGACAGTTGCTTCTGGAGAGAGGTCCTTCTCGAAATTAAAACTGATCAAAAACTACTTGAGACCAACCATGCTACAGTGTGAGCCCAACACACGATTTGTGCCAAACGTCTCTTGCAGCAGTTGTTTAACCGAACATGCGATGTGGGGTGGTGCTCCATCCTGCATAAATGTGCACAGATTCACTGCATCCTGCTCTTGCAAGCTAGGGATAAAGTACGTTCGTAACATGTTCGCATAACGTGCACCTGTCACTGAAACTGTTTTGAAGAAAATGCTGCAGACCTCTTAAAAAAAAAGGACTGATAATGAAGGAAGCTGTGAATCCACACCACACTGTCACTTTCGGCTGATGAAGTGGCTCTTCAATGACTGCTCGGGAATGTTCCGTGGCCCAGATGCAGCAGTTGTGCGTGTTTACCGCTTCGTTTAGGGAAAAGTGTGCCCCATCAGTCCATAAAATGTTCATCAGCCAGTTCTTGTAGACATCCATTTGTTGAAAAAACCATGCTGCAAACTCCTGACGCTGCACGTAATTGCCAGCTTGCAGTACGTGATGCCGTTGCAGTTTGTACAGGTATCTGTGCAGAATCCGTCGTAGTGTTCACCATACAGTCCCGTATGGAATGCCTGTTTGCCGAAAAACACTGTGAGCACTGGAGTCACCATGTGCAGATGACATTGCAATCACATCCATTTCCTGCGTAAGCGTCTCTGCTGCAAGCAGCATGTGTTCGTGGTCTACAGCTTCATGGCCGTGCTGCCAAAGATCCCGCTTCCTCGAATTTTTTCACCATTCGCCGCAGCGCAGCACTTTCCATCGGCCTTTTCTCACTGTGATTACCTTTCAGTGACCGGTAAGCTCTCAACGCAGCACTTGCACCTTCAGCGTTGCAAAAGAACAATTTCACCAAGAGCGCTTTGTCCGGTAATGACAGCATACTGACATGGACCGCTGTGACTTGTGGTTGCTTCCCAGCTGCTGCTTTTATACCCACTGTCCCAGACCTGTTTGCCTATTCCATCTGGCGATGAAAAATGCAAGTAAAATGAGTAAAAATTTATGTGATTTCATAAAAAACCCGATGTCATTATGATAATTTCTACGCAAACCGCGTTGCCTTTCTCTCAAAACTCACAAGTTATGTTTTTAAAATGTGCAATATACAGTCAGTCAACTCTGGTTATAATGAACCTCTGCGGAGTCGCATATTTTGTTCACTATGTCAGAGGTTCACTAAAACTGAAGTGTCTTCCCCTAAACTGAATTGAGTGGAATGGTGAGCAAGAAAATAAAATATGAAACATATGTATCTAAAAATACAATTTTTATGTACGTAGTGTATATTCATTAAATTAAGTAAACAAAATTAATTTTACATCACCTTAATTAACATGAAAAAAATCTTGCGTCGATGCTTTGTGCAAACAGTTTTAATAAATATTTTCTTTGTCCTTTTCTAGAGGCTGTACTTTTGCTGCACTTGATTCTACATTTTCCATATATTCTAGGAACCTTTGCATAGTCCTGACACCCTCTAACGCCTCTTTCACTGTTGGAACACCTTCATTATAGTCCTAGTCATCATCAGCATCCTTTTATTCCATGCTGGAATTGCCTTTCACAGCCTCAACAATCGTTTCATCCGACCGGATTTCATTCATTATAACTTCCCAGTCGGCATCGATAAAATCGTCAGCTTCAGTGGAATTCGTACCGATATGCTGAAGCAGGTCCTTAAGAGGCGCATCATCCTCTTCTTCGAATGCCACACTTCCAGTAGCCAAACCAGCCCTCCGTAAACAGTTCTGTATAGTGACCGTTGACACACTCCTCCACACTTTGTTTCCAAAACGTACAGCACACAGAGGTAGCCTACATATAGATGAAGAAAAATACCCAATTTTATTACAATACATCGACCCATTTTGAAAATACGGCGATGTGAAGTTGTCAAAAATCGCCAAAATATACCCCACTGCCATAATTTCAAATTGCTGTAGCAACTCTCCTAATTAAGCTAAAATGATGGGTGAGGTGTCATTTTGCAGCATTTTCCAAGAGCTTTCCTATGATATACAACACAATATGGGTTTGAGATGAAAATTGTTTTTCAAATTTAAATTAAAATTTTTAATTTATCAAAAAGCGCATCTTCAAAATTTTTCAAAAAATTATACACAGCACTTTACATTATTGTTAACTAATTCCATAAGTATGAAAGTGGGACTGTCAGAGGTTCACACCTTTATAAAATTTCAAAAATACATATTTCACTAAAAAATGACATTTTTGTAAAATTTATAGATTTAAGCGGAAATATACATAACTTACCCGTAAATAAATCTCACTTTTTCATAAATTTATTTGTAATATATTTAAAATATAACTAGTGACTATGACAGGGTGATTATTCTATTAGAACTACTAAAAATATAAGTTTTTTATGAATACAATTGTAATCTGATAGCCATATTTATTAAAAGTTTTGAGTATATATAAAAAGTACAAATTGGGTTAAAAAAAATCTAATTGTTTATTCCAACTATCATAAATAGCAAATTGCAATTTTATTGGATCTGCTCAGACCCAGCTATGCCAGTTCAGGGTCAAGCCACATGTTTGTAACTGCCTGAGTCTGGAGCTGTTATGACTCAACTGGTTTAAACCTGTTCCAACTGGTTTAATCCACAGGCAGACTGATCAGTCTTCATACTGATTTAGTGGCAGTTGGATGTGTATGTCATTGGTGATTAATGTGGTGGTATAAGTTTCTTTTTTAAATGTTAATATTTTGCAGTGTTGGTATTAGTGAAAAAAATATTTTCAAAGTTGTTACTCATTATTTCAGTATATTTTCTTAGTGTTCTCTTCAGAAACATTTCTAAATTTTAACAGAGATCTGTGTGATATTATACAATGGAGAAAGAAAGATATCGGACACTACAATCCGTTGCAATCCCTTAAAAAAACAATCATTCTGTGAAAAACAGAGACTAAGAAATGTGCCTGAATGGATGTGTGATATGTTTCCTGATATGATCAAAAATTTGTGATAATTGTAGGAAGCAGATTGGTTCATTGAAAAATATGCAAGAAAATAATGATTGCAGTTCGGATGATGAAACAAGCTATGATCCTCCACCTTCAGCTTTTCTGGAGACACTAAATAAGTCTCTTCAGGAATTAGGAGAGTCCCCTGTACGTAGTACAAATCTTCAGATGAAGCAGTATTCATCCAAAAAATTAAAAAACATTGGGTTAGCACTTAAACAACTATTTGCTAATGCAGAGGATTCCTCAGAAAATGAATGTGAGTCACGGGAACAACCTGTCATAGGTAATCTGAAAACTAGCTTTTCTTCAAGTAGTAGGAAAAAGAAAGTAATGCTACTAACTTGTTTGCCTGAATCTTGGAGTATAAGAAAGATAATACGTGAATTCAATGCTCCTAACTATATCAGGGGTGTTTCATAGACCAGATAAAATCCCCTAAAAATCTTATGACCTTTAATTCAATGAGTATTTTAAAACCAATTATTATACCTTGTATTATAATAACCCAATTGTATTATAATTCAAAAATTTATTTACATTTACCTTCTTTTAGCAATATTTAACAATTTCAAACATTTAAATCACAGAATATATGAATAAAAATACCAATAAATTAAGTCTTAAAACACCCAAATTATTAAAAAAGCATCCAGTTTCTTTTGTTTCCTTGGAATATAAGCTCTGAATCTGCCTTTCTTTTGTATTGAATTTCACAATAACTGTTGGAATGGGAAAGGTTCTTTTTTCCTCCTTCACATACAAAACTGAAAGGTTCCTCAGGGATTTGGAAGATCCTCAGTTCACATATGAAACTATGAATTTCTCTTTGACGTGAACTGGAAGGGATTTCATGAGTTTCTATATTTGAAATAAGCACATCAGAACTAGATTTTTCACCATTTAAGTCCTGATATGCTCTCCAACTTCTATTGATATTTAGAAGTAAATCCTTATTAATTGGAACAGTCACAAGATTTTTCGAGCCATATTTTTGGCAAGTTGTTTCTTTGGAAGACATCAAGTCGTATTTAACAGTTTGCACTGCATCCAATGAATCAATTTTAAGAGATGTTCTACTGTCAGTCAGAATATCATCCATTAAGTTGAAAGCACTTTCAACTAGAGGGCTGTGGAAGCATGTAAGGCATGCCTTGACTAATTTTCCTAACATAGGATACTTTTTTTCAGCCTCAGAAAATATATGAGACAGATAAAAAGATAATTTTTCAAATGCTAACATAGTAATAGTTTTACCTCTTAGCTCTGGGTCCAATGCTGTAAAAAACTAATAAGAAATGAATTTCTAACAGGTAATTTTTTGTATCATATACTGTGCTGTGTTAGTGTAGGCTTTGACCAAAGAGGTTTTGAATTCTTTTGCTATCACATGATCTTTTGATAATTTTTTCATAATGGTGCAAGCTTCTGATCCAATAAACAGCAACTTGCTGGGTAAGTGGAAATTAGAGTTACTAACATCAAGCTTTAACAAAACCTTGTAAGACATGCACTTTGAAATAACTTCTGGCTTTATATAAAAAAAAGTAACAAATTTTATCAATTTATAAATGCTGGTATGTAACATATGAAGCATTGGTTTTTTGGTTTCAAATAATTTTATGTACACATCGAATTCTGGTAGCACTGCTGTATATAATCCTATTTGCAATCAAGTTTTTTTCTGCAAAACAAATAATCCATTGACTATTCTTTTTTTCCGAGCTACAGCATCCTTTGTAAGTTTTGGGGAATGTAAAAAGGAATGTACCCATCTACAAGCTCTTTTTGAAAAGATGAAATATTTCTATTATCATACACAGCTTCAACATCAGAAAAATATCTTTTTTTATCCACATAAAAATAAAATACTATAAAAGCATCTCACAACTCTTTAATTCTATTTAAGACAGTTAAAATATACACCCACCTGTGATCAGGCCTCTTCAAGGGCTTCAGTTTTTTAATTTCAAGCACTGCACATATTTTGAAAAAAATTCTCCCTTTTGCTACAGCTTTTCATGTCAAAATAAATATCATAAAACAAATCTTCCAAGTAACTTTCGAAAAACGATGAAAATCTTGAAAAAACGTGAAAATTTTTTGGCACAGTTATTTGCTATATGACAAGTGTCACCATCAATATCTAATAAGTGAGGTGGTTTATTTCTTCTTATTGTAGTTTCAACACCACTTTTTTTTCCACGCATAGTGTTACACTAATTCATTAAAATACTAGTTAAATTTTCCCACGGAATCTGATTTTCTTCAATGGTACTGGCAATTGCTGTATAAACAGCTTGCGCATTGCAAGATTCCAGTTTTAAAGAAGCAAGATGATGAACCACAACCTCACTGTGATCGTCATCGTAAGAGTTATCATTGATCAAGTAATCGTGCAACAGTGCACCTTTGTAGCGTATTACAAAGGAGAGAAGAAAAACAGAGCACATGAGCTATGTCATAATTTCTAACTGTCTAGAGCATAACACCATAGCAGTCTACTATTTTCAAAAAAAGCTAATTCAATTTTTAAAAACCAAATTTCAAACTGATATACAGAAGATATACCACTTTCCGGATAGCAGAGCAGCCCAATACAAGAATAAAAAGAATTTTGTAAGGTTATGTTTCCACAAAGAAGATTTTGGCATCGAAACAGAATGGCATTTTTTTTTGCTTCTGCTCATGGAAAAGGACCTTGCGACAGTGTCTGTGACACTGTTAAGAGATTAGCAACAAAAGCAAGTCTGCAGAGGCCATATGATAACCAAATTCTTACTCCACAACAACTTTTTGATTGGGCAGTTAAAAAAATTACATCTGTACACTTTGAATTTTCAACACAAGAAGAGTACATTGAAACTGAAACATTTCTAGAAGAGCGTTTTAGTCAATCTGTTATCATCAAAGGAACACAGAGGTTACATGCCTTTATACCGATAGCATCAAGTACATCAAAAATATTGGTAAAAACTTTTTCAGATACAACAGAATCTACTGTTGAAACAGTCACAAAATCTCCAGAAAAACCGGCTTTGAGAGAGATTCATGGATACATTACTGCCATCTACGACAAGATATGGTGGCTAGCTTATGTTTTAACAAAAGACAAAGGTCTTGATGAAGTTAAAGTTACTTTCCTTCACCCAGCTGGCCCATCACTATCTTATACATATCCTACAAAACCTGATATTCTATGGGTATCTGTAAATGATGTTCTTTGTAAAGTAAACCCAGTAACACCAACAGGAAGAATAAATCAAATTCCTGGGGATGATACTGTAAAAACAAATGAAGCATTTAAAAATAAGTGAAATCTTAAAACACATACTGTTTGTATTACGTTTCACAAGTGACATTTCAAATGTATGTGTTAACAGTAAATTTGAATGTATACATAGATATATTAAGAATAAAGAGTAAAGATTTATTTATGGGTAAGTTATGTAATTTCTGCTTAAATCTATAAATTTTACAAAAATGTCATTTTTTTAGTGAAATATGTATTTTTGAAATTTTATAAAGGTGTGAACCCATGACAGTCCCACTTTCATACTAAGGAAATTAGTTAACAATAATGTAAAGTGTTGTATATAATTTTTTGAAAAATTTTGAAGATGCGCTTTTTGATAAATAAAATTTTTTAATTTTAATTTAAATTTGAAAAACAATTTTCATCTCAAACCCATATTGTGTTGTATACATACCTGCCAACTTTCAGAAACCGAAAATCGTAAAAAAAATAATCGATATATTCGATGAATTTTTTTAATCTATATTATCCAATGAAATTACTTGTCACGCATATTGATTAAATGTGCTGAACATATTGATTAAAAAACGATATGTTACCTAACTCAAATATCAACTTTTAATTGATATGACTACAGATGTTTGAATTTATCGGCAAGTTTATTTCGATTATCCATACATTAATCGAAATAATCATTACTATGCTATATCATTATGATCTATAAAGAGATAAAAGCTTGCATCTAAAGGGAAGAATGTTCCATACCTTTGACCCCCAATCCAATAGGATCGTATCCCACGCCGTCACGGAACAAACTAAAATGTTTTCAAAAACAAACCATTTTCATTCTAGGATTATCTTACAGAGAGATGGACGATGAGACAATCAAATAAAAAAAATGAAATAAATGAGTGACACTAATTGGTGAATTATGCTCAACTAAAGACGAAGTGAACTAACATTTTACACGAATCGCATTCAGTTCATTAACACTTTTAACAGAAGTTAATTTCATATTTTTTTCCACGCAGTCAACATTAGACTTGTGCTGGGCACTAGAAATATGATTAGTAATATCATTCCTTCCACCACGCAAAATGCTGAAATTAATTACATGACATGCAGTGCAAAATGCATACTTTTCATTTTTTGAAGATTTTGCAATACACGTGAATTCCGCAGAATACGCATCACGGAATGTTTTATAGTACTTTTTTCCGCCCTTTCATATTGCTGTTCATAGCGAATCACTAATATTAAATTTATTGACACTTGAAAAAAATGCGAGTAAAACTGCTGTAGTAAAACAGTAACAGCTTAAAGAGATGCAATTTGCACAGGAAAAAAAAAAAAATAGTACCACAACATATTTATTTCGTTGAATCAAGCCAAGACATTTTTATGCACGTTATCGAGCGACAAAAAAAAAAAAAAAAAAAGCACGGTTGAAAAGTGTAGAAAACTTACCGACTAATGGACCAGCAAAATAAATCATTGCTGGAGAAGCACAGGCTCGAATGAGCATTGGACTTTTTTTTCAACTTCCTCTTACAGTAGCATTCTTTTGTTAGGTCAAATTTATTGCCACAGAAGAAGTTACGAAACCATGCCTAATGCATTTTTAATTTCACAAAACTGGCAGCATTTGCTTAATTTCGTCGTGTTGGGTATCGATCTGGGCTTAAAAATTCCACAGATTTAAAATCCATTTGAATTTTTTTCTACGATAACTACGTTCTGAAATAGCATTTCGAACTGGGAGTGCTGGAATGCAAGACCCACCCACACTGGCCTCTTAGAAGCTGCGACCCCGGGGACGAACAATACATTATCTGAAAAGGAGAAGGGGCAGCGAGAGAGAGAGAAAGTGATTGTAACCTTACGTTAAGCAGCTGCATAGCCTGACGGGAATTGTCACCAGCGTGATGCCGCTTGAGCAGGGGAAGGTACTCGGATCCATTTAAAAGTCCATGTGCAAGCAGAAAATCGTGCCGCCGCACTTTCTCTTCACAGCGGAAATAAGGAGAATTTTTTCTTTTTAATCATCTCGTGTTAAGGATTTTTTGAAGTGGAATAAAGATTTTTTTTTTTTGCTCTTGAATGGGAAGAAAAAAAAATAGGGATTTTTGGTATGAGAATGAAAAATCGGAAGAAATCACTTTCCGATCGGAATATCGGAACGACGCCCCAAAATCGGAAGCTTTCCAGGTTAATCGGAAGGATCGGCAGCTATGGGTATATCATAGGAAAGCTCTTGGAAAATGCTGCAAAATGACACCTCTCCCATCATTTTAGCTTAATTAGGAGAGTTGCTACAGCTATTCGAAATTCTGACAGTGGGGTGTTTTTTGGCGATTTTCGACAACTTCACATCGCCGTATTTTCAAAATGGGTAGACATATTTTAATAAAATTGGGTATTTTTCTTCATCTATATGTAAGCTACCTCTGTGCCAAGTTTCATCAAAATCTGAGATAGTGGGGTAAAATCACTGTGTTGACTTTACATGGAATGACTCATTCAGAACATTTATTGATGTGTTCTGCTTTCATTAAAGGGCTTGGATTAAATGAAGCTTTACTTCCCTTCTGTAACAGGCATTCAAAGCTGCAAATCACACCTTGATCTATAGGTTGGAGGACTGATGTGGTGTTGGCAGGCAGGAACACCAGCTTGATGTTGCTGAGGTTTTCAACCTGAGGATGAGCTGGGCAGCTGTCTACCAGAAGCATAATTTTTCTTCCTTTTACTCTCGGATCTCGATCGATCCCACCGTTGAAGTTCTCCTCGAAAAATGGATGATATTATCCAGGCTTTATTATTGAACTGATAATTACCGGGAGTCTATTGATGTTTTTAAAACACCTATGGTTCTTATATTTCCCAATCGTTCTCAACATATTCTTTCAAGTTTTTACAAGAAGGTTTGCCTTGAAATAAGTTACAATTTCACATTACAAGTGCATTCTTTTATTTGATGTTTTATTTTTTGGGTTCACTATAACTGAAGTTGAGGGTCGGGACCAATGATTTAAGTTCACTATAGCCGAATGTTTACTATAACAAAGTTCACTATATCCAGAGTTGACTGTATATATATAAGGCAACCCCATAAAGGAAGGATACATAGAGAAGACACTAGCTGTATTGAGCTGAAACTCATGATGTCATGAAGTAGACTGCAGTGCACCCTTGACCTACAACAGAACAATCGCTGATTGACAGCTGGGTTTCCCAGGAATCACCATGAACCACATGACTTTGTCCATTTGAGCTTTGACCTCCCAGCAGAGTGGAAGAAGGCGTATACAACATATACCCATCATTTTCCGAATTTTTTTGGTTTGCATCTTCCAGTTTCCTGTAGCATTTTAATAAGTGGCATTATTCATGCTTATTCCTCACTGATCGTTAACTTTTCCTTCGTAAATTCCATTACTTAGGTTTCTACGTGCTTTTGTTTCACATTTCATTCACACATACTTTGTTATTGTTTTCTTCACAATATAGCTTTACGTTCAATTCTGATTTGTATTCCATTGTCATCTGTTTCGACACCTACAGTGCTTGGCTTCAATATCTATGGATATTTCGTTATTGTCATCTTTTCGATGCCTCACTTGGCTTAGATTGGGCCAGCAGTTGTGAACAAAGGTTGTGGGAGGGGGACAACGGAAGGGTGGCGCGAAGCAGCTGCTCCTCACCACCCCAGCACTGGGTTGGGGTTGCCATAGCAACCATTGCTGACGGGATGGATTCACGTCACAGTTTGGTTCTGTTGTAGGCCGAAGAGGGCGCCACTTTCTATGGGAGGAGTTTCCACGGGTTCCTATGTCTGTTTCCACTCTATAATCCTTCCTTTATGAGGCAATCTTAGTGGCCTGAAACAAACCTCCTCACTCATTCGTATCTTCATTCCTGAAAAATTGTGGAAGGGGCAGCAAATTGTTTTCTGCACCAGGGCGGCAAGTGGTTTAGCTCTGGCCCTGCTAACTCAGAACACTCTACTAACCAAAAGCCAGTCCTTGAGTTGTATACATACTGCTTTGTGAACTTCACCTGCACTACCGTTCGGTCTCCAGGCACGCTCATTTCTCTAGGCTGGGGGTGGTCATAATGTAATGGCTCATCAGCGTATACATATCATGAACGTCATTAATTTCAAAAACCTCATTGTTCCGATATACATAGTAGAGAGTGCCACACCCATTCCTCTTCCCGGCGTGCAACTTCAAATTAAGTACAGGTAAGGTGATCCTCAAGTGACATAGTGAACTAACTGCCTGATGATGCTGACCTTGGCTTGGCGAAAGCGCTTGTAACAATGGTCGAGTGCCATTGCGAACGATGTCTCCCAACCCGATGAGAAGGTGGTTTTGTATGTTTTTAATACTAAGTATATTTAAAAGTTCAAATGTTTAATGTATTGAATTAAGATTAACTAAGTATGTAAGTAATAACACTGGACAACAATTTTTGATGAAGTTCATGCTTCCGAGATCAAAATAGCCATTTCTTAATGAATTCGATGTGCTGAAACAGAATGACCATAAAAAAATTGAATTGGCTACGGTTTGTTTGTAATATGCAGGTACACTGGTTGACCATTGATCAGGAACACGTGCACGCTATTTCAATGGGAGAGAAGCATATAATTTGCCTGCAACTCTCGATGCACTTCCCTTATAAATATTTATTTATGCTGCTAATTAAAGAGCTTCAAACACTTAACAAAATCAAAAATCATAATCAAAATATGTGTTTCGAACAAAATTTCCATGTGCAAATGAGGAAATTTATTGTTCTAAATCAGTTTTTAGGACATTTTGATTTCAGTCTGCCAACCTTTATACCAAATCGCTCCCATTGAAATAGCATACAAGTGTTCCTTAGCAATTGCAACCAGTGTTTATGTACGTCTTCATATATATATTTGCATGCATTACATTACAATTCTTTTGAAGTAAATACCATCCGAAACAGTAAGTGTACTTTTTTTATAGTACAATTAAAAATAGATAGTGCAATTCTTTTTTTTTTTTTTTTTTTTTTACATTTGTATTAAATGTAGTTTTGAGATATGTACACGAGTTTTTCATGCATAGATAGAAATCAGTTACTTGTTCATGACGTTTTACTTTTTCTTGCCTTTCAGTTGTATTCCACTAGAGGAGAATCTCTGAAGAGTGTCCAAACATAGTCTGCGAGCATCAAAGTGGACCACTTTCCCTCATATCGTTGCTCCATTACGGCCACATCTTGATGAAACCATTCCACAGTTATCCGGAAAGAAATCCAGGTGAGAATCCAGGAAGTGGAGTTTTAAAGACATTACAGCCAAATTTTGGATACAGAGCAAGCAGGTTGGTAATGAGATCTTCGTAATTTTTAGCCCTGGAATTCCTTAAGAAGTTTGTTGATACTTGACAAAAGGCATCCCACACTCTTTCATCACACTGAAGCATGTCCTCAAACTGCGAATCTTGAAAGAGCTGTCTGATCTGCGGACCCACAAAAATTCTCTCTTATTTTTGCTTCGCTTAGTCGAGGAAATATTGTCATGCAAGTACTTGAACGTTGGTTTAGTTTTGTCCATGGCTTTAACCAATTGCTTTACAAGACAGAGTTTTATGTGCAGAAAGGGTAGTATGATTTTCTGAGGATCTGTCAGTGGTGGGTTCTAAACATTCATTTGTCCAGGTGTCAAAGATGTCTTAGGAGGCCAGTCTCTATCGATGTAGCGCAGACATGTAGCTCGGCTATCTCAGTGACAAAGAAAACAGCAGTGCTTTGTGTATCCCTGCTGAAGGCCCATCAACAGAGACACTACCTTCAGGTCAGCACAGATAAGCCAACCATAATTTTTGTAATTAAGTCTGTCCAACAGCTGTTTAAGGTTGTTGTAGGTCTTTTTCATGTGCACCGCATGTGCAACTGGAATGGACGGTAGCCGATTCCCATTATGCAGTAAAACCATCTTAAGACTCAACTTGGAGTCTATAAATAGACTCCATTCTTGCGTAACATGTTGTATTCCTAGTCCTTGCATTAGGCCGTCAATATTGCAACAGAACACAAAGCTTTCACTTTTTTGGAAGAATTGCTCGAATTGTCGGTGACAAATACGAAACGAATTCACTCGAACATTTTGTTCTAGAAGATTCCATTGACGAAGCCTTGACGCTGGTATCTCTGCTTTAACTTTGGTTAAATTCAAATCGTGAACAAGGTCGTTCAGTTCCTCTGATGTAATTTTATGTGGCATAGACTCAGAAGATGCATATTCGTCATCACTTTCATTAATCCGTGACGTTGACTGTTTCGGATTACACAAATCGTCTTCCTGGACCTCATCTAAATTGATAAAAAATTTGTCGCAGGCTTGGGAATAGGGAGTTCTTCAGAATGAGGTACAGGTCGTACAGCAGAAGGTATATTTGGATATTCTACAGTCCATTTCTTCTTCTTGTGTTAATACCTTCAGCCACTGGTTGCACCATAGAGAAATAACAGTCATTTATGTGATTTGTGGGCTCCCTCCAAATCATGGGAACAGCAAAACCCATTGTTTTTCTTTTGCCATTAAGCCACTGTGACAGATTTGTTGCACACGTGCGGCAACATACATGTGGAGCCCAGTCCTTATCCTCATCGCCTATCCTGCAGCCGAAATACAAATGATAAGCCTTTTTTAACAACCGGAGTGATGGACTTTTTTTCTGTGCCGCAAATGTCACTTTACCACATATATAGCAAAAGTTATCCGCCTTATTCACACATGCACATGGCATAGCTACGTAATGTCACAATACAAGGATCACTTTAACAGGCTGCTATCACGAGAGTACACTCAACAATGAAGAGAAAGAAACAAATGGACTGAGCTCTTTACCGTTGGGCTGTTAAAACTGAAAGGATTGCATCACATCGGGTAATGCTACACCGGATGTCGTGGGAACTGCGGACTTCTCACCCAATGATGCAATGCTTCCTGGTCTGACGGTGCCCAAGAGTACAGAAAACACCGTATGAACCTGATGTTCTTACTAAATTTTTATTTCAGTACCATTTTAATATACATTTACTAACATATTTGTAATAAATTTATCAATATATAACATAAAAAAAATATTACTCATTATACCTACTTTTTTTACTAAAAATCACAAATATTTAACGTTAGCTGTATTTCCGAAACAAGAGCCAATGAAAGTTTTTCATAGGGATATTCGTGTTCAGTGGGTTAATTTCATACAGAATTGCACACTTTCCAGTCAGAAGCAATTTCATTGTTGTCCAGTGTAATTTATAATAGTTTATTTTAACTTGTAAATATATAGTTTTAGTAATAAGTAACCATGTGGTTTTAATCCTCCATCCTGGTGGGAGCACGTTTTGCAGAGTTGGAAACTAACAACATATGTTAATGATTTGAATGCAAGATTTAATACCTATAAATTCAAATAATTGTCACAATAAGATCCTTGATACAAAGAGCCAACATAATTTGCAATAGTCAAGCTTCCCTAGAAAAATAATACTAAAAAATCTTACATACTGCTATAATCGAGAAGAATTGGGAGAGAAACACATAACACACTAAACATTAGAATAATTTTTGAAATCGTCATATCATGTGTAAGTTACGTTGAAAATTATAAGTGGGACGTTTCGGTAGCGACTTCTACCTTCATCAGCCATGGAATGACACATGGTAAAAATGTCAGCTGTTGCCAGATTTCAAAATCGCTTTCCAAACAATGGGGATGTTAAAAGGTGCGTCAGTATTGCAGGTGTTAGGGGTAAGGTAGATTTCAATGCTTTCGCGGTACCAGAGGGCTTGCCGATTGCTGAACGGGGCGATCCGCTTAACATTTTGCCAATCGGGAATCGCCGACATATCGCTGATGGTTAAAATTGAAAGGGAGGTGGTAGGGCTGCCTTTCTTAACATCAGCAATATGTTCCATCAATCGCTAGTTTATGCTGCAGTAAGTACTACCAATATAGTGGGTAATACCTGTGGAAGTGTTGATAGGGATAGAGTAGAAACCTTGCAACTCTAGGGGTTTATTGGGATCTGTCTTTAAGGATGAGGTTGAGAAGATGTGGAAGTGGTTTGACTGTAATCCTGTAGCCAAAAGACTTGAAAATAGAGCAAACTATATGAGTGAAGGACAGGCTAAAGAGCAAAGTGCCAACAAACTGATGGGTGGTAGAAGCAGGGGCAGATTTCCGACTAGGCGCTCGCCTAAGGCCCCAGAGTTTGAGGGGCCCCGAAAACGAAAAATTGGATTGCCAGATTTGTTTTGGTTTTCATGGACCAAAACCAATAAATCCCTAAAGCAACCACTTTGTTTGTATTGTTAATTGATATTTCACTTTCTGATATTAGTAACACATTTTTTCTTGCTTTGTTGATACCCCAAAATTTTGAGTTCTTATTGATGTACTTGTTTTGAAAAGAACAGTTAAAATAATCTAGTCTTCCTTTTAGTGGTAGGTAAAGGAAGGATTCACGCTTCCCACACTTTTCATTGTTTAAGGGTCTTCCACACCTCGTGAAAAATAGCTCAAAACACGCATTTGCAGAACGAAATTACATACATAAAAAATCAATTTAGAAATTAGTTTTTTTGTTTTTTTTTCTCTCTCTCACATGTAGAACAAATATTGAACCATCTTTCTGCGTTTCTATATTAGCGTCACTTTGTGGAGTAATATTTTACTTATTATCCCAAAAGTGTAAAACAATGGGCAGATTGACAATTATTTTTGAAAAGTTCTAATTTTGATACCTGCTAGAGTAAAAAGCAGAAAAAATAGTTTGATATTTTCTCTCGAAATATAAAAATTTGAAACCACATACGAGTGATATGATATATTGATTTTTCCATCTGCATGATGCTATATTTGTTTCAATTTGGCATTGAAACAATGTGGGATATGGAGAACTCTTAAGGCAAATACTTAAACGATCTACCGTTATATAAATTACTTTCATGCTACTTCCTTCCAAAGGAAAACATCTGTTTTGGAACCCTTCCCCTTCCCCCCCAGTTGCGATGAGGAGACATCAGGACAATGAAACATTCCGATCATCACGACAGTATCTATGAGCACTGCTTATAGATACTGTCCTGATGATCAGAGTGTTTGCTGTTAATTGTTTTTTTCCCTTTTGGGGTAGAATAATCAAGTTCTTTCTCAGCCCTAATCCCCCCCTAAACCAGCCTAAACCAAAAGGGTTAATATTTAGGCTGAAAAAAAATAAAGAAATTTGAGAATATCACACTATTTATATTTTTGTTATTTAATAGTGTTAAAAGAAATTTTTATTGTATTACATATTTTGAAGATGACAATCCGTTTTATGGCATAATTGTGACAAGGATGGTAACATCCTTGTCACAATTACCTTGAAAAGTTATTATATGGTGTAATCCCGTATTTCATTCATGATTCTATTGTATTTACAACATTTTCTTATTAATTTCTCCTTCCCTGATTTAATACTGATGGTTATCAAATATTCACGTTTTTTATTCCTTAAATCGACATAAAACTAACTTGAAAAAGTAATAAAAAAAGTTTCAATGATACTTTTACTCAAAAAGCTGTGCATTCTATTTTTCCATTTTCAAATCGGATCTTCTGCATTTAATTCTTATGCTTCTGTTTCTGATAACTGTAGTGCAGTTATAAAACAAAATCTCACTCATCTTTTTGACAGAATAAAAAAAATGCAGACTTTCTCAATTTTCCAATGAAGATAAGTAAAAATGCTTTCAAGAAACGCATTCTAGCATACTTGCCCTGACTAAGGAAATTCTTACTGTCAGACTTTCTTGGTTCATGGCATGTGTCTATGCTATGGACGGCTCTTTTCGATTTAAGGAATTGTTCGCCACAGAAAAACTGCTCCACGAAAAGTCATCCACCTTTTTCAAGAGAAGTACTGAGCACAAATAGCATTTTACCCGAATTTTTTAATGTAGAGGACTTTTCTGGTTGCCAATGTCTTCAAGTATTTTACTTTTACTTGATTCCATGCTCGTTGACTACTAATTTGCTCAAAACGTAAGAGCAAGTTGATTTTCCAAAGCTCAAACAGTGGAACCCAACGAAAACACAAGTGTTGGGAAACTGCTGGCCGCCAGCTGGGAATGGTAGCAGTCCGTTAGTGGCAGCGCCATCAGTTGGCAGCCATTGATGGTCCTGCAGCATCGCCGTTAATTGCGGGCCTCCAAGCAAGTGCCACAAGTGGCCCGTAGCTGGCAACCAATGCAACCCCAACAAATGTGGAAGCAACTGGCATGCGCAGAAGCAACACATGCTGTGTCTCTCGTGGTACCAGTTAGTTGAAGATGACGCTATCGCCATTGTGTTATTTTAGTGGATGTTTAGAGAGAAAAAAAACATATGTAGAGAGCTGAATTGATTTCCTATAATGAAATGCCACGTCGACAAAAATATCAGATTAAGCCATGAAATACTAAATTACAGCCATGAAATACACCCACTCCATTCCCATGAATAACAAGAAATAATTTCATGGGTTGAATACACAAGACTGGAGGAATTCACTTCTAAAAAAAACGAGAAGTAAAATAAAATATCTGTCCTCTGTAGAACAAATGTAGCTTCGGACAGCAAAAAGGAAAGATACAACGTTAAAAATGTAGCAGAATGCGACATGAACGAGTAAATGTATTAATTTAACAATCGCCTTTCAAGAAGACAATGACAGCACGAAAACTTCCCTTAAGGTAAAAAAGAGCAATCGTTAAGTTGAAAAAATAAATTTATGAATTGTATGAAACTGACATTCATGAAAAATGCCTCGCATTATTATAAAATTAAAAAGCGAAACTTCATTTCACATCACCCAGGAAAAAGATGCACCTTCAAGCAAATGTGCGTGCGTGGCAAATCAGTCCATCCGAAAGGGGTTCGGGTTCGAATCCTGTTGAGGCATGGATGTTGTGTTTGTCTTACGGCACTGGCTCTCTCCCTTCCCTGGAACCAGTGACCCTAAATTAGGGACGGGCGACTGCTTATAGCCCATTGAGTTGCTCACAGTTGTCGTTAAACCTTCAATAAAAAAAAAAAAAAAAAAAAAATCAGTCCAGTTGCTAGAATGCCCGCTTCCCAGGCAGACAGTCAAAATGAGTGAAGTTCCCTTAAGGTAATAAAAAAAGCAATCACTTAAGTTGAAAAAATAAATTTATGAATTGTATGAAACTGACATTCATGAAAAATACCTCGCAATATTGTAAAATTTAAAAGAGTGCACCTTCAAGCAAATGCGCGTGCGTGGCAAATCAGCCCATTTCATACACGAGACCGGCCGATGACAAAAAAAGCTGAACTTTTTAGCTGGGTGGAAAATTGGGACACACGAACGCGCTGTGAGCAAATTCAAATACAGCATATATACAATATTTAAGAGTATGCTAGCCATATGGAATTATTTTCTGTAAATTATGTAAGAAAATATTAAAGTGAAGCACATTATTATATTCACAATAGAAAAGTAGGGATTTAAGAACAAAATAAAATGAAATATTTTAAAAAATCAGATTTAAAACTTACATGACAATCTTTACTAGCTAAATCCTGAGGCGAAAAGTATGTCTAGGAAAGTTTGTGAATTTAGTCAAGCACTTAGAAACATATACCCACAGCTTAGTTTTTAGTCATTGAAGAAGTTAATAAAGTATTTCTCAATGTAACCTTATAAAATAGCTTGCAAAATTATTTGCTTGCATTGTGAATATGGTGACATGAATCTCCAACGTCAAGCAAGTGGGGAGATTTTCTCTGCGAATTCTTGTTTTTCACCCTGTTTTTGAGCCTCCCATGACACATTCTTTCCCCTTAGCTTTCAAACAAGCAAAACAAATTCCTTCTTAGAAAGAAAGAATAAAATAAAAAGCAAAAAAACAACGGAAAGCTGCGTCACAAATTTTTTAGAGGCTTCGGCCCGACGTAATAACAGTCCGAAGCCATGCCCCCCCCCACCCACTAAGCTTTCAAACATGCAACACATTCTTCCTTAGAAAAAAAAAAGAAATGAAAGAAACAGAGTTGCGTCACGAACTTTGTTCAGCGGCTTCGGGCCGACGTTATCCTAGCCGGGCGCCGCGCTTTCTTTCCACTAAGTTTTCAAACAAGCAGAACACATTCCTCCTCCTTAGAAAAAAACAAAAAGATTCGTCACGAACATGGTTCAGAGGCATCGGGCAGACGCAATTCCGGGCAACAGCGAAAGCACGTCCGAACCAACGTAATTCCGGATCACGGCAAAAGAAGCACGTCCGAACCAACGTAATTCCGGATCACGGCAAAAGAAGTCCACCAGGCCTACATAATTCCGGCGTGGCGCCATTCTTCCTTTCCACTTAGCTTTCAAACAAGCAAAACAAATTCTTTCTCTTCGGGGGGAGGGGGTAGAACGAATTTAAGAAAAGAAAGCTGCGTCATGAACTTTATTCAGATGCTTCAGGTCGACGTAATCCCGGGCCACGGCGAAAGAAGCACGACGGGCATTTTTTTTTGTTCACACTTTGAAACAAGCAAAACAAATTACACCACCTGAGAAAAAAAAAAAAAAAGACAAAGGGCTGTGTTACGAACTTTGTTCAGAGGCTTTTACGTCGATTATTTACAAAATCAGTAAAACTTTCTTAATAACAGCGAAAATCTGAATATCCATAATTTTTTTGTTAGTCACCCGTAATCCCGGGGGAAATCCGTAATAATTACGGAGATTCCGTATTTTTTGGCATACTCTGTAGGAAGAGGATTTACGAGTGCTTCGATTCTCGAACAATCTCAGAAAAGCGGGAACGCATTCGGGTACATTTGCAAATTACAAGAGAGAGTTTTTGGCGATGACGTCACGGATAGAATTAAGCAGATCGTTTGGCTCTGATAGAATGCAGAGTGGCGATTTCCCGCAAAACACGGAAAGGGCTGCGGTAGTTTCCCTAACGCACGAAGTAGGAGGAGCTTCCACCCTTTGCGCTGCGATGCTCAAGTGACTGACATCCTACCCATTGTTGACAGCAGTAAACGAATTGAGCTCCTGACTCCACCCTCCAACATTTCTTCTTGCCCCCCCCCCCCGCGTCTGCTCAAAAAACAATGCTTTAAGCTAGAAAGCGCTTAGTTCTTTTACTCCACAAAAAAGCAGAATCGTGGAATTCCGCTTTTTTTTTAATTTTTCTATAGAACGACGACCCCCCCCCCCAAAAATCTTGAAAAATTTCTCTTCATTTTTGCAATGACCTCGAGAATAACCAAAATGATGCCGAAAAAAGCGGAATTCCGCGAATTCGCGAAAGAATCTCATGTATGCCATTTGCTAGAGCACCCGCTTCCCAGGCAGACAGTCCTTGGTTCGTTTCCAGCCAGATCCAAATGGGCGTTTTTTCAGGGCCTGTTGAGAAAATTCCCCAGCGCAGTGATAATAACACTGAGAAAAACGTTTTGTTAATTCAACAAAATTTTTTTGTCGATATACAGTCAACAAAATCTTTTGTTGAATTTGCAAAATTATTTTATTGAAAATTGTTGATTTAACAAAATTTGTTATGACAAAACATTTTGTTTATTTAACAAAATGATTTGTCGATTTTGGGGAATTTGTTTGATCCAACAAAACATATTATGACAAAATGTTTTGTTGCTGCAACAAAACATATTGTGTCACGATAACAATATGTATTGTTGGATCAAACAAATCCCCAAAAATTGACCTTATCGTTTTGTTAAATGAACAAAACGTTTTCTCGTGATAATAAATTTTGTTGAATTAACAAAATGTTTTTCTCAGTGAATGCAGAAGTTCCGGAAGGCGAGAAAAAAGTAGTTGTAGCTTTAGGAAACTGCGGGTTATCCTTTGTTTTATTTTTTATGGCTACTACTGGGAAATTGGCGGACAAGATTCGGCAAAGCATCAGTTACGTTATGTGATTGCCGGCTGCCATTGCCGGGAAACTAGCGGACCAGATTAGGCTAGTGATCATTTATGGCAAGTGCTTGTAGGGCCGCTGAAGGACCACTGCCTGTGATGGATAACTAATGGACCTGTTCTGGCATATGACAACTGATGTGGGGTGCCACTGTTGGCCCGCTGCTGCCCCATGTGGTGGCCGCCGGGACATTTTATTGATGATTGGGCGGCGTCAACATAGTACTGGCCCAGCAAGACTGTTTGTGCTGGGAAGGAGCAAGTTTTGAAATTGAAACACATTCCCATTTTATGACAATTTATACGCAATGTACTGATAAATTTAGAGAGATTCTATTTTCAGCGCCCTTAGCATTACATTTGCAACTGAAAAGGTGCTAAAACAATAAATTTTGCCTAAGGTATCAAATTAAAAAAAACTTTTGCTGTAACTTAAATGGTCTCTTCGCAGCGTAAAGCTCTAACAGGAGTTCTGAAATTTCCACTTTCAGAATTCCTAGAAGGAAATTTATGAACCAATAGAGAAATTTGAAATTGGCAAAACTAAATGAATGTTTATGCTTTATCATTAGCAAAACTAATTTTTGAAAAATCTGTGAAAACTAAATTCTTGGACTAGCACCTCTAGGAAATTAACGAGCTAACTGGAAAATTTAAATATTTAAGAAGAAGCAGTTAAGCCTAATCTGAGAGGCACAAAAATAATTTTTTCCTTGAAGTTGAATAGTTTCTTCACAATAGAACTTTTTTATTTTTTTTTATTTTTAACTTTTGACTTTGACAGTCCTTAGTGGTAAATTCATGAAGTATATGGGATATTTGAAGTGCCAAACTTAATATCCTTCACTTTCCTATTAGCCGCAAAATAATTTTTTGAAATACACTCATAGTCAAAAAAGTCGTTGCACCCAGAAGGAAGCAACCGACAAGAATGAAACTTGGTGGGTAGGTTTGACATCGTGAGACATGCAAATGATTCAAGTATCACACTCGGCCACGCATGTGACGCAAGCAAGGAGGAGTCGTACCGCTGTGCCTGACCGGCTATATAAGGTCGTCCTGCTGCGCACGCTTGCTATTCCGACTCTTGCTGTTGCGTTAGTTGCATCCTTTGCAAGTGATGTATGCCTCAGAGTAAAGCTCGGAAGCAGTTAGAGGAGTTCGGAAGGGGCCGCATCGTCGGGCTCCTGGGAAATGGGATGGTCTTTTCGCCGTATTACGCTCCATACCGGTTTTGCAGATATCACCATAGCACGCTGTTGGCGGCAGTGGATAAAACAAGGCACGCAGCAGCAACGGAAAGGGTCTGGAAGACCTAGCAAACCACGGAGGAAGAGGAACGATGGGTTGTTCGACATGCGCGGAGTGTCCCAACAGCCACGATTGTGGATATTCCATGAACAGTGGTGCCCTCCATGCATCGTCCGATTAGTGCAGTACCACTAGCAGATGGCTGCACGACGTAGGACTACACGCATGCAGACCATTAAGACGACTACCCTTAACACCATTGCATCTTCGCCAAAGACTGCAATGGTGTCTTGCCAGACTGTGAAGGACTCACTCAGAATGACAACGGGTGATCTTCAGTGACTAGTCCGGCTTTTTTCTTGGAGAAGACCAACGAATCCGTGTGCGGAGGCACTGTGGTCAGCACCAAGATGAACGGTTTGTTGTAGAGCGTCACATGTTCAGAAGGCCTGGTGTCATGGTGTGGGGTGCAATTTCCTACGATGCCAGATCTCTTTTGGTGTTCATTACAGGTACTTTGACAGCCCAACGTTACGTTTATGAGGTCCTGCAACCAGTGGCCCTACCTTTTCTGATCGCTCACTCCGGTGCGATTTTTCAACAGGACAAAGCTCGTCTGCATACTGCTGCTGTCTTGAGAGCTTGCATTCAAGGCACTGACCCTCTGTCATGGCCAGCCGCATCGCCAGACCTATCGCCGATTGGAAATGTGTGGGATGCTATTGGATGTGCTATTCACACTCCACCCCTACTGCAAAATCTGCAGGAACTGCGTTAGAAGATTCAAGCTGCATGGGATGCTAATCGCAGGACACCATTAGGAACCTGTGCAACTCCATGCCGAGATGTTTGGCACGCTGTGTGATCAAACATGGCGGCCCGACGCCATACTGAGAGACACTACTTATTGGCGTGTAGCTCAGTAAATATTGCCCATATGAGTCTCAATGTTTAATTATTTATTGTTCCTGGTAACCTTTACCTTCCTTCTATCAAACTACTAGACCTTATACTTTGAGAAATATATTCTCAAAATATAAGGTCTAGTAGTTTGATAGAAAATTATAAAGGCATTAGAAATCCTCCACTACTTTAGTACACACATTTATGCAAACTGGCTACCATATGTCATTGAAGGAACACATGTGTTGCATAAAAGTTTCTAATATGTATTAAAAACATACTTTTAAGTGTCAAACAAAAACCTACTTCATATGACACTAACCTCTGCATTACTTTGCTAGCAAATTCATCACTACATATAACAGCATCACTACTCAGAGTGTATATTTTACACTTGACATTGGTGATGTCTTTTAAATCCAACTCAACTGCAAAGAAAAAAAAAGTCAGCAAAACAAGGAAACAATTCCTGTACACTTTACATAGCAGGAAAACAAAGACAAAAATGATCTATAAACAATGACTACAAAGATCTGTATGTGCATTTACTGCATGTCAGAAAAATTACTATGGGAGTAATAGCACTAAAATATTGTTCCAATCTCTTGTTATATAATCCACTGGCTTTTTTTTTTATTTTTCTGAAAGAAAGACTATTACAGCTGAAGCAAAATGCAATAAAATGTGTGTTCAGCAAAATCTACACATATGTATGAGATATGCATCAGTTTTAATCCTTAAATAAAAAAAAATATTTTATATACCACATTTTATTGTTTTACGTCTTTTTCAACAATTCAGGGGAAGGTATATTCATGAATGAACACCATTATAAGGTTGCAAATCAGAAAAGGATTTGTGAGACATGCTTTCATCATCTGGTTCCAGGTGTCCGATTTTTATTTTCACTGCATGATGTTGCTCACAAAACAATCATGGCTGAGCTATTTTGTCGTACTGAGATCAACAATATTTTAATTCAATCAGTGAGTTCATTAAAACTGTTCTTTGTCAACAAGTCTTGACGCAGTTGCAATAAGATTTAATTGTAAAAACTTTTTACATACTCACTTACAGAATTGACAGTTCACTTCAGCGGTGACAATTTATACAGAAACTAGGTGAAAGCCCATCAATAATGACAGGAAAAAAAAATAAGATATGTAATTTTTTAAATTTTTACTTGTGATGTCCAAATGTGAAAGCATGCTTCATGAACCTTACAACAATAAACTTTACAGCAATAAATAAAAAAAAAAAAACTACATACAGTTGCCACGTCATACGGCGACATAATTCGTAGTTTCCATTCACAGAACACCTGCCCCAAAACACGAAAAGCTAGGCAGGATGTCACAAATATTTCTTTCTTAGTTGGTGCTATGGTGGTGAAGTCACGTAGTTATACGTAGTGTGATAAAAAAGTTCCGAGACTAGGTACGTAGCACGCCAACAGATGGCAGTATGCGGATGCACGAGCAGCGGTTGAGGGCAGTGACCTTCACAAGTCACTGTGCCAAGTGGCGTTCTGTGAACATCGAGAGCGGTGCTACACGATATTTGCTGACCACGTGCAGAACACAGCTGCGATTTCGGTATGGACTGCAAACTAGAGCAGTGAGAGAACATCAAATTCTGTGCCAAACTCAGAAAATCGGGAACCAACATTGCTGCCACGCGTCATCACTGCGGACGAGACTTGGGTCCACGATTATGACCCAGAGATCAAACCACAGTCGTCGCAGTGGAAGAGCCCAGCATCTCCACGACTGAAGAAGGCCCGACAAGTCTGGAGCACACAACCAAAAGCTTGCTCATTGTGTTCTTCTGGGGTTGTGCACGTTAATTCATCCCCCAAGACCAGACTGTCATTGCCCTTTTTTACTGCAATGGTAGCGGCGTCTTAGGGAGGACATTTGCCCCAAACAACCTGAAATGTGGTGCAGGGGTGATTTCCTGCGCTATCACGACAATGCAGCAGCTCACAAAGCGTTAGCAACATGCCAGTTTTGCAGCCGCAACAGCATGACTACCCTTCCTCACCCGCCAGATTTGGCACCCTGCGACTTCTTTCCAGTTCCCGAAGATCAAGCTCAAGGGTCGCTTTTTGAAACCATGAACGAGATCCAGCGCGAATCTCAGACTGTGTTTGACACGATTCGCGAATAGGATTTACAGAGAGCGTTCCAACAGTGGCAAACGCTGGCAGCGGTGTATCGCTGCCCAAGGAGACTATTTTGAGGGAAATCATAGGACTTAAGTAACGTAAGTACTTTGTGCGATATCGACCTAGTCTCGTGAACGTTTTGATCAGACCTCTTATCAAAGAAGCAGTTTCCATTCACTGAACACCAGAATGAAAACAAGATAACTATGTGCATCGTCACAAATATTTCTTTCTCAACTGTTGCTACTGTGATGACTTCTCATAATTTAATCCAGAAAGCAGTTTCCATTTACTGAACACCTATACAAAAACATGAAACACTAAGCGGGATGTCACAAATGTTTCTTTCTCGGTTGTCGACAAGTCTCACCAACACTGAGTCTATATTGTTGATAGGTCTCGTCAAAAACTTTCTCACTTGGATAGGTCTCACCAATGCTGAGAGTCTATATATGGCACTTGTGTTATTGTCATCATTCTTGATGCAGTTCTGTTGAACTGCTCCAGTCAGCATGTTTTTCTGTGACATTATTCTGCTCCTGTATTATGTGCTAAAGTGTACTGAGTTAATTATTTCTAGGAGCTGTATTGCTGTGCCAAATAAATTTCTGTATTGGGTTTTAATAAATGTTCTGTCCTTTTGTTGCGAGTTAGTGTGTAAAAAAGGATCCTTCCAATACAAAGCCCAAGAAAAGTAACAAAAACGCAACAGCATCCTATAAAAAAACTAGGGTGAATGTGACATAATGTGGCATTATTGTCTGCAAAAAAAATAAGTCAAGATCAAATGCAAAACAAAATCATTTTGCTTGAGTTTACAGTTTTGCTTCATATTTTTCACACTTATTAGCAGCATCTGTGGATTGCATGGTTCCCACCCAAATTAGCATTTTCACCAGTTCCATGTTATGATTTGGTCCGGCCATATCATTCCTTTAGTGTCAGTTGTCAGTACTCAGTCTCATTCATCTGAGATGTGATCAATTGCTTAGAAAAATATGAAGTGAATTATAATGTCGAAAGTCAGATCAACTAAGTTCCTGTCAGCAGCAATATGTCGTGGGATTTCAAAACACATTTACTACAGCGGAAAAGTACCGTTTTGCCAGCCACATGGGAAATCTATAAAAGCAGATCAGCATTCCCAAGTAACACATCAATTGTCTAGCAATAAGCACATCATCGCTGCTTTGAGTGTGACACATACACAAGCCCTTCTAGAACCAGTTTCATCCTCATATTCCAGCCCTTCAAAGTGTTCCGTATATTTTTTAGATTTACGTAAGGCACTTGGTTCAGTTGATATTCCTCTGTACAAGGTTAATATGGAGTTCCGAAAGTTTCTTGTGAACAAAGACTGATCCCCTGATCAATCGAACCTAACCTTCCACAATGTTATGAAGAAACATTAGGATTTATTAGGTCCATGTGAGAAAAAAATCTGGGTGTCCATTGATAAAACTACCAATTCCAGTGGCAAAAAAAAAAAAAAAAAATGCGGAACATAGTGTTGCACAGTCAGTGTGCTGAAAAATGATAAAACCCCTTCTGCAAACGTTTTTTTCTTTCTTTCTTCTTTTTGCTGGAGTGCAAAATCATGTCCCAGTTGCAAGCTATGCACTTCTTGTGGCCAAATGTCATTAAGTATTACAACCAGTTACTCTTACTTACAGATGAAGTGGCATACACAAAAAAGCCACCAACTGTCTTTCTGCGAGCATTCCGAAAATGATGCACATAACATGTGGTGCTCATCCTTTGCACAGGTTGAATGAAAATATCCTAATGCGGACAAGTTAATATCCAATGGGGAAGAAAGTGTATTTTAAATCACTAACAAGGGACTGATTATTTCAAAACGAATTCTGATCTCCCACTGCCACCTATACCCGTAGTCACAAGCTGGAGTACCTGGCTCAAAAGTAAATGCCATGGTATACTTAGATCATTTCGACAACTTCAGATCTATTGTCAATGAAATGGACAAAGACTGTTCTTCTTCAACTGAGATTGTTCGGAATTCAATAAATGTCACTAGTTTAAAAAGAGACTTGGCGTACATAACAGCTAATTAAATTTTAATGTGTCATTTGATAAAGGAAAAAACAACAACAACAAACCAACTGTCTTAAACAGTTAAAGTAGTGCAGGATGTTAAAAGGAATTTGTACACTTCCAGGTTCAAAAATAGAAGCCTTAAGAAAAAAATTCATATGCGTGTTAGAAAAAAAATAGTGGATTTCAAATTCAAACTAGGTGCAGAGTTGCTTAACACGTTCGCTGCTGTGACGTTTTTCGGTGATTTTTTGGTAGTGCGTTATGACCCACCGGTGGGGTCATAGACTGTTTAAAACAGTGATGTACGATACACTGGTGGGTCATTTAAAAATAAAGTCAGTGGCGCATGGGGGGGGGGAGGGGGGAGAAAAAAATAGTGGATTTCAAATTCAAACTAGGTGCAGAGTTGCTTAACACGTTCGCTGCTGTGACGTTTTTCGGTGATTTTTTGGTAGTGCGTTATGACCCACCGGTGGGGTCATAGACTGTTTAAAACAGTGATGTACGATACACTGGTGGGTCATTTAAAAATAAAGTCAGTGGCGCAGGGGGGCAAGATGTATGTGTGTATCTGCACATAGTATATATATATATACACTGAAGTGCCAGAAAAACTGGTACACCAGTCTAATACTTGGTACGTCCCTCATGAGAGGGCAGGACTGCATAAATACGACGGGGCATGGACCCCACTAGCTTCTGGAAATATGCTGCAGGCAATGCACACCATATTTCCTGCAGAGTGTTCCACAAGTCGGGTATATTCTGAGGTCTCCGATTCCTGTGTTCGATAGTGCGTTGCTTGGCATCCCAAATGTGTTCTATCATGTTCAGATGTGGGAACTTGGGTGCGAAGGGCAACACCCCAAACTCAGATGAACAGGGGTGTTAGTGCCCCTATCATGCTTCGGAGCAAATCCTGGAGTGGGAAAATATGCAATTTAGAGCAGAAACGTTGGGTTTTGGAGCGAGAAAATTTGCCTTTGGGAGCAGAACTCAGGTTTTGGAGTAGTTAATGATAGTATTTTTAATTGTTTTAAGTCCCAGGGTTCGTACACTTTTGGGGGAAAAAATTCAAGGACTTTCCAGGCCTTTTCCATGACATATACAAAAAATTCCAGGATGATTATTACGCTTTACAGTATCATGTTCAAATTATTTTTTAAAAGTAATTTCAGTTTTAAGTAATAAAAATGATGAAAGATGCAAATGGATGAATGTGCTTTATGCAAATGGATCAAGTTTATCAAGCACAAGATCGTAAAGAACGAATTCTGTTCTTATGCCCTGACCTTTGAATTCAAGTTGGACCATTTTCTACAAGGGTAGGTTTCTCCTCCCTGATAACATACCAAAACTTTGTTGCAATCAAACAGATTTTAGGTGAGTTAACATTCCTAAGCATGGAGAACGAATACTGCTCTTATGTCTTGGCCTTTAAATTTAATTTAGACCTTTTTCAACAGGGTAGGTTTCCCCGGTTGTACCAAACAGCATACTAAAATTTCGCCGAAATCCAACCGCTTTTCATGCGAATTATCGTACAGACAAACCCAAAGCATATACGTTTCTGCAACCATAGTTCGAAAGGGTTAGTAATTTCGAAAATAAAAACATAACGAACAGCGCGAAAACTAGCTCATAAATAGAATATTTGAAACTACAGTATTCACTCTCAATTATTAGGGATGGTAGATGGGAAGGGAATAAAATGTGCTGATGTTCATGGAATGAAATGGTTGATCAGCTATGATGACCGCATAATAAAAGTTCGGGGGAATTGTGATTTTTTTAGTTTATGCAACATTTTACATCACTCCAGTATTTATCTTGTCATCATCAACAATCGCAATGCAACTACAGCTTAGGATCGCGGATATCGGCAACAGAAAATCTGCCATATCACTAAGTGATACAACACACAGTATCCTGTTACAATGTACTGTAATTGAAAAAAAAAAAAAAAAGATGTGGAAAAAAGAAACTTTCAGAAATTAAGATCATCATGCGTTTCAAAAGTCCATTTTCCTTTATAATGTTTAAAAACATGTTTTTGCTTTTTTACCTGTAGTGTATAGTAAAAAAACTGTTTATTTTTTTTAATTTTTTTTATGGAATCAGAAGTCCGTATGTCTGATTGTCTTCATCTGAGTTCACACGTTAGCTACTGTGTACAAGTAGACCTATTTTTTCAGCTCAAAAATATGTACTTTTGTATATATTCACAGTATAATTCATTCCTTATTCCCACAGAACTGAATTCAGCATATGCAAAATGAAGAACATCAAGACCTGCCCAACACCATGTTTCTGATTGTCTGCTGTTTATATTCAAGAAATGCAAATATGGATCAATGGTGAATGCAGCAACTATGATTTTTATTTATTACCAAGAAAAAAAAAAAAGAGAGCCGTGAAAGCTGTAAAGCTGAAACGGATATTTCTCTCACCCAAACCCCCACCACCCCACGATTCACAAAAACATTCCGATTAAGATCAAACAGCAGGACGACGCGTCCACGCGCACAACCTTTGGAATGTCCTGATGGAACGGCTTCTTTTCATTTGACACATCGCCATAAATCACCACATGCAGCTCACTGAACTGTCAAGTTGCATGCACCCTTCCTCCTTCACCCCAACTATAATAGAAAATGTAAAAAAAAAAAAATGCTCCCCAATTTTCGACAAAATTACCAAATTTACGTCATGATGTTGCAATTTACTAAAATACATACCGTTCATACCATTTATCTGCTGAATATTGCTTAAATCCATTGAAAACTTTTTTAATTATAGATGATTTTTTTACTAAAACAGTAACTCAGACGTCTGAATAAAAATGTATGTTTGTAATTCAAATAGAGTCCATATCATCACAGAAAATTTTTTTAAGGATCACTCTGTTTAAATAAACCATGGCATCTAAAAACAAGAAAGTTGACACTGAATTTTCGGGTGTAATAAGCACGTCTTTTGAATCCGCTTTGACGCAAATTAAATTTATCAAAGCTATTCAAAGTCAATGGAACCGGTATGGAAAACAATAGATCTGACCAAAGAAAGAAGATTTTCAATCGGGTTTTTAATCCCTCTGATATGGCTGTATACGGAATCGTGAGCTTACGAACTCTTAGAAACAGAGATATCGACAAAAATAAGATGTGACTTTACGTCCCCTGGTGGGAAAACCATGCATTATTTTAGGAAGAAAGTATTCTCAAAAGGTTTATCCGTATAAGCGGTATCGGTCGAAGAAAAAAAAATTAATCGAGTTTTCAGGAGCCCAGATTTTGCAACAATTACTTCAGAAGCAGAAATTAACACATATGACCCCTGGTGGCTAAACCATTCTTTACCAAACATTAGAAATTATGTGAAAAATATTTTCCATCAGGTATTGTATGCGATACAGGAAGGAATTTTCAAATCAGAGCTTTAGGAGCAGAAATAACGCAGAAAACGCAATTTACTTTTGTGGCCTCTAGCGGAAACTGTATGATTTACTTGAAAATTTTGAATTTATAGGAAAAACATTTCGCATTGGAAACACTATCCAACAAAGAAGGAATTTTTCAAATCATACTCTTAGAAGTAGAGATATTGACAAAAATAAGATATACATCTACGCCCCTGGCGTAGAAACCATGCAATTTTTCAAGAAGAAAATTTTCCTAAAAGGTTTGTCGACATGAGTAGTAGTGGTCAACAAACGACGTTTTTTTCAATCGAGAATTTAGAAGCTCATATTTTGCTCCAAATACAACAGAAGCGGAAATTAAGATTTACGCCCTGGTGGTCAAACTATTTTTTTGCAAAAATTAGAAATTATGTGCAAACAATTTCCCATCAGGAGCTGTATCCGATGCAGAAAGAATTTTTCAAATCGGAGATTTAGAAGCAGAGATATAGGGGGAAACGCAATTTACCGCTACGCCCCTAGCGGAAAACCTATGAATTACTTGAAAATTTTAAAATTATATGAAAAACATGTCACACGGAAAACACTATCCAATAATGAAGGAATTTTTCAAATCGGACTCCTAGAAGTAGAGATATTGACCAAAATAAAATGTACATCTACGCCCCTGGCGGAGAAACTGTGGAATATTTTAAGAAAATATTCCGAAAAGGTTTATCGGTGTGAGTGGCATCAGTCCAAGAAAGAATTTTTTCAATCGATATTTTAGAAGCTACGATTTAATGGCAAATACATCAGAAGCAAAAATTAACACTTACGCCCCCTGGTGGCCTAAGTATTCTTTACCAAAAATTTTAAATTACATGCAAAAGATTTTCCATCAGGAGATGTATCCGCTGAAGAATTTTTTTTCAAATCGGAGTTTTAGAAGAAGAGTTATCGGGGAAAATGTAATTTACTTTTACGCCCCTAGCGGAAAATCTATGCGTAATTTGAAAAAGTAACTATATCTAAAATACTCTTCGACGTAAATGGAATCGAAAGATATAAATTTTTTTTCAATCGGATGTTTAGAAGCAAATATGTGGAATAAAACATTTTTGAATTCGACATCTACATTTATGCCCCCTACCGGCGAAATTGTACATCGTAAAAAAATAAATAAATAAAAGATCATCATTCGCATATCTCAAGCTTCCCAAGAATTTTTCAAATCGGACTAATAGTTGCTGAGATATCGTGGGTACAGACGGGCGGACAAACCAATAACAGAAGCACGATCTTTTTTTTTACAAAAGACGTGCTAAAATAATTCACTTGCTTTTCCCGTAATTTATAATTTACTGTTTCTTTTTTTCAATCCGATTATGCAACAGAATTTTTTTGCATCTGCTAAAGTTCCTAACGGAATTTGGCGAAATTTGCACTAGAACTTTATTGTGATGTATCTTAACCACTGTAAAAATTTTACTGTGTTATTTTCAAAATTCGGAAAAATGGATTTCTGAAAATTTTCTCCAAGTCCTTTTGAGCTGTGGAAGTGATAAACAGGTGTTTGCTTTCTTCCCAACCAAGTTCTTCAGATCAGCGCTCCCAGCTGTCAATCAACCGTTGCTATGGTAGCACCCTTTCTGCTGGAGACTCACTTTATCCAAAGAGGCACACATACAGTACTTGTCCATAATAAAAATTACCAATGCTAACTTTTTAAGTTTTAAACCGATTCAATTGGAATTTTGGAAGTGAGCTTCTGTAATCCAAATATAGTGAATGTAAAAATTTCAGCCACTTTCGTGAAAAATTCGCAAAGATAGTTTTCTTATTTTTTATCATAAGTAGCTGAAGTCTCTTGAGGGAGGGAGGACTGGGTTGCACATAAACAAGAAGATTAATGTGTTGTTCAGGCATACTCCTCACTGGTGGATGCCAGCTGACTTGGTACATACGCGACCCTCCTTGCAAATGCTAAATGCCTCTTCTTCCCCCTTCCGTTCTCAGAGCTGTCCGACAGACATCAAGCCAAAGAATATAAATCAAGCTCCCCTTCCTAACAGACCTACTAGTAATCATCCAATTTTATTGCACTGGACCGTTGCCGGCAGTTTCTTTGAGAACAGAGGAGAGGAACTTAAAAAAGGGAAGGGGTAACAGTAACACGATTTCCTAAAAGGGCATTTTTTAAGCACTAATTTCAAATTTTAAGGCTTTTCAAGACAGCATTAAAAAAACACAGTTTTTCTAGGCCTTGAAAAACATAATCATGATTTTCCAGGACTTTCCAGGTTTTCAAGCACATGTGCGCACTCTGAAGTCCATGCTGTGCTTTAAGTTATGCTGAATTACCATTATTTTATGAACTATGAAAAATGTTATTTTTCAGGTTTGTTGACATTTTACTGCTTTTCTTACGACTGTTAATTAGCATTTCTGTCGTTCCTACAGTGAGATAAATGGGAAAACAATTATACTACCCACGATTTAATGAAAACTACATGACCTGCAATATTTTAAGCATAACACATTAATATCAGGGGTTTTCTTCTGAATGCATTTGTATCGCTGTAACACGAATGGGATGCTGCCGCATCAAAGAACTGTTGCTATTGTTATTGAACGCTTGCAAATATACACTTAGGAAGAATAAATAATATGTAATTACTGTTTGTTGTTTGGTTGGTTTTTAACAACATATTTTTCGAGATTCATGGCATTCAGATGAAAATACATTATTTCTGAAACCAACCAACTGGCAAGTCACGCGTACGTGGTTTGTGTGTGCATCACAAACTCCTAAGGTTTTCTAAAGGAAAGCTTACCTTTGATATAAAAGGAAAACTAAGGTAACATTTAATATCCAAATTGTAAAATCACCTTTCAGCAGTTGTGCCATGATACTCTTCATACCATGTTTTTCATCCAGTAATTATCAATGTCAAACTTTCGTTATTGCTGTGAACAATTACAACTGGAACCCAAACTATAAGATAACAGTGAGATTTAGTAAAGTTGGTTAGATAAAAGCTGCTTCCATCGCTTAACGCCTGCGCAGCGACGTTCTGATGTGGGATTTCCCCCTTCCCTTCTTCAGTAGTAGTAGCATCAGTTTATGACTTTTTTTGTTGTTGCTGTCTGAAAGAGCCACTATTCTTGCATGCGTGGGGTTCCGCATGTATGGACATTAAGCAGACAATTGCGAGTTAGTAAATGGTTCAACGCACCTTCCATCAGGAAAAAGAGAAGTGTGAGGGTGAAGATGTTCCCCAAAGTAGGTCAAAATGAGAAAAAGAAAACCTAAACATTCTGCTCCCTGAATGTACTGGACAAAAATTCAGACTTTAAGTAAGAACCAAAAGATCAGTATTCCTGATAATGTATTACAAGTTATGCAATATGAACAATCCTTTCATTTATCCATAGCGCTCGTGAGCGATTTTAATTAACAAACATGAGACTGACAAAAAAAAAAAAAAAAAAAAAAGCTGGGGGTGATTCCATGCCAAATCAACCAGTCACTCAACCTGACCATTTCAGATTTCAACGAAACACCTTCAGGGATCATTCTCCCTAGTGATATAAATGAGAATATATAGTCTCTCCTTGACAAATGTCAACCCCGCCTTCTCGTGGTGCATCCTGTTCCCACTAAAGGGGCTCTGACGACCGCCCATAGCGGTATAACTATACCATCGGGATTAGAGGAAATTCTATCCCACACTCACCAACCCGCTTGGCCAGCGTGGTGAGTTATGGCCAAACCCCTCCAAAATGATTCCACAACTTAAATCTTGGCCCTCAGTCTCCGGCAGCTGGAATGTACCTGGCCAAGGCAGCGGCCAGTGCGACATGAAGGCAGAGGGTGCTAAGAATCCCCGGAGAACCGGACTAGGCTGCCATCTGATGCTGACCTTGGCTACTTACAATGGACGCTCCCTATCTTCTGATTCAAGGCTTCTTGAATTGGAAGAGGAACTACAAAGGATCAAGTGGGACATCGTGGGGCTAAGTGAGGTAAGGAGAAAAGGAGAAGATCTCATCGAACTGAAAAGTGGACATCTCTTCTACTATCGTGGGACAGATACTGGCAGAACTAGTGGTGTTGGATTTATAATAAACAAGAAACTGAAGGATAAAGTTGTAGAAGTTGAAAGTTCCTCTGACAGAGCTGCACGACTTGTTATCCAACTCTCGAAAAGATACCAGGCTCAGATTATTCAAACTTATGCACCCACCACAAGTCATCCTGAAGAAGAAATTGAAGAATTTTATGAGGAAATTTGTCATCTAAATAATAAAGGTAAGCAGCACTTGAAAATAATTATGGGAGATTTCAATGCAAAAATAGGGCAACAGCAACAGAATGAAACTTCAGTAGGTAAATTCGGTCATGGCAACAGAAACCAGCGTGGAAATACTCTCGTTGAGTTTGCAGAGGCAGAAGGGTTTTTCATCTTGAACTCCTTCTTCAAGAAAAAGCCACACAGGAAATGGACATGGAGACATCCAAATGGGACGACAAGTGAAATTGATTTTATTATGTGTAACAAAAAATTCGTCATAGAAGACTGCAGTGTGCTAAACAAGTTCAACACAGGTAGTGACCATAGATTGGTGAGATGTAAGATGCACCTCAACACTAAACTTGAACGTGGCAAGCTCATAAGACAAACAAAATCTATTGACATAACCAACCTTAAAAAACACCATAATACCTTCAAGTTAGAACTGAAGAACAGGTTCTCTGCTTTAGAAGGCCTAACATCGGAAGAAGTGGACATCTCTGAAGTTAACAGAAAAGTAACCAAAGCTCTTATGGAAACAGCAACAAAATTAGCTGGGTCTAAGAACAAGTTGCATGTGAACAAATTATCAGGAAAACCAAAATGTTGATGCAAAAAGAAGAGAGATGAGGACAACTAAAGATGTGACTTCCAAAGTGGAATATATAGAGCTATGCAAGACAGTAAGAAAAAGTATCACTGAAGACGTAAGGAAATTCAACTGTGAACTAGTGAGGAAAGCAATTGAAAACAACCAAAGCCTAAAGATAGCAAAGGGACATCTCAGTAAGGGAAGAAAACAGATTATGGCACTGAGAAAAGAAGATGGTTCTGTAACAAGAAATAGAGGAGAAATTTTGACAAGAGTGAAAGATTTCTACTCCAAATTATATGAAAGGGATGATATATGCACTCCAGACATCATGAAAGATACCAGTACCAGAGTTCCTCCAGTCCTTCCAGCAGAAGTTGCACATGCAATCAAGAACATGAAGAGAGGAAAAGCTCCAGGAGAAGATGGAATTACTGTAGACATCATACAAGAAGCAAGTGGAGAAATCGAAACAGTACTCGCCCAAATTTTCACTCGATGCCTTAATGAAGGAAAGATTCCTGAGGATTGGAACACCGCTACAATGATCCTGCTACATAAGAAAGGTGACATTGAGGATCTCGGAAACTACAGACCTATCAGCCTCCTATCAGTAGTTTATAAAATCTTCACTAAAGTTCTTTCACACCGCTTGAAGGTAACACTGGACATGGCTCAACCGAGAGAACAAGCTGGATTCAGGAGTGGCTACAGCACAATAGATCATATCCACGTGCTGAGAGAACTAATTGAAAGAGCGAGGAATATGAACTTCCATTGTGCATGGCTTTTATCGATTATGAAAAAGCCTTTGATTCGGTGAAACCATCAGCAGTTACAATGGCTCTGAAAACCTGCGGTATTGAAGATGCATACATTAATATTATTAATAACATCTATGAAAATGCAAGTGCAAAGATTAGGCTGTTTGAAAATACAACACACGTAAAAATTGGAAAGGGAGTGAGACAAGGTGACACCATATCTCCGAAGCTCTTCAATGCCACATTGGAGGGTGTTTTTCAGTCGCTGAGCTGGGAAAACAAGGGGATAAAGATTAATGGAGATTATCTAACCCACCTTCGTTTTGCTGATGACGTAGTCATTTTTGCAACTACCCCATCAGAGCTGCAGAGTATGATCCAGGAACTTGCGGACAAGAGTAAAGAAGTGGGATTAAAAATGAACTTTCAGAAGACAAAAGTGATGTTCAATGCTTTTACAAGAAATGAAGATTTATTGATTGATGGAAAAAAGCTGGAGATAACAGACACGTTCGTTTATCTTGGACAGCAGATATCAAGTGAGGGTCACATTGATGAAGAAATTAATCGAGGCGTACAAAACTTGCCTGGAGAGCTTTTGGAAGAAACAGCATAATTTTCAAGAGCAATATGCCATTATGTCTTAAAAGAAAAGTGTTTGATCAATGCATCCTTCCAGTGCTTACGTATGGTGCAGAGACGTGGACCTTAACTAAAAGAGAGACATACAAAGGCTCCAGACAACTCAAAGAAGCATGGAGAGGTGCATGCTTGGGGTAACCAGGAGAGATAAGAAGAGGAACTCGTGGATCCGAAAAATGACAAGAGTGGAAGACATCATGATCAGAGTTAAATCCCTGAAATGGCAATGGGCTGGACATACTGCCAGAAGGACAGATCATCGATGGACAGCCGAAATTTTAGATTGGATTCCAAGGGACAAGAAAAGACCCAGAAGAAGACCACATGGGAGATGGGTGGATGAAATTCGAAAGTATGCAGGGGTGACATGGAGGAGACTGGCACAAGACAGACCGTTGTGGAGGAAACTTGGGGAGACCTTCGTCCAGCAGTGGATTGATAATGGTTGACAATGATGATGATGATGATATTATTTTTTATCTCATTCGGTTTTCATGTAATTAATTTTTAAAATTTTGAAAAATAGTCATTTTTTGGCTTGCAGTTGTTGCCAAAATGACGATTTTTCAAAATTGTAAAAATTAATTATGTGAAAACCCAATGAGATAAAAAATAATATATTCTCATTTATATCACTAGGGAGAATGATCCCTGAAGGTTTCATTGAAATCTGAGATGGTCAGGTTGAATACTGAAATTTTTTGGTTGATTTGGCATGGAATGACCCAGCTGTACTTTTTAATTTGGTGAAAAATCAGACTGCGTGGAGAGAAAGTGTGAATATTACGCAGCATGAACAAAACTGGATCATTCACTGTAATTTATTTATGAAAATATTTAACTAGATCACACCACTGTGTTCACAATTATAAAATTACTGAATTCCAAACAAAATAGGGTGGTTTTGAAAGACATAGCTTTAGTTTTGTTTTGTTTTGTTTTTCCTGGTTTTGTTCTTATACTTGCTAGAACATTAACTCTGGTTTCCTCTTGTGAGTAAACCCTATTTTCTTTTCAGCAAGTTACACAGCCATATTTGTCTTTTGTTGACTCTGCCAATGCACAGCATCCACTGTTTACTTTTTTTCTGCTGATAGACCTTACCATTTTTTTTGTTACTTTTCTTTCTTTTTTCATTCCGTCAGATCACAACTTTATCCATCATGTTTAAAGAACTTTCAAGCCTGAGAACCATGAATTTTGACATCAGAGCTTTCACTATTTTAGATAAATGGCATAATTTTCAGAGAATGAATACTTTTTTCTTGAACACCATGCATCAATTTTTACAAATTTCCAAACTTCGCCACAGCCGTTTTTCGAAATTTCTCCCCACCCTTATCAAGCTAAAATGCACACACATTTATGACGGTGATGACATTTAATAACTACATAGGAGTGGGGACATCGCCGGGGGGGGGGGCAATTGTGGAAGAAATCTTGGCTCCGTACGACTTCCGTTTTGAAAATTTATCCAACATTTTCAAGCTGAAATACAAATATTTATGGAATAAAATGATATCTAACAATACTGGGTAGAGGAAACATCAGAAGAGAAAAATAATTATGATTAAGAGGGAAATCTTACCTTCGTCTACTTTCAGTTTTCGAAGGACGGAATTTCATCCTTCGAAGGAGAAAACACCCCCCCCCACTAATCCTCCCAAAATTTCAGTTTAGTTGTGCATCAATTTCGTGTGTGGTCCAAATGATAACAAAAAAGACGGAATTCCTCGAATCAGCGTAAGAATCTCGTGGCCGAAGATTACGGGGAAATTTTCGTGTGGCTAACTTCCGTTTTCGGAAATCGTTGCCTACAATTTCAAGCTGAAATTATGCAACAATATTATATTTAACAACAATACTGAACAGAAGCAACACCGCGCGAGAAAAAAAAAAAAAAAAAAATGATTACGTGAAAAATCTGCATTCCGTTTCCGAACGTTTAAAAAGACAAAACAATGTCCCCAGAATTATCGTGGTATTAGTTAGGAGGGAGGGGGATGGCGTGTTCCGTCACGCCATCCCCCTCCCCTCCTAACTAATACCACGACAATTTCTTCACTTACGTATCGATCTCAAAAATGATAAAAAAAAAAAAAAAGAAAAAAAAAAGGGAGACTCCGCGAATCCGCAGAAGAATCTCACGTACGATTTAACCGCTGAATCGTTTCCGAATGTCGCAAGATTACGCTAAAATATCTATGACCGGTAAATTTTACCTTTTGGCGCAGATTTTTGTCAAAATCACGACCCTCCCCCAGCAGAATGACGCAAGAACAGCGTCTTGCTGTGGGCTGGCGCAATTGGCACAGGTCTGGCAGCCCTGGATGAATGCTCCTCTAACCATAATGTGGCGTCCGGACACTTTTGTGGAGGTGCATTGTCCTGTTGGAACAGGCCCAACCCAATCAGCATGAATGCAGGACTTAACGGGTGTACCTCGTCAGAAAGGATGCGCACATAGCGTTGGCTGGTCACAGACGTTTGTAGACGTACCAGGGGTCCCAGTGAAGTCCCGCTAAACACACTCCATACCATTACGGATCCGCCGGTATAGTTCTCTGTTGACAGGCGGGATCCATGGCTTAATGGGGTTTGCGCCACACACAAATCCTTCCATCTGCCTGATACAGTTGGAAATGCAACTCGTCAGACCAAGCTACTTGTTTCCAGTCATCAAGTGTCCAGTGGCGGTGTTGCTGTGCCCAAGCAAGGCGCATAGCTCTGTGTCATGCACCCATCAAGGGGACTCGAGTTGGGCGTCGGCTCCCAAAGCCCATATCGTGCAGGGTACGTTGCACAGTCCGGATGCTGATGCTTGTTGAGGCTCCAGCATTAAATTCCGATGATACCTGCCAGAGTGTTGCACGCCTATCGCGTGAAGCGATTCTTAACAGCCAACGATGGTCACGTTCACCCAATGCCTGTTTACGGCCACACTGGTATCATAGGTTAGAGGTTTTGCTGGAATTCTTTTAGCCACGGTACACCCTTGCAATGGCCGTCCGTGAAAATCTGAACTTCGTTTCTACTTTCGAAATACTATGGGCCATCTCACGAGCGGCAACTATGACACCGCGTTGAAAATAGCTCAAATCGTTATTACTTGTCATTCTCGTGCTGAAAACAGCTCCGACAGCTGGCAAGGATGTCTATCGCTTTATATATGCAATGGTGGACGCAACCGAGTACGAGCATAGGTGACGTTGCTATGTATTTTGCATAAGCTCGTCTGTACCAGTTTTTCTGGCACTTCAGTGTATGAACAATATGTATACATATAGTGCGTAAGACAGACAGATATACATTAGATAGATAAAAGAATTGACATACGGGGCTTTGGGGAGGGCTTAAGCCCCCCTCCCCCCCCACACACACCGTGCACAAAGTGACTGATATCCACTACAGATTTATGTATATAAACTTTGTTTTTTCCTCCTCTGAAAAATGTAGAAGTTAAGGCTGTGGGTCGTAACTCAGCGAACGTGTTAAGAGTTTTAGAAGGCCAACTTGTATGCAAACATGACTGTATAAGTGTTAGTGACACCCTCCTCTTAAGACATACAAGATTAGCTTTCTGTGACGTGAAACACATGTTTTCTTGACATCAGTCACCGTTTCGTGACAATAGGCATGAATTTACGATGCAAAATCTAGATGACATTTGTTGTTCACTGCACCTGCAAAGAGCTTTTTGCGTCAGATGTACAGATTTGATTAGTAATTTGAGTACTAACATTTTTTTCATGTAAAATAACTAGTTACATAACTAGTTACATTTGAACTGTTGAAAATACTTTTAGCAAATATTTTTGAAATTTTAGCATATTAAAAATAAATTTTCTGTTTTTCAGCACCTAAATACCCATTCCATAGTCATAAAAGTATTCAAGACAAACACAGAGGAAGAAACTGAACTGGCACAAGTTTTGTAAGCTGATTTCCCTCGATATCGACAAGGGCAGCAATCCAAGAAAAACAGAACCGGAAATACAGATGCTGCAAATGGCTGAAATACATCCAATTTTATCTGCTGCAGCAATTTGCAGTGATGAAAGCATTTAAACAATGCTCAGGGTTATAGGTATAGCAAAACACACATTGCTGCTACACTATCACCTGTGGTGGAATCTGATTAGCACATGTTCACTGATACACAAAAATTAATGTCACATGTAACTGATTTCAAGCAGGTAGTGAAGACGGGAATGGAAACGAGATGGTGAAAGTGGTATGACCCTTTCCATCTCAATTCAGGCAGGGGGTGTCAGTTGACCACCCCCAATTTTTTTGAAAAAAATATAGTAGCTACCCTTATAGAGGTTTAAAGTACTGCAAAAATATTTTTCATAAACATTTTTTTTGGTCGGCTACAACATTTTGAAAATAGGCCAAAAATACACCTGCGACGAAAATCACGTGAAACACCAAATTTTTAAATGTACACTGCTCCTGTACTATATATATAATAGATGGAGACTTGAATTTTTTTTTTTTTTTTGAAGCTATTGAATTGGCCTTTCTTAATGTTCACAGAAATTGATCAAGGGAATGTTGCTTGATTGCAAAAAAAAAAGTATATTTATCACAAAAAATTTTAATTTCCACAAATTTAGGATTTTTTTATTTTTTTTAAGAAAAAGACTTATCAGGTGGGTAAGTGTGCCAGCCTGCCAGCCCACACTCCTACTAGGGTTGTCTTAGCAGTAATTTTATTTTTATCCTGTGATGCTTGTAACTCATAAAATTAATTTTTAAAATATACAAAATTAAAAAATATCAACGTTTTTGAATTGCAATATCTCAAAACAACCCATTTCTAAAAATTCTGAAATTTTGTTTAATGTCCTAATGGCAGGTAGTTAACTGGGGAAATCAGGTTACTAGATTTTTGCCTTGAAAATTTCCAGCAAATTTTTGAAAATGCACTTCTCTCCTGCTCAAACCTCATGGTTGGGTTGTTATTATTACAAAAACAACAACAACTTTGAAAGATATTTCTAAAACGTTTACCTAAGTATATATTCCAAATTGCAGTGTCAATCTATATTTTGAAGTCATTTTTATGATTTTTATTAATTGTCACCTATGTTCATGTTTAATCTTTTTTAAATCCATAGTCTATATATACATATACAATACTATAGGAATCATAGCGAGAAGAATTGGCAGGAAAACATGTAACACACAAAACATTAAAAGAATTATTGAAGTCGAAATCACACACGTAAGTTACGTTGAAAAATTAAGTATAAAATTTTCCTCTCAAGAACAGATAGACAATTTAGTTTTCTGGATATCAACATCAACCCAGACTTCTCACTTGGCCTCTCTGTTCACGGGAAACCTCCTGCCACCCATAATATCATCCCATACCATTCTCGCACTTTTGGAAAATACAAACGGTCTGCTCTTAAGTCATACATTCACCGGGCCAACCTTATTTGCAACAGCCAGTCTGCTCTTTAACTAGGACATCAGAACATCATCAACACTGGCAAATCGCATGGCTTTCCACCTCTCTTATTACATAGACTAATCAAGAGTTTTGAATCACAGAATAGATCTAGTTTACTGCCTGAACCTTCCATCACCCATCAGTTTGTTGGCACTTTGCCCTTTAGCCTGTCCTTCACTCATAAAGTTTGCTCTATTTTCAAGTCTTTTGGCTACAGGATTGCAGTCAAACCACCTCCACATCTTCTCAAACTCATCCTTGAGGACAGAGATCTCAATATACCCCTAGATTTACAAGGTGTCTACTCTATCCCTATCAACACTTCCACAGGATTTACCCACTATATTGGTAGTACTTACCGCAGCATAAACTGGTGATTGATGGAGCATATCGCTGATGTTAAGAAAGGTAGCCCCTTCCACCTCACTTTCAATTTTAACCATCAGCGATACGTCCGCGTCTCTCAATTGGCACAATGTTAAGCGAATCACCCCTTTCAGCAATTGGCATGCCCTCAGATACAGCGAAAGCATTAAAATCTATCTTACCCCTAACACCTGCAATACTGACGCACCTTTTAACATCCCTATTATTTGGAAAGCGATTTTGAAATCTGGCAACAAGTGACGCTTTTACCACGTGTCTCATCCCATGGCTGATGAAGGTAGAAGTCACTACCGAAACGTCCCGCTCTTAATTTTTCAACGTAACTTACGCGTGTGATTACGATTTCAAGAATTATTTTAATATACAATACATTATCTCAGTTGCACTAAAGATTCAATTTCTATTTACATAAGAAAAAAGGCCTCAAATAACAAAATTATGAGCTTATCATCGTAACTACAAATTATTCAAACTGAGAAAAGCTGCTGGATTTTATTAATTTCCTTCTCATCAAAGGTATGAAGTCGTGCAGAACGTCCAACAGGAGTTGGGGCATTCACCTTTAGAAGTACATTTTTTTAAGGGCACTGGATGCTTGTCTCTTTTCTTGCCACATTCTTTTGGCCACTAAGAACCTCTGGCTGGTACACGAGATTGTGTGAAAGATACTGTTATGTTCTCGAATTCTCTAGATATGTTTGTAATCTGTCCCATCCACCAGTAATTGCTATAAATGCATCCTATAAATTCTCCTATTTGAAAATCATTCACAGAAAATGGGTTCTTTTTTCATGTGGGTGCTAGACTGTTCTGGCCATTGATGGTTCATTTCCTTGTACTAACCAGGAATGCTGTTATTGCACCCAAACAACAGATTTTACTGTATCTCACTCTTCTACTTTGCTGGTTTGGTAGGATTGAACTTCATCAGTTGTGAGAAGTTTACTCTTTGGGATCAAGGGGGAGACAGTTTCAACAAATGAAGGCGCATCTCTTATAAGTCATGATAATTAACACAGCATTTAGACATCGCTAAATTGACTGTAATTACTGTTTCACACGTGAAACAGTAATTACAGTCCAATTAGCGATGTCTGATTGATGTGTTAATTATCATGACATATTTGCCACATATTATAAGAAGAATACTTCAACTCTGTATAAGCATCTCTTATAGCTTGTGAAGCTTCTTTTTGTAAGTTGAATTTAGTAGCAAAATGTTTGCACAGGCCACACACACCATCAAATGCACTCTTGCCATGGCCTGTGGCTGAGAAAATCTACTTCCTTGTAACATTTGGGTCCCGCTTCATAAGTTCATAGAACTCAGTGAATTCATTTTCTCTCTGTGATAAAAAAAATGTTCTCGTCTTCTCTCTCAGTGGGTAACATAGTGAAAGTGTTAAAAAGGTGTGTTTCTCTCAGTGATAAATTTTCTCTCAGTGGTTAAGACAGTAAAAGTTAAAATTAGTTTGTGCTTACTCTCTGTGGTTAATATAGTGAAAGTGCAGATGATAATTTTAGTGTTTTGGCATATATAATTTTTGGATCAATTTGCATATACACTGAAAAGCAACTGAATAGAGACAGCTGGCGTTATGCAAATGTGGCACTGTGGGCGTCCTGTAAACGAAAAGGACGTCACGTATGCAGCAATCCGACAATATAAGGAGTGATGCGACGGGAATCGGTACGAGTCGGACGCAGTATGGGTAAGACAAAGGATCTAAGCGCATTTGATTGTGGGCAAATTGTCGGGGCCCGACGAATGGGCACTCCATCTTGGAAGTCGTGCAGGCACTGGGATTTTCACGAGCCACTGCATCATGGGTGCACCGTGAGTACATCGAAGCCGGTAAAACCATCCCTGCAAGGGCCAACCGCCGTGGACAACAGCGTGTGGATGAGCAGGGTCATAGTTGGCTAGCTCGCATTGTAACAGCGGATAGACGGCCACAGTGCAAGAAATCACTCTACAATTTAACGCTGGTGTACAAAAACGTGTAAGCAGCCACACCATCCAGAACCATCTCCTCGCTATGGGATACAGAAGCAATCGTCCCACGAGGGTACCGCTGCTGACCGCACATCACAGGGTGCAGAGATTAGCATGGGCGCGGGAACATCGCCACTGGACCTTAGACATGTGGAAAAATGTTGCCTGGACTGACGAGTTGAAATTCAAGTTGGTACATGCGGATGGCAGGATAAGAGTACGGCGCAAATCACGTGAGGCGATGGATCCTTCTTGCCAGCAGGGTACTCTTCAAGCTGGTGGGGGTGGCATTCTCGTCTGGGGACTGTTTATGTGGACTGAAATGGGATCTCTAGTACGTGTGACATCGTCCCTCACAGGTCAACGTTACCGGGATATCCTGGACGACCATTTGCTCCCGTTTGTGAGTCTTCAACATCAAACTGGGGACCTCATCCTGCAACAAGACAATGCACCATGCCAGCGCTCTCGAATTGTATCCGAATGGTTGGATGAAAACTCCACCGACGTGACCTCGCTTCCTTGGCCAGCTAGGTCACCTGACCTCAATCCAACAGAGCATATCTGCGATGCCATCGAGAGAGATGTTCGAGGCTCTGACCCCCTCCATCAAATCTTGGTGAACTGTGGGAGCTTGTTCAGGAGTCGTGGATCCGTATGGCTTCCCAACGCTTCTGGTGTCTTGTGGAGTCCATGCAGAGACAAATCGCCGCTGTCATCAGGGCGAAAGGTGGTGCTACGCATTACTAGACAAGTATCTCTAATTTAATTGCTCTTCAGTGTATAACAATGTCTAATTGAATAATGTATAAGTACGGTGTATATATTGCTTTTGGCTGATAATGTCAATAATTTCACGAGTATACTTACACATAAAAGTAATTTTGTGCTATACATACAAGTAATTTTGGGTTTTACATATAACTCTTTACTAATAATTTTTTAAGTGTACTTACATTTCATTGTGTCATAAGTAATTTGGTGTGTACATATCATCACAAGTGTTGAATTTTTAAGTGTATTTTTCATGTGCTACATACATTCAAGCAAATTTCATAATTTAAAAATGAAGTTAGAAAAGTGTTAATTTTGACATTCGAAAATGCTTGTGGTAACGTACAATTTGTAAAAACATACAACAGTGATTGTAAGAAGTGTAAATTCTCTTCTCTCCTCAGTTTGAATAATTTAGTGCCAGAGAGCGCCGTTTACCTAGGGTTAGGCTATTGTTTACTTTTTCTAGTACAGTATAAAGTCAGTGTTAGATGAGATTGGTACTTCAGTGATAGTCAGTTTAGTTATAAATTTGATAATAATCAGTTCAATTTTTTTTAAATTAATTTTCTCATGTTAGGTAAGAGGTTAGTGTTTTGAATGGATGCAAAGAAAAATTTTTCTTCGTTCAGTGAAATTTTTGGCTTATAAAAATTCTTCTTGTAATTCTTTGGTTGATGTGAGTGGTAGACAGCTGTGTTTCGAAACATTTGTTTTCTCGTTCGGTGGCAGCCATGTTGGGCGGAAGTTTGCCAACCGGAGATAGGTGGCGCTGCAGGTTTGTTTACATCATTTAGCACGTGTACTTGTGTTTAGTAGTCGGTAGAAGTGAATTTTCTGGTATTTTGTGTTCAGACTCGCTTTGCTCGTCTTTTTCGAAGGGGGTTATTGTCCTGTCGAGATTTTTCATGTTCGTGAATCTCAGGGAAACTGACCACTTCGATGAGATTTACGGGAAGAAAAAATAAAAATTAAATAGAATGAAAATTCTCTCCAGTCAAAGACTTTAATTTTCGTTCTGGGAAGGACTGCGGAATGATAGAAATGGCCAGTCTGCCATTGTTCAGTGCCCTAACCAGACGAAACAATATTTAGTGCCAAAGTAAAAGCACAATTTTTGTTTTTTGTTTTTTTCTTCTTTCGAACAAAATTATGTTATTGCTCTAAAAATTACTGTTTTACACATTGTAATTGATAATGTCATTTGGTACTGGATGCATTGCTAATAACTGTTACATAATAGAATAATTTAGTATAGCATCAAAATAAATAACTCATAAGATACTGTCTTACGTTGTCATTTTTATTTACTGTATAATTCCTTCATTCATGCATTTGGTTTATATATTCAAAATTTCTCTTCTTATTTTCCCAAAAAATATCTGACTGCCTTTGTTGTCCGATAAAAAAAAAAGAAAAAAAAAGCACAGTATCATGAACTTGAGTTGATATGTAAATGTTACGAATATCACATGGTTAGAATAAAAACTGAAGAAATGGTAGGCCTAGGGCCTATTAAATAATATGATTATGACATCTGTAGAATAAATACTGTAAAAAAAGGCCTAGGTTAGGGCCTATGAAATAATATTTAGTGCCTGAGCAAAAGCTCAATATTATTACCTTGACTTGATGCGTAATATGACATCCATAGAATAAATACTGTAAAAAAGGCCTATAAAATAATATTTAGTGCCTAAGTAAAAGCAAAATATTATTACCTTGAGTTGATAGGTAAACGTTATGAGTATGACATGGGCAGAATAAAAACTTTGAAAATGGCCTAGGCTTAGGGCCAGTGAAATTATACTTAGTGCCTCAGAGAAAGAGCAACGTTATTACCTTGAGTTTAGACGTAAACATTATGAATGTGACATCCCTAGAATAAATAATGAAAGAAAGGCTTAGGCCCTATTGAATAATATTTAGTGCTTGAGCAAAAGCACAATATTATTACCATGATTTGATATGTACATGTTATGATTATGACATTAGAATAAAAACTGAAAAAAAAAATGGCTTAGGCCCTATGGAATAACATTTAGTGCCTAAGTAAAAGCCCAATATTATTACCTTGAGTTGATAGGCAAACGTTATGAATATGACATCCGTTGAATAAAAACTGTTGAAACGGGCTAAGCCTAGGGATTATGAATTAATATTTCGTGCCTCAGCAAAAGCACAATATGATTACCTTGAGTGAATACGTAAACGTCTTGAATATGCCATCGGCAGAAAAAAATTGTCAAAAGGGCCTATGCATGCGGCATAGTAATTAGTATTTAGTACATAAGTAAAAGAAATATTAAAAACTTGATATCTTTTGTAAATATTTAGTGCCTAAGTAAAAGTGTAGCATTATTAAAAAATCCCACCTTATAGATCTTTTCCGAACACGGCGTGAGGTGAGTCGTGCTGTAGTGATAGGCATCATACCACACAAATGAGTTAAAAATCTCTTCAATGTTAAGTTCCTTGTTTTACTTTAAATAACATTTAAAATCATTATATATAAGAAAACATTAGTCAATAGCTGCAGAAATTTTCAAGATGGACATTTTTTCCGTAGGCATTATTTCGTACACTAAAAAAATACAGGGCTTGATTTTATTTGGGTTCAAACGAGTATTATCAGTGAAATCAAAATGTCGTTTGATAGCTTTTATACACTGAGTGGCCACTTTATTATGACCACCTGACAGTTTTAAGCAAATGAGCTGTGGCTGCACGCTATTGCTGCCAGAGGGAGAGGCTAGTATAACAAGTTAGTAAAATCATGTAGTGCATTGATTATGATACGCTTTCCAACATACCAGAAATCATTACTCAAGTTATGAGGATAATGGCTGTGGAATAAATCTCGGTCCTGTGCCCTGATCTTTGATCCCATTTCAATTATATGTAACAGAACCGGTTCAGTATACCTCCGAAATAACATGATAAAGTTTTGTCGTAATCAAAGCATTTTTACGTAAGTTATGGCGCATAATGGCGATGGAAGTGATTCCGCTCCTATGTCCCGAACCTTTGACTCCATTTCGCCCATCTTCAACAAGGTTTGTCCCCAGGTGGTCCCCTACCACATACTAAAATTTCATCGAAATCGAACCTTTTTTATGTTAGTTATGACGCATAAAAGCAATAGAATGGATCCCGCTCCAATGTCCTGACCTTTGACCCCATTTCTTTCACTTTCAATAGGGTTCCCCTACCACATACTAAAATTTCATTGAAATCGACACAAAACGCGTGACGTAATGAGGCAGATAGGAATTGCAACCATCTGCTCGCAAGAGTGTGATGTCATAAAACTTTAATAAGATCCACACACAACACGTGATGCAATGAGACAGATCGTGTGACCGCACGTCAACATCTCAATCGCGAGAGTGTGAAGTCATAAGATTTCTAAGCATGGATAACATTAATGGGAAGACGCCACGACACTAAAAATATGATAATTCAGGGTGGTTGTTTACCCCACTAAAGTAATTTTCCTAAAGTCGAGATTAAGCTAAATCGATTTCTAGCAATAGAAAACGGTAGGTTAACGACTTTAATCAAAATCCTTAGAGCCGTTTTCAAAATAAAATTTACATACATACAAGAATTGTTCCTTTAACAGTATGGGATAAGGGCAATGGAATGGACCCCAAACCTATGTCCTGACATTTGACCCCATTTCGTCCATTTTCAATAGGGTTCGTCCCCAGGTGGTCCCCTACGACATACTAAAATTTCATCAAAATCGAACCATATTTACGCAAGTTATGATGCATAAGGGCAATGGAATGCATCCCGCTGCTATGTTTTTGACCTTTGACTCCACTACACCCATTTTCAATAGGGTTCGTCCCCATGTGGTCCCCCCTACCACATACTAAAATGTCATCAAAATCGAACCATTTTTACGGCAGTTATCGTGCGGACAGACGGACAAAGCTGGAGCATATACGCTTCAACCTACGGTTCAAAAGCGTAACAAGTTAGTAAAATCATGCAATGCATTGATTATGATACGCTTTCCAACACACCAGAAATCATTACTCAAGTTATGAGGATAATGGCTGGTGAATAAATCTCGCTCCTGTGCCCTGACCTCTGATCCCATTTCGATGATATTCAACAGAACTGGTTCAGTATACCTCCGAAATAACACGATAAAGTTTTGTCGCAATCGAAGCAATTTTACGTAAGTGATGATGCATAAGGGCTATGGAATAGATCCCGCTCCCGTGTCCTAACCTTTAACGCCCATTTTCAATAGGATTCGTCCCCAGGCAGGTCCCTAAAACATACTAACATTTCATCCAAATCTAAACATTTTTACTTAAGTTATGACACATAATGGCAATGGAAGCGATTCTGCTCCTATGATGTCCCAACTTTTGACCCCATTTCGACCATTCTCAATAGGGTTTGTCCCCAGGTGGTCCCCTACCACATACTAAAATTTAATCGAAATCAAACCTTTTTTGCGTTAGTTATGACGCATAAGAGCAGTAGAATGGATCCCGCTTTTATGTCCTGACCTTTGACCCGATTTCGTTTACTTTCAATAGGGTTACTTCCCAGGTGTTCCTCTACCACATACTAAAATTTCACCGAAATTGAACGATTTTTACGCGAGTTATCGTGTGTACGAACATACGCACACAACGCATGACATAATGAGGCAGATGGGAATCGCGACCATCTGCTCGCAAGAGTGTGACGTCATAAAACTTTAATAGGATTCACACAACGCGTGACGTAATGAGATAGATGACGTGACTGCGCGCCAGCATCTGAATTGCGAGAGTATGACGCCATACGATTTCTTAGCATGGATAACATTACCGGGGCGACACCATGACACTAAAAACTTGGTAATTCGGGGTGGTTATTTAACCCACTAAACGAATTTTCCTAAACTCGAGATCAAGCTAAATCGATTTCTAGTACCAGAAAATGGTAGGTTAACTACTTTACTCAAAATTCTTAGAGCCGTTTTCAAAATAAAATTTACATACATACAAAAATTGCTCCTTTAAGGTGAACGTCAAATAATTTTGCTTCCTGTACTTCGAATGGAAAAATTTCTGTACACATTTTCTTCCCAATTAATGCGTTCAAGGATGAAAATTTGAACAATCGATTCAAAAATCTTCATTATAACTTGGAATACTTAATATCTTCTAAAACATAACCATAATTATGCAATCCAACATTTGTTTGTCTACTGTCGTCATGAAAGTACAGGTCGCGCCATCCTTTTTCTGGTTTCCACACCAAAGGAAAAGTTATTGATTTTTAATATAATTTATGGTTATGTTTTAGAAAATATTAAGTATTCCAAGTTATAATATGAAGTCATTTTAATCGACGTTCAAACTTTCATCCCTGGGAACACATTAATTGTGAAGGAAATGTGTACAAAAGTTTTTCCATTGGAAGTATAGGAAGCAAAATTACTTGACGTCCACCTTAATAATATGGGATAAGGGCAATGGAAAGATCGCAATCCTATGTCCTGACCTTTGACCCCATTTCATCCATTTTCAATAGGGTTCGTTTCCAGGTGTTCCCCCTACGACATACTAAAATTTCATCGAAATCGAACCATTTTTACGCACGTTACGACGCATAAGGGCAATGGAATGCATACCGCTTTAATGTCCTGACCTTTGACCCCACTTCACCCATTTTGAATAGGGTTCGTCCCCAGGCGGTCCCCTACCACACAGTAAAATTTCATTGAAATCTAACCATATTTACGCAAGTTATGATGCATGAAGGCAATGGAATGGATCCTGCTCCTACGTCGTGACCTTTGACCCCATTCGTCCTATTTTCATTAGGGTTCGTCCCCAGGTGGTCCCCTAACACATACTAACATTTCATCGAAATCGAATCATTTTTACGCCAGTTATCGTGCGGACAGACTGAAAAAGCTGGAGCATATACGCTTCTTCAACCTACGGTTGGAAAGTTTAAAAAAGGGAAAGCTTAGTGCTTGCGACAGTAGTAGAAGTGATTTTTGGGTGACGAGATGGGTAAAAAATGCGACTTGACGGACTTTCAACGTGGGATGATTGTAGGAGCTCGAAGCCATGGAGCGAGTATCACAACGTTATGTTTTGGGGAAGGTTTTTCTGGCATGCTTTGGGGCCTTTAATTCGTGTTGATCAATGCCTGACAGGCACATCATATCAAAACATCGTTGCGGACCAAGTGCATCCTGTCATGTGGATGGTTTATCCCAATGGCGATAGCTACTTTCAACAAGATAATGCGTCCTGCCATAGTGCTCGTATTGTACAGGATTGGTTTCAGGAACATGCCGGTGAGTTTACTTTGCTTAGGTGGCCCCCACAATCTCCAGATCTCAACCTTATTGAGAATTTGTGAGATTAAGTTGAACGAGCCATTGGACAGCTGGATCCACAACCCTGCAATCTCATACTCCTGGAAAGTGCTATTCATCAAGCATGGTCTCAGATTCCACAAACCACCTATCAACACCTTGCGAGTCCATGCCATGAAGAATCGACACAGTATTAAAGGCAAAAGGTGGCCCAACAAAGTACTGATGGGGTGCTCATAATAAAGAGGCCACTCAGTGTATATACACTGCTGGACAATTGCTAAGGACGGATCATAAACGGCTATATAGCGCATAAAAAAGTAAGTGTGGTTGGATGCCAAGTAAAATAAAATAATGTCAGAATGCCAGGACATTACAAGAAAGACAATTTATTGTGCTCTGAAATGCAGAAGGCTTTGGAACGTGTTCAAGGGACAAACAGGCCATTTTGTGCAGAATACGTAAACGTGAAAAAAATGCAATTACCGTCCGCAGGCGTTCCAGCGTAAGATGTCAATACGGGATATGGCCACCATGGAGGGCGATGCAAGATTCCACACGTCATGTCATGCTTTGCACAACATTATCAAACAGCTGTTGGGGTAATTTATCCCATTCCTCTGTCAGTTCATGGATGAGGGTATCCTTGTTTATTGGAGGGCATTGGCGACCAGCAAGACTCCTCCCCAAACCATCCCACACATTTTCAATGGGATTCAGATCTGGAGAACGTGCTGGCCATACGAGGCGTTGAATATCCTCGCTCTCAAGACACTCCTGGACAGCGACTGTTCGATGACATGTTGCGTTGTCGTCCATGAAAATGAATCTATGACTTACAGCACCACGGAACATGCGAACATGAGGTAGTAGAGCATCATTAATGTATCGTTGGCCAGTCATAGTCCCAGTTGGAAGCACATAGAGGGACGTACGGTCATTGACCATGATGCCGGCACATACCATGACACTACATGTCGGATATCGGTCCCTTTCCTGTATGTTTGCTGGACAATATGCAGTACCACTATCACGCCAGATAAGTTGTCGTCGACAATCAGACGATAGACTGTATCTACTCTCATCTGAGAAGAGGACAGCAGACCAGTCGTTATCAGTCCAATTGCGATGTTGATGGCACGATTGCAAACGGGCGGTACGGTGACGTCTAGACAATGGGATGCACACAACAGGACGGCGGGCGTATAGTCCTCCTTCATGCAAACGTCTGGCGACAGTTTTTCGGGAGATCCGCTTGCCAGTGGCAGCCATAAACTGTTTTGCTACCTCACTAGCTGTGCTGCGCCGGTGTCTTTTTGTTGATAGCACTATGTACCGATCTTCTGCAGGTGTCGTACTGCGAACACGACCTCCCCCGTGACGTTTGCTACACTCTCCATTTGTTTGAAATGATTTCCAAAGCCTTGAAACAACACTGTGGCTGACGTCGAACTCCCTGGCAACATCTAATATTTTTCGCCCTTCTTCAATCTTGCCAATAATACGGCGACGCGTAAAATCATCTAGGTGATGTCGGGAAGACATACTGAAAATTGCAAGTTCGTCAATTGATTCTTTCCCTTTCAACTTTGCGTTTGAACAACAACGGTCAATACGCATCAAATCCTTTATATCTCTTCTCAGCGCTATGACGTCACGAACAAGTTCGGCAATCCAAAATTTGCATGCGCACAACACGTCTTACTGTATCCCGTACTTATGCTAATTTCCACATTTTCCTGCCTTCCATTTTATGGTTGCTGTCGTTGCTATTGTCATCCGTCCTTAGCAATTGTCCGGCAGTGTATGTAAATTCAAAATGTATGTGCGTTTGATACCAAAATTTGTTCAGTTTCGGATATTCAGTAGATCTTGACTGGAGATCAAACCTTGTGCATGCTATTAATCACTTTATCCGCTTCCCGAAGATACTAACTGGAGATGAAACCTGTGCGGATTTGCACACCCACTGGGTGTCAAAAAATCGAAATGTGTGCGAAAACGGGCGACCTGCCCCAAAAGTACTCTTGGTTTGTTTCTCTTTGACTGTGGTTCTGTGACCTTGTATAGTGCCTCTCCCTCACATTGCCCAAGGCTGCTAATTAGAGGAACTTTTCCTTTCCTCTACAGCAAGATAGGCCCAGAAACGCCTGTACAGAGATAAATTCCATAACACATTTTTCGAAATTCGGGTACGGACAACTGGCTCCCAGATGCAGGCCACACGGAAAACTAGACACATGCAATTTGGGTATGAGGAAAGAACTCCCACAGAAAAAATATGTGATGTGTTCTTATGTCCGTTAGAAATAAGAGGTCTTTCTTAATTTCATGAAAAAATATCTTAATTTCAACTAAGCAATGGACACAACTAATTAGAACACTTCCTCAGGTCAACCATATGTTTTCTTGCATTATAAGGCCATCATAGTGTTTTCAAAAATGGCGGAAGAGGTTCTTTGTTCGAGTGATAACCTGCTTGGCTCTTCCAAGAAGATTAACTATGCTTAAGGCAAAGACTCTCCAGTATTCCTTTCACGGGGAATTAGGAAGCGGCGCATTACAGGAGATGCACCTTTAACAAAGTTCCCTAACTAACCCCCCCCCCCAACATAACAAGTCAAACATTTTTAAATTAAAAAGAACGCGCAAACAAGGTATCGCATAGGCTAAGTATCAGTGTGAGGGTGCACCAGAATAATAAGTCTGTACCTAGAAAGGTATTTTGAAAATGTTAATTCATAAACATTTTCAAAATATATTTCTGTAGTTTTTATTCCACCAATCTCATATTCATGAAGTTTACATAACAAGTCAAGTTAATAGCTTTGTGCTTTTACGTGGGCATTAAATATTAATTACTAGGCCTTAGACCTAGCCCTTTTAACACATTTTGTTTTACCGATGTCATATCTATAATGTTTACATAACAAGTCAAGTTAGCAATATTGCAGTTTTACTTACGCACCAAACATTAACTGGGCATAGGCCTAGGCGGTTTAACAGATTTTAATCCACCGATCTCATATTCATAATGTTTACACGGCATAAAAATTTAGTAATATTACTCTTTCACTTAGTCACTAAATATTAATTCATAGGCCTTAGGCCTAGGACCTTTTAACTGTGTTTATTATGCCGATGTCCTAGGCCATAGCAATTAATATTTTATGCTTAAGATATCAATATTAATAACTCGACATGTTATGCAAACACTTAATATTTAGTGTAATGAATTAAAAACTGTTAAAAATGCCTAGGGCCTACTAATTAATGTTTGGGACCAAAGTAAAGGTGCAAAATTAATAACTTGACATGTAAGCGTTATGAATACAACATAGTTAGAATAAAAACTGTGAAAAAGGCCTATGAAATAATATTTAGTGCCTGAGCAAAAGCTCAACATTACCTTGACTTGATACGTAAACATTATAAATATGACATCCGTAGAATAAATACTTAAAAAAAGGCCTAGGTCTAGGGCCTATGAAATAACATTTAGTGCCTAAGTAAAAGCGCAATATTATTACCTTGAGTTGATAGGTAAATGTTATGAATATGACATCCGTAGAATAAATACTGTAAAAAATGGCTAGGCGTGTGGCCCATGAAACAATATTTAGCGCGAAAGTAAAAACGCAATTTTTTTTTTGTTTTTCTTCTTCTTTCGAACAACATTATGTTATTGCTCTAAAAATTACTGTTTTACACGTTGTAAGTCATAATGTCATTTGGTACTGATGCATTGCTATAACTGTTAAATAATGAATAATTTAGTATAGTATCAATAATTAACTCATAAGATACTGTCTTACGTTGTCATTTTTATTTGTTGAATAATTCTTTCATTCATGCATTTGGTTTATGTATTCAGAATTTTTCTCTTCTTATTTTCCCCAAAAATATTTGACTGCCTTTGTCGTCCGACGATAAAAAAACAAAAACAAAGTGCAGTATTGTGAATTTGAGTTGATATGTAAACGTTACGAATATCACATGGTTAGAATAAAAACTGTGAAAAGATGCTAGGCCTAAGATCTCTTAAATAATATTTACTGCCTGAGCAAAGCGGAATATTATTACCATGACTTGAAACGTAAACAATATGATTATGACATCTGTAGAATAGATACTGTAAAAAAGGCCTAGGGGCCTATGAAATAATATTTAGTGCCTGAGCAAAAGCTCAATATTATTGCCTTAACTTGATGCATAATACACTGGCGTGCAAAAATTAAGGACGAGACGGTTTTTTGAATGTAACTTCGTGCAGAAGTGCTCCCCATCGACTCAAATCATACCATAAGATCCCGAAGATGTAAGAATATGGGACAAGTGAGCAAAACCATCCAAACAAGGAATCCAAAGGATACAAAGGCACTTTATTGAAAAGGTAGCTTCGAGCACAACTGGACAGAAGACAAACGTCCATGTGACAGGCGGCTGCCAAGAAAATCCAGTCTTTAGTAGGGGATATGATCACCCCGACTGCGTTGCAGGATTTACAACTTCTGTCCATGCTGAGGACGAGGTTGTCATGAGGCATAGTGGCCCATTCCTCTTGTAGCGCCAATCACAGCTGTGTAATCGTTGCTGGCGGCTGGTGACTTGTTGCCAAGCGTCTCCCGAGAAGGTCCCACACTTGTTCGATTGGATTTAAGTCCGGGGACCTTGCGGGCCAATCCATGCGTTGAATATCTTCACTCTCCAACAGTCACTGTATGATGAGGTGTAGCATTGTCGTCCATGAAGAGGAACTCAGGACCCACAGCACCTCTAAACAGACGCACGTGAGGCAGGAGAACCTCGGTACAATAGCAGACAACAGTTACTGAACCTCCTTGGTAGATGTGGAGGTCAGTACGGATACCAAGCATGATACCGCCCCAAACGAGAACTCCGCCACCTCCAAACAGGTCCCTTCAGATGATGTTGGAGGTGTGATTACGTGTTCCCTGCTCTCTCCAGATGTGTATACATCCAGAATTGATCGTCAGACTAAATCGGCTCTCATCCGTAAAGAGAACTCGACCCCATTGCTGATGTGTCCAGTTCTTGTGTTCCTGGCACCACAGAAACTGCCGTCTCCGATGAGCAGGCGTTAATGGCACACACCGTACTGGTCGTCGTGCAAATAGACCACTTTTGTGCAGCCTCCTGGCCACGGTAAAATGCGATAACGGACGTCCAGTTGTCTGTTGCATGTGCCTTGCGATTTCTCCTGCTGTCTGCATCTTCTCGCCCGTAGGACAATATACCGGTCGTCCGCCGCAGTGGTTGCTCGTGGACAACCACTGCTAAACTCTCGGACAGCTGTTCCTGTCATTTGAAATGCTCTCCAAGCTCGTGAAACGATGCTGTGAGCGATCCCGAACTCCTTGGCCACACTAGTCACACTTCGACCTTCTTCCAACTTCCCAATGATGCGACCTCTGGTAAAGTCATCAAGATGTAGTCTACTGGATTGCCTGTTGGCCATATCACATGGTGGCAGCATCTTGACATTGTTCGAACCGATGTACACCGTACAATAGCTTTCACCGAATTGCTGAGCGTACACCACCTGTGTGCTTTATACCCCCCCCGTCATGCTGCATATATGCGCATGCCCTACCATACCAGGCCCTAGTCTATCTCCTGAGTGGTCTTTTCGTCCGTTTGGCCTGCTTGTTTCGCTGTAATGCTAATTTCTGCTCTTCGTCCTTAATTTTTGCACACCAGTGTATGACATTCATAGAATAAATACTGTAAAAAAGGCCTATGTGTAGGGCCTATGAAATAATATTTAGTGCCTAAGTAAAAGCACAATATTATTACCTTGAGTTGATAAGTAAATGTTACGAGTATGACATGGTTAGAATAAAAACTTAAAATGGCCTAGGCCAAGGGTCAGTGAAATTATATATTTAGTGCCTCAGAGAAAGCGCAATGTTATTACCTTGAGTTTAGACGTTAACATTATGAACGTGACATCCGTAGAATAAATAACGTAAGAAAGGCCTAGGCCCTATTGAATAATATTTAGTGCTTGAGCAAAACGCAATATTATTACCATGATTTGATATGTAAATGTTACGATTATGACATGATTAGAATAAAAACTGAAAAAAATGGCCTAGGCCCTATGGAATAACATTTAGTGCCTAAGTAAAAGCGCAATATTATTATTATTACCTTGAGTTGATAATGGATATCAGTGAAGCACGAGTTGTATGTCAAGGTCGCTGTAAATGGAGAAGTTTAATACGACAACAATAAGTAAAAATATCTGGAAGTTTGCATTTCTTTTTGGAGCTAACCTCTGAATCTCAGAGAACAGCTTTGTGATATGTATGTATGTACGTATGTTGATAGGTAAATGTTATGAATATGACATCCGTAGAATAAAAACTGTTGAAACAGGCTAAGCCTAGGGATTATGAATTAATATTTCGTGCCTCAGCAAAACACAATATGATTACCTTGAATGGATACATAAACGTTTTGAATATGCCATCGGCAGAAAAAAATTGTCAAAAGGACCTATGCATGAGGCATAATAATTAGTATTTAGTGCATAAGTAAAAGAGAAATATTAATAACTTGATATCTTATGTAAATATTTAGTGCCTAAGTAAAAGTGTAGCATTATTAAAAAATCCCACCTTACAGATCTTTTCCGAACACGGCGTGAGGAGAGTCATGCTGTAGTGATTGACATCGTACCACACAAAAGAGTTAAAAATCTCTTCAATGTTAAGTTCCTTGTTTTACTTTAAATAACATTTAAAATCATTATATATAAGAAAACATTAGTCAATAGCTGCAGAAATTTTCAAGATGGACATTTTTCCCGTAGGCATTATTTCATACACTAAAAAAATACAGGGCTCAATTTTATTTGGGTTCAAACGAGTATTATCAGTGATAAACATTTAAAATCGTTATATTTTAATCGAGAAACTCAGACAGGAAAAAAAATCGCATGTAAGCAATGTCCGCTGACCTTTTCTTTTGCCCATAACAAAAACTCCATGAAAACAGAAAATTTCCACTGTATTCCTTTCATTCTGAGCACGAAATGAATGGTGGATGAAATGAACAGTGGACGAAGTGAACAGCGGACAAAGTGAACGTTGGACGAAATGAACACTGACGATGTGATAGGGACCCCCCCGCTCACTATAATCTATAATTATAATACATATGCAATCTTTAAACATGCCATAGTTATTTCCAGCACATGTGATCAACCATTAAAAAGTATCTAAGGCTTATGTAATTTTTTTTTTTTTAATTTTAAAGTTGTGTGGTACTATTTTGGTGTAAGTATTATCTCAACTAAATATAAGCGAAGGCTATGGTAATTACGAATACTTTATAGTAGATTATGACTTTTAAGTAAAATATATTATAAATTAAAGGTATTTCAGAATTTTGGATAGAAAATGCTAAAATATTTTTATCATAATTACTTTCTTAAGTGTTGTACGTATTTCAGATAACATGATTCTAAGTGCATGTTTTGAGCTGGGAATTACATTGCTGACATGGTTATAAAGTGATACGTTAAATTTTAATATACTGAATTTTGCATTGACTGAATGCTAATATTTGTTTTGGATGTATTTTCCCTGAAGAACAACATGTGATTTAGCTTTAAGCAAGTTACAAAATTCCTAATTTAGCGGTGTGCAGTGAAGCGCACAGTAGAAATGGGAGACAGTTTCACAGTGCAAATCGTTTCTGCGCCGACAGAATTTGCCTCTCGCTCGTAAAATGCAAGCTGTCTTTGACGTGGCTGCTACGTACCTCAGTGGCATTTTCAAAGTGGTGGAATCAGATTTAATGAGCCGGTAGGAGTGTTAATTATCTTTTCTCTGAAAGAAAACTGAGAAAAAAAAACTAAAAAAATAATACCTGAAGCTAAAGACTCTTCAAGAGGGTGTTCAAATGATACAACTATATGTGATGTAGAATATGCTACAACTTCAAACATGAGATGAGATTCTGCATCTGAGAAAGAAAACAAAAACAAAAAAATAACTGAGTACATTATTCATTTTGCTAAATATATGCAACACAATTGTCTTCATAAATTTTAAGGACAAATAATCTTGATTTTTTTTATTTTGGTGCAGCAGTTATTTTTAAAATCGCTTTATCATTTTATGCTTACTTAGGAATATAATTTATTTCATCTTCAGGCCTCAATATAACATTGCAAAAAGTTTCATTATCTCTGAAAGCCCACCCTTCTAGTTTTGGGGAATCATTATAGATTCATTTGCTTTTATTTCCAGGCCCACAATATAATGAAAGAATCCCCACACTTTTTCAAAACTCGAGTTTTGGGCTGAGGTTTAAATCCTTTCGATCAACACAAAATCTACACCTTTTCTAACACATGGTGTTTACACTCAGAGTTGCTCCCAACGCCCATTGCATTTGCACAACTTTAGAAAATGGCAAAATTTGTTAGTTTTAAATATTTAGATTTCCCTTACTTTGTAGCACTAGGTTTCTTCTGCATGTTAAAATTTCATTCTCTGGGACACATTTTTTTTTTTATATGATTTCACTCACAATTTAAACATTTTACAAATGTGTTGTAAACCAGACTTTAAACTACCATTATGTACTTATGTACATTTTGTTTATTTCATTTATAAACATGCAAGATCCATCCCCCCTGCCCCCTTTCTTTTCTTTACTTTGCAGAGCTCAGTTTTATGAATGTCATGTGACCATCATTTAATCACTGCTTTCTATCCAGTAATGATACCTAGTTTATACTGATATGTAGAAGAGGAAAGTACTTGCACTTGTAACAAAAGTATGTAGTCAGGTCTAAAAGCTCACGTGTGGGAGAAATTTCTATGAGGAATGGAGCGTCTCTCTGCAGGACATTCCCTCTACCACCAAGGTAGCTGTGTACAGCACCTTCATTCATCTAAAGCAGGTGTGTGTGTGTGTGTGTGTGTGTGTGTGGGGGGGTCTTCAACCCTTTCTGAATCACGGGCAACATGACAAAATAGGACACATGGGCCACTAAAAAAAAAAAAAAGATAAAAGTAAAAATGCATGTGCTTATTGTGAAAATCTATTATTTCAGAGAGGTTTTGTAACCTAAAACTTAAATTTTGGAAAATGATGTAGTCGACATGTTATTTATGTTACTTTGAAGGAGTTTAACTGAAGTTTCATCCCCTTTTCTTAAAGTAGATATAGCTGTCATCAGTTTGGAAAACTAAACATTAATAAATGCTAGTTCACTGATGTAGCTGATTTTCTTAAGAGTTGTTTGGCTTTGAAGATCATAGAGGAATCCTCATCCAGAAGAGTATTCAAGATATGCAAAATTCACTCCATGTGCGAAGCATAATAAACTACAGCAGAAATCCAAGTTCCCCAACCTTGTTAAACTGGCTGTGGCAATAGATTTAATTCTGGAGCCATTTCTCTTATATAATTGAATTCGGGAGGGAGCATTTAAGAAAACTTTCTACACTCTTGATATCATTCAGTCAACGTCAGAAAATAATACCCTCACTTCTGAAGTTCTGTGTAATGCACAAGCCAAACGCACGAGACAGATCATATCTGGGGACAAAACTTGCAAAGCTGTTTATCAGTTTTTTTCACATAACTAGCAGTTCCGTGATGAAAATTAATATAGGGTCATTTACACATGAAATCAACAGATTAAAAAAAAAATTTAGTTGTAGGGTTTTTTTTTTTATTATTGTTTTTCATTTTTTTATGTTTCAGTACAACATAAAAGTACCCTGAAAACAAAGTTTGGGATTCATTTTCCTAATACCTTTGGAGATATAGGTCCTCAAACCACCCAAAATGAGCTAAAATAAGGGTTATCATTTAACAAAAATTAAGTACCATAATTTTTGTCATATAATCCGCAGATTATCTGCTAAAAAGTTTAAAATATATGTTCTGCGTTTTACAGGCCGATTTAAAAAAAATATAAAATAATTTACAACCCTTCGATTTTTTTAAAAATCTGCAGCGTAATTGTGCGGGGGGGGGGGAGAATGTTGTAACGAAAAATCGGAAAGTTGTGGGGAGTGACGGCAAGGCCATTTTGTATCGTTGAGAAGATCGTGCCGTCTCTGTTTTAGGCAAAAAGACAAAGTATGCACAGTGCTTGCTACACGAACCTATGAGTTCCTCTTTTCGGATCTCATGCACGCTGCCTTGTGTTTAAGTTAGTCTTTCACCACTTTGACCATCGTCGTTGCTGCTATTTTCCTTCATTGCTATTCACGATGTCTTCGAAAAGGAAATGTTTTAGTTGAAGTGATGGACACAATTTTGAACTATCCTGCAGTGACATGATATGATCATGTCACTGAGCGATAGTTTTGAGGTCAGAAAACAAAAACCTCTGTGCCGCGGTTTAAAACATAAACAACTCCTTAGGTAAATTCCGCCGGAGAATTCACGGAAGTTTTTATTGGCCCTCTGAAAGCATGATTCCCCCCCCCCCCAAAACAACTTTCGACGTATACGCGAGCACATGTACGGTATTTCTATTACTTGTTCTGTATCAGCCTTTCGTCATTGGCAAGGTGCAATAAGCTATACTCTGGAGCTGCATCGGTGTGATCTATGGATGCCACACCCTTTATCTGTCTGGAGATTAAAAAAATATATGAAAAAGTAACCTTTAAAAATGAATTTATTTAATAAAATCGTTTTTTTTTTTTTCTCTTACTTCTTCGGACTCCATGGGTCATTATGTGACTGACTTTTCTGTCGGAAATTCCACTTCCGGTTCAACATCTACGATGTGCGGATTACACACTGGTGCAGATTATACAAAGGGAAAAAAAATGTGAATTTCACGGTCTGCAGATAATACGACGAAAATTACGGTAATTGTGGAGATAATGACACTACATGGGTGCCTAAATAGAGGTAACCTGTACATTCATATGTAATAACCTCATTTCCATAGCATAATTCGTCAGGTTGTAGGGGTGTGTGTGTTAAATTAAAGTTCAATGTCACGGTGCCGATTTTACCACCATTTTTATACCAGAAGGGTACTTAAACACAAAGTGAATATTTTTCAGGCAATCCTCATATGTTGCTAAGAATGTTAAAGCACATTTCAACTTGTGTTATGTTTCCCTTTTTTAATCAGAAAATATTTTAAAACTGCAACACTGCCAAAATTTCTGTTTTTGGGATACAATAAATCAAAAAAGGTAGCAGATAAACACCTTATTTTTTCTGAGGAGTATCTTCTATTGCATATCTAAATATTCTCAAAGTTTCATTGTTTCACAATAGTTACCAAAATAATAATGCAAATTTGCACTTCATGGTATGCGATATGGGCATACAAAGCATTTAATCTAACATGAAATAGTAACACATGCATTTAATAAATGTTTACTTTAATACATTAAAAATGTATATAATTGTTTTGCAAAGTAATAAGATCGGTCATTGTTACTATACAACAGCAATACCCCCTCCCCATTTGTTTCCAAACGAATTTTTATTTGCATTCATGTTGTAGGTCTTTTTGCTAAAATATAATGTCCTTGCCCAGTTTTAAAGGTTGTAGAAAATTGATGCAATCATAAACTAACATGTCATCATTCATGGCAGTCTGATATGTCCATTTGAAGGATTTTCAGTGTTCGATGGCAATACAATCAGATGTTGCATCATCCACCTCAAGAAGCAGAACTAAACTCCCCTGTCAATTCAGTCAGCTTAGAACCTTTGAGGAAGAAACATCCATGTCTCTTAGCTTTGTTTCAAATTTATAATATCAGTGTTGTAAATATGTATAATTTCTATACAAATCAGATTTGCTGAATTAGTCTTAAAGTTGTGTAATCTGATTTTTTGATTAATACTGCAAATCCAGAAATTATTTGTATCATAAGTGTATTCAGTAATGCAGTGTTGTGTTGGTGTCTTGACGGAGGAAGACTGTACTAATGCATCATACAGCTCTTTAAGAAAAGTGACTAAAATTTGTGAGTATTCACCTGAGCAACAGAAATTATTAAAAATGAGAATTAAAGACAATTTTCAAAGTACATGTGAGCACCATAAAATTAAATATTTGGATAAATACCACCATTTATATGGAAATACATGTTGTGATCCATACAGTATAAATAAAAAAAAAATAATACAGAAATCATTGTGTGAGATAACCGTCAGCTTTGCTGAAAATCACATCTGGAACTACAGCGTGTGCCAGGAAAATCTATATTCTAACGGTCAAATAATGGTCATAAGAGCGACAAGACTCATCATAGAACAGGAAAACGCAAGAAAGTAAATTACAAGGAATTATACTTTGAATCTGATATTTCAAACCATGATGCTGAAACTTATGGGAATAGCTTGTATGATCCAAAACATGTTAAATTGGAATAAGTTAATTAAGCATGCAGCATTTTAGGAATTTCTCCAGTGAAAGCTAAAACTTGGCCAGCACAGAGGAGATATGCTACCATAGAAAAAAAGTTACCCAAATATCTGGTAATGTTTCACATAAACTTCATAATTTGTTTGAGGTTTATAATGAACCCAGAACTTCAAAATCAAAGGAGACAAAACAGAATGAATATGAAACATTAATTTCAAACCTTAAAACAAAGATAAATGTTACTAGTTTTAAAGGAAAGGTCAGGATTATTAGCTTTCTTCTACAATCATGGTCAATCTCCAAAATTTGTGTGCAATATGAAGTCAGTGAATACCTTGTATGAACAACAAGAAGAATTGTAGAAAACCATGGTGTATTACCAAGTTTCACTCACCAAAAACAAAGTGGCAAGATGATTTCAGATAATACCTTATCCCAAGTAATCAGTTTTTATGAAGATGATGATCTAGGAATAAAAGATTTTGTCATCATAAGAAACAAGAACAAAGACAAAAGCGGCTGGTACTTTGCAACTTAAAAGAACTGTATGAAAGGTTTAAAGAATTGCATTCAGAGGCAAAAATTGGATTTTCCAAATTCTGCGAATTGCGTCCAAATGGTATGTGCTAGCTGGGGCACCAGGAATACATTCAGTATGTGTGTGCTGTATACATGAGAACGTCAAGATGGTGATTAATGGGGCAAAACTTAATTATACTTACAAGGAATTGCTTTCACAGATGGTTTGTAGCATGAACAATGAAGTGTGTATGCTTCACGGATGTCCACTCTGCCCTGGTCAAGATTTTGTTTTAGAATGCTTGGATTCATTTCAAGATGATATATTCCAAATATCCTACAAACAGTGGGTTACAACAGATCGATGCACTTTAGTGACAATTGTGGAGCCATATGCAGAATTTAAGGAAAATTTACTCAGAGAAACTTAATACGTTGAAAAAAACCAACAACATCATTACGTAGCAACAAAGCAATTGCGTTGACCAAGAAAGCACTCCTAAATTCTGATGAGTGTATACTACTTCGTGACTTTTCAGAAAACTTTACTTTTGTGGTACAAGTTGAAATTCAATCGTGCCACTGGGTAAATAGCCAACTACTCTTCACCTCTTCACCCATTTGTTTGTTATTTTAAAGCTCATGACAAATTACAACAAGTAAGTTTTTGTGTAATTCGTGATTCAATGACACACAAAACAACATCAATACATACTTTTCTATGAAAACTTTTACCCATCTTAAAAGACCATTTTCCCAATGTGAAAAGGGTAATTTATTTTACAGATAGTGCTGGAGGACAATATATTAAAAAAAAAAATGTTCACCATAAGAAAGATTTCAACCTAGAAGCTGAATGGTATTTCTTTGCCACTTCTCATGGAAAAGGCCCACGTGGTGGAATAGGGGGTACTGTGAAGAGACATGTAACAAGGGCATCCTTACAACTTATTGACAAACATATTTTAACACCAGAAGACATGTTCAAATACTGTACGGAAAAAATGAAGGGAATACAATTCCTTTTTGTATCACAAAAAGATATTGATGAAGAAAATATCGTACTTGCATATAGATGTGCTTTTGCTTTAAAAATAGAAACCATTAGAATTCATCATTGCTTTATTCCAATGGAGAACAAAAGATTAAGAACTCAACTTGTGTCAAGCAGCAAGATTACATTGCATGTGTGTATGAATCAAAATGGTGGCTTGGCATTATCAAAGAATGTTCTGAAGAACACAGATTTCAAAATTCAGTTTTTTCATCCACCAGGGCCAGGAGCATCATTTTCTTTGTCAACTAATAACCAAGCATGGGTTCCACAGACCAACATTTTAATAGATTCCTCACACCACTGCAATTAACCCCTGGAAGAGGACACAACATTACCCCACAACGATATTTGTCTTTGGCGCAATTGCTAGTAGGCCATTTAAAACACATCTGAAAGAATGTTCTAATTTGCTGTCCCATAATTTTATTTTTCATATTAACTTCGTACTATGTTGTATAAACAGGTCAACTTCTTCTATGTTGGGCATATACATTTTTATAGACTGAAATGGGTCAATTTGTATTATTATTTTGGAAACTATTGTGAAACACAAAACAAAACTTTGAGAATATTTAGATATGCAATAGAAAATAATCCTCAGAAAAAATAAGGTGTTTATCTGCTACCCCTATTGATTTATTGTATCCCCAAAACAGAAATTTTGGCAATCTTGCAGTTATAAAATACAATCGAATCTGCCTAAAACAGAATCTGTCCGAAACGGAGACCTGCTTAAAACGGAAAAAGTTTCCAGGACCGATGAAATGTCTATGGCATGAAAACATTACTAAAGAGGAATCTGTCTAACGCGGAAATGAAAGCCATATTTTAGGACACAGGAAAAGAAAAACCTGCTTAATGTGGAATCATTACTGAATACAGTAAATACACCAACAGGACCAGAGTCCAAGGATAGGGGGGGAGGGGAGAAAGAAATATTTCCACAAACTGATAAGCGGAACCTGTCAGAGGGAGGAGGCGTATCTCCTGGCATGGCAGACAGACTCCAAAGTCCGACCTCCAACTCGGACACAGTGGCGAAGTGCATGTTAGCATGTTTTCTCAATACGTAGGTGTAAAGAAAATTCCAAACCCTATTGAAATCACAATAATGGACAACAATAGTTGTAAACCATACAACATACTGGCCCTTTGATCAGTAAATGAAAATTATTGATCAACATGACAAAAGTGTTTCGATTAAAGTACTGTGTGAGCTATTTAAATGTGGTAAAACTCAAATTTACACGGCACTAAGAAAAAAAAAGGGGGGGGGGATAAAAGAAGAATCAGCTGAAGGCGTAAATCATAAAAGAAAAAGAGGAATAGAAAACGAAGATATTGATGACAGTATGGACATGGTTTGTGGATGCACGTTCAAGAAATCTGCCAACATCAGGTCTGATTTTACAAGCCAAAGGCTCTTGAAGTAGCAGAAAAGTTGGGGAAGAATTCATTCAAAGCTTCGAATGGTTGGCTGGTAAGTTTTAAAAAGAGACACAGTACTGCCTGTAAAATTTTTTTTGCAAAGCCAAAGACGATAACGCGGTAAACATATGGAAGGAAAATCTCAAGAGTGGATACAAAGCGCAGGATATTTTCAACTGTGACGAGACAGCATTGTTTTTTCATGCACTGCTAACAAAAATCACTCTGCGTATCAAAAGGCAATTGCATCGGCAGAAAACATGCAAAAGAACGTCTCACTGCTTTTTTCTGCAGTAATATGGAAGGAGAGTTTGAAATGCCTCGGGCGATAGGAAAAGCGACAAAACCGAGATGTTTTAAAAACGTCAACATCAAAGACCTCCCAGTGATATGGAAGGCAAACCGAAAATAGTGGATGACAGCGAAAATAATTGAAGAGTGGGTTCACATGTTCAACAAAATAAATAAATAAATAAATAAATAAATAAAAAAAATAGGAAAGTCATTTTATTTTTAGACAATGCTACTTGTCATCCCCATATTACATTGACAAATGTCAATTTAACATTGTTACCAAGCAACACAACAGATGCAATCTCTCATTGCTAGTAGAAATAGCAGGAACAGCGTTCATGTCATGAGCTTGCAAAATCAGTAAATGTGTTAAATGCAATTAATTGGTTAGCTAAAGCTTACCAAGATGTTTTGCCCCTCACAATACAATACAAAAGTGTTTTCACAAAGCAGGATTCGTAACAGATGTTTGTGACGATACCCTGGATTTCGACGACGAATTTCTGCAACATTTACTGAAGACAGCTACATCAGAAAACATACAAGCGCACGACTTAGTTAACTCAGTGACGTTTGCACTTAAGTAGGCTTTCAGAATATTGATGACTTAATAGATGAGAAAAACGAAGTTGAGGATGAAGTGAACATAGAAAATGACATAAAAACTTATGCTTTACAAACTATTCATAAGTTGCAAGACTTAATTCAGTCTTCGTGCTAATAATGCTAAACTGTTAAACATGATTTACGATGTTAATTTGAAAAATGTATTTGTGAAAAAAAATCAGAAGCAAACAACTATTAAAGATTATTTTAAATAATGAAGAAGCATGGATGTATGTAGTATGTATGTACTGTATAAATGGGTAAGTTCTGTTTTCAATTTTTTAATTATGGTATAGATGGCGATAATATGCATGAATTATCACCACTGCAAGTGGGTGTTGCAAATTCCGAATTATCGATCGTTGATTTTTCAAAATCTTTGCAAAGCAGAAATCTGCATACAACGGAAAAATTTTCTTGGTCCCACCAATTTCTGTTTCAGACAGATTCGACTGTATTTTCTGAATAAAAAAAAAAAAGGAAACATAACGCAGGTTGAAATATGCTTTAACATTCTTAGAAACATACGAGGATTGCCTGAAAAAATATTCACTTTGTGTTTAAGTACCGTTCTGGTACAAAAATGCTGACGAAAAGTGGCAAAATTGGCACTGTGACTTTGAAATTTGACCCTCATACAACCTGATGAATTATTATGCTATGGAAATGAGGTTATTACATATGAATGTACAAGTTATTACCCCTATTTAGGCACCCATTAAGTGCCATTATCTTCACAAATACTTAATTTGTGTTAATTAGCCCCCATATTAGCTCATTTTGGGGGGTTTGTGGACCTATATCTCCAAAGGGGTTGGGAAAATAAATCCCAAACACATTTGTTTTCAAGGTACTTTTATGTTTTACTGTAACATATAAAAAAAAATGAGAAAAATAAAAAAACCCACAACTACAAGCACCTGGTGAATTCATGTGGAATGACCATATATATCATTAAAGTTTGTCTCGGGACAGACGATCTTTAAATATTTCATAAAAAGATCAGCAATAGTAGTACTATTAACTTTTTTCCAATTCTTCGACACATATCAGAAATGCTTGAGATGGTTTATCTGGGTTCATAGTTCTGACATCTTTTACATATTTACCTACAACACCTGTGGTTTCATCAATAGAGTTTTTTTTTTTTTTTTGTGAAATTCTCTGATCTTTTCAATGGTATTTGAGTAACACTCCTCTAACTGTTTTCTCAAAGTTGACTCATTTGGAACCATTTCTTTTGTGTACTTTTCTAAGAAATACTTTAAGGGGGAATTTTGTAACTTCTACAGTCTAATTCCTGCATCGACAAAAGCCTTGCACAAATCCAGATGAAACTCCAACTTGCATGTGGATGCAGATGCATAATTCGAAATTAGGCATATTTTCTCTCTTGAATTCCAGTTAGCCAAAGACTTATGTTTGGATGTCTCAAGGTGTTGAAAAACACTATTTTTATTTATTTATTTATTTTTACTGGAAACAGGCTTTTTGCACACTTTACAAAACAATATCATTCCATCTTTTGAAAATACATATGGACCAAATTCAGTCACAAACCTATTCAGTCTCATACTGTCATGCAATTTTACTTCAAGCTTATTACACAATAGTGTGAAGTTACCAGTCAACAATAACAGAAGTGCTAAAAATTAACCTCGAGAGTCACGGCTTAGAAGAACTCCATCTAAATTTGATGGATCAATGAGAATCTAAAGCTCAATTACACATACAATGGTTACAGTTGCTTGTTCATGGATACCAAAAAAAAAAAAAAAAAAAAAAATTATCACAACCTTTGCAAAGCACTTCGATTGTCTGGTTACCCTGCCCCCATGCGCTCAGGGAAAAGGGGGCTTGCTCGAAGCATGTAAACAAATGAGTGCCATGACATCTGTGCCTTTCATGATCTCATTTCAGCAGCCAATAGCAGCTGACTTCATAGCAGGCCCAACCTTTTACTACATCTCTTGTAACTTTGCCATACACTGCTTTCCTTCTGTCTTCCTAAAAGTTCTGCAGCACTTTTGGTAAACAATTTGCCTGGATCACGAATTTTGATGTGCAGAAAGTCTTGTGTTAACACTTACAAAAGCACAGACTCTTATGAGTAGAAAGCTAAGATTTCAGTAAATGTGGGTTTCCTATATAAAGAAACATCCACATTTCTGGTGAAATTGTTTAGTGAAGAGTAGACTAAACATTTCTCTTTTGATTGGAAGTGGATTCATTTGAGTACCACCATTCTGCAACGGGGAAGAATTTAAGACATTTCACCATTTTTAGATATATGTAAACATATGCATTTAATGTGCGAATATGTTTTTATTCCTCAAAGTGGATAAATATGTAAAATAAGCATTTTGCTTGAACATCATGGCTTTAATAATCAGTGTATCTGAATACTCTTGTTTAACTAAGCCTTGGAATGATTCAATTTTTGTTGTTCACTATCAGTATTTTATTTAAAATGATATTTATTCCCTAATCAAGATAAATTTTGCAAAGTTAAAGTTGGAATACTCTTTAACCCAAGTGGTATACTACACATTTAACTGTTCCTTTCAAGTCTGTGGAAGAAATATTCTACTCTTAAGACATGGTAGTACAACAGAATTATTAACTTAGCAATCAGGTATGCCTGAATTGCTGGTATTTACTGTTCAACAAGTAACATTAATCACATCAGAAAACTTGAAAATTGTATCTCCCTGGAGTGGGAATCGAAACCACATCTCCCGATATCCATTCAAGCATGTTATCCATTACACCACCCAGGACAATAAAAAGCCACAAGCATTTGAATGTTAAGAATCTGAACCTTCTCAAATTTTTGCCAGTCAAAACTAACTCTGCTTCCTCATAGCATACTCATATATCATGAATGTTGAACAGTAAATACTGGCGATTCAGGTATAACTGATTGCTAAGTTAATAATTCTGATGTACTTCTACATATTAAGAGAATTTATTTCACAGAATTTATATCTAAAAGACTGGTGATTTCAATTGATTATGCTATGAGGAAGCAGAATTAGCTTCCACTGGCAAAATTCTAAGAAAGTTCAGATTCTTAACATTCAGATACTTGAGACTTCATCATCCTGGGTGGTGTAACGAATAGCACGCTTGAACGGAAATCAGAAGATGCAAGTTCAATTCCTGCTCCAGGGCGATGTAATTTTCAAGTTTTCTGATGTTACGTGTTGAACAGTAAGCACTGGCAATTCAGGCATTTATCTGATTGCTAAATTCATAATTTTAACTGTTCCTGCCTGCAGTGCAATAAATCAAACTTATTTCTCAGTTTCAATTGGTTGGCCTGTTTGGGTGTAGGTGTGAAGCACAAGATTATGACCATGAAAAGTAGATTTAGTCCCCCCCCCCCCAGGCTTTAAATATTTTTTTTTTTTAAATAAAAGTCATCAGGATTAAATTTTATGGTTTAATTTCTATATTATATAGACTGTTCCTCTCTCATAACTTTATGTTAAAATTAATGCTTATTAATGGCACCAACAAAGCTTTTGTTATGAAACAGACTATTAGAACTTGGCCATAGACCAATTGGTAAACTTACCTTGTTTGCTTTCCGGACGAACACAACTGCTGATTACTGTGTTAAAAAGCATCTGCTGTCTTAGAAACACCAATATTTGGGGAACATGAGTTGGGTGTGTAAAAGGAATAGACGAAACAAGCACTCCTTGAATTTCTGGAGATGAAGTAATGTAGTAGCAATGATGCTGATCAGGCAAAGTCTAAAAAAAAAAAAAGGAAAAGAAATACAGTGTAACATTATACAATAAAACCTACTTAATGGACACTTCTGAATAACAGACCTCCATTTAGCAGACAGTTTTGTGATACCCAATCCGGAAGTATATATGGTTTTGTGTATTTACCTCCAAATAGTGGACCCTTCAAATAACGGATAGTGATCTTGGTCATAAGACAGTTAAAAACAAGAATGTTCAAGAAAAAAAAAAAAAAAAAAAAATTGGCGCATTTTTGCCGCAAAATCTTTGTTTAGCTTTTCTGGATAAAAGCACGTTACATTTTGTCCTCCAGATTCCCATTACAAAAGCTATTCTGTGGTTTCAATATGGTCAATCTTTTCTTAGAAGCAAGCAAAATAGCTTCTTTCAAACAAATTGGGGTAAATGTTGTCAATCAAGAAGATTTTTAGAAGAAAAATCTCAAACTAATAACATGTCTAAACAATAAAAGGATTGCAAAAGATTTCATTATGATGGAGGAAGATCTGTGTACTGAAGAAGCAATGTTGTACTGTATTATTATGTAACATGACATACTACTGCAGTGACGTACGAGTCGAATTGGCAAAGTTGCAGCAATAAGCCTGGTGGCACAGTTCAGTTGAGAGTGATATGGTGAAGATTTTTGGTGTTTGGGTTTACACAAAATTGGTGTTTGGTTTTTATTAATATAGAATTATTATTATGATGAACTATAGCTTAATTCTTCTTAAAAACAAACAGTTCAAGTGTATTCTCAAAGAAAAAAAAATGCCGGTGATCTATTTTAAAGTGGTAGGACAGTTACGAAGTGCACCAAAAGAAAACAACTTCTCAAAATCATAAAAGTTAATATTTACTTTTGCCTACCATAACAAGCAAAACCCCCATAATTAAAATTAACGGATTAACACCCAAGGAATGATCCTAAGAACTCCCAGTAATTGGAAGGTGATTCCACCACCACCACAAAAGAAATTCACATGGGACACAAAATGACTTGCTTAAACATATTTTCCAGGTTAACTAGAGGGTTATTGTGTGCTCCCAGGCACATTTTGGGAAACAATTCAATTTACAATGGAGCCTTTTAGTGGCTGAAACTTCTTTAAATAGCTAGGCCAAAATTTAAAAATAAATAAATTAAAAGCTATGATGTTTAGGGTCCAGAATATGCTTAACAGTCCTAAATAATCCCTCTCGGAAATCTTGGTCTGCAAACCAAATAATTTTCACCTGTATGGTTTAGAGGATGAAGGAGATAAGTGGCACAATTTAGTTACTGACCTGCTCTACAAAACCATTAAGGAATCTGAAAATTCACTCAAGGAGTGCTATAAGAGCTTAACACTCAATGTGCAGATTTGTTGCATGTTGAACTTTGAACTATATGCTCTTTACAATTTAATTTAGAAGATATGTACATAATTCTATGAGATTTAGTTAATCTCCTCAAGTAATTAGGTGGTACATAGATTTTGAGTATTTAACATAAAGCTGTCACTTCGTCGGAAAAGATACAGGTTTTTGGTTGGTTCTTATTTTTGTGTTCATGTTGTAAATAAAGAGATGTATTTACCTCGAGTCTTGCTTCTTGTTGCTTTAAATTTTGTCCGTATGTTACCAATTCCTCGAGATAATATATATTTTTATTGAATGGCATATCTATAATGCGTACATTATTAATTACATGAAGATAGTAGAACATTTACAATGAGCGGTATTTTGTCAACTTCGTTTCATACAAAGGGATCCCAGTTAAAAACATGTAGTAGTTAAAAAATACTTTGTAATTGCACTACCTTGCTGGTTGATGAAGTGGTAAAATGCAATCTGTTCCCTCAAAGGTATTTTTGTAGAACTTTTAGTCTTCAATAAAATGCGGGTTTTTTTTTACAATTACAACACAAAAGTTAAAAAATTCACTTCATTCAAATTCGTGTATTGAGAGGAGCTCAATCTCTCATAAAAAATCTTTCACTCTGTAATCGCTCTCGTCCGTCGTATGTTCATGCATACCATTGCTGAGTCGATATTCGTACTCATTGTAGATCGTCGGAGCTTGATAGTATTCCAAAAATTTCGTCTGTCATATTAAACTGAGGTCTTGCAACCGTTAAAACTTTTTTAAAAACAGTTTTAACGGCTGCAAGACCAAGACCTATGACTACGCAATAGCAGCTTAGTGACAACATGTAGATCGTCAAGAAGTGAATTTGTTAACTTTTGTGTTGTAATTGTAAAAAAAAAATTTTTTTTTTTATTGACTACTAAATATAAGTTCTACGAAATACCTTCGAGGGAACAGATTGCATTTAACCACTTCGTCAACCAGCGAGGCGGTGCAATTACGAAGTACTTTTTAACTACAACACGATGTTTTTAACTGGGATCCCTTTGTATGAAACGAATTTGACGAAATACTACTCATTGTAAATGTTCTATCTTCATTTAATTAATAATGTATGCACTACAGATATGCCATTAAATAAAAATATATATTATCTCAAAGAATTGGTGACATAAGGAGAAAATTAAAAACAACAAAGACGCAAGACTCAACAAGGTAAATACATCTCTTTATTTACAACATTAACATAAAAATAATCAGAACCAACCAAAAACCTGCGTAGCTTTTCTGACGAAGGTCGAAAAGCTACGCAGGTTTTTGGTTGGTTCTGCTGATGCACCGAAAAATGCGACAGCTTGTGTCAAATACTAAAAAGAAAAAAGAAAAATTAGAAGGTGAAGACTTTTTTTTTTTTTTTTTTTTTTACAAAACACTGTTTTTGTTTAGTTACCTGGAAAAATCTTTCTTTTTCTGACATTACAGCAACACAAAACAAAACAAAAAAATAATAAGTTACTGCCAGGACTCCCACTTAAGCTATGACAAAATCTATGCAAAAGTTGATATCCTTACTAGCGAAAGAAAAAAAGGGGAATATAATAGGCTATTGGAAGAAGTATGCTCCCCTACCTGAGCCAAAACCAAATTCCCCACAGCATTTTATCTTATACAATACCCTACAGCATTTTATACAATACCCTACTCTGAGTTCAGTAATACAAGTTTATACCTTTTTACATTAGCAAATGGAGGGGGGAGAGAATTGGCGGGGGCTGTGTAGGAGCCACAGCCGCAGGTCTTTTGGGCGTAGAATACGTCGTGTGGCTGTTGGGTGGGTGTTAGAAAAGAGCGAATGTGCAGAGTTTAGGTTTAGAGATATTAATTTTTTTGGCTGTTTACAGAAATCTTGTGCAGAGAGTAATGTATTTTTTGAGAGAATGGCTTACTTATTCTAGGCTGACAATGGTCTTGTTGACAAGGGGCCGATGGTACAAGAAGTAGCTGACGTATGGCATGACATCGACAACTATGTTCCTCGCAAAAGTCAAGTCAATGTATGTGTTTCCCAGCGTGACTGGCGATCACATCGGCACAAAGTTCAAGTTGAATTGAGTCTTCATGAAATCGAGCTCGTGTAGATTCGTTTGAGCATAAACGTTAAAGTCTCCCATGATTATCATCGGTACCTCTGTGTCTCCAATCATATTCTTGCTGATTTTCTTGGTGTTCTCAGAGTACTTTATCATCGCAAAGAGAAACATTTTGAGGTCCTAGATGGAGACGTTCAGCTGAATGTAAATGCATCCGAGAATGAAGCACACACCTAATCAAGTTTTCTCACAAATATTAGTACAGATATCGATAGATCTCACGTAGACGAAACGAATGACACCTCGCGGTACATGCTATCATGGCATGGTTCCGAGTTAAACTTATTTTATCGTGCGCGCCGATTTAACCACAAATTGACGGATGTGCGTGCCACTCACTTATTGCGTCATTTGACCTTGAACAATATTTCAGTAGACTCTTTGGACCTTCCTCTTTTCAACTCAGTTATTATATTTTTGCCAGCTTTTAGTTTTGAAATTATTGAAGGAAGTCTGGTGTACACTTTTTTGGGACACGAATTTTTACCAAGGGTCCCAGTACTGGAACAAAAAAATAGATGTGTTCTATGTCAAAAAAAAATAATAATAAAAAAATCTGTTTCCAACAAAAACCCAAAATTACTACTCTTTAATTCATTTTTCTTTCTTAAGGCTATCACCGGCAGCAACTAGACACTTATACAAGAATACTCAGACATTTTCAGTATGGTTTTAGGGTTTTGGCCAGCCCTAACACACTCCCAAAAAAAAAAAAAAAAAAGTTCTATACTCCCCCCCCGTTAATTTTTTTTTTTTAAATGCCAAATCACAATTTTCTAAAAACACATTTTAGGTATAAATCTTCTGATTAGGTGGATCTCCGAATTAATTTTTATGATGGTGTTGAGATTTCTCTTCTTCAGGAGGAGTCTGGTGGTTGGAGCCTAGGAGGTAATAGTGCAGATGTTACTTTGTGGAGCCATCGTGTGGCCTCTTCCTTTTGTTGCAGAGCCTTGTGGTCACGAGACCGAAGAGGAACCTTAGTCCCTTGGCCGAATTTTAGAAACCAAACAGAGACAGGGGAGGTGTTTTCTGGGCCTTTCTTATTTAAGCAATAACATTTTCATGGCTGACCTGGTTAGGTGGGAACATCTCAAATTCCTGCAGGACCAAGTTGGCAGATCCAAGTTTGTTCGCCGCTGGATGTCTTGGCGGAGAATCATTGGAGGTTCTCCGCAAGCTCCAAACAATCATTTGGAAATAAAAGTACATTGTGGCTTCTCCACCCTGTACAGGTCAATGTGAGACCTCAGGAGAATAGGCCAGAATGTAAAGATTGATTTGTTTTTCAGCCTGTAATTAGATTTAATATAATTCAGTGTTTAAAATAGAAATATAATTTTAAAGAAGTTCTATGAAGATTAGTTGTACGATAGTGAAATGTGCAAGATCGTTGTTTAGTGAAGGAGATTAATTTTGCCTCTACCTATGTAAAGTAAATTAGTACAGTGGTATTTAAATAATATTGTTGAACGTCCTGAATGAATGTGTACAAGATTTAGGATATTCATAAGTTCTGAAGCCTTAGAAGTAACATAATAGTTAACTAAATTTAGTATAGTGTTTTAGGAGTGATTGCTTAAAATTTGTTAGTTTTTGAATATAGAAATGAAAGTCACCTTGGTGAAATTTGACAATCTGAGAATATAGAGTTGTAGTTCAGAGATGCCACGAGGGCTTGACCTCATGGCTTTCTGAGGGGGAGGGGGGGCACACCCTTTCCTCAGTTTTTTTTTTTTTTTATTTGCTTTCTGAATCTGCCTCTTAAACCACTTTGGAACTGCTTTCATTCCAGGTTGCCAACCGGGAGATGCCTGCCTGCTTTCGATTCAATCGGCCGGAAAGAAGAAAAGAAGGGTAAATAAATGCTGTAAGATGTGTGTATGGTTGATGGTGTTGAGTAAAAGAGAAAGAAAGTAGGGTGAAAGGAAGAATAAATGTTTATTTTTCAGAGTTCAGACTCTAGAAGCCGTTTCATGTGTTGAATGGCGGACAGAGTTCTTTTGTGTTTCTGAGTATTAATCTCTGTGGCCCCCCTCGCCTTCGAGGAAGAGGGCTATGGGGACTTCAGAGATCCTTACTGGGGCACACTTTGTAGTGTGTCCCACATGGAGCCTTAATCTTTGAATACAAGGTGGGACCTTCATACATCTTTATAGGTAGTTTAGTACAGCAGGGTTGGTTTCCCCATCACTGTTCAAACAGCTAACACCTAAAATTTGGAAAGATCCTACCTCATTTCTTATGTACCGTTGGACTTGCTCTGGGGTTTTTGCTTTTCTTCAGCCTCCTGAGGGCGATCTAGGTAGATCTACTTTTGCAATCTTAATTTAATGTTCTACTTTCCTGCGACTCACACGGAATAAACAAAGGCAACAAATTAATTACATATGTGAAATGCAAGATACACTAAAGCAAATTAATTCATAGACACTACATCATCAGGGTTCCCACGAAAAAAAAAATTCCCTGACTTTTCCAGGTGGTCCAGAGAGTTTTTCCAGAGGGGCAAATCAAATCACATTGCGACAAATTGTTGCATTTCCTTACATTCCTGCATTTCTTACGAAAGCATACATTTGTTAATTCTTTAAATAACTGTTATTTATACAATTACCTGCTTTTTATTAATAACAATTAAATGCATGAGGCATATTACTTTTGGTACCATAATTCTATGATCTTTTCTGAACTTAAGTGGTATACTGCCCATGTAGAATTTGTTAATACATTCCCATAGAAACAGTTCATATGTAAGAAAAAATCTGTATGTTGAATAGTTAGTTTTCCTTTCTTCTATAGCACAGTGCAGATAAGCTTAATGACCGAATGGGCTCCTGCTCAGAGAAATGTCGAAAGAGAATCAACCAACAAAGGGCTTTGATCCATTGTTTAAGTGGTTCTCTTGTGATGTGTTTCTCCAAGCAAAAGTGTACCAGGCCACTGTGCCTAATTGTTCCATGTTACAGAATATGAAGCAAACTATCTGCAGAAACCGAATAAAATCGTAATGTAAACAGGCAATTTTTTAAATTAAGTTTTGATAATTTTTAGAGAATTAAGCAATAATGTAATGTATTGAAAGCAAGATTTATCAAATTCTAGACAGGCTGTAATTGCAAATAATTGCTTACCTGAAATTAATACCAATAATCAGTGATGGAAATGGGCCGGAACGCCGATCCGGGAGCGAAACCCCGCGTTCCGGAAGCAAAACCTTGCGTCCCGGCGTTCCGTTATCGACACCAACAGAAAGAAAGGGAGCATTTAATTTTCATAAAACATTTCATAATGCATTATACATTTCAATTAATGACACCATCTTGTATTAATTGTTTGTCGTTTCAATTTTTTCAATTTTTTTATTTTCCTCAAATAAAGCTCACTCGCCATTTGTGTAGGTACTACCGGAGTGGTAGCTGTAGTTCTCAAAAAATTTCTCTTCGTCATCTGGCGTCCTTCCTTCGCGATCTTCCGCCACGGTGACGACTGCAACGCCGCTTAATTCCACGATGAGTGTGAAGTGTTTGCGTGAGAGCGAAGGTCACGACAGGAGCCGATTGCTCGATGACCTTCCAACCTCTCTCTGCTCTTGGCATAAAATTACTTCGCAGTTCCTGTAACCTGGCAACGAGCTTAATTACTACACTCTACACATGCTGTCACTTCAACTCCAGTTTGAGTCGTGGTAGAACGTGACTTTTTGACTGATATTGTAGTCGTTGTTGCAAGTTTTAATTTGTTCTTGTGTGAGAAAAGAAAACAACAGAAAATAATGAAAAGAACACTAACAGATTTCTTTGGGAAAAAAGACGAGTCAAAAGGGGGAAAAAAAAAAAACAGAACTCAGGAATTTGGAATCCTTCCCTCCCTGTTCAAGCTCGGATTCTGTGGGAAGTATCACCAAGAAAATCGCCCAAAATACAACAGTCAAAGGAAATCATTGCATCAGGAAGTTCATTAGAAGAATCTGAATCTCGGCAAAGCTCAACAAATGGTAAACCCGAGTGTTGGACTGAGGATCAAAGTAAGTATTTTTTGAAAGAGTACTCTTGGCTTGTTTTAAAAAACGGGTGTTTAGGATGTGCTGTCTGTAAAACCACCGGGAATATGAATGTTTCAGAATTTTTAACTGGTGCAAGGCTTTCTGAGGAGTGGATAGATTGCAAAGTTAGATCTACGGCTGACGATAAGAAGAAGCAAAATACAGCTCTAAAGAAAAAAATAACGGAGCACAGAGAAAGTCACGCTCATAAAGAAGCTTCTAAAATGAGCGCAAAACATTCTGAAGGAGTCTTTGAAAATATTGTTGAAAAAATAAATAAAAATAAACTGGACAATACGTACAAAATATTAATTACCGCATATTTCATTGCGAAGAACAATAGACCTTTTGCCGATTTTCCTGGTTTGATTGATCTTCAAAAGAAAAACGGCACTTAGATGGGATGGATATTGCAGTCTAGGAAGACATGTACGGATATTTGTGATTCTATAGGAAATGACATCCGTAAAAAGTTCTGTGAAGAAATAGTCTCCCAAAATATAAAATTCGGTATCTTGGTCGATGAGTGTACAACTGTAAGCAGACTCTCAGTACTCATAATCTGCATACGCCCAACTCTATTTTTTGACTTGGTTGAATTACACGATTTGAAAGCAACAGCAATGTTTTTTTTGTTTTGTTTTTATTGGAGGTTTAACGACCACCGTGAGCTACTCAATGGGCTATAAGCAGTCGCCTGTCCCTAATTTAGGGTCACTGGTTCCAGGGAAGGGAGAGAACCAGTGCCGTAAGACAAACACAACATCCATGCCTCACCGGGATTCGAACCCGGACCCCTTACGGACGAATCATCAGAGGCCAGCACCTTAGACCACTGCACCACCGGGGCGGCTAAAGCAACAGCAATAACTGAATCGATTATGAACTGCTTGGTGAAGTACTTTCCAATAGAGCTTATTAAAATTAATCTGATATCTTTCACTTCCGACGGAGCTGCAAACTTCGCAGGTGCCACATCTGGTGTGGCTCAACAGCTTAAAAAAAAAATCCCGAATTTTATTATGACACTCTGCAAATCATAAGTTAGAACTTGCTGTCGGGGACGTAATTAAAGAGATTTACGGCATACAGAGTTTTAAATCGTTTTGCGATAAATTATACTCTTTGTATCACGCTTCACCAAAGAAGGCCCGCGAGTTGCATCACTGTGCTAAAGAAATTGCAGTTTTGTTTTCTTCAATCGGGAGAGTTCTTGGAACAAGATGGGTCACATCTAGTGAGCGAACATTATCTGCTGTCTGGAATATGTTTCCAGCCTTGGCATTGCATTTTAAAACTGCATGTGCTGAAGCTTCAAGGGATAGTAAAGAAAGAAGCATGTTTTCTGGCTTACTGAAAAGACTTACGAGCACATGCTTCTTGGAAAATTTGGCACTAATGAAAACCGCCTTAAAAGAACTTAGTTCACTGTCACTGCATCTTCAAGGAAATTCTGTATCATTACCAGGAGCACATTCCCATATTTCCTTTACAGTGAAAGTTTTCCAAGGTTTAGCTGATGGTGGTTTTGACGAGTTTTATTTAGTAGCATCAGATGCCGTAAAAAATATGGTGTTCAGAGGGGTGGATTTACATTCAAGGGGATATAAATCTGATGGGGAAAATAAACCGTATTCAGTTTTTTCGGAGTGTTGCTAACAATTTATCTGCCAGATTATTCAGCAGCGAGGACATTGTAAAACAATTTCAGGTTCTGTATCAGTCTTTTTGGTCGACCGACATATTTTATATGGAGAAGTTCTAAGTTTATGCCGAATATTCGGATTGGAGGAAGAAAGAAAAATCACTGAAGAGTTCAGACATTTCAAGGAAACCAAAAAAGTTTCACATTATTTAAAAGTCTTATTAAAATATGTTGCTGCGGTTGCTATATCAACAGCTGAGTGTGAAAGAGGTTTTAGCACCATGAATTTAATAATAACTGATTTAAGAAACGCTTTAAACGTTACACACGTCAGCAACCTCATGTTCATAAAAATAAACGGACCTACTTCAAAGATCTTCAATCCCGAGCTGTACGTACGGAAATGGTTGAGTGACTGAAGGAGAAATGCAGATTTTTTGGCTTGCAGAGAACGTGAAGAAAAGATGCAAGAAGACTTGTTGAAACAAAAACTTGAGATTATTTTAGATGATTTTTTTTTTCAAATCGAAGTTATAATAGATATTGCAGCTAAATAAATGGATATTTCAGACAAAGCCGAATTTCTTTTACTTACATATCTCTGCCTCAAATATGAGCTGACGTTTTTTTCTCCGATGTTGGTTATTTGAGGACACCTCCAAAACGGGCGATACCTTTAATTGCACCGGCACACATTCGGGTGGTCTTTCTAATAAGAAACTTCTGAATAAAGAAAACAGCTCTGACTTTCGATAAATGTGACTATTTCATTTTAAAGTTTAATAACGAAATTTTCTTATATGGTTTTATGTGTACAGCAAATGGGTTTGCAAATATTAAACTTTTAATGCATTCACTTGTACTGTTGTCGTGAAAACTGCGTTAAGCCTTTTTGACGAATTCTGACTATGGTGTCAGAAATAGACAAAACATTGCGACGTCATTTTGATGGGTTTTGGCAACAACACTACAAGTTGTATGTTGCGTTCTGGCAGCGGAAAATTCCCATTTTCACCACTGCCGATAATGTTATGTTCACCTCACATATGAGGAAGAATTAAAAAGACACCACATAATGAGTGTCCTTATTATACAGTCTATAAAGATAAACAGAAAATATGGAATATAAAGGATAAATAACTTTCATTTTCCCTAACTACTTTATAGTTACAAAAATTAATGTATTTAACATAAATTTTACATAATATTTAACAAAATCATGTCTTATTTTTTTGTTTCAAATTTAACGACCACCATGAAAAACTTGGACTATAAGCAGTCATCCGTCCATCCCTAATTTCGGACCATTGGCTTCACGAAGAAGGAGAGCCAGTGCCCTAAGAGTAACACACCACCCATACCTCATCTGGGACTTGAATCTAGGCTCACTTGGACGAATAGTCAGAAGCCAGAGCTTAGACCACTGCACCACCGAGGTGGCAAACCATGTATTTACATGTTTTAAAGAATATTTGAACAAAGACTTATTTTAAATTCTACATATAATGAAATATTTCAATTGATTAGGTGAAATTATATAACTGATTTATCTGTATTTTAAGTGCACACAAGTATATAAATAACATTTTAAACGACTCACAACATTTAAAGTTCCAGTTAGGTTTAAAAAATTAAATGCAAGCAGGAAAAATTGTGACTGAAGAAAATAAATTGCCCTTAAATGGTACAATGCTGAAGCTTTAAATCCTTTAAATGCTTATTTTACATAAATATTAAAGAACACAAACTTTTGCTGAAATTGAAGTCTAATGGGAATGATAAAATGGTGAGTGTCTGACAGTATCTTAACATTTTGTTAGAGCTGTTACCACGAAATTTTCTATATCCCCGTAACATTGAAATTTCTTCTGTATATGTTTGCTTATTTATTATTATTTGTTACTCTAAAGCGGTAGGAAATAAATATTTAATTGCCAAAATAGAATATCGTTGATTAATATTACTTTCCGGTGAAGCCGAGCCAGGCTACCCGGAAGTTTCGGTTGATAATTAGAACAGTCCTAATTGCACTCAAGCCAAAAGAAAAGGGGAAAATTATATATTTTTTTTTTCTGACAGGAACTTTACGAAAATACCCGGATGGGAAGAAAGAGAAAGGAAGACATTCTAGGGTTCTGACACGCACGGAAGGAAAACATAATAGCAAGTCTCGTAGCCGAAGCGGAGAGAATAGCAGGAGCGCAATAAATCCTTTTGGGGGAGTCATCCCTTTTCTCAAGCAACGCTTGAGAGCATCTCTGCATTGTCTGGAGTAGCGACGAAATTCGGGATAAGCCACGTCGCCGGAAATATTTACAAGACGACAATCTTCGCTTCCGAGTAGCTGGGTGCGGTCAATTAGCATAAAGGTGTGTGAACGAGTTGACAGCTGAAAGAAGACATAATTTTTGGGAAAGTGACCCGAACTGAATGGATAACAAGCGAATCACATAGCAGTGAGGGCCAATGACATGACCTGACGCGGTTCGGACTGCCGGGCCGTCACGCCCCTTCAAAGGTGGACACCGGACACGGAAAAAAGAAAATATTAACAGAATGAGGAAGGAAAGGAGACTCGATGAGGAAATGACAGACTCAACACTCGAAGTGGGAATTTCACGCTGAGTAGAAGAGAGGTCTCAGCGTTTTCGGAAGAGAGATGTTTCCAAGACAGAGGATGAGGTAATAAGAGTTAAAAAAGTAGTCATGAAAAAACAAATGATGACCGAGTGCTGATATCTACGACCAGCCGGCAACCCAGCTTCACGATCAGGGCTTCCGAAGGAAAAGAGGGTATGATGACTTTTATCTCTAGCATTTCTGATTCATGCCTCATAGTTTTGCATGTGCTATGCAGGACTAGTTTCCCAAAAGTCTCTCACATAGTGCATTGATAATTTTCCACTGGCACACACCGCCGTGTTCTAAACAAGTAACTTGAAATTTAAAGTCAATAATTTACTATTTAAGTGCATTATACCTGTTTTGAAACAAATCTTTAAAATGTTTAGTTAAAAGCAAGCAAACTCACCGGTACATTGTACCTAGCTTTAAGAGCATCTACTAAAAGGAATAAACAGTTAAATTTAATTCACGTGTCACTCCGTTCATTTCTCCAAATTTAATTAGAGTTCAATCAGTGATATACATATACTTTTCTTATTGTTATTTATGCAACTTTTTATTATAACTTCTTTGCGGCATATGAATAGGCATGGAAACCCCATGCTAATTCATATGAAACACAACGCGATGCATTTGTCGACCCTGGGCTTGGAGACCCTTATTTAGCGAATCAAAATTCATTGTTGACACCACTAGGCGAAATTTTGGGGGTGAATTGTTTTAGATTGAATTTTGACCTTTTAAACTTTTTTCCCCACTACGGCGAATAAGACGTAGTAGTGGTTCGCTGGTACCCGAAAAGGGAGCGATAATAAAACTGGTGCCTTGTGACCAGGATTTTTGGTCGCACCAGGTCAAAAATTTTAGGATAAGTAATCGAGCGTGCAGATAAGCAGAAAGCAACGTTGTTGTTTTTTTTTATTCATCTCTGAGTGACAAGACAGGTTTTAAAGTGAAATTAAGAAGGATTTAAAACAAATAAGAGTTATACTGCTAATTTAGAAAAGAGAATGGATGGATTTTACAGAAAATTCACGAAAATTACTGATATTGAAAAAGACACTAACAGAAGTGTAATATATGAGTAACATTTACGTATCTTTGAAAACCACGGAAGGAAAAATGCTTACAAATCAAAGTAAAGTGTTTATGTATGATTTTATTGTGCATTTAATTGTTCTGATTTTGTAGCTAATAATTCAGGAAAGGGGAATAGGCAGTTTGGGTTAGCAAACTGTGAAAGCTATGATTAAGATACAACAAGCTAATACAAGTATTTAAATGAGTAATTTTGAGTGAGTGAATTAAAAGCAAAGTTTTATTGAAGTGCTATTTTACTCTTTGAAAGTTAAAATGAAATGTTTTATTGAAGCACGATTTTACTGTGTGTGAATGAAAAGGATAGGTTTCATTGACATATGAATATGTTAGCGTAAACGTGTAATTCAGGGAGAAGGGTAGACGAATTTTACTGATGGTTTGAGGAGATTTTCACTATAACAGTTCAAAGAGCTAGTAGTGGGTTCATTACTGGGTGATCTCGATTGACCTACTAAAGTCAATAGCAAGTGCATTATCGGAGTGTGATTTTATGATGCAATTCAGTGTTTATGATTTAAGTATAATGGCGTTTATATGCTTGTGATTTTTGCGAGTAACAATTTTTCCTGTTTGTGCAAAGTGTTGGATTTATATATGTGCATTATATGGGTTCCATGTGTAGATTTTAATAGTGTAATAGGGTGGTAAGGTGTAGTCCTGTGAGAGTAGTTTTTTTTATTTTTTTGGCTAGTGAAATTGAGCTCTTAGGAAGGCTTTAATTTTCTCATTGGAGCTAACCAAGATATTTGGGTGTGGTTTGATTCGCAAAAATTTTTTTTTTCACTCCCATCCTACAAGCTATAGCGAATTGTTCAGGAAAGGCACTTTGGGTAATTAATAATTTACAAATAAGGGTTACAGTGGCGTAGTAGTAAGGTGGTTATGGCCGATGAAGATAATTAAGACCTAGCTCCCGATATTCTCACAGTAGCACAAAGAAACATTCAGGCAATGGCAGGAATGCTTAATTACGTTCCTACGTTTACAGGCACAGATGAGTCCCTAACCGCACCACAATTTTTCGAAACCATAGATAGTATAGTCAAAATCGCAGGGTGGATGGATGCAATCAAAATTTTGACCACAAAGGCAAAGTGTAAGAACTCAGCGAACCATTTCTTGTCCGACGCAGTGGATGTCAGAAGAGAAACTAATTATGAAAGGTTTAAACCAGCTGTTATTCAAAGGTTTGATGCACCAGAGCCTATGACCCTTCGAATGCAAATGTTCACCACCTGTCAACAAACGCCAGGCGAACAAGTCGTCGAATACGTATCACGTCTCAGGGGATTAGCCCACTCATATCTTGAGGCCGTAGATTTGGAAAATGACCAGGTACGAGATCTGGCCGACAAAACCCAAATGTCCCAATTTTTTAATGGTCTTAATGCAAAATTAAGGCGCACTGTACTTTTGTTTTCCCCCTCGCAACTTCCAAGAAGCAATAGAGAAAGCTTTGGCTGAGGAGTCACACGACCTCGTTTCGGATAGGGCGGTTAACGCTTTCGAATTTCCACAGGAATCGAACTCCAGTTCAGGGACCCCAGTGGGGCGAACAGGGAATCTGTCAGATCTAATAGCAGATCTGTGCACGATGATGGCCCGACAACTAGCTGACCACGAAGCACAGGTTAATTTGCTAAAAACAGAAGCGGAACAACTGCGGGGAGGTTAAGAGAAGCAGAAAATTCGCATCGAGCACATGTTGCTCGCATTAGGAACTCTCAGGGGCCCAACCCTCAATCAGGGAGAAGTCAGTCGGATGTAGGAAGGATTTCAGAGTCTGCTTTAAGTGCAATGCCTTCGGGCATTTTCGTTAAATGTCCACTTAATAGAGGGGATACCGCATACAATCAGGGCACCGGCGTTAGTACATGGGATAGGCAGCGCAATCCTTTCGTACCAGGACGCCAGTCCAACTTCCCAAGCGAGCGCACGTCGAACTACTCTCGCTCCGAGCTTACCGGCGGGATGAGGCCGCAGCTGATTACAGTAGACAATCAGGAAATAGGCAAAAGGCGCAAGTACGATTCGAGGAGAATTCAGTAGGACCCAGGTCATACCGCTCAAATAACCCTAACGCCCGGAATTTAAGCTGAGATCGGGTTAAGGCAAGGGGACCGCCCTTGGCAGAAATAGCGATTGGGTCTATAAGGTTACGTTGACGAATTGTTACGTTCAGGAGGAGGGAGCTCTCCCTTTAGTGCAGGTTAAAATCGGAGAAGTCGCGAAGGTCGCACTTATCGACAGTGGCACGGCTATATCGCTCTGCTGCGCATCTGTCATCCAGGAAATTAAAGGGAAAGTCAAAATTCAGCCTCGGGAATCAGCTGCAATACTGAGGGGCATCACAGGCGACATGCTCCCGACATCTCAGTGCTACGACATACCCATCCGCATAGGTGAAGAAACCATCACCCACCCCTATCACATTACCCAGAGAAATTTGCATACCGACTATTCGTTAATTCTGGGCTGGGATCTTTTAAAGACCCACAGGTACATTTTTGACGCAGGTAAAGGAATATTACCTCCGGAAAGGACGGTCAGTGCCTGCGAAAAATAAATTCCAGGAAGTGTAAGGGAAATAGGAAATACAGTTCAAAGGCACGGGTAGGAAATCTAGAAGCTCTGGTACCTGTTGTATCACCACCCTCACTAGAAAGGAAACCGATTATGCCCCCGACGTTACGAAAGTAGGTAGAGCGGTTAGAAAAGAAATTATTCCTCCGTATTCACAGAAAGTTGTTTAAATTCGACGTAAGGGATTTTCAGACAACAAAATTAGCCAAGTGCTTGTGCAGCCTCTAGAAAACTATGCTCAGGGTAACCTACGGGTAGGCCTTTCTGTCAACACACTGGATGAGTCAGGAATCATGCCAGTACTAATAGCAAACCTTTCAAATCAACCTTTTCACATAAATAAGTTGACAAAGCTCGTGATAGTTCAACCGATTATTTCGGTAAACGAAGCACCGAGTATGGAATCGGAAAAGGTACCCCCTTCTCACCACAAAGGATCTCAATTTGGAGGGCGTGAACCCGAATTGGAGAAACCCCTGGTCTCGCTCCTTATGAATTATAAGGATGTTTTTGCTCGCTCCTTGACAGAACTAGGAAAAAGTAACTTACTGTATCACGAGATCAACCTCCCACCGACGTCCCGATCCCAGGGAAATTCTACAGGGTCCCTTCTCACCATTTACGGAAAGCACCACAACAACAACAATTACAGGAATTACTTCAGGCAGGTATTATTACGGAAAGTGCCTCCCCTTATTCGGCACCCCCTGCTTCTCGTCAGAAAGAAGGAATTTACTTTTCGTTTGGTAATTGATTACAGGTATTTGAATGAAGTGGTAATCCCAGATCCATACCCACTGCCCAGAATAGAGGACCTATTGGAAGTGGCGAAGGGCAACAAAGTTTTTACCACCTTGGATCTGAAGAGTGGGTTCCATCAGATGGAGATTGCAGATAGGGATAAATACAAGACAGCATTTTCATCTCCTTGGGGAACATTTCAGTTTGAACGTTTACCCTTTGTGTCCAAAATTTCCCCTAGTAGTTTCCAAAGATTAAGTGACGCGCTGCTCCACGAGTTGTCGGAGCATAATATAATGTGCTTTATTGACGATATCATCATAGCATCGGTAGACAAGGAAACCCATTTGTTAAAATTAGAAGAGGTACTCAAAAGATTAAGGGAACATGACTTGACACTAGCCCCCCAGAAGTGCACTTTCATGTAGCCAGCTGTGAAATATTTGGGCCATATTGTACACGGGGAAACAATTCGACCAGATCCTGCAAATCTATGCAAGGTAAACGATTTCGCCACCCCTAAGACTATCGGAGGACTACGGCGATTTCTTGGGCTGTGCAACTACTATAGAAGGCTCATCCAAAGATTTATGGAATAAAATTATGTATAACAACAACACTGGACAGAGGCAACATTGCAGGAAAACGAAATTACGATTACGGAAGAAATCTTTTATTTCGTTCACTTCCGTTTTTGAAAGGCAAAATGCTGTCCCGATGCGTATTTTTATGCGTTGGTAAAATTCTGCGATGCGTAGTTTTACACGTTTCTCGATGTGCGTTTTTGCGCGTTGAAGGATATTTTACGCGATTATCGATGCATACTTTACAGGCTTCACGACTTGTATTTCTACGTGGCGCGAAAAATTCCCGATTCATATTTTTATGCGTTGGTAAAATTTTGACGCGTACTAGACGCGTAATTACGCATTTTGGCAAACTCTGCAACGAAATCCAAGCACACTTTTTTGCAACGCAAGAAAAAAACTTCAAAATACTAATTAGCGACATGCATGGTCGACGCACGATTAAAAAAAAAAACTCCGATGCCAGGCAATGACACTCACGTTCTGCACCAAACGATTTTCAACAGCTTGTCGCTGCACTGCGAAAGAGTTTCAGGCCAAACTCCACTCACGTCCACCAAAGCGAGCTATGCTCAATGTCCCCAGAATGTTGCATGCTGGGCAGGGAGGGTTTTCACTTAGAATGACTCGCAAGCAAGATGAATGACGGATCGTTAAGTGGCCGCCGTTGCGTTGGGAAGGGGAACAAGCAAAATAAAAATTAATAACTTCCATTAATTTTCCGTAGAAAAATCACGGTTTTCCGTATTCCGTAGTACAAGAGCTTTTTCCGTAGGAACTACGGAGATTCCGTAGTTGTTGGCATCTCTGGGGAAGCCTTCACCCCATCTCGTTTACGTCTCGTAAACTCTCCGCGGCGGAAAAACTGTACCGAACCATTGAGAAAGAACTCCTTGCTGTCGTATCTTCCGTGAAGCATTTTAGGCATTATCTTTTGGGAATAGAATTTTTTTATTATTAGTGACCACCTCTCTTTGACTTATCTTCATAATTTAAAGGATGTTAATTCACGGTTGAATCGTTGGAGAATATCTCTAAGCGAGTTCATCTACAAGATACTCTATGAACGCGGGAAGCAGAACGTCATCGCTGATTGGTTGAGCCGGCAATACGACGCTCTGGTCAAGCGCGCCGAAGTAGGAGCTACGGCGAGGGTTAACACCACGGACCTGTCTACGCTCGAGGAAGAGATAAATTGCATCCGAACTTTGCAACGGGCAGACCCGGAATTAGGCACAATTATTGAGGCGCTGGAGAAACGTCGCATCTCAGAAGCAAGAGGTAGAATGAGGGACAGCTTTTTCTTGAACAAAAATGGACTGCTCTACCATTTTCAAAAGCCGGATCGAAGTAGCTCTTGGGAAGATTTTTGGGAACAATTAGTAGTCCCCACCACCATGAAGCCTGAAATTTTACATATCTGTCACGGAATCCCTTCATAGCCTCACTTCGCTTTTTAAAAAACTTTGGCTACCGTCAGGTCTCGTTATTTCTGGCTAAATATGTATACAGATATTCGGAACTTTGTAGAATCCTGCCTGAAATGCAACGAACGGGCAGGGCACAAGTTACACACAAGGGAAAAATTACAGCGGGCAGCAAACTCCTCATACCCATTCCAAAGAGTAACGCTGGGTATTTCCGGTCCCTTTCCCCATCACCTTAGCGGGAATAGGTACATTTTGGTGATGATAGATGTGTTTACCAGGTATACTATTTTAGTGCCTATACCTGACCAGCATGCCTCAACGATCACCACGGTTTTCATCGACAGTTTGGCCTACCAAAACAGACGCTTACAGATAACGGTAAAAATTTCACTTCGGAATTATTTACTGAACTCTTAAATAGGCTGGGTGTACGGAGATTAAACACGACCTCGTTTAACCCATCCTGTAATGGAATAAACGAACGGTCCCATTTCCTAATCAATAAGTCATTAAGTTCCCTAGTGAATGACAGACAGACAGGGACCTACACCTCTCACTAGTGAGCCTAGCAATGAACGACAGCACACATACGTCCACCAAATTTAGCCCGAACTATTTAATGTTTGGGAGAGAATTCAACGTACCCTCCGACATCTTAATTCCGCCCTATAGGACAACATATTACAGCCACGATGACTACGTCGAATCTTTTCTAGAGAGAATGAGGGATGCCTACAAAATCGCTTATGGGAACCTTCAAGAAGCAGCCGCGAGACAGGAACAATATGCCAATAGATACGCCGTAGAGAAAGATTTGCATATTGGAGATAGGGTTTTCCTTCACATGCCTTTGAAAAAGGGGTTATCCAGAAAATTAGCCCGCACTAACCGTGGAGATTGGGAAATAGTCGCTTTTCCCACCCCAGTTAATGTAAAGTTGAAATCAGTGGGAAGTCCAACAAGGTTTCAAATGGTCCACCGCAACAGAATCTCTAAACAAATTGCCCGTAAGGAGCAATTACGGTCAGATTTACCCCCACCAGAAAGGCATGAGGAAATTATTCCCAAAATGAGTGTAGACACCGAGGGAGACAGCAAAGACACGGAAGATTATGATTTCATACCGTTCTTCGACACCCCTCCCCCTCCCCCATGCCTGCAGCAGCGCCTAACATCTCTGCACCAGGGCCCACGGTCGAAACCCCAGCACAGGAACCAACCACACCGAACGCCGCCATATTGGGTGAAGAGAAAGGCCAGCATTGCGAAACCGGGAAAGTAAAATTTGTCAGGTCCCCGTATGTTCTAAGGTCCCACAGTAATATTCAGGAAATGTCTACAATTCAGCGCGACGAGGAGGGGAAATATTCCGTGCTACACAGAACAGGTACAGGATCAAACACACTCCAAAATAATAGCGGAAAATGAACCGGCCGTACAGCAACAATCGCCTAAGGAATCGGGATTCGTCGACCGAATGTTGCAATCTTTATTTAAGTCAGCCGAATAACCTGGAAGGTACTTCATGGTTCGACCTAGCAGATCGTTACTTATCACAGCGTATACAGGATAATTTGGCAGCCAGCAACAGTAATGAAGCCTTAGTAAATAGCATTAACTCACAGTGGAGGAAGGCCGTAGCGCTCCCACGAGAGAGTTGGGTATAAAAAGCCCGCAGAAAAAGGTTCGATGCAAAATATTTTTTTTTATTATTTATGGGTCGCATTCAAAATCAATAGAAAATTAGGAAAATAGTACGCTCCTAAAATAAGTTTTTTTTTTTATGGGCTAAGTAAGCGAAAAAAAAAAAAAAAACTTTTCTCTCGGGAATTTGGGAGGTTAGTTCCGGAAATTTCAGGATAAGCACTGGGAACTAGGAACGTAAGGAAAATTTTGTCACTGGTTTTACCAAGCAGTAATAATAAATAAAAGTATTTTTAGTCCAGTCCCAACAGCAGCCTCTGCCAAGAGGGAACGAACAAAATATTTTTTTTAGGATTGCAACCCCTCCAAAAGAATTTTTTTTTCTCGTCGAGCATAATTGAGAAAGGCTTATGTCAAAATCCATTAATTTCATACATCGGTTCCAGTATTAACTGTTCATTTTGCACAGGAGTATCCTGAGAATCAAAAACAAATGTTAACTAAATGACCAATTCGTGGAATAAAAATTAAATTTTTTTTGGTACCAGCCCTAAAATTTTACTAGCTATATACCATAAGAGCTACGACAGAACGAAATTTTTTTTAGAGCACATCATCCGGGGCTGGGGGTGGGTTAGATTTGCACCGAGCAAAATTCTTAGCAGTTGGGGTATAAGCGAGACCTCTGTTAAGAAAAAGCCAGTCATTTCAATTTCCTGCTTTCACTGGGTAAGCGACGTGTGCGATTCACCTGTAGCGAGAGATATGTAAATATCCAGCCAAACTGCAATGCAATACGAAAAGCTTCACAGGGAGACTACCAAAATGTAGCAATAAAATTGACTCCAGGTGAATACCCCGCATCGGGAAAGCTGTCTTCCGCAACGATCAACCACAATTCCCCCCCCCCCCCCAAGATCCATAAAAAAAAAGAAAAAGTTAGTCATTTCAATTTCCTGCTTTCACTAGGTAAGCGACGTGTGCGATTCACCTGTAGCGAGAGATATGTAAATATCCAGCCAAACTGCAATGCAATACGAAAAGCTTCACAGGGAGACTGCCAAAATGTAGCAATCAAATTGACTCCAGGTGAATACCCTGCATCGGGAAAGCTGTCTTCCGCAACAATCAACCACAATTTTTTTTTCCCCCAAGATCCATAGGCTTCCATAATTAATCAAGGATCGGAATAATAATGGGAAAATGGGTAAAGACTGAGTCACCGTGCGTAAGCTATCTCACAGTACAAATAAAATAGGCGTAAGCTATCTGATCGAGAGGGCACTGAACAATAGGAATCCTACACGTTACGACGGCTAGCATTACTTACGGAAATTAGAACCAGCAAATTCTAACTTTGCAGCGATCAAATTCAGTTTTGTTCAGATAGGTTAGGCCAACATATGAAAATAGCATTTCGTGGAAATAATTTTAGTAAAAACATCAGTAACACGCCTAATCAAAATATAGCTTTATCCTTAACAGGAGACAATGGGGGTAGCCCTAAACGACAATAAACTAGAAAACCCGTACCTTGTGAAGAAATTTTGCATTTTAATTCCTGCGCAAGTTGTAGAAATTTTTGCTAAGCATTAATGGACAAAATAGAGGCTCAGCCAGCAATTTTGTATAAAAATTCGTACTATTAATCGACAGCAACACGTGCCACAGCAAGTCTAGAGACCGGCGATTTAAGAAACAACGCACAATACGGCGGATAATAGTGAAATTTTTCAGGTCGAAGGACACCAGCGTTTACTAGAAAGAAGGACGAAACGCCCGATTGTTCAGCAGGAGTCAAAGGTCCCCAAACTACTGCAATGAGACCTCCCCCCCCCCCCAAACGAGGGACAAGCCGCATCTACAGAAGAGAGAAGCTGACAGTCAAAATGCCTCGGGTTATGGCCAGGCGAGCGCTCCATGGATGGAAGACAGCGGGCACTGAATAAAATGGCAAAATTTTAGAGTTTTAATCAGGGCTGGTTTTAAGGGCCGGCGAAGAATAAATAAGACGATATTAGTGGACGGGAAATGAACAATAGAAATGAGGACATATTTATGGGCATGAGACGGCGTTGATAAAAAAAAAATTTCTCTCACAAAAACGAGCGAAATAATGAAGCAAAGATTAAGGAAACACGAAAGAATGACTAATTTTAAGTATATATATTTAGTTGACAGAAGATTTACAAGGAAAAGGGGTCGAGTATGTGTATATTTGATTGAAATCAGATTTATAAGGAAAGGAGTAAAGTACGTGTATATTTGGTGACAAGAGATGTACAGAAGAAGGGACAAACGCATTTATATATATTTTATGTTGAAAGGAGGTATACAGGCAGGAGGAATGGTTTCTTTAACTGTTTTTTTTTTTTTTGAAGGACAACTGTTTTTTCTTCCTTTAGAAGGGGAATGTACCTAGGAAAGATGGGAATTATTTTTTTTTTTTTTGTTTACTAGAGGAAGGAAGCCAAGTTAACTTTTAATTAGAATATGCGCATGTAACTCACGTAGCTCATAAGAAATATTATTTAACGCAGTGTGGTAAATTTTGTACTTACAAGGTAAAATTGTATGTTATCTTAATTGGTGTGCACTATGAGCAGAGACTCTGGAAATGGTCCAGTGTAATGTATACGTATGTGAGGTATGAGGAAGATATGTGTCTTGATTTGGCATCACTCCCCTTTTCAGGATACACCAAGAAAATTGCTCTGCATTCAGCACCCCTAGCATCAACACGATAGATAGCAGTGCGTGCACACACACACACACACACACAAAAAACTTTTCAACTGCCCACCATGATGAACTTTATTTTCATTTTTCTGGCGCCAGTCATCGCTTGGGGCCATGCAGCAGATTTCAAGCAATGCAAATTTCGTAGGGACAAATATCAGTGCACAAACACAACTAGAGAGGATGCTGAATTTGGGTGTGCCACCAAATTTATGCCATGCTCACAGTTGCGTGGGTGTATCAAGGTGTGGAAGACATTCATTGCGCACGATAACCAGCTGATTGAACCCAGGCCTTTTCATTTTCAACAGAAGGACAACGCACGAGGAGTCCGCTCTCTCATCGAATGCAAGAGGGCAGGTCTACCCTGCAGCTGTTCAGAGGCCTCCCCTTGCTCGGGCACTACTGACTACTGCAAACTGGCAGGTTGTATGAACACTACTGAAACGACTTGTTACGGTCGCCTGGTACCTGCAGTTACTACTTTGGTCAATGCAGCGGAAGGACTAAAAATCGAAAACCCAGCGTTGATCTCATACCAACTTTGCGTGGTGAGCCGACACCGGGCAACCGCACATAGCCGCTGCCATCAGAGGCACTTACTGACTGACGAGGAGGCTGTGTTCCAGCACATTGATGCGAGACTTACCTACAATGATCCAATAGTAACCCTCTCGCATCCAGGCATGTTAGTCGCCAGGATCAGAGGGATAGAGACAGTGATCACTTTAAAAGACACGCTATTTCAAGCGACCCTACCGCCCGAAATGCTAGAGTGGTCCGCGGAAATGCATCTTATCTTTGTGACAACCGACGGACAGACGCTGAGAGGAACAGTGCAAATAGTAGGATGGATAACCTGCAGTCCCCTGCAATGCATTTTATGCTGGGACCCACTGCGGCAGTAGTCACATACGTGGTTATCCTGCTCCTAATTCTAGTCACGGCTGTTACCTTTTTGTACGCAAAAACTGTCATTTTATGCATCTGGAAAACTCTCTACAGCATCGCATATATTATGTGGAAGACATGCCGTTTCTTTAGAGGTTCTACTTTGGTCGCTGTCAAAACGGGTGCATTGGCCGGTAACGCAATGCGAAACTGAGCCCAAGTGACGCAACAGTACCTCGAGAGACACATGGTGCGCCCCATAGCACAAGCCCCACTGCACGAACTTGCCTTGCTAACATTACTTTTGCTAATGATGGACGGAGCATCCGCGGAGTGCAATGCACACTCCATAATTACCTCCAAAGTGAAGTCATGCTCGGACTCCGACGTAGACGCAATGTGCCGTCTCTCCACTAGTGTCCAGATTACACTCATGAATCTAGAGCACCAACAGTGTCTCTGGTTCACAGATGAAAGCAACCAAAATAATCTGTTTTCTTTAAAAATCACTTTTCAACAGGTGAAGTGCGAGTGGCAGATCGCCAGGGAATATTTTACCCATGTCACATGCATGCGCTATCTCAGCCAGATCATGTGCACAAATAACCCAATCTGTAATTGGGGAAAAGGATGTGTGCGGGGAACGAGTTCAGAGGCTCTAACCAAGCAATCCTCAGACTGGCCCGGAATAATGGCATGTCACCCATCTGACAGTGGAAGCAACAGCTGTTGGATAATAGACAGCCAACACAGCATATACTACAGAATATGGCTGGAGGCAGACTTCCTAAGGGCATATGATGTAAAACAAATCGTAGCCATGCAGTGTAGCTACGAGCTTCTCACAGAGCAGCAGGAAAATGAAACCACAGAAGCAATCACAGTGAAAAACCAAGCCACCACCTCTACGGGCATCAGAGTACGCGTAGCAGGAGCGCTAAACCAGCCCATGCTGATTTTGCAAACTCACCCAATCTCACAAGTCGGCAGCCCCCAAGAAAACTACCTCAAAAGGGTTAGTTTGCCCTCCAGGCCCGAAAGAGGTAATATAGGTGATATACAAGCGAACGACTCCATGTCAAAAAGCTTCATCTTCGACGAAAATATGTTCTCGTGCACGTTCTACGAAGACAACATGCGATGCCAACGGCAGCAGTCCCTACCTTCTCAACATGATAGAAACGAAAAGAAATGCACTACCCTTTACCTCGTCTTGGCACCACTTCAAAGTTGATAAAGAGGGTAAACTAAGTTCAGAGCTACTACACTCTGCACCCCTGGTAATAAACTTGGGGTTCAACAATTTCAAGTAAAGCATAGAAACTCGAACTGTTTGTACGAAATTTACAGACGCGGAGATACAAACCTCCGGATGCTTTTCATGTGAACCTCTTGCAGCAATTCAGTTTGAAGCATTTTCATCCTGCGCAGCGGGAATGGTAGATGTGCACTTTGATTCGCTAATCATACATACCCGGTCCGTAAAACTTCGCACGGAGAAGACTACCGTAGTGATCAAGTTTAAATCGGATGCTTGCTGCACAAGTGATAAATTGTGTTTAAAAGCATGCACTGTGAACACTTGCAAGAAACTAGAATTTTGCTTAGATCAACCCTCCATGAACTTAGTGCACCCAAACTACTCATATGCAAATTGGCAGAACTCAGCTATCGTACCCGGATGGAATTTCGGTAGCTGGACGAACGGACTGACAATATCCGCCACCGGATTATTCAAGGTGTTCACCGCGGGCATGTCCTCCTTGATTCTCCTATTGTTTGTGATTTCAACCCTCCTGACTTGCTGCCAGCGCTAGACGAATGAGAGCACATGGAGTGAAGAGACCTGTTCTTCCCTCCACAATAGGTCCTCCTCCCCGTCTCCAGCAGAGAGGAGGAACTTCAAAACGAAACTCTTCCAACGGCGCAAGGCTGAGCACTACGCCTGAAAATTGATATTTGAGTTATTTATTTGGGTGTCGCCAATTGTAAGCAGGCGAACGAAGATGAGCACTTATTCTACTGTTTTGTGTATCATCATCATCATCATTGTCAACCATTATCAATCCACTGCTGGACGAAGGTCTCCCCAAGTTTCCTCCACAACGGTCTGTCTTGTGCCAGTCTCCTCCATGTCACCCCTGCATACTTTCGAATTTCATCCACCCATCTCCCATGTGGTCTTCTTCTGGGTCTTTTCCTGTCCCTTGGAATCCAATCTAAAATTTCGGCTGTCCATCGATGATCTGTCCTTCTGGCAGTATGTCCAGCCCATTGCCATTTCAGGGATTTAACTCTGATCATGATGTCTTCCACTCTTGTCATTTTTCGGATCCACGAGTTCCTCTTCTTATCTCTCCTGGTTACACGAAGCATGCACCTCTCCATGCTTCTTTGAGTTGTCTGCAGTCTTTGTATATCTCTTTTAGTTAAGGTCCACGTCTCTGCACCATACGTAAGCACTGGAAGGATGCATTGATCAAACACTTTTCTTTTAAGACATAATGGCATATTGCTCTTGAAAATTATGCTGTTTCTTCCAAAAGCTCTCCAGGCAAGTTTTGTACGCCGATTAATTTCTTCATCAATGTGACCCTCACTTGATATCTGCTGTCCAAGATAAACGTACGTGTCTGTTATCTCCAGCTTTTCTCCATCAATCAATAAATCTTCATTTCTTGTAAAAGCATTGAACATCACTTTTGTCTTCTGAAAGTTCATTTTTAATCCCACTTCTTTACTCTTGTCAGCAAGTTCCTGGATCATACTCTGCAGCTCTGATGGGGTAGTTGCAAAAATGACTACGTCATCAGCAAAACGAAGGTGGGTTAGATAATCTCCATTAATCTTTATCCCTTTGTTTTCCCAGCTCAGCGACTGAAAAACACCCTCCAATGTGGCATTAAAGAGCTTCGGAGATATGGTGTCACCTTGTCTCACTCCCTTTCCAATTTTTATGTGTGTTGTATTTTCAAACAGCCTAATCTTTGCACTTGCATTTTCATAGATGTTATTAATAATATTAATGTATGCATCTTCAATACCGCAGGTTTTCAGAGCCATTGTAACTGCTGATGGTTTCACCGAATCAAAGGCTTTTTCATAATCGATAAAAGCCATGCACAATGGAAGTTCATATTCCTCGCTTCTTTCAATTAGTTCTCTCAGTACGTGGATATGATCTATTGTGCTGTAGCCACTCCTGAATCCAGCTTGTTCTCTCGGTTGAGCCATGTCCAGTGTTACCTTCAAGCGGTGTGAAAGAACTTTAGTGAAGATTTTATAAACTACTTATAGGAGGCTGATAGGTCTGTAGTTTCCGAGATCCTCAATGTCACCTTTCTTATGTAGCAGGATCATTGTAGCGGTGTTCCAATCCTCAGGAATCTTTCCTTCATTAAGGCATCGAGTGAAAATTTGGGCGAGTACTGTTTCAATTTCTCCACTTGCTTCTTGTATGATGTCTACAGTAATTCCATCTTCTCCTGGAGCTTTTCCCTTCTTCATGTTCTTGATTGCATGTGCAACTTCTGCTGGAAGGACTGGAGGAACTCTGGTACTGGTATCTTTCATGATGTCTGGAGTGCATGTATCATCCCTTTCATATAATTTGGAGTAGAAATCTTTCACTCCTTGTCAAAATTTCGCCTCTATTTCTTGTTACAGAACCATCTTCTTTTCTCAGTGCCATAATCTGTTTTCTTCCCTTACTGAGATGTCCCTTTGCTATCTTTAGGCTTTGGTTGTTTTCAATTGCTTTCCTCACTAGTTCACAGTTGAATTTTCTTACGTCTTCAGTGATACTTTTTCTTACTGTCTTGCATAGCTCTATATATTCCACTTTGAAAGTCACATCATCTTTAGTTGTCCTCATCTCTCTTCTTTTTTGCATCAACATTTTCGTTTTTCCTGATAATTTGTTTACATGCAACTTGTTCTTAGACCCAGCTAATTTTGTTGCTGTTTCCATAAGAGCTTTGGTTACTTTTCTGTTAACTTCAGAGATGTCCACTTCTTCCGATGTTAGGCCTTCTAAAGCAGAGAACCTGTTCTTCAGTTCCAACTTGAAGGTATTATGGTGTTTTTTAAGGTTGGTTATGTCAATAGATTTTGTTTGTCTTATGAGCTTGCCACGTTCAAGTTTGGTGTTGAGGTGCATCTTACATCTCACCAATCTATGGTCACTACCTGTGTTGAACTTGTTTAGCACACTGCAGTCTTCTATGACGAATTTTTTGTTACACATAATAAAATCAATTTCACTTGTCGTCCCATTTGGATGTCTCCATGTCCATTTCCTGTGTGGCTTTTTCTTGAAGAAGGAGTTCAAGATGAAAAACCCTTCTGCCTCTGCAAACTCAACGAGAGTATTTCCACGCTGGTTTCTGTTGCCGTGACCGAATTTACCTACTGAAGTTTCATTCTGTTGCCGTTGCCCTATTTTTGCATTGAAATCTCCCATAATTATTTTCAAGTGCTGCTTACCTTTATTATTTAGATGACAAATTTCCTCATAAAATTCTTCAATTTCTTCTTCAGGATGACTTGTGGTGGGTGCATAAGTTTGAATAATCTGAGCCTGGTATCTTTTCGAGAGTTGGATAACGAGTCGTGCAGCTCTGTCAGAGGAACTTTCAACTTCTACAACTTTATCCTTCAGTTTCTTGTTTATTATAAATCCAACACCACTAGTTCTGCCAGTATCTGTCCCATGATAGTAGAAGAGATGTCCACTTTTCAGTTCGATGAGATCTTCTCCTTTTCTCCTTACCTCACTTAGCCCCACGATGTCCCACTTGATCCTTTGTAGTTCCTCTTCCAATTCAAGAAGCCTTGAATCAGAAGATAGGGAGCGTCCGTTGTACGTAGCCAAGGTCAGCATCAGATGGCAGCCTAGTCCGGTCCTCCGGGGATTCTTAGCACCCTCTGCCTTCATGTCGCACTGGCCGCTGCCTTGGCCAGGTACATTCCAGCTGCCGGAGACTGAGGGCCAAGATTTAAGTTGTGGAATCATTTTGGAGGGGTTTGGCCATAATTGTGTATATATATATATATATATATATATATATATATATATATATTTCTCATTTTTAGATTTTATACAGGGTGAAGGTTGATTCAAATATTATACGAATAAGTAAATATTATTAAGTATCAATAACCAATGCTATTATATGAATAAGTAACATGCTGTATATTAGTCCCTCAAAAATTTTTTTTAGATATTTTGACTCTCACCCCCTAAAAAGTTTTGTTTGGTGCACTTAAGATCTCCTGTAAAATTTCAGCTTAAAAAAAATATATATTTAGAGGTTCCTCAAGGTCGCCAAAAAGTTTAAAAAATAGTTTTAATTCGATAATTTTTTAGTTACTTACAAAATTATTTTTTAAATATATTTATTTAAAATGTTACATGCTTTTAATATGTCGTTTCTAAAAAAATGTACTCTATTGGTAATATTTGGTGTAGAAAATATAAGAAAAATTAAGAAAATGATAAAAAACGAACTTTATTCAACATTGCAAAATGCAATGTAAAAAGAATGTTTTACAGCAAAATTCACCTGTCAAGTTTAACAAGATAATAAAGAGGAAAATATTGCCTAACATTCTATAAATTACATAATTAATAATTTTTACATATCTTGAAGATCTTTACGGTTGCACTTCGCAAAGTTCTTTCTATGCATTTCAACTACCTGCAATAAATACTGTTTTTGTTCTTAATCTTTTGTTGCATCATTAAAACTTTCAATTAATGCTATGCCTTGCTCGGCACAGTCATGAACACATGGCAAATGTTTAACAATTTCTTCAGCTTCTTTAAAAGATTGTGTTTCTGGCCATTTCTCAACAGGTACACTAAGGAAGCTGCCGTCTATTTGTGCGGTGTGAAAGAAGCTGCGAGAGATATTTAAGTCATCAAATTTTAAAGGAAGTTTCTTTAATAGGTGCAAATTCTTTTTTTCACTGATTTTACTAACATATATTTCTCCTTGGCACTAAGAAGTATTGAAAACAAACAAAGAGTGGCAAGCTCTTCACTTAAATACCAGGAGTGACGTAAAATCATCTTTAATCCTGTTTTGCGTAGTTTTATATCATCATATTCATGCAATCTTTGTATCAGTAAAATGTTGTTCACTGGTGCACCTACAATAGACTGACATGTGTACCATGATTGAATGTATACGCATACAACAAACTGATTGAACCTTTGAATGCCTTGAAATTGTTGAAGTGTCAATTGTACGATATTCATTTCCATCAAACAGTAGTTCAATTTTTAATGAATAAATGGCTTTTGCCATCCGCCTAGCTCTACGGAGAGCACCTGGTTTCCGAATAATATTGTTCGCATCTATTCCAATCATAAGAGTGGAAAGATTTAATAGTTCTCTGTAATCATCTCTAGGAAAGTGTTTTTTTTTTTTTTTTTTTTTTTTTTATTGGAGGTTTAACGACCACCGTGAGCAACTCAATGGGCTATAAGCAGTCGCCCGTCCCTAATTTAGAGTCACTGGTTCCAGGGAAGGGAGAGAGCCAGTGCCGTAAGACAAACACAACATCCATGCCTCACCGGGATTCGAACCCGGACCCCGTTCGGACGAATGATCAGAGGCCATCGCTTAGCCCACTGCGCCACCGGGGCGGCCTAGGAAAGTGTTTAGCAGCTGTCTGAAGTTTATTAGTAATAAAAAAAAATTTCAAAGTGTCTGATGCTGCTATCAATGGCGTTGTTTGACATTTTGGGTTGCGGTGGTTAAGTTCAATTCATTTTTCTCGAAATCTTTTAAACATAATAATTTCGGGTCCACTCGACGGTCCAAGACATACATGAAATATATCTGAAAGTAACACTTCAAACACGTGGTGTCTACTGGCTAAATACAGAAGGCTTCTTCCTATTTTATTTTCAAGAAGAACACATGTTCCTTTGAACTTTCCAGTATTTGAGGATGTTGTGTCGAAGCACATACCAATAACCTGAGAATCACATTTCCATGACTGTAAAAGTTCAAAAACCGCATTAGCTGCTGCTTCCTTTGTACCAGATAACAGCTTAGGAATTCCAAGAAGTTTTGTAATACTATCTTTTAGAGAGGAAACTAACACTGGTAAACGGTCTACCTTTCTTGTTTCATTTAATGATAAATCAAGTAATAACTTTCCATCCCAATGAACTACTGATTTTGAGGCATTAAACTCCATTTTTATCTGTTGCGCAGTTTCACTACGTAAGCGTTGACGTTCACTATGAACAGTACTTATTGAAATAATTACAGATTTTAAAGTTTCATTACTCTTTGAACAGTCTACTTCACCATCACCACCAGCCATGTTTAAGACAGATGCAAGTAATATTGTTGACTTTCTTATACTTATATTATTTCTATCAAAAGCAGCAGCAACTTTTGGTGTTATGACAGACATTCGACTTCGTTCATCTTTACCTGTATGCTTCTCACGCAATAATTTTTTTGTGTGGTGTAATTTCTGCAGAATATTCATCATCAGAGTCTTAAGAGTTTTCACTTTCAGTCTCATCCATTGTTGACGTAGAAGATGCAGTTGATAAAGCAAAGGAATTCTGAGATGAAGCAGCTTCTTTTAATAAATCTGCAAATTTTTTCTGTCATTCAGCTGATCTTTTCTCAAGTGTACAAAGCTTTTTGTCCAGATATCCAATACAACCTGTCCTAAATTGTCTTTGTAACCTGAGAAACTGACGATTTTCATTTTTAATACGCTGTTCCGAATTAGCGTGACTTATGTCAAATAACATATCCAGACTTTCACTATACATTATTTGATTCTCTTGGTCTTTTGCATTATTCCTTTTTCGATTTCTCATTAAGCCTACTTGTTTGCCATATAAATCTTTAATCTTTTTAAAGATATGCTGCTTATGTCTTATTGGCAACCTTGATTTTTCCCAAAATGGTACAATGTTATTGTTTACAAGAACAGCACTATCACTGATCCAAAACTTCTTAGTACGGTGAAAGTACATAAAATTGGTCATAACATCTCTTCCAGATGGCAGACGTGAACCTGTTATTGATTCAGTAGGATAACCAATAAGACATACATAATTACTACTCCTAGTTTGTTTTGCCATTATATTAAAAAGAAACACTAAAACAAATTTCTCTTCTGGTTGGTTGGTTGGTAGATTTTAATGGCGCAAGGGCCATGGTTGACCAAAGAGCGCCAAACAAAAGACATCAAAACAAAACATAATCAATAAAAAACGTACATAAGGTTAAAAACAGGCTGATGTGGTAAAAATGAAATATGAGAGTGAACAAGTTAAAATCTAGAAGAGTTTAAAAAAACCAATTTCTTGTAAAAACGAAAACACTGCTCTCATGTCGCAGGCTTTGCCAATAATAGTTTGCAGCGTAGCTGCTCCTTCGTCCAACAAATGAGAGTGAAAACGACGAAAACGATGATCACAAAACCGAACACAAGTACACAAAACATGAAGGACAGTGAGACGACAGTTGCATGCCTCACACACCCTCGCCACACAGCAAAAAACGGTGAGTAAAACGACAGTGCCCAATGCGGAGACGTGCGAGAACAACTTCTTCACGACGGTTCTTCCGCAAACTAGACTTCCAAAGTCCGATCTGTGGTTTGATAGAATGCAGCTTATTGCTGCCCTGCTGAGACCACAGGGACTGCCACTCGTCCAGGAGAAATGTCCGGATCAAAGGTCGAAAATCGCGGAAAGACGTGGCAGCCGAGCTGGCGACATGGAGGAAACAGACCTGGCAAAGAGATCAGCCAGCTCGTTACCCCGGATCTCAACATGGCCAGGAACCCAACAGAATCGTACCAGGAAGCCATCACCCTCCAAAGTTCCAAGACGACGACGGACATCACGGATGACAGGCGAGTCCGTGTCCTCCGGGGAAGATAAAACCTGAATGACTGACTGGGAATCGGAGCAAACCATAGCGCGATGATGTGATCGAGACTGTATGTGGCACAAAGCGAGGTGTACCGCACGCATCTCTGCCGAAAAGACGGTGGATTCAGGTGGAAGCCTCTCAGCATGTGAGGCATCGCCACACACAAAAGCAGATCCAACGACATCCCCGGATTTCGAGCCATCGGTGAACACAGGCACGAAATCCGGGTAGACAGACAGTTTTTCAGCAAAGAGCTGCTGGTACACCAGAGCAGGAGTGGACGACTTTGGCCACATACAAAGAGATAGGTCAGTAGTTGCTTGAACGGGCTGCCAAGGAGGATGGTTGAAAAAGGTGGTCAAACCAATCCTGGACAAGTTTAGACCAGCATCGCGCACTATGGCAGACATCCGAATCCCGAACGTCGGAACACAGGAGGGGCGGTTGGAAAACAAGCGGACACAGTCCGGTTGGAAGATGGAACCATGCAGTGGATGAGCAGGAAGAGACTTCAGTTTGGTATAAAACCGAAGAGACAGCTGCTTACGACGGATGCATAACGGCGGCTCATGAGCCTCCGCATACAGGTTATGTACGGGAGAGGTACGGAAAGCACCAGTACATAGCCGCAATGCCTGGTGATGGACGGGGTCCAAAGGCCTTAAAAACTGATGGACATGCTGAACCATACGTAATGCATCCAAAGTCTAACTTCGACCGAATGAGAGAGTGGTAAATTCGAAGCATTGAGTACCTGTCAGCCCCCAAGATGTTCGAGAGAGGACCATCAGGATATTCAATGACTTCGTGCACTTCACCTTCAAAGACTGAATGTGAGGCCGGAAGGTGAGCGCTCGGTCAAAAGTTAGCCCAAGAAACCTGGCTTCTGACACCACAGGGATGGTAGAACACCCCAGACGGAGGCTGGGCCCTGGGTGAAGACCCCGTTTGCGGCAAAAATGCATGCAAACGGTCTTCTGCGTCGAGAAGCCAAATCCATTTTGGGAAGCCCAGTGAGAGATCTTGGTAATGGCAGACTGGAGCTGTCTCTCGATGGTGCGCATGTTAACAGAGGCGCAAGAGATCTGCAGATCATCCACGTACATGGTTCCACTAACCGTCGGAGGAAGCAGTTGGAAAATATGGTTGACACGAAGGATGAACAATGTAACGGAAAGAACGGAGCCCTGAGGAACAGCCTGTTCTTGTGGGTACATCGCAGAGAGGGTCGACCCGACGCGCACACGGAAACTCCGATCCTGGAGAAATCCGGCGATGAAAGATGGTAAGTTTCCCCGCAATCCGCACTCGTGCAGATCACGGAGAATGCCTTATCTCCAGGTGCGGTCATACGCTTTCTCCATGTCAAAGAACACGGAGACCACGTGCTGACGCCAGACAAACGCTTCCCTGACAGATGTCTCAAGGCGAAGATGATGATCGGTGGTGGATCGATATTTGCGAAATCCACTCTGATGAGGCGAAAAAATGTGATGAAACTCCAAATAAAAAATAAGACGGAGATTAATGATGCGCTCGAGTAATTTGCAAAGGCAGCTCGTCATAGCAATTGGCCGGTAGTTCAACGGGTTGGCGGGATCTTTACCAGGTTTGGGAACAGGAACGACAATGGCTGTGCGCCAAGACTCGGGAAAGGCATTCTCTTGCCAAATCCTGTTAAACAGGATTAGCAGACATTCAAGGGATGACGGAGAAAGGTGCTTCAGCATTTCGTAATGGATGTTATCTGGTCCGACAGATGTCCGGCCGGACCGATTCAGAGCGGTCTTCAGCTCCACAGCAGTCAGCGGGCTGTTATAATCTGCGGAAGAAAACGGTCCAAAAGAAATCTTGGACCGTTCAAGCCGCGGCTGTAACTGCCGGACCGAAGCAGGGTAATTGCTGCTGCTGGACACCGAAGAAAAAGCCGTGCCCAGACAGTCAGCAACCGTTCCTCCAGCACTCTCAAGAATGGAGATTTCCCCAGATGGGTACTGTCCCCAAATCTTACGGATCCTGTCCCAAACGGATACATATTGTATCCAGGACTCCCGTTGACTATGCCTACGAACCAATCACGCTTAGGACTTGGCTTTCTTGAAAGCAAGTAGGTTCGCGTCGGTTTGGTACTGACGAAACCTACCCCAAGCCCGATGTTGGGCCTGACGAGCTGCCATGCAAGTGGAATTCCATCAAGGTTTTGGGCAACGTGGAAGTTAAGTCGACGTCCTGGTAGGTTCTGCCGCTTGCACAATACAATGTTACCGCCGCAACAGCGTCATTGACCGTTCCTGAGGTCACCATAGCTGGAGTAATAATTGCTGAAGCCGTGAATGCGTCCCACTTGGCTCGATCAATATTCCATCTAGCAGGGCGAGTAAGGTAACGGTACCCGCCACTCGCTAGACGGAGAAATATGAGAAAGTGATCGCTGCCAAGGGGATCACCAGACACGCTCCAGGACCAGGCAGGATATAATGATGGTGAACTCAGAGACAAATCAATGGCTGAGTACGAGCGGGTGGGTTCGTGGAAATAGGTGACTGCCCCGGTGTTGTGGAGACAGAGGGACGTATTGGAGAGAAGGAACTCAACAACACGGCCCCTGGAGTCTCTAGTGGTAGAACCCCACAACGGACTGTGTGCATTGAAATCTCCAAAGATGAAGAAAGGAGGCGGCAGCTGGTCAACTAAATCTTCCAGATCCGAAAGGCTTACACAAGCTTCATCTGGTGGTATGTAGATGGAACACACCGTGAACAGAGTGTTCACAGATAGTCTCACTGCCACTGCCTGCAAAGTCGTCCGAAGGGCAACTGCAGTGACAGGAACACCATGAGGAACAACAACGGCCACTCCTCTGCAGGCGATAACGCCGTCCAGGTGATCTTTGCGGAAAAGGGAATGTCTCCGCAGCGAAGGAGTGTCCGTCGTGCAAAGCTTTGTCACCTGAAGACATACGCACACAGGTGTGTGCAAGACAGTAAGCCCTTTAAATCATCAATTCGTGAACGCAGACCTCTGCAATTCCACTGAATGAGCGTGGCCATAATGACAAAAATGAAAGGAAAGAATGAAGACAGACGACTAGAAAGTCTCCATGTCGTCCGTCACCTCCAATCCATCAGCAGTGTCTGGAGGTAACACAGGGCTGTGTTTACCCCCTGTGTTAAGAGGTGGTTTTTGCCTGCTCTGTTTCGGGGAGGATGAGCCAGGTTTCACCTTTTCCGGCTTCTTTGCAGTGCCCTGGACCTAGGTCCCTGTGATGGCAGTTTAGGGTGAAGCAGAGGGCAAAGAGGAGTGTTGGCATCTGGAGACACTACAACCCGGCCCCCAAATACCTCAGCCTCCAGCATCCTCATTTCCACCTGTACGGGTCACAGCACACGGCAAACATGCAGGTAGGTCTAAGCTAACCAGCTCCGGAAAAACAGAAAATTTAACATAAAAGAGAAAAGACAGGGAAGGGAACGAGGAACAAAACCCGGAGCTGGCACCTCATCACAACCTCAGCAGCCTATAACTGAGGCGGGTACATGTCAATAAATGAACTAAAGACGAAAAAAGCAAAATGATAAGAGAAAATCTGCTTGGGCCATGGGGACGCCATCCCCCATCAGCTGGATGAACAGCTGTCCCTTCGGTTATGTAATCGTGAAAGCCGCAGAGGCAAGAGAAACCGTCACAAGGTTAATTCGGGCCGTGGGGGCGCCGCTCCCCAAATAACTGGAAAACCAGTTATCCCCGTGCGGGGTTTCTCTTCTGGACAAAACAGCAAAAAGGCAACGCATACAATACAAATATCTCAACAAACAGCAAAAGGCAACACATACAATAGAACAAACAACAACACATGTGCAATAAGTGATGTTAGTGGTTACGGTTAAAGTTTAAAGCTACAGTTAAGGAGCAATAAGTGATGCTAGTGGTTACAGTTAAGGTTTAGAAATCATATATAGATATATAATAATTGCACTATAGAAGCAAGCACAGCTTTTAATTATGTTTTTATATTTAATTATGCTTTTTATTTTATTTTTTGTTATATAGATACTAAAAATTTATTAATAATGAAAATAAAATATATAATTGATCATCACTTGTGCTTTTGATTAAAATTCCCGATTTTCACATAAATCAGTGTAGCTTGTGTGACCTCTTAATCTTTTCAAAATGAGCTCTAACTTCATATATTTTAATAATAGGAGTAGAAGAAACTTTTTAGAGGGTGAGACCCAACTTTTTTAAGAAAATTTTTTTTTACATTGAATTTTGGGACACCCTACATATGTATTCTGTATGTCACATTTTGCCCATACCAAAGGCGGACGCTAGAGGAAAATGCACAACTTTTTTTTTTTTTTTTATAGGACTAGTATTCCCTTAATATTCTTCGAATACAATTTTTTTTAAAAGGAGGGAGATAATGTTACCACAGAATTTTCTATATCCCCGTAACATTTAAATTTCTTCCGTATATTTTTGCTTATTTATTATTTTTTTTTACTCTTAAGCGGTAGGAAATAAATATTTAATTGCCAAAATAGAATATCGTTGATTAATATTACTTTCCGGTGAAGCCGAGCCAGGCCACCCGGAAGTTTCGGTTGATAATTAGAACAGTCCTAAAAGGCACTCAGGCCAAAAGAAAAGGGGAAAATGATATTTTTTTCTCACAGGAACTTCACGAAAATACCCAGATGGGGAAAAAGAGAAAGGAAGACATTCTAGGGTTCTAGGTTCTCGCACGCACGGAAGGAAGGCATAATAGCAAGTGTTTTTTTTTTGTTTTTATTGGAGGTTTAACGACCACCGTGAGCAACTCAATGGGCTATAAGCAGTCGCCCGTCCCTAATTTAGGGTCACTGGTTCCAGGGAAGGGAGAGAGCCAGTGCCGTAAGACAAACACAACATCCATGCCTCACCGGGATTCGAACCCGGACCCCTTACGGACGAATGATCAGAGGCCAGCGCCTAAGACCACTGCGCCTAATAGCAAGTGTCTCGTAGCCGAAGCGGAGAGAATAAGCAGGAGCACAATAAATCCTTTTGGCGGGAGTCACCCCTTTTCTCAAGCAATGCTTGCGAGCATCTCTGCATTGTCTGGGGTAGCGACGAAATTCGGGATAAGTCACGTCGCCGGAAATACCTACGTGACAATCTTCGCCTCCGAGTAGCTCGGTGCGGTCAATTAGCATAAAGACATATTTTTTGGGAAAGTGATCCGAACTGAATGGATAGCAAGCGAATTACATAGCAGGGCTATCTGTGAGGGCCAATGACATGACCCGACGCGGTTCGGACGGCCGGGCCGTCACGCCCCCTCAAAGGTGAACACCGGACACGGAAAAAAGAAAATATTAACAGAATGAGGAAGTAAAGGAGACTCTACGAGACAATGACAGACTCAACACTCGAAGTGGGAATTTCATGCTGAGTAGAAGAGAGGTCTCAGCGTTTTCGGAAGAGACTTTTCCAAGACAGAGGATGAGGTAGTAAGAGTTAAAAAAGTAGTCATGAAAAAACAAATGATGACCGAGTGCTGATATCTACGACCAGCCAGCAACCCAGCTTCACGATCAGGGCTTCCGAAGGAAAAGAGAGTATGATGACTTTTATCTCTAGCATTTCTGATTCATGCCTCATAGTTTTGCATGTGCTATGCAGGACTAGTTTCCCGAAAGTCTCTCACATAGTGCATTGATAATTTTCCACTGGCACACACCGCCGTGTTCTAAACAAGTAACTTGAAATTTAAAGTCAATAATTTACTATTTAAGTGCATTATACCTGTTTTGAAACAAATCTTTAAAATGTTTAGTTAAAAGCAAGCAAACTCACCAGTACATTGTACCTAGCTTTAAGAGCATCTACTAAAAGGAATAAACAGTTAAGTTTAATTCACGTGTCACTCCGTTCATTTCTCCAAATTTAATTAGAGTTCAATCAGTGATATACAGATACTTTTCTTATTGTTATTTATGCAACTTTTTATTATAACTTCTTTGCGGCATATGAATAGGCATGGAAACCCCATGCTAATTCATATGAAACAACGCGATGCATTTGTCGATCCTGGGCTTGGAGACCCTTATTTAGGAAATCAAAATTCATTGTTGACACCACTAGGCGAAATTTTGGGGGTGAATTGTTTTAGATTGAATTTTGACCTTTTAAACTTTTTTTCCCACTACGGCGAATAAGACGTAGTAGGGGTTCACTGGTACCCGAAAAGGGAGCGATAATAGAGCGGTTCTATCAAATCGATCTAACAATTTGTATTTTTTATTGGAATTTACTTAGAATCTTTAAAGACAAAGCAAATTAAAACAGCTATTAAAAAAGAGAGAGAGAACAGAAATCGTGACAGCATTTCTTCGTTTGAGGAAAAACCTGTGCCAGAACCATCCCAACAATTTCTAGCAATCAGGAAAAATACTGCTGACATTTAAAAATCAAAATTGTAATTATTTTAGCTAAAATTAGTTCTTGCACTTGGCAATCAGAACATCAAATCTATGCTATTTGCTTCTAAATAATGCAGCATGGGATATTTAGACATTGTGCTGTTAAATTTCATAACCAATAAGCTGGCACACAGCGATCCTAATGCCATAACGGCAAAAAAATTAAACCCCGGGATAAAAAAATAATGGAAGCTAACAGTTAATACGGAATACCATTTTGCCTGAGAGGCTACAATTCATATAAGTACTTCCAAAATCCGGTAGTCTTAAAATTGATTGGCTACGTTTGTGACACAAACATTAGTACTGAACTTTTTTCGCAGGTCACAGTTAATTTCCACGCTATGTCAAATTACTTGTACGGTAAACAATTGAAGGAAGTTTTGTGTGCACGTGTGCTCATAAAATCCTCCTAACACTTTTTTGTCAACATAATTTTTCATCCTGCGGCGAGTGGCACGTTTATACTTAACAAATCCTTATGAAGGGCAATACATTTGTGCGATGTTGATCAGGAAAAGTGCGAGAAAGGTCTGCAGCCTACTCAGGTCATTTGCAGTAACTCCCCACAAATAACGTCATCCAAAACGGAGACAGGGGCTTTAGCGCCTGCACTGACAAACCTGAAACCAATAGAGCACGCACGGCAAAGATTTTCATCAGTAATAACTAGGTAGATTTTATTTTTTTCGGCAATGTGAGGGTAAAGATGCGAAATGAATAATTTATGCAAATCTTGTGAGGTGCAGAAATGCAAGAAAAATAATTTACGATTACAAGAAAATTTCTACCCCGTCTAACTTTTGTTTTTGCAAACTTTTGTTTCCTATGTATAAGCTGAAACCTTGGGAAAAATTACAAGAGAATGATGAATTTTATATTTCTTCTTATTCTAAATAATGGAGCTATTTGCGTTTTTATGGGAAACGGTTCCACTATGTACAAAAATTCAAAAAATAATATCTTCTAATCTATCAGAAATAAAAAAAAGTTTAAACTTTCAGGTTTTGTTTTCATAACTTGCAGGCAGCTACCCGTAAAAAAAAAAATCGTAAGAATCTGAGATGTGTTGGTGGAAAATTATTTCAATATCTGACGATTTCGCGTGGAATGACCCAGATGTGAAAATCTATGGTCCCGGGCGTCGGACTACCCTATTTTTGCAACCAGTCAGCTCTTGCAGTAATTGGAATATCACCTTAAAATAGCTATAAATAAATTTCTTCATGCATTATGAAATAGAAATACGACAGAATCAAGAAAAATCTCTTTCCGGTTGTAAAACCGGAAGACAACGAATCTAGAAAATGGCCGTGAAATCTGGGAAATTTGGTAGGTAATGCAATAATAGTACTGGCTTCATTGCATGGTATTTTTTTGTCAAAATACTTCTAAGTACTATGACCCCCCCCCATCTTTGAAGAACCTTCCTATTTTATAATATTTTCCCTGTTCAAACATTTGAAGGTACATACTTTTCCAACTATACCAACTCTGCTGCAGAATTACGAAAGCGAAGCTTCAGTTTGTAAGCGATACGAACCTTCAAAATAAATTAGGTGCCCTCAATTTGCAACATTCATCCACACTGCTCTTGAAGGGGGAAAAAACGAATTTATTAGGATCACCAACATTCGGCAAAATAAAATGTTTTTGTACATTTTGATAAAAGACAAGTGGAACATGCAAAAAAAAAAAAAAAAAAAGCTCTACTTAAGTTTCTGATGAATTTTGGGCGAAATTTAAAATGGAACGTTATTTTCATATATCTTGCCCACTGTAAACATTTTAGTCGGTTATTTAAAATATTGAAGAAATAGCTTTTTCATAATTTTTTTCCCAGTCTACACAGAGAACCGGGGCACCTACTCAGGAACAAATGACTGCCTCTGCACGAACACCAGCAGATAAGAGCCTGCGAAATGGGTGTGTGATTAATGGCTTTCTTTCACGCTTTGATGTGTCTGTTTGGTTGTAGTTTAGAGCATCTGGAGATGGGAAAACCGCAAAGAGACTCACTCCCCAGCACATCTGCAACTTAATCGGTGGGTGGGTTGCGGAGTTGCCTCGAAGGATAAAACAACTCTGAATTATTTTAAAACTTAGCAATACAGAAATATATTCTACAAAAGTCTGAAACAAAATATTTTTTTGGCAAAATAAAAAATTCTTTGACTTTTCAGTTCCCTGATAAAAATTCCCTGATTTTTACGGAAAAATACGATTTTCTTTGAGTTTTCCCTGATTTTTTGAACAATTTTCAAATTCCCTGAGAATTCCCGGTTTTCCAGGTTGCGTGGGAACTCTGATCATGCATTGCATTAAAATAAACTTCACTAATATCTCTTCACTTATTTCAAACACAGAGATATAATGAACAGTACACTAAAAAATGCAATGGGAGAAAAAAAAAAAACATAGCATGAAGAGGAAGGAAAACAACAACATAGCATGATGTCAAACTTCATTAAATAGACTTCTCAAATAGTTACACATCCCTTACTTAGCAAAAGACATCACAAGGCTAACTTACCTTGACCTATTCACATAAATTTAACTACACACACAAACCGAGATCAACACTCCACAGAGAAAATCAGAAAGGAAAGAAAGAATAAAAGAATTACTTGATTTTTTTATTCTTAATTGTTTTTCTGAACTCCCTCCTAGCCAAAAGGGGATTTGAGATCATCTAATATGGGGGGGGGGGGATCTCACTCTCATTGAGAGTGTGTGGATCTGGTGATGGGTTTTCCAATCCAAAAATATTGACCCATTAATTTAGAGATCGGAAAAACATCAACAGATTAAGAGAACAGCTGCCTCTGGAGTAGAAAGACACGAGTTCGAATCCCACCACAAGCAGAAAGGGTTTACGCAATACTGGCACCTGAACATAAATGATCTCCTGGACATAACTGAAAGCACATAATGATTCTTCCACACATACATCATATGGAATTAATAAAAATTATTTCTTCTACAGTGAGCTGGTCTTTCGAGAATGGATGTCAGTTAACCCCAAAATCTGCGCTTTTCGTGCTTCACCTTTCTGGGGGCGGGGGTTGTACTACATAACATGATGTAGAAGTCAAATCAGCAAAGTTGAAGTGATACACCTGCTGGCATACTGCAGTTGGGAGAACAGAAGCCTACAGAGTCAGAAGACATGATTTTGAATCCTGCCACCAGCAGAAAGGTTTAATGCAATAACATGAATGAGTTCATTGCTTTGAAAACACTGGAAAAAAATGATTTGATTGAGGAAGCATCTGATGTAGTTGTATAACAGGTAAGCAATTGTTTAAAGATGCTGCAAAGTGTAGGAAAGAGTTAAAATAGTTTTTTTTAAGGGTATATGGAGGGATTAGCACTACTGAAGAGTTTAAAAATACATTTTGAAAAACATATGAATTGCCAAAGAAAAAACAACTATTTTAACAGAATTTTTGCAGCCAAAGCTTTAGAAGAATTTCACAGAAATGATGGGTTTTCAAGAAAGTCCCAAATGGCTGTATATGAAAATGCAATTGTTCCTACTCTGATGATGTATGACAGTGAAACCTGGGTACTACAGGAGAGACATAAGAGTCACTTGTGTGCTGAAGTGATGTGTTACTTACATGAGGGTTGTAGCATGACACGCTCTGATCATGTGAGGAATGAAGATGTGTTGCAGTTGTGCAATTGTGAGGCAAAATGTTGTTAGTACGGTGGAGACTAATATTCTTAGGTGGTTTTGGTCATGTTGAAAGAATGAGTGACGAGATGTTTTCTAAGAGAATTATTTCAGCTTAAGTGGTAGGAAAGAAAGGTAGAGGACTTTCCAAGGAAATCATGGGAGGATTAGATTCATGAATGTCTACATGAGAAAAAGATTATGAGTGAGAAGTACAAAAGGTCTCGTGCATCATGTGATGGATGTCAGTGAAACACAAGCTGTGTGCAGAGATCGCTGTAAATGGAGACGTTTGATACGGCAACAGTACGTAAATTTGAGTTCCACCCATTAAACATTTATCTTGGCAATTATTTTTTTATGAGGAGCTCTAAATATCAAAAAACAGCTTAGTGATATGTAAAAATTGTTGACCAATTTAATTAAATAATGAGTGGTAAGTACAAGTGTTTTAAAATTCATGGTGTAACATACATTTTCAACAATAATCAAAATATGTACAGTGTATGTACTGCATTTTAAAATGAAGATACTGTACATGTATATGTGTATCCATATGTATTGAGTTGTTTTCCACTGCAAAACAATAGAAAAAATCATTTTAATTATATATTGCACTGAATATTTAATACGAAGCTTAGTTAACCTTCTGAACAGCAGACACCTCCCAATAGTGGAAAAATCTTTAAGACCCAGGGTGTTTGTTATTTACTGTATACAAAAATTAATAATCACTACTACATTTTATTGCAAGCATCATATGATTTGAAAGCTGTCATTAACAAAACCTACATTTTCAGGTGCTGCATATGTTGGAGAATGCCTACTGTATGCAGAACTATGCAAAATCTTAAGATTTAAAACTTTAAAACACGTTTAAGTTATGTAAAAAGTTTAATGTCAGGAAGCTTTCAACTGATAACTTCAGTCATCAGCCTTCTGACAGATGGCCGATGACGATAGTACTGGCTGTCAGATCCATAAAGTTGTATACATTTCTTTAAAATTGATTTCCATATTAATGAAATGATAAAAGGAGAATCAGAATTTCGGTTTTTTGGGCTGAGAAAAATTTCCAAACTTCCCTAATAGTGTAACAAAAAATGATTAACAAACGGCAATTCATTTGGTGCCAGTCCAAAGAGGTTCAGCAAGTGTCCTACAAAGTTAGATGCCAGTGAAGTTTCAGAATTTCCTTTATGGACATTGTTTTTGTGCTCCAATAAATGGCTGTTGATGCTGCAGTAAGAGCTTCCAATGTAGTAATTTTCACCAAAAGATGTTGAGATTGGGATGAAGTAAACTCCAGGAAGATTGAGGGAGTTACTTTGTCATTACATAATTAATTTGATGACAGAATGGTTGGAACTGATGGCCAGATGAATCCAAACTTTTTGAGAATTTATTTAAGCTTGTAGGCAAGGGAAGGATGGTGATAGATTCACTGAAGTGCAGATTTTCAAAGAGATTTTGCTGAAGGCTATTGATTTTTTACTTTAATTCATAATGAGTGATTAAGTTTTTAATTATGGAAGTGGGTATCCGTGCAAAATGGCAGTTTCCAAAATTTTCCCTTATTCCTTTTTAAGAGATAAAGGATTATTGCAGATTATATTATATTGGCTCTATGAATAAAATATTTTATGGCAGCAAATTTGTACTTTTCAAAGGTGGATGAATTGAAAGGAATAATATACATGGTTGCAGTGGGTTTATGATAGACAGATCTTGAGATGGTATGGTTATTGTTCCTTTGGTGGGAGATGTCCAAAAAATAGATGCACTGGCTGTCTTCACTGCTCGTAGTAAATTTAATGGTAGGAACCTTTTCACTTATACAGTTGGTTAAATGGAATAACAATCCTTTTGGGATGAGGTCAAATCAAAGAAATATAAAAAATACACAAAAATCTCCTCAGTCAGAAACAAACTTTTACTTTCATGTCAACACAACCATTCCCAAATCCCCACTATCTAATGATTCCTCTGACCCCACCTCTTCTGTTTGATGCTAGACCCTTCACATTCTAATTTTTCACGCAGACCAGGGTCCACTCAAATGCAGCACTTTCATCCAGGCATTCACCTCCATCTAATGACTCTTCTCTCAATGGACTGTGTTCGTTTTCACACGCAGCAGCTGCATCGCCTGAAGTGGATTGATTAGATGTTAATCTCTCCCTCCCTTCCATGTATTTTTGAATTCCAAACACAACTAGAGGATCATGATAATTAACACAGCAATTGGACATCGCCGAATTGACTAATTACTGTTTCACACGTGAATTAAATCACATCAGAAAACTTAAAATTCGCCGCCGTGGAGCGGGAATCGAACCCGCATCTAATTTTAAGTCGAACCTGCAGCAAAATTTTCAAGTTTTCTGATGTGATTTAATTCATGTGTGAAACAGTAATTACAGTCAATTCGGCGATGTCCGATTGCTGTGTTAATTATCGTGACTTATTTACCACGTATTATGAGAAAAATATTTCTTCAACTCTAAACAACTAGAGGATTATTGCATCTTCCTAGCAGGGTGAATGACTTGAATTTCAGAAAGAAAATCTGTTGGTTCAAGATCAGGGGGAAGGGGGAAAGTTCCAAAAGTCTGGATTACTGCCTGAGCTTGACTAGCAGCTTGCAACATACAACCAACCCATCTCAGCACTAATCCCTCCTCCCCATACATCAACAGGAAAATATTTTATATGTTGCACATGTTAGTTTCACTAGGAAATTGACCTGTTAAATGTTGATGATGGTGATGTGTGTGTGTTTGTGAGGGGGGGGGTCAGAACTGTTATTATTAATGGATATTCAAAAGCACACCCAAGTACACTATGTACTTCTTAAACTTTAAAGATACAGCAATAAACCAGCAAAACCAATCTTACCACAAAAAGTGGGGTATCAGGTAAGCACTGAAGTTTCCCTTTAGATGTATCACTAGTTATTAAAGAAAGCAAGGGTTGACTAGTACTCATATCAATGGAATCTGTTATTTCTGAAAAGAAAACAAAAATACAGTAAGTTTCAGACATTATGCAAAAATGCAAATGCTCACTCAAGTAACATACAATGACTGTTAAAACCAGTTAATTCTGCTTTAAATAAAATAACATCCAACAAATCAAAATAAAATAACATTTAACACTGCAAAATAATCAGTAGTTTTTAATCAGGGTGGAAAATTAGAAAATTTTGGCATATGCAAAATTGCTCCTGCAGCTGAAATTTTATGTGCAAATCTTAGCATTCCATGCTTATGTATGTACGTATGCATTTGTGAGAAATTGTTAATTATATGGCTTTATGGGCATATCAATATGTTTCAAAATTTCTGCATTCAGATACAGAAATAGCATTTTTTTTTGAGTGGAAACTAAATAGTCAAGTAGTTATTTGCTAAAAATATCTGCATTCATACATTAAATGATGTTTTGTATATAAAATAAACATCTCTGAACACAAAGATTTGATATATACCTGGAAATGATTAAAATCTCAATTTGTTTTCAGTAGCTTTATCTGATTACAGAGCAGAGGTATCAGTTGCCTCATCTGGCTTTATGCTACATCTATTCAAATGCAACACTTTGGCAGGCAAATTAATGACCCGAACTTTGTATTTTTGAAAATAACATGGAATCTTGGAAATTAAGATTTTCTCATGCAAAATCATGTCTATTGAAAAAATCTTATCTTTAAAAAAGTTCAGTCATATTGCAATTATGCACTTGCAGCTTAGGTGATATAATGCAACTTTTAATCAGGGGTTTGAAAATATTAACTTCTTTCTTTTCCAGGAAATGTGCTACTGTGCCAAGCTTTGGGGAAGGGCATGTGTGTATATAAGGTTTCAAGAAGAGAAATTATAGTTTTTTCATTTGTGGCAAGCTTCCCTTACCTTCTTTGACCCTGCCACAAGGTCTTTTTAATCACATCTCTTGACTTCCTACACTGACTATGTTCATCCAAATTGCATCAGTCTCCCATCCCCTACTTTCTTCCACCTCCAAACAATCATGGTGAAACGTTTCGCTCTCACAACATAAATGAAACAACCTTTACTCCTTCAGACTTGTTACTTCATGCCATTACCTTGTCTTTCCCCAATGTCCCATCTTTGGTGATATGGTGTTGTGCATGCTTGACTGCCTGTAGTTATTTTGGGGCTTTTAACTTCATTTGAAAAAATGAAGTTTACAAACTTCCTTCTATTTGTAAATTAAAAAAAGAAATGAAGAGGAAAAAGAAAGAAATAAAAAAATAAAATTCTGAAATCTGTGAGGTCACACATCTGCTCATACTTAAAATACTTACCATGGAGAATAAAATTGTGATCCCATTTTGCACCTTTGCACGACCACTAAATTCCTACCCTGGTTCTAATATGTCAGACATTACAATGAATAATCCACTGTAAAACAAGTTTCAGTTTCACACACTATATGAAAAGTTTTTACATACACAGGGTTCATACAACTTACTAACAAAACAAATAAAGGACTTTTTAAGCACCTTTTTTTTTTTTTGCAGGACTTAAATATGTAATTTTTGGCTTTAAGGGTAACATAACGAACTGAATATAAAATTTGAGTACCATTTCATTAATTGTTCAGGGCCTGATATATTTACATTTTATTAAATGGCCCTGGACAGTTTAGCATCATACTCAGAGCTACCAACAATTTGAGGGGTCTATCAGTAATTAAACATCAGGAATCAACAAAAATACATACATGTGAGTGATGACATGGAATTTTATAAAGTTATAAACTTATATCAGTAAACTTATTTTACATCAGCAGTCTAGGCAGCAACGGACTTATAAAAGCTGAGCACAAATACATAACTTATGCAGGCAGATTTAATTTTTCCTTATATAAAAAATAATAAATGTATAAAAATTGAAATACCTGGTAGTTACATCAAAGTGCCTACTTATTCTGTTGTATTGTGTCCAAGATTCGTCTAAAAGTCAATGCTGAATCACTTGTGTAGCAGACTTTCACTTTTCTGAAATTCCTTCTTTATACAGTGGATGTAACATTTGTGATTTAACAATCATCCTCAACACAAGAACCTGCTTCAAAACTGTGACATTTTTTTGCCCAAGTCCTGTGTTTTGTTTTGTTTTGTTTTGGCAGCCATGCAAATTAAGTGGTAGTTTGGAATATTTTTCTGCTGGCTGCAATTCTTAACATAACACAGCTACAGCTTTTAAATGAGACATTACAATGTTACATACACGAGACCGGTCGATGACAAAAAAAGCTGAACTTTTTAACTGGGTGGAAAATTGGGACACGCGAACGCGCGGTGAGCAAAATCAAATACAGCATATATACAATATTTAAGAGTATGCTAGCCATATGGAATTATTTTCTGTAAATTATTTAAGTAAATATTAAAGTGAAGCACATTATTATATTCACAATAGAAAAGTAGGGATTTAAGAACAAAATAAAATGAAATATTTAAAAAAATCAGATTTAAAACTTACATGTGAATCTTTACTAGCTAAGTCCTGAGGTGAAAAGTATTTGTCTAGGAAAGTTTGTGAATTTAGTCATGCAATTAGAAACTTGCAAGAATTAGAAACATATATCCACAGCTTAGTTTTTAGTCATTGAAGAAGTCAATAAAGTATTTCTCAATGTAACCTTATAAAATGGCTTGCAAAATTTTTTGCTTGCATTGTGAATATGGTGACATGAATCTCCACCAACGTCAAGAAAGTGGGGAGATTTTCTCTGCTGAATTCTTGTTTTTCACCCTGTTTTTGAGCCTCCAATGACACATTCTTTCCACTTAGCTTTCAAACAAGCAAAACAAATTCCTTCTTAGAAAGCAAGAATGAAAAAAAAAAACGGAAAGCTGCGTCACAAACTTTGTTCAGCGGCTTCGGGCCGACGTTATCCTAGCCGGGCGCCGTGCTTTCTTTCCACTAAGTTTTCAAACAAGCAGAACACATTCCTCCTCCTTAGAAAACAAAAACAAAAAGGTTTGTCACGAACATGGTTCAGAGGCATCAGGCAGACGCAATTCCGGGCAACAGCGAAAGCACGTCCGAACCAACGTAATTCCGGATCACGGCAAAAGAAGCCTGCCAGGTCTACATAATCCCGGCGTGGCAACATTCTTCCTTTCCACTTAGCTTTCAAACAAGCAAAACAAATTCTTTCTCTTCGGGGGGGGGGGGGGGGGGGGATTTAAGAAAAGAAAGCTGCGTCACGAACTTTATTTAAATGCTTCAGGTTGACGTAATCTTGGGCCACGGCGAAAGAAGCACGACGGGCTTTTTTTTTTTTTTTTTTTTTTTTGTTCACACTTTGAAACAAGCAAAACAAATTCCACCACCTGAGAAAAAAAAAGTCAAAGGGCTGTGTTACGAACATTGTTCAGAGGCTTTTACGTCGATTATTTACAAAATCAGTAAAACTTTCTTAATAACAGCGAAAATCTGAATATCCATAATTTTTTTTGTTAGTCACCCATAATCCTGGAGGAAATCCGTAATAATTACGGAGATTCCGTATTTTTTGGCATACTCCGTAGGAAGAGGATTCACGAGTGCTTCGATTCTCGAACGATCTCAGAAAAGTGGGAACGCATTAGAGTACATTTGCAAATTACAAGAGAGAGTTTCTGGCGATGACGTCACGGATAGAATTAAGCGGATAGTTTGGCCCTGATAGAATGCAGAGTGGCGATTTCCTGCAAGACACTGAAAGGGCTGCGGTAGTTTCTCTAACGCACGAAGTAGGCGGAGCTTCCACCCTTTGCGCTGCGATGCTCAAGTGACTGACATCCCATCCATTGTTGACAGCAGTAAACGAATTGAGCTCCTGACTCCACCCTCCAACATTTCTTCTTGCCCCTCGCGTCTGCTTCAAAAACAACGCTTTCAGCTAGAAAGCGCTTAGTTCTTTTACTCCACAAAAGCGGAATCCCGCTTTTTTTCTCTATAGAACGACGACCCCCCTCCCTAAAAATCCTGAAAAATTTCTCTTCATTTTTGCAATGACCTCGAGAATGACCAAAATGATGCCGAAAAAGTGGAATTCCGCGAATTGGCGGAAGAATCTCATGTATGAACATATTGTGGATTTACAATATCTGCTTTGAATTTATTCTCAAATGTGCTGCCTTAGTTTGACATTTTATATGAAATAAAACTTGATGTTTAACATACCCAAATGCTTAAAAATACCTTCAGTCATCAATAGTGCTGTCATTTGGTTTAGTACCTATGTAGGTTCTAGGTAAAAATATTGTTGCAAGACACCTGCAAAATTGATGTTTTGAGAAAACAATATTTAAAGTTCCAATTTTAAATGATTTTCAATGGGAAAAATTAAGTTTAGATCAAAATTTAAGCTATTTAGGATTCAAAAAATAATTCCTGCTTTTGCTATACAATAAAATATCGACTAAGAGCTTGAAAAATGCAGTTAGGTAAAAACAGTCAAAGATGCACATATGTGCCTTTGACATAAGGGAGACGATAGTGCTCTGTAACAAATTTCTCTCCTGAAAAGTGCTCAGTGATTAAAAAGTTTGGAAATCGTTGCTTTAAGGGAAGTTAAATTTGGAAATCAGCCATCACCCTTTATGCTGCCTGTAAAGTTGTTTTCACAGCAAAGTAGGAAATAGCAGCACCAATCTCTAAGCTGCAGTTTTGCTTGAAATACCAGTTTTCTTACTCAATATTTACACCTCACTATATCAAGGAACAGAGCAAGAATTTACCCTTTTGTTTAATGCAATATTAAAGTTCAAAATCAGAACTTATAAACTCTGTCATTATCTTTCTAAATTTACAGGGTTTTTTTGGTTTTTTTTTTTTTTCACAATGAGAGGCAGTACCTTCGTAGACTTGAATTTTGTATTAAACACAACAAGCACTTGCTTGCTCTGTCCCTTGATATAAAATAAATGACCGAGGAATGATAAAATATGCATTTTAAGTGAAGTTGAAGTTCAAAAATTTTGCAACCATCATAGAAATAAAGGTTAGTCTTGACTTCAAAATTTCATTGCACTTTAAAAAATATGCAAAAAATGTTCATTTCATTAGGAACGTTCATTAAATAATATGAAGACACTTTCCTACACTATTATAGTCTTTCTTTTTATGCACAACATATGAAGATCCCCATTTTTGAAGCACTCCGGGGAAGATACAATCATGTCACTTCCCTCTGCCTGTGATTCACAAGGGAAACTATCGGACTTCCCGACGACAGTCGTCACGGAACGTTCTGTGGTGGACAAGCATGACACCAAAGTAACAGGTGTGAAGTACGGCATTTCGCAATTGCCTGCAACTCCTAGAACACGGCTTGGCTTATAAAAGTGGGACGCCCGCCTGTAATGTATGCAGCCATAAAGTGTCAAACAACATGTAAATGTGGGTGTGATGTGATTGGGTGATACTGCGCATGCCTGGAAAGTGTCCTGCGTTGTGTACGTCAGTCTGTTAAACGTGAGTAGTGCGAGACAGTGCATGGGCCTATTCCTATGCACACAAATCTTGTGTTGTGCATTTTTAGAAAATGGCTTATAACCCTCATGCTGTAGTGCAGATACTGGTGAACGAGGCGACGCAGAAATACCAAGCAGACGACACGGCTCCAACGTACATCGAAAGGCGAATTGCAAGGCAGTTGTATAGCGTTTTGGAGCAACATGTCAATAGTACTAGCTGTTAAGAGTGGTAGTGCGAAGGAAAACAAAACTGCACGCATTCGCCAGCATATGTACACCAAACTCCAAGATGCGCGTAACATGGGGCTCTCAATTCACTACTGGCATTTAAAAACGTGGGCGAAGGAAGCAGCTAATGCAAATATGTATCCCCAATTTTAAAGCCAGCACATATTTCCTGCACAAATTCAAACGCCACTATAAAATCTCATCACGCAAGATCACGAGGTTCGTTGCCAGGGGGGATGTTACCCTTGACACAGCCGTAAGAAACAGTGCATCAGAGTTTGTACGAGATGTTACGGACTACATTACTGCCAATGCAATTGATGCCGACTTGTGCTAAATACAAACCAAGCTCGATTTGAATATGAACTCACGTCAAACAGGATGCTATCACTGACTGGGGAGAAGACAACTGAAGCTGTTGTGCAATCCGTTGCATCGATTACCCACTCCTATACTATTCAGGTGCTTATGTCCATATCAGGGCACCTTGTAAAGAAACTGTACATCTGCTTTCAGGAAGTGGGTGGTAAGTTTGGCAAACATGTTTCCGAAACAGTACAACGTAATCAACCTCCAGATACAAAATGTGACTGCAGCACCAGTGGTAAGATGTCCACAGGTCTCGTTCTGGCCTGGATGTGTAAGGTACTGGAACTAGAGCTAACAGGACCTTCCCTTCTCTTACTGGATTCATGGTCTGGTCAAACCGACACTAGTTTGCCAGCCAAAGCTTTTGGTGACAGACTTCAATTTGCACACAAAAATCATACCACCGAAAGCCACCAAATACTGCCAAGCCCCTTGATGTGCATTTCTTTCGACAATACAAACTGTTTGCACGGCGCATGGAAGAGTACATACGTTCCGATGAGGTGCATGGCGTCAACCTGCATGACAGAATCTTCATTTTTTAAGTTGCATTGATTTATATACAACCAGTTGTGTGCACCACAGTACCAACCTATGCTTCGCTATGCATGGAAAGCGTCTGGATACTTGCCACATGAAACGCCTGTTCCGTTCTGTAATGTGTTGGACATCAATTTTGCTGTGCATGATATGTGCAACGCTACTGACTGTGATTCCACTGCCTTCACTATCTGCTCGTGGTGCAAGATTCACCTTTGCTTGCAGCACTGCCTTCTCTAAACACATTACCATGACGTGGAGTGAGGTATCTAAGCTGCAGTTTTGCTTGAAATACCAGTTGTCTTATTCCATATTTCATCATCATCATCATTGTCAACCATTATCAATCCACTGCTGGACGAAGGTCTCCCCAAGTTTCCTCCACAACGGTCTGTCTTGTGCCAGTCTCCTCCATGTCACTCCCGCATATTTACGAATTTCATCCACCCATCTCCCATGTGGTCTTTTTCTGGGTCTTTTCCTGTCCCTTGGAATCCAATCTAAAATTTCGGCTGTCCATCGATGGTCTGTCCTTCTGGCAGTATGTCCAGCCCATTGCCATTTCAGGGATTTAACTCTGATCATGATGTCTTCCACTCTTGTCATTTTTCGGATCCACGAGTTTCTCTTCTTATCTCTCCTGGTTATACCAAGCATGCACCTCTCCATGCTTCTTTGAGTTGTCTGCAGCCTTTGTATGTCTCTTTTAGTTAAGGTCCACGTCTCTGCACCATACGTAAGCACTGGAAGGATGCATTGATCAAACACTTTTCTTTTAAGACATAATGGCATATTGATCTTGAAAATTATGCTGTTTCTTCCAAAAGCTCTCCAGGCAAGTTTTGTACGCCGATTAATTTCTTCATCAATGTGACCCTCACTTGATATCTGCTGTCCAAGATAAACATACGTATCTGTTATCTCCAGTTGTTCTCCATCAATCGATAAATCTTCATTTCTTGTAAAAGCATTGAACATCACTTTTGTCTTCTGAAAGTTCATTTTTAATCCCACTTCTTTACTCTTGTCAGCAAGTTCCTGGATCATACTCTGCAGCTCTGATGGGGTAGTTGCAAAAATGACTACGTCATCAGCAAAACGAAGGTGGGTTAGATAATCTCCATTAATCTTTATCCCTTTGTTTTCCCAGTTCAGTGATTGAAAGACATTTTCCAATGTGGCATTAAAGAGCTTCGGAGATATGGTGTCACCTTGTCTCACTCCCTTTCCAATTTTTATGTGTGTTGTATTTTCAAACAGCCGAATCTATTTACACCTCACTATATCAAGGAACAGAGCAAGAATTTACTTTTTTGTTTAATGTAATCGCCAAGGAAAAAAAAATTAAATAAAAAAAAATTCAGGTACATACTTGTATGTGTAGTACTTATTTAATATATGTATATTGAGAACCATGGATACAAATCTCCATGGCCTATAACAAATTACTATTTCTTTGCAATTTTAACATACTGCCATTATTTTAAAAATTTGCTGTCATAAGGCTGCTTATGAATTTTAGTTTGAAATCTGACAAGGAATATCGCACTAACTGTTTTAAACTAATTACAAAAATGGTGTCTTTCACTACTCCCTCAGACATTCGCTAACAAAGAGGACTCTCTACTCCACAAAACAGTGTAACACTAAGTTTAACAAAACATTCTTTTTATATAACAAAATTTCTGTGAATTCACAAAATTCACATGCATTTATCCAAGATCACCGAAATCTTAGATGGTTGCATTCGTCATGTGTTCTAACTGCTTAAATATTTTGGGGAGAGTAGTCTCAAGGAAAAGTTGGGTGGCCCCAAGACCACCCTTAAGTCCCACCTGTAGCATCACACCTGGGACAGAGTAAAGGAGAAGACAAGCTTTGTATCCAATGAGAGAGTAAATTAAAAAAGAACAAATGAGTTCAGTGTGGATTGGGATACCAAACATTGCCTGCATTAAAAGTGGAAGGGCAAGAAATGCTGTTGAAAAATGTGGTAATAGTGATAGAATAATAGCTATATACTATACGCACGACTGTTTCAATACGTTATATACGTTCCATGCGTTGTGTGCATACTTGCAGCAAAATCATCTTGGCATTTATATATCATATATGACTAGGAATATTACTACAAGTTTCAATTATTATATCATCAAGGACTCACCTTGTATCGGTATTTCAAATTAGTAAGCTTCATCCTGTATCCTGAAATAAAATATGTATCTAGCGTGTCACCATGTAGAATCATCGCATTGAAAATAGGCCCAATTGAAATTTGCGACCAGGGTTTAAACTCAAATAAAACAGAACTATGGATATCATACAAAGAGAGTGTGAAAGAATTATATACAATGCAATTAAAAAAACATTTACCATTAACAGGTGTCGTCAATCTTTAAAAGAAGGAATGGACATAGTCAATGACAAACCAAACAGACCTTAAATAAAATTTCGTCAATTATTGAACAATGCCAGACAATCTCTGCAACACGCACACGACTCCACATAAACCACCGGACATGTTTTGGCACGACTGACTTTCGGCCATTATCAACGGTATGCATCTTGGATCAATGTTCAAAGTTGTTATATATCTAGGTCACCTCGGCATCACCTCCGCTACAGTTGCTCCACGTCAACTTCTTCCGTCATCGATACGTGTATTCACATTTGAGTCACATCCACACCATCTATTGGGTTAATTCCGGAATTGCTGTCGCTGTTTTTATTTCGTAAGTATATGTTATTTCTTTTATTTTCCTTTTTGTTGTTATATTTTGTATTATTTTCTTCTTGTATTAGATATTTCCATGGATATGGGATATCTTTCGGAGTAGACGTATTGCAATTGGAGCTTTGGATTTTACAAAGCTCCAATTGCTAGTCATATATGATATATAAAGGCCAAGATGATTTTGCTGCAAGTATGCACACAACGCATGGAACGTATATAACGTGTGAAACAGTAGTGCGTATAGTATATAGCTATTATTCTATTATATAATACCACATACTTTTATTTCTGGTTATTTTTACTAACCAACATCAATTATTTGTGGTAATAGTGAAGAAGAGTGACTTCAACATTTATTTAGAAAAATTTCCTGATGAAATGCTCATTTTCATATTCCTTATAATTCTTCCTTGCCATGTCAAAAACAATGGAGCAAGCATTTTTGCCTTTCAAGCTGAAAATTGTTATCCTGCCTGTGCTAGGAATGGCACCATTTCCTTGACATATACAGTTGTTCCACAGGAGGGTGAGGAGCAGCATTTTTGGTTTTTACAATAATTTTGCTGAAAATACGTGGTTTTTCACTGCTTACTCACTTGCTACTATATCAAGAAATATAAAAAGCAAGCATTATTCTTTTGTCTAAAAAGAATCATTACCTGTAAAGCAAGTTTCTTTGCACAATAAGAAGGCATTAGTGTTTGAATTTAATTTGTACTCCAAGCAAAAGAAAAAATGCTTGCTGAAGTGTTTTGTGGTGGAGGTGGGTGGGAGGGTGGCACAGACAGTTCAACCAAAATTAAATTTAGAAAAAAAAATCAGTACTCCCATATGCTCTGTTCACTTACACAGGAAGTGTACCTAGGGAATAAGGCAACACACATCTCAAGCAAAATTAAATTTAGAAAAAATTAGTACTGCTATTGCACCAATTCCATCACATCAATGACAGATTAAGTACAAACTTTTCATTACAAAACGGAGCTTCATCTTAAATATTTTTTATTTTATTTTATTTTTCGGAGGTTAGCATCTGTTCCAGGCTTTTCCTGGACCAGATGCTAACTTTCAAAAATCAAATCAACAATACTAAAGAAAAACTGAAATTAAGGAACAGCATCCTATCAAAATTAGATGACTTTTCACGAAAACGTGGGGCTGATATTCTTACAGCATTTGCCCTACGTTAGATATTTTCTACAGCAGAATACTATGTTCCAGTCTGCAGCAGAAGGTCGTACAGAAAAATGATATATCCAGCTCAATTAAACAATGAGAAGAATTCTGTTAACACCAAAATTTACAGCAAACCAATCCTTGACCTCCTGTTATCACTAACACATTGCTTCTCCCGAGGTATGCAGAAATCAAGACACAATTATGGAATGGAAGTTACTTAGATTCTTGCCTTACCGATCTATTCCGACGTGCTGAATTTCCAGACAGCAAAATTCGAATAAGAAGCCCATTAGACTTCAACAAAACCATACACCAGGAATAGAAAGAATCTTCTATTCCTGACTGAAGAATCTTGGCTGAAGAACATTTTACAAAACTTAAATCTTATCAAAAGGTCCAAACATTATACCACCAGGTTTCTTTCTGCCTGCCTTGACATCTGAGGGTCAAATTGAAGAAAAAAGGTAAGCACATGAGTGGAGCTGATCATTTCTTCAAAAATGGGGAACAGCAGATAATTCAAGATGGTACTTCCTGAAAATGCAAAGAGCTGAGCACTCTGACAACAAGTGTTTAAGGCAAGGTTTTATCGAAATCTTAAAGTACTTCTTTATAACATATTAAACAGCCACAGTGTCAAATTCAGGTCTGACACCCACAAACTTTTCTTTTGCCTACATATTTGCTCGAATGAGACTTTAGTTTGTGAAATCTCTTTACTCAATTTCTTCTTGAAGAATATAACATCAATCGAAGGTCAAGAGTAATGACTAAATTCTACGAAAAACAACTAGCCTGGAAGAAGCTACTGACCGATATAAGGTAACAAGGCTGTGATTTTATCCTCATTTTTAAGAATTGTTTTATGGTTCATATTTTAATATTTATATCATTGACTCTCAGTATGACACCCACTGGGTTAAATAAGAAGCTCTGGAGTCCAGACATCGGGATTTTTAACGAACTTTAAAAAAAAAAATGTGAGGAACAGAAGAATGACAGGATTTCTGTGATATCTTGCCAAAATTCAGTATAATAAGCCACATAGTGACGTTCCAAGTGGTTAGACATAACGATTTGAACCGATATTAGTAATATGAGAAACATTTAGCACCGAAAATATTCTCCAACAAAGAAAGAATTTTTCAAATTGGACTCCTAGAAACAGAGATATGGACAAAAGATACACGTGTATGCCCCCTGGTGGAAAAAAATATGCACTATTTATTGTAAGCAGGAGGAATTCTTAAAAAAAAGTTTTCGGAGGTGAGCAGTATCGGTGTTCACGAAAGAATTTTTTTAATCTAGTTTCCAGCTCAGATTTTGTTGCAAATACATCAGAAGCAAAAGTAAACACTTACGCCCCCTGGTGGCCAAACTATTCTTTACCAAAAATTAGAATTTATATGCAAAACACTTCCCCTCAAGAGCTATATCTGACACAGGAAGAATTTTTCAAATCAGGGTTTTAAAAGCAGAGATATTGGGAAAATCGTGATCTACCTTTATGCCCCCTAGCAAAAAATGTATGCATTATTTGAAAAAGAAACTAACTGAAATAGTCTTCGATATAAATGTCATGGAAAGGAAAAATAATTTTTCCAATTGGATATTTAGAAGCAATTGTATGAAATAAAATGCATTTTAAATTCGATAAAATCTTCATTTGCGCCCTCTAGCGGTGAAGTTGCGCATCGAAAAAAAAAACAAAAACAGAACAAATGGATCATCATTCTCACATTTTAAGCTTTCCAAAACAAAAAGAATTTTACAAATCAAACTAATAATTGCAGGGATATGGTTTCCCCGGCCGGCCGGACAGACAAAGTGATAACATAAGCACAATGCAAAAGATGCTAATAATAATGCAGCTTCAGTCCTCCTAACAGAAAAGAAAACCAACAGCACCCCCCCTCTACATTTTGCAGGTGATGGGGAGGGAAATTTGTCAGACAAGTTATGTCAGCAGAAAAATCCAACTACAAAACCTTGCACAGGGACAAAAAGGCAAGAATGGATAAAATTCCAGGTCACTTAACAGATTTTAGGACATTTCCAGGACAAAATGGAATTCCTGGACTTCTCCAGGATTTCCAAGATGCGTATGATGAAATCTGTGCTCAAATGTGTTTTCAAAACCATCAAATTAGGAAAGATGTATCATTTTTTGGCTAAAATAAACATAATACAACTGGAAGCACTATATGTACACTTTTTGCAGACTATCTCCACTGTTAAAAATTATGTAAATAAACCCTACATAGTTCTTTGATTTACATTGTAACAGATTTTCTTTCCCTTAATATAATTTTTTTAGTAAGCTATTGGAAAGAATATAGAAGATTGAACATGAGGACATAAAAATCAATTTCTTGTTCACAAAGTTTTGGGCAATCTAAGAGCAAATCTTGCTGGATGGCCTACATTAGTTGATTTTAAAATAGTGCAGCATATCCATTTCACCATCTGTACCCAGTAGTAGTGGAATAAGTAGGGAAAAACACCCAAGTAATTTAAGAAATAACACTTACCTTTTCTTTATTTACCATACATAACACATTTGAATACCAGAACCTTTCCATGATTTACTGAATACACTTTTCCCACTAAACTGCAATAACTAAACTTTCACAGAAAATTTGGAGAAAAAAAGCTACTATCTACATAAAAAAATGTTTTATAGAAAATCATGTTATTTAGCAGACTTGTTACAGAAAATAAGCCTTCTCGGTATAGATTTTCTATTACAGGCAAAACAGACTTGTACAGAAAATCACATGTTACCAAGTAAGACAGCATTAAATAACAAAGTGAACATAGAAAAGTTGACCAGTAAACAGAAATATTATATTCTGCAAAAACTGTTAAGTCTCAGACATTTTAATTCATGCTTTCATGTTTTATACAGTGAACAACTAGTAACTTTCTAATAGGCCAATGTTATTGCAGTTATTCAAGGTATTAAAAGAAAAAACTCACTTGTAACACCTTGAATTTTTTTCACAATACTTGTGGCCATTGGTATTGGTTGTGGCAACTTCAAAACAAAACTGGCAGGCAATGTGGTGCTGTTAAGATTACTGAGAGCAGCAAATGAAGGAAGACTGATATTTACAAAAAAAAAAAAAAAAAAAAGAAAGAAAGATGTTGTAGAGAAATGAGAGATAAAAATTCATGGCATATTTAAAACTTCACAGAGCAAATAATACTACAATGAAAAATACGACGGCTCAGCACTTAAATATTTTAAGAACATATTTCCTTTACATATGAGAGCATGTAAGAAGTTATATAAATTAAAAATACTCAAAATTTTGCATAAACACAAATGTTTTTTAACAACAAGAAATATCCAATAAAAGACACACACAAAAAAAAAAAAAAAGAAAAATAAATGATAAAAGAACACTAAATGTAACATGAAAATTTCCTGAACTACTTTTAGACCTACTGTATAAACTTTATTTTGTACTTGTGAGTGTTCACATGCTTGGCAGGATAAAGCCGAGAAAAAGTCAGTTTTATCATTTGCTCTTACAACAAACACTTTTCTTGTACTAAAACAAAACAATAGATCTTTAAAAAAAGGGTGGGGGGTAGGTAGAGACAGAGGGAAAATAAGATGGATATAATACATGGCTCTACTACCTGATTCATGCACTGTCATATGTTGCTATGACTAACTATGTCTATGGAAGAGGAACACTCTTAAAGAGACCATTCTTCCCAGCAACTGTTATTTTACATTTTAAATAATATTATTACAGGAATATGAAATGCACTGTAGTTAACATATTCCACATACAAAACTGAAATATAATATGTTATTCATAAAACTGCAACAATATAGGAGGTACTTGCACATGAAATTAATTTGTGCAGACAATAACTGCCCCTCCCCCCCCATTTAAACACAATTTAGCTACAAAAGCTGTATGACACAAAACTGATTTTCCATATCCTTGATTTTGTTAGGTTCAACATTGCATTAGTACAGTTCTTCCCAGCAACTGTTATTTTAGTAATTACATTACCTATGCAGGTTTTCCCCACAATATGAGGGCAATCCAAATAAAGGGTTATCTTCTCAGTTGCCTTTAACCTATTGTTGGAGAATAACACAGCAAAAATAAGAACATGGTACCTGGTTCAGTTTGTTCTCTAAAACTAATAAAAAAATTTTGTACAGAGACTGTCCATTGCTGTCCTGAATTTGCCATTACCCATGACACTGACACTTTTAAGCATAGCCACTACGGATGACTCTGAACAATGCTGTGTGAACTCTATACAGTATCACTATTTGCGATGAAAATATTATACAATATTTATCAGGGTTCCCACTCAAAAGTAATAAAAAAATTCCCTGACTTTTCCAGATTCTCCAGGTGGTTTTTAAAAGTTTTCCAGAGTGGCATGTTGCAAAGCACACACTTGTAAATTCTTTAAGTAATTTGTCTTTATAAAATTATCTGCTTTTCATTAATAACAACTAACCGTGCACATTATTTTCTGTACCAAAGTTCCGTGAACTTTTGTGAATACTACCCACAGGGAATTTGTAAATACAGTCCCATAGAAACAGGTCATATATATGTAAGAAAAAAATCTGTGAGTTGAAAAGTTTCAGTTTTTCTATAGCACAATGTAGATAAACTTAATGATGGAATGGCTCTGTTCAAAGAAACATGTTTCAAGAGATCTAACAAAGGACTTTGATCCATCATTTAGTTAGTTCTCTTGTGAAGTGTTTCTTCAAGCAGGAGCTATTGTGCCTAATTGTTCCATGTTATAACAACTGTCTACAGAAATTGAACAAAAGCTTAATAACTGCCAATTTTAAAAATTCAATTTTGCATTTTTTTAGAGAATAAAGGAAACACTTAATATAACTGAAAGTAAGATCTACTAAATTCTAGGCGGGTAGTAATTGCAAGCAAAAGTTTGAAATCTTGAAAAAATAAGTTTTTTTGGCAAAATAAAGTATCCATTGATTTTTACAAAAAATTATTTTCCCTGATTTTTACAAAAAAGGGTAATTTTCCCTGATTTTTACTAAAAAGGGTAATTTTCCCTGAGTTTTCCCTGATTTTTGGAACCATTTTCAAATTCCCTGAGAATTCCAGGTTTTCCCTGTTTTCCAGGTTGAGTGGGAACCCTGTTTATCTTATATAGAACTGTTTCTCACATGAGAAACAACTATAAAATAAATATTTGTATAATATTTTCATCACAGATACAGTCTACTTACCATGTAGTGCTGCATCAAGCTATTCTAATACAGAGCTTGAACTACATTAACTATAACAGTATCATATTCCCTCACTCAGTTAACTTGGGATATAAGGCTTTTGAAACCTTATTATACAGCAGAAGTATAATACATGCTATATAAATAAACAGATTAATGCATATTATACATTTTTTTTTCACTCAGTACAGAAAGTTGGATCAATATTTAGTGTAAAGATTATAATTTTCTTATAGAAAAGGATATGTTCAACCCTTAGTCTACAATCAATGAAGCTATTGAACTTGGAAATAACATTTTTTGATTGATTTGCTCACCAAAACTTGTCTGAAAATTCTTTCCTAGCCTGCATGAAGAGTTCTGTCACAATTTGTAAGGTATTATGGAATTAGAAAACAAAATCATTTTATTCTAGAACCCACTTTATGCTGAAAATACTTCACCTGATTTTTAAATGGAAATAGCACACTAACAGTGTGGCACTGTTCTTAAAGAAAAAATGCACGGTCATATCAGAATAATATGACCACCTACCTAATAATAATGGGAATAACCACCCTTGGCCTGGATGACAGCGGCGAGATGGTGTGGCATGGATACAACGAAGCCCTGGTAGGTTGCCCGCGGCACATGTGCCCATTCAGACTGCAGCAGAGCATGGAAGTCCCGGAGATGGCGTGGTTGTGGGTCGGCATGCCAAACCTGTCTATACAAATAGTCCCACGAGTGCTCTATGGGATTGAGGTTGGGTGATTTCGCCAGCCAAGTGAGAACCGACACATCACTGTCATGTTCCCAGAACCAGTCACGTACCTCCTTAGCAGCGTGGCCGAGTGCACTGTCCTGTTGGTAGACACCATCACCACCAGGGTAAACATCCAACATGAAGGGATGCATGTGGTCAATGAGAATGGACAGGAAGCCATTGGCATTCAAGGACCCACCCAGTGGTACCAGCGGTCCGAGATCATACCAGGAAAACATCCTCCAGACATGCACACTGCCACTGCTGACCTGTACCTGACTGACAACATGGTTCATACGCTTTTTCAATCACAAAATTCCAGGACTTTTGGATTGTTTTCCAAGACATACGATCCAAACGCTCTTACTTAAAATATAATGAAACCACAGGTCTGTTCAACCTACAACAAACAACTTCTTACATGCTTGGGCAAACTTAATGCAGAATGTTAAAAATGTTGTCCGCTGCAGCTAATCAGAAACTTAGAATCACAGATAATACTCATACCAAAACTGTCACTGATTTTGAGAAACTTTAGTTCAATTACTGAAGCAAAGTACAGAATAAAAAACAACAGCATAAAACTCAAAAATATATAGGTATGCGGCATTACTCTTTTAAAATACTTTCATATACCACAATTTGTACTTGCCAGCAAACAAAGCATGCACAAAAATTTTCGACTTGAAATGAAAGAGAATAACGGGAAAACCTTAAATCCAAGGGCTGTGTACAACTGCATTCATAAGTGATCAAGGCAATTTAGCTGTCCATGATTAGAAAACTAATTATAGAAGATGAAAAGTGATTAGTTTGTTCAAAAAATACTAAGAAACAACTAGATTTAAGTTCCTGATATTAGAAAGCATTCTAATTTTATGGCAACTTTTACATAAAGCATTCATTAGCAAATTTTAGTAAAGGTCAAAATAACCCACAAAAAAAAAAAAAAAAAAAAACAGCTACTTAAAACTTCAGCTATTTCCACCAGTGGCTAAAAAGTATGTTACGAAAATTAACAAATGACGCAAAAAAAGTTTCTCCTAGCAGAAGGAATTAGAGGCAAAAAGATTTTCAAATCAAACAGTTAAAAGAACAGATAGAGAAGGAAGCATGATATAACTGTATGCCTTTTAGCAAAAGAATTTTGCACAATGGAAAAGTTGAAACAGGCTAAAAGTATTCCTCATAGCAAAAGCTATGCTAAGGAAAAAAACTTTTCAAATATGTCTCCCAAAAGCAGAGTTAGCAAGAAAAACGTGTTGACCTTTACAACTCCTAGGGAAAAAGTACACATTATTTGAAGAGGGTCTTCTTATTGTAGCAAAAATCTTATTCACTCTTTATCTTTATTATAGCAAGTGGCACACAGTAAAAAAAGAAATTTCTCATTAGAGTTTCTAGACGCAGAGATAGACTGCAAATGGGAGTACATAAACACTACCTGGCAGCAGAATTGTGAACCACAAACCTCCTCAAATGCAAACTCAGTGTTCCATAAGGTAAATGGTATCTGTTAAAAGAATTTTTTAAATCGGACATTTAGAAATAAAATATTGAGAAAAACAGATTAAATATTTGCGTCCCTAATGGCAAAATTGTGCATTATTTTGGGAAGAAAATACACACAAGGAGTTTTCAGTTAGTAATAATACCTGGTCGAAACAGAATATTCGTCAATCGGGTTATTATTCCCGTAGATATTACTGCTAACGGAAACACGAACTTACGCCGCCCACTAGTGGTGCACTTGTGCGTTAAGAATTATTTGAGATTATATGAGAAACATTTCGCACCAACAATGTTCAACAAAGAAATAATTTTTCAAATCGTACTACTAAAAACAGAGAAATGAAAAAAAACAAAGCATACTTTTTAAGTTGGTGAAAAATCAGACTGCGCTGTAAGAAAGTGTTAATATTACACAGCATGAACACAACTGAATCGTTCAATGTAATTTATTTATGAAAATATTTAACTAGATCGCACCACTGTAGTCACAATTATAAAAGTACTAAATTCCAAACAAAATAGGGTGGTTTTAAAAGACAGCTTCAAACAGTTTGTTTTCCTGGTTTTGTTCTTGTACTTGCTAGAACATTAGCTCTAATTTCCTCTTGCGAGCAAACCCTACTTACTTCTCAGCAAGTTCCACTACCATATTAGCCTTTTGTTGACTCTGCCACTGCGCAGCATCTACTGTTTACTTTGTTTTTCTGTCGATAGTTTTCCCTTACCATTTTCCTTTACTTTTTCTAATTTCCTCAGATGACAATTTTATCCATCATGCTTAAAAGAACTTTCAGCTTGAAAATCATGAATTCTGGTATCAGAGCTTTCACTATTTTAGATAAATGGTGTAATCTTCAGAGAATGAATACTTTTTTCTGAATACCATGCATCAATTCAACTTGGTCACTTCCGTTTTTAGAAATTTCCCCCACCCTTATCAAGCTAAAATGCACACACAATTATGAGGGTGATGACATTTAATAATTACATAGGAGTGGAAACATCGCGGGGGGGGGGGCACAATTACAGAAGAAATCTTTGCTCCATCCGACTTCCGTTTTCAGAAATTTTTCCAACATTTTCAAGCTGAAATACAAATATTTATGGAATAAAATGACATCTAACAATACTGGGTAGAGGAAATATTGCGAGAAAAAAAAATTACAATTACGAGAGAAATCTTACCTCAGTCTGACTACTTTCCGTTTTCGAAGGATGAAATTCCGTCGAAGCGATTCCCCCACCCACCGCCACCAATACTCCCAAAATTTCAGTTCAGTTGTGCATCGATCTCCTGAATGGTAAAAATGATAACAAAAAAAAAAAAAGACGGAATTCTTCGAATCAGCATAAGAATCTCGTGTCCGAAGATTACGAGGAAATTTTCGGGCGGCCTAACTTCCGTTTTCGGAAATCGTTGCCTACAATTTCAAGCTGAAATTATGCAATGAAATTATATTTAAAAACAACTAATACCCAGAATTTTTTTTCACTTTTGCATTGATCTCAAAAAATGACCCGGGGGGGGGGGGGGATATGGACCGGAAAATTGTAACTTTTCGCGCAATATTGTTTGGAGCAGATTTCATCAAAATCGCGAATTTTTAGCAGAATGGCACAAGAACAACGTTCTGGCACAGGTCTGGCAGACCTGTAAACATGAATACGATCTCCAGGCAACCCCCCTCCCTCCCCCAAACGATTTCTCTGCAGTTTTGCATCTATCTCGAGAATTACCCAAATGATGAAAAAGAAAAAAAGAGAGAATTCCGCAAATCCGCTGAAGAATCTTTTGTATTTATTATTTGGTGTAGTTTTTCTTGGGAGGGGGGCAGTACTAACTGTACAGGTAATTTTGGGGATGACAACATAAGATTCCTGTTCTCTGCCATATATGACGCATTTGGTACTTGTATTATTTCTTTCCTTTTGGTAAACTGGTAGATAAATCTAAACTGCAGTATACAGCACTGGGAGCAGTGGGTCCAGTTATCTACATGCCCTGCCATTGAATCTGATTCCTGGTAAAGGTACAGCAGAAGATTTATAGCAATCATGAGTTTCATTGCAATTTCTTTCCAGTGGCCTGCCCAAAAATTAACCCTCTCTTTGATCCTCCGATGGGTTTACAACTCCCTACTTAGTCCATCAAAAGATTAAGAATTCCCTAAGTGGTATGCAACATAAAAAATCTGCATACCCATACTTTTATCTATCCAATACCAGTTGACAGGTTATTATATGAAATGTGATTGTGATAAGATAAAAATATATGTGAGGAAGATATGTTGTTACACATGCAACTTATTCAAATACATGCAACTTATTCAAATACATGCAACTTATTCAACTGTTTTTCTGTTTCTATGCATAGTTGAACATTTTGTTTTCTTCACACATTCGAAGTCACTGTTTACTTTCCAAATTCTTCATTAGTCCACAGAATGATAAATTTTCTGTGTTACTATTACTTTGAGGTGCATAGTCCAGTCTTCTTCTGCTATAACTTTATTTCAAACTGCTTTAGAAGCACAGTACATTTCAAAACTTTTGTTGATTTCACTTTCAATGATATGATGTTATGGCACCTGACAAAATGTGGAGTCATCTCTCTGTTCAACAATTAGAATCACAGCATTTTTTTTTTTTTTTTTTTTTTTTTTTTTTTTTTTTTTTGGCTGTTGCTATCAACAAAAACAACATGACAAACATTGCAATAAAAAAAATCACACTAGTAATTTTTGAAAATAAGACATGCATAATATGGGTAAGAAATTCCATTCTACGACTGAGCAATAAAATATATTAGACTTTAATCCAGACTTTTACCAGTTGTTTAACAGAAAACCAACATAAGTTCTATTTACTAGAGACCGCACAGAATTTTTTCTATGAAATCATAAACAATAACAGAAGCAGTACATGAAAATAGTGATAAAAGTAACTGCATTTCACAAACCTTTTCCCTTCTGGTGTTTTTGAAACACTGATGAGTGACACAGTTTGCAGCTTATGAGCAGGAGAACTTTCAATACACACAGTGACAGAATGACCAAGACCTTTCTCAACAACAGCTGGGAAAAAATCAAAATTAAAAAATAAACATATGAATAAGTAAGTGGTTAAGGCTGCTTTTTTTGAACATGAATAAAACTTTTAAAAGTTTCAAAGGAAACTTCAGTTGCACATTAATGAATGCATCACAGTTGCTATACCCACAATACTGATTGCATCAAATACAAGGACTACTCAAAAGTATCTAGGCTGAGTCAGTTACAAAATGGGTACATAACTTATTTGGTTTTCAGTCTAGTTATTTAAGTTACACTCTAAATTTACCTATTTCCTTTGAGCCCTCAAAATCATAAAAAAGTACATCATTGTGGCGGATCAGCCCACGGTTCCTGTTGGGCATTCCATTTAAGGGTTTTTATTCCATTTAACCCAGTGAGTTTGAGTCTCTTTTGCCCAATGTCACATAGAATTAAATGGTACCTCAACAATATTTTTATACTCAAGCTTAATTCTGTGTGTCAGCTTCTCTGATTCATAAAGGCCCCTGTAGCTGTCAAGAGTGCAACTGTTGCCCAGCACAGCGCCCCTTCGAAGAAAACTTATCTCTACTAAGATGGTCCTAAACACCAAAGTTATGTTTTTTTGAGTGAGGAATTATTAGTACTAAATGCAAGATTAGGCAAAATGGCAGAATTAGACCTGGTGAATGAGCTTGTGTATTGGGTTGGAAAGGAAGTAATGTCCGATGATGAGGTACCCAAAGTCGAAGCCCACACCAAGGCATACATTGGCCACTGAGATTGAGCAGCACATCAGCATAACATCAGAAGGTAGGTGGCTTAAGTCGGTGGCAATTAGCCATCAGAAGGTGAAGAGTAAGCGCCAGCCAGCATGGAAGTGGACAAGGAGCACACCCACCATTGCATGCTGTACGAGTTTCGTGAAGCACCCTCGCTAGTGCTGTAAGGAACATTACCCGTGTGTACCCCCAATGCCATATAACATCGTAAATGCTGTTGTTGGTTTGAACAGCTTAGAGAGGAAAATTTTTACTTGTCAGACCGTCTCAAAGCCGGAAGACACACAACAGTGGATTAGGGTGGAGCGAAAAACTTTTTTTTTTTTTTTTTAATTTGAAACATCACCATGTGCAATAGTTGAGATTTTATTACTGAAATTACTCCCCGAAATATGCATGACATTATTTGATATCTTAGGCTTCCCCAAGAACCTCGAAGTTTGAAAGTTATAGGGAAAAATGGTTTAAAAACACCCGCCTTCTCCATTTTGTAAATATAAAAAAATACTGTGTCACCATGTTATTTGATATCACCTTTGAGTGTATAAACACGGGTAAAAGTTCAGCAGACGTGAGTTAATTTCTTAGGCTTCCCCAGATCTCTTTAAAGTATGTAATTTTTTTGCCAACAATGGCATGAAAAGTTGCGTAAGCATTAAGTTTGACAGCAGCCTTACTGTTACCAATTTGGCCTTAACATCCCCCCCCCGCATACTTTCTGGAAACCCTGTGTTGAGTTTCAGAAGCATAGCTTGCTGTTTTTGTTACCTATTTTCACCTCAGCCCACCACCTCTCTCACAGCGCTCTCTTTGCGAATTCGCTGAGTCATCTCATTACAGTCGCACAGATCCTTTTAGGAGAGAGTGTTGGCTGATTTGCGTCATACTGATGCAACAGTTTCTTTCACTTCCAGTGACGTTGATTAGAGCGTACCGGCATTTTCGTTTTGTTGTTCAACTACTTGAGATGGCTGAAACAAGATAATAAAGCTGATTGCCCTATCCTCTGGAGTTATAAGGAGATGCATGAAAATATGTTGCCTACGTACGAAGATGTAATGCGCCATTACTACCTTATGAGGAATACTCTTAGGCAGGAAAGTGCAAATTATGAGCCTGCTGCAGCAGAAATAGCAAGTATTGTCGCGGACAAAGTGCTCAGTATATGGAAGAAAGCATCTCTTCCAACATCACTCCACAAAACAGTTGTAAAGCATATTACGGCATACAACACTGAAATCCAAAAGCTGAAAAAACATGCTGCAAGAATGGATGAAACCTACCGAAAGAAGGTTGAACAATTTCGTGCAGATTCGCAACGTATCTTTGACATATGCTCATGCAAGTGCAAATGTTTTAAAACCTGCAAATGTAGCTCTGCAAAAAAGGTACCCATGAAAGAGCGAGACTTTCTAATGGACCAGAGAAAAAAACAGAAGAATGATAGCAGGTGGGCTTGACGCAAACACCACCAGCGTACTGAAAAAAAGATCAGCTCGAAAGAGTGATAGGGAAGAGCATGTCTGTAGGAAATTGCAGAAAACTGCATCACTGAAATCAGCCCTGCGAGTCTAGGATGATCCTTCAGAATAGGATATCGGTCCTAGTCATTTGTTGGCCTCGGAGAAAAATTACGATTTCACTCCAAGTCGTTCTTTGAAACCTAGGCGTCAGATGACACTGTCTGCATTTTCTAGAAAGTGCGATAGGCGAGGCCTTAGTGACCAAGCGGCAGCTGATTTTGCTTCTGCGTTGCTTCACGATTTTAGTGAACTGGTTCTGTCGAAAGAATGTAATGTATCTGTTATTGACCGGCATAAAATACGACGAGAAAGGAAAAAGACCCAACAAAGCAATTCAAGATGAGGTAAACTTGACTGTTGGCAAGATTGTAGCTATATTTTCGGAAGGAAGAAGGGATGAAACTCTTATGAATACACAGACAGATGATGGCAAGTGGCACAAGCGAAAAGAATGGGAGGAGCATATTACATTTGTTGAAGAACAGAGTTTGGTCTATTTGGGACATTTTGCGCCGAAGAGCAAGAGTGCAAAGGACATTTCCGATGATATCTTCAGCTTATTGAATCAGAAGGCCTTTGACTTGTCGGAGTTAGTGTTTATTGGAAGTGACTAATACCAGCACAAATGCAGGTGTAATTAAGCGCCTTGAAGAGAAGCTCAATTCTCTCGTACACTGGATTATATGTCAACTTCATTTTAATTAACTACCTTTACGCCACCTCACTGAAGCACTTAACGGGAAAACATCAGGTCCAAGAGGATTTAGTGAACTGATTGGAAAGCGCCTGAAGACGTGCGCAAACCTTCCTATCATTAATTTTCAGAAAATTGAATTTTCGCTTCAGTCTGACATTAACTATGGAGATCTTAGCTCGGATCAACTTTATTTGTGGGAAATTTGTAAGGCAGTCTCTGCAGGCGATTGCCCACAAGATCTGGCAAATCGGGATCCTGGAGCACTTGCACATTCCCGTTTGCTAACCCTCGCAAATTGCATTCTGCGTTTGAACTAGTGATCCAACACCACAATTTGTCTTATTAGACACCTTCATAATGAAAGTATATGCACCATCGTGGTTCACAATCAAATGTATCGGTACCTGTAAAGATGGTCCAAGAAATTTGCAGCTTTTTATAGCACGGTTTCAGTATCTTCCAGATAATTTAAAGGATATTGTAAAAAGAGCCGTCCCAGACAACGCATATTTTGCCCATGCAGAAAACTTGCTCGCTGCAATGTTATTTGAAGACAGAAGGTACGTCCGTGAGCTTGCTGTTCGATGCATCATAAAGGCCAAGAAATCTTCCAAACAAACAACTACCATTAGGAAGTTTCGGATTCCTAAGCTGAATTTCCAGTGAAATGATTACATCGACCTAATCGACTGGCAAGAGTGTATTGTGACCGAGCCTCCCATCACACGGAAATGGAAAGACGATGAGCTTCTGGAATTACTACAGTCGGATAAATATCCAAGTTATTGTCCCGAATTTACAAAAATACCCTGCTATTCTCAGGCAGTAGAGAGGGTGGTTAAGATTGTAACAGATTCTTCTGCTCATGTGTGCAGCCTTCTTGCAAGAGATGGATTCATCAGAGCAAAAATTTTGGATAGGAAGCTGATGCCAAGTTTTGAAAAAAAGTCTGATTTCCAAGTGAAATAAACTCACTCCTCAAGTTATGCTACTAGGTATGGCTGTGTCGATTGTATTTACATAACTTCTGCCATTTTCATAGAAATATGACAAATTTTAAGCTTTTTGGGGAAGCCTAAGAAATTAACTCACATCAGCTGAATTTTTACCCGTGTATATACACTCAAAGGTGATATTAAATAACATGGTGATACAGTATTTTTTTATATTTACAAAATGGAGAAAGCGGGTGTTTTTAAACCATTTTTCCCTATAACTTTTTAATTTTGAGGTTCTTGGGGACGTCTAAGATAACAAAAAATGTCATCCATATTTCGGGGGGCTCATTTCAATAATAAAATCGCAACTATTGCACATGGTGACAGTTCAAATTAAAAAAAAAAAAATTCGCTCCATCCTGATGGACATGCTGAAGATCTTAGTGAAGACCAACGAACATGGGAGTTGACTGAAGAACTTGGGACTGTCCACATTAGCATTGTCATGCACCTGTGTCAACATGAGACGATGCACAAGAGGGGAGTTTGGGTACCTCATCAACTCACAGCCGAGCTGAAAACAAATCACACGAGTGCATGCGTTTCCCCGCTTGCACATGACCAAGCTGAACTATTCTTGGACCGCATTGTGACAGGTGACAAAAAATGAGTCTTGTGTGACCATGTCAGTGCCCAGAAACAGGGGACCTGAAACAGAAGCCCATGCCAACCCCCAAAGCTGGTTTACACCCATATAAGGTCCTGCTGTCTGTTTAGTGGGATATGCAGGGTGTTGCGATTTTTTAGCTGCTGCCGGATAACACCACTAGCACTGCCGATGTGTACTGTTGTCAGCTCGACAATCTGCACACATCACTCATGTCGAAACGATCAGCACGGCTGAACTGCAAGAGAGTCCTCCTACAGTAGTTTGGAGTGCGACCTCGCACAGCATAGGTGACTTGTCACAAGATGAGGGACCTGGGATGAGAGCTACTGCAGCCCCCAGCAGATTTCCCAGACATTGCAAATGATGGAGACTACATTTTTGTCGTGGCAAACAATGGCAACTGTGCAAAACACAAAGTTGATACCCCTGGCGAGGACATGATAGGTAATATTGCGAGATTTAAGTTTAAAATTTCCATCAGTAAAAATCAGTCAGATGCGTTCAGATTTTCATTGCGCTTGACAAACAGGAAATACAAGCAAGTGAATGAATGCGCAAACCTCCACTTACCATAGGATCATACTGCCTCTAAAATGGCAGTTTATGACAAGATGAGACCAAAGAAGAACAAAACAAAAAACGAACATTTTAACTGGGTGAAAAATCAAGACACACAACAAGAAAGAGAACCACAGTTTATCTTTTGTTGATTCTGCAGCTGCACAGCATCCATGGCTTAATTTTTCTTTCTGATGATATCTTTCTCTCTCCATTTCTTCATTGCCGCTTTTTTTTTAATGCCCTCTGATAACAATAATTTCATCTATCATGTCGAAAGAACTTTCAGCCTGAGGACCACAATATCAAAGTTTCAACAATTTTAGATAAATGGTGTGCAACTTTGACGATATTAATACTTTTGAACACCATGCATTAATTTTTACAAGCTTAAATGCAAAACTTTGTGGGATAGGAGATATTTAACAACGCAGGAGAGTGGGAACATCGCACAAAGAGGGGGGTTAGAGGGGGCTTTGTTTGCTCTGCTTGACTTCCGGTTTTGGAAATTCTATTTTCAAGCTGAAATGCAAATATTTATGTAGTGTAAATCTAGGGGTTTATTGAGATCTCTGTCCTTAAGGATGAGTTTGAGAAGATGTGGAGGTGGTTTGACTACAATCCTGTAGCCAAAAGACTTGAAAATAGAGCAAACTTTATGAGTGAAGGACAGGCTAAAGGGCAAAGTGCCAACAAACTGATGGGTGGTGGAAGGTTCAGGCAGTAAACTAGATCTATTCTGTGTTTCAAAACTCTTGATTAGTCTATGTAATAAGAGGGGTGGAAAGCCATGCAATTTGCCAGTGTTGATGATGTTCTGATATTCTAGTTGAAGAGCAGAATGGCTGTTGCAAATAAGGTTGACCCAGTGAATGTATGGACTTAAGAGCAGACAGTTTGCATTTTCCAAAAGTGCGAGAATGGTAAGGGATGATATTATGGGTGGCAGAAGGTTTCCTGTCAACAGAGAGGTCAAAGTGAGATGTCTGGGTTGATGTTAACATCCAGAAAACTAATATTATTGTCGATCTGTTCTCGAGAGGAAAATTTTATATGCGGGAATTTTGAAGTTATGGAGGACACGAGTTCAAACAGTGTTTTTGGTGTGGCCAAATGATGAAGATGTCGTCCACATACCTTAACCAAATGGTGGGTTTTAAGAGGAATGGGGCAACAATTAATGTTTCAATATTCAGCAAATAAATTTCAGCAAGTAAGGGGGAAGAGGAGAGCCCATAGGTACACCTTGTTTTTGTTGGTAATAGATACCATTGTATACAAAACAGGAATACTTTCCCAATGAATCAAAACAGTCATTAAAGATCTTTGATCAGTTCTCCAGGAAGTTCTTAGTGCTCCATTAGTTTTTTGACCATAAGCATGTAGGCATCAAAGAAAGAAACAGAAGGAAACAATGAATCCACGTCAAAGGTGTACAGTAAATCTTGACGATTGATGGAAGAAGGGAGTTTCTGGATAAAGTCCTTGGTTGATACAACAGAATAAGGATTTCTTGTCAGAACTTTGCAACATTTGACAAATTGCCTTTCAAGATTGGCTGCAGGAGAAAAGGTGTTTCCAATTAATGGCCTAATGGGATGTCCAACTTTATGTAGCTTGGTCTGTAAGAACAACCTGGGAGTATGAAAATAAGCTTTGGGAAGGGGGGGGGGGTGTCTCCTAAGAAAGATTTCAAGAGAAGTTTTTTTAGGAAGCTTGCTAACAGCTTTACATAGTTTTCCAGTGTTGTCAGCCTTGAGTCTTATGCAATTGTTTTTTTCCAGGAAATCAGCCACTTTGTTGTCCAACAACAACAAAGTGGCTGATTTGGTGGGGTAGGAGTGGCAATACCTGTTCTGATCATGTGTGGAATTAAGTTGTGTTGCTTGAAGTGTAATGTGAAGCAAAGCATTGTGTAGGGTGGAGGCAAATATTCTGACTATCTTGAAAGAACAAGAGATGAGGTGCTGACTAAGAGAATTTACTCAGGTAAGTGGCAGAATAGAAAGGTACAGGAAGGCTGATGAAATAATGGGAGGACCAGATTCAGCAATGCTCAATAGAGAAAAAGGTAATGTGTATAAAGCACAATAGGTCATGGGAGAGATATGTAATAGATGTCAGTGAAATTCTACTGTGTGCCAAGATTGTTGTGAATGTAGATGTTTGGTGTATCAATGGTAAGTGAAATTTAACACTACCAGTGACTATGATTTGGCACGTAATCTTTCTTTGTGGATCTAACTTCTGAATATATCGGAGAACAGTTTAGTGACATGCAAGAGTACGTAAGCTACAATATTTTGCCCAACAACTAGAAAACAGTACATGAAACATTTGGAATTGAAAAGAAGAAGAAGAAGAAAAAAAAAGGTAAGAAGCAATTCTTTCAATTGCCTTAATATCTTCAAATTGCTTTTCCTTCAAGATTTTCCATCTGGACTATGAAAAGAGGTTGGAAAATGTTTTCCTTAATGCAACATTCTTCTGTACCATTCATTCCTATAAAACTCGGCAAAACAGCACATGATGGCTATTTATTTACTAAGCAAGTAACTTAACTGAGAAGGAAAAATTTTGACACAACACTCAGGATGTGAATTTTTAAAGATATCAAAATCACAATTTTGATTTATGTGCTTCACTAACTTGTAATTCTGCATGTAAAAATTTGGGTTCATTACATTTCTACAAAATATAACTTAATCTTTCAAATTTTCCAGTTCATAGGGCATCCTATGAAGTGATGACTTTCATAATATGGCCTAATGAAGCCTCCTCCCCCACCCCCTTTTTAATGTATATCTCTTCTCCGGGTTCTGTTAAGACTAAAAAAAAAAATTCTGTCAGTAATTTTGAAACTTGTCAACCTCCAGGTCACGCTTTACACACCTTTCATTTAGTCTTTAAAATCAATTCAGAGAACAAAAATGTCCATGCGTAACTTCTAAAGTTTTCAATGGATTTTGAAGAAAATTCAAACCAGAACGTTATTTTTATACATCATGGCCACTGTAAAAATTTCCATCAATTATTTTAAAAACAGCTCTTTTTTTTTTTTTTTTTTTTTTTTTGTAATTTTAAACTGGTCTGGGAAGGAAGATGCTGAAGCAAAATAGCAGAGGAGTGCATAAAAACCAGGTGAGTAGTTGACAGCTGGCCTGCTCAACACGTCCTGCAACACACTGTTCAGTTGGAGACCAGGGATTTCGAGCAGCCACAATTGAAATTTTAATGGCTACTTTAAAGAGTAAATGATCGATCTAGGAGAAATATTCCAAATTAGTTGTTCTTAGCTAATTATATAGTTTATATAAAAATTTCAGCCAATTTCATGAAAAATTAGCAAAGATTAGATTTGTAATTTATATTTACAGTTTCTCCAGGAAACACCCCTATTTTTATAATGTGGCAGCACCCCTGCATTCGACCACCGATAGTGAATACTTGGCCACAGGGTGAATCGCTTACACAAGTCAGATTAGAAAGTTTATTTATTGTAGAGATAACAATTACTTGTAAATTTTTCTGTTCTCCAAGAAGATAGGAAATGCAGCTAGATTCCTCATTTTAAATGTACCCTTGTTTATTAGTAGATGCCCTGGATCCACCTTTGAACTGTAGTGGAAAAATAAATCATACGTTATTGTTTTACTGCCATAGATCACACCACATACTTATAAAGCAGACCAAAGTTCTTGTCAACCAGTAAAAGTTGACTTTGAACTCTCGCTTCCCCTACAAACCCCCTTCCCCATCTGCCAGCGTTACACAATCAGGGGTAGGAGCGAAAGAAAAAAAAAAATTCAAGACAGTTATTCATAAAATTTCAGGACATATTTTGTCGGAGCTGGGAGGTAAATTAAATAAAATATTGGAAATCATGCAAGAAGTAGTGTTCTTTCACCAAAAAACTACCTAAATTATGACCAGATTGTTAGCAGGAAATTGTTTCCACGACAGCTTTCTTTTTTTCAGCATGGGAAATGGATCCCGCTCTCATTGAAACTTTGTCCTATCAGTCAGCCTTATTTCTATAAAATCATAGTAAGAGTGCTTCACTAAAATATCCCTACAACTTAGAAAACTTTATTAACATTTGGAAATTTTGCCTTCAAGTTCTACTATGGATTTATGTATTTCTTTCGATTTGTTGGTTATTTTTTCTAGTTCTATACTACCTGTTGATATCATTTGGGCAACTTTTATGTTGTTCATGCTGTTTTCTTTTATTGCACTATCCAATTTTTTGAAGCTTCAGCCAAGAGCTTATGGGCAGTTTTCTGGTCATTCATTAAGGAATTTTCTTCTGTCTTTAGTTTGGACAGCTGATCAAGCTTCACACACTTATTTTGCTTTTCCAAAGTCTGCATACTTTGTTCTTCAGCCTCTCTTTTGGCATTTCTCTGCATCCTTTACTCTTCTTTCTGCTGTTCCAAGTAGGAGGCATATTGTGCGTAAGCCTGCTTCACACTACACTGGTGTGCAAAAATTAAGAACGAAGAGGAGAAATTAGCATAACAGCGGAACGAGCAGGCAGAACGGACTGAAAGACCACTCAGGAGATAGACTAGGGTCCGGTACGGTAGGGCATGCGCATATATGCAGCATGACGTATGTGTGTTTGGGGGTGGGGGTCGGAAGGGTATAAAAAGCACATGGGCGGTGTACGCTCAGCTACGGATGACTTTACCCGGGGTCGCATCATTGGGAAGTTGGAAGAAGGTCGAAGTGCGACTAGTGTGGCACAGGAGTTCGGGATCGCTCACAGCATCGTTTCACGAGCTTGGAGAGCATTTCGAATGACAGGAACAGCTGTCCGAGAGTTTAGCAGTGGTCATCCATGAGCAACCACAGCGGCAGACGACCAGTATATTGTCCTACAGGCGAGAATAGACAGATGGCAGACAGCGGGAAAAATCGCAAGGCACGTGCAACAGACAACTGGACGTCCGTTATCGCGTTTTACCGTGGCCAGGAGGCTTTACAAAGGTGGTCTATTTGCACGACGACCAGTACGGTATGTGCCATTAACGCCTGCTCATCGGAGATGGCGGTTTCTGTGGTGCCAGGAACACAAGAACTGGATACATCAGCAATGGGGTCGAGTTTTCTTTACGGATGAGAGCCGATTTAGTCTGACGAGCGATTCTGGACGTATACACATCTGGAGAGAGCAGGGGACAAGCAATCACACCTCCAACATCATCGAAAGTGACCGGTTTGAAGGTGGCGAAGTTCTCATTTGGGGCGGTATCATGCTTGGTAGCCGTACTGACCTCCATATCTTCCAAGGAGGTTCAGTCACTGGTGTCCGCTATTGTACCGAGGTTCTCCTGCCTCACGTGCGTCTGTTTAGAGGTGCTGTGGGTCCTGAGTTCCTCTTCATGAACGACAACGCTATACCTCATCGTACAGTGGCTGTCACAGAGCTGTTGGAGAGTGAAGATATTCTATACATGGATTGGCCCCGCAAGGTCCCCAGACCTAAATCCAATTGAACACGTGTGGGACCTTCTTGGGAGGCGCTTGGCAGCACGTCACCAGCCGCCAGCAACGATTCCGCAGCTGCGATTGGTGCTACAAAGGGTAATAGGCCGCGATTCCTCAACAGCTCCTTGACAACCTCGTCCTCAGCATGGACAGACGTTGTAAATCCTGCAACGCAGTCAGGGGTGATCATATCCCCTACTAAAAACTGGATTTTTCTTGGCAGCCGCCTGTAACATGGACGTTTGTCTTCTGTCCAGTTGTGCTCGAAGCTACCTTTTCAATAAAGTGCCTTTGTATCCTTTGAATTCCTTGTTTGGACGGTTTTGCTAACTTGTCCCATATTCTTACATCTTGGAGATCTTATGGTATGATTTGAGTCGATGTGGAGCACTTCTGCATGACGTTACATTCGAAAAACAGTCTCTTCCTTAATTGTTGCACGCCAGTGTATTTACGAGGCCTTCAGTTATAAGCAGGGGTGGGAAATTACGCCCACCCACTCGCCATCGGCGAGTGGATTTTCTGGCGTGGCGAGTAGATTTCCTGGATTTTAGACTTCTTAAAAATTGCAGCTTATAAAATATACAAAATAATAATATTGTAGGTTTTCACTATTTTTTTTTTTTTTTACACCTTAAGCTTCTTCATTTATAAGATGGGCAAGTATATTCTAATCTGAAACCCTAACGTCCGAACTCATACCTCACTAGGCACAAAAGCATTGTTTTTTTTTTAGACCGACCCGGTGTTCATCCACACGAAAGAGCAGAACTGACGTCACGGATGCTTAGCAGTTGCTCAAGGCCAAGTTGAGTCGCTCCTGCTGCTGGTGGAATAAACCAGTTTTCCCCACTGCAGAACGCTGTGTAACCGCCGGGAAGCGCGCACGGGATTAATCGTTGCTGACGTCCCGCCTGTTCAATCACGTGGTACCAACAGCTGTCTTCTAGGAGCGCCAACTAGATTGTCGTTTTGCCTGAATGCACGTTTTAAACAAAAACAACAAGGTTTTGGTAGACAAAATGCTTCTGCAACATAAAAAATCGCAGTATCATTGAAAATCGGTGTGTGATCTCAATATGTTTAATTCCAAACAATCAACTTTATTAACATTTTTCCAACGTATTTCGTCCGGTAGCAATGTAGCAGTGCCATGCGATTCACCCTCTAGGCCACATGTTTTGGTTGATAGCAATGTGCTACACCTCGATCTTGGTTCTAAAAATGTTTTACTTGAAGATAGAACGTTGCAAAAAATTGTGAAAAGCCACAGAACAGGAAATTTCAAGAGAAATGGATAGAAGAATTTCCCTGGATTGTTTATGAAAATGGTCTTGCAAAATGTGGATTTTCCTGCAAAGCAGATGTGAAAGTCAATGCATCACATAAGTTTTCACAGGGATTTAGTGGCCCTTTCAAACTCCATGATAAATCTGTGCAGCATAGAAAAAATGTTGATTTTATTGAAAATTCATCACAGCTTCTTCTTAGCACCCCATTGGCGGCCAAATGCATTAAAAAGATGAATGAAAATATATTTAAGCATCTCAAAGTATTATTCAATCTGAGCTACTATATTGCAAAAAACAATAAGCCATTTTCTGACATTGTATCACTAGTCATGGTTATCCAGAAAGTTAGAAGTTCGTGTACAAAACCAGTATGCAAACAGAAATGCTTGTGTGGAATTTTTTTCTTGCATATCAGAGGTTATAACAGAGTCTGTATTGAAGGAACTAAAGCAGTCCCAGTTCATTAGCATTATTTTAGATGCCTCTACAGACAAGGGCACAATAGAGGAATTGATGATGTATGCAAGATATTTGAAAAGTGGTAAAAGTGAATGTTTTTTGGGACTTTTAGAACTAGAAAATAGGACATCTGCGTCTTATTTTTCTGCTATTGAGAAACAGTTTACTTCTCTTGGTTTAAATTTGAAGAAAAATTCTTGGATTGTTGGTACAGCAACAGATGGGGCAGTCAACATGGTTGGTGAAGTATCTGGTTTATGTGCTAAATTTAAAGAATTTTTACCACATATGGCACATGACCTCACCATCTCTGATTTTGATGAAATTTGGTATGAAGAACACATATGACAAGGTAAGTAATTCTGCCAATTTTCAGATTTTTATTTTGAAAATTGTCCAAGATACACACATAATAAAAATCGAAATTTTCGTAAAAAATGACAAACTTGCACACTTATAAATGGCTGTAACTGTTTTCCTAATTGTAGTAGAGTGACAATTCAAACACAGTTGCAAAGCCAAAGGATTGAGCTTTCTATAGATATCATACATGACCTTCTCACAACAGATTAAAATTTCAAGGTCATCCACTGTGACCCTTTGACCTTGAATATCTCAAAACGTGCCATCTTAAAAAAATTACGAAAAAAATATTTTTTATTGCTACAACATTCTTCTACCCATATGTGCCAGATATTAGGCTGGCACCGCTATGACAAGGCAGTGTAGGATTAATATGAGTATATGTCCTCCAGGTTACGTTCGGACAAATGTACAATAACTGTTTTCCAGATGCATGTATGTATTAATTTCACAATGTGTTACAGGTTATATTAGTGGTGTACACATACAAGTGAACCGCTTGGTTAATAAGGTTGCAAACCAAAAGAATGTGATGCCATCTTGCTAGTGACCATCTCTATTTCGCTTCTCTCCATAAAATATGTCCGACCTGTTGCTGTTCGTAGGTCAACCTTCGTAATGGCCGCTGTTTTATCCACTTCTAATATATCTGGCTTCTCGGGGGTATGTGAAAGACACTGAAGGTCCATGTGGGTGCAGAAAACTTATCTTAACTTGTTCTGTATGAATGTTCACATCCAAAATACAACCAACCCACCACTGATTATCATACTCAACAATAACATAGCCACGAATATCCTCCAGATCCAGTTCTATTGGATTTAGCAATACTGACTCAACCTTGTATTCAGTTGAGTTTGAATACATCTTGGTTTTAATAGCTGTGCAGCTTACTGGTATTACACAGTGAAGTTTTTGAGTACCAGGAATTGGTCGAGCACTAGCATGACGTATCTCGAGAAACTCCTTGTGGTTCTCATAGTCCTTGTCCGTGCTGTATTTAAAATGGCACGAAGGAATGTTTCTGGAAGCCCAATCATACAGTTGTCGCGGTGTCATAATTTGGTCATTGTATGAACACTGAAGGCTGGCACGTGCAGCTAATCTCTTAATGGTGCCTGCCACGCCATCACATGGCCCCTTTCCATGTGAGGTGGCAAAGAAATGCCACTCAGCTGTGATACCAAAATCTACATCATGATGGCACAGATTGACAAAATTCTTCCTGTTCTTATACTGTAAGGTTGCACCGTCTGAGAAGTAATAGACGTGTTCTACTTTCTTGTCAAAATGTGATGATATAAACTGCAACAATTGGCTCTGGAAAAGGTGAACACTGATAGTGTCATGCTTAAGACATTCTGAGATGACAACAAAAGAAACATGATCCAACTGAAGTGTGTGTGAACTTTTGTAGTACACGACGAAAGGGTGAATAGTAGCTTGGGAATTGTTCCAGTGGTATCCTTGGACTGCATCCTACAGTATGAAGGGAATGATTCTCAGCAAAATCGCACAACACAACACACTGATTATCATCAAGGTTTTCTTTCAGATTTGACAGAAATTATGACTGCTGAATAGCTATAAGAGAATGTGGCAATAGCAATTTCACTTTTGATTCAAAGGTCTCAAGGAATTATTCTACAGTGTTACAGACTGTCATAAGTGTTGTGCGATCAGTTGTAGTCCACAATTTATATACAATTTCATCAATCCCATTCATGGTGAATAAGCTACTTATTTGCTCTAGTAAGTATGCTATACCAGGACAAGAATCACACTTGAAGAAGAAGCATTCTGGAAGAGGAGGGTTACAAGTTATTCTTGCAAGGCAATCTTTGTATGTCCTAACTGGTAATTCATCATTACGAGTTAAGTCTTGCAATTTGAACCCTGCTAGCATAAGTTTTACATTTTCATGAGCACAACACACACAGACAGTGTGTTCCACTTGCACCAGCCAGCACACAATTCTTTGGGTGTAAGCCACAGAACTTTGAAAACCCTACTTTGCCATTAGGATTCTTGTCTTTAAATCCTTGAAATATCTTTCAAATTTCCTAGAATAAGACGTTTCTGTTTTTGTACTTTTGATCCTGATTCCATCATTGTAACAATCTTTTTTTCCTGGTAAACAACAGCTCACTTCATCACTATTATAGTATGCAATAACATTTTCAACTGTGCTGTCACTGAGAGTTTTCCCAGGCCTAGGATTTGGAGTTGCTAAAATACCCTGCTCTTCCACAAGATTTTTAGACTTTCGTGCCATGTAATATGTTACACCAAATTCTTCCTGAATTTTACGAATACTCTAGGTTCTAGGTAATATTGTTAGTATTTGGACTTTAACACTGCTAGAGTCTGTTTCTTGAAATTTTCTTTCAACTGTGAAATCATGACCGATTCATCAGACACTGTCACAGGATTATCACATTCTGGAACACCTATGTAGTCTTTTATCACTTCACCAATTTTCTGATATTTCTTCTTACTGTACTGTCCAACACCTAATCTTTTTTTTTTTTTTTTTTCACAGGAGATTCGCCTAGAGAAAGTAACGTATCATTCAGACTATCTAAAGTTGTGTCTCTGTCAGTCCATATCTCACTCTTCACCACTCCTTCTGAATTATCTTCACTTAACTGAGGTTGTTCTGCCTCTGCATCTGTTTCAATTATACATGAAGGACCTGGCATTTCAGAGATAGATTTTTTGCATGAACTACATATTTTCTGTTCTAATGTTATATTTGGACATTTCTGAACCATCCAAGGCTGTACTTTTCTCAGATTCTTTCTAAACCTTGTGTGTCCACTTTTACCCAGAGGATTGCAACAAAAAATTTGACTTTTAAAGTCCATTTTGGTTAATGAAACTGCACCTGCAAAAAAAAAAAAAAAAAAAATGATAAATAAATATAGTTTGATAAAAAGAAATTGATTAAATAAAAATAACAATTAAACAGTTAACAATGTTACCAATAAATTGATAACCACACACTCACAAGCTCAGAATTGAAATAACAGCAAATGTAAAATGGTGTAACAGTAAGATTTCTCATTGGCTGTAATAAGAAGCCTTGCCATTGGCTTTAAAAAGAAACCCTGTCATTCTCTCTAATAAGAAGCTTTGTCATTGGCTAAGAAGAAGCCCTGCCATTGGCTAAAATGGGTGGAGTTTCAATCTCTGATCTCTAAGATTTGTTGACATTATTTACTGCTGAAAATTGTGTCTATCAAGTAAAATTGCTGTCACATAGCATATTTCTGATAAATCTGTTGATCTGTTATAATATATACACATTTCATGTATAATAAACACAAATCCTCAACGTAAGAAATATTTATTGCATGGTATGTCTCTGTGCCTTACATACAGAAGGGTGCAGCATGACACTCCTATTTATCCTACACTGCCTTGCCATAGCGATGCCAGCCTAATATCTGGCACATGGGTAGAAGAATGTTATAGCAATAAAAAATATTTTTTTCGTAATTTTTTAAGATGGCATGTTTTGAGATATTCAAAGTCAAAGGTCACAGTGGATGACCTTGAAACTTTAATCTGTTGTAAGAAGGTCATGTTATCAGGGTTCCCACTCAAAAGTAGAAAAAAAGTTCCCTGACTTTTCCAGGTGGTTCTGAGAGTTCTTCCAGAGCGGCAAATCAAATAACATTGCGACAAATTGTTGCATTTCCTTACATTCTTGCGTTCCTTACGAAAGCATACATTTGTTAATTCTTTAAATAACTGTTCTTTATACAATTACCTGCTTTTTATTAATAACAATTAAATGCATGAGGCATATTATTTTTGGTATTATAATTCCATGATCTTTTCTGAACCTAAGTGGTATACTGCCCATGTACAATTTGTTAATACATTCCCGTAGAAACAGTTCATATGTAAGAAAAAATCTGTATGTTGAATAGTTTGTTTTCCTTTCTTCTATAGCACAGTGTAGATAAGCTTAATGACCGAATGGGCTCCTGCTCAGAGAAATGTTGAAAGAGAATCACCCAACAAAGGGCTTTGATCCATTGTTTAAGTGGTTCTCTTGTGATGTGTTTCTCCAAGCAAGAGTGTACCAGGCCACTGTGCCTAACTGTTCCAGTTACAAAATATGAAGCAAACTATCTGCAGAAATCGAATAAAACCGTAATGTCTACAGGCAATTTTTTAAATTCAGTTTTGATAATTTTTAGAGAACTAAGGAATAATGTAATGTATTGAAAGCAAGATTTATCAAATTCTAGACAGGCTGTAATTGCAAATAATTGCTTACCTGAAATTAATACTGATAATGTTATGTTCATCTCACATATGAGGGAGAATTAAAAAGACACCACATAATGAACGTCCCGATTATACAGTCCATAAAGATAAACAGAAAATATGGAATATAAAGGATAAATAACTTTCATTTTCCCTAATTGCTTTATAGTTACAAAAATTAGTGTATTTAACATAAATTTTACATAATATTTAACAAAATCATGTCTTATTTTTTTGTTTCAGGTTTAACGACCACCATAAGCAACTTGTTGGGCTATAAGCAGTCATCTGTCCATCCCTAATTTAGGACCATTGGCTTCACGAAGAAGGAGAGCCAGTGCCGTAAGATAAACACACCACCCATACCTTATCTGGGACTTGAATCTAGGCTCACTTGGACGAATAGTCAGAAGCCAGAGCTTAGACCACTGCACCACCGAGGTGGCAAACCATGCATTTACATGTTTTAAAGAATATTTGAACAAAGACTTATTTTAAATTCTACATATAATGAAATATTTCAGTCGATTAGGTGAAATTATATAACTGATTTATCTGTATTTTAAGTGCACACAAGTATATAAATAACATTTTAAACGACTCACAACATTTAGAGTTCCAGTTAGGTTTAAAAATGCAAGCTGGGAGAATCTTGACTGAAGAGAATAAATTGCCATTAAATGATACAATGCTGAAGCTTTAAATACTTTAAGTGCTTATTTTACATAAATATTAAAGAACATGGAAACTTTTGCCGAAATTGAAGTCTAATGGGAATGATAAAATGGAGAGTGTCTGACAGAGTCTCTTAACATTTTGTTAGAGCGGTTCTATCAAATCGATCTAACAATTTGTATTTTCTATTGGAATTCACTTAGAATCTTTAAAGACAAAGCAAACTAAAACAGCTATTAAAAAATAAAAAAAAAGAGAGAGAGAGAACGGAAATCGCGACAGCATTTCTGCGTCTGAGGAAAAACGTGTGCCAGTACCATCCCAACCCAATTTCTAGCAATCAGAGAAAATACTGCTGACATTTAAAAATCAAAATTGTAATTATTTTAGCTAAAGTTAGTTCTTGCACTTGGCAATGAGAACATCGAATCTATGCTATTTCAGAGGTGCCAACCTCTAGCAGAATGCATCAGTAATCAATAGGGGATTTTTCAGTAATGTTTCAGTAATGTAACACGCCATTTTTTTAAAAAAAGTTAAGGACAATATTATAATATTACTGTGTAACCTGTAATACTTGTATGAGGTGCCTATCGGTAATCACCATACGAAGCCTCATCGTTAATGCGTGGAATGGGTATTTCATGAGAAATTAATGCATGAAATGTGTAATAACTTTTTACGTTTACACTATCCTTACAAAAAAAATATGAAATTAAATTATCAATATTGTACTTACCTCATGTCACTGCTGACATAAAAACTCCCTTGTTGCTTGTTTTGCAGTGGTATATTCCTTTTCAGAAAACTTTTTATAACACAGCTCACCTGAGGAAAATGCTTTACTTTTCTGTACAAGAAGGGCCCTTAATGTTTTGGTGCTCATTGTTGGGCAAAAGTATGTGAGGTTTTCCCTTACTATACTAAATATTCTCTACGCAGAGGAATTGCTGTGAGGGATAGTCAATATTACCAACATTAGTTTAGGCAATGTGGAATACTTGAGAAGGCCAGATGAATCCTTTGTCTTAGATATTTCATTCCATGCCACATCTGCTCAAGGATATCCAGCTTCATCAATATCAGAGTCTGGGAACATAGCATGAAAGAAGTGACCAGCATGATCACAGCTTGCTATAGGTAGGTTATGCTCCACAACGATTGTAGTAAACAGCAATTCAGCGTTTATCACGCTATTTTCATTCTTTTTTGCAAAAAAATTATCCAAAGGCTTTGATCGAGTCTTTAATTTTACACAATCCTGGTGTTTGTTTTGACTGGATATGCCTTCGGCAATCATCTTGTCCTACATGGGCTACTGATTACTCTCATATTAGAACCTTTATTTCAGCATTTGTAACATTTTCCATATCCTTGCTCAAGATTTGGGAGAAAGATTTGGATGTTCCTGGAGAAACCTCTTTGTATATTTATTTGTTTCAGAAACGATAATTCCAAGGATGAAATTGGTAAAAAACAAGTAAAAATATGCAATAGGTGCCACATCAGTTGCCGGAGCATGTTTGGGCCCCTGCATTTCATGTTAATAAAAAAAGATGCTGAGGTTGTTCATCACTTCTCTCTGAAGATTCACTATGAAGATCTTCACCTTCTGAAGAAGATATGGTGTGCGTGGCACGGTGGCTAGTTTTTTGGCTTGATGTTGCTAGGCCAATATCACTCTCAGATGATTCAAAATCATCATCACTTGGCAAACTTTCACTCTCACTACAAGCCATTTCAAATAACCTTAGAAAACAATTTCACGCAGTAGGAAAAAGCACGTCTGCTAACACGAGTTTGGAAAAAGATGGGGATTCGTAATTCACGGAGTTTTGCGATTGTGTCTGTTTGTTTGGGAAAAAGAAATGAATAATGTGAAGAGCTTCTAGTAATAAGAGAATTCACAAAAAACAAGTAAAAATATGCAATAGGAGCCACATCAGTTGCCGGAGCATGTTTGGGCCCCTGCATTTCATGTTAATAAAAAGATGCTGAGGTTGTTCATCACTTCTCTCTATTAACATCCTCCCATTCACTTTCAGAATTCCGCACTTCGTTCTCCCGCGCGGCGAAAGTCCACAAGAAATATAAACATCCGTCATCGCGGGGACCACGCGTTGCGACGAGTTGATCATTATTGCACTTCGAATAGGGCTCGAAAAGGTGATTTCCGACAGTACGACGTCTTATAATTCATCAACAATGCAAAGTGAACAGCACTGCCTCAACTGCAGCAGGAAAAGTTTTGGCTAAAGTAACCTTTCTCCTGTCACACGGAAAAGTGCGTGGGGAACTGATAGCAAGCGCAAACTCTTTTACGATGACACTTAACGGCATATTACCCGTAATTTTCGTCGTATTATCCGCAGACCACGAAATTCATATTAAAAAAAAATCCTTCGTATAATCCGCAGACTGTGACATTCAGAAAATAAAAATCGCCGTATAATCAGCACATCAGAGATGTTGAACCAGAAGTGGAATTTCCGACAGAAAAGTCGGTCACATAAATAAATAAATACATCGCTCTTTCCACGTTCCAGAAACACATAGCAACCGAAAAATTGTTTTCAGCCGCCGCCGGGGAATTGAAACCACGGATCTCTCCATATATAGCCTAGCGCGTTAGCTTTACACCATGGTGGCCAACAATCCACGGTGCTTATGTGTATTTTTAAGTCAGCTTCTGACATCATAAATCCGTAAGATGGGCTCAGCTACAGAGACGTCTCCATCTGGTGGGTATTAACGGCACTGACTATATATATTATAGCAGTTAAATCCAAAGGGTGAAATCCAAGTTGAAAATCCTCCAAATACGTGGCGTCAGAAAATAAATAAATAAATCGCTCTTTCCACGTTCCAGAAACACATAATGAGTCCGAAGAAGTAAGAGAAAAAAAAACGATTTTATTAAATGAAGAAATTCATTTTTAAAGGTAACTGGTTTTATATTTTTTATCTCCGGACAGATAAAGGGTGTGGCATCCATAGATCACGCCGATGCAGCTCCAGAGTATTGCATTACACCTTGCCAATGACGAAAGGCTGATACAGAACAAATCGTAGAAATACCGTATGTACTCGCGTATAAGTCGAAAGTTTTTGGAGGAATTCCTGCTTTCAGAGTTGAGAGATCGTCTTATACGTGTGACACGGTACCATTTATGCCACCGCTGCCTAATGCCTGCTGGTGTGTGCACTGGCGGTCACTATTAGTATTAAGGGTAATCACTCGAATTTCAAAAACTATGTTTTCCCATTATTAGAGAAAACACAGGCTCGCTATTCGAGGATGGGCGTTGTGTTTCACCCAGCCGACGTTCCGTGTATCGGGGTCCGCTGAGTGCCGCAATGTTTAAAAGTAATCGTCTAGCTTTTCATTTCTCTTTGAATAATTCGTTAACTTACAAATTTTGATTTGTTTACTAGCACTGATGTGTAAGTTACTCAGTATTGCACTGGAGGACTTTTCTGAACATTCATTCCAAATCATTTACTCACACATCCAACTCTCAATCGTGATTAACCTTTTTACTTTACAAAATTGTACACTCAAATGAAATTTAGCCGACTCATAATAACGTGAAAATAAAATATGTTTATTTTGCCTGATGAAGGCTTGAAATCTAGAAAAATACACTCAGTCATATGAATATGCTTGAAGACCCTTTTATCAAAATTATTTATTTAAAGGTTAACTTTAATTTCTTATTTTCATTTAATATAATTCTGAAATATTTCGAAACATAATTTACTAAAAATGATTCCCTATCCTACACAATTTCCTGCTCTGATCAATGGTATTTACTTTACTCAACCATTTCATTTCTTCTATTTCTGCCCTACTTTTCTCAGCATTAATTTAGAGCTGGTTTTATTTTCAACCTTGACTTAGTCTACTATGCTCTTCTTTAATTTTCGGTTCAACATACTAATTATGTAAACAAGAGGAAACCGTTAAGGTCGGAAATGTCCTACCTTCTATCCCACGATAAGGGCTGGCATTTCATTCTCCTCTTCCCGAAGTTTTCATGCAGATTCCTTATTTCGGTACCCCGCCTTCTGTCCTGGATCTTTTATATCACCGTCATGATTTCAGAGTCCACTTTGTCAAGTAATATTGAATATCTCTCCTTGTTGGGCACATTCTCGGTCCTCGGCTAAATCCTCATCAATAGCGAGGCAGTGATACAGATTTCTCGCATCATTTCGATTTCCTCTATACTCCGATCCTCGTATCGGTAGGTCTTCCTCAACTTTCTTTCACCATGCTATCTCTTATAATTTTTCGCTCCTCTTCCTGTCCTACGAAAAATTGTTCTTCCCGGATCCTCCTACCAATTTACAGATTGGTCATACAATTATCATTTCCCGATCTGATTCGCTCTGGGTTTCCCGCCATTTCTCTGACTTGCCATCCTTCGCCCCGTCCAAAATCTGCGTCCGCCCCTGAATTCTAGGAAATTTGTATGCCCGCGGATCTCCAGGGTCGTAAATCTTCCTATCATAAAACTGCTATGGGTTTTCCTTTGCCTGGCGTCAAGCTATTCTTTTCTTCCAGACTTGGTGCATCAATTCTCAAGACGACCGGCGCCGAGCTCCAATAAAATGTCTACCCGCCATTTCTCTGACTCGAATTACTTCACCTTACCCAATATTGCTGGCTCGTAGCAGTTAGGGAAAGGATGCCCCGCGGTCCCATGCCACAGCAAGCTGCCGACTGGAAGCCCTTCGACTCAGAGAGAGAGAGAGAGGGGGTGGGGGAGAAGGGGAAAGAGCGGTACTTTCCCGACCTTCCTAGGCGCGAATCCACGGAAGAAAATCTAAGGGGGAAATTAAATTGTGAAATGCAGAGCGTCTGAAGAGCGTGAAGTTTATAAAATACTAATTTTATTAATTCTTACACCAGCTCCCCAAAATCTCTCCCATTCATTTGATTAATTTTTTAAATCCCATTTCTTTTCCGCTTTTCCGATTACTTCTCAATTTCCAATACAGGGAAAAGGTGCGCGCTCGCTCACGAGTGCTGCAACACGTGGGCCGATAAAAAAAAACCCGGGAATTCTCCCGCGGAATAAACCGACATTTGTTTACGTTTTAGATCGCGACACAGAGGCTTTCCGTATGTTGCTGCACGATTGTGTTCTGACCTCAAAACTATCGCGCAGTGACATGATCATATCCTCAATTCTGTCCACCACTTCAAGTTTAAATTCGGCAGTGTAACTGAAACGTTTCCTTTTCAGAGACATCATGATTAGCAATGAAGGAAAACAGCAGCAACGACGTTCGCCAAAACAACGAAAGCAAACTAGACACAAGGTCGCGCACATGAAATCCGAAAGGAGAAACGCATAGGTTCGTGCAGCAAGTGCTGTGCGTACTTCTTTGGCTATTTGCCAAAAACAGAGCCGGCACGACAGTCAGAGCTCTCCTCAACGATATCAAAATGACCCTTGTCGTCCGTCCCCACAACTTTCCCGATCTTTCGTTACGACATTCCTCCCCCTCCTCCCCGCTCTGTACATACTCCTGAACTGAGGAAAATTCTTCCGAGGGAGTTCCTTTTCCAATTATTACCCCCTTCCCTGCACAATCACGCTGCAGATTTTTTAAAAATCGGAAGGTTGTAATTTTTTTAAATCGGCGTATTAACCGCTTCGGTGTATAATCCGCAAAACCTATAATTTTAACGTTAACAGATAATCCGCGGATTATACGAAGAAAATTACGGTACCATTCTTCTGATAATATCGCTGTTTGATGATATGATTCATGGACATTCCATTTTTTTTTTTTTTTTTGATTGGAGGTTTAACAACCACCGTGAGCAACTCAATGGGCTATAAGCAGTCGTCCGTCCCTAATTTAGGGTCACTGGTTCCAGGGAAGGGAGAGAGCCAATGCCGTAAGACAAACACAACATCCATGCCTCAACGGGATTCGAACCCGGACCCCTTACAGACCGAATGATCAGAGGCCATCGCTTAGACCACTGCGGGACATTCCATTTCTAAATGATATGATTGATAAATGATATGATCTATATAATTTATGACTACGAAGCTTGCTTATTTTACTGCCGCAACGATAGTAATTGCTGTCCCGACTGGAATTAAAGTTTTTAGTTGGATGGCAACTTTGTATGGGTCTTATTTTAAATTAGACGTTTCATTGATATGATGTATAGGATTTGTTTTTTTATTTACTTTAGGGGGTTTAACAGGAGTTGTATTAGCTAATTCTTCTTTGGATATCGTTCTTCATGATACTTATTATGTAGTAGCTCATTTTCATTACGTGCTTAGAATAGGAGCTGTGTTTGCTATTTTAGCTGGGTTGACGTACTGATTTCCTTTATTTTTTGGAACAATGATAGAGCCTAAGCGAATGAAGCTTCAATTTTTTATAATATTTATTGGTGTAAATTTAACATTTTTTCCTCAGCATTTTTTGGGTTTAAATGGAATACCTCGTCGTTATTCAGATTACCCAGATAGTTTTTTGGTTTGAAATGTAGTTTCTTTTTTGGGGTCTATTATTTCATTGTTTGCGGTAATTATTAATGATTTTGTTAGTGTGGGAGGCTCTTGTAGTTAAATTAAGAGTAGGTGGGGGGGGGGGGGGTATATAACATTTCGGGTTCTATAGAATGGATTCATGATGTTCCACCGTTAGATCATACTTTTAATCAGTTAACTAGAGTCAGACGGTAATTGCCGGTGTGAGGTTCTTTATATTTTCAGAATGCAGCGGCTCCTGTAATAGAACAATTAATTTTTTTTCATGATCATACGATAATTGTTTTAGTTATAATCACTATTTTAGTGGGGTATATTTTAATGAGTTCTTTATTTTAGTTCTTTATTTTAGGAACAAGTGACTGCCTCTGCGCGAACGCAGCAGATAAGAGCCTGCGAAATGGGTTTGTGATTATGGCTTTCTCTCACGCTTTGACTTGTCCGTTTGTTCGGTTGTAGTTTAGAGCATCTGGAGATGGGGGAAACCGCGAAGAGACGCACTCCCCAGCACAGCTGCACTTTAATCGGTGGGTGGGTTACCTCAGGGATCATAGCATACTTCTGGAAAATTTTAGGTAGGAATTTTAGGAATTTTTGGAAAAATTTTAGGAGTGTATTTCAATAAAAACTAGATGTATATTAGTATACATCTAGTAAAACAACTCCGTATACATTGTAAAGAGTTTGCTTCACACCCTTCAACCATATATACTGATAGACTGTGCATGACATCAAAATTTCTGGCTCCAACATAAAATCACATGACATCAGTCAAAAAGATGGGTTACACCTGCTGTGCTTATGGTTGCTCTGAGCGATATAGTAAAGGAAGTTCTATGATTTTTCATGGGTAAGAAACGAATTAAATACCTAAGTCAATAAAGTTCAATTACTTAACCAGAAACTTGCAGCTATTGATATAAAAATATAGTAACTTAAGAAAAAAAAATGGAATGCATGTTCCAAATTCTTCGCAAATGTTCATCACATTATAAATCACGAAATGTAAACAACCCGATCATGCATGTATATAGCTCATAAGTATACTTACCTGAAGAGTTTTCATTATATATGAGGCGCATTCACATAATACACCGAAAACACTGAAGTTCTGCAGCGTAAATTAGTAATCATAACAGCATTTTTACACGAAATTTGGAGTCTGACGATGACGTGCCCAATGTTGGAGCCATGGCGGCTTTGATGCAGCTATTGCCAATGCGCAGTCCATTAGTATATATGGTCGAAGTTCACACCCAAATTTTTTGCATAACCGTCTAATGTCTAAAGTTCAAGTATGATTTACTTTTAATGTTCAGTTCTTATCTTTTCACGTGTTGTTATCATATTCAAGTATATTTACCACATTCAAGTTTCACTTTGAACATTAATATGCTGTTGAACCAGAAGCAATTCACGATTTTCACAGTAAAGTTTTCAGGTTTCACATTAAATTATAATATCCTAAAAAGGTAATTAAAAACCAAGAACTATGTACAATTGTTCACTGAATTACTTTTTTCATATTATTGTTTCAACCTTTTCCTGATAAGCCTATCTTTTTCTGCTTCCACCACAACTAATTTACTTTCAGTTTTCTTTATTTCAGCTGAACCTTGTATGATCAAGTTAGAGGCAACTGCTATTTCAACAGTATTTTGTTTTTCTACAGCTTTTCTCATTATTTCTGTTCCCTCTTGAATTACTGCTAGGGAGGCTTCTTTATCTTTTTTTAAGCATATTTATTCCTGCATCATTTTATTTTATTTTGTCATCAAACTCAGCTTTTCTTTTTTTCTCTAGCTGCTTTTCCTTATTTTCCCTCTCTTTCTGCTTCCTTTCTTTTACCTTTTTTTATTCTTTTACCTTTTTTTATTCTTCTTCCTTCAGCTTATCAACATACTCTTTATAAAATTTATGTGAATCACGAACACTATTTAACAAATTTCTTGTTATGGGAACTTTACTTACACATCCATAGTGTTTAATGGCCCCTTTAACTATTCTTAATGATGTTATAGTTGAGTCTTTTAAGTTAGCCTTGTCCTTCCTTAACAGAGTAGTGTTAACCGAAAATCCCCTTTCTGCATCAGCATTACCATGAGGTAAAACTAAAATTGACTTGATGAGTTTAGCAAGATTTGAGTATTTTTCTTTTCCGCTAGAGTCTTTAATACTAAATATATTACGCCAGTAACGATCAATCCGCACTGGAATATGCCCTTCCTCTGAAAATTTCACTAATTCATCTAGAGTTGGCTTATCAGAATTTAAAAGTTTCCACTCTTCTCTTACTCTATCAATTTGTTCCTCAGAAAGATGCAAAACACTTAAAATTCTGGTATTTCCGAAAGTCCTTCAGTGACTGAAAGTTGAGTTGACTCTTTCTTTGGTTCTTTTACCTTTAAAACTTCTATGTCTCTTAGCTTTTGATTGCAGAATGGCAAATTTGACTTTAAATATTTTGTGGTTGCAATTAGTGATGATCTTACATCTAAGAGAAATAATTTCTGCCTGGTCTCCTGAACATTCCTGAGGAGATTTTTTGTCTTCATACCAACTTCTAACTCCCCTAGTTTTTTCCATGAATTTTTGTTTTCAAAATCTACATTCTTTAGGTCTTCTCCAAATTTCCCTGCAATAACATCATCTTGGATAAACTGAGCTATAACATTCCTCATTAAAGTATTTAAATCAGAATATAAGTGGTGTCATTTTGGTTCTTCACTCTGATAACATAATGAAAACTTTTCAAAATTTTGGTGTGAAAATGAAATTAATGCTAAATAGCAAGGAGTTAGCTCATTTTTCAGGAAACAGTGAATTCTTTTATACCTTGCCGAATTGCGGTTGTTTTTCAAATATTTTTTGAGATGGCAAGAAGTTTAAAAAATATTCTGTAATATTTAGCCATTGATCCAAGAGCCTCTGGGCTACAGAACCAACAGTTAACCATCTGTTGCTGACATGACGCAAAATAAATTTGGCTGTGACCAATGTTATATCCTCGACAGATTTATAATCCTCTCGTCTTGCAGCACTACTCTTTAAAAAGTAATGTATATCAGTAGCAAATTCGTCAAAATCTATATTTAAGCTTGTCAAAAAAAATTTAAATGCATTACTAACAACACGCAGGTTGCAAAAACCTAGTTCCAAAGATTTCTGGCCTGTTTCTTGTTTTACAACTTCATTGAATTTGCGTAAAAAGCACTTATTTACATTTGGGCTGTCCATGGATACACAAATAATTCTGTTCAACGAAATATTGAAGGATGATAACACATCAAGAATTTCTTTTAGCAAAATATCTGCTGTTGCATAACCCAGAAAAATGCTTGTTAGGTATCGGCAAGAAACTGAATTTATATCTGAAGACCAGTACCTGAGATACACATCCAACTGCCGTTTCACTTGTGCATTTGTAGTTTCATCAAATGCTATAGTAACCTTTCCTGGGCTCAAATCCTCTTCAAAATATTTTGACAATCCATGTGATATCACATAAGCAACTTTTTTCTTTAAGTTGCATTTTGGCTGCAATAGCAGAATCAGGAAACATTTCTTTGAAAAATTCAACTGTTTCAGTGCATGAAACAAAAGACATATTTTGTCCTTAGCTACTTTCATGGCCCATAATGCTTCGGCTTTAGCCAACTGTAAATCATGACTCAGTACTTCACTTCACTAATATTTGTTTTGAGCTGAAGATCCCGTCCTCCAAAGGCTTTCACAGGATGGACTTATTTTGAAATCTACTTTGAAATTTCTGCAAATGTTTTTTTCCTTTATGATGCGCTTTTACTTGTGAAAAGCCACTATTAGAAATATTGAAAATTTCTGAACACAATATACACTTAGCAGAAAATATTGTTTCAGTTGCAGAACACCATTCTTTCAACTTCACTCCGTCCAATTCTTTGGCGAGCCACGCATCTTGAAATTTCGTTTTGGATTTAGGCATCTTAAACACTTGTATTACTAACCAGAAAATGAAAGGGAAGTACAAAAACACGTTCCAATATTGCAAAAATAGAAAACTTCCCGAAGTTTGGCTGCGAGGATGTCAGAAGATAGAAAAAAAAAAGCAAGTCACCACTAGAGAACTGAACCTGCACACAGCACACCATAAAAGATGCAAAACCAGAAACTATCATATGCATCTCACGCAAGTTCAGTCAAAGCGAGTCGGAGCAGAGATATATTGCGTATCGAAGGTCGCTATCGCCGACGCACGATCGAAGGTTAATGATCACGTGCTCTACTGCCTGCCACGATAACACTCAGCTACCATCCCATCGTCATCACCGGAGGTTACGGAAGGAGACCACATGTTTCCTCTTTGCTTCCATTCACCTGCGGTTTACAATAACAAAACATCAGCAGAAAGAGGAGGTTCCACAAGGCATGTCCAAAAATAAAGTATGATCTTCTGCGTGCCACTGAGTTCGTCTGCAAAGCGCAAACCAGGTGTGAAAATGACCCCTCCCCTTTTCCCTTAGATCTCTTGTTACTCTCGAAAACTGTCCGAAGGCACAAAAGTGGAGCGCCCGCCCCGAAGCAAGTGCATCTTGATGGCGTCATTTTCCCTCCTTCAGCAGCACAGCATATAGGCTGTGTTTCTACAATAACAGGTCTTTTTACCTTACCGTAATGGTAAATTTATTGGCGTTAATAACGGTTGTATTTTTAATAAATAAGCTTACGAAAATTTTAGGAAGAATAGCAAATTTTAGTTATAATTTTAGGAATTTAAGGAGGGTCACAAAATATTAGGAATTTTAGGAGAAATGCGATCCCTGGTTACCTCGAAGGATAAAAAAACTCGGAATTATTTTAAAACTTAGCAATACAGAAATATATTCTACGAAAGTCTGAAAGAAATTATTTTTTTGGCAAAATAAAAAATTCCCTGACTTTTCAGTTCCCTGATAAAAAATTTCCTGATTTTTACGGAAAAACACTATTTTCCCTGAGTTTTTCCTGATTTTTGGAACAATTTTCAAATTCCCTGAGAATTCCCGGTTTTCCAAGTGGCGTGGGAACCCTGGTTATGTATCTATAAGTAAGCTCAATCCTTTAGCTTTGCAACTGTGTTTGAATTGTCACTCTACTACAATTAGGAAAAAAATTTACAGCCATTTATAAGTGTGCGAGTTTGTCATTTTTTACGAAAATTTTGATTTTTATTACGTGTGTATCTTGGACAATTTTCAAAATAAAAGTCTGAAAATTGGCAGAATTACTTACCTTGTCATATGTGTGCTTCATACCAAATTTCATCAAAATCAGAAATGGTGAGGTCAAGAAGGTGATTGATCTGACATGGAATTGCTCATATATTGTCTGTGCATTGTGTTGCTCACCGATTGCAGTTAAGCATACTTTATACTCTGAAGAATGTATCATATTTAGTAACGTTTGACTATTCTTATTTTAATTTATAAATTTTATGGACATTCCAGTAAAAAAAATCATGCACCTGGAAAAAATAGCCAACTTATTAGCGCAAAAAAATTTAAAAATTCAGAAATTGCACCAAATTAGATGGGTGGCATCTAAAGTAGGAGCTTTGAGAGCAATTTTTCATGACTACCAACCAGTTGTGTTGCATTTAGAAAATGAAGCTAATGAAAAACAAGGTAGCAAAAATGCAGAAGACATAGTAAAGAAAATAAAAAAAATCCGATTTCTGGCAAACCTTCAGTTTTCTCCTAGATTTTCTTCAAATCTTTAAAGACTTGTCCCTCGTTTTCCAAAAACAGCATTTGCTTTTATATGTCAAGTCAACAACGAAGTTTTGAAATAAAAAACAATTTAAAAATTTGCGGAAAGAAAGAGGAAAATATGAAGAAAAATTTTTTAGCTCCTATAACGGAGAAACTTACAAAGATGTAGTTCTGACAAATGTTGCAAATGGGAAGAAGTTCTTCAAATCTGACAGAAATACACTATGATAGACTTTGCAAAAAAATATTTATTGGAAAGATTTTGTGACATTAATTCTCCTGTAATCACTTCAACATATATTTTTGACACATTCACTTGGCCCACTGGAAAAGATTTGAGTGACTTTGGAGACAATGAAATCAAAATTACGTTGCATCATTTTAAGGAAGTAATCAAACATAAAAACAATGAGAAAGATATCGAGAAAAGTGTGATAGACTAAGGGTTCGACTTCAAAATAAGTAGACAGAACTAGAAAGTTGAACTACTTTTAAAGATTACTGAACATAAGTTTTTTTCACATAAGCCAGTTGTTTTCGCTACTTTGTGTAATACCAGCATCAACAGCAACCTGTGAACGTGGCTTCAGCCAGATGAATCTTATCAAAAATCCCTTGAGGGCCTCATTAGTCAACAGAAGTATGAACAGTCTCCTAAATACACTGGCGGAAATTGAAACAAGAAAGATGACACCGAATTTTCGGGTGTAATAAGCACGTCTTTTGAATCCGTTCTGACGCAAATTAAATTTATCAAAGCTATTCAAAGTAAATGGAACCGGTATGGAAAACAATAGTATCTGACGGAAGAAAGAAGTTTTTCAATCGGGTCTTTAATCCCTCAGATATTGCTGTAAACGGAATCTTGAGCTTACGAACTCTTAAAAACAGAGTTATCGACAAAAATAAGATGTGACTTTACGTCCCTTGGTAGGAAAACCATGCATTATTTTAGGAAGAAAGTATTCACAAAAGGTTTATCCATATGAGCGGTATCGGTCCAAGAAAAGAATTTTAGTAGAGTTTTCAGGAGCCCAGATTTTGCTACAAATACATCAGAAGTAGAAATTAACACTTATGATCCCTGGTGGCCAAACCATTCTTTACCAAACATTAGAAATTACGTGGAAAATATTTTCCATCAGGTCTTGTATGTGATACAGGAAGAATTTTTCAAATCCGAGTTTCAGAAGCAGAAATAACGCAGAAAACGCAATTTACCTTTGTGCCCTCTAGCGGAAAGTCTATGATTTACTTGAAAATTTTGAATTTATAGGAAAAACATTTCGCATCGCAAATACTATCCAACAAAGAAGGAATTTTTCAAATCTGACTTTTAGAAGTAGAAATATTTACAAAAATAAGATATACATCTAAGCCCCTGGCGTAGAAACCATGCATTATTTCAAGAAGAAAATGTTCCTAAAATGTTTGTTGACATGAGTAGTATCGGTCCACAAAAGACTTTCTTTCAATCGAGATTTTAGGAGCTCATATTTTGCTGCGAAAACATCAGAAGCGGAAATTACGACTTACGCCACCTAGTGGCCAAACATTTTTTTACAAAAATTTGAAATTATGTGCAAACGATTACCCATCAGGAGCTGTATCCGGTGCAGAAAGAATTTTTCAGATCTGAGATTTAGAAGCAGAGATATAAAGGAAAACGTAATTTACCGCTACGCCCCTTAGCGGAAAGTCTATCAATTACTTGAAAATTTTGAAAGTATATGAAAAACATGTCACACGGAAAACACTATCCAACAAAGAAGGATTTAGAAGTAGAGATGTTGACAAAAATAAGATATACGTCTACGCCCCCTGGCGGAGAAACTGTGCAATATATCAGGAAGAAAATATTCCGAAAATGTTTATCGATGTGAGTGGCATCAGTCCACGGAAGAATTTTTCAATCGACATTTTAGAAGCTCTGATTTTATGGCAAATGCATCAGAAGCGAAAATTAACACTTACGCCCCCCCCTGGTGGCCAAAGTATTCTTTACCAAAAATTCGAAATTATATGCAAAAGATTGTGCATCAGGAGATTTATCCGCTGACAAAAAAAAAAAAAAAAAAAAAAAAAAAAATTCAAATCTGAGTTTTAGAAGAGTTATTGAAAAAAAATGCAATTTACTTTTACGCCCCCTAGCGGAAAATCTATGCGTAATTTGAAAAAGAAACTATATCCAAAATACTCTTCGACATAAATGGAATCGAAAGATAAGATATTTTTCAATCGGATGTTTAGAAGCAAATATGTGGAATAAAACTTATTTTTGGATTCGGCATCTGCATTTACGCCCTCTAGCATCTAAATTGTACATCGAAAAAAAAAAAACGAAATAAAGGATCATCATTCGCAGATTTCAAGCTTTCGAATGCAAAAAGAATTTTTCAAATCAGACTAATAGTTGCACAGATACCGTGGTTACAGACGAACTGACGGACGGACGGACAAACCGATAACTTAAGCACGATCTTTTTTTACAAAAGACGTGCTAAAAAGAACACCAAGAAGGAGACTTCTGATACCAACAAAATTTATACAGCATAATAATGGAATACAGAGGATAACGTGATCAAAACATTATGGGAAAATACAGCTGTATTTGCTGGTAAACTGAAAAATAACATTTCCATGTAACATGGTTAGTACGAGGTTGAACCGCCATAAACTGCGTCACACTGTGCAATTCTGGCATGGAGTCTGTCATACAGATGTTGGATGTAAGTTTGGGGTATTGAGTTCCAAGCATCCTCAACCTGGACGCATAAATCGGGGATGGTCGTGGCTGGCCGTGGAGACCGGATAAGTCGTTGTCCCATAAAATCCCACACGTGCTCAATGGGGGACAAATCCGGTGAACGTGCAGGCCATGGAAGTTGTCTCACACCCTGAAGTGCAAGTTGTGTTGCACGTGCCGTGTGTGGGCGTCTGTTATCTTGCGGGAAAACACCACAATGGACCGACCATACAAATGGCACAACAACGGGCTGAATGATGTAGGAGGTGCTGTTTAACGTACCTGGTACAAACACTAGTTGTGTACAGGAGTGATAGTTGATCGCTCTGCACACCAGGAGATCAAGCAGAATCTGCTTTCATCGCTGAACACGACCGATCGCCATTGCGTTCTCCAGTGCAGGCGTTGGAGACACCACTGCAGCCGTTCCTGACGGTGGGCTGGAGTCTGAGGTACACGTGCACGTAGTCCTGCATCCAGTAGACGGTTGCGGATTGTTCGCACAGTCATTTCAGGTGCAACGGCAGCTCGGATTTGCGTCGCAGTGGATGCTCTGCTTGACAACGCCGCTCTTCTTATGCGTCGATCGTTCTGCTCATCAGTCCGTCTGCGACTCCCGGTTCCACGTCTTTTCGTGTGGGAATGTTCCTCGGACCATCTACGCCACCATCGTACCCCCACTGATACTTCCCGTCCAATTCGCTCCGCAATACGACGATAGGACCACCCGGCCTCGCGGAGTCCGATTAGACGACCTCGCTCAAAGTCCGATAACTGCTGAAATCGTACACGTCTTCTATGTCCAGGCATTGCAGCTTTTTCAGGGTCTTCGCACGTGTCCGTACAGCGACGACTGATTACATTCACTTCGCCGTACTCCTAAAATACCACCGACGATAATTTGCATATTATGCTGTGCTGTGGCGTAAGCGCTCACCGGTTGGTCAAGAAATTAACATCACACCTACGTAAACTTGACCCCATTAACTTATGATCGTCCGCCAATTCCTTCTTGGTGTTCTTTTTTCACTTTCCGCCAGTGTATATTCATTAATGGGACATCATAGGAAAATTTTGATCCAGCAGACTCTATAGATAAGTGGTACTTTGCAGGTGGAACAAAGCGTGTACAAGGACATAAAAGAAAATTTTGTGATGCTGAATAATTTATGTAAAAATTTAAAAGAAACAAAGCTGAACAATCACTATTAATTAGGTATGAAATATTTAATTATAAAATAATAAATTGGTGTCATACATATCTCCGTTATAAATTAAAGGTTTCATGAGGATTTTTTAATCCGGGATAGCGTATATATGTATTTGTATTACATAGGGGGCAGAAATTCAAAATTTGTGTCACATCCCATCTCTGTACACTGTTGTCGTAATGTGCCATCGCGTATTCTTGGCTAGTGGTAAAAATGCCTGGCTGGTAAGATTTTCCCAGAATTCCCCACCCCTGATTATGGGTATTGAAAGTATGGAGTTATTGTGCAATTGAATCGCTTCTTTGCAGATACGTAATGATCTGATAGATAACTCTTGAAATTGACACTATTTCTTTTGTGACAATGCTGTTATTCTGGGAAAAACCCCTTTCAGGAGGTGCATTTCCATGACAATGTCAAACATGTCTTCACCAGGGCTGATAATGAACTGTATTTTAGTAAACCTGCAGAATCTTTAATGCTAGCCACTGCTGACCAATACTTACAAATATCATTATCGTCCTCGTAACTTTTACGATTAGCTGCCATGTCCTCATACATGTACAGTGACCACTCTGTATGTATCTTATCACACACACTGTCAGTTTTGGTGACTTTAAACCTATGATGACTGAGGTGTTTCACAGCATCTTTTGCACTTTCCTTCTTCTGAAACAAAGGACGAATAGATTGGATGTCTCGTAGAAGAAAGTTATTCAGTAGTAGTTTTTTTAACAAATATTCTGTTGCAATAATGAAACAGCTTCTTATCTTCAGTAACACTTTCTTCTCATTTATGTTTTTGTTCTGTGCTAGAATATGGCTGGCACTACTACCAACATCAATTTTATCCAAAGGCAACCAATAGTCACTTTTCTGAAAGTTAACTTTTAAAAGTTTAAATCCTTCTTTTGTGCCAACTTGCATCCGGTATTAAAAATTTTAACATTATACTGCGCACCAGTTCCTTTAGTTTGCTGTATAACACGTGAATCATGGGTTCTTCATTCTGTAAAACTTTGAGGTATGGCATGAATATTTCTGTAAAAAAAAGCACAAAATGCAAGTAAATAATAGTATGGGGATGTTTCAATTGGGAAAGTATTTGATCGTACCTAAAACCAAGTTTCACATTTTTCTGCTTTGGAAGGTACTCAATTAATGCAGAATACTGTTTAATAATTCTCTCACAAACAGGACCTAGGGTTAACCACCTGCTCTCAACATGACGAAGGAAAACCTTTTTAGCTGCACAACCCATTAGGCTTTCCAATTGTATATTGTGATAATCTTCCCTTCGACAAGCAGACATTTTGAACCACTGATAAATATCAGTAGCAAAAGTATCAATATCAATGTGAAGTTTATCTAGTCCTTTCTTTAGAGCACCATGCATCACATGCAAACAGCAGGTGCCAAAATCAACCAAGTCAGGAACTGACTGCAAGTTCAATTCAGCATTCAATTTCTTGAGAACAGACAGGTTTACATTCGGACCATCCATAGAGCATTGCAACATCTTTTCTAAACTTAGCCCATGTGAAGATTGAAATCTAGAATAAATTTTACAATTTTATCTGCTTCTGCATGCCCCAAGAATTTAGAGTCACACTATGAAGTTACAATTGTTGTACGACTTTCTGACCAATATGATATATGAATGTCAAAATGCTTTTTTACCTGTACTGTAGTTGTTTCATCAAAATAAATGGTATAAAAGGAAGTCCCAATATCACGAAAAAGATTGGCTTTGAAGTGTGGAGCTAAGCCAAAGTTCACCACATAATGAATTTTTTTTTTTTTTTTTTTAAATTGGACAACTTCAGACATTTCGCAATGGCGGAATCATCAAAAATAAAAGAATATATTTCGGCTAAGTCAGCAAATGACTGAAATGAATAATTGCTCTTAACAGCTAGTAGTATTAGTAGAGCTTCTACTTTCAACGCTTCATCACTTATTGCAGTTGGTTGCCAGTGTTGGACACTTTTACTGATTACCTGTAAAACATTATTTGAAGATTGGACACTTTTACTAGTTAACTGAGAAACATTATTTGATGTTTCGAAAACGAGCTGTCTAGACATACTTCTGGCAGCTGCTTTATGTTTCTTTCCATCTGTGCATGTGAAAGCACTTGCAAAAATCCCATATTGGCAATGCTTAAGTCTTTGTTGCAGAGAACGCACATGGCCGAAAATATATCATCATTAGCACGGCACCAATTTTTCACTAAGTCTTCATTTCGGTCTTTCTTGTTATTTTCAAACCAAGCTGATGAAAACTTCGTTTTCCGCGGCATTTCAATAAGAACTTAAACAAGATGGATAATGGAATATGCTGTTTGTTATCAAATTTGACATGGTACCGCAAAAACAGCAGAAAAAATTGGTATACATCAACCAAGAAAACATCCTCGTGGTCCTCTGTTTAGAACTGTCGTTTCAGTTATGGTTTTGGTTTCAGGGCACAGGAACAAGCAAAAGTCACAGCTACACATAAATCAAAGTGATCACCACTTTAAACCCCGCCTCTTCCTTTGGAGGGCGCTGGTCAACAAGTGTCTCGGCGCAACAAATTACGGCGAAAATCCGTACAAAATTTACTGAATTTTTTTATGGCAAAATGCCAAGAACAATTGAATTTTGCTAGTGCAGAGATGCCAACACCTGAAGGAAGTTGTTAGTAGTCCATATGTGTGGCGCGCATAGTTTTTCCGCAGTGAAGTCAAGTCAAGTTTCAACATTAAACTTTGCAGGGTAGCATGAGTATTTCCCAGAGTGCACTGCTACATTTTAATCTGGATGGAGGACAATACTTGGATAAATTTTGCAACATACCTAAGTACCGTTAAAATGGAAAAAAAAACAACTTAGTAAATACACAAAAAATACATACCATTTCAACTCTGCCTTTTAATATGTTACATTAATAAATATGTTATGCTATAAGTGCGTGATGCCGCACACTTATGGTTATTCCTCCCGATTTTTAGAGTGAAAATGCAGACCGCAATAGTCTTTTCGTCCGTGTGCGATTGAAAAAATCAAATGCACACAGGGAACAAAACCCATGTTTTTCGGATACCCGAGACGATTTTGGACACAGAAGTTTCTTGTGAATAACTCTCCTTGAATTTTTGACAACTTTTTTGCTTTTTAGATCTGAGAATATTAGTAGAGGCAAATGGCCATTTACCAGACACTATCGCAAGTAAATTCGCACACAACAAACACGATAGGAGCAAAGACCAACGATGCACCGAACAATTAACTTTGAAAGGTTTCATAGCTTTATTATGCGGATAAATAGAAAATTAGCATTAAATGCTTATGATATGAAAAACCTAATCAAAGAGGTATTTTAAATTGCATAAATAAATCAATTCAGAAAAAAAGGATAAAATAAAAAGGCAATGCAAATAGAATAAATTACAATAAAAATCCATGCAACATTTGATTAACACAACAGAAGTTTTCTGCTAAAATGCGGGGAAATAAAATGTCACAACTTAATACGCAAGTGAGTAATGAAAATAAAATCGTCAAATAAAAAGACAAAAGGAATAAAACTGAAATTAAAAGATTCCCAACAAAGAATGATCTGGGGAAAGCAATCTTTTAAACAAGCTATTAAGGAAGAAAGTTCTTGTGAATTTGACAAGTTAAAATAAAACACCCCTCTGTTTAGCAGAACATTTTTAAGAGAGAAAAAAAAAAGTGCTCTTCGCAAATCTGTCTTAGTAACATAAACAAAAGCTCGCTGCTGACAGCGAAGGAGGAGCGTGAGAAAATATGTCACATCTGGCGTGCACGCACAGTAGTAACAGTCAGGAGAAAGAAAGGGAAACACAAGCAGGTGTTTCGCAACGAACATTGATTCACTTCGAAGAGTCAGAAAAAAAAACATTACGTTAAACATTTCACAAATAGAAATATATACATCAAAAGCAAAATAAGGCTGTTTAGAACAATTGCATGATTAAGGCGTAAACATAAAACACATTTTTTAAAGTTCATGACATAAAAGTTGAAGGAATACACAACACTTACGTTAAATAAAATATAATCTAGAAAGAATCAATATTAATTAAATTACAATATTTAATTTTGAAGACTAATATGATAAGGATAAAAAAAAGGGAATGCATGTAGCTGCTGTTGTGGTGAGATGTTTTCTTTGGCTGTTTGGGAAAGACAGAGATTTTCTCTTGCTATGGGCAAAGAACAGCTGCGCGCGAAGATCATCAACTCCCATTGAGCGAACATGATTGCTGTGTGACGGCTTTGTGATGTTACCACAAAAATCACTACATTTGACTGATACTTTTTTTTTAATTAAATTTTACGGAAATATCAGAGATTTTTGAAAAAATCTGTAGCTTTTCACACCTTCTCCGTAAGTTCGTAGTTTGAACATGATATCCGTAGGGATCCATAGTACGTAGATATTTCATAGTACATATATTAGATATTTCGGAGGATTTAAAGTACATAGTACTTGGCATCTCTACTAATGATGTTACTATTTCAAAGAATCGGAAATCCAGAGGACCTCCAAAGGGCCACGCAAAGACAGCAAAGCAAGGTTGCTGAGTGGCGGGATAAGCCATCAGATAAATAGTGCTGTATGCTCGAGCTATCACGGCGCAAACAACAGCAAAGCGAGGTTTCAATGGCGGGATAAGAATCACGTGACCTCCGTTTGATCCTCGGGAACCTTGTTGTGCCGAGCAGTTCCTAGAGCAATCTCACAAAAGTGGAAATGCTTTCACATGGTGCGCCGCAGCAGACAGTTCTTGGAGAAGACTTCATTCAAGAGCTCCCTCATTCTCTTTTTTTTTTTATTTATTTATTTATTTAAGGTTTAACTACCACCGTGAGCAACTCAAAGCACTCTCGTTCCAGTTTTTTTTTTTTTATTTATGTGGTACTTGTAAACGCTGAATGATGAATCACTATACAAATGTTTACAGTTTATTCTTAAAATTTCAGGATCACATTCAAATTTTCAAGATATAGAACAAAATTAAGGACATTTCAAGAAAAAAAAATCAATAACTTCAGGAATTTCAGGACAACTCCGACCCCTGCACAGTTCTCTTTCTTCGTCATACCTATCTCTACCTCGTCTCCACCCAGCCAAGCCACTGCATAAGCACCTCTGTTCACCTTTCCAAGATTGGCATTCTCCACCCTTGCAAACACTACTCGCAGAAAATTAATTATTTTGTAGCATTTTCAAAAATGACGTGATTGGGGATTTCCCAATTCTTGCAAAACTTAAAAACCCAGATTTTCAGGCTCAGAATGTGTCAAAATCCTGAATTTCCGGGGCAACACCCCGAGTACAATCGCCAGTGCAAAACTCTAGCAGCCTACAACGGAGGTGGACGAATGTGTGGAGAAGCAACAAAAATGGAGATGTTCAGCTCCGACTGAAGGGGTCATCCCTCCCTATCTGCTGGATGAACAGCTGTTTTTGTGGTATTGGCAGATGAGAAAAACCATCAGAAGATCAGTTTGGGCTGTGGAGGCACTATTTCTCTAATAACTGGAAGCCCAATTATCCTAGAGTGAGGACAGATGCAAAGTACGTCACTGGGTAACTCAAAAATCCAAAATGATTCCAGGAAAATACTAAGTTGTATGAATGAGAAAAGTATAGTGACAGTGATCATTGTCTAATTCAACAAGCTAGACTACAGCACACCTCTGGCATTGAATTTCAACCTTGGTACAGGAACCAGGACCACGCTGACTCTCTCATGTGGTGTGTGTCACTCAATCGATCACTAGTACAAACTGGAAGGAAGCCAAAATGGCATGAAAACTATTTAATGGAGTATCTCTGGAAAAATACCTTTTTTTATGCTTTCCAACCATAGGTTGAAGAAGCGTATATGCTCCAGCTTTGTTCGTCCGTATGTCTGTCTGTCTACACGATAACTCGCATAAAAATGATTCGATTTCGATGAAATTTTAGTATGTGGTATGGGACCACCTGGGGACGAACCCTATTGAAAATGGGACAAATGGGGGCAAAGGTCACGACATAGGAGCAGGATACATTCCATTACCTTTATAATATCATAACTTGCGTAAATATGGTTCGATTTCGATGAAATTTTAGTATGTCGTAGGGGGATCACCTGGGAATGAACCATATTGAAAATGGGCAAAATGGGGTTAAAGGTCAGGACATAGGATCGGGATCCATTCCATCGCCCTTACCCCATACTATTAAAAAAGAAATTCTTGTACGTATGTAAATTTTATTTTTAAAACGGCTCTAAGGATTTTGATGAAAGTCGTTAACCTACCGTTTTTTGGTACTAGAAATCGATTTAGCTTGATCTCGACTTTTGGAAAATTCGTTTAGTGGGTTAAATAACCACCCCGAATTATCACGTTTTTAATGTCATGGAGTAGTCCCATTTATGTTACCTATGCTTAGAAATCTTATAACGTCACACTCTCGCGATTGAGATGTTGGCGCGCGGTCATACCATCCGTCTCATTACGTCATGCGGTGTGTGTGGATCCTATTAAAGTTTTATGACGTCACACTCTTGCGAGCAGATGGTCGCGATTCCCATCTGCCGCGTTGCATGCGTATGTCCGTCCGCACGATAACTCGCGTAAAAATAGTTTGATTTTAATTAAATTTTAGTATGTGGTAGGGGAACACCTGGGGAAGGAACGCTATTGAAAGTGAACGAAATGGGGTCATAGGTCAGGACATAGGAGCGGGATCCATTCCACTGCTCTTATGCATCATAACTAACTTAAAAAAGGTTTGATTTCGATGAAATTTTAGTATGTGGTAGGGGACAACCTGGGAACAAACCCTATTGAAAATGGTCGAAATGGGGTCAAAGGTCAGGACATAGGAGCGGAACCACTTCCATCACCATTATGAGTCATAACTTACGTAAAAATGCTTTGGTTTGGATGAAATGTTAGTATGTTGTGGGGGCCTGCCTGGAGACGAATCCTATTGAAAATGGGCAAAATGAGGACACAGGAGCGGGATCTATTCCATAGCCCTTATGCATCATCACTTACGTAAAATTGCTTCGATTGCGACAAAACTTTATCGTGTTATTTCGGAGGTATACTGAACCAGTTCTGTTGAATATCATCGAAATGGGATCAAAGGTCAGGGCACAGGACCGAGATTTATTCCACAGCCATCATCCTCATAACTTGAGTAATGATTTCTGGTACGTTGGAAAGCGTATCATAATAAATGCATTGCATGATTTTACTAACTTGTTTACCTATATTGGTACTCAACTTATGTTTTGTTTCGGGAAAAAAAAAAAAAAACACTCATTTCAATATCTGGCAAATGACAAAAAAAAAATGGGCTTCCCAAATTAATTTCATCAATCATAACCAGAAAATAAAGAAAAAGAAATGACAAGAATTGCAGCTTAAATAAGACACTCTAAATCACCTTGGGATTTCTTTTTGCATTTTATTTGTTTAATTATTTATTAGTGTGCGCACATGAGGGGGGAGGCACGCAGAGAAAAAGTGATATTAACTATTGTTTAAAGGCAGCTCTGATGTCAAACAAGTTTGTACTTTAACCTGATGCTAGCAAACTAACAAACCTGCATAGATTCGGTAAACACTATAACGCGTGCATAAATATCACATATGAAGACCAGTAGTAACAGACGAGTTCAGAAAGTGACAAATAGCCCAAGAAATAAAGGGGGAGGGGGAGGAGGCAAGTGTCGGGAATAATTAGGGGAGAGCTCAATTTTTGGCCTGTTGTTAGAACACTATAAGAGATGTATTTCCCCAAAACTCCCCGCATCTCCCCCTTGTGCTTTCGCCCCTGTGGCCCCCGAACTTCCCATCATCGAATTTTAGGAAATGGTATATCTCCATTCAATCGGAGATATAAGTCATTTATGGTGTTACTGAGAATCCACTTAATAGTGTAAAAGCCATGTATGCTGGTAGAAGAGCTTGTGTATGAGTGAATGGTGTTTTATCAAAATGGTTTTCTATTGGTGCAGGACTTAGACAAGGTTGTGTAATGTCACCATGGCTGTTTAATATATTTATGGACGCATTCATGCGTGATGCCAAAATAGATGATAGTGGTTTATGTCTTGGTGATATCTGTGTATGAAGATTACTGTATGTGGACGACACTATCCTATTGGCAGAGAGCAAAACGTATTTGCAGAGTATGTTGTCTCGGATGTACGAAGTTTGAATGAAATTCAAACTGAGTATAAATAAGGGAAAAACCAAAGTTATGGTGTTTGATAGAGGAACTGGTAGCACTGAATGTAATGTAAGTATAAATGGCACTGTGATTGACCAGGTGAGTGAGTTGGTGTATTTAGGAAGCATGTTTGACAGAGAGAACAAATTGGATGGTGAAATTAGTAGTAGAAGTGCATTCTTCATTGAAAGTCATAGCTGCCTTGGGAGGTTTTCATAGGAATGATGGGTTCTCAAGGGAGTCCAGCATGGCTGTGTATGTAAGTGCAATTGTTCCTACTCTGATGTATGGCAGTGAAACCTGGGTACTGCAGAAGAAACACAGGAGTAGTTTGTATGCTGGAGTAATGCGTTACTTCAGGGGGGGGGGGGCTAAGACACGGTCTAATCGTGCGAGGAATTTGAGGAATGAAGATGTTTTGCAGTTGTGTGATGTCAAGCAAAATGTTGTTAGCAAGGTGGAGACCAATATGCTTCGGTGATTTGTTTGGCCATGTTGAAAGAATGAGTGATGAGCTGCTTACTAAGAAAATCTTTTTAGCCCAAGTGGCAGGAAGGACAAGGAAGACATGGGTGGATCAGATTTCAAAAGTGTCTGCATGAGAAAAAGATTATGAGTATGAAGTATAAAAGATCTTGTGTACCGCGTATAATGGTTATCAGTGAAGCCCGAGTTGTATGTCAAGCTCGTTGTAAATGGAGAAGTTTGATACGACAACAGTAAGTAAAAGTATCTGGTAGTTTGTATTTCTTTTTGGAGCTAACCTCTGAATCTCAGAACAGCTTAGTGATATGTATGTATGTACTTATATCTCCATAACCAATGGCCGTAACGATGAATTTTTTTTTAGTTTTAATCCTGAAATTACGCACTACAAAATTGACTATTTTCAATTTTGTGCTAAAACCAATAGTTTTTCCTTAATTTTAATATAAGTGTAAAAAAAAACAACAGAATTTTTATTGTGATATTCCAAGTTTTAACGTTGTAGCTTGTTTGGAAATAACAACATGGGAATGTGTTTAGTATGAAAGTTGTAGCCTGATTCAACAGCTTTAAAATGATATATATATATATATATATATATATATATATATATATATATATATATATATATATATATGGGATGTAAGGTCAGGTGATGTGTAACATCACAGCCTCTCCTTGACAAATGTCAACCCCGCCTTCTTGTGGTGCATCCTGTTCCCACTACAGGGGCTCTGACGACCGCCAATAGCGGTATAACTATACCATCGGGATTAGAGGAAATGCTATCCCACACTCACCAATCCGCTTGGCCAGCGTGGTGAGTTATGGCCAAACCCCACCAAAATGACTCCACAACTTAATTCTTGGCCCTCAGTCTCCGGCAGCTGGAATGTACCTGGCCAAGGCAGCGGCCAGTGCGACATGAAGGCAGAGGGTGCTAAGAATCGCCGGAGGACAGGACGAGGCTGCCATCTGATGCTCACCTTGCCTACGTATAATGGACGCTCCCTATCTTCCGATTCAAGGCTTCTTGAATTGGAAGAAGAACTACAAAGGATTGAGTGGGACATTGTTGGGCTAAATGAGGTAAGGAGAAAAGGAGAAGATCTCATTGAACTGAAAAGTGGACATCTCTTCTACTATCGTGGGACAGATACTGGCAGAACTAGTGGTGTTGGATTTATAATAAACAAGAAACTGAAGGATAAAGTTGTAGAAGTTGAAAGTTCCTCTGACAGAGCTGCACGACTCGTTATCCAACTCTCTAGAAGATACCAGGCTCAGATTATTCAAACTTATGCACCCACCACAAGTCATCCTGAAGAAGAAATTGAAAAATTGTATGAGGAAATTCGTCATCTAAATAATAAAGGTAAGCAGCACTTGAAGATAATTATGGGAGATTTCAATGCAAAAATAGGGCAACAGCAACAGAATGAAACTTCAGTAGGTAAATTCGGTCACGGCAACAGAAACCAGCGTGGAAATACTCTCGTTGAGTTTGCAGAGGCAGAAGGGTTTTTCATCTTGAACTCCTTTTTCAAGAAAAAGCCACACAGGAAATGGACATGGAGACATCCAAATGGGATGACAAGTGAAATTGATGTTTTTTTTTTTTTTTTTTTTTTTTTTGGTTGGAGGTTTAACGACCACCGTGAGCAACTCAATGGGCTATAAGCAGTCGTCCGTCCCTAATTTAGGGTCACTGGTTTCAGGGAAGGGAGAGAGCCAGTGCCGTAAGACAAACACAACATCCATGCCTCACCGGGATTCGAACCCGGACCCCGTTCGGACGAATGATCAGAGGCCATCGAAATTGATTTTATTATGTATAACAAAAAAATCGTCATAGAAGACTGCAGTGTGCTAAACAAGTTCAACACAGGTAGTTACCATAGATTGGTGAGGACAACTAAAGATGTGACTACCAAAGTGGAATATATACTACCAAGTGGAATGAATATATATGCAAGACAGTACGAAAAAGTATCATTGAAGACGTAAGGAAATTCAACTGTGAACTAGTGAGGAAAGCAATTGAAAACAGCCAAAGCCTAAAGATAGCAAAGGGACATCTCAGTAAGGGAAAAAAACAGATTATGGCACTGAACAAAGAAGATGGTTCTGTAACAAGAAACAGAGACAAAATTTTGACAAGAGTGAATGATTTCTACTCCAAATTATATGAAAGGGATGATACATGTACTTCAGACATCATGAAAGGTACCAGTACCAGAGTTCTTCCAGTCCTCCCAGCAGAAGTTGCACGTGCAGTCAAGAACATGAAATGTGGGAAAGCTCCACGAGAAGATGGGATTACTGTAGACATCATACAAGAAGCAAGTGGAGAAATCGAAACAGTACTCGCCCAAATTTTCACTCGACGCCTGAATGATGGGAAGATTCTTGAGGATTGGAACAACGCTACAATGATCCTGCTAAATAAAAAAGGTGACATTGAGGATCTCAGGAACTACAGACCTATTATTAGCCTCCTATCAGTGGTTTATAAAATCTTCACTAAAGTTCTTTCACACCACTTGAAGGTAACACTGGACATGGCTCAACCGAGAGAACAAGCTAGATTCAGGAGTGGCTACAGCACAATAGATCATATCCACGTACTGAGAGAACTGATTGAAAGAGCAAGGGAACATGAACTTCCACTGTGCATGGTTTTTGTCGATTATGAAAAAGCCTTTGATTCGGTGAAACCATCAGCAGTTACAATGGCTCTGAAAACCTGCGGTATTGAAGATGCATACATTATTATTATTAATAACATCTATGAAAAAGCGAGTGCAAAGATTCGGCTGTTTGAAAATACAACACACATAAAAATTGGAAAGGGAGTGAGACAAGGTGACACCATATCTCCGAAGCTCTTCAACGCCACATTGGAAAATGTTTTTCAATCACTGAACTGGGAAAACAAAGGGATAAAGATTAATAGAGATTATCTAACCCACCTTATTTTTGCTGATGACGTAGTCATTTTTGCAACTACCCCATCAGAGCTGCAGAGTATGATCCAGGAACTTGCTGACCAAGAGTAAAGAAGTGGGATTAAAAATGAACTTTCAGAAGACAAAAGTGATGTTCAATGCTTTTACAAGAAATGAAGATTTATCAATTGATGGAGAAAAGCTGGAGATAACAGACACATATGTTTATCTTGGACAGCAGATATCAAGTGAGGGTCACATTGATGAAGAAATTAATCGGCGTACAAAACTTGCCTGGAGAGCTTTTGGAAGAAACAGCATAATTTTCAAGAGCAATATGCCATTATGTCTTAAAAGAAAAGTGTTTGATCAATGCATACAACTCAAAGTAGCATGGAGAGGTGCATGCTTGGTGTAACCAGGAGAGATAAGAAGAGGAACTCGTGGATCCGAAAAATGACAAGAGTGGAAGAAGACATGATCAGAGTTAAATCCCTGAAATGGCAATGGGCTGGACATACTGCCAGAAGGACAGACCATCGATGGACAGCCGAAATTTTAGATTGGATTCCAAGGGACAGGAAAAGACCCAGAAGAAGAACACATGGAAGATGGGTGGATGAAATTCGAAAGTATGCAGGAGTGACATGGAGGAGACTGGCACCACAAGACAGACCGTTGTGGAGGAAACTTGGGGAGACCTTCGTCCAACAGTGGATTGATAATGGTTGACGATGCCCCCAGCGACTAGGGAGTGGCAGGGGTGAATGAAAGTTTGGTGTAAAAGGTCGGCCATGTTTCTTCAAGAGTGGAAGAAGTAAAGTTGCATAAGAGGTAAGCTTTCTTCTTTGTCTTTAGGTTTTCCAAGTTCAATGTTTGAACTTTTTAAACATTTTTTTTTTAATTTTTGCTTTAAGCATTTAGGCACTAGCAAGTATACTAACTTTTTTGCGGATTTTAACTCTCTCTTTTCTTGGTAACTTTGCACGTTTTTTAGGGCTCTTAGGCTAAGCAGCTGGCCGTTTTTCTGTTCTTGTAGTCAACGATGTGTTTTCAATGTCGTTAAGATCCTAATAACTACTTAATTATGCACTTAAAGCACTTCTGAAATACTTTGTACATATTGCAACTAACTGTTTATGTCATATAACCTTCACAAAGCATTTCTTTAGTTTATTATTGTCTTTATTTTATTCTCGTATTTAAGTTGTCAGAAGTTGTGGAGTAGGGGGTTTTGTAATCCAGTTTTCTTTCACGAATCCGTGCTTTAGAAAAAAATCAATATTTCCTTTTTTTATTGCTAAGTTTAAGAATTTGTAGCACTTTAGTATTGCTATTCAGGTTTAAATTCTTTCTTAGGAGACAAGGTAACTTGGCAATGTGTTATTGCTGAACATTAATTCTGATTCACTAAGTCACTCTTACAACTTGAGTTTTCTATAATTATCTTCTTTCTGTTTATTAGTAACAGATGAAGAGCATGGGTTGGGCCAGGAAAGTTATAGATGCATGCTAAAATGCTAACTAAAGCTTCGTCATACAACTCTGTGAAGGTTATGACGTATATATATATATATATATATATATATATATATATATATATATATCATCATTGTCAACCATTATCAATCCACTGCTGGACAAAGATCTCCCCAAGTTTCCTCCACAACGGTCTGTCTTGTGCCAGTCTCCTCCATGTCACTCCCGCATACTTTCGAATTTCATCCACCCATCTTCCATGTGGTCTTCTTCTGGGTCTTTTCCTGTCCCTTGGAATCCAATCTAAAATTTCGGCTGTCCATCGATGGTCTATTCTTCTGGCAGTATGTCCAGCCCATTGCCATTTCAGGGATTTAACTCTGATCATGATGTCTTCCACTCTTGTCATTTTTCGGATCCACGAGTTCCTCTTCTTATATCTCCTGGTTACACCAAGCATGCACCTCTCCATGCTACTTTGAGTTTTCTGCAGCCTTTGTATGTCTCTTTTAGCTAAGGTCCACGTCTCTGCACCATACGTAAGCACTGGAAGGATGCATTGATCAAACACTTTTCTTTTAAGACATAATGGCATATTGCTCTTGAAAAGTATGCTGTTTCTTCTAAAAGCTCTCCAGGCAAGCTTTGTACGCCGATTAATTTCTTCACCAATGTGACCCTCACTTGATATCTGCTGTCCAAGATAAACGTACGTGTCTGTTATCTCCAGCTTTTCTCCATCAATCGATAAATCTTCATTTCTTGTAAAAGCATTGAACATCACTTTTATCTTCTGAAAGTTCATTTTTAATCCCACTTCTTTACTCTTGTCAACAAGTTCCTGGATCATACTCTGTAGCTCTGATGGGGTAGTTGCAAAAATGACTACGTCATCAGCAAAACGAAGGTGGGTTAGATAATCTCCATTAATCTTTATCCCTTTGTTTTCCCAGTTCAGTGATTGAAAGACATTTTCCAATGTGGCATTAAAGAGCTTGGGAGATATGGTGTCACCTTGTCTCACTCCCTTTCGAATATTTATGTGTGTTGTATTTTCAAACAGCCGAATCTTTGCACTTGCATGTTCATAGATGTTATTAATAATATTAATGTATGTATCTTCAATACCGCAGGATTTCAGAGCCATTGTAACTGCTGATGGTTTCACCGAATCAAAGGCTTTTTCATAATCGATAAAAGCCATGCACAATGGAAGTTCATATTCCCTCGCTCTTTCAATTAGTTCTCTCAGTACGTGGATATGATCTATTGTGCTGTAGCCACTCCTGAATCCAGCTTGTTCTCTCGGTTGAGCCATGTCCAGTGTCACCTTCAAGCGGTGTGAAAGAACTTTAGTGAAGATTTTATAAACCACTGATAGGAGGCTGATAGGTCTGTAGTTCCTGAGATCCTCAATGTCACCTTTTTTATGTAGCAAGATCATTGTAGCGTTGTTCCAATCCTCAGGAATTTTCCCTTCATTAAGGCATCGAGTGAAAATTTGGGCGAGTACTGTTTCGATTTCTCCACTTGCTTCTTGTATGATGTCTACAGTAATTCCATCTTCTCCTGGAGCTTTTCCGCGCTTCATGTTCTTGATTGCATGTGCAACTTCTGCTGGAAGGACTGGAAGAACTCTGGTACCTTTCATGATGTCTGGAGTACATGTATCATCCCTTTCATATAACTTGGAGTAGAAATCTTTCACTCTTGTCAAAATTTCGCCTCTATTTCTTGTTACAGAACCATCATGTTTTCTCAGTGCCATAATCTGTTTTTTTCCCTTACTGAGATGTCCCTTTGCTATCTTTAGGCTTTGGTTGTTTTCAATTGCTTTCCTTACTAGTTCACAGTTGAATTTCCTTACGTCTTCAGTGATACTTTTTCGTACTGTCTTGCATAGCTCTATATATTCCACTTTGGAAGTCACATTTTCTTTAGTTGTCCTCATCTCTCTTCTTTTTTGCATCAACATTTTGGTTTTTCCTGATAATTTGTTCACATACAATTTGTTCTTAGACCCAGCTAATTTTGTTGCTGTTTCCATAAGAGCTTTGGTTACTTTTCTGTTAACTTCAGAAATGTCCACTTCTTCCGATGTTAGGCCTTCTAAAGCAGAGAATCTGTTCTTCAGTTCCAATTTGAAGGTATTATGGTGTTTTTTAAGGTTGGTTATGTCAATACATTTTGTTTGTCTTATGAGCTTGCTACGTTCGAGTTTAGTGTTGAGGTGCATCTTACATCTCACCAATCTATGGTCACTGCCTGTGTTGAACTTGTTTAGCACACTGCAGTCTTCTATGACGAATTTTTTGTTACACATAATAAAATCAATTTCACTTGTCGTCCCATTTGGATGTCTCCATGTCCATTTCCTGTGTAGCTTTTTCTTGAAAAAGGAGTTCAAGATGAAAAACCCTTCTGCCTCTGCAAACTCTACGAGAGTATTTCCACGCTGGTTTCTGTTGCCGTGACCGAATTTACCTACTGAAGTTTCATTCTGTTGCCGTTGCCCTATTTTTGCATTGAAATCTCCCATAATTATCTTCAAGTGCTGCTTACCTTTATTATTTAGATCACGAATTTCCTCATAAAATTCTTCAATTTCTTCTTCAGGATGACTTGTGGTGGGTGCATAAGTTTGAATAATCTGAGCCTGGTATCTTCTAGAGAGTTGGATAACGAGTCGTGCAGCTCTGTCAGAGGAACTTTCAACTTCTACAACTTTATCCTTCAGTTTCTTGTTTATTATAAATCCAACACCACTAGTTCTGCCAGTATCTGTCCCACGATAGTAGAAGAGATGTCCACTTTTCAGTTCAATGAGATCTTCTTTTCTCCTTACCTCACTTAGCCCGACGATGTCCCACTTGATCCTTTGTAGTTCCTCTTCCAATTCAAGAAGCCTTGAATCAGAAGATAGGGAGCGTCCGTTATACGTAGCCAAGGTCAGCATCAGATGGCAGCCTAGTCGAGTCCTCCGGGGATTCTTAGCACCCTCTGCCTTCATGTCGCACTGGCCGCTGCCTTGGCCAGGTACATTCCAGCTGCCGGAGACTGAGGGCCAAGATTTAAGTTGTGGAGTCATTTTGGAGGGGTTTGGCCATAACTCACCACGCTGGCCAAGCGGGTTGGTGAGTGTGGGATAGCATTTCCTCTAATCCCGATGGTATAGTTATACCGCTATTGGCGGTTGTCAGAGCCCCTTTAGTGGGAACAGGATGTACCACGAGAAGGCGGGGTTGACATTTGTCAAGGAGAGGCTGTGATGTTACGCATCACCTGACCTTACATCCCTATATATATATTTAATTTTTTGGTGGGCTTATTACTTCCATCTATGGCTTTGCAGAAACCCATTTCCAAATAGGTCTTTGTGGAAGTGAGAAAATGCAGAGTTTTGCTGGTCCTTGATAAAGCCAAAGCTCGGTATTCTCGACACTTTCTACATTCTGTTTTTCTATTATTTTTTTCTCTTTTTACTCACACCGGTCAATATATAACCTTTTCTATGTTGTACTTGGTGCGAGTCAAAATTTTTTTTTGCTTCAGTTTCTTAATAGAATGTGAATTCTGAATTTTCATAACTGCTGCGTTGCGCGTTTTGATCTTCGGGTTTTTTTTTTGCAACTTTCGTTTTAACGTCTCGAGTGTTTTTCTTATGTTTTCGGCTCTGCTCTTAAGTATATATATATATCAACATATTTGCACCCACGACTTTGCCACATAATGAAGCGGGAGGGTGCCACCAGCGCAATGAGCGATGCTCAAACCACACCTTCACTGCATTGCAAACCAGTTCTGAGCTGGCGCCGTATAAAGCAGCATGTGTGCGAGGGACTTTGTTAGTCGTTGTTTTAAAGTGAGAAGACACGTAGTGAAAGAACACAGGTACTGTCAAAAAACATTTTCAGTTATGTGGCAGTTTTTAGCATACTAACTGAGATTGCAGATTAATTGTATGTTTAACATGAACAGTATTTATTATTCTTTAACTTCGTATTTGATTATATGTAAAAAAAAAAAAAAAAAAAAGAAGAAAATGGATGATTTCGATTTACTGTGTGCTCTTTGTGGAAAAGAACTTGAAGGAGAAACAGTGGATGTCAAAAAGGGTTTACGGACAATTATTGAGGCTAGTTTACAACTAAGCGATGGACTGCATGAAAAGCTGGAAGGAAAAACTACTATTCGGGTTCACAGTGTGTGCAGGCAGAGCTACATAAGACCTACTAGTATTAATGCTGCTCTTACAGCAGTACAGACACATAATACATCTCATACTTCATCTTGTTTAAGGAGCTCAGAAGAGAAGTTCGATTTCAAAACAAACTGCTTGATTTGTGGAGAAGAAGCAAGTGTTGATTCAAAAACTGCATCAGAACGTAGGAAAAGTTTTCACTTGGTAGCGACTTTAGAAATAAAGGAAAACTTTTTTAAAACATGTGATGCACGAAATGATGAGTGGGGGGAAAGGGTCAGACTTCTTAATGTAAGTGATCTCGTGGCACCAGAAGCACGCTACCATGGAAGTTGTTACAAAAAAATTTCAAGAACTACAACAGGGGAGGGACTTGTAGGTCGTCCAAAATCAAAAGTGGGGATATCATTTTATTTGTTGTGCGAATACATGGAAAACAGTGTTGAATGCCAGTACACTGACAGAATTACAAGATATTTCGAAAAATATATCTGGTCAAGAGGATACATATACAGACAAACATCTGAAAAATCTTCTAGAACATTTTAAAGACCGAATGGCTGTTTCAAATGTTTTGGAAAGGAAAAATGTGCTCTGTTTATCAGACACAGCTCACAAAATAATGGATCAATGGTACAAAAACAGGGAAACCAATCCTGATTCTGAACGTTTAAGAATTGCATTGGCTGCAGCTGACATCATGAAAGAAGACATACAAAAGATGGCTCATGATTCAAGTGTCTACCCACATTTGGAAGCTATCAAATCAGGTGGTGAAAATTTAATTCCACAAAGCCTTCAAGTTTTTACCCAAAGGGTAACAAAAAAGAAGAATGCTGAATCGCCCAAGGTAAACAGGAAGTGCACTGTGATAAATCATGCAATCATATTAACTGTAAGTCCGATATCATTCCTGTCTCTTATTCAAACAAGTCTGGCATTAACTCTTCATCGATTATATGGGTCTAAACATCTAATAGACATATTATCATCTATGGGAGTGTGCACATCATATCATGAAACTTCTGTTTACCTTACTTCTCTTGTCAATGCAGGATCTCCACAGATTAGTAACGTAGGGTTTCTTCAATATGTGTTGGACAATGCAGACATAAATGTCAAAACATTGGATGGCTTAAATACATTCCATGCAATGGGAGGAATCCAATGTGTTACACCTGGTACTAGCGTTGACACACAGGTAAAGGTTCAACGAATTCAGTCTGGGACTTTCAATCACGAGAGTATCAGTCTGTATTCTTACGGAAAGAGAAAAAGTAGTGGCCTTGGTAATGTGGTTGTTGAGGACTTCAATCAACTTAAAACTGTCAGAACCCTTACAAAGCAACCCACAACAAGTATTTTTCCCCTCAACTTGATGTGGTTGTTTGGGTTAAGGAACCAACCTGGGTGGAATGGCTTCATGAACAATATTATGAGTAGGTCTGGCAAAGTGTGAATCGACATACATAATGACAGTACCATTTATAAACATGGATCCCAGTAATCTGCCAACTATTTATACAGCATTGTGCTTTGCAGCAGATCAGAGTAGAAAGCACAACCAAGTCATGCATCGTCACATTTGATCAACCGCTTTTCTTCAAGGCTTCAGATATAGTAGCTACTACTGACCCCAACAGTGACATCTCAAAAATAATTCTGAGGCTGGGTGGGTTCCACCTTTTGATGTCTTTTATGGGTTCAATAGGTTGTATACTGGAAAGAAGCAGATTGAAGTCTTTGGGGAACTGTGTATGGTAAATCAACAGTTAACCATATGTTGAATAGTCATGCGTATTGCGTATGCAAAATGTATTCAAGCCTACACTCTCACAGCCTCAGCTATAATAAATGTGACGAAAGAACATTTTCTTGACATCGAAAAGTGTGTGAGCAGTTTGGAGAACTTGTACGAGCAATTTGTTTCGCAACAAATGGAACCTAAAGAAATGTGTACCAATCCTGTTGTTTTTTTCAAAATTGATGACTGCTTGAGAAATATTGAATCGACAAGTAGAACTGCAATGTTATGGGTAAATCTTTTGAAAGCTATTGATCTAATTCTTCAGTTTATATTTGCTGAAAGGTCAGGGAACTGGAATTTGCACTTTAGTACTACCACTGAAATGCTTACTATTTCCATGCTGCAGGACACTTGCCTTATGCAAAGTCAGCCCATCTATATGTTCAGCAAATGATGAAGATAGGTTCAAAACTATCTGAGAAAGAGCTTTATTTGTTTACTAACAAAGGATTCTTCACTGTGAGAAGGAGTGTAAAGTTTTGGTCTGGTACATGGACAGACATGTGTATAGAGCAGTGCCTTATGCGTCCTATGAAAGCAATTGGAGGTCTTACACATGGAAGAGGTATAACGGACAGCACATTGTCGAAATGGGTCCACGGGACACCTTTTTTCTTGAAAATTCACGAAGCTATTGAGGAATTCTTGGAAACTTCAATAACATTTACTGAACAACATACTGAACTACGCAAGTCACGAAAACTAAGATCAGTCAGACATTGAAAAATTTACTTCGTGGCTTAAACACCACAACCCATTCACAAAATTGTCTGGAGAACTTGTGTGTTTGTCATCCGGTTTGGTGTCTGATGAATCTGTAAACTGTGACCAAGCTTATCGGGTAGGAACTGCAGCAATGGAAAAAATGAAAGGAAAAAATTTTGGAGAGCTTAAACTACACAGAAAAGACATGGTCAAAACACAGGCAAAGCACAAATCTGTGAAACTTGGGTCGAAAGAGGTTAGTGTAAATCCTCAACAGCTTTTTAACCGAATCTTGTGTGTGTGTGATAGCCCAAGTGTGCTAAAAACATACCTTGAGCATTAACTAGCCTCTCGTCCACCATCGATGTTTGATGAAGTTCTCTTCGCAAGGGTACAAAATCTTCTTTCATGAAAGTTTTTGAAGAGGGTATTGTAGAAACATTTGACCTCAGTGATGCAGCAATATTGATAGATGGAGGGTTTCTGATTCACTATGTCTCTTGGCCAAAGGAAAGCTCATGTGGAGAAATAGTTCAGAATTACTGTTCATTTGTGCTTACAAGGTATGAAAAATACAACCATTGTTTTTGATGAATACCCCGAGGATTCTACAACAAAACAAGAACAAAATAGAAGATCAGCCAAAAAACCTCATGTGACATCACTTTTGAAGGATTTTTTAGCTAATGAAAGCAATAAAGACTAGTAATTTCATAGCATCAGAACTAGAAAAAAATGGTTTACCAATGTTTGTTACTGAAGAAGATGCTGACATAGACATAGTAAGGGTAGCAATCGAAAAACTGAACAGTCACTCTAAAGTTATCGTGGGCTCAGACACAGATCTTCTAGTGCTGTTAGTTGCTCTTGCTCCTGAAAATAAATCTATTTCTGTAAACAGAAAGGTGCTACAAGCCCTTCAAAAGTATTTTACAGAATCGAAAGTTTGATCGAGCAGTACAGCAAAATCAGAAGACTTCTACTGTTCGCTCACGCAACAACTGGTTGCGACACGACATTGCGCTTTTATGGATTGGGAAAAATCAAAGGCATTGAAATGATAAAATCATGATCTGAAGCTGAGCGCCAAGCTAGGATTTTTACTCAAGAAGCAATTCCTCGAGAAAAACTGTTTGTCAATGGAGAAAAATTTGTACTTGCATTGTATGGGACGAGCAAATTCTCGAATTTGAACGAAGCTAGTAACTCCCGATTTTTTTTTTTTTTTTTTTATTATTGGAGGTTTAACGACCACTGTGAGCAACTCAATGGGCTATAAGCAGTCGCCCGTCCCTAATTTAGGGTCACTGGTTCCAGGGAAGGGAGAGAGCCAGTGTCGTAAGACAAACAACATCCATGCCTCACCGGGATTCGAACCCAGACCCCGTTCGGACGAATGATCAGAGGCCATCGCTTAGACCACTGCGCCACCGGGGCGGCAACTCCCGATTCAAGACATTAACAAAAAAGTCTACCATGAGAGCAAATTTTGACCTGGCAAAACTTTCTCCAACATCAAAAGTATCTCATCAACATCTTCTGAGGGTTTATTAGCAAGTCCAAGGGTGGCTAGGAAATAAACTTCTGGCAACTGATTGGGGATGGAAGTTAGAATACCTGGAAGAAAACGGAGGAAAGAAGAAAGTACTGAGGCCTATTCCTAGCTCAATACCTTTTGCCCCGGATGAACTTCTACGCCTCGCGTCCTGCAGCTGTAAATCAGCTTGTGGAAATTATTGTGGATGTCGGGGAATCTGGACTATATTGCACTGCAATGGCCCATCATGCTACAAATCACCTGCTTTTAGTGAAGAAAGTGGCACTCCTTTTGACGAGTAACTCTGTATATATTGGAAATTGTAAATGTAAAAAGGAACAATTTTGTAGTGCGTAATATGAGAATTAAAACTAAAAAAAATTACATCGTTACGACCGTTGGTTATGGAGATATAAGTCATTTTCTAAAAGTCTGCGAATGGGAAGTTCAGAGGGGCACAGGGGGGAAAGCACAAGGGGGAGACACGGGGAGTTTTGGGGAAATACATATCTTATAGTGTTCTAACAACTGGAAAAAAATTCAGATTTCCCCTAATTATTCCCGACATTTTCCTTTTTATTTCCTGAGCTAAAAGTAATGCTGTTTTAACAACAATATTTGCTTGTCCATCAGTCAAAATCAATTTTTGTTACTTTCAACAATCTTTCAAAATGATACCTATTTGTCTATTATATACGAATGCTACCCAAAAGTTTGCAAAATGAATTTAAAAAAAATATTAACCTACATCAGATCTTATCGTCCACTATCACCTTCAAATAGTCTCTACTGGAATGATTCCAGTGGCTTTCTATGGTCAGAACCACCTTGCCTAAGTAATCTTTTGTCAGCATGTTCAGCACCATCAGTGATTCTGCTTGGATCTCATTTATGGTGTCAAATCTTCTCCCTTTCAGTTTAATTTTCATTTTAATGAACAGGTAGAAGTTGCAGGGAGCTAAATCTGGTGAGCAAGGTGGGTAAGGGACAACTGTCATTTTATAAGACACCAAAAACTGGAACACTGCCAACGCTGTATGTGCATGGCCATCTTTGAAGAGGTTAAACCACTTGTAGGTTACTGTTTGACCTAAAGCATTTTCATCAAATGCTTGCTGAAGTATTTTGTGAGATTCTGCAGCACTTTTACCAACTTTGTAACACAATGTAATGCACACACGCTGTTCTTTCACATCCTCCATTTTAAAGCACAAACAAACACAACATCAAACAAACAAGCACAAAAACAAAATGAGATAACCTTCAATGCTGTAATGTGGCAGTCATTCAGAAGGCATGTGTGCAGCACCATGCCCAGGAGCATAAAGTACTTAAAACTTTATGCTCCTGAGGAATATTTTCATTTATAGAACACATTATGTTAAATCTTAAGTTTCAATCCCTTGCAGAACATTTATCTTAAATTTGCGAGCGCAGTGCTTGCTCGCATACCAAACACCCACCTGCCGGGAACTCATCTTGTGTACACCCTACTCTTTGGCCGGGAGCACTGACCAATCCCCTCTCTCTCCACACACACACACACACACACACACACACACACGATGCTAAGAGATTGTTTCTCCCTGAGCTTTCTGAAAGACACCCCCCTCCCTCCCTCCCTCCCTCGTATGTTATAAAAGTGAGAGGCGCCAAGCTGTTTTAAAGCACATATTGTTGGGGAGAATGTTTGTGAGGTGTCCATCTTGGAAAAAAATCGCCTCAAGGCTACAGCAGCAGAACACGCGGAATGGCGGGATTCTTGCCCAAAGTTTTAAACTTCCGCCGAAGTAAAGTTGCTAGCAAGAAGTCTCTCGCCTTAGAAAATTTTAAAGGAAAAATATATCTATATAATATGGGTCCGTATTCTGACCACTAACAAAATTAAAGCTTTAAAAACGTAGGCTATCCTTCATAAAATTATGTGTGTTAAAAACGAGTCCTTCACAGAGTTCCAAACATTGCAGTCGAATACATTGTTCAAGTGCTGGGAATATAATCAATTTATACACATGAATCGGTTTCCATACGTAGTGGCCTGGATAATTCATTTTGCACATCGCCAACTGTTACAAATTGGTCACAACATTCTTTCACGGAATTCTGGGTTTTTATCATTTGGGGTAGATACAAAACTGAAGAGAAATGGGGGGGGGGGGCACGTTTTCCATCTGAGAACAGTATTCCGTTTTTGAAAACTTAAATTTCCCCGTAATTGTTATTTCTTCTTCTTACGAAGTTGCCTCTGTCAAGTATTGTTGCTAAATATTAGTCTATTGCATAAATGTTTGTATTTCAGCTTGAAACTGTAGGCAACAATTTCCAAAAATGTTAATTTGATGGAGCAAAAATTTTGCGGTAATCTTTAGTCATGATTTTCCCCACAAATTCAGGGAATTTTGCCTTTTTCGTCATCATTTGCGTCATTCTCAAGAGCGATGAGAATTGGGGAGCGGGGGGGGGGGGGGGGGGCTTTTGAAAACAAACTAGACGGAGTGACAATTTCTCCCGTAGTCGTAATTTTTTTTTCTTGCGATTCCTTCTGTTCAGTATTAATGTAAGATATGATTTTGTTCAATAAATGACAGTGTTTCAGCTTGAAAATGGAGGGAAAATGTCTGAAAATGAAATTCGGATGGAGCGAAGAGTAGAAACTACGCTCCACTCAGAATAACACTGACATAACTCCCTTATGTTGCGATATTCCGAAGATTACAGGCTACATTGATTACCTATTTAGAACAGTACAGTGTATATTTTGAAAAGGAGGAAACTGTTGACATAATTATAAGAGCAGGTATTTTAGTGAATTTTGAATACTTAATATTTCAAAGAACTCAAGTCAATTCTGAGCAGAAGAAAGAATTGGAAGATATTTCCCTGGAAGAATTCAATCGCGAACTGCCACTTCATCAAGATGTCGAAAATTATATGAAGCCAATTTACAATGACAATTTGTCATCAAGAGAGCTGCTAGAAAGGCGTTTGGGTGGTGACACTCAAAACAACGAAAGTTTCAATTCTACTGTTAGACATTCGCTCCCAAACATCTTCATTGTGGCTCAAAAGCCATCAAAATGGCAGCTTCCGTAGCAGCAGGCATTTTTAATGAAGATTTTTCTGCCATCCTGAAAATGATGACAATGATAGGAATCGTTATTGGCGAGCAAACGAAGATATTTGCCAATGCACGGGACCAACAGCGTCTGTAAAGATCGTCGAGACGCAGCCTCGAGACTCCAAAAGAGGCTCGTACTACAAGGCGTAGAAGCGAGAAAATGTCTCTAAACGAGTTCTACGACGCAGAGGAAGGAACACTGTATGGCCCTGGTATAGCAGATTAGCAGAAAAATACTGCAAGTACTCTATATGCCTCCGTAAACTGTACTTTAAACTTTAAAGGTGTTTTTCTCGAAACAGCTTTTTCACGAATGGTTGGCATGATATTTCAAAAACTATTAGATCGATAGACTTCAAATGTAAAACCGCATGTTCAGCAAACATCCTTTTGTCGTTTGATGAACCAGAAACACGATACATTACCAATTACGTATTTTTTTTTTTTTTAATAGCAAAAAACATTGTCAATTTTCTGAGCTAAATAGATAATTTGAGTTTGACAAGTCCACATTTCTTCAAATATGTATATCATCATCATCATCATTGTCAACCATTATCAATCCACTGCTGACCTAAGGTCTCCCCCAAGTTTCCTCCACAACGGTCTGTCTTGTGCCAGTCTCCTCCATGTCACCCTGCATACTTTCGAATTTCATCCACCCATCTCCCATGTGGTCTTCTTCTGGGTCTTTTCCTGTCCCTTGGAATCCAATCTAAAATTTCGGCTGTCCATCGATGATCTGTCCTTCTGGCAGTATGTCCAGCCCATTGCCATTTCAGGGATTTAACTCTGATCATGATGTCTTCCACTCTTGTCATTTTTCGGATCCACGAGTTCCTCTTCTTATCTCTCCTGGTTACACCAAGCATGCACCTCTCCATGCTTCTTTGAGTTGTCTGCAGCCTTTGTATGTCTCTTTTAGTTAAGGTCCACGTCTCTGCACCATACGTAAGCACTGGAAGGATGCATTGATCAAACACTTTTCTTTTAAGACATAATGGCATATTGCTCTTTGAAAATTATGCTGTTTCTTCCAAAAGCTCTCCAGGCAAGTTTTGTACGCTCGATTAATTTCTTCATCAATGTGACCCTCACTTGATATCTGTTGTCCAAGATAAACGTATGTGTCTGTTATCTCCAGCTTTTCTCCATCAATCGATAAATCTTCATTTCTTGTAAAAGCATTGAACATCACTTTTGTCTTCTGAAAGTTCATTTTTAATCCCACTTCTTTACTCTTGTCAGCAAGTTCCTGGATCATACTCTGCAGCTCTGATGGGGTAGTTGCAAAAATGACTACGTCATCAGCAAAACGAAGGTGGGTTAGATAATTCCATTAATCTTTATCCCCGTGTTTTCCCAGCTCAGCGACTGAAAAACACCCTCCAATGTGGCATTAAAGAGCTTCGAGATATGGTGTCACCTTGTCTATGCACCTCAACACCAAACTTGATGACCATAGATTGGTGAGATGTAAGATGCACTCTCAACACCAAACTTGAACGTGGCAAGCTCATAAGACAAACAAAATCTATTGACATAACCAACCTTAAAAAACACCATAATACCTTCAAGTTAGAACTGAAGAACAGGTTCTCTGCTTTAGAAGGCCTAACATCGGAAGAAGTGGACATCTCTGAAGTTAACAGAAAAATAACCAAAGTTCTTGGTGGAAACAGCAACAAAATTAGCTGGGTCTAAGAACAAGTTGCATGTGAACAAATTATCAGGAAAAACCAAAATGTTGATGCAAAAAAGAAGAGAGATGAGGACAAATAAAGAAGATGTGACTTCCAAAGTGGAATATATAGAGCTATGCAAGACAGTAAGAAAAAGTATCACTGAAGACGTAAGGAAATTCAACTGTGAACTAGTGAGGAAAGCAATTGAAAACAACCAAAGCCTAAAGATAGCAAAGGGACATCTCAGTAAGGGAAGAAAACAGATTATGGCACTGAGAAAAGAAGATGGTTCTGTAACAAGAAATAGAGGCGAAATCTTGACAAGAGTGAAAGATTTCTACTCCAAATTATATGAAAGGGATGATATATGCACTCCAGACATCATGAAAGATACCAGTACCAGAGTTCCTCCAGTCCTTCCAGCAGAAGTTGCACATGCAATCAAGAACATGAAGCGAGGAAAAGCTCCAGGAGAAGATGGAATTACTGTAGACATCATACAAGAAGCAAGTGGAGAAATCGAAACAGTACTCGCCCAAATTTTCACTCGATGCCTTAATGAAGGAAAGATTCCTGAGGATTGGAACACCGCTACAATGATCCTGCTACATAAGAAAGGTGACATTGAGGATCTCGGAAACTACAGACCTATCAGCCTCCTATCAGTAGTTTATAAAATCTTCACTAAAGTTCTTTCACACCGCTTGAAGGTAGCACTAGACATGGCTCAACCGAGAGAACAAGCTGGATTCAGGAGTGGCTACAGCACAATAGATCATATCCACGTGCTGAGAGAACTAATTGAAAGAGCGAGGAATATGAACTTCCATTGTGCATGGCTTTTATCGATTATGAAAAAGCCTTTGATTCGGTGAAACCATCAGCAGTTACAATGGCTCTGAAAACCTGCGGTATTGAAGATGCATACATTAATATTATTAATAACATCTATGAAAATGCAAGTGCAAAGATTAGGCTGTTTGAAAAAAATATGTATATATATATATATATATATTTTTTTTTTTTTGGTTCATTAAATGATAACTACTTGTGTATAGAGTTTTTTCGCCGGTCGAGTTCTTTTTTGTTTCAGATCACCTGGAGTGGAGAAATCATGCCAACCAGGGACAGCGGATCTTCATGCAGTATTATTCATGGTAGAGATAATAATAATAAATAGATGTACCTACTTTGGAATCAATTGATTGCATAGTTTCGTGAATAAACACTCCCCCTTCAGTTTGCTGTTCTTACTTATTCTATCTGTGCCTGTCTCTGAGGCAATTTGGGAATCTTGGGGTTCAATAATTGAAAAATTGTAAATTAAAGACCCAATATTAATGATGGAGATTATGTTATACTTGGAACAAATGATAAATGATCGTTTATAATGTCAAACAGAGCACCATCTGGACATAAATCAGCCCGAAAAATACTGAAAGCTTGCCTAGTTTCAGTGTATGGACAAAATTACCACAAACACTTTGTAAATAATTCATCTGAATCAATGGCACACTATTTAACTTCAAAAGTTGACAGAATATCAAATTCTAAATACATACCCAAGTTCTAAATAACTAAGGTTTAAGTATTGTTATATTTAACAAAAGGTTTCAACTGATGGTAAGTAATTTTTTAATGTTTGTTTCATTACGATTCTTTGCCCGCAGAACATTTACAATCCTTGGAAGTCACGTTGTAGAACACTGAACGCAATTCTGCTCCTGGGGTGCCATGTAACACAGCTCTTCCGAACTATAAGCGATTCGTGGACATTCACATTATTTCGTGAACTTTTGGATAGCACTTCGTATATATTAGTAACAAAAAATAATTATTCTTCCCAAATAAGTTGAACATTCACCACTTCTAATTTCACTACCTCACCCGTATGTTCTAATCCTTTCATTGAATAACTCAATCCATGCAAGTTTTTTTGTTCTCAGAACAGTGCAGACCTTTCCACCACCACAAAATACGTCCAACTCAAGCATTTACACTCCATATCTTTACCTCACTTGACATCAGTAAATAGATGCTTTCTCCTCATGCACAGTTACTACATTACCATCAACACTATTTACACTTTATCTTAAAGATGTATGAAATACAGGATATGATTTCTGTTGGTACAATACAGGAAAGTTACATACACGAGTATAGGCCTCATATATTGTCAAACAAAAATTGCATACTAAAAATAACTATTTCATTTCTCAACATCTGGAAAAATAGCAATGCATAAAGCATGTTTTCCACAGAAGGGTGAATAAAAAATGTAATTATTTGAATTTAGATCATATAAATGCCGACAAAAAGTTAATTATTTGGGTGTTTGCTGAAGTGATGGCATTTAAAGAATCACAGATATTAATGACAAGCAAATTTGGATAACTTACAAAACATGATATTCAGCAGTACACCAATGAACCATTACATTATGACCACCCCCAGCCTAGAGAAATGAGCGCGCCTCGAAACCGAACGGTGCCACAGATGAAGTTCACAGAGCAGTATATATACACCCCGAGGACCGGCTTTCAGTTAGCAGAGTGTTCGGAGTCAGAATGGGAAAAGCTGCCGATTTATCTGAATTTAATAAAGGACAAATTGTGATGGCACAGCGCCTCACAACTACGATCTAGGAAACGGCGCGGCTTGTGGGTTGTTCACGTGCCGCTGTAGTGAGTAAATATCAAAAGTGGTGCACAGATGTCCAAACGACGAACCGTCATCCAGCCGTGTGTCATCCGCAGCTCAATGATGCCAGAGGGGAGCGGAGACTATCTTGCATTGTTCACCGCGACCACAGCACCACAGTGCAACAAATCACCTGCAGCTACAACAGTAGTGATAAGGGCAATGTGTTACAGCACACAGTTCATCACAGCCTTCTGCAAATGGGCCTGCATAGTCGAAGACCCAGCCACGTCACCATGCTCACTGCAAGTCATCGCCAACAACGCATGAAATGGGTCCAAGATCATCAAGATTAGACCGTGAATGATCGGAAGAAAGTGGCCTGGTCTGACCTGGTGCATAACGTAGACAGCCAAGCGTGGATACGCTGATTACCAATGGAGGCTATGGCACCTGGATGCACTGTTGGACTGAAACAGGCTGGCGGTGTTATGCAGAAATGCCAACATCTGAAGGAAGTCATCAGTAGTCCATATGTGCGGCGCCCGTAGTGAAGTCAAGTTCCCACATTAAAATTTGCAGGGTAGCATGCATATTTCCCAGAATACACTGCTACATTTTTAGCAACATGTTAATCGAGATCATGGACAATACCTGGAAAAATTTTGCAACATATTTAAGTCCCCTTAAAATGGGGGGAAAAAACTTGAGCAAATACACAAAAAATACATACCATTTCAACTCCACCTTTTAACAAATATGTTATGTTAATAAATATGTTATGTCATAAGTGTGTGATGCCACACACTTATGGTTATTCCTCCTGTTTTTAGAGTGAAAATGCCGACTGAAATAGTCTTTTCCGCCGTCTGCGATTGAAAAATCACAGCACACGGGGAACAAAACCCATGGTTTTCGGATACCCGAGACGATTTTAGACACTGAAATTCTTGCGAATAACTCTCCTTGAATTTTTGACAACTTTTTTGCTTTTTAGATCCAAGAATATTAGTAGAGGCAGGTGGCCATTTACCCGACACTATTGCAAGTAAATTCGTACACGACAAACACAATGGGAGCAAAGACAGAACAATTAACTTTGAAAGATTTCGTAGCTTTATTATGCGGATAAATAGAAAATTAGCGTGAAATGCTTATGATACGAAAAAACTAATCAAAAAGGTATCTTAAATTGCATAAATAAATCAGTTCTGAAAAAAAAAAAGGATAAAATAAAAAGGTGACGCAAATAAAATAAATTACAATAAAAATCCATGGAATGTTTCATTAACACAATAGAAGTTTTCTGCTAAGATGCAGGGAAGTAAAATGTCACAACTTAAAACGCAAGTGAGTAATGAAAACAAATTCATCAAAAAAAGAAAAAAAAAGAATGAAAACTGAAATTAAAAGATTCTCGACGAAGAATGATCTGGGGAAAACAATCTTTAAAACAAGCTATTAAGGAAGAAAGAAAGTTCTTGTGAATCTGACAAGTTAAAATAAAACCTCACTTTGTTTAGCACAACATTTTTAGGAGAGAAAAAAAAAAAAAGAAATTCACTTCGCAAATCTGTCAAAGTAACATTAACAATTAAGCTCTCTGCCGACAGCAAGGAGCATGGGAAAATAGGTCACAACTGGCGCACACACCAGCAGCTACAAAACGTCTCACCGCAGCAGCAGCAGTGAGCAACTACTGCTGCTAGACATTTTCTTTGGCTAGTTGCCAAAGACACATGGAAAGATTTTCTCTTGCTCTGGGCAGAATACACTGCGCGCGAAGAACAAACTCCCATGGAGGTAACATAAAACAGGCAATAACAGCGTCCACACATCCTGGTAGCTTAGTTATGTGTTCTGCCGGAAAAACCAAACATTCAGGATTTCTTTGAACCACAATTGTTTCCTTCGATCTGATGACTATTTGCTTAGAGCAGTTTTTTTTTTTTTGTTGTTTTTTCTGATATCCCGCCCACCTCTTATTTTGGTGAAACAAATATGTAATTAGCAATTAACTATTTAAATTACATTTTAGCAAAAAAAAAAAAAAAAAGAACATGATTCATGGAAACACGCGACCGCTGTAAACATGGAAATTCCAATAAAAAACCTTCCTTGTACTGCTGCGAATTTTTATTTTTTTTCACACCACTGGAACTGGAAGCCACTGAAGCATGCTTCATAACTACAGTAATTCATGTCACACCACAACTAATCAACTTTCAACAAGAACAGAAAACACGGAATAGACTCTAGTCTACCTCCAACAACTTACGTTAGTTCAGGACGCGGTTAAGGTTTTCCCTGAAGTTAACAGATGTCGTGTGTTACGAACGCCATCCTACAGCAAGCCAGGTACAAAGTCACGTGATCGTACAGAATGATCTCATTTGTGGTTCGACTTGGAAAAACCGATTTGTGCTAAATCACCACCACCCCGAAATGTATGGGTACTGGAGGACCTGCTGTTGACATTATGGTACAAGATACCCCAGGATACACCACCTCACTGAATTGATGCCTCACTAGCGACATCAATTCCTCACTGAATTGATGCCGCTGTTTGGCAGGCTAAAGGGGTTCCTAAAGCTTATTAGGTAGGTGGTCATAATGTAATGGCTCCTCAGTGTATATCACAGATGATAATATAAACAGAAGGAAACTTGATCCCTCTTCTAAGCAGGAGCATATTTAAAGAGGGCCTTGCCCCTCAAAAGTGTAATTTTTTGTTAAAATGTGGCTTACACTAGAGAAAAAAAGGCATCAACTTACATTAGAAAAATGTCTTAATTTTTTCTATTTTTCATTAACTTTTATTTTGTCCTGGTGGATTTTGAAAACATTTTTTATCAACCCCCCCCCCCAATTCTATATATGCCCCTTCTACATACACCAATTTACATCAGAAAAACTTCAAATATGAATAATATAACTATTGCTGCTCAGCTTTTCACTACTGCTCTGACTCTGCTTTAACCATATGGAATATAAATTAAAAATGCTTTATCCCATATATTAGCACAAATCTAAGTTTTCCTTTCATTATCTTTTTAGTTTCTGCATTCTAAAAACTGGGAGTCATCCTGAATTTGAATACTAAAAAAACTGGCTTGTCAAGTCAATATTTTTATGCTTTATGGTCGAAGTCTTTATGTTGTGTAGTAACACAACAGTAACACTGGTGTTCTGTGGGTTGGACACAAGGTATATGTAGTTAGTGGGAAATGTGCACAAGTTCTTTTAATCATACACGAGACCGGCCGATGACAAAAAAAGCTGAACTTTTTAACTGGGTGGAAAATTGGGACACGCGAACGCGCGGTGTGAGCAAATTCAAATACAACATATACAATATTTAAGATTGCACAAACCATATGGCATTATTTTCTGTAAATTATGTAAGTAAATACTAAAGTGAAGCACATTATTATATTCACAACAGAAAAGTAGGGAATCAAGAACAAAATAAAATGAAATATTTTAAAAAATCAGATTTAAAACGTACATTTAAATCTTTAGTAGCTAAATCCTGAGGTGAAAAGTATTTGTCTAGGAAAGTTTGTGCATTTAGTCAAGCAATTAGAAACTTGCAAGAATTAGAAACATATAACCATAGATTAGTTTTGGTCAAACATCATAGTACAAGAGATAAGTCAGTCTTGTTGGCTTAGTAGCACTCTAATGTACCAAATTTTTCAGAAATGAAATGTGTTTCAAGAGTCATGTGTGTGGAAATAAGTTAAATTCACAGATTCTTACTAAATGATGATTGGAATATGTACAAATGTAAAAAAACATGACTAGAAGTTATGGTTTTTAAACAGGTTGCTTCAAAGATAATTTTGTTCTTCCTTGTTGTACTTGCTTGCACAACAATTCGAATTTTGTCTTCTGAGCAAGCCTCGCTTTCTTCTCAGCAAGCTGCACAGCCATATTTATTTTACGTTGACTCTGCAGCTGAACAGCATCCATTGCTAACTTTTTCTTTTTGCTGATAATTCCTTTTCTTTTCCTCTCAATTTCTTTGGTATAACTTGTTTTAGATGTCCTAAGATTTTGGCAGAGGTTGGCATCAACTGCTTCTTGCAAAAAATTTTCTTTACTGAAGAAATTAACTGCAGACTTACCCTGTGCTTTAAGTTTATACTACACAGTTTGTATAGCTGAATAGGTTTCAATGTTCATTCTTCCTGATTTTATATCTATGATTTCAGCCATCATGCTGAAAGAACTTTCAACCTGTATACCATGAAAGCATGATATCAAGGCTTTTAATATTTTAGATAACATAGTGTACTTGTAGAGGTTAAACACCTTTGCCCACCATGCACCATGGCTAGTTTAAAACTAAGCGATGGACTGCATGAAAAGCTGGAAGGAAAAACTACTATTCGGGTTCACAGTGTGTGCAGGCAGAGCTACACAAGACCTACTAGTATTAATGCTGCTCTTACAGCAGTACAGACACATAATACATCTCATACTTCATCTTGTTTAAGGAGCTCAGAAGAGAAGTTCGATTTCAAAACAAACTGCTTGATTTGTGGAGAAGAAGCAAGTGTTGATTCAAAAACTGCATCAGAACGTAGGAAAAGTTTTCACTTGGTAGCGACTTTAGAAATAAAGGAAAACTTTTTAAAACATGTGATGCACAAAATGATGAGTGGGGGGAAAGGGTCAGACTTCTTAATGTAAGTGATCTCGTAGCACCAGAAGCACGCTACCATGGAAGTTGTTACAAAAAAATTTCAAGAACTACAACAGGGGAGGGACTTGCAGGTCGTCCAAAATCAAAAGTGGGGATATCATTTTATTTGTTGTGCGAATACATGGAAAACAGTGTTGAATGCCAGTACACTGGCAGAATTACAAGATATTTCGAAAAATATATCTGGTCAAGAGGATACATATACAGACAAACATCTGAAAAATCTTCTAGAACATTTTAAAGACCGAATGGCTGTTTCAAATGTTTTGGGAAGAAAAAATGTGCTCTGTTTATCAGACACAGCTCACAAAATAATGGATCAATGGTACAAAAACAGGGAAACCAATCCTGATTCTGAACGTTTAAGAATTGCATTGGCTGCAGCTGACATCATGAAAGAAGACATACAAAAGATGGCTTATGATTCACCATGAAAGCATGATATCAAGGCTTTTAATATTTTAGATAACATAGTGTACTTGTAGAGGTTAAACACCTTTGCCCACCATGCATTAATTGTTACAAAGTTTCCAACTTCATCAACATAAGATGGAAGTGATACAAACTGATGCTAGTGAATTTCTAGAGCATAGCTTTCCATTTCCTATGAATTCAATATATTTGAAAGGAACTGTGGAAGTTTTTCAGTCTTTTTAAAGTTAGATTATATCCCCTTGTAGAAGGATCAATAGCTGATATGTACATTAAAAGATCACTGCATAATGGTAGTGTCTTTTGCATGTATTTTGCAAGCTGAATATAAGCTTCAGCAGCCTGGCTTAAAAATTTCCCCCACAATGTCATTTGATTTGCTTTCCAAAATAATGTTCCTGATCCAAGAATCTTTCACAGGTTTGCCTTTCAGTATCTCTTGTTTTAAGAAACAAGCTAAGAAATCCAAGAACAGTTGCTTCTGCTCATCAAAAACTTTATGAATTAATGGCTCCTTTGTTTGAAATAAGCATACGAATTTTTTCAAACAAGGTAGAGCTGCAACATAAAAATTTAATTGGGGGAAAGAATTTAAGAAAAGAAAGCTGCGTCACAAACTTTATTCAGATGCTTCAGGCTGACGTAATCTCGGGCCACAGCGAAAGAAGCGCGCCGAACCGACGCAACAACTGGTCACGGCGAAAGAATTTAAGAAAAGAAAGCTGCGTCACGAACTTTATTCAGATGCTTCAGGCCGACGTAATCCCGGACCACAGCGAAAGAAGCACGCCGAGCCGACGCAATAACGGGTCACGGCGAAAGAATTTAAGAAAAGAAAGCTGCGTCACAAACTTTATTCAGATGCTTCAGGCTGACGTAATCTCGGGCCACAGCGAAAGAAGCGCGCCGAACCGACGCAATAACTGGTCACGGCGAAAGAATTTAAGAAAAGAAAGCTGCGTCACGAACTTTATTCAGATGCTTCAGGCCGACATAATCCCGGGCCACAGCGAAAGAAGCACGCCGAGCCGACGAAATAAAGGGACACGGCGAAAGAAGCACGCCGGGCTTACGCAATCCTGACGCCGTGCTTTTTTTTTTTCACACTTTCAAACAAGCAAAACAAATCCGCGACTTCAGGAAAAAAAAAAAAAGATGCAAACGGCTGTGTTACGAACTTTATTCAGAGGCTTTTACATCAATTATTTACAAAACCATTAAAACTTTCTTAAAAGCAAAAATCTGAATATCCATAATTTTTTGTTAGTCACCTGTAATCCCGCAAGAAATCCGTAATAATTACTGAGATTCCGTAAATTTTGGCAATTGGCATTCTCTGTGCGTCCTTCGTAGAAAGAGGTTTCACGAGAGCTTCGTTTCTCGAATGATCTCAGATAAGTGGGAATGCATTCGGATACATCGCAAATTACAAGAGAAAGAATTTAAGAAAAGAAAGCAGCGTCACGAACTTCAGATGCTTCAGGCCTACGTAATCCTGGGCCACAGCAAAAGCAGCACGCCGAGCCGACGCAATAATGGGTCACGGCAAAAGTAGCACGCCGGGCTTATGCCATCCTGACTCCATGCTTTTTTTTTTTTTTTCTCCCACACCTTCAAACAAGCAAAACAAATTCCACCACCTAAAGGGGAAAAAAAAAAAAGATGAAAACGGCTGTGTTACGAACTTTGTTCAGAGGCTTTTACATCGATTATTTACAAAACCATTAAAACTTTCTTAATAACAGCAAAAATCTGAATACCCATAGTTTTTTGTTAGTCACCTGTAATCACAGGGGAAATCCGTAATAATTACGGAGATTCCATAAATTTTGGCAATTGGCATTCTCTGTGCGTGCTTCGTAGAAAGAGGTTTCACAAGAGCTTAGTTTCTCAAATGATCTCAGAAAAGTGGGAATGCATTCGAATACATCGCAAATTACAAGAGAGAGACAGGGTTTGTACACTTTTTGGGGGGAAAAATTCAAGGCCTTTTCCAGGACATATAGAAAAAATTCCAGGATGATTATTACGCTTTACAGTATCATGTTCAAATTATTTTTTAAAAGTAATTTCAGTTTTAAGTAATAAAAATGATGAAAGATGCAAATGGATAAATGTGCTTTATGCAAATGGATCAAGTTTATCAAGCACAAGATTGTAAAGAACGAATTCTGTTTTTATGCCCTGACCTTTGAATTCAAGTTGGACCATTTTCTACAAGGGTAGGTTTCGCCTCCCTGATAACATTCCAAAACTTTGTTGCAATCAAACAGATTTTATGTGAGTTAACATTTTTAAGCTTAGAGAACGAATACTGTTCTTATGTCTTGGCCTTTGAATTTAATTACGACCATTTTCAACGGGATAGGTTTCCAGGTTGTACCCAACAGCATACTAAAATTTCGCCGAAATCCAACTACTTTCATGCGAATTATCGTACAGACAAACCCAAAGCATAAACGTTTCTGCAACCACAATTCGAAAGGGTTAGTAATTTCGAAAATAAAAACATAACGAACAGCGCAAAAACTAGCTCATAAATAGAATATTTGAAACTACAGTATGCACTCTCAATTATTAGGGATGGTAGAGGGGAAGGGAATAGAACTGTCCAAAATTAGCATGTTTTCGTTGCACTACACGCTTAAGCACGGCTGAATTCTTTCAGATACCCCAAATGTTCAAATGATTTAAATGTACTGATGTTCATGGAATGAAATGGTTGATCAGCTATGATGAGCGCATAAAAGTTCATGGGAGGGGGTCAATTTTCTTCTTTTATTTTAGTTTATGCAACATTTTACATCACTCCAGTATTTATTTTGTCATCATCAACAATCGCAATGTAACTACCGCTTATGATCGCGGATATCGGCAACAGAAAATCTGCCATATCACTAAGTGATACAACACACAGTATCCTGTTACAATGTATTGTAATTGAAAAAAAAAAGGATGTGGAAAAAAGAAACTTTCAGAAATTAAGATCATCAAGTCATGCGTTTCAAAAATCCGTTTTCCTTTATAACGTTTAAAAACATGTTTTTGCTTTTTTACCTGTAGTGTAAATAAAAAAACTGTTGCGTTTTTTTTTTTATGGAATCAGAAGTCCGTATGTCTGATTGTCTTCATCTGAGTTCACACGTTAGCTACTGTGTACAAGTAGACCTATTTTTTCAGCTCAAAAATATGTAGTTTTGTATATATTCACAGTATAATTCATTCCTTATTCCCACAGAACTGAATTCAGCATATGCAAAATGAAGAACATTACGACCCGCCCAACACCATGTTTCTGATTGTCTGCTGTTTATATTCAAGAAATCCAAATATGGATATATGGTGAATGCAGCAACTATGATTTTTATTTATTACCAAGAAAGAAAAAAAAAAAACTGTGAACCGTGAAAGCTGTAACGGATATTTCTCTCACCCCCCCCCCCCCATGCACAAGAACATTCCGATTAAGATCAAACAGCAGGAGGACACATCCACGCACAACCTTTGGAATGTCCTGATGGAACTTTTTCTTTTTATTTGGCACATCACCATAAATCACCACCTGCAGCTCAATGAACTGTCAAGTTGCACCCTTCCTCCTTCACCCTAACTATAATAGAAAGTGTAAAAAAAGAAATGTTCCTTAATTTTCGACAAAATTACCAAATTTATGTCATGATGTTGCAATTTACTAAAATACCGTTTATCTGCTGAATATCGCTTAAATCCATTGAAAACTTTTTAATTATAGATGATTTTTTTACTAAAACAGTAACTCAGACATCTGAATAAAAATGTATGTTTGTAATTCAAATAGAGTCCATATCATCACAGAAAAATAATTCACTTGCTTTCCCAGTAATTTATAATTACTGTTTCTTTTTTTCAATCCGATTATGCAACGGAAGATTTTTTTTTTTTTTTTTTTTGCATCTGCTAAAGTTCCTAACAGAATTTGGCGAAATTTGCACTAGAACTTTATTGTGATGTATCTTAACCACTGTAAAAATTTTACTGTTATTTTCAAATTTGGGAAAAATGGATTTCTGAAAATTTTCTGCTAGTCCTTTTGAGCTGTGGAAGTGATAAACAGGTGTTTGCTTTCTTCCCAACCAAGGGTTTCAGATCAGCACTCCCAGCTGTCAATCAACCGTTGCTATGGTAACACCCTTTCTGCTGAAGGCTCACTCTATCCAAAGAGGCACACATACAGTACTTGTCCATAATAAAAATTACCAATGCTAACTTTTTAAGTTTTAAACCGATTCAATTGGAATTTTGGAAGTGAGCTCCTGTAATCCAATTATAGTGAATGTAAAATTTCCGCCACTTTCGTGAAAAATTCGCAAAGATAGTTTCCTTATTTTTTATCATAAGTAGCGGAAGTCTCTTGAAGGGAGTGAGGGTGGCATGCACATAAACAAGAAGATTAATGTGTTGTTCAGGCATACTCCTCACTGGTGGATGCCAGCTGACTTGGTACATACGCGACACCCCTCCCCTGCAAATGCCTCTTCTTTCCCCTTCCATTCTCAGAGTTGTCCGACGGACATCAAGCTCACCTTCCAAACAGACCTACTAGTAATCATCCAATTTTATTGCACTGGACCGTAGCCGGTGGTTTCTTTGAGAACAGAGGAGAGGAACTTTAAAAAATGAAGGGGTAACAGTAACACGATTTCCTAAAAGGGCATTTTTTAAGCACTAATTTAAAATTTAAAGGCTTTTCAAGACAGCATTAAAAAGACACCATTTTTCCAGGATATTCCAGGCCTTGAAAACGTAATCATGATTTTCCAGGACTTTCTAGGTTTTCAAGCACGCGTGCGCACCCTGGAGAGAGTTCCTGGCCATGACGCCACGGATAGACAGGCATGAAAGTGGGCAGTGATAGGAAAAGCTGAACTTCCACACCGGGGGAGGGGGGTAACAAAGTGTTGAATCTTGCATTTCATTCTCTAATGATGTGTACAACCATGACATTTAGGTATTGGTCACATGCCTGCCAACTGAATAGATTTAATGTATGTATTTTGTTTCAAGAAAATGAAATATATAGTACAATATAATGTAATGGGAAAAATTGCTGATGAGGTCATTCGCATTGAAAATCACTCACCTTAGTACAGAACGATGTCTTTAATCAAATGAGGAAATTAATCAAATGTCTTTATAAGATAACATTGTATGGAAATGAAATCTTGAAGGTTTGAAAAACTTCAGACATGTTTGTTGATAAGTAATAAAAGTTTGATGAAGAATAAATGTTCATTCCTGATTTGACACAAAATTATTAATGAAGAAATATGATAAATAATTGCGAAAACCTTAGGCATTTTGTAGATAAATAATAAGCCATTCACAACTAATAAAATTTCATTTTCTTAAGTTGTTTATGTCTAACAATTTGTTCTAACCTTCTTTTAATGAATTAGCCAGCTGGAGTTTTCTTTCTCTTGAACCAATTCACTTTATTTTTAATTTGCTGCGTAAGTTATTAGAGATATTTAGCTCCTTTCATCTTTTCTTGTAATACTTTTTTATATTCTGAATATGATTTCATATTTTGGCATAAATCTCTATTTACAGGGTCATGCAAATAATCGTTTTTTCTTAAAAAAATTCCAAAAAATTCTTTATCCTGATTCAGTAGCTTATAATTTCATGGTTTGAACAGATGAAAATGTTTCAATTTTCATGTTGATGGATTCTTTATCAAGTTCATCCCCCATCATACTAAAGGAATTTTCCACTTGAGAGCCAGGAAAACAACTCAATAATGCCTTCATTATTTTTGAGAGGGCACTGAATTTGTTTAACTTACAAAGAGCATATTTTGGGATTCACTGAAATTTATGGAAATATTTAACTGGAGCACATCACTGCATCCGAAGTATAAAGTTACAGACATTTAACAACAACACAGGGTAGGGGGAACGTCGCGCGAGCTGGGATTACAATTGCCGGGGAAATCTTCGCTCCGTCCGACTTCCGTTTTCGGACATTTTCCCTCCGTTTTTCAAGCTGAAATACAAATACTTATGCATTAAAATGAAATTTAATAGCAATACTGGGCAGAAGAAACATCGCAAGAAAAATAAATTAGGATTATGGAGGGGGGGGGGAATCTTCACTCCACTTAACTTCCGTTTTCGAAAGTTTTGAAAGATGCACTACCGTCTCCAAATCAGGGTTCGTACACTTTTGGGGGAAAAAAATTCCAGGACTTTCCAGGCCTTTTCCAGGACATATACAAAAAAATTCCAGGATGATTATTACGCTTTACAGTATCATGTTCAAATTATTTTTTTTAAAGTAATTTCAGTTTTAAGTAATAAAAATGATGAAAGATGCAAATGGATAAATGTGCTTTATGCAAATGGATCGAGTTTATCAAACACAAGACCATAAAGAATAAATTCTGTTCTTATGCTCTGACCTTTGAATTCAAGTTGGACCATTTTCTACAAGGGTAGGTTTCTCCTCCCTGATAACATACCAAAACTTTGTTGCAATCAAACAGATTTTAGGTGAGTTAACATTCCTAAGCTTGGAGAACAAATACTGCTCTTATGTCTTGGCCTTTAAATTTAATTTCGACCTTTTTCAAGAGGGTAGGTTTCCAGGTTGTACCCAACAGCATACTAAAATTTTGCCGAAATTCAACCGCTTTCATGCGAATTATCGTACAGACAAACCCAAAGCATAAACGTTTCTGCAACCATAGTTCAAAAGTGTTAGGAATTTCGAAAATAAAAGCATAATGAACAGCGCGAAAACTAGCTCATAAATAGAATATTTGAAACTACAGAATGCACTCTCAATTATTAGGGATGATAGAGGGGAAGGGAATAGAACTGTCCAAAATTAGCATGTTTTCGTTGCGCTAGGGAGCTTAAGCACGGCTGAATTCTTTTAAATACCCCCAATGTTCAAATGATTGAAATGTGCTGATGTTCATGGAATGAAATGGTTGATCAGCTATGATGACCGCATAATAAAAGTTCGGGGGGGGCAATTGTGATTTTTTTTTTAGTTTATGCAACATTTCACATCACTCCAGAATTTATCTTGTCATCATCAACAATCGCAATGCAACTACCGCTTACGATCGCCGATATCAGCAACCGAAAATCTGCCATATCACTAAGTGATATAACACACAGTATCCTGTTACAGTGTATTGTAATTGAAAAAAAAAAGGATGTGGAAAAAAGAAACTTTCAGAAATTAAGATCAAGTCATGCGTTTCAAAAATCCGTTTTCCTTTATAACGTTTAAAAACATGTTTTTGCTTTTTTACCTGTAGTGTAAACAAAAAAAAACCATATTGATTTTTTTTTTTTTTATGGAATCAGACGTCCGTATGTCTGATTGTCTTCATCTGAGTTCACACGTTAGCTACTGTGTACAAGTAGACCTATTTTTTCAGCTCAAAAATATGTAGTTTTGTATATACTCCCAGTATAAGTCATTCCTTATTCCCACAGAACTGAATTCAGCATATGCAAAATGAAGAACATCAAGACCCGCCCAACACTATGTTTCTGATTGTCTGCGGTTTATATTCAAGAAATGCAAACATGGATCAATGGTGAATGCAGCAACTATGATTTTTATTTATTACCAAGAAAAAAAAGAGCCGTGAAAGCTGTAAAGCTGAAACGGATATTTCTCTCAACCCCCCCCCCCCTGCACAAAAACATTTCGATTAAGATCAAACAGCAGGAGGACGCGTCCACACACACGCACGCATGCACGCGCACACACACACACACACACACACACACAACCTTTGGAATGACCTGATGGAATGGCTTCTTTTCATTTGGCACATCGCCATAAATCACCACCTGCAGCTCACTGAACTGTCAAGTTGCACCCTTCCTCTTTCACTTTAACTATTAAATAGAAAATGTAAAAAAAAAATGCTCCCCAATGTTCGACAAAATTACCAAATTTACGTTTGTTTATCTGCTGAATATTGCTTAAATCCATTGAAAACTTTTTAATTATAGATGATTTTTTTATTAAAACAGTAACTCAGACGTCTGAATAAAAACGTATGTTTGTAATTCAAATAGAGTTCATATCATCACAGAAAAAAATTTAGGGATAACTCTGTTTAAATAAACCATGGCATCTAAAAAAAATAATTCACTTGCTTTTCCCGTAATTTATAATTACTGTTTCTTTTTTTTTCAATCCGATTATGCAACGGAAGATTTTTTTTTTTTTTGCATCTGCTAAAGTTCCTAACGGAATTTGCACTAGAACTTTATTGTAATGTATCTTAACTACTGTAAAAATTTTACTGTGTTATTTTCAAAATTCGGAAAAATGGATTTCTGAAAATATACCCTTAGTCCTTTTGAGCTGTGGAAGTGATAAACAGGTGTTTGCTTTCTTCCCAACCAAGGGCTTCAGATTAGCGCTCCCAGCTGTCAATCAACCGTTGCTATGGTAACACCCTTTCTGCTGGAGGCTCACTCTGTCCAAAGAGGCACACATACTTGTCCATAATAAAAATTAACAATGCTAACTTTTAAAGTTTTAAACCGATTCAATTGGAATTTTGGAAGTGAGCTTTTGTAATCCAATTACAGTGAATGTAAAAATTTCAGCCACTTTCGTGAAAAATTCGCAAAGATAGTTTTCTTATTTTTTATCATAAGTAGCGGAAGTCTCTTGAGGGGAGGGAGGGTGGCATGCACATAAAGAAGAAGATGAATGTGTTGTTCAGGCCTACTCCTCATTGGTGGATGCCAGCTGACTTGGTACATACACCCTTGCAAATGCTAAATGCCTCTTCTTTCCCCTTCCGTTCTCAGTTGTCGATCGGACATCAAGCTCCCCTTCGACCTACTAGTAATCATCCAATTTTATTGCACTGGAAATAGTGCCTTTTTCTTCTTTTTTTCCCCCAGCCAAATTAGGATTTGGTGCACGTCGGAAACCGCTGCCGGTGGTTTCTTTGAGAACAGAGAAAAGGAACTTTAAAAAATGAAGGGGTAACAGTAACACGATTTCCTAAAAGGGCATTTTTTTAAGCACTAATTTTAAATTTCAAGGCTTTTCAAGACAGCATTAAAAAAACACCGTTTTTCCAGGATATTCCAGGCCTTGAAAACGTAATCATGATTTTCCAGGACTTTCCAGGTTTTCAAGCACGCGTGCGCACCCTGCCAAATGGAAAAGACCCCTCCCTTCCCCACAAAAAAAGGCTTTTCAGTTTTACATCGATCTCGAGAACAACCCAAATGATGACAGAAAAAGCTGAATTCCGCGAATCCACGAAATAATATCATGTATGATGAGTAAAAAGTAACTACGAAATGGAAAAACACGAATTTTGTGGGAAATGAAAGTGAAAAATCTATACTGCGTAGCTCACTCTGCCGTGAAACAATTTTACAGGACACAGAAAAGTGCGGATTCCACCACGGACGGATTAAATACCGATCTGGAAATTTAATTTAGTTTAATAAAAGGGTCAAAAATGATTGCTCTCTACTGATTAGTTTTGAAGTATGTATTAGAAATAGGGTAACATGCATTTCATTACGAAAATTTATTAAAAAAAAAAAGTTGCTTCTTTTTACTATTACCGAAGATATTAAAAACTAGGAATATGACAAGAAAACATCAAAAACAAAAATATAATCAGGCAGAGAGAGGAGGGGGGGGGGCTTCGTCGAAAAAATTTAATATGAGAAAACGGAAAACGATGTGACATTCTCAACACCCAAGAAACATTCCCGAAAATATTTAGCACGTGTTAGAATCTTGAACACAAAAATAAACTTTACACAGATGTTTAATAACGTTATTTCATTGAGATTTTCGATTTCCGTTGCATGCTCGGCATTTTCCGTCGTCCATAGCGGACCGACGACTTCCGTTGAGGATTTCCATAGTAACTACATAAAATTCCTAGTACTTGGAGTCGCTGAATCGTTCTTCCCACCACATGGACTTACTCAGCGCCAAGCGCAAGAGTGGGCATGGAGAATTTACCGTACCGAAGTCCCAACGATGACGACGGGGGAACAGAGGTTCTGGCGCCCGAATGGCGCAAAACCTGCCTTTTGTAGCAAGACGGCATAAGACTTTTGTTTTGGCACACTTTGGCGCAGAATTTCCATCCCTGGAAGAATGAAGTCATTCCCAGCCGCAACCATCCCGTCGTTCGAAGTCATTACGATTTTGCTTTTTTTTTTTCTTGAAAAAACGTGCAGGTTTTGCTGTGAAGAAAATCATCAAGGAAATTCTGGGGATCAACATTATTGTTGAACGTTCTGCCACAAAGTGCATTCGACAGAGACCGGAACAGGCGATAGTCTGAAAGGGCGACATCTGGGGAATAGGGCAGATGTGGAAGGATCTCCCATTTCATGTCCTGAATCGCCATTTTGGTCATGTTTGCACTGCGAGGGCGTGCGTTATGTTGGAGAAGGACACCATGGCACTGATGTGGCCGTTTCTGCTGAATTGCTCCCTCCACACGACAAGAGTTGCTCACAATAGAGTGCAGCGTTGATGGTCCGATTCCTCGCCAGCATTTCCCAGTGAATAAGGCCTTCCATGTCCCACCGGAAAACACAACATTATCTTCTCAGGATGAAGGTCATGTTTTGGACATGGTGTGGGCTTCTTGTTTGGGCTTAACCATTCCCTCCGATGCCCAAAATTCATGTACAGGCACCACTTTTCATCTCTAGTAACAATACGTGACAGAAAGGGTTTGTGATGCTGAGAACATTCACGATAACGAGAGAACAAGGAATCACATATGGCACCAAGCTGATTCTTGTTGTCCTCGGTGAGAGTGTGAGGCACCCAAGACCCCAAGTTCTGGACCTTTCCCATATGTTCCAGGTTTTGCACCACTGTGGCATGATCACAGTCCATCTTTGTGGCCAATTCACACATGGTTTGAGCGGATCCAAGTGGATGAGATGGTTCAAACGGTTCTCATCAAAGTGAGATGGACGACCTGAGCCTGGAGAGTCGATGAGGTCAAAATTGCCACCTTGGAACTGCTCAAAACATTTGTGGGCTGTCTTCGGAGCAATAGCATCCTTCCCATACACAGCACAAATTTGTTGAGTAGCCCCGGTGGCCGTGGATCCCTTGTTAAACTCGTAGAGGAGCAGATGTCAGAAATGTTCATTCCTTTTTACTTGATACTCCATACTTCCGGACCTGAAAACCAAAACGACGATTAGCCACAATCGCACAACACAATATGATTTAGACACACGATATTACTGGCTACATTTTGATATACCACTGGCCATCTGCACCATCACTGACCTGAGAAACACTCATGAAAGAAAATGGCATGAACTTATGCATCAACCCAATATTTAACACCTATTTTAAAAAAGTTTATTACCTATTAAATTAATAACTCTCCACAGATTTTGTTAGTGACTTAATAATCTGGAATTTAAAGTGTTAGCTTTTCAAAAACACCTAGATATATACTATAGTTGGGCTGATGTGATCAGCTAAAGCCATTTCCGAGAACAATGAAGACCCTAAAAAGGTTGTCTCTTAACACCTATGACTTGCTAAGCCTTTTGTGAGGTGGGGGTTAGAAGCGGGAACAGAGTGCCCTGATAGGAAGGATCCAACAGAAAAGCCAGAAAATATTAGAGTTTCAGAAGTATATGGTTTCCTGTTAAGTGTGTGAAAGTTCTTAGCTGCCCAATATAATAACTTTAACTACCACTGGCTCAATAACTTCAGCATATCGGTCAGGGGAAAAGGACCAAGGAGAGAAGAGATCCTAAGAGAACAAATAAAAGGGAACATTGTAAAAATTACTACACTAAAGTCACCAGGTTTTGCATCATGGCTCTTAAAAGAGCAATTTTCTCCACAACTTCCCCCCCCCCCCAGCTGGGAATTTACTATGAGTTTTGGACTTAAAAGAATTTTTCAGCATTTAGAACCAGAAATCCAAACCTTTTTTTTTTTTTTTTTTTTTATTTAAAATAAAATCACTTGTATATTAAAAGCACTTAATCTCAATTAGTAGCTGGTAACACATAAATGTGCATATACAGAATGATTCAAAAGTCCCCGAACTCTGAATTCAAATATTTCTACCATGAATATAGTGATGTATAGCTATTTTTACATACTGTTATATTGACACTCATACTTACAGGTAATGAAAACCACTTTACAATAGATGCTGGAATTGTCCACCATTCTGTTGAAGAAACAAATTCACTTAACGACACATGTTGATGGACACTCTTTTCAGCGAGTTGGCTGGTATGTCCCTCACGGCTGTAATGATGTTGTTCCGCAGGTCCTGTACTGTCTTAGGGTTGTTGTGGTAAGGACTCAAGTCTGGTGAGTGAGGCGGCCAAAGTTTTTTCGAGATTAATCAATCATGGAAAAACTCGCGTAGCATCGCCATTGTGTCGTTTGATGTATGGCACGTTGCTCGATCTTATTGAAACCAACAGTAATGTTCGTGTTCTTCCAGCATCGCTACCAATTGATGGATGATGTCTGCCTACACAGCGGAATTTACAGTTGTGTAAAAAAAAAAAAAATGGCCGTACAATTCGCCGTCTAGACATGGCGCACCACACTCCAACTTTCTGACAGTGAAGTCCAACCTCATGCAATGCGTGTGGATTCTTCGCAGCCCATATGAGAGTGTTTTGGCTATTGACATATCCATTCAAATGAAACCATGCCTCGTCACTGAAAAAAGTGTTAAGCTGGTTAGTCACATTGTTGCGCATGAAACTCTAAAACCATTGGCAGTAGGCAATGCGCTTTTCCGAGCCCAAAGGACGTAGCTCTTGTACTACTTGAATTCTGTACGTCCGTAGCTTTAGACGTTTAGTAGCCCTCTGGCAGGCTGAATACAATGACCCTAACTCTTGAGACAGCCGCCGAGTAACTTCTGTGGAGAACGCTGAAGGAGAAACTTGAATTTTCTCCAGAAACGTGGTTGTCACCATGGACGGATGGCCGTTTTTATGCTTATCCTGAACACTGTCTCACGAAACTGGTTCACAAGGTCACACACAGTTATTTTTCCTGGTATAGGGTCATTTCATGTAAAATCAACCAATGGTCTGAACTCTGACGTCTCAAAAATCGATCATTTTTGGCACAGTGGTAGTACCAGTAAAGTTTAAAAAACACTGTGAAATTTCAGATTTTTTGGGCTCTTAGTTTTTGAGCATTGACTTTAAAAAAAAGCAAAAATTGGACAAATTTGACAATGTTTTGAAATCTTCAAAAAGATGTAGATCAAAAACTATTTGACCTAGAAAGCTCAAATTGGTGTCATTCCAGTCTGTTTTTAATGAGCTTTAAATTGATATGCAATATGACCATGTTATTTGAATTTTGTAATTTTTAAAAATCTCTAAAATAAATTTTTTTGAAAATCTCAAAAACACCTTTATTTTTTTGAAAAAATGTATGTTTCAAAGGCATTAATTGACTATTTGTGTGCCAAATTCCATAATGGGTTCCTAAGAAAATTAATGTTTTTGTATTATAATGTATGTGAAATTTGCTAAATTTGTTGACTTCAATGTTAATACTGCAAATATAAACTTAGTGGTTGAGGTTTGAAAGTTGCTAATAATCTATTTTATAATTTTCGTACTACAAATATAAAAATGCGTAATATTTATCAATTTTAATAAAAAAGTAATAATATAGGTTGTACAAAAAATTTATTATGGTATATAAATACATTATGATCAGAGTAAAATCGCTGAAATGGCAATGGGCTGGGCATACTTGCCAGGACAGCCCATCGATGGACAGTCGAAATTTTAGATTGGATTCCAAGGGACAGGAAAAGACCCAGAAGAAGACCACATGGAAGATGGGTGGATGAAATTCGAAAGTATGCGGGAGTAACATGGAGAAGACTGGCACAAGACAGACCGTTGTGGAAGAGGCTTGGAGAGACCTTCGTCCGGCAGTGGATTGATAATGGTTGACGATTATGATAAATACCTTATATATAAATGCATAATATTGTTTATATTTTGACATCTATTTTAGGAATAATGAAATGATTACTTAAATCATGCCTCAGAAATATAATACAACAGAATATCACTGGACCAGTAACCAAGCCACACTGCACCCTTTAATTGTATATTATAAGTGGAAGGGAAAAATCAAACATCAACAATATGTTTTCATCTCAGACTGTTTGAAGCATAATACATTTGCTTTTTATGTTTTCCAAAGAAAGTTGATTTCAGTCCTAAAACAAACTTTACCTTTCAACCTTGAGAAAATTATATACTTTTCTGATGGCAGCTCATCAGTCATCACAATATAAGAATAGGAAAAACTTCCACAATTTGTCTCCACAAAACAGATTTTGAAATTAAGGCAGAGTGGCAGTTCTTTGCTACTACACATGGCAAGAGTGCGTGTGATGCACTTGGCAGTACTGTTAAAAGACTTGCTGCTAAAGAAGTTTACAAAGGCCACATGAATATGAAGATCAAATTTTGACTCCAAAACAACTGTACAATTTTGCTGTTCAAAACATTCCAAGCATAGACTTTGAGTACTGCACAGTTGATGAGTATGAAGAAGTTGAAAGAACACTGTTGCCACAGTTCAATGAATCTAAAGCGATCGTGGGTACTCAAAAACTTCATTCTTTATGTCCAATTTCTGAAAATCAGCTTCTTGTTAAGCATTATTACTTTAGTGAAAATAAGTTTACTGAACATGTGACAGCAATAGACTATCACACCAACAGACTTAGCAAAAATGTAATCTGGATTTGTTACTTTAGTCTATGAAGATTCTTGGTGGCTTGCATGCATTCTTGCAAAGAATAATGTTACAAGTTAATATAAAGTAAGCTTCCTACTTTCTAAGGGACCAGCTCCTTTTTTTTTTTTTTTTATCCACAATCGAGTGATATATTGAATGTACCAGGTGAAACCCTTTTGAAAAAAGTAGAGCCTCTTACTGCAACTGGGGAGTTTATACTCTGAGCAAGGAAGAAATGAAATTGTCTTCACTTAGTTTGGAAAAGTACTTATCTTAAAAGTTCTTGAAGTGAAGTTTTTGAAAGTATGACTAAATAAATTTCAATTGAGTGACATATGTGAAAAATGAAATGTGTAGCAAATAGTTAAAATTAAAAAGAACATATGTGCGCTGAATGTTTGAAACAACTGGTTCATGAATTATGTACAAAAAATTGTTAAATTGGATCCAGGTGTTAGAAGTGTTCTTTTCTCTTGACAACTACAACCTGAAGCTTCAAATTAAATAGAAGCCAGCCAATACAATATTTGTATCTTATGTCAAGCTACTTTACTGAACTGCTCATTACTAACACCTGATCTCCACTGAGGACAACTTGAAGTTGATTATGGTAAGCTAATTTTACACAGAGACTATAGGTTAATTTCTTTTTGCAAATCTCTTCATTGTTTAGGATAATGCCGAAATAAACCTTGTATTTGTATATATACTCTATAGTAAAAAAATGTGATAGCAAACATGACTTTAATTTGCTATTACCTGATATTAAAATTTATAAATATTAGGCATTTTCATATCATTTGTGGTACAGAATTATAAAATAAATTATTAGCAACTTTCAAACCGCAACCACACAGTTTATAGTAATAGTATTGACATGGAAGTCAACAAATTTAGCAAATTTCATGTACATTAAAATACAAGAAATTTTATTTTTATAGGAACCCATTGGTGTCCCATTATGAAATTTCGCACACAAATAGATAATTAATGTCTTTTAGACATGCATTTTTTTCAAAATAATTGAAAGGGGTGTTTTTGAGACATTCAAAAAAAAATTGAGATTTTTAAAAATTACAAAATTCAAATACCATAGTCATGTTTGCATATCAAATTAAAGCTCGTTAAAAACAGAAGAGAATGGCACTAACTTGAGCTCCCTGGCTCAAATAGTTTTTGATCTACAGCTTTTTAAAGATTTCAAAACATTGTAAAATTTGCGCAATTTTTGCTTTTTTTTAAAGTCAATAGCTCAAAAACTAAGAGCCCAAAAAATACGAAAGTTTGAATTTTTTGTCCTCTTGATAGGTACAATGAATAAACAAAAAATATTAAAAATACGAATCGTAAAGGTTCAAAAATGTTTTTGTATTGGATGATTTGACACGGAATGACCCTATATAGGAGCATCAGGAAACTTTCTTTGAAAGAGCTGGATGCAACGTTGGCAAGATTTTTCCGCAACATAAACTTCTAACAAAGCGACTGTTCTTGCACGAGACTCTTGGCTGACTGAATGTTACTGCTTGCCAGCGCCCATGCAAGCGTAGTGTCACATAGTCCTATCACATGGCGCAGGCTCGTTCCCCAAAGTCACATACAACAGTCACCAGCAGCAACACTCAGATATATTTTATGGTTTTACAGCAAATACGTTTTAAAAATAGAGTTCAGGGACTGTTGAATCCCTCTGTGTGTATATATATATAATCATCATCATCATTGTACACCATTATCAATCCACTGCGGGACGAAGGTCTCCCCAAGTTTCCTCCACAACGGTCTGCCTTGTGCCAGTCTCCTCCATATCACTCCCGCATACTTTCGAATTTCATCCACCCATCTCCTATGTGGTCTTCTTCTGGGTCTTTTCCTGTCCCGTGGAATCCAATCTAAAATTTTGGCTGTCCATCGATGGTCTGTCCTTCTGGCAGTATGTCCAGCCCATTGCCATTTCAGGGATTTAACTCTGATTATGTCTTCCACTCTTGTCATTATTCTGATCCATGAGTTTCTCTTCTTATCTCTCCTGGTTACACCAAGCATGCGCCTCTCCATGCTTTTTTGAGTTGTCTGCAGCCTTTGTATGTCTCTTTTAGTTAAGGTCCACGTCTCTGCACCATACGTAAGCACTGGAAGGAGGCATTGATCAAACACTTTTCGTTTAAGACTTATTGGCATATTGCTCTTGAAAATTATGCTGTTTCTTCCAAAAGCTCTCCAGGCAAGTTTTGTACGCCGATTAATTTCTTCATCAATGTGACCCTCACTTGATATCTGCTGTCCAAGATAAACGTACATGTCTGTTATCTCCAGTTTTTCTCCATCAATCAATAAATCTTCATTTCTTGTAAAAGCTTTGAACATCACTTTTGTCTTCTGAAAGTTCATTTTTAATCCCACTTCTTTACTCTTGTCAGCAAGTTCCTGGATCATACTCTGCAGCTCTGATGGGGGGTAGTTGCAAAAAATGACTACGTCATCAGCAAAACGAAGGTGGCTTAGATTATCTCCATTAATCTCTATCCCTTTGTTTTCCCAGTTCAGTAAGTGAAAGACATTTTCCAATGTGGCATTAAAGAGCTTGGGAGATATGGTGTCACCTTGTCTCACCCCCTTTCCAACTTTTATGTGTGTTGTATTTTCAAACAGCCGAATCTTTGCACTTGCATTTTCATAGATGTTATTAATAATATTAATGTATGCAACTTCAATACCGCAAGATTTCAGAGCCATTGTAACTGCTGATGATTTCACCGAATCAAAGGCTTTTTCATAATCGATAAAAGCCATGCACAATGGAAATTCATATTCCCTCGCTCTTTCAATTAGTTCTCTCAATATGTGGATATGATCTATTGTGCTGTAGCCACTCCTGAATCCAGCTTGTTCTCTCGGTTGAGCAATGTCCATTGTTACCTTCAAACAGTGTGAAAGAACTTTATAGATTTTATAAACCAATGACAGGAGGCTGATAGGTCTGTAGTTCCTGAGATCCTCAATGTCACCTTTTTTATGTAGCAGGATCATTGTAGCGTTGTTCCAATCCTCAGGAATCTTCCCTTCATTAAGGCATCGAGTGAAAATTTGGGCGAGTACTGTTTCGATTTTTCCACTTGCTTCTTGTACGATGTCTACAGTAATTCCATCTTCTCCTGGAGCTTTTCCCTGCTTAATGTTCTTGATTGTACGTGCAACTTCTGCTAGGAGGACTGGAAGAACCCTGGTACTGGTACCCTTCATGATGTCTGGAGTACATGTATCAACCCTTTCATATAATTTGGAGTAGAAATCTTTCACTCTTGTCAAAATTTCGCCTCTATTTCTTGTTACAGAACAATCTTTTCTCAGTGCCATAATCTGTTTTCTTCCCTTAATGAGATGTCCCTTTGCTATCTTTAGGCTTTGTTTGTTTTCAATTGCTTTACTCACTAGTTCACAGTTGAATTTCCTTACGTCTTCAATGATACTTTTTCGTACTGTCTTGCATATATATTCATTCCACTTGGTAGTATATATTCCACTTTGGAAGTCACATCTTCTTTAGTTGTCCTCATCTCTCCTTTTTTGCATCAACATGTTGGTTTTTCCTAATAATTTGTTCACATGCAACTTGTTCTTAGACCCAGCTAATTTTGTTGCAGTTTCCATAAGAGCTTTGGTTACTTTTCTGTTAACTTCAGAAATATCCACTTCTTCCGATGTTATGCCTTCTAACGCAGAGAATCTGTTCTTCAGTTCCAACTTGAAGGTATTATGGTGTTTTTTAAGGTTGGTTATGTCAACCCCTTTTGTTTGTCTCATGAGCTTGCCACGTTCGAGTTTAGTGTTGAGGTGCATCTTACATCTCACCAATCTATGGTCACTACCTGTGTTGAACTTGTTTAGCACACTGCAGTCTTTTATCACGGATTTTTTGTTACACATAATAAAATCAATTTCACTTGGCGTCCCATTTGGATGTCTCCATGTTCATTTCCTGTGTGGCTTTTTCTGGAAAAAGGAGTTCAAGCTGAAAAACCCTTCTGCCTCTGCAAACTCAACGAGAGTAATTCCACGCTGGTTTCTGTTGCCGTGACCGAATTTACTTACTGAAGTTTCATTCTGTTGCCGTTGCCCTATTTTTGCATTGAAATCTCCCATAATGATCTTCAAGTGCTGTTTGCTTTTGTTATTTAGATGCCGAATTTCCTCATAAAATTCTTCAATTTCTTCTTCAGGATGACTTGTGGTGGGTGCACAAGTTTGAATAATCGGAGCCTTGCATCTTCTCGAGAGTTGGATAACGAGTCGTGCAGCTCTGTCAGAGGAACTTTCAACTTCTACAACTTTATCCATCAGTTTCTTGTTTATTATAAATTCAACACCTTTAGTTCTGCCAGTATCTGTCACATGATAGTAGAAGAGATGTCCACTTTTCAGTTCAATGAGATCTTCTCCTTTTCTCCTTACCTCATTTAGCCCAACAATGTCCCACTCGATCCTTTGTAGTTCTTCTTCCAATTCAAGAAGCCTTGAATCAGAAGATAGGGAGCGTCCATTATACGTAGCCAAGGTCAGCATCAGATGGCAGCCTAGTCCGGTCCTCCGGGGATTCTTAGCACCCTCTGCCTTCATGTCGCACTGGCCGCTGCCTTGGCCACGTACATTCCAGCTGCCGGAGACTGAGGGCCAAGATTTCAGTTGTGGAGTCATTTTGGAGGGGTTAGGCCATAACTCACCATGCTGGCCAAGCGGGTTGGTGAGTGTGGGATAGCATTTCCTCTAATCCCGATGGTATAGTTATACCGCTATTGGCGGTCGTCAGAGCCCCTTTAGTGGGAAAAGGATGTACCACGAGAAAGCGGGGTTGACATTTGTCAAGGAAGGCCTGTGATGTTACACATCACCTGACCTTACTTCCTTTTTCAAGAAAAAGCCACACAGGAAATGGACATGGAGACATCCAAATGGGAAAAGTGAAATTGATTTTATTATGTGTAACAAAAAATTCGTCATAGAAGACTGCAGTGTGCTAAACAAGTTCAACACAGGTAGTGACCATACATTGGTGAGATGTAAGATGCACCTCAACACTACAACTTGAACACAGCAAGCTCATAAGACAAACAGAATGTATTGACATAACCAACCTTAAAAAACACCATAATACCTTCAAGTTGGAACTGAAGAACAGATTCTCTGCTTTAGAAGGCCTAACATCGGAAGAAGTGGATATTTCGGAAGTTAACAGAAAAGTAACAAAAGCTCTTATGGAAACAGCAACAAAATTAGCTGGGTCTAAGAACAAGTTGCATGTGAACAAATTATCAGGAAAAACCAAAATGTTAATGCAAAAAAATAGAGAGATGAGGACAATTAAAGAAGATGTGACTTCCAAAGTGGAATATATAGAGCTATGCAAGACAGTACGAAAAAGTATCACTGAAGAAGTAAGGAAATTCAACTGTGAACTAGTAAGGAAAGCAATTGAAAACAACCAAAGCCTAAAGATAGCAAAGTGACATCTCATTAAAGGAAGAAAACAGATTATGGCACCGAGAAAAGAAGATGGTTCTGTAACAAGAAATAGAGGCGAAATTTTGACAAGAGTGAAAGATTTCTACTCCAAATTATATGAAAGGGATGATACATGTACTCCAGACATCATGAAAGGTACCAGATTTCTCCCAGTCCTCCCAACAGAAGTTGCACATGTAATCAAGAACATGAAGCGGGGAAAAGCTCCAGGAGAAGATGGAATTACTGTAGACATCATACAAGAAGCAAGTGGAGAAATCTAAACAGTACTTGCCCAAAGTGATGTTCAATGCTTTTTCTTAAAGATAAAATTTATCTTAAAGAAATTTCCAGTAATTATGTGACCATCAGGTTTCTAAATAGAACCTATGATCATCTCAATGTTAGGAAGCTGTTCTACAATAATGCAATTTTTTTTCCATCCACAGGCACCAGTCTATTGTAAGTTTTAAATATGTTAAGACCTTAGGGTCAATAGTTAAAAACTACAAACTTAATTCTTCGAGTTCCATACCTGTAGTTACTACATGTTCTTGTGATGAACATAAAGAAACAGTTCACTATGATAAGAATTACAAGCATATTATCACTGGTAACTTGAGTTTTGTTGAAAATGACAAGCTTAGGAATTTATTAGAGTATGGTTCTAAATTTAGACCTTCCTTCCAAATCTCCAAAGAGAGGATTCTTGAGAGCTTCAATCAAGATATTAATAGGTACATTATAAAAACCAGTTTAACATACAATCAGCCTATTGAGGCCTTCGCAGAATGGAAATATAATGTAATCAATGGCTTCACTAATGAGTTGGCAGGTCTTGATTTTTGTTTTGATAGAAATATATTTTTCTCTGGAGATCTCCAAACTACAAGACCTATTCATTTTTACCACTACGGATAAAGCTAGCAATAATTTTGCAATTATCTGTAAGAAGTTCTATTTTGAATTGTTAACCATGGAACTCAATAATAGAGTAACCTATGAGCCCGTAAGTTATTCTACCAAGCAGTTAGAAAATCGTTTTAAGGCATTCTTCAAGAAACTTAAAATTCCACAAATAAGAAGATATGAGCCTGAATTTCCCTTTCTTTTTGCAACTGTTAAGTTTCATAAAGATCCAGTGAAGTTCAGATTCATAGCTAGTGGAGTCAGGAGTCATAAAAAGAAAATTGATCTAGCTTTTGAAAACATCTTGAAGAAGGTTTTGAAACACATTAGTAACTTCCACTTAGTAGTTCTAATTCTGACTATTATATAGCTCTAATTATTGTACTATTCTCTTTTACGTGCGATATTTCAAAGTAACTTGTACAGAAAAACTAGCAGATAATGCTTACCTTGGCATTCCTTTCTAGCGACGGGGACATTTCACGCACATGTTTTCCGGTCTTTGTTGAGGTTATTGTCCTAAAGTCCGTTGTATGCGATGACTGGCTTTACTTCTCACACTCTTCGCTGGGTATACTCATTGGATCTTTGCTTTAGGATTCAAACATCAATTTTTACCTTTCTTTATACTCGAAATTTTCGCCCATACTCTGGGCATCTTCAGGAGCGTGGCGACTTTACCACCGATGTTCGTGGTTAACTTCGCGCTAATGGAGTCCGATACTCCTTGTTGCCATTCGTCGGAAAAAACTTTCCTGGATATATTTCGTTATCAAGCCCGGCTGGCGCCATCTATGTTTCGTTAAGAACACTTTTTTTCCGTATTTTTTTTTTTTAATTTTCTTTTCCTATCCTGGTTTTCTTGTCTTTTTTTGCCTGTTTTTCTTTTGTTGTTGTTTTTCTTGTCTTATTAGTTCTTTCCACAGGCCCGATAATGTGCTAGGGTCGTTCTGGTTACATACCCTTGCTTTATTTTTGTAGATTAATATTGCTTCTTCCCTCCTCATTTGCCTTTCCGATTTTTTATTCTTTTTTAGCATTTTAATTTCATTCTTGAGAGCTTCACTCAAGATGTTAATAGGTACATTATAAAAACCAGTTTAACATACAATCAGCCTATTGAGGCCTTCGCAGAATGGAAATATAATGTAAGAGTAAGGTTGGCAGATCTGCTTTAATTTTCTACACAGTTAATAATATGATTCTGACCAATGAAAGCCTTTTGGAAGTTGGCTAGAGGATGCATATTAACTACAAAAAGGAACCTTAGTGCTATGGATAAGAAGGTCCTATTAAAAATAAAAAATTAAATAATATAGACAAAATCACAAAAAAACCTTAAAAATCTGTTTATAAAAGAAAATAAAAATAAATATAAAAAAAAAAAACTAGTTATTCACTCACTAGAATAGCTATACTAAAAATAGTAAAACTAACATTAAAATTAATAGGATTCTGAATAGTCTACAGAAGCTCACTAAGGTGATTAAATACATGCAAAGATTATTAAATACACTACTTGTGTATTTCATAATATTTCTCATGTATTCTGGAGAGTTAATTCTGCTCTTTCTGATCATACAGGTCCACAATCTTAATTATATTTTTTTTCTCTAGTTAAAATCACCGCGAGTAGGATTTTTCAGTGTGTGGAGGCCTTCAGCCCCACCCACACTGCCCCCAGCGACTAGGGAGTGGCAGGGGTGTTTGGAAGTTTGGGTTAAAAGGTCGGCCATGTTTCCTCAACAGTGGAAGAAGTTAAGTTGCATAAGAGGTAAGCTCTCTTCATTGTCTTTGGGTTTTAGGTTTTCCAAGTTCAATGTTTGAACTTCTTGATTTTTTTTTTTTTTTTTTTTTTTTTTTGCTTTAAGCATTTAGGCACTAGCAAGTCTTAACTTTTTTGCAGATTTTAACTCTTTCTTTTCTTGGTAACTTTGCGCGTTTTTAGGGAACTAAGGCCAAGCAGCCGGCCGTTTCATTGTTCTTGTAGTCTGCGCTGTGTTTTCAATGTAGTTAAGGTCTTAATAACTACTTAATTATGCACTTAAAGCACTTCTGAAATACTTTGTACATATTGCAACTAATTGTTTATGTCACATAACCTTCACAAAGCATTTCTTTAGTTTATTATTGTCTTTATTTTATTCTCGTTTTTGTGTTGTCAGAAGTTGTGGAGTAGGGGGTTTTTATAATCCAGTTTTCTTTCAAGAATCTGTGCTTTAGAAAAAAATTAATATTTCCTTTTTTATTGCAATGTTAAGAGAATTTGTAATACTTTTGTATTGCTATTCAGGTTTAAATTCTCTCTCAGGCGAACTTGGCAATTTGTTACTGCTGAACATTATTTCTGATTCATTATGTCACTCTTACAACTTGAGTTTTCTATAATCATCTTCTTTCTGTTTAATAGTAACAGATGAAGAGCATGGGTCGGGCCAGGGAAGTTATGGATGCAAGCTAAATTGTTAACTAAAGCTTCGTCATACAACTCTGCGGAGGTCATGACATATATATATTTTTTATTTTTTTTTGGTGGGCTTATTACTTGCATCTATGACTTTGCAGAAACCCATTTCCAAATAGGTCTTTGTGGAAGTGAAAAAATGCAGAGTGTTTGCTGGTCCTTGATAAAGCCAAAGCTCAGTATTCTCGAAACTTTCTACATTCAGTTGTTCTATTTTTTTCTCTTTTTACTCACACCGGTCAATACATAACCTTTTCTATGTTATACTTGGTATGAGTCAAAAAAATTGTTTGCTTCAGTCTCTTCTTAATAGAATATATATATATATATATATATATATATATCATCATCATCATCATCAATGTCAACCATTATCAATCCACTGCTGGACGAAGGACTCCCCAAGTTTCCTCCACAACAGTCTGTCTTGTGCCAGTCTCCTCCATGTCACCCCTGCATACTTTCGAATTTCATCCACCCATCTCCCATGTGGTCTTCTTCTGGGTCTTTTCCTGTCCCTTGGAATCCAATCTAAAATTTCGGCTGTCCATCGATGATCTGTCCTTCTGGCAGTATGTCCAGCCCATTGCCATTTCAGGGATTTAACTCTGATCATGATGTCTTCCACTCTCGTCATTTTTCGGATCCACGAGTTCCTTTTCTTATCTCTCCTGATTACACCAAGCATGCACCTCTCCATGCTTCTTTGAGTTGTCTGCAGCCTTTGTATGTCTCTTTTAGTTAAGGTCCACGTCTCTGCACCATACGTAAGCACTGGAAGGATGCATTGATCAAACACTTTTCTTTTAAGACATAATGGCATATTGCTCTTGAAAATTATGCTGTTTCTTCCAAAAGCTCTCCAGGCAAGTTTTGTACGCCGATTAATTTCTTCATCAATGTGACCCTCACTTGATATCTGCTGTCCAAGATAAACGTACGTGTCTGTTATCTCCAGCTTTTCTCCATCAATCGATAAATCTTCATTTCTTGTAAAAGCATTGAACATCACTTTTGTCTTCTGAAAGTTCATTTTTAATCCCACTATATATATATATATATATATATATATATATATATATACACTCTTTAGTATATATATATATATTCTATTAAGAAGATACCTAAGCGAAAAAATACATATATAATTTTGACTCACACCAAGTACAACATAGAAAAGGTTATGTATCTACCTGTGTGAGTAAAAGGAGAAAAGATAAAAAAATAAAATAAAACAACTGAATGTAGAAGGTGTCGAGAATACTGAGCCTTGGCTTTATCAAGGACCAGCAAAAACTCTGCATTTTCTCACTTCCACAAAGACCTAGTTGGAAATGGGTTTCTGCAAGGCCATAGATGCAAGTAACATTCCCACCTAAAATAGTTTTAAAAAATATATATATGTCATGTCCTCTGCAGAGTTGCATGACCTAGCACTAGTTTGCAACTTTTGTTTTAAATTCTAAAGTTTTTCCTTAGTCTTCAGTTTTGCTCTTAAGTATATATATATATATATATATATATATATATACACACTAAAGAGCAAAGCCGAAAACATAAGAAAACTTTAGAATTTAAAACGAAAGTTGCAAAATAACCTGAAGATCACTGAAGATCAAAACGCGCAACACAGCAGTTATGAAAATTCAGAATTCACATTCTATTAAGAGACTGAAGCAAAAAAAATTTTGACTCATACCAAGTACAACATAGAAAAGGTTATGTATTGACCAGTGTGAGTAAAAAGAGAAAAAAAATAGAACTTAATGTAGAAAGTGTTGAGAATACTGAGCCTTGGCTTTATCAAGGAGCAGCAAAAACTCTGCATTTCTCACTTCCACAAAGACCTATTTGGAAATGGGTTCCTGCAAAGTCATAGATGCAAGTAATAAGCCCACCAAAAAAAATTTTAAAAATTATATGTATGTCATGACCTCCGCAGAGTTGTATGACGAAGCTTTAGTTAACAATTTAGCTTGCATCCATAACTTTCCTGGCCCGACCCATGCTCTTCATCTGTTACTATTAAACAGAAAGAAGATGATGATAGAAAACTCAAGTTGTAAGAGTGACATAATGAATCAGAAATAATGATCAGCAATAACAAATTGCCAAGTTCGCCTGAGAGAGAATTTAAACCTAAATAGCAATACAAAAGTATTAAAAGCGTGGTGAGTTATGGCCAAACCCCTCCAAAATGACTCCACAACTTAATTCTTGGCCCTCAATCTCCGGCAGCTGGAATGTACCTGGCCAAGGCAGCGGCCAGTGCGACATGAAGGCAGAGGGTGCTAAGAATCACCGGAGGACCGGACTAGGCTGCCATCTGATGCTGACCTTGCCTACGTATAATGGACGCTCCCTATCATCCGATTCAAGGCTTCTTGAATTGGAAGAGGAACTACAAAGGATCAAGTGGGACATCGTCGAGCTAAGTGAGGTAAGGAGAAGATCTCATCGAACTGAAAAGTGGACATCTCTTCTACTATCGTGGGACAGATACTGGCAGAACTAGTGGTGTTGGATTTATAATAAACAAGAAACTGAAGGATAAAGTTGTAGAAGTTGAAAGTTCCTCTGACAGAGCTGCACGACTCGTTATCCAACTCTCGAGAAGATGCAAGGCTCGGATTATTCAAACTTATGCATCCACCACAAGTCATCCTGAAGAAGAAATTGAAGAATTTTATTAGGAAATTTGTCATCTAAATAATAAAGGTAAGCAGCACTTGAAGATAATTATGGGAGATTTCAATGCAAATGGCAACAGAATGAAACTTCAGTAGGTAAATTCGATCACTGCAACAGAAACCAGCGTGGAAATACTCTCGTTGAGTTTGCAGAGGCAGAAGGTTTTTTCATCTTGAACTCCTTTTTCAAGAAAAAGCCACACAGGAAATGGACATGGAGACATCCAAATGGAACGACAAGTGAAATTGATTTTATTATGTGTAACAAAAAATCCGTGATAAAAGACTGCAGTGTGCTAAACAAGTTCAACACTGGTAGTGACAATAGATTGGTGAGATGTAAGACGCATCGCAACACTAAACTTGAACGTGGCAAGCTCATAAAGACAAACAAAATGTATTGACATAACCAACCTTAAAAAACACCATAATACCTTTAAATTGGAACTGAAGAACAGTGTCATGATCCTTCCAAAATGTAAAACTTCTGTAATGCCACCCATGATGTAAATTTCTTTTCCGGGTGACCACGAACCGCGATGCTCTAAGAAGGGTAAAGCGAGGTCAGGGACGATATAAAAATTGAGATTGGAAAAGGAATTTTTCGGAGAATCGCCAAAGGTTGGCAAGGTTAGTAGTGACCGAAGGCAGATGGTCGGGTAAAAGAGGTTGTAAAAAGGGGAGTTATGGCAGGACACAGAGAGGAGGAGGAGGCACAACGGACGCTGCTCATGGTCACCCACGGAAAGTGAAAATCAATTTGTAAATTAATGTATATATATATATATATGTTCTGATAGGATTGCTTAATAAAGCTCTTGTCATGAAAGAATGAAGCCATCTTATTTACGAAAAAGGTGATGGATAATGTATGGATAAAGTAAGAATCATGAATGTGGAAAAGTAACGAAAGAACGGCATTCTCCTGGCTGGTCATCACAAACAGATTCTCTGCTTTAGAAGGCCTAACATCAGAAGAAGTAGATATTTCTGAAGTTAACAGAAAAGTAACCAAAGCTCTTATGGAAACAGCAACAAAATTAACTGGCTCTAAGAACAAGTTGCATGTGAACAAATTATCGGGAAAAACCAAAATGTTGACGCAAAAAAACAAGAGAGATGAGGACAACTAAAGAAGATGTGACTTCCAAAGTGGAATATATAGAGCTATGCAAGACGGTACGAAAAAGTATCACTGAAGACATAAGGAAATTCAATTGTGAACTAGTGAGGAAAGCATTTGAAAACAACCATAGCCTAGAGATAGCAAAGGGACATCTCAGTAAGGGAAGAAAACATTATGGCACTGAGAAAAGAAGAAGATGGTTCTATAACAAGAAATAGACGCGAAATTTTGACAAGAGTGAAAGATTTCTACTCCAAATTATATGAAAGGGATGATACATGTACTCCAGACATCATGAAAGGTACCAGTACCAGAGTTCTTCCAGTCCTGCCAGCAGAAGTTGCACATGCAATCAAGAACATGAAGTGGGGAAAAGCTCCAGGATAAGATGGAATTACTGTAGACATCATACAAGAAGCAAGTGGAGAAATCGAAACAGTACTCGCCCAAATTTTCACTCAATGCCTTAATGAAGGGAAGATTCCTGAGGATTGGAACAACGCTACAATGATCCTGCTACATAAAAATGGTGACATTGAGGATCTCAGGAACTACAGACCTATCAGTGGTTTATAAAATATTCACTAAAGTTCTTTCACACCGCTTGAAGGTAACACTGAACATGGCTCAACCAAGAGAACAAGCTGGATTCAGGAGTGGCTACAGCACAATAGATCATATCCACGTACTGAGAGAACTAATTGAAAGAGCGAGGGAATATGAACTTCCATTGTGCATGGCTTTTATCGATTATGAAAAAGCCTTTGATTCGGTGAAACTATCAGCAGTTACAATGGCTTTGAAATCCTGCGGTATTGAAGATGCATGCATTAATATTATTAATAACATCTATGAAAATGCAAGTGCAAAGATTCGGCTGTTTGAAAATACAACACACATAAAAATTGGAAAGGGAGTGAGACAAGGTGACACCATATCTCCGAAGCTCTTTAATGCCACATTGAAAAATGTCTGTCAATCACTGAACTGGGAAAACAAAGGGATAGAGATTAATGGAGATTATCTAACCCACCTTCGTTTTGCTGATGACGTAGTCATTTTTGCAACTACCCCATCAGAGCTGCAGAGTATGATCCAGGAACTTGCTGACAAGAGTAAAGAAGTGGGATTAAAAAATGAACTTTCAGAAGACAAAAGTGATGTTCAATGCTTTTACAAGAAATGAAGATTTATCGATTGATGGAGAAAAGCTGGAGATAACACACACAGGGTTCCCACTCAAAAGTAGAAAAAAAATTCCCTGACTTTTCCAGGTGGTCCTGAGAGTTTTTCCAGAGCGGCAAATCAAATCACATTGCGACAAATTGTTGCATTTCCTTTCATTCTTGCGTTCCTTATGAAAGCAAACATTTGTTAATTCTTTAAATAACTGTCGTTTATACAATTACCTGCTTTTTTTTTAATAACAATTAAATGCATGAGGCATATTATTTTTGGTACCGTTGGTTCAAATAATCTTTAAAACATGTAAACCATGTATTTACATGTTTTAAAGAATATTTGAACAAAGACTTAATTTAAATTCTACATATAATGAAATATTTCAATCGATTAGGGAAATTATACAACTGATTTATCTGTATTTTAAGTGCACACAAGTATATAAATAACATTTTAAACGACTCACAGCATTTAGAGTTCCAGTTAGGTTTAAAAATGCAAGCTGGTAGAATTGTGACTGAATAGAATAAATTGCCCTTAAATGATACAATGCTGAATGAAGCTTTAAATCCTTTAAGTGCTTATTTTACATAAATATTAAACAACACAGAAACGTTTGCTGAAATTGAAGTCTAATGGGAATGATAAAATGGTGAGTGTCTGACAGTCTCTTAACATTTTGTTAGAGCGGTTCTATCAAATCGATCTACCAATTTGTATTTTCTATTGGAATTTACTTAGAATCTTTAAAGACAAAGCAAAGTAAAACAGTTATTAAAAAATAAAAAAAAGAAGAGAGAGAGAACAGAAATCGTGACAGCATTTCTGCGTCTGAGGAAAAACGTGTGCCAGTACCATCCCAACAATTTCTAGCAATCAGGGAAAATACTGCTGACATTTAAAAATCAAAATTGTAATTATTTTAGCTAACGTTAGTTCTTGCATATGGCAATGAGAACATCGAATCTATGCTATTTCAGAGGGGCCAACCTCTAGCAGAACGCATCAGTAATCAATAGGGGATTTTACAGTAATGTTTCAGTAATCGAACACAAACTTTCAGTAATGTAACACGCCATTTTTTTCAAAGTTAAGGACAATATTATAGTATTACTGTGTAACCTGTAATACTTGTATAAGGTGCCTATCGGTAATCACCATACGAAGCCTCATCGCTAACGCGTGGAATGGGTATTTCATGAGAAATTAATGCGTGAAATGTGTAATAACTTTATATGTTTACACTATCCTCACAAAAAAATATGAAATTAAATTATCAATATTGTACTTACCTCATGTCATTGCTGACATAAAAACTCCCTTGTTGCTTGTTTTGCAGTGGTATATTCTTTTTCAGAAAACTTTTTATAACACAGCTCACCTGAGGAAAATGCTTTACTTTTCTGTATAAGAAGGGCACATAATGTTTTGGTGCTCATTGTTGGGCAGAAGTATGCGAGGTTTTTCCTTACTATACTAAATATTCTCTACGTAGAGGAATTGCTGTGAGGGATAGTCAATATTGCCAACATTAGTTTAGACAATGCAGAATACTTGGGAAGGCCAGATGAATCCTTCATCTTAGATATTTCATTCCATGCCACATCTGCTCAAGGATATCCAGCTTCATCAATATCAGAGTCTGGGAACATAGCATGTCAGCGTTTATCACGCTATTTTCATTCTTTTTTGCAAAAAAATTATCCAAAGGCTTTGATAGAGTCTTTAATTTTACACAATCCTGGTGTTTGTTTTGACTGGATATGCCTTCTGCAATCATCTCATCTCATCTCGTCCTACATGGGCTACTGATTACTCTCATATTAGAAGGCACGCAAGGAAACCTTTATTTCAGCATTTTCCATTTCCTTGCTCAAGATTTGGGATAAAGATTTGGATGTTCCTGGAAAAACCTCTTTGCATATTTATTTGTTTCAGAAACAATAATTCCAAGGATGAAATTGGTAACAAACAAGTAAAAATATGCAATAGGTGCCACATCAGTTGCTTGTGCCCCTGCATTTCATGACAATCAAAAGGATGCTGAGGTTGTTCATCACTTCCCTCTCTTACATCCTCCCATTCACTTTCAGAACTTTCATGAACTGAAGATTCACTATGAAGATCTTCACCTTCTGAAGAAGATATGGTGTGCGTGGCACTGTGGCTAGTTTTTTGGCTTGATGTTGCTTGGCCAATATCACTCTCAGATTATTCAAATTCATCCCCATCACTTGGCAAACTTTCACTCTCACTGCAAGCCATTTCAAATAACCTTAGAAAAAAATTTTCACGCAGTAGGAAAAAGCACGTCTCCTAGTCTGAGGAACAAGCTGTCAATAAAGTCATCCTCTGCTAACACGAGTTTGGAAAAAGAGGGGGATTCGTATTTCACGGAGTTTTGCGATTGTGTCTGTTTGTTTAGGAAAAAGAAATGAATAATGTGAACAGCTTCTAGTAATAAAACACCGCACTTAGTTCTCCCGCGCGGCGAAAGTCCGCAAGAAATATAAACATCCGTCATCGCGGGACCACGCGTTGCGACGAGTTGATCGTTATTGCACTTCGAACGGGGCTCGAAAAAGTGATTTCCGACAGTACGACGTCTTATAATACACCAACAATTCCAACTTCCAAGTGAACAGCCCTGCCTCAACTGCAGTAGGAAACGTTTTGGCTAAAGTAACCTTTCTCCTGTCACACGGAGAAATTGCGTGGGGAACCGATAGCAAGCGCAAACTCTTTTACGATGACACTTACGGCATATTACCCGTAATTTTCGTCGTATTATCCGCAGACCGCAAAATTCACATAAAAAAAAATCATTCGTATAATCCGCAGACTGTGACATTTAGGAAAAAAAATCGCCGTATAATTCGCACATTGTAGATGTTGAATCAGAAGTGGAATTTCCGACAGAAAAGTCGGTCACATAAACACATCGCTCTTTCCACGTTCCAGAAACACATAGCAACCGAAAAATTGTTTTCAGCCGCCGCCGGGGAACTGAGTCACGGATCTCTCGATATCTAACCGAGCGCGTTAGCTTTACACCACGGTGGCCAACAATCCACGGTGCTATGTGTATTTTAAAGTCAGCTTCTGACATCTTAAATCCGTAAGATGGGCTCAGCTACTGAGACGTCTCCATCTGGTGGGTATTAAGGGCACTGGATATATATATTATAGCAGTTAAATCCAAAGGGCGAGATCCAAGGTGAAAATCCTCCAAATACGTGGCGTCAGTAAATAAATAAATACGTCGCTGTTTCCACGTTCCAGAAACACATGAGTCCGAAGAAGTAAGAGAAAAAAAAAACTATTTTATTAAATGAAGAAATTCATTTTTAAAGGTTACTGTTTTATATTTTTATCTCCGAACAGATAAAGGGTGTGGCATCCATAGATCACGCCGATGTAGCTCCAGAGTATTGCATTACACTGCCAATGACGAAAGGCTGATACAGAACAAGTCGTAGAAATACCGTATGTACTCGCGTATAAGTCGAAAGTTTTTGGAGGAATTCCTGCTTTCAGAGTTGAGAGATCGTCTTATACGTGGGCCAATAAAAAAACTTCCGTGAATTCTCCCGCGGAATTTACCAACGGATTTGTTTACGTTTTAGATCGCGACACAGAGGCTTTCCGTATGTTGCTGCACGATTGTGTTCTGACCTCAAAACTATCGCGCAGTGACATGATCATATCCTCAATTCTGTCCACCACTTCAAGTTTAAATTCGGCAGTGTAACTGAAACGTTTCCTTTTCAGAGACATCATGATTAGCAATGAAGGAAAACAGCAGCAGTGACGTTCGCCAAAACAACGAAAGCAAACTAGATACAAGGTCGCGCACATGAAATCCGAAAGGAGAAACACATAGGTTCGTGCAGCAAGCGCTGTGCGTACTTCTTTGGCTTTTTGCCAAAAAAACAGAGCCGGCACGACAGTCAGAGCTCTCCTCAACGATAACAAAATGACCCCTGCCGTCCCTCCCCACAACTATCCCGATCTTTCATTACGACATTCCTCCCCCTCCTCCCCGCTCCGTACAAAGTCCTGAACTGAGGAAAATTCTTCCGAGGGAGTTCCTTTTCCAATTATTACACCTTTCCCTGCACAATCACGCTGCAGATTTTTTTTTAAATCGGAAGGTCTTTTATATATATATATATATATATATATATATATATATATTTTTTTTTTTAAATCGCCGTGTTAACCGCATCGGTGTATAATCCGCAAAACCTATAATTTTAACTTTTTTAGCAGATAATCCGCGGATTATACGACGAAAATTACGGTACCATTCTTCCGATAATATCGCTGTTTGACGATATGATTCATGGACATTCCATTTCAAAACGATATGATTGATAAATGATATGATCATTGAGACACCGAAATCCGCAGTCTGATTCGGAAAATATGCGGATCAAAATCGAAGGCCGAGAAATCGGCAGCGTCGCACTAAAAGGGTTTAACAAAAAAGGATACAAAATTGAGATTCTCCAAAACACACTGAATTCCGTAATTCTTCCAACCTGTCCGCCGTAATTCCGTAATCTGACAGTCGAAACCATAATAATTACGGACAATTCGTAATAGTTGGCACCTCTGCTATTTGCTTCTAAATAACGCAGCATAGGATATTTAGACATTGTGCTGTTAAATTTCATAACCAATAAGCTGGCACACAGAGATCCTAATGCCATAACGGCAAAAAAAAAAAAAAAAATTAAACCCAGGGATAAAGAAAAAATAATGGAAGCAACAAGTGGGGAAAACTAACAGTTAATACGGAATACCATTTTGCCTGAGAGGCTACAATTCATATTAGTACTTCCAAAATTCGGAAGTCTTAAAATTGATTGGCTACGTTTGTGACGCAAACATTAGTACTGAACTTTTATCGCAGGTCACAGTTCATTTCCACGCTACGTGAAATAACTTGTACGGGAAACAATTAGAGGAAGTTTTGTGTGCATGTGTGCTCATAAAATCCTCCTAACACATTTTTGTCAACATAATTTATCATCCTGCGGCGAGTGGAGTGTTTATACTTAACAATATCTTTACGAAGGGCAATACATTTGTGCGATGTTGATCAGGCAAAGTGCGAGAAAGGTCTGGAGCCCACTCAGGTCATTTGCAGTAACTCCCCACAAATAACGTCATCCAAAACGGAGACAGAGGCTTTAGCGCCAGCACTGACAAACCTGAAACCAATAGAGCACGCACGGCAAAGATTTTCATCAGTAGTAACTAGGTAGATTTTTTTTTTTTTTTTCCGGCAATGTGAGGGTAAAGATGTGAAATGAATAATTTATGCAAATCTTGTGAGGTGCAGCAACGCAAGAAGAATAATTAACGATTACAAGAAAATTTCTACCCCGTCAAACTTTTGTTCTCGCAATTTTTTTTTTTTTTTTTCCTATGTATAAGCTGAAACCTTGGGGAAAATTACGAGAGAATGATGAATTTTATATTTCTTATTCTAAATAACGGAGATATTTGCGTTTATACGGAAAACGGTTCAACTATGCACAAAAATTCAAAAAATAATATCTTCTAATCTATCAGAAACAAAAAAAATTGAAACTTTCAGGGGTTTTTTTATAACTTGGAGGCAGCTACCCGTAAAAAAAAAAAAATAAATAAAAATCGCACGAATCGGAGATGTGTTGGTGGAAAATGAATATTTCAATATCTGACGATTTTGCGTGGAATGACCCAGATGTGAAAATCTATGGTTCCGGGCGTCGGACTACCCTATTTTTCGCAACCAGGCAGCTCTTGCAGTAATTGGAATATAGTCTTAAAATAGCTATAAATAAATTTCTTCATGCATTATGAAATAGAAATATGACAGAATAAAAAAATCTCTTTCCGGTCGTAAAACCGGAAGACAACGAATCTAGAAAACGGCCGTGAAATCTGGGAAATATGGTAGGTATGCAATAGTACCAGCTTCATTGCATGATATTTTTCATATACTTTTTGTCAAAATACTCGTAAGTACTATAAAAAAATTAAATCTTTCCCCCTCTTTGAAGAATCTTCCTATTTCATAATATTTTCCCTGTTCTAACATTTGAAGGTACATACTTTTCCAACTATACCAATTCTGCTACAGAATTACAAAAGCGAAGCTTTAGTTCGTAAGTGATACGAACCTTTTTCAAAATAAATTAGGTGCCCTCAATTTGCAACATTCATCCACACTGCTGTTGAAGGGGAAGGGGGAGGGGGAATTATTAGGATGACCAACATCCGGCAAAATAAAATGTTTTTGTACGGTTTGATAAAAGACACGTAGAACATGCAAGAGGAGGAGGAGAAAAAAAAGCTCAACTTCTAAAGTTTCCAATGAATTTCGGCGAAATTTAAAATGGAACGTTATTTTCATATATCTTGCCCACTGTAAAAATTTCAGTCGGTTATTTAAAAAATTGAGAAAATAGCTTCTTCATAATTTTTTTCCCAGTCTACGCAGAGAACCGGGGCACCTACTCAGGAACAAATGACTGCCTCTCTTCGCAAACGCCAGCAGATAAGAGCCTGCGAAATGGGTGTGTGATTAATGGCTTTCCTTTCACGATTTGCTTTGATGTGTATGTTTGTTCGGTTGTAGTTTAGATCATCTGGAGACGGGGAAACCGCAAAGAGACGCACTCCCCTGCACAGCTGCACTTTAATCGGTGGGTGGGTTACGAAGTTGCCTCGAAGGATAAAACAACTCGGAATTATTTTAAAACTTAGCAATACAGAAATATATTTTACAAAAGTCTGAAACAAAATATTTTTCTGGCAAAATAAAAAATTCTTTGCCTTTATAGTTCCCTGATAAAAAATTCCCTGATTGTTACGGAAAAACACAATTTTCCCTGAGTTTTCCCTGATTTTTGGAACAATTTTCAAATTCCCTGAGAATTCCCGGTTTTCCTGGTTTTCCAGGTTGCGTGGGAACCCTGACACATGTACATTTATCTTGGACAGCAGATATCAAGTGAGGGTCACATTGATGAAGAAATTAATCGGCGTACAAAACTTGCCTGGAGAGCTTTTGGAAGAAACAGCATAATTTTCAAGAGCAATATGCCATCATGTCTTAAAAAAAAAGTGTTTGATCAATGCATCCTTCCAGTGCTTACGTATGGTGCAGAGACGTGGACCTTAACTAAAAGAGACATACAAAGGCTGCAGACAACTCAAAGTAGCATGGAGAGATGCATGCTTGGTGTAACCAGGAGAGATAAGAAGAGAAACTCATGGATCAGAATAATGACAAGAGTGGAAGACATAATCAGAGTTAAATCCCTGAAATGGCAATGGGCTGGACATACTGCCAGAAGGACAGACCATCGATGGACAGCCGAAATTTTAGATTGGATTCCAAGGAACAGGAAAAGACCCAGAAGAAGACCACATGGGAGGTGGGTGGATGAAATTCGAAAGTATGCAGGAGTGACATGGAGGAGACTGACACAAGACAGACCGTTGTGGAGGAAACTTAGGGAGACCTTCGTCCAGCAGTGGATTGATAATGGTTGACGATGATGATGATATATATATCATAGGAAAGTTAAATTTTCACTCATGTAATATAATATAAACCACAACAAAACTGAACCTGAACTGAACTTGTGTGCTCAGGGCCTCTGGATGTCTTTCCCTGAAGAGTGATCCAGGAGTTCTGAGTAAATGTTTTTATAAATATTTTCTTAACAGTGTTTCGTCATTTTGTTATTCACTTTAGTTTTTTTGTTTGCTTTTTTATCTGAAGGTTTTTGGCCTTATTTGTGAGGGTAGATTGCTAGTATGTTAATATTCTTTTACACACACACACACACACACACACACACACACATATATATATATATATATATATATATATATTTTTTTTTTTTTGCTTAGAAACATTTTATACAGTCTTAGTCACATTATTGTGACCACCACCTACTTTTGATGCCAACAGCGCATAGCCAATGAAAGGAGGCACGTGTCGTGAGCTGGCTTGAAGGGTATATCAGGTGTGCTATAGGCATTCTGAAAACATATCACTCGTTGCTGTCATGGACAAAAGAAGCAATTTATCAGATTTGCAAAAAGGGATAACTATCGGCTTTTAGGCCAAGGGTGGCAGTATTTCTGAAGCAGTGCAGTTTGTGAACTGCTCGCGTGCTGCTGTGGTTGAAGTGTATCGTGATTGGAAAAATGGCACCATTGCAAATAAGTGATATGGAAATTGCGGAGCACCACGTGCCATTGATGCGAGAGGTGAACGTCTGCTTTGAAGGTGCGTGAGGCTACAGTGGAGCAACTTACCGGCCCAATGAACCACAGGGTACTGGAAGGGTGTCTACAGGGATCATAGCATACTTCTGGAAAATTTTAGGTTGGAATTTTAGGAATTTTAGGAATTTTTAGAAAAATTTTAGGAAAATTTTTTAGGAGTGTATTTCAATAAAAACTAGATGTATATTTGTATACATCTAGTAAAACAACTTTGTATACATTGTAAAGAGTTTGCTTCACACCCTTCAACCATATATACTGATAGACTGCGCATGACATCAAAATTTCTGGCTCCAACATAAAATCACATGACAACAGTCAAAAAGATGGGTTACACCTGCTGTGCTTATGGTTGCTCTGAGCGATATAGTAAAGAAAGTTCTATGATTTTTCATGGGTAAGAAACGAATTAAATACCTAAGTCAATAAAGTTCAATTACTTAACCAGAAACTTGCAGCTATTGATATAAAAATATAGTAACTTAAGAAAAAAAAATGGAATGCAGGTTCCAAATTCTTCGCAAATGTTCATCACATTATAAATCACAAAATGTAAACAACCCGTTCATGCATGTATATAGCTCATAAGTAAACTTACCTGAAGAGTTTTCATTATATATGAGGTGCATTCACATAATACACCGAAAACACTGAAGTTCTGCAATGTAAATTAGTAATCATAACAGCATTTTTACCACGAAATTTGGAGTCTGATGATGACGTGCCCAATGTTTGAGCCATGGCGGCTTTGATGCAGCTATTGCCAATGCGCAGTCCATTAGTATATATGGTCTAAGTTCACACCCAAATTTTTTGCATAACGTCTAATGTCTAAAGTTTAAGTATGATTTACTTCTAATGTTCAGTTCTTATCTTTTCACGTGTTATTATCATATTCAAGTATATTTACCACATTCAAGTTTCACTTTGAACATTAATATGCTGTTTAACCAGAAGCAATTCACGATTTTCACAGAAAGTTTTCAGGTTTCACATTAAATTATAATATCCTAAAAAAGGTAATTGAAAACCAAGAACTATGTACAATTGTTCACTGAATTACTTTTTTCATATTATTGTTTTAACCTTTTCCTGATACGCCTATCTTTTTCTGCTTCCACCACAACTAATTTACTTTGTTTTCTTTATTTCAGCTGAACCTTGTATGATCAAGTTAGAGGCAACTGCTATTTCAACAGTATTTTGTTTTTCTACAGCTTTTCGCATTCTTTCTGTTCCCTCTTGAATTACTGCTAGGGAGGCTTCTTTATCTTTTTTAAGCCTATTTATTTCTGCATCATTTTCTTTTATTTTGTCATCAAACTCAGCTTTTCTTTTTTTCTCTAGCTGCTTTTCCTTATTTTCCCTCTCTTTCTGCTTCCTTTCTTTTACCTTTTTTGATTGTTCTTCCTTCAGCTTATCAACATACTCTTTATAAAATTTATGTGAATCACGAACACTATTTAACAAATTTATTGTTATGGGAATTTCTTGTTATGGGAACTTTTTTTTTCTTTATGATGCGCTTTTACTTGTGAAAAGCCACTATTAGAAATATTGAAAATTTCTGAACACAATATACACTTAGCAGAAAATATTGTTTCAGTTGCAGAACACCATTCTTTCAACTTCACTCCGTCCAATTCTTTGGCGAGCCACGCATCTTGAAATTTCGTTTTGGATTTAGGCATCTTAAACACTTGTATTACTAACCAGAAAATGAAAGGGAAGTACAAAAACACGTTCCAATATTGCAAAACCAGACAACTTCCCGAAATTTGGCTGCGAGGATGTCAGAAGATATAAAAAAAAAAAAAAAAAAAAAAACCAGGTCACCACTAGAGAACTGAACCTGCACAGAGAACACCATAAAAGACGTAAAACCAGAAACTATCATACGCATCTCACGCAAGTTCAGTCAAAGCGAGTCGGAGCCGAGATATATTGCGCATCGAAGGTCGCTGTCGCCGACGCACGATCGAAGGTCAATGATCACGTGCTCTACTGCCTGCCAAGATAACTCAGCTACCATCCCATCGTCATTACCGGAGGTTACGGAAGAAGACCACATGTTTCCTCTTTGCTTCCACCCACCTGCGGTTTACAATAACAAAACATCAGCAGAAAGAGGAGGTTCCACAAGGCATGTACAAAAAATAAAAAGTACGATCTTCTGCGTGCCACGGAGTTCGTCTGCAAAGCGCAAACCAGGGGTGAAAATGACCCCTCCCCTTTTCCCTTAGATCTCTTGTTACTCTCGAAAACTGTTCGAAGGCAAAAAAATGGAACGCCCGCCCCGAAGCAAGTGCATCTCGATGGCGTCATTTTTCCCTCCTTCAGCAGCACAGCATATAGGCTGTGTTTCTACAATAACAGGTCTTTTTACCTTACCGTAATGGTAAATTTATTGGCGTTAATAACGGTTGTTTTTAATAAAAATAAGCTTACGAAAATTTTAGGATGAATAGCAAATTTTAGGTCTAATTTTAGGAATTTAAGGAGGGTCACAAAATATTAGGAATTTTAGGAATTTTAGGACGAATGCGATCCCTGTGTCTAAAATGACAGTTCAGCAAACCCTGCTGCGTATGGGGGCTCCGATGCAGATGCATAGTCACTGCACCTATGCTAACAAAGGTGCGTCGGCAGAAAAGGCTTACATTTGCACGGCAGTATCTGAATTGTACCTAGACTGATTGGCAAAGGATTGCTTTCTCCGACGAGTCACGTTTTCTGCTTCATCGAACGGATGGACGTTGGCTTATAAGGCGAGAAACATCAGAAAACAAACACTCTTCAACCATTGCTGGAAGAACTCAAGCTGGTGGGGGTAGTGTTATGGTCTGGGAATGTTTTGGTGGCATTCTCTGGGTCCACTCATACCTGTGGAAGGCACTATGGACCAAATTCGTTATGAATCTGTCCTTGCAGACCACGTACACCCATATATGCCGATTGTCTTCTCTGGGGTGGATGGGATCCTTCAGCACGACGTGTCACACAGCTAGAAATGTCCGAGAGTGGTCGGAAGAGCACAAAGTCTTCAAAGTAACTTCCCTGGCCCCCTAATTCCCCAGACTTAAACCCCAATTGAGCATCTGTGGGACTATCTCGATTGTGTTCTTCACTCTATAGATCTTACACCATGCACCCTCCAGCAGCTATCAGATGAGTTGCAGTCAGCATGGCTCCACATACCTGTGAACACCTTCCAGCACCTTATTGAGTCACTCACTCCCAGCCTGTCTAGCTGCTGTCTGCGATGAACATGGCGGTTACTCTGGATATTAGCTGGTGGCCACAATGTGACTCAACCGTGTATATCTATATACAAATATATATAAAGGCACACATATTTACATATGTAAAGTAATTCATTTGAAAAATGAACAGCTTACCATCAACTGTTAATGGAATTGAAGATTTCGCTTCAGCATCAAGCAAATCATATGGAGAGATGAAATACGTTAACTTCAATGAAAACCCTGGGGGTCAGAGAGAGAAAAGATTTAAAAAGCAGCATTTTTCATCAAATGAAAACATACCACATAACTATAATAGCACAGCCCAAGAGCAAAGAACCATAATCTTCAAGCTAAGAGAGATATAAACATAACTAATTGAACATGAAAACACTGCTATTTATGAAACAAATTTCCCCAAGGGCTGCCATAAAAGCTTCCCCCTAAAATTTTGCTATCTATTTGACATAAATGCACAAGCTGTTACACATCATAAAAGCATATTTAATTCAGTGTTTATACTTTCTGCAGGGGTGACTGACAGGTGAAACAAAGATAACCTGATCTCAGTGATATACCATAATTTTCGGACTAAGAGCCGCATCGGCGTAAGGGCCGCAGGTGAGAAATTTTGCAATCTTGGAAACAAAAGTTGCTGAAGGGCAGCACCTGTGAAGTTGTGGTGCTGCTCAGAAAGCTAAATTATCTTCCTTATTTTCATGAATTAACTCACGCCCAACGTGATTATTTATATGTACACTTCAAATGTTAATTCTGCAACTCAGTGTCGACCTGCTTTATACTTATTTTTTCATACTGGCAAAAATTTTTATTTATACATTTTTTATTAATCATGCTGATGTTATTTGTTTGCCTTTCTTAAATGCTCAAAACCATTTATGTAATCAATATAAATCACAGTTAATCTTAAGACTCCCGTTAGAATATCGCATTGCTCGTAAAACCGCACAATTGTCTAAATTCTATTCAATGTGGATGTTTGCTACAGGATGGTTCTCTGTTCACCGCAATAGAATCCATCTTAGAAGTAAGTAACTTATAAATTATCGCTTGTAATGCTTTCGATTAATGTTTTCTTTAATATGTTCCTTCTATGTTATGCTTTTTTTCTCATCTAGAGATGTTTTTGTTAGAATGAAGTTACGCTTCTTTTTACCAGCTGCCTCGCACGTGTTCGCAGATCTGGCTGCCAACACTTCAAAACAATGGTGCTGCTTTCTCTCTTTCAAGTGGTTTGACCTACTTTCATTTACTGTGCACTGAGCCTTCACGTTGAGCTCCGTTTTTATATGAATGGGAAAGTTTTCCCTTCTTTTTCCTTTTCCAGCCGAAGCCTTCATTCAACTTTCACTATCGTCAGTCAATAAAAAAAATAAAAATAAAATGAAAGCAAAACTCAGGAGCACAGAGCCAAGAAATACCTGTATCGCATGCCAGATTAACCAAGAAGATATAACAGAATTTGTCTTTCCGTCCCGCCAGTATTGTTTGAAATAGGTCTCTGCTAATGGAATCTGCAATCATCATGGGGCAGGCTTTTGCATTGTTCATGTTCTTAAGCTTTTGTTCAGGGAAGCACCCATCAAACCAGTCTCCCCACCCCAGTGAAAATCACTGTTCCTTCCCTTGTTTGCATCGCACCTTCCTGCACGATGTATGCTGCAGCCAACGAAAGAGACGCTGGGCGTGCTATCCACAGAAGCCTTGGATGTCACGTTACTCGTCTGTGTGCTTATGTCCCCATTTCATCCCCCACACAAAGGGCATTTGAGTCAGGCATTCCTGTTCTCCCCAACTTTCCCTCATAAACCAACATCAGGACAGCGGAGTTATCGTTTAAATAGATGTGTCTAACGTACGAGTAGAAAGGGGGGAAAACATGATCCCAGTAGAGTTTGTGACAAAAAAAAAAAAGATGTGGTTTGAAAAAATTTACTAAGCATCAGCATGAAAAAAAGGGGGGGGGAGAAACAGTTATCGAAAACAAATTTGGCATAAAAAAAAAAAAGGGCCGCACACCCGAAAAATTTCCTTTTTAGTAACATAAGAGCTGCGGCTCTTAGCCCAAAAATTACGGTATATGATAATATATAATATGAGTGAAACTTAAGGAGACCTCCATCCAGCAGTGGATTGATATGGTTTTAGATGATAAAAATGGCATAATGAATATTAATCCATTTACACACCCAAGTAGCATAATGTCTGGGCTAAGAGCCATGGTTTTTACTGTAAAACAAGTGCAATTTGTCTAGCTAGGGGCTCCCCCCACCCCCTTCTAAACCAACTGCTCAGTACACAGCAACTGAAAGTTTGTATGTGATATCTATCTCACAGTAAGTAGCACCCAATTTCCTCCAGTTTTTGAGCCATACATTTATCCTTGCAAAGTTATTGAGAACAAAAAGATCCATCACTGCTGTTTTTTCTTAGTGACTTGCTTTTATCACTCATCTTACAAAAAAAAAAGAAAAAAACATGGAACAAGAGTTTTAGAACACACCAAAATCTATCAAAAATACCAAAATTTAGTGTTATGCCACTAATTTAATAATATAGAAAAGACTGCATTATCAGGCCTTGAATGTATTGACACTTTTTTTTTTTTTCTGATTGGGGGTTTAACGATCACCATGAGCAATGCAATGGGCTATAAGCAGTCTTGCGTCCCTAATTTATGGCCATTGGTTCCAGAGAAGGGAAAGAGCCAGTGCTACTGTAAGACAAACAACATCCATGCCTCATCTAGATTCGAACCTGGGCCCATCTTGGACAAATGATCAGAAGCCATCGCTTAGATTACTGTGTCACGGGGCAGCAACACTTTTTCACTAGACCCTCTATAGAGTTATCTCCAGACATGTGAACTTTGTAGCGGCAAGTCTTTCATTTGTATGCCTTTGTTTTCAGACCTTCGCCTTCTCTTTTGCCCTTTTTCCTTCGGGGAGTGGCAGTCTAAATTTGGCTCTCTTTCTATTTTTAATGGGCACTTTCTCTCTCACTGTTCACCAACATGATGTTGCCGATCCTTGGGCGATTCTTATATTCCCTCTCTATTGGGGAGAATTTATCTCATATGTCACAACCTGTGCATTTCTGAGAATTTTGTGTTGTTCTAGAAAACAGGATTAAAGCTTATCACAAATAGCATTCATGGCTGTCACACAGGCAGTAAAAAACATAATTGATTTTTTTTTCCCCAGCCACACTTCTGCTTCATGCATCCATTTATTTGTACTTTTTTCATGAACATTATTCTACAAAAAAGGGCTATTTATTATTTTTCACTTTATTTTTGTTCACATAGTTTTTGATAACACAAACCAGGTTTTTCAACTAAAAATAACTGGTAATTCAGGCCATGAAAACTGGATTTATAAGTTGAAATTCATAATCAGCATCACCCTGTAAGAACTATTATTAACCACATATAAATAAGATGATAAATGAAAGAACATTCAAGATTTTCAGAGCCATTATCCATTTCATTTTTATATTAGCTCATTAAATTACTGAAAATAACTTATAAAAAATACGGAGAGATGGCTTTAAAAATATGCAGGATGTTCAGATAGTGATCTAAACATGTTACAATGTTATTTGTCATAGCTCTTACACTGATGGCTGAGATTACAAAATTTTGGGATGTGGCACTTTTGCTAGAGTGACTCATAAAACGAATTTGTTTCCTAAACAGCAATTTTTGTTAGGTGTGGTGCTTAGTCCAAAAATTACATACAGTAACTAGTTATGAAACAATCACTGGTACCTGCACAATTTAACTCTCTTGACCCCCACTTCACCGTACCAAATTTTTCCCAGTACAATAAAAATGCTTCAAAAATTGCCTTCAAGAAGTTAGGTTTTTCACTTCAGATTATTTAGGAAGCCTATGAAAATCTGTTTAGCTCCAGATGCTTAAGTCCTGTTATCATGATGCCCTATAGTGATTTCTGCTCAATTCTAAAATTTGCTCATTGCAACCACTGAATCTTATACAGTATAAGCAATCTATGTGGTATAGATACAACTGCCAAACCGATGAAATGCCCTTGTTCTCAGTATGCATAACTATGATGAAACGTGAAAGGGGATTTTAATTGATTACCATTTTGCAGCATTTTCAGAAAAGACATGATTCAGGATTCCCAAACTCTTGCAAAACTTAAAATCCTGAATTTTGGGGTTTGAATTATAACAAAAATCTGGAATTCTGAGTTAGTGTACCTCTGAAGTTAATTGGGTAATATTTTGTTAGCTAACACAAAATTGAAATTACTAATGACACTGAAAATTCCACAATTATTTTCCTGGAAAACAATTATTCTGTGAGTGTAATAGTTACCAGTTTAATGATTACACACAATTTTTGTAGTAGAAAAGGAAGGTTTTAATTTTTGGAAAGAAAATTCATTTTTGCAATTGAAAAGTATCAACCCAGACTTGAGGAGAGAAGAGCAATCCAGCTCACTAAGAAAGAATGTAAGAAAAATCTTAACAGCAGAACACACACAATGTACACCCAGGGAAATAAAAGAATAACGCGTTTTCCCTCCCCCACACTACTAATAGTAAAAAACAAAAATGTCATTTTTCCTTTTTCTCTCTCTCTTTTTTTTTTTTTTTTTTTTTTGCAACTATTTTGTGAAACAACAAAGTGGTACTAACTGAACTAGAACCACCAGCCAAAATACTGCTTTCTGTTAAACAAATGCTGTTGCCAGAAGCGCCAGATTTATCACATCACAAGAATGTTTTAACCAGCACTACAACTTTACTATTTATCCATGCCTAAATTACTTTTGATAATGTATAAATTAATGTAAAATCCAGAATAAATTAGAACTTTTCAGCATCCACGAAATTCAGACCTATTTTTTCTTACTAGTGCTAGTTCCACAGGTTTGGGGATGGATTTTGGGGTGGCAGAAGTTAACCCAAAAATTTCATCATGAGAGACTGGATGTTAGGAAGACAGTACACCAAGGCATTGAAGTGTCACACAAATGGGGAACATATACAGAACTATAGAAACAAAGCAGGAGGGTAACCAAAGTATAATTGCTCTTGCAAAATGGCTCTCCTCCAGGCTATGGCTCTCCTCCAGGCTTTTATGGACTTCAGTAAAATGTACCTGCAACATTGACCAGATCTGAACATCTCTTAAATGCTATTTGACTTCTCTGTCAACGGCAAGTTTTCCAAAATAAAACACGATATTATTCACTACTTATTTCCCAAGCAGGGAAAGAAGTTCAAGCTAAGCCATGTGGAAGCCATGGCTTAGCTTGAAAATCAAGGCATGCGTTTCTAAAAATTATTAAAATAATATTGTACTTAAATGCTAAAATCATAGTTAAGAGATGGGTTTGCCTCCTCAGGGCACTCCATGTGCAACAATGGCGTACAGAACAGCAACAAGGGCCTCTGTGAATCTTAGAGAGGTACCAGCTAGTTCTGTGACATTGTTGGCAAAAAGACCCCAACTAACTGGGTTTTGTTCCACAATCCTTTGGTTGAATGACCAACTGGAACCATCAGTTGTGGGCTAATCCCCCACACTAATTTAACTTCCCTGATTACAAAAACTCAAAGAATGCTAAAAAAAAGGACTCAAGTGTGGGATATGGTGGACCTACTACACATGAGAAGGATGGTCCACCACAGAATCCACTTGGACCTTCTAAAGGGGATAAGAGAAAAAGATCTTGGCTGAGTGAGTAACATTGGTGTATGGAATACTATAGGTATAACAGGAAAGATAAATGAGATGATTCAAGAAATGAATAAGTATAGATTGGATGTGCTGTGCGTAAGTGAAACTAAAACGAAAGAAATTGGGATAGAAGAAATGAATGGAACTGTAAGTGTGGTCTGGAGTGTTGGATAATGTGAGAGGACAGGCTGGCGTAGGTGTGATTCTAAGTAAAAAGATGAACAACTTGATTCACTATAGCTGCGTAAGTGAAAAAATTCTCTGGATTTGTTTGAAAGTAAAACTTCAGAGAACAGTAATTGTTGTAGTGTATGCTCCTTGTGACTCGGAACCTTCCGATAGGACGATTTCTGAAATGAGCTAAAAGCTGTTTAGAGCCAGTTTGGTGCTAAAGAGAAAGTTGTAATAGCAGGGTGTTTTAATGCTAGAGTAGGTGCGCAGAATACAATTTCTGATAACGTTCTGGGTAAGTTTAATGATTCTGGTGTGAATGATAATGGTAAAAGATTAATTGAACTCTGCATCAAAAATGGATTGTGGGTATCTAATATGTTTTTCAACCACAAGTATATCCACATCTACACTTGGGAAAATCATATTAAAAAATGGTAATAAATTTTGTTGTTAAGGTACGAGTTCTTACGTCACAGGAAATGTTGTTTATGAACAGCGTCTGAAACACTTAATTGTTGATACCCATGTGATGAGAGTAAAAAAGAATAAGTGTTGTGGTAAACTTTCAACTTTTATTCTTTTTGTGGTAAAAAGAATAAAAGTTGAAAAGCTGTCAGAAGAACATCGGCGTTACTCTGATTTACTCAGTGAACGTGTGAATAAGTTGTAGGTGTGCGAGAAGGATGTAGAAAAGAAGTGGACATGTTTTAAGAACTGTATTGTCACTGCTGCTGAAGAGGTCTGTGGTACTGCAACAGTGAGTACCTTTAAAGGTGATGCTTGGTGGAACAGTGAGGTTAAAGAAGCAGTAAAGAGAAAGAAGGAAGCCTACTTCGGGGAGGTAGCGAGGTAAAGTCTCAGAGGATGAATATCGCTGTAAGAAGTGTGAGGCAGCAAAGCTGGTTTGCTAGAGTAAGGTAAAAGATAGGAAGGAAAAGGAGGAAAGGCACGAATTGACTTTTTGGAAAGATAGAAAAACATTTTCTTCAGAATGGTAAGGCTTCGGGAGTAGATGCCATATCTGCTGAGATGCTAAAATATGGTGGCGACTCAGATTGACTCCTTAACTGATATTTGCCAGTTATGTTGGAAGCTGGGAATGGTCCCTCAGGATTGGAGGGATGCTATCATTGTTCCCTTGTACAAGGGAAAAGGTGTTCAGACTGAATGAAAGAGCTATCATGGTATCAGTTTGCTGAGTGTGCCAGGAAAAGTGTTTGAAAAGGTCATTGATATGGCACGAGTTCTTACGTCAGAAGAAGTGTGACCTGTACAGAGTAGTTTTATGCCTGGTAAGGGCTGCACTAACCAAATTTTTGCTTTATGCATGGTGATTGAACAGTATCTGTCTGTTGGTAAAAAAGTGTTTGTAGCCTTCATAGATTTAGAGAAAGCTTATGACAAAGTAAGTAGGACTCTTCTGTGGAAGGTACTGAATAAATATCGTATTACTGGGAATCTCCTTAATAGTGTGAAAGCCATGTGCGTTGGCAGCAGAGTTTGTGTACAAGTGAATGGTGTTTTATCGAAATTGTTTTCTATTGGCGCAGGAGTCACACAAGGTTGTGTAATGTCACCCTGGATGTTTAATATATTTATGGATGCATGCATGCTGTCAAAATGAATAATACTGGTTTGTGTTTTGGTAATATGTGTGTGTGCAGATGGCTCTATGCTGATGACACAGTCCTGTTGGCAGAGAGCAAAAGTGAGTTGCAGAGTATGTTGTCCCAGATGTATGAAGTTTGCATGAAATTCAAACTGAGTATAAATAAGGGAAAAACCAAAGTTATGGTTTTTGAGCGAGGAACTGTTCGTACTGAATGCAAAAAAAGCCTTAATGGCACAGAGATTGGCCAGGTGAATGAGTCTGTATATTTAGGAAGTATGTTTGACAGAGAACAAATTAGATGGCGAAATTATTAGGCAAGTGAATTCTTCATTAAAAGTCATAGCTGCCTTAGGGGGATTTCACAAGAATGATGGGTTCTCAAGGAAGTCCCGAATGGCTGTGTATGAAAGTGTAATTTTTTTTTTTTTATTGGAGGTTTAACGACCACCGTGAGCAACTCAATGGGCTATAAGTAGTCGCCCGTCCCTAATTTAGGGTCACTGGTTCCAGGGAAGGGAGAGAGCCAGTGCTGTAAGACAAACACAACATCCATGCCTGACAGGGATTCGAACCCGGACCCCTTACAGACGAATGATCAGAGGCCAACGCCTTAGACCACTGCGGCGGCAAAAAAGTTTAATTGTGGTTACTCTGATGTATGGCAGTGAAACCTGGGTACTACAGAAGAGACATAGGAATCGTTTGTGTGCTGGGAAGATGAGTTACTTACGGCGGGGGGGGGGTTAAGGCACATGCTGTTTTTGAGAGGGATGACGTGTTGCAAATATGTAATTGTGAGGCAAAATTTTGTTAGCAAGGTGGAGACTAATATTCTTAGGTGGTTTGGCCATGTTGAAAGAATGAGTGAATAGGAAGTGGCAGAAAAGAAAGGTAGAGGAAGGCCAAGGAAATCATGGGAGGACCAGATTCAGGAATGTCTCTGCTTAAGAAAAAGATTATCAGTATGAAGTACAAAAGGTCTTGTGTGTGGCGTGTGATGGATGTTAATGAAGCTAGGGTGGTGTGTGCAGAGATTGTTGCAAATGGAGACATTTGATACACCAACAGTATGTAAATTTTAGTTCTATCCGTTAAATGTGTACTTGCCACATGGTCTTTCTTTGAGGACCTAACCTCTGAATCTCTAGAGAACAGCTTAATTATATGTGTGTATGTATGAGTGCTTTCACAACATCATTAGGAAAATGACAAGTGCATATGGTTTATCATCCACCAATTTTCAAAAACCACCAGTGTTACACAGTTTTAAACTTAAAATGGATTATTAGTTTAATACATTCTACATCCCAGAAGTACACATACACAGAGAAAGCTTCACTCTTTTTCATTTCAACACATATCTTAAAGTTCATCATATTCTCTAAATGCATGGTGGTCACTCGCCAAGCTGGCAAAAAATTTTGTAACAGCCAAAACCAAAAGAATACCAAGGATGAAGCATAAAACTTTAAGGATCAGATCTGCCACATTTATAACCACCCTTTAAAATATGGAAGAAATATTCATCACAAATACATGGAACAACAGCAGGATTATTAGCATAGCAATCGGAATAGCCTCAACTGCCTACTTTACTGTTCAACATGTAAGATCACATCAGAAAACTTGAAAATTACATTGCCCTGAAGGGGGATGTAGTTTTTGTTTCCCACACTAGGGTGATGTATTTTTCAAGTTTTCGGACATAATGTTACCTGCTGAAAGTAAACATGGCAATTCAGACTATTCTGATTACTGTGTTAATAATCTTTTAAAATATTTAGTCTGAATACCTGCAAATTTAAAGGGTTTGTGAAAATAAATAGTATGTTGGGAAAGGAACATACTTTCCTACCACAAAATAAAAAATCTAAAAGTTTTGCAAGGTGATCCACCTTTTTTCTGTATGATTAATTCTAAATTTAATGTTTCCCACCATGGTAACACAATATATGTTTTCAATCACCATGTGTACTTACTTATACTAGCTTAATTCATTTCTTTATTATACCAATAACATCTTTAAAGCAGTAAAATAACAAAGCTGTACGAGTGAAAACTAGCGTTTTAGAACAGAATTGTCTCGATACATAAATATTAAATTTCAAGAAAATCTGTCAAAAGGTCTGGAAATGATGCAGCTGCAGCACCACTGTTTTCCCTAGCATGACATTAGCAAAGTATATCTAATGTGGGGTGCTTGGATACAGGTATCAAAACTGTTCATTTCCAATTTGAATAGGAAGCAGGTGATCACCAAATCAGAGTGCAGTACATGGAACTCTTCATAGTGTACAGATGAATTTATTTCAAGCAGTAGAGCCAGAATCTAATTTTGCTACAAAAAGTCTGCCATTCTATGCAGATGCCTTGGCCTACATACAGCAATCAAAGGGTTTCTGAATGTTGTGAAATATTTCACAATGGCCATGAAGCATTTGATGCACATTTTCACCAGGCAATGGTGAAAATGTACATCACATGCTTAAGGTTGTGCACACACAGACCACTGGGTGTTATCCCTTCCCCCTCCAAAATAGAGACTTTCCATCCACACCATTCTTGGTGATGACATATTGATGCACATCATCCCAAAAACACATACACACATAACATTAAGCCATTATCTGAGATTCAGAGGTAATTCTCAAAGAGAGCTCCATATGCCATATTAAAGTTCAAAACTCATGGTGCTAGATTTTATGTACTGCTGAAGTATCAAAAGTTTCCATTTACAGGGATCTGGGCACACAACTTCAGACTTATTGACATCCATCACACATCTCACACAAGACCTTTTGTGCTTCATATACATTACTTTTTCTCATGCATACATTCCTGAATTTGGTCCATGTATTCCTTGGCCTTCCTCTACCTTTCTTTTCTGCTACTCGAGCTGAAAAATTTGCTTAGTACCTCACCACTCATTCTTTTACGATGGCCAAACCACCTAACAATATGTCTAATTTCTACCTCTGTGGAGATTCGAATGCAGAACATACACAAAACTAGGGGAGGGGGAAGAAAGGGCTATATGCATTAGAGCAATAAAAAAATAGTGGGCTGTGTATTTCGAACATCACCACTCAACCCTTTACCAGCTTGCATCAAAACATGAGAAAAAGAGTTACTATATGTATTAACAAAGATAGGAGACATTTTGATACCTTATTGTAATGAATATAATTGAGGAGCTTGCAGCAGAGGGGGTGGGGGCAGCTCCTTTTCGACATTTTGTGGAAAATAAGAAAAAACTGTTTATAAAAAATACAGTTTAACTGAGGTTGGCAAAAAATTCCCCACTGTAAAGATAACATTATCTTTGATAAATATATGTATTTTCTGAATGTTTTGTGCCTAAAAGGAATACAGAATAAATATTAAACAATTGGAGCTGCCCCCTTTTTGCACCAAATGTCATAAATTTCATAAAATTTTGCATTTAGTAAAGGATAGAAAAACTAAATAATGTTAATAAAATGTGTTTAATGACCATTAAACAACATTACAAATCTCTGTTAATAAACAAATAAAATATTACAATTTTATTCATCGGCCTGCATCGTACTTGTACCAAACGATGATGGGGGCAGCTCCCAAAATATTAATATCTCATTTATCGGATTTGCCTGGTTTTTGCACCAATTGATACAGCATATTTTTTTTTTTTAGATTAGTAAACATAATAAGTAAAAATCAACCTAAAATAGAGCTGCTCCCCTTTTGCTGCAAACTCCTCAATTCTAGTTGCTTTTCATGATTTCCATGTAATGCATTCCAATGCAATGTGTGACTTTCCAGAGAGAAAGAGTTTTAATCGGTATACAAATGACATTTTTTCTCTTTATTGTTCTTTCAAATTGAGATAGTTTTGCTAATTGTAGCCAAGTTGTTATCCCTAAATTTCTGAACTACTATTTGGACATACCGGAATAACAACATGTATTCACACATGGTACAAAACAGTCAGCACAATTGAATACTTGTGCATTTTACCAATGTCAGAAAACCATTTATATTTTACGAGCACATTATAAAGTTTACATCATTAAATTTTTCACGAATTGCATATTGAAAAACCTTATCACTGACATGGAAACCTGGTTTTTTTTAAATACCCTAAAACCTCCATCAATAGACACATCCATTCAACGGTAACCTTGAAACAATGGAAAATTTTGGTTGGAACTGAACAAGCTGTGATAGGATTAACACTCATGATAACCTCCAAATGGCAGACATTCATATCAGCAGTCAATGGATGGACACCCCAGTCAGTCCCAAAGGATGTCTAAAGCAGAGAACTTGGCCCTTAGGATTCTCAGTAGTTCCTTTGGTATTTCAGCAGGAGGGAGAAGATACAATATTGCTAAAGGATCAGTGCATTGGGGCAGGGTGGGCAGCATTACAGTGGGTACAATAGCGTATATACTTAAGTGAAAAAAGTTAAACTTTAGTTCAATGTGTGACAGTAATTACTTTAGGTGCACTCCATCTCTAATGTATATTTCAGTCTTCATTTTGGGGGACAGGTGCCTGGAATGTTGCCCATTAGAGGTAGTGTTTCTTGGTTCGGTTCCTGTTAGTTGTTTTTCACTTTACCAGGGATCATAGCATACTTCTGGAAAATTTTAGGTAAGAATTTTAGGAATTTTAGGAATTTTTAGAAAAATTTTAGGAAAATTTTAGGAGTGTATTTCAATAAAAACTAGATGTATATTTGTATACATCTAGTAAAACAACTTTGTATACATTGTAAAGAGTTTGCTTCACACCCTTCAACCATATATACTGATAGACTACGCATGACATCAAAATTTCTGGCTCCAACATAAAATCACATGACAACAGTCAAAAAGATGGGTTACACCTGCTGTGCTTATGGTTGCTCTGACCGATATAGTAAAGAAAATTCTATGATTTTTCATGGGTAAGAAACGAATTAAATACCTAAGTCAATAAAGTTCAATTACTTAACCAGAAACTTGCAGCTATTGATATAAAAATATAGTAACTTAAGAAAAAAAAAATGGAATGCATGTTCCAAATTCTTCGCAAATGTTCATCACATTATAAATCACAAAATGTAAACAACACGATCATGCATGTATATAGCTCATAAGTAAACTTACCTGAAGAGTTTTCATTATATATGAGGTGCATTCACATAATACACCGAAAACACTGAAGTTCTGCAGCGTAAATTAGTAATCATAACAGCATTTGTACAAGAAATTTGGAGTCTGATGATGACGTGCCCAATGTTTGAGCCATGGCGGCTTTGATGCAGCTATTGCCAATGCGCAGTCCATTAGTATATATGGTCGAAGTTCACACCCAAATTTTTTGCATAACGTCTAATGTCTAAAGTTTAAGTATGATTTACTTCTAATGTTCAGTTCTTATCTTTTCACGTGTTATTATCATATTCAAGTATATTTACCACATTCAAGTTTCACTTTGAACATTAATATGCTGTTGAACCAGAAGCAATTCACGATTTTCACAGTAAAGTTTTCAGGTTTCACATTAAACTATAATATCCTAAAAAGGTAATTGAAAACCAAGAACTATGTACAATTGTTCACTGAATTACTTTTTTCATATTATTGTTTTAACCTTTTCCCTGATTAGCCTATCTTTTTCTGCTTCCACCACAACTAATTTACTTTCAGTTTTCTTTATTTCAGCTGAACCTTGTATGATCAAGTTAGAGGCAACTGCTATTTCAACAGTATTTTGTTTTTCTACAGCTTTTCTCATTCTTTCTGTTCCCTCTTGAATTACTGCTAGGGAGGCTTCTTTATCTTTTTTAAGTCTATTTATTTCTGCATCATTTTTTTTTATTTTGTCATCAAACTCAGCTTTTCTTTTTTTCTCTAGCTGCTTTTCCTTATTTTCCCTCTCTTTCTGCTTCCTTTCTTTTACCTTTTTTGATTCTTCTTCCTTCAGCTTATCAACATACTCTTTATAAAATTTATGTGAATCACTTAACACTATTTAACAAATTTCTTGTTATGGGAACTTTACCTACACATCCATAGTGTTTAATGGCCCCTTTAACTATTCTTAATGATGTTATAGTTGAGTCTTTTAAGTTAGCCTTGTCCTTCCTTAACAGAGCAGTGTTAACCGAAAATCCCCTTTCTGCATCAGCATTACCATGAGGTAAAACTAAAATTGACTTTATGAGTTTAGCAAGATTTGAGTATTTTTCTTTCCGCTAGAGTCTTTAATACTAAATATATTACGCCAGTAATGATCAATCCGCACTGGAATATGCCCTTCCTCTGAAAATTTCACTAGTTCATCTAGAGTTGGCTTATCGCAACTTAAAAGTTTCCACTCTTCTCTCTTACTCTATCAATTTGTTCCTCAGAAAGATGCAAAACCCTTGAAATTCTGGTTATTTCCGAAAGTCCTTCAGTGACTGAAAGTTGAGTTGACTCTTTCTTTGGTTCTTTTACCTTTAAAACTTCTATGTCTCTTAGCTTTTGATTGCAGAATGGCAAATTTGACTTTAAATATTTTGTGGTTGCAATTAGTGATGATCTTACATCTAAGAGAAATAATTTCTGCCTGGTCTCCTGAACATTCCTGAGGAGATTTTTTGTCTTCATACCAACTTCTAACTCACCTAGTTTTTTCCATGAATTTTTGTTTTCAAAATCTACATTCTTTAGGTCTTCTCCAAATTTCCCTGCAATAACATCATCTTGGATAAACTGAGCCATAACATTCTTCATTAAAGTATTTAAATCAGAATATAACTGGTGTATTTTTGGTTCTTCACTCTGATAACATAATGAAAACTTTTCAAAATTTTGGTGTGAAAATGAAATTAATGCTAAATAGCAAGGAGTTAGCTCATTTTTCAGGAAACAGTGAATTCTTTATACCTTGCCGAATCGCGTAGTTGTTTTTCAAATATTTTTTGAGATGGCAAGAAGTTTAAAAAATATTCTGTAATATTTAGCCATTGATCCAAGAGCCTCTGGGCTACAGAACCAACGGTTAACCATCTGTTGCTGACATGACGCAAAAGAAATTTGGCAGTGACCAATGTTATATCCTCGACAGATTTATAATCCTCTCGTCTTGCAGCACTACTCTTTAAAAAGTAATGCATATCAGTAGCAAATTCGTCAAAATCTATATTTAAGCTTGTCAAAAAATTTTTAAATGCATTACTAACAACATGCAGGTTGCAAAAACCTAGTTTCAAATATTTCTGGCCTGTTTCTTGTTTTACAACTTCATTGAATTTGCGTAAAAAGCACTTATTTACATTTGGGCTGTCCATGGATACACAAATAATTCTGTTCAACGAAATATTGAAGGATGATAACACATCAAGAATTTCTTTTAGCAAAATATCTGCTGTTGCATGACCCAGAAAAACGCTCGTTAGGTATCGGCAAGAAACTGAATTTATTTCTGAAGACCAGTACCTGAGATACACATCCAACTGCCGTTTCACTTGTGTATTTGTAGTTTCATCAAATGCTATAGTAACCTTTCCTGGGCTACTAGATGCAATGTCTTTTTTCAAATCCTCTTCAAAATATTTTGACAATCCATGTGATATCACATAAGCAACTTTTTTTTTCTTTAAGTTGCATTTTGGCTGCAATAGCAGAATCAGGAAACATTTCTTTGAAAAGTTCAACTGTTTCAGTGCATGAAACAAAAGACATATTGTCCTTAGCAACTTTCATGGCCCATAATGCTTCGGCTTTAGCCAACTGTAAATCATGACTCAGTACTTCACTAATATTTGTTTTGGGCTGAAGATCCCGTCCTCTAAAGGCTTTCAGATGGACTTATTTTGAAATTTCTGCAAATGTTTTTTTCCTTTATGATGCGCTTTTACTTGTGAAAAGCCACTATTAGAAATGTTGAAAATTTCTGAACACAATATACACTTAGCAGAAAATATTGTTTCAGTTGCAGAACACCATTCTTTCAACTTCACTCCGTCCAATTCTTTGGCGAGCCACGCATCTTGAAATTTCGTTTTGGATTTAGGCATCTTAAACACTTGTATTACTAAACAGAAAATGAAAGGGAAGTACAAAAACACGTTCCAATATTGCAAAACCAGACAACTTCCCGAAATTTGGCTGCGAGGATGTCAGAAGATAGAAAAAAAAAAAAAAAAAAAGCAGGTCACCACTAGAGAACTGAACCTGCACACAGCACAGAGAACACCATAAAAGACACAAAACCAGAAACTATCATACGCATCTCACGCAAGTTCAGTCAAAGCGAGTCGGAGCCGAGATATATTGCGCATCGAAGGTCGCTGTCGCCGACGCACGATCGAAGGTCAATGATCACGTGCTCTACTGCCTGTCACGATAACACTCAGCTACCATCCCATCGTCATTACCGGAGGTTACGGAAGGAGATCACGTTTCCTCTTGCTTCCACCCACCTGCGGTTTACAATAACAAAACATCAGCAGAAAGAGGAGGTTCCACAAGGCATGTACAAAAATAAAGTACGATCTTCTGCGTGCCACGGAGTTCGTCTGCAAAGCGCAAACCAGGGGTGAAAATGACCCCTCCCCTTTTCCCTTAGATCTCTTGTTACTCTCGAAAACTGTCTGAAGGCAAAAAAGTGGAGCGCCCGCCCCGAAGCAAGTGCATCTCGATGGCGTCATTTTCCCTCCCTTCAGCAGCACAGCATATAGGTTGTGTTTCTACAATAACAGGTCTTTTTACCTTACCGTAATGGTAAATTTATTGGCATTAATAACGGTTGTGTTTTTAATAAATAAGCTTACGAAAATTTTAGGATGAATAGCAAATTTTAGGTATAATTTTAGGAATTTAAGGAGGGTCACAAAATATTAGGAATTTTAGGAGGAATGCGATCCCTGCTTTACTGAATGTGGCTGGCTGATTTTGCAGTTATGTTACAGTTAACAGTCTCCAACATTTTTCTGTTTATCTTTTTTATGGGTACCACCTTGTAGCTTGCTACTCAATGCTTTTTGAATTTTAGGAATGTTAGTGCCTGACCAGGAGTCAAGCACTGACATTCCCAAAATTTTCTACTCCCCGACTGATTTTTAAAGTTTACCTAACAATAAAAACTTGTCCATTTAAACTGCAAATCATGCTTGTTGTTCTCTTTGCTTTTATAATATGTACATATCACAGTAATTTTAATATCATATGCTGATTATTTAAACTGTGTTTTATTTAGTATTTGAAAAAAGCATTGCAACCATTTTATATGTACTGTACATACATTTTATACACTTATTCTGCTTTTGTATAAATGCAACTGACAAACAATATTAACTCAGGCCTAACCTCCAAGCAATGGCCACCTCCCAACAACAGTCACCTTTTCCCAGTCTGAGCGGTGACCATTATTTAGAAGTTTTGCTGTACATCTTTTTAGCTTATTTTACAAAAAAGTGAACACAGCTGTTAACACACAAAATGTTTAGCAGATAACCACACTCACCACCCTGTCTTTGCTGCAGTATCCCAACAGGAGATTTATGAACAAGATTGCTTGGGTCATTAATTGAGCTGTAGAAAAAGTTAAACACACAATGACACCACCATAACCAAATATAACCTAATTACCATACATCATAACAAACACATATGAGGGGTGATAAAAAAATAAGGTGAATGGAGATGCCCTAACTGCAGAAGCAAAAGAGGTGTCAGGCATAAGCAGTCATTAACCCTAGAACTTGCATGTGTTGTTTGGCCAGAAAACAGTTTGCAGAAAATGCCAGTACCCTCCAGACAGCAAAGAGTGTAGAGACAAGTTTCTCATTCGTTCAACACTATCAGGATGTTGAAGTCTGAACAATGTGCAAACATGACATTCTGTTTCCACCTTGGATATTCAGTAAAAGAAAAGCATGAAAAATTGAAACTGCTTATGGTGAAAGAGCTGTGACCCAAAAGACAGCACTTATGTAGTTTTCCAGGTTTAAAGATTATGCTTCTTCCATTGGAGATTAATCTTGTCGTGGAAGACCATCAACAGTTGTAACCAATTGCAACATCATAGAAATTTGCATTGTGATCAGGGATAGCCAATGCCTCACTATCAGAAAAATTGCAGCAGACAGGGCTGTTTGATTATGTTCAAGCCATCCTTCCTGACAAATTGAACATGAAATGTGTCAGTGCCAAGTGTTACTACTCTAGCGATCATCCAATTCTTGGCTCAAAAACCATTCCCCAGCGCTTCCTCAGCCCCCTTACTCACTGGACCTAGCGACCTTTGGCTGTTCACAAAATTTAAGGCAGGTATGAAATGTAAATGTTTCGACTCTGTGGAAGACATCAAAGGCATACCTGCCAACTACTACGGATTTAATTGTCTGACTACGGAACTCACTGCTGAAACTACGAATTTTCATTTTTAAATATTTTTTTTTGTTGCCATTATTTTATTATATACATGAGATTCTTAGATTCGCTGAATTCCACTTTTTTTTTTGCCAATATTTAGATTCCCAAAATCGATGCAAAACTGAAGAGAATTTGGAGGGGGGAGGGGTCCGTCTGGGGATGGTATTTCATGTTTTAAAACTTTCGAAAACAATAGTTAAGCAGAGAATTTTTTTTTTGCCGTAATCGTAATTTTTTTCTCCTGATGTTGCCTTTGTGTCTAGTATTTCTGTTAAATGTCATTTTATTGTATAAATGTTTTTATTTCAGCTTGAAACTGTAGGCAACAATTTGCAAAAACAGAAGTTTGCCGCCACAAAAATTTCCCCGTAATCTTCAGGCAAAAGATTCTTCCACGAATTTGAGGAATTCCACTGTTTTTGTTATTATTTTGGTCGTTCACGCGATCGACGCTCAAGTGAACAGAAATTGGGGGGGGGGGGGCTGGTGGTGACGGGGTAGAGTGTTTGGAGGACAGAATAACATCTTTATGAAACTTTTGAAAAAACAGAGTTAAGATTTTTTCCGTAATCGTAATTTCTTTTTTCTCGCGATGTTACTTCTGTCCAGTATTACTGTTAAATAACATTTTATTGCATAAGTATTTTTATTTCAGCTTGAAAATATGGGAAAAATTCCAAAACCGGAAGTCGGACGGAGCAAAGATTTCTGCCGTAATTGCTCCTCCCCTCCCGCGATGTTGCCACTCTTCTGAGTGGGAGTGTGCCGCGCAATAATACTAGTTACTACTGACAAGGCTCTTGCCAATGTTGGCAGGTATGCAAAGGTAATGTAATAAGCAGGGATGGGGAATTCCGGGAAAATCTTACCAGCCAGGGATTTTTACCATTAGCCAAGACGCGATATAGGCACATTACGACAACAGTGTACAGAGATGGGATATGACACACATTTTCAATTTCTGCCCCTATGTAATACAAATACATATATACGCTATACAAGATTAAAAAAATCCCCATGAAACCTTTGATTTATTGATTTATAACAGAGATGCACGACACCAATTTATTATTATTTTATAATTAAATATTTCATACCTAATTAATAATGATTGTTCAGCTTTGTTTCTTTTAAATTTTTTACATCAATTATTCAGCATCGCTAAATTTTCTTTTATGTCCTTGTACATGCTTTGTTCCACCTGCAAAGTACCACTTATCTAGTCTGCTGGATCAAAATTTTCCAATGATGTCCCATTAATGAATATATTTAGGAGACTGTTCATACTTCTGTTGACTAATGAGGCCCTCAAGTGATTTTTGATAAGATTCATCTGGCTGAAGCCACGTTCACAGGTTGCTGTTGATGCTGGTATTACACAAAGTAGCGAAAACAACTGGCTTATGTAAAAAAAAACTTATGTTCAGTAATCTTTAAAAGTAGTTCAACTTTCTACTTCTGGCTACTTATTTTGAAGTCGAACCATTAGTCTACCACACTTTTTTCGATATCTTTCTCATTGTTTTTATGTTTGATTACTTCCTTAAAATGATGCAACATAATTTTGATTTCATTGTCTCCAAAGTCACTCAAATCATTTCAAGTGGGCCAAGTGAATGTGTCAAAAACATATGTTGAAGTGATTATAAGGAAATTAATGTCACAAAATCTTTCCAATAAATATTTTTTTGCAAAGTCTATCATAATATTTCTGTCAGATTTGAAGCACTTCCCATTTGCAACATTTGTCAGAACTACATTTTTGTAAGTTTCTCAGTTATAGAAGCTAAAAAATTGTGCTTCATATTTGCCTTTCTTTCTTTCTCCAAATTTTCTAATTTCGGTCTTGCTTTCAAAACTACGTTGTTGACTTGACATAAAAGCAAAGGCTGTTTTTGGAAAACAAGAGACAAGTCTTTAAAGATTTGAAAAAAATCTAGGAGAAAACTGAGGGTTACCAGAAATTGAAAATCTTATTTTTTTTACTATGCCTTCTGCCTTTTTGCTACCTTGTTTTTCATAAGCTTCATTTTCTTTACTAAATATGATACATTCTTCAGAGTATAAAGTATGCTTAACTGCAATCAGTGAGCAACACAATGCACAAACAATATATGTGGTAAAAATTCTTCAAATTTGACACATAAGCCAGATACTTCACCAACCATGTTGGCTGCTCCATCTGTTGCTATACCAACAATGCAATAATTTTTCTTCAAATCTAAACCAAGAGAAGCAAGCTGTTTCTCAATAGCAGAAAAACAGGACTCAGATGTGCTATTTTCTAATTCTAGAAGCCCCAAAAAACATTCTTCAATTTTACTACTTTTCAAATATCTTGCATACATCATTAATTCCTCTATTGTGCCCTTGTCTGTAGAGGCATCTAAAATAATGCTAATGAATTGAAATTGCTTTAGTTCCTTCAATACTGACTCTGTTATAACCTCTAACATGCAAGAAATAAATTCCCTACAAGCATTTCTGTTTGCATACTGGTTTTGTATATCAACCTCTAACTTTCTGGATAACATGATGAGTGATTCAATGTCAGAAAATGGCTTATTGTTTTTTGCAATATGGTAGCTCAGATTGAATAATACTTTGAGCTGCCTAAGTATATTTTCATCCATCTTTTTAACACATTTGGCCAATGGGGTGCTAACAAGAAGCTGTTATGAATTTTCAAAAGAATCAACATTTTTTCTATGCTGCACAGATTTCATGGAATTTAAAAGTTTCATGTTTGAAAGGGCCACTAAATCCACATTCTGCAAGACCATCTTCATAAACAATCCAGGGGAATTCTACCCATTTCTCCTGAAATTTCCTGTTCTGTGGCTTTTCACAATTTTTTGCATCATTTCTATCTTTAAGTTAAACATTTTCAGAACCAGAATCTAGTTGTACCACATTGCTATCAACCAAAAGGTCTAAAATCCATGAATCACATGGCACTGCTACCGGACGAATTACGTTGGAAAAATGTAAGTAAAGTTAATTGTTTGGAATTAAACATATTGATATCACACCCTGATTTTTCAATGATACTGCGATTTTTTATGTTGCAGAAGCCCTTTGTCCACCAAAACCTTGTTGTTTATGTTTCCATCGCGTATTCAGGCAAAACGACAGAGTGAAGACAATTTAGTTGGCGCTCCGAGAAGAGATCCATAGATACCACGTGATTGAACAGGCGGGACGTCAGCAATGCTTCCTGCGCACGCTTCCCGGTGGTTACACGCAGGGCTTTAGTTATACAGCGTTCTCCAGTGGGGACAACCGATTTATTCCGCCAGTAGTAGGAGCGACTCAGCTTGGCCCTCAGTGACTGTTAAGCATCCGTGATGTCAGCTCCGCTCTTTCATGCAATTGAACACCTGGGTCGGTCTAACAAAAATAGAATGCTTCTCTGCCTTGCGAGGTATGACTTCAGAGTTCGGGCATTTGAATTTCGGATTAGAATAAACTTGCCCGTCTTATAAATGAAAAAGCTTAAGGTGTAAAAATAAAATACTACAATATTATTTCATATATTTGATAATCTGCAATTCTTAAAAGGTCTAAAAATCCAGGAAATCCACTCGCCGATGAAGAGAGTGCGAGCGTAATTCCCCACCCCAGGTAATAAGGGTCTTGCAAGGCTTTTACGGGTGTTTCCAATAATGGCAGACTGCTGAAATAATCTGATTTATTAACACCACAATCAGACATATCTGAATTGCGTGTATTTTACCGTTTCTTACGTAAGAAAACTTGAAAATTACATCACACTGGAACAGGAAATGTTACGTGAGAAACAGTAAAATACATACATGCAATTCAGAGATGTCTGATTGCTGTGTTAATAATTCAGATGAATTTCCATGAAATATGTGAAGAATATTTCTTCCACGCCATCTACCGACGTGAGAGAGAGAGTGTGTGTGGAGGATTAATTTGTGTACCTCTCTTAAATTTCTGTCTTTGGTAAAAACACTAACCTTATTTTTTTATCACACTTTGTACAAAAATAAATAAATAAACCATTACAAATTATTAACTAGATGTAATAAATTTAACTTATTTTTTTTTTCATACAACAAAACAAGGTAAGGACAAGTAAGCTCCAAAAGAAAGATAAAGACTCACAGCATTACAGTCACATTTATGAAATACAATCCACAACTTTGGACAATTGTTTATGTACTAAAACCTTCGGTCTAATGCCTTTGCCACAGAACTGTAACCAAACATTTTTTTTTTTTTTAATTTATGAGCATAAATTTTTAGTTCATAGAGAAGCACACACACAAAACAAAGTGAAATTCTAACGGAACTTAAGATGACTTATTTAATATTTCACAGCATTGATGCTTGCTAAATTTTGATGGTTTTGATTAAGAAAAAAGAAATAAAAAGAAATGCACAGCAGTGCACTGCTAAAATATTACTGTCATCATTCTATTTGTTTTAACTAACTACAAAAACAACTGTTTCGTCCAGCAAATAAACCTGATGGCAGACACTCAGACCTTACCTATGCATATGAGGGTCATAACAAAAGTTCTGCACACGTTAATCTAAAACTGAAGAGGAAGATGCAATCAGAAAAATGATTGAGTCATGTCAAGGTCAAACTCTCAGCAACACAGTGGTGTCAGAACTACGTGCTATCATTTGCTGAGTCGACGTGGGGGGGGGGGTTGGAAATGGAAGCGTGTAGCTCCTCAGGTCGAATCATGGCATTGGACCAGAGCTCGTACATAGAAATAAAAACTCTGCTGGAGGGGGGTCTCTGACATAGATCCACACTGCCTTGCAAGAAGTTTGTGGTGAAGGAACTCTTAATTGGAGCACTATTTCTTGCTGGGCATTGCGCTTTCGGGAGGGCCGAAGCAGCATAAAAGATGATCACCGCTCAGGCCGACCTCAAACTGTGACAGACAAAACATCTGTCCCCATTGTTGCAACACTTTTCAAAGAGAATAGCTGTTTGACAGTTAAGAGATTTGCTCATCACGCAAATTTGTCCATGTCTGTTCACCAGATTTTGACCGACCCACTGGGAACAGAAAAATTGTTGCACACTGGGTGCCCCATCAACTCACCCCCGAGCAGAAGGCAGCCAGAGTGAGCATCACCTAAGATCACCTCCACAGGTTTGAAAGGGAGGGAGACACCTTCCTGAACAGTGCTGTTGCAATTGACGAAACTTAGACCTGTGATTTTAAGCCAGAACTGAAGTTGCAATCAGTGGAGGGAGGCATCCAAGTTCCCCACGTCCCTCAAAGGGTCGTCAGCAACAATCCAAAGGTGAAGCAAATGACGATTTTTGCGTACGATGCTCAGGGTGTTGTGGTCTAATCGAGTGCTTGTAGGGCAAAATGTCAATGCACAATTTTATCTTGACTTTCTGAGGGCAAAGTTGAGACCGAAAATTTGTCAAAATCATCTCAACTTTTGTAATGTTGTAATGAAAACTGTCACAATTATTCTGTTCATCACGGTTTTGATGCCTTTGCTAGAGGAGCATTATACAATTGTTAGTTCTCATTGCTCTTATGTCGTTATTTGATTAATAAAGAAGTTTATTTACCTCGAGTCTTGCTGTTCGAAAATTCTCACAACATGTGCCAAATATTTACAGGTGGTAGGTGTCTCTCAAGTCCTAGGTGAGCTCATGGAATGTACGTTATAAATTCGATGTAAAATATAAGGGTTTTTTTTTTTTTTGGATTGGAGGTTTAACGACCACCGTGAGCAACTCAATGGGCTATAAGCAGTCGCCCGTCCCTAATTTAGGGTCACTGGTTCCAGGGAAGGGAGAGAGCCAGTGCCGTAAGACAAACACAACATCCATGCCTCACCAGGATTCGAATCCGGACCCCGTTCGGACGAATGATTAGAGGCCATCGCTTAGACCACTGCGCCACCGGGGCGGCATATAAGGGGGTTAAAATGAAGATTATTTCCATCAATTCATACTGTGAAGAAATGCAAAAATTTGGAATTAAAATCTACACTTTTACCACATGTCTCATTCCATGGCTGATGATGGTAGAAGTCACTACCGAAACGTCCGGCTCATAATTTTCAACTTAACTTATACGTGTGATGACTATTTTTTAAGAATTATTTTAATGTTTTGTGTGTTACATGTATTCCGGCCAATTATTCTCACTATGATTACCTTAAATTGTTGAGGTTGAAAAAGGTTGAGTCAATATCTTCAAAAAATTCCACAAGAACCAGAATTTTTTTTTAAGATATTGACTCAACCTTTTTCAACCTCGACAAATGAAAATGTACAGCTCAAAGTTTTTTAACTAGAATATGAAGATTTTAATTCCAAATTTGTGCATTTTTTCACAGTGTGAATTGATGGAAATATTCTTCCTTTTAGCCCCCTTATATTTTTTATCGAATTAATAACGTACATTCCATGAGGTCACCTAGGAGGACTTGAGACACCTACCACCTGTAAATACACTGGCGTGCAAAAATTAAGGACGAGATGGTTTTCCCGAATGTAACGTTGTGCAGAAGTGCTCCACATCGACTCAAATCATACCATTAGATCCCCAAGATGTAAGAATATGGGACAAGTGAGCAAAACCGTCCAAACAAGAAATCCAAAGGATACAAAGGCACTTTATTGAAAAGATAGCTTTGAGCACAACTGGACAGAAGACAGAAACGTCCATGTGACAGGCGGCTGCCAAGAAAAATCCAGTCTTTAGCAGGGGTTATGATCACCCCTGACTGCGTTGCAGGATTTACAAGTCTGTCCATGCTGAGGACGAGGTTGTCAAGGAGCTGTTGAGGCATCGCGGCCCATTCCTCTTGTAGCGCCCATCGCTGCTGCGGAATCGTTGCTGGCGGCTGGTGACGTGCTGCCAAGCGTCTCCCGAGAAGGTCCCACACGTGTTCGATTGGATTTAGGTCTGGGGACCTTGCGGGCCAATCCATGCGTTGAATATCTTCACTCTCCAACAGCTCTGCAACAGCCACTGTACGGTTAGGTGTAGTGTTGTCGTCCATGAAGAGGAACTCAGGACCCACAGCACCTCTAAACAGATGCGCGTGAGGCAGGATAACCTCAGTATGATAGCAGACACCAGTGACTGAACCTCCTTGGAAGATGTGGAGGTCAGTACGGCTACCAAGCATGATACCGCCCCAAACGAGAACTCTGCCACCTCCAAACCGGTCCCTTTCAATGATGTTGGAGGTGTGATTGCGTGTTACCTGCTCTCTCCAGATGTGTATACATCCAGAATCGCTCGTCAAACTAAATCAGCTCTCATCCGTAAAGAGAACTCGACCCCATTGCTGATGTGTCCAGTTCTTGTGTTCTTGGCACCACAGAAACCGCCGTCTCCGATGAGCAGGCGTTAATGGCACACACCGTACTGGTCATTGTGCATATAATACCACCTTTATGCAGCCTCTTGACCACGTTAAAACGTGATAATGGACGTCCAGTTGTCTGTTGCATGTGCCTTGCGATTTCTCCCGCTGTCTGCCGCCTGTCTCTTCTCGCCTGTAGGGGGCAATATACTGGACGTCCGCCACCGTGGTTGCTCGTGGACGATCACGGCTGAACTCTCGGACAGCTGTTCCTGTCGTTTGAAATGCTCTCCAAGCTCGTGAAACGATGCTGTGAGCGATCCCGAACTCCTCTGCCACACTAGTCACACTTCGACCTTCTTCCAACTTCCCAATGACGCAACCTCGGGTAAAGTCATCCAGATGTCGTCTACTGGATTGCCTGTTGGCCATATCCCACGGTGGCAGCAACTAGACGTCGTTCAAACTAATTTACGCCGTGCAATAGCTTTCACCGAATTGCTGAGCGTACACCACCCATGTGCTTTATACCCTTCGACACTCCTCCCCACGTCATGCTGCATATATGTGCATACTCTTCGTACCGGACCCTAGTCTATCTCCTGAGTGGTCTTTCGTCCATTCTGCCTGCTCATCCCGCTAATTTTTTCTCTTCGTCCTTAATTTCTGCACACCAGTGTATTTGGCACATATTGAAGATGCAAAACTGTAAAAATTTTCGAACAGCAAGACTCAAGGTAAATAAACTTTTTTATTAATTAAATAACATAAAAGAAATGAGAACTAACAATTCCATAATGCTCCTCTAGCAAAGGCATAAAAAACGTGATGAACAGAATAATTGTGACAGTTTTCATTAAAACATTACAATAGATATTCCACGTAATTGAAACACCTGATGAGAATAACTTAGATGTATTTATCACAGAAGTATATATCGTCTCAACTTGTTGGAAGCGGGAGTGATCTTAGTGATTGACAATGCATCGTGTCATGGTGCAGCATTGGTACGGGGACTTTAGTTGAAATATGGCCGGGAAACGTTATCCCACTCACTATACAGCCCTGATCTCAGTCCACCCGACTTTGATCTTTTCCCAAAGTTAAAAAAATCGGCTCCATGGCATCTGTTATGAATTGCTGGAAGAACTGTCATTGGACATGACTCAAGTAATATGACAGCTGAACAAAGATGACATACTACAGTGCATCCAGCACCTACCTCACCGATGGCAAGCTGTCATTAGCAGTGACGGGAGTACATTGAACAGCAATATGGCAAGTTTTCACCGTTATTTCATACTTTTCTCAGAAATGGACAGTGTGCAGAATTTTTGTTAGGATCCCCGTACCTTTGGAAAGATTGCATATTTTTTTTTCACTCAACTTTCTGTATTTTCATAACTCAATCCTATGCATTTCCAAATTTAAGCATAACTAACAGTCAAACACATTGTCTTCTTTCTTACTGCAGCCCCTGGAGCTCATCTAAACTGTGCCAAACCTATCATGGAAGAATATTCATCTATCTTATTTTGTACTTTTGAAAAAAACATTTGACTAATCCATTATTGCAGATGTAATATGGGAAACGAAGGAAAAGAAAAAAAAAAAGATGCAAAAACAGAACTTACATGCCCTCAGAAAAATACATTAACAATTAACAAATGGGGGCAATAAAAATACTATGATGTGCAACACTGCACACAAATTAAGACAACAAATATTTAAGGAATAAAAAATTAATATCAGGGAAGAGAAAAATGAATGAAATATGCATTGCAAAATCAATAATCAACTACAGAACCACAGACAATTACAATTGTAACTATGCAGTAGAGAATGCACCAATAAACAACAGATGCATATCAAATCCCAAATTCTTACAGTTCATTAGAAAAGAACAACAGTCACAATGTGAGAAGTAAATGCATGAAACTCAAAAGTACCAGGCAAATGCACTACACTAACAACAAGTAAACCAGTAACATACTACTGTACCTCTAATGTGTTCTATGAGGAGACAAAATGCATTTGTCTCCCCATAGAACACATTAGAGGCACAGTAGTATGTTACTGGTTTACTTGTTGTTAGTGTAGTGCATTTGCCTTGGGTTATTGAATGGTAATCCAAAACAGTGCAAAAGAAGACCCAAGTAGCACATAAACCAAAGACTGGACACCAATGATAGGCTGCCTTGGTGGCCTGGCACTGTCTTCTGATGATTCGTTCAACATGGATCCCAGATGAAATGTATGGTGTGCTTATCCGTTGCAACTGGCCCTGCCTCTTCCCTTGAACTGGTGGATCCAAATTAGGGATGGGAGATTGCTTATAGCCTTAAGAGTTGCTTCTGACAGCAGAAACACCTGAGGGGAGGGGGGAGAAAGTTTCCTAACACTCTCAGGAATGCTAACTTCCCAATAAAACATTGGCATTAAGAGAAAAAAAAAACTTGCAAAATAATTTTTTAAACTTGTATATATATTTGGAGCTGATATCTTACATATAAAACTATATAAATTATTATAATTGCTTTTATTTTGTTTTAGGGTTTTAAATACCTCCATAAGCACTAAGGCTAAATTGTGAACAGAACACAGAAATAAAAAAGTATAAAGTAAAAAAAAAAACTTTAAAAAAGTATTTATTTTTTTATAAAAAAGTTAAAGTGCCCTGGGGACATTTCAAATTGCATCAAATGCCATATGCTTTTTGAAATTCTCATTAGTTTCATCAGAAGGTATTTACTGCAAAATTTCTTCAGTATAGCCAATTTAGATGTTTTACTTACTGTTGTCAACATGGTGTGTGTGGTGAGCCTTTACGTTGCCTAATAGGAAGCTTCCCACATATAAAAAATACAACCAAAACAATCAACAGTATTTTCAAAAAAATAAAGCCCAACTACTAGGCAAACGGTGAAGACACAAAAGAATTTAATTAGAAATCAAGAAGCACTTAAACTTCTAACAAATTCATGAGTATAAAGTATTCCAAATAAAATGAAGCTCAAATACAATATGTAGGTGCGTACGCACACAGGTCGAAAAATAAGGTAAACTGACGTACTGAAATCTAGAAATCCAAAAACTTTTTTACGAGGGGAGGGGGATTTTGGTAACTTCAAAATTTTAAAAAGTAAGAATTGCAAGATTTAGTTTATGCAGAAAAAAGCAAGAGCCTTAACTGCAATAATAGTAACTGAATCCACGTAGCTCGCCGATGTCACACTTAACTCATGAAGAAATTAAACAAAAACGATGAAAATACAAACAAACAAGAAGAAATAAAAACTAAACACCAGATGACAACACAGTCATACAAAAGAAACAACCAAGTAACCAATGGATGGGAGTTCAAGAGAAATGCCACAAGGCAGTAGGAATGAAAAGGTTAGTGCCCCATCAACAACAGTAAGTGAAACACCTAAACAGGCCACATCAACGGAGCTTTGTGGCAAATTTTAAAGCACCCTGTGAAGTTTTAAATGTCTCCAGATCATCTTTAATGGCTTTTAACCTTTCTAAATGATGTGTCAAAATCTTTTAGCCTTTTAAACAGTTTTATATCACCATAACTAACCATGAAGGGCAGACATCTGTGGCTGGCAAAGCATGTAGACCTGAAAACATACATCAGAATAAGGCTAAAAGAACAAACAACTGGTATAATTTCATTGAACTTTTATTTGTAATAATTATGAGGAACACAATTATCTTCTTGGGGAGGGGGGGACTTCCTGGAACCACTGCACATTTAAGAAGTTGAAAAAGAAATATCAAAATTATCAGCAAAAACATTTAATTAACAAAATTCTGGTATTATAACTAATCGTTAGGAACAGCAGAATGACTCAGACCTGACATAATCCACAACTAAAAAAAAATCAAGATGTAGTGCATAATTTATGCTGGAGGCTGAGACTGATAACCATGTTTCTTATGAGCATTGTGTACATGAAATCAGAGCGATTTGCTGTTGCTCATAAAATTCACATTTGATTTTAATCCTCTATTTGGAGACGAAGGTGGTACAAAGTCCAAATGATGACAGATCATCACACAGCCCATTAAGACTGACTGAGTATTGGTAGATAGTGGAATAAATCTTGCCACGTGGATTTCATGCAAATTAAAATGCATCTGCTTAATGAGGTGCAAGAACCAAATGTCTTTTATACAGCTCAAAGCCTTAATCAGCATCTGTTAAGTGCAGCTGTAATAGGATGCTATGTAGCAGCCAGCAACAGGCAAGCACAATGCACACACACACATGCTTTCCCTTTCCTCCTTGCGAATGTGAAACACAAGTTCAATTTCCATAAATTTCCACTAAAAAAAAAATTCACGAGTGCCATAAAAGGGATATTTTCAGAGCCCAAGACATTCATGATTAAAAAATTGCATAAACTGATTCAAAAATCAAACACTTTTCAATTACTTCAGCTTTTGAAACACATATTCAAGGACTTCAAAATAATAAAATTAAAATATTTTAAAGTACATTGAGTTTGTACATAATGCACCAACCATGAAACTGAAGATAAGTTCCACAGATGAACACTGAGCACATGACAATCAGTGATGGCACTGGAACCCTCAAAGGTAGCCATGTGGGTCGCAGTGGTGTTCAGGCTGGAAAAGTACAAAAAAGAAAAGAAACGTTAACTCAGGAAACAATAAAAACAAAAACTAATGATGCTTCAACAGAAATCCCTTGTTTGTACAAAACTCCACACATTTTAAAGGATCAAAATGTATGAACTTGAATGCAACTTAATTCTGCTGGGCATAAAAACCAGCTGCCCTCTTCACAGGTGGTAGTCATCCATCTACATGGTGGAAGAGGCAATTCTTTCAGAGTGCCTGCTTGCTGAGGTGCAAAAATAGAGTTGGGAAAAGCGGATTTAAAAGTGAAAAATAAAATCACTTCTACCCCTTAAATTAAAAGAAAATAGTAAATCTATTTAAAATGACACTACCTGACAAAAAAAATTAAATATAAAAATAAAAAATTTGTACCATGATCTCGCAGAAATGTTATGGTACAGAAATGGAAATAAAAAAAGAACCCATCAGAAATGTACAAAAATTTCAGTTCCATGCCTAAAGATGAAAGAAAAAATAAATCCATTAAGATCATCTACCTGAGAAAAACAGATTATAAAAAAATTACTTCCACAAACTCATAGTCTTCCAGATTACTGCAGTACAGAAATAAGAAATGAAGAAAACTGAAGAAAATTTCATGCTCTTGTTTCCAAAATTGATCAAATCTTTAGGCATGGAACTTAAATTTTCATGAGAAAACAATTAAAAAGAATTGTATCTGATATAACTAGTAAATGGGTATGGTAGGCATCACTTGAGAATATACATTTTTGATATACAGTGTCAGCAAGAGTGAACCATGTGTCAAGAAAATTGTGAAGCATGTGTCAAGAAACTTGTGTATATCAAAGAGTATCAACTGAAAATGTACATTTATTTTATACACTGTGTAACAAGTGTTATTGTGGAACAATAATAGCAAGTAGGTATTATGTTCACAATAAATGGTGTAATTTGGTTTTCAGATATGTAGACAATATATATGCGCAATCGAGGTTGTCATCCATGTGAGACACTTGAAATCATACAGTATAACACAATAAGAAAAAAAAACTTCTGCAATTATTTTTGGCTGTGTAATCATGTACATTGTTGTGTTAAAAAATATTCCGCAATAACTTAATACTTTCTTCCCCAAGCTCAGATCCGCCCTCAGTCAGGCTGAGGTGGGTCACATGCACTAGTTGATAGCTAATAACTACTTTCAACCTTAAACCTAAATTCACTGCACACACAAGTTTTAAGTTTTTAAAAGGCAGCTTTGCCTGTATTTATTGTACTTGAACCTCTCTACCCTATTGGGCTACTTATTTTTTTTTTTTTTTTTTTTACGCAATATGAAAACTAAACTTTACTCTAATTTTTACACTCAATTTCCATGCAAAATGAATCTGCAAAAATCTAAAGTCTAAAGCAGATTTTCTTTCTTTGACATACTAAAGGAATTTCACGTCATTCACAGTTCTTTTGACATTTTCAGAACAGCTATACAGTTTAGACAGACACTAATAAAAAAAATATTTGTTTTCCAGCTACTTGGCTCTAACTCTCCGAATTTTCGAGGTATATATATACCGGGTGTCTGAGAATTATTGGACACATTACAAAATTATGTACAAAAAAAAAAAAAAACTATGAGCATTGTCTGTGTTTTTATGTCACGTATTACTAACACAGTTTCTATATTTTTGTTTTGCAGGATTGTTATTCCCAGAATCCGATAGATAGCACTAGGTGTGGCCTAACGAGGAATGTATGAGAAATGTGCAATCATTAGTCATGTCATCCGTACAACAGAAGGCGATGTGTGTGTTATGGCTTGTGGAATTAAAGTCCGTCATTAAAGTTAAAAGACAGTACCGTTTAGAGTATGGTTGTAATCCTCCGTCGACGAATCCAATTAAGCGGTAGATGAAACACTTTAAAGAAACTCGCAATGTGGAACATCGTGGAGGAGCCTGTAGGCCTCGCATCAGCGGTGAGACGGCTGACCAAGTTAATGAAAGTTTCCGACGAAGCCCCAGGAATTCCGTTCGTAAAGCAAGCAGAGAACTGTGCATTCCGAAATCGACAGTTCACAATATCTTCCACAAGAAATTAAAGTTTCATGCTTATAAAATTCTAATAGTGCAAAAGATGCATGTAAATGATCACACTCTGCGATACGATTTTGCTGTGGATATGCTGAATCGAGTGGAAAACGACGAAAACTTTCTCAGTACTGTAATTTTTAGTGATGAATCCACATTTCATGTATCAGGTATTGTGAATCGTCACAACTGTAGGATATGGGGCAGTGAACCGCCTCATGCTGTTATTGAACTGGAACATGATTCTCCAAAAGTTAATCTGTGATGCGCCCTATCAAAATGAAGTGATTGGCCCCTTCTTCTGCGAAAAAAACATAATTGGCGATATTTACTTGAATATGCTAGAAAATTTCGCTATACCCCAGATCAAAAGATATGACATCGTCTTCCAACAAGACTGTGCACCTGTGCATTGGTCAACGTGTGTATGTAAGTGCCTAAATGAGCATTTCCCCAACAGATGGATTGGACATGGTGGTCCCATTCCGTGGCCGCCTTGCTCTCTAGATCAACTCCATTGGATTATTTCATGTGGGTTATGTGAAGGATCATGTCTATCAGACGCCTTGTACTGATTTGTAGGAACTGAAGCAGCGTATCACAGCTGCTATTAATTCCATAACTCCTCAGATGCTTGCCAATACATGGCACGAAATAAAGTATCGCTTGGACGTACTACGAACAACCAAGGGATCTCACATCGAAATTTATTAACTTGTGTAGTTACATTGTAAGTTAGTACAGTCAGTTTCTTTCTATCTGTTTAATGTTTTGTTTTATATAATTTTGTAAGGTGTCCGGTAATTCTCGGACACCCTATATAATGACAGGTTTAATACAAGAGCATGTGGTAAAAAAAAATATATCAAATGTACATTGCTCTCAGAGATCATAATCTCTACTTGCTAAGGCGACAGTACAATGAAATGCTAAATCTTTCTAGGAGCTGAATACCTCAAAATTTTAGTACTACTCTTTATAGAGAGAATCTCTCTCCTTATCAGACCCTATATTTTATAGTCTGGTCCAAATTCCTTGCTCTTAATCTAAAGTAATACTCCTGCTCATTCATCTTGAGCTTAGTTTATAGTTCTGCATAATTCAACGATCAGTCTTTCAGCTGCATGTGCTTCGCTAGTATCTACTCCGGCGTCTGTTCTCACATTCTTACAAAATGGCTTACCTCTTTATCAGGGTCTCACCATATTTCTTTTGAAGAAGCACGTTCACGGGTGCTTTAGACACAGCATTGTTCCAAACTCTCAGGTTTTCTTCTTGTCAAGATGGCAGCAGCCCTGGTAGGAAAAACTTTGTCGGTCCTCACACGAACGGCTGGTTCGGCGTGGGCACTTCCACGAGACAACTGGGACGTTTCCATCGCTGGCGGGAGGGGGATACAGCCAGCTCCTTATCCCTTTGAAACCCAGGAAGGAGGTGTTAACAACCCTCGAAAAAGGCGGTGATGACATTTCCTAGCAAGCGAGTGTACCTGGTTTCTTACCCCTTTTTAAGCTCTCTGTTCAACCTCACAGGCATTTGACTCTCGTTGGCTGGGGCACGACCGCTTCACGTGCACAGGTCGTGACCTCAGGGTGTCCTGCGAATTCCAGGAACTGAACTTTCAGCTGGGGGTACGACGTTGTGAATGCAAACTTAATTCCCAGAATTTTGCTGACCCAGAGATGCCAACATCTGAAGGAAGTCATCAGTAGTCCATATGCGTGACGCCCGTAGTTCTTCCGTAGTGACGTCAAGTCAAGTTCCCACATTAAAATTTGCAAGGTAGCATACGTATTTCCCAGAATATACTGCTATGTTTTTAGCAATATATAAATCTCGATCGGGGACAATACTTGGATAAATTTTGCAACATATTTAAGTCCCCTTAAAATGGGGGGAAAAAAACTTTAGTAAATACACAAAAAATACTACCATTTCAACTCCACCTTTTAATAAATATGTTATGTTAATAAATATGTTATGTTAATAAATATGTTATGTCATAAGTGTGTGATGCCACACACTTATGGTTATTCCTCCTGTTTTTTAGAGTGAAAATGCAGACGCAATCATCTTTTCCGCCGTGTGCGATTGAAAAATCAACAGCACACGGGGAACAAAACCCATGGTTTTCGGATACCCGAGACGATTTTTGACACTAAAATTTTTGCAAATAACTCTCCTTGAATTTTTGACAACTTTTTTGCATTTTAGATCCAAGAATATTAGTAGAGACAGGTGGCCCTTTACCCGACACTTTTGCAAGTAAATTCGTACACGACAAACACAATGGGAGCAAAGAAAGAACAATTAACTTTGAAAGATTTCATAGCTTTATTATGCGAATAAATAGAAAATTAGCATTAAATGCTTATGATACGAAAAACTAATCAAAAAGGTATTTTAAATTGCATAAATCAATCAATTCTGGAAAAAAAAGGATAAAATAAAACATTCCTTTGTTTAGCAGAACATTTTTACAAGAGAAAAAAAAAAACTGCACTTCGCAAATCTGTCAAAGTAACATTAACAATTAAGCTCTCTACCCACAGCGAGGAGCGTGGGAAAATAGGTCACGACTGTGCGCACACACCCAGAAGCTTCTCATCGCAACTGCTGCTAGACGTTTTCTTTGGCTGGTTGCCAAAGACACATGGAGAGACTTTCTCTTGCCCTAGACAGAACATACTGCGCGCGAAGAACAAACTCCCAGGTAGGTAACATAAAAACAGGCAATAACAGCGGCCACACATCCAGGTAGCTTAGTTATGCGCTCTGCCGGAAAAAACAAACATTCAGGATTTCTTTGATCCACAATTACTTCCTTCGATCTGATTACTATTTGCTCAGAGCAGTTTTTTTTTGTTTTTTTTTTCTGATACCCCGCTCGCCCCTTACTTTGGTGAAACAAATATGCAATAGCAATTAACTATTTAAATTAAATTTCAGCAAAAAAAAAAATTCACGGAAACACGCGACCGCTGCAAACATGGAAATTCCAACGAGTAACATTCCTTGTATTGCTGCGAATTTTTATTTTTTTTCACACCAGTGGAACTGGAAGCCACTAAAGCACGCTTCATAACTACAGCAATTCACGTCACACCACAACTAATCAACTTAACAACAAGAACAGAAAACGTGGAATCTACTCTAGTCTACCTCCATCCTCCGACAACTTAAGTTAGTTCAGGACGCGGTTAAGGTTTTCCCGAAGTTAACAGACGTCGTGCATTACGAACGCCTTTCCACGGCAAGCCAGGTACAAAGTCACGTGATCATACAGAACGATCTCCGCTGCAACATTTCCACTTGCTTGTCGGCCAGCCAAACATGCTTGCTGTGTAACGGCTTCGTGACCTTACCGCAAAAATACACTACATTTGACTATGCTTGACTTTTTTTTATCAAATAATTAAAAAAAAAAATCCGGAAATATCAGAGATTATTGGAAAAATCCGTAGTTTTCACACCTTCTCCGTAGTCTGAACATTATATCCATAGAAACTACGGACAATCCGTAGTACTTGGCATCTCTGCTGACCTGAGCAACGAGTACTTAAAGCAATACTGAAATTTAGATATACATTTTTTTTCTGCATTTCATTGTATTGTCATTCTAAGCATTACACAGCTCAACATTATGTTCACTAATTATTCATATTTTTTTTGACAAGGTTTCATATCTTAGGACTAGATTGAAAGTAAATCAGTTTGCTGATGTGAAAGTTAAATTTAATTACTTTGTTATTTGGTTGTCTGGTTATTTCAATTATTTTATCATTTGCAAAAGGAAAAATATTTCATTTTTTGTTTCATTTCGTTATCAGCTATCAACCATAAAATTATGAAATTACTAATTATTAATATTAGTGCCTTTTCCCAAAACTATGCCTCTACTTAGTTTTTGCTTTCCAGCTCCTCAAGTGCGTGATCATTCATTCCAGACATTGATCAAAAGAGAAAAAAAAAAAAATTACTGAAGAATAAAATGAATGGAAGGATAAAATGGAACAAATGGAATGAATGGGAAGAACTCCTTCAAACTTTTCTCGGCTTTTCTTTACTGAAGTAATTTCAGAGATGTAATTAATTTAAGATGCTGAATTTCAGGGATGATAAATAGGAGAATTTGCGCAGGATTCCCCATTCATCATTCCCGAAGGGAATGTGAGAGTCTGTCGCGCTAATTTTCTAGTCATCTAGGAGAAGTGGCCAGTTCCTCCCAAACTCAGGAAAATCAGTGACAGAACACAGCACTCATCCGAAGAAAAAAAGAGACTATGTAAATTGAGTCGAAACTCCATTCATGCCACCCAAAGATGCACACTCAACTCAAGAAACCAGTCACAAACACACATATAAAGAAAAATGCAAACAACTTTGGATTCTTAGTGATCTAGCTTTTGGAAGAGCTATCTGCTTCACAAGACCGAGTGAAACAACATGGAACTACCATGAAAAAAAAGAAAAACAAAATGTATTGAATTTTCAAACATGAGAAAATGGTGAAAATAAATTATTTTAGGTGCCGATTCAAACATACTATGCTACGAAACCTTTCTCAGAATACAACAACAAATAAACAAACCATGAAATTACCACTCTACACTTCAATATGTACAAGATAATCACATAAAAAAAAATGTGCACAAAGAATATATTCACCTACTAATCGATCATCAGTCTATGGAACTATGCATTATATTCAAAACACTATCACTTAAACTGTATCTATAAATACATGTTATGAGACTAAGTTCAGCAAGAGCTGCTTAATTACTTTTAAAAGTGTTATGTGCTCTCCTATTGCAACTCTCTCAATTCTTGCAACTCATTCACTTCAATTTCATTTACTACTGCAAGACTTGTACTATGAATGCATAAAACCTAACTACCTATCTCAAATGAAGCAAACTAAACATACTCAGAATCACTATCAATTTCCTGCATACTCATATCTAAAAAGGGGTACTTCAGAATGAAAGAAAAAAATTCTGTCAATCAAATTTTTCAAAAAAAAAAAATTGCTTTATGTTGCACCCTTTTCACTTTCCAGGGCAAAAATTGTTGGAACTTTAATCCTTTCAAGGGTGGTGGTACACTTTTGAATCGACCATTTTTAGAATTTATTTCCTGAACTGTATACTTAGTCTGTTTTTACCTTTTCTAGTGACATGCAGATGGCACCACTTGTCCAATCGTTATTAGAAGTCCGTTGTTGATGCTTCCAAAAGTGCTAAGTCGTTGTTACGCATTAGTCCTCATTGTTTGATGACAATTAGGTATGTAATCATTTTTATTTTCCTAATAACATGTGTCTTATATTATAATATATTATCAATATATTCAGCATCATTTAAAATAAATTAATGTAAAAGTATTCCTGATATTTCTGTACGAAAGAAGGTGGTTTCTAACGAAAAAAATGTGCACAAAGAATATATTCACCTATAATGTGCACAAGAATATATTCACATTCCAAAAGGGCGGTGGTTTCTAACGAAACCACCGCCCCTTTTGGAATGTGAACCGGGATGTAAAATCAGTTGCAAACTGCCCTTCTGTTTAGTCTAATGATACTATTGTGTAAAAATATAACATCATGGTTCATTTTAGACTTAATATATTTAATGAAATACCTTTACGTTATTTGTCACTTTCAGATCAAAATAGCACATATATATATTTTCAAGAGCAATATGCCATTATGTCTTAAACGAAAAGTGTTTGATCCTTCCAGTGCTTACGTATGGTGCAGAGACGTGGACCTTTACTAAAAGAGACATACAGGCTGCAGACAACTCAAAGTAGCATGGAGAGATGCATGCTTGGTGTAACCAGGAGAGATAAGAAGAGGAACTCTTGGATCAGAAAAATGACAAGAGTGGAGGACATCATGATCAGAGTTAAATCCCTGAAATGGCAATGGGCTGGACATACTGCCAGAAGGACAGACCATCGAGATGGACAGCCGAAATTTTTGATTGGATTCCAAGGGACAGGAAATGACCCAGAAGAAGACCACATGGGAGATGGGTGGATGAAATTTGAAAGTATGCAGGAGTGACATGGAGGAGACTGGCACAAGACAGACCGTTGTGAAGGAAACTTGGGGAGACTTTTGTCCAGCAGTGGATTGATAATGGTTGACAATGATGACGATATATATATACATATATTTTTTTTTCTTTCAATTACTGATATATCATTCTAACTAGCTAAAAACGTCGTAGTTGTGAGCCTAAAATGCAGCATTACAATCTCTTTTATTTTCTTATTTTATTTGCAGTGAGTACAAGGTCCAGTGGATATGTCACGGAAATTTCTTACAAGGGACGAAATTCATGCCCTTCTTGCAAGCATTCCATCAGATGATTCAAATACCTCTGAGTCTGAGCAAAGTGATTGAGATGAAGACTGTTTTCAGATCCCATGGTTTCAGGTAATCATCTTCCATCAGAAGAATCAGATGCCAATGTCAATTCAGCGGATGAAGAAATATCCGATAGCCTATCTACAACCCTTACACCTATTTGGAGCAAAAAGAAACAAGAAATTGTAATTCCAGTTTTCTGAAACAACTGGCCCTTCAGAAGAAATAAAATTACTTGGTGATAAGTCACCTCTCACCATTTTTCTTCAGCTATTTTCACTTAGTATGATGGCTGACATAGTATTCCAAACTAACCTTTATGCAGCACAGGAGGGTAAAAGATACAATCCCATCACGATGTGTGAACTGCAAAGATTTTTAGCAGTGAACTTATTGATGGGCATAAAAAAATTCCCAGTTATAGAGATTATTGGTCAACACTACCCGAACTGCACGATTCTTTCATTGGAAAGCAAATTGAGTGTGAAGCGATTCAGCTGGATCTTGAGCCATTTGCACCTGAATGATAATAATGCATGTCCAAAGAGAGGAGATGACAATTTTGATGAGCTTTATAAAATAAGGCCATTACTAAAGCATTTATCTGATAGGTTTTTGTGCACTTTCCATCCACAAAGAAAACAAGCAGTAGACTAATCTATGATCAAATTCAAAGGCAGAAGCACCCTAAAACAGTACAAGCCAAAAAAGCCTATAAAACGGGGGTATAAAGTGTGGATGAGATGTGATGAAAGTGGATTTGCTTGCCAGTTTGAAATCTATACTGGCAAAGTAGGAAAAACTGTAGAAAAAAACTTAGGAGAATGGGTTGTAAAGTCCCTTTGTGTACCACTATTTGGCAAAAAACATGATTTTTGTAGACAATTATTTTACAAGCTACAATTTATTTTCTTTTTTGAAAAAACATGATTTGTTTGCCTGTGGAACTGTAAATCCAACACGAATAAACTTGCCTAAACTGAAAGAGGATAAACATCTGCAGCGGGGAGAATTTGACTGGTCTGTAAGCAGTGATGGTATAACCTGTCTGAAATGGAAAGATAAACCTTGTGTAAATATATTGTCGTGTTTGGAAGAGTCAATAAATGTACCTGATTGTAGATCGAAAAGAAAAATGGCGAAGTAAAACAAGTTACCTGTCCTAAAGCAGTTATAGACTATAACAAGAACATGGGATTTGTTGACCATTTTGATCACCTAAAAAGTTTATACGAAATAGACAGAAAAAGTAGGAAATGGTGGCACAGAATTTTTTATTTTATTTTTATTTTTTAGATGTCTGTGTTGTAAATGCCTTTAATATTTACCAAATGCTGCCTGAGACTGATAAATGCTCAATAAAGGGTTTCCGTCCGGCAATCATTGGTGGTCTGACCACAATGGGTACTGAGAAACAAAAGAGGAATCAGGAACAAGCTCTCCTGTGGTTCCTATAAAAAAATCTAAACCATGTGTTTCAGAAGAAATTTGCCTACAGAACTCTGACCACTTGCCTATCAGATCTTCATCTCGAAGATGTGCTCATTGTAGCACTAAAGCAAAACCTCATCGCACTCGTTGGATGTGCGAAATGTGTAAAGTTCCATTGTGCCTGCAAACAGGATGCTTTCACAGCTATCATACGAAATGATTGGACATTGCATCTGATTTTGTTTCTTTTATATTTTCCTAAAAACTTTAGAAAAATGAATGTGTGTTTCTACATTGGATGTAAGACATAATTCGTCATTTCTTCACTAAAAGTAGTTGTTTTTTTCAATTTTTCACTAAAAGTAGGTGCCTAATAGTATGCTTTGATAATGGAACATTTTGATTTCTGTATAGCACCAGAATTGTCATTTTTTATTATTTTGTTTACAAGAAATGCTGATAAAAATTTCTGCTATATGAATTTTTTGTATAGTTTCATAAAGTCAAAGAAAAATGTTATAACCATAAAATTATGATCAATATACCTGGATCATATGTAAACTGTCAGTATACTATAAAAAGAATAAAATGTATATCAAAAGGTATTGTGCTATTTAAAATATGAAAAAAGGTAAAAACGACCTTCAAATTTCATGATCTGTTAATTGTTGTAGTGGGGTGGTGGTTTCAATATGTGACCACCTAATTATGCAAATTAGGGTGACACTAAATTTTTTTTTAGGTAAATTTTGTTTATATGGTACTAAAGCAATCTACAACTCATTTATTTAATAATAATATCGATTATTTCTGGTACTGCCCCTCAAAGGGTAATGCTGTTTCATTTCCCTTGGCACATGGCTCAAGGTTTGTCTTCTGCATTTCTTTTGCAGGTTGAACATGGAATTTTCAAGAAACAACATGAATAAGAAACATACAAATTAAATGAATCCACCTGTTTTTCCATTCTACACATTCATTACATACATACATATCACTAAGCTGTTCTCTGAGATTCAGAGGTTAGCTCCAAAAAGAAATACAAACTACCAGATATTTTTACTTATTGCTGTTATATCAAACTTCGCCATTTACAGCGATCTTGACATACAACTCGTGTTTCACTGATATCCATTACACGCCGTACACAAGATCTTTTATACTTCATACTCATAATCTTTTTCTCATGCAGACACTCCTGAATATGATCCACCCATGTCTTCCTTGGCCTTCCTCTGCCTTTCCTTCCTGACACTTGGGCTGAAAATATTTTCTTAGTAAGCATTTCATCACTCATTCTTTCAACATGGCCAAACCACCGAATCATATTGGTCTCCACCTTGCTAACAACATTTTGCTTTACATCACACAACTGCAATACATCTTCATTCCTCACACAATCAGATCGTGTCTTGCCACAAACCCCACGTAAGTAACTCATTTCTCCAGCACACAAACGACTCCTATGTTTCTTCTGCAGTACCCAGATTTCACTGCCATACATCAGAGTAGGAACAATTACTGTTTCATACACAGCCATGCGGGACTCTCTAGAGAACCCATCATTCCTGTGAAAACCTCCCAGAGCAGCTATGACTTTCAAAAAAGAATTCACTCGCCTACTGATTTCACCATCCAACTTGTTCTCTCTGTCAAACATGCTTCCTAAATACACAAACTCACTCACCTGGTCAATCACAGTGCCATTTATACTTACATTACATATTCAGTGCTACCCATTCCTCTCTCAAACACAATAACTTTGGTTTTTCCCTTATTTATACTCAGTTTGAATTTCATGCAAACTTTGTGCATCCGAGTCAACATACTCTGCAACTCACTTTTGCTCTCTGCCAACAGGACAGTGTCATCAGCATACAGCAATCTGCACACACGGATATCACCAAGACATAAACCACTATTATCTATTTTGGCCTCACGCATGCATGCGTCCATAAATATATTAAACAGCCATGGTGACATTGCACAACCTTGTCGCACCAATGGAAAACGATTTTGATAAAACACCATTCACTCGTACACAAGCTCTACTACCAGCATACATGGCTTTTAAAAACCATATTTATTCAATACCTTCCACAAAAGCGTCCTATTCACTCGGTCGTAAGCTTTCTCTAAATCTATGAAGGCAGTAAAAACTTTCTTCTCAACAGCCAGATACTTTTCAATCATCATGCGTAATGCAAAAATCTGGTTAGTGCAGCATTTACCAGGCATAAAACCACTCTGAACATCCCACACTTTCTCTGATGTAAGACCCCGTACTTTTTCAATAACAACCTTACCAAACACTTTCCCTGGCACACTCAGACTAATACCACGACAGTTCTTGCATTTAGTCTGATCACCTTTTCCCTTATACAAGGGAACAATGATAGCATCCTTCCAATCCCTAGGGACCATTCCTAACTCCCAGCACAACTGGCAAATTTCAGTTAACCAGTCAATTACAGAGTCACCACCATACTTCAACATCTCTGCAGTTATGCCATCAACTCCTGGAGCCTTACCATTCTGAAGAGATTTTAGAGCTTTACACACTTCTCTTGAGATCCCTCCTGTGCTTTCATCCCTCATTGTGACATCATCTGCATCTGTTTCAGAATCATTTTTGCTCTCCTGATCTAATAACTCACAGAAGTATTTGCCCCATCTGTCACTTAACTCATTGGGCTCTCATATCATTTCCCCAATCTCATTCTTCACACAACTTACAACTTTGTTTCCCCTATTTTTTCTGAGTCTCATGTACTTCCAGAAGGACTTTCTATCTTTCCAAAAAGCCAGTTCATGCCTTTCCACTTTCACTTACCTATCTTTTGCCTTACTGTGGCGAACCAGCTTAGCAGCTTCACGCTTCTTACAGCGATATTCATCCACAGAGACTATCTTGCAACATCCCCAAATAGGCTTCCTTCTTTCTCTTTACTGCCTCTTCAATCTCACTATTCCACCAAGCATCCCCTCTATTGTTACCCACTATTGTGGTGCCACAGACCTCTTTAGCAGCAGTGACAACACAGTTCTTAAAACATTCCCAACTTCTTTTCTACATCCCTCTCACAAGATTTCAGATCCTTCAGTCGTTCTCTGAGTAAGTCAGAATACCGCTGATGATCTTCAAGAAGCCCATCAACCTTTAATTCTTTCTATACTGGGTCTCTTCCTATTCCTTTTACCAACATTAAGTTTTACTCGTGACACTACCAAGTAATGATCAGAACCAACATCCGCACCTCTCATCACATGGGTGTCAACAACTAAGTGTTTCAAACGCTGATCGTAAACAACAAAATCTATCACACTCTTTTGACCAAGAGTATGATTTTCCCAAGTATATGTGTGTATATACTTGTATTTGAAAAATGTATTAGATACACACAAATCATTTGCAATGCAGCGTTCAATTAATCTTTCACCATTATCATTCACACAAGGATCAATTAACTTGCCCAGAACATTGTCAGAAATTGCATTCTGCACACCTACTCTAGCATTGAAATCCCCTACTATTATAACTTTTTCTTTAGCACCAAACTGGCTCAAAACAGCTTTTAGCTCATTCCAGAAATCTTCTTTCTTATCAGAAGGTTCCGAGTCACAAGGAGCATACACTACAACAATTACAATTCTCTGAAGTTTCACTTTGAAACGAATCCAGAGAATTCTCTCACTTATGCAACTATAGTGAATCAAGTTGTTCATCTTTTCACTTAAAATCACACCTACACCAGCCTGTCCTCTCATATTATCCAATACTCCAGACCACACACTCACCGTGCCATTCACTTCTTCTACCCCAATTTCCTTCTTTTTGGTTTCACTTACACACAGCACATCCAGTCTATACTTATTCATCTCCTCAATCACCTCACTCATCTTGCCATTTATACCTCTAGTATTCCATACACCAATCTTACATTCACTCAGCCGAGATCGCTTTCTCATACGCCGTTTAGAAAGTCCAGGTCGATTCCGTGGTGGACCGTCCTTCTCAAGTGTGGTAGGTCCACCATATCCCACACTTGAGTCATTCTTAAAATTTCTTTTTGTCTTTTTAATCAGGTAAGTACATCAGTGTGGGGGATTAGCCCACAGCTGAGGGTTCCAGTTGGTCATTCAACCTAAGGATTCTGGAACATAACCCAGCGAGTTGGGGTCTTTTCGCCAATGTCACACAGAACTAGCTTGCACCTCTCCAAGATTCACAGAGGCCCTAGTTGCTGTTGTGTGTGCCATTGTTACCACGGAGCGCCCCGAGGAGGCAAACCCATCGCTCACTACGACCGCCCGCACACATTCATTACTCTGATTCAAATTCTGAATTTCATCAAGACTTTCCACAATGGTATTTTAAATGATGGGAATTTCTGTATCCACCAAAATTACTGCCATTTGCTTATCCTCCAAAAAAATACATTTGCTGAGTGAATTTCTCATCCCCTACTATCATCTCACAAAATTCATCACACTGCATACCTGAAATTTCATCACAATTGAGTTCATGAACTTTCTCATTTACACAAAATTCTTCAAAATTATCCACAATAACTGCAGGTGATCCCACTACTGAAATAAATTCCTCACTCATACACTCAGCCAAATCACTACTTTTGTCCCTTTCTATTTGACTCTGTGAATCTCCCGAAATCATGTTGGCGACAGCATCAAAATCCTTACACACGGCAGAATCTGCAACTTCTACTTCCATCAGCTCTGACACAACCCAATTGTTTACTCGTGCCTCAGAAATAGGAATTCCCTTCTCTATGTCATAGGCTACCTTAAAATTATTTCCCACTCCTTAAGTCCCTCTATTTCTATCCCTTTCTAGTTTTTCCTCTCTTTCTATCCACCATTGTTCCTCTAACCTATCCTGTTCCTGACTGAGAAAATCTGTATCTGAATATCTAAGATAGCTGTTCTCAGAGTGTCTGAAATTTTCTCTTAACCTGTCTTTTTGACAAGGGTTATGGCTAATCTCTTTACACTCATTTGCAAAGTGCCCTCTTCCATGACAGTGGAAACAAGTAACTGTGTCCCTACAGTTTCTCCTACACCTATCTCGAGGAGCATTTTTCCTCGGTCACAGAAATGCCATCTGAGCTACCTGAAAATGCCAGGACTTGATTTACCAATTCTGTGCTCCTATAGAGTGCATTAGCATAGGAAACTGGGTCTAGTTCTCTTTGGAACAACATGGTTATTTTTCCAACACCCACAGATTCAAATAATAATAATTATTATCTTACACTTACTTAACTACTCAAATTACTACTGTACGAGAATTTATGAACTCCAGTTATCCCTAGAAAATTATGCAAATCAACTATATGCCCCAAATTATTCACACTAGACAAAAATACACTAAATCCTAATTTTTAAACCAAAATTCCTACAATCACTTTTCACTGAAGTCTTAGAACCATAGCACTTAATATGTGAGTATCAAACACTTAAATATGACATGAAAAATATACTAGGAAAAGGAAAAATATTCACACTTGGAATCATAGGTTCGACTGTGCCTGATATACTGCAATGTTCATGTACCAAAAATTATGAACTCTGTCAGCACAAAATCAAATAATTGTATTCATATATTCAATACACTCATTCACACTTACTCCGTACTCAAGACAGCTTAGAACTACTATTTCTAAATTTGCCCTACTGTTCTATATCGAGAAATTTAGCATTGAACTTTTTGAAGCTCATCATTAAAGTATATACAATTTTTTTCTCAGCAGCTGATTAATCTCAATCTAGTCTTACAATTTTTTTTTTCTTTTAACATTAAGTGTGCAGTGAAGGCTGAATACTATCACCAGTCATGTGCCCTGAAGTAACGGCACCGATGATATAACTAGTAAATGGGTATGGTAGGCATCACTTGAGAATATACATTTTTGATATACAGTGTCGGCAAAAGTATATATTTGTGAAGCATCTGAAAATGCACATTTATATTATACACTGTGTAGCAAGTGTTATTGTGGAACAATAATAGCAAGTAGTTCACAATAAATGGTGTAATTTGGTTTTCAGATATTTGGACAATGCATAAGTGCAATCGAGGTTGTCATCCATGTGACACTTGAAATCATATAGCACAATAAGAAAAAAAAAACTTCTGTGATTATTTTTGGCTGTGTAATCATGTACGTGGTTGTGTTAAAAAATATTACGCAATAATTTAATACGTTCTTTTCCAAGTTCAGATCCACACTCAGTCAGGCAGAGGTGGTCACATGCACTAGTTGATAGCTAATAACTACTTTCAAAGTTAAACCTAAATTCACTGTGCGCACACGTGTTAAGTTTTTGAAAAGCAGCTTTGTCTGTATTTATTGTACTTGAACCTTTCTACCCTATTGGGCTACCTAATTTTTTTTTTTATGCAATATGAAAACTAAAACTTTACTCTAATTGTTACACTCGATTTCTATGTAAAATGAATCTCCAAAAATCTAGAGTCCAAAGCAGATTTTCTTTCTTTGACATAGTAAAGGAATTTCACGTCATTAACAGTTCTTTTGACATTTTCAGAACAGCTTTACAGTTTAGATACACTAATTAATAAAAAATATTTTTTTCCAGCTACTTAATAAAACATTTGTTTTCCAGCTACTTGGCTGTGCAACTCAATGAATTTATATATATATATATATATACTGAAGAGCAATGCTGAAAATTAAGGAAAAACTTTAGAATTTAAAACGAAAGTTGCAAAATTAACCTGAAGATCGAAACGCGCAACACAGCAGTTACGAAAATTCAGAATTCACATTCTATTAAGAAGAGACCTAAGCGAAAAAAAAATTATATATTTTTGACTCATACCAAGTACAACATAGAAAGGGTTATATGTCTACCGGTGTGAGTAAAAGGAGAAAAGATAAAAAGATAAAATAAAACAACTGAAATGTAGAAAGTGTCGAGAATACTGAGCCTTGGCTTTTTCAAGGACCAGCAAAAACTCTGCATTTTCTCACTTCCACAAAGACCTAGTTGGAAATGGGTTTCTGCAAAGCCATGGATGCAAGTTATAAGCCCACCAAAAATTGTTTTAAAATTTATATATATGTCATGACCTCCGCAGAGTTGTATGACCTAGCGCTAGTTAACAATTTAGCTTACATCCATAACTTCCATGGCCCGACCCATGCTCTTCATCTTTTACTATTAAACAGAGAGAAGAAGATTAAAGAGAACTCAAGTTGTGAGAGTGACATAATAATTAGAAATAATTTTCAGCTATAACGAAACGCCAAGTTCGCCTGAGGGAGAATATAAACCTGAAAAGTAATACAAAAGAATTCCAAATTTTTACATTGCAATTAAAAAGGAAATATTAATTTTTTAAAACTCAGATTTTTAATTGTTTATGTCATATAACGTTCACAAAGCTTTTCTTTAGTTAATTATTGTCTTTAATTTATTCTTGTTTTTGTGTTGTCAGAAGTTGTGGAGTAGGGGGTTTTAGAATCAAGTTTTCTTTCAAAAATCTGAGTTTTAAAAAATTAATATTTCCTTTTTAATTGCAATGTAAAAATTTGGAATTCTTTTGTATTACTTTTCAGGTTTATATTCTCCCTCAGGCGAACTTGGCGTTTCGTTATAGCTGAAAATTATTTCTAATTATTATGTCACTCTCACAACTTGAGTTCTCTTTAATCTTCTCTTTGTTTAATAGTAAAAGATGAAGAGCATGGGTCGGGCCATGGAAGTTATGGATGTAAGCTAAATTGTTAACTAGCGCTAGGTCATACAACTCTGCGGAGGTCATGACATATATATAAATTTTAAAACAATTTTTGGTGGGCTTATAACTTGCATCCATGGCTTTGCAGAAACCCATTTCCAACTAGGTCTTTGTGGAAGTGAGAAAATGCAGAGTTTTTGCTGGTCCTTGAAAAAGCCACGGCTCAGTATTCTCGACACTTTCTACATTCAGTTGTTTTATTTTATTTTTTATCTTTTCTCCTTTTACTCACACCGGTAGACATATAACCCTTTCTATGTTGTACTTGGTATGAGTCAAAAATATATAATTTTTTTTTTTTTGCTTAGGTCTCTTCTTAATAGAATAGAATATATATATATATATATAATGACAGGTTTAATTAAAGAGCAGGTGGTTAAAAAAAATATCAAATGTACATTGCTCTCGGAGATCATAATCGCCGCTTGCTAAGGCGACAGTACAATGAAATGCTAAATCTTTCTAGGAGTTGAATACCTCAAAATTTTTGTACTACTCTTTATAGAGAGAATCTCTACTTATAAGACCCTATATTTTAGTCTGGTCCAAATTCCTTATTTGTAATCTAAAGTAATACTGAATAAAATGGAACGAATGGGAAGAACTCCTTCAAACTTATCTCTGCTTTTCTTTACTGAATTAATTTCAGAGATATATATGCATATACATACCTGCCAACTTTGTATGTAAATGCCCCATATATGCATATACATACCTGCCAATTTTTATGGAGGCTTGAATCTAAACTAAAGGGAAGGATGTTCTACCTTTTGACCCCTAAAACCAATAGGATCGTATCCCCCGCCGTCACGGAACAAACTAAAATGTTTAAAAAAATGAACCATTTTCATGCTAGGAGAAACGGACGATGAGACAGTCAAATGAAAAAAATGAGTGACTGGTGGATACTAATTGGTAAATTATGCTCAACTAAAAACAAAGTGAATAAACACTTTGCACGAATTGCATCCAGTTCATTATTTATATATATATATATATATATATATATATATATATCATCATCATCATTGTTAACCATTATCAATCCACTGCTGGACGAAGGTCTCCCCAAGTTTCCTCCACAACGGTCTGTCTTGTGCCAGTCTCCTCCATGTCACCCCTGCATACTTTCGAATTTCATCCACCCATCTCCCATGTGGTCTTCTTCTGGGTCTTTTCCTGTCCCTTGGAATCCAATCTAAAATTTCGGCTGTCCATCGATGATCTGTCCTTCTGGCAGTATGTCCAGCCCATTGCCATTTCAGGGATTTAACTCTGATCATGATGTCTTATACTCTTGTCATTTTTCGGATCCACGAGTTCCTCTTCTTATCTCTCCTGGTTACACGAAGCATGCACCTCTCCATGCTTCTTTGAGTTGTCTGCAGTATTTGTAAATCTCTTTTAGTTAAGGTCCACGTCTCTGCACCATACGTAAGCACTGGAAGGATGCATTGATCAAACACTTTTCTTTTAAGACATAATGGCATATTGCTCTTGAAAATTATGCTGTTTCTTCCAAAAGCTCTCCAGGCAAGTTTTGTATGCCGATTAATTTCTTCACCAATGTGACCCTCACTTGATATCTGCTGTCCAAGATAAACGTACGTATCTGTTATCTCCAGCTTTTCTCCATCAATCATTAAATCTTCATTTCTTGTAAAAGCATTGAACATCACTTTTGTCTTCTGAAAGTTCATTTTTAATCCCACTTCTTTACTCTTGTCAGCAAGTTCCTGGATCATACTCTGCAGCTCTGATGGGGTAGGTGCAAAAATGACTACGTCATCAGCAAAACGAAGGTGGGTTAGATAATCTCCATTAATCTTTATCCCTTTGTTTTCCCAGCTCAGCGACTGAAAAACACCCTCTAATGTGGCATTAAAGAGCTTCGGAGATATGGTGTCACCTTGTCTCACTCCCTTTCCAATTTTTATGTGTGTTGTATTTTCAAACAGCCGAATCTTTGCACTTGCATTTTCATAGATGTTATTAATAATATTAATGTATGCATCTTCAATACCGCAGGTTTTCAGAGCCATTGTAACTGCTGATGGTTTCACCGAATCAAAGGCTTTTTCATAATCAATAAAAGCCATGCACAATGGAAGTTCATATTCCCTCGCTCTTTCAATTAGTTCTCTCAGTATGTAAATATGATCTATTGTGCTGTAGCCACTCCTGAATCCAGCTTGTTCTCTCGGTTGAGCCATGTCCAGTGTTACCTTCAAGCGGTGTGAAAGAACTTTAGTGAAGATTTTATAAACTACTGATAGGAGGCTGATAGGTCTGTAGTTTCCAAGATTCTCAATGACACCTTTCTTATGTAGCAGGATCATTGTAGCGGTGTTCCAATCCTCAGGAATCTTTCCTTCAGTAAGGCATCGAGTGAAAATTTGGGCGAGTACTGTTTCAATTTCTCCACTTGCTTCTTGTATGATGTCTACAGTAATTCCATCTTCTCCTGGAGCTTTTCCCCGCTTCATGTTCTTGATTGCATGTGCAACTTCTGCTGGAAGGACTGGAGGAACTCTGGTACTGGTATCTTTCATGATGTCTGGAGTGCATGTATCATCCCTTTCATATAATTTGGAGTAGAAATCTTTCACTCTTGTCAAAATTTCGCCTCTATTTCTTGTTACAGAACCATCTTCTTTTCTCAGTGCCATAATCTGTTTTCTTCCCTTACTGAGATGTCCCTTTGCTATCTTTAGGCTTTGGTTGTTTTCAATTGCTTTCCTCACTAGTTCACAGTTGAATTTTCTTACGTCTTCAGTGATACTTTTTCTTACTGTCTTGCATAGCTCTATATATTCCACTTTGGAAGTCACATCTTCTTTAGTTGTCCTCATCTCTCTTCTTTTTTGCATCAACATTTTCGTTTTTCCTGATAATTTGTTTACATGCAACTTGTTCTTAGACCCAGCTAATTTTGTTGCTGTTTCCATAAGAGATTTGGTTACTTTTCTGTTAACTTCAGAGATGTCCACTTCTTCCGATGTTAGGTCTTCTAAAGCAGAGAACCTGTTCTTCAGTTCCAACTTGAAGGTATTATGGTGTTTTTTAAGGTTGGTTATGTCAATAGATTTTGTTTGTCTTATGAGCTTGCCACGTTCAAGTTTGGTGTTGAGGTGCATCTTACATCTCACCAATCTATGGTCACTACCTGTGTTGAACTTGTTTAGCACACTGCAGTCTTCTATGACGAATTTTTTGTTACACATAATAAAATCAATTTATATATGGGATGTAAGGTCAGGTGATGCGTAACATCACAGCCTCTCCTTGACAAATGTCAACCCCGCCTTCTCGTGGTACATCCTGTTCCCACTAAAGGGGCTCTGACGACCGCCAATAGCGGTATAACTATACCATCGGGATTAGAGGAAATTCTATCCCACACTCACCAACCCTCTTGGCCAGCGTGGTGAGTTATGGCCAAACCCCTCCAAAATGATTCCACAACTTAAATCTTGGCCCTCAGTCTCCGGCAGCTGGAATGTACCTGGCCAAGGCAGCGGCCAGTGCGACATGAAGGCAGAGGGTGCTAAGAATCCCCGGAGGACCGGACTAGGCTGCCATCTGATGCTGACCTTGGCTACGTACAACGGACGCTCCCTATCTTCTGATTCAAGGCTTCTTGAATTTGAAGAGGAACTACAAAGGATCAAGTGGGACATCGTGGGGCTAAGTGAGGTAAAGAGAAAAGGAGAAGATCTCATCAAACTGAAAAGTGGACATCTCTTCTACTATCGTGGGACAGATACTGGCAGAACTAGTGGTGTTGGATTTATAATAAACAAGAAACTGAAGGATAAAGTTGTAGAAGTTGAAAGTTCTTCTGACAGAGCTGCAAGACTTGTTATCCAACTCTCCAAAAAGATACCAGGCTCAGATTATGCAAACTTATGCACCCACCACAAGTCATCCTGAAGAAGAAATTGAAGAATTTTATGAGGAAATTTGTCATCTAAATAATAAAGGTAAGCAGCACTTGAAAATAATTATGGGAGATTTCAATGCAAAAATAGGGCAACGGCAACAGAATGAAACTTCAGTAGGTAAATTCGGTCACGGCAACAGAAACCAGCGTGGAAATACTCTCGTTGAGTTTGCAGAGGCAGAAGGGTTTTTCATCTTGAACTCCTTCTTCAAGAAAAAGCCACACAGGAAATGGACATGGAGACATCCAAATGGGACGACAAGTGAAATTGATTTTATTATGTGTAACAAAAAATTCGTCATAGAAGACTGCAGTGTGCTAAACAAGTTCAACACAGGTAGTGACCATAGATTGGCGAGATGTAAGATGCACCTCAACCCTAAACTCGAATTTGGCAAGCTCACAAGACAAACAAATGTATTAACATAACCAACCTTAAAAAACACCATAATACCTTCAAGTTGGAACTGCAGAACAGATTCTCTGCTTTAGAAGGCCTAACATCGGAAGAAGTGGATATTTCTGTGAAGTTAACAGAAAAGTAACCAAAGCTCTTATGGAAACAGCAACAAAATTAGCTGGGTCTAATAACAAATTGCATGTGAACAAATTATCAGGAAAAACCAAAATGTTGATGCAAAAAAGAAGAGAGATGAGGACAACTAAAGAAGATGTGACTTCCAAAGTGGAATATATAGAGCTATGCAAGACAGTACGAAAAAGTATCACTGAAGACGTAAGGAAATTCAACTGTGAACTCTTAAGGAAAGCAACTGAAAACAGCCAAAGCCTAAAGATAGCAAAGGGACATCTCAGTAAGGGAAGAAAACAGATTATGGCACTGAGAAAAGAAGATGGTTCTGTAACAAGAAATAGAGGTGAAATTTTGACAAGAGTGAAAGATTTCTACTCCAAATTATATGAAAGGGATGATACATGTACTCCAGACATCATGAAAGGTACCAGTACCAAAGTTCTTCCAGTCCTCCCAGCAGAAGTTGCACATGCAATCAAGAACATGAAGCAGGGAAAAGCTCCAGGAGAAGATGGAATTACTGTAGACATCATACAAGAAGCAAGTGGAGAAATCGAAACAGCACTCGCCCAAATTTTCACTCGATGCCTTAATGAAGGTAAGATTCCTGAGGATTGGAACAACGCTACAATGATCTTGCTACATAAAAAAGGTGACATTGAGGATCTCAGGAACTACAGACCTATCCAGCCTCCTATCAGTGGTTTATAAAATCTTCACTTAAGTTCTTTCACACCGCTTGAAGGTGACACTGGACATGGCTCAACCAAGAGAACAAGCTGGATTCAGGAGTGGCTACAGCACAATAGATCATATCCACGTACTGAGAGAACTAATTGAAAGAGCAAGGGAATATGAACTTTCCATTGTGCATGGCTTTTATCGATTATGAAAAAGCCTTTGATTCAGTGAAACCATCAGCAGTTACAATGACTCTGAAATCCTGCGGTATTGAAGATGCATACATTAATATTATTAATAACATCTATGAAAATGCAAGTGCAAAGATTCGGCTGTTTGAAAATACAACACACAAAAATTGGAAAAGGAGTGAGACGAGGTGACACCATATCTCCGAAGCTCTTTAATGCCACATTGGAAAATGTCTTTCAATCACTGAACTGGGAAAATAAAGGGATAAAGATTAATGGAGATTATGTAACCCACCTTCGTTTTGCTGATGACAGTCATTTGTGCAATTACCCCATCAGAGCTGCAGAGTATGATCCAGGAACTTGCTGAAAAGAGTAAAGAAGTGGGATTAAAAATGAACTTTCAGAAGACAAAAGTTATGTTCAATGCTTTCACAAGAAATGATGATTTATCGATTGATGGAGAAAAGCTGGAGATAACAGACACGTACGTTTATCTTGGACAGCAGATATCAAGTGAGGGTCACATTGTTGAAGAAATTAATCGGCGTATAAAACTTGCCTGGAGAGCTTTTGGAAGAAACAGCATAATTTTCAAGAGCAATATGCCATTATGTCTTAAAAGAAAAGTGTTTGATCAGTGCATCTTTCCAGTGCTTACGTATGGTGCAGAGACGTGGACCTTAACTAAAAGAGACATACAAAGGCTGCAGACAACTCAAAGTAGCATGGAGAGATGCATGCTTGGTGTAACCAGGAGAGATAAGAAGAGGAACTCGTGGATCCGAAAAATGACAAGAGTGGAAGACATCATGATCAGAGTTAAATCCCTGAAATGGCAATGGGCTGGACATACTGCCAGAAGGACAGACCATCGATGGACAGCCGAAATTTTAGATTGGATTCCAAGGGACAGGAAAAGACCCAGAAGAAGAACACATGGAAGATGGGTGGATGAAATTCGAAAGTATGCGGGAGTGACATGGAGGAGACTGGCACCACAAGACAGACCGTTGTGGAGGAAACTTGGGGAGACCTTCGTCCAGCAGTGGATTGATAATGGTTGATGATGATGATGATACACTGCCGGACAATTGCTAAGGATGGAAGACAATAGCAACGATAGCAACCGTAAAATGGAAGGCAGGAAAATGTGGAAATTAGCATAAGTGCGGGATACAGTAAGACGTGTTGTGCGTATGCAAATTTTTGATTGCCGAACTTGTTCGTGACGTCATAGCGCTGATAAGAGATATTAAGGATTTGACGCGTGTTGACCGTTGTTGTTCAAACGCAAAGGTGAAAGGGAAAGAATCAATTGACGAACTTGCAATTTTCAGTATGTCTTCCCGACATCACCTAGATGATTTGACGCGTGGCCGTATTATTGGCAAGATTGAAGAAGGGCGAAAAATAACAGATGTTGCCAGGGAGTTCGACGTCAGCCACAGTGTTGTTTCAAGGCTTTGGAAATCATTTCAAACAAATGGAGAGTGTAGCAAACATCACGGGGGAGGTAGTGTTCGCAGTACGACACCAGCAAAAGATCGGTACATAGTGCTATCAACAAAAAGACACCGGCGCAGCACAGCTAGTGAGGTAGCAAATCAGTTTGTGGCTGCTACTGGCAAGTGGATCTCCCAAAAAACTGTCGCCAGACGTTTGCATGAAGGAGGACTATACGCCCGCCGTCCTGTTGTGTGCATCCCATTGTCCAGACGTCACCGTACCGCCCGTTTGCAATGGTGCCATCAACATCGCAATTGGACTGATAACGACTGGTCTGCTGTCCTCTTCTCAGATGAGAGTAGATACAGTCTATCGTCTGATTGTCGACCACAACTGATCTGGCGTGATAGTGGTACTGCATATTGTCCAGCAAACATACAGGAAAGGGACCGATATCCGACATGTAGTGTCATGGTATGGGCTGGCATCATGATCAATGGCCGTATGTCCCTCTATGTGCTTCCAACTGGGACTATGACTGGCCAACGATACATTAATGATGTTCTGCTACCTCATGTTCGCATGTTCCGTGGTGCTGTCGGTTCATTTTCATGGACGACAACGCAACATGTCATCGAACGGTTGCTGTCCAGGAGTGTCTTGAGAGCGAGGATATTCAACGCCTCGTATGGCCAGGACGTTCTCCAGATCTGAATCCCATTGAAAATGTGTGGGATGCTTTGGGGAGGAGTCTTGCTGGTCGCCAATGCCCTCCAATAAACAAGGACACCCTCATCCATGCACTGACAGAGGAATGGGATAAATTACCCCAACAGCTGCTTGATAATGTTGTGCAAAGCATGACACGACGTGCGGAATCTTGCATCGCCCTCCATGGTGGCCATATCCTGTATTGACATCTTACGCCGGAACGCCTGCGGACGGCAATTGCATTTTTTTCACGTTTACGTATTCTGCACAAAATGGCCTGTTTGTCCCTTGAACACGTTCTAAAGCCTTCTGGATTTCAGAGCACAATAAATTGTCTTTCTTGTAATGTCCTGGCATTCTGACATTTTATTTCACTTGGCATGTAACCACAGTTACTTTTTTATGCACTATATAGCCGTTTATGATCCGTCCTAAGCAATTGTCCAGCAGTGTATATATATATAACAAAGGAAGTTAATTTCATATGTTTTCCCCCCACACAGTCAACATCAGATTTATGCTTGGCGCAATATGATTAGTAATATAATTCCTTTCACCACGCGGAACACTGAAATTATATCGACACATAGAGCAAAATGCATATTTTTATTTTTCTGAAGATTTTGCAATACACAGGAAACTCTGCAGAATATGCATCACGGAAAGTTTTATAGTACTCCCCCCCCTTTATATTGCTGCTCATAGTGAATCACTAATACTAAATTTATTGACACTTGAAAAAAATGCAAGTAAAACTGCTATAAGTAAAACAGCAACAGTTTAAAGAGATGCAATTTGCAGAGGAAAAAATAGTACTGCGACATATTAATTTGGTTGAATCAAGCCAAGATATTTTCATGCACGTTATCGAGAGACTAACAAAGCACGTGCTAACTTACTAATGAGCGAGCAAAACAAATCATTGCTGGAGAAGCACTGGCTCGAATGAACATAGGACTTACTTTTTTTTTTTTTTCTTTTAACTTCCTCTTATAGTAGCATTCTTTCGTTACGTCAAACTTATTACCAGAGAAGAAGTTACGAAACCATGCCCCGATGCATTTTTAATTTCACAAAACTGATAGCTTTTGTTTAATTTCGTCATGTTGGGTATATTGATCTGAGCTAAAAAATTACAGATTTTAAATCAGTTTGAATTTTTTTCTGTGATAACTAAGTTCTGAGATCGCATTTTGAACTGGACACGTGCTCCCAAGCAAGTAACACCCCACTTTGGCCCACTGAGGAAGTTGGAACCCAGGGGACGAAGGACGAACAATGCGCGCGCGAGAGAGAGAGAGAGAGAGAGAGAGAGAGGGGGGGGGGGGGTAAACAAGCCCAGCTGGTTGTTTTAGTGTTTGAAACACCGCAAAACCTAACACGTGGGCAAAACTGCGGCAAATGTTCCCATGTAAACACATTACAAATAAGCTTATTATATTAACTGAAAAGTTATTCATAACTTACATCAGCGCTTTACTTTGAATGGATTAAGTTAAATATAAAAAGTTTTAATAGCGGGTGGAAAATTATCAGAAAAAGAAAAATAAATCTCAGGAAATCACCAAATCCGTAAAATTAGCATTTTGCCCGCAAAACAAGTCACGTTTCCGTAAATCTTACAGGTAAATCGTAAAACCTGGCAGGTATGCATATATAAAAGACAAATTCGTCTCACATTTCTTTAGGAATGAATAAGAATTTTAATTAACTGGAGGTGCTTACATCAAAACAATGTCAATCCCATATGTATACTGATCTAATTTGTTTTATTGCATTTCTGCTTGGATCTCAGGAACTCCCCGGATGACTTCCAAAAAGGTGGAACTCTATTCACCTCTGTATTAAATATTATACATTTGGCGTGCAAAACAAATGGTTTTAAAGTACACAATGGTTTTAAAGTAGCTATCCAGTGCCAGAAAATTTAGTTCAGATCATAATTCCCCAAATAACTTTATTACAGTTGCTTGTGTAGTAGGAAATTCCTAACTGCTATTTAAGAGAAAAATAGTAAATCAATGATATGGCTACTGCACTGCTTTGCTGGGTATCTCACGAGATACCAGTTAGGCTCGAATGAACTTGGTTGTTTGGAACAGACTGAAGATATATGTGATGTGTGAAGAAGTGAATATTATAGCAGAATACAAAATATATCTACATTATTGAAAAGAAAAAAAAAAGAAAGAAAGAAAACTAACACTGCTCTTACCTTTATATTCACAGAAACTCCTGTAAAGGCAATGTAAATAAATACCCACAATGTCTTTCAGTGCATATAAACCGCAACAGTTTTTTATAATAATAAGAACCACGAAATTCATAACATAAAACTTAAATACACAAAACATGTAACAAGCAAACAACAAAAGAAGAAAATGGGAAAAATTACTCAAACTAACCTTTGCAGCTGTGCCAGCATACTTAGATCTATTTCTAGTGCTTGGAGAGCCAGGTATGCTTTTGTTTTTTGCTTTCTGTAATCAGAAATTAATAATGATGATAGCCAAGTGCTCAAGTATAAAGAAAATGAGTGCTGTTCATATTTTTTGAGATTTCTTTAAAAATTGAAATTTGTTTATTGCAATCTACCACCATCAGGACGATGAGTGTTCTTGTGTGGCAGGGAATACTTGAAAATGGCTGCAGTTTACAATCCAACAAAAACTTCCAACATTTGAGAGATATGGCATGGGAGATTGTTTTTACCCAGACAAAGCACATTAACTGAACTGTACACAGCTACCCGAATTTCAACTTTGAAAACAATTCTGAATGTAAAAAAAAAAAAAAAACCTTAAAAAACATTGTTTGCAACTTAAAAAACAAAACTGCAAGCAGTTTTAAAATCATATAGGAAGGACTTTTTTACAAACATGATTTGTGAATACTTGTGTTCTTCAGCAGAAAAATAAAGACACCACTGAGTCCCCCCAAGAAAAGATTAGAGAGATTTCCTGTGAAATTAAATCATTCAATGAATCCTTAAACCACGAAACTCGAATTTAGTAAAGGATGAAAATCATTTTAAAGTCATAAGTATTAAAAACTGCAGCAATCTTGAAAGAAAAATTAAAGGCAATGCAAACAAGTTCTTTCAGGTTCAGAAAGTTAGAGGAACCAACGAAGGCTTATGGGTCATTCCACATCAATTCATCCAATTTTTTGGGGAAATGTAACCTACCATCTCAGATTTTGATGAAATTTGGCATGGAGGTGTACTTCACCAAGATATAGAAAATGACCAAATTTTAACTTCCTACACCTCATAGTTTCTGAGATACAGTGCTCCAAAGTTTCACTGAACACCAATCGCACAGGTAGAGCGACGGAGTACCACTTTTCACAAAATGCTGCATAACTGTAGTGCTATTTAGTTTAGAAGAAAGAAATTTTGTATCCGTATGCAAAAGAGCTTCCAGAATAAGAAATTTTAAATTTCATTGAAAACACTGAATAAATAAATTAAATATAGTGGTAAAGTGAAAATTTAAGAAAAAACTTGCTATTCTATGTTAGGCTCTACAGCAAATAGCAGAGGTATGAGGGAACTCTTTTTTAATGTATATTGGTCTTGGGCATATACTGTCACATAACAAGAAAAAAAAAGTGGCTTTCAGCTTGCTTTTGAAGATATGTGCTAATATCTAAAATGTGTGTGGAGTTCCACTTCGTCAATTCAACCACTTTATTTTTCTTAATTACAATTCATCTCTGAAATTCAAGAAATTTCACAAGGAGATAAAACTAACAAGGACACAAAAAATATTTAAAAAATTATGTTTTCTTATACTATATAGTTTCAGAGATACCATATTAACAAGTTTGACGATATGGCTAGTTCAGCTGCACCCCACAACAAGTATGATGAGGTTTTGAAGTTTTTCAGTCATTTCAAAATATGTTATTCTCTTATTGCATATTGCAAAAATTCCTGAAAAAAAAAATTTACTCTGACAAATCTCCCTGAAACAGAATTTTGGAACATTTATCTCCCCCCCCCCAACGTAAACATTTCCACAAAAGATATAAGCAGGTTTTATATGTGAATGACTAGTTAATACGCTAAAGTAAGCTTGCAATGGATGGGCACTAGGAAACAATTGCAACTTATCAGAGAATACTTTTTAAAAGAAAATGTGGCATGGGGCAAAAGGATACAGCATGATTCTTAAGGTCATGAGAATTTGTTTTGACTTCATCCCAGATCCTGTGCTCAACTGACCACAAGTTCAAGTGGGGTAAGTTTTTTGACATTGTAAAACTCCTCAAGTGCTGAGATGAGGGTGGAGGTCAAAAAGAGTCCTCTTTTCTCACCTTACCCTCCTAGGGATGTCCTCCAGCTAAAGAGAAGTAAGGTTTCAGTCCCTCATTCCCAGTTAAGGGAGCAATGGTTCAGATGTTCATGCTGATTTCACTGTGGACAGGCTATCCAGAAGTCTCTTAAACTTTGCTGTGAAATATATTGCTTCCAATATTTTCTTTTTTGTGCATTGGCTGCTCTGTGTTAATCTGACTTTGGGACAAGTTTGTCAACCTCAACCATGGAAAAAATAATGGGTCAGTGTAGTGTTGGATCACTTCCTAATACAGAATGCAATAAATCAAGTTATGTGAAGACAAAAGGATTTCTCAGTAGTGAAGAACTTTCTGTTGCTGACAAGGAACTTATTTAAGACCTAATATTCCACATAATGATACAATCTCAGTATGTTTACATCACAAATGTTATTATCTGAAGAAATATGAAAGCTATGAAGTAACTTGTTGCAACCCTTTTGGTGACCATGATGTGAAAAAACCTGTAAAGAGGTCCCTGCATCATGTCAGTATACAAATAGCTAAACAGCTGGAATCTAAAAATATCAGTGTTAAAAATTATGTCCTCAGTGTTGTGGAAAAGCATCTAAATTAGGACAACCTGTAGAAAATGAAGTTTTAAGTGAGACTGATGATAGTGAAATGGCCCCTGATGATTTTATTATTAAAGAATGTGCTGCTAAAAAAGTTTTGAAAGTTTATCTGATTTCGGATTGTCCCTGTTAAAATTACATTCCTTGCCACCCCACCCATAGTAAACCAGCATATGGGAAAAGAAAACTTCTTCAAGCAAAGTTAGCTATGCAGAGTAAAATATCTTTTGTTCTAGAGTATGGCTTTACAGCTGTCTTCTACTATGGACAGTGATGATGAACACTCCATAGATGAATTAAAATTTTTAAAAGCTCATGATTTGGAAAAACTTGTTGCTCTAATGAAAGAAAAGATACCTACTGTTAGTCGTCAAAAAATAAAAATAAAAATCAGATATTAACAATGGCACCATCATGGTTCAGAAAAAAGTAGCACAACAGTTTGCAGTTTCAGAATACACAGTACATCAGGCAAGAAAATTAGCAAAAAATAAAGGCATTATATCAATTCCCGAACCCAGCCATGGCAAGAAACTTTCACAAGATACCATAAAACAGATTATAGGATTTTATGAAGATGATAACTATTCCAGGCAAATGCCAGGAATGAAGGATAAAGTAAGTGTCTCTAGAAACGTTCATGCTCAGAAAGGACTTATTCTGTACGATTTGAAAGAGTTATATCAACAATTTAAGCAAAAATATACTAATGAAAAAGTGGGATTTTCTAAATTTTGTGCTCTTCGTTCGAAATGGTGCATTCTTGCGGGCTTCTCTGGAACCCATTCTGTATGTGTGTGCACTATACATCAAAATGTCTAACTTTTGATTAGTGCAGCACACTTTGAAGAATCACATCAGGACTTTATCAATAGTCTTGTCTGCAGCAGTAAGAATTCGAAGTGCATGCTTTGGTGTTGTTCAGTGTCCAAAAAGTACACATCTGAATCAGTTATAGTTGCATAAATTGAAAGATTGTGATCCCCTGATGAAATCGAATATCACCAGTGGGTGTCTACAGACAGAATGGAGCTTCGAAAGTTATCTTCTTCAGTTGAGAAATTCATTGAATTATTTTTGTCAAAAATTGAGAAGCTCATTCCGCATCCATACTTTACCAAAGCACAGTCTTTAATTTTTCAGTAAGTTGAAAGGAACAATTGGTCCAGAGTCTGCCATTATACTGATGGACTTCAGTGAAAATTATGGATTTGTAGTTCAGGAAGGAGCACAAGGGTGTCATTGGACCCGCCATGCATGCACAGTTCACCCTGTTGTTATTTACTATAAAAGAAATTCTGAATCTTCGAACTCTGCATCAAGTCACTGTTTCATTTCTGATGATTTTGATCATGATGTTGCAATGGTGTACAAGATTCAGAGTGAAATAATAACTTTCTTAAAAAAGAACTACCAACAAGTAAAAGAAGTACATTATTATACTGATGGTTGTGCTTGCTCAGTACAAAAACTATAAAAACTTCATAAATCTATGTCATCACATTAATGATTTTGTAGTGACAGCTTCAGGGTCTTTCTTTGCCACCAGCAATGGGAAGTCTCCTTGTGATGGCATAGGTGGGAATGTCAAACCAATCACTGCAAAAACAAGTCTCCAACGTCTACTGAAAGAGCAAATAACCACTCCAGAGATGTTTGGCTTCTGTCATAAGAATATCATGAAAAGAAGAGTTCCACTTCATTTCAAAAAGTGATATGAATGCTGTGCGCAATGAGTGTCAAGTAAGATTTTCTCATGCTCAAGCAATACCTGGTACACAGAGTTTCCACAGCTTGGATGAAAATTACTCTTTGATTTTGGCTGTGCAAATCTAGGAATACAAAGGCAGTTATATACACATCATTATGTAGCATGTGTATATGTTTCTAACTGGTTTCTAGGAATAATAGAGAAAATCAATTATGAAGAAGGTGATGCATCTGTAAAATTTATGCACCCAAATGGCCCTGCAGTTTCTTTTTACTGGCCTTCATTTAAAGATGAGTGCAATATTCCATTTGGGCACATTTTATGTTTAATTGACACTCCCATGACAACAAGTTCTGGAAGAACATATGTGTTTTCCAAGTTGGATGAATTATAAGGACATCATCGTCAGGAGTTGATCATGGCATATTAAGAACATCAATGTAAATATTTGTGAAACAGTGCAAAACAAATTACTTGCTTGTGTTTCTTTTTTTCAAGTCAAAACTAATTACGAAAAAATAGATCTATGTACCGTAGGTGAGTATGACTAAGCAGTTTGTTGCATATGCTCATCTAACTTGTTGTCGGGTACAGCTGAACTAGCCATTTTGTCAAACTTGTTGTCGGGTACAGCTGAACTAGCCATTTTGTCAAACCATTTTGTCAAACTTGTTAATATGGTATTTCTGAAAATATATGGTGTAAGAAAACATTTTTTTATATTTTTGTGTCTTTGTTAATTTTATCTCCTTGTGAAATTTCTTGAATGTCAGAGATGAGTTATAATTAATAAAAAAAAAAAGTGGTTGAATTGACGAAGAGGAACCCCACACGCATTTCAGATATTTGCACATATCTTCAAAAGCAAGCTGAAAGCCACTATTTTTTTTTCTTGTTATGTGACAGTATATGCCAAAGACCAATATACATTAAAAAGAGCTCCCTCATACCTCTGCTATTTGCTGTAGAGCCTAATATAGAATAGCAAGTTTTTTTTCTTAAATTTTCACTTTACCACTATATTTCATTTATTTATTCAGTGTTTTCAATGAAATTTAAAATGATTTCTTATTCTGGAAGCTCTTTTGCATAAGGGTACAAAATTTCTTTCTTCTAAACTAAATAGCACTACAGTTATGCAGCATTTTGTGAAAAGTGGTACTCCGTCGCTCTACGTGTGCGATTGGTGTTCAGTGAAACTTTGAAGCACTGTATCTCAGAAACTATGAAGTGTAGGAAGTTAAAATTTGGTCATTTTCTATATCTTGGTGAAGTATGCCTCCATGCCAAATTTCATCAAAATCTGAGATGGTGGGTTACATGGCCTGGATGAAGTGACGTCCGGAATGACCCTTATGCTTTTTTGGATTTCCTGACAGTAGGATTCACAAATGGAGTTCTTTATCTACACAACTTGGAGAAACATTTTTTAACATGAAATAGTATCTAGTTCAAAGTTTACCAGTGAATAATGTCTTAGGAGCATGGTAGACAACAGTGAAACAGAATAATAGTGTAACGTACTGAGCTTAGCAACAAATTCAATGCTCGCCATCAATTTGATATGAACTGAGCGTGATTTTTCGAAAAAGATTGAGTAGGCTCTCTTACAAAAAAGACTGCTATAATGAGAGGTATGCACATACTCAGAGTTAATTTGACTATAACTATAGCATCCACCAATTAACTGCGAGGATTGCCCATACATAAAATATATATACTTTTAATTTAGAAAACTATTTTACATAATTTATGATAAAAATATGGCTTCAGATAGGTCACTATGACCAACACCTAAATTCCTACTGAATCATAATGTCCAATGCTGAAACAGTCAATTAAATCTTCTGTCACAGGTAAGTTAGCAATTGGCTAGATCAGTTCAAAATATAAACAAAATAAAGAACATGAACTTATGGTTTTTATCAAAGACGTAATCCAAAAACATCACGAAAATGCACACACCAATAATCCATACATTAGAATAACCAAGGAACAAAAAAGCTGAACTTTTTAACCGGGTGAAAAATCAGAACGTGCAATGAAAAAGTATGAATATAACTAAGCATGAGCAAGATGGAATTATTCACTGTAATCTATTTATGTACATATTCAGAACACCACTGTATTCACTATATAAAATGATTGAATTCAAAACAAAATAAAATTGTTTTAAAAGAAAGACATTGCTTCAAACACAGCTTCTCTTTTTTTCTTTTTTTTTTGTACTAGCTAGAACATCAGCTCAATTTCCCTCTTGTGTTGCTTTCTTCTCAGCAAGTTCCATGGTCATATTTGTCTTCTGTTGACTCTGCAGGTGAACAGCTATCTTTGCTTAGTTTTTCTTTCTGTTGATTTCATTCCCTTCCTATTTCTTCAATGTCACTTTTCTTTTCCCCCCTTTTATTACCCTCAGATGACAATTTATCCATCATGCTCAAAGAACTTTCAGCCTGAGGACCATGAATGCACAATATAAAAACTTTCACTACTGTTTCAAAGTTACACTATAATAGTGTAACTTTCAGAATATGAAAACATCTGAACACCATCCATCAATTCTAACAAATTTTCACACTTCATCACTTCCGTTTCGGAAAATTTCCCCTCCTTTAAAATCAAGCTTCAGTGCAGACATTTATGGGGGGGGGGGTAACATTTAACAACAACACAGAATAGTGATAACTTCGAGGGAAGGAAAAAAAAATACGACAAGAGAAATCTTCGCTTCGACCGACTTCCGTTTTCGGAAATTTTACCCTCCATTTTTCTGCTGAAATGCAGTATTTTTGGAATAAAAATATATTTAAGAACAATACTGGGCAGAAGAAACATTGCAAGAGAGAAAAAATATGATTACGGGAGAAATCTTTGATGCGTTTAACTTCCGTTTTCGAAAGTTTCGAAGGACAGAATTTAGTCTTCAAATGGAAAACAAAACCCCTCCCCACCACCAAATTTCTGTTCAGTTGTACATTGATCTCGAGAATGCCCAAGATGAACGGAAATGGCAGAATTCTTCGAATCCGCAGAAGGATGCCGTGCCTGAAAATACAGGAAAATCTTTGCGCTGTCTGAACTTCCGTTTTTAAAAACCGTTGCCCACACAGTTTCTTGCTGAAATACAAACATTTATGCAATAAATTGATATTTAACAACAAAACTGGACACAGGAAACATCATGAAAGAAGTTACGATTACTGGAGAAATCTTCACTCAGTTTAACTTCCGTGTTCTTAAGTTTTGAAAGACGAAATGTGGTCCCCAGACAGAAAACGCCCCTTTCCTACCCCTATCCCCAAATTACTCTTCTGTTCTGCATTGATCTCAAGAATGACCCAAAGGATGACAAAAAAAAAAAGCGGAATTCTGCGAAAAAATCTCATGTATGATAATCATATGCAGCTCTCGGCAGCAACACAAATTCACCCTGAATCATTCCCAAGGTTTCGCAGTGACAATATTTTTGCTCACTTTCAGGCACAACACATAACTGTAACACATAACTAAGCACGGGAAGTCTTTCACTTGGTAAGCGTTTTTCACGGACAGGTCTTTTCACTCTTCTGGACGAATTCTTTGAAAAGCTGAGCACAATGCAACATAGATCCCTGTTCATGTGGAGGCGGCAAAGAAGAGGGAGGTCACTCCCCGACCCCGTATTTCGTGAGTTTCTCTTCTCCGCAATTGCGCTGGGAAAGCTAAGGAATGTTGACCAGTGTGGTCACCAGAAGTTTATCATGGCAACGATACTGCTGGAAACTCTTCGTACACGAGAATTCATGGTATCACTTTACCACTGGTTCTCTAGATTACAGCACACAAAGAATTCTCTCTAGATTCACTGTTTTCCTGACATGAGGATACTGCCAGCTTTCCTTCTTGCAGTCTGGGGAAACAACTGTTTGTTCTTCCTTCCATTGATTTCAGCTCACACACAAGATCTTGCAAATGCTTTCCATACTTTGTGCACATCAGAGTTTTAGGAGCACTTGAAAATGTATTAGTTGGCACCTAAGCATCGCCAATCTATGATAATCCCTTGGCCCAAACTGCAACCTTTCCCATAAATCTGTCTCCTAGCAATGGCCAACGGACCTTACCTTCAATTTTCAAGCAATGCAACCAGGCATCTAGCAGTCAATGTTCTGTTGCCTATAAGACCCTACACACAATTACAAAACTTTTTTGTCCTAAAAACAACCAGCACTCACAAATTAATCAATTAATTAATTAATTGGCCTGATCAGCCACACCCACTATAACCAAAATAATTAGGGAAAATTTGCATCAATTAGAACCTATTTTCTGTTGAAAAATACAGCTGAATTTTACACAAGGGGGGGGGGTAAGGCATACCTGCCAACATTGGCAGGAACCTTGTCAGTAGTACACTAGTATTATTGTGTGGCGCACATAGATGCTTTTTTACGGAACGATCCATTTCTTTGTGAAAAAGAAATATGCGCCAAAATAAAACGTTACAACAAACAAGGACACTAATGAAACAAACTTAACACCTGCAAAACACGAAGTTGATTCCCCTGGAAAGGGCAGGACAGGTAACATAGCAAGATTTAAGTTAAAAACTTACACTATTAAAAATCAGTCAGATGTGTTCAGAATTCCACAGCACTTGACAAACGGGTAAAAAAAAAAAAAATTAACAAATTTTCCAATTTAGTCACTCATGTTTTAGAGAATTTCCTCCCTCTTTTGTCAAGCTTAAATGCAAAAACTTATGGGATGGGGGATATTTAACAATGCAGAAGAGTGTAAACAGCGCACCGGGGGTGGGGGGTAACAATAATACTGAACAGAGGCAACATCGGGAAAAAATTAGAAAAAACGATTACGGAAAAAAATCCGTCGACCATCCGTTTTAGAAATTTTCGTAAAGATGAAATTCCGTCCTATGAGGAATATCCCCCCACACAAAAGCACACGCCGCCAACCTTCTATCAGCTTCCCAGCCCGAGTGAGAAAGCAGGTTTTTCCACTATGTTAGTGGAGTGGGAGTTTGCTTCTCGCAAGGACACCACAGGATCAATTCAGGTATTGCTAAAGTAGAGGGTCAAAAACTTCAAGTTAGCTTCTTGTTAGGAAATTTGGAATACTAAAAACGTGTGATTTGTTTAACTTCCTGTACTAAAAGAACTTGGCTGCCAAACATTTTTACTAGATTGTTAAAGTTCTTAAAGTGAGCTATTTTGTCACCCTATGTCAAAATTGTTTAAGGGATTCCAACTGAAGACAAACTTACTGGTAACCTCTTGGATTTATTATAACTGGGTTTGTACAAGTTTCTTTTTTTTTTGGGGGGGGGGGGATTAAAGTTCAAGAACTTTCCAGGACAATAAAAAACAACAACTCCAGGATGATTATTACACTTTACAGTATCATGGTCAAATACTTTCTTTAAAGTAATTTTGGTTTTAAGTAACAAAAATGATGAAAGATGTAAATGGACGAGTGTGCTTATTTACTCATTTCTTTTTAATGGAGAATTACTCAATAATGCAAAATGGAATCATGGTGGTGCAATCACCACAAAGCCTATCAGAAGATCCTTTCCCTCAATCTGAAAATGATTAAGTCAGTCATTTTAGCTACAGCATCTTTATCGGTGTGAGTGGTATCGATCCACGAAAGAACCGTCTTCCCATGTAATCAGTCTATTATTGATAACTGAAATTATTATAAAATAAAGCAAGGGCAGATCCAGAATTTAAGAATGGGGAGGGCACTAATCTGATCATTTAAAAGAAGAAATATAGAAAGAAACATGATATAAGTCTACACCTGTTAGCGAAAGAATTGAGAATGGAAAAAGTTGAAAATAGGTGAAAAATATATTTTTTTTTTTTTCTTCACGGAAAAAGTTATGCTAAGAAATAAAGAATTTTTCAAATACGTCTCTCAGAAGGAAGCAGAGAAGGCCAAAAAAGAAAAAAAGGTTTTTCGAGGTGAGCAGTATCTGTCCATGAAAGATTTTTTCAGTTAAGTTTTCAGGAACACAGATTTTGATGCAAATACATTGAAGCAGAAATAAGCATTTATGTCCCGTGGTGGCTAAATCATTCTTTACCAAATATTAGAAATTATACACAAAACATTTCCTATCAAGAGCTGTATCCCATACAGGAAGAATGTTTCAAATTGAAGTTGTAGAAGCAGAGATATCGGGGGGGGGCAATTTACCTTTACACTCCTTAACGGAAACTATGAATTACTTGAAAAATTTTTAAATACACGAAAAGCATTTCACACCCAAAACGCTATCTGAAAAAAAAAAAAAAAAAAAAAAATTGAAATCCAACTCTTAGAAGCAGATATTTTGACAAAAATAAGATATACATTTACGACCCCTGGTGGAGAAACCTAGCATTATTTTACGAAAATATTGTGAAAATCTTTATCGGTGCGAGTGGTACGATCCACGAAAGAATTTTTTCAATCGAGATTTTAGGAGTTCAGATTTTCCTGCAAATACATCAGAAGCAGAAATTAACACCTGCGCCTCCTGGTGGCTACATCATTCTTTGCCAAAAATTAAAAATTATACGCAAAACATTTCTTATCAGATGCATCCGGTTCAGAAAGAATTTTTCAAATCAGAGTTTTAGAAGCAGAAATATCAGGGGTAACACATTTTAAATTTATGCCCCCTAGCAGAAAATCTATACATAACTTGAAGAAAAAGTGACTATCCCTAAAATAGTCTTTGCAACATAAATGCAATTGAAAGGTAAAACATTTTTTCAATCGGATGTTTAGAAACAACATATGGAATCAAATTTTTGAATTTGACATATTCTGCATTTATGCCGTCTACCTGCGAAATTGTGCATCGTAAAAGAAACGGAATGCAAGGATCGTCATTCGCACATTTCAAGCTTGCCAATGCAAAAAGAATTTTTCAAATCAGACTATAGTTGCAGGGATATGGTGTCCACAGATGGACAAACCGGTAACATAAGCAAGATTTTTTTTTATAAAAGATGTGCTAAAAAAGAAGTAACACTGATTTCCTAAAAGGAATTCAAACAAATTTTTCAGCATTAATTTCAACGTTCAAGGCTTTAAAAGCTTTAAAAAAACGCCGTTTTTTTAGGATATTCCAGGCCTTGAAAATGTAATCATGATTTTCAAGTACCGTAATTTTCGTCGTATAATCCGTGGATTATCGGTAGCGACTTCTACCTTCATCAGCCATGGAATGAGATACGTGGTAAAAGCGTCAGATGTTGCCAGATTTCAAAATCCTTAAAGACAGATCTCAATAAACCCCTAGAGTTACAAGGTATCTACGCCATCCCTATCAACACTTCTACAGGCGTTACCCACTATATTGGTAGTACTTACCACAGCATAAACCGGTGATGGATGGAGCATAACGCTGATGTTAAGAAAGGCAGCCCTTCCACCAGTCTTCCAATTTTAACCATCAGCGATACGTCCGCGGTTCCCGATTGGCACAATGTTAAGCGAATCGCCCCATTCAGCAATCTGCATGCCCTCAGGTACCGCGAAAGCATTAAAATCTACCTTACTTCTAACACCTGCAATACTGATTCACCTTTTAACATCCCTATTATTTCAAAAGCGAATTTTGAAATCTGACTACAACTGACACTTTTACCAAGTGTCTCATTCCATGGCTGATGATGGTAGAAGTCGTTACCGAAACGGCCCGCTTATAATTTTCAACGTAAGTTACGCGTGTGATGACTATTTCAAGAATTCTTTTAATGTCTTCTTTGACATAAAGGAAATTGTCAGTATTTTTCCAACAATCTTGAGAGTTTGCTAATTTGTTTGAGATTCGACAACAAAGAAACTCATTCAGAGTGCAAAACTATAAATGGGCCATTACCAATTTCAGACATTTGGGGGAAAACTGGTGGCAATTTGCAAGATGAATGACACACCATGTAGTTATGCCATAATCAATAAGCAGCTTGTAGGGTTTGAAGGATGTCGCTTCTTTAGAATGTATATACCTTCCAAACCAGACAAGTACGGTATCAAGAGCACAATGATATGCGACAATTCAAACACATGTATAAATGATGCTGTTCCATACTTAGGAAAAGGAAGTTACTGCTGACTATTTTGTCAAGAAATTAGTGGCAAGCATGAGAGGAGATAACTGCAACATGATTATGAGCAGTTGGTTTTGTAACATACCACTACACAGTCACTTTTGTAGGATAAAGAACTCACTGATATGCACAGTAAAAAATAAATGTTTTCTCCTCAATTCATAGGCAGCAAGTTTCAAAACTGAAAACCTGCAACATAAGTGCTTATACTTCACAAAGATTAAACTGCTTTGTCATACAAACCAAACCAAACCAAACTCATGACATTGATCAATCTTCCATTCACTGCAATTCAGCAATCAACCATAATAGAAAAAAACCTGAAACAGTGATAAATTACAACTGTGCAAAAGGTAGAATTGATACATCTGATCATATTTGCCACAACATGAACTGTCGTCCCCAAGACAAAACAATGGTCTTTCTAGGTGTTTTTTTTTTTTTTTTTTATATGAATACTACAAGACACTCACCTTTCACAATCATGTCAAGGAGTCCTACTTTTAATTTATATTTCATACACGTAAAACCATTGGTTTACATAAATGAAATGTAAATTAAAAGTAAGTTTGTGCATAAACCATTGGTTTATGTGTATGAAATATAAGTGTGTATACATGTATGAAACGTAAATTAAAAGTAGGACTCCTTGACATGATTATGAAAGGTGAGTGTCCTAAAGTATTCATATTGGTCTTAATTTGCACATTTTTTGTAGGATGGAAGGTTGAATGTGAATATTCTCCTGACATATCTTTATGCAATTTTTTATATGTTCAATATAGCAAATATAAATGCATGTGATGTTTACATTTTTCATAAAAAAACGAAGGGGGTTAAAGCCACTTAAGAAGGTTGCAGTTCATGCTATCTTTCTTTACATAAAAAAAACTGACAAAAGAATGGCAGAAACACAGATTGACTCTTCCAAAAATAAACAAAGCACTAAAAACAGCTACACTAGAAGCACTAGGAAGGAAAGAACTTCCTAGTAAGAGTGATATTAATTCCCAACATGAACCATCAAAATACTACACTTAAAAAATAATTGTTCATACACCAAAAGGAGGTATAGCATTGACTGCCAGAAGCCAATCTTCATGGAACATCAAGTAAAGAAATGCTAAAATAAGTGTTTTTTTTTAATCTTCAATTTTAGTTCATATTTCTAATATTAAATATCAATAATTGTAATTTAGCATTAGCAGCAAAATAGAAATATTTTCAAAAAGTGTGAAGTTTTAATATGTAGTTTTATTCTGGTTATTTTGAATTTACCTAACCTTTTACATGTTTATCATAATCAAATAAGTCTTAAATTAAGGAATGACAAATTTCTAATAACTTTTACCAAAAACTTTTACTTATAAATATCTACCATGTGCACAATTTTTACTCACAAAACTAATGGGGTACTACTGCCTAAATTTAACATTCTAGGGTTAAGAAACAATTAAATCACCAAGATATCAGGAAATTAGATCCTGCATAGCTATGATCAGACTTGCCAGCCTTAAGAAGAGAAATATCCTGCAATTTTCTATGAAAATTATGCAAGCATACTTTTGTATGTTTGAAATATCAATGGACATAATTTGAAGCACTAATGCTACATTAATGCATATTAAAAATGTAAAAATAATTGTTAAGTATTTAAAAAAATTCTGTTCAGTTATGCATCGATCTCGAGGATAACCCAAATTATGATGGAAAAGGAGAAATTCCTTGAAGCTGTCGCACTCTCATGCCTAAAGATCACAGCGAAATTTTTTCGCCGGCGAATTTCTGTTTTTGGAAATACAAACATTTATGGAATAAAATTATATATAACAATACTGGACAGAGGCTACATCCCAAGAAAAAGAAATTACGAATATGGGAAAAATCTTTACTTCGTTTACTTCTGTTTCTTAAAGATGACGTACTATCCCAATGGGTATTTTTTTTACGCGTGGTGAAAACTTCCCGATGCGTTTTTTTACGCATTAGTTAAAATTTCGATACGTACTAGACATGTAATTATGCATTTTGGCGAACTCTGGACTGGGCACATCACTTGAGCACTCCCGTGGAAAGAGAGCTACCGCACGAAGCCAGCCAGTCAAAGATGACATCATTGCATGACACAGCGCTCGGAAGGTCCAGTAGAAAATCTAAGTGGATGATTGCGTCAGTAGGTACTGTGCCCGCCAACACCAAGCCTGTTCCTGCAGCGCCAGAGATCATTAGCGGACAGAAGAGTAAACATGGTTGCCAAAGGCAGAGCAGAACTGCTGACTCAGAGGGGAAAGGTCACTTCTCTGGTAATGAACAGATGCCCCTGAGAACTTTGAACTTTTCATCTCGTTACTTTTTAATTTACACTACGGTAATCATCAATGTTCTCCAATGCATCGCATTGCCAGCCTAAACCCAGAGGGTTGGCAGGCTTGTATGATGTTTGGGACAGAAAAATATCTTCCTTGCTCCTGAATTCATCAATGATTTGGTGCAGCAAGTAGCTAGTCATTGCTGGTGAATTCCTACATTCGACTCTTTCACTTAAGATACATGAGCCTGGCTACCCTCTCCGAAATGTTTAAAATGTCTCAAAAATAAAATAATTGTTTTATAAAATTTTGCACGTAGAATAGCATATAAGTCAGCATTTGAAAAATGGGGAGTTACTAAATAGAAGAATTTCATGTTCAAATAAAATCTGGAAAAAAAATTCAGCCCCCCCATTCTTTCTGGCTATGGCCCTGTGCATGAGTATACCCACCCACCTTGAGCTAGACTATATAACAGTAAGAGGAACACCTGAGATAATCCCCCCCACTCCTAACTTATACCTGCAAATATAAAATTTTCCTCATATTTTTTATTACATCTCATTATTTTGAGGGCATATGGTCTCGCCCTGTTACGGTGCAGAACACTACACCCAAGGACAATGTCGAATGTTTCACTGCTCACTATCATCATTCCCACATTGTCAATATGCTCTGCACCCTAAATCCCCACCTCTGATTTGGTCTTGACCACCACAAGATGTTTTTTTTTTCTTGCTCACAAAAGCTAAAATATGGGACTTTAAATGTCAGGCAACCCCAATCTTGAAGTGCTTGGCACTGTTGCTACAGATTTCAAGTTCAAAGGGCATGTCCAAGCCTGTCAAGTTCAGGTATTCTCACATAATTTATTACAAATCACAGTGGTGATTTTTCCTTATGATCACTGGCCGAGTGGTTATGCTAGGAATTTTTTTAACATGCCACGCAACTTAGAAACTGTTTCTGCTGGTGTGGCAAGATGCAGAAGCAAAGTTTGACTTTCCTTGGCTTGGGAAATACCGAGGAGCAAAGTCAAATGATTTTGCCTCAGTGTGCTGCTATTTCTTCTCTAAGGCAGTGTGTCCAGACTTTCTTTTTCTTAACCTTTCTCAGAATTCTCAAGCTCAGAAAGGCTTTGGCACACCAAGACCTTTTTACTGTGTGTTCCCCTGCTTTGTAATCCTGGGAAGTGAAGGGCAAAATATCCCAACCCCCCAATTACCCTTTACTGCTCCTCTCTTATTGGGGCAGATAAATTATCCAAACAAACTTGCAAATGATAAATTTCATTAAATTTAATTAATACAATAGAACAGTTCAAAATTTATATAAAGAGATTGCTAAACTCAATGAGAATTTTACATGTTGCTTGAAATATGAAGAATTTCATAGTAACAATGCCACACTTCTCAAATTGCTGGAAACTTTTGCTGTACCTTAGCCACAGGTTATGTCTTTTCTTCCAGAACAGCAGCAGAACATTCCCAGTCCTCATAGTTTGCCATGGTTACAGTGACACTACAATAAACAATTTTTAACTTTTAATGAAATTGTGCATGTGAATGTTTTTCCTGTTGATTGCTTTGCAACTATTTAAACCAGTGAAAACATTAAGATGCATCAGAAATAATAGACTTCACAACAAAGAAGTGAATCAGGATATACATAGGAGAACTGCAGACAGTTACGGAAAAGTAGAATCCTCATCTAGTGAATACACTGAGGTTACATGATACAGGTATGAAATATGGGTTATTGAGGATGCAAGGAAAGCACATTATGTGGCAGTATGTAAGAAAAGGAATGTACAACAGACCCCTCAGTGAACAGCAGAAGTTAGTAATGATTAGAAAGAAAAAGCTTACAGAGGAGCATTCCATGTTGACTCTTGTTTTTGTTTTGAAATGCAACAGTCTGTTTCAGAATTGATGAAGATACAACTTAAGATGAAATACACTTATGTTCATAAAAAGACAGAACACGTGAAAGAAGTTCAGCTACAACTTTGATTTTTACAGGATATATTCATAAGGCAATACAGAACAAATTATTAGTATATGTGTCATGCGTACAGGGTGCTTCGATGTAGCTAATAATCGGTGTGGCCACCTCTGGCTTGTATCACCTGCTGTACACAATGAGGCATCAAATCAAATAATGTGTGAATGGTGTACTGTGGAATAGTCATCCAGGCTGTATTGACTCGCATCCAAAGTTCATCTACAGTAGCTGGCGGACGGTCGTACCGCTGCACCTGTCGTTTGAGCGTGTCCCACAAATTTTCTATGGGTGATAAATCCAGCAATCTAGCTGGCCATGGCAAACATGGAATGTTATCATCTAAGAAGAAGGCATCTGTTGTTGCTGCAACATGCAGCGTGGCATTGTCCTGCAGAAATATAGCCCCAGGAACATCCTGCAGGTACAGAAGGGCAACCGATCATAGAAAGTCATTGATGTAATGGGCACTCGTTATGGTGGTGGTAACTTTAATGAGAGGTGATCTGTTGTCATACCCTATGGCACCCCAGGCCATAATGCCTTGCATTGGGGCAGGATGCCTGGTGCAAATACACTCTTCTAGACGCCTTTCCTCTGTTGTCGGTGGACACAGATGCAGTCATCATTTTCACCTAAACAGAAGCGTGTTTCATCCAAGAACACAATATTGTGCCATTTGTTATGCCATTCCCTTCGTTCAATGTATCATTGCAGCTGGGCAGTCCATCGCTGTGGTGTCAAAGGTAGCCTGAGGAGGGGCCGACGAGCCTGCAGTCTGAACTGTAATAATTGATCTTGTGGAGAATGTGTCACAGTTCACCACAGCTGCGCAAATGCTGAAGACCATGCATAACGGTCACTCAGACACATACTCATGAGATGACTTGTTCCTCGGCACTCTTTGTGTACGACGTCCAGAACTTTCTCTTTCATGTCCTACACTATTCTTTGTACTATTCCCTGCACACTCTTGCAAGGACAGACACACTGTGCCCCACATGACTGGCAATCTCCCAGAGGGAAGCATTGCAGTCTCTCAAGCCAACAATGCAACCTCTGTCGAACTCACTGATGTGAATGTACCATCATTGTCTTACACAACGAGGCATTTTTACTAACTGCTGACGAAGCACTGAGATGCTAACTGAGCCACATGGTGCTTAAAACAGAAAAACAGCCGATTTGCAGTATATAATGTTGTGCAATCTTATTTGCCTAAATGCAGTATGCATGCACTTGTGTTGCCAAAATGCTAATCATTTCTGCAATATTGTCTGATTAGCACAACCTGTAAAACTCAAAAGTCGTAGCTTGACTCCTTTCAGGCGTTTTCTTTTTATGAACATAAGTGTATATTCCACCACAATTTTAGCTATCAACACTAAATAGTTTATAAAATGTTTTACTTCAGAAGGAAAAACTTTTTAACACCTTAGTCAAAAGGTGCCATCACCCTTTCTGAAATTATTTTATAATTTGCTTGTTACTGTTACAGAGAAAATTAAACTTTTTAACAATAGTGTTTTATATGCAGATCTCAAAACTGCCCACAATTTTGTTCAGAGGGTTATATGATCAGCACGCGCTGAAAAACAATAACAAAAAAAATGCTCATTTAGCAATATGGAAAACATCTGAAAAGGCAGAGCTAGAACCATCTTACAATAGTGCAGCAAATTCCCCTTTACAAAGGAAATAAAAGACCAAATAAAAAATATATATATATGAGTTTGGAACTGCTTTTGGAGATAGTTAAAAAAGTAATGGAATTTTTCGTTTGTGATTTTTTTTTTAGAGCAAGTGAAATTTTAAATTGTGTGATAAAGTATAGAGAAATAATCTGGGTGGGTGCCTGGTGATTCAAGAAAAAATTTATTAATATTTATGTGAGCATTATGTTGAACCACACAAAATTACTATATAATATGGAAGAAGAGGCTATAGCAAAAAACAGATTTTAATTATTTGGGTGTGATTATTAATGAAATAGGTAAATTTGATAATTAGGCAACACAATCGGCCAAGCAGGGAAAGGTGTATAAAAATGTTTTCACTAAGAAAGAAATCAGTTATGGAACTCCAGTTGTACATAAGCAGTATTTAGACCTACTCTATTTTATGGCTGGCTTTGTTCTCTTTTATGACAGTGATAACTGGGTATAAACAAAAGAGCTCTTACAGAGGTTAGAAGCTGCTGCAATAAGCGTGGTCACAGGAACATCAAGAGAAAATAGATGGATCCAGTGGCAAAACAGAATTACTAATGGAGTTGCAAATTTCTTAGATAAAATTCAGAACTTATCTGACAGAAGTTATTGATAACGTATAGAGGTGGTATGAACTTGTGTTTCACATAGGAGATGGAGGTTGCTTACACATATATTACATTCTGTAATATCAGACTGCAGACCACGAAAAGAAGGCAATATTTTACAAACAGAGAATCTTATAATATAATGAACAGAAATAAATCAAAACAATTTGTTACAAACCAGAATCCCCCCCCTCCCCTTCTGAAGTGATATGTGCCAAATACATGCATGAATATGAGATTAGTCTTTTGTTGTTGTGGGGGTTTAACAATACCATGAGCAACTTAATGGGCACATTTCTGATGTACGAGACTAAAAGTGAACTACACGATTTGTTGTCAGGGATGAGGGAATTGTGCATAAAATTCAAACTCAGAATTAATAATAATAAAAAAGAAAAGCCAAAGTCATGGTTTTTGAGCAAGAGACTTAGTAATGTATGCAAAATCAGTCTAAATTGATGCAGCGCTTCTTCGGGCACTTCTTCAGCAGAATTAAAAGTTAACTGGAATCTTTCATGGTGATTTGGACATGTGTGTCAACAGACATTTCATTCTATTATATGATATCAGACCACAGATCAAAAAGGAGACCAAGGACATGGTTGATAGAAAGTGTGAAATCAGCTATTAGTGACAGCAAATTAAAATACAAGCAGAAGATCCTGCAATACAGAAAGGGATGGAGAAAAGTTCATGGCAAACCAGAACTGATTTAAATAGTCTATGACAAAAACATGCCTGAATGCTACTCAGGAGATGGTTGGTTGGTTGGTTGGTTGATTTTTATAGCGCAAGGGCCATGGCTGGCCAAAGAGCGCCAGACACAAGACAAACAAACAGTAACTCAGGAGATGATGATGTACCGTATATACATGCGTATAATAGGGTGTCTCGATTTTTTTTGAAGAAGACAAATTTTCGAATCTGAAAACGCCTGACCCCTCAAAAGTTTCCTTTCAGGACCTTGAATTAAGGGGGAAATTTTTTTTTCAATTTTGACAATTTTTAAATATCCCACACTCGCTTCAAAATTTCATTTTTTTCTAAATTTAGACATAAAACTAGATTTTATCGCTCAAGACAGTTTTTTGGATCTGAAAACGCCTGGCCCCTCAAAAGTTTCTCCTAGGACCCAGAATATGGGATAAAAAAATTTCCCCATTTGGACAATTTCAAAATATCCCACACTCGCTTAGAAATTTCCAATTTTTGACATGAAACTAGACCATTTACATTTTACATACTACTAGCAATCATTCATTAGAAATTAATCCCTTGCTTCTTGTTCTTGTAGATCGTCAAAGAATTGTGTTAGATGACTGGTAGACCGGAAGCCAGAACGCCAGAAATCTGCCATTGGCGCCAATATAGAGGGTACTGCCACTGACACACAGCGCTCTCGTAGGGATCGAGGATCAGGGAATCCCCGCAGTGAAATCGTCGTGTACTGTGGACGGAGTTTTGGATTTTAATCCGCTGTTGAACTTTATATAAATATGATTCAGCCAAGATGCCTAAAGTAATAAAAACACGAAAGCAGGCAAATGATCCGACTTTCGGTTCTCCTCTAGAGCTCAGTGGCAGAAACCTCCTTCGTACGACGATGTTATGAAATATTTCCTTCACGTTCAACAAAAGCTTGACGCAAGGCCAGGACTTTCTGCTTCATTTAGTGAAAATTGCTGTCATTGTGACAGAGAAAATTGCACAGATATGGAAAGAAAAGGCAACAATTCAATGTGTACTATCCGAACAAAGAATCATAGAACTTCTCAAAAACTATCACAAAAAGTGGAACAACATGAAAAAACTTCCAGTCTTGTGAATCTACTCAGAAAAAAGTCAATGCCTTTAAGGAACAAGAAAGGGGTACTCTATTTGACATTTGCAAATGTAAATGTAATTTTCTATTTCGCAAATGTGAAGAAAAGGTGCCGCTGATAGAGCAAGTGATTTTAACAGATTAGCGAACGACCCAAAATATGGTTATTAGTAACTTGGATTTGCTTCATACCCATACAATGATGAGAAGACAGAAAAGACTGCAAACCGAAGAGGAGCGCTGTACAAAAGCTGTCAGTCTCTGAAAGAAAGTGGTGTAGCCGAAACAAGTGAAACCGATATGTCCGACAATGAACCTGAATTTCAAAGAGAAAATGACAAGAAGGATGGACATTTCAAATGGCGCCACAACAAAGGGATCCGATACAACCATTAAGCTTCCAGATGACAATTCCTCTCCCCACAGTCGCGAAAGTTGCTCAGAGAACAGGGGTCTCTGCGATCTGTTGCTTTGATAGCATGATAACAGAGGACGATGCGACAAAAGTTATTGACTACCATAAACTAGATAAACAGCGAAATTGCACGAAACTGTGCAGAAGAGCTCTAAAGAAATCCCAATTCGGTCAATATTGGCATTTACAGAAGTAACATGCAGGAAGTAAAGGATTGCATATAACTCTTGCAATGTAGTCTCTATAGCTGTTAATATGCAGTTTATCTACAGTAGTTATTTTTTTCATCTGACCACCTAAAAACATAACTTTAAAGTTTAATGAATTGTGATGCACACATGTATACTACATGTACCACTTGCTCCAACAATGATAAAATTTTTGTTGGGGGGGTTGCAGGTCTGCGAACTTTGAGGGGAAAAAAAAACAATTTTTATCTCTGGGTATGCAGTCAAACTGTTTGTTAATATCTTTCAGACTGTTTAACAAGACCACCTTCCCCTTTATTTTTCTGTAAATCTGTTTCTTCAGCTAGTACTGTTTCTGCAACAATCTTTTTCCCCAGGCATTGAAACATAATCATGGCAATAAAAAACCTTGCACCAGATTTTCAAAAAAAAAAAACATTCCTTAACCTTTCCAGGCTCTTTTGACATTTATAAAAGTTTTCTGACTTTCCCAGGTTCTTCCCAGATTTCACGGGTCTGGGGGAACCCTACATATTTCTATTTGAATGAGTTTCTCCGATTCTAAAAGTTCTTTGGGAAAATCTTTTCTCCACAGGATATCCCTTCACTGTAAAAAGTATTTTGTGCCCATCTGATTCTTTAAATAATGCACAGATTTCCTGCTAAGGGGCATAAAGTTTTATCATGCTTTCCTTCATCTCTCTTCTATTAGTCGGATTCAAAAAATTGCTTTTGCCTCATATCTTCCGCTATAAGAAATGTGCATAAAATTTGTGATTTTTTTTATGACTCATATTTCTGCCATTAGTGGGTAATAAGTAGATATTGCTACTTGTGGATGTTTTACCAATTATAAAAAACAGGGTTTTTTTTTTTTTTTTTTAAATGGTTCTCTTCACTACAATGAACATTGTGCACATTATGCATTTATATAATACAAATTTGCACTAGATGCATTTTTGCCCCTAGTGGGAATCTTTTCAAAAAACCTGCTTTGAAACATTCTTCTCTTGCCTGAAAGGATTCAAAAGTCATGCTCATTCCAACAGAAAATTTTATTTTGTCTTTGTTTTCAAACTGAAGAACTGAGTTGCAATTTAATTACAGCACTTTTATGAAAGGAGTCTTTCTTAATAGCCACATACTATTTCCCTGGTTTTAAACTGACACTTTTAATGTAGAAATAAAAGGTTTTAGTTTTGGCATGCAAGTGTGAGATGATCTAAAAAAAAAATGGCTGCAACTCCATTTTAATGAAACCCCTATCCCAAAATCAATTTAAAAGTTATATTCAAATCAAAACTTCTTTTAGATCTGAGAACTTCACATGTAAACAAAAAAACTAACAGAAATGCAAAAATTTTATACATTGTGTGTGAATATATCTTGCTTAACACATACAAACTCACTGATACACACACAATGTTCCAGATATGACAGTGATGATAAAACAAAAGCAACTTGTTCCAAGAGTTGCCAATGAAGTGCAACAAATGCTGGTAAGTAATGATCAAATTAAATACTGAACATTTCTAGTTCTTTCACTACTTTCCCTTTAATAATTTTATAACCATGCACAAGTTTCTTTTTTTAAAGTAAACAACACATTAGAGTTTAATGATGGCACTTTTGAATAATCAAAGACTTTCTTTAAAACAGCTACAGACTCTTTCCCCTTACTTATATGCTAACAGTTTTTCTTTATATGCAGGTTAGTTCCCCTCCACATCACTGTTTTTACCATTTCTTTTTGCCCAGATGAGACCATCACAGCTACTACAGTGAGCTCTCCATGTTTTTTGTTTTACTTTTTCCTCCCTCCTGAGGTGATTAACAACCCTTTTGAGCATTTAAGGCTGTAAGGAGTTGCCCATTTCTACTTTAGAGCCACAGGCTCTACAGAAGGAAAAGAACAAGTGTCCAGAAGGGCAAACAAAACATCCATGTCTTAGCACACTATTCAAACCTAGACAGACCCAACTGCATATGTCTGAAGCTGGCACTCTAAAACCACATAACTACTGAGTAACTGAGCTCTCAATGTGGCACACCCTATCGTTGATCAGGAACAAATATTTTACCCAATTAGCAACAGAAGCACAATGCATCAGGAGCACCTTAATGACATTACACATACAGTATCAGAAAGTCATGTTGTGAACATGCTACATCTTCGAATATGACTGGTTATAAACGTGTGAGAAAACAGCTGTATTGAACTCATTTCATGAGTATTTTTAAAAACTCTGTGCACATTATGATTACAGTTGTTTCCGTAATTCACGCGCTGATGTCGTGCTGTACTTATATCTGCTGTAGCAAACACTAATATTTGCAGAGGAAAGGGATGTAATGAAGTGGAATTACACTGTGTACAAATTACTTAAAGTTGGAAATTGGCGAGATGTTAAAATAGTCCTTTCATCATCGTCAACCATTATCAATCCACAGCTGGACGAAGGTCTCTTCAAGCCTCTTCCACAACGGTCTGTCTTGCGCCTGTCTCCTCCATGTTACTCCCACATACTTTCGAATTTCATCCACCCATCTTCCATGTGGTCTTCTGGGTCTTTTCCTGTCCCTTGGAATCCAATCTAAAATTTCGACTGTCCATCGATGGTCTGTCCTGGCAAGTATGCCCAGCCCATTGCCATTTCAGGGATTTAACTCAGATCATGATGTCTTCCACTCTCGTCATTTTTCAGATCCATAAGTTCCCCTTCTTATCTCACCTGGTTACACCAAGCATGCACCTCTCCATGCTACTTTGAGTTGTCTGCAGCCTTTGTATGTCTCTTTTAGTTAAGGTCCAAGTCTCTGCACCATACATAAGCACTGGAAGGATGCATTGATCAAACACTTTTCTTTTAAGACATAATGGCATATTGCTCTTGAAAATTATGCTGTTTCTTCCAAAAGCTCTCCAGGCAAGTTTTGTACACCGATTAATTTCTTCATCAATGTGACCCCTCACTTGATATCTGCTGTCCAAGATAAACGTACATGTCTGTTATCTCCAGCTTTTTTTTTTTTTTTTTTTTGATTGGAGGTTTAACGACCACCGTGAGCAACTCAATGGGCTATGAGCAGTCGCCCGTCCCTAATTTAGGGTCACTGGTTCCAGGGAAGGGAGAGAGCCAGCGCCGTAAGACAAACACAACACCCATGCCTGACCGGGATTCGAACCCGGAACCCGGACCCCTTACGGACGAATGATCAGAGGCCAGCGCCTTAGACCACTGCGCCACCGGGCCGGCTCTCCAGCTTTTCTCCATCAATCGATAAATCTTCATTTCTTGTAAAAGTATTGAACATCACTTTTGTCTTCTGAAAGTTCATTTTTAATCCCACTTCTTTACTCTTGTCAGCAAGTTCCTGGATCATACTCTGCAGCTTTAATAGGGTAGTTGTAAAAATGACTATTCATCAGCAAAATGAAGGTGAGTTAGATATTCTCCATTAATCTTTATCCCTTTGTTTTCCCAGTTCAGTGATTGAAAGACATTTTCCAATGTGGCATTAAAGAGCTTGGGAGATATGGTATCACCTTGTCTCCCAAGCTCTTTAATGCCACATTGGAAAATGTCTTTCAATCACTGAACTTTATTAAAAGTTATGAGAAAATTTACAGTCGATACCTAAACAGGTAATTATGATAGAATCCAAGTGTTCAAGTTAGACATATTGATGTACAGTCAAATAGAAAGTGCATCGACACTTCAGTCGCTTCAGTAGTGAAGAGTCTCATTAGCCGATGATTCTGAAATATAAGGGGGAGGGGGGCTGGCCCCTCTGAAGACTTCCTGCTTGAATTCACTCGAACACAAACTCTTGTCAAAAAGTCACGTGAAAGAAGGGGAGTCTTAAAAAAAATGGTGATTGTATGTAAGATAAAAGGTGAACAATATATACAAGTTAAAATGCCTGTGAACACACTATTTCCTGCGGGAGAGAAACAAAGTAGTTACTCATTTTTACCTGCTGGCGCTTCGTAGAATGCAATACTACATGTTGTCGCTGGGCTGTAGTATCCTTGCTTACAAAAGTTGCTGCATATCTTCGAAAAACGAATGGATATCAACGTAGAGGAATCGATGTAAGTAAACTTAGGTGAGAATCTGATTGAAATGGGCACAGATAGAGATGATACGCAGGCTGAACGGCTGAATAAGGAGGGGTTATAGTGTGGCTACACAGCACGACGATCATCACTGAAAAACGTTTACTCAACTCGCCTCGTACTATTAGAGGGACAGACTTAGTCGCTGCGCTGCAATGCATTTCTGTGTATGTATATCACCATCCTCAGGCAGAATCATATTTCAGTCATTCAGTCATTGTTCGCAGGTGTGTGTGTATATATATATATCATATATATATATATATATATATATATATATATATATATATATACTTAAGAGCAAAACTGAAGACTAAGGAAAAACTTTAGAATTTAAAACGAAGGTTGCAAAATAACCTGAAAATCAAAACGCGCAACGCAGCAGTTTTGAAAATTCAGAATTCACATTCTATAAAGAAGATACCTAAGCAAAAAAATACATATAATTTTGACTCACACCTAGTACAACATAGAAAAGGTTATGTATCTACCTGTGTGAGTAAAAGGAGAAAAGATAAAAAAATAATAAAATAAAACAACTGAATGTAGAAGGTGTCGAGAATACTGAGCCTTGGCTTTATCAAGGACCAGCAAAAACTCTGCATTTTCTCACTTCCACAAAGACCTAGTTGGAAATGGGTTTCTGCAAGGCCATAGATGCAAGTAACATTCCCACCTAAAATAGTTTAAAAAATATATATAAGTCATGTCCTCCGTAGAGTTGCATGACCTATCAGCCCCACCCTCACTGCCCCCCAGCGTCTAGGGAGTGGCGGAAGAGGTCAGCCATGTTCTTCTCTTGTGAGGAGAAAAGTTTTTGTCACACAAGAGGTAAGCTCTCTTCCTTGTTTTTGGGTTCTAGGTTTTATAAGTTCAATGTTTGTACTTCATGTACTTTTTCTCTGTCGTTTTTTAGCTTTTCAGCTTTTGGCATTGGTTTGTCTGTTAACATTTTTGCGGGTTTTAACTCTTTCTTTTCTTTGTAACTTTGAGCGTCTTTTGGGGTACCTAGGAACAGAAGATGGCTAAGCTTGTTCCTTTTCTATGCACTGTTTTTTCAAAGTAGTTAAGTTCTTAATAACTAATTAATTATGCACTTAAAGCACTGCTGAAATACTTTGTACATATTGCAACTAACTGTTTAAGGTATATAACTTTCACAAAGTTTTCTTTGGTTAATTATTATCTTTAACTTATTCTCGTTTTCGTGCTGTCATAAGTTGTAGAGTAGGGGGTTTTAGACTCAAGTTTTCTTTCAAAAATCTGTTCGTTAAAAATTAACATTTCCTTTTTAATTGCAATGTAAAATTTGGATTTCTTTTGCATTGATTTTCAGGTTTAAATTCTCTCTCAAACGAACTTGGAATTTCGTTATGGTTGAAAATCATTTCTAATTATTATGTCACTCTCACAGCTTGAGTTCTCTTTAATCTTCTTCTCTCTGTTTAATAGTAACAGATGAAGAGCATGGGTCGGGCCAGGAAGGTTAATGGATGCAAGCGAAATTGTTAACTAGTGCTAGGTCATGCAACTCTACGGAGGACATGAATTATATATATTTTTTAAACTATTTTAGGTGGGAATGTTACTTGCATCTATGGCCTTGCAGAAACCCATTTCCAACTAGGTCTTTGTGGAAGTAAGAAAATGCAGAGTTTTTGCTGGTCCTTGATAAAGCCAAGGCTCAGTATTCTCGACACCTTCTACATTCAGTTGTTTTATTTTATTATTTTTTTATCTTTTCTCCTTTTACTCACACAGGTAGATACATAACCTTTTCTATGTTGTACTAGGTGTGAGTCAAAATTATATGTATTTTTTTGCTTAGGTATCTTCTTTATAGAATATATATATATATATATATATATATATATATATATATATATATATATATATATATATATTGAAGTGCGTTGTGCAGATAAGGTGTCACTGGGCTGCAATGCATTTCGGTTATATACACCAAAATCTACCAAAGCAACTGAAGTGCTGATACACTTCCTATTCGATTATACATCAATATGTCTAACTCGAACACTTGGATTCTATCATTATTACCTGTTTAGGTATAGACTGTGAATTTTCTCATATAACTTTTAATAAAGGACTATTTTAACGTCTCATCAATTTCCGACTGAGTATTTTTGTACACAGTTCCACTTCATTATATCCCTTTCCTCTGCAAATATTAGTGTTTGCTACAGCAGATATAAGTACAGCACGTGAATTACGGAAACAACTCTAATCATAATGTGTACAGTTTTTAAAAATGCTCATGAAATGAGTTCAATACATCATCACACACACATTTTCATGACATGTACTAGTTTTCTGATGTTGTTCAATGTCCAGCCATCACTAGATTGCAGAAATGTGGGTGTAAAAGGGAGGGGGGTTGTCAGCTGGGAAAGGGAGTAAGAATTCTTACACATCAAGAATAAGGAGCCACTATTTCAAAGAAAAAGACATACAAAAACCTGTTCAGCTTCAAAGAAGAAAAAAAAACTTTACATGCTTATTTATATACAACAAAAAAAGATGAAATTATACTTGCACATCACTTCTTTTCTTAACTTTCCAATAGTCATTAAGCTCCCTTGACAGCATTTAATTTAAACAACTCATACCATTATTATTTGATATCATACAACATGAAGGTAAGTGGGATACATGGAATTTTTATATTTCTGTTACCTTACGAAACTGTTATTGGTCTGTATTTTTAGCTTTGGCTTATTTTTAGTCATTTAATAATTTCTATACAGAAATTTAATGTTTACCACCAGAATCTAATTTCAATAGGAGCTTCAAAGTAGTACACCAATTTCAACAGTTTTGTTTTAATTCTCAAATGCTACTTTTTGGTTTTTATTTATTACACCAAATAATTTCAAAATCTTATTGGGGAGAGGTAGGGGTAAAAAATGGAACTGCAGCCAGTTTCTGGAAGACCAAAGAAAGACTTACTTGCAGCTTTACACAGAAATAAATATAAATACAGTTGAAAATGTTCTAAAACATTACTTTCTGAGATACTTGAATTTTTACCAATACATAAAAATACCACTATGTAACAGTTAATTATAATGTTTTAGAACATTTTCAACAGCATATTATACCACAATATGTTTACCAATAATGACAAATGGTATTTTTCAAAATTTGTATGGTGCATGAAAATAAAGTAATATAGTAAAATCCCAATTTCACCATTTTCAGATTTAATATTTTTTAACATTCTTAACTCTTTCAGTGTTCCTGACTTGAGCACGAAAACATGAAAATTACCATAATTAGTACTTCAGAATTCTATCCCCCCCCCCCCACTTTACACATATGAAGTGTGTTCAAGAAGTACCAGGACTATGTTTATACTTCAAAATACAGAAATTCACTTGAAAGCTAATCAAATGTATTTTCTTCAAAATACTCACCTTCTAAGCAAATATTGGGTTGGAAAGAAAACAACGTCCCAAGGCACCCAAAGTTGAAGCCTAGCTAGCCATTGCGCACAATGGCCACTCAGATTACGCAGCACACCTGCATGATGTTAGCAGGCAGGTAGGTGGCTTAAGTCAGTGGCAGTTAGCTGTCAGAAGGCAAAGAATGTAAATGCCAACCAACATGGAAGTGGACAAGCAGCACATCCGCCATTGCATGCTGTATGAGTTTTGTAGCAGTGGCACTCATGAAAGTGCTGTAAGGAACATTACCAGTGTGTACCCCAATGCCACATACATCATCAGTGCAGTGCTGTCATTGGTTCGAACAGTTTCAAGAGGGAGATTTTGACCTGTCAGACTATCCCAAAGCTGGAAGACTCGCAACAGTGGATGGAGACATGCTGAAGACCTTAGTGTAAACTGACCCATGTGTGACCACATGGTGGCTGAACAGCTGGGGACTACCCACACTAGCATTATCATGCACCTGCATCAACTTGGGAAAGTGCACAAGAGAGGAGTTTGGGTACCTTATGAACTCACAGTTGAGCAGAAGGCAAATTGCACGAGTGCATGCATTTCCCTGCTTTCACATAACCAAGTTTGAACCATACTTGGACCACATTGCGACAGGTGATGAGAAATAGGTCCTGTATGACAACATCAGTGCCTGGAGACAAAGGTTGGACCCAAAACAGAAGCCCATGCCCAGGGCTTGATTTATGCCTAGGGCCCCACATGTTAGGGGGGAAAAACTGATTTACATGGAGTCCATTTAATTTCAATGTGATTAGTAATGGACAAGGCAGGAAAATTGCAGTGTTTTTCATCTGAAACTTGCAGATGAAATATAAATGTGCTATATTCCTATACATAGCATACACCTCTTGAGAGAGATTTTGCATTGCTAAGATACTTTGAAGAAGCTTCGAGTATCTCATATTGTAAAGTATCAGATTTTAAAATTGCTTGGGTCTACATTAAGTAAAATAATGAGCTGAATAATGTACTTTTATGAATGTGAGAATCATCCAGTTATGCATGTTTGCTCAAATCTAAGTATCATTCCTATGTTAGTATCTGTGGATATTTGAATTATTACATAATTAAATTTCGAAAATAGCAATATTAAACTATTAAATAGTGTTCTGCTTACCCATCTATATTTTAAGTGCAAATTTCCTTGCTAATATTAAGATTTAATAAAAGGGGTCATTACATGTCAAATCAACACAGCACTTAACTTTGACATCTCTGATTTTAACGAAAATTGGTGAGAAGGTAGTCCTTACAAAGTAAAAATATTTTTTTCAGAATTTTCCTTTGGATTGTTTTGAAAATAAAAAAGGTCAAAATTTTGAATTTCTGTGCATTTTTTGAAAATTTGCAACCATTTAATTTTTAATATCTTGAGATAAAAATGTCTTTGTTATCCAGCTGATTTTGGTATCAATAGAAAGCTTATTAAACAAGCTTTAACATATATAAAAATTTCATCATAAAATTTCTCTTCCACTTTAAAAATAACTAGGACAAGCCGCCAATAACTATGGTACAGTTGGCAAATTTAGAGCAAAGCTATTGCAAAATCGGAAGGCGTCAAAACCTGACCAAGTCCACTCACATGCCAAAAATCACTGATCGGATGTGTCATCTCGTAGCTATGCTCAAACAACTAATTGTCCCAAGTCTAGTATAGAGAGCGGATTTTTTTTCAGGTATCATTAAAATTAGTCTTTTAATGGTCACTATTTTTATGCGACACGACCAATCACCACGATACCAACCCCATGTCACTCATTATGTCCTTCTCCACCGTGATCGGCTGAAGATCTTTGGAGGAGATAGGTAACAAACCTTTCTCAAAACCCGAAAAACCCCTAAAAATGCAAGTTTTTGGACGATTATTCCTCAATGGCGCGGAATTTGGGGAATCTGAAGGCGACAAAACCTGACCATGGACGATGTCCAATTGCCTGCAAAAAAATCGCTGTGGTTGGATGTGTCATCTTGTACCTATTCCCGAACAACTAATTGTCGAGTTTCAAAGAGAGCTCTGCTCGGCCTTACTTCGCTTAATGATTTAAAAATTTTAATTTTTCAAAAGTGACATTTTTATTTTATTTTTTTCAAAAAAGTATATGTTGGAACTTATTAATATCCTTGACATAAAATTTTGGGAGTGGCAATCTAACAATTTCATAAGTTACAAAGAAATTTGGTTTTCAATGAGTTAAGTTTCAGAATGTATCACATCTATTTCTACCTGTTTATTTGTTCTTTTAATTACAATGCATGGATTCAAGTTTATTATGCAAAACATTTGGGTGGGGGTTTGATGTTTACCAATATAAAATACCTTTTTAATGCTCAATTTCTTGATAATGGTTAAATAAGATGTCTTATTATTGCCTTAGTTACAGCAAAAAGAAACTCTGCTTTAGGCAATGTGCTAGTGGTCTTTCTTTCTAAAAGCGAACCAGATGTCCTTAGTATAAAGTTTCAGTTCAGATTTAAACATTAGGAACTTAGAGCTGCTCAGGGGCATATCTCGGATGAAAAAAAGACTTGTCGCATGTTTTTCATTTTACTACAGTTATATTATTGTTACGGAATAAGTGCCAAGGCCAGGAGAATAGCGCTTCTTTAATTATATTATGCATACATGAGACTGACGAAGGGGAAAAAAGCTGAACTTTTAACATCGGTACGGGTGAAAAATAAGAACGTGCTATGAAACAGCGTGAATATAATGAGCCGTGATCAAGACAAAATTGTTCACTGAAATTTGTTATGTAAATATTAAGGTGAAGTGCATCACTGTATTAAAAATAAAAATTTTATTTTTATTTTTTACGTTTAACAGCAACACAGGATAAATGTAACATCCTGGAGAAAAAAATTTACAACTACCGGCGAAATCTACGCTCTGTCCGACTTCTGTTTTAGGAAAGTTTTCCTTCATTTTGAAGCTGCAAAACAAATATTTACGAACAAAATTATATTTAACAATAATACTGTGCAGAAGAAACATCACGAGAAAAAGAAATCGCGATTACGGGAAATTTTTCACTCCGTTAAACTTCCGTTTTCGAACGTTTTGAAAAACAAAATACCATTCCCAGATTAAAAAACGACCCCCCCCCCCCCCAACTAATCTTCCAAAATTTCTCTTCAGTTTTGCATCGATCTCGAGAATAACCAGAATGATGACAAAAAACGTGGAAGAATCTCATGTATGATTATGCTGTACGTCCAGAAATTGGGGCCATGTGTAGTTTTTTTTGCTCCAGATGCTTACAGTTAACGACGGGATGCATGTCTCGCATGAAACTAGCCTCCGGTTTTTAGTGACAAAACGCACAAACCTGCCATGAAACAGGAAAACGCAGACTGATGGGCAAAAAAGCTGTGCTTTATGGGAAGGGAGTGACAACGGAATATTTATTGCACAGCCCTGGGTGGGGTTGGGTCTCTGACATAACTTGGTCAAGTGAGGGGAAGCTTCCACTGGCGTGCGCACCCACACACATGAACTGACAGCGGAACTACTGAAACAAAAGCTAAGTTTCGTTTAAGAACGAGCCTGTGCAATGCGTTCCACTTAACTGGGAGAAAAGCGAAAATTACCATCGCAGATAACTTAGGTTATCTGAGATAACAGTATTCGTGTTAGTTGCGGTTCATGTTAGCTGTGGATATAAGTTGTATTTAGCAATGGATATACCATGTTGTTGTTTTTTGGAAAATAAAATCCAGCAATGAGAGTAAATCTCATAGTAAGCAATTATGTGAAATTACCGATCTGTCAGCGGTAATTACAAATTCGTCTTGCGTACTTTTGAGTGACGTAATTTCAGAATCAGAATCTACATCGTTGGCAAATCTGAAACTTATGCAAGTGAACTATGATAAAGCGTACAAAAGAAAAAAAAAAAGCTGTTGCACAGTTGAAGAATCTTGGATAAAAGCATAGCCAATTAAGGCTAAAGTCAAATGACAAGACTATTATGCTGTGCACTGTTTGCAAAAACGATCCTAAAATTGCTGATACCACCAGTAATTTTTTCAAGCAATGTGGGGTGTCAGGTGATAATATAGTTTAATAACTAAGTGCACACAACAGTAGTTGAAAACATAAGATTTGTGTTTCTTTCTAAACAGCAATTCTTGTGATATTTTATGATGCAAAATTACTTTTGTTTGCACATGAGAAAAAGGTAAATAATTTTTACATTCAAAATTGTTGTTAAAAACTACTTAAACTGGCATACACAGTTAACTATGATTATTTAATTTTTTTGAAAACCCAAGACATATTAAAAATTCTTGAACATGGCATCACTAAATTTCTCAAATTTTTCAAGCCCTGCTATTACCTTTCTTAAAACTTGAGATGTATGTTTTTGTGCATTTTGAATACAGACACTTTAAACTGGTGATGCAAAAGATGTATAGAAAGTTTATCATAATTTTTAACTTTAAAAAAAAGTGAGGCTTCTGTTTTGTTATCTTAAAAGATAATTCTTTCTGGGCATGTAGATTTTACTTCTGGGCAAGTAAATATTTTCTGCACATGCCCAGCTGGGCATGTAACTTTTCAGATATTTTTCAAAGCCCTGCTGATTTCTTGGACGACATGCCACTGATCATTCGTCAACAAGCACGCTTTATGCACTCCCGTACATTTTAGCCACCTAGCTTGCAATTACTTGAATCGAAAGTTTCCTAGTCGGTGGACCAAACCAACTGCCTGGCTTCCACACTCACCAGATTTAAACCCTTTAGATTTATTTTTGCGAAGCCACTTAAAATCGGTGTATTCGACTCCAGTAGCAGATGTGGAAACTCTTCGCAGTCGAATTGTGGCAGGTTGTGAAACATGACAGGAATTTGGCAGCGTGTTCGTGAGTCCATGAGATATCAATGTGAGGCCTGTATTGAGGCAGAAGGTGGGCATTTTGAACAATTACAAAAGGTAATGTGAACAGTTAAGTGTCATTGACGGACCTTCATAACTCGGAAGCGAAGCATTTCCGGACCTATGTTGATATAAACTTTTTTTCTTATCTACCTATGAGGAACTCATTGCTGCAGTTTTGCCGTGTATTTTTGAGACACCCTGTATATGGAACATTCCGACACATTACCCAATTTTTTAATTTTCAAAACTGGTTGCTTAACCTTTTATACACCTTTTCCCCCAATAGTTTAACTCTATCAGTGAGTAGCTCAAAAAAAATTTCGTGCCACCATCTTGGATGAACGTATATCCAAGATGTGCCACACCATCTTGGATTTACGTTCATTTTTCTTTTCGGTGACATGCCAAAATAGGGCCTCACAATGGTTTTGAAAAAAGGCAATTGCTTTCCTCTTTTTGTAAGATCAAAAGTTTTGGTTTTCACTACCTTAAAGAGGACATTTTAGGGCTTACAGAAAATGTAACCTTGCTTAAAATGGCATTAAAATCTGAAATACTTGAAGCATAAATCACCATTTTTGATGGACTGTTAAGGTGACTGGGGGGTTGGAAGAAGTTGAGATTTTTGTGTAATAACTATGGCTAGTAGTTTTCAGCTATTAAGAACTTAAGTCTGGGAGAACGCTCGTACGCACACTTGCACTTCAGATCATCAGCAAATAAAATAATTTATTTTGGATCTTCTGATTTTTTTTTGTAAGTACATAAACTCAACAAGGAGAAATGTTCTATTTTCATATTAAATGTGCAATCAAATAAAAGTAATTTAACCTGTTAAATGTAAAGTTGTAATAAGGTACAGGAATTTTTTTTTAGTTTTTCATCCAGTGCACGTAAATACTTTTAAGAAAATTATATATAAAAAAAAAGTCCAACCTAAATTTGTACCGATAATGAAATGCTTGCCATAAGTACTAATGAATGCTGAATCCCCCCCCCAAATCCTTCATCCTTACAGGACTTCAAAATAAAGTTCTATTCTCCCTTGCTATCTGTTTTTGCCTCCTACTAAAATTTCTAGTCATTGTGGATGTTTCTACTTCCTTCAGTTTAGGAAAAAGGTTGTGAATTACCACAGACTGGTGAGAAATATTGAGTATTTCACTGATGGTCGTTCTGCACAATATAAAAACTGCAAGAATTTTCTGAACTTTTGCTATCATGAACAGGATTTTTTTAGATTGGTAAGGAAGTCGCCATTTTTTGCAACAAGCAAAGGCAAGTCACCATGTGATGGTATTGGTGCAGATTGTAAAAAGGCTCACAACAAAAGCCAGTTTGCAGCGACCTTTAGCTCAACAAATAACATCGGCTGCAACAATGTGTAATTTCTGCAAAGATAATATAAAAGAAATTACATTTTCCTTTGTGCGTGCAGAAGAGATGAGCAAAGTGCGTAATCAGCTTAGTCCCCATTTTGAAAAAGCAAAAGCTCTTCCTGGTACACACACAATGCATCACTTTACACCACTTCCCAATTTCAGAATTGGTGCTAAGAGGTTAAGTTCTGATAAATATTACAGTATTATTTCCAAAATCAATGTAACTAATTTTCAAGATGAGTTACATGCTAACTGCTGCGTAGCATGTGTATATGATTCCTGTTGGTACGTGGGATTTGTTGAAAAGATTAACTATGAAAGGTGATGCGACTGTTTGATTCATGCACCCAAATGGGCATTCTCCATCTTTTTATTGGCCTAGTAATGATTGTCAAGTACCTCTGAAACATATATTATGTTTGGTTGGGGTAAACCCTACAACAGGAAGAACATACAGCCTACCCAAGCAGGCTGAAGACCTGGTTCAGTCAAAGTTTATTTTTCATTATGAAAATTAGTAATTGTGTTTAGTTTGAATTCAAACTGACAGAGAAAAGAATTCATTTATCTCTCATATAACCAAGGAAAAGTTCATTTATAAAGCATACATAAACATATCATTCAATGTCAAAATAATTCATAAAATGATTTGTTCCATTAGTTTATATTTTTATTGAAATTAGTAAGAAATTTAGAGACACCTAATTTTTGCAGTTGCTTGTATTCTTAAAAAAAAAAGAAACAGCTTGGGATAGCATAGGTGGCCTTGTCAGTCGCCTTTTTCACAACTGGCCATTATCTTTAAGCACGGCAGCTATAAAAAAAACTTTGGCAATTTGACTGGCAATTGTGAGCACAGCTATCATTTTGATCAGTTACAAATTGAAATTGGTTAAAATATTAAATTCAAGAGAAACAAATATAGTGAGTTGCAAGAGCACTCACAGAAGTAAGGCTATACATCTAGACAAGTGTTGCTGCTGAAGTTTGTGAATTGCAAACTGTACAATATGCTCTGGTAAGGGTTTTTTTTTTTTTTTTTTTTACCTTATGTATAAAATGTACATATTGTATTTGGTAGTTAAAGGTGTTTAAAATATAATTCCATAAGACTTAAAAAATATTTTGAAAACATAAATAAACAAATATTCATCTGTTTCTGTGTATTTTCGAGTGCTCAAATGCACAAATATTTCACAGCCATTTATTCACAAATTGAAATATTTCACAGCCTGTAACTTCTAAACCAGTTTGAACCACAAAAAGAAACATGCAGGTTTTGTTGAGTACCAGTAGGGGTATCCTTGGTGGGGAAAAATAAATATCTGGTCCTCTTTTGAGATATGTAACCTTGAAATCTGCAAAAGTTAGAAACTTTGCAACTTTGAGAGGGGAGGGAACCAAACTCAAACTTAAGTTCTCCATAGTTAAAAACTATTAGCCATCTATAGTTATTGTAAAAAAATTCCAACTTGGGGTTACAACTCCCAGTCACCTTAACAGTCCATCAAAAATGATGATTTATGCTTGCGAGTGTATTGCAGATTTCAACGCTATTTTAAGCAAGGTTAAAAAATATATTTTCTATCATTTCTATACATTTCCTGCAAGCCTAAAATGTCCTCTTTAAGGTAGTGAAAACCAAAACTTTTGATTTTACAAAAAGAGGAAAGCAATTGCCTTTTTTCAAAGCCATTGTGACGCCCTATTTTGGCGTGTCGCTGAAAAGAAAAATGAACGTATATCCAAGATGGTGGCACATAAATATAAAATAAAAATTGTTTTAAGCTACTCACCGATAGGGTTAAACTATTGGGGGGAAAGGTATATAAAATGGTTAAGCAACCACTTTTGAAAATTAAAAAATTGGGTAATATGTTGGAATGTTCCATATATAAAACACGCCATTTGTTTTTTCCTCACCAAAATTGCGAATTGCTGAAAATATTTTTTTCTCCTGCTGAAAGGTTATTTTATAATACACACATGAAAATAGTTTTAGCAAATTTGAAGTGGGGGGGTGCATTTTGATAAAAATTGTTTGGTTTAATAAATATGTGGCCTCATTTTTCCATGTCTTTTGTAATTAAATTTAAAAAAAAAGTTCTTTTAATTCCAAAAATGTGCAGAAACAACTTGTTCCCAAATGTGTGGACCATGCAGATCATTTAAGAAAAAAAAATTGTGGCTGCAACTGTTAGTTGTGAAGTTATGAATTTTTCTGTCCTACAGTGTAGTTGTGAAGTTATGAATTTTTCTGTTCTACAGTGTAGTTGTGAAAACTCATGCGAAAACTTTAAAGGCACCTTACCAATTTTTAAAGTGGCATTACTTAAGATCTACTGGACCGACTGACCTAAAATTTTAACAGGTTTCATAGCTCACCAGTACAATACTTCATACCGATTTTCACAAAAATCTAAGATGGGTGAGTGACATGCCCTGGGTGATCTGACATGGAATGAATGACCCATCATTTGTGTACGTACTATTCACCAAAATGTCAAATTAATGATAACTGGATACAAAATGGAAAAGTTATCAGCCAAGAGTGGTGCTGGACAAAAATTCAAACATGAAAAAAGACTGCACAGTGAATCACCATTTGTGAATCACCTTCACCAGCTTGCTATTTTGGTGAATACAAAAAATACTGAACTAGAAAATAATTTTAATTATTTGTTCAATTCTAATGTAACTGATGACATAACCACAAGCAGTGAATATCCATAAATTGTTCAACACCTGCATTAACAAACACCATTGCTGATTTTGTAGTTAAATTTCTGTTTTTGTTTTTTTAAATATTGTTCCTCTAAAACCTTCATGTACAGCAAAATAGCTTTTCATAAATGAACTAAAAAAAGCAAATTTGCAAGCTGGTGAATTTTTGGTAAAATCTGAATTTTCTGGGAACTTCTGTTGCAAGATTCTGCTCAAGGATTCCATTGAAATAATTTTCAACCCACAATTCACCCATTTGTTGCATATTGCACAAAATCAGGGAAAACTGAAGCCGCAAATTATGGCAACCATAATTTGAGAGTTTGGAACACAGTATAGTAACAGTTCATATTTTTCAGCATTGCTCGCACATTTCAATAAAAGTTTAAAAAAGAAAAACATTTTTTATCATCCAGATGGATCAGCAGCACAACATACAAACAGAAAAAAAGTTTGATCAATTTTTGCTAAAATGAATAGATTTTGAAACAGTTACTTAGCAACACTTTTATGCAACACCCCATGGTAATAGTGCTTGGGATGGTGTTAGTGGTTATTTTAAAAGTCTTGCAGATAAAGCAAGTTCATGAAGACCATATAATAATGCAGATTATGACACCCAATCAATTACCTGACTGAGCAACCAAAAGCATGCCAGCCTGTAATTTTGAATACCTCAGTGAAAGTCAGTATGAAGCTGAAAAAAGGGTATTACAGCCACATTTTAAAACATTGAGAACAATAGAAGAACAGTGAACACTCGCAAACTTCACTGTTTTATCCCAGTAGACAAAAGCAGAATACAAGTTTATTACAATTTTACAGTCACCAAAATAGAATATGTTACTTCTGAAAAATTTGAGATAGTACTTGCAGATGTACGTCTTCATGATGTGTCTCTGTGTAGAAAACTTGTGGAATGGCTGAGTCTTGAATATCTTTGAAGACACGGATGAAGTAAAAATTTTATTTCATTATCTTCGTAGCCCTTCTTTTCATATATGTATAATATATACAGGGTGTTTCCCAAAGTCGCGGCTCACTTCAATAACTCGAGAAAGAATTGGAACAGAAAAACAGGGTCAACGGGTATTAATAAGGGATGATATGATTTATTTAAGGGATACGTGAATGACCTCCCAGGCCCCAATGATCAGGGGGGCTCGGGGGGCTATCTCTTAAACAAAGCAAGTTAGGAAAAAAATTCCAATTACAAAGTTATACAGCATTTTTACCTTAGTGTAAATCTGCAGAAAAATTTCTAATAGCTCTCCAATTTGGAGCTGTGCCCTCTTGAGCAACTGCATGTCTACAAGGAAAAGTTGTTTTCCCTGCAAATCTCGAAATGTTTCTGCCTTTTCCTGAGCTTCGTAAGAAAAGGCATCTGAGGGGACGATTGTTTTCGTTGGTGAAACTAAGGCTTCAAAAGGTATTAAGTCCGGTGACCTGGGTAGCCATTCCTACAATCCTCTTCTTGAAAGTTTGTTTGAGGAAATTTTGAACAGGCACTACTTTATGTGCTGGAGCTCTATCGTGTTGAAACCCCATGAAAAGAAGACTTTGAAGCGGAAGACCATAAAAAACAAAGTACTTCCTTTAGAATGTCACAATAACGTCCTCCGGTAAGCGGACCTTCGAAGAATACAGGGCCAAGAATTGTGTTTCTACATGTCCCACACCATACTGTAACAGATCATTTTCTTTGATGACGAACATCTCTTGTCTCGTGAGGATTATCCAGAGCCCAAAAATGAGAATTGTGTTTTTTGTTGCACCTTCACAAGAGAAACAGGCCTCACCAGTTCACAAGACGTCATGCAGAAAAGAAAGTTGATAATTTTTTTCTAGAATGAAATTGCACCAATCCAACCGTCGTTCATTATCACCTTCATATAAAGCCTGCTGTAAATGGACGTGGTATGGGTGCCAACCATGCAGATTCAAAAATTTTCCAAATTCTGGCATTAGAAAGGCCACATGCTAAGCTCATTTATCCGGTACTGATTTGAGGGTTTAAAAGAGCATAAGCGACATCTTCATCATGAACCAGGCGCCAGATCCTCGAGGTCTTCCAATGCATGGTCGGGGACTCACAGTGCCTGTTGTTCGTAAACGCATAGCAACACGTCTTATGGTGGAAGAACTTGGACACAGCAAATCAGGGAAACGTTCTGCATAATTTCCTAGCAGTGCAAGCGTTTCGTCGACATTCTCCAAAAATAAATTAATATTTCATAATATCCAGCAAATAAATAACTTTCCATTAGTAGGGTTTGTTCTTGCTTGGCCCATTGAATGAGTTCAGGAATAAAAGCATTTGACCCATTGTATATACGATACAGGAATCACCATAAGAGATAGGCATATTTCAACTTTAATACAAATGTTTTTCTCGATAATGTAACAAGGTAAGTAAAGGAGTCTGTTACGGTAAATTTTAACTGTGCTATATTTCACAAATTTCGAATTGAAGAAACCCACATTTCCTGATGTCAGAGGTCGGGAATTGCCAATAACATCACACGACTGTAGCAGGAGTCTTTGCATCTGCTAATTCTACAGCTTTCATGGACTATGTAAGAAGCCAGGAGGTATATAAATGGGGGCAACGGGGATTCCTCTTTAGCCCCCTTAACTTACATTAAAAAAAGGTGCATTTCTTCTATTTTTCATTAAATTTTATTTTATTCTGGTGGATTTCAAAACTTCCATTTTTTGTCGGAACCTCGAAAAAGAATTCTATACACCCTTGTAATAAAGGCAACACAGTCCAAATGATTGCTTAAAACTACAAGCAGCTGGTATGGAGCTGTTTGTAGCTTTAGGCATTGGATAGACTAAATATCTGTTGATTTTTGTATTTGTTGAGTTCCTGAAGGGGGGTTTACCATAGGCAAGTATTTATTTCGGGGATTTGGGGATAGATTAGGACCATAATTTCCAAGATTTCCTTCTAAAGTTCTAGATACATAAACTGAAACCCTAAATTTACTACACAGCGGCATTTTGCGCAAAGTTTAGGTGACTTTACAACTTCTTGGTGTAAAGCGAGAGTTGGGGGGGGCTTTCGACCCTTAGTTTTGCCAACGAAAAAATAATCCCCTTAGATGCCTTTTCTTACGAAGCTCAGAAAAAGCCAGAAACATTTCAAGATTTGCAAGGAAAACAACTTTTCCTTGTAGATGTGCAATAGCCCAAGAGGGCACAGCCCAAACCTGAAGAGCTATTAGAAATTTTTCTGCGGATTTACAATAAGGTAAAAACGCTACATAACTTTGTAATTGGAAATTTTTTCTAACTTGCTTTGTTTATGAGATAGCCCCCAAGCCCCCTGATGGGGGGGGGGGGGCTGGGAGGTCACTCACATATCCCTTAAATAGATCATATCATCCCTTATTGATACCCGTTGACCCTGTTTTTCTGTTCCAATTCTTTCTCGAGTTATTGAAGTGAGCCGCGACTTTGGGAAACACCCTGTATATCCCTTCAAAGGAGATATTTTAAACTTGCCAAAATCTGACATATTCAAAAAGTGGATAAAAATACAGCAACTGGATGAATTTATAAAATCTCAAAACATACTGAAAAAACTCAGGAACATTTCCAGTGCAAGAAATTTTAATTTTGCCAACAGAAAAAAAGAAAAAAAGAAAAAAAGAAAGAGAAAGCTTATGCTGATTACGGCATTTACACTAGAATGCAATTGTTTCCCATTTTGATGTGAGCAGTCTCACTGCAAAATAATGTAAAGCATCACACAGAAAATATTTTTGTGCTATGCACTTGATGCAGACTTTGCTCTTTATTTTACATAAAAATAATTTTCTTCAATAGTTACAATAAAATTGTCATCTCTAAAAAACAAGATATAATTTTTGAAGATTTTAAAATTAGATATCAGTGCCAAGTTCAAATGCATTCTGTCAACTCTTTTCAGCAAATAATGAATACCCTTGTTTTAAAGCTGAACTACTAAGATATTAATATGAAAGTTTTCATATTGTTATAAATATTACATAAAATGTTTTATAAACAGGAGTAACCCATGACCAAACATAGTGCATATGAGTTTCTTTTTATATTGCTAGCTGACTAGATTATAAAGCTTCTCTATTGATCAGTGGAACATGCACATTTTAGTCTTATGGCAAGTTTACCGAGCATATAACTTAAACAATTCCTAGGGCATCCAAAGTTATTGGATGCCCTTCAATTGCCACCCTCAAATTTGTAACATATTATCACCCTGTCATGTAATTTCCCAAATGATTTTTTTTTTTTTTAAAATCAAAATGTCCCTTTTAGAGAAATTCAAGGTCAAATTTTAAATTTTGACACCTTGAAATTAAAATTCTAAAATTACACATTAATATATCATTTTAAAGCCAGTAAAATGAGGTTTCAAAGGAACCAAACTTCATCACTCTGTGATGAAAAGAAATTGAGTTATGAATACTTTTAAGACATGCAAAACACTGAAATTTGGCAAATTTCTTGAACTTTAAGACCTATCTCAGGAAATTTAAAAGCTTTCGAGCTAAAAATTGGCACACATTCATTTCTTGTGTATGTGAACAAATCTACAAAGTTTCATAAAAATCTAAAGAGGCCAGGTTGAAAATGCTATTTTTCTGTGTTGAACTTGACATAGAATGACCCAAAAGTAGATATTATTTTCTATTTTTCCCTGCACGGTGTCCCATTTATTAAATAAACTTAAATTAATTGATAATATTTAGTGGCAACAAATGTACTTACTCTTTCAGAATGTGAACGGGTGGGAGGCCTCATCTAATGCGGTGCCTAGAGCCCAATTCTGTGTAAATTGGGCCCCGTCCATGCCAAAACGCAAAGTCAGCTTACACCCATGTAAGGTCCTGCTGTCCGTTTGGTGCGATATGTGGGGTGTCATTTCTTGAGTTGCTGCTGGACACCACCACTATCACTACTGACGTGTACTGTTGTCAGCTCGACAATCTGCATGCATTGCCGACATCAAAAACGCCAGCACTCCTGAACTGCAAGGGCGTCCTCCTACAGCAGGATAGAGCGTGACCTCACACTGGGTGATCTGTCACAAGATCAGGGACCTGGGCTGGGAGCTGCTGCCACACCCAACCCAGGCAGTTCCCCAGACATTGCCTCAAGTGACTACCACCTTTTCTGGTCATTGCACCATTTCCTGGACGGACAGTGGTTCACCAACCGGGATGATGTCGAAAGCACTCTTACTCACTTCTTTGAGCCCAAGCCGCCACAATTCTACAGGGACGGACGGTATCCAATAGCTGCCCAGACAATGGGAGCAGGTTGTGGCAAACAATGATGCTGCATTTTACACATATTTGTACTTTTATATATGGTAATTATCACTTTTTTATAGCCTTGCATTTGTAGACATTACTTTCTTTACAGCTCAATACAGTGGTCCCAGCATTTCTGAAACTTCACAAAACAAGTTGGGAAGTCTTCTTTTGGGACCATGTTCAGCTGCTGCATTGCATTCTTGATGATGCACTCTACACTCAACTCTTTGTCTCTTAAGAAGCTTTCAATCTGAGAAACAAAAGGATGGGGGGGAATAAATATGAATCAGGTGGGTGTGATATCACTGAGATTTGGTTTTAGATGCATTATTATGATGCAAAAGCTAGCATTGAGACTTCCATTGTCAGGCCATTTGCACCAAATTTTTTCCCCGTCAGCCTTTTAAAAACGTCTTTTGTAATAAGTCTGGTTCACAATCAGCCCAACTGGAAAATATTCAAAATGCACTACACCTTAAGCATCTAAGAAAACAAACAGTTATCACCTTCACATTTAATTTCATTTGCTTGGGTTGTGTGTGAGAAGCCTTGAGAAAAACTTCATGTGATGTCACTCTCCTCACACACAAACCCTATGTCGAAATTGCACAACAGCATAGATGCCAACCTCTAAAAGTAGTTTTCAGTAACCAACATGTTCATTTTTCAGTAATTTTCAGTAACAATTTTTTTTTTCAGTAAATTTTCAGTAATCCAGTCTACAGCGGCAAATTTTGGGTATTTAACACTACAACAAATTTTAATCTGTCAGAACTATTAACAAAATAATAATACAATAAAAATAATTTGCTAGGTATTACTTACTTGATTCAACCAATGATAACAAAACAGTTAAATGTTTCCCAATTTTTTCGTCAAAATATGTTATTGCAATGGGATACAGTTTATTTGCTTGAGCATCATTACTTCCATCCGTAGATAGAGAAAAAGGATTTTTTTTTTTTTTTAACTTCAGATACGATGTTACTTGTAGAAACACTGGCCATGTGCTGAATTTGTGCAGTAGCCTTAGTTCTTCCACATGAATATTTTTTTGCGATCGCTGAATCGGGAAACATGGCTTGAAAAAACGGTTTAGCATGGTCAGCAACTGCTATGGGTAAATTGTGTTCCACAATAAATGAAGAACATAAGTTCTGCATTTATTACGCTGTTCTCCTTTGATGCAAACAAATCGCTCACTGACTGAACTTTCAACTCACCGAAAGATTTATGCTTTCTCGAATCTGCGTGTCTTCAGCAATCGTCCTGCCCACCGTGCGCAATACTAAAATCGCATCTACAAATTCTGCAAAACACGTGGTTCACAGAAACTTTTGATTTCTCAAAACAGGGCCAATCTCTATTATAAGTTTCTAGAAAACACTGTTTCGTCTTCAACGACGAAGGTTTGTCTAAAGAACGCTTCATTCTAAATAAATGAAAGAAAACAGCAAAAAAAAACTTCACAATCGCCTCACCCTTCCGTGATGTAACAGTAGGGTAGCATGTGCAGCAGAGAGAACCAAAAAGCATCAAGGACAAAGCAGAAGCGCTGCCTACGAGGAATGAAAGCAACTGCCCTGGTTGCACGTAGGAGACACGAAGTGCATCTTGGGAGTTCGGAACGAATGCCTAAGAGCGTCCACACAGAGCTAAACTGCGTAGTTGCGTCCGGCAGGGAGAGAACCAATGGGAGCGGTGTCATGGAATGAAACACTGAGTCAGCATAGTGTGGTTGCTGCTCAGTCTATGGTAGATGAATTGCCAATTAAGATGCAGAAATCTATAATACACAGAATGTCTCACCTGGATGTGCTGTGGAATGGATCGAGGTGGCTGGAAAGAGTGTGATGGTCTGGGCAATATTTTTTTTTTTGGGGGGGGGGGTTACATTTGGACCCATTATCCTTGTAGAGCAAACTTTGACAGCTGTCATGTACCTGAACATTGTGGCCAACCAAGTACACCCCTTAAAGGAAACTGCAGCATATTCTGGCATAGATGGAGTCTTTTAACAAGGCATTGATCCATGCCACACTCTTTGCACGATTCAGGAATGGTTCCAAGAACACAAAGAAGAATTTCATTTACTGCTGAGTTGCATTATTTTTAGTTGGAGAAATTAAATATGAGCAGCATCACCCCAACCATGTAATTTACAGGAACTGTGGGATCTTCTGTTGCAGTCATGGTATCAAATATCAAGAGACACCTCCGAATATTTTGTTGAATGTATGCCTCATTAGGTGAGAGCCCATTTGCTGGTGAGAGGAGGATTTAGATCATATTAAGTATGTGGTTTTAATGTTTTGGCTGATATATAAGACCTAACGATAGGAAACTTGAAAGTAACTAGTACATAACTTTACCAGAAGTAATAGCTGCATTAAAAAAAAAAAAGAAAATCACTGTTTCTTTCAATCTATTGATGCTCTAAGGGATGAAGCCTCATATTTGTTTTCCATTGAAAGATGTTTTCTTTCACTAGATAATAAAAACAATTTTTTGGAATGTTTTTAAAAATCTAAACATTATGCAAGTTTACATTATGATACATACTATGTACAACCAAATAAAAACCATGGATTTATTCATACATATGGTCTTTATTTGGACAGACTATACAGTGGTGTGCAAAAGTATTGCATCACCTGCAAAAACAGTGAATTTTAAAGTTTAGCTCTTTTTTTTTTAATTAACTAATTTTCATAGTCATTTCATCATTTGCATGCCATTAACAGATGCAAAATTTAATGGAGATTTCAAAAGTGTCTTAGTTTTTCCTGTATCTTCTTCTGTTCTTGACATACATTATTATAAAAAGGATCCTTTGTCCTATACATAGGTTTACAGCAATAAATCGCTTTTTTGTAATTCATAAGGAATGAAATAACATTAAAATACAGAAATATAATGAAGCAAAATTACAAAATGTACTTCATATTTTGTTGACCAGCCTTTAGCTTTATTCACAGCTTTGCATCTTGATGGCATACTGTGAACAAGGTTTTGTAAAAGATTGCGTTGAACAATACGATTTCAAATTTGAATTACATCTTCAAGAAGTTGAATTTTGGTTGTTGGCTTCTTTTTTTATAGTTCACATGACACACTGAACCAAAATTTTTTTGATCGGGATTAAGTCTGGTGACTGTGGTGGCCAATCATGATGCTGAACATTTTTTTTTTTTTTTCTGAAACAACTTTTTCACTACTTTAGCATGATGACAGGGAGCATTGTCATCTTGAAAAATAAAAGTGTTGTCATAAAATCTTCTAGATGATGGTAACACGTTTTCTAATATCCAGATGTATTTCTGTGCATTTACCATACCATCAACAACATGGAGGCTCCCAATGCCATTTAGCACATATGCAGCTCCAAACCATGACCTTCACTGGATGCTTAACATTAGTCAGAAAGCAATTTGGATGAAATTCTTCATGCCTGAATCTCCTTACATAGGCATTACTGTAATTCCTATTAAGGCAAAATTCTGATTCATCACTGAAACGAACATTTTCATATTGCTTGGTTGTTAACGAGACATGCTGTTTTGCCCACTGAAGTTTATGCTGTCTTTGATTTGCAATTAACAATGGTTTATATGCCTGCCTTTGCAGCCACAGAAGTCATAGTGAAGCATCCTCTTCCTAACAGTAGTTGTACTAACAGTAACATCACTCCCTTCAGACCATCTTTGAAGCAATTCAGATCAATTGAGCCTGTCTGCCAAGCTTAGCTGCCTGGTTGTAGTGTATCTAGGCCTTCCACTGCGACACATTTGTAATATCACCAGTGTCTTTTACTTTCTTCAGTAGCCTAATAACTGTAGATTGATTACGGCCACTCTTTCAAAGATTTGCCTTTAAGAACATCCCTCTTCATGCAGAACAACTATTTTTACTGTCCGCTGTGGACAATTTGGCAGTTTTAACCATTATTGAGAATGTACACAATTTATACCCTAATAAGAAGTGACACCACTAGAATGCTCTAGGAGCTCTCCGTACATACATACATATCACTAAGCTGTTCTCAGAGATTCAGAAGTTAGCTCCAAAAAGAAATGCAAACTACCAGATAGTTTTTACTTACTGTTGCCATATGAAACTTCTCCATTTACAATGATCTTGACATACAACTCAGGCTTCACTGACATTCATTACACGCCATACACAAGATCTTCTATACTTCATACTCATAATTTGTTTCTCATGCAGACACTCCTGAATCTGATCCTCCCATGACTTCCTTGGCCTTCCTCTGCCTTTCCTTCCTGACACTTGGGCTAAAAAGATTTTCTTAGTAAGCATCTCATCACCCATTCTTTCAACATGGCCAAACCACTGAAGCATATTGGTTTCCACTTTGCTAACAACATTTTGCTTCACATCACACAACTGCAACACATCTTCATTCCCCACACAATCAGAACGTGTCTTGCCACAAGCCCCCATAAGTAACGCATTTCTCCAGCACACAAACGACTCCTATGTTTCTTCTGCAGTACCCATGGGTTTCACTGCCATACATCAGAGTAGGAACAATTACACTCTTATACACAGCCATGTGCGACTCTCTAGAAAACCCATCATTCCTGTGAAAACCTCCCAAGAGAAGCCATGACTTTCGATGAAGAATTTACTCGCCTACTAATTTCACCATCCAATTTGTTCTCTCTGTCAAACATGCTTCCTAAATACACAAACTCACTCACCTGGTCAATCACTGTGCCATTTACACTTACATTACATTCAGTGTTACCAGTTCCTGTCTCAAAAACCATAACTTTGGGTTTTCCCTTATTTATACTCAGTTTGAATTTCATGCAAACTTCGTACATCCGAGACAACATACCTGCAAATCACTTTTGCCCTCTGCCAACAGGACAGTGTCATCAGCATAGAGCAATATGCACACACAGATATCACCAAGACATAAACCAGTATTATCTATTTTGGCATCACGCATGCACGCATCCATAAATATATTAAACAGCCATGGAGACATTACACAACCTTTGCCCGACTCCTGTACCAACAGAAAACCATTTTGATAAAACACCATTCACTCGCACATAGGCTCTACTGTCAGCATACATGGCTTTTACACTATTAAGTAGATTCCCAGTAACACCATATTCATTCAATACTTTCCACAAAAGTGTCCTATTTACTCGGTCGTAAGCTTTCTCTAAATCTATGAAGGCAGCAAAAACTTTCTTACCAACAGCCAGATACTTTTCAATCATCATGCATAATGCAAAAATTTGGTTAATGAAGCCTTTACCAGGCATAAAACCACTCTGAACATCCCACACTTTCTCTGATGTAAGATCCCGTACTTTTTCAATATCGACCTTACCAAACACTTTCCCTGGCACACTTAATAGGCTAATACCATGGTAGTTCTTGCAGTCAGTCTGTTCACCTTTTCCCTTATACAAGAGAGCAATGATAGCATCCCTCCAATCCTGAGGGATCATTCCTAACTCCCAGCAACACTTGCAAATTTCAGTTAACCAATCAATTACAGAGTCACCACCATATTTCAATATCTCAGCAGTTATGCTATCAACTCCCGGAGTCTTACCATTCTGAAGAGATTTTAGAGCTTTACAGCTCCACGTCAACCCTTATAAAGGCTGGAGTAGGATTAGGATAGCATTAGAAAGCAGCCACTCAGGTAAAAGAATATGTATGATTGGCTGTAACAACAGATACACAGCTATCGTGAATTTCAATGTGTTTGTCATACTCCATATTTTATGTTATATCTTAAGAACAGAAGCAGGTATGGGAAAAATTAAGACTTTTTTAAATCTCCATTAAATTTTGCATCTAATGACAAACAATGAAGTAACTATGAAAATTAGTTAGTTAAAAAAAAGGAGTTAAACTTGAAGATCCACGGTTTTTGCAGGTGATGCAATACTTTTGTACACCACTGTAAGTGAAGATTCCCGTTCTGTAAACATGTGAGTTTCAAAAACACTATAAATTAGAGAAAAAAAACTTTCTAACTTTTCATTTATAACATATTCCAGTTAATACTTATAAAATAATACAAATGTAACAAAATAATAATGTTACACAATATGGCAATACAATGCTTGCAATGCTGCATGGAAATTTAAATGTTTGATAAATCTGAATATTGTTTATAGAAACTTTGAAGCAAGGATAAATGTGCATAGGCAAACAAATGTAATGCCTTCCTGCAGTCAAGCATGCATAATTTACTACCACAAGAGTTTTAAAACTGAAAACATACTTATCTGCATTTAGTTGGTATATCGCTGACAAGCCTTCCAAATGTTTAGTGAATTCCAAAAAGTTTCCAGCTCTGAAATAAATTAGTACTTAGATTTGTTCTTGATGATTTATCAAACATGAACCTATTTTTAATGATACTATATTGTTACAATAACAAAATATTTACATACCTCAGAACTTTAGTCAGCTCAGGACAAGTCTGTAAAAAAATAAAAATAAAAATGACATAAGAATTCTAGCCTAAATGACAGTAGCAATCATTTCAAAAACTTAAGGATAATACCCAGGTTAGGCAAACCCTCAAAATTTTCAGAAGCCAGCATAATATTTTTTCAAGGGACATCAGGGAAAAAAATCGCAGATCAATTTACTTTTTCACGATTGTTTTCAAATTTGTTGACATGAAACAGAGAATTCACAACCCTCACACTCCACGTGAACTGTCGATCCCAAAGCCCCATCATTAAGCTATCCAGTAATCAAAGTTCGCCGGCTCACATAAAAATTCACATGCATTAATTCCCTCCAGTCTGCTCAAAGCAACAATTATTTCTGTCCTGTTAGTTCTGTGATTGAGCGTATTGATATAAATTTTGTTATACATTTTTTGTTATACATTTTTTGTTATACATTTTGCTTTATATTAATAGTTCTTTTTCCTTATTGCTAGAAGAATTCAGATTCCAATTAGGTGTATAGACACCATTTGTTCCTTCATGACTACAATTTTATAAGAAACAGCACATTCAAATAGGCACAAATGATAACAATGCCACCAAAATCTATACTCATTTATTAAAGACCTGAAAAGCTTCAGAATAGAAATCCAAATTGAGAAAAATAAGACTTCAAGAACAAAATTTCAAAACTCAGGTGCCAAGTGAAAATTCTCAGGTGTTATGTGCCAACTCTGATAATCCCAATCATATATATATATAAACTGAAGTATCAGAAAAACTGGTGCAAAAACTGGTGCACCAGTCTAATACTTGGTAGGTCTCCCACGGGAGTGCAGGACTGCAGAAATACGACGGGGCATGGACTCCACTAGCTTCTGGAAATATGTTGTAGGCAATGCACACCATACTTCCTGCAGTGCGTTCCACAATTCGGGTGTATTCCGAGGTCTCAGATTCCTGTGTTCGAAAGCGCGTTGCATGGCATCCCAAATGTGTTCTATCACGTTCAGATCTGGGGACTTTGGTGGGAATGGCAAAACCCCAAACTCAGATGAATGCTCCACCAACCATAATGTGGCATCCCGACACTTGTGTGGAGGTGCATTGTTCTGTTGGAACAGGCCCAACCCATCAGCATGAATGCAGGATATGAACGGGTGTACGTCATCAGAAAGGATGAGCACATAGCATTGGCCAGTCACAGACGTTTGTAGACGTACCAGGAGTCCCAGTGAAGTCCAGCTAAATACACTCCATACCATTACGGACCACCTCACCAGCCGGTACAGTTCCCTGTTGACAGACAGAATCCATGGCTTCATGGGGTTTGCGCTACACACGAATCCTTCCATCTGCCAGATACAGTTGGAAACGCGACTCGTCAGACCAGACTACTTGTTTCCAGTCATCAAGTGTCCAGTGGCGGTGTTGCCGTGCCCAAGCGAGGCGCATAGCTCTGTGTCGTGCACCCATCAAGGATACTCAAGTTGGGCGTCTGCTCCCAAAGCCCATATCGTGCAGTGTACGTTGCACAGTCCAGACGCTGATGCTTGTGGAGGCTCCAGCATCGAATTCTGATTATACCTGCGAGAGTGTTGCACGCCTATCGCGTGAAACGATTCTTGACAGCTGACTATGGTCACGTTCACCCAATGTCTTTTTATGGTCACACTGGTATCGTAGGTTTGAGGTTTTGCTGGAATTCTTGTAGTCACGGTACACCTTTGCAATGGTCGTCTGTTAAAATCCGAACTTCGTTTCTACCTCCGAAATACTACGATCCATCTCACGAGTGCCAACTATGACACTGCGTTGAAAATCACTTAAGTTGTTATTACTTGTCATTCTCATGCCGAAAACAGCTCTGACAGCTGGTAAGGATGTCTATCGCTTTATATACGCACTGGCGGATGCAACAGAGTATGTGCATAGGTGACGTTGCTACGTATTTTGCATAAGCTCGTCTGTATCAGCTTTTCTGGCACCTCAGTGTATACAGTATAATATATATGGGATGCAAGGTCAGGTGATACATAACATAGCATAGCCTCTCCTTGACAAATTTCAACCCCACCTTCTCATGGTGCATCCTGTTCCCACTAAAGGGTCTCTGACAACTGACACATGGCCATATAACTATACCACTGGGATTAAAGGAAATGCTATCCTACACTTACCAACCCACTTGGCTAGTGTGGCGAGTTATTGCCACCCCCGATGATTTCGAAACTGAAAGCTTGGCCCTCAGTTCCTGGCAGCTGGAATGTAACTGGCCAAGGCAGCAGCAAGTGCAACATTGAAGACAGAGTGCTAAGAATCACCGGAGGACCAGACTAGGCTGCCATTTGATGCTGACCTTGGCTACGTTTAATGGACCCTATCTTATGATTCAAGGCTCCTTGAACTGGAGGAGGAACTGCAAAGAATCAAGTGGGACATTGTCAGGCTAAGTGAGGTAAGGAGAAAAGGAGAAGATCTCATTGAACTGAAAAGTGGACATCTCATTTACTATCATGGGACAGATATTGGCAGAACTAGTGGTGTTGGATTTATAATAAACAAGAAACTGAAGGATAAAGTTCTAGAAGTTGGAAGTTCCTAGGACAGAGCTGCGTGACTCATTATCTAACTTTCAAAAAGATACCAGACTCAGATTATTCAAGCTTACGCATCCACCACAAGTCATCCTGAGAAAGAAATTGAAAAATTTTTAAGAGGAAATTCGGCATCTAAATAACAAGGGCAAACAGCACTTGAAGATCATTATGAGAGATTTCAATGCAAAAATAGGGCACCACCATCAGAATGAAACTTCAGTAGGCAAATTTGGTCATGGTAATAGAAATCAGCGTGGAAATACTCTCATAGAGTTTGCAGAGGCAGAAAGGCTTTTCATCATGAACTCCTTTTTCAAGAAAAAGTCACATAGGAAATGGTCATGGAGACATCCCAATGTGATAACAAGTGAAATTGATTTGATTATGTGTAATAAAAAATTCATCATCGAAGACTGCATTGTTCTTAAACAAGTTCAACACAGGTAGTGACCATAGAATGGTGAGATGTAACATGCACCTCAACACTAAACTGGAACATGGAAAGCTTATAAATCAAACAAAATGTACTGACATGGCCAACCTTAAAAATCATCATAATACCAGTAAGTTGGAACTGAAGAACTGTTTCTCTGCTCTAGAAAGTCTATCATTGGAAGAAGTGAACATCTCTGAAGTTAACAAAAAACTAACCAAGGATCTTATGGAAACAGCAACAAAAATAGGTGGTACTAAGAACAAGTTGCAAATGAAGAAAATATCAGGAAAAACAAATATGCTAATGCAAAAAAGGGAAATTAGGAAAAATAAAGAAAATTTAACTTCCAAAGTAGAACATACAGAGTAATGCAAGACAATTTGAGAAAACATTACTTAAAACATGGAAATTCAATTGTGAACCAGTGAGAAAAGCAACTGAAAATAATCAAAGCCTTAAGAAAAAGCAAAAAGGCATCTCAGTAAGGGAAGAAAACAGATTATGGCACTAAGAAAAGAAGATGGCTCTGTAACAAGAAATAGAGGTGAAATTTTGACAAGAGTGAAAGATTTCTACACAAAAGAATATATATGAATGAGATCCTACACCTATTCCAGTCATTAAGAAAGGTACCAGTACCAAAGTTCCTCCTGTCCTCCCAGCAGAAGTTTCACATGCAATTAAAAACATGAAACATTGAAGAGCTCCAGGAGAAGATGGAATTACCATGGACATTGTACAGGAAGCAAGCGGAGAAATAGAAACTACACTCACCCAAGTTTTCACTAGATGTCTCAATGAAGGAAAAATTCCTGAGGATTGGAACAATGCTTAAAATGATCCAGATACATAAAAAAGTGACATGGAGGATCTCAGGAACTACAAGCCCATCAGCCTTCTTTCAGTGGTTTATAAAATCTTCAGTATTGTTTCACAACGCTTGGAGGTAACACTCGACATGGCTCAACCATAAGGACAAACTGGATTCAGGAGTGGCAACAGCACCACAGATCACATTCATGTACTGAGAGAACTAATTGAAAGAACGGGGGAATATTAACTCCATTATGCATGGCTCTTATAGATTATGAAAAAGCCTTTGATTCTGTGAAACCATCAGCAGTTACAATGGCATTGAAATCCTGAGGTATTGAAGATGCCTACATTAGCATTATTAATAACATCTATGAAAATGAAAGTACAAAGCTTTGACTATTTGAGGATACAGCACCAATAAAAATTGGAAAGGGAATGAGACAGGGTGACACTGTTTTTCCCAAACTCTTCAATGCTACATAACATTGCAAAATGTTTTTCAATCATTGAACTGGGAAAATAAGGGGATAAAGATTAATGGAGATTATCTAACCCACCTTCGTTTTGCAGACGACGTAGTCATTTTTGCAACTACACCTTCAGAGCTGCAGAATATGATCCAGGAACTCGCTGACAAGAGTAAAGAAGTAAGATTCAAAATGAACTTTCAGAAGCCAAAAGTGATGAGCAATGCTTTTACAAGAAAGGAAGATTTATCAATTGATGGGGAAAAGCTGGAGATAACAGACACCTACATTTACCTTGAACAGCAGATATCCAGCATGGGTCACAGTGATGAGGAAATTAACAGGTGTATAAAACTTGGCTGGAGAGCTTTTGGAAGAAACAGTACAATTTTCAAGAGCAATATGCCTTTATGTTTCAAAAGAAAAGTGTTTAATCAATGCATCCTTCCAGTTCTTACGTATGGAGCAGAGACATGGACTTTAACTAGAAAAGACATACAAAGGCTGCAGACAACTGAAAAAAGCATGGAGAGATGCATACTTGTTGTAACCAGGAAAGATAAAGAAGAGGAACTTGTGGATTAGGAAAATGACAAGAGCGGAAGACATCATGATGAGAGTAAAATCCCTGAAATGGCAATCAATGGGCTGGACATGTTGCCAGAAGAACAGACACCACAGATGGAAAAGTTAAATTTTAGACTGGATTCCAAGAGACAGAAAAAGTCCCAGAAGAAGACCACACGGGAGATGGATGAATGAAATTCGACAGCATGCCGAAGTTGGAGGAGAGTGGCTCAAGAGAGACAGTTGTGGAAGAAACTTGGAGAAACCTTCATCCAGCAGTGGATTGATAATGGCTGACAATGATTATTATGATAATGATATATACACAGTAGAGTTACATTATTGTGACCACCTCCTACTTTTGATGCCAACTGCACGTAGCCAATGAAAGAAGGCACGTGTCATGAGTTGGCTTGGAGGGTGCCGGTGGTGTGCTGTAGGCATTCTGAAAGCATATCACTTGTTGCTGTCAGGGGTAAAAGGAGCGATTTATCAGATTTGCAAAAAGGGAAGATTATTGGCTTTCGGGCCAAGGGTAGCAGTATTTCTGAAATAGCGCAGTTTGTGAATTGTTCACATGTTGCTGTGGTTAAAGTGTATCGTGAATGGAGAAATGGCACCATTGCAAATAAGCGAATGGAAACTGCGGAGCACCACGTGCCATTGATGTGAGAGGTGAACGTCGGCTTTGAAGGTGCTTGTGGGCCGATCAGCACACTACAGTGGAGCAACTCACTGGCATACTTGCCGAAGCATATCTATCTGCAAGTATGACATTTTCTTCATCAATCTCTTTTTGTGATACAAAAAGGAAGAGTATTCCTTTTATTTTGTACAGTATTTGAACATGTCTTCTGGTGTTAAAATATATTTGTCAATAAGTTGTAAGGATGCCCTTGTTACATGTTGCTTTACAGTACCCCGTATTCCATCGCATGGCCCTTTTCCATGAGAAGTGGCAAAGAAATGCCATTCAACTTCTAGGTTGAAATCTTTCTTATGGTGAACTAGGTTAACATTTATTTATTTTTTTTTTTTTTTTTTTACATTAGCCTCCAGCACCATGTGTAAAATAAATTACCCTTTTCACATTGGGAAGAGGGTCTTTTAAGATGGGTAAAAGTTTTCGTAGAGATGTATGTACTGATGTTGCATTGTGTGTCATCGAATCACTATTTACACAAAAACTTGTGGTAATTTGTCATGAACTTAAAAATAACAAACGAATGGGTGAAGAGTAGCTTGGCTATTTACCCAGTGGTACGGTTGAATTTCATCTTGTACCACAAAAGTAAAGTTTTCTGTAAAGTTGCAAAGTAGTATACGCTCGTCAGAATTTAGTAGTGCTTTCTTGGTCTTAAAGAAACCTGATTGCTCTGTGCTGTGTTTTTTCAAAGTATTGAGTTTCCCGAGTAAATTTTCCTTGAATTCTGCATGTCTCTACAATTGTCACTAAAGTACATCAATCTGTCGTAACCCACTGCTTGTAAGATATTTGGAATATATCATCTTGGAATAAATCCAAACATTCTAAAACAAAATCTTGACCAGGGCAGAGTGGACATCTGCGAAGTATACAACACTTCATTGTTCATGCTACAAAACCATCTGTGAAAGCAATTCCTTGTAAGTACACAGGGTGTCCGTAAATTATTGGACACATTACAAAATTATATAAAACAAAACATTAAACAGATAGAAACTGACTGTACTAACTTACAATGTACCTACACAAATTAATAAATTTCGATGCGAGATCCCTTGGTTGTTCGTAGTACGTCCAAGCGATACTCGATTTCATGCCATGTATTGGCAAGCATCTGGAGTTATGGAATTAATAGCAGCTGTGATACGCTGCTTCAGTTCCTGCAAATCAGTACAAGGCGTCTGATAGACATGATCCTTCACATAACCCCACATGAAATAATCCAATGGAGTTAGATCTGGAGAGCGAGGAGGCCACGGAATGATACCACCACGCCCAATCCATCTGTTGGGGAAATGCTCATTTAGACACTTACACACACACACACACACACACACACACACACACACACACACACACACACACACACTGACCAATGCGGAGGTGTGCGCAGTCTTGTTGGAAAATGAAGTCGCATCTTTTGATCTGGGGGTATAGCGAAATTTTCTAGCATATCCAAGTAAATGTCACAATTTATGGTTTTTTCGCAGAAGAAAGAGCAAATCCCTTCTCTTTTTGATAGGGCGCACCACACATTAACTTTTGGAGAATCGTGCTCCAGTTCAATAGCAGCATGAGGCGGTTCACTGCCCCATATCCTACAGTTGTGACGATTCACAATACCTGATACATGAAATGTGGATTCATCATTAAAAATTACAGTACTGAGAAAGTTTTCGTCGTTTTCCACTCTATTCAGCATATCCACAGCGAAATCGTATCGCAGAGTGATTGTTTACATGCATCTTTGGCACTATTAGAATTTTATAAGCATGAAACTTTAATTTCTTGTGCAAGATATCGTGAACTGTCGATTTCGGAATGCATAGTTCTCGGCTTGCTTTATGAATAGATTTCCTGGGGCTTCGTCGGAAACTTTCATTAACTTGGTCAACCATCTCGCCGCTGGCGCTAGGCCTACCAGCTCCTCCATGATGTTCCACATTGCGAGTTTCTTTAAAGTGTTTCATCCACCACTTAATTGAATTCGTTGACGGAGGATTACAGCCATACTCTAAACAGTACAGTCTTGTAACTTTAATGACAGACTTTAAATCCACAAGCCATAGTCCACACACATCGCCTTTTGCTGTACGGATAACATGACTACTGATTGCGCATTTCTCGTACATTCCTCATCAGGCCACACCTATCTCCATCTATCGGATTCTGGGAATAACAATTCTGCAAAACAAAAATATAGAAACCGTGTTAGTAATACATGACATAGAAAAACAGACAATGCTCATAGGTTTTTTTGTACACAATTTTGTAATGTGCCCAATAATTCTCGGACACCCTGTACTACTAGACAAAACCCGTCGGAATTCAGTTAGTTTTTTTTGTTTTGTTTCTTTGTTTGTTTTTTGAAAAGAATAAACTTATATGAAACAACAAATGTAAACTTTATTTCATTGACAAATTCATTCAACCACTTCAGTAAATACAATACAGGCTCCCAAGCAGAATCTGCTTTCATCGCTGAACACAACAGATCGCCATTGCATTCTCCAGTCCAGGTTCGAGATACATTTTTTTTTTTTTTTTTTGACTGAAGATTTAACGACCACCATGAACAATTCAATGGGCTATAAGCAGTTGCTCTTCCCTAATTTAGGGTCACTGGTTCCAGGGAAGGAAGAGAGCCATCGCTTAGACGACTGCGCTACCAGGACAGCCAGTTTTGTGATGAGCATCATGACTGCACCCTTTTTCAGGGGGCAGTCATGATGCTCATCATGACTGAGATGAGGCGGAAGTCCACTCATCTTAATCATGTGCACAAATTCAACTGGATAGCGCACTCTTTCACAACTGTGTTTGTAACTGTTGTTGGAATGAGATTTGCATTGCGAATACTCTTCATCTTGTCTGAGACATATACACTGGTGGAAAGTGAAAAAAGAACACCAAGAAGGAGACGTCCGACAACAACCAAATTTATACAGCATAATAATGGAATACAGAGGATAACGTGATCAAAACATTATGGCAAAATACAGCTGTATTTGCTGGTAAACTGAAAAATAACATTTCCATGTAACATGGTTAGTACGAGGTTGAACCACCATGAACTGCGTCGCACTGTGCAATTCTGGCATGGAGTCTGTCTTACAGATGTAAGTTTGGGGTTTTGAGTTCCAAGCATCCTCAACCTGGGCGCGTAAATCGGGGATGGTCGTGGCTAGCCGTGGAGACCGGATAAGTCGTCGTCCCATAAAATCCCACACGTGCTCAATGGGGAAAAATCCGGTGAACGTGCCGGCCATGGAAGTTGTATCACACCCTGAAGTGCATGTTGTGTTCCACGTGGCGTGCATTATCTTGCTGGAAAACACAACGATGGACCGACCGTACAAATGGCACAACAACGGGCTGAATAATGATGTTGATGTAGGAGGTGCTGTTTAACGTACCCGGTACAAACACTAGTTGTGTACGGGAGTGATAGCTGATCGCTCCCCACATCAGGAGGCCAGGTGTAGGCCCCGTGTGTCGCTGGCGGATGCAAGAAGGGTGGAGACGCTCCCCTGTGCATCTGCGAACACGCATACGGCCATCGGAGGCTCCAAAGCAGAATCTGCTTTCATCGCTGAACACGACAGATCGCCATTGCATTCTCCAGTGCAGACGTTGGCAACACCACTGCAGCCGTTCCTGACGGTGGGCTGGAGTCAGAGGTACACATGTCAGAGGCACACGTGCACGTAGTCCTGCATCCAGTAGACTGTTGCGGATTGTTCACACAGTCACCTCAGGTGCAACGGCAGCTCGGATTTGCGTTGCAGTGGTTGTTCTGCTTGACAACGCCGCTCTTCTTATGCGTCGATCGGTTCGCTCATCAGTCCGTCTGTGATTCCTGGTTCCACGCCTTCTCGTGTGGGAATGTTCCTCGGACCATCTACGCCACCATCGTACCACCACCGATACTTCCTGTCCAATTCGCTCCGCAATACGACGACCCGGCCTCGCGGAGTCAGACTAGACGACCTTGCTCAAAGTCCGATAACTGCTGAAATTGTACACGTCTTCCATGTCCAGGCATTGCAGCTTCTTCAGGGTCTTTGCACGTGTCGGTACGCCGACGACTGAGTACATTCACTTCGCCGTACTCCTTAAATACCACCGACGATAATTTGCATATTATGCCGTGCTGTGGCATAAGCGCTCACCGGTTGATCCCGAACTTAACATCACACCTACGTAAACTCGACCCCATTAACATATGTAAATTTCATGATCGTCCGCCAATTCCTTCTTGGTGTTCTTTTTTCACTTTCCGGCAGTGTAGTTGCGACCCATGGATTGCTCATGCCTTCCAGTAAGGTTCTTACGTTTTATTTATTTTTTCTGTGGGAGAGACATTCTGTTAAGGGTAAGTATGCAATGAAGTATTTACCTACTTTAGGACTGATCATGGAACACCATGCACACACCAAGTTTGACACTGAACAGAGCGCCTGATGTAGATAAGAGCCGCACGCTTATCACAGACTTTACATGGGGACTTTGCCGCCCCACCACGCCCGAACCGTTGCCCCAATCTCAGTTCTCTTTTCGACTGGCACATGTACATGGCAAGACCTTTATTTTGATGCCTGAACCATACATATTTTTACGTTCAGCCGTTCTCTCAAAATAAAAACCTTATAGAATGAAGATATAGATGGTGCAACTCAATCTGTACATTCTAAATATTTTCAACTAAAAATGGTCAACAGAATGTTTATTTACATCTTTACATAATGGGAAACGTCTTACCTACATGAATAAACTGGATCGAAAGAATATTAAATTGTATATATACATCACACAGTCCAATGGCATAACGCAATCAGGTCTTTGAGAATGTTCACTGTTCTGATGAGAACTTTGATACGAATGCCTGCTATATCATTGTTTTGTGCAACAGTTCCTTCAGAAAAGAGAAGACTTCGGACTATCTCAGTCCCTCCATGCTTCTGCCTTCAACAGCGCATGAGTCAACTGCACGCTTCTCCCATGGACTTTATTACATGGGAACTTTGCTGCCTCACAACACCAGAGCCGTTGCCCTAATGTCATTTTTCTCTTCAACTGGCACATCTACATGGTAAGGACCTTTATTTTGATACCTCAACCATATCTTTACGTTCAGCCGTTCTCTCAAAATAGGACTCACAGTAAAAAAAAACCTTATAGAATGAATATATAGATATTACACCAGTAAATAAATGGTTTCATACAATGCTATGAACACTTCAAAAAATTTGATTGCCTCATTACTGATACAAAATTATTATTTTTCTTTATTTTTATTTAAGTAAAGTTTATTTCAGACAATCTCATGTGACAAGATTTTTCTCTGTGTCTGTCTCTCTCCTTTAATACACTAAAATTTTGGCAGAGTTGAAATCAACGGTTTCTCCTATATAACCTATTTTACAAAAGAACTGAACTGCAGGTTTTAAGTCTGTGTTACACAGTTCATAGTTTGCGTTCGCATAATAAAAAAGCTTTCACTATTGTAGATAAATAGTGTAACTTCGAGAATATGAGTACTTTTGAACACCATGCAGACGTGCCAACCTTCAAAATCTAAAAATCAGGAGATTTTTTACAGCTCAAAATCACATGAGCGCTATTTTTTTTATCAACATTTTTCAGATGCAGGAGCAATTTTCCAGAAGTAGTATTATTCGTACATAGCATTTTTAATGTTTAAAAAGCTATTCTAAATGCAGACTATGTTTATATGCAAAATAAAAAGCATAGTGAAAAGAGTTGTCAACCAGATACAATTAATAGCATTAATAATAATTAAAGGAACAGAAAACTCATTTCTGGCATCATTTTTCTCCGCGCGAGAATGTAATGTCGAAAGAGACATGAAAACTGACGCAATCAGAAATGCTTTATCGTAAGCAGTTCTCCCGCTAGAGCATTTTTTTTAAATCAGCAGTGACGTCACACTGCACAAGAGACCGACGCTCAGCGTGCGGAGAGCTCCAGTTGGTGCTCTTTACTGTTTTGTGCGGCGCAGTCAATCCCATCAATCTGTAAAATGGCTAGAGTAAATCCTTATTCATTTGAATCACGATATTCTGCCGGTACAGTAATGTTTAACAAGGAATGCGAAAACAAATTCGAAGGTAGAAAGGGTAATCTTAACTGGTGCCAATGTGATAACTGCGAGAGAATGTCAATAGACGCCGAGTGTTTGTGTTGAAACGAGAGTGATCAGATGCTGAAAATAAAAGTTAGTGCCCAATGTATAATAAACCGCGAATCATTCGACAGTGTTGTTTTAAACATCTACATCTTACAGGCAAGTCTTAAATCAAATGATTCTTCGGGCTGAAAAAAACGAGGAAAAAAAAATATGAACTTGTATGTAGCTAACTATGGAGACATGTTGCGTACAAACAATTCGTATATTGGGTGAATGTCTGGATGCCTGTACGGCGAAAAATCAGAAAAGTAATAATTTCTTGTGTTGTTAGAATGTTTTCCTGAATATGATGAACAACAGTATTCGGGTTTTGTTTGTTGCTCTGGAAATGGCACAGACTATTTCGATTAACTCCCACTGTCACTAAAGATTTATCAGCTACTGTCTATATACAAGTATATAAAGGTATTTTTCATTGAACTAAGTGCATATATATTTTTTTTAAGTTTCTCCTATTGTCATGGGAGAAACAACATACTTAATGGTTATTTCTCATAGCCCAAGTGCAAAGTCATTAATGAACCCCCGCTCCACGAAAATAAAAATACTGCAATAGTTGAACATGATATGGAAAACAAGAAGAAAAATATGAACTAGAAATAACAGTTAGATAAAAAGGCAGTTTATCTGTTATTTCTGCTGTTGTTACTGTATGGCAGGTTAGTCAGAGATAGAAATTTTTCTACCAGCAGGTCAGCATCTCCATTACACGTTTGAGCTGACCACCATAAATGGTTGGTTATACAGGTCCGCCATGCTTCTAGTAAAGGAGCTTTCTTTTCAGCAGCTTTTAGATTTTTAATCAAACTTTTGGCCATGTTTTGATCAATTTGGGATACTTTTTCTTCATGAGGGCAAGAATGCTTCTATGTCTATCTGATTAGAAAAACTGATATCTTTATTTCTTCATAGAGGCCCGAGAGTAATACATCGCACGCATTATTTTCTAAGTCCCTGTCAAAAACACCCATTTGGACGACAATAAAATCTACAATATTTCCCTCGCGAATGTCCATAATGGAATACGTACAGTATTTGGTGCAAAAACCTAAGAATCAAACTGTCCATGTCCGCTCACCCAAATTTTGGAATCGCATAATTTTAAATCATCAGTAACTTGTTTTTTCATACTGTGCCACGTAAATTTGATTATTGGCCCAACTAAAAATTTCACCACTTTGTAAAATGTAGTTAGTGAGTGCTTGTATACCAAGGGTTTCAGCAAAATCCATAGACTGCTTAAAATCCATTACAGTTGTGTAAATTGCAGCAGAAAGTTTGATGACTAATGAACAGGACATGTGCAACACAAGGAGAGAAATTTCTGACACTAATTACCTCGTACTTTCCCTCACAACCCCTACCGCACCCGCTGCTGCGAGAAGTGGTCTGACTGACCGCTTGTCTAGTGTGACGTCATCACCAGAAACTTTGTCTGCTGTTTACTAAGCTCCCAATGGCCGTAGGGAAACAAATTTCGGCTCTATAAGCATCATCCTGTCACCCGCATAACATGACAGCAAAAATTCGTATTTCCAAGGACCTTTTTTTTAAGTTTACTGTTCCTTTAATACAAGATATGTACTTAATTTTTGATACATTTAATCATAATTAATCTTTATCCTTATTTAGTGAATGTACAGTAGACAATTTAGTTCTCTTTACCAAAGATCAACAAAAGTTTTGTTCAAAGCATTTTTCTTTCATTCTGGACTTAACTGTCAGCAGTTTTTCCAGTGTTGAGAGGGGGGGTATCTGTCAAAACAAATGTGGAAGTGTCAAGCTTCCTTCTTGGTTTGAGGTTTAACGACCACAGTGAGCACCTCAGTGAGCTATAAGCAGTTGCCCATCCCTAATTTAGGGCCACTGGTTCCAGGGAAGGGAGAGAGCCAGTGCCGTAACACAAATGCAACATCATACTTGCCAACTTTGGAAAATGTGCATCAGTAAAACTTTAGCGCAAATGCCATTTACCACAAAACAAAACAATTATATTAATAAATATGCAGTAAAAAATCTCTGCATATGTCACAATAACTAAACTAGTATTATCTGTGTTTAAAATAATAATTTAAAAAACCATAAAATAAAATCTTAATTTTGTTCAATATATTTGTTTCCCTTCCCATTTCTTTATTATAACCTTTTTTTTTTAATGCCCTTGGATGACAATTATTTAAGAAAACAGGATACATGTTCTGATCATCGTTGTGGGAAAAAAAATTACAGTTACAGGGGATATCTTTGCTACGTCCGATTTTAGTTTTCAGACATTTTCCCTCCATTTTCAAGTTGAAATACAAATATTTATAAAATAAAATTATATGATATTTAACAACAATACTAGGCAGAGGAAATATCACGTGAAAAATAAAATTACGATTACGAGAGAAATCTTCACTACGTCTAACTTCCGTTTCCGAAAGTTTTGAAAGATTAAACTTCTTTCGAAAGTTTCAGGCGGAAAAACATCCTTCACCACTACTAATTGCCCCAAAATTTCTATTCAGTTATGCATCGATCTCGTGGAAAACCCAAATTATGACGGAAAAGGAGAAATTCCTCGAAGCCGTCGCACCCTCATGCCTAAAGATTACAGCGAAATTTTTCGCCCTCCAATTTTCGCTTTCGGAAATTTTCCCTCCATTTTCAAACTGAAATACAAATACACTGCTGGCCACCCAAAATGCAACACCAAGAAGGAAGCATCTGATTGGCCTGAAATTCGCAGCATGCGTCCTTCACGAGAGGACATGCAAACGATTAGCATTGCAGGGCTTATGCAAATCATGTGCGCCCGGCACACCATCGAGAAGCACTATAAGAAGGGTGCACAGAAGGCGGGCTTGTAAGTAATGGAAGTGTGTTGTGCTGCCGGACCTGGGCGTGGGAAGCTTCCCAGTGCCTCGTCACAGAATACAGCAGTCATTCCAGCAAGTTTCAGAGTTCGACGGAGGACGAATAGTGGCTTATCGCGACAGCGGTTTATCATACCGAGACATTGGCCCCCGTGTGGGACAACATCCAACCACAGTGAGGCGAGTCTGGATTCGGTGGGTGCAGGAGGGACAGACGGACCGACGTGAGTGATTGCCGCAGCCGCGACACACCACCGAACGAGAGGACCGGCATGTTGTGTGGCGGGCATTGACTGCTCGCACCGCCACATCACGAACGTTAGCGCAGGAATTAGGGTGTGTTGCGCAACAACCTGTTTCAGCACGTACCGTTCGACACCGTCTGCAGGAGCGGGGACTTGTCGCACAGCGGCCATTGCTCTGATTACCATTGATGTTACACCACCGGAGAGTGTGGTGGCAGTGGGCCGTTGAACGCCGCACCTGGACTACGCAATGGCACGACTTTGTCTTCTCCGGTGAATCCCGCTTGTGCCTGCAACACCACGATGGTCTGATCCACGTGTGGCGGCACCGCAGCCAGAGACTGTATGACGCCTGCATTATGCATTGCCATACCGCTCCGTCGCCTGGCACTATGGTTTGGGGTGCAATTGGATATGACACCCGCACCCCTCTAGTATGCATCGCCGGTACACTCAACAGCCACCGCTACATCTCCGACGTATTGGAGCCTGTAGTCCTCCCTTACCTGCAGGACCTGCCATCCGCCACATTTCAACAGGACAATGCACGCCCGCACGTGGCACGCATCGTGCAACAATTCTTCACGGCCCACTAGGGGTCACTGCTACCGTGGCCCGCCTGTTCTCCTGATATGTCGCAAATCGAACACGTCTGGTCGCTGATCGGCAACCGAGTGGCCCGGCAAGCACCACCAGCGGGTACGCCTGATGAACTGTGGCAACTTGTGATAGGAAGTCTTTTTGGAAGTACACGAGACTCAGGAAAAATAGGGGAAACAAAGTTGTAAGTTGTGTGAAGAATGAGGTCGGGGAAATGATATGGGAGCCCAATGAGTTACGTAAAAGATGGGATGAATATTTCTGTGAGTTATTAGATCAGGAAAGGAAAGATGATTCTGAGACAGACACAGATGATGCCACAGTGAGGGATGGAAGCACAGGAGGGATCTTAAGAGAAGTGTGTAAACCTCTAAAATCTCTTCAGAATGGTAAGGCTGCGGGAGTTGATGGCATAACTGCTGAGATGTTGAAATATGGTGGTGAATCTGTAATTGACTGGTTAACTGAAATTTGCCAGTTGTGCTGGGAGTTAGGAATGGTCCCTCGGGATTGTTTTTTTTTTTTTTATTGGAGGTTTAACGACCACCATGAGCAACTCAATGGGCTATAAGCAGTCGCCCGTCCCTAATTTAGGGTAACTGGTTCCAGGGAAGGGAGAGAGCCAGTGCCGTAAGACAAACACAACATCCATGCCTGACCGGGATTCGAACCCGGACCCCTTACGGACGAATGATCAGAGGCCAGCGCCTTAGACCACTGCGCCACCGGGGCGGCCCCTCGGGATTGGAAGGATGCTATTATTGTTCTCTTGTGTAAGGGAAAAGGTGATCAGACTGAATGCAAGAACTATCGTGGTATTAGCCTACAAGTGTGCCAGGGAAAGTGTTTGGTAAGGTTGTTATTGAAAAAGTACGGGATCTTACATCAGAGAAAGTGTGGGATGTTCAGAGTGGTTTTATGCCTTGTAAAAGCTGCACTAACCAGAATTTTGCATTACGCACAATGATTGAAAAGTATCTGGCTGTTGGTAAGAAAGTTTTTGCTGCCTTCATAGATTTAGAGAAAGCTTACGACTGAGTAAATAGGACACTTTTGTGGAAGGTATTAAATGAATATGGTGTTACTGGGAATCTACTTAATAGTGTAAAAGCCATGTATGCTGGTAGTAGAAGCTTGTGTACGAGTGAATGGTGTTTTATCAAAATGGTTTTCCATTGGTGCAAGAGTTAGACAAGGTTGTGTAATGTCACCATGGCTGTTTAATATATTTATGGACGCGTGCATGCGTGATGCCAAAATAGATAATAGTGGTTTATGTCTTGGTGATATCCGTGTGTGCAGATTGCTGTATGCTGATGACACTGTCCTGTTGGCAGAGAGCGAAAGTGATTTGCAGAGTTTGTTGTCTCGGATGTACGAAGTTTGCATGAATTTCAAACTGAGTATAAATAAGGGAAAACCCAAAGTTATGGTGTTTGAGACAGGAACTGGTAGCACTGAATGTAATGTAAGTGTAAATGGCACAGTGATTGACCAGGTGAGTGAGTTTGTGTATTTAGGAAGCATGTTTGACAGAAAGAACAAATTGGATGGTGAAATTAGTAGGCGAGTGAATTCTTCATTGAAAGTCATAGCTGCTCTGGGAGGTTTTCACAGGAATGATGGGTTCTCTAGAGTCCCGCATGGCTGTGTATGAAAGTGTAATTGTCCCTATGCTGATGTATGGCAGTGAAACCTGGGTACTGCAGAAGAAACAGTCGTTTGTGTGCTGGAAAAATTGTGTTACTTACGGGGGGGGGGGGGGGGGTGGCAAGACACGGTCTGATTGTGTGAGGAATGAAGATGTGCTGCAGTTGTGCGATGTGAAGCAAAATGTTGTTAGCAAGGTGGAGACCAATATGCTTCAGTGGTGGTTTGGCCATGTTGAAAGAATGAGTGATAAGATGCTTACTAAGAAAATCTTTTTAGCCCAAGTGGCAAGAAGGAAAGTCAGAAGAAGGCCAAGGAAGACATGGGTGGATCAGATTCAGGAGTGTCTGCATGAGAAAAAGATTATGAGTATGAAGTATAAAAGATCTTGTGTACGGCGTGCAGGGATCATAGCATACTTCTGGAAAATTTTAGGTTGGAATTTTAGGAATTTTAGGAATTTTAGAAAAATTTTAGGAAAATTTTAGGATTGTATTTCAATAAAAACTAGATGTATATTTGTATACATCTAGTAAAACAACTTTGTATACATTGTAAAGAGTTTGCTTCACACCCTTCAACCATATATACTGATAGACTGCGCATGACATCAAAATTTCTGGCTCCAACATAAAATCACATGACAACAGTCAAAAAGATGGGTTACACCTGCTGTGCTTATGGTTGCTCTGAGCGATATAGTAAAGAAAGTTCTATGATTTTTCATGGGTAAGAAACGAATTAAATACCTAAGTCAATAAAGTTCAATTACTTAACCAGAAACTTGCAGCTATTGATATAAAAATACAGTAACTTAAGAAAAAAAAAATGGAATGCATGTTCCAAATTCTTCGCAAATGTTCATCACATTATAAATCACAAAATGTAAACAACCCGTTCATGCATGTATATAGCTCATAAGTAAACTTACCTGAAGAGTTTTCATTATATATGAGGCGCATTCACATAATACACCGAAAACACTGAAGTTCTGCAATGTAAATTAGTAATCATAACAGCATTTTTACACGAAATTTGGAGTCTGATGATGACGTGCCCAATGTTTGAGCCATGGCGGCTTTGATGCAGCTATTGCCAATGCGCAGTCCATTAGTATATATGGTCGAAGTTCACACCCAAATTTTTTGCATAACGTCTAATGTCTAAAGTTTAAGTATGATTTACTTCTAATGTTCAGTTCTTATCTTTTCACGTGTTATTATCATATTCAAGTATATTTACCACATTCAAGTTTCACTTTGAACATTAATATGCTGTTTAACCAGAAGCAATTCACGATTTTCACAGAAAGTTTTCAGGTTTCACATTAAATTATAATATCCTAAAAAGGTAATTGAAAACCAAGAACTATGTACAATTGTTCACTGAATTACTTTTTTCATATTATTGTTTTAACCTTTTCCTGATACGCCTATCTTTTTCTGCTTCCACCACAACTAATTTACTTTGTTTTCTTTATTTCAGCTGAACCTTGTATGATCAAGTTAGAGGCAACTGCTATTTCAACAGTATTTTGTTTTTCTACAGCTTTTCGCATTCTTTCTGTTCCCTCTTGAATTACTGCTAGGGAGGCTTCTTTATCTTTTTTAAGCCTATTTATTTCTGCATCATTTTCTTTTATTTTGTCATCAAACTCAGCTTTTCTTTTTTTCTCTAGCTGCTTTTCCTTATTTTCCCTCTCTTTCTGCTTCCTTTCTTTTACCTTTTTGATTGTTCTTCCTTCAGCTTATCAACATACTCTTTATAAAATTTATGTGAATCACGAACACTATTTAACAAATTTATTGTTATGGGAATTTCTTGTTATGGGAACTTTTTTTTTCCTTTATGATGCGCTTTTACTTGTGAAAAGCCACTATTAGAAATATTGAAAATTTCTGAACACAATATACACTTAGCAGAAAATATTGTTTCAGTTGCAGAACACCATTCTTTCAACTTCACTCCGTCCAATTCTTTGGCGAGCCACGCATCTTGAAATTTCGTTTTGGATTTAGGCATCTTAAACACTTGTATTACTAACCAGAAAATGAAAGGGAAGTACAAAAACACGTTCCAATATTGCAAAACCAGACAACTTCCCGAAATTTGGCTGCGAGGATGTCAGAAGATATGAAAAAAAAAAAAAAAGCAGGTCACCACTAGAGAACTGAACCTGCACAGAGAACACCATAAAAGACGTAAAACCAGAAACTATCATACGCATCTCACGCAAGTTCAGTCAAAGCGAGTCGGAGCCGAGATATATTGCGCATCGAAGGTCGCTGTCGCCGACGCATGATCGAAGGTCAATGATCACGTGCTCTACTGCCTGCCAAGATAACTCAGCTACCATCCCATCGTCATTACCGGAGGTTACGGAAAAAGACCACATGTTTCCTCTTTGCTTCCACCCACCTGCGGTTTACAATAACAAAACATCAGCAGAAAGAGGAGGTTCCACAAGGCATGTACAAAAATAAAGTACGATCTTCTGCGTGCCACGGAGTTCGTCTGCAAAGCGCAAACCAGGGGTGAAAATGACCCCTCCCTTTTCCCTTAGATCTCTTGTTACTCTCGAAAACTGTTCGAAGGCAAAAAAATGGAACGCCCGCCCCGAAGCAAGTGCATCTCGATGGCGTCATTTTTCCCTCCCTTCAGCAGCACAGCATATAGGCTGTGTTTCTACAATAACAGGTCTTTTTACCTTACCGTAATGGTAAATTTATTGGCGTTAATAACGGTTGTTTTTAATAAAAATAAGCTTACGAAAATTTTAGGATGAATAGCAAATTTTAGGTCTAATTTTAGGAATTTAAGGAGGGTCACAAAATATTAGGAATTTTAGGAATTTTAGGACGAATGCGATCCCTGGGCGTGTAATGGATATCAGTGAAGCCCAAGTTGTATGTCAAGATTGCTGTAAATGGAGAGGTTTGATATGACAACAATAAGTAAAAATATCTGGTAATTGTATTTCTTTTTGAAGCTAACCTCTGAATCTCAGAGAACAGCTTAGTGATATGTATGTATGCAACTGTTCGTACTGAATGTAATATAAGTCTTAATGGCACAGAGATTGATCAGGTGAATGAGTTTGTATATTTAGGAAGTATGTTTGACAGAGCGAACAAATTAGATGGAGAAATTAGTAGGCAAGTGAATTCTTCATTAAAAGTCGTAACTACTTTAGGAGGTTTCCACAGGAATGATGGGTTCTCGGTTGGTTGGTTGGTTAGTGGATTTTAGTGGCGCAAGGGCCAGGTTTGGCCAAAGAGCGCCAGACAAAGAACTATCAGCCACAGAAATGGAAAAGCGCAGAAAATGAGTAAGAGCAGACAGGCTTGTTAAAAGTTGAAAAAGAGAATGATGAAAGCTGGGAAGACAAGGTAGTTAATCAGATTTACAAAAAAATTCACTAATTGAGGGACACGAAATGTCACTCTCCTCCCCCACACTCCTCTGCAACGCTGGCAGAGGGCGGGGACGAACTGTCACTCTCCTCCCCCCCCCCCCCCCCCCATGTTCCTCTGCAATGCTGGTTGAGGCTGGGGACGAACTGTCACTCTCCTCCCCCCCATGTTCCTCTATAATGTTGGTTGAGGGTGGGGACCTCGCAGAGGCCGAGACAGTTTCAATGTTGGTCACGCGGACCGCGACAGTTGGATGGACATTGCACACCTTGGCGGATTGAGGGCCGGGTCTTCCGCACGTGCTGGCTGTCTGCTGGGAACCGGAAGAGGCGGGCGTCTGCAAAAGAGAAGGCGCAGACTCAGCTGGTCGAATAAGCTGGAGCTCGGCGAAATCCACCTGTGTCGCTTGTTCAACTGTAGTTCGCCTGGCAAGTGCGGCGAGAGCTACAGGGCGCGGAACAAAGGGCTGCACAGGTTGTGGCAGAGACTGAACTACCGCGGCAAAAGTACGCTGTCGGGTGGTGGGTATACCCAACTTGGACTTGGCAGCAGGGTACGAGAGGCCCTCCAGCGTCTTGAGGCGCTGGATCGCCATCTCGTCCTTCCATTTCATACAGTTGCGGGAGTAAGCTGCATGGGCCTCACCACAGTTAACACAGCAGGCCGCAGAAGTGCAACCTTCCCCGTCATGTTCACCGGAGCCACAATTAGCGCAACGAGCGGAACTCTTACAGAATCGTTGTGAATGCCCGTACCTCTGGCACCTGAAACAGCGCAGAGGACTGGGAATGTACGGGCGAACTCCACAGACCAAGTAGCCAGCCTTGATTTCGGTCGGAACCTTCGGGGAGTTAAAAGTCAAGATAACATTTTTAGACTTAATTAAAGAACCATCGCGCCGGAACATCATACGACGTGCAGCAATAACACCATGATCCGCAAGTTCAGTCACCAATTCTTCTTCACTGCATGGCAAGAGATCAAACTCAGAAATAACACCCCGAGAGGTGTTAAGAAACGGGTGAGGTGCCACTTTGACAGGAATGCCTTGAAGACTAGTGAGGTGCATAAGAGTGTTACTCTGAGAAACACTGCAAGTTTGGACAAGCAGGTCCCCAGAGCAAAGCTTCCTCACAGACTTCAAGGGGCCAACCGCAGCGTCCAAAGCTTTAGAAATGAAAAATGGAGATCTGGTGGACAGTCTCTCATTCGGATCGACGGATTCGACAAGTAAGTGTGTAGCATGCGTAGTCACAGCAATCGAGGGAGACGACGCTTCGGAGCGACTGGTACAGCTGCCGAAGAAGAGGTTCCACATTCTTGGTCCAGGTCATGGTCTAAAGATCGTTTAAGGGTATGAGACTTGGTAGGTTGAGAAGACGAAGGAGAGTCGTTTTCAACTATCATATTCACAGGTGACCTAAATTTGGAGTTTTGTTTTTTGTTTCTACCCATGGAAAAAAGAAGGAAGATTCGTCTGCAGACTACTCCACCCACCACCGAGCCCTACAAGGGAGAACTGGAGGTCCGCAAGCCAAGAAAATGACGCTAGACACAGTTCTGGAGCTTATACGTTGCAGATATAGTCCGTTGGCTGTGATCACACGCACTCGGCGGACACTTCGGCCTCCTGGTACCGTCATGCCAACGCCTTTGGCATGATCCCACAGCCCCGGGCTCACCCTGCCGTGCCATAAGACAAAAAAGCCGCTAAAGCCCTGTACACAACTTGGTACAAGACTTCTGACTAGAGGTGGGTTAGTCTCTAGCCTCCCGTTTACAGCGAAGCCGGGGTCGAAGAGGAGTGTTGGTACACAGGAGGCACTTAACCGGTCTCCTGCGACCGCAGCCGCCAGACATCCCATTTCCGCCTCACGGGTCTCCGCACGCGGCAAACATGCAGGTAGGTCTAGCACCCAAACCAGCTAAAAGGAAAAAAATAAATCCAAAGAAGACAAATCCTGGCAGGGAACCTAAACGGAATCTCAGCAACCTACGAACTGAGCGGTTAATATAAATCAGTTAGTGGTGGAGGGTAACAAAACCACAAGACCGGGGTGTTAGTACAGAACGTGGTAGCGATTAGGTAGAGAATACAACACGGGCAACTAGCCAGTGGAGAAAATAAATAAAAACGAAAATGCGAGACACAAGACCAGCTCGGGAACGTGGGGACGCGACTCCCCAACAGCTGGATGAACAGCCGTCCCTGCAAACACCAACAGCACCGAAACAAAAAACAAGCGGTGGCATGACATCAGATGTTGACCAGTCACAAGGTCAGCTCGGGCCGTGGGGGCGCCGCTCCCCAAATAACTGGAAAACCAGTTATCCCCGTGCGGGGGATGGGTTCTCGAGAGAGTCCCGAATGGCTGTGTACGAAAGTGTAACTGTTCCTACTTTTATGTACAGCAGTGAAACCTGGGTACTGCAGAAAAGACAAAAGTCATTTGTGTGCTGGAGAAATGAGTTACTTATGGGAGTTTGTGGTAAGACACTCTCTTATCGTTTGAAGAATGAAGATAAGGTGGAGACTAATATTCTTGGATGGTTTGGCCATGTTGAAAGAACGAGTGACGAGATGCTTACTAAGAAAAAAAAATTCAGCCCAAGTGGCAGGAAAGAAAGAAAGAAATAATAGTAGAGGAAGGCTAAGGAAATCATGGGAGGAGCAGATTCAGGAATTTCTGCTTGAGAAAAAGATTACAAGTATGAAGTACAAAAGGTCTTGTGTGCGGAATGTGATGGATGTTAACGAAGCTCGAGCTGTGTGCTGAGATTGTTGTAAATGGAGACATTTGATACACCAACAGTAAGAGTAAATTCTAGTTCTATCAGTTAAAGGTCTACTTGGCACATGGTTTTACTTTGAGGAGCTAACCTCTAAATCTCAGAGAACAGCTTAATTTTTTTTTTTTTTTTTTTTTTGATTGAAGGTTTAACGACCACCGTGAGCAACTCAATGGGCTATAAGCAGTCGCCCTTCCTTAATTTAGGGTCACTGGTTCCAGGGAAGGGAGAGAGCCAGTGCCGTAAGACAAACACAACATCCATGCCTCACCGGGATTCGAACCCGGACCCCTTTCGGACGAATGATCAGAGGCCATCGCTTAGACCACTGCGCCACCGGGGCGGCAGAACAGCTTAATGATGATGATGATGTGTGTGTGTGTGCAGATAACTGGAACAAAAGGGAACCAAAAGGATCTCGAATATGGTATTGCATTAAAAATAATACAGACATGGTAGCTTCTTCAACGAGCACTGAACAACACGACACCAGACGAATGACTTTGTTCTGCACACCTAGTACTTAAATACGCACTGGGTACATTTGCACGTTGTCGTCCGCAGTGACGTCATTATTTCATCCAATGATATTCCAACTTAGATAAGTTTCTGCTGCCCTTAACAATTAACATATTATAACATGATGTTCCTACCGGCATTCCTTCTGGGTATTATTTTTTCACTTTCTGGCAGTATATTTTACAAAACAAGGGTTGTAACTGCAACTATAGTTACAGATACATTCTGTACCCATGGAAAAAAAAACATTTCTAAAAGAAATGGGTACAATAAATACTGAAAGTTAAAAAATGACTCTTTGCTCTTTTAAACCAGATGACACCACAAGACAAGGAAGAACCAATCACCACAATGATGGAGAAGTAGCAGCTGAAGCAGCTCGGAAGAAGGACACATTCAGTGCCATGTCAGCAGCCATCAAACATTGCAACAACCGACCTTCTGAAGATGAAAAACATGGTTTTTTGAAAAGGGCTCAAATACCTCAAGGATAATGCTTTCAATGACACCACAATTTTAATCATTTTTAAGTAATTCATCTTCAAGTTTTTAATGTTTGACAATAAGTTAGGAAAGGATAGAAACTCATAAATACAGCCCTGACTGCAATCATCTCCAGGAATCAATATGGACAGACTGAGGGTAGAAACCAGAACTTCAAAAAAAAAAAACAAGGTTGGTGTATCTTGAGAGAAAAACCCTCTTTTTAAATGAACACAATAAACATTGACAATAAAATACATAAGTTTCTTGAGCCCAACATGTGCATGGTGTATAAATGCATTCGGCATTTGAGATTGCTTCTAAAAGGTATGTAATTTAAAAAAATTAACATAAACTGAAATGGACTATCACTTGGTGAAAAATTGCACAACTTTCAGTGTTGCCGATGAAAAACTTTCAGAGTAACTTAAAATTCAGAAGTGCAAAACTTTTAAAGTGAGAACAACTTTTGCAATACAAGTTTCATATTCCTTTAAATTTTTAGCTTCTACAGCTGAAAAAATTTCACACAAGGTTTCAAAAGAAGAAAACCAAATGAGTCACAAAATTAACAGTTCTTAGATCACATCAGTTCTACTTCTCCCACTCACTCTCAAAGCCCCCTCCCCCAAATGCACATCATATGGGCACAGAAAAAGTGACTGACAATTTTCAAGATGCATTATAAGAATTTGCTGTTTTAGAACTAATAGCCCAATATTTTTCTCTCCTACCCCCTTCCTCTCAGGAGCAGTTGTGTACTAAAATAATTTTTAAAACTGACAATATAGTTTAATTCATGGAGGAAACAAGAAATTGTATTACATAAAAGCTGTAAAAAAAATTTAGAACAAAACATTTTTTGTTGTAAAATTCAGGTGTATTATCCAACAAGTGAATTATTCAACAAAGCAAATTATCAAGCTTAAAAATATATTGTAATACCAAAACATCCTTCCACTCTACAAATTAGAAAATTTCACATTAATCTGTAGATCTACTGGCACAAATTCAGGTGCCAAAATGTATACGATTGTATAACATTCAACAAGAATAGTAGACTTCCTTTTAAAATAATAATCTTTTCACTGTACCACTAAAAAGCTTCTGCAGCAACTTGGTGATTTTCATCAAATCTCTCATGATTTACAAAAAACAAAGTCAGAAAAATTATAGGTTAAAATTAATACGGTATACCTATAAATAAACAAAAATAAATCCACAAAATTCTTGAAGTGATTTTAAACCAGCACAGACAATTATCCAAGAAAATTGATTTCTAAGAGTGTTTGGTGCTATACGAATTAAAACTTACGCACTTAAAAATTCATATTTACCAGCAAAACTCAGATTTTTCATTAGGATTATCTATGTAAATAAAGCTCACTAATGATGAGCAATTATGCACTCAAGAAACGCACATGATTTGTCAACAAACAATTCTTACATCATTTAGACTTTTTGGCTTCACATTTATACTTACAGAAGGTTCACCATGATGAGCTATTTTAACATCCTTGACCTCACCGGTCCCCTGTTCTAGAAGAATTTCAAGATAAAACATATCTGAACTGATGTAGCATTCAGTGTTGGAGGGTCCAAACGTAAACTTCAACCTGCAAAAAGTGCATTTACCTTTCAGCACACAGCAAATGAATGACCACACTTACCACAAAAAAAAAAAAAAAAAACATAGAATATATTTTTCCTCACAATAAAAACAAAAAGAAAGAATTTATCAACATAAAACTCACAAAGTTGTAATTCAATAATGTTATTCATACAAACAATTTTAAAAAATACATGTAATTGTAGAAATATACTAATGAATGTGATGTAGAAATTTCACTTCCAATATCACATGGTTGTGCTAGGTAATTGGCACATCATGTGATATTGAAAGTGAAATTTCTACATCACATTCATTAGTATATTAATGATACAACAAATGCTACATAAGCAAGAGTGACAGTTTTTGAGTAATGCCATCAAACACAGATGCTTTAGTCGTTTTCTACACTAAGATTCCAGATATTATACCACAGCATATCATGTATCCATAGATCTTTTATTTCTTGTCAGAAACATGTTGAAAACAGCATAGCATGGAGTTAAAGTACATTTTCTCTTTAAAAAATTCATATTCTTTTGACTGCAAAACTAAATAAGTAAACAAAACTCTATACATGGCTGCTGACTGTGGAAGGCATGGTAAACATCAAGATTTCTACACAGATTTAGAGATAATTTTGAACAGACACAGTAAAATTATAGTAATTAATGTAGGTTGATTAACATCCATAAAACCCTACATTAATAATTGCACTAGCCCATAGGAAATTTATACCTCCATAACAAATTCTGAAGGAAACTGGGGTGCAGATCACAAAATTTGCAATGTTATGTCTCCATCACGTCTAAATCAAAAGATATAAACTTTTGTCGTTTAATTTTAATGAATGACCAAACATATCACGAACTAATACATATACTAGTCTTAAGATATTTTTGTTATTTTTCACTAGTACCTATTCTTACAGTCAAATGTCAAGTTGTTAAGAAACAAGCTAAGATTGTAAGAAGCATTAGAAATACTAAAGCTGAGTAATATGTCCAGCAGTAACTACTTAAGGTCCAACTGTCCAGGGAAAACTACTTAAGGTAGTTTTCCCTGGACAGTTGGACCTTAAGAAGTTGCAAAATCACAACTTCACGCAGTGAAAAAGCACTAATGCTGGGGTCATTCCATGTCAAATCATCCAGGCCATGTCCATCCATCGACTCGGATTTGAACGAAACTCAGCTGGTAGGTATACCTAATAAAGTAATGGAAAAATCCTAAGTTTTAGTTTTTTCACCCCATAGTTTTTAATATACAGTGTTCCAAAATTTAGCTGAGCACTCGCTTAGGCAGCAGTGTAGCAACATGCCACTTTTTACAAAACTTGCTGTAACTGCTACTCTAATGACTTAAGGACAAAACTTGAGTTCTTGGAAAAGGGTTCACAGATCTAAAAACCATTTCAATTTTACTGGAAACACTAGATAAATAAGCCACCTAATGGTGAAGTGAAAAAGTACCATAAAATTTAGCTATTTTATATCACGCTCTGTCGAGTATTGCTCTAGCATGATGGAACTGATTTTACTTTTATACTGATCCTTGACACATCCTGTAACTTATTCAAGAAAAAAAAATGGTGGGTATCAGTGTACTTTTACAGATAAGTAAAATTATTTAAAATGCATGTGGGGTTTCCTCCAACATTTCAGCCATTTTTTTTAATATATATTTTTTTTAATTCTGATCCACCCACTTGAACGTTCAGGAAAATTGGCATGTATGTTTACCTAACAATCCTGAGTCTCTGCTTTTTAACACTATCCCCCACCCCAGCACAGGATACCTTACATGATTTGTAAATGCTTTCAACTGTGTTTTTGTAGAACTTCTTTTCTTCAGAATCAAGGAAACTGTAAAAATATACTGTGAAAGCATTTTTCAGTCTGTTTACAAGCTCCACAACTGGCAAAACCAGCAAAAAGCTTGACGGAACTGGCCTAAGAATCCTCAAAAAATTTTCACAATTCAGAGACTGCTGCATATCATTAAACAGTTGTTTCACTTTGGGAGATTTTTAAACAAACAAATATATCCATACAAGACTGCTCAACATCTGAAATAGAACCAAAATCGCTGAAAAATATCTTTGAAATATTGTGAACAATGTGAACAGGATCACCTCCAATAAAGCAAATGTGGGTTACCATCATCACCAAATCGTAATAATGTTTCTACTCCCGATTTTACACCCCTCATTGTTGTACAGCTATCCATCAAACACGAAATAACGGAAGAGAGCTCAAAATTATTTTTTGCCAAAATTCTCTAGATTACATTTCATACATTTGCAAGATTTTCATTTGCCGATCCTACATGTGTTGTAATAACTTTTTTTAGTGTCTCATGATAAAATCTTATAACGTTTACAATTTTTACACAGCTGTTGCTTGTCGCTTCATCAACGTTAATGGAAAGAAATCCACCACTGGCATGGACAGAATGCTGAAGTTCAGAAAGCATACCTTTTGCTAAACCATACGTATTAATGTAAGTAGCACTAGTTGCTGAGAGGCTTAGTCTATTCAGTGCAGGTTTATCTTGTCCTAACCTTTGGGCAAAGGCAACTAGTTCTGGAGCAAGTGAAAAAGGCAAACAATGTTCATTCACAAAAGCAGCTGTTACGGCTCTCAGATCAGTAATTCTGTCACACATACTCTTGCATGCTGCTCTTTCAGTTGCTCCAGGAAATGTTTGCGTAAACGAACGGGCCACCATAGCCTTCTGATGCTTAGGATCTTCACTGTGGACCTGAAAAACTTTACCATTGTTCCCATATGACAGTGTTTTTCCACATGACACGCAATAACAATGTCCAGGTTGTCCGATTTTGAGACACCATTCCAAATACTTGCATCCGTTTTTGTCAGCTTCCTTCAACCATTCCCATTTATTTTTCACACCAGCTTCCAGCTGCTTCAATTTCTCAGTTATCTTCTGTAATGAATTCCATTGTTGCAGTGTACTTAATTGTCTTACATCTCACGCACGAATAAATAAAAAAAAAAAACTCACATAAATAAAAAGCTTACTTGCAAACACGTGTTGACGCAAAATGACAAAACTGGATGATGCATAAATCCGTAATGTTTTCCTTTCAACACATTCTTCGAAGACAATCTGATTTTTTTTTGTTACGGCAAAGAGTTTGATGGAGACAGTGTCTGACCAAATGAACAACGAATGAGTTTCTGTCGTATGACGGAATACTTTTACCCATGATATATACACTGAATATCATAAGTTAAAAACAAAAAAGTAAACAACAAAGCAGCAATTGAAGCTTATGTAAAACTTTTTACTGAGCTGCTTGTTAACGTTTTAGGAGGCAATTCATGCAGGGAGTGATATGCAAATCATAATGTCTCATAAAGGAACCGCTTCCAAATGTTCGAGGATACAACATTGCTTGATCCAGAATAAATTTAAAATAGTTTTCTATTTTTTTTCATTGTGTTGCAAAGACTGCGTCTAAAAGATTCATAGCAATATTGAGCTGTGGGGAGCTCGGAAGCTGGCAATCACTCACATAAGCAGCTCTATTTTTTAGTGTCAACCATTCTATGATTTGAGAGCTCTAGAACCAATTTCAAACAAAAGGAATGCTCCAGGGACCTGTTCCATCCTGTCCATTATGCTTTCTTGAAAATCAAGATCTACAACAAATAAGAGTGGTCTGCATTTTCTCAAAACTGAAACCCCATAGAATATATGTGGAATACAATTCCTCCAAGATAGCTCACCAGTGGCAATTATTTTCTTACCACTCGCTGGTACATCTTATAGAGGATATCACTCAATGGTACAAAACCAACATTACTTCCAGGGTTGGAGGGGAAGGGTCATAATTCCATATTGCTTGTCCGTTTTGCATTACACATGCCCACCCTTCTTCCGGAATGTATCTTTCAGATATGTTTGTTGGTTCGTATGTCTTGGTACTGGCTCATACTTATAAGGTATGCACCCTATACACATCACTGTTCCATTTGACATCAATTGGTTACTTACTATTAGAACAATACCCATCATCTTTTTGCTCCATGTTTAATTTTTGATTGGCAATGTACATGATGTTCATTGACTTCATTTAAACAAGCTTTTCACCAAGTATCTAGGAAATACTGTTTAGTGTGCTAAAAGTTATGGAAAGAAAGGAAGTCTATACACCAAAGATCCTTGGAACAATCAAAATGTAAGGAAATACTGTTTTGAAATTAACTGTGCAGTGTGACAGGAATGTAATGTAAGCTGTCTTGATTTTCACATTATCTACATGAACAAGGTGACAGGTGTTGAAACAGATAGTTACATTATAAAAAAAAATTATTGAATTGTGGATAATTCAGTGCAGGTTTTTAAGAATATACACATACAAACATTGAATAACTACATACACTGAAGTGCCAGAAAAAAAAAAAACTGGTACAGAAGAGCTTTTGCAAAATACATAGCCACGTTCACCTATTCGCGTACGCTGTTGTGTCCACCAGTGCGTATATAAAGCGATAGACATCCTTGCCAGCTGTCAAGAGCTGTTTTCGGCATGAGAACAACAAGTAATAACAATTTAAGTGATTTTCAACGCGGTGTCATAGTTGGCGCTCGTGAGATGGGCCATAGTATTTCGGAGGTAGAAACGAAGTTCGGATTTTCATGGACGGCCAATGCAAGCGTTTACCGTGACTACAAGAATTCCGGCAAAACCTCCAACCTACGATACAAGTGTGGCCGTAAAAAGACATTGGGCGATTGTGACCATCGTCGGCTGTCAAGAATAGTTTCACGCAATAGGCGTGAAACTATTCTTAACAACTATTCTTGACCGCTTTTTAACAGAGTCTAATGTTCCAGGCCACCTATTTCCAGAAGTACCTGTAGTTCCGTCTTGGAGGTCATAAAATTCCTTGCTTATGAATAAGTTATTAACACACACTGTCACATCGTACACACCAATGTCACCTTTTCCTATAACCAATAAGGAAACCATATACACAGTTATGTGCAACTTCCAGGATGCATTATCACAAGTGAGACAGGAAAGTGGATCATTATGGTGTGATGAAGGTGCATACAGGGTTGCAAAAGAGCTTCAGCTTCAATTTCCAGATTTGTTTAAAAACATATCCCTTGGCTTAGGTGTATTTCACTCATCTAAAGTGGTGATTTCGTGCATCGGGGATTATTTGAACAATAGTGGTGTACTGGAATTATTTACAGAAACACACATTTGGCCCTAAAGTTGCAGAGTCTGTTTTAAGTAGTGGTCACTATATGCGTTCGATACGTGTCCTTTCCCTTCTGGCTGAGGCTATGCAACGTTTGCACTTTAAGCAGTTCATGGACGAGAGTGCGTTCAGCTTTAGCACTGATACCTTTAAACTGCTAGAGGAAGCATGTGTTGGCAACCATGAAATTATAGGAAACCTGAATGAGAGGTGTCAAAACTTACTTCCGGAATTCATTGACAAGTTTGAGAATGTTACTCAGCGTTGCTCTGAAGAATCACCGATGTTCTGCTACTGGAATGTGCTCCCCACAGTCTTATATCCAGTAAAAAAAGACATGATACGTGCAGACAGAGAGGTTGGAACTTGCATTTGTCATCTTTTCGACGCTCCCTTAATCTATTCTTTGCATTTAATAAGATTCATTATGCACGTTGGGGATCAGTATACTTTGCAGATTGTCTGTTACTACAAGAAAAACTGCCATTCGTTTATAGCGAATTCATGAGGGACATTTCACAGTACAACAGGGATCTTGCATGTTTAGCAGTGTGGCCATGGATCAGGCCTTAGAGCAAATTTATCCTAAACCAGCCAAGGGCCACGGTGGAATTATTGGAATTACTCGGCGTAAAGCGGCTGTTGCCAAATGGGACCTCATCAAACATGAAAAAACTGATTTAAAAGTTTTGCCGTACAATGAGTGGTATAGACGATGGTGATGAGTATACCAAACATCATGAATTTTCTGACTCAGTTACGAAGACCGATGAAAGTACGATTCTTACACTGATGGAATCCATCACTCAAAGGTGTAATCCATTTAAAGAAAACAAACCTATTCAGAACATTGTAACAGGAAGACATTATGACCCAGACAAGGCATCATATCTTCTAGAGTGCTTTGAGAAAGGAGAAGAGGCGTATTCAGCCTTTGTAAATGAGCGTTTTGCAAGAAGAGTTGTTCACTTCATGCAACACAAAACTCAAACACAATACCAAGGCGAGCAAATCAGCACCCGTTGTAGTAGATGTGGTAAAAGAGATCAAAAAGGCTCTCCATTTTGTAGATACAGTAAGAGAAAGAGGGTATAATTTTGATAAATTGCTGACATACGAGTTGACACATTTGTCTCTTTACCTCTCGAAGGGTGGTTTCCTAAGAAAGTGTAACAAGTCTGAACTGAGTCGAGAATTAGAAAAGGTTTTACCAGAAGCAGCTCCATGTCAACTTCCCGAAACCATGCTACGCTCTGCTGTTATAATTGATTTCATGTTGCATGCACGTATGACTTCAAGTGGAAAAGCAGAGACCCTCAAAACATTTGGGGATTTGGCACACAAATTAGTCAGGAGGTTCTCAGCATTTTCTCGAGGCACACAGCAATTGGATATTGTCTTTGATGTGTACGTCGATTTAAGTGTGAAATCTTTGGAACGCAGCAGACGTTATGATGCTGAAAGTTCAAATAACCATTCATGACGAGTCAACATCACTACCAAAGAAATGGAGTTGTTTTGGAAGTGTTCTAACAATAAACGTAACTTGCAAAAGTTTTTTTGAATTTATATGCAGGAATAACTCATTCAGTGGAAATTCAGTATATGTAGGTGGACTTGGAACTGATGGAGAGCAGAGTTTTCAAATTGATGGAAATGCACATTAAGTCACTGATCTACAATGTACCCATGAAGAAGCTAACAAAAGGATATTTGTTCATATTAATCATGCTGTGACTGACTTCATGTGTGAACATGCAGTCGTGGGATCTTCTGATACAGATGTGTTTGCATGTGCAGCATTTTACTTTAAGAATCCCCTTCAACCGAAAGGTCTTAAAGAATTGTGGATGATATGTGAAAGTAGCCAGACACAGCGATTTGTACCAGTTCATGTGCTTGTCAAACAGTTACGCCTTACCATCGCAGACAATCTTCCAGCCATACATGCCATTACTGGATGTGACACAACGAGCAAAGTTGGCACAAAACATTCAGCTGTGAAACATGCTTCCCATGCTGGCGGACTACTGTCCAGTTTTGGAAAATGTGAATTAAATATGGAGATCTTAATTAATGCAGAGGAATTTGCTACTGGAGTAATGAATGAAAAGTTCACAACCTGTGATACTCTTAGACTACACCAGTATCACCATGCAAAAAATGTTGACTTTGAAAAACTAGCAGCACCAACGTCAAGAAGCATGCACATGCATTTAAAACAATGTTTTCTTCAGTCATACAAATGGTACAATCTGCTCAACAATGTGCTTGCAGTTGATACTTTAGATTATGGATACCATATTTGTGAAGATCTCTTGGATCCAAATTTGGATGTAGAGATTTTACCAGAAGATTTTCCTACTCCATGTACGTGTGGGGAAATGCACAAAAGAAACTGTTTCTGCAGAAAGTTGGCCATTCAGTGTTCTAGGTTTTGCAAGTTTGAAAGCGATGTACAATGCCAGAATCCGTACGGAGAAAGAAAACAAACATTTACCTCGTAATAAGTGTTAACTGTGTAACTGTCACGACAATAATTATTTTATCTACTTATGTAGCTTTATTATAACTGTTGTATTGATGTTATGTTCATAAATAAAATGTTTCTTGTAACAGGAATGATGTTCTACCTCTTTGCAGCTCAAATGATAAAGTGCTGGTAGCCATTTTTAAAGCCTTAATAAGCACGAGACTATTTTTTATTGCATTGAAAGACCTTTAACACATACGTCTGGAAAAAAAAAAATTAACGCTCCAAGTTCATTAGTAGTGTAGACATAAATTAAAATCGATTTTTGCTTAATGGGGGATGTCGACCATTTTGAAATTTGCTATGGTCTTTTGATGGTTCCTATCCAGGGTTTGTACACTTTTGGGGGGGGGGGGGAATTCAAGGACTTTCCAGGCCTTTTCCAGGACATAAACAAAAAATTCCAGGATGATTATTACACTTCACAGTATCATGTTCAAATTACTTTTTTAAAAAAAAAATCAGTTTAAGTAATAAAAATTATGAAAGATGAAAATGGATGAGTGTGCTTTATGCAAATGGATCAAGTTTATCAAGCACAAGATCATAAAGAACAGATTCTGTTCTTATGCCCTGACCTTTGAATTCAATTTGGACCATTTTCTACAAGGGTAGGTTTCTCCTCCCTGATAACATACCAAAACTTCGTTGCAATCAAACAGATTTTATGTGAGTTAACATTCCTAAGCTTGGAGAACAAATAATGCTCTTATGTCTTGGCCTTTGAATTTAATTTCTACCATTTTCAATAGGGTACGTTCCCAGGTTGTACCCAACGGCATACAAAAATTTTGCCGAAATCCAACTGCTTTCGTGCGAATTATCGTATGGACAAACCCAAAGCATAAACGTTTCTGCAAGCTATAGTTCGAAAGGGTTAGTAATTTCGAAAATAAAAACATAACGAACAGCGTGAAAACTAGCTCTTAAATAGAATATTTGAAACTACAGTATGCACTCTCAATTATTAGGGATGGTAGAGGGGAAGGGAATAGAACTGTCCATAATTAGCATGTTTTCGTTGCGCTAGGCGCTTAAGTACTGCTGAATTTCGTCAGACCCAACCTACCCCCAATGGTCAAATGATTGAAATGTGCTGATGTTCATGGAATGAAATGGTTGATCAGCTATGATGACCGCATAAAAGTTCGGAAGAGGGGGGGGTTAAGTTTATGCAACATTTTACATCACTCCAGTATTTATCTTGTCATCATCAACTATCGCAATGCAACTACCACTTACGATCGCAGATATCGGCAACCGAAAATCTGCCATATCACTAAGTGATACAACACACAGGTATCCTGTTACAATGTATTGTAATTGCAGCAATGGAAACCAAACCTAAGACTAAAATTACTGACTTACTGACCATTTTGATTACAAAAACTGACTTTACTGATTTGGACATAAAAAAAAAAAAAAAAAAACCAGACTAAATACTGACTCAAATTTCTTATTAGGAAAGAAGGGTCAAAAGCATTTTTTTTTAATCTGGCCTCCATGTGCAGCTGTACAGTACCATTTTCAGAATAATACAAACAAAATGTTTACAACTTTGAATTTTTAAATGTAATGTGGAAAATCATCTAGCTTTCTTTACAAAATTAGGTCATTAAGTCTCACTTTGTTTTTGCTTCTTTGAAAAAAATGTTGTCATAACACTGCTTTTTCGCTTAACTGCTTTCTGTACCTTTTCTATGTCTTTAATTTTCTTCACTTCTTGTTCCCTAACTTTCGTAGCACTCTCCAACATTGCTTGGACCACACTAATTCCCACCAAGTCCTTTTTATTTATTGCTTCTTTTAAGCACATGTTTGCATCATCCAGTAATCTGTCAACAGTCAATCTTTTCTCCTTTTCTTCTCTTTCATTTTCTTCAGTGCCTGTTCACCGTGTTCAATATCTACTTTTTCTTTTTCAAACTTACTCTTCATACTTGCTTGCAACAATTTTTCTTTTTCCTGTTTTTCTTGTTTCTTCAGTTTTTCCTCAGCCACACTCTTTTCATCTTCACAGTACTGCTTGTATCTGACATGAGCTGTGCGTGCCAATTGAAGAAGTTCCTGAGTGATAATTACAAAGTGAGCTACTAGTAATCATCCAATTTTATTGCACTGGAAATAGTGCCTTTTTTTTCTTTTTTTTCCCCCAGCCAAATTAGGATTTGGTGCACGTCGGAAACCGCTGCCGGTGGTTTCTTTGAGAACAGAGAAAAGGAACTTTAAAAAATGAAGGGGTAACAGTAGCACGATTTCCTAAAAGGGCATTTTTAAGCACTAATTTCAAAATTCAAGGCTTTTCAAGACAGCATGAAAAAAAACACCGTTTTTCCAGGATATTCCAGGCCTTGAAAACGTAATCATGATTTTCCAGGACTTTCCAGGTTTTCAAGCACGCGTGCGCACCCTGCCTATCGTGTTTGTAGACCATGGAAATCAATGCCTAGTGAAAAAATGGATGCTCTAAGTAAATTGATATTGAAGATGTTAACGAAAATGCATTTTTCTGTAATTGCGGATATTTCAAAATGGTCACCAAACTGACATGATTCACATCATGTGACCAATCAAAAATGCATGCTGGCAACCCCTAGAATCGAAATCAGAGATCAAATTTCGTAGACGTGAAAATTCCCACACCACCTATTGTGGCTCCCACACTTTTTTTTTTTTTTTTTTTTAGATTGGAGGTTTAACGACCACCGTGAGCAACTCAATGGGCTATAAGCAGTCGCCCGTCCCTAATTTAGGGTCACTGGTTCCAGGGATGAGAGAGAGCCAGTGCCGTAAGACAAACACAACATCCATGCCTCACCGGGATTCGAACCCGGACCCCGTTCGGACGAATGATCAGAGGCCATCGCTTAGATCACTGCGCCACCGGGGCGGCCAGCTCCCACACTATATCGCACTGTGAGGTTGAGTGAAATTGTCGCGGCGGGAGAGAACTGACTTTGACAAAGGAAAGATTGTTGGCTGCTATATTAGTGGATTGTCCATAAGAGAAACCGAGAGGCATTTAAACATACCCAAGTCAAATGTTTTGGATGTACACATGGCATGCCTGAAGCAGCAAAACGTACTGGCAGACCAAAGAAAATCAGTGATAGAAGACATCGAAGCCTCAGGAGAGTACTTCACAAGACCTTAGTGTACAGGTAAGTAAAAATGTTAGAAACTCGGTATGTACACGTACCATTTGCAGAGAACTTCATTCCATGGGTTACCGTGGTCGTGCGGCTGCTCGTAAGCCTTTCATCTCCACTTGGAATGCTACTCGTCATTTAGCATGGTGTAAAGAACATTTATCATGGACCGTAGATCAATGGAAACAGGTCTTATGGACTAATGAATCCAGATACACAATCCATCAGTCTAATGGCTGTGTGTGGGTATGGCGGCAGCCGGGGGAACGCTATTTACCACAGTGCACTATTCCTACGGTCAAGTTTGGAGCTGGCAGTGTACTCGTGTGGGGGTGTTTTTCGTGGTATGGTCCGGACCCATTGGTTATTGTGAACAAACCTGTTAACCAGCACGTACATACATGCATATCCCTAAGTTGTTCTCTGAGATTCAGAGGTTAGCTCCAAAAAGAAATACAAACTACCAGATATTTTTTCTTACTGTTGACGTATCAAACTTCTCCATTTACAGCGATCTTGACATACATCTCGGGCTTCACTGATATCCATTAAACACTGTACACAAGATCTTTTATACTTCATACTCAATCTTTTTTCGTGCAGACACTCCTGCCTCTATATTCTGGACAATTATGCCCTACCAACTCTGTGGCAATACTATGGAACCAAGCCTTGCTGGTACCAGCAGGATAATGTGCCGAGCCATAAAAAGCAAGGACTTTTACGGCGTGGTTTGACCATAATTCCGTAGTGCGTGTGGAATGGCCAGCACAGAGCCCTGATCTTAATCCCATAGAGCACCTATGGGATGAATTAAAGTGCCGCATAAGAAGTTTAGAACCAAGGCATACTAGTAAGCAACAGTTAGCGGCAGCATTATGTACTGAATGGAAGCGCATATCTAACGGTGTGTTCCAAAACCTTGTCGAAAGCATGTCTCGAAGGGTCAGTGCATGCATTAAGGCCAAAGGTGGAAGACACCGTACTAATGTATGTCAATAAATGCTATGTTGTGTTTCTCTTCTAGGTGTTCGGTGACATTTGTCAATATAGTGTATGTATGTGTGTGTATATATATATATATATATATATATATATATATATATATATATATACACACACACATACATACACTATATTGACAAATGTCACCGAACACCTAGAAGGGTCACATTGATGAAGAAATTAATCGGCGTACAAAACTTGCCTGGAGAGCTTTTGGAAGAAACAGCATAATTTTCAAGAGCAATATGCCATTATGTCTTAAAAGAAAAGTGTTTGATCAATGCATCCTTCCAGTGCTTACGTATGGTGCAGAGACGTGGACCTTAACTAAAAGAGACATACAAAGGCTGCAGACAACTCAAAGAAGCATGGAGAGGTGCATGCTTGGTGTAACCAGGAGAGATAAGAAGAGGAACTTGTGGATCCGAAAAATGACAAGAGTGGAAGACATAATGATCAGAGTTAAATCGCTGAAATGGCAATGGGCTGGACATACTGCCAGAAGGACAGATCATCGATGGACAGCCGAAATTTTAGATTGGATTCCACGGGACAGGAAAAGACCCAGAAGAAGACCACATGGGAGATGGGTGGATGAAATTCGAAAGTATGCAGGGGTGACATGGAGGAGACTGGCACAAGACAGATCGTTGTGGAGGAAACTTGGGGAGACCTTCGTCCAGCAGTGGATTGATAATGGTTGACAATGATGAATGATGATGATATATTCTATTAAGAAGATACCTAAGCAAAAAAATACATATATAATTTTGACTCACACCAAGTACAACATAGAAAAGGTTATGTATCTACCTGTGTGAGTAAAAGGAGAAAAGATAAAAAAATAAAATAAAACAACTGAATGTAGAAGGTGTCGAGAATACTGAGCCTTGGCTTTATCAAGGACCAGCAAAAACTCTGCATTTTCTCACTTCCACAAAGACCTAGTTGGAAATGGGTTTCTGCAAGGCCATAGATGCAAGTAACATTCCCACCTAAAATAGTTTTAAAAAATATATATATGTCATGTCCTCCGCAGAGTTGCATGACCTAGCACTAGTTAACAATTTCACTTGCATCCATTAACCTTCCTGGCCCGACCCATGCTCTTCATCTGTTACTATTAAACAGAGAGAAGAAGATTAAAGAGAACTCAAGCTGTGAGAGTGACATAATAATTAGAAATAATTTTCAGCTATAACGAAATGCCAAGTTCGTTTGAGAGAGAATTTAACCCTGAAAATCAATGCAAAAGAAATCCAAATTTTTACATTGCAATTAAAAAAGGAAATATTAATTTTTAAAAAACAGATTTTTGAAAGAAAACTTGAGTCTAAAACCCCCTACTCTACAACTTATGACAGCACGAAAACGAGAATAAGTTAAAGACAATAATTAACTAAAGAAAACTTTGTGAGAAAGTTATATGCCTTAAACAGTTAGTTGCAATATGTACAAAGTATTTCAGCAGTGCTTTAAGTGCATAATTAATTAGTTATTAAGAACTTAACTACTTTGAAAATACAGCGCATAGAAAAGGAACAAGCTTAGCCATCTTCTGTTCCTAGGTGCCCCAAAAGACGCGCAAAGTTACAAAGAAAAGAAAGAGTTAAAACCCGCAAAAATGTTAACAGACAAGCCAGTGCCTAAAAGCTGAAAAGCTAAAAATCAACAGAGAAAAAGTACATGAAGTACAAACATTGAACTTATAAAACCTAGAACCTAGTGGAAGTGAGAAAATGCAGAGTTTTTGCTGGTCCTTGATAAAGCCAAGGCTCAGTATTCTTGACACCTTCTACATTCAGTTGTTTTATTTTATTTTTTTATCTTTTCTCCTTTTACTCACACAGGTAGATACATAACCTTTTCTATGTTGTACTTGGTGTGAGTCAAAATTATATATGTATTTTTTTGCTTAGGTATCTTCTTAATAGAATGTGAATTCTGAATTTTCAAAACTGCTGCGTTGCGCGTTTTGATCTTCAGGTTATTTTGCAACTTTCGTTTTAAATTCTAAAGTTTTTCCTTAGTCTTCAGTTTTGCTCTTAAGTATATATATATATATATATATATATATATATATATATATATATATATATATATATTTAGAGGGGGGGGGGTTTGCTTTCCAAAATGCTGCAACACCTTTGAATTTGCCAAACATTGCAAACATTGAGCCTGGCATTATCAGATCCAAACGCAATACAATTATGCCACTGAAACACTTTTTTTGGCAAATTCATCACTTATAGCTTTAAAAATTCTTTCACCAGGGTTATTATTGCATACCAACAGAAAATCAAGCAAGGTAATTATTTTCCCACTGACCTTCTCAAAAAATGTGATTAGCAGTGGATACAGTTTCATATCATCACTGTCATTGCTTCCATCAGTACTAACTGCAGAGGATGAATTTAAGGAAGAAATAATTTCTTCCATAGTTGTTTGAGCCATACTTGTGATGATTGCTATGGTTTTCATATGGCCACTACTATAATTTTGTGCTACCCTTGGAACTGGGGAACATTGCCATAAACAACTGTCTGGTGTGATCGGCAGCTGATATCGGCAGATTGTGTTCAATCGAGCAAATAGATTTTCAGCTTTTATGGCACTTAAGGCTTCATCTTTAGTGATGAAAAATGCAACATCTTTTGACTTCACTTTTGCTTGGGCATATTCTTGGTGGGTTTTTAAACACATGATAATGACAATCATCTTGCCCTCTGTGGGTGATATATATATATATATATATATATATATATATATATATATATATATACTATAAAGATACCTAAGCAAAAAAATACATATATAATTTTGACTCACACCTAGTACAACATAGAAAAGGTTATGTATCTACCTGCGTGAGTAAAAGGAGAAAGAAAAAAAGAAAATAAAACAACTGAATGTAGAAGGTGTCGAGAATACTGAGCCTTGGCTTTATCAAGGACCAGCAAAAACTCTGCATTTTCTCACTTCCACAAAGACCTAGTTGGAAATGGGTTTCTACAAGGCCATAGATGCAAGTAACATTCCCACCTAAAATAGTTTAAAAAATATATATATAAGTCATGTCCTCCGTAGAGTAGCATGACCTAGCACTAGTTAACAATTTCGCTTGCATCCATTAACCTTCATGGCCCGACCCATGCTCTTCATCTGTTACTATTAAACAGAGAGAAGAATATTAAAGAGAACTCAAGCTGTGAGAGTGACATAATAAATAGAAATGATTTTCAGCTATAACGAAATTCCAAGTTCGTTTGAGAGAGAATTTAAACCTGAAAAACAAATTTTACATTGCAATTAAAAAAGGAAATGTTAATTTATAACGAACAGATTTTTGAAAGAAAACTTGAGTCTAAAACCCCCTACTCTACAACTTATGACATGCACGAAAACGAGAATAAGTTAAAGATAATAATTAACTAAAGAAAACTTTGTGAAAGTTATATACCTTAAACAGTTAGTTGCAATATGTACAAAGTATTTCAGCAGTGCTTTAAGTGCATAATTAATTAGTTATTAAGAACTTAACTACTTTGAAAAAACAGCGCATAGACAGCGCATAGAAAAGGAACAAGTTTAGCCATCTTCTGTTCCTAGGTACCACAAAGACGCTCAAAGTTACAAAGAAAAGTAAGAGTTAAAACCCGCATAAATGTTAACAGACAAACCAATGCTTAAAAGCTGAAAAGCTAAAAAACGACAGAGAAAGGTACATGAAGTACAAACATTGAACTTATAAAACCTAGAACCCAAAAACAAGGAAGAGAGCTTACCTCTTGAGTTACAAAAACTTTTCTCCTCACAAGAGGAGAACATGGCTGACCTCTTCCGCCACTCCTAGGCAGCTGGGGGGCAGTGAGGGTGGGGCTGATGGCCTCCTCATACAGCAAGAAACCATCAGCCCCACCCTCACTGCCCCCAGCGTCTAGGGAGTGGGCGGAAGAGGTCAGCCATGTTCTCTCTTGTGAGGAGAAAAGTTTTGTAACTCAAGAGGCTCTCTTCCTATTTTTTGAGTTCTAGGTTTTATAAGTTCAATGTTTGTACTTCATGTACCTTTTCTCTGTCGTTTTTTAGCTTTTCAGCTGTTCTGTTAACTTTGAGTTCTCTTACTTTTCTTTGTAACTTTGGCCGTCTTGTGGTACCTAGAGAACAGAAGATGGCAAGCTTGTTCCTTTCTATAAGCGCTGTCTATTTTCAAAGTAGTTAAGTTCTTAATAACTAATTAATTATGCACTTAAAGCACTGCTGAAATACTTTGTACATATTACAACTAACTATTTAAGGTATATAACTTTCACAAAGTTTTCTTTAGTTAATTATTATCTTTAACTTATTCTCGTTTTAGTCTGTCATAAGAGCCAGTAGGGGTTTAGACTCAAGTTTTTCTTTCAAAATCTGTTATAATTAACATTTCCTTTTTTTAATTGCAATGTAAAATTTGTTTTCAGGTTTAAATTCTCTCTCAAGCGAACTTGGAATTTCGTTATAGCTGAAAATCATTTCTATTTATTATGTCACTCTCACACTTGAGTTCTCTTTAATCTTCTTCTCTCTGTTTAATAGTAACAGATGAAGAGCATGGGTCGAGCCATGAAGGCAATGGATGCAAGCGAAATGTTAACTAGTGCTAGGTCATGCTACTCTACGGAGACATGACTATATATTTTTAAAACTATTTTAGGTGGGAATGTTACTTGCATCTATGGCCTTGCAGAAACCACAACTAGGTCTTTGTGGAAGTGAGAAAATGCAAGTTTTGCTGGTCCTTGATAAAGCAAGGCTCAGTATTCTCGACACCTTCTACATTCAGTTGTTTTATTTTCTTTTTTTTCTTTTCTCCTTTTACTCACGCAGGTAGATACATAACCTTTTCTATGTTGTACTAGGTGTGAGTCAAAATTATATATGTATTTTTTGCTTAGGTATCTTTTATAGTATGTGAATTCTGAATTTTCAAAACTGCTCGTTGCGCGTTTTGATTTTCAGGTTATTTTGCACCCTTCGTTTTAAATTCTAAAATTTTTTCCTTAGTCTTCAGTTTTGCTCTTAAGTATATATATATATGTCCTGTAAACAATAAGTACAAAACACCATATTGGCTGAATTTTTTATGGTTGAAGACAGATACAGTCGAATCCACCTAAAACGGAATCTGTCTGAAGCGGAAATCTGCTTAAAACTGAAAAGTTTTCAGGACCGTTGAAATGTCTATGGCATGAATACATTACTAAAGCGGGATCTGTCCAACGCAGAAACGGAAGTCATATTTTAGGACACAGGAAAAGAAAAGCCTGCTTAATGCGGAATTGCTACTAAATACAGTAGGTAAACCAACAGGACTCAAGTCCCAGGAAACCAGTTTTATTGCCCTGCCATCGGCAATGCTGACACTAGGAAGGGGGAGAAGGGGACAAATAAGAGAAAGGAATTTTCAACAGGAAATGAGCGGTTGAATTCGAGAAGCTGATAAGCGGAACCTGTCGGAGGGAGAAGGCGCCTTCTGGCCTGGCGGACAGACTCCGAAGTCTGACCTCCAACTCAGACAGTGATGAAGTGCGCGTTAGACACGATAATGTTAGCGTGCTTTCTCCATACGTATGTGTAAAGAAAATTCCAAACCCTATTGAAATTGCAATAATGGCCAGCAATAGTTGTAAGCCGTACAACGTACTGACCCTTGAGCAGAAAATTAACATTATTGAGCAGCATGACAAAAGTGTTTCGGTAAAAGAACTGTGTGAGCTATTTAAATGTGATAAAACCCAAATTTACACTACATTAAAAAAAAAAAAAAAAGTGAATTAAAACAAGAATGGGCTGAAGGTGCAAATTATAAAAAAAAGAGGAATAGAAAACAAAGATATTGATGACATAGTATGGACATGGTTTGTGGATACACGTTCAAAAAATCTGCCAATATCACGTCTGATTTTACAAGCCAAAGCTCTTAAAGTAGCAGAAAAGTTGGGGAAGAATTTGTTCAAAGCTACGAATGGTTGGCTGGCAAGTTTTAAAAAAAGACAGTATTGCCTGTAAAGTTTTTTGCGGTGAAGCCAAAGACGTTGATGATAACGCGGAAACATATGGAAGGAAAATCTCAAAAATGTAACGTGTGGATACAGACCACAGGATATTTTCAACTGTGATGAGGCAGCATTGTTTTTCGTGCACTGTCAACAAAATCACTCTGCATATCAGAAGACAATTGCATCGGCAGAAAACATGCAAAAGAACATCTCACTGTTTTTTTCTGCTGTAATATGGAAGTAGAGTTTGAAATGCCTCTGGCGATAGGAAAAGCAACAAACTGAGCTGTTTTAAAAACGTAAACATCAAAGACCTCCGAGTGATATGGAAGGCAAACAGAAAATTGTGGATGACAGCGAAAATAATGGAGGAGTGGCTTCACATGTTCAACAACAAAATGAAAGAACAAAATAGGAAAAGTCATTTTATTTTTAGACAATGCTACTTGTCACCCTCATATTACATTGACAAATGTCAATTTAACATTTTTACCAAGCAACACAACAGCAGTAACACAACCACTCGATCAAGGAATAACTAAAACTGTGAAAATGAAATATCGAAAGCTCCTTTTGCAATCTCTCATTGCTAGTATGAATAGCAGCAACAGTGTTAATGAGCTTGCAAAATACGTAAATGTGTTAAATGCAATTAATTCGCTAGCTAAAGCTTACCAAGATGTTTCGCCCCTCACAACACAAAAGTGTTTTCGCAAAGCAGGATTCGTAATAGATGTTTGTGATGATACTCTGCATTTAGACAACAAATTTCTGCAACATTTATTGAACAAAGCTACATCAGAAAACATGCAAGCGCATGAATTTGTTAACTCAGACAGTGACGTTTGCATTGAAGCAGGCATTCAGAATATTGATGACTTAATAGAGAAGAAAAACGAAGTCTAGGATGAAGTGAACATGGAAAGTGACAAAAACTTAAAATGACGCTTTACAAACTATCCATAAGTTGCAAGACTTCAGTCTTCATGCTAATAATGCTAAACTGTTAAACATAATTAGTGGTTGAAAAATGTATTTGCGGAAAAAGTCAGAAACAAACAATCATTAAAGATTGGTTTAAATAATGAAGCATGCAGGTATGTAGTATGTGTGTACTTGTATAAATGGATATGTCCTGTTTTCAATTTCTTAATTATGGTATAGATGACAATAATATGCATGAATTATCACCACTTCCAAGTGGGTGTTACAAATTACATATTATCAATCAGTGATTTTTCAAAATCTTTGTAAAGCAGAAATCTGCCTAAAACAGAAAAATTTCTTGGTCCCACCAATTTGCATTTTAGGCAGATTCGACTGTACTATATAAACCTCCAAATCTTTTATTACTTTTAAACATTCTTACCTTTTGCGCCACGGAAAACGACTAATTTTGTTTTCCAGAATTCATTGTTTGAAGCACAAATAACACTAATCGCCAAACTTAATAAACAAGAAGCCTGCTAGCTCCTACTACAGGGTGTCCGACAGAATTATCAAACCTGATTTCCCTGACCAAACACAGAGAGAAAAAAAATCCCAACACCAAGAAGGGGTTGTGTTAGATAAACGACAGTTGGTAGGCGGTGAGAGTACATCTGTAAGATGACGTCTATGCAAATTTCGCACTCTGCGCATATGTGTGGCGCTAGTAGCACCCCTCGGAACATGCAAAGCAGGTTTGCTGTAAATATGCACTGTAATGTTCGTGAGCGTTAGTTATCGTTGAGATTCGACGTAGGGTGTTGATGTTAGTCAAGAATGCCTTTAAGACGACGAAGAAGCCATTATCAACAGCTCACGGAGTTTGAACGAGGTCGTGTAATAGGGCTACGAGAAGGTGGATTTTCTTTCCGCAATATTGCAGAACGACTTGGCAGGAATGTAGCCACTGTGCATGATTGTAGGCAGCGGTGGTCAAGGGAAGGTACTGCCTCAAGAAGACCGGGTTCCTGCACTACTGAGAGGGAAGACCGCCGTGTACGGCGTATGGCCGTGGCGCATCGTACCGCGTCTGCGGCAGCAATTCGAGCTGCAGTTGCCACCACAGTGACACAACGAACTGTTACAAATCGGTTACTTGAAGGACAGCTCCGAGCCAGACGCCCTGTAGCGTGCATTCCACTTACTCCAAAGCACTGCCGTTTGCGACGTCAGTGGTGTCAAGCTAGAGCTCATTGGAGGACGGAGTGGAGATATGTTGTGTTCTCTGATGAAAGCCGGTTCTGCCTGGGTGCCAGTGATGGCCGTGTGTTGGTTAGAAGGAGGCCAGGTGAGCGCCTGCAACCAACCTGACTGTCTGCGGCCGAGACACACTGGACCTACACCTGGAGTTATGGTCTGGGGAGCAATTTCCTATGACAGCAGGAGCACTCTCGTGGTTATCCCACGCACCCTGACGGCACAGTTGTACATCGGTCTGGTGATTCAACCTGTTGTGCTGCCATTCATGAACAGCAATCCAGGGGTGTTTTCCAACAGGATAACGCTCGTCCGCATACCGCTATTGTAACCCTACATGCTCTACCGAGTGTCGACATGTTGCCGTGGCCTGCTAGATCACCAGATCTTTCACCAATCGAGCACGTATGGGACATCATTGGACGACAACTCCAGCGTCACCCCCAACCAGCATTAACCGTCCCTGTATTGACCGACCAAGTGCAACAGGCATGGAACTCCATCCCACAAACTGACATCCAGCACCTGTACGACACAATGCATGAACGTTTGCATGCTTGCATTCAACATTCTGGCAGTTACACCAGTTATTGATGTACCAGAATTTCACATTTAAAATGGCTCTTCTCGCGCTTACAATAAGCTGTGATCTTGAAACCTTAATCGATTAAATATGTTACCTATACAAATGTATTGCCGCCATTTCATTCCTCTACAACTATTTTTTCGCGGTGTTGGGATTCCCCCCCCCGTCAGTGCATACAAGAAACCCCTGACCTTACACAAAGAGGTTTATTTCAATTTTTTAATATATGTGCCATGATAATAAATAAAATTGAATTGGATAATTGAGAAACTTATATTATTTAAAAGTGTTTCCATTTGACGTATGAAGTTTCCCAAATAACCGATTCATTTTTTTTTTTTTACTGGCCACCTTCCCCATAGCCGTCCAACTCACACCTTTTTAATTTTACTCTTTTCTTCATGGTTTTACATTTATTGAAGAAACACTCAAACAAACCTATACACGATATTCAGAACAGTTATTATAAAAATATTACAGTAGGAACACAGTCACTGTTTTTATATTACACACCACTTTTCTTCTTTTCCCAATCTGAAATCTTCGCCTGCAATGCTGCTTCTTCCAACTCTAGTTCCTTCCATACTCTTTTTTCCTTCAATTCCTTTATTTTATGATCAATTTTTCTTATTTCCTTCAGTTTTCTTTCTTCTTCGTTTTGAAGAACACTTTTTTTCTCAAAATAATCCTGATATCTTCGTCTGGAGGCTATTACAGAAAGAAGCCTTCTATTGATGGCAATGTGTTCTTCTCCTCCCACATTTTTAATGGCATCAAAAACTGTTGTTCTCTGACAAATCAGGGATTCTTCCAGGAAATTTTCCACAAGAAGAGACTTATTGACAGAAAATCCACCTTCTACTGAAGCATTTCCACGAGACATAATGAGACAATTTTTATTACATCCCAAAGTTCACCGAGTTGTTTCTGGTTGTCAAGTAGAGCACTGTAAAATTTGTCTAATCCAATGGAATCATCATGACTGTCTAAAAATTCATCAAACTGAGACTTTAAAGCAGATTGAGCTTCTACACATAATGAAGCGTACTGTTTATTAGCTTTTTCAGCGCAGTCATCTGAAATCCTGTTTGCACTAAGTAAAACTTCGAGCACAATTTCCACTCTCTTCTTGCCTAGACTCGGCTGCTGCACTATAATATTTGGGTCCAAACAAGTTACCCCACGGACAAACTTAAATTTTAGTGGGCTTTTCTCACAAAGTTTTTCAAACATACTGGTCACAAGCTTCCTAAATTCAAGCTTAAACTCTAATTTCTCCCTTTCTGAGCACTTCACTTCTTTTAATAGCTTTTTAGCACTAAATCCAACATCAACTTTCGCAATTAAGAGAAGATTTTTACTTTTTGATACATCTAAAGTTAACAGTTTTGAGACACTATCAGCTTCACTTAATTTGTCAGGCTTCAAGCTTTGTGCAATCAAATTTTTCATCAGATCCAGCACATCAGTGTGTAAGAAAGGAATTAAAGGCTTTGGGCTCTGGAACCTTCTCAAAAAAGATTCACACTCTGAATCTATAGTCCTAAATGCAGCCAATTTGCATTTCAACAGTGGACTTTCCATGAATTCTGCAAGAAACATGTGCTGTTTGCTGGAAACCATTGAATCTTGGACATATTTCTTGATATGATCATAGACAAGCAATGTCCTAGTCAAACAATTAACATTTTCCAACCACCTTACAGTGCAAAATTTCAAAGGGAAATCTTTACATCGAGTAATCATAGTATAATTTGCACGGCGAGCAGGACTATCTTTTAAAAGGTAGTACAAGTTATGCAGAAAGTGATGTATATCCCATTTCACTGCTTCAAAGTCTAGTTTTCATAACTCCATTGACCACGTGAAGACCACATACTCCAATGTCAACTAATAATTTACCATCTGGATTTTCAGTTCTAAGCTTATCTTTCAGCTTTTGAAGAAAGCTGATATTAACGTTAGGTCTATCCATTGACACTAGTAGCATGTTATTCAAGGGAAGAGGTGCACCTTTCATGAATTTCTGTAAAAGGTCATTAGCTGTTGCCCGTCTTAAAAACACACTACTTAAGTATCTAGTGGAAACTTTTTGCAGATTGATGTCCCAATAACGAACAAACTGATCAATTTGCCCACGCTGAGCAATTTTGTTTAGTGATTCATCAAAACAAATTACAAAGTCAGTGCACTGCTTCAGATCGTCCATTAAACTCTTTGAAATGTGGTGCCAATCCATGGTTTATCACATAAGAAGCTTTGCTTTTGCTTAAAGTAAATTTTGAAGCTATTGCACTGTCAGGAAACATTAACTGAAATGTTTTGTTAATCTGTGTACAAGAGTTCAGAGACATTCACTTGGACAACACTTCCATGGCCCATATTATTTCAGACTTTGTTACATCATCTTTCACTACATAAGCATTAAGGTCACTGGGCTTCACATCATCTTTCACAACATAAGTATTTGAGTTATTAGACTTAATATTTTCTAGAAGTACTGATTCCACATTCCCTGAGCTTGTTGATGGCAAGAGTTCATTACTACAAAGAGAGTTCTTTTTCACAGAAGTGAAAGAAGCAAGACTGGGCAGAGACATTTTAGCACAGATGTTTTTCAAATGATAAGGGTCATTTCCATGGCTGGAGACTGCCCGACACCCCATGTTGCTAAGCTTGAAAGTTTTAGAACACACTTTACAAAATGCTGATTCATTGTCACCGTTCACAGCAGCTATCCAACCAGAAAACTCAGGATTTAATTGTTCGTCCAACCATTGTTGATTAAACACACAATGCTTTGACATTGCTGCAGTCTTAATTGCCTTTTAACAAGCTATAACTTATATCACAAATTTTCTTCTAATCCTTTGACCTAAACCAAAAAGAGAAATGTTAACAAGTAACACAACTTACAATAATAGGTAGGAAATACAAGGTTACATTAGTAAGAAAGGGAAGTTAGTGACTGTCTGCAACACCAAGAGCAAGTGTGTTGGGCGATGAGGGAGTCACGCCCGACGCCAGTTTAAAACTAGTTGTGATCTAACTGTGATTGAAATTTCCCGACTTTTTTTAAATATCACTGATTTTCCCAGACTTTTACCAACATTTCAGGCATTTCTCTGACTTTCCCTCACCAATTTTCATTTCCCTGGCTTTCCAGAATGTGGACACCCTGTACTACAATCCGAAACCGAAAACATGAGAAATATCTGTTGACATCCAGAAAAGAAGCCAGCAGCACGCAGTTATCGGTTAGCACAAACGAAACAAAGCAAAAACAGCATCCCACTCAGTTCCGCAACAATCATGTGAGCAGAAACTTCTAAGACATCTAAAATGTTTAAGAAATGTCACAATATTGAATTAACATTTATTAAATGTTTTTGGAATTGCAAGAAGCAATTCTAAAAATATTTAATGAATGTTAGGATCCCTACATATTGATACAAACCTCACACAGATGCTTTTAATAACATTTCACTGAGATTTCAATTACCGTAGTATATTCCACGCTTCCGGTAATCCGTAGGTATACTGAAAATTTCCATAAAAACTACGAAGAATCCATAGTAGTTGGAGTCTCTGCACATCTTATTCATTAATTTTTATTATCAATGATAATTAGTGAATAAGATGTGAATAATTAGTGAATAGACTGATCACTCATTAGTTACTTTTTGCAGGTAACTCTTTTTAGATCAATATACATAACTGAGACGAGGAATAAATACATACCCTTGCTGCCGTGTTATACTATCTAATCGTTCAACCATGGACTGCAAAGAAGTAACTGAAAAACACCAAGAAAACGAAGGAGTCAAACTAAATTTAGTAGAACACAGGAAGAGAAACAAGATTACATAATTTCTGTATGAACTACAACACAAAACTGAAAATAAAAATGATAAACACAACTGGGTTAATTTTAAAAGAAAAATCTGGTGAAATTAAAGAAAACAAACTATCATTTTAATCCTCCTTTGTACTTTTAACTTAAGGCACATTAGATATGAAAGCTAAAGTCTAAAAAATTTAATTTTTGCATTTAACAATCTGTTCATTTATACTCTCAAAAGATTTCTTTCAATCATTGAATTGAGAAAACAAAGGGATAAAGATTAATGGAGATTATTTAACTCACCTTTGTTTTGCTGATGATGTAGTCATTTTTGCAACTGCCTCTTCAGAGCTGCAGAGTATGATCCAAGAACTGGCTGACAAGAGTAAAACAGTGGGATTAAAAATAAATTTTCAGAAGATGAAACTGATGAGCAATGCTTTTACAAGAAAGGAAGATTTATCAATTGATGGGGAAAAGCTGGAGATAACAGATACCTACATTTACCTTGAACAGCAGATATCCAGCAAGGGTCACATTGATGAAGAAATAAATCAACAAATAAAATTTGGTTGGAGAGCTTTTGGAAGAAACATTACAATTTTTAAGAGCAATATGCCACTGTCTTAAATGAAGTGCCTAATATTATATATATATGTAAGGTCAGGTGATGCGTAACATTACAGCCTCTCCTTGACAAATGTCAACCCCGCCTTCTCGTGGTGCATCCTGTTCCCACTAAAGGGGCTCTGACGACCGCCAATAGCGGTATAACTATACCATCGGGATTAGAGGAAATTCTATCCCACACTCACCAACCCGCTTGGCCAGCGTGGTGAGTTATGGCCAAACCCCTCCATAATGATTCCACAACTTAAATCTTGGCCCTCAGTCTCCGGCAGCTGGAATGTACCTGGCCAAGGCAGCGGCCAGTGCGACATGAAGGCAGAGGGTGCTAAGAATCCCTGGAGGACCGGACTAGGCTGCCATCTGATGCTGAACTTGGCTACGTATAATGGACGCTCTCTATCTTCTGATTCAAGGCTTCTTGAATTGGAAGAGGAACTACAAAGGATCAAGTGGGACATCGTGGGGCTAAGTGAGGTAAGGAGAAAAGGAGAAGATCTCATCGAACTGAGAAGTGGACATCTCTTCTACTATCGTGGGACAGATACTGGCAGAACTAGTGGTGTTGGATTTATAATAAACAAGAAACTGAAGGATAAAGTTGTAGAAGTTGAAAGTTCCTCTGACAGAGCTGCACGACTCGTTATCCAACTCTCGAGAAGATACCAGGCTCAGATTATTCAAACTTATGCACCCACCACAAGTAATCCTGAAGAAGAAATTGAATTATATGAGGAAATTTGTCATCTAAATAATAAAGGTAAGCAGCACTTGAAAATAATTATGGGAGATTTCAATGCAAAAATAGGGCAACGGCAACAGAATGAAACTTCAGTAGGTAAATTCGGTCACGGCAACAGAAACCAGCGTGGAAATACTCTCGTTGAGTTTGCAGAGGCAGAAGGGTTTTTCATCTTGAACTCCTTCTTCAAGAAAAAGCCACACAGGAAATGGACATGGAGACATCAAAATGGGACAAGTGAAATTGATTTTATTATGTGTAACAAAAAATTCGTCATAGAAGACTGCAGTGTGCTAAACAAGTTCAACACAGGTAGTGACCATAGATTGGTGAGATGTAAGATGCACCTCAACACTAAACTTGAACGTGGCAAGCTCATAAGACAAACAAAATCTATTGACATAACCAACCTTAAAAAACACCATAATACCTTCAAGTTGGAACTGAAGAACAGGTTCTCTGCTTTAGAAGGCCTAACATCGGAAGAAGTGGACATCTCTGAAGTTAACAGAAAAGTAACCAAAGCTCTTATGGAAACAGCAACAAAATTAGCTGGGTCTAAGAACAAGTTGCATGTAAACAAATTATCAGGAAAAACCAAAATGTTGATGCAAAAAAGAAGAGAGATGAGGACAACTAAAGAAGATGTGACTTCCAAAGTGGAATATATAGACCTATGCAAGACAGTAAGAAAAAGTATCACTGAAGACGTAAGAAAATTCAACTGTGAACTAGTGAGGAAAGCAATTGAAAACAACCAAAGCCTAAAGATAGCAAAGGGACATCTCAGTAAGGGAAGAAAACAGATTATGGCACTGAGAAAAGAAGATGGTTCTGTAACAAGAAATAGAGGCGAAATTTTGACAAGAGTGAAAGATTTCTACTCCAAATTATATGAAAGGGATGATACATGCACTCCAGACATCATGAAAGATACCAGTACCAGAGTTCCTCCAGTCCTTCCAGCAGAAGTTGCACATGCAATCAAGAACATGAAGCAGGGAAAAGCTCCAGGAGAAGATGGAATTACTGTAGACATCATACAAGAAGCAAGTGGAGAAATCGAAACAGTACTCGCCCAAATTTTCACTCGATGCCTTAATGAAGGAAAGATTCCTGAGGGTTGGAACGCCGCTACAATGATCCTGCTACATAAGAAAGGTGACATTGAGGATCTCGGAAACTACAGACCTATCAGCCTCCTATCAGTAGTTTATAAAATCTTCACTAAAGTTCTTTCACACCGCTTGAAGGTAACACTGGACATGGCTCAACCAAGAGAACAAGCTGGATTCAGGAGTGGCTACAGCACAATAGATCATATCCACGTACTGAGAGAACTAATTGAAAGAGCGAGGGAATATGAACTTCCATTGTGCATGGCTTTTATCGATTATGAAAAAGCCTTTGATTCGGTGAAACCATCAGCAGTTACAATGGCTCTGAAATCCTGCGGTATTGAAGATGCATACATTAATATTATTAATAACATCTATGAAAATGCAAGTGCAAAGATTCGGCTGTTTGAAAATACAACACACATAAAAATTGGAAAGGGAGTGAGACAAGGTGACACCATATCTCCGAAGCTCATGAATGCCACATTGGAAAATGTCTTTCAATCACTGAACTGGGAAAACAAAGGGATAAAGATTAATGGAGATTATCTAACCCACCTTCGTTTTGCTGATGACGTAGTCATTTTTGCACCTACCCCATCAGAGCTGCAGAGTATGATCCACGAACTTGCTGACAAGAGTAAAGAAGTGGGATTAAAAATGAACTTTCAGAAGACAAAAGTGATGTTCAATGCTTTTACAAGAAATGAAGATTTATCGATTGATGGAGAAAAGCTGGAGATAACAGACACGTACGTTCATCTTGGACAGCAGATATCAAGTGAGGGTCACATTGATGAAGAAATTAATCGGCGTACAAAACTTGCCTGGAGAGCTTTTGGAAGAAACAGCATAATTTTCAAGAGCAATATGCCATTATGTCTTAAAAGAAAAGTGTTTGATCAATGCATCCTTCCAGTGCTTACGTATGGTGCAGAGACGTGGACCTTAACTAAATGAGACATACAAAGACTGCAGACAACTCAAAGCATCATGGAGAGGTGCATGCTTGGTGTAACCAGGAGAGATAAGAAGAGGAACTCTTGGATCAGAAAAATGACAAGAGTGGAAGACATCATGATCAGAGTTAAATCCCTGAAATGGCAATGGGCTGGACATACTGCCAGAAGGACAGATCATCGATGGACAGCCGAAATTTTAGATTGGATTCCAAAAGACAGGAAAAGACCCAGAAGAAGACCACATGGGAGATGGGTGGATGAAATTCGAAAGTATGCAGGGGTGACATGGAGGAGACTGGCACAAGACAGACCGTTGTGGAGACCTTCGTCCAACAGTGGATTGATAATGGTTGACAATGATGTTGATATATATATATATATATATATATATATATATATATATATATATCAAAGGGATAAAGATTAATGGAGATTATCTAACCCACCTTCGTTTTGCTGATGACGTAGTCATTTTTGCAACTACCCCATCAGAGCTGCAGAGTATGATCCAGGAACTTGCTGACAAGAGTAAAGAAGTGGGATTAAAAATGAACTTTCAGAAGACAAAAGTGATGTTCAATGCTTTTACAAGAAATGAAGATTTATCGATTGATGGAGAAAAACTGGAGATAACAGATACGTATGTTTATCTTGGACAGCAGATATCAAGTGAGGGTCACATTGATGAAGAAATTAATCGGCGTACAAAACTTGCCTGGAGAGCTTTTGGAAGAAACAGCATAATTTTCAAGAGCAATATGCCATTATGTCTTAAAAGAAAAGTGTTTGATCAATGCATCCTTCCAGTGCTTACGTATGGTGCAGAGACGTGGACCTTAACTAAAAGAGACATACAAAGGCTGCAGACAACTCAAAGAAGCATGGAGAGGTGCATGCTTGGTATAACCAGGAGAGATAAGAAGAGGAACTCGTGGATCCGAAAAATGACGAGAGTGGAAGACATCATGATCAGAGTTAAATCCCTGAAATGGCAATGGGCTGGACATACTGCCAGAAGGACAGACCATAGATGGACAGCCGAAATTTTTGATTGGATTCCAAGGGACAGGAAAAGACCCAGAAAAAGACCACATGGGAGATGGGTGGATGAAATTCGTAAATATGCGGGAGTGACATGGAGGAGACAGGCACAAGACAGACCGTTGTGGAGGAAACTTGGGGAGACCTTCGTCCAGCAGTGGATTGATAATGGTTGACAATGATGATGATGATGATATATATATATGGGATCTAAGGTCAGGTGATGCGCAACATCACAGCCTCTCCTTGGCAAATGTCAACCCCGCCTTCTCGTGGTGCATCCTGTTCCCACTAATGGGGCTCTGACGACCGCCAATAGCAGTATAACTATACCATCGGGATTAGAGGAAATGCTATCCCACACTCACTAACCCGCTTGGCCAGCATAGTGAATTATGGCCAAACCCCTATAAAATGACTCCACAACTTAAATCTTGGCCCTAAGTCTCCGGCAGCTGGAATGTACCGGGCCAAGGCAGCGGCCAGTGCGACATGAAAGCAGAGGGTGCTAAGAATCACAGGAGGACCGGACTGGCGGCCACCTGATGCTAACCTTGGTTCCGTATATTGGATGCTCCCTATCTTCTGATTCAAGGCTCCTTGAATTGGAAGAACTACAAAGGATCAAATGGGACATCGTCAGGCTAAGTGAGGTAAGGAGAAAAGGAGAAGATCTCATTGAACTGAAAAGTGGACATTTCTTCTATCGTGGGACTGTACTGGCAGAACTAGTGGTGTTGGATTTATAATAAACAAGAAACTGAAGGATAAAGTTGTAGAAATTGAAAGTTCCTCTGACAGAGCTGCAAGACTCGTTATCCAACTCTCGAGAAGATACCAGGCTCAGATAATTCAGCCTTATGCACCCACCACAAGTCATCCTGAAGAAATTGAAAAATTTTTATGAGGAAATTAGTCATCTAAATAATAAAGGCAAGCAGCACTTGAAGATAATTATGGGAGATTTCAATGCAAAAATAAGGCAACGGCAACAGAATAAAACTTCAGTAGGTAAATTCGGTCACTGCAATAGAAACCAGCGTGGAAATACTCTCAAAGTTTGCAGAGGTAGAAGGGTTTTTCATCGTGAACTCCTTTTTCAAGAAAAAGCTGCAAAGGAAATGGACATGGAGACATCCCAATGGATGGACAAGTGAACTTTATTTTATTGTGTGTAACAAGAAATTTGTCATGGAAAACTGCAGTGTTTGATCAATGCATCCTTCCAGTGCTTACGTATGGTACAGAGTCATGGACCTTAACTAAAAGAGACATACAAAGGCTGCAGACAACTCAAAGTAGCATGGAGAGGTGCATGCTTGGTGCAACCAGGACAGATAAGAAGAGGAACTCGTGGATCAGAAAAATGACAAGAGTGGAAGACATCATGACCTGAGCAAAATCCCTGAAATGACAATGGGCTGGACATACTGCCAGAAGAACAGACCATCGATGGACAGTCGAAATTTTAAGTTTGGATTCCAAGGGACAGGAAAATACCCAGAAAAAGACCACATGGAAGATGGGAGGATGAAATTCGAAAGTATGCAGGAGTAACATGGAGGAGACTGGCACACGACAGACTGTTGTGGAAGAGGCTTGGAGAGCCCTTCGCCCAGCAGTGGAATGATAATGGATGATGATGAGATATATATATATATATATATATATATATATATTCTATAAAGAAGATACCTAAGCAAAAAAATGCAAATATAATTTTGACTCACACCTAGTACAACATAGAAAAGGTTATGTATCTACCTGTGTGAGTAAAAGGAGAAAAGACAAAAAAATAAAATAAAACAACTGAATGTAGAAGGTGTCGAGAATACTGAGCCTTGGCTTTATCAAGGACCAGCAAAAACTCTGCATTTTCTCACTTCCACAAAGACCTAGTTGGAAATGGGTTTCTGCAAGGCCATAGATGCAAGTAACATTCCCACCTAAAATAGTTTAAAAAATATATATATAAGTCATGTCCTCCGTAGAGTTGCATGACCTAGCACTAGTTAACAATTTCGCTTGCATCCATTAACCTTCATGGCCCGACCCATGCTCTTCATCTGTTACTATTAAACAGAGAGAAGAAGATTAAAGAGAACTCAAGCTGTGAGAGTGACATAATAATTAGAAATGATTTTCAGCCATAACAAAATTCCAAGTTTGTTTGAGAGAGAATTTAAACCTGAAAATCAATGCAAAAGAAATCCAAATTTTACATTGCAATTAAAAAAGGAAATGTTAATTTTTAACGAACAGATTTTTGAAAGAAAACTTGAGTCTAAAACCCCCTACTCTACAACTTATGACAGCACGAAAAGAATAAGTTCAAGATAATAATTAACTAAAGAAAACTTTGTGAAAATTATATACCTTAAACAGTTAGTTGCAATATGTACAAAGTATTTCAGCAGTGCTTTAAGTGCATAATTAATTAGTTGTTAAGAACTTACCCATTTCCAACTAGGTCTTTGTGGAAGTGAGAAAAATGCAGAGTTTTTGCTGGTCCTTGATAAAGCCAAGGCTCAGTATTCTCGACACCTTCTACATTCAGTTGTTTTATTTTATTTTTTTGTCTTTTTCTCCTTTTACTCACACAGGTAGATACATAAACTTTTCTATGTTGTACTAGGTGTGAGTCAAAATTATATTTGCATTTTTTTGCTTAGGTATCTTCTTTATAGAATGTGAATTCTGAATTTTCAAAACTGCTGCGTTGCGCGTTTTGATTTTCAGGTTATTTTGCAACCTTCGTTTTAAATTCTAAAGTTTTCCTTAGTCTTCAGTTTTGCTCTTAAGTATATATATATATAATTAGATTGACTATATACACTATCTACCAACAAGTAATTGGACACCCCTGCAATCGACGATATCTGCGGTCCTGATACACGTCACGGCCGTCGCCGTTAAGTATCGTGTGGGAAACAACAACGCAACCAGTCACATGCAAGATGCCACGCAGTTAGCCCAGTAAATAAAGGACTTTACCCGGAACAAATTAGGTAAAAGCTGAAATTTTGCAGGTTGGTAGAACTCCTCGGGCTAAGCATTTTCACAAAAGTCCCCCCCCACACACACACACACACCCACCCACCATAAAATGGGGAAATTTGGTCTAATAATAATCTAATCGTAGCTCCCGAAATAATTAGCGTACAGCGATAATTTTTTTTATTTATTCATCTTGATATGGTCTATAAATTTTGTTCCATTCATTTTTACTATATCTCCTATAGTTTTGCTGCAATTTTTTGAAAACCCGCAAAATAGCACCTTTTTTCTTCGAAATTTTACCCAATAATTGCAATTACCGCTTCACTGAGCTAAAATTTCGAAAAAGGTTCCAAATAAAAGTTGTAGCAAACTTCAAGCTTTACGATATATTATTTGTCTTAATACGCTTTATATAGTTTACCTTCTGTGGTACCGAAACTGCGAATGCATTGTAGCCACAAAATGACAAAAATCGGGCAAAACATGCAATAATTTTGCGGGGAGTATAATTTTCAAACGATAGGTAAAAAATAAAAAAAGGAAAGGAAACTCAGCTTCGCACCTGCAAAAAAGTCACCAACTCTTGCCTGTTTGCCCCCCCCCCCCCCAGGTGTTTTTTTTTTTTTTTTTTTTTTTGATTGGAGGTTTAACGACCACCGTGAGCAACTCAATGGGCTATAAGCAGTCGCCCGTCCCTAATTTAGGGTCACTGGTTCCAGGGAAGGAGAGAACCAGTGCCATAAGACAAACACAACATCCATGCCTCACCGGGATTCGAACCCGGACCTTACGGACGAATGATCAGAGGCCATCGCTTAGACCACTGCGCCACCGGGCGGCCCCCGAGGTGTGGGACTAATGATTATTATGTGCAAACGAATTGTTGAATTGAAATATGACAGTCATTTTTTCTTCTTTATACAATGCTTATAAAGTAAGAATTTAGTTCCATGCACTGGTGCTGTTTCTACAATTTCAAAATAATTTAAAAAAAAACATTTTCATTTTCAAATTTCCTAAATGAACTAAGATTAAAATTTCGTAAAACTGTAATTAAAAAAGAAAAGGCTACAAACAAAAGCGGTGATTATTAAATTTTATAACTTTTAAAATGATATATATTTTGTCTTACATTGCTTCTGTGGTTCTTTTGAATATCGCACAGTTGTGGCAGAATTATCATAAATCAATATCAATGTCGTCACTCATATCAGGCTTGTTTGTGCACGACAGTCCACTGCAACGTCCACACATAGCAGAACATGAGAATCCGGCTTTTCAGCAGCTGCAGGAAATCATACATTCTTTCTTACAGTTGCATGAAATTAAACACAAAAGTTCATCACACCTTGTAATGGCATGCGTGAATAACAGACATTTGCGTACATGGCTGTAAATAGATATCAGTTTTTCAATGCTGTAAAATATTGGAGGTATTGCAGCAGTGCCCGGTTTGAGAAAGTACAAAGATTTTGTTTCTTCTGGCGCCAGTGCAATTAATAAGACGATAAGGTCTGTATCCGTACCTACGGTGACTACAGTAGGGTTTAGTTTCAACATTTCTATAGAGGTTTGAACTATATCTACATCAGCATTGTTATTAGCCGTGAGAACCGTGATATTAGTGGCAGAGAGGAATTTTTCTTTTAATGCTGCAATTATTCTTTTCTTATTGTGGGGATTGGACAGAAAATATGTTTGCGCTGTGGTGCTCTCCATGTTATTTGTAAATATTATGTTCGCTGAGGTCCTTTTAGCAGGTCTTCTTGTTTGTTCTTCCTGCTTTGTTGTTGGTGTTTCAGGGTATCCATCAAAGACAACATAGCAATTTGTACCATAATGGGAAAGTACACGAGATATATAATTTTGCAAAATTTGATCATATGTTGTGCGTTTAGGCCAAGTTACTGAATGAAGGAGATAACCACCATCTATTATAACAGCTGCACCAGTAGGTATATCCTCCTGTTCAACAATACCACCAACGAAACATTTAGTTATGGAGGATTTTGTAACTTTTCACAGTGACACTTCGTCAAATAAAGATGGTGGACGAGAATCTAGTTCATATCTGAAGTATGATTTCAATTTCAAAAGACTGTCACAAACACAAATAACTCTGTTGAACAATTGTTGTGTACTTATTGAAACTTGGTAGTGTCGTAAATCATTTTCTGTATGTCCTCACTAATAATTTCTGCTGCTGCTTCAACAACTCTCCTTCGTTCACAAACCTTATCCTTTTTTCTCTCATTGTACCATTGATCAGTCAGCAATTTATGATTAGCATCTGTCATACATACAATATTCTTTCTTCCCAGAAATATTTGTTATTACTATCCTGTCTCCGAAATGTTGTAACAGTCGCTGCTTCAAATATTTATCAGTAATGGTTGTAGAAAGGTCATGATCTTTCATGATATTTTGTAAATCCTTTAGGTGTATTGGCATCCATCTGTTTTCTCAATATAGTCACACAAGAATGAGAAAGCAGTTTCAGTGCTGTGATCTTGCGGCCGACCATGTGCTCTAAAGAGCTTTATTTTTCTGAATTTTCTGTAACAGCTTTATTTTTCTGAATTTTCTGTAACACTCGGAATGATATTGTACTTTAACTGCTACTAGGTCAATAACCCCGAGAATTTTTGAATTCACATCCCCCCCCCCTTGTCGTTACGGTGTTCACAGAAAGTTAAAATTTTATCTTTCATTTCTAGAGTCGATACCATATGGACCGCTTTTCTGTATTTGAGAGGAAGCTTAATATTCAGAGTGGCTTCCTTTTCACAGAATAAGCACTCATTTTTAAAGTCAAAAGTTTGTTGAAAACTTCGTAAAAGTGGATTTGAAGAAGTTGATGCTAACGAAATACTTGCAACGTGTGAACCCTTAATACTACTTTCTCGCGTGTAATTCCGCTTGGCAAGTCTTATTTGACACGTGGGGAGAATAAAATGCATTCCTAAAACTCCCCACTGTCCGCACATGCCACAAAAGCAAATATAATTAGATAATCGGAACAGATTCTCCCTCACAGAGATGGTTATCGCAAATCACATGCATTTGTCCATTTTTTATTCCGTTAGGTAAACCAATACGGGAATGCATTAAGAATTTGGTTAACTTTTTAGAGGCTAAAAAACGATCAACTTACATTTCGTTCGTTGTCTCAGCGAACCTCCCGTGCAGACATCTTGCCTATCCGATTATCTAATTATATTTGCTTTTGTGGCATATGTGCGGACAGTGGGGAAGTTTTAGGAATGCATTTTATTCTCCCCACGTGTCAAATAAATAAACAAATTGCGTGAGTCAATGCTTCTTATCTCTCTATCAGCACTATGTTCTTTCCGCGACAAATTCTTCGTAACAGAAGTGCTTAAAGTGGTTCCAACTAAAATCTCTGCCTTATGTTTCCAATGGTAAAACTTCCTTACACATTATCTACGCAATTTATGTATTCCCAAGGATGAACATTTGCACATCGATAAAACTTACTTTAAGTTATAGCATGGGATAGTAAATTCTTGCTAAAACATAACCATAATTATATTAAAAATCGGTCATTTTTTTTAGTAATGTTCAGACCTGTTAATAAACGGCGCGACCTGTACATTAATGACGTCAGTAGACAAACTAATGTGGGATTTCTAAATTATGGTTATGTTTTAGCAAGTATTAGGTATCTCATACTATAACTTAAAGTTAGTTTTATCGATGTGCAAATTTTCATCCTTGGGAATACATTGAGAAGAAATTATGTAAAGAAGTTTTACCATTGGAAACAAAGCAGAAATTTTAGGTGGAACCACCTTAAGGCTGACATGGTTTAGATACAGTGTAAGCAAAACTATATATTGCTGTAAGACAAATAATCTATTGTTGTAAAGGTTATAAAATTTGCTACAACTTTTATTCTGAGGTTTTTTCGGAAATTTTGACTCTGTGAAGCGGTAATTGGAGTTAATCGGAAAAATGTCGAGAGAAAAATGTGCTATTTTGCGGGTTTTCGCAAATTGCTGCAAAACTATTTGATATATAGTAAAAATCAATAGAACAAAATTTATAGACCATATCAAGAGGAATAAATTTAAAAAAAATTATCACTGTATGCCAATTATTTCGGGAGTGACGAGTGGATTAGTCAGACCTCATTCCCCCCCTCCTTTATGGGGGCGTAGAGGGGGAAGCAGGCGGGGAGGGGACTTTTGTGAAAATGCTAAGCCCAAAAGTTCTACCAGCCTGCAAAAATTCAGCTTTTACCTAATTTGCTCCGGGTTTGACCCAATTTTGGCCTTTATTTACTGGGCTAAGTTCGGAGCCCTCCGATTTCGAGAAAAGTGTAATCGTCGGGTATCACAGAAATGGCCGATCCATACATGACATATCCAGCAAGTTGAAGTACCCAAAATTGACAGTGGCCTACGTGATTGGCAAGTGGAAGATGAGAGGTGACTGTCAGAATGTGCGCCGACCCGGCAGACCCACAAAACTGGGAGTTAGAGACCGACGGGTGCTGGCCAAAGAAATTCGGAAGAACCGCACTAAATCGATGGGCCACATCCGCGAGGAGTTTCAACAGGCATCCGGGAGTGTTCTTTCGATGAATACCATCCGTAAGGAAGCCCATCTGCTCGGTTATTATGGACGTGCTGCCCCCCACAAGCCTTTGATCACCAAGTCCAATAGCACTGCTCGGCTAACATGGTGCAAAGAACGTCGACAGTGGACCGTTTAACAGTGGAAACATGTTCTCTGGAGCGACGAATCAAGGTCACCCCTCTGCCGTTCGGATGGCAGGGTCTGGGTTTGAAGTCTGCCTGGAGAACGCCTCCTGCCGGAATGAATTGTGCCAACTGTGAAGTTTGGCGGCGGTGGAATTATGCTATGGGGGTGTTTCTCCTGGTATGGCATGGAACCCTTGGTCGCAACTCCTGGTAGACTCAACGCCGAGACCTACTGCATCATTTTGGATGACCATGCGCTTCCTACGTTGTGGCAGTTTTACAGGGTGGACCCATGTTACTTTCAGGATGACAATGCCACCTGTCATGTTGCGAGGTCCACCATGACTTGGTATGGTGACAATGGGGTTAATCGAATGGACTGGCCTGCGCAGAGCCCGGACCATAACCAGGGTTCACTCTTTTTTGAAAATGGAAATTAAGGAGTTCTTAAGGACCTTCAGGCTATTTTTAAGGACCTTTAAATATTTTTTAGGACTTCATAATCGCTGCATGCAAATATACACAATATACAAAATGTGAGTTAACCATTAAAACATAAATCATTTTAACACAATAAATCAATTTTGTTGAAACTATTGAATATTCCATTGCACAAATATATGAATTAAAATGAGTTCTATTAAAATAAACCTAAATACTCCAACAGAAAAACCAACTAACTTAAAAGTTCCTTATATACATTTACTGGTAATACTGGATTCATTATTTGTCCTGAAGCATATCTTTGCATCTACAGAACTAACACTCTGCTTCTTCGTATTGTGGTGTGAAGCATAAAATTTACTTACTTTGGAATTTCAACTTTCAACAAATTTTCACCCATTAATTGTGATTATAGGCCCATCTTTGTGGTTTCAGAAACTTTTTAAATTTGTATTTGTTTTTCCTTCAAAGTTTATCCGAATTTATATTTTTTTATTAATTTACAAATTCATTTTAACAAAAACAGTATTACAAATACAGCTTAGAATTTCATATGGCTGTGATTGTCAGTCTTTAAAATTTTTGGTATCTTTACCTTTCCATTCAATAACTTAATTCCTTCCATTAGAATTACTTTTACAAATATATACAGACACAGGCTAAGAAACTAAATGCATTAATTCTGTGGGTGGCATCACTACAAGTGCTGCAGCTGGAAAAATAACACTTTTATAAAAATGCAGCACAGCTTGTTAGACCTGTTTTGGGTTAATGAAGCAAGTTAGCACACTATCTAAATCAAATCGAAACACACAAGTTCATTGTAACTTAAATCATATCATCGGAATTGAAAGCCTCAAGTTCAATAAAAATGTTTGCATAAATTTCAAAACTACATTGGCAGAATTCAAAGAATCAAAACTGAACAGTGAAGCATCACTTTCTTTTAAGTATTTATTTATTTATTTTTATTTACTACACAGCTTCCGAATTCCCAAATCTGGAGAAAATTTTGGTTTTTCGTATATTTGAGCTGTCAGATGCAGTGCATCTGACAGCTGGTGGAGGATGCATGGTGGAGGATCTATAGAGCGAACAACACGATCGAGGTGGTCCTACAGATGCTCCGGGGAATTAGGGGGCAAGTAAAGTACTCTGAAGACTTCATCTTGCTCTTCCAACCACTCTCAGACATTCCTAGCTGTGTGACATGTCACATTGTTGTACTGGAAGATCCCGTCCGCCCCAGGGAAAACAATCGGCATGTATGGGTGTACATGGTCTGCAATGATGGATTCATAACAAATTCGGTCCGTAGTGCCTTCCACAGGTATGAGTGGACCCAGCACCTCTAAGATTCATAGAGGCTGTTGTTGCTATCTGTGTGCCATTGTTACATGGAAAGCAGGAAAACACAAAGTCAATTATGATAAGTGTGGTCTCGTGTTGGAATTTTGTTGCCTACGAATGAGATTTTAACTATGGTACATCCGAACCTGTCTTTTTTTTTTTTTTCTTCCAAACTGTGAAATACCAAAAAGAAAAACTGGAATTCTTATTGCAACAACTTTGTTTAACAGAAAATTATCATTGCACTTACTTGTTAAAAACAAATTGTTTATACAGTATAAGGAGAAATATCAGGCTATTTTCCATAATTTTACCTACCTAATGGCATAATCTTAATAAAAAAAAAATTACAGGAGAAAATCTACAACGATCGGCACCTATGATTATACACTGAAGAGCAATTGAATTAGAGATACCTGTCTAGTAACGTGTAGCACCACCTTTCGCCCTGATGACGGCAGCGCTTTGTCTCAGCATAAGACACCGGAAGTGTTGAGAAGCCATACAGATCCACGACCCCTGAACAAGCTCCCACAGTTCACGAAGATTTGATGGAGGGGAGTCAGAGCCTCGAACATCTTTCTCGATGGCATCCCAGATGTGCTCGATGGAATTGAGGTCAGGTGACCTAGCTGGCCAAGGAAGCGAGGTCACGTCGGTGGAGTGTTCATCCAACCATTCGGATCCAATTCGGAAGCGATGGCACGGTGCATTGTTTGTTGCAGGATGAGGTCCCCAATGGGATGTTGAAGACACACAAACAGGAGCAAATGGTCATCCAGGATATCCCGGTAACGTTGACCTGTAAGGGACATTGTCACACGTACCAGGGGGTACCATTTCAGTCCATGTAAACAGACCCCAGACGAGAATGTCACCCCCACCAGCTTGAAGAGTACCTTGCTGGCAAGAAGGATCCATCGCTTCATGTGGTTTGCGCCGTACTCGTATCCTGCCATCCGCATGTACCAACATGAATCTCGACTCATCAGTCCAGGCAACATTTTTCTGCATGTCTAGGGGCGATGTTCTCGCACCCATGCTAATCTTTGCACCCTGTGATGTGCGGTCAGCAGCGGTACCCTCGTTGCACGATGGCTTCTGTACCCCATAGCGAGAAGATGGTTCTGGATGGTGTGGCTGCTTACACGTTTTTGTGCACCAGCATTAAATTGCAGGGTGATTTCTTGCACTGTGGCCAGTCTATCCGCTGTTACAATGCGAGCTAGCCGACGATGACCCCGCTCATCCACACGCTGTTGTCCATGGCAGTTGGCTCTTGCAGGGATGGGTTTACCAGATTCGACGTACTCACGGGGAACCCACGACACAGTGGCTCATGAAAATCCCAGTGACTTCCGAGATGGAGTGACCCATTCATTGGGCCCCGACAATTTGCCCACTATCAAATGCGCTTAGATCCTTTGTCTTACCCATACTGCGTCAGACTCTTACCGATTCTAGTCGCATCACTCCTTATATTGTCAGATCGCTGCATGCGTCATGTCGTTTCCATTTACAGGGCCGCCCACAGTGCCACATTTGCATAACTCCAGCTGTCTCCAATTCAATTGCTCTTCAGTGTATTTACCTTTAAAACTTTAAGGACTATGTCAGCACGTAGCACCAGATGGCCAAAATGTGCAGTGTCTCCACCAGACCCACCCTATGAAAAAGAATGGTTATTCCACATCAATGATTTAAAAAAAAAAAATTCCTTACCCATCTTGGATGTTTGTAAAAATTAGTGAACTAGTATTATTGCTATCTAGAATGGGGTTCCACACATTTCTGGAGCTGTGAATTTTGGAATATCCAAATAGCATAAGCATATGTTGATTCCAAAAGTTCTTTCACACTTAAAACAAATATAAATCAGCTACATTTCATTTTTTATTTTCAAGTAATTTGCTTCCAACTCAGAAGCTTAACTGGAAGTGTGCGCCCTTTTGACACCCATAAAATTTAATTGGCTTAGGCTTTGTGCATGTCAAAACTGACAGATTCAACATGTCGGGAATCTAAAATATTTTTACAATATTAACTTCTATAACTGAAGACAATATGGTCTGACTTATGCTAATTTGCAATTGCAACACACTATCTGTGAAGTAGAAAGGTATGGCAAAGGGCAATATTTTACCAAAAGAATTACCTTTAATGTTCTTCTGCACTGTGTCAAGGCATTTTTGCAACTGACTGCGTTCTACACTGTCAATGACATGGCGTTTATCCTGTGGAAGAGAATATTAAGAGCAGTTTAAAATCTGTTTTTCTTTTTCCATTTAAAACACTTGGCAATAGCAAAAAGAAAAAATGCAAAAAGGAAATCAGCAGTTGGGAGTAAATAAATATCTGAAGAAGCACATGAGCAAAGAAATTCATAACATGAATCTCACTCACAAAGATAAAATGTATCACCCTGTTAATTACCTCTCCATCATGGTTGGTACATTTTTAAGTAAAAAAATAAAAAATATAAAAATTTCGGGACTTAACGCAGTCACCCTAGCTTGATCAGTTAAGCAACCAACTCTTATGCAGATGGTAAAGGTTAACTCCTTGGTACAGCAGTGATGCACTTGTCTGTCCTCAGATATGAGGCCTACTTAGAATCTTATCCAATGAATACAGAAAGCGTTGTATGGAGGTAGAGTTTACAGAATCTGAGAATCTCGTGCTAATCACATTACCTCACCTGCACCATGTTTGTTAATTTACAGAGCCTATACCTTCATATCCGTGCGCACACCTTTTTTTGGTATGATGCAGTTCATGCAAGGTATGTTTACTTTTATGTAAGTAAAAACTGCTATTACCCTGTCTAATCTTACATAGCTATATGATTACAAAATTTATTTTAAAAAAACCTGGGTATGTCACAGATATTAATGAAGAATAAACTTTGGGATACACATGTTTCAGGCATACATTTTGGAGGAGTTCGCTACATGGTAATAGTTGAATATGGTGTTTCTATACCAAAATATGATACATAAAACTTCCTGTTAACATATTTTGCCATAAAAACACATGCATATAGATTTTGCACACAGAGCTAACATTAAGCATGTTACAAGGGATGTACCGAAAGCAATGCAAAAGTGGGCATAACTTTATAAACTGACAGAAGTCATTCAAATTGCACATGTTGGTAGAGTAACTCTTTCTATACAAAGGTACTACTCAACATAGTCTCCATAACAAATGATGCATTTGCGCCATCGTTGAACCCAACTCTCAAATCCTCTTTAAAAAAATTCAGGTGTGGACTGTTGTACTCACTTCTTCACAGCAACTTTCACCTCGCCTGGGTCATCAAATCATTATCCCCAGAGACTGTCCTTCATCGGACCGAACAGGTGGAAGTCGCAGGGCACCAGATCTGGGCTGTACAGTGGATGGGGGAACACAGACTAACCTAATTTACTGATCGCCTGATTTGTTTCCAAATATGTGTGCTGTTTCGCATTGTCATGGTGAATGTGGATCCTTTCCAGACTCTCGTTCAGTCTCTTCCTCCTCATGGCTTCTCTAAGCTTCTTGAGGTCTCAATGTACTACTCGCCGGTCACGGTTCGGCCACGTTCCGGAAAATCAAAGAGAATGACACTCCTCTCATCCCAAAAAACAGTCACCATGACTTTTTGTGCTGATTGCTGGCTCTTGAACTTCTTAGGCCTTGGTAAAGAGGTGTGAAGCCATTCCATGGATTGATTCTTCATTTCCAGATTGTAAAGATATATGACAATGTTTCATCCCCTGCCACCAGATTGGAAAAAAACATGTCTTCATTGGCTTCAAATGCTTCCAGCAGATCAGAACACACTTCCATCCTTCTCTCCTTCAAATTGGGTGTCAACTGCTGAGGTACCCACTTTGCACACACTTTCCATTACCCTAAGTCTTCCACCATCTTCTGTATGGCATTGAGATCACAATCCAGTTGTGCAACAAGTTCATGGATTGTGACTCGTCTCTACGCACAAATCAATTCATCTACTTGCTGACGATTCGTGTCAGTGGTCGCAGATGATGGTCTCCCACTGCGTAATTTGTCTTCAAGGTTAGTTTCCCCTTCTTTAAACTTCATCCATCTGTGCACATTGCTCTCGTCAATGGTGTCATCTCCGTAAACATTCTGTAGTCTTCTGTGGATGTTGGACAGCCTGCACCCTTCCTTCATCAAAAACTCAATGACGGCACGTTGATTCCGCTTGGAATCCATTATTTACCTGCAATGAAGGATTACTATAGAAGAAAAGTTACTCCACCCACATGTGCAATTTGAATGACCTCTGTCAGTTAATAAAAAAGTTATGCCTACTTTTGCATTACTTTCGGTACAACCCTCGTATTTCCCAGCTACAATAATCAGCCAAGCACATGCAATTTTGTGCCTTGGAATATTTAGAGCATGCAATATAATTAGTTGATAAACTATTTCCTCTTACATGGATGTTTTAATTTTTGTTTAAAAACAGTTTCAAATATTTTGAAATATTTGAAACTATTTGCCAGACCTATGAAAATTTAGCAGGAAAACATTACCTTAAACTAAATGTATGGAATTGACTTCAAACAACATAAATTCAAATCATACATACTTACAAAAATTAATTTCTAACAGCTATACTTTTTATTTTAATGCCCAAAAAAAAAAAAAACATTTGAGAGTTAACCCTTAAAACTGTATCAATTTATATAAAAAAATAGTTTTCATAATGCAAAAAAAATATTTAAAAAACAAAAGCAGTTTCGTATAAAACTAGCATTTAGGACTAAACACAGCAATTACTTTTTCGAGCAACTTACTAAGACAGTCATATCCAGTGTTAGTCACATTTAGGATAAGTAAGTTTTTGACAAGGTTGGAAAAAAAACTGCAGTTTTTCATGGTGCAAAAGAAAAATGTTTTAGCAACCTTAATTTATTTTGTAGCAATGTAGCACAACTTCAAAGTCTTTTTTTTTTTTACTTTAATTTTTTACAGAATGAGTGTTTCACAAAAATATCTCTGAATGGTTTAAAACTCAGGCATCACGCGACAATAACACAAACATGTAAAAGGAGCGAAACACACAGTCACGTACGGTAAAAGGTTCGTTTAGCGGTAGCTTTCGGTCATCCTACGACCTTGATCACCTGCGATCGACTGGATGGGCTGGTTGCCAGAACTACAATTTGAAGTTGGGGTGTTGGAACTGTTGCCAGATTTTAGAAGAGAGATCCAAATAAATGGGATTTGGTGAGGGGTCTCTGAATTGCAGTTTTTGGTGAACAAAATTTCAATGCTCTCTTGGAAATGCAGAGATGCCTTGTTGATGAGGGGGGGGGAATCTCTGCATTTCCAAGAGAGCATTGAAATTTTGTTCACCAAAAACTGCAATTCAGAGACCCCTCACCAAATCCCATTTATTTGGATCTCTCTTCTAAAATCTGGCAACAGTTCCAACACCCCAACTTCAAATTGTAGTTCTGGCAACCAGCCCATCCAGTCGATCGCGGGTGATCAAGGTCGTAGGATGACCGAAAGCTACGGCTAAACGAACCTTTACCGTACGTGACTGAGTGTTTCGCTCGTTTTATATGTTTATATTTCTGAAGAGAACAGAGAAACTTCAGCAGTTTTCTTTTAAGTTCTCCTACACATTTGATTTACACAGTACATATACCACGTAAAAGACCATCATAGGAAACCTTCATTAAATTTAAAAACAGAAAATACAGAATTTTATTTTTTCCATAAATCATTTTAATATATGCATTTACTTTAACACATTTCATATTTAGCTTTTTTTATTAGTTAATACATCTGAGTGATTTAAGAATTAAATATAAGAACTGTTTATAGGCCTTCAGAATTTATACAGTAAAAAAAAACAAAGCAGCAGGCAGAAAGGATAATGTCATACACACATGTCACTAAGCTGTTCTCTGAGATTCAGAGGTAGGCTCCTCAAAGAAAGCTTATAAGCCAGATTCAAGTTAAAAACTGATGGTGCTAGATATTATTTACTGTTGATGTAACAAACGTCTCCATTTACAGCAATCTCTGCACACATCTCAAGATTTACTGGCATCAATCACATGTCTCATACAAAACCTTTTGTACTTCATACTCATTATCTTTTTCTCATGCAGACATTCCTGAATACAGTCCTCCCACGATTTCCTTGGCTTTCCTACTATACTTTTCTTGACTGCCACTCAGGCCAAATAAATTCCCTTAGTAAGCATCTCATTACTAATTCTTTTAAAATGGCCAAACCACCTAAAAATATTTGTTTCCACCTTATAAATAACATTTTGCATCACATTAGACATCTGCAAAACATTTTAACTCCTCACATGATCAGTGTCTTGCCAACACCTTCCCCGTATACAACACATCTCTCCTGCACACGCAAACTATTCCTGTCTCTTCTGTGGTACCCAGGTTTCACTTCCATACATCAGAGTAGGAACAATACTTTCATACACAGCCATTTGGGACCTTTTCAAGAACACATCAGTTCTGTGAAACTCCCTAAAGCAGCTATGACTTTCAATGATGAATTCATTCGACCACTAATTTCACCAGGTAATCTGTTTTCTTTGTCATACATACTTCCTAAATATCCAAATTCACTCACCTGGTCTACCTCTGTGCCATTTAGACTGATATTGCATTCAGTACTAACAGTTCCTAACTCAAAAACCAGAACATTGGTTTATCCCTTATTTATACTGTTGGAATTTCAGAAAAACTTGGTATGTTCAGGGCAACTTATTCTGCAACTCACTTTTGCTCTCCACCAACAGGACTATTTCATCAGCATACACAAAATATTACCAAGACATAAATCAGTATATTGTCTATTTTAGCATCACGCATCCATATATATACGTGTGTGTGTGTGTGTGACATGGAGGAGACTGGCACAAGACAGACCGTTGTGGAGGAAACTTGGGGAGACCTTCGTCCAGCAGTGGATTGATAATGGTTGACAATGATGATATATATAGAAGGCCTAACATCGGAAGAAGTGGATATTTCTGAAGTTAACAGAAAAGTAACCAAAGCTCTTATGGAAACATCAACAAAATTAGCTGGGTCTAAGAACAAGTTGTATGTGAACAAATTATCAGGAAAAACCAAAATGTTGATGCAAAAAAGAAGAGAGATGAGGACAACTAAAGAAGATGTGACTTCCAAAGTGGAATATATAGAGCTATGCAAGACAGTACGAAAAAGTATCACTGAAGACCTAAGGAAATTCAACTGTGAACTAGTGAAGAAAGCAATTGAAAACAACCAAAGCCTAAAGATAGCAAAGGGACATCTCAGTAAGAGAAGAAAACAGATTATGGCACTGAGAAAAGAAGATTATTCTGTAACAAGAAATCGAGGTGAAATTTTGACAAGAGTGAAAGATTTCTACTCCAAATTATATGAAAGGGATGATGCATGTACTCCAGACATCATGAAAGGTACCAGTACTAGAGTTCTTCCAGTCCTCCCAGCAGAAGTTGCACATGCAATCAAAAACATGAAGTGGAGAAGAGCTCCTGGAGAAGATGGAATTACTGTAGACATCATACAAGAAGCAAGTGGAGAAATCGAAACAGTACTCGCCCAAAGTTTCACTCGATGCCTTAATGAAGGGAAGATTCCTGAGGATTGGAACAACGCTACAATGATCCTGCTACATAAAAAAGGTGACATTGAGGATCTCAGGAACTACAGACCTATTTAGCCTCCTATCAGTGGTTTATAAAATCTTCACTAAAGTTCTTTCACACAGTTTGAAGGTAACACTGGACATGGCTCAACCGAGAGAACAAGCTGGATTCAGGAGTGGCTACAGCACTATAGATCATATCCACGTACTGAGAGAACTAATTGAAAGAGCGAGGGAATATGAACTTCCATTGTGCATGGCTTTTATCGATTATGAAAAAGCCTTTGATTCAGTGAAACCATCAGCAGTTACAATGGCTCAGAAATCCTGCGGTATTGAAGATGCATACATTAATATTATTAATAAAATCTATGAAAATGCAAAGATTCGGCTGTTTGAAAATACAACACACATAAAAATTGGAAAGGGAGTGAGACAAGGTGACACCATATCTCCGAAGCTCATTAATGCCACATTGGAAAATGTCTTTCAATCACTGAACTGGGAAAACAAAGGGATAAAGATTAATGGAGATTATCTAACCCACCTTCGTTTTGCTGATGACGTAGTCATTTTTGCACCTACCCCATCAGAGCTGCAGAGTATGATCCACGAACTTGCTGACAAGAGTAAAGAAGTGGGATTAAAAATGAACTTTCAGAAGACAAAAGTGATGTTCAATGCTTTTACAAGAAATGAAGATTTATCGATTGATGGAGAAAAGCTGGGGATAACAGATACGTATGTTTATCTTGGACAGCAGATATCAAGTGAAGGTCACATTGATGAAGAAATTAATCGGCGTACAAAACTTGCCTGGAGAGCTTTTGGAAGAAACAGCATAATGTTCAAGAGCAATATGCCATTATGTCTTAAAAGAAAAGTTTGATCAATGCATCCTTCCAGTGCTTACGTATGGTGCAGAGACGTGGACCTTAACTAAAAGAGACATACAAAGGCTGCAGACAACTCAAAGCAGCATGGAGAGGTGCATGCGTGGTGTAACCAGGAGAGATAAGAAGAGGAACACGTGGATCCGAAAAATGACAAGAGTGGAAGACATCATGATCAGAGTTAAATCCCTGAAATGGCAATGGGCTGGACATACTGCCAGAAGGACAGACCATCGATGGACAGCCGAAATTTTAGATTGGATTCCAAGGGACGGGAAAAGACCCAGAAGACCACATGGGAGATGGGTGGATGAAATTCGAAAGTATGCGGGAGTGACATGGAGGAGACTGGCACAAGACAGACCATTGTGGAGGAAACTTGGGGAGACCTTCGTCCAGCAGTGGATTGATAATGGTTGACAATGATGATGAGATAATATATATATATATATATATATATATATATATATATATATACTATTAAGAAGAGACAGAAGCAAAAACAACTTTTTAAACAATATTCCAAAAACAACATAGTAAAACTCATATGCTGTCAGGTATGAGTAAAAAGAGGATAAAATAAAAGCAAACTGGATGTAGAAAGTGTCGAGAATGCCAAGCCTTGGCTTTATCAAGGACCAGCAAAACTCTGCATTTTCTCACTTCCACAAAGACCTAGTTGGAAATGGGTTTCTGCAAAGCCATAGATTCAAGTAATAAGCCCACCAAAAAATGTTATTTAAAATATCATAACCTCCTCAGAGTTGCATGACAAAATACAAGATAAAAATATTTTTGCATGCATCTATAGCTTTCCTGGCCCAACCCATGCTCGTCATCTGTTTCTAAAAAACAAAAAAACGATTACAAAAAAAACACAAGTTGAGAGAGTGACTGAATGAATCAAAAGGATTATTCAGCAATTTAACACAATGCCAAGTTACCTAGCCGCCTAAGAGAGAATTTAAACAATAGCATTACTAAAGTATTAGAGATTCTTATACATTGCAGTGAAAAACTACTTATTCAAAAATGCCAAATAATTAAAATAAAAAATTTTTTAAAAAAGAACAGATTCTTTAAAAAATTGGAATATTGCACCTCTACTCCTCAACAACTGACTTCACAAGTACAAAAATAAAAATGATAAAATAAAAAATGCTTTGTGAAGATTATATGACTTTAACAATTAGTTGCAATATATACAAAGTATTCCAGGAGTGCTTCAAGTGCCTAATAATGTAGTAATTACGCTCTTACCGACATTGAAACTCATCGTTGACTACAAGAACAATAAAACGGCCAGCAACTTTGCCTAAGTGCCCAAAAAAACTCACTAAAATTCCAAGTAAAGTGAAAGACAAAAAACACAAAGTTAATAGACTTGCTTACACCTAATTGCCTGATGCGAAAAATAGAAAAAAACAGCCTAAAAAGTTCATAACTTGAACTTGGTACTCCCAAAACTATAAGAACAAAGAAGAGAGCTTACCTCTTATGCTACCGACCGGGTGAGAGTTCTTAGTGTGAGACTTGGCTGAGTAATACTGCATTGTTAAGCAGAATTGAAGATTTCAACCGCGAGACGGGTTCCCTCCCGATCTCGCGATTTTTTTCTTTTAATCAATTGGTGTAGTTCACGTTACCCACCAATTAGAGCAGTGACGGGACTTGGTAAAACGCCCTTGTGAGGGCAAAGTTCCGTTCAGCCCGCATTGAGATCTCTGGTATCAGTTTTGGGTACGTCGACGCCGTTCTGGTCCCGCGGACGAAGGGGCCATTTGATCCCTCGCCCGCCCAAAGCCCAAGAGCCCGGCTTCTAAGGTTTGACTAGAGTGGGAGAACCTCTGGGTGCCCACTCAGTACTTAGAAGAAAATTGTGTTTTTCATCTCTCTCACAGAGATGTCAACTACCCAGAAGGGTAGAGTGAAATCTAAGGGTCAGTCCCCAAATCGTCCGGGGACAACCCGGACGCAGAAGGTAGCGGCAGAAGCACTACCAAGCCCTGTCGGCAGTGCTAAAGGGGTTAGCCCCTCTTCCGAGAACAGCCGGAAGGTAGAGCTCAATGCTAGGGGGAAACCGTCAAAGACGCCCCCCCCCCCCCGCAAAAGGGCTCTAAAGCCGCTACACCCATGAAGGGAGCCTCGACTGAGCAGTCTCAGTCAGCTAGCGGTGTAAGCACCCCCTTGCCAGTTCCGCCCATGGCAAGGAAAGGTAAAGCACCACCCCAGCCCGAACCCTCTCGGGCTCCTGAGGGGTCGTCCGCAGGGTGCCCAGAGGTACCTTTGGTGGGAGGTACGCATCCCAGGACACCCCGGTGCTTACACGAGGCGTTTGTGAACCACATCCTCGACCTCACCCGGGAAGTTGAGTCCGTTCTCTTGGACTCGCGGGTCACTTCCTCAGGGAGAGAGAAGGTGAAAGCTGCCCTGAGCAGTGTTAGAAACGCTTGTTACGAGCAAGCAGCACGGGTAGCCTATGTCGAAGGCAGGCTGTCCGTGCGGGATGAGTCGGGCTGCGAAGCCGACGTGAAAGCGGCTTCCTACGCCGAAGTGGCTAGGAAGGGGGCTAGCAAGGCGAAAGGGCCTTCGCCCGCCCTGATTGAGATTAAAAGAAGGTAAAGTCGGGAGACAGGAGACACGTGCTTTTAGTCTACCCGACAGTCGAGAGTGCGTCCTCAGAGGACACGAAGAAGACCCTGAAAACTGCAGTAAACCCAACTAAACTGCAGATAGGGGTCAAGAGCTTTCGGAGCATCAGGAAAGGAGGGGTCGCGGTGGAATGTTCCCATGCCGGGGAGCTCGACCGCCTAGCCCAGGAGTTGAGAAGCAATCTGCTGACCACGGATTGCACATTCCCCACGGCCCCACGAAAGAGAAACCCCCGGTTGATAGTGTATGGGGTCGACGGGGGTCCCTCAGGGAATGAGTTCGAGCAGGCGGTTTGTGGGCAGAACCCAGAGCTCGAGAACGGGTTCAAAGCCTGTTTTCCCATCAAGGGCAAAGGAGGTAGGGTCCACTGGGTAGCAGACGTGGAGCCCAAGGCCTTCAAGCACTTGGTGAGGCGGAAGACACTGAACTTGGGTTGGTCAGTGCTTCGTCTAAAGGAATTTTTGAGGGAGGTCAGGTGCTTTCGGTCTAATGGCTTCGGCCATTTCCGAGGCAACTGCCCCGAGTCAGAAGCAAGGTGCGGCAATTGCGGTGATGTTGGGCACCAGCACCACCAGTGTGCAGCCGCACCAAAATGCAGCAACTGCACCGCTGCAAATGCCAAGTTCCGACTGAAGTTGGACGTCGCTCACTCCAGCAAGACATGTCCTAGTCTTATCAGGGAACTTGAGCAAAGGAAGAGTCAAGTCAACTATTGTTGACGGATGGTAGTACCCTTGGAGGTACGGTACTCTCGATAATGAGTTTTTCGGTCTATTGACCAAGGTGTTTGAGTTGACCCTGGCCCGGGGTCACCACCACAGCACTGGCCCTAGCGCTGTGAACAATGTAAATATTTCAATTTGTGTGATTTTTAGTGTCTGAATATTGTGAGAGGGGTGCATGAGACCCTCATAGTGAATGTGCATGTACTTTTGCTGAGTTTCAAAATAAAGGACAGTAGTCCCAAAAAAAAAAAAGCTCGCGTTGGCGGGCGATCTCCCGGCCACGAGATGGGATATTTTTGAAAAAAGTTGCTTGCCCCAACTGCCCATAGCACGTCGCACACACGGGTTGTGACAGAAGGGTGTAAGGTACCGGTCCCGTGGGTGAGGCAGAACCCCACAGGTCTCTAGACCGAATCTGTCCGAGTGGAAGACTGTGGTTCCCGGTGACCGACAGGCTAGCTGTTGGAACGCAGTCAGGGATTTTATCAATCCCAAACTATTCGAGAGAGTTCCGCATTTCCCTGCGAAGTCAGCACTTTGGCGGTGCAGGTAAAGTCATCAGCTAGTATTACCTCTTATGCTACTTTCCTGTTGCCTCTGCCAAAAAAACAACTTCATCCTCATGTTCCTCAAACCATGATTGAACAGTTAAGACTTCTGTGAATCGGTGCCTTATCATCTTGAATGGTGCAATCCCCTGACAGAAACAATGTCTGAGCCATTGAATGCACATGGTCACCCAAAACAGTGACTTAGTTACCTCTAGTGATCCGTCCGTGTAATGTGATAATGGGACCTGCTGCAAACCACAAGATCATGGCCTAAACCATTACGGAACCGTCCCCATGCTTCACTGTAGGAAGGAGACTGGGTTGTAGGCTTCTGCGGGAGTTCTCCACACGTAAATCCGTCCTGTGGTGGGGAATAGTGAGAAACTTGATTAATCGGAAAACAAGAAGTTTCCAGGGACCTGCACTCCACGTTTTATATTCCTGGCACCACTGTAGTCTCCGTTTCATATTCACCTGCGACACCAAAGGTTTTGCAATCGCAGCTCTGCCGTAAATATTGTGCTTATGCATTTCCCTTTGCATGGTATGGGTCGACACTGGGTTTTGGAGATGCGCATTAAGCTCAGCAGTCACTTTCGTTGTTGTGGTCTTCCTCCTTGCGGTGACAATCCTCTTTAATGTCCTCCTGTCTCTCGCAGTGAATTTGGTTTTTTTCCACAGTTGCAGGGTGTCCACAGAATTATCAAACCTGATTTTCCTGACTTTTCCTGACCTTACACAAATAGGTTTATTTGAGTTTTTCAATATATGTGCCATGATAATAAATAAAATTGAATTGGATAATTGAGAAACTTATGTTATTTAAAAGCGTTTCCGTTTGACGTATAAAGTTTCCCAAATAACCGATTCATTTTGGTTTGGTTTTTTTTTTAAATCAGCCTCCACCTTCCCCATAGCCATCCAACTCACACCTGTTTAATTTTAAGTTATCTTTTTTTTTTTTTCATGGTTTTACATTTATTGAAGAAACACTCAAACAAACCCATACACAATATTCAGAACAGTTACTATAAAAATATTACAGTAGGAACACAGTCACTGTTTTTATAATACACACCACTTTTCTTTTCGCAATCTGAAATCTTAGCCTGCAATGCTGCTTTTTCCAACTCTAGTTCCTTCCGTACTGTCTTTTTTCCTTCAATTCCTTTATTTCATTTTTTTTTTCATTCAGTATTCTCTCTTCTTCATTTTGAAGAACATTTTCTTTTTCTTTCTCAAGATAATCCTGTTATCTTCATCTGGAGGCTCTTACAGAAAAAAGCCTTCTATTGATGGCAATGTGTTCTACTCCTCCCACATTTTTAATGGCATCAAAAACTTTTCTCTGACAAATCGGATTCTTCCAGGAAATTTTCCACAAGAAAAGACTTGACAGAAAATCCACCTTCTACTGAAGCATTTCCACGAGACATAATGAGACAAATTTTTATTACATCCCAAAGTTCACCGAATTGTTTTTGGTTGTCAAGTAGAGCAGTGTAAAATTTGTCTAATCCAATGGAATCATCATGACTGTCTAAAAATTCATCAAACTGAGACTTTAAAGCAGATTGAGCTTCTACACATAATGAAGTGCACTGTTTATTAGCTTTTTCAGCGCAGTCATCTGAAATCCTGTTTGCACTAAGTAAAACTTTGAGCACAATTTCCACTCTCTTCTTGCCTAGACTCGGCTGCTGCACTATAATATTTGGGTCCAAACAAGTTACCCCACGGACAAACTTAAATTTTAGTGGGCTTTTCTCACAAAGTTTTTCAAACATACTGGTCACAAGCTTCCTAAATTCAAGCTTAAACTCTAATTTCTCCCTTTCTGAGCACTTCACTTCTTTTAATAGCTTTTTAGCACTACATCCAATATCAACTTTCTCAATTGAGAGAAGATTTTCACTTTTTGATACATCTAAAGTTAACAGTTTTGAGACACTATCAGCTTCACTTAATTTGTCAGGCTTCAAAAAGCTTTGTGCCATCAAATTTTTCATCAGATCCAGCAAATCAGTGTGCTTTTGCCTAAAGTAAATTTTGAAGCTATAGCACTGTCAGGAAACATTAACTGAAATGTTTTGTTAATCTGTCTACAAGAGTTCAGAGACATTCGCTTGGACAACACTTCCATGGCCCATATTACTTCTGACTTTGTTACATCATCTTTCACTACATAAGCATTAAGGTCACTGGGCTTCACATCATCTTTCACAGCATAAGTGTTCGAGTCATTAGACTTAATATTTACTAGAAGTACTGATTCTACATTTCTTGAGCTTGTTGATGGCAAGAGTTCTTTTCTTGAGCTTGTTGATGGCAAGAGTTCGTTATTACAAAGAGAGTTCTTTTTCACAGAAGTGAAAGAAGCAAGACTGGGCTGAGACATTTTAGCACAGATGTTTTTCAAGTGATTAGAACCATTTCTGTGGCTGGAAACAGCCCAACGCCCCATGTTGCTAAGCTTGAAAGTTTTAGAGCACACTTTACAAAATGCCGATTCATTGTCGCCGTTCACAGCAGCTATCCAACCAGAAAACTCAGGATTTAATTGTTCGTCCAACCATTGTTCATTAAACACACAACGCTTTGACATTGCTGCAGTTTTAATTGTCTTTTAACAAGGTATAACTTATATCAAATTTTCTTCTACTCCTTTGACCTAAAACAAAAAGAGAAATGTTAACAAGTAATGTAATACAACTTACAATAATAGGTAGGAAATACAAGGTTACATTAGTAGGAAGGGGAAGTTAGTGACTGTCTGCAACACTAAGTGCAAGCGTGTTGGGCGATGAGGGAGTCACTCCCCGACTCTGGGTTAAAACCAGTTTTAGTCTAACTGTGATTGAAATTTCCCTGACTTTTTTTTTAATATCACCGATTTTCCTTGACTTTTACCAACATTTCAGGCATTTCCCCGACTTTCCCTGACCAATTTTCATTTCCCTGACTTTCCAGAATGTGGACACCCTGAGTTGTGTCTCGAAGATGATGTTGTGCCGTGAACATTGTATGCTGCCGTGACCTTCGATATAGTACCTCTCGATACCCCCAATACCTGTGCCACTGTGGTTACTGACGCACCAACCAGACTGGCTCCTACAATCTGCCCTCTTTGGAACTCCCGACAGGTCACTCATTGTGCCTTCACCTGGAACAAAATTATGCAATCACACAGACCATTGAGACTAAGCAATTTTTACGCAAAAAAAAAATTGTAGCTACATGTTCATTTTACTTTTCAGCGAGGTGTTTCCATTATTAGGTACAACCCCTGTACGTGGCAGGGTTGGGGGTTTTTTTCTGTGTTTTTTGCAAAACAGCACAAAAGTATTTAAAATTACATTTATAATTCTTTGAGTGTCCGTCATTGCACTTTCACCCTTTCGGAGAATTACCCATAGAATTTAGACATAAAAAATGGTACACATATAGTACCAGTCAAGTCTAGACCTGAAGAAACAATTATTGGTTTGCAGGGGGGGGGGTAAATGGTTCCTGCAACTGACAGTCAGTTTCCACACTTCTTGAATGAATTCTGGCATGAAAATCTGCATACGTGCAGTATACAGCCACAAAAAGTGTTAAATTCCCTAAAATATAAATCAGGCCTTCACTATGAAGAAAAGACAAAAGGCCTAACCCCATGCTTAAGGATTTCCCAATCGAATTTCACCCCAAAAATCAGTACAAATAATGTACTAAGCATGAAGTGGACAGACAATAACATTACATTCTCATAAATTATAGTCAAACCTAGGCTAGGCACTTAAGGCCTCAAAATAGCAGGCGGCTTAGGTTCTTGCCTAAAGAATTTCGCCTCGAAAATCAGTATAAATGCACTACACGTTGAGTAGAGAAACACAAAAATATTACATTTTCAATTTTTTTTTTTTTTAATTAGGCCTATGCAAGACAGACAGACAGACAGAGAGAGAGAGAGAGAGAGAGAGAGAGAGAGAGAGAGAGAGAGAGAGAGAGAGAGAGAGAGAGAGAGAGAGAGAGAGAGAGAGAGAGAGAGACTGCCTATCAGCAGGCTTGGGCACTTTCCCATGGAATTTAGCCCTGAAAATCGGTGCAAATGTAGTAATCGTGTAGTAGACAGATACAGTGATGTTACATTCTCCAAAGTTTTAAACAGGCCAAAGTTGCACACTACAGCCCGAATAGCAGGCTTGGACATTTCCTGATAGAAATTCGCCATGAAAAGCTATACAAATATACTAGGCATGAAGTAGATGGATACAATAATGTTATATTTCCAAAAAAAAATTATTCAGGGCTAGGATAGGCACAAATAAAGGGGGTAGGGGCCAGGGTTTTACAGAGGAAGGGCTAGTCCGTCCCTTTGAGAGACTGAATGCCAACCCGTGCCTGGAAGGGAGGGTGGAAAATGGGTAGGTCATTTGTTTCTACGTCATCGCGCTGCCTGCTCCCAGAGTTCGTTTGTCAACCTGCCTACAGGATTCAATTTCCCTCTGTTATTGGTTTTGTACGCCCACGTCTTTTCTTGGTTCATAGTATTTGTTTCATGTTGTGTTTTATTTAAGTTGTACACTGAGTGTTGATTTTTATTTACGTTTTTTAACGAACAAGTTAATACGACTGAATCCCAAGCAGAAACTCCTAAGAGCCTGGGTGTTTATTTAACATCTGAACTGCTGGAAAATGCTTTCAGAAATGAAGTAGAGGATCTGGTAACAATGACTTCGACCGAAAACAGCTGTGAGGATATGAACTTTGAATTTTTTGAAGACGCATCACCAATTGCTTGGGAGATTGACTTGAACAAGCAATCAAGAGAACTCTCCATTTCTGAGCAGGAAGCCATGGCCTACATAGCTGGAAACATAGCATATCGCATTCGCGATAAAGATCCTTCTTTAGGAACTATTTCTAAAAACTGCCCCGATACTAATTCTGTTCAAGATAATTGGGTAAAACTAATATCTGTTGGCGGTTTGACAGTACCATCATGTTCTTGGAATAATACTGTGAAACAGTTTGAACAGATTTTCTGCGCAGTTCACTGCAGGGCATTTAGAAAAGGTGTTATTCGGGAACTCATAAATGAGCTAGAAAAACGTTTCCCATCTGTCAACAAAGATGCTATTAGTCTGTTTTGCAGAATCCGAGCATTTATTCGAATTCGTTTTCTGAACAGAAATTCACTATTAGTGCCGCGCAGGAAAGCTCTGCAGAAAATGAAAAAATTGATTGACTCAAACGCAGTGAAAAAAACGTAATTTTTTCTTTTCCTGTTTGTGCAATGAAGAAAAAAGTTTCACATTTGATGCAATGAAGAAAACAGTTTCCAGTACGTGCAATAAGGAACATATCTTCACTTCATGAAGTAAATTTTGTTCATCCCTTTTTACTTTTTAAACGCAGAGAACTTTAGAAATCATGATGGATATAAAATGTAAGTAAATAATTTTGATTTTATACATTAACAGAGTGTTTGAACTACTTTTGCAGAGTTTGAAGAACTCAGTAGCTTTCCGTGTCTTACACGTTTTAAACAACTAATGTTTGTGAGAGAGAAAGAAGAGAAAAAGTTTTTAAACCACTAATTCTACGGAATTATTTAAAAAAAAAAAAAAAAAAAGGAAAGATACGCTGAGTTTTCGACATCAGAAAAATAGGGTTAGTATATTAAGCAAAATACTTTTTTAAAGAAAATGCATGCATGACAGAAATTGTTCATTTAAAATTATCGCATTTATACTATTACATCAATGTTTTCCGATTTTAAGACTCAAAATCTTTAACTTTTATTTCCAAAAAAGGCAAGAGTAATATTTTAGTGAGCATTGCAATAGATGACACATTGTATTCTGTTAAATACGATAATAACATTAACTGAAGATGCCTTTCCTATGGTGGTCCGTTAAAGCACAGCTCCTCGTGGCTCTTGGCTTTCGAAGAGCAAGGGCAGCTACGTCATCAACTTCGCCTGCGTGTTTCAGGGGTGGAGAGCTAAGGACCAGCCCTTATCTCCCAAGCCCTGGGTAGGGGCTATCTGCAGGCTTGGGCACTTCCCCATGGAATTTCGCCATGAAAATCTGTACAAATTTACTTAAAGCAGACTACACCATGATGTCATATTCTAAAAGAAAATTAACCGGGTGTAAGCTAGGCATAAAGGCCTAACACAGCAGGCTTGGATACTTCCCAGTGAAATTTTGCCCTGAAAAGTGATACAAAAATGTTCTAAGTGCAAAGTAAATTAGACCCAAAAATGCTACATTCTTAAAAGGTTTAATCAGGCTTAAATAGGCTGTGAAAAGGCCTAACTGCAGGATCAGGTATTTTGCCATGGCAATCAGTTCAAATGCACACAGCACATAAAAAGCAGACAGACAAAAAAAAAAAATGTAACATTTTGAAATTTATATATACACTGGAGAGAAATTGAATTAGAGACAGCTGGCGTTATGCAAATGTGGCGCTGTGGGCAGCCGTGTAAACGGAAACAGCATGACGTATGCAGCGATCCAACAATATAAGGAGTGATGCGACAGGAATCAGCAATAGTCGGACGCAGTATGGGTAAGACGAAGGATCTAAGCGCATTTGATCGTGGGCAAATTGTCGGGGCCCGACGAATGGGTCACTCCTTCTCGGAAGTCGTGCAGGCACTGGGATTTTCACGAGCCACTGTGTCGCAAGTGCACTGCGAGTACATCGAATCCGGTAAAACCATCCCTGCAAGGGCCAACTGCCGTGGACAACAGCGTGTGGATGAGCAGGGTCATCGTCGGCTAGCTCACATTGTAACAGCAAATAGACGGGCCACAGTGCAAGAAATCACTCTGCAATTTAACACTGGTGCACAAAAACGTGTAAGCAGCCACACCATCCAGAACCATCTTCTCGCTATGGTGTACAGAAGCCATCGTCCCACGAGGGTACTGCTGCTGACCGCACATCACAGGGTGCAAAGATTAGCATGGGTGCAGGAACATCGCCACTGAACCCTAGACATGCAGAAAAATGTTGCCTGGACTGATGAGTCGAGATTCACGTTGGTACATGCAGATGGCAGGATACGAGTACAGCGCAAACGACATGAAGCGATGGATCCTTCTTGCCAGCAGGGTACTCTCCAAGCTTGTAGGGGTGGCGTTCCCTTCTGGGGACCGTTTACGTGGACTGAAATGAGACCCCTGGTACGTGTGACATTGCCCCTCACAGGTCAACGTTACCGGGATATCCTGGACTACCATTTGCTCCTGTTTGTGCATCTTCAACATACCACTGGGGACCTCATCCTGCAACAAGACAATGCACCATGCCATCGCTCCCGAATTGTATTCGAATGGTTGGAAGACCACCCCACCGATGTGGCCTCGCTTCCTTGGCCAGCTAGGTCACCTGACCTCAATTCCATCGAGCACATCTGGAATGCCATCGAGAGATATGTTCAAGGCTCTGACCCCCCTCCATCAAAACTTCGTGAACTGTAGGAGTTTGTTCAGGGGTCGTGGATCCGTAATGGCTTCCCAACGCTTCCGGTGTCTTGTTCTAGTCCATGCCGAGATGAATCGCCGCTGTCATCAGGGCGAAAGGTGGTGCTACACGTTACTAGACAGGTATCTCTAATTCAATTGCTCTTCAGTGTACATATTGTATTGCAAATTGGTACAAATGCACTGCATGTGCAGTAAATATGCTTGTAAATGTTACATTTGAATTAGGCCTACGCATGGATAAAAATAGGCTCTTTGGGCTTGTTTTTTCCCCATGGTATACTAAACCAGTTATTTCCAAATTACTTGCTAGGTTTACAAACAAGTATGAGAAATTATATAATTTCACATTGTTTCTGACAAGCTAAATATTGAATTCAGAAACTCAAAATATTTAACAAAACAAATTATGCGGACAGAGGACAGCACTCTCGCTTCTGAAAATGCACATTTTTCTGTCACACAACAGGAAATTTATAATACTGAGACAGGGTTGCCACTTATATTGGCTTTAAAAATTACCTGAGTTTTCCAGAAGATAATTTTGCGGGGAATTTCAGGTAAAATTTGCAGATATTTTTCAGGAGATTCAGTATTCCAGAACTTCCTTTTTGACAAATTTTTTTCATTAACTGGGAAATCAGGTCATACAAGGCTTCATTCATACAGGAAAGGTACCATCGGTTTCGGAGTCAGGAACTTTTTAAGAAATGATTCTAACATTGGCGCAACAAATGAATAAAGTGCCAACTTTGCTAAAATAAGTTTATCCAAACAAGCTTTTTCAACTTGATCACAAGTAAAGGTATTAGGTAGCTATCAAATACTATCTGTGTACTTTTTAACATCTGGGATGACCTGAACAGCTCACTGAGAAACAGCTGCATTTTCCACCCATTTGACCTGGCAAAACTTCAGAGGAAATGCAGAACTTCCAGTAATGGCAAAATAAACAGCACGCGTATGCATTAAAATGATATTTAATAACAATATTGGGCAGATGAAACATTGTGAGAAAAAGAAATGAGGATTATGGGGGAATCTTCACTCCGTTTATGAAGGTTTTGAAAGATGAAATATCCTCCCCCAGACGGAATGGGTTTTATTTTATTTTTATTTTTTTCAGTTTTGCATCGATCTCTGAAATAACCCAAATGATGACGGAGAAAGCGGAATTCCGCGAATCCACAAAATAATATCACATGAGTAAGAAGTGACTAAGAACTGGAAAATCACTAATTTTATGGAAAATTAAAGTGAAAAATTGATACTCCGTTGCTCACTCTGCCATGAAACAATTTTACAGGGCACCGAAACGGCACAGATTCCACTGTGGACAGATTAAGTACCGATCTAGATCTGAATCCACTGCATTGATGTTATCCCCACAAACTTGCATGCGCTCATCCATTTTTTCTTGTCAGGTTTTTGGGAACAATTTGTTGGCACATGTGATGCATGCCCAGTTTCTGTTAAAATGGCATAGCAACTTCTGCAATCGCTCCAACAGTATTCCGATGGTCATTTTATACAATTTCTTTAACAATGGTGATTCGTTCATCCATTGTGGATGTTGTAGGTCGTCCTGAACCTCATCATTCTCTATACTCAGTCTCCCGTTTTCGAATCGTCAATGCCATTCATAAATTCTAGTTCGACTCATTGCACTCACTGTACGCTGACTTAATCATTAAAAAAGTCTAAGTGGAAGATTTTCCGAGTAGAACACAAAATATTTACACTTGAATGCTATTCAAAATTCGACATCGTTGTCCTCGCGACTGAGAGCCTTAAAATGCCTGTAATCACGAACTACACACATACACTGTACGTGTTGGATCTGGATCAAACTGGTTCTGGCTGGTCGGTCACATGAAACTCTTCGCTTGCTCAGCGGGGAATGATGCAATTCACTGACATTTGGCAAATATTCAAAAATGTTCCAGAACTTTTTGAACATACTAGTATATATATATCCTAGCTTTTGTCCCTCTGTTTTAAATATTATTAAAGAAATTAGACATCTAAATTCAATGGCCTCTAGAAAATAAATTATGTATGTGTAAATTAAGGTAGTAAGAGTAATATTACAGCACTAAAAATAAATTGTCAAAAAATAAATCTTTTTGGAACAAAAGCATATGTAATATTTGCAGTCAATCTAATGATCCTATGCAGTACTGTTCTGTGTCTGTTTTTATGAAGTTAATGAGGGAGGGTTCTCTCATTAGAAAGAAAAAAAAACATGCACCATTTAATTTCATGGAAACTTAAGTAGAGAAGTTACTGAATTATTATTATTCTTTTTTTAATTTTGCATGGCCAGTAGATTTTGTCATTTGGCTAGCAAAATCTTTATTCCACTAGCCACATTTGGCTAGTATTTTGCAAGGGCTGCTGCCAACATACATAGCTTTCACACTTTCAAGGTACTTCAACAAGATTCCCAAATTCAAGGATAATGCCAGCTGCATATAAAACATTCTTGCATGAAATTACCCTGTGGGCAATTAGTTAGCAGCGAGGTGGGGTTAGTGGGGAACGTAATCAATTGTAAATAAATTTACCAAATAATTAGGGATTAATTATGCAAATAAATTGTGAGTGCTTAGGCACATTTGTATGAATTTATTTGGGATTTTAATTACTGGAAATGGGAAAATTAAAAAGGCATGAGACATAAGGAAAGTATTTTAGGAGAATTCACCTCCTTGAGGGGTCAATGGCTCTTCAAGATCACGCGGACCTGACCCGATGCATGTAAGCAAAAGCAATGCTGTGTCCCAATCTTTGTTTCGGGTCCACGTTGATAACTCACACCGAAAGTTCATAGTAACAATTATATATACACTAACAGATTAAGTACTATTACGTAACGTACCTCTAATCCTCAGTTAAATGATTCACACTGTTGGTGTGTCATTTTTCTTACTTGTGGATTCATTGACGATTCTCAACACAAGTCGCGATATTCCAATGATAATTCCTTGGTAGAAGATACTTTTTTGGTTTTAATATTTTCTTTTATGTACACTATTGCACTATGATTGCAGCTCTTTTAATGTTAAAATCACTATATACATGTTGATAAAATACTCTACTCCATCAATGTCCACTGTACTTATTATTATTAGCACCAGCAGTTTAATTTGAAGTTTAAAAATTCATCATTAAAAATCACATTCCATCGATGTTCACTGTACCTGTTGCACCACTAGTTTAAAATATTTCACTATTAAAATCCAACAAGAAGTTTAAAATCATGGCATGCCTGAGATCACCACCTTGGCCCTTTCACACATGTAGAGAGACCCCGTAGGGAATCTGGTGCACATGATCGGTTTGCAGCATGTGGTTAGGACAAGTGTTCTGAAGACTGCCTCATAGAGGTTGAAAAGCTTCAACCAGAGTTTGGTGGAATGGCGGTGATCTCAGGCATGCCATGATTTTAAACTTCTTGTTGGATTTTAATAGTGAAATATTTTTAACTAGTGGTGCAACAGTTACAGTGAACATCGATGGAATGTGATTTTTAATGATGAATTTTTAAACTTCAAATTAAACTGCTGGTGCAATAAGTACAGTGGACATCGATGGAATAGAGTATTTTATCAACATGTATACAGTGATTTTAACATTAAAAGAGCTGCAACCATAGTGCAATAGTGTACATAAAAGAAAATATTAAAACCAAAAAGTATCTACCAAGGAATTATCATTGGAATGCCACGACATGTGTTGAGAATCATCAATGAATCCACAAGTAAGAAAAATGACACACCAACAAAGTGAATCATTTAACTGAGGATTAGAGGTATGCAATAGTACTTAATCTGTTAGTGTATATACACTGAAAAGCAATTGAATTAGCAACAGCTGGCGTTGTGCAAAAGTGGCGCTGTGGGCGGCCGTGTAAACCGAAACGACACGACGTATACAGCAATCCGACAATATAAGGAGTGACGCGATGGGAATCAGTAAGAGTCGGAGGCAGTATGGGTAAGACGAAGGATCTAAGCGCATTTGATCGTGGGCAAATTGTTGGGGCCTGACGATTGGGTCACTCCATCTTGGAAGTTGTGCAGGCACTGGGATTTTCACGAGCCACTGTGTCACGGGTGCACCGTGAGTACGTCTAATCTGGTAAAACCATCATTGCAAGGGCCAACTACCGTGGACTACAGCGTGTAGATGAGCAGGGTCATCATCGGCTAGCTCACATTGCAACAGCAGATAGACGGGCCACAGTGCAAGAAATCACTCTGCAATTTAAAGCTGGTGCACAAAAACGTGTAAGCAGCCACACCATCCAGAACCATCTCTCCGCCATGGGGTACAGAAGCCATCGTGCAACGAGGGTACCGCTGCTGACCGCACATCACAGGGTGCAAAGATTAGCATGGGCGCAGGAACATCGCCACTGAACCCTAGACATGTGGGAAAATGTTGCCTGAACTGATGAGTTGAGATTCACGTTGGTACATGCGGATGGCAGGATACGAGTACAGCGCAAACCACATGAAGCGATGGATTCTTTTGCCAGCAGGGTACTCTCCAAGCTGGTAGAGGTGGCATTCTCGTCTGGGGACTGTTTACGTGGACTGAAATGAGACCCCTGGTACGTGTGACATCGTCCCTCACAGGTCAACGTTACTGCGATATCCTGGACGACCATTTTCCCGCGTTTGTGCGTCTTCAACATTTCACTGAGGACCTCATCCTGCAACAAGACAATGCATCATGCCATCGCTCCCGAAAGGTTGGATGAACACTCCACCGACATGACCTCGCTTCCTTGGCCAGCTAGGTCATCTGACGTCAATCCCATCGAGCACATCTGGGATGCCATGGAGAGAGATGTTCGAGGCTCTGACCCCCCCCTCCATCAAATCTTCGTGAACTGTGGGAGCTTGTTCAGGGGTCGTGGATCCGTATGGCTTCCCAACGCTTCTGGTGTCTTGTCGAGTCCATGCCGAGACGAATCGACGCCGTCATCAGGGCGAAAGGTGGAGCTACACGTTACTAGACAGGTATCTCGAATTCAATTGCTCTTCAGTGTATAATTGTTAACTTTGTAAACAAGCGATAACGCTGTTCTATTCGAGACCTTTGCATCAAAGTGGGAAGTTAACACCTGCAACCAAAGAAACAAGGAAAATCATTAAAAGTGTCAAATGGGAGAAAGGGGACCATGCTTTATGTCATTCTCGAAAGCGGGTCTAGACAGGACACAGAACAATTAGCTAAAGATCTATGTGTCTAGCCACTGAGAAGTTCAGCGATTGAAATGTTTCAGAGGCAAAGTGGTGTGTCATTGCGATTCTTGTGTGGGGGGGGGGGGGGGGGGGGGTAAAGATCCGGACTTAAAAATTTTGCTAGTAGACATGGGCCACCAAGACAAGAATTGTTAGTGGCCATAAAAGAAAAACAGTAGCCAAACTTTGAAAAAAATAAAATTGTATATTTCAAATTATTTTTACTTAAACGTTCAAACTAAATGTTGAAAAATATATATTTTTACTAAATGTTGAAAATATATATACTTAAATGTTGAAACTGAAGTAATAAAACACAAATTAATCTTTGCAGCTTGGTCGGTGAGATTTCACGCTATCCTCCTAAAACAGTTTTATCGCATCTTTAGGGTCAAAATTATTCAATTTTATTCCAGATGTTTTGATCCTAATGCGACTTTCAAGTGTGTTCTTTTTCATTAGAAGGCTTCTTTCACCTAATGTGTGTTTAACTGCTGCCCAAAGATGTTCCGAAACATGAGCATTCGACTGTGGTACCGTTACAAGCACAGTTACTAGATCTCTCACGATTTCAAAAGGCTTTAGATTATCTGAATTCTCTAATTTGTGTTACAAATCTTTTAAATTACATGAAATTCTGTCAAGATTCACACTAACAAGAATCTTCTTGAGTTGAAGCCACTTTCTAACACATGATCAGGGTTAAACTTTAAAACTTTGTATATTTCAGTTATTGCGTCATTACCACGATTGTTTAAACCTTCAAAAGATTTAAAAATAGCACCTCATTTAAAGAGCAGACATTTGCATAAAACAGATGTTTGGAAATTAAATCTTTTTTTTCAAGTTTTTGTGTAACTCTTTTCAATAAATCAATGCTATTTTCTGTAGAACCTAGTCCAATATCTTCATCTGCAACACATCTTCATTGATCGCATGCAGTGCTGATTTGGCAGCTTTGAAAAGTTGATGGCATATCATCATTTTGAGATAGATTCCTTAAAAAGGACCAATTTTCCCCTTCATCTGCAGGTTTTAAAACAGCCAGCTCTAGTTCAGAAACATAGTGCAAAGCACTACTGATGTCCACATCAGTTTTTTTCAGCTTCCTGGAACATTCAGCAACACATGAAATTATGTCAAAAAATCTGGTCTCAATTCATTGGTCCTCTAAATAGATACGTGTAACCAAAAGTTGATTTAAGAAAATTGAGCTAGAAACGAATTCCCGAAAATGATCGTAGAAAATATTTTGTGGGTTTCATTCATGGTTTTTTTTTTTTTTTTTTTTTTTTTTTAATGTGCTGCTGCCTGTTTTGCGGTTTATGAGTTTTTAGCCACGTCTAAGAAACTATCTTTCACGGAAATTAGGAAGTCTGATGTTTTTCTTGAGGTGCTATTTAAAACATACTGATTACAGTAAAAAGTACTTTGGAAGGCAGATAATGTGAAAAAAAGTCTTCGCTTTTTGCTGACCCTGCTAAGTAAGTCATTGATATAAATCAGGAAAAACATCCAGATTATGTTATTTCGGGTTGCCACTCATTTTGCCAAATTAAATTCCCTGAGTTTTCCCATCTGCAGACAATATTTTAAAAAGCCACACAAACTGGATGAACAGTATTGCAGAAACAGCACAAACAAAACTTGAACTAAATCATCTGCTGACGGTAAGGTGAAAAAAAAAAAAAGCAGTCTAACACAAAATAGAAAAATCTTCACCGATCTCGTAAACATCAGAACTGGCCCAAATAAAAAAAAAAACAAGTACTTATGCACAGGAATAATAATACAGTACAAACTCAAAAATCCGGAATCGTCCGGATTTTGCTGATTCTGGATTACAGAGAGTTTGGATAAAATTCATAATTAATATTAACTAAATCTGTACATATAAAACTGAAAGCCCTCACTGACTGACTCATCACCGAATTTCAAACTACTGAACTTAGAACTTTCATATTTGGCAAAAATGTTCCTTTTACAACATAGAAGCGCACTAAGGATTTTTTTTTTTCCCCTACAATAAGTGGGTCGAAATGGGGTTGTTTTTTTTTTAATAACCCAGCTTTGACAATGCTAGGACGCTTTGCAATGATCGAGCCATTGTTGCCCAGCAACTGAAGCCCCACCCTAAGTTTTGAATGACTTGAGTTGACCTGCTCAGTATATATTTTGTTCTAAATTTATTTGTTCTGATTTTATTTTTTAAAAAATCACGTAAAAAGCACTATATCATAATATGCTTTGCATTTAAACATTTATATTACCATTTGCAAGGTTTTTTGAGTCAAAATCAAATTACCAACATTTGTTTTCATCGAAGCAACGGTGACATAAGTGGTAAGGTGACTGCAATAAATATAAATATTTTGTTCTAAATTTATTTATTCTGAATTTATTTAACAAAAACCTTAAAAATCACAAAAAGCGCAATATCATATGCTTTGCATTTAAACATTTATTATCGTTTGACATATTCGAATGCCAAGGCTTTTTTTATTTGTTCTAAATTTATTTAACAAAAAAATACTTTTAAAAATATCGCATAAAAAGCGCTACATCATAATATACACTGCCGGACAATTGCTAAGGACGGATGACAACAGCAACGATAGCAACCATAAAATGGAAGGCAGGAAAATGTGGAAATTAGCATAAGTGCAAGATACAGTACGACGTCTTGTGCGTATGCAAATTTTGGATTGCCGAACTTGTTCGTGACGTCATAGCGCTGATAAGAGATATAAAGGATTTGACGCGTATTGACCGTTATTGTTCAAACGCAAAGTTGAAAGAAAAAGAATCAATTGACGAACTTGCAATTTCCAGTATGTCTTCCCGACATCACCTAGATGATTTTACGCGTGGCCGTATTATTGGCAAGATTGAAGAAGGGCGAAAAATAACAGATGTTGCCAGGGAGTTTGACGTCAGCCACAGTGTTGTTTCAAGGCTTTGGAAACCATTTTAAACAAATGGAGAGTGTAACCAACGTCACGGGGGAGGTCGTGTTCGCAGTACGACACCTGCAGAAGATCGGTACATAGTGCTATCAACAAAAAGACACCGGCGCAGCACAGCTAGTGAGGTAGCAAATCAGTTTATGGCTGCTACTGGCTAGCGGATCTCCCGAAAAACTGTCGCCAGACGTTTGCATGAAGGAGGACTATACGCCCGCCGTCCTGTTGTGTGCATCGCATTGTCCAAACGTCACCGCACCGCCAGTTTGCAATGGTGCCATCAACATCGCAATTGGACTGATAACGACTGGTCTGCTGTCCTCTTCTCAGATGAGAGTAGATACAGTCTATAGTCTGATTGTCGACGACAACTGATCTGGCGTAATAGTGGTACTGCGTATTGTCCAGCAAACATACAGGAAAGGGACCGATATCCGACATGTAGTGTCATGGTATGGGCTGGCATCATGATCAATGGCCGTACGTCCCTCTATGTGCTTCTAACTGGGACTATGACTGGCCAACGATACATTAATGATGTTCTGCTACCTCATGGCCGCATGTTCCGTGGTGCTGTGGGTGATAGATTCATTTTCATGGGCGACAACGCAACATGTCATCGAACAGTCGCTGTCCAGGAGAGTCTTGAGAGCGAGGATATTGAACGCCTCGTATGGCCAGCACGTTCTCCAGATCTGAATCCCATTGAAAATGCGTGGGATGTTTTCGGGAAGAGTCTTGCTGGTCGCCAATGCCCTCCAATAAAGAAGGACATCCTCATCCGTGCACTGACAGAGGAATGGGATAAATTACCCCAACAGCTGCTTGATAATGTTGTGCAAAGCATGACACGACGTGTGGAATCTTGCATCGCCCTCCATGGTGGCCATATCCCGTATTGACATCTTACGCCGGAACGCCTGCTGACGGTAATTGCATTTTTTTCACGTTTACGTATTCTGCACAAAATGGCCTGTTTGTCCCTTGAACACGTTTCAAAGCCTTCTGGATTTCAGAGCACAATAAATTGTCTTTCTTGTAATCTCCTGGCATTCTGACATTATTTTATTTCACTTGGCATCCAACCACACTTACTTTTTTTATGCGCTATATAGCCGTTTATGAACCGTCCTTAACAATTGTCCAGCAGTGTACTTTGCATTCAAACATTTGACATATCAAACGCAGTTTTTTTTTTTAGTCAAAACCAAATTACCAACATTCATTTTCACCAAAGCAAGAGTGACGTCATAAGTGGTAAGGTGACTGCAATAAATATGCGGGTAGATTTTCATAGTACCGTATATACTTGCGTATAAGTCGAGAAATTTGGGACAAAATGAGAGCTTCAAAGTAATGGGGTCGACTTATACGCGGGGTCTAAAAATCGTAAGTCCAAAAGTTCTTCCCGTGAGGCAAAAGGCAATCCATCCCAAAAGAAATAAAAATGCTGATGCGGTATTAATTACAAAATCGAAACCCTCCGAAAGAAAAAAAAAGAAAGAAAGAAAAAAACGCTGATGTGGTAGAATTACGAAATCGCGAACCTCCAAATTTCTCTGCGCTTTGAGAAGTCTCCTCTCTCCTGGCTTTGCGTATCCACAGCACAGCCACACATAGAAAGCTCCCACCTTCCGACTACCAGTTGACTGCACTGATCTTCGACGTAACAGAGCCATGCGACAGCCAGTGTTAGGTGTTGCTTGTTCTTAATCGCACGTGTTTCTCTTGTTCTTAACCACACGTGTCTCGCTTCTCCTATTATGGGTGACACGGACTGTGTAAAGAAACGGATGTCCTATAACGCAGGATTCAAGTTGAAAGTGGTTTCTTTTGCAGAAAATACTAACAACTGTGCTGCTTCACGTCAATTTGGCATTAACGAAAAATTGATTCTAGATTGGCGTAAAAAAACGGACTTGGTGAAAATCCCAAAATCGCAAAAGGCGCTTGCGCCGTGGAACGACATCTTTCCCAGAGCTGGAAAGTGTCTTGAATGATTGAATTGTGAGGTGCAGACAAAATGGTTACATTGTAACGCGAACTGGTATAGTTTGCGAGCAATGAAGCTCGCAAAAGATGAAAAGTTTGCAGCCGCAAAAAACACTTTTCGTGCCTCACCAGGTTGGTGCACAAGGTTCATGAACCGCTATTGGTTGTGTCTACGCCAGCGCACCAAAATTGCACAAAAGTTACCTCGTGACCTCAAAGCAAAGATAATGAAATTTCAAAAGTATGTAATTCAAAAGAGAAAAGAGACTGCTTTCAAACTTTCCCAAATAGGGAACATGGATGAAACCGCCATGTGTTTCGGCCTTCCTGGAAATAAGACGGTGAACCAAAAGGGCGAAAAAATATCTTGATCAAAACCACTGGCCAAGAAAAATCCAGTTTCATGGTTGTTCTTTCCTGTTTGGCCGACGGCAGTAAGCTACCTTCGGTAATTATTTTCAAACGCAAAACTCTGCCGAAAAGCGTTGTCTTTCCATCTGGTGTGCTCATTCGTGCTCATGAAAAAGGTTGGACGAACGAATCCGGAACAATTGACTGGTTAAAGAATGTGTGAAACAAAAGGCCAGGTGCACTTTTGAGGAAATCTTCTCTTTTGGTGTGGGATATGTTTGTTGCACACCGTTGTGCAGAAGTGAAAAAAACTGCAGAAAATTCAAAAACAACTCTTGCTGCCATCCCAGGTGGGTTGACATCTCTTCAACCACTAGATGTCTGCCTTAATAAGCCCTTCAAGGACAATGTGTGGAGGTATTGGGCAAATTGGATAAGTTCCGATTTGCCGACTGAAACCAAGGGCGGAAATCTAAAGTAGGCGGATATCGTTTTGATTACGCGATGGGTCAAGGATGCTTGGGATGCGATATCTGCGGAAATGTTGCATTAGTAACAAACTTGATGGCACAGAGGATGATGAGATTTTTATGAGTGATGATGACAGTGATTCTGATGACACAGGCATAGATGGGAATACTGATGTTTATGATGATGCGCCGATGACAGAGAAAGACTTTTTTGAACTGTTTGGAGTGACTCGGAATCGGATTTTGAAGGGTTCCGATGAAGTTTTTGGGTATGCAAATTAAATTTAGTATTATATATATAATTTTTTTCGTTTTCAAATGTTTTTGAATAAATTCATTGAAATTTTTTTTTTCTCACTCCGGGATAGACTTGCACGCGAGTTTCCGATTTCTTACAATTTTTTCCTCTGAAAGGGTAGTCGACTTATATGCGAGTTTCCGATTTCTTACAATTTTTTCCTCTGAAAGTGGGGGGTCGACTTATACGCGAGTATATAAGGAAATTTGTCATCTAAATAATAAAGGTAAGCAGCACTTGAAAATAATTATGGGAGATTTCAATGCAAAAATAGGGCAACGGCAACAGAATGAAACTTCAGTAGGTAAATTCGGTCACGGCAACAGAAACCAGCGTGGAAATACTCTCGTTGAGTTTGCAGAGGCAGAAGGGTTTTTCATCTTGAACTCCTTCTTCAAGAAAAGCCACACAGGAAATGGACATGGAGACATCCAAATGGGACGACAAGTGAAATTGATTTTATTATGTGTAACAAAAAAATTGGCCATAGAAGACTGCAGTGTGCTGAACAAGTTCAACACAGGTAGTGACCATAGATTGGTGAGATGTAAGATGCACCTCAACACTAAACTTGAACGTGGCAAGCTCATAAGACAAACAAAATCTATTGACATAACCAACCTTTAAAAACACCATAATACCTTCAAGTTAGAACTGAAGAACAGGTTCTCTGCTTTAGAAGGCCTAACATCGGAAGAAGTGGACATCTCTGAAGTTAACAGAAAAGTAACCAAAGCTCTTATGGAAACAGCAACAAAATTAGCTGGGTCTAAGAACAAGTTGCATGTGAACAAATTATCAGGAAAACCAAAATGTTGATGCAAAAAAGAAGAGAGATGAGGACAACTAAAGAAGATGTGACTTCCAAAGTGGAATATATAGAGCTATGCAAGACAGTAAGAAAAAGTATCACTGAAGACGTAAGAAAATTCAACTGTGAACTAGTGAGGAAAGCAATTGAAAACAACCAAAGCCTAAAGATAGCAAAGGGACATCTCAGTAAGGGAAGAAAACAGATTATGGCACTGAGAAAAGAAGATGGTTCTGTAACAAGAAATAGAGGCGAAATTTTGACAAGAGTGAAAGATTTCTACTCCAAATTATATGAAAGAGATGATATATGCACTCCAGACATCATGAAAGATACCAGTACCAGAGCTCCTCCAGTCCTTCCAGCAGAAGTTGCACATGCAATCAAGAACATGAAGCGGGGAAAAGCTCCAGGAGAAGATGGAATTACTGTAGACATCATACAAGAAGCAAGTGGAGAAATCGAAACAGTACTCGCTCAAATTTTCACTCGATGCCTTAATGAAGGAAAGATTCCTGAGGATTGGAACACCGCTACAATGATCCTGCTACATAAGAAAGGTGACATTGAGGATCTCGGAAACTACAGACCTATCAGCCTCCTATCAGTAGTTTATAAAATCTTCACTAAAGTTCTTTCACACCGCTTGAAGGTAACACTGGACATGGCTCAACCGAGAGAACAAGCTGGATTCAGGAGTGGCTACAGCACAATAGATCATATCCACGTGCTGAGAGAACTAATTGAAAGAGCGAGGGAATATGAGCTTCCATTGTGCATGGCTTTTATCGATTATGAAAAAGCCTTGATTCGGTGAAACCATCAGCAGTTACAATGGCTCTCTGAAAACCTGCGGTATTGAAGATGCATACATTAATATTATTAATAACATCTATGAAAATGCAAGTGCAAAGATTAGGCTGTTTGAAAATACAACACACGTAAAAATTGGAAAGGGAGTGAGACAAGGTGACACCATATCTCCGAAGCTCTTTAATGCCACATTGGAGGGTGTTTTTCAGTCGCTGAGCTGGGAAAACAAGGGGATAAAGATTAATGGAGATTATCTAACCCACCTACGTTTTGCTGATGACGTAGTCATTTTTGCAACTACCCCATCAGAGCTGCAGAGTATGATCCAGGAACTTGCTGACAAGAGTAAAGAAGTGGGATTAAAAATGAACTTTCAGAAGACAAAAGTGATGTTCAATGCTTTTACAGGAAATGAAGATTTATCGATTGATGGAGAAAAGCTGGAGATAACAGACACGTATGTTTATCTTGGACAGCAGATATCAAGTGAGGGTCACATTGATGAAGAAATTAATCTGCGTACAAAACTTGCCTGGAGAGCTTTTTGGAAGAAACAGCATAATTTTCAAGAGCAACATGCCATTATGTCTTAAAAGAAAAGTGTTTGATCAATGCATCCTTCCAGTGCTTACGTATGGTGCAGAGACGTGGACCTTAACTAAAAGAGACATACAAAGGCTGCAGACAACTCAAAGAAGCATGGAGAGGTGCATACTTGGTGTAACCAGGAGAGATAAGAAGAGGAACTCGTGGATCCGAAAATGACAAGAGTGGAAGACATCATGATCAGAGTTAAATCCCTGAAATGGCAATGGGCTGGACATACTGCCAGAAGGACAGATCATCGATGGACAGCCGAAATTTTAGATTGGATTCCAAGGGACAGGAAAAGACCCAGAAGAAGACCACATGGGAGATGGGTGGATGAAATTCGAAAGTATGCAGGGGGTGACATGGAGGAGACTGGCACAAGACAGACCGTTGTGGAGGAAACTTGGGGAGACCTTCGTCCAGCAGTGGATTGATAATGGTTGACAATGATGATGATGATGATATACGGTAACAAATAAAAAAAGTTTCCCCCTCGAGATATTAGCAATGGCAGCACAATTTTGCTTACGCTTCCAAAAGCATCACTTGCTAGCTTTTAAATGTAGTTTCGAACGAAATTGTTTATAAGCAAGGTTCTTTTTACACTTATACTGATAGTGTATTTTGCTCTGCTTTATATTATTTTGTTCTGTTGTCTATAATATTTTAATGATGAAAGTGAAGAGTAACAACGTATTTTGATTTGTTTCGTGTAGGCTTGAAGTTTTAAATTTACAGTTATGAACAAAATTGCTTGTGTCGTCTGGTAGAATAAGTCAGACAGACACTTGTTTCCCAAGAGAGCATAGAAACATGCAGTGATGGCCATTTCAACTGTATATCATAGACGTACATCTGTATTTCAATATCATCACGCTCGAAGAACGGGGGCTAGTACATTATAAAATGCAATTTTTGGTAAAAATAATGACAAAAAGTCAAGTTAGCCAATTAAATTTTTATTTTTTTAAATGAACACAGAAAGCAGATGGGAAACTGTCAGCATTAATTTGTAAAATAAATTGTTTTTTTTTAGCCGGCAAAAAAGAAACAATTTATTTACTCTCTCTCTCTCTGCTTTTGAGCTAGCTGTGCGACACTCAAAAGCAGAGAGAGAGAGAGAGCTTATAATTCAAATTTGAAATGGAAGGAAGTCTCCCCACCAATGTTTGTAAGTGGAGGGGATTGAAAATTCCAGGTGCGGAGTTTTGATTATGTGATTTAATTAAATATTAAAAGATAAGACTGGAAAAACGTTAGTATTTTTTCAAACGATATAAGCTATACTTGGTTTTTAAAATGAACAGGTGAATTAGATCAAAAAGTTTACTACCTTCAATCTAATACAAAGTACCATGATTAATTTTACAAAAACAGAATTGCTTGTTTTGCAGTACATTGGTATCATAAAATTGTGCCTGAATTATTTGTGTTTGTCTTTCATTCCTTGCCACAGTTAGCAAGCATTGATCAGATGTTTTTTTGTTTTTGTTTTTTCTGAGGGTTTATCTGGTCTAATTTCAGAAATATGCATTAAGATTTTTGTTGCTCAATGAATCTCTGAATTTTGACTTTTATTCTGTTTGGTGTGTTAAAGCCATGTTCACATGATACATTTGTTTAACGCAACACAAGACCGACTTGCAGAAAAACCTTTGACACTAATGGAAATGTATGCTGATGGTTGCTTATAAAACTCTTACAAAACTTCAGAAATTGGCACATATATTCTTCATTCTTTACGGCTATCTACACTGGCGTGCAAAAATTAAGGACGCGACAGTTTTTCGAATGTAACGTCGTGCAGAAGTGCTCCACATCGACTCAAATCATACCACAAGATCCCCAAGATGTAAGAATATGGGACAAGTGAGCAAAACCGTACAAACAAGGAATCCAAAGGATACAAAGACACTTTATTGAATAGGTAGCTTCGAGCACAACTGGACAGAAGACAGAAACATCCATGTGACAGGTGACTGCCAAGAAAAATCTAGTCTTTAGTAGGGGATATGATCACCCCTGACTGCGTTGCAGGATTTAAAACATTTGTCCATGCTGAGGACGAGGTTGTCAAAGAGCTGTTGAGGCATCGCGGCCCATTCCTCTTGTAGCGCCAATCGTTGCTGGCGGCTGGTGACGTGCTGCCAAGCGTCTCCCGAGAAGGTCCCACACGTGTTCGATTGGATTTAGGTACGGTGACCTTGCGGACCAATCCATGCGTTGGATATCTTCACTCTCCAACAGCTCTGCAACAGCCACTGCACGATGAGGTGCAGCGTTGTCGTCCATGAAGAGGAACTCAGGACCCACAGCATCTCTAAACAGACGCACGTAAGGCAGGAGAACCTCGGTATAATAGCAGACACCAGTGACTGAACCTCCTTGGTAGATGTGGAGGTTAGTACGGCTACCAAGCACGATGCCGCCCCAAATGAGAACTCTGCCACCTCCAAACCTGTCCCTTTCGATGATGTTGGAGGTGTCATTACGTGTTTCCTGCACTCTCCAGATGTATAGATGGGTTCCATTTCAACTCAGGCAGGGTCGTACCATCATGGTCTCAGATTTCTCTAAAAATTAAGGGGTGTTCCTTGACTAAAATAAGGAGACCCATATTTTTTCTTTCGGCAAGAAAAAAATTTCCTTCGAGATAGAGGGTTTCAAATCTTGCACCGTCAAACAAGCTCTCTAGAAAACGGTTATTTTTCCTAACTTCAGCGAGTCATTGCAGCAGAGTTAAAAAAGATATCGTGTTCTTGTATTTTTTTTTACATCGTGTGTATAACATATAATAATATATGGTGCTAATATTTGCTACACATCGTATGATTAAAATTTAAAAAATCGTAAACTTTGTGATTTTTAAAAAAAATTGAATTTTTTAAGTTTTTTTTAAACAGGTTTGGATGGAGTTTTTTCTATATTCGTTTTTTTCGTTAAAGACATACAAATGTGCACTTTATTTGTAATTTTTTGTGTGTCTGTGAAACTGCTAGTTTCCGCCGGCAGCGTTAAAAACAGCCGATTTTGAAAAATCTCTAACTTTGCCAACGATTTTCTTAAAAAGGCCATTTTTTAAAATTCTGAAAATTAAATCCCTGTTTCATTATCAACAGGAGAATATCTGTGTAAATTTTCACGGACCTAAAAACGCCCGTTTCCGAGTTACACGCGTTTGAATTCGGTTTGAAAGCCTACGATTTCCCGTGTTCTAAAGGCGCCATTTTGCAAAAATCTCAGGCGCAAAGTACGTACGTTATCTCTCCCCCGAATCAAAGCGTTACATATTCTTTGCTCGAATGATGGAATGAGAGCATTGGGTCAGCTGGCCCTGGTTGGATACATCCACCTCACCCTTCCCCGAGTGATGACATGCCTATAAAACTGTCGGGGGGGGGGGGGGGTAACAAATACATAAAGAAAATTCTTGCTGCTCCACTAACAAAGTTGAGTTGCGAAAGACAGCAGCAGTTGTTTGTTTACGTATATACTTAAACATCGCATAAAAAAAGACTATGAAAGAGTAGAAAACTGTTGTGAAATAATTTTAAGAAAAAGAGTGCAGGCACGTGTACTGTAAGTTAATTTTCGATGGCTAAACACCCTTGAGTTTTTCTGGGAGTTGCTAATTGTAGGCTACTGTCAGAAGAGCAGTTGCTGTTTTGTTATAGTTGCTAAAGTTAACCTCAGTTTTTCGTAATAGTAAAATATTCGCTCAGGAGAGTTTTGTCCTCTGCGAACGGGGGGAGAAGGTGCAATGCTCTTGACCTCGCTGCTGGGGGGTTGATAGCGCTGGTCGCTACCGAAACTCTGCTTACGTCCTTCCAAAACGTAATGGCAATTGTCTAATCTACTAAATAAATAACAATTAACACATACGCGTGCATGCTTATTCATAAAATGTAAATTGAGTATATTTCCTGTTCAATCAACTGATTTTACAAGTAGAATACATATACAACTTATGCACTTATTTTATAATGGTGTAAAATTTTTTTATCTATTTAAAACATATTCAAAGATTTCAATTTTTTTAAAGAGGGGGGATTGTGTTCTTAGTGATTTCCACCTGGGCCAGGATAAACCATGCACTGCCCATGGCTTCTGTTCCCTTACAAGATAATCCTGGATCGATGGGAGACCAGCGGAGTTTTGACACCCCCCCCCTTCCTCTCTCACGTGGTGGTGAGGTGTCTCAAAGCTAGGTAGCTTTCAAAAATGTTTCAACTTAGTTGGCTGGTAACAAGAGAGGGATTCCATTTCAACTCTGGCAGGGTCGTACCATCACGGTCTCAGATTTCTCTAAAAAATTAAGGTGTTTCTTGATTAAAATAAGGAGACCCATATCTTTTTCTTTCGGCAAGAAAAAATTTTCCCTTTGAGACAGAGGTTTTCAAATCTTCCACCGTCAAACAAGCTCTCTAAAAACGGTTATTTTTCCTAACTTCAGCGAGTCATTGCAGCAGAATTAAAGATATTTTGTTCTGGTATTTTTTATTACATTGTGTGTATAACGTATAATAATATGTGATGCTAATCTTTTTACACATTGTATGATTAAAATTTTAAAAAATCGTAAACTTCGATTTTTTAAAAAAAATTGAAATTTTTAAGATTTTTTTTAACTGGTTCAAATGGAGTTTTTTTTTTCTATACTCGTTTTTTTGTTAAAGACATACAAATGTGCACTTTATTTGCAATTTTTTATGTGTCTGTGAAACTGCTAGTTTCCGCAGCGTTAAAAACAGCCGATTTTGAAAAATCTCCAACTTTGCCAACGATTTTCTCAAAAAAGCCCCTTTTTAAAATTCTGAAAATTAAATCCCTGTTTTATTATCAACAGGAGAATATCTGTGTAAATTTTCCCGGACCTAAAACCGCCCGTTTCTGAGTTAGACGCGTTTGAATTTGATTTGAAAAACCTACGATTTCTCCGTGTTCTAAAGGTGCCATTTTGGAAAAATCTAAGGCGCAAAGTACGTATTCTCTTACTCGAATGAGAGTGTTGGATCCGCCCATATGACCCTACCCTGAGCGATAACATGCCTAAAAACGGTCTTGGAAAAAAAAATATCAAATCTATATATAGAGAGAATTGAATGTATGTCAATTTAGAACCATCAAACTTGGTATACTATCTCATGGTACCCTAACTTAGACCGTAGACGGTTTTTGGAGTGGGAGCCCGGGTCAAAGTGGCCCCACGCAAAATTTCCGTAAAATCTAGTTTTCAATTTAGAACCATCAAATTTGGTATACTTTTTCTTGGCACCCTAACTTTGACTAGACGGTTTTGGGAAGGGGTCGGAACCCGGGTCAAGCCCCCCACCCCTACAAAATTTTCGTAAAATATTTTACAAAGTTAGGGTGCCAAGAAAAAGTATACCAAATTTGATGGTTCTAAATTGAAAACTAGATTTTACGGAAATTTTGCGTGGGGCCCCTTTGACCACGGGCTCCCACACACGCAGGGCTCTACCACCCCCCCTTCCAAAAACCATCTACGGTCTCAGTTAGGGCACTATAGTTTACAAGTATATTTTACGGAAATTTTGTGTGGGGTTTCTTGACCCAGGGCTCCGACCCCCTTCCAAAAACAGTCTGCGGTCTAAGATTTGTATGTCTTTTCCAAATTTGGTGGTTCTAAATTGAAAACTAGATTTTATGGAAGTTTTGTGTGGAGCCCCTTGACCCCGGGCTCCAACCCCTTCCAAAAACCGTCTACGGTTTAAGTTAGGTACCATGAGATAGTATACCAAGTTTGGTGGTTCTAAATTGAAAACTGTAAATTTGTTTAGCAGACATACATTCAATTCTATATATATAGATTTGTTTTTTTTTTCCCAAGACCGTTTTTTAGGCATGTTATCGCCCAGGGTAGGGTCAGGTGGACGGATCCAACGCTCTCACATTCGGGTAAGAGAGTGCGTACTTTGCGCCTGAGATTTTTCCAAAATTGCGCCTTTAGAACACGGAGATATCGTAGGTTTTCAAATCAAATTCAAACGTGTTTAACTCGGAAACGGACGTTTTTAGGTCCGTGAAAATTTACACAGATATTCTCCTGTTGATAATAAAACAGGGATTTAATTTTCAGAATTTAAAAAAGGGCTTTTTTGAGAAAATCGTTGGCAAAGTTGGAGATTTTTCAAAATCGGCTGTTTTTAACGCTGCAGAAACTAGCAGTTTCACAGACACATAAAAAATTGCAAATAAAGTGCACATTTGAATGTCTTTAACAAAAAAAAACGAGTACAGAAAACAAAAACTTCATTTGAACCAGTTAAAAAAAATCTTAAAAATTTCAATTTTTTTTTTTAAATCAAAGTTTACGATTTTTTAAAAATTTTAATCATACGATGTGTAAAAAATATTAGCATCAAATATTATACATTATACACACAATGTAATAAAAAATACCAGAGCAAAAGATCTTTTTTAATTCTGCTGCAATGACTCGCTGAAGTTAGGAAAAATAACCGTTTTTTTAGAGAGCTTGTTTGACGGAGGAAGATTTGAAACCCTCTGTCTCGAAGGGAAAATTTTTTCTTGCCGAAAGAAAAGATATGGGTCCCCTTATTTTAATCAAGGAACACCCCCTTTAATTTTTTTAGAGAAATATGAGACCGTGATGGTACGACCCTGCCAGAATTGAAATGGAATCAAAATCAGAATTGAAATGGAATCCCTCTCTTATTACCAGCCAACTAAGTTGAAACATTTTTGAAAGCTACCTAGCTTTGAGACACCTCACCACCACGTGAGAGGAGGGGGGGTGTCAAACTCCGCTGGTCTCCCATCGATCCAGGATTATCTTGTAAGGGAGCAGAAGACATGGGCAGTGCATGGTTTATCGTGGCCCAGGTGGAGATCACTACGAACACACTCCCTCCCCCTCCCTCTTTAAAAAAATTGAAATCTTTGAATATGTTTTAAATAGATAAAAATCTTTACACCATTATAAGCGCATTAGTTGTATATGAATTTTACTTGTAAAATCAGCTGATTGAACAGGAAATATACTCAACTTACATTTTATGAATAAGCATGCACGCGTATGTGTTAATTGTTATTTATTTAGTAGATTAGACAATGCCATTACGTTTTGGAGTGGAGGTAAGCAGAGCTTCGGTAGCGACCAGCGCTATCAACATAGCAGCGAGGTCAAGAGCATTGCACCTTTCTCCCCCGTTCGCAGAGGACAAAACTCTCCTGAGCGAATATTTTACTATTACGAAAAACTGAGAAGTTAATTTTAGTAACTGCTCTTCTGACAGTAGCCTACAATTAACAACTCCCAGAAAAACTCGAGGGTGTTTAGCCATCGAAAATTAACTTACAGTACACGTGCCTGCACTCTTTTTCTTAAAATTGTTTCACAACAGTTTTCTACTCTTTCATAGTCTTTTCGTATGCGATGTTTAAGTATATACGTAAACAAACAAACAAACAACTGCTGCTGTCTTTCGCAACTCAACTTTGTTAGTGGAGCAGCAAGAATTTTCTTTATGTTTTGGTTATCCCCCCCCCCCCCCCCGACAGTTTTATAGGCATGTCATCACTCGGGGAAGGGTGAGGTGGATGTATCCAACCAGGGCCAGCTGACCCAATGCTCTCATTCCATCATTCGGGCAAAGAATATCTAACGCTTTGATTCGGGTAAGAGATAACGTACGTACTTTGCGCTTGAGATTTTGCAAAATGGCGCCTTTAGAACACGGGAAATCGTAGGCTTTCAAACCGAATTCAAACGCGTCTAACTCGGAAACGAGCGTTTTTAGGTCCGTGAAAATTTACACAGATATTCTCCTGTTGATAATGAAACAGGGATTTAATTTTCAGAATTTTAAAAATGGCCTTTTTGAGAAAATCGTTGGCAAAGTTAGAGATTTTTCAAAATCGGCTGTTTTTAACGCTGTCGAAACGCGGAAACTAGCAGTTTCACAGACACACAAAAAATTACAAATAAAGTGCACATTTGTATGTCTTTAACGAAAAAAACGAATATAGAAAAAACTCCATCCAAACCTGTTTAAAAAAACTTTAAAAATTCAATTTTTTTAAAAATCACAAAGTTTACGATTTTTTTAAATTTTAATCATACGATGTGTAGCAAATATTAGCACCATATATTATTATATGTTATACACACAATGTAAAAAATACAAGAACACGATATCTTTTTTAACTCTGCTGCAATGACTCGCTGAAGTTAGGAAAAATAACCGTTTTCTAGAGAGCTTGTTTGACGGTGCAAGATTTGAAACCCTCTATCTCGAAGGGAAAATTTTTCTTGCCGAAAGAAAAATATAGGTCTCCTTATTTTAGTCAAGGAACACCCCTTAATTTTTTTAGAGAAATCTGAGACCATGATGGTACGACCCTGCCTGAGTTGAAATGGAACCCATCTATATACGTCCAGAATCACTCGTCAGACTAAATCGGCTCTCATCCGCAAAGAGAACTCGACCCCCATTGCTGATGTATCCAGTTCTTGTGTTCCTGGCACCACAGAAACCGCCGTCTCCAACGAGCAGGCGTTAATAGCACACACCGTACTGGTCGTCCGTGCAAATAGGCCACCTTTGTGCAGCCTCCTGGCCACGGTAAAACGCGATAACGGACGTCCAGTTGTCTGCTGCATGTGCCTTGCGATTTCTCTCACTGTCTGCCGTCTTTCTCTTCTCGCCTGTAGGACAATATACCGGTTGTCCACCGCCGTGGTTGCTCATGGACGACCACTGCTAAACTCTCCGACAGCTGTTCCCGTCGTTTGAAATGCTCTCCAAGCTCATGAAACGATGCTGTGAGCAATCCCGAACTCCTCTGCCAGACTAGTCACACTTAGACCTTCTTCCAACTTCCCAATGACGCGACCTCGGGTAAAGTCATCCAGATGTCGTCTACTGGATTGCCTGTTGGCCATATCACACGGTGGCAGCAACTCGCCGTCATTCAAACCGATGTACACTGTGCAATAGCTTTCACCGAATTGCTGAGCGTAACACTGCCCGTTCAAAAGTATGTAACAATTTTGACCATACGGCTACATATGGCAGCAGATTCATGTGTCCACAAACTGATTATACACTGCCGGACAATTGCTAAGGACGGATGACAATAGCAATGATAGCAACCATAAAATGGAAGGCAGGAAAATGTGGAAATTAGCATAAGTGCGGGATACAGTAAGACGTGTTGTGCGTATGCAAATTTTGGATTGCCGAACTTGTTCGTGACGTCATAGCGCTGATAAGAGATAAAGGATTTGACACGTATTGACTGTTGTTGTTCAAACCCAAAGTTGAAAGGGAAAGAATCAATTGACGAACTTGCAATTTTCAGCATGTCTTCCCGGCAATCACCTAGATGATTTGACGCGTGGCCGTATTATTGGCAAGATTGAAGAAGGGCGAAAAATAACAGATGTTGCCAGGGAGTTCGACGTCAGCCACAGTGTTGTTTCAAGGCTTTGGAAGTCATTTCAAACAAATGGAGAGTGTAGCAAACGTCACGGGGGAGGTCGTGTCCGCAGTACGACACCTGCAGAAGATCGGTACATAGTGCTATCAACAAAAAGACACCGGCGCAGCAGAGCTAGTGAGGTAGCAAATCAGTTTATGGCTGCTACTGGCAAGCGGATCTCCCGAAAAACTGTCGCCAGACGTTTGCATGAAGGAGGACTATACGCCCGCAGTCCTGTTGTGTGCATCCAGACGTCACCGTGCTGCCCGTTTGCAATGGTGCCATCAACATCGCAATTGGACTGATAACGACTGGTCTGCTGTCCTCTTCTCAGATGAGAGTAGATACAGTCTATCGTCTGATTGTCGACCACAACTGATCTGGCGTGATAGTGGTACTGCATATTGTCCAGCAAACATACAGGAAAAGGACCGATATCCGACATGTAGTGTCATGGTATGGGCTGGCATCATGATCAATGGCCGTACGTCCCTCTATGTGCTTCCAACTGGGACTATGACTGGCCAACGATACATTAATGATGTTCTGCTACCTCATGTTTGCATGTTCCGTGGTGCTGTCGGTGATAGATTCATTTTCATGGACGACAACGCAACATGTCGTCGATCAGTCGCTGTCCAGGAGTGTCTTGAGAGCGAGGATATTCAACGCCTCGTATGGCCAGCACGTTCTCCAGATCTGAATCCCATTGAAAATGTGTGGGATGCTTTGGGGAGGAGTCTTGCTGGTCGCCAATGCCCTCCAATAAACAAGGACACCCTCATCCGTGCACTGACAGAGGAATGGGATAAATTACCCCAACAGCTGCTTGATAATGTTGTGCAAAGCATGACACGACGTGTGGAATCTTGCATCGCCCTCCATGGTGGCCATATCCTGTATTGACATCTTACGTCGGAATGCCTGCGGACGGTAATTGCATTTTTTCACGTTTACGTATTCTGCACAAAATGGCCTGTTTGTCCCTTGAACACGTTCCAAAGCCTTCCGGATTTCAGAGCACAATAAATTGTCTTTCTTGTAATGTCCTGGCATTCTGACATTTTATTTCACTTGGCATCCAACCACACTTACTCTTTTATGCGCTATATAGCCGTTTATGATCTGTCCTTAGCAATTGTTCAGCAGTGTATTCTTGACACGAACGATGTATTTGATTGCAAATGAACTCTGAAGGGTCCGTTTCTATTGCACGTAATTTTACGAAGGATACGTTTTTAACGCTCGAATTTTGTGAGTGGTCGAAAAACGGACCCAAGATTTTACAGGCTTTCAGTGAACATTCATCAAAAATAATAAAAAAGAAAATGCCTAACATCTAAAGTTTTCCTCTGATTTTAATGAAATTTCACATGGGAGTTTATCTTGACATGTCGTGGTTACTGTAAAATTTGCATTTGGTTATTTACAAAATTGGAGAAAAAATTTTCATAAAAATTTCTCCCAGTACGATTTTTCCAAGGTAGGCAGTTGAGCCTTCCACCACTGGCAACGAAGTGATTCATTGTCAAAGAGAAGAACTTTCACCTCCCCCCCACACACACACACAGCCCAAACTTGCGAACCTCGTTCCCCCACGAGGACCCATCACCCATAGCGCATTCTTTGTGATCAAAAACTGACACCCTCACCTTTTTTCATATATCTGTTCTGCTGTGCAAGCAGAATAAAAAAAGGTGATGGCAGACTTCTGTACATTTGGAGTAAAAATTTTTACCAATGTGGAGTTACGTACAAGCTATTTTTTTTCCGTACAGTACAAGTTAAATAAAATTAAATAAATTAAAAATAATTTCGTACAGTACAGGTTTAATTTTTTTCCGTACTGGTCGCCAGAATTCGTGATTTAACCAAACCTTTTTAGTCGCCACGACGAACTTTATTGCCAGTGGCGACCTGGAGTCTGGATCTTTAGTGGGGAGGTAAAGTGCTTTTGGCCATTTTCGAGGTGACAAGAGACAAATGTCATGGTACATAGTAACAGAGAAATTTGGAATTGATCTACCATATGTTCGCACCTCGTGTTATTATTTCATTTATTCAACAGCCGAAGATGGTGCATGTAGCTATCAAAACATCCCAATTTCATAATTAATTGCATTTCCTTTTTTTCCATAACTATAGCAATACTTTAACGTATGTCAATTATAATTTTAATGTAATATTTTTAACATTTCAAAATTTTCAAGTCTTTTTCATTAGCAAACAGCATTACCAAACAATACAGGAATTAGCAGCACATTGATGAAGATATTTTAATTTCTTTTATGAACTCTTAGAGAATAATTGACTTTAATCTAATATTTAAATAACATCTCAGAATTTTGCCATTTTTATCGTCAACAAACATGGCTGATGTGATATAAAAAGAAACTACATGTTTTCAACATTTATCCAAGGCAAGGCAAAAGATCAAAGACAAAAGTATTTTATTACAATGTTTTTAACATTTTTATAATTATAATTTATTTTTTTTTACATTTTTATAATTGTGACAATTAAAAAAATAACCAGATTTGGATCTTTTGGAAGAAATTTAATATGTTGAAAGCACACTAAATCACATGTATGCTGCAAAATCGTGGTAGGACAGTAAAATCAGCATATAGTAATGATATAATTACACAGGAAGTTTTCAGTTTGCTTACTACTGGCACTTTCTTCTACACATGCTTCATCTAAAACCTGTAAACAAAAATCTAGCCAAATGAATTTTATGATTTTAAGATTTGATTAAATTTTACAAAGAGTAAAAATGTATGACCCAAAAGACATAACTACAGAAAAAGGGCATATAGCTGGTAAATCAGAGTGAACATAAAAAAAAATTTCAGTGACTAATTCTTGAGTGTATATGTAGCCAGCCAACTTTGTATTTTTTTTTTCTTTTGAAGACAAATGCACACATGTAAATTAAGTGCTTTGATTTTAAAACTGTAATATGTTTCGTTCAATGTGTAGTTTAACACCAAAGACACTGAGTGCAAATAAGAATATTCAAAAATCGTACAAGCTTGGAATGTTAATCACAACTAAAATGCAATTTTTTTTTTTTTTTACTTGGTATTTACTCTATCTTTCCAAATATTATTACTGACCCAGAGATGCCATCTTTTCAGAAAATTTGAAAATTGGATTGCCCTGGAGTGGGAATCAAACCCACATCTGAAGTCTTGTGGCCTAGGCTCTCCTTTCCCTGGAGCCAGTGGCCTTGAATTAAGAATGAACGATTGTTTACAGCTCTTAGTGTTGCTCCCGATGGTTGTACTATCACCCTCAAAAAGGTGTTTTTACACAAGGTTAACTAAAACAACTCCCTCATAGTCAAAGTTTAATATGTAACTGAAACAACAGTTGTATCTATTAACCATCTTGCTGGTGAATTGGTGGCAAAGAACTGGTAATGATCTTGACCAAACTGCATGCATGTATATAAGACTGATGATGTTATCTAAATATCCACGATATAACAAGCTAGAGATGGTTTAGGTACCTATTTGTGATTAACTGTGATAATCATAAATTCACATTTCTTCAGTTTAATTAATAAAAAATTATAATCAACGTCTTAATATGCAAGCCAATACAGTATATTCTACTTCCGAAGCAAAATGATTTCTGTATAGTCAGTTTCCACAAACAGCATACCCTAATATGGTCAAAATTGTTACATACTTTTGAACACTACTTTTCAGAAGTTTATGTACTTCATTTTGTCTACAGAAAGAAACATTCAGAGCTTGATAGCATTAGTGGTCAAAATTTTTATTTAGAAAAAAAAAATTTATTTTTTTACTAGGGGAGTTGAAATCAAAACTATGTACCTAAGACACTAATTTATCATAATTGTTTTAAAGAAAATCAGAATATAAATACTCAAGAAGATTTTTCTCCTGAGTTTGAAAAAAAGGGGGGGGCAGAAACCATTATGTACATGGCATGCTACTAAATAGAGAATTGATTTTGGCAACACAGCATCAGAGTCGCAGAATATAGATGTACGCTGTACGCGGATAGTTTCCAAATTATTAGCAGATTTTGCAGATCGTTTTTGCTTGTAAATTAAAAAATAAAAAATTTTATTTACAGCAATTAAAACACTTACTCAAGGTTTTACTCAGATTAATATATTTAATTCTATCTTAACGTGAGAATGTTCAACTATTCTTCACATCTTCCGATAGCGAGTTCTTTTGTTTTTACAGAAGTTTCTGGCCTCTTGATTTTATCAAAACCTGTTCTCAATATATAGGAACTGTAACAGAAGTTTTGTTTACAAAGAAAGAATTTAAATTTTATTGCTAGGTTCATCTTGCAGTTGCCAGTTATTAAATTAAAATATTTTCCTTATGTATTTTACAAGTCTATTTTTGAATCAACTTGTTGAAAATGCTATTTATAATTTTTGAAGGTTCATTAACGGAACTGCTTTTCTAGATATAAAAACTTTCTTTAATTAGTACCTTGGTTTTATGAGGTTCATATTCCAATATTTTAAAGTTTTGGCCTTAAGGTCCATTTTACACACATTTCTACACATTCAGTCGTAATGTACTTTTGTACTCTCTGGAATCTAATGTTCTAATGATTATTTATTGTTATATTAATTTTACTTTAAATTGTCTTATTGTATAGTTATCGTGATTCGCGAGTTTGCAGCAAGTTTTCTGCTTCAATTATTGTGTACACAGATACATTTTATTTTTATACAACTCTGCACCACATTCCTTTTCTGTTTTAATCAAATCTGTTAGATGGAGAAAAAATTGCATAATCCTGTAATTAATTAACTCCTACTGAATATTAAGCTCTTCATACAAATTGTTGTGAAGTTCAACTTCACTGATATTTTTTCCCAAAGAAATATGATTTTTAATACCTCAGATATCAAATTAAAAATAAATCACCCTAAAGAAACAATTCTTCACAAATAATGGGTTGGAAAGGAAGTAATGTCTGCAAATGCAGGGCTAATTACTTTATATAAAAGTACAAATCAGTCCAAAATGTAGTCATCGTTTGCCACGACCTCCTCCCATCGTCTAAGCAGCTGTTGGACACCGTCCCCTGTAGAATTGTGGGGGCTTGGATGCAAAGAAGAGAGTAAATGAGCAGTGGCGACTTTACATCTTTTGGAGCCCTAGGCGCTAAAAGATTCAGGGGCCCCCCTTCTCCTTTTAAACACCTCAGAAATGTTCATCCACCAGATTAACAAAGAAAAAGCTGAAATGGAATCGAGCCTGGTCCCCGATTATCTCTAGCCTTCGGATACCCTGAAGACATGATACGAAGTGTAATCCACAGAGTTTCGAACAGGACAACTATCACGCTGTCCATTGGGGACCGAATCTCAAGATATGCAAGATCAGTACAATATGTGCCGCCTATTGTTCAAGCCGGAAAAAATGATATATGCCAAAAATATATTGATTTTGGAATGAGGACAAAAAACATCCGTGCCCTGATCTGCAACGACCGAGATCCTGTGAAAGACAAGGACAAATGGAGAACTTAAAATATTCCATTACGTTCTAATGATGCAGATAACTCGGAGTCTGCATACATCGGCTCTACCTCCAGGAAATTACAGACTAGAATTATGGAACAGAAATACTATGTCTGCAATGGTGCTCAAAATACAGCGTTGGCAAGAACTGTTTGCGGAGGAGGATACGAACCGGAATGGGATAAAGCGGCTGTAGTGGTAATGTGCTCAAAATGCAGCATTGGCAAGAACTGTTTGCAGAGGAGGATACGAACTGGAATGGGACAAAGCGGCTGTAGTGGTGACCCCATCAAGTAAGTCATTTTTGTTATTTGCAGAGAGTTTGTTAATTCTTAAGAATATGGACCTATGCTGCAGTGATGAGGTTCCGGTATTTGTATCGAGAGTGTGGAAGAACCTCATACAGTCTGAACGTCACAACCTTATCCTTCACCGTGAATGCTGGCCCTATTTCATAGGACATTAATTGCTAAATGTCATTAGTGTGTTGAACCTTAATCATGCGTATACGGTAATCTGGCAATGTGTATATTATATTAACCTGCGTGATCTCTAGGTCGTGTTCATTCAATATGAAGATGGTCCTAAAGTAGAATTGAAAGTACTAATGAAATTGGTTTTAACTTATCATTAAAGGTTTTTTTGTCATTTTTGTCTTGTATAAAACGGCATGTTCGTAGTTTGGTGATATCGGCACGATTGGTTTTTTGGTGATATTATTGCTGTGGTTAAAGGGAAATCAAAAGGTATTAAGTTTGGCACTTTAAATATCCCATATTCTTCATACATTTACAGCTAAGGGCTGTAAAAGTTAAAAATTTAAAAAATTGAAGTTATCTTGTGAGCAAATTATTCAACTTAGAGGAAAAGATTATTTTTGTGCTTCTCAGATCAAGCTTAATTGTTCCTTCTCAAATATTTACATTTTCTAATTAGTTCCTTAATTTCCTGCTAGAGGCATAAGTCCAAAGAACTTGGTTTTCACAGATTTTTCAAAATTTATTTTTGGGAATGATAAGAGAAAAACATTCATTTAATTTTGCTCATTTTAAATTTCACTATTACTTCATAAATTTCCTGCTAGGAGTTCTCAAAGTGGAAATTCAGTAACTGTCAGCTTTACGCTATGAAGAGGCCATTGCAGTTACAGCAAAAGTTTGTTTTTGTCTTTGAGATCGATTCTTTAGGCAAAACTGATTACTTTAGCACCTTTTAAGTTACAAGTTACTTGGCAAATTTAACGCTATGGGTGCTGAAAATGGAATTTCTCTAAATTTATCAGTACATTGCGCATAAATTGGCATAAAATTGGAATGTGCTTCAATTACAAAACATGCTGTTTCCATTGCTTCAGCTTCGGAAAATCATTTTGATTTTACGTTATGAGCAAATTAGTTGGCAACGAGCATGGTATCCAACAAAAATGAATACCTGAAGACATTGGCAACCGGAAAAGTCCTTTACATAAAAAAATTCGGGTTAAATGCAATTTGTGCACAGTACTTCACTTGAAAAGGGTGGCTGACTTTTCGTGAAGGAGTTTTTCGGTGGATAACAATTCCCTAAATAGAGGCGCTTCAGCTGTCCATGGCATAGATGAATGCTAGAAGACATTAAGTTTGATATTAAACTTGGACAGTAAGAATTAAGTCAGTCAGTGGAGGAAAGCGAGAATGTGTTTCTCGAAAGTATTTTTCTTATTGAGCAATTCCATGTCAGATCAATCACCTTCTTGACCTCACCATTTCTGATTGTGATGAAATTTGGTATGAAGCACACATATGACAAGTAATTCTGCCAATTTTCAGATTTTTATTTTGAAAATTGTCCAAGACACACACATAATAAAAATCGAAATTTTCGTAAAAAATGACAAACTCGCACACTTATAATAAATGGCTGTAAATTTTCCTAATTGTAGTACAGTGACAATTCAAACACAGTTGCAAAGCTAAAGGATTGAGCTTTCTATAGATACCATACATGACCTTCTTACAACAGATTAAAGTTTCAAGGTCATCCACTGTGACCTTTGACCTTGAATGTCTCAAAACATACCATCTTAAAAATTAAGAAAAAAATATATTTTATTGCTACAGCATTCTTCTACCCATGTGCCAGATATTAGGCTGGCAGCGCTATGGCAAGGCAGTGTAGGATTAATAGGAGTGTCATGCTGCACCCTTCTGTATGTAAGGCACAGAGACATACCATGCAACAAATATTTCTTACGTTGAGGATTTGTGTTTATTATACATGAAATGTGTATATATTATAACAGATCAACAGATTTGTCAGAAATATGCTATGTGACAGCAATTTTACTTGATAGACACACTTTTCAGCAGTAAATAATGTCAACAAATCTTTGAGATCAGAGATTGAAACTCCACCCATCTTAGCCAATGACAAAGCTTCTTATTAGAGCCAATGACAGGGTTTCTTATTAAAGCCAATGGCAGGGTTTCTTATTAAAGCCAATGGCAGGGTTTCTTATTAAAGCCAATGGCAAGGCTTCTTATTACAGCCAATGAGAAATCTTACTGGTACACCATTTTACATTTGCTCTTATTTCAATTCTGAGCTTGTGAGTGTGTGGTTATCAATTTATCTGTAACGTTGTTAACTGTTTAATTGTTATTTTATTTTATCTTTATTGTTATCTTTATTTAATCAATTTCTTTTTATCAAACTATATTTATCATTTTTTTTGTAGGTGCAGTTTCATTAACCAAAATGGACTTTAAAAGTCAAATTTTTTTTTTTGCAATCCTCTGGGTAAAAGTGGACACACAAGGTTTAGAAAGAATCTGAGAAAAGTACAGCTTTGGATGGTTCAGAAATGTCCAAATATAACATTAGAACAGAAAATATGTAGTTCATGCAGAAAATCTATCTCTGAAATGCCAGGTCCTTCAAGTATAATTGAAACAGATGCAGAGGCAGAACAACCTCAGTTAAGTGAAGATAACTCAAAAGGAGAAGTGAAGAGTGAGATATGGACTGACAGAGACAACTTTGGATAGTCTGAATGATACGTTACTTTCTCTAGGCGAATCCCCTGTGAAAAAAAAAAAGATTAGGTGTTGGACAGTACAGTAAGAAGAAATATCAGAAAATTGGTGAAGTGATAAAAGACTACATAGGTGTTCCAGAATGTGATAATCCTGTGACAGTGTCTGATGAATCAGTCATGATTTCACAGTTGAAAGAAAATTTTCAAGAAACAGACTCTAGCAGTGTTAAAGTTAAAATACTAACAATATTACCTAGAACCTGGAGTATTCGTAAAATTCAGAAAGAATTTGGTGTAACATATTACATGGCACGAAAGTCTAAAAATCTTGTGGAAGAGCAGGGTATTTTAGCAACTCCAAATCCTAGGCCTGGAAAAACTCTCAGTGACAGCACAGTTGAAAACGTTATTGCATACTATAATAGTGAAGTGAGCTGTTGTTTACCAGGAAAAAAAGATTGTTACAATGATGGAATCAGGATCAAAAGTACAAAAACTTCTTATTCTAGGAAATTTGAAAGAGATATTTCAAGGATTTAAAGACAAGAATCCTAATGTCAAAGCGGGGTTTTCAAAGTTCTGTGGTTTACGCCCAAAGAATTGTGTGCTGGCTGGTGCAAGTGGAACACACTGTCTGTGTGTGTTGTGCTCGTGAAAATGTAAAACTTATGCTAGCAGGGTGCAAATTGCAAGACTTAACTTGTAATGATGAATTACCAGTTAGGATATACAAAGATTGCCTTGCAAGAATAACTTGTAACCCTCCTCTTCCAGAATGCTGCTTCTTCAAGTGTGATTCTTGTCCTGGTATAGCACACTTACTAGAGCAAATAAGTAGCTTATTCACCATGAATGGGATTGATGAAATTGTATATAAATTTTGGACTACAACTGATCGCACAACACTTATGACAGTCTGTAACACTGTAGAAGAATTCCTTGAGACCTTTGAATCAAAAGTGAAATTGCTATTGCCACATTCTTTTGTAGCTATTCAGCAGTCATACTTTTTGTCAAATCTGAAAGAAAACCTTGATGATAAATCAGTGTGTTGTGCGATTTTGCTGAGAATTATTCCTTCATACTGCAGGATGCAGTCCAAGGATACCACTGGAACAATTCCCAAGCTACTATTCACCCTTTCGTCGTGTACTACAAAAGTTCACACACACTTCAGTTGGATCATGTTTCTTTTGTTGTCATCTCAGAATGTCTTAAGCATGACACTATCAGTGTTCACCTTTTCCAGAGCCAATTGTTGCAGTTTATATCATCACATTTTGACAAGAAAGTAGAACACATCTATTACTTCTCAGACGGTGCAGCCTCACAGTATAAGAACAGGAAAAATTTTGTCAATCTGTGCCATCATGATGTAGATTTTGGTATCACAGCTGAGTGGCATTTCTTTGCCACCTCACATGGAAAGGGGCCATGTGATGGCGTGGCAGGCACCATTAAGAGATTAGCTGCACGCAGCAGCCTTCAGTGTTCATACAATGACCAAATTATGACACTGCGACAACTGTATGATTGGGCTTCCAGAAACATTCCTTCGTGCTATTTTAAATACAGCACGGACAAGGACTATGAGAACCACAAGGAGTTCCTCGAGATAAGTCATGCTAGTGCTAGACCAATTCCTGGTACTCAAAAACTTCACTGTGTAATACCAGTAAGTCGCACAGCTATTAAAACCAAGATGTATTCAAACTCAACTGAATACAAGGTTGAGTCAATATTGCTAAATCCAATAGAACTGGATCTGGAGGATATTCGTGGCTATGTTATTGTTGAGTATGATAACCAGTGGTGGGTTGGTTGTGAACATTCATACAGAACAAGTTAAGATAAGTTTTCTGCACCCACATGGACCTTCAGTGTCTTTCACATACCCACAGAAGCCAGATATATTAGAAGTGGATAAAACAGCGGTAATTACGAAGGTTGACCTACGAACAGCAACAGGTCGGACATATTTTATGGAGAGAAGCGAAATAGAGATTGTCACTAGCAAGATGGCATCACATTCTTTTGGTTTGCAACCTTATTAACCAAGCGGTTCACTTGTATGTGTACACCACTAATATAACCTGTAACACATTGTGAAATTAATACATACATGTATCTGGAAAACAGTTATTGTACATTTGTCCGAACTTAACCTGGAGGACATACTCCTATTAATCCTACACTGCCTTGCCAGCCTAATATCTGGCACATGGGTAGAAGAATGTTGTAGCAATAAAATATATTTTTTTCATAATTTTTTAAGATGGCATGTTTTGAGATATATTCAAGGTCAAAGGTCACAGTGGATGACCTTGAAACTTTAATCTGTTGTAAGAAGGTCATGTATGGTATCTATAGAAAGCTCAATGCTTCAGCTTTGCAGCTGTGTTTCAATTGTCACTGTACTACAATTAGGAAAACAGTTACAGCCATTTATAAAAGTGCGAGTTTGTCATTTTTTACGAAAATTTCGATTTTTATTGTGTGTATCTTGGACAATTTTCAAAATAAAAATCTGAAAATTGGCAGAATTACTTACCTTGTCATATGTGTGCTTCATACAGGGTTCATACTCTTTTTGGGGGAAAAAATTCAAGGACTTTCCAGGCCTTTTCCAGGCCATATACAAAAAATTCCAGGATGATTACTACGCTTTACAGTATCATGCTCAAATTAGTTTTTAAAAGCAATTTCAGTTTTAAGTAATAAAAATGATGAAAGATGCAAATGGATGAGTGTGCTTTTTTACCCATTACATTTCTTTTTAATGTTTTTAATTGGCAAATTACCCAATAATGCTAAATTGAATCATGATGCAATTACCACAAGGCTATTCAGAAAATCCTTTCCCTCAATCAGAAAATGATTAATTCAATCAGTCATTTTAGCTGCATCTCTATTCTGCACTATCTTCCATGTAATCAGACTATTATTGATAACAACTGAAATTATTATAAAATAAAGTGAGGGCAGATTCAGAATTTAAGAATGGGGAGGGCGCACGTCTAACAGAGGACTGGTAAAAAAATATCTGAGATTTATTTCCTCCAAAAAACACTGTGGTAAAACATGGAGGACCCATAAGGGGGAGATGGGGTGCTTGCCTGTCAGAGTACATCACAAACAGCAGTTCTGAAGTACTGCTGTGTGGATCACTGAAGTTCGGGCCAATGTAAGACAAAACGTGGAGTTGCAAATCCATAAGTGAAAAAGTGTGATGTCTGAAAACAAGAAACGTGAGACAAAGCAAAGCACTTATCTACTTACTCAACCCCCCCCCCTTTTTTTTGAAATGGGGCATGTGCCTGTTATGCCCACAGGTGGATTCTAGCTCTGATAAAAAGTGTTTCCATACATGGGAATGATTTTTTTTTTCTTTTTAACATTCCCAATAACTGCCACTGGTGGCTGCATATTGGGATGTGACTTTGAAGGCAATGAAAATCTTATTACTAGACAGAATATGTTCCAGACTTGAGGAAAATTTCCCCCAATTGTAGTACAGTTATGTTAAATCAAAAACCATAAGCCACGGAATCACTATGCACCTCAAGAAATGATTCGGGAGTGGACGATCATAGAAAGGTGAACCAATAGAGTTTAAAACAGAAAGTGTAATTTTAGGAACATGGCAACAAATTTCAAATAAGTTTCATCATAGAAGTCAGAAAGTCCTGGCCCACCACCCAACCCAAAAGAATCTAACCACCTTTATGTCTACCAGTACACTTGCCTCATATTACTTTCCAAAAATTATTTTTCATATCAAACAAGATTGCCTCAATTTACTTTTATTTTTTTAAATCAAAATCACTGCTAAACTAAATTTATGAAGTGCTACCCCAAAATGTGGAACTAGCTAAACTATTTATAAAAACATTAAACATAAAACAATTTCAGTTTTTTATTGGTATAAATTAGGATATTCTTAAGTATTTTACATAAATGAAAAATGATGAGCATAAGGAATCTCTACCTCCAGTTAAGCTTCAATCATAACCAGAATCAGAATAACCACTTTTGGTTCAACTCCCAAAACATAAGACAATTATATGAATTAAATTTTTAAAAGCTTTTTTTAAAAAAATTGGAAGTTTGTCAGTTATATAAACCAAAATCTGATCAATGCATTAAGGACAATTGATTGAATTGTTTTGGCCACAAATTCATAGTAAAATGTACAGCAAAAATATGTTTTAGGAGCCCATGAGTATTTACTGTACAAGTATATATAAGGTTTTATATTGCTTTTACAAGAAATGAAGATTTATCGATTGATGGAGAAAAACTGGAGATAACAGATACGTATGTTTATCTTGGACAGCAGATATCAAGTGAGGGTCACATTGATGAAGAAATTAATCGGCGTACAAAACTTGCCTGGAGAGCTTTTGGAAGAAACAGCATAATTTTCAAGAGCAATATGCCATTATGTCTTAAAAGAAAAGTGTTTGATCAATGCATCCTTCCAGTGCTTACGTATGGTGCAGAGACGTGGACCTTAACTAAAAGAGGCATACAAAGGCTGCAGACAACTCAAAGAAGCATGGAGAGGTGCATGCTTGGTATAACCAGGAGAGATAAGAAGAGGAACTCGTGGATCCGAAAAATGACGAGAGTGGAAGACATCATGATCAGAGTTAAATCCCTGAAATGGCAATGGGCTGGACATACTGCCAGAAGGAAAGACCATAGATGGACAGCCGAAATTTTAGATTGGATTCCAAGGGACAGGAAAAGACCCAGAAAAAGACCACATGGGAGATGGGTGGATGAAATTCGTAAATATGCGGGAGTGACATGGAGGAGACTGGCACAAGACAGACCGTTGTGGAGGAAACTTGGGGAGACCTTCGTCCAGCAGTGGATTGATAATGGTTGACAATGATGATGATGATATTACTTACCAAAGTTTTAGTCCAATAAGAAGCCCAATTGTGGAAGTTAGTTGCAGAAAGTTATAAGTGTTTGGAACAGAAGAGTTCATTAGTCTATTTACATGAACTTCATATGAAAAACACTAAATAATTATGAAGATAAAAGATCAAAACTGGTTTGAAGTTCAACATGCTTCAAAGAAAGAAAAAAAGTTCATTTCTATTGTAAATTGTACAAATATAAAATTTTTATGTTTTAGTATTAATTCTCTATATGCTTGGAAGATACCACAAATATGGAGTATCAATGGATGGTTATACAGATTTAAGATTGTTGACTTTGGTTTCAAGTTCCATATCCATTTTTTTAAGTACTGCTCTTTTCTCATGAGCAGTTTTTCTAAAGCTATTAGATTTTACAATGTATGTATTGTTATTTGTAGTTTCAGCTTTTAAAGCTAAATCATCAGCAGAGTTAAGTAATTCTTTGACTTCTCCTTCAATGAGTTTCCTTTTCTTTTTTATGCTATCAATTTCATCTAAAATAGCTTTCCTTTTTCCACATATGGCTGCTTTTTCCTTTTCTTTGGACTTATCATCCAAATAATGTATGTATTTTTGCCTTGCAGCTCCAACTGATAACAGAAAGGATTTTGAGATATTTACCTTATCAATACCACCTACATAGGATATATGATCATAAATAATTCTCTGTGCTACAATTGACTCCTCTCTCATGTTTTCTACAATGAGCTCCTTATTGACTGAAAAACCCCTCTCAACAGAAGCTTGCCCATGTGACAACAGTAAAAAGTTTCACAACTTTCCACAGTTCACTAAAAGCTTTAGTAGAAGACATGTACTCATACAATAATGTGTCTACTCTTTGTTGTTTATCTTCTGGATCAAAGTTTATGAATGAAGATTTTACTGCTGCAACACTGGTCACAAATTCCTTAAACTGCCATATTACACCATCACATAATTCTGGTTGTATTCTATGAGCATCAACAAGAAGTGTGAGAATGAATGTTAGATTCTTAATACAAGTCTCACTATTTTTTGACATCAACCGAGGATCTAAACACTTCATGTGGCGAACAAGGGAGTACTTAAATGGATTTTTTTCCAATAGCTTCACAACTAGCTTTTGCAAAAATATTCGGCATTCCATTCTAAACTCCATAAGTTTGCATTCACTAATGTTCTTAGCACTTAATTCTTTCAATACCTTCTCTGTTTGAAACCCAACATCAATTTCTTTATAGTGACAACACTGAGATGCATCTGTAAGGTCTACTTGTAACAGCTTTAAGGCAGAGTTAGCTTCTGCCATTCCGGTTCTTTTAACAAAGCGATTCATCATATTTCTTAGCATCTTTTCAAGATCTGTGGCCATAAAAGGTATCATTGGCTTATCTGACTGATATGCCTTGAGAAATGGTACCAGCTGTTTTGAAACTGAATTGAAGAAATGCAGTTTAGCCAAAACAAAAGGATCTTTAGTGAAAGTTTTGATAGCATCAAATGATACAGTGTGGGGATTCTTGATGCACTTCTTTTCAACTTGGTTAACATAATTTTCAATGTCTGCCCAAATTTCTAATGCTCGCTCGCAGGCAGGAGTATTTTCTAGCCACCTGTGTGGGCAGAATTTTAATGGCATCTTACTGGCTAAAATTATTTTAGAAAAATCTTCCCTCCTTGCAGGTGAATCTTTAAAAAGCCTAAATAACGATGAAAGCAACTTTTGAATTTCCCACCCTGTTGCTGAGGCTCCATGTCGAAAGGCATTGTTTACAATGTGAAGTCCACAGCTCCCTGTGTTTAGGAGTTGGACATTTGAGTCAGCACTAAGTGTTGATTGCAGCATATCAAAAAACTTCCAATTAACATTGGGTCCATCCATTGATAACTGCACAATGTTACACAGTGGGAGGCACACCATGCATTCAAGAAATTTTTCCATCATTATGTCTGCACTAGCATGACCCAAAAAAACTGATGACAAATATCTGGTTGAAACTGTTCCTTTTTCCCATAAACGAACATGTATATCCATTTGTTTTGACTGACTAAACTTGTTTAAACTTTCGTCAAACAAAATCACAAAATTTTCATTTTCGACTTCCTGAACCAACACTGATTTAAAGTGAGGTGCCAAACCAAAGCAACAAATGTAGGAACATTTTTTTTTTGCCACAGCTGAAGTTTCCAGCAATTCTGCTGTCAGAAAACATTAGGCTGAATAAAACATTACCTGCACAAGACCTGTAAGAGTAATGGGATTTAACCACTTTTAAACACCACAATGCTTCTGCTTTAATGGTTGCATTTTTTTCAAGAGGAATATGCAGAGGATTAGATGTGGATGCAATAGGCTGTACTTGTTTATCACTTGATACACATAGCAATTTATCAACAGTTAGTGGAACATTTTTACAGCTTTCTGTCAACATACTATGTTTTTTTCCTTTCATGTGGCTTCTTAAAGCGGATTCCCCATATTCGAAACATCTATTATTTTAATGGATAAAAATGCATTTTGCAACATGGCAATTGCTTTCATCTTTTTTAATCCATCCAGCATATTTAGGATTTATTAGCCAAAGATCACTGAAAGTACACTTACCCATATTTAATGGAGAGGGGGGGTGAAAAAAATGGGTAAATCAACTGAAACAGTAAATGAAAACCCAAAAAATATCTAAGATCAGGAACCACACAACTAAAAATTGAGAATTTCCCCTGAGTAAGGGGCTACACATGTGACCAATTACTATAGGCCAGATTTTAAGTAATTAAAGAAAAAGGGGTCTTACTGCTATGTTCTTTCCTGCTCCCCCAGCTTTGTCCTTTAGGCAGCCTGGGTTGCAAATGCTTTGGCATTGATTTAGTCTTCATTCAAAACAAGGAAACAACACTTAGTGAAGTTACTGTTTTATGACCTGTATGCCAATCAGTAGACAGAGTGTTGTGCTAAAAGACTGTTACAAAGCATCACCTCTTACAGCTGGGCTCCAAACCAGAGGAAAGGAAATGTTAACAAACACTTAGTGCCTGAGGGAAGCAAAACTTTGTACTGGGTCTCCTCCAAGTCTCAAATCTTTCATACTTACCCAGCTGGAGTGGACGTAGGGCTTCAAGCTTCGGAGAATGAATACTGCTCTTATATCTATGCCTTTGAATTTAATTTCGACCATTTTCAACAGGGTAGGTTCCTAGGTTGTACCTAACAGCATACTAAAATTTCGCCAAAATCCAACCCCTTTTACGTGAATTATCGTACGGACAAATGGAAAAAACCAAAGCATAAACGTTTCTGCAACCTACAGTTCGAAAGGGTTAGTAATTTCTAAAATAAAAACATAACGAACAGCGTGAAAACTAGCTCATACACAGAATATTTGAAACTACAGTATGCGCTCTCAATTATTAGGGATGATAGGGGGAAGGGAATAGAACTGTCCATAATTAGCATGTTCTCGTTGCGCTAGGCGCTTAAGCACTGCTGAATTCCGTCAGACCCCCAATGGTCAAATGATTGAAATGTGCTGATGTTCATGGAATGAAATGGTTGATCAGCTATGATAACCGCATAAAAGTTCGAAGGGGGAGGAGGGGGGCGATTTTTTTTTACTTTATGCAACATTCTACATTACTCCAGTATTTATCTTGTCATCATCAACAATAGCAATGTAACTACCACTTACGATCGCGGATATCGGCCAACTGAAAATCTGCCATACAACTAAGGGATACAACACACAGGTACCCTGTTACAATGTATTGTAATAGAACAAAAAAAAAATTTCAGAAATTAATATCAAGTCATGGTGTTTCAAAAATCCACTTTCCTTTATAATGTTTAAAAACATGTAATGTTTTTCTTTTTTACCTGTCGTGTACAATAAAATGGGTTGATTTTTTTATGGAATCAGACGTTCATATGTCTGATTGTCTTCGTCTGAGTTCACACGTTAGCTACTGTGTACAAGTAGACATTTTTTCAGCTCAAAAATATGTAGTTTTGTATGTATTCACAGTATAACTCATTCCGTATTCCCACAGAACAAAATTCAGCAGATAGAAATGAAGAACATCAAGACCCACCCAACACCATGTTTCCGATTGTCTGCTGTTTATATTCAAGAAATGCGAATATGGATCAATGGTGAATGCAGCAACTATGGTTTTTATTTATTACCAAGAAAAAAAAAAGGAGCCTGAAAGCTGAAACGGATATTTCTCCCCCTCCCGAAAACATTCCAATTAAGTTCAAACAGCAGGAGCACGCGTCCACGCACACTCAACCTCTGGAATGTCCTGATGGAACGGCTTCTTTTCATTTGGCACATCGCCATAAATCACCACCTGCAGCTCACTGAAGTGTCTTCCTCCTTCACCCTAACTATAGGAGAAAACGTAAAAAAAAAAAAAATGCTGCCCAATTTTCGACAAAATGACCAAATTTACGTCATAACATTGCAATTTACTAAAATACGTTTATCTGCTGAATTTCGCCTAAATCCATTGAAAACTTTTTAATTATAGATTTTTTTATTAAAACAGTAACTCAGACATCTGAATAAAAATGTATGTTTGTAATTAAAATAGAGTCCATATTCATCACAGAAACAAAATTTAAGGATCACTCTGTTTAAATAAACCATGGCATCTAAAAAAAAATAATTTGCTTGCTTTTCCCATAATTTATAATTGCCGTTTTTTTTTTTTTTTTTTTTTGAATCCGATTTTGCAACGGAAGATTTTTTTTTTTTTTTTTTTTTTGCATCTGCTAAAGTTTCAAACGGAATTCGGCGAAATTTGCACTAGAACTTTATTGTGATATATTTTAACCACTGTAAAAATTTTACTGTGTTATTTTCAAAATTCCGGAAAATGGATTTCTGAAAATATCTCTTAGTCCTTTTGAGCCGTGGAAGTGATAAACAGGTGTTTGCTTTCTTCCCAACCAAGGGCTTCGGATCAGCGCTCCCAGCTGTCAATCAACCGTTGCTATGGTAACACACTTTCTGCTCAAGGCTCACTGTCTAAAGACGCACACATAATAAAAATTTCCAATGCTAACTTTTTAAGTTTTAAACCGATTCAAATGGAATTTTGGGAGTGAGCTTCTGTAATCCAATTATAGTAAATGTAAAAATTTCAGTCACTTTTGTGAAAAATTCGCAAAGATAGTTTTCTTATTTTTTATCATAAGTAGCCGAAGTCTCTTGAAAGGTGGGCCGGAAGCAAGCGTCTTAATGCAATAAACAAGGAGCAGATGAATGTGTTGTTCAGGCATACTCTTCACTGGTGGATGCCAGCTGACTTGGTAAACACGCGACCCCCCTTGCAAATGCTAAATGTCTCTTCTTTCCCCTTCTGTTGTTCTCAGTAGTTGTCGGACGGACATCAAGCTCAGGGCTAGAGAATGCATCAAGCTCCCCTTCCCTAACAGACCTGCTAGTAATCATCCAATTTTATTGCACTGGAAGTAGTGCTTCCCCCCCCCCCCCAGCTAAATTAGGATTTGGGCACATCCGAAACACCACTGTAGCCGGCGGTTTCTTTGAGAACAGAGGAGAGGAACTTAAAAAAATTAAGGGGTAACAGTCAGTAACACGATTTCCTAAAAGGGCATTTTTTTTAAGCACTAATTTCAAATTTCAAGGCTTTTCAAGACAGCATTAAAAAAATACCGTTTTTCCAGGATATTCCAGGCCTTGAAAACGTAATCATGATTTTCCAGGACTTTCCAGGTTTTCAAGCACGCGTGCGCACCCTGTTCATACCAAATTTCATCAAAATCAGAAATGGTGAGGTCAAAAACTTATTTTTTTTTTTATTGATTGACGTGGAATGTCCCTATTGCTTTCATCGAAAAATTGAGGCCTTTTTTTTTTTTTTTTTTTTTTTTTATTGTCAAAAAGATGAGCGAGATTTTTTGTTATATCTGCACTGCAGTTATCAGAAACAGAAGAATAAGAAATAAAGGCAGACGATCCGGTTTGAAAACTGAAAATTAGGAACCACAGCTTTTCGAGTAACAGCATCATTGAAATTTTACTGCTTTTTCAAAAGTTAGTTTTATGTCGATTTAAGGAATAGAAAAGGTGAGAATACTTGATAATTGTCAGTATTAAACCAGGGGAGACAATAGAAATTCCTTTTAACACTATTAAATAAGAAAAAGATAATATGGTATTCTCGAATTTCTTTATTTTTTCAGCCTAAATATTAACTCTTTTGCTCTAGGGAGATTAGGGCTGAGAAAGAACTTCATTACCCTACCCCAAGAGGGGGAAAACAATTACTCTAACAGCAAATACCCCCGGTTATAAGGACAATATTTACAAGCACTCCTCATCGCAACTCAGGAGGAAAGGGCGAAAGTTTCCAACACAGATATTTTCCTTTGGCTGGAAGTAGCATGAAAGTAATTTATATGAGGTCCAATCAATAAGTTCTGAGACTAGGCCGATATACAACAAAGTACTTACGTTGCTTAAGTCTGGCTATGATCTCCCTCAAAGTAGTCTCTTTTGGCAGCGATACACCGCTGCCAGAATTTTTGCCACTGTTGGAACGCTCCCTGAAAGTCTTGTTCGCGAATCGTGTCAAGCACTGTATGCGATTCGCACTGGATCTTGTCCACGGTTTCAAAACAGCGGCCTTGAGCTTCAGATTTATCTTCGAGAACAGGAAAAAGTCGCAGGGAGTCGAATCCGGCGAGTAAGGCGGGTGAAGAAGGGTAGTCGTGCTGTTGCGGCTGTAAAACTGGCGTGTTGCTAACCCTCTTGAGCTGCTGCATTGTTGTGATGGAGCAGGAAATCACCCCTGCGCCACATTTCAGGTCGTTTGCGGCGAATGTTCTCCCTTAGACACCGCAAAACACCGCAGTAAAAAGAGTGGTGATGGTCTGGCCCTGGGGGACGAATTCACAGTGCACAACCCCACAAATGTCGAACACGATGAGAATGCTTTTGGTTGCGCTCCGGACCTGTCGGGCCTTCTTCGGTTGTGGAGATGCTGGGCTCTTCCACTGCGACGACTGTTGTTTGGTCTCCGGGTTGTAACCGTAAATCCAAGTCTCATCCCCAGTGATTCACCACCTGCTGACAGAGATCTTGACAGAGTTCGACACGGAGTGCCTTCTATTCGAGGTTCAGAATTTTTGGAACAAACTTTGCAGGAATTCGGTGTATGTTTAAAGCCGACGTCAGAATTTCTTGCACGTTCCGTATGACACATTGACGATGGTAGCAATGTCTTGAATGGTTCTCCGACGATCCTTGTGCACCATTTCTCTAATTTTGTCCACATTTTCGGGAGTTTTTTTATCATGGACGGTCGCCCTGACCGCTCGTCTTTCAGTACCGTTCTGCCGCTCTTGAAGCGCGAGTGCCACTCAAAACACCTCGCACGACTCATTGCTTCATTGCCATAAGCCTGCTCCAAAACTTCATGCGTCTTCGTTCCCGATATGCAGAGTTTGACGCAGAATTTGATGTTCACTCGCTGCTCTAGTTTGCAGTCCATATCGAAATCGCAGCAGTGTTCTGCACGTGGTCACCAAATATCGTGTAGCACAGCGCCCGATGTTCACAGACCGACGCCACTCAGCACAATGACTCATGAAGGTCACTTCCCTTGACCGCTGCTATGGCATCCGGATACTGCCATCTGTTCGCGCGCTACTTACCTAGTCTCGTAACTTTTTGATCGTACTACGTATAACAGCAGGGAGCAGGGCAGTTAAGTATTCGCCTTAAACAATGAAAAGTGTGGGAAGCATGAATCCTTCCTTCACCTACCACTAATATATCCTGTAGCGAAATTACATATTTTAACTGTTCCTCTCAAAACAAGTACATCGATAAGAACCCCAAATTTTGGAGTATCAACAAAGCAAGAGAAAATATATGTTACTAATATCAGAAAGTGAAACATCAATGGACAATACAAAGTGGTCGCTTTAAAGATTGATTTGTTTCGGTCTATGAAAATAAAAACAATACTGGCAATCCATTTATATGTTTTCGGGGCCCCTCAAGCTCTGGGGCCCTAGGCGTGCGCCTAGTCGGAAATCCGCCCCTGTAATTGAGCATTAGACATCATCCTGGTTGGTGAACCGTCCATCAAGGAAATGCTACAATGACCAGAAAAGGTGGTAGTCACTTGGAGCAATGGCCAGGAAATAGGCTGGGTGTAGCAGCAATTCCTAGCTCAGGTCCCTAATCTTGCTACAGGTCACCCACGCTGTGTGAGGTTTCGCTCCATCCTGCTGTAGGAGAATGCCCTCATGATTCAGCAGTGCGAGTTGTTTTGACATGAGCGATGCGTGTAGATTACAGAGCCGATGGCAATACACATCGGCGGTGATAGTGGTGTTGTCCGGCAGCAACTTAAAAACAAGACACCCTGCACTTTCCACCAAGCAGACAGCAGGAATTTATGTGGGTGTAATCTAACTTTGGGGCTGGCAAGAGCTTCTGTTTTGGGTCCAACCACTGTGTCCGGGCATTGACATTATCATACAGGACCCATTTCTCGGCACCTGTCACAATGCAGCCCACGAATGGTTCAACTTGGTCATGTGCGTGCAGGGAAACTCATGCGGTTTGCTTTCTACTTAACAGTGAGTTGACAGGTACCTAAACTCCCCTCTTATGCACCTTCCCAAGTTCACACAGATGCACGATAATGCTCGTGTGGATAGACTGCAGCTGTTCGGCCAACTCCTGTGTGTGGGTTGGTCTCCACTAAGGTGTTCAGCATGCCCATATCCACTGTTTTAGATCTTCCGGCTTTGGGACTGTCAGACAGGTCAAAATTTCCCTCTTGGAACCGTTCGAACCAATGACAGCACTGATGATGTGATATGGCATTGGGGTGCACAGTGGTAACATTCCTTACAGCACTTGTTGGGCTGCTACCGCTATGAAACTCATACAGCATGCAATGGCGGGTGTGCTCCTTGTCCACTTCCATGTTGGCTGGCGCTTACACTCTTTGCTTTCTGACGGCTAACTGCCACTGATTTAAGCCACCTACCTGTTGGTGTCATGCCGGTGTGCTGCGCAATCCCAGTGGCCAAGATGCACCATGGCTGAGGCTTCGACTTCAGGTACCTCATCATTGGACATTACTTTCTTTCCAACCCAAAACATGGAAGGAATGTACAAATATCATTATAGGCACAAAGGTGACTTGTAGTTTCACAGTTTCCCATGTAGCCACGCCTTCAGAAAACTTGAAAATTACATTGCCCTGAAATGGGAAAAAGCCTGCATCACCCGATTTCTGTTTCCCCACTCCAGGACGATGCAATTTTAAAGTTTTATCCCTGTTGTGCCGATAATGACAGTGATTTTTAATGTTATCCAGCTCTGATTTGTGATATCCTGTAAATGCATCACATGTGTTATTTAAATCAGAACAGTTAAAACATACCGCTACAGCCATTCTTATTGCTTTAGCTGTTTCACCCCATTGCTTATAATGGCTAGCCTTTGTCCGCAATCTCTCCATCAGATTTTCCAGCGGGTTTTCCCTGGTTACTTCAGGGCATGGTGGTGAACCTAGTATGGAATAACAAATATTACTATTATGAGAACATGTTTTCTTCTATACTTCAAATTCATAATCAAAACTGCTTTCATTAAGCATTAAAGACTTACCTACCTGAAAATTCATTAATGCTGCATAAATTTGAATTTATTCAAATTTACTTTAATGCTGGACAGTGCATACAAGTTTAAGGTTTTTCTCCATCAACATTGAGAAACAGCATTGACGAGCAATTTTGTCATGAATAATTTGTACCCTTACTTAGAAGCACCCTCTATTCATAAACCATTTAAAACAGGACTTCCATTCCCAAATTCAGTTGCTGCTATATATTAATGGATTCCATGTAGCATCTAGCAGAAATAGTATCACAACAATCATCAGATTATTTTTGTACCATAACCCCTTCTAATTAGAGCAGCAAAAATGAAGTACATGTAGTTTGGAATCACATATCTGCTGCTAGTACAGATGATTCTTTCAATACAGTGTGACAACATGAATGCCACTACCATCTGTCATTTGCAGGAAGTTTATTGCTGCTGAAATAAACAATTGTTACGTATTTCACCTTTTGTATTATTCTTTTCCAAATCCATCATCACTATCTTTGTCATTACTTTCCAACTATTAACAATATTTCACGAAATTGCTATGAAAGCTGGTGCACTCAGATGACTGAAGTAACATTATGTACAACCGAAGCAAATGTTTACAATGTCATCATGGATGACTCTTTATCCACTCTAGCACATTGTTAATGAACTTATTTTTTTTATATAAGTACACAACATGCTATTTCAGTTTCACTTGGCCATAAATAACACATTACTCTTTGCAATATAAGATGCTTGTGGAGGTAATTATGCTTTGCGGGGGGGGGGGGGGAATATTCCTTAACACAATGATGAAAGTTAATCTGAGTCACAAATAGTTTAGTATTGTCTTCACTGAACAACAACTAGAGTACATTCTGCTACAGATGTAGACTTTGCTGGGATCCTATATTGTGTAATATATAGAGATTCAGTTCCTCTTTTAGAATTGCTATTACGCACGTTAAATACGGACATGTGACATATTTGTCCATATGTGAGCAATTGCTCTTGCTTTCTTTTAGTCTATTTTTTTTTAAATAATAAACATAATTAACCATAACCACCATAATCACATGTCCGTATTTTAACGTGCGTAATAGCAATTCTAAAAAAGGTACTGAATCTCTATATATTATGTATTTTAACCACATATAACTTGTGACTTCCTTATATGGAAGATATACATGAAGTATCTACCCTACATTGTGGTTGTTTTTTTGAGGCACACCGACCTAAAGGAACCAAAGAGTACCAAACACCAGTTTAAAATGGAAGAACAAAAGAAAACAAAACATGGACTGCACAAGGCACACAAACATGACAATGTAAATAAATGGCAATACAAAGACAATGAACTACACAAATTGCAAAACACTGATACAATAGAAAAAAGAGCACAGAAGACATCACAATCGCCATTTAAAAGGAAACACCCATGGCTTCTGGATCGTCTCCAGGTCCATAAACATTTCAAAATTGTAACATGCCCAGTTAAGCATTGTAAAAAAAAAGTACATGCCTGAATACACACATTATGCATATTCAAAACATTTCAGAAATATACAGAACACAGTACCGGTACTTTTACTGACTTTCATAAATTGTCCCCAGTAACAAAATTTGAACGCCTACATTTCACTGTATTTTGTAAATTCCACTCGGCAGTGAAATATGAACTCGCCAATGGGTCATTCCATGTCAAATGATTTCCATGAAACTTTGTGAACTTGCAGGCTTTACAGAGAAACCAATCAGTGAAAATTTTCAACTTCCTACATTACACAATACTTCCATAGTTACAGAACTTTGAAATTTACACTAAAGGCATTTTTTTGTCTACTATAACTATCACCAAGGTCGATAACTGTAGACCTAATTAGTCAACAAAGCTCATATTAGGCCCATTTGAAACCTTATTACACAATCCCCCCCCCCCCATCACTTATTCCAAAAGATAAGTTGGTTTTTTTTTACATGCCCGACAGACATGTAGGGAGGAAAAACACATTTTTTCCCTAAATACCACAGGAGGAAGATTGAGAAGCAGAAACTTAATGAAGGAGAAAGAATGTCATGTGACTGATAAGATGGCATCCTGATGGACACCATAACACTAGTCTTAACAGAAAGGTGCAAAGAGCGTCACACTTTGGCACACCTGGAACACCCACTGCAAATGTGAGGAAATTTTCCCTTAAACCACATTCATGGAGGTCACAAAGAATACAGGGCCACCACGCATGATCATATCCTTTCCCAACATCAAACAAGATGACACCGAATTTTCAGTTGTAATGAGCACATCTCTTTTGAGTCCTTTTTGACACAAAAAATATATTTCAAAGATTTTTAGAAAACCTAAAAATTCAGCAAAAAAAAAAATACCACCCTAAGAAAAACTGCACATAACTTAAAATACATAATGTGAGCAGGGTTATTCATAGTCGATGGAATCTGTTATAAAAATAATCAAAATTTCTACAATCAATAAAACATTCAGAAATAGAAACACCTATTTCACCCACTAGTGGCTGAAAAGTATGTTACAAAAATTAACAAATTGTGCACAGAAAGTTCATAGCGAAAGGAAAATATCAGAGACAAAGGGGTTTTTCAAACTGAAGGAAATCATGATATAACTACTCTCCTTAGTGGAAAAATTTTGTGTTCGTCAAAGAACAAAATGGGTTCAAACTACTCTTCATAATAAAGACTACCAAAAATGTTTTTTCTCTCGGGGTTTTTAAAATCAAATGAACTCTTTCAAAGATAAATATAGGATGACACCCCCTGGTGAAAAAATTTTGAATAAAAGTAGAAAATATGCCGAAGTATTCTTTATAGCAAAAGCTATGCTAAGGAAAAACAATTTTTTTAAATATGTCACTTAGAAGCAGAGATAGTCAGAAAAAAGTTTTGATATTTATGATACGGGAAAACTGCATTATTTAAAGAGGACCACGTTCCCCATCATTTTGCAATGGATCGCAAACAGTAAAAGAAAAAATTTTGATAGGATTTTTAGAACCATGTGTACAGTAGCAAACATAAATGCATACTAGCACCACCTAGGGCCGGAACTGAACTATAAAAAAATCCCACGAGTACATGCAAAGTGTCACGCACACACAGTGAATAGTATCCAGTGTTAAAATATTTTTTTAACTCACACTTTTAGAAGCAGAGTTGAGAAAAACTGATTTCAGGTTTGTATCCCACTACAAGGAAATTGTACATTATTTTAAGCAGAAAATTTTTTTCTAGTTAGTAGTATGATCTAAAAGAATTTTTTAAATCAAGTGTTTAGAGACATGCAAATATTACTGTAAATGGAGATGTGAACTTACGCCCTTTAGTGGCAAACTTGTTCAATAAGAAAAATTTGAAAATATAAACAAAACATTTTGCACTAAATACTCTCTCAGACAAAGAATTTTTCGAATCGGACTATTAAAAGCAGAAACATTGACAAAAATAAGACATACAACTACGACCCCCTGGCAGAAAAATTGTGCATTATTTTATGCAAAAGGTATTTCTCAAAAAGATTTTCGTGGTGAGCGGTACCTGATCATAAAAAAAAATTTCAAAACAAGTTTTCAAAAGTACAGATATTGCTGCAAATGCGTCGCAAATAAAAATATACACTTATGCCCCAAGTGACAAACCCATTCTTTACCAAAAATTAGGAATTATATGTAGAGCATTTCCTGCTAGATGTTCAACATGATGCAAAAAGGAATTTTTCAAATCAAACTTTTAAGAAGCTGGGAAACCAGAGAAATCATAATTTAACTTTTTGCACCTAGTGGAAAAACTGTGCACTACTTGAAAAAGAAACAACCTGAAATAGTTTTTGTTATAAATGGTATAGAAAAGAAGAAAGAATTTTTTCAATTGAATACTTAAAAGCAATGACATGGAATAAAAGGATGATCCTTGCTGGAGGCAAAGATCATTATTCTCACATTTCAAGTTCCCAATGCAAAGGAATTTTTCAGATCGAACCAACAGTTGTAGACATATTGCGTCCACAGATGGATGGACAAAGTGACACCATAAGCACATGTTTTTATTAAAGACACTGAGAAAGCAAATGATAGTGCGAACTTTCAAGTTATTTTCCCCCTTTTTGTATAACGTGTGCGAGTGTTTCGTAAAAATATTTTTGAACCTATCACACTTGAGACAGCTGGTCCACCACGGAATCAACCTGGAGGCCTTGGTCAAGAGGTGAGAAGCCATTCCATGGATTGATTCTTAGTTTCCGGATCGTAAAGATATTCCCACGTTTCATCCCCTTTCACCAGATCAGAAAAAACGTGTCTTCATTGGCTTCAAATGCTTCCAGCAGATCAGAGCAGACTTCCACCCTTCTCTCCTTCAAATTGGGTGTCAGCTGCAGAGGTACCCACTTTGCACACACTTTCCAATACCGTAAGACTCGTCTCTCCGTGCGAATCAATTCATCCACTCGCTGACGATTCGTGTCAGTGGTCACAGACGATGGTCTCCCACTGCACGATTTGTCTTTAATGCTGGTTCCCCTTCTTTAAACTTCATCCATCTGTGCACATTGCTCTTGTCAATGGTGTCATCCAAGTGGCAGAAATGGTGTGGAATGGCGGCAGGTGCTGCAGATTACTTTAACCTTGCAGATTGCTTTCAGGAAGTTTCAAAAGCAACACGGCAACGCCCTTCGCAGATTTTTGGAAATGTGTGCAGACTGTTTTTTTCTCACTTCATTCAATGTTTCTAGCATTCCTTTCAATTTTAAAGCAAAGAAAGGGAAATTTTTGGGTGATTTTAACGGATCACGCTTCCAGATGTGAAGGTACACTGGTGTGCAAAAATTAAGGACGAAGAGGAGAAATTAGCATAACCACAAAACAAGCAGGCAGAACGGACCGGAAAACCACTCAGGAGATAGATTAGGGTCCGGTATGGTAGGGCATGTGCATATATGCAGCATGACGTGGGGGGGGGTCGGAAGGGTATAAAGCACATGGGCGGTGTATGCTCAACAATTCGGTGAAAGCTATTGCACGGTGTAAATCGGTTTGAACGACGTCAAGTTGCTGCCACCGTGTGATATGGCCAACAGGCAATCCAGTAGATATCTGGATTACTTTACCCGAGGGCGCGTCATTGGGAAGTTGGAAGAAGGTCGAAGTGTGACTAGTCTGGCAGAGGAGTTTGGGATCGTTCACAGCATCGTTTCACGAGCTTGGAGAGCATTTCAAACGACAGGAACAGCTGTCCGAGAGTTTAGCAGTGGTCGTCCACGAGCAACCACGGCGGCGGACGACCAGTATATTGTCCTACAGGCGAGAAGAGACAGACGGCAGACAGCAGGAGAAATCGCAAGGCACATGCAACAGACAACTGGACGTCCATTATTGTGCTTTACCGTGGCCAGGAGGCTGCACAAAGGTGGTCTATTTGCACGACGACCAGTACGGTGTGTGCCATTAACGCCTACTCATCGGAGACGGCGGTTTCTGTGGTGCCAGGAACACAAGAACTGGACACATCAGCAATGGGGTCGAGTTCTCTTTACGGATGAAAGCAGATTTAGTCTGACGAGCGATTCTGGGTGTATACACATCTGGAGAGAGCAGGGAACATGCAATCACACCTCTAACATCATCCAAAGGGACCGGTTTGGAGGTGGAGTTCTCGTTTGGGGCGGCATCATGCTTGGTAGCCATACTGACCTCCACATCTTCCAAGGAGGTTCAGTCACTGGTGTCCGCTATTGTACAGAGGTTCTCCTGCCTCAAGTGCGTCTGTTTAGAGGTGCTGTGGGTCCTGAGTTCCTCTTCATGGATGACAACGCTACACCTCATTGTATAGTGGCGGTCGCAGAGCTGTTGGAGAGTGAAGATATTCAACGCATGAATTGGCCCGCAAGGTCCCTAGGACCTAAATCCAATCGAACACGTGTGGGACCTTCTCGGGAGATGCATAGCAGCACGTCACCAGCCGCCAGCAACGATTCCGCAGCTGCGATGGGCGCTACAAGTTGAATGGGCCGCGATGCCTCAACAGCTCAATGGCAACCTTGTCCTTGGCATGGACAGACTTAAATCCTGCAACGCAGTCAGGGGTGATCATATCCTCTACTAAAGGCTGGATTTTTCTTGGCAGCCGCCTGTTACATGGACGTTTCTGTCTTCTGTCCAGTTGTGCTCAAAGCTACCTTTTCAATAAAGTGCCTTTGTATCCTTTGGATTCCTTGTTTGGATGGTTTTGCTCACTTGTTCCATATTCTTACATCTTGGGGATCTTATGGTATGATTTGAGTCGATGTGGAGCACTTCTGCACGACGTTACATTCAAAAAACTGTCTCGTCCTTAATTTTTGCACATCAGTGTATATCAACAGATCATCTAGGCAATTGTTTTATTTTATTTTATTATTTTAATTTTCTTTCTTCCTTGTTTTACTAACATAACTTCGAGTTGACTAGACATTGCTCTCTTTCAATAACGAAGCCAGGAAGAGATACTTTTGCGCACTTTTCACAGCCTCTCCATTTCCACCACGTCTGCTTTGCGCTGCATTCCAGAAGCAGATGGCAGCAAATTTTCTTTTTATCATCAGTATAGCTTCGTTTCAGTAAGATGCGATTTTTTTCTTTTTACAAGAGCAGTATTTTTCAAGTGCTTTCAACCTTCCCTCCTCCATTTTTGCAGCAGTCGGTATTTCAGAGCTTGATGTCCAGTTTTTTGTTTTTCTTTTGCTTCCAGATGGCTTTACCTCAGTTTGATTTATGAAGGTTTTTTTGTTTGTTTTTTTTCAAAAATCATATTTTTAAGCATTTTTTTTATCCATTTTCACAGGCGTATTATGTGGCATTCTGGAAAGCTGATCGCAAATTTTCCTTTTTTGGTGATTAAATTTTCTTTATCAACATTACATGAGATTTATAGATAAAAATAAAAATAGCACAAATAAACTTATCTTAAACATCTAGCCTATTAATAAATCACAATAGTGAAAAGTCTTAATTTTAAAGTACTAAGATTATAATTAAATGTAGCCTAATTATTGAAATTACAAAAATTAAAATGCAAAAAAGAACTTTTTTTAGGCTTTTTGTGAAAAAAGTTGGTAATCACCGTGCTTTTTCTTTTTTTAACCACAGTTTACAGCTGTTTAACTTCTTTAAATTCGTTGTTCTCCAAGTCTTTCAGTGACTAAAAACCCTCTAATATACCTTGAGCCACTTGAATTTGCATAAAATCTCCTTCCTCCAAACACTTTTTCAGCTTTTTTTGTGGCATCTTCTAACAAAACATCTGTTGATTCTCTAGTGGTTTCAAGGTGGTGGTTCTTCTCTTTAAGTGTACACATTCCAAGTGTTGAATTTCTTTCTTAGAACTTCCTTCGTTTTTGAGTATTTGTTGTTCTTTCTTTTGTTTTTCTTCTTCTACCTTCATGCACTCTTCTTTTTCTTTCTGATGATGTTGTTCCTCCAGATATGCTTGGTAATGTTTCTAAGCATTTTGTGCCGATATAAGTTTCTAGAATAAAGTTGGAGGATGAAAATCTTCTCTCAATGTCAGCATTTCCATGCGAGAGGCATAATGCTGATTTCACTAGCTTGGTAACAATGGGATACTTGGGTAATGCATCAGATGTTTAAGAGAAAAAAAGTGATTCCAATACTTTTCGATTTCATTGGCATCTGATTAGTCACTTTCCATTTGAAGACATTTCCACTCATCTAGGAGGCAATCTTCACAAATATCCAAAGAGAGCACTTTGGCAACAATCACAATCTGTCAACAGATTCTCTGTCTTTCTTTCTGATTTGTGTAGACATCCAAGGACTTTTTTAAGCTTTAATGAAGGTGTGATGGTCTTTTTTATAAGGTGTGTACAACCAGCAATATAGTGCAATAGAACATTTTTCTGAAAGATCAGTTTACTTTTTTGGTCAAGCAAAGAAACTTCTTTCTTTACTTCTTCAGACATAGTAATAGAAGACAGTTCTACCAAATTTTTCTGATCAAATAAATTCTTATTTACCCAGTCATATGAGTACAAAGATTTTAAAGCAGGTGAATGTGACTGGCTAGCTTCTGCACTACTGACAGTGCAGAAGCTAGCTATTATTTAAACAAAATATGAACCAACGGATGGTCAACCTGAAAAGTTTTAGTGAATGTCTGAAAAATTTTAGCACATGAAAGAGTAAAATGAAGCTTAGCCAACATCCCAGGTTTCTTTAACAATGCAACAACATTTTTAAGTTTTTCTGAAGATGGTTATTACTTTTTTAGAAGGTACAAATTTCAAAAACTACTGTAAAACAGCAGGCCACTGTTCGATCAGTCTTTTGGCAGCATCAACAAAAGTTAACCATCTAGAAGTAGTATGTTTAATGAATTTATGTGCAGGCAATTTGAGTTCATTCTGGATAGCTTCAAATCTTTCCATCTTGATGGCCAGTCACTAAAATAATGAATGATTATCACCAAAGAGGAAGCATCTTCACCAAAAAATTTTAAGAGCCTTGACAAATGCATTGTAGACAATGTGGATTGGGCAGGTTCCAATGTCCACCAATCCTTTGGACCTTATTTGTCAAGAGTTCTTCATTGAACAGCCTATGGACATTTTTTTTAAAGCTGGGACCATCAGAGCGTATCATTAACAGGTTATTCAGTGGTAAATTAGCACGATCAATTGCTGAGGAAATTTCAAAGCAGTGTTTCTGCATCAGCTTTACCAAGAAAAACTGTTTCCAAATGACGCAAAACAACTTCAGTCCTGGCCTCTGACCAATAAACGAACAATGATCTACAATTCCTTTTTGTTCTCAATATTAGTTGTTTCATCAAATGAAATAGTAAACACTGTCAAGCCTAAATCTTCTAGCATTTGATCACAAAAATAAATGCCTAGTGCATCATTTATAAGGTACTGCATCTTTTTTGGACAGAGAAGTCCGATGGAATTACACCTGGAAACATGGCATCCAAAACTTGCTTACAAGTCACTGGAAGAATTTGCTGAGAAATTGCTGCAAATGTGTTTGAGGGTAAGAATTATTTCAGCAGTGTTGCTTTGTCTTTTGAACTCACTAGCCTTAATTGGGCATTTTAATTAGAACCATTGGTAAAGGAGCTACAAGATTGTTCAATCTTGTGCAGCTGACCTGCACAAAGTAATCTGTTTTGGATTCAAAACTTCCAACAAGATTTTCTTATGTTTGAAGCCACCAGCAGGAGTCATTATACTTGATCGAACCTCAATGCAGCTTTAGTGACGTCATAGCAGGGGTTTGACGTTCCACTCCGATGTATCTTGTTTTCGTTCAGAGCGGACGATGTGTCGCGTTTAACGTGGTGTTCTGCATTTGTTTACATCAAGTAGATTCATTTGCAAAAAACTTAGCGAATCACTTTCTGTGCGATGAAAGTGGATATTGCAATATGAATAAAATGCGCTAATATTTAGCTCACAAATTACTTAGAAAATTGTCGGGAAAAGTGAACGAAATGCTAATGTTCAGATGAAAGTGACAAATTATTTGAGTTTTTCACTTAATACTAACCGACGGGAACTTTGAAATTTTCTGCACAAAATAAATGAAATGTGCTGTTTTATTAACAAATTAGTTAAAAATACTTAAGTTGTGGCATGAAATACGAATATTTAGATGAAATTAATTTATTTTTTAAAGTTTTCGTACGAAGTGAAAGAAAAGTTAATATTTCGACGAGCCTGACAAATTACTTCGGTCTTGTGCAAAGACGAAATGTAATTTTTTTTTTTTTTTTTTTTAAGTTGTGGCAGAAAAGAAAAGCTAATATTTCAATGAACCTAACAATTGTCAAGGTTTCTTTACATTCAGTCAGCAGTTAATGCAGCAAAAAAAAATTTTGCAGGGGGGGTACGATTTTTTTATACAACTAAATGTGTTATGAGTGCATTTTTTAAATGTATGCAACATCTGTGCAAAAATATTCAAATATTACAGAAAATTATTATTATTACCTGTATTCTTATCACCACATAATGGTTGCCCACTTATATTTTGCAATTTATCTATGCAGGAAACAAGTTGGGAAAAGTGATTGGAATCCTGATAAGACCAATTTGTGTGCGAGAAATCTATATTCCAAAGCACTAATAAAACTAATATACATGTCTAAAAGTGGTACATAAATTGAAATCCTGCAACAGTCTTCTGGGTTTCGTTACAGCGTTGGTTTTGTTTTAATGTGATTCTTGGTTTTTTAATCAAAACTCCTTGCTTTTCAGCTTGCTTTAGAGTAATCTGAAATAAGTCACTGAACTCAAATTTGACATTGCCTCGTCACCACAGAAACTTTCGGTACTCTTGTATTGTCTTTTCATTGCAATGGAACATTCTGGTCCTTGGCTCCTTGCCTCTTCCTCGTCTTAATGGAGAAAACACGCTCAGTTGCTGTCATGAGACATAAAAACAATTTCAAATACTAACAAACAAAAATTTCTTTTTAAAATATAGAAAGGTTCCAAATTTTTGGGTGTTTTAACACCCGTCTCCCCTTGGGCACAACACTGAATGGGGTAGATGATGATCCTTCTAAGTACTTTTTCACAGGTCGAGAAACATGTGGTCTTGCGTTGTCATGCTGTAAGATGACTTTGTTGTGTCTATTCTCCCATTCCAGCCGTTTTTGCACGAGAGCTCGTTTTAAACGCATTAATTGGGTTCGATACCAATCACCAGTAATAGTTTCCGACGGTTTCAGCAGTTCATAGTGGATCACACCCTTCTGGTCCCACCAGATACACAGCATTACCTCTGAAAAATGGATATTGCGTTTTGGCGTTGAAGGACCTGGTTCACCTGGCTTCACCCATGCTTTCTGCCGTTTAGGGTTATCGTACCATATCCATTTCTCGTCGGCAGTAATAATACGATGCAAAAAAATCCTTTTTTTTTGCCTTTGAAGCAGCAATTTGCAAATGGTTTTTTGACGTTCAAGGTCTCTTTCCCACAGAGCATGTGGAACCCAATTCCCTTCTTTTTGCACCATTCCCATGGCAGCTAAATGTTGTGAAATGCATGGTTGACTACATTTAATGCTGCTGCTAGTTCTTTTGGGGTCTGGCACGGATCCTCGTCGAGTAAAGCTTCCAATTCGGCATCAGCAATTTTTTGGGGTGGTCCAGAACGTTCTTTATCACAGACATCGAAATCATTCCTTTTGAATAGTCTAAACCAATACTCACATGTTTTTATGAATGGGGAATGTTCACCATAGATTTCTGACATTAAGCGATAGCTGTCGGCAGCACTTTTTTTGACAATAAAGTAATGCACTAACACTTTCTGTAAATGTTGTTGTCGGGACGAAAGTTGCCATTTTCTATCGAGTAAAACAAATTCGTCTTCGCACCTCAATCGAACGTTGTATACTGACAGCTGGCGTCTCGTACTGCGATATCGCAGAGTTGCCACCTTAAAATACATGCAAGAGTAATAAGTACGACATCGAACAGAAATCCCTCAAAACTTTATATACCCAATATTTTAATACTACTTATTTTTTAAGAAGCATTATAAAGGGTTGTTTTTGTTAGGGGAGTAAAGTTATAAAAAAGAAAGCATTTCTATCACAGTGATTACTGCAACACAGTCTTTAACCATAATATATTTTTTTATTGTTCACAAGGTATAGGACTTTGTAAAATGTTTTGAGTCGACAAGTCCATTTCAGCGACTTCATCTCGGCTGTCGCAATTTTCTTGGGAATTCAGTTGCTCAGATTTAATTGGTATGACGAAAAACAGCGGTAACATAAGGTAGGTATTTTGATATCACTAACATCCGAAGTATAGGAACATAAAACAGGGTCAATCGTATTGCCATTAATAACAGTTTTTCAGACATGTTTGAAACTTTGCTGATAGATTAGAAAAGTGAGGTGAAATGCTAGGAGATATTAATCAAGTAGTGCTTTCAAAGCCTTGTTTTTAATTTTTCTTTTAAATGTAGCTAAAGGCTATCTATGTTCCACCTGCAGTCTGTGCATATTATATCCCAGTTTATATTCATAATTTTTTCTGTATTTTTACCAAGAAGAGCCCTATTTTATTTTGGTATGCAAGTTGCTTTGTATTTTTTCAACACTTGTGTATTTGGTATTTTTCATATTTTTTACTATTTTGTGAATTTAAACTTAATTTTAAATTCACAAAATAGTGAAAAATATAATCACTGATGATGTAAGGAAATTCAACTGTGAACTAGTGATGAAAGCAATTGAAAACAATCAAAGCCTAAAGATAGATAGCAAAGGGACATCTCAGTAAGGGAAGAAAACAGATTATGGCACTGAGAAAACCAAATGGTTCTGTAACAAGAAATAGAGGTGAAATTTTGACAAGAGTGAAAGATTTCTACTCTAAATTATATGAAAAGAATGATACATGTACTCCAGACATCATGAAAGGTACCAGTACCAGTGTTCTTCCAGCAGAAGTTGCACATGCAATCAAGAACATGAAGTGGGGAAAAGCTCCAGGAGAAGATGGAATTACTGTAGACATACAAGCAGCAAGTGGAGAAATTGCAACAGTACTCGCCAAAATTTTCACTCTAGATGCCTTAATGAAGAGAAGATTCCTGAGGATTGGAACAATGCTACAATGATCGTGCTACATAAAAAAGGTGACATTGAGGATCTCTGGAATTACAGACCTATCAGCCTCCTATCAGTGGTTTATAAAATATTCACTAAAGTTCTTTCACACCGCTTGAAAGGTAACACTGGACATGGCTCAACCAAGAGAACAAGCTGGATTCAGGAGTGGCTATAGCACAATAGATCATATCCACGTACTGAGATAACTAATTGAAAGAGCGAGGGAATATGAACTTCCGTTATGCATGGCTTTTATCAATTAGGAAAAGGCCTTTGATTCTGTGAAACCATCAGCAGTTACAATGGCTTTGAAATCCTGCGGTATTGAAGATGCATACATTATTATTAATAACATCTATGAACATGCAAGTGCAAAGATTTGGCTGTTTGAAAATACAACACACATAAAAATTGGAAAGGGAGTGAGACAAGGTGACACCATATCTCACAAGCTCTTTAATGCCACATTGGAAAATGGCTTTCAATCACTGAACTGCGAAAACAAAGAGATGAAGATTAATGGAGATTATCTAACTCACCTTCGTTTTGCTGATGACGTAGTCATTTTTGCAACTACCCCATCAGAGCTACAGAGTAAGATCCAGGAACTTGCTGACAAGAGTAAAGAAGTGGGATTAAAAATGAACTTTCAGAAGACAAAAGTGATGTTCAATACTTTTACAAGAAATGAAGATTTATCGATTGATGGAGCAAAGCTGGAGATAACATACGTAAGTTTATCTTGGACAGCAGATATCAAGTGAGGGTCACATTGATGAAGAAATTAATCGGGGTGCAAAACTTGCTTGGAGAGCTTTTGGAAGAAACAGCATAATTTTAAAAAGCAATATGCTATTATGTCTTAAAAGAAGTGTTTGATCAATGCATCCTTCCAGTGCTTACGTATGGTGCAGACACGTGGACCTGCCGCCTCGGTGGCGCAGTGGTCTAAGGCGATGGCCTCTGATCATTCGTCCAAAAGGGGTTTGGGTTCGAATCCAGGTGAGGCATAGATGTTGTGTTTGTCTTACGGCACTGGCTCTTTCCCTTCCCTGGAACCAGTGACCCTAAATTAGGGACGGGCGACTGCTTATGGCCCATTGAGTTGCTCACAGTGGTCGTTAAACCTCCAATAAAAAAAATAAAAAAAAAAAGATGTGGACCTTAATTAAAAGAGACATACAAAGGCTGCAGACAACTCAAAAAAGCATGGAGAGGTGCATGCTTGGTGTAACCAGGAGAGATAAGAAGAGGAACTCGTGGATTCGAAAAATGACAAGAGTGGAAGACATCATGATAAGAGTTAAATCCCTGAAATGGCAATGGGCTGGACATACTGCCAGAAGGACAGACCATCGATGGACGGCCGAAATTTTAGATTGGATTCCAATGGACAGGAAAAGACCCAGAAGAATACCACATGGGAAATGGGTGGATGAAATTCGAAAATATGCAGGAGTAACATGGAGGGGACTGGCACAAGACAGACCATTGTGGAAGAAACTTGGGGAGACCTCCATCCAGCAGTGGATTGATAATGGTTGATGATATATATAAGAATCAAGCAAGAAGAAATAAAATGGGATGTAAACACTGCAAAACAAGTTGCTAGTAAAGTGAAAAGCCAAAATGTGCACAAGCTGCAGTTAAAAACAATTTACTAAAAGTGAAAATTTCACAAAAAATATTTAAAAAAAAAGCTAAACCACTGATAAAACCTATTGAAGGAGCAATGTCTTCATGGCATTCAACTTTTTCTATCTGTGTTATTTATTTGACAGCCAGAAAGACACAGATAGGTACACATATACATATGGGTGCTAACGCATGAACAGCGGTGTTAAATAGGGAGGGGGATTTCTTCTTGACACACAGCTGCTCATACTGTGACTATTTTATGATGTCTAAAACATCACTTAACAAGCATGTATTCCACTGGCAGCCCTTTGTAACATGTTGCCTATATGGGACAAGTTGCTCCAGACACTCGCCAATAAGGTATTACTCGTGTCAAGATGTTCTTCGACACAGAGGTGGCGATACTGGATACTGAAACCCAGAGGTATGGACATTCTCTGAATGTACAATTTTGTCTATATTGCAGTACTACTTTGTTGTGTGCAGAAATTGCACATTAAATTGTTTTTGTAAACACACTCTTTATCATTTGTGTTACATAGCCTCACTGATGTTATTTCAATGTATGTTATTTGAGTCAGATACATACATTCACTTCATGCAATATCCCTAACTTTATGTGACCAGTGTATATCATACATAGATTGCTGGGGGGGGGTCAGACCCCAATGTTATCTCTATAGTACAAGGAAGGCACAATAAAATTGATAGTTTGTATGGCTTTTCCACAGAGTGTACATATATGAACTAGCCTTTAATCTGTTGCCCTCAACATATTGATAATAGAAGAAATCCATAATTTAGAGAAAGGCTAATTAAGAAGCACTGGCTGAATCTTAAAAGTATTAATCAGACAGTGAATAGAAATATTGGTTTATGACTAATAAAATTGCTTAGAAAGGAAAAGTTTCATCATTCAGAGAAATTTGAAGGTACAGATTCAACTAGCAAATACAAAAACTGGTCTCTTACTCTTGCCATTTGGAAACTAACAGCAACAAAATTCAAAGTGAGTTGGTTGAATTCAAAACCTGTAGCACCAAAAGTAAACTTTGGGCCATGTCATAGCCAAAAATGGCACTTCTTTTTTTTTTTTTCCTGCAATAGTAAGTGCTAGTATTAAATAAAAATCTTGGTGCTCTAGAACATTAACGAACAGTGATCTGGATGAAAAATAGCATAAAATTAAAAAAAAACACTGTCAGCGAAATAGTTACAGAAGTATGTTTATTGAGTGAAAAGATGAAATAATTGAGACCAAGAGAAGGAGGAGGCAGAATGCTCTACGTCTCCTGAAAAACATCAGAAGATCTAAGGAGATTTAAGTATCTCTAAAAGGTGAAAGAGATCACACATTACATTTTTCATCAAAAAAAAAACCTCCTGGAGGGGAGTAGGGAGGTGAAAAGCCTGATGTAAATAATGCAGAAGGTATCCTAACTTTATAATCTCAGAACCACCCCTCTGCAGTGCCTGATGATGGACCCATAGTGGGTCTGAAAGATCTTGCATGTACAAGGAGTGTTCAAATGAAAAGGTATGAAACGACACTGTGGGTATAAATGAAGACTTTATTCAAAGTATACACCATAGGCCGTAGCACAACGACCCCATTGATTAACGAACCGAAGGATTCCTTGTTCCCAGAATTCCTATGGCCGTGACGAGACCCAGTCCTGCACAGTGTCCTTGAGTTCGTCGTCCGAGTGGAAGCGCTTCCCTTTCAGATGTTTTTTCAGGGGAACAAACACATGGAAATCGCATCACCTGTGACGATCCGCTCCCGGAAAGCGGGGTCTTCATGATACCGAAACAGATGTTGAAGTACTAGCCCCATACGCAGTTCCTTTAGCTGGTCGGTGAGCTGCTTCGGAACCCACTGCGCGCACACCTTCCGATAACGCAACCTGTCGTGAACAATTGTCCACACTGTTCCAACACTGACATCCACCTCCACCATTCGCAATGTGACACGCCGATCACCTCTCACTAGGTCGTCCACCTTGTCGATGAGATCGGCCGTGATGACTGCGTTTGCCTGGCCCGGTCTTGGGTCATCAACCAAACTCTCACGGCCTGCACGAAAACGGGCACTCCATTTTCTCACTGACTTGTCGGACACGCAGTCTTCCCCATATACGGTCACTATCCGGCGATGAATAGCGGCCGGTTTAACACCTTCCGCTGTCAGAAATCGGATAACGCCTCGCTGCTCCCGAATCGTAGAATTTTGCAATGTGAACGCCATCCTGTCCTCACACACACTGCCGCGTCAATTGGACGGCGCTCTTTATAAGAGCCTCTGCTCTCTCCTGCGCATGCGGGCGCCCGCACATGCTCCGATCCACGCCGGCGACTCCAATCGCATCCCTAGATGTGTCGCTACGTTCTCCCATAGCGGCATAGACAAATATGTTAACGGTTACGTTCTTATGACGTTTCGTACCTTTTCATTTGAACACCCTTATATATATGGTTTTACGTTGTAATTAAAAGTTCATCTTTTAATCTGCAACTATCTCCATTGTTTGGTGCCGTGTCTAGACAGCATTCAGTTATTTTTGGTGTATTTTGGTGTTTTTGGTAAATGCAGAAGGTAAATAATGCACACCTGCCAACCTGAGAAAATTCAAATGTGTAAAATTGCACGTGAATGACATTTCTAATGATTTAAGCTATGCGCGAACAACATTTATAATGATTTTTTTAATTATGTGCAAACAACATTTATAATGAATTTAGTACAAATAAAAATAAATGCAAATATTTATGCATTTTATAATTTTTAAATGTTCATAATATAAACAAATTATATCACATTTTGATACCAGACTCAACGTTTTCCGCCGTCCGTAGTGGACCAACGATTTTCATAGCATACTAGACGTTTTACATTGCCCGTAGCGGACCGACGATTATCATAACATACTCTATGTTTTCCATTGTCTGTTGAGGACCGACTATTTCCATAGTAACTACGTAAAATCAGCAGTAGTTGGAGTCTGAATCTTTCTTCTGACTGCATAATATTTATTCAGCGTCAAGCATAACAGTGCGCACGGAGAATTTACTGTGCCGAAGTCCCGACGATGAAGACAGGGCACAGGTGTTCTGGCGCACAACGGCGCAAAATTCCAATCTCTGTTATATATTTTATTTATAGGGATATTTTTAACAAAAAATACAGAAAATTTTAAAAATCCGGAAGAAAAGTTCTTCCGGCCGGAAAACCGGCAGACCACATAAAAAACGGAAAACTTGCGCAAATTCCGGAAGAGTTGGCAGGTATGATTTAACTGAAACATTAACAAATATTTCTCAAGATTTAAAAAAAAAATAATTAATATACGGAAATGAGTTTTAAAAAATAGCGATCTATGCGTAAAATCGTAAAGAACAGTTAAAATGCGTAAAAGTTGGCAGGTATGAATAATGTAATTGCTTAATGAAGAAATAGAAATGATCCTAAAGCTTAACAAATGGTGAATGGGGTGATAAATACCATATAGAAAAGACTACGAAGATAAAAACTCCAACACTCAAATATAAACTGATACAAAAACAGTAAAACACTTCACAAAAACAAACAACCCAATGGCCAGGATTCGTCGGTCGGTTGAGGATAGGTATGGAATATCAAACACTTTTCCAAAGTTATAGCTGCTTACTCTTAAATAAGTATCAAATAAACTGGCATGAAAGTGGTCATGGCAGAAAAAGACAACTTTTCCGGCATAAGAATATGCAGAAATAATTAACCTTTCAGCATTTATTAACTTCTCTAAATACCATACATGCATATACAGTATAACAGCCATAAAATTGTCTAACATTTCTTTTGGAAGACTCAGTCCTAATGATTTTAATATACTAACTATTCAACAATTGCATATCTATAGTATAGGTAAACTAATGTTTTTGAGAATAAAAAATGGTTACTACCAAGATTTAATTTCAATAAGTACTCGTGATCATGATTATTCCACGAGACAAAAAACAATACTAATCCCCATGTTTCCACTAACAGAACGATTTAGATCATTTGTCAATTATACTGGTCCGGCATTATGGAATACATTTCCTACTGATATTGTATCACTTAATAATATTCATATATTTAAACGAAAACTCAGGTATTTCTTACTGACTAAAAGCTCATAATGTATTATTACCTTTATTAATTTATAGTGCCACCCTGCTGTGTTTGATATTGTGTGGACTTTACTTGTTTATGGGAGTTCTTTTTAATTTTTTTTTATTTTAATGAAAATTTTGATGCTTTGGGAGAAGAGGGCACACGTCAGGCCTATCAGGCCTTTTCCCCTCCTCATTACATTGTTACAAAAATATAATGTGTGCTATATATTTATGATTACGTAATACCATGTCTGTAACAACAAAATGCAATGAATGAAATGAAATAAGAATTTTATTTTAGTTAATGTGCTTACATTAAACCAATAATGTGTATCCCATATTTCTACTGATTTGTTTTCCTTTTCAGATTTGAGTAATTAGATATTTTACCGACACAAAGATTTACATGATGCAGGCACAAGTTCTCGAAGTCTGATACCTATAAGACAACATGAGCTATTTTTTTATAAATGCAAATAGTAACTATGTAATTTACTGTTATAAACTGGCCTGTGACCTTTGGAACACTGATGACATCACAAACAACTTCAAAATAAGAAGACAGTTCGAAATTACTTTCAGGTCAGACCCCACACACACACACACACAGACACGTTAAAGAAATTAAAACCCATTGCAAGACTTGCCATAATGTATAGCATCACCCAATCAAAAAAATTGTCAATTATGTTTTAAATTTTTTATGCTGTTTAGGTTTTACAAGGAGTTCTAATTTCCTTTTATGTTGCAGCCTTCTATTGTTTTCAATATTCTGAACTATTTCATTTGATTTCTTTTTCCCACACAAACTTTTTGATGAGATGCTCAGTTCTTTCCTCTTGTTCTCCAGTTTCTCGTTATCTTCTAGCAACTCCGCTTTATATGTTGTATGGGAGGCCCTCGTGTTTTAGCATAAATCTCTGTTTATAGAATCATGCAAATAATCTTTTTTGCCAAAATATTCTATTGCTGACTTAGCAGCTTATATTTTACAGTTTGAATTGCAGAAAAAAATTCCTATTTTCATCTTGCCTGACTCTTTATCAAGTATATCAGCCATCATATTGAAGGAGCTTTCTACTTGAGGCTCATGAAAGCAACTCAGAAGTGCTTTAACCATTTTAGATAAATTTAAGAATTTCTTCAATGCAAATACTTGACTCCATCTTAGATCTTAACCATAAGTTATTAGACGACAGCTAAATAAAAGAAATGCTTTCGTATGTTCAAAATCAATGCGTGAATTTTGCAGCTCGGGATACATAATAAATTTTTGCGTGTTTTTCTCCATAACAGCACACACCCAATAACAGCCCTTCAAAAATTGAGCATTTTTGAACTTCCGCACATCTGAAAATTGAATTTTATGGACTGCATGCATCACGGGTTTAAAACAAAATTTGCTGTAAAACTACCATAGAGGGACTTTGATTGCCATCCTTACTTACATGAAAAATAATTTAGTGAGAAAAAATTTCCCAAAATACAAAAAAATTCAATTTTTTTTTATGATGAAAATTATTTTTTCCCTTATTAATAATGGCATCAGGGTTATTTAAACTAAGCCAAGTTAAAATTCAATTGCTACAAAATAAAAAAAATAATTGAATAGATTAAATAGTTTGGAAGCAGCACTAATTTCAAAATACAGCATTTTTCCCATTTTTCAAAGATAGCTAGTTTTCAACCAAGCTTCAAGAGAATTTTTTTTTTTTTTTGAGGAAAATTCTTTCATGATATTTTATGTCTTCAGTAGTTGTTACTACTGTAATTTTTTGAAAATCTAATATGGTCACCTGACATGCCTTGGCAGAGCTGAGATAGAATCACTCATTTGAGAACTTTTCTTTAAAACCACAAATTCAAATAACTTTTTTTTTTTCCAGAATATAACCAGGCATTTTTTTTTTAATATCTGTAGAAGAAATGAAAAAGAAAAAAGAAACAATATACTGTTTGTGCTTCTACCCATGAACTACTATAACATTTTAGCATTTGCAAGCTGTGCAATTCTAAGTTCACAAACAAAAAGAAAATACCTGGTTATTAAAAAATGTCTCCACATATTTCACTTTCCCCAGTCATTGTTGACGGACTTTTACTTTAATTTTCCAAGTTTTCTTTTCCCCAATAAATATATTTTGGACATATATCAATTACTGCAAACCTTTCCCTCTCCGTTAGTATCCTTATCACACTATCATTACTACAGCTAGCTACATTACTACATGATTAAACATTTTGTAAGAAATTACTCAAATGGCATAACTGTTCACGGTGAAGAATTATCTGAATGCCTTTATTACATAGCTGTCAATGCAATATGTGGGTCATTCCATATCAAATCAACCAGGCACACAACCCGATCATTTTTTATTTTTACGAAACTTCATATATATTTGTTACTATTCATCGATATAAACAAACACGATTTTTTTCAGAATTTTTACTACCCCCCTAGTGGTACAAAACGCTGGTTTCTAATCATTTTTCTGCGACGGGTTTGAAACCAGGATGAGGCATGGATGGTGTGGTGTGTGTGTCTTATGATATTGGGTCTCTCCCTTCCCTGGAACCAGTGACCCCGAATTAGGTATGGGCGACTGCTTATAGCCCAGAGTTGTTCATGGTGGTCATTAAACGTCCAAACAAAAAAAGGAAACTATTTCAAGGATGCTTTGTAACCTGCAAAGTTGCTGGTTTTTTAATGTTATCTGAGTACATTCAGAAATAGACTGCACAGTTTCTTGCCTTTTGCTACTGTTAAACACTTAAAGACCTTCCACTAAGTCAAAAAAAATTTCATTCTGCTGATGCAAGCACAGCAACATTAAGGAGTTTCAAGTTATGAATATGATTAACGGCATACAAAATTTGCGTTATTACCAGTAAATTAAAGTGTGTAATTCTGTGAATCCCAACGCTCAGGTCCTAGGTGTAGTTGCACCATCTGTGGCACCACAGGAACCAGGGCGCCAAGTTGAAACCCTTGACTGGCACACAAACTAATTTAAACAATGACACTCGACTCACCATTGCGCCTAACACGCATGAAGTGAAGTCCTCTAATACCAGCATTAACTGAGAAATTCAATTGATGTATAACTTGCGCAAAGTACGGTAGTTCAATGGTACTGTAGTAACGTACCAACACAAGACCGTAAGCACAAAGAAAAAATCATATGGTATAAAAAATATAAACTTGCGTTATCTAATGTACGCAGCAAATAATTTGCAAATCAGTGTCATTAATTTTCTCTCAACGCACTTACCCACGGAAATAAGCAACTGCTCAGGACTCCCACTTTCAACAGCGGCCATCATTGTTAAACACTGTACTCGTGCTGCCAAGTTTCGCTTTAAAATAGATACAACCACAGTCGAGGGGAACAATCGTCTCGGGGTAACCTGGTTCCCAAATGCTGGTTCCCGAGGAACAAACGGAAGTCACGTGACCCAATCCCAGGGCCACGGGTTATATCAACTCTCGGCACCAAAGACCTTTAAGCATGGAGGTAGGAATAAGAGAGGAGGCCCTTTGCTTTAACCGCAGATTTCTGAAGCCGACCTGTTAACTGCTTGGTTACCCTCTTGGTCGTGTCTGCCATAGGAAAGCATTGAAAATTTGTGATTTTTTAGAAGATCATATTTTTTGTTAAACTGGTTTGTCAGCGTAGATTTTTTTCTGTGTTTGAAAACATACTTTAGCTTGTTCATATTTAGTTTCCATGGGGTCCTGCGTGGCATTCAGCTGTGCAAATAAATTTAAAAAGAAAATACCAGGTATGTCATTCCACTGGCTAGTATCACTTTATTTTCCGTTTACTAGGTTTAATTAAGTTCTTTGGGATTCAATCGTCGAATGCAATTTACTGTAAATGACAACTGTATATTTTGCTATAATTTGCTTGCGTTTAGCATATTACGTAATGTTCTAAATTTGTAGCAAAATTAAAGAAGTCGCTAGGTTTACGTAGGTTATAAAGATCTGTTTGCGAAAGTTGTAGCAAATTTTTCTGGAATAGTATAGGATATGTAATCGTAGGGGTATTCATAACTGAACCACGTTTAAAAGGATGTTCAATATTACTACATTATTAAGATAATCGTCTTTGAATTTTTAATAACTCACCTATAATTATGACAGTGTTCATATCCAAAAACTTTGCACTATAAACAACAACGATAGGGGTTAGGAATTAGCTACATTTATCAAAAGTTCATCTATTTCTTTTTTCCTGTTTTAAGGCTTGACCATACCAAATTGAATATTGGACCATTGCTAGTAAATACTCATTTTAAACTAATAGATAAGGTGTTTTGATAGTGTGCTACAAGATCGGTTAATAGAACTAGAGCTCCTTTATTTAAAACTGTACTTCACAGTACAAATACAGATTCTCTGGATTAACATAGGACATTAAAAAAGTAATTTTTGCATGTGAGACACTGCACTAACCATTTCTTGGAATTATATGACAATGCAAAACATCGCTGTTAATATCACCTGATTCACAACAAAACCACTTTGTATGTGAAACATAAAATGATGATGATACTAAACACAGTAGATGAGAAAAGTGAAAGTTGAAACACAAAGGGTGCACAGATATTTAAAAGATTAAACAAAAAAAAAAGAGCAGAAGTAAGAGACAAATCAACAAGGAAACATTTGAAAGTGACTCAACATATGAGTACCTTACAGTGAAGATTTGCACTTCTGGCTCCTCTCAAGCTATGACCCTGTAAACATATGTATGCACATTTTGATTTTTGAAGAAATATTCTCATAATACATGGAAATACATTATAATTATTAATACAGCAATCATACATCTCTAAGTTGCCTGGTCATTAATATTATTAATAACATCTATGAAAATGCAAGTGCAAAGATTCGGCTGTTTGAAAATACAACACACATAAAAATTGGAAAAGGAGTGAGACAAGGGGACACCATATCTCCCAAGCTCTTTAATGCCACACTGGAAAATGTCTTTCAATCACTGAACTGGGAAAACAAAGGGATAAAGATTAATGGAGATTATCTAACCCACCTTCGTTTTGCTGATGACATAGTCATTTATGCAACTACCCCATCAGAGCTGCAGAGTATGATCCAGGAACTTGCTGACAAGAGTAAAGAAGTGGGATTAAAAATGAACTTTCAGAAGACAAAAGTGATGTTCAATGCTTTTACAAGAAATGAAGATTTATCGATTGATGGAGAAAAGCTGGAGATAACAGACACGTACGTTTATCTTGGACAGCAGATATCAAGTGAGGGTCACATTGATGAAGAAATTAATCGGCGTACAAAACTTGCCTGGAGAGCTTTTGGAAGGAACAGCATAATTTTCAAGAGCAATATGCCATTATGTCTTAAAAGAAAAGTGTTTGATCAATGCATCCTTCCAGTGCTTACGTATGGTGCAGAGACGTGTACCTTAACTAAAAGAGACTTACAAAGGCTGCAGACAACTCAAAAAAGCATGGAGAGGTGCATGCTTGGTGTAACCAGGAGAGATAAGAAGAGGAACTCGTGGATCCGAAAAATGACAAGAGTGGAAGACATCATGATCAGAGTCAAATCCCTGAAATGGCAATGGGTTGGACATACTGCCAGAAGGACAGACCATCGATGGACAGCCGAAATTTTAGATTGGATTCCAAGGGACAGGAAAAGACCCAGAAGAAGACCACATGGTAGATGGGTGGATGAAATTCGAAAGTGTGCGGGAGTGACATGGAGGAGACTGGCACAAGACAGACCGTTGTGGAGGAAGCTTGGGGAGACCTTCGTCCAGCAGTGGTTTGATAATAGTTGACAATGATGATGATGATGATATATATATATATATATATATACACGCTTTTTTCAGTTGTCTGCAGCCTTTGTATGTCTCTTTTAGTTAAAGAAGAATCAGGAAAGATAAGAAGAGGAACACATTTATCATGATAATGACAATATATATATATATATATATCATCAATCTACTGCTGGATGAAGGTCTACCCAAATTTCTTCCATAATTGTCTGTCTCCTCCATGTCACTCCAGCATACTTTCGAATTTCATCCTTCCATCTCCCATGGAGTCTTCTTCTGGGTCTTTTCCTGTCCCTCGGAATCCAGTCTAAAATTTCGGTTGTCCATCGGTGGTCCGTTCTTCTGGCAACATGTCTAGCCCATTGCCATTTCAGTAATTTCACTCTGGTCATGATGTCGTCCACTCCTGTCATTTTCCTTATTCACAAGTTCCTCTTCTTATCTTTCCTGGTTACACCAAGCATGCATCTCTCCATGCTCTCTGAGTTGTCTGCAGACTTTGTATGTCTTTTCTAGTTAAGGTCCATGTCTCTGTTCCATATGTAAGCACTGGCAGGTTGCATTGATTAAACACTTTACTTTTTGAGACATAATGACATACTGCTCTTAAAAACTGTACTGTTTCTTCCAAAAGCTCTCTATCCAAGTTTTATACGCCGATTAATTTCTTCATCAATGTGACCCTCACTCGATATCTGCTGCCCAAGATAAATGTAGGAATCGCTTATCACAAGCTTTTCTCCATCAATCGATAAATCTTCGTTTCTTGTAAAAGCATTGTACATCACTTTTGTCTTCTAAAAGTTCATTTTTAATCCCACTTCTTTATTCTTGTCAACAAGTTCTTGGATCATACTCTGGAGCTCTGAAGGCGTAGTTGCGAAGATGACTACGTCATCAGGAAAACGAAGGGGAGTTAAGTAATCTCCATCCCTTTGTTTTCCCAGTTCAATGATTGAAATACATTTTGCAATGTGGCGTTAAAGAGCTTGGGAGATATGGTGTCACCTTGTCTCACTCCCTTTCCAATTCTTATTTGTGCTGTATCCTCAAATATCCGAATCTTTGCACTTCCATTTTCATAGATGTTGTTAATAATGTTAATGTATGCATCTTCAATACCGCAGGATTTCAAAGCCATTGTTACTGCTGACAGTTTCACAGAATCGAAGGCCTTTTCATAGTCAATAAAAGTCATGTATAATGGGAGTTCATATTCTCTTGTTCTTTCAATTAGTTGTCTCAGTACATGGATATGATCTATAGTGCTGTAGCCACTCCTGAATCCAGCTTGTTCTCTTGGTTGGGCCATGTCTAGTGTTATCTTCAAGCGATGTGAAAGAACCTTAGTGAAGATTTTATAAACCACTGAAAGGAGGCTGATGGGACTGTAGTTCCTGAGATCCTCAACGTCACCTTTTTATGGAGCAAGATCATTGTAGCATTGTTCCAATTGTCAGGAATCTTCCCTTCATTAAGACATCTGGTGAACATTTGGGCGAGCGTAGTTTCAATTTCTCCACTTGCTTCTTGTATGATGTCTACAGTAATTCCATCTTCTCCTGGAGCTTTTCCCCGCTTCATGTTCTTGATTGCATGCGTAACTTCTGCTGGAAGGACTGGAAGAACTCTGGTACACCTTTCATGAACTCTGGTACACCTTTCATTTCCAGACACCTTTCATGATGTCTGGAATAGATGTATCATCCCTTTCATATAGTTTTGAATAGAAATCTTTCTCCCTTTTCAAAATTTCGCTTCTATTTCTTGTTACAGGACCATCTTCTTTTCTCAGAGCCATAATCTGTTTTCTTTCCCTTACTGAGATGTCCTTTTGATCTCTTCAGGCTCTGGTTGTTTTCAATTGCTTTCCTCACTAGTTCACAATTGAATTTCCTTGTCTTCAGTGATACCTTTTCGCACTGTCTTGCATAGCTTTATATATTCCACGTTGGAAGTTACGTCTTTATTTGTTCTCATCTCCTATCTCTTTTGCATCAACATTTTGGTTTTTCCTGATAATTTGTTCACATGCAATTTGTTCTTAGACCCAGCTAATTTTGTTGCTGTTTCCATAAGAGCTTTGGTTACTTTTCTGTTAACTTCAGAAATATCCACTTCTTTCGATGTTAGGCCTTCTAAAGCAGAGAATCTGTTCTTCAGTTCCAACTTGAAGGTATTATGGTGTTTTTTAAGGTTGGTTATGTGAATACATTTTGTTTGTCTTATGAGCTTGCCACATTCAAGTTTAGTGTTGAGGTGCATCTTACATCTCACCAATCTATGGTCACTACCTGTGTTGAACTTGTTTAGCACACTGCAGTCTTCGATGACGAATTTTTTGTTACACATAATAAAATCAATTTCACTTGTCATCCCATTCGGATGCCTCCATGTCCATTTCCTGTGTGACTTTTTCTTGAAAAAGGAGTTCATGATGAAAAACCTTTCTGCTGCTGCAAATTCTACGAGAGTATTTCCACGTTGATTTCTGTTCCCGTAACTGAATTTACCAACCGAAGTTTCGTTCTGTTGCTGTTGCCCTACTTTTGCATTGAAATCACCCATAATGATTTTCAAGTGCTGTGTTTGCCTTTGTTATTTAGATTCCGAATTTCTTCTTCAGGATGACTTGCGGTGGGTGCATAAGCTTGAATAATCTGGGCCTGGAATCTTCTCGAGAGTTGGACGAGTCGTGCAGCTCTGTCAGAGGAACTTTCGACTTCTACAACTTTATCCTTCAGTTTCTTGTTTATTATAAACCCAACACCACTAGTTCTGCCAGTATCTGTCCCACGGCAGTAGAAGAGATGTGCACTTTTAAGTTCAATGAGATCTTTTCCTTTTCTCCTTACCTCACTTAGCCCGACGATGTACCACTTGATCCTTTGTAGTTCCTCTTCCAATTCAAGAAGCCTTGAATCAGAAGATAGGGAGCGTCCGTTCATAGTAGCCAAGGTCAGCATCAAATGGCAGCCTAGTCCGGTTCTCCGGTGATTCTTAGCACCCTCTGCCTTCATGTCGCACTGGCCGCTGCCCTGGCCAGGTACATTCCAGCTGCCGGAGACTGAGGGCCAAGTTTGAAATTGTGTAAGCATGTTTGAGGGGTTTTGGCCATAACTCACCACGCTGACCAAGCAGGTTGGTGAGTGTGGGATAGCATTTCCTCTAATCCCGCTGGAATAGTTATACCGCTACTGGCGGTCGTCAGAACCCCTTTAGTGGGAACAGGATGCACCACGAGAAGGTGGGGTTGACATTTGTCAAGGAGAGGCGATATGTTGCGCATCACCTGACCTTTTTTTTTTTTGATTGGAGGTTTAACGACCACCGTGAGCAACTCAATGGGCTATAAGCAGTCGCCCGTCCCTAATTTAGGGTCACTGGTCCCAGGGAAGGGAGAGAACCAGTGCCGTAAGACAAACACAACATCCATGCCTCACTGGGATTCGAACCCGGACCCCTTTTGGACGAATGATCAGAGGCCATCGCTTAGACCACTGCGCCACCGGGGCGGCCACCTGACCTTGCATCCCTATATATACATATTTATGCCCTAAACTCGACATACCTGATGGACCGGTCTTTGGAGCGCCAGCGCCAGACCACCGCTTTTGTTCAGGGCTGCACCACTGCATACAGCTTCATTTTTTTAATTGGAGGTTCAACGACAACCGCGAGCAACTCAATGTGCTATAAGCAGTCGCTCGTCTTTAATTTAGGGTCACTGGTTTCAGGGAAGGGAGAGAGCCAGCGCCGTAAGACAAACACAGCATCCACGCCTCACCGGGATTTGAACCCGGACCCCTTTCGGTCGAATAATCAGAGGCAGTCGCTTAGGCCACAGCTTCATTAATCATGCTGAAAGAGCTTTCAGCCTGAGGACTAAGAATGCATGATATCAAAGCTTTTACTATAATATTTTAGGTAAATGGTGTAACTTAGAGAGGTTACATACTTTTGAACATGTATCAGTTCTTATAAATTTAACAACTTCGCGACTTCCGTTTTTGGAAAATTTCCCCTCCCTTATCAAGCTGAAATGTAAACATTTATTCGGGTGAAGGGAGAAAATAACATTTAACACAGAATCTTGTGGATATTGCGCTGTAAGAAAATACTATTACGGAGGAAATCTTAGCTGTGTTTCACTTCCGTTTTTGGAAATTTTCCCATTTTCAAGCTGAAATACTAATATAGTCGAACCCACATATAACGAGGTCGCATAATACGAAGTTCTGCATAAGTGAAAGTTTGTATAGATCCCATGAACTTCATAACATTCTCCATTGTTATTTTACCCCATATTACGAACAATAATTTTTGTAGAAATCGCATATATCGAGTTCATCACGGTTATCAGCAAGTAAATTAAATGACATTCACCTACTTTTTTTACCATCGGAAAACAATTATCTGATGCTGACATCCCGTAGTTCCCCTTACAGATAGGTCAGTTTGCATGAAGAAAATGTTTCAGTTGACTTTTTACTACCCCCCCCCATATGCTTGCCAAACACATCTGCTGCAATTCATCCCCTCCCTAACCACATTTCAATCCATAATCTCTGCTCAGAAAACCTTAAGTTTATTTTGCATATAGAAACATTTAAACCACCGCATCAGAGGAAGCTGAATAATGTGAAACAGCGATCATAACTAGGGCAGTAATTTTATCGCGGTAAAAAAAGGCAAAATTCGCGGGGTAGATTAGGAAATTTCGCGGCCGATGACATACACTAACATTTCCAAAAAAAAAAAAAAGTCTACTAAGTTTTGAAGCAGTAATACAAATTAGTAGTACGTAACTAAATAAGCATTATAACTTCATAAATTTTTAAAATTGATACTTTTATAAACCATTCAAATTCTGGCAATGTTATCAACGCCGTTACACGAGATCAGTATTTCCTTTTAAGTGGACGGCATTTTGATACATTGTATTGTACATAGACATATTTTCTTCTTTAATGCTGTTTCTGTAACAAGCTTTTTAAATTTAGAAAAGGATCGTTCAGCTTAGACACTTTTTGTGGGTACTGACAGACAACGAATGGCGACCTTATGTAGCTTAAGAAAACGACCTTTTTTCGTATTCCAGAAGTCTAGCAAACCTTCGCTGACACGAAATTCTTTTACACTAGCTTTATATGAACGAAATTCTCATTTTAGTTAGTACTCATCTTCGAACATAGGAATGTGGCTGAAAACAAACAAATCATCTTCGTTGTCTAAAACGTCCTATGACTTAAATTGATTCGGATGAAACTCCCTAAATGCTTTGAATAAAATTGCGGCTGGCTGACAAAGTCGAAGCTTTTTATCTTTTTTTTTTTTTTTTTTTGATTGGAGGTTTAACGACCACCGTGAGCAACTCAATGGGCTATAAGCAGTCGCCCGTCCCTAATTTAGGGTCACTGGTTCCAGGGAAGGGAGAGAGCCAGTGCCGTAAGACAAACACAACATCCATGCCTGACCGGGATTCGAACCCGGACCCTTACGGACGAATGATCAGAGGCCAACGCCTTAGACCACTGCGCCACCGAGGCGGCGCTTTTTATCTTCAAAAAAAAATGCTTAATTTTTTCATAAGTGGACAGAGCTCTTTTTGCAGCGACGTGATCGCAGTCTTGAATCTTGCTAAGAAGACTATTGGCGATGGCCGACATTTCATTATATATTTTGTGCGCAAAAATTCGCTGTTTTTCAAATAAAATTAGCTGTCCGGAAATATACGGCGCATGAAGCGCAACCTGTTTCAGAATTTCTTTTAAATCCCTATCTTGACAATACCCAATGATTTTATCCACAATACAACTGCTACCTTTTTCAAAAAAAAAACTCTGCGTAGTCTTCTAAATGTTTGCAGTGAAAAACCACGGCCTCAAACCAATTGTTCCATCTAGTCTGCACAGGTACTGGTGGTAAGCATGGTATTTTGCCCTTCTCTTGCAGAAATAGTCGAAAACGTCCTTTGTGGGAGGGACAAGCTGTGAAGGCACGTTTAATAGCAACTACTAAAGAGTTAACATTTACAAATTCATTCTGTCAAATTTCGCCCAAAATATTTAAAAGATGCGTATTGCAGGTGACGCGAACACCATTCAAAAATACGGCCTTCCGACGCTTTGGACATGTAAGATGCATTGTCTGTCGCAAAAGCGGTTATATTAGCAAAAGGTATTTCATACTTATTAACGCACTGAAGTATTGCCTCGCTGACTGCTTAAAATTTACGTATTCCAAAGTGATGCGCTCAAGGAAGGTTGCATTCACAGAGGTTTCAGCGATGGCTAATGATCATTCGTCCGAGAAGGGCCCGGTTCGAATCCCGGTGAGGCATGGATGTTGTGCTTGTCTTACGGTACTGGCTCTGTCCTTTCCCTGGAACCAGTGGCCCAACCAAAATTAGGGACGGGCGACTACTGCTTATAGCCCATTGAGTTACTCACGGTGGTCGTTAACCCTTCACCCCCCCCCACACACACAAAAATTTATTGGAGGTTTAACGATCACCGTGAGCAACTCAATGGGCTATAAGCAGTCGCCCGTCCCTAATTTAGGGTCACTGGTTCCAGGGAAGGGAGAGAGCCAGTGCCGTAAGACAAACACAACATCCATGCCTCACCAGGATTCGAACCCGGACCCCTTTCGGACGAATGATCAGAGGCCATCGCTAAGACCACTGCGCCACCGGGGCGGCTTTTTTTTATTGGAGGTTTAACGACCACCGTGGGCAACTCAATGGGCTATAAGCACTCGCCCGTCCCTAATTTAGGGTCACTGGTTCCAGGGAAGGGAGAGAGCCAGTGCCGTAAGACAAACACAACATCCATGCCTCACCAGGATTCGAACCCGGACCCCTTTCGGACGAATGATCAGAGGCCATCGCTAAGACCACTGCGCCACCGGGGCGGCTTTTTTTATTGGAGGTTTAACGACCACCGTGGGCAACTCAATGGGCTATAAGCACTCGCCCGTCCCTAATTGTGGGTCACTGGTTCCAGGGAAAAGAGAGCCACAACATCCATGCCTCACCGGGATTCGAACCCGGACCCTTTTGGGCGAATGATCAGAGGCCATCGCTTAGACCACTGCGCCACCGGGGTGGCAAAAAAAGGTTTCGTCGTTGCAGCTTTTAACATTCGGTTCAGCTGATGGAACAGCAATAATATTAAAAATGTATGTTCTGAATCAGTGTTTAATCTGCTACGATGCTTAACACCGGATACCGCCTTTAAAAAAATCTTTCACTTGTTGCTTGTGAATATCATATATTTACGACAAATACCATTTCCGCATCCAATTAGCATTTGGAATAACACCAATATATTTCAACGAATTTTCCAAGTAATTTTTTAATGCAGGATTATCCAGTTTGGAAAGTGGGATGTTAGCTGCACAAAAGACACCAGTTAATCTCGAAAGTTCCATTGCGCAATGCTATTCTTGTGCAGTTCCTTTCTCAATTAATTCACCACATTTCTGCATTATTTTCGGTTGACTGTTCAGACACTTTTTTTTTTTTTTATGCAGATTGCTTGCCAAATGCTTTTCACAATTGTCCTTTCTTGAAAAATCCACTGGTATATTGCAACACGAATAGAATTGATTTTTGTTCACATGAAACGTTCCTCCCTTGCTGTACTGCTTGCATCTTTCAAATGCACTCATTCTCAAAATTAAAAAGCAATAAAGCAATACCTAAAAACTTCATAAACTACTCACACCAAAGCACAGATTTTCTAAGCTAAGCGTCGGCGAAACACTCTTTTCTGTGAGCTGCTTTCCCAGCTAAAATTACTAACACAACTGAGGACATCCGGTTTACTAGTCCAGCAAGTCGCAGGTCATTCAACAGTAGCGGGGGAAATCACGAAATACCACGTGTGCACTCTTCAGCAGAGTGCATGTGACCTTGAATTACCAGTCGTAGTCAAGCTCGTTTGAAGAGTATCTTCGTAACGAACAATCTTGAGATGTTATTCAAGGTTTAAAGCTCTGGTTTGGACTTTCGAGTAGGATTACTTTGCAGTATATTTTTCGCATAAATTCTAACGAAGGCAGTATTAAAATTATTTAATTATAAAAAATATAGTAGTAAAAAATTATAATAGAAATTAGGCATAAATAGTTATTTGAAATTCGCAAATATGTTTAATATTCGCGAAATTACAGAAAACCCACCCAAAATTTGCGCCGCGACAGAATTACTGCTTTAATCATAACTATAAAACAGTCAAGAATTGCCTCCTGTGTCCGATGTAACAGGTGAAATTTAAAATTTGTCAGTCATTTTATTTTACATTCGTTAAATGCTTTGCTGACGGCATATCTCTCAATTATGTTGCTAGTTATAGTTCTCAATTAACAAGTATTATTACCTTCAATTAATGGATAATCAGTTTATGATCGACTAGTTTTAACCTGACATAACGTACGAGTTGTACAAATATGGAGAGCGATACTGCTGGATTATTGTAGTGGACGTCTGTGGTGTGCGTTTAAAGCATCTGTAGCATTCTGCATTTCCTTTTACAGGTACAACTATGGGTAGTAAAGGTGAAGTTACTGAGGGGCAAAAAGGGAACCATTGTTTTGGCAGAGAGCATGTTCATTCTTTGCAAGAGGGGGGCGAAGTTTGTTGGACTGTCCGAGTCAACAATCGGTAGTGTCCATTTCCAGTGGAAGTAATATGTCAAAACCATCCCTTTTTAAAAATCTGTCCGGTTATAACCAAGTTCGCATATATCGTATGTTTTTGACTTTCCTTCAACTTCGTTATGTATGGGTTCAACTGTATTTATAGAATAAAATTATATTTAACCACAGTATACGTCAGAAGCCTCATAGTGAGAAACAGAATTTAATATTATTGGGAAATATTTGCTGGGTATAAATTTCGTTTTCAGAAATTGTTGTTTACAGTTTCAAGCTGAGAAACAAACATTTATGCCATTTATCCGGGTTCGAATCCCGGTGAGGCATGGATGTTGTATTTCTCTTAAGGCACTGGCTCTCTTCCTTTCCTGGAACCAGTGGTCCTAAAAAATTAAGGACGGCGGCTACTTACAGCCCATTGAGTTGCTCACGGTGGTCGTTAAACCCCTATTACTAAAAAAAAAAAACATTTATGCAATAAAATTATAACAAATATATATACGATCGATGAAGAAAACGGGTTTCTGTACGCCCAATTAATGTGAAACACAATAAAAATAAAAATAAAAAGTGAACTCCGTTTATTAGGCGTAGAAAATAAGGGAAACAAAAGATGCTAGCTTTCACTACCTCCGGGTAGCTTCATCAGGCATTTAGTAGTTAAAAATCGCAGAAGCAACTGGAACAAATGTATTTCTGAGAATACAATTAAATTCAAAATAAGTAAAACACCTGCACGATGTCACGGGTTGTTTGATCCCAGGGCCGGGTGGTCACGTGTAACTTCTAGGAGCCGGTGCCATATGAAAGGAAGGCTCGTGGTTACATCTTTGTTACACACATTCCGTCGCGTGATGATCTCGATGGTTTCGCGAAGCGCAGTAGCTCTTGCGCTGACGTACGGTGCTAGTTTCTTAAAATCTCCCCATCTGGGAACTGCCCTTTCAGATGCAACATCACGGGCTAGTGCCGTCGTAAGCTTTCCGGCCTTAACGTCCCTTTGGTGTTCAGAAAAACGGATCTGGAAGGATCTTTTTGTCATCCCGATGTAGGACTTAACGGATGCGTCAGGATAATCCAAAGGAATAGCATAGACTCCGGCTTCAGTGAGCGTAGAAGGCGATGCGCGTTGGTCTGCTGAGAGAATATCTGACAAAGGTCTAGGAGCCGTCACGCCGATATCACAACCTAGCCTTCGGAGAGCATTCTTCAGGAAGTACGTTAGCCTAGGAACGTAGGGAACCGAACCCACGAACCGGGCTGGCTGTGCCGTGGGGTTGGCACGAGGCTGTGGGAGAGCAGTTTTTGCAGCCTTTCTGACTATTTGGTCGATTGCGATCATGTCGTATCCCGCTGCAGCCGCTAGGTTTCTAATGCTACGGATCTCCTCCTCGCATTTGGCTTTGTTCGATGAGAGTTCGAAAGCTCGCTTTGCTCTGTACTTAAAAAGGGCATATTTGCGTGCGGCCGGGCCTGCTGAGTCAGGTAGTATGGGGTTGTCCACGTGGGTAGGTTTGTAGTAGACCTCTGTGCTAAGAGCACCAGAGGGTAATCTTCTTACTAGTACATCCAGAAAAGGTAATGCACCTTCGGACTCATAATCTGCTGTGAATTTAATATCCGGGTGCGCATCATTCATTCTGGCGAGAAAATCACTTAGGCTGGCTTGTCCATGCTGCCAAACAAAGAAAATGTCGTCAGCGTACCTTAACCATATTTTAGGAACTGTGGCCGACGATTGCAAAAGTTCATTTTCGAGAGGTCGGAGGACCGCTTCAGCAAGGACCGCCGACATCGAGGACCCCATAGGCACCCCTTTGTTTTGTTTGTAAATTCTGGATCGGAAGCTGAAAAAATTTGAGTCCGTGACTGCATCCAGTAGTTTGGATATAGCTTCCACAGTTTCCGAAGGGTACAAGTTCGAGTCAGCGATAGAGCGCTTCAGGTTTGTGGTGGCTTCATGCACCGGCACTGAGGGGTATAAAGATTCGATGTCAAAGCTTCCAATTATGTCGTCTGGAGACACTGTCGTGGATCTCACTCTGGAAACGAAGTCAGCTGAGGAGAGTAGAACACCTTCGGCTATCGGTAGGAACGGCCGCAAGAAGGACGAGAATGCTTTTTTCCAAATTAGCTGAAGGGGCGCATTTCCTGCTAACAATAGGTCTGATTGGATTGCCGCGCTTGTGATGTTTAAGTCGAGCAAAAAGGAGAGGAACCTTAGGTCCCGGAGGGATCTTGGCAGCCTTTCTAAGTACTTCAGGAAGCGTCTTTATTTTTGCTATTCGCTTAATCTTCGCCACCCACTTGTTAAGCGGATTTACAGCTTGCAGAATGGAATTAGACTGGGTGATGAACTCCTCCAGCTTCCTGCAGTAGTCGGATTCGTCCATTACTGCAATTTGCCCGGACTTGTCTGTGAGGGTGAAGATCAGGGAGTGGTCTTTCTTGAGGTTGGAGACATATTTGGGTATTCCCGGTGCTTTTCCGATTCGGTGTTGTTTAACAGCACGAGTTAATCTGTCAACACATCCGAGTCTAATCTGGTCCCTTTCTTGGAGCGGAACACTCTGTAGGACGCTTTCAATGGCGGGAATAACGGCCTTAAGTCCGACTGGTTGGTAAAATGCAAATTTAGGTCCTTTTTGTAGAACTTTCATCTCCTCCAGTGAGAAAGACCGGGAAGAGACATTGACTATGGGAATAGCTGGCGGGTGCCGGGGAGGTCCAAATTCATCTCTCAGGTTGGCTAGTTTGCACTGGTGCTTCGCCGATAGGGAGCTATATTGGCGCCTTGAAAGCATATTAACCCTGCGGAGAAGCGCGTCAAACTCCAGCGGTGTAACCTCCTCTGCAAGGCTCGTATAAAGGCGGAATACACGGTTCTCCAGAGTCATAACAGCGATCCTTTTCATGCGTATAAGATGATTGAGCGTCTGCATTTGAAGTAAGGACTTTTTTCTTCGGAACCAATTATCATCCACTGACGATCTGAAGCGGAGGAACTTCGGGATGAAACCCAGTGATTTGCAATTGCTTAAGAAAAGTAAGTGGCACTTCTCCTCTTCCAACTTGATTCTGCATCTTCGATACTCTGCAAAAGAACCCATTGTATTTGCCCGGAAACAGCAGAGATAACAAATATATATACGATCGATGATCGCAATCGACCAAATAGTCAGAAAGGCTGCAAAAACTGCTCTCCCACAGCCTCGTGCCAACCCCACGGCACAGCCAGCCCGGTTCGTGGGTTCGGTTCCCTACGTTCCTAGGCTAACGTACTTCCTGAAGAATGCTCTCCGAAGGCTAGGTTGTGATATCGGCGTGACGGCTCCTAGACCTTTGTCAGATATTCTCTCAGCAGACCAACGCGCATCGCCTTCTACGCTCACTGAAGCCGGAGTCTATGCTATTCCTTTGGATTATCCTGACGCATCCGTTAAGTCCTACATCGGGATGACAAAAAGATCCTTCCAGATCCGTTTTTCTGAACACCAAAGGGACGTTAAGGCCGGAAAGCTTACGACGGCACTAGCCCGTGATGTTGCATCTGAAAGGGCAGTTCCCAGATGGGGAGATTTTAAGAAACTAGCACCGTACGTCAGCGCAAGAGCTACTGCGCTTCGCGAAACCATCGAGATCATCACGCGACGGAATGTGTGTAACAAAGATGTAACCACGAGCCTTCCTTTCATATGGCACCGGCTCCTAGAAGTTACACGTGACCACCCGGCCCTGGGATCAAACAACCCGTGACATCGTGCAGGTGTTTTACTTATTTTGAATTTAATTGTATTCTCAGAAATACATTTGTTCCAGTTGCTTCTGCGATCTTTAACTACTAAATGCCTGATGAAGCTACCCGGAGGTAGTGAAAGCTAGCATCTTTTGTTTCCCTTATTTTCTACGCCTAATAAACGGAGTTCACTTTTTTATTTTTATTTTTATTGTGTTTCACAATAAAATTATATTTAACAATACTGGACAGAGGGAACATCGCAAGGAAAAGAAGTTGCGATTATAGGAGAAATCTTCACTCAAACTTCCGTTTTCAACATTTTTTGAAAGATCGCATTCCGTCATCCATATGGAACCTCCCCACCCGCTCAAAAATTCTTTTCAGTTTTGCATCAATCTCGAGAATGATCTATTAATATCAGGGATCATAGCATACTTCTGGAAAATTTTAGGTAGGAATTTTAGGAATTTTTGGAAAAATTTTAGGAAAATTTTAGGAGTGTATTTCAATAAAAACTAGATGTATATTTGTATACATCTAGTAAAACAACTTCGTATACATTGTAAAGAGTTTGCTTCACACCCTTCAACCATATATGCTGATAGACTGCGCATGACATCATAATTTCTGGCTCCAACATAAAATCACATGACATCAGTCAAAAAGATGGGTTACACCTGCTGTGCTTATGGTTGCTCTGAGCTATATAGTAAAGGAAGTTCTATGCTTTTTCATGGGTAAGAAATGAATTAAATACCTAAGTCAATAAAGTTCAATTACTTAACCAGAAAGTTGCAGCTATTGATATAAAAATATAGTAACTTAAGAAAAAAAAATGGAATGCATGTTCCAAATTCTTCGCAAATGTTCATCACATAATAAATCACGAAATGTAAACAACCCGATCATGCATGTATATAGCTCATAAGTAAACTTACCTGAAGAGTTTTCATTATACACTGCCGGACAATTGCTAAGGACGGATGACAATAGCAACGATAGCAACCATAAAATGGAAGGCAGGAAAATGTGGAAATTAGCATAAGTGCCGGATACAGTAAGACGTGTTGTGCGTATGCAAATTTTGGATTGACGAAATTGTTCGTGACGTCATAGCGCTGATAAGAGATATAAAGGATTTGACGCGTATTGACCGTTGTTGTTCAAACGCAAAGCTGAAAGGGAAAGAATCAATTGACGAACTTGCAATTTTCAGCATGTCGTCCCGACATCCCCTAGATGATTTTACGCGTGGCCGTATTATTGGCAAGATTGAAGAAGGGCGAAAAATAACAGATGTTGCCAGGGAGTTCGACGTCAGCCACAGTGTTGTTTCAAGGCTTTGGAAATCATTTCAGACAAATGGAGAGTGTAGCAAACGTCACGGGGGAGGTCGTGTTCGCAGTACGACACCTGCAGAAGATCGGTACATAGTACTATCAACAAAATGACACCGGCGCAGCACAGCTAGTGAGGTAGCAAATCAGTTTATGGCTGCTACTGGCAAGCGGATCTCCCGAAAAACTGTCGCCAGACGTTTGCATGAAGGAGGACTATACGCCCGCCGTCCTGTTGTGTGCATCCCATTTTCCAGACGTCACCTTACCGCCCGTTTGCAATGGTGCCATCAACATCGCAATTGGACTGATAACGACTGGTCTGCTGTCCTCTTCTCAGATGAGAGTAGATACAGTCTATCGTCTGATTGTCTACGACAACTGATCTGGCGTGATAGTGGTACTGCATATTGTCCAGCAAACATACAGGAAAGGGACCGATATCCGACATGTAGTGTCATGGTATGGGCTGGCATCATGATCAATGGCCGTACGTCCCTCTATGTGCTTCCAACTGGGACTATGACTGGCCAACGATACATTAATGATGTTCTGCTACCTCATGTTCGCACGTTCCGTGGTGCTGTCGGTGATAGATTCATTTTCATGGACGACAGCGCAGCATGTCATCGAACAGTCGCTGTCCAGGAGTTACTCGAGAGCGAGGATTTTCAACGCCTCGTATTGCCAGCTCGTTCTCCAGATCTGAATCCCATTGAAAATGTGTGGGATGCTTTGGGGAGGAGTCTTGCTGGTCTCCAATGCCCTCCAATAAACAAGGACACCCTCATCCGTGCACTGACAGAGGAATGGGATACATTACCCCAACAGCTGCTTGATAATGTTGTGCAAAGCATGACACGACGTGTGGAATCTTGCATCGCCCTCCATGGTGGCCATATCCCGTATTGACATCTTACGCCGGAACGCCTGCGGACGGTAATTGCATTTTTTTCACGTTTACGTATTCTGCACAAAATGGCCTGTTTGTCCCTTGAACACGTTCCAAAGCTTTCTGGATTTCAGAGCACAATAAATTGCCTTTCTTGTAATGTCCTGGCATTCTGACATTATTTTATTTCACTTGGCATCCAACCACACTTACGTTTTTATGCGCTATATAGCCGTTTATGATCCGTCCTTAGCAATTGTCCAGCAGTGTATATGAGGTGCATTCACATAATACACCGAAAACACTGAAGTTCTGCAGCGTAAATTAGTAATCATAACAGCATTTTTACACGAAATTTGGAGTCTGATGATGACGTGCCCAATGTTGGAGCCATGGCGGCTTTGATGCAGCTATTGCTAATGCGCAGTCCATTAGTATATATGGTCGAAGTTCACACCCAAATTTTTTGCATAACGTCTAATGTACAAAGTTTAAGTATGATTTACTTCCAATGTTCAGTTCTTATCTTTTCACATGTTATTATCATATTCAAGTATATTTACCACATTCAAGTTTCACTTTGAACATTAACATGCTGTTGAACTAGAAGCAATTCACAATTTTCGCAGTAAAGTTTTCAGGTTTCACATTAAATTATAATATCCTAAAAAGGTAATTGAAAACCAAGAACTATGTACAATTGTTCACTGAATTACTTTTTTCATATTATTGTTTCAACCTTTTCCTGATAAGCCTATCTTTTTCTGCTTCCACCACAACTAATTTACTTTCAGTTTTCTTTATTTCAGCTGAACCTTGTATGATCAAGTTAGAGGCAACTGCTATTTCAACAGTATTTTGTTTTTCTACAGCTTTTCTCATTCTTTCTGTTCCCTCTTGAATTACTGCTAGGGAGGCTTCTTTATCTTTTTTAAGCCTATTTATTTCTGCATCATTTTCTTTTATTTTGTCATCAAACTCAGCTTTTCTTTTTTCTCTAGCTGCTTTTCCCTCTCTTTCTGCTTCCTTTCTTTTACCCTTTTTGATTCTTCTGCCTTCAGCTTATCAACATACTTTTTATAAAATTTATGTGAATCACGAACACTATTTAACAAATTTCTTGTTATGGGAACTTTACTTACACATCCATCGTGTTTAATGGCCCCTTTAACTATTTTTAATGATGTTATAGTTGAGTCTTTTAAGTTAGCCTTGTCCTTCCTTAACAGAGCAGTGTTAACCGAAAATCCCCTTTCTGCATCAGCATTACCACGAGGTAAAACTAAAATTGACTTGATGAGTTTAGCAAGATTTAAGTATTTTTCTTTTCCGCTAGAGTCTTTAATACTAAATATATTAAGCCAGTAATGATCAATCCGCACTGGAATATGCCCTTCCTCTGAAAATTTCACATCTTTCTGAGGAACAAATTGATAGAGAAAGAGAAGAGTGGAAACTTCTCTTACTCTATCAATACACTTGAAATTCTGGTTATTTCCGAAAGCCCTTGAAATTCTGGTTATTCCCGAAAGCCCTTCAGTGACTGAAAGTTGAGTTGACTCTTTCTTTGGTTCTTTTACCTTTAAAACTTCTATGTCTCTTAGCTTTTGATTGCAGAATGGCAAATTTGACTTTAAATATTTTGTGGTTGCAATTAGTGATGATCTTACATCTAAGAGAAATAATTTCTGCCTGGTCTCCTGAACATTCCTGAGGAGATTTTTTGTCTTCATACCAACTTCTAACTCCCCTAGTTTTTTCCATGAATTTTTGTTTTCAAAATCTACATTCTTTAGGTCTTCTCCAAATTTCCCTGCAATAACATCATCTTGGATAAACTGAGCCATAACATTCCTCATTAAAGTATTTAAATCAGAATATAAGTGGTGTATTTTTGGTTCTTCACTCTGATAACATAATGAAAACTTTTCAAAATTTTGGTGTGAAAATGAAATTAATGCTAAATAGCAAGGAGTTAGCTCATTTTTCAGGAAACAGTGAATTCTTTTATACCTTGCTGAATTGCGTAGTTGTTTTTCAAATATTTTTTGAGATGGCAAGAAGTTTAAAAAATATTCTGTAATATTTAGCCATTGATCCAAGAGCCTCTGGGCTACAGAACCAACGGTTAACCATCTGTTGCTGACATGACACAAAAGAAATTTGGCTGTGACCAATGTTGTATCCTCGACAGATTTATAATCCTCTCGTCTTGCAGCACTACTCTTTAAAAAGTAATGCATATCAGTAGCAAATTCGTCAAAATCTATATTTAAGCTTGTCAAAAATTTTTTTAAATGCATTACTAAAAACACGCAGGTTGCAAAAACCTAGTTCCAAAGATTTCTGGCCTGTTTCTTGTTTTACAACTTCATTGAATTTGCGTAAAAAGCACTTATTTACATTTGGGCTGTCCATGGATACACAAATAATTCTGTTCAACGAAATATTGAAGGATGATAACACATCAAGAATTTCTTTTAGCAAAATATCTGCTGTTGCATGACCCAGAAAATCGCTTGTTAGGTATCAGTAAGAAACTGAATTTATTTCTGAAAACCAGTACCTGAGATACACATCCAACTGCCGTTTCACTTGTGCATTTGTAGTTTCATCAAATGCTATAGTAACCTTTCCTGGGCTACTAGATGCAATGTCTTTTTTCAAATCCTCTTCAAAATATTTTGACAATCCATGGGATATCACATAAGCAACTTTTTTTCTTTAAGTTGCATTTTGGCTGCAATAGCAGAATCAGGAAACATTTCTTTGAAAAGTTCAACTGTTTCAGTGCATGAAACAAAAGACACATTGTCCTTAGCAACTTTCATGGCCCATAATGCTTCGGCTTTAGCCAACTGTAAATCATGACTCAGCACTTCACTAATATTTGTTTTGGGCTGAAGATCCCGTCATCCAAAGGCTTTCAGGATGGACTTATTTTGAAATTTACTTTGAAATTTCTGCAAATGTTTTTTTTTTTTCTTTTATGATGCGCTTTTACTTGTGAAAAGCCACTATTAAAAATATTGAAAATTTCTGAACACAATATACACTTAGCAGAAAATATTGTTTCAGTTGCAGAACACCATTCTTTCAACTTCACTCCGTCCAATTCTTTGGCGAGCCACGCATCTTGAAATTTCGTTTTGGATTTAGGCATCTTAAACACTTGTATTACTAACCAGAAAATGAAAGGGAAGTACAAAAACACGTTCCAATACTGCAAAACCAGACAACTTCCCGAAGTTTGGCTGCGAGGATGTCAGAAGATAGAAAAAAAAAAAAGAAAGCAAGTCACCACTAGAGAACTGAACCTGCTCACAGCACAGAGAACACCATAAAAGACGCAAAACCAGAAACTATCATACGCAAGTTCAGTCGGAGCCGAGATATATTGCGTATCAAAGATCGCTGTCGCCGACGCACGATCGAAGGTTAATGATGACGTGCTCTACTGCCTGCCATGATAACACTCAGCTACCATCCCATCGTCATTACCGGAGGTTACAGAAGGAGACCACATGTTTCCTCTTTGCTTCCACCCACCTGCGGTTTACAATAACAAAACATCAGCAGAAAAAGGAGGTTTCACGAGGCATGTCCAAAAATAAAGTACGATCTTCTGGGTGCCACTGAGTTTGTCTGCAAAGCGCAAACCAGGGATGAAAATGACCCCTCCCCTTTTCCCTTAGATCTCATGTTACTCTCGAAAACTGTCCGAAGGCAAAAAAGTGGAGCGCCCGCCCCGAAGCAAGTGCATCTCGATGGCGTCATTTTCCTTCCCTTCAGCAGCACAGCATATAGGCTGTGTTTCTACAATAACAGGTCTTTTTACCTTACCGTAATGGTAAATTTATTGGCGTTAATAACGGTTGTATTTTTAATAAATAAGCTTACGAAAATTTTAGGAAGAATAGCAAATTTTAGTTATAATTTTAGGAATTTAAGGAGGGTCACAAAATATTAGGAATTTTAGGAGAAATGCGATCCCTGTAATATATGATGACAAAAACAGCAGAATTTCGCGAATCTGCTGTTGATTCTCATGCCTGATTATGAGCAAAATGTTTCTTGGGCTACTTCTGCTTTTTGATATAGAACAGTGGTACAGTTTTTTAAAAATCAATTATTTTTATGCGTTATAGAGCAAACAGACAAACAAAAACTGAACTGTAGCTTTTTAAACCTATACCAGAGAAATGTTTTAAAATATTTTATTCACAGGTTGACCATGTATATAATAAATCCATGGGCACAAACAAGGATTAATGATTAACAATGATAGTTCAATTTAGTTCACATCTCAAATAAACAAACATAAAAAGATAAAGGAATACATATAAAATTCTGTTTTTATTTTCTTAATCTGATATTACAACACTCTGATACATTTCTAAATTATATAAAACAAATTCTAGAATAACACAAAATAATACATACAGTGTAAGTACTTAGGTAGTAGTAACTGTAGAAGGAAAGAAATGCACTGGGATTCAGGTATAAAAAAATAAATAGCACGGGAACGGTGAATCAGAACAGAAAAATTCTTACTGAAATATTTGAATAAGCCAACTTAATGGTAATGGCAAAATTTTACAAACAATATTTAAAACACAAGCTGCACCACGAAAGCACTGCTCTACAGAGGAAACAGCCTGCAGTATAAATAATTACATTACTGCAACAAAAATAATGCAAATACATGGAAGCACAGCATCCAAAAAGTGCAACGCTGTTATGAAACAAAAGCAGAACAAGGAAAATGCAATGGCACTTAAATCATATTAATCTCAGTCATAAAAAAAAATGTTCAGCAAAGTCAAGACAAAAAAATAAAAAAATATGACCACACTACTTTTTTGTACATTTCTTGTCAATAGTCAGAGACACTGATCTTGAAACAGAAGCTCCAAATGAAGCAATATATTTTAGGTACTCAATAACAATAACTCTGGTTTCACTCAATAAAATTAAAAAAAATCTAGCCATTAAAATATTTGAATATTTTTTAAAATACTGTAAAATGCTATCATTATAACAGATTATTTACTATAATACAAGTCATTTTTCTATCAAAACACATGGAATAACAGATAATAGTGACATTCAAGAACAGAAAAAGTTTTCCTTTGTTTCTATTATGTGCTGCTTCAACATAAGGAGTTTAATTACAGGAATAAGTAAGTGCACACAGCCACAGACAAACAGTATCGTATTGAATTCATGTACAGAAGGTCATGAAATTTTAAAAGATATATAGATAAAACAGAAAATTGTGCAACATGAAACCTAAATAAAAAATTGGAATGTTGTTAATGAAAGATAAGTAAAATATGACATGCACTTAAAAAGATGCGAAACTATTTTGCACATACTGGGTAAACACCTCTCTGCATTTTTTTTTATTTTTTGTTTCTCATTTCTCAGTTTAATGACCTCTATAAGCATCCAAGTCCAAAATAAGTCACCTGTCCCTAATTTTGAGATACTCGCTCCAAAAAAGGAATAAAACCAGCACTAAAGGGACAAACACAATGAGTATTCATTGACTTTCTCAGGAATTTGAATTAGACTCAGCAGCATGAGAAGTCAGAAGTCCGAACCCTAGCCCACTCGACAACAAATATCTTGGTGTTAGATTTTTGAAAAAAAAATACAAAGACTGCTTCGCGTGGAATGCCAAAGAACTATGAACATTATTTTAAATTCAACTACGGGAGTTTTTCTTTGCTATATGGATATTGTTTCCTGTGCAATGTGTAAGGAATTTCAATCAGTATTAGTGAATGCATGGTTTTCTTTTTAAGTTGATTATTTAAAAATGAATTATTTTGCTATCAGCATTTCACCAAAACTAAACAGAAGTCAGGGTTTAAAATTCCATGTTGTTCCCCAAACAAAGTGGAATGTTGGTACTTGGCAAGTAAAGATATTGCAAACACTAAATGCTTGTGTTATCAGTTAAAATCATATATTTCCTTATTTACAGAATGGAATCTTTCACATATACATCACAAAATTAACTCAATGCTAATGAAACTGGACATAACTTGAATATAATTTGCAAAACACTTCTCGAAAGTTACTAACACCTGAGCTGAAAACATGGACGGGGGGGGGGGGGGGGGTTGAGTCAAAGAGGAACACCACAAAGTCAGAGGAAATAATTTCCCATGTTCCCACTAACCTTTTTCACTAGCCAAAAGCAAGCAATCTATCATAGCAAAGCACAACATGTGTGCTAACGTGTCAGGATCCTCACTTGTTTTCACAGTACATTTCTCTACTAATAAAATATAACACAAACTCAACAATGAGCAGTTTAGAGGATGCAAAGAAATACAGAACATTCAGAAATTTGATCTTTTTGAAACAATGATATACCTCTTTATGTGAAAAATGCAAGCAATACACTTTGAGAAACATTTCTTGTATCAATTTTAAAGTATTTTTACTATGTGGTGCACTCATTTTCGAAAAAAAACCCCAACAACATATAAATGCAATTTTCTGAAAGAAATGAGATTTTTGATCTTTTTTAGACAGATGAATGCACTCATATACAGGACGTTAAATAAAATTTAATGCCATTTTATGAGAACTTCCAGTGTTGAAAAAACAAAACAAGGTTTACATATTATTCCAACTGAAAATAATAACGTACATGTTTTTATGATGCAGTTGGGCATGTGTATGAATAAATAATATGACTGTAGGTGTACGTGAGCATGCAAACTAAAATGTTTTTTTTAGCTGTGAAGATGTAATTTAGCATAAATGAGAAATATATTGAAATAAAAAATTCAACCAAGGTATGTTTTGAGAAGAAATATTTTTGTGACAACTAAAAATGAAGAAATTTAGCTTTAACCCCTTAACCATTGCCCCCATGTCTCACATGGGCAGGCATATTGATCTCATTTTGGCGCACCTGTGTGTCTTTTAGGCTTTTCTCTACATGGGTGGTAATACTCTTAACAATACGTATGACGAATTTTGTTGTTCCGTAGCTATTTTAAATACATCGTCGCTAGATGGCAATAGTAGTTCCATGAATGTGATTTGACAACAACAGTAGCTTGTTGAACAAGTTGGAACCTCGTGTTTGGAGTAGGCATGCTTTGTTGAATATTTTAATTCCATTCCATAACTTTTGTTGTGAAATGAGCTCTTATATGGAAGAAGATTTAGTGTAGACGAATCTGGAAGCAATTCAGAAGGAAGTACTTTTTCAGACGTTTCTGATTCTGAAGTATCGGAATCTAAGGATAACGATGATGCCACACAATTTTTGCCGGGGTGTCAATGGCATGAAATTTTGCCGCATGTTTAAGTTTATGCACCCCCACGCTTTCAATTTAGAGCATCTCTAAAAGTTAATGTGGCTTTTGATCCAGGTTTGGGTGTTTTACAATACTATGAATACTTCATAAATGATGAACTGATTGATAATATTGCAACAGAAACTAATCAATATCCCGAGCAATGTGGAAATGTTTCTGGAAAAAAAAAAGATTGAAAGGTAGGAAAGAATGGAATCCTATAACTTTAAATGAACTATGTCTGTTCTTCGCTCTTTCAGTTTTACAAGGTGTTGTTAAAAAGCCAGAATAAAGCATGTATTGGACTAAAAAAACAACAGTGGAAACCCTTTTCTCGAAAGGTTATGCTATACAACAGGTACTGTGAGACAAAAAAAAAATTCTTACATTTTGTGATTATGAAGTGCATGACCCCAAAAAACATCCAAATCCAAAACTGCACAAAATTTGGCCTGTTTGTGAGCATTTGAAACAATTATACAAAAAGTGCAATTACTCTCAAGAGATCGACGAAACTCTGATGCTGTAAAAGGGACGTTTATCATGGCGCTAATACGTTCCTATGAAAAGGAGCAAGATTTGGAACTAAGTCTTTCATGCTATGTGAATCCAGTACTGGTTACATATGGTCATTTATCATTTATACAGGCAAAGGAACTTTATTTCATCAGAAGTTTCAAACTCAGCAGCAATCCTCTCAAACTGTCATGACATTGATGATGCCATTGTTGAAAAAAGGTCACTGTATAAATATGGATAATTACTGCACTTTACCAAAATTATGTGATATGCTCCCCACTTAACAAACAGATGTGGTTGGAACTGTTCAACAGAACAGAAAAGATATGCCAACAGCATTGAAAGCAGGTGAAACAATATCATTACGACGCAGAAAAATCATTGCGCTGAAATGGATGGACAAAAAGGAAGTTACAATGTTGTCTTCAGTACATAATTCCGAAATTGCCGAAGTAACAACACAAAGTAAAAAATTAAAGAAAAAAAAAAGGTGGTGGTAGATTAGAACTTTACTATGGGAGGCATAGAATGTTGTAGATCAATACCTTTTCAGTTACCACATAGCAAGAAATGGTGGGAAGAAATATTACAAAAAAATATTCTTTCAGCACTTGGACCAAGCAAGTCTTTAATGTTTTTCAGGTGTATAAGAAGGAAGGTGGTACAAGATCACATCTAAAGTTCAGATTGGATGTAGTTGGCGAAATGGTAGAAACACATCTGACAATTCCTGAAGACGTGGTCATCCTAATTATGAAGCATCATCATCAAGTGGTTTAGTTGAATGTAATTTTTTGGAAATTGTATCACCAGCAGAGAAGAAAAAAAAAAAAGCCTAGCAGAGAATACAAAGTATGTTCATCCAAGAAAAATGAAATTAGAAAGCAAATTCGAAAAGAAACAAGGTACTATTGCAAAGACTGATGCAGGACTATGCATGTGATGCTCATACCCAGAAGAATTTTTAATTTCCAATTTGAATATAAAATATAGTGATTTAACACTAGTGTTACAAATTATTTACCACAGATGGATTTTTATCCAAATCATAGAACAAAGAACTTGCATTGAAGCATTCCTGCTAAGCTTATGTGTGCAAGAAAAGCCAACTATAAGGTAAGCACACATTTTTTAACACTTCCATAGCCCACAAACACCCTTTAAAAAAAATGTGCAATTTGAGATAAATTATGATTAAATATGATATAAACTTCAAAATAAGCCAATAAAAAAATTTTTAATGGACATTTCAAAAGAAAAAAACAAACAAACCCTATGACTAATGGATTAAAACAAATATTTTTAAAAATATTTAATAGAAGCATTAATGCAACAATTCATTGGGTGTCAAACACTGCTTTTTCTTTAGAGATTGGTCACTCATGGAGAAAAAAATCTGAGTAAAAATGTTTTGAAATTAATACAAAAAATAAAATTTTCTTGTAATATGGATTAGAGAAATATGATTGTTTATGTTTTTGTTTATGAACAGCTTAAAAGAAAAAAATATTTTAAAAGATTAAATAATTTTGTCCTTCAAATTGTTCATAAGCAGGAATATATGAACACCAAAAATTATATTTAAAAAGATTAAATGATTTTCTCATAAATTATCAGGCTTCTTTAGTTAGCACCACTATGTAAGCTAGCAACAACTCAGAAATAAAACCAGACGACATGCATCACTATTTTTTTAATAAAAAAAATTTCTTAATGATATTAAAACCATTTCTATACACCTACCCAAAGTGAAATTCTGATACATCATGGATAAAAATTAGGGGATAAAGCTCTTTACTCAGCAACCCTCAGCTGTCAACTCAGAAAAATTTAAACATGACAAAGAATCTGTTGCACAATGCATTTCTGGATGGTGTAACAATATTACAGATGACAAGTGTGCAACAAGTGGTATTGACTTTGCAAAACAAATTCACACTGTAGAGATCACTTAACAGTTATATTCACCTTTGTTGTTTGAAACTTACTAGTTCATCCAGTATTAATGCATACTGCACTATCATGTATATTGAGGTGGTTTTATGGTTTCTTGAAGGCAGAGCAGCACAGAAGAAAAAAAAAAAAAAATGGGTGCAGAAAGATATCAAGATAAAGCATTGTTACACTGACAGAGACCTAAAAACTCTGGTCTCACAAATTTAACATTGGTCCATCTTCTAAATACTTCAGATTTTTTCACACATGAACTTACTCATAATTAGATTTTAGGGTAGCATTACATTATTCGAAAAAGAAGGAAAGTAGAAAAAGAAATATGCTTTTAGCATTATCATTTATTCATAAAAAATGCAACAGTGAGGAAAGTAATGCACTACAAGAAGGGTACACATTTTGCTTTAGTCTTAGATGTTTATGCCCCATGTCATGTGTCATCATTCTGTCTATTTGGTTCCACAAAATTTGCAACATAGAATAAGTAGCATGTCATTTCAACTACATTATTATTGAAAAGTTTTTCTGAATAAAACACCTGTTATATTTTTTAGGTTCACAAATATGAATGACAAATACATTTGTACAGCAACTCCCTCAAAAATATTCATTCACTTATCGTCACATCACACTTTTGCTCAAGCAGATATAGGTAACTCAAACAATTTTACACAATGTGCAAAACTGATTAGATCATAAAAATGCAGATTTTTTGGCTCTATATACATGTATGCAACAAACAAATCACAACCAAATATTAAAACATAATCACTATTAATTTATTGAAAAAAATGATAATACAGATAGATCAATAATATACAGGGGTAGGAGCAATAAGACAAAAAAATCAGGACAATTTTTCTTAAATTTCAGGACATATTTTGGTGGACCTGGCAGGAAAATTAAATCAAATACTGGTACAAATGCAGAAATGTTATTCTTTTACTAAAAAGCTATTTAAATTATGACCCAGCTGTTAGCAGAAATTTTTTCACTTTTAAGGCTAACAACGCCCCTAAAGTTTTGGTGGCTAGGTTTGGCCTAAATTCTGTTCGACTCTTATGGACAATGCTAAAAATTCTTTCCGCAGTTGCATTACTGTGTAGCACAACAAGAATAGCATGTATCAGGTGTGGTAAAACTTCATACTTTTTAGCACCAATTGCCCCAGTCATTTTCAAAATGTTTGACCATGTGGTATCAATTGTAGGGCTATTTGAAACACCTTCTTCCAATTCATCAATTTGATATAAGGCAAACTCCAACTTGTCCAGATCACTGTCATTAACAACAGCAGCTGGGAAAATATTTGTCAAGTACATTACTGAAGAAAAGGAAGCTTCTTCCATCCTAATTCCTATATCAGCAACTTCTGCGTGCAGCAGAAATTCACTTTTCAGTTAGAATTTCTTCAAAATATAGTCACATGTAATAGTTAACAACAAAGGATAGTCAGAACATCTCAGGAAGAAAATAATATGATTACAGGAGAAATCTTCACTTCGACCATCTTCCGTCTTGGGAAACTCTTTCCTCTCTTTTTAAGCTGAAATTAAGTATTTATGGAATAAATGGATATTTAACCCAAGATTTCTGCTCAGTCTGTGCATCGATCACCAGAAAGCCCCAAATGATAATGGATGAAGTAATCCCCGGGCCCGGCGCAGTGCATTCTTTCAACTTAGCTTTCAAACAAGCAAAACGCATTCCTCCTCCTCCTCAGAAAAGAAAAACAAAGAGGTGTGTCACGAACTTGGTTCAGAGGCATTGGGCCGAAAATTCTGGGCCATAGCAAAAGAAGCACGGCCAGGCCAACGTAATCCTGGGCCACGGCAAAAGAAGCGCAATGGGTCATGGCGAAAGAAGCACGCCTGGCCTACATAGTCCCGGCATGGTGCCGTGCTTTCTTTCTACTTAGCTTTCCCACAAGAAAAACAAATTCCACGAACTTTATTCAGAGGCTTTGGGCCAACATAATCCCGGGCCATGGCGAAAGAAGCATGCAGGGCCTATATAATCCCAGCCCGGTGTCATGCTTTTCTTTGTATTCTTTCAAACAAGCAAAACAAATTCCTCCTCCTCAGAAAAAAAAAAAAAGAAGAAAAAGAAACAAAGATCTGTGTTACGAACTTTGTTCAGAGGCTTTTACATTAATTGATTACAAAACCAGTAAAACTTTCTAAATAACAGCAAAAATCTGAATATCTGTAATTTTTCGCTACTCATCCGTAGGGGAAATCCGTAATAATTACGGAGATTCCGTAATGGGTGGCATCTCTGTGCACCCACCCTAAGAAGCGGCTTTACTGCAGCTTCGATTCTCAAATGATCTCACAAAAGCGGGAACGCATCCGCGTACATCGCAAATTACAAGAGCGAGAGTTCTTGGCGATGACGTCACAACGGTAGAGTACTCTCTCTCTCACTCCATTTTTTTTATTTACGCATTACTTGTAAACATTAGATGATGAATCACTATACATAGTTTACCATTTATTCTTCAAATTTCAGGATTACACTCAAATTTTCAGGATATAGGACAAAAATAAGGACATTTCAAGAAAAAAAAAAAAAAAAAAAATCAGGAACTTCAGTAATTTCAGGACAACTCTAACCCCTGGATACATGAACTGCTTGAATCTGAACTTCAGTTATTACAGTTCTTGGTATCTACATAAATGCATTAGAAAGCTTAATGAAGTTATAATTTAAGGAACTCGTACATTCAGGCAACAAAACTAAAAAATAAATATGAATTTCTAAAAACAGAAAAACTAGAGCAAAGGAAGATGCCAATCCAGGGTATGGAATTAGATCACTAAAAAAAATAAAAAATAAATAAATTGGAAGATCCAACTGATGCCTAACAATATTTTACTAGCCCTGCATTTGGGCTGTTTTAGTACGAAATGTATTAAACCTTTTTCTAAAGAAGGAAACAATTCAACCTTGGTGATCCAGCAGATGAACTGTATTCAGTTAGATAAATGTGGACTGCTTTAAACACAGAACATACCAAACTGTCACTTTTAAAGTGGCAAGTAAATTTAACAGATTATCATTCACTCTATCAAAATAATTACTTCTATTTGCAGTCCTCTGTAGGAGAAGGGCTAAATTTATCAGCAAGCCAGTACAATCTTCAGTTGCAATGTGTCATTTTGCCATAGCTAGTCTTCAGATGGAATGGGTTATTTTGCCTTAGCCATCCACAGCAGCCTTAATCATAAATGCTGCATTCAAGGCAGTCTTTAAAATGGCATCATTACCATATTTATACTAGTGACTACAGAAAAGCATGGAAAGACTAAATACAGAATGGCAATGGATCTCACATCAATTACCTTCAATGTCGGACACAACATAAGCTATAACCAACAAAATGAAAGTGGTGATACACATCACACTATTTTTCTTCAAATGCTCAATGAAAATTTACTTTGCAATAATTTGCTATCAGTTCTAAATATACCCAAAAGGAAAACCATAGTGAGGACCCCCCCATCTAGTAGACACAATAGAACAATTTTCCAGCTGACACAAAAGAATGCCGTAAAATGTCAAGATTGAACAAAAACTGCCAGTAACTTTATTAAACTAACTAAATAAATATCTCCACTCTAAGGGTTTATCAGTCGACTATCGTCGGCTATCACCGGCGCTGAGACAGAGGTGGAATTGGTCGCTGAGCATGACATGGTTCCATTCGTCGCTATACATATTTGGTACGGCGCCCGCGACAATGTACTGCAAAGAGTGGTAGTCATAGCGATAGCAGACAGCCTGAAAGGGAGGCCACACAGTATTTTTACCCAACTCTTTTCATTTCACTGTGTACGTATGATGAACTCAATTTCATGCATAGTAGCATTTTCTCTCATATTATGCTGGTAATTTCAGTTCATCAGCATTTGCACGTACTTTGAAGAATTCACACTCAGACTGCACAAATCACAAATTTAACACCATTTAATTCACTCAAGGCATTAGAAGAAAGTCTGGAACTAGCTCTACAAAGCTCTCATCACTATGCACACAAATTTCTCCAATGTGCAACAGTGTATTTATGCATCAATAAATACCATTGCAAATTAACAGTATTGCATGTTGTTTCTAATACAGATTGTAGTTCTCCCCTGCCCCCCTTTCCCCAGAGCAGAAAGAATAAAATGAGTAAAACATGCTGTTCTGTGTATTCTAAAGAAATCACACAATTTCTGGAAAGAAATTCTGCCTACCTTTTACAAGATTGCAAGGATATCACAACTGCAAACATTTTTAGCTGCTTACATGCATGACTTAGGTGATGTGCATCCCTAGAGACAAAAAACAGTCAAACATGGTTTGCTACAAATATTTCTGATTTGGATAGCAGTGCATAATCGCTATCAAAATTCTCAATAATATTTTGAATCTTCTGAAAACTTCATATTTTAGAGTTTCATTAAAGTTCAGCTTGAATTCTCATAAAAGTTATTCTGTATAAACACAGCATCACACTATACATTTTGCACAAAAATTTGGGGCTTAATCTTGAGAATGATCAAATTCAAGTATACTTTATTTCTAAAAACAGTTAAGTTAGCATAACACTTGAATACCCAAGGCTTTAAAAACATTAATGCAGTCTCTAAAATGGAATCTAGCTTACAAATTAGAATGTCAGCCATAAACTTCATCATTTAGACTTGTCGATTTGGTAAGAAGCTGAATGAAATTTTTTAATCAAAAAATTCTTTTTGATATAAAAAATATCTAAAACACGCCTTTTTCTTATAAGATGACACTGAGGCAGCATCACATCAGGACTAGTGAGCACATAAATGAAAACTAACACTGTGCAAGATGGAATAATATGATGCCTTCTATATTCAATAGATACTTTGTCACACTTTTCCTTCTTAAGGTTTGTGAAGGATTTAGTGAATGAAGTACATCAAATGTGGTGACATTATAGACTATGAGCTGCTAAGAGTAAGAAAATTTTACTATCACTAACTTTTTGCGATTGTGTTTTAAAATTAGTTGTGTCTGCACATCAGGGTGATGGTAACATAAATGGCCCCACATCTACATTAGTACATCATCAATATAGATGACTGCACTGAAGCCATTAAAATGGTCCTTACATGTTTATGCATTAAAAACAAAGAAAATTTTTTACTGTGTTCAGAGTACAAGTAGAAAAACTAGCACAAAACTGAAAAAGCAACAAATTTGGAAATCATGTACATGAATTTTACACCACTGTGTAATCCTGAACTGTGTTTTCATTCTCCCATGAATTTGAAAAGTACGTAAGACTACAATAAACAGGCAAGGATACAGTCCAGTAACTATAAAATGTTTATTGTTATTACATGTAACAGTACAAAAACACTGAAAACTAAAAATTGCTGTAACATGTTTCAGAAAAGTAAAATGAGACAAAAGCAGATACAAAGAGGAATGAACATTGCATGTTAAGTTGGAAAAGTTACCAAAATTGTGCATTTCACACTCACTTTTGATGAACAGCACAGTAAACATGGAATGCAAAGGAGTGAAGCAAAAGTGAGAATGAAATATATCTCTTAAAACAAATGTTTGTCAAAAAGAATTATAACAGATATAATCAGTGACTAACAAAAATGCCATGAATATGATTTAGTTTTTCATATGTTTTATTTGTGAAACAGTAATAAATTCTTTAACATCATATAAACTAAACAAAAGTACAGTGAAACCTCCATTAATGGACATCTCCCTATAAGCAGCAATCTCCAAATAATGGCAAGTTTTGGTTGGTGCAGAATAACTACACTAGGATTAATATTAATCATAACCTCTGAACAAGGGGACCTCTTAACAGTAGTTGACACTTCAGCCAGTCCTAAACAGTCTAACAATCAGGTCACCTTGTATGTAAACTTATGATTTAAAGTAATTTATCCAGTTAGGAAACACCACCATATACTATTCTGCAATACTTTGGCAAGAGGGGAAAGTCAAGAGGTAAAGAAATGTTACTAAAGGAATACAACCTTGGGCAGGTTGGGTTGGGTTGGGTTGGGTTGGGTTGGAGTGGAATATAGTGGCATGCTTTAAGTGACAAAGGCATTACAGCTTAGCTGGAGGCTACCAAACTCAAGTAAAGAATACGGTACAGTGACGACAAAAATAAATAAATAAATAAATAAATAAATAAAAAAATCCATGCATTTAAATTGCTAAAATCGCACTTATTTTATTGCCTCAAAATTTCGAAGCAAAAAATTTCTTACTTATTTAGTGTTCTACATCATGAGATTTTCAATTTTGAGCTATGGTCAGTTACCTGTAGATTAACATTACACAGCCTGCATTGTGAATTAAGCACCATTATTGACACTGACCACATCTCCAATTCTGCATTGACTTTCAGGATTTGCAACTCCATCTATTTCTGCAAGATGAAATGGTTGGTGTACACCAGAAATCTCTATTTCTCTGTGAGCAGTGAGAGTCCCCCCTCCCCCATTTTGCAGCAAGCTTAATCTATACCCATGCAAGTGAAAAATCTCCTGCAATCCCCAGAACAAGTTTTCAACTAATGCAAAAAATACATTTCTTCCGAAGTTTAAATTTGTGATGGAAATTTTGCACTTCTTTAAAAGTGACCCAAAGAGAAAGCTTTTAACATCAGCAGAAAAGGTGAAAGCTATCATAGGAACTAAAAATGGAATAGGTGTTTGTCACTTAGCAAGACTTAATTGGTTGTAGATGGGCCTAAATGAAACTATATGGATAAAACCAAGGACTCGTGGCTTCAATGTGAAAATCTTGAAGACAAAACTGACTGGCGAAATTCTGGAAATGAAGGCACTGATGAAATACTTTTAGAATGGTTTGCTAATTGTCAGTCAAGGAACATTCTTTTACCCAGGCCATTATTATGAGATTGTGCTTTAAATATTGCACAAAATGCTTTTGGGCTTCTAACGGATGGCTAGAGAAGTTCACAATTCACTGCAGAATTCTATTCTGCACAGTATAGGCTAATCTGCTGATATTCCAGTGGAGGCAGGAAGAACATATGGAAAAGCACTATGAAGAACTTTGTTTCTGAATACAAAGATCATGATGTTTTTAACAGTGATGAAAAATTGGCAAGTTTTTTCATGTTAACATTCAACAAAACATTGTCACTATATTACTTTTTGGTGTATAGTGCTGTATTTGACTGTTTCCATGTCTCTGAAAAAATTATTCTTCATTAACATCTATGATATTATATGAAGGACTAATTATTCCTGGCCTGGATACATTCACTGCTTTAAAGACGCATTGGAAAACTGGACTAGCATAGATCTGATGTTTGTTCAGATTCCTATTCTTTCGATGTTTGACGATTTGTTGTCCTGGTTGGTGTAGTGGTAGCCCATTCAAAGAGAAATTGGGAGAAGTGGGTTCAGTTCCCTTTCCAGGGTGATGCAATTTTCTAGTTTTCTCAGGTGATGACTACATGGGAACATCAAATACAACACTTAAACAATGAAAAATAATATGTTGATATGCCCTCCACATATTTGCAAATATATACTCTTCATTGACATGTACAAAACATTGTCTTTAATAACTGATGCCTTAGTAAAGGACGTAAACATTCTAAAGAGAAAGTGCTTGGTTTTTTGTAAATTAACAATTAACTAGCCGTACTATAATGTGAATATATTACAATAATTTATAAGCTAATATGCTTATTAAAAATTTTAAGTGAGTTATTCTCATTTTGAAAAGGTGCTGCAACAGTTTTCTGTGTGCTTAAGTTTCATATACCCATTTAGTTTTTACATTCATAAAACTGAAAAATATTACCTTAGGTCTAAACTGGGACCTACTGCCTTATCCAAACAAATCACATTTCTTTTTACAAACCCTGTGATGACCATTGTTCAGAGGTTTTACTGTACATATACACCAAATACACAGATGAATGATGATGGGATGTATGACACCCACGTTTAAGAGACTATGGAACTGTAAACATTCCCAGGCAACATTTCTAGGAATTTCCGACCATTCTATAAAACACATGTTTGTCTTTGAAAACATTAAACATTTTCACATAAGTTTCATTTTGAAACTACAACTAAAAGAAAAAAAAATTAACTTGCCAAGATAAAACAGTGATAATTTTTTGAAACAACTTGAAAAAAACTGAATGCAAATAACAGAGTTTTGTTATAAGATAATACAATTACCCCAGCTTTGCTGCTGAATTAACAAAATTTGACAGGTAGAAGACAAAGAATAAACTGAACTGTTGTGGAATTCACAACAACTTTTACAATTTGAAGCTTCTTTAAAGCAGAAATCCCCAACATTTACACATCCAAAGGCACTGGAGGGAATAAAATGAAATAAATACATCACAACTTTAATTTTTTTTACAAAATTAGTTAACTTTTTTCTTGTATTTAATCATTATATAGATATACACTTTTTAAATTTATAACCATGTCAATTTTTTTATTTAAAATACAAAATCTACAGTCTAATGGGTGTAATATTATATTTGATGCAAAAAACACTGCATGTTCCAGAATATATTTCTTTTAGTTGCAAAAAGTTTGGTCAGTAACATACATAACTAAAAGTCACCCCATCATTAAAGCAATAGAAAAGGTATGCTTTTAAAATGCGATATCCGGAATTTCTCTAAACAAACTGAATTAGACAAATTTGTAATCTTCAATACTACATGTCATTGAAAACTTAAAAAGGAAAAACAGAACAAAGACTCAAAGTTTAATTTTCTTCAATGTTCTTTTCTTTACAAAGAAATATAAAGAAATAAAATGTAATAACAAAAACTGATGACATTCCAATTGAAAATTCCACATCAAGCTCCTTACAAAGAAGCAAAAGCAGATGAAAAAAAATCAACAGTGTGTTCTTAGTTTTCTTGCTTTTTGTGTTTGTATGCGTGCATGCTTGCACACTCTCATGAATGGGTGAAAAAGGCATCAATCAAGTACTAGTCCTAAAGTTTTTAGGACTAAATGCCCAGCACAAGGGGATAAAACCTGAACTACAGGACAAACACCACCACCCATGTTTCCAATAGGAATGAATCTCATACTTCAACATGAAAAGATTTTCTTATCCAGTTGACTACTAAGAAACATCTGAATAGCTCCAGAACACTTACCTACAAAAATAAGTGAACTTTATTTAATCTAAAACAGTCTTAAGTTAAGGTATAAAAACAGTCTTAAGTTAAGGTATATGTTACATACTTTGTAATCCTCAGAACATAAGTGCTTCTATGCAAAATTTTGTTTATCAGATTTCTAGTTGTTGATTTTTATGGTGAAAAAAAAAATCAACATCTAGAAATCTGATAAATAAAATTTTGCATAGAAGCACTTATGTTCTGAGGATTGCAAAGTAACAAATACCTTAGGACAGATTTCTGGTGAGTGAGTGAATGTGTGTGTGTGTGTAGGGCTTGAAAAATATCTGAAAAGTTACATGATGCCCAACTGAGCATGTGCAGAAATTATTTACCTGCCCACGTAGTAAAAGTTGAAAGGAAAATTTATCTTTCAAAACAACAAATCAGAACCCTCATTTTTTAAAGTTAAAAAATATGATGAACTTTTTACATGTTTTGCAATTCCGTTTTAAACGTCCATATTCAAAATGTTCAATGCACAAAAGCATGTATCTCAAGTTTTAAGATGATGACGCTGAAATTGGTATGAAATGGTATGATGATGAAATTGGCATTTGAGAAATTTAGTGGTTCTGCCATGCTCATTTCATTAAAGTTTTACCTGTTTGTCACTAAACACTGGAGGCTAGTTCCATCAGAGGCATGCGTCTTGTCGCTGACTATGAACAACATTTTCAGCAAACTACATATGGTTCCAATTTCAGGACCTAGAGTATAATATAATTAAAGAAGTGATATTCTTCTGTTTTTGGCACTCCATAACAATAATACAACTCCAAGTGATTAGCAGTGAAATGAAACACGACACACAATGATTGTCTTTCTTCTTGAAGCAGAAAATTATGTTCCAAACTTCATTTTTAAATTTAGTGGCCCAGACTGGGCATTTCGATTTTTTATTACATGGTATTTTAGAAGCCCTGCTGTGCGCGCGCACGCGCACATTAGAGAGAGACTAAAAGTAATATACCTAAATACTCGATGAAATTACAAAAAGTTTAAAAACTAAGATTTAACAAGATACAATGGATCACACAGATGTGATTAACTTAACATTCCACATTAGATCTGTATGTACTTTTATTGGTGCCAAGAACTATTTCATGTAACAGTCACCAAATACTAAAATTAACTGAAGTATTCAGGTATGTGACATTTTGGACTGCACATATATAGTGCTGAAAGCAAAAACACGAGCATATTTTTACATGGACTGGCAAATTAAAAACTCTCTCATAGAATTTATGGAAAGGTTAATCCAAACCTGCAGTAGCACTGAAAATAATACTGTTTTCACTGAAACAAATGTGGGCAAGCAACATATATTTCACACTACCTCTTCACTAAAGGATCAAAAACATAGATGCTAAAGAATTAGTGACCCATGCCTACATCACACAATTCTCTAATTTTATCCAGATAGCAACACAGAAAGATTACATATGCATAATTAACAATACATGTTGCAACCAAGATCTGCTGACTCTAGCCATGATAGCTAAAGATCTGTAAATGCTCAAATTTTTCCCATAACACTGTTTTTTGAATAGAAACAAAATAAAATATTCTGCTGAATAAAATATTAAGAATCGGGTGAAATTAAATTTTAAGTACACTATAAATATTATGTCTGTACAGTCATTGTACATTAGAGAGTATAAAAGGTATGTGTACCACGAAAAGTAAATCCACCATTCATCACAAAAAACGAGGTTATTTCTTGCACACATCATGGTGCACCACTTATTAGATCACAGTTATTCAGTGACCTTGACATGTGAAGCAATAACCCTACCGTCACCTGCCCTGAATCTGTTGACTGTTTTATTAGGTTAGTTTTTAGATGAAGTTTGAATTGTTTGGATATGGCTTCGTCAGCTGAAGTGGAAGTGCTTTTGGGGAAAAAGTACTAAACAATGGTGGCAAAATATTGGGGAAGCAAGACGGAATTTTGGCAAATGATTTCCGATAGTGAGATTTTTCTCAGTAACTGTGTAGGATAGTTAACTGTGAAGTTCAGTACAAATCCATTTATCACAGCACAGGGCAAAGGCACAGTCATATGGCAAGAGGTTTCAGTGAATGTATTTAAGAGATATCACAAATGAAATATCAGAGGTAATCTCAAAAAAATAATGTCTTATCACCACTGTAAACAAAATACTGATGAAAGGTCTAATGTCTGCACCAAACAAAGCAGCCCTGGAACTCAAGGAATTGGACCACAGCTTGGATATGCATTACTAAGAATGGCCACACAACCACTGTTAACAGCTAGAATCTCCACTACCTCCAAGAACCATTATAAATTTTATCACCATCACTAAGGCTGACATGATTTATAACTTCATGAACAGCACTGGTGTGGAAAACTCATGTTTAAGTGTATGAGTACACCATTTTGAATATCTTTTGTAAAAGTATGAACATCTTACTCATGTGTTTAAAATAAATTACAGTTTAAAAGGAGCACATGTATTCATTGAGGTACAGAGTGGCATTATGGATACCTAAGAATAAACAGTACAAAAACAAAAGTGTTATAATCTAAGGAAAAGTAATACATTGTGACCTACATGCAGTTTTGTTGTTTTGAACACACTGGGCTGGTAGAAAGGAGATTAGAACTCAAACTAAGAAATGGTAAAACTAAATATATATTTGAAATGAGATTCAAAAAAAAAACAAAAAAAACTCCAAACTAAAATCCCCACTTGCCCCAGCAAATACACCCTTTCTTATTAACAAAGGAATAAAAAAAAAAGGGGGGGGGGCTTTACATCACAACTCAATGCAAAAGTCTGGTTAGTTAATGATTTATGTATAATGAATAATACATTTACATAAGATATGTACAGATAAAAAGCCAGAATATAAATGCCACATTCTTTTTAAAACTACTTGGTAAAAAATGACCTGAAAAATTAAAATGTGGCAGTTATTGTATTTTGGGGTTTATACTTTTTTTAAAACTATTATAAAAAACACTGTATCATTCAGTAACAATTTGTATTATCTTTCTTAAAATTAAGATAAGAATGGAATAAGGTCTAAACCTCTATTTTGTACTTTGGTGAACACAGTCGACACAGACACCATCAAATTTTCAACATCAGCCATGGTATTGTTGGCCATCTGAAGAAGGGGATTCCTGCTTTAAAACATAAAACTGTAATTTCAAGATCAGTGTCAGTGAACATAACAAAAGAAAAGTAACTAATCTCACCGTATAAAACATTTTTTTGTCATTTTTCTATTCACACATGTACAAAAGGGCACATATCCTGAGCAAAACACATACCCTAAAATAAACAAGAAAATGGAATCACTAAGTCAAAACAACTTTCAGTTGTTATGATATTCTGAATTAAAGAAATGGAACTTTATAGCACCCAGTGCTAAATTAAGCACCCTTAAAGAGTGATTGCCTTGTTACAGGCCAAGCTCATCTTACATCATCACTGATAAGCCTGCCATGAAGGTAATACAACTTTACAAACATTTACATCACAAACCTGAGATGGGGTTGTGGAAAGAAAACTAACTTTTGATCAATGCGCTCTCCTAGCACTTTTCAATTTGTCAATTCTCTTCTGAAGATGAGCATTTGCTGTCTCTAGTTCTTCGATCTTTGACTGGGCTTCTCGTAACTACATAAAATATAAAACATATTTAACATAATTTAATTTTTACCAAAAATAAATGTGTGGATAGACTTCACATGAAGAACACTGCTTGTCCAATTTATTACGAATGTGCAAAAACTCCTAGGAACATATCTACTAGTACCACAAATATAACCTCTGCCAACGTGCTATTACATGACCACAGCTCTATAAATGCTGTGACAGTAAGTAACACAAGGTGAACAAGTACAATAGACATAAATGGTGCATTTGATGGGGTTTCTACTCAGGTTTTGTAGTCAGAGAAAAGAGCTCACAGGCTCGAGCGTCCATGTTTTCATAATGAAAATGATCTTAGTGAAAAATTGAAAGGAATGCTCTCCAAGGTGTATTCCAGATGGCAATGAAAACAAAATTAATCAGCTCGCTGAAAAAAATGTAGCTGAAGTCAACTAATGTAGGGAAGGGATGAGAAGTGCATCATGAGTGCCACTGCCAGGAAGAATACAATATTACAATTCAGAAACTGGTGATCACAAGTGTGCTTGGTGTTCTTGTGACCCAATATAAATGAAGAAGCTTTCAGAGGTAACAACAATAAGCAGTTTGGAACTGTGTAATAATCTGAAAGCTTTTCATCTCCTACTTATAATCAATTATAGCAGCTCTCACAATGGAATGGAGGAGTGAAACTGGAAATGCCATGCAGTCCAATGAATCATGTTACACATTGTTTACCATGGACTCATCCAGCATAATCCACTCTAGAGCATTGACTAGAGGATAATAACTTCAGTGAAACATAGGTCATGGATCCCTGTACCCACCTTCCTGAACACTCTTTCAGTACCTACTCTGTTATGTGTGCCAGACCTCAATGCAATACAATCCCTTGGGAGGAGTCGGCATGTGTCACTTAGGATTGCATAACTTGCCAACTTCAGTGTATAAACCAGAAAGACCTCATGGTGAAAGAATGTACCAAATGCTATCTCTAAGTATTAATAAAGCATGTGCAAAGCCTCAGAAGTTGCATCCAGTTTGTGACTGCCACTCATGGAATCATCAATTCATTGGTAAAGTGTTCAAAATAAATTGATCAAGCAGTGAACATACACTTTCAAGTATCATGAAAGAGTTGCATATAATGCATATCATACAACAGAACAAATTGTTACGACTTTGGGGTGCAGTAATTAATTTGATTAGCTGGTTTTGCAACAGGCGGGTACAGCATTAATTGTTGGTTGAAAAATTAACACTTCGTCGTTTCCCCCATTGTGAGAGAAGAAAAGAGATAAAGGGCCCCTTTTCTTGGAAGGGAGAAATTTAAAGTCTGGGCAGCCTGCTGTGGGGAACGCGATGCATCACCCCGTAAGCTCATGGCGGTCAAAACGGGTGGGTGGCCCGTGTGAGTTTGAGATTGTGTGATGTTTGGAGAAACCGTTAAAGTGTCACCAGATCAGAAAAGTTATGGCGTTTTCTAATCCAAGACTTGGCAGGACAAAGAAGTTTTAGTTTAGTTATGGGTTTGCCCACATCTTCCAAATGCAGAGACATGCATTTCTTAACATCTTCATTGTGCCAAATGCTTTTAGGAAGCAATAAAATTGACAAGAGAGTTAAAACAGACCCCTAACGACAGAGCAAGGAATTTGTTGGCAAAATGTGAATGACCGAAAAAGAGTAGTCTGGTGAAAATCCGTGAAGGAAAAAGACTGGACTCGGATAGCGGGACCAGGGGAGGTCCCAAGCCACGGTATTTCTGTGGGGAGAAAAGATTCTGCCCGAAGAGGTCGGCCAGCTAAGCTAAGAGCGGCCGGGTGGTTGATGTTACTCCGAGGAAATGGGGGGGGGGGGAAGATACCTCTTTTCCTGGTGCTAGATTGCACGTAAGTCCTGGATGTAATTTTCTACCGAGACAGCAAGCAGCACACCAGAGGTCGGATGAAGTGATGGAATTGCAGCCCCGAGTGGCTAAGAATAACGGATGGAAGGATCCTGCTATCAAGTCAGTGGCCTTGTTCGACCTCGACATTAACGCGCATAGATGCATGCGTGGCTTCATACAGGTGAATGTAGAAATGTGTGTGCACGAGAGTAAGTGGGAGATGGGGTTCGACTCCCCTTTCTATCGGTCATAGTGCGCACTCTGAAAGGAGGATGTTGTCACACAGGTGCGCTGCAGAGCAAAGATAACAGAGTGCGTCAAATATATAAGTGAGTGCATCAAACACGGATACGCGAGGAAAAGCTGCATATCTGTAAATACTGTATTTATTTATGCATGCCAGTTGTGAATAAATTGGCTCTGGTCAGCCAATAGACTTTCGTCGACTGAGTACTGTTTAAAGTTGGACTGTAGATGCCAATGAATAATCATTGAACTTTAATGATAAATTCAGCCTATGAGCTATCCCGAAAGGGGCAAGTCTATTTGACGCCCTGCCTTCATCCTCTGTATATAGACGTCTTCATCATTATCTGTTTTGTTTTAAATTGGTTAAATGTCTGTTGTCTCGTGCCAGTCCTGAAGTTGCACGACTAATTTACGAGTGTCAGAAGAATTTCTTGGATTTGACTGGGTAAATTGCAGGCTTAATTCTTTTCACCAATACATAAGATTTTAGCGATAAAAAGCTCACGAGTATTTATTCGAAATTCTAATGTTTACCTCCAGGTCGTCAGCCACTGCCTGACATTTTGACATCTAAATTCTTAAAGCTATTGTTATTCGATAGTCTGGCGCCCCAGGGCTTAGCATTAATTGGTGTCAGGAGTGGGGTATTTCTAGGCACATGCTACATTAATTGGTGGCTAACATTTGGATATCCCTGGGCTTATTCAAAATTAATTTGGTAGCAATAGCAATAGAAATCTTAGGTGAAAGAATTTTTGTTTGTTTGTTTGTTTGGTATCAAAATTCATGAATTGAAATTCCTGACACTGTTTCCTTACATGAGCAGGTAGAAGGAAAAAAAAAAAAAGAAAAAAAAAAAAAGAATAATGGCAGAACTTACAGAACCAGAAATTGAAGAATTTAAAATTCCTGCTGAACAAATTGCTTGATGCCATTGATGCCAGGGGCGAAATAATTTCTGCTATGAAACTGAACTTGGCACTTCAGACGGAGACACAGACTGAAAATGTTGAAGTGTCACAAGAGGTACAGCAGGTTGAGCCCACTACTGAGATATTGCAGCCCAGAGAAGATGCGAATTCCGAGCTCAGTGTAATTAATGAGCATGTCAATAATAACGCAGTTACATTACATGCTGAAATGCACGATGCATGTCACACTCTGCGTGAAGAATTTGTGGTGCAGGGATCCACAGTGAAAGGAGAATTGACTGAAGATAAGACTTTTAAAGGGGATGAGAATGTGAACTTAGTGAAGGGCACAGGGCTAAAATTTGGAGTGGGCAGTCCACAGAAGCAATGGAAAGGTTGTCTGTGAAAGTGTTTCTTAACTCTGCGGTGTAGAAATTATCCTGAGTGATAAGGGGGATAAAGGGGAAGTAGTCATCATGGAAGGTGTACTCCCCGTGTTGAAGAGTTCAACCTCTGAGATTGGTAGTAGCAACTTCAGCGGAGCCCCAGCCGATGAAAATGGCTTTCGGGAGAAGAGTAAGAGAAAAGTTCAGTTGTCTGTTTTTGTTGTCACACTGGTGTCAATAAACACAGCGAGGGAGATGCAACGAGATTAGGGTTTGATCAGTTCATGCGACGGAACATGAAGAGTGTCCGTCGCAAGAAATGTTTCAAACAAAGAAACCGATGACTGATAAAGTGTGTTTATCATTCGGAACCGACGCAAACCTCGAAAAGGATTACGATTTCGGAATAGCGAGTTGCATTGGACGAAGCGTTGTGTGTTAGGCTTCGTATGTAAATATTTGGTTTTATAAATATTTATGATTTGTATTTGTGCTGCTGTTAGGTAAGTATCTCACGTCTGTCACAAAGCGTAGACAGAGGGTTCAAATTCTGGAAACAGATGGTGCAGGGGCTGGGATTATAATTTTTCAGGATATAATCTGGGTAGTACTAAGAGATGTACTGAATGCATTGTAAGCCAAATGTGTGCGAGTTGCATAAACAAGGAATGGATCAGTGTAACCTGAAGTGCACTGCGAAATATGTGAAGGCATAGCGTTTATGGCGAAGTTATGGTTTCGGCTTGTTCGACGCAGCAGGTGTTAGTCTCTGAGCTGTGGTGTTGGCCACTCTCAACGTGCTGCGCACACGCCGACTGTGGAATGCTTGGACAAAAGAAATTTCCATGCACTGGAAATGGCGTCATGTGCATTACTGATAGGCATCGACCTATCCTGTCAATCCTGGATTGGTCAAGACTTTTCTCAGTGTCGGAATGGTGGACGCTGGGACCTGCAGCAAGGAAATTCTGTAGGATGGATGATGTAGAGGTTTCCCTTGTGGGTGTGGTACAGCGTCTGGGTCGGAAGGAGACAGGTTTTGGTAAGCTGCCGAAATTTTGACACGAGCAAAGATAACAGGTATCGATGCTGATCTACCGCACTACTAAATTTTGTTCAGCCGTACATGTTGGGTCTGAAATGTACCTAGCAATGTGTTTGTTGTGCATGGATGTTTACACGGTTTTCGGGGAGTGAGCCCTGTGTAAATTTTGGATGTCAGGGATCATTCTGAATAAGATTAGGCTGTTAAGGAAATTGGGCCGATTTCCTTGGGTTTGCGAAGTCGTTTGCCAGGTGTTGGTAATGTAGCTGTCATGCCAGTGGTTCGGTGTGGGTACTGTGGAGACCCGAATGTTTCAATTTTTTCCCTGATGACTCCGGAGGCGAGTGCTTTGAGATGAGGAATCCCAAGCAAATAGGAAAGCATTTTTTTTGCTGTGACGTGATATGAACTTGGCCTAGTGTGGTATTTGCTTTCAGTGTTGCTTGTATAGTGCTGTGTTTTATAGTGTGGTACCACTTCAATGTCAGTTGAAAGGGGAATTTGTGATTAGGTCATGGTGGTGTTGGAAAAAATTTAGGAGGGCATTCCAGAACTACGAAAAGAATTTTGGAGGAGTCAAATGTGCCCAGAGTAGAACTGATAACATGCTGCGAGGAATAAAATAAAGGGATTGGTTGAGCCGCGTGGATTGAATTAACGGGCTCTACCCTTTGGGAAAGTAGCACTTGATGGTTGGCCCCAGAGTGGTCAAAGGTAGACCTAAAGTTCCGAATGAGGACATTCGCTTGTTTGGTCGGGGGCAGTGTTACGACTTTGGGGTGCGGTAATTAATTCGATTAGCTGGTTTTGCAACAGGTGGGTACAGCATTAATTGTTGGTTGAAAAATTAACACTTCGTCGTTTCCCCCATTGTGAGAGAAGAAAAGAGATAAGAGACCCTTTTCTTGGAAGGGAGAAATCTGAAGCTTGGGCTGCCTGGTGGGGGGAACGCGATGCATCACCTCCTAAGCGTGTGTCGGGTAAAGACGGGTGGCCCGTGTAAGTTTGAGATCGTGGGATGTTTGGAGAAACCGTTAAATTGTCACTAGGTCACTAGATCAGAAAAGCCATGGCATTTTCTAATCCAAGACTTCACAGGACAAAGAAGTTTTAGTTTATTTATGGGTTTGCCCACATCTTCCAAATGCAGAGACATGCATTTCTTAACATCTTCATTGTGCCGAATGCTTTTAGGAAGCAATAAAACTGACAAGAGAGTTAAAACAGACCCCTAACGACAGAGCAAGGAATTTGTTGGCAAAATGTGAATGACTGAAAAAGAGTAGTCAGGTGAAAATCCGTGAAGGAAAAAGACTGGACTCTGATAGCGGGACCAGGGGAGGTCCCAAGCCACGGTATTTCTGTGGGGAGAAAAGATTCTGCCCGAAGAGGTCGGCCAGCTAAGCTAAGAGCGGCCGGGTGGTTGACGTTACTCCGAGGAAATGGGGGAAGATACCTCTTTTCCTGGTGCTAGATTGCACGTAAGTCCTGGATGTAATTTTCTACCGAGACAGCAAGCAGCACCCCAGAGGTCGGATGAAGTGATGGAATTACAGCCCCGAATGGCTGGGACGAACGGACGGAAGGATCCTGCTATGAAGTCAGTGGCCTTGTTCAACCTTGACATTAGCGTGCATAGATGCATTCGTGGCTTCATACAGGTGAATGTAGAAAGGTGTGTGCACGAGAGTAAGTGGGAGATGGGGTTTGACTCCCCTTTCCATCAGTCATAGTGCATGCTCTGAAAGGGGCATGTTGTCACACAGGTGTGCTGCAGAGCAAAGATAACCAAGTGCGTCAAATATATAAGTGAGTGCATCAAACACGGATACCCGAGGAAAAGCTGCATATCCGTAAATACTGTATTTATATAGGCATGCTAGTTGTGAATAACTTGGCTCTGGCCAGGCAATAGACTTTTATCGGCTGAGTACTGTTTAAAGCCAGACTGTAGATGCCAATGAATAATCATTGAACTTTAATGATAAATTCAGCCTATGAGCTATCCAGAAAGGGGCAAGTCTATTTGACGCTCTGCCTTCATCCTCTGTATATAGAAGTCTTCATCATTATCTGTTTTGTTTTAAATTGGTTAAATGTCTGTTGTCTCATGCCAGTCCTGAAGTTGCATGACTAATTTATGAGTGTCAGAAGAATTTCTTGGATTTGATTGGCTAAATTCTTTTCATAAATACATAAGATTTTGGCAATAAAAGCTCACAAGTATTTATTCGAAATTCTAATGTTTACCTCCAGGTGGTTAGCCATTGCCTGACATCCTGACATCTAAATTCTTAAAGATATTTTTATTCGATGGTCTGGCGCCCCAGAGCGTAGCAAAATGTTAACTCAAATAATTTTTTTAATCTCATTATTTTGAATTATTCTACAACCAGTATCACAAACTTCTGTTGCAAATAATGTTCAACTTGAAAATAAAGAGAGAAAAACATTGTGCTACATTTAAGATGATCACCTGCATTCACTATCAAGCCACACTGGTTCTTATTAGAAACACATACTTATCATGATATTAACACTTCTACATACAATGAAGCCTGTCTAAGACAGAATCCAAAGGACTGGAACTATTTTCCATTTTGGATAGGTTTCTGTTTTACACAGGTGCTTCCATGGGAGACACTGAAATGTAAACATTTGAATTTTTGTCATGCTAATAACAGATTTTACATAATGAGTGATTAATTAACAATGGTGATTAAGTGATTAATTCACACATATTAATCAACTAAAATTCACAAACTTCAATTTTTTTTAAAAAGTAATTCAACATTGACTTCTGTACATCAACACTTACTGTACAGAAGTCAATGTTCAGTGAGAGCATGGAGCTGCTCATAACTCTAATAATTCAGTCACCTCAGAGAAGTGCAAACTCAAATATTCTGAATATTTTGTAATGCTTAATGATGTTTCTTTTTTTTTTTCAATCCTAGATGTGGTTTCTATATTCACTTCTATTTCATCCTTCTCACTGCTACCCCCCCCTCAATTTGATGTCACTCAACAATTTTGTCAAGACCTTCATTACAAGGCTTGGTCGCAACATTACTGTTGATGTTTACATAGTCCTTTGCACCAACGATTACTAAACTGAATCTGTTTAGTGCTGCCTGCAGATCATTGGTACTTTCACCACACACATTCGGTAAGTCCTCCGAATGAAATTTTGCTTTATGAAACATGACTTAATCGCTTCGGGTGATACCCTGCGTGATGCTTTTGCAAACCATTCAATAGCCTCAAGAGCAGTTATGGATTTTGTCAATTTACTACAACAGGATGTGGAATCCATATGTGCAAGAAGTGACTACACAGTGAGTTTCCAATAACGAATTCTGATGCACTGAATAATCCCTTGATCCACTGGATGACGAATTCTGGTTGTGTTTGGTGGAAACCATGGAAGTTCTACATCTGAAAGATCAAGATGAGGACAGCAAGTTGTATTATCCAAAAACAAAAGAACATATCTGTTTTGTCTTTTAATCTTTGAATTAAAATGTGTTAGCATCTTGACCATAATTTGAGCTGTCACCATGGCTTTCTTGTTTAATTTCCACTCAACAGGAAGCTTTTTTAATTAAATCCAAGTTACTAAAGCATAGTGGTCTGGCAGTTTTGCTTACCATTAGTGGTATTTCCATCTTCCTAGACATAAACACACAAAATAAATAACATAAAACGTTCCTTAAAACTTTTCCCTCTAATACATGTTTCACCTTTCAAATCCAATGCTTTATTCAGCAGTGCCCCCCCCCTTACCCTAAAAAACCTGTTTGATCCCCATTAGCAGTGTTTCAAGGTTCATAGCCTTCCATGAGTGTTAATAATTTTCGTATCCAATCTGAAACTCTTAATATTTGTCTTCTGTTTCACCATATGTTTCCTTAAACGAAATGTTGTGCCTCTTTCAAATACTCTTTAACCTACCATAAAAACCACGGAACTCTTCCCAGGTTTTTGCTACATCACTTGCTTGATGCTGCATCATATTGCATTGAAATTGGCAAATTTCTCACTCTTGTACTAACATACTACTCTCAGACATAGCCAACTCTTCACTTACGGTTTTTCACATTTTTCTTTTTATTGAGCTGCTACCTTTTTGCCACTGCATTTTTTACCTCGTTTTTTCACTTTAAAATGTCACAAATTTGTGTTTTTCTTTCATTGAAATTCTCTGCCAAATGCTCGACACTCACAATTTCTTTTTCATGCAGTTGAATAGCTTCAAATAGGTATGTAATTTTGCTATCTTTCATTTTGGGACAAAATTTTTTTTTTTTTTTTTTTTTGTTTTTGCAACCAGTCACGGAAAATTTCCTTGCGACTGCATTGGTGGTACAGTTTAGCTGCTGGTTACCCGAGCAAGCCTTCAAATGTGTCCTGGCAATGCAATAGACTCAGTTGAAAAAGTCCTCAATTTCTGTGAGGCAAGAGTCAAAAACATAAAATTCTGGATGGTAAAAAAAGAAACTTTCAGAAACACGTCAGCAGCTAGAAGCCCAATTCTCCAAAGCAAAAACAATTCCTGGTACACGTGGCTTTCACCATTTCATCTTGTGTCTGAAGATTCCATTGGAACAAAGAGAACTAGCTTTGATGAAAATTTCAACCCTATTTTTCACTTCTCTGGAGAGCAACCACCTGCAGTCAAGATGTCACAGATCTCTACAAACTTATACATTGCATGTATTTATGACAGTCACTGGTTTTTGGATTAGTACTTTCTAAACATGTGGAGGAAGGTGATGTAAAAGTAAAGTTCATGCACCCATATGACCCAGCACTATCATTTCACTGGCCTCCACAGAAAGACATCTGCTACGTTCCCCTGTGTAACATCATTTCTTGTGTTAATCCTCCCACCACCAAGGGCTCTGGAAGGGTGTACTACTTTCCTGAAAAAGAGGCTGATTTAATACAACGCCAGTACAATAAGATACAACATCTCAGATGAAAAGTAGGATTAATGGTTCAAGCTTTTAATTTGTTGAACTAAAATATTCCATTGGTTGATTATCCTAATTAGCTGTAGATACCTACTAATTGTTACACTTCTTATGTTTTTATCACTTACAGTTTAAAATTTTGTGCTCTACACCAGTTTTTATTTATTTATTTAAGTTATTATGACAAACATTTTCTTGTCATGAGCTTTCTCCACATTACTAAAATTTGTAATTCATTCTCTTCATACACTGATAAAAAAAATTCTAAAATTTACCTATGAACATTTTTGTCTATTGTCATGCATAGTGTCCCGTTTGAAACTATCTGTGCTTAGACAGAATAACTTAATTTATAAGTTAAAATAACTGTATTAGCACTCAAAATCCCACTATTTTTCTTTCACAGCCTTTTAGACTATACTTTTAGGTTCAATTAAAAAAAAAACGCTCTGGTAACTCCTGTGCCTTATGCCATAATACTCACTTAATGAAGCAACGTCTTTGCACTTAAAAATTTGTTTATAAACAAATTTAATGTAAATGGACGATGTCATCGTTCTTTCCACGTTATTTTATTAATTTTTTTTTTTACAACGCATAGCGACTGAAAAATTGTATTCCGGCACCGCTGGGAACGAACCCCAGAACTCTCAATGACTAGTCGAGTGCGTTCGAATTTACGCTACGACGCCAACAATTCTCAGCGCCATGCGTGGTTTATCAGTCAGCATCTGACTACACGAATACGTATTGATGGTCTCAGCAACTGAGATGGCGTCATCTGGTGGCATTTAACGCAACAGCTATTTAATTGTAGCTGATAAATTCAAAGGGTGATAGAAATGGTTAATATATATCAAATACGTGGAGATAATGTAAATGGACGATGTCATCGCTCTTTCCACGTTTTTTTTTTTTTAACCATTTCTATCGCCCTTTGAATTTATCAGCTACAATTAAATAGCTGTTGCGTTAAATGCCTCTAGATGACGCCATCTCAGTTGCTGAGACCATCAATACGTATTCGTGTAGTCAGATGCTGACTGATAAACCACGCATGGCGCTGAGAATTGTTGGCGCCGTAGCGTAAATTCGAACGCACTCGACTAGTTATCGAGAGTTCTGGGGTTCGTTCCCAGCGGTGCCGGAATACAATTTTTCAGTCGCTATGCATTGTTAAAAAAATAACGTGGAAAGAGCGATGACATCGTCCATTTACATTATCTCCACGTATTTGATATATATTAAACAAATTTAATAAATTTTAGTGTCTCTCAGAGGTAGGCAAGATTTATATAATATTTTTTTCTGAAATGTACATACTTTGCTTGACATGTGGTAAAAATTTGGTGGTGATATGTTGATTAGACACAGAACTATGAATTTTTTTCTCAAATACTGCGTCTAAAAGCGGAGTCTCGGAAATGTTATCAATGTGCAATTTTCCAAAACTTTGACATTTTATATCTCAGAAACTATTTGGTCTAGAGAGGAAAAATTTTACATGGATTAGTAACTTGGTGGTAGTAACAAGTAAAAAAGTTTCATAAAAATCTGAGTCGGTGGGTGTCATACCCTGGGTGAATTGACATGGAATGACCAGGTTTCCATTTTATGTAGGTTCTGTCTTGGGCAGGTTTCCATTTTATGTAGGTTCTGTCTTGAACAGGTTTTACATTAAGATTTTGCAACATATTTTTTCCTTTGCAATAAGGAAAACTAGAAGTTCCAGAAAAACCTTAGGTCATGGAATATGGTCATCTAAACAAACATTCATCTAATATTTGAATTATAATTTACATGGAAGACATCGGAACCCACATATAAAAGATTCGGATCCAACATACAAATGCACATTCTGCACCAAGTATAAAACAATCTTTACATTCAGCATGAAATTTTTATTCTTATCAGATGGTTTTCATATATTATTTAAAATGGCATGATTCCTTAAAACATGAAATATATCTTCGAAAATGCATTGAGAAATGTGATCATGTTCCCCGATGTCTAATTCAATTTTCCCAATTCGACGTGCAGTAGCAAATATAGCAAGTTAAATGCAGAGAGACATGTATACCATCAAGTGAAAAATTTTGGATCTAAAAAACCTGAGAAATAAATGTATGGAAAATCTCAGTTACAGCTGTCTGATGGAAAAAATAATTTTTTAATCTAACAAGACTCAAAATACAAAAAGGTACTGCTACAACAGCTATAGGAAAAATTGCAATTCTAAAAAAATCAGAAAATATATGGATAACATTCATCATGGTTACAACAAGTGGATGTTTAAATAATTTTCAATCTGAAAAGTTCAGATATCATCAAAATTTATGCCTACCCACTGAGAAAACATGAACCAGAGAAGTTGGAATACAGTCGTGGCTAAAAGTCCTGCACCAGTAGACCGAAAGTCAATTTTTGATGTTTGAAGTCAACTTATAAAGTTAAATGGTAAAGTCAGGAATACATATTATACATCATTCTAAAGGAAATTTTATGCTGAATTCAAATATTTTAACAGAATGTTATTACCAGTAATAGAAGTGAAGTTACAAGCAAAATTGTGCAAGTGAGGAAACACAAATCCAGTCCTGAAAAAGCGTTTATGCCCCTCTAATCCACTATAGCTTTTTCTTTGACGTCCACTAGTGAGATATAAAAGAATGTAGAATCATCTGCTGACTTAGAACACAGCTGCTTGTAGTCAGCTGATGGAAGTTTATGCAGAATTCCTGGTGATATTTGGAATGTCAAAGATCTGAAAATTGGTCCTGCCTCTTCAAACCAGGGCAAAAATTATTACTTGGCATGAACTTAGATTCAGTGGTAAAATTAGTTTTAAATGTGGCTGTGATCATTCCATTGTCTTGAGCACCATTAAAAGAGTTGCAGAAACTGGATGTGTTGGAAACAGAAAAAGAACAGGTCGACCAAGGTTGTGTGCTGAACGTTACGATTGCATGTTGATTCGTCGTTCCTCAAGGTTTAAAACAGCCACTGATTTAAGAAATGAATGGGAGAATGAAGTAGGCATTATCGCATCGGCACATACAGCTTTTTTGTAGGCTACAAGAAACTGGACTGACTGCACAAAAACCTTTCCTTACTGAACAACAACGGCTCAAAAGAATTGCTTGGGCCAAGGCACACGAGAATTGAACTCTTGATGAATGGAAAAAGGTTATTTTCAGTGATGAAACAACTGTTACTATCTCCGCTAATAATGGAAATAATTATGTACGTCGTCGGGCTGGTGAAAGATATAAGGCATGCTGCACCCAGACAACAATCAAGCACCCACATTCGGCGATGTTATGGTCCTGTATTTCAGACAGTGGTGTTGGCCAGCTGCTCATTGTTGATGGCACATTGAACGAATCGAAATACATGGATATTTTGGAGTCCAAACTGCTACCATCTGCACAAGACGTGGGTTTGCAGAATTTTATCTTTCAGGCTGATAACGGGCCACGTCATTGGTCAAAGTTGGTTGATGAGTGGTTTAATCGAAAAGTTATTAGAAAACTTCAGTGGCCGGCACAGTCACCGGATCTTAATCCCATAGAGAATCTGTGGGTGAGATCTGTCAACAAGGACCCACATCTAAAACAGCATTAATTGAGTCTGTAAGAACCGAATGGCACCGTGTCATCACCAATGGGCAACTAGAGAAGCTCATTCGTTCCATGCCAAGAAGGTGCCCTTTGTTACTAAGAAACCGTGGTTATCCAATTAAATATTAAAAGCATATTTTGCTTGTTGGTAAGGTATTTCAAGTGTCCTGCAAGTTTCAATAATGTACTGTACAGTAATTTTTCGTTAAATGCATCGTACACTAATTTCACAAATTCCACTATTTTTTGCATTTTATGACTAGACACTGTACTTTTGCTTGTAACTTCACTTTTATTACTGGTAATAACATTCTGTAAAAATATTTGAATTCAGCATAAAATTTCCTTTAAAATGATGTATACTATGTATTTCTGACTTTACCATTACGCTGTATAAGTTGACTTCAAACATCAAAAATTGACTTTTGGCCACGATTGTATGTATCAAAATCTTTGGTTGTTGCAGTGACTGGATGCAAACTCTTCAAATTTTGATTCTGAAAGCCAAGAAAGACATCAAGCCAAATACAAACATACTGCTAATGCCACCCAGAAGGAAACTTGTGCATAAATGTGAAAGTAGTACTTCTAACAAGTACAACTAGATTATGTTAAAAGAATATTTCCTATCCAGCAATTAGAAGCTGATATACTGTTAAACTAAAAATTTAAATCTGCATCACCTAGTAAAAAATTTCACATCACAAAAAATTGAAAATGCACAGAAAATTTTGGTTGTAATGACAAGTATCAAACAGAAAAATAATTTTTCAAATCATATTTTCAGAAGAAGAGATACTATTCAAGATTCAAATATATGCAATTTTGCTGAAGTTCACATTCATACCACCCCTTAGTTAAATCAAAGTACTAAATGAAATCATGAGAAGCAAGAAATACCTGGGAAGTTCATATCAGTGTCAGGAAGCGATTGCGAGACCGAGGTTGAAAACAACCTGAGTCTCGCAATCACCTCCTGACACTGATAAGAATAAAAACACTCACCAAACTATTATTCTGAACGAAATTTTTTTTGAGAGTACACCAAAATCTGTTGAAAATTGAAAGTGTTTACGCAGTACTATAAATCGGTATTATTTTAGGGTGTTTAAACAGACGATCGACTCTTGATAAATCAAATCCAAGGCAGAGCAGAAAAAAATAAAGTTTGAATTATCAAAAAAAAAAAGCCTTTCTTCTGAACTGACTTAAGTGTCCTTTGGCTGTTGTTAAGATGTTCCATTGTTCAAAGGTTATCACTAATGTATAATCCTACATCAGCTGTTTTGTACCAATGGAAATTTGCTATTGGTTGGAAGATACAGTTGTTTGGAGGTGTCCATTAATGGAGGTTTCACTGTGTATCAGGTCACATAAAAAGTCCCAGGGCTTCACACAGTCCAACCAGAATGCAGTCCTACATATAATGAAACTGATCTGCTAGGGGGCTGATCTTATAAGACAAGAGAACTGGTATTGTTCATTAGTAGACAGTGTGAATTGCTCTTCAAACAGTGTTGAATGTTGTGTAATCAATGTGAGTTTGAAGATTAGAATTCATATTGTGCCTTACTGAACAAGCTTAGACTTGAGAACTCTGCAGACCACAGAGTCCCTAGTATAGTCAAAGGATTTAGAGAGGATAGTGTAACAGTTCGCACAGATATGGGTCAAGCAGTTTCACGATGAGACCCTGGAGGATGGACATTTCCAGATCTGGATGATCTGCTGTTCTGGAAAATGAGGTTTTACAGGCAGTGATTGAGGCTAGTGCCCATCAAATGTGCGAGGAGATAGCCACCAATCTTTGTATGTATGTAGAGCCATCTACTCCAGTCAGAAAGGGTAGGAAATTGGACAAATGGGTTCATCATACTCTTACTGAATAGAACCAAGTACAATAGCTGAGCATATACAATTCCCTTTCCACATACCTCACGGGTGAGCTTCTACTCCACAGGATCCTAAAATCTGATGAAAAATAAATGGAACCTTTACAACAATGGCCGGACGTTAAAAATCAAGGAGTTATATCATGCACTGATGAACTGTCATGGACTACTGCTGCTACAGGTTAATGCAAAGCCACACACATCTGTCATGACCTGTAACACAATTGAATGGAAGGTTCAGCTACAAGCAATCATATTTACACAATAGTTCTCTAATAGACAATTCTGTGTGCTGCAGAGGAGATTCTAAAACCAGGATGACTTGGGAAGGAGAGCGGCAGGATTTTTCACCTAGATACGAATACTTATTTCTATTAGAAGGGTATTTTTCAACACAGACAATATTGCGATAAGTTTGTTGCATGGGCTGGCGATTATTTTGACAAATATAGGTGTTTTTCCATGAACACTAGGTGTGTTTATTTATGATATCAGGGTTCATTCTAGGACTAAAGATGGGCAGGGTGCTTGTTATGAAAAAAAAAAAAAAAAAGTGCAGCTTACACTTTCAAAGAGCATTAGAGTATGCATTGACCTTACAAAACAGGAATGTACAAGCAGCATTATTTTTTTTTATTTCAATATTTATGCTGTTACATTATGACATTAAATCAGAGATATTTATGTGCAATTGAAAAGCAATAGCAGCAAAGGGAAACAGGGAAAAGGCCCCACAGAGACCCGACATGCCCTGAATCCCCAGTTCAACAGTGATTCATCAGAAAAGTTCAACAGTAATTCATTGTGGATATTAAAATATTATATATATTGTTATCAGTCAGTACTAATTTAATTTGAGAAAAAATATTCTTTTTACTTCAGCATTAGAAATTGCTAAGGTACACGAAATGTTCAAAAGTTTGTGTATTAGCGGGAATCTCCTACTCACAGTTCCTTTAGATTTTGACAGAATTGAACATATTTTTGGAATTGAAAAATTATTACTCTCAGTATCAGTTTGAGATAGAAACACTGATTTGCACTCATCCCACTCTAATAGTAAATCATCTTCATCTAGGTTGAAGTACTCAGCCAGCTCCATTACTTCAGCAATGCCATAAAGGCTGTTGAAGTGGTTTCTAACCCAACTTTTCTAAGGTACCAAGATTTGTAATAATAAACTGGTTTTCTAACTGCCTTGAAATGGTTTCATGCAAATGATCAATAAATGCATGTGAATTTCTTTCTATGGACCGTTAGGGGCAGGGCAGTCATTTTAGGATTGGAGGCAGATATATATTTTTTTTAAATTAAGGGGCAGGCAGGTGCAGCACCATTCTAAAAACAGCTAGGATGAATTCTTTGATATGCAAAAGAGCCAAAACTTTTTACATGATCCGATATATATCTGAAGAAAAGAAAAAAATCAGCATCACTGGAACTGATTATAGTAAAATCAGTAGCTGCAAACAAATACATGTGCCTGAAACACAATACTTTATTAAAAAAACAATAAGCTTCCAATTATTATTTCCACAAGATGCATGCAGTGCAAAGTATTTGCAAATATATGAAGATAAATGCAAACACTTTTAACTTAACACATGCTTGCACTGCAACAGACATTTCAGAAAACAGAAATGAAAGAAAAAAAAAATTAATGTACTTTTACATTTTTTTTTTTTTTTGGAAGATGGCGATTGTCTTAAAAGCATTCTGAAAACAACATTGCTCCTGTGCACCCAAATGTTGGAGAAAACAATGAAATGTTCAGCGATTTTTTAATTTTTTATTGTTATGGATTTATTTGTTTGACCTAGCATTTAATGAAAGGTGGCATCTGTATATGATCTTCCCCAGACATGAAATAATTGGTGAGAAATCATTTGCAAGGGCCACTGTAGTAAATGCAAATTGATGAGACATTCTGGAATTACAAAAACAAACACACTTCTTTATTTCTCAAATGTACACATGTTTGCAATATTATAATAGAAACTGCCGTGCTTCTGCCTGCTGGGGAAAAATAAAAATAAATTAAGAGCACATTAAATATTCACTTTTCATTTGAATATTCTGAATTTTTCAAATGCCAGAAAAAGTTAAACCCTTTTTTTTTTTTTTTTTTTTATAAAATAAATAATATCAAAAGGTATTCTTTACCTATTATTGAAAAAGTATTTTGCACGTTTGTTGCTCCGCGAGACACGTGCTCCCGTCCCGAGAGAGGCTAAGTTCGTATTACGGGGGGGGGATGGGTGTTAGGTAGAAAGTTTTACAAATGAGACAATTTAGTTAAATATTTTTAGTTAAAACATTCATTCAATAATACAATCAAACATTTAAATTTTTTTCTATTAATTAAAACATGCATAAGGAAAAGTTATACTCATCAGGTCGGGGCACATGGATCACATAAAAAGCTCCCCTTCGACGATATTACGGCAAGAGCTTTTAGTACTCCTAGAGTACTTATCTTTAGGCCATCTGTTACCTACGCGAGGGTTCTTGCGTGTGTAGCCGCAGGAGTTGCATGTCGGGAAACATAAGACATCCATTAAGATTTGTCTCATGAATTGCACTTTTTTTAGATATATACCCTTATTTAACAAATATTTACCTTCAATACCAAAATAGCATTTACCAAATAAGTCGAAAACATAAAAACTTACCTCCCTCTGCAATTTACGTTTTTCAGCCTTTAAGTCATCTTCTACTTTTTCAGCATTTTCTGTAGCTGTTTTATACCTTGAGACTTGACTTTCTAGTCGTGAAATCTAAAATCAATACAATCGTATCAATCTTCACTCAACATTTGTACACTGTATATTTTAACTATTTTTTGACTGTCAGAAATTTGGTTTGCTTCAAAGATTACAAGCAACATTTTGTTAAGCATCAACTGAATTCTTTGCTTTGCCAGGCCAGTCAGCAATTCTTTCAGTACGGAATTCAAGAAAGTTTTTCACAAATCTTAACTGTCTTTGCTATCCCAAGCAACACACAAGCTCAAATTGCCTCAGTATGTTCTTATTGACTGTTTCTTCTACTGGAAAAGTACCTAGACTAACATGACAGATGAACTAATTATGCTCTGCCACTGAATCTTATTGTTTTCTATTAGCAACTTGGTACACTTCTTAGTATTCTTATGTCAGCAACCTCTAACATCTGTTTTTCAGCATTTTATCTTGCATTCAGCTCACTACTACAAAAGGGAGTATGTCTAAATACAGCATTATACCCAGTTTTGTTCTCTGGCAAAAAAAAATTCATATCGAAAATAGCTTCGTACATCACTGATGAGCAATATTCTTTACTTTGCCGATTCTGTTGCCTAATTCCCTACGAAGATTTCTTGTCTCATCAATGACCAAACCCAAATAATTGAAATCTGTTACCTGTTCCAACATACACTGACGGGAAAAAAATCCCAACACCACGAAAAAATAGTTGTAGAGGAATGAAATGGCGGCAATACATTTGTATAGGTAACATATTTAATCGATTAAGGTTTCAAGATCACAACTTGTTGTAAGCGCGAGAAGAGCCATTTTAAATGTGAAATGCTGGTACATTAATAACCAGTGTAACGCCAGAATGTTGAATGCAAGCACGCAAACGTTCATGCATTGTGTCGTACAGGTGCTGGATGTCAGTTTGTGGGATGGAGTTCCATGCCTGTTGCACTTGGTCGGTCAATACAGGGACTGTTAATGCTGGTTGGGGGTGACGCTGGAGTTGTCGTCCAATGATGTCCCATACGTGCTAGATTGGTGAAAGATCTGGTGATCTAGCAAGCCACGGCAACATGTCGACACTCTGTAGAGCATGTTGGGTTACAACAGCAGTATGCGAGCGAGCGTTACCCTGTTGGAAAACACCCCCTGGAATGCTGTTCATGAATGGCAGCACAACAGGTTGAATCACCAGACCGACGTACAACTGTGCCATCAGGGTGCGTGGGATAACCACGAGAGTGCTCCTGCTGTCATAGGAAATTGCTCCCCAGACCATAACTCCAGGTGTAGGTCCAGTGTGTCTCGGCCGCAGACAGGTTGGTTGCAGGCGCTCACCTGGCCTCCTCCTAACCAACACACGGCCATCACTGGCACCCAGGCAGAACCGGCTTTCATCAGAAAACACAACAGATCTCCACTCCGTCCTCCAATGAGCTCTAGCTTGACACCACTGACGTCGCAGACGGCAGTGGTTTGGAGTAAGTGGAATGCACGCTACAGGGCGTCTGGCTCGGAGCTGTCCTTCAAGTAACCGATTTGTAACAGTTCGTTGTGTCACTGTGGTGGCAACTGCAGCTCGAATTGCTGCCGCAGACGTGGTACGATGCGCCACGGCCATACGCCGTACACGGCGGTCTTCCCTCTCAGTAGTGCCGGAACCCGGTCTTCTTGAGGCAGTACCTTCACTTGACCACCGCTGCCAACAATCATGCACAGTGGCTACATTCCTGTCAAGTCGTTCTGCAATATCGCGGAAAGAAAATCCACCTTCTCGTAGCCCTATTACACGACCTCGTTCAAACTCCGTGAGCTGTTGATAATGGCTTCTTCGTCGTCTTAAAGGCATTCTTGACTAACATCAACACCCTACGTCGAATCTCAATGATAACTAACGCTCACGAACGTTACAGCGTGTATTTACAGCAAACCTGCTTTGCATGTTCCGAGGGGCGCTACTAGCGCCACACGTATGCGCCGAGCGCAAAATTTGCATAGACGTCATCTTACAGATGTACTCTCACAGCCTACCAACTGTATAGAAGGCCCTGTGTACGTCGCGTGATGGATGTCAGTGAAGCCCGAGTTGTGTGTGTCAAGATTGCTGTAAATGGAGAAGTTTGATACAGCAACAGTAAGTAAATAATCAGTTAAAAATTTATATGGTAGTTTGTATTTCTTTGCAGAGCCAACCTCTGAACCTCAGAGAACAGTCTAGTGATATGTATATGTATGCATTTTTAGTTCTTCATTCTGATACCATAATGAAAACTTTCCAAATCTTTTGTGTGAAAATGAAATTAATGCTAAATAGCATGGAGTTTGCTCATGTTTCAGGGAACAGTGAATTATTTCATACCTTGCAGAATTGCTTACTTGTTTTTCAAATAATGTTTGAGATGGCAAGAAGTTTAAAAAAATATTCAACAATATTTAGCCATTGATCCAAAAGTCTCTGGGCTACAGAACCAACAGTTAACCATCTGTTGCTGACATGCCGCAAAAGACATTTGGGTGTGACCAATGTTATATCCGCAACAGGTTTATAATCCTCTCGTCTTGCAGCATTACTCTTTAAAAAGCAATGCACATCAGTAGCAAATGTGTCAAAATCTATATTTAAGTTAGTCAAAAAACTTTTAAATGCATTACTAACAACATGCAGGTTGCAAAAACCTAGTTCCAAAGATTTCTGGTCTGTTTTATTTTTTACAACATCATTGAATTTGCATAAAAAGCACTTATTTACATTTGGGCTGTCCATGAATACACAAATAATTTTGTTTAACGAAATATTGAAGAATGATAACACATCCAATATTTCTTTCAGCAAGATGTCTGCTGTTGCATGCCCCCCCCCCCCAAAAAAAAACGCTTGTTAGGTACCGGCAAGAAACTGAATTTATTTCTGCAGACCAGTATCTGAGATACATATCCAACGTATTTGTAGTTTCATCAAATGCTATAGTAACCTTTCCTGGGCTACTAGCAGCTACAATGTATTTTTGCAAATCCTCTTCAAAATATTTTGACAGTCCATGTGATATTACATATGCAACTTTCTTTTTTTAAAGCTGCATTTCAGCTGCGATAGCAGAATTGGGAAACATTTCTTTGAATAGTTCTTACTCTTTCAGTGCATGAAACAAAAGACATATTGTCGTTAGCAACTTTCATCGCCCATAACGCTTTGACTTTAGCCAGCTGTAGATCATGACTCAGTACTTCACCATTATTTGTTTTATGCCGAAGATCCTGCAGTTCAAAGGCTTAAAAAGATTGACTTATTTTGAAATCTACTTTGGAATTTTTGTAAATGTTTTTTCCCTTTACGATGCAACTTCACTTGTGAAAAGCAGCTATTAGAAATATTGAAAGTTTCTGAACACAATAAACACTTAGCTGAAAATATTCTTTCAGTTGCAGCACACCATTCTTTTAACTTCACTCCGTCCAGTTCTCTGTCGAGCCACGCATCTTGAAATTTTGTTTTGGATTCAGGCATCTTAATCACTAAAATTACCAATTAAAAAATTAAAATGGAACGACAATACAAAAACACATTCCAATGTTCCATAAACAAACAAAGAACTGCATGGAGCATGCACTCACTATCTTCTTTCCCCGAAGTTTGACTGCCAGGCTGTCAAAAGATGAACAAAATGGAAGTCGTGACTAGAGAACTGAACATGCGCAAAGTACCTGAAAAACTTCAAAAGGAGCAAAAACAAACTATCCATCCTCACGAAAGTTAAGCCAAAGTGAGTCCGAGCTGAGCTGACATAGGGCTATATCGCAACTCGGAGGTCACTGATCATGAGCTCCTGCTGTCTGCCGCAGTAACACCCATGTGATAACGATCATTACCAGCGGTTACAGGAGGAGAAGGAGATTAAGTGTTCCCCCTTTCCTTTCCACCCACCTGCCTTTTACAATAACAGAAAGCAGCACAAGGAAAAGAGGCAGAGGCAGGTTCGCAGCACAAGGAAAAGAGGCAGAGGAAGGTTTGCAGCACATGCCTAAAAATAAAGGAGTACGATCTTCTGCGTGTCACAGGGTTAGTCTGCAAAAGGAGAAACCAGTGGTAAAAACTGCTCTCGATCCCAAGTGTTCCCGAAGCCAATGAAGTCAAGCCCCAGTGTGTGCAGCTCAATGATACCATTTTACCTTGCTTCTGGCAGAACAGGGTTCGATAGGCTGTGTTTCTATAAAGAGCAACCGCTGCAATCAAGCTTGCAGCTCTATAACACGTCTTTTCACCTTACGGCTGCTGAGCTGTGCTTGATATACAAATGGTAAATTTATTGGCATTAATAAATTTCAGAGTAATATCGGTTGTATTTTTAATAAATTAGCTTTTTATGAAAATTTTAGAAAGAATAGTAAATTTTAGGTATAATTTTAGGAATTTAAGGAGGGTCACAACATATTAGGAATTTTAGAAGGAATGTGATCCCTGAGTTACACGTGGTGACAGTACAATGGCGATATCGAAGGATGGTGTGCGCAGAATACTGCTCTATGAATATTTGAATGACGTGAAAGTTACAGAAGCACTTGGAAAATTGCGAAACACGTTTGGTGACGATATTAATGGACAAAGTACTTGCTATGACTGGTACAGGAAATTCAACACTGGTGTATGGGATCTGTCTGATTTGCCCAGAGTGGCAGACCTAGTAAGGTTGAAGATGATACATTGCAATAAGTGCTATCGACCAAGCCTGATGCAACACTATGGGAACTGGCAGAGGAACTGAAGACCTCCAATACGACCATCAACACCCAACTTCAGAAGTTGGGATATTCGTGTATACTGTGCAAATGGGTACCCCATGCTTTGTCTGACCTGAATTGGATGCAATGCTACTCCATTTCTGTTGCTCTGTGTGAAAGAGAAAAATGGGAAGGCTTTTGCATCAGTAGGTCACGGGTGATGAAAAATGGGTCACATATGTGAATGTTACGCAAAAAGAGCATGGACCAAGCAGGGACAACCCCCACAGAAGGTCGCTAAGCTAGCCCTTCATGGATAGAAGGTGATGCTGAGTTGCTGGTGGGATTGTCGTGGTGTGATTCACTATAAACTCTTACCATGAAACAATACTATTACAGCGGATGCTTACATCCAACAGTTGAACCGTTTCTAAGCCGCACTGCAAGAAAAGGGCCCACTGCTGATTAATTGCCATGGAGTTGTTTTTCACCAGGATAACATTTGTCCACGTGTGACGTTGCGGACCCAGCAAAAATTGCAAGAGCTAGAATGGAAAATATTGTATCCTCCCCTTATTCTCTGGACCTTGCCCTGTCTGACAATCATCTCTTCCAGTCTTTGTTGAATTTTCTCACCAAGAAAAACTTTGCTAATGACGATGATGTGCAACGTTGCATGGATGACTTCTTGAACTCCTGCTCGCCAGACTTCTATCGCAATAGGATATTTCAACCCGTAGATCAGTGTAACAAGGACACATCAGTTCCACTGGGGACTACTTGGACAATTAGGTTAAGTGTTTCTGTATGATTTTTTAAGCTTGAAATACAGGCTTCTCTATTTTCCGGATACTTTCTTTACAATCTGATAACAAAAGCAAAGGACACAACAGCTTCAGTTCAATCTTTCTTCGCATAAGAACAAATCATACAAGGTTTGACAGTAACTCTGCATTACCATGGCATATAATTCCACATCTCACTGATACCTACCTCATTTATGCATCTTAAATCTGATCTCTTCAAACATACCTGGGAATTTAGGGAGGGCTTTACCTACATATCAGGTTATTCCATCAGGAAAGTATGTGTAACCATTCATTAAATCTAAAGCAGATGGAAAGCTGATTATGATGTGGTTTCACCAGGTTCCTTTAAGTTGTTCTTACATTCTTAAGTTTACTTTAATTGAAGATTTCACTTACTTCTCCTTCAACCTTCTCATCTGCTTTAGATCTAAGTGTTTAAATGATATGAATAAAAAAATAACATGGATTATGTGTGCATAACTTCAAAAAAGAAAAATCCAACATAATGTTGAATTATAAATCTTACCTGACCACATTAGTAAAGATAAAACACAGTGACGAATTTGATAAAATGAGTTAACAAGTAACATAAGTTCTTAAAAGTCAAATAAATATAGCAACTACAGCCCAATGAAGGTAACAAATATAGCAAACAAAGAAAGGTCATCTTTAAATCATAAAATGAAAAAGAAGAATGTCATTTATCAGATAATAATCAATTACAATAGCAAATATATTGAACAAATAGCACAGGAATTGAAACAGAGTTAATGAACATAAGACAGCTATTGAAATAGGTGACCAGAACAGTGCAATTCTCAAACACATAGAAAAATGATAATGCAAGCCAATGTGGGATCAAATTCAAATTATGGAGTATGAACCTCAAATCCTCAGAAGACTTGTAAAAGAAACCTACTACATCAGTCAGAAAGGCTCAATCAATGAACCTATGAAAACCATAAGCCCAATATTCAAAGTTTGGTTTAATAACAACAGCATTAAATACACAGTAAGTCCTAGATTTATGCATTATAAGCCTGAAAACTTTGCTTTTATAAGTGCTTATGTGCAGTGGAGCACAAAGCAACTGGATTCTCTCACACCTTCTGCTTTCCTGCCACAGTGTGCATGGCCTCGATGGGACAAGTAGGAGGTGTAGCCTACAAGAAAAAAGAATAATTTAGTTTTGAAACAGGCACCATGCTGTGCAGATTTGAGCTGTTCTGCACTATGGGTATACAACTTACTATCCTGTCTATCACAATCTGCTTTCAACTCATTGGTTATTATGGATTTCAAACATCCGGAAAGTATTTCTACTACTGATGGAGCAGTAAATAAATGGAAGAGAACCTGTCTAAGTTTAGAGATGAAATTAGAAATTTTACTATGTTCTGATGCTAGTGAAGTGTCATTGGCACTTGGATGTGCATTCAACCTGGGTGAGTCAAAAATAAGGAGCATAAAGACGATGCTGACAAAATTCATACTGTTGTCATTCATTCTATGCCACTATCTGCTAAGATAACCACAAATATTATAAACCCATTAATGGAGATGTAAAAAAAAAAAAAATGCTATCACTCTACACTGAACATTAAATGAAGAAAGGTTCAAATCTTAGTAACCTGGTGCTTAGGTGTGCAATGCTGTCAAGATTTATGAGCATCCTTCTCAAAACAAAAGTGTTGCAGAATGTGAGCCATTTCTAGCAAGTAAACTAGGGTTGGATAAGTTTATATCAGACGTCAAAACCTGCAAAGTTGAAACTTACCTGAGAAACTGCAAATGCTGATTATGAAGATGCTGCCAAGTTTCTTGAAGAATTAAAATTATTCATCAAAGAAAAGTGATACCACCTTAAGCATGTGTTCAATGTGGATGAAACTGGCTTACTTTGGAAGTCTATGCCATCCAGAACTAACATCAGCAAAGAGAGAGAGAGTTACTCCTGGATTTAAAGCAGCAAAAGATTTGTAATGCTGTTGTTATATGCCAACACTGCAGGTGACTGTAAGATGAAGCCTCAATTAATCTACCGTTCTCAAAATCCCAGCACACTGAAAGTCTTAAGCAAAAACATGCTACCCTTACATTGGAAAGCAAATAAAAGAATTGGATAAGTGGCCAAGTAATTGACTTCATGAAATATTTTGCAGTTGAAACTGAGAAATGTAAGAAATCTGAATTTGCTTTTAAAGTGATATTAATACTTTACAATGCTCCAGGCTATCTTAAACACTTGGATAACATCAATCCTAACATTCCTGTGTTGTTCTTGTCCCCCCAAAAATGTCATTCCACAAAGTCTTCCATGATGCAATTCTCTAATCTACCAATAGAAGGAAGAACAAAGAAGAGGAGGGTTAAGTTTTCCAAGTGAAAGATGCGAGTATGAAAAGATCAGTATAATTTATTTTCATAGTTGGATAACACTGCACTAATTTTTAGATGACGATCGAAGTTTTGAGAGAAGCCTGCAGTTTAAGTATGTCTTGACAACATCCTTATGACTTACAAGAAATCTATACTCAGAAACAAAAACTGGCAAGGTAAACCAGTTTGATGCAATACCTCAGACCACAATCTGCCTCTCCTGTTCCAAGTGCTTCTACACCAGAACCACCAATGCCAACCCCTCTTCCTGGAAGTGAACCTTGATCACCTTCAACAACTTCCCTTTTGCCACTGTTGCCGTGTGCTGCTAACAGTGTCGCAGAAATATCTCTCATTGATGTAACACTGCCTGGTTTGGATGATTTTGACCCCTATGATGCTGTGATCTGGTGCTGTTTTCCGATCTCTAAATTAAAGGGCCCAAAAACATTTTTAGAACGGAAAACCCATTACCAGATCCACGCACTCTCAATGAGAGTGATATTTTTTCTATGAGGTTACCTTGAAAAAACCTTTTTGGCAAGGAGGGGACTAGAAAATATGGAAGTCAAGAAAAATCAGGTAAATTCTTTCATTCTTTCTTTTTATTTTAACTTTATTTTCTCTTTGTAAATTTGTTTATTTTCATTGTATGGGTGTGATGAAATTTGCATTTGTGATTTGTCAAGGTAAGCTAGCCCTCAGGTGTTAATGGCTATGCAAGGGCAAAATTACTGGTTAGGTTAGGTTAGGTATGCAAGTGTTCAAGTGTTTGATGAATATTGGCTTGGTATCATGTTGTGCTTTTCTTTGCTTTTTATTTTGAATGCTGATCATTGTATTGTGTAGTGTTGGAAAGAGTGCTGAAGTGTTAGTAAAGTGTCTTTAAATCTAATATTTAGTGTAGCATAAAGACATCACGATCAGAGTAAAATCCCTGAAATGGCAATGGGTTGGACATACTGCCAGAAGGACAGACCATCGATGGACAGTCAAAATTTTAGAATGGATTCCAAGGGACAGAAAAAGACCCAGAAGAAGACCACATGGAAGATGGGTGGATGAAATTTGAAAGTATGCGGGAGTAACATGGAGGAGACTGGCACAAGACAGACCGTTGTGGAAGAGGCTTGGAGAGACCTTCGTCCAGCAGTGGATTGATAATGGTTGACAATGATGATGATGAAATGAATTTAGTTAATGCCTAAGATTGTAATTTTGCATAGCATATATAGTGGTAAAGTAGATGTATCTTTATCGCCAACTCCGACGATCGAAATGTCATGTTGACGAAAAAAATATATATATCATAAGTAGTATGCATAATTAATTTCATAATTACCGTCGTGTAATTGCTATTTCTTTGTTTATATTAAAGCTGTAAGCTATAATTATGTTAAAGTATTCATAAACATATAGTAAAAAAATCATTTAGTGTCTTATTTCCGTAGCCTATATCTCATCATTATTTAGTGGTGTATTGATTTCAATTGTGTAACTATTAGTGATTAGAACCATGTGTAATGTCTGCATTTAACTTTAGAAGAGGACTATTTAGGAAGAGTAATTCCGTATCTTTGAAAAATAGGAAAAATAAGACTATCTTTCGATCTTTGCCAAGTTATTTTTATGTAATTGCGAACACGATTTAAATTGCAAAATGGGACAATAAAAAAAAAAAGAAAAAAAAAAGAAGAAAATGCTTAAAGAGGAAGAGAAATTAATAATAAATTGCAGGAAAAAAGATCTTGTTCATTTGATTAAAAATGGCAAGTGGTAATCCATCTTTTCTTTTGTAGTTCCGATCGCAGAAAGGGGAAAATATTGTCCTTACTGTCAGCGAGGCGCAAATTTGGTTTTTTCTTTTGGCACTATGTACTATTTTAGGGCAATCTAATTGTATAAAACATATTAGTTAATTTTACTGAATTTGTAAAGGTGATCACCATTTCGCCCGGGTCTTTAGGGGTTTGTTCAAAAAGAACTAAAGAGGCCTACGCGATCATAAATTTTAACCCTGGCGCCGTTACGAATCGAACACTTTGCGTTTTTCCCCACCAGCTCCGCAATGGTTTTTGCCAAATATTTATGCCTAAAATGTCAGGAGAATGCCTCAAAATCTGTTACCAGTTGCTAATCCATGTGTACATACATATATACATATCACTAAGCTATTCTCTGAGATTCAGAGGTTAGCTCCAAAAAGAAATACAAACTACCAGATATTTTTACTTACTGTTGTCGTATCAAATTTCTCCATTTACAGCGATCTTGACATACAACTCGGGCTTCACTGATATCCATTACACGCTGTACACAAGATCTTTTATACTTCATACTCATAATCTATTTCTCATGCAGACACTCCTGAATCTGATCCACCCATGTCTTCCTTGGCCTTCCTCTGCCTTTCCTTCCTGCCACTTGGGCTAAAAAGATTTTCTTAGTAAGCATCTGATCACTCATTCTTTCAACATGGCCAAACCACCGAAGCATATTGGTCTCCACCTTGCTAACAACATTTTGCTTCACATCACACAACTGCAACACATCTTCATTCCTCACACAATCAGACCGTGTCTTGCCACAACCCCCCAATAAGTAACACATTTTTCCAGCACACAAACGACTCCTATGTTTCTTCTGCAGTACCCAGGTTTCACTGCCATACATCAGCATAGGGACAATTACACTTTCATACACAGCCATGCGGGACTCTCTAGAGAACCCATCATTCCTGTGAAAACCTCCCAGAGCAGCTATGACTTTCAATGAAGAATTCACTTGCCTACTAATTTCACCATCCAATTTGTTCTCTCTGTCAAACATGCTTCCTAAATACACAAACTCTTTCACCTGGTCAATCACAGTGCCATTTAGACATTACATTCAGTGCTACCAGTTCCTTTCTCAAAAACCATAACTTTTGTTTTTCCCTTATTTATACTCAGTTTGAATTTCATGCAAACTTCGTACATCCGAGACAACATACTCTGCAAATCCCTTTTGCTCTCTGCCAACAGGACAGTGTCATCAGCATACAGCAATCTGTACACACGGATATCACCAAGACATAACCCACTATCATCTATTTTGGCATCACGCATGCACGCGTCCATAAATATATTAAACAGCCATGGTGACATTACACAACCTTGTCTAACTCCTGCACCAATAGAAAACCATTTTGATAAAACACCATTCACTTGTACACAAGCTCTACTACCAGCATACATGGCTTTTGCACTATTAAGTAGATTCCCAGTAACACCATATTCATTCAAGACCTTCCACAAAAGTGTCCTATTTACTCGGTCATAAGCTTTCTCTAAATCTATGAAGGCAGCAAAAACTTTCTTACCAACAGCCAGATACTTTTCAATCATCGTGCGTAATGCAAAATTCTGGTTAGTGCAGCCTTTACCAGGCATAAAACCACTCTGAACATCCCACACTTTCTCTGATGTAAGACCCCGTACTTTTTCAATAACAACCTTACTAAACACTTTCCCTGGCACACTTAGTAGGTTAATACCACGATAGTTCTTGCATTCAGTCTTATCACCTTTTCCCTTATACAAGGGAACAATAGTAGCATCCTTCCAATCCCGAGGGACCATTCCTAACTCCCAGCACAACTGACAAATTTCAGTTAACCAGTCAATTACAGAGTCACCACCATATTTCAACATCTCAGCAGTTATGCCATCAACTCCCGCAGCCTTACCATTTTGAAGAGATTTTAGAGCTTTACACACTTCTTCTCTTGAGATCCCTCCTGTGCTTCTATCCCTCACTGTGACATCATCTGCATCTGTCTCAGAATCATCTTTGCTTTACTGATCTAATAACTCACAGAAGTATTCACCCCATCTTTCACTTAACTCATTGGGCTCCCATATCATTTCCCCGATCTCATTCTTCACACAACTTACAACTCTGTTTCCCCTATTTTTCCTGAGTCTCATGTACTTCCAGAAAAACTTCCTATCTTTCCAAAAAGCCAGTTCATGCCTTTCCACCTTCTCCTTCCTATCCAGGGTTCGTACTCTTTTTGGGGGAAAAAATTCAAGGACTTTCCAGGCCTTTTCCAGGCCATATACAAAAAATTCCAGGATGATTACTACGCTTTACAGTATCATGCTCAAATTAGTTTTTAAAAGCAATTTCAGTTTTAAGTAATAAAAATGATGAAAGATGCAAATGGATTAGGGATGTAGGGGAAGGGAATAGAACTGTCCATAATTAGCATGTTCTCGTTGCGCTAGGCGCTTAAGCACTGCTGAATTCAGTCAGACCCCCAATGGTCAAATGATTGAAATGTGCTGATGTTCATGGAATGAAATGGTTGATCAGCTATGATAACCGCATAAAAGTTCGAAGGGGGCGATTTCTTTTTTACGTTATGCAACATTCTACATTACTCCAGTATTTATCTTGTCATCATCAACAATAGCAATGTAACTACCACTTACGATCGCGGATATCGGCCAACTGAAAATCTGCCATACAACTAAGGGATACAACACACAGGTATCATGTTACAGTGTATTGTAATTGAAAAAAAAAAAAGATTTCAGAAATTAAAATCGAAAAAAAAAACAACTTTCAGAAATTAATATCATCAAGTCATGGTGTTTCAAAAATCCGCTTTCCTTTATAATGTTTAAAAACATGTAATGTTTTTTCTTTTTTACCTGTCGTGTATAATAAAATGGGTTGATTTTTTTATGGAATCAGACGTCCATATGTCCAATTGTCTTCGTCTGAGTTCACACGTTAGCTACTGTGTACAAGTAGACAAATTTTTTCAGCTCAAAAATATGTAGTTTTGTATGTATTCACAGTATAACTCATTCCGTATTCCCACAGAACAAAATTCAGCAAATACAAATGAAGAACATCAAGACCCACCCAACACCATGTTTCCGATTGTCTGCTGTTTATATTCAAGAAATGCGAATATGGATCAATGGTGAATGCAGCAACTATGGTTTTTATTTATTACCAAGAAAAAAAAGGAGCCTGAAAGCTGTAAAGCTGAAACGGATATTTCTCCCCCTCCCGAAAACATTCCGATTAAGTTCAAACAGCAGGAGCACGCGTCCACGCACACTCAACCTCTGGAATGTCCTGATGGAACGGCTTCTTTTCATTTGGCACATCGCCATAAATCACCACCTGCAGCTCACTGAAGTGTCTTCCTCCTTCACCCTAACTATAGGAGAAAACGCAAAAAAAAAAAAAAAAAAAATGCTGCCCAATTTTCGACAAAATGACCAAATTTACGTCATAACGTTGCAATTTACTAAAATACGTTTATCTGCTGAATTTTTAACGTTGCAATTTACTAAAATACGTTTATCTGCTGGATATTTCTCCCCCTCCCGAAAACATTCCGATTAAGTTCAAACAGCAGGAGCACGCGTCCACGCACACTCAACCTCTGGAATGTCCTGATGGAACGGCTTCTTTTCATTTGGCACATCGCCATAAATCACCACCTGCAGCTCACTGAAGTGTCTTCCTCCTTCACCCTAACTATAGGAGAAAACGCAAAAAAAAAAAAAATGCTGCCCAATTTTCGACAAAATGACCAAATTTACGTCATAACGTTGCAATTTACTAAAATACGTTCATCTGCTGAATTTCGCCTAAATCCATTGAAAACTTTTTAATTAGATTTTTTTATTAAAACAGTAACTCAGACATCTGAATAAAAATGTATGTTTGTAATTAAAATAGAGTCCATATCATCACAGAAACAAAATTTAAGGATCACTCTGTTTAAATAAACCATGGCATCTAAAAAAAAATAATTTGCTTGCTTTTCCCGTAATTTATAATTGCCGTTTCTTTTTTTTGAATCCGATTTTGCAACGGAAGATTTTTTTTTTTTTTTTTTTTTTTTTGCATCTGCTAAAGTTTCAAACGGAATTCGGCGAAATTTGCACTAGAACTTTATTGTGATGTATTTTAACCACTGTAAAAATTTTACTGTGTTATTTTCAAAATTCCGGAAAATGGATTTCTGAAAATATCTTAGTCCTTTTGAGCCGTGGAAGTGATAAACAGGTGTTTGCTTTCTTCCCAACCAAGGGCTTCGGATCAGCGCTCCCAGCTGTCAATCAACCGTTGCTATGGTAACACCCTTTCTGCTCAGGGCTCACTGTCTAAAGAGGCACACATAATAAAAATTTCCAATGCTAACTTTTTAAGTTTTAAACCGATTCAAATGGAATTTTGGGAGTGAGCTTCTGTAATCCAATTATAGTAAATGTAAAAATTTCAGCCACTTTTGTGAAAAATTCGCAAAGATAGTTTTCTTATTTTTTATCATAAGTAGCCGAAGTCTCTTGAGGGGTGGGCCGGAAGCAAGCGTCTTAATGCAATAAACAAGGAGCAGATGAATGTGTTGTTCAGGCATACTCTTCACTGGTGGATGCCAGCTGACTTGGTAAACACGCGACCCCCTTGCAAATGCTAAATGTCTCTTCTTTCCCCTTCTGTTGTTCTCAGTAGTTGTCGGACGGACATCAAGCTCAGGGCTAGAGAATGCATCAAGCTCCCCTTCCCTAACAGACCTGCTAGTAATCATCCAATTTTATTGCACTGGAAGTAGTGCTTCCCCCCCCCCCAGCCAAATTAGGATTTGGGCACATCCGAAACACCACTGTAGCCGGCGGTTTCTTTGAGAACAGAGGAGAGGAACTTAAAAAAATTAAGGGGTAACAGTCAGTAACATGATTTCCTAAAAGGGCATTTTTTTTAAGCACTAATTTCAAATTTCAAGGCTTTTCAAGACAGCATTAAAAAAATACCGTTTTTCCAGGATATTCCAGGCCTTGAAAAACGTAATCATGATTTTCCAGGACTTTCCAGGTTTTCAAGCACGCGTGCGCACCCTGAAAAAGCCAGTTCATGCCTTTCCACCTTCTCCTTCCTATCCAGGGTTCGTACTCTTTTTGGGGAAAAAAATTCAAGGACTTTCCAGGCCTTTTCCAGGCCATATACAAAAAATTCCAGGATGATTATTACGCTTTACAGTATCATGCTCAAATTATTTTTTAAAAGCAATTTCAGTTTTAAGTAATAAAAATGATGAAAGATGCAAATGGATGAGTGTGCTTTTTTACCCATTACATTTCTTTTTAAAGTTTTTAATTGGCGAATTACCCAATAATGCTAAATTGAATCATGATGCAATTACCACAAGGCTATTCAGAAAATCCTTTCCCTCAATCAGAAAATGATTAATTCAATCAGTCATTTTAGCTCCATCACTATTCTGCACTATCTTCCATGTAATCAGACTATTATTGATAACAACTGAAATTATTATAAAATAAAGTGAGGGCAGATTCAGAATTTAAGAATGGGGAGGGCGCACATCTAACAGAGGACTGGTAAAAAAATCTCTGAGATTTATTTCCTCCAAAAAACACGGTGGTAAAACATGGAGGACCCATAACGGGGAGATGGGGTGCTTGCCTGTCAGAGTACATCACAAACAGTAGTTCTGAAGTACTGCTGTGTGGATCACTGAAAAGTTCGGGCAAATGTAAGACAAAACGTGGAGTTGCAAATCCATAAGTAAAAAAGTGTGATGTCTGAAAACAAGAAACGTGAGACAAAGCAAAGCACTTATCTACTTACTCAACCCCCCCCCACTTTTTTTTTTTTTAAATAGGGCATGTGCCTGTTATGCCCACAGGTGGATTCTAGCTCTGATAAAAAGTGTTTCCATACATGGGAATGATTTTTTTTTTTTAACATTCCCAATGACTGCCACTGGTGGCTGCATATTGGGATGTGACTTTTGAAGGCAATGAAAATCTTAATTACTAGACAGAATATGTTCCAGACTTGAGGAAAATTTCCCCCAATTGTAGTACAGTTATGTTAAATCAAAAAGCATAAGCCATGGAATCACTATGCACCTCAAGAAATGATTCGGGAGTGGACGATCACAGAAGGGTGAACCAATAGAGTTTAAAACAGAAAGTGTAATTTTAGGAACATGGCAACAAATTTCAAATAAGTTTCATCATAGAAGTCAGAAAGTCCTGGCCCACCACCCAACCCAAAAGAATCTAACCACCTTTATGTCTACCAGTACACTTGCCTCATATTACTTTCCAAAAATTATTTTTCATATCAAACAAGATTGCCTCAATTTACTTATATTTTTTTAAATCAAAATCACTGCTAAACTAAATTTATGAAGTGCTACCCCAAAATGTGGAACTAGCTAAACTATTTATAAAAACCTTAAACATAAAACAATTTCAGTTTTTTATTGGTATAAATTAGGATATTCTTAAGTATTTTACATAAATGAAAAATGATGAGCATAAGGAATCTCTACCTCCAGTTAAGCTTCAATCATAACCAGAATCAGAATAACCACTTTTTGTTCAACTCCCAAAACATAAGACATCTTAATTATATGAATTAAGTTTTTAAAAGCTTTTTTTTTAAATTAAAGTTTGTCAGTTATATAAACCAAAATCTGATCAATGCATTAAGGACAATTGATTGAATTGTTTTGGCCACAAATTCACAGTAAAATGTACAGCAAAAATATGTTTTAGGAGCCCATGAGTATTTACTGTACAAGTATATATAAGGTTTTATATTACTTACCAAAGTTTTAGTCCAATAAGAAGCCCAATTGTGGAAGTTAGTTGCAGAAAGTTATAAGTTTTTGGAACAGAAGAGTTCATTAGTCTATTTACATGAACTTCATATGAAAAACACTAAATAATTATGAAGATATAGGATCAAAACTGGTTTGAAGTTCAACATGCTTCAAAGAAAAAAAAAGTTCATTTCTATTGTAAATTGTACAAATATAAAAATTTTATGTTTTAGTATTAATTCTCTATATGCTTGGAAGATACCACAAATATGGAGTATCAATGGATGGTTATACAGATATAAGATTGCTGACTTTGGTTTCAAGTTAAATATCCAATTTTTTAAGTACTGCTCTTTTCTCATGAGCAGTTTTTCTAAAGCTATTAGATTTTACAATGTATGTAATGTTATTTGTAGTTTCAGCTTTTAAAGCTAAATCATCAGCAGAGTTAAGTAATTCTTTGACTTCTCCTTCAATGAGTTTTTCTTTTCTTTTTTATGCTATCAATTTCATCTAAAATAGCTTTCCTTTTTCCACATATGGCTGCTTTTTCCTTTTCTTTGGACTTATCATCCAAATAATGTATGTATTTTTGCCTTGCAGCTCCAACTGATAACAGAAGGGATTTTGAGATATTTACCTTATCAATACCACCTACATAGGATCATCATCATCATCATTGTCAACCATTATCAATCCACTGCTGGACGAAGGTCTCCCCAAGTTTCCTCCACAACGGTCTGTCTTGTGCCAGTCTCCTCCATGTCACTCCCGCATATTTACGAATTTCATCCACCCATCTCCCATGTGGTCTTTTTCTGGGTCTTTTCCTGTCCATTGGAATCCAATCTAAAATTTCGGCTGTCCATCTATGGTCTGTCCTTCTGGCAGTATGTCCAGCCCATTGCCATTTCAGGGATTTAACTCTGATCATGATGTCTTCCACTCTCGTCATTTTTCGGATCCACGAGTTCCTCTTCTTATCTCTCCTGGTTATACCAAGCATGCACCTCTCCATGCTTCTTTGAGTTGTCTGCAGCTTTTGTATGTCTCTTTTAGTTAAGGTCCACGTCTCTGCACCATACGTAAGCACTGGAAGGATGCATTGATCAAACACTTTTCTTTTAAGACATAATGGCATATTGCTCTTGAAAATTATGCTGTTTCTTCCAAAAGCTCTCCAGGCAAGTTTTGTACGCCGATTAATTTCTTCATCAATGTGACCCTCACTTGATATCTGCTGTCCAAGATAAACATACGTATCTGTTATCTCCAGTTTTTCTCCATCAATCGATAAATCTTCATTTCTTGTAAAAGCATTGAACATCACTTTTGTCTTCTGAAAGTTCATTTTTAATCCCACTTCTTTACTCTTGTCAGCAAGTTCCTGGATCATACTCTGCAGCTCTGATGGGGTAGTTGCAAAAATGACTACGTCATCAGCAAAACGAAGGTGGGTTAGATAATCTCCATTAATCTTTATCCCTTTGTTTTCCCAGTTCAGTGATTGAAAGACATTTTCCAATGTGGCATTAAAGAGCTTCGGAGATATGGTGTCACCTTGTCTCACTCCCTTTCCAATTTTTATGTGTGTTGTATTTTCAAACAGCCGAATCTTTGCACTTGCATTTTCATAGATGTTATTAATAATATTAATGTATGCATCTTCAATACCGCAGGATTTCAGAGCCGTGGTAACTGCTGATGGTTTCACCGAATCAAAGGCTTTTTCATAATCGATAAAAGCCATGCACAATGGAAGTTCATATTCCCTCGCTCTTTCAATCAGTTCTCTCAGTACGTGGATATGATCTATTGTGCTGTAGCCACTCCTGAATCCAGCTTGTTCTCTCGGTTGAGCCATGTCCAGTGTTACCTTCAAGCGGTGTGAAAGAACTTTAGTGAAGATTTTATAAACCACTGATAGGAGGCTGATAGGTCTGTAGTTCCTAAGATCCTCAATGTCACCTTTTTTATGTAGCAGGATCATTGTAGCATTGTTCCAATCCTCAGGAATCTTCCCTTCATTAAGGCATCGAGTGAAAATTTGGGCGAGTACTGTTTCAATTTCTCCACTTGCTTCTTGTATGATGTCTATAGTAATTTCATCTTCTCCTGGAGCTTTCCCTCGCTTCATGTTCTTGATTGCATGAGCAACTTCTGCTGGGAGGACTGGAAGAACTCTGGTACCTTTCATGATGTCTGGAGTACATGTATCATCCCTTTCATATAATTTGGAGTAGAAATCTTGCACTCTTGTCAAAATTTCGCCTCTATTTCTTGTTATAGAACCATCTTCTTTTCTCAGAGCCATAATCTGTTTTCTTCCCTTACTGAGATGTCCCTTTGCTATCTTAAGGCTTTGGTTGTTTTCAATTGCTTTCCTCACTAGCTCACAGTTGAATTTCCTTACGTCTTCAGTGATACTTTTTCGTGTTGTCTTGCATAGCTCTATATATTCCACTTTGGAAGTCACATCTTCTTTAGTTGTCCTCATCTCTCTTCTTTTTTGCATCAACATTTTGGTTTTTCCTGATAATTTGTTCACATGCAACTTGTTCTTAGACCCAGCTAATTTTGTTGCTGTTTCCATTAGAGCTTTGGTTACTTTTCTGTTAACTTCCGAAATATCCACTTCTTCCGATGTTAGGCCTTCTAAAGCAGAGAATCTGTTCTTCAGTTCCAACTTGAAAGTATTATGGTGTTTTTTAAGGTTGGTTATGTCAATACATTTTGTTTGTCTTATGAGCTTGCCACGTTCCAGTTTAGTGTTGAGGTGCATCTTACATCTCACCAATCTATGGTCACTACCTGTGTTGAACTTGTTCAGCACACTGCAGTCTTCGATGACGAATTTTTTGTTACACATAATAAAATCAATTTCACTTGTCGTCCCAATTGGATGTCTCCATGTCCATTTCCTGTGTGGCTTTTTCTTGAAAAAGGAGTTCAAGATGAAAAATCCTTCTGCCTCTGCAAACTCAACGAGAGTATTTCCACGCTGGTTTCTGTTGCCGTGACCGAATTTACCTACTGAAGTTTCATTCTGTTGCCGTTGCCCTATTTTTGCATTGAAATCTCCCATAATTATCTTCAAGTGCTGCTTACCTTTATTATTTAGATGACGAATTTCCTCATAAAATTCTTCAATTTCTTCTTCTGGATGACTTGTGGTGGGTGCATAAGTTTGAATAATCTGAGCCTGGTATCTTCTCGAGAGTTGGATAACGAGTCGTGCAGCTCTGTCAGAGGAACTTTCAACTTCTACCACTTTATCCTTCAGTTTCTTGTTTATTATAAATCCAACACCACTAGTTCTGCCAGTATCTGTCCCACGATAATAGAAGAGATGTCCACTTTTCAGTTCAATGAGATCTTCTCCTTTTCTCCTTACCTCACTTAGCCCGACGATGTCCCACTTGATCCTTTGTAGTTCCTCTTCCAATTCAAGAAGCCTTGAATCAGAAGATAGGGAGCGTCCGTTATAGGTAGCCAAGGTCAGCATCAAATGGCAGCCTAGTCCGGTCCTCCGGGGATTCTTAGCACCCTCTGCCTTCATGTCGCACTGGCCGCTGCCTTGGCCAGGTACATTCCAGCTGCCGGAGACTGAGGGCCAAGATTTAAGTTGTAGAGTCATTTTGGAGGGTTTGGCCATAACTCACCACGCTGGCCAAGCGGGTTGGTGAGTGTGGGATAGCATTTCCTCTGATCCCGATGGTATAGTTATACCGCTATTTGCGGTCGTCAGAGCCCCTTTAGTGGGAACAGGATGCACCACGAGAAGGCGGGGTTGACATTTGTCAAGGAGAGGCTGTGATGTTACGCATCACCTGACCTTACATCCCACATAGGATATATGATCATAAATAATTCTCTGTGCTACAATTGACTCCTCTCTCATGTTTTCTACAATGAGCTCCTTATTGACTGAGAAACCCCTCTCAACAGAAGCTTGCCCATGTGACAACAGTAAAAGAAGTTTCACAACTTTCCACAGTTCACTAAAAGCTTTAGTAGAAGACATGTACTCATACAATAATGTGTCTACTCTTTGTTGTTTATCTTCTGGATCAAAGTTTATGAATGAAGATTTTACTGCTGCAACACTGGTCACAAATTCCTTAAACTGCCATATTACACCATCACATAATTCTGGTTGTATTCCATGAGCATCAACAAGAAGTGTGAGAATGGATGTTAGATTCTTAATACAAGTCTCACTATTTTTTGACATCAACCGAGGATCTAAACACTTCATGTGGCGAACAAGGGAGTACTTAAGTGGATTTTTTTCCAATAGCTTCACAACTAGCTTTTGCAAAAATATTCGGCATTCCATTCTAAACTCCATAAGTTTGTGTTCACTAATGTTCTTAGCACTTAATTCTTTCAATACCTTCTCTGTTTGAAACCCAACATCAATTTCTTTATAGTGACAACACTGAGATGCATCTGTAAGGTCTACTTGTAACAGCTTTAAGGCAGAGTTAGCTTCTGCCATTACGGTTCTTTTAACAAAGCGATTCATCATATTTCTTAGCATCTTTTCAAGATATGTGGCCATAAAAGGCTTCATTGGCTTATCTGACTGATATGCCTTGAGAAATGGTACCAGCTGTTTTGAAACTGAATTGAAGAAATGCAGTTTAGCCAAAACAAAAGGATCTTTAGTGAAAGTTTTGATAGCATCAAATGATACAGTGTGGGGATTCTTGATGCACTTCTTTTCAACTTGGTTAACATAATTTTCAATGTCTGCCCAAATTTCTAATGCTCGCTCGCAGGCAGGAGTATTTTCTAGCCACCTGTGTGGGCAGAACTTTAATGGCTAAAATTATTTTAGAAAAATCTTCCCTCCTTGCAGGTGAATCTTTAAAAAGCCTAAATAATGATGAAAGCAACTTTTGAATTTCCCACCCTGTTGCTGAGGCTCCATGTCGAAAGGCATTGTTTACAATGTGAAGTCCACAGCTCCCTGTGTTTAGGAGTTGGACATTTGAGTCAGCACTAAGTGTTGATTGCAGCATATCAAAAAACTTCCAATTAACATTGGGTCCATCCATTGATAACTACACAATGTTACACAGTGGGAGGCACGCCATGCATTCAAGAAATTTTTCCATCATTATGTCTGCACTAGCATGACCCAAAAAAACTGATGACAAATATCTGGTTGAAACTGTTCCTTTTCCCCATAAACGAACATGTATATCCATTTGTTTTGACTGACTAAACTTGTTTAAACTTTCGTCAAACAAAATCACAAAATTTTCATTTTCAGTTTTGACTTCCTGAACCAACACTGATTTAAAGTGAGGTGCCAAACAAAAGCAACATTTTTTTTTTTGTAGGAACATTTTTTTTCACCACAGCTGAAGTTTCCAGCAATTCTGCTGTCAGAAAATATTAGGCGGAATAAAACATCATTACCTGCACAAGACCTGTAAGAGTAATGGGATTTAACCACTTTCAAACACCACAATGCTTCTGCTTTAATGGTTGCATTTTTTTTCAAGAGGAATATGCAGAGGATTAGATGTGGATGCAATAGGCTGTACTTGTTTATCACTTGATACACATAGCAATTTATCAACAGTTAGTGGAACATTTTACAGCTTTCTGTCAACATACTATGTTTTTTTCCTTTCATGTGGCTTCTTAAAGCAGATTCCCTCATATTCGAAATATCTATTATTTTAATGCATAAAATGCATTTTGCAACATGGCAATTGCTTTCATCTTTTTTAATCCATCCAGCATATTTAGGATTTATTAGCCAAAGATCACTAAAAGTACACTTACCCATATTTAATGGGGAGGGGGATGAAAAAAATGGGTAAATCAACTGAAACAGTAAATGAAAACCAAAAAAATATCTAAGATCAGGAACCACACTGAATTTGAATGACTGTCTGACACAAAGGAAAGCACACAACTAAAAATTGAGAATTTCCCCTGAGTAAGGGGCTACACATGTGACCAATTACTATAGGCCAGATTTTAAGTAATTAAAGAAAAAGGGGTCTTACTGCTATGTTCTTTCCTGCTCCCCCAGCTTTGTCCTTTAGGCAGCCTGGGTTGCAAATGCTTTGGCATTGATTTAGTCTTCATTCAAAACAAGGAAACAACACTTAGTGAAGTTACTGTTTTATGACCTGTCTGCCAATCAGTAGACAGAGTGTTGTGCTAAAAGACTGTTACAAAGCATCACCTCTTACAGCTGGGCTCCAAACCAGAGGAAAGGAAATGTTAACAAACACTTAGTGCCTGAGAAGCAAAACTTTGTACTGGGTCTCCTCCTAAAAGTCTCAAATCTTTCATACTTTCCCAGCTGGAGAGTGGACGTAGGGCTTCAAGCTTGGAGAATGAATACTGCTCTTATATCTATGCCTTTGAATTTAATTTCGACCATTTTCAACAGGGTAGGTTCCTAGGTTGTACCTAACAGCATACTAAAATTTCGCCAAAATCCAACCCCTTTTACGCGAATTATCGTACGGACAAATGGAAAAAACCAAAGCATAAACGTTTCTGCAACCTACAGTTCGAAAGGGTTAGTAATTTCTAAAATAAAAACACAACGAACAGTGTGAAAACTAGCTCATACACAGAATATTTGAAACTACAGTATGTGCTCTCAATTATTAGGGATGATAAGGGGAAGGGAATAGAACTGTCCGTAATTAGCATGTTCTCGTTGCGCTAGGCGCTTAAGCACTGCTGAATTCCGTCAGACCCCCAATGGTCAAATGATTGAAATGTGCTGATGTTCATGGAATGAAATGGTTGATCAGCTATGATAACCGCATAAAAGTTCGAAGGGGGAGGAGGGGGCCATTTTTTTTTTACTTTATGCAACATTCTACATTACTCCAGTATTTATCTTGTCATCATCAACAATAGCAATGTAACTACCACTTACGATCGCGGATATCGGCCAACTGAAAATCTGCCATACAACTAAGGGATACAACACACAGGTATCCTGTTACAATGTATTGTAATTGAAAAAAAAAAAAAGGTTTTAGAAATTAAAATCGAAAAAAAAAAATTTTTAGAAATTAATATCATCAAGTCATGGTGTTTCAAAAATCCGCTTTCCTTTATAATGTTTAAAAACATGTAATGTTTTTTTCTTTTTTACCTGTCGTGTATAATAAAAGTGGGTTGATTTTTTTATGGAATCAGACGTCCATATGTCTGATTGTCTTTGTCTGAGTTCACACGTTAGCTACTGTGTACAAGTAGACCTATTTTTTCAGCTCAAAAATATGTAGTTTTGTATGTATTCACAGTATAACTCATTCCGTATTCTCACAGAACAAAATTCAGCAGATACAAATGAAGAACATCAAGACCCACCCAACACCATGTTTCCGATTGTCTGCAGTTTATATTCAAGAAATGCGAATATGGATCAATGGTGAATGCAGCAACTATGGTTTTTATTTATTACCAAGAAAAAAAGGAGCCTGAAAGCTGTAAAGCTGAAACGGATATTTCTCCCTCCCGAAAACATTCCGATTAAGTTCAAACAGCAGGAGCACGCGTCCACGCACACTCAACCTCTGGAATGTCCTGATGGAACGGCTTCTTTTCATTTGGCACATCGCCATAAATCACCACCTGCAGCTCACTGAAGTGTCTTCCTCCTTCACCCTAACTATAGGAGAAAACGTAAAAAAAAAAAAGCTGCCCAATTTTCGACAAAATGACCAAATTTACGTCATAACGTTGCAATTTACTAAAATACGTTTATCTGCTGAATTTCGCCAAAATCCATTGAAAACTTTTTAATTATAGATTTTTTATTAAAACAGTAACTCAGACATCTGAATAAAAATGTATGTTAGTAATTAAAATAGAGTCCATATCATCACAGAAACAAAATTTAAGGATCACTCTGTTTAAATAAACCATGGCATCTAAAAAAAATAATTTGCTTGCTTTTCCCGTAATTTATAATTGCCGTTTCTTTTTTTCAATCCGGTTTTGCAACGGAAGATTTCTTTTTTTTTTTTTTTTTTTTTGCATCTGCTAAAGTTTCAAACGGAATTTGGCGAAATTTGCACTAGAACTTTATTGTGATGTATTTTAACCACTGTAAAAATTTTACTGTGTTATTTTCAAAATTCCGGAAAATGGATTTCTGAAAATACCTCTTAGTCCTTTTGAGCCGTGGAAGTGATAAACAGGTGTTTGCTTTCTTCCCAACCAAGGGCTTCGGATCAGCGCTCCCAGCTGTCAATCAACCGTTGCTATGGTAACACACTTTCTGCTCAAGGCTCATTGTCTAAAGAGGCACACATAATAAAAATTTCCAATGCTAACTTTTTAAGTTTTAAACCGATTCAAATGGAATTTTGGGAGTGAGCTTCTGTAATCCAATTATAGTAAATGTAAAAATTTCAGCCACTTTTGTGAAAAATTCGCAAAGATAGTTTTCTTATTTTTTATCATAAGTAGCCGAAGTCTCTTGAGGGGTGGGCCGGAAGCAAGCGTCTTAATGCAATAAACAAGGAGCAGATGAATGTGTTGTTCAGGCATACTCTTCACTGGTGGATGCCAGCTAACTTGGTAAACACGCGACCCCCTTCCCTTGCAAATGCTAAATGTCTCTTCTTTCCCCTTCTGTTGTTCTCAGTAGTTGTCGGACGAACATCAAGCTCAGGGCTAGAGAATGCATCAAGCTCCCCTTCCCTAACAGACCTGCTAGTAATCATCCAATTTTATTGCACTGGAAGTAGTGCTCCCCCCCCCCCAGCCAAATTAGGATTTGGGCACATCCGAAACACCACTGTTGCCGGCGGTTTCTTTGAGAACAGAGGAGAGGAACTTAAAAAATGAAGGGGTAACAGTCAGTAACACGATTTCCTAAAAGGGCATTTTTTTTAAGCACTAATTTCAAATTTCAAGGCTTTTCAAGACAGCATTAAAAAAATACCGTTTCTCCAGGATATTCCAGGCCTTGAAAACGTAATCATGATTTTCCAGGACTTTCCAGGTTTTCAAGCACGCGTGCGCACCCTGCCTATCTTTTGCCTTACTCTGGCGAACCAGCTTCACGCTTCTTTGAGTGATATTCATCCACAGAGACTCTACCTTGCAACATACATCCCCTAATAGGCTTCCTTCTTTCTCTTTACTGCCTCTTCAATATCACTATTCCACCAAGAATCACCTTTGTTATTACCCACTATTGTGGTGCCACAGATCTCTTTAGCAGCAGTGACAACACAGTTTTTAAAACATTCCCACTTCTTTTCTACATCCCTCTCACCAGAGTTCAGCTCCTTCAGTCGTTCTCTGAGTAAGTCAGAATAACACTGATGGTCTTCAAGGAGCCTATCAACCTTTATTCTTTCTATTCTGGGTCTCTTCCTATTCCTTTTCCTCCAAACAACATTAAGTTTTGCTCGTGACACTACCAAGTAATGATCAGAACCAACATCTGCACCTCTCATCACACGGGTGTCAACAACTAAGTGTTTCAGACGCTGATCGTAGACAACAAAATCTATCACACTCTTTTGACCAAGAGTACGATTTTCCCAAGTATAAGTGTGGATACACTTGTGGTTGAAAAACGCATTAGATACACACAAACAATTCTCAATGCAGAGTTCAATTAATCTTTCACCATTACCATTCACACAAGGATCATTAAACTTACCCAGAACATTGTCAGAAATTGCATTCTGCACACCTACTCTAGCATTGAAATCCCCTGCTATTATAACTTTTTCTTTAGCACCAAACTGGCTCAAAACAGTTTTTAGTTCATTCCAGAAATCTTCCTTCTTGTCAGAAGGTTCAGAGTCACAAGGAACATACACTACAACAATTACGATTCTCTGAAGCTTCACTTTCAAACGAATCCAGAGAATTCTCTCACTTATGCAACTATAGTGAATCAAGTTGTTCACCTTTTCACTTAAAATCACAATTACACTAGCCTGTCCTCTCACATTATCCAATACTCCAGACTACACACTCATTGTGCCATTCACTTCCTCTACTCCAATATCCTTCTTTTTGGTTTCACTAATCCATGTGTGCCGAGAGAAGTTCTAGTCTTCAGCCATATTTTCCTTTTGGGAGACCGGGTCAGAGTTCAAACTTCGAGAATTGCGGGGCAGCCATTTCTGGGAATTGTGTCTCGCTTTCATAGCCTCCTTTCTTAACTTCGGGCCAATGGCCTTCCACCATTTCATGCGCGTGCGCAATGGGTTCGGCGAGGAGCCACGAATTCGCATGTTACTCGGTCACTAAAGACTTTTTCATAGTACGAGGCGGTGGCCTCTTTTCGAAAAGCCCATCTCCAGACAAGGAAGGAATGGAGGTCCAGATGAGTCTCATCCAGCAACTCCCTGTAGCCAAAAAACTCACTCCGGAAGGTGGTAATTATGTCAACTAAACAGTAGGATCCCTTCTTCTTCCTTTTTTTCTTCTTTGTAACCAAATTCTTTTGCTGGGCCCTGAAGAGAAAGTTGATCAGAAGAGCATGACTAGGATGGCTCGCAAAAGCCTCCTAGCATCATCACGACACACAAGAGAAGGCACGAGCGTGTATTAAGATCTTGTGACCCGATCCGCAACACCCCGGTCAATTATCGTCATAAGAGGGAGATCGATCACTCTACGGCAGGGCTTCAGGAGTAAGTTAAAAGAGAAGAGAAAGAAAAAAAAAAAAAAGAAATACCTACCATGACATCGTGATCACCACATCAGGCCTCGTTTTCCAGTGGCTCTTGAAACAACAACTTTGGCATATAAATTCAAAAGGGAGAGAGAAGGAAGGAAGAAAAACAAGGAGAGAGAAAAAAATGGGGACCACCTAATTGAAAATGTAAAAAAAAAAAAAATTGTCTGGATGGAAAACGGAATGATGTAAAAATTGAAATACAGGAGTAAAAAAAAAAAAAAAAAAAAAAAAAAAGGGGGTGTAATTAAAATGGGAGGATAAAAAGGAACCTAAATGTATAAGTGGAGTTAATGGTCTGGCCGGAAGCAACTATTTTGTACAATGTCACTGTGTGTTATTGTTTGTAGAGTTGTCCTAGTTCTGTCAGGGATTGCCTAATATGTAGTGAGGAGAGAAGTTTTTTGTTTTTGTTTTGGGAACAACTTAATTTTTGGTATGTGATTAACTGGAAGTAGCTTAAAACTTAAGCTAAAACCTTAAGCTAGTTGGTTATTGTAATGGCATGCCTTCCTTAGGATAAAAGTTCTTAGGGAATTATTTTTTGTTTGTTTTTCGCTCAGTGAGGGAGTTTGCGTTGCCAATGGCCTAGTCGTCTTAACTTTAATTTTGACTAGTAATGATGTAAATTTAATATATATATATATATATATATATATATTTTTTTTTCTGGCAATCATAGTAGGAGTTCTGGTGGTAACTAAGGACAGTTGTTAGAGTTGTCGTAAGAAAAATCAGAAAAAATACTTTTCCAGGTTGCACAAACATTTTATTGTTGTCAAAAACTACTTACATGTGTGTTATAACATACTTGTTGTTATACTTAACACATATGCCAGGCAAGCTTTAAGCTTGTGGTACTCTGAGTGAATCTGTAACACAAAAACCTAAAGTTTGTAAAGCAGGCCTTTCTAAAAATTAAACTAACATCATATCTGCATCACTTATTCCAAAAAGTCATACAGGTGGAAGAGAAAAGCTTGGTTTGCAGACCAAACAATTTGTTCTTTTGACTGACGAAAGATTTAGGACTCTTCAACATTAGGACTGTGCATTAGTGAACTATCAACAAAGTTCAGTTCTATTTTTTTTTTCTTAATTTGGTTTTTTGGCTTAGCTACAGAAAGAAAAAAATTCTAAACAAGAAATAGCACTGTAAACTTTCACATTCATTTGCCAGAGGGGCATAAAATAAAATCTGTTCAACCTGGATAACATGTCTCAAGCAAATCACTTGCAGTTATTCATGTTTTTCTCTAGTCGGTGGTGGTGAAATTGCCTTCCAATCACTAGGAGTTCTTAGGATCGTGCCTTGGGTGTTAATCCACTAATTTTATTTATTTATTTATTTTTTTTTTTTTTTTGCTTATTGGGGTAGAAAATGGTGAGTAACCTTTATGAATTTTGAGAAGTTGCTTTTCTTTGGCACACTTCATAACTGTCATACCACTTTAGGATTGATCACTGGCCTTTCCTTTTTATTTTATTTTGACAATATAGTTGTTGAACTGTTTGTTAAAAAGAAGTAAGATCAAGTTCATCATCATAATAGTAATAATTTTGTAAAAAACCCCAACTCTTTACTTTTTCACCATATCAGCTGCACTTAAATCTTCCAACATGTAAATATCTACTACAGTAATCACAGTCTCATTCCCTACAGCCTGACTGACTTGTTCAACTTGGCAAGTGTTGATTTATTTTAGTAAATATGTTTCTGTCAGTGTCTGTGAGCATATTTCTGAGGTATTGGCATGATTTGAATGTGGTTAAAGTGCATTTGTGACATATTTTTTGTCATCATATTTTATGTTGTTGCACACAACCTACTTTTCTCTACATGTTAATGAATTCAATATTTGTAATTTCAATTTATGCGGAATTTCACAGAATATAACCTTTGCATAAATAGATAATTTACTGCATTTTATTTCAAAGATGTCATAACATGAATCTGGTGATCTGGCAACAATATTTAAATTGCATTCTATGTCAACAAAAAAAGTAAAGTGAAGCATTGATAACAGGCCTTGATAGTCACCAAAAGGCCAGGGACCTCAGCTAGAAAATAAAATACCTACAGGAGAAAGTAAAGGAAAAGTAAGTGAAGTCTTCAATTATAGAAAACTAAAAAAAATATCTCAGAGTAAAACCAATAAATCTTTCTTATATTCTGTAATCCCCCTGTGCCATTCAGCTTTCAACATGGTGCTATACACCTGCAGTTGGGTGTGCACTCCATAAATGTCTTTGTCCAAGTATATATCAGACCAGCTGGTTTGATACCTCTGTCAGCTAGTTTTTCTTTTCATAAAAGCTTCAGCTTCCTGTAGTATGGAGGTGGACAACAGTTAAACACAGTTTACACAAAATTCAGCAACTGGGTCTCCTTTCAATTTGAGAACCTACCAACCCTCCTCAAGAGCTATTCTTTAAAAGTGTGTGCTATTTTGGTGCACCTAACTCTCCTATTTCATTTACATTTCTTTGTATCCAGTAATTTAGACATTACAATAGTTCCTAACAGTCACTGAATTTACACTCATAATAATACAAAGTTATGTGTTTTATGAACTTATATTATATTTAGAAGAATCAATATCCAACTTACATTGCTATGCAAAGAAGTGATTTCCTGCTCTGCTTTCTTTAGCCGGTATTTATAATCATTAACTTGTTTATTGGCTTCTCCTGCAAATATGAACACACAAACAAATAAATGCATACCTATATGTGGATACTACAAAATAATTTAGCAATTTGTATTACTGCAAAAGTATGGGTCATTTGTCAAACACACACTTTTGTTTTACTAAATTAATATGAAAATGCATGATACTAAAACATAATGCACCCTGTTCACACACACAGTCATCAACTACTAGAAAAGTAAACAAATTACTTATTTCTTCATCACTTACTAATTCAAAGCAATCACCTTGAATCTTTGGTGTTACGCTCATTAGCTACAGAGCGCAGTATTTCCAATCAAACTCATTGTTTGACATACAAACCCCACTGAGTTCCTTTGTATCATCTTGTTGGCATTCAATTATTGTTTGACACAAAAATTTAGTTAGCTCTAGGCATTTTCATTTTTATATATAAAAAAATGATGCATTAAAACCTGAGCGGTAAAGTTCAGAGTGCAGAATGTTGACACAATTATAGAAGAAATTTCAAGAGTTTCCTAAATGAAAATGAACAGATTCAAACACATCCTCAGTTCATCGTGCTAAAATACTTATGGTAACTCTGCCCCAAAAGCTCTCATGGGGGAAGATTGTTGATAAAAATGAAATAACAGCCATTAATCAGGTTTAATTTCTACAAATCTTTTATGTATACTACACTATAATGATTTTGAAACCCTTTATTTCTACTTTGGCTTTAATTCAATTATTGAAGAAATTATAGAAATAAATAAATATAAAACCCAAAAATACATTAGGTATAAAATCTATAGTTATATCATAAATGTGCCATTACTCTTGAGATGCTTTCATATACCACTTTTAATACATTAAACACTGTTTATTATTTAAATATTTTAAAATAAATACATACTTTGGAAATTTAGGACAGGAAAAGGTAAAATATGGAGTAGTATTTTTTTTTTTATTAAAGCAAAATTCAAATTACAAGTTGTTAATTCATTTGTTTTTGTTAGAAATTGCACTATTTCCGTGACATAAAAAGTTGTTTATCACTTTTTACGGTTTAATTTCACTGAAAATTCATAGTTTCCTACTGCTAAATAATTTCTTGCTATATCAACAGCCAAAAAAAGCGTTTGCTTAAAAATATATATATATATATATATATATTCAAAATCGAAACTTAAACGCTCCATTACAAGTTTTTCATTCTCCATAATGTTGTTTTCTCTGCACAGAGCATGTGCGGTGCAGTTTCTGAACATAATTTTGCGTTAAATAAAAGAAAACATGCTTTCCTACATGTTTTAAGCAACTTAAACAACAAATATAGGTACTGCACTGTTCACTCTACCATGAAAATAATTTTACAGAAATGGCACGGATTCCATAACTGACAAATTAACTACTGCTTTTGAAATTTAATTTAGCTTTAAAAAACAGGAAGGTGAGAAAAACTGCTTACTTTACTGATTGATTTTGATGAAGAGACTGAAATAGGTCAGAAAATTCCCCAAATCACAGAACATTCTTGTCCATGCTAAAACTTTTAAACTGAGTATTTTGGCTCATGCAAGTCAAAAATATCCCACATTAACATGCTACTAAACATTATTAATAGCTCTAGAGTTGAGTTACAGAAAGGAACTCAACTCAGCTTGATAGTTTCAAATTGACACATACATGCACATACACTATATTGACAAAATTCACCAGACACCCCTTCAAAAGAAACTGAACGGATCCACTGCATTGTTAAAATGCGTGGTACAGCTGCAAATGGTATAAAAACAAGACTGCAGCTGACCGCAATCATATCGCACTGTGAGGTTGAGTGAAAATGTTGCGGCAAGAGAGAACTGACTTTGATAAAGGAAAGATTGTTGGGTGTTATATAAGCGGGTTCTCCACAAGAGAAACCGAGAGGCATTTAAACATACCCAAGTTGACTGTTTTGGATGTACTGAATAAGTGGAAGACACATGACTTGCCTGAAGCCACAAAACCTACCTGAAGACCAAAGAAAATCAGTCATAGAGGACGTCGAAGCCTCAGGAGAGTAATTATAGCTAATCGACGGAGTACTGCACAAGACCTCAGTGTACAGGCAAGTAAAAATGCTGGAACCTGTGTATGTACACATACCATTCGCAGAGAACTTCATTCCATGGGTTACTGTGGCCGTGCGGCTACTCATAAGCCTTTCATCTCCACTTGGAATGCTACTCCTCCTTTAGCATGGTGTAAAGAACATTTATCATGGACCGTAGATCAATGGAAACTGGTTCTATGGACTGATGAATTCAGATACACGATCCATCAGTCTGATAACCGTGTATGGGTATGGCAGCAGCCCAGAAAATGCCATTTACTACAGTGTACTGTTCCTACGGTCAAGTTTGGAGCTGGCAGTGTACTCGTGTGGGGGTGTTTTTCGTGGTATGGTCCCGTCCCATTGGTTATCATAGATAAACCTGTTAACCAGCACATCTACCTCGGTATTCTGGACAATTATGCCCTACCAACTCTGTGGCAATACTAGGGAACCGAGCCTTGTTGGTACCAGCAGGATAATGCACCAAGCCATAAAGCAAGGACTGTTACGGCATGGTTTGACAATAATTCCGTATGGTGTGTGGACTGGCCAGCACAGAGCTCTGATCTTAATCACATAGAGCACCTATGGGATGAATTAGAGTGCCGCACAAGAAGTTTGGGACCAAGGCCTACTACTAAGCAACAGTTAGCGGCAGCATTATGTACTGAATGGAAGCGCATACCTATCGCTGTGTTCCAAAACCTTGTCAAAAGCATGTCTTGAAGGGTAAGTGCATGCATTAAGGCCAAAGGTGGACCGACAACATACTAATGTATGTCAATAACTGCTATGTTGTGTTTCTGTTCTAGGTGTCCAGTGACTTTTGTCAATATAGTGTATATCCCAATGATGATCCTCCAGGCTGTATCAACTGCATTTTATGCACTAAATTATAGTAAATAAAACAAAAACAAAAAACTCTCTCTTTAAAAACATTATTAAAATACCATTACATAACTACAATATTCTCTAAAATTTTTATTAACTAACGATAATAGTGTCTCACACCACATGGACCTTTGAGCAACTAATTTTTATACACATGTCGGAAAATTTAAAACTACCTACTATTTACAAAACATACAAAAATTCTAATATTTAAATTACAGATATTAAAAAAAACCACAGAGTCTGGACTTTCATCGGAAAACCTTAACTCTAGCTGAAACCTTTCGCCCCAAACCAGAACATCTTTGGAACCGGTCTCTTCCTTTTAAGGTCACACACTTGCTGTATTGACAGTGAATGTAATAGTGGAATTGAGTTCATTTTCACCATGGGCATGGCCAAACTGTACTGCGCAAGTTCCAGATATGCATTACTAGTCTTTTCTGTCTAAAAAAAGCCTAATGTTGCTGTCTTTTGACCAAAATCCCAAGAAATTTTTTTTAAAGTTTTAATGAAGTTTAAAAAGTATCTAATCAAACAATAATTTCCAGCGTGGTTTAGGACATTCCTCTCAGTGGATGGCATGAAGACATCCAAAACATATTGAAAATGTCACAATATTAAAATTACCCTATAAACAATTCCAAAAATGTTTAATTAATGTTAGAATCTTGAAAACATGAAAAACTGTAAACAGATGTTGAGTAACATTACATCACTGAGATTTACGTAGCATATTTGATGTTTCCATACTCTGTATTGGACCAACGATTCCTGTAGTAACTGCAGAGAATCCATAGCATTTGGAGCGTTTGTAATGGCAGTAAAACAGAAAACATATTACAGTAAAAAATGAATGAAAAATTGTACATTTATTAAAATTCCAGAAAAAACAAAAACAGATGTAACTCAAAACAAAAAATGGATTCCCAGACACTGAATTCGAAAACTGTACATAATCTCATTAAATTGGGACACTTGGCAACACTAGTAAAATCCTGAAGTAAAAAAGTAAGAAACATCATGTGTGGGAAAAAAAAAAAAAAAAAAGAAGAAAGGGGGGGGGGGGATGGATCAATTCCAAGACATCTAACAAAATTTTAGGACATTTCCAAGATAAAATGTAATTTCAGGACTTTTTAGGACAACTACAGAACATGTTTGCACCAGAAATGGAAACAATCAGCCACTCCATGTAACTTGATAGCTCTTATAGTAAAAAATGTTAACTAATGTAATTCAATTGAAATAATAATTGAAATGCAGACATTCAAATTTGAATTTTTGAACACACAGTAACAACTGCTTCACTAAATTTTACACTAGAACAAAACTTCCAATTTTTTTCAATTTTTTTATGGAAAGGCTAAACAAAAAGTTTTATTTCTTTTAATCCCTCATTCAAGAGACTTACGATAATCAATCCCAGTAGCATTGAACTGGCATTATGTAAGTTGACTGAAAACTGCTTGTTAAGTCTCTTTGCAAGAGAGACTTTACAAAAAGCTTACAACAGAATACAAATATTATTACTGTAGAAGATTTTGAAAAGCAGTGAAAATCTGCTTAACTGCATAAAAGTTACATATGTTAGTTGGTTACTTGTTAGCTATTTCATTTTTATGGAGTAAGAACCTGGAAAGTTAGAGTGCCAAACATGGAGTTCATCAAGAAAGGGGAAAGAAAAACACATCAAAACACAACAGAAACAGTGGTGCCAACCTTTTGCAGTGCCTATCAGTAATCACCATATGAAGCCTCATCGTTTACGCGTGGGAAGGGTATTTCATGAGAAATTAACGTGCGAAATGTGCAATAACCTTATGAAATCAAATATCTCATAACATGACCCTTCTATTTTAATGGTTAATATTTTTTAATAACCCAAGTGGGAATGAATATTGGCTTGATGTTGAGCCGATATTGGTTATGACGGCTAAATGTCGGTTAATAAAAGGCACATGCCTGCCAACCAAAATTTCCCTAAATCAAGAAGCAAAAATTAAGAAGATTTACCATACAATCAAGATTTTGCCTAAAATCAAGATTTACCGTAAAATTAAGATTTATCTTAAAATAAAGAAAATTTGTGACAGTAACAGAACAGTTAATTCATGATTGTCTTTTATTAGGGGAGAGTGATAATGTATGGGATGTGCTAGCAGTATGTTTGATGATACTTGTTTTCAATTATTTTTCTGTATCAGTCACTCATAGACGGAGTTCAGAAATTGTGATGATTTTCAAGGTTTTGATTTTTTTTTTTAAATTGAATGATGCAATTTTAGAAATAACTTGATTTTGTTTAAGCAAAAAAAGGGTCACAAGAATAACTTGATTTTGTTTTAAAAAAAGGGTCACAAGACAGTGACAACTTGATTTTGTTTAAAAAAAGGGGTCACAAGGCAGTGACCCCCCTTTTTTATGCCCTTGGATGACAATCTTATCCATCATGAATACATGATATCACTATTTTAGATAAAGGATGAATAGTGTAACTTTGAGAATATGAATACTCTTGAACACCTTGCATCAATTCTTACAAATTCTCAGCTTCGTCACTTTCGTTTCGAACCTCCCCCCCCTCTCTCTGTCAAGCTGAAATGTAAGCCTGGGGGGGCATGATATTTAAGAATACATGATACATGTTCGGAACACCGTTGGAAAAAAAAATACAGTTAGGGGAGAAAGAAATCTTTGTTACATTCGATTTCCATTTTTGGACATTTTCCGTCCATTTTAAAGTTCAAATACAAATATTTATGAAATAAAATGATATTTAACAATAATACTAGGCAGAGAAAACATTGTGTGAAAAATAAAATTACAATTATGGGAGAAATCTTCATTGCGTCTAACTTCCGTTTTCGAAAGTTTTGAAAGACGAAACTTCAGTTTTCGAAAGTTTTGAAAGACGAAACTTCAGTTTTCAAAAGTTTAAAAAGTTTCAGGAGAAAAATATTCTCTCCCGCTACTAATAGCCCTGGAATTTTTGTTCAGCTATGCATCGATTTCGAGGACAACTCAAATTATGATGGAAAAGGAGAAATTCCTCGAAGCTGTTGCACGCTCATGCCTGAAGATTACAGGGGAATTTTTGCACCGTCGAATTTCCATTTTCGGAAATTTTTCTTTCATTTTCAAACTGAAATACAAATATTTTTGAAAAAAAGTGATGTATAACAACAAAACTGGACAGAGGTAACATAGCAGGAAAAAGAAATAACGATTACGGAAAAAAATCTTTATTTTGTTTACTTCCGTTTTTGAAAAACAAAATACTGTCCCGATGCGTATTTTCATGCGTAGGTAAAATTCTACGATGCATATTTTTACGTGTTGATGTGTATTGTGCACATTTCCTGATGCATGTTTTTACGAGTTGGTAAAATTTCGATGCACAAACACACATTTTGATGCGTACTATCAGGTCATCCCAGAAGTAATGTCGTTTTGCGCAAGCCCAACAGTAGTGATACCCCTGGTGACCAGACTATGACATCGACCACGGTGAGTATAAGAGGGATCACGCGAGCAGATCTTCAAGTCATGTGAGACCGTAAACAGATGTTCTAGGTGCAGTCGTTGTGTACTTAAACTGCATAGGAAATGGCAGTGTCAGAAGACCACATTAGGCACATTATGCTGTATGAGTTCCACCATCGACATTCAACGACGGTAGCAACACGAAACATCAATGCCATACATGGGCCGGGTACCCTGGAGGTCAGGAAATGTCAACGCTGGTTCTAGAAATTTCAAATGGGGGACACCAGCCTCAAGGCAATGTAGCGACCTAGACGGTCTGTTGAGCTGGATAATGACGTGCTGAAAGCTGCTGTTGAGGGAAATCCGCAGGCAACAGTCGAGGAATTGGCCACACTTGTTCATTCAACCCATTCCACTGTTCACCGACATCTGCAGGACCTCGGTTATGTGTCGAAACTGGATAAGTGGGTACCCCATGATTTCACTTCACAACAGCTGCAACAGTGTGTAGACATTTGCACTTCTTTGCTCTTCTGTGAAAAAGGGAGTCGTTTTTGCGCAGAATTGTCATGAGCGATGAAAAATGGATTGTTAACCACAACATTAAGCATAAACGGCAGTGGCTTCCCAAAGGGAATGTGCCTGCAGCAGTGGCAAAACCAGGACGTTTCCCACAAAAGATTTCGATGTCTGTGTGGTGGGAAATGCAAGGCATAATCCATTACGAGCTGCTGCCACCCAACAAAACCATTGTAGGGAAAGTCTACTGTTAGCGGCTGCAGCGTCTACGCACTGCTTTGCAGGATAAATGTCCAGCACTTGTGAATCATAAAGGCGTGGTGCTGCAGAAGGACAACACAAAACCACACACAGCGATAACACGTTGCAGGACTTCAGATGGGAAAAACTTCCGCATCCAGCATATTCCCCTGACTTCGCCCCATCTGACTACCACCTCTTTCGCAGCCTGCAAAACCATCTTGCTCGGACTACACTTCGAAATGTGGAGGAGGTACGGCGAACACTTTCTGCCTTTTTTGTATCGAAACCAGCCCTTGCGAAACTGCTGAAATTTCTACTAGCCAGTGTGGCTAGTGGAATAAAAATTTTACTAGCCAAATGACAAGATCTACTGGCCATATGAAATTAAAAAAATAATAATTCAGTAACTTCTCTACTTACATTTCTATGAAATTAAATTAGTGCATGTTTTTTTTTTCTTTCTAATGAGAGACACCTCCTCCCCCATTAACTTCATAAAAACAGATGCAGAGCAGTTACTGCATAGGATCACTAAATTGACTGCAAATATTGCATATGCTTTTGTTCCAAAATGATTGGTTTTTTGATAATTTATTTTCAGTGCTGTAATATCATTACTCTTACTATCTTAATTTACTCATAACATAATTTATTTTTGAGAGGCCATTGAATTTAGATGTCTGATTTCTTTCAATAATATTTAAAACAAAGGGACAAAAGCTAGGATATATATACATAAAGTGGCACTAATATTGATACAGTTTACCACTGATATGTACTGTGTCTGATCTTCCCATCAAAGGTATCTTCCACCACAACTGAATAGCATTTTGAGGATCAAAATCTTCAATTGAAGTGCCATTGCATCTAATCATCATTAAGTTGTTTAAAGTGTCACTATTCAGACATGCCCAATTACTGGTTTTTATGAGGTTCATTGCTGATGCTCCAAGTCAATGGGCTTGTGCGTCGCTGCCGCCGAAGTGGTTGTGCGCTGCGCCGCAGCAATTTTCTTTTGCTCCCGATACTTTCTCATGCGTTCTGCCACAGACATTGCAGTGTTTATCGAAAACTGATAAGTTGCTCTTCCGCATAGATGTATTTCTGCTTGGCTTTTTAATGAGTATATGCCGACATTGTGAATTTTTTTTAATTTTTCAACTGCGATCTAAAGTTTCACAACAAACACTATTTGATTTCACTTCTAATGTCTTAAATCGACAGATCTCGATGTTAGCTTTCATTTGAGACCAATTTTGACATCATAGCGCTTTGCAGTGACTAGTTATACTGATTAGAAGTTTACGCGGCGCGGCGCAGCGCAAAATCCACACAAAATCCACCCCCACCCTCCCGCTTATCGCTGCATGGTAACTCAAGGTCACTAACAAGTCTTTGTTCCCTTAGCTATCGAATGACACTAGGTTGGTTTCGGTTCGCGTTGATAATATAGAAATTATTAGGCCGAACTCGATGCCAATTTTTTCGTAACGCTCAACTTTTTGTACTGGCCACCCAGTACTGGTCTGATTTTAAAGACGTATTCACGTCAACGAAAAACCTTGCCACATACTTCCTATTGTCCCTAAGCTGTGGTGAATTTACGAGATCCAACGAGGCCTCTTAATAGCATCGTCGACGCACGGAGGCCCAATAAGAAACCTGTTTAAACATTGTGATGGGACTCCGGATGGTATTGCTCACGATTACTGCCTGGCAGGTGAATTTCCCATGAGCAATATCCTGATATGGCGTCTGGAACGAGACACTACAAGAAACTGCATCGGAGACGTGCGCGTGCATGAGGATCAGCTGATATTCTCGTGTCTGGGACTGGGAAAACCAGTTTGAACAACAGTGTTTGGTCAAGGCTTGGTGGCACGCGATGGCGATTACATCGCGAGCATTTACATCATGGTGGTGATGAATCGTAGTTTCGTCAGTCGAAACACCGTAACATCGATGTTAAATTCACACCAGTTTTTCGCGATGTATCGATACATTGCCGAGTCCTAGTGGGGTGAAAAGTTGGACAAAATAGTTGATCACTTGGGGGAAATCTACTCCCCATAATTGGCTACTGTATTTAAAAATTTACTAGCCACTACGAAATATCTGGTCGCCATTTGGCGACTGGCGACCGACATTCGTGAGGCCTGATCGAAACCCATGAAATTCTACAAGTCTGCGATTCAAAACCTTGTCGATCGATGGGAGAAGGTTGTAACTACCGGGGGCACTTATTATATGGATTATAAAACATCTTTTCTAGGTACGTTTTTCTTTCTTTTCTTCACACGAAAAAACATTATTTTTGGGAAAGACATGTAATTATGCATTTTGGCGAACACTGCACGACGCAGAATTAAAAAAATTGTGCACTTCGGCGCAATTAGTGCAGCTATTCCAACACTGAGGGACAGGAAGTTTGGAAGGATTGGCGGGAGGGGGCGAGCGCGATCTATAAATATCGCTCACTGCTAGAAACATGAGATAACATAAGGTTCAATCGCTATGAGATCATAATAAAACAAAAGCAGGAGTTTACACTAAGCGACAATAACAACAATATAAATTTCCATCAATAACAAAAAATTCACGAGCCATTTTGGCGAAAATCCGGAAGAAACTATCTTCCGACTAAAACTACTCAAAAATCAGTAAAACTTCGGGGAAATCTGGAATACTTGGCAGGTATGCGGACATCATAGCGCCGATATCGGCTTTTCTGACATCATCATCATCATCATTGTCAACCATTATCAATCCACTGCTGGACGAAGGTCTCCCCAAGTTTCCTCCACAACGGTCTGTCTTGTGCCAGTCTCCTCCATGTCACCCCTGCATACTTTCGAATTTCATCCACCCATCTCCCATGTGGTCTTCTTCTGGGTCTTTTCCTGTCCCTTGGGATCCAATCTAAAATTTCGGCTGTCCATCGATGATCTGTCCTTCTGGCAGTATGTCCAGCCCATTGCCATTTCAAGGATTTAACTCTGATCATGACGTCTTCCACTCTTGTCATTTTTCGGATCCACGAGTTCCTCTTCTTATCTCTCCTGGTTACACCAAGTATGCACCTCTCCATGCTTCTTTGAGTTGTCTGCAGCCTTTGTATGTCTCTTTTAGTTAAGGTCCACGTCTCTGCACCATACGTAAGCACTGGAAGGATGCATTGATCAAACACTTTTCTTTTAAGACATAATGGCATATTGCTCTTGAAAATTATGCTGTTTCTTCCAAAAGCTCTCCAGGCAAGTTTTGTACGCCGATTAATTTCTTCATCAATGTGACCCTCACTTGATATCTGCTGTCCAAGATAAACGTACGTATCTGTTATCTCAAGCTTTTCTCCATCAATCGATAAATCTTCATTTCTTGTAAAAGCATTGAACATCACTTTTGTCTTCTGAAAGTTCATTTTTAATCCCACTTCTTTACTCTTGTCAGCAAGTTCCTGGATCATACTCTGCAGCTCTGATGGGCTAGTTGCAAAAATGACTACGTCATCAGCAAAACGAAGGTGGGTTAGATAATCTCCATTAATCTTTATCCCCTTGTTTTCCCAGCTCAGTGACTGAAAAACACTCTCCAATGTGGCATTAAAGAGCTTCGGAGATATGGTGTCACCTTGTCTCACTCCCTTTCCAATTTTTATGTGTGTTGTATTTTCAAACAGCCTAATCTTTGCACTTGCATTTTCATAGATGTTATTAATGACATATTATGCGATATTGCCTTGCTGTTCTTCACCCAATATCCGTCTGACATTGGCTTTGCCAAAGTATGCAATATCTGAATTTCAATGGGGCTTACTTAGAAAAGGGACCAATTAAAGGTTTTCACATTTGTGCGAAAAGAACTATAAATATATTTGCATAATGTGATCGCAGTTTAAACCGTGATTTTAACAAAAAAGGACACAAAATTCAGAACTTTTACGAAATACACTGACATCCGTAATTCTTCTAACCTGTCCGTAATTCTGTAATCAGGCAGCCGAAACCGTAATAATTACGGAAAAATTCGTAATGGTTGGCACTTCTGCAGAAACAACAGGCACAAAACAGATCTACATAACACAAACATTATTACATCAGTTCAAATGGGGAACACAAAAAAAAAAAAAAAAACCCAAAAAAACCAGACCTACACAAACTGAAACAGCCCAATGCAATGAAAACACAACTTAATGGTAATTTAAATGGCAATCTAGGGTTGTCGAGTCATCTTGTAAAAACAGAAAACAACCATGTCTGTGACAAAAATGATGACACACACAGAACATGAACAATGATCAGTGGTTAACTGGACATTCTTCACACTGGGGCAGTGTTGCTACACAGAAAGCAGCAGTGAGTGAAACAGCTTATGTCAATGCAAAGACATGCAAAGCGCAATTTCCTACCTGCAGTTCAGGTAATGAATGGCTAGAAGACCAAGGTCCAAGCATTGACTTAATATTGTTACACTTCTAGGAGGGAAGCTGAATTAAAATAACATTTACAGAATTTAGAATGGTAGCTTGCCAGACAATGGCCACACCCAAAAGGTAGACATTAGAATTTAGAAAATGTGAATAAATTATTCCAGGATTCTTTATCGACAAAGCCTTACTGGAGCAAGAGGATTTTTTAACTGAAACTTATTAACCAAATAAAAGACAAATTTCCCTGACACTGAATAACTCATCTGAATCCAGGGGTTGGCACAACACAGCAGACATATTTAATCAATTAACAAAATGCCAAATAAAATAAAGAATACAAATGATTCAGACAATGATTAACAAGTTGTAATTTTCGCTGCTTAAATTACATGGAAGCTGATAAGTATTGGTTGGATCAGGGTTGTCCAACATTTTTGTGTATATGTATATATACATATCATCATCATCATCATCATCATCATTGTCAACCATTATCAATCCACTGCTGGACGAAGGTCTCCCCAAGTTTCCTCCACAACGGTCTGTCTTGTGCCAGTCTCCTCCATGTCACCCCTGCATACTTTCGAATTTCATCCACCCATCTCCTATGTGGTCTTCTTCTGGGTCTTTTCCTGTCCCTTGGAATCCAATCTAAAATTTAAAATATATATATATATATATATATATATATATATATATTCCAAGGGACAAGAAAAGACCCAGAAGAAGACCACATGGGAGATCTGTGGATGAAATTCAAAAGTATGCGGGAGTGACATGGAGGAGACTGGCACAAGACAGACCGTTGTGGAGAAAACTTGGGGAGACCTTCGTCCAGCAGTGGATTGATAATGGTTGACAATGATGATATATATGAGCTAAGAAGAAAAGGAGAAGATCTCATTGAACTGAAAAGTGGACATCTCTTCTACTATCGTGGGACAGATACTGGCAGAACTAGTGGTGTTGGATTTATAATAAACAAGAAACTGAAGGATAAAGTTGTAGAAGTTGAAAGTTCCTCTGACAGAGCTGCACGACTCGTTATCCAACTCTCGAGAAGATACCAGGCTCAGATTATTCAAACTTATGCACCCACCACAAGTCATCCTGAAGAAGAAATTGAAGAATTTTATGAGGAAATTCGTCATCTAAATAATAAAGGCAAGCAGCACTTGAAGATCATTATAGGAGATTTCAATGCAAAAATAGGGCAACAGCAACAGAATGAAACTTCAGTAGGTAAATTCAGTCACAGCAACAGAAACCAGTGTGGAAATACTCTCGTAGAGTTTACAGAGGCAGAAGGGTTTCTCATCTTGAACTCCTTTTTCAAGAAAAAGCCACACAGGAAATGGACATGGAGGCTTCCAAATGGGACAACAAGTGAAATTGATTTTATTATGTGTTACAAAAAATTCGTCATAGAAGACTGCAGTGTGCTAAACAAGTTCAACACAGGCAGTGACCATAGATTGGTGAGATGTAAGATGCACCTCAACACTAAACTCGAACGTAGCAAGCTCATAAGACAAACAAAATGTATTGACATAACCAACCTTAAAAAACACCATAATACCTTCAAATTGGAACTGAAGAACAGGTTCTCTGCTTTAGAAGGCCTAACATCGGAAGAAGTGGATATTTCTGAAGTTAACAGAAAAGTAACCAAAGCTCTTATGGAAACAGCAACAAAATTAGCTGGGTCTAAGAACAAATTGCATGTGAACAAATTATCAGGAAAAACCAAAATGTTGATGCAAAAAAGAAGATGTGACTTCCAAAGTGGAATATATAGAGCTATGCAAGACAGTACGAAAAAGTATCACTGAAGACGTAAGGAAATTCAACTGTGAACTAGTAAGGAAAGCAATTGAAAACAACCAAAGCCTAAAGATAGCAAAGGGACATACATCTCAGTAAGGGAAAAAAACAGATTATGGCACTGAGAAAAGAAGATGGTTCTGTAACAAGAAATAGAGGCGAAATTTTGACAAGAGTGAAAGATTTCTACTCCAAATTATATGAAAGGGATGATACATGTACTCCAGACATCATGAAAGGTACCAGTACCAGAGTTCTTCCAGTCCTTCCAGCAGAAGTTGCACATGCAATCAAGAACATGAAGCGGGGAAAAGCTCCAGGAGAAGATGGAATTACTGTAGACATCATACAAGAAGCAAGTGGAGAAATCGAAACAGTACTTGCCCAAATTTTCACTCGATGCCTTAATGAAAGGAAAATTCCTGAGGATTGGAACAACGCTACAATGATCTTGCTACATAAAAAAGGTGACATTGAGGATCTCAGGAACTACAGACCTATCAGCCTCCTATCAGTGGTTTATAAAATCTTCACTAAAGTTCTTTCACACCGCTTGAAGGTGACACTGGACATGGCTCAACAGAGAGAACAAGCTGGATTCAGGAGTGGCTACAGCACAATAGATCATATCCACGTACTGAGAGAACTAATTGAAAGAGCGAGGGAATATGAACTTCCATTGTGCATGGCTTTTATCGATTATGAAAAAGCCTTTGATTCGGTGAAACCATCAGCAGTTGCAATGGCTCTGAAATCCTGCGGTATTGAAGATGCATACATTGATATTATTAATAACATGTATGAAAATGCAAGTGCAAAGATTCGGCTGTTTGAAAATACAACACACATAAAAATTGGAAAGGGAATGAGACAAGGTGACACCATATCTCCGAAGCTCTTTAATGCCACATTGGAAAATGTCTTTCAATCACTGAACTGGGAAAACAAAGAGATAAAGATTAATGTAGATTATCTAACCCACCTTCGTTTTGCTGATGACATAGTCATTTTTGCAACTACCTCATCAGAGCTGCAGAGTATCATCCAGGAACTTGCTGACAAGAGTAAAGAAGTGGAATTAAAAATGAACTTTCAGAAGACAAAAGTGATGTTCAATGATTTTACAAGAAATGAAAATTTATCGATTGATGGAGAAAAGCTGGAGACAACAGACACGTACGTTTATCTTGGACAGCAGATATCAAGTGAGGGTCACATTGATGAAGAAATTAATCGGCGTACAAAACTTGCCTGGAGAGCTTTTGGAAGAAACAGCATAATTTTCAAGAGCAATATGCCATCATGTCTTAAAAAAAAAGTGTTTGATCAATGCATTCTTCCAGTGCTTACATATGGTGCAGAGACGAGGACCTTAACTAAAAGAGACATACAAAGGCTGCAGACAACTCAAAACATCATGGAGAGGTGCATGCTTGGTGTAACCAGGAGAGATAAGAAGTGGAACTCGTGGATCCGAAAAATGACAAGAGTGGAAGACATCATGATCAGAGTTAAATCCCTGAAATGGCAATGGGCTGGACATACTGCCAGAAGGACAGACCATTGATGGACAGCCGAAATTTTAGATTGGATTCCAAGGGACAGGAAAAGACCCAGAAGAAGACCACATGGAAGATGGGTGGATGAAATTCGAAAGTATGCGGGAGTGACATGGAGGAGACTGGCACAAGACAGACCGTTGTGGAGGAAACTTGGGGAGACCTTCGTCCAGCAGTGGATTGATAATGGTTGACGATGATGATGATGATATAATTATCATACTATGTAATGTTAAAAACATGTGAAAAAATAATTTTTAATTCCTTTGCATGATACGGCCAATTTGTCACTACATTTTAATGACCAGGAAGAAGAATCGGTTTTCTGCCAACAAAAAAAAAGTCATAAGCTCTTCTTGCAACACCAGGCTTAGATGAGGATGTTCGCTGCATTGTACTTAATGGTGCAAAATTCATGGCTAACTAATTTAGAAAAACTGCGACGTACATCTTTTAAGAAATCAAAAATGATACGAAATAAATAAAAACATGCACTAATGCAGTCATTTTCAAAAAAGTTTTATAGAAAATTTCAAAATTTACGTATTTGCGAGATAACGGCAAAAATTTTAAAATAAAAAATAAAATGTGACATACTCTTTTAAGAAAACAAAAATGATATAATAAAAAAAAGCACACTAATAGTCATTTTTTAAAAAGTTTTATGGAAAATCGAAGTAACGAATTTTGCTGGTATGTTGCATTCGCGTCAGAGCTAAGATCTGCCGGCAATCATCGCATCCTCGTCGCCCCACACTGCATGGCCACCTGTAGAGCAGATATGCAAATTCTCTGTAATTTTTTTTAACTGGTTATATTAGTCTAATTTTTTGTTCATATTATACTATTTTTAATTTCTTAACAGATGTATGTCACAATTTATTAAAATTCTACGCCCGTGAATTATGCCGCATTCTTTCGTCAGGTCAGATTTATTGCCAGAAGTTAGAAAACCATGCCCAAATGCATTTTCAATTTCATAAAACTGGCAGGTTTTGTTTAATTTCGTAATGTTTGGCATCGATCTGGGCTTAAAAATTCCACAGATATAAAATTCGCTTGAATTTTTTTCTATGATAACTACGTTCTGAGATAGCATTTTGAACTGGGAGTAATAAGCTCCAATGCAGGATCCTGCCCGCCTGAGAAGTTGCTACTTGGAGGACGAACAATGCATTATTTGATAAGTGGGAAGAGGTCAAACACAGGGAGAGATAAATAAACAAGCCCAGCTGCAGTTGTATACCAGCAGAGCAAAATGAAAAAAAAAAAAAGCGGACAAATGTTCCCACAAACACGTGTAACTGAAAAGTTTATTCATAACTTGCATTGGCACTTCATTTTAAATGGATTAAGTTAAATAAAAAGTTTTAATGCTGGGTGCAAAATCATCAGAAAAAAGAAAACAACCTCGAAGTATCACCAAATCCGTAAAATTAACATTTTGCACATAAAACAAGTCGCATTTCCGTAAATTTTACAGATAAATCGTAAAACCTGGGAGGTACGAGTTTTTTTTTTTTTTAGCATTAATGCAATTTTGCCTGAAAATTCATTAAAAATACGAACCATCTGTAATACCACACAGTTTCCATACATTTTACAGAAAAACCATAAAAGTTGGCACACGAATTCAATCCATACCCCGACATCTTAAAAAATTGCCTTTATTTACTTTGGATCAATCAAAACTTTTATTTTGAACTTCACATAGTTTGATTATATTGCACGAATTTATTTTTAAGTATTAATAAAAAGAGATGTCGAACACTTACCTCACATGTGAACTTTAAATCCAGTTTCACCCAAACTACTGATGCCAAATACTTCACTGGATAGTAGACACTTTGTTTTATGCCCATCTCTATCCGTTGTCAACCATGCCTTGTACAGCTCCTTTTCTAGCCATAACTTATTAAACACACCCATAATACCAAAATGCACACAACACATACAAAGAAAATTAAAAGTAGTTATGATAAACCGTAACTAATGAAACAACCGATGATAAAACGAAACCAAAACCACCCATAATCACCGGAGCCTCCACTAAGAACAACGACAATAGCACCACAGAAGCGCGATTTTTTACGTTGTAATATCAACACCCCAGATCGTGAGAAATTTCCCATAATCCCACACGATGAGCTCCTGCAGCGTGAAACGCTATATGCACGAAAAATAATGAAGAAGCACCGTGTTTATAAGTTGGAGGAAGTTTACTTGGCCACGAAAATCGAATCGCGAATCAGATGTTCCGAGTTCTGAAAGTAAAATTAACGACTTTTTTAGTACTTTCAAGGGCCTTTAAAAAATAAAAAAATTATATTTAGCACTTTTAAGCACTTTCTTTGACCCGTGCAAACCCTGAGTTATGCCATCAACACCCGGAGCCTTACCATTCTGAAGAGATTTTAGAGCTTTACACACTTCTCTTGAGATTCCTCCTGTGCTTCCATGCCTCACTGTGACATCATCTGCGCGAGTCTCAGAATCGTCTCTGCTTTCCTGATCTAATAACACACATAAGTATTCGCCCCATCTTTCACTTAACTCATTTGGCTCCCATATCATTTCCCCAATCTTATTCTTCACACAACTAACTTTGTTTCCCCTATTTTTCCTGAGTCTCATGTACTTCCAGAAAGACTTCCTATCTTTCCCAAAAGCCATTTCATGCCTTTCCACCTTCTCCTTCCTATCCTTTGCCTTACTCTGGCGAACCAGTTTAGCAGCTTCACGCTTCTTTGAGCGATATTCATCCACAGAGACTTTACCTTGCAACATCCCCAAATAGGCTTCCTTCTTTCTCTTTACTGCCTCTTCAATCTCACTATTCCATCAAGCATCACCTCTATTGTTACCCACTATTGTGGTGCCACAGACCTCTTTAGCAGCAGTGACAACACAGTTCTTAAAACATTCCCACTTCTTTTCTACATCCCTTTCACCAGACTTCAGCTCCTTCAGTCGTTCTCTGAGTAAGTCAGAATAACGCTGATGGTCTTCAAGGAGCCTATCAACCTTTATTCTTTCTATTCTGGGTCTCTTCCTATTCCTTTTCCTCCAAACAACATTAAGTTTCGCTCGTGACACTACCAAGTAATGATCAGAACCAACATCCACACCTCTCATCACACGGGTGTCAACAACTAAGTGTTTCAGATGCTGATCGTAGACAACAAAACCTATCACACTCTTTTGACCAAGAGTATGATTTTCCCAAGTATATGTGTGGATACACTTGTGGTTGAAAAACGTATTAGATACACACAACCCATTCTAAATGCAGAGTTCAATTAATCTTTCACCATTACCATTCACACAAGGATCATTAAACTTACCCAGAACATTGTCAGAAATTGCATTCTGCACATCTACTCTAGCATTGAAATCCCCTGCTATTATAACTTTTTCTTTAGCACCAAACTGGCTCAAAACAGTTTTTAGTTCATTCCAGAAATCTTCCTTCTTGTCAGAAGGTTCCGAGTCACAAGGAGCATACACTAAAACAATTACAATTCTCTGAAGTTTCACTTTCAAACGAATCCAGAGAATTCTCTCACTTACGCAACTATAGTGAATCATATTGTACTTCATCTTTTCACTTAAAATCACACCTACACCAGCCTGTCCTCTCACATTATCTAATACTCCAGACCACACACTCACCATGCTATTAACTTCTTCTACCCCAATTTCCTTCTTTTTGGTTTCACTTACACACAAGACATCTAATCTATACTTATTCATCTCCTCAATCACCTCATTCTTCTTGCCATTTATATCTCTAGTATTCCATACACCAATCTTACATTCACTCAGCAGAGATCTCTTTCTCATACGCCGTTTTGAAAGTCCAGGTCGATTCTGTGGTGGACCATCCTTCTGAAATGTGGTAGGTCCACCATATCCCACACTTGAGTCCTTTTTAATGTTCCTTTTTGTCTTTTTAATCAGGTAAATACATCAGTGCAGGGGATTAGCCCACAGCTGATGGTTCCAGTTGGTCATTCAACCAAAAGATTCTGGAACAAAACCCAGTGAGTTGGGCTCTTTTCGCCAATGTCACACAGAACTAGCTGGCACCTCTCCAAGATTAACAGAGGCCCTAGTTGCTGTTGTGTGTACCAAGGGAAGAAAACAGATTATGGCACTGAGAAAAGAAGATGGTTCTGTAACAAGAAATAGAGGCGAAATTTTGACAAGAGTGAAAGATTTCTACTCCAAATTATATGAAACGGATGATATATGCACTCCAGACATCATGAAAGATACCAGTACCAGAGTTCCTCCAGTCCTTCCAGCAGAAGTTGCACATGCAATCAAGAACATGAAGCGAGGAAAAGCTCCAGGAGAAGATGGAATTACTGTAGACATCATACAAGAAGCAAGTGGAGAAATCGAAACAGTACTCGCCCAAATTTTCACTCGATGCCTTAATGAAGGAAAGATTCCTGAGGATTGGAACACCGCTACAATGATCCTGCTACATAAGAAAGGTGACATTGAGGATCTCGGAAACTACAGACCTATCAGCCTCCTATCAGTAGTTTATAAAATCTTCACTAAAGTTCTTTCACACCGCTTGAAGGTAACACTGGACATGGCTCAACCGAGAGAACAAGCTGGATTCAGGAGTGGCTACAGCACAATAGATCATATCCACGTGCTGAGAGAACTAATTGAAAGAGCGAGGGAATATGAACTTCCATTGTGCATGGCTTTTATCGATTATGAAAAAGCCTTTGATTCGGTGAAACCATCAGCAGTTACAATGGCTCTGAAAACCTGCGGTATTGAAGATGCATACATTAATATTATTAATAACATCTATGAAAATGCAAGTGCAAAAATTAGGCTGTTTGAAAATACAACACACGTAAAAATTGGAAAGGGAGTGAGACAAGGTGACACCATATCTCCGAAGCTCTTCAATGCCACATTGGAGGGTGTTTTTCAGTCGCTGAGCTGGGAAAACAAGGGGATAAAGATTAATGGAGATTATCTAACCCACCTTCGTTTTGCTGATGACGTAGTCATTTTTGCAACTACCCCATCAGAGCTGCAGAGTATGATCCAGGAACTTGCGGACAAGAGTAAAGAAGTGGGATTAAAAAGGAACTTTCAGAAGACAAAAGTGATGTTCAATGCTTTTACAAGAAATGAAGATTTATCGATTGATGGAGAAAAGCTGGAGATAACAGACACGTACGTTTATCTTGGACAGCAGATATCAAGTGAGGGTCACATTGATGAAGAAATTAATCGGCGTACAAAACTTGCCTGGAGAGCTTTTGGAAGAAACAGCATAATTTTCAAGAGCAATATGCCATTATGTCTTAAAAGAAAAGTGTTTGATCAATGCATCCTTCCAGTGCTTACGTATGGTGCAGAGACGTGGACCTTAACTAAAAGAGACATACAAAGGCTGCAGACAACTCAAAGAAGCATGGAGAGGTGCATGCTTGGTGTAACCAGGAGAGATAAGAAGAGGAACTCGTGGATCCGAAAAATGACAAGAGTGGAAGACATCATGATCAGAGTTAAATTCCTGAAATGGCAATGGGCTGGACATACTGCCAGAAGGACAGATCATCGATGGACAGCCGAAATTTTAGATTGGATTCCAAGGGACAGGAAAAGACCCAGAAGAAGACCACATGGGAGATGGGTGGATGAAATTCGAAAGTATGCAGGGGTGACATGGAGGAGACTGGCACAAGACAGACCGTTGTGGAGGAAACTTGGGGAGACCTTCGTCCAGCAGTGGATTGATAATGGTTGACAATGATGATGATGATGATGATATCAGATATGTTACTCTATCTTACTTTTTGTTTTTCTTTTCTTTCTTCGTTCTCTTTTTATTTCTATGTTTTCTTTTTTTACTTTTTTGCTGTTATACGATTGCTCTTGGCTTGACTTATACCTTGGGAGATCAAGGCCAAGTCAGGTCTCTTCGAGGCCTTTTCCTTGTTCTTCCCTGCTGTTATTTATATGTTTATGCACAGCTGTTCAGAAGTATTAACTTTAATATGTAACAGCAAGACCAATAAATGAAATGAAAAAATTAGACGTTCACCAAAGCCATCATCTTCAAAACGCTCTCGCATTTCTGTACAGAAATTGCAACACGTAGTTCTGTGATTGTTGCTTAGACTTTGCAATAATGGCAGTTTGTAGGGAGTCATTTTCAGCTGCTTCCTCAAAAATTTCCAAAGAGTCTGTTGTGGAATTTGTAACTCCCCACCCACCACTGCTATGGATTTCCTTCAGCTGTGCTGATAAATAGGAGGGTTGTACTGAAAGTAATGCAGAAGTGAATATAACTTTTTTATTAACTGACAGAGGTCATGCAAATAGCACATGCTGGAAGAGTAACTCTTCCTCTATAGTAACCCTCCTTTTTCATTGCAGGTAAATAATGGATTCCAAGCAGAAGCAATATGCTGTCATTGAATTCTTGATGAAGAAAGGGTGCAAGCTGTCCGACATCCACAGAAACCTGCAGCATGTTTACAGAGATGACGCCATTGACAAGAGCAATGTGCACAGATGGATGAAGTTTAAAAAAGGGGAAACCAGCATTGAAGACAAACCACGCAGTGGGAGACCATCATCTGCGATCACTGACACAAGTTGTCAATGAGTGGATGAATTGATTCGCACGGAGAGACGAGTCTCAATCTGTGAGCTTGTTGTGCAACTGGACTGTGGTCACAATGCCATACAGAAGATGGCGGAAGACTTGGGGTATCGGAAAGTGTGTGCAAAGTGGGTACATCGGTAATGGACACCCAATTTGAAGGAGAGAAGGGTGGAAGTTTGCTCTGATCTGCTGAAAGCATTTGAAGCCAATGAAGACATTTTTTTTTTTCAAACTGGTGACAGGGGATGAAACATGAGTATATCTTTACAATCCGGAAATGAAGAATCAATCCACGGAATGGTGTCGCACCTCTTAAGGCCTGAGAAGTTCAAGAGCCAGCAATCAGCACAGAAAGTCTGTTTTTTGGGATGACAGGGGTGTCATTCTCCTCGATTTTCTGGAACGTGGCCATACCGTGACCAGCGAGCGTTGCACTGAGACACTCAAGAAGCCATAAGGAGTAAGAGACCGAACAAGAATCTGAAAAGGATCCACATTCACCATGACAATGCAAGACCACATACGTATTTGCCAACAAATCAGGCGATCAGCAAATAAGGCTGGTCGGTGGTCTCCATCCATCATATAGCCCAGATCTGGCACCCTCAGACTTCCACCTGTTTGGTTCCATGAAGGACATCTCGACTTCCACCTGTTTGGTCCAATGAAGGACAGTCTCCAGGGACAACGATTTGATGACACGGATGAGGTGAAAGTGGCTGTGAAGAAGTGGGTACAACAGTCCACACTTGATTTTTTTCAGAGAGGATTTGAGAGATGAGTTCAACGATGGTGCAAATGCATTGCTTGTGATGGAGACTATGTTGAGCAGTACCTTTGTATAGAGAAAGAGTTACTCTACCAAAATGTGCAATTTGAACGACCTGTCAGTAAATAAAAAAGTGATGCCCACATTTGCATTGCTTTTGGTACAACCCTCGTAGCACAAACACGCTCCACTTGTTCATCAGATACATGTGGTCTCTCTGGACATTTACCATTGCACAAACATCCAGTTGTTTCGTATTTCCTGTATCAGTCATAGATGGATTGTCCATTTGGTGGTGATTTCTTTAAGTGTGTACAGTGCCGTTATACAACAGTGATAACATTCATTTTGCTTAATTCAAGCACACAGAATGCATTCTCCACAGCATTTGCGGCCATCATGCCTGACTGACCATGTGATGATGAAAATGTACGATTTTTAGTGACACCATCTATACAATAAAATCATTACTATTGGTGATAGAATGTTCCTTCACGAGTATCAATATCTTATAGTTTTGATTTTATAAAATGTTGAAACTGTGTATTTCATTTGTAATAAACCTGTTCAAAAGTTTTTTTCTGATCTCATTTCTAAAATGTTCAATTTCCACTGTCTGAAGAATTCTTTGTTTGGCATGGTTGATGAACCTAGTTTGATTCCTTAAGTATTTTATTTTAGCACTGTGCCAAGAAATCTAGCTGTTAAATGTGTTCACCTAAATTTAATTCTACATTTTTTACTGTTTTCAAATTGGTTCTGATCTTTTAAATTAATTGGTTCAAACCAAGGAAGTTAGAATAATACTTCTGGAGATGCCCCGAGTCTCTTAACTGTGGTCGCAAGGTGTGGAAATTTGACTTTGTTTACATGATACTTATGTAATTTCAACTGTGTGTATTTTGGAATTGGGTGGTTTTTGGTTGCAGAAACCATGTTAATATCAAACCGGAATGAATTATACTTCTTACACGAGTGAAGTTTTCAATTTTAATGTTGTGTATTGTTTAGAATTTGCACTAACGTTCGTATACTTCAATTTAAAATAAAAATGGGAAAGAACCTCAAAATAATTAAGAATTTCATAAATTCAGCATTTTCTCGCACATTGGCAGCAAATTACGATGTGAAATTGGAAATTTTTGCGATGAATGAACACGATTTGGCCAACACAAAATGCATTGCAATAGCCTTGAAAGCCATCAGCTTTCCCACACTTTGACGGCTGTTGCTCATGGTTATAGGCTTCACACAAAGTGGCACTGTTTCATTAACAAGGAAATCTCCAGATATCTTATTCTAACGTCTTGGTTCACACCAAAACTGATTGGTTAACTGGCACACAAACTAGTAAGAGACTTGCATTCTGACCTTAAGAATCAGTGTGAAGAACCAGTCTGGACAACACCTAGTGTTCTACACAACCCGCATGAATAGTTTTCATTGAACTGCAAAGATACCACAGGGGCAGAGATGGTAGACGGATTGTCCACTACCTGGGACAATAACACCATTTCAATCTGTGTTAATCCTAAAAGGATTCATCCCTGTTAGGATTTCTGGACAAGTCTCCTAATTCAGTTTAGTTAGTTATCCTACACAAAACATGTAGCTTTTGCTTAGTTTGTTATCCTACATTGAACACGTTGCTTTCGTTTGGTTTGTTATCCTGCACAGAACATGCTGCTTAGTTGGTTTTGGTATTTCATTAGAAAAGATAATGCTTCAACAGGCTACTAGATCAATTGATATATTATTTTTGGCAATCCAATTTTGGCACTGAATTATTTTCATCATTCTCCATGTAGCTATCTCCTCAAAAAACTACAAAAACTCACCTCCCTGGAACAAGAATCTAACACACACCTCCCAATTTCTGTTCAACTATGCTACTGTTACACCCCACCCACGACAATGAACTTCCAAGCAAATGAAGCTAAAAAAATCATAACTCATAAATCTGAACTATAACTTCACATTTGTGTGATTGTGTTGAAATGCTGCCTCTGCCTGGAATTATAATGTTGAGACCATTTGTAGTAAGAGTGAGGGAAATCTTTTTTGTGGAGTTTAATTCTTACAATAACCTGGTCCCTATTTGTAAGAAGCAAAAGAAGCAAAAATCCTCTATTTCCATGATAAGCAATCCTTTGAAAAGGAGTAGTACTCTGCGTGTAATAAAAGATAATGAATAATTTCTTAACATGGCTTTGTATGGCCACATTTCTTTCACTACTAGATCTCCTTCAAACACAGAATAATTTTGTCAGGGTCCGTACAGCAGGGTCCAAAACTTTTTCCAGAACTATTTAAGGACTTTCCAGGACTAATATACATCATTTTCCAAATTTGCATTTTTTAAAATCACCATGCATAATATAAATACATTAGTTTATTAAAATAATTAATATAGAAAAAAATTACCTCAACAATTGTGAAACAGCTCAGATTAATTCTTCAGCACCCACTCATTTTTGTTTTTCTTGTTTTTTTTGTTTTGCTGCACAGTGAGTTTCTATTATTGTTGCATTCTTATTTTACTTAGTAGATATTATACGAAAACAAAAACAAAAAAAACATTATAGTTATGTAAAATTACTTTTAGTTAACACTTTAGATTTATTATGTCTCATGTGGTTTTTCAATCCAGATACACCTATGTTGGAAATGTCAAAGTTTTTCATGCACACTTTGCAACAAGCTCTATATTTGTTACTGGTATTGGATAACAGTCAACCTAAAAATAAACTATTCTCTAACCAAACTTCTTGGAACACACATTTTCCAGCCATACTCAGAAAGAAGGAATAAAATAATCCATAACTAGTGATCAAACATCAAACTACAACCTCGTTTTTAAATGAACAAAGTAACAAATGCCGAGTGCAATACAATGGAAAACATAAACCAGTGAACATGAATAATAAAACAAGAAAGATGACACCAAATTTCCGACTGTAATGAGCACATCTTTTGAACTAATTTTGAGGCGAATTAAATTTACCAAAGCTATTAAAAGTCAATGGAACTGATTAGGAAAACAATCAACCAGTTCCTACAATTGATAAAACATCCAGAAATAGAAACAGCTACAGTAAACTCCACTTATAGTGAACCTCTGCAGATTCGCATATTTCGTTCACTATGTCCGAGGTTCACTAAAACGTCTTCCCTTAACCTGAATTGAGTGGAATGGTGAGCTAAAAATAAAATATATATCTAAAAAATATTTTTATGTACATAGTGTATATTCATTAAATTAAGTAGACAAAAGTAATTTTACATTACCTTAATAGTCTTATGTGCCACTGCTCGCTGCAAACAGTTTTAATAAATATTTTCTCTATGACCTTTTCTAGAGTCTGTGCTTTTGCTACTTATTCCATACATTCTAGGAACCTTAGCACAGTCCCGACACCTTCCAAATGCCTCTTTCACTGTTGGAACACGTTCTTCATTATCATCCTCGTCATCTTCAGCCTTGTTTTCTTCCGTGCTGGAACCGCCTTTCACAGCCTCGACAATAGCTTCATAAGACGGGGTTTAATATGTTATAACTTCACAGTCAGCATCGATAAAATCTTCACCTTCAGTGGAATTCGCATTGATATGCTGAAGCAGGTCCTTGAAAGGCACATCATCCTCTTCTTTGAATGTCACACATCCAGTAGCCCAACCAGCCCTCCGGAAACAGTTCTTTATAGTGACCGTTGACACACTCATCCACTCTTTATTTACAAAATGTACAGCATTCAGAACATTTATTGATGTGTTCTGCTTTGATTCCAAGGCTTGGATTAAATGAAGCTTTACTTCCCCTTCTGTAACAGGCATTAAAGCTGTGAATGACACCTTGATCTATGGGTTGGAGGACTGACGTGGTGTTGGCAGGCAGAAACACCAGCTTGATGTTGCCGAGGTTTTCAACATGAGGATGAGCTGGGCAGCTGTCTACCAAAAGCAGAATTTTTCTTCCTTTCACTCTCAGATCTCGATCGATCCCACCATTGAAGTTCTCAAAAAATGGATGATGTTACTCAGGCTAATTATTGAGCTGATAATTAACCGGGTTGCCGAGGTTTTCAACATGAGGATGAGCTGGGCAGCTGTCTACCAAAAGCAGAATTTTTCTTCCTTTCACTCTCAGATCTCGATCGATCCCACCATTGAAGTTCTCAAAAAATGGATGATGTTACTCAGGCTAATTATTGAGCTGATAATTAACCGGGAGTCACCTGACATTTTAAAAACACCTCAGGTTCTTAAATTTCCTATTAGCAGCAGTTCTCTGACCCTGACATGTTAGCACATATCCACAGCTTTACTCAGTTTTTCGACATTTTACACCACCAGCACATTTCCTCCCTTTAAACTTCAATGTCCAACATTAACTGATAGAATAGTCCAGTCTCATCACCATTGAAAATATCGTCAGGCGAATAGCCGTAAAAATTCTTGGCCACTCCAAACTCAACCACTCTGACGTCATTTCTCAATCCACAGACTTTGTTTCCCCGCTAATCTTCCCAACTGTAATGTCATGCATTTTCTTTCACCTGTCCAGCCGCTCCTCCGAACACACGAACTCTTGATTCTTATCCAGTAACTTGGCTAGCTGCTCTGCTTTGGTCTTCAGCACAGGCCTGTTGAGAGCGACTCCTAAAGACCTCTCAAGAGTGTTTCATGGAAGTAACACTTGGTCAGCGTCATCTCAATCAGACACAGACAACCCAAGCTTTATATATATATATATAGGTTTAGCTGCCTTCGGCGCTTCTCATGGTATTAGCCTTTTTTGTCTAATTTTTTTGTGTTAAAATAATTTATTTAAAAAGTAATTTTTTTGTTTTATTTATGTACTATTTATTATCTATGTGCTCCTCCGGATCGCTGCTTCGCACATTCGGAGCTGCATATTCACCATTCTTTTTCCTATGCTATTATGCTCTAATAAGGTAACCATACCACATCGGTCTTTGCGTGGGTTATCAAGGACCGTGCAACCCTGAGGTGCGGGGGGGGGGGTCACAGAGAAAAGTGTGCTACAGCTTCCGGTGCCTGGACCTGAGGCAGAGGGGGGCCAGTGTTACTTCTAAGCTACGGTCTCCATTTCAAGTTAACTTTGTTGAAGGTTATGCATTTTCAGTTCCCCAATTTATTCCTCAGTAAAATTTTTCTAAATGCAATGATGGCAGATGCAAGACTTGTTGTTGTGCTCAGTGTTCCAATCTTGGTGAAGGTCATTCACCCAATTTTTGTAAAGCTGCCAATTGTGTGTATTTGATTACTTGTGAAACCTGCCAATGTGGTTATGTTGGTCAGAGCAGTAATCCATTGCACATTCGCATTAACGGTCATAGGTCTGACATAAGAACCTTCAAAAGGAAATCTGATCATGAGATTCAACATTTTCAGTCACACGATTTCAGCAATGTTTCCATTAGAATTTTGTTCGTTGAGTTTGTGCTGGAAAACAGGTTAATACTTGAGAACCTGTGCATGCTGCAATTCGAAACTCTCTTTCTGTATGGGCTTAACGAACTATTCAATGGTAAGCAGCTGAATCAAGATACTTGTGTCTATCTCAAAATTTAAATTTAAACCTTTTGCCGCTTCTCAAAGAAAAACAAGGGGTAGTAGAGGTAGCGGAAGGAACTCATCGGTTTGGGTGAGCTTCGGTGATTTGGTTCATGAGCTTGACTGCTTTGAGGGCTATTTCGTTAAGCGTTGTCGCTCAAAAATCTTTGCTTTAAGTAACAAAGAAATCAAGGTTTTTGACCAACTGCTTCGAAATTATGCCTTCGGCTCTGAACACATTGGAATTTTGATCGATGACCTTCTTGCGTACTGACTTTCCACTTTTTGTAGTAAATTCACAGGAGCTCAACTTGTCAGGAAGTACTGCGTTATTGATTACTGTCATGAGGCCATTGATTTTATTGGCTTAAAGTCAATTTTGCATAAACGTTTGGATCTTTTCCCTCTCGGAAATGAGGTGAAATTGGCGACCTGTTTCCGCTTATGAAAAACCGCTTGGTCGTAGTATTTTTAACTACAGTCAAACCGTTGCTGATTTAAAGTCTTTAAGCGGCAATGAGGATGACAACTGTTACTGTCATCTTGACAGATTCAGTCAATTTGTCAACCCTTACCATGGTCATATCGTTACTGGTGACCAGGACACAGTGCCTTCTCGAGAACTACGCACACTTATGTCTCTGGGCACAAAATACAGGTTGACACCTCGATTCAAAACTAAGAAATGTGTCTCTATTCTACGCAGTAATTTTTTACAATGCGCACTAAAGCTTTCTTATGAGTTTGGTTTGCCCCTCGAAGCCTTTAACGAATGGCTGGATTCCGTATTATGTGACATTCGTCATGAGCTCGACAAGTTAAAGAGCTCTGGTGTTTGTACCCAGCAGCCACATAAATTTGCTTTGATTAATTCACAAATTCATGAACTTCAAAACTTATTTACTATTTCTCCAGAGGATAAGGCTGGTAATAATTTTGCCTTTTTTTGTAAACAGTTCTATCAGGATCTCCTAATACAGATGAGTACCACGGATACTTACACTCCGGTTTCTCAAAACCATAAAGACATTGTTAAAAAAATAATCGCTCTGCATAAAAGGATAAGGCTTAATGTGTCCAACTTAAACTTTCCTTTTATTTATGCTATCCCAAAGTTTCATAAGGAACCTGTTTCCTTCTGTTTCATTACTAGTGGACGCAACTGTTATACACTGCCGGACAATTGCTAAGGACGGATGACAATAGCAACGATAGCAACCATAAAATGGAAAGCAGGAAAATCTGGAAATTAGCATAAGTGCGGGATACAGTAAGACGTGTTGTGCGTATGCAAATTTTGGATTGCCGAACTTGTTCGTGACATCATAGCGCTGATAAGAGATATAAAGGATTTGACGCGTATTGACCGTTGTTGTTCAAACGCAAAGTTGAAAGGGAAAGAATCAATTGACAAACTTGCAATTTTCAGTATGTCTTCCCGACATCACCTAGATGATTTTACACGTGGCCGTATTATTGGCAAGATTGAAGAAGGGCGAAAAATAACAGATGTTGCCAGGGAGTTCGACGTTAGCCACAGTGTTGTTTCAAGGCTTTGGAAATCATTTCAAACAAATGGAGAGTGTACCAAACGTCACGGGGAGGTCGTGTTCGCAGCACGACACCTGCAGAAGATCGGTACATAGTGCTATCAACAAAAAGACACCGGCGCAGCACAGCTAGTGAGGTACCAAATCAGTTTATGGCTGCTACTGGCAGGCGGATCTCTCGAAAAACTGTCGCCACACGTTTGCATGAAGGAGGACTATACGCCCGCCGTCCTGTTGTGTGCATCCCATTGTCCAGACGTCACCGTACCGCCCGTTTGCAATGGTGCCATCAACATCGCAATTGGACTGATAACGACTGGTCTACTGTCCTCTTCTCAGATGAGAGTAGCTACAGTCTATCGTCTGATTGTCGACGACAACTGATCTGGAGTGATAGTGGTACTGCATATTGTCCAGTAAACATACAGGAAAGGGACCGATATTCGACATGTAGTGTCATGGTATGGGCTGGCATCATGATCAATGGCCGTACGTCCCTCTATGTGCTTCCAACTGGGACTATGACTGGCCAACGATACATTAATGATGTTCTGCTACCTCATGTTCGCATGTTCCGTGGTGCTATCGGTGATAGATTCATTTTCATGGACGACAACGCAACATGTCATCGAACAGTCGCTGTCCAGGAGTGTCTTGAGAGCGAGGATATTCAACGCCTCGTATGGCCAGCACGTTCTCCAGATCTGAATCCCATTGAAAATGTGTGGGATGCTTTGGGGAGGAGTCTTGCTGGTCGCCAATGCCCTCCAATAAACAAGGACACCCTCATTCGTGCACTGATAGAGGAATGGGATAAATTACCCCAACAGCTGCTTGATAATGTTGTGCAAAGCATGACACGACGTGTGGAATCTTGCATCGCCCTCCATGGTGGCCATATCCCGTATTGACATCTTACGCCGGAACGCCTGCGGGCGGTAATTGCATTTTTTTCACGTTTACGTATTCTGCACAAAATGGCCTGTTTGTCCCTTGAACACGTTCCAAAGCCTTCTGGATTTCAGAGCACAATAAATTGTCTTTCTTGTAATGTCCTGGCATTCTGACAATATTTTTTTTTACTTGGCATCCAACCACACTTACTTTTTTATGCGCTATATAGCCGTTTATGATCCGTCCTTAGCAATTGTCCAGCAGTGTAATAGTAAAGCGGGTGAGTTGCTTCAGAGATACTTGTCCGTGGCTCTTCGCAGGTTGGGTTCGACTTGGATTATTGGGAGCAATAACAGTCTTGGAGACACTTGGCTCGGTGACTGTCACATCTGTGGATACTTAAGATTTTAAAAACCTCTTCACCTCAATTTCATTGAAGGGTCTGTGGCAGGTAGCCCTAAACATACATACGAAGTTCGAGCCCGGGACTACAGAACAGTATTGGCATTTTCTACTGGATTTCTGTATTATTAACAATTTCGCTACTGTGGGCGATGGGCTTTACCTCCAAACTTGTGGTATTCCGATGAGCAGTCGCTTTTCTAGCAGTTTGGCTAATCTCTATCTACATTTTTTTGAGGATAGATATGTTGCCAATCATCCTTTACCTGGGATTGCTCTAAGATATGTTGATGACATCATTGTCATTACCATTCCGGACTTTTGCGTTGCGCCACTGACTTGTATCCTGACAACCTTACCCTAGAAAAAACCAACAGATCGTCTTCTTATGTTTGTTACCTCGATTTAGGGGTTCAGGTGGACGGGGAGGGAAGAGGTGTGGTGAATTTATTTGATAAAAGAAACTCTTTTGAGTTTGATATCATTCACTACACTCACTGGTCATCCAATATTTCAAAAGTTATACATCGCAATCTACTCATCTCTCAGTTTCATAGAATAGCTCAAATTTGCTCTACACAGCTCTTACTTGTAAAATATCTGAAAGCTCTTCTTTCTAAATTGTAATCTAACAATTTTCCTAAAAAGACATCATTTTAACCATTTAATTTTGAACTATAATTCAGTGTCCAAGGGTTTCAAATTACACATTGACATGCTTTATTAACCTAGGACCTAACAATTTTAAGTATATAGGTAACATAAAGTGCTATTTGGTGGGACCCTAATAGCTGAAGATCTTATCTACATACACAGTTTTGCATCTTGTCAATTCACACATTTTTTGGCTTACCAGGTAGTTGATTAACCGTGGCCACCTTTTTTATCAGTGTATATATTTGGGTTCTTGAGGGTGCTCTGTTCAGTCTTGTTTGACTTTTTTTGTCATGGAGGGTTTTGTTCTGCCGGTAAGCTTTTAATTCTTTTTTTAGTTTTATAAATTTGATTCTTGGAATTTTTGTGCTTATTAGAATCTGGTTTTGTGGCCTAGGGAGCATGACCAACCAACAATTTTGGCTTGCCTTGTTGTTTTGTTGGTACTAGAAAGGCCACTCCCACAGGCTGATGCTCTCCTGATGACGGCAACCTGTTCCAGTTTTCACTTGTTTTGAAATTTTTGTATTTTTGTTCTGTAATATTTTCATTCTATATATATCAGGCTTGTTTGTATTCAAAGCACTCAGAATTTTATCCTTGAGAAACAAGGACAAAATTCACACGTTACTCACGGTTGATTTACTTAAACTGTACTTCCGACCTATGTTTGCTTGCAAAAGACCACGTTCAATGTCACCAATAATGTTTGCCTTATCTTCCAAAGAAAACACTTTATGCTTCGGCATCCTGTACTTATCTACTGTTCAAAACTTAGAACAAACTGATGAGTGCCCACCTGCAGAGTGATTAGGGAGTTGTGACTCAGTCTTGGAATTTCTTCGGGTTCACTTTTACAAACTGGATGGGCGGGGGTAGGGGGTGGGGTGAAAGCCATTGGAATTTTGCCAGTATTTACCCTCTGGGCACCCCTGTTCCCTTTCTCTTCACTACGAAATCTCTGCATTATTTAAAGAGGATAATGCTCCACATCTCCACTGTAGTGAATGGTATACAGTAAAGAAGGAATTTCTCAAAAGGGTTTTTAGAAGCGGAAATACAGCTGCAAATTGAAGTACACAAACACCACCTGCCAACAGAGCTGTGAACTCAAAATAACTCATATACTAGCCTAAAGTGTTCTACAAGATAAATGGCATCCAGTGTTGAAATATTTTTTTTAAATCACACACGTACAGGCAAAGATATTGAGAAAAACAGATTAAGCATTTGCACACCCCTAGCGGCGGAATTGTGCAATATTTTGGGAAGAAAATACGCACACAGTTTGCATAGTTAGTAATATCTGACTGAAGAAAAGAGTTTTTCAATCAGATTTTTAGTCTCGCAGATACTGTTGCAAACGGAAACGTGAACTTACGCCCTCTGAGAGGCAGACTTGTGCGTTAAGAAAAATTTGAAATTATATGGAACGCTCTCCAACAAAGGATGAATTTTTCAAATCGGATCCTTAGAAGCCGAGATGTCGACAAAAATAAGAAATGCATTTACGCTCCTGGTGAGAAAACTATGCATTATTTTAAGAAGAAAGTATTCTCAAAAGGTTTTTTGAGATGAGTGGTATCGGCCCAGAAAAGAATTCTTTCAATCAAGTTTTTAGGAGCTCAGATTTTGCTGCAAATACATCAGAAGCAGAAATAAACTCTTACGCGCCCTGGTGGCCGAACCATTCTTTACCAAATATTAGAAATTATATATATATGCAAAGCATTTCCCATCAGTAGCTGTATCCAGTGCAGAAAGAATTTTTCAAATTGGTGATTTAGAAGCAGAGATATTGGGGAAAACACAATTTACCTTTACACCTAGCATGAAATCTGTGTGTAACTTGAAAAAGTGACTATACCTAAAATAGTCTTCGACATAAATGGAATCGAAAGGTAAAATAATATTTTCAATTGGATGTTTAGAGGCAAATATAAAATGTGTTTTGAATTCGATATAGTCAGCATTTACGTCCTTTAGTGGCCAAATTGTGCATCGTAAAAAAAAAAAAAAATGCAAGGATCATCATTCACACATTTCAAGCTTCCCAATGCAAAAAGAATTTTTCAAATCAGACTAATAGTTGTAGAGATATGGTGTCAACAGATGGATGGACAAACTGGTAACATAAGCACAATCTTTTTTACTAAAGATGTGCTAAAGAATGGAGCTCAGGCAAAAACGGAAGTACCTAATGACAAGTGTAACCGGCAAGCTTTTCTCTGGAGATGTGAAACAGTGCATGCTGGGTGGGGATTGGTTATTGAGCTCAGACGGCCACTGTTCGACACTTCGGCTTCAGCGAGGGAGACATGGTAGTTTTAACAGAGAGCGCCCCTTCTCCCACATCACTGCTTTTACCTAGTCTGTGAATGTATGCCTGTTGCCTGCTACACAGTCCACCCTTCAAGGCCACTTTGCATCCTGACGCATGCAGGAATTCTGGCGTGACAGCCAGGGCTCCGACTATTGAACCCTTCATCGCCCAGTTTAGAACACAAAGAGAAGGTAGCCATGACGGTAGGAAGGTAGCCATGACCTATCAAGTTTTACAGGGGAAAAAAGGGGAAAAAACCCATCCACATTTCAAAATGAAGTCTCACGATTTCAAGGACTTTGCGCAAAAAAATACAATTTCCCAGGACTCCATAAGAGCAAATCTACTGTTTTCCAGGTCCTGTGTGCGTGAACCCTGAATGTAGATTATACTGTTTCTCTGGAAAACTGACACTTTATGAGTTCTAATCATGCAGCAACATCTGAGATAACACATCCAAATCAATGCTAAAATTTCTCAGTGCTGTGCAGAAGAAAGCAGGTTAATCTTACAAACAGCACTCACTCATTCTCTTTGAATAAATAAGTGATTGCAAACCAGTGTTTTAACGGATTTTGATGAAATTCAAAACAGAATGCTATTTTCATATATGTTGCACACTGGAAAAATTAGTCAGTTATTTAAAAAATTGAGGAAATGGCTTTTTTTTTTTTTTTTTTTTTATAGTCTCTCTTACAGCCGCGGTGAAATGGGGCTGTGCGAGATCACTGAGTAGGAATGAAGGGACTGCCAATAATCTTCGTGTGATCGCCAGTGATACAGGCATGTGAGATGGGCGAGTGATTGAAGGATACTTTCTCTCACTGTTTGACACACCTCCAGACATACTGTTCGGCTGTAGTTTAGGAAGGGCATCTTGGAATGGGTACACACGCAAAAAGAGGCTCTCCCCTCACAGCTGCAGTTCAATCGGTGAATTGCGGAAAGTGCAAAGCAACAACATCTACTTCCGTCGAAGGATCAAAAACTTGGAATTATTTCAAAACTTAGCAATACACAAATATATTCTACAAAAGTCTGAAACAAAAATGTTTTTCATCAAAATTAAAAATTCCACGACTTTTTAGTTCTCTGATGAAAAAAAATTCAGTTTTTTTTTACAAGTCTCCCTGAGTTTTTCTTGAGTTTGGTAATCATTTTCAAATTCCCTGAGAATTTCTGGTTTTCCAGAACGAAAGTAAAAAAATGATACACAACCTGAGGAACATGCAGTACAACTAAGTAGTGAAGTGATTACAGTGAAAGTGTGCCTTGTGGGTAGAGATTCACCAAACTCCTGCTTTCTCTTCGGATTCACAGCACAAATGTAGTCAACAGAATTTGCAGTGTTTACAAGGCAGATTGGTGTGTAATATCTTTTAGCAGCCAATATGAACTGAACGATTTCATACATAATTTGTACTGCATTACAGTTTCCTATATGAATTAATCATTTCTATTTATTTAAAACTGTTCCCAGTGGTAACGCTGGATACTAGCATGCTTCACCAGTGGTTTTGAAAGACAGAGATGCATGAGGAACAGTATGAGATTTAGCATTTGAAAAGGAGAAAGTAAGAGACAGAACTTGACCAATTTATTTTCCCCACAATTACACAGTATCAACATAATGATATAAAGTTTAGGGACATTCTTTAAACACCTTTCTTATACCTTGCAATCTGTGAATCAGTCAGCACCAATCACATGAAGAAAATCGTCAGTTTGACAAACATCCTGAAGGAGTTAATGAATATTTTCTATTTTACTTTCATTTCACAGGTCTAGAAACAGTTTCACAAGAACAGCTCTAACAAGCACATACTGTATGCAGTAATCATATTCATGCATAGTTAACCCAAAAGTTAGCAAGGTAAACAATTTGTAATGAGACATGACAAGCCTTTTTGGATTTGGGCAAGCAGATCTATTTTTAGCACAACTATTTAGATCTATAGTATTAGCGACTTACTCTGAACCTCCATAATTTTCATTTCTGGTCCATTAGTTTGAGGTCCCTGATGAAGTGCCATATGTTCTATTTTGGACGTCTTCTGTTTTTCTTCGTCTAAGGCAACCCGTAACCTAAAGATCTAGACAACAAGCATAAATCAGGATTTCATGCAGCATTAATGATGAAAAAGTATCCATATAAATTTGTTGTACAAGACAAAATCCTAAGGGATGAAAACAGCAGACAAAATGCTACTAATATAGCAAGTATAAAAATATGTTCCTTGGACAACAAGTTATAACCACCACCAAGGCCAGTTGAAAGGGCTGTACACATGTCGAATTGAAAAATCAAAACTTGTTGCACTAAAAAAAAAAAAATCAGGTTTTTATAATTCAGAATATATGAAATGAGTTGAATAATATCTAGCAAGAAGCAGTGCAATTAAACATATTTTCAAAGAGGACATGCTTGTTGAAGTGTTAAGATTTACAAAGTACTAGCACCTATCTTGAAAGTAACCTGTACTGTTGGCTTTTCCCAACCATTGGTGAATGGCTGCATGTAAAAAATGCAGCCATGTAATTAACCTCTGACAAATTATTTTAAAAAAATATGAAATAACCAAGTTAAAAATTACCTTCCAGTTTTTAATGAAAGGGCACTTTGTTAAATGAATGAGAGAGAGAGAGAGAGAGAGAGAGAGAGAGAGAGAGAGAGAGAGAGAGAGAGAGAGAGAGAGAGCTTGGAACATATTATTTACACAATGAAATGGCATCACATGATTGAAAAAGGCTTAAAAAAACAAAATAGCTAAAGCAGGGACTAAAGTGAAAATATATCTATAGTCATGAGGATTTCATTTACAAACACATGTAGTAATGAAAGGAACCAAGACATTGAGTAGTATCAAAATGACTATGATCTCTGTCCAGTCAAAATGTATTCTGCTTGATACCCAGTACTCTTTGATTATATCATTTATTTCTCTGAAACCTAATTAGAAACTCTTGATTTAAAATATATTATACTATATTTATCATAAATGAAGCTATCACATTTGAACTATTTCAACTTTGATAACTGCACTGAACAAAGTGAAGAACTCACAATGATAAAAATGTGTTTCACTTGCTATATGATATTGCATGTACTCAAATGTCCGACTATGAAAAAAAAGACATACATCATAATTCAAAATGAAGGTATTGCAGCTATAAGGAATATGCATGAGAACTTTCACAGAAATGCTGATCAGTTCTTTTCCCACTGTGCCATTTTTCATTCTCAATTTAGTATCATCTGCTTCTTGGGATACTGTTAGTTGTACTAAATCCCAGCCTCGTTACTGAGCACAACACTCAAAACTACACTACTTACGTTACAGTAAATCTATAAATTCTTGAGTTCACAGCAAATCTCTTTTGAACTAACTGTTTCAAAATTTCAGTATTAACTTCTTCAAATGTAATGGGGTCACACACAATTGTGTATGTGTGTGATGTGTCACACTGCATTATATGTATTTGTCCCAAACTCAGTACCCCACACAGTTTGAGGGATCTGCCACTTCTCAGACTGAAATCAAGCAATAGGCAAGCAAGCAAAAATAAATAAATAAATGAACAAATAAAATCTAGTCATGAATCTGAAATACCAATCACCCCTATTCACCATTCATGCTTAGTTTTGTACCACACACAGAACTCGTATTTCCAAAAATTAATTGTCCTAGGCACCTAAATTCAGCCATTACAGAATATATGTAATGTAACAACACAGTTATATTTCATCAAGTTCCTTCAGACATTTTCTAGTTGTAGAAAATTTTGCACCAGACACTTCCCAATTAATATAATTTATTGTCAGTAATTTCCAGCACAGTATGTACCAGATCTAGAATGCAAATCTACAGCAGGTACAACATTTAAACTTTTAAATTTTCTGCAAAACAATCAGTTATATTCTCAGCAAGATTCAATGAGAAGCAATAAACTAATAAACTGCAGACAGAAACTAAAAAAAATTGCGTCTGCAACAATACATTTTTCCTGAAATTGGAAATGTAAACCATATGTCATGTAAACATATGAATACGAATTATGCGAACAATAGCTGTTTACTTAATGCAATAGTTTCCAACTAGAAGGGATAGACCCCTCAACAAACCCAGAATGTGGAGGTTTGAGCAATATGCAATGTGCTACATTAATATTTTTTTGCTGCTTAATAAGTTGAATATGTTTCTACGCAATGTTAAATATATTTTTCAGTAAAAATACTTTGTGACATAATTTAAGCTCTGGAGACTGATTTGCCATTCACAGTATGAATATTTGTAATTCTGTATAGTAATATTATCAGCCATATGATGCTTCACTTCTTACCAATTTCTTATTTCAAAATCAGCATTATTCTAAGGGATTGATCTGTCTACAGAAGTGTTTACACCAAAACATAAAGCTAACATTATATTTCATCTTCTTCCTTTCAAACCTGGTTTATGCAAGCAGACATTTGGCATCCATCTTGCCATAACATCAATTTGACTCTTTAATTTATGTTTATTCATGGTGCATCACTTTAGGTCAAACCAAGTAAAAAGTGCTATTTATGTTTATGAAGGCTTCACTATAACACAAATACACATATTTCAAATGAAAAGTTTCTAGTAACTTAATAGTACACAACATTTGAACTAAAGTTCCAGGGTTAGTGAAAAACAGAAGATGCTGTAGAATATTTCATACCGTACAAAATAAAGAACCTTTTCACTTCCCACTTACACAAATAGACTCTCATTTGTGTTAGTCAAGGTTGATGTCAGCACTTTTGTAAATACCTGCACTTCCTTTCTTTTTTGTTTGACAGTTCAATGACCACCATGAGCAACTCAATGGCATACCTGCCAACTTTCAGAAACTGAAAATCATAAAAATAAATAAATAATAGATATATTCGATGAAATTTTTAATCGACATATTCAATGAAATTACTTGTCGCGCATATGGTTTAAATGTACTGAACATATCGATTAAAAAATGATGTTACCTAAATCAAGTATCAACTTTTAATTGATATGACTACAGATATTTGAATTCATCGGCACGTTTATTTTGATTATTATCCATACATAATTTCTCATTACTATGCTATATCATTATGATCTATAGAGAGATAATTTATTTTTATGGAAGCTTGCATCTAAAGGGAAGGATGTTCCACACCCTTTGACCCCCAAATCCAATGGGATCATATCCCATGCCGTCACAGAAGAACAAACTAAAATGTTTTCAAAAACAAACCATTTTCATGCTAGGATTATCTTACAGAGAGACGGACGATGAGACAGTCAAGTAAAAAATGAAATAAATGAGTGACTGAGTGACACTAATTGGTAAATTATGCTCAACTAAAAACGAAGTAAACAAACATTTTGCACGAATCGCATCCAGTTCATTTTAACTTTTAACAAAGGAAGTTAAATTCATACCCCCCCCGCAGTCAACAGATTTGTGCTTGGCACTAGAAATATGATTAGTAATATCATTCCTTCCACCGTGCGAAACGCTGAAATTATATCGACACGTAGTGCAAAATGCATATTTTTTCATTTTTTGAAGATTTTGCAATACACGGGAATTCCGCAGAATATGCATCACATAATGTTTGATAGTACCTTTTTCCCCTCTTTCATATTGCTGCTCATAGCGATTCACTAATACTAAATTTATTGACACTTGAAAAAGCATGCAAGTAAAACTGCTATAGTAAAACAGTAACAGCTTAAAGAGATGCAATTTGCCGAGGAAAAATAGTACCCCAACATATTAATTCTGTTGAATCAAGCCAAGACATTTTTATGCACGTTATCCAGCGACGAACAAAAAAAGCACAGTTGGAAAGCGTAAAAAACTTACTGACTAATGGACCAGCAAAATAAATCATTGCTGGAGAAGCACTGGCTCGAATGAACATTGGATTTTTTTATTTATTTTTTTAACTCCCTCTTATGGTAGCATTCTTTCGTTAGGTCAAATTTGTTGCCACAGAAGAAGTTACGAAACCATGCTTCAATGCATTTTTAATTTCACAAAACTGGCAGCTTTTGCTTAATTTCGTCGTGTTGGGTTTCAATCTGGGCTTAAAAATTCCGCAGATTTAAAATCAGTTTGATTTTTTTGCTCAAATGCAAGACACACCCCACGCTGGCCTACTGAGAAGTTGCGACCCGGGGGATGAACAATGCGTTATCTGAAAAGGAGAACGGGGAAGGGGGAAACAGGGGGGAGAGAACGTGATTGCAACCCTAGGTTACGCAGCTGCATAGCCTGATGGGAATTGAGGTCAAAAGCGTTGTGCCGCTTGTGCAGGGGAAAGTGAGGCTGGGCACGACATTTCAGCTGTAGTGATCCATCCAAAAGTCCACGGCGAAGCAGAAAACCGTGCAGTCAGCACTTTCTCATCACAGCGGAAATAAGGAGATTTTTTTCTTTTTAATCATCTCGTGTTAAGGATTTTTTGAAGTGGAATAAAGATTTTTTTTTTTTTTTTTTTTGCTCTTGAAATGGAGGGAGAAAAAACGGGAAAAAAATAGATTTTTGGTATGAGAATGAAAAATCACTTTCCGATCGGAATATCGGAAAGACACTCCAAAAATCAGAAGCTTTCTGGGTAAATCGGAAGGATTGGCAGCTATGCAATGGGCTATAAGTAGTTGCCCATTTTAATTTAGAGTCACTGGTTCCAGGAAAGAGAGAGAGACAGGGCCACTGCTGTAAGACAAACACAACATTCATGCTGCACCAGGATTCAAACCCGGATCCATCTCAGACGAATGGTCACAAGCCAGAGCTTAGGCCACTGGGACTGTGTAAATATCTGCACATCAATTTTACATGGTCTACTTCTGTAGATTGATAAGGGAATGATGAATATTACATTTTGTTACAAACTGCATAAAAGCACCACTGAGCCTCATAACACATTACCACAGATAGATGAAGTCAGCCAGGTCTGCTTGTCTTTCCACTATATTGACCATTTAAACCAAAGGGCTTATCCATCAATATGTGCAAGAAAATTATCACATAATTTTTCAAATGTTAGTAGATGAGCATAACATTAGCAGATGTGACATATTTTGATTGAAGAACTGGGTCAAAGAAAACAGACCCATACGACAGAACCTGATACAAAGAACAGATGGGTATTCATTTTCAACTTTGTTTGATGATCTTTTGAAAACTGCAAACAAACAACAGCAAATTTTGTACCCAGATCTGCTGGAGATGAAAATATGAGCATGCAAGTAAGATCCTCATACCAAATGTCAAAGTGCTCAGCTGATTGCATTTTTGATTTAAAAGGTTAGAGTGAACTAAGAATTTGTACCCGCTGGTCAGTCTATCAACCACCAAAATTACTAAGGTGTTTTGTAACATTTATGATCGAGCCTTTGTTGCTATCATCTTGAATTGTAGAAAATGGCAAAAGTGGTTCTCATAAATCATAATACATTTGATATTCCTATTTACAAAGTCAGTCCTAGCAGCTTTTAGACACATACTAACTCAGATTTAGCGAGTATCATGAATATATCTTAGTCAGCATTTTATTTTTTTGTTTATTTTTTAAGTAGGGAAACAAAATATTGTCCTCTCATTTTTGCATTTTTCTTTAATGGAGTTAATGGAGCTGCAACCACTAAACATTTGGGAGGCACTGTTCTAATTATTATAATGTGATTGCAACTAACATGTTAATATTATTGTAATTTCTATGTAATGAATATAATGCCATCATAAATAATTATGTAACTTACTTCATCAAGTGCAACTTGCTTCTCATCAAGCAACAATTGTAAAGTAAGATCTGAAAAATAAAAAGTAAATCCTTTTCACAAAAATTCAGCAATACAAAAAAGGGGTTAGTAAAAGAATTCAACTAATACACTTTTTGTCACAAAACAAAATGTTCAAAAATAAGCTTTGTACAGTTGTAAAATTATGTTTACCTATAGACCCCTGTCCTTTATAATCCAAATAGTGAGCACTATCCATAGTTATTAAAGTTGCACGTGCATATTGTTTCTTATCAATGTTTTTCCCCCTTCAGAACTGGAGCCATTATCATCTAAATCTCCATTTGGAATGCAATTTGTTTCAACAAGAACTAAACCATGCTCCTGAAAAAAAAAAAAAAAAATACAGAACTTGGAAAATCAGAAATTACCAATGCAAGGGAAAAAACAACTAAAGAACAAAAAGTATAAAGAAATAAGAAAAAACAATTACCTTTACACTAGATGCATTGAGACACACGTGGATTATAAACACCTAAAACGTTACACTCACTGATATTAAACACATTTATATTTGTTGCTAATCCTCAACATTTCAAGTCATTCATCATTTAAACAGATAATCATTTAATTTCTAGGACACCAAGTTTACACTAATCCCATTTCCACTACTTTACACTTTTGCTTCCCAAAGGCCTACACAACTAATGAAATATACATACACATACATATCCATGTTTTGTTGTTTTTTGTAAGTCAATAATTGAACAACTATTAATAAATGTTTGTTTTTTACAGATTCATAAAGCAAAAAAATAGTTTGAAATCAGCTTAGTTAATCTCATATACCTGTTATGATAAACTTCAGTTAGCACCATACATGAACACAAAAATCCAAACTATAATTCAAAGGCTTACTGTATATTAGACATGTTGCCTATAAACGATTGGCCATTCCATCTCAAATCAATCAATGAAATAGCCACTTTCAACCTGATCTCCTTCAATTGCCTTAAAATTAAGCATGATTATTAGGCATGTATACTTATGCATGATCCCAAAATTAAAATATGTCCACCCATGTGGTTTCAAATCACATGACCTTGAAAATGAGAAAATTGTGTGACTTTTGGGCAATCTTCAAGTAATTTTATCTCATTACCTAATTGAACTAGAAAGTTAAAATCTGTCTTTTTATAGTACTTTATATGGGCTTTAATACTTGTATCATGTTCTGAAAAAAAAAAAAAAAAAAAAAAAACAATTATGCCAACATTTTCAATATCATAGAAATAACCTTTTAAATTTAATATTTTTAAATTTAATATTTTTAAAACAATAATTTTAAAATTTTGGAAACAAAAATACACAGCATCCAGTTTTGAGTGCCAGTACGCTCAAGTTGAGATGGCAATAGGATCAGTATTTATAAAACATTTAACAGAAGTGTACCTCAACCAAAAATTCTTTAAAAGTGAAATACATTTTGCAATGCTTGACAATTAACAAGTTTAACCTGATATTCATAAAATGCAAAATTTGTCCACCATATGATGCATTAAATTCATCCTTTCATTGCAGGTGGTGTGTGTGTGTGTGTGTGTGAGAGAAGGGGAGACTGCTGGGAGTGAAAATGAAGGAGCCACGCTAAGGCTAAGGGCTAAGACATTAAAATACAAAAATGGGTATTTTTGTGGAAAACATATTTTGAGAGGGGGAGGGGGCTCTTAATAGTGCCAGATTACAAATTTCTTGATTTTTTTTTTCAGGTTTTTAGCTAAAATGTTCGTTTTTCCTGGTTTCACCGATTTTATTTGGTATCCCCCCCCCCTTATATTTCCCTGTTTTCATGGGGTGGCATACAAACCCTTCTATACCATCTAAACCAGAAGCACCCAGGTTTTGACTAATAGCATGTTCACTTTTCAGTTTGCTTTTGGCTTTCATCACCCAATCACAACTTTGTTTACCTTCATTAGTCAAATGCAGCAGTCAGCAGCAGCCACCCCACACTTATTGTTTTGTTCTGTTACTTATTACAGAAAGTCTACAATATGTTATCCTCTAAGCTGTATGTTTTATTATTTGTTTGTTTGTTTTCTTCTCATCTCGAAAGGTACTACACCAAAAATATGTTGCATGTAAATAAGTAATTTCTTTAAAAAAAAAAAAAATACTGTGGGTATTATTCCAGAGAAACTATAAAGTTGACTATTGCTGATTTTTTTTTTTTTTTAACTCTTGAAGTGCTAAGATGCCACAGATTTCAGCCATTTGCTGCAACCCTTACTCTACCTATTTGAAAGAGAGATGAGGTTATTTTCCATATTTAGTCCTCCCAAAACTGTGAGTCGCTTTATCTTCGCATACTAGAAAACATCTGCTTCAGGGTCATTGTTTTTACGTACGAGATTTGACTACCGTATATACTCACTTATAAGTCGACCCCCCACTTTCAGAGGAAAAAATCGTAAGAAATCGGAAACTCGCGTATAAGTCGATCCCGGAATGAGAAAAAAAAATTTAAATGAATTTATTCAAAAACATTTGAAAACCAAAAAAATTATATATATAATACTAAATTTAATTTGCATACCCAAAAACTTCATCGGAACCCTTCAAAATCCGATTCCGAGTCAGACTCGCCAAACAGTTCAAAAAAGTCTTTCTTCGTCATCGGCGCGTCATCATAAACATCAGTATTCCCATCTATGCCTGTGTCATCAGAATCACTGTCATCATCACTCATAAAAATCTCATCATCCTCTGTGCCATCAAGTTTGTTACTAATGCAACATTTCTTGAATGATTTCACGACCGTTTTTGCAGGTATCGCATCCCAAGCATCCTTGACCCATCGCGCAATCAAAATGATATCCGGCTTCTTTAGATTTCCGCCCTTGGTTTCGGTCGGCAAATCGGAACTTATCCAATCTGCCCAATACCTCCGCACATTGTCCTTGAAGGGCTTATTAAGGCAGACATCTAGTGGTTGAAGAACAGATGTCAACCCACCTGAGATGACAGCAAGAGTTGTTTTTGAATTTTTTGCAGTTTTTTTCACTTCTGCACAACGGTGTGCAACAAACATATCCCACACCAAAAGAGAAGGTTTCTTCAAAAGTGCACCTGGCCTTTTGTTCCACACATTCTGTAACCAGTCAATTGTTCCGGATTCTTTCATCCATCCTTTTTCATGGGCACGAACGAGCACACCAGACGGAAAGACAACGCTTTTCGGCAGAGTTTTGCGTTTGAAAATAATTACCGGAGGTAGCTTACTGCCGTCGGCCAAACAGGAAAGAACAACCGTGAAACTGGATTTTTCATGGCCAGTCGTTTTGATCAAGATATTTTTTTCGCCCTTTTGGTTCACCGTCTTATTTCCAGGAAGGTCGAAACACATGGCGGTTTCATCCATGTTCCCTATTTGGGAAAGTTCAAAAGCAGTCTCTTTTCTCTTTTGAATTACGTACTTTTGAAATTCCATTATCTTTGCTTCGAGGTCACGAGGTAACTTTTGTGCAATTTTGGTGCGCTGGCGTAGACACAACCCATAGCGGTTCATGAACCTTGTGCACCAACCTGGTGAGGCACGAAAAGTGTTTTTGCGGCTGCAAACTTTTCATCTTTTGCGAGCTTCATTGCTCGCAAACTATACCAGTTCGCGTTACAATGTAACCATTTTGTCTGCAGCCCACAATCCAATCATTCAAGACACTTTCCAGCTCTGGGAAAGATGTCGTTCCACGGCGCAGCGCCTTTTGCGATTTTCACCAAGTCCGTTTTTTTTTACGCCAATCTCGAATCAGTTTTTTGTTAATGCCAAATTGACGTGAAGCCGCACAGTTGTTAGTATTTTCTGCAAAAGAAACCACTTTCAACTTGAATCCTGCGTTATAGGACATCCGTTTCTTTACACAATCCGTGTCACCCATAATAGGAGAAGCGAGACACGTGCGATTAAGAACAAGCAACACCTAACACTGGCTGTCGCATGGCTCCGTTACCAAAGAAAAACGCTTCGCGTGATATTCTTTGCCGTTACGTCGAAGATCAGTGCAATCAACTGGTAGTCGGAAGGGCGGAGCTTTCTATGCGCGGCTGTGACTGCGCTGTGGATACGCAAAGCCAGGAGAGAGACTTCTCAAAGCGCTGAGAAATTCTTTTGCGATTTCGTAATTCTACCACATCGGCGTTTTTTCTTTTTCTTTCTTTCTTTTTTTCGGAGGGTTGCAATTTCGTAATTAGTACCACATCGGGATTGGGGGGGGGGGATTGCCTTTTGCCTCACGGGAAGAACTTTTGGACTTACGATTTTTTTAGACCCCGCGTATAAGTCGACCCCATTACTTTGAAGCTCTCATTTTGTCCAAAATTTCTAGACTTATACGCGAGTATATACGGTAAATAAAAATTGACTCTTGGTTTCTGATACTGACAGAATTGTAACTTGAGGTTTATTTACATCTTGTGTTATAAATGAAACTTTTGCATTAAAAAAAAAAAAGGTTACATTTGTTTTTTGTGATTTGCATATGCAATTTAAGATGTCATTTGATGTGGGCCCATCAGTCTGATGTATGCCTTTTCCTGCAAATGTTATAATTTTAGAGGGGGTGGGGGTCATTTTGTATTTGGATAAATACAGTAGGTGTGCTCAAGAGTTTCTTTCCAATAAAGTGCACTTTCATCAGGTTCTGCCAAGTAACCACCATTTTTAAAAATCTCCTGCAGCTTGGATGCAGCTTGGAGGAAAAATTTCTTACTACTTCTTTCTCAGCTAGCCTTTTACCACTGGTTTTCACATTTTTTAAAGCCAAATTACATTTTTAAATTATGCAGCCATCTAGGACTAGCAATAAAATATTTAAATTTCACTCCTCAGATGCCTTCAGATATTCAGACACAGTGCAGTCTTCAGCAAGAACAAAGGCTTGGCTAAGTGGATTCTTCCTCCCATGTTGCTCTTTCAGCCTAATATCTTCTCCCTCAGCCCAATATCTCCTCCAAACAGTCCAATATATTAGAGCATGTACAGGAACTCTTCTGGGCTGAAAGGGAGGTCCCAGTTCTCACACTTGCTTTCATTTTCCCTGCATTATGGCAAACTGTATGATATGTACTTTCACTAAGGTTAAGAGCACACAACCATAGTGCACTGATTGAAGCTAGGCAATCAGTGCTCTGACTAGCTTCGTATCTTTACACACACGCACACACGAAATCTCAAATTTTATCTTCGATTTTAAGTATTTTACTCTCTTGAAAGCATTATCTGCATTAGCACTTTCTGGTTGTATAGAAGCCATATCAAATGTATTTTTCACTATGTTATTATAAAAAATCACTTTGTAATGAAAACACGCCACCATGTCACAGATGCACTTAGAAAACTGGGTATTGTGAGCAAAATTTTAGTGTTTATGGGATATTGGCACCACCTTTTGGAAAAAAACAACACTCACCGCGATCTTTTGATTACATGAGGTCAGCATTCAATTTTGCATTTTTTTTTCTCTTGATCATGCATGAAAATAAAAGTGTGCCATTTTACGTTTTACACATAGAATATTTATTTATTTGCCATTACACAAATTATAAGGATATGTTATTTCAAAATTGTGCAAAATAAGACAGTGTATAATCACAACTACACTGTATGTACAAAAATCTCTGTGTAGCTCCATTTGCCTATTGTGACTCCAACAACACCCTGCAAATTGACAGCTGTATTCCGACCACCACCTTAACATTTATGAATTCGAATTCCATCTACAGGCCGTTCCATAAAAACTGAAGAGTAATATTTTTTGAATTGGCAACAGTGCGAAGGAGAAAAATAACCACACAGATGACTAACTGGATTAAGTAAGTATCTATTACAACAGTTATTAGCCATGGCACATGATTCTGGTTTTGTTAGTGTGCAGTTGTTTAAGGTACGTCTGCATTTCCCCATACAGCTATGAAGGCGAGTGATTCAGAGTTAAGAAGTGAAATGCGATGCGTGATAAAATTTTGCTATTGTTTGAGTAAAACAGCTCCAGAAACAGTTGATTTTATGAAAAAGCTTACAAAGATAAATGTTTGGGCAAGTCAATGATTTTTAGATGGCACCATGATTTCAAAAAGGGCATTTGTCGGCAGAACTCGCTCCTACGCCTGGTCGACCTGAAAGTGTTGTCGTGGAGCGTATTGTTAACACTGTTTGGGCAATCCTGCAAGAAGATCGATGAATGACACGTGAAGACACAGCAGCTTGAACTAATTTTTCAAAACTATCTGCATTCCGCATTCTACGCAACAAATTACTGCTGCATCGTGTGTGTTCCAGACGGATACTTCATCACCTGATAAGAGAACAATTGTTAACTTAAAAAATAATTCCCTGCATATTATTGTTATAAACTGGTTACCAAAAATTAAAGAATTTCTAGTGTTAAGGGCACAGGTGGAGCCACTACTAGATCTGTAGCTTGATAAGTAACAGTTTGATAAAAATGCAAGATATAGAAGTAAAACCAATGAAATCAAAGATTATCAAATGCACACAATCTTGTCATATCATCTTTGCCATATTATAGGCTCCCTGGCAATCAAAGTTAAGAATACGACTCAATCAAAAAGAACGAATTCCTGTAAAAATTGTTTCACTGGATGCATTTCTATGTTATGTTGACTGGTTTCAAAGCAGCAGAACTGTAGGGTGAAGTGGCATTTACAGAGAAGTATTGATTTCAAGATCTTTAAACTTCAATATTACTGTAATATAATGAAGAGGCTGCATAAAAACTATTAATATGTGATTTAGATGGTCTTTTGATGCGTATAGTTTTGCTTCTATCCTGCAATTTTATCAAACTGCTATTTCTCAAGCTACAGAGCTTGTAGCGACATAAAATCCCTAATTTTTGGAAACCAGTGTACTTGTTATGTCGTAGCTATAGAGAATAGAGATGCTTTCACCACTGACTGATGCTCAGTTAATACACCATTCGTGTGTGTAGTGATGAAAAGAGCCATTACTTGGGGCGGCAAAAGCAAATACGAAGTGAATTGTTGCGGACTGAAGAGCAGAGAAACAAAACATGAAATGCATGGGAGTGTCCACTGTATTCAATCGGGCATTTCAGAGTTCACATTAATGCTCAAGTCCCCAAGTATCAAAGACTCGGCAAAGAACAGCATGCCCTTTCTCCTGAAACTCCCTCCCCTTCTCCCCATCCGTACCGGCACATTCTACAACAGCTTTGTAGTGATTTATGAGACACCAGTCAGCTGTGGATAGCAAGGTAAATAAACAGGATGCACTGATCCTGGCCGGACCATCACGTTACTTCAGGTTGTGGTTTCGGTTAGTAGCTGCCCAACAAAATTGAAACCACAACCTAAAGTAATGTGATGTTGTGACAGTCCTATCAGGGTCAACATTCTATTTATTTACCTTGTTAACCACAGCTGAGCTACATAAGAGTATTCTAACTTTGTAAGCCCAACATGCAGCATTTTCAATAGATCACAAGCATGAATAACATGAGTGTAAATGATATAAAGAGAAAAATAAATGCTGGGAAGTTTGCCACCATACCGAACAAGCGCAGGAAGTCAGAGGTATGGAAATATTTCAAAAAAATAATAGATTCAAGAACCAATGAAAAGATCGATTATGTTCAACGTGTGAGGTATTAAGGAATCTGGATGTACAAATATTCCACAGGATCCAGCACACTTAATAAACATGCTGAAAAATGCAACAAACAGTCTGGTTCAGGCTCGTTCGAGAAATTCTTGTTTAAAAGTAGGGGGGACGTGTCTGCTTCAGTAAAAGCGCAAGTTGTAAAAAGCTGTGTTAAATTGTGCACTGAAGACATTCGACCTTTTGATATTGTCGAAGGTAAAGGATTTCTTGATTTAGCTCAATGTTTGTTTGATGTCGATGCTTCTGAGGGCAAAATGATGGCTGAACATGTGCTCCCACATCACAGTACGGTATCTAAACATATTAAAAGTTCAGCTGAATCTGTACATACAGAATACGTTATACAAGTAAACACAATCATCCAGAAATGTGCTGGTGCAATTACAACAAATATGTGGACAGCTCCTTATCGTAACAAAGCATATATGGCCATCACCTGCCATTTCGTGGATAACGATTTTGTTTTACAAGGCACTGCATTAACAACAGTGGCATTTCCGCAAGTTTCTAAAACTGAAATTTTGCATTCCCTGGAAAATGTTGGGTTTCATTGTTTAGTTCTGGATAAAAATATTGTGTTTGTAACGAATGAAGGAGCCAACATAATTTCAGCGTAACGATGTTTTCGCTGGTTGACATAAGACAACTGAGGAATTACCTGAAATGAAAACAACTGTGGAGAGTTGTAAATTGTTAGTTATGTACATAAAGAAATCAGGTACCATGTTAGCGTTAAAAAAATCTGTCTATCAAGAAGTGGGAACTCTGTGGAAAAACCTGTATGTAATGTTACAATCAGTGTATGAACAATTAAGTGACATCAGCAACATTTTGGGTAAAAAAAAAATGAAACCCATCGCATGAAAGGAATAAATGCTGGCGGTTTTAATACCATTTTTGAAAATGGAAAGTTTTGGAGGCAAGTATTCAACTGGAGGGAGAATTTTGTCCAACTTTGCATTTGGCACTCTTATGGTATCACCACCAGGGCTGCCAGCCTATCACACCCAAGAAAATAGTTGCTTTAGTAGCCACTAATGGTAAAAATAGTAGCCTTAACAACTTATGTTAATGACTAAAATAGTTGCCCAAAAAAAGTGTATGAGTTTTAGAATGTAAGCGCTCCACATAAAAAAAAAAAAATTTTGTTAATTTTTTTTATTTATTTCAAACCACGGTGACAGAATCAGCACATGTTCACATTTTGGTGGGGGAAAAAAAAAAAAAAAATATATATATATATATATACACACACACATCCATACACTACAAACAGGGCATCTTAAGTTTCAATATAATGCTACTCAAGACACTCAGAACTATAAAGGTTATGGAAATTACACCCCCCCCCAAAAAAAATTATTCAATTATATATCAAAAACTACTTACATAAACTAACCTGATACAAACTTTGGAATTACAAAACACTTCCTTCTTTGTCATTGTTCTGGAGGTCAGATGTTCTTATCTGTATCCAGCCAGTACAGAGAGCTTTCTTCTGCATTTGTGGTTGGTAAAAAAATACAAGATTTTCCAAGTGAGTTTTATACACTGTGTTGAAAAAATTGTTGTGTATTTCTTCTTTCACAGGCCATAGTTGTGGTAATTCGGTGTTGTGATGATCACTTGTTTTGTTCTGTACACATAATAATTGTAGTTATCTGTTATGAGGTATATCAAGAATCTCATTCGAATAGATGAACATTTGGAAATATTTCAAACTTGTCTTTTGTACAGCTATGACAATAAATATCTAACACTGTGAATGTGTTTAGTATGGAACAAAAACACGAAGCCTAGAACTGAAAAAATGAAAACTTGCAGTTTGTCATCATCAAGAATGGAATGGGTATAGTGTTATCTCCCTCTTCAATAATGGAAACTCTTTAAATCATAAGTAATAATAATAATAATGGTGCTTAACATGATTTTGAATTATGTTGTAAAAGAGTACATTTTATTTTGATTCCCATATTTGAAAGGTAAACGTGAAAAACCTGTCAGAAACATCATTTCATTAGGGCATGGAGAACTGTCTTACGATTCAAGCTCAAGTCTGCGTAGGTCAGGTATAATTGATATGAAGCATTACACTGATATACACCTGCCTTGATAATGTATGTTACAGTCATTTTTCACAGTGTCCTTGATGCTTTTGAGACAAATATAAAGAAATTACTTTATCCTGTAAAAGTATTCCAATTCATAATTACAGAAGTAAGAAAACAAAAAACTTTACTTTCTTCTAATTTGGGTTACTTTTATAACAACAGACAGTTAAAATCCCTAGATGTTAACCATGATCGATTTTCAAAGCTCTAACAACAGTAAAACTAAGATTATCCTTACACCCACTGATGACAATAATAAAACCAAAGCTCAATTTTTTGAAATTATTATAACTCTTCTGAAAATTACTGTCATGGGACATCAAAAACTTTTGTGTTGCCCCCCCCCCCAATATGTATAAACAAACTTTATCATTTAGCAATTTCTTAAGGGGGGGGGGGTCCTCTTTAACGTTTACATTATTCTTATACCATGGTAGCAATTTGGAGGAGTTATATGCAGTATATTATTTCAAAAAATTGAGTGTGTATTTATACCACTGCCATCAGTGCATATAAGAGTAGGCTTAACAAAAAAAAAAAAAAAAAAAAAGCTTCCTCATTAACCTTTGATTTAAATCCTTTTTTGAGGTTTTCTGCATAAATGCATCAATTAGGGATGATTTTCTTTTATGAAATATCCCATTCAGTTTTAATGCTTCAAGTTCATGTCTTTCCTTTTGTCAGAGTGTCTCTGCTCCTTCTAGAATGCCATGTGCAACTCGTATTGTAGGTGTTTTTTTTTTTTTTTAATGCTTGCTTTAGTCTCTCATTGGCTTTTTTAAGCACAGAGTCTGATGATTCTTGTACTTCTCTTTTTTCTTGAACAAGAATTTTTATCTTGTTTTCCATAGTTTGCTTTCTGCTCTTCAAATCATTTATTTAGATATTCTTGCTTCATTCTCTCAGCACTTTACTTCTCTGCTTTCAGTTGCTGTTCCTTTAATCTTTGCTCCTCTTCCAAATGGCTGCTATATGACCTATGTGCATTAAGGCATTAAGTGCTAATTTCATTAGTTCTTTGGTTATTATCACCTTTGCAGCTTAGTTGTTATACATTTTTAATGCATCTCGAATTGTTAGTCTCTTATTCAACATCTTCTCAGACACAGATGCCTTCTCATCGGAAAGAACTCTTCATGATACAGAAGAGTCTCTCTACATCGAAGTTGCCATGTGATAAAGCAAGGCATGTTTTCACAACTTTAGCCAAAGATGGATATTTCCAGTCTCCAAATGTCTTTTGATACAATATGTCTCTCCAAAAATGATCAATCCTAATTTCGCTGTTTGGAATAAATTCTTATACATACAAGTACATCTATACCTAGACCCACATGGTTAGAGGAACGACCTACTCAAATAACAAAAAGTATCGTATCGTTATTTTTAAGATACACAGAAATGTCTCACCAGGTGTTTTTTCAATTACCACTTAATTTTTCGTTATGAACAATTCCCAATTTATATTAAACAGTTTGTAGATAATGTAAAGCGAGTTTAAATGTCTGTTGGCGAAAGCATGCATTTTCCGTGTCATTCGGAAAATAAAGCTGTAAAAACAATCACGCAAATTTATTTCAATGAACATATCAATTCATGAAATTCTAGGTACAAAATTTTTGACTTGAAATTGATACATTTAACTGCAAATAAACTTCAGTAAGCATAGAAAACAACAGTCTTTAATATGGCGAAGGCAAGATATGTGCTCGCTCCTGGCACTGCTGTATGGCAATCTCTGCCGTATTCCAAACAGAAAAACGGGACACTTTTTCGGCGGAATATCTTGATTTGAGTAGGTTGTTCCTTTAATCACATGTGGGTCTAGTCTATACTCGCCATTGACTTTTCGTTCCTTTAATCACATGTGGGTCTAGTCTATACTTGCCACTGACTTTCCTCCACGATATTTGAAATAAAGCAGAAAGCAATAAACTGAACAAGACATATCAAAGCGATTTGCATGGTTCATACGCTTTTTCAATCACAAAATTCCAGGACACTTGGATTTTTTTCCATGATATACAATCCAAATGCTCTTACTTAAAATATAGTGAAACCATACGTCTTTTCAATTTGTAACCTACAACAAACAACTTCCTACACACTTGGGCAAACTTAATGCAGAATGTTAAAAATGATGTCTGCTGCAGCTAATCAGAAACTTAGAATCACAGATAAATACTGAAATACCAAAACTGTCACTGAAAATGTGACCAGGTTTAATATCTATTAAACTTTTATATACAGTATACTACACTGATTTTGAGGACTTTATTTTTCTACTTTGGCTTTAGTTCAATTATTGAAGCAAATTACAGAATAAAAAAAAACCATAAAATTCAAAAATACATAGGTATGTGGCATTTCTCTTGAAATGCTTTCATATACCACACAATCAATACATAAAATACTATCTATATTTAATTATTTTGAAATAATACTTACACTGGAAATTTAAGGGTAAAGAAAGGTGAAATATCTAGAACTTTTTCAAAGGACCAAAGGGATTGTTATTTCTTAAACATATAATCATGGGAGCAAGTATTTGTGTTACATTTTATTAAGGGAAGGAATTTTCAACATAATATTGATGCTGTAGCTGTTTTAAATTTTTACTCGCCAGCAAACAAAGTATGCACAAAAATTTCCAACGTGAAATGAAAGAAAATAATGGGAAAACCTTATGTCCAAGGGCTGTGTGCAATTATATTCATTAGTGATCATGGCAATTTAACTGGGCATGATAAAAAAACTAATTATAGAAGCTCAGAAAATACTAAGAAACAACTGGACTTAAGTTTCTGATATTAGAAAGCAATTTGATTTTATGGCAAATTTCTATATAAAGTATTCATTACAAAATTTCAGTAAAGGTAAAATACCCCCCCCCCCTCACACTCACTCTCTCTCTCTCTCTCTCTCTCACACTCACACACGAGCTATTTACTTCCACCAGTGGCTAAAAAATGCTACGAAAATTAACAAATGACGCAAAAAACGTTTCCCATAGCAGAAGGAAGGCATTAGAGACAAAAAGATTTTCAAATCGATCAGTTAAAAGGAGAGATATAGAAGGAAACATGATATAACTATGCGTTTCAGCGGAATAATTTTGCATAATGGAAAAGTTGAAAACAGGAGAAAAGCATTCTTCATAGCAAAAGATATGCTAAGGAAAAAGAACTTTTCAAATACGTCTCTCGGAAGCAGAGACGGCAAGAAAAACGTTTTGACCTTTCCAACCCCTAGGGGGAAAGTGGTACATTATTTGAAGATGATGATCTTATTGTAGCAAAAATCTTATTCACTCTCCATATTTATTATAGCGAATGGCATACAGTAAAAACAGAGATTTCTCAATAGGGTTTTTACAGGCAGAGATAGCCTGCAAACAGAAGTACACAAACACCAACTAGCGGCAGAATTGTGAACCACAAACCTCCTCAAACACAAACCTAAAGGGGCCAATAAGGTAAGTGGTATCTGGTGTTAAAATAATTTTTGAAATCGTACATTTAGAAGTACAGATATTAAGGAAAATAGATTAAATATTTGCGCCCCCTGGCGGCGAATTCTGCATTATTTTGTGAAGAAAATACAAATAAGGAGTTTTCGTAGTTCGGTATCTGATCGAAAGAGAATTATTTTCAGTCGGGTTTTTAGTCAGCAGATATTGCTGTAAACGGAAATGTGAGCTTACGCCCTCTAGTGGCACACTTGTGCGTTAAGAAATATTTGAAATTTTATGAGAAACATTTCGCATCGAAAATGTTCTCCAACAAAGAAAGAATTTTTCAAATCGGACTCCTAGAAACAGAGATATAGACAAAAATAAGATATAAATGTACGCCCCTGGTGGAAAAATTGTGCACTATTTTAAGCAGGAAGTATTCTCAAAAGTTTTTCGAGTTGAGCGGTATCTGTTCATGGAAAAAAAATTTCAATCGAGTTTCCAACTCAGATTTTGTTGCAAATACATCAGAAGCCAAAATAAACATTTATGCCCCCGGGTGGCCAAACCATTCTTTACCAGAAATGAGAATTTGTATGCAAAACATTTCAACCTCAAGAGAGCTGTATCCGACTCAGGAAGAATTTTTCAAATCAGACTTTTAGAAGCGGAGATATTAGGAAAATCACGATTTACCTTTACACCCCCTAACGGAAAATTTATGCATTATTTGAAAATGGGACGGTAACTAAAATAGTCTTCGACATAAATGTCATCGAAAGGAAAAAGGAGTTTTTTCAACTGGATATTTAGAAGCAAATATATGAAATGCATTTTAAAGTCAACAAGATCTCCATTTGCGCCCTCTAGTGGTGAAGTTGTGCATCGAAAAAAAACCCGGAACGAATGGATCATCATTCTCACATTTTAAGCTTCCCAATACAAAGAGAATTTTACAAATCAAGCTAATAATTGCGGAGATATGGTCTACCCGGCGGGACAGACAAAGTGATAACATAAGCATGATGCAAAACATGCTAATAATGCAGCTTCAGTCCTTCTAAACAAGAAAACCGATAGCCCCCCCCCCCCGCCTTCCACACACACACACATTTTTTGCAGGGGGTGGGGAGGGAGGAAATTTGTCAGACATAAGTTATGTCAGTAGAAAAATCCTCAACTACAAAACATCTTGCAGGGACAAAAAGGCAAGCATGGATAAAATTCCAGGACATGTAACAGAATTTTAGGACATTTCCAGGACAAAATGGAATTCCAGGATGCGTACGAACCATGGATTCGACATATACATATCAATATCAAAGTTGATATTCACGTGTATCAATATTAAAACTGATGTTATACAAGCACATCGATATATGCAACACAAATTACGTTTTTAAAGAATAGTAGCCTTACAATTAAAATAGTTCAAGGTTTTTCTGAAAATAGTTGCTTTTGGCTGTTTTTTGTGAGAAATAGCAGCCATAGTCGCCACTGGTAGCACTGCAACGTTTTTCCAACGGATTCAGAAGTGGAAAGGGTGTTAAAAACAAAAATTCAAAAATGGTTAAAAGCTAAACTGGTTATCAGTGATTTGCATAAAATTGCAACGTTTATTCACCCGGAATTTAAGTTACTGAGAATGCTAATGGAGGTTGAAAGGAAAGATGTGCATTGCAAGTACGAGCATTGCTGGAACAAAATGATGAGCTTTCCTATGAGGGAGAGGAAGAGACTGAGACACTGCTGAAGAAATCGAGTCAACCGACTTCCGGAAAAAAATCAGCAGGCTTATTTGAAGATTTGGAAGATGAGTTTGAAATTCATGATCCTGATCCAGATGAAATTTGTAAGTATGTGGAATTGCGCATGGGAGAAACACTGTGGATTTGTTACCGTGGGGGAAGAATTCTCAATTTCCTAAGCTGGCTGCCTATGCGAGACATGTACTATGTATACCAGCCAATAGTTCTGCAAGTGAGAGAGTGTTTAGTGCAGCAGCAGGTCAAGTTTTAGAGGAAAGAAGATCAAGGTTAAATGCTCCCGTACGTAACACATCCAGCACACAAACGACTCCTGTGTCTTTTTTGCAGAACCCAAGGTTCACTGCCATACATCAGAGTAGGAACAATTACACTTTCATGCACAGCCATTCAGAACTTTCTTGAGAACTCATCATTCCTGTGAAATCCTCCTAAAGCAGCTGCGACTTTTAATGAAGAGTTCACTTGCCTACTAATTTCACTATCTAATTTGTTCTCTCTATCAAACATGCTTTCCAAATATACAAACTCGTTTACCTGATCAATAATGGTACATTTAGACTTATTCTGCATTCAGTACTAACAGTTCCTTGCTGAAAAACCATAGGTTTGGTTTTTCCCTTATTTATATACTCAGTTTGAAATTCATACGAACTTTGCACATCCAGGCCAGCATATTTTGCAACTTGCTTTCGCTCTCTGCCAACAGGACTGTGTCATCATCATATAGCAATCTACACACACAGACATTACCAAGACATAAACTAGTATAGTCCACTTTGGCATCGTGCATGCATGCATCCATCCATAAATATATTAAACAGCCATGGTGACATTACACAGCCCTGTCTGACTCCTGCTCCAATAGAAAACCATTTCAATACACTACCATTTACTTGCACACATGCTCTACTGCCAGCATACATGGCTTCCACACTGTGGAGTAGATTCCCAGCGATAGCATATTTATTCAGTACCTTACACAGAAGAGTCCTATTTATTTGATCATAAGCTTTCTCTAAGTCGATGTAGGCAGCAAAAACTTTCTTACCAACAGACATATACTTTTCAATCATCAAACATGTGCAAAAATTTAGTTAGTGCAACCCTTATCAGGCATAAAAAGCCACTCTGCACATCCCACACTTTCTCTGATGTAAGATCCCATACCTTATCAATAACAATCTTCCCAAATACTTTCCCTGACACACTTAGCAAACTGATACCACGAAAGTTCTTGCATTCAGTCTGATCGCCCTTTCCCTTATAACAAAGGAACGATGATAGCATCCCAGAGGGACCATTCCTAACTCCCAGCAAAACTGGCAAATTTCAGTTAGCCAGTCAATTACAGAGTCACTGCCATATTTTAGCATCTCAGCAGTTATGCCATCCACTCCCAGAGCCTTACCATTCTGAAGATTTGTATTACACATGATGATTGAAAAGTATCTGGCTGTTGGTAAGAAAGTTTTTGCTGCCTTCATAGATTTAGAGAAAGCTTACGACTGAGTAAATAGGACACTTTTGTGGAAGGTATTGAATGAATGTGGTGTTACTAGGAATCTACTTCACAGTGTAAAAGCCATGTATGCTGACAGTAGAGCTTGTGTACGAGTGAATGGTGTTGTATCCAAATGGTTTTCTATTGCTGCAGGAGTCAGACAGGGTTGTGTAATGTCACCATGGCTGTTTAATATATTTATGGATGCGTGCATGCGTGATGCCGAAATAGATAATACTGGTTTATGTCTTGGTGATATCCATGTGAGCAGATTGCTGTATGCTGATGACACTGTCCTGTTGGCAGAGAGCAAAAGTGAGTTGCAGAGTATGTTGTCCCGGATGTACGAAGTTTGCATGAAATTCAAACTGAGTATAAATAAGGGAAAACCCAAAGTTATGGTTTTTGAGAGAGGAACTGGTAGTACTGAATGTAATACATGTCCAAATGGCACAGTGATTTACCAGGTGAACGAGTTTCTGTATTTAGGAAGCATGTTTGATAGAGAGAACAAATTGGATGGTGAAATTAGTAAGCATGTGAACTCTTCATTGAAAGTCATGGCTGCTTTGGGAGGTTTTCACAGGAATGATGGGTTCTCTAGAGAGTCCCACATGGCTGTGTTTGAAAGTGTAATTGTTCCTACTCTGATGTATGGTAGTGAAACCTGGGTGCTACAGAAGAAACATAGGAGTTGTTTGTGTGCTGGAGAAATGCGTTACTTACGGGGGGGGGGTTGTGGCAAGACACGTTCTGATTGTGTGAGGAATAAAGATGTGTTGCAGTTGTGTAATGTGAGGCAAAATGTTGTCAGCAAGGTGGAGACTAATATGCTTCGGTGGTTTGGCCATGTTGAAAGAATGAATGATGAGATGCTTACTTAGAAAATCTTTAGCCCAAGTGGTAGGAAGGAAAGGTAGAGGAGAGCCAAGGAAGTCATGGGAAGTTCAGATTCAGGAGTGTCTGCAAGAGAAAAAAATTATGAGTATGAAGTATAGAAGATCTTGTGTACGGCGTGTGATGGATGTGAGTGAAGCCCGAGTTGTATGTCAAGATCGCTGTAAATGGAAAAGTTTGATACGGCAACAGCAAGTAAAAATTATCTGGTAGTTTGTATTTCTTTGTGGAGCTAAAATCTGAATATCAGAGAACAGCTTAGTGATATGTATGTATGTAGATATTTTAGAGCTTTACACACCTCTTCTCTTGAGATTCCTCCTGTACTTCCATCTCTCACTGTGACATCTGCTTCTGCCTCAGAATCAGCTTTGCTTTCATGCTCTAATAAAAGCAAAGGTGATTCTGAGGCAGAAGCAGATGATGTCACAGTGAGAGATAGTGGGTGGTCTTAGTGAGAGATGGGTTTGCCTCCTTGGGGCATTTCATGGGCAACAATGGCACACAGTACAACAACAAGAGCCTCTGTGAATCTTGGAGAGGTACCAGCTAGTTCTGTGTGACATTGGCAAAAATACCCCAACTCACTGTGGTATGTTCCAGGATCCTTAGGTGGAACAACCAGCTGGAACAGTTAGCTGTGGGCTGATCACCCGCACTGATGTACCTTTAAGATTTTTATAAATAAGATTGTTAAAGTTAAGTTTTACTGAATGTTTGTAAAGGTGGTCTCCATATTTGCCAGATTTTTTATTTTTTTTGTTCAGAAAGAACAAAATGGTGCTCTTGTTGTTCAGGAGTCCCTTATGTTTAGAGCAATAAATTCGGTTGGGACAATGTTTGTTAGGAGTACTGCACTCTTTCCCATAGCCTTTCCTAGTAGAATAGGGACGGAATTTAAGTGAGTTTGCAGTGACAAATGCACATGTTTGGCTTCGTGCAAAATCCTTAAGGATTAAGTTCAGAATTTCCACAGAAACCATGGCCATCTTGGAGGTCAGGGATCATGAGCAGAGGGAAGAGCTGGTATGGGAGTCTGCTTAGTGTCAAAAGATGACATTTTTGCTTCTTTCCAATGTCATTTTAGCCAATAGAAGTTGGCGTTTGCCACACATGCACAGTTTTGTTTGCCATGGAGGCACTTTTGCAGCTCTGGAGAAGTTAGCTGGAGGAAAGTTGGGGATGATAAAAAGTCCATTTCAACGCACCTAAGGGGAGGCTGAAAGAAAACCCCATCGCGGCTACACTTCAGGAGATACCTTAAATGGTATCCAGGAGAGGGAACCGTCGACTAGTAAAGATTCCAATTATTATTATTTTATTTTTTTTGCTTAGTGGGAAAAGTCATGGGGAAACCATCACTGCAGCACATGAACCTCTCTTCAGTCACTGTAAGAGGTCCGATGGCCAGCTTGGGCAGCAGGAATTTGAAATATTTCCACGAAGTAGAAAGAACAGAAAATTTTCCTCTCCCACTTTGGTTTCTAACGTTCTGCCCAGGGACTAAAGTTTCTCTTTGGTCTCCTGACTACGTGGTTCAGCAACAAAGGGAAGGCACAATCAGCAACAAAGGGAAGGCACAATCATGGTGACACCTCCTAGGCTATGGACAGTCACCGCCAAGGCTATGGACAGTCACCGCCAAATCCCCTTGAGGAAGATAAAGATCTCAACACTGGCGTAGGAAGGGAAAAAAAAATCTGGGGTCCACCTAAATAAGGAAATGTCACTGCACAGTGTATTCTTAAGAAAAAAGAAATTTGTTTGATATGACAAGTTTTTTGTTTTTTTTATAATAGAAAAAAAAATGGGGGGGGGGGCTAAAAGTATTCTGAAAGGGGAAAGAAAATGTTCAATTGGGGAAACTCGGGGGTAAAGAAATGTAAATACGTTTGTGTGTGTGTGTGTGGGGGGGTGCCAGAACCAAGCAGTACAGAAAATGTCGTCGTGTGTTATTGTATGTGTCTAGTTGCTGCCAGGGATCGCCTAAGAAATATGGTGTTAGAGCGATATAATTTTTCATTTGCTAATGTGAGAATAACGTAATGTCAGAGTAGAATATTAAAATGGCATGCCTTCCTTACGATAAAAAACTTCTTAAGGAATAGTTTAGGCACACGCAGGGAAGCTTACTTCTTCCAATAGCCTATTAAGCTTTTCTTTGTTTCTATCAGTAGGGATATACATTTTGCTTGGGTTAATTATGGCAGGAGTCCTGGAAGTAACTTTGTTAAATTGTGTTGATATAATGTGAGAGAAAAAAAAATTCCAGGTAACTAAAATAGCATTTGTTGAAAAACCACTTACCTTTTGGTTGTAACATTGAAATGTCAGTTTTAGTCACCAAAATTACAATGTAAAGAGCCGCAGGCTCAAATTTAACCATGTAACAGTGTGCATATCAGTTAAATTATTTAATATTGTGAGTTTATAAGTGTTCCATCTGTCCATTTGTGAGGTGAGAGTTCCTACGTGGCAATAATTTCTAAGATACAACCTGTTTAAAAATTTCATCACTCGGTGGCTACTCAGCTTCATTGTTTATGACGCAAGGTAATGATTACTTTAGCTCCTTCCACTTGTATCTCCGTTACGCGGTTGTCTGCTTCGGCTACTTGTTGCCTTTGCATCAGTTAGTTAGTGCCGATATTATCCGACGTTGGACATTAATTTCTATTGAATATCAATCATGTCACAAAGGCTTTGTCGATGTTGTTCAATCGCACTTATGGTGAATGATGGTGTACAGTGCTATGGAAAGTGTGGAGGTCTTTTTCACTTCACATGCTGTGCACTTCCTGAGAGTACATATCGACGAATGTCAAGAGAGGAGCGTATGCGGTGGCAGTGTGATTTCTGCAGATGTGAAGTACGGCGTATCTCTGATATCACTACTGAGACAGGGAGATCCTCTGTTACCGACCAGCGATCTGGAGCCAATTTGGATTTTGTGAGTGGAAGTGATTGTGTGTGTTACTGAGAAGTTTATGGAGTCCATAAACATGAAGTTGGATGCGATTACTGATCTAAGGTCAGAAATTTCCGATTTAAAGAAGTTGGTGGAGTTCTTCTCCTTAAAATATGACGATATTCTTGACAGATTGCATAAATCAAATTCAACGGTAGAGGAATCTCGAAGAGAGGTTGTGGTGCTCGAGAAGAGAATAACAGCTCAGGAATCCGAAATTCTAAGACTGTCTCGGGGCCTGAATGACTTAGAACAGCATACGTGCCATAATAAACTAGAGATTCGTGGTATACCGGAGAATAATGGCGAGACTGAAGATGGTATAGAATATTGCGGGTAAGTAGGGTTTTAGTGAATTTTCAAAAAGTGACATTGAGGTCGTGCACAGATTGCGTGGTGGAGGATCACGTCCAACCATGCCAGTGCTTGTACAATTTAAAACTAGGGGAGTCAGGAACACTCTTCTTGGAAAGAGCAGAAAAACTTTAAAATTATCTGATGTTATTCCAGAATGTTCGGACAGCACTAGGATTTATATAAATGAAAATCTCACGTCTTTTAACAGAGATCTCTTTTGGCATGCCCACAGCTTTTCCAAGGAACACGATATTAGGTTCTGTTGGTATAGAAACGGACGAATATTTTGTCGCAGAGCTGAGGGCAAAAATATGGTACTTATTAACACAGCTTTTCCAAGGAACACGATATTAGGTTCTGTTGGTATAGAAACAGACGAATATTTTGTCGCAGAGCTGAGGGCAAAAATATGGTACTTATTAAAAGCAAGGTCGACCTGGACCCTGGTCGTATATAGTGTTTATTTGGTATGTAACTACTTTGTTAACTTATTTAATTACACTTTATATATTGTGACTTTATGAATTGTATTCCGCATGTGGTTTCCGTGGGTAATTTCTATGGTTTACTTGCATCATGTGATCGTCAATTGAGATTTCAGCACATTAATGCTCGTAGCCTATTTGGTAAATTAGATTTACTGCTTGAGCTACTATGTACCCTTGATTATTATATTGATTTTGTTTGTGTATCTGAGACTTGGTTTGATGCAGATGTTCCACGTTTATGTGATGTGCCGGGTTTTCGGGGTTTCGCTGCCTCGCGCTCTGGGGTTCGGGGTGGCAATTTTTGTTAAATGTTCTATTATCATTTCATCATGTGATAAATACACAACTGTAAATAACAACTTTGAAATGATTACTATTGAAAAACAACATTGTATTCTAAGTACGGTATATCGTCCTCCTAATGGTAATCAGGGTGCTTTTCATTGGCTTTTTTTCGGGTTATTTGGATGAGATGAATCTTGTGGGAAAGACGCTATATTGTCTCGGTGATCTAAATATTGATGTGTCTGTCTCAAACGATACTTCACAATCATTTTGTGATATTATTACCTCGTCCGGGTTTGTTAATGCAATAACTATTCCTACAAGAATTACAAGTACCACCTCCTCTATATTGGATTTATGTATTACAAATGATTATGATTATTGTTCTGGTGTACTGTCATACCATATAAGTGATCATTTGCCTATATTTTGTTTGTCTGGACGTAATGGGAGATTACATTCCTTGAATTGTCCAGCTATTCGATTGCGTTTTTACGGACAGGAGAGTTTGAGGTCTTTTGATCTCGCCCTATCTGGCATGATTGGTCCCCTGTTCTAAGACTTACTGATCCGATTCGTACTTTTGATGTTTTTTTGGAGGACTTTCTGGAGCTTTTATGATTCAATATTTCCTCTCAGGACCATAAAGCACTCGCCTCATTGCAGAAAGCCTTGGTTTACTTGGAATTTATTGAGATGCTTACATAGGAAAAATAGATTATTTAAAATATTCTTGCATTCAAGAAATGCTTCAGATTTATTAAATTTTCGAAGATATAGAAACTGGTTTAAACTCTAAGTTGAAACGTGCAAAGAAAATTTATTTTTTAAGTCCGTTTTCAAATACTAGCGATTGCAGTAAAGTTTGGCAATCAATTAATGAGTTGCTATCCAGGTCTCGGGTTCAGGGGATCCCATACAGGTTGATCACATGGGCCCTAGAGTTACCGACTTGGATTGGATTGTAAATTTGTTAAATACATATTTCATTGAATTACCTGCAAAGTTATTTTGGCTGATATCCCACATTCAGATGGGCATTGTTCCGAATTCCTGTCGCACCAGAGATTATCTTCTTTTTATCTTCATCCTGTTTCAAATGATCTTATGTCGGTTCTGACTAATCTGGATTCATCAAAGGGAGCGGGTCCGGATGATGTTCATCCGAGAGTAATTAAGTATGCTTCTCAAAATTTGGCAATACCCTTGAGTCATATTATCAATTGTATGTTTTTAACTGGGAGAATTCCTTCTTCCTTTACAATAAGTACGGTTTCGGTTATCCATAAAAAGGGCAATAAAACTGATGATGCTAATTACCATCCAGTTGCAAATATCTCGATATTTGCTAAAATATTGGAGAGGCTGGTTTTGAATAGATTGTCAGGATTTTTGGATTTGAATAAAACTTTACATTGGAATCAGCACGGTTTTCGGAAGGGTCACTCAACGGAGACAGCGTTATTGGATGCTATAAATTTTTTACAGTCAAATGTAGATAAGTGGAAGGTGTGTTTTGGGTATATTTTGTGACTTGTCAAGAGTATTTGACTGTGTTCATCATGATATTCTCTTGACTAAATTACAATATATTGGGATTAGGGGAGTTGCACTTTCATTTTTCGAGAATTATTTAAATAGCAGTACGCAATATGTACAAACACAGGGTATTCGCTCTTCAGTTCAAAGAGTTCATTTTGGAGTTCCTCAGGGCTCCGTCTTGGGCCCTGTGTTTATTTAACTTATGTCAACAATATATTTAATGTTGCTTCTACTTCTCACCGAGTTTTATTTGCTGATGACACCAGCTTTTTTTCCCCTGGGGATTTGTTGTCCGAGATATTGTCTTGTAGAAATCGTGACCTTCAAGAAATTTCTCGCTGGTTTGGTTGTAATGCTCTTACAATTAATACTAATAAAACAACCTGTGTCTTTTTTTGGGGGGCCGTGGTCTTCGGCGATTGTCGACTTCTGGTATTTTCTTGAACAGGGATCCTGTCGCATTTGAGTCTTCAGTGAAATTTCTGGGTGTTATGCTACATGAGACTTTGTGTTGGGATGTCCATATAAGTTATTTAGCAAACATTCTTAAGTCTTGTATTGGTGCTATATCTAGGATTTCTGGTTTTTTGACAATAAGACTCAGATTAATGCTATATTATTCCTTTATCTATTCTATATTTTTTTATTGTATTTTGGCCTGGGGTCAGACAACGGATGGTAACGTAAACAGAATTGTTGTTCTTCAGAGAAAATATATTCGACTTATAAATTTATCTTTAAATACTGGTAGTACTTATTGTCTTTATAACATACTTCCCTTCGATAAAATATTTATTTTTTGGTTATTAGTACTTATGCATGACAGAGTCTATATGAATAGGTATCTTGAACTATTGCAATTACAGCATTTCTCCCATTCACATGATACTCGAGGTCATGTGACTTTTCGTGGTTCCTAGGGCATGCACTAGATTGCTGAATAACAATATTATTGCAGTTGGACCCTGTGAGTGCAACAGTCTGCCATTATACATTAGGGAAGTTGTGGACTCCAGGATATTTAAAAAACTGCTACAGGAGTTTTTGTTGTTTGTTTGAGTTCTATAATTTTTTATTTCTTTTTTCCACGGTATGCTCAAGACCGGTCGTATTTTTAATGTTGCTATTTCTATCGTTTTGACCCGACACATTTACCACTGGAGATCGAGGGCTTGTCAGGCTTAAATTTAAGCCTTTTTACCTGGCTCCATGCTACAGTTTCATAGTACATTACATTATTTTTTCTAATGAATTACATTGTATTGATTATTTTTTTTTTTTTTTTTTTTTTGTTGGTCAATTGCAAACGAGATTAGTGCTCGTATGTTCATGATTATTATACTAAATATATTTGAGGTGGTTGAGCCTTTGTTTTCTCTTGGAGAAAATCATCATCATCATCATCATCAACCATTATCAATCCACTGCTGGACGAAGGTCTCCCCAAGTTTCTTTCACAACAGTCTTTCTTGTGCCAGTCTCTTCCATGTTACTCTCGCATACTTTCGAATTTCATCTGCCCATCTCTCATGTGGTCTTCTTCTGGGTCTTTTCCTGTCTCTTGGAATTCAGTCTAAAATTTTAGCTGTTCATCGATGGTCTGTCCCTTCTGGCAATATGTCCAGCCCATTACCATTTCAGGAATTTTACTCTGGTCATGATGTCTTCCACTCCTGTCATTTTTCGGATCCACAAGTTCCTCTTCTTATCTCTCCTGGTTACACCAAGCATGCACCTCTCCATGCTTCTTTGAGTTGTCTGCAGTCTTTGTATGTCTCTTTTAGTTAAGGTCCACGTCTCTGCACTATATGTAAGCACTGGAATGATGCATTGATCAAACACTTTTCTTTTAAGACATAATGGCATATTGCTCTTGAAAATTATGCTGTTTCTTCCAAACGCTCTCTATCCAAGTTTTATACGCCGATTAATTTCTTTATCAATGTGACCCTCACTTGATATCTGCTGTCCAGGATAAATGTAGGTATTGGTTATCTCCAGCTTTTCCCCATCAATCGATAAATTTTCATTTCTTGTAAAAGCATTGAACATCACTTTTGTCTTCTGAAAGTTCATTTTTAATCCCACTTCTTTACTCTTGTCAGCAAGTTCCTGGATCATACTCTGTAGCTCTGATGGGGTAATTGCAAAAATGACTACGTCATCAGCAAAACGAAGGTGGGTTAGATAATCTCCATTAATCTTTATCCCTTTGTTTTCCCAGTTCAGTGATTGAAAGACATTTTCCAATGTAGCATTAAAGAGCTTCGGAGATATGGTGTCCCCTTGTCTCACTCCCTTTCCAATTTTTATGTGTGTTGTATTTTCAAACAACCGAATCTTTGCACCTGCATTTTCATAGATGTTATTAATAATATTAATGTATGCATCTTCAATACTGCAGAATTTCAGAGCCATTGTAACTGCTGATGGTTTCACCGAATCAAAGGCTTTTTCATAATCGATAAAAGCCATGCACAATGGAAGTTCATATTCCCTCGCTCTTTCAATTAGTTCTCCCAGTACGTGGATATGATCTATTGTGCTGTAGCCACTCCTGAATCCAGCTTGTTCTCTCGGTTGAGCCATGTCCAGTGTTACCTTCAAGCGGTGTGAAAGAACTTTAGTGAAGATTTTATAAACCACTGATAGGAGGCTGATAGGTCTGTAGTTCCTGAGATCCTCAATGTCACTTTTTTTATGTAGCAGGATCATTGTAACGTTGTTCCAATCCTCAGGAATCTTCCCTTCATTAAGGCATCAAGTGAAAACTTGGGCGAGTACTGTTTCAATTTCTCCACTACTTGCTTCTTGTATGATGTCTACTGAAATTCCATCTTCTCCGAGAGCTTTTCCCCGTTTCATGTTTTTGACTGCATGTGTAACTTCTGCTGGGAGGACTGGAAGAACTCTGGTACCTTTTGTAATGTATGGAGTTCATGTATCATCCCTTTCATATAATTTTGAGTAGAAATCTTTCATTCTTGTCAAAATTTCACCTCTATTTCTTGTTACAGAACCATCTTCCTTTCTCAGAGCCATAATCTGTTTTCTTCCCTTACTCAGATGTCCCTTTGCTCACTTTAGGCTTTGGTTGTTTTCAATTGCTTTCCTCACTAATTCACAGTTGAATTTCCTTACATCTTCAGTGATACTTTTTTGTACCGTAATGCATAGCTCTATGTATTCCTCTTTGGAAGTCACATCTCCTTTAGCTGTCCTCATCTCTCTTCTTTTTTGCATCAGAATTTTGGTTTTTCTTGATAATTTTTTCGTATGCAACTTGTTCTTAGTACCAGCTATTTTTGTTGCTGTTTCCATAAGAGCCTTGGTTAGTTTTCTGTTAACTTCAGAGATGTCCACTTCTTCCAAAGTTAGACCTTCTAGAGCAGAGAATCTGTTCCTCAGTTCCAATTTGAAGGTTTTTTAAGGTTGGACGTGTCAATACACTTTCTTTGTTTAATAAACTTGCCACGCTTGAGTTTAGCATTGAGGTGCATCTTACATCTTACCATTCTATGGTCACTACCTGTGTTGAACTTGTTTAGCATACTGCAGTCTTCCATGACAAATTTCTTGTTACACATAATATCAATTTCACTTGTCAATCCATTGGGATGCCTCCATGTCCATTTCCTTTGCGGCTTTTTCTTGAAAAAGGAGTTCATGATGAAAAACCCTTCGGCCTCTGCAAATTCTATGAGAGTATTTCCACGTTGGTTTCTGTTGCTGTTACCGAATTTACCTACTGAAGTTTCATTGTGTTGCCGTTGCCCTATTTTCGCATTGAAATCTCCCATAATGATCTTCAAGTGCTGCTTGCCTTTATTATTTAGATGACAGATTTCCTCATAAAATTCTTCAATCTCTTCTTCAGGATGACTTGTAGTGGGTGCATAAACTTGAACAATCTGAGCCTGGTATCTTCTTGAGAGTTGGATAACGAGTCGTGCAGCTCTGTCAGGGGAACTTCCAACTTCTACAACTTTTTCCTTCAGTTTCTTGTTTATTATAAATCCAACACGACTAGTTCTGCCAGTATCTGTCCCACGTTAATACAGTAAAAGAGATGTCCACTTTTCAGTTCAATGAGATCTTCTCCTTTTCTCCTTACCTCACTTAGCCCGACGATGTCCCACTTGATCCTTCATAGTTCCTCTTCCAATTCAAGGAGACTTGAATCAGAAGATAGGGAGCGTCCATTATACGTAGCCAAGATCAGCATCGGATGATAGCCTAGTCCGGTCCTCCGGTGATTCTTAGCACCCTCTGCCTTCATGTCGCACTGGCCGCTGCCTTGGCAAGGTACATTCCAGCTGTCGGAGACTGAGGGCCAAGATTTAGGTTGTGGAATCATTTTGGAGGGGTTTGGCCATAACTCACCACGCTGGCCAAGCAGGTGGGTGAGTGTGGGAGAGCATTTCCTCTAAACCCGATGGTATAGTTATACCGCTATTGGCGGTCGTCAAAAACCCTTTAGTGGGAACAGGATGCACCACGTGAAGGCGGGGTTGACATTTGTCAAGGAGAGGCTGTAGTATATTGCGCATCACCTGACCTTACATCCCTGGAGTAAATAATATATATATATATATATATGTTCCAGTGCTTACGTATGGTGCAGAGACGAGGACCTTAACTAAAAAATACATACAAAGGCTGCAGACAACTCAAAGCAGCATGGAGAGGTGCATGCTTGGTGTAACCAGGAGAGATAAGAAGAGGAACTCGTGGATCCGAAAAATGACAAGAGTGGAAGACATCATGATCAGAGTTAAATCCCTGAAATGGCAATGGGCTAGACATACTGCCAGAAGGACAGACCATCGATGGACAGCCGAAATTTTAGATTGGATTCCAAGGGACAGGAAAAGAAAGACCCAGAAGAAGACCACATGGGAGATGAGTGGATAAAATTCGAAAATATGCGGGAGTGACATGGAGGAGACTAGCACAAGACAGACCGTTGTGGAGGAAACTTGGGGAGACCTTCGTCCAGCAGTGGATTGATAATTGTTGACGATGATGATGATATACTGAAATGCCAGAAAAACTGGTACACCAGTCTAATACTTGGTAGGTCCCCCATGGGAGCACAGGACTGCAGAAATACGACAGGGCATGGACTCCACTAGCTTCTGGAAATATGCTGTAGGCAATGCACACCATACTTCCTGCAGAGCGTTCCACAATTTGGGTTTATTCCGAGGTCTCGGATTTCTGTGTTCGATAATGCATTGCATGACATCCCAAATGTGTGTTTTATCACGTTCAGATCTGGGGACTTGGGTGGGAATGTCAACACCCCAAACTCAGATGAATGCTCCTTTAACCATAATATGGCTTCCCGACACTTGTGTGGAGGTGCATTGTCTGTTTGAACAGGCCCAACCCGTCAGCATGAATGCAGGGCATGAACGGGTGTACCTTGTCAGAAAGGATGCACACATAGCGTTGGCCGGTCACAGACGTTTGTAGACGTACCAGGTTTCCTAGAAAAGTCCAGCTAAACACACCCCATAACCATTACGGACTCCCTACCAACCGGTACAGTTCCCTGTTGACAGGCAGGATCCATGGCTTCATGGGGTTTGCGCCACACACGAATTTTTCCATCTGCCCGATACAGTTGGAACCGCAACTCGTCAGACCAGGCTACTTGTTTCCAGTCATCAAGCGTCCAATGGCGGTGTTGCCGTGCCCAAGCGAGGCGCATAGATAGCTCTGTGTCGTGCACCCATCAAGAGGACTCGACTTGGGTGTTGGCTCCCAAAGCCCATATCGTGCAGGGTACGTAGCACAGTCCGGACGCTGATGCTTGTTGAGGCTCCAGCATTGAATTCCGATTATGCCTGCGAGAGTGTTGCACGCCTATCGCGCGAAACGATTCTTCATAGCCGACGATGGTCACGTTTACCCAATGTCTTTTTACGGGCACACTGGTATCGTAAGTTGGAGGTTTTGCCCGAATTCTTGTAGTCACGGTACACCCTTGCAATGGTCGTCCGTGAAAATCCGAACTTCGTTTTAACCTCCGAAATACGTGGTGTCATAGTTGGCGCCCATCTCATGAGCGCCAACTATGACACCACGTTGAAAATCGCTTAAATCGTTATTACTTGTCATTCTCATGCCAAAAACAGCTCTGACAGCTGGCAAGTATGTCTATCGCTTTATATACGCACTGGCGGACACAACCGAGTACGTGCATAGGTGACATTGCTATGTATTTTGCATAAGCTCGTCTGCACCAGTTTTTTCTGGCACTTCAGTGTATATACTATACGCTAAAATTTATGTACAGAAGCAAATATCTGCATAAGTAACAAATATCTACATAAATAACTTGCAGAATTACTTAGCTATTTTTTGCGGCTTGTTTCCTAGTTAGTTCCTGTTGTTCTTTCCTGTTAGTTTCCATACTGTTTAAAATTGTACTTATTTGCTCCTTTGTTTCTTTTTAAAGTACTGTACCACTTTCAATTGAATTCATGTCTTTCTTCTTGAGACCTTCAGCAATACTTTTTTTCAGCCCTCATCAACATTGCTTGAGCTGAATCCAACTGATTTTGCAGAACTTTTTCTTATTCTCTTAGTTTTTCCTCTACACTTTTACAAATTTCAACCTTCTGTAGTTTTTGTACTTTCTCACTTTTTTTCGCCATTTCTAATTCAATCCTGTGATTGTACTTTTGATATGAACTTTGAGCTGCTTTTAACAAGTTCTGTGTAAGTTCTACCTTTTCCACCCCTCCTAAGCATTTAACATGGGACTTAACACACCTGATACCATTAATGCTATGTATGTTTAAGCTACTTCGGCTTTCTAATAAACATTTATTAGAGCTGAATTCCCTTTCACAGTCAGCATTTCCATGGGCCAAACATAATAAAGCTTTTACAAGCATAGAGATCAATTTGTATTTCACCTTTCCTGATGCATCTTTTATCTAAAATATTTTACTCCAGTAATCATCCAAACGAAAATGTGCACTGGTTTTTACCACTTTACTAGGATATACAACCTCTTCAACTTCATCATCAGTTTCTGTAAACGTTGGCTCTTCTACAACTTCTTTCTCCTTCAAAATTTCTGTTTGCAGCCGAATCCACTCATCACTTAACGAAGAAGCTTCATTTGGCAAAATCACTAACGGCAAAGATGCAGCTAATTGTTTTACACACCTTAGTGATGAGATTTCAGTTCTAAACAATAGATGTAGACACTTCAGATTTTCCAAAAACTTATTTTCTAAAGGCAAGTTTTTCATTAAATACTTTGTGCATGCTATATAGAAAGATTGTGCACCCAACCGAAATAATTTTTGTTCACCATAAGGCAATAAAGGAAGCTCTCTTTCAGTGTACAAACCAAGTTCAGCATGCTTAAGCCAATTTTCCCCTTTTTCAATCTCAATGGACCTTAAATTCTGACTATTTACACTAGAGAAACACTAAACTTTCACGAAACACCCCATAATTTTCTTTAGCAGTTGAACAAGCTCATCATATAGAATATGTATAAGAGGCTCTTCTTTCTGAAATAAATTTAAAAATCCTGAAAATAGGTCAGCTGCATTTCTCAAAAAAAAGTGCCTTTGCTAGCAGTGCTTTGTCATCAGAAAAGGCTTCTGTTATTCTTTTAAGTCTGAATGATTCAGACCTTGTGTTACGTTTTATCTTTAAAAAATCCTTTAATGCACTGTGTTGTTCAATAAACCTGCCAATGCTGCTCTGAAGAGTAAGCTATCGGTTACTAACGTGTCTTAAAAGAACATCCTCGGGCAATTCTAATTTGCTTTGCATATCTGTAAGATCTTTAGACTGTGCAGCAGAGCACTTAAAGAAATAATATAGATCTATTAACAGATGTTCAACATCACCACCAAAGCTATCAAATACTTTCATTGTGAACAGTATGCAAATTGCATGCACCTATCTCTCTATATATATATAAAACACAGACTGTGTATGCGTCTGTTGGTCGGATTTCACATAGAATTAGGCGACCTAGAGTGACGAAATTTGTTATGAAGGTACTGTAGACATCTTCTGGTGCATCTTGAAGCGATTTTTTTTTAATTTGAATTTGATTTTTAGTTATTTAATGTTACATGTTTCTACCCGATCTGAGTGTGTCTTTCTGCTTTGTTGACATCAACCTGATCACACCGAACGTTAAGGTGTGCAAGAAAAGTAGTTCACCATAAATTTTAGGTGTTTCTTTTTAGAATTCCGTTATGACTATTTTCATTCGTAAATACATTTGTTATGCCCTTTTTTGTAAGCATTGTTTGTCGATTGTATTATGAGCTTGAGGGCGGAGAAAAATAAAAAAGAAAATAGAACGTAGTTTTTCAATCTGCGTAATTAATTTAAAAGTGTCATACATCAGAAGGTCATCATACTGTGATGACGTTGTGAGCTAGAAAATATAACGTTATTTTAACGTGATTCTAAAAAAGATAATGGCTCAAATTTATCGTGAACTACTTATCTTCGCGCCTTCGCGCATTGGGTGTGATCAGGTTGCATGTAAAGAAAGCGGAAAGGCACATGTTTTTTGTTAAGCGTTGTTTGCCAATTGTATTGTGACCTTGGGGGCAGAGAAGAAAAAAAAAGAAAATAGAACATTGTTTTTCAGTCTCCGTAATTAATTCAAAAGTGTCATATGTCAGAAGGTCATCACTAGCCCGTCAACGATGGGTACAACAGGCTAGGATCTAATAAGTGTGGATTTATTTGTAGCATTTTTTTCTTCATATTTTTCATAACATTAGGGCCATCACTAAAAATATTAATAAGTTTCTGCAGTGGTTGTTCAGTGAGGGCATCAGAGATGTATTCAAATTAAATCTTGTGCTGTGGCATGACCAATGTGCAAAGATTTCAAATGATGTGTTATGACTTGTTTTTCACATTCACTGTAAAACTTAACCACTATATCAAGTTGCTGTACCCTCTTTTCAGGAATGGGCGTTTCATCCACTTGAATTGAATAAAAACAGTTACTCTTAGTTATTTCATTTACCACTTCTGTCTTGAAATATGGACCAATGCCATCAGATATCATATAAGATCTTTTTTTTCATCCACACTTAATATCTTTGGCTATTGCTGAATCACAAAACATTCGTGGAAAAACTTTTGTTGCAATGTCACCAAATGCATAAGGCGTGTTGCTGGCAGCTACTGTTAGTGCGAGTAAAGTTTCTGCTGCTACAACTTTATCAGCATGTGAACTCAGCAGAGAGTTACATATTGTGGGCTCGCTGGTGTTAAATCTAAGTTGCAATGATTTTTTTAAAGTACCATCCTCTCTCCTATTTTTCTTTCAGATTTCAATATGCTTAACATTATTTGCATGCCATTTAATGGCAGAAACACCATGCTGGCCACACCGAATTGCTTGATTGCAAAAGATGCAAATAGCTTTCGTAGGCTTAAATCCAGCAATACACCACAATCCAATAACAATCTCCATTAGCGTCAGATTCTTTTAAGACGTCCGGACTGAATTTACTAGACCTTGATGTGCCTAAATAGAAAGAAAACACTGCTTAAACAAACCATGTAACACATAACTTTAATCATAAGAATATCACAATTTAAAATTATAAGCTACAAAAAAACTGTCCTTTTACACATGACTTTAATTATAAGAGTATGAAAATAAAAATTTTGATGCCTTATGGAAATGCGTACACTGAGCCCTTCACACGATCAATTCATTTGCAATCCTCTATTTAGTTATTTTCGGTGTGTTACAGGTGCAGAAAACACCTGCAAATAAATCAGAAACAGAAATAAACACTTATGCCTCCTGGTGGGCAAACCATTCTGTACCAAAGAATAGAAATTACATGCAAAGCATTTCCCATCAGGAGCTGTATTCAGTGCAAAAAGAATTTTTCAAATCAGAATTTTAGAAGCAGAGATATTGGGGAAAACACAGTTTATTTTTACGCCCCCTAGCGGACAATCTGTCAGTGTGTAACTTGAAAAAGTGACTATACCTAAAATAGTCTTCGACATTAAATGTAATCAAAAAGGTACAATTTTTTTTTTCAATCGAATGTTTAGAAGCAAATATATGGAATAAAATGTATTTTGAATTCAATATCATTTGCATTTACTCTAGAGGCAAAATTGTGCTGCGTAAAAAAAAAAAAAAAAAAAAAATAAATAAATAAAGGATCATCATTTGTACATTTTAAACTTTTCAGTGCAAAAAGAATTTTTCAAATCGGACTAATAGTTGCAGACAAGGGCGGTTGCAGAGGAGTGCCCAGGGGCACGCACCCCCCTTAGCATTCATTTTTTATTTCTGCTTTGAATCACAAAATAATGGTTCAGTACTTTTACATTAAATTAAACTGAATATTGAGGTAATTTGTAATACATTTATTACTAGTGCTGGCTTTGCTTCACCCTTAGATTTTTCTTTTTTTTCTTTTTAAGCTCTCATTCTGAAGTGAAGGGTGAAATAGAGCTGTGGAAAATTTACTGGTCATCACAAAAAGTAGATTCTTTTCCAGAATCTGAAATAGAATGCATTACTGCAAATTCAGACCAATGAAGATCTGATTTGCTTGAACATCAAATGTCTGTTAACAATATTAGCTATTATTCCCATTACAACAGCGACGCCAGAGAGATCCTTCTCAGGTATGAAAAGGCTGAAAACATATCTAAGAACCACAATGGGCCAGCAGTGTCTTACAGGATAATGTTAAGCATACCTGCCAACTTTCAGAAACCGAAATCCTTTAAAAAAAATTAATCGATACATTCGATGGAAATTTTAATTGATTTATTCGATTAAATTACTTATCGCGCATACCGAACATAGATTAAAAAATTGTTACCCAAATTATCAACTTTTTATTGATATGACTACAGATGTTTGAATTTAATAGCATATTTTTATCAATTAAAATAGAATCCATACATAATTTCTCATTACTATGCTGTCACCATGATCTATAACGAGATAAAAACCTATTTTTATGGAAGTTTGCATCTAAAGGGAAAAATGTTCCGTCTTTCGACCCCCAAATCCAATAGGATTGTATCCCACGCAAAAACGAACTATTTTCATGCTAGGTTTATCTTACGGAGAGGCGGACGATGAGGAAGTCAAATGAAAAAATAATTAAATAAATAAGAGTGACTGAAGGAACAAACATTTGCATGAATCACATCCAGTTCATTATAAGTTTCAACAAAGGAAAACAAAGTTTTACATAACAAAGGAAGTTAATTTCGTATTTTTTTCCCCATGCAGTCAACATTATATTTATGCTTGGTAATAGAAATATGATTCGTAAAATCATTCCTTCCACAATCCAAAATGTTAAAATTACATCGACACGTTGTGCAACATGCGTATTTCCCATTTTTTTAATATTTCGCAATACACAGGAATTCTGCAGAATACACACACGGAAGGTTTGATAGTACCCCCCCCCCCCTTTATACTGCTGCTCATAGAGAATCACAATACTGAATTTATTAACGCTTGAAAAAGAAAAAACGCACGTAAAACTGCTATAGTAAAACAGTAACAGCTTAAAACAGTTGCAATTCGCAGAGGAAAAAATACCGATTACAGAGTTATCCGATCGACCTGGTCAGCTAGGAAAGCAAATATCAACTGAAAGGCTTTCATCTAGAAACAAAGGTTTAGGTTTTAGTTACGAACGTCATCGTCTGCAGTCCCTCCCCCTCCCCCCTCATTCGTCACAGGCAGACCATTGCCTTGCAGCAGCGTTAAAAATCAAGGCTGATTAAAAGCTGTCTTCCCTCCTGTCCCCCCCCCATCCCCACCCCCATCTTGCCGAATAGAGCTTTTTTTTTTTTTTATTGGAGATTTAACAACCACCGTGAGCAACTCAATGGGCTATAAGTAGTCGCCCGTCCTTAATTTAGGGTCACTGGTTCCAGGGAAGGGATAGAGCCATGGCCGTAAGATAAACACAACATCCATGCCTTACCAGAATTCCAACCCGGACCCCTTTTGGACGAATGATCAGAGGCCATCGCTTAGACCACTGTGCCACCGGGGCGGCCGAATAGAGCTTCTCTAGTTATTCCTTTACAAAAACAATCTGGGCCCATTACCCTCTCTCCTGCGGTAAACTAACACAATGTGTTTCACTGGAACAAAACCAACACTGTCTTTTATATTAGGCATCATGGGAAATGAATGATACAGCCACTTTGTCAGTGATTTCCTCTTCATCTCGTCCCCTTCCTTTGTGACGCAAAAAACAAGGGGGGGATAACATGACAAAATTTAGAATATACGTATTTTGTTTTAGAGAATGATAATCTCTAAGTATCTCACAATTCGGTTTGATAGAATAGAAGTTACGAAATCAATGGTGTATTTTTTTATTTTTTTTAATACAGATGAAGTAAAAAAAAAAAAAGTCTACTCCCTCCTTAGATTAAACATGTGATGTCGAATATTTTAAAATTCAGAGTTGTTTTCTAATAGCCCAAACTTTTACACCTACAAAAAGGGCGGATTTGCAAAAGCAACAAGGAGACGCGTGAAACATCGTGATTCCTCTTCGATACTTTGCCGTTTTCTTTGCGCATCCCTTAGTATCAATTACTTGATAGGCTGTATATTTTGGGTGTTGTTGCTTATTATAGAACATTTTTTTTTGTGCCTGTTAATTTCTAAAATAAAAGGCTACCACACACGCGCCGTTTTATAATTAAGAATTCCATCCAAATTGGTTGATTTCCGCAGAAGTTATTGCGCAAAAATTCTGACGAACACATCGGTCCCCGCAAATGCTGATAGTAACCATTCTCAACAGGACAGGTTCACTATGAGTGCTGAACAGTGCCATTGTAATAATGCTTTGATTTTACACAAATCATCAAGCAAAGGGGCAGAAGATTATTGCCAGAGAAGTTACAAAACCATGCCCCACACACATTTTTAAATTCACAAAACTGGCAGCTTTTATTTAATTTCATCATGTTGGGTATCGATCTGGGCTTAAAAATTCCACAGATTTAAAACCCACTTGAATTTTTTTTCTCTGAAAACGACATTCAGAGATAACATTTCGGACTGGGAGTAATAAAAAATAAATGGTCCAATGCAGGGATGAACAATGCATCATCTGAAATGAGGGAGCGTGTATAAACAAGTCCAGCATGGCAGTTCAGTTTCTCTTTAGCCACATTTGGCACAACCCAAAATGATAAACCAAACATGTGGGAAAACTGTGAACAAATGTTCCCACACAAACACAAGTAACTGAAAAGTTTATTCGTAACTTTATTTACATCGATGCGTTATTTTAAAAGGATCAAGTTCGATAAAGAAAAGTTTTAAACTGGTTGCAGAGATATGGTGTCCATGGACAGACAAAATGATAACACAAACACAATCTTTTTTTACAAAAGACATGCTAAAAAGGAATGTTGATTTACACACAAGATATACAAAAATGGCAGATTCACATAAAAATCGGTTGGGGGGGGGGGGTAGACTTAGAGGTGCCTATCAGTAATCACTATACGAAACCTCATCGTTTACACGCGGAAAGGGTATTTCATGAGAAATTAACGCATGAAATGTGTAATAACCTTATAAAATCAAATACCTTGTAACATGACACTTCCATTTTAATGGTCAATATTTTTTAGTATAATTTTTGATAACCTAAGTGGAAATGAATATCGGCTAGATATTGGTTATGATGGCTGAATGTTGGTTGATATCGGCCGTCATTGAGCTGATATCGGCTTTTCTGACACACATAATATCGCCTTGCCGTTTTTCACCTGATATCGGCTTTGCCAATGTATCCAATATCATCGCCTATCCGTCTGATATTATATATATTCGCAAAATGCGATTGCAGTTTAGGGATTTTAACAAAAAGATACAAAATTAAGAACTTTTGCGAAACACACTGAAATCCGTAAATCTTACAACCTGTCCATAATCAGACAGCCGAAACCGTAATAATTACGGAAAATCGGTAATGTTTGGCACCTCTGGACTTGTAAACGATATAAAAAAACCTGCAGATATTCAGAAAAAAAAAAAAAAAAAAATTGTGGGTCGACCTATATGTTAAGGCCTTTGTTACATGGGTATATACCGTACTGAAAAGAGAAATTTATTAAAGCTACTACAAAGTTTAATTCAAAGAACAAAATTAAAAGTTCCTCACCTTTTTTTGCCATTTTGATGAATTCCTGTTAGTGTAGTCTAAAACTTTCCCATAAATACAAATATGGAACTTCCAAACAAAATTGTGGGGACTAGGATGAACTTTGAGCCTGAAAACAAGATTAGTCACATGCAGCAAGCACAATGAACTTCAAACACATAAAAAGTAAAGCTACAAAAGCGTAAGGCAATCGCAATGCATTCTGGGACCCCACCAGAGGGGCTAAAAATAGACGGTGCGAATGTGCTCACTTTGGTGCAGCTCTAAAAGTAGGTGACAATTTTATACAGAACAGAGCAGATGCAGGGGAATTCCTGGAAAAAAAAAATCGCCAAATGTATAATAATTTAATCACAGCCATTTTAAAATTGATTTGAGAGCTTTTTAAGATTTCAGGATGTTAGCAAATTTATTTCTATATCAAAGCAATTTTTTTTTAAAACATACTATATTTTGGCGCAATTCGATGAAAATTGTACATTTTGGAGAAGCACGGCACAGAACTTGAAAATTTGCTCACTTTGGTGCAGCTCTTCCACCACTACTAGCTATCTAAAGAAAATTTTAAACTAAAGCTCAGATGTAAATTGAATTGTTCTTACCAAAATTGCCTGAGCGCAAACAATAAACCATAGTTAACCTGGAAATCATGTTTCAAGGAAATTGTTTTGTGTTTCTTGCGATTCTCTCTTGTCGGTGGTAGTAGAATCATCTCCCATTTAGTGAGAGTTTCCAAGGATCAAATCTTGGGGGTTAAATTTTTCTTTGTTTGTTGGGTAAACACAATAGTGCATAACTTAGGCTTAAGATTTTGAGTTTCTCCTTTTTTTTTTTTGTACTTCGTCAATGTCCACCCTAAATCGATTGGCCTTCATTTGAAATATTTTAATTTGCTTATCATTTGAATTCTTACTGATAAAGTACAGAAGTTTCTTCATCACAGCAACAATAACAATTTCTTTCTTTTTTACCCATATCACAAGATTAATTTCTTTAAGATCATTAACATTTGCCAGAAAAAATTAACTTCTTAAATGTTACTTCCTTTCCTAATTATGTCAAGGGGAGAATAAGAAAACTAAACTGCTGAACAACTAATGCTTTAAAATTCATCACTACAAGATTCTTTTGACATATCCATATTTTAAAATAAGCATACTGAATGAACATCAAGATTTGGAACTTTTAGTAAAATCTAGCATGCAATAATAATTCGACATATTTCTATAAGTGAGCATAAATTAACCTGTATTAACTGGTCCCGTTGTTTCAGACTTTGCTTCAGGAATTCATTTTCTTGTTTCACGTCCTTGAAATCCCTTTGGAGTTGGTCATAAAGCTGAAAAATAGCAAAAACAACTATTTAAAAAATAGTCCCTTAAGTTTATATCTGATACAGTTCTGTTTAATGACAGCTAAATACGGTAGAGAGTTAATGATCTGCAAGTCCTGGATCACACATTTAGGCAAAAACCCTGTGGAATCCATCAATTCCTTGAAAACACTACTGTGAAGGATACATCAGTCCAGCAACTAAGTTATCAAGACATAATTCATTGTTAAACACAATAGCAACATCTCAAACAATGAACAGCAAACACAGAAATTAGCAAATTAGTTAAAATTACTTCTTCAGTAAATTTCTTTACTTAGATAGAATAGATATACATATACAGGGTCGTATCAGAATCGTATGACCACCCCTAGAATCACAGTGTACCCTCTCAGGTGTGTCACAGAGTGCACATGACAGGGTCAACCACGCAGAGATATAAGAGGCTGGCCAGGACAGATGAGCCACACTGCATCATGTGAGCACAGAGGTGGTGATTGGTGGACGTTCAAAAAGGAATTATCATTGGCTACTGCATCAAGGGTGGAAGCATTTCAGAAACAGTAGACTTTGTGGGCTGTTCGCAAGGTGCTGTAGTAAGGGTGTACCAAGAACGGACCACTGGCACACTGAGTACCTCCTGATGCACATAACTGTGGAGCTCCAAAGGCGACCCCAGAGGAGAACGTCGACTCATAAAAGGCAATCGATGCACAACAGTGCAACAATTATCCACGCAAATGAACACTGGGACACCCAGGTATGTGTCCACGATAACAGTAGAGCTAACCCTGTTATGCATGGGTCTCTGGAGTAGACGCCGCATCAAGGCGCCCATGTTAACCCAGGTCCATCGGCAACGATGCCTGCAGTTCACATAGGACTACCACCATTGGACACTGGAAGAGTGGGAAAAGGTTGCCTTCTCCGACGAATCAAGGTTTCTACTCCATAGAAGTGATGGGCGGTGGTGGATACGGCATCGGACACACGAGAACCAACAGCCAGACACACTTGTCCGTCGAGTACAGGCTAGCAGTGGCAGTATGTATGTCTGGGTGATGTTTTCCTGGCATGACCTGGTACCACTGGATGGGTCCCTGAACGCCAATGGCTACCTGTCCATCCTCGCTAACCACATGCATCACTTTATGTTGGATGTTTACCTTAGTGGTGTCTACCAACAGGACAATGCACCCTGCAATGCTAAGGGGGTGCATGATTGGTTCCAGGATTACGGGGAAAATGTCTCGGCTCTCCCTTGGCCGGCAAAATCGCCCAACCTCAATTTCATAGAGCATTTGTGGGACTATTTGGATCGACATGTGCTGACCCACAACAACGTCATCTCCAGAACCTCCATGTTCTGCTGCAGTCTGAATGGGCACATGTGCCTCAGGCTACCTACCAGAGCCTCACTGCATCCATGCCGCACTGTCTCACCGCTATCATCTGAGCCAAGGGAGTTATTCCTATTATTAGGTAGGTTGTCATATTATTCTGATACGACTGTGTATGTGGTTACATGTTAATGATACACTGAAGTGCTAGAAAAACTGGTACACCAGTCTAATACTTGGTAGGTCCCCCACAGGAGTGCATGGACTCCACTAGCTTCTGGAAATATGCTGTAGGCAATGCACACCATACTTCCTACAGAGCGTTCCACAATTCGGGTGTATTCCGAGGTCTCAGATTCCTGTGTTCGACAGTGCGTTGCATGGCATCTCAAATGTGTTCAATCATGTTCAGATCTGGGGACTTGGGTGGGAATGGCAAAACCCCAAATTCAGATGAATGCTCCTCCAACCATAATGTGGCATCCCGACACTTGTGTGGAGGTGCATTGTCCTGTTGGAACAGGCCCAACCCATCAGCATGAATGCAGGACATCAACGGGTGTACGTCGTCAGAAAGGATGCGCACATAGCGTTGGCTGGTCACAGACGTTTGTAGACATACCACGGGTCCCAGCAAAGTCCAGCTAAACACACCCCATACCATTACGGACCCCCCACCAGCCAGTACAGTACCCTGTTGACAGGCAGGATCCATGGCTTCATGGGGTTTGCGCCACACACGAATCCTTCCATCTGCCCGATACAGTTGGAAACTCAACTCATCAGACCAGGCTACTTGTTTCCAGTCATCAAGTGTCCAATGGCGGTGTTGCCGTGCCCAAGCGAGGCGCACAGCTCTGTGTCGTGCACCCATCAAGGGGACTCAGGGTTGGGCTCCCAAAGTCCATATCGTGCAGGGTATGTTGCACAGCCCGGACGCTTGTTGAGGCTCCAGCATCGAATTCTGACGATACCTGCAAGAGTGTTGCATGCCTATCGCGTGAAACGATTCTTGACAGCCGACGGTCACATTCACATAATGCCTTTTTACGGACACACTGGTATCGTAAGTTGGAGGTTTTGCCGGAATTCTTGTGGTCACGGTACACCCTTGCAATGGTCGTCCGTGAAAATCCAAACTTTGTTTCTACCTCCGAAATACTATGGCCCATCTCGCGAGCGCCAACTATGACACTGCATTGATAATCGCTAGCCAGCTATCAGAGCCGAAAACAGCTCTGATAGCTGGCAAGGATGTCTATTGCTTTATATATGCACTGGCGGACGCAACCGAGTACGCGCATAGGTGACGTCGCTATGTATTTTGCATAAGCTCATCTGTACCAGTTTTTCTGGCACTTCAGTGTACATTGGTTCTGAGCAATTCTGTTCAGTATGTAAATCATTCTCAAGCATTTTGCTTTTAGAGTTAAGTAAATCTTGACAATGACTTTTAACTTGATGGGGATATAGGCTAGTGAAACATGGCGAGAAAGTACCTTTTTTTCATTTTCCCTCAGTGATAATTATTTCTTCATCTTGATAAAGACATCTAATTATGATACCTTATTATTCCAGCAAGCTTCTTTATATATAAGTTAAAATATTTCTTGGGCAAAAGTATAAAGCAGTGTTTCTCAAACTTTGGTAACTCATGGATTACTTTAAGCAATCCTTTACTTATTGCGGACCACCGGGGGAAGGGGGAGGGGAGAGGGGGATTCCCTGGCAGAAAATTGAAAAATATATTGTCTTGAAACTAACCAGCCGGTGAGTCATGACCTCCCTCCAAGGAAATACACAACCAAAGTAACTCCCAATTTATGTGATTTATAAGTGGGGTTATAGATAAGAGCACCGGCAGGATTTACCCTTTCGCATCAAATGCGTATTTTAGCTAATTTTAGCTACTTTTCATAAATTTCAACATTTTTCCAGCAAATTTTCAGCTGTTTTTTACTTGAAAAAAAATGCCAGCCACAAACAGGGCTGGTAAGCAATTGTTACCAGCCACTCGCTTTAGGCAGAAAATAGCAAAAATTTCCAACCAGGGGCTTAAAATTCCTGTTTGTTGCCAACTCTACTTGAAACAAAGTAATTTTTGGAGTACCTATATTTGATAAAGAAAAACAGAGTTTGGTGAGTTATGATTTTATTTTGTCAATTTTCATAATGAAAAGGAGACCATTCGCTTAATTAAACAATTGGCAATGTAGCCGTAGCATCGGTGCAGCTACAGGAGGGGCTTTGGGAGTTCAAACCCTTCCTGAAATGCCAAAAAGTAAGGTTTATAACAGGTAATATGGGTAATTACTTATATCTTCCTGGAAAATCGCAACTCCCTCTCCCCAACCTAAATTCTAGTTATGCCCATGAGCCACAGCAAAAAAATTTCTCCATACAATTAAAGTTACATCATATTCAAAATGTTACATGGGCAATTATACTTTTTCTCTTTTGATTTTAATACTTTTCTGAAAGTCCATGTATAAAGTTTAAGTAATTAATAGCAAAAATAATAACTGCAATAATAATCATAGCATCAATAAGAAGGATGCTGCTGTTTGCAATCTTTTACCAAGCTATCTATATCTGGCTGGATGATCAATAATTTGAGTCGCAGTGAAGCTTCCACATCTAATCAATTTCTTTTCTTGCTCTTAATTTCAATTAAATTCAAAAATCCAAACTCACAACTGTAAATCATTGGAAAATGGTAACATGTTTAATGGCTCTATATGATAGCTCTGGATATTTGTATCACACATGCACCCAAAATTAAGAGGAGGGATTTCTTACTAAAGATAGATGCCAAGTCAACTAGCATATTGGATTCATAAGCTGGGAGGTTGAACATTGCCAAGTCAACTAGCATATTGCATTCATAGGCTGGGAGGTTGAATGTTTCAACTAGAGAGAGTGCAGCAAATGGATTCCTAATCCACACTTTCAATTTATTTAGTTCTGGAAAGTATTTCTTCATGTTCTTCTGCAGCATTTTTACATGATTTCGGAATATGTTTAATAATGATTCATCAATTCTTTTCTCCAACGATTGTAAAAAATCATCAAATGTTGGGAAAGAGTCAAACTCTTGGTGACCGAGTAGCATGCACCATAATTCAGTTTTCTTTAGAAATGCTGATATCTTGTCTTCAACATTAAAAATTGTAATATTTTGACCCTGAAGTGATAGGTTTGGGTTATTCAAGGTTCCAAAAATATAGCTGAGATACACCATTTAAAATCATAGAAATGAAACACTTGACGTTAGTGTCATGAAGAAACATTTTTATTGCATCCCTCAATTCAAAAACTCGTGTGAGCAATTTTACTCTCAAGTACCAACGTACTTCAGTGTTTCAAACCTTGTAATCAACCATTTCTATGCACAGAACACTGAACAGACGTTCACTTAGTGGCCACAATTTGATCATGTTCACAAGTTTCTCTACCTCTTTCAATGTTAAATCAAGTTCAAGATGCACAGTTTTGACTGCAAACTGTTCTCTGTGAATAAAGCACTGTGTTGATTGGCATTCGGGTAAAATGTCTTTAATGAGTGTAGTCTTTAATGCAATGTCTTTCCTTACAGCACACATAGCTGGTTCTCCATCAGTACTGTCCCCAATGCATCTTTTCCAGTCAACATCATGGCTCACAAAATAATTGTTAACTAAATGAAAAATCTCTTTAACATGTTTTCATTGATAAACCGAATAAAAAATTGTAAAACACTTCTCCCTCACATATGTATCGCACATAATAGCCGATTCAAGCTTTGCACATCAGTAGTTCTGTCCAGTTGTAAAGCAAAATATCTACTGGCACTTACACATAATAGTAGTTGCTCTTCCACATTGTGTGCCATTGATGTATGTGGTGTGCAATACTGTTATTTGACAAAGGGATGTTATCAATAACCTGTTCTGTTTTCTCTCCAAGCATAACATTAAACACTAATTTTGCTGCTGGTTTTATTGGGTTGGTGCGAATGAATGTCTGGCACGAAGGAGCAGTGGAGATAGGCCCCCACCACAGCAAAATGGAACCACCCACAGGTGTTGCAGGTATTATGTCACAGAGTTACTATAAATAGCTAGCAAGGTGTGAAGAAAAAGGCTCATGCATGGTTTGTTTGGGCTTAATGTGGCCTGCAAAGGAAACGTGCAGATGCCGGATTTGAGCGTCATCTTCCTGTATGAATTTAAACTGGGCCATTCTGCAGGAATTGCTGCTCGAAACGGTAAAGCATTTGGGGAGAATATAGCCAATAAACGAACCATTCAGCATTGGTTTGTAAAGTTTCGGAGCTGAGATACGAACCTGCAAAACAAAGCATGTGGTCACCGATCTGTTGCTGTTTCTGATGATGTTTTGTTACGTGTGGTTGAAGTGAACCCCTGAAAAACTTGTCATGAGATAGCAACAGAGGTAGGTGTCCACCACATGACAGTTGTTCTGCATCTGGCTGCGCTAGGTTTGGTTTCCTGGTACAAGTGAAGTTGTAGAAACCAAACATGTGAAATTTAATGAGTTTGTTTGGGGAAATACTAATTGCGAGTCTGAACCAAAACAGGACCTTAACAATTTCTTATCCATCATTACACCATTCACAGATTTAGAAAACTCAGAGTTTGAAGATGATAAAACCTCAAAGTTTGAAGCTGGTGAAATCTCAAAAATTGATAGTCAACATGTGTCATCTGAAAAACCTATTAATTGGGAAAGAGTTGTTGTTACTTGTCAGTCGGGAAAATCTGCTAGGAAAAAGGATGTCTATTATTATCCCGAAAAGGGTGTGCGACTAAGGAGTAAAAATGAGGTAAAAGACTATTGCGAAAAGAAAAATATTATTTTTAATCCAGCAGAATTTAATTTTTCACCCAGACTTGACGATAATTAAGAACCTCAATTGAGTGACCATTCAATGTCTGACTCTGATTCAGAGGCACATTGTGTTGAGATAAAAAATCCAAATACTTTTTCTGAATCTCAGAAGTTACCAGAAAAAAGGGCATGGTAATAAGGCAATGGTTGAAGAACTGAATACATTTAAATTGCGTGATGTTTATGAAATTGTTCCTGAACCCATGGGAGGAAAAATCTTAGGAAATAAATGGATATATACCATCAAGAAAGATTCCGGAGTAAAAATCCGACGTTTTAAAGCACGACTTGTTGTTTAGGGTTTTAGGCAAGTGGAAGGTATAGATTATTGTGATACATTCGCCCCAGTTATTAGTTTTACACTAGTAAGAGTGTTTATAGTGTTAATATTTATTCTGAAAGGATGGACTTACAGTCACCTGGATATAAAATGTGCATATCTTTACAGTACACTTAATGAAGTTATATATATGAAACAACCACAAGGGTTTTCTGTACCACATTTGGAAGATCATGTTCTAAAGTTAAAGAAAGCATTGTATGGGCTACATCAAGCAGGAAGAGAATGGTTTTTTGAATTAGATAAAACCTTCCTTAATTTAGGTTTTGAGAAATCACACATTGCAATTGTGTATACATTTTTCAAGCAAAAGCATTAATCCTCGTGTACGTCGATGATCTTGCTATTTTTGCAGTTGATGAGAAAACGATAGAACACACAATTGCATTAATAAAATCCAAATATGATATCAAGGACTTAGGCTTGATCTCACAGTTTTTAGGAGTTAAATTTGAGAAGAAAGAAGGTAAAGTATTGATGCATCAGCACAGTTATATTCAAAAGATATAACACGTATTTGATAAGACACCTGAAGGTCGTAAATTGCCTATGAACTGTGGAGTTATTGTCAAATGTTCAGGAGAACATGATCGCCATGCAGAAGATGTGCTTTACAGAAATTTAATCGGAAGCCTACTTTACTTGGCATCTAGAACATGACCAAATATTATGTTCCCTGTGATTTTCTTGTCTCAGTATTGTAGCCAACCTTCAGAAATGCACTGGAGAATGTTGTGCCAAGTATTCCAATATGTGTTGAACACTGCTGACTGTATTGATCTGACGAATGCCAAGAATTATGAATTAACAGCCTAATCAGATGCCAGTTGGGCATCGGATAGAGATGATCGTAAATCCATGACTGGATATATTGTTTCACTGGGAGTTTACCTATTTCACGGAGAAATGTAAAACAGAAAACTGTTACATTATCCAGTATGGAAGCTGAATTTATTGCATTGTCTGAGACTGTTGAGACTGTAAAAGAAAGTGTTTGGCTGTCTCGAATTTCGAAAAACTGTTTGTGTTTTGCATTACCATTAACACTACCTAAAATTTATTGTGACAGTAAAAGTGCTATATTCTTTTCACGAAATTTCGTTGAGAAACAAAGGACTAAACACATAGACATTCGTTATTTCTTTGTAAAAGAATATTTATCACAGGGAATACTTGAACTTTTGCATGTTTCAGGAAAACAGAATATTGCAGACTTATTAACAAAACCTATGACTACTGACAAGTTGCAAATGTTCTATAATTGGTTATTTGTGAAGTATACACATTAAACTAGTTTATTTAGTTATACCAGAAAATCCTGGAAACAGGGGTAGTTATGTTAGGCATGTTTCATGTGCTAAAGAAAAAAATTATATATATTTTTGTTGTTTCCATGATTTCTGGCAAGTGTATAATTTGTTAAAGGTATTTTGTTTGTTATTATTTTTGCATGAAGAAAGGAAATCATGTGTGCACAAAATATGTACCTTATTTCAAACATGCAAATGAGCATTTGCTGCTGATAGTGATGTATCAACAGCAGCAACAGTATTTCTTTTTTGTAGAATGGCAACAGTCCTGTTGTTTTGTGTTATCAGTAGGTTGTGGTTGTCTGCGATGTTTGGTTGTTCTGCTGGGTGGATTGTCTTTTTGCCTCACTGCCATGAGATGTATTGTGTGGTGGTAATTGTCTTTGTTTTCTGCTGAGTTAAACCTTAAACATGTTAACCTTTGGAGCAACATATGGTATTATATGCATTATATACCTATTTTGTTGCAAGTCTCATGTATTGTGGGAAGTGTGATTTTTACCCTAAAATTAAGGATTTACACTTCTGTCTGGGGTCCATGGATAGAACCTCCAACATTCTGCTCCAGAACAACGCCCGCCCTCATGTCACACAATGAACGATGCTGACACTAAGTGCCCTGGGCTATGAAGCACTGTCTCATCCTGCCTATTCACCGGACTTGTCTCCGACAGATTATTATCTGTTCCATTGCCTGTTTCACTTCCTGTCCAGGAAACAGTTCATGACAGACAACGAGTTTCAACGTGCAGTTGACAAGTTCTTCGGGTCCCATGCACATCAACTATGCATCGATGCAGAGAGGGATTATTTTGCCTAGGTAAGTTGTCCCACTTTTCTGTTTTTTCCGCCCACGCGTGCTGGTCCTTTGCCGGACATTTCAATCGAATCAACCCAACACAAGGGTGACTTTTGACTGTTTTGGCTACAAGGAGTAACACTCTGAATGAAGCTTTGGTAGTTTCTGTCCTTTCTTCACCTTTAGCAATATAGTTCATTAATCTTGTACTGGAAAACATTACTTTCAGCTTGTCCCGGAAAAACTAGATAGATTTACTAGAGAGGTCTAAGTGCTTCGTTTGCAAATGATGCAAGAGCTTCAATGGCTTCATGGCACTACTGGACAAAGTCTCATAACAGATAACACACTGGGGTGCTGATGCAAGTGCATCGACAGTCCAATAAAAATCCATTTTTCAGATATTCATCATCATACTTCCTATTCATACTACCTCATTTCCACTAGTAGATTTACTTGACCCAGCACATATAGGTTCACAGTCCATGTCCACAATGGAGTCTTGTTCATTATTTACAATTATAATGTTATTCTGAGTTATGGTATTTCTGTTTTCATTTTCATATCACTATTTTTACACACTTTTAAAAGCCACTGACCCATTTTTGTCAGCTGGGGATATATGTTAACCCAAAACGATGAAAATATATGAATTAGTCCAGATGAACTACACGCTATTAAATGAATGTATTTAACAGCAACATATAGCTTTGTATTAAGTAGCCGCCCACGCGTGAATGAAGACCAAGGTCATTGTCGACAGTTATGACATCTACAGGTACACATACACACATCAACAAATGGCACTGTTTATATAATATCCTGCACCCAGGAGCAGAATATTTTTCAGAAGTCTGCAATGCAGAAAGAAACCCTTAAAACTGTCTGCAAGGTAAGAGGATGCCTAAATGTTAATTTTACCATAAAATTTATTGTTCTGCACTGCGACAAAGCAAAGTTTTAAAAATGAGTCATTTGAGATTTTGATAATAGTGCAAATTAGTATTTAGTTGCAATAGTCAAACTAGCTTTCCCCTGTTAAAAAATGCAGAAGAAACTAAAACAATTTATCATTCAGAACTTATCATTCTTTAAATGGTTTTGGATTTTAAAAAATGGTCAGAAGGTAAAAGCAATAAAAAATAATTTGAAATCCATATTTCTTGTTATTTTGCATTTGGTTAATTGATTAAACTTTAACTCCCTCCCTTCGAAAGATGTTTTGCCTGATATATATATGTTTTAAAAAATGTAACAAAAAATGCCATGAACACGTAAATACATTAATAAACAATCGTGTTTTAAGATTATGTCTGCAACACAAAACTTTGGAAAACGTCTTTATGTTGGTACGTCCGTTGAAAATGTGTGAAGCTCAAAGAAAATAAAAAAAAATCGTTACGTTGAAAAATTATGGAAAACAATAAGGAATAAATTCGTTGTAAAATGATCAAGTTATTGAAAAAAAATCGGTCTTGGAGCTTAACAGAATCTGAAATGACGTCAACTTCTCCTCTTACCCCATTCTTATCATGACTGTATCGGTGATGTCATAGTATTGCTTGCTAGCACGGCGATGTCACCCAACATAGTGACTCATCCCAAAACATGTGGCACACAAAATGGTATTCTCGGAGAAAACGACGACTCATCCCAAAACACGTGGCACACAAAATGGCATGGTCGGAGAAAATGATGACTCATCTCAAAACACGTGGCACACAAAATGGCATGATCGGAGAAAACGATGACTCATCTCAAAACACGTGGCACACATGCCTTTTTTGGCTTCCGGATAGCTTTATTCCAGTTCGATTAATGCTGTTTTTGTTTGTTTGTTTGTTTTTTACAAAGTTCATATTTGTTAAGCGTTTGCAACAATCCCTTCCATATATATATATATATATATATATATTCTGATGATGTCAACTTTGGAAATAACAGTCATTTTAGCACATTTAACTTGATTTGTAAAACAGGGATCCACATAAATTTTTTTTTTTTTTCTTTTTGAAACCCGATTTGTGAATTGACCACAGTTTAAAGAAAAATTTAGTGAATTTGTAAAAATGTGATAGGCGCATTTTCATTGATATAATTAAACCCACAAAATTAAAGTGAGAAAAACAGCAATGGTTCTTGTAAAGCAAAAAACTTTCATCTTATCACTCTGAAATGAAACAATCTGGAAGAAAATAATAATTACAAAAAAGTTGTGACAATCAGGTTCCGAAATATCGCGTAATATGGCCTTGGAAATGAAGCAGGGGGTGTTAAATAATGCGTGAAAATATGTTTTCAGTAAAAAAAAATCTGAGATAAAGCTATATGAAAGTAAATAAGTAAATAAATAAAATAAAATGCGACCATCAACTTCCAAAATGCCACATGACCGCGGAATTGGAAGGGATTGTTGCAAACGCTTAACAAATATGAACTTTGTAAAAAACAAACAAACAAACAAAAACAGCATTAATCGAACTGGAATAAAGCTATCCGGAAGCCAAAAAAGGCAAAATTAAGAACATCAGCTGCCGGAATCTCTCATAATGCAACCGTGGAAAATGGAAAACTGACGATAAAAACATGTAAAAATATGGTTTTTGAAAAAAGAAAAAAAAATAGTTTATTAATCTAACTGAAGTAAAGCTACCTGGAAGCAAAATTAAAAAAAAAATTTAAAAAGTTGCGACGTCAATTTATGGAATGCCAATGCATTCCATAATTTAAAAATATGGTAAAAAAAAATAATAATGAAAGTTTAGGTCTCCATGTAAAACAACAAAAAAAGGGGGGGGGGATTGCGACCATTAGCTTCTAAAAAATGCCACACCAAACATGCAGGGTGAGATAAAAAGCCATAAAAAATATTGCTTCCTAGATTTAAAGCTGAAAAACAGCAATTATATCTTATCAAGTGGAAGTTATTTGTTTGAAAAATACAAAAGAATGAAAGCTAAAATAAAATGGGGGAGAGGACAGTTGCCCATATGCTCTATCTATCGATCACAGCTTCGCATCTGGAATGGGAGCAGACGATCCAGAAGGCTTGAAAATTTCCCTTCATGTTTTGAAATTTAAAAAAACCTTAAAAACAAAAAATGTAAAGAAAACAGAAAAACAGTCTACACACCTTTCCGAGAATCTGCGAGGGTTATCGCTGTGTCACGCTGTTTCTGCTGCTGTGATTATGCATACCTGAAAGAAATGAAACGAAGTGCGAAAGGGGAGGGGAAACAAAATAAAATGTTTACCTGATCAGAACCGACATTGGTTAACATTTGCCTTATCAGATTTGAAAGATAGGAGAGAGTTATTTAGAAAAGTGAATTTCCCTTGCTTGGATATTTGATGCTATTTTTGTTAGACAATGAAGTGAGGTGGGATAATAATGCTTGGGATTTACTTAGTCTAAACTCTTTTCTTGTGTAAACTAATTGGCTTGATATATAAAAAGCACAATCGCCTGCTAGATGCTTTAGATTTTTAATCAGTTGCAAACTAAATAATTTGGTTCTGTACATCATTATTCAAACGTTAAAAGCATCCAGAGGCAGGTTTTTACATCCCAATACATATTTCTTAAATTACTTAGACGTCCGCAAGGACATCACTTTTAGAAATTTTGTTGTCTGCATCAAATTTTTACCCATCCTGGATGGGCACTTTTTCAAACCCTGATGTGAATTACATTCTTTCATTAATTTTTCTTCTGAAATTCCCCGAAGATCCTGTGGACCACTTTACCAGCTGCCGTCTAACACCAGTGGTCCGTGGACCACACTTTTTTTGAGAAGCACTGGTAAAAAGGCATGATGATGCGCATACATGAGACTGACCAAGAAACATAAAAGCTGAACTTTTCAACCAGGTGAAAAATCAGAACGTGCGACAAGAAAGTGTAAATGTAACACAGCATAAGCAAAATGGAATCGTTCACTGCAATTCATTTACGTAAATATTAAACTGGAGTACATCACTGTATTTACAATATAAAATTATTAAATTCAAAACAAAATAATATGGTTTTAAAAGACATTGCTTCCAATACAGTATTTTGGTTTGTTGTTGTACTTGCTAGAATACCAGCTCCAGTTTCCTCTTGTGTTGCTTTTTTCTCAGCAAATTCCACAGCCATATTTGTCTTTTATTCACTCTGCAGCTGCACAGAATTTATTGCTTGCTTATTTATTTATTTTTTGCTGTTCATTCTCTTCCCATTTCTTCATTGTCGCTTTTCCCCCCTTTTTCTTTTTTTATTCCCTCAGAAGACAATAATTTTATCCATTGTGCTAAAAGAACTTTCAGACTGAGGACCACAAATACATGTTATCAAAACTTTCACTATTTTAGAAGCAGGTACTCTTGAAAAAGACTCCAAGTACTGGTAGTGCACAAATACTATTAAAATTACCAATCCGGCAGCATCTGCTGATTCATCCATTTGGAGCGAAAACTTAGTGCATTTTATTCATGAAAGTAAAGCAACTTTCATGTCCTTTGCCAAGTCTCTGATTCGTCGCGAGATTGTGTTATCTGACTAAGGAACTGTGCATATTAGTTTCGTGGCTTTTCCATCCAGCATACATTCAACTATGTCCTTTACTCAAGGCTTGATAAGGTTTACAGTAATGGTACAGGCTTTGTCAGCTTGAGCAATTTGGTAACTGGCTATGTAGGATGCCATCAAAACCTTTTCATTAACTGTTTTTAAGTGATAGCATATAATTTTCTGAGCTTGTAAGTTCACCGTACTTCCTTCTGAAGAAATCAGTTGGTTTGCCCTTGCATTCTGGATGGACCCCTCAAAATGATGGCGCATTTTTTCTGGGAACATCGCACTGTTTGGCAACACGTTGCCACAAATTACGCACTGGGGTTTGTAGTCACTGGTCTCAACGAACCCAATGTCCAAGTAGGAATCGTGGTACTTCCTTTTTACTGTTCTTTTCCCTATGGCACTGGTCTCTGAAGAACTATATAGTTGGTTCAACATTTCACAAGATTCTGGCGAACCCGCTGTTGTCGATTTGTCCAAAAACCCTTCATCCTCTCCAGCAGTTCTAGCACTAGCAACGCTACAGTTGAAAAATAATATTCGTATCAGCCGAGGAAATAATAATAAGATTAATCAGGGTCGGGTAAAAAATTAAAAAAAAAATTTTTTAGACATGCCTGTTAGCTGTTGATGCTTCCACAGCTACTGTATGGAGGCTTTGACAGTTTTTTTTTTTTTTAAGGACTTATAATTCAGCCAGCGATCCACTGAAAGAAAACCTAGGATATTTTCTGAATCCCTACGATGATGCTCCAAAAAACCTGCAATGGGGACTTGTTTCGTCCTCAAGACAGAAGATCCAAAAAGTTATATCAACACATTTGTTAACAATAAAAAACTTAAATTGAAAAAAAAACCACACGAAAAGCACTCATAAATATGTAACACTGCACTGCGACTTGATCTGTTTCAACTCTCGACTGGATGCTGACTGAACTTCAACTGACTGAAGGTGAGAGGAAACACGAGGTTTTAATATGCAACAGAAACTTTCCAGATAATTCTGAAAAAGTATCGAAGCTAACAATCAGGTCTGAAAGCGCAGCAAAGTTATCGCAGAGCAGATGGCGTTGTCGAGTCTCTCGTCTGGTTTTGCTGCATGAAGTCCACACCGAACTTCGCCAACGTTCTCGATGTTTTACGTGGTTCCACGAAAGTGCGACCGGGCAAAGCTGACTGAGGTGATGGATGAGATGCATTTTTGTCTATAATACTTGCTATCTACACTGCTTCACAGCACAGTGCAGTAGCTAAATTATTTCTACCCAACACTTACTTATACATAGTTCATGGCCACACAAATTCAAAATTATGAGATCTTATTACATTATATATATATATATATATATATTCCAATCTCTTTGTGAAGCACAGTTTGGGGACCTCTGGCCTACAGCATTCAGTCTTAAGTTGGTTTTGTACAACTCAGCAATCTGCAAAGTAAATTGCTCATACCACAATGCATGAAATCCAGTTTGCATGCAAGAATAAATTGATTACATTCCCAATAGGTACAATGTACTTCACCAGAATTTTTGAAATTCTGTGAATGGTCCATTTCTAATATGTGCAATTTTGTGAAGTTTTTTTTTTTCATGCTCTGATTTTTAATGAATTTTCCAAAAACAGACTTAGATTTTATTTAAACAGACCACTGTTGTAAGATTTTTAGACTTAAAAATGCTAGATAATTGATCACTTGGTAAAACTTGAAAATGAAAATTGTACTTTTTGCATTTCTGGTTAGACGACTAAATTGCCTCAAGACACATTCATCTTTTTTCTGTTTCTCACGTATAATTTAGTTTTGGGTGAGGGGCAGGGCTGTTATATACCATATTAACATTACAAATAAACTGCAGGTGTCATACAAAAATGGTCTCACCTTATTTGCTTGCTTATTCTTTCTGATGTGCTGTTAATCATAATTCTTTGCATACGCAGGAGCACAATTTCCTGGTTAAGGACAAAATTCGACAGCAGATAGAAACAGTGTGAAGAAAAATTGAGTAACAAAACTGCTAAAATACGAAAGAAGTTTAAAAAACCTGAAAGACAAATGAAAGTAACTGGCAAATATTGATAAAATATGTGATGCTGACTAAAATGCTCCAGCCAGAAAGTAGGTGATATAAGTAAAACTACAGAACCGCACGTCCCGACCTCTACCCAAACGCGTTTCCTTCGCATTGGTCACGGGATTCTTCAGTGGTTTGGACGGCACGCTTCTTTCGTCGCAGTGGTCCTCCTCGCTCTGGAACTGCTAAGTCTTCGTTGCACTCTTCGTCAGCAGTCTATTGCAGGAGAGGATCTAATCATATTACAATACTGTTTGGTGGCGTTTTTATTTCTTTTTTTTTAACTGATTTCTTCTTTAATAAAGCATTTCCAGGTGAAAGAAATATCGTGTGGTGAGTGACTATTGCAGTGATGGAAAGTTGCAAAATTATTTTTGGAGCAGCAAAATGCATTTTTGGAGCAGATAAAATACATTTTTGGTGTAAGAAAACTTTTTCGGAGCAAGTAAAATATTAGTAGACAGAACAAATTCTTAAGCAAAACATGTTTTGGAACTAGATGCACCTTACTCAAATTTAAAACATCTTGCAATGAAATACATACACACATATGCAAAGATTTTAGTTTTCAAATAGTTCAAAAAATTTGTAACCATAGCAGGATTCTATTATTAATCATTTATTTTACAAAAAATTTTAATTTTTTGCCACTTTTCTCAATATTTAATTACTTACTTCCATTTTTTCTAATTTTTTACGACAGTTAGCAATGTTTTGTTTTGCTTCTTTTCATAGCACCTGTCCACTTTCTATTACACAAATGTCTCTTTTTTTATGCCATATTCAATATTCATCTCAGCCTTGTCTAACATTTTATGAGAGGAATTCAACTGCTGCAAAAGTTCAGCTTCTTTCCGTTTCAAATCACCTTGTGAACATTCAATTTCTTCTCTTTTTCACTTATCTTGCTACATATTTCCAGTATTAATTTGCCCTTTATATTTTTTTCAGGATTCTTTATAAGCTGCCAGAAGCTTTTTAGTTACATTAATTTTACTCACATCTCAATTTAGTCTCTTGACATGGTCTTTGTGCTTCCTTGCTCTCCCCATGATGACTACAATCACTGCGGCCGCCATGCGCTACACTAAAATGCTAAACTCACAGCCACATGGCTTACAAAACGTGATTTGGCAAAACTTTAGATGCTTCATAAAAAGGCCATTATTTACTATATCATCATCATCATTGTCAACCATTATCAATCCACTGCTGAACAAAGGTCTCCCCAAGTTTCCTCCACAACGGTCTGTCTCGTGCCAGTCTCCTCCATGTCACTCCCACATACTTTCGAATTTCATCCACCCATCTCCCATGTGGTCTTTTTCTGGGTCTTTTCCTGTCCCTTGGAATCCAATCTAAAATTTCGGCTGTCCATCGATGATCTGTCCTTCTGGCAGTATGTTCAGCCCATTGCCATTTCAGGGATTTAATTCTGATCATGTCTTCTTCCACTCTTGTCATTTTTCGGATCCACGAGTTCCTCTTCTTATCTCTCCTGGTTACACCAAGCATGCACCTCTCCATGCTGCTTTGAGTTGTCTGCAGCCTTTGTATGTATCTTTTAGTTAAGGTCAACGTCTCTGCACCATACACAAGCACTGGAAGGATGCATTGATCAAACACTTTTCTTTTAAGACATAATGGCATATTGCTCTTGAAAATTATGCTGTTTCTTCCAAAAGCTCTCCAGGCAAGTTTTGTATGCGATTAATTTCTTCATCAATGTGACCCTCACTTGATATATGCTGTCCAAGATAAACCTACGTGTCTGTTATCTCCAGCTTTTCTCCATCAATCGATAAATCTTCATTTTTTGTAAAAGCATTGAACATCACTTTTGTCTTCTGAAAGTTCATTTTTAATCCCACTTCTTTACTCTTGTCAGCAAGTTCCTGGATCATACTCTGCAGCTCTGATGGGGTAGTTGCAAAAATGACTACGTCATCAGCAAAACGAAGGTGGGTTAGATAATCTCTATTAATCTTTATTCCTTTGTTTTCCCAGTTCAGCGACTGAAAGACATTTTCCAATGTGGCGTTAAAGAGCTTCGGAGATATGGTGCCACCTTGTCTCACTCCCTTTCCAATTTTTATGTGTGTTGTATTTTCAAACAGCCGAATCTTTGCACTTGCATTTTCATAGATGTTATTAAGAATATTAATGTATGCATCTTCAATACTGCAGGATTTCAGAGCCATTGTAACTGCTGATGGTTTCACCGAATCATATATATATATATCACGACAGACTTGACAATAAGTTTTATCTGACTTCGTTCTTTTTGTTGTCACAGGTGTTACACTGTTACGTTTCATTTCGTTTTAATTTAAATTAAACCTTTCCACTCGAATAACTTTTCACCCATGCTTACCCAGCACTTGTTTTTTTTTTTTTTTTTTTTTCTGCAGTAGAGGCCACAACTTAGCAGTGAAAGCTCAGCTTTGGCACGCCAGCCCCGACATACGAGCTATAGAGGCATCATTGACGTGGCGGATGACACCCGACACGCGAGCTATTCGGTGAAAAAGAAATGTCTCACAAGAGTCGCCATGCGGGCTATACAGGCGCCATTAGTGTGGCGGATGACACCTGACCTATTCTGTGAAAAAGAAATGTCTCGTGAGCGTTGACATGCGAGCTACAGAGGCGTCACAGCATGAAGATATATTTGGCGAAAAAGAAATGTCTCGCAAGCCCCGACAAACGAGCTATAGAGGCGTCATAGGCTTGGAGGATGACACCTGACACATGAGCTATTCGGTGAAAAAGAAATTCCTCGCGAGCCTCGACATGCGAGCTATACAGGTGTCATCGGCATGGCGAGTGACACCCGACACGCCGATGATGTTTCTTTTTCTCTATTTGGTGAAAAAGAAATGTCTCGTGAGAGCAGACATGCAAGCTACAGAGGCGTTATTGGGGTAACACCTGCCATGTGAGCTATTCGGCGATTTCCTAATGTCGGGTACCACCCAACAGTCGAGTTGAAAGAGTTAAAATATTTGCATCGAAATTTTCACAAGCACAAAGCCACATGTAATCAATGAAAATAGTTCGCAAAAGGCACTGAACTCCCTCTTGGCTTTTGCGCGCAGCACTCTCAAATGGCTGTACAGGGAATCACGAGACAAACAGCGTACGAGAAGCTACGCCTGCATTAGCGGGAGAAGTCAGAACATCGAAGGTGTACAGGGACTATCTGTAAAGTGCATTTTTTCGACCAGAAGACGGTAAAAAATAGAAAATTACGTGCAGGGATCTTGACTGGGCTTTTCCGTAGTTTTTTGGGTGACTACCGTAAAACAGAGTGAAAATCCTTACAAACTACGAAAAATCCGTAAAAGTTGGCATCTCTGAATACCTATGAATCCTTTAGAAACAGAACCATTGTATTCTGCCACGGTAGAGCCATTTTCAGCCGTCCTCCACATCAACAAAATGGCTAACAACTGACTTTACGCTGTATTTACGTAATCGCGCACCTCGCCCGGAACGAAATAACTGCACCATTCCAAAGAGCAGGGAACGACATATAAACGACCTCAATTGCACAACACTCCAAAAGACCACCAAACCATCTGTAAACAATCTTCACCAGGATTTTATAAAGTACAGCATCGTTTCTCCTACATACCACGTAATTACAACAAAACTTCTCAATAAGCTCCACCTACATAGCTAAACTCATTCGTCACTTATGCCGAAAAAACGATGAATTAGAAGGCAGGTGAAAAACATTCCGAAATGTTGGGATTGGCGGTACGTGTTGATTAAGCATCGTTCTACGCTTAACCAAGTTATGAGTAGACCTTGAAAAGCGTCATTCAATTCACCGTTTAAAACAGCATTTTTTTGCAGTGAAAACCTTCTTTTGCTACGCAGTTTTTGGAGTAGATTGCCATTTCGGCGCAAACTTTCCATTGCTGCATTTGTAATGTTTGTATTTCTTGATCGATATTGCTTCAGATATTAAAATATGTCGATGATTACGATGGGTGGTAAGTATTTTTGCATGACGAAAGGACACTGCCGTAAGAACCACTGAAGGATCCTGTGACCAATGCGGAGGAAACCCATTTGGGTTGAGGTCAGGGATGTGCAATTCTGTAGTTTTACTTATATCGCTCGCTTTCTGGCTGGAGTATTTTAGTCGACATCATATGTTTTACCAATATTTGATGGTTACTTTTCATCGTCTTTCAGGTTTTTTAAACTTCTTTCGTATTTTAGTGATTTTGTTACTCAATTTTTCATCACACCATTTCTATCTGCTGTTGAATTTTCTTTCCTTAATCAGGAAATTGTGCTCCTCTACATATGCAAAGAATTATGATTAACAGCACATCAGAAAGAGTAAGCAAGTAACTAAGGTGAGACCATTTCTGTATGTCACATGCAGTTTGTTTTTAATGTTATATGGTATGACAGCCCTGCCCCCTGACCCAGAACTAAACTGTATGTGAGAAACAGAAAAAAGACGAATGTTTTAAAGTAATTTACTCGTCTAACCAAAAATGTAAAATCTGCCACATAATACAATATTCAAGATACTCAATGCGAATAACTTGGTCAAAATCATATGTACTTTTTGGTGCAGATTTAGCACAATTCTGCACGAATTGGGCATTTTGGAGTGGCTTGTCTCAGAATTTCTATATCTGTGCATTTCCGCACAATCAGCACAGCTGATCCATCACTGTATTTGGGTATATAGCAAAAATCAACATGAGCTAAAAGCAGACCGCTAACAACATACTTAACAATCAGATTTGAATAATTTAATCACTAATTACTGAATCTTAACTTGCCAGTTAGTAACTATTACCACTGATATTAAAAATGATGATCACAAAACTATAAAAAAAAAAAAAGAATATAATCAAGAAATGGAAGAAAAAATCACAGAACATTCTTATCCTGGCTCTAACAATAATCTCAGACAGTCCTAAAAAATTTTGGCCAGCAGAAAGCATGAAGACATACAAAAAATATATACAGTGGGAATACCAGTTATACATCATTTAGCTAAGGTCTTGACTCATTTGTATGCATTTTAATGTTAAAATATTTCATTTATAAGATCTGACTTAATTCTTAGCTTCATTTATACACCCCCCCCTTTCTGGCTTACAAATCAGAATTCATTCGGGAAGGAAATTTCCCGCCAATATACCAATGAGTCATTCTTTGTTGTCTTATCTCATCCTTTTGGTGACATCCCCTGAAGCAGGTGAGGAGAACAAGTTCTTTCCAAAACACTAGAATCGAAGGGGTGGCAGAGGAAGAATTGCCCTTCAACTCTCACCGGCCAACTGACTATGTGCTCCCTTAATCCTCATTAGAGAGGTTGTCGCAGGCAAGAATAGTAAAGATAGACTAATTCTTCTGCTATACGCAAATGCTAATAGGACAAAAAAGTTTACTTCACTGGTTATAGGCAAATCACATACATACATACATATCACTAAGCAGTTCTCTGAGATTCAGAGGTTAGCTCCAAAAAGAAATACAAACTTCCAGATATTTTTATTTATTGTTGTCGTATCAAACTTCGCCATTTACAGCGATCTTGACATACAACTCGTGCTTCACTGATATCCATTACACGCCGTACACAGGATCCTTTATACTTCATACTCATAATCTTTTTCTCATGCAGACACTCCTGAATATGATCCACCCATGTCTTCCTTGGCCTTCCTCTGCCTTTCCTTCCTGCCACTTGGGCTAAAAAGATTTTCTTAGTAAGCATTTCATCACTCATTCTTTCAACATGGCCAAACCACCGAAGCATATTGGTCTCCACCTTGCTAACAACATTTTGCTTTACGTCGCACAACTGCAATACATCTTCATTTCTCACACAACCATATCGTGTCTTGCCAAAAACCCCATGTAAGTAACGCATTTCTCCAGCACACAAACGACTCCTATGTTTCTTCTGCAGTACCCAGGTTTCACTACCATACATCAGAGTAGGAACAATTACACTTTCAAACACAGCCATTTGGGACTCTCTAGAGAACCCATCATTCCTGTGAAAACCTCCCAGAGCAGCTATGACTTTCAAAGAAGAATTCACTCGCCTACTGATTTCACCATCCAACTTGTTCTCTCTGTCGAACATGCTTCCTAAATACACAAACTCACTCACCTGGTCAATCACAGTGCCATTTATACTTACATTACGTTCAGTGCTACCCATTCCTCTCTCAAACACCATAACTTTGGTTTTTCCCTTATTTATACTCAGTTTGAATTTCATGCAAACTTCGTGCATCCGAGTCAACATACTCTGCAACTCACTTTGGCTCTCTGCCAACAGGACAGTGTCATAAAGCATACAGCAATCTGCACACACGGATATCACCAAGACATAAACCACTATTATCTATTTTGGCCTCACGCATGCATGCGTCCATAAATATATTAAACAGCCATGGTGACATTACACAACCTTGTCTAACTCCTGCACCAATGGAAAACCATTTTGATACAACACCATTCACTCGTACACAAGCTCTACTACCAGCATACATGGCTTTTACACTGTGAAGTAGATTCCTAGTAACACCATATTCATTCAATACCTTCCACAAAAGTGTCCTATTCACTCGGTCGTAAGCTTTCTTTAAATCTATGAAGGCAGTAAAAACTTTCTTCCCAACAGCCAGATACTTTTCAATCATCATGCGTAATGCAAAAATCTGGTTAGTGCAGCCTTTACCAGGCATAAAACCACTCTGAACATCCCACACTTTCAATGTAAGACCCCGTACTTTTTCAATAACAGCCTTACCAAACACTTTCCCTGGCACACTCAGTAGGCTAATACCACGATAGTTCTTGCATTCAGTCTGATCACCTTTTCCCTTATACAAGGGAACAATGATAGCATCCTTCCAATCCCGAGGGACCATTCCTAACTCCCAGCACAACTGGCAAATTTTAGTTAACCAGTCAATTATACAGTCACCACCATACTTCAACATTTCTGCAGTTATGCCATCAACTCCTGGAGCCTTACCATTCTGAAGAGATTTTAGAGCTTTACACACTTCTTCTCTTGAGATCCCTCCTGTGCTTTCATCCCTCATTGTGACATCATCTGCATCTGTCTCAGAATCCTTTTTGCTCTCCTGATCTAATAACTCACAGAAGTATTTGCCCCATCTGTCACTTAACTCATTGGGCTCCCATATCATTTCCCCAATCTTATTCTTCACACAACTTACAACTTTGTTTCCCCTATTTTTCTTGAGTCTCATGTACTTCCAGAAGGACTTTCTATCTTTCCAAAAAGCCAGTTCATGCCTTTCCACTTTCTCTTTCCTATCTTTTGCCTTACTGTGGCGAACCAGCTTAGCAGCTTCATGCTTCTTACAGCGATATTCATCCACAGAGACTCTACCTTGCAACATCCCCAAATAGGCTTCCTTCTTTCTCTTTACTGCCTCTTCAATCTCCCTATTCCACACAATCATCACCTCTATTGTTACCCACTATTGTGGTGCCACAGACCTCTTTAGCAGCAGTGACAACACAGTTCTTAAAACATTCCCACTTCTTTTCTATATCTCTCACCAGACTTCAGATCCTTCAGTCGTTCTCTGAGTAAGTCAGAATATCGCTGATGATCTTCAAGGAGCCTATCAACCTTTATTCTTTCTATCCTGGGTCTCTTCCTACAGAATGTTTTCCTATCTTTCCAAAAAGCCAATTCATGCCTTTTCCACCTTTTCTTTCCTATCTTTTGCCTTACTCTGACAAACCAGCTTTGCTGTTTCACAATTCTTACACAGCTATATTGATCCTCAGAAACTACCTTGCAACATCCCCAAATATGCTTTCTTCTTTCTCTTTACTGCTTCTTTAATGTCACTGTTCCACCAAGCATCACATTTAATGCTACCCATTCTTGCAGTACCAGATCCCTTCAGCAACAGTGACAACACAGAACTTAAAACATGTCCACTTCTTTTCTACACCACTCTCACATCTTCAATTCCTTCAGTCATTCGCTGAGTGTTTCAGAATCATACTGGTGTTCTTCAGGAAGATCTTCAGCCTTTATTCTTTTCATCACAGGCATCCTCCAATTTTCCTCTTTCTCTCACCAACATTCAATTTTACTTGTGACACTAATAGATAATAAACAGAGCCAACATCTGTACCTCTGATCACACGAGCGTCACTATGTTTCAGATGCTGATCATAAACAACAAAATCCATTACAATCTTTTGCCCCAGAGTACAATTCTCCCAAGTATACGTGTGGATACACTTGCAGCTGAAAAGCATAATAGATACGCACAATCCATTCCCAAAATGCAGTTCAGTTAATCTTTCACCATTATCATTCACACTGGGATCATCAAACTTACCCAGAACTTTATCATAAATCTCATTCCAAACAACTACTCTAGCACTGAAATCCCCTGCTATAACAACTTTCTCTTTAGCACCAAACTGGCTCAAAATAGCTTTCAGCTCATTCCAGAGATCATCCTTCCTATCAGAAGGTTCAGAGTCACCAGGAGCATACACTATGACAATTACTATTCTGAAGTTTCACTTTCAAATGAATCCTCTCACTTGTGCAGTTATGGTGAATCAAGTTGTTCTTAATCTTTTCACTTAAGATCACACCTACACCAGCTTGTCTTCTTACATTATCCAACACTCCAGACCACATGCTCACCATTCCATTCATTTCTTCTATCCCAATCATTTTCTTTTTAATTTCACTTACACACAGCACATCCTATCTATACCTATTCACTTCTTCAATCACCTCATTCAACTTCCCATTTATTCATCCAATATTCTACATGCCAATCTTGCACTCACTGATTCGGATGATCTCTTTCTCATATGCCATTTATTAGTTCCAGGTCGATTCCATGGTAGACCAGCCTTCAAGTGTGGTAGGTCCACTATATCCCAGATTTGAGTCCTTTAAATTTTTTGCATCTTGAAAATAACAAAAGTTACATCAGTGTGGGGATCAGCTCACAGCTGATGGTTTCAGTTGGTCATTCCACTAAGGGTTCTGGAATGCCTTTGGTACATCACTATAGAAGAAGAGCATTTAACATTATACTTAAAACTTGATATACACCCCCCCCCTCCGGTTATTACATAAATCACACAATATTATGGTCATTAAAACACCTACCCTTTTTATTGTTTTATACTCCTTTAGTACTTGGTGAAAATTTTCATTCAGTTCTTCCATGTCATCTTGTAATGTCTCCACCTGATATGTGAAAGCTGACTTTTCGTTGTCCAACTGAGCATTACTGATCATGGTCTTACGAAATTTCTCCTCCAAATCAGTCAGCTGAAACTACAAAATTTTTATTTAAAAATTTAAAATAAAAATCAGGGTGGAAATAACTTATTTTTGACTACTATGATATTGCTTAAATTACTTACATTTTAAAAGCACAAATGTACTAATAAAATTTATGCAGCGCACACACATTGCTATACTCAAGTAACAAAGAGAACTAATTTTAGTTATCACACACAAATTTTATGCTGAACAGATCAGGGCTAATTTGTTAAACATGTGAATAAAAACAAAACAACTTTCTTAATACCCAGAAAACATAGCAAATTGAAAATGACCTTAGAGGACAGATGCAATAGTGCAACAAAGCTGATTCGTATGCTTTTAATAAAACACAAATGATGTCTTTGTTTCTATGTAGTTAGTTGAAGTGAGAATAGATAAAGTGACAAAACAGTGGAAGGAAGTGGAAAATCCTACTGGTGATGTAACAATATTGTTTTGGCTGGATATATGCAACAGATGGCACTACTGGTCATCTTAGTTACATTTTGAAAGGAGTCAGAAGAAGGATTGCATCACACAGAGAAAATTGCCCCAAAACAGAGTTGAAAGTTATGCTCACAGTTCCCAAGATCCACTTGCAATCATTAAAGAAAACTTATTTTTAAACTGCTGCTTCATTTTCCCTTCACTCCCTGGACTTGGCTTGATTCACTATAGTTGCGCAAGTGAGAGAATTCTCTGGATTCATTTAAAGCGAAACTTCAGAGAATTGTAATTGTTGTAGTGTATGCTCCTTGTGACTCTGAACCTTCTGACAAGAAGGAAGATTTCTGGAGTGAGCTATAAGCTGTTTTGAGCCAGTTTGGTGCTAAAGAAAAAGTTATAATAGCAGGGGATTTCAATGCTAGAGTAGGTGTGCAGAATGCAATTTCTGACAATGTTCTGGGTAAGTTTAATGATCCTTGTGTGAATGATAATGGTGAAAGATTAATTGAACTCTGCATTGAGAATGGTTTGTGTGTATCTAATACATTTTTTCAACCCCAAGTATATCCGCACATATACTTGGGAAAATCGTACTCTTGGTCAAAAGAGTGTGATAGATTTTGTTGTCTACGATCAGCATCTGAAACACTTAGTTGTTGACACCTGTGTGATGAGAGGTGCGGATGTTGGTTCTAATCATTACTTGGTAGTGTCACGAGTGAAACTTAATGTTGGTTGGAGGAAAAGGAATAGGAAGAGGCCCAGGATAGAAAGAATAAAGGTTGATAGGCTCCTTGAAGATCATCAGCGTTATTCTGACTTACTCAGAGAACGACTGAAGGAGCTGAATACTAATATCGGTTCAAATCGTTATGTCTAACTACTTGAACGTCACCATGTGGCTTATAATAATGAATTTTGGCAAGATATCGCAAAAATCCTGTCATTCTTCTGTTCCTTGTGTTTTTTAAAAAGTTTGTTACAAAACCCGATGTCAGGACCCCACAGCTCCATATTTAACCAGTGGGTGTCATACTGAGAGTGAATGATATAAATAGTAAAATACAAACCAAAAAAACATTTAATTCTTAAAAAATGAGGATAAAATAATAGCCTTGTTACCTTTCGTCGGTAGTAGCTCCTTCGCCGCTAGTTGTATTTGGTAGAAATTCGTCATTACTATTGACCTTCGAGTGACCTACGTTCCTCAAAAACAAAACTGGGTAGTCAAGAGATTTCATAAACCGAAGTCTCATTCGAGCAATGTGTAGGCAAAAGAAGGGTTTGTGGGTGGCAGACACTTCGCAACGAAAACACAACTGACGATTAAAATATTTATGGTAGCTAAAATCCGCAATAAAACTCAAAGTGAAACAAGTTAGTAAAATCATGCAATGCATTGATTATGATACGCTTTCCAACATACCAGAAATCATTACTCAAGTTATTAGGATAATGGATGTGGAATAAATATCGGTCCTGTGCACTGACCTTTGATCCCATTTCGATTATATTCAACAGAACCGGTTCAGTATACCTCCAAAATAACATGATAAAGTTTTGTCGCAATCGAAGCATTTTTACGTAAGTTATGATGCATGATAGATCCCGCTCCTGTGTCCTAACCTTTGACCCCATTTCGCCCATTTTCAATAGGATTCGTCCCCAGGCAGGCCCCTACAACATACTAACATTTCATCCAAATCGAAGCATTTTTACGTAAGTTATGACACATAATGATGATGGAAGTGATTCCTCTCTTATGTCCTGACCTTTGACCCCATTTCGCCCATTTTCAATAGGGTTTGTTCCCAGGTAGTGCCCTACCACAAACTAAAATTTCATCGAAATCGAACCTTTTTTTACGTTAGTTATGATGCATAAAAGCAGTGGAATGGATCCCGCTCCTATGTCCTGACCTTTGACCCCATTTCGTTCACTTTCATTAGGGTTCCTTCCCAGGTGTTCCCCTACCACATACTAAAATTTCGTCGAAATCGAACAATTTTTCTGCGAGTTATCGTGCGGACGGACATCCGCACACAACGCGTGACGTAATGAGGCAGATGGGAATTGCGACCATCTGCTCGCAAGTGTGTGACGTCATAAAACTTTAATAGGATCCACACACAACGCATGACGTAATGAGACAGATGGCGTGACCGAGCGCCAACATTCTCAAACGCGAGATTGTGACGTCATAAGATTTCTAAGCATGTATAACATTAATGGGACGACGCCATGACACTAAAAACGTTATAATTCGGGGTGGTTATTTAACCCACTAAACGAATTTTCCTAAAGTCGAGATCAAGCTAAATCGATTTCTAGTACTAGAAAACGGTAGGTTAACGACTTTCATCAAAATCCTTAGAGCAGTTTTCAAAATAAAATTTACATACATACAAGAAGTGCTCCTTTAATAGTATGGGATAAGGGCGATGAAATGGATCCCGATTTTATGTACTGACCTTTGACCCCATTTCGTCCATTTTCAATAGGGTTCGTCCCCAGGTGGTCCCCTACAACATACTACAATTTCATCGAAATCGAACCATATTTACGCAAGTTATGACGCATAAGAGCAATGGAATGCATCCCGCCCCTATGTTCTGACCTTTAACCCTACTTCACCCATTTTGAATAGGGTTCCTTCCCAGGTGGTTCCCAACCACATAAAAAATTTCATCGACATCGAACCATATTTACGCAAGTTATGACGCATAAGGGCAATGGAATGGATCCCGCTCCTATGTCGTGACCTTTGACCCTATTTCGTCCATATTCAATAGGGTTCGTCCCCAGGTGGTCCCCTACCACATACTAAAATTTCATTGAAATCAAACTATTTTTACGCGAGTTATCGTGCCTACAGGCAGACGGACGGACAAAGCTGGAGCATATACGCTTCTTCAACCTACGGTTGGAAAGCGTAAAAAACCAGACTTCCGACCAAGATTTGAAAAAATTAATGCAATGAAATAATAAAATTAAATTAAAATCCATTTGTCTAACTTCAACTTCAAATGAAAACGATAGTCAAAGCGCCCAACATTACTAAGGAATCCGGACACCGAATCTCCGACGTGTTTCGGCTCACTTTTTCGTGGACATTCTCAAGGGCATTTTGTGCTGTACTGCTCCATGTACGTTAACTGCTAGCTAAGTCAACGTTGCTGCCATCTCTCTCGTCCGCGTCGTCGTCGTGCTCATCATGTAAAACATCATTGGCGCCATCTAGTGTCGTCCTGTTTTTTAATCTTCTTTGCATTTGTTGACTTGATCTTCTTGTTTGAATAATTCATTGTCTTTCTTGTTTTATTGTGTTCAACCATGCTGGTGATAATTCGACTGGGACATTTAAATTACAATTATATGCTTTGGTCTTCTCGATCATAATGACCTCAGCGGTCAGGATCTTTTTATGTGTGTTGTGAGAAGTAACCAAACTAATAGTCTCCCAGTCGGGCATGGACTCGTTATTATGACAGTATTGTATAAGTGAAGTTCGAATTTCTCCCTTATTCCAGTTATTTAAGTGTTCACGTAATCTGATATCAACGCTTCTTTTTGTGCTACCGATGTAAACTGTTTTATTATCTGGATTCTCATTTACTTTAATAATTGGTATACGATATACACCTGCTTTACGTAATATGGAACTTTTTTCTTTGATTGATTGCAAAAGTCTGCTGTTGTTGAGTAGAGTGACTGCAATAAGTAATCCTGCCCAGGGGCATTCCTTTTTAAAGGAGCAGATATAGGTGGACAATATGGTAGTTTTCCACAGAATCTGTATGTATCAGTCAGATTCTGCCTTGGTCTATTTTGATTATTCTGAATGTTTGTAAAGGTCGTCAATCAATCTCTCCTTGTAGCCGAAGTCCCCAGCCAAAGTTTTGATCCATTTCAACTCTTTTTGCCTTGCAGTATTATTAGACAGTACTATTGCTCAATTTAATTAATACCTGAATGCTGCAGTTTTAAATTTCCATCGATGATTTGAGTTACTAGGTATTATATTTGGGACAAATGTTGCCTTCCTGTATACTTCATAGTCAATTCTTGAGTTATTTTTGATGATATTAATATCCAAAAATGGTAATTGTTTATTTTTCCTCATTCGATTGTAAGTTTGATAGTTGCATATATCTTGCTGTATGTATTAACAAATTCTTCCAGATCTTTCTCAGTATACTTCCAAAACATCAATAACATATCGAACAAATAGTTCGGGATATTTATTTGTAAATTTTTTGTCAGTAAGTATCTTTTTCTCGATGTCCTGGAGTACAACTTCAGCGAACAGTCCAGACAAAGATTATCCCATAGGTGCACCCGATAGCTGTTTATAAGTCGTATTGTTATATGTAAAAAAGTTATTGTTGTTAATTAGGTTTAATGCTGACACAATGCTAGCTGTTTGGGTGGTTGGTGTTTTGTTTGCAATTAACTTTTCTTCTATTAAATTAATAGCTTGCTAGGAGCTGAAGTCTGGTGCGAGGGATGTAGAAAAGAAGTGGGGATGTTTTAAAAACTGTGTTGTCATTGCTGCTAAAGAGGTCTGTGGCACCACAATAGTGGGTAACAACAGAGGTGATGCTTGGTGGAATAGGGAGATTGAAGAGGCAGTAAAGGGAAAGAAGGAAGCCTATTTGGCGATGTTGCAGGGCAGAGTTTCTGTGGATGAATATCGCTGTAAGAAGCATGAAGCTGCTAAGCTGGTTCACCAGAGTAAGGCAAAAGATAGAAAGGAGAAGGTGGAAAGGCATGAACTGGCATTTTGGAAAGATAGGAAGTCTTTTTGGAAGTACATGAGACTCAGGAAAAATAGGGGAAACAAAGTTAGTTGTGTGAAGAATAAGATTAGGGAAATGATATGGGAGCCAAATGAGTTAAGTGAAAGATGGGGTGAATACTTCTGTGAGTTATTAGATCAGGAAAGCAAATATGGTTCTGAGACAGATGCAGTTGATGTCACAGTGAGCGATGGAAGCACAGAAGAGATCTCAAGAGAAGAAGTGAGTAAAGCTCTAAAATCTCTTCAGAATGGTAAGGCTCCAGGAGTTGATGGCATAACTGCCGAGATGTTGAAATATGGTGGTGACTCTGTAATTGACAGGTTAACTGAAATGTGCCAGTTGTGCTGGGAGTTAGGAATGGTCCCTCAAGATTGGAAGGATGCTATTATTGTTCCCTTGTATAAGGGAAAAGGTGATCAGACTGAATGCAAGAACTATTATGGTATTATCCTACTGAGTGTGCCAGGGAAAGTGTTTGGTAAAGTTGTTATTGCAGAAGTACGGAGTCTTACATCAGAGAAAGTGTGGGATGTTCAGAGTAGTTTTATGCCTGGTAAAGGCTGCACTAACCAAATTTTTGCATTACACATGATGATTGAAAAGTATCTGGCTGTTGGGAAGAAAGTTTTTACTGCCTTCATAGATTTAGAGAAAGCTTACGACCGAGTAAATAGGAAACTCTTGTGGAAGGTATTGAATGAATATGGTGTTACTGGGAATCTACTTAATAGTGTAAAAGCCATGTATGCTGGTAGTAAAGCTTGTGTACGAGTGAATGGTGTTTTATCAAAATGGTTTTCTATTGGTGCAAGAGTCAGACAAGATTATGTAATGTCACCATGGCTGTTTAATATATTTATGGATGTGTGCATGCATGATGCCAAAATAGATAATAGTGGTTTATGTCTTGGTCATATCCGTGTGTGCAGATTGCTGTATGCTGATGACATTGTCCTGTTGGCAGACAGCATAAGTGATTTGCAGAGTATGTTGTCCCGGATGCAAGAAGTTTGCATGAAATTCAAACTGAGTATAAATAAGGAAAAAAAACAAAGTTATGGTTTGAGAGAGGAACTGGTAGCACTAAATGTAATGTAAGTATAAATGGCACAGTGATTGACCAGGTGAATGAGTTTGTGTATTTAGGAAGCATGTTTGACAGAGAGAACAAATTGGATGGTGAAATCAGTAGGCGAGTGAATTCTTCATTGAAAGTCATAGCTGCTCTGGGAGGTTTTCACAGGAATGATGGGTTCTCTGGAGTCTCACATGGCTGTGTATGAAAGTGTATTTGTTCCTACTCTGATGTATGGTAGTGAAACCTAGAAGTTGTTTGTGTGCTGGAGAAATGCGTTACTTACGGGAGGGGGGGGGCAAGATACGGTCTGATTGTGTGAGGAATGAAGATGTGTTGCAGTTGAGTGATGTGAAGCAAAATGTTGTTAGCAAGGTGGAGACTAATATGCTTCGGTGGTTTGGCCATGTTGAAAGAATGAGTGATGAAATGCTTACTAAGAAAACCTTTTTAGCCCAAGTGGCAAGAAGGAAAGGCAGAGGAAGGCCAAGGAAGACATGGGTGGATCAGATTCAGGAGTGTCTGCATGAGAAAAAGATTATGAGTATGAAGTATAAAATATCTTGTGTACGGCATGTAATGGATATCAGTGAAGCCTGAGTTGTATGTCAAGATCGTTGTAAATGGAGAAGTTTGATATGACAACAGTAAGTAAAAATATCTGGTAGTTTGTATTCTTTTTGGAGCTAACCTCTGAATCTCAGAAAACAGCTTAGTGATATGTATGGATGTATGTTCTAAAGGTCTCGAGCACTTTTTCTTGAATCCTCTTCACTTATCGTCTTGGTGTCGTCTTTGCATATCCGTATGGAAATATTTGCATGATACCGGATGGTTGTTCTTTTGCCATGTCAGAAATTAAGATAAAAAGGCCTGTTTCCGAGATCTTGCGTGCTCTCTGAGACACAAGGCACTTTGTGGGGCTTGCTCACTCGCCCTCTGTGGCAGCTCTTTGCCGATACTAGCCTGAAGCCAGAGGTTAAGCTGGACTGTCTTATATTGCTGGGGGTTGGTTGGATCATTGCATTTTGCTGCCAGAGATTGTTTGAACATCCAGCACCTGAGCTTTTGGGTGGATGTGTATGAGTGTGATGGACTGCCAGGTGTGATGATGAAGTGACGTCTGACTAATGCGAAACTATCATCCTCGGCTGTTCCTGCTGGTATTGCTGTCATCTGAGGAGGGGAATATATGTTCGAAACACCCTGGGCTACGATTGCTACCAAGCATTACTAACTACTAGGTGCGATGATGGAGTTATGTCTGACTAGTGAAAAACTATTGTCCTCAGCTGTTTCATGCTGGTATTGACAGCAGTTTTCAAATTTCTTCTTGTTCATGTTTTGTTATCCATGGAGCTGAGATGCGTTAATCTGATCGTTAAAACTACAGGATTGTCCGGATGTGAAGGTGGTTTAAATAGTGTGAGGCCTAGTTCTATGGATATGACCGAGACCTTTTTGACAAGGCAAATGTTGTCCTCTATACAAATACTAATATATTGAATATAAATTAAACAGCTGAATCCAAATTTGATGTTGTAAGATTTTTGTGCACTGTCTATGATTTAATATACATGCCAACTGAACTTAAGACAGTCCTTCCTGTGGGATTGAGCTAGACTTGGTTGGGGTGAAGTTTAGGCGGGGTTGGACCATTGCAGGACTACGTGGAAAAGTGAATGCATGTAGTGTTTAAGATGTTAACAAAGAATTTGTTCTTTCATCTTTTGCTCTTTTTCATTTGAACCATTCGCTTAATATCAACACTAAACATATGAAAGGCAGTAAGTCTAAATATTAGAAATTAATACATTGGCAAGATCATTAAATAAAGCAGCCTGTATGTGGCTAAAAAAAATAATGTATTTTTAGTTTTAAGGCTTTTTCAAAAGATTTACCTATATTAATCGTTTCTGTTAAAAACCTGTTTTCATGAAAATGGTTATTCAAGAGTATCATTACATTTTGAATTTTTTTTTTTTCATGCATAAAAAAAGGTGGAATGCACCTCACCTTTTTTTAATACTAGTATGTACACTGGCATTTTTCATATTAATCCTGATTTCCAAAGTACATCAAGGTTAGAGTTTGTTTCAACAGAAAATTTCCTGGGCATGGCTAAAACGTTTATGTTACAACATCTTAACAGTGATGGGCCATTCTCATGTACAATTAATTCACAATGAATGATTCTTTACTGCGAAAGGTTTGCTCTTATCACAGCGAATGATCATAAAATCCTCCATTACTGTGACACACAGGAAGTTGCAGCAAGTTTAACTTTATTCCACCCACGAATTCGGAAATTAAATTCCATTAAGAAAAGTAATATCAGGAATTAAAAAATGTCCACCATTACATGAGTGAGAAATCAGATGCCAGCTAAGAAATAATGGTGAAACTTAAGAATGGGAATAATGTGTGAATGCCATTCATTTTAATGGTGTGCATGCAAATTGTTTGCCAAGTGCCGGCTCATGTTAAATTACTCATTGTGAACGGTGAAGAGCTCGAGCTCATTTGGGCAGTTTGCTGAAAAAAGAGCTTGTTATTGAAATTGCTTTGGTTGTAAACACTAGATCCTGCAATGAATGATTTACTCAGTGAGTGCTGGAAATTGAAAGGTCATTCGTTTGAATGATCATCTGTGAATGACTCGTTTGCATGAATGATGAATTAACTCCAACGAGCGAGACTTAAGCCATCACTACATCTTTGTTTAAAAATATACATTTTTTAGTAAAAAAAAAGTCAAAAATGGACAGAATGAAGTCAGTAGTACAGAAGATATATTTTTGCATCACTAACGTCAGTCTATTCTTTTTACAAAGGGTGAGTCGAATGTTTTGCAATATTTGGATCACTTTATGTCTTCCAGGGTTCCAACTCAAAAGTAATAAAAAAATTCCCTGACTTTTCCAGGTTCTCCAGGTGGTTTTTAAAGTTTTCCAGAGTGTCATGTTGTAAAGAATTGTTACATCCCATTCCATTCCATTCATTTTTCTCACCAAAGCACACACTTGTAAATTCTTTACGTAATTTGTCTTTATAAAATTACCTGTTTTTCATTAATAACAACTAACTGTGCACATTATTTTCTCTACCAAAGTTCCGTGAACTTTTGTGAATACTACCCACACAGAATTTGTAAATACATTCCCATAGAAACAGGTCATATGTAAGAAAAAATCTGTCAGTTGAATAGTTTCAGTTTTTCTATAACACAATGCAGCTAAGCTTAATGATGGAATGGCTCTGTTCAAAGAAACATTGTTTCAAGAGAACCAACAAAGGACTTTGATCCATCATTTGATTGGCTCTCTTGTGCAGTGTTTCTTCAAGCAGGAGCCATTGTGCCTAACTGTTCCATGTTATAACAACTGCCTGCAGAAATTGAACAAAAGCTTAATTACTGGCAATTTTAAAAATTCAATATTGCATCTTTTTTAGAGAATAAAGGAAATACTTAATATAACTGAAAGCAAGATCTACCAAATTCTAGGCAAGCAGTAATTGCAAGCAAAAGTTTGAAATCTTGAAAAAATAAGTTTTTTTTTGGCAAAATACAGTATTCATTGATTTTTACAAAAAAAAAAGGGGGGGGGTAATTTTCCCTGAGTTTTCCCTGATTTTTGGAACCATTTTCAAATTCCCTGAGAATTCCAGGTTTTCCCTGTTTTCCAGGTTGAGTGGGAACCCTGTCTTCATACATACCTGTACGATGAACACTGACTAGCATTCAAAGTATAGGCCATCGTGTTGCACTGTCTTTTGCCATCTGTTTGCCAGTTCTTTGATTCTGTGGCGGTGCCATTTCTTGTCCTTCGAGGCGAAGAACTCCTTTACCCCAGCTGCCACCTCGTCCTGGTTGTGCCGCCCGCGAAGGAAGTAGGCCATGGACCAGAACAAGTAATAATCTGACGGGGCAAGGTCCAGACTATATGCTGGGTGTGGCGGGTGAGGCATCAGTTCGAAGCCCTCAAGTTCCTGGAGTTTTGGCCAGGTCGTTCGTGCGGTATGAGGTCGAGCATTGTCCTGCTGTAGGAGAGCGCACTTTCTGTTCACCACTGCCGGGTACTTCTCCAAAATGTCATACATCCGCTCTAGCTGTTCAGAGTAGAGGTTGGCGTTGATGGTCTGACTATCTGGAACAAATTCAAAACTGATTATCCCTACGAAATTCCACCACACGTACAGCATCACCTTGCTCGAAGCGCCCATGTTTGGCAACAGGTTCAGAAAGCTGGCTCGGGCTCAACACCACTGCAGTTGTGTTAGGATTATGGAAACAGACCCACTTTTTATCACATGTAACAATTCTCTTGATGAAACACATATCGCACAGGTTTTCTTAAAGTTTTGTGCACATGTCCACGCCACAGTTTGCTTCAGCTGAAGTCAGTTCATGAGGGACAATGCGGCAGCTCCTGTAGACCTTGCAGAGGTCCTGAAGGTAACAAGCCACAGTGGTCCGGATTTGCCTCTACGGCCAGGCACATGGCCTCCAAATACATGGTTCACAGCCTACCTGACCTTGGCTAATTGTTGAGGTTTCTATCACCTGAGTGAAATTTTTGAACCATCCGGTTGTGGTGCTGTGGTCCACGGAACCTTCCCCTTTTGCATGGCAAATGTTTCATGTTGCTGGAGCAGCATTATGGCCGAGTTCAAACTCGTAAAGCAAAAGTTCCTTAATTAGCCGGTTGTGGCTGTTCATCTTTTAGGTGTCCCAACCACAGACAGAATTGAAGACATGCAATGCTGTTCGCAGCAACGACTACCACTTTATACTTTATATCCCTTTCAACTGACTACAGTGCATGACTTGAAGTAGCTTAAACATGTGACATACCCGCTGCAGCACATGCATTTATGCCAATATTGCAAAACTTCCGACTCACCTTATGTATGTAGATCGCATGATGGCAAAGAATGGTAGAAATCCACTTAAAAAGATGACACTAAACAGATCCACGAAGAAGCATTCTTAACATGACACTAGAAATGAACTCTATGCTTTAACTTACATAAATAAAATTGTTGTATTGGATGTTTCGGTATTGACTGCTACCTTCTTCAGTCATAGAATGCATGAGAATGTGAGGTGGTAACACTCGTTGATTCAAATGTTGCCAGATTTGCAAATGGATTTTCAAATGATAGGAATCTGATGTTGTGACTCTGTTACATACTTTTATGGGAAAGAATAATTGATACTTTAGCACTACTTGAGAGATTTCCAATTAATGAAAGGTGCAAGACATTTTGTGTTTTCCACAGTAAGTTAAGGCAGACAAGCCACTGATGGTTAATAATGTTAATGAAAGTATATGGATTACCTTATTTTACATCAGAAACATGTTCAGCTGTGAGTCAGTTAATACTAAGTAACACTAAACTAGGAAGTTCCAATGCAGGAGGTTACACCTGAGGAAGTATTGACTGGAACAACATAAATATTTGGTGAATTAAGGGCACAGATGCAAACCTCTGAATGTTGTTTTCAGTAATAAACATGTTGTTGTTTTTTTCAGTAATTTTCAGTAATTCAGGCACATAGCAGCAAATCTGGGTAACCAGCATGGCAACAAATTCCAGTTTGTCACAACAATTATTACAGGGAGAAAAAAACGAAAAACACTTTAAACAATAATTTGCTAGTGATAAAATTAAAAATGCTGTCTACAGGAAAAATCTAAAAGATTAACCTTCAGTAATCTTTTCTTTTCCCTGCCACTCCCTCTCTCGCTCTCTTATAATGCCATCAGATTTTAAGAAAGTTGCAATCTCCACTGCTTCTGCTATACGTAAAACCCATTTTACTGAAGATCTGAATTGTAGACTTACCCTGTGTTTTAAGTTTGTAGTTCACGGTTTGTACAGCCAAATAGGTTTCGATGTTCATTCTTCCTGACTTTATGACTATAATTTCATCCATCACACTGAAAAAACTTTCATTCTGTGGACCATGAATGCATAATAAAAAATCTTTCACAATTTTAGAAAAATGGTGTAACTTTGAGAATATGAATCCTTTTCAATACCATTCATTAATTCTTACAATTTTTTTAACTTCACTTTTATTTTTGGAAAACTTTCCTCCCTCCTTACAAGCTGAAATGCAACAATATATTGGGGGAAATAACATAATAATAATAATACAGGATAGTGAAATGATCATGGGGGAGGGGGGATTATGAATAGGGGAGAAATTTGCACTCCATCTGTTTTCCATTTTCAGATTTTTTTGTTCTCCATTTTCAAGCTAAAATACAAGTATTTATGGAATAAAGTGATATTTAACAACAATAAAGGCTAGAAGGAACAATGTGAGAAACAGAATTTACAAATTACATAGATATTTTGGCTCCACCTAACTTCCAATTTTGGGGATTACCTATATTTCCAAGCTGAAATGCAAACATTTATGCAGCAGAAAAATTATATTTAACAACAATACTGGACAGAGGCAACACAGTCAGTAAAAAAAAAAAAAAAAAAAAATACAGGAGAAATCTTAACTCCATTTAATTCCTGTTTTTGAAAGTTTTAAGACAGAATTCTGTCTCATCTTGTACTGGTTGGCATCTATGCAAGGGCTATAAAGGAATCTGTCTTATAGAATTAGTTTATGAATTTGTGGGCAGGTTTAACAGCCAAAATATAACCAAGGTAGTTTAATCCATGCATTACCATTACCATGCATTACCATTACCATTATTAACCATCAGCTAGTGATAAAATTAAAAATGCTGCCTACAGGAAAAATCTAAAAGATTACCTTCAGTAATCTTTTCTTTTCCCTGCCACTCCCTCTTTCGCTCTCTTATAATGCCATCAAGATTTTAGGAAAGTTGGAATCCACTGCTTCTGCTATATGTATAACCCATTTTACTGAAGATCTGAATTGTAGACTTACCCTGTGCTTTAAAAGTTTGTAGTTCATGGTTTGTACAGACAAATAGTGATATTTAACAACAATAAAGGCTAGAAGGAACAATGTGAGAAACAGAATTTACAAATTACATAGGTGAATTCACAAATATTTGGTGAATTAAGGGCACAGATGCAAACCTCTGAATGTTGTTTTCAGTAATATACATGTTTTTTTTTTTTTTCAGTAATTTTCAGTAATTCAGGCACACAGCAGCAAATCTGGGTAACCAGCATGGCAACGAATTCCAGTTTGTCACAACAATATTACAGGGGGAAAAAACGAAAAACACTTTAAACAATAATTTGCTAGTGATAAAATTAAAAAGCCTTTATTGTTGTTAAATATCACTATTTGGCTGTACAAACCGTCAACTACAAACTTAAAACACAGTGTAAGTCTATTCAGATCTTCAGTAAAATGGGTTATACGTATAGCAGAAGCAGTGGATTCCAACTTTCCTAAAATTTGATGGCATAATAAGTGCAAATTTCTCCCCTAATCATAATCCCCCCCTGATCATTTCACTGTCTTGTATTTATTATGTTATCCCCCCCCATATATTGTTGCATTTCAGCTTGATAAGGGGGAGGGAAAGTTTTCCAAAAATAAAAGTGAAGTTAAAAAAATTGTAAGAATTAATGAATGGTATTGAAAAGTAGTTTTACTGACTGTGTTGCCTCTGTTATTCAACTTACAGGTATAGGAGAGGGTTTTGGAAGCTAAAAATAGAGATTTCAGAGACAATAATTACAAAAAAGGAGCCAAAAAGAGACTACGATTACCATAGCTTTGATTTGAAAAAAACTTTTTTTCTAAAATAAAAATCTCTACCAAAGACCGGTTAAGTCCAAAGGAGAGGGTTTGGAAGCTAAAAATAGAGATTTCAGAGACAATAATTACAAAAAAGGAGACAAAAAGAGACTACGATTACCATAGCTTTGACTTGAAAAAAACTATTTTTCTAAAATAAAAATCTCTACCAAAGGTCGGTTAAGTCCAAAATGAAATGTCAATTAATTAGTTCTGGGAAATAAACTGCAAAACCTTCTCAGTTATAAGTAAATTGTTTATTTCATTCTGAACATGGATGGGGTATAGCCAAATTTTCCTTACCTAATTGGGAAAATGCAGAATATGTCTTGCACCTTTTGTTAATTGAAAATCTTTCAGGTACAGCAAAAGCATAGAAACCTACCTTTCCCAAAACAGTATGTAACACAGACTTACCATATTCTATTGCTGTCATTTGGAAATCCATTCTCAAATCTTGCAACATCTGAATCAGTATATGTTCTATGACTGAAGGTAGCTGTCACTGGTAACATTCCTTATAAGAATTTTATTCAACTTACAGGTATAGGAGAGGGTTTGGAAGCTAAAAATAGAGATTTCAGAGACAATAATTACAAAAAAAGAGACAAAAAGAGACTACGATTACCATAGCTTTGACTTGAAAAAAACTTTTTTCTAAAATAAAAATCTCTACCAAAGGCCGGTTAAGTCCAAAATGAAATGTCAATTAATTAGTTCTGGCAAATAAACTGCAAAACCTTTTCAGTTATAAGTAAATTGTTCATTTCATTCTGAACATGGGTGGGGTATGGCCAAATTTTCTTTATTTACCAACATTACATGAGATTTATAGATAAAAATAACACAAATAAACTTCTTAAAGATTTATCAGCCTATTAATAAATCACAATAGTGAAAAGTCTTCATTTTAAAATAATAAGATTATAATTAAATGTAGCCTAATTATTAAAATTACAAAACTGTATTACAAAAAATTAAAATGCAACAAAAATAACTACTGTTCTTTACGCTTTTTGTGAAAAAAGTTGGTAATTACCATGCTTTTTCTTTTTTCAACCACAGTTTGCAGCTGTTGAAGTTCTTTAAATTCTTTGTTCTCCAGGTCTTTCAGTGACCGAAAACCCTCTAATATACCTTGAGCCACTTGGATTTGCGCAAGATCTCCTTTCTCCACACCTTTTTTCAGCTTTTTTGTGGCATCTTCTAACAAAACATCTGCTGATTCTCTAGTGGTTTCAAGGTTCTTCTTCTTATTTTTGAGTGTACATTCCAAGTGTTGAATTTCTTTCTTAAAACTTTCTTCTTCTTTGAGTCTTTGTTCTTCTTTCTTTCATTTTTCTTCTTCTACCTCCATACACTCTTCTTTTCTTTCTGATGCTGTTGTTCCTCCAGATATGCTTGGTAATGTTTATGAGCATTTTGTGCCTACAATACAAGTTTCTTAGTAATTGGTACAAAGGAAGGGTTATTTTTATATTGTCCCATTCCATCTTTTATAATAAGAATTGAATTAAGTGTTCTCGCAGACATCTGTGGACAATCATCAAGAATAAACTTGGAGGATGAAAATCTCTAAATGTCAGCATGTCCATGTGAGGCATAATGCTGATTTCACTAGCTTGGTAACAATGGGATACTTTGGTAATCCATCAGATGTTTTAAGAGAAAAAAAAAGTGATTCCAATACTTTTCGATTTCATTGGCATCTGATTCATCACTTTCCACCTGAAGACATTTCCACTCATGTAGGAGGCAATCTTCACGAATATCCAAAGGGAATGCTTAGGCAACAGTCACAATCTGTCAACAGCTTCTCTTTGTCTTTCTTTCTGATTTGTGTCGACACCCAAGGGCTTTTTTAAGCCTTAATGAAGGTGTGATGGCCTTTTTTATAAGGTGTGTAAAACCAGCAATATAGTGCGATTGGACGTTTTTCTGAAAAATCAGCTTACTATTTTGGTCAAGCAAAGAAACTTCTTTCTTTACTTCTTTAGACATAGTAATAGAAGACAGTTCTACCAAATTTTTCTGATCAAATAAGTTCTTATTTACCCAGTCACATGAGTACCAAGATTTTAAAGCAGATGAATGGCAAATGTGACTGGCTAGCTTCTGTACTACTGACAGAAGTTCTTTAAACAAAATATGAACCAGCAGACGGTCAACCTGAAAAGTTCTAGTGAATGTCTGAAAAAGTTCAGCAGAGAAAAGAGTAAAATGAAGCTCAGCCAACATCCCAGGGTTCTTTAACAATGCAACAACATTTTTAAAAGTTTCTCTGAAGATGGTTATTACTTTTTTAGAAGGTACAAATTTCAAAAACTACTGTAAAACAGCAGGCCACTGCTCGATCAGTCTTTTGGCAGCATCAACAAAAGTTAACCATCTAGAAGTAGTATGTTTAATGAATTTATGTGCAGGCAGTTTGAGTTAATTCTGGATAACTTCAAAATCTTCCCATCTTGATGGCCAGTCACTAAATTAATAATGAATACTTATCACCAAAGAGAAAGCATCTTCTCCAAAATTCAAGAGCCTTGAGAAATGCATTGTGGACAATGTGGATTGGGCAGGTTCCAATGTCCACCAATCTTTTGGACATTATTGTCAAGAGTTCTTCATTGAACAGCCTATGCACATTTTTGTTAACATTGGGACCATCCGAGCCTATCATTAACAGGTTATTCAGTGGTAAATTAGCATGATCAATTGCTGAGGAAATTTCAGAGTAAAGTGTTTCTGCATCGGCTTTACCAAGAAAAACTGTTTTCAAATTATGCGAAACAGCTTCAGTCCTGACCTCTGACCAATAACGAACAGTGATCTGCAATTCCTTTTTGTTCTCAATATCAGTTGCTTCATCAAATGAAATAGTAAACACTGTCAAACCTAAATCTCCTAGCATTTGATCACAAAAATAAATGCCTAGTGCATCATTTACAAGGTATCGCATCTTTTTCTGGACTGAGGGAAAAGTCTGATGGAATTACTCCTGGAAACATGGAATCCAAAACTTGCTTCCAGTCACTGGTAGAATTAGCTGAGAAATTGCTGCAAATGTGTTTGAGAGTAAGAATTATTTCAGCAGTGGTTGCTCTGTCTTTTGAATTTTAATTGGGCATTTTGATTAGTACTGTTGGTAAAAAAGCTACAAGATTGCTCTCCAACATTAACTGCTGCAGCTGACCTGCACAAAGTAATCTGTTTGGGATTCGAAACTTCCAACGAGATTTTCTTATGTTTGAAGCCACCAGCATGCTACAATAATGAGTGAACAACCTTGTTCCTAATATTTATCACAGCAGTACATAATTTACAAAATGCCTCAGACTTTTGTACAAAAGCGAATGAAAGTTCGCGACCGTTACTGTTTTCTTGTTTCAACCAAAAGTCTCGAAACTTGCACTTGCCCATAATGAAATCTCAGATTTTTTCCCTAAAATGTTTAATTAAAACAGAACTATTAAAACATCAAAATACTGCACTAATTCCTCTTGAAGTTTTACAGTATCAGTATTAATACTGTCATAGCTTGCATAAAAATTCTTCCCTCAAAGCACCTGGAACAATAGAAATACATTTCATTATACACATAAAAAATTAAGACCACAGATTTCAAAAGTGCTCACCTCTCAAATTAAAAATAGGAGCACAAATGAAACCAAAACACCCTCAATTAACCTTTATTGGGATCACTATACAATATTACCTAAGGTTAAACAAATTTGAGAAAATAAGACAAAGAATTCAGGAACAAATCCCTTAAAAAGAGATTTTAGGAGACTTGATTACAAAAAAGAGATACTTTAAGAGACAAGTTGGAAAGAAAGAGACTTTTAGCTAAAAAGGAGACTCACTCCTATCCCTGAACTTAAAAAGTATACAGTTCATTGCCAATGTCATATCAGTAATACTTCTCCATGAACCTTCTTTTAGATCTCTTATTTTTTACAGAAAATTCATGATGATTAAATTATAAACAAATATGTAGAAAGCTCTAGAAATAATGTTGAAAGTTCTGAAACAGAAGAAACTGCCATATCCTTAGGTTAAGGATGTACAAATTTAGCCATTTAAATAGGTGCTGAAATAAATTCAAACACCAATTTTCAAAGACAGCCAATTAAAGGATTACAAGCGAGTTACACAAAAGATGCTAACTACAGTGGAAAAATCATTTTGAACAAAATTCGTTTTCTTGTTGCTCAACAACAAAACGGTGAAGATATTTACAACTAAGTAAAAAAAAACTGGTTGTTAAAAGCACATATCCATATGGCAGTCAACATTCTACATATATGCAAACTACATATTGCAAATCAATGTTCTACATATATGCAAACTACATATTGCAAATCAATGTTCTACATATATGCAAACTACATATTGCAAATCAATGTTCTACATATATGCAAACTACATATTGCAAATCAGCATTCTACAATCTACATATATGTAAAGTATATTCAATGGATAAAACATTACAGATACCTACTTAATAGCGTGTTGGCCCTCCTCTGCCTGTTCAACTACGCCAGAGGGTTTCCAGAGGTAATGCCACCATGCCTGTTGCAGCATTGTCCACAACTCTGGTCCAGGATCCATGGATCTGATGTTCTGCTCCACAGCATCCCAGAGAACTGCCACAGGGTTTAAATCTGGGGACTTTGGATTCCACTGAATGGTTACAAACTCAGATAAGTGTTCCTTGAATCATGCCTGGGTGTGGTTGCTCCCTAGTGGGGCAGTGCATTGTCCTGCTGAAACAGACCATCGGCTGCAGGACGCACGAAGGCCATGAAAGCGTAGAGGTGATCTGCCAGCACATGCTGGTAGCACATAGCAGTTAAAGATCTTTTCAGACACACCAAGGGACCTAATAAGTCCCATGAGAAGGCTCCCCAAACTATCACAGAGCCACCACCACCACCACCTTGAACAGAGCAGACCTAGTAGGACGGGGCCATGACCTCATGCTGTCAACGCCACACCTGCACCATCTTATCAGTTCAGTACAGCTGAAAACGGGATTCATGTGATAACATGACATGGCGTCACACCGCAGAGGTCCAGTTTTGATTTTCCCAGTACCAGGCGATGCATAATTTATAATGATGAGCAGTCAACAGAGGCACACGAGTAGGGCATCGGGCCCCTGTAGCCACAGTATGCAGAGTGTGCCATACTGTTTGCTCGCTGGCGCTGCTTGGGCCTCTAAACATTTAGCCTGGAGTCTACGTTGACCCTGGTCATCAATGCAGTGTGGTAGGTCACTGCTTGCTCTCTGGACACTGGTATGTCCATCGATGGTATACCCTTAATACGGTTGCCCCTGGGAACCCTAGGGTTCTTACCACTTGGGTGATAGAATGACCCATTTGTCTTGTGCTGACAATGTGTCCATGATCAAAGTCTCTCAGATCACCACATTTACTCATGTTCATTGATTGCAATAACACTGCCACTGTTGGGAAGCCCTACTGTCTGCCTATTTATTGCATGCATTCAGTTTGGGTTTGTTCCATTCTGTGTGGGGTACCCATGTCAACTGCCCATCACCCCAATCTCTAATGCATGCTCTCTCTCTCTCTCTCTCTCTCTCTCTCTCTCTCTCTCTCTCTCTCTCTCTCTCTACTGAGTGTACATGTATACCACAATAGTTTACCATGAGTACCAATTAATAGATACAAAAATTTCAATCTTTCTTGATTCAGTTTTACATAATAAAAAAATACAGAATGCATCAAAATTTCAACTTTGTAGCAGCTACAGTATATCACAGTAACATTTCACAACTTTTTTTCTTTTTCTACATTTATTTGCAATTTCTGAATGCAGCCATAATACTACATTCACATATTCTTCACAATTTAATTTTTTTCCACAGTTTAGTATGATCTGTAGACAAATTCATATCAAAAAGATAGCTTCTTAAAAATCATTGTTGAAAAGTAGTTATACCACAAAACAAATACTTTTATCAAAAAATTACACTTTCTTGAAGTTATAACAGTAGTTTCAATTGGCTACTTTTGGCAAGTGCTCTTCTTAGTGCAGATCAGTGACGAGTTCGGGCTCAATTTTTAGAGCTCGAGCTCGCCCAAGCCCAAATTTTATAATGCAAGATAGAGCCTGGGGCCCGAACGAGCCCCAAAACTATGACTAGTCTGTTTAGGCATTATTATTATTATTATTTTATTAATTAAAAGAATCTCCTCTTCCAGACTTCTACTCTCTCCTCCCACTGCAATTAACCACTGTCTTTCTCAACTGGGGAGTGGAGGAAGGGACCTCTATCTGTTTCTATATTATAGTTGCATGATTTTTTTACCACTTATTTCTATATTATAATTGCATGATTTTTTTTACCACGTATTTCTATATTATAGTTGCACGATTTTTTTACCAATTAAAAGAATCTCCTCTTCCAGACTTCTACTCTCTCCTCCCACTGCAATTAACCACTGTCTTTCTCAACTGGGGAGTGGAGGAAGGGACCTCTATCTGTTTCAATCTGTTTCTATATTATAGTTGCATGATTTTTTTACCACTTATTTCTTCCTGAAATGTTTGGGGCACCCAGAAAGATCTGGAGGCACTGCAATTTACATATTTTTCTCAATAGAATAAACAGAAATAAGCAAAAGAATCACCTGCTGTGTGGAGGTAGGGGGAAATTTTTTTTTTTTTTTATCAGCGAGCTATCTATTATCTATACTTGAAAAAGCTTTTCCTTCTCCACAGAAATCCAGTAATGCATGGCCTATGACATTTGCTACCCAAGCCTGGAATAAATGGCCCTCCCAAATTCCCACTCCCTGCCCAGTTCCAGAAAAATTTTCTTTATCAACAAGAAAGTGCAATAGTCTTGTATGATAAATCATACAGAATAGCACTAAAAAAAGAAAGAAAATTATCTCTCTCTCTATCTCTCACTCACACACACACACACACACACACACACACACACACACACACACACACACCCTGAGCAGTAGTAAATATCATGCTGCCTGAGCCCAGATTCAACTTCAAGCTCTGGCTATCTCAGCACTGGTGCAAATGATGAAATAGCTTTAACAGTAAAGAGGCTAACTGAAAGCTTAAAACAACCACTGATTTTCAATTAATTATTCTTTGCCAGTTATATGGGTGTAAAGTAGTTTACAACACAAGAACCAACAAATTTTCAATTTATAATATTCTTCTAGTGTAAACAGCAGCTTCATGCATTTTTCAACAAATTAAATATTTTTGCTAGCAGCCAAAAGGTTTTTTTTTTTTTTTTTTTTTTAATTTTTGTTCCACTCTGATTAAAGATTAAACACAACACAGAAATACAAATTAATTTTGAATGAGGCTGATTTTAAGTCATTGACTCATTGCATGTTTTTACAATAATAAATGATGTGTTGGGTGCGAGTATAAATAAGCAAACCTGCTTTCAGATTATCTAAATTACTGACATACTGATACCACAACAAATAATGACAATTACACATACAACTATTTTTTGCAATTTTTCTAGCTCAAAACTTAGCAATTTTGACACAAATTTAGCAACAAGAAAATGTGGCCATTTTAAGACATGTTAGAAGAAATATTCAGGCATAAAATGGACAGAGCGCCTTCTATCAAAGGGATACTGACATGAAAATTTCCAACATGCAGAGAAAAATTTAGTCTTACAAATTATAGGGGCCCAACAATTAAATAATATAGCCTCCTGCTCAGAGTGCAGGAATGGTCGGTTGCATTTTTCGCAGCTAGAGAGCACTGCTCTTGTTGTTCTGCTGCTTGGTTTGGAGGCTTCACTTGTGATGGGTCTGGTTTCTGGAAGCTCCAAGAATTTGGTAAGTTACTTTTTGCTATATGACTGGCTACATTTTAAGACCAAGATCAATGAACAACTGCTGATTCGTATCGCCATCCATTGGTTCATTTAGGAACTCTATCCTACAGCAGAACCTTCTTGAAAGATGTAGTTTAGAAATATTTTAGAAGGCAGTGTCCTGATTTCTCATCAGGAAAATGGATGGCAAGTGCTTTTAACAAAGAATTAACATTAAATGTTTGACAAAATTTGAAAAGAAACTATTAGAAATGTTTTAAATGTTAAAATAATTCTGTGGGGATGAAGTCATGTCCAGAGCATGCACGTTTAAATGGTGCAAATGGTTTCCAGTTGGAAGAGAAACAGGTAAGTTTGATCTTGGATGCTCAACATCATCAAATACAGACGAAGACGTAGAAGAAAAAGTGAGAAACTTATAAAAAATTATTGTTGCCTTACTGTAATAAAGAATCCAGAAGAACTGAATTTTAAATGAAGGAACTGTCTGATTGATTGTGCCACAAAACTTGGGAATAAGAGGAGTGTGCACAAAGATGGTTCCTAAGAACTTCACAGACTACGAGGAAAAAAATAGCTACGAGGAAAAAAAATAAGCACCACCTCTTGCAGCAAGCAAACAAGAATGACAGTAGTCACTGGAGATGAAACATGGGTTTTCCAATATGATTCTGAGACTAAAAGACAGACCATGCAATGCAAATATTCAGATCCACTTTGTACCAAAAAGGCATGCATGTCAAAATCAAAGGTGAAGACCATGTTGATATGCTTTTTTGACTGCAGAGGGATAGTGAACTGAGAGTTCATTTCACCAGAACAGACTGTTAACCAGACCTTTTATCTACAAGTTTTGGAACAAAGAATTTGTAGAGTGAGACCAAATTTGTTTCTTGAGAAGTGGATTCCCCACCACAACAATGTACTTTCATACACAGCACTTTCAGTTAAGGAATTTTTAGACAGAAAACCAATTGTCGTTCTTGAACACCCAGCTTACGCACCTGATCTTGTCCTATATAACTATTTTCTTTTCCCAAGGCTGAAGAAAGTTTTCAAAGGCTCACATTATCATGTGGCAGATGACGTTCAGAAGCACACAACAACAATTTTAAATGGCTTACAGGAAAATGATTTCAAAACCTGTTTTGACAGCTGGAAACAAAGCTGGAACTTACATATCACTGAAGGGAATAATTTCAAGTGATCAACTTAGCTGAAAATAAAATTTCTCACAGAAGTGGTATATCCATTATCATTATTTGTTGGTCCTTGTATATACATGGTGATTAATAAATACATTTTTCAAAGAAAATGTTAAATATTTTTAATGCTTTTAAAAATATTTCATGTTTAAAACATAATGAATAGTTTCCTTTTCCCCCATTTCACAAAGCAAAAGCAAGCTTTTAATCAGGGTAACTCAGAGGCTTTTTTTTTTTTTTTACCTTAACTTGAAAGCAATACAATTAAATTATCTTCACTAACTTTTAAATCTCTCCCATCAGCAGTTGCTCTTAGCTCCCTTAAATCCAAGGCATCAGTTGAATCTTCGCTGCTTCGTCGGGAACTTGCATAAGATGAAGCTCCAGAAATGTATGATGCTGCGCGACCCTGTTTAAGAATAAAACAGTAATAGTTACTATATAAATTCATATCACTCACACAAAATATTTATTTTATTAATATGATCATAATACTGAATCCTTTAACAAAGAATTCAGCTTCATTACTTTAAGGCAAATGAAAAAAAAAAGATTACCATAATATCACTAATATTTTGCTAATAATTCTATTTCCCGTTCAATTCATCATACATTAATATACCTAAGCTTAATCTCAAACTTGCTTGGTAGTTTCTTCAATTTGGCATATTAGTAGCTAATTTTTTTGCTTCTTATTCTGATTTCACAGGGAAAGGGGGCATGTGCTTACCCAGGTGACCTCCCTGCCAGTATGAGTTTTCCCTTTTGTTTACATGTGTGTGAGAGAGAGGGAGAGCCATTATGATTAATTTGGCACATGTTTTCACCAACCAGATGACACTACTGGTTGGCCTCTGCTTTGGCTCTGCATTTGGTTGTAAACAATGAATTCAAAGCGAGCCAATTCAGAGTGTTTTAGAGAATCAGGTAGCTTTAATGATGAAACTATTTCATATCATTATGGTATGGAGGAAGAAACTGACAACTCACTTTTTGAATTTCAGTGATTTTGCTCATTACCAGAAACATTTTTAATCTAATTAAATTTATTTGGCATTTCGTTAATTCTTACTTTTGTTGCATAACTTTGCTTTTCCTAACATTTTTTAAACAAGGCAGTTATCAATGTAATTAACATAGAAGCTCAAAACTGCAATCAAATTTTGTCCCACTTAAAATAACCAAACATTACAAGGTCTGATATTTACACTTCTCCGACTGAGACAGAATGCCTTGTCCCATGGTCAAGAGCCAAGTCCTTAATGCACTGTCACCTACAGAAGAAACTGGTCCTCCATCACAGCCCCTCAGGAGGAAGATATGGGAGTAGGTGTGAATGCTTAAAAGCATTAAGTGGCAAGATGCAGCCAATACAAAAGAGCTCACTGACACATCAGGGGAAAATAACTGGACTTAATGGCATGACAGGATTAGCAATGTAAATATTAAATTTGAAGTGAGATATTCATTTCTGAATAACACAAAGTTAGTGAAAACTCATGAAGGTTGTTTGGTATAGGTGCAAATTAGCACTTGCAACTCGCCAGATGGTGATTAACTGGCAACTTTGGCGATTAAATTTATTTTAATGGTTGCCAGTTTGGCCATTTGTTATTTTTAGGGCCAATTTACAAAAGTATAATAATTCAGAAGGAAAAGTAAAAGGAAGTGAAACTAGTTCTAACTAGGGATGGCAAAAAAACCTCGATGTTGCAGAATCCTTTTAGTGCGACGCGGTCGATTCATCAGCCTGCGCGTGTTGTGGTAGAAGCGGTATGGGCTGAATGATCAGCCCTCCATTTTGACCCGAGTGGTTCCCAAATCAGACAGCAGATATCGGCATGAATGATCATATCATTTATTAATCACATTGTTTTAAAATGAAATCTCCACGAATCATACCGTCAAACAGCAATATTAATGAAAAAATCGTGAGAATATACAATAAGAATCGTATCGTAAGTTCGCATTCACGGCTTCCCACACACTTTCTCCACGTGACTAGAGGAAGGCTAATTTTAGCCAAAACTTTTCTTACTACAGTTGAGACAGGGCTGTTCACAAGGGATTGTGGGTGAATTGTAGAATGTTACACTGTCGGAAATCACTTTTTCGAGCCCTGTTCAAAGTGCAATAACGCGCAACTCGTGGTCTAGTGACAACAGCGTGTTTATTTTTCTTGCAGACTTTGCTGCGCAAAAGAACGAAATGTGTTTTATTACTAATAACTCTTCACATTATTCGTTTCTTTTTCCCAGACAAACCAACACTATCACAAAACTCAGCGAATTACAAATCTACCACATCTTTTTCCAAATTCGTGTGTTAGCTGAGAACGAACTTTATTGACAGCTTGTTCCTCAGTATTTGCAGACTTGCATTTAGAATAACATCATTATATATATCATCATCATCGTCAACCATTATCAATCCACTGCAGGACGAAGGTCTCCTCAAGTTTCCTAAACAACGGTCTGTCTTGTGCCAGTCTCCTCCATGTCACTCCCGCATACTTTCGAATTTCATCCACCCATTTCCCATGTGGTTTTCTTCTGGGTCTTTTCCTGTCCCTTGGAATCCAATCTAAAATTTCGGCTGTCCATCGATGGTCTGTCCTTCTGGCAGTATGTCCAGCCCATTGCCATTTCATCTTAGAATAACATCATTATATATATCATCATCATCGTCAACCATTATCAATCCACTGCAGGACGAAGGTCTCCTCAAGTTTCCTAAACAACGGTCTGTCTTGTGCCAGTCTCCTCCATGTCACTCCCGCATACTTTCGAATTTCATCCACCCATTTCCCATGTGGTTTTCTTCTGGGTCTTTTCCTGTCCCTTGGAATCCAATCTAAAATTTCGGCTGTCCATCGATGGTCTGTCCTTCTGGCAGTATGTCCAGCCCATTGCCATTTCAGGGATTTAACTCTGATCATGATGTCTTCCACTCTCGTCATTTTTTGGATCCACAAGTTCCCCTTCTTAACTCACCTGGTTACACCAAGCATGCACCTCTTCATGCTTCTTTGAGTTGTCTGCAGCCTTTGTATGTCTCTTTTAGTTAAGGTCCAAGTCTCTGCACCATACGTAAGCACTGGAAGGATTCATTGATCAAACACTTTTCTTTTAAGACATAATGGCATATTGCTGTTGAAAATTATGCTGTTTCTTCCAAAAGCTCTCCAGGCAAGTTTTGTACGCCGATTAATTTCTTCATCAATGTGACCCTCACGTGATATCTGCTATCCAAGATAAATGTACTAGTCTGTTATTTCCAGCTTTTCTCCATCAATCGATAAATCTTCATTTCTTGTAAAAGCATTGAACATCACTTTTGTCTTCTGAAAGTTCATTTTTAATCCCACTTCTTTACTCTTGTCAGCAAGTTCCTGGATCATACTCTGCAGCTCTGATGGGGTAGTTGCAAAAATGACTACGTCATCAGCAAAACGAAGGTGGGTTAGTAATCTTTATCCCTTTGTTTTCCCAGTTCAGTGATTGAAAGACATTTTCCAATGTGGCATTAAAGAGCTTCGGAGATATGGTGTCACCTTGTCTCGCTAACTTTCCAATTTTTATGTGTGTTGTATTTTCAAACAACCGAATCTTTGCACTTGCATTTTCATAGATGTTATTAATAATATTAATGTATGCATCTTCAATACCGCAGGATTTCAGAGCCATTGTAACTGCTGATGGTTTCACCGAATCAAAGGCTTTTTCATAATTGATAAAAGCCATGCACAATGGAAGTTCATATTCCCCCGCTCTTTCAACTAGTTCTCTAAGTACGTGGATATGATCAATGTGCTGTAGCCACTCCTGAATCCAGCTTGTTCTCTCGGTTGAGCCATGTCCAGTGTTACTTTCAAGCGGTGTGAAAGAATTTTAGTGAAGATTTTATAAACTACTGATAGGAGGCTGATAGGTCTGTAGTTCCCGAGATCCTCAATGTCACCTTTTTTATGTGGCAGGATCATTGTAGCGTTGTTCCGATCCTCAGGAATCTTCCTTTCATTAAGGCATCGAGTGAAAATTTGGGCGAGTACTGTTTCGATTTCTCCACTTGCTTCTTGTATGATGTCTACAGTAATTTCATCTTCTACTGGAGCTTTCCCCCGCTTCATGTTCTTGATTGCATGTGCAACTTCTGCTGGGAGGACTGGAAGAACTCTGGTACTGGTACCTTTCATGATGTCTGGAGTACATGTACCATCCCTTTCATATAATTTGGAGTAGAAATCTTTCACTCTTGTCAAAATTTCGCCTCTATTTCTTGTAACAGAACCATCTTCTTTTCTCAGTGCCATAATCTGTTTTCTTCCCTTACTGAGATGTCCCTTTGCTATCTTTAGGCTTTGGTTGTTTTCAATTGCTTTCCTCACTAGTTCACAGTTGAATTTCCTTACGTCTTCAGTGATACTTTTTCGTACTGTCTTGCATAGCTCTATATATTCTACTTTGGAAATCACATCTTTTTTAGTTGTCCTCATCTCTCTTCTTTTTTGCATCAACATTTTCGTTTTTCCTGATAATTTATTTACATGCAACTTGTTCTTAGACCCAGCTAATTTTGTTGCTGTTTCCATAAGAGCTTTGGTTACTTTTCTGTTAACTTCAGAGATGTCCACTTCTTCCGATGTTAGGCCTCCTAAAGCAGAGAACCTGTTCTTCAGTTCCAACTTGAAGGTATTATGGTGCTTTTTAAGGTTGGTTATGTCAATAGATTTTGTTTGTCTTATGAGCTTGCCACGTTCAAGTTTAGTGTTGAGGTGCATCTTACATCTCACCAATCTATGGTCACTACCTGTGTTGAACTTGTTTAGCACACTGCAGTCTTCTATGACGAATTTTTTGTTACACATAATAAAATCAATTTCACTTGTCATCCCATTTGGATGTCTCCATGTCCATTTCCTGTGTGGCTTTTTCTTGAAGAAGGAGTTCAAGATGAAAAACCCTTAGGCCTCTGCAAACTCAACGAGAGTATTTCCACGCTGGTTTCTGTTGCCGTGACCGAATTTACCTACTGAAGTTTCATTCTGTTGCCGTTGCCCTATTTTTGCATTGAAATCTCCCATAATTATTTTCAAGTGCTGCTTACCTTTATTATTTAGATGACAAATTTCCTCAAAAATTCTTCAATTTCTTCTTCAGGATGACTTGTGGTGGGTGCATAAGTTTGAATAATCTGAGCCTGGTATCTTTTCGAGAGTTGGATAACAAGCCGTGCAGCTCTGTCAGAGGAACTTTCAACTTCTACAACTTTATCCTTCAGTTTCTTGTTTATTATAAATCCAACACCACTAGTTCTGCCAGTATCTGTCCCACGATAGTAGAAGGGATGTCCACTTTTCAGTTCGATGAGATCTTCTCCTTTTCTCCTTACCTCACTTAGCCCCACGATGTCCCACTTGATCCTTTGTAGTTCCTCTTCCAATTCAAGAAGCCTTGAATCAGAAGATAGGGAGCGTCCATTGTACGTTGCCAAGGTCAGCATCAGATGGCAGCCTAGTCCGGTCCTCCGGGGATTCTTAGCACCCTCTGCCTTCATGTCGCACTGGCCGCTGCCTTGGCCAGGTACATTCCAGCTGCCGGAGACTGAGGGCCAAGATTTAAGTTGTGGAGTCATTTTGGAGGGGTTTGGCCATAACTCACCACGCTGGCCAAGCGGGTTGGTGAGTGTGGGATAGAATTTACTCTAATCCCGATGGTATAGTTATACCGCTATTGGCGGTCGTCAGAGCCCCTTTAGTAGGAACAGGATGCACCACGAGAAGGCGGGGTTGACATTTGTCAAGGAGAGGCTGTATATATATATATAATTTATTTAAATATATTACATTTCAGATAACTGAATTTCTATTATATAACTGAATAATAAGATTTTTCTTAACATTTCTATAAATGTAATAATTATATATATACACTGAAGAGCAATTGAATTAGAGACAGCTGGCATTATGCAAATGTGGCGCTGTGGGCGGCCCTATAAATAGAAACGACATGATGCATGCAGCGATCCGACAATATAAGGAGTGATGCGACGGGAATCAGTAAGAGTTGGACACAGTATGGGTAAGACGAAGGATCTAAGCAAATTGTCGGGGCTCGACGAATGGGTCGCTCCATCTCGGAAGTCGTGCAGGCACTGGGATTTTCACGAGCCACTGTGCCACGGGTGCACCGTGAGTACATTGAATCCGGTAAAACCATCCCTGCAAGGGCCAACTGCAGTGGACAACAGCGTGTGGATGAGCGGGGTTATCATTGGCTAGCTCGCATTGTAACAGCAGAAAGATGGGCCACAATGCAAGAAATCACTCGGCAATTTAACGCTGTTGAACAAAAATGTGTAAGCAGCCACACCGTCCAGAACCATTTCCTCGCTATGGGGTACAAAAGCCATCGTCCCACGAGGGTACCGCTGCTGACCGCACACCACAGGGAGCAAATATTAGCATGGGCGCAGGAACATCGCCACTGGACCCTAGACATATGGGAAAATGTTGCCTGGACTGATGAGTCGAGATTCACGTTGGTACATGCAGTTGGCAGGATACGAGTACGGCACAAACCACATGAAGCAATGGATCCTTCTTGCCAGCAGGGTACTCTTCAAGCTGGTGGGGATGGCATTCTCGTCTGGGGACAGTTTACGTGGACTGAAATGGGACCCCTGGTACGTGTGACATCGTCCCTCACAGGTCAACATTACCGAGATATCCTGGACGACCATTTGCTCACGTTTGTGTGTCTTCAACATCCCACTGGGGACCTCATCCTGCAACAAGACAATGCATTGTGCCATCACTCCCAAATTGTATCCAAATGGTTGGATGAACACTCCACCGACACAACCTCGCTTCCTTGGCCAGCTAAGTCACCTGACCTCAATCCCATCAAGCACATCTGGGATGCCATGGAGAATGATGTTCGAGGCTCTGACCCCTTCCATCAAATCTTCGTGATCTGCGGGAGCTTGTCCAGGGGTCGTGGATCCGTATGGCTTCCCAACGCTTCCGGTGTCTTGTTGAGTCCATGCCGAGATGAATCGACTCCGTCATCAGGGCGAAAGTTGGTGCTACACGTTACTAGACAGGTATCTCTAATTCAATTGCTCTTCAGTGTATATATTACATTTATAGAAATGTTAAGAAAAATCTTATAAAGTTCAGGGGGAAATTTCGGCCCAAAATATTAAAATTTATGGAAAGTACAGTGTTTTTTCTTGAAGCTTGCAATTTCTAAGAAAATAGCTTAGCATTTCTGGCATATACACACACATTACATGTAGCACTAAAAGGGCTTAAACCTTAATGTTTCAGAAGCTGATACATTGAAAAAACCTCGAGGCTTCATTACCAATGTTTGAAACTGGTAAAGAATATTTTCTGCGTAAAGTAAATGAATTTATTTTGTTGCATTCTTGTAAAGAGGAAGAGAATATCATATTTTTATGTCGTGAATTGGCTGCTTTGGTCGATGTTTCGTCGACGAAAGATTTCTTTTTTTCCCCTCGATGCTACAGGAACTGATACATCAAAAACAAAAAAAACAAAAAACAAAAAAAACATTGAGGTTTCCACCAATATATCGATCATTTTAACAGATATTATTGGTTACTTGATTTGAATGGGTGAGTAATCACCGTTATATTGAGCAGCGATTTTACCCACCGATGTACCCATTTACTCATGCAGATGGAAAAGTACGAATTCATCGGCTTATTAGCAAAAGCATCAAGGTTTTCACCGATACATCATAAACTTCTACTATTGATGTTTTGGGAATAGTAAACCCAGAGGGGGGGATACAAAATGGTTTTTATTTTGGCAATGAGTGGCTTCTTTTAGATAAAGCCATCCATGTAAACAACAGCAGTTACATTAATACTCCCATTAATCCCCCTCCATCTTTTTTTTTTTTTCATGCTGGATACTTCTTTTTGGCCACTAAGATTTGTTAACTAACCAGCCAGTTTTTTTTTTTTTTTTGCCACTAACTTTTTTGGACTTACCGGTCGCTGGCCACTTAGCTAAAATTCCAGTTTGCACCTATATTGTTTGGGCATGTGTGCCATATGGGAGATGAAAGTTTACCATTATAGGCAGCACATTCCACTGCAGCTAGATGAGAGATGAAAAGCTGCAAGGAACCAAGAGAAGGTTTGTAGATAATTAGAATTAACCCTACCCCTCTCAATTTTCTATTTTCATAGCTTGTTACTCTTGCTTTATACCTCACCAACCTGAACAACTTTAAGTACATAGATGTGACACAGCACTAAATGAAAAATAAATTAATATCTACTAAATGCTAGAATGTTTGCAGTACTTTCATCAGCACTTGTAAGCCAGAAAAAAGGAAGTTTTTTGTACATTAGAAAGCCTGACATTCCAATTGCTGTATTGTCACTTTTCTTACATAAGATTCCAATGCATTTAATTAAATATGATGGACTGATTCATTGAATTTCTTTCTATTTCTAAATCAATTACCAAAGTATTTAAAATACTAACTTTTTGCTGTCCCTTTCTCCTGATTTCAGCATTCTCTATGGGCTAATTATGTGTGACTAAGCAATGGTGGCACAAGTATTTTGCATTACTTTGAATGCACTTCTCTTTGTCTAATATCATTTGTGTAACTTATTATCTTAACTTTATCAGAATTATCATTTCATTACTTCAGACAAAGATAATGACTAGACTGTACTTTACTAAAACGTGCATACAGAAAAGAAAAAAAAATCCAACTAAACATCTTTTATTTTATTTTAAATATATTACTGTGAAAACTCATTTCCTTAAACCACATGATATCCTCTGTGTCTTACAAATAAATAGATAAATAAATAAATAAATGGCCTGGTATCTCCTTTTTGAACATAAAATAACCTGTCTCATAAATTACTGTTTGATAATTGGATATAAGAAAAACAGGTGGTGATTTAGCTTTGTTTTCTTTTTAACTTCACCTACAGTTGAAAAGAAGCTCTTCAGTTCTTTCTGTGGAGGTAATAACTAAAATCATTTAGAGAGAAAGATAACTCAGTAAGATGCCATTAAACCTGAAGTGTGAACCCACTAAGACAGGTCAGAAGATAACCTGTGCCACCACTTTTTTATCTGCAGCATCCAAAACTATGATATATATACGGGTCATTCATTTTATGTCAATTTAACACAGAACTAAACCTTAACAACTTGGATTTTAATTTAACTCGGTGAGAAGCAGTACTGCTTAAATAACAAAACAAAAATACAAATTTTTGTAATGGCCTCCTCGGGATGCTTATGCTCATAAGGTTTACATATCTAGTACAGTAAATAATAGATCATTTTCACTACGGTACAAAACCTTATTTAAAAGGCATTGGCATTTTTAGCATTATTGAATCTACAGGGCTCATATGTTCATAAGATTTACATGGCTTTATTAATAATGTCAGTCACACACACAGTCACAAAACATGAAACATAGAACCCTATGCCTGGGTGCTTTTACTAATTTTTACTGTGCGATGCTCGAATTCCTAAGGTTTACATTACTAGAAGAGATAATCAGATACTGTACATGTACACATCTTAAAATAAATCATTTAAAAAGGCACAAGGTCCAGCCTTTTTTTTTTTTTAATAATTTTCTTCTCACTGTTTTCATACACTTAAGGTTTGCATAAGTAGTTACAAATCTCAAAGACACTTATTTTCAAGAGCCTAGACAATGAAGGTTGTTTTGGTTGTATGTTTCTTAAAAATATGAAAATAGTATCATCAAACAGAAGGCATTGCTCTTTCCACGTTTATAAGAGAGTCACGGAAAAATTCTCATCGGCCGCCACCAGGAATAGAACCCAAGGTCTTCTAGTTACGAGCCGGACATGCTACCACTGCACCACAGCAGCCTTGAATTCTCCAGACTCGCATACGACTAACTGCTAAACCACATGGCAGGTTGCTTCTTGGAGCCCCGCACAATGCTGGGGATTCGCCAAAGACGGAAAGCAGCAACTGAACAAATAACTAGGAGGCGAATGAATAATTAATACACACAATTGATGTGGACTAGGAACATCAAACAGAAGTCATCGCTCTTTCTATGTTATTAATGAAAAAAGTAAAATCAAAACTGCTACAAAGGCCTATGTCTAGGATTTTATGAATAAGTATTTCATATTTGCAAATGGGATTATGCATTTATCTGTACTAGCTGTGTCAACCATCAAAATATGAAATGGTATGATGCAAATAACTAAAAAGGCCTACTAAGCGTAGGGTAATATAAAAGTGTCCTGGAGATTTAAAAATGTGAAGCATGCAATTATCTTCAATAGTTATGTAAAACTTATGAATTCTGGGCCACTTGGTCCCTATAATTATATGTATTTTGGGGTATTTGCAAAAATGAGACATAATTATCATTAGTAGTTGTGTAAACCTGGTAAATACGAAAACAGTGGGGTAAAAATTTTGAAAAAGGCCTATGCTTCAGTCCTTAGAGTTACACCTGTGTGAAAGCATGACAATGTCTTTGTTTTAGCAATGTACACATGTGAATATACATAGAATAAAATAAAAATATGAGATAAAGGCCATACGGCCCTAGTGCCTAATGAGTTAATGACTTACAAGCTACTAAACATGTGGCATGTTATTATCTTCAGCAGTTATGAAAAGTTTTTCAAATCAATTCTGATCAATTTTATAGATGACAATGATATTTTTTGTGCATGCCTGATTTACCCAAAAATAAAAAATTTCTTGGGGAGAATACAGAATAAAAATGCCACACAAAAAACTGGTCAAGAAAGAGCAATTTTTATATAATCCCCAAAAATGTGTGTAGCCAATTTTCCTAAACACAGTTATACACCTCAAGCACATACCATATTTAGCAAATATATTCTACAAGACATGCTAAAAATGTCAAAAATTAAACTATCTAAAAGAAACTTAGATAGATCATCGATCACTCTGTTATGCCTACGTAATCAAACATGTCATCATCATCACTGTCAACCATTATCAATCCACTGCTGGACGAAAGTCTCTCCAAGCCTCTTCCACAACGGTCTGTCTTATGCCAGTCTCCTCCATGTTACTCCCGCATACTATCGAATTTCATCCACCCATCTCCCATGTGGTCTAGGTCTTTTCCTGTCCCATGGAATCCAATCTAAAATTTCGACTGCCCATCGATGGTCTGTTCTTCTGGCAGTATGCCCAGCCCATTGCCATTTCAGGTATTTTACTCTGATCATGGTGTCTTCCACACTTGTCATTTTTCAGATCCAAGAGTTCCTCTTCTTATCTCTCCTGGTTACACCAAGCATGCACCTCTCCATGCTACTTTGAGTTGTCTGCAGCCTTTGTAAGTCTCTTTTAGTTAAGGTCCACGTCTCTGCACCATACGTAAGCCCTGGAAGGATGCATTGATCAAATACTTTTCTTTTACATGTATTGTTTCATAAATTCAAAACCAAGACTCTGTTAAATCTTTACAGATATTAACAGGAGAGGAAATATAAGTGTTTTACCTCATATTTTCAAATGAAATCTTCATTCATCTACAGGAACCATTTTCAAAGTGTTGGTGGTGATATTGGTGGGTTTGCCAGCCTGTATGGTGCTCGATGTTGCCACTTTTTGGTCAAACAATTTCCATCAATCTCTTCTAGTTTATGGATACACGAGTTAGCTTGATGCTTCATCACCATTAGTAAGTCCCAATCCATTTTGCACCCTGTTTATTGTATGTGCCAATCTAGCTCTGTTTTATTGCATATACTTTTAACTGCAGCTCCATGTTCTTTCAACCTGGTCAATTATCAGCACCCAGTTTCTCTTATCCAAGTAATTTAACTTATCTTTTTGCTCTTTCAAAGTTAATTTTGTGAATTCATTCTGAGAGCAAAATTCTTCTGAAATTTTGGATGGTAAATTTTTACGAGTTTTTATCCATAATAAATAGGATGTCATCCATGTGTCAAGTATATACACTATATTGACAAAAGTCACCGGACACCCCTTCAAAAAAAAAAAAAAAAAAAAAAAAAAGAACGGATCTACTGTGTTGTTAAGATGCGTGGTGCAGCTGTAAATGGTATAAAAACAAGCCTACAGCTGACCGCGATCATATCGCACTGTGATGTTGAGTGAAAATGTCGCGGCGGGAGAGAACTGACTTTGAGAAAGGAAAAATTGTTGGGTGTTATATTAGTGGGTTGCCCATAAGAGAAACTGAGAGGTGTTTAAAAATACACAAGTCAACTGTTTTGGATGTACTGAATAAGTGGAAGGCACATGGCATGCCTGAAGCAGCAAAACGTACCCGCAGACCAAAGAAAATCAGTGATAGAGGGCATCAAAGCCTCCAGAGAGTCTTTACAGCTAATTGATGAAGTACTGCACAAGACCTCAGTGTACAGGTGAGTAAAAATGCTGGAACTTCAGTATGTACACGTAGCATTTGCAGAGAACTTCATTCCATGGGTTACTGTGGTCGTGCGGCTGCTCATAAGCCTTTCATCTCCACTCGGAATGCTACTTGTCATTTAGCATGGTGTAAAGAACATTTATCGTGGACCGTAGATCAATGGAAACGGGTCCTATGGACTGATGAATCCAGATACACGATCCATCAGTCCGATGGCCATGTGTAGGTATGGCGGCAGCCTGGGGAACGCTACTTACCACACAGTGTACTGTTCCAACGGTCAAGTTTGGAGCTGGCAGTGTACTCGTGTGGGGGTGTTTTTCGTGGTATGGTCCAGGCCCATTAGTTATTGTGGACAAACCTGTTAACCAGCACGTCTACCTCGATATTCTGGACAATTATGCCCTACCAACTCTGTGGCAATACTAGGGAACCGAGCCTTGTTGGTACCAGCAGGATAATGCACCGAGCCATAAAGCAAGGGCTGTTATGGTGTGGTTTGACGATAATTCTGTATCATGTATGGACTGGCCAGCACAGAGACCTGTTCTTAATCTCATAGAGCACCTATGGGATGAATTAGAGCACTGCATAAGAAGTTTGGAACCAAGGCTTACTACTAAGCAACAGTTAGCGGCAGCATTATGTACCGAAAGGAAGCGCATACCTATCGCTGTGTTCCAAAACCTTGTCGAAAGCATGTCTCGGAGGGTCGGTGCATGCTTTAAGGCCAAAGGTGGACTGACACCATACTAATGTATGTCAATAAATGCTATGTTGTGTTTCTCTTCTAGGTGTCCGGTGACTTTTGTCAATATAGTGTATCTCTTTCCTTTTAATATATATAAAGATTCAATTTGTTTCAATAATTGTTCAGAGAAAGCCATGATGTTAATTACAAGAACTAAGATCGTTTTATTGAATTTAGAACATTAGGCACACTACTGAAAGCATATTTTCAGAAAACAAATCAATTAAGGTTTCCATTGCATTCTGAATTTATCAGTAAGGAAGCATAAGTTTTGCCTCCAATAAATACATTTTTCTGATCAATGCAATATTTCTGTAGGTCTGAGACTCTAAACAAAACTTGCAGTTTTAAATAATCAGAAGAGTTTTAGGAAATGACAACTACACATACAAGTCAAATGTGTAATTCATGATAGGGGTTTGAGCCACATACTGACAGATTCACTTTTGTTTTCCTATCTATTCATTTATACAAACATGCCTGCTATATTCATAAATTCTCTTGTATATCCACAAAATGTAGCATAAATGGATTGAACCTGGAGTTGGTACCTGCTCAGAAGCTATGACTTCTAAGAATAAAAGTTTATAAAAAAGCCTGACTACACTTTGCATTTTTGAATTAGTTTTTACACAGAAAAAAAAAGAAAGTTATACCATGCCTTTCTGCCTTTTATGAAACATTCTGTTGCACAGAAGAGTGTCAGATGCATACAACCTACTATATAACTCAGTCAATTAATGGACAAGTATTTTAAAACTGTATTTTTCTCTTCTCATTTCAAAACACTAGCTCACTTATAGAATCTCTAAGCCAACAGGTCACTGTTTCTGCTTTGATTCAGAGCCAAAAACAGCTTTGTTCGTTTGGGGTTTAATGACCAGCATGAGCAACTTGTTGGGCTATATACAAAATATATATAAGCAGTTGCCCATCCGTAACTTAAAGCACTGGCTCCAGGGAAGGGAGAGAGCCAGTGCCATAACACAAAAACACCATCCATGCCTTACAGGGATTCGAATCCAGACCCTTCTTGGACAAATGGTTATAAGCCAGTGCTTAGATCACTGTGCCGCCAGGGCAGCAAAAACAGCTTTTACTACTAAACTATGTTTTGAATCATAAAAAATTGTGAAAAGATTTACCTGCTTTAAGCTAAATTAAATTCAAGAAGATGAAATAAAAAGTTGGAGAAAAGCTTTAGAGAAAACTCTGATCCATTTGAAGCATATTTGTATCATATTACATATTTACCTACTGATTCTTCCACAGTTGTAGTTATTGCTTTTTCTTCACACACGTTTTATACCCTCAGAGCCAGATAGTCACATTTGTATCAAGTATTTTTTTCCATTGCAATTTGCTTTATTTAGAGCAGAGCACACAATGGGCTGAGCTACCAACAGCACGCACGCACACGCACACACACACACACACACACACACATTTTATTATAAACTTCAAATGTTTCTTTTAGGTTTTCAAGTACTCCAAATAGTAAAGGAAAGTACTTAAAAATTTTATATAGAACAATTAATAAGCCAAATGCAATAGGATCCTGGCAAACTGACTTTTGTGATAAAGAATGAAATTTCTTTTGAAACAGGAAGCAAAAGAAAGAGATGTACTCACATTGTCTCTTGCTGGCCTGTTGTTACGTGACACATCGGTAAGTAATTCATAATGTCTGTCACTTTGTTCATCAGCCTAAACAAAAAAAGTGACAAATAAAGTATATCCAAATACCATTTTATATTTCATATTCTATAACAATGCTTATTTTAAACTGACACCAGCAATGTATATAGTTTTTAAATAATTTCTGAAAGAGAAATGCTTTTTAACAATTTTTCACAAAAAGAACTCTGCAATAAAGATGGAGTGACGTTTTTAGGCATCACTATACACCTGCTATATAGAAGAAAAAAGGACCTCTTTTCTTCATGTAAAAATGAAACAAAGGAATATATAATGGCCCTTTTAATTTCAATCCACACTTTTACTATGTAAGCAATGAAACACAGCTGAAAGAGAAAAAAATTTGATCTTTACCTAATAAATTAAAATTATGAATTAAAAAGTATCCTACTTACAACATGATAAAAATATGCAGTGAGAAAATTGCTCAAGCACACCTCTGTGCACTGCATAAATGCAGCACACTAACTGCAAACTACAAGTAGCGAAACATAGTTGACTTTTAAACACACCTATTAATGTGGATATTTTAAACTTTTTTTTTCTCATCATGATAACCCTTGGTTTCGCTGATGAGGATATGCTTTTCCAAAAGGAATTTATTCTCTTGCTATCCACAAATGTGTACAGAAAACCATAAACAAAATGGTCAAGACAGTGGAAAACTCACTCTGGAGAAATTTTATATCAGATTTCATTTTATATCCGACTCAACAATTACATTACACGATAACATTTAAATGTTACGAAGTTATTTCAAGCATTAGTACAGGAACAATATATTATTCTCCACTTCATCCAACTTCAATAATAATGTTAACATCAGTTCTCAGCCAATGTTTACTACATAACTGACTGTCCTATGAAGAACAAACTACTCCTTTCTTTAAAATACAACTCTTCCCTGCCAAAAAGACACTTACCATAAAGTGATTGTAATACCAGATGAGAATAACAATGCCAGCATTTCAATACTTATTCTACAGAATACCTGTATCAATGCTTGCATTGATACCCGATTTATTTCAGTGTTCATGAAGCAAAAATTTACAGAAAAAAGTCATTTGTCAAGTATTAATCACAAATATTAAATAATGTTTATATGTTAAAAATTGAATTAGCATTTGAATGTTGTTATCTTCTTAATTATGTATAATTTTGTGTTGCACACTCGCTTTGGTCTTGACTTGGACGTTATTCAAAAATTGGCTTTCAAGTAAGGTCGAACTCATATGTAACAAAGTTAAAGGGAGAGTTAAAAAATATTCGATATGTGAGAACTTCGTTACAGCCCAATCCATCAGAAAGGACTATTTTTGGCATTTTACATTATGTCAGGTTAAAACTAGTCACCCATAAACTGTTTATCAGTTAATCAAAGGTAAACAATACTTGCAAATTAAAAACTATAACTAGCAATAGATATGAATGAGATATGCAATAAGTAAAACATTTAATTAATGCAAAAATTCGAAATTTCACTTTTTACATTTATTTTGCTTTTGCACATTACTTAAGAAATATGGGTCAATTTTTGCTTATTTTCTGCTTATATGATAACAGCTGTTAAATTATTTCTCAGCTTCCTCTAACATAATGGTTGAGATGTTTCTAGATGCAAAGTACAGTAGTGGCCAAAATTGTGGAAACCTTTTGGAAAAAGTGTATTTTTGAGGTTTGATGGCTCATTACAACACTTTTTTGGAGTAATACCATAAAAATATAGTATATCAATGGAAAGATAATTTCATCAAGAATGTAATGCAACAAAGTTTGTTTAATTATCTGTATTTTATGAAAAGTTATAGCCAAATAACCAGAAAAAGGGAGCACAACTTGCTTAGGTTGATATGAAGTAGCTTTCCTTCAGTTGAATGTAGCCAATAAGCATGAGTGTTTAGAGAGCCAATCAGGTCACAGTAGAATTCAGCTATTGATGGCATGTATTGGAGCTGAGAGGAGGACATTTGTTAATGTGTTATGTGATTACTATCAAGTAGGTTTTTGTGTGTGTGTGTGTGTGTGTGTGTGTGTGTGTGTGTGTGTGTGTGTGTTATTTCATTCGGTGAGCTTGTAAAACATAATAAAAATAAAGAAATGGCACAAAGAGTTGACTGGTCACCCAGAAAGTGATGTAAAATAGTACCATTAAGTGAACAAGGCTTCAGTTATGAAGAAATTAGAAGAAAAATTGGTGGAAACTTAACCAAAGGTGGCATTTCTAAATTTGTTAAGAGGTATAAGGAGACTCAGTCACTACAAAACCAGACTGGTAAAGGCAGGAAAAGGTACACAATAGCAAGTGATGATAGAAGAATTAAGAGACTGTGTCTAGGTGACAGAAGAAAATCATCTGGGTGTATACAAGATGAAATGGCACAATGCAATGTGAAGTTGAGTGCAAGGACTGCTCTGCGCAGACTGCAGGAATTTGGTCTAAAAGCTAGAATTCCACAAAAAAGCCATATTTATCTCTCAAACAAAGGTTGAAAAGATTAAACTGGGCTAAAACCCATGTTAACTGGACAGCGGAACAATGGGATTGTGTTATTTGGAGTGATGAGACCAAAATCGCCCTGTATGGTATTGATGGCATAAAATACGTAAGGAGAAGAATCGGAGAACATTTGCATCCTGATTGCATTACATGTACCGTGAAACACCCAGTTAGTGTTATGATCTGAGATTGTATGACATCAAAAGGTGTGGGCAGAATTTGCATGATTAATGGGAATATAAATGGCCAAAAAATACATTAATGAAATACTTGAGCCCAAACTGAAGACTTCTGCACACGATCTTTTCCAAGATAATGAAGCATTTATATTTTAACAGGATTCAGCTCCATGTCATGTTGCTGCTGTGTGCAAAAAGTGGTTTCAAGATAATCATATTCCACTGCTGGAAAGGCCTGGGAATAGCCCAGACCTTAACCCCATCGAAAATCTATGGAGCAGACTAAAGAAACTTGTTAGTCAGAAGCAACCCAACAATAAAACCCAATTAACAGAAGCAATAATTCAATCTAGGTTTCACATTATAACAGCTGTGGAACTAAAAGACTTGGTTCACTCCATGGTTAGGCGTTTTAAGGCCGTAATTAACACTAAAGGTTAGAGATGAGCGTTATTTCACTACCTGTGATTTGATCATGGTTATCGAAAAGTCACAGGTAGTGCCTGCTACTGAAAACCGTGAGTAACAGTGATCGTCCAATAAACGTTCCTCGTTCTTCGTGATTTTTCACAGCTCCGTCTTGACTGTTACCGAGTGAATTCTGCTCCTGTAGCTGTTACTCGTTATTTGCTGTAGCGATTTGGCAGCTGCCTGCTATTTGTAATTTTTTTTCACAGCGTTGTTTGTGAGTTCATCGTTCTCGCAGTGAGTGAGGTTCAATTTTTTTGAATTTGGAGAAAATAGTGAACTTTGAACGTTAGTTAGTAAATCTTTAGTAGCTTCATCCATTTCAAGGCTGAAAAACATGTGCCTCATTTCTTTCAAAGTTGTAACATACCATGTTAGGTATAAAAGAACAGTATTTTTGATAATCTGAATTCAAAATTTTAACTAACCACAAAAAACGTATAAAAGAATTATGCATAATTCAACTGAAAAAGCCGTAAAAACTACAGCAAAATATCAGAATTAGCACAGAATTACGTTGAAAGTTTAAAACACGTTTAGGACATTTGGGCACCCGGAATTTGGGCACAAATCTTCAGGGGCCGTACAAAGATTGCAGTTTCTTGGGGCTGTGAGGGGAATTGAATAGAGAAAACGTTCCCAGTAAGACAAACGATAATTACAATTGAATTTTAAAAAAATAATTACAAAGCACAAATTTTGAAGATGACAATCCGTTTTTTGGTGTAAATATGATAAGGATAATATCCGAAAACTTGAAAATTTCGTCGTCCTGGATCGGGATTGCATAGCACATAATCATGAATATGGATTACATCATATTCATGATTACATAACACATTTCTTAGGTTTCAACAAAACAAAGCAATTACACCAGAACTCATACTATGTTCGGAAAAGGACTACAAGGAGGGATTTTTTTATAATGCTGCACTTTTACTTAGATACTAAATATTTACATAACATTTCAAGTTATTAATATTTCTCTCTTACTTAATTAGGCTCTAAATTACTATGCCTCATTCGTAGGACCTTTTGACAGTCTTTTTTTCTACTGATGTCATATTCATAACGTTTACGTATCAACTCAAGGTAATAATATTGCGCTTTTACTTAAGCACTAAATATTATTTCACAGGGCCTAGGCCTTTTTAACACTTTTTGTTCTATCGATGTCACATTCATAACAATTACGTATCAACTCAAGTTAACAATATCCAGTCTTTAATTTTTCACTAAAAAATTTCTCACAAGGCCTAGGCCATTTTAATAGTTTTTATTCAAGTAATGTCATATTCATAACTATTACTTATCAAATGAAGTTAATAATATTCCGCTTTTACTTAGGCACGAAATATTCATTACCCTAGGCCTTCTAAATAGTTTTTACTCAACCAATGTCATATTCGCAACGTTTATGATTCAAATAAAGTTAGTAGCACTGCGCTTTTACTTTGGCACTAAATGTTATTTCACAGGCCCGAGACCTAGACCTTTTTAACAGCTTTTGTTCTACCGACGTCACATTCATAACAATTACGTATCAATTCAAGTTGGGTGTAGGAGAACTGGCCACAAAAAAATTTAGGGGCCGTATAAAAATTACGTTTTTGACAGCTTAAAAATATTTGACCGTATAAAAATTTTTGACCGTATAAAAATTACGTTTTTGACCACGACCCCGCAAAGGTTGGTAATCTGAGTCATATAAAGTTTCCGTAATTTCGTCTTTTCTTAATTGCGATAATTAATGTAATTCTTTATAACAACTGTTTATGATCTACATCTCAACAAAAGATTTCAGGGTTTTCAAACTCTACAAGTCTGCAAATTATCTGAGCGCATGTGCTGACTCAGCAAAGCCGTGGGGGACGGGATACAAGTCTAAAATATAAAGCATTTCTGGTCCGATCGGGAGATTTTCAGCATTTACAAGCTACATGTACAACTCGGCACATTATCTGAGGGCATGTGCCTACTCAGCAAAACTGTCGGGGGGGGGGGGGGGTACCAATAGTCTAAAACATGAAAAAATTCTCGTCTGATCGGGAGATTTTTGGCATTTACACGCTACAACTCGACACATTATCTGAGGGCATGTGCCTACTCAGCAAACCGTTCGGGGGAATACCAAAAGTGTGAAATATTCCTCGTCCGATTGGGAGATTTTCAGCATTTACCAGCTACAACTCAACAAACTATCTGAGGTGTGCCTACTCAGGAAACCGGTCCGGAATTTGCCGAGTTCTAGCTTGTAAATGCCAAAAATCTTCCGATCAGACCAGAAATTCTTCACACTTTTGGCGATTTTTTTCGAGAATTTTAGGGGTTTTTCTTTAATTTTGCGAATATCAAATATATCCGCGAATTTCAGATTTTTTACCTATTTTTGCCTAATTTCTATTACGATTTTTTTATTACTGTATTTTTCATAATTAAATAATTTTAATACTGCCTTCGTTAGAATTTACGCAAAAAATGTACCGCAAAGTAATCCTACTGGAAAGTCCAAACCAGAGTTTCAAACCCTTGTCCTACCTCTCAAGATTGCTTCGTTACGAAGATACTCTTTTCCAACAAGCTTGACGGGTAATTCAAGGTCACATGCACTCTGCAGAAGAGAGCACAGGTGGTCTTTCGTGATCACCCCCCCACACACACACACACACACTTTTGAATTACCTTGGTGATTTGTCGGACTAGTAAACCATAAACCAGATGTCGTCATTCGTGTTTTGCAGACGCTTAGCATTGAAATTTTGTTCTTTCGTGCGAGTAGTTTCTTTCAAGTTTCTAGATATTGTTTTTTAATTTTGAGAATGAGCCACATGAGTAAAATGAGTGCAATTGAAAAATGCAAGCAGTACAGCAAGGGAACGTTTTTTGTGAACAAAAATCTATTGTTCTGTTCGTGTTGCAACATATCAGTGGACAGAGTTGTATAAAAATAAAATGTATCTGCATACACAACCATTGAAACAGAAAACTTGCTGCAAACCCACGAAGCACGAATCACCATAACAATAGAATAAGATAATTTAAATAAAAATTAATAAAACAATAAATAATTATTAGAACATTAGATTCCAATGAGGACAAAATAAGAACATAACAATTGAATGTGCAGTAATGTCTGTGAAATGGTCTTTTATGGCAAAATATTAAAATACTAGACTATGAAACTCATAAAAAAGGCTGATTAAAAAAAGTGTTTATATCCAGAAAAACAGTTCCATCAATGAATCTTCAAAAATTATAAATAGCATTTTCAACAAGTTAATTCAAAAATTCCAGACTTACAAAATACATAAGGAAATTATTTTAATAGCTGGAAACTCTGCTAGAGGAACCTGGCAATAAAATTTAAACTCTTTCTGTGTTAACGAAACTGTTGATAGAGTTCCTATACATTGAGAACAGGCCTTGATAAGATCTGGAGGCCAGAAATGTCAGTAAAAACAAAAGAACTCAGAAGATGTGAAAAATAATTGAAAGTTCTTAAGTTAAAACAGAATTAAGTATTTAAGATGAGCAAAGCCTTGAGTAAGTGTTTTAATTGCTGTTCATAACATTTTTATTTTTTAATTCTAAAAGCAAAAGCTATCTGTAAAACTTGCTAATAATTTTGAAACTATCCGCGAACAGTGTACGCGTGTATGTCTTCATTCTGCTACTCTGCCAGTGGATTTTTTTTTTTTTTTTTGATTGGAGGTTTAACGACCACCGTGAGCAACTCAATGGGCTATAAGCAGTCGCTCGTCCCTAATTTAGGGTCACTGGTTCCAGGGAAGGGAGAGAGCCAGTGCCGTAAGACAAACACAACATCCATGCCTCACCGGGATTCGAACCCGGACCCCGTTCGTACGAATGAGCAGAGGCCATCGCTTAGACCACTGGGCCACCGGGGCGGCGTGGATTTTTCAAGAAAGGACAGTTGTGAAAGGCATTTAGCAAGCAAGCTGCATACCACATGGCATGTCTAAAGTCAACCAAAAATAATGCAGAAATGTGTTGATGAATGAATTAATTGAGAAAAGAACTGCACAAAAACAGCATCACTCAATGGAACTTTCAAAATTAACTGGTGTCTTTTGTGCAGCTAACATCTCACTTTCCAAACTGGATAACCCTACATTAAGAAATTACTTGGAAAATTAGTTGAAAGGTATTGGTGTTATTTCAAATGCAAATTGGATGCAGAAATGTTATTTGCCGAAAATGTACAATATTCACAAACAAGTGAAAGATTTTTTTAAATCAGTATCCGGTGTAAGTGTCGTAGCAGATGAAACAACTGATTCAGAAGATAGATACATTTTGAATATTTTTGCTGTTCCATCAGCTGAACTGAATGTTGAAAGCTACAATGATGAAACCTCTTTGAATGCAATCTTCCTTGAGTGCATCACTTTGGAATCCATAAATTTTAAAGCAGTCAGCTAGGCAATACTGCAGTGCGTTAATAAGTATGAAATACCTTTTGCTAATACAAGGTTTGTCCGGAAAGTAACGAGACCACTTTTCCTGGGCCAATCCGGAGGGCGGAGTCTCTGAGCGTGACGGGGTATGTTAGGTAAACGATCAATGTCTCGTCAGTTGGCTCTGAGCTTTTACAGAGTTAGGATCGCTTGCGAAGTGGACAACTGTGTGAGCATCGCATAACGGTCAAAATGCAGAAGAGTGTCGAACAGCGATACGCAGTAAAGTTTTGTCTTAAACTTAAAAAATCCGCAACCGAGACGCTTGCTATGACACAGAAAGCCTACGGGAAGGATGCTTTATCGAATGCACAAGTGTTTGAGTGGCACAAAACGTTCACAGAGGGAAGAGAAAGCGTCGAGAATAAGCTACCCTCAGGGCGCCCTTCAATGTCTACACTTCGGACAATATGGAAAAGGTGAAAGCGGTTTTGGACTCTGACCGAAGTCCGAGTGTTAGATTGGTAGCAGAGCACGTGGGACTCGCGAAATCCATTGTGCATGAAATCATCACGCAAGAATTGCAGATGCGGAAAGTTTGCACCAATTTGGTTCCTAAGGTTTTGACCGAAGAACAGAGGAACAACCGTGTGTCGATTTCTCGTGAGCTTGTGGACCGTGTAAGGAGTGAACCATGTTTTTTGGAGAATGTGATAACAGGTGATGAAACTTTGAGTACGATCCGGAGACGAAAAGACAGAGCTCAGAGTGGCACACTCCCGAGTCTCCTCGACCAAAAGAAGGCTCGAATGTGCAAATTGAAGATGAAATCAATGCTCATTGTCTTCCTTGACTGTCAAGATATTGTCCATAAGGAGTTCGTACCACCCGGACAAATGCTCAGCGCTGCATTTTACGTGGAAGTGTTTCAACAGCTGAAGAACAGAGTCGTGCGCGTCCGCCAGGAGATCACCACCACTTGAGTTCTTCACCACGATAATGCACTGAGCCATGTGTCGCTGAGAGTGAGAGGGTTTCTGGCGAAACACAACGTGGCAACGCTGCCCTGGCTTACTTCTTTTTGTTTTCCCTGCTCAAATCCAGCCTGAAAGGACACCATTTTGGGACTGTTACAAACGTGCAAACTGCAGCGACGAGTGCTTTGAAAGCGATCCCTGTTCCCGACTTCTAGGAAAGCTACACTGCGTGGCAGAATCGCTGGCAGCAGTGTATTGATGTTCAAGAATGTTATTTTGATGAATTTTAATGTTATGTAAGTATAACTTTAATTAAGCGTCTGTTATTGAATGAGTCTCATTACTTTCCGGACAAACCTTGCATAACCACTTTTGTGACTGACAATGCATCTTACATGTCGGAAGCGTAGGGAAAGAGCCTGAAAGCCATATATTTTTTATGGTGTTCACGTCACCTTCAATGCGCATCTTTTAAATCTTTTGGGCAAAATTTGGCAGAATGAATATGAATATGTTAACTCTTTAGTAGTTCCTGTTAAACATGCCTTCACAGCTTGTCCCTCCCGTAAAGGATGTTTTAGACTATTTTTGCAAGGGCAAAATACCTTGCTTACCACCAGTACCTGTGCAGACTAAGTGGAAAAGTAGGTTTGAGGCCGTGCTTTTTCACTGCAAACATTTAGACTACACAGAGTTTTTTGAAAAAAAAACAACAGTAGTAGTTATATTGTAGATAAAAATCATTGGGTATTGTCAAGATAGGGATTTAAAAGAAAATTTGAAGCAGGTTGAGGTTCAATTCATGCGCCGTATATTTCCGATGAGCTCACTTTATTTGAAAAACAGCGAATTTCCGGGCACAAAATACATAATTGAAATGTCGGACATCACCAACAGTCTTCTTAGCAAGAGTCAAGACTGCCATCACGTCACTGCAAAAAGTGCTCTATCCACTCATTATGAAAAAATTGAGCATTATGTTTTTGAAGATAAAAAGCATCAATTTTGTCAGCCAGATACAAATTTCTTCAAAGCAGGTAGGGTGTTTGATCCCGATGAATTTAAGTCCTTCAACCTTTTAGACGATGAAGATTTGTTTGTTTTCAGCCACATTCCTATGTTCAAAGATGAGGACCAACTATAATGTGAATTTCCTTCATATAAAGCGAGTGTAAAATAATTTTGTGTCAACAAAGGTTTGCTAGACTTCTGGAATACGAAAAAAGGTCATTTTCCTAAGCTACATAAGGTCCCCATCCGTTCTGTCAGTACCCACAAACAATGTCAATGCTAAATGATCCTTTTCTAAATTTAAAAATGTTTTACAGGACAACAGACACAGCATTACAGAAGAAAATCTGTGTATGCACAATATAATGTATCAAAATGCCGTCCACTTAAATGGAAATCTTGATCTCTTGTAGCAGCATTGATAACATTGCCAGAATTTGAATGGTTTATAAATGTAAATATCAATTTTAAAACCTTATAAAGTTATAATGCTTATTTAGTTATGTACTAGTCATTTGTATTACTGCTTTGTAACTTGGTAGACTTTTGGGGGGTAGGGGGTCTTAGTGTATATCATCGGCTGCAAACTTTTCGTGAAATTTTATAATTTACCACTCGACCGCCCTGCGAATTTTGCCTTTTTTCCCCGCGACAAATTACTGCCCTAGCCATTGCCTTCAAAATGTTGATCCTGTATTTACTTCTACTTCTTGATGAATGTTCAGCAATGCAAGTCCAGAAAGTCAAGAATTATAGACATTGTGTTTCGAAGATACATTTTTAGGCGCCTGAGAGTAGAAAATGTGCTTTCCGGAGTGGCTGGTGAGACAGGAAGCATTGATAGAATTTTTAGTAATTTCATATTGGGGTATAAAAAAAACAACAAAAAAACAGCAGCTTCACAACTTTAATTGTTAATAAAGGCATTTTCCAGGAGTGTGAGCAACAGTGAGTGAACCAATGTGCCAATGAAACGAAGTCGAAACAATCTGCAACTTCGTTGGAATTTTTTTTTTTATTTGAGTCGCTTCTTTATCAGTTTTTCAGATTGATCTTGATATTTTTAATGAACAAGAATTAAAATTCGGCTTTCAAAGGGTAAAAGAAATCATGTGATTCGGTGGTCAAGAGAAAAACTTGCCTTGATATCCAATGAGGGTGGGGGCTTATGCCCCTGCCTTTCCTACGCCAATGTCACCCAGACACCTTCACCAGAGACTTCATCATGGGGTTACATATGACTAGTTGGTCCTTGTATTGCATAATGGCTGAAATGCACTGAGATGCAACACCTGTCGGGCGAACGTGGCAACAGTGATTGGAGGAAGGCAACATGCATTAGGGATGAGGATGGGCCTGGGCTATGACAAAAAAACCTGGAAATGGATCATGGGCCTGGGCGGGCTCTTAGATCAAATCTTTTACTAAAACCCAAGCCTGTATGGGTCTGGGCTCAAGTTAATTTTCTCTTTTATTTTTTTAATAAATTTTATTTAACACTGCTAACCGAATTAACTAACGCAATGGGAAATGCACAACTGAATGGTTAGGCTATAGTCAATTTTGCCTAAAATTTTTAATTATTGTGTGTTCTCCCCCTCTCTCTCCCTTTCAATAATAATTTTAACAATAATTCTTTCTCATTTTTGGGGGAGGGGGTCCACATTAACAGGAAGTCTACCATTCTTATCTCATGATGAAAATATAAATACAAGTAAAACAATATGCTTCATTTTCTTTCTTATTTATATAATGAAAATTTGTACCAATGTTCAAACCCTGGGGCAGGCCCAGGTTAGTCATAAATAATGATTAACAGGCTCGGGCTAGACCTGGGCCTTAAAAAAAGGAGCCCGTGCCATCTCTAATGAGCATCACTGTAGTGCAACTGGTGCCCACAGGCAGATGTATGAATGTCTCGATTACCACATTCAGCAAAGTGTACAGACAACTATGGACATCCCTGCAACAATATGGACTATGAATCCCAGATTGGCTGAGGTAGGTTTATGGTTTTGCCAGCCATTTTAATGACTACCACTCACCACAGCACATCATCATGCAAGTTTGCAGTGGTGGTGTAACTGGCATGGATGAGCGGGATGAATGGAACCATTTCACATTTAGCAACAAGTCTCCTGTCTCAATGTTGAGGATTGTTGATTGAGAGTCTGGAGACAATGTGGCCCCACAGGGTGGATCTTATCGCCATCCATGAGTGCCATAAGGCTTCTCAAGCCTGGTGTCATGCTTTGGGGTGCTATCAGTTTCAATAGCCATTTACCAGTTGCCCACATAGTGGGTGTAGTGACAGCATGACAATGTGTCAATGAGGTGCTCCTGACACTTTTGTTGCTGTATCTCCAGGGTATCCCTGTCGCTGTTTCAACAAGATACTGCCCACCCATAAACACTGCCAACAGTAGTGGTAGGGGAAACAGCTGCCCCTGTACTCATTTCTGCATTTTGCCCCCTCACTTTTCTTCCTTTTTATGTGTGTCCATAATAAGAAATTGACTAAATATTTGGATTTTTTTTTATTTCCTGCCATTTAAATTTCTTTCTGATAAAACTAAATGTTATTTTATATTTTGACTACTAATCATTTAGAACTATGAATTTTTTAATGACATTCCTGAAACTTCCCTTGCTTGTTCAATGAGATAAAAAAAAAAACTTTGATGAAGTACCACCCTTATAGTCATAAGTAAGATTTTAAAAATGTCTCGTGAAGCATCAGACTGATTAAAAAATAGCTTTTCTGAAAGGTACTGTTTTTATAAAAAAAGCAGGAACCTTTTCCGTTTCGTTTAAGTATATAAATTTTCTAAAATAAATAAAAGAAAATGGAAGGTGGATCAGGAGAAAGCACTGAGATGTATCTTTGTACATATGTTGTTTGATGAATACTGTAAGGGCTATGGTTCCTGTGGAATTCATACTAATGTGGAGGTGTCTAAATAAATAGAGTTCAATGTTCATAATATGAGTTAACTGTTTATATTGAAAAACTATATTATAAATATAAAACTAGTTTCATATTTATTTATATTTTATTAATACAGTAATTTCATCTGTAGCATGTTCTAATGACGCCATCAAGTCTTATTTTACAACACAATAAGTTTCATGATTTGATCAAAAAATACATATCCCAATTTCTTGCCCCCCCCCCCCTGTCAAAAAATAGTTCTGGAGACCCCGGTTGCAAATATCAGCAGACTATTTTTATGCTGCCCTGGTCAGCCAGATCTCCAGACTTTTCCCCAAATAGAGAATGTTTGGGATTCACTGGCAGACAACTTAATGCTTCTGCACAACCCCCTTTGAATGTTGATGAATTGCGGACACAGGCCGATGATACTTAGTCAGCGATACCTCAGCATACTATTCTGGGGCTTTCCTACTTGATGCCACGGCATACCATGTTGCCAAATGTATTGCACAGCATGGCGGTTATGCAACGCACTGACTCAGGCCACATTATACTGTCTGCTAGCCCATCTCGTTCATGAAATCCCTCAGAAATTAAATCACTTTCACACCTGCTTGTCTACATGTGTGGTAAGTTTTGTCTCATTTCATGCATTCCTTCAGTGTGGCATTTTCTTTGTCAAGCAGTGCTTCTTATCAACTGATAATGCAGCTGAACTTCCATATATGAAGTTTCTCCAAAAAAATGTTGTTTGTGATATGCAGTTAAAATAACAAGGGAGAATATTATAAAGTTCTTTAAGTGATCTATAAGGAGTTGTTTATGCAGAATTTGGTATTATGCGAGCTCATTATATGTGGGATCCACTGCATTTTACAGCTAATTTTGGTCATGATACATAATATGTTTTAATGGACATTAACTGGAACTGAGAAACTTTTATATCACTACTATTCCACACATCACCTCTATAAATACAGTGGAATTTCGTTTATACGTTTTTCAATGGACCAAGTAAAATTAACATACCACTGAAATATATATATAAACTAAGCAGGGAAAGTTTTTTTAAGGGCATTTCAGAATTTTTTGGGTAAGCAACATTTTATGCATAAATGAAAAAAAAAAAAAACATATTAAACAAGGTTTTACTGTTGTATAAGCAGTGAATAAAATGTCTCACTATAACATTTAAATGGAAGATGATAAGATGATAGGGCAAGGCATTATTAGGAAATGTATAGAGCAATCTTTTATGAACAAATAAGTTATTACAGATGAAAATGTCAAATACATAAAACAATTGTTTTAGTTTATTGGAGACCAAGTGTTGCACAGAAGGGTTTCTCGGCCATGGGTTGGGGATCCCTTCTCTAAGGTATATAAGTGTGAATAAATCAGATTTTCAATAAATACAGGAAGACCAGTGTTTTACCAACAAAAACATGAGTATTTTAAATATATAAAAATAGCATGGTATACCAATATTATATTCATCCCCATAACCTGGTAGTGATTACTACTCAAAGTACGAAGTCAAATAAATGATGCTGATGGTGGGTCATTCCATGTGAAATCAACCAGCAAAAATAGCATTTTCAACCTGACCATTTTTTATTTTTATGAAACTTGGTATATTTGTAGAATTCATCAATATAAACATATAAGAATCTTTTCAGAATTTTTAATGCATCTGTTTTTGAGTTATTGATATTTGAAATTTCAAAAAACCTGAAATTTCATCATCTGAGCAAACTTGAACTGCCAATTACTCAGGTTCTGGTAGAGCTAGGGTCATGAATTATGGCTCATTTTAAAGATCTTGAATTGGGCTTTCATTTGATATGCCACATGACACTATCAAAAAACATATTTTTTTTTTAAATCTGAAAAAAAAAATATGTTTAACAAACATTATTTTTCTACATATCCTGAAAGTTTCATAATGGGATCGCTATGGGATCACTATAAAAAAATAAATAACATAGAAGGACATTACTAAACGCACCATCAGTGACTGAGGAATTGTTTGTTTTGTCTGTCTAAAATGTTATCCCTGGTCTTACAAACACTGCAAATGTTAATGAATTAATTATAATTAGTTGAAAAGTTAATATATTTCCATAAGGGTAACAAATTGTGTTTCTTTCCTAGGTTTTAAAGTAAAAGCAAAGTAAAAAAAGGATGCCAGCAGACCATCCAGAACAAAAGTTTCAAGTGTGGTTTACTGTTGCAACCCCCTTGGGAAACCAAACCATAAATATAACAAAAAAAATCTGCGACCAGTTTCCAAGAATCTATTGATACAGAACAAGTTGCTCAAAACTGGAGACAAGATATGTGACAGTTGTCGTAAAGCAATCCAGAAATTTCACTCTGAAGCTGCTGAACATTCCTCTTCACCTTCTGACAGCTATAATGAACAAGAAGCTGAAGGCCATGCCATTCCATCTGAAAACACTGAAGTATCAACTCCTGAAAAAGAGCATGCTATAGAAGCATTTAACAGAAGTTTACAATGTCTGGATGAAACAACAATCAAGAAAAGACGCCGGCAAGAAAAAAATACCCTGAAGAGAAATATAAACAAGAAAGATGACCCCGAATTTTCGGGTGTAATAAGCACGTCTTTTGAATCCGTTCTGACGCAAATTAAATTTATCAAAGCTATTCAAAGGCAATGGAACCGGTATAGAAAACAATAGTATCTGACAGAAGAAAGAAGTTTTGCAATCGGGTCTTTAATCCCTCAGATATTGGTGTAAACGGAATCTTGAGCTTACGAACTTTTAGAAACAAAGTTATTGACAAAAATAAGATGTGACTTTACGTCCCCTGGTGGGAAAACTATGCATTATTTTAGGAAGAAAGTATTCTCAAAAGGTTTATCCATATGAGCGGCATCGGTCCAAGAAAAAAAAATTTAGTCTAGTTTTCAGGAGCCCAGATTTTGCTACAAATACACCAGAAGCAGAAATTAACACTTATGACCTCTGGTGGCCAAACTATTCTTTACAAAACATCAGAAATTATGTGAAAAATATTTTCCATCGGGTCTTGCGTGCGATACAGGAAGAATTTTTCAAATCGGAGTTTTAGGAGCAGAAAACGCAATTTACCTTTATGAGCCCTAGCGGAAAGTCTTAAATGATTTACGTGAAATTTTTTAATATATAGGAAAAACATTTTGCATCGGAAACACTATCCAACAACGAAGGAATTTTTCAAATTGGACTTTTAGAAGTAGAGATATTGACAAAAATAAGATAAACATCTACGTCCCCTGTCGTAGAAACCATGCATTAATTCAAGAAGAAAGTGTTCCTAAAAGGTTAGTTGACATGATTAGCATCGGTCAACAAAAGACTTTTTCAATCGAGATTTTAGAAGCTCATATTTTGCTGCAAATACATCAGAAGTGGAAATTAAGACTTACGCCACCTAGTGGCAATACCATTTTTTTATACAAAAATTAGAAATTATGTGCAAACGATTTCCCATCAGGAGCTGTATCCGGTGCAGAAGGAATTTTTCAAATCGGAGGTTTAGAAGCAGAGAAATAGTGGGAAACGCAATTTACCTTTACGTCCCCTAGCGGAAAGTTTATGAATTACTTGAAAATTTTGAAATTTTAGGAAAAACATGTCACATTATCTAACAAAGAAGGAATTTTTAAATCGGACTCCTAGAAGCCGAGATATTGACAAAAATAAGATATACGTCTACACCCCCTGGCACAGAAACCATGCACTATTTTAAGAAGAAAATGTTTCTAAAAGGTTTGTCAACACGAGTAGTTCGGTCTACAAACGACGTTTTTTTTCAATCGAGAATTGAGCAGCTCATATTTTGCTGCAACTACATCAGAAGCGGAAATTAAGGTTTACGCCCTGGTGGCCAAACCATTTTTTTTTTTTTTTTTTACAAAAATTAGAAATTATGTGCAAACGATTTCCCGTCAGGAGCTGTATCCGGTGCAGAAAGAATTTTTAAAATCGGAGATTTAGAAGCAGAGATATAGGGAGAAACACAAAGTAGCTTTACGCCCCCTAGCAGAAAGTCTATGAATAACTTGAAAATTTTGAAATTATATGAAGCAAATGTCATACTGGAAACACTATCCAACAAAAAAGGAATTTTTCAAATCGAACCCCTTGAAGTAGGGATATTGACAAAAATAAGATATACATATACGCCCTGGCGTAGAAACCATGCACCATTTTAAGAAGAAAATGTTCCTAAAAGGTTTGTTGACATGAGTAGTAGTGGTCTACAAATGACATTTTTTTTAATCGAGAATTTAGAAGCTCATATTTTGCTGCAAATACATCAGAAGCAGAAATTAAGATTTATGCCCCCTGGTGGCCAAACCATTTTTTTACAAAAATTAGAAATTATGTGCAAATGATTTCCCATCAGGAGCTGTATCCGGTGCAGAAAGAATTTTTCAAATCGGAGATTTAGAAGCAGAGATATAAGGCGAAACGCAGTTTACCTTTACGCTCTAGCGGAAAGTCTAAGAATTACTTGAAAATTTTGAAATTATATGAAAAACATGTCACACGGAAAACACTATCCAACAAAGAAGGAATTTTTCAAATCGGACTCCTAGAAGTAGAGATATATATTGATATACATCTGCGCCCCTGGCGGAGAAACTGTGGGATATTTTAAGAAGAAAATATTCCGAAAAGGTTTATCGATGTGAGTGGCATCACTCCACGAAAAAAAAATTTCAATCGATATTTTAGAAGCTCAGATTTTATGGCAAATACGTCAGAAGCAAAAATTAACACTTTACGCCCCCTAGCGGCAAAATTGTGCATCGTAAAATAAAACTAAATGAAGGATCATCATTCGCATATTTCAAGCTTCCGAATGCAAGAAGAAATTTTCAAATCGGACAAAAAGTCGCAGAGATACCGTGGGTACGGACGGACGGACAAACCAATAACGGAAGCACGATCTTTTATTACAAAAGACGTGCTAAAAAGCCCAAGAAGCGTTTTGGAACCAAAGGATATTTCATCTCCTGAACCAGAAATTATAAGACAGTTGAAAGAAAAATTTCATTCCACAGAAAATAAAAGCATAAGAATGCAGATATTGAGTACACTGCCTAAATCTTGGTCACTGAAACGAATTAAAACAGAATTTAGAGTTTCAAATTTTATGGCCAGAAAGGCTAAAAAGCTAGTAAAAGAAAAAGGTATGTCTTCTCCTGATCCAAAGCCAGGATAGACTTTAGACAAAGACACAGCAAATTGTATACAAGAATTTTATGAGAGTGACGATGTAAGCCGCCAAATGCCAGGAAAAAAATACTTTGTTTCTATTAAAATAGATAATAAGCGTCAACAGGTACAAAAAAAAATTGCTTCCGAGTAATTTGCGTGCATTTTATACTCTTTTTAAAGAGAGATTTCAAGAGAAAAAGGTGGGGTTCTCCAAGTTCTGTGAACTTCGCCCTAAGCACTGCGTTCTTGCAGGAGCAAGTGTCACACATTCTGTTTGTGTTTGTACAATGCATCAGAATGTTACACTGATGATGACACAATGCAAGTTACCTGAATTAACAGAAGACGCTATTCAGCCAATAAACTCCTATAAAGATGTCCTTGCAAACATAATTTGTGGAAACCCTACACCTGCATGTTACTTCAGTCAGTGCAACAACTGTCCAGGATTAGAACAGCTCAAGCAACGATTTGAAGATTGTTTTGACCTAAATAGTATAGAAAATGGGACATTCAAGCAATGGATGCAATTAGAGAAGAGGACAGTTCTTGAAACATTATCAAAATCTACACAGGAGTTTTTGGACCTGTTGTTTGGAAAACTTCCAGCCCTGCTTCACCATTCTTTTATAGCAACTCAACAGTCAAGTTACTTAAGACATCTTAAAGACACAATAACAGGAAATCAATACATAGTAATTTGTGACTTTGCTGAAAATTATTCTTTTGTATTGCAAGATGCAGCTCAGGGTTTTCACTGGAACAATGCCCAAGCAACCCTGCATCCTATAGTTACTTACTATCGAGATGAGAAAACTCAGAACCTAGGACATGTAAGTTTTGTGATTATATCCGACTGCCTAATTCAAGACAGTATAGCTGTCCATCTGTTTCAGCGTTACCTAATTAATTTCATGCAGTCACATTTTTCTCAAAAACCTGAAAAGATATTTTATTTTTCCGGATGGAGCAGCTTCACAATACAAAAACCAGTCAAACTTCCTCAGCTTGTGCTACCACGAGACTGACTTTAATATAAAAGCAGAATGGAATTTTTTTGCAACAGCCCATGGCAAAAATGCATGTGAGGGGATAGGGGTACTGTGAAGCGATTAGCTGCAAAGGCAAGTTTACAACTTGTTTGTAATAATCAAATCATGACCCTACGCCAACTCTTTGAATCGGCCACTGCTAATATTGCCTCCATTCACTTTCGGTTTGCAACAACAGAAAATTACAAAGAGGAGAAAATTATCCTTAAAAGTAGAATAGCTTCTGCTTAGACAATAAGTGGTACTCAGAAACTCCATTGTTTCATTCCTGCAGGAAAACACAAATTACTAGTCAAAACTTACTCACTTTCTGAGCATTTTAAAGAAGAGATATGTGCAACAGATGAAGGGGAAGAGAACATTAGTTTTGAAAATATGGTAGGTTTTGTTATTAGTAAGTACTCAGAGCACTGGTGGTTGGGATGTGTACTTGGTGTGAATAAGGACACAGAAGAGGTAAAAGTGAGCTTCCTGGAGCCGCATGGTCCATCTAAATCATACAAGTATCCTCAATCACCGGATATACTGTTGGTTCATAAATCTGATGTTTTGTTAAAAGTTGACCCGACAACAGCTACTGGAAGAGTATATAATTTAACAATGACTGAGACAAAGAAGGCAAATCAAGCACTGGCATACAAGTATGGCAAAATTTAAAAGAAAGAAAAAAAGCAGGATACATATAGAAGATAAAATAATTTTGTAAGTGTAAATATGCACACAGAAGCTTATATTGAATTATGAAATGAATTACTTTGGGACACAGTTTCAAATTACTTAGATGTTTATTTTCATTCTTTAACATTCACAATGTTTAAAAGAACAAGAATGACATTTTACACAAACCACATAAAGAATACCCTTCCAGTCATGGGTGGAACTGGTAAGTACATCTGGCACATTTGAGTTGCATTGTTCTACGTTATTATTTCTTTATAGCGATCCCATTATGAAACTTTCAGGATATGTAGAAAAATAATGTTTGTTAAACATATATTTTTTTAAGATTTTTTAAAAAACACATGTTTTTTAATATTTCAATTTTAAAATTTTAAAATTGACATTAAGTTTTTTTTTTATATTGTCATGTGGTGTATCAAATGAAAGCCCAATTCAAGATCTTTAAAATGAGCCATAATTTATGACCCTAGCTCTACTAGAACCCGAGTAATTGGCAGTTAAAGTTTGCTCAGATGATGAAATTTCAGGGTTTTTTTGAAATTTCAAAAATCAATAACTCAAAAACGGATGCATTAAAACTTCTGAAAAAAATTATTTTTGTTTATATTGATGAATACTACAATTATAAAATAAAATTTCGTAAAAATAAAAAAATGTTGGGTTGTGAGCCTTGTTGATTTGACATGGAATGACCCTGGTTTGAAACTGATTAACTACATATGATTTCATGAAAGAAATACGGGATTACACCATATAATACAAATTTTGAAGATGACAATCCGATTTTTGGCGTAAATGTGACAAGGATATTTTCTGACTTACCATCCTTGTCACATTTACGCCAAAAATCGGATTGTCATCTTCAAAATTTGTACATATGATTTGTTGATTTATGAAATTTCCCTTAGTGTAACCAAGTTTATAAAAAAATAAAAGATAAGAGGTACAGGCCTAGTCTATGAAAGCTTAATCCACATGCTTAAATAGAAAGAGTACAAGAAATGAAGAAAAACCAATACATTAATTTAAAAACATTTTTTTTTTCTGAACATCATACGTAATTTATGACACTGCACCACATCAAAGGGAAGTTTGGCCACACACATAATACTGGAAACTTAGCATTTCTAGCTTATTGGAATTCTATTTAAAGACACATGTTAAAATAAACTTTTCACATCAGTTTTAAGCTATTTTTTTCCCTCCAGGAAATGAACATAACCTTTCATTCAGCATATATTTCATGCTTCGCTTTAATAGGCAGCCAACTTGTATACACATAAGGGTGTCTCATACAATGAAACTGTGAATAGCAAATACAAATAGATGTCTTGGGCAATGCATGCAAATTTCCGCTGAAGATACTGAATTTTACAATTTGTGGCATTTAGTATTTCCCTTCCCCCGTTTCTTATACAGTGCTGAAAATATCCTTCTTCATAGCACTTGGCAAATGACTACTGCGTGTTGTGGTTTTGGTTATCTGGAAATAATATATCATGAAGGGCTGCAATATTTTCAAATGAATGAAGCTCAGCATAATGACAGTCTATCAAAATGTTCATATTGATGGGTGTGTAACTGCAGCTGGATTAAATACATAAAAAAGCCTACAGTTTTCACAGTGCCTTACATATGGACGTACACAGGCACAGTGTTGAAAAAAGCTACTATACCTCAAGCTGACTTCATTAAAAAAGGAATCATCATAACTTCAACACGCATTTGCAGCAGAGCAAAACTACACTGGCGGAAAGTGAAAAAACAAAACCAAGAAGGAGACGTTTGATACCAACGAAATTTACACAGCATAATAACGGAATACAGAGGATAACGTGATCAAAACATTATGGCAAAATACAGCTGTATTTGCTGGTAAACTGAAAAATAACATTTCCATGTAACATGGTTAGTACGAGGTTGAAGCGCAATGAACTAAGTCACACTGCAATTCTGGCATAGAGTCTGTCGTACAGATGTTAGATGTAAGTTTAGGGTATTGAGTTCCAAGCATCCTCAACCTGGACGCGTGAATCAGGGATGGTAGTGGCTGGCCGTGGAGACCGGCTAAGTCGTTGTCCCATAAAATCCCACACGTGCTCAATGGGGGACAAATCCGGTGAACGTGCAGGATATGGAAGTTGTCTCACACCCTGAAGTGCATGTTGCGTTGCACATGCCGTGTGTGGCCGTGCGTTATCTTGCTGGAAAACACCACGATGGACCGACCTTACAAATGGCACAACAACTGGCTGAATGATGATGTTGAAGTAGGAGGTGCTGTTTAACGTACCCGATGCAAACACTAGTTTTGTACGGGAGACCAGGTGTAGGCCCTGTGTGTCGCTGGCGGATGCAAGAAGGTTGGAGACGCTTCCCTGTGCATCTGCGAACACGCATACGGCCATCGGAGGCTCCCAAGCAGAATCTGCTTTCATCGCTGAACACGACAGATCGCCATTGCGTTCTCCAGTGCAGACCTTGGCGACACCACTGCAGCCGTTCCTGACGGTGGGCTGGAGTCAGAGGTACACATGCCAGAGGCACACGTGCACGTAGTCCTGCATCCAGTAGACGGTTGCGGATTGTTCGCACAGTCACCTCAAGTGCAACGGCAGCTCGGATTTGCGTCGCAGTGGATGTTCTGCTTGACAACGCTGCTCTTCTTATGCATCGATCGGTCCGCTCATCAGTTACGTCTGTGACTCCCGGTTCCACGTCTTCTCGTGTGGGAATGTTCCTCGGACCATCTACGCCACCATCATACCACCACCGATACTTCCCGTCCAATTCACTCCGCAATACGACGATACGACTACCCGGCCTCGCGGAGTCCGACTAGACGACCTCGCTCAAAGTACGATAACTGCTGAAATCGTACACGTCTTCCATGTCCAGGTATTGCAGCTTCTTCAGGGTCTTTGCACGTGTCCGTACGCTGACGACTGATTACATTCACTTCGCCGTACTCCTTAAATACCACCGACGAAATTTGCATATTATGCCGTGCTGTGGCGTAAGCGTTCATCGGTTGGTCCCGAAATTAACATCATACCTACGTAAACTCGACCCCATTAACATATGTAAATTTCATGATCGTCCGCTAATTTCTTCTTGGTGTTCTTTTTTCACTTTCCGCCAGCGTTTAATGTGACAAAGTAATTTAGAAAGTACTACTACAAAAAAAAAAAAAGAAAAAAAAAGCGTGTCTTCATCGCAAAAGTAAAAAAAAAAAAAAAAAGAAGAAGCATTTTTGTATGCCAAAATGCAGCCCTAAAATTTTGAGTATTTTTCTTCATCATGGCATTTTCTTTTAAGATGGGTTCCATTGAAACTCAGGCAGGGTCGTACCAACATGGTCTCGGATTTCCCTGAAAAAATTAAAGGGTGTTCCTTGACTAAAATAAGGAGACCCATATTTTTTTCTTTTGGCAAAAAAAAAAATGTTTCCCTTCGAGATAGGTTTCAAATCTTGGTCTTGCACCGTCAAACAAGCTCTCTAGAAAACAGTTATATTTCCTAACTTCAGCGAGTTGTTGCAGAGGAATTAAAAAATATATCTTGTTCTGGTATTTTTTTTTACATTGTGTGTATAATATATAATAATATATGGTGCTAATATTTTTTACACATCGTATGATTAAAATTTTTAAAAATCGTAAACTTCGCGATTTAAAAAAAATGAATTTTTTAAGATTTTTTTTTAACAGGTGCGGATGGTGTTTTTCTATATCCATTTTTTTTGTTAAAGATATACAAATGTGCACTTTATTTGCAATTTTTTATGTATCTGTGAAACTGCTAGTTTCTGCGTTTCGGCAGCGTTAAAAACAGCCGATTTTGAAAAATCTCTCACTTTGCCAACGATTTTCTCAAAAAAGCCATTTTTTAAAATTCTGAAAATTAAATCAGTTTTATTATCAACAGGAGAATATCTGTGTAAATTTTTACGGACCTAAAAACGCCCATTTCCAAGTTAGACGCGTTTGAATTTGGTTTGAAAGCCTACGATTTCCCGTGTTCTAAAGGCGCCATTTTGGAAAAATCTCAGGCGCAAAGTACATACTATCTTCCCCGAATGAGAGCGTTGGATCAGCTGGCCCTGGTTGGCGGTTGGATACGTCCACCTCACCCTGCCCTGAGCGATGACATGCCTAAAAAACGATCGACTGCCTAAAAAACGATTGACTGAACAATTCATCCTGGTAAGGCTTTCTAAAATAGTCCATTGACTCTGCATTTGGATTAATTGAGCCTTCTCTAACTTCATTTGTTACTGCACTTTCTACTACGAGAGGTCAATCAACAGATGCTGATTCAGAAAAGTTTTCTTGGCTAGTGGATTGTGTTTCAATGTCAAAATAATCCACTGAATCTGATACTGGAAATGAAACCATGTGAATGACTGGTATGACTTGTAGATTTTGGTTTGGGATAAAATTGGGTAATTTTTTAGCACTCTTTTGCAGACTCGTGTAGTTGTTTGCTTTTTTTCTCTTTCCTGTATTCATGGCTGCGTTTCTTTCTCTTTTTATCGTCCATTGTTCACATGAAGACATTCTGAAAGAAACCATTAAATAACTTGAAAATATTTGAATTTTAAATAACAGTAACAATGAAATTCAAATTTCACAAGTTGCAACTGATACACAAATCATAAAAAGAAATGCATGCACAGGGAACGAAAAAGAAAATTACTCAAAATCAAAATAATATTTCTTTCAAATTAAACCAGAATAATACATTAATACTTTTTCATGAAACCATATTGGTAGGTAGATATAACATAAATTAAAAACGCACTAAACATTGGAAACCTTATCTTAGAAGTTACTGGAAAGAACATGTCTTTTCAAGACGCATGCAGCATAACTCATCGTTCACTATCACTTGGGCAACGCCCTTCTTGGCGACTGTTCGCTCATCTGGCGCTTTTTCTTGCCGGAGGGCTCTGAGGGAAGCTTTTAGGGAGGGAGCACCGGGATATGTCCCGGTATTCCGGTGGGCCAAGTCAACCCTGCTAGCTATCATAGGAAATGGCTCCCCAGACAGTCACTCCTGATATGGGAGTCGTGTGCCATTCCACGTAAAGGCAGGATCTGCGTGCTGGCCGGCTCATCTCAAGACACGTATGAGCTGATCATCAGTGCCAAGTGCAAACTGTGACTCATCATTGAAGACAACACGATGCCACTGGACATTATCCCACGTTGAATAGGCCAGACACCACTTCAACTGGTGCCGACAATGCTCAATGGTTAGTGGACATTATCCCTCGCTGATATGGCCTGACACCACTTCAACCGGTGCCGACAATGCTCAATGGTTAGTGGTGGCCTCCTTGAATGTATCCCCGTGCCGCAAGTCACCTGGCACTGGTCCACATGGCCATTTTCGTACCTGTAGACAATGCAATATGGCCACAGATGGTTGACAGTGACAAATTTGGTTCTGTTCATCAGGCTCTCACAATCGCTCGATCCTCATGTTCTATCATTGCCCTCAGCCACCCACTGCCCGCGTGCTGCTGGGTTGTGCCCTCCTTGACCCACTGGTGCCAACTTCGTCCGATTGCTGCGTTGCTCTGACCCAAATGCCTGGTGATGCAATGACTTTACAAACCGGCCTCTCTCAGCCCAATTATACATGGTTGAGTCACATTATTATGACCACCAGCTAATATCCAGAGTAACCGCCATGTGCAGCACGAACAGAAGCTAAATGGCCTAGGAGTGACTCAATAAGGTGCTGGAAGGTGCTCACAGGTATGTGGATCCATGCTGACTGTAGTGCATCAGACAGCTGCTAGAGGGTGCGTGGTGGAGGATCCTTAGAGCAAATAACACAATCAAGGTGGTCCCACAGATGCTCAGTTGGGTTTAAGTCTGGGGAATTAAAAGCTCAGGGAAGTACTTTGAAGTCTTTATCGTGCTCTTCCAACCACTCTTGGACATTTCTAGCTGTGGGACAAGTCGCATTGTCGTGCTGGAAGATCCCATCCGCCCCAGGGAAGACAATCAGCATGTATGGGTGTATGTGGTCTGCAAGGACGGATTCATAACAAATTCGGTCCATAGTGCCTTCCGCAGGTATGAATGGACCCAGAGAATGCCACTAAAACATTCCCAGACCATAACACTACCCCCACCAGCTTGTGTTCTTCCAGCAATGGTTGAAGAGTGTTTGTTATCTGATATTTCTCGCCTTATACACCAACGTCCATCGGTTCGATGAACCAGAAAACATGACTCGTCGGAGAAGGCAATACTTTGCCAATTAGTGGAGGTCCAATTCCGATACTGCTATGCAAATGTAAGCCTTCTCTGCTGATACACTTTCATCAACATAGGTGCAGTGACCATCCATCTGCATCGGAGCCCTATACACAGCAGGTTTCGCTGAACTGTCATTTTAGACACACTTCCAGTACAGTAACCCCTTGGTTCATTCGGCCAGTGAGTTGCTTCACTGTGGCGTGTCGATCGGCATTCACGCACCTTCGAAGCCGACGTTCACCTCTCACATCAATGGCACGTGGTGCTCCACAGTTTCCACATCGCTTATTCGCAATGGTGCCATTTCTCCAATCATGATACACTTTAACCACAGCAGCACACGAACAGTTCCCAAAGTGCGCTGTTTCAGAAATACTGCCACCCTTGGCCCGAAAGCCGATAATCATCCCTTTTTGCAAATCTGATAAATCGCTTCTTTTATCCTCGACAGCAATGAGTGATATGTTTTCAGAATGCCTACAGCACACCTTATATACCCTCCAAGCCAGCTCACGACACGTGCCTTCATTCATAGGCTACGAGCTGTTGACATCAAAAGTAGGATGTGGTCACAATGACGATTATGGGCAAAACACGTAACAATATTAACAAAGAAAGGTGACTTGATCACGCTAGTTACGTTAACTAAAACTTTTACAAAAAGTTCGTAAGTTGGAAGCTTTCGACCTTATCTTAGGTCTTCATCACAAAAATGGAGGACTAAGATTGTTGCCAGATTCTACATTTGAATTTTTCCTATTTTTGTTGCTAAAACTTAGAATTGATCTCCAGATTAACGGAATGTAGAGAGGAGATTCGGAGTTGCAAGTCATTGAGTTGAAAATAATTTCTATGCTTTCACGGTAACGGAGGGCAAAACGATTGTCAAACGAAGCAATTCGTTTTGCTTCGTTCCAGTGGGGAACTGCAGATGTGTCTTCCATTGTCAAAATAGACAAGGCAGTGTTGGGATTGCCTTTCGAAACATCTTTTCTATGTTCTAAAATTCTATGGCTTATGCTCCTGTATGTGCTTCCAATGTATAAGTTATCCCCAGTAGAAGAAGAGATAGGAATGCAGTAAACTCCTGGGAGGTTCAGGCTTTCAACTTTGTCCCTATCCCTTTGTAGAAGTTTCAAGATGTTTGGGGTAGATTTAATGGCAAGATGGTAACCAAAACTTCTAAAAAGAATCTGTAACTTATAAGCATAGGAAGGATGGTAAGGAACAGAACCACAAAATTTCAGGTCTTCTTTCTTGTGAGGAAGGAGGCATTCGATTTTCGAATGGTTTTCATATTTCTTTATGAGGGAGTTGACTGTAACAGCAGGGAAACCATGAGAGAGGGCTATTGTAGAAATTTTGGAGAGTTCTTCTTGAAGAGAGAGTTGGCTGTTGCAAATGATATGAGCCCTGTGGATGTAGGACTTCAATGCTGCAAGCTTGTAGAGATGCAGGGTGCAAGATTTGTAGGGAATGATGTTAGTGGCTGCAGAAGGTTTTCGATAGACGGAACGAGTAATGGAGAGATCAGCGTTTCTGCAGATAGATACATCCAGGAAATCAATTTTGTGATTTACTTCCTTAGATATAGTGAACTTAATGGAAGGAAATTTTTCTGTAATGGAGTTGATCAGTATCTGTAGCTCAGACTCGGAATGTGGCCAGCTAATGAAAACGTCGTCTACATATCTTAACCATAGGGAAGGTTGAAAAGGGTGTAGAGGAATTATGGAAACTTCAATATGTTGCATGTAGATTTCAGCAAGCAGAGGGGAAAGAGGTGAGCCCATGGGGAGACCAGATTGTTGCCTATACACAATTTTGTTGAAAACAAAACAACTATGTTGATGAATAGTGTGGAAACAATCATAAAGATCTTTGATAAGAGGACCGGGGGTTCAAAATGAAGAATCAATTTCTTCATGAGGAGCATGTAGGAATCAAAATATGGTACAGAGGGAAACAAAGATTCTACATCAAGAGTATACAGATTATCACAAGGAGGAAAGGAATTAGGAAGGTTGTGGATGAAGTTTGAAGTAGAGACAACTGTATGAGGATGGTTGGCTGCCAGGGATTTGCATTTGAGGACCAATCTCTTTTCAAGGTTTACTGCTGGAGAAAAAGAATATTCCACTAAAGGTCTGATGGGGTTACCAGCTTTATGCAGTTTCACTTGCAGGAAGAGCCTGGGAGTTCTAAAGTAAGGAGGGGGTGATATATCACCAAGGAAGGATTGAAGAGTTTCTTTCTTAGCTAATCTGTCAACTGAGTTTTTGAGTGAGTTGGTGGTGTCTGACTGTAAAGGGATGCAGTTGGCAGATGTAAGAAAAGAAAGCACTTTTTGGTTTAGAGTTTCTTTACCAATGATGACTGGGCAACCAACTTTATCTGCTTTGCATACGGCTAGGTCATTTTCTTGAATAAATGACCTGAATTCTTTTAAACAAGAAGAAGAGTACTTGATTGGCACAGAATTTTGCTTGGATAAGATAACAGCAGCGTTGGCACGAAGGATAGGCTGCTGAACAGTCTGAATCAGTCATCCACAGAACTGAGACTGTTCAGCAGCCTATCCTTCGTGCCAACGCTGCTGTTATCTTATCCAAGCAAAATTCTGTGCCAATCAAGTACTCTTCTTCTTGTTTAAAAGAATTCAGGTCATTTATTCAAGAAAATGACCTAGCCGTATGCAAAGCAGATAAAGTTGGTTGCCCAGTCATCATTGGTAAAGAAACTCTAAACCAAAAAGTGCTTTCTTTTCTTACATCTGCCAACTGCATCCCTTTACAGTCAGACACCACCAACTCACTCAAAAACTCAGTTGACAGATTAGCTAAGAAAGAAACTCTTCAATCCTTCCTTGGTGATATATCACCCCCTCCTTACTTTAGAACTCCCAGGCTCTTCCTGCAAGTGAAACTGCATAAAGCTGGTAACCCCATCAGACCTTTAGTGGAATATTCTTTTTCTCCAGCAGTAAACCTTGAAAAGAGATTGGTCCTCAAATGCAAATCCCTGGCAGCCAACCATCCTCATACAGTTGTCTCTACTTCAAACTTCATCCACAACCTTCCTAATTCCTTTCCTCCTTGTGATAATCTGTATACTCTTGATACAGAATCTTTGTTTCCCTCTGTACCATATTTTGATTCCTACATGCTCCTCATGAAGAAATTGATTCTTCATTTTGAACCCCCCGGTCCTCTTATCAAAGATCTTTATGATTGTTTCCACACTATTCATCAACATAGTTGTTTTGTTTTCAACAAAATTGTGTATAGGCAACAATCTGGTCTCCCCATGGGCTCACCTCTTTCCCCTCTGCTTGCTGAAATCTACATGCAACATATTGAAGTTTCCATAATTCCTCTACACCCTTTTCAACCTTCCCTATGGTTAAGATATGTAGACGACGTTTTCATTAGCTGGCCACATTCCGAGTCTGAGCTACAGATACTGTTCAACTCCATTACAGAAAAATTTCCTTCCATTAAGCTCACTATATCTAAGGAAGTAAATCACAAAATTGATTTCCTGGATGTATCTATCTGCAGAAACGCTGATCTCTCCATTACTCGTTCCGTCTATCGAAAACCTTCTGCAGCCACTAACATCATTCCCTACAAATCTTGCACCCTGCATCTCTACAAGCTTGCAGCATTGAAGTCCTACATCCACAGGGCTCATATCATTTGCAACAGCCAACTCTCTCTTCAAGAAGAACTCTCCAAAATTTCTACAATAGCCCTCTCTCATGGTTTCCCTGCTGTTACAGTCAACTCCCTCATAAAGAAATATGAAAACCATTCGAAAATCGAATGCCTCCTTCCTCACAAGAAAGAAGACCTGAAATTCTGTGGTTCTGTTCCTTACCATCCTTCCTATGCTTATAAGTTACAGATTCTTTTAGAAGTTTTGGTTACCATCTTGCCATTAAATCTACCCCAAACATCTTGAAACTTCTACAAAGGGATAGGGACAAAGTTGAAAGCCTGAACCTCCCAGGAGTTTACTGCATTCCTATCTCTTCTTCTACTGGGGATAACTTATACATTGGAAGCACATACAGGAGCATAAGCCATAGAATTTTAGAACATAGAAAAGATGTTTCGAAAGGCAATCCCAACACTGCCTTGTCTATTTTGACAATGGAAGACACATCTGCAGTTCCCCACTGGAACGAAGCAAAACGAATTGCTTCGTTTGACAATCGTTTTGCCCTCCGTTACCGTGAAAGCATAGAAATTATTTTCAACTCAATGACTTGCAACTCTGAATCTCCTCTCTACATTCCGTTAATCTGGAGATCAATTCTAAGTTTTGGCAACAAAAATAGGAAAAATTCAAATGTAGAATCTGGCAACAATCTTAGTCCTCCATTGGTGTGATGAAGACCTAAGATAAGGTCGAAAGCTTCCAACTTACGAACTTTTTGTAAAAGTTTTAGTTAACGTAACTAGCATGATCAAGTCACCTTTTCTTTGTGGTCACAATAATGTGACGACTGTATATGCCCCCTCTCATACTCGTTCAACTGCTTATACTGTGCACGGATCCTACAGAGGCATCCTCACAGTCCATGGAAGTAATGCAACCGCAAGTCACTGTCACAATTGTCCCTGTGTGCGAGCTTTGCTATTGATATACCCTCCTCGACATGCGGTGTGGCGGACCACTATTCAGTCATTGCTAGTTATTTTTTAATCATTCGCGTATCGTAGCCCCGAGGTAGTTGCATGCGGAGTTTCACCAGGACTGAACAATTTTCTCAGGGTGCTGGGGAAGGGGGAGGGCAAAGAGTACATATCCTGCATGCAAAATGGCTGAAACAATAAGTAAGCCACTTTCCACCTTAATGGTACAAGCTGTGTTCCATCTAAAAAAAACAACTGTAGATGTTCATAGAGCACCACAGATATCCACTAATGGGTTGATAATTTTTAAGTTCATCATATTTTCATAGAAAATTTTAACAATATAAAAAGCAAGATTGTCCAGTGCATAATTTCAGAACTATTTTTAAGAGCACAATACTTCAAAACCACTATTTTAAAAAATAACATATAACTACAATATAAAGTTTGAATTGAACAACATACTAACCTCTCTTTGTTGTTTTTCAAGCTCTTTCATACGTATCTCTCGGGCTTCAGCACGAGCCTGCCTTCTTGCTGCAAGACGTGCCTCAGCCTATAGGTTAAATTCATACTGATCAATCACATAAAAAATAAAAAGTGAATCAATATGCTTAAACACTATCTTAAACACTGCAAGGCATTACAACTACAAAATCTATCAAAATAAATCTTATGAGATCATAAATCAAAATGTTTGAAGAAAAAAATGCCTGTACAGTACAATGTTTATTGCATATGAGCTTAATGGTGGGGGAAAATATGCACAACTGAAACAAACTGCCACCAAATGCATTACTGTTAATGGCTACAACTTAAATTCTTGTACAAAAATTCTGTGAAATATTTATATTTTTGCACATCATTTAATTGCAAGCACATGCTTCTGTCAATTGAGAAGGCTGCCATGTCTGGTTTTTAATGACATCACTCAATAGCTTTAATTAGGGAAAACAATTAAAAAATGTTTTATACATGTACCTCACAAAATGAGCAATTGCTTCATAAATTTTGGCTTATAATATACTGTATATATAGGTAAATATACTTAAAAATGTATACTATGAAGTATGAAGCTGTACAACTCACCAGGGAACTGCACCTAGCTGCAAGAACCACGAGTAGAGTGTATAAACAAAATTTTACTCACAATCAACGAACTCCCCAAGGAAACCCCTGAACCTCCCATAAACTAACGAACGTAAACCAAAACACATACTGTTACAAATATACACACTAAAATAGCCATAATAGAAATATAATGAAAGCAAACACCTAAGGTCAGAAACCAAGAGTCACTCATCAGGGAAAGACACCCCGGTCCCCGACCCTGGTACAGGTTTCATGCAGGTGTCGAATTAACTGAAAAACAATCTCCAAAATAAGGGTTAAGAATTTTGCAAAATTTAGGACTAGACACCTGGTCTTTCCTACCTGAACCAAGAATACGAAAATTAAATATAAGAACTTACCTTAAGTAACATAGTCCCTTCATCTTAATGAAAAGCAAAAGAACACGAACTCCAATCCACCCCTCGAACAAACCACACAAAAGAAAATGAACAAATGCTATACTGATTCCTGAATGCAATTCATGAATCCAAGAACTAAATAAATACCCAGTGGCGTCCCCTGTCGAATTCCAAAAAAGACTAAAACTAGGTGCATGTATATTAATGGATAAAAGCAGGCTTTATGTTAAACATTCCGGGGCAACTCGGAAGAAAATATTATGAACTGTAGCCCAAAGAATGGTTAATCAAAAGTATTAGATGTGGCAATATTGCATAATCTAAGTTTGAAATACATTCCTAAATTAAAAGAAGTCAACAGATTTTCAAAGTGGAATAGACAATATTTCAAAGGATAATGATTTTTTAAGATCTGTTATTACAAATTCTTGTGACTAACAAATTCAGAGACAATGATATTTCTAAGAACATGATTTGAAATATTTGAACACCAATCTCACTCATAACATTGGTGTTAAAGTTGAAATGTACTCTTTTATCAAAAACATCTAAACTAATTCCCTGACTATGCAGATGAATGTCCAAATCAAGAAAATATATGTGATCCTTAGTACTCGTCTTACACAGTATGAACCCCAGAGGATGAATGTCATTCACAGGAACAGAAGGAGGACTAAGGGAAAAGGTAATTAAGTCATCTACATATCTGAATGGAAAAAATGCAAATGAACGAATGTCTCCTCATAATGATGGAGGTAAAGGTTTGCCAGCAGACTGGAACAACAAGTACCCATTGGTACATCCTTCACCTGAATATACAATTGTTTACTATCATATATATAATTATTTAAAATACAGAAATTACATAAAGTTGTCCAATATTCAAATTCTATTTTCAACTGGTGACCAAATTGATCAAAATAAAGATCCAGAATTCTACGCAAATCACTTAAATCGATTGAAGTAAACAAATTTGAAAAATCATGTGGGAATCTCTAAATCAGTAGTATTAATCAAGTCAACGAACTCCAAAACTTTATTATTAATAATAATCCAAGAAGCATCGAGATATTATTATAAATAATGGACAGTAAGTTTTTAAATATTTTATAGGCTTGATTATTATAACTATTAACTCCACAAGTGATGAATCTGAATTTTACAGGCTGCTTATGAAATTTGAGAATTGCAAAAACATAAGGAAATTGTAATTGAATTTTATTTGTTTTTAATAGTTTATTGAAACCAATCAATCTCTTTTTTAATGTATTTAAATTATAATTTGAAACTAATTTATAAGTGTCTTCTTTTGATAATTCTGAAGCAAGCACTTGGTAATAATATTTTTGCAAATAAAAGCATAATTATTATAACTTTTATCTATGGGTGTGACAATAAAATTATCCTGTAATTCTTTAATTTGAGCCCTGATTCCCCTACAGTTCTTAACATAACCATGTCTTCCAAAGTTTTTTTCAACTGATTTATACACCTCCTCCTGAATTGAACTAATATAAATATTATCAGGGATCATAGCATACTTCTGGAAAATTTTAGGTAGGAATTTTAGGAATTTTTAGAAAAATTTTAGGAAAATTTTAGGAGTGTATTTCAATAAAAACTAGATGTATATTTGTATACATCTAGTAAAACAACTTTGTATACATTGTAAAGAGTTTGCTTCACACCCTTCAACCATATATACTGATAGACTGCGCATGACATCAAAATTTCTGGCTCCAACATAAAATCACATGACAACAGTCAAAAAGATGGGTTACACCTGCTGTGCTTATGGTTGCTCTGAGCGATATAGTAAAGAAAGTTCTATGATTTTTCATGGGTAAGAAACGAATTAAATACCTAAGTCAATAAAGTTCAATTACTTAACCAGAAACTTGCAGCTATTGATATAAAAATATAGTAACTTAAGAAAAAAAAATGGAATGCATGTTCCAAATTCTTCGCAAATGTTCATCACATTATAAATCACAAAATGTAAACAACCCGATCATGCATGTATATAGCTCATAAGTAAACTTACCTGAAGAGTTTTCATTATATATGAGGCGCATTCACATAATACACCGAAAACACTGAAGTTCTGCAGCGTAAATTAGTAATCATAACAGCATTTTTACACGAAATTTGGAGTCTGATGATGACGTGCCCAATGTTTGAGCCATGGCGGCTTTGATGCAGCTATTGCCAATGTGCAGTCCATTAGTATATATGGTCGAAGTTAACACCCAAATTTTTTGCATAACATCTAATGTCTAAAGTTTAAGTATGATTTACTTCTAATGTTCAGTTCTTATCTTTTCACGTGTTATTATCATATTCAAGTATATTTACCACATTCAAGTTTCACTTTGAACATTAATATGCTGTTGAACCAGAAGCAATTCACGATTTTCACAGTAAAGTTTTCAGGTTTCACATTAAATTATAATATCCTAAAAAGGTAATTGAAAACCAAGAACTATGTACAATTGTTCACTGAATTACTTTTTTCATATTATTGTTTTAACCTTTTCCTGATTAGCCTATCTTTTTCTGCTTCTACCACAACTAATTTACTTTCAGTTTTCTTTATTTCAGCTGAACCTTGTATGATCAAGTTAGAGGCAACTGCTATTTCAACAGTTTTTTTTTTTTTTCTACAGCTTTTCTCATTCTTTCTGTTCCCTCTTGAATTATTGCTAGGGAGGCTTCTTTATCGTTTTTAAGTCTATTTATTTCTGCATCATTTTCTTTTATTTTGTCATCAAACTCAGCTTTTCTTTTTTCTTCAGCTGCTTTTCTTTATTTTCCCTCTCTTTCTGCTTCCTTTCTTTACCTTTTTTGATTCTTCTTCCTTCAGCTTATCAACATACTCTTTATAAAATTTATGTGAATCACAAACACTATTTAACAAATTTCTTGTTATGGGAACTTTACTTACACATCCATAGTGTTTAATGGCCCCTTTAACTATTCTTAATGATGTTATAGTTGAGTCTTTTAAGTTAGCCTTGTCCTTCCTTAACAGAGCAGTGTTAACCGAAAATCCCCTTTCTGCATCAGCATTGCCATGAGGTAAAACTAAAATTGACTTTATGAGTTTAGCAAGATTTGAGTATTTTTCTTTTCCGCTAGAGTCTTTAATACTAAATATATTACGCCAGTAATGACCAATCCGCACTGGAATATGCCCTTCCTCTGAAAATTTCACTAGTTCATCTAGAGTTGGCTTATCGCAATTTAAAAGTTTCCACTCTTCTCTTACTCTATCAATTTGTTCCTCAGAAAGATGCAAAACACTTGAAATTCTGGTTATTTCCGAAAGTCCTTCAGTGACTGAAAGTTGAGTTGACTCTTTCTTTGGTTCTTTTACCTTTAAAACTTCTATGTCTCTTAGCTTTTGATTGCAGAATGGCAAATTTGACTTTAAATATTTTGTGGTTGCAATTAGTGATGATCTTACATCTAAGAGAAATAATTTCTGCCTGGTCTCCTGAACATTCCTGAGGAGATTTTTTGTCTTCATACCAACTTCTAACTCCCCTAGTTTTTTCCATGAATTTTTGTTTTCAAAATCTATATTCTTTAGGTCTTCTCCAAATTTCCCTGCTATAACATCATCTTGGATAAACTGAGCCATAACATTCCTCATTAAAGTATTTAAATCAGAATATAACTGGTGTATTTTTGGTTCTTCACTCTGATAACATAATGAAAACTTTTCAAAATTTTGGTGTGAAAATGAAATTAATGCTAAATAGCAAGGAGTAAGCTCATTTTTCAGGAAACAGTGAATTCTTTTATACCTTGCCGAATTGCGCAGTTGTTTTTCAAATATTTTTTGAGATGGCAAGAAGTTTAAAAAATATTCTGTAATATTTAGCCATTGATCCAAGAGCCTCTGGGCTACAGAACCAACGGTTAACCATCTGTTGCTGACATGACGCAAAAGAAATTTGGCAGTGACCAATGTTATATCCTCGACAGATTTATAATCCTCTCGTCTTGCAGCACTACTCTTTAAAAAGTAATGCATATCAGTAGCAAATTCGTCAAAATCTATATTTAAGCTTGTCAAAAAATTTTAAATGCATTACTAACAACATGCAGGTTGCAAAAACCTAGTTCCAAAGATTTCTGGCCTGTTTCTTGTTTTACAACTTCATTGAATTTGCGTAAAAAGCACTTATTTACATTTGGGCTGTCCATGGATACACAAATAATTCTGTTCAACGAAATATTGAAGGATGATAACACATCAAGAATTTCTTTTAGCAAAATATCTGCTGTTGCATGACCCAGAAAACGCTTGTTAGGTATCGGCAAGAAACTGAATTTATTTCTGAAGACTCAGTACCTGAGATACACATCCAACTGCCGTTTCACTTGTGTATTTGTAGTTTCATCAAATGCTATAGTAACCTTTCCTGGGCTACTAGATGCAATGTCTTTTTTCAAATCCTCTTCAAAATATTTTGACAATCCATGTGATATCACATAAGCAACTTTTTTTCTTTAAGTTGCATTTTGGCTGCAATAGCAGAATCAGGAAACATTTCTTTGAAAAGTTCAACTGTTTCAGTGCATGAAACAAAAGACATATTGTCCTTAGCAACTTTCATGGCCCATAATGCTTCGGCTTTAGCCAACTGTAAATCATGACTCAGTACTTCACTAATATTTGTTTTGGGCTGAAGATCCCGTCCTCCAAAGGCTTTCAGGATGGACTTATTTTGAAATTTACTTTGAAATTTCTGCAAATGTTTTTTTCCTTTATGATGCGCTTTTACTTGTGAAAAGCCACTATTAGAAATGTTGAAAATTTCTGAACACAATATACACTTAGCAGAAAATATTGTTTCAGTTGCAGAACACCATTCTTTCAACTTCACTCCGTCCAATTCTTTGGCGAGCCACGCATCTTGAAATTTCGTTTTGGATTTAGGCATCTTAAACACTTGTATTACTAACCAGAAAATGAAAGGGAAGTACAAAAACATGTTCCAATATTGCAAAAACAGACAACTTCCCGAAATTTGGTCATGAGGATGTCAGAAGATATGAAAAAAAAAAAAAAAAAGCAGGTCACCACTAGAGAACTGAACCTGCACACAGCACAGAGAACACCATAAAAGACGTAAAACCAGAAACTATCATACGCATCTCACGCAAGTTCAGTCAAAGCGAGTCGGAGCCGAGATATATTGCGCATCGAAGGTCGCTGTCGCCGACGCATGATCGAAGGTCAATGATCACGTGCTCTACTGCCTGCCAAGATAATACTCAGCTACCATCCCATCGTCATTACCGGAGGTTACGGAAGGAGACCACATGTTTCCTCTTTGCTTCCACCCACCTGCGGTTTACAATAACAAAACATCAGCAGAAAGAGGAGGTTCCACAAGGCATGTACAAAAATAAAGTACGATCTTCTGCGTGCCACGGAGTTCGTCTGCAAAGCGCAAACCAGGGGTGAAAATGACCCCTCCCCTTTTCCCTTAGATCTCTTGTTACTCTCGAAAACTGTTCGAAGGCAAAAAAAAATGGAACGCCCGCCCAAGCAAGTGCATCTCGATGGCGTCATTTTTCCCTCCCTTCAGCAGCACAGCATATAGGCTGTGTTTCTACAATAACAGGTCTTTTTACCTTACCGTAATGGTAAATTTATTATTGGCGTTAATAACGGTTGTGTTTTTAATAAAAATAAGCTTACGAAAATTTTAGGATGAATAGCAAATTTTAGGTCTAATTTTAGGAATTTAAGGAGGGTCACAAAATATTAGGAATTTTAGGAGGAATGCGATCCCTGTATTATACGTCAGGTGATGCGTAACATCACAGCCTCTCCTTGACAAATGTCAACCCCGCCTTCTCGGGGTACATCCTGTTCCCACTAAAGGGGCTCTGACGACCGCCAATAGCGGTATAACTATACCATCGGGATTAGAGGAAATGCTATCCCACACTCACCAACCCGCTTGGCCAGCGTGGTGAGTTATGACCAAACCCCTCCAAAATGACTCCACAACTTAAATCTTGGCCCTGTCTCTGGCAGCTGGATGGAGGAGACTGGCACAAGACAGACCGTTGTGGAGGAAACTTGGGGAGACCTTCGTCCAGCAGTGGATTGATAATGGTTGACAATGATGATGATGATGATGATATGCAAAGATATACCAGTCTGCAGAGATAAACGATTCCGATTTGCCCCCTGTTAAATAGTCACATCACGATTAGCCCGGCCACATCCCAATATGAAACGGCAATTCGGGGTTTGCCCGAAACCAGTAGGCACATTGCGATCTATCCGATTTCGGTTTCTGCCTGTAACATATATATATGCTGCGCCTGCTAGATCCAAATAGAAATTTTTCAAACGCATGCATTTACACCACCCAGGGATAAAAAATTGAGCATCACAGTGAGCGGAAAATGAAATTTGAGAATCTTGATGATGCTTACTGGGAAATGGGGGAAAAAAATAATGTTTTTAAGTCACTTCAGGAAACAGAAAAAATCGTGCCCACTAAGGGAGCGACCGACAGAAGAATCGATAAGAATTTGTTCAAATGTTCTTAGCTGATTTTAAAATTGTTCAAACGAGTTAAAATATTCCAGTAAAACAAAAATTGCAACTATCAGCCGGCTATTTCAGCTTTTGGCACTAAAACCTAGTTAATGTATAGTGTAGTTCACTCAACTGATGTTGCCATAATGTAACGATTGTTTGTTTTGAGCGGTGCGCATAATGGAAGCTGATTTCCCTTCTCGACCATAAGTAAGTTCCCAGAAAATGCTTTTACTTCTGTACAGCTGAACATGAACTATGCCAACGAGTATGACGTGTGTGTATATACACTATCTACCAACAAGTAATTGGACACTTGTGATAGCAAAGGAAAACGAAGTTTATTCACCTTCAATAGTTGGTGCAGCCTTCACGAGTGGCGATTACAGCTGCGACCCTCCGGAGCATACTCTCAACCAGGCGTTATATGACAGCTAGCAGTATTTTCTTCCACTCGGCTTGGAGAAGACAGGTCAGTTCCTTCACCGATTTCGGATGGTGGGGGCACCCCTTAAGTCGACGCTCCAGCTCGTCCCAGAGGTGCTCGATAGGGTTAAGGTCTGGGCTCTGCGCAGGCCAGTCAATTCGATTAACCTCATTGTCACAATACCAAGCCATGGTGGACCTCGCAACATGAACGGTGGCATAGTCATCCTGAAAGTAACACGGATCCACTCCGTAAAACTGCCACAACATAGGAAGCGAATGGTCATCCAAAATGGTGCAGTAGGTCTCGGCGTTGCGTCTACCAGGAATTGCAACCAAGGGTCCCGTGCCATACCAGGAGAAACGCCCCCATAGCATAATTCCACCGCTGCCGAACTTCACAGTTGGCACAATACATTCCGGCAGGAGGCGTTCTCCAGGCAGATGCCAAACCCAGACCGTGCCATCCGAACGGTAGAGGGTGAACCTTGATTCGTCGCTCCAAAGAACCTGTTTCCACTGTTCAACGGTCCACTGTCCACGTTCTTTGCACCATGTTAGCCGAGTAGCGCTATTGGACTTGGTTATCAAAAGCTTGTGGGCGGCAACACTTCCATGATAACCGAACAGATGGTATTCATCGAAAGAACACTCCCTGATGCCCGTTGAAACTCCTCACGGATGTGGCCAATTGATTTGGTGCGGTTCTTCCGAATTTCTCTGGCCAGCACCTGTCGGTCTCTAACTCCCAGTTTTGTGGGTCTACCGGGTCGGAGCACATTCCGACAGTCACCTCTCATCTTCCACTTTCCAATCACGTAGGCCACTGTCGATTTTGGGTACTTCAACTCGCTGGATATGTCACGTATGGATCGGCCATTTCTGTGATACTCGACGATTACACCTTTCTCGAAATCAGAGAGCTCCGAACTGCGTGGCATCTCGCATTCGACTGGTTGCGTTGTTTCCCACACGATATTTAACAGCGGCGGCTGTGACGTGTATCAGGACCGCAGATATCGTCGATTGCAGGGGGTGTCCAATTGCTTGTTGGTAGATAGTGTATATACAGGGTGCATAGGAAAGTCCCGTCCCTTTAGCCTGGAATAACTTGCGAATGGAGAGAGGTACAGTTATGCAAGTGAGATAACGGTATAGTAAAGCGACTACGCCCGATCGAATGCAACCAATAGCAGCGCCCCTAGTGGCGAAATGCAGAAGTTAGCCATTGCAAATCGAAAACAGAAAGAGAGAGCAAAATTTCCAATTAAAAAGTTGTAGAGCATCAATTGATTAGTACAAAACGACTTTTGTTCACACGGATAAGATAAATTGTCGCCTGAATACCCTACAATGTCCGAAATCGATGCGTGACTATTCGAATCTGCATCTTCACATTTCGCAAATGTAGCCGTATGCAAATGCAGATTGTGACGTTGCACCATACCTACGATATAAAAACCAGTAGCAGGATGTACCCTGATCAGAAGTTTAGATCTACGTAGCCTGTGTGAGAATGGTGAGCTTGGATTTCTGGGGTTACGTAAAAATTCAGGTGTATGCAACAGCACCTACAAGTCTGCTGGATCTACGTTGTCGTGTTACAGATGCTTGCAATAGTGTGACACCTTCCATGCTGAAGAATGTGCACGCAGAGTTGCTTTCACGAATACAAATGTGTATCATGGGCAATGGCGAACTCTTCGAACATACTCGACATTAACTTTTTATCACTGTGCACCAGTTTGCCTTTGTTTTGTCTGACGTCATCAAACTGTATTGACATAAGAACGCATTTATGCAATAAATTGTGCGTATTTGCTCATACCTATGCCTGTTCCCTTCAAACGTTCACACAAAAGGTCACACATCGATTTCGGACATTTTAGGATATTCAGGCGACAATTTATTTTATCTGTGTAAAACAAATGTTGTTTTGTACTAATTAATTGATGCTCTACAACTTTGTAATTGGAAATTTTGCTTTATCTCATTTCGTTTTCGATTTGCAATGGCCAACTTCCGCATTTCGCCACTAGGGGCGCTGCTATCAGTTGCATTCGATCAGACGTAGTCATTTTACTATACCGTTATCTCACTTGCATAACTGTACCTCTCTTCATTTGCAAGTTATTCTAGGCTAAAGGGACTTTCCTATGCACCCTGTATATGCATACATTTGCCTGGCATAGCTTCATGATACCATCACTGATGCAAACCACCACGGTATCTGTGTTGTGGTTGCTGTGCCAGCACGAAACTGCCAGAGTACAGAAGAAAACTACGGCAAATGTCAAGAATATGAGCTTCTTCCCGTGAACATGCCGTTTATCAATGATAAATTAAGGCACATGATTATTTACCTTGATCATAGCACCAAATTTATTTGACGACGGAAACGTTCCGAAAACAAACCTTTCTCAAATTCCTCAAGGCCTACTTGTCCAATGGTGCTTAAAATGTAAACTCAGTGAGAATGCGTAGAGATGTACCCCTCCAATTTTTTGGGAGGGGTAGTGTAAATTCATACCTACTGTAACCCCCTAGATCAGAGCAAACACAACCCAATCATTCATAAAGAGGGAAATTTAAAATATGTGCTATTTATTTTTGTTTTGTTTTTATTCTTGTTTTGTTTTTGTTTTTTTCCTTAAGAAATATCAGTGGTCATTTTTTTTTTAATCCGAAGATCGTAGTCGGAGGCCTTTTCATCCACCAAAAACATGCCAACCATCTGGGGAACTCCAAATTAATCCGGCATGGAAATGACTGCCCGCTTGAGCAGAAGAAAGGCGCTGCCATTATGACACCTACAGCTAACTGGCATTGCGACTGGTGTTGCACCGGACGGCGATTTCTTTTATCGGTATTTACCGGTTTCAGCGGAAATTTCATGAGAAGCTGGTGAAAGAAATAGCCAGGAATTTTGACGGCAGCTGAAATATTAAAAACAAAAGCACTTTTAAAAAAAATATATTTAGAAATCATAATCGCGGTTTTAGTTCATAACAACTGGATGACGAGAAAGCAGCTACTCGTGAGAACTTGAAGCATTTTTTTCACAGCCATAGCAGTAGTTCCTATACATGTAATATTAACAAAATAATGCAAAAGAAACATCAATTAAATAAATGAAAATTTTATTCCAGTGGGGATAAGGAGTTATGTATTACACTCGTTTGCACATAACTATGCATCCTTTAGAATAAAATGAATTAAAAGATGCTTTTGCGGCGACTTTTTACTATGTGAAAAATATTGTGGCACAGTAGCGGATTTAGAGTCACTGGGGCCTTGTGCACAGCATCAGTTTTGGGGGCCCCTCATTTTACCAGACACCTTTAAAAGTAGCATTTTCTGTTGCAGCATGCTCCCCTTCCCTCCTTCCACTCATTTTTACTCTCCCTCTAATGTAGGAGAAAGAATTGTAATCTCAAAACATTTTACTTCCAGATTTTCAACGGAAACACACATTTTTGAACTCCCTCGAATAAGATTTTACTATTTACACGGTGGTATCTGTGTGTGTGTGTGTGTGTGTGTGTGTGTTTGTGTGTGGTTTGTCGTCATTATAATTCAAAAACTATTACAGCTATTAAGCCGAAATTTAATGTTTGGAGTTTTGTGATACCCTAATGGGGTGAAAATAGCTGAAACTAAAAGTGAAATGCCTTTGTTGAGGAAGAAAAGTCAGAATTTTTATAAATATGGTCAATGAACCACAATACTTCAACATGTTATGTACGGTTAGCTTAGACAGGGGCAGATTTTCGGCTAGGCGCGCGCCTAGGGCCTCACTGTTTGAGGGGCCCCAAAAATATATAATTGAATTTTCAGTTTTGTGTTTACAGACCAAAAGCAAATCAATCCTTAAAGCGACTACTTTGTATTGTTAATTGATATTTTACTTTCTCGTATTAATAATATATATTTTCTTGCTGTTACTGATATTTCGAATTCTTATCGATGTACTTATTTTGGAATGAACGGTTAAAATAATTTTGAGTCCCGTTTAAGTGGTAGGTAAAGAAGGTATTCACGCTTCCCACACTTTTCATTGTTCAAGGCAAATTCTTAACTGGCTTGCTAAGCCATAAATTGTTTTCATGCTCCTTCCAGCCAAGGTAACATATCTGTGTTGGAACCTTCCTGCCTTCCCCCCGAGTTGCGATGAGGAGTGCTTGTAAAACCTTTCCTGATGATGGGAGGGGGCTGTTAATTGTCTTTTTTCCTTCGTAGTAGGATAATCAATGAAGAAGCAAATATTCTTCATAGGATAATTCTTCTTAGGACAATCAAGTTCTTTCTTGACCCTAATCCCTCTAAACCATCCTAAACCAAATGAGTTATTAATATTTTGGCTGGAAAAGTAAGGAAATTTGAGAATATCACACTATCTTTTTCTTATTTAACAGTGTTAAAAGTAATTTATATTGTATTGCAACAACATTTTCTCATTACTTTCTGCTCCCCTGGTTAATACTGATAATTATAAAGTATTCTCACCTTTTCTATTCCTTAAACTGACTTAAAACTAGCTTTTGAAAAAGCAATAAAAATTTTCAATGATACTCTAACTCAAAAACCTGCAGTTCCTACTTTTCCATTTTCAAAGCGGATCTTTTGCATTTGTATGCTTCTGTTTCTGATAACTGCAGTACAGGTATAAATGGGATACAGGTATTTAAAGTGTGAAACTTAATATACATTGATTTCCTATTAGCCTCAAAATTCTGTTTCTGATAACTGCAGTGCATGAAGTATACGGGATATTAAAAGGGCCAAACTTAATATCCGTTGATTTCCTATTAGCAGCAAAAACAAAAAAGTTTGATGTGCACGGACAGACAAAATTATTACACTAGCACTGCTTCTTACAGAACGTTCTAATAATAGGAAGATATAAAATGGCATTTTAAAAAGCGTGAAACCCTTTTTCTTGACCCCTCCTTTTTTTTGTTAATATGACAAATGAAAATTTCCAAGGGGATAGGGAGGGGCCCCTGAACCTTTTAGCGCCTAGGGCCCCAAAAGATCTAAAATCGCCTCTGAGTTTAGAGCACTGCTTTTAATGACATTTCTTCTACATGCGGTGTGGGATCTGCTCTCACATATCATCAGATTCTACCCCACTGACAATTCCCTTAAAGAGAACCCGAACATGGATGAAATCAATTAGCGTGTCTTGTATGACCAACTTTTCCCATGCTATTTTCCTCATACGATAAGTCTTGTGATTAAACTTAGTAAAGAAAAAGGAATTTTAAGGGAAAGATGAGCAGTCACATATTAAACACTGAATTAAAGATTCCATTCTAAAAAAATTGGTCAGTGAAATAAATACTCCAATTTCTATGCTCAATTGCAGTGTAGTAATATTACACTCAATGATTTTTAGTAAGCTTTCATACTTCTAGATGACATACTTCGATTGGGGGGGGGGGATCACACTTGCGAATCACAGAATAACAAATTTATTCCTCGCTGTATGACTTTTTTTAGAAGTAACATAAAAAAAAATAAAATGAAAAAAATTATTTTTGAGGCCTTCCACAGCACTGAGGGTCCCCGCTTCGTTGGCTTCCCTGTAAATCTGCCTTTGTTGTGGCACGACATTAAATGTGTATATCATCATCATCATCATTGTCAACCATTATCAATCCACTGCTGGACGAAGGTCTCCCCAAGTTTCCTCCACAACGGTCTGTCTTGTGCCAGTCTCCTCCATGTCACTCCCGCATACATTCGAATTTCATCCACCCATCTTCCATGTGGTCTTCTTCTGGGTTTTTTCCTGTCCCTTGGAATCCAATCTAAAATTTCGGCTGTCCATCGATGGTCTGTTCTTCGGGCAGTATGTCCAGCCCATTGCCATTTCAGGGATTTAACTCTGATCATGATGTCTTCCACTCTTGTCATTTTTCGGATCCACGTGTTCCTCTTCTTATCTCTCCTGGTTACACCAAGCATGCACCTCTCCATGCTTCTTTGAGTTGTCTGCAGCCTTTGTATGTCTCTTTTAGCTAAGGTCCACGTCTCTGCACCATACGTAAGCACTGGAAGGATGCATTGATCAAACACTTTTCTTTTAAGACATAATGGCATATTGCTCTTAAAAATTATGCTGTTTCTTCCAAAAGCTCTCCAGGCAAGTTTTGTACGATGATTAATTTCTTCACCAATGTGACCCTCACTCGATATCTGCTGTCCAAGATAAATGTACGTGTCTGTTGTCTCCAGCTTTTCTCCATCAATCGATAAATCTTCATTTCTTGTAAAAGCATTGAACATCACTTTTGTCTTCTGAAAGTTCATTTTCAATCCCACTTCTTTACTCTTGTCAGCAAGTTCCTGGATCATACTCTGTAGCTCTGATGGGGTAGTTGCAAAAATGACTATGTCATCAGCAAAACGAAGGTGGGTTAGATAATCTCCATTAATCTTTATGCCTTTGTTTTCCCAGTTCAGTGATTGAAAGACATTTTCCAATGTGGCATTAAAGAGCTTCGGAGATATAGTGTCACCTTGTCTCACTCCTTTTCCAATTTTTATGTGTGTTGTATTTTCAAATAGCAGAATCTTTGCACTTGCATTTTCATAGATGTTATTAATAATATTAATGTATGCATCTTCAATACCGCAGGATTTCAGAGCCATTACAACTGCTGATGGTTTCACCGAATCAAAGGCTTTTTCATAATCGATAAAAGCCATGCACAATGGAAGTTCATATTCCCTCGCTCTTTCAATTAGTTCTCTTAGTACGTGGATATGATCTATTGTGCTGTAGCCACTCCTGAATCCAGCTTGTTCTCTCGGTTGAGCCATGTCCAGTGTTACCTTCAAGCGGTGTGAAAGAACTTTAGTGAAGATTTTATAAACCACTGATAGGAGGCTGATAGGTCTGTAGTTCCTGAGATCCTCAATGTCACCTTTTTTATGTAGCAAGATCATTGTAGCGTTGTTCCAATCCTCAGGACTTTTCCCTTCATTAAGGCATCGAGTGAAAATTTGGGCGAGTACTGTTTCGATTTCTCCACTTGCTTCTTGTATGATGTCTACAGTAATTCCATCTTCTCCTGGAGCTTTTCCCCGCTTCATGTTCTTGATTGCATGTGCAACTTCTGCTGGAAGGACTGGAAGAACTCTGGTACCTTTCATGATGCCTGGAGTACATGTATCATCCCTTTCATATAATTTGGAGTAGAAATCTTTCACTCTTGTCAAAATTTCACCTCTATTTCTTGTTACAGAACCATCTTCTTTTCTCAGTGCCATAATCTGTTTTTTTTTCCTTACTGAGATGTCCCTTTGCTATCTTTAGGCTTTGGTTGTTTTCAATTGCTTTCCTTACTAGTTCACAGTTGAATTTCCTTACGTCTTCAGTGATACTTTTTCGTACTGACTTGCATAGCTCTATATATTCCACTTTAGAAGTCACATCTTCTTTAGTTGTCCTCATCTCTCTTCTTTTTTGCATCAACATTTTGGTTTTTCCTGATAATTTGTTCTTAGACCCAGCTAATTTTGTTGCTGTTTCCATAAGAGCTTTGGTTACTTTTCTGTTAACTTCAGAAATATCCACTTCTTCCGATGTTAGGCCTTCTAAAGCAGAGAATCTGTTCTTCAGTTCCAATTTGAAGGTATTATGGTGTTTTTTAAGGTTGGTTATGTCAATACATTTTGTTTGTCTTATGAGCTTGCTATGTTTGAGTTTAGTGTTGAGGTGCATCTTACATCTCACCAATCTATGGTCACTGCCTGTGTTGAACTTGTTTAGCACACTGCAGTCTTCTATGACGAATTTTTTGTTACACATAATAAAATCAATTTCACTTGTCATCCCATTTGGATGTCTCCAAGTCCATTTCCTGTGTGGCTTTTTCTTGAAAAAGGAGTTCAAGATGAAAAACCCTTCTGCCTCTGCAAACTCTACGAGAGTATTTCCACGCTGGTTTCTGTTGCCGTGACCGAATTTACCTTCTGAAGTTTCATTCTGTTGCCGTTGCCCTATTTTTGCATTGAAATCTCCCATAATTATCTTCAAGTGCTGCTTACCTTTATTATTTAGATCACGAATTTCCTCATAAAATTCTTCAATTTCTTCTTCAGCATGACTTGTGGTGGGTGCATAAGTTTGAATAATCTGAGCCTGGTGTCTTCTCGAGAGTTGGATAACGAGTCATGCAGCTCTGTCAGAGGAACTTTCAACTTCTACAACTTTATCCTTCAGTTTCTTGTTTATTATAAATCCAACACCACTAGTTCTGCCAGTATCTGTCCCACGATAGTAGAAGAGATGTCCACTTTTCAGTTCAATGAGATCTTCTCCTTTTCTCCTTACCTCACTTAGCCCGACGATGTCCCACTTGATCCTTTGTAGTTCCTCTTCCAATTCAAGAAGCCTTGAATCAGAAGATAGGGAGCGTCCATTATACGTAGCCAAGGTCAGCATCAGATGGCAGCCTAGTCCGGTCCTCCGGGGATTCTTAGCACCCTCTGCCTTCATGTCGCACTGGCCGCTGCCTTGGCCAGGTACATTCCAGCTGCCGGAGACTGAGGGCCAAGATTTAAGTTGTGGAGTCATTTTGGAGGGGTTTGGCCATAACTCACCACGCTGGCCAAGCGGGTTGGTGAGTGTGGGATAGCATTTCCTCTAATCCCGATGGTATAGTTATACCGCTATTGGCGATCGTCAGAGCCCCTTTAGTGGGAACAGGATGTACCACGAGAAGGCGGGGTTGACATTTGTCAAGGAGAGGCTGTGATGTTACGCATCACCTGACTAACTAAAGCTAGGTCATACAACTCTGCGGAGGTCATGACATATATATATATATTTTTAGGTGGGTTAATTACTTGCATCCATGACTTTGCAGAAACCCATTTCCAAATAGGTCTTTGTGGAAGTGAGAAAATGCAGAGTTTTTGCTGGTCCTTGATAAAGCCAAGGCTCAGTATTCTCGACACTTTCTGCATTCAGTTGTTTTTTCTTTGTTTCTCTTTTTACTCACACCGGTCAATACATAACCTTTTCTATGTTGTACTTGGTATGAGTTAAAATATTTTTTTTAGCTTCAGGCTCTTCTTAATAGAATGTGTATTCTGAATTTTCATAACTGCTGCGTTGCACGTTTTGATCTTCAGGTTGTTTTGCAACTTTCGTTTTAAATTGTAAAGTTTTTCTTATGTTTTCGGCTTTGCTCTTTAGTATATATATATATATATATATATATATATATATATGGGATGTAAGGTCAGGTGATGCGTAACATCACAGCCTCTCCTTGACAAGTGTCAAGCCCGCCTTCTCGTGGTACATCCTGTTCCCACTAAAGGGGCTCTGACGACCGCCAATAGCGGTATAACTATACCATCGGGACTAGAGGAAATGCTATCCCACACTCACCAATCCGCTTGGCCAGCGTGGTGAGTTATGGCCAAACCCCTCCAAAATGACTCCACAACTTAAATCTTGGCCCTCAGTCTCCGGCAGCTGGAATGTACCTGGCCAAGGCAGCAGCCAGTGCGACATGAAAGCAGAGGGTGCTAAGAATCCCCGGAGGACCGGACTAGGCTGCCATCTGATGCTGACCTTGGCTACGTATAATGGACGCTCCCTATCTTCTGATTCAAGGCTTCTTGAGTTGGAAGAGGAACTACAAAGGATCAAGTGGGACATCGTCGGGCTAAGTGAGGTAAGGAGAAAAGGAGAAGCTCTCACTGAACTGAAAAGTGGACATCTCTTCTACTATCGTGGGACTGATACTGGCAGAACTAGTGGTGTTCGATTTATAATAAACAAGAAACCGAAGGATAAAGTTGTAGAAGTTGAAAGTTCCTCTGACAGAGCTGCACGACTCGTTATCCAACTCTCGAGAAGATACCAGGCTCAGATTATTCAAACTTATGCACCCACCACAAGTCATCCTGAAGAAGAAATTGAAGAATTTTATGAGGAAATTTGACATCTAAATAATAAAGGTAAGCAGCACTTAAAGATAATTATGGGAGATTTCAATGCAAAAATAGGGCAACGGCAACAGAATGAAACTTCAGTAGGTAAATTCGGTCACTGCAACAGAAACCAGCGTGGGAATACTCTCGTAGAGTTTGCAGAAGCAGAAGGGTTTTTCATCTTGAACTCCTTTTTCAAGAAAAAGCCACACAGGAAATGGACATGGAGACATCCAAATGGGACAAGTGAAATTGATTTTATTATGTGTAACAAAAAATTCGTCATAAAAGACTGCAGTGTGCTAAACAAGTTCAACACAGGTAGTGACCATAGATTGGTGAGATGTAAGATGCACCTCAACACTAAACTCGAACGTAGCAAGCTCATAAGACAAACAAAATGTATCGACATAACCAACCTTAAAAAACACCATAATACCTTCAAGTTGGAACTGAAGAACAGATTCTCTGCTTTAGAAGGCCTAACATCGGAAGAAGTGGATATTTCGGAAGTTAACAGAAAAGTAACCAAAGCTCTTATGGAAACAGCAACAAAATTAGCTGGGTCTAAGAACAAGTTGCATGTGAACAAATTATCAGGAAAAACCAAAATGTTGATGCAAAAAAGAAGAGAGATGAGGACAACTAAAGAAGATGTGACTTCCAAAGTGGAATATATAGACCTATGCAAGACAGTAAGAAAAAGTATCACTGAAGACGTAAGAAAATTCAACTGTGAACTAGTGAGGAAAGCAATTGAAAACAACCAAAGCCTAAAGATAGCAAAGGGACATCTCAGTAAGGGAAGAAAACAGATTATGGCACTGAGAAAAGAAGATGGTTCTGTAACAAGAAATAGAGGCGAAATTTTGACAAGAGTGAAAGATTTCTACTCCAAATTATATGAAAGAGATGATACATGTACTCCAGAGATCATGAAAGGTACCAGTACCAGAGTTCTTCCAGTCCTCCCAGCAGAAGTTGCACATGCAATCAAGAACATGAAGCGAGGAAAAGCTCCAGGAGAAGATGGAATTACTGTAGACATCATACAAGAAGCAAGTGGAGAAATCGAAACAGTACTGGCCCGAATTTTCACTCGATGCCTTAATGAAGGGAAGATTCCTGAGGATTGGAACAACGCTACAATGATCTTGCTACATAAAAAAGGTGACATTGAGAATCTCAGGAATTACAGACCTATCAGCGGTTTATAAAATCTTCACTAAAGTTCTTTCACACCGCTTGAAGGTGACACTGGACATGGCTCAACCAAGAGAAAACGCTGGATTCAGGAGTGGCTACAGCACAATAGATCATATCCACGTACTAAGAGAACTAATTGAAAGAGCGAGGGAATATGAACTTCCATTGTGCATGGCTTTTATCGATTATGAAAAAGCCTTTGATTCGGTGAAACCATCAGCAGTTACAATGGCTCTGAAATCCTGCGGTATTGAAGATGCATACATTAATATTATTAATAACATCTATGAAAATGCAAGTGCAAAGATTCGGCTGTTTGAAAATACAACACACATAAAAATTGGAAAGGGAGTGAGACAAGGTGACACCATATCTCTGAAGCTCTTTAATGCCACATTGGAGGGTGTCTTTCAGTCGCTGTGCTGGGAAAACAAGGGGATAAAGATTAATGGAGATTATCTAACCCACCTTTGTTTTGCTGATGACGTAGTCATTTTTTCAAGTACCCCATCAGAGCTGCAAAGTATGATCCAGGAACTTGCTGACAAGAGTAAAGAAGTGGGATTAAAAATGAACTTTCAGAAGACGAAAGTGGTCAATGCTTTTACAAGAAATGAAGATTTATCGATTGATGGAGAAAAGCTGGAGATAACAGACACGTACGTTTATCTTGGACAGCAGATATCAAGTGAGGGTCACATTGACGAAGAAATTAACCGGCGTACAAAACTTGCCTGGAGAGCTTTTGGAAGAAACAGCATAATTTTCAAGAGCAATATGCCATTATGTCTTAAAAGATAAGTGTTTGATCAATGCATCCTTCCAGTGCTTACGTATGGTGCAGAGAATTGGACCTTAACTAAAAGAGACATACAAAGGCTGCAGACAACTCAAAAAAGCATGGAGAGGTGCATGCTTGGTGTAACCAGGAGAGATAAGAAGAGGAACTCGTGGATCCGAAAAATGACAAGAGTGGAAGACATCATGATCAGAGTTAAATCCCTGAAATGGCAATGGGCTGGACATACTGCCAGAAGGACAGATCATTGATGGACAGCCGAAATTTTAGATTGGATTCCAAGGGACAGGAAAAGACCCAGAAGAAGACCACACGGGAGATGGGTGGATGAAATTCGAAAGTATGCAGGGGTGACATGGAGGAGACTGGCACAAGACAGACCGTTGTGGAGGAAACTTGGGGAGACCTTCGTCCAGCAGTGGATTGATAATGGTTGACAATGATGATGCATTTCTTGAGTGTCAACGGTCTGGTGTATTTAAAATAACATTAGGAGAATCATTTTCCATCATGTTTGGAAGGTGTTAAACTTCTAGAAAGCAAAATTGAAAAGTCGTTTTTAAGATATTGCAACCTTCTTCAGGAGCAAAAGTTTTCCAGTATATCTAAAGATTGAAATTGCCCTCCAAATGTTTGTTTGCACACCTGCTACAAACAATTCAGTGGAATATTCCTTTTTTGGCCTTTAAAAGAGTGAAAAACGATCTTAGGGCTTACCTATGTGATGAAAAGTAAACTGATATCTCCTGACAATTAAAAAGGATCCAACAACTTCCATGGCTTTAATACAATTAACAAGTTTGCTGGTCAAAATTGTGGCTTAAACATTGTAAAGTACTTAATACTCATACTTTTATTATAAAATTTGTAAGTATGCAATTCTTTTAGTGATATTTAGGTTTATTTTAGTTCAAACATTTATAAAAAACAACTAAAGTTTATTGGGGAAAGGGGAGGTGACAATTATTTCAGCCCCTTGGAGCAAGCAAAATAATTTATCTGCCACTGGTTGTTGATTGGTGTATTCAAAAGAAGAAATTTTCCGCTTTACAGAGGCTGTTTGCACATTTTTAGAACATTTTTAATAAGAAATTACAAAAAATAAACGAAGTTCAAAGAGTTGAAACTGGCAACAGCATATTAGATGAATATGAAAGAAACATCTGCGGCAGTTAAATATTGTCTGCTAAGAAAATAGCTCACATAAACAAGCTATGGATGGGAAGGTTATGTTTTTGCTCTTTATGAATAGAAATATTCATATTCTGTAATTAAAAAACACTGAAAATCATGGAATTAGCATTTCTAAATGTAAAATAAGCAATATTATTACTGATAAAGGGAACAATTGTCAGGCATTGCTTTTAACAGGAAAAAGAACAAACAAATATCCAAAGAAAGTACGCACTTTTACTACTACTATTTCAAAAGTGAGGTCTCTGGTTTTAAGAGAAAATCCACCGACCCAAAGAGTAATCACTAAGTCATTAAAAATCTTGGTATCAACTGTTAAACAGGGTAATAAACAAAAATTTGAATCTGAAAAAAAGCAAAAACGCAATGTTCACTGCCTTTTGCTGAGTAAAGAACACAGTGTAAACTTCTTTATGAAAACCACTTAGCCGGAGACAGATGGTAATCGATTGTGACTCTTGATGAAAATGGATCTACCAAAACGACTGTAACAACAAAACAAAACGGTCAATTTACCTATTGCAGAAGAGCAAAAAAAATAAAAAAATAAAATTATGAACTTGATTCCAAACATCAAAAGAAAGTTTCAGTAAAGGATTCGTGATTATTGCTGGTTTCTCGTCATACAATGGGGAATTAAAGTTAAGAAAAGAATGTTAAAATCAATTCTACATATTACCAAAATGTTTTAACTCTTATAATTAAAGAGAAAATACCAGTCCTTTATCCTCAGAACCTTTAAAGAATAGAACTCCTTCGGGATAAGGCTACCAGCCATACATCCAAATCTATCACTCTGTTTCTTCAAAAATTAAAGCAGAGATGGGTATCAAGTGTATATTACCTTTTACTCATATTCCTTCTAAGTCCTCTGATAGGTCAACAATGAACTATTGTGCCTCTGGACTGCTAAAAAGTGCACTTTCTAAACGCAGACCTAAAACAATGGTTGGACCATGGGACGCAATGGAAGAAGGGTGGAATAAAATATCACTACAATTTTAAGAAATGCCCTGTTGTTTTGGAAATCTAGATGTAGGCTCACAGTTCAGAGAAAGTGCTATCATCAGATAGAACATTTAAGAAAGAAATAATTTTATTTTAAACATTAATTATGGAAAATCATTCTCAAAATGTGTGAACATCCTCTGTATTTTTGATTAACAACATATGTTTTTCTGTGTCTACATGCCTCCCCCTCCTACACTTTTTTTGCAGAGCCTTTTTACTAATCATAGTGCAATTCCCTGGAAACTTTTGTATAATTTGTGTTTGCAAATGGTGCCTTCCTGGGTCAAGATAAGTGTTATCTCATTTCTTGATGTGAAATTTTCTTCTCATATTCATTGAATTCAGGAGCTTGAGCTGGTTGCTTCGACAAGCACGCCAAAGTACACAGCTTTCATTAATTTCATGGGTTAATTGAAAATGTGATTGCTGTCAGGTATTTATTACATTCTGTGTACATATATACGATCGCAGACAATGAAATTTGCTCACCAAGAAGGAAGCATCGGATTGAACTGAAATTTTATGGACGCAAAGATACAAATGAATGATACACATGATGGCAAAAATACAGCTGCAGGACAATTAGAGGGATCTGTGGCACGCAGTCCGATCGTCTTCAATAGCGCGGCGCACAGTCTTGTGTGGCGATACATGCTGCAATACGGTCCCGCATGGAGGTGAACAGATGCCTGATGTTGTCCTGCAACAGACTGGCTCACACGTGTTGGACGGTGTGCTCCAAATCCTGGATAGTGTGGCATAGCAGCAGCTGGCGTTTAAAATGGTCCCACACATGCTCGTAGGGGACATGTCCGGGGAGTGAGCAGGCCACGACGTAGGCAGTCCTGGAAAACCCGAGTCGTGTGCAGACGGGCATTATCCTGCTGGTATGGTGCACCTGGAATTTTGGCCAGGAATGGGAGCACATGGGACCATAGGATCTCATCCACATACCGCTGGCTCATCAATGATCCATGTACCACTACTAGATCTGATCGGCTATTGTAGGCTATGGCTCCGCAGACCATAATGCCTGCAGTGGTGGTGTGTGTGGGGGGGGGTGCTCAATAGCGAGGGTGGGATTGTGCCATTGACCCGGCGGGGACTTTCCACACCAGGACACGAATAGCATCTGTCCCCAAAACGATGCAGCACTCATCACTAAGCACCCCATGTCGTCAGTCTGTGGCATTCCATATCGCTCTTGCCTGGCACCACTGCAAACGGAGCCAGTGATGTTCCGGTGTTAACGGCAGCATGCGTAAGGGGCACTGGGATCGCAGATTCGCTTCCACGAGGCGTCTGGAAATGGTTCATGGGCACAAAGGAGCCACTACATCTGCCTGTATAGTGGACTGGGTCCCCGTGGGATCCGTCCGGGCTTGGCACACAATCCGGTGATTCTCCCGGTCCATACGGAGCTGCTCCGCCGTGACATGTCTACTGCTCCCAACATAGTCAGACGGTATGGTCAGAACGATCCATGTGGCGGGCTATACTGCGCTCCGACCACCCTTTGGTTTTCAGCCCGATGATCAGGCCTCTCTCAAAGTCCATAAGTTGTGTAAATTGGTGTCTCTGGTACCTACCCGGCATTCTTGTCACTCTGTAATTTTGCTTGTGTTGGCCGGTGCTTTTTGCTTTCATAGGGCATCAACTACACATTGATTTATGAGGCTGCCAGTTTGTGCTTGCAGCTCCACCACAGGATGTGTGGTCATGCACAATTGGACCAAACATGGATCATTTGCATACCAGCACGGACTCTAGCTATTTACAAAGTTTCACACTTGTAGTTCTATACCAATGAGCCATTAGCTTAGGACCACCTACCTAATAAGCTGTAGGACCCCCTTTAGCCCGCAAAACAATAGCCACTCGGTGAGGCATCGATTAGGTGCGGTGGTGATAGGTATCCTGGGGTATCTGGTACCATAATGTCAACAGCAGATCCTGCAGTTCCCTTACATTTTGAGGTGGTGGTGATTTAGTGCGAATCGGCTTTTCAAAGTCTAACCACAAATGTTCGATTGGGTTCATGTCAGGTGAGTTTGGAGGCCAGGGCATTAACAGAAAGTCATCAGCATGTTCCTCCAACCACACTTTGATGATTATGACAGTTTGGCATGGTGCATTATCCTGTTGGTAATGGCCATCGCCAGCAGGGAACACAATTGCCATGAATGGGTGAATTTGGTCCGCAATGATGTTCAGATACCTGACAGCTGTCAGAGATTGTGCTATTGAGATAATGTGGCCTAAAGTATCGCAAGAAAACATTGCCCACACCACAACACCGCCGCGGGCAGCCTGTTTCCGCCCAACAGTGCATCCAGGTGCCATAGCTGCCGTTGGTAATTGGCAAATCCACATTCATCTGTCTACGTGATGCACCATGAATCTTGATTCATCAGACCAGGCCACTTTCTTCCAATCATCCACGGTCCAATCTCGGTGCTCTTGGGCCCATTTCATGCGTTGTTGACAATGACTTGCATTGAGTATGGGGACCTGGCTGGGTCTTCGGCTATGCAGGTCTGTGCTCAGAAGGCAGCGATGAACTGTGTGCTGTGATGCATTGCCCTGATCATCACTGTTGTAGCTGCGGGTGTTTTGTCGCACTGTGGCCCTGCAGTTGTTGTGAACAATTTGTGACAGTCTCCGCTCCCTTGTGGCATCAATGAGCTGCGGCTGACACACGGCTGGATGACGTTTTTTTTTTTTGGCCATCTGTGCACCACGTCTGATATATATTCACAACAGCGGCACGTGAACAACCCACAAGTCGTGCTGTTTTTGAGATCGTAGTTCCAAGGCGCTGTGCAATCATAATTTGTTTTTTTTATCAAACTCCAATAAATCGGCAGCTTTTCCCATTCTGACTCTGAACACTTTGCTAACTGAAAGCTGGTCCTCGGGTTGTATATATACTGCTCTGTGAACTTCGCCTGCACCACCATTCGGTCTCCAGGCATGCTGATTTTTCTAGGCTGGTGGAGGTCATGATGTAATGGCTCATCGGTGTATATACACTGCTACCCACCCAAAATGCAACACCAAGAAGGAAGCATCCGATTGGCCTGAAATTCGCAGCATGCGTCGCCCGCGAGAGGACATGCAAACGATTAGCATTGCAGGGCATATGCAAATCATGTGCGCCCGGCACACCACCAAGAAGCACTATAAGAAGGGTGCACAGAAGGCGGGGCGGGGTGTAAGTAGTGGAAGTGTGTTGTGCTGCCGGACCTGTGTGTGGGAAGCTTCCTGATGCCTCGTTGCAGAATACGGCAGTCATTCCAGCATGTTTCAGAGTTCGACAGCGGACAAATAGTGGCTTATCGCGACAGCGGTTTATCGTACCGATACATCGGCCCCCGTGTGGGACGACATCCAGCCACAGTGAGGCGAGTATGGATTCGGTGGGTGCAGGAGGGACGGACAGACCGACGTGAGCGATTGCCACAGCCGCGGCACACCACCGAACAAGAGGACCGGCATGTTGTGCAGCTGGCATTGACAGCTCGCACCGCCACATCACGAACGTTAGCGCAGGAATTAGGGTGTGTTGCGCCACAACCTGTGTCAGCACGTACCGTTCGACGTCGTCTGCAGGAGCGGGGACAGGTCGCACGGCGCCCATTGCTCTGATTACCATTGACGTTACACCACCTGCGAGTGCGGCGGCAGTGGGCCGTTGAACGCTGCACCTGGACTACGGAATGGCACGACATTGTCTTCTCCGACGAATCCCCCTTCTGCCTGCTACACCACGAAGGTCGGATCCGCGTGTGGCGGCACCGCGGCGAGAGACTGTATGACGCCTGCATTATGCATTGCCATACCGGTCCGTCGCCTGGCGTTATGGTTTGGGGCGCAATTGGATATGACACCCGCATCCCTCTGGTACGCATCGGCGGTACGCTCAACAGCCACCACTACATCTCCGACGTTTAGGAGCCTGTAGTCCTCCCTTACCTGCAGGACTTGCCAGCAGCCACGTTTCAACAGGACAATGCGCTCCCACACGTGACACGCATCGTGCAACAATTCTTCACGGCCCACCAGGTGTCACTGCTGCCGTGGCCCGCCTGTTCTCCTGGTATGTCGCCCATCAAGCACGTCTGGTCGCTGATTGGCAACCGATTGGCCTGGCAAGCTCCACCCGCGGCTACGCCTGATGAACTGTGGCAACGTGTGGAAGCAGCCTGGACTGACATACCCCAAGCCCACATCCAAAGCCTCTTTCGTTCGATGGCGCAGCGTGTAGCGGCAGTTATTGCCAGCCATGGGGACCACACGAACTATTGATGTCTACGTGGTCCGCAAGTCGCATGGGCCTGTAAGCTCAATCGTTTCATCTTTGTATCTGTTGCTATGTGTCCAGTAAATCTGGCATTGCTATCTCGTGTCCTTCTTGGTGTTGCATTTTGGGTGGCCAGCAGTTTATATATATACATACACAAACACACACTATATTTTCCGAAATATAAGACACCTTTTTTTTTCCGAAAAATTTGGTCTTCCTGTGTGTTATATACCAAAGGTCAGTATTATCGCCATGAATATACAGATGGGTGTATGCTGCTGTAAAGACTCCTAAATGAGTTTAAAATGGTGTCCCTTTATCTTAGGCCAAGGCTGGAAAAATACCGGGTGCCAGGTTGCCCTGACATCTAGAAATTAGTCACTGGCATCCAATTTTTTTCATATCTTTTTTGCTTCAAGTTTTGTAATTTGCAGTATATGCCATAATTTCCATGATATAATTTATGAATCAGCTAAATAAGTTATAAATTTAGGTTCTGCAGGTAATTCACTGCTTAAAAATCTTTTTGTGGCACTTTATGGGGTCGCTTTATCTTAGATCAGTGCTAAAAAAAATGCTGGGCCCCAGGTCGCCCTGGCACCTAAAAATTAGTCGTTGGTGGCCATTTTTTTACATTTCTTTTTTGCTTCAAATTTCATAATTGCAGTAAATGCCTTAATTTCTGTGATATAATTTGGAAATTACTGGTTAAAAAAGTTATAAATTTAGGTCCTGTGGATAATACTTCACTTAAAAATATTTTTTATGGCACTTTAATTTTTTGAAATACACAAGGTGTCAGGAGAGCTGGTGGTATTGGAAAAATATCAAAAATGTGTTAATAACAGAAAAATGTAATGCAGTACGAAGTTGGGAAGCTGCAAAGAGATGGAAATAAGCATATAGGACAAAAATTAGTCACCTCTAACAGAAATCACAGTAGTAAGTTACTGGTTGCACAGAGGGCACTGTGATAGCATTGTTAGGAAATAAAAAGAACTGATGTGGTCTACAGGGTTATTTCTGTCTCGTGCAGTGGTGAAGAGCAATGTGTGTGAATTTAGTCTGCAATGTGGGTCATAAAGACAGACGTTACTAAGAGGCAAAAAGGTGCCATCGTGTTTGGCAGCGCCCACGAACACAAAGTATATGAAGTCACCCAATTTGTTGGTGTGTCGAAGCGTACTGCCCAGCAGGTCTACAAACAGTAGTGTAGTTCATGGTCAACTGAAAATCGGCGATATAACTGTGGCCAGAAAACAATTCTCACCAACAGGGACTACCACCATGTTTCACTCCTAGTAACTGCAAATTGGTTTTAAACCCAGCAACAGTTGCTCCAAACAGTCCAAGTCCACTCCAACCAATTTCCGAAAGGACATTGTGATGAGAACTGCATGCGATGGACATGTGAAGCAGAGTACTATGGTAGAGGCCTCTTTTAACAGCAAGTCACAAAGTCGCATGTTATCAATGGGCTCAGAGACACCAAAACTTTACTGTGGAGGATTGAAAATGAGAATTTTGGTGTGATGAGTCGTTTTTGTTTGTACTCCAATGATGGGAGATGATGAGTGCATCTCAGGCCCAATGAAACCTTTAATCCTGATTATGGCAAAGGTGTTCAAGCTGGGGGGGCTCTGATGATGTTTTCAGGACGAGTTCCCTTTAGTGGGAACAGGATGCACTACGAGAAGACGGGGTTTACATTTGTCAAGCCCGCCTTCTTGTGGTGCATATAGCGCATTAAATCCATTTATTTTTGTGGTGTAATAAGCACAAAGATTTGCCAAGCTTTTGCACTCCACTGGGAGAATTTTTCAAGGCAATGGTAGACATAAAACTGCTTGGCGAATTTTGTACTTATTACACCATAAAAATAAACAGATTTAATACACTATATGTGTTTCTTGATGATTCTCCTGAATCTCTTTGGTAGCATAGTTGCTATTTTAACTATTGTATTTCTTATACTGATTCGAATGTTATAGAGAAACTGAAATCTGTCATAAATTTCTTGATACACATAACTTTTGTGCTTTAATTTGCGGTATACGAGGTCTAGTTATTGTTGAGAAGATATCTACTTGGAATTTATCTTATTTCTACTTCATGTGTCTCATCAGATTGAAGTTTATGCTTTTGTTTTGCCTTGTGTCAATTTCATACTCTTCAGTTTCAGATTTTTAAATTTGCCTTTCTCTTGGTACATGTCAAATAACATGCATAAAGACCTAAGGTATCCTATTAGTAAGTTGTTGTAGAGCTCTACAACAGTCTATACACCAATACTGACATTCTGCAGTTTTCAGCTAGCTATATGAAACAGATTCAAAAGTGAGCACCATAATGTAACCAACAGCTGGCTCAAGTTGATAGAGTTCTCTTCAGATCTGTAGCTTCATTATGTGCAACAGGTTTCAGTTCTGTGTCAAATTGTCCTATTCCCAACTTTTACTTCTATACAAATCATACACATAAAAGCATATGGTTTGGGTCATATTCCCTCAATCACCCTCTTCTACAACAACGGTACTCCTGTTTCGAAATGTTGATTCGCTAAAATTTCCTTCTTTCCCATGGATGGAAAGAACTTCCTATTGACACAGAAAGAACTTTATAAATATAAAATTTCAGACTTCATTTCTTCCATCCTTCAACAATCAGTTGGTCTGTCCATCTACCAAAATTACATTCCCACTTCTAAAGGCCAGACTGAAGAGATTCTTTCTCTGACTGACAAGTAACATGCATGTGCACAAGATTATCAATGTCTGTTCTTGCATTGATTCCTCCTTACTATCCATCTGCAGAAACAATATTTCTGCGTCAAAAGTTGGATTACTAAAATTCTTAGTTTGATGGAGAATACATTTGCATAATAATTCAGACTTCTCCCTTTATGTCCATCAATTTGCCAGTTTGTCTGCCAGTCTTCAGAAATTACATTTCCATTCCTAACTGCAACATTGAAGAAATTTGCTCTGTGACTGATAAGAGACAGGCATACCCTCAAGTTATCAGTGTCTGTTGTTCTCCTCACAGGTCTGTCTGTCCTGCAGAAATGGTATTTCTGCTTCAAAATGCTGTACCATTAAAATTCCTTCACTACCTTATAAGGGAAAACAAGAGCACAAGATCTCAGATACCTCTATTCATCAGCTCGTCTGCGCATCCATCGCTCACTGGATTATGACACCCCTATGCAAAGTGAGTTATTCCTGACACCGATGTAACCAGGAAGAAGGCATCATGCACAGTAGGCCTCTTTGGTTCAAGTGTACCAGGAGTGATGCCATAATGGCAAAACAACCAATTGGTGCAGCAAAGTTTTGCAGTTGACGTCCCAATACAATATCAGTCAACCAGAAACAACATCCTGCATGACTATGTTATTGCATGCTGGCAGAGATGGGCTATATATGCCAGCACCCTGTCTTAACAGCAGTCCATAGATCTAAATTACTGTCCTGGTGCTAACAGCATGTGACCTGGACGACAGAAGATTAGAAGGTGGTATGCTTCTCCAATGAAACACGACATGTACTCCTTTCCGCTGATAGCAGAATCTGTAATCAGCAGCATGAGGCTATGGATCCCTCATGCACATCAACAACTATCCAGGCCAGTAGGGGGTGGCTGCATAATATGGAACATGTTTAGCTGGCACAAACTTGAACCCCTGGTATGTGTGTGGACCAGCATATGGACACCAGCTGCTACCAGGGACTTCTTACAGACCATGTACACCATTGTATCTCCACCTAGTGGGGGATGGGTTCTTCCAGAATGATAATGCTTTATGTCATTGGACCTGTGATAGGAGACACTCCAAATGCATACACCCCCCACCCCCACCCCCATCTGATCTCAACCATATTGAAAATCAGTGGAATATAGACCACACACATGAAAAGACATGGACACCATTCAATTGTGAAATTCATTACCCACATATGCTGGGTTAATGTTATCACACAGCAAACGTTGATGAGTGGAACAAGGATGCTCGATGAAGAGATGTGTGACTGACTAGAACTTCTCCACTGTCATTCTTGTGATGCCTGAACCAAGGTTTGAGTGTAGGCTTACTACAATGAAAACTTTTATCTGTCTATTGTTCCCACAAAACCTGCAACAAGCATGATGTGCTTCCACATGAGAGATCGAAGCTCACAGTAGTACAGTGGCAAAGGCAAATGACTACCAACAAGAACACAGGCCAAACACTGCTGTCTACATAATAGCTTAAAAAGGAAATCATCCAACATATGCAACTTGGCCCAATTTAGAGCCATCTGTAAAAACTGGTACAAAGTTAGGGTCAAGGCACTGGTGTCCAACATAAAACTATTGGTACACAGATGCAGAGATAGAGGTTTTGGGCAAAAAACTCAAACTGTGTCTACTTGAGCACAAAGAAGCCAGAAAGGCACCTAAACAGGGTGTCTACCAAATTTGGGAAATGCAATTTCATGATCAATTTTAAAAGACCTCTGTATACATATCTTACATTGAAAAAATAAAAACAAAACTCTGACTCATCACTATGTGTCAAAATACTCACTAGTGTGCAACATAATTTCATCACACACCTTTTTTTAACATTCATATTTGAGAAACATCACGACTCCAATAAGCAGCATAATTTAAATTGCTAAATTGATCTTAAAATTTTGTAAACAACATTTTGTACATATATTTTGTTTGCAAAAACTTTTTGCTGTAACAATTTTCTTTGTGTAGGAGGGCACAAATGCCCTTTTCTTCGACACCTGGATAGCTAGTTTGGAAACCACATTCATGTCTTATGTGGTCAGTGCATGGAAAATAGCTTAGTCACCAGAAAATGAATAATTACTAAAAAAAAAAAAAAAAATGCATGACCCCAAAGCAAAATTCTTAACTTTTTAGTGACTCTTTTCTGAATTTGTGACTTTCATGATCTGTAGACACCTTGCTTTAAAAACCCTTGGAAAGATAATCAACAATAAATCAATTCCTCCATCCCACACTATGTCAGATATTTGGATTTCAAAGGTAGGAGGGACACATGACGTTGACTTTCAAAAAGGTATGTACAAGTTAAAAACAGCATTGCACAAGGGAAAGGGATTTCAACTTCAAATAGGACAGAAGCAACAGCTGTAGATGATGCAAACCCAATAGTAGTTTGATTCAATAGAGGCTATTCACAGGTGAGGTACAGAAGACACCTTGTACACAAATGCAATACTGATGGTACAATGTTTAGAGCATTCAGCACTATCTGGCTTGACCCTGGGTTCAAATATCCATAATTATTTCAACTGGCTGACAAATCTGGGGTAGTTCCACTCTAACTGCTCACCAGAACAACAATAAAAGATCCTTCAAGGTGTTCAAAGCTTTGGTGCTAGCAAAGGAAATTAAATTCACTGCCAGTAGAAAGGCTAACGAGCTTAGTTTCCAATAAAACTGGTATGGCTGCAATACCCAATCGTAAATCAAATTCTGAATGTAGTCCACATCTGCAGCAAAAATGTGCACAAATGGTCTTTTCTGAAGCCAGTTTGTTGACTAGGACATGGTTTTGTTAATTGCAGACTGCTGCAATCATTCAGTGTAACACATACTTGAAAGACAAGAGATATTCCTTTCACACACATAAAGCATACTAGACTTGACAGGAGGAAATTGATGTTATTGATGAAAAGAATGAACAATGAAACAGATAAGGTGCAGTCTTGAGAGGCACCCAAGTTTTGAGCAAAGGTGCAGAAAGTTGCATTCTCAGGAGAACATGGAATACAACCCCTGTGAAAGAAACCAACAATACAGGTTGGAAGGATCCTTTCTAACCCACACTCGTGAAAGTCACAGAAAAGATCATATTTCCATTTGTAGTAACATGCATCTTCAATGCTGAATGAATGCTCACTTAATAGAAATGCTTCCTCTGAATGGATATTTCAAGGAGAAATGCAAGATCATAAGGTGGCTGATGACAACAGAAGCAACCTCATGAAAGCAAAAGAATGTGGAGGAGAATTTACAGGTACTAAACGAGTCTTGTATTAACCATATGCTCCAACATTTTACAAAGACAACATGTGAGTCCAATAGTACAGTGGCTTAAAAGAATCCTTGTATTTGTGCCTGGCTTGGTGAAAGGAAGTAGAAAAAGCCTGCCAAGAGTCCACGAAATAACATTATCACTAGATCCTGTAAAACAGAATTCTGACCATAATCAAAATATCCATTCTTGAAATGCGAGATGATTGGAAAATGATAACCACATGAAAGTAACCACACATTATCCATGGACAGTCGGCATATGCTAATATGCCGACTGTCCATGGGTGATGTGTGATGGATGAAAGTGAACCCAGGGTCAAATCAAATGCAGAAAAGTAGTGGGTCAGTTTAGTGGAAATAGGTGTGAGTACAGTGTTAAGGAGACACGAACAGGATGAGGATAGTAGAAATCTACCTACACAATGCCTAGTGTAACATTTTCTATTTCAAGGAGAAATGCACGATCATAAGGTGACTGATGACAACAGAAGCAACCTCATGAAAGCAAAAGGATGTGGAGGAGACTTTACAGGTACTAAACGAGTCTTGCATTAACCATATGCTCCAACATTTTACAAAGACAACACGTGAGTCCAATAGTTCAGTGGCTTAAAAGAATCCTTGTATCTGTGCCTGGCTTGGTGAAAGGAAGTAGAAAAGCCTGCCAGAGTCCACGAAATAACATCACTAGATCCTGTCAAAACAGAATTCTGACCATAATCAAAATATCCATTCTTGAAATGTGAGATGATTGGAAAATGATAACCACATGAAAGTAACCACACATTATCCATGGACAGTCGGCATATTAGCATATGCCGACTGTCCATGGGTGATGTGTGATGGATGATGTGTGATGGATGAAAGTGAACCCAGGGTCAAATCAAATGCAGAAAAGTAGTGGGTCAGTTTAGTGGAAATAGGTGTGAGTACAGTGTTAAGGAGACATGAACAGGATGAGGATAGTAGAAATCTACCTACACACAATGCCTAGTGTAACTACTGGCACTACCTCCCAGTGGATTATACACACTGAGGTCCCTAAAAAGAAAACAGGTCAGAGTAGCTGATTCAATAAATACTCCACATCTGAAATATCCACATTTTCATCTACTCAGCAACAAACACACCAGACAGTATGAAACACATGTCCAAAGATATGATTCACCATTTATTAGGATGACATGACTTGAGTGACAGGCACATGGTTAAGGATCCTACAAAACACCACCAAATGCATTGTGTCCTCCAGAAAAGTGCTGTAGTGTCATAATGAAAGTTAGTCACAAATTTGATGTTTTGTTTCTTGGAGGTGCACCCACTCTGGTGAATATGACAAAAGCAGCTGCTTCACCTAGTCAGACCTAAGCTGAAAATTACAGAAGCTCCACTTTAATAATGAATCACAATATCTATGAACAAAAAAAAAAAAAAGAGTTACAAAATGGAAAGGAACTGCGAAAAAAAAATACTTAGTGGTGCTCAGTGTCTATCCACTCCCAGACTTTGTCGAGCAGTAAACAATCTAGAAGATAAATAAGAAATGGTTAAGACCCAAAGAGTTTCTTCAACTTACCCACATGCTGTTGGAGTTTCAATGCATATTTTACTGCAGGAATCTGTCTGCTCTAATGTTTGGCATCAGTATTCACTACCTGTATCTGAATAACTGTTTCACTTTTGAGGGGATAGTTGCCATTAGAGAACATTAAGGAGCAGGGACTAAAATGTGTAGATGCTCATTTCAAGGTAGCAACACCACCATCAATAAGTTTTTGAAGAACAGTCTACTAAGATCAAAAGTGCACAGTGATCACATGCCTGTGTAGCTACTGCCTACTTGAATGTTACCAACAAAGCATAAGAGCCCTGACTTTGAGGCAGGAAGAACAACCTTCCTTTTAGCCTCACGGAAAAAAATCTTTTAAAAAGCCTTGCCCTTTTAATCTTTTTCTCTGCTACTCAATCCTTTGAATTTCGTACATGATCCTCCATGTAGTTTACATGGCATACGCTTGCTGCAGAGTAAGTAGACACATGGCCAGAATGCATAGCATTACAGCATAACTCCTAGGGATGCCTGCACACTTGGCATATGAAACCTCTCACCAAGTTTGAGATAGGTAAGCATCTCACAGTGTAAATCTGATAGATGTCAGCAGAGTTTTAAAATGTCATGCCAAAATCCTGGTTATAGATGTTACAAGTGGCTACCGTGGTGTAAGGCTAATGCGCTCGGCTAGATATAGATAGATCCGTGGGTTCAATTCCTGAGCTGTGACCGAATAACAATTTTGCGGTTGCTATGTGTTTCTGGAACGTGGAAAGAGCGATGTATTTATTTATTTACTGACGCCACATATTTGGAGGATTTTCACTTTGTATTTACTGCTATAATTAATATATAGCCAGTGCCGTTAATGCCCACCAGATGGAGACGTCTCAGTAGTTGAGCCCATCTTACGAATTTATGATGTCAGAAGCTGACTTAAAAACACACAGCACCATGGATTGTTGGCCACCGTGGTGTAAGGCTAACGCACTCGGCTAGATATTGAGAGATCCATGGGTTTAATTCCCCAGCGGTGACCGAATAACAATTTTTTGGTTGCTATGTGTTTCTGGAACGTGGAAAGAGTGATGTATTTGTTTATTTACTGACACCATGTATTTGGAGGATTTTCACTAAGAAAATATTGCTGAACTCCATAGTTTTCCTATAACTTTATTGTGAGTACTGTCATCATCACCAGTTATTATCCATAGCCATGCTCCCCTTAACATGGGGGGGGGGGAAGCACAACTGAGGATATAACTGACAGAAGGTTAGGAAACTATCAGCAGTTCACTCAGAAGGTTAAAATCTTCAGTTTTTAAAGTTCTGGAATGTTTTTGTTGCAGAAATTAATTGCAAAAAGCAAAATAAAATTGTCAAACTCATTACCTTCCCTCTAAATAAATACATCAAAACTGAAAAGCAGTAGTGCCACCTATCAGAGTTGAAAAGAAGTGCACACTAGCTGTGGCTACAGCCAAGTCACGTATGCATGATCTGTTAGTGACTAGAGGTATGCACCCATGATCCAATATTTCAGTTCACAAGTACACTATCTACCAACAAATAATTGGACACCCCTGCAATCGACGATATCTGCAATCCTGATACACGTCACGGTCGCCGCCGTTAAATATCGTGCGGGAAACAACAACGCAACCAGTCGCATGCAAGATGCCACGCAGTTCGGAGCTCTCTGATTTCGAGAAAGGTGTAATCGTCGGGTATCACAGAAATGGCCGATCCATACGTGACATATCCAGCAAGTTGAAGTACCCAAAATCGACAGTGGCCTACGTGATTGGCAAGTGGAAGATGAGAGGTGACTGTCGGAATGTGCCCCGACCCGGCAGACCCACAAAACTGGGAGTTAGAGACCGACGAGTGCTGGCCAGAGAAATTCGGAAGAACCGCACCAAATCGATGGGCCACATCCGCGAGGAGTTTCAACAGGCATCTGGGAGTGTTCTTTCGATGAATACCATCCGTAAGGAAGCCCATCTGCTCGGTTATCATGGACGTGCTGCCGCCCACAAGCTTTTGATCACCAAGTCCAATAGCGCTGCTCGGCTAACGTGGTGCAAAGAATGTCGACAGTGGACCGTTGAACAGTGGAAACAGGTTCTCTGGAGCGAAGAATCAAGGTTCACCCTCTACCGTTCAGATGGCAGGGTCTGGGTTTGGCGTCTGCCTGGAGAACGCCTCCTGCCGGAATGTATTGTGCCAACTGTGAAGTTCAGCGGCGGTGGAATTATGCTATGGGGGTGTTTCTCCTGGTATGGCACGGGACCCTTGGTTGCAATTCCTGGTAGACTCAATGCCGAGACCTACTGCACCATTTTGAATGATCATGCGCTTCCTACGTTGTGGCAGTTTTACGGGGTGGGCCCATGTTACTTTCAGGATGACAATGCCACCTGTCATGTTGCGAGGTCCACCATGGCTTGGTATGGTGACAATGGGGTAAATCAAATGGACTGGCCTGCGCAGAGCCCGGACCTTAACCCTATCGAGCACCTCTGGGACGAGTTGGAGCGTCGATTTAATGGGTGCCCCCCACCGTCCGAAATCGGTAAAGGAACTGACCTGTATTCTCCAAGCCGAGTGGAAGAAAATACCGCTAGCCGTCGTACAACGCCTGGTTTAAAGTATGCCCCGGAGGGTCGCAGCTGTAATCGCCGCTCGTGGAGGCTCCACCAACTATTGAATGTGAATAAACTTTGTTTTCCTTTGCAATCACAGGTGTCCAATTACTTGTTGGTAGATAGTGTATATACACTCATCGTCATAAAAATCCGTGCACCAAGAAAAATGGTGCGATAAATGCGAAACGTGGAAAATAGCTACAGGAAGAGAAGACATACAAATGATTAAAGTTTTGTGCGATTCCGCATACCAGCAAGTCCAAGAATGGTGCTGCAATCCTTGGGGCTTATAATAAGGCGCAACGCAGGGGACTCCATATTCGTGCCGAAGCGCACGGTAAGAGTCCGGTGAGATCCCTGAGCAATAGACATGCCAACGAGCTGCCGTAGATGTGCATACGAGCAACTGACTAAGTTTGAATGAGGCCGTATAGTCAGGATGAGAGGAGCAGGGTGGCCGGCGTGCCGAATCAGCCACCATTTGGGCCAGTCGGACAGTACGGTGCAATCGTGTTGGGAGCAATGGACACGGGAAGGCACCCAGACACGGCAGACTGGCTCTGGATGACCCAGGCACACTACCAGCAGAGAGGACCATGGGATCGTGAGAGTGGCATGCACAGATGCAATGTCCTTGTCTAATATCCAGAGACATTTGGCGGCTGTACAAGGGACTCCTGTGTCCGCCAGAACCATTTCCAGATGCCTGGTAGAGGCAAATCTCTTGACAGCCATTAAGTTTTCTGACATTAACACCTGGCCATCATTGGCATCGATTGCAGTGTTGTCAGCAGCAAGCAACGTGGAATACTACGGACTGGTGTCATAGTGTTCAGTGACGAATCCCGCTTCCGCACGGAAACAGACTTTCACCGTGTCAGAGTGGGGAGGACCGCAGATGAACGCTACAATCTTAACCTCACTTACAGTGGCACATGTCTCGAACAGCAGTTGTAAGGTCTGAGGAGCCATCGCGTGTAACAGCTGGACTTCCCTCACAGTGATCCGAGGGACGTTGACAGCCCAGCGCTACGTACAGGAGATCCTGCGACCCCATGTGCTGCCTTTTCTGGCGGGGTGGCCTGGAGCCATTTTTCAGCAAGATAAAGCTCATCCGCACATGGCTCGGGTTTCCCAGGACTGTCTACATCATGCTTCGATGGTTCCGTGGCCTGACTGATCTCTCGCCCATCAAACACTTGTAGGGACGCCAGCTTTCTCCATGTTCCAGTGTTCGTGATTTAGAGCATCAGCTGCAAGAAGTGTGGGTTAATCTGTTCCAGGATAACATACGGTGCCTCTTTGACTCCATGCTGGACCATATCACCACATGTATCCGAGCACGAGACAATCCGACGCAGTACTAACGCTGACCAGAATGTGTACAGTATGTCCACGGGAAATCGTCCTGCTGCTGTGATATTGTAATCACTTTTGTCCTTGGTATGTACCATTTCACTACTAAAATGTCATTTCAATCTGATGCCTCCTTCTTGGTACACAGATTTTTATGACAATGAGTGCACTATGCAAGCAGGCAGCAGGATGATATGCTGTGTTAAGTAACATTACAAAAATACAAAAAATATTACCCACAAATAACAAAAAACTTGCAAAATTCACAAAATGTGACTGTTTTGTATTGCAAAATTTGAGTGCTGCAAACTGTTGTAGCCTATTAAGTACCCTACTCATGCAAAAGCATCATAGTGGTATTAAAATTGTAAAAAAAAATTTAAATGCAAATTCACAAAATGTAAATATAACAAAAGATCCATTAAAAAGATGACAAAAAAGAGACTGAAAATAAGGTCACTGTAACAACTGAAGATCAGCAAACCATAACTTTCAATACAATAAGAGGGGAGGGGGCAGATGCATTGCTATCTGATAAAAATTACAATTTGTGTGGATGTCTGAGTACCACATTTAAAAAAGTTACCCCAAAATTACATAATTAAAATCAAAACTGAAATAAATAGCTTACTTCATTTGATATTTGACTAAACGCCTGATCTTCAGCAGCGGATAATTTGCTAGGGACTCTTTTTCGACCACCATTTGAAGTAGCCATGACTTTAGGAACTTATAGAGCACTTTTCCACAGTGTGCTACACATCTAGATCCACCAAAAGATGAATATAACCTAGAACCAAAAATTGTATTTTAAGAAAAAAAATTGATAATGTCTTTCTCATATGCATATAATGAACAGGGTTGCTTCTGTGTTTATATTTATTCTCAAACAAATGATTGATCACCAAATGTGAACACTTCTTTTTAAGCACGTATTAATGTACTTAAGTAAATACATACATTATAAATTAAAGGCAACAATTAAACAATTACCTCACAAAGAGATTTTTTTTTTTTTTTTACCTTCACATGCTCTGTGACAAAAAGTAAATGTAATTCACTAGATTTGTGCAGTCAGCAAGATCCAGTTTACTGACAAAAGTAATTGCACACATTTTTTATGTTTCCATCAAGTGTCAATGTTGATTCAAATAACTGCCTAGAATCACATTTTTGGAAAAGGAAAGACAAGTGCCATTTTATTTTACAAATAGGATACTGTACTTGTTATGACACCACATATGTGGAGTTATTCCTATCTGAATATTCTCATTCAGAAGAGATTCTATATCCTACTTAGTTGTGTTTTGTGAGCCCAAAACACAGTACAATTTGGTAAAAATCATCAAATTGTATTGCTGGATGCCTAGATGTGACCACCACTGATGGATAGTATACTGATAGTACGTTATGCAACATTTCTTACATTTTCATATTGTTTTTAATAAATATTAAACAACATATTTCCAAACATGGCTCTATGATAACTTCTGTCTGATGCTAAAATTTTATGTTAAGATCTCTCATATTTATTAAAAAAACATATTCAAGAGACCTTAATACAAAATAATAACACAAGTTGTTAGATCTAAGAACCATACTAAGTGAATTTCATGGCCTTATTAAACATGGGACAGAATGCTGTGGTCTTCTTATATACATGTAACAACTGATTTATGTTTCAAACTATAACAATGTTTTACTACTACTGTAGCAATCCCAGGGATTATGTCAACTTTTATTTTAAAGGATTCAGTTTTAAATCATCATTCATCAAATTTTTGGGTTCTACCCATCAATGGAATTGACTCAAGAGTGTAGGTGTTGTCACTCTTCTGGTAACAGACTTTCTGGGCATTCATTGTGGCTCTGGCTCTTCTTTCAATATCCACACTTCAAACTTCCTTTTTACAAAGTCCTGCTGATGGATGAGAATAAATTTTTAAGGGTCACAGTTAATTGAATGTGTCTCTCCAGTTTTGCTGGTAACATGTTCTATTAGTGGGGTTATTCTGTGTCAAATCAACCAATGAAATGGGCATTTTCAATCTGACCTCTTTTGATTTACTTGAAATTTGGTATTATTGTTAGGCATGTAAACTTACGCATAAATCCCAAAATTTAGCTCTATCCACCCACAGGGTTTCAAATTACATGACCTTGCAAATTGGAAAATCATGACTGCTGGTCAGTCAAGTAGTTGTATATCTTGTAGCCTAATTGGGCTCTAGGTTAAAATTTGCCTTTTTATAACATTATATGAGCTTTTAAATCATGTGATGAAAAATTAAACAAAATTATGTTGACCTTTTGAAGATCACAGAAATAAACTTTGACCTTACATATTTAAGAAAACTAATTTTAAAATTTTGAAAAAAATTATATAGCATCATTACAATTTTGTTTATCAGCATGCCAACTTTCAAGTTGGGACTGCATTGGATCATTATTCATAAAAAACATTTAACTGAAGTGAATCTCAACCAAAAATTCTCCAAAAGTGACTAGATGGGATTTTCAAGTGTTTGACTGCTAATCAATAAGTTTAACCTGATATATTTATATTTATCAAATACAAAGTTTACCCTCCATATGATACAATAAATGCATCTTCCCATTGCAAGTGTTGTGTGTGTGTGGGGGGGGGGTGCTGGGAGTAAAAATAAAAATTTAAGATAAAGTAAAAATGAAATAAGGAGTTTTTGTGGCAAATCCCCCTTCCCCTACCACCGTCTCCTTAATAGATCAGGATTACAAGTTCAAAGTTACCTGATTTGAGGGTTTTAGTGAAAACATTCGGTCCTTGAGGTATCGCCGATTTTTTTGGTACCAAGTTTTCCCCCTTGTACACTGCTGTTAATAGAAATTGCAACACCAAGAAAGAAACAAGCAATCACAATGAAATTTGTGGGAGTGATTAGTTATGGTACAAGCTGCAAAAGAACAAAATTACATACCGGTTTGTGATGAGGAAAGCCAACAAATTAGTATTAAGTAAATCCACCATGGACGGTGATAACCAACCCCACACGACATGGGAACAAATGAAACAGAGTTTGGATGGTCATCTGGGGTATTGCATTCCATTTTACTTCTACCCGCATCCATAAATTGTTGGTTGTGACAGGTGGCAAGGATGTGAGCCAGTTGTTGTGCAATGACACCCCAGACGTTCTCTATAGGCGAGAAATCTCGTGAGCGAGCAGGCCACGAAAAACGAGCAACTTGATGCGCACAGAATACACAACATGGGGTCGGTCATTGTCTTGTTGGAAGACTGCTCCCAGGATCGTCTGAAGGAAGGGTAGAAGTTCAGCTTCCAACACTTCCGTGACGTAGCATTGGCTGTTCAATGTGCCTGTGATGCGTAGTAAGGGAGTGTGTGAAAGAAACACGATAGCGCCCCAGACCAACACGTTCAGCATGGGACTGGTATGGTGCTACACAATGCAGCCTTCCAGATGCTGTTCACCATGGCATCTGCAAACAAGGATTCGCCCTTCTTGATGCATTTGACTGAATCTGGACTCATCCGGAAACACTATGCTCCCATTCAACATTCTAGTTTCGATGTTCGCGGCATCACTGCAATCACACTGCAGTGCCTATGGGTCAGAGTCAAGGGAAGTTGCAGCAGTGGCCGGTGCACAATGAGGCCTCTCTGCAGCAATCGGTGACAATGACATCGGATGATGTGTGACCATCCTCCATTGCTGTGCAAGTATCGTGGATGGTGTTATGCATTATGTCATTGCTGTATGGTGCAAGTGCCTATTTTCCCAGTCGGTCATGCGAATTCAAGCTCCAGACTCTACACAACAATGTACAGAACCTTCTGCTGTCCACTGACACCATGTACGTAAAATGGTAGTTGCATTACAGATAAATGCATGCTGCAATATAACGATATGATAAACCACTTGGCAGCAGTGGACGGTGCGAATCCGATAAACCACTTCCCAGCAGTGGATTTTGTGCGAATCCAAGCAATTTTTTTTTTTTTTTGATCAAGGTTTAACGACCGCCGTGAGCAAGTCAATGGGCTATAAGCAGTCGCCCGTCCCTAATTTAGGACCACTGACTCCAGGGAAGGGAAAAAGTCAGGGCGTAAGAAAAACACAACATCCATGCCTCACCGGGATTCGAACCTGGACCCATCTTGGACGAATGATCAGAAGCCATCGCTTAGACCACTGAGCCACCGGGGTGGCATAAACCACTTTCTCCGAGTCCAACGATTCTACCTCTTTCAAACTTCGTCAAGTGTTTGTATGGTTGTCTTATCCTCCTACGTGACATATTTACATGTTAGCAACTGCATACAGTTGAGTTTAGCAATTGCATGTTTAAAAACCTGCTCTCTGTACACCTTCTTTTCTACCCCCTTGTGTGACGTTTCTGATGGCGTTGTGCGATGGCAGCGCACATCTGCATCTGTGCTGCAATTGTACTCATTTGTACCTCCCATGGTGCCCTAGTCACCCTGCAAATTTTGTGCGAATCCAAGCATTTCTTCATGATGTTGCAATTTCTATTAACAGCAGTGTATTTAGCTGCGTTCACTGGGTGTCATTACAAACACTATCCCCATAAAACCAGAAACACCTTGGATTTTGATTAGTAGTGGGTTTAGTTTTCAGTTTCCTTTTGACTTTCATTACCTAATCCCAGAGTTTTGTTCATTTTAATTAGGCAAATACATCGGTCAGCTGTAGCTATCTCACACCTATGGTTCTATTCTGTCACTTGTTACAGGAAGTCTTATGTTATTCTCTCTCTTTCTCTCTCTTCTGATCTTGAAAGGTATTACACTAAAGATATATTCCATGAAAATAAGCAGTTTAAAAAAAAAAAATAGTGCTGGTATTTTTCTGCAGAAACTGTTACTGACCCCCCCCCCCCACTTTAATTGTTATAATGTCATGTCACAGATTTATGACCATTATTTTAACTCTTTTCAAGAAAAGGGATATACATCCCGTTCCCATACACAAGACTGACCAAGGAACAAAAAAGCTGAACTTTTTAATTGGGTGAAAAAAATCAGAAGATGCGGCAAGAAAGTGTGAATATAAAGCAGCACGAGCAAGATGGAATTGTTCACTCTATTCATGATATAAAATTACTGAATTCAAAACAAAATAAAGTGATTTTAAAAAACACTGCTTCAAAAACATCTCCCCCCCCCCCACACACACACACACTTTTTTTTTTTTTTTTTTTGTACTTGCTAGAACATCAGCTCGATTTTCCTCTTGTGTTGCTTTCTTCTCAGCAAGTTCCATGGCCATACTTGTTTTTTGTTGACTCTGCAGCTGCACAGCAATCTTTGCTGTTTTTCTTTCTGTTGATATAATTCCCTTCCTATTTCTTTACCACTTTTCTTTCCTCCTCCCCTTTATTCCCTCAGATGACAATTTATCCATCATGCTGAAAGAACTTTCAGCCTGAGGACCACAAATGCACGATATCAAAGCTTTTCTACTTTAAATAAATGGTGTGACTTTCAGAATATGAATACTTTTGAACACGATGCATCAATTCTAACAAATTTTCAAACTCTGTCACTTCCGTTTTTGGAAAATTTCCCCTCCTTTATCAAGCTTAAGTGCAGACATTTATGGGGGAAAGTAACACTTAACAACAACACAGGATAGTGAGAACATCGCGGGAAGAAAAAAAAATGTGATTTCGGGAGAAACCTTCGCTCCGACTGACTTCCGTTTTTGGAAACTTTTTCCTCCATTTTTAGATTGAAATGCAGTATTTGTGGAATGAAAAGATATTTAAGAACAATACCAGGCAGAAGGAACGTCGGGATAAAAATAATAAGATTACGGGAGGAATATTTGCTGCATCTAACTTCCGTTTTTGAAAGTTTTGTAAGACAGAATCTCGTCGTCAAACAAAAAACGAATCCCTCTCCCCCACCATTACCCCCCAAAATTTCTGTTCAGTTGTGCATTGATCTGGACAATGGCCAAAATGATAACAGAAAGGGCAAAATTCTTCAAAGCCACGGAAGAAGCTTTGCCTGAAGACTACACATAAATCTTCGCCCCGTCTTCACTTCCGTTTTTGGAAATCGTTGCCCACAGTTTCATGCTGAAATACAAACATTTATGCAAAAAAAATGACATTTAATAACAATATTGGGAAGAGGCAACATCGTGGGAAAAAAGAAATTACGATTACGGGGGAAATAGTCACTCCGTTAAGATAACTTCAGTTTTTGAAAGTTTTGAATGACAAAATACCATCCCCAGAAAGAAAACGACCCCCTCCCCCATTTCTTTTCAGTTCTGCATCAATCTCAAGTATGACCCAAATGATGACCAAAAAAAAAAAAAAAAAAACAGAATTCCTCGAATCCACTGAAGAATCTCATGTATGCGTTCCGCAAAGTGGATGGTTTAACTTTCTATTCATAAAAAAAGTGTGTGGTAAGTTATGAAAAAATCTTTTGAAGACTAAATACACCTGTGAACTTTAAACTGATGACAGAGAGTCATGCTAACATTTGATGCTCATACTTAACCTATCATAAGTCAGAGTGGTAGTGAAGATGAATTAAATAAGATGGGTTCTATTTCAACTCAGGCAGGGTCGTACCATCATGGTCTCAGATTTCTCTAAAAAAATTAAGGAGACCCATATTTTTCTTTCGGCAAGAAAAAAATTTTCCCTTCAAGATAGAGGTCTTCAAATCTTGCACAGTCAAACAAGCTCTCTAGAAAAGGGTTATTTTTCTTAACTTCAGATAAAAAATCATTGCAGCGGAATTAAAAAAACTAGTTTATAAGTCGTGCCATGCACAGTTGTAAAAGCTATGGATGAAATTTTTTCTTGTCATATGGGTCACCAACAACAAAATTTTTGTAATATTCCCATTTGATTCCTTTTTAATTTTTCAATGACCCATGTACGGATTTCACAATGACATTTCCTCATTATCATATAAACACTAAGAAAAAGCATGAAATAAACAGTTGCTGTCGCTGAGAATAGGGATAATATGTCGTTCCATGACAAACCAAAACAACTCTTTGCAAGAGAAAGCTTAAACGCACTTACATAGAAAGCAAAGTCCAAGGCACCACTGTTCTATTTGACTTTGTAACTCAATCACAACTACGTAGTAAATAGCAGCGGGCTTAGTTCCAAGTCAGACCACCGCAGAAATGCAGATGGCACTGCATGGACTGGAGCGAGAACAAATGCCAGAATAACGAACAGCAGATTGTACAAAGAAAATGCCATGGCAACACAAAAAAAATTACTTATGACAAAAATTAGCGATGACAAATCTGTGGGTCAGTAGCTCTCATTTTAAAAATAAAAATCATGAAAATCGCTCCAGTGGGTTGCGATGGTAGATTGGGTAAAAGAAACGGCCTTGTGTTTTAAATATATAGATTACTTATGACAATAAAAATTAGCGATCACAAATGGGTGGGTCAGCAGGCAGCTTTCATTTAAAAAAAAAAAAAATCATGAAAATCGCTCCAGTGGCTGGCGGATTGTAGAAGAAAACAGCCTTCTGTTTTAAATATATAGAAAATATATCTTGTTCTGTTATTTTTTATTACATTGTGTGTATAACATATAATAATATATGATGTTAATATTTTTTACACATCGAATGATTAAAATTTAAAAAAATCGCAAACTTCGTGATTTTAAAAAAAAATTGTATATTTCAGATTTTTTTAACAGGTTTGGATAGAGTTTTTTTCTATACTCGTTTTTTACTTAAAGACATACAAATGTGCACTTTATATGCAATTTTTTATATGCCTGTGAAACTGCTAGTTCCCATGTTTCGGCAGTGTTAAAAACAGCCGATTTTGAAAAATCTCTTAACTTGGCCAACAATTTTCTCAAAAACTCTATTTTTTTTTTAATTCTGAAAATTAAATCACTCTTTTATTGTCAACAGAAGAATATCTGTGTAAATTTTCATTTACCCAAAAAACGCCCGTTTCCGAGTTAGACGCATTTGAATTTGGTTTGAAAGCCTGCAATTTCCTGTGTTCTAAAGGTGCCATTTTGGAAAAATCTCAGGCACAAAGTATTCCCTTCCCCAAATGAGAGCGTTGGATCAGCTAATTCTGGTTGGATTCGTCCACCGCCTTTCTCAAGTGATAACGTGCCTAAAACATGGTCTTGCAAAAAAAAAAAAAAAATAAATAAATAAATAAATAAAATTCTTGCTGCTGGCTTCACTAACAAAGTTGAGTTGTGAAAAACCGTTGCTTGTTTACGTATATACTTAAACATCGCATAAGAAATTATAAAGGAGTAGAAAACTATTGTGAAATAATTTCAAGAAAAAAAAATGTGGGCACACATACTGCAAGTAATTTTCGAGGGCTAACACCCTTGAGTTTTTCTGGAAGCTGCTTACTGTAGGCTACTGTCAGAAGAGCAGTTGCTGTTATGTTATACACTGAAGTGCCAGAAAAACTGGTACACCAGTCTAATACTTGGTAGGTCTCCCACGGGAGCACAGGACTGCAGAAATACGACGGGGCATGGACTCCACTAGCTTCTGGAAATATGCTGTAGGCAATGCACACCATACTTCCTGCAGAGCACTTCAGAATTCGAGTGTATTCCGAGGTCTCGGATTCCTGTGTTTGATAGCGCTTTGCATGGCATCCCAAATGTGTTTTATCACGTTCAGATCTGGGGACTTGGGTGGGAATGACAACACTCCAAACTCAGATGAATGCTCCTCTAACCATTATGTCGCGTACCGACACTTGTGTGGAAGTGCAATGTCCAGTTGGAACAGGCCCAACCCGTCAGCATGAATGCAGGACATGAATGGGTGTACCTCATCAGAAAGGATGTGCACATAGCATTTGCCGGTCACAGACGTTTGTAGACGTGCCAGGGGTCCCAGTGAAGACCGGCTAAACACACCCCATACCATTACGGAACCTCCACCAGCCAGTACAGTTCCCTGTTGACAGGCAGGAGCCATGGCTTCATGGGGTTTGCGCCACACACGAATCCTTCCATCTGCCCGATACAGTTGGAAATGCAACTCGTCAGACCAGGCTACTTGTTTCCAGTCATCAAGTGTCCAGTGGCAGTGTTGCCGTGCCCAAGCGAGGCACATAGCTCTGTGTCGTGCACCCATCAAGGGGACTCGAGTTGGGCGTCGGCTCACAAAGCCCATATCGTGCAGGGTACGTTACACAGTCCGGACGCTGATGCTTGTTGAGGCTCCAGCATTGAATTCCGATGATACCTACGAGAGTGTTGCACGCCTATCGCGTGAAACGATCTCAGCTGTCTGTTACGGTTCCTAATACTTGAAATAAAGTCATAATGCTATAACACCCTATCTTGAAAAGAAGCTTGACTTCTTGCGGGGCAAAAAAATGTCTCATTTGTTTAGTACATACATACATACATACATATCACTAAGCTGTTCTCTGATATTCAGAGGTTAGCTCCACAAAGAAATACAAACTACCAGATAATTTTTACTTACTGTTGCCGTAATAAATGTGCCGATTATGGTAACCACCATGAGAAGGTTGTCACAAGTAAAAGGAATGACAACACCCCAAACTCAGATGAAAGAAAGGGAAGTTCAAAAAAGTTGAAACCAACGAAAGAAAGGGAAGTTCAAAAAAGTTGGAAAAGAATTATATGTCAAAAAATTATTAACAAAAACGTCATTATTTCTTCCACTCTTTATTATTGGTTAACAAAAATTATTTATTTGTTATTAATTTTTTTCCAAGACCGTTTTTTTTTAAGCATACTATCACTTGAGGAAGGGTGAGGTGGACGAATCCAACCAGGGCCAGCTGATCCAACACTCTTATTCAGGGAAGGGAATACTTTACACCTGAGATTTTTCCAAAATGGCGCCTTCAGAACACAAGAAATCACAGGCTTTCAAACCGAATACAAACGCGTCTAACTCGGAAACGTGCGTTTTTGGGTACATGAAAATTTACACAGATATTCTCCGGTTGGCAATAAAACAGTGATTTAATTTTCAGAATTTTACAAAATGGGGGTTTTGAGAAAACCGTTGGCAAAGTAAAGAGATTTTTCAAAATTGGCTGTTTTTAACGCTGCCGAAACGCGGAAACCAACAGTTTCACAGGTATATAAAAAAAATTGCAAATAAAGTGCACATTAGTATGTCTTTAACAAAAAAAAAACGAATATAGAAAAAACTCCATCCAAACCTGTTAAAAAAATCTTAAAAATTATTTATTTTTTAAATCACGAAGTTTGCGATTTTTTAAATTTTAATCATATGACGTGTAAAAAATATTAGCATTACATATTATTATATGTTATACACACAATGTAATAAAAAATACCAGAAAAATATATCTTTTTTTAATTCCGCTGCAATGGCTTGCTGAAGTTAGGAAAAATAACCGTTTTTAGAGAACTTGTTTGACGGTGCAAGATTTGATCTTGAAGGGATCAAAATCTTGCACTGTCAAACAAGTTCTCTGGATAGATTTTCCCTTCGAGACCAAAAAATAAAAATCTTGCACTGTCAAACAAGTTCTCTGGATAGATTTTCCCTTCGAGACCAAAAAATAAAAATCTTGCACTGTCAAACAAGTTCTCTCGATAGATTTTCCCTTCCTGATCTGATCTCGAAGGGAAAATTTTTCTTGCCGAAAAAAAAAAAAAAATTATGGGTCTCCTTATTTTAATAAAAAAAAAAACCTTAATTTTTTTAAAGAAATCTGAGAACATGATGGTATGACGCTGCCGGAGTTGAAATGGAACCCATCGTAAGAAAATTTCTGAAATTACAATAGAAATTTTGAATGTATCTTTACAGTTAGTTGGTTAAACTCCTGCAAAAAAGAAAAGACTGCATGAACAAAAACATGCTTATGTAACTTTGAAAAAAATTGTATGCTTTTCATAGATGTTATGTTAATCTTTTTGTGATGCTAAACTCCCAACATCTGACCTGAAAACAGAAATTATTGCTCAGCTTAGGGAAATGTTAAATGATACAAAGTAAAGAACTTAAAAACTGCTAATTCTTACTGTACTACCAAAAAGTTGGAGTTTTCAAAACTTACAGGATGAATAATATAATATATAGATTCAATACCTCTTTTAGAATTGCTATTACGCACGTTAAAAAATGGACATGTGATTATGGTAGTGCAGTTAATTATGATGTTTATTATTTAGAAAAGTAAAGACTAAAAGAAAGCAAGAGCAACTACTCACATATATTCGTCTAGAGGTCGTTTTCGTTCGCATACCACCCTAGTTCTGCAAGTTGTTTGGTCTCAGGTGTTCAGCAGCTATGCATTGCAAAAAGTCCGATGGTGACTATAATATAGTGTTTAGCAATGCCAAAGTAGTAGTCGCCCCAAAGAACCTTACTATATATTGTATCGTGAGCTCAAAGAATAATACAACTGAGAATAAAAATCATGTAATGACCTATGCCACAGACAGGTTAAAAGGCTAACAATGAACAATCCAAGAAACTATAATGAACGAATTTAAAAGAACAAAATAACATATGAATGGCCAGAAGAAACGATGAATGAACTATTTACACAATGCGTGCATCACCTCCTCATGTCCACCAGCGTCCCCGGACGCGTTTTGCCCTAACGTCTTCCTAGGCGCTTTCAACTGGAAATGAAATGTCTGTTGGTAAGTGACAACGTTTCATACCTCCAGAAGTCATGACGTACATTGCGCATCAGTCAGTTTCCCTCTTATACAGTGGTGCCATCTGGTGTCATAGGTTGATTTTCCTGTATTTGTAGTCTTTTAATTTATTTTTATGCTTCTCTTTTAAAAGAAAACGACAAATACAGGAAAATCAAGCTATGACACCAGAAAAAATCATCCATGTTATTTACGGAAAGCCTCATCATAAATAGCCTAAGACATTTATGCTGCAATGACTCCACACCTCTATATATCCCACAAGCTTCGAAACACCTACTGGATAAAACTGAAAATGATGGGACAAATAATTCACCATCAAATGTATAAAATCAGCCAACAAAAATAATGACTTTCGTCTATGGCAAATGCACAGAACATCATTTCCCCCACACTTTGCATTTATATGTCAAAATGTTTGAACTCTAATTCTTATATACGTGAGCTTTGAACGACGTTCCACAGTGTACTCACATCTGATGATGGACCCATAAAAAGTCTGAAAGTATTTTAAGGCATTTTTTAACCTGTATTATATTAAATGCTTTTACTTTGCGATACAATTTTAATTTGTGTTAATCGTGCTCAGATGGCTGAATATTCTTATGTGCAAGACATTTGCCACCTTTTACATAAAGGAGACAAATGTGAGCATAGTGTCTAATTTGTTACAGTTTACCGTAGTGGGAGGGGAAGGGTTCTAGAGCGAAAAAACTTCATTCTTGGCAATGCCTCCCTGCTTTCACCCAGGAGTGAGTTACAGTTAGTCATTCAACAAGTTTTGGGAAAAGAACGCGCAGCCATTGATTTTTTTCCAGCACGCCGCCGCCGAATTTTTTTCCACAGCGCAGACCTTTAGTCCACACGCAAAATGCAGTTGGCGCTTTACATTTCACACTAAAACATTAAAAAAAATTACAATAGCAACTTTTGCTAGAACCACTTTTTTCACTAGCAAAATGCATTTGCTTGCTAGCAATTTGCTACTAACTACCAGTCAAAATCGAGCCCTGATGCTATTATTTAAAAAAATATCCTCTATAATTCCCGTTAAGTTTTAATGTTATACTTTTGTATGCTTCAAATACTTTTTCTTTTTATTTAACATGAAAATTCAAACTAAATTGTATTTCCATTCTGTAAATGTTAGAAAGGGTTAATTATTTTAGTACATCAGTAAGTACTGACTGAGGAAATAAACTGGGAGGAGCTTAAAACTTTATACCATCTCAAAAAAAAAAAATCCAAGAAAAAAAAAATTCTTTATATTTTGAAAAATAGCGACACGAATATGAAAACTATTAAATTCTGCAATTCACGACCCTGTACTTTTCCCAAGAATTTTTACATTCTGTAAATTATAATTTTTGGAAACATAAAAAGTTAGTTGTTACAAAAAAGAAAAACACTGTTGCAGAATAAATAATCCACATTAAGGTCTGATTACTTCGCACAAGTTGCAGTTCTTAGTAAAGTTTGGAAATATTTGTATTATACGTAATGAACTGAAAAAAAATTACTTGGTAGTTTCCAACAAACTGCTTTTCCAAACTTGTTATGCATCCAAAGTTTCATCCTTTGTGACCAATTTTCCATTTAAAAGAAATTCCCAGTAAGCTATATATTTTTGGAAGAACCATTAAAACTCATTTTAAGTTTAGTAAACAAGAGTTGTGGAAGGGGGGTAAATCAAGATGGAAGTTCAACAAAATAATGCAGCACAAAGCAACACCAAAATTAATAAAAAAAACCTTCAAAGCACACTAGAAGTGATAAGTTTAGTATCTCTCTATCTCTCTTTTTTTATTGGAGGTTTAATGACCAGACCACCATGAGTAATTCAGTGGGCTATAAATATAAGCCCATCCCTAATTTTAGGCCACTAGTTCTAGGGAAAGGAGAGAGCCAGTGCTGTAAAAATAACACATCAATGCCTCACCAGGATTTGAATGCAGACCCATCACGGATGAGTGGTCTGAAGCCAGCACTTAGACCACTGAACCAGCAGGGCAACTTTAGTATCTCTGTCAGAAATATTACTAGCATCCATGTGTTCAACTTTTCTCAGCATGGAATTTTTATGTTTCTGTACTGTTTTATTCATAACACAGTTTTTGTATGCAGATGTCAGGTAGCAATGAATATACAGTGGAACCTTGGTTAAATGTTTTATTAAGAAAAACATATACAAGAAATTTCAAAATGTTAAATATCATTGTAAAATTTTGAATGCCTCTCAAAACGAGGAAAGAAAAAGCACAATTTTAGGCTATGCTAATTTATAATTAAGACATGCATACATACTTTTTGCACTAATTATAATGTATATTTTGACTTTTGTAATAATTTTTTATTCTGATTTCATTATAAAAACTAGGTAAAAAAATTCTGCACAATTTCATATTTTCAATTTATGAAAAAAACCCACTAAAGTATGGGTAGTAAATCTGAGTACCATTTTGTTTTACATTCATTAGCCTTACTACACATCCTTTATTTATAAGCATCACTCTTTTCAAAGCAATTTTTCCACTAGTTGACTTAGCATTTGTGTAGAGCAAAATATTCACTAATCTTTGCTTGTTCCAAATTTTGGATTCAGATGAAAAAGAGAACTATGAATGTTATTTAGTAAATTTTTAGTTGCCTCGTCTAAATCATGGAGCAAAAAACACTGTCTTGGTTATCTCAAAGTTCAAACGTATCAGGTTATGTATAAAACAATAACAAAAAGGTGCATTTTTGATAATCTGAAATTCAAAACTTAAATGTATAATCGCAGAAAGCGTATAAATGAATTACCTATAACTGAATTGAAAAAGCAATAGAAACTACAGTAAAATATTGGGACTAGCACTGAATTGCATATATAAGTGAAAATGTATTTTAACCAAGGTACCCCTACATTTACAGGGATTGAAAAAACCATATCTGAGATGCCCACGGCAGGCAAATTATTGGCCTGGGCAGGTAAATAAAAAAACTAGTTGCCCAGTTCGTGCAACTAAATTTTGGAATAGAATTTCCTACCAAAAAAACACACACAATCGTTACATGTTATGTTCATTTCACTGCTAATCACCGGAAGTTGTATTGTTAACAGAGCGCCAAGGACAGAAGAATATCACTTCTTTCATTACATTTATGATCCATGTCCAGAAATTGGAACCATATTTAGTTTTACTCCAAATGTTGTTTATAGTAGCGACGGATGCATTCCTCTCTGGGAACTACCCTCCGGTGTTTAGTGACAAATGGCGAAAACTTCGATGAAACGAACATGGCAGAGTTGTAAATGAATTTATGGCATCTCTATTCATATTGTAATGTGGAATTAACTTTTTTACGGGTCTTATAGAGGTTATTATTCAAAAAAGTTGGTGGTCAAATTTTCGAACTAAAGCCTAGTTCGTCATCAGGAGTTCATAAATTTCTTAGATACCAATTTCATCACCATTATTTCGTACCAACTTGAGCATCATCATCTTAAAACTTGAAATACAAGCTTTTATGCATTGTACACTTTGAATACAGACCCTTAAAATGGAAATGCAAAACTTGTAAAAAAGTTCATCCTATTTTTTAACTTTAAAAACAATTAGGTTCTGATTTATCTTAAATGATAAATTTTCCTGGGCAACCAAATTTTACTACTAGGAAATAATTTCTGCACATGCAACTTTTCAGATATTTTTTACCAACAACACGATGCGTTGTTATTCCGCACAATGTGACTCACAACAGCACAATGTGCAGCAAAAACAATGATTCAAAATGGAAACATTTCTCTTAAATTTTTCCCCTATGAATTAGGGCAGTTAAACAGCTTAAATCTATTTAAATAACAGATCAAGTACAGGAAAATATACCCACCATAAAAAAGCACAAGTACATTTTAACTAACAAAACCCTTGTACTCATTTCAAAACCAGGTTTAGATTGCAATGATGTGCAACTAGGCATGTCATGTTTTGTTTATCAACCAAATGTAATTTTTTTTTCTTTTTGTTGCATAACTATTCACATACTAAATATTGGGTCTAAGGATGACTGAGAAAAAACTGGAGAGCAAACATTCATAAACTGGATAGCAAATGTTTGTTCTCACTAGGGACAAAAATAGACACAAGCTCTTGGTGCTAAAAGCTAGCATCCTAATCCTTTGATGAATAATGATTAATAATGTATGAAACACATACATTACTAAGACTCAAACCAAGCCACTCCCTGAAGGATATTTTGCACTATTATTAGATAGTATCATACAATATCACATACTTCAACAATTCATACCAAAAATTTTAATTTAATCACAAGAAATTTTAAGTAGTTCAAATGTTTTTTCATTGCAACTGGTGAAGTAGCCACATTTGGCTATATAGTGCAACATACATATATTACATAGATCATAGCATCTATGCACTTATTAATTTAGAGTTCTCAAGAGTTCCATCTTAAAATAGACCTGAGGAATCATAAAAAACTGGCTTGTTTCCCAGTACAATGATACCTGTTGACTAAATGTATTATATTGGGCTGATTTAGAATGAAAACTAACCCAGGAGTATAAAATTTACTAAAATGGAACGGTTTGTTTTCATTAATATCTTTTCATAAGCACTTGGCTGTAGATTTATGTAGGTTTAAACCAGGTAGCAAATTTTTAGGTGAAGCAACTTCTAAAAATATCAAAATATAAAAAATTGTAGGTGTATATACAAACACAGCAAGATGACAGACATTTACCTTTGTAGGAAGTAATGGATCAGAGAAAAATGTACTAATATAAATTATGACATTATATAATTAGTTAAGAATTCGAACACATCAAACACTAATTCCAGAAATTGTCATAACCACTGAAGATCCTACATCAGCCAGCTAAAGGGCTGAACACTGCCATAAAACATAACACACACAAAAAAAAAATAGTAATTACTTCTGAACAAAAGATTAGTACCTTTTTTCCTATTATAACCACTTTATTTCCCCGCCTTCGCGAAGTACCGTTCACTTACACCAACTTACACACACGATTTAAAGTTCTGTACAAAAGTATTACATTTCATTAGTGCAACTAGCAATTAACAACGAGTACAATGCATGCGTACGTTCGTAAATACTGTTTTATACCCCAGCCTATAGAGCAAACTAATTTAAACGCTGTAATTATCCGTGAACACGTGCTAACAAAAACAAAAACTATGAATTCATATTATTCACATATTCAATTCTTTAAAACCGACGTAAAAAATTCATTAAATAAACAGCAAACATGCCGCAAAATTCAAAAGAATCTAAGTTCCCACAAACTTTCACAGCTCCTATTAAAATTGCTGCTCCCATGTTTACATTTGCAATTTGTCAATCCTACTGACGTAATTAAATTAAGCATTTGTAATGTTTACTTCGATCTGTATTTTGTTTCGCTACAGACACCATACCACAACAAAACATTTCAACTTACGATTTGAACAGTGCCAACTCTAAAACTTTCATGAGTTGATCGTGAAACCCAAACCAAAGTACTCAACGAATACTCCTAACCATTTGAACTACATTGCGTTGTCCTTTCCCCTATACGGTAATCTCCATGTCCTTAAAGGTATCTGAACTTCACCATAGTAAATTTCTGTCCAGCAAGTGTTGCCAATTCATCGATATAAAAAGTAAAAAATAATTTATTTCAAGAAGAAAGCGTAAGAGGAAGAAGGCGTAACAAGGAATGCAAACATAAACAGCATCACATTAGCCCACTAAATAAAATATTGCCTTCAACAAAATATACTTGAAAAAAATGCTACAAGCAGTTCTTGGCAATATTTAGTTAAAACTAAATAATAATAATAATAAGTACCCGAAACAAAATTTCTAACGAAAGGGAGAATATAACCCTATTGACGTGATGATAAACCCCAAAATATTCACAGTGCTTTTTTTTTTTTTTTTTTGGAGGTTTAACGACCACCGTGAGCAACTCAGTGGGCTATAAGCAGTCACCCGTCCCTAATTTAGGGTCACTGGTTCCAGGGAAGGGAGAGAACCAGTGCCATACGACAAACACAACATCCATGCCTCACCGGGATTCAAACCCGGACCCATTTTGGACGAATGATCAGAGGCCATCGCTTAGATCACAGCGCCACCGGGGAGGCTCACAGTGCTGGGGAAACTACTTTGAAAAGCACAGAATTTACAGTTTCAAAAAGGTTGGTCACTATCGGTAGACACTATACTATAATTCGTGCATGAATACTAGTATTAAAAGAAATCCGTCTTGTTGCACGATGATATTTATTCAGCTAAAAAATGAAATCTATATACAGTTTAAAAACACATGAGCACTTTCGGTGTCACATTGACACCTTCATCAGATGTAATTTCACCATGTGGCTACATGCTGGTCTTAAGTACGTGGAGTAGATGCATCATGGGAAAGGTAATGTCAATGTCACATGATATACCAGATAACAAGACAATCAAAAAAAAAAAAGGCATAATTAGCCAATGATCACTTAACAGAAGCAATTGCTATTGTGCTGTCCTTCCCAACAAGATTGCTCCAAGGTTCAGGTAAAACATAAGGATAATAGTCATTACAGCAACGTGTATTATAAGCCGAAATATGCAAATAACAAGGAATAAACAGAGTTAGGTGTGTTTATGATCTTAGCGTTGTCCCAGTCTGGTATGGAATTTCCAGCACTTATGGTTCTTGCAAAAGAGGTGCTTTGGTGATTCATTTTTAGATCATATCTGTGTTCATTTAATCTCAAATCCAAATTTCTTTTGGTAGAACCCACATAATGATTGTTTAGTTCACCAGAGATAGTGTCGAGCATAGGAATAACATACACACCCCATTTTTTCCCTTTGTCAATTTTGTCACGATCGTTGCGGATAATGGTATATAGATTGCATGATCGTATTCCAAATTGTATTTTATGACGAGAACATATGTTGGTAAGGAGGTTTACAATATGTGGATTAAAATCAACAGATCCAACATACTTTTTAGGCACTTGCTCACTAATTAAAGCAGTTGACATAGAAAACCGTACTTTATTGTGCACTCCCTTAACAACGTTGTCCGGGTGACCATGGTTTTTAGCGAGGGATGATATCCATTGTAGTTCTTGAGCTCTGGCGAAATAGCTAGAAGAATGTGAATATGCTCTTCTCAATAGGAAGTGCAGAGCAGAAATTTTATGCTGAGAAATGTGAGCAGAATTGTACGGAATTAGAGTGGGTGTGGAAGTAGGTTTTCGATAAACGGCAAAAGACAGGGAATTGTCAGAAGGGTTGCGAGTAATTTGAAAGTCAAGATAAGGTAAGACGAAATTATTTTCAAGTTCTATCGTGAGTTTGATGGAGGGGTATTGAGCAGACATAGCGTTGACAAACTGATGTAACTGATTTATGGTATATGGCCAAATTACCAACATGTCATCAACGTAACGGATATAGAGACTAGGTTTTTGTGGGAATTCTTGTATGACTTTATTTTCAATATGCTGTAGAAGAATTTCTGCTAAGACTGCGGATAAAGGTGAACCCATGGCTGTCCCGTCGGTTTGTTGGTAAAAAATGATCTCTGAAATTTGAAAAATGAACGCTTTTTAATGAGATGAAGAACATTCATTATGAAAGCAATATCATTGGCAGGAATGTCAGAATCAATGAGCAAAGCCTGAATCAACTGAAATGTAGCTTCCATAGGTACATTCGTGTATAACGAAACTACATCTAGGGACGCCAAAAAATAGGAATTTGGTAGTGGCTGAATTAACTTTAACCTATCAATAGCTTGTGTGGTGCTCTTTATTGAGTAGGAAGTATTCACAGTAAATTTGGTGAGATAACTTGCCAAAGCTTTTTCCAAAGGTCGGGTGGGGGCAATGTAACCTGATACAAGAGGGCGAATAGGGTACCCTTCCTTGTGTAGTTTTAATCTACCAAATAAATCAGGCACATGGCAGCCGGGGGGTGGATTGAAGGCTTTTGAAAAGGAGTCCGGATGAGCTGAAGAGTTCTTAAGGCGGCTTAAAGCACTAACAGTAGCCCTGGTGGGGTCTCGTTCCACTATTACATGAGGGACATTAGAAATGGCATTGAGCATTTTTTTAATATAATCACTTTGATTTAAAAGCACAACTTGACTAGTTTTATCAGCTAAAAGAATGGCAATATCTGGGTCCTTTTTTCAGTTCAATCAGCTGCTGCATTTCTTCATGAAGCTGGCATTCTTCGGCGGTTTTACACCGTCTTGGATTGTGTTTGTGAAGAGACCTTGCGATTTTTATTCTCACGAAGTTCCTATCTTCCATTGGAAGTGAATATAGAATTTTCTCAATTTGTGGAACTGTTTTGAATAAGTCCACTTTACGTTGGTGGTTAGGGTAAGCGAACTTGTAACCTCGTTGCAAGGCTCTTAGTTGAATGGGATTCAGAACTTTATCACTTAGGTTTTTGACTCCATTATGTGAATCAGAGTTATAGCTGTCATGGTCCAGTTCATGCGAATCCAATCCATTACCCACATTAGGTGATCCATGTAATGACCCTTGTTCAGAAAGGCCGATAGGATGTCTTGTTTGAAATCCGAACAGCTTATGCGTTCTACTACGAACTTCAGAATCCACCAACAATCTTAGTTTTTTCACATGGGTGTTAAATAAAAACCTTCATTTCATTTTCGATTATTGCTGTAATTATGAATAATGTACGGTCCAAAATAATTGGGTGTGAGGAATCAGCTAGGAATGAGTAACAGGTATAGCATTTCTTATTAAAGAAGTCAATACTGCTGCGCGGATATTACTTCATATCCCCCCCTTTTTTTTTATTGTCTTGTTATCTGGTATATCATGTGACATTGACATTACCTTTCCCGTGATGCATCTACTCCACGTACTTAAGACCAGCATGTAGCCACATGGTGAAATTACATCTGATGAAGGTGTCAATGTGACACCGAAAGTGCTCATGAGTTTTTAAACTGTATATAGATTTCATTTTTTTGCTGAATAAATATCATCGTGCAACAAGACGTATTTCTTTTAATACTAGTTGGTCACTATCAGTGGCGTATCTTGGGTCCGAGACCTGGGCTATCTCACCCGTAGCTCCCCCTCCCTCCCCAGTACAGTTTTTTTTAATTGTTAAGTAATAGAAGTAACTTTTTCTAAATTTTAAGTACATCCCATTACTAACATGATGCCAAGTAATTATGAGGATTAGGATTTGAACACTCAATTATTTGTACATGACCTCCATTCTTCTTTCCTTTTTTGTTTACTTGAGTGTTACGTTTTCATCAAATGTTTCTTCCGAGTACTTTTTCACATTTAAAAAAAAATGTTTTTCTCTACTGACAAAATAGCCAAGTTTTTCGAATGTGCGTGTCCTTGTGTGGCTCTAAGATATATCTTGATTATTTTTAATGGAGAAAACCTTCTTTCAGCCGTTGCAGTTGTTGTTGGAAACCTTAATATGAGGTCTGCTCATGTGTGCACCTCACTAAATAATATGTCCAATTTTTTTATTCAACTTTATGCAACGCATAATGTCTCTTACTGATATGTTTTTGTATTCATCAAGGGAATAAAACACTTTCAGTTTATTTTTTAGTCGAGCTGTAACAAAATTTCAAGCATAGAGTTATTTAAGTTCTCACAGTAGATGTTCAGAGAAGCTTTCACAAAATTTATCAAAACAGTTCGAATCCAAAAAAGCCACGAATTTGGGATATAATATCTCTGATATTAATTCGTTGACGCCGCCGCGGTGGCGCAGTGGTCTAAGTCGCTGGCCTCTGATCATTCGTCCGTAAGGGATCCGGGTTCGAATCCCGGTCAGGCATGGATGTTGTGTTTGTCTTACGGCACTGGCTCTCTCCCTTCCCTGGAACCAGTGATCCTAAATTAGGGACGGGCGACTGCTTATAGCCCATTGAGTTGCTCACGGCGGTCGTTAAACCTCCAATCAAAAAAAAAAAAAATTCATTGACACTTCACAAAAACTGAAACAACTTTTGCGAAACGCTCTTATGGGCGGGAGTATGCGAGTGCCTGAGATAGTCTAAGTCTTCTCTATTCTGAGCGAACCCTTTCCCAAAGCAATGGCCCATTCCCCTCTACCAGCTTATTCGTGTTGTCATAGAAACGATAGCAGGCGATCATACGGAAGGTTTTCGCATCAGAACTGCGAAAACTTTGGAAGAGCTGCTTGCGTTATGGCCTTGGTTTTTGCTCGCCAAACTGAGTCAAACAGGCGAATCCGCACGCGTTCTTCTTTTTTTATTTTTTTTTCGCAGCGAAATCATCGACGTATTTTTTTAATACCATTTATAATTGACTTTTATTTGTGTATATTTAATTCAGTTTTATTTGTGCATTCTCTGAGCTTCGCAGCTATCTTAGCTGGCCTCGAATATACGCCACTGCTCAATATAAATGAAACTATCTTCCCTGGAAAGTAGTTTCACAGCAACAACAACTTATAAAGTAGTTCAAAAATCTTTGTTAACATAAACACACACGTGAATGCATATGTGAATTGGAGTTTTTAGATGCTGGTAATAGCAAATAAGTAGAGCTGTGGCACTGTTATTAAACATATCTAAATCATATATAGCCGATTTTGTTATAAAGATATGAAATTAAAGATTTGTATTTTCACTTAAATAAACACAAACCGTTGCAGTATTGGGAACCTCAACGAACTATAGGGGACGCTGCGCAAACGTAAACAAACTTCTCTAGTACGGGTATAGCGTCTAGAAGGTAAAGTGTACCGAGCGCCTAGCATACGTAATGATTGGCGTGGATACCGAAATTTGTCTCCTTCGTAGATGGCGCTGCGATCGCCTTCCCTTCCCTCTTTCTTACTGTGAGGGGAGCGGAAAACTAAATTCCTGTTGCTTACTGTGAAAAGAGAGGCAATTTAGACGAAGACGTGTTATGTTTTAGGTTTTAGAAGGAATGTGGATTACCTAAATATTGTATATAAGTTATACTTAGCTCATTATGCGGAAGAGAAATAACCATTGTTTTGTGCCAGGTTGCAATACTCAGTACAAAAACAGTAAGCTGTCGCTCTTTGGAATACCCAAAAATTATAAACTTTTACAGCAATGGCAAAAATTGATTCCCTGTGCAGATAAAAACTTAGACAAATTTAGTGCTGTATGTGAACTGCACTTTGATGAGAGATTTGTGGTTCGAAATTTTGTGCATAAAATAAACGAGGAGACTGTGTTAATACCCAGAGATCGGCCCATCTTGACACCAGGTGCAATTCCAACAATATTTCCAAACCTTCCCCATTATTTATCAAAACCTCTGGCAAAAAAGAGGAAAGTTAGGGAAACAGATGATAAACCTTATGGTAATTTAAATGGCTTGTAATTTACTTCCCAAAGAGTTACACTGAACTGCCTTCTGAATATCAACCTTCCTTCAGAATTTTGGGGTAAGCAAATTCCTGTTAATAATTCAAAGTGCATAATTTTCCATGTTCATTCATTCAAATTCATTCAATTGTCAAATTCATTGACAACTGAAAAACTGGTTGTTGTAACCGAAAGTGAACCAGAGTTTACCTGTGAAGTGTATTTACGTGGATTAAAAATGAACACAGTTTCTAATATTACTTTTAAAGATGAATTAGAATCCAATATTTGAGACACTGATAGGTTAACAGTATGTCATGGCGCAGGCTCTATTTCAGAATTTGAAAATAACAGGAAGTACCTTGAAAGTGGAGTTATTTTTGAGAATAATTTGTACAGCAAAAATTGTGTAAGGAAAGGAACAACAGAGACTTGCCTCAAATGTAAGTATCTGCGGCGCTTACCTTTGCACAAAATAGCTTATCATAGAAAAAAGGCTACATTTAAAAATAAGTATCAGAATAAAGTTCGGAAAATCAACAGGCTGAAGAAACGGGTTGTTTCGCTCTCTGATTACATAAAAAAAATCCAAAACGAAAATAAGAATTTTACATAACTTTCCATTAATGAAAAAATAGCAGAATTACCCATTAAGCAGCAGCAAATGGTTATTCATTGTTATAAGGCAGCAAAAAGGAAATCTGCAAGTGGTATGTCATATACCAAGGAATAGTTACTTGAATGCTTACTAATGCACATAAAAAGTCCAAAATTGTACGAGCACATACCGAAACACATAATCATTATCCTACCTAATAGAACAACTATTAAAAAGTATATTTCAAATTACAACAGTGGTTTTGGTTTCAATGCACTGACGTTTGAAGCTATTTCAAAGAAAACAAGTGAAATGGGGCCTTTTGCAAGATATGGTGGTATATTAATAGATTTTTTTTTTTTTTTTGATTGGAGGTTTAACGACCACCGTGAGCAACTCAATGGGCTATAAGCAGTCGCCCGTCCCTAATTTAGGATCACTGGTTCCAGGGAAGGGAGAGAGCCAGTGCCGTAAGACAAACACAACATCCATGCCTGACCGGGATTCGAACCCGGACCCCTTACGGACGAATGATCAGAGGCCAGCGCCTTAGACCACTGCGCCACCGGGGCGGCATATTAATAGATGAAGTGAAGCTTACAGAAAAACTGCAAGCAAAATCATCTGGTGATATAATAGGGTTTGTTGATATTGGGCCATATACTTCAGAAACTGTTAAGCATGCCCCATGTAATCACGGACTGGTAATGGTGTTCCAGCCATTAAATGGAGATTGGACTCAAATAATTGGTGTTTTTGCCACAAGTAACAATATAAGTGGAACTTTGCTTGCAAAATTAATTATTGACGCTGTTATTCTCACTGAAAATGCAGGTCTGTTTGTTGATTTCATTACGTGTAATAGGGCTTCTTGGAACAAGAATGCGTGGAAGATATTTGGTTATCAGCAGATTGTTCTGGAACTAAATGCAGCATTATGCATCCTACAAATTGTTATAGAAGTTTACATTTCATATCAGATTTTCCTGGCACACGCATTATTTTTTTTATCTTTAAAACAGGTTCTCTTAACTGAGTGTGTGTTGCTCTTACAGTATCTACATTTATATATAATTTACAACCACTATCTGAATCCACTGCTGGATGAAAGTCTCCAAGTTTCTTCCACAACAGTCTGTTTAGAACCAGTTTTCTTCTTGCTTCCGAATTTAATCCACCCATCTCCCACATCATCTTATGGGTCTTTTTTTTGTCCCTTGCTATCCAGTTTAATATTTCTCGCTGGCTCTTTTTTCTAGAAATATGTCCATCCTATTACAATTTCAGGGATTCTGATCATTGCCGTCTTCCATCCTTGTAATTTTCCCGATCCACGAGTTCCTCTTTGTATCTTTCGTGTTCCTGGTTACATCAAACATGTATCTTTCAATGCTTTTTTTCTGTTGACTGCAACCTCGGTATATCTGTTTTAGTTGAGGTCCATGTCTCTGCTCTATGCGTAACAACTGGAAGGATGCACTGATTAATGAGCGTCATGTTACGATCGTTAGCATCATGTTAAGATCGTTAGAATAAGGGTCCTGCAATGAATGTATGTGGAACTAATTTCTTTGCTGTGAAATGGTGCATGCGTAAGTGATGATCAAATGATCATATGTAGAGGATTTTAGGAAGGAGTGTCTGATCCCAGGTCTTAAGCAACCCTTAGAAATAGGAAACTAGGAGATTTAGGCTAGAGCGCCCAATAGGAAGTGACACGGAAGCGAAGTAGAAAGGGGGAGGAAGACGCCCTTATTTATTACCGGGAGGCCAGTACCCGGTGTATGCTGTATGCATGGGTACCTCTCCACAAGGTAAACAATGAGGAAATATACACGAAAATACTGGATAGCACTACGATTCGGAAGTTCACATTAAAATGATTTGTGACTACAAAATATGCTAAACACATTTCTTTTAAGAAATAATGCATCAAATCAAGTTTTATACGCCGATTATTTTCTTCATAAATATGGCCACCCCTTGATATATGTTCCCTAATTCAGGTATCGGTTATCTCTAGAATTTCCCTATCAGTTGCTAAATATAAAAACTAAATATTCATTTCTACGAGTACATATATAAATTATTATTAAAGGGACAGCATCAGCAGGTTCAGTAACTTAGGTTTCGAAGTGATATCTACAAAATTTGAATGCAGCCCCTCCATCTCAGCTTACCACTAGCCGCTACTGAGTGATATATTTAAATTTTCCAAACAGCACGTCTTTACTTGGCACTTCCACGCCATTTGTTATCGTTTTGGTAGACATTCTTCGAGGAGGTTGCGTATCAATTTAAATCGCGTAGAATTCGATTGTAAATTAAATTGACGACGCTGCACTCTGCGGCAGACTTACGACATTTCACTGAACCGTAAAAGGTGTTTCCATAATCGCACATTTAAGAAAATCGTACACTTACATCCTAATTCAACCCCTGTTGTTTGGGTTACATGCACATCACTACACACATTCTATGACACAGACGCCGTCTGCAGCGCCGCAATGCGGCGTGGGACATATTTCGAACGCAGTTTTTGAGTTCGCACGGCACACTTCCCCTTTTAGACGCTATAGTACGGGTAACGTCGTACGTGTTTCCATAAAGTCGAATGTTAGAATGGCTGGTTTGTCGATTTCAATCCTTGAAATAATGAAATTTGAGGACGCTTCCAAAAATTCAAGATGCATTAAAGAAGGGGAAGTGATTGTTAATGTAGGCCATATAATTTCTTGTGGAATTAAGAAGGAAGATGGAAGAGAAATTCTCATAGTTTCGCACTGCATTCAGTCCACGGCAATAACGTCGTCGCCTAACTCCATCAACGGTGTTTTAGATACAAGTAACAGTGAAATTTCTATAAAGTCATTTGAGTGCTCTTGTAAAGCGGGCAGAAGTGGAACGTGTAAGCACTGTGTAGCAGTAATGCTTTACTGTAACAGGTAATTTTTATTTTTACATTTTCAGGCAAGTGATATAGTAATACCGACAGGGGTGTTCTAATCCGGATTACTATTAAAAGCTGACATTTCGTTTCACTTGACGTTTCCCAGGACCCACTTTCAATACTGTCAACAATAACATTTATAATTTTTGAACATTCTGTTCCTAAAAGTGTTTGTGAATTGGTAATTGTAGATCATCATTGGGTTCAGCGTTTTTGAACCGATGACTGTTGACAGAACATTGCAAATCTTGTTCCATAATGAAGTTTAAATTTATATGGATAACAGCAATTATTTGTTTTCAAGATTATGTAGAAATGCGGATTTTTTAATTACTACTATGCAATAAAAACATGCTGCCTTGTTTATTATTCATTTAAAGACGTTACTAGGTTAGTAGCAATGCACTGGAAGGATTTCAAACGCAAGGCACAAACGTTTATACTAACTTGTGAAAAACATAGCAGAAACCTTGGGAACGACATTGCGGGACGCAACAATATGATTTGTTCTTCTTCACGGAATTCTCCATTATACAACTCTCTGATTCCAGAATGAATGCAAAAATACACCAAACTACGAGAACTGAACGTAATGAGCGATCTACTAACAGCCAAGCATTGAGCCAAAAACGTTACCCGTACTACAGTAATTCTTCCTTTTGCCGCTAGAGAGAGAGAGCGGACCGCTGAGATTGCCAATACCTTCAGTGTAGTCTGATGCATCCTACTTTCAGCAGGGTCGGTTTATTCTAGTAGCGCATGTAGCACGAGACAAGAGATATGTAGCACGTGTACCACATGTAGCACGGGACAAGGGATTAGGCGACCCACCACCCCACATCTTGCAGTCACGGAGAACATCACACGCAGAACAGGGGATGTCAGATGGGGGTTAAATCTAAGGAGGTTATATTACTGGAGACACCACTTCTATCCATGCAGCATTGGCCGCCATACGTCACCGTTCGTGCTGCGAATGACGTCATGAGCTGGCACGACGAAGCCGCAGGAAAGAAACTGCTTTGAAACCAATGGAACAAAAGCTTCTAAGCGTATAAACAGATAAAATGAGAAATTCAATAATCTTTATCAATGATACACAAGCTTACTGTGTCATCAACGGTATAATTGAGTTCGGTTTTGCCTGCTTGTGACGTCACACCACAGATTAGCTGTGACGTATGGCGGCAGAGCCGTTGGTGTCTCCAGTAATGTAACCTCCTTGCTCATAACTTGCTACTTCCGTCAGTGTTTGAAAGCCGGAAGATCCGCCATTACCGAGAACCGAAAGCTGTTCATCAGTATGAGGATGTAGCACGTGACGTCATCGAGAAGTTTCACTGAAGTGGCAACAGTCCCTGCAAATTCCTGGAGGACAAGCATAGCGGGCTGTCCTGAACTTAGTGTGTGAAGTGAAATCCTTAGCGGTCGGTGTTTATAAAAATTTGAAGCCAAAATGCCTTTTTTTTTTGGAGGTTTAACGACCACCGTGAGCAACTCAACGGGCTACAAGCAGTCGCCCGTCCCTAATTTAGGGTCACTGGTTCCAGGGAAGGGAGAGAGCCAGTGCCGTAAGACAAGCACAACATCCATGCCTGCCCGGGATTCGAACCCGGACCCCTTACGGACGATGATCATAGGTCAGCGCCTTAGACCACTGCGCCACCGGGGCGGCGATAGAGAAATCGAGATGTAAGTCTTTTTCAGGCTACTAGCTGCTGTGTTTTTTTTATTGGAGGTTTTTTTTTTTTTTTTGATTGGAGGTTTAACGACCACCGTGAGCAACTCAATGGGCTATAAGCAGTCGCCCGTCCCTAATTTAGGGTCACTGGTTCCAGGGAAAGGAGAGAGCCACTGCCGTAAGACAAACACAACATCCATGCCTGACCGGGATTCGAACCCGGACCCCTTACGGACGAATGATCAGAGGCCAGCGCCTTAGACCACTGCGCCACCGGGGCGGCTATCGGAGGTTTAACGACCACCGTGAGAAACTCAATGGGCTATAAGCAGTCGCCCGTCCCTAATTTAGGGTCACTGGTTCCAGGGAAGGGAGAGAGCCAGTGCCGTAAGACAAACACAACATCCATGCCTGACCAGGATTCGAACCTGGACCCCTTCGAAAGAATGATCAGAGGCCATCGCTTTGACCACTACGCCACCGGGGCGGCCTACTAGCTGCTGTCTTTAAAGGCAGTACAGAAACAATTCGCTTATATGCCAAACGAAGGGAGTTTGCTTCCCAGAGCTCAGAAAACACTTTTTATTGGAGAGTTAGACTCTTCAAAGGCAGAGAACGTTTTAAATGTTAATTTTATCCAGAAATCAGTTATATGTGGGAAAGCAGAGAATCTATCTTTACTTGTTCAAACGCTATTGGAGTGCAATGCTTGCACTCATTGGGCCAAGCGTTTTATTCGTTGATTCAAAATTTTCAAGTTGAATTTAAAAGGCGTTGGCTGTTTTTTTTTTTTTTTTTGTTGTTGCTGTTTTTTTTTTTTTTGCGTAGATTTTATTGCTACTGACTATTTTCTTATAGAACACTTTTTAGAGTTTGTCTCTTAGTCAAAATATTTTTGAAATAAACGCTTCGGTTCCCAATCGGCACTTCTGCGCACGTGTTTTTTTTTTCAGGTACTTCTTTTCAGAAGGTACCTAGTTGATCTAGGGGATGTTGAAACTTTTCATAGTTTTTATAGGGCTAAAAGGTAATTTGTTACCAAACCTGACTTTTAGTTGTGGTTTTTTTTTATTGGAGGTTTAACGACCACCGTGAGCAACTCATTGGGCTATGAGCAGTCGCCAGTCCCTAATTTAGGATCACTGGTTCCAGGGAAGGGAGAGAACCAGTGCCGTAAGACAAACACAACATCCATGCCGCACCGGGATTCGAACCCGGACGAATGATCAGAGGCCATCGCTTAGACCACGGCGCCACCGGGGCGGTGACTTTTAGTTAAAAACAAATCTCTGGCTCTTCTGTATTTTTTAGATCTGGAGCACACCGTTCCCCTGACTCACTGTTTTTTGCAAGTTTTTTTCTTTTTTTATATGGAGGTTTAACGACCACCGTGAGCAATTCAATGGGCTATAAGAAGTCGCCCGTCCCTAATTTAGGGTCACTGGCTCTAGGGAAGGGAGAGAGCCAGTGCCGTAAGACAAGCACAACATTCATGCCTGTTCGGGATTCGAACCCGGACCCCTTACGGACGAACGATCAGAGGCCATCGCTTAGACCACTGCGCCACCGTGCAAGTTTTCGGCTTTTCATTTTTAAGGTCATCCTCTCGATGGTCACGTGTAACATGGCTGGCAGATATCGCCATTTGCAGAACTCGTCAACGGCAAGCACAACCGCAAAATAAAACTCTTCGTATGAATAAACTATAGCATTTAACGCTCTCAAACTTCACCAAAAGAAGCATGGAACATTTATACATACGTCATGCTACTGCAAACCATCCTACGAACGATATTTCAATCAACATAAACACAAGCAAAACTTGGGAGCTTGAAAACACGACACACGACGAAACTAATAGCAATGATACCGGGCCGCCGCGGTGGCGCAGTGGTCTAAGGCGCTGGCCTCTGATCATTCGTCCGTAAGGGGTCCGGGTTCGAATCCCTGTCAGGCATAGATGTTGTGTTTGTCTTACGGCACTGGCTCTTTCCTTTCCCTGGAACCAGTGACCCTAAATTAGAGACGGGCGACTGCATATAGCCCATTGAGTTGCTCACGGTGGTCGTTAAACCTCAAAAAAAAAATACCGGGGCTGGTTGTCCTTTACTTACGTTGCTAATGCTCGTTGCCATGCTGAGAGTCACGTGTCTGCTACATCCTCATACGCCGGTTGCGTGCGTGTTACAAATCGTGCTTTAAATAGTTGTTATAAATAGTAAATATGGTCAGGTTTGGATCACGTACTGTGTTAGACATGGATGTAACATAACGGCCGACATAAAAAAACAGATAAATTTTCACAAGTAGGTTAAATGTTTTGATCATTTCTGTTGATAATGTCTTTGGCTGTAGTTCAAACAATCTTTATTGGTCTAAAAGCATTACAGAATCATAACCGCTGGTAAAACATGAGAAATAACTTGAGAACAAACATGAATAATTACAAACGCCGAAGCATGACCCCCATCAAGAAATAAACCAGAAAGTTAAAACGGAGGAGAAACTGTCAAAGTGTTTTTTTTTTTTTTTTGCTTGGAGGTTTAACGACCATCGTAAGCAACTCAATGGGCTATAAGCAGTCGCCCGTCCCTAATTTAGGGTCACTGGTTACAGGGAAGGGAGAGAGCCAGTGCCGTAAAACACAACAACATTACATTATCTTACTAACAAAGCTACCCGAAAAACTGAATCATTAATTAACAACGCTAATTTAAAACATAAGTAAGCAGAAATCCATATCTATTAAAGTCCAAGAACATTTCAAAAACACTGCAAGAAAAAAGGAAACCAACATCAAGGAATACATCTGAAACATCTCTACCCATCAAAGACACTATCGTCAACCACATTATGTTTCTTTATGTAAGCTTTAATATCCTCTATACGTTTATAGTATGTTTCGTAATAAGTGTCTAAAAGTTCAGGAGCAAAACTAGCCTCCGGATAAAACAATAAAGTTAAAAGATTTAAGTGGCGATACATTGTCAACAATCTCTCATGAATAGACCAAGACATGGTGCAAATGTTACAGGAAAACATAGTGGTCGACATAGGTAACCAACTCATAAAAAACACAATGCAAAATCACAGGGAGGAAAGACAACAAACTTGTACACTATAAAAAAACGAAACACATGTGCAAATCTCAAAACACCAGAAAAATCAAAAAATGTCACATTCAAGGCTATGCAAGTGATTAACAGATAAAACTCGTGGGCACTAAGAAAACTCCTCTGCTATACAATGCACTGAAAGTTTGCACATTACGCAACATAATCAAAAAACAAAAACGGCGGCAGAACAGTACATGAAAAACAATGTAATGATAACACTAAGGAAATACGCAAAATGTAACATTACGGTACAGGCAAACAACAAGACAGAAGTACTAGGAATTGAGCAAATAAATTCTCATAACGAACCCTGGGTTTTGTCATAGTGAGAAACGTCAGAGTCAGCCGATTTCCATGGCACCAAGCAACTCATCCAGAAAGTGCACAATTTATAAACAATAATCATATATACATAACAATTCCTCCATTAGCACATGGTACCAGGGGCGGCTCCTGCTATGGGGCTGCAGCCCCCCCCCACCCAAATCAGTTTAATTTTCATGCCGTACCAAGAAAGAGAATTTTTCAGAACTCAACTGTTTCCCCCTGCATGACACCACTAGGAGCGCAAGAAACGTTGGCGGACTGCTCCCTGACGGGTATTAAAACCAACTCGTGTGGGAAACTGCCTATTCCCACATCAGTTCGTTTCCTTAGAATAAAACTTTCCTGGGGACTGCATTGATGGCAGTCTCGCTAGCACGGGTTGCTCGCGAACGCAGTCTTTCGTTGAGTGAGAATGTATCGCAGGGCCTGTGTGCTTTGTTGATTAATACGGTTCTTGTGCTTCCGAATAAGAAATAAAATAGGGGAATGAATTAAAAAAATGACGAATGTTGAAATAAAGTATTAAATAAAGTATACTTGAATGTATTACTCAACATGTTTTAGTTTTTTTTTCCCTTCCAATTTTTGGTTTGTTCCTGCTTTTATTCAACGTAATAATTCTAACACCATCGAACTGTAGAATATTTGTGTTTGTTTTACTTATATGTTATAAAGTTTTACTTATATTTTCTCTTCTGGTCAAAATGGGCATCTGAACAAATTGCGATTAAGAATAGAATTCAGTATTGGATAAATTGAAAAAAAAAAGAGAGAGAGAGAGAGAGAGAGAGAGAGAGAGAGAGAGAGAGAGAGAGAGAGAGAGAGAGAGAGAGAGAGAGAGAGAGAGAGAGAGAGAGAGAGAGAGAGAGATTAATTTCTGCAGCGAAATACTTGCACAAAATTGATTTCTTCACTTACCAAGCACAACGAAATTTTCGCTTTTAAACATACGTAAATTTTTATTCAGCAATAATCATTAAAGTCACTCCACTGGGTACATTTTTTTCTGCGGCATCTCCCCTCACTCCCAAAAATAAGCTGCGCATTTCAATTGAGGTAGTGCATTATACTTAATTACTTTGAAAAGAACATTTAATCAGATATCATTGTTTAGAAAATTTACGAAGTTGGTAAATTTTGGAAAACAAATTTTTCTACACTAAATTGTTATCATGGCTTCAAAATTAAAACTCGACTGAATACGTTTCCAATCCGTTTTTATTAAAGAGAATGCCGCTGTGTGAGTATCGCAATAACAACTCATCGCGAAGTTCTGGCAGACCCTTCAAAATTCTACAAAATGTTTTTCATCGCCGTCTAAGTTGCAGTGGTCGGTATGAAGTCGAAGTTCCAAAGGGAGTGTATCAGAAGGAAAAATATTTATTGTCATATTTCTAGGGGTCACAATGAGACACTTGAGAATGCTCACATGATCTTGAGTGTGTGTCTCCGCTGCCACTGCCACACGCATTAAATTGTTTACATTTTTGTTCTTATATACTTGTATATACTGCATATATATACGTATATGCATGCATATAAAATTTGCAACCACTATCAATCCATTGCTGTATGAGAGTCTCCAAGTTTCTTCTTCCACAACAATCCGCCTTGAGCTTGTTTCTTTCATGCTTTCGAATTTCATGCACCCATCTGCCTCTGGTCATCTTCTGGGTATTGTTTTTTCCCTTGCTATCCAGTTCAATACTTCAACTCTCCGTCACTGGCTCTTTCTTCTAGCAATATGTCCATCTCATTGCAGTTTCAGGAATTCTGATCATAATGTTTTCCACTATTGTCATTTTCCCGATCCACGAGTTCAGCCGCCGTCAAAAAGAAGGCCGTCCGAACGTGAAGACGGGCACCCCGGTAGAGACTGAGAAGTATAGAAAAGAAAGGAGGGAAACCAAAAGAAGCAAGAACAGTACTGAGATAATCGTAAGATACGTTATCAAAAGCAGATTTTTGATCGATATTAAGGAGTGCCAAAGGTTCAGAAAATTTACGAGCAAGGAAGGCAAAAAGAAGTAGAAAAGTGGTATTACTATTAATGGACCGTCCAGGCACGGTGTATGACTGGTCGGGAGAAACAAGAAAAGGAAGGACAGTATCTAGTCGGCGAGGAAGTAATTCAGTGTAGAATTTATAATCTAAGTTGAGAATTGAAAAGGGGCGTCAATTCGTCAAGTCCAAAAGGTCTTCCTTTTTAGGCAGGAGAGTAATAATATATACATAACAATGTATATATTATTACTTCTGCGGCGGTACCGCAGAAGAAGAAAGAGAACAAGAGAAACATGCGGAGAGAAAGGGTTGTAGGAACGGAAAGAAAACACAGTAAAAGGAAAGTGGAAGACCGTCAGGTCCTGGAGAAGCATGCGGGTTAAGAGACGTGAACGCCTCTCGGAGTTCAGAAGGGGAAAAATCCGATTGTAAGAAAGAGCAAAGGTAAGCTGGGACCTGAGGGAGATTAGAAAGAAGCGAGAAAGCAGAAAGATCGGAAGTCTGCGGTACCGCTCGGTACTTGTCCACAAAGGCATTTCGAACATGGGAACACACGATGGATTGATCATCAGTAACGGTACAATCAGCGAGGTGGAGATGTCGAATGGAGGATAAGGCACGCTTCTTAGACTCCATTTTAGCAAAGTATTCATACGACTGCGCAGACGAGGAGATATGACGCCAGCGCATCCGCCGGACAGCCTGCTGGGCTAATGGTTTAAAAAGTGCAGAGTGATCACTTTGATACACGGTGTACATAGGATCTGTCGGTGTCAGAATTGACAAATGACCTCGTAGATTGGCAATCTTCTGGAAACGTTCGGTGCATACAGTTAAGGAGTAATTGCGAACAAAAAGCAGCAAATCACTCTTAACCTTCAACCATAGATGCAGAGCACTCGGTGTTGATTCTAAAAGACATCGCCTATCGGCCTGAAATTGGTTTACTGCGGAACAACATCCAGAGTTCGTGAGAAGCTCATCATCAAAAGTCCACGTGCGACATGTTCGAGGAGGTGTAGAAGTCTCACAGACAGTGAGACACACTGCACAGTGGTCGGAGGAAACCGTAGGAACGTGCACCACGTCTGTAATGGACGGAGTCACTGTCGTCAAGACATACACGCGATCAAGTCGTGCCAATGGAGAGCCACGTGTCACCGGACCATGCCACGTGTAAGAAATGTCAGTTGGTCGTGAATGCCGAAAAGCGTCAACAAGCTGAAAGTCATGAATGATAGGTGAAAAAAAGACGTGAGATTACGACGGTATTCACCTCTTGGTGAACATCTGTCGAGGGAATGCTCGAGAATACAGTTGAAATACCCACCCAGGATAACAAAATCCTGAGCGGGAAGAGCAGCAAGGGCGTCTCGAAGACAATCACAAAAGGTTCTCACCAGAGATTCATTCTGCGGGAAATGTGCGTTCAGCACATGATAGGTAACATTATCAATAGTAAACGAAAAGCACTGTAGTCTACCCGGAGATATAGATTGAACTGCATAAGACGAGAAGCGATGCAACAGACGGTGATGGGCACACACTGCTACACCGCCCCGTCTCCCAATACGATAGTCATGGAAAAGGGTAATATGGCCATGTACGCCATAAATGGTACGGGGTATGTGCGTCGCAGTTAGTCTCCTGTAGTAGTAGAAGATCTGCCTGGGCAGAAACCAAATCCTTATACACAAGAGAGTTAACCTCTGGGGTAGCAAAACCCTTACAATTAAACGGCGTAATTTGGAATATATTTAAATCCACTGTCGGCTAATGTATTGTGGAAGTAACAGCCTTAAACTTCTCTACTTGGCAGTGAATCGTTACAACAAGTTCACCATAATCACCAGAAGCTTCGTCCACACTTTGAATAGCTGCTGCCACATGAGTGAGCTGTTGAAGAACAGACGGTATGAGCGCACCCGCCTCAAGAACAAGGGCTTTTATTGCAGGTTTTTCCCATCAAAGCAGAGCAAATTATAAAGTGGCTGGTGAGATAAAGGTTGCTCTAATATTTTGTAATGCCGCAGCTGTTGTGCAAAATCATCAAAGGGAGGAACACCCGAGGACACCTCAGTGCCCATTGATATATTATAATCTTTGAACGTAGCAGGAGAAGTACGCTTCTTACTTGAAACACGAGGAGAGTGACCAGGAGGCTTTCCGCGTTTAGCTTTCGCTCCGCCACCGCGGGGAGCCAGTAGCTTCTTATTTCGAGATATTGAGTCTGCCACAGATCCATCACAGGGAGCAGGGTCACTAGCACTGCAAAAGGTATCCTCGGAATCTGCGATTGAAGCCTCAGCATCCGAAGCACCGCTGCCACCATCTGAATGTCCAGGAACATCAGGGGTGCGGAAAGGTGCAGTCGATGGAAGATCAAGCTAGTGAGCAACAGTTACAGGTGGTGGTTGGGGTACTGCCGACTCAGCATCCAACGTTGTGGAAGATGCTGAGGAAGGACGGGCGGAGACAGCTGGCTCTGCGTTCCGAGAAGGAGGTAAACGATCCAGAGTGGTTGGCGGTCGAGAGGAGACATATCTACACCCTGTCTGATTATGTCCAAATTCCTTGCACTTTCCACAGTGAAATTGAGTAAGCACGTCAATACGTCTCATGTGATCACCACATTTAACATTGTACTGAGTTGAACAGGATTCAATGGAATCTTGTGTAGAGAATACAATCCTTGCAACTCGTCGAGGTCCTTGGATAAAACGGGCGACCGCTCGGCCATCCGGCTTAGCGGGCGCTGCTGAATAAAAGGATACACTCACAGGACGATGTGCAACGGGATCAGGGTACAAATGCTGATCTCGAATAGCGAGACCCTTCAAAATAACTTCGTGAGTATATTCAGCTTTTTTAAAATAAACAATTACAATAGTAGGACGACGCGCCATAAATTGAATACAATCAGATGGTTGGTTGGTTGATTGGAGGTTTAACGACCACCGTGAGCAACTCAATGGGCTATAAGCAGTCGCCCGTCCCTAATTTAGGGCCACTGGCTCCAGGGAAGGGAAAGAGCCAGTGCCGTAAAACGCAACAGCATTACATTATTTTAACAACAAAGCTACCCGAAAAACTAAATCATTAATTAACAACGCTAATTTAAAACATAAGTAAACAGAAATCCATATCTATTAAAGTCCAAGGACATTTCAAAAACACTGCAAGAAAAAGGAAACCAACATCAAGGAATACTTCTGAAACATCTCTACACATCACAGACACCATCGTCAACCACATTATGTCTCTTTATGTAAGCCTTAACATCCTCTATACGTTCATAGTATGTTTCGTAATAAGTGTCTAAAAGTTCAGGAACAGGATTTTTCGTAATTATCCAATTCAACACGGCATCCAAACAAAGTACAATAGCATGTAACTTATACATATATAACTCGTAAAACTCCGGAGTCAGTGGACATATGTTTTTATTAGGCACAAAAAAAATTTTCTTTTCGAAAAGACTCAAAGTTTCGTCATAATCAGGGCAAGATGCAATAAGTTCCTCTATAAGACGATACCGTGATGACTTACCTCCATCTTCGTCAAAATCAGGATCAAGAAGAAAAGAAAGATCCACACGAGGAGTACATTCCGGTTGTAGGTAGTCTTTACCTTTGCTCCGCTTTAACGGATCACCACTTTGATCAGTGCTGGGTCGTTTAAATGTCGAAGCTGTACTTGAGTTCTCTGCGAGATTCTGTAATGCTACTGAACGGTTCTGCAAGTTAACAATGCCCAACGTACCAATATTTGCTGTTGTCTGAATCCCAGGATCCAAAGAAGTGGGAATTTCGATCAATGTCTTCTCTATCGGCTCGACGGGATCCACCACTCGGGTTTCACAAGTCTCAGCCACGGTAGGAACCAAGTCAACGACATGTGTAATACCATGTTCTAAGTCTGATCTATTTTCAGCTACAGCAATTTTTTCCTCATGGGAATCAGAGAGACTCTTCCTGAAGGGTGGCCTAGGTACATAAGTGCATTTAGCACGGATGTGCCCTCTTTCATTGCAAGCATAACAAAAAATTCCTGTATAAATATTAAACATGAAACTATGAGAATCCAATACAATTTCAACTTCTCCTGGACAAGTCTGAAGAGCTAATTCATTCGGGAAGATAACCCGAAGAGTCCGCTTCAACCCACCAACATGACAATAATTTGAAGATTGCGGGGCTTCGATTACTCTATGAACTGGTCCCACCACCCGGCTAAACTGAGAAAGGCCGCCCCGGTGGCGCAGTGGTCTAAGGCGTTGGCCTCTGATCATTCGCCCGTAAGGGGTCCGGGTTCGAATCCCGTTCAGGCATGGATGTTGTGTTTGTCTTACGGCACTGGCTCTCTCCCTTCCCTGGAACCAGTGACCCTAAATTAGGGACGGGCGACTGCTTATAGCCCATTGAGTTGCTCACGGCGGTCGTTAAACCTCCAATCAAAAAAAAAAAAAAAAAAAAAAAACTGAGAAAGAAGAACTATCAATGCAGAATCCGGTACCTCAAGTGGCACCGGAGACAAAGTTACAGTGATCGGTCGTTCACTTGCATAAGCAGGATACAAAATTTGATTATTTATAGATATCCCTTGCTGTAACACAAGTTTACAATCTGCACAATTTATAAACAACACTGATATACCACGTTTACTGCGACCGATTCCTTTAATTGCCTCTCTCGGCACTCGTTCTTCCAAAGCTTGCAAATATACAGGTAACGAAGTCTGTGGTAACGCATGAAAAATAATAGTTTTCTCAGAAAGATCATGAAAATCTTGACATACCTTGGAATCCTTTTCGAAAGTTAGACGAAATCTATTACCCGGACACTCACTCTCTGACGCACAACGCTGATCACTCGTATTGTCAGAATTTGCCATGGCAACCACCGATGCCCAACTGTTATTTCCCGTCGCCATAGCAACACCCTTCTGCATTCTTATCGCAGAAGAAACTCCTTCAGCAGCAACGCACGAAGACACGCTCTGTTGATTTCCAGGACCAGTTTGACTTGTTGGATTCTTATCTCTTGAGAAGCTCGGGTCAGTTTCCATGGCAACCCTCTTGGAGGTCAAAGGAGAAACACTCGGCGATGTCTTATCAGTAGATCTTGCTCGAAGCCGAACAGCTTCCTCTGAATGGGCACGTGCATTTATTTATTTATTTTTTTTTTTTGAGATTTAACGACCACCGTGAGCAACTCAATGGGCTATAAGCAGTCGCCCGTCCCTAATTTAGGGTCACTGGTTCCAGGGAAGGGAGAGAGCCAGTGCCGTAAGACAAACACAACATCCATGCCTGACCGGGATTCGAACCCGGACCCCTTACGGACGTATGATCAGAGGCCAGCGCCTTAGACCACTGCGCCACCGGGGCGGCAAATCGCCATTTGCAGCACTCAACAACGGCGAGCACAAACACAAAATAAAACACTTCGTGTGAACAAACTATATTGCCCAGCGCTCCCAAACTTCACCAAATGAAACATAGAACACTCATACACATGTCACGCTACTTCAAACCTTCCCACACACAGTATTTCTACATGAAAAACTCGCAAAACCCGGGAGCTCAACAACACACGACACACGACCCATGTACGCCGGCTCCGGCTTGTGACAATCAGATGGAAACATACCTTTTAGGACGTCTTCATACACATAGAGAGATGTATTCGGCAAGGCGACAAAACAAACTCCTCGATCCAAGATTGTAGAGAAGGTTTGTCCTTCTTGTGAAGCTACTGGAATGTCCAATTGGAAAGAGTGCCCAACACGTTGAAGGTGTGATTTCAAACTAGGTGCATCAGTGTACATCTCAGCAACAGCAGGACGAGATTTTGTGGTCGCAGCTGAATATGAAGGTGGAGCTGCTTGGCGCGACGCTATAGGCCCAGGGGATGCAGCAGGAGTAGTGTCCATGTTAACAGGATCCTTGAGGAGCGCCGACGAAGTCGAGCTGATCGGTGATATCACAGCAGAAGGGTAGCGATAAGAAGCATCATCGGAAGGCAGCTGAACTCCGTCAGAAAGGGAAGACGTCGTAGTGAAGCCAGGTATTTTTATTTTTTTTTTTTTTTTTTTTGTTTGGAGGTTTAACGACCACCGTGAGCAACTCAATGGGCTATAAGCAGTCGCCCGTCCCTAATTTAGGGTCACTGGTTCCAGGGAAGGGAGAGAGCCAGTGCCGTAAGACAAACACAACATCCATGCCTCACCGGGATTCGAACCCGAACCCCTTACGGACGAATGATCAGAGGCCAGCGCCTTAGACCACTGCGCCACCGGGGCGGCGAAGCCAGGTATGGAAGAAGTTGAACGAGTACCACCGGAAGTGAGGGCGGAACACTCCTCCGCACCTCCGGAATTCGCCATCTTTAATGACGGCGCCCAGACAAGGCCAACCAGTCCCGTAAAAAAGGAAACAAACGAAGAAACAACACAAAATAATCACTCACCAGCTCGGGAAGTAAACCAAAACGAAGCCCCTGACCATTAGTTCAAACAATCTTTATTGGTCTAAAAGCATTACAGATTCATACACGCTGTTAAAACATGAGAAATAACTTGAGAACAAACATGAATAATTACAAATTCCGGAGAAGTTCTCCAATCCGGAAATAAACCAGAAAGTTAAAACGGGTGAGAAACTATCACGGTGTCTACAATTGCACACATAGAAATCAAAACATGAAGCTAAAGGAAGAAGAACACATAGGCTACCTCAATGAGTAATTTGATAACAATATATGAGAACGACATGTGTCGGAGCAAAACTAGCCTCAGAAAAAAAACATAAAGTTAAAAGATTTAAGTGGCGATACATTGCCAACAATCTCGCATGAACAGAACAAAACATAGTGCAAATTTTACAGGAAAACATAGTGGTCGATATAGGTAAGCAACGTATAAAAAAACACAATGCAAAATCACAGGGAGGAACCACAACAAACTTGTACACTATAAAAAAACGAAACACATGTGCAAATCTAAAAAAATCCCAGAAAAAATAAAAAAATGCCACATGCAAGGAGCTATGCAAGTGATTAACAGATAAAACTCGTGGGCACTAAGAAAACTCCTCTGCTATACAATGCACTGAAAGTTTGCACATTACGCAACATAATCAAAAAGCAAAAACGGCGGCAGAACAGTACATGAAAAACAATGTAATGATAACACTAAGGAAATACGCAAAGTGCAACATTACGGTACAGGCAAACAATAAGACAGAAGTACTAGGAAATGAGCAAATAAATTCTCATAACGAACCCTGGGTTTTGTCATAGTGAGAAACGTAGGAGTCAGCATATTTCCACGGCATCAAGCAACTCATCCAGAAAATGCACAATTTATAAACAATAATCATATATACATAACAAATCCTCCAGTAGCACATGGTACAATAGAGCATAGTAATACTGAGGCAAGTCATTGGTTCAGCACAGTACCAAGATACAGTACAAATTGCTCGGGATTACAGCTCCATCACAAATATCTACAGAACACATACACAGAACAGCAATGAAAAGGTTAGAACACGTTGATCAACGCATTCGAAAACAAGAGTCCTCAAACTCATGAGGACACCACCATAAGAGAACAACTCATGGTGGAAAACCTGTTTCAGGAGGAAAGATACAGAGGCACATTTGTCAAGCTCCAAAAATATTTAACCTCTTAATGCAACTTAAAGGGAGCACAATAATCACGATAATGCGAGGAAAAAACAACAAACAAAAGGTTACAGAGCAAAGAAAACTCCCAACGGTCCAACTTGCAAGGAGCACTGAGTGGTTAAAACGATAGACTAATGGTAGTACCATCAATCAGGAACCAACCGACATCCTGTGCCCAGACCTGACGAAACCGTGCTAAAAAATGAGTTGATTGTGCTTCTGCATATTCGAGGCGGAGGCGAGGTGTTAAACGGCTGCGAAAATAGGTTCTGTCACTCGCAATAAGTGGATTAGCAGAGTCTGCGGCATTCCGGAGATAAAGATGATAGATAGATATTGCTTGTTTCACCAAAACAAAGAGAAAGGCGCGAACATCCTGCAAACGAGAAGGAGGGTGCTTCGTTAAAAGCAACCAGGAATAGGCGAGAAAAGGTAGATTGCGAGAAGTGATATGGTTCACGAAACGAAATACACAATGCAAAACAGGAATCAGGATGGGACAATGCCAGTACATATGGTCGATATCTCCTATGGACTCACAAAATGGGCAAATGGAAGAAGAAAGGAGAGACATACGGGATAGAAGAATAAGGACAGGAAGCCGGCGGTGGGGGATATCGCCAGTGAATGTTAAACTCCAACGGTGCAGAAAGAGGAGAAGAAGAGGCAGACCAGATGGCCTGAGAGAGGGAAGAAGGAACATCAGAAATTGGGTGCGGAGCAGCGGTAGGTGTACGAAAGAAACGGTAAAAGGAAACAGTGGAAACTGAGAGAATAGGGACAGAAACGCCTCTAATAGAGAGAAAAAAAGGAATAGGGAGACTGGGACCAAGGACAGAGACGAGGCCATGAGAATTGACTAGAGATGGATAAAGAAAACCGAGGGAAGAGCGAAGAACAGCACAATCAGTAGCATGGGAAGGTGAAGGATCGGAAAATAAGGAAGTACGGGGTTTCCAGGTCAAATCGGGATTAACGAGTGTGCGAACAGTTAGTATACCGGAGCGGATCCAGGAAGGCAAAAAAAAAGGCTGTCGGGAGGAATGGACGAGGGTGGAAAAGAAAAGAGGTTCATCCAAGAGATCATGGGTGGTGGTCGGAGGGGCCCGGGAAAGAGGAAGAGCGCGGAGGAACGTCAGAGCTTCAGAAAGAACAGAAGGAAAATTAATGGAAGAAGAAGAGAAGGAATCCATCTTGAGATAAAGGGGATCGTGAAGAGAGAGAAGAACATCGAGGGTAGAAGAAAGGGACGGAGTGGGAGCAGCCAAGATCAGAAGAAAGGAAACAAGTCGGTGAGCACGATAATATATGTGCACATCCGGTAAATTGATGCCTCCGTGCTCCTGTGAAAGGTTGAGCGTCGCCGCCGTGACCCAGTGCTTTGTGGTCCAAATCATCGATGTACACAGACTTTTGATATGATCAAGACGATACGTAGGCAGTACAGTAGAAGACCAGAAAAAGAAACAAAGTGGCAAGTGGTAACGATGTACAATGGCAGCACGCTGATGGTAGGAAGTGTACGAGGGCGTTGACTTCCAGAATCCCACCGTAGGGTGAAGACGTGGGCGTAAAGCATCCCACGAAGCTGCTGCTGTCGTAAACGGATGCCCAATGTAAGTACCAAGGATTTTCTGAGACGAAGAGGACCACACCGCACCTCATGGGGTACCAGTACGGCCCACCCACGACCCACATCATAAGCCGGTGCTTTTTGCAGCATTAAGAGTAGCACCAGATAAGTCCTCATAGGATCGATAAACTTGATATAAACCATCAAAGAGATGGTCGTAACGCAAGCAGAACGTAGCATCATCGGCATACGCAGTATATACACAGCAGTGATGCCTAGTGCCAGCGACTGTAGGTGGCATAGCAGAGAGAAGGGATCGTTTCGTTGCAAGAAGAAAGGGCTCAAAGGCCAAGGCAAAGAGTTACCCCGAAAGGGAACAACCCTGCCGGATCCCACGTTGGAAAGGCACAGGCTCAGTCAAAAAGAAGGCCGCCCGAACGTGAAGACGGGCACCCCTGTAGAGACTGAGAAGGATAGAAACGAAAGAAGGAGGGAAACCAAAAGAAGCAAGAACAGTACAGAGATAATCGTGAGAAACGTTATCAAAGGCAGATTTTTGATCGATATTAAGGAGTGCCAAAGGTTCAGAAAATTTACGAGCAAGGAAGGTAAGAAGAATTAGAAAAGTGGTATTAGTATTAATGGACCGACCAGGCACAGTATATGATTGGTCGGGAGAAACAAGAAAAGGAAGGACAGTTTAGTAGGCGAGAAAGTAATTTAGTGTAGAATTTATAATCTAAGTTGAGAATTGAAAAGGGGCGTCAATTCGTCAAGTCCAAAAGGTCTTCCTTTTTAGGCAGGAGAGTAATATGTGCTACAGTGAAGTCCGGCGGTAACGCAGAAGAAGAAAGAGCACAAGAGAAACTTGCGGAGAGAAAGGGTAGTAAGGACGGAAAGAAAGCACGGTAAAAGGAAAGTGGAAGACCGTCAGGTCCTGGAGAAGCATGCGGGTTAAGAGACGTGAACGCCTCTCGGAGTTCAGAAGGGGGAAATCCGATTGTAAGAAAGAACACAGGTGAGCTGGGACCTGAGGGAGATTAGAAAGAAGCGAGGAAGAAGAAAGATCAGTAGTATGCGGTACCGCTCGGTACTTGTCCACAAAGGCATTCCGAACATGGGAACACACGACGGATTGATCATCGGTAACGGTACCATCAGCGAGGCGGAGATGTCGTATGGAGGATAAGGCACGCTTCTTAGACTCCATTTTATCAAAGTATTCATACGACTGCGCAGACGAGGAGATATGACGCCAGCGCATCCGCCGTACAGCTTGCCGTGCCAATGGTTTAAGAAGTGCAGAGAGATCACTTTGATACACGGTGTACTGAGGGTCTGCCGGAGTCAGAATTGACAGATGACCTCCTAGATTGGCAATCTTCTGGAAACGTTCGGTGCAAACAGTAAAGGAGTAATTGCGAACAAAGAACTGCAGATCACTCTTAACCTTCAACCAAAGATGCAGAGGTACAGGGTGTTGAGTCTAAAAGACATCGCCTATCTGCCAGAAATTGGTTTACTGCTGCACAAAATCCAGAGTCCGTGAGAAGCTCATCATCAAAAGTCCACGTGCGACGTGTACGAAAAGGTGTAGAAGTCTGACAGCCAGTAAGACATACTGCACAGTGGTCGGAGGAATCCGTAGGAAGATGCACCACGTCTGTAATGGACGGAGTCATCGTCGTCGATACATACACACGATCAAGTCGTGCCAATGGAGAGCCAAGTGTCACCGGACCATGCCACGTGTAGGAAATGTCAGTTGGTCGTAAATGCCGAAAAGCGTCAACAAGCTGAAAGTCATGAATGATATGTGAAAGCAAAGATGTGAGATTACGACGGTATTCACCTCTTGATGAACACCTTATCGCGGGAAGGCTCGAGAGTACAGTTGAAATCCCCACCCAGGATAACAAAATCCTGAGCGGGGAGAGCAGCAAGGGCGTCTCGAAGACAATCACAAAAGGTTGTCACCAGAGATTCATTCTGCGGGAAATGTGCGTTCAGCACATGATAGGTAACCCCATTATCAACAGTAAACGAAAACATTGTAGTCTACCCGGAGATATAGATTGAACTGCATAATACGAGAAGCGATGCAACAGACGGTGATGGACAACAACTGCTACACCGCCCAGTCTCCCAATACGATAGTCATGGAAAAAGGTATATGGCCATGTACGCCATAAATGGTACGGAGTATGTGCATCGCAGTTAGTCTCCTGTAGTAGTAGAAGATCTGCCTGGGGAGAAACCAAATCCTCATACACAAGAGAGTTAACCTCCGGGGTAGCAAAACCCCTACAATTAAACGTTGTAATCTGGAATATTCAAATCCACTGTCGGCTGATGTATTGTGGAAGTAACAGCCTTAAACTTCTCTACTTGGCGGTGAATCGTTACAACTAGTTCGCCATAATCACCAGAAGCTTTGTCCACACTTTGAATAGCTGCTGCCACATGAGTGAGCTGTTGAAGAACAGACGGTATGAGCGCACCCGCCTCAAGAACAAGAGCTTTTATTGCAGGCTTTTTCACATCAAAGCAGAGCAAATTATAAATTTGCTTATGAGATAAAGGCTGCTCTAATATTTTGTAATGCCGCAGCTGTTGTGCAAAATCATCAAAGGGAGAAACACCCGAGGACACCTCAATGTCCATTGACATTTCATAATCTTTGAACGCAGCTGGAGAAGTACGCTTCCTACTTGAAGCACGAGGAGAGTGACCAGGAGGCTTTCCGCGTTTAGCTTTCGCTCCGCCACAGCGGAGAGCCAGTAGCTTCTCATTTCGAGATCTGGAGTCTGCCACAGTTCCATCACTGGGAGCAGGGTCATTAGTACTACAATAGGTATCCTCTGAATCTGCGATTGAAGCCTCAGCCTCAGAAACATCGCTGCCACCATCTGATTGTCCAGGAACATCAGGGGTGAGGAAAGGTGCAGTCGATGGAAGATCAGGGTAGTGAGCACAGTGACAGGTGGTGGTTGGGGTACTGCCGACTCAGCATCCAACGTTGTGGAAGATGCTGCAGAAGCACGTGCAGAGACAGTTGCTTCTGCGTTCCGAGAAGGAGGTAAACGCTTCAGATTAGTAAGCGGTCGAGAGGAGACGTATCTACACTCTGTCTGATTATGTCCAAATTCCTTGCACTTCCCACAGTGAAATTGAGTAAGCACGTCAATACGTCTCACATGATCACCACATTTAACATTGTACTGAGTTGAACAGGCTTCAACGGAATATTGTGTAGGGAATACAATCCGCGCAACTCGTCAAGCTCCTTGGATAGAACGGGTGATACTCTGCCATCTGGCTTAGCGGGCGCTGCGGAATGGGTGTGTATCGGGCCGACAACATGACCCAAACTAGAAGCAACAACATATAACATGGAATCTGACACTTCTGGTGGCACTGGATAGAATGATACACTCACAGGACGATGTGCAACGGGATCAGGGTACAAATGCTGATCTCGAATAGCGAGACCCTTCAAAATAACTTCGTGAGCATATTCAGCTTTCTTAAAATAAACAATTACAATAGTAGGACGACGCGCCATAAATTGAATACAATCAGATGGAAACATACCTTTTAGGGCGTCTTGATACTCATAGAGAGGTGTATTCGGCAAGGCGACAAAACAAACTCCTCGATCTAGGATTGTAGTGAAGGTTTGTCCTTCTGGTGAAGCCACTGGAATGTCCAATTGGAAAGAGTTTCCAACACGTTGAAGGTGTGATTTCAAACTAGGTGCATCAGTGTACATCTCAACAACAGCAGGACGAGATTTTGTGGTTGCAGCTGAATATGAAGGTGGAGCTGCTTGGCACGACGCTATAAGCCCAGGGGATGCAGCAGGAATAGTGTCCATGTTAACAGGATCCTTGAGGAGCGTTGACGAAGTCGAGCTGATCGGTGACCTCACAGCAGGAGGGTAGCGATAAGAAGCATCATCGGAAGGCAGCTGAACTCCGCCGGAAGGGGAAGACGGCGTAGTGAAGCCAGGCATGGAAGAAGAAGAACGAGTACCATCGGAAGTGAGGTCGGAAAACTTGTCCTCACCTCCGGAAGTCGCCATTTTCAATGGCGGCGCCCAAACAGGGCCAACCGGCCCGGTCAAAACGTAAACAAACGAAGAAACAACATAAAATAAGCACTCACCAGCTCGGGAAGTAAACCAAAACGAAGGCCCTGACCTTTAACTGAAGGCTGGGACAAAAAGAACCACTCAGAACACGAAAACACTCACTCAACAGAACAAATTACGAGAGCTCAAAAATGCGCAGTAGTTCAAAATTGCCTTATTAAACTTGAAAGGTACAGAGAAATACATTGCAGTAACATAAAGTAACAGAGAGCAGAACAGGAAATAACATAAAGTATACAGCTGGGAATGAAGTACATAAACGTTAAGGACACAATCGCAGGAGTAAAGCAATTAACATTTTACATTAGCGGAGAAAAAGTTAGGAAAAAAGTCACGTATTGAGAAAACAATTCACAAAGATGGGGAGAACATCCAGAGAACTTTTCAAAATGGGTGCAATAATAGTTTATAAACACAAGCCACGGTCCGAGAGCTGGATACAAAGACACTGCAGTGCTAAAAGCACTTTAAAGAGCTCATAAAGAAGCACAAACCGTCTCATAGTCAATAGGATCATAAAATGAGCAAAAGCGGGCAAAGGCCGCTTTCGGATCACGTGCAAAAAACAAATCATAGCCCGTGTAGGGGGTCACAAAAGCACGATAACGAGGATCAGCATTTGCGAGCATATAAATGTGTTCCAGGGAAACCTCTGGAAGAGGAAAAAGATCAGCACGTTTAAGATCAAGTTTATAATCAGAATTAACCACAAATTGATCCGGAAAATTCAGAGCAGTCGAGTCGGATATTTCACAGGAAGCTAAGAGCTTCTTTCGATTTTTCTTACGAGAAGGGCGTCGTCGCTTCTTGGGAACAGCACCTTGAAAGTCCTGCTCAGATAACATCGAATCGTCGACTCCAGTTGAAAACAGAGATGGTGTTGTAGAAAGAGGTGCAGACGAAGCATCAGCAGGAACCAGGGACCCATCTATAGGGCAGGAAAAGCTTGCCACTAAACCTGGAGCCAATGGCAAGGGCTTAGGCGAAACTATATCACTCGAAAAGGCACTGGAATTCGACGAATCGAGCCCTAGTAGGTAAAGTAGCACTTGCTGGAATTCGACGAATCGAGCAGTAGTAGATAAAGTAGCACTTGCTTCTCCAAGAGAAGACATCGAAGAGTCAATATGCTGAATCGATGGTGTGGCATCATCACTAGAAAAAGACGCAATTTCTGGGATGTCAAAAGGCTCCACATGAGAAACATCCAGGGAGTCATGGAGACGAGCAATAACTGGTGTGAACAAGCCAGTAGACACAGGCGGTGGTGTACACGGTGGAGAAAGTAGAGGAATAGATAGCGGTACTGCTGAAGGCAATTCAGCTGGAAGTCCAGCAGGCAAAGACGCAGACAACACTTCAACAGCAGAGGAGACAGGAGTCGAGCAAGCAGCATCATGAGAAGTGGGCACAGGAGTTCCTGGCGGGGTCGGAGCATGTGATAGTATAGGCACTGAAGAAGACACAGGCACTTCCGACGTCGTTGCAGTAGAAGGAACAGTGACCGGAGGCACAAAAACTGACGGGCATTTTGCTTGATGGTGGCCAAAACCAAGACAGGCGTAACAATGGAAAGGTGTAACAACATTTATGGAATAGGAATGGTGACCATGTTTAATCAGTAATTTGGTGGGAAAGGAAGAAATTGCATAATCTGAGGGGAAAATCAGGAGCGCCTGCCGGCGACACCCTGAGATAGGATTACCAAACGGATCAGTAACATTTGAAGGAAGGGTACGCACCGACCCAACGGTGCGACCGCTATACGAAAGAAAGTTCTGCAAAAAGGAATCGGGAATTTTAGCTGGAACCGGAAAGAACGAGATCAAAACTGGACGCTGGGAGAGAAGTTCAGCATACATACACTGATCACCATTCTGAATGGGAGTGGATAAAACCTGCGTTACATATTTTGAGGCAGGTCAATAAATAATGACGGATCGGGGTTTGCGAGCAATATGCGTAATAGAATCGGATGGAAAAAAAGAATACAGCGCTGATGAATATGCTGTGAGTTGAGTGTTAGGTAGGGCATCAAAAACAATACCAAGATGTAAAATAGAAAGCATTGACCTACTTAGAACCGAGGCTGGAGGAACAGTAATGGTAAAATTGGTACCTGCACGATGAAACGTAGAATCCAACGCAGAAGGATATAATTCAGCAAAAGAGGAAGACGCCTGATCCACAGCACCTGTAGACGATCGGATGTCAACATTGACGCAATCAGCAAGCGGTGCGGTTACAGAAGAGCCGAGCATAGGAGTAGAAGCCATGACGTCACAGCAGTAGAGAAGTCAGGCCAACACAAGTCAAAGCACTAGGAGCGGTGAACCGAGGCAACAACGCAGCAGCGCAAAGAAGCTAGCGAGTGAGAACCGAAGCAGGCAGCAGTTGCTGCTCGCAAAATACAAGGGCATCGGCACTCAGTCCAGGCAAGTCCGCAACGGAAAGGGTGACGGGCAGAAAATAAGCAAAACCGATGTACGAGCACGGAAAAAACGAAGAAATATGAAAAATAAGCAACTCACCGACTCGGCAAGTGAACAACAAATCATAAAGAAGAACTTCGTACACGTAGCGGAGAACTTCCAGCTGGAAAAAGGGCTCAGAAATCGCAAAACTAGACGAAAACTCGGGAGCAACGAAGAAACGTGACTGGCTGTAGTTCAAACAATCTTTATTGGTCTAAAAGCATTACAGATTCATACACGCTGTTAAAACATGAGAAATAACTTGAGAACAAACATGAATAATTACAAATGCCGGAGCAGGACCCCCATCCGGAAATAAACCAGAAAGTTAAAACGGGTGAGAAACTATCACAGTGTCTACAATTGTACACATAGAACTCAAAACATTAAGCTAAAGGCATAAGAACACATAGGGTACCTCAAGGAGTAATTTGATAAAAATATATGAGAACTACATATGTCGGAGCAAAACTAGCCTCCGGAAAAAACATAAAGTTAAAAGATTCAAGTGGCGATGCATTGCCAACAATCTCTCATGAATACACCAAAACATGGTGCAAATTTTACAGGACAACATAGTGGTCGACATAGGTAATCAACTTATAAAAAACACAATGCAAAATAACAGGGAGGAAACACAACAAACTTATACACTATAAAAAAGCAAAACACATGTGCAAATCTCAAAAACAGAAAAATCAAAAAATGCCGCATGCAAGGAGCTATGCAAGTGATTAACAGATAAAACTCGTGGGCACTAAGAAAACTGCTCTGCTATACAATGCACTGAAAGGTTGCACATTACGCAACATAGTCAAAAAACAAAAACGGCGGCAGAACAGTACATGAAAAACAATATAATGATAACTAAGGAAATAAGCAAAATGCAAAAATACGGTAGAGGCAAACAACAAGACATAAGCACTAGGAAATAAGCAATTTAATTCTCATAACGAACCCTGGGTTATGCCATAGTGAGAAACGTAGGAGTCAGTCGATTTCCATGGCATCAAGCAACTCATCCAGAAAATGCACAATTTATAAACAATAATCATATATACAGTACATAACAATTCCTCCATTAGAACATGGTACAATAGAACATAGTAATACTGAGGCAAGTCAATGGTTCAGCACAGTACCAAGATACAACACGAATTGCTCGGGATTACAGCTCCATCACAAATATACTACAGAACACATACACAGAACAGCAATGAAAATGTTAGAACAGGTCGTCCAACGCATTCGAAAACAAGAGTCCTCAAACTCACGAGGACACCACCATAAGAGAACACATGGTGGATAATCTGTGTCAGGAGGAAAGATACAGAGGCACAGTAGTCAAGCTCCAAAATAATTATCCTCTTAATGCAATTTAAATGTAGCACAATAGTCCCAACAAGCCGAGGAAAAAACAACAAACAAAAGGCTACAGAACAAAGAAAACTTCTCACTTCCAACTTGCAAGAAGCACTGAGTGGTTAAAACGATAGACTAATGGTGGTACCATCAATCAGGAACCAACCGACATCCTGCGCCCTGACCTGACGAAACCGTGCTAAAGAATTAGTTGATTGTGCTTCTGCATATTCGAGGCGGAGGCGAGGTGTTAAACGGCTGCGAAAATAGGTGAGGATTCTGTCACTCGCAATAAGTGGATTAGCAGAGTCTGCGGCATTCCGGAGATAAAGATGATAGATATATATTGCTTGTTTCACCAAAACAAAGAGAAAGGCGCAAACGTCCGGCAAACGAGATGGAGGGTGCTTCGTTAAAAGCAACCAGGAGTAGGCGAGAAAAGGTAGATTGCGAGAAGTGATATGGTTCACGAAACGAAATACACAATGCAAAACAGGAATCAGGATGGGATTCCTGTTTTGTATAGGAGATATCGACCATATGCCAGTACATATGGTCGATATCTCCTATGGACTCACAAAATGGGCAAATGGAAGAAGAAAGGAGAGACATGCGGGATAGAAGAAGAAGGACAGGAAGCCGGCGGTGAAGATATCGCCAGTGAATGTTAAACTCCAACGGTGCAGAAAGAGGAGAAGAAGAGGCAGACCAGATGGCCTGAGAGAGGGGAGAAGGAACATCAGAAATTGGGTGCGGAGCAGCGGTAGGTGTACGAAAGAAACGGTAAAAGGAAACAGTGGAAACTGAGAGAATAGGGACAGAAACATCTATAATAGAGAGAAAAAAAGGAATAGGGAGACTGGGACCAAGGACAGAGACGAGGCCATGAGAATTGACGAGAGATGGATAAAGAAAACCTAGGGAAGAGCGAAGAAGAGCATAATCAGTAGCATGGGAAGGTGAAGGATCGGAAAATAAGGAGGTAAGGGGTTTTCAGGTCAAGTCGGGATTAACGAGTGTGCGGACAGTTAGTATACCGGAGCGGATCCAGGAAGGCAAAAGAAAAAAGGCTGTCTGGAGGAATGGACGAGGGTGGAAAAGAAAAGAGGTTCATCCAAGAGATCAAGGGTGGTGGTCGGAGGGGCCCGGGAAAGAGGAAGAGCGCGGAGGAACGTCAGAGTTTCAGAAAGAACAGAAGGAAAATTAATGGAAGAAGAAGAGAAGGAATCCATCTTGAGATAAAGGGGATCGTGAAGAGAGAGAAGAACATCAAGGGTAGAAGAAAGGGACAGAGTGGGAGCAGCCAAGATCCTAAGTAAGGAAACAAGTCGGTGAGCACGATAATATATGTGCACATCCGGTAAATTGATGCCTCCGTGCTCCTGTGAAAGGTTGAGCGTCGCCGCCGTGACCCAGTGCTTTGTGGTCCAAATCATCGATGTACACAGACTTTTGATATGATCAAGACGATAAGTAGGCAGTACAGTAGAAGACCAGGTAAAGAAACAAAGTGGCAAGTGGTAACGATGTACAATGGCAGCACGCTGATGGTAGGAAGTGTACGAGGGCGTTGATTTCCAGAATCCCCCCGTACGGTGAAGACGTGGGCGTAAAGCCTCCCACGAAGCAGCTGCTGCCGTAAACGGATGCCCAATGTAAGTACCAAGGATTTTCTGAGACGAAGAGGATCACACCACACCCCATGGGGTATCAGTACGGCCCACCCACGACCCACACCATAAGCCGGTGCTTTTTGCAGCATTAAGAGTAGCACCAGATAAGTCCGCATAGGATCGATAAACTTGATATAAAACATCAAAGAGATGGTCGTAACGCATGCAGAACGTAGCATCATTGGCATACGCAGTATATAACACAGCAGTGATGCCTAGTGTTAGCGACTGTAGGTGGCATAGCAGAGAGAAGGGATCGTTTCGCTGCAAGAAGAAAGGGCTCAAAGGCCAAGGCAAAGAGTTACCCCGAAAGGGAACAACCCTGCCGGATCCCACGTTGGAAAGGCACAGCCGCAGTCAAAAAGAAGGCCGTCCGAACGTGAAGACGGGCGCCTCGGTAGAGACAGAGAAGGATAGAAACCAAAAGAAGCAAGAACAGTACAGAGATAATCGTGAGAAACGTTATCAAAGGCAGATTTTTGATCGATATTAAGGAGTGCCAAAGGTTCAGAAAATTTACGAGCAAGGAAGGTAAGAAGAATTAGAAAAGTGGTATTAGTATTAATGGACCGACCAGGCACAGTATATGATTGGTCGGGAGAAACAAGAAAAGGAAGGACAGTTTAGTAGGCGAGAAAGTAATTTAGTGTAGAATTTATAATCTAAGTTGAGAATTGAAAAGGGGCGTCAATTCGTCAAGTCCAAAAGGTCTTCCTTTTTAGGCAGGAGAGTAATATGTGCTACAGTGAAGTCCGGCGGTAACGCAGAAGAAGAAAGAGCACAAGAGAAACATGCGGAGAGAAAGGGTAGTAAGGATGGAAAGAAAGCACGGTAAAAGAAAAGTGGAAGACCGTCAGGTCCTGGAGAAGCATGCGGGTTAAGAGACGTGAACGCCTCTCGGTGTTCAGAAGGGGAAAAATCCGATTGTAAGAAAGAACACAGGTGAGCTGGGACCTGAGGGAGATTAGAAAGAAGCGAGGAAGAAGAAAGATCAGTAGTCTGCGGTACCACTCGGTACTTGTCCACAAAGGCATTCCGAACATGGGAACACACGACGGATTGATCATCGGTAACGGTACCATCAGCGAGACGGAGATGTCGTATGGAGGATGAGGCTCGCTTCTTAGACTTATTTTATCAAAGTATTCATACGACTGCGCAGACGAGGAGATATGACGCCAGCGCATCCGCCGGACAGCTTGCCGTGCCAATGGTTTAAGAAGTGCAGAGTGATCACTTTGATACTCGCTGTACTGGGGGTCTGCCGGAGTCAGAATTGACAGATGCCCTCGTAGATTCGCAATTTTCTGGAAACGTTCAGTGCAAACAGTAAAGGAGTAATTGCGAACAAAGAACTGCAGATCACTCTTAACCTTCAACCAAAGATGCAGAGGTACTGGGTGTTGAGTTTAAAAAACATCGCCTATCGGCCAGAAATTGGTTTACTGCGGCACAAAATCCAGAGTCCGTGAGAAGCTCATCATCAAAAGTCCACGTGCGACGTGTACGAGGAGGTGTAGAAGTCTCACAGACAGTGAGACATACTGCACAGTGGTCGGAGGAAATCGTAGGGCCGCCCCGGTGGCGCAGTGGTCTAAGGCGTTGGCCTCTGATCATTCGTCCGTAAGGGGTCCGGGTTCACATCCCGGTCAGGCATGGATGTTGTGTTTGTCTTACGGCACTGGCTCTCTCCCTTCCCTGGAACCAGTGACCCTAAATTAGGGACGGGCGACTGCTTATAGCATATTGAGTTGCTCACGGTGGTCGTTAAACCTTCAATCAAAAAAAATCGTAGGAAGGTGCATCACGTCTGTAATGGACGGAGTAATCATCGTCGAGACATACACGCGATCAAGTCGTGCCAATAGAGAGCCAAGTGTCACCGGACCATGCCACGTGTAAGAAATGTCAGTTGGTCGTAAATGCCGAAAAGCGTCAACAAGCTGAAAGTCATGAATGATAGGTGAAAAAAGACGTGAGATTACGACGGTATTCACCTCTTGATGAACATCTGTCGAGGGAAGGCTCGAGAGTACAGTTGAAATCCCCACCCAGGATAACAAAATCCTGAGCGGGGAGAGCAGCAAGGGCGTCTCGAAGACAATCACAAAAGGTTGTCACCAGAGATTCATTCTGCGGGAAATGTGCGTTCAGCACATGATAGGTAACCCCATTATCAACAGTAAACGAAAACATTGTAGTCTACCCGGAGATATAGATTGAACTGCATAAGACGAGAAGCGATGCAACAGACGGTGATGGACACACACTGCTACGCCGCCCCGTCTCCCAATACGATAGTCATGGAAAAGGGTAATATGGCCATGTACGCCATAAATGGTACGGGGTATGTGAGTCGCAGTTAGTCTCCTGTAGTAGTAGAAGATCTTCCTGGGCAGAAACCAAATCCTTATACACAAGAGAGTTAACCTCTGGGGTAGCAAAACCCTTACAATTAAACGGCGTAATTTGGAATATATTTAAATCCACTGTCGGCTAATGTATTGTGGAAGTAACAGCCTTAAACTTCTCTACTTGGCAGTGAATCGTTACAACAAGTTCACCATAATCACCAGAAGCTTCGTCCACACTTTGAATAGCTGCTGCCACATGAGTGAGCTGTTGAAGAACAGACGGTATGAGCGCACCCGCCTCAAGAACAAGGGCTTTTATTGCAGGTTTTTCCCATCAAAGCAGAGCAAATTATAAAGTGGCTGGTGAGATAAAGGTTGCTCTAATATTTTGTAATGCCGCAGCTGTTGTGCAAAATCATCAAAGGGAGGAACACCCGAGGACACCTCAATGCCCATCGACATATCATAATCTTTGAACGTAGCAGGAGAAGTACGCTTCTTACTTGAAACACGAGGAGAGTGACCAGGAGGCCTTCCGCGTTTAGCTTTCGCTCCGCCACCGCGGGGAGCCAGTCGCTTCTTATTTCGAGATATTGAGTCTGCCACAGATCCATCACAGGGAGCAGGGTCACCAGCACTGCAAAAGGTATTCTCGGAATCTGCGATTGAAGCCTTTAGCATCCGAAGCACCGCTGCCACCATCTGAATGTCCAGGAACATCACGGGTGCGGAAAGGTGCAGTCGATGGAAGATCAAGCTAGTGAGCAACAGTTACAGGTGGTGGTTGGGGTACTGCCGACTCAGCATCCAACGTTGTGGAAGATGCTGAGGAAGGACGGACAGAGACAGCTGGCTCTGCGTTCCGAGAAGGAGGTAAACGATCCAGAGTAGTTGGCGGTCGAGAGGAGACATATCTACACCCTGTCTGATTATGTCCAAATTCCTTGCACTTTTCACAGTGAAATTGAGTAAGCACGTCAATACGTCTCATGTGATCACCACATTTAACATTGTACTGAGTTGAACAGGCTTCAACGGAATCTTGTGTAGGGAATACAATCCTTGCAACTCGTCGAGCTCCTTGGATAGAACGGGTGACCGCTCGGCCATCCGGCTTAGCTAGCGCTGCTGAATGAGTGTGTATCGCGCCGACAACACGACCCAAACTAGAAGCAACAACATATAACATGGAATCTGACACTTCTGGTGGCACTGGATAAAAGGATACACTCACAGGACGATGTGCAACGGGATCAGGGTACAAATGCTGATCTCGAATAGCGAGACCCTTCAAAATAACTTAGTGAGTATATTCAGCTTTCTTAAAATAAACAATTACAATAATAGGGCGAGGCGCTATAAATTGAATACAATCAGATGGAAACATACCTTTTATGGCGTCTTCATACACATTGAGAGAAGTATTCGGCAAGGCGACAAAACAAACTCCTCGATCCAAGATTGTAGTGAAGGTTTGTCCTTCTTGAGAAGCTACTGGGATGTCCAATTGGAAAGAGCTCCCAACACGTTGAAGGTGTGATTTCAAACTTGGTGCATCAGTGTACATCTCAAGAACGCCGCCCCGGTGGCACAGTGATCTAAGTGATGGCCTCTGATTATTTGTCCGAATGGGGTCCAGGTTCGAATCCCGGTGAGGCATGGATGTTGTGTTTGTCTTACGGCACTGGCTCTCTCCCTTCCCTGGAACCAGTGACCCTAAATTAGGGACGGGCGACTGCTTATAGCCCATTGAGTTGCTCACGGTGGTCGTTAAACCTCCAATCAGAAGAAGAATCTCAAGAACAGCAGGACGAGGTTTTGTGGTCGCAGCTGAATATGAAGGTGGAGCTGCTTTGGCGCGACGCTATGGGCCCAGGGGATGCAGCAGAAGTAGTGTCCATGTTAACAGGATCCTTGAGGAGCGCCGACGAAGTCGAGCTGATCGGTGATATCACAGCAGAAGGGTAGCGATTAGAAGCATCATCCGAAGGCAGCTGAACTCCGCCAGAAGGGGAAGACGTCGTAGTGAAGCCAGGTATGGAAGAAGTTGAACGAGTACCACCGGAAGTGAGGGCGGATTACTCCTCCGCACCTCCGGAAGTCGCCATGTTTAATGTCGGTGCCCAGACAAGGCCACGCAACCGGCGTATGAGGATGTAGCAGACACGTGACTCTCAGCATGGCAACGAGCATTAGCAACGTAAGTGAAGGACAAGCAGCCCGGTTGAAATGATGGCGTCGTACTTTGAAACTTTAACTTCCGAGTACAAAATGCGGTATTTGGAAAAAATTAAAGAGATTGAAAGAAAAGATCCTTATGGGCTGAATGCAAGTACCTTCGAAGGTGATGCGAACAGTTTTCCGAAAGTGTAAATAGTAAGTCTTTGGTCGAAGTGCTGTTACTGCAGAACAGTTCGAGGCATTTAAAAGTTTCGAAGCATATAACAATTTCTCGTCGTCGGTATTCTTTTACAGGGTAATTTAGTACGATCACAAATCCGTGAGTAATCAGTAATTTATGGAGAAAATAGGTACGCTGCCTTAATAAATAAGGTTATCTTATCTCTTCCCTCCCAGGTGCGGAGATCGGAGTAAAAAAAGATAGGTTTTCTTTCTTTCCAGGAATCGCTGATATTGGATGAAACTTACCCTTGAAAGGTTCTACGCCTTTTTGAGAATTTAACGTTTCAACAAAAAGTGTCTTTCTAAGCTCTGAGAAGCGATTTCCAAGATTTAGAAAAATAGCAAAATCTTTTTTTTTTTTTTTTTTTACGTAAAATTTTGGTGTAAAAATAAAATAATTTTGCTGGGATTCTGCCGTATAATCCATTTATCCGTAAATAAATTTAGCAGCATAACACCGACTTGTAATCAGACCTAGACACCAAAAAGGATTTTATTTGGACAAACATTGTAGCCATTATTTGCATTTTTCCGCAAAAGCGTGTTTCAGCTCCAGGTAAAAATCCAGGTATATTAAAAATAAAATCAACGGTAGTTTGGGGAAGAAATATCATAAAGAACAAAGTAGTAAACTAAAAAAACCCAACACCGGCAGCCAAATAATCTTAAAAGTGAACACTCCCAAAAAAATGTTAGTCAGGGGAACGGTGTGCTCGAGATCTAAAAAAATACAGAAGATCAAGAGATTTGATTCTGACTGAAAGTCAGGTTTGCTAAAAAATTAACTTTTAGCCCTATGTAAAGTTTCAACACCCCATAGATCAACCAGGAATCTTCTGAAAAGAAGTCCCTGGAGAAAAAGAAACAAAAAAACACGTTCATAGAAGTTCCGATTGGGGACCGAAGCGTTTATTTAAGAAATATTTAGACTAAGAGACAAACTCTAAAAGGTGTTCCAGAAAATAGTCAATAGCAATAAAACCTAGGCAAGAAAACAGCCAACACCTTTTAAATTCAACTTGAAAACTTTGAATCAACGAATGAAACGCCTGGCCCAATAAGTGCAAACACTGCACTCCAATAGCGTTTGAACAAGAAAAAGATAAATTCTCTGCTGTACCAGAAATCCCTGATTCCTAGATAAAACTAACATTTAAAAGTTTCTCTGGCTTCAAAGGGTCTAACTCTTCAATAAAAATTCTTTTCTAAGCTCTGGGAAGCGATCTCCTTTTGTTTGGCATATTAGCGAATCTTTTCGGTACAACCTTTTGAGACAGCAGCTAGCAGTCTGAAAAGACTTACGGTCTCGATTTCCTCTATTACCGCAATTCATAATGGCACAGAATCTAGGCATTTTTGGCTTCAAACACCGACCGCTAATGATTGCACTTTACACACTAAGTGCAGGACAGCCAGCTATGCGTATCCTTCAGGAAATTGCCGGGACTGTTGCCACTTCACTGAAACTTCTCGATGACGTCACGTGCTACATCCTCATACGAATTATGGATTCAAAAAGTTTAATCATATTTTGAATTAAATTGCCAAAAACCTGGCAAAGAACATGCTGAAACTTTCTTCACCGCTCTGGACAGTGTATCAATAACGTTCATTGAACATTTCAAAGTTCGTCTTCCCTGGGAAGCTAAAAATAGACAGTATTTGTGACCCCTGAAAACTAATTTTTATGTGACGTGCAAGATTCTTTGGTTTAATAAGTAATAACCCTGTATGTCAGGTTTGTAAGCTCATGTGACATGGTTATAAAGTAACGCTGAGCCACTGCACAATACTAAGGTGTCAATGTGTTAACAGAACAGTTTCAAAAGGAAGGTGTTTTTTTTTATTGGAGGTTTAACGACCACCGTGAGCAACTCAATGGGCTATAAGCAGTCGCCCGTCCCTAATTTTAGGTCACTGTTTCCAGGGAAGGGAGAGAGCCAGTGCCGTAAGACAAACACAACATCCATGCCTCACCGGGATTCGAACCCGGACCCCTTTCGGACGAATGATCTGAGGCCATTGCCTTAGACCACTGCGCCACCGGGGCGGCAAAGGGAAGGTGTGCTCATGTCAAAGTGTCAGGTGGTCAAGTAATTCTCATTTTATTCGATCATAGCTGCGTGAAGTGAATTTTGTGTTAAACAACAACCAGAACAATTTCAAAGGTAAGACGTGTTCTTGTCAAAGTGTCACATCATTCTCATTTTATTCGATCAAAGCTGGGTGAAATGAATTTTCTGTATTTTCACCCATTCAGTTTTTTTATTGGAGGTTTAACGACCACCGTGAGCAACTCAATCTGGCTATAAGCAGTCGCCCGTCCCTAATTTAGGGTCACTGGTTCCAGGGAAGGGAGAGAACCAGTGCCGTAAGACAAACACAACATCCATGCCTCACCGTGATTCGAACCCGGACCCTTATGGACGAATGATCAGAGGCCATCGCTTAGACCACTGCATCACCGGGGCGGCCCATTCAGTTGGGTGTGGTTGTGATAAACACAGCTGTTCTTTTTTTGATTGGAGGTTTAACGACCACCGTGAGCAACTCAATGGGCTATAAGCAGTCGCCCGTCCCTAATTTAGGGTCACTGTTTCCAGGGAAGGGAAAGAGCCAGTGCCGTAAGACAAACACAACATCCATGCCTCACCGGGATTCGAACCCGGACCCCTTTCGGACGAATGATCTGAGGCCATTGCCTTAGACCACTGCGCCACCGGGGCGGCAAAGGGAAGGTGTGCTCATGTCAAAGTGTCAGGTGGTTAAGTAATTCTCACTTTATTCGATCATAGCTGCGTGAAGTGAATTTTGTGTTAAACAACAACCAGAACAATTTCAAAGGTAAGACGTGTTCTTGTCTAAGTGTCACATCATTCTCATTTTATTCGATCAAAGCTGGGTGAAATGAATTTTCTGTATTTTCACCCATTCAGTTTTTTATTGGAGGTTTAACGACCACCGTGAGCAACTCAATCTGCTATAAACAGTCGCCCGTCCCTAATTTAGGGTCACTGGTTCCAGGGAAGGGAGAGAGCCGGTGTCGTAAAACAAACACAACATCCATGCCTCACCGTGATTCGAGCCCGGACCTCTTTCAGACGAATGATTAGAGGCAATCGCCACAGTTATTCTGTCCTTCATTACAGCATGCAATCGTTGAATAGAAGTGGCAATGGGTAACAGCTTGGCGAAGTGAATTTTGTCAAATGTTGCAACGCAATCGTATCATACAAGGTGTACGATTGAAAATAACGCAGCACATTCTCAGATTGGCTATCAAGAGAAACATCCCACAATCTCATCGGTAAAAGTTACACTCATGGGGATCGATGTATTCCGTGCTGAGTTGGTCAAAACATCACTTCATTACAAAACAGTTTGTTGACATTCAGTTCATATTAAAGTTAGCATTTTACTAAATCATAATCGCAGGAAGAAAAACAAAGCTTGTTTACCACTTTTTTTTTTGATTCGAGGTTTAACGACCACCGTGAGCAACTATCGATGGGATATATATGAAGTCACCCGTCCGTAATTAAGGGTCACTGGTTTTAGGGAAGGGAGCAAGCCAGTGCCATAAGACAAACACAACATCCATGCCTCACTAAGATTCGAACCCGTACCCATCTCGGACGAATGATCAGAAGCCATCGCTTATACTATTGCGCCACTGAGGTGCGTATTTCACAAGTGAATATATGGAAATGCGATTAATGTCATTTCTGCCACGCGATTGGTCCAGAGCTACCAAAGGGAGTATTTTCTACCAACTCCCTCTAATCACAGATGGTGCTGCTATCTCAATTGATGCCCGTCTCTTCCGAAGCGCTAGCATTGAGCTTGCCACTCTTTAAGGTATGGTCAAATTGATTCCGATATATCGGAAAAGAAAAACAAGTTTTTATGTCAGTTCAATTTCGAAATTTTAGTCATTTTAATAGAATTCTTTATATTAAGTAATTCCGTTTGTAAATCAGAAGTCACGTTGTAAACTTGGTTGAATGTAATGAGTGACCCAGAACAACAAAGCAAATTACAATTGGCAATTTCAGCGGTCCGCTCTCCCTCTAGCGGCAAAAGGAAGAATTACTGTAGTACGGGTAACGTTTTTGGCTTAATGCTTGGCAGTTGGTAGATCGCTCATTACGTTCAGTTGTCGTAGTTTGGTGTATTTTTGCATTCATTCTGGAATTAGAGAGTTGTATAATGGAGAATTCCGTGAAGAAGAACAAATCATATTGTTGCGTCCCGCAATGTCGTTCCCAAGGTTTCGGCTATGTTTTTCACAAGTTAGTATAAACGTTTGTGCCTTGCGTTTGAAATCCTTCCAGTGCATTGCTACTAACCTAGTAACGTCTTTAAATGAATAATAAACAAGGCAGCATGTTTTTATTGCATAGTAGTAATTAAAAAATCCGCATTTCTACATAATCTTGAAAACAAATAATTGCTGTTATCCATATAAATTTAAACTTCATTATAGAACAAGATTTGCAATGTTCTGTCAACAGTCATCGGTTCTTTTTTTTTTTTTTTTTTTTTTTTTTGATTGGAGGTTTAACGACCACCGTCAGCAACTCAATGGGCTATAAGCAGTCGCCCGTCCCTAATTTAGGGTCACTGGTTCCAGGGAAGGGAGAGAGCCAGTGCCGTAAGACAAACACAACATCCATGCCTCACCGGGATTCGAACCCGGACCCCGTTCGGACGAATGATCAGAAGCCATCGCTTAGACCACTGCGCCACCGGGGCGGCCAGTCATCGGTTCAAAAACGCAGAACCCAATGATGATCAACAATTACCAATTCACAAACACTTTTAGGAACAGAATGTTCAAAAATTACAAATGTTATTGTTGACAGTATTGAAAATGGGTCCTGGGAAACGTCAAGTGAAACGAAATGTCAGCTTTTAATAGTAATCCGGATTAGAACACCCCTGTCGGTATTACTATATCACTTGCCTGAAAATGTAAAAATAAAAATTACCTGTTACAGTAAAGCATTACTGCTACACAGTGCTTACACGTTCCACTTCTGCCCGCTTTGCAAGAGCACTCAAATGACTTTATAGAAATTTCACTGTTACTTGTATCTAAAACACCGTTGATTGAGTTAGGCGACGACGTTATTGCCGTGGACTGAATGCAGTGCGAAACTATGAGAATTTCTCTTCCATCTTCCTTCTTAATTCTACAAGAAATTATATGGCCTACATTAACAATCACTTCCCCTTCTTTAATGCATCTTGAATTTTTGGAAGCGTCCACAAATTTCATTATTTCAAGGATTGAAAGCGACAAACCAGCCATTCTAACATTCGACTTTATGGAAACACGTGCGACGTTACCCGTACTAGAGAAGTTTGTTTACGTTTGCGCAGCGTCCCCTATAGTTCGTTGAGGTTCCCAATAAATCATGGGCAACATTTTCCATGGAGGTAGGAATAAGAGGAGACGCTTTAACCGCAGATTTCTGAAGCCGACCTGTTAACTGCTCTGATATCTCTCCGCGTGCTTGGTTACCCTCTTGGTCGTGCTTGGTTACCCTGCCATAGGAAAGCATTGAAAATTTGTGATTTTTAGAAGCTCATGTTTTTTGTTAAACTGGTTTGTCAGCGTAAATTTTTTTCTGTGTTTGACAACATACTTTAGCTTGTTCATATTTAGTTTCCATGGAGTCCTGCGTGGCATTCAGCTGTGCAAATAAATTTAAAAAGAAAATACCAGGTATGTCATTCCACCGGTTAGTATCACTTTATTTTCCGTTTACTAGGTTTGATTAAGTTCTTTGGGATTCAATCGTTGATTGCAATTTACTGTGAATGACAACTGTATATTTTGCTGGGATTTTCTTGTTTTTATCATATTACGTAATGTTCTAAATTTGTAGCAAAATTAAAGAAATCGCTAGGTTTACGAAAGTTGTAGCAAATTTTTCTGGAACAGTGTAGGTTCTGTAATCGGAGGGGTATTCATAAGTGAACCACGTTTAAAAAGATGTTCAGTATAACTACATTATTAAGATAACCGTCTTTGAATTATTAATAACCCACCTATAATTATGACAGTGTTCATATCCAAAAACTTTGCACTATAAACAACAACTATAGGGGTTAGGAATTAGCTACATTTACCAAAATTTCATCTATTTCTTTTTTTCCTGTTTTAGGGCTTAACCAGTAAACCAAATTGCAGATTACACTGAGCTAATCAGAACATTGCTAGTAAATACTCATTTTAAACTAGTAGATAAGGTGTTTTTGATAGTGTGCTACAAGATCAGTTAATAGAACTGGAGCTCCTTTATTTAAAACTGAACTTCACAGTACAAATACAGATTATCTGGATGAGCAGAGGACATTAAATCAGTAACTTTTGCATGTGAGACACTGCACTAACCGTTTCTTGGATTATATGAGAATGCAAAACATCCCTGTTAATATCTCGTGATTCACAACAAAACCACTTTGTATGTGAAACATAAAATGATGGTGATACTAAACACAGTAGATGAGAAAAGTGAAAGTTGAAACACAAAGGGTGCACAGATATTTAAAAGATTAAAAAAAAAAGAAAGAATAGAAGTAAGAGACAAATGAACAAGGAAACATTTGAAAGTGACTGAACATATGTACCTTTAAGTGAAGATTTATACTTCTGACTCCTCTCAAGCCATGACCCTGTAAACACATGTATGTATGTACATTTTGATTTTTGAAGAAACATTCTTATAATACATGGAAATACATTATAATTATTAATACAGCAATCATACATCTCTAAATTGCCTGTATTTCCTGTTCATTCCAAAAATAGATTTGATTCTCTTCGGCCACCCCATTTCTAGTCATTGCACATTTTTGGTATTCTAAAACTTCATGTTCCCTTATTCATTTTACAGAGCAGTAAACATTTTAGGACCATCAGTTACTTTGATATTCCATAAATAAGCTGTCAGTCATATATTTAATTCACTTCTGGTACCAAATGTTTTCCTTACCTGATTTAGTTGCTGTTCTATAATGCATGTATATGTTCTGAGATTAAACATTGTTCTCAAGCATTTTAACTATCTCATGAATAATCAGCTTTTCTGTTTAATATTAATTACAGCATTAATGCTCTAATTAAGCTTTTCCCCTTTGGTTCTCTGTTGATGCTTAAAGTCCTTCTTGTTACTTTTTCTTCCTTTACATCATATCTTACTTTTTTTTGGTAAAATCAGTGAGATGTAGCTAAAAGGTCATTCCTTACACAGTGGGTGTGGCATGTGTGTTTTGTCTATCAAGCTTATTACCTGTCTCTGTTTTATCAACAATTTGTAATTTCATTAAAGCCGAGGTATTTGTGGTAGCTGAAACATTCAAATATTTCTTGTGGTTTATTTGCTCACAGTCCATGTTCTGATTAGCTCAGTGTAATTAACCTGTACTGTTTTGCACCTCAGTGCAAATATATTGTACCCAATATTTTTTTTTGTAGGTTTAACGACCACCGTGAGCAACTCAGTGGGCTATAAGCAGTCGCCTGCCCCTAATTTAGCGTCACTGGTTCCAGGGAAGGGAGAGAGCCAGTGCCGAAAGACAAACACAACATCCATGCCTGACCGGGATTCGAACCCGGACTCCTTACGGATGAATGATCAGAGGCCAGCGCCTTAGACCACTGCACCACCGGGGCGGCCCAATATTTTTGATAGTTGTTACAGATTTCCTGTATTGTATATATATTTTTTACATTCTTTGGTATTCTTGTTGTGTATCTATACATCCCCCACCCTTCATTTTTTGTTTTCCCATTAGGACTGAAGGACTAAGCCTTTTAAGAGAAAAAACACTCATACCAGGTGTGGCACCCATTGAATGTGAAGGAAAGCATCTTGCTGCTGCTAGTGAAGGTTTCGGTGGCGCGGTGGTCTAAGCGATGGCCTCTGATCATTCGTCCGAACGGGGTCCGGGTTCGAATCCCGGTGAGGCATGGATGTTGTGTTTGTCTTACGGCACTGGCTCTCTCCCTTCCCTGGAACCAGTGACCCTAAATTAGGGACGGGCGACTGCTTATAGCCCATTGAGTTGCTCACGGTGGTCGTTAAACCTCAAAAAAAAAAAAAAAAAAAGAAAAAAAAGAAGATGTGATTTAAATATTTGAGATAAGTGTTTTGTATTGGATTTACATATAAATTTCAATACAAATATTTGTTTTTAATGGTCAAAATTGCAGCAGTAAGCTAAGTTCCAGCTACGAATACTGTTTGGTAAGCTTTTCTTTTCTCGTATATATAAAAATGACTTCTAGAAATTTAATATGTATGCGGGCATCAACTCATAATAATATTTCTTCATGTTCTAACTAGTTCATTCTCTTTTGTCTTGTGTAACTAGAGGTATATTGAACCCCCATTAGGAAATGATAGTACTGACATATTTTCTACAGCTTACAATGTACATAATGAATGTGAAATGCAGCGCACAGCTAAGCTTTTTGATGGCAAAAATGGGAGGAAATCTTTAATTCAGCTGAAGTAAAAATATAACAGCATAAAATTATAAAGATATTAATTGCAATATATGAAAATGTATAGTTATGGTAAACAAATTACTTGAGTGAAAACTTTGCTTAACTAATCAGATGAAATCGGCTGTCATAAGAAGTTCTAGCTTAAAAGGTCAGCATTATTTTTGGAAATCAGATTTTGGTACTAGAGATGTAACATGGATAACAGTGAACTAAAGATGATTTAGTATCTGATGGCAGAAAATTTGCACTTCTATATTTCCCATGCACTTTTGATTAGTTATCCATCAATTTTTGTGGCCATAAAATGTAGGTTAAATGTGCATTAGCATATGGGCTGCGGCTAACAATAATCTCTCTCATTAGAGCTAAAATTAATCACCTTGTTGTGTTCATTAACCACACCTTATGTGATCAGATTTTCCTATTCTTGAACATATGTTGTGCTAGCAACAAACTGCAAGATTTATCCTCAATGAATTCTTTATTACTAAATATAACCTTGCTCATAAATGGTATACGTATATTTCTTTTTTTTTTTTTTTTTGAGTGGAGGTTTAACGACCACCGTGAGCAACTCAAATGGGCTATAAGCAGTCGCCCGTCCCTAATTTAGGGTCACTGGTTCCAGGGAAGGGAGAGAGCCAGTGCCGTAAGACAAACACAACATCCATGCCTGACCGGGATTCGAACCCGGACCCCTTACGGACGAATGATCAGAGGCCAACGCCTTAGACCACTACGCCACCGGGGCGGCATACGTATATTTCAAAAACCAAATTAAAAATCCTTATTATATACACACGTCTGTTTCAATTACTACTTAAAAACTATTAACTTACACTGGCGGAAAGTGTAAAAAGAACACCAAGAAGAAGACGCCTGATACCAAGGAGATTTATACAGCATAATAACGGAATACAGAGGATAACGTGATCAAAACATTATGGCAAAATACAGCTGTATTTGCTGGTAAACTGAAAAATAACATTTCCATGTAACATGGTTAGTACGAGGTTGAATCGCCATGAACTGCGTCACACTGTGCAATTCTGGCGTGGAGTCTGTCGTACAGATGTTGGATGTAAGTTTGGGGTATTGAGTTCCAAGCATCCTCAACCCGGACGCGTAAATCGGGGATGGTCGTGGCTGGCCGTGGAGACCGGATAAGTCGTTGTCCCATAAAATCCCACACGTGCTCAATGGGGGACAAATCCGGTGAACGTGCAGGCCATGGAAGTTATCTTACACCCTAAAGTGCATGTTGCGTTGCACGTGCCGTGTGTGGGCGTGCGTTATCTTGCTGAAAAACACCACAATGGACCGACCTTACAAATGGCACAACAACGGGCTGAATGATGTTGTTGATGTAAGAGGTGCTGCTTAACGTATCCGGTACAAACACTAGTTTTGTACGAGAGACCAGGTGTAGGCCCTGTGTGTCGCTGGCGGATGCAAGATGGTTGGAGACGCTTACCTGTGCGTCTGCGAACACGCATACGGCCATCGGAGGCTCCCAAGCAGAATCTGCTTTCATCGCTGAACACGACAGATCGCCATTGCGTTCTCCAGTGCAGACGTTGGCGACACCACTGCAGCCGTTCCTGACGGTGGGCTGGAGTCAGAGGTACACATGCCCGAGGCACACGTGCACGTAGTCCTGCATCCAGTAGACGGTTGCAGATTATTCGCATAGTCCCTTCAGGTGCAACGTCAGCTCGGATTTCCGTCGCAGTGGAAGTTCTGTTTGACAACGCCGCTCTTCTTATGCGTCGATCGGTCCGCTCATCAGTCCGTCTGTAACTCCCGGTTCCACGTCTTCTCGTGTGGGAATGTTCCTCGGACCATCTACGCCCCCATCGTACCACCACCGATACTTCCCCTCGAATTCGCTCCGTATACGAAGATACAACCACCCGGCCTCGCGGAGTCCAACTAGACGACCTCGCTTAAAGTCTGATAACTGCTGAAATCGTACACGTCTTCCATGTCCAGGTATTGCAGCTTCTTCAGGGTCTTCGCACGTGTCCGTACGTTGACGACTGATTACATTCACTTCGCCGTGCTCCTTAAATACCACCGACGATAATTTAGATATTATGCCGTGCTGTGGCGTAAGCGCTCACCGGTTGGTCCCGAAATTAGCATCATACCTACGTAAACTCGACTCCATTAACATATGTAAATTTCATGATCGTCCGCCAATTCCTTCTTGGTGTTCTTTTTTCACTTTCCGCCAGTGAATACATTATGAATGTACAATACAATACAATACAATTATTTATAGCACACATTTAAAACTTACAGTTATATGAAAATGCAATACACCAGGAGGAATCTGAACACATTGGTTGTAAGGCGATTTCCCCTATCAGATGTAAGAGAACGAATAAAATATATAGCATCTCTTAATAGTGTTGTGTATTAGAAGTATAATATTTTGAATGCAGTTGGATTTATTTTAAAAGAGATCTTACAGTAGGAATTATTTCTGCTGCTTATGTAAATCTGATTTTATCAAGACATATTTCCTTTACTATGAGCAGGACTTGTAAATCCTATTTCCACAAACTAATAATTTGTATATTTTCTTGCTATATTTTGAAACTGCACCCTTTATATAGCCCCCCCCCCTTGAAAAAAGGGCCCTTCATTTTAAGGCCCGTAGTTTTAAAGTTATTTACATTCATACTTTTGAAGCCCACCACAGATCTAACCAAACCAGTTGGAATTTCTTACCTACATTAGAAGTAACTAAAATCAGTCAAGTGCTTAAAGCAATTATAAAAAAAAAAAATGCAGACACAGTAACTTCATATTTTGAGTCTGATTTTTTAAATTTCTTCGAACAAGCGCGCAGATTTCCCAGTTTTTCTATAAAGGCTTGGGCCGCCTCGGTGGCGCAGTGGTCTAAGGCGTTGGCCTCTGAGCATTCGTCCGTAAGGGGTCCGGGTTCGAATCCCGGTCAGGCATGGATGTTGTGTTTGTCTTACGGTACTGGCTCTCACCCTTCCCTGGAACCAGTGACCCTAAATTAGGGACGGGCGACTGCTTACAGCCCATTGAGTTGCTCACGGTGGTCGTTAAACCTCCAATCAAAGAAAAGTATAAAGGCTTGGAAATAAAATCTAGATATTTCATGAGTTTTTATCTTTTTAAATAATAATGTTCAATGGAAATATTCTTCCCCCCTCCCCTTGCTTATTTGCTTAAGAACAATCATAATTGTTCTTCAAGTAAAACATACGTGGAATGTCGTTGTTTACTTTAATTTTCCTCCTGACAACATGGCAGATGTGTTCCCTCCCTTTAAAGTGCGGTCTTGTTTACTTTAATTTTCCTCCTGACATGGCAGAAGTGTTCCCTGCCTTTAAAGTGCGATCTTTTGAAAATTTCACTCATAATAGAAATTCTCTGAAGCTCGACCGTTACAATTTCTATGATAAACAATATTTTACGATAATCCGCTAATTCAGAGAAAGATTTTAAACGTTTTATAAAATTATATTTAGTATAAACCCATTTTAAATCGTTAGTTCATATACGTCTCAGTCGTTAAGAAGACGCTTTTTGAATCTCTTTTTCTCCATGAAAATCTAAGTTTTTGTACTGAAATTCCTTTCATGTAAACCTAAGAGTCTCTTAAACCTATTCCACTGCTTTTCCATTTCGCTTATAATTGAAGAAAATGTAAAATCTTAAGAAAACGAACAGGGTCTCACTAACGCTTTCCTACGGAAAATCGCCTGCTTTTGCATCTTGAGGGTAACCACGCCAAAGCTGGCGGTTCTACTTTCACCGCGGAAGCGTACAAACCCGGCTTCACTTTGCCAGCATGGGAAGAGTTGGCGACAGTGTCTCCTCTTATTCCTACCTCCATGACATTTTCACCGCGTGCATGCTTAAACCGCAGGAACTTTAATCGGTATCGTTTGACAATGAGTTGCAGACTTATTTTATAATTTCAACACATCATTTTTTCAGGATGAGAATGCCAGACGTCCGATCGGAGAAAGAGCAGGTAATGGATATTGATTTACATAAATGGTTTTAAGTAATATTTTAAATGTTTTTACCCATGCTATTTGCGATGGATTCTTAAATTGTACATGTGATTTTTGCGTTTTAACTTTTGGGTTAGGGAAAATTTGAGATTGAATTTAATTGTGCTGAGTAACTACTGCCTTACATTTTGTGCATCATCAAATTAAGTATCAATTTTAAAGCAAAAACGTATTAAAACAATTAATTCAGTAAACTAGAATTTCATACAGTTTGAGAATAGAACGAATCAAAGCATGTAAACATTTCCATACCGTGTTCTTTCAAATTATATCAAACGTTTGATTATTGGAATAGCTCCACTTGCACTTATTCACAGAAATATTCGTTTTTACTGCATTTGGCAAACTATTAATCCTTTGAAACCTTTCACAAATCCTGAGTTCATCGGGTTACTGCTAGTTTTGTCCTTGAATGTGTAAATCAATTTTGGGACTGGCATCATAGCCATGAATACTATTTCTGTGGTAAATGAACTATTGCAGGTAATGGGGGAAGATACTTATAACTATTTTAGATATAAATACAGTCCTACCCGTTAGAACGAACTTTACAGACCACGGAAATATTTAGTTATGACATAATTTCATAAACAGAATTTGACATTTTACCAAACAATTTCTATCTACATTTGCATTTATATCGAACATTTCAAATTGAAAAAAAAAAAATGTCTAAGAAATTTTCTTGTTATAAAGTAAAAATATTAATATACGTAATTGTCAAATCGAAACTTGTCACTATTATTTTCACATCTTTGTAGAAAATCTATTTTTTAACAAGGCAATTCATTGCAGCAGGTATTAAAAAAAATGTGTGAATTATTCTAGGAAATACGTCATGTGAAATCATATTTTACAGACCATTAAGTTGTGATGACACAAAATGGTGCAATTTTTTTTCACGTGTGAAAGTATTTCTCTAACGCCAACATTCGTCAAAGATATTGTAACAACTTGACTGTGGCGCAGTGGTCTAAGCACTGGCTTATTATCACTCGTCCAAGTGGATCTGGGTTCGAATCCCTGCGAGACACCGATGTGTTTGTTTTACAGCACTGGCTCTCTCCCTTCCCTGGAACCAGTGGCTCTAAATTAGGAATGGGGACTGCTTATAGCCCACCGAGTTACGCACAGTGGTCGTTAAAACTTCAACCAAAAAAAAAAAAAAAAATTGATGACGGCTTCCAACGTTGGTTTCATTTTCAATTTTTTTTTTTTTTTTTTTGGCTGAATGATATCCACATCAGTCATTTCGTTAAAAGCGAGCAATTGCTGATCTTCAAACAAAAGGTCTTCCATTTGCATGCCATTAGGGTGAAAGTTGACTAGGGACCTATTTCCAATATTTTTTGCCAATGCATTTGTTTCTCTGAAGTGCTAATGCTTTCTTTGACTGGAGCTGCAAAAATATCCATGCCTCATCAGCATTACACATTTTCTGGACCGTGTGAGCTTATAAAACCAGCTATTTTTCCATTCATTAATGCTTTCTGAAGGCATAGTACCTGCCTGACAGCAGATCATTAGGGCTGCCATCCTGTTCCTTGAAACAATTTAGCCATCCAAACACTGATCTGAAAGTCTTCGTGGTGAAAAGCAGTGGCAAACAGCATAATTTTCTCGTGGATTAACGGTTCACTTATTGGCACGCTGTTAGTGCACATCTTACATGAACACTTGGGCGACATCTTAAAATTCTGCCAGCCAATATTTTCTTCCTCTCCAGTTAAATCACTTTTTTGATCTTTATAAAAAATCAATTTAGCATTGATGAAGTTATGCCATGTTTTTTAGCAACAGCACCCATTTTTCAGTCTAGAATTGACTTCATTGATGATTTTTTTTTTTTTTTTTACTTGCAGATGATTCTTTTCAAAGAATTCACAAAAATTGAGTTAGGAGCACAAATTAGGTCCGGTTGCTATGGCTCCACAATATAGTTACTATGAAACAAATTATATCTGCTGTTCCCAAACCTGCGAGAGCTGCTTTTGACACAATGGGAGGTGGGATATAATTTGCCTGGGAAGCTGGTTTCTTTTAAGAAAACAGCTTGAGAAGACTTCTTTTGTGTATGATATCTTATAAATTCTACTGGATTGTAGTTACTATAAAGAATATTATTGCAAATGCTCTAAGCTTTTTAATGCCTAGAAAATATGTGAACTGATTAACTTTATAAAAATACATTACTATTTTCAAGATATTTGATTTTTAATTATTTTTTGTATTGTTCATTCAATGTTTTTAATATTGTGATATTTCTTCTTTTTTGGATGTCTTCATGTTGTCCGCTAGTGAAAATATTTGGAACCACCTGAAGTAAAAAAAAAAATTCTTGATGACAGCAGCTTCCAACATTTCTTTCATTTTCATTGTGGCAGGGATGAGAAAATAAGCGTTCTAGCAGGGATGAGAATATAAGTGTTCTAGCAGGGATGAGAAAATAAGCGTTCTAGCAGGGATGAGAATATAAGTGTTCTAGCAGGGATGAGAATATTCTGAGATTTTTGAATTTTCTTGACACCAAGCTGTGTTATTTTTTTCTTTTTCTGATTATATTCTTATTTTTTTTAACATGTTCCTCATTTTTAATATCTGGTAAAAGTGAAAACGAACAACTTTGTATTTAATTTTTTTTTCAAATGTTGAATTTAAAAATATCTCCAAATTATGTTTTTTTTTTCTAAGGAATAAAAGAATGGTTACATTCTTATTTTTAATATCTGGTAAAAGTGTGAACTGATTAACTTTATAAAAATATGTGAACTGATTCTTATTTTTTTGAACATGTTCCTCATTTTTAATATCTGGTAAAAGTGAAAAACGAACGACTTCGTATTTAAATTTTTTTTTCAAAAGATAGAATTTATAAATTTCTCCAAATTATGGTTTTTTTTCCTAAGGAATAAAGGAATTAAAGGCACCCCTACCTTTCCTCGTGAGTACAGCTACAGTAAGTGTAGCCATTCATGAGGTAAATTCCAACCTATCAGATCATTTAATCTTGTACCTCTTCTTCTGTCTATTTCCAGTCCTTCTGACAATTTTCTTTCAAAAAAGTGTAGTGATGTATCAGAACTTCTACAGTGTCCCAAAGCATTTTATGTCCTGTATTTTAAACATATCTGTCCAAACCTGTTTTGTTTGTCATATTTTTAATTGGTGCTTTATGTGTATGTTCTCTCTCTCTCTCTCTCTCTGCTAATCTGGGTTTAAGCTGTCTACCTGTTTCTTCTACATAGCTGATACCACACTTACATTTTATGTTGTAGACCAGACATTCCTGTAATATAATGTTTTCTTCTTTTTGCTTTAATTTTGGTAGGTAGTTACTGATTTTATTTTGTAATCCTAGAGCCAGTCTGATTAAAATTTTTTTATTAATTCTTGAAGTTTTTCAAACAGTCCTTTATGAGAAATAATTTTTATAGTTACTGAAACTTAGTTTTTGGACTTCTGATTCTTTTCTTTTTTACCAAGGATTTTGTTGACTAGTAAAGAATGATTATTATTTTCTTCCAAAAAATTTTTCAGTTCCTGCTTTTGAGTATTTTTTAACAATTCTGAAGAATTTAGAGCATTTATTTTTTCCACAAATTGAGTGGCCATGTTTATTTTTATGTAATTCAGACGATTTGACTGATAGTCTAACATTTTATTGTTGTTGGTAGATTTCTTGTATAACCGTGTTTCAATTTTTCCTTGTTTTGCTACTAATGATAAGTCAAAAAAATTGAGCTGATTATCTTTTTGCAGTTCAAGGGTGAATTGCAAATTTTTATCCAGGGAGTTGAACCAGTCAAGTATATATCATATGGAAGAGACATTTTTGTTGTCTATAATGTCTCTCAGGTAAATTCTATGGAAGAAATAGTCCTCGCATATTACGTAGAAGTATGGCAGAATTATTAACACAGCAACTCCTGGAAAATAGGTTTCAAATTCCCGGAAAACTATTTACGAAAGAGATATAAGGTGGTCAGTTCTTTTCTACCCATTTTTTTTTTAATTTCTACCTGTGCAATTTTTTTTTTTGCATGTTATAGTTAACTTGCCCAGTAACCACATGCCGGACTTCGAATTCAGGGGCGGGATGGCGAGATCCCCCGTTGAAAAATTTAAACTCCCGCCGAAATAAAGTTGTTAGGAAGGAGTCTCCCGCCTTACGAAATTTTAAGAAAAAATGTACAGGGTGTCCCACATTAAAAAAAATTAATGTAAAAAATGCATTACAGGTACAAGAAAGGGATTGCACAACAATGATGGTGCACAGGTAAAGTTTTTTTTCCAGTATTGATACTCCTCTACTTGGGCACTATTCGTGTTCCAGAGGACATCTAAGTGATATTCAATTTCACGCCATGTTTTGTTTAACATCTCGGCCGAGACAGAACAAAGGATGTTCATTATTCTGCTCGTCAACGTCTTGACATCTGGAACACTGCTGCAGTGAACTTGGTCTTTCACATAACCCCACAGGAGAAAGTGTAGAGGGGTAATGTCAGGTGATTGAGGTGGCCATGTCATGGGACTATCACTGCCAATCCATCTGTCCGGAAATGTGGCATTCAGAAACTCGCGAACCATTATTAACCAATGTGGTGGGGCACCGTCTTCGTGGAAAATAACTGAAGGTTGGAGTGCATGCAACTGAGGTGCTACAAAAAGTTCCAGCATGTCTAAGTACACGTTACATGTTACTGTGGGCTCTGTAAAAAGAAGGGTCTGATGATTCTGTCGTGCATCAGGCCGCACTATATACGTTTACTTTTGGGCTAGCCCCCTGTTCGATGACATAATGGAGATTTTCTGATCCCCAGATTCTCACATTTTACTGTACCAAAGATGTACAACGTGGCTTCATCTGAAAAACAAATTTGGTGCAGATAATCATTATCATGAGCTATGCGCTGCAACATCTCCATTGAAATGCAGCACGGCAAAGCCGGTCATCAAGCTGAAGAGCTTGAACAATCTGTACCTTACAAGCATACAGATGAAGACGATTGGGTAAAATTTTGTGAACCATGGCACTAGGAATCCCACCAGTGAAGCACAACGAATGGATTTCCTGGGGCTTCGTAGAAATGTCTCCTAAACAGCTGAAGCTGTCTCTTGTGTAACTGGTGGTCGGCCCTCTCGGGGGACATATACAACACTACCCATCGCTTTAAACTTTTCATACCAATTTTTTATGCTTTTTTGGTCCAGTAGTGATCGTCTGTACTCTTCTGAAATGACGCTGGACCATAAGTGCCGATTTAGTCTCGTGGAACCACAGCACTCACGCCACTTTTTCTTGCATAGAAGCCATTATCGATGAAATGCTCCTCTTATTCAGCAGTAGCGCTCACCTGAAGAACAGAAAAAAATTCTTTGAGTGCTGTTATATTATGTTTCCAACCATTTTATTTTAACTTGCATGGATTTTATTATATTAGTTTTTGTAATGTGGAAAATACTTTATGGACACCCTGTATATAAATATAAAATTTTGGGTCCATTTTTGTACAACTCACAAAATTTGAGCATTAAAAACATATCCTTCATAAGATTGCTCGTGTTAAAAACGGACTCTTCAGAGTTACGAAAATTTGCAAAAATATATCGTTCATGTCAGGAATAAAATCAGTTTATGATCATGTGAATCTGCTTCCATATGCAGCCACATGAGAAGTTCATTTTGCTTATCACAGACAGTTACGAATCAGGCATGAGATTCTTCCTCAAATTTGTGGAATGCCGTTTCTTTCACCACCATTTTAATTGTACTCGAGACTGATGCAAAACTGAAAATGTTTTATTTTGGGATGATAGGTGTGTGGGTAGGGGGAGGGGGGAGGGGTGTGTGTATTCCATCTGCAAAAGGTATTAGGTTTTTTAGAACTTCCCAAAACGAAAGTTAAACTGAGTAAAAATGTTTTCTGCAATCGTAATTGCTTTTTCTCAACGATTTCTTTGTCCAGTATTGTTACTGAATATCAGTTTATTGCATAAATGTTTGTATTTCAGCTTGAAAATGTAGGCAACAATTTCAGATAACGGAAGTTCTATGGAGGAAAACTTTTGCGGATTTGAGGACCTCTGCCAGTGTTGTCATCATTTGTGTCATTCTTGAGAACGTTGCAAAAAAGAGAATTTTTTTACGGGGGGGGGGGTGTTTTTCGGCTCGGCATAGAAAAGTCTTTCAAAACTTTTGAAAACGGAAGTTAGACGAATTGCAGATTTTATCTGTAATCGCATTTTTAACATACCTTATGTGTTGGGGAAGTTCGATTAACACTTACCGCCCGTGGTTCATGGCATTATTTCATATTTCCGTTATGTAGATGCGGCATGAGGGTTTTTCATTCAGTTTCGGGTCCTCTTCAGTTTTATTCCATTGGTTTTAATTGGTCTCGTTACTAAATGAGTTTTTTTCCTTTGCTGTCTCTACATTCTTTTAATACGTTTTAATCTGTAATAATAATTTTTTTCTCGGGATATTCCCTCTGCTCAGTATTACTGTAAAATATAATTTTGTTCGATATCTGATTGTGTTTCAGCTTGAAAATGGAAGTCAGACGGAGCAAAGATTTTTCCGTAATCATAATTTTTTTCGCTATGATCCCACTGTCCAGTATTATTGTTAAATGTTATTTTACTTCCCTGTAAGTAGTTACAAAGTGAAAAACTGGACATTCCTCATATCAGGAGAATGGTTGAATCAACAAAGTCTCGAGTATTTGAACTGCAAATATCTTGTAGTATTCAAGAAAAGATTTTTTCAGAGCTAAGTGGATACATGTTCAAAAATAATAAATTAGTTGACCCTTGTAAATCACAATGTCAAGTGAAGGTTTATTTCATCTTTTGTGACTGAGATGGACTGCAGATTTTCTTCCTCCACAACGGAACTCTTTTTGAAGTTTCAGTGTTGAATGTGTAGAACTGGAATCTATAAAGCAACACCCACGGGCGGATTGGCCCTCCGGGACACTGGGGCATTTCCCGGTGTGCCCCTTCTGTATATTTTGTCACTTTTTTCTTACTTTCTTAAAAATGTTTTCAGTTCAATTGTTTTAAACACACAATTGAACCATAACACTTTTTTGTAAACTAAATACACATAATGTAATTATAACAAGCAGGGAAAAAAAAAACTTATATTTTGAATTAGGGAAAAAAAATTCCCTTACCCAGGCAACTGCTAAAATCCCAACCACAATAAATGGGCAATGTGTGTTTGCGAACTTTTGGGTTCATTTAGTAGCTGAGGAAGGAGAATGTATGTACCGTAAGTTGTGGGAGGGCGGGGGTGTGGAGAAGAGGTTCTATATATTCCCCAAGAAAGGGGGTAGTTGATTTTACTCCTGTTGGTTGTAGGAGGCATTAGTGCTGTGCCCATCTGCACAATCACATGCTAATGCTGCTAAAACATTCTCAGGAGAAAATGAGACCGACGACCCTAGGTAATAGGTTCCAAAATGATCAAACAGCTCGTTTGCGGATTATTCCGAGGGAAGTACCCGGTGTTTTCTGAAGTCAGAAACATAGCAGATTTAACCCAACCTCAAGCATTGTTTTTACTAAATGCCAATAAAACAAAAAGGAAAGGCACCACCAATATCCTAAACTGTTTTTGTGTTGGAGGGAGGGGGGGGGGATATGTTTAGTCTAGTCATTTGAGTTTGGGAAGCACACAAGAACAGTTTGTTTTCTGTAAGAATTAAGGCTCAAGGAAGGGTCCTGTCATAATCAAAGTGTTTTTCGTTTTTAATCGAAAATAAACCAAAAAAACCCCAAAAGAGTGGCGCTTAAAAAAGGCGGGATAAAAAGAAAAATGCTGTTAGAATCAGATGCCAAAAAATGTGCAAAACTAAAGGATTTTTTCATGGATAATGATTCTACATTTTCGATTAAAAAGAGAGATGATATTTTATTCAAATACAGTGAAAATGGTTGCTGTGTTCAAAAAATTTCCATGGATAATAAGGAATCGTCCATTAATATGTCAACTTCTGCTAAAGCATCTTACGCAAGTGTGGTTGAAAACAGTGTTGTATCAAAACCTGAAATAATCAAACAACCCAAGAAGGAGGGCATAGAATTCTTTTTTCGAAGTCACCCGTTACAACCTACAAATGACGCAAAATTTCCATTCATTTCCAAAAAAGTGTTTTATCACGAAAATGGGTCGAACTGCCGTTGGCTAAGCTATGATAAAATTTCGTGTTGCCTCTATTGCACTGTGTGTCTTGCATTTGTGAAAAATTTGGAAAAAAACATGCTTTTACAGAGGGCATGAATGACTGGAAACATGTTCACCAAAGAATTTCTGAGCATGAAAATAGCGAAATGCACAATACAAGCACAGCATATTTTTTCATGGCAAAAAAGCAAGGGAATATTGAATGCTTGCTTGTCTCAAAACACGTAAATTAAAAAAAAAAGAACAAGTAAGAACGGACCGGTAAATTCTTAAAAGGGTAATCGAAGTTGTAAAAGTTTTAGGAAAGCGCGGAATTAGTTTTCGAGGCAAAACATTTGAAGCTGCATATACATTAAAGGATTGAGTGCGAGATCATTGTAATTTTTTGGAGTTAATATTGTTGCTCAGCAAGTATGACGGTACACACCATACACCATGTGGTGTGTGCCAAATTATGGCTGGACTAATGAAGTGTTACATGCATCTTTTTGTTGCAGGTTTTTCACATTGTGTTCTACATATTTTTACTTGCTTCATTGAAATATACATGCATTTCTAAAATAATCCCAGCCTGTTTTGCATTTCACTGTGGAACTATTAGTACTGCATTGTGACACACTCAAAGCCATGGGTCTGAAACGTAAGCGAACCCGCCAGCGAGTGTGTGGAAAGATGCGCAACACTTAGGAAGTCTTCCCAAATTACTACCGTACATTCAACTTCAAGGATTTGGCATTCTTTGCTATGCCATTTATTATCAAAAGTATTCAGACATCACAGTGTTTTGAGGCAAATGGTGTTATTATCACAATTAGTAGTTAGTCAGTCCACCTTTAACTTGTATGATAGTGGCAACACGTCTGGCTTGCCATTCATCCTGCAAAGCTGCTGCCAGAGTGGAGAGGAAAAATTATCGTTGTGGTCGATTTCATATCAGTCTCCATTTCGTCCAGAGGTGTTCTACGAGATTAAGATCAGGATTTTGAGCAAGCCAGTCTAACAATTCCACCTCATTTTCAGGAAACCAGTCCTGCATGTGCCATGCAGTATGGCAGGGAGCTTTATCGTGTTGGAAGAGACAATGGTAATTTCCATAATACTGCCATGTTGTTGGTATGTCAGAATTATCCAGAGCATCAAGGTACAACTCAGAGTTCAAGGTTTGTTGTATAATAACCAATGGGCAGAGTCCCATATGAAAAACAATTACGTACCATGATGGAGCCTCCACTGAACTTAACAGTTGGAAGAACACAGTCCAATGAAAATCGTTTGCCGGGCTGTTACTAAATTCAAACATGCCCATCAGATTGGAAGAGTTAAAAGCGTGACTCATCACTCCTAAGAACGCCTTCCAGTTGCCCACAGTCCAAGAACAGTGGGAGACAGCACTCCAAAAGATTAACAGGACAGAACATCTCAGCTTTATATGCATACCTCTGCCACTTACAGTGCACCTTCGTGCGCAACCGTTCTTTGCACTTATGCAAATATTTGGTAGTGTCTGAAAACTTTTGATAATATAGTGTACGTCATCTAGATTACTGTTCCGTTGATTTTACGCTGTTTGAAGCTTAACAGATGGAAAATCTTTAAAAATAAAAAGCCCTACACACACCCTCTTGCTCAGTTAAGGCTAACCAAATTGCAATTTTCTTGTAACAAAGAATGCTTTCATCAATTCTAATGGCGATCTCCAACACATTAAATAAATAGAAAAAACATAAGCCCAGTCAGAGCAAGAAAAAAAAAAAATCCTGAGAATGGATTGCTCATTGGAATAATGAATTTAACATCATGTGTAGGTGGCAGCCACTTTTGGTGCGGAAAATGTGGTATCTGGCTGGCGGTATTAGATACTGTTGGGCGGTAGCTTCACAAAATTATTTTTAGCTCAAAATGTATTTTTACAAAAATATTTTGAACTCTAATTATATCTCCAGAAAACATTTTCAGTAAAATTTTATCTTAACAAAAATATATTGTATCTTATTTATATCATACTCATATCCTATCGATTTACATGATATACATATCATCATCATTGTCAACAATTATCGATCCACTGCTGGACGAAGGTCTCTCCAAGCCTCTTCCACAACGGTCTGTCCTGTGCTAGTCTCCTCCATGTTACACCCGCATACCTTCGAATTTCATCCACCCATCTCCCATGTGGTCTTATTCTGGGTCTTTTCCTGTACCTTGGAATCCAATCCAAAATTTCGATTGTCCATCGCTGGTCTGTTCTTCTGGAAGTATGTCCAGCCCATTGCCATTTCAGGGGTTTTACTCTGATCATGATGTCTTCCACTCTTGTCATTTTTCTGATCCAAGAGTTCCTTATCTTATCTCTCCTGGTTACACCAAGCATGCACCTCTCCATGCTTTTTTAAGTTGTCTGCAGCCTTTGTATATCTCTTTTAGTTAAGGTCCAGGTCTCTGCACCATACGTAAGCACTGGAAGAATGCATTGATCAAACACTTTTCTTTTAAGACATAATGGCATATTGCTGTTGAAAATTATGCTGTTTCTATCAAAAGCTCTCCAGGCAAGCTTTATTGGTCAATTTCTTCATCAATGTGACCCTCACTTGATATCTGCTGTCCAAGATAAACGTACGTGTCTGTTATCTCCAGCTTTTCTCCATCAATCGATAAAGCTTCATTTCTTGTAAAAGCAATGTACATCACTTTTGTCTTCTGAAAGTTCATTTTTAATCCCACTTCTTTACTCTTGTCAACAAGTTCTTGGATCATACTCTGCAGCTCTGATGGGGTAGTTGCAAAAATGACTACGTCATCAGGAAAACAAAGGTGAGTTAGATAATCTCCATTAATCTTTATCCTTTTGTTTTCCCAGTTCAGTGATTGAAAGACATTTTCCAATGTGGCATTAAAGAGCTTGGGAGATCAGATATGGTGTCACCTTGTCTCACTCCCTTTCCAATTTTTGTGTGTGCTGTATTCTCAAACAGCCAAATCTTTGGCACTTGCATTTTCATAGATCTTATTAATAATATTAATGTATGCATCTTCAAAACTACAGGATTTCAAAGCCACTGTAACTGCTGATGGTTTCACTGAATCAAAGGCCTTTTTATAATCGATAAAAGCCATGCACAGTGGAAGTTCATATTTCCTCGCTCTTTCAGTTGGTTCTCTTAGTACGTGGATATGATCTTTAGTGCTGTTGCCACTCCTGAATCCAGCTTGTTCTCTCGGTTGAGCCATGTCCAGTGTTACTTTCAAGCGGTGTGAAAGAACTTTAGTGAAAATTTTATAAACCACTGATATTAGGCTGATTATTCTGTAGTTCCTGAGATCCTCATTGTCACCTTTTTTATGTAGCAGGATCATTGCATCATTGTTCCAATGTTCAGGAATCTTTCCTTCATTAAGGTATCGAGTGAAAACTTGGGCGAGTACTGTTTCAATTTCTCCACGTACTTCTTGTATGTCTACAGTAATTCCACCTTCTCCTGGAGCTCTTCTCCACTTCATGTTCTTGATTGCATGTGCAACTTCTGCTGGGAGGGCTGGAAGAACTCTGGTACCTTTCATGATGTCTGGAGCACATGTATCATCCCTTTCATATAATTTGGAGTAGAAATCTTTCACTCTTGTCAAAATTTCGCCTTTATTTCTTGTTACAGAACCATCTTCTTTTCTCAGTGTCATAATCTGTTTTCTTCCCTAACTGTGATGTCCCTAAAGTTGCTATCTTTAGGCTTTCAATTGCTTTCCTCACTAGTTCACAGTTGAATTTCCTTATGTCTCCAGTGATACTTTTTCGTACTGTCTTGCATAGCTCTATATATTCCACTTAGGAAGTCACATGTTCTTTAGTTGTCCTTATCACTCTTCTTTTTTTGCATCAACATTTTGGTTTTTCCTGATAATTTGTTCAAATGCAACTTGTTCTTAGACCCAGCTAATTTTATAGCTGTTTCCATAAGAGCTTTGGTTACTTTTCTGTTAACTTCAGAGATGTCCACTTCTTCTGATGTTAGACCTTCTAGAATAGAGAATCTGTTCCTCAGTTCTAATTTGAAGGTATTATTATGCTTTTTAAGGTTGGTCACGTCAATACACTTTGTTTTATGAGCTTGCCACGCTCAAGTTTAGCATTGAGGTGCATCTTGCATCTTACCATTCTATGGCCACTACCTGTGTTGAACTTGTTCAGAACACTGCAGTCTTCCGTGACAAATTTCTTGTTACACATAATAAAATCAATTTCACTTGTCCATCCATTCAAATGCCTCCATGTCCATTTCCTTTGCAGCTTTTTCTTGAAAAAGGAGTTCATGATGAAAAACCCTTCTGCCTCTGCGAACTCTGAGAGTATTTCCAGGCTGGTTTCTGTTGCCGTGACCGAATTAACCTACTGAAGTTTCATTCTGTTGTCATTGCCCTATTTTTGCATTGAAATCTCTCATAATTATCTTCAAGTGCTACTTGCCTTTATTACTTAGATGACAAGTTTGCTCATAAAATTCTTCAATTTCTTCTTCAGTATGACTTGTGGTGGGTGCATAAGTTTGAATAATCCGAGCCCGGCATCTTCTGGAGAGTTGGAGAATGAGTTGTGCAGCTCTGTCAGAGAAACTTTCAACTTCTACAACTTTATCCTTCAGTTTCTTGTTTATTATAAATCCAACACCACTAGTTCTGCCAGTATCTGTCCCACTATAGTAGAAGATATGTCCACTTTTCGGTTCAATGAGATCTTCTCCTTACCTCACTTAGCCCGACGATGTCCCACTTGATCCTTTGTAGTTCCTCTATCAATTCAAGATGCTTTGAATCGGAAGATTGGGAACGTCCATTGTAAGTAGCCAAGGTCAGCATCAAATGGCAGCCTAGTCTGTTCCTCTGGTGATTCTTAGCGCCCTCTGCCTTCATGTCGCACTGGCCACTGCCTTGGCTAGGTACATTCCAGCTACCGGAGACTGAGGGCCAAGGTTTAAGTTGTGGAGTCATTTCGGAGGGTTTGGCCATAACTCACCACGCTGGCCAAGTGGGTTGGTGAGTGTGGGATAGCGTTTCCTGTAATCCCGATGGTGTAGTTGTACCGCTATTGTCAGTCTGATATATATAATTATGTATATATATATATATGGGGTTTTAGAACAGGCACAATGTCAGGAGTGTGACGTAGTAGTTTGAAGTTGTACGCAGTTAAGAATGATGTATAGATGTGTGTTTAATAGTAAGTTATCCCAAGTTATATAGTTTGTGTTTTTGCATTAATTACATATGTAAATATGTACCATTTAATGGGAAAATCTTAAATACAGTATTAATTGTGCAGTATCTTAAATACAGTATTTAACTGTGTTTTTTTTCTGGGGTGGGGAACATTCAGAATGTTTTATTTTGCTATGAAAGCAGATGTAGGGCTTCTTTTTTCTTACATGCCCTGATCAATCATTTTGATGACTTGTTGCTAGGCAATAGTATTTTGCAAATCCTGATCTGATTATGATGATTTGCCTTTTTCTGTGGCACAGTGGTCTAAACACTGACCCCCCAACTGTTTGGGATTGAGCCTGAGTTCCAGATGAGGCATGGGTGGTGTGGGCTTCTCTTACAAGATTGGTGCTCTCTCCACTGCCTGGAGCCATTAGACCCAAATTTGGGACAGGCGATTGCTTATAATCCTTAGTTTTGCTCACAGTGGTCATTAACGCCCTGCCCCCAAATAATCCTGTTTATGAATCCACACAACTTTGAACTTATGTGTACTTTTTAGGGGTTTTTCTAAAACATTTTTGGAAAAATTCCTCTAAACATAGAAATAGCTAGTTTTTACAGTGTAGGCAGAATTTCACAAAAAGTGGATGTCATCCTGGGTATGGGGAAAAAATGTTAAGTGTGCATAAAAATTCAGCTTCCAGTACCCAAACTGAGAAAGAAGTGGCAAATCTTTACCTATAAGGGTCGCCTAAATGAAAGAGACTCGTGTAAAAGCGTTGTTGTGTAATTACACAGAGCCATGCATTTGCGCCGATAGATGGTGCGTCATGTCAGGAAGTATGCTGTTATCGGCGGCACATGTCAGTGTACTTTTTGCACATGCAGAGGCAAGTTGATTACGTAGGGTTGTGAGTTGTGACACGGATTCGTCCAAACAGGCCTAGTGGGCAGTTATAGCTGAAATTTATCGTCGTATGAAGAATGTGTATGGGAATGAGTGTCAGTCGTGGTGTACAGTGTTCCGCTGGTGGAGTGAATTTCGTAAAGGACGTATGAGCACGGAGGACATGCCGACACTTGGGCAAGCACACGTGGCCATCACCATAGAATTGATTGCTGTTATGGACAACTTTGTGAAGGAGAATTGCCGAATCGCCACAGTGAGCATTCAGCAACATTGTCCGTGAGTAAAGGAACTGTTAACACCATTCTCCATTGCCGATCGGGATACAGCAAGGTTTGCACACAACGTGTCCTCGGACATTTCCAGGAGAAGACTCGGTGAATGGGTGCTTGCCTGGAGCCAAATTGTAATTCTGTGTTCTCAAATGGCATCATTACAATGCAGAGGGGGGGGGGCAGTTTTTTTCCAAGATTGTGGCAGCAGATGAAACTTGATGCCACCATTTCGATTCAGCCTCAAAATGGACGAGTATGGAATGGTGGCATACCAACTGTCCGCGCCCAAAAAAAGCTGTCCTGCTTAAGTGCTGGAAAAGTGAAGCTCACGGTTTTCTTCGATGAGAATGGCCCATTGCTGTTAGATTGGCTGGACACAGGCAGTATGGTCAAGGCAACTACATACAGCAATATGTTATGCAACCTCAAAACGGACATCAAGCGTAAGTGACCCAGTATGTTGTGAAATGGGGTTGTTCTGCTGCATGACAACACACGCCCGCATGTGGCGACAGTGTACCAAGATTTGCTGCCGAGCTTCCACTGGGAGGTCCTTGACCATCTCCGCTATAGCCCCGATCTGTCGCTCTGCGACTACCACATCTTCAGGCCACTGAAAAAACTCTTGAGGGCTGCCGGTTCGCTAACGACACTGAGTTCCAGGACGCTGTTGAAGACTGGTTCGACAGCCAACCACGGACGTTCTTCGCTCGGGGTATCCACAATCTTGTGCCGTGCTGAGACACTTGCTTGAACCAACAAAGCAACTATGAGGTATGTAGCCGATATATCACTCTTACTACTGACAGTCTCAGTTTCATTTGGGTGACCCTTATCAAGATATTTAAGAAAGAAAAAAAAAACAGCCTGTCTACATGCTTGCTGAGTGCTTCTTCATGGAAGATAAATAGAAACAATTGTTAATACTGAAAGCAAATTGTAATTCTGTGTTCTCAAATGGAAGAAAAACAGTAAATGTGATAGCTTAAGCTAATAGCCAAAAAAGTTAAAAAAAATAAGAGTAAATTGCATCCCTGTGCTCTGGTAGTGATCATGATTTATTTATTTTTTGACAGAAAACCTCTAACACAAAGAAGAAATGTAAATTACTTTAATGCAATGATTTATTTCAGAAGAAATTATTATTACAGCTGTTTGTCAATGTATAATTTCTTCCTTCTTGCAGAAATATCAAAAGGCAATATTCTATAATTTTACCATGTCTGTAATGTCAACCAGAAAATGTAAAATTACTGAAAGTATGTACTTCATTGTTAAGGGGCTCTTGAACTTATTCAAAGAATGCTGGCGGCCATCACCTTAAGTATGACACCACCACTCTCTCCTAAGCTATGCCCATTTTATTTGTTCTTTTTCTGTATAGCCACCGAGCTTTAGTGTAACTGAAAATATTGGCATTCTTTACCCCGGATTACGTCTTTGCCATTAAAGAGTGGCAAAATTATTTGCTGTACTGATTTAGCAGGTTCTTTATCTTTTACACTGGTACCTACCAGGGAAAGGAGGGTGATGAAATGAATATTTGGCAAATTTGTGGGGTGACTGACTTTCCAGGTTCCTCATCATTTATGCCCAGGCCTGTACCAAGACAAGAGAAAAATGTGATTTTACATATTTTCCCAACCTTTATAAAATTTGGTAATAATTGACATGCCTATTTCTAGATTTAATGAACTGAAATTTTGATATAAAAATATCATTGTATTACTTAGTAAAACCCCACGATTTTGAGATATTTGTAGTTCATAAAATTGGTTGTTGTACTGGTTATAAAATCTACTTACCACCATTAGTGACTGTGTTTGAAATTTTGCTTGCCAGTGCAAAAAATCTAATCGCCAATTGGAGACTGGCAACTAACATTTGCCAAGGTTGAGAAGATTGCACTCTCCGATTATTCACTTCTTTTAAGATACAGTACCCGCCGGTAACAAATCAGCCTCTTTATAAACTCAAATACCCCGGAACAGATTCAAACCAATGCAATATCATTGTAAAATCGCCGGTTAATAAAATCAACACCGCCACTTATAAAAATCAATTATTTTCAGTGATAGCAACTGAGCAAAAAAAAAAAAAAATCAAGGTCAAAGGTGGAGGAAGGTCGTTGGGAAGAATGTGGAGGGGCAGAAAACTGGTTCCACAACTAGTTCTGGGCAGCCTGCAAAAGCTATCTTTCTGCGTGTGGTCATTTGACATTCAGTTGTGGAGATTAAGTCAGCATGTCTAAGCGAAAAGATTTGAGCGTTAGGGAAAAAGCCAGAAATGTTGCTGAAATATGATGACTTGCCTAAATGCAGTCAAAGAGAGGCTACTTCAAAATCGGGGATTTCTCAGTCAGCTTTGTGACTTGTCAAAGAGGGAAAATTTCTGATCAGGTGGTGACAAATGGGAATTTATCTCGCAATCAGAAACACGAAGGAAAGTCAGATGAAATTGAATCTGCACGTGTAGAGTGGTTTAAGAATGCCAGACTGATGAAGGTTCCCATCTCCTGCTCTATTTTGTGTGAAAAAGCACAACATTTTGCTAACCTCCTTGAAGTCGAAAACTTTACGCCTACAGATGGATGGCTAACACGACGGAAGGAACGCAACAACATCGTCTACAGGAAGCTACACAGCGAAAAGCAAGATGCAGACTGTGAATCAGCTGACACTTGGAAACAAGAAGTTTTTCCTAAAGTGTTGAAAGATTACAAACCACATAAAATTTTTAATGCGGATGAGCTTGGCTATTTGTACTGTGCTCTGCCTGAACATACCCTAATGTTAAAAAATTAATTGAATGTAGGAGGGGAAAAAAATGGAACAACGAGTAACTGTGCTCCTAACACGTAACATGACCGGATCAGTGAAGAAAACGCCATTGGTCATCGGATCCAGCCAAAATCCCCCTTGGTTTTAAAGGGGTTAAAATTTTTCCAGTGAATTACGCATGCAACAGCAAATCTTGGATGACCAGCAAGCTGTTTACGGAATTTCTCCTTCAGTGGGACAGAGATCTGAAGAGTGACAAAATTTTTCTCTTGTTGGACAACTGTTCGGCACATCCTGCTGACTTCGAATTAAGTAACATTAAATTGGTGTTTCTTCCCCCTAACACCACCAGCATTGTGCAACCACTAGACCAGGGCATCATCAGATCCTTCCAGTGCCACTATAGGAAACAATTGGTTCAAAAGGTAATCAAAGAGATATATTCCTCCTGTTCTTCCAAGTCACGTTCCGCTAACACCATTTCAAAGTCCTTCACGCTCTTAGATGCAATGCATGCAATTAAAAATGCTTGGGACTCTTGTACGCCAAAAACGATCACCAATTGCTTCAAAGAATGCGGTTTGAATATGCCCGAAGAAACCTTCACATCAGAAGATGCAATCGACTCTACTGTTGCTGAAAAAGAATTCAATGAAGAATTTTTGAAGTATGTTTCAATTGATGAACATCTGCAAACGTCAGTTGGAAAAAACGACTCTGAAATTGCGGAAGAAATTCTGGTTTCAAAAGAGCTGCCGTGTCAGAAAAGTGACTAGGAGTCCTAAGATAAGAGAAAGAGATTGCCAACCACAGCCGACACCCGACGAGCTTTGCAAGTTCTAAGAAGAATGCTGGAACAAAGAGGAGGTGACGCAGATAGTTACAGTCAATTGTACCTTTTTTCAAACACAATTGAAAGATTAATTACAGATTCTACCACACAAACTACATAGGACAATTTTTTAAGAAAGCTTGATTGAGGTATGTAAATGTATTATACTATATGTATGTGTAATTTTTACTATGTTAATTAATGTACACTTACATACTTATAAATCATTTTGAAAGTTAAACACTTTTAATCACTTTGACTTTACTTATACGTACATAGTGTCATTCCAAGTTACATACATACTTGATTTCATAAAAAGACTAAATTTCGAATTTCCGGTTATAGAAATCAGCCGCTTTATAAACTCAAATATTGTTGGAACAAATGTGATTATAATAAGCGGCGGGCACTGTATAATGGTAAATTGTTCTTGAAAATTATATTGTTTCTTCCAAATGCCCTCCAACAAAGTTTACTGTACTTGTTAATTTCTTCATTCGTGTGGCTTTCACTTGATATCTGTTCTCCAAGGTTAATGTAGGCACTGGTTATTTCTAGTTTTGCGCTATCAACTACTAAATTTTCAATTATTGTAAAGGCGCACATCAATTTTTTTTCTGTAAGTTCATTTTTAATCCCACTATTTTACTCTTGTCAGCAAGTTCCTAGCTCAGAGAGTTTACTGGCAAAAATGACTGTGTTCTGCACCGTGAAGGTGGGTTAAATAATCTCCATTATGCTGTATCTCCTTATCTCCCCAATTCTATGATTGAAAGACATTCTGCAATGTGGCACTGAAAAGCTTGGTAGATATGGTGTCACCTTGTCTGACTTCCTTTCCAATTTTTACAGGTGCTGCTCAAACAGTAGAACCTTCACATTTGTGTTTTCTTAGATGCTGTTAATAATATATGGATCTTGAATATGCATGATAAGAAATAGAAGCAAAATTTTGAGGTGAGCTAAAAAGAGTTCTACACAAGACTGCACGAAAGAGATGATATATTACAGGCATAATGAAATAAACTGTCATCTAAAGTTCCTCCAGTCTCCTGAAAGAAAGTTGCATGTGCAGTTAAGAACATAAAATGCTAACGGCTCCAGGGGAAAATTGTGTTACCATAGACATTGTATAACAAGCCAGTAAAGAAACAAACTAGTCACCCAAGATTTCACTTAGATGCCTCAATGACGGCAAAATTCCTGATTACTGGGAAAATGCTGCAGTGATCCTGCTACATAAATAAAAAAAAGGGGGACTTTGCGGATCTCAGGAGCTAGAGACTCATCTCAGCCTCCTATCAGTTTTTTAGAGAAACTTCAAAAGGTATTGTTGCATCACTTGGGAAACACTGACATGGCACAACCAAGAGAACAAGCTGGATTCATACGCTTCTATAGCATGATTGATCATATCGATGTACTGAGAGAACTAATTGAAAGAGAGAAGAATGAACTCTCACACTATGTATGTGTGATTTTCATTGATTAGGGAAAGTCTTTGGATTCTGTTAAACCATTAGCAGTTACAATCTCTTTAAAATCCTATGTATCATTTCTGAACATAAAAATCTATTTTCTTCTATTACTAAGATGGCCTTTGGTTTTCTTTAGGCTTTGATTATTTTCATTTGCTTTTTAGCACATCTTTTGTGAAAACGATCATGCTTATGTTATCGGTCTGTCCGTGGACACCATATCTCTGCAACTATTAGCCTGTTTTTAAAAAAAAAAAATTTTGTTTTTCAATTCCATTTATATAGAAGAGTATTTTTCCACTATGGGGTCATAAAAGTAAATTGCGTTTTCCCCAATCTCCAATTCTAGAACTCCGATTTGAATTTTTTTTTTACAACGGATACAGCTCCTGATGAGAAATCTTTCGCATATTATTTCTAATTTTTGGTAAAAAACGGTTTGGCCACCAGGGGTGTAACTGTTAATTTCTGCTTCTGATGTCTTTGCCACAAAATCTGAGCTTCTAAAATCTCGATTGAAAAATTCATTCGCGAACTAATGCCACTCACGTCAATAAACCTTTTTGGAATATTTTCTTCTTAAAATATTGGATGGTTTCTCTGCCAGGGGGCATAAATGTATATCTTATTTTTGTCAATATCTCTGCTTCTAATGGTCCAATTAAAAAAAAATTCTTTGTTGGATAGTTTCCAGTGCAACATGTTGTCCACATAATTTCAAAATTTTCAAGTAATTCAAAGACTTTCCACTAGGGGGCATTAAGGTAAATTGCATTTCCCCAGATATTTCTGCTTCTAAAACTCTTATTTGAAAAATTCTTCCTGTATCACATACAGCTCCTGATAGGACATGTTTTTCATATAATTTCTAATATTTGGTAAAGAATGGTTTGGCCGCCAGGGGTCATAAGTGTTAATATCTTTTTCTGGTGTATTTGCAGCCAAATCTAAGCTCCTGAAAACTCTATTGAAAAAATTCTTTCCTGGAGCAATACCGCTCACATCGAAAAACTTTTTGAGAATACTTTCTTCTTAAAATAATGTATGTTTTTCCCGCCAGGGGGAGAACATGCATATCTTATACTTGTTGATATCTCTGCTTCTAAGAGTCCGATTTGAAAAATTCTTCCTTTGTTGGAGAGCATTTCAGCTATGAAATGTTTCTCATATAATTTAAAATTTTTCTTAAAGCACAAGTCTGCAACCAGAGGGCGTAAGATTATGATTCGGTTTACGGCAATATTTGCAGGATTAAAACCCGATTGAAAATAAAACTTCTTCCTTTAGTCAGATACTACTGTTTTTCATACCAGTTCCATTGACTTTGAATAGCTTTGATAAATTTAATTCATGTCAGAACGGATTCAAAAGATGTGCTCATTACACCTGAAGATTCGGTCATTTTTCTTGTTTCACTTGCTCACAATTAAATTTTTTTATGTCTTCAGTGATACTTTTTTGCATTGACTTGCATAATTGTACGTATTCCATTTTGGAAGATACATTTTCTTTATCTTCATGTATGTCCCTTCATTTTTGCATCGGCATTTTTGTTCTGATATTTTCACCATTATTGCATTTGTTCTTCATACCCCACCAATTTTTGTTGCTGTTTCCATAATGGCCATGTTAATTTTTCTGTTAAACTACAGAAATGTCTACCTCTTCTGTTGTTAGACCTTCTAGTGCAGGAAATCAGAATCTCAGTTCCATTGTGAAAGGTATACAATGTTTCGTAAGGTTTGCCATGTGTATACTTTTCATTTGCTTTATAAGTTTGCAACATTCAAACTTTGTATTAAGGTGCATCTTACATCTTACCATTCTATGATCACTTAATGTTTCGCACCTGTTAGGCACACTGCAGTCTTTGATGACAAATTTCTCTATACACATAATAAAATAAATTTTTGCTTGCCACTCATTTAGATGCATCCATTTCCATTTCCTGTGCAGCTTGTTCTCAAAAAAGGAGTTCATGATGGAAAACCTTTCCGTCTCTGCAAACACAACAGTGTTTTTCCGCTGGTTTCTGTTGCTGTGACCAGGGCAAGATTTCATCTTTTTTGCTCACTAGCAAATTTTGCTAGTAACCAAATAGTTTGCTATCAAAACATTTGCATGACTAGCAAGTAAAACTAAATCACATCATAACTTGTTTTCTAATAAAGTTACACAGAAATTTAAATATGTGTATAAATATTTTGACTTACCTTTTTGAATAATGAATAGAATCTTAGATAAGTTTAGTGACTATCTTTATTATTAATTTCTAACAAATTCTCATACCACATGAATACATTTCACTGACATTCTAATTCAGATTTCTTCCCATATGGTTTACGCTCAGGGTGTCTGACTTTGTCATCATACCACTTTATAACTGCTGACCGTGGATTAAAAATCTCTTCTTGTGGCCCTTCTATTTCAATTGTCATCAGAGCATTTAAAGTTTCAACAGACAAATTGTTCCTCCTGTCCCCTTGTATTCTTTTTAAAAAACTGAATCCCACCTCACAACATGCAGTACTAAGTGGAAGTATCGCACAAATTTCTGCTAAACTTCTACACACTTCATATCTGCCAAGTTTCTACGGAATTAGTTGTCTGACTACGAAACTCACTATCAAAACTACGGATTCTACAGATTTTCATTTTGTTTCAAATTTTTCTTTTGCTATTATTTTTATGATATACACGAGATTCTTACAGGGATTCGTGGAATCCCACTTTTTTTTTTTTTGACATCAGTTAGATCATTCTGAAGATCGATATTTGGAAGGGGGGGGTCGTTTTCCTTCTGAAGACGAAATTTCGTGCTTCAAAACTTTCGAACACAGTAGTGAAACGGAGTAAGAAAATTTTGCCGTAATCGCAAATTTTTCTCCCAATGTTGTCTTTGTGTCCGCTTTTCTTGTTAAATATCATTTTATTGCATAAATGTTTGCATTTTAGCTTGAAACTGTGGAGAACAATTTGCAAAAACGGAAGTTGGCTGCTGCAAAAATTTTCTGTAATGTTCAGGCATGAGATTCTCCCGCGAATTCAAGGAATTCCGGCTTTTTTCGTTATTATTGGAATTCCGTCTTTACGAAACTAGAAAACGAAAGGTCGACGGAATTCGGATTTTTTCCGTAATCATAATTTTTTTTCTCACGATGTTGCCTCTGTCAAGTGATATTGCTCATTAACATTTTACTGGATAAATATTTGTATTTCAGCTCGAAAATACAAGGAAAATTTCCAAAACCAGAAGTCAGATGAAGCAAAAGTTTCTTCCGTAATCGTTTACCCCCTCCACGAACACGTTTCGTAAAAAAGCGTCTATCTATGCCACGCAATAAAGGCGATCGCTTGGCTTAGGGTACGACAGGAGTTGAGGACAAAGTTCATGGGGCAAAAAGAAGGGAAAGTGGCAGAGCAGGTGGTCAAACAACCGATCCATCCCAGCGCTCTGGGTTGCCACAGAGCTCTGGGATGGATCGAAATCACGTTCAGTTTCTGTAATAGACCAATGAGGGCACGATGGAGAGGAGTTTCAATGCGCTTCTACGACAGTTTGGAAGGGATGAAATATATGGGGAGGATGGGTATTAAGTGTCGAAAGGAAATTGGCGAAAGAGAATCGCTGATCGTCGCTGTTTTAACAAGTGATAATAGAAACTGTTATGTAAACTTTGTGGATTAATAATGATTTTTGGTTACTTTAAATAAAGAAATTACCTTACTAGCAATATTTGCTACTGCGATTTTTTTTCACTAGCAAATTTGATTTTTCACTAGCTATTTGCTAGTTGCTAATCGGTGAAATCGCGCCCTGGCTGTGACCAAATTTACATACTGAAGTTTTTCTTTTGCCCTGTGTCACATATAAATCACCCATAATGGTAAAGTCTGCTTACTCTTGTTATTTAGAAGCTGCATTTCTGTGTAAAACTCTTGAATTTCTTCATCAGGATGACTTGCAGCGTGCACATATGCTTGAATGATCTGAATCTAGTATCTTTTGGGGAGTTGGACTCTAATCTCAGTGGTTTAGTGATGTCGCTACTTGTTGGTCGTTGGAGCCCCTTGAGTGGGAAACAATGCACCATTAGGATGTGGGGTTGATATTTGTATAGGAAATATATTGTGCATCATTGGACCTTGCATTCATATAGATATGTAACCAAGTTGAGGAGATTTAAAGGAGAAAAGCAGCTGAGAATCACTAAAACTGAATTGGAAAAACAAACAAAAAATAAGACATTCAGATTCTAAATAAGTTAGAATGAAAATTATTTTTAAGCCCAGTCCCTCAAGCCAAGCACAAAAAAGTTCTTACCTTTTCAGCATGGAGAATACTGAATAAACTTGCTAGTGCAATTTTCACTTCTAAAAAGGTAAGAAATAAGTGGAATCAAGTAATATTGGAGTGAATTATCAAAAGAAATTTGATTGTGAGAAAACATTAATGGGGCTTTTCAAGTGAATGTCTGTTTTTCAGTCTCTTACCCTTGTTGAATTTAATCTAGGAATGCGGGTTTCACCACTTAGCAAGCTTATTTTGTTTGAAAATTGTTGTGTTTTACGTAATTTTAATATTGCGAACCTGAAGTTATTGATATTGATGCATAATTTTGGGGGAGCTTAAACCAATTAGCCAAGAGGTAAAGGCAAAAACTGTGTATATACACTACTGGCCACCCAAAATGCAACACCAAGAAGAAAGCATCCGATTGGCCTGAAATTCGCAGCATGCGTCGCCCGCGAGAGGACATGCAAACGATTAGCATTGCAGGCCATATGCAAATCATGTGCGCCCAGCATGCCACTGAGAAGCACTATAAGAAGGGTGCACAAAAGGCAGGCTGTAAGTAGTGGAAGTGTGTTGTGCTGCAGGACCTGTGCGTGGGAAGCTTCCTGATGCCTCGTCGCAGAATACGGCAGTCATTCCAGCACGTTTCGGAGTTCGACAGAGGACAAATAGTGGCTTATCGCGACAGCGGTTTATCGTACCGAGACATTTGCGCCTGTGTGGGACGATATCCAGCCACAGTGAGGCGAGTATGTATTCGGTGGGTGCAGGAGTGACGGATGGACCGACGTGAGCGATTGCCGCAGCCATGGCAAACCACCGAACGAGAGGACTGGCATGTTGTGCGGCGGGCATTGACGGCTCGCACCGCCACATCACGAACATTAGCGCAGGAATTAGGGTGTGTTGCGCAACAACCTGTGTCAGCACGTAACCGTTCGATGTCTGCAGGAGCGGGGACTTGTCGCACAGCGACCATTGCTCCGATTACCATTGACGTTACACCACTGCCGAGTGTGGCGGCAGTGGGCCGTTGAACACCGCACCTGGACTATGGAATAGCACGACATTGTCTTCTCCGACGAATCCCGCTTCTGCCTGCATCACCACGATGGTCGGATCCGTGCGTGGCGGCACCACTTGAAGAGACTGTATGACACCTGCATTATGCATCGCCATACTGGTCCGTCGTCTGGCGTTATGGTTTGGGGCGCAATTAGATATGACACCCGCACCCCTCTGGTATGCATCGCCGGTACACTCAACAGCCACTGCTACATCTCGGACGTTTTGGAGCCTGTAGTCCTCTCTTACCTGCAGGACCTGCCAGTGGCCACGTTTCAATAGGACAATGCACGCCCGCACGTGGCACGCATCGTGCAACAATTCTTCACGGCCCACCAGGTGGCACTGCTGCTGTGGCCCACTTGTTCTCCCGATATGTCGCCCATCGAACACGTCTGGTCACTGATCGGCAAGCACCTTCCATGGCTACGCCTGATGAACTGTGGCAACGTGTGGAAGCAGCCTGGACCGACATACCCCAAGCCCACATCCAAAGCCTCTTTTGTTTGATGCCGCGGCGTGTAGCTGCCGTTATTGCCAGCCATGGGGGCCTCACGAACTATTGATGTCTGCGTGTTCCGCAAGTCGCACGGGCCTGTAAGCTCCATCGTTTAATCTTTGTATCTGTTATGTGTCCAGTAAATCTGACTTTGCTATCTCGTGTCCTTCTTGGTGTTGCTTTTTGGGTGGCCAGCAGTGTAGTTAAATGAAAATAAAATAAAGTGTGTGCTGGCATTAATTGGGTAACTTATGTGTTTGTATATAGAGGAAGATTAATTGTGAGTTTAATGGTGAGCATGAGGAATCACGAAGAACGTAAGTGGCTCAGAAGATTAAAAAAAGAGATTAGCTGGAGCCGCCCCCTCTAGGCGCCAGACCTTGTGAAGGGAAAGATTTCAAACGAATGCAGACACTGTTTAGAAGTTCGCCCATTAATAGAACGCGAAAGGAATTGAGAAATGCTCACGTATGATGTAAACACAAGCTTTCCCAAGACATTAAACGGGGCAATAAAAATGCTTGAGCAGACGAGATGATGGGTTTAGAGTAAGATCCGCAGAAATTTCATTTAAAAAGGGTCAAGCACCCAAAATACTAAAATTGGCAAAGGCATGCTAATGGGTTACATGTTGGTAAACAGCCTTTTGCCATAAATTTCACACGTGGTCAAAATATCTGGCTCACCGAAAGCAGAGAGGGAGAAAAAGCGGGCAGTCTTGATCTGAAAGCGAGGAGAAAAGGGTCCCACCTGGAGAGAAACCAAGTGGCTTGAGGCTCGGTGTCAGCTGAATTCAAATAGCTGAGCGGTCTTTACCTTGGCGAGGTATTTGGGAGACCTCGGTTTGAAACCGGAAAAGTTCTCTACAGTTTGCGCCCCAATAAAACGAGGCCACACTTAACTAAAGAAGAGAGGGGACTACCATACCTCTGCGAAAAATGAAAAGAAAGTATTGCCTCTCTGCAGCAAAGCTCAGATTGATAACTAATCTTCTGCATACCAGCGTAGATTCGATTGCTGGACCCCCAAAGATTAATGTGCCAAGGATGGCAATGAAACGAAAGTGCAACCGGGGCGTAGTGGACAGAAGAACGAATAGTGCGCTACAGCCAAATCGGGATCAGCAGCCACCGCAATCAGCCTGTCAGAGAGAGAGACCCATTTTTTCTTTCCCCATCATCAGCAAAGAGGAGACGACCGTCGTGCTTGGAGTGAAGTTCGGAAATCCGCCAAATGCACGTATCTCAGTGAAATAGCCACGTACATGTGTGTATGTTTTTTCAAGTCATCATCGTTGTGTGTGTTTCTTCAAATCACCATCATCGTGTCTTTTGCTGCAGTGTTTTGTGCGCTTATATGTTCACTGCGACAGTGAATTAGTGCCATCTCAGTTCAGTGTTATGTCACCGTGGTAACCTTTCAAACTAGTTATTATATTTGCACTTTTAAGGTATTAGACCCCTGCAAAGTGTGCATAGTTTACGTGCAATTCATAAATGATATACTATTAAAAAGCACCAATCACTTACCCTAAAGATCATGGTAATTTCCATCCACAACACACTTCCAGCACGTCAATTATCGTAATGTTGTTGGCCTTCAAAGGTTTACAGACATCTTGCTTACGATTCCTTCTTCCGGGGATGAAACATCGTATTTTTTTTTTTTAGCCATATGAGATGTAATAATTGACGTGCTGGAAGTGTGTTGTTGATGGAAATTACCATGATCTTTAGGGTAAGTGATTGGTGCTTTTTAATAGTATATCATTTATGAATTGCACGTAAACTATGCGCACTTTGCAGGGGTCTAATACCTTAAAAGTGCAAATATAATAATTGAGAATTACACGCAAAATTCTGAGCTGGGAGAGTTGAGGTGAGGGGTTTGCAGTCGCTATCGTACTCTGTGAATATGTGCTATAGAAATCAATTTCACAACTTCGAGATGCGAGATATTACTGCATTTAAGAAAGCTAAAATTAAATTAGTAAAGTCAGTAAATCAGGAAGAATTTTTGGTGACGTGCCGTGACCTAGAACTAACACCAAAATATTTAAAAATACGGAATTGCCCAGTCACTATTAAAGATAATAAAATAATCCAGGAGTGCCAAAAAAAGAGATTAAGAGCTGAAATTGTCAATAAAAGGAAATTGATTTTTAATTTGAATATGAAATGTTTGCATTTAATCGATTTGATATTTTATAAATAGTATAGAAATTTTGACGGTAATTGGAAAGATGAGATTTTGGATGTAACCTTCAGGGAAATTTTTGACATCGTGGAATACGAAAAGAAATGCTCAAAAACAGTCATGGAAAAAAAGTTGCACGTGATGATTGACAGACAACGAGTACATGAACAACGGGAGAATATGTATGAGGTATATCAGAATAAATCCAACTTGACCTTGAGCTTCACGCAAAGAGCTGTTTTGCGGAGAGGTAAAAAATTTGTGTTTCCACGAAGCCTGCCGAAGACGGAAGAATTAATACCCAACTTAGAGGAAATGGCACGTAGCGTACCTGCAGAAGAACATGAAAAATTTAGAAGTAAATTGTATAGAATTGTTTTGAAAGAATTTAATGAAAAAAGTAGTAAAAAGAAATATCATTTAGGTAAAATTCAGTATGAGAAAGAACAACTGATTAAATTAAAAAATGACCCAACAATTAAATTTTGTGAAGCTGATAAAACAGGGCAAATTGTAATATTAAACACAACTGAATATAATCTAAAAATGAATAGAGCTATAGGGGAACTGAATTGCAGCATTCTGGCAAAAGACCCAACCGAATCTCATGTAAGGTACTTAGCTAGAATAAGAAATCACAGCACCTTGCCTGAAGAAATAAAGAAAGCGTACCCACCAATGGGTACTGGAATACCAAAAATGTTTGCAAAAATAAAAACTCATAAGCCTGATACACCTATGAGAGTGATTGTATCAAAAAGGAATTCCCCACTAATAAAGCTGGAAAAAAAATATCTACAAATATTTGGCACCCATTGTTCATGAAGACAAGGTTCACTGTGAAGAATACATATGAATTCATTGAGAAAATTAAAGTAATTAAACAAGATTTAAGTGAATATCATATGGCTAGTATGGATGTGAGAGCTCTTTTCCTAGCACACCAGTACCTCAGGCAATTGAAATAATTATTGAAAAATTATATGTGTTACAGACAATGAATGCAATACAAATAGAGGAATTAAGAGAAATTTTATTGTACATATATGAAAATAACATTTTTAAGTTTAACAACAAGATGTACAAACAAAATTATGGTGGGCCTATGGGGTCACCATTGTCAACTTTATTTGCTGAAATTATAATGAGTGACGTAGAGGAAAAAAATAATAAGTAAACTCGAAGATCCACCACTGATATACTGCAGATATGTTGATGACATTTTTCTGTTCTCCAGGCTAAAAAATGATGAACTTGAGGACTTGACAAAAAAGTATAGTGAAATTTATCCATCTATTGAACTGACAGTAGAACAAGAACATGACAATACTTTGGCATTTTTGGATATTTTGATAATTAAAACAAATGATAATATGCAATACACAGTGCATAGAAAATCTTCATATATCCCAGTACTTATACCATTTCAGTCATCGCATCCATTAACACATAAAAGAAATAGTGTTAAAACACTAATGAAAAGAAGTTTAACACACTCATCAATGGAACAATATAAAAAAGAAGAAATTGAATATATTGAAAAAAATTGCATATGATTTTGGTTACCCTAAACAGGTATTAAAAAAATGGATTTATGAAGTAACTCAAGCTAACAATAAAGCCAAGATTGATAAAAAAACTTGTAAAATATGTAGGGGCAATACCATATGTAGAAAATGTTTCAGCAGAAATTAATAAAGTTTGTGGCAAGTATGACATACAGGTAGGAAATCAGGTACTTACTGTAAAAAATTTAGTGATTAAAAATGAAAAAATCAGCCAATTAGATAGAGCTGGAATTTATGAAATCCCTATAAACCAGCAACCACCTTTGTCATATATAGGCAGCACCAAGAAAAAATTAAAGTATAGATTGAACCAGCATATAAATAATTGGAATAAAAAAGAAGCTAAGACAGCATTAACCCAATACTGTCTGGAAAATCAACAATGTCCAAGGTTTGAGGATATTAAAATTATTAAGAGCTGTAGAAACGAAAGGCAGTTGAGAATTGCAGAGTCAGTGTTAATTGAAAAAAAACAGATCAAAATTATGCAACATTAATGAGCCTAGCAACTTAAACAAACAATGGAAGGCCTTAATAAAAATTGAACAACAGCTTAGAAAGAAAAAAAAAGAAAAGAGAGCAGCAATGACAATAGATGGCACCAGAGACACAAAGATTCAGAGATTGCGACTGGAGCCCGTGCCTCGATGGCTCTGCTCAGTGGAGCTGTGGTGGGCAGGTGAGACACACCTGCCTCCTGAGGACGACAGTAGTCTGTTGAAACCGCTAGAGGATTGTGTGTGAGGAGATGAATGAATGTGACACTTGCAGTGGGACTAGCAGGGTTTTTTAAACAGATGGAGCATTTTGTTACTCACAGTTGACAAAGGTTTAACCACTTAGGAATGTAATGTTGTGTAAATATGTACATGGTTTTTTAATTGAATTGTATGAATGAGTAGTATGCTTGTGTGGTTTTTATGGAATTGACGAGCTTATAGTTACATCTCATATGGCTAAAAAAAATACGATGTTTCATCCCCTGAAGAAGGAATTGTATGCAAGATGTCTGTAAACCTTTGAAGGCCAACAACATTACGATAATTGACGTACTGCAAGTGTGTTGTGGATGGAAATTACCATGATCTTTAGGGTAAGTGATTGGTGCTTTTTAATGGTATATCTTTCAAACTAGATTATACAATGTAAGAATCAGTTAGTACATTTATTAATCGCACTATCTCGCTGGTTACAGAACATTCGTTCAAACTTTAGTAGGAAGCAAGCCTACACGGTCTGCTGACCAAATGCAATCAGTCAGTAGAGTGCAGGTATAATCGGTGATAAGTAGTAACCGATGGGTTACAGTAGAAATCGAGACTGCTCGATAGATAACTAATTTTTTTTTGCATTTACAAGCGACACTTTTATATTATTTTATCTTTTAGTGTTTTTTTCTAATGGTTTAAATTTTAAATGTGTCTGTCTTGTGCCAACCCTCAGTTGAGTGTGTTATTTTGAGTATCGCAGTAATTTGATTTTTTTTATTGGTCAAATTTTTGTTAATAGACTCCTGCCTAACACACAGGGTTTCGGCGTTGAGCGAACCCTTTAATTAGTAATTCTGCTTGATAAGTTTTAATACTAACCTCACCTCCGGGGTCTTGTCCAATTTCAGTTTTGCTACCAATCTAAAGTTTTAAAGTAATAATTTGTGTTTCTTTTTTTTGTGTGGGTGGACAGCTGCCCCCATAGTATAACAATATTGTAGCTGAAAGGTAATTGTAAAGTAAATTATTCAGCTCCCAAATGAGGTAATTTTAAACATAACTCAATAAAGCATAAGCTCCTGTTACATGAAAAACCAAAAACAAACAAAGCTTACTCTTCCTGAAAGCAGACACCCCCCCCGAAAAAGTATCAGGTTAACCAAATTAATAGGAACATTTTAAACACAGTATCTTAAATATTCGTCATAAGAGTGGGAATTTACACTAGGTCATGACCCCGTTCAGGCACCCAGCAAGCCTGTGCATCGCACAGATACCAGGGCCGAACAGAAAAGGTCATGACTTAGTGTAAATTCCCGATCTAACAGGAAAAATCATTGTTATATATATAGGCAGTCATTAATATGCTTCCATGCATTCTGTTATTCGGCACTTTGCATCGTTTGAAGCTTTGTCTGGTGCGGAAGGTGTATTTGGTGTCCGTTGGTATTTCTATTTTTATTTCTCCGGTTCAAATTTTTGCTTTGTTTTGCCATATATCATCATCATCATCATCATTGTCAACCATTATCAATCCACTGCTGGACGAAGGTCTCCCCAAGTTTCCTCCACAACGGTCTGTCTTGTGCCAGTCTCCTCCATGTCACCCCTGCATACTTTCGAATTTCATCCACCCATCTCCCATGTGGTCTTCTTCTGGGTCTTTTCCTGTCCCTTGGAATCCAATCTAAAATTTCGGCTGTCCATCGATGATCTGTCCTTCTGGCAGTATGTCCAGCCCATTGCCATTTCAGGGATTTAACTCTGATCATGATGTCTTCCACTCTTGTCATTTTTCGGATCCACGAGTTCCTCTTCTTATCTCTCCTGGTTACACCAAGCATGCACCTCTCCATGATGCTTTGAGTTGTCTGCAGCCTTTGTATGTCTCTTTTAGTTAAGGTCCACGTCTCTGCACCATACGTAAGCACTGGAAGGATGCATTGATCAAACACTTTTCTTTTAAGACATAATGGCATATTGCTCTTGAAAATTATGCTGTTTCTTCCAAAAGCTCTCCAGGCAAGTTTTGTACGCCGATTAATTTCTTCATCAATGTGACCCTCACTTGATATCTGCTGTCCAAGATAAACGTACGTGTCTGTTATCTCCAGCTTTTTTCCATCAATCGATAAATCTTCATTTCTTGTAAAAGCATTGAACATCACTTTTGTCTTCTGAAAGTTCATTTTTAATCCCACTTCTTTACTCTTGTCAGCAAGTTCCTGGATCATACTCTGCAGCTCTGATGGGCTAGTTGCAAAAATGACTACGTCATCAGCAAAACGAAGGTGGGTTAGATAATCTCCATTAATCTTTATCCCCTTGTTTTCCCAGCTCAGTGACTGAAAAACACCCTCCAATGTGGCATTAAAGAGCTTCGGAGATATGGTGTCACCTTGTCTCACTCCCTTTCCAATTTTTATGTGTGTTGTATTTTCAAACAGCCGAATCTTTGCACTTGCATTTTCATAGATGTTATTAATAATATTAATGTATGCATCTTCAATACCGCAGGTTTTCAGAGTCATTGTAACTGCTGATGGTTTCACCGAATCAAAGGCTTTTTCATAATCGATAAAAGCCATGCACAATGGAAGTTCATATTCCCTCGCTCTTTCAATTAGTTCTCTCAGCACATGGATATGATCTATTGTGCTGTAGCCACTCCTGAATCCAGCTTGTTCTCTCCGTTGAGCCATGTCCAGTGTTACCTTCAAGCGGTGTGAAAGAACTTTAGTGAAGATTTTATAAACTACTGATAGGAGGCTGATAGGTCTGTAGTTTCCGAGATCCTCAATGTCACCTTTCTTATGTAGCAGGATCATTGTAGCGGTGTTCGAATCCTCAGGAATCTTTCCTTCATTAAGGCATCGAGTGAAAATTTGGGCGAGTACTGTTTCGATTTCTCCACTTGCTTCTTGTATGATGTCTACAGTAATTCCATCTTCTCCTGGAGCTTTTTCCCGCTTCATGTTCTTGATTGCATGTGTAACTTCTGCTGGAAGGACTGGAGGAACTCTGGTACTGGTATCTTTCATGATGTCTAGAGTGCATGTATCATCCCTTTCATATAATTTGGAGTAGAAATCTTTCACTCTTGTCAAAATTTCGCCTCTATTTCTTGTTACAGAACCATCTTCTTTTCTCAGTGCCATAATCTGTTTTCTTCCCTTACTGACATGTCCCTTTGCTATCTTTAGGCTTTGGTTGTTTTCAATTGCTTTCCTCACTAGTTCACAGTTGAATTTTCTTACGTCTTCAGTGATACTTTTTCGTACTGTCTTGCATAGCTCTATATATTCCACTTTGGAAGTCACATCTTCTTTAGTTGTCCTCATCTCTCTTCTTTTTTTCATCAAACTTTTCGTTTTTCCTGATAATTTATTTACATGCAACTTGTTCTTAGACCCAGCTAATTTTGTTGCTGTTTCCATAAGAGCTTTGGTTACTTTTCTGTTAACTTCAGAGATGTCCACTTCTTCCGATGTTAGGCCTTCTAAAGCAGAGAACCTGTTCTTCAGTTCCAACTTGAAGGTATTATGGTGTTTTTTAAGGTTGGTTATGTCAATAGATTTTGTTTGTCTTATGAGCTTGCCACGTTCAAGTTTAATGTTGAGGTGCATCTTACATCTCACCAATCTATGGTCACTACCTGTGTTGAACTTGTTTAGCACACTGCAGTCTTCTATGACGAATTTTTTGTTACACATAATAAAATCAATTTCACTTGTCATCCCATTTGGATGTCTCCATGTCCATTTCCTGTGTGGCTTTTTCTTGAAGAAGGAGTTCAAGATGAAAAACCCTTCTGCCTCTGCAAACTCAACGAGAGTGTTTCCACGCTGGTTTCTGTTGCCGTGACCGAATTTACCTACTGAAGTTTCATTCTGTTGCCGTTGCCCTATTTTTGCATTGAAATCTCCCATAATTATTTTCAAGTGCTGCTTACCTTTATTATTTAGATGACAAATTTCCTCATAAAATTTTTCAATTTCTTCTTCAGGATGACTTGTGGTGGGTGCATAAGTTTGAATAATCTGAGCCTGGTATCTTTTCGAGAGTTGGATAACAAGCCGTGCAGCTCTGTCAGAGGAACTTTCAACTTCTACAACTTTATCCTTCAGTTTCTTGTTTATTACAAATCCAACACCACTAGTTCTGCCAGTATCTGTCCCACGATAGTAGAAGAGATGTCCACTTTTCAGTTCGATGAGATCTTCTCCTTTTCTCCTTACCTCACTTAGCCCCACGATGTCCCACTTGATCCTTTGTAGTTCCTCTTCCAATTCAAGAAGCCTTGAATCAGAAGATAGGGAGCGTCCATTGTACGTTGCCAAGGTCAGCATCAGATGGCAGCCTAGTCCGGTCCTCCGGGGATTCTTAGCACCCTCTGCCTTCATGTCGCACTGGCCGCTGCCTTGGCCAGGTACATTCCAGCTGCCCGGAGACTGAGGGCCAAGATTTAAGTTGTGGAGTCATATATATATATATTGTTTTAGAAATTTGAATACTATGCTTGCACAGGATGCAGCGTAACATCACAGCCTCTCCTTGACAAATGTCAAACTCGCCTTCTCGTGGTGCATCCTGTTCCCACTAAAGGGGCTCTGACGACCGCCAATAGCGGTATAACTATACCATCGAGATTAGAGGAAATGCTATCCCACACTCACCAACCCGCTTGGCCAGCGTGGTGAGTTATGGCCAAACCCCTCCAAAATGACTCCACAACTTAAATCTTGGCCCTCAGTCTCCGGCAGCTGGAATGTACCTGGCCAAGGCAAGCGACCAGTGCGACATGAAGGCAGAGGGTGCTAAGAATCCCGGAGGACCGTACTAGGCTGCCATCTGATGCTGACCTTGGCTACGTATAATGGACGCTCCCTATCTTCTGATTCAAGGCTTCTTGAATTGGAAGAGGAACTACAAAGGATCAAGTGGGACATCGTCAGGCTAAGTGAGGTAAGGAGAAAAGGAGAAGATCTCATTGAACTGAAAAGTGGACATCTCTTCTACTATCGTGAGACAGATACTGGCAGAACTAGTGGTGTTGGATTTATAACAAACAAGAAACTGAAGGATAAAGTTGTAGAAGTTGAAAGTTCCTCTGACAGAGCTGCACGACTTGTTATCGAACTCTCGAAGATGCACCCACCACAAGTCATCCTGAAGAAGAAATTGAAGAATTTTATGAGGAAATTCGTGTCATCTAAATAATAAAGGTAAGCAGCACTTGAAAATGATTATGGGAGATTTCAATGCAAAAATAGGGCAACGGCAACAGAATGAAACTTCAGTAGGTAAATTCGGTCACGGCAACAGAAACCAGCGTGGAAATACTCTTGTTGAGTTTGCAGAAGCAGAAGGGGTTTTCATCTTGAACTCCTTTTTCAAGAAAAAGCCACACAAGAAATGGACATGGAGACATCCAAATGGGATGACAAGTGAAATTGATTTTATTATGTGTAACAAAAAATTCGTCATAGAAGACTGCAGTGTGCTAAACAAGTTCAACACAGGTAGTGACCATAGATTGGTGAGATGTAAGATGCACCTCAACACTAAACTCGAATGTGGCAAGCTCATAAGACAAACAAAAGGTGTTGACATAACCAACCTTAAAAACACTGCAATACCTTCAAGTTGGGACTGAAGAACAGATTCTCTACTTTAGAAGGCCTAACATTGGAAGAAGTGGATATTTCTAAAGTTAACAGAAAAGTAACCAAAGCTCTTATGGAAACAGCAACAAAATTAGCTGGGTCTAACAACAAGTTGCATGTGAACAAATTATCAGGAAAAACCAAAATGTTGATGCAAAAAAAAAAAAAAGAGAGATGAGGACAGCTAAAGAAGATGTGACTTCCAAAGTGGAATATATAGAGCTATGCAAGACAGTACGAAAAAGTATCACTGAAGACATAAGGAAATTCAACTGTGAACTAGTGAGGAAAGCAATTGAAAACAAACAAAGCCTAAAGATAGGTAAGGGACATCTCAGTAAGGGAAGAAAACAGATTATGGCACTGAGAAAAGATGGTTCTGTAACAAGAAATAGAGGCGAAATTTTGACAAGAGTGAAAGATTTCTACTCCAAATTATATGAAAGGGATGATACATGTACTCCAGACATCATGAAAGGTACCAGTACCAGAGTTCTTCCAGTCCTCCCAGCAGAAGTTGCACATGCAATCAAGAACATGAAGTGGGGAAAAGCTCCAGGATAAGATGGAATTACTGTAGACATCATACAAGAAGCAAGTGGAGAAATCGAAACAGTACTCGCCCAAATTTTCACTCAATGCCTTAATGAAGGGAAGATTCCTGAGGATCGGAACAATGCTACAATGATCCTGCTACATAAAAAAGGTGACATTCAGGATCTCAGGAACTACAGACCTATTAGCCTCCTATCAGTGGTTTATAAAATTTTCACTCAAGTTCTTTCACACCGCTTGAAGGTAACACTGGACATGGCTCAACCGAGAGAACAAGCTGGATTCAGGAGTGGCTACAGCACAATAGATCATATCCATGTACTGTGAGAACTAATTGAAAGAGCGAGGGAATATGAACTTCCATTGTGCATGGCTTTTATCGATTATGAAAAAGCCTTTGATTCGGTGAAACCATCAGCAGTTACAGTGGCTCTGAAATCCTGCGGTATTGAAGATGCATACATTAATATTATTAATAACATCTATGAAAATGCAAATGCAAAGATTCGGCTGTTTGAAAATACCACACACGTAAAAATTGGAAAGGGAGTGAGACAAGGTGACACTATATCTCTGAAGCTCTTTAATGCTCCATTGGAGGGTGTCTTTCAGTCGCTGAGCTGGGGAAACAAGGGGATAAAGATTAATGGAGATTATCTAACCCACCTTCGTTTTGCTGATGACGTAGTCATTTTTGCAACTACCCCATCAGAGCTGCAGAGTATGATCCAGGAAAGAAGTGGGATTAAAAATGAACTTTCAGAAGACAAAAGTGATGTTCAATGCTTTTACAAGAAATGAAGATTTATCGATTGATGGAGAAAAGCTGGAGATAACAGACACGTACGTTTATCTTGGACAGCAGATATCAAGTGAGGGTCACATTGATGAAGAAACTAATCGGCGTACAAAACTTGCCTGGAGAGCTTTTGGAAGAAACAGCATAATTTTCAAGAGCAATATGCCCTTATGTCCTAAAAGAAAAGTGTTAGATCAATGCATCCTTCCAGTGCTTACGTATGGTGCAGAGACGTGGACCTTAACTAAAAGAGACATTAAAAGGCTGCAGACAACTCAAAGTAGCATGGAGAGGTGCATGCTTGGTGACAATAGAATTGGTGACAGAAAAATGACAGGAGTGGAAGACATCAGGATCAGAGTTAAATCCCTGAAATGGCAATGGGCTGGACATACTGCCAGAAGGACAGACCATCGGTGGACAGCTGAAATTTTAGATTGGATTCCAAGGGACAGGAAAAGACCCAGAAGAAGACCACATGGGAGATGGGTGGATGAAATTCGAAAGTATGCAGGAGTGACATGGAGGAGACTCGCACAAGACAGACCGTTGTGGAGGAAACTTGGGGAGACCTTCGTTCAGCAGTGGATTGATAATGGTTGGCAATGATGATGATAGGCAGTCATTAATATGCTTCCCTGCATTCTATTATTTGGCACTTCGCATCGTTTGAAGCTTGACTGGTTTGGAAAGTGTATTTGGTGTCCGTTGGTCTTTCTATTTTTATTTCTCCTGTTCAAATTTTTGCTTTGTTTTGCCATATATATATATATACCGTATATAAGTCGAGAAATTTGGGACAAAATGAGACCTTCAAAGTAATGGGGTCGACTTATACGCGGGGTCCAAAAAAATCGTAAGTCCAAAAGTTCTTCCCATGAGGCAAAAGGCAATCCATCCCAAAAGAAATAAAAATGCCGATGCGGTATTAATTACGAAATCACAACCCTTCGAAAGAAAAAGAAAAAAAGAATGAAAGAAAAAACACTGATGTGGTAGAATTACGAAATCGCGACCCTCCGAATTTCTCCGCGCTTTGAAAAGTCTCCTCTCTCTTGGCTTTGTGTATCCACAGCACAGTCACAGCCGCGCATAGAAAGCTCCGCCCTTCCGACTACCAGTTGATTGCGCTGACCTTCGACGTAATGGAGCCATGCGACAGCCAGTGTTAGGTGTTGCTTGTTCGTAATCGCACGTGTTTTTCTTGTTCTTAATCGCACATGTTTTTCTTGTTCTTAATCGCATTTTTTTCTTGTTCTTAATCGCACGTTTCTCGCTTCTCCTATTATGGGTGACACGGATTGTGTAAAGAAACGGATATCCTATAACGCAGGATTCAAGTTGAAAGTGGTTTCTTTTGCAGAAAATACTAACAACTGTGCTGCTTCACGTCAATTTGGCATTAACGAAAAACTGATTCGAGATTGGCGTTAAAAAAAACAACAGACTTAGTGAAAATCGCAAAAGGCGCTGAGCCGTGGAATGACATCTTTCCCAGAGCTGAAAAGTGTCTTGAATGATTGGATTGTGGGCTGCAGACAATGGTTACATTGTAAAGCGAACTGGTATACGTTTGCAAGCAATGAAGCTCGCAAAAGATGAAAAGTTTGCAGCCGCAAATAACACTTTTCGTGCCTCACCAGGTTGGTGTACAAGGTTCATGAACCGCTATGGGTTGTGTCTACGCCAGCGCACCAAAATTGCACAAAAGTTACCTCGTGACCTCGAAGCAAAGATAATGGAATTTCAAAAGTATGTAATTCAAAAGAGAAAAGAGGCTGCTTTTGAACTTTCCCAAATAGGGAACATTGGTGAAACTGCCATGTGTTTCAACCTTCCTGGAAATAAAACGGTGAACCAAAAGGGCGAAAAAAATATCTTGATCAAAGCGACTGGCCACGAAAAATCCAGTTTCACGGTTGTTCTTTCCTGTCTTGCCGACGGCAGTAAGCTACCTCCTGTAATTATTTTCAAATGCAAAACTCTGCCGAAAAGCGTTGTCTTTCCGACTGGTGTGCTCGTTCGTTCCCATGAAAAAGTATGGATGAACGAATCCGGAACAATTGACTGGTTAAAGAATGTGTGGAACAAAAGGCCAGGTGCACTTTTGAGGAAACCTTCTCTTTTGGTGTGGGATATGTTTGTTGCACACCATTGTGCAGAAGTGAAAAAAACTGCAGAAAATTCAAAAACAACTCTTGCTGTCCTCCCAGGTGTGTTGACATCTGTTCTTCAACCACTAGATGTCTGTCTTAATAAGCCCTTCAAGGACAATGTGCTGAGGTATTGGGCAGATCGGATAAGTTCCGATTTGCCGACTGAAACCAAGGGCGGAAATCTAAAGAAGCTGGATATCGTTTTGATTGCGCGATGGGTCAAGGATGCTTGGGATGCGATACCTGCGGAAACGGTCGTGAAATCATTCAAGAAATGTTGCATTAGTAACAAACTTGATGGCACAGAGGATGATGAGATTTTTATGAGTGATGATGACAATGATTCTGATGACACAGGCATAGATGGGAATACTGATGTTTATGATGAAGCGCCGATGACGGAGAAAGACTTTTTTGAACTGTTTGGCGAGTCTGACTCGGAATCGGATTTTGAAGGGTTCCGATGAAGTTTTTGGGTATGCAAATTAAATTTAGTATTTTATATATAATTTTTTTCGTTTTCAAATGTTTTTGAATAAATTCATTGACATTTTTTTCTCATTCCGGGATCGACTTATACGCGAGTTTCCGATTTCTTACGATTTTTTCCTCTGAAAGTGGGGGTCGACTTATACGCGAGTATATACGGTAGTTTGTTTTAGATATTTGAATACTATGCATGCACAGGATGCAGCAACATTTTTTGAAAAATTCCAAATATGGTATTGTTATTGAAAAAACGGACTGTCTTCTTGCATGTGTTATTTCTTCCTTGGGGTTATGATTATAAAATTTTGAACTTTTAATTTCACTGTGTGGTTGCTTTTTTGTCAATGAGAAAGTTCTTCCTGACAAAAAAAATAAGTGTCCATATTGTTGGAATAATGTTGCTAACTGCAAAGACCTCAATATTCAAACATCTTTCTCTAATGCCTGTTTTTTCTGCTGTGCTTTGCCATGCCTGAGATGCGCAGGGAACTAGTTTATCTCAGAGTGTATGACAAAAGCAACACTGTTACATCATTGAGATGGTGTCTGTTTTCATTCTTCTTTACAGTCTGTCTGCAAAACAGTCATACGCTGTGTTCCAGTGACTAACCCACAATGCAATTATTTCGTCAAGTGAATAAACTGCATAGAAGTTTTGCAATGACCTATTTTCCTTATCAAACCACTATTCAATTATCTGAATATATTTTGATCTCATCATGTGACGCAATGGCATAAGTGGTAACAATGGCATGTTATACTGGGACTCATTATATGCAAATGTAAATTTTTGGTTGCTATTAAACAGCAACCTGACTAGCAACAGACTTCAGTGTCACCATCTTATGTACCCATATTAGCCATTCGGGCAGGGCTGGAAAATTACCAGGTGCCTAGAAATTTCATCCTGGCGCCCAACTTCTTTTTACTTCAAATTTCGTAATTTGCAGTCATTACTTTTGAGTTCATAGATGCAAAATGCAGCTTCAACAAATTGCAATTTAATAAAATCAAACTCTGAAATTTTCTTCTTTGATTGCATTTATAAATTTTGTTAGCTTTTATCCTGAACCGTGTGTTTCATCAAGCAGAGAAACGCGATGAAACCCTGAGTCACGTGACTAACCTGTCAGATCGCGGGAGCATTGAAGATCACACTGCTTCGATTAAGCTGCCAGCCTTGAGCAGAAACAACGAGACGCGGCGACGCCCGTCGCAGATTCTCGGAAAAGTTTGTAGACTGTTTTTCTATTTTCTTAACATTAATTGTTTTTAAAATTTCTTTAAATTTTAAAACAAAGGGAGGGAAATTTTCACACATTTTTAACGTTGGCTCCCGTTTAAGATGTAAAGCTCTAATAGACAACTATAATCGATAGGTCGCTCCTCCCTCATTTCATTTTAGCCTTTATTCTTCCATATTTTTCAAACAGATAACTTCCACTTGATGAGATATAATTGCTTTTCTTGAGCTTTGAATCTTGGAAGCGATATTTTTATGCACTTTAAATGCACCACACACTTTCGATGTGCGTGGTGGTTAAAAGTTCATAAAAACATTTCGGAAGCTTAATGTCGCAATTCTTCGTCCCCCCTTCCTTTTTTCTTTTTTTCTTTTTGGCATGGAGGCTTAAATTTTAATCTAACTGAAAGTTAAATTAAGGCGATTTCTTTTTTAATGAGAGCTATACCCTTATTTTTAAAGCGTTCTCTCTGTTTCCGCGGCCGTCTGCTTTCATAAGTTGACGTCACAACTTTTTTCCCCCTTTTGCTTCCAGACAGCTTCACTTCTCAGTTAGATTGATAAGGTGTTTTTTTGTTTTGTTCTTCTTCTTTATTTATTTTTTTAAACCATATTTTTGCACATTTTTATCGCCCGTCTTCCGTTTTTCATCGTCGCATTACGAGGCATTCCGGAAGTTGATCGCAGTTTTTGCGTTTTTTGGTTTAAGATAATTTCATTTCAGTCAGATTGTTGTGTTTTTTTGTTTTTTTTTACAAAAATCCATATTTGTTAAGCATTTGCAACATTCCCTTCCGTTTCTGCAGCCATGCAGATTTCGGAAGTTGATGGTCGCATTTTATTTTATTTATCTTTTTTACTTCCAGATGGCTTTATTTCAGATTTTTTTTTTCTAAAGCCACATTTTTACGTATTTTTTAACGCCCCTTGCTTAGTTTCCAAAGCTGTATTACGCGGTACTTCGGAAGCTGACGGTCACAATTTTTTTTAGCTATTATTTTCTTTCAGATAATTTCATCTCAGATTGATGAGGTTAAAAGTTTTTTTTTTCACATTCTATTTTATGTTTAGATTTTTATCAAAACTATAGAACTCTGAGATTTATAGACCGAATTTGAATTTCATTTAGCAGTAAGTAGTTTGGGTAATAGGCAGTGCTTAATACACTTATATTATTACTCTTTGTTCCGACATCACCGGCACTATGCATTACATTTGTGCATGATACTTTGAAATTTGCTTTCATTTCACTTGGCTCCTAGATCTAGAGCTTTTTTTCCAGCCCAGCATTCAGGCATACATGTACAGCATAGATTAGTGTATGATATTTGTGTGGAAGTGCAACTTCCGTATCACAGATGGATAGAGGTGCCGTGAATGTGTTTTCTCCAAGAGCTACATCACCTACTTCCACTGTCACTATTTTACTATGGATTTTTAGGAACGTAACATAAAAATTTCAGTGGTTACCTTATGAGATGGTTAATTTTCAGGGCTTCACCGTTCCTCCAGCTTCAGACTCTTGGGTCTTTGTCGTCTTAGGCTGCTTATTGTAAAGAATAGAAAAAGTGTGACTTATTTAACACCACTTTGTGGTTTGTTGTACATCATGTGTTTTGTTATGCTGTTCAGAATAAGTATCTGCTTTACAGCCCTTTAAAAGGTGCTTTGGGTGGCACTACAAGCCCACAACCATCTGCAGCGAATGATGCGAACTGTTTGGGTTTTGCTGCCAGAGATACAAGCTGGGATGGTAGGCTTCTGTCTGCATAAGAAAAGCAGGGCGAATACACCACCTATGCCTGATGCAAAACACTAACCCATTTCCAAGTATTAGGAATAATCAGCTGTCAAGCATATTCTGATCTCTTGACAACCATCAGTGTGGCAATTTGAAATGGTAGGTTGAATGCCAGTGGAATGTGATAGAGCTGGTGACATTGATGGTATTAAAGCTCATTCTAAGTGTGTGCATAAAATTTTGCATTTCATATTCTCATACTGTAGTTTTATGTTAAAATATAAAAATTAGTTTTCTCTGAAAATTTGCATTATAAATGCTGGTAGTGAAGTGAACTATGCAAAGTCACACAGTATTTGCATATTGCTTATGACAATTATGATCACTTAAATTATGTAGACAGCTGATAGTTTTCAGTCTGTAAATTCAGTATACATATTATTTTTACCTGATCTGATCCAGGGTTCGAAATTAATGGGGGCCCACGATCGAAATGCGACTGCATTTTTGCATTTGGCGACCAGTGATTTGACATCAGGGGCCAAATTGCGACTACATGTATTTTCTACTGCATTTTATTATGATTCTTTTTAATGTGAATGACTACTTTTGTTCGCAATTTTTAGTGGTTTGCAAGAATTGTTCACCCTCCCCGGCTCAGTTTCTTAAAATTCATCTTCAATAATCACTTAGCACGTAAAACTGTGTACCAATCGTGCATGCTCGCACTATCGTCACACAAGCAAGTTAAAGAAGCGACCTTGAATAATAAGCAGGATCCTCCCACAGTGATTTTGCGAGCACCTCTCCGCCCCTCTCAACCTGTAGCAGAGCGGAGCCACAGCTTGCCTGAAATTCCGTATTTGCAACAGAAGAATTATATGATTATTTGTTCATTGCTGTACACATCGGTTGTCCTTTGAATCAATTCATGGTAAATCTGGCGTCAATACAACTTCTTGGTTTATGGCGCATCATTTTTTAGCATGTTGCACTAACCAGAGTTCGCCAAAATGCGTAATTACGCTTCTAGTACGTATCGAAATCTTACCAACGCGTAAAAATATGCATCAGGAATTTTTCTCTACACGTAAAAATATGCATCGAGAAACGCGAAAAATACACTCCGAAGAGTTTTATCAATGTGTAAAGATACGCATCAGGACGGTATTTCGTCTTTCAAAAATGGAAGTAAACAAAATAAAGTTTTTTTCTGTAATCGTAATTTTGTTTTCCCACGATGTTGCCTCTGCCCAGCATTGTTGTTAATATCATTTTATTCCATAAATATTTAAATTTCAGTTTGAAACTGGAGGAAAAATTTCCGAAAACGGAAATTCGACGGCGCAAGAATTCCCCTGTAATCTTCAGACATGAGAGTACCACAGCTTCTAGAATTTCTCCTTTTCCGTCTTAATTTGCGTTATTCTTAAGATCGATGCATAACTGAACAGAAATTTTGGGGCAATTGTTACACCTGAAACTTTCTTTCGAAAACGGAAATTTTGTCTTTCAAAACTTTCGAAAACGGAAATTAGACGCAATGAAGATTTTTCCTGTAATCGTAATTTTATTTTTAACGCGATGTTTCCTCTGCCTAGAATTATTGTTAAATATCATTTTATTTCATAAATATTTGTATTTCACGTTGAAAATGGAGGGAGAAATGTTCGAAAACAGAAATCAGACGTAGCAAAGATTTCCCCCTTAACTGTAATTTCTTTTCCCAACGATGTTCCGAACATGTGTCCTGTGTTCTTAAATATCCCCCCCCCAAAAAAAAAGTTTGCATTTCATCTTGATAAGGGGCGGGGGTCCAAAAATGAAAGTGACGAAGCTGAAAAGTTTGTAAGAATTGATGCATGGTGTTCAAAAGTATTAATATCCTCAAAGTTACACTTTATCTTATCAAAAATAGTGAAAGCTATCATGCATTCATGATAGCTTTCACTATTTTTGATAAGATCATGGTCCTCACAGACTGAAAGTTTTTCCAGCATGATGGGTAAAATTGTCATCCAAGGGCATAAAAGAAAGAAAAAAAAAGTGACAATAAAGAAATGGGAAGGGCAACAAAGATATCAACAAAATGAAAATTTAAGCACTGGATGCTGCTTAGCTGCAGAGTCAACAAAAGACAAATGTGGCTGTGTTACTTGCTGAGAAGTTTATGCTGGGCGAAATTGCCGTCCAGAATTTTAGTTACTCTTCAATTGTGTATGTAAGAAAAATTAATTTTTGGCTCCTAAAAAAAATTGTGAATGGTTCATAAATATTTAGCTGCATGGGCCATTTAGCACATGGCAAATTTTTTAGTTTCGTACCCTGATCTGATCTATGTGAATTAGTCTTAATTTACCTTGCTTCAGTAGCATGAATATCTATGTGAATTAGTCTTAATTTACCTTGCTTCAGTAGCATGAATTCAAGCTGGATAAATTAAATGTGCATATATCCATCTTATTCAGTTTGTTTCCAAATGAATTCATGCTAATTAGTCGGATATGATAAATGAAGTAGCCACCCTGGTGGTGCAGTAAGTGGTTTAAGTGCTGGCTTACGATCATTTGCCCTAGATGGGCCCAGGTTCGATTTCTGGATGAGGCATGGTTAGTGTGATTATCTTATGGCACTGGCTCTCTTGTTCTTTCCCTTCCCTGGAGCCAGTGGCTCTAAATTAGGAATGGGTGACTGCTTATAGCCCATAGGGTTGCTCACAGTGGTCGTTAAATTTCCAAATTAAAAAAAAAAAATCGGTTACTAATCAAAAACTACTATTATGGGAATTTTTACTAGGATTTTTTTTTATATTAATTGCAAATTTTCGGAGAAAACTCTTCTCCTGGCTGTCTTTTTGTTGTCACTTATTCCGGTCACTATCGTGGTTACGGTTATCAAGTGAATAAACTGCAAGACCGTAACAGCGAAAGTGATGGGAATAAGTGACAACAAAAAGACAGCCTGAAGAAGAAGAGTTTTCTCTGAAAATTTGCAATTAATATAAAAAAAATTCCTAGTGAAAATTCCCATAATAGTAGTTTTTGATTAGTAATTGAATTAAGAAACCAGGAAGCCAATTCTCAACATGAGCTTTATTCAAAGTAAAAAAATCAGTTTATGCAAACAAATCAGATAATTTAAAACCATAACCACAAACTGATGAAATCAAAATCATTTAGTGATGGAAAATTTTCTTGGTTGCACCAAATGGTAGTGAACCTTGGGTCTTGAAAGTATTCAAAAATACTGAATGCAAAAGACATCAAATATTTCATTATTTGCAATGTATGCAGTGATTGCTTGTGTAGCTGGGCCATCCTCAAACTCAACTAGTGAACATCTCACTAGTAATGTTCTTAAAGAAAATTGCCAATTGTATTGATTATCTTCATTGGTTATGGTAGATCTTTCTCATGGGGGAAAAAAGTGAATATCGTGGTGAAATTTAAAAATTATATATTAATGAGTAAAACAATTTCTCATAAATGATGTTTTCACTTATGTAATAAACATTTGCAATGTGCAAATTACTTCATAATACATACCAGTGAGTTTTTATTGGTAATCCATCTTAAAATTCTATTGTTACCAATATTGCTGTGTTAAACAATAATTACCAAAAAAATTGTCATAAGAAGGACTGGACAAATATGTTGCAGATCTAGGAGCCAGGTGAAACAAAGTTGAATTTCAAAAACTAGAACAAAAAGTAATATAGTGTATCTGCTGAACATTTTTAAACCCGAACCACTTATTTCTTAGTAAAATTCCAATTTGGTCTGTCCTTTTCTCCCTTCCAGTGACTGCTCTCAAAATATAAATAAAAATTTTAGATTTTGATTTTATCAAAGTACGAATCTTTTGAAGTGAAATTATGCACTTACATATTAAGTCAAAGTACCATATTTTCCTTCATGTAATCTGCAGGCCATGAAATTTAGAATTTTTCTCCTTTGTATAAGCTCAGTGGCATATAATCCACATCCCATGAAATTCAGGAAAAAAAAAATCCCTACACATTATCTGTGGCGATGCATTAACAGATTGTGAAATTCAGAAAGAAAAAAAAATGATATAATTTGCTCCTGTAATATTGATCCTGAGCCGTAATTTCTAATAAAGTCGCAATTCACAGAATGACCCCAAAGTCCACAGAAGCAAGAAATTTCTTCATTTAAAAATGTAACTGTCATTTTTGAAGTACTTTTGCAGGGTCAATCCAGGCAGCATTTGATACTGTTGGGTGGTATCTTCATGAAAATATTTTTTGCTCAAACAGTATCTGCACAAAAATATTTTGAACTAAGATTGTATCGTTGCTTTCAGTTAAAATTTATCTTAAAAATATTTTAGTGTTAGAGGCATCTTGAATTGTTCTGTTTAACTGATGCACTTTGTTTTTCATCCTTATGAGCAGTTTTCAGTAAAATGGTCTCTGACGTATGCCTGTCAATCACTGCCTCATCGCTACCGGTAACTGAGGCTATAATTGCTGAATGGAACCCCAAAGCATTATGGAATCATTTTCTCCCCTCTGGCAGCCTCCCTTCAAGCATTTTTCATGCATAACTCAGAAGTAGGCCGCCCCGGTTGCTCACGGTGGTCGTTAAACCTCCAATAAAAAAAAAAAAAAACAACTCAGAAGTAGGGATTTGCGTCGATTTTGGACATCAGTGAATACTCATTCCCGAAACATCCATGCATCGGTAGTATCAGTGGAAATTTTTGATGTATCAGTGAACCTTTCACTAGAAAGCCAAAGAACTTAACATCTTTTCATTTGCAACAGTAATGGGCACACTGATGGATAAAAATCTCTGTTCAGTATATCGGTTGTTACTCATCAATTCAACATCAAGTAGCCAATATTTGTTAAAATGCTTGATGTATCGGTGGAAATTTCGATGTTTCTCCAACGTAAGGGCAAACTCTCTATTTTTGGTGGTGAAACATCAAACAAAACAGCTAAGAAATCGCTAATTCATGACATAGGAATATTATATTCCCTTCTTTAAAAAAATATGACAAAAAGAAATTCATTTACTTCGCATAGAAATTAGTTTTTTGCAGTTTCAAACATCGATTATCACTTCTGCTGACTGTATGCTTTTATGGAGTATCCCATGACATATTGTCGACTTTTTTTTTTTTTTTTTTTGATATTTTAGTTAGTCATTCTTTTTTTCTGGAACTTAAAAATTTTGACCTTTGATGACTTTAATACAACTTGAAGTGCTGTTATTATTGCCCTCCCGAGATCTCAGCTGCAGTGTAATCACAGACACAGAGTTGTGTTAAAATAAAAAACTGCATCTGCATACACAGTAGTCAGAACAGAAAACCTATTGCAAACTGGCGAAGCGTGAACCATGATTAGCAATAATAAATAAAAAATAACTGAAAATATAATAAAGCAGTAATTATTGTCAGAATAATGATTATAGAGGATTGAAATTGCTCTAAACTCAAAAACAAGCAAAATTCACAAACATTGGGAAAATTTCTCAAAAAAAAAAAAAAAAAAAAGGCAGAAATTTAAAAAAATTGGGTACATCTTTTGAAATCTGGACGACCCGTTTTGTGTTACTTTCAAGTGAATAAAGGGCAAAAATTCATAGTTCTTTCAGCATTGCCATAGTTCAATAGGTAGACTTAAAACTATGTAGAAACTACAGATAACCCCCTAGTAATTGGCATTTCTGAAAATGTTTTGACTGAAGAGTGAACAAAATAGTGCCATGGGCTTTGTAGTATTCTGTGGAGCACAAATATACCACCTTGATTGCTTCATATTTTCTGTCACAATGCTTACTTGTAAGTAAAAAAAAAAAAAAAAAATGTTTGTGGCCCTTTATACACTGCCGGACAATTGCTAAGGACGGATGACAATAGCAACGATAGCAACCATAATATGGAAGGCAGGAAAATGTGGAAATTAGCATAGGTGCGGGATACAGTAACACGTGTTGTGCGTATGCAAATTTTGGATTGACGAAATTGTTCGTGACGTCATAGCGCTGATAAGAGATATAAAGGATTTGACGCGTATTGACCGTTGTTGTTCAAACGCAAAGTTGAAAGGGAAAGAATCAATTGACGAACTTGCAATTTTCAGTATGTATTCCCGACATCACCAAAATGATTTTACGCGTGGCCGTATTATTGGCAATATTGAAGAAGGGCGAAAAATAACAGATGTTGCCAGGGAGTTCGACGACAGCTACAGTGTTGTTTCAAGGCTTTGGAAATCATTTCAAACAAATGGAGAGTGTAGCAAACGTCACGGGGGAGGTCGTGTTCGCAGTACGACACCTGCAGAAGATCGGTACTTAGTGCTATCAACAAAAAGACACCGGCGCAGCACAGCTAGTGAGGTAGCAAATCAGTTTATGGCTGCTACTGGCTAGCGGATCTCCCGAAAAACTGTCGCCAGACGTTTGCATGAAGGAGGACTATACGCCCGCCGTTCTGTTGTGTGCATCCCATTGTCCAGACGTCACCGTACCGCCCGTTTGCAATGGTGCCATCAACATCGCAATTGGACTGATAACGACTGGTCTGCTGTCCTCTTCTCAGATGAGAGTAGGTACAGTCTATCGTCTGATTGTCGACGACAACTGATCTGGCGTGATAGTGGTACTGCATATTGTCCAGCAAACATAAAGGAAAGGGACCGATATCCGACATGTAGTGTCATGGTATGGGCTGGCATCATGATCAATGGCCGTACGTCCCTCTATGTGCTTCCAACTGGGACTATGACTGGCCAACGATACATTAATGATGTTCTGCTACCTCATGTTCGCATGTTCCGTGGTGCTGTCGGTGATAGATTCATTTTCATAGACGACAACGCAACATGTCATCGAACAGTCGCTGTCCAGGAGTGTCTTGAGAGCGAGGATATTCAACGCCTCGTATGGCCAGCACGTTCTCCAGATCTGAATCCCATTGAAAATGTGTGGGATGCTTTGGGGAGGAGTCTTGCTGGTGGCCAATTCCCTCCAATAAACAAGGACACCCTCATCCGTGCACTGACAGAGGAATGGGATAAATTACCCCAACAGCTGCTTGATAATGTTGTGCAAAGCATGACACGACGTGTGGAATCTTGCATCGCCCTCCATGCTGGCCATATCCCGTATTGACATCTTACGCCGGAACGCCTGCGGACGGTAATTGCATTTTTTACACCTTTACGTATTCTGCACAAAATGGCCCGTTTGTCCCTTGAACACGTTCCAAAGCCTTCTGAATTTCAGAGCACAATAAATTGTCTTTCTTGTAATGTCCTGGCATTCTGATATTATTTTATTTCACTTGGCATCCAACCACACTTACTTTCTTATGCGCTATATAGCCGTTTATGATCCGTCCTTAGCAATTGTCCAGCAGTGTATTTGCATTGTGTTACATTCTGAGTGCTGTTAACGCATTTCCAGTACTTTTCTAATACTACAACACTGGATTACAAAAAAAAAAAAAAAAAAAAAAAAAATTGAACTAAAATAAAACACTGGATTTAAAAAATCAAAGAGTTCTACAATTTTTTTTCCAACTGTTTATTAGCTGCAGATCCAAAATTTACAACTGTATGATAAATAGTCTGCAGTTTATAAGACTGAAATTATGTTTATTGCAAATTACAAAATTTGAAGTAAAAGAAATGTGTGTACCAGGTTGACCTGGCTCCCAGGATTTGTCCAGTCATGGTCATAAATATGTGATATTTTATTGTACAGTTGTAAAACCCACTTATAACAAGGAGCTCGGGATCAGAGGAAATTCTTGCTAAATCCGGGCTCTTGCTAAATCCACGTTGAGGTGAAAAATTCCACCATGTGAAAATATGCATATGTGATAATATACCTATATGTTTATATTATATATCCATAGCAATTGGACATGAAAGTTGTATTTAGTTAACTGCATTAGTACAAGTTAAAATAAAATCAGCACTTATATGAATATACAGTCAAACCCCTATTTAACGGACTGCGATTTAACGAATTCCGCGGTTTTACGTACACTTTTTATGGTCCGGATAGAACCACATTGAAATTAATGCTTAGCGTTCCCCTGTTTAACGAACACATTTCCTCAATTTAGCGAACATTTAAAATTTTGTTTAAACCACCAAACTATGTTAACCAGCATTTTCATGTTCAAACTTAGCTAGAAAAAGAGCCTCGTGTAACAGAAAACTTTTACACATACAGTTAACCAGCATTTCAAAGAACACCATCTTCAACACAGCTTGACGGAATCGTAAATCAGTTCGCCTTTCCTCCGATTATTATTAAGCGTAACTTATGCTTCATAAGCTTCTTACAGGCAAATGACTAACAAGCTCCAAAGTAGCGCAATGTCACCTTAAAGAAAGGCGGTGTGGGGAAGGAAATCTAGAGTACCATGTGGATTCTTGTTTTCAGCTACAGACAGAACAATAGCTTTCTGTGAAGACAGGGGACACACATTGTACGTACCCATTCCTGAACCTCTGGAATTCTTTCCCAAATTGCGGTTCTCTTTTCTTCTTAGTGTCAAATCTACAGGTTAAATTAAACAACACAACTCTTTTACGGATAAAGTTTTGATGAACATAGATAGCACTAGAAAAGTTAGAAGTGGAATTCACTGATCATTGTAGTTTGCATAGGTGCATTTTGTGAGAGCATTAAAAAAAAATTACTGCAGCAAAAAAAAAAAGCTAAAAATTTTCAATCGGTAAAAAAAAAAAAATGGAAATTTTGTCGCACCTTGATGCAAACTCAGGATCACAGACTGCTGTAGCAGAGAAACTCTGAATTTCTAGGTCAACATTGTGTACCATAGCCAAAAACAGCAAACAAATTGAAAGCTGTGCATCAAAGTTTGAGCAATTTTTGAGTAAGAGAAAGCATTGCCCCTGAGTGAGTTGGAAAATGCTCTTGTTTCTTGGTTCTAAAAACACTGGCTAGTGTGACTAATTTGCCTATTAATGGATCTCTTTTGAAGGAAAAAGCAGTTCATCTTGCCCAGCGACTTCAAATAAAGGAATTCACCACTTCAAATGGATGGATTGATCATTTTAAGCATAGACATAACATAGTGTATAAAACTCTATCCAGCGAAAACAAATGTGTTGATCCTGTGACAGCACAAATGTGAAAAAATGAACAGCTGCCACAAATTATAGAAGGTTGCATGCTGTGTGACACTTTTAATGCTAATGAAACTGGACTTTTATAACCTGCAGCCAGATAAAACACAGTGTTTTCAAAATGCCACCTGCTATGGAGGAAAGAAATCAAAAGACAAAATCACTGTTCTTCTAGCTGCCAATGCAGCCTGGTCAGAAAAATTGCAGCCACTAGTCATAGCCTAATCTGCTAAACCATGTTACTTCAAAAATGTGAAATCTTTGCCCACCAAATATGAAGCAAATAAAAAGTTGTGTGTTACCACAGCTTTATTCAAAAATTATGTAGAACCGTGGATACTCAGATGTAGGCAAAAAAGAGAAAAGTCCTCTTATTCATTGATCAGTGTGCTCTGCATGCTCAGGTAAACTCTGAAAAATGTTCAATCGTTTTTTCCCCAGCAAATTGTAGTAGTGAATTACAACCTCTGGATCTGGGTGTCATTAGGTCTGTCTGCTCATTATCGAAAGCTTCCCACACGAAAAGTACTTTGTGTTATCCGTGCAAACGATGATGCATCTAAAGTTAAACATTATCTGTGCAATGCATTTTGTTCGACAGTCATGGAATGCAGTTATGACACAGATACCATTAAAAACTGCTTTAACAATGCAGGCTTCTCAGGTTGTGAACAAGAAGAAAGTGGGTCCAATACTGAAAATCCTGCTGATAATTTTGTGGATGACCATCTTGCGGAATGGAATGAAATTTCCCCATCAGGTACTGTGTTTTCCGATTATGTTGATTGTAACGCAAATGTGCGTACCTGGGAAATGCAATCCCTTGATGATGTTTTGGATGAACAGATTGGAATAAATGTGTCAGATTCTGATGAAGAAGATAAAGCAAAACTGAAAGTTAGCTGCTTTAGTGATGCTGCTAACTTTAGTGAAATGCTGCTGCTTTAGTGAATGTGCTAAAAACTACATGATGTTTTTCGATATTAATGATGACGTTTTTCATGCACTTCATAAAACTTAAGCTGCAATTCATAAAGCTTAAACATTCAGAAAAAAATAAGCAATTTTCTCTAAAGCATTTCGTTTCTACAGCGTAAAAAGGTAATCAACACATATTCTGTTTTTACAAGTTAACTAATACTAATTGATGTTCTGTTTCAGGCAGTTCATAACACTGAAATCGTTATTTAAGAAGATATATGCTCGGAAAAAAATCAATTATCATATTTTTCTCGAAATTTTAAAGTATGCTTTAATTTTGATGCTACATATTGAAGTCTAATATCTACAAATTATGTACTTAATATGCAAAGTAAATGTGTACATATTATATCAGTTTTGATAATAAATTTTGTAATTAAAAGTACTATACATAGTTTCTCTTTCACTGAAAGAGAACTTAGCTTACTCATTCTGTTATGAGCACTAGCTTAATTTGAATGTTTCATTTGAAAGGCTTCCTCGATTTAGCGAATTCTGTGATTTTACATACAAGACTGTTGGTCCCTTGAAATTTGTTAAATTGAAGTTTGACTGTATATAGCAGTAGTGAATCTTGAAGCAGGCATCATGCGTAGAAACTGTTTTAGAAAAATATTCTCCCTTGGAATGGGTGGTGGAGTGGGGTATCTTGCACAACTCACTTGTCAAGCATTTGATGTACTTCTTCTCTTAATTTTTTTCTATCGACATTCTTCTACTAGCCCACCAAGATTTCCCTATGTTGTTGGAATTTTGTCCTGTATGCCACCATTTCTATCCCTCCATTCCAGGACAGTGTGCAGATTTTCTTTGCCTCGTTAAATATGGTATTTCATTAAATTTTGTTACTTTGCTTGTTAAAAGTTCATTCTGGACTTTCATAAAATTCTGTTCATTAAAAACAGTCAAATTACCTTTGAATTAATATTATACTAAACAAAAGTCCCTTGTTTGCTCGTTAAATTTGAGATCTGGCTTAAATATGGGCTTGTTATAAGCGGGTTCTACTGTATGTGCTGGCGAAGCAGTAATGGTCATTGTTTCAGAATTTAGTTTCTTTAGTGTGCTTTTTAAATGTCATTTATATATATCTGCTGTTGATCAAAGGAAACATTTACCTAATGCAATAATTACACATAACACAGGGCTAGACAAGTTTTTTCCAGACCTAGGAGCCAGCTACCAAAATTCAAGAGCCTAGTGAAATGAATTTAAATTTCAAAGAATAATGCTTAAACATGATTTGTAGTGATGCTGGACTGAAAAGTAATATAGTATACTTGCTGCCAATTTTGTTTTACCCAAGCCACTTATTGCTAAATAAAATTCCAATTTGGTTCATAATTTTCTTTACCCATTTTTCTAGTCTGTACTCTCATAATATAAACATTTTAGGATTTGATTTTCATGAAATACAATTTGTTGAAGTTAAATTTTACACTTATATATGATATAATCTGTATACCATGAAATTCAGAATACCCCCCCCTCCTAGACTGGGAAATTGAGAAAGAAACAAAGTTGTTTTGTTCATAAAATCTGCAGACCACAAAATTCAGAAAAAACAACAACGTATTGTCTGTCATGTTCCCAAACAGTAATTTTGGAGAGAAAAGTCATAATTCACAAAGGGACTCTGAAGTCCAAAGAAGAGAGAAACTATTTTTTTTTTATTTAAAAAGAAAAATTAAATGCATTTGTGTTACTTGCACCATTACTGTAGTTTATTAGGTAGACCTAGAAATCAGTAGAAACTACACTGTAATATTTGGCATTTCTGAAAATGTTTCACTTAGAGAGCAAATAAAAGACCTAGGTAATTCAGTTAGCACTGCAAAATTAACATACGATTTGCCAAGTGATAACAAAAGATGGCAAACATTATGTACTGTAAAATATTAACATACGATTTGCCAAGTGATAACAAAAGATGGCAAACATTATGTACTGTAAAATAACTCAACAGGCTTCCTACAGCATGTAGTCCTCCATGAGTGCAAATAGTACCTCATTTGTTGCATCACATTTTCTGTCAGAATGCTAAGTTAAAAAAAAAAAAAATATTTCCATCTCTTTGTGGTTCTCTGTTTTGTGTTAGGTTTTTTCTGTGGCTAACACGTTTTCGGTACTTTTCCAATAATCCACCTCTCCTGACAATTACCATGACTATTATTTAACACAGTGCTGCACATTTTTTTTTAAACAGTGTATTATGTACAGAACTTATTACTATTTAATGGATAACCCATGGCATATACAAGGAAATTATATTTACTGCAAATTATGAAATTTGAAGTTTAAAAGGGGGGGGGGCAGTATGGCCTGAAAAATATTGGCACTTTTGTCCAGCCCTGATGCAACAAATGAATGGACATGAATGAATTTAGGTACATGCTAATTTAATTATGTTTAAATTCATTTTTGTCCATCTGAAAAACATTTATATGCATGAATTTGTAACAGTAGTGCTGTTTACAGGTGTAATAGATCTTTCTAGCATATTAGAATACATTTTGCTTTAGTGTGTGTGTACTGAATGTATTGATTTGACCTATGTATTTGCTTTTTAGATGGAGGTTGATGACTTAGTAAAAGGGGAAGGTTTGAAGCAGTATTATATTACTAAAATTGAAGAGCTACAGGTATACTTTCCTTTTCTAGACTAGTATTTGGTCTATTTTGTCTCTATATTCATACATGGTACTGCTTTTCAAGCAGAAAATTTTTTTAGTGTTCATGCAGAATGACAGGACTTGATGTGCTTTTCCAGAATAATTTTTAATGTGGAAATGTGATATGCTCTGTGTGTGTGTGTTCAAGGTGTCATTCATTTTTTCATCATCAGGAGTGAGAAATTCCTGGAAAATCCTACCATCCAGGGATTTTTTACCACTGGCCAAGAAGACATGATATAGGCACATAATTTATGTTACAACAACATTGCACAGGGACAGGATGTGACACAAATTTTAAATTTCTGCCCCTATGTAATAATCATCATCATCATCATTGTCAACCATTATCAATCCACTGCTGGACGAAGGTCTCCCCAAGTTTCCTCCACAACGGTCTGTCTTGTGCCAGTCTCCTCCATGTCACCCCTGCATACTTTCGAATTTCATCCACCCATCTCCCATGTGGTCTTCTTCTGGGTCTTTTCCTGTCCCTTGGAATCCAATCTAAAATTTCGGCTGTCCATCGATGATCTGTCCTTCTGGCAGTATGTCCAGCACATTGCCATTTCAGGGATTTGACTCTGATCATGATGTCTTCCACTCTTGTCATTTTTCGGATCCACGAGTTCCTCTTCTTATCTCTCCTGGTTACACCAAGTATGCACCTCTCCATGCTACTTTGAGTTGTCTGCAGCCTTTGTATGTCTCTTTTAGTTAAGGTCCACGTCTCTGCACCATACGTAAGCACTGGAAGGATGCATTGATCAAACACTTTTCTTTTAAGACATAATGGCATATTGCTCTTGAAAATTATGCTGTTTCTTCCAAAAGCTCTCCAGGCAAGTTTTGTACGCCGATTAATTTCTTCACCAATGTGACCCTCACTTGATATCTGCTGTCCAAGATAAACGTTACGTGTCTGTTATCTCCAGCTTTTCTCCATCAATCGATAAATCTTCATTTCTTGTAAAAGCATTGAACATCACTTTTGTCTTCTGAAAGTTCATTTTTAATCCCACTTCTTTACTCTTGTCAGCAAGTTCCTGGATCATACTCTGCAGCTCTGATGGGCTAGTTGCAAAAATGACTACGTCATCAGCAAAACGAAGGTGGGTTAGATAATCTCCATTAATCTTTATCCCCTTGTTTTCCCAGCTCAGTGACTGAAAAACACCCTCCAATGTGGCATTAAAGAGCTTCGGAGATATGGTGTCACCTTGTCTCACTCCCTTACCAATTTTTATGTGTGTTGTATTTTCAAACAGCCTAATCTTTGCACTTGCATTTTCATAGATGTTATTAATAATATTAATGTATGCATCTTCAATACCGCAGGTTTTCAGAGCCACGGTAACTGCTGATGGTTTCACTGAATCAAAGGCTTTTTCATAATCGATAAAAGCCATGCACAATGGAAGTTCATATTCCCTCGCTCTTTCAATTAGTTCTCTCAGCACATGGATATGATCTATTGTGCTGTAGCCACTCCTGAATCCAGCTTGTTCTCTCGGTTGAGCCATGTCCAGTGTTACCTTCAAGCGGTGTGAAAGAACTTTAGTGAAGATTTTATAAACCACTGATAGGAGGCTGATAGGTCTGTAGTTTCCGAGATCCTCAATGTCACCTTTCTTATGTAGTAGGATCATTGTAGCGGTGTTCCAATCCTCAGGAATCTTTCCTTCATTAAGGCATCGAGTAACAATTTGGGTGAGTACTGTTTCGATTTCTCCACTTGCTTCTTGTATGATGTCTACAGTAATTCCATCTTCTCCTGGAGCTTTTCCCCGCTTCATGTTCTTGATTGCATGTGCAACTTCTGCTGGAAGGACTGGAGGAACTCTGGTACTGGTATCTTTCATGATGTCTGGAGTGCATGTATCATCCCTTTCATATAATTTGGAGTAGAAATCTTTCACTCTTGTCTAAATTTCTCCTCTATTTCTTGTTACAGAACCATCTTCTTTTCTCAGTGCCATAATCTGTTTTCTTCCCTTACTGAGATGTCACTTTGCTATCTTTAGGCTTTGGTTGTTTTCAATTGCTTTCCTCACTAGTTCACAGTTGAATTTTCTTACGTCTTCAGTGATACTTTTTCGTACTGTCTTGCATAGCTCTATATATTCCACTTTGGAAGTCACATCTTTTTTAGTTGTCCTTATCTCTCTTCTTTTTTGCATCAACATTTTCGTTTTTCCTGATAATTTATTTACATGCAACTTGTTCTTAGACCCAGCTAATTTTGTTGCTGTTTCCATAAGAGCTTTGGTTACTTTTCTGTTAACTTCAGAGATGTCCACTTCTTCCGATATTAGGCCTTCTAAAGCAGAGAACCTGTTCTTCAGTTCCAACTTGAAGGTATTATGGTGTTTTTAAGGTTGGTTATGTCAATAGATTTTGTTTGTCTTATGAGCTTGCCACGTTCAAGTTTAGTGTTGAGGTGCATCTTACATCTCACCAATCTATGGTCACTACCTGTGTTGAACTTGTTTAGCACACTGCAGTCTTCTATGACGAATTTTTTGTTACACATAATAAAATCAATTTCACTTGTCGTCCCATTTGGATGTCTCCATGTCCATTTCCTGTGTGGCTTTTTCTTGAAGAAGGAGTTCAAGATGAAAAACCCTTCTGCCTCTGCAAACTCAACGAGAGTATTTCCACGCTGGTTTCTGTTGCCGTGACCGAATTTACCTACTGAAGTTTCATTCTGTTGCCGTTGCCCTATTTTTGCATTGAAATCTCCCATAATTATTTTCAAGTGCTGCTTACCTTTATTATTTAGATGACAAATTTCCTCATAAAATTCTTCAATTTCTTCTTCAGGATGACTTGTGGTGGGTGCATAAGTTTGAATAATCTGAGCCTGGTATCTTCTCGATAGTTGGATAACGAGTCGTGCAGCTCTGTCAGAGGAACTTTCAACTTCTACCACTTTATCCTTCAGTTTCTTGTTTATTATAAATCCAACACCACTAGTTCTGCCAGCATCTGTCCCACGATAGTAGAAGAGATGTCCACTTTTCAGTTCGATGAGATCTTCTCCTTTTCTCCTTACCTCACTTAGCCCCACGATGTCCCACTTGATCCTTTGTAGTTCCTCTTCCAATTCAAGAAGCCTTGAATCAGAAGATAGGGAGCGTCCATTGTACGTTGCCAAGGTCAGCATCAGATGGCAGCCTAGTCCGGTCCTCCGGGGATTCTTAGCACCCTCTGCCTTCATGTCGCACTGGCCGCTGCCTTGGCCAGGTACATTCCAGCTGCCGGAGACTGAGGGCCAAGATTTAAGTTGTGGAGTCATTTTGGAGGGGTTTGGCCTTAACTCACCACGCTGGCCAAGCGGGTTGGTGAGTGTGGGATAGAATTTCCTCTAATCCCGATGGTATAGTTATACCGCTATGGGCGGTCATCAGAGCCCCTTTAGTGGGAACAGGATGCACCACGAGAAGGCAGGGTTGACATTTGTCAAGGAGAGGCTGTGATGTTACGCATCACCTGACCTTACATCCCATGTAATAATACAAATACCTATATATGCTATACCAGACTAAAAAAATTCCCATGGAAACCTTTGATTCTATAAGGGAGATGCATGCCAGAAATTTGTTATTAATTTATAATGAAATATTACATACCTAATGGGTAATGATTGTTCAACTTTTGTTTCTTTTTACACATCAATTATTCTGCATCACAAAATTTTCTCTTATGTTCTTGTACATGCTTTGTTCCACCTCTAAAGTACCACTTATTTATAGAGTCTGCAGGATCAAAATTTTCTAATGATGTCTCATTAATGTGTAGGAGGTTCTGACTTTGAGTCCTTCATGCTCCTCACGGAGAAATTAATTCTGCAGTTTGAACCTCCTGGTGTTCTAATCAAAGACCTCCATGATTGTTTCTACACCATCCATGAGCATAGTTGTTTTATTTTCAACAAAACTTTTTACAAACAACAAACTGGTCTTCCCATAAGGTCACATCTCTCTCCTCTTCTTGTAGAGATTTACATGCAACAGATTAAAGAAACCATAATTCCACACCCAATTTCAATCTTCCCTGTGGTTGAGATACATTGATGACATTTTTATTAGCTGGCCCCATCCTCAGTCCGAACTAGAGAACTTAATAAGCTCAATAACATAAAAAAATTCCATCTGTAAAACTCACAAAATCTAGTGAAGAAAAAACAAAACAAAAACATTTCCTGGACGTTTCTCTTTGCAAAAACTCTGATCTCTCCATCTCACATTCTGTTTATTGTAAACCTTATGCTGCCACCAACATCATTCCCTTCCAGTCGTTTACTTTCCATCTCTACAAGTTCATAGTCAGGCCTCGCGAATGTCGGTCGCCAGTCGCCAAATGGCGACCAGATATTTCGTAGTGGCTAGTAAATTTTTTAGTATAGTAGCCAATGATGGCAAGTAGATTTTTCCCTCAAGTGAGCAACTATTTTGGCCAACTTTTCTCCCCACTAGGACTCGGCAATGTAACGATACATTGCAAAAAACCGGTGTGAACTTAACATCGATGTTGCAGTGTTTCGACTGATCTGTTTTTGTGAATTTAATGGGGAAGGTGTCTCTCGTTAGAAAGCAAATGAACATGCACCCATTTAATTTCATAGAAACGTGAGTAGAGAAGTAACTGAATTATTATTATTATTATTATTTTAATTTGGTATGGCCAGTAGATTTTGTCATTTGGCTAGTAAAATTTTTATTCCACTAGCCACATTGTCTATTAGAAATTTCAGCAGTTTTGCAAGGGCTGCTCACAGTGTTAGTCTTTCATCCTGCAGTTCATCTCATATGTAACGACCAATTTTCTCTTCAAGAAGAATTCTCAAAAATTTCTGCAATAGCATTTTTTCATGGTTTCCTTCCTCTTGCAGTCAGCAACCTCATAAAGAAATATGAGAATAATTTGGAAATCGAAAGCCTCCATCCTCAGAAGAAGAATAACATGAAATTCTCTGGATCTGTTCCATGCCATCTTTCCTCTGCTTATAAGTTAGAAAATCTGTTTAGAATTTTTGGTTACCATCTTGCCATTAAATCTCCTCCAAATGTCATGAATTTATTGCAAAGTGATGGGGACAAAGTTGAAAATCTTCTCCCAGGGGTTTACTTCATTCCTATCTCTTAATCTACAGGTGCTAGTTTTTACATGGAAGTACCGTAATTTTCGTCGTATTATCTGCACCAGCTTATAATCTGCAGACCGCGAAATTCACATTAAATTTTCTTTTACCTTCATATAACCTGCACCAGCATATGATCCGCAGACTATGACATTCAGAAAAAAAAAAAAAAAATCGCCTTATAATCTTCACATCATAGATGTTGAACCGGAAGTGGAATTTCCGACAGAAAAGTCGGTCGCATAATGACCCAGGAGTCCGAAGAATTAAGAAAAACAACAACAACGATTTTAGTAAATGAAGAAATTCATTTGTAAAGGTTACTTCTTCATATTTTTATCTCCGGACAGATAAAGTTCAGTGGCATGGTATCCATAGATCGCACCGATGCAGCTCCAGAGTATTGCATTATACCTTGCCAATGACGAAAGGCTGATACAGAACAAGCCATAGAAAATACCGTATGTATTTGCATATAAGTTGAAAGTTTTTTGGGGAAATCTTTCTTTCAGAGTTGGGGATCGGCTTATACGTGGGCCAATAAAATGTAAAGCTAGACTTCCGTGAATTCTGCCTCGGAATTTACCGACAGATTTGTTTGTTTTAGATCGCAACACAGTGGCTTTCTGCATGTTAATGCGCGGTTGTTTTCTGACCTCAAAACTATCGTGCGGTGACACGATCATATCCTCAACTGTGCCCACCACTTTAAGTTTAAATTTGGTAGTGTAACTGAAGCGTTTCCTTTTTAAAGACATAATGAATAGCAATAAAGGAAAATATCAGCTGCAAAGATGGTCAAAACCGGTGAAGGACGAACTAAACACAAGGCACAACAGTGCACATGAGATCTGAAAGGAAGAACACATATGTGTACGTTTTCATTGGCTGGTTGACAAAAACAGGGACAGCACAACAGAGTTGTCCTCTTCTCAACAAGACAAAATGACCCCTGCCGTCCCTCTCCACAACTTTCCCGATCTTTCATTACAACCCCCCCCCACTCCGCTCCGTACAAACTCCTGAAGTGAGGACATTTTTTCCAAGGGAGTTCCTTTTCCAATTATACCCATTTTCTGCACAATTACCCAGTGAATTTTTAAAAAAATTAAAGGGCCGTAAAAACTTATTTTTTTTTAATTGGCTTATTATCTGCATCAGCGTATAATCTGCAGAACCTGTATTTTAAACTTTTTTAGCATATAATCCATGGATTATATGATGAAAATTATGGTACATACAGAAGCATTAACAACAGAATTTTGGAACATAATAAAGATGTTTTAAAAGGTAACCCAAATACTGCCTTGTCTATTTTGACCATAGAAGATACGACTACAATTCCCCGCTAAAATAAAGCAAAGCATATTGCTCCTTTTGATAATTGGTTTGCTCTCTGTTACAGTGAAAGCCTGGAAATTCTTTTTACACCAGAGACTTGCAATTTGGAATCTTCACTGTACATCCCAATGATCTGGAGACCTAGATTTTGGCAATAAAAACGACAACACAAATTTAAACCCAGAGTCTGTAAGCAATCTTAGTCAATAGATCAGTATTTTGAATCAGTTTTGAAGCAGGTTTTAAATTGAGTAAAATCTTGTACTAATTAAAACAGTAAGGATTTTTGGATTATTAACAGCAATGCAGAGAGGTTATTTCTGACATCCTAGATATTAGGCCTGTAAATATTAATAGCTATGACTTTGAAAATTTCTACACCAGCCTCCCTATTGATGACGATATTAATTCCCTTTAATTACTTTTTGTAGAATTTAAGGTCTCCGACATAATTTCAGAAAGTTCCTGGAAAATATTGTTAAATTGCTGCATTAAAAATAATTTTATCGTTTTCTGCAAACAAGTTAATGGAATTCCAATGGGTTGCTCACATTCCACAAGTGTTTGTAATCTGTTCTTGTTTTTCAAAGAATGTTAGTTTATTAAGAACAATTCTTTCAAATAAAAACAACTCTTTCATCTTTGTGTTTCAACTTGAAAATATTGGCAAAATTTCAGATACAGAGGACCAGAATGTTCTTGATCCTAATTAGCATTGCAATTGCTGTAGTACCTAGGTTAGGCATTCTTTTAAGTAGAAAAATATGTCTGTGCATTTTATATTGTTTTACGCATTTAGTAGTTATCTTGCACAGGGACCACCCACAGATTATTTTGTGGCACAATGATATCTGTCGCAGACTGACCAGGAACTGTCTGCTATGGGGCCTTGAAAACTATACATATTCTATTCGTTTATTTGCACAGAATTTGTGATAAGATACAAAGACATCACACACACACTGTGACACTTTTTTTAACAGTGCTGTTTTAGAGTGCCTGGAACATTGCATTCCCAAAGATGTTTCAGTGATAGAGGGTACTGTGCTAGAAATAGCATTGCACTGGGGATGGTATTTTACATTCACTATTTCATTGGCAAAGTGAGCAGCATATGTAATGAGGCAGTCTTACCCCCCCCTCCTTGCAGAACATTTTCTTTTTAATCTGAGACTTTCAATGCCTTGTGGAATATATTTTTTTAAATCTTAAATTTCAATCCCTTGCAGAACATTTTTTTAATCTTAAATTTGAGAGAGCAACGCTCACCCGCGTGCCCTAATCTGCGGGTAACTCCTCTTGTCTACATTCCCCCCTCTCCACATATCCATCCACTCCTACCATTTGGGAATGTTGGAGATTGTTTCTCCCTGTGCTTTTTAAAAGACCCCTTTCCCCCTCCCCACTAGTATGTTTTGACATTGGGAGGTGCCAAGCTGTGTTAAACCACATGTTACTGGGGAGAATGTTTGTTAGGGTGTCCATCTTGAAAAAAATCGCCTCAAGTCAACAACAGCAGAACACGCGGGATGGCGGGATTCCCGTCCAAAGTTTTAAACTCCCGCTGAAGTAAAGTTGTTAGGAAAGAGTCTCGCGCCTTACAAAATTTTAAGGAAAAAACATATAAAAAAATTTGGGTCCATATTTTGATTACTCACAAAATTTGAGCTTTAAAACGTATCCTTCATAAAATTACGTGCATTAAAAAACGAATCCTTCACTGAGTTCTGAAAATTGCAGTCGAATACATTGTTCATATCGAAAATATAATAAATTTTATGGACACGTGAATTGACTTCCATACGTAGCGGCCAGGACAATTCATTTTGCATATCACCGACTGTTACAAATCAAGCAAGAGATTCTTTTTTGGCATTCTGCGTTTTCATTATTTGAGATCAATACAAAACTGAAGAGAATTTGGGGGAGGAGATTAATGAGTGGTGTGTTTGTGTGTGGGGGGTGTTTCTTGTCTGAGAACAGTTCCATTTTTCAAAACTTGGAGAGGGGAGGGGGAATACATTATCCGGCTGGAAACGGAATTCCATCTTTCAAAACATTCGAAAACGGAAGCTAGACAGAGTAACAATTTCTCCGGTAATCATAATTATTTTTCTTGTGATCCCTCTGTTCAGTATTAATGTAAAATATGATTTTGTTCAATAAATGATAGAGTTTCAGCTTCAAAATGGAGGAAAAATTTCTGAAAATGGAAATCAGACTGACCGAAGAGTTCGTAAAAATTACACACCACTCAGAATAACTCTGACCTAGCTCCCTTATGTTGTGATATTCAGAAGATAACAGGCTACATTGCTGATCTATAAGAACAATACAGTGTATATTTTGAAAAGGAGGAAATTGACATAATTATAAGAAGAGCAGGTATTTTATTTTGAATAATTAATATTTCCAAGAACTCGTGTGAATTCTGAGCAGAAGAAGGAATTGGAAGTTCTTTCCAATTTCATTGAATTTGTAGAGGTTTTTCCACGTGTTCCACACTCTGAAAAAAAAAAAGATTTATTTTTTGAGTACAATGTTTTTGTCACTTGGATCTATAGAAATATGCAAAAAAGTAGGATAAGTGGAACATTTTTTCTAGATTAAAGCTCTCTTAAAACAAGCTCTAAATGAAATGAAAGCAGCAATGCAAAAATTTATTAAGTTTGCTGTTTTTATACTTTCTGTGCCTGTCTCAGAGGCAATTTGTGAATCCTAGGGTTCAGCAATTGACAAATTGTATAAGTAAAAGACCCAATACTAATGACGGAGACGATGTTATAATTGGAACAAATGATAAATGACTGTTTATAATGTCAAATAGAGCACCATTTGGACATAAATCAGTTTGAAAAATGCTGAAACCTGCCCTAGTTTCAACCAAATAACCACAAACACTAAATAATTCATCTGCATCAATGGCACACTATTTAACTTCAAAAGTTATTAACAGAGTACCAAATTCTAAATACAACCCTGTTTCTAAATAAAAGTTTTTGATTTAAATAACAGGTTTATCTATTGTTACATATTTAACAAGGGGTTTCAACTGATGGTATGTAAATTTTTAATGTTTGTTTTACTGTGATTTATTCACTTAAATTTTTTAAATGAAATTTGGTCAAAGTGTTTTGCGCTTTGCCCGCAGAACATTTACCATCTTTGGAAGTCATGTTGCAGAACACTGAACATAATTCTGCTCCTGGGGTCTACCCTATATTGATGTATTAATTTACCCACATTTACTTTATTTTTTGTGAGCTTGTTTAAACCTGTGCATCTAAGTGAAATCAATAATACACATTGAACTACTCTCATGTTGCTGGTGATTTAATAATTATAATATTTTAGTTGCACTTCATCTAGAGATTTGAATTCATGCATTCAAAGTTGCAGAATCCTGCTTGGCATAGTTATTACTTGGTAAAGTTGTGCTGAAATATAAAGTTGCTGGAAGTGTTAGCCTGCCTTCAGAGTTATTGTAGGTAGAATAAGGGAACCGGTCCATGGATATATTCAATTTAATGGAAAGTCAGATTTAGTAGCAGGAACCTTTTGAGAAAAATAGTTAAACAGATATCTGACAGCATAATTGTGAGAACAGTATAGGGGTAATTTGTATATTTTTTTATACAATGGGGTAAAAAAAAATTGAACTATGTTGTTTTTAAGAGTTGTGTTGTTGAAAAATTTACTTACTTTTTCTTCACTGCAGAGTTTATTTTGCTGCAGTTGTGTCTGGCCTTCTAGTGATTATCAAGGTCTATTTGAATTTTCACAGGCATTGGGTATCAGCAACCTCTCTGGCATGGAGTGAAGAATTGAAGCAGGCTTTGGTAATCACTAAAATGTTAGAAAGTAAACTCAGTGGAAAAGAAAGTCAGTAAATCCTTCAACTGCGCAACACTTGAAAATGAAAACATCTCTGAGTAATGACAATAAAATAGAAATTTCTAGCCATGAACCATGTTAAAGAAATATTTCTTCTTAGTAAGTTGATAACATGGGCAAAAAAACTGCACCTGAGTGATTGCACACATACTTCTTTTGTAACAGAAATCATGGTAAAGTGGCTATCCAGGATAATATGTACATTTATTATTTGAGTTGAATATTTGTATTTATATTATAAAAAAAAGTGTGTGGTAGACATGGTCATTTCTGGATGTTGGTGAACAGCATCGAGTCTGGTGCTTCAGATATTGATAAAGTGAGTGTGAACATGTAAATTGAGATTGTGTTGAACCAAACTATTAACCAAACATCCTTAAAATTTATATAGTTTTAATCGTAGTCTTGCACTCGATCAGTAGTTATGTGCATAAAAATGCAGTATGTTTGCTGTCTTTAAAAATGATTCAAAATTCTATTTAGAAATTTTGCTATCTTGATTAGTAATTTTAGTATTGTCAATGTTAACAACACACATAAATCATGTGCTGTTATTAAATTCCACTGATGAAGTATTTTAAGGAACTTCAGAAGTAATGTTCTTTGAAATTTGAAAATGAACGTGCAATTTGTTGTGAGGCTTTCTTTAATGCTCTAATGCCTTTTTTGTAATCATTGTATATTTGTTTTAACCATGTAATTGTGGTTTTCAGCTGGTAGTGACTGAGAAAACACAGAACCTCAGACGCCTACAAGCTCAACGAAATGAACTTAATGCCAAAGGTATGATTTTTTTCTGATGATATGCCAAGAATTTAGAACTTCAGGCTGTATATGCAGATTAACTGGCAGCATTCATTGTTAATATTATAACAATAATTAAAGAAAATAAATAAATAAATACATCGCTCTTTCCACGTTCCAGAAACACATAGCGACCGAAAAATTGTTTTCAGCCGCCGCCGTGGAATCGAACCACAGATCTCTCGATATCTAGCAGAGCGCGTTAGCTTTACACCATGGTGGCCAACAATCCACGGTGCTATGTGTATTTTTAAGTCAGCTTCTGACATCATAAATCCGTAAGATGGGCTCAGCTACTGAGACATCTCCATTTGGTGGGCATTAACGGCACTGGCTATATATATTATAGCGGTTAAATCCAAAGGGCGAGATCCAAGGTGAAAATCCTCCAAATACGTCTGTAAATAAATAAATGCATCACTCTTTCCACGTTCTAGAAACACATAGTAACCGAAAAATTGTCTTCAGCCGCCGCCGTGGAATTGAACCACGGATCTCTCGATATCTAGCCGAGCGCGTTAGCTTTACACCACAGTGACCAACAATCCACGGTGCTCTGTGTATTTTTAAGTCAGCTTCTGACATCATAAATCCGTAAGATGAGCTCAGTAGCTGAGCCCATCTTATGGTTTAGGAGCCCATCTTACGGTTAAATCTAAAGGGCGAGATCCAAGGATTTTCATCTTGGATCTCGCCCTTTGATTTAACCGCTATAATATATATAGCCAGTGTCGTTAATGCCCACCAAATGGAGACGTCTCAGTAGCTGAGCCGGATCTCTCGATATCTAGCCGAGCGCGTTAGCTTTACACCACAGTGACCAACAATCCACGGTGCTATGTGTATTTTTAAGTCAGCTTCTGACATCATAAATCCGTAAGATGAGCTCAGTAGCTGAGCCCATCTTACGGTTAAATCTAAAGGGCGAGATCCAAGGATTTTCATCTTGGATCTCGCCCTTTGGATTTAACCGCTATAATATATATAGCCAGTGTCGTTAATGCCCACCAAATGGAGACGTCTCAGTAGCTGAGCCCATCTTACGGATTTATGATGTCAGAAGCTGACTTAAAAATACACATAGCACCGTGGATTGTTGGCCACCATGGCGTAAAGCCAGCGCTCTGCTAGATATCGAGAGATCCGTGGTTCGATTCCACGGCGGCGGCAGAAAATAATTTTTCGGTCGCTATGTGTTTCTGGAACGTGGAAAGAGCGATGTATTTATTTATTTACTGACGCCACGTATTTGAAGGATTTTCACCTTATAATTAAATGATTTTTTTAGTCATTTTGTGATATGCACTATTTTACTCACTTTTTTTTATCCATTTACAAGATGAACCTCTTACTCAAATGCCATTAGATTCTTCAAAATATATGTCAAGTTTTTTTTTTTTTGCTTTTATTTTATTAAAAAAATACTAAATGGTAATTTAAACAATTTAAATGCCTGATGAATAAGTGCTAGTATGGATATTTACATTACCTTAACAGCATCGCCGGCGTGAATTATACAGCGCTCACTCATTATGCAATTGCAAACTTTTAAGCATTAACAAAATCTTAAAATTTATGCACTTGATCACTATAACTATGTTTAAAAGTGTGCAATTGCATAAGTGGTGAGGGCTATGTAATTCACGCCAGCCACGTGGTTAAGGTGTAATTCAATTTACTTGCAACAAATATTAGGACACACTCAGGATTTCATTTCTGAAAACTTCAATGTATCAAAAATGCTATTAAGCCAACAAAATAATTTGACTTAAGTACCTCTTGTATTGCGATGTTTGGCCAAAACAAATAAGTGGATATATACATGGTTCGTACACATCCTGGAAATCCTGGAATTCTGTTTTGTCCTGGAAGTGTCTTGGAATTTTGTCCATTCCTGCCGTTTTGTCCCTGTGCAATGTTTTGTAGTTGAGGGTTTTTCTACTGACCTAACTTATGCCTGACAAATTTCCTTCCCACCCCCTGCAAAAAATGTGTGTGTGTGTGTGTGTGTGTGTGTGTGTGTGTGTGTGTGTGTGTGTGTGTGTGTGTAGGGGGTATTGGTTTTCTTGTCTGTTAGGAGGACTGAAGCTGCTGTGTTAGCATCTTTTGCATTTTTCTTAGATTTTAGGTTATCACTTTCTCTGTCCGGCCGGGGAGACAATATCTCTGCAATTATTAGTTCGATTTGTAAAATTCTTATTGTATTGGAAAGCTTAAAATGTGAGAATGGCAGCCTATTCGCCCCCCCATACAAAATGCATTTTATTTCATATACTTGCTTCTAAATATCCAATTGAAAAAATTCTTTTTCTTTTCGATGTCATTTATATTGAAGACTTTTAATTACAGTCCCCTTTTCAAATAATGCATAAATTTTCTGTGCTATAGGGGGGTGCAAAGGTAAATCACGATTTTCCCAATATCTCCATTTCTAAAAGTTAGATTTGAAAAATTCTTCCTGCGTTAGATACAGCTCTTGAGGAAATGTTTTGCATGTAAATCTCATTTTTGGTAAAGAATGGTTTGTCCACCAGAGGGCATAAGTGTTTATTTTTGCTTCTGATGTATTTGCAACAACATCTGAACTGGAAACTCGATTGAAAAAATTCTTCCGTGATCCTCAGAAAACTTTTTGAGAATACCTCCTGCTTAAAATAGTAGATAATTTTTCCACCAGGGGAGTTCACATAATCTTATTTTTGTCCATATCTTTGTTTCTAGGAGTCCAATTTGAAAAATTCTTTCTTTGTTGGAGAACATTTTCGGTGTGAAATGTTTCTCATATAATTTCAAATATTTCTAAATGCACAAGTGTGGTACTAGAGGGCATAAGTTCAAGTTTTCGTTTACAGCAATATCTGCAGGACTAAAAACCCGATTGAAAAATATTCTCTTTCAATCAGATACTACTAACTATGAAAACTTCTTATGTGTATTTTCTTCACAAAATAATGCACGATTTTGCCGCTAGGGGCGAAAATATTTAATCTATTTTTCTCAATATCTGTACTTCTAAATGTCCGATTTAAAAAATTCTTTTAACACCAGATACCATTTACCTTATGGGACACTTTAGGTTTGTATTTGAGGAGGTTTGTGGTTCACAGTTCTGCCGCACTAGGTGGTGTTTGTGCACTTCCATTTGCAGCCTATCTCTGCCTCTAAAAACTCTATTGAGAGTTTTCTTTACTGTATGCTATTCGCTGTAATAAAGATGGAGAGTAAATAAGGTTTTTGCTACAGTAAGACCCTATTTAAATAAAGTGCAACTTCCCCCCTAGGGTTTGTAAAGGTCAAAATGTTTTTCTTTGCTATCTCTGCTTCTGGTATTTAAAAAGTTCCTTCTTTTTTAGCATAGCTTTTGCTATGGAGAATGCTTTTTGCCTGTTTTCAAGTTTCCCATTATGCAAAATTCTTCCGCTGAAGGCATAGAGTTATATCATGTTTCCTTTATATCTTTTCTTTTAACTGTTCGATTTGAAATTTTTTTTGTCTCTAATTCTTTCCTTCTGCTATGGGAAACATCTTTTGCGCCATTTGTTAATTTTTGTAACATACTGTTTAACCACTGGTGGAAGTAAACACTGATTTTTTTTTTTTTTTTTTTTTTGTAGGTTATTTTGACCTTTACTGAAATTTTCTAATGAATACTTTATATAAAAATTTGCCCTAAAATCAGATTGCTTTCTCAGGGGTTGATCTACGTCAAATTTGACACTGTTTAGTGGTATCTTCACAAAAAATATTTTTAGCTAAAACGGTATCATCACAAAATATTTTCAGTGAAATTTATCTGTTGTTTTTGATAAAATCGGTCTCTGTAACAGAGAGAGAAAGCTATCAATCACCGCGTCATTACTACCGGCAGCTCAGATCAAAGTGGAACAGTAAATCCCATGTTTTGCCCTGAAGCAAGATTAGGAAATACATAATATCTAAAGTATTATTTACCGGATATTGTCAAAGTATTTTGCACGTTGTTGCTCCATGAGGCACGTGCTCCCGGCCCGAGAGGTCTTTTTGTTACGGGTTTTTGGTTAGTTATAACAACTTTTTTAGAAATAAAACAATTAGGTTATATAATTTCAGTTCTATATTCATTCATTCTCACAGTCAAACGTTCTAAATTTACCTTAGTTAAAAGATTTTAGTTGAAAGAGTTATACTTATCGGGTCAGGAGACATCTCACACAGGGTTCGTCGTCACCACGTTACGGCGAGCGCTTTCGGTAATATATTACCATTGTCGGGCCTCTACTTCTACATGAGGGTTCCTCGTGTGTGTGTAGTCCTGGAGTTGCTTGTCGGGAATCGAAAGGAAGGTTTGCAGTCATGTATGTGTTAGGTGATTTGTTTCTCGTGTGTCGCCATCTATTAGATGAGTTGGTAGGTATCAGTCGTAAGTATAAGCCATTTTTCATTTTTGTGTAGATATTTTTGGGCTATTATTATTTGTTTGTAGAAACAGGTGTATTACTTTTAGTCCTTTATTTAATAGTGTAATTTTTTTGTAATGTTCTTTTTTTTTTGGCCTTTTTTATGGATATTTTCTTTTTTTTTTTTATAAGTGATTTCCAGGCTGTGTCTAGTGTGGCGGGGTCTTGTAAGTTGCAGGTTCTTTCCCTTTATTAGAGGACTAAGTGTATCATGTGTGATATTGAAAACCAATTTATTAAAATACTACCAGGCCCACCCGTCATTTATTGTAGGTACGTCGACGACATTTTTATTTTGTCTAAATTAAAACAAGAAGAACTTGAAGTATTGAAGAATAAATTTACCACTTGTTACCCAGTGATTGAATTAACTCTGGAATTTGAACAAGATGAAAAAATTTCCTTCTTAGATGTCGAACTAATAAAAAAAGACTAAATTAAAACAAGAAGAACTTGAAATATTGAAGAATAAATTTACCACTTGTTACCCAGAGATTGAATTTACTCTGGAATTTGAACAAGATGAAAAAGTTTCCTTCTTAGATATCGAACTAATAAAAAAAGACTTAAATTTTGAATACAGAGTTTTTAGAAAAACAACCTATGTACCTATAATAATCCCATATCAATCTGAACACCCAAAAACTCATAAAGTAAATCGTATTAGGAATTGGGTAAAACAAGCCTTCACACATTCCTCAAATAGAAAAAAGAAATCCAACGGACTATTAACACAACCAAATAATATGGATATGACACAAAAACAGTTAAAAAGCTGATTTTTGATTACAAAAGAAATTAAAGTCTAGTCAAAACATCCCCAAAAAGAAATACAAATTTTCAGGTTCTTTCCCTTTTATTAGAGGACTGAGTGGAAAATTTTTAAGATTAATGAAGAAACACAACATTATTTTTGGTCATTCTGTTCAGAATATTGGGGACTTAATTATAAGGAAAAAATATAACAATAGTATACTATAATCAGCAGGCATATATGAAATTCGTATTGTTTCACAGAGTTCTGCGGACCACAGTTCTTACATTGGCAGCACAAAAAATAGATTAATAAAAATATTACATCAACATATAAAGAACTGGAAGAAAAAAGGAGAAAAAACTGCACTTATCCAACACTGCATTAAACATAAACAATATCCTGATTTTGAAAATATTAAATTACTAACCACCCACACAAGCGAAAAATAATTAAGGATTTCCAAAAGCGTTATAATTGAACAAAAAAAAAAAAAAAAAAAAAAAAAAAACAAGATAAAATATGCAACTTACAAGACCCCACCACACTAGAAGACACAGCCTGGAAATCACTTATAGAAAAAGAAAAAATCCATAAAAAAAGCCCCCAAAAAAAGAACATTACAAAAAATAACAGAAAGGAATAAAAATAATACACCTGTTTCTACAAACAAATAATAATAGCCCAAAAATATCTACACAAAAATGAAAAATGGCTTATACTTACGACTGATACCTACCAACTCATTCAATAGATGGCGACACATGAGAAACAAATCACCTAACACATACATGACAGCAAACCTTCCTTTCGATTCTCGACAAGCAACTCCAGGACTACACACACTTAAGGAACCCTCGTGTAGAAGTAGAGGCCCGACGATGGTAATATGATATTACCGAAAGCGCTCGCCATAAAGTGGTAACAACGAACCCCGTGTGAGACGTCTCCTGACCCGATAAGTATAACTCTTTCTACTAAAATCTTTTAACTAAGGTAAATTTAAAACATTTGATTGTGAGAATGAATAAATATAGAACTGAAAATATATAACCTAATTGTTTTATTTAATTTTTTTTTTTTATAACTAACCAAAAACCCATAACAAAAAGACCTCTCAGGGCCGGGAGCACGGAGCAACAATGTGCAAAATACTTTGACGATATCAGGTAAATAATACTTTAGCTATTATGTGTTTTTAAGATTAGGAATGTTCAATGAAATGAAATACAGGACAATAAACAGATATCCACCTTAACCTTCCACCCAGATCCCACCCCCAAGGATTTCTAGGAATCAGACCCTTCATAAGAGCATTCCCACCCACACAAAACATTAAAAATTCTGATGTCTAATTTTAAAAGTATTTAACGGATTCACACGAAATTTGGGGGCGCTATTCTATTAGCGATATATGGAGTTCGAAAAAATTTCAGGCAGTTTTGTGAAAAATTTGCAAAGATACATTTCTGGTGTTTTTAATCGCTCTTACTCAGGGTCGCCCGTGAGGGTGTTACCTCACGCTTTCCAAACAGCATTATTACCAAGACTGTGGTGCAGCGTGGGAGAGAGAGAGAGAGAGAGAGAGAGAGAGAGAGAGAGAGAGAGAGAGGACACACCTGTTTGCCCTGCAACAGGAAAGTTTCTGCCCTCAGCTACTTTATTTTTGCTGCCTTCTTCACCTCCACTTGAAAGCAATAAACTTTCTCCCGACACCAGGAAGCTCTTCGGTCACCAACAGTGCGATATTAAAAAAAAAAAAAAAAAAAAAAAGTGTAGAACATCTTTCACAACGAAAACAAGTAAGAAGAAATCAAACTTTTAAATTTATATGAGTCAGGGCTTTTAGCCCATAAATTATGTAACCCCTTTTTTTTTTTTTTTTTTAAATCTACCAGCCAAAACTATCCGCTAAAATAACTGCTAATAATTTGCAAAATATCTGTCCATCCGAACTTGGCAGTCGGGAGTATTGAATTCTTCCACAATTATCAGGCGTGAATGTTCTCGCCTTGCTGTGGATCTCCTTTGAACAGTGGCGTGTCAATAGAGATGTTAAATTGCTTAAAGGAACGGTTTGTCTTAGGATTACTTCATTCATTCGTGGGATGGAGTGAAGATCAAAAGAATTCCTTTGGGATCCCTGTAGTCGTCTGTGGGATGGGAGTGAAGAGCAAAAGAATTCTCCCTGTGTGTCAGAAAAGAGACTATTTTTAATGTTAAAACGCCTGTATTAAATATTCTGATATTTAAGAATATTCAAAATTTCTTTAATTTTTTCCGAAATTTTATTATTTGACGTATGATAATTTTCAAGCCATATATTCTGACCTGAAAAGTGTCCAACCTAAATGTAATTTACTCGTATCTCATTTCGCACAACATGGGGAGGGGGGGGGTATTGTTGGAGTGAAATGTCAAATTGACAAGTGTTTTTTTTTTTTTTTTGCTTTAGGAACTTTTTTTGCGTGAAACTATACTTCAGTTCTTATTGACCTTCCATTTGACTAACATGAATAAGTTTTTTCTACTAAATTGTTCAGTCAGTGTATCACATAAAAGAAACTTATTCTCGCATTTCCTATCCTGGAATATCTGTTCATCGAAACATCCGCTGTTATAATTATTAATAATTCGAACTTTTCTTTTCATCGTCCATAAACATAATGGCGTTGCTCACAATTTCTCTTGTTTGGCACTTCAAAACTTTTCCTCTAAATATGCTTGATGCCATTGCTTACAGATTTGGAATAACTGAATGCTATTTTATCTTTTTGCGGCAAATAGTAAAGTATTCTGCCAGAGGATTAGTCAAATACTAAAGAAAACTACAGATTATCATGCAGTCTCTCACTGGTAGCCAAGAGGTGGTGAGGATTAACAAGCCTTCTCCTCCCCTCCCCTTCCCTTCACTTTGTTCCAGCGATTGCGTTCTTTTCTGAAACAGGGAAAATTCTTTTGTCCACCCCCACCTCACCCTACCACTGACTGCAATAATCCTAAGATAGCACTACCCTTTGGCAATCCAATCAGTGTGACTACTGATCCGTCGGATTCCAGTTCAGTCAGTATCTCCTTTGTGTTTGGTTTAAAGTTGGGTGCTCTTTGTTCGTTCCCAAAGTTCTTAAAGTCAGGTTCTCAGTTGGATAGCTGTGTTTTCCTAGCAAAATGAAGCATGGGTGCCCTGCTACAAGTGGTGCATCTTGCAATTCAGCATATTATATGAAAAAAATATGAGTAAAGGATAGTATTGGTACAGGAGATATAAATAACTATTTTAAGAGGAAAATCTCACTAAAAGAAGGCATTGTACAAGCTGTGCAGAGCACTAGAGATCAAGAAAATTCTAGATGTTCATCAAGTTCAGTCTTTGAGGTTAACTCTGAGAATTTGAGCAGTGAATTTTGTACAGAACAGCAAGAAAACAGCTCCATCCAAGATTGCATTGAAAGCAGTGTGCCATTTGCAGAAGTGAATGTGGGATTTAGTGACAAAAGAGATCTGTGTGCTGAAGAATCATGCTGAATCATTTCCTCCAAGCATGCAATGTGATGAGTTGTCATGTTCTAGTGGCAATCAGTATTCCTATAGCTCTCTCACTGCAGGTAATAATTAATAGCAATTTTGAAGAATATATTTTGTTCTTAAATTTTCTGTTTCTCACGTTAAAATTCTTCGTTTGTTACTATGGAAGGCTGTGTGCACAGTTATTATGTAAGGGAGTTTTTTTTATAAAATCACTTATGTCAGTAATGCAAAAATTTACCTCAGTGAATTAGTACAAACCAAAATGAAGTAAAAACCCTTAAAATTCAAATAAAATTCGAACATAATCGGAATAAAATCTGAGTAAGATTACAATACCCCGCCCCCGGCAATGACGAATCATCCAAAAAATTTCAGATATGCTTATGTTGTTCACACACACCCTCCCAGTCATTCCATACCCGTTTCAACTGCCAAAGGCGCAGTCTTCGTCAGTGGTCAGCAGTGTTCTTGCCCCAATTTCCTAGTCATCTATGCCGCGTCGATTTCTTGCCAAGACATGTTCTGCTTCCACGTCATAGTCGTCATTGCGCATGTCGTGTTGCATGCCATCTGTTGGTGTTCTGTTGTGTGAATCCACTTGGTCTTCCCAATCATTTTTTGCTTTTTTTTTCATTGATTTTCTTCTTGGTCAAATAAAATTCGAACGTAATGACCGAACGGATTCATACAACAGAACACCAACACATGGTGCGCAACACGACATGTTCAATGACAACTACGAAGTGGAAGCAGAACATGTCTTGGCAAGAACATCGCCGATCACTCACAAAGACTGGGACTTCGTCATGGGGGAAAAAATAACAAACTGCAGTTGAACTCTGTTAAGACGAGCTGTTCGGGATCGAACAAATTGCTCGTTATAGCCGTTACTTGTATAATCCGGGAAAGACCCAAAATATCAAGGAAATCATTCAAAAAAAAAAAAAAAAAAAATTTGTTATCAAATAAGTACATATACAATGTTTAATGTTGAGAAATACATAGTACTTACATTTAGTTTAAATTACCGTACAATATTTCGGTTAGTTTTGGAATTCTTGAAAAATGCGTACGTACAGTACTACATACACACAGAACTATACGTACTATTATACATACTGTAGTACATACATATGTAAGTATGTACGATGTAATGCAGATTAAGTTGAAATTCTTGAATAACGGACATGTAAACTACATACGTACTATATGAAATACAATATGTACTATACAGTATTGTAATTTTTGTACCATACAGTACTTAGATAAAATTAGCACAGGTACAGTACTATCTGCCCAAAGCACATATCCTTTTTATTTCGTATGAAATTTTGTTAGCTGCGTTGTCCTTGACTTCAAGCGAAAATCCATCAGATTACGCTTAACAACTGATAATGCACTGAACACACACTCATTGCCAGAATTAGTTTCATAAAATCTAGTCAAAACATCCAAGGCTTCTTGTGCTTGATTGTAAGTCACAACTTCTTGTGTTTCTGTAATGTTTTCGCCTTCACTGTCTGTTTCAGTTTCTTTATTCACCGCAATGACTTCTTGCACAATTTGTTCCTCCGTTAAAATTCCAGTTGTTAGGAGCATCAATTTCGATAAAATCATCAAGAGAATTGCAATTGTTAAAGGTGCTTAAATCTCTACTTTTTAACCATTCTGATAAGGGGAGATCATAGTCATCAATCACTTCAGCGCTTTCTACTATAGTCTCCTTTAGAAGACCAGCCTTCCTATAACAATTTTTAATGGTTGTGGGAGTGACACTATCCCAAGCTTCTCTCATAAGATGAACAGCATCCAATACAGAAATCTTAATTTCTAGCTTCTTCTCCATTTTGTGGATTAATTGTACGGTTAGAAATCACCGAAAATGGCACTTAAAGCTCCTAATAATCTCTCTGTCCATAGGCTGTAGAATTGATGTTGTGTTTGGTGGTAGGAACACAAGTTTGATATTTGTCAACTTTTCCACTTTGGGATGTGCTGGGCAGTAGTCTATTAACAGCAATATGTTTATGTTTTTCTTTCGTAGTTCACAATCCATTTATGAAGTTCTCCCGTAAAGATATCTGATGTCATCCACGCCTTTCTGTTTGCTTTATAATGAACCGGGAGATGCTGAACATTATTAAAACATTGAGGCTATAACAATTTGCCAATCACCAATAATTTTCTTTTTTCATTTCCTGCCATGTTTGCACAAATTAGAACGGTTAGCCGATCCTTTGCCAATTTACCTCCAATGCATTTCTTGCCTTTAAAAGTTAGTCATGCCAGGGGTTACCTTGTGAAAAATGCCTGTTTCATCAGCATTGAATGTGTTCTGCTCACTGAATTCAGAAATGAAGCTGGGCCAAGCGCTTTTTAGCCATTGACTTACAGATTCCGTATCCGCAGACATTGATTCCCCTGACATTTTTGCGTAAACAATATTGTGTCTGTTCTTGAAGTGATCAAGCCACCCATTACTGCATATAAAATGCTCATGACCGAACTGTACTGCAAATTTTTCCGGCTTGCACTTTTAAAATCGGTCCATTGATAGGAAAACTAGCATCACGTTGAACTTTAAATCAACAAAGTAAAGCTTCATCAATATCATTTTTTTCACACTTTTTAATTTTTTTGCAATCTGCAAGATTGTTTTCAAATGCTGACAAAACTGCATCTTTGTTCTTCGACAATGTAGATATGGTAGATGATGAAAGCCCATACTTTTTGCAAACAGCTGAATTTTTCTCGCTGTCTTGCAGTTCCTGAATAATATCCATTTTCTCCCTGATGGAAAGAGCCTTTCTTTTAACACCAACCATTTTGCTCACAATATCACACTTAATAAAAAAGGGGGAGGGAAAGCATAAGTGATGCCGCAAGAGTAAGGCTGCGTGCGACTGTCCCGTGCGAAGTTGAAATACTGAATGCACTAAGAAAACATGCGTGGGGTTAGACCATAGCAGCCAATGAGAGAAAGAGAATACCAGGAACCCTCTCGTAAACAGTGGCAAAGGAAAGGCTGGGAAGCTTTCCCCCACAAAATGCCGCCCCCACCTACCCTTGGGCTGAAATGCAAGACGTCATAAAACACTCCGCTTTTCTCTCGGAGCAGGTGACACACAGACGGTCTTTTTGGGTAGCAGGTCGCTAATTGACACCACCTTTCAATGCTACGCTATCTTTACCGGGTGTAAAAAAAAAAAAAATTCTGGAAGTCTTGCAAATTTGCTCGCTATAACAGAGTTGATGCTCATAACAAGCGGGATAATTTAACACTAATTGCATATGAAACCAAACTTCTTCTGGCATTTACTCGCTATAGCCGGGACCTCGTTATACCCGAGCTCGTCTTAACCAAGTTCAACTGTATTGTTTGTTATTTTTTTCAGCCATGGTATGAAAGTGTAAATTCTGTTTTGTGCTTTTAACTTTAAGATCAACATAAAGGTATAAAAACAGGTTTGTTACTTAAGGCTATAACTGTTTTTGCTCAGGCTCACACAGAGACAGTACTTTTACATTTGTAAAAGCAGGCAGGTAATCATTACTTGAAAAAAATTTCAAAAGCTTACACACACAAAAAGGAAAATTTGCTTAGTGTAAACATGTTTTGGGACAGCAAATCAGTATGTGCTTTTATTTGTTAAATATTAATGTTTTGAAAGCTGCACAAAATTAATACTTTTTTCCTGATGCTGAATTGTTTTATTTAATTTTATTTTTCCATTCAGATTGTTTATTTGCTGTGGAAGCAAAATATGGCAATTCTTGTTGAACGTCGTTCCTTTTCTTCACATACTCGGCCAGACAACGAGATTTCTTATTTACATGCCCAGATCAATCATTTTAATGACCCTTGCATTTGGGCAATGTCTGATTGTGATTTTACCTATGAATCAACACTACTTTAAACCTTTATATACTGCTGAGGTTTTTTTTTTAGTTTTTGGCAAAATTTCACAAAAATGGGTATCATCTTTAAAATCCTGGATCAACCCCTAGTACTAATATCATAAACTTAAATCTAGTTGTTTCCTAGTATTTTCTGCGCTAAGTAATACTTCACATCTTCTATAATTAGTTTTAGTTGTTTCTTAGTATTTTCTGCGAAGTAATCACTTCACATCTTCTATAATTAGTTTTCTAATCATGCCCAGTTAAATTGCCTTGATCACTAATGAATGCAGTTGTACACAGCCCTTGGATGTAAGGTTTTCCCATTATTCTCTTTCATTTCACATTGGAAATTTTTGTGCATACTTTGTTTGCTGGCAAATACAGATTTAAAACGTAGCTACAGCATCAATATTATGTTGAAAATTCATTTCCTAAATAAAATGTAACACAAATACTTGCTCCCATGACTATGTGCTTAAGAAATAAGAATACTGTTGTTCCTTTGAAAAAGTTCCAAATATTTCACCTTTCATTACCTTTAAATTTCCAATGTAAACATTATTTAAAAATAATTAAATATAAGTAAGTTTTATGTATTGGTTGTGTGTTATATGAAAGCATTTCAAGAGTAATGCCACTACTCCTATGTTTTATGTTTTTTTAATTCTGTAATTTGCTTCAATAATTGAACTAAAGCTAAAGTAGAAAAATAAATTTTTCTCAAAATCAATGTAGTATACTGTATATAAAAGTTTAGTAGATATTAAACCTGGTCACATTTTCAGTTAAGTTTTGGTATTTCAGTATTTATCTGTGATTCCAAGTTTCTGATTAGCTGCAGCTGACATAATTTTTAACATTCTGTATTCAGTTTGCCCAAGCATGTAGGAAGTTATTTGTTGTTGGTTACAATTTGAACAGACCTATGGTTTCACTATATTTTAAGTAAGAGCCTTTAGATCGTATGTCCTGGAAAAAACCCCCAAAAGTCCTGGAATTTTGTGATTGAAAAAGCGTATGAACCATGTATATATCTTTTAATTCCTGCAAGCTTCTAATTATAATGAATAATTCCATGTGGCTCATGCTGACTTAAATAATATAATATGTTGTATTAACATTTTTTCACAGTATATTTCAGTTTTCCGCTCTTAAAAAGTTCAGCTTTTTAGCGCATGTCTTCTGCAAAAAAGAAAAAAAAATGGGGGTATATGTTTATGGTATCACTTTGTCCTTCCATCTTTCTATGGACACCATATCTCTGCAACTGTTAGTCTGATTTGAAAAATTCTTTTTGCACTGGAAAGCCTGAAATGCCAGAATCATGATCCTTACTCCCCCCCCTGATGGATGACCTAGAGGGCATAATGCAGATGCTGTTGAATTTGAAATACATTTTACTCCATATCACTGCTTCTAAATATCCAATTGCAAAAATTCTTCCTTTCCTTCAACAACATTTATAATGAAGACTATTTTGGGTACAGTTTCTTGTTCAAGTCATGCATATATTTTCTGTTAGGGGGACATAAAAGTAAACTGTAATTTCCTTGATATCTCTGCTGCTAAAAGACAGATTTGAAAAATTCTTTTTTCAATGGATAGAGCTCCTGCAGGTAAAGGTTCTGCATATAATGTTTACTTTTTGGTAAGTAACTATTTTGCTGCTGGGGACATAAGTGTGCATTTTTGTTTACAATGTATTTGCAGCAGTATCTGTGCTTCTCAAAACTAAAATTTGTCAGATCAGCTCACTATATAAAACCTTTTGAGAATATCTTCCACTTATAATAATGCATAACTTTTTGGCCGAGGATGCATAGATGTATCTCCCCCCTCCCCCCGCCATATTTAGGACATCTTTTGTAAACAAAATTCTGATTTGAAAAATTCTTTTGCATGAAGAAGTTCAAAATGAGAATGACAATCCTTCCATTCTGGTTTACAGACCTCGGCGTAAGTCACTTTTCTCACTATTTGTCACCTTTTTTTAATTTGTCACTTTTTGTTACCTTTTTTAAAATTTTGTCACTATTCTCACCTTTTTCTTAAGTGTGCCCGTATTTTTTTTCAATTTAGCTATAGTTTTGCGTTGTTGTTTTTTAAATGTAGGGGATATTTTGTCAGATGAAAAAAGAAATCCTGAAACAAAAATAAATTGTTTTGTTAAACACCCATCCCTGTCGAATACACATGTGCATGAGGTCACGAGTTGTAAACGCAACTCACCACTCACAGCAGCAGCAAAAGCGGGCTTCGTAGCGAAGCAAGAGCGGACTCCGGCAAGAGGCAGTGACGCACACACTGCGCCTCTCCCCGTAACCCCGCCCACAGCAGGCGGGTTCTCTCAAGGATTTTTTCAAGTGGGATAAAAATGACAAAAGTTCATGAAAATCTCTGAAATTTTGATCGTCATAAATTGCTAATAGGAATGAGCCCTCCAAATTTTGCGCAAATCAATTAAAAACTTTTTAAATGGTCCATATTTTTTTTTTATTTACTCTTTATCATGTGCCTGGCATGACCAGAATTTGTAATTGGCATTTTACGGCTAATTTAAAAACGTTTTTGCCAATTCACTTAAAATTTTTAAGGTCGTCATCTCCTAGCCAATTATAGTATATGTACAAATTTCAGCCAGTTACGTGAAGAATTCGGGAAAATAGTCTTTTGTAAAAAAAGATCGTGCTTATGTTATCGGTTTTGTTCGTCCGTCTGTAGACACGATATCTCTGCAACTATTAGTCCGATTTAGAAAATTCTTTTTGCATTGGGAAGCTTGAAATATACGAATGATGATCGTTCATTTCATTTTTTTTACGATGTACAATTTCGCCGCTAGAGGGCGTAAATGCAGATGTCAAATTCAAAAATACATTTTATTCCACATATTTGCTTCTAACCATCCGATTGAAAAATTTCTTTCATCTTTCGATTCCATTTATGTCGAAGAGTATTTTAGGAATAGTTGCTTTTTCAAATTACGCATAGATTTTCTGCTAGGGCGTAAAAGTAAATTACGTTTTCATGATATCTCTTTTTCTACAACTCCAATTTGAAAAACGTTTTCTTTAGCGGATACAGCTCCTGATGAAAAATATTTTGCACATAATTTCCAATTTTTGGTAAAGAATACTTTGGCCACCAGGGGCGTAAGTGTTCATTTTTGCTTTTGATGTATTTGCCATAAAATCTGAGCTTCTAAAATCTCGATTGAAAAAATTCTTTCGTGGACCAATGTCACTTACGTCGATAAACCTTTTCGGGGTATTTTCTTCTTTAAATATTCCATGGTTTCTCTGCCAGGGGGCATAGACGTATATCTTATTTTTGTCAATATCTCAGCTTTTAATGGTCCGATTTGAAAAATTCTTTCTTTATTAGATAGTTTCCTGTGTGACATGCTTTTCATATAATTTCAAAATTTTCAAGTAATTCATAGACTTTTTCCCTAGGGGGCGTAAAGGTAAATTGTGTTTCCCCTATATCTCTGCTTCTAAATCACCGATTTGAAAATTTCTTTCTGCAGCGGATACAGCTCCTAATGGGAAATCCTTTGCACATAATTTCTAATATTTGTAAAAAATGGTTTGGCCACCAGGGGGCATAAGTCTTAATTTCTGCTTCTGATGTATTTCCAGCAAAATATGAGTTCTAAAATCTCAATGGAAAAAAAAGTCATTTGTGGACCGATACTACTCATGTTGACAAACCTTTTAGGAACATTTTCTTCTTAAAATAATGCATGGTTTCTACGCCAGGGGCGTAGATGTATGTGTCATTTTTGTCAATATCTCTACTTCTAGGAGTCCGATTTGAAAAATTTCTTCTTTGTTGGATAGCGTTTCCGATGCAAAATGTTTTTCCTATAAATTTAAAATTTTAAAGTAAATCATAGACTTTCCGCTAAGGGGCGCAAAGGTAAATTGCGTTTTTTGCGCCATTTCTGCTTCTAAAACTCAGATTTGAAAAATTCTTTCTGTATCGCATACTTTTGCGCTATTTCTGCTTTTTAAAACTCAGATTTGAAAAATTATTTCTGTATCGCATGCAACACCTGATGGAAAATATTTTTCATATAATTTCTAATGTTTGATAAAGAATGGTTTGGCCATCAGGCGGCATAAGCAAAATCTGGCCTCCTGGAAACTCGACTAAAAATTTTTTTTTTCTTGAACTGATACCGCTCATATGGAAAAACCTTCTGCGAATTCTTTCTTCCTAAAATAATGCATGGTTTTCCCACCAGGGGGTGTAAAGTCACATCTTATTTTTATCGATAACTCTTTTTCTAAGAGTCCGATTTGAAAAAATCTTTCTGTGTTGGAGAGCGTTTCCGGTGCGAAATGTTTCTCATATAAATTTATATTTTTCTTAATGCACAAGTCTGCAACCAGAAGGCATAAATAAGCATACGATTCCATTTACAGCAATATCTGAGGGATTAAAAACCCAACTGAAAAACTTCTTTCTTCCGTCAGATACCATTGTTTTCCATATCGGTTCCATTGACTTTGAATAGCTTTGATAAATTTAATTTGCATCAGAATGGATTAAAAAGACGTGCTAATTACACCCAAAAAATTCGGTGTCATCTTTCTTGTTTTATCTAGTCCTGCTATGGGGAAAACTAAAGCGAGGAGGCGCTGTTGCTGGGAGCCAAGGAAGGAAGAAAGCCGTCAGTCTTTTCATGCTCTAGTTTTGATTGGTAGCTAGGCATTTTGTGTGTGCCGTTATTAGCACGTGGTTTGTAAAAACGATCGTTCTTATGTTATCGGTTTGTCCGTCCGTCTGTGGACACCATATATCTGCAACCAATTGCCCAATTTCAAAAATTCTTTTGCTTTGGGAAGCTTGAAATGTGGGAATGATGATCCCCCCCCATCACAATTTTGCCTTCAGAAAGTGTAAATGTGGACAATGCCGAATTCAAAATACATTTTATTCCATATATTTGCTTTTAAACGGCCGATTGAAAAGATTCTTTTACTTTTTGATTCTATTTATGTCGAAGACTATTTTAAGTATGGTCACTTCTTTAAGTTACACATAGATTCTCCGCTAGTTGGTGTAAAAGTACATTGCGTTTCTCCCGATATCTCTGCTTCTAAACCTCCGATTTTAAAAATTCTTTCTGCAGCGGATGTAGCTCCTGATGGAAAATATTTTTCATGTAATTTCTAATTTTTGGCACAAATGGTTTGGCCACCAGGGGGCGTAAGTGTTAATTTCTGCTTCTGATATGTTTGCAGCCTATCAGGGCTTCTAACATCTCGATTGAAAAAAATTATTTCGTGCACCGATACTACTCACGTCGATAAATCCCTTTTCAGAATATTTTCTTCTTAAAATATTACATGGTTTCTCCACCAGGGGGCATAAATGCATATCTTATTTTTGTCAATATCTCTACTTCTAATAGTCCGATTTGAAAAATGTCTTCTTTGTTGGATACAGTTCCTGCGTGACATGATTTTCATTTAATTTCAAAATTTTCAAGTAATTCATTGACTGTCCGCTAGGGGGAGTAAAGGTAAATTGTGCTTTCCCTGATATCTCTGAGCACTTCTAAAACTCTGATTTGAAAAATTCTTTCTGCACCAAATAGAGCTCCTGGTGGAAAATGTTTTGATTGTTATTCCTAATTTTTTTTTATAAAATATGGTTTGTCCACCTGGGGGCGTAAGAGTTAATTTCTGCTTCGTAGGTATTTGCAGAAAAATCTGAGCTTCTAAAAGCTCGATTGTAAAATTTCTTTCATGGACCGATACCGCTCATGTTGATAAACATTTGAGAATATTTCTTTGTAAAGATGGACAGTTAAAAGCATGTAATGATGCTGCTGAAAAATGATCTTGAAGAAGTCTTAATTTTTTCTCAGTGCCATCCATATTTTTACTTGCAGTTAACATTTTTAATTACGAGGGTTGTACCGAAAGTAATGCAAAAGTGGGCATACCTTTTTTATTAACTGACAAAGGTCGTTCAGTTGCACATGTTGGTGGAGTAACTGTTCCTCTATAGTAACCATTTTTTTTCATTGCAATTAAATAATGCATTCCAAGCAGAAGCAACATGCTGTCATTGAGTTCTTGACGAAGGAAGGAAGGAAGGAAGGAAGGGTGCACTCTGTCCGACATCCACAGAAGGCTACAGAATGTTTACAGAGATGACCCTATTGACAAGAGCAATGTGCACAGATGGATAAAGAAGTTTAAAAAAGAGAAAACCAGCATTGACGACAAGCCATGCAGTGGGAGACCATCTGTGACCAGTGACACGAATAGTCAGTGAGTGGAATTGTTTCGCTCAGAGAAATGAATCACAATCCGTGAGCTTGTTGCACAACTGGACTTTGGTCACAATGTCGTACAGAAGATGGTGGAAGACTTAGGGTATTGGAAAGTGTGTGCAAAGTGGGTACCTCGGCAGTTGACACCCGATTTGAAGGAGAGAAAGGTGGAAGTCTGCTCTGATTTGCTTGGAAGCATTTGAAGCCAATGAAGACATGTTTTTTTCCCGATCTGATGACAGGGAATGAAACATGGGTGTATCTTTATGATCCGGAATATTGGAATAAAGAATCAATCCATGGAATGGTGTCACACGTCTTCACCAAGGCCTAAGAAGTTCAAGAACCAGCGATCAGCTCAGAAAGTCATGGTAACTGTTTTTTTGGGATGACAGGGGTGTCATTCTTGATTTTCTGGAACGTGGCTGTATCGTGACCAGCAAGCGGTACATTGACACTCCAGAAGCTTAGAGAAACCATAAGAAGGAAGAGAACGAACAAGATTCTGAAAATGATCCACATTTGCCATGACAATGCGAGACCACATACATCTTTGGGAACAAATCAGGCGATCAGCAAATTAGGCTGGTTAGTGGTCCCTCATCCACTGTACAGCCGTGCTGTGACATCGTCCAACTTCCACCTGTTCGGTCCAATGAAGAACAGTCTCCGGGGATAACGATTTGAATGCACAGATGAGATGAAAGTGGGTACAGCAGTCTACACTTGATTTTTTTCAAAGCGGATTCGAGAGTTGGGTTCAATGATGATGTAAATGCATTGCTTGTGATGGAGACTATGTTGAGTTACTCTACCAACATGTGCAATTTGAACGTTAATAAGAAAGTTATGTCCACTCAGTTAATAAAAAAGTGATGTCCACTGTTGCATTACTTTCGGCACAACCCTCATATTATTTTAACTTGTTATGCGAACTAGTGGAATTTTATTCAATTTTTTTTTTTCACTATCTGTTTTATTTTTGGTGGAAGTGCAGAAATTTGAATTGACCTCCCCCATAAAAGTTTGGCAGACACAATCTTATATAAAATATTTAGTGAAAGTTCTGATGTTTGCGTTGAAACCCAACCGGGCACGGTTATTGCACATGGTAGTGTTGGGTGAGGAGGGTCTGGGTGTGTCCTGGGCCGACTTCAATGGGAAATACCCCCTATTCATGTAAGGATGTCGAAGGAAACCACTGGAACACCAGTGGACAGGGTAGTCAGCAACAGGAATCAAACCCATCATCTCCTATTCCAAACTGGTCCCACCAAAACTTGCTTACCACGAGACCTGGGGTGGTCAGCGAAGTTGTAGAATTGCTTTCTTCATGTGAATCGGCATCATTTAAAATATAAGTTGAAAAAACAAAATTTCTGTTGAAAAATGCAGGAATAGCGGGCAAATCTGATTGTCATTTTTTTTGTTTGTTTTTGTTTAAATTTTCTTTTCTGATTCGAGATTCCCTTTGGGGAGGGAGGACTAAATCGTGAAGAGCTGACTATTTTTTTTTTTTTTTTTATCTAAATCTTTTCAAATTTATTAAGTTTGCGAAACTGCAAATTTTGTTGCGTTCATGTTTTCCAGTAATGTTTTTAATTTTAGCGTCATCATCACAGTGTTGAAAATATTGTATAAATAGCAGTAAAATCCCCTTTTTTTTATTAGGATTTTAAACTTCAAAAAATAAATGAGTGAAGAAATTGTGGATTCGTTTTTGTATTTTCAGAATTGTAGGAGTTCAGGGTGTCTACTAGTCATGAAAAAGGCACAAATTCAGAAAAGGGTAATAAAAGTCAAGAAAAAGTCACAAATTTTGCTTTGGGGTCATGAATTTCTTTTTATATTTAGTAATTGTTCATATTCTGGTGACGATTTGAGTAATTCTCCATGCACCAACCACATAAGACATAAATGTGGTTTCCATATAACGGTACAAGAGTTTAAAAAAGGGGGTACTTGTGCTCTCCTCCACAAAGAACTGTTATGGCAAAAAAATTTTTAGCATATAAATATATGTGTAAATGTTGTTTGCAAAATGTTATAGTCAATTTAGCAATTTAAATTATACTGCTTATAGAGTCATTGACATTTTCAAATATAAATGTTGAAGAAAGGTGTGTAATGAAATTGTTTAGCACAATGTTGAGATTTCAGCTTACTTCAGGCGTAGTCAAATATTGATGAGTCAGATTTTTGTTACTAGCAGAAGGGCAGGGGTGTACTTTTTCCGTAGAAAAAATGGGAAGTACCCACACATGCATGCATACTTGGATCCACACGCACATACACACACACACACATGCATGACTTTTAAAAACTGTCATGAAAATTGCTAATTGGTCATGAAATTGCATTTTCCAAATTTGGTAGACACCCTAGAGTTTTATGCTTTCCTAAATCTACATTTCTTGCTAATTGCAATTACAAAAATCAAATTTCCTGTCGTAGACTCTGTTGACTCATTATGGGTTTCACTTAAAAGCACCCTGTACAAAAAGAGCCTTTATATAATGTAGGGAAGGAAATCTGCTTCCCAATTTTACTCATTATACTTTTATGAGACAGCAAAGTTAAAAATGATTGAAACTTCATAATGTTGACATTAAAAAGCATGTCAATTTCGCTAACCCAACAACCAAATATAGAGAAACCACCAGCACATCAGTCCCAGGTTACTCGCAGATGTGGTACATACACACATACATACATATCACTAAGCTGTTCTCTGAGATTCAGAGGTTAGCTCCAAAAAAGAAATACAAACTTCCAGGTATTTTTTACTTATTGTTGTCATATCAGCAGATGTGGTAAGTGAGGATATTAAACTTATTACCATTTAAATACATCATTAATTTAATATTAGCTTAAAAAATTACAGCAGATTTGTGTTAAACAGTATAGTTTGAATTTATCTGGCACCATTTTGATTTATAACCAAAATCTGCAGAATTGCATTTTTTATTGCTATGATGCTCTGTGCTTCCACTTTCGATTACATTGATGTTTGAAATAGGTATCTAACTAGTGTCAGACTGTAAAACACATCTGCTAACAAATTAAAGGTTTGATGAAATGTGTGTGTATGAGTAGTTTACAAGTAAAAATTAATTTAAATCTAGCTAAAACAGGCAAATTTGTCGAAACATCATTGGAAATTGAATTTGTTAATATGATTGTAAGAAAATGCAGTCAGCGGAGAGTTAAAAATGCGAAGGGTTACTGTACTTTTTTTAAACATTACATTCATTCTTTATTATTAGTCTTTCATTATACGTATAAACCAATGGTAGTTTGTATGTGTAATCATTTCTAGAGCATACTTATTTTGCTAGTGCAGTATATAAATCGTCAAATGCCCATCATGATGATAAAATAAACTACTGTTTGTGAAAATTGCAACACAATTCTAGAAGGAATGATGGTAATCACATGAAACTTACAGGACATGCAGAGCAGGGTAGGACATGCAAATGATTAGAAATGCAGATTCATTGCGCATGTCTTGGCTCAGCAGCACCGCCTGAACAGTCGAGTGAGGGACATAAAGAGAGGGCTGTTTAGGATACACACCAGTAGTGCATCGTGGACAGCGAGTTGTGAAAGTGTCTCCAGGATTCAATAATGCTTTGGCGACGACGAAGGGCACGATATCACCATACAACAGAGTTTGAACAGGGACAAATGATTGGTCTGCGTGAAGGTGCATTTTCGTACCGTGGCATTGCAGCTCAGACGAGACATAACGCCATGATAGTGATGTGCGTGTGGCGGCAGTGGACCGAGGAGAACCAGGTGCATCGACAATCCGGGACCGAGAAATGTGATGACACCACAGATGGCCGACACCTCGTCCGCATGGCAGTGGCGAACCGTTCCACATATTCGCAAGTGTTAGCACAACAGCGGAGCACTGAAACTGGTGTGGCATTGTCTGCCTCCACAGTTTGATACGTCTGTTGCACAAAGGACTGGTTGCATGCATCCCTTTGCGGCAGATTCCTTTGACCCTGAACCATGGACACCTCAGGCTGCAATGGGGTTTTCAATGCAGACAATGGTGTGCTAATTGACATGTCGTGTTTTCGGACGAGTCCCGTTTCAGCTTGTACTACCATGATGGCCTCATACGCATTAGACGGTATTGTGGTGAGCGCCTTCTTTCAGCATGTATTGTTGAGTGTCATACAGGCCAAATGCCAAGTGTGATGGTGTGGGGTGCCATTGGGTAAAATTCGCGATCTAGGCTGCTATGACTTGAGGGCAATATCACCAACAACCACTACATAAGTGAAGTTGTACAGGCAGAAGCCATACCCTTCCTTCGTAGCACCCCAGGCGCTATATTCCAGCAGGACAATGCCTGACCTCATGTTGCCAGGAATGTTCAAGCCCTCTTCGCAGCACAGCAGATACCACTTTTTCCCTGGCCTGCACGTTCACCAGACATGTCGCCTATTGAACATGTCTGGGATATGGTCACTTGGCAACTGGCCCATCAAAGTCCTCCAGCTGTCAGTACCAGTTATCTGTGGCTGCGTATACACGCTGCCTGGCAAGCAATTACCCAGGACACCATCCAACGCCTTTTCGATTCAATGCCAACTCGTCTCAAAGCTCTTATTGCAGCTCGCAGAGGCTTCACAAGATACTGATTTTTGCAGGTAAAAATTGTTTTATTGTTCTGAAAATGAAATCACTTATGTACATTCACAACAGTAATGTTTGGTATAAATTTCATTCGAATCGCATGGTTCCTTCTTCTTGGTGTTGCAATTTTCACGTACAGTAGTGTATACAAAAATATTGAAAGGAATCACCTGCCCATCCAATATATTGTTTTTTGTTTTTTTTTTTTACAACAGATAATCACATTGATTAACATATGTTCTATCACAATATAAAGTGAATTGTTCACTGTTGAGCAAAGAATAAAGTAAATCCGTTCAAAGTGCAAATTATATGTTCTATCCATATACTGTGTGTGTGTGTTTTATTGTTTTAAACGGTTTAGTCTGGTTTTCAACTATTTGAGCAGTCACTATTTAGTCACTAAAAAAAAAATGTCACTTTTCTCACTTTTTTTCTCCGAAAAAGTAACTTTTTCTCACTACTTTTTACAATGAAGTCTGTGCTGAGGTCTGGGTTTACTGCCGATGCAAGACTTTGCTGCTAGAGAACATAAATGCAGATGCTACCCAATTCAAAATACAATACATTTTATTCCGTATAATTGTTTCTAATTATCCCCTACTGAAAAAATTATTTCATCCCTTCAATATCATTTATAATGAAGACTATTTTAGTAGTAGTTCCTTTTTCAAGCAGTGCCCAGTTTTTCCACAAAGGGGCATAAAGTTAAATTGTAATTTTCCCAATATCCCTGCTTCCGATTTGAGAAATTCTTTTTTGCATCAGATAGAGAGTTGGTAGAAAATGTTTTGCATATAATTTCTAATTTTTGAGAACTGTTTTGCCACTAGCAGCATAAAAGTATATTTTTATTTTTGATGTATTTGCAGCAATATCTGCTCATCTGAAAACGTGATTGAAAAGATTCTTTTGTGATAAGATACCATTCACCATGAAAAACATCATGAGAATAATACCTTCTACTTAAATTGATACATAGTTCTTCCTCAATGGGGTGTAGTAGTATATCTTACTTTTCTCAATATATCTGCTTCTAATATTCCAATTTAAATTTGTTTTCTTTGTCGGAGAGTGTTTGTGATGCAAAATGTTTTCCATATAATTAAAAAAATTCTTAATGCACAAGTTTACCACTAGAGGGCATAAGTTCATGTTTCTGTTTACAGGATATTTACAGCAGTATCTGAGTGTTTAAAACCCCAACTGAAAATAAAATCCTTTTTCAGTTGGATACTATTAACTACGAAAAGTTTTTGTATGCATTTTCTGCCCAAAATAATGTAAGATTTCCCTGCTAGGGATGCAAATGTTTAATCTGTGTAAAGTTAAATTTGAAAATTTTTGCAACTTTGATTCTCTGTAACTAACAAAGTACTTTAAAAAAAAACAAAAAAAAAAACAAGTAGGAATTTTTACATGGCTGTAGACACACAAAAGAGTATTTTGTGGAAGCTTCAGATTTTTTATGCCTTCCCCCTGTTTAGATATAGAGCTTCAAATTTTGTGATTTTTGAAAAATCGGCAACTTCAGACCCCTCTTTTAGTATGAAGGGATTGTATAAACCAGTAGTCATTTGTTTCAGTTTGAAGTACTCCTTGTAGGCTAAAAATAAGCCAAATGCCATTGTGTGTGTTTTTTTCATCCCTTATGAAAACTGTAATGGATCGAAAACTAAAAAAAAAAAAAAAAAAAAAAAAATCAGTTTCAATCTTGAATTGGAGATAAGGATTTCTCATCATTACATCAATTTTTAGTAAATATTTATGTATTCCCTTTATAAAGATGGACCTATGCTCTTTAAAATGAGATCAGTTGGAGCTCTCTGCCATTTATAGCTTTTCTATAGTTAAAAAAAAAAGCAGAAAGGTTGTCTGGGTATGATTTTCCCAATCCGCAGTGGCCATTTTTTGGCTTGTTAAATCCAAAATGGCAGATGTTAAAAAATTAAATCCAAGTTTGAACTCTCAAAATGGTTTTCCATGTGGACAATACATGAAATAAAAAAATAAATAAAAAATCATGTATTCTCCATCCACTTTTTTGTAAATTGGGTGATTATCCACGAAATAACCCTTTAATTACATTTCTGTCACACAAATGTTTTTTTTTAGTAGTGAGTGAATTTATTCATCTTGACTTTTGTGTGTTCATTTTTTATTCTGTAATGCAAGTTAAAACAATTTTTTGAAGCTTTCCTACAAACTTTGAGTGTTATGCAAATTTAGCATCACTGTTTTACCTGCAGTTGTTAGCAAATTGTGATATAGGCAATTGTTCTTGTTGATTAAAATGGAAAAGTAACTAAGATAATGTGATGGTAGGTAGATGTTGAGAATTTAACTGATACACTGGTTACCAAAATTAACGTCTGGAAGGAATAGTGAGCAAATAATCCAAAGTGCTTAATGAAATGTTACAATATTCAGATGGACATGTGAAACAAATGCCCACAGTGAAATTTGCATGTCAGTGAGCAAAATGTTGTCCAGTATGTAAATTGTGTTGCATACTTAAAGTTAACAAGGAACAGCAGTGGCATTTTTTGTTGATAGCTCGCGTGAGAAGCTTTCTGGTGGCTGCAAATGCTTTCCTTGATAGGACAACTAGAAGTAGGCCAGTCTAAGGTCCAGGTCACAAGGGACTTGAACATCCACCTCAGAGTGGTTTTATGATTATGGCAACAGTTCAACAACATTGGGGGTCACCTAAGGTATACGACATCTCGTGAGGACCATTATGTTGCTTTACCTGCATGGCGTCATAGGTCCTCTACAATCTGGCAATTGTCTTTGGAGTTCTCCTATGCCTTGGAACTACAGTATCAAGGCAAATGATATATGGAAGGCTTAATGATATATGGAAGGCTAAAGCACATCTCACAAATCTCACTTGAAATGGTGCAGAATACATCATTCCTGTAGCCCAGATGAGTTGGCTGGTGTTATTTTTACAGACAAGTTGAGATACCGTCTACAAACAAATTTTTGTCAACGTTTCATCTAGAGCAGTGATGGCCAATTTATTATAGACCGAGGGCTGCCATATAATAAAGGTTAACATCAGAAGGCCAGACTTATAAAAAAAATAAAAAAAATTATAACTGCTTTCTGGAATTCAGTATTAAAAACGTGTGTTTGTGTGTGTGTATGTTATCAATTGGTTATAACCTTATTCAGATGTTATTGATTACACCTTTATTCATAATTTGTAATAAGACAATGTAATTTTTAAAAAATGATTTTACATGTGATTTTAACGTGAACTGTGGGGCTTGTCAAAATTTCTTACCAGAGATTTGAAGTCCACTTCCATTTCTGGTGTAGCAATCCTGAGAGTATCTGACAATGCTGAATCAGTTAATCTGTTTCTGGATTTGGATTTGACAGTATTCATGATAGAAAAGGTTGTCTTACAAATGTGTATAGTACCAAATATAGAGCATAGTTTAAAAGCCCATTTTCTTAAAAGTGGATACTGTTCTTGTGGAAGTAATTTTCACGTCAGATCCAGTTGTTTCTGTTCTGTTGAGAGATGGATCATCACATTGAGGTTCACACAACTGTAATTGCAGTTCTGCTGGCTGACACTCCACTGTGCATTTGAATGGGTTATTAAAAAGCTCCATTTGGGGACAAAATATTTCAAAATCTTGAAATCAACAATTAAATTCTGAAATCAGCTGTTCAATGTGATCTGCACACTTTATGGAGTTAACACTCTTTTCCTTAAAACTGCTTACAATGAGAAAAATTAACTAGATTATTTTTGCAAAAGTCAATTTAAATAGATTGTTCCTTCTTGAAGCCATCAATATATCCCATCATTTGAAAAACTGACTGCTTTTTCTCCTGTAGCTGTAAATTTAGGACATTTAAACACTGAGTAAAGTCTGTAAGAAATGTCAAGTCTGGAATAAAATTAATATCCTTGAGTTTATTTTAAAGATCAATTGAAGGTGGTATATTGTCTCTTAGGAAGGGAAATTTTTTTTCAAATATTTGATTAAACATTTTCTTCAACTAGGCCACCTCACTTCAGCATGTAACAGAAGATTGCTGTAGGTAGAATCCACTTCTGAAAAGCAAGGAACTTCCTGTGAATAAGAGAGCTGTTTCCTCCTTTTATCAAATTTTTTTATTTTGATCACAGTAGCCATAGTGTCAACTAGTTTGATGGTCTTTGCTCACAGGCTTCTTGGTGAGCAATGCAATGTAATATAGGCACATCAATTTTATTTTCCTTCATCAGTCCAACAAAACCAGTTTAAGTGCCAATCATAGCTCTACTGCCGTCGGTTATATACAGCAGACAGCTTCTAAAATCCACCATATTCCTCTATTGCATTTTGAACAGCAGAAAATATATCTTCTCCTTTAGTTGTATCATGCAAATAGCAATCTTTCAATAGCTCTTCTTGAGTAGAAAAGTCTCGGATAACTTTAACAAAAATTAGGAGCTGACTTGTATCTGTGATGTCTAGTTTCATCAAGTGCCAATGAAAAGTATACACAATCTTTAAAATTAAAGAATTCAAGTTGGAAGGCAAATGCAAACTAATATCTTTAGTTCTCCAAGTGACAGTTTGTTTTGAAAGAAGTACAGCCAGAAATTCATTTTTAAACTTTTTCTTCATTAAACGCTTGTGCCATTTTAACTGCACACATTTTCACAAATTTTCCATCACTAAACGGTTTCTTTGCTCTTGCAAGTTCGTAACTAATGGGATGCCAGTAGTGATAATTCTTGAATCTTGTTCACATTACCATTTTTTTTTTTTTGCTGTTTCATTTTCTTCCTTAATTAATTGTTCAATAGCACATTTTTGTGACTTGCTGGGTGCTTCTTATGTTTTGAATGATTTGTGAAGTAGTTTCTTTTAAGATTGTATTCTTTTAATATGCACTTGAAGACAAACTAAGCATTGAGGTATGTTATCCTTATTGAGGATAAACAAATAATCGAACTCCCATTCTGTTTTAAAGACACTATTTTCACTGTCTGTCTACTCTCCTGAAGTTAGAAAACACCTTCATTACAAACACATTGAAAGCAAACTATGAAAAATTTAGCATGTGCTCGTAGTTGAACAGCCTGTAGTGAGTCATGCAGGAGAAAGTGGAGGAAATTCTTATGCAGTGTTCAACTGTGCGTCTTGAAGTAATGGTTTTACCTGAGCTCTTGAATAACGCTCTCTATGTGATGTCACAAGGTAGCGCTGGCTAAAGAGAGGGGGCGAAATGCTTCTGCAAGAGAGAAATTGTCTCTACGTTCTTAATCAGTGAAAACAAAAAGGAAGGTTTAATTAAGAATTAATGCTTGTAATGATAATTGAAGAATGCAAGTAAATTGTGAGAAGTTCTAAATCTTATTTTGGCTGAATGTAACACGGATTGTGCGGACATGTTCAAGTATGCGAGCAATAATGGCTACTCTGGCCATTTGAACGATAAAATTTAATGAATAAACAAAGAGTAATACACAGGCCATAATAAATAGACTGGTGAGCCAAATCTGGCCCGTAGGCCACCATTTGGCTATCACTGGTCTAGAGGGAATAGAGAACATATAATGACCCTGCAAATGCCCATGAACAAGACTTGTTCAGAGGAAGTTGTCTGCTCGTGTAGGGTGGCATTATGTTTGACAGCTGTACATCATTCCATGTGTTGACAGAAAGCAATGTGAATGCTGAGCGCTGTAGAGACGAGATGGTAGAGTAGAGCCCTATGTCAGACTTTTTCGGGGATCTGTTGTAGAGATGAGCACGGGCCCGGACTATAACAAAAAAGCCCGAGCCCAAGCGGGCTCTTATATCAAATTCTTGACTAAAACCTGGGCTCAAGTCAATTCATCCATTAACTTTTCTAATTAATTTTATTTAACACTGCTAACTGAATTAACTAAAGCAATGGGAAACGCACAACTGAATGGTTTGGCTTTCGTCTCTCATTTGTTCTTTGCCTAAAATTCTCAGTTATTGTTAATTGCGTATTTCGCATGCATTTCGTAACTTCAAAACATCTGTGAGTGCTTTATGTAACAACTATGTATTTTTTCCTAGACTAAAGTTCAAAGTTCTGGTAGCTAAAATATAAAAAATTGTATTTTTCAATTATTTGGATAAAACATGAATGTGAGCTGACTTGCAGACTGCAGAGGCTAAGTCAAAGGCCAATTACCCAGGGCCGCTAGGGAGGGAGATTAGAAGGAGGGAGGGATATCCTGTGCCAACTGAAAATCTCAAACTCTCACCTTCGTTTGTTCCTCCTTTCATGACGAATCATTCAAAGAGCAAAGGAGTGAAACTCTTTCCAGTGGGTTTGGTTTCGATTAGTTGTAAAGGTATATCTTCTCTGAGGTCTGACGTATATTTCACTTCAGCTCACAACATTGACTAGAGCGCAATAATGACTAACAGTGAGTGAGAAAACATAAAACGGAAAATCGATGCCGGATAATATGCGACTTCCCTGAATAAACACGGAAAATCTGATGTATGGAAGTATTTTGAAGAAATAATTGAGTTGGAAACTAATAAAAAAGTTAAGTACGTTCAATGTATAAAGTTGTAAACAGATATTAAAGTATACGTTCATTTGTATAACTTATACGATATTAAAGTATATGTTCATTTGTATAATGTATACGATATTAAAGTATACGTTCATGTGTATTAGATGGGATCTAGCAGACTTACATGACACACTCAAGTTTGCAGTAAACAACCGACTTTAATGAATTTGGATAATTTCTTAAAGAAAGAAAGAAAAAGTATCTGCCGCTGTAAAGGAGAAAATACTAAAAGCTTGTGCAAAACTCTGCACTAATGATATACGACCTTTTAATATCATCGAAGGACAAGGATTTCTGGAGGTAGCACAGTGCTTAATTGATACAGGTGCAACAGAAGGATCAGTTCCAGTGCAAGATGTGCTACCTCACAAGACTACACTTTCAAGGCATGTCAAAAGTTCAGCTGATACTATAAGATTAGAATACGTTATACAAATGAACAAAGTGATACCTAAGTTTGGTGGCACTATAACAACTGATATGTGGACCTCTCTCTTTAGGAAATGAAGCATATATGGCTGTTACCTGTCACTTTGTAGATAATTACTTTGTTTTGAGAAGTGTGGTGTTAACAACTGCTGCATTTCCTCATGTACCAAAGACAGGAGAAAACAAATTCATAACTTTTGCAAACCCTTGAAAATGTGAGATTTGATTGCTCTATGTTTGCGACAAAAGTAGTATTTGTAAGTGATGAAGGGGCAAACATAGTTTCGGCATTAAGATGTTTTTGTCGTTTAACTTGTGCCTGCCACCTCTTTACTGAAACACAGTTTTACAGAAGCAACTAAATCACTTCCAGAGTTTAAAACAAGTGTAGAAAATTGTAAATCGCTTGTTATTTACTGAAAATGGGAACTGTGTCGCAGTTGAAAAAATCTGTTTATCAAGAAGTTGAAACTCGCTGGAATACTTTGTGTGCTATGCTAGAATCCGTAAATGACCAGTTAAGGGATATTAGGGATGTTTTGGCTATCAAAAAACAAAGCCTTTCATATGGAAGGATTAAATTCTGATATTTTGTCTGTTTTGAAAAAATTTCTAAAACTGTTTGAGGAAGCCACTGGCCATCTTGGGAGATTTGCATCCCACTTTACATATGGTACTCCTCTGGTATCATTTGCTCATGAAGAACTGCGCCGTTTCCTCGACAGACTCAGATATTTTAGTAGTACTAAAGAAAAAAAAAACAGAAAAATGGTTGCACAGCAAAATAGATATTAACGATTTACATAAAATGGCCACCTTTTTACATCTGAACTTCAAATCATTAAAAATGTTACTGGAAAATGAAAGAAAACGCGCATTTACAAATACATTTTATGATTGACAAAACTAACAAAGCGGAAACATCAGCTTCAGTATCAACAATACAGGAACTGCCCACGCCGAAACATACATCATCAAGTATGTTTGAAGAACTGGAAGATGAATTTAATTTAGATGTTCCTCAAGAAGATGAGGTACGTAGTTACATTGATTTGAAAGTGGGAGTCGATCACTTAGAAACTAAGGATTTGTTGACTTGGTGGAAAAATTCAAAATTCCCCAAATTAGCCAGTATTGCAAGATGTATATTGTGCATACCAGCTAGCAGCATTGCAAGTGAACTGGCCTTTAGTGCAGCGGGCAGGATGTTAGAAGAAAGATCAAGATTAAATTCTCAACTTTAGACTCAATTCTGTTTTTGAGAAGTTACGAGAGACTATGAGGTAAGACATCCTTTAATGATGTTATTGTTCTAGTAGTAAAAGAAACACGCTGAAAGTGAATCAAGAAAGAGCAATTTTTGAATAATTTTTTCCTTGAACAATACAAGAAATTTTACTTCGTAATAACATATTTGATACATCAATGCTTATTTTCTTATTATTGTAAAATTCTTGTTTCTCAGCAATTACACAGAAGTAACATAACCGACGTTTTATAACTTCCAGAACCAAAAATATGTGTATTCTACCGCCGTCAATACTAATCAACGTGGCATAATATAAAATAGTCCCAATATTAAAATATATATATATACAAAAAGAAAAATCAGCCGAATATACACCGTCAACGATTTTCCCATTAAAATACCAAGTGTAATCATATGCAACTAAGAAAAAAAAAAAAAAAAAACCGAAATTTTACTTTATCATTCAGCACCGGTACCTAAATAAATACAAGGCCTTAATTTGATATTATGAAAGGAGTATGGTCTCAGATTGCTTCATATTGTAGAATTTAAATGAAATCACGGGATTTTTTGTTTTTTATTTATTATAATTAACTTTTTCATTTTTTGCTTTAAAACAGGAAGCAAATCAAGAATTTTCAGCAAAACAGGAATATACAATTCTCATGTCATGCAGAAATTACGTACATTTTATAATAATTTTCTAATGTAATTTAAGCATTCAAAAGCCTTATTTAAATTTGAATGAAACAAATTAAATGTAGTTAATTAGGTAAACAAATTCACTTGATACACTTGGGAAACAAAATGAAAGGCATTTTATTACCTAAATATGATGCACATAATAATAATAATTATTATTATCCTTTCGCTCTTTTTGGGGGTCAACATTAATGGGAAGTACTAACATTGGTATCTGATCATGAAAATGTAAATAGGAATAAAATGAGATGCTTCATTTTTTTCCTTTTTCACATAGGAAAAATTTGCACAAATGTTAAAACCCGGGCCAGCCATATAAAATGTTATCACAGGCCCGGGCCTTAAAAAAAGGAGCCAGTGCTCATCTCTAATCTGTTGGCCCTCAGTTCCTTTTAATGGATGATAACTCTCACCTGCACAAAATTCAGCCTGTCAATTTCCAGCAGAGCAAGGATATTTGGCATATGGATTGGCCATCCAGGTCTCACCTCCTGAACCCTATATAGCATGTCTGGAATTCTCTGGGATATGCATAGTAGTTTGTCAGCTTCCTGCCAAAAAACCTTCCTGAGCTACACACTACCCTCATTGAGGGATGAAATTATTTGGCTCCAAAGTTCATCAACAACCTGGTGATGAGTATGTATCGTTGTTGTGAGAGTTGCCTGCGTATGCTAGGTGATCACATTCCTTATTAAGACATTTCTAGGTTACGTTCTTACATCTCACCTTGGTGACATTTGTGGATGTGAACTTGTTTTAACATGTGCATACACTCAATGGACAAAACATTAGAGATACCTACCTAATAAGGTGTTGGTCCTCCTCTATTGTGAATAACAGTCTGTACATGCTGAGGCATTGACTCCACCCGACGCCAGAGGGTTTCTGAAAGTGATGCCAGCCAGGCTTGTGGTAGCATTGTCCACAGCTCCACCCTAGACATCGGTCCAGGATCCATGGATCTGACGTTCCGCTTCACAGCATCCCACAGAACTTCCACAGGGCTTAAATCCGGAGACCTTAGGAGCCACTGGATGGTTCCAAACTCAGGTGAGTATTCCTCAAGCCAGAGTTTAAGCTGGCTCAAAAAATGCTGTAGCAAAATTGCTAAAATGAAGGAAAAAGTTGTAGCAAAATGCTAAAGAAATTTAGCCTCTTTTTGTCGACGAACTGACACACTACGAATCGTTGCAGTGGACGAACAAAGGATAACGGAGTTTCCGTCATATGACGGAATACTTTTACCCACGAATTAGCGACGGAATTTTATAATAATTTTCCCCCTGGACTACGGGAGTTCAAATTTTCATAAATTTTGGAACACAATCACCTCTGTGATATTTAAACGTCTGACACCATTTTGGCGACGGGACGCTAGTTTTCTCGCGCGTTTTAGATTAATTCGTCGCATTTTGCGAAAATAGCGATCATAGCTTAACCTCTGCCTCAAGCTATGCCTGGGTGGTTGCAGTCCTGTGGAGCAGCACATTTTCCTGCTGGAACAGGCCATGAAAGCATGTAGGTGATCAGCCAGCACATGCTGGTAGTATGCAGCAGTTTAGGACCTCTTCAGACACACTAAGGGACCTAATGTGTCCATTAAGAAGGCTTCCCAAACCATCACAGAGTTAATCACCACCTTGAACAGAGCTGACCGGGCACAGCGGGGCCATGGCCTCATGCTGTAGATGCCACACTCGCATTCTCCTGTCAGCTTGGTACCGCTAAAAATGGGATTCATCTTACCACACGATGTGGCACCATTCTGCAGAGGTCCAGTTTTGATGTTCCTGTCACCAGGCGAGGTGTAATTTTCAATGATGAGCAGTCAACAGTGGCACATGAATAGGGCGTCTACTCTCGTAGCCCAGGGAATGAACAGCATGTGCCATACTGTTCGCTCGCAGATGCTGTTTGCACCTCCGACATTTAACCTGGGTGTGATTTGTGCAGCCACTACCAAGCTGTCGGTCTTACGAGCCTGGATAGTCTGCGTTGACCCTGGTCATCAATGGCATGTGGTTGGCCACTGCTTGCTCTCTGGGTGCTGGTACATCTGTCAATGGTATACTCGCGGTACACCCTTAATACAGTTACATTCTGGAACCTTAGGTTTCTTACCAATTCGGCGATAGAATGATGCATATATTTTACACCAGGGCTAGAAAAATATGCTCCAAATCTAGGAGCCAGCTCCAAAATTTCGGAGCCAGGTGAAACGAAAGCAAATTTCAAAGTATCGTGCACAAACGTAATGCATGGTGATGATGTTGGAGCAAAGAGTAATAATATAAGTGACTGCCTATTACCCAAACTACTTATTGCTAAATGAAATTCGAATTTGGTCTATAAATCTCGGGGTTCTATAGCTTTGATAAAAATCTAAACATAAAAAAGAATGTGATATTCCAGGATAATTAATTACAGGTTTTTGTTATTGTACAACACAAATTAGAAAATCATAAAAACAGCAGTTTAAGGAAGTTACCTTTTAAAATTTCCTGAATTTTAAATATATGGAACTTCAAGTTTAATTAAATTTTTCTTTTATCTAAAAACAAAAGTTGTTTTACAGAACCAAAATACTGATAAAAAAATAGGGAACAAACAATCTGTCATACAGTTTCATAACTGATGACTTAGAATTATAAGATAATAAATACCTTCCTAAAAGAATAATTTTTTTTTTGTTTTTAGAGTGTGGAGCACATGGTAAAACCTTTACAAATTCAATGAAATTGGAAAGATCTTCCAATTCTTTCTTCTGCTCAAAACTGACACTAGTTTTTGGAAATATTGATTATTCAAAATTCAATAAAATACCTGCTCTTTTTATAATTGTGTCAACACATAAGGGAAGTTACGTCAGTTATTCTGAGTGGAGTGCAGTTTTTTCAAACACTTTGCTCAGTCCGATTTCCATTTTCAGAAATTTTTCCTCCATTTTGAAGCTGAAACACAATCATTTATTGAACAAAATAATATTTTACATTAATACCGAACAGAGGGAATTAGAGAAGAAGAAAAAAAAAAGATCACGGGAGAAATCGTCACTTCTAGCTTTCGCTTCGGAATGTTTTGAAAGATGGACTTCCGTTTTCAGCCGGAAAACGCCCTTGAGAATGACACAAATGATTACAGCAAAGGCAAAATTCCCAAAGTCCAAGGGAGAAAAGTCCTGGCTATAGATTACAGGGAAATTTTCACTCCATTGAATTTACGTTTTTGGAAATTGTTGCTTACAGTTTTAAGCTGAAATACGAACATTTATGCAATAGACTGATATTTAGCAACAATACTGGGCAGAGGCAACTGCGAAGAAAAAGAAATAACGATTATGGGAATTTTTTGAAGTTTTGAAAAACGGAATACTGTTCCCAGACGGAAAACGACCTCCCTCCACGTGAATCCGCCCCTTCCATTTTCTTCAGTTTTGTATCAATCCCAAATAATGAAAAATGCAAAATTCTGTGAAACAATCTCGTGCCCGATTTGTAACAGTCTGCGATATGCAAAATGAATTGTCCAGGCTGCTGCGTATGGAAGCTGATTCACGTGTCCATAAATTGATTATATTTCCGATATGAACAATGTATAAGACTGCAATTTTTGGAGCTCTGTGAAGGATTCGTTTTTAACGCACATAATTTTATGACGGATATGTTTTTAAAGATCGAATTTTGTGAGTGGTCAAAATACGGACCCAGATTATATTTTCCTAAAAATTTTCTAAGACAGGAGACTCCTTAGCAACCTTACTTCGGCGGAAGTTGTTTTAAAACTTTGGGCAAGAATCCCACCATCCCGCTTGTTCTGCTGTTGTTGACTTAAGGTGATTTTTTTCCAAGATGGACACCTAACAAACACTCTCCCCAGCAATATGTGGTTTAACATGGCTTGGCACCTCCCACTTTCACAACATGCTGTTGCGGAGGGGAAAAGGGTCTTTCAAAAAGTGCAGGGAGAAACAGTCTCCTACCATCCCTAATGGTAAGGGTGGATGGATGTGTGGCGGAGAGCAGAGGGTTGTTCGGTGCTTCGGGCAGAAGGGAGGGGAGTGTAGACGTGCCATTACTGGCAAATACGGGACCGAGCGTTGCGCTCACAAATTTAAGATAATAAAATGTTCTGCAACGAATTGAAATTTAAGATATAACAAAATATGTTCTATAAATAAAAACATTCTACAAGGAAACTGAAATGTAAGACAAATATATATCATCATCATCATCATCATTGTCAACCATTATCAATCCACTGCTGGACGAAGGTCTCCCCAAGTTTCCTCCACAACGGTCTGTCTTGTGCCAGTCTCCTCCATGTCACCCCTGCATACTTTCGAATTTCATCCACCCATCTCCCATGTGGTCTTCTTCTGGGTCTTTTCCTGTCCCTTGGAATCCAATCTAAAATTTCGGCTGTCCATCGATGATCTGTCCTTCTGGCAGTATGTCCAGCCCATTGCCATTTCAGGGATTTAACTCTGATCATGATGTCTTCCACTCCTGTCATTTTTCGGATCCACGAGTTCCTCTTCTTATCTCTCCTGGTTACACCAAGCATGCACCTCTCCATGCTACTTTGAGTTGTCTGCAGCCTTTGTATGTCTCTTTTAGTTAAGGTCCACGTCTCTGCACCATACGTAAGCACTGGAAGGATGCATTGATCAAACACTTTTCTTTTAAGACATAATGGCATATTGCTCTTGAAAATTATGCTGTTTCTTCCAAAAGCTCTCCAGGCAAGTTTTGTACGCCGATTAATTTCTTCATCAATGTGACCCTCACTTGATATCTGCTGTCCAAGATAAACGTACGTGTCTGTTATCTCCAGCTTTTCTCCATCAATCGATAAATCTTCATTTCGTGTAAAAGCATTGAACATCGCTTTTGTCTTCTGAAAGTTCATTTTTAATCCCACTTCTTTACTCTTGTCAGCAAGTTCCTGGATCATACTCTGCAGCTCTGATGGGCTAGTTGCAAAAATGACTACGTCATCAGCAAAACGAAGGTGGGTTAGATAATCTCCATTAATCTTTATCCCCTTGTTTTCCCAGCTCAGTGACTGAAAAACACCCTCCAATGTGGCATTAAAGAGCTTCGGAGATATGGTGTCACCTTGTCTCACTCCCTTTCCAATTTTTATGTGTGTTGTATTTTCAAACAGCCTAATCTTTGCACTTGCATTTTCATAGATGTTATTAATAATATTAATGTATGCATCTTCAATACCGCAGGTTTTCAGAGCCATTGTAACTGCTGATGGTTTCACCGAATCAAAGGCTTTTTCATAATCGATAAAAGCCATGCACAATGGAAGTTCATATTCCCTCGCTCTTTCAATTAGTTCTCTCAGCACATGGATATGATCTATTGTGCTGTAGCCACTCCTGAATCCAGCTTGTTCTCTCGGTTGAGCCATGTCCAGTGTTACCTTGAAGCGGTGTGAAAGAACTTTAGTGAAGATTTTATAAACTACTGATAGGATGCTGATAGGTCTGTAGTTTCCAAGATCCTCAATGTCACCTTTCTTATGTAGCAGGATCATTGTAGTGGTGTTCCAATCCTCAGGAATCTTTCCTTCATTAAGGCATCGAGTGAAAATTTTGGCGAGTACTGTTTCGATTTCTCCACTTGCTTCTTGTATGATGTCTACAGTAATTCCATCTTCTCCTGGAGCTTTTCCCCGCTTCATGTTCTTGATTGCATGTGCAACTTCTGCTGGAAGGACTGGAGGAACTCTGGTACTGGTATCTTTCATGATGTCTGGAGTGCATGTATCATCCCTTTCATATAATTTGGAGTAGAAATCTTTCACTCTTGTCAAAATTTCGCCTCTATTTCTTGTTACAGAACCATCTTCTTTTCTCAGTGCCATAATCTGTTTTCTTCCCTTACTGAGATGTCCCTTTGCTATCTTTAGGCTTTGGTTGTTTTCAATTGCTTTCCTCACTAGTTCACAGTTGAATTTTCTTACGTCTTCAGTGATACTTTTTCGTACTGTCTTGCATAGCTCTATATATTCCACTTTGGAAGTCACATCTTCTTTAGTTGTCCTCATCTCTCTTCTTTTTTGCATCAACATTTTCGTTTTTTCTGATAATTTATTTACATGCAACTTGTTCTTAGACCCAGCTAATTTTGTTGCTGTTTCCATAAGAGCTTTGGTTACTTTTCTGTTAACTTCAGAGATGTCCACTTCTTCCGATGTTAGGCCTTCTAAAGCAGAGAACCTGTTCTTCAGTTCCAACTTGAAGGTATTGTGGTGTTTTTTAAGGTTGGTTATGTCAATAGATTTTGTTTGTCTTATGAGCTTGCCACGTTCAAGTTTAGTGTTGAGGTGCATCTTACATCTCACCAATCTATGGTCACTACCTGTGTTGAACTTGTTTAGCACACTGCAGTCTTCTATGACGAATTTTTTGTTACACATAATAAAATCAATTTCACTTGTCGTCCCATTTGGATGTCTCCATGTCCATTTCCTGTGTGGCTTTTTCTTGAAGAAGGAGTTCAAGATGAAAAACCCTTCTGCCTCTGCAAACTCAACGAGAGTATTTCCACGCTGGTTTCTGTTGCCGTGACCGAATTTACCTACTGAAGTTTCATTCTGTTGCCGTTGCCCTATTTTTGCATTGAAATCTCCCATAATTATTTTCAAGTGCTGCTTACCTTTATTATTTAGATGACAAATTTCCTCATAAAATTCTTCAATTTCTTCTTCAGGATGACTTGTGGTGGGTGCATAAGTTTGAATAATCTGAGCCTGGTATCTTCTCGATAGTTGGATAACGAGTCGTGCAGCTCTGTCAGAGGAACTTTCAACTTCTACCACTTTATCCTTCAGTTTCTTGTTTATTATAAATCCAACACCTAGTTCTGCCAGTATCTGTCCCACGATAGTAGAAGAGATGTCCACTTTTCAGTTCGATGAGATCTTCTCCTTTTCTCCTTACCTCACTTAGCCCCACGATGTCCCACTTGATCCTTTGTAGTTCCTCTTCCAATTCAAGAAGCCTTGAATCAGAAGATGGGAGCGTCCATTATACGTAGCCAAGGTCAGCATCATATGGCAGCCTAGTCCGGTCCTCCGGGGATTCTTAGCACCCTCTGCCTTCATGTCGCACTGGCCGCTGCCTTGGCCAGGTACATTCCAGCTGCCGGAGACTGAGGGCCATTTGCTTCTAAACATCAGATTGAAAAATCTTTTATCTTTCGATTCCATTTATGTCGAAGAGTATTTTAGATATACTTCTTTCTCGAATTATGCTTAGATTTTCCGCTAGGGGGTGTAAAAGTAAATTGCACTTTTTCCGATAACTCTTCTTCTAAAACTTCCTACTTGAAATTTTTTTTTTTTGCAGCGGATGCATCTCCTGATGCACAATCTTTTGCATATAATTTCGAATTTTTGGTAAAGAATACTTTGGCCACCAGGGGGCGTAAGTGTTAATTTTCGCTTCTGATGTATTTGCCATAAAATCTGAGCTTCTAAAATATCGATTGAAAAAATTCTTTCGTGGACTCATGCCACTCACATTGATAAACCTTTTCGGAATATTTTCTTCCTAAAATATTGCCCAGTTTCTCCGCCAGGGGCGTAGCTGTATATCTTATTTTTGTCAATATCTCGACTTCTAGGAGTCAGATTTGAAAAATTCCTTCTTTGTTAGAAGTGTTTTCCGTGTGACATGTTTCTCATATAGATTCAAAATTTTCAAGTAATTCATAGACTTTCCGCTAGGGGGCGTAAGGGTAAATTGTGTTTCTCCCTATATCTCTGCTTCTAAATCTCGGATCTGAAAAATTCTTTCTGCACCGGATACAGCACCTGATAGGAAATCGTTTGCACATAATTTCTAATTTTTGTAAAAAAAAAAATGGTTTGGCCACCAGGGGGCATAAACCTTAATTTCTGCTTCTGATGTATTTTCAGCAAAATATGAGCTTCTAAATTCTCGATTGAAAACAACGTCATTTGTAGACCGATACTACTCATGCCAACAAACTTTTTTGAAACATTTTCATCTTATATGAGTGCACGGTTTCTACGCCAGGGGCGTAGATGTATATCTTATTTTTGTAAATATCTCGACTTCTAGGAGTCCGATTTGAAAAACTCCTTCTTTGTTGGATAGTGTTTTCCGTGTCGCATGTTTTGCATATAATTTCAAAATTTTCATGTAATTCATAGACTTTCCGCTAGGGGGCGTAAAGGTAAATTGTGTTTCCCCCTATATCTCTGCTTCTAAATCTCTGATCTGAAAAATTCTTTGTGCACCGGATACAGCTCCTGATAGGAAATCGTTTGCACATAATTTCTAATTTTTTGTAAAAAAATGGTTTGACCACCAGGGCGTAAACCTTAATTTCCGCTTCTGATGTATTTGCAGCAAAATATGAGCTTCTAAATTCTCGATTGAAAATAACATCGTTTGTAGACCGATACTACTCATGTTGACAAACCTTTTAGAAACATTTTCTTCTTAAAACAGTGCACGGTTTCTACGCCAGGGGGCGTAGATGTATATCTTATTTTCGTCAATATCTCGACTTCTAAGAGTCCGATTTAAAAAATTCTTTCTTTGTTGGATAGTGTTTCTAGTGTGACATGTTTTTCCTATAAATTCAAAATTTTCAAGTAATTCATAGACTTTCCGCTAGGGGGCGTAAAGGTAAATTGCGTTTCCCCCTATATCTGTGCTTCTAAATCTCCGATCTGAAAAATTCTTTCTGCACCGGATACAGCTTCTGATGAAAAATCGTTTGCACGTAATTTCAAATTTTTGTAAAAAATTGTTTGGCCACCAGGTGACGTAAGTCTTCCGCTTCTGATGTATTTGCAGCAAAATATGAGCTCCTAAAATCTCGATTGAAAAAGTCTTTTGTGGACCGATACTACTCATGTCAACAAACATTTTAAGAACATTTTCTTCTTGAAATAATGCATGGTTTCTATGCCAGGGGCGTGGATGTATATCTTATTTTTGTCAATATCTCTACTTCTAAAAGTCCGATTTGAAAAATTCCTTCTTTGTTGGATAGTGTTTATGATGCGAAATGTTTTTCCTATAAATTCAAAATTTTCAGGTAAATCATAGACTTTCCGCTAGGGCGCACAATGGTAAATTGCGTTTTCTGCTCCTAAAACTCCGATTTGAAAAATTCTTCCTGTATCGCATAAAGACCTGACGGAAAATATTTTTCACGTAATTTCTACTGTTTGGTAAAGAATGGTTTGGCCACCAGGGGTCATAAGTTTTAATTTCTACTTCTGATGTATTTGTAGTAAAATCTGGGCTCCTGAAAACTCGACTAAAATTATTTTTCTTGGACCGTTACCACTCATATGGATAAACCTTTTGTGAATACTCTCTTAAAAAATAACGCATGGTTTTCCCACCAAGGAACGTAAAGTCACATCTTATTTTTGTCGATAACTCTGTTTCTAAGAGTTCGTAAGCTCACAATTCTATTTACAGCAATATCTGAGGAAAAAAGGCCCGATTGAAAAACTTCTTTCTTCCGTCAGATACTATTGTTTTCCATACCGGTTCCATTGACTTTGAATAGCTTTGATAAATTTAATTTGCGTCAGAATGGATTCAAAAGACGTGCTTATTACACCCGAAAATTCGGTGTCATCTTTCTTGTTTATTTTTAAATTTAGTTGCTCGTACCAGGTAACTATATAGATTTTTTATATACACCTGCCCAGGACAATAATTTACATGCCCTGGGCATCTTGGGCATGGTATTTTTCAAGCCCTGCTCCTTCTACCAAGATAACAAAATAAAGAATCTTGAATTATTTCTACATATGTTTTAGGTTGTTTTGTACATATCTTGCAAAGTCAAATATATATATATATGCCGCCCCGGTGGCGCAGTGGTCTAAGGCGCTGGCCTGTGATCATTCGTCCGTAAGGGGTCCGGGTTCGAATCCCGGTGAGGCATGGATGTTGTGTTTGTCTTACGGAACTGGCTCTCTCCCTTCCCTGGAACCAGTGACCCTAAATTAGGGATGGGCGACTGCTTATAGCCCATTGAGTTGCTCACGGTGGTCGTTAAACCTCCAATCAAAAAAAAAAAAAAAAAAAAAAAAAAAAGTCAAATATTCTGTACAAAGTGCTGTTAAAATTTTCATGTAAGATACAAGATGTAATGCAGTTAAGTACTGTGTATAACTTGGAAGATAATTTAGGTATGTTCTTTGAGACATTTGTTTCATTCTTTCAGTTCGTATGCTGCGTGAGGAATTGCAGCTGCTCCAGGAGCAGGGCTCTTACGTTGGTGAAGTTGTTAAACCCATGGATAAAAAGAAAGTGCTTGTAAAAGTATGTAATTTTTGTTCCTTAATTTTAATAGGAAAATAATAAATGAATCATGCTAATGTTTTATTTCTCCATTTTTGTAGATAATTTATTTTCATTAACATGTCAACTTCTTTTTATAGGTTTATCGTGTGTCTTGTGTGAGGGTTGTTCCACACGAGCTCACCAGATATTCACAAACCTAGAAGCACCATGATTTTTGTTTTCAATTATTTTTATTAATGTCACTGTATAACATAAATAACTTGTAAAAGAAATTTGGTGAGTTGTACCTTCGACTTCTTTTGTGGTAGAGATTTCTGAACCTGCCTCATATATTTGGCAAATATTAGGTTGTTGCAGATAAAATATCTGATTTTGCAGATTCGTACAGTTGACTGGTAATTTAGGAATTAAGGTGGTTCCGCCTAAAATCTCTGCCTTATGTTTCCAATGGTAAAACTTCTTTACATATTTTCTTCGCAGCTAATGTATTCCCAAGGATGAAAATTTACACATCAATAAAACTAACTTTAAGTTATAGCATGGGATACTTAATACTTGCTAAATCATAACCATAATTAAGCAGTCCAACATATGTTTGTCTACTGACATCATCAATGTACAGGTCGCACCATCTATTAACAAGTCTGAACATTACTAAAAGAAAAATGAGTGATTTTTAATGTAATTATGGTTATGTTTTAGCAAGTATTAAGTACCCCATGCTATAATTTAAAGTTAGTTTTATCGATGTGCAGATTTTCATCCTTGGAAATACATTTGTTGCGAAGAAAATATGTAAAGAAGTTTTACCATTGGAAACATAAGGCAGAGATTTTAGGTGGAACCACCTTAACACATTGTGTGATGTATAAATTTAAAGTGTCAAGCCTGCTCCCTATAAAGCACTGGTCATAAGTATTAAAACTTTGAAAACGTGCTTAAGTTACGTACAAGATTTAAGGTAAGGAAGCTTTCGTGCTTCAGTCCTTTTCAACCAAGTAACAGATAGAGAATGGTAAGTGGTTGCCAGACCTGTAAAGTTACACTTGTTATTTTTTTTAAAATTGATTTCCATAGTAACAGGGTTGTACGGTCCTTAAAAGTCCTTAAAAACTCCTTAATTTTCATTTGCCTTTTTAAGGGCCCTTAAAAAGTCCTTAAGAACTCCTTAATTTCCATTTACCTTTTTTAAGGGCCCTTAAGAACTCCTTAATTTTTGTTCTGTTTTTGAGGGCTCTTAAAAAGTCATTGAAAACATCGTAATTATATTATATTCGGTCGTTAAAAAGGTCGTAAATTTTTTTAACCAAAGAAATGCGCGCGTTACGCATGCCAGCTGGTTTCCATTAGCGTACTGATGATGGTTTTACGTCACTTCACTAGATCGCATGTCGCAAAAGTTTACCCATGTTCTGTATTGCTTTTGGCAGATTGCCAACCAGCTACCTTCAAATCCCTTTGGTTTAGATTAGTTTTATTGCTGGCTTCTTGATTTCTTTGCGCGGGGTCAGTGCAGTTCAGATCGTTATCTTCTGTTATTTATTAGAGAATGTGGTACTAAGTAAAGAGCTTAGAGCTTCTGTCTTTTCAGCTAGACTTAAATATGTTCAATATTTAGATGCCAAAAAAAAAAAAATGTGCCAAGCAACATCTGGGATGAAATGTAAATTGATTAAGGAGGAATTATTGCAAATGCTTAGTACGAAAAAACTGAAAGTAGAAAAAAATATTGCCGAATTTGAGGAAACGTGCAGATGACCTTGCCGCCCAAAGGGAATTGATGAGAGATATGAACTGCTTCCTTCAATCAAATAGTTTTCAAAAATTAATAAAGGAAAAAAATGAAGAATTGGCAGAAATTACCATGTCAGTAGTTGCAAAAAAGGAGCTGAAAAATTGATTTCATTGTAGATCTACGTCCTTTGTTTGACCTTAAAAAAGTGAATATGTACATAATATAACTTCCTTGCAGTCATTGTTAAATTGCATTACTGTTTTTAGCACGTCTTTTGTAAAAAAAGATCATGCTTATGTTATCGGTTTGTCCGTCCGTCTGTACCCACGAAATCTCTGCAACTATTAGTCCGATTTGAAAAATTCTTTTTGCATTGGGAAGCTTGAAATATACGAATGGTGATCCTTTATTTCGTTTTTTTTTTTTTACGATGTGCAATTTCGCCGCTAGAGGGCGTAAATGCAGATGATGTTGAATTAAAAAATACGTTTTATTCCACATATTTGCTTCTAAACATCCGATTGAAAAAATTCTTTTATCTTTCGATTCCATTAATATCGAAGAGTATTTTAGATATATTTACATTTTTAAATTATGCATAGATTTTCTGCTAGGGGGCGTAAAAGTAAATTACATTTTCCCCAATAATTCTTCATCCAAAACTCCGATTTGAACATTTTTTTCTTCAGCGGATACACCTCCTGATGGAAAATCTTTTGTATATAATTTATAATTTTTGGTATAGCATACTTTGGCCACCAGGGCGTAAGCATTAATTTTGCTTCTGATGTATTTGCCATAAAATCAGCTTCTAAAATATCGTTTGAAAAAATTCTTTCGTGGACTGATTCTTTCGTGGACTGCCACTCACATCAATAAACCTTTTCGGAACATTTTCTTCTTAAAATATTCCACAGTTTCTCTGCCAGGGGCGTAGATGTATATCTTATTTTTGTGAATATCTCTACTTCTAGGAGTCAGATTTGAAAAATTCCTTCTTTGTTGTGTTGTGTTTTCAGTGTGACATGTTTTTCATATAATTTCAAAACTTTCAAGTAATTCATAGACTTTTTTCCGCTAGGGGGCGTAAAGGTAAATTGCTTTCCCCCTATATCTCTGCTTCTAAATCTCCGATTTGAAAAATTATTTCTGCACTGAATACAGCTCCTGATAGAAAATCCTTTGCACATAATTTCTAATTTTTGTAAAAAATGGTTTGGCCACCAGGTGGCGTAAGTCTTAATTTCCGCTTCTGATGTATTTGCAGCAAAATATGAGCTTCTAAAATCTCGATTGCAAAAAAAGTTGTTTGTTGACTGATACTACTCGTGTCGACAAACCTTTTAGGAACATTTTCTTCTTGAAATAATGCATGGTTTCTACTCCAGGGGACATAGATGTATATCTTATTTTTGTCTATATCTCTACTTCTGAGAGTCCGATTTGAAAAATTCCTTCTTTGTTGGATAGTGTTTATGATGCGAAATGTTTTTCCTATAAATTCAAAATTTTCATGTAAGTCAAAGACTTTCCGCTAGGGGGCACAAAGGTAAATTGCATTTTCTGCGTTATTTCTGCCTCTAAAACTCTGATTTAAAACATTCTTCCTCTATCGCATACAAGACCTGATGGAAAAAATTTTTCACATAATTTCTAATGTTTGGTAAAGAATAGTTTGGCCACCATGGGTCATACGTGTTAATTTCTGCTTCTATGTATTTCTAGTAAAATCTGGGCTCCTGAAAACTCGACTAAATTTTTTTTTCTTGGACCGAAAGCGCTCAAATGGAAAAACCTTTTGAGAATACTTTCTTCCTAAAATAATGCATGGTTTTCCCCACCAGGGGACATAAAGTCACATCTTATTTTTCTCGATATCTCTGTTTCTAAGAGTTCGTAAGCTCATGATTCCGTTTACAGCAATATCTGAGGGATTAAAAACCCGATTGGAAAAACTTCTTTCTTCCGTCAGATACTATTATTTTCCATACCGGTTCCACTGGCTTTGAATAGCTTTGATAAATTTAATTTTCGTCAGAACGGATTGAAAAGACATGCTTATTACACCCGAAAATTCGGTGTCATCTTTCGTTTAAGAGCAAAAAAAGATGTATAATAGAAGTAAAAATTCTGAAGGAAATTTCATAGGTGTCTTGTTGTTACTGCAGTTTGTTTTAACTTTTACACCTGTACACTATTGCCAAATGTTGAAAATCAACCTGCATTAATTGTATGGAAGAAGTTACTACAAGTGCTACAGCTGTAGAATTAAAAAACTAAATAAAAATAAAAATGCAACAGTTACACAAGCAAAAATGTGTTATTCATCCAAATCTACGAAAACCAAATTTTTCTCCAGATTTGGGAATTCGGAAGCTGTGTAGTAAATAAAAAAATAAATAAATAAATACTTAAAAGAAAGTGATGCTTCACTGTTCAGTTTTGATTCTTTGAATTCTGCCAATGTAGTTTTGAAATTTATGCAAGCATTTTTATTGAACTTAGGGCTTTCAATTCCGATGATATGATTTAAGTTACGATGAACTTGTGTGTTTCAATTTGATTTAGATAGTGTGTTTACTTGCTACTCAGGGAAAGAAACTTGCTGTTAACGCACGATGTACAAACTGTTTACTTGCTTCATTAACCTAAAACAGGTCTAACAAGCTGTGCTGCATTTTTATAAAAGTGCTATTTTTCCAGCTGCAGCACTTGTAGTGATGCCCCCACAGAATTAATGCATTTAGTTTCTTAGCCTGTGTCCGTACATATTTGTAAAAGTAATTCTAATGGAAGGAATTAAGTTATTAAATGGAAAGGTAAAGATACTAAACATTTTAAAGACTATCACAGCCATATGAAATTCTAGCTGTATTTGTAATACTGTTTTTGTTAAAATGAATTTGTAAATTAATAAAAAAATATAAATTCAGATAAACTTTGAAGGAAAAACAAATGCAAATTTAAAAAGTTTCCGAAACCACAAAGATGGGCCTATAATCACAATTGATGGGTGAAAATTTGTTGAAAATTGAAATTCCAAAGTAAATAAATTCTATGCTTCACACCACAATACGAAGAAGCAGAGTGTTAGTTCTGTAGATGCAAAGATATGCTTCAGGACAAATAATGGATCCAGTATTACCAGTAAGTAATGTATATAAGGAACTTTTAAGTTAGTTGGTTGTTTTTCTGTTGGAGTATTTAGGTTTATTTTAGTAGAACTACTTTTAATTCAGATATTTGTGCAATAGAATATTCATTAGTTTCAACAAAATTGATTTATTGTGTTAAAATGACTTATGTTGTAATAGTTAACTCACATTTTGTATATTGTGTATATTTGCATGCAGCGATTATGAAGTCCTTAAAAATATTTAAAGGTCCTTAAAAATAGCCTGAAAGTCCTTAAGAACTCTTTAATTTCCATTTTCAAAAAAGAGTATGAACCCTGAGTAATGGAACGATGAAAGGAGAATCAGATTTACAATTTTGGGGACTGAAAAAGAATTTCTAAACTTATCTGGTAACGAAAAGCGATTGACGAACGGGGCAGTTCATTTGATGTCAGTCCAAAGAGGTTTAGCATAAACGTCTGTTAATTTTGCGGTAAGTGCTTCCAATGTAGCAAGTTTCAGTGTGGAAGATGTTGAGCTTGGGATGATGTAAATTCCAAGAAGATTAAGGGGAGTTGTTTTATCTCTATCATCCAAAATTTATTTGATGATACAAGGGTTAGAACTGATGGCCAAATCATCAAATTAATTTTGATGATAGAGGTAAAACAACCCTCCTTAATCTTAGCAGAGTTGACCTCATCCCAATCTCAACATCTTCTAGTGAAATTAACTATATTGGAAGCACTTGCTGTAGGTAGCATCAACAGACATGAGCAGAGAAACCATGTCCATAAAGGAAACCCTGACATTTCAGTGGCCACTCAAACTTTTGAGGACACTAAATGAAATGCCCTGTTTATTAATCATTTTTAAAGTTTGGAAATTTTTCTCTGCCTCCAAAACTCTTAATTCTGATTCTCATTTTATTATTATAGAATTTTTTAAAAAAAGAACATATGGATCTGGCAACCATTTACCATTGTCCATCCTTTACCAGGTTGAAAAAGACAAAAGTTATCAGTTGAAAGCTTCCTTACCTTAAATTTTCTATTATACCTAACTTAAGCATGTTTTTAAGGTTTTAATATTTGTTATTTATGATTATGTGCTGATGTCCAATTTATCATGTTAAAGCACTGGTCATTTTCTAAGCGGCATTAGTTCCAAGAGGAGTGTGCTGTGGTGAAGAGGATGATAGATTAGAACAAAATTCATGCCATTTTCTTATCAGTAGGGTTCGGACTTTGATGACTTTTGCATTTTTTTTTTTTTTTTTTTTTTTTGCATTTTTAGGGCTTTTTGCCTTTTTAATGCATTTTTAGGGCATTTCGCAGCCTTTTCTGGAATTCATTTGGCATTTTGGGAGGATTTTTTGCAATTTAGCACATTTTTTGTCACTTTTCGGCATTTTCTTCCTTTTTTTATGTACAGTCCAGAAACGGCCGACACGGCCCTTCAATCAAACGGCTGCAGCATTTCTTCACCCCTTGATACTTTGGGAAGGTCATATGTAGTTGATTGTGCTGATAAGACTCAGAAGCTGCGTGTTCCCCTCCAAAAGAAAACAGATGTCTGACCGCCTCAAAAGAGCCAATGGCTTTGGACACTCCCCGACAAACTCCGAGTCGCAAAGATGGGTGAGAGAGATAGCCGGATTGGTGCTTGGATATAAGCGATTTGGCCTGTGTACCTTAGGTCTTTCGTCCCTGAATGAATGGGGAAAATCTTTTCACTAGGAAGTGAAAAGATTTTCCCCAAGAAACAGGTAGCTCAAATTATAGGAAGCATTACTTTGGATTAGGTGTAACTCTCCACAGGGACATCTGAGAGTAATCCTCATTTTGTTGGGTCTTCAGAAGGGAAGGAAATGGAATAGAAATATTTGTGCCTAAGCTTTTTGGACACTGTTCATGAAAGGGTTAAGTAGGATGTTTTTCCATTGTCCCCCAACCTTCTGGTACCAGGCAAAACCTGTTCTGAGTGTTTGAGGGGTTACGCTTAAAGCATCTGGAATTGTATGAAAGGTGTTAGTACATACTCCAGTCATTATTTCCAGTCTGAAAAGAAAAGTAGCAGTTTATTTCCAAAGATGCCTAAATGCAAACCTTCTCAATCTTGCTATTTACACAAGTTTGTTTCGGAGTTCGGAGAAAATGTTTTTTCTACTGATGGAGTAATTCTATTTTGCAAACTATGTGAAGCCAAAGTTGCAGCACAAAAGCGATTTACTGTCGTGCAGCATATTGGACGAGAAAAGCATATTCGAGCTGTTGAACTTGCAAAGAAAAAGTCACAGGCATCTCAACGTTTACTTATGGAAAGCTGTTCATCGACACCATCCAAGAAGTCACCATTTTATAAAGAGCTGCGTGAAGTTTTTGTTTCTGCGAATATTCCACTAGAAAAGTTAAATCATCCTAAATTTCACCAGTTTTTGGAAAAACACACTGGTCATGTCAGACCTGACGAGTCTACACTACGAAAAACTACATACGTGAGTGTTACACCGAAACAATGGACAAAATTAGGGACAGTGTAAAAGGGCAAAAAAATGTTTGTCTATTGATGAAACAAACGATGCTCAGGGTCGTCCTGTTGCTAACGTCATAATAGGGACACTTGAGCCAGATTGCCCTGGCAAAATATTTTTGCTGAATACGGAGTTCATAGAGAAAGTGAATCACTCAGCGATCTGTCAATTATTTGACAAATCCTTATTTCTTTTATGGCCTGGTGGTATACAACATGACGATATCCTTCTGTTTTTGACTGATGCTGCCCTGTATATGGTTAAAGCAGGAAAATCAATTAAAGGATTTTATCCCAAGTTGGTACATGTCACTTGTCTTGCCCATGCTTTACATCACACTGCCGAAGAAATCTGTGCAAATTATCCTACTATTGATCGACTCATATCCAATGTCAAAAAAATATTCCTAAAAGCACCATATTGCATACAATGTTTCAAATCTCAAGCTCCTAGCCTTTTTTTTTTTTTTTTTTTTTTTTTTTGATTGGAGGTTTAACGACCACCGTGAGCAACTCAATGGGCTATAAGCAGTCGCCCGTCCCTAATTTAGGGTCGCTGGTTCCAGGGAAGGGACAGAGCCAGTGCCGTAAGACAAACACAACATCCATGCCTCACCGGGATTCGAACCCGGGCCCCTTACGGACGAATGATCAGAGGCCATCGCTTAGACCACTGTGCCACCGGGGCGGCCTCCTAGCCTTACCACCACAGCCAGTAATAACACGTTGGAGAACATGGCTGAATGCATGCATATATTACAGTGACAATTTACAGCCTATGAAGTCTATAGTAAATGGTTTTCAAACTAGTGATGCTGCTTCAATTCAAATTGCCCAACAAGTGTTCTCGGAAAATAAAACAGAAGGAAATCTAGCATACATTAAATCAAACTTTGTCATTTTGCCCTCAACGATTACATGTTTAGAAAAACAGGGTATGGAACTCATCGATGTAATAAGTTACGTTGAAAAAGTAAGCCAAGTTCTTAAAGGGGCCAAAGACAAGGTTGGACAATCTATCTTTGCCAAATTAAACAATGTTCTGGAAAAAAATTTGGATTCCTGACTTTGAAGAAAATCTCACATATATTAACTGGAGAAACACAAAGTTTTGATATAGAAGAAGAACTAGCTGTAAGTGAAGCTGTTTTTTTCAAGTATGCCCCTGTCACATCCGTTGATGTCAAGAGAAGCTTCTCGAAATATAAAAACCTACTTACAGAAAATAGACGTTCATTTACCTTCGAAAACAGTGAGATGCACCTTACAATTCAGTGCAATTATGATGCACTTACATGAAGAAAGACTTTCAGTGTACAAGCAAATAAAATTCACATGGGATTGGTATGTACTGTTCTTTCTTTTTCTTATGCAGTTACTAGTTTTTTTTTTACGATTAATATTCATTTAAAAAAAAAGAAATATAATTTATCAATTATTTTAAGACAATACAACAATTTTTGGCAAAATTTACTGTAAGAACTGTTCTAGGTAGATTTTCTTTTAAAAATTTTAATGGCATTTTTTTCAATTTTTAAGGGCATTTTCTGCTACTTTTAAATGCACCCATAAGGAATTTTTCGGTCCTCAAAGTCCGGTCCCTACTTATGAGTTTAAACATGGACATTGCCGCCCCAGTGGTGCAGAAGCGATGACTTCTGATCATTCAATCAAGATGGGTCCGAATCACAGTGAGGCATGGTATTAGTGTTGTTTTACAGCACTGGCTCTCTTCCTTCCCTGGAGTCAGTAGCCCTAAATTAGGGACAAGCGACTGCTTTATAGCTCCAGGGGTTCTTATTTTCTGGATTTTTTTTTCTTTTTTAGAAATTATATGTTTTCACTTATAAGATTTTTTTTTTAAAACCAACCAAAGTTTTTTTTTTTTTTTTTTGTAGTTACTGGCACCACTGCTTACAATAGAGTTGTATTTCCCTGTTCTCTTGGTTGGTGGCCGAAACAAAACTCAATTCCACTGGGAGTTGGGAAATCAGATTGCCAATCTACCTCCACAAGACAGAGGTCCACTCTGTGTCTACCCAATTTCACTGGGAAAGATCCCATCCCACCCCAATCTGATATTATGTTTCTCTTTTGATAGTGTGTTAACTGTTTGCTTTCCTTCATGTTTTGGTGCTGGGTTCATCCAGAGCTACTCCAAACAACAGCAGTTCCACATCCCTTTGCTCCTGCCCCACCCACTCTTCTGCAGTAGTCTATTCCCTTGCCTGCAGCTTTGACCTTCAGGACTTCTCATCTCATTATCAGGGAGAGTCTGGGTGCCTTCTGGCTTTCCCAAAATGCAGAGATCAGTGTGGCCCATTGCGGTCCCCTCTTCATCCCTCCCCACTCCTTCAGAAGTATAGTAACTTGAGTTTGCTGCACTCCTATGCACTTCAGCTTGTTTCTGCCCCATTGGAACCCTGCTGCACAGGTGACAGCCTGGTTATCCTTGCTCCAGCTCCTCCTGGTGAAGTGCTATTCTACAGAATAGACTCTGTTCCTGACATCCCATGGGAGCAAAAACAGTTGAACATGACAACGCCTGTCGCAGATTCTGGAAAAGGTGTGCAGACTGTTTTTCTGTTTTCTTAATATTAATTGTTTTTAAGATACCTTTATTATTATTATTTTTTTTGCGATTTGATGTCTACTCTTGGGTGCTTATCCACAACCAAATGAACTACATTTTGAGGCACCTACACAATGAAAAATGGATGCTGTATGACAATTGCTGACATTCGGCGCAGTATCTCAAACGTGGCGAAGCCCCAAAACCAACCTCAAAGCAGGTCATCCCAGGAAAATGATGGTCAGTATTTGGTGGTGTGACCCACTTCTCACAGTAGAGTCAAACCATCATGGTGAACAGGTATTATCAATAATTTGACATTACATATGGAAAACCGTCTACCAAACAGCAGGCATTAATTAATAACCATGGGTCAGTACTTCTCCATGATAACGCAAGACCCCATGTTGCATGCCTGACGATCCAGGAGCTGCACTAGTTGAGGTATGAAACTTTACCTGGACACCTTTCTGCAAGGTAAATCATTTCACAATCAAACATGAGTTGAAATCTCATTCCACGAGTTAGTTGCGTCCCAAAGCTCACCGTTTTTTCATGATGGCATACTGAAGTTTGTATCCCATTGGCAAAGGTGTGTTGATGCTGGAGATGATTATTTTTAGTAGTAAAGTTTATTTTGTACCATATTTTGGGTGTTTGAATTTCCCATCAATATTCCGACATTTCATCTGCTACCACCTAGTTATAAGGGTTTTCATTAATTAATACAACTTTGGCTAAGTGCTAATGACACAAAACAAAAGCTTGAGCAATGGTTATTACCTATGCTAACTGAATATACAGGTATCAAGATTTGTACCATAAAAAACAGTATGAGCTTACATGGAAGACGGTTGAAATTCAACACCACAACACTTATTTTGCCACACCTTGGATGCCAGAATTTTTTTAAACAGTCCTTTTATGTTACTTAGAATGTTTGAGCATATTTGATGTTGTAGTATGGTCTCCTTCTTTTTTATACAAAATTTTTTGTTAAAAAATATTTTTATTTTTTTTGTTAGGTGAAATATGTCAAAAGGGCTAAAAAAACTTAATTTTTTTTAGATTAAATTTTAATTGGAAATCTGAAGGCATGTAAAAAGTTTTGTGATTCACTGTAGTTCTAGATCTAATGACCTTGCAAATTGGCATGCTGCTGTATACAAAACATGTCCACAATACAAATAATGGCACTTGTGTGCATGTATATTATTTATAAGAAAAAGGTAAAATAACTCTCACAAAAAGTTTTGCTAAAATTGCTAAATACAAAATTATTAGATTCCAAAATATGTGGAGTTGCATTGGCATAACTGTAGGATTGTTTATATGAATAATATAGTAGCTTTGTCAGACCTGAACTTAATTTTTGTATTTTTCCAGTGGCAGTCACTTGCATTCTGTGGCCACCTGCCAAAGCAAATGATTTTGTCTGGCACAGACAGGGCTTGACAAATATGTTCCAGATCTAGGAGCCAGGTGAAACAAAGTCAAATTTTGAAGAGTAACACATGAATGTAATGTGCGATGATGAATGCAGAAACATCAGATCAGATCATATGTAGAGGATTTTAGGGAGTGTCTGACCTGAGGCCTTAAACAATCCTTAGAAATAGGAAACTAGGAGATTTGGGCTAGAGTGCCCAATAGGAAAGTGACACGAAAGCGAGTTAGAAAGAGGGAGGAAGACGCCCTTATTTATTACCGGGGGCCAGTACCCGGGGTCAGACGGCAGATATTTAGTGGTTCAGTGCTCAAAATTCCCATCCAGAAAACAAGCAGTTTCTCATCTGTGCTCTGAGGGAGTAGTGGGCCAATTTGCTTCAGGAACTCGTAGATCACTTGCTGCTCAGCATGCCACAACATTGTGAGATCTGCATCACAGTTTGGTGTGGACATATTCCATACTGAAATGTTTCTCTGCCTGGTTATTGGTAAGCACTATATATCTATTCTCCAACTATGCCCTTTGGAAATTAGTAACATTTGCGTAAACATTGATTACATTGTAATTTGTGCATCATTTATAAACACTTTTTTTTTTTTTTTTTGTCGTCTTTTCATGTGTTGGCATGCTGGCAATGTAATTATTTCCCCATTTGGCTGTGGTCATGTATTGTTTTTCTTATACAGTTAAAAGTACAGTTCGTCCTTAGGCTTTGGGTACCAGTGTAGAAGGTATGGTTTTATGCTAACTTCAGTACACATCTTCAATCTTGAATTGCCCTAAGTGAGAGTGTAAAGCCTATGTAGGAATTGATCTCCTTCATCCCAACAAACCTAGCCTTATCGCATAGTGACTATTGTTTGAACAATCTTGGTCAACTCCAAATGGCAAAAGAAAATATTGCTGACTTCAAGGAAGAGAAAGGAGGAGTAGGAGGGAATGCCTTCAAAGCCCAAATACAGTAGTTTCATTTCCCCTGGTGAAACATGTGATAGGAGCGCCAGATTTTTATTTTTTTTTATTTTGGTGTTTGACAACCACTGTGGATAACTCGATGGGCTATAAGCAGTCGCTTGTTCCTGGTTTAGGGCCCTTGATTCCAGGGAAGGTAGACAACTGCAACATCCATGCCTTACAAGGGATTCAAACTCTGATCCATCTTGGATGAATGGTCAGAAGCCAGCACTTAGACTGCTGCACCACTGCCGTGCACACCTGATTTGCAATAACCTACTTATGTTCCGAACACCTTATCTCATGTATCAGTATTAGTTCTGGCTCTTAAAGAGAGATTTAGTGAATAACATTCTTAAATAGCAGAATGGCAGGGAAGAAAGAAAGAAAGAACAGGCACTTCACAGCATACTGCTGTACAAAAGGGAAGTAATTTTTATTTTATTTTCAAGTGGGGACAGGAAATATATTTTGGCAAAGTGAACCACTATTTAGCAGTCACCTGCCAAGATGGCCATTCTTTCACAGAATCGTAGATAACCTTGCTAGACAGATTTCACTGTATATACATCTGATAAGAAGCTTTCTCTGCTTTCCTAATTCTCCAATATATCTTATCAAATATGACACCCAAATGAGGAAAATCTGATAACCTGTTCTCTCTTTTCCTCTGCATTGTAGAGTTAGTAGTTTTATAGGTTTTTGAATTAGAATCGTGGATTTAAACTTCCCAGCATTTATCTTCATCTAAAACTTTCCTCGTGTCCTGTTCACCTGATTGTAGTTTAAGAACAAAGATAGGTACAGCATACATCCTTGTTTTTCCTTAGAGTTAATCTGAAACCACTTACTAGTACTCCCCTTCTCCCTGACTTTGAAAGAACCTGGGTGTAAAAACTTTTAACAAATTCCAGTCTGCCTTTCATACAAATTTTGAAGAGATTGAGGAACTTGTTCCTAAGTACTTAAGTGCTTTTGTAGTCATTGAACACTGTATGTAAATCATGGTTCACTTAATAAAATTTATGTAGTCTGTGCATTCTGTACTCTAAAAAAAAGACACACTGTCCTTCACTTAGTTGGTGTTCTGCTATCTTTTTCTAGGCTTCTGGTTCAAAATATTTAAGTAAACTTGACAAGGAGGATTAATTAAGGAGATAGTACAACAGTCACTGCAGTCCTTTCTTTTCCCTTCCAGTCTTCAGGGGCTGAACTGGCTTCCACCTTTCCATGTTAGCGATTCTTTGTGAATAAAGGGCCCTGTGATTTCCCTGTGTTTGAGTTGTTTCATTGTAACATTAACCACAATGACCAGAGACATCTCTGGTCCTTGTACTCACCATCGGTAACATTCTTGTCATAGGTTACCTGTGTACTAGCTTCCTCCGGCTTTTCAAGTTAACCCAGGGTGCCTGTTTTTATTAAGTGAACTTTCCATTCCTCGTGCATTTAACATTACTCCTAAAAACTTTTAGGACATAATGTTTAGCAGTTCTCTTCATAATTTCCAAATTGATAGGAGGCCATCCCTTTTGCACCACTGATATGCAGGATTACCTTTCGACAAACCCTTTAGTGGTCATCCTTGATAACCTGTAACAAGCATTTTATATACTTCCAATCAGTCCTCCCCTCTTTCTTTGGCAGCTTTACTTTCTTCTATTCATCAAGGTGCTATGACTCCTTTTGTTAGGCACTCCTATACCACTTGGTTTCCTTGCCTGCTCTCAATAACTCATGGTATATTATACCTTTTCCATTTAGCCTCTACACTTTAATCAGGGAGATTTTGGTACTACTATAACATTTAGCAGTGCACTGCTTGAAATCCTGTTTCACACTTCTGTACCTTTTAGCCTAATCTTGAGCATCTTACTATATTTTCCAAGAATGACACTGCACCAAATATAATGCAACAGTTACATTTATTTCCTTGTTTTGTTATTGGGAATAATGGTACACCAAGTTTAAAGCCATGGGTAATATATACCTAAAAGGAATTTTTATTTGAGAACCATTCCATCCTCATTTCCTGCAGATACTTGAGGTATGGTCAGCTATTTTTAGAAAGAACTTATGTAGACCATGGTAGCCGAGTACATGGTATTCCTTTCATTGGAGATAAATGAGGCAATCTGGAGGATGATAGTTAAAAAAATATATATTTTTTAAAATGTATTTCCACTCGCCATTGTAACTCACATATCATAACATCAGATGAAAGTGGTGTAGACACACGGAAAATGCAGCGCTAATATTAGAGGCATCACCACTGTTTCTTTTCTGTACTTGTATAACGTCCCCTGCTGTAGGGTAAAAGACTTTGACTCATGTTCATGGGAAAGGGAGGGGTTGTGAAAGACTTGAGTGTTTCATAGTAGTGCATCTGTTATCAGTTGTGTACAGCATTGGGGGTATCTAATTGAAAGATGAATGCAGTTTAGTCTTGGTTGCATCTACAGTATGGTTTATGTGTTTGGAAAGAGGGACGTGTCTCTCTAATTTCAGGTGTGAGGAAGTGTGCATTAGTTGTCATGCCATGTTGATGAATATATATCCCAGCATATCGGTCATACGACTTACCGACTCAGGCCACATTATGCTGTCTCCTTGCCCACCACATCCATGTAATCCCTCAGAAATTAAATCAGTTTTAATACTTATTCTGTCTGCCACTTTTCATAACCTGCAAAGTTGTTTTCTGATGTGCCAATTCTGAAGATCAGTGCAATAAATAAATAAATAAATAAAATAATAATAATAATAAAAATAAAAACTTGTTGAATGGAAGAACATTCATTTGAAGTAAACTTAAAGTTCCTGTAATTGATACTATCTGTGCTTGTACTGTACAGTGAAAATAACTTAGTGGGCCATGAGATTTTGTGCTAAGTTGTATGGACAGGGTGAATACCAAAGCAAGCATTTCCATTTAGACAATGAAAATGCTTGCTTTGTTGAATAATATAGCAAATGGGAAATGTGCGTTACTCAATGAAAAATGTGAAATCGCCTTTAATGTAGTATTATAAAAAAGTATTTTTAGAAGTGGAAACAAAATTGGGAGAGGCTTGGAGGTGTGTAAAATGTATTTCATGTGCAAGTGGTACAAGAACCAGAAATGTAAAAAAAGAAGGAATTTAGGATTCTAAGTTTAGAAAAAAAACTCAACTGGATGAGGAACAAAATCTGTATATTTTAAGTAGAAATGGATGTATAGGAAATGTATATGTTGCCATATACATTTGCAAATGTATTTAGTTTTATGAAAGCAATATGAAAACTTATTTGCCTCTGTTATCAAATTCTGCTTAAACTACAAAACTGCATTTCCTCAGTCTGTGTGTACAGGAGAAAGAAAAAAGAGATATATCTGGTATAGAAAAACCAAAATGGAAAAACCTTAACTTAATCTGTATGGCATTTTGCTGTTCAGGAGAAAATAGCCAGTTTGTTAGAAGATAAAACATCCCAGCTTGAGTAGCGTGTAGAAAATTTTATATTGAATTGTGGGTGCAATATTTCTTTATGATAACTTTCTTTGCATTAAACTAGTTACTACCTAGACTCGAGTAAGCAACTAAGGTATGATAACAGTGTAGCAATAAAGTTTGTGGCTCTGTCACCCAGAGTTTAAACACCATTGGTTGCAAGATTAAATTGGCTGTACAGTTAAAGGGAACATAAGTAATAACCATTTAAGTAATTTTATGGTTAAAAAGTTAAGGCTTAGTATTCCTCTTTTGATAGTGGTATTGATTTGGGGGTGTGGGATGGCAAAAGTGTAACCCTTTTCCAGACTTACATATCTTATTTTAATGAGCATAAACACTTCTAAAAAGTTATTGGATCTGTTACAAAAATTTCATTACCTATTCTATGTAATGTGTATTAGTATGTAGTGATTGACTGAAAAATGTGCATCTGCATGTACAGTAGCAAGTTACTACACTGTTGATAATATTTATATTTAAAAACATTTGTATTTTGCTGAAAATATATTAAAATTTATTTTACTTGTATGTCCTACATAAAGACAGGTAATAAAAGAAAAAACAAAAGAAAGTTTAAAGAGGGGATGTGCACCATTAAACTAGCAGCAAATTTCACAGTGAAAGAGAACTGAGTGAGAAATTTGCTTGAATTTAATGGTATTCTTAGCCCTGTCAATTGTTGTGTATACTTTACTTCCAGTATCTGTGTAAATAGTTTTGTTTCCAAGAAGTTAATACACAATTTGTCGGTGAATTTGATATCAGGGTATGAGATTGCAAAAGCAAAACCGTTTCTCTAGACATGTATTGCCTCTCTTATTGGGCACACAATCCTGTAAATATATGTTCGATATGTTTTTGTGGATAATTTTATTACCTATTCTCTGTAATCTGTATTAGTATTTAGTACTGTGAATAAATGTGCATCTGCCTGTACAGAAGAATATATGGTATAACTGAAATACTTGTATTTTTAGTATGACCTATGTAAGAAGATGATGAAAGTAAAAAAAAAAAATCTGAAAAAAGAAAACTAATAATATCAAACTTATAGCAAGTTATGCAATAAAGAACTGTGTGAGTAATTTGCCATATGTTTAACAGCATTCAGTTGGGCAATAAAGCCTTTAAATAGATATTGGATGTGTTCTGTAGATAATGTGCATCCGACTGTGTGGATGCTACCTGTGTGTGATGAAAAGGTCTTTCATTATCAATATACGGTCATTGGAGTGACTTGAAGGATGTGATGCTAACAGTCAATGAAGGAATTCATGAAGCAGTCAGTAGAGAATAGAGAGGGCACACCTCTTGGATAAATTCACTGGTAACTCTTTCAGAGGTGCCACAAAGGTTCATCACCTAATTTAAATGTTCAGACTTTTTAATAGATTTATATTATTGGCAACTTTTGCTTTGTATAACTCTTTTAATACTACATATTAAATTTCTGTTACGTTATCCAGTAAGTGACTGCCCTGGAGCAGAAGCAGCATGACACGGCGATGCCTGTCGCAGATTCTCAGAAAGGTGGGCAGACTGCTTTTTTATTTTCTCAACATTAATTGTTTTTAACATTTCTTTAAATTGTAAAACAAAGGAAGAAAATTTTTCATGCGTTTTTAACCTTTTTCTCTTGTTTCACCCGTAAAGCTGCGATCAATAGATCACGCGGGCAACTGTTTTTTTCCCCAATTTTATTTTAGCTTTCACTCTTCCATATTTTTCAAACAGATGACTTCAACTTGATGAGATATAATTGTTTTTTTTCAGCTTTAAATCTAGGAAACTATATTTTTGTGCACTTTTAAAGCACCACGTACGTCTAGTGTGGCATTTCTGAAGCTAATGGCCACATTTTTTTTTTTTTTCCTTTGGTGTGGAAGCTTTAATTTTCATCTAACTGAAAGTTAAATTAAGGTGACTTTTTTTACAAGAGCCATATTTTTTTAAAAGCCTTTTATCCGTTTCCGTGGCAGTCGCATTCTGTAAGTTGATGTCACAACTTTTGTTTTTCTTTTTGTTTTGATAGCTTCACTTTAGTTAGATTGGTAAGATGTCTTTTTGTTTTCTTCTTCCTCCTTTTCTTTTTTTTTCTTTCTTTCTTTTTCTACATTCAAAAACCATATTTTTACACATTTTTATCTTCCGTTTTCCACGGTCATATTATGAGGCATTCTAGTAGCTGCAGAGATGCCAACTTTTACGGATTTTTCGTAGTTTGTACAGATTTTCACTCCATCTTATGGTCTTACGGAAGTCACCCAAAATCACTACGGAAAAGCCCACGCAAGCACGCATTTTTTTTTTTTTTTTTTTTTTTGCCGTCTTTTGGTCGAAAAACACACATTACAGGTAGCCCCTATATGTATTTGATGTTCTGACTTCCCCTGCTAACAGAGGCGGAGCTTATCATACGCTGTTTGTCACGTGATTCCCATACAGCCATTTGAGAGTGCCGTGCGCAAAAGCCGAGACACATGAAACGATGACTCGCGAAAGGCGCTGAGCTCCTTTTGCGAATTCTTTACATTGATTACATGTGGTTTTGCGCTTGTGACAATTCAGGTGCAAGCGTTTTAACCCATTCCTGCTCGACTGTCGGGTGTCATCTGCCACACCTATGATGCCTCTATAACTCGCACATCAGCACTCGCGAGGAATTTCTTTTTCGCTGTATAGCTCGCGTTTCAGGTGTCATCCACCACGCTGATGACGCCTCTATAGCTCGCATGACGGCGCTCGTGAGACATTTATTTTTCGCCGAATAGGTCGGGTATCACCCGTCACGCTGATTACGCCTCTATAGCTCATATGTCGGTGCTCGCAAGGAATTTCTTTTTCACCGAATGGATAAAAAGAAATGTTGTTGGGGTGTCACCTGCCATGCCGATGACACTTCTACAGCTCGCATGTCTGCGCTTGTGAGGAATTTCTTTTTCGTCGTATAGTTCGCGTGTTGGATGTCATCTGCCACGCTGATGACACCTCTGTAGCTCGCGAGACGTTTCTTTTTCTCTGAATAGGCCATCACGCCAACAACGCCTCTATAGCTTGTATGTCGGGGCTCGTGAGACATTTCTTTTTCACCGAATAGATAAAAAAAAATGCCATTGGCTTGTCGGGTGTCACCCACCATGTCGATGACGCCTCTTATAGCTCGCATGTTGGCGCCCACAAGGAATTTTTTTCGCCGAATATCTTGCATGCCGGGTGTCACCCTCCATGCTGATGATGTCTCTATAGCTCACATGTCACACTCGCAGGGCGCTTCTTTTTCGCCGAATAGCTCGCTTGTCGAGGGTCATCCACCACGCCGATGATGCTTCTATAGCTCATATGTCTGGGCTGGCGAGCCAAAACTGAACTTTCACTGCTAAATTATGGCCTCTCTATCTCTCTTTATATATACACACAGACACACTGCTCAACAAAATTAGGGGAGCAGGTGATGTAGACAGAACAGACAACTGCTGGTAAATATGCAGCACAATATAAAAATATATTTATGAAAGGGACAAGAAAAAAAAGATTGAACAGGTGAAAAATCATGTTTTACTGTATTAAGATAATTTTTACAAGAAACACACCTGGTGTCATCAAAAAATCATTATTATCCACATCTTTTGGAGAAGAAAAAATAAGCATTGACGTACATTGTCATCCGTCCAATAAGGTGTGTGGTCACCTCGAACGTGCAAGACAGCTTCACACCTGTGCGACATTGAATTGATCACGTGGTCGGGGAGGTTTTGGGGGATTCTTCCCCACTCTTCAAGAAGGGCATTTGTCAACTGAAGGCGAGTCAATGGAGGTTGTGGTCTAGCAGCACTGCATCTGCCTAATGTGTCCCAAGAATGTTTAATCGGATTCAAATCCAGGGAGCATGCTGGCCACTCCATACGCTCTATTGTTTCCTTTTCAAGCATCTGATTCTCAAAGCACGCTCGATGAGGTCAGGCGATGTCATCCATAAAAAGGGGTGAATCGCCGATGGCAGCAATATAAGGCCTGACCAAGGGTCTAAGAACTTTGTCCTGTATCTTTCAGCAGTCAGGGACCCATTCCGAATGACATGCAGGCCAGTATGCCCACCTATGCTTATCCCTGCCCAACAAGCACATTGCCTCCACCAAAACATAGTCTTTCTTGGACATGTGCTGAATTGTATCATGTGCCACGTTCTCTGCAGATCAGAAGTCATCGATTATCCGGCTCTAGGCTGAATCTGGACTCGTCGAAGAAGAGAACTTGGCTCCACTGGGCAGGTCCCCAATCACTGTTCTTCAGCCCAGTTTCTTCGAGCCATATGATATCGGGAAGTCAGTGGGACACAAACAACTGGCATATACAATCCATGTGCGTGAAGGCGTCTACTAATTGTTTGTGTCGATATGCTTCATATGGTTGCCATTAAAAGTTGTCTTTGCAGCTGGGTGGCATTTTGACGCCTGTTCGGAAGGACTGTTAATGACAAATAACAGTCATCATTTGAGGTGTGGCAACTCGTGGATGACCTTGACCAGGACGTCTTCAAACACTTCCTGTCTCTTGGAACCGACTCCACATGCGTGTAATTACACTTCGGCTCACTCCAATGGCATACGCTACTATCTGTTGACTTTGACCGGCTTCCAACTTTCCTATGGCTCGCCACGCGGTGCTTTCTGGCAAATCATGTTGATTCGCCATCCTAACATGAGATAATGCAACAAACTGCTCCCACGACCAGCAGTACAAGAATACAGTTCCAAAAGAACCACCCATTTTATGTGATTGTCGCATCGATGTCACTTTTGAAGTCATTGTTGCTAATTTGCATGTCAAACTGCTTTCTACAGCTGTTTTTCATTATTTGGAGGGAATCTTTTGACAGTTCAATAACATTTTACCCAACTGTTTTGAATAAAATCATTTAAAAAGGGTGCTCCCCTAATTTTGTTGAGCAGTGTATATATATATATTTACACACACACACACACACACACACACACACACACACACACACACACTTTTTAAATAAAACTACATTCTGAGATTTTAAAATAAATATTTTTGATGTACTGAAAATCTTACTGAAGGTCAAAGTAGTTTTACTGAAAACTACTGAAAACTTCTGATTTTTTTTTTTTACTGATGACCCCTTTCTCAGGTTGTCATCTCTGTAGCTGATGTTCGCAAATTTGTCGGCTTCCAGATCGCTTCATTTCAGTTAGATTATTGCTGTTTTTTTTTTGTTTTTTGTTTTTCTTCTTACAAAATCCATATTTGTTAAATGTTGGCAACATTCCCTTCCATTTCCGTGGCCATACTGCATTTCAGAATTTGTTTTTTCTTTCCAGATAGCTGTATCTCAGATTTTTTTTACTAAAACCTTATTTTTATGCATTTTAACACCCCCCCACCCCCATGCTTCGTTTCGAAGGCAGTATTACATGGTATTCCGGAACCTGACTGTTGCATTTTTTTAAATTATTATTTTCTTCCAGATAGTTTCATCTCAGATTGATGAGGTGAAAAGTTTTTTGCTTTACAAGAACCATTGCCATTTTTCTCACTTTATAATTTCATGGGGTTTAAGTATATCAATGAAACTGCTCCAATCACATTTTCACAAATTCACTAAATTTTTCATAAAACTGTAGTTAATTCACAAATTGGGTTTCAAACAAAAATCTTATATGGACCCTTGTTTTACAAATCAAGTCAATGTGGCAAAATTGCTGTAGTTTCCAAAGTGGACATGATCCCTACCCCCTAACACAGTAACCTAAAGAATTACCTGGTGAGACCCCCTAGTACTACATAATTGCTGCAGAAAATAGTAAGAGCGAAATGTCTATCAGGCAAAACGTCCTTCGAAGGAAGGAGTTAAAGTTTAATCAGTTAACTAAATGCACAGTAAAAAAAATAAATTCATTTCAAATTATTCCTTGTACTTTCTGACCGTTATTTAGAAAAATTCAAAATAATGATGTTTAAGTTCTGAATGAAATAAAATAGTTGATTAGTTTTTTCTGCATTTGTATGAGGGAAAAGCTATCATAGTTTGACTGTTGCAACTAAATACTAATTTGCACTATTATCAAAATATCTCAAATTGACTTATTTTTTAAAACTTCGCTTTGTCGCAGTGCAGAATGATAAATTTTATAGCAAAATGAACATTTAGCCATCCCTTTACCTTGCAGACGGTTTTTAGGTTTTCTTTTCTGTGTTGCAGACTTCTGAAAAAGATTCTGCAACTGGGAGTGACTGCAGAATCAAGATCTTCATTTTCTGTTGCACTCTGTGAGCATGGAGTGTGCAGGAGAATGTGTAGCACTGCAGACTGGCTTGGCTATCTGGTCAGAGTGCAAAGTGTGGCGAACCAAGTGTCCATTCCTTGTTGTAGCCCACGAGCACGCTGCATCAAATGCAGCTATCTGATGGTAAAGTCACTGGCTTAGTAGACTGGTTTCTGTGTTATTATAGTCTTGTGTTTTTGTTGAGTGTTTAATAATTTTATTATGTTGATTGTGGTTCTGATAATACATGAGCACAGAATAAAGAAAGTGTATCATATTTATATCTGATTGTTTTAGGATGCAAAAATTACTGATAAGTCATGGGGATTTAACAAGGAGTTCAGTCATCATGCAGGAAAATTATTTATTAAGGAAAATCGAACAGTGAAATATTTATTTTAGGCATGATTCCTCTATGTGGCAGCAATGTTACAAATATGTTCTGCATTCTGTATTTGCTTCTCAGTGCTGATGATATCTGGACTAAAACAGAAGACTGAACTATATCCTCTATGAGATCTCCAGTATGTATATGCAGTTTTTTTTTAATGGATATAAAGTTCTGGAATCAAGACTGGGTGCAACTGTGCCCTCTACTTTTAAATCCCCATGAAAGAAAATAATAAATAATCCCCTATTGCTTGGTGAAAAGATTTCCTATGCCTGTGACAAAAGGAGCTAAAAAAGAAACTATTCTATACTGAAAAAACAAACAAAAACAAAAAACAAATAGTTGTCTGAAAGCATCAGTCTGTCCACGCCACTGTTTGAGTGGAGCAAACAAGTAATCAATTTACGTAAGTGAAATAGTTACTGGGCATTGTTCTAAAGGAGTGAAGAGAAAGAGAATTTGCTGCCCCGGTGGCGCAGTGGTCTAAGTCGTTGGCCTCTGATCATTCGTCCGTAAGGGGTCCGGGTTCGAATCCCGGTCAGGCATGGATGTTGTGTTTGTCTTACGGCACTGGCTCTTTCCCTTCCCTGGAACCAGTGACCCTAAATTAGGGACGGGGGCGACTGCTTATAGCCCATTGAGTTGCTCACGGTGGTCGTTAAACCTCCAATCAAAAAAAAAAAAAAAAGAAAGAGAATTTACTGCAGACGTGTAATTTCTCCTGTGGTAAATATGTAAAAATATTTAACCAAGAAAAGCATCAGTCTGTCTACACCAGCTGTTTGAGTGAATGAAACAAATCATCAATTTACTTAAGTGAAGTAGTTACTGGGCATTGTTCTAAAGGAGTGAAGAGAAAAAGGATTTACTGCAGATATGTAATTTCTCCTGTGGTAAATATGTAAAAATATTTAATCGAGCACTGTGTCTGATGAAGATCATCAGTGTGTCAATAAGGAACTTAACAAGTCATCAAGCAACTTAAATAAAGAAATTACTGCGTTATTTATTTTTCCAAGGAGAGAGGAATGGACTGTTTAGGTATTAAATGCCTCCCTCCTTTTGCACAGCAATTCTACTGCCCAAGTTTGCCAACTGCTACAGAAGAGGAATGAAAGTGAGTAACATTTCCAATAGTTATTTTAATTATTTATGATAAATATATTTTGATATGTAACTTCCATTTTCTGTGTTAATACATAATCTCACAGATATTTTCTGAGATTCAGAGGTTAGTTCCTCAAAGAAAGCTCATCTGCCAAATATTGTTTTAAAACTGATGTTGCTAGATTTTACTTACTGTATCAAACATCCATTTGCAGCAAATCTGACACATAACTTGAGCTTTACTGACAACCATCACACCTCTCACGCAAGAGCTTTCGAAAGTACTTTAAACTTATCTTATCCCTATGCAGGCATTCCTGAATCTAGTCCTCCCATAATTTCCGATTTCCTCTACCTTTCTTTCATGCCACTTGGACTGAATAAATTCTCTTAGTGTCTTACTACTCTTTCTTTCAACATGGCCAAACTACCTCAGAATATTTGTCTCCACCTTACTAACAACAGTTTGTTTCACATAACACATCTGTAACACATCTTTCTTCCTCACATGATCAGGGCATCTTTCCCCAAATGCTCAGTAAGTAATGCATATCTGCAGTGCACAAATGATGACTCCTCTTCTGCAGTACCCAGGTTTCACTACCATACATTGTTGTAAGAACAATTGCACCTTCATACAAAGCCATTCAGGACCTTTTAGAGAACCCATCATATCTGTAAAATCCTCCTAAGGCAGCTGTGACTTTCAAAGATGAATTCACTCTATAATAATTTCACCATGTAATCTGTTTTCCCTGTCAAACATGCTCCCTAAAAATAAGAAACAAACAGATTTATTCAACTGGTCCATCTCTGTACCATTTTGGTTGATCTTGCATTTAGTACTAACAGATCCACACTCAAAAACCATAACTTTGGTTTTTCCCTTACTTATACTCGGTTTGAATTTCATACACATTTTGTACATCTGAGACAACATACTTTACCACTTCCTATTGCTCTCTGCCAACAGGACTGTGTCATCATCATACAGCAATCTACACACACTGATATTACCAAGAAATAAATCAGTATTGCATATTTTGGCATCAGGCTTACATGCTTCCATAAATGTCTTTAATAGCCATGGTGATGTTGCGCAACTTGTCTGACTCTTGCTCCAGTACATACTTGTCTGACTTCTCATTCACTTGTACACACATTGTACTGCCAGCATACAAAGTTTTCACACTTTTAAGCTGATTTCCAGTTATAGAGGCCTGCACAGGTTGGGCCAGCATTTTAATCGTCTTATATAAAAATTGGGCTGTAACTCGTGGTTTTTGTTTTGCTTTTTCCATAGGTGCTTGCTTTCTCTTGTTGAACTTCAATATTAGAGATTTGAAAATAAGTCTCAAATCCTGGCACTGATTACTGATACTTCTGTTGATAAGAGTTGAAGAATTTTTGAGAACAATGAACCATCTTTCTATTTCCCTTCTTCCATGTTACTCTTTTCCATTTTATGGCATAAAAAACAACCCAGATGGAAGTGAAATGTTGCTTTGTAGCATTTTTAGTGTGTCGCTAGGAGACTTATTCCCACAGGGAGAGAGTGAGAGAATGGAAGAGATGCAATCATGTCACCTTTCTGTGTGGCTATAACTTGGCATGACAAAACACAACACTGCTCTGGCCCGACAGAGCTGTCAGTCGGGCCAGAGCAGTGTTGTGTTTTGTCATGCCAAGTTATAGCCACAGAAAGATGATATGATTGCATCTTCCAAGAAAGCTTCATGAGGTGAAGATCTTTGTTACTTCATGTGTTGTTTGTGAAAGAAAAAGGGTATTAGTACAAAAGAGCATCATATTTTGTATTGAATTTTCCAAGTGAAAAGTATGTTTTCTTATTTGTAACAGCCCCATGTTCTTTTTTAAAGTGAAAATTTTTAAAATCAGTAGTACCCTGTCCATGCTGGAACCAGCTCCATTTGTATGGCTATTAAAGTTGCTTTCATGGCAGAGTGAATAATAGCAGTGCATTGTTTGAACTTAAAAAGTATGTGTTTTCCTATTGTATCATCACTTCTTGCTACGCTAAGAGAGAAAGCCTTTTTTTTTTTTTTTAAATGAAATTCAAATTTTTAAAAACAGTACTACTTGCTCATTGTGCTGAGAAAACAACTACAGGTTACCAAACATTATGACAAAGAGCAGTTAAGTTTTGATTTTGAGCTTTAATTTCACTATATGCAAAAGGGAAATGGTTACTGTGTTCCATGATATAATAAGATGTGACTAAGGAATGGAGAAACTTGCATTTTAAGTGAGATTATGGTTTAGAAAGCTGTGCTGCTTTTTCTGCTGTAAAAAAGTTTATATATGATAAAGATAGTGCGGATCTAGCACATGGACAGGGTAAGTGCTGATCCTGAAATTTAATTTCACTTTATAAAAGCACCAAAGATGTTCCATTGAATAATGTAGTGAGGAGACTGTAAAGAACAGGAAAATGTGCATTTCCTTAAGAAAATTTATTTAAACATACGTCTGCATGGGAAATTAGGTTATATACGGAAAAAATAAATGTAAAATTAAAATGTTGATTCTGATTTAAAGTAAGGGGAAAAAATGTTTCTGTCACTGCCCTTTTCATGTTAGAATAGGGATATGGTGACCCTTTCAATAGGGGAAGAAATTATTGGCAGAAATTCATGGGGGGGGGGGGGGTATGCACACTTCCTTCTCAAATATGAAAACTGACAAAGCAGTTTAAAAATTGTGATAGTAAAATGGTTTAGAAGTTTTTTTCTTTTTCTGTAAGTTTTACATGCAAGCTTGGTGCTGTCAGTTTAGCCTGTAGACAGTGCTCAGCTGCCTAGGAGCTTGGCATTGATGTTAAGCTTTGCAAGACCTAGAGTTAAGCTTGTGTTGGGTGCATAATGTTCTCCTGCTTGATTTGATGGAAGTTTGCCAGTGAATATTGCTTTGCTAAGCCTTGTGTGAGTACTGAGCACAGAACCTTGTTAAAGCCTCACATTTGATGCTGACCACCCTCTTAAAGACAGGGCAGGGCAGCAAAGATCAGCACAGGCAATTTTGACAGTGCTACATTTGCGTGTAAGTTATACAGAAAAATCTTTAAAAGCAATTTTATGTCAATTTTCATAGTTGAAAAGCTGCTCATCTCTAAAAGTCTTATGATGTAGATGTGCCAGTCAAAGAGAAAAATGAAATTGGGGCAACGGTTCGGGCGTTGTGGGGCGGCAAAGTTCCCATGTAAAGTCTATGGGAGAAGCGTGCGGTTGACTCACGCGCTGTTGAAGGTGAAAGCATGGAGGGACTAAGATAGTCCGAAGTCTCCTCTTTTCTGAGCGCACCGTTGCGCAAAGCAATGATAGCAGGATTTGTATCAAAGTTCTTCTCATCGGAACAGCGCACACTCTTGAAGACCTGATTGCATTATGCCGTTGGACTGTGTGATGTATATATACAATTTAATATTCATTCGATCCAGTTTATTCACTTAGGTAAGAGGTTTCCCATTATGTAAAGATGTAAATAAACATTCTGTTGACCATTGTTAGTGAAAATATTTAGAAGGTACATATTGAGTTGCTCCATCTGTATCTTCATTCTATAAGGTTTTTTACTGTGAGACCTATTTTGAGAGAATGGCTGAATGTAAAAAGTATGTTTCGGGTATCAAAATAGAGGTCTTACCATGTAGATGTGCCAGTCGAAGAGAAAACTGAGATTGGGGCAACGTTTCGGGCAGGGCGGCAAATTTCCCATGTAAAGTCTATGGGAGAAGCATGCAGCCCTTATCTACATTAGGCGCTTAGTTCAGTGTTAGACTTGGTGTGTGCATGGTGTTCTATGATCAGTCCTAAAGTAAGTAAATACTTTATTGCATACTTAACCTTAACAGAATGTCTCTCCCGCAGAAAAAAAGAAAAGAAAACGTAAGAGCCTTACTGAAAGGCGTGAATGATCAATGGGTCACAACTATATGTCTCACACAAGAGAGAATGAAGAGTATTCACAATGCAAATCTCATTCCAACAACATTTACAAACACAGTTGGGACTGAAGATGACAGTAAAAGAGTGCACTATCCATTGAATTTTTACACATGATCGAGATGAGTGGACTTTCGCCTCACATTTTACGACTGAAAAAGGGTGCAGTCGTGATTCTCATCATGAACCTGGCCGCCCCGATGACGCAGTAGTCTAAGCGCTGGCTTATAATGATTCGTTCGTGAAGGGTCAGGGTTCAAATCCTGGTGAGGCATGGATGTTGTGTTTGTCTTACGGCACTGGCTCTCTCCCTTCCCTGGAACCAGTGACCCTAAATTAGGGACGGGCGAGTGCTTTGAAGCCCATTGAGTTGCTCACACTATTCGTTAAACCTTCAGTCAAAAAAAAAAAAAAAATAATCACGAACCTGGACTTTTGTCTTTACTTTAAGTAGTTGAATGAATTTGTCAATCAAATAAAGTTTACATTTGTTGCTTCATATGAGTTTATTCTTAAAAAAAAAAAAAAAAGTGACCGTCTATTCCGACGGGTTTCGTCTACTTACACGTATATGTTCAGTATGATGCCCACACATGCATCCAGATTTTAGATGTTTTATCTGTATACAAAACGTATTTAGCCTGAAGGATGTAAAATAAAGTTTTAAACTAAATAGGTTTATAAAAATGCTTTCTTTTGTCAGTGGACAATAGGAATTTGTAGTGATATTAAGTTATTTATTCTAAATTACACAACTCTAAGTTATGTGTAATTATAGACATCTAAAAAATTTGAATTGAGCACATCTGCATGCTATTAAAATTAATATGTTAAGCCTGTTAATATAAAATTTGCTTATGTTCTATGGAAATTTAAAATGCTTTTCAAAAATTCATTTTTCCTCAGAAATTTGCCAAAAACTTCATATCCTCCTCTGAGTCAACATAGGATATTCAAATCATCACCATCGAGCCTTCGAAGAAATTCTATTTCATCTTTTTAAGCTGCATCAAATTTCCCCTCCTCCCTTTGCATAATGTAGGCAGTAGATCGTAGTAAGAGATTGATCTGCTTCCAAGGGGTGCTCTTCTGGGCAACAATAGCACACGGCAGCAACAAGGGCATCTGTGAATGTGTGAAGCTGTTGGAAAATTAAACTTTGGAACATAAATACTTTGGTACGAGCTAAAGATCCAGACTTACAAATTTTGCTAGTAGACATTGGCCACCAAGACCAAAATTGTTAGTGGCCATAAAAAAAACCTCAGTGGCCAAACTTTGAAAAAAAAAATCAAATTGTATGTTTCATACTAAATTATTTTTATAAAATTGCTTAGTCTAACATCAGTATGTTTTATTTTAAATATTTCAGTTATAGTATTCTTAAAAGTTGAAACTGAGGTAATAAAACAATGCAGGAGAGTGGGAACATCGCGCTGGGAGGGGAGTGTGCTTACGGGAGAAATCTTTGCACCATCCGACTTCCGGTTTTGGAAATTTTCCCGCTATTTTCAAGCTGTAATACAAATATTTATGCAGTTAAATATTACTTAACAATAATACTGGGCAGAGGCAACATCGCGAGAAAGAAGGAATTACGATTGCAGAAAAAATCTGAACTCCGTCGACCTTCTGTTTTCGAAATTTTCGTAAAGATGGAATTCCGTTTTCCGACGAACACCCCCCTCCCCCCAATTGTGTTCACTGGTTCATTGATCTCGTGAATGACCAAAATAATAACGAAAAAGGCGGAGTCCTCAATTTCGCGGAAGAATCTGAGATTACGGGGAAATTTTTGTGGCGTCTGACCTCCGTTTTCGCACATGTTGCCTACAGTTTCAAGCTGAAATTCTTTTATGCAATAAAATGATATTTAACAATAAAACTTTACACTAAGGCAACATCGGGAGAAAAAAACTGCGATTACCGTAAATCCATTCAACTACCTATTTCGAACGTTTTGAGACACGAAATACAGTCTCCAGACGGAACTCCACCCACCCAACCCGCAAATTGTCTTCAGTTTTACGCTGATCCTGAGAACAATCTAAATGATGACAAAAAAAAAAACCCGCGGATTTCCGCAAGTCCGCTTAAGAATCTCGTGCATATCATAAAACAATAAAATTTAAAAAAAAAATGAAAATTCGTAGAATCTGTAGTTTCGACAGTGAGGTCCGTAGTCAGCCAACTAAATCCGTAGAAACTATGGACATTCCGTAGTAGTTCGCAGGTATGGAAATATTATTAAAGTACAACCTCGAAAATCCGGAATCATCCGGACTATGGCAATTCCGAATTTTAGAATTTTCCTAGGGAATATGCAGGCTTTCAGCAAACATTCATTAAAAATAATAAAAAGAAAATGCCTAACTTCTAAAGTTTTAAAGTTTTCATCGGATTTTGACGAAATTTCACATGGGAGTTTATTTTGACATGTCTTGGTTACTGTTAAATTTGCATTCAGTTATTTAAAAATTGGAGAAATTTTTTTAAATAAAAATTTCTCCCAGTTGGACTTTTCCGACGCAGACAATTAAGCTGTCCACCACCGGCTTTCATCCCCACCGCAACCTCGTTCCCCTACGATGAACCATCAGCCTTGGCGCATTCTTTGTGATCAAAACCGACGCCCTCGCCGTTTTTATAAACTTTTTTTTTTTCTTTTCTGCTGTTCAAGCAGAATGAAAAAGGTGATGTCCGACTTCCGTACAACTCAAATTTTGTGCCATTTCGTGCGATTTCCGTACATTTTGAGTAAAATTTTTCAAAAACGTGCGAGTTCCGTACAAGTTAAAAAAAAAAAAATCCGTACAATACAAGTTAAATAAAATAAATGTTTTCCCCGTACAGGTCGCCAAAATTGGCGATTTAATCAAACATTTTTAGTCGCCACGACGATGAAGTTTATCGCCAGTGGCAACCTAGCGACCGTGAGTCTGGATCTTTAGTACTAGCTAGTTCTGTTGACGTTGACCACATGGGCATTCGCTGCAACTTTTCCAGGGGGGGCGAGTATACTCCCACTATCAATAATTACTGCTTAAATTTATAGTACCCCTGCGCCCTTATGCGGCATAGTGGGGGTTGGGTCAGGTGAGTGCAGCAGCCCCTACAGCTAAGAGGTGGGCTCGGGTTTTGTCACCCAGCCCCCCAATTTTTTTTTTAATTACACCAATTTTGAAAGAAACTTTGAGGCGATATCATGAAATGGGAACTTGGATGCATCTTTCTTTCTATAGTCAATATTTAGTATTGAAATAACAGACAATAATAACAAATATGTCATTTACCAATTACTGGCCACTAATTATTCATATGAATCAAAAGTTTAACCTTATTGCATACTTCAAGCTAAATTTAATAATCAACTTAATACAGTGTTTTTGTATGAAAACATTATTTTGGGGTTACATAAACAATTGTACTGCTCCATTGTCCTTTATTGAGTATAAGTATAAACCCCTTATTGAGTATAATTATAAACTCCATTTGTAGTGGATGAAGTGAAAAGAGGCTAAAAGTTTGAAAATTTTTAGCAGTAAATCGACTTTCTAATGATGATATGATCGAGTTTAAATATGGCACATAGAGTGATATACGAAAATATTCTTCTATTGTTGAGACACCAACATTGGAACGGAATTTTTGTTGGCCACACTGTCTGGGAAGGGTTAGCCGAATGTCCAATTTTTCGGCCAGTTGTTCGACTTTCGAAAAAATTTCCTTGAATTGTTGTTCTGCGTTTTGTCTGTGGTCATGGAATACACACGAGTTCCTGGAGATGATTATACACTTTCATTACATCAAGCTGAACAGCTTGGAGAGCTTGTGTTACAGATTCCAGTCGTGCTGAATAGGTTGAAATTATAATCAGACAGACGAGAAATGTTGCTGTGCTTGAAGCAAATTCCAACTGATGAGCTTCTTTGCGTGTTTTACCTGAAGCTCTAGTGGCCAGTATATATAACTGATCAAAAATCTTTTCAAAGTTATTAGAAAGAAGACTTAATACTTTTATATTTTGCAGTCCAGCGTGTTTCACATAGTAATGGCACACTTGGAATAAGACATCTTCTCCTTGGACTCTCACGAAAAAAATTAAATTCTCCCGAGCTGCCAAATTAGCATAGTAATAGCACACTTGGAATAAGACATCTTCTCTTTGGACTCTCACGAAAAAACTTAAATTCTCCCGAGCTGCAAAATTAGCTCTGGAGAATTTTGCCCCAGTGCTTGCCAAATCACCTCTAGATAATTTTTCATTAAAACTGACACCATCGTCACAAACACACACACACATGCACACAAAGCGTGACCTTTCAACAAATTTAATTTTTTTACTTTTTCGTGACCGTTTTCTGATTTTAGGACTTTTTCGTGACTTTAACCCTGTTCCTGTTACAGTGACCTAATGGGGGGCAGTGACCCGTTTGCCCCCCCGAACAGTCAAGGTTGACCAAAAGACTCCAACTCACTGTGTTTTTTTACCTAAACCCTTATTATATGAAATGACCAACTGAAACCATCTTCTGTGGGCTGATCCTCGCACTTGTGTACTTTACATGATTTTCAAGATTTGAAGGAAGATATTAAAAGACTCAAGTATGACTATAGAAGGTGTTCAGAAAGCAGGGCACCCATATTTATATACTAGCCCAGTGGCAAGGTATCAAATTGAAACAAAACAAGAACAAAGCTTATAATTTCTACTTTAATTCACATATTTTATTTTTCTACCTAGTCCACCTAACACCCAATACAAATACACCAATGTTTAACAAGTTTTTTAAACCTGTCTTTGTAAAAATCTTAAGGTTGTTCTTGGAACCATTTCCTCATTGTGGCTTGAATATCTTTGTCACGGGTGAACTGAATTCTTTTCAGATGTCTCTCGAGAGACATCGGAAAGGAATTCAGATCAGATGGCACCAAATCAGTGCTGTAGGTAGGGTGTTTAAGAACTTCAAACCCAGTGTTCTGTATGGCCTCTAAAGTGAAAGCAACTGGCATGGGGTTTGGCATTGTCGTGTTGCACTATTACCCCCCCCCCCCCAGTTTATTCTTTGCTATAACTTTTTTAAGGTATGCCCATAGCTCTTAGAATCAGTAGTCGTACTGTTGACCATGCACTCCTGATGAATAATGCCTCTGTAGTCCCAGAACACATTGAGCTTGCACTTAGTGGCAGCATTTGAGTTTTGAATTTTTTTCATTCGAGGAGATGGGTGTCGGCATTCCAGTGATTAATTTTTCATTTCTGGGTCGTAATGGTGAACCCAACTCTCATCACCAGTCACATGCTTTGGAGAAAATCTCTTCCGTATTTTTCTTACCCAGTAAGCATGTTTCAAGTCTTGATTTCTTCATTTCAGTCGTTAGGTGACGCAATACCCAATAAGCACACACTTTGTTGTATTCTAAAACATCAACACTACTTAAACTAATGTTCAGCTTAAGTGTTATGGTTCCCTGAGTTATTCTTCAATTTTCCCTGATGAGCTCGTCAATTTTTTGCCTGTTCAAATCGCAAGTTGCTATTACGGGCCTCCTACTCCAGGGTTGATCCTGTACATCTAACATTTCTCCACTGTCCTTTCATTTTCTTACCCAACAATGATCAGCGCTTATGTCAATAAAGTTACAGAATGATAAACTGCCACTAATCTAGTGTGAATTTCTTTAGGAGGTACATTATTGTGAGTTAAAAAGTCTGTAACTGATCATTGTTTGGCACCCATTAACACAGTTGAAAAAGACTCGTCCATTTTAAACACAGTTAAATATAAACAAATAGACTTACAGGGTTCTATTACATAGTAAAATGAAGCTAATGGCACAAAGTATCATTTGCCATCTGACTGGTTGCCAGGCAACAAGTCATGCATGAGACACTTGCATGGCGGCATTACTTATTGAACATGCCTTGTAGAAATTGAAAGGTGGAGGTGACTTAAGAAATAAATGTGTTGTGTAAAAAAAGAAAAAAAATTTGTAACTAAAAGAATAGTATGTAGAAAAAGTGAATGGAATGGTGAGTGTGTTCTCTGTAGTGTTAGGGGATTGCTGTTTGCTGGACCATGTGAGGCTGGCGCAGAAGTACTTGTGACAAGTTGGTATTGTCATTGTGATGCCTAACACAGCAGCATGACAGAAAACGATCATACCCATCACGAAGCAGAGAATGTGTATCATGATGTTCATGGACGCTGTTGTACTCACAGGTAAATTTTGTTGGTAGAATCTCAAAGCATTTTTTTCTTTGTTACTGTAATTGTCATAGTGTTTTATATAAATTTAGATATTTGAAGAAATGTGCATGGTGACAATAAATAATGGAGACAAGTATTTTCTAATAAAACTATTAGAAGAGGTGGAATTAAAGAAGTCACTGTGTAGGGTAATGCTATATATATATATATATATATATATCAATAAATAATATAGTCACATGGTTTTAAAATGCTTGTCATTGGCTTTGATACATAACTTAAGACATTTAACAAAATCTGCTGCTATATTCCACACCACTGTGACATAGTTTTGTCCCATTCTGTCTTGAGGGATCTCTTCAGGGCATCCAGATTATTATGGGGCTTCTTAGTACTGAATCTTGCTTGCAAAATGAATCACATTCTCCATGGGATAATAAGGTGAGTATAGTAGCCATATATATTGCTGGACTGATAAATTTTGGGAGATTGGCTTGTGTGTGTGCAGCACTATTCTTGAGTCGTCCATGCCCTATGAGCTGGCGTGGAGTCTTCCTGAAATATCTAATGTTGGTCATCAAAGTGGCATTGAGCTCAGGGAAGTAGTGCAGACTCTAAAGTGGTTCTGCACTACACATTTTTATGTGGACTTTGTTCCTCTCATTGACAAAAACAAAGAGGTGTTTTTTTGACTTACACAAAGTTCTGCCCAAACCATGACAGAGTTGAGATTTGGACAACGAACAATGAAGCCCAAACTTCATGTGACCATTTCCTATAATTTTGCTGATTGTGCACTTGCTGCACTGTAAAAACTTCTCATCATTGAAGAGAATTGTTTTCCACTTTAGTCGTACGGTGGAAAAAAGCAATGCATAGCATCCCTGTATACTGATGTGTGCATTTGGTGGTAGGTAACAGTTGCCTCCCCCCCACTTTTGGAGGTTATAAGGCCTTAACAAAAGGTTACCTTTTGATATTTGTCATACTTTTTCACAAAAATTCCAGTTTCACATGGAATTCCACGCATTGACACTCTACAATTGCACTAGAGTCGCTTCCTGATTTTTTTTTTTTCACAGACATCCTAACCATATGCTTTCATCTTTTTCCAGAACTGCACCCCAACATGGCTATCTCTTGAAACTGTTTTATGGACTTTGAGACCATTTGGTGGGGAATACCCAGTAATCTTGTGATGTCGAACGGATGTTTTCCATTTTGGAAAAGTACAGCGATCACATCCTGGGACCTACAGCAGAAGATGTGACACATTACACCTCAAGTAGAATATAGAGAGTTCAGACATGAATACACACGAGTTGTTAGATAAAGCCTGTGCTTTGTTGGCTAGTTATTTGTCTCCATTGTTTATTGTCACCATGTGTGTAATTTTTTTCCATAAGTTCGCATCAAATTATTTACGACAGTAAAGTAATCACCCCCTTCTAATATTCAAATATTGTTCATTATTTTGTAAAATAGAATGGGACAAAAGGGTGTACTGGATAAATCATGAGAAGAAAGGTTAAGCATATTTGCAGGATGAATGTTATAAGGGTTGGTCAAATGAAAAGGTGGCGAGAGTCGTGGAAAGGCACATATACGCACCAGTTAAAAGTAGTTTCTGTAGGCTGCAGTCCCACTGTTGTGGTAGCCGGTGAATACCCTTCTCAAAAAAGTATCTGGGCTGGGAGAGGAGCCAATCTGTCACACAGGCATGCAGTTCAGCCTCCGATGGGAAACATAGACTCTTCAGATGTTTCTTCAGAGGGGCCAAACAAATGGTAATTGCAGGGTGACATGTCTGGACTCTAGGGCGGATGCTAATCGAATGTCTCATCCGCCCAACTCACACTACCATGCCTTGCTTAAACTCCGATAATTCACGTCGGCTTGCCATAATTCTATTGGCGGTTGTTCAACCTGACTCACGAGGTTACACCTTGCAACTGATAAAAATCGTGGTGTGCATCGAAGCCTTTATATGACGGCGGCACTAGTTAAAAATTTTCATACTGCTATCCCATGAACTTTTGGCACTTCAGTGTATTTTTGTATATGTTAAAGTTTCAAGTTTCAGATGTATTAAATATTTTTTTGAAATTAATTTGAATTTTATTTTTTGTTAAGTAATGTTATCAGTATACTACAATGGAATTTTTAAAATAAATGAAATTTACTGTTTTATTTCTACGGGATATACCATGTGAGTATCATCAAGTATTTTATTTTACATCAGGATTTTTTGAAGTAAGAATTTTTTTATTTATTAATTAGCTTTGTCAGAGTTTTATTTTTATGAAAGATTTTACTTATTTTCAGCATTTAATCAACTGTATTGTTTTAGGATTACACTCTGCTTTCATTAAAACAATCAAATATAACATCTTAATTTTTGTTGCCTTTAAGCTGACATGTTAACTGAGTTATTCCATATTAATTTTGTGTATTTTTTATCACAGGTTTTGTTTATTTTGGTTTTATATGCAGTTGATCACTGGCACACCATGTGGTAATCCACATGGTGTGCCAGTGATCAACTGGTTTTCCATGTGGTAAGTCAAAGCTTAGCCTCATCATATATTGAAAATATTTTTGTAAGCTAATAAGGCATTCTTTGTGATGTGCCAGTGCTGTTGTTTTATTCCTTATCAAGCTATCTAGCCTCATTAATAATCGCATGCAAATAATTAAAATCTGTTACATATTCTAACATCCCACCTTTTATGGCAGAATTAACAACCTTTGAAATTCGACATAACACCAGTGATTTAGGCTCTTTCAACATTTATATTCCCAAATATTTGTAAACCCTGCTCAGCTGATCTAGATCATACTGCAAATTGTTTATGTAAACTGTCTGCAGTCTGATGCTATTAGAACTGCTGAACTTCAACCCATAGTATTAAATTACTTTTTAACTAGTTAATCTGTATTGGTTGGAAACAAAGATAGTGACAGTTTCTTGCCTTTCCGGTGAAAATTTCTATTTTCTACTGCTTACTTTTTCCATTAGAACTTATCATCACACTGAGTGGTTTGTTTCTAGTTACTTGGGGAAGAACTTTTTCACACAATCATTCAACACTTCATATAAATTTTGATTCACTTTATAAAACTTCTCAGAAAGCTTTCTTCACACAGATGTATTCTTGTTGTATCCTACCTTTCCAGGATACACACTGCCCTTCACTCAAGTAATTTTCCAACTTTCTAGGTTCAAAATAAAAAAAAAAACATTTTGAATACACGTTGCAAGAAACACTAATCAAGGAGAAATGCCGCAGCGATTGGAATTATTTCTTTTCCATCTCTTATAATTGACATAGTGCTCAAATACCAAACCATTCTCCCATTCCTTGGCAATTCTACATAACCAGAAGGTATCAGTGATTCTGCTATATTTAAGAAGTTCTTGAAACTTGATTGCATGACAGGCTGCAAGAGAGCTAATCACATTTGAGAGACATGATAGCATATATTTATCCATGAGCACATATAGTTCTTCTAGCCAACATTGATGTCATCAGTTTCCTGCCCCCAAGATTTTCATTTCGAAGGCTTTGTAATGTTCCCATTCTCTGTTTGGTGTTTCCTCGGAAGATGTGAGAAGCTGCCCTTTTTTGTGAAGCAGGTGCTAGGTTATGCATAGTCTTTACACTCTTTTTTGTATCTTTTACTCAACTCCAAAACAATTCCTAGAGCCTTTGGAAGTTCCTTTTCTGACTTTCTTATCATTATACATTTCTACATCATACTTTCCTTGCAGGCTCAATTACTCATCACATGCATTCAAGTGAGAAAAGAGCAGCTTTTGTTGTAACATCATGCAGTTTGCCTCTGGAAATCCTGCCTGATTTCTGTGTTGCTCATTTTATCAAATCCTGATATGTCTTAATGTATTTTCTTGTCTCTTTAAGTACTTGACAGCAGACTTGAGGATTAGATGTCACTAAAAAATTACGGCTTTCTTCAGAACTCTGGCAGCATTAATTACGTTTTTCAAAAATCTTGCCACTGTGTGTGTGTGTGTGTGTGTGATAATCAGGTATTTATTTCATGTTTATAGATTGTTCCCAACAAGATGTCCAGTGATAATAATAGCTCATTGCCTTAATACGCAAATCACTTAGGCTTTCTATTTGTATATACCAAGCAGTTTCCTCTAAAATATATGTTTATTGCATTTTTTTTATTTACCTGTTATTTCTAGCTCTTGTATTCAAATTTCCTATGACAATTAACTTTTATCCCCCATCTTTTAACTGCCACGTGGAAGGAATATACTTTTGAACTAAAGCCTTGTACCTCTACATAGTCTGCCACAACTATAAATCCATACTATTCATTTTGAATACAGCCTGCACAATGACCACCTGTACAAGTTTTCGTCTATAACCAATCTGGAAGCCATTGTTCTGTCAAAGGGTAAATCCAAGCCCCTTTACACCAAAATAAATTGCATAAAACCTGCCACCAAGTTTTACTTTATTGTACCTCATAGATGCTCTTCTTTCTTAGTCTATTATATTTAGGATCAATTTTTCTAATTCTTTGGTTAATTCTACTTGTTTTCCACTTTTGTCTGGCTTATGTGTGCACCTGGGCTCAATCTCTTCAAAGCCTTGTAAGGTTGTCAAAATGTTTCATGTAAATGGATTTTTAATTTCAGAATTATATTTTGCCATGACCGTTGAATGCATGGGGACAGATAAATGTCCTATTCTGTTCATTTCCGAAGCATATGAAAGGCTGATTAAATTAAAAAAATTTGTCACATGTTTTTCTGAAGTACTACTACTCATGATACGGTTCAGTATTAGTGTCATACGGCTCTAAACACACCTTAGCATGTGCTTGTGGCTGTGCTTTGTGAATGTTTTGGCTTCAACATATTTCAGATCAATCAGTTCTCACTTTAGAGAGCTTGTGCTATGCAGCAAGGAGGCAGATTGTACACTGGGTAAAATAGGCTCACTTGTGTGTCCACGCATCTTTTCTAATAATCAATGTGTGGGTTATCCCTCCAGTTTGAGTACTTATCCACCATTTCGTTGTATATCTGTCAATAAGAGCATTTATAGTGTAGCAGCACATCCATTAATGTTGTGTGTGTACGTGAAGAATAGTGTTTTTACAAGAGTTGACACTCTGTTAATAGCATTTGTTTTGCAGTTTAGTTAAGTACACACACAACAAAATCAAACCAAGTTGGTAAAATCATGCAATGCATTGATTATGATACGCTTTCCAACATACCAGAAATCATAGGAAAATGCCTTGGTTTTGAGGGGACTAAACTATGGTATAACATTTGAGGTTCACATACATACATATCACTAAGCTGTTCTCTGAGATTCAGAGGTTAGCTCCAAAAAGAAATACAAACTTCCAGATATTTTTACTTATTGTTGTTGTATCAAACTTTGCCATTTACAGCGATCTTGACATACAACTCGTGCTTCACTGATATCCATTACGTGCCGTACACAAGATCTTTTATACTTCATACTCATAATCTTTTTCTCATGCAGACACTCCTGAATCTGATCCACCAATGTCTTCCTTGGCCTTCCTCTGCCTTTCCTTCCTGCCACTTGGGCTGAAAATATTTTCTTAGTAAGCATTTCATCACTCATTCTTTCAACATGGCCAAACCACCGAAGCATATTGGTCTCCACCTTGCTAACAACATTTTGCTTTACATCACACAACTGCAATACATCTTCATTCCTCACACAATCAGATCATGTCTTGCCACAAACCCCACGTAAGTAACGCATTTCTCCAGCACACAAACGACTTCTATGTTTCTTCTGCAGTACCCAGGTTTCACTGCCATACATCAGAGTAGGAACAATTACTGTTTCATACACAGCCATACAGGACTCTCTAGAGAACCCATCATTCCTGTGAAAACCTCCCTGAGCATTTATGACTTTCAAAGAAGAATTCACTCGCCTACTGATTTCACCATCCAACTTGTTCTCTCTGTCAAACATGCTTCCTAAATACACAAACTCACTCACCTGGTCAATCACAGTGCCATTTATACTTACATTACATTCAGTGCTACCCAATCCTCTCTCAAACACCGTAACTTTGGTTTTTCCCTTATTTATACTCAGTTTGAATTTCATGCAAACTTCGTGCATCCGAGTCAACATACTCTGCAACTCACTTTTGCTCTCTGCCAACAGGACAGTGTCATCAGCATACAGCAATCTGCACACATGGATATCACCAAGACATAAACCACTATTATCTATTTTGGCCTCATGCATGCATGCGTCCATAAATATATTAAACAGCCATGGTGACATTACACAACCTTGTCTAACTCCTGCACCAATGGAAAACAATTTTGATAAAACACCATTCACTCGTACACAAGCTCTACTACCAGCATACATGGCTTTTACACTATTAAATAGATTCCCAGTAACACCATATTCATTCAATACCTTCCACAAAAGTGTCCTATTGACTCGGTCGTAAGCTTTCTCTAAATCTATGAAGGCAGTAAAAACTTTCTTCTCAACAGCCAGATACTTTTCAATCATCATGTGTAATGCAAAAATCTGGTTAGTGCAGCCTTTACCAGGCATAAAAGCACTCTGAACATCCCACACTTTCTCTGATGTAAGACCCCGTACTTTTTCAATAACAATCTTACCAAACACTTTCCCTGGCACACTCAGTAGGCTAATACCACGATAGTTCTTGCATTCAGTCTGATCACCTTTTCCCTTATACAAGGGAACAATGATAGCATCCTTCCAATCCTGAGGGACCATTACTAACTCCCAGCACAACTGGCACATTTCAGTTAACCAGTCAATTATAGAGTCACCACCATACTTCAACATCTCTGCAGTTATACCATCAACTCCTGGAGCCTTACCATTCTGAAGAGATTTTAGAGCTTTACACACTTCTTCTCTTGAGATCCCTCCTGTGCTTTCATCCCTCATTGTGACATCATCTGCATCTGTCTCATAATCATTTTTGCTCTCCTGATCTAATAACTCACAGAAGTATTTGCCCCATCTGTCACTTAACTCATTGGGCTCCCATATCATTTCCCCAATCTCATTCTTCACACAACTTACAACTTTGTTTCCCCTATTTTTCTTGAGTCTCGTGTACTTGCAGAAGGACTTTCTATCTTTCCAAAAAGCCAGTTCATGCCTTTCCACTTTCTCTTTCCTATCTTTTGCCTTACTGTGGTGAACCAGCTTAGCAGCTTCACGCTTCTTACAGCGATATATTTATCCACAGAGACTCTACCTTGCAACATCCCCAAATAGGCTTCCTTCTTTTTCTTTACTGCTTCATCAATCTCACTATTCCACCAAGCATCACCTCTATTGTTACCCACTGTTGTGGTGCCACAGACCTACCTCTTTAGCAGCAGTAACAACACAGTTCTTAAAACATTCCCACTTCTTTTCTACATCCCTCTCACAAGATTTCAGATCCTTCAGTCGTTCTCTGAGTAAGTCAGAATACCGCTGATTATCTTCAAGGGCCTATCAACCTTTATTCTTTCTATCCTGGGTCTCTTCCTATTCCTTTTCTTCCAACCAACATTAAGTTTCACTCGTGACACTACCAAGTAATGATCAGAACCAACATCCGCACCTCTCATCACATGGGTGTCAACAACTAAGGGTTTCAAACGCTGATCGTAAACAACAAAATCTATCACACTCTTTTGACCAAGAGTACGATTTTCCCAAGTATATGTGTGTATATACTTGTGGTTGAAAAATGTATTAGATACACACAAATCATTCTCAATGCAGAGTTCAATTAATCTTTCACCATTATCATTCACACAAGGATCATTAAACTTACCCAGAACATTGTCAGAAATTGCATTCTGCACACCTACTCTAACATTGAAATCCCCTGCTAGTATAACTTTTTCTTTAGCACCAAACTGGCTCAAAACAGCTTTTAGCTTATTCCAGAAATCTCGTTCTCATCAGAAGGTTCCGAGTCACAAGGAGCATACACTACAACAATTACTATTCTCTGAAGTTTCACTTTCAAACGAATCCAGAGAATTCTCTCACTTATGCAACTATAGTGAATCAAGTTGTTCTTCATCTTTTCACTTGAAATCACACCTACACCAGCCTGTCCTCTCATATTATCCAATACTCCAGACCACACACTCACCGTGCCATTCACTTCTTCTACCCCAATTTCCTTCTTTTTGGTTTCACTTACACACAGCACATCTAGTCTATACTTATTCATCTCCTCAATCACCTCACTCATCTTGCCATTTATACCTCTAGTATTCCATACACCAATCTTACATTCACTCAGCCGAGATCGCTTTCTCATATGCCGTTTAGAAAGTCCAGGTTGATTCCGTGGTGGACCATCCTTCTCAAGTGTGGTAGGTCCACCATATCCCACACTTGAGTCATTCTTAATATTTCTTTTTGTCTTTTTAATCAGGTAAGTACATCAGTGTGGGGGATTAGCCCACAGTTGAGTGTTCCAGTTGGTCATTCAACCTAAGGATTCTGGAGCAAAACCCAGTGAGTTGGGGTCTTTTCGCCAATGTCACACAGAACTAGCTTGCACCTCTCCAAGATTCACAGAGACCCTAGTTGCTGTTGTGTGTGCCATTGTTATCACGGAGCGCCCCGAGGAGGCAAACCCATCGCTCACTACGCCCGCCCGCCATTTGAGGTTCACATATATCAAAATTAAATCTCTTTGTGCCAGTGTTACCTACTTCTATTATCAAGAGCTACCACACATAAGCTGTTTTATAATTAAAAATCCCATCTAAATTGGGCAATTTTCATAGAAGTTATTGTGCAAAAATAATGGCTAACGAATCTCATGCATGTGCACTGCCAGCCATTGCTGACAAAAAACATTTTTGGCGGAACTGCTTCCAAAATTGTTATGAAACAATGTATTGTATTTCGTTGCAATCAAAGCATGTTTAGTCAAGTTATGAAGATAATGGCTGTGGAATAAATCTTGTTCCTGTGCCCTGACCTTTTACCTCATTTCGATGATATTTAACAGAACCAGTTCAGTATACCTCCGGGACAACATAATAAAGTTTTGTCGCAATCAAAGCATTTTTATGTAAGTTATGCCGCATAAGGGCGATGGAATGGATGCTGCTCTTATGTCCTGACCTTAGACTCCATTTCGTCCGTTTTCAATAGGGTTCGTCCCCAGGTTGTCCCCTACCACATACTAAAATTTCATCGAAATCAAACTATTTTTATGTGAGTTATCGTGCGGACAGACAGACAGACAAACAAAGCTGGAGCATGTACGCTTCAAGATATGGTTGGAAAGAATTAAAAAAAAAAAAAAAAATGCGCTAAGTAGATATTTCCTTTTGCATCATCTGGCTTGTTCCACTGTAGAGGAAACCAGTATGATGTAGAATGTAACTTGAAGTACAATACATTCGTAGAATATGAAACCAACATTTCTCTTTCATAAATTCTTAATTTCCAACAAAATGTAGAGGAAAACTTAAACATATTGTGATGTATTTCCACATTTCTGGGTCATCATATAAGATCTGTTTCACAAATATGCTAGTTGTTTTAACCTCACTTCCGTTTTCTATGTAAGATTTATTTGAATTTCACTGTTTATAATGATTTTTTTTTTTAAATCAATTTTCTCATTTGTCAGCAGTTTCAATACTAGATTTGAAGGTGAAATATCAGCCAGAGCTATTCAATTGGTATGCATGTTTTTGGCCACGTACTAAGTATATTTTTCAAACAACGGAATTCCACTCATTGAGTGCCAATAAAAATGATACTCCAGTTAGATTGTTTCTCAAAATACAGCAACATTACAATATTTTGGCTAAAGTTATGTTCTAACCAAATAAATTATGTGGCTAATCCATTTGAAATATCAATAGATATACTATTTTGTCCTTAATACTGTTTCACATGTTATTTAAAGTAGTGCTTTCAATGCTTGCCATGCAAAGTAACAAACAGAAGTATGAAAATTACATCATTGCCAATAACTTGAATAGTTAGTACTATAAATGAAAGAACTTACTAGAGTAATTGTCCTTGGGTAGATACTAGTCCCAGGTAGAACAGCATATCAACCTTTGCCAAATATAGGGTTACTTAGTCCTTTTTAGCACGTCGTTCGAAAGTTCTTCTTTGTTTGAGTATTATTTCAATTATGACATTAAAGTTGCCTTTTTATGATGGAAATTGAACCATGCAATGCAGTAATTACTTCAAAGGTAAAACAACCTAGTTAAAATTATTATAAATTATGTAATACACTGCCGGACAATTGCTAAGGACGGATGACAATAGCAACGATAGCAACCATAAAATGGAAGGCAGGAAAATGTGGAAATTAGCATAAGTGCGGGATACAGTAAGACGTGTTGTGCGTATGCAAATTTTGGATTGCCGAACTTGTTCGTGACGTCATAGCGCTGATAAGAGATATAAAGGATTTGACGCGTATTGACCGTTGTTGTTCAAACGCAAAGTTGAAAGGGAAAGAATCAATTGACAAACTTACAATTTTCAGTTTGGCTTCCCGACATCACCTAGATGATTTTACGTGTGGCCGTATTATTGGCAAGATTGAAGAAGGGCGAAAAATAACAGATGTTGCCAGGGAGTTCGACGTCAGCCACAGTGTTGTTTCAAGGCTTTGGAAATCATTTCAAACAAATGGAGATTGTAGCAAACGTCACGGGGGAGGTCGTGTTCGCAGTACGACACCTGCAGAAGATCGGTACATAGTGCTATCAACAAAAGACACCGGCGCAGCACAGCTAGTGAGGTAGCAAATCACTTTATGGCTGCTAGTTTCAAGCGGATCTCCCGAAAAACTGTCGTCAGACGTTTGCATGAAGGAGGACTATACGCCCGCCGTCCTGTTGTGTGCATCCCATTGTCCAGTCGTCACCGTACCGCCCGTTTGCAATGGTGCCATCAACATCGCAATTGGACTGATAACGACTTGTCTGCTGTCCTCTTCTCAGATGAGAGTAGATACAGTCTATCGTCTGATTGTCGACGACAACTGATCTGGCGTGATAGTGGTACTGCATATTGTCCAGCAAACATACAGGAAAGGGACCGATATCCGACATGTAGTGTCATGGTATGGGCTGGCATCATGATCAATGGCCGTACGTCCCTCTATGTGCTTCCAACTGGGACTATGACTGGCCAACGATACATTAATGATGTTCTGCTACCTCATGTTCGCATGTTCCGTGGGGCTGTCGGTGATAGATTCATTTTCATGGACGACAACGCAACATGTCATCGAACAGTCGCTGTGCAGGAGTGTCTTGAGAGCGAGGATATTCAACGCCTCGTATGGCCAGCACGTTCTCCAGATCTGAATCCCATTGAAAATGTGTGGGATGCTTTTGGGGGGAGTCTTGCTGGTCGCCAATGCCTTCCAATAAACAAGGACACCCTCATCCGTGCATTGGCAGAGGAGTGGGATAAATTACCCCAACAGCTGCTTGGTAATGTTGTGCAAAGCATGACACGACGTGTGGAATCTTGCATCGCCCTTCATGGTGGCCATATCCCGTATTGACATCTTACGCCGGAACGCCTGCGGACGGTAATTGCATTTTTTTCACGTTTACGTATTCTGCACAAAATGGCCTGTTTGTCCCTTGAACACGTTCCAAAGCCTTCTGGATTTCAGAGCACAATAAATTGTCTTTCTTGTAATGTCCTGGCATTCTGACATTATTTTATTTCACTTGGCATCCAACCACACTTACTTTTTTATGCGCTATATAGCCGTTTATGATCCGTCCTTAGCAATTGTCCAGCAGTGTATGTGGTCTATTTCAATGCTGGGGCAGGTGCAAATATCTTACGAATTGAAAAGACCTTCAGAAGTCAAAAAGGTAAACAACGAATGGGACTTAAAGGAGATTAAATAAAAACACATAAAAACCTTTAAAACTTGAAAAAGCGTGACTCACATCTCACACTTAGACCAAACTAGTTTCAACAGCTTCTATCGCTGTCTTCTTCAGTGATGTGTTTGCCAAAATTCGGTCTGTTGTACTAAATGCAACGTTGACTTCAATGTATTTCCCAGGGACATGTTGTTTGTTACACGTCGCGTTACCTTGTCTTCTAGAGCTTACACGTAATTTGAAGTGATGATGCTTCATGGCGCCATCTGTTGGGCTAGCTGATAATTATTATTAGCATTTGGTATTATTGTCATTTAGGCTGAATTATTTTTCTATTTTTAATAAGCTTTTCATTAGTTTTTTTTTTTTTATGTATCTTGCTCGATAAGGTACTTCCAGGGGTATGGCAGTTCACATGGGGATGCAGTATTACAATTTCTACTTCATGTTTTTTTGATGACCATAGATTCTGACAACAAAATTTGGTTATGTTTTTTATGTGAAGTTATTATCCTTGCATTTTCCCAAACTAGAATAACATGATTTTCATTGCAATATTGTATTAATGATGTTTTTCCTTCTTTTCTAATCAATTCGTGTAATGTTCATTTATTCTTGCTGTTAATTGTCATTTAGAGCTGCTGACGTAAAATTTTTCTGATCTTCCATTCTCGGGTTTTATTGTTGGTATTGTATACACTGAAGAGCAATTGAATTAGAGATACCTGTCTAGTAACGTGTAGCACCACCTTTCGTCCTGATGACGGTGGCGATTCGTCTCAGCATGGACTCGACAAGACACCGGAAGCGTTGGGAAGCCATACGGATCCACGACCCCTGAACAAGCTCCCACAGTTCATGAAGATTTGATGGAGGGGTCAGAGCCTCGAACATCTCTGTTGATGGTATCCCAGATGTGCTCGATGGATTGGGGTCAGGTCAAGGAAACGAGGTCACGTCGGTGGAGTGTTCATCCAACCATTCGGATACAATTCGGGCGCGATGGCACGGTGCATTGTCTTGTTGCAGGATGAGGTCCCCAGTGGGATGTTGAAGACACACAAATGGGAGCAAATGGTCGTCCAGGATATCCCGGTAACGTTGACCTGTGAGGGACGATGTCACGCGTACCAGGGGTCCCGTTTCAGTCCACGTAAACTGTCCCCAGACGAGAATGCCACCCCCACCAGCTTGAAGAGTACCCTGCTGGCAAGAAGGATCCATCGCTTCATGTGGTTTGCGCCGTACTCGTATCCTGCCATCCGCATTTACCAATGTGAATCTCGACTCATCAGTCCAGGCAACATTTTCCCACATGTCTAGGGTCCAGTGGTGATGTTCCCGCGCCCATGCTAATCTTTGCACCCTGTGATGTGCGGTCAGCAGCGGTACCCTCGTGGGACGATGGCTTCTGTACCACATAGCAAGGAGATTATTCTGGATGGTGTGGCTGCTTACACGTTTTTGTGCACCAGCGTTAAATTGCAGAGTGATTTCTTGCACTGTGGCCCGTCTATTCGCTGTTACAATGCGAGCTAGCCGACGATGACCCCGCTCATCCACACGCTGTTGTCCATGGCAGTTGTCCCTTGCAGGGATGGTTTTACCAGATTCGATGTACTCACAGTGCACCCGTGACACAGTGGCTCGTGAAAATCCCAGTGCCTGCGCGACTTCCGAGATGGAGCGACCCATTCGTCGGGCCCCGACAATTTGCCCACGATCAAATGCGCTTAGATCCTTCGTCTTACCCATACTGCGTCCGACTCTTACCGATTCCTGTCGCATCACTCCTTATATTGTCGGATCGCTGCATACGTCATGTTGTTTCCGTTTACAGGGCCGCCCACAGCGCCACATTTGCAAAGCGCCAGCTGTCTCTAATTCAATTGCTATTCAGTGTATATCCTGCTGTATGCAAAATGGACTTATTATTCCCGTTTGATGTTAATAATCTCAAGTTGTCTATGACTTTTATGGCCATATCAAGATTATGGTTCTTGCATTCTTTTTTTATTATATCTGTGATCGGTGGGATATATGGTGAACTACCAGAATATTGTGGGTTCATTTTAGTTGGGTTATTTTTATTATTTATTTGTTGTTTTATCTTAGAGCAGAAAGATTTAATTAGTCCTTTAGTATATCCGAATTGGATTGCTATGTTTTTTTATGCAGTTTATTTCTTCTTGAAATGCTTTTTTAGTAGATGAATGTGTAATGGCTCGTTTTGTGAAGGAATCTGAAAGCAGACATCTATGAATGAGATGATTCTCTAGGAATAATAGTTGGTACATAGGTTGGTTTTCTGTATATATTGAATTCTGTTTCATGATGATTTTTGAATAAAGATATGTCCAAAAAATTTAGTCTGTTGTTGCTCTCTTTTTAATAAGTGACTTGAATTGTTGGGTAAAAGCTATTAAATTTATGTATAAATTGTTCTATTTGATTTTCGGGGTAAGGCCAAAAAATTAATATGTCCTCAATATATCATAGATAAAGTAAAGGTAACTCATTATCGTTTGAATCTGTTAATAATTTTGTTTCAATATCTTGGAGTATGACTTCAGCTAATAAACCAGATAATGGCGAACTCATAGGAGCACCTTGACGTTGTTGGTAAATAATATTATTGTAGATGAAATAGTTGTATTCTGTAACCAGTCTTAGGGCAGTAATAATACTGTTACTAATTCAATCTTCTGTCATAATATTATTGTAGATGAAATAGTTGTATTCTGTAACCAGTCTTAGGGCAGTAATAATACTGTTACTAATTCAATCTTCTGTCATCGAAATAATACTGCAAAGAAAGATTTTTGAACGACATGCTAAAAAGGACTACATAACCGTATATTTGATTTTAGGGTTAGAATGTTGTCCTACCTGGGTTTAGTATCTACACAAGGACAATTACTCTAGCAAGTTCTTTCATTTATAGTACCAACTATTCAAGTTATTGACATTGATGTTATTTTCATACTTCTATTTGTTACTTTGCATGGCCTGCATTGAAAGCACTACTTTAAATAATGTGTGAAACAGTATTAAGGACAATAGTATATGTATTGATGCCGCCCCGGTGGCGCAGTGGTCTAAGCGATGGCTTCTGATCATTCGCCCAAAAGGGGTCCAGGTTTGAATCCCGGTGTGGCATGGATGTTGTGTTGGTCTTATGGCACTGGCTCTCTCCCTTCCCCGGAACCAGTGGCCCTAAAATAGGGACGGGCGACTGCTTATAGCCCATTGCGTTGCTCACGTTGGTTGTTAAACCTCCAATTAAAAAAAAAAAATGTATTGATATTTCAAAAAAATACAGCAACAAGGTTTCAATAAATGGAAAAATGTTATTTTGAAGTGTCATACAGCTGTAAATAAAGAATAAATCTTTGCAAAAAATAGAAGGCCATCACACAAGTTCCTCTGGAGGGGGGGGGTGAGCAGTGGAGTAAAAAGTGCTGTATTTAACTGAGGAGGTGGCCACATGTTTGGAGGTTAATACAGCACTTTTGTGCTGAAAAATATGTTAAGTATGTGTTAGGATTAATGTTTATGGGAAGCATAAACTCTTAAAATATATCTATAAAGTGACTGAAAACAAGTGCTATCTTGTCAGAATGTATAATGAATATAGTCATAAATAATCTGACTTAACTTCACCTTACTTTTTATGAATTCAGAATTGTTTTTATCATTATGTATGTATATCGTACTTTAATATTTTTGAATTCCAATTGTAATTTTGATTTCAGAATTTCTCCTCAGAACTTAATCTGGATCTTTTGAGTGTTCACCTGGTATTCTAAATTTTGTTAGATTATAATTATTACTATTCATTCTACAGACATCATAAACATTGGTAGTGTAATAAGTTTAAGCTGATGTCTCTTCCAGCCCATATAGTGTTTATCATGAAAAGAGAAGTAATCTACTGTGTTAATAAAAGGGTAATTTTTCCCCCCTTTTGGGTTGTGTTTTTACTTTTCAAATGTTGTGCACATTTTATACATACTCACATGGTGGTGGTACTTGACTTATGAACTGAATGTGTTCCTGATAGATCATTTATTAGTCGAAAACTTTGAGTTAAGTTTGACGTATTTAAATGTTGAACACATTTCTCAAGAATCCATATAATGTACTTTATATATATATATATATATATATATATATATATATCATCATCATCAACCATTATCAATCCACTGCTGGACGAAGGTCTCCCCAAGTTTCCTCCACAACGGTCTGTCTTGTGCCAGTCTCTTCCATGTCACTCCCGCATACTTTCGAATTTCATCCACCCATCTTCCATGTGGTCTTCTTCTGGGTCTTTTCCTGTCCCTTGCACTTTGGAATCCAATCTGAAATTTTGGCTGTCCATCGATGGTCTGTTCTTCTGGCAGTATGTCCAGCCCATTGCCATTTCAGGGATTTAACTCTGATCATGATGTCCTCCACTCTTGTCATTTTTCGGATCCACGTGTTCCTCTTCTTATCTCTCCTGGTTACACCAAGTATGCACCTCTCCATGCTGTTTTGAGTTGTCTGCAGCCTTTGTATGTCTCTTTTAGCTAAGGTCCACGTCTCTGCACCATACGTAAGCACTGGAAGGATGCATTGATCAAACACTTTTCTTTTAAGACATAATGGCATATTGCTCTTGAAAATTATGCTGTTTCTTCCAAAAGCTCTCCAGGCAAGTTTTGTATGCCGATTAATTTCTTCACCAATGTGACCCTCACTTGATATCTGCTGTCCAAGATAAACGTACGTGTCTGTTATCTCCAGCTTTTCTCCATCAATCGATAAATCTTCATTTCTTGTAAAAGCATTGTACATCACTTTTGTCTTCTGAAAGTTCATTTTTAATCCCACTTCTTTACTCTTGTCAGCAAGTTCCTGGATCATACTCTGTAGCTCTGATGGGGTAGTTGCAAAAATGACTATGTCATCAGCAAAACGAAGGTGGGTTAGATAATCTCCATTAATCTTTATCCCTTTGTTTTCCCAGTTCAGTGATTGAAAGACATTTTCCAATGTGGCATTAAAGAGCTTCGGAGATATGGTGTCACCTTGTCTCACTCCTTTTCCAATTTTTATGTGTGTTGTATTTTCAAACAGCCGGATCATTGCACTTGCATTTTCATAGATGTTATTAATAATATTAATGTATGCATCTTCAATACCGCAGGATTTCAGAGCCATTGCAACTGCTGATGGTTTCACCGAATCAAAGGCTTTTTCATAATCGATAAAAGCCCATGCACAATGGAAGTTCATATTCCCTCGCTCTTTCAATTAGTTCTCTCAGTACGTGGATATGATCTATTGTGCTGTAGCCACTCCTGAATCCAGCTTGTTCTCTCGGTTGAGCCATGTCCAGTGTCACCTTCAAGCGGTGTGAAAGAACTTTAGTGAAGATTTTATAAACCACTGATAGGAGGCTGATAGGTCTGTAGTTCCTGAGATCCTCAATGTCACCTTTTTTATGTAGCAAAATCATTGTAGCGTTGTTCCAATCCTCAGGAATTTTCCCTTCATTAAGGCATCGAGTGAAAATTTGGGCGAGTACTGTTTCGATTTCTCCACTTGCTTCTTGTATGATGTCTACAGTAATTCCATCTTCTCCTGGAGCTTTTCCTCGCATCATGTTCTTGATTGCATGTGCAACTTCTGCTGGAAGGACTGGAAGAACTCTGGTACTGGTACCTTTCATTATGTCTGGAGTAGATGTATCATCCCTTTCATATAATTTGGAGTAGAAATCTTTCACTCTTGTCAAAATTTCGCCTCTATTTCTTGTTACAGAACCATCTTCTTTTCTCAGTGCCATAATCTGTTTTTTTTTCGTACTGAGATGTCCCTTTGCTATCTTTAGGCTTTGGTTGTTTTCAATTGCTTTCCTTACTAGTTCACAGTTGAATTTCCTTACGTCTTCAGTGATACTTTTTCGTACTGTCTTGCATAGCTCTATATATTCCACTTTGGAAGTCACATCTTCTTTACTTGTCCTCATCACTCTTTTTTTTTTTTTGCATCAACATTTTGGTTTTTCCTGATAATTTGTTCACATGCAATTTGTTCTTAGACCCAGCTAATTTTGTTGCTGTTTCCATAAGAGCTTTGGTTACTTTTCTGTTAACTTCAGAAATATCCACTTCTTCCGATGTTAGGCCTTCTAAAGCAGAGAATCTGTTCTTCAGTTCCAATTTGAAGGTATTATGGTGTTTTTTAAGGTTGGTTATGTCAATACATTTTGTTTGTCTTAAGAGCTTGCCACGTTCAAGTTTGGTGTTGAGGTGCATCTTACATCTCACCAATCTATGGTCACTGCCTGTGTTGAACTTGTTTAGCACACTGCAGTCTTCTATGTTGAATTTTTTGTTACACATAATAAAATCAATTTCACTTGTCGTCCCATTTGGATGTCTCCATGTCCATTTCCTGTGTGGCTTTTTCTTGAAAAAGGAGTTCAAGATGAAAAAACCTTCTGCCTCTGCAAACTCTACGAGAGTATTTCCACGCTGGTTTCTGTTGCCGTGACCGAATTTACCTACTGAAGTTTCATTCTGTTGCCGTTGCCCTATTTTTGCATTGAAATCTCCCATAATTATCTTCAAGTGCTGCTTACCTTTATTATTTAGATGACAAATTTCCTCATAAAATTCTTCAATTTCTTCTTCAGGGTGACTTGTGTTGCATAAGCTTGAATAATCTGAGCCTGGTATCTTCTCGAGAGTTGGATAACGAGTCGTGCAGCTCTGTCAGAGGAACTTTCAACTTCTACAACTTTATCCTTCAGTTTCTTGTTTATTATAAATCCAACACCACTAGTTCTGCCAGTATCTGTCCCACGATAGTAGAAGAGATGTCCACTTTTCAGTTCAATGAGATCTCCTTTTCTCCTTACCTCACTTATCCCGACGATGTCCCACTTGATCCTTTGTAGTTCCTCTTCCAATTCAAGAAGCCTTGAATCAGAAGATAGAGAGCGTCTGTTATACGTCGCCAAGGTCAGCATCAGATGGCAGCCTAGTCCGGTCCTCCGGGGATTCTTAGCACCCTCTTCCTTCATGTCGCACTGGCCGCTGCCTTGGCCAGGTACATTCCAGCTGCCGGAGACTGAGGGCCAAGATTTAAGTTGTGGAGTCAGTTTGGTAGATGAATTGTAAATGAACTGATTCCTTTTTGTTGTTATTAGGTTTGTACTTGATAGGACTGAGGTAACTTACAGATAAGTGATGTTTTATTGAAAGTGATAGGGGAGGATAGGAGTTATTGCACCTATGTTCTAAGAATCAGAGGAAACTGTTCTTGATTTTCTGGTAATTGATTTCAAACTTGTATAAAATGTTATGTAGAAGCTGTTGGTTTCGTAGCTGGGTCATTCCACGTCACTTCATCCAGGCCATGTAACTCACCATCTCAGATGTTGATGAAATTTAGCATGGAGGCATACTTCACCAAGATATAGAAAATGACCAAATTTTAACTTCCTACACCTCATAGTTTCTGAGAAACAATGCTCTAAAGTTCACTGAACATCATTCTCGCACGTAGAGCGACGGAGTACCACTTTTCACAAAATGCTGCATAACTGTAGTGCTATTTAGTTTAGAAGAAAGAAATTCTGTACCCTTATGCAAAAGAGCTTCCAGAATAAGAAATAATTTTAAATTTCATTGAAAACACTGAATAAATAAATGAAATATAGTGGTCAAGTGAAAATTTAAGAAAAAAACTTGCTATTCTATATTAGGCTCTACAGCAAATAGCAGAGGTATGAGGGAGCTCTTTTTTAATGTATATTGGTCTTTGACATATATTGTTACATAACAAGAAAAAAAATAGTGGCTTTCCTCTTGCTTTTGGAGATATGTGCAAATATCTGAAATGCGTGTGGGGTTCCACTTCGTCAATTCAACCACTTTTTTGTTTTATTAATTATAACTCATCTCTGACATTCCAGAAATTTCACAATTAGATATAATTAATAAGGACACAAAAATATAAAAAATTATGTTTTCTTACACCATATAGTTTCAGAAATGCCATATTAACAAATTTGACGAAATGGCTAGTTCAATTGTACCCCACAACTAGTTAGGTGAGCATATGCAACAAACTGCTTAGTCATACTCACCTATGGTACATAGATCTATTTTTTAATAATTTGTTTTGACTTGAAAAAAAGAAACACAAGCAAGTAGTTTTGCACTTTTCACAAATATTTACATTGATGTTTTTAATATGCCATTATCAACTCTTGAAGATGGAGTCCTTATAATTCAGCCACTTAGTTTGACAGATTTTCATGTCCAACTTGAAAAACGCATATGTTCTACCAGAACTTGTTGTCATGGGAGCGTCAATTAAACATAAAATGTGTCCAAATGGAATATTGCACTCATCTTTAAATGAAGGCCAGTAAAAAGAAACTGCAGGGCCATTTGGGTGCATAAATTTTACAGATGCATCACTTTCTTCATAATTGATTTTCTCTATTATTCCTAGAAACCAGTTAGAATCATATACACATGTTACATAACAATGTGTATATAACTGCCTTTGTATTCCTAGATTTTTACAGCCAAAATCATAAAGTAATTTTCATCCAAGCTTGTTCTCTTGGTTGCTATTTTAGATGTTGATAATGGAATAAAGCTGGAAACTCCGTGTATGAGGTATTGTTTGAACACGAGAAAATCTTACTTGACGCTCATTGCGCACAGCATTCATATCACTTTTCAAAATGAAACTCTATTTTCATGATATTTTTACGACAGTTAAATCAAACATCTCCTGTGGAGTGGTTATTTGCTCTTTCAGTAGATGTTGGAGACTTGCTTTTGCAGTGATTTGTTTGACAGTTCCACCTAGGCCATCATAAGGAGACTTCCTGTTGCTGGTGGCAAAGAAAGACCATGAAGCTCTCACTGCAAAATCATTAATGTGATGACATAGATTTATAGTTTTTGTACTGAGCAACACAACCATCAGTAAAATAATGTACTTCTTTTACTTGTTGGTAGTTCTTTTCAAAGAAAGTTATTATTTCACTCTGAATCTTGTACACCATTGCAACATCATGATCACAATCATCAGAAATGAAACAGTGACTTAACGCAGAGGTCAAAGAGTCAGAATTTTTTTTTTACAGTAAATAACAACAGGGTGAACTGTGCATGCATGGCGAGTCCAATGATACCATTGTGCTTCTTCCTGAACTACAAATGCATAATTTTCACTGAAGTCCATCAGTACAATGGTAGATTCTGAACAAATCGTTCCTTTCAACTTACTGAAAAATGAAGACTGTGCTTTGGTAATGTATGAATGCGGAATGAGCTCAATTTTTGGTACAAATAATTCAATGAATTCCTCAACTGAAGAAGAAAACTTTTGAAGCTCCTTTCTGTCCGTAGACAACCACTAGTGATATTCGATTTCATCAGTGGGATCACAATTTCTGCAACAATAACTGATTCAGATTTGTACTTTTTGAACACTGAACAACACCAAAGCATGCACTTTGAATCTTTACTGCTGCAGACAAGACTATTGATAAAGTCCTGATGCGATTCTTCAAAGTGTGCTGCACTAATCAAAAGTTAGATATTTTGATGTACAGTTACACACACACATACAGAATGGGTTCCAGAGGAGCCCGCAAGAATGCACCATTTTGGATGAAGAGCACTAAATTTAGAAAATCCTACTTTTTCATTAGTATGTCTTTGCTTAAATTGTTGATATAATTCTTTCAAATTGCACAGAATAAGTCTTTTCTGAGCATGGATGTTTCTAGCACCACTTACTTTGTCCTTCATTCCTGGCATTTGCCTAGAATAGTTATCTTCATAAAATTCTATGATCTGTTTTATGACATCTTGTGAAAGTTTCTTACCATGGCTGGGTTTGGGAACTGATATAATGCCTTTATCTTTTGCTAATTTTCTTGCCTGATGTACTGTGTATTCTGAAACTTCAAGCTGTTGTGCTACTTTTTTCTGGACCATGATGGGGGATCCATTGTTAATATCTGATTTTTTTTTTTTTTTTTTACGGGTAACAGTAGGTATCTTTTCTTTTATTAAAGCAACAAGTTCATCCAAATCATGAGCTTTTTAGTTTTAATTCATCTATGGAGTGTTCATCATCACTGTCCCTAGTAGAAGACTGAGCTGTAAAGCCCATACTCCAGAACACAAAATATTTTACTCTGCATAGCTAACTTTGCTTGAAGAAGTTTTCTTTTTTCATATGCTGGTTTACTATGGGATGGCAAGGAATGTAATTTTAACGGTGACAATTCTAAATCAGATAAGCTTTCATTTACTTCTTTAGCAGCACATTCTTTAATAATAAAATCATCAGGAACCATTTCACTATCATCAGTCTCACTTAAAACTTCATCTTCTAAGGTTGTCCTAATTTAGATGCTTTCCCATGACACTGAGGACATAATTTTTTTGACCTGGGCATACACTGATGTTTTTAGATTGCAAATGTTGGGCTGTTTGTATACTGACTTGATGTAGGGACCTCTTCAACAGGTTTTTTCACATCATGGTCACCAAAAGGGTTGCAATAAGTTACTTGGTAGGTTTCATATTTCTTCAGATAATAACATTTGTGATGTAAACATACTGAGATTATATCTTTATGTGGAATATTAGGTCTTAAAGAAATAAGTTCCTTGTCAGCAACAGAAAATTCTTCACTACTGAGAAACCCTTTTGTCTTCACATAACTTGATTTATTGCATTCTGTATTAGTAAGTGATCCAACACTACACTGGTCCAATATCTTTTTCCATGATTGAGGTTGACAAACTTGTCCCAAAGTCAGATTAACACAGAGCAGCCAATACACAAAAAAGAAAATATTGGAAGCAATATATTTCACAGCAAAATGTAAGAGACTTCTGGATAGCCTGCCCACAGTGAAATCAGCATGAGCATCTGAACCATTGTTTTCTTAACTGGGAATGAGGGACTGAAACCTTATTTCTCTTTAGCTGGAGGGCATCCCTAGGAGAGTGAGGTGAAAAAAGAGAAATATTTTTCATTTGACCCTCATCTCAGCACTTGGGGAGTTTTACGATGTCATAAAACTTACCCCATTTGAACTGGTGGTCAGTTGAGCACAGGATCTGGGATGAAGTCAAAACAAATTCTCATGATCTTAGGAATCATGCTGTATCCTTTGCCCTATGCCACATTTTCTTTTAAAAAGTGCTCTCTGACAAGTTGCAATTATTTCCTAGTGCCCATCCATTGCAAGCTTACTTTAGTGTATTATCCAGTCATGCACATATAAAAACTGTTTATCTTTCGTGGAAATGTTTAATTTTTTTTTTTTTTTTAATTTCCAAAATTCTGTTTTAGGGAGATTTGTGAGAGTAATTTTTTTTTCAGGAATTTTTGCAATCTGCAATAAGAAAATAACAGATATTTTGAAATGACTGAAAAACTTTGAAACCTCACCACACTTGTTGTGGGGTGCAGCTGAACTAGCCATAATCGTCAAACTTGTTAATTTGGTATCTCTGAAACTATATGGTGTAAGAAAAACATATTTTTTTATATTTTTGCATCCTTGTTAGTTTTATCCCCTTGTGAAATTTCTTGAATGTCAGAGATGAATTATAATTAACAAAAAAAGAAAAAAGTGGTTGAATTGACGAAGTGGGAACCTGCACGCATTTCAGATATTTGCACATATCTCCAAAAGCAAGCTGAAAGCCACTTTTTTTTTCTTGTTATGTGACAGTATATACCAAAGACCAATATACATTAAAAAAGAGCTCCCTCATACCTCTGCTATTTGCTGTAGAGCTTAATATAGAATAGCAAGTTTTTTTCTTAAATTTTCACTTCACCACTATATTTCATTTATTTATTCAGTGTTTTCAACGAAATTTGAAATTATTTCTTATTCTGGAAGCTCTTTTGCATAAGAGTACAAAATTTCTTTCTTCTAAACTAAATAGCACTACAGTTATGCAGCATTTTGTAAAAAGTGGTACTTCGTCACTCCACGTTTGTGATTGGTGTTCAGTGAAACTTTGGAGCACTGTATCTTGGAAACTATGAGGTGTAGGAAGTTAAAATCTGTTCATTTTCTATATCTTGGGGAAGTATACCTGCATGCTAAATTTCATCAAAATCTGAGTTGGTGGGTTACATTTCCCCCAAAAATTGGATGATTTGATGTGGAATGACCCAGCTAATGGTTAAACCCATTTTATCTTACAATGAAAATTTGACATTCTTTGTAGTCTGCCAAAATTTCAGGTAAGTAGTGTTTTGTTGCATCATCATGTGTACTAGAAGCTTCACCTCATGAAACTCTCATAGTATTGAAAGTTATTCATAATCTTAAGCCTCATAAATCACTATGGCTATCACTGTGTGTCCCACTCTGAAACTTTCACCATATTTAGACGTAATCTTTTCATAGCATTTAAATAAAAAAAATTAAGGTACAGTATTAGCATGCATTTCTGGGTCTGATCTTTCAAGGACAGGATCAGAAAAAAAAATAATCAATTATCATGCTTTGGTTCTTTGTAATGACTAAATTTTGTTCCTGCAGAAGCTTTGGCATTTTGCATGATTTATCCCAAATAGTTGTAGTATTAGTTAAACAATTCACATGTGCACTATAGGCAACTTCTGTAGCCATTTGTGATTTTCTTAGCATGTTATTATATCGGTTTTCTGCTTCATGGTTGTACAGGGTGATTCAGAAGGACTTTACAACTTTGAAAGCTTATAGAAATTTATTCTAAATACTTACAGAATTTTTTGAGGCATTAATCTGTAGCAAAATACATCACATCTTATCCCACATAGTCATTTTGGTTTGATGTGATTGCCATTGTTCCATGACAGATGATACAGCAGACATCCCACCTAAAGTAAACTTTTTCCCAAACTCGAAGCAGCGTATCTATTGTCACTTCTGCAACTGCAGCAGTGATTTGAGTTTTGAGTTCAGCAAGATTTGCAGGTAATCTTAGAACAAACACTCGATCTTTAATGAAACTCCATAGGAAAAATTCGAGAGGTGTCAAATGGGAAAAATAAGATGGCCATGCCTATAGGCTCTGCTAAACCAATCCACCGGCCTGAATAACGTTTATTGAGGATTAGCATATCCTGATACATGTTGCCGTTGATGGTTTTCTTGTGAAAAAAGAAGGGGCTGTAAACCTTATGTTTGCTAAGTGCTCAAAACACATTTACCTTTGGGTTGTCACGAACATGTTCCAAAGATTTGCTTGGATTTTTGGTGCCCCAAATCCTGCAGTTGTGGGTGTTAACCTTACCACTGACATGAGGTGTTGACTCATCACTGAATATTACATAGCCCATGAATGTCCTGTCTTCATCTATCCAATGCAACATTTCTGCACAGATTTCCTGATGAGCCATGCAATCTGTGCTACTAATTTCTTGAACCATAGTAATTCTCTATGGTTTTAAGTGCAATCGTTTTTGTAACTCACCAAACTGTTGTTTGAGAAATGCCCATTTCATGAGATGCACGTCGCAGTGATTTCGTGGGACTATGAATGCAGATCTTCCTCACTTGTTCCACGACGGTAGTAGAAACATGCATGCGACCCAGGGATTTCTTGTGGTGAACAGAAGAACCAGTCTCGACCAAATTCTTATGCCAAAAGTAAACTGTAGATCTAGTGGGAGGATCCATATGATACTGGGTGTAACATTTCCATTATACAGTTGTTGCAAACATTTCACTTCTTCAGACCAAAACACACTTCTAGCACACTCCTAGAAATTAGCCATTTTGAAATGCACACCGCTGGCAGTTGTGGAATTCGGTGGTATGGCACTATCTGACGTAAAACTTAATGTTTTGCTTAAAGATTAATGCCTCCAAAAATTTTGTAAGTATTTTGAATACATTTCTATACACTTTCAAAGTTGTAAAGTTCTTTTTGAATCACTTTGTATAGTGCATTTTATATGTGTAGGCATGCTGGTTACACCATGGTGTCTTGAATGATCTGAGGTACATGCTTCTTGTTAATTGTTCGAATTGGCTCTGGGTTTGAGTCCCAGGTAGGTAAGGCATATGTAGTGTATTTGTTTTACAGCAAAGCACTGGTCCTGTCTGCTCCCAGAAACCAGTGACCCTAAATTTGGGATCTAGGTAACTCCTTTATAGCATTAGATGCTGATAAGGTTAAGCACATGGAAATAAAACTCTGTGCACAGCATATTATCACGGACTAAACAGGCAACATGATTTAGCAGAGACAGAAACCAACATTGGTATATTGGTTGTAATGAATCAATGTCTTCCCTGTGCACACATCTTTTTGTTGAACTTAACTGGCAGTACCATTCCCATGCTAAAATCTAGGTGGAAATTAGTTTAATTTTCAGCAGCAAGTACATCCTCTGACTTGTGAAAGCTTAAAGTTAGTGACAACTGAAAAACTATTATCAATGTATTGAAATGATGTGACAGAGAATGTTGAATTAATGCATATTGTATAAATAATAAGAAAAAACTTTTAAGTTGGATTGCTGCATAATTTATTTTTTCCAGAATTTTGAATCTTAAAAGTGTTGATTTGTTTGCAGACTTTCATAACACAAGGGAAACTTGTAATTATTATATGTACATAAATTTTTAGAGAGAGAGAGAGAGAGAGAGAGAGAGAGAGAGAGAGAGAGAGAGAGAGTGCATGCACTGTACAGCAGATGTCACAGATTGAGTTATATTATTGCTAGAGGTATTTCTAAAGCTTTTATTTTTTCTTATCACATATAATTCTAAACTGTAAGATTCCCCCATCCCTCTTTCTCTCTTTTAGGTCCACCCAGAGGGCAAATTTGTAGTTGATATTGATAAAAATATTGACATAAATGATGTTACACCAAATAGCAGAGTTGCTCTGAGAAATGACAGCTACACTCTCCACAAGATACTACCTAATAAGGTAAGCTGTTAGGTTGTGTTACTAAATCACAATTTGACTTATTCAGATTTGTTGTTCTAGCTATTGAGTTGTAGCATTTGGTAAAATTTGGGTCTCATCAGTGTGATGTTGGGTTTGCTGGGGAAAATAATTTAGCCCTCATTAAGATTATAAAAAGGCTTACAAAAATATAAAACAGGGTATTGGGGATGCAAAAAGAGAAGGCATATGTGAATTTTGTGGAAAAATTTTGCAAAACAAACTTTGGGGCCTGGTAATTGAACCCCAATTACCAAGTGAGTGGGGTTAACATCACACCCAAGCCAGAGGGTAAGAACACTCAACTGATATGGAAAAACTCTCCAAAATGCCTACGAACAAACCTAAATAAAATTGAGATGACAATTATTAAGATTGAGTGAGTCAGGAATATTAGTGCTACAGCAATAAGCATGACCACAACCCTAGTAGGACAGAGTGTAAGGATAAGGAATAAACAGTCTGTAAATGCATTAACTGCCCTGGTGGCTGGGTGGTTAGAGGCATTGGTTTCTGGCTAGTCATAGGTGGGTTCAAGTCCTAGCTGGAATTGCGTTAGAGTCCCATATGCAGCATGGATGGTGTGTCTGTCCTGTGGTGCTGGCTGTAGGACTGGTGACTGCTTATAGCCCCTAGGAGTTTCTCATGGTGGTCATTAACCCTGGGGATTAAAAAAAAAAAAAAGATTTAGTCAGCAGTAGAGCTTAGTTTGCATGCATAAGCAAAGAACACTTCACAAGGATATAGTGGCTAAAAGCAAAATTAGGCATAGTGCATATGTTAGACACAGCAAGATGATTCTGATCAGATATGATGGCATAAAAGGACAATTCAAAATCAAAGAACTTGGGCCACAAATGGCAGATGACATCAGAGTAAAAAGCCAATTCAGAGCAGGGAGTTTCTTTTGTAAACATTGTTTTCCTCAGATGGAAGGAAATAAGAGAGAAACATACCATCCGTGGCAAGTCCAGGACAAACCAGTGGTAATGAGAAGATAGTCCAATCAAATGAGAGAACAAGATGAAGAAAAGTGGGATTACAGTACAGCAAAAGGAGAGGAATATGGATTTGAAGGTAAACATGAAGGAAGGTGACAAAGCAAAAATAGCTGTATACTGTTCTCAGAAAATTGTGTGGTTAATGTAGAACAGACACAAGAGGAACTAGAAGTCGTTATACATACAAAAGAAGACACTCAGGAGGAAACAAACGTGAGTAGGAATACCCACGACTGAAAGATATCAAGGAGGAACAGATTTAATGAAGTAATTGATAGATGCAGAGATGCTGACAGTGAACATCAAGATCACAGGGGATACAAGTAGAGGCTGGAAAATGAATGCCTAAAGGAGATCAACGATCAGATAGGCAGCAATTCACAGATAAGCAAGACTTTACATTGGAAGAACCTCAAAAATCATCATATTAGGGGGAAATAATTATTTGATCCAAGGTGGCATGCTTGCTTGTATCAGTGTTAACAAGTGGCAGCTCACTTAACTCTGCAGTTAGTAATTTTAAAATGTGTTGCCTCTGCAAGACTCCATTTTTTTTAGCATGCTTTAGGTTGAAGAAAACAAGAACAGATATGTTACTAATTTGATTGGCCAATGATCAAGGTAAGCCTGTTGTGATTCAAGGGTATTTAGTTCACAAAAATTAATATATTTCTGTGCTGAGAATTTTAATTCTATATTTTCAGGCATAATCCAACAAACAAATATCATATGTTAAATGGAATTACCATGTAACTTGAAATTTGAGATATACTAACATGTGAAATGATTCAAACTCTGAAATAAGCACCTAAAACTCTGAATTCACCCTTCGCGAAAAATAAGATATTTTTTTTTCTTTCATTGTAACCAGTCATAGAGTTACAAGTTAAAGTTGCTTATTTCCGAGTTTGAATCACTTCGCATGTTAGTATATGCCAAATCTTGAGCTTTAGGTAAGTTAATTTATTTAATTCTAGTTCCACTTGAAGAATCTTTAGTTAATCTTCCTTTCCTCTGAGTTCCTTTGGTTTTTTACAGACTTTTCTGGCCCCTGGATTAATTTAGTCAAGGCCTGTTCTCAATGTATAGAAAGATAACACTGGGGAAGAAATTTTTTCACCACTGATTTCAAATCTGAAATCGGTTTTCCTCTACAAGCTCTAGTTTTCATGCAATTTGAAACTTGTGATTTTTGTTCAAAAAAGAACACCCATTGCTATTTACACTAGGGATAGCTTGAGAACTAGCCTTACATCTACCCTAACCTTATACTAATTAGGCTAATCTTTTTACAAACATCAATATTTCTTTATTGTTAATTTTGGATTCTGGAGATTTATCTGATTTACGCAAAGATAACACCTGTTTTTCTTTGTTTCAGGTCTGATCATGGCTTCTTCAAGTAGATATAAATGTGTAAATAATCTTGGTGCATTATGTTATGTATGTGGCTGCTACACAGTTCTTCGTCAAAGGCGCAATATAACTTTGTTTGTGAGGCGTACCTATAAAGCCTATTTTAAAGTTCTCCTAAGCGACCAAGACAAGAAATGGGCTCCACATATTGTGTGTCATAATTGTGAGGAAAGGCTTCACGACTGGACAAAAGGAAAACAAAACGGTCTGCCTTTTGGAGTTTCCATGGTTAGGCAAGAACCCAAGGACCACATAACTGACTTCTATTTTTGCCTGGTCAACACGAAGGGTGTTTACAAGAAAAACCGGCATAAGATCTCCTATCCCAGTATTCTCTCAGCAATTTGACCTACTCTGAACTCTGAGGAACTCCCGGTTCCAGTTTTTAATGGTTTTGTCTTATCTGAAAATGAAGGCAGTGAACGTGATCAGGAAGATTACAAGGGTTGTGATAACGAGCTTTAGGAAATGTTTTCAGAATCTGAAGACTCCTCATCTGATACTAAACAGTCATCAGCCCCTCAGCATTTTAACCAACTGGAATTGAATGACTTAGTGCGTGATTTGGGGCTCTCCAAGAAAGCAGCTGAGGTGTTAGCCTCCAGGCTGCAAGGAAAAAACCTACTTGGCCGCTCTGCAAAAGTTTATTTCCAAAAGCGGGACCAGATTTTTGTGGACTTTTTCAGAAGACAAGCAGTTTGTTTACTGCCACGATATCTCATGTCTTCTCAGGCAATTAGGTGTTACCTCGTATAGTCCAACAAAATGGTGATTATTTCTGGACAGCTCAAAGCGCAGCCTCAAGTGTGTTATCTTGCATAATGGCAATGTTTATGGAGCGGTCCCAGTTGGTCACTCAGTGCATTTGCAAGAAGAACATAATGACATAAAAATGGTCATTGACTTACTCAAATATCATGAGCCCAAACTGGATCATTTGTGTAGACCTGAAAATGGTCAACTTCCTCCTTGGTCAACAGAAAGGCTTCACAAAATTTCCATGTGAGACAGCCAGCTCGAGAGAAACACTGGACCCAGAAGCAGCGTCCTTGAAACTATAGAAGCAGGCATGCCAAACATTGTGAATGGCCCAATCATCAGCCGAGAAATTATTATTTATCTCCCACTCCATAGCAAGCTCGGCTTGATGAAACAGTTTGTGAAGGCATTAAGTACTGATGGCGAGTGTTTTCAATGTATAGTTTCTGCTTTTCCTGCTTTGTCTTTTGAGAAGATCAAAGCAGGTATGTTCGATGGACATCAAATTCGTGCCCTTGTACGTGATGAGAAATTTGTCAGAAGATAAATGACAAGGAGAAGGCAGCATGGCTGTCTTTCGTGGCAGTTATACAAAACTTTCTTGGTAACAAAAAGGCAGATAACTATGAGGTTCTTGTTACTAGAATTATGTTGGCTTTTCGCTAGCTTATGTGCAACATGAGTGTCAAGCTCCATTTCCTGAATAGTCACCTTGATCAATTCCCCGAGAACTTTGGGGCTGTTATGAACAGGGAGAGCGCTTCCATCAAGACCTCATGACGATGGAACAGCGCTATCAAGGGCAATGGGACAAAAATATGATGGCAGACAACTGCTGGAGCATCAAACGAGATTGCCCTGAGAAAGTTCACAAGTGCCACAGCTACAACTGCAAATTCTTGCCTGAATAGGACATATTTAAACTTTGCATTCCATCATTATCAGTTGTTCTGAATCACCTATCATCTTTATGTTGAAATATATGTTAATTTAAAGTAAAAAGCATTAGTGCATACTTATATTTGACTGTAATGGATGTTTCAGATTTGACAAGTGGAAATACATATTTTACCCAACACAAGTGATTTTTTTGCCTTTTTTAAACTTTAATGCATATTGTGATGCACCTGCATGTTTTTGTGAATACATAAAGAACATCTTTGCCAAGATGGTTGTTTAAACCTAATTTTAAGACTGCATTACCATAAATTCCTCAGATAGACCATGTCGTCATGAGAGAGGCGTCAAAATTTTGCGAAAAATGAAAATCTTGAATTGCAAAAAATCTAGAGCTTATAGAGAAAAACTAACTTCAGATTTGAATTCAGCACACTCAAATTAGGTCAGAACAAGTGCTGGTATCAATGCAACAAAAACTTTGTTCCCCAGTGTAATCCATCTATACATTGAGAAAACAGGCCTTGACTAAAATCCAGAGTTTTGAAGATGACAATCCATTTTTTTGGTGTAAATATGACATGGATGTCAAGCCAGATAATATCTGAAAACTTAAAAATTCCGTTGTCCTGGAGCGGGAATCGAACCCTCATCTCCCAGATAGCGCCCGGGTATGCTAACCACTACACCACCCAGAACGATAACATGATTTATCTGCTCCTCCAGGCAATCACTGGGTAGGATTCTTTACCTCCAGATTCGCTAAACATGAATGCCGGTTTCTCCGACTAGCAAATCGTGTGATGGTTATATTGAAATTAATTGGAAGCTTGAAACTTGGTCGTTCTGGGTGGGGATGTGGTTAGCATACCCGGGCGCTCTGGGAGATGCAGATTCGATTCCCACTCCAGGGCGACTAAATTTTCAAGTTTTCGGATATTATCTGACTTACCATCATTGTCATATTTACACCAAAAAACAGATTGTCATCTTCAAAATTTGTATTGTATGGTGTAATCCCGTATTCCATTTCTGATTTATCTGGTCCTTCAGGCAATCACGGGATAGGATTCTTAACCTCCAGATTCGCTAAACATGAATGCTGGTTGCTGCGACTAACGAATCCTGTGATGGTTATATTCAAATTAATCGGAAGCTTGAAACTTGGTTGTTCTGGGTGGTGTAGTAATTAGCATACATGGGCGCTATCTGGGACACGCGGGTTCGATTTCCGCTCCAGGATGACAAAATCCATAGACCAGAAACATCTGTAAAAAAAGCAAAGGAACTCGGAGGAAAGGAAGATTAACTAAAGATTCTTCAAGTGGAACTAGAATTACATAAATATATCTGTGTAAAGCCTTGATTAAGTGATTCTAGTTATTTTAACAATATACACTATTGTTTGTGAAAATTGCTACACCATGAAGGATGATATTAGCTCGAAACTTACAGGATATGTACAACAAGTTAAGACATGTAAATGATCAAAATGTCACTGAAAACGTGCATGAGGTATGCTCAAAACTGGACAGTTCAGCACCATCTGAACTATCTAGTTTTGGGTATAAAGAGCTGGCTCAAACAAAATGTTGCATCAGTAAAAAGCAGACATTGAGTTGCAAGGCTGTTTCTTGTGTCTTACTATGTCTCGTTGCCGAAGAAGGTCACATTATGAACACTTGACAAATTTTGAGGGAGGAAGGATTGTTAGGATGAGATAAGCTGGATTTTCCTACTGCAAAATTGCTACTTGTACTGGATGAAGTGCCAGTACAGTAATGCAAACATCGCATAGTGGACAGATAAGGCTAGGATGTACAGAAATCTGGGAAATGAACTGCAAAATTACTCGACTGCACGAGATGACAGACACCTCTACCACATGGCAGTGACCGATTGCACAGCAACATCCGCGATGTTAGCTCAGCAGTGGAGCCACCGTCACAGGTTATGTTTTGTTCTCTTGCACAGTTTGATACCATCTGCTTAACAGAGGTCTGGTCTCTAGCAGCCCATTGCTACACGTTCCTTTGACCCTCAACCACAGATGCCTCAGCCTGCAATGAGGTCTCGAACACAGACATTGGCATGCTGATAGGCAACAGGTTGTGTTTTCTGATGAGTCACGATTCAACTTATGCACCATGAGGGTTGCATACATGTTCAAAGACATCGTGGTGAACAGCATCTTGCAGCGTGCGATTTGCAGTGTCATATCAGCCCAATACCAAGCGTCATGGTTTGGGGTGTCATTGGGTTCAATTCGCGGTCTCACCTGATACGAATTGAGGGAATCCTCAACAGCCAACGATACATCAGGGATGTTTTAGAGGCAGAGGTAATATCCTCCCTTCATTGTCCTGGCACTATATTCCAGCAGAACAATGTTTGGCCACATGTGGTGCAGAATGTCCAAGACCTCCATGCATGGCAGGCACCTCTTTATCCCTGGCCTGCACGTTCGCCAGATGTGTCCCCGATCGAACATGGCTAAACGACTGGATTGTCAAGCACCTCCACCAGTCACCACCAGTGAACTTTGGTCTTGCATAAAAGCAGCCAGGCAGGCTATTTCCCAGGATGATATCAAAAACCTCTTCCATTCAATGCCACGTTGTATAGAGGCTGTTATTGTTGCTGGAGGTGGCATCACATGCTACTGAGTTTTGAAGTGAAAACATCTTTGTAGCTCTACAAATGTAATCAGTTACCTCCTGTAACATAAGGATTCTGTGATATAAATTTCATCTGAATAGCAGGATTCTTTATTGGTGTTGAAATTTAATATTTCCTGGTTATAGTTTGTTCATAACAAGTTATGCAGATGCGTATGTGCCTAGTGATAGTAATTATGAGCTCATTGCCTTAACACACAAATCACATATGCAGTATGGCCGCCCCGGTGGTGCAGTGGTCTAAGCGCTGGCTTATGACCGTTCATCCAAGAAGAGTCCATTTGAATCCTGGTGAGGCATGGATGTTGTGTTTGTATTATATATATATATTTTATGTGTATTATTTTTTTTTTATATGTATTGCTGCAAAAATATAAAAACCATTTATGAACTTAATGTGTATTAATGACATTTTGTAGGTTGATCCACTTGTAAGCTTGATGATGGTTGAAAAGGTACCGGATTCCACATATGAAATGGTTGGTGGCTTGGACAAACAAATAAAAGAGATCAAGGAAGTTATAGAGCTGCCAGTCAAACATCCTGAGCTCTTTGAGGCCCTTGGCATCGCACAACCAAAGGTATGAAATGTAGAACATTAGAGACACTTCAGCATGTAGAACTGTGGCACAATGTTTTCCCACATTTAGTGTGCAGCATAATACATCTGTGGAAATCTTAACCCAAGAAAGTAATGTGTTCTCAACGAATTATACAATGCATGTGTCTAAATACCATATTTACCCAAAGATAAGATGAGGTTTCTTTTCCTGCATTAGTTTTCCCAAAACTGTTGATCATCTAATTTTGCATAATACAAAAACTTGCTGTCAGGATTAATGTTAATGCTGAAGTAGTAGTATGAAACAATCAATATTTTCAGATTGGAGTATACTGCAGTTCAAGATCAAGCTTTTCTCACCCTTTCAGCTGAAGGCATGCAAACAATGCACATCAGTGGTGTCCCTGCACTGGCTGTAGCACATCCACTCAGTTGTTCTCTAGAGTGACCTTGAATGCAGTTATTGAAATCAATGCAGAATTTATGATGCAAATTTTAAGCTTATGGTGGTAATATGTGCACAGGGAAGCAGCCACTGCACTACAGCCAGAACATTTGGCATACCTGAAGCAGGGATCGCATTCCTCCTAAAATTCCTAATATTTTGGGACCCTCCTTAAATTCCTAAAATTATACCTAAAATTTGCTATTCTTCCTAAAATTTTCGTAAGCTTATTTATTAAAAATACAACCGTTATTAACGCCAATAAATTTACCATTACGGTAAGGAAAAAAAGACCTGTTATTGTAAAAACACAGCCTATATGCTGTGCTGCTGAAGGGAGGGAAAATGACGCCATTGAGATGCACTTGCTTCGGGGCGGGCGCTCCACTTTTGTGCGTTCGGACAGTTTTCGAGAGTAACAAGAGATCTAAGGGAAAAGGGGAGGGGTCATTTTCACCCCTGGTTTGCGCTTTGCAGACGAACTCCGTGGCACGCAGAAGATCATACTTTATTTTTGGACATGCCTCGTGGAACCTCCTCTTTCTGCTGATGTTTTGTTATTGTAAACCGCAGGTGGGTGGAAGCAAAGAGGAAACGTGTGGTCTCCTTCCGTAACCTCCGGTAATGACGATGGGATGGTAGCTGAGTGTTATCGTGGCAGGCAGTAGAGCACGTGATCATTGACCTTCGATCGTGCGTCGGCAACACCGACCTTCGATGCGCAATATATCTCGGCTCCGACTCGCTTTGACTGAACTTGCGTGAGATGCGTATGATACTTTCTGATTTTGCATCTTTTATGGTGTTCTCTGTGCTGTGTGCAGGTTCAGTTCTCTAGTGGTGACTTGCTTTTTTTTTTTCTATCTTCTGACATCCTTGCAGCCAAACTTCGGGAAGTTGTCTGGTTTTGCAATATTGGAACGTGTTTTTGTACTTCCCTTTCATTTTCTGGTTAGTAACACAAGTGTTTAAGATGCCTAAATCCAAAACGAAATTTCAAGATGCGTGGCTCGCCAAATAATTGGACGGAGTGAAGTTGAAAGAATGGTGTTCTGCAACTGAAACAATATTTTCTGCTAAGTGTATATTGTGTTCAGAAATTTTCAATATTTCTAATAGTGGCTTTTCACAAGTAAAAGTGCATCATAAAGGAAAAAAACATTTGCAGAAATTTCAAAGTAAATTTCAAAATAAGTCCATCCTGAAAGCCTTTGGAGGACGGGATCTTCAACCCAAAACAAATTAGTGGAGTACTGAGTCATGATTTACAGTTGGCTAAAGCCGAAGCATTATGGGCCATGAAAGTTGCTAAGGACAATATGTCTTTTGTTTCATGCACTGAAACAGTTGAACTTTTCAAAGAAATGTTTCCTGATTCTGCTATTGCAGCCAAAATGCAACTTAAAGAAAAAGTTGCTTATGTGATATCACATGGATTGTCAAAATATTTTGAAGAGGATTTGAAAAAGACATTGCATCTAGTAGCCCAGGAAAGGTTACTATAGCATTTGATGAAACTACAAATACACAAGTGAAACGGCAGTTGGATGTGTATCTCAGGTACTGGTCTTCAGAAATAAATTCAGGTTCTTGCTGATACCTAACAAGCATTTTTCTGGGTCATGCAACAGCAGATATTTTGCTAAAAGGAATTCTTGATGTGTTATCATCCTTCAATATTTTGTTGAACAGAATTATTTGTGTATCCATGGACAGCCCAAATGTAAATAAGTGCTTTTTATGCAAATTCAATGAAGTTGTAAAACAAGAAACAGGCCAGAAATCTTTGGAACTAGGTTTTTGCAACCTGCATGTTGTTAGTAATGCATTTTAAATTTTTTTGACAAGCTTAAATATAGATTTTGACGAATTTGCTACTGATATGCATTACTTTTTAAAGAGTAGTGCTGCAAGACGAGAGGATTATAAATCTGTCGAAGATATAACATTGGTCACAGCCATATTTCTTTTGCGTCATGTCAGCAACAGATGGTTAACCGTTGATTCTGTAGCCCAGAAGCTCTTGGATCAATGGCTAAATATTACAGAATATTTTTTAAACTTCTTGCCATCTCAAAAAATATTTGAAAAACAACTACGCAATTCGGCAAGGTATAAAAGAATTCACTGTTTCCTGAAAAAGGAGCTAACTCCTTGCTATTTAGCATTAATTTCATTTTCACACCAAAATTTTGAAAAGTTTTCATTATGTTATCAGAGTGAAGAACCAAAAATACACCAGTTATATTCTGATTTAAATACTTTAATGAGGAATGTTATGGCAGTTTATCCAAGATGATGTTATTGCAGGGAAATTTGGAGAAGACCTAAAGAATGTAGATTTTGAAAACAAAAATTCATGGAAAAAACTAGGGGAGTTAGAAGTTGGTATGAAGACAAAAAATCTCCTCAGGAATGTTCAGGAGACCAGGCAGAAATTATTTCTCTTAGATGTAAGATCATCACTAATTGCAACCACAAAATATTTAAAGTCAAATTTGCCATTCTGCAATCAAAAGCTAAGAGACATAGAAGTTTTAAAGGTAAAAGAACCAAAGAAAGAGTCAACTCAACTTTCAGTCACTGAAGGACTTTCGGAAATAACCAGAATTTCAAGTGTTTTGCATCTTTCTGAGGAACAAATTGATAGAGTAAGAGAAGAGTGGAAACTTTTAAATTGCGATAAGCCAACTCTAGATGAACTAGTGAAATTTTCAGAGGAAGGGCATATTCCAGTGCGGATTGATCATTACTGGCGTAATATTTTTAGTATTAAAGACTAGCGGAAAAGAAAAATACTCAAATCTTGCTAAACTCATCAAGTCAATTTTAGTTTTACCTCATGGTAATGCTGATGCAGAAAGGGGGTTTTCGGTTAACACTGCTCTGTTAAGGAAGGACAAGGCTAACTTAAAAGACTCAACTATAACATCATTAAGAATAGTTAAAGGGGCCATTAAACACTATGGATGTGTAAGTAAAGTTCCCATAACAAGAAATTTGTTAAATAGTGTTTGTGATTCACATAAATTTTATAAAGAGTATGTTGATAAGCTGAAGGAAGAAGAATAAAAAATGGTAAAAGAAAGGAAGCAGAAAGAGAGGGAAAATAAGGAAAAGCAGCTAGAGAAAAAAAGAAAAGCTGAGTTTGATGACAAAATAAAAGAAAATGATGCAGAAATAAATAGGCTTAAAAAAGATAAAGAAGCCTCCCTAGCAGTAATTCAAGAGGGAACAGAAAGAATGAGAAAAGCTGTAGAAAAACAAAGCACTGTTGAAATAGCAGTTGCCTCTAACTTGATCATACAAGGTTCAGCTGAAATAAAGAAAACTGAAAGTAAATTAGTTGTGGTGGAAGCAGAAAAAGATAGGCTTATCAGAAAAAGGTTAAAACAATAATATGAAAAAAGTAATTCAGTGAACAATTGTACATAGTTCTTGGTTTTCAATTACCTTTTTAGGATATTATAATTTAATGTGAAACCTGAAAACTTTACTGTGAAAATCGTGAATTGCTTCTGGTTCAACAGCATATTAATGTTCAAAGTGAAACTTGAATGTGGTAAATATACTTGAATATGATAATAACACGTGAAAAGATAAGAACTGAACATTAGAAGTAAATCATACTTAAACATTAGACGTTATGCAAAAAATTTGGGTGTGAACTTCGACCATATATACTAATGGACTGCGCATTGGCAATAGCTGCATCAAAGCCGCCATGGCTCCAACATTGGGCATGTCATCATCAGACTCCAAATTTCGTGTAAAAATGCTGTTATGATTACTAATTTACGCTGCAGAACTTCAGTGTTTTCGGTGTATTATGTGAATGCGCCTCATATATAATGAAAACTCTTCAGGTAAGTTTACTTATGAGCTATATAGATGCATGATCGGGTTGTTTACATTTCGGGATTTATAATGTGATGAACATTTGTGAAGAATTTGGAACATGCATTCCATTTTTTTTTCTTAAGTTACTGTATTTTTATATCAATAGCTGCAAGTTTCTGGTTAAGTAATTGAACTTTATTGACTTAGGTATTTAATTCGTTTCTTACCCATGAAAAATCATAGAACTTCCTTTACTATATCGCTCAGAGCAACCATAAGCACAGCAGGTGTAACCCATCTTTTTGACTGATGTCATGTGATTTTATGTTGGAGCCAGAAATGTTGATGTCATGCGCAGTCTATCAGTATATATGGTTGAAGGGTGTGAAGCAAACTCTTTACAATGTATACAAAGTTGTTTTACTAGATGTATACAAATATACATCTAGTTTTTATTGAAATACACTCCTAAAATTTTTCTAAAAATTCCTAAAATTCCTACCTAAAATTTTCCAGAAGTATGCTATGATCCCTGCTGAAGCCAGTTTATCTCTAGATGCATTTAATGGGCACCTAAACAAAATACAAATTCAGTAGTTTCATAGATGAAAACGAATTTGATCATCTTACCAGGGGGCATCATCTGCTACTTGCAGGTCCTTGATAATGTTGCCGTCAGCAAGACGTTTAAGGACCATCTTCTTGCAGGGCTGCCAGACTTGCGCCAGCCCACGCCAAAACGTTGTTGTGCTATCCTGCTGCAAAATCGTGATTTTGATGAAATCTACTCCAATTTTGCACCAAAATTTAAAATTTACCGGTCATCAGTATTTTAGCATAATCTTACGCCACCCGAAATCAGTTTAGCTATTAATTCATACTCGAAATTCTTCCGCGGATTCGTGGAATTGTCCCCCCCCTTTTCCCTTTTGTCATTATTTGGGTCATTTTCGAGATCAATGCATAATTGAAGAGAAATTGTTGAGGTGTTAGTTGGAGAGGGGATCGTATAATCCGTCTAGGGATGGGGTTTTGTCTGTTTAAATTTTACGGAAACGGAAGTTAAACGGAGTGGAGATTTTTCCCGTAATCATATTTTTTTCTCACGATGTTGCTTCTGTCCAATACTGTTGTGTTGTTAAATATAATTTTATTGCATAAATGTTTGTATTTCAGCTTGAAACTGTAGACAGCAATTTCTGAAAACGAAAGTCAGACGGAGCAAAGATTTCTCCTGTAATTGTATTTTTGTCTCCACGATGTTCCCACTACTGTGTTGTTAAATGTCATCTCCCCGTAAATGTGTGTGCATTTAAGCTTGATAAGGGTGGAGAAAATTTCCAAAAACGTTATTGACGAAGGTTGGAAATTTGTAAGAATTGATGCATGGTGTTAAAAAAAAAAAAAGTATACATCCTCTGAAAGTTATGCCATTTATCTAAAATAGTGAAAACTCTGATATCAGAATTCATGGTTCTTAAGCTGAAAGTTCTTTCAGCATGATAAATGACATTATTGTCATCCGAGGGCATTAAAAAAAAAAAAGGGAATGAAATGGTAAGCTGTCAGCAATGGATGCTGTGCAGTGGCAGAGTCAACAAAAGACAAATATTACTGTGGAACTTGCTGAGAAGAAAGCAGAGCTTGCTCACAAAAGAAAACTGGAGCTGATGTTCTAGCAAGTACAAGAACAAAACCAGGAAAAGAACTGTGTTTGCAGCTGTGTCTTTTAAAACCTCTCTAGCTTGTTGGGAATTCAGTAATTTTATATTGTGAATACAGTGGTGTATATATAAATACACTGGCGGAAAGTGAAAAAAGAACACCAAGAAGGAGAAGTCTGGTACCAACGAAATTTATACAGCATAATAACGGAATACAGAGGATAACGTGATCAAAACATCATGGCAAAATACAGCTGTATTTGCTGGTAAACTGAAAAATAACATTTCCATGTAACATGGTTAGTACAAGGTTGAACCGCCATGAACTGCGTCACACTATGCAATTCTGGCATGGAGTCTGTCGTACAGATGTTGGATGTAAGTTTGGGGTATTGAGTTCCAAGCATCCTCAACCTGGACGCATAAATCGGGGATGGCCGTGGAGACCGGATAAGTTGTCCCATAAAATCCCACACGTGCTCAATGGAGGACAAATCTGGTGAATGTGCAGGCCATGGAAGTTGTCTTGCACCCTGAAGTGCATGTTGCGTTGCACGTGCCGTGTGTGGGCGTGTGTTATCTTGCTGGAAAACACCATGATGGACCGACCTTACAAAGGGCACAACAACGGGCTGAATGATGTTGATGTAGGAGGTGCTGTTTAACGTACCCGGTACAAACACTAGTTGTGTACGGGAGACCAGGTGTAGGCCCTGTGTTTCGCTGGCAGATGCAAGAAGGGTGGGATGCTCTCCTGTGCGTCTGCGAACACGCATACGGCCATCGGAGGCTCCCAAGCAGAATCTGCTTTCATCGCTGAACATGACAGATCGCCATTGCGTTCTCCAGTGCAGACGTTGGCGACACCACTGCAGCCGTTCCTGACGGTAGGCTGGAGTCAGACATACACATGCCAGAGGCACACGTGCACGTAGTCCTGCATCCAGTAGACGGTTGCGGATTGTTCGCACAGTCACCTCAGGTGCAACGGCAGCTCGGATTTGCGTTGCAGTGGATGTTCTGCTTGACAACGCCGCTCTTCTTATGCGTCGATCGGTCCGCTTATCAGTCCGTCTGTGATTCCCGGTTCCACGTCTTCTCATGTGGGAATGTTCCTCGGACCATCTACGCCACCATCGTACCACCACCGATACTTCCCATCCAATTCGCTCCGCAATATGACGATACGACCACCCGGCCTGGTTGAGTCCGACTAGACAACCTCGCTCAAAGTCCGATAACTGCTGAAATCGTACACGTCTTCCATGCAAAGGCATTGCAGCTTCTTCAGGGTCTTCGCATGTGTCCGTACGCCGACGACTGATTACATTCACTTCGCCGTACTCCTTAAATACCACCGACGATAATTTGCATATTATGCCGTGCTGTGGCGCAAGCGCTCACCGGTTTGTCCCGAAATTAACATTACACCTACGTAAACTCGACCCCATTAACATATGTAAATTTCATGATCGTCCGCCAATTCCTTCTTGGTGTTCTTTTTTCACTTTCCGCCAGTGTATTTCGTAAATATATTACATTTAAAATTTATATGTAATAGTAATTTTATATTGTGAATGCAGTGGTGTATTTAAATCTTTACATAAATAAATTAAAGTGAACAATTCAGTTTTGTTCGTGCTGCGTAATATTCACACTTTCTCACCATGCATTCTGATTTTTCACCAAATTAATAAGTACAGCTTTTTTCTCTCTTCATCAATCTCATGTACATTAATTAAAATTGCTCATTCCTCGCGACTCTTCACACCTATTAAGCCATAAGTTAGCTGCTTTTAGATTTCTACTTAAATGCTCCTATTCCCACTGTTCGAACCCTTCTCTACAACATGCAGAATTTCAGAAGATTTTGACGGTTGCTTCCACGTTTGGTTACGCCTACGATGACATATCTTTCCTGGACAGAAGGATGAACTGCCTCCACCTTCACGGCGTTACAAAGGGAGTCGCACACTGTGCGATATGTAGGTACAATTGATTACAACCCAACCATTGTCAACATTCTTGGGAATGCCTGTACTAAGTTTCACATTTCTTTTGGAATACGCACCTGTAATTTATTTAATTTATTGCGCAAGGACCGAGACAAGATTCACCCATTACATAGACATGGTGTTTATAACATTCCACTAGTGTCCAATTCATCAGACTCTGAGGACACCTCCTATATAGGCTCTACCCTACGTTCAGTGACAGTATGGGTGGCAGAGCACAAATACGCAGTACATATTAGTCCTACCTCTTCTTCATTAGCCCGCACAGTTGCACAAGGTGAACATTTCCCAGACTGGAGTCGTACCCACACTAATTGCCTCTGCACCTGATAAACACTTGCTGACAGTTTGTGTATAACACATTTTTCCTCCAGTTCTTGTAATGACGACTTATCTGTAACTATACCTCGTCCTTGGATCTTCCTGTTGAACCAGCTAAATGCTTCACCTGGTGAATCTCCAGATATGTAAGTCTCATTTACATATAATTATTATTTGTCACATGCCCATTCTCAGCTTGGCAACACCAGTTATATTATTGTATGATTGTATATAAATGCCTGTAACCATCCTTTTGCGCAATTGGGCCCAATGATGAGGCTAAAGTAGCTTTGAAAGTGCTCGCCTATGTAGTTGATTTTATCTCTACCTTTTTAACTTGTAAATAAATATCAATTTTTAAATGCAAGTTTTCCAACTTTTCAATCGTGCATTCGACAGCTTTGGATTTCTGTTCTCTTTTTGCAGGACAGTGCACCGGTTCACGAGATTGGCAAGACAATGAATGTTTTGAGAGATCAGATATTGCTCCATTGGATTATTTCCTGTTCCCAAACCTTAAAAAGAGTTCGAAAAGGAAGCATTTTTCGAATGATTCGGAGGTGATATCAGCAGCAGTGCAGTATTTGAGTTATCAGACTTCAGAATTTTTTTTGAAAGGGTTAAAGGAACTCCAGAAACGGTGTGCCAAGTGTGTTGAACTTCGGGGTAAATATGTGGAATAGTCTGCAAGTTTCATGGCTCTTGCCTATTTCCTTCTTGGTGAGGCCGAGAACTTATCAGCATCCCCTCGTATCACTAAGCCGTTTTCTGAGATTCAGAAGTTAGCTCCACAAAGAAATACAAACTACCTGATAAATTTTTAACTGATTATTTACTTACTGTTATCGTATCAAATTTCTCTATTTACAGCGATCTTGACACACAACTCGGACTTCACTGACATCCCTCACATGACGTACACAAGACCTTCTATACTTCATACTCATAATCTTTTTCTCAGACCCTCCCAAGTCTGATCCTCCGATGACTTCCTCTGCCTTTCCTTCCTGCCACTTGGGCTAAAAAAAATTTCTTAGTAAGTATCTCATAACTCATTCTTTCAAAATGTCCAAACCACCAAAACATATTAGTCTCCGTCTTGCTAACAGCATTTTGCTTCACATTACAGAACTGCAACACATCATCATTCCTCACACGATCAGAACACATTTGGATGTGAAGCACTTTACGATGTATAAAAAGTTTTTGTGTAACGCTTAAAGTATAAAAATAATAGTTTTACTTTTTAAAATAATCTGAAAAAGAAATGAGAGTGTAATAGTGTACTAGTAGTGTGTATTGATTTAACATTTACTTGAATAAAAAGAGGGCAGGTAACAAGCATACATTTAGTTTTTACTGAAATACCCTCCTAAAATTTTCCTTAAAATTTTCTAAAAATTCCTAAAATTCCTACCTAAAATTTTCTATAAGTATGCTATGATCCCTGTATTTTCATCGCTTTCTGTGGATGGAGGCTATCTTTCCATGTGATGGCATAATTGTATTATATTTGTCACAGTGGTGAGGTGTGACCTTTTCAATAGTGTTACCACAATATATTATCTAGTTGTTGTTTTTTTTAATCATTTAAGTGGTTTTTTTTGTATGTAGGATTTTTTTATGCTGCTTCTCTATGTCCTGTATGTAGACTTTTTTATGTGACTGCAACACATCTTCATTCCTCACATGATCAAAGTGAGTCTTACCACAAACCCCCATGAGTAACGCACCTCTTCAGCACACATACCCCATGAGTAATGTACCTCTCCTGCCACACATCAGAGTTGGAACAATTACACTTTCATACACAGTCATTCAGAACTTCCATGAGGAAGCTAAGCTGTCCTAAGTGCACTCGCAGAACGGATGATGGATGTTTCCTACTAAAGTCCCCTTTCCCTTACTATTGTTTTATTTATCAGATTTTTAATTAAATTTTTTACTTTGTGTTTTTAATACTGTAAATAGTGTTACTTTTACTTTAAATGCAATTTCTAACTTTTGCCAAAGGATGACTTCACTGGACTTGTTTACGTACTGAATTTGGTTTTTAACTATGTTTTAGGTAATTCCATGCCTTAAAACTTCATGTTATTTATTTTTGTGCTGCAGAAATACTACAATTAAGATAGTAGAACATGACCAATGTAGCTAACTGAAAGAACTGTAAATAAACTTTTTTTTTTCCCATGGGTTTTTAGTGATTGATTGAACATTCAAAACTGTTAATCATTAATGTTGAAAAATTTTCTTTGTGTAGGGTGTTCTCCTGTACGGACCGCCTGGCACTGGCAAAACTCTTCTAGCACGTGCAGTGGCTCACCACACTGACTGTACATTTATTCGAGTTTCCGGCTCTGAATTAGTTCAGAAATTCATAGGGGAAGGATCAAGAATGGTCAGGGAACTTTTTGTTATGGCAAGGTAAGATCAAATTGTATTTCCAGCAGCGTTTTGCTTTCTTTGGAAGCAAAATCAAACTAAAAGCATTTTTTTTAATCTCCAGTTTTGCAAGAGTAAAAAAAAAAAAAAAATGTCTAATACTCTAAATTGTAGAAATATGCCATTGAAAGATTTGTGTGTGTTATGGAATATATGACAGTTTTCTTTCAAACAGAAATATCCTGTGTAGAAAACATTCATAATTGTACCAATGTCCCAACAAAATATTTGATAAGAAAAGTTTTCACTCACACTTCCAATAGAGAATTTGTCTTATGATCACTTGTCATTGAACGGTCAGGGTTCGAATCCTGGTAAGGATTGTTGTTTTTGTCTTACAGCACTGGCTCTCTCTTTTCCCTTGAACCAGTGACCCTAAATTTAGGGAAGGGTGACTGCTTATATCTCATTGAGTTGCTCATGGTGGTCATTCATCCAGTAGAGAATTTAAAGAAGAAATTACTTGGATAAAAATAGTTGCAACAAAGTATGGTTAAAATGGGGGCGAGGAGGAACTCAAATAAAAAAAAAATTAAGATCAAAAATTTATTGTATCTTTCCCTTACATCAAAATATTAACAAAAGTTTGTAAAATTTTCAGTTGTTCTTTTGGTCAAACTGTCACCACTCAAATGTAATATTTAATAATAAACATGAAAGGAAGCATATTAGAAAAAGCAAGTGTAGCTGAAATGCCAATAAAACTAAAGCATCCAAAAATATCTTGTCTAGACAGCTCAAAAAATAGTTAAAAAATACAGCCTATATAAAAAACTGGCAAAAGAAAAAAAAAACTGCACTTATATGATGATGTAATAGAAATAATAAATTCCCAAAATTTCATAGAGTGAGACTGTTACTGCTCATAAAAACTGAACATGAATTACAAATTTCAGAAACAACTATAAATGAAAAAAATAAACATAACTTTTGTAATTTACCTGATCCAAACAGCTATAGCAACTCCATCAAAATTGCTCATAGTAAATTTACCAAAACACTTAATTAAAAAAAAAAAAAACATAACCAATTTACCACTCAATTATTTGTCAATATAAATAGTATCAATTGGATTTTAAATGTTTGAACTTCTGCTTTTCCCACTAGATGGCAGAACAACACATTGTTGATTATTGCATTACTCGGTGACATATTTGACCATGCCCTCCACTGAAGGGAGTCCTCACTATGTAGATGCGGGCACATAAGCAGGAATTGCTTGAATATGGCCAGAGTTCTGGCTGAAAGGCCTTGCAGATGTTGCAGTAGTTTTCAACCTCCTGTTTGAAATTTGCTTTCTAAGTGTTTATATTTTTGAGGCTAATGAATATAAACAGAAAAGTGAAAATATATAAAGATCTTTCAATTTACCAAACAGCATCCAAGTGGTGTGCTTCTGCAAATAGCCACCAAGGTTTTTTTGAGTTTGAAGATTGGAGTTTTAAAATTCAATGTTTTCAGGTTTAAGTAAAAATTGTATATAGCCATTTCTATAAAATGGTTAAGTATTTTAATTGTCGATTTTTCAAGTTGAAGGGTGTTTTTCAGATAACTTTGTTTACATGTTCGTATATGTAAAGCTTTGAGGCAAGTTCATTTGAAATTATGTTACTGACGTTAGTTCATTAGATTTTGCCTTAAATTGTAGATTTTAGAGTGTTATTTCGAAATCTTGCTTATCTGACTTCCAGTGTACTTTTTGAAGTTCTAGTTTGGGTCTTTGCTGTAATCCACTGCTTTTACCAACGGATAACTCAAGATTAATTGCTTCTAGAAGAAATCCTAGTCAAACACGCTCCACTAGTTAAAAAGTTAAAAGATACCTTTATCTTCAGACAAAGTTCAATATTAGAACAGTACCTTACACAGCTCTCACCATGATGGCATAAAAGCTAGATTTCCGTATGGTACCCAGTTCGCCTGAAATTAGTATATACAGTCGGACCGGCTATGGCGAACCCTCACGAGACCGGCTCATAAGGTTCGTTATAATTGAGGGTCCGAATTCAGCTACAAATACACACCATTAGCTAAATGTTTATATTTCACTTAGGAATCCTTTGGATAAGCATAGATAGGACCATAGGATCAATAATTAAGGAATGTGTCATGGCGAAAATTTCAACCTCTGGTGAATTTCAGAGAGACCTGATCAATCTTTCTGTTGGTTTATCAGAGATTAATTAATGCAAAAATTTTCTCCCATGACATACGTTAGAAGAAAATTCCGGGTTGAAAGGCAGGGGAATTCGTGCGCAAAATTCGCTTGTCTTAATCACAACCAGGAAAACAAAATTTCGTGTTGGTGAAAAAAAAAGAAAAAGAGAATAATATTTGATTTAACTGACTTTGGGCTTTTGAAAATAATTAATTTATCTGTTCTTTTTTATCGCGATAGGAAAAGGCGAGTAGGTGTGCAGCTCAGAGAATCAAAATTAATTTTAGTTTAACATCACGGAACGAGAGAAAAAGAAAACTAAAATTAGTGATTTTCTGCAAAGCAAGAATTCGCCATTTTTGCATTCCTGTTTCCAAACGTCGGGGGAAAAGTCGCCCAAAAGTGCAACATCTTTTCGTCTTTTGGGTAAGGAATTCAGCAACAGAATCTATTTTTAGACCTCAGGGTCAAAAGCTTGGTCCCTACGTGTGAAGGTCAGAGTGTCACCCCTGGCTTGCGTGGGAGTGAAATTCCGTTGGGAAGCCGTGAGTTGCTAGGCTGAAGTTTCGACCAATGGGAGGGGTCAGCGGTTTCAAGCACCCCAGAGTTTTATCCGTTGAGAGAGGACACTTTTGTTCTGGTCGCTGCGTTAGCTGGTTGACAGCGGAAAGCAAAATTTTCTCTCCTCGCCTTTTTGGCGGAGGAGGGGGCAGCAGAAGGAAAAAAAAAAAAACCGTTGACGGGCAATCCCACCAGCCGAGCTCTAGGACCTGGCCGGCAGTAAGTACTATAAGAATGGCTGGCCACTTTGTTCTCGAGGCGTGGGGACGTTTTTGATTTTGCAGCCTGAATCTGACGTCGAGAAAAAAAAATGCAAGGACTTAATGACTGGAGTAGAGATGTTCATTGATTCATCCCTCCCATGGTGGAAGCCTGCAGTGTTGGGTTACAGGAGAATTGCCTTTGCAGTTCTGGTCGACAAGGGAACACGTCTGAGACATCGAGAGGAATGTCCAGTTAACTGTTCTTAGCCAGGGACCAGTCGAGACGTCATCAATGGCCGCCATTATTCAGGAAGAGGCCAACACAGTTCCGAGGTTTGCTGTCGTCCGTAGCAAGAAAAAAAAGGTCATCGAATCCTGTCAAAACCATCCTCCTTAAACCCTGGCTACAGAAAGAGGAGAGACAGTGTTGTTTCGCCCCCACCCCCCTTTTTATTTTGGGGAGTAAAAAGAAGCAGAACAAAGCAAACTTTTCTTGTTGTGAGCCAAAGTGAGCGGTGCTGCCTGCGCATAGGGAAAAAGGTAAAGAAACTTTGTTTTGGCATTTCAAAGGGGGAAAAGAAAGAGATATGATAGGGTTACTCTAAAATATTTTAACATGTAAGGTTTTGACAGTGGTTGCAGTTATAATCTAGGGTCAGTTATAATCCATGCTTGGATCAGTAGAACTAAAGAAAAAAAAGTTTTAAATGTTTTCATTCAGGTTTTTTTTTTTTTTTTGTACTTTAGTGTTCTGGTGTGCTTAAGGAATGAAACCACCTGATTTAATGTTAGGCTGTTTAAATAAATTTCATGTCATCTTCTGTGGATAGGTAATTGAAAAACAAAACGAAACGAAGTGGAAATGGATAATTTTCTGGGTCATGTAGGGATAGATGATATAATAGGTATATTAAGTTATTTCTGAACGAACAGCTCTCCAGACCAGTATTTCTCTTAGGTGAAATTTAACTCTTTTTGTGCTCGGTGATTTTTGTATTTGTGAAGTAGAATTTGTATTTATGAACTTAGCGTAGGTGCCATGTAGTTGGGAATTTTTCTTGTAGGCTGGTAATTATTTTGGTTTAGTGTTTTGGTAAATTTAGGTGCTAAATTACTCTTTAAAATTTAATTTTTGTATTAGTGAGGGCTAATTTCTAGTTTCAGCCCGTAGATTAGAAAACAGGTTTTTATGGGAGAAAGAATATAAGAATTGGGCATACAGGCAGATATGAGCATATGTATAGTGTGACTAAAAAAGAACCCGAATAGCTGTTGTGTTTCTTCAAGAAGTGATGATTTTTTCAGGAAAAGAGTGATCTAGGAAGTATGGTGATGTATAGATTTTTCAGGAAATAAAGTAAGGTTTGGTATAGTGTGTCAAGTATATTGTTATTGAGCTTTCTGGGAAATGAATATGTACAGAGTGTTCCTGGGAAATAAAGATAAGTGATTTTCTGGGAAATGAGTGTGTTCCTGGGAAAATAAGGATATGAAGTGTGTTCCTGGGGAAAATAGGATAAGAAGTAATTTTCTGGGAAAAAGGGTGATGTATTGAATTTTCTGGAAAATAGATGAGATATTTTGGGGACAAGAGAACTCTTGTGGGATACTTTACCCTGTGTAGACAATGCCGCGGGGTCTGAAAGGGTGCACGAAACAAATTGGGGGATTTGTTTTCTGCCCGAGTAAGCTTGTTCGGTCCATAGGAGGTGGTACCTATGAGGGGAGTGATATAGGTTGTCCCCAAATCAGAGTGAAGGAACAGAAAAGGGTTAGGTCGCACTTTGCTCCACTACACTGTATAAGCTGGGAATGGATTCACGACCCATTCCAGCCTTTAGACTCAAACTTTGTTGTTCCTGCAGTGAAATCGTGTTTTTCGAGGCAATTGGAATTCGTTGAGGGAGATGATTGTTTGGCTTTAATGCCCGAGTTAGTTCTACATGGGTGCTGGTAGATTTGGAGGACTTATAGTGGTTAGTTTTTGAATAGTTGGATTTGTATTATAACTTGTGAGTAAATTGAGTAGAGTATTTAGTGTATTGGGTTTTGTGTAGTGTCTAGAATTGGTTCAGTGTCAGGTTAGGATATGTAGATTTTAAGACAAATGTTGATTGAAGGCAAGGTTGTTGATTTTGAGACAAATTTTCAATTTTCCCGGAGATGTAGAACCTGGTATAAAATAACTTTTCATTATGTAAAATTTTGGCAGTTGATATGTTAGTTAAAAAGTTAAAAGGTGAATTCAGAAGACTGGTCTGAGAGGGTTGGTTTTAGCGATTAGAATAACATAGTGTAAACATGCATATAATATTTTTTTTTTCAAGAGAGAGAGAGAGAGAGAGAGAGAGAGAGAGAGAGAGAGAGAGAGAGAGATTTACCTTCCACATACTTAAGTTGCACACCATGTTAAAGCAAGTGTTTGTGCTGTGCGGTGTAATTCAATGGAATTCTGGTATTTATATTTTGTTTTGGTACTGTGACTGGTGCGATATTTGCTAAGCTGTCAGATGTTTATTGTTTTTAGGCCCTGTGGCCAGGTTTGAAATTGTGTCAAAATTTACGCTCACACTTGTTAAGTTTTACAATAAATATAGGCCAAGTGGCCTTTCAAAAACCTAAACCTTAGTGCAGTGGAGTTTTAGATATTTTCAGTTTAAATTTTCATCACATGGTTCAAGTGCATCCCCCTCAGCAATGACTGAGGTGGGAAAGTAATCTGAGGCTATAGTGGTAAAATAAATGTTTTTGTCCTAACTAGCTAATTTGATCATCGCCACTTCCAAAAGGTTATTTACACGTGTACATTGTATACCATTAAATTTTATTGTTTACAAATTTGGTACACATGCAAACAATAGTTACCTTTTCTTAGACTTTCAGGTGTATCTACTCATCAAACGCAAACAACGCAAACAATACAATGGTAACTTTTGGGAGTTACCAAATTCAGTGGTGCATTTTATTTTATTTTTCTATTTTGTTTCATGGCCTTATTCAAAATTTCAGTTTTGTTTCGAAATGCATCCATCCACCCATCTCCCAAATTTAAATTTTCTATAATTTCCATATAAATTTCAATATCAGCATAAATATATAGCCTTTTGATAAATAACTTCAATCAATCCATTTTTTTTTCAACATAACAAATGTCAGGCACTAATATAATTATTAGTACAAAAATAAATATGTAAATATGTACTAAAATGAAAATCCAATGTAAATTTTTAAATACAGAAATATACGCACATACAGTACTTACTAATTACTTAGTTTAATGAAAATTAGCGTTTTCTTACCTCTAAGTTACAAAAAATAATCTGTGATTTTTTCTGTTTGTTTATAGATTACAGATAAATTCCATCAACTTTTTTATCGACATTTAAAAAAGAGTCTAGCACTCTGTTCATCAACTTCTATAGCCAAAAAGTTGTTTACAAGGCACATGGCTCTGCCTTCACATCGGCAATCGGTGGAATGTCGTTTTCTTAATGTTCTTCATCTTCAGAATCTGATGATAAATCCTCTTGAACATTTGTGTTCATAACTGCTGGCAAAATATTATCATCGGTTGGATCTTCTGCTGTCACAAACTCATCATCACAATTTTCAAAAAGTTGCATGTCACAATCCAAAAAATGTGCGATTCTGTTTTTCTCGAGCCACTGCGCTAGTGGTAAATCATCATCATCATCATCTTCTTCTTTCTCTTCCGCTAAAGGAGCCATGTTCTCTGGAATTTCTTTTGACAATCCTGCTTTGTGTGGAAGCAATTCCGAATCGTGGATTCTGTTACAAGTTGCCAAGATTTTTTTAGCATCGCCATGGCATCTAGAATAGAAATGTTGCATTCTATGTTTCTGTCATTGCACTACAAAATGCAAATGACCAACTGCTTCCTGTAATGTGCTTTTAAGCTACGAATCACACCCTGGTCCATCGGCTGTACAACTGAAGTCGTATTTGGGGGGAAGAAAAATAGCCGTTATATTCAAATTTCGAACATAATGATGGGCACTACAATTATCTAGAAGTAATAAAATCTCTCGCCTTTGTAGCGAAAGTTCCTCGTCCCACTTTTGAAGTTCATTCCTGAATATTTTGGAAGTCATCCAGGCTTTTCTATTAGCTCTGTATTTAACAGGAAGCTTTTTCACATTTTTAAAACATCTTGGTTTTTAAGGACTTTCCAATCACCATTAGTTCTCTCTTTTCACTTCCATCCATGTTTGCGCATACAAGAGCTGTAATTCGTGACTTGGATAACTTTCCTCCTGCACACTTTCCCCCTAGATTTCAAAGTTTGATTTAGCGTCATTTTGAAGAACAATCTTACTTCATCAGCATTAAAAATGTTCTTTTCTTCATGAAGGCAAGCTGTTTCAGATAACACTTTTTCTTTCCACTCTTCCACAACAGAAGTTGAAACACTTGAGGATTCTCCTACAATTGTACCACAAGAAATGTTATAAAGTTTCTTAAATCTATCTAGCCATCCATTTGAGCATAGAAAACTTGTTTCTCCCAAAGACTTTGCAAATTCTTCAGACTTAGCTTTCAACAGAAGTCCACTTACACGAAGGTTTCAGTTCCGTTGGACTGTAAACCATTTTAGAAGCGCTTCGTCAACATTATCGCATTCTGCTTTCCTCAATCTCTTAGAATTTAAGTTCAGTTTGTGTTAAACATTTATCTGGTGGATTATCTTTCTCTGTAGAGCTAATCTCTGAATCTCAGAGAACTGTTATTTATAAATGTAACTTAGGTAATTGCATATTTTACCATATTGATTTAATGATATGTGCTACAAACATTGAAAAAAATATTATTGGTTAATTTTATATTTTTAAACTGAAAAATGAAAATTCCATCACATCTACATAAACACCCTAAATTTAACAATTAACATACTTTTTATTTAAAAAGTAAAATCTTTGAATAACAAATTAAAAATATTAGAATTCAATTAAAAATAATAAATGTTAAAATCCTTTTATGGAGTGATTTTAACTCAAGAGTAACATTATTTATCTTCATTCTTCTCTTTATATATTAATTCTTAGAGGCACAGTTGTGTGTAGCTTTTTTATAAACAAAGTCTGTTGGGTCTGCTACTTAGTCAGATTATCATCTGATAATTTAGTGTACTCTACTTCATGCAATTCTTTAAACATGTTATAATTCATTTTAGAGTAGAAAATCCTCTTTTCACATTCAGCTCTGCTTGCAGGTATGCAAATAGCAGCTAGTTTTTCTAAATTTGGATAAGACTCTTTAAGCTCAGGTGTAATTGAAAATATGAGCATTATTTGTTTCAAATTTAGATTTTTGTACGACTGTCCTTTAACAATTTTGATACATCTGCCAATTCTAGTTTACTTATTTTCATGTTTTACAATTGTAGGACTTTCATTTTAAAAATAATGTTCAAACAGAATCTTGGCAGCCTCATTTTTTTATCATGGCTGTCTGGATTGAAAACTCTTGAATAACAGGAAATGATTAGCATATCTAGAAGTTTTACTCCTAGGTGGTTAATAACAGAGTCTATGTATTTATCATAGATTATGTAGTCTTAAAAGTGATAGCATTAGCATCTGCACAATCAATGTGAAGATCTGATCATCCACCAACAAGATGTAGATGGAGATTTTTTAAATGATTAGCAGAGGTGTCTTTCAATTCCATAATGCATAGTTTTATGGCTTCTAATATCAGATCTGTATCTGTTAAATTAACATACTTGCCTGTGCCAAACTTTATAGACAATTCAGATAAATGAGGTAGCACATCGGAAAACACGATTAGTGAAGCTACGAAATTGTATGTTCTCATGTATTTGATTAAACCTTAGCTTTGATGTAATTTCATTTGATGGCCTTACTTTTGAGTGCAGCAATGGCACTTGCTAAGGATTTGTTTAAAAACTGTAAAACAAAGTCAGTGGACAACCTCCTATTGTCACTAGCCATTTTAAGTTTAATCTGAGGACTGTTCAGTATATTTTGGATTTCAGTTAAATCAACCACCCTATTGGAGGAATTTTGGAAACAGTTGTCTTAAGATACAGTATGGGAAAAATTAATAGCAACTCTGGAAGTTTAGGAGGTTTTTGAGGTTTGAGTGTTGCTACAAAAGTAAATATGCAGAGAATACGGACAATATGTACATCATTGGAAAGCATATTTTATGCAGAATCCAAATCAGGTTACAGAATGGGAATAGCTTAAGTAGAACTCAAGTTATGCGCAGAAATGTGCTGCGGAAATGTGTCCACAGAATTTAATGTGGTATACTAGCTTGCAGTGGTACACCAGCGGTAGCCCCATCCTCTTTGTTTTACTTTGAATTATGAAGACATATGTCTATATTGCTCGGACAAGTTCCCAACCCCCTCACCCTAATAGTGAACCTTTTGTGGTTGTAGAGAGGATATTCAAATAGTGGGAGGTGCTAGCCTTCCAAATAAGTATTAGCACTTCAGGTAGTTGCATGGTGCAGGTTGCCTTGTTTACATAACACCTGCCATCACTTGACAAAAGAACTAGCACTGCTGCTGTAGAAAAACAAAGAAACATAATTAATCTGAGTATGTTTTTGTGGAAAATAATATATTTGCAACTTCTATGCTTTTTGAATCATTTATTGGACTGTGTGCACTTAATAATGTTGATTAACAATAAGCCAGGAAAAAGAACAAATAATGAAGTAAGTTTGCACAAAAACCTAAATTAAAAAAAAAAAAAAAAACACTTGCTATTATTTATTATTCAACATTTTGTAAAATATATTTGCAAGTTACTTTCATGTTTCTTGAATAATTTCTTGAACTGTGTCTATTTCATGATGTTGAATAACAAAGGGAAGGGGGGGGCTCGGTAAAAAAAAAAAAAGACTCTTCTCATATTATTTTTCAGCATTTCATTTATATAAAACAAATCTTAGTTTTCTGTGCAAAATTGCTACTTATTAGCTTAGAAATATTCCAGTTAAAAGAATTGCATAAAGTGTTGCTACTTTCTTTGCCCTGTGATGGTGAGTGTCTGTAGATGTCATGTAAACAACAGAATTGAATTACTTGAAGCGCTGATAGTTGGAAATAACTGCATAGGTAGGTCACGTACTGACAAGGTGAGTCCTACAGATCTTTTGGGGTCCAATCACTATTCCAGCCGCACTTGTCATCTGCTCCCATCACACTGATCTCTATAGCATAGTATGTTCGATTTAATATCGATTGAGATAGTGAGCATTAGCATTGGTACTATGTGAATTGCTTAAATTTTAGGTGGGTGGTCAGTAAAATGTGCTGGGCTATGCGCCCATTTGACAGATCCTGGGGCGAACACTGCATTTGTAGACAAAAGTGAAAGACAAAACTTTTAGGTACCATTGCCTCTTTATTTAATAATATAGGCACCATTATTTTCCAGTACCTGTCTTTATCTATTGGCTAGCTGAAGGATTCCATCCACCCATAACTTGGTAGGTTTTAAAGGCAAAGAACTGGAGACCAGAATAAATGGAAATCTGAAGGTGCAAGAGTGGGTGAGGCAGGTAATCCCAGTCAATCTCTGACATTTTGTTTTCCTAGTGACTAAAGAAACACAATGTCTGGTAGTATCCTGGTGGAAGACAATGCCCTTTCTGATCACCATTTCTGGACATTTGTCATCAAGGTGTGGCCTTCACCTGGGCCATTTAAGAATAGTGCCTACCAGAATTGTTTCTTTGGTTGCTCAACAGCAGCTCATAATACACAGTCCCTTTCAGCTCCACCACACACAGAACATTGCCTTTTTGGGATGGAGACCAACCTTTGGAGTCGTTAATTGGTGGCTCATCTTGTTTGCTGCATGATGTTTACTGTTCCACAATTAGTGTACAGAATCCTTTTTCTCATCATCCATCACCATTCATTTCAGAAATAAGTAGTTTTCATTCCCTTTAAGCAATGGAACACAAACAGATGTGCTGTCAAGAACATTTTTGTCACTCAAATCATGCAGTACCCACCCAAACATCAAAGCAATTCACATATCCAAGCTTTGCCAAATGCAATGCCACATTGGGGTTTGATGTCTGCAGTGTTTACGCAATTGTTTGGGTATGAAGTTTCATGCAGGATTCAATTAGTTTTCGTTTTAAATCTGCAGAAATTCTGAGGGATACATGACTCTTGTAAGAGCACTAGATCTTAAGGAATTGAAGAGTAAGCAGGAATTTTACCAAAAATGTAATCTTCCTTCCAACTTTGAGGAGTGTGGCTCCCAACCTCCAATGACAGGTTGTTCTTTTTTAATTTTTGATTATACATTTCTTTCAATATGAATGAAAGGTAGGTAGAATTTCAAGCAATTTCAAGATCTAGATGTAATTCTCAGTTGTTAGTTTTGGCATGGGATGAGTGAAAAGTCAAGTCGAAAAAATTCCTTTTTGCACTGAAGAGTCGATACCATGACCAATGTTATTGCATCTAGTTTTAAATTTTCCTGACAGTTTTCTCATTAAGTGTTGTAAGTATATGTTTATATTTTGTTGCAAAACAAGATCCATTAAGGAAATTCCTTTTGAATCATATAGCATTGACCATGACTCAGACTATCCATTTGTTTTCTGGTGCACCCAATTTTTTGTTAAGTTGTACAAGTTTGTATGTATTTGGCATGATGTAGTATCCAAACACGAAACGAAAAAGAAAGGTTTAGAATTTGGTTTTTAGACAGTTGAACAATGCACACATTAATTTATTAATTCCTAAAAAATATTTTAAGATATTAAATGTGAGAAATGCACATTGTCACCAAATACTCATTCCACCCTTGTTATTATTATTAATTATATCAAAGGTTTTGAGAATATGGTATGAAAATTAAAAATAAAGAGAAGATAGCCATTATATATCCTGCTAATATTTTTAAAGTTCTGCAGTATCATGTGGCATTGTCTGATTTGGAAAAGCAAATTAAATATACAGGATAGTTAAGAAACTTCCTGGATAATTTTTTGTCCTTATATGTATATAAATGTGATAATGCAGAAAATAGCTTTCATGAAAAATTGTATTGCTAATACTATTTGTATAAGCATGTTTCATTACAAACTTTTTATTTAAGTTGCAACAGTGGTAGTTTTTATGATATGTTAATACTTAATTTATTTCTCATAGTTCTGTTTCTGTTCAGTCCAGCGTGTATTAAGAAGTATTTTCTTGTTCCTAGATCACATAACAGTATATGTGAAAAACAAATTTGTTATTCTTTATATTTATTGGCATCTCACTTTGTATTTTAGAGAGCATGCACCATCAATAATTTTTATGGATGAAATTGATTCTATTGGGTCATCTCGAATTGATGCTGGATCAGGTGGTGACAGTGAAGTTCAAAGAACTATGCTGGAGTTATTAAATCAGCTTGATGGTTTTGAAGCAACTAAAAACATAAAGGTATGCATTTTCTTGACTCGTCCAGTTCCTAATTGTTTCATATTTGGGTTAGAAATTATGACAGTCTTTGAGCACTTGAGTATTGATAATTATAATCTTTATATTATATTATGACACTGTGTGATGTCAGTGTCTATCATTTGAGTAGGCTCAACATTAAATTGAACGATTTTAAGATCCTTGTATTACTGGGTGTCTGACTGAAATATGCATATATTCCAATGAAGGAAGAAATATTCCTCATAATACATGGGAAATTGATAGAATATTCAAAGCGAACAGAATATAAATTCTGAATTTGCTTGTAACACTTACTGGTCATCCATCTCTCAGAAAACTTGAAAATTTCATCGTCCTGGAACAGGAATCGAACTTGCATCTCCCGATTTTCATTCGGTTCTTTTTGTGTTGTGTGTAACGGTTAGCATACTCGAATGAAAATCAGGAGATGTGAGTTCGATTTCCACTCCAGGGTGATGACATTTTCAAGTTTTCTGAGAAGTGTTACGTTGATGACCAAGTAAGTGTTGCAAGCAAATTCAGAATTTATATTCTGTTTGCTTTGAATATGTATCTACTGCTCCTTTCAAATGTGCATTGAATCATTGTGTGACATTTACTTAGATTTGCTCAGTGTTGAAAAAGAAGAAAAATTTTGGAAAAATGTACAATTTTAGGCATTCAGCAGCTGTCCCTGCATTCACAGCCAAATCATTGATGGTTGTATGTTAGGCAGCTGTTGAATGCTCGTCTTTGTTATGGGATGTTTCACTAGTATTTTTACTATTCTTGGATTGTTTATCCGGAATGGGAAAAGAAAGGAAGAGCAAAATCATTGAAAGCCGTTTTTTAATACATAAGAAAACAGTACTTCAAATCCATGCATACAGAGTTTGTTTTGCATATATTCAATGACTTTATTAAGTTGTTCCAGACCAAAATATTCAATACTGGGTTGAACCCTTTAGCCCGAATTACAACATGTGTGTGGTTTGGCACAGATTCTACAAGGTGTTGGAGTGTATCTATGTCTACACCATTCCAAGCATTCACCAGATAGTCCTTTATTTAGCTCAGATTTGACAGAAGAGAACTTTACTCCTGATTCTGTTTTTCTAACATGTCCCATACATTGTCAATGGGTTTCAGATCCAGGCTTTTGGTGGCCAGGGAAGGTGGTGGAAGTTGCTGTTATGCTTGCTGAACACATCTTGTGCAATGGACTGTAGCATTGTCGTCCATGAAACAGCCATCTCTTGCTGCATAAAATCTTGACATTGCAGGATGGACTTAATTGGCAACAGTGTTCAAATAATCCTTGGAGGACACTTCACCTTCCAGCAGCAGTATTATGGGAGCCATTTTGTACCAACAGAACATGCCTCACACCATGATACCACCCATAGAACCTTGAGTTGTGTTTACAAAGCAAGCTGGGTCCACTGCTTAATAGGGCTCCTGCCAAAATATCTGCCTGTTGTTGGTACAGAACAAGATGTATTACAACTCGTTGGACTACAAAACTTTTCTCCAGTGTTCTTGACACCACTATAGATGAACTTTCTGGTTCTTCGCAGAAACCATTGGTTTCTGTACAGGCGCGCGACCACTAATACTGATCCACTTCAATTTCCTATGCATAGTCATCTGAGATATATAACAGGCTTCGTTCAGTTGCTGCACACATGAGGTCCAGTTTCTTTGTACAAGCCTTCTCAGACAACAGCGATCCTGTTCCTGACAGATTGTCGTCATGTCACAATTATGCCTCTTAGACAAGCAATGTGGGTTATTTTTCCACTTATTTAAGACCTGGGATATCTCGCCTTTTGAGGCACTAGGCAACTGTGCTGTTTTCGAAATCGATCCATTAGCCACACAGAAACCCACAAATAAGCCCCTTACCAAACTCCAAAAGATCCTTTGTTTTCCCCAAATGTTATGATGAATACTACTGATGAACGTCAGTCTTAAACAGTTGCCAAGATAACATGGTGACCCATGTATTTTGCATATACACTGTGTAAGTGATGTTTACATATATCTGCATAAAGATTTCTAATTCAGTGGCTGGTGTGTGTAGCTCAGGGGTAACTCTTAATGAAACACTTCTTATCAATTGAATAAATTAAGACATATCAAATGGATGCAGCAATAGGTGAGAATGTCTTTAAGTTATTCAATCAGTGAAAAGTGAAAACATTAAAATTCCCAAATATATTGAAAATTCTGAGCTTCAGTTTCATAAATATACTTACATGATGGTATAAGTACCATACTTATACCATCATGTAAGTATCATCTTATAGCATCATTCTTTTTTTTTTTTTCTGCAATTATTACAAACTTTTTCTTGAAAAAAGAGAAAAAATTGTAACGCACACACACACACACAGTTTGCAGCAATCACGATCCTATGATGGCATTGGCAAGTTTGTGGAAAGTTTTGATTAAACAACACAAAAAAAAAAAATCAGTAAGAGTTAATAATTTGTGTGTTTTTGCTCTGCTCACAAGAGGGCAGCGCATGCTATTTTGGGGTTTTACTGTCAACAATATTCTTTCTGAGAGTCATAAAAATCATAAAGGTACATCAGTACGGGTTATCAGCCTACAGCTAACAGTTCCAGTTGGTCATTCCACCTAAGGATCCTGGAACACAACCCAATGAATTGGGGTCTTTTTGCCAATGTCAAACAGAACTAGCTGTTACCTCTCAGAGATTCACAGAGGCGTCATGCTGCACTGTGTGCCATTGTTGCCATGAAGAGATTTTTCTAACGAGCTCTTGAGCCCTGAAAATTTTTCAGCATTTGTATTTTGGTGACTGTGTTTTGACTTTTTGTTGCAAAATTATCTTTGATGAAAAAGTAAATGATAACTTAAGCCCCACCCCCACTGTAGATCTTATCACTGACTTTATATGCTGGTAGATGTTGCACTTGTATTAATGCAGCACTACCAATTGGCATATGAGCTTGCATTTGCTATGCAGTTTCATCATTTCCAGGAGAGTGCCAGTTATATGCTGTTCCTGTTATGAAACATGGGTTGGGAGAAAGATGCGGCTGAATGGCAACAGAATGTTATTGCATTTTGTTGGGATAAATGATGTGCTGTAAAGAAAGTAGCCAAATTTTCTGGTGACGTAAAACAAACAATTCGAGGAGTATATAAACAGTGGTGTACGCATTCAATTAAACCACTAATCATAGACATTTCTGCAGTTGACAGCATCACTTGTGGACAGGAACTGCTTCTGAGAAAGTAGGCTTAGTGACTGCAAACCATTTTCAAACCAGACAGGAATAGCTACGGGCAGTCAATGAAGGGCGTCACCAGCCTTCATTGACTTGATGAATGAAGGCTGGTGATGCCCTTCATTGACTGAGGCAAAGTATGCCTCTGAGTAAAGGACCTCTTGTAACAGCTTCACATTAAGTAGATTCGATTGCAGATGGTTGGAAAACTGTTACTTGGTTTGATGAGTTGCATTTCTGTCTGTATTCCAATAAGACAAAGTGCAGAGTGTATTGCAGGAGTAACGGAAACCTTCCGTTTGGATTGTGCCCAAGATGGTGTTTAAGTTGAAGCTGTGATGTTTTGCCTCCTACCATGAATTAGGCCTATTATTTTTTAAGTATTGATACATTTAAATCAGGTGGACCATATACAGATTTTAGTTTTGTAGGTGTTGCCTTTTGTCCATCATTTGAAGGGACATTGAAGACATTTCAGTGTTCCAGGGTAACAACTGCAGGGTGCATAGAGCTAAAACTGGTTGTAACTGGCATAAGGAGCATTAGGTAACATTGGAGTACCTGGACTGGCCCTCAAAGTCACAGGCTTTAAATCCCATTAAAACCCTTTGGGACTAACTGGAATAGAAGTTGAAACACCAAAATAGGCATCTGCCTAAACTAGCTGAATTAATTGTGTTGTTGTTAAAGGAGTAAGCTAAAATTGATGTGAACTGTGTCAGATGTCTGGTGGCATCTGTACCTAACATAATTGTAATTGTAACAATGGGTTGGGGGTACAGTGACCCAGCACCGCAACCTAAGGTCTATTGTGCATCTCCAGCCCTAATCTCGAAAGAGACCAGATGCATGAGCAAAAGCAAGAATGCTCTTGACTGGCACTAAACAGAGATCACTTGGTCTCAAGTTATGAGTACCAAAGTGTTCAAGCCTCAATGCTGCAAAAAAGTCAGTCACAAAGAAAATGCAAGGAAGTCTCCTCTTCTAGATGGCATCCTCTACAATGTGGATCCTCTTTCACCCCAATCAAATTAAGGTGCCTATTAAGACGACAGTGTCCTGTAAGTAGACCAACAATCAGTCCAATATCCTTTTTTGGCAGTTTAAGGAGTTCCTTAGCTCCATGAGGCAAGGGTCCTTGATTAAGTTCCTTTGCCTGCCTCTGTCCCTTAGTAGTACGCCAGAGGTCAAGCTGCTTAGTCCTCAGCAGCCTTTTAATTAGTCCTCTAGTCACACCAGAGGTGAGCTTTAATGCAGGCCCTGGACCATAAAAAGCCTGCTCTGCCCCCTCTTTAGCAAGAAGGTCAGCTTTTGCATTACCTACAAAACCCCTATGTCCTGGCACCCAGAACAATTGCACTTTGTTCTGGTTTGCCAATTCAGTTAGGGTCTGGAAGCAGTTCCAAACAATTTTGGATGAAATACAGCACTGACAAAGTGCCAGTAAGGCCGCCTGGCTGTCTGAACAAATCTAGATACGCACATTGTGATACCCTTTGATCAGACATTCTGAGGCACATGCCAAAATAGCATACACCTCAGTTTGGAACACGGTAGCATGCCTTTCAAGGCTTTAGCATAAACCATAACCTCTGGATAGGCAATACTCCCCTGCTCCAACTCCTACCTTTGTTCTGAAGCCATCAGTAAACCAAATAGTTTCACCACTGCACCCAGGGACAAAGGATGTTTCCTATTCACTGCGGCTGGGAAAGTTCACACTGAATGCTTTATCGAAATGATATTTTACTAGCATGTTTTTGGTTCCCATTTGAAAAATGGGCTCCTTACAAAAATATTCCTGAATAGGCTTGGTATGGCTGCCAACCCACAATGAGATTCTCCACATGCCATTGCAGCATAATCTATATATGCTCCCATAATGGCCTCACCCTCAGTATGAAGGTGAAGTGGCAGAATATCAAGAAGCAACTCCAATGCAGCTTTTGGAGTAGTTCTTATTGCTCCTGATATACCTATATAGGCCAGCCTTTGTAACTTGTTAAGTTCAGCCTGCACCGTGCAGAGGTTAACTCTGCGCCACCACACCGTTGAGCCATAAGTTACCATAGTATATATCCAGTGCAGGATTTGCAGATAGCACCTCTACATGACCAGAACACTTTCTTGGCTCTGGCAATACAGTAATCTAGGTGCTGTTTCCAGGTCTCCGTCCAAAATGACTCCCAGGTACTTAACCTGTGTGATGAGAGAAATTGTTTTCCCAAAGAGAGTAATACTTCCAAGGTCTCCAAAATTCCTCTTTCTCGTGAAAGGCACAAGGGCGGTTTTGTCAGGGTTTACTGATAGACCAACCTTCGTGCACCAATCCTCAACAAGTCCCAATGTTCTTTGCATTACACTTGAGACTGTTTTAGGGAATTATCCCTTGACAATTATGACCATATCATCTGCATAGCCTAAACAGTCGCAACCAGACCTCTCCAGGTTCCTCAGCAGTTCCTCCTTCACCAGACACCACAACAGGGGAGAGCAAACTCCTCCCTGAGGGCAGCCCCGGCAGATGGAGACCGACAGAGTCTGCCCAAGTAGCGAGGCCACAACCATTCTGTTTGTGAGCATGGCCTTAATCCATTGACAACAGATTCTATCAGCACCATGTCTTTCCACAGCCCCCACAATGGTCTCTGTAGAGACCCTGTCAAAGGCACCTTCAATATCAAGGAAAGTGGCTAATGCCACCTCCTTAAATTCTAGTGCCTTCTCCAGGCAACAGACTATGCCATGGAGAGCTGCTTCTGTTAATTTGCCTTGTTGATAGGCAAACTGAAATTTTGAGAGGGGTTTAGGGAGTAAAACCTCCTCCTTAATATGCCTATCCACCATCTTCTCAAGAGCCTTTAGAAAGAAAGATGTTAGACTAATAGGTCTAAATGCCTTTGCCTCTTGGGAATTTGACTTACCTGGCTTGGGAAAAAATATTACCTTAGCCTGTCTCCAAGCACTTGGTATATAACGAAGCGCAAGGCAGACCTGGTAAATTTTACACAAGAGTGGAGTAATTATCTCCAGTCCTTGCTGCATTAAGATGGGAATAATTCCATCACAGCCAGGTGATTTATATGGTACAAAAGAATTAATGGACCACTTAATCCTAGAATAATTGACCACCTCCCTGGCAACCCTCCAGTCCTCCTTTTTTGCACGTCAGTGCTCAAGGTTAGTTGGGTGTACACCAGTGGGATCAATTATGCTTGAATCTGGAAAGTGTACACGAACTGCTCTTGTAATTCAGGCAAAGGGAGATGTTACATAGTATTAAGTGAGAAGTTGCAAAGGTGATTAATCTCCCCCCACTCCACCCCAGAGTATAGTTTTGGTAACATAAATGAATGATATCAACAAAGTTGCAAATGCCGAATTGAAGGAGAGAATATTTTCTCCCCATAGATATACTGAAAAAGTGAGCTCATCAGAATCATTAGTAGAGGTAACTCAATCTTTTACATACAAGGAATTTAATTATTTAGAAAATCACATTCCAATGGCAGCAAAAAGGTTAAATAAATATTGGAATTAGAAAAAAAAATCAAGTTAGGCAAAGAATGCAATCATCATTCATTAGGACTCTTCTATAATATCCCCACACCCCTGTTTGAAAACTGAATTAAAATATTTTTGGTTTATGGAATGGTTCAAAGATCTATTTAAAAATCCTTTGCTTTCAGTTTCTGTTCTTTGGAAAATGGTCTCCACTGTGTGTAAAATTACCTCATTTACCAGAGGTTGTAAATTGAAATGCAACATTTCAGACTGAAATGGGGGGTGGTTCAAAAGAAAAAAAAAAAAATTGTTGAAAGTTACATAGGGTCGAACAGAAGTCAATGAATGTATGTTGTTGACCCTAGGTTGCTTTCCTCTTTCACTTTCTCTCCAGCTGGGAGGTTAATACTCAAAAGTATAGGTACAGACTATTCACCATGGAGTCTGGGGACAATTCTGCAAATTTCATGCACAACAGAAGTAATAGTCAAAATTCCACAGATGCTGAAAGATCTATTTTGTCTTTTGCTAATATGTGGCTAGAAATAATTTAAAAGGCAAAAGTATCACAGTAGTTAATCCTAATAAATAACAGGAAGTTGCAATTGTGATCTCAGCATTTTGTTTTGTCATAAGCTGGGTGACTTCTAATCAACCTTTTAAAAGGATCTCATTATTTTAGCAGGCTGCTTTTAGAATAGAGTGTCTTAAAATTTGAAAATCCAAAAGTAACTTCTGTAGTTTCCACTCCAGAAGGTGCATGTGCTTTGTGTTGTACATATATATATATATATATATATATATATATATATATATATATATATATATATATTTTCTCATGATTATTTTTCTCTGAGAAATGGCCATTTAACATTTCCAAACTTATTTTTGTTCAGATACATATTTTGATAGCATAAATCACTCATTTTCACCTGAAAATAACCCCTTTTGATTCCTACTATGAAGACTGTTTAAAGTTGGAATTCAGAATTGGCATTTTCCTGTAAGAACAAATATTATCTGCAAAATAAATTAGTGAATAAAATAAAGTTCTGGGGTTTCAATGCCATCTTGCATTGTATTTTTATATTAGCTCATGAAGTTACTGAGAAAACAATATAAAAGGTACGAAATAATGGAAAAACAACTTTAAAAAATATATGTAGTTCAGATAGTGATCCAGTGTTATTTTTCAAAGCTCTTACATCAATGGGTAGCAGCACATTTGCCAATTCAGCTTTTCCAACAGATTAGTTTCCAAAATAATTTTTTGCACCCAATATGTGTGTGTGTGTGTGTGTGTGTGTGTGTGTGTGTGTGTGTGTGTGTGTGTGTGTGTGTGTGTGTGTGTGTGTGTGTGTGTGTGTGTGTGTGTGTGTGTTGGCACTTAACAATTCTGGATGTTCATGTACATTTTGAAAAAAATTAATTCTTGCAAATGAAATATTTCCCCCTGTACATATTTATTAGGTTGTTGCACATGAAATGTCGGTTTTGGGAGTGAAACTTCCATCTACAGTTACACTGTGGAAACCAAACTGTATCAATTGAAATAGGCACCATTAGCTGCAATACATTTCTCCCATCGCGATACGAGTGCATTGATGCCAGTTGCATAGAAGTCGGCCGTTGTGGACTGCAGAAGCTGTTCAAAGGCGTGTTTGACTGCTGCTTCATTAGTGAATTGTTTCCCTACCAAAAAATGATCCAAATGCTTGAACAAGTGGTAGTTGGTGGGCGAGAGGTCAGGAGAGTAAGCTGGGTACGGAAGAGCCTCATAGCCCAGGCTGTGTAATTTTTGGACCATTGTTCTTGAAATGTGGGGTCTCCCGTTGTCATGAAGCAGTACAGCGCCATCTCTGTTGACCAATCTTGGCCGCTTAACGCGTAACTTTTGATGCATTGCATTCAGCTAGTTGCAGTATTTCTCTGCATTATTGCCAGATTTCATGAACGAATAGTGCAGAATACCAGTTGCACATCACCAAACAGTCACCATTATCTTCTTCGGATGAAATTCTGGTTTCAGCATGTGTTTTGGGGCCGCACCGACTTCTAGCCATTGTGCAGATTGGCGACGATTGTCATACATTATCTATTTTTCATCACATGTCACTATTCTGTGCAAAAACAGAGCTTTTCTGTTCCAGGCAAGCAGCGAAGTGCTAACCTGCAGTCGACGCTTCATGTTCATTTATCGAGCATCTTGACTTTACCAAGTTTTTGCAAGTGACGGGAAACTGTCGAATAGTGGACGCCTAATTTCTCTGTCATGTCCCATACAGTTTGACTCAGGTCACTCTCAACTAGGGTTCGCAGTTTTGCAGTTCGTCATTGTCGATGGCTGGTGCTGAGTGCCTGCACGGTGCATTTGCAAGTTCCATATCACCGGCTCGGAATTTTTTGAACCATCGTTGCACTGTCCGTTTGTTTACTGTGCCATCTCCAAATGCTGTGTTGATATTCCTGGCTGCTTCTGCGGTGTTGTGGCCCAGTTTGAACTCATACAGAAAAAGTATCCATAATTAGCCTCCTTCCATGTTCTGGCTACACGATCACACTACGAGCTAGCACTGAAAATGATTATGTGCCGACAGGCAGGGATATTTAACCTTCCTGATCAAACACACTAGCGCCATCTGTCGATGTTTGTACAGCTCGAAATGATGTCATCCCGAAATCCGACATTTCACCTGCAACAACCTAATATTTGGCAATTTTCATGATTAGAATGTATTTTCTATATATTTATTTTTGATCTACTACAAAAAAAAATTGAGCTTTTAAATTGAATGTCTATATTTGTATGCTGAATGCAAAGGTATGTTGCATCATTACCTAATCTATTTTGTTAGACCACAGGTCTGATTATAGCAATAATTTCTATTTACTGTATCACATTAAATTTTTATAGTATTTTTGGTTTACTAGATTAAAATACCTGAAATTTAAACTCATTTGATCACAAGAAGAATGTCGAATGGGCACATTGGCTTCTTCATCTCCTTTAGTGATGACATTTGCTCTGTAGAATAACTAAATTATGTGTATGGGTATTTCAAAGCTATTTCTGAACATTTTATTTTTAATTATCAGAATTCCCACTGTTGCAAATATACATTTTTGAACTTTTAGCTTTATATTTAATTATCAGAATTCTCAATTATTGATTCATATAATAACAACAGTATCTAAATAAGTAAGTTCCTAGTGGCATTTAAAGTAAAAAGTTCATAAATATATATTATTATTAAAAATGTTGCATTTGTCTGTATCAACATGTCATAGTACCCGTAGTGCCAAGGTAATGTGCTATTGCAAAGTGCAGTAGATCATGACATTTGTAATTGTGTATGGAAAATAGTCTCTCTAATGGACACTTACATATGGCTGTTTTGTGAATGTGCATGGTGGTTAACTTATTATACACACAGCAAAATATTATGACCACTTAACCTAATAATGCATGAAGCTAACTCTGGTGTGGAGAATGGTGTCGTGTCAGTGCATTGGTGACTTGACTAATTGATATGTTACATATCTGGCAAGATATTTAGTCATGTAAATTGTTGAACATCTCATAAAGCAACATTGGTAAGTGGCAGTGGTTTGCAATACTTGAGAGTTTGTTTCAACACCTCCTGTAGATGTTCCAGAGGTTTGAGTGTGGTGATTCACAGACCATGATAAAACATGAAAATCACAGTGTTGTTTCATCCATGCCTTACTTAACAAATTGTACACAGTGATAGAATGCATTGTTCTGTTGGAACACACTGCCCCGGCAAGAATGTGATTTACAGGAATAGGTGTTAATTATCTGTAAACATGTTGCAGTAGGCCTCATAATTCAGGCAGGCTTTTATACCCACTTGGAGGGTCTAAATAGTTCCAAGAGAAGTTTCTTCACACCATAGTATGACCACCTGATTGGAAGCCGCACCAGACACATAGGATTTGAAGCATTATGCCGTTTTCTTTCTTCAGGTGTGACTTGCCATTGGTGATCTGGTTTCATCAGACCATAAAACCTTTCCTCAGTCATGAGATTTCCAGTGTAGATGCTTTGATAGTAGGCATCCCACAGTTCCTTGTACTTAGCAGTTAGAATATGATATGAATGGGTTATGAACTTCTGTACCTCTGTCACTGTCGAATATGATATACTTTGTTAAGACAGCAATTGTTTTGCTAGGTACCACCTTGTATTGAACATCTGTACTGGTCCATACATCAATGTACAGCAGCCATTCCAGTCTCCTCTACCCCATATTATAACTGCCAATTTTCATTCACTATTTAAGTGGTGCACTACTGCTTTTGCATTTGTTTTTACTATCCCACTCCATTAATACTTTCACCACCATGCTTGCATGCCATGCCATACCAGCCAGATGCACTACATTCCGAATGAATGCATACAAGTTCCATCCACCAACATTCACAGCGCTTGAAAAATTTCTAAAATGTTATATGCCCAGCTGGGTATGTGCAGAAAAAATTTATTTGCTCAGGTATAGAAGTAGGATGTCCAGAAAAAATTATCTTTTGCAGCAAAACATCGGGAGCTTCGTGTTTTTTTTAGGTTCAGAAGTACAATAAACATTTTTTGGTAACTCAGAGCTCCTGTTGCCAACTGTAAAAAACAATTTTCAAGCAAAACATCAAATTGCCACAATGTCTGTACTTAGATCATAAAACAGTTACAGAAATGATATACCTCTGACCGCAACAGTAATATAAATTCCTTTGTTTGCAATGAAATAAAGAAAAACAGGCAGAAACAGTATCTTCTTTTATTATGGTTGCAAATTCAGTGCTATTCTAATTTCGTTTTCCAAATCTAGTTGCCTGGCCAAGCAATTTTTTCGTCTTTTTGCCTGCCTGAGCCAATAATTTGCATATCCTAGAAATTTCGGGTATGGTATTTTTCAATCCCTGGATTGGTTTCTTTTTTTTTAATTCCATCAAATTGAGCCCCCCCCCCCTAAATTTACCCAACAAACTTCCAATGCTGCCATCACCAGTTACCATTCTCTGTGTAGTGAAATGCAAGCCAAAGTTGTGTAGTTTTATTGCCTATCCACAGTTAATTCCAGTTGGAGATGTGTGGTGTTCATAATTTTTTGTTCACACAGTGTAATGCTTTAAAGTAGCTTAATAGAATAAAGAAAAAAAAATATATATATATATATCAGCTGCTTTGTGAAGTACCTGTGGAATTTAAAAATTTCAGGTAATCATGGCCACAAACAGAATAGACATCTTGGATCCTGCTCTCTTGAGACCTGGAAGAATTGATAGAAAAATTGAATTCCCTCCTCCAAATGAAGAAGTAAGTAGTTACTTATTAAATTAGCATTGAACATAGTTTTGTATTTTTAAAACTTTTATTTTTTTTTACTCTCATTATGTGCTGTTTTTACAATAAAACATTCTTGATCTTTTTGATATAGTATGATCATTTTATTTTGAGGTGGAAAAGATAAAATATTATGATACTGTATACTTGAATAATCAACTCTAAAAACTACAGAAGACAAACATCAGAAAAGTATGTACACAAAATAGTACACCATCAATTCTGATGTAAAAGTTAAAGCTAAGTTAATGAGACAAAATGGAGGAGCAAAAGAGGCCTTTAATAAAAGTCTATAAAGCTGGTCCATTGATGATGCTTCAGTAAAAGCATCAGCAGCTTAACTTTTTAAAGACTGATCAATTGCAAAGGTATGCTATAAAGATAATTTCTTATAACAAAATTTCTAAACTGAAAACGATCTGACCAGAATATGGAAATTTCTGGGAGTAAGTAATGAAATTGAAATGAACAAAATTATCAACTCTTTTAAAAATGATGGAATTATTAAAATATCATAAAAAATTATTTTAATTTAAAAAGATGATTAGTTTTTGAATAAGTAAGAAAATTGCATTAAAAATGTGTAAATGATAATGAAATATAGACAAGTTCTTTTCCTGCAGATATGCAAATTTTACAATTTTCATCAGTTGTACCATTCTGAAATTGATGCAAAGCTGAAGAGGGGGGGGGTGCTTTGCTCCACGGAAAAATCCTTTCTTAGAATCTGGTCTGTGAGAAAAAGACATTGAATGGGGAAAGTAAAGACTGTATATGAATAGCACACCTGCTAACCCTCTGCTTTGTCATTTTTTCCACCCATCGAGCTGCCTCTATAAAACTTCTTTTCTAATGTGTGGTGAAGTTTTTATGGGTAACTTTGGAGAGTAGCTGTTATTTTTAAATCACAGTTTTATTTTTGTTGTTGTTATCCATGGGCAAATTTTTTTTGTCATTGAGAGAAAAAAATTTAGTCTTTCAAAAAAGAAACGACGCCAACCATGTGAGTTTTTGCTTGTTGTGTGAACAAAGCTGATGCTGCAGCCAAAAGATTACAAATCTGAAGTTTAATAACGGAAGAATCGGGTAGACATACACCAGTAATACTAAATACGCTGAAATCCGTTTTATTGGTGTAGTATTAGAAACACTAGTACAAACACGCTAGCTTTCACCACCACGGGTGGCTTCTTCAGGCATAAGTATTCCAATGCAAAAACAAAAACAAACAAAAAACAGAGTTTCAGTTATACGTAATAAAACATGAGTGAAATTTTCTGCATTATTGGTTTCCAGACATAAGTTAGACAGCAGAAATTTCTCCTGTAATTACAATAGTTTTTTTTTTCTTTACACAATTTCCCCTTTGACCTGTATTGTTAACTGTATTTCTTCTTTTCATGTATATTTGTGTTTCTGCTTGGAAAAAGAGGCAAAAAATTTCGAAAACGTGCTGTTGGCAGAGCAAAAGTTTCTACTGTAGTCAAGATTTATTTTTCTCTCAGTGTCTTGTATCATTGTGAAACATCACTTTTTCCATAAATGTTGGCATTTCAGCTTGTAAAAGGAGACAACATTTTACAAAAACAAGTGAGGATTTTTTTTTTTTTTTGCAACTGTAAATTCATCTTGCAATGTTTCCTTTGTTTCCTGTTAAACATTTTATTCAGTAAATGTTTGCAGTTCAGCTGTAAACAGAGACAAAAATTTCTGTAAGCGGAAGTTGCAAAGCAAAGATCTCTTTTAATAATTTTTTTTTTTTTCTTGATGTTCCTCCTGTTCTGTTTTGTTATTAAATGTCGTCCCCTATAAATGTTTGCATTTCATCTTGAAAAGGAGGCAAAAATTTCTAAAAACTGAAGTGACGAAGAATTGATGCATGGTGGGAAGAAGCAAAGTCCATTAACACTTTCACCACCCTGCAGCATGCCCAACGAGGCAGATGCATACAGGAGAAATTTCAGCATGTTATCCAACATCATGCTTTCATTCCCCCAGGTTATTAACACTTTAAAGGTCTTTCAGCATGTTTAGATAAAATTGTGTATAGGCATAAAGTCTGGTAAAATGAACATCAAAACCTTATTTGATTGTGTAGCCCTCAAAGTAAGTTTAGAAAACCATTTTATTGTGGTTGAAACTGCACCTTTTTCACTGTTTTTTTCCATTTTTTGATCACTTAAGTATTTTTGAATGTGTTAATAACTATTTCCATTTGAGAGATGGGAATTTGAACAGTTATCACTTGATTTCCATGCAAATTTTGCTGTTTCTTTTTCTTCCTCTCCTTTCCCCCTTTTTACTAGTGTTATTGTAAGTGAAATAAAACACAATGTTTTCATTAGGTTTGTTGCCTATGGTTATAGTGAACAAGTATGTGCCATGTTTTTGCTTTGTTCTTGTTGAAACCAATATCATGTTTTCTCTTTAACAAGGCACGTCTGGATATTCTGAAGATCCATTCTAGGAAAATGAATCTCACTCGTGGTATTAATCTAAGAAAAATTGCTGAAATGATGCCAGGAGCATCAGGTGCTGAAGTGAAAGGTGTATGCACAGAAGCTGGAATGTATGCTCTTAGAGAGAGGAGAGTTCATGTCACCCAGGAAGATTTCGAAATGGCAGTTGCAAAGGTAAAGAGTTACTAAAATCTGTATTGATGACCTGTTATGTTGACAAGTCATGATTTCAATTAAATTTTTCCTGCATATGATGTGATTGCTTTTGGTGTTAAAAATTATCTGTAAAATTTTATACAAATATTAGGTTACTTGCAGATGAAATGTTAGAATATTGATGGAAATTTCAAACACCTAAATATGATGCAAAATAAGCTTTATTAATCAAAATAATCACTGCCCGCATTAACACACTTTTGCCAAGACACGAGCTTCTATGCACAATTTCTCCTCTAGAGGGCATAAATGCAGATCCTATTGAATTCAAAATACATTTTATTTCATATCTTTACTTCTAATTATCCAATTGAATTTTATTTATTTTTCCCTTACGATGCCATTTATGTCGAAGACTATTTGAAGTAGTCCCTTTTTCGAGTAATGCGTAGATTTTCTGCTAGGGGGTGTAAAGGTAAATTGCCCCCCCCCCCATGATATCTCTGCAACAAGTCAGATTTGAAAAATTCTTCCTGCATCGGAAATGGTTTGCATATAATTTAGAATTTTTTGGTAAAGAATGGTTTTGGCCACTGTCACATATTGTTGTCATATTCTCCGGTATTCTTATATAGCTAATTTGTAGATGAATAAACGAGATTGGCTTTGCATCCCGGTGGTTGTTGTGATCTGTAATGACTGTTTGTCTTACTGAGTGATAACTAAGATGTTATTACATGGAGTTAGAATTGTGGGATCGTAAATTTTGTGGTGTTATGACTAATTTGAGGAAACTGTGTTGAGTTTATAGTTAAATTAACATGGATTCTGTTAACGCTCATCTTCCTCGAGAGTTGGAAGTGACTGCTGACAACATAGCCACAAAATGGAAACTGTGGAAACAATCATTCGAATTTTATGCAATAGCTACACAACTTTTTGAGAAACCACTGTAGGTGCAGGCCGCTACTTTCATGTCAGCAATAGGAACTTCGGCAACTATGATTTCTAATACTTTTAACTTGTCTGAGGTGGAGCAGAGGGATGTAGTTGCGATTAAAAAAAGATTTGATGATTGCTTTGCCCCAAAACCAAATGAGACGTATGTACGCTACTTGTTTTTTACTTGTGTGCAGGGTGAGCAAGAAAATTTCGATTCTTACTTAACTAAACTTTGAACGAAGATTATTGATTGTGCTTTTGGTAATTTACAAGATGGTTTGTTGCATGACCAGATTGTGCGTGGTGTTCTTTCAGATAAAGTTCGTGAATTATTATTAGCTGAAGGAGAGCTGGCATTGAGTAAAGCGATTGATTTATGCAGAGCTAGTGAACGGGCTTCAAATCAACTTCAGGAAATGAGGGCAGTGATGAATAAAGATAAAGAAGTCATTTCGTTAAGAATAAACAAAAAAAGGGTTCCTACAGAATTCAATGGCTCAGAAATACGCAGAGGATCAAAGTCCACAGAGGACATCAAAGCGAAGAGAGTGTGTTGGCGATGTGGTTTCGTGCACCAATTTCGGAAGTGTCCGCTTTCAGCGTGACATGTAATTACTGTTCCAAAAAGGGACACTATGTGCGCCAATGCAAAGCTAATATGAAAACCCTTAAGGCACGAAATAAGGAAGTTCATGAGATAAGCGAATCTGATAGTGATTTGAAGGACATTACTACATATTCCTGTAATACTTTGCATATCAGTGAAGTGGTTAATTTCTCAAATAATTACAAAGGTAAATGGTATACAAAGGTGCTATTTGATAAAGGAATTTGTGCTAATTTTAAGATTGGCACTGGTGCAGAATTTTTTATTACACATAATTTTCTAGTGGTTGAGGGTAGTTTCAACTGCATTTTAGGATGATATGCTTCTGAAAACTTAGGTTTAATAGTAAGAAATAAGGATTTCATTCAAGTTCATGAAGTTGTAAGTCCTATTCCAGAAAAGATTTTTCAAGGTATTGGTTGTATAAAGAATTTTAAATATGATATAGAGCTGCAAGAAGGTGCTTTGTTAACTATACACCGGGGTTCCCACGCCACCTCAAAAACCGGGAATTCTCAGGGAATTTGAAAATTGTTCCAAAAATCAGGGAAAACTCAGGGAAAATAGTGTTTTTCGTAAAAATCAGGGAGTTTTTTATCAGGGAACTGAAAAGTCAGGGAATTTTTTATTTTGCCAAAAAATATTTTCTTTCACACTTTTGTAGAATATATTTCTGTATTTTTCAATTTACTTCCGATATTGGGGGTTAATTATTTAACGTGCATTAATGCATTTGCATTTTTGAACTTCACTTTTAGTTGGTAAAGTTCGATGAACACTTACCGCACGTGGGGCTTGGCTTTCAATCCATATTTCCGTTACGTGGATGCGGCACGGGATTTTTCATTTGGCCACGGGTCTGCTTCTTCTTTTTTTTTTTTTTTCTCCGTTGGAATTTATTTTGTCTCATCACCAAATGAGTTTTTCCTTTGCTGCATCTTCATTTACTTCAATATTTATTCATACCCGAGTACTTTCGGTACTACTACTATACCGTCTTCGAGGGACATTTTGCTCCAACTAGCACGGACCGTGTCAGCTGGGCATTTCGGTGGTTCTCGCGGGCTGCTTCTGTCATCTGCTATCGCTTCTTCTTGGGCGTTGTGGCGCCATCTCTTGTTGGTCAGTGATCTCCTTTTTCGAACTTTTTCATTTTTTTGCTCAATTTTAATTAAATTTCTCCAGCTGTTTCTCAAATTATTAGGGTCATTGTGGTTGCAAACTTTTGTCCTATTTTTTTCAATCATTAAAAATCATTAAAAGCTGTAAATCCGAAAAACACCTCAGAATAGCAGAGTCGGTAATGATTGAAAAAAATAGGACAAAAGTTTGCAACCACAATGACCTAATAATTTGAGAAACAGCTGGAGAAATTTAATTAAAATTGAGCAAAAAAATGAAAAAGTTCGAAAAAGGAGATCACTGACCAACAAGAGATGGCGCCACCAACGCCAAGAAGAAGCGATAGCAGATGACAGAAACAGCCAGCGAGAACCACGAAGATGCCCAGCTGACACGGTCCGTGCTAGTTGGAGCAAAATGTCCCCTCGAAGACGGTATAGTAGTAGTAATTGCCGAAAGTACTCGGGTATGAATAAATATTGAAGTAAATGAGGATGCAGCAAAGGAAAAACTCATTTGGTGATGAGACAAATAAATTCCAACGGAGAAAAAAAAAAAGAAGCAGACCCGTGGCCAAATGAAAAAATCCGTGCCGCATCCACGTAACGGAAATATGGATTGAAAGCCAAGCCCCACGTGCGGTAAGTGTTCATCGAACTTTACCAACTAAAGTGAAGTTCAAAAATGCAAATATTTCTGTATTGCTAAGTTTTAAAATAATTCAGAGTTGTTTTATCCTTCGAGGCAACCCACCCACCGATTAAAGTGCAGCTGTGCTGGGGAGTGCATCTCTATGCAGTTTCCCCCATCTCCAGATGCTCTAAACTACAACCGAACAAACGGACACGTCAAAGCATGAGAGAAAGCCATTAATCACACACCCATTTCGCAGGCTCTTATCTGCTGCGTTCGCGCAAAGGCAGTCATTTGTTCCTGAGTAGGTGCCCTGGTTCTCTGTAAAAAAAAAAAAATTATGAAAAAGCTATTTCCTCAATTTTTTAAATAATCGACTGAAATTTTTACAGGGGGCAAGATATATGAAAATAACGTTCCATTTTAAATTTCGCCAAAATTCATCGGAAACTTTGGAAGTTGAGGTTTTTTTTTTTTTTTTTTTTTGCATGTTATCTTTGTCGCTCTGTTCTTTTTTATTTAAAATTCCGGATTATGAGAGAGTGAATAAAATTCAAACTTAGTATTAAATAAATACACTATTTTTGTAAAAGTAATGACAAAAAATCAAGTTAACCAATTAAAAAATATTATTTAATACAAAATAATAGAACATGAGATTTTTAAGAAAAATATACAAATACAAAAAAAGATTACCTTTTATCATTTCGTTTAAACATTTCAACTAACGATTCTTGTTTCATTAATTTTGGTTTATGAGAAAGTAGTTTTTCTTTTATTCTGTAGATGGACATTATTTCCTGTTCGGTTATGAAGTTTCTTTGTTCAAGACCTTTAATTGCATCGAGTATTTGTACAAGATTATCAATTGATATTTTTCTTCTCCAGATTTATCGTCGTCACTTTCATCATCTTCGTCGCTCTGTTCTTTTTTATTTAATATCAGATCGCGAATTTCACCATCACTCAATTTATTCACGATCGGTGCATCATCGTCACAGTGCAAAACTTCCGTTATATCGGTTTCATCCAGATCCAATAAAGTGCCAGAAGTAGTTCCTTTGCAATAAGCTAAAAGCTCAAAAATTTCTGCTTTTTCTTTTGAAATTTGAAAGCCTTCGAAATAATCATCATCGTCGTCATCCATAAATATAGTTGTCGGTAGCAAATTGTGCCATGCATTCTTTAAGGTGCCTTTCGTTACGCTATTACACGCATTTGCAGCACACCACAATGCATCTCTAATAATGAAGTATTTCACAAAATCACAAATACTTCTGTCACTATTGATAAAACGAAGCATCCTCTGTAAAAAATCGTTCTTGTAATGACATTTCAGTGCCCGCAATACGCCATGGGTTGTATTAATGATGTGCAATTTGGCAGAAGAAAAAAAAAACCTGAACGTTTTGTCTACTTAAAAGTTCAGCTGGCGGATGAGCAGAACAGTTATCCAAAATTAATAAAATTTTGGCGTCATCAGATAGCCCGATAGCTGTACAGTGTGCACGAGCTTCGGGTACAAAATGGTTTTCGAACCACTCTGTTGTTAGTTCTCTCGTTATCCAAGCGCACTTAAGTCCTCTAAACGCATGAGGACGAGCAGACTTGCCGATAACCAATAGTTTATCATTGTGGGTACTAGCGGCATTTGCGCAGGCTAATACTGTAAGTCATTCTTTCGCATCTTTAATTCCACTAGGATTCATTTCCTGCGCTGTTGCTACAGTTTTTCTTGGAACATGACTCCAGAGTAGCAATGTCTCCTCAGCGTTATATATCTGCTCTATTGATAAATTTTCCTCTCCTACCATTTGGCTGAACTCGTCAACAAAAAATGCTCAGCAGTTTCTTCGTCAGCAGCTCCTTTTTCACCGCATAAACGGAGTTGTCGAATACCGTGACGTTTTTTTTTAATTTTTCCAGTCCGACCGGATGAATACTCACACGGCGTATTTAGGTTCATGTCCGAATGAAATATCTTCACCTGCGCTGTTAACATTGGTCCTGTTAACGGCCCGTTCTCGCTTCTTCGTTGGTGAACCCATTCGATCATCACTTTGTCCAAATCTTCATTTTTTACCTGGCGTAAAGTTTTTCTCTTGTCCGTCGCCAATGACGTATCACTATCGGCAAAAAAATTCAGAATGTCACCCTTTTGTTTTTGGAGATCATAAATCGTGGATTTACTGACACCGAATTCTTCGCAAAGATTGCGGACCGAAATTCCTCTTTCCAATTTCCGAAGTAAGTCAACTTTCTTCGCAATTGTTAGAAAGGTATGTTTTCTTTTTGCAAGTACTGAAGTATCTGATGGTCGTTTTTTAGACATACTCTTATTCGAAACCTCAAAACCCATGAAATGTACTCAATCTCGATACTTAGCTGTAACTTGTTGAGGATGAGATTACCTCGTGCAGTTAATCAAAGAAATAGCAAGATTAATGCCTCTCCTGTGTTGCCAGTTGCTGTGAAAAGGTTTTTTTGGGTTTTTTTTTTCTTTTATGTGAACAAGTGAGCTTAGAGAGTGGGGGGGGGGGGCTGTGCAGGCTTTCAGTGAACATTCTTCAAAAATAATAAAAAGAAAATGCTTAACTTCCTAACATTTTTTCCCTATTACGACTTCCGCAACGTAGGCAGTAGAGCACTAGAGCTGTCAGCCACCATCCAAGAAGTAATTCATTGTGAAAGGGAAGAAACTTTCTTCCCCCACGTAGCCTTCCGAACTTCATTTTCCGTTGATGACACATCACCCATGGCGCGTTCTTTGTGATCAAAGCCCGATGCCCTCGCCTTTTTTATGCAACTACATATAAACTTTTTTTTTAATCTTTTCTGCTGTTGAAGCAGAATGAATAAGGTGATGACCGACTTCCTTACAACTCAAATTTTGTACCATTTTCTGCAATTTCCATACATTTGGAGTAAAAATTTTCAACAACGTGCGAGTTCCGTACGAGTCAAATTTTTGAATCCATACAGCACAATACAAGTTAATTTAAAAGTTTTTTTATGAAACCATTGTGAAAATTGTTGCTTATCTTAATGCAAATCATACAAAGGATCAAGTGGGACATCGTGGGGCTAAGTGAGGTAAGGAGAAAAGGGGAAGATCTCATCGAACTGAAAAGTGGACATCTCTTCTACTATCATGGGACAGATACTGGCAGAACTAGTGGTGTTGGATTTATAATAAACAAGAAACTGAAGGATAAAGTTGTAGAAGTTGAAAGTTCCTCTGACAGAGCTGCACGACTTGTTATCCAACTCTCGAAAAGATACCAGGCTCAGATTATTCAAACTTATGCACCCACCACAAGTCATCCTGAAGAAGAAATTGAAGAATTTTATGAGGAAATTTGCCATCTAAATAATAAAGGTAAGCAGCACTTGAAAATAATTATGGGAGATTTCAATGCAAAAAATAGGGCAACGGCAACAGAATGAAACTTCAGTAGGTAAATTCGGTCACGGCAACAGAAACCAGCGTGGAAATACTCTCGTTGAGTTTGCAGAGGCAGAAGGGTTTTTCATCTTGAACTCCTTCTTCAAGAAAAAGCCACACAGGAAATGGACATGGAGACATCCAAATAGGACGACAAGTGAAATTGATTTTATTATGTGTAACAAAAAATTCGTCATAGAAGACTGCAGTGTGCTAAACAAGTTCAACACAGGTAGTGACCATAGATTGGTGAGATGTAAGATGCACCTCAACACTAAACTTGAACGTGGCAAGCTCATAAGACAAACAAAATCTATTGACATAACCAACCTTAAAAAACACCATAATACCTTCAAGTTGGAACTGAAGAACAGGTTAGCTGCTTTAGAGAGGCCTAACATCAGAAGAAGTGGACATCTCTGAAGTTAACAGAAAAGTAACCAAAGCTCTTATGGAAACAGCAACAAAATTAGCTGGGTCTAAAAACAAGTTGCATGTAAATAAATTATCAGGAAAAACGAAAATGTTGATGCAAAAAAGAAGAGATGAGGACAACTAAAGAAGATGTGACTTCCAAAGTGGAATATATAGAGCTATGCAAGACAGTAAGAAAAAGTATCACTGAAGACGTAAGAAAATTCAACTGTGAACTAGTGAGGAAAGCAATTGAAAACAACCAAAGCCTAAAGATAGCAAAGGGACATCTCAGTAAGGGAAGAAAACAGATTATGGCACTGAGAAAAGAAGATGGTTCTGTAACAAGAAATAGAGGCGAAATTTTGACAAGAGTGAAAGATTTCTACTCCAAATTATATGAAAGGGATGATACATGCACTCCAGACATCAGATACCAGTACCAGAGTTCCTCCAGTCCTTCCAGCAGAAGTTGCACATGCAATCAAGAACATGAAGCGGGGAAAAGCTCCAGGAGAAGATGGAATTACTGTAGACATCATACAAGAAGCAAGTGGAGAAATCGAAACAGTACTCGCCCAAATTTTCACTCGATGCCTTAATGAAGGAAAGATTCCTGAGGATTGGAACACCGCTACAATGATCCTGCTACATAAGAAAGGTGACATTGAGGATCTTGGAAACTACAGACCTATCAGCCTCCTATCAGTAGTTTATAAAATCTTCACTAAAGTTCTTTCACACCGCTTGAAGGTAACACTGGACATGGCTCAACCGAGAGAACAGGCTAGATTCAGGAGTGGCTACAGCACAATAGATCATATCCACGTGCTGAGAGAACTAATTGAAAGAGCGAGGGAATATGAACTTCCATTGTGCATGGCTTTTATTGATTATGAAAAAGCCTTTGATTCGGTGAAACCATCAGCAGTTACAATGGCTCTGAAAACCTGCGGTATTGAAGATGCATACATTAATATTATTAATAACATCTATGAAAATGCAAGTGCAAAGATTAGGCTGTTTGAAAATACAACACACGTAAAAATTGGAAAGGGAGTGAGACAAGGTGACACCATATCTCCGAAGCTCTTTAATGCCACATTGGAGGGTGTTTTTCAGTCGCTGAGCTGGGAAAACAAGGGGATAAAGATTAATGGAGATTATCTAACCCACCTTCGTTTTGCTGATGACGTAGTCATTTTTGCAACTACCCCATCAGAGCTGCAGAGTATGATCCAGGAACTTGCTGACAAGAGTAAAGAAGTGGGATTAAAAATGAACTTTCAGAAGACAAAAGTGATGTTCAATGCTTTTACAAGAAATGAAGATTTATCGATTGATGGAGAAAAGCTGGAGATAACGGACACGTACGTTTATCTTGGACAGCAGATATCAAGTGAGGGTCACATTGATGAAGAAATTAATCGGCGTACAAAACTTGCCTGGAGAGCTTTTGGAAGAAACAGCATAATTTTCAAGAGCAATATGCCATTATGTCTTAAAAGAAAAGTGTTTGATCAATGCATCCTTCTAGTGCTTACGTATGGTGCAGAGACGTGGACCTTAACTAAAAGAGACATACAAAGGCTGCAGACAACTCAAAGAAGCATGGAGAGGTGCATACTTGGTGTAACCAGGAGAGATAAGAAGAGGAACTCGTGGATCCGAAAAATGACAAGAGTGGAAGACATCATGATCAGAGTTAAATCCCTGAAATGGCAATGGGCTGGACATACTGCCAGAAGGACAGATCATCGATGGACAGCCGAAATTTTAGATTGGATTCCAAGGGACAGGGAAAAGACCCAGAAGAAGACCACATGGGAGATGGGTGGATGAAATTCGAAAGTATGCAGGGGTGACATGGAGGAGACTGGCACAAGACAGACCGTTGTGGAGGAAACTTGGGGAGACCTTCGTCCAGCAGTGGATTGATAATGGTTGACAATGATGATGATGATGACATAACTTAATACAAAAAGCATTTTAAGTTATACTGTACAGTATGTACGGAAATCTCACGAAATGAACACAATTTGAGGTGTACAGAAGTTGTATGTACGAAAGTACTGTAGCATATAACCAACGAAAAAGGAAAGTGATGATTCGTGTCTTGAAAATCCAACATCTGTACATACATATGAACAACCTGCAGAATTATGAGAAAATGCATGTCACACAACAAATAAAACTAGAAAACGTTCTCTCTCTCTGAGCATGTGTAACTATCCCTCGCCCTGCCAGTTTTTCTCCAATCGCGGCCAAGGGTCGGATCAGATTTTTTGAGTTGGCCAGGGGCACATTTTAGTTCACGGTGAAGTTGTTTGTCGCTGGTCAGAACTCAGTACGTATGTATGTACGTACATACAAGTTCAGTAATTTTATGGGGTTTGTGGAGCACTGAAACTGTGACACCCAGTGGCGTAACTAGAACGTGTGCCTCCGCAAGCTTTACTTCTTTGCCCCCTAGCACAGTAATTTTCCCTGGATTTCGAACCTGCAGTACGCCCCGCCGAAGTGGTACGTAGTAACGCCACTGGAAACACTTATTTGCTCCTTATCAGCACCAGACCTGCTTTTTTGCGGCGTCGGATTGCGACAGTTCTTGACTCCTGAAAACTCGCAGGAAATTTTCAGTGCCAAAAGTGTTTTCGCAGGAAGAAAATACAGTGTATTTTTATGACGATTATGGGCAAAACACGTAACAATATTAACAAATAAAGGTAACTTGATCACGCTAGTTACGTTAACTGAAACTTTTATAAAAAGTTCGTAAGTTGGAAGCTTTCGACCTTATCTCTCATGGTTTCCCTGCTGTTATAGTCAACTCCCTCATAAAGAAATATGAAAACCATTCGAAAATCGAATGCCTCCTTCCTCACAAGAAAGAAGACCTGAAATTCTGTGGTTCTGTTCCTTACCATCCTTCCTATGCTTATAAGTTACAGATTCTTTTTAGAAGTTTTGGTTACCATCTTGCCATTAAATCTACCCCAAACATCTTGAAACTTCTACAAAGGGATAGGGACAAAGTTGAAAGCCTGAACCTCCCAGGAGTTTACTGCATTCCTATCTCTTCTTCTACTGGGGATAACTTATACATTGGAAGCACATACAGGAGCATTAGCCATAGAATTTTAGAACATAGAAAAGATGTTTCGAAAGCCAATCCCAATACTGCCTTGTCTATTTTGACAATGGAAGACACATCTGCAGTTCCCCACTGGAACGAAGCAAAACGAATTGCTTCTTTTGACAATCGTTTTGCCCTCCGTTACCGTGAAAGCATAGAAATTATGTTCAACTCAATGACTTGCAACTCCGAATCTCCTCTCTACATTCCGTTGATCTGGAGATCAATTCTAAGTTTTGGCAACAAAAATAAGAAAAATTCAAATGTAGAATCTGGCAACAATCTTAGTCCTCCATTGGCGTGATGAAGACCTAAGATAAGGTCGAAAGCTTCCAACTTACGAACTTTTTATAAAAGTTTCAGTTAACGTAACTAGCGTGATCAAGTTACCTTTATTTGAGTGTATTTTTATATGTACAACCCTGCACTAGAGGAAGACACTTGCTACGCTTTTCCAGCAACCAATTGTCAAGCAGCAGTAGTCATGCATGTGCAACTTATTTCCATACAACACACTTTCTTCGTTACAATGGTTGTGGTTACGTAGTGTTACTGACTTAAGGATCGCGACATCGTATTCTATAAATTTCTGTAAAACTTTTAGCGCATCTTTTTAGTAAATAATCAGTATATTTGTTTTTGAAATATCATTATATGCATAATCTTACCCTGTTGTTTTAAATTTGCGACCTCGGCAGTCCGGCGGAGTAAAAAAAAAAAAAAAAAAAACTTGGAAAAAGTCCGAATTTTGGAAGTTTCCGAAATTTGGAGGTCCGGATTTTTGAGGTTGTACTGTATATTGATTACGTGGTATATGAAAGCATTCTAAGAGTAATGACACCTTTATGTTCTAACTACAGATTTTATACCTATTTATTTTTGAGTTTTATGTTGTTTTTTATTCTATAAGTTGCTTTAATAATTGAACTGAAAGCCAAAGTAGAAATAAATTTTTCTCAAAATTAGTTTGGTATAATGTACATAAAAGTTTGGTAGAAATTAAACCCCTGGTTACATTTTCAGTGACAGTTTTGTTATTTCAGTATTTATCTGAGATTCTAAGTTTATTAGCTGCAGCAGACATTTTCTGCATTCTGTTTGCTCAAGCCTGTAGGGAGTTATTTTTTTGTAGGTTACAGGCTGAACAGATCTATGGTTTTATATTTTAAGTAGGAGCTTATGGATCGTATGTCCTGGAATTTTGTGATTGAAAAAGTGCATGAACCATGACTACCACATAATCTGATCAACTGGAATGATTGATAATGAAAACCAGTGTCATACAGTACAGTATAACTAACAAAACAGAACCAGCTTTTAAAGATATCAAAATTTTCAATCAGCATATAAGACATCAGCAGGTATGGTATAAGGTACTCGAAGTAGTGGAAATAGAATGAAAAAAGCACAAGAAGAGATAAAAGATTTCCAGTTTCCACTTATCTAAACATAGATGCTGATGGTGATGAAAATGATGGTCAACCAATTAGATTATAAACAACCAATTAGATTACATTGGAACCTTCAGGCATAGCCACTAAAAGAAAGTAAAATATGTAAGGGTTGTCAGCTGTACACCCTTTTTCAGGCTCTGCAGCTTGTGCCCAAAACGCATTTGCATTGATAAGAATAAAGAGGAATGGCGTCTTTCCCAATGGTTGTGTACCTTAATCCCCCCTCCCCCTGTCATATATTGTTGTCATATTCTTCTGTATTCTTATATAGCTAATTTGTAGATTTATAAACCAGATTGGCAACACCAATGAGTCTGGTGGTTGTTGTGATCTTTAATGGCAGTTTATTCTTAGTAAGTGATAACTGAGTTGTTATGACATGATGTCAGATTGTGGGATCGTAAATTTCGCGGTGTTATGACTAATTCGAAAGAACTGTGTTAAATTTAGAGTCAATTAACATGGATTCTACTAACTCTCGTCTTCCTCGAGAGCTGGAAGTGACTGCTGACAACATGGCTACAAAATGGTAGCTGTGGAAACAATCGTTCGAATTTTATGCAATAGCTACACAGCTTTTTGAGAAACCGCCGCAGGTACAGGCCACTGCTTTTATGGCAGCGATAGGAACTTCGACAACTGTGATTTTTAATACTTTTGATTTAACTGAGGCGGAGCACAGTGATTTAGCGGTAATTAAAAGAAGATTTGATGATTGCTTTGCCCCAAAACCAAATGAGACTTGTATACGCTCTTTGTTTTTTACTTGTGTTCAGGGTGAGCAAGAAAATTTTGATTCTTACTTAACTAAACTTTAAACGAAGATTAGTGATTGTGCTTTTGGTAATTTACAAGATAGCTTGTTACATGACCAGATTGTGCATGGTATTAATTCAGATAAAGTATGTGAATTATTATTAGCTGAAAGAGAGCTGCCATTGAGCAAAGCGATTGATGTATGCAGAGCTAGTAAACGGGCTTCAAATCAACTTCAGGAAATGAGGGCAGTGATGAACAAAGAAAAAGAAGTCTTTTCATTAATAATAAACAAACAAAGAGTCCCTAAATAATTCAATGGCTCAGAAATGCATGGAAGATCAAAGTCCACAGTGGACATCAAAGCGAAAGGAGTGTGTTGGCGATGTGGTTTGGTGCACCAATTTCGTAAGTGTCCTGCTTTCAGTGTGACGTGTAATTCCTGTTCCAAGAAGGGACACCCTTAAGTCACAAAATAAGGAAGTTCATGAGATAAGCGAATCTGATAGTGATTTGGAGGACATTATACATATACCTGTGATACTTTACGTGTCAGGGAATTGGTTAATTTCTCAAATAATTACAAAGGTAAATGGTATACAAAGGTGCTATTTGATAAAGGAATTTGTGCTAATTTTAAGATTGACACTGGTGCAGAAGGGAATGTCATAACTGCAGAATGGGCAAGACAACTATCTGTGAAAATTTCAAATTCACAAGTTAAACAACTGAGATCTTTTAAAAATACATATACACCTGTTCTAGAAGAGATAAGCACTAAGTGTATTATACAAAACAAACCTGTTACACTTAATTTTCTAGTAGTTGAGGGTAGTTTCAACTGCATTTTAGGATGCTATGCTTGTGAGAACTTAGGTTTAATAGTAAGAAATAAAGATTTCATTCTAGTCCATGAAGTTGTAAGTCCTATTCCAGAAAAGATTTTTCAAGGTATTGGTTGTATAAAGAATTTTAAATATGATATAGAGCTGCAAAAAGGTGCTTCGTTAACTATACATCCACCACGACGAATACCTTATGCAATTCTTGAGTATATATTTACTAATTCTTGAGTAGGTAAAGAAGGAGATTGACATGATGGTGAAGGTGAAAATTCTCGTACCTGTCGCAAATCCTACTCTTGCAGTAAGCCCATAAGCCCATTAGTAATAGTTAAGAAACAAGACGACATTTGTTGTGTTTAGACCCTACTGATCTAAATAAGGCTATTAAAAGATTGTCACTTTCCACTCAAAACTGTGGAAGATATAGCTACTAGAATAAAGACAACAAAATATTTTACCCTACTTGATGCAAAAAAGGGGTTTTGGCAATTACGTGTAACAAAACGTACTTCGGATTACTTGACAGTTAATACACCCTGGGGTCGATCCTCATTCTTGAGAGTGCCTTTTGGACTTGCTTCAGCACCCGAAGTTTTCCAACAGGATATGGAGTCAATATTGCAGGGCATTGGCAATACTGAATGCTCAATGGATGATATTCTGATCTGGGCAAACACGCTCAAGGAGTTACATAGTTTAACATCGAAGGTCATTGATCGACTTTTAGATAGTGGAGTTCGGTTGAATAAGTGTGAATTTGAGAAAACAAGAGTTAAGTTCTTAGGTCGCATTTTTACGCCAAATGAAATAGAAATTGACCCATCCAAGGTTGAGGCCGTTGGAAAATTAAGAGTATGTACTTGTGTCACTGAGTTGCAGAGATTTATGGGTATGACTAATTATGTTTCTAAATTCATACCTAATTATTCAAGTATTTCAGAACCCATGCACAGACTTCTACAGAAAGGTGTCATATGGGAATCTCTTCAAAATCTCTTCTGAATCTCTTCAAAATACACCACAGTTGGCTTATTATGATGTAAACAAACCAGTGGTTGTTTCTGTGGATGCCAGTTCTCATGCAGTTGGTGCTGTACTTCTCCAAGATGGTAGACCGGTAGCATATTCTACCAAAGCATTAACATCTGCACAACAGCGTTATCCTCAAATTGAGAAGGGAGCCTTTGCTATTCATCATGGGTGTAAAAAATTTCATGACTATATTTATGGCAAGTCTGTTACCATTGAAACGGATCACAAACCTTTAGAAGTCATCACAAAGAAACCCTTACATACTGCTCCACCTAGATTACAGCGATTAATTTTTCATGTGCTTCAGTATTTGCAGAGAATAATATTTAAACATGGTACTGATATTCCAATCCCTGACGCTCTAAGTCGTGACTGTATAGTATAGAGTCTTTAGAGACAGCTGATGAAGATCAAAAACTATTTGAAATATTACTTGATATACCGCTTCCCTCATTAACATTTCAAGAGCTGATTGCGGCAGCTAATGCAGATGAAGAACTACAACAACTCAAGAGAGTTATCCTTGAAGGTTGGCCACCAACAATAAAGGAAGTCCCCGATTCTTTACACAAGTATTGGAATTATCGCAAAGAATTATCTGTATACGAAAATCTGTTGTTCAAGGCTGAATGACTGCTTATTCCTGGAGTACTTCAATCTAAATATCTCAAACTTATCCATCAGGGTCATCTGGGTACTAACCTTTCCTTACATCGTGCAAGAGAAATAATATTTTGGCATGGAATGTCTAAAGAGATTGAACTATTTGTTCAAAAATGTCCAACGTGTCAACTAACTGCTCGTGCTCCTAGTACAGAACCATTGCTGATGAAACCTATTCCCTGTTTTCCATGGCAACAAATAGCATCAGATTTATTTGACTTTAAGGGTGGCCATTACTGCCTTGTAGTTGATAGTTACCCAGGTTTTTTTTATTTTAAAAAACTAAGTCAACCAACTTCTCAAGCTGTTGTTAAGTATTTAAGAGTTACTTTTGCCACTCATGGTATTCCTGATATCCTAGAAACTGACAATGGTCCACAGTATAACTCTGAAGCATTTCGTAATTTCACAAGAGACTGGAAGATACAACACCTCACATCCAGTCCTCATTATCCCAAGTCAAATAGTTTGGCGGAACGGTATGTGCTAATTGCTAAGTTTATGTTAAAGCTTACTGATCTAGAACAATCTGACTTGCATCTAGCACTATTGAATTGGAGGAATACTCCTCGCGGTGACTTACCTTCTCCAGCTCAACGTTTATTTGGACATCCTACATGAACAATGATCCCGTTACATCCTCTTGCACATTTGCCTCGTGCGTCAACTTCTGCTCGCATCCAGTTCTCCAGAGAGAACCAGCGTATAAATGCCACCACTGGTACTCATAACCAAGCACCATCCTTGGTACAGGGTCAATCTATAAAACTTAAAATGGTACATCGCAACTGGATTCCTGCTACTGTATCTGCGAAGCTTGATACCCCTCGCTCCTGTTTAATTACCACTCAAGATGGCACCACTCTTCGTTGCAATGCAGAGTGTATTCATCCAACAAAAGCTATATTCATGCCGAAAAAAACAGTAGTTGTGTGCTCAAAACGATGATACACCTATTAGAGCTGAGTTCTGGCTCAATTTTCGGAGCCCGAGCCCATCCGAGCCCAAGGTACATCGGCCCGAGTCCACCCGAGCCCAAATTTTATATTGTAAGATAGAGCCCGGGCCCGAACGAGCCCGAAAACTGGCTAGCCATTAAAAAAAAACATCTCCTTTTTCACACTTCCATTTTCTCCTCCTCCTGCAATTAACCAATGTATTTGTCAAATAGGGAGTGGGGAAGGGGCCTCTATCTATTTTTATAGTGTAACTGTACGATTTTCTTTGACCGTTCATTTCCATCTGAGTGCTTCGGGCGCACGGCCATCCAAAATGATTATGCAGTGCTGCAATTGTGTGTTGCTCAAATAATGCTAATATTATCATGCCATAATGCGCTGAAATATGTACGTTGCTAAATAGAATTAGCTGGGAGCTATCGCGTGGAGATAAGGGGTAAATTATCGTCGACAAGCTATCAACAATCCAATATCTATAGTTCTTAAAAAGCTTTTTCTGTGCAGGAACACACTAATGCGCGGCCTATGTCATTTTCTATTCAAGCCCGGAATAAATAGCCATCTCGAATGCATGCTCCCCAATCAGAATCAGTTGCCGAAGAATTCCCATTACCAACTAAGAAGTGTCTCATTTGCTAAATCATGTAAAATCACATTTATACATAAAAAAAAATTATCTCTCTCTCTCTTCTCTCTAAGAGCCCGAGCCCGCCCGAACCGCAGTAAATATTCTACAGCTTGAGCCCGATTCGGGCTCAGCCTGTCTCAGCTCTAGCACCTATGCTTACTATACCCAATTCTAATCGGTTGCTCCTTCCTCAGAACTCTCCAACTAAAGATAAACTTCATGTTACTATACCTGAATCGCAATTACCATCTAGTTTTTCTCAGTGCATTGGCACACCTACTAAGTTGTCTAATTCTGTAACCACTCATTCTGGACGAAAAATTCATCCACCTAATAAACTGAATCTCAAAAAAAAAAAAAAGTAATAAAGAAAGAAGATGTCATATATTGTTTGTGTTCATATTCTCCTGTATTCTTAATAGCTAATTTGTAGATTAATAAACCAGATTGGGCCGCCCCGGTGGCGCAGTGGTCTAAGGCGCTGGCCTCTGATCATTTGTCCGTAAGGGGTCCGGGGTCGAATCCCGGTGAGGCATGGATGTTGTGTTTGTCTTACGGCACTGGCTCTCTCCCTTCTCTGGAACCAGTGGCCCTAAATTAGGGACGGGCGACTGCTTATAGCCCATTGAGTTGCTCACGGTGGTCGTTAAACCTCCAATAAAAAAATAAAAATAAAAAAACAGAATGGCAACACCCATCAGTCCGGTGGTTGTTGGGATCTGTAATAACAGTTTATTCTTAGTAAGTGATAACTGAGTTATCACACACACACACACCCTCCTTTTTACATTTCTTTAAGCTTTTATACCTACTATCGCACATTTTACAAAACCTTCCATTTCTCCACCATATTCAAACTGACAGTGTTGGAGGCTTTTATCAATTCATAAATGACAACAGGAAGACAAAGTAAAATTTCTCATTACTAAAAGAGTATTTTTAGCTCGTTTTATATAGATAAAATGTTTTACTGTTAGCTTTTGTGTTTGATTTTTAAACTCCACAAGAATGCACTGAGAACATGGAGAACAAAGTAGTGTGATAAGAGTACTGATTAGTGCAATTGTGCTGAACAATCTGATTGCACTGTTGAAAGTGAATTTGATGTTTGGTGTGTTTTCCCAGGAAAATACATTTTCTTTGAAGATTAGAAGAATGGTGTAATGCAGGAGTAGAAAACTTGTCTTTAAAGGATTAAGTGAGACAAGTTGAGATTTTTGGTTAAATATTAAGAATTAATTACAGCAAATGCACATGTTTTGAGTCCCTGTAGGCAACTAGGGCAGATCAGCCAAATTTGCACATGAATAGTTTCCCATACTTGACAAAATTGTAGATAGTTTCCCATACTTCACATACTTGACAAAATTGTCACGTTAACTTATGTTTTGTGTATAAAATTATTTTGAAATCCATTGAATGTGAGAAATCGTGATGTGTGAATGCTTTTTTTTTTTTTTTTCAGGTGATGCAAAAGGATGCAGAGAAAAACATGTCGATTAAGAAATTGTGGAAATGAAGATTTTTTTCCCTGTGGTTTTCTGACAGGATAAGTGGAATGTAAATTAACCAAAATTGAAATCGTGAACTTAAATCTGTAAAAATAGCTGACATTTATATGAATTTGTGGTACTTGTTGATCCCAGATGTGATTCGTCAGACTGTATGTTTTCCTTCCTGAGCCACTGTTGTATGGTTGAAATTTGTTTCCAAAATGCTTTGCTTCTTTACCATGAAAAAATTATTAAAGTAGAATATTACATTGGCTTCATTTCAATGACTTTGAAATCATAGCCAAAAATATGTGGTTACTATTTGAACTTGTCTTTAAGTTGGCAATTTAATTGGAAGACCTTATGGCAATAGTAGGCTAACCTACATTTTGTACGAACACTGTTGCTGTCATATCAAGCATTCAACTTATAAGTTGACAATAATGTTTACTGTTTCACATGCTGTGGAAGATATTGAAGCATCTACGGGGAAATAATGCACTTCTAGTATTTAATTCTAAAATTTTCAAAAATAATGCTAATATATATAAAAAACAACAAAATTTATCTTGAACTTACCATTAATTGGTTAGGCCATTTAGTTCTCTGTATATCTTCAATGGATGTACAGGATATTTTCAAAATGTTTTTGCTAGAAGAGTGATAAGTTAAAAACAAAGTTGATGTAAGGGTTAAACCAATGAATGGTGGTTGTAATGGAATGTAGACATGAATTCCAAAAACTGTATTGAAAGATAGTTAAAATCCAGCCATAACTTTAAAACTGAAGAGCAGTAATCTTGGACAGTATGGAACACAATTAAAATTGAACAAAGTTGTGACGAAAAATTTTACCCCAAAAAGGTGGATATGAAAATGTTGGACATCGAAAAAACCATCGCCCGTATTGCTTCGCTTTATCCAGACTAGTTTCTACCATATAGTCATAGTTTACCTCAGTGGGTACTACATGTTGATTATCATGCCTGTTATGAAGCCAAAGCTCATTACACCATCTAACACATCAGCTAATCTCACTACACCATCCAACGCATCAGTTCATTTCACTACACCATCTAAAGCATCAGTTCATCTCACTACGCCATCTAATGCATCAGTTCATCTCACTACACCATCTAATGCATCAGTTCATCTCACTACCCCATCTAACGCATCAGTTCATCTCGCTACACCATCTAACGTGTCGGTTCATCTCTACACCATCTAACACATCAGTTCATCTCACTACACCACCTAATGCATCAGTTCATTTCACTCACCGTCTAACGTGTTAGATGGTGTAGTGAGGTGAACTGATGTGTTAGATGGTGTAGTGAGCTTTGGCTTCATAACAACAGGCGTGATAATCAATGTGTAATACCCACTGAGGAAGACTATGGCTATATAGTTGAGACTAGTCTGGGTGAAGCGAAGCAATACAGGTGATGGGTTTTTTCAATGTTCAACATTTTGATATCCACCGTGTTTTGGCAAAATCTTTTGTCGCAACTTTGTTCAATTTTAATTGTGTTCCATGCTGTCTGAGTTTACTCTTCTTCAGTTTTAAAGTTATGGCTGGATTTTAACTATCGTTGAATTCAGTTTTTGGGATTCATGTCTACATTCCATTGCAACCATCATTCATCGGTTTTACCCTTTCATCCACTTTGTTTTTAACTTATCACTCTTCTAGCAAAAGCATTTTGATAAATATCCTGTACAGTGATTGAAGATATATGGAGAAGTAAATGGCCTAACCGATGAATGGTAAGTTCATAATTTTTTTGTTATATATATATTGCGCTGTTTTTTCAAAGTAGTTAAGTTCTTAATAACTAATTAATTATGCACTTAAAGCACTGCTGAAATACTTTGTACATATTGCAACTAACTGTTTAAGGTATATAACTTTCACAAAGTTTTCTTTAGTTAATTATTATCTTTAACTTATTCTCGTTTTCGTGCTGTCATAAGTTGTAGAGTAGGGGGTTTTAGACTCAAGTTTTCTTTCAAAAATCTGTTCGTTATAAATTAACATTTCCTTTTTTAATTGCAATGTAAATTTTGTTTTTCAGGTTTAATTTCTCTCTCAAACGAACTTGGAATTTCGTTATAGCTGAAAATCATTTCTATTTATTATGTCACTCTCACAGCTTGAGTTCTCTTTAATCTTCTTCTCTCTGTTTAATAGTAACAGATGAAGAGCATGGGTCGGGCCATGAAGGTTAATGGATGCAAGCGAAATTGTTAACTAGTGCTAGGTCATGCTACTCTACGGAGTACATGACTTATATATATATTTTTTAAACTATTTTAGGTGGGAATGTTACTTGCATCTATGGCCTTGCAGAAACCCATTTCCAACTAGGTCTTTGTGGAAGTGAGAAAATGCAGAGTTTTTGCTGGTCCTTGATAAAGCCAAAGCTCAGTATTCTCGACACCTTCTACATTCAGTTGTTTTATTTTATTTTTTTTTCTTTTCTCCTTTTACTCACACAGGTAGATACATAACCTTTTCTATGTTGTACTAGGTGTGAGTCAAAATTATATATGTATTTTTTTGCTTAGGTATCTTTATAGAATATATATATATATATCATCATCATCATCATTGTCAACCATTATCAATCCACTGCTGGACGAAGGTCTCCCCAAGTTTCCTCCACAACGGTCTGTCTTGTGCCAGTCTCCTCCATGTCACTCCCGCATATTTACGAATTTCATCCACCCATCTCCCATGTGGTCTTTTTCTGGGTCTTTTCCTGTCCCTTGGAATCCAATCTAAATTTCGGCTGTCCATCTATGGTCTGTCCTTCTGGCAGTATGTCCAGCCCATTGCCATTTCAGGGATTTAACTCTGATCATGATGTCTTCCACTCTTGTCATTTTTCGGATCCACGAGTTCCTCTTCTTATCTCTCCTGGTTATACCAAGCATGCACCTCTCCATGCTTCTTTGAGTTGTCTGCAGCCTTTGTATGTCTCTTTTAGTTAAGGTCCACGTCTCTGCACCATACGTAAGCACTGGAAGGATGCATTGATCAAACACTTTTCTTTTAAGACATAATGGCATATTGCTCTTGAAAATTATGCTGTTTCTTCCAAAAGCTCTCCAGGCAAGTTTTGTACGCCGATTAATTTCTTCATCAATGTGACCCTCACTTGATATCTGCTGTCCAAGATAAACATACGTATCTGTTATCTCCAGTTTTTCTCCATCAATCGATAAATCTTCATTTCTTGTAAAAGCATTGAACATCACTTTTGTCTTCTGAAAGTTCATTTTTAATCCCACTTCTTTACTCTTGTCAGCAAGTTCCTGGATCATACTCTGCAGCTCTGATGGGGTAGTTGCAAAAATGACTACGTCATCAGCAAAACGAAGGTGGGTTAGATAATCTCCATTAATCTTTATCCCTTTGTTTTCCCAGTTCAGTGATTGAAAGACATTTTCCAATGTGGCATTAAAGAGCTTCGGAGATATGGTGTCACCTTGTCTCACTCCCTTTCCAATTTTTATGTGTGTTGTATTTTCAAACAGCCGAATCTTTGCACTTGCATTTTCATAGATGTTATTAATAATATTAATGTATGCATCTTCAATACCGCAGGATTTCAGAGCCGTGGTAACTGCTGATGGTTTCACCGAATCAAAGGCTTTTTCATAATCGATAAAAGCCATGCACAATGGAAGTTCATATTCCCTCGCTCTTTCAATTAGTTCTCTCAGTACGTGGATATGATCTATTGTGCTGTAGCCACTCCTGAATCCAGCTTGTTCTCTCGGTTGAGCCATGTCCAGTGTTACCTTCAAGCGGTGTGAAAGAACTTTAGTGAAGATTTTATAAACCACTGATAGGAGGCTGATAGGTCTGTAGTTCCTGAGATCCTCAATGTCACCTTTTTATGTAGCAGGATCATTGTAGCATTGTTCCAATCCTCAGGAATCTTCCCTTCATTAAGGCATCGAGTGAAAATTTGGGCGAGTACTGTTTCAATTTCTCCACTTGCTTCTTGTATGATGTCTATAGTAATTCCATCTTCTCCTGGAGCTTTCCCCCGCTTCATGTTCTTGATTGCATGTGCAACTTCTGCTGGGAGGACTGGAAGAACTCTGGTACCTTTCATGATGTCTGGAGTACATGTATCATCCCTTTCATATAATTTGGAGTAGAAATCTTTCACTCTTGTCAAAATTTCACCTCTATTTCTTGTTATAGAACCATCTTCTTTTCTCAGAGCCATAATCTGTTTTCTTCCCTTACTGAGATGTCCCTTTGCTATCTTTAGGCTTTGGTTGTTTTCAATTGCTTTCCTCACTAGCTCACAGTTGAATTTCCTTACGTCTTCAGTGATACTTTTTCGTGCTGTCTTGCATAGCTCTATATATTCCACTTTGGAAGTCACATCTTCTTTAGTTGTCCTCATCTCTCTTCTTTTTTGCATCAACATTTTGGTTTTCCTGATAATTTGTTTACATGCAACTTGTTCTTAGACCCAGCTAATTTTGTTGCTGTTTCCATAAGAGCTTTGGTTACTTTTCTGTTAACTTCCGAAATATCCACTTCTTCCGATGTTAGGCCTAAAGCAGAGAATCTGTTCTTCAGTTCCAACTTGAAAGTATTATGGTGTTTTTTAAGGTTTGGTTATGTCAATACATTTTGTTTGTCTTATGAGCTTGCCACGTTCCAGTTTAGTGTTGAGGTGCATCTTACATCTCACCAATCTATGGTCACTACCTGTGTTGAACTTGTTTAGCACACTGCAGTCTTCGATGACGAATTTTTTGTTACACATAATAAAATCAATTTCACTTGGCGTCCCAATTGGATGTCTCCATGTCCATTTCCTGTGTGGCTTTTTCTTGAAAAAGGAATTCAAGATGAAAAATCCTTCTGCCTCTGCAAACTCAACGAGAGTATTTCCACGCTGGTTTCTGTTGCTGTGACCGAATTTACCTACTGAAGTTTCATTCTGTTGCCGGTGCCCTATTTTTGCATTGAAATCTCCCATAATTATCTTCAAGTGCTGCTTACCTTTATTATTTAGATGACGAATTTCCTCATAAAATTCTTCAATTTCTTCTTCAGGATGACTTGTGGTGGGGGCATAAGTTTGAATAATCTGAGCCTGGTATCTTCTCTCGATAGTTGGATAACGAGTCGTGCAGCTCTGTCCGAGGAACTTTCAACTTCTACCACTTTATCCTTCAGTTTCTTGTTTATTATAAATCCAACACCACTAGTTCTGCCAGTATCTGTCCCACGATAATAGAAGAGATGTCCACTTTTCAGTTCAATGAGATCTTCTCCTTTTCTCCTTACCTCACTCAGCCCGACGATGTCCCACTTGATATATATATATATATATCTGCATATTTTTCCCATAGATAATTATTCGATATCTTCCACAACGTGTGAAACAGAAAACATTGTCAGCTTATAAGTTGAGTGCTTGGTATGATATTTTAGCCGCATAAATAATGTTCTACACCCTTGTGTGCTATAAGAACTAATGCAGTACTGTTGCAGTCACCAAGGACACACATTCAGAAATAGACTGGATGGTAGCATATTCCAATAAATACCTGAAGATAACAGTGGGTTAGCCCAACCTATGGGACAAACATAAGGCACGGCCAATAATCCATTTCCACCATGTTGTTGTTGGTTAGCCCATTGTTGCAGTAAGGTCTTTAATTAGCTAATATAATAAAGTTAGTAGTGGCAAGTTGGAACTGTTGTTATATTTGTGCCAGTTACAATCACTCTTAAGTGCATTCATTAATTTTAATTAGTAGAAATGGTGGCGGAATAGCTATAGGTGTGCTTGGGTTCAACTGCCAGATGATTGATTGCATGCTTGTCCTACAGCTCTGGCCCTGTCTCTTTCTCAGAAGTGGATCTAAATTAGCAACAGGTGACTACTTGCGTATGGTGGTTTGTTAAAACACCTAAATAAATAATTATTCAAAGAAGCAGGGAAGAATGTATTGATTAAACTAAAGGTTAAGCTGTTAAGCTATGGTTGTTATTTCCATTCAGTGCAAGAGAAAAAATTAGTGTCTGTCGCAAAATGGCACCAGCTGTTTAATATCAACAAAGAAAGGTGACTTGATCACGCTAGTTACGTTAACTAAAACTTTTACAAAAAGTTTTACGAACTTTTTGTAAAAGTTTTAGTTAACGTAACTAGCGTGATCAAGTCACCTTTCTTTGTTAATATTGTTACGTGTTTTGCCCATAATCGTCATAATATCAACCCATCAGCAGATTCTGTTGTGGCTTTTCTATTTCATATTTCAGTGAAAACTACAGGTTCTAAAATTCTGGCAGCGATTCACACTCCTGTTATTTTCTTAATTCTTAAGGTATGTTCCTACAGCACCTGTTGGCTCAATCACCTCCCCTCCATTACACTCTAGAGCAGGAGTCTGCAACCTTTCGGTGCATGTGGGTTGCATTTAACTTTTAAGTTATAGTAAGGTGCCACAAGTGCAGTATATAGTACACATTTATTTATATCATGGTAAAGGTTAATTTAAACTTAGCAAAAAGTTTAAAACACAGAGAAATATAACTTTGTTGAATCGTAACAGCAAAATATTAGAGAAACCAAAAAATATGTGACAGAAATATACAACAAATAGCAGCATTACTGTTGTACGCTGCAGGTGTTTGCTGTTAATTCATGCATTTTCACATGACAATGGTTGAAAGGTGAAAAAATCTTAAGTTGAGTGGAGCTCAATTCTGATTTTTAGCTGTTTTATAGAATAAATAGGTCATTTAAAATAATAATAATAATAATAATGTGATTGATAAGGCGTCTTCAGACCGCATAAAAAGACAGGGTGGGCCACGGGTTGTCGACCCCTGCTCTAGAACACTCCATTAATGGTGGGGCGGGGTAAAATTATAAAGGCTAGAGGGATTAGACCCCTTTCCCTCATTGAAAGTTCAAGTTTAAACCAAAGTTAGCTGTGACGTCTACAGTCCCCCTCCCCCTCTCCTTCAAGGCCATAAATCAGTTGATTTGTGACCTTTCAAATTCCTGCAGATCACACCCAGACAGAACACGGATTAGGAAAGAAAAGTGTATACTAGAGGCTGCTCGCCACCCCCGGTGCCATCAATCGTACACATGCCGCCGCTGCTATGGATAAATTCATTGTTAAGAAATGCAAATATTACAGTGCTGATAAATCAACTGAAAAAATTGTGAGTTCAAAAAAAAAAAAAAAAAAGTAAGAATACTACTGAATCTATACCTTCTGAGCAGCATGTGTGAAAATGGTGCTCCATTTACAAATGGGTACAAGTTAACTGGACAGATATAAAATGCCATGTTTGAAATGCAAATTAAGTGCTGCAGCAAGAAAAAGCAACGTTCTGGCAAATAGGGTAAATAATGGTCATCAATAACCTTATTTTGTAAGTTCTGTTCAACCTGTTTTACAAATAAGTCTTATGCAGAAGGAAAAAGTCACATACCTTTGTTGAATAATCCATTGTGATGAATCTTGAACAATATGGTCTAAGTAAAACTTGTAAAAAAACCGTCTAGCATATATGAAGAGGCTTACGGAAACCATGAACAATAAACACAATGAAATCAATACGTGGAAACAAATAAAACAGTCAAGATTCAACAAAGTTGAAAGTTTAAAATAATGACGATATTGATGAGAATAAAATAGCAGGGTTCCCACGCTACCTGGAGAACCGGGAAATCGGGGAATTGTCGGGGGGGGGGGGGAGGGAATATTGGCTCAAAAAGTCAGGGAAAAGAAAAGGAAACAAATTTTTGTAAAAAAATCGGGGAATTTCAAAATGTTATTTCGTAAGTCAGGGAATTTGGGGAGTTTCTAAAATAAAATATTTTTTCCTTTGTGTTCGATCTTTCTCCGTATTTAACATTTCATATAGTTCACTCTCAAGGACCAAACTGTAGATTAAAGGGGAAGGGGGGAGGCTGAAATTAACATATTCGGCAGAGTTCTCTGTCATTGAGCACTAGGAAAGGGATTCATTGCAGCCACGTGGGGAGGACGTTACGGGGAGGAAACCCCTACGGTGGCTACTAGGAATTGAAAAGGGCGCGTGGTGTTGGAGAGAGAGAGTGGAGGGGTTATGATAGAGTGACCAAAGCACTTCCTGCCCCCCTCCATGTCTTTGTTTCGCTGCCAGACTGGGGATAAAAATGGTGAAAACTAACTTTTTCTATTCTTCATGAAGCTGGCTGAAATTTTTACATACACCATAATTGGCTAACAGAAGCTGACCTCTAAAATTTCAAGTGAATCAGTAAAGAACTTTTGAAATTGTCCTTTAAAATTTTTAATGGGATAAATCTTTAATATAGCGCTCCTACTGAGGGTTTCTGGTGAGCTTTGCCGTGCCTCAGTGTGTTTAAGGCGGGCAGAGCTTGCTGGTGAAGGGTCACTAAACGGCCTTTGAGCAGTCGCACTGACTGCGCCTGTGTGCCAACAGGAGCCAACTGATTGCCTTCTTTAACGTTTCGAGACTCTTTTCGGAGTAAGTGTTTATGTCTCACTGAATATGTTGTGGAATGCTTTTTATTCTTTTTTTTTTTCCTCTTTTCTCTGCAAGAAAAGATTTTGCTTTAATGTTTGACTTTTAAGTTTGTGTGCTAAATATTTCAATGACTACATCTATTCTTTTTCAATTTTTTTTATTTTGATATTTATTATAACCGCATAATAAAGTTATGAATGCACTCTCCGCGTGAAATGTGCTGCAGGATGACGAGCTTAAAATTATTATTTTTTTAAAGTTTTTATCTGATGGGTGAAATAGGTTTGTATAAATTAAGTTTTTATCTGATGCGCGTGAAATTAGTGATTTATGGAGTTGATTAAGAGGTTTAGTCAGTTTTGCGAAAAATCCACAAAAACACATTTTCAACATTTTTTATCATTGTCTCGGAACCTCATGTCGGATGCTTCGTTATCAAACCAAAGCCTCTGGCCAGTGCGAAAAGAGAAAGGATTTCTGCTGGAGCACATGCTTTTACCACCATCAGAGAGTTTCTGCCAATCCCCCACGTCACCCTCAAACAGCCGGCCACGTTATCTCTCCACCTGGTGCTCGTCCGTCTTTGCTCCTGTGCTTGCATAGAGTTTTCGACTGCGTTTGTGTCAAATTAAAGTAATCGGCGAATTTAGAGGTCTGCAAGGTTTCTGACATGGTGCAATTACGACTTCCACGAAAACTATATTTAATGTGGATTGGCTTGACGAAAAACTTAACCCATAGTGGTCAGAACGGCTGTTACCTGTTCAGGATGACCCATATGAAGCAAGACATAAAGTTTGTATTAGAAGTTTCAACTTGAGCAATATGGGCTGCCAAGCGATTTTGAGCCATGAATGAAGTGCTAAACAATTCAAAGCTTTAAGTCAGGTTTCTGCTTCTCATGCTGTGGCAGATTTTTTTACATTGAATACTGCACCACTTCAAAGGGATTGTTCAGAAAAACAAAGTGGAACTTTAGGCAGTATGGCTGCTGCTCCTGATTTGATACCGTCCATGCCATATTCAGCAGATTTTGTAGCAGAGCAGAGTGGATCTTCATCCACTGTATCTCCTACTAATGTTTCAATGTTGAACATCACTAGTTTTATGACAAAAGAGTGCATTTTAAGAGCAGAAGTAATTTATTTGGACCATGAAGCCTGTAATGTAAAATTCTTCATACAACTCTTTTAAAGATGCTAGCGATGTATTCCAGCATATGTTTATGGACAGTGATTTAGCAAAAAGGTCAGTCTTGGTGCAACAAAAATGTCATATATAATTTGTTTTGGGCTTGTGCCATATTTTTCTAAATACTTATCAGAAATATCAGGTACTAAATTTGTCATATACTTTGGTGAAGCCCTTAATAAGGTAGCTCTGAAAGGGCAGATGGATTTGATTGTTAGATTTTGGTCTAAGTCATTGAACCAGGTATTATACAAACTATTTGAATTCAGTATTTCTTGGCTATGCAAGAACATCTGATCTCACTGAAAAGTTTGGTGAAGGAGTTTCAGAACTAGATTTAAATAAACTGTTGCAAATTTCAATGGATGGGCCCTATGTTAATCATAAATTTCTACAATTTATAAGGGAAGATTTGTTGGCAGAAAATGGATGTGGTCTGCTTGATCTAGGTTCATGTAGACTGCATGTGGTTCATGGAGCCTTTCGGAGAGGCCATGATGCTACTGACTGGAATTTGAATGATATCTTCACAGCTTTCTATCAGTTGTTCAAAAATAGCCCTGCAAGACGAGCTGATTATGTATCAATAACAGGATGTGAAATTTTCCCTCATAAGTTCTGCCAAGTCAGGTGGGTCGAAAATGTTGCTGTGGCAGAGCGGGCTGTTCAGATTTTTCTCACCATAAAAAAGTACACCGAAGAGACAAATACCTTGCCAAAAACTTCAACATATGCACGTGTTGCAAGTAGCATGTAAAGATAACCTGATCCTTTCAAAGTTTGCATTTTTTTCATCAGTAGCTAATGCTTTGCAGGGCTGCCAGTCCTGTGCCAATTGCGCCAGCCTGTGCCAAGACGTTGTTCTTGCGTCATTCTGCTAAAAAAAAAATTCTTGATTTTGATGAAATCTGCGCCAAAAGTTCAAATCTACCGGTCATCAATATTTTAGCGTAATCTTACGGCATTCAAAATCGATTCAGCGGTTAATTTGTACGCGAGATTCTTCCGCAGATTCACGGAGTTCCCTCCCCCTTTTTTTTCTCTCTCTTTGTCATTTTTGAGATTGATGCAAAAGTGAAAACATTTTCGGTGTATTAGTTTGGAGGGGGGAGAGTCATATTTTGTCTGGGGACGTTGTTTTGTCTTTATAAGCGTTCGAAAACAGAAGTAAAACGGAGTGCAGATTTTTCCCGTAATCATATTTTTTCTCTCTCGCAATGTTGCTTCTGTTCAGTATTGTTGTTAAATATAATTTCAGCTTGAAATTGAAGGCAACGATTTCTGAAAACAGAAGTTAGGCCACCCGAAAATTTCCCTGTAATCTTCGACCACGAGATTCTTGCGCTGATTCGAGGAATTCCGTCTTTTTTGTTATCGTTTGAACCATTTATGAAATCGATGCATAACTGAACCGAAATTTTGGGAGGATTGGTGGTGGTGTGGGGGATAGTTTTTTTCATCGGAGGACTGAATTTCATCCTTTGAAAACGGAAAGTAGACGGAGGTAAGATTTCTCTCGTAATCGTATTTTTTTTTTTTTTTTTGCGATGTTTGCTTTACCCAATATTGTTAGATATCATTTTATTCCATAAATATTTGTATTTTAGCTTGAAGATGTTGGATACATTTTCGAAAACGGAAGTCGGACGGAGCGAAGATTTCTTCCGTAATTGTATTATTTTTTTCCCCTGCAATGTTCCCACTCCTGTGTAGTTGTTAAATGTCACCACCCTCATAAATGCGTGTGCATTTTAGCTTGATAATGGAAGTAACGAAGTTTGGAAATTTGTAAGAATTGATGCACGGTGGTAAAAAAAAAAAAGTTTTCATTCTGAAAATTACACCATTTATCTAAAATAGTGAAAGCTCTGATATCAGAATTCATGGTTCTCAGGCTGAAAGTTCTTTAAGCATAATGGATAAAATTGTCATCTGAGAGAATTAAAAAAAAAAGAAAAGAAAAAGAAAGAAAGAAAGAAAGAAAAGTAACAAAGAAAAATGGTAAGGGAAAGCTATGAGCAGAAAAAAGTAAACAGTGGATGCTATGCAGTGGCAGTGTCAACAAAAGACAAATATGGCCGTGGAACTTGCTGAGAAGAAAGTAGGGTTTGCTCGCAAGAGGAAATCAGAGCTAATTTTCTAGCTAGTACAAGAACAAAACCAGGAAAAAAAAACTGTTTGAATATATGTCTTTTAAAACCACCCAACTTTTGTTCGGAATTCAGTAATTTTATAATTGTGAATACAGTGGTGTGATCTAGTTAAATATTTTCATAAATAAATTACAGTGAACGATTCAGTTTTGTTCATGCTGTGTAATATTCACATTTTCTCATCGCGCTTAAAAAGTACAGCTTTGTTTTTTTCCTTCGTCAATCTCATGTATATTAATTAAAATTACTCACTAGCACTATGGATAAATGAAAGGATTGTTTATATCGCATAACTTGTAATCAATTATCACGAATACCGATCTTTTGGTTCTTACTTAAAGTCTGAATTTTGCACCGTACATTCAGGGAGCAGAATTTTTAGGAGGTTTTCTTTTTCTCATTTTGATCTACCTTGGGGAACATCTTCACCCTCGCACTTTTCTTTTTCCAGATGAAAGGTGCGTTGAACCACTTATTAATTCGCAATAGTCTGCTTAATGTCCATGTCCATACATACCGGATCCCATGTATGCAAGGAGCAGTGGCTCTTTCAGACAGCAACAACAAAAAAGTCATAAACTGATTCTACTGCTACTGAAGGAGGGGGGGGACAATCCCGTGCCAAAATGTCACTGCGCAAGCATTAAGTGATGGAAGCAGCTTTTATCTAACCAACTTTACTAAATTTCACTGTTATCTTATAGTTTTGGCTCCAGTTGTAATTGTTCACAACAATAACGAAAGTTTGACATTGATAATTAATTACTAGGTGAAAAACATTGTATGAAGAGTATCATGGCGCAACTGCTGAAAGGTGATTTTACAATTTGATTATTAAATGTTACATTAGTTTTCCTTTTATATCAAAGGTATGCTTTCCTTCAGAAAACCTTAGGAGTTTGTGATGCACACGCAAACCACGTACGCGTGGCTTGCCAGTTGGTTGGTTTCAGAAATAATGTATTTTCATCTGAATGCCATGAATCTCGAAAAATATGCTGCTTAAAACCAACCAAAGAACAAACAGTAATTGCATATTATTTATTCTTCCTAAATGTGTATTCACAAGCATTCAGTAACAATAGCAACAGTTCTTGGACGCTGCAGCATCCTATTCGTGTTACAGCGAAAGAAATGCATTCAGAAGAAAATCCCCAATATTAATGTGTTACGCTTAAAATATTGCAGGTCATGTAGTTTTCAATAAGTCGTGGGTAGTATAATTGTTTTTCCATTTATCTCACTGTAGGAATGACAGAAATGCTAATTAACAGTTATAAGAAAAGCAGTAAAATGTCAACAAACCTGAAATATAACATTTTTTCATAGTTCATAAAATTATGGTAATTCGGTATATAAACATAACTTAAAGCACAGCATGGACTTTAAACAATTAAAAATGCTATCATTAGTTGCTCCGAAACCTGAGTTCTGCTCCAAAATGCAAATTTTCTTGCTCCAAAACCCAACGCTTCTGCTCCAAATTGCATATTTTTCCGCTCCAAGAATTGCTCCGAAACATGGTAGGGGCACTAACACCCCTGGTTTTAAAACCATTTTTGAAAAAATTCCAAACAGCTGATCCTGTGCTTCCATTTCTGTATGACAGTTTATGCGACCTTGTCCGGCAGCTGAGGTATGTTAATTATTCATCATTAGGTATGTTAATTATTCAGCAAGATTTATAAGGAAAGAGGTGATGGAGGAATGTGCAATTCCAGAAAAATTGTTTAAGCTTGACGTAAGTGATAAGGTTAACCACTGTAAACTGCAAATTGTAGACATTGGCATTGCTGCTCATCAATATTTGATGAAAAGTAAAACTTCAGAGCTTCAGAAAAAGGAATTCGGAGTAGAATGCATGAAATTTTTAGTGGCAGCCACACAGAAAATAGTAGAACGAGGTCCCACAGACTTTTCTGCTATCAAAGCAGTTATCAAGTCTGAATCTTAAGCTCATAAAGTCAAATTCAATAATTTGTGAAAAAAGAATGCATTTGCTGTTTGCAAATATTGCATGAAAAAAAAACAGAATATTTTCTGTTTCGGCAGATCGAGCAAAACAGCAATTTCAACAGTTGTGTAGCAGAGCAAAAACTGAACTGAAGGATGTGTTTTCTGCGTTCTCAGAAAATAACCGCCTGGATGCATTCTATACTTTTTTACTTTAGGATAAAAATCATTTCAAGGAATTGTCGGTGGTTGTTAAGTTGATTCTTACTTTATCGCATGGAAATGCGCCTGTTGAAAGTGGTTTTTCAATTAATAAAGTCACTTATTTAATTGCATACAGTATACGATGCTATAAAGTCGCATAACGGAGTAGTTTCAGTGCCTATAACTGCAGAATTACTGCAGTTATGTGAGGATGTCTCGATCAAGATATCAACAGGCATTAGCAGATCAAAGAGAAAAGAAAAATAAAGAGATACAACTCGCGAAAAAAATCGCAAGGTGTCTGATCAGATAAGTAGTGCAAAAGAAAAGAAAGTTGTCTCGTGAGGTTCTTTTGGAGACAAGAAAAATTGAGCAGCATATTCGGGAATTGTCAAAATTGATCTAATCGTGCATAAAACTCTAACTAGATTTCAGTGATTTCTTAGACTAGTATTCAGTGTAAAATTTATTGCAAGGAAGCAGTGACTTATTTTTGTTTCACTTTACATGTGTAGTTATAATGTGTTTACAATAATAATAATAATAATAATCTGCCCAGATTTTTTGTTAGCCAGTTAGATTTCAATTATTTTAGAGTTACCTTTGAACCTCAGTCAGTTTTTTTCATATGAGAAAAAAAAAACTCTGGGCACAGATAACTTAAAAACAGCAGTATTTCATCATTAGGTATGTTAATTATTCAGCAAGATCAGCCAAGACCATGCTGGTATGTGCAGAAAATTTCTTTTTTTTTTTGCTGTTCACCAATTTGTATTCCATATTTTTTTTAAAATAAGAATGTAAACTTCTAAAACAAATTATCTGACTCAGTAACTTGGGATAGGTGTAATTGTAAGTATGTGCAGCATGTAATATGTTTTAGGATCTGTTATGAGTATCACTGTCGTGCATGTCAAAACACTGCATTACGAGAGTTAAGGCTAGTTCAATATCCTGTTATGGAATTGCTTATTCATGAGTTTCTGCTCAGCTAACTAAAACAATATTTTAATATCTTGCAAGCAAATCTGGGGAAGTATCTAATTAGCCAGTTGTTGTTTTTTCTCATTATATGTTGTTAAGCATATTTTCAAAACCCCGTTGCAAACACCTGGAATTTTACTCAAAACCACCTGGAAAAGTCAGGGAATTTGATTTCACTAATTGAGTGGGAACCCTGAATAGACTATTTATTCTCATCAATATCTGATCATTATTTAACCTATTTTATTCTCATCAATTCTTCTTAGCAGAATCATCGTTATTTTAAACTTTCAGCTTCGTTGAATCTTGACCGTTTTAATTCATTTTCGTGTATCGATTTCGTCGTGTATATTGTTCATGGTTTCTTTAAGCCTCTTCATGTATGCTCGATTTTTTTTTATGAGTTTTACTTGGACCATATTAAGAAATATACATATCATGAGACACATCCCTAGGGATGATTTCATGGTAAAACACGCTTCAAATTGAACAAATAAAATATCAAAAGTATTGCATACTTTTGATATTTTATACTGAACCATATATTGCACGTTACACGCTCAGTGACACACATGCTCCCAGCCCGAGGCATGCTACACACACACGAGGAGTTCTCGTGCAGTTTGTTGATGGCCTGATGATACAGTCCACGCGATCGTGAAAGCGCTCGCTGTGATAACATCGACGAAATGCTTTTTTGAGTGAACCGTACCTCCCAACTCGATGAGTATTAGTTGTTTCTAATGAGATGTGTTTTAATTATAATAATAGATATTTTTAGGTGTACGAGTGTTCCAATGAGTGAGTCTTCAATTGAAAATTGTAAATTAATATTTTAACTAAAACGCTTTATTTGTAAATATATTTTAACTAACCAAGACTCGTTGCATAATTTAAGTCTCTCGGGCTGAGAGCACGTGTCTCACTGAGCATGTAATGTGCGATATATAGTTCAGTATTAGGTACACAGTATCTTTGATATTTCATTTGTTAGACCATGTTGTTCAAGTCTCATCACAATGGACTATTCAACTAAGGTATGTGACTTTTTCCTTCTGTGTAAGGCTTATTATAAAATATGATGAACAGAACTTACAAAATAAAGTTATTGATGGCCACTATTTACCCTATTAACAATATGCCACGTATTTATGAGTAATGTAGCACATCTAATGTCCTGGCAAGTGATAAAGATCTGGATTTTAAGCTTATTTAATTATGATTTTAGAAATAAGTCCTTATCTGTTAGTTAGCTGCATATCAACTTATACTTCCCAATACAGTTTTCTTATAAATGTGTTAGTATTTTTCAGTTTAGTTGTCCATTGATTGAAGTCCAAGTTGTTGTTGGTGTGAACAATTAAATTGATGTTACGATTTACTGAGCGACAAAAGTGGCTTTCTTTAGCATTTTTGATATAGCTTAAACACTTTCTTTTTAAAACAATGGTAAAATGCTCTTGAAAATAGTAATGTTTGATCCAAATGCACTCCACCCAAGTTTGTTTTTTTTTTTTTATATATATATGCCTCTTAATATTTTTCTTAATGTGGCTTTCACTTTGATATTTGTTGTTCAAAGTAGATGTAGGCATCAGTAACTTCTAATTCTTCAGTTATTGTAAAAGCATTATACAAACACTTTTGTTTTTTGTAGTTCATTTTACAGAATACAGAAGAATGCACAATGATTTTGTGTGTGTGTGCGTGCGCGCGCATACGCACTAGTGTGGACCATTTGTTAATGATTTGTCCACAACAAATTACTTCACCATGAATGGTTTGCTCTCACCACTGTGAATGATCATTCAGTCCATTGTTACTGCAACACTCACTGAAGTCCCAGCAAGAAAAGTAATGTTGAGAATTAAGTGTCAACCATTATGTGAATGAGAAATGAGCAGTCATCTAGGAAATAATGGTGAAACTTAAGAATGGAAATGACATATGACTGCTATGCATTTCAATGGTGTACCTGAATTTTTTTGCCTCGATCAGAGATTCATCATAAATGGGTCTCCTAAACTCTTGCTTTTTCTTTTTTTGGCAATTTGCCAAAAGGAGCTGTGAATGTGCTTGTTAGCAAATCATTCATCATGAGTGGTGAAGATTTGCTCTTTTGGGCAGTTTGCCAATTTCCACTGTTGCCCCCGTAGGTGCTTTGGATCAAAGAATAGGCTCAGTGAGTGTAATGAGACAACCGAGAGTAGAGGAAAGTGAATGACCATTCATTTGAATACGCATACACAAGGAAATGTTAATCCTGAAGAAGTAATGGTAAGCCTAGTGCATTTTATAAGTGACGACTCTTAATTTTTCTACTACACACTTTAAAATTAGTTATTTGACTATACAACTCAATAAAATTTTATTTGCACTTTGACTTCAATAATGAATGAAATCACAATTGCAGTAATAAAAAATGATTTCTGATAATTGCAGTGCATTTCGATTTTCTATTTATTTGATGGACATATAGAACAAACAGTACATCTCCCACACTGTTCAACTTGACATGGAAATTGTGTTCAATTACCAATCACAGATAAGTGGTGTAGCAACCACGGGTTTCGCAGCTTATCACACAATTTGAAACAGGAACATTCTCATTCTTCATACTAGTGTCCTGTGTAAATGACCAAAGTATTCATGCTTGTGATGATCAGAATAATGATAAAACACAGCAGGTGTCCAGCATTTGATTTCCCTGTTACAGGATAGATTGTGGTACATTTACTGTAATGAATCCACGCTTCCTTTTATTTCTTTACAGCATTTTACAATTTCTGCTTTATTAGAATCCTTGATAGAAGAGCAACCATTTTGTATGTGTTAAAGGTAATTTTTTTTATTTTTATTTTTTTCTGTCAAAACAGAACATTGAAGTTACACCCTTTCTAGTTTTATCTTTTTCAGTCGTGACAGGTAGGTTTTATGTAGTGGTGAGGTAGTATAGACTTTGTTCAAAAGTTCTGTTGCAGATTTCACAAATGTGAACCAGTTGTCCGTGGTTATTTTATTATGTCTTTAGAATGGATCTGGGTGCAAGTTTCACATAGTACACTGCCGGACAATTGCTAAGAATGGATGACAATAGCAACGATAGCAACCATAAAATGGAAGGCAGGAAAATGTGGAAATTAGCATAAGTGCAGGATACAGTAAGACGTGTTGTGCGTATGCAAATTTTGGATTGCCGTACTTGTTCGTGACGTCATAGCGCTGATAAGAGATATACAGGATTTGACGCTTATTGACCGTTGTTGTTCAAACGCAAAGTTGAAAGGGAAAGAATCAACTGACGAACTTGCAATTTTCAGTATGTCTTCCCGACATCACCTAGATGATTTTACACGTGGCCGTATTATTGGCAAGATTGAAGAAGGGCGAAAAATAACAGATGTTGCCAGGGAGTTCGACGTCAGCCACAGTGTTGTTTCAAGGCTTTGGAAATCATTTCAAACAAATGGAGAGTGTAGCAAACGTCATGGGGGAGGTCCTGTTCGCAGTACAACACCTGCAGAAGATCGGTACATAGTACTACTGGCAAGCGGATCTCCCGAAAAACTGTCGCCAGACGTTTGCATGAAGGAGGACTATACGCCCGCCGTCCTGTTGTGTGCATCCCATTGTCCAGACGTCTCTTATTGCAGCAAAACTATCCTTTTTTCCGTTCATCTCATGTCTGTCTCTTGTCAAATCTCAGATAACATATGAAAAGATATATCACCTACAGCTCATGACTGGTGTAAATTTAATGCCGCACAGTTAAGCATTAAAAAGCAGTTCAGTATTTAGGTGGTTATTTTTAGAGCATCTGCTTGCAACAACAGATCAAGAGTTGGGCTTTTATTTCATCTCAGGATGTGTGTGCAGAGGAAGTTCTATACTTTCATTTTTTTAAATTTCTGCATTTATGTGGGTTACTATTTTATCAAGTATTGATTTATTAACAAATGATAAAAATGAATCCATTTGTGTTTTGAGTCATTGTGTAGAAGTTGTAGGTACATGGTGAATTATGTTCCTTGATGCAAAATGGGAAGTCCTAGACTAAGAAGGAACTGTACACCATAGGGGAGATTTTTCCCTTTTCAAAGGAATTACTACAGTATCACTACTTGAAGGCATATTTGTCGACTTCCTGGTGCTGTAGTATTGGAGGTTCATTTTCATGTTGAAACTAAGGAAGCTGCTCAATATCTTGAACATCAGTTGCCTTTCCATATTTCAATTCTTCCAATTTGTTTTTAGTCTCAGTAGAAGTATTTCACACATACTGCAGTTATCTTCATTTTACTCTAATTTGGCTATGGAATCACCCAAATTTAGATTGTTTGCTTTGCTGACATCAAAATGGGAACAGATTATTACTTGGTTGAATAAAGCTCTAAGCAAGCAAAAGTAGAAAGAAACAACTAAAAATTGTGTGAAGAGTTAAATGTTTACACTCTGTAAAGAAATTATAAATACACAGACATTTTTCAGTCAGCGAATAGAAAGGTCGTTAGTAGAACAACAATAATAAAAAACAAAAACAGTGCAGGCTTTCTTTATTTTAATTAGAAAACAAGTGTTCAATAACTGAAAGCAAATAAGGCTAAAAAAATCTACTTAATTTTTAGAAATAGAAAATTCAGTCCACAGTCACTGTAAAACAATTATAAATACAATTCAGGAAACAACATTAATGAATGACATTTACAAATTTTGCTTACGTTACGTATACTATGCAAATCCTCCTCATTCCTTTTGTTGCACGTAAATCGCCTTCTTGTACATTCTGTGTTAACTTGACAAAGGTTATAGAGTTACACAAGGAAGACGTCAGAAAAGTGTTATTTTATCTTGGCCAAAACAAATGTTATAGAGAAATTGCCATGAGGCTGTCTATAAAGTACGTCCAAGATTACAGGGGAAGGGGGTTCCTGACAATCGGACCAAATGTGACATGGGGGAGGTGAGAGGTTTAGTAATTCGGATGTCCTGCGGCAAAAATATAGTGGATGATATTTCTTCGTTTTGTTTTGTCTTTTTTAAGCACGTCTTTTGTAAAAAAAAGATTGTGCTTACGTTATCGGTTTGTCCGTCCATCCATCTGTCTATAGACATGATAGCTCTGCAACTAATAGTCCGATTTGAAAAATTCTTTTTGCATTATGAAGCTTGAAATGTGCGAATGACGATCCTTTTTTCCTTTTTTTTTTTTATGATGCAAAATTTTGCTGCTAGAGGGCGTAAACACAGATGATATCGAAATCAAAACACATTCTATTTCATATATTTGCTTCTAAACATCCAATTCAAAAAATTCTTTTACTTTTCAATTCCATTCGTGTCGAAGATTATTTTAAGCATAGTCACTTTTCCGAGTTAAGCATAGATTCTCCGCTAGGGGCGTAAAAGTAAATTACTTTTCCCCAAATATCTCTGCTTCTAAAACTCCGATTTGAAATTTTTTTCTTTCAGCGGACACTGCTCGCGATGGGAAATATTTTGCATATAATTTCTAATTTTTGGTATAAAATGGTTTGATCACGAGGGAGCGTAAGAGTTGATTTCTGCTTCTGATGTATTTGCAGCAAAATTTGAGCTTCTAAAATCTCGATTGAAGAACTTCCTTCGTGGACAGATTCTACTCATGTAGACAAAACTTTTCGGAATGTTTTTTCTTAAAATGTATGGTTTTATTGCCAGGGGTCGTAGACATATATCCTGTTTTTGTCAATATCTCTGCTTCTAATGGTCCAATTTCAAAAAAATTCTTTTTTGTTGGACAGATTTTCCGGTGCAACATGTTTCTAAATCAATTTCAAAATTTTTAAGCAATTCATTGACTTTCCGCTAGGGGGAGTAAAGGTAATTGCGCTTTCCCGATATCTCTGCTTCTAAAACTCCGATTTGAAAAATTCTTCAAGCACTGGATACAGCTGCTGACAGAATTTTTTTGTTGTAATTTCTAATTTTTTATAAAATATAGTTTGGCCACCAGGGGGCATAAGAGTTAAATTCCTGCTTTGTAGGTATTTGCAGCAAAATCTCAGATTCTAATATGGCGATCGAAAAAATTCTTTCGTGGGCCGATACCACTCATGTTGATAAACATTTCAGAATATTTTCTTCTTAAAATAATGCAAGGTCTCTCCAATAGAGGGCGTAGATGTCTATCATATTTCTGTCAATATCTCTGCCTCTGAAAAACGGATTTGAAAAATTCCTCCTTTTTTAGACAGCGTTTCCGGTGTATAACGTTTCTCATATAATTTCAAATTTTTCAAGTAATACATAGACTTTCTGCTAGGGGGCGTTAATATAAATTGCGTTTTCCTGAATATCTCTGCTTCTAAAACTCCGATTTGAAAAATTATTTCTTCACCGGATACAGCTCCATATAGGAAATGTTTTGCATATATAGTTTGCAATATTTGGTGAAGAACGGTTTGGCCACCAGGGGGCGTAAGAGTTAATTTCTATGTCTGATGTATTTGCAGTAAAATCCGAGCTCTTGAAAACTCAATTGAAAAAATTCTTTCGTGGACTGATACCGCTCACATCAAAAAACCTTTTGAAAATACTTTCTTCTTAAAATAAGGCTTGGTTTTCCCGCCAGGGTGCATAGATGCATACCTTATATTTGTCGATATCTCTGCTTCTAAGAGCCCTATTTGAAAAATTCTTTCTTTGTTTAAGAGCGTTTCCGCTGCAAAATGTTTTGCATATAATTTCAATTTTTCTTAACGCAGAAGTCGTCGGTTGACGTTTCCGTTTACAGCAAAATCTGCGGGATTAAAATCCCGAGTGATATACTTCTTTCTTTGGTCAGATACTTCTGTTTTCCATGCCAGTTGCATTGATTTTGAATAGCTTTGGTAAATTTAATTCGCATCAGAACAGTTTAAAAAAATGAATCATTACTTCTTTTGATAGTTAAAAAAAGGTATGAAATATTTCAGATTTCTTATGATATTTAGCTAAATCACAATATTAAGTTCTCGTATTTGTACTACCAAATCTATCGTGTTCTGTGATGGTATGATTGAGAGTGTTGCAACCTTGAATGCATGCGTTCGTTTATAGATCTTTATTTCAGAATGATAAAGTTCAAGTAGGATTTGGGAATAAATAAATGCCTAAATAATAAATATTTTCCAAAGAAAAGTGTAAATATATAGAAGATTCCTTTAAATAATTACATGTTTTCTTTCTGTTTCTCAACGGACTTCTAAAAGCAGTAGTCAAAAAAAGGGGCGGGGGGTTGTGGGATTAGGATGTACTTTTTAAAGGGGGGAGGTGTCAACAGTCGGACAAAATGTGACTGAGGGGGGTCTAAAATAGTAAAAAATCACGGATGTACTTTATGGGCAACCCCCAAGTTAACCGAAAGATGTTTAGGAGCAGTGCAAAATGTTGCTAGGAATAATTGTAAACCTGCTAAAACAATGACAGGACAAAAGCCATCACTGTGTGCAAGAGGTAAATGCTTTTTTTTTCATTTAGCAATTGTTGATAATATGTCTACAAGACAAACTGCCTGACCTTTACTTTCAAAAGTGTTATAAACAACAACTGCAAAAACTCTTTTAGAACAAAATGCTGTGTAGGGGAGACCTGCGTACCTAGGGCCATCTCCCTTTATTTGAATAGTACACTGCCGGACAATTGCTAAGGACAGATAACGATAGCAACCACAAAATGGAAGGCAGGAAAATGTGGAAATTACCATAAGTGCAGGATACAGTAAGACGTGTTGTGCGTATGCAAATTTTGGATTGCCGAACTTGTTCGTAACGTCATAGCGCTGATAAGAGATATACAGGATTTGACGCTTATTGACCGTTGTTGTTCAAACGCAAAGTTGAAAGGGAAAGAATCAACTGACGAACTTGCAATTTTCAGTATGTCTTCCCGACATCACCTAGATGATTTTACACGTGGCCGTATTATTGGCAAGATTGAAGAAGGGCGAAAAATAACAGATGTTGCCAGGGAGTTCGACGTCAGCCACAGTGTTGTTTCAAGGCTTTGGAAATCATTTAAAACAAATGGAGAGTGTAGCAAACGTCACATGGGACGTCATGTTCACAGTACGACACCTGCAGAAGATCGGTACATAGTGCTATCAACAAAAAGACACCGGCGCAGCACAGCTAGTGAGGTAGCAAATCAGTTTATGGCTGCTACTGGAAAGCGGATCTCCCGAAAAACTGTCGCCAGACGTTTGCATGAAGGAGGACTATACGCCCGCCGTCCTGTTGTGTGCATCCCATTGTCCAGACGTCACCGTACCGCCCGTTTGCAATGGTGCCATCAACATCGCAATTGGACTGATAACGACTGGTCTGCTGTCCTCTTCTCAGATGAGAGTAGATACAGTCTATCGTCTGATTGTCGACGACAACTGATCTGGCGTGATAGTGGTACTGCATATTGTCCAGCAAACATACAGGAAAGGGACCGATATCCGACATGTAGTGTCATGGTATGGGCTGGCATCATGATCAATGGCCGTACGTCCCTCTATGTGCTTCCAACTGGGACTATGACTGGCCAACGATACATTAATGATGTTCTGCTACCTCATGTTCGCATGTTCCGTGGTGCTGTCGGTGATAGATTCATTTTCATGGACGACAACGCAACATGTCATCGAAGAGTCGCTGTCCAGGAGTGTCTTGAGAGCGAGGATATTCAACGCCTCGTATGGCCAACACGTTCTCCAGATCTGAATCCCATTGAAAATGTGTGGGATGCTTTGGGGAGGAGTCTTGCTGGTCGCCAATGCCCTCCAATAAACAAGGACACCCTCATCCGTGCACTGACAGAGGAATGGGATAAATTACCCCAACAGCTGCTTGATAATGTTGTGCAAAGCATGACACGACGTGTGGAATCTTGCATCGCCCTCCATGGTGGCCATATCCCGTATTGACATCTTATGCCGGATCGCCTGCCGACGGTAATTGCATTTTTTTCACGTTTACGTATTCTGCACAAAATGGCCTGTTTGTCCCTTGAACACGTTCCAAAGCCTTCTGGATTTCAGAACACAATAAATTGTCTTTCTTGTAATGTCCTGGCATTCTGACATTATTTTATTTCACTTGGCATCCAACCACACTTACTTTTTTATGCGCTATATAGCCGTTTATGATCCGTCCTTAGCAATTGTCCAGCAATGTATTTGGGTCTAAGTTTTATTACTCAGTTAGGTGAGTGGCAACACCAATTGTTATTTTTTCAGCCAGTTTGAATTCTAGGAGGAGGAAGCTGTGAGAAGTTACAGGTGGAAAACTCTTGTATGCATAGAAGAAAAGTTCTGCAGCTCATCTCTTCTACTATTTTACAAAGGTAAGTCAAGTACTTTTCTTTTAACTACAGCACCTAATTTTGGTTGTAATATGAAGTGCTAAATGAAATAGCAAATAAACCACCTTTCAATGTGGGTTTTTTAGTAGAAGCCATTTTGTATGAAAATCCCCCAGTCTTGTACCTAGGGCCACGTAGTTGCCTTGTACCTAGGTCCATGGCCCTAGGTACAATGCAATCATATTCTTCATGTTGTTTTTCTTATTTAAAAAGTTTCCATAATAATGATAGGAAAATAGCCTTTTTTGTTGGACCATTTTGATTTATTTAAATTCTATTTATGCATTTAGTTACTAGGATGAGTGTTGCTACTGATGTTCAGTAAAATGTTCTGTTCTCAGTTTTTCATATTTCTTATTTTTAATCTATATTAGGCACTTAATAAAATTAACTGCATTTTAAAAAATTTTGTCCTTTTAGATGCCTAGAAATCTTGATGGAATAAAGCGGCCAAAACCTAATGCAGAAAATGTAACTGCTTCTACAACAGCTGTTCTGAATGATGGAGTTGCAGTTTGGACTGCAGCGCGACAGTTTGGAGTATCCAGAACAACATTGCAAAGACATGTTGATTTTTGTAGGAAGACTAATTCAGGAAATACCGAATTAAATTATGCATATTCTAACAGATGTGCTGTTTGGACGGTGTTCTCTGAAGATTAAGAGAATGCTCTCGTTCAGTACCTTGTCGTTGCATGTAATGTGCATTACGGATTGTCAAAACCACAGGTAAAAAAGCTCGCTTCTGAGTATGCAAAAGCAAATAAAAAAATATATATATCCTACTTCCTGGGATGAAAATGGTCAAGCTGGTGAGTAGTGGTATTATGATTTTATGAAAATAAATAATAATGCACTTTCACTGAGAAAGCTACAAGTTTAGCAAGAGCTACCATTTTCAATAAAACAAACGTTGCTTATTTTTTTGCAAAGTGTCAGGAGGTGTTATCTAAATACCAGTTTTTCCCTGAATGTGTCTATAATGTAGATGAAAAAGGCATTACAACAGTGCACATACCAATCAAGGCTATAGCCCCAAAAGGCGCAAGACAGGTTGGCAGCATGGCTTCTGGCGTACGAGGAACTAATGTAACTACGCTTTGCAGTGTTAATGCAATAGGAATAGGAAATTCTGTCCCTCCTCTGATGATTTTCCCAAGAGTTAAATTTCAAAACCACATGCTGAAAGGTGCACCTCCAGTCACTGTGGGAACATCGCACATTAGCAATTGGTCAAATGCCAAAAAATTTGTTGAATTTTTAAAGCATTTTATTTGCCATGCCAAATGTTCAGTTGATCAACAAGTGCTGTTACTCATGGACAACCATGAAAGTCATGTAACTATTGAAGCAGTCACTTTGGCTAAAGAAAATGGCATATTTCTACTGACGTTTCCTCTACATACCAGCCATAAGCTTCAACCTTTAAACAGAGGTGTATTTGGACCATTTAAAAAATATTACAATACTGCATGTAGCAATTGGATGCAGACAAATCCAGGGAAACCAATCGCCATTTATGACATAGTAGATATTGTTGGTAAATCATATCCTTTGGCATTTACTCCTGCAAACATCCAAGCGGGTTTTCATGTGTCTGGTGTATGGCCAGTGGATGAAAATATATTCACTAATGATGAATATTTAAGTTCAAATGTGACTGACAGACCTGATCCATCTGTAAATAGCCCAAATAATGGTTTGCCTGTTGAAAAAAGTGTGTCGACAGCGTTGGAACTGGACACTTCTGCTGAATTTTGTAAGCCTTCTACATCCCCAGTTGCAGAATTTTACTAAGCTGTCTGCAACACAGATATTGGAAACCCAAAATTAGTCTGCGGACACTCGCCCCTACCCACCCTGCAGGCCCTGAAGTATAATTATATATGTCTGTCTTTCATTCCTTGCCACGGTCGGCAAGCTTTGATCAGCTGTTGTTTTACTTTTGAGGGCTTATCTGTCCCAATTTTTGAATTAATATGCATTAAGATTTTTGCTGCTCAGTTAATCTCTAAATTTTGACTGAATTCTGTTTTCTGTGCTAAAGCTATGTTCACATGGTATGTTTCTTAAACGCAAGATACGACATTTAAAGCAGAACCTACTTGACACTAATGGAAATGTGTGCTTATAAAACTCGTAGAAAACTTTGGACATTGGCACGTGTACTCTTCATTTTTTTAGCTATGTTTTAATAGTGAATATTCCATAACTGCATCTTCATTCATTTTGGAAAAAAAGAAAAAAATGGTCTGCCAAGTTTTTCGTCTACCAAAACGTGTGTGTGTGTGTGTGTGTGTGTGTGTGTGTGTGTGTGTGTGTGTATTGCCTCAGAGATTCAAGCTCTACACACTCAAACTTCAAAAAGAGTTCCATTGTGGAAGAAGGAAATCTGCAATCTATCTCAATCACAAAATATAAAATAAACCTTCACTTGACATTGTGATGTGCAAGTTTAGTACTACAAAGGTCAACTAATTTATTACAAGGGTCAACCCTTCAGCTCTGAAAAAAAAAAAAGAAAATCTTAAATTCTATGTATGAGATGTTTGCAGTTCACATAATTGAGACTTGTTTGATTCAACCATTCTTCTGATATGATGAATGTGCAGTTTTTCCGTTTGCAACTATTTATGGAGGGAAAATGACATTTGATTCAGGACACTGGGAACATCACAAAAAAAAAAAAAAAAAAAAAATTATGATTACGGAAAAATCTTTCCGCCTTCGGAAATTGTTCCTCCATTTTCAAGCTGAAACACAGTTATTGAACAAAATTATTTTACAACACTCAGCAGAGGGAATATTGCGAGAGAGAGAAATTACAATTACAGATTAAATCTGCAGTTCGTCTAACTTTACTTTTCGAAAGTAATTATCTTTAGTTTTGAGAACGATGCAAATGATGACAACAAAGTCGGAGTTTCTCGAATCTGTGGAAGAAACTTGTGCCTAAAGTTTACATGGAAACTTTTGCTCCGTCAAACTTCCGATGTCGGAAATTGTTGTCTACACTTTCAAGATGAAATACAAACATTTATGCAATAAATTTACACTTTCAAGATGAAATACAAACATTTATGCAATAAATCTACACTTTCAAGATGAAATACAAACATTTATGCAATAAATTTATATTTAGTAACAATACTAGGCAAAGGAAACTTCGCGAGAAAAAGAAATTACGATTGCGAGAAAATTTTTCACTCCATTTAACTTTCGTTTTCGGAAGTTCTGAAAAACGAAATTCCATTCCCCAGATGGAAAACGACCCCCCCCCCCCCCCACACACACACACACTAATCCTAAAAAAAAAATTCAGTTTGCTTGTTTTTTTGCATCGATCTCGAGTATAACTGAAATGTGGCGAAAAAAGCGGAATTCCGCGAATCCGAAGAAGTATCTCATGCTTGATTCCTAACAGTCCGTGATATGCAAAGTGAACTGCTCATGCGGCTACATATGGAAGCCGATTCGTGTGTCCATAAACTGATTATGTTCCCGACATAAACGATGTATTCGATTGCATATTCGGAACCCTGAACGGTCGTTTTCTAACGCACATATTTTTTTACGAAGGATACGTTTTTAATGCGCGAATTTTGCGAGTGGTGCAAAAACGGGCCCAAGTTTATATATATCATCATCATCATCATTGTCAACCATTATCAATCCACTGCTGGACGAAGGTCTCCCCAAGTTTCCTCCACAACGGTCTATCTTGTGCCAGTCTCCTCCATGTCACTCCCGCATACTTTCGAATTTCATCCACCCATCTTCCATGTGGTCTTCTTCTGGGTCTTTTCCTGTCCCTTGGAATCCAATCTAAAATTTCGGCTGTCCATCGATGGTCTGTTCTTCTGGCAGTATGTCCAGCCCATTGCCATTTCAGGGATTTAACTCTGATCATGATGTCTTCCACTCTTGTCATTTTTCAGATCCACGTGTTCCTCTTCTTATCTCTCCTGGTTACACCAAGCATGCACCTCTCCATGCTACTTTGAGTTGTCTGCAGCCTTTGTATGTCTCTTTTAGCTAAGGTCCACGTCTCTGCACCATACGTAAGCACTGGAAGGATGCATTGATCAAACACTTTTCTTTTAAGACATAATGGCATATTGCTCTTGAAAATTATGCTGTTTCTTCCAAAAGCTCTCCAGGCAAGTTTTGTACGCCGATTAATTTCTTCACCAATGTGACCCTCACTTGATATCTGCTGTCCAAGATAAACGTACGTGTCTGTTATCTCCAGCTTTTCTCCATCAATCGATAAATCTTCATTTCTTGTAAAAGCATTGTACATCACTTTTGTCTTCTGAAAGTTCATTTTTAATCCCACTTCTTTACTCTTGTCAGCAAGTTCCTGGATCATACTCTGTAGCTCTGATGGGGTAGTTGCAAAAATGACTACATCATCAGCAAAACGAAGGTGGGTTAGATAATCTCCATTAATCTTTATCCCTTTGTTTTCCCAGTTCAGTGATTGAAAGACATTTTCCAATGTGGCATTAAAGAGCTTCGGAGATATGGTGTCACCTTGTCTCACTCCTTTTCCAATTTTTATGTGTGTTGTATTTTCAAACAGCCTAATCTTTTCACTTGCATTTTCATAGATGTTATTAATAATATTAATGTATGCATCTTCAATACCGCAGGATTTCAGAGCCATTGCAACTGCTGATGGTTTCACCGAATCAAAGGCTTTTTCATAATCGATAAAAGCCATGCACAATGGAAGCTCATATTCCCTCGCTCTTTCAATTAGTTCTCTCAGTACGTGGATATGATCTATTGTACTGTAGCCACTCCTGAATCCAGCTTGTTCTCTCGGTTGAGCCATGTCCAGTGTCACCTTCAAGCGGTGTGAAAGAACTTTAGTGAAGATTTTATAAACCACTGATAGGAGGCTGATAGGTCTGTAGTTCCTGAGATCCTCAATGTCACCTTTTTTATGTAGCAAGATCATTGTAGCGTTGTTCCAATCCTCAGGAATTTTCCCTTCATTAAGGCATCGAGTGAAAATTTGGGCGAGTACTGTTTCGATTTCTCCACTTGCTTCTTGTATGATGTCTACAGTAATTCCATCTTCTCCTGGAGCTTTTCCCCGCTTCATGTTCTTGATTGCATGTGCAACTTCTGCTGGAAGGACTGGAAGAACTCTGGTACTGGTACCTTTCATGATGTCTGGAGTACATGTATCATCCCTTTCATATAATTTGGAGTAGAAATCTTTCACTCTTGTCAACATTTCGCCTCTATTTCTTGTTACAGAACCATCTTCTTTTCTCAGTGCCATAATCTGTTTTCTTCCCTTACTGAGATGTCCCTTTGCTATCTTTAGGCTTTGGTTGTTTTCAATTGCTTTCCTTACTAGTTCACAGTTGAATTTCCTTACGTCTTCAGTGATACTTTTTCGTACTGTCTTGCATAGCTCTATATATTCCACTTCGGAAGTCACATCTTCTTTAGTTGTCCTCATCACTCTTCTTTTTTGCATCAACATTTTGGTTTTTCCTGATAATTTGTTCACATGCAATTTGTTCTTAGACCCAGCTAATTTTGTTGCTGTTTCCATAAGAGCTTTGGTTACTTTACTGTTAACTTCAGAAATATCCACTTCTTCCGATGTTAGGCCTTCTAAAGCAGAGAATCTGTTCTTCAGTTCCAATTTGAAGGTATTATGGTGTTTTTTAAGGTTGGTTATGTCAATACATTTTGTTTGTCTTATGAGCTTGCTACGTTCGAGTTTAGTGTTGAGGTGCATCTTACATCTCACCAATCTATGGTCACTGCCTGTGTTGAACTTGTTTAGCACACTGCAGTCTTCTACGACGAATTTTTTGTTACACATAATAAAATCAATTTCACTTGTCATCCCATTTGGATGTCTCCATGTCCATTTCCTGTGTGGCTTTTTCTTGAAAAAGGAGTTCAAGATGAAAAACCCTTCTGCCTCTGCAAACTCTACGAGAGTATTTCCACGCTGGTTTCTGTTGCCGTGACCGAATTTACCTACTGTATATATATATTTATTTATTTATTTATTTATTACAATAATCTTGCTACATTTTATACAAAGGTGACATTGAGGATCTCAGGAACTACAGACCTATCAGCCTCCTATCAGTGGTTTATAAAATCTTCACTAAAGTTCTTTCACACTGCTTGAAGGTGACACTGGACATGGCTCAACCGAGAGAACAAGCTGGATTCAGGAGTGGCTACAGCACAATAGATCATATCCACGTACTGAGAGAACTAATTGAAAGAGTGAGGGAATATGAACTTCCATTGTGCATGGCTTTTATCGATTATAAAAAAGCCTTTGATTCGGTGAAACCATCAGCAGTTACAATGGCTCTGAAATCCTGCGGTATTGAAGATGCGTACATTAATATTATTAATAACATCTATGAAAATGCAAGTGCAAAGATTCGGCTGTTTGAAAATACAATACACATAAAAATTGGAAAACGAGTGAGACAAGGTGACACCATATCTCCGAAGCTCTTTAATGCCACATTGGAAAATGTTTTTCAATCACTGAACTGGGAAAACAAAGGGATAAAGATTAATGGAGATTATCTAACCCACCTTCGTTTTGCTGATGACATAGTCATTTTTGCAACTACCCCATCAGAGCTGCAGAGTATGATCCAGGAACTTGCTGACAAGAGTAAAGAAGTGGGATTGAAAATGAACTTTCAGAAGACAAAAGTGATGTTCAATGCTTTTACAAGAAATGAAGATTTATCGATTGATGGAGAAAAGCTGGAGATAACAGACACGTACGTTTATCTTGGACAGCAGATATCAAGTGAGGGTCACATTGATGAAGAAATTAATCGGCGTACAAAACTTGCCTGGAGAGCTTTTGGAAGAAACAGCATAATTTTCAAGAGCAATATGCCATTATGTCTTAAAAGAAAAGTGTTTGATCAATGCATCCTTCCAGTGCTTACGTATGGTGCAGAGACGTGGACCTTAACTAAAAGAGACATACAAAGGCTGCAGACAACTCAAAGAAGCATGGAGTGATCCATGCTTGGTGTAACCAGGAGAGATAAGAAGAGGAACTCGTGGATCCGAAAAATGACAAGAGTGGAAGACATCATGATCAGAGTTAAATCCCTGAAATGGCAATGGGCTGGACATACTGCCAGAAGGACAGATCATCGATGGGCAGCCGAAATTTTAGATTGGATTCCAAGGGACAGGAAAAGACCCAGAAAAAGACCACATGGGAGATGGGTGGATGAAATTCGAAAGTATGCGGGAGTGACATGGAGGAGACTGGCACAAGACAGACCGTTGTGGAGGAAACTTGGGGAGACCTTCGTCCAGCAGTGGATTGATAATGGTTGACAATGATGATGATGATGACAACCTTAAAAAACACCATAATACCTTCAAGTTGGAACTGAAGAACAGGTTCTCTGCTTTAGAAGGCCTAACATCGGAAGAAGTGGACATCTCTGAAGTTAACAGAAAAGTAACCAAAGCTCTTATGGAAACAGCAACAAAATTAGCTGGGTCTAAGAACAAGTTGCATGTAAATAAATTATCAGGAAAAACGAAAATGTTGATGCAAAAAAGAAGAGAGATGAGGACAACTAAAGAAGATGTGACTTCCAAAGTGGAATATATAGAGCTATGCAAGACAGTACGAAAAAGTATCACTGAAGACGTTAGAAAATTCAACTGTGAACTAGTGAGGAAAGCAATTGAAAACAACCAAAGCCTAAAGATAGCAAAGGGATATCTCAGTAAGGGAAGAAAACAGATTATGGCACTGAGAAAAGAAGATGGTTTTGTAACAAGAAATAGAGGCGAAATTTTGACAAGAGTGAAAGATTTCTACTCCAAATTATATGAAAGGGATGATACATGCACTCCAGACATCATGAAAGATACCAGTACCAGAGTTCCTCCAATCCTTCCAGCAGAAGTTGCACATGCAATCAAGAACATGAAGCGGGGAAAAGCTCCAGGAGAAGATGGAATTACTGTAGACATCATACAAGAAGCAAGTGGAGAAATCGAAACAGTACTCGCCCAAATTTTCACTCGATGCCTTAATGAAGGAAAGATTCCTGAAGATTGGAACACCGCTACAATGATCCTGCTACATAAGAAAGGTGACATTGAGGATCTCGGAAACTACAGACCTATCAGCCTCCTATCAGTAGTTTATAAAATCTTCACTAAAGTTCTTTAACACCGCTTGAAGGTAACACTGGACATGGCTCAACCGAGAGAACAAGCTGGATTCAGGAGTGGCTACAGCACAATAGATCATATCCATGTGCTGAGAGAACTAATTGAAAGAGCAAAAGAATATGAACTTCCATTGTGCATGGCTTTTATCGATGATGATATATATATATATATATATATATATATTTTTCTTAAAATTTCTTCAGGCGGGTGGCGGGTAACAACTTTATTTCGGCGGGAGTTTAAATTTTTCTGAGGGAATCCCGCCATCCCGCCCTGAATTTTAACCCCTGATACAATAATCAGGAAGTTTCTTCTAAAGAAAAAAATCCTTTTTAGAAATAAAATATTTCAGAAAAAACTTCCTGATTACAGTATTGTATTTATACTATGCTGTAATCAAGAAGTTTCAGGGCACAAAATTTTCTGTCGCCCACTTGCCACTGCCGATCGAAAATTAATTTTTGGCGAGGAAAAAATACATTTCAGGTGTTTTCTATTCAACTTCGTCAAAAATATGTTGCCGATGTTCGGCGGGTCCCATTTGTTTTCGCTTGTACGATTATCGAATCCGCCGGCTGTCATAGGTGAGAGTTATTACCCATATCTATGCCCCGCCCCATACGGGAGAGAGCGCAGTTGAGGACACAACTGGAAAAATGTAAGAACAGTATCATATAGTTTATTTGCATTTTGACTGAAGCGCGAACTCAATCCATCACTTTCGCGCCGAACAGCGGCCGCATATTTTTGACGAAATTACATGACTGAAAAAACATGTGAATTACAATTTCTGCCATCAGAAATGTTTGTTTAAGCAGCAGAACAAAATAAAATTAGAAAACAGATTCACTCATTTGCTTAAAAATTCATAAAACTAGCCTGTTGATATGGTTGATTTATCACGAAATAAGAATTGAGGGGTGTATATGGACTGGAGAAATATTTTTCTTTTGCGAGTGAACAATTCGCTCTTTCCCGGAAATCTGATAGCTGTGCGTCACGTCGCGCCCCTCGGGAGCCAACGTTATAAGCACCTTCGAGAACGGGGTCCCCCACTGTGGTTACGGATGTGCCGAGATGTGCCTTGACCACCCACCCACACGGCACTGACATTTCGTCTACAGCAGGAAGGTGGCGGCAGGGGTGGGAGAAATGGAAACGGTACTTAGATCCATTTAACAAAGCTGCAGAAAAGAAAAAAAGAGGACTTTTTTTTTTTTTTTTGGTGCAAATGAAAAGAGTAAATTGATCTGCAAGATTTGTTGAGCGATCGGCGACGCCCATCGCCGCGTCACACTGTTTCTGCAACCGGGTCTACGTTGAACTGTTTCATGTGTTACACCTGAACAGGTTCAACCTTTTCCTAAAGCCAAATCTCGTACTTCCAAAAGAGGAGGTCGAAAACCAGGGAGATGTAGAATCCTCACAGACACACCAGAAAAGAAAGAAATTGAAGCACAACATGCAATTAGAATGGCCAAAAGGAAGAGAAAAATCATGACAAAATCTGTGCTTCAAAGTGTTGAGGAAACTTCATCTGAAGAATTATCAGATATTGTAGATTCTTCTAATTCTACTGGTGATGCAAGTTCTCCAGTCGCTGAAATAAGTGATACAATTGAAAAGGGGGATTTTTGTTTAACAAAATTAGAAGGAAAAAAACTCAACACTTTTATGTTGCAGAAATAACTGATGTTACAGAAGAACAATATAGTGTTAAATACCTGAAATGAATTGCACATTTAAATAAGTTTCTCTATGATAAAGATATTATTTATGAAATTGAGAAAAATAAATATCCTGTACAAATTGCTTAAACCAAAAACTGTTGGAGGTTCAGAGCGTCAATGTCTGCAGCTTACTTTTGGAATCAGCTTTTCAAATTATAACATAGAGTAATTCATGAAAATACTTAATCCATGTATATAGCTTATATACTAATACTTTGGAACATTGGTGCAATTTAAATAGTTGCTATATGGGCAATACTTGTTAAAAATGCGTACGTATGGAACGTGATAAATTAATGGCGTGCTGTCTCAGTACGATTTCATCAAACCACCATCCCTAATTGTACAATAAAAGATATGATTTAAAAATATTTAAAGGGCAAGATCTTTCGGGGCTACAATAGCACCCGTCCTCAGGCCACCCAACAGTGCCACAGAGCACTCGGAAGCTCCGCAATATATAACCAGTCCCCGAAGGAGACCCACAATGCATTTGTTCAAAACACAGGTGATGCCAATTGAGGAAAACAGCAAAACAGAAAGTAATACAAATAATGTAGTTGATTAATTAAGTAAGGTCCTCTTCTTCAGTAGGTTGAAGGGGAGACGTAATTATTTTCCTCCATTGTCTAGGAACAAAAACAGGTAAGTCCAAGTTACAACAGGTAGTACCATAACAAATAATATACAGACTCTCTGTAAAAAAGACGGTTTGTTTGTTAACAAAGGAGGAAAGTACTATTGTATTAGGCCAATCAGGAGAATAATCTCCCTGGCGAACAGCTGTAGTAAATGATGTAGAAATGGAGTCAGTTCGAAGTCCATATTTGTGTTCTGACAATCTAATGTTCAGACTTCTAAGGGTAGAACCTATGTAGTATTTAATATCATCGTTAGAGGTCTTGGGAAGCAATGGGATACGATATATTCCTGCTTTATTCAAAGTTGCGACTGGATCTCGGTCGTTACGTATGGTTGAAAAAATGTTTTTGGTGCAAATTCCAAATTTAATATTGTATTTATGACATACTTTCCGCAATATGGAAACCGCGGGAGGGATGAAGTCACCTTTACCAACGTATATAGGAGATACGACCTCCGTTGACAACGTCGTAAATCTTAGTCTTTGAAATTTCTGTAGAAGTTCCCGAAGCAGGCGGAATATCCAAATGATATGGCCAAGTTCTGTATGAAAGCTAGTTCGTCCTGACGTATCTGACGGGTTGAGGAATGAGTAAACACACGTTTAATTAAAAAACATAAGGCTGAAGCTTTGTGTTCCGGAGGGTGGGAAGAAACAAAAGGTATAAGACAAGGTATGAAGGTCGGTTTTCTATAGACAGATAATTTGATGAGATTAGATGTCAAGTCACGAGTCAATAAGATGTCCAGGAAGGCTAATCAACATTTGCACATTACATGACTTGGTAACAGCAATGCCAAAAAGAATTTATTTGCTGATTAAGGCAAATGGAAGTGCCATAAATTATTAATGCAGGAAATAATAGTACAAATTAATTATATATGAGATGTTTTTTGTGTTGCAAGTATCATTCTATAGCAGATAATCAAGAAATAAAAGGAATATTTCTGTGTATTTATAATTTCTTTACACACTGTATCTTCATTTCCTGTTGGAATTAACCAGTCTACTAACATGTAACTTTGGTGGAGAACAGAAAACAATGAATATTGTGACCTAGGAGATTAAACCAACTCTGACTCATAGGTACAGATGAAAAACAAAAGAATGTGAATTAAAAGTCAACAGAAACACCATTGACTGACTGAAAACAAAAAGTAGCATTGTAATTTTTACAAGCCTTAACTGGCTGGGGTTGATATCCATTTTTATTTTGCAGTTTTGTGTTGTTTCTATCCTTTGTTGATCATATGCCATACATGAATGACTATGAGCTTCACTGTGAACTGTTGAGTATATTTTCACGATGTACATGGCATCACAAAAATTAATTTGGACCACTATCTGAACTGTTATTTTTATGCTTTAAGATTCTTTCAGTATTTTTGTAAGGCAATTTAAAATAACCAACTGAAAACTCCATAACTTTTCTGCCAGCAACATTTGTTCTGTAAAGGTGGCAGTTCTGATCAGTTTGTTCAAAACTACACTGGCATCCAAAAGCTAAGCATAGCAAAAATCAGGGCTGTTTGTGTTCCGGGTCTAACCCAGATTTCCGGGTTTGAGCGATCTTTCATACCCGGAATTCCGGATGTTTAGCCTTGAAGACATTTTTAAGACTGTTAAATTTTGAGTTCTAATAAGCAAAAAGCAAAAAAAAAAAAAAAATAATAATAATAATACGATTCATGGCAAAAGTATTTACTGAAAAAAATTGCTTTTAACCAATGAATTAATGTGATAATAATATTGTCTTCCTCGCCATAGCAGCCGACTCGAGCTTGACGCATGAAGTCTTGACATGAAGCCGGCAGTTCGTGCTGTGGTTGTCCGTTTTTTTGTGGGAAGGGCATGTGCGCAAATTCTCAGTCATTTTGTCGGCGCTTCTGCTCCTCGATGCAAAAAAAAAAAAAAAAAAAAAGATAGGTTTTTCACTCTGATGAGTGATGCGGGATTGGAACTTGGAGATGGCGGGGGGGGTAAAGCAAATAAAGTATGTCACTCATGAGTCTGCACCCACGCGCGGGAGCAGCCTGCCTCATTGTACTGTATATGTAGAATATATTTCAAATACATGGAGATAATGTAAATAGACGATGTCATTGCTCTGTTAACATTATTTTATAAACAACGCATAGCAACTGGCCAGTTATCGAGAGATCTGGGGTTCGATCCCAGCGGTGTCGGATGAACAATTTTTCAGTTGCTATGTGTTGTTTATAAAATAACATGGACAGGGCGATGACATCGTCTATTTATGGTATATGTATCTTTGCCATGGTATACCTTGCAGAAAGTATAATGCCATCGACAGGTAAAAGAATTATCTTTGAATCTCTGTTTAACCGCATATATGCTAAACAAAAAGAAACAAACTGTTATGGCAATGTTTTAAAGATGATGCATCTGCTATATCTAATGCCATGTAGTACTGCTCCTTGTGAGCGTGGCTTTTCAGCAATGAACCTTATAAAAACGAGTAATTGGGCATGTCTGAATAGTGACACTTTAAATAACGTAATTAAATCACTTACTCAAGGCTTTACTTAGATATATTCATTTGGTTCTAGTTCCAGTTGAAGAAATTTTTTAAATCTTCCTTCCCTCTGGGTTCTTTTGGATTTTTACAGACGCTTCTGGCCTCTTGATTTTAGACAAGGCCTGTTCTCAATGTATAGAAGGATTAACCAGAGGGAAGGAAGATTAAACAAAATTTCTTCAACTGGGACTAGAACCAAATAAATGAAGTAATGATGATTAGATGCAATGGCCTTTCAGTTGAAGATTTTGATCCTCAAAATGCCATTCAATTGTGTTGGGCATATACCTCTGATGAGAAGATGAGACACAGTACATATCAGCAGTAAACTGAATCAACATTATTAGTATCACTTTATGTATATATATCCTAGCTTTTGTTCCTTTGTTTTAAATATTATTAAAGAAATTAGACATCTAACTTCAATGGCCTCTCAAAAATAAATTGCGTATGCGTAAATTAAGATAGTAAGAGTAATGATATTACAGCACTGAAAATAAATTGTAAAAAAATCAGTCATTTTGGAACAAAAGCATATGCAAAATTTGCAGTCAATCTAATGATCCTATGCTAGTAGCTGCTCTGCATTTATTTTTACAAAGTTAATGGGGGAGGGGTCTCTCATTAGAAAGAAAAAACATTCACCCATTTAATCTCACAGAAATGTAAGATAAAGAAGTTACTGAATTATTCCTTTTTTTTTTTTTTTTTTTTAACTTTGCATGGGCAGCAGATTTTGTCATTTGGCTAGTAAAATTTTATTCCACTAGCCACATTGGCTAGTAGAAATTTCAGCAGTTTTGCAAGGACTGTGTACAAGTGAATGGTGTTTTATAGAAATGGTTTTCTGTTGGTAATGTAATGTCACCCTGGCTGTTTAATATATTTATGGATGCATGAGGCCAAAATGGATAATACTGGTTTATGTCTTTGTAATATCCATGTGTGCAGATTTCTCTATGCTGATGACATAGTCCTGTTGGCAGAGAGCAAGAGGAAGTTGCAGAATATGTTGTCCTGGATGTACGAAGTTTGTATGAAATTCAAACTGAGTATAAATAAGAAGGAAAAGTTATGGTTTTTGAGTGAGGAACTGTTAGTACTGTATGTATGATAAGTCTAAATGGTACAGTGATTGACCAGGTGAATGAGTTTGTGTATTTAGGCAGCATGTTTGACAGAGAACAAACTAGATGGTTAAATTAGTAGGCAAGTGAATTCTTCATTGAAAGTCATAGCTGCCTTAGGAGGATTTCACAGGAATGATGGGTTATCAAGGAAGTCCCATATGGCGGTGTATGAAAGTATGATTGTTCCTACTCTGATGTACGGCAGTGAAACCTGGGTACTGCAGAAAAGACATAGTTTGTGTACTGGGGAGATGCGTTACTTATTTGATGGGGGGGGGGGGTTAAGACACCCTCTGATCATGTGAGGGAAAAAGATGTGTAATGTGAGGCAAAATGTTGTTAGTAAGGTGGAGACTAATATTCTTATGTGGTTTGACCATGTTGAAAGAATAAGTAATCAGGTGCTAAGAGAGTTTTTTTTCAGCCCAAGTGGCAGGAATATCTGCTTGAGAAAAATATTTTATTAGTACAAAGTATAAAAGGTCCTGTGTGCGGTGTGTGATTAATGAAGCTCAAGCTGTGTGCTGAGATCGTTGTAAATGGAGTCATTTGATACACCAACAGTAGGTAAATTCTAGTTCCATCAGAGTTAAATGTTTACTTGGCAGATGGTCTTTCTTTGAAGAGCTAACCTCTGAGAGCAGCTTAATGATATGTATGTATGTAATTATTTCAGATATATCCTCTTGTTTGGTGATTCTACTTAGATTGCTTTTTAAAATAAATGATCTGTATTACAAAAAAAAAAAAAAAAAAATCTTTAAAGCTAATAGCATAGTATGCCATAGTAAACCTTAACATTGTACTATGGTTCACTTTCAATACACAGTCTTTGGAAGTTTGCCAGTATGGGGATGTTTTACAAGCCACCCAGTTGAGGAACTGACCTCCATTTGCTTGCATCACTTACCAGTGACAGTACACACATTCCACATTTACTTATCCTGCAAACTATGAAACCTGGTTAATTGATTTTGTTGTCTCCATTCTTGATGAGCAAATAATTTCTAGTTTTTGATCACCTTGCATGGTGTAATAGCGGAATCAGATCTGGTTGGTTGAAGAGTTGAGCTTTTGGCAGAACTAGGTGAACAAGGTGTAATTACAGACCAGGGATAAAGTTTGTATGTGATGGAGAAACTACAGGGTGATCTGCTTGGGTAGCGATAATTTGAAAATGCTGTGGTATGGCTTATAACAGATATAATAAGTCAATATTTGGCAGAAATTACCTTCGTGGATGGGAGTTTGTCTAGGTCTCTATATGACCCCCGCTTTGTGGACTTGGCATAGTTCATACCAGATTCTTGCCACATGTTTTCTAACATCTGCGTAGTGATTTGTGCGAACGCTGCAGTACGGAGGTCAAAGGGCGAGAAAAGATGGGAGTTTCGTGCACTGTAGTCAGTGCTCGTACACCTTCGCAGCATTGTGACAAAAGTGAAAATGACAGTGACTGTTTAACAACACACAAATTGTGTGTGTTTCTGGGTCATTGGTTCCAGGGAAGGGAGAGAACCAGTTCCATAAGAAAAACAACTCCATGCCTCACCGGGATTTGAACCCAGACACTTCTCGCGTGAATGTTCACGAGCCAGCCCTTATACCACTGCACTGCCGGGGTGGTCGTTATTTATCATTGGCCAGAAGAAGGAATAGGAGACTGAATGTGTAACCCAACTGCAGCACGAGCTCTGTATGGCCACAAGATGAACTGTTTCAACACAAACGATTTGCAATTGCCTTTATCGTGTTGGCCTGTATGCCCACTTATTTCTGGTTTGTGTTCCTTTAACCATGTGCCATTGTTCTGCTTATATACACTGAAGTGCCTAAAGTCATGGGATATGTACCTAGTATCGTGAAGGCTTCCTTCAGCCCGCTAAAGTGCAGCAACTCGATGTGGCATTGACGAGCCATGCCATCTGAACAGCCACCCACAGTTCCCTGGTATTTGTAGGTGCAGGATCTTGGGTGCGAATGAACCATTCCACCACATCTCATAAGTCCTCTATTGGGTTTGTGTCGGGCGAATGTGGTGGCCACACCATCCGTCGGAACTGTCGAGAATGCTCCTTGAACCAATTTTGGACAATTTGGGCCCGATGAAGTGGTGCATTATCTGCCTGGAAAATATCCATCGTTGTTGGGGTACATGAAGTCCATGAAGGGCTGCAAATGGTCACCCAGCAGAGCAACAAAGCGATTACCGGGTAATAAAAAGTTTACGAGAATCAGAGGATGCAAACCGTGCCATGTAAAGACACTTCATGTATGGAACCACCACCAGCTTGCAGCGTGCATTGTTGACAGCTTGGGTCCATTGCCTATGGGGTCTGCTCTAACAACTGATAGCGTGACTCATCAAACCATGCACATGTTGCCAGTCTCTCAGGGTCCAATTACCATGTTCACGAGCCCAGGTGAGGCATTGTGTCCGATGTCGTGGTGTTAACAATGGCACTCTGGTAGGTCTGCTCCCATGGGTACTAAATTACGCTGCACTGACTTGACGGATATGTCTCTGGTACTTCCTGCATTGAGTGTGGATGTTATTTGAGCCAGTGTCACTTGTCTGTTAGCATGGATGGACAATCCTGGTCAGACGCTGTTCACAGTGTGGTAATGCTTTCCATGAGGTAATCTTTGTACACACATGACACCGTGGATTGAGGAATGTTGAATGTTCGCACAACTTTAGAAATTGAATGTCCCATCCATCTGGCTCCTACTACCATGCCTTGTTCAAACTCTGATAATTCATGACGGCTTGTCAAATCTTACTGGCGGTTGTTCAACCTGACTCACAAAATTACACCTTGCAAATGATCAAAATCAAAGCTTGCATCCAAGCCTTTATACGACGGCAGCGCCGGTTAAAAATTTGCACACTGCTATTCCATGACTTTTGGCACGTCAGTGTAGAATAGGCACTGGAACGTTGTGACTAGAGATGTGACGACTGGAGCAATATTCTCTTCACTGATGAGTGTCAAGTCACCTCGCAGCCTGGCAATAGGAGAGTTCTCATATGGTAAGAAAAAGGGACATGGAATAGTCCCACCCCTTCAAGACCGGCATGAATATGGTGGAAGTGGACTAATGGTTTGGGGAAGTATCTCCATAAACAGGTCGACCATAAACAACCTGTATGTCATCAGGAATGGTATACTGACTGGCCAGAGGTATAGAGGAATCCCTATATGCCCTAGTAGAGATCTTCCATCACCACATTTCATTTCTTGGTATGCATTTTGGTGTCATATCTTGACTGATTTCATATGTTTGTGCAAATGTCACTAAAACTAATTTTGTTAATTTCTGTGAGCACATTTTGTTCACTCACATGCTTTAACTTACCTGTGGTTAACATTTCGTGCTTAACAATATAATGTCTAAACTGTTTTGAGCAGTGCACTTCCGATGGTTCAAGCCACACCACATGCTGGATGACATAGACATTTTGTGCTGCTTAAAAAAATATGTGCAGTGTGAAATGACAGCTGACTGCCCATAGTCATTTTCATAACACTGCTATACGTAATGGCTTAATGCTCTTACCAGTTAAAACTATATGTGTGCATCTTTGCTGTAAACATGGTCCATATCCAGATCCTCATCTAAGTCTGGGTTCTGAAGTTGTGCGAACATTCAACATTCCTCAGTCCACAGTGTCCTGTGTGTAGCAACTGTTCCAGTGGTAGAAGTGAATTGGCTTTTTTTATTATTATTGTGCTCTCTCACCTTCCAGTTCTGCATTGTTACAGAGGGCGAGTCGAAAGTTTTGCAATATTTGGATCACTTTGTCTTCATACGTACCTTTACGACGAAAGCTGACTAGCATTCAAAGTATAAGCCGTCTTTAGCCATCTGTCTGCCAGTTCTTTGATTCCGTGGCGGTACCAGATCTTGTCCTTCGAGGCGAAGAACACCTTCACCCAAACTGCCACCTCCTCCTGGTTGTTGAAGTGTGGCCCCCGAAGAAAGTGGGCCATAGACAGGAACAGGTAATAATCCGACGAGGTAAAGTCCGGACTATACGCTGGGTGTGGCATCAGTTCGATGCCCTCAAGTTCTTGGAGTTTTGCCCAGGTCATTCACGCGGTATGAGGCCGAGCGTTGTCCTGCTGTAGGAGAGCGTGCTTTCTGTTCACCAGTGCCAGGTACTTCTCCTCCAAAACAGCATACATCTGTTCCAGTTGTTCAGAATAGAGGTAGGCGTTAATAGTCAAACAGTCTGGAACAAATTTGTAATGGATTATCTCCACAAAATTTCACTAGACGCAGAGCATCACCTTGTGCTCGAAGCGCCCACGTCTGGCAACAGGTTCAGGAAGCTGGCCCAGGCTCAACCACTACCGTGGTGTGTTAGGATTACGAAAATGGACCCACTTATCATCACACGTAACAATTCTCTTGATGAAACGTACATCAGGCAGATTTTCTAGGAGTTTTGCGTACACTTCCACTCTGCAGTTTGCTTCAGCTGGTGTCAGTTCAAAGGACCTCGGCAAAGTCTACAGGATGAACCACGGTGGTCTGTGATAAGTCTACAGTGATGAACCACGGTGGTCTGTGATATGCCCAGCTCGCCAGATAATCTCTGAGTGCTGGTTGTCAGATTTGCCTCTACGTCCTGGCGCACAGCCTCCGAATCCACAGTTCGCAGCCTACCTGACCTTAGCTGATCGTCGAGTTTTCTGCCATCTGGTTGTGGTGCTATGGTCCACGGAACCTTCCACTTTCGCATGACAAATGTTTCGTGTTGCTTGAGCAGCATTATGGCTGAGTTTAAACTCGTAAAAGCAAAAGTTCCCTAATTAGCCGTTTGTGGCTGATTATCTTTTAGGAGTCCCAACCCCAAACAGACACTGTGAACATCATGCAATGCTGTTCACAACAACGACTACCACTTTATATCCCTTTTGACTGACTGCAGTGAACGACTTGAACTAGTTTAAACATGTGACATACCTGCCGCATCACATGCATGCAAATACTGCAAAACTTTCGACTCACCCTCTGTAATTTAAGGGTGCTCCATACTAGAGCAATGTCCCGGAGGTTGTTTCCTCAATTTTTTGTGGCGTGAATGGATGTTCAGTGCTAGAGTTCACAATTCTGTGGTGCAGTCAAAGCTAGGTTGCAGATGAGTCATTCTTGGTTATGCAAGAGCTTCAATCATTCATGTACTTGGCGCTATTCACCACCAGGCTCTTCATTTAGGCTTAATCTCACAAGTCTTCGTTAAGACTTCCACTCAGTCCATGGAATAGATGTTGCATGGGGGAAAGGTGCAATATTAAAACTGAAGTGTTATAGGAGAGCAAATTTCCAAACATCTGCAAATATGTTGACATTTTTTCCCTTAAATATGCATGGTTAAACAAATTCAACATCTTAAACACAAAGGTTATGCATCAGACAGGAGAATGAATGGAAAGGAAACAAAATGGATAAAATCTACCATTGGAAAAATATCTTGTGCTTGGGGTATTTATGATGGATACCTCCTTCCGCCAGAGAAGGGCAATATTTTTATGTTCTTTTACTGCACTGCTTTCAAAATTCAGTCAAAGCTTATTTAACATTCACCTTTTAAGTGCACACAATATAGAATGAAAACGATAAATTATTCATTTTTATGCACAATTATAAAGAGAAACATGAACATACATAAATTTCTCTTGAACTGTGCAGCTCCTGCTTTGATGTTGCTTTTTAATAGGTCTATCTCAGCATTATCCGTGTTGAGGTGGGCAAAATCTTACGAAAAATCCATCATCATCATCATCATTGTCAACCATTATCAATCCACTGCTGGACGAAGGTCTCCCCAAGTTTCCTCCACAACTGTCTGTCTTGTGCCAGTCTCCTCCATGCCACTCCCGCATATTTACGAATTTCATCCACCCATCTCCCATGTGGTCTTTTTCTGGGTCTTTTCCTGTCCCTTGGAATCCAATCTAAAATTTCGGCCGTCCATCTATAGTCTGTCCTTCTGGCAGTATGTCCAGCCCATTGCCATTTCAGGGATTTAACTCTGATCATGATGTCTTCCACTCTCGTCATTTTTCGGATCCACGAGTTCCTCTTCTTATCTCTCCTGGTTATACCAAGCATGCACCTCTCCATGCTACTTTGAGTTGTCTGCAGCCTTTGTATGTCTCTTTTAGTTAAGGTCCACGTCTCTGCACCATACGTAAGCACTGGAAGGATGCATTGATCAAACACTTTTCTTTTAAGACATAATGGCATATTGCTCTTGAAAATTATGCTGTTTCTTCCAAAAGCTCTCCAGGCAAGTTTTGTACGCCGATTAATTTCTTCATCAATGTGACCTCACTTGATATCTGCTGTCCAAGATAAACATAGTTATCTGTTATCTCCAGTTTTTCTCCATCAATCGATAAATCTTCATTTCTTGTAAAAGCATTGAACATCACTTTTGTCTTCTGAAAGTTCATTTTTAATCCCACTTCTTTACTCTTGTCAGCAAGTTCCTGGATCATACTCTGCAGCTCTGGTGGGGTAGTTGCAAAAATGACTACGTCATCAGCAAATTCAAGGCTGTGCAGAATTATTTGCAAAAAAATTTCGTTGGCCTTGATTGCTTTTTTTTTTTTTTTTTTTTTTTTCGGTCATACTGTCTTCAGATATTTCGCAAATACAACTTACAGCTTTCCATCAGCATGAAGATCCTTTCATAACATTTGAAATGTGTTGCTGTTTAAACAAGTTAAAATAAATGTGAACACCACTACTTCAGATGCTTTACATGAATTACCTAACCTAGGCTTCACATAATGAATTTCAGTGAAAATGTTAAGAATAGATATTTATTTTTTATTATATTGTCATTCAAGCTGTGCTGTATTTAAGCAAACACAAATAGCCATTAGATGAACACAATGAAAGCATTTCTTTGGGAAATCACGGGAATTTTAGACCACATTGTTATTGACAAGTCTGATTGAAATAAAAGATCCCTATGAAAAAAATATCAAAAAGTTTTTGCTGCTGATTTAAAGACTGCACGAAATAAAATTACAGAATGCAAATCTCAGGTCGTATTTACAACCATATAAAAGAATACTTAAGAAGACAACAGTCTCACCAAAAATAAGCCATTATACTTATTTTCCTCCTGAAAGGGAGTCCTAAGATTTACGTTGCATGTATTTTTCTTCTGATGTCCTCCATGCCGCCCTTTTCTTTCTGCAATTTAAACTCAACTGCTAATTTTTATTTATTTTTTTTTTTTTTTTGCTAAGAACAACTATTTTGTTTTCTTAAAATTGAATTCATAATTATTTATGTAGCGTATTTTTAAACACATGATAATGACTACACTGATGATAGTGTCCACGTGGTTTTACGTGTACGTATTTTCAACTTTCATATACATTTACATTTTTAAGATTAAACTTAAATCAGAAGAATAATTCAGGATTCCCCAATCAGCCTGCATTGAAAAATATAAACAAACAGTTCGTAATAGTAATGACTCTAGTATGCTTATACAAAGAATTGTTCAAACAAGACCATCTGAGTTGAGTAAAATGTTAATAAAACAAATATTTATAAGTTGAACAATAGAGGACACCACAGTCATAGCTGCTTGATGAAAATTGTCCACCAAATTAATCATCAATGTTACTTGATGAGAATTGTCCACCAACTTCGTGCGAGACTCCATGGTTCTCATTCAGCAGCCTACTTTAACAGGGGGATGTAGTGTTTCGATGATATCCACAGGGCTGGTCGAAAAGCTTTAGGTGATGAAGTTTGAAGTGCTGATGGACATCAGGCTCTACCTTTTAATATTTAAAAAAATTTTTTTGGTGTTGATAATTGTATTAAAACAACATGGCTGTTATTGCCAATGTGGTCTTTATCATAAGTGTTTAAAAATGTATTGTACATAAATAATTTTCAATTCAACAATTCTAAAAAGGTAAAATAGTGTCCTTAGAAAATAAAAAATAACACGTTCACTGCATAAATGTGCGCGTGGCACCCAGAAATGTGCACTGTCCTCCTGTGAAAATCAATAACTTCTGTGTTTTACATAAATCTGCAGCGGGTATCCGTCACACACACATTTTCAACTTACATTGTAGGTTAGTGATAGTTTATAAATATGTGCATGGTAATGGCTGCTTTTCAGACTTCACACCTCCTAGTACACTATAATTAACATAGCAATCAAACATCTCTGAATTTGCCTGTATTTACTGTTTCTCTTGTACATCAATCACATCAGAAACCTCAAATTTCATCACTCTGGAGCGGAAATTGAAACCGCATCAACCAATTTCCATTCGAGCATGCTATTTGTCACACCACCCAGGACTACACTGGTGACCGTTCCTGCACCTGCTTAATGCGTTATAACGAAAATCTTAGTGAAGAATCCTAATTACAGTTACAGTGTAGAATCTGCATTAAATATTATAATTACAATGTAGAATGCCTTTCATTATTCATGTATACTGCTATTTAGTGCGTAAAATCTATGTATATTTTTATATTCTTCACTTTTTATTTTATTTTTTGCTGTTTATTTTAGAAATTAGCTGATATAACTAAGAACATTATGCTACTGTATCACCTCATCATCATATACCATGAATTATTAATATAGCTATAATAAATTTAGGGCTAACAAACAAAAGACAAACTGTACTGCCTTTAATAAAAATTTATGGAGTGCGTTCATCATTAGGTAATTGGACACACCAGTGATCGCTCCTGCTCTTGCAGTATGCTATCTTAACTCCGTTCGTTACGTAATGCAAACGTACAAACCATCAACCACCATTTGTTGGCAGACAAGGAAAACACTTCCAAGAAACGACCCATCGGGGTATCATACAGCACTATATTAAATTGGCCATGCCGCCCCGGTGGCGCAGTGGTCTAAGGCGCTGGCCTCTGATCATTCGTCCGTAAGGGGTCCGGGTTCGAATCCCGGTGAGGCATGGATGTTGTGTTTTTCTTACGGCACTGGCTCTCTCCCTTCCCTGGAACCAGTGACCCTACATTAGGGACGGGCGACTGCTTATAGCCCATTGAGTTGCTCACGGTGGTCGTTAAACCTCCAATCAAAAAAAAAAAAAAAAAAAAAAATAAATTGGCCACCAGTGGGTCGTCGCGCACCACACACACACACAAAAAAAGGTAGCGTACGTGTTAATTAACAATTGAATTAGATTAGTTGTATTATATAGAAGAAAGACGGCAGCCTGGAGGTTGTTAAAAGAAAAATATGTGCAATGTACACCGATGAGCATTACATTTTGACCACCTATCTAATAAGCGGTAGGACCCCCTTTAGCCCACAAAACAGCGTCCACTCGGTGAGGTAGCGATAGATATCCTATGGTATATGGTACCGTAATGTCAAAAGCAGGTCCTGCAGTTCCCTTACATTTTGTGGTGGTGGTGGTGATTTAGCACGAACCCGCTTTTCCAAGTTGAACCATAAATGTTCGATTGGGTTCATGTCAGGTGAATTTAGAGGCCAGGGCATTAACAGAAAGTCACCGGCATGTTCCTCGAACCACTCCTTGACGATTCTGGCAGTGTGGCATGGCTCATTATCCTGTTGGTGGCGCAGTGGTCTGAGCGATGGTCTCTGATCATTCGTCCGTAAGGGATGGATGTTGTGTTTGTCTTACGGCACTGGTTCTCTCCCTTCCCTGGAACCAGTGACCTTAAATTAGGGACGGGCGACTGCTTATAGCCCATTGAGTTGCTCACGGTGGTCGTTAAACCTCCAATCAAAAGAAAATATATCCTGTTGGTAATGGCCACCAACAGGGAACACAGTTGCTATGCATGGGTGAACTTGGACCGCAACACTGTTCAGATACTCTACAGCTATCAAGGATTGGGATAATGGGGCCTGGCGCAGTGGTCTTGGGCGCTGGCCTCTGATCATTCGTCCGGGTTCGAATCCCGGTGAGGCATGGATGTTGTGTTTGTCTTAGGCATTGGCTCTCTCCCTTCCCTGGAACCAGTGACCTTAAATTAGGGACGGGCGACTGCTTATAGCCCATTGAGTTGCTCACGGTGGTCGTTAAACCTCCAATAAAAAAAAAAAAAAAAACATTGCCCACAGCATAACACCGCCGCCGGCCTGTTTCTGCCCAACAGTGCAGATATTGGTAATCGGCGTATCCACACTCGTCTGTCTACGCGATGCACCAGGAATCTTGATTCATCGGACCAAGCTACTTCCAATCATCCACGGTCGAATCTCTATGATCCGTAAGGGGTGCGGGTTCGAATCCCGGTCAGGCATGGATGTTGTGTTTGTCTTACGGCACTGGCTCTCTCCCTTCCCTGGAACCAGTGACCCTAAATTAGGGACGGGCGACTGCTTATAGCCCATTGAGTTGCTCACGGCGGTCGTTAAACCTCTAATCAAAAAAAAAAAAAAAAAAAAAAAGAAAAGAATCTCTATGATCTTGTTCCCCTTTCATGAATTGTTTGCGACAACGTGCAGTAAGCATGGGGACCCAGCTGGGGCTTCGGCTATGCAGAAGGCTGTGACACATTGCCCTGATCACCACTGTTGTAGCTGTGAGTAATTTGTCGCACCGTGACCCTGCGGTCGCTGTCAACAATACACTGCAGTCTCCGCTCCCCTCTGGCATCAATGAGCTGTGGACTACACACGGCTGGACAACGTTTCATTGTTTGGCCATCGGTGCACCACTTTTGATACGTACTCACTATAGCGGCCCGTGAACAAGCAGCGCCATGTGATTTATCAAACTCTGATAAATTGGCAGCTTTTCCCATTCTGACTCTGAACACACTACTAACCAAAAACCGGTCCTCGGGTTGTATATATTACTGCTCTGTGAACTTTACCTGCTCCACCATTCGGTCTCCAGGTGTGCTCATTTCTCTAGGCTGGGGCTGTTCTTACTTTTCGCGTTCAATTCAATTTCGGTAATTAGAGGTATTTATATTTAACTTCTTACCTCGTCCGTGCTAGGGCCCTCTAGCATTCCAACATCATCTTTGGGTATGATGCACACGGTCGTATACATAATAGCATATTCCAAGAAAGTTGCACATCAAAGGTATACTTGATGAATAAATAAATACATCGCTCTTTCCACGTTCCAGAAACACACAGCATCCGAAAAATTGTTTTTCAGCCAACCGCTGTGGAATTGAACCAACAGAACTCTCGATATCGCGCCGAGTGCGTTACATTTACGCCACGGTGACCAACAATCCACGGCGCTATGTGCATTTAAATCAGCTTCTGACATCATAAATCCGTAAGATGGGCTCAGCTACTAAGACGTCTCCATCTGGTGGGCATAAACGGCACTAGCTATATATATTATAGCCGTTAAATCCAACGGGCGAGATCCAGGTGAAAATACTCCAAATACGTGGCGACAGTTAATAAATAAATAAATGCATCGCTCTTTCCACGTTCCAGAAACACACAGCATCCGAAAAATTGTTTTTTAGCCAACCGCTGTGGAATTGAACCAACAGAACTCTCGATATCGCGCCGACTGCGTTACTTTTACGCCACGGTGCTATGTGTATTTAAGTCAGCTTCTGACATCATAAATTCTGTTGGTTCAATTTCACAGCGGTTGGCTGAAAAACATATTTTTCGGATGCTGTGTGTTTCTGGAACGTGGAAAGAGCGATGTATTTATTTATTTATTAACTGTCGCCACGTATTTGGAGTATTTTCATACTTGATGAATTTAATTTATTGCAGATCATTTTATATGAATTAGATGTTAAATACACAAACACTCACACACATTGAATATTTCATCGTTTGTCTTTCGCGTCATAATTCTTAACATCAGTTTTTGGCCGCCCCGGTGGCGCAGTGGTCTAAGGCGCTGGCCTATGATCATTCGTCCGTAAGGGGTCCGGGTTCGAATCCCGGTGAGGCATGGATGTTGTGTTTGTCTTACGGCACTGGCTCTCTCCTCTCCTCCCTTCCCTGGAACCAGTGACCCTAAATTAGGGACGGGCAACTGCTTATAGCCCATTGAGTTGATCACGGTGGTCGTTAAACCTCCAATAAAAAACAACAAACATCAGTTTTGTTTTCACATTGCGGCCTCTGCCATATTTCCCACGCGTCTGCCGTTGGCCTCCTCCGCTGCGCCCTCTGGCAGCGAAGTCCCAACGTCCTCCGGCCCCAAAGAATTGTGTTCAGTCTTTTCTAAGTCCAGCTCCAGAGGGTAAAGGTGTACTGGTCCTTTGATCAATGTTCCATTAGGCAGTCTTACAATACATGAACGTACCTTTCCGTCGCGTCCCACATGAACTTGGCTAATAATACCGGTTTCCCCCATCAGTTTAGGTAATCTTTCATCTCTTATATGAACTATGGAATCCTTTTTCACTTCTAAACCCCTTTTGGCAATTTTCAACTGGCGTGCTCATTTCAATTCCAGAAGATATTCTTGTCGCCATCTTCTCCGCAGTCTCTCCATAACTAATGCTCTGTGTTTGTATTTCCTTGTAAGGTCACTCCTTTTCGATTCCTCAGAACTTGGTTTTCCATCAGGAATTGTCAATCTTCTCCAATTAAGAAATGCCCTGGTGAGAGTGGTTCTGGCTAGCTATATACAGATGACAAAGGACGGGAATTCAGGAACGCTTCTACTTCAACAAGAGTAGTTTCCAATTCTTCATATGTTAAAGAAGCTTTTCCCAGTATTCTTTTCAGGCATGTTTTGATCGAACGAACGAGCCTCTCCCAAAAACCACCCCACCATGCAGCTCTTTCAACAATGTACTTCCATCTTATCCCGGTTTCTCCATAAAACCTTAAATTTTCTGGATCGGTAACCATACTCCACAGTTTGGTTAAATCTCGGTTCACCTTTTTAAATGTTTTCGCGTTATCTGAATAGTGTCTCTTAAAATTCCTCTTGCTAAAAATCTTCTAAATGTCAACAGAAAGTTGCAAGCTGTTAAATCCGATACCAATTCCAGATGTACAGCACGAGTAACTGTACAGGTGAATAAGGCGATGTAAACCTTCTTATTTTCATTCTTGGTGAATAATGGTCCTGCAAAGTCCACTCCACATATTTCAAAAGGAGAAACTTCCTTTAATCTGTCCGGTGGTAAGGGTGCTGGGTGCCATATCTTGATCGAAAAGTTTTGTTTTAAATTTCAGGCAGATAAAACAACTATGTACACTGACGGAAAAAAAATCCCAACACCAAGAAGGGGTTGTGTTAGATAAACGACAGTTGGTAGGCGGTGAGAGTACATCTGTAAGATGACGTCTATGCAAATTTCGCGCTCGGCGCATACGTGTGGCGCTAGTAGCGCCCCTCGGAACATGCAAAGCAGGTTTGCTGCAAATACGCGCTGTAACGTTCGTGAGCGTTAGTTATCGTTGAGATTCGATGTAGTGTGTTGATGTTAGTCGAGAATGCCTTTAAGAAGACGAAGAAGCCACTATCAACAGCTCACGGAGTTTGAACGAGGTCGTGTAATAGGGCTACGAGAAGGTGGATTTTCGTTCCGCAATATTGCAGAACGACTTGGCAGGAATGTAGCCACTGTGCGTGATTGTTGGCAGCGGTGCTCAAGGGAAGGTACTGCCTCAAAACGACCAGGTTCCGGCCGGCCACGTGGCACTACTGAGAGGGAAGACCGCCGTGTACGGCGTATGGCCGTGGCGCATCGTACTGCGTCTGCGGCAGCAATTCGAGCTGCAGTTGCCACCACAGTGACACAACGAACTGTTACAAATCGGTTACTTGAAGGACAGCTCCGAGCCAGACGCCCTGAAGCGTGCATTCCACTTACTCCAAACCACTGCCGTTTGCGACGTCAGTGGTGTCAAGCTAGAGCTCATTGGAGAATGGAGTGGAGATATGTTGTGTTTTCTGATGAAAGCCGGTTCTGCCTGGGTGCCAGTGATGGCCGTGTGTTGGTTAGAAGGAGGCCAGGTGAGCGCCTGTCTGCGGCCGAGACACACTGGACCTACACCTGGAGTTCTGGTCTGGGGAGCAATTTCCTATGACAGCAGGATCACTCTCGTGGTTATCCCACGCACCCTGATGGCACAGTTGTACGTCGGTCTGGTGATTCAACCTGTTGTGCTGCCATTCGTGAACAGCATTCCAGGGCGTGTTTTGCAACAGGATAACGCTCGCCCGCATACCGCTGTTGTAACCCAACATGCTTTACAGAGTGTCGACATGTTGCCGTGGCCTGCTAGATCACCAGATCTTTCACCAATCGAGCACGTATGGGACATCATTGGACAACAACTCCAGCGTCACCCCCCAACCAGCATTAACCGTCCCTGTATTGACCGACCAAATGCAACAGGCATGGAACTCCATCCCACAAACTGACATCCAGTACCTGTACGACACAATGCATGAACGTTTGCGTGCTATCATTCAACATTCTGGCGGTTACACCGGTTATTAATGCACCAGCAATTCACATTTAAAATGGCTCTTCTCGCGCTTACATTAAGCTGTGATCTTGAAACCTTAATTGATTAAATATGTTACTTATACAAATGTATTGCCGCCATTTTATTCCTCTACAACTATTTTTTCGTGGGGTTGGGATTTTTTTTTCCGTCAGTGTATAACGGTTTTCACTCTTTGTCGTCCCCGAAGAATCCAGTACCTTTCTCTGATTTGTGCTAAAGTCTCTGCAACTCCACCATGTCCTACCCTTATATGACTTCGCTTAATTAATAGGTCTGACAAATAACTATTGGTTGACAAAATCACCGGGTGAACGTGGTCATAGTTCAAGTCTGCATTCTGTAGTCTTCCTCCAACTCTCATTATGCCGTCCTCGTCCAGAAATGGATTAAACGTGTAGATTTTCGAATCGGAATAAATGTCCTGTTCACAGTTCAAAGCATTTACCCCGTTTGGAAAATACTCTCTCTGGGATTGTTTAAATCAATAAATTTCGTCGGATTTTAATTCTTCAACTGTCAGAACTCCTGATCTTTTTGAGCATTTATTTCTAACATTATGTACGAATCTTAGAATCCATGCTGTCACACGAAGAACCCTTTTCAAATCACTGTTTTTTCTGATATCAAAATGAAGAGTCCTCTCTTTTGTTACACAGCTTACTTGAAGGGTCTTTTTACTCTTTCCCTTTCTTTCTTCCCTTGCACTGTCGTCTGTGGACAAGTCAGCTGGTAATTTTGGCCAAGATGCTTCCTCTCTAATTAACCATTCTGGTCCATGCACCAATGACTATTACCTTTGACGGTTTCAATCTTCTCTCCTCTGGCCAGTAAATCTGCAGGATTCTCTTTTCCTGGGCAGTATGTCCATGATAACGGATCGGACTTCCCTTGTATTTCTCTTATCCTGTTTTGCACAAACGGCTTCCATTTTTCGGTATTTCCTTTTATCCAATGCAAAACTGTACTGGAATCTGTCCAAAATTGTAAGGTTAAATCAAACTTCTGCTTCAGTTGCCTTTCAACAGATTCAGCTAGTCTAGTTCCTATTAACGCCGCCATCAATTCTAGCCTAGGTAAGGATAGTTTCTTTAACGGTGCTACTCTGGCCTTTGAAATCACATTTGCCGCCCCGGTGGCGCAGTGGTCTAAGGCGTTGGCCTCTGATCATTCGTCCGTAAGGGGTCCGGGTTCGAATCCCGGTGAGGCATGGATGTTGTGTTTGTCTTACGGCACTGGCTCTTTCCCTTCCCTGGAACCAGTGACCCTAAATTAGGGACGGGCGACTGCTTATAGCCCATTGAGTTGCTCACGGTGGTCGTTAAACCTCCAATCAAAAAAAAAAAAAAAAAAAAAAGAAATCACATTTATTGAATTTATTTCATCTTTGGTTTCATACCTCAAATACGTATATCACTGCACCATAAGCCTTTTGACTCGCATCTGTGAAACAATGCAACTTGATATTTCTCAATTCCCTTTCTTCGATATCTCCAAAATAATATCTTGGTATGTCAAAATTTTCCACTGTGCACCAATCTTTCCAATTTTTCTCTAGTTCTACGGACAATTCTGCATCCCAATTTGCGCCCGATTTCCAAACATTCTGCAAGATAATTCTGCCTTTTATTGTAAATGGACTTAAAATACCAGTCGGGTCATATAGACGACTAACAGTCTTCAGAACTTCTCTTTTGCATACCTTGTCCTTTCTCTTTCTCAGATATGCAATCACTTCAGAAACGTCTATTCTTATAACATCACACGAAGAACCCTTATCCCAAAACTTTATTGCTTGCAGCGCATTGAATCATTTTCTTCATTATTCCACAATTGCTGAAGAGATTCGCTATTTGTTCTCCATTTTCTCATGTTAAAGTTCCCCTCATTCAAAATATATCTAACGTCTCTTGACAATATCATTGCTTCATTTTCATCTGTTGCTCCTCCAATTAAATCATCCACATATAGACAATTCCTCAGTAGCTTGTATGCATCCTCATACTGTTGTTTATATTTGTCTATGTGAACTCTTAGCATTGCAGCCAGCATAAATGGGATTGACTTTGCTCCAAATATGACTAGTAATTCTTAGTATTTTTACTTTGAGGGAATCGCTGTCATCTACTTCCTCATCAACCCACAAAATTCTAACTGCATCTCGGTCTTCTTTGGCAAGAGCAATCTGTAAAAATGTCTGTTGAATGTCAGCTGTAAATGCGACATTATTGTTACGGAATCTGATCAACAAATCCAGCGCATCGGGATTTAGGTTTGGCCCTGCAAGTAAACAATCATTTAATGATGAACAGTTCTCGGCATGAGATGACGCATCAAATACTACGCGTAATTTAGTGGTATCCTTGTTTTCCCTGATTACAGCCTGATGTGGCATGTAATATATTACATTGCTGCTATCATTCTTCGTTTCCTTTGCAATTACTTATTTTAAATAACTTTTGATAACCTTTTCATATTCTTCGTAGAACTGTGGTTCCTTATTGCATTTCCGAACAAGCGATTTCAGTCGTTTTTCAGCCAGGTTGTAATTATCCTTTACTTCTTCTATTTGTTGATTCCACGGAAACCGTACCTATCATCTTCCATTTTCAGATTTTCGCGAAATTCCTCATGAATGCGATTATCTTCTGTTTTATTAGTTTGGTCGATATTTCCCCTTATTCCTAGCGCTTCAAGATCCCAAAAGTGCTTCAACATTTCGTTCATTTCACAGTCAGTAGTACTTGTACTTGTGGCACTTTTCATAACATTAATGACAGACTGTGACGCCAACGCATTTGACAGCACCGAGGTGCCACTAAATGTCCACCCAAAAATAGTTTGTGAAGCGACCAAGGATGGCGTTATCCTACGCACTCTTCCAGTTATAACCTTCCAATAATAGTCAGCTCCGATTAAAACTGATAATTCTAAGTTGTTACATTTTTCCGCTCCATCTGCTAACAAGATTTTTTCTTTTTCACAATAACTTCGTATTTCTTCCCCTGGCTTATTTATTAAAGCTGCGCTGATGTTATTTGTTTCCAAAGCCTGAATCTCAATTTTGCGTCCAGTTCTTGCTTCTTTTAAAACCAAGCGAACTCTTTTTCTTTGGTCTGTTACTGGTGAATTCGCGGCAAATGAAAATATCGTTAATTGTTCTTCTCCTGTCACTTGTAACTTTAGCTCTTTAGAAACAGTTTCCATAACAAATGTCAGTTGTGAGCCTCCGTCGAGAAGAATTCGCTCACTACGATTCGTTTTCCCACTGCCTTTAGGGTCATGGTCTGTAACAGAATACTGTTCTCTTGCTGCTGATCGGCTTGTGATATGTGTTTTACGGCTGTTGCGGCGTTTTCTTTTCCTGCATCGCACATGAATGTATGGTGTTTTCGATGACAAAGTTGACACCGATCTTTTGATGAACAAAACTTCGCCAAGTGATGTTTTTTTAAACAATTAAAGCATCTTCCTTGTCGCAATAAATTGCGTCTTTTTTCGCCTATTGTTGAAGGACATCTGTCTAAATCATGATCCGACGAACAAAATAAACAACTTCCTCTAACACAATATTCGTTATTTCTTTGAACGTTGACCGCAGTCCTTCTGTCTTCAACGCGTTTTTCATAGGACTCTGGGTTACTTTCTACAGTAGCATTCAGTTCGGCGGCCGAAGGAAACGTTTTATTTTGCTTCATGAATTCTTTTGCGCGCGTGTGATAAGATCTGATGGGCGTATTGTTTACTGCCTTAACACTCTGAGAAAGATTCGGTTTTAATTCTGTTTCCGTAAATCGCCTGGGACCGCTCAAGACTTTCAATTTTTTTTCTTATAAATTCCATAACTTCTTCTATATTCCAAATCTCATCAGCTTCCCGAAGTTTGTTGAATTCTAGTACTAATTCACTGGGAATTAATTTCAATATCATGGGACACAACAAACTTCCATAAATGTCGGAGATTACTCCCAGCGATTCGAGGCTTCTTAATTGAACTTCGCAATTATCATACAACTTCCGCAGACCAAAGGTGTCTGTTAACCTCTTAACAGGTGGTAGAGACAGTAATTTATTCATATGTGAACTTATAACATCGTTTTTTCCGAACCTATCCTTCAAAATTTTCATGGTCTTGTCATAATTTGCTTCCGTGATAGGTAATCCAGATATTGAAATAGCAGCTGCTCCGCCCAAATAAGATTTCAAGTAACTAAACTTGTTCAAACCCTCATTTGAGTGTATGGTCGTATCAAACTGACCCCAAAATTCTAACCAATGCGATGGATCTCCATTGAATTTTGTAAGCTCTAATTTAGGTAATCTTATTACTGCTCCAGGTATATTATTTGACCGCGATAGTCTATTCTCTGTTTCGTTTGTGCCGCTTTCTTCAGTGTTTCTGATCATAGTTAAACAGCGCTGCGCTTTGGTTTTCCATAACAGCACGTTTTCATAGTATTCCTGACTAGCATAATAATCGTCTTCAAATTCCTCTACAGAAATAACTAGCTCAATTTGTTCACCAACAGAAATCAAAATCTCTTCTTTAATCAATAACTGGGCTAAATTATTGTCGATTACTTCCCTTTCAATGGGATCCTCTTCAAGAGCTGCCTTTAGTTTATTAATAACAATGATTGTTAATCTGCGGTTGACCGCTCTTTTCTTTTTTAGTTTTTTCTAAATCTTCCGCCATTACTTATTTTAAGCAATTTTAGTTCAACACTTCAAATTCAATATAGGTGAAAATATTGCCTTCAGGGATGTAAGGTCAGGTGATGCGTAACATCACAGCCTCTCCTTGACAAATGTCAACCCCGCCTTCTCGTGGTGCATCCTGTTCCCACTAAAGGGGCTCTGACGACCGACCATAGCGGTATAACTATACCATCGGGATCAGAGGAAATGCTATCCCACACTCACCAACCCGCTTGGCCAGCGTGGTGAGTTATGGCCAAACCCCTCCAAAATGATTCCACAACTTAAATCTTGGCCCTCAGTCTCCGGCAGCTGGAATGTACCTGGCCAAGGCAGCGGCCAGTGCGACATGAAGGCAGAGGGTGCTAAGAATCCCCGGAGGACCGGACTAGGCTGCCATCTGATGCTGACCTTGGCTACTTACAATGGACGCTCCCTATCTTCTGATTCAAGGCTTCTTGAATTGGAAGAGGAACTACAAAGGATCAAGTGGGACATCGTGGGGCTAAGTGAGGTAAGGAGAAAAGGAGAAGATCTCATCGAACTGAAAAGTGGACATCTCTTCTACTATCGTGGGACAGATACTGGCAGAACTAGTGGTGTTGGATTTATAATAAACAAGAAACTGAAGGATAAAGTTGTAGAAGTTGAAAGTTCCTCTGACAGAGCTGCACGACTTGTTATCCAACTCTCGAAAAGATACCAGGCTCAGATTATTCAAACTTATGCACCCACCACAAGTCATCCTGAAGAAGAAATTGAAGAATTTTATGAGGAAATTTGTCATCTAAATAATAAAGGTAAGCAGCACTTGAAAATAATTATGGGAGATTTCAATGCAAAAATAGGGCAACGGCAACAGAATGAAACTTCGGTAGGTAAATTCGGTCATGGCAACAGAAACCAGCGTGGAAATACTCTCGTTGAGTTTGCAGAGGCAGAAGGGTTTTTCATCTTGAACTCCTTCTTCAAGAAAAAGCCACACAGGAAATGGACATGGAGACATCCAAATGGGACGACAAGTGAAATTGATTTTATTATGTGTAACAAAAAATTCGTCATAGAAGACTGCAGTGTGCTAAACAAGTTCAACACAGGTAGTGACCATAGATTGGTGAGATGTAAGATGCACCTCAACACTAAACTTGAACGTGGCAAGCTCATAGGACAAACAAAATCTATTGACATAACCAACCTTAAAAAACACCATAATACCTTCAAGTTAGAACTGAAGAACAGGTTCTCTGCTTTAGAAGGCCTAACATCGGAAGAAGTGGACATCTCTGAAGTTAACAGAAAAGTAACCAAAGTTTCTTATGGAAACAGCAACAAAATTAGCTGGGTCTAAGAACAAGTTGCATGTGAACAAATTATCAGGAAAAACCAAAATGTTGATGCAAAAAAGAAAGAGAGATGAGGACAACTAAAGAAGATGTGACTTCCAAAGTGGAATATATAGAGCTATGCAAGACAGTAAGAAAAAGTATCACTGAAGACGTAAGGAAATTCAACTGTGAACTAGTGAGGAAAGCAATTGAAAACAACCAAAGCCTAAAGATAGCAAAGGGACATCTCAGTAAGGGAAGAAAACAGATTATGGCACTGAGAAAAGAAGATGGTTCTGTAACAAGAAATAGAGGCGAAATTTTGACAAGAGTGAAAGATTTCTACTCCAAATTATATGAAAGGGATGATATATGCACTCCAGACATCATGAAAGATACCAGTACCAGAGTTCCTCCAGTCCTTCCAGCAGAAGTTGCACATGCAATCAAGAACATGAAGGAGGGAAAAGCTCCAGGAGAAGATGGAATTACTGTAGACATCATACAAGAAGCAAGTGGAGAAATCGAAACAGTGCTCGCCCAAATTTTCACTCGATGCCTTAATGAAGGAAAGATTCCTGAGGATTGGAACACCGCTACAATGATCCTGCTACATAAGAAAGGTGACATTGAGGATCTCGGAAACTACAGACCTATCAGCCTCCTATCAGTAGTTTATAAAATCTTCACTAAAGTTCTTTCACACCGCTTGAAGGTAACACTGGACATGGCTCAACCGAGAGAACAAGCTGGATTCAGGAGTGGCTACAGCACAATAGATCATATCCACGTGCTGAGAGAACTAATTGAAAGAGCGAGGGAATATGAACTTCCATTGTGCATGGCTTTTATCGATTATGAAAAAGCCTTTGATTCGGTGAAACCATGAGCAGTTACAATGGCTCTGAAAACCTGCGGTATTGAAGATGCATACATTAATATTATTAATAACATCTATGAAAATGCAAGTGCAAAGATTAGGCTGTTTGAAAATACAACACACGTAAAAATTGGAAAGGGAGTGAGACAAGGTGACACCATATCTCCGAAGCTCTTTAATGCCACATTGGAGGGTGTTTTTCAGTCACTGAGCTGGGAAAACAAGGGGATAAAGATTAATGGAGATTATCTAACCCACCTTCGTTTTGCTGATGACGTAGTCATTTTTGCAACTACCCCATCAGAGCTGCAGAGTATGATCCAGGAACTTGCTGACAAGAGTAAAGAAGTGGGATTAAAAATGAACTTTCAGAAGACAAAAGTGATGTTCAATGCTTTTACAAGAAATGAAGATTTATCGATTGATGGAGAAAAGCTGGAGATAACAGACACGTACGTTTATCTTGGACAGCAGATATCAAGTGAGGGTCACATTGATGAAGAAATTAATCGGCGTACAAAACTTGCCTGGAGAGCTTTTGGAAGAAACAGCATAATTTTCAAGAGCAATATGCCATTATGTCTTAAAAGAAAAGTGTTTGATCAATGCATCCTTCCAGTGCTTACGTATGGTGCGGAGACGTGGACCTTAACTAAAAGAGACATACAAAGGCTGAAGACAACTCAAAGCAGCATGGAGAAGTGCATGCTTGGTGTAACCAGGAAAGATAAGAAGAGGAACTCGTGGATCCGAAAAATGACAAGAGTGGAAGACATCATGATCAGAGTTAAATCCCTGAAATGGCAATGGGCTGGACATACTGCCAGAAGGACAGATCATCGATGGACAGCTGAAATTTTAGATTGGATTCCAAGGGACAGGAAAAGACCCAGAAGAAGACCACATGGGAGATGGGTGGATGAAATTCGAAAGTATGCAGGGGTGACATGGAGGAGACTGGCACAAGACAGACCGTTGTGGAGGAAACTTGGGGAGACCTTCGTCCAGCAGTGGATTGATAATGGTTGACAATGATGATGATGATGATGATGATTGCCTTCAGTTTATATTTGCTAGAGAGCCCCTTAGTTGGGCGCCAATAATGTTCTTACCTTTCGCGTTCAATTCAATTTCGGTAATTAGAGGTATTTATATTTAACTTCTTACCTCTTCCGTGAGACCGTGCTAGGGCCCTCCAGCAATCCAACATCTTCTTTGGGTATGATGCACACGGTTGTATACACAGTGACATATTCCAAGAGAGTTGCACATCAAAGTTATACTTGAATTTAATTTATTGCAGATCATTTTATATGAATTAGATTTAAATACATAAACACTCACACACACTGAATATTTCATCGTTTGTCTTTCGCGTCATAATTCTTAACATCAGTTTTGTTTTTACATTGCGGCCGCCTCTGCCGTATAATCTCTCCGCCTCTTCCATATCAGCTCCGCGGCCTCTGCCATATTTCCCACGCGTCTTTACATGTCCACAATTTTCTCACGTCTGCTGTTGGCCTCCTCCGCTGCGCCCTCTGTCGGCGAAGTCCCAACAAGGGCTGGTCATAAACGTTCTTTCCCTTTCAAGAGGAAAATAAGTATAATAGCTTATTAAAGTTAAATGTCGCATACTTTCTAAAATACACTGCTGGCCACCCAAAATGCAACACCAAGAAGAAAGCATCCGATTGGCCTGAAATTCGCAGCATGCGTCACCCGCGAGAGGACATGCAAACGATTAGCATTGCAGGGCATATGCAAATCATGTGCGCCCGGCACGCCACCGAGAAGCACTATAAGAAGGGTGCACAGAAGGCGGGGTGTAAGTAGTGGAAGTGTGTTGTGCTGCCGGACCTGTGCGTGGGAAGCTTCCTGATGCCTCGTCGCAGAATACGGCAGTCATTCCAGCACGTTTCGGAGTTCGACAGAGGACGAATAGTGGCTTATCGCGACAGCGGTTTATCGTATCGAGACATCGGCGCCCGTGTGGGACGACATCCAGCCACAGTGAGGCGAGTATGGATTCGGTGGGTGCAGGAGGGACGGACCGATTGCCGCAGCCGCGGCACACCACCGAACAAGAGGACCGGCATGTTGTGCGGCGGGCATTGACGGCTCGCACCGCCACATCACGAACGTTAGCGAAGGAATTAGGGTGTGTTGCGCAACAACCTGTGTCAGCACTTGTCGCACAGCGCCCATTGCTCCGATTAGCATTGACGTTACACCACCAGCGAGTGCGGCGGCAGTGGGCCGTTGAACGCCGCACCTGGACTACGGAATGACATTGTCTTCTCCGACGAATCCCGCTTCTGCATGCAACACCACGATGGTCGGATCCGCGGCGAGAGACTGTATGATGCCTGCATTATGCATCGCCATACCGGTCCGTCGCCTGGTGTTATGGTTTGGGGCGCAATTGGATGACACCCGCACCCCTCTGGTACGCATCACCGGTAAACTCAACAGCCACCGCTACATCTCCGACGTTTTGGAGCCTGTAGTCCTCCCTTATCAGCAGGACCTGCCAGCGGCCACGTTTAACAGGACAATGCGCGCCCGCACCGTGCAACAATTATTTATGGTCCACCAGGTATCACTGCCGTGGCCCGGCTGTTCTCCCGATATGTCGCCTATCGAACACGTCTGGTCGCTGATCGGCAACCGAGTGGCCCGGCAAGCACCACCCGCGGCTACGCCTGATGAACTGTGGCAACGTGTGGAAGCAGCCTGGACCGACATAACCCAAGCCCACATCCAAAGCCTCTTCCGTTCGATGTCGCGGCCGTTATTGCCAGCCATTGGGGCCACACGAACTATTGATGTCTGCGTGTTCCGCAAGTCGCACGGGCCTGTAAGCTCAATCGTTTCATCTTTGTATCTGTTGTTATGTGTTCAGTAAATCTGGCTTTGCTATCACGTGTCATTCTTGGTGTTGCATTTTGGGTGGCCAGCAGTGTATTTTAGGTTCTATTTGTGACCTAAATATGTTTAATTCATATAAAAAGAAATGTGGGGTACCAGTTTTTTCTCTGTTGTGAAGTTGATACTATAGCTGTTATTTGAACATTCCAGTGTTCTGTGATTGTGAGGTACATTGAAAAGTCAATTTATTATGCACACGCACATAACATGTAGCCACCGTGCCGGTGGTGCAGTGGTCTAAGCGATGGCTTCTGATCATTTGCCTGAGATGGGTCCGGGTTCGAATCCTGGTGAGGCATGAATGTTGTGTTTGTCTTACGGCACTGGCTCTGTCCCTTCTCTGGAACCAGTGGCCCTAAATTAGGGACGGGCAACTGCTTATAGCCCACCGAGTTGCTCACAGTGGTTGTTAAACCTTCAATAAAAAAACATGTAGCCCACTTTTCCCCCCTCACAACAGCAGCAACACATCATGGGATGGACTTCGTTGGAAATGTTTGGGTTATTGTGTGGCCCACAATTCCAGGACAGTACTACATAAACCAATGAGAGTTGTTGATCGGTTTCAGGCTTGGATACATTGCTCCACTTTGTCCCACTGATGCTGAATCAGATTCATATCCAGAAAGTGATATGGCCATTCCAGGATTGTTAACTGACTGAAATGCTCCTCCAGTCCTTTGACAAATGGGAATGGCCGCCCCGGTGGCGCAGTGGTCTAAGGCGCTGGCCTCTGATCGTTCGTCTGTAAGGGGTCCGGGTTTGAATCCCGGTGAGGCATGGATGTTGTGTTTGTCTTACGGCACTGGCTCTCTCCCTTTCCCTGGAACCAGTGACCCTAAATTAGGGACGGGCGACTGCTTATAGCCCATTGAGTTGCTCACGGTGGTCGTTAAACCTCCAATCAAAAAAAAAAAAAAAAAAAAAAAAAAAAAAAATGGGAATGGTGAAAAGGAGAATTGTCTTGTTGAAAGGAAGCCTCTGCTGTGCGAAATGGATAAATATCAGCGGATGTAGGTGGTTAGTGAATACTTCAACATAGCCTTGTACGGTGATTGTGCCTTCACTCAGTATATACAAGGAGTGCCAATGCAGCCTACATAAACATGCCCAAGAACATTACATCACCTCTACAGGCACAACCTGACAGCTGATGTCAACATCTTAATTTGCTGGACCAAGTTTCCAGTCTTCCACAGTCCTGTGGCAATGTTCCTTCAGCCTAGTGACATGCTATTAGCAAGGGTACTTTACGTTGATGTCAGCTGCCATATCCCAGTTGCATCATCATATGCTGAATAGTCTTCGCAGAAACCTTCACAGTTGCCTGTTGTTGAATGCTAACACTATCCTCTTCACTATGGCCAGATCTTATAATACAGCAGAGGTGGCTCTTGCCTCAAATATCAATGTCCCATTTATGGCCACATTTTTCTTGGCAGCTGCCAATTTTGATATAATGCTTGTACACGTGCGTACACTGAAATCCTAGTTCTACAGTAGAGGAGAGGGAGCAACCCATCTTGCTCACATTAACCATCTGTTTGCAATCAAAGTCACTCAGGTTGCTGTGTTTATCCATCACAATCACAGCAGCACTACACAGCAGGCAAGTATCTGACCTATTAATGGTCCGCAAGCGGCTTTGATGACTACATTATCGTGGTGAGGTAGGGCTGGTTTGCAAATGGGTGTAATGTGTATAATAAATTGTGCTTATACAGGGTGGTCCAAAACATACCTACCAAGTTTAAATCCAATCTGCTCTGCAACTAGTTACTATAATTTGAAGAAACTTTGTGGACACATTATAGATATCAAACCATTTGTGTCTCGTGTTTTCTTTTCATTTTGCAGGATATGAAAAATGGCAGCCTACACTATGGAGCAGTGGATATTCATTATCGAAGAGTAACATTCGATCATCAGAAAGTCCCAAAAAGGTCAGAAGAGTGTTTCAGGTAAAGTTTGGTGTCAAAGTTGGACCGGACAGGCACACAATATCAAACCTTGTCAAGACATTTCGCAAGACAGGGTCAGTGTTGAATGATCACTCTCAAGGCGGCAGTCCGTCCACAGTGAGGACTGAACGAAACATTTGGAAAAAGTCTTTAAGGAGAGTGTCTCAGGAGTCTTCAGCGAATTCTCAAAGAAGATCTTCATTTGTTTCCCTATAAAATCCAGACCCAACAGATACTCGCAGAGGTGAACATGGCAGCAAGATTGGACTTCGCTCATGCAATGATCATAAGACTCGAGAACCAAGAAATTGACCCTGGCCTCATCTGGTTTTCAGATGAGGCACAGAACATCCGCATGTTTCGATTGCTTCAAGTCTTCACCTAAAATGTGTGACTGTGTGGTGTGTGCCTTGTCGAAAGTTGGCATTTGTGGACCTTGTTTTATTGAGGGAACTGTATCCACAATGAGCTATCGAAACTTGCATGAAAACAACTTCATTCCTATCCTTCAGAGCTTCCATGGTTCTTTTTCATGCAAGACAGTGCTTGTCCCCATCGCACAGAATCCATTTTCCGACTTCTGAACGAACATTTCCGCGAGAATGTTATTGCTTTGGATTATCCAAAGCACTACGGACGGGGACAAGACTGGCCCCCGTATTCACCAGACCTCAATTCTTCGGATTTTTATGGGGACATCTCAACAACAAAGTGTATCAGAGAAGCTGAAATCATCTATTGAATGTGGAATCTTGGCCATTCCAACAGATGTCCTCCACAAGGTGGTGTCCAATTTTGGGATCAGATTGCACAAGAGCGTCTAGGTTGAGGGAAAACGCAATATAAACAGCAGAAGATTTAGATTTTAATACACTTTGGATTAGATTTGTATGCCTTTTCATTCAGGAATAATACAGCATTAAACTTGGTAGGTACATTTTGGCCCACCTTGTATAAGTACTGTAGGCCACTCACCTTTCATGTTCATGCCAGGGGGTCCTACATTTTAAGGACTACATGTAATGATAGCATTTGGTCCGACTCGAGGATATGCAAATTATCACTAATTCCTCTCGAAAACGTACATTTAAAATTAGAATTTAAATGTTAACTTATGAAAAAAAAATGTTTAACACTATACAGACCCCGAACAACCAACTCTACAAAATAACACTTATACATATCTCTTTCACACTCAAACATATCACAGCTATAATACACATGCACAACTTTCACTACGAACACCATTACCCCCTGAAAGCAACACTTTAAAAATTCCAATTAAAAACCTGACAGTTAAAAAATCACATCCGCTCGCCTCGGGAAACGGCCACACTTGAAGTGCTTTCCCACCGCACTGCGGGCATCCTCAAGAAAGGCCAGAGCTCCCAACTGCTCTGCCGCCAGCTGCAAAGTGAACTCCAAGGTCGTGACACACAGTCATGCCGATGGTACCCACATCATGGCGGTTCGTAGCGCCACGTATGGGGAACAAGCTACCTTAAAAGCTTTACTTAATTACTAAACTGCCTTTAATCTCTCTTGCCTCCTAATTTTTTCCCAATAGATGGTGCTATCAATCGTGGTGACCATGTGCAATGACCTTGGAGTTCACTTTGCAGCTGGTAGCAGAGCAGTTGGGAGCTCTGGCTTTTCCTGAGGATGCCCGCAGTGCAGTGCGAAAGTGTTCGATGTGTGGCCATTTCCCAGGGCGAGAGGATGTAATTTTTAACTGTCAGGTTTATAATTGAAACTTTTAAAGTGTTGCTTTCAGGGAATAATGGTGTTCGTAGTGAAAGGTGTTTTGAATGAAAGTTGTGCATATGTATTACAGCTGTGATATGTTTGTGTGAAAGAGATATGTATAAGTGTTAGTTCGTCAAGCTGGTTGTTCGGGGTCTGTATAGTGTTAAAAAATTTCTTAAAGTTACGTAAGATTTAAATTCTAGTTTAAATGTTGTTCGTTTTCGAGAGGAATTAGGGATAATTTACATATCCTTGAGTCGGGCCGAATGCTATGTTCCTTAAAATGTTGGACCCCTGGCATGAACTTGAAAGGTGAGTGGCCTACAGTTCATGCCAGGGGTCCAAAGGTGAGTGGCCTTAAAATGTAGGACCCCCTGGCATGAACTTGAAACATAAGTGGCCTTTCATGTTCATTCCAGTGTTGGTTTGCACGTTTTACACAGTGTGGAGGGATGACTTTGAATATTCTCCCACCAAGTAGTTATATATTTGTATAAATTATGCTGTTAGTGTATAACAGCACAGTGAAATGATGATAATAAATGTGAAGAATTTTACTGACTGGGCAACAACTTCAAAAGCAAAAGCTCATTAAATGCTAGTCATTCAAGACTTCCCACAGAACAGACAATGGAAGAACAAAGTGAGCTTGCCAGAAGTTTAGTTTGAATTCATTTCACATTGGATCAATACAATCTATTCAGTGAGGCATAAGTAAACAGGGGGTTGTACTATAAATACTTATTTATACAGTGTATTTTTTGAGAAATTTTCCCGTTCCAAAAGGAAATTATCTTAAAGATACTTTATTGGTGGTTGCATTTGCAAAATATTAGACTTATATGGCTTTTACACTGTTAAGTAGATTCCTTAAATGGCACAGTGATTGACCAGGTGAATGAGTTTGTGTATTTAGGAAGCATGTTTGACAGAGAGAACAAATTGGATGGTGAAATTAGTAGGTGAGTGAATTCTTCATTGAAAGTCATAGCTGCTTTGGGAGGTTTTTACAGGTATGATGGATTCTCAAGAGAGTCCCGCATGGCTGAGTACGAGAGTGTAATTGTTGCTACTCTGATGTATGGCAGAACCTGGGTACTACAGAAAAAGCATAGGAGTCGTTTGTGTGCTGAAAAATGCATTATTTACAGGGGGTTTGTGGCAAGACATGTTCTGATTGTGTAAGGAATGAATGTGTGTTGCAGTTGTGTAATGTGAAGCAAAATGTTGTTAGCAAGGTGGACACTAATATTCTTAGGTGGTTAGGACATGTTGAAAGAATGAGGGATGAGATACTTACTAAGAAATTTTTTTTAGCCCACGTGGCACTCCTCTTTAGATATCATTCTTCATGACATATATTATGTAGTAGCTCATTTTCATTATGTTCTTAGAATAGGAGCGGTTTTTGCTATTTTAGCCGGGTTGACTTATTGGTTGACTTTCAGGAAGGAAGTCATGGGAGGATCAGATTCAGGAGTGTCTGCACGAGAAAAAAAAATTGATTATGAAGTATAGAAGGTCTTGTGTACGTTGAGTGGTGTGTCAAGATCGCTGTAAATGAAGAAGTTTTATATGACAACAGTAAGTAAATAATCAGTTAAAAATTTATCTGGTAGTTTGTATTTCTTTGTGGAGCTAACCTCAGAGAACAGCTTAGTGATATGTATGTATGCATTTACAAAATATTTTTATAGTTATTTAATCACTTATATGGACAGTATGTCAGAGAGAATGATTTCAATTATGTTTCAAGAGAATATTAGGAGAATACAGTTTTCACTGTAATGAAAGTGCAACTCAAAAAGTTCATTTCACTTCAACCTGAGTAAGAATGGATACAGAAGTTAGGACAATACAGTTTTTACCACATTGACAGCAGCACTCTCCAAGGTTTACTTGCTGCTATTCCAACAAGTGAGTGTGTATGCATGCAAGTTTATGGGATAGTAATACAAAGTAAGTTTAAGGGCATTGCATAGAACACTCGCCAGTTGTGTATAGAATGGGGACTGATCAGAAGACGACTGCATATGTGTGTCTTGATGGCAGAATCAAAGTCAATTACCACTCCCCAGCATATGGATCGGAAGATGGAGATTCATTTCAAGGGCTCTGGACTTAAACCCATAGGTTTCTTGTGAGCATACACAAAAGATCAGGTGTACCACAAACCAGTCACATCTTTACAAGATCAGAAAGACAATGTCATTCAAGCTATAAAAGGCATATCAATGTGTGCCAACACTTTATGAGCATTTCAATACCAGATAGACATTGTAAGAGTAACAAACAGTGGTTCAGATTGAAGTGCTGTCAACTTTTTTGAATTGCTTGTTCAAATGATGAAAACTGTATTATCCCAATTTTCTTACTCCCTTCATGAAAGATGTATTCATTCTTTCTTGGACACCCTGTTCAAATATAATTATATCTTAATCATTCAACTGTAGAAGTTTGATTGATGTGTTTCTTAACCCAGTCCATACCTGATTTTCTTCACAAGCAAGAAGAGGATTGGCTAAAAACTTCACATGATCTGAATGAATTTTTCCTTTCTTTTGGTCCCAATGACGATTACATGAACACACAGCTGAATACCTAAAGAAAGTAGCATTTTATATTTCCAACTATGGGCAACACAGACTCAATATTTGCATGCACATGTCTGTTACATTCCTAAATCTAGTTCCCTTTTCTGAAAAATCCTACTTGTTTCGGTGAATAAAGCTGAATAATATGCATAGTTCCTTTTAATTTTATTTATATTTTGTATTCTTATGCCCACTACAGCACTAGGTGGCATGCATTAGAACACTTACCACACTAGGATATCTTATTGGGTATAACATGATTTGCAAAGAATTAAAAATTAATATGTGCTAGTACTATTTAAAATCCTTTATAGATTCAAACTTGTGGGTATATGCAGAGGGGCTACTAATCAAGAATGTCAAAAAGTTTACACTTGGGCAAACACTAAGAGCACAAGGATGAACTTACAACATATTCTAATGTAAATTTTTTTAATTCTCTGTTTTGATTTTCCTCCTGAACACCTATCACTTCCCTGAATTCTCTAATACTTGGTAATAATTGATGACATGGCTATTACAAATATGTCGAAATTAAGTTTTTTTTCTTTTTCTAAGGAATAAAAGGAAATATGTCGAATTTTTGGGTAGCACTCGTACCCTACTTTCCAAAATTAAGTACCCCCCCCTCCAACTACTTTCCCAAAGTGAAGAAAACATTCTTTTACAGGTAGGTGTGGTTTACAACATAAAATGTGATTGTGGTCTCAGCTATGTGGGAGAAACACAGACAACTTAAAACCAGTTTGGCAGAACATAAAGCTACAACTAAAAATATGACAAACAAAACAGGTTTGGACAGACATGTTCGAAATACGGGACACTGTAGAAGTTCTTAAACATCAATAGCATATTTTCAAAAGAAAATTTAGAGAAGAAATGGTACAACATTAAATGATTTCAAAGGTTGGACTTTATGTTACGAATGGCCAGAGTAGCAGAATGTAGACGTATGCAGATAGTTTCCAAATTATTAGCAGATTTTGCAGATAGTTTTTGCTTATAGATTAAAAAAAATAAAATGTTATTTACAGGCTTACAGCAATTAAAACATTTACTCAAAGCTTCACTCTGATTAATATATTTAATTCTGAAGAACTGGCACTTATTTTTCACATGTTCTAAGTTCTTTTGTTTTTACAGACTTTTCTGGTCTCCAGATTTTATTAAGGCCTCTTATCAACGTATAGGAACTGTATTAAAAGTTTCGTTCACACAGAAAGAACTTAAATTTTATAGCCAGGTTCTTGCAGTTACCAGTTATTCAATTAAAGTCATTTCTTTATGTATTTTGTATGTCCACTATTTTTTAATTAAATTGTTAAAAATGCTATTTATAATTTTTGAAGGTTCATTAATGGAACTGTTTTTCTAGATATAAAAACTTTCTTTAATTAGTCTCTTGATTTTATGAGGTTCATAGTTCAATACTTTGCCCTAAAGGTTTATTTTGCACACATGCTGCACATTCAGTTGTAATGTACTTATTTTGTCCTCACTGAAATCTGTAATGTTCTAATAATTATTTATTGTTTTATTAATTTTTCTTTAAATTATCTTATTCTACTGTTATGTGTGTGATTCACAGGTTTGCAGCAAGTTTTCTGTTTCAATGGTTGTGTACGCAGATATATTTTATTTTTATACAACTCTGCGAATGGCTACACCTACTATAACTGAAGTCCTGAGGAAGGGTAGAGGTGCTACCCGAAAATTTGATATATTATTTCCTTTTATTCCTTAGAAAAAACCCCCCATGATTTGGAGATATTTGTAATGCATCCTAATACATTTTGGCAATGCTACACTAAAAAAATTTCCTAAAATTCACGAGTCATTTCACACTATTTCTTTTGTAAATTAACAAAGCATATTTCAGAACAAAGTATTTTTTGACAAAAATACTCCTGCTCATAACAGAAAACTCAGAATTGTTTTGTATATTAAAGGAAAATTGCCATTGGAAAATTATGAAACATGCAGTATTTCTAATAGGTCAATCCCCAGATATTGATTGCATCTAAAGCCGATTATTTTGGTGATCACACAAAAACTAGGCTTTATCACATTGGCTAGACTGATGGCATTTTTCTGATTAATTCACCCTCTTAAAACTTAAATAATACTATACACATGTTGGAAATTTCAATTTATTTGAAGGAAACAGATTTTACATTATACTTACACATGGAGTTCCAAAAGAATATTTCAGTCACAAACAATGATATTTCTTTCTCCAAAAATAACAGGACTCGTGTATTGAAATTTTTAAGTTATTTGACAAATTCAAACACCACTAATGTACAGTATTTAACACTGCTTTTTTAAAACACCTCGTTCCAGTTGTAGACAAAATTTTGCATCCCCAAAAACAAAACTCGTGAACGTTGCATGTTTTAAGAAAAACAACTGATGATTTGCATTAATTACACGAGGTTTTAAACACTTTTACATTAATTACCCAAGGTTTAAAACACTTTTACATTAATTACACGAGGTTTTAAACACATTTACATTAATTAAACACTTTTACATTAATTACACAAGGTTTTAAACACTTTTACATTAATTACAAGAGGTTTTAAACACTTTTACATTAATTACACGAGGTTTTTAACACAATATTTTTCATGTTCAATATATTTAATTCTGAAGAATTAAATATATATCCTACTCCATACACACACACAATACTCACAAAAATTCATACATATGTAAGGAAACATAACACTGATATTTGAATATTTAAATTATGAAGGAAACATAACACTGATATTTAAATTATGAAGGAAACATAACACTGATTTACAAGATTTAACACAGTTTCGAGTAACTTTTCCAACATAGATTATTTCACGTGTAAGAACCAACTGTTATCAACAAGTTCTACATTTCTTGATCAGCATCTAAAATAATCCAACCATATTTTAAAAACTTAAACCTCATGTTCATGATTAACAACAACTCAATGAATACCAAACAATAATGCTTCAGTAATTCTTATAGTAACATATCACAGTTATTTTCCTGATACACAGGAAAAAATGAATGCCACTGGTGAAAGTATATCAAATTAAAAAAAAAAAAAAAAAAAAAAATCTTGTTTGCCAAACTCTCTCTTTTTTGTGAATGCAAACTCAGTAGAGTACTCAATCACTGTCTGACTCGCTCAACTTCAGATCTTCACCTACAATGAACAAAATAAAATTCATACACAAAAAGAACTGACTTCAATTAGACATTCACAAGAACAATGTTAGTTATGGTGATTATAAAGGCAGATTTGCTTCAAAAGACTTGAGATAAAACAAAATTTTTATTTGAACAGATAGTCTGACATTTCATTGACATTACTTTGATTAATTTATATTTAACAACATCTAAGATCACGGTCAGCAAAGTTGTGATCTTTTGAAATTGTAGGTTCACTGCAATTAGATGAAAATATAATTCAAGGTTTGTTTCCCCCATCACATGAAATAAGTTTGACAACACAGTTTTCAAGTTAAATATATATCCCATGAGCAATTTATTAGGATGGCCAGCATAGCCCCATGAAAAAAAGAAGAAAAATTATACAACACAGAAAAAAATTTCGAGTATAAAGAACAGTAAAAATTGATGTTTGAATCCTAAAGCAAAGATCCAATGAGTATACCCAGCGAAAAGTGTGAGAAGTAAAGCCAGTCATCGCATACAACGGACTTTAGGACAATAACCTCAACAAAGACCGGAAAACACGTGCGTGAAATGTCCCCGTCGCTAGAAAGAAATGCCAAGGTAAGCATTATCCGCTAGTTTTCTGTACAACACAGAAAAGCTGTCATTAGTTATAATAGTTCACATGTATCAAAACTATCATACCTATGCTGCATGTGGCTCAAGTGAAGAAACATTAGTAACCAAGGCAAGGGAATGGAAGCATGGAATTTCCATGAACATTCCTGAAATAAGCCAAATTTTGCTCCTAACAAGGAATGTGGTTTCTCCAAGTGTGTGTCCACTTACTCATATAATGCACACATCTATTGGTAAAGAAGGCAATTCACAAAAGGTAAGTCCTGTTCCCAGACACAGGGCCATTATCTTGCAGAATTCAGTTCCTGTAAAACTAAGTTATTTGTTCCACATGGCAAAGAAAGGAAAAATCCTGTTAACATGCCAAATAAGATTTACACATGTATTTGTTCTTGGAATCAATATATCTTCGAAACAGTACACTGAAGTATGAATCTTGCTTTCAAGCTATAAAAAGCAAACTCGCATTCCCAATCAAAATAGGTATATCTGTAATGTTCTACATAACATGACGTACTCCTGCAGTGACATAGAAGTCAAATGTTAGTTTGATTAAGAATGGGAAGTGAAAGCAGCAGGAGCTGTTCAAAACATTCAGAACAGCAGAACCACACAGTAATGCCTCCTGGATCAATTTTCATTTTGAAAACCTCTGCGCTAGTAATTTTTTGCACACACAGCAAACATCTGGAAAATCTTTCAGCTGGTGCTTTGTTTTGAGCTCTCATCCTCCTTTTGTATGGCATTCTTTTACCCCTTACTACTGCCCAAAGAAGCTGGGTTGCATTAATTTCAGAACACTGCATGATGCAAACCAAAAATACTGTGCATCCTCCAGAAAAGCCATTTGTTCCCATCCTTCCACTTCACTGAAATCTGGGGATCATTTAGGGCAATTAAAAAATTATATAGCAATTCAACAAGAGTTTATAACAACTGAAAACACTTGCTGCTTCTCCAGCCTTAAAAAATTTGCAAACCGTATTGAGTAAGACGAGTTTCACTTAAAAAGCTATGTTTTAAAATTACAAACTCGCTGCAGTTGTCAACACAAAAATCACACTGAAAAGATACAATGTAAATTTCAGGATCAGATTGATTTTCAGATTTTTTTTCGGAACTTAGCTTTAAAGAGGTTTGCCTTCATGCAAAGATTCATAGTGTTAACAAGACAGATGATTCCAAGGCGTAATGAGAACATCTTTTGAATTCAAAACAATATTCAGTAATATAAAATATAATAACCATTGATTATTTATTGGATGCCAAATCTCACAAATAGAAGTTTATTATAGTGAATAGTCTGTTCTTCGTAGAAAATGCAGCTCAATGAGAAAAAAGTTTTTTTTTTTAAATTGGACACTCAGAAGCAGGTACAATGACTGCAAGCAGAAATACCATTTTGTGCCCCCAGCAAAATATTAACAATAGCAGTAAATTCATGCAAAATGTTACTGTCTAAAAAACCTGAGGCAAAAAAAAAAAAAAAAAAAACTTTTTACTGCCAGACTTTTGAGAACAGAAATGTTCCTAAGGAAAAAAAAAAAACTGTATCATTAGATGCAGGTAATGTATCTTTGTCACAGTGATAGCCTATCCCACAGAGAATAAATACTTTCAACATTTTGAAAGCAAAGCTATGACTTCAGATGTAAATAAGTATTTCAGATCAGAACTCTGTACACCATGGAAAAATAAAAAGCATATACAAAATGTTTCCCCATAATGAAAGCTTTCTGCCATCAAACGCATTTTTCAAAGCATATTTTTACAATGGAGGCAATTTAAGAGTAAAAGGAAATGCAGTCATGTCCCCTGTAGCTGAAAAATTGTGCATTACCTAAAATACATAATATGCACGTTGTTCTTCATAGTAAATGGGACTCAGTACAAGGGCTGTAGCTACCGGGAGGGTAATTGCCCTCCCAGATTGGTCATATCAGGGACATAAATTCAGGCTCTGAGGGGGCTTAAAAAATATAAATGTCTGCAAAACATGTGAATAAATTTACAGAAAATTGTAACTCAAAGAAAAGTTTTACACTTTAGTATTTTAGTTTGCCATGTACAGTATTCTGCATTGCTGACCACAGTATAGAGTAATCTACAATGTGTGGCGTGAACCCCTCATATGCATTTAAGGGAATTGTCTGAATGAGATGAAGGCATATAAAACAGTATACAGATATGCCTAACCTCAATAACCTTACCGAACACACCATAGGATGAAGAGCTAATGTGCCCTTCGTGCTCTGTCACAGAAAGCTCTTCTGTGCATTTAATCACAAAGGAATTTTTCCAAGCCCTACTCCAAAAGCATTTTCCTATCGTCATGTTGACTATCTTAATGCCCATTTGTTTTGTGCTGGTTTGTCTTTCATTTTGCATAGTGCTCTGTTGTCCGCGTTCACGTAACTTCACTTTACTTGATATTTAAACCGTTGGCTCATGGGTATTTTACCTAGTTTTGCATTTTATTAAAATTGTCAAAAACCGGAAATGAGATTTTTGTACGATCATAACGCTTTCCTATAATGGAAGTATGAAAAAGTTAAAACACGTATTGCTTGAATAGAAGTGGGGAAATTTTAATCTTGAAGGAGCATAATTTCAAGTTTTGCCCTCCCAGATAAGAAGAGGTCCGGCGCTGCCCAGTACATAAATAATTTTCTGAACCAGATTTCTAGAAATCGGAAAACATTTCCAAGTAAAAACATGCACTTATGACTACCAGTTGCATTATGAAAAATCACAAAATGTATGGAGATATGCCCGATAGCAGAAGACATCCAAAGCAAAAAGAATTTTTCAAATTGAACTTATGGATACAGATGTATTGAGGAAAACATATGGGCTCTGAACATCCCTTATCTGAAATGCTTGGGGCTGAATGTGTGTTTCATATTTTTAAATACTTATAAAGCAGTATGCACTTCATTATAATTCAGACTTCACCTGTGTTACTCATTATGTTTAAGTTTCACACAAGGAATGCAAATAAGCAGGATATCAAATTTAATTAAAGTTAAAGGTAATGAAAAACAATTACAAGAGGTGTCAAAGAAGGACTACCAGAATCTTTTGAGGGACCAGAAAGTGAATGCTCTACATATAAAGATGTACTGTGCCGCATCGCTGTTTAAGACATTTCTTCTAGAGTTGTCTGATCATTAGCAATAGTTTTTGTTGTAGCAGTCTCCCTTTGATTATATCAGGTGTACAAATAAGTTTCAAAGCGTCTTTTGTGTAACATATACCGCTAATTTACATATCCGACATTCCCCGCGTTATTATCATGTGACTGTAACTGGTCCAGAATATAAAATGTGACACAGAAGTTTGCCCAACAGTCAAACGCACTTGCACATCAGTAGGTGAAAGATAGCAAGCGATACTGCATTCATTACGAATTTCATCAAGGAAAAAGTGCTGCAAAAGCGCGTGCATGGATCTGTTCTGTTCTGGGGGAGAATATTGTATCGAAAAGCACGTGTGAGTTTTGGTTTAGATGGTTTAAAGCAGGAGATTTTATGTTAGCGATCCAGAATGTAGCGGCACCCCGCAGAAGGTTGCACATGAGGAACTGCAAGCACTGCTGGATGAAGATTCGTCTCAAACACAAAACGAACTAGCTGAACAACCGGGAGTCACTCAACAAACCATTTCTAATTGTTTACGCACAATGAGAAAGATTCAGAAGGAAGGAAAATGAGTGCTGCATGACCTGAGCCAGAGGAACAAGGATGAGCGTGTCATGAAGTGTTTGAACCTGTTGAATAAACAACACAGAAAGTCTTTCCTGTGGAAAATCATTACGGGTGATGAAAAGTGGATATGGTACGACAATCCCAAATGCAAAATAAACTGGGAAGACCCCGGTGAAGCAACGACTTCGACACAGAAACCCAATATTCACTCCAAGAAAGTTCTGCTGTGCATCTGGTGGTATATGAAGGGTGTGCTCTATTATGAACTATTGGAACACGGTCAAGCTGTTACTGCTAATCGCTACAAGCAACAATTGCTGCGATTGAACCAGAAAATCTGCCGGAAACGTCCATTCACCGGCAAAGGATTGCGTCTCGTAAAATTACTGCATGACAACGCTAGGCAGCATGTCACAAAATCAGTTGAGGAAACATTATTGACGCTTGGCTGGGAAGTTTTGGAGCATCCGGCATATAGTCCCGATATAGCCCCTTCAGACTATCATTTGTTCCGATTGATGCAACATGGTTTGTCTGCTGTATGGTTCCGCACATGTGGCAAAGTGCAAAAATGGGTTGACGACTTCTTTGTGTCACACAACAAAGTATTCTTCATGGCTGGAATCCGTCAGCTGCCCAACCAATGGTGGAAGGCGATAGATAATGGCAGCACATATTTTGATTCATAAAAGTATTGTTGTTTTCTCTCAAATTACATGTTGTGTTGTCTTAAAATGCTTTAAAACTTATTTGCACACCTAATACACTGAAAGCACAATTTATTATACACGTGCTTCTACCCACAAATCTGCCCTACCCTGCCACCGTAATGCAGCCAGCCAAAACTCTCTCCAGGCTATACGTAAATACGTCAGAGACCTACCTGCTGTACCATGTCCACCACTGCAATGATGGGCAAACACGGCAACCCGAGTGCGACGGATTGTGGATCTATGGGGTGCTCCGTAACCATGACTGCAAAATGTATGGGATTTCCACGTGTGATCATCACACATGTGTACCAGGACTTCATCAAAACCAGCAGCCACTGGAGAAAATGTGGCAACAAATGGGGTGCTGATGATTGAGGTGAGTGCATCCAGTACTATATCATAACAGAATAGAGGGACACAGTGGAAAGCCTATTGTCAGCATTCAACAACAGGGCATCTACAAAGGTTTGTGTAACAGTGATTTGATGTATGCTGGCACAGCTGGGCTATGGCTGCCAATGCTCACATCAAGTACCCTTGTTATCAGCACATCACAAGGCTTTGAGGCTGCAGTGGGTGAAGGAACATCACCACTGGACCGTGGAAGATGAAACAGGTAGCTCAGACCAATGAACTCTGAGGTTCCAACTAAGGCCGTCTAGAAAATGCAAGGCCATGACATTACAGAGATGAGTTCTCTCCATTTGCAATGCCATTTTCATGCTTCATGGATTGCTACATTGGCATTGTGTTTGCTCGTTTCTCTGAAGTCGTGGCCTAGTGTTTTCTAGACAGACTTGTTCCAACTGCAACATGCTGAGGGGGAGGGGGGGGGGGTCACAGGCCAGTGGAGGCAGTGTAATTTTTTGGGCCACCTTGTGACTTCTTATACTTATTGAGACCACCATCGCAGCACAAAGCTACATTAGCATACTCGCCAACCACCAACATCCTATACATGCTTGTGTTTCCCAAAGCAGGTTGCCTTCTTTCAACAAGACAATGCCCCATCTCATCACTCCTATCGCACCCACAAGACAGATGGGATAGATGGACAATGGCAGCTCTGTGTTCATATCATTCCAGCAGTTTCACATATTCAAAAAAGCTTTAGGTAATTCTGGTGATTCTAATTTAGAATTTTCCTTGTACACTCTAAGGATGATTTTACACAAAGAAAACTAAGAAAGCACTAAAACATTATGCCAGATGAATGCATTAAGAAACATTTTCTCAAACAAAGTTCAAGGATTGTACCCAGCCATTGCGAATGTCGGTAGCCAGTCCCCAAATGGCAACCAGATATTTTGCAGTGGCTAGTAAATTTTTAACATAGTAGCCAATCATGGCCAGTAGATCCCCCCCAATGAGCAACTATTTTGTCCAATTCCCCCCCCATGAATGAATATCAAGTTGTTTTTTCGCTTGTGTTCCTGCAGCTGCTTTGAAAATGAATGGAAGTGAAGGTGGGCTTCGAGAGAAACTTAATCTGATGACAGATCAGCCTGGAGCGATCAAAGGGTCAAGGCTACTAAAGCAACCTTTGTCATGGCATACTTTGCACAAAGTATAATGTCATCTACAGATAAAAGAATTATCTCTGAATCTCTGTTTAGCCACATATTTGCTGAACAGAAAGAAATTGTTATGGCAATGTTTTAAAAATAAAGCAGCAGCTACATCTAATGCCACATAGAACTGCTCCTTGTGAGCATGGCTTTTCAGCAATGAACCCCATAAAAAATAGTAATTGGGCAAGTCTGAATAGTGACACTTGAAATGACTTAATGATGATTAGATGCAATGGCCCTTCAATTGAAGATTTTGATCCTCAAAATGCTATTCAATTGTGGTGGACAGATATCTCTGATGGGAAGATCGGACACAGTACATATCAGCACTAAACTGTATCAACATTATTAGTGTCACTTTATGTATGTATATACCCTGGCTTTTGTCCCTATTATTAAAGAAATTAGACATCTAATTTCAATGGCCTCTCAAAAATAAATTATGTATGTGTAAATTAAGATAGTAAGAGTAATGATATTACAGCACTGAAAATAAACTGTAAAAAATCAATCATTTTGGAACAAAAGCACACTCACTATCTGCAGTCAGTCAAATGATCCTATGCAGTAACTGCACTGCATCTGTTTTTATGAAGTTAATGGGGGAGAAGTCTCTCATTAGAAAGAAAAAAAAAAAAACATTCACCAATTTCATAGAAATGTAAGTAGAGAAGTTGCTGAATTATTTTGGTTTTTTTCTTTAACTTTGTATGGCCAGTAGATTTTGTCATTTGGCTAGTAAATTTTTTATTCCACTAGCCAGTAGAAATTTCAGCAGTTTCATAAGGGCTGATTGTACCTGTACTTATGAAAACATAATACTAAAAAGCAAAACTTACTCAACTGACTGAACTTTGGCATACTAGGAAGTACATTAGTAGAGAGTGGTTGATTACTTGTAGAGCTTCGAGTACCAGAGTTGGCTGCAGTACCTGAGCGCACTGTAATGAAACAAAATAAATTAGAATTTTTTTTACATTCTGGTACCGAATACTTCACAGATAATAAATAGCATAGATGCTGAATATTCAAACTGTGATGGAATTATGTCTACTTTTAAAAAAATCCACGCAAAGAAAATAATAAGCTCATACAGTGCAAATTAAATTGTTAATCATTTTAATACAGTGATGCAGCACTGATATTTCAAACATGCCTTTGTTTACCTGCATTCATAAAACACTCTTAGAGTAATAATCCATTTATTGAGTTCGAAGAAAATTTGATTCTAAAATCCCTTGCCCTCCCACCTTCTTTTTCTCGGGCATATAAAATATACAGATCTGATTTTAGCTGTGCTATCTACACATAAAGAGACACTTGTCTGTCTAGCATCTTCACTTGAAATCCTGAAATTTACATCACACATTTCTGATCCAATGTTGTTGGGGGAAGGAGGGAGGGGGAGGTCCGTGGCCACTGTGAGCAACTTGATGGGCTATATGTAGTTAGCCTGTCGCTAATTTTGGGCCAATGGTTCCAAGAAAAGGGGAGAGCCAGTGCCATAAGATAAACACAACAACATCCATCCATGCCTTACCGGGATTTTAATTCGGACCCATCTCAGATGAAACAAATAGTCAGGAGACAGCGCTTTAACCACTGCACCATTGGAGCTCCATCCATTTTTTTTTTTTTTTTAAATTTGCCATAGCTAAAATTATTTGCTCTCAGGTACATATATTAACATTTTCTGTAAAAGAATAATCAACAAACACCTTTATCAAATTTCCCCCAAATTTTTTCTAGCTTTCTGCTCACTCTGTCATATCACACCAGTACATAATATTTTGGTCACCTAATGAAAAACAAAGTTTTTTTCTTTCTCTCTCTTTTTAAGGTGGGGTGTTAATGAACACCCTGAGCATCTTGATGGGCTATAAGCCGTCACCCGTCCCTAATTCCGGTTCACTGGTTCCAGGAAATGGAGAGAATCAGTTTGCAAGACAAACACATCATTCATGTGCTTCACCCAAGATTCGAACCCGGACCCTTCTCAGACAAGCGATTTAAAGCCAATGCTTCGTACCACTCAGCCACCAGGACAGCATAAAACAAACTTCCACCTAAAGTATAGCACATCTGTTCTAGAATTCTTGTGCAACTAACAATTTTTTTCATCAACTGCAACTTTGGTTGGCACTTCCACCTAAAGTATAGCCCATCTGTTCTAGAATTCTTGTGCACCTAACAATCAACATCAACTGCAACTTTGGTTGGCATCACACACAAAGCGGGATGAATTCCTCATATGACCACCCACCAACTAAATAAAAAAAGCTGCTTAAGAAATATCACTGATAATAACATTTAATCTAATAGCATGGAAAATCACAGAATTGTTGTAGAGGGAAAAACTTGCAATGATTCCCATGTGCATGTTTGCTAGCAGAAAACTAACTATGGAGAGATGAATGCCTTCACCGGTACATTCTGGCTCATGAGTCATCTTACAATACTTCATTTTATGGGAGATGTAATTAATGGTTAGAATAATGAGAAACAAATCAGGAGATGCAGGTTCAATTTCTGCTCTGGAATAGCATAATTTTTTTATCCACATCATAAAATCCTAATACTACGTCAGTGGTAACGTGTGTGGTTATATCAGATTACTCTTTTGCCTGGAATCCCCCTAATAGATTAATACGATTTCTGTCAAAATTAAATTAACGGTTTCCAACCATTTTTTTTTTAATTTTTTTTGAAGAGATTGAAATTTTGAAAAAGCATTTTTCTTGCAACCCAAACACAGCAGCAGTACATACTTAGAACAATCCCACAAAATAGCTGTAAATTTGTAATATAACATTAAAAAAATTACTTAGCTGAAAATGCAATTACAGTTGCTCAATTTCTTCTCAACTGAATGCTTTCACATGCAGGATTGTAGAGAAATTAAAAACATTACTGTGCTGAATGGGTAATCTACACTCCCTAGCATGAGTAACAGGCTATTTGATCTCAACTATTTGGGTACTGTTTGGTACTGCATTTACTTACATGACTACAGCCATCAAGTTTGTTTGATTATTGCTTGAATTTGCAACACTGGTTTTAAAAAACTGAAAGATGATACCTAGGTTAGTGCTACCATCAGCGCATTTCAGTGGTTTATTCCATTTTAATCACTTTGTACTGATGCATTTAGTTTCGTGATTTCTTACAATGGAAATTAGTAACATTAACAGTTATATCATTAGTTCCTGTTTTAATGCAGCAACAGCCTATATAACAGCAACAAGCTTTAGGTGTGATGCAACCTGAGTTGGAAAAATGACAGGTGGTGTCTCTCACTCAAGTCCTGGTTACCTATAGTCACAGCTAGTAACTTTAAATTCCAGATTGGTTATAAAATGACCCTTTACCATGCTGTTTGATCCCTGTGTTACAAACCCCTTCAGCATGGTTGTGCAATATAAGTTGCTTAGCCTAACCATAACAGGGGTGTTAGTGCCCCTACCATGTTTCGGAGCAATTCTTGGAGCGGGATAATATGCAATTTGGAGCAGAAACGTTGGGTTTTGGAGCGAGATAATTTGCATTTGGAGCAGCTAATGATAGTTTTTAATTGTTTAAAGTCCATGCTGTGCTTTAAGTTATGTTTATATACTGAATTACCATTACTTTATGAACTATGAAAAAATGTTATATTTCAGGTTTGTTGGCATTTTACTGCTTCTCTTACGACTGTTAATTAGCATTTCTGTTGTTCCTACAGTGAGATAAATGGGAAAACAATTATACTACCCACAATTTATTGAAAACTACATGACCTGCGGAATGTAAGGTCAGGTGATGCGTAACATCACAGCCTCTCCTTGACAAATGTCAACCCCGTCTTCTCGTGGTGCATCCCGTTCCCACTAAAGGGGCTCTGACGACCGCCAATAGCGGTATAACTATACCATCGGGATTAGAGGAAATTCTATCCCACACTCACCAACCCGCTTGGCCAGCGTGGTGAGTTATGGCCAAACCCCTCCAAAATGATTCCACAACTTAAATCTTGGCCCTCAGTCTCCGGCAGCTGGAATGTACCTGGCCAAGGCAGCGGCCAGTGCGACATGAAGGCAGAGGGTGCTAAGAATCCCCGGAGGACCGGACTAGGCTGCCATCTGATGCTGACCTTGGCTACGTACAATGGACGCTCCCTATCTTCTGATTCAAGGCTTCTTGAATTGGAAGAGGAACTACAAAGGATCAAGTGGGACATCGTGGGGCTAAGTGAGGTAAGGAGAAAAGGAGAAGATCTCATCGAACTGAAAAGTGGACATCTCTTCTACTATCGTGGGACAGATACTGGCAGAACTAGTGGTGTTGGATTTATAATAAACAAGAAACTGAAGGATAAAGTTGTAGAAGTTGAAAGTTCCTCTGATAGAGCTGCACGACTTGTTATCCAACTCTCGAAAAGATACCAGGCTCAGATTATTCAAACTTATGCACCCACCACAAGTCATCCTGAAGAAGAAATTGAAGAATTTTATGAGGAAATTTGTCATCTAAATAATAAAGGTAAGCAGCACTTGAAAATAATTATGGGAGATTTCAATGCAAAAATAGGGCAACGGCAACAGAATGAAACTTCAGTAGGTAAATTCGGTCACGGTAACAGAAACCAGCGTGGAAATACTCTCGTTGAGTTTGCAGAGGCAGAAGGGTTTTTCATCTTGAACTCCTTCTTCAAGAAAAAGCCACACAGGAAATGGACATGGAGACATCCAAATGGGACGACAAGTGAAATTGATTTTATTATGTGTAACAAAAAATTCGTCATAGAAGACTGCAGTGTGCTAAACAAGTTCAACACAGGTAGTGACCATAGATTGGTGAGATGTAAGATGCACCTCAACACTAAACTTGAACGTGGCAAGCTCATAAGACAAACAAAATCTATTGACATAACCAACCTTAAAAAACACCATAATACCTTCAAGTTGGAACTGGAGAACAGGTTCTCTGCTTTAGAAAGCCTAACATCGGAAAAAGTGGACATCTCTGAAGTTAACAGAAAAGTAACCAAAGCTCTTATGGAAACAGCAACAAAATTAGCTGGGTCTAAGAACAAGTTGCATGTAAATAAATTATCAGGAAAAACGAAAATGTTGATGCAAAAAGAAGAGAGATGAGGACAACTAAGGAAGATGTGACTTCCAAAGTGGAATATATAGAGCTATGCAAGACAGTAAGAAAAAGTATCACTAAAGACGTAAGAAAATTCAACTGTGAACTAGTGAGGAAAGCAATTGAAAACAACCAAAGCCTAAAGATAGCAAAGGGACATCTCAGTAAGGGAAGAAAACAGATTATGGCACTGAGAAAAGAAGATGGTTCTGTAACAAGAAATAGAGGCGAAATTTTGACAAGAGTGAAAGATTTCTACTCCAAATTATATGAAAGGGATGATACATGCACTCCAGACATCATGAAAGATACCAGTACCAGAGTTCCTCCAGTCCTTCCAGCAGAAGTTGCACATGCGATCAAGAACATGAAGCGGGGAAAAGCTCCAGGAGAAGATGGAATTACTGTAGACATCATACAAGAAGCAAGTGGAGAAATCGAAACAGTACTCGCCCAAATTTTCACTCGATGCCTTAATGAAGGAAAGATTCTTGAGGATTGGAACAACGCTACAATGATCCTGCTACATAAGAAAGGTGACATTGAGGATCTCGGAAACTACAGACCTATCAGCCTCCTATCAGTAGTTTATAAAATCTTCACTAAAGTTCTTTCACACCGCTTGAAGGTAACACTGGACATGGCTCAACTGAGAGAACAAGCTGGATTCAGGAGTGGCTACAGCACAATAGATCATATCCACGTGCTGAGAGAACTAATTGAAAGAGCGAGGGAATATGAACTTCCATTGTGCATGGCTTTTATCGATTATGAAAAAGCCTTTGATTCGGTGAAACCATCAGCAGTTACAATGGCTCTGAAAACCTGCGGTATTGAAGATGCATACATTAATATTATTAATAACATCTATGAAAATGCAAGTGCAAAGATTAGGCTGTTTGAAAATACAACACACGTAAAAATTGGAAAGGGAGGGAGACAAGGTGACACCATATCTCCGAAGCTCTTTAATGCCACATTGGAGGGTGTTTTTCAGTCGCTGAGCTGGGAAAACAAGGGGATAAAGATTAATGGAGATTATCTAACCCACCTACGTTTTGCTGATGACGTAGTCATTTTTGCAACTACCCCATCAGAGCTGCAGAGTATGATCCAGGAACTTGCTGACAAGAGTAAAGAAGTGGGATTAAAAATGAACTTTCAGAAGACAAAAGTGATGTTCAATGCTTTTACAAGAAATGAAGATTTATCGATTGATGGAGAAAAGCTGGAGATAACAGACACATACGTTTATCTTGGACAGCAGATATCACGTGAGGGTCACATTGATGAAGAAATTAATCGGTGTACAAAACTTGCCTGGAGAGCTTTTGGAAGAAACAGCATAATTTTCAAGAGCAATATGCCATTATGTCTTAAAAGAAAAGTGTTTGATTAATGCATCCTTCCAGTGCTTACGTATGGTGCAGAGACGTGGACCTTAACTAAAAGAGACATACAAAGGCTGCAGACAACTCAAAGCAGCATGGAGAGGTGCATGCTTGGTGTAACCAGGAGAGATAAGAAGAGGAACTCGTGGATCCGAAAAATGACAAGAGTGGAAGACATCATGATCAGAGTTAAATCCCTGAAATGGCAATGGGCTGGACATACTGCCAGAAGGACAGATCATCGATGGACAGCCGAAATTTTAGATTGGATTCCAAGGGACAGGAAAAGACCCAGAAGAAGACCACATGGGAGATGGGTGGATGAAATTCGAAAGTATGCAGGGGTGACATGGAGGAGACTGGCACAAGACAGACCGTTGTGGAGGAAATTTGGGGAGACCTTCGTCCAGCAGTGGATTGATAATGGTTGACAATGATGATGATGATGATGACATGACCTGCAATATTTTAAGCGTAACACATTAATAACAGGGATTTTCTTCTGAATGCATTTGTTTCACTGTAACATGAATAGGATGCTGCCATGTCCAAGAACTGTTGCTATTGTTACTGAAGGCTTGCAAATATACACTTAGGAAGAATAAATAATATGTAATTACTGTTTGTTGTTTGGTTGGTTTTTAGCAGCATATTTTTCGAGATTCATGGCATTCAGATAAAAATACATTATTTCTAAAACCAAACAACTGGCGTGTGCATCACAAACTCCTAAGGTTTTCTGAAGGAAAGCGTACCTTCGATATAAAAGGAAAACTAATGTAACATTTAAAAATCAAATTGTAAAATCACCTTTCAGCAGTTGCGCCATGATACTCTTTGTACACTGTTTTTCATCCAGTAATTATCAATGTCAAACTTTCATTATTGCTGTGAACAATTACAACTGGAGCCAAAACTATAAGATAACAGTGAGATTTAGTAAAGTTGGTTAGATAAAAGCTGCTTCCATCGCTTAACGCTTGCGCAGTGACATGACATTTTGGCAAGGGACCCCCCCCCCACGTCTTCAGTAGTAGTAGAATCAATTTATGACTTTTTTGTTGTTGCTGTCTGAAAGAGCCACTGCTCTTGCATACGTGGGATCCTGTATGTATGGACATTAAGCAGACGATTGCGAGTTAGTAAGTGGTTCAACGCACCTTCCATCTGGAAAAAGAAAAGTGTGAGGGTGAAGATGTTTCCCAAGGTAGGTCAAAATGAGAAAAAGGAAACCTCCTAAAAATTCTGCTCCCTGAATGTACAGGGCAAAATTCTGACTTTAAGTAAGAACCATAATATTGGTATTCTTGATAATTGATTACAAGTTATGCAATATAAACAATCCTTTCATTCATCCATAGCGCTCATGAGCAATTTTAATTAACATTTTCATAAATAAATTATGTTCACACCCAAGCAGACGATTGCGAGTTAGTAAGTGGTTCAACGCACCTTCCATCTGGAAAAAGAAAAGTGTGAGGGTGAAGATGTTTCCCAAGGTAGGTCAAAATGAGAAAAAGGAAACCTCCTAAAAATTCTGCTCCCTGAATGTACAGGGCAAAATTCTGACTTTAAGTAAGAACCATAATATTGGTATTCTTGATAATTGATTACAAGTTATGCAATATAAACAATCCTTTCATTCATCCATAGCGCTCATGAGCAATTTTAATTAACATAACACGAGACTGACAAAGAAAAAAACAAACAAAGCTGTACTTTTTCATTTAGTGAAAAATCGGACCGCACGGTGAGAAAGTGTGAATATTACACATCATGAACAAAACTGAATCGTTCACTGTAATTTATTTATGAAAATATTTAATTAGTTCACACCACTGCATGCACAATTATAAAATTACCGAATTCCAAACAAAATAGGGTGGTTTTAAAAGACCTAGCTTCATACAGTTTTTTTTTCTCCTGGTTTTGTTCTTGTACTTGCTAGAAAATTAGCTCTGGTTTTCTCTTACGAGCAAACACTACTTTCTTCTCAGCAAGTTCCATGGCCATATTTGTCTTTTGTTGACTCTGCCACTGCACAGCATCCACGGTTTACTTTTTTTCTGCTGATAGTTTTCCCTTACCATTTTTCTTTGTTACTTTTCTTTCTTTTTTTTTTTAATTCCCTCAGATGACAATTTTATCCATCATGCTTAAAGAACTTTCAGCCTGAGAACCATGAATTCTGATATCAGAGCTTTCACTATTTTAGATAAATGGTGTAATTTTCAGAAAATGAATACTTTTTTTTAACACGATGCACCAATTCTTACAAATTTTCAAACTTATCACCTCCGTTTTTGGAAATTTCCCACACCCTTATCAAGCTAAAATGCATACACATTTATGAGGGTGATGACATTTAACAACTACATAGATAACAAAAAAGACGGAATTTCTCGGATCAGCGTAATAATCTCGTGGCCGAAGATTACGGGGAAATTTTCGGGCGGCCTAACTTCCGTTTTCAGAAATCGTTGCCTACAATTTCAAGTTGAAATTATGCAGGCAACAATATATAATATTTAACAACAATACTGAACAGAAGCAACATCGCGTGCGAAAAAAATAACTAAATATGATTATGGGAAAAATCTGCACTCCATTTCTGAATGTTTAAAAAGACAAAACGTCCCTAAACAGAATACGACCCCCCCCCCCAACTAATACCCAGAAAATTTCTTCACTTTTGCATTGATCTCGGAAATGTCAAAAGTAAAAAAATAAAAAAGGGAGGGAGGGAACTCTGCAAATCCGCAGAAGAATCTCACATACAAATTAACTGCTGAATCGATTTCAAATGGCGCAAGATTACGCTAAAATATCGATGACCAGTAAATTTTAACTTTTGGTGCAAAATTCGTCAAAATCGCGATTTTTTAGCAGAATGACACAAGAACAACGTTTTGCTGTGAGGCGGCAATTGGCGCAGGTCTGGCAGCCCTGCTATTAGGTGTGCAACTTAATTCTTGGCCACAGGCATGACACGTTGACAGCAAATCATAGTAAATCGAATACATACCTAATCAGGGAAATAATCCCTGTCGTGTTGGATACATTTGACCCATCGGTCAGATAAGCATCCTGGACAAAAAATTACGGAATGCTGTCATCTGGAGGAACAGTTGGAAACTGGTCAGGCAGAGAAAAATGTGTGTACATAATGGAATGGAAAGTATTGTATGTTACTTGTTACATTTTCAGCCTTGTAAGACGTGCATGCCTAATCAGTTTTATTGTTGCTTACAGGTAGCACCATGGGTAGAAAAGGTGACGTAACAGAGTGGCAAAAGGGAGCTATCGTCTTTGGTCATGAACATGGTCATTCGCGGGGTTCGTTGGCGTGTCCAAGTCCACAATCAGCAGTGTTCATTTAGCATGGAAGGAGTCGGCCCGAGACAATTCCCGTCAAAGCAGCTGCGGCAGAAAAACCATCATGAGCAACCGTGATCGTCGACGTCTGGGGGCGACTATCAACCGCAAAACAGTTCCAAACCCGGCAGGAATTGCTGCAAGAGTACAATGGGAGACCCAGTCAGTCTGTTTCCGAATGAACACTTTGATGGGAACTGCATGGTGTAGGAATATTCAGTCGTGTAGCTAGGGTACGCCCCAAAGCTGTCTGCCATACACAAGAAAAAGCGGCTGGAATTGGTAAGGGAACACCGACACTGGACCGCAGAACAGCGGCGACGCATCTTCTGGTCGGACGAATCCAGGTTCTGCCTATATTCCAACGATGGTCGATCCAAAGCCATGCGGAAGGCTGGAAAAGCCTTCAACACAGAGTGTGGGCAAAGGGCTGTATAGAAGGGGGGTGGAAGTGTCATGTTTTGGGGGTGTATATCCAGTGCTGGGGTGGGTCCCTTAGTTCATGTGTCTAATGGCATGAAAGCGGTGGACTACGTGAAACTGTTGGATAACGAGGTGTTGTCATATGTCCAGTTCCTCCAGGATGCCGCCATTCCAGATCCACGTTATCAAGACGACAACTACACTGTCCACCGAGCTGCCATTGTGCAGCATTGGTTTGCAGAACATGAGGTCAATGTCCCACATCTCACCTGGCACACCAATTCGCCTGATCTCAATGTTACAGAGAAAATTTAGGACATGTTCGAACGGGCCGTTAAGAAGAGACAACAACATCCTCCCAATTTGACTGCTCTGGGGGACCAGTTGTTCACGGCGTGGGGAAAACTGGACATTAATGTCATCCGCTCCCATATTGACAGCATGCACTTTGAATTCAATAACACCTGATCCACTTCTCATCACAGGTCAAAATCTTGGGGAGCAAATCCTTCTTCTTGAATCTGGAGAGCAAGGACACAGCAACATCATAGCGCCCAGACTTGTTCACAGCTGTGAGTTGGTGGGGCACCCAACGGCCCTCCTTGTGAATCTGTCCAAATTTTTGCAGGGGCTTTGCAATGGCTTGTCATGTTACTCCGAGTTCCTGGGCGAGCTCTGACTGTGTGTGACAGGGATCCACGTCCAACAGTTGTTCCAGTTCCTCATCGTCAACTTTCTATGGCTGTCCCAGACGTTCTACATCACAGAGATCGAAATTTCTCTGCTTAAACCGCTGGAACCACTTCTTACACGTACTGTAGGACACAGCAGCCACACCCAAAGCAGCACAGACCATTTGCTGGGCTTCCGCGGCACTTTTTTCAGCTGAAACGCGAACAGGAGGCAGTACCTCAAATGTTGCTTCTCAAACAACATTGCTTTCACCGTCAACTTTTGTTCCTTCTGTCACTACAGCCGTGAGCGGTTACAGTTGCATGGAAAGCTGTTGGATGGTGCTGCAATCAACTAGTATCGCACACAGCTATTTGCATTTGCCGACGTTCCATGATCGCTTGCGGTTAGGGGCCGAGAATTAAGTTGCACACCTAATATAACCCACACGAGCCAGGTAGTTTGGTCGCCCTCCTCTTTTGTAACTCTGCTGTAAACAGAGAGCTTTCGTTTCATGCTACAAAGAAGTGGGATTGGACACTATGTGACAGACATGGGCAGTTCCACATACTTCCCCACCAAGGCTCAGTTTGCAGGTACATTTATAATTGGTGCAAAACCTAACCTGACCAAGGAGTTCAAGCTGGAACAGCCGCTTCACAAAAAAAAAAAAAAAAAAAAAAAAAAAGATTATCTATATACACAGGAGTCACATTACTGTGATCACTTCCTACTTTTGATGTCAACATGTGCAGCAAATGTAAGGCACGTGTCGTGAGCTGACTTGGAGGGTATATAAGGTGTGCTGTAGGCATTCTGTAAACATATCACTCATTGCTGTCATGGATAAAAGGAGCGATGTATCAGATTTGCAAAAAGGGATGATTACTGGCTTTTGGGCCAAGGGCGGCAGTATTTCTAAAACAGCACAGTTTATGAACTGTTTGCGTGCTGCTGAGGTTAAAGTGTATCGTGATTGGAGAAATGGCACTATTGAGAATAAGCAATGTGAAAACTGTGGAGCACCATGTGCCATTGATGTGAGAGGTGAACGTCTGCTGCGAAGGTGTGTGAGGGCCGATCGACACGCTACAGTGCAGCAACTCACTGGCCGAATCAACCAGGGGCCTACTGGAAGTCTGTCTAAAACGACAGTTCAGTGAACCCTCCTGCGTATGGGGCTTTGATGCAGAAGGACGGTCACTGCACCTATGCTAACGAAGGTGTATCGACAGGAAAGGCTTACATTTGCACGGCAGTATCGGAACTGGACCTCAGCTGAGTCACGTTTTCTGCTTCATCGAACGGATTTATGTTGGCGTATAAGGCGAAAAACATCGGAGAACAAACACTTTTCAACAATTGCTGGAAAAACACAAGCTGGTGGGGGCAGCGTTATGGTCTGGGGAATGTTTTCGTGGCATTTCCTGGGTCCACTCATACCTGGGGAAGGCACTAACGACCGAATTTGTTATGAATCTATCCTTGCAGACCACGTACACCCATACATGCTGATTGTCTTCCCTGGGCCGGATGGGATCGTCCAGCACGACAATGTGACTTGTTACACAGCTAGAAATGTCTGAGGGTGGTTGGAAGAGCACGATGAAGATTTCAAAGTACTTCCCTGGCCTCCTAATTCTCCAGACTTAAACCCAATTGAGCATCTGTGGGACCACCTTGATCGTGTTGTTCGCTCTATGGATCCTTCACCACACACCTTCCAGCAGCTGCGAGATGCACTGCAGTCAGCATGGCTCCATACATCTGTGAACACCTTCCAGCACCTTATTGAGTCACTCCCAGCTCGTCTAGCTGCTGTCCGCACTGCACATGGCGGTTACTCTGGATATTAGCTGGTGGTCACAATAATGTGACTCAACCGTGTATATATACACTGAAGTGCCAGAAAAACAGGTACACCAGTCTAATACTTGGTAGGTCCCCCACAGGAGCGCAGGACTGGACTGCAGAAATACGACGGGGCATGGACCCCACTAGCTTCTGGAAATATGCTGTAGGCAATGCACACTATACTTCCTGCAGAGCGTTCCACAATTTGGGTGTATTCCGAGGTCTCGGATTCCTGAGTTCGATAGAGCGTTGCATTCATCTGAGTTTGGGGTGTTGCCATTCCCACCCTAGTCTCCAGATATGAACGTGTGTTCTATCATGTTCAGATCTGGAGACTTGGGTGGGAATGGCAACACCCCAAACTCAGATGAATGCTCCTCTAACCATAGTGTGGCGTCTCGTCACTTGTGTCGAGGTGACTTGTCCTGTTGGAACAGGCCCAACCTATCAGCATGAATGCAGGACATGAACGGGTGTACCTCGTCAGAAAGGATCTGCACATAGCGTAGGCCGGTCACAGACGTTTGAAGACATACCAGGGGGTCCCAGTGACGTCCAGCTAAACACACCCCATACCATTACGGACCCTCCACCAGCCGGTACAGTTCTCTTTTGACAGGCGGGATCCATGGCTTCATGGGGTTTGCGCCACACACAAATCCTTCCATCTGCCCGATACAGTTGGAAATGTGACTCGTCAGACCAGGCTACTAGTTTTCAGTCGTCAAGTGTCCAGTGGTGGTGTTGCCATGCCCAAGTGAGGCGCATAGCTCTGTGTCGTGCACCCATCAAGGGGACTCGAGTTGGGCGTCGGCTCCCAAAGCCGATATCGTGCAGGGTACGTTGCACAGTCCGGATGCTGATGCTTGTTGAGGCTCCAACATTGAATTCCGATGATACCTGCAAGAGTGTTGCACGCCTATCGCGTGAAACGATTCTTGACAGCCGACGATGGTCACGTTCACCCAATGTCTTTTTACAGCTACACTGGTATCGTAGGTTAGAGGTTTTGCCGGAACTCTTGTAGTCACGGTACACCCTTGCAACGGTCATCGTGAAAATCCGAACTTCGTTTCTACCTCCAAAATACTATGGCCCATCTCACGAGCGCCAACTATGACACCGCGTTGAAAATCACTTAAATCATTATTACTTGTCATTCTCATGCCGAAAACAGCTCTGACAGCTGGCAAAGATGTCTATCGCTTCATATATGCACTGGCAGACGCAACCGAGTACGTGCATAGGTGACGTTGCTATGTATTTTGCATAAGCTCATCTGTACCAGTTTTTCTGGCACTTCAGTGTATATGGGTTTTCAATATTTTTCTGCACTAATAGAGTACAACGTGTGTCAGGGTGCATGCCACAAACTCTGAGGGTGTGCTAATGTGATGAGATGACGAACAAAAGGAAACTTCCCATCCATCCTTCTATCAGTGATTTTCTTCTTGGGAAGAAGCAGAAACTCACCCCCCCCCCCAATTCACTTGCCTCTGCATTTGCCCTTCCACCCACAGCAAATAATCTCGAAGTATAGCCTCTATAACAGACATGGATGACTGACAGAATTGACAATGTCAGTAAAACACAAATACCTTTATTTTTCAGAAACACAACCAAAACTGAGTTCATCATTTTCTAAATGTATGTATGCAGAACAGCTATAACTATTATGTACTTTTTAAGTCCCAGTTCATGCTCAAAAACAAGCTTTTAGAATGAAACTATATTATGTAGCAAAAATACACAGTACCTTCCGCTCCATAGTCAGGTTAGCCTTGCTTCGAGTTTAGTTAGAGTTCCTACCATGATACTGCACTGCATAAGTGTGATAAGTATTCAAACCAGATTTTTTTTGGAACATTATTACAAAAAAGTGGTACCATATGACAAAGACACAGATTTGTCAGATATATTTAACAATTTCTACCAAAGGTGCAAAACTGTTTTGGGACAGCCTAGTATTGGCTTTGAACAATTCTTGTACACCAAATACTTGTTTATATTTTCCTTTTGAGCACTGGTGTTTCAAAATTAAGAGAAAATTTGTAAACAACTTATGACCACTGTTAGTACTGATGTTCTCAGCAGCAAATTTTCAGGCAAGTGTACTAATAGTTTTAAATTTACGCAGTAGCTTGCACTTAATCTAAATCTTTTTTCAAAGTTAAGTGAATTTTTATGAGCCACAATTTTGTGATCCTGCCACAGTATTTTCCACTGAATGCCATGTACTAGCTAAAGATGTACAAAGGTTCAACATGGGGCAAAAATACAACTTATGTTACAGTACATCTGTGAATACTGATGTGTGCTAAAAAATTTGTTATAGTTGCTTCTTGTCTAGAAGACAAAAAATGTCAGCCCAAAACTTTCAGAGTGACAAAAACAAAGTTAAGGGATCTGCAAAAACAGACATAAGAGCACATAAAAGCGAGAACTAAATAACACATCATTACACGAGAAACAAAGAACAAATCTGGTTTAAAAAGATATTCCTAAATCTGTTATCTTAGTACAGAAGGGTGAAACAGAATGGCCTATACAAGGGTAATTAAAAAAAAATAATAATAAGTAAGGTTCCCACAGTCTCATATGAGCTTTACTTTTCCACACAGTCACCAAGTCTGTTTAGCCACTTAATGCAATAGATCAACTTGTCAAGTCCTTCATGGGGAAGGAGGGCACCCCAGCCATGTAACAATTTCTTAACTTTATTTTGAACATCTTCACTGGAACGGAAGTGCTTAACCTCTGAGGTGCTTTTTCAGCTTTGGGAAGACAAAGTAGTACAACAGTACCAAAACAGGACTGTAAGATGAAGAATTTCCCCAGCACCAGGATTTCAAGAGATTCACTGTTGCTGCAACACTATGAGGACAAACAAACTCCAAACAAACTCCCTGCACCATTTACACACATGTACTCTAATAACATCAGCCCCATACAATGTATCTGGCTTATGACGAATTTCAACAATTTTTTTTTTGGCCCATAAAAATTAAATTACAAAATTAACTTTCTTGCTCCACCCCTTTCAGTGCAGACATCCTGAAACCACTGCTTAGTCAGTTCAAATCATCTGAGATGTGGACAACTACTGCCATCTGGTGGTGATCATACAGTGGGACCTAGGTAATCCACTTGTTGGGTAAGCGTTTTTCACCTTTATATGCAATTCTGCGCTGGTCCCGATATTTTACTGAAGTTCCTATTGCTTTTTCAATTCAGTTACAAGGCAATTCTTTTAGGCTTTTTGCAATTATACAGTTTTTTTATTATTATTATTTTTTTTTTTATTGGGGTTTAACGACCACTGTGAGCAGCTAAATGGGCTACAAGCTGTCACCCATCCCTAATTTAGGAACGGGTGACTGCTTATAGCCCCACTGGTTCCAAGGAAGGGAGAGAGCCAGCGCCGTAAGAAAAACACAACATCCATGCCTCACCGGGATTAGAACCTGGACCCATCTTGGACAAATGATCAGGAGCCAGCACTTAGACCACTGGGGCAGCACAGTAAATTCTGCATTTCAATTTATAAAAAAATACACTGTTCTTTGACTATTATATGTAACTGATAAGTTACAACTTTGAGAGAATCGAGACTGCAATTTTTTTTTCTTTTTTTGGCAGCCATGAGATTGATAATGTAACTAAAAATTTACTAAATAACATTCAAAGTTTTCTATTTTCTCTGAATTCAAGAAATTTGAAATCACCAGTTTAATTAGTATTGTATTCGGCACTAATGCAAAATCAACTAGTAGACAGACTGCTTAAAAAGTGTGATGCTAACAAGTAAAGAATGGGAAAGGGGTATTGAATATTAAACAAAATTGTATTTGGATTTACTGACTAGTATTTCAAAGTTTTTTTTTTCATACAATGAAAATATGAAACCATATACAATTTCTTAATCTACTTTTTATAATGAAATTAGATTTAAAAAATCAACACAAAAATGAAAATGAACACTGGCCTAAAGTAGCAAACAAAGTATTCATGTATGTCTTACATTATAAATTAGTGTAATCTAAAATTAGGATCACCCCCCCCTCCAATCTTTTTTTCTTTTTTCTTTTTGGAGTCATTTACAAAACTATGCAATAGTATTCAACATTTTGAAATTTTGAAATTTCATTTATACGCTTTAGGCCATCCCCTAGAGAAGTCTTAACACAGAGATTTCACTGAATGTACTAAATGAACCTATGTTTGCCAACTCAATGCAGGAATCCTTTAGGCAGGAATATAAAATTGGGAACTTACGTTTTGAATTGCCTACTCTTGCTGAACTAAAATGTGGATGGAGTACTGAGAGCCTCTCACCCCTCCAGTTAATACTTTAAAAAAGAAAATCTAGATATTAAAAAAACTGAACTTGAAACCCCCTTTTTTTTATGTTCAAAAAATCAAAGGAAACACAATACTGGCATACACTTCCCCTTCCTTATTACTACTGCACACATATAATGTTCAAATTGTTTTTTTGCTACTTGCATGGCTACTTTTTACCACAATCTGATGAACACCGTTTGATGTGGGCAGCCCTTCTATTTAATTTATAGAATTTACGTTTCAGTGTAAGTGAACAGCAATACAATATTAATAAAAATATTTCTAATCAAGAGATTTTTCTCAGCTCCTCAAAATTTTTGAATTTCTCTTATGTAATTTTGGAAATAATGCACATGAAGATACGCATGGAAGTAAAACAAAATGCAATCAGTGTGGCAAAGAATATAATATGATGTGAGTCTAAAAAAGTAATACTGCTAATCTTCAGTGACTTAATTAACAATATGGTTCATGCAGTATGGTGTTTCCTTCCCTTTGTTTAGTTACTGGAACAAAGGTTGTTTTTTTCATACGGGTAGAATATGAGTGAGTGTTCATATTCTTGTAAGAATGTGTTGCAATAACAAAGCAGAATGACATTTCATACATTTTAAGGCATAGATGTGCACAGTGTTGTAATGAGCTTTTCACGTGCCCTATGCAAGGTTTTATTTTGGGACCCCTTAATATGGAGCGGGGTTAATAGTAAAAGCGGGCGGTCGTAGTGAGCGATGGGTTTGCCTCCTCGGGGCGCTCCGTGGTAACAATGGCACACACAACAGCAACTTGGCCTCTGTGAATCTTGGAGAGGTGCAAGCTAGTTCTGTGTGACATTGGCGAAAAGACCCCAACTCACTGGGTTTTGTTCCAGAATCCTTAGGTTGAATGACCAACTGGAACCCTCAGCTGTGGGCTAATCCCCCACACTGATGTACTTACCTGATTAAAAAGGCAAAAAGAAATATTAAGAATGACTCAAGTGTGGGATATGGTGGACCTACCACACTTGAGAAGGATGGTCCACCACGGAATCGACCTGGACTTTCTAAACGGCGTATGAGAAAGAGATCTCGGCTGAGTGAATGTAACATTGGTGTATGGAATACTAGAGGTATAAATGGCAAGATGAGTGAGGTGATTGAGGAGATGAATAAGTATAGACTGGATGTGCTGTGTGTAAGTGAAACCAAAAAGAAGGAAATTGGGGTTGAAGAAGTGAATGGCACGGTGAGTGTGTGGTCTGGAGTATTGGATAATATGAGAGGACAGGCGGGTGTAGGTGTGATTTTAAGTGAAAAGATGAAGAACAACTTCATTCACTGTAGTTGCATAAGTGAGAGAATTCTCTGGATTACTCAGGGTAAGAAACTTGCTGTTAACGCACGATGTACAAACGTGACGAATGGTTCCAGTTCTACGCAAACTTTAATAACTAAAAACACACACACAAGTTAAAATCTATTTACATGGTTTAAAACCACATGAGTACTTTTGTGCTCGCTACGAGCACATCATCAGATGAACGACAAGTTGGAGTTCCAGAAAACACATTTATGTATCGGTGCCGTTGCAAATCATTCACACTGAGGAAAGAAATACAAGAAAGTTCACTTGCTCTAACGTAATGTGAGCAAATAGAGGCCTATAGAGTTCTATTAATGATGGGCAGAGTCTGCTATGTAAGAGGTAGAAACAGGAATCGAGGACAGTGAAGTTTTCCAGGCCTGGGAAATATAGCTGGGTACTTCATCGTTGCAACAAGTGTCCACTCGATGCAAAATGTGCAGACTCTCTGTAAAGAGCACTGTTTCCCTCGTAGTAGAGGTAGAAAGAATGGAGACGTCTGTCCAAGATGGGTAATGTGTACCAGCTGAAGAAAGCCTGGCTAAAGCAGTCGATGAAGAGCCATTTTTTACACTATATTGGTGTTCCTTAATTCTTGTTTGCAGTCTCCGTAGGGTTGAGCCGATATATATGAGGTCCTTGTCTTGAGGATCGACAGATTTCATAGAAATGGAATAGATGCCACATTTGTCCAACAATTCAACACGGTCCCGATCATTTTTAATCAGGGAATAAATGTTCGATGTTTTTAACACAAAACCGACACCGTGACTGTGACAGATGTTCAATAAACTACCATTCACATGAGGGACGTAAGTCATCGATCCAACATATTTGATATCCCTTCGTTCACGTGTCAGGGTAAAAAATGTTGAACTTTGGATTTTTTGGTAGATTCTATGGACATCTGAATGAGAAAATCCGTGCTGATAAGCAATGGTATATATCTTTTGAAGTTCCTGCTCACGGAAGGCTACAGAAGAGGAGTGGGTAAATACACTTCAAATAAGAAAGTATACTACTAAAAGTAGTATACTTTTAGAAAGTATACTACTTAAGAAAGTATACTACTTAAAGTAGTATACTTTTAGAAAGTATACTACTTTCTTATTCGAAGAGGAGAAGAGGAGTGGGTAAATGCACTTCAAATAAGAAAGTATACTACTAAAAGTAGTATACTTTTAGAAAGTATACTACTTAAGAAAGTATACTACTTAAAGTAGTATACTTTTAGAAAGTATACTACTTTCTTATTCGAAGAGCATTTACCCACTCCTCTTCAGTAGCCTTCCGTGAGCAGGAACTTCAAAAGATATATACCATTGCTTATCAGCACGGATTTTCTCATTCAGATGTCTATAGAATCTACCGAAAAATCCAAAGTTCAACATTTTTTACCCTGACACGTGAACGAAGGGATATCAAATACACTGCTGGACAATTGCTAAGGACGGATCATAAACGGCTATATAGCGCATAAAAAAGTAAGTGTGGTTGGATGCCAAGTGAAATAAAATAATATCAGAATGCCAGGACATTACAAGAAAGACAATTTATTGTGCTCTGAAATCCAGAAGGCTTTGGAACGTGTTCAAGGGACAAACAGGCCATTTTGTGCAGAATACGTAAACGTGAAAAAAATGCAATTATCGTCCGCAGGCGTTCCGGCGTAAGATGTCAATACGGGATATGGCCACAATGGAGGGCGATGCAAGATTCCACACGTCGTGTCATGCTTTGCACAACATTATCAAGCAGCTGTTGGGGTAATTTATCGCATTCCTCTGTCAGTGCACGGATGAGGGTGTCCTTGTTTATTGGAGGGCATTGGCGACCAGCAAGACTCCTCCCCAAAGCATCCCACACATTTTCAACGGGATTCAGATCTGGAGAACGTGCTGGCCATACGAGGCGTTGAATATCCTCGCTCTCAAGACACTCCTGGACAGCGACTGTTCGATGACATGTTGCGTTGTCGTCTATGAAAATGAATCTATCACCGACAGCACCACGGAACATGCGAACATGAGGTAGCAGAACATCATTAATGTATCGTTGGCCAGTCAGAGTCCCAGTTGGAAGCACATAGAGGGACGTACGGCCATTGATCCTGATGCCAGCCCATACCATGACACTACATGTTGGATATCGGTCCCTTTCCTGTATGTTTGCTGGACAATATGCAATACCACTATCACGCCAGATCAGTTGTCGTCGACAATCAGACGATAGACTGTATCTACTCTCATCTGAGAAGAGGACAGCAGACCAGTCGTTATCAGTCCAATTGCGATGTTGATGGCACCATTGCAAACAGGCGGTACGGTGACGTCTGGACAATGGGATGCACACAACAGGACGGCGGGCGTATAGTCCTCCTTCATGCAAACGTCTGGCGACAGTTTTTCTGGAGATCCGCTTGCCAGTAGCAGCCATAAACTGATTTGCTACCTCACTAGCTGTGCTGCGCCGGTGTCTTTTTGTTGATAGCACTATGTACCGATCTTCTGCAGGTGTCGTACTGCGAACACGACCTCCCCGTGACGTTTGCTACACTCTCCATTTGTTTGAAATGATTTCCAAAGCCTTGAAACAACACTGTGGCTGACGTCGAACTCCCTGGCAACATCTGTTATTTTTCGCCCTTCTTCAATCTTGCCAATAATACGGCCACGCGTAAAATCATCTAGGTGATGTTGGGAAGACATACTGAAAATTGCAAGTTCGTCAATTGATTCTTTCCCTTTCAACTTTGCGTTTGAACAACAACGGTCAATACGCGTCAAATCCTTTATATCTCTTATCAGCGCTATGACGTCACGAACAAGTTCGGCAATCCAAAATTTGCATACGCACAACACGTCTTACTGTATCCCGCACTTATGCTAATTTCCACATTTTCTTGCCTTCCATTTTATGGTTGCTATTGTCATCCATCCTTAGCAATTGTCCGGCAGTGTATGTTGGATCGATGACTTACGTCCCTCATGTGAATGGTAGTTTATTGAACATCTGTCACAGTAACGGTGTCGGTGTTGGGTTAAAAACATCGAACATTTATTCCCTGATTAAAAATGATCGGGACCGTGTTGAATTGTTGGACAAATGTGGCATCTATTCCATTTCTATGAAATCTGTCGATCCTCAAGACAAGGACCTCATATATATCGGCTCAACCCTACGGAGACTGCAAACAAGAATTAAGGAACACCAATATAGTGTAAAAAATGGCTCTTCATCAACTGCTTTAACCAGGCTATCAATCCACTGCTGGACGAAGGTCTCCCCAAGTTTCCTCCACAACGGTCTGTCTTGTGCCAGTCTCCTCCATGTCACTCCCGCATACTTTCGAATTTCATCCACCCATCTTCCATGTGGTCTTCTTCTGGGTCTTTTTCTGTCCCTTGGAATCCAATCTAAATTTTCGGCTGTCCATTGATGGTCTGTTCTTCTGGCAGTATGTCCAGCCCATTGCCATTTCAGGGATTTAACTCTGATCATGATGTCTTCCACTCTTGTCATTTTTCGGATCCACGTGTTCCTCTTCTTATCTCTCCTGGTTACACCAAGCATGCACCTCTCCATGCTTTTTTGAGTTGTCTGCAGCCTTTGTATGTCTCTTTTAGCTAAGGTCCACGTCTCTGCACCATACGTAAGCACTGGAAGGATGCATTGATCAAACACTTTTCTTTTAAGACATAATGGCATATTGCTCTTGAAAATTATGCTGTTTCTTCCAAAAGCTCTCCAGGCAAGTTTTGTACGCCGATTAATTTCTTCACCAATGTGACCCTCACTTGATATCTGCTGTCCAAGATAAACGTATGTGTCTGTTGTCTCAAGCTTTTCTCCATCAATCGATAAATCTTCATTTCTTGTAAAAGCATTGAACATCACTTTTGTCTTCTGAAAGTTCATTTTTAATCCCACTTCTTTACTCTTGTCAGCAAGTTCCTGGATCATACTCTGTAGCTCTGATGGGGTAGTTGCAAAAATGACTATGTCATCAGCAAAACGAAGGTGGGTTAGATAATCTCCATTAATCTTTATCCCTTTGTTTTCCCAGTTCAGTGATTGGAAGACATTTTCCAATGTGGCATTAAAGAGCTTCGGAGATATGGTGTCACCTTGTCTCACTCCTTTTCCAATTTTTATGTGTGTTGTATTTTCAAACAGCCGAATCTTTGCACTTGCATTTTCATAGATGTTATTAATAATATTAATGTATGCATCTTCAATACCGCAGGATTTCAGAGCCATTGCAACTGCTGATGGTTTCACCGAATCAAAGGCTTTTTCATAATCGATAAATGCCATGCACAATGGAAGTTCATATTCCCTCGCTCTTTCAATTAGTTCTCTCAGTACGTGGATATGATCTATTGTGCTGTAGCCACTCCTGAATCCAGCTTGTTCTCTCGGTTGAGCCATGTCCAGTGTCACCTTCAAGCGGTGTGAAAGAACTTTAGTGAAGATTTTATAAACCACTGATAGGAGGCTGATAGGTCTGTAGTTCCTGAGATCCTCAATGTCACCTTTTTTATGTAGCAGGATCATTGTAGAGTTGTTCCAATCCTCAGGAATTTTCCCTTCATTAAGGCATCGAGTGAAAATTTGGGCGAGTACTGTTTCGATTTCTCCACTTGCTTCTTGTATGATGTCTACAGTAATTCCATCTTCTCCTGGAGCTTTTCCCCGCTTCATGTTCTTGATTGCATGTGCAACTTCTGCTGGAAGGACTGGAAGAACTCTGGTACTGGTACCTTTCATGATGTCTGGAGTACATGTATCATCCCTTTCATATAATTTGGAGTAGAAATCTTTCACTCTTGTCAAAATTTCGCCTCTATTTCTTGTTACAGAACCATCTTCTTTTCTTAGTGCCATAATCTGTTTTTTCCCCTTACTGAGATGTCCCTTTGCTATCTTTAGGCTTTGGTTGTTTTCAATTGCTTTCCGTACTAGTTCACAGTTGAATTCCCTTACGTCTTCAGTGATACTTTTTCGTACTGTCTTGCATAGCTCTATATATTCCACTTTGGAAGTCACATCTTCTTTAGTTGTCCTCATCTCTCTTCTTTTTTGCATCAACATTTTGGTTTTTCCTGATAATTTGTTCACATACAATTTGTTCTTAGACCCAGTTAATTTTGTTGCTGTTTCCATAAGAGCTTTGGTTACTTTTCTGTTAACTTCAGAAATATCCACTTCTTCTAATGTTAGGCCTTCTAAAGCAGAGAATCTGTTATTCAGTTCCAATTTGAAGGTATTATGGTGTTTTTTAAGGTTGGTTATGTCAATATATGTTGTTTGTCTTATGAGCTTGCTACGTTCGAGTTTAGTGTTGAGGTGCATCTTACATCTCACCAATCTATGGTCACTGCCTGTGTTGAACTTGTTTAGCACACTGCAGTCTTCTATGACGAATTTTTTGTTACACATAATAAAATCAATTTCACTTGTCGTCCTATTTGGATGTCTCCATGTCCATTTCCTGTGTGGATTTTTCTTGAAAAAGGAGTTCAAGATGAAAAACCCTTCTGCCTCTGCAAACTCTACGAGAGTATTTCCACGCTGGTTTCTGTTGCCGTGACCGAATTTACCTACTGAAGTTTCATTCTGTTGCCGTTGCCCTATTTTTGCATTGAAATCTCCCATAATTATCTTCAAGTGCTGCTTACCTTTATTATTTAGATCACGAATTTCCTCATAAAATTCTTCAATTTCTTCTTCAGCATGACTTGTGGTGGGTGCATAAGTTTGAATAATCTGAGCCTGGTATCTTCTCGAGAGTTGGATAACGAGTCGTGCAGCTCTGTCAGAGGAACTTTCAACTTCTACAACTTTATCCTTCAGTTTCTTGTTTATTATAAATCCAACACCACTAGTTCTGCCAGTATCTGTCCCACGATAGTAGAAGAGATGTCCACTTTTCAGTTCAATGAGATCTTCTCCTTTTCTCCTTACCTCACTTAGCCCGACGATGTCCCACTTGATCCTTTGTAGTTCCTCTTCCAATTCAAGAAGCCTTGAATCAGAAGATAGGGAGCGTCCGTTATACGTAGCCAAGGTCAGCATCAGATGGCAGCCTAGTCCGGTCCTCCGGGGATTCTTAGCACCCACTGCCTTCATGTCGCACTGGCCGCTGCCTTGGCCAGGTACATTCCAGCTGCCGGAGACTGAGGGCCAAGATTTAAGTTGTGGAGTCATTTTGGAGGGGTTTGGACATAACTCACCACGCTGGCCAAGCGGGTTGGTGAGTGTGGGATAGCATTTCGTCTAATCCCGATGGTATAGTTATACCGCTATTGGCGGTCGTCAGAGCCCCTTTAGTGGGAGTATATACACACATATACTTGGGAAAATCGTACTCTTGGTCAAAAAAGTGTGATAGATTTTGTTGTTTACGATCAGCGTTTGAAACACTTAGTTGTTGACACCCGTGTGATGAGAGGTGCGGATGTTGGTTCTGATCATTACTTGGTAGTGTCACGAGTGAAACTTAATGTTGGTTGGAGGAAAAGGAATAGGAAGAGACCCAGGATAGAAAGAATAAAGGTTGATAGGCTCCTTGAAGATCATCAGCGGTACTCTGACTTACTCAGAGAATGACTGAAGGATCTGAAATCTTGTGAGAGAGATGTAGAAAAGAAGTGGGAATGTTTTAAGAACTGTGTTGTCACTGCTGCTAAAGAGGTCTGTGGCACCACAATAGTGGGTAACAATAGAGGTGATGCTTGGTGGAATAGTGAGATTGATGAGGCAGTAAAGAAAAAGAAGGAAGCCTATTTGGGGATGTGGCAAGGTAGAGTCTCTGTGGATGAATATCGCTGTAAGAAGCGTGAAGCTGCTAAGCTGGTTCGCCACAGTAAGGCAAAAGATAGGAAGGAGAAAGTGGAAAGGCATGAACTGGCGTTTTGGAAAGATAGAAAGTCCTTCTGGAAGTACATGAGACTCAAGAAAAATAGGGGAAACAAAGTTGTAAGTTGTGTGAAGAATGAGATCAGGGAAATGATATGGGAGCCCAATGAGTTAAGTGAAAGATGGGGTGAATACTTCTGTGAGTTATTAGATCAGGAGAGCAAAAATGATTCTGAGACAGATGCAGATGATGTCACAATGAGGGATGAAAGCACAGGAGGGATCTCTAGAGAAAAAGTGTGTAAAGCTCTAAAATCTCTTCAGAATGGTAAGGCTCCAGGAGTTGATGGCATAACTGCAGAGATGTTGAAGTATGGTGGTGACTCTATAATTGACTGGTTAACTGAAATTTGCCAGTTGTGCTGGGAGTTAGGAATGTTCCCTCGAGATTGGAAGAATGCTATCATTATTCCCTTGTATAAGGGAAAAGGTGATCAGACTGAATGCAAGAACTATCGTGGTAATAGCCTACTGAGTGTGCCAGGGAAAGTGTTTGGTAAGGTTGTTATTGAAAGAGTACGGGGTCTTACATCAGAGAAAGTGTGGGATGTTCAGAGTGGTTTTATGCCTGGTAAAGGCTGCACTAACCAGATTTTTGCATTACGCATGATGATTGAAAAGTATCTGGCTGTTGGGAAGAAAGTTTTTACTGCCTTCATAGATTTAGAGAAAGCTTACGACCGAGTGAATAGGACACTTGTAACGTATACTCTAGATTCACTTTCCTTTTGATTTTTACTATCTCTGGTTATTTTATTTTACTATGTAAATTATCTTCTTACTGAACGAGATGTTATTTCTCCCGCTGAATGAGATCTGGCAATGAGTGTAAGTCATGACGTGGTGGTAGCCAGTATAAATAGACGCGTTCAACGATAGCCAGGAGAGCTTTTGTTTGTGTTACATGAGAGAGCTTTTTGTTTCATGTGTAAAGAGATTTTCGTTATATGCGTAAGGAGAGCTTCGTTTATGTGAGTAGAGCTTCGTTCATGTGCAAGGAGCTACGTTTTATTGAGTAGCTGTGTGACCCGTGAAGTGTATGTTGGATCATATCAAGAGTTTCCCTAATAAAAAGTTATTCTAGTAAGTACGTTTTTCTCAGTTCATAGTTTTGTCAGACCTCTATCTGGCTGTTAGGTTTATTTCATTAAGTGTTATTAGTAACAACCATAATAAGACTTTATTCATCTTAATTACTACTACAACATTACTACCAGTTATAAGCTTGTTCATTATTATTACTACATTACTAGCAGGAAAGTTTATTAATGATATAATTAATCACAACAAGCACTAGAAGAACCATTAGTAGAAGAAGGTGAATTCATTATACACTTTTGTGGAAGGTATTGAATGAATATGGTGTTACTGGGAATCTACTTAATAGTGTAAAAGCCATGTATGCTGGTAGTAGAGCTTGTGTACGAGTGAATGGTGTTTTATCAAAATGGTTTTCCATTGGTGCAGGAGTTAGACAAGGTTGTGTAATGTCACCATGGCTGTTTAATATATTTATGGACGCATGCATGCGTGAGGCCAAAATAGATAATAGTGGTTTATGTTTTGGTGATATCCGTGTGTGCAGATTGCTGTATGCTGATGACACTGTCCTGTTGGAAGAGAGCAAAAGTGAGTTGCAAAGTATGCTGACTCGGATGCACGAAGTTTGCATGAAATTCAAACTGAGTATAAATAAGGGAAAAACAAAAAGTTATGGTGTTTGAGAAAGGAATGGGTAGCACTGAATGTAATGTAAGTATAAATGGCACTGTGATTGACCAAGTGAGTGAGTTTGTGTATTTAGGAAGCATGTTTGACAGAGAGAACAAGTTGGATGGTGAAATCAGTAGGCGAGTGAATTCTTCTTTGAAAGTCATAGCTGCTCTGGGAGGTTTTCACAGGAATGATGGGTTCTCTAGAGAGTCCCGCATGGCTGTGTATGAAACAGTAATTGTTCCTACTCTGATGTATGGCAGTGAAACCTGGGTACTGCAGAAGAAGCATAGGAGTTGTTTGTGTGCTGGAGAAATGCGTTACTTACGTGGGGTTTGTGGCAAGACACGATCTGATTGTGTGAGGAATGAAGATGTATTGCAGTTGTGTGATGTAAAGCAAAATGTTGTTAGCAAGGTGGAGACCAATATGCTTCGGTAGTTTGGCCATGTTGAAAGAATGAGTGATGAAATGCTTACTAAGAAAATATTCTCAACCCAAGTGGCAGGAAGGAAAGGCAGAGGAAGGCCAAGGAAGACATGGGTGGATCAGATTCAGGAGTGTCTGCATGAGAAAAAGATTATGAGTATGAAGTATAAAAGATCTTGTGTAAGGCGTGTAATGGATATCAGTGAAGCACGAGTTGTATGTCAAGATCGCTGTAAATGGCGAAGTTTGATACGACAACAATAAGTAAAAATATCTGGAAGTTTGTATTTCTTTTAGGAGCTAACCTCTGAATCTCAGAGAACAGCTTAGTCGGTATGTATGTATGTATGTATGTATGTATGTATGTATGTATGTATGTATGTATGTTAATAGTAAAACAAATACGATGACAATTGTTTATAAATAATTCTTGTGTAAACAAAAAATATACAAAATCATTCACATGTATTTATAAATAGAAATAATTATTTTAATTGCACTTTTCTAGCTTTCATTTCAGCAAAAAAAAAAAAAAAAAAAAAAAAAAAAAATTCATTGATAACATCATTATAATATCTTCAATGATATTATATTCAATCAAAATTATGGAAAGATTGGATAGTTGTTCTTGCTTGATAGTTGATCTTAAATAATTCTTAATTAATTGTAACTTGCAAAAACTTCTTTCACACGAAGCAGTAGAAACAAGAACAGTGAGAAATATTCAGTATGCAACATTGATATTCGGATATCACCCCATTAAATCAAAAGTCATGAAGAACCTGTAGAATATCAAGCAGAATTGCAGTTTTAATGTTTAGTATTAGTGTCAAGGCTTCAAACTCAGAGCTTTGAATTTCACATGTGAGCTCGTACATATTTAAATCTTTGACAGATCTGCAGACGATTTTCGTAAATCAGCAACGCTCACTGATTCTAAAGACGAGTCATGAAGAAAGCAAAAATCGTCAGCTACAGTTCTCAGTTGCTCACAATGTCAATCTATTTGAGACAACAGTGTGTTAAAAATGCTGTAAATTTGCATTTAAAAACATTCTTCGGCTGTTATGCTACTTCCTCATTCCCGTGCTTTACTATTTCCATTTTCTTAACTCTTCTTATCCGTTTATTCCAAATCTAATCTCTATATTCATTGTTTCAGCCAAAATTTCCAAGAAATTTTGTTCTAAGCCTGTTTTTTGTAGTCCTTGTCAAGTACTACATAGTCCATCAATAAATTTTGTTGCATGGTTATTAATACATCTTTTCATTGCGACACATTATTTGTTCACTCACAGCATTGTAGAATTTTATTCCACACAGAAAGAGTACAGATAAATCACTAATTAATTTGTAACAGCAAACTTTTTGTATTTGATACAGATTCTGAACTTGATATATCATTTGCAATCGTCTCCAATTCTTTTTTTACTTCAGACAATTGTAAACATAGTGACTTTACTGCATTGGCCTTTGATGACCACCTTGTATCAGAAAAACTTTTAAGTAACAATTTTCAAGATTTCATTAAAATTTCTCGCCATGTTGTTGAGGCCGAAAAAAAAAAAAATTAAATAATCTCTGCACAGTACCTAAAAAAAGTGATAATTTCTGCCGTTGTAGATGCAGTGTGGACCCAATTTAGATTATGAGCTGCATAAGGTACAAATAGAACCAAATTATTAATTTCCAAAATATATGCTCTTACTACCTTTTACTTTCCAGCCATATTGGCACCGTTGTCATTTCTTTGTCCTCTGGCATCATGAATATCCAATTTATCAGCTTCTAGTTTATTTAAAATTTCAGTCATTAAACATTCTCCTGCTTTTTTATGTGATTGAATGAAGTTGAAGCTTTCTTCGATCATCACCTTACCATTAGAGTCAACATGGACATATCCTCATTTGACTCATTTGTTCTTTCCTTGAGACATCAGGAGTGCAGTCAAATAAAATTGTGTAATACTTTCCTTTCTTAATTCTGTATGCAATTTCATTTCTAGTTTCAACGCCAATCAATTTCATTATTTCATTTTGAATAATGGGTGAAAAATATGAAACGGAATCATTTTTATATTTTTCAATACGTTCTTTTGAAGTAATATTATAATGGCTAGCAAATTAAATTAAATTTAAAAAGGTCAGTGATTTGGATCTCCAATTATTTCATTTGAACCACTAAGAGCAATATAATTTTTGGCACAGAATAGAATAGCACCTACTATTATTTTCAATATTTCACGTCATATCATTTCCCCCTTGTTAAATGAATTAACTAAATAATCATGGAGTGTATTTCTTGATTTTATCTTTTTCCATCACTTTCCATTTCACATAATTGTTTTGCTGCTTAGAGGAATTTTCATGTTGGAGAATAACGGAATGAAGGTGCATCCAAAAAGCAGACAAGGAAAACAAAATATTCTGTTTTGATTAATAGAATATAACATCCATTTTCTTTTTCAACTGGTTCTGCATTAATTTGTTTAATATAAAGCCAATACTTTGTAAATTTTCACCCTGAATTGTCTGATACCAAGGTATAAAATTCTGTGTTGTCGCCTTGATTTGGACCATGTTTGACAAGGGAATACATTCATTTATTTGTAATAACAGGTGCATAATGAGGATCGTTGTAACTCAGCAGTATTTCTTTTGAAATATCATCATCATTTAGAACAGTAGAGTGCAAATTTAGTACAATATTATCAACATGTGAAGCAGTGCTCTGTGCAGGCTTCTTCTCCGATGCATCATTGTCCCTTAAAATATTAGGGTGCAATTGCAGTACAGTATTTTGTGAAGCAATAGATTTCTCCTCTTGCGCAGGCCCCTTGTTTTCCTGTATATTTTTGTCTGTTGAAAAGGAGAGTGCAACTGTAGTACGGTGTTATAATCTTGTGTAGCAGTACTAGATTTGGCCTCTTGCGCAGGCTCTTCACCTTCTGGTGCTTTTGTTCACAGCAATTTAACAAATTGCTCCAACATTGATTTGCATTCTTCTAATCTTTGCTAGTTTATTTTTCTCTTTTGTATGCACAACAGTTTCTTGGACATTTTTGGACTAGATAAAAACAAAATACATACCTACACATTAGAATGTATTGAATGAAAATTCGGAATTCTGCTTCCTAAATGCTCTACAACTCGAACAGAGTTTGCTGGTCCTGGAGTATTAATGACTTAAGTATAAACAACTTTTACTCTGTTGCACCAACTGCCTGATGACTGTGCATGCAGGGCTAGTTTATTGATATAATCCTTTGGCTTCCCTTGCTGAGTGGCATCACAGCTATGGATGCTGAACCATAAAACAGCCAACAAAGTGAAGAGGTGTGTGAGCATCCAAATATCACTTCTTTACTAACCTTGACAGGAGCTCTGGTCACTTGAGGAAGGGAGGCGCTTGATCTTTGGACGAGCCCTCCCTTCGTCACGTTACCGGATGCACATCTTTAAAAAGAAGCTTTAAGCATCATTTTGAAAAGATGCTCTTTTGATAATAACTGACTGATGCAAGACTACTTAAACAGCAAAACATTTTTATCTGGATGCAATGAAAAAAGTGTTTTATTTCATCTAATGCTGATGAAATATTATTTATCCCATCACTGTGCATTTTCACAAGACAATTTATTTTGTTGGTTCCATTTCGGAGCCCCTGCATCCTGGACCCTGTGCACCTTCCTTGTTACGGCACTGGCAGTGCAGTGAAATTTTGCGTGAATCTCAGAAAAATGTTGAAATGAATTAAGTGCATGACCAGGGCTTGAAAATGTGGTCATCTGCTCATCTGTGACGAGTAAAAAAGCTCGGATTTTGCTGCAAATACAGCAAAATCCGAGCTTCTAAAAAAGTTGACTGAAAAAATTATTTCGTAGATCGATACTGCTCACCTCAGAAAACGTTTTGAGAAAACCTCCTGCTTAAAATAGCGCATAGTTTTTCCGCCAGGGGGCACATCTTATTTTTGTCAATATCCCTGCTTCTAAGCATGAATTTGAAAATTTCTTTCTTTTTTGGGGAGTGTTTCCGCTGTGACATGTTTCTCATATAATTTCAAATTTTTCTTAACGCACAAGTCTGCCAGTAAAGGGCGTAAGCTCACATTTCTGTTTACAGCAATATCTGTGGGACTAAAAACCCGAAATAAAAGATTCTTTTTCGATCAGATACTACTAACTATGAAAACTCTGCGTGTATTTTCTTCCCAAAATAATGTCCAATTTCGTCGCTAGGGGGCACCATTGTTTAATCTGTGTTTCTTAATATCTCTACTTCTAAATGTACGATTTAAGAAATTCTTTCAGCACTGGATGCCATTTACCTTGTGGAACACCTTAGGTTAGTATTTGAGGAGTTTTATAGTACACAGTTTTACTACAAGGTGATGTTTGTATACTTCTGCTTGCAGCTGTATCTCAGCTTCTAAAAACCCTATTGAGAAATTTCTTATTTTTACTGTATGCCATTCTACACAATAGAGATGTGGTGCATTATCCTCTTTAAACAATGCACAGAATTCCCACTAGGGTGCATAAAGGTCAGTACCTTTTTGTCACTGTTTCTTCTTTCTGGGAGACATATTTGAAAAGTTCTTTTTGGTTAGCATAGTTTTTTCCATGAATATTTTTTTACTTTCCCATTAAGCGTAGAGTTATATCATGTTTCCTTCTTTATTTCTCTCTTTTAACTGTTCGATTTGAAAATCTGTCTCTGATACCTTTCTTCTGCTGTGAGAAACTTTTTACGCGCAGTTTGTTAATTTTCGTTACATACATTTTAGCTGCTGGTGGAAGTAAGTAGCTGTTTCTATTTCTGGATGTTTTATCAATAGAAGAAATCTTGGTTTATGTTTTTCTAACCAGTTGCATTGGCTTTGAATAACTTTGGTAAATTTAATTCGCATCAGAAAAGATTCAAGACATGCTCATTACAACCCAAAATTCGGTGTCATCTTTCTTGTTTTCTTTTTTGTTCACGTTTTAGCAAAACAGTATAAAGAGATGTATAGGCATTTAAAATTACATCTCTATAATTTTACGAATGTCAGTCAGTGCACTTCCACTCTTTCGGAGAATTATTTAATTTTTTTTCAACATTTTCAAAATATTTAATCAGGCCTGGTAGGCTAGATAAAAAAAAAAAGAAGAAGAAGCTTAAATGCAGATTTCGGTACTTCCCGATGGAATTGCACCATAAAAATTGGTATAAATGCACTGCACATTGAGTAAACAGACAGAAAAATATTACACTTTCAAAATTTTCAGTCAGGCCTAATCTAGGCACAAAAAAGAAAAGGCCTGACTGCAGATTTGGACACTTTCCAATGGAATTTCACCATGAAAATAGTTATAAATGCACTGCATGTTGAGTAGACAGACACAAAAATATCACACTTCCAAAATTTTTAATATGCCTAGACTAGGCACAATAAATAAATAAATAAATAAAAATAAAGGCTTAACCATAGGTTTGGGTACTTCCTGATGGAACTTCACCGGAAAAATCTGTACAAATGTACTAAGCATAAAGTAGATGGACAGAATAACATTTATTTAAAAAAATTATAATCAGGCCACATATTCAGCATATATTAAAAATAATAAAACTAAATGCTGCATCAAAATGTAAAGAAGCACTAAGAAAACAGAAAAGTCAGCAAGCAGAGAAAGAAAAGGAAATCAGATGTGCTGTGGGAAGAATAAAAAAACTGAAAGAAAGAAAAAGTTATCGGAACAGGCTGAAGAAGCTAATGCAATAGAAACAGAAATTAAAGCAACATACACATACACATACAAAACAAACTGCAGAGTTAAAGCTATGTCATACATTGCATTTGGATTGTTAAAGCTCTTCATTAGCGCCCTGGGGGCTAAATGTTATCCAATGAGGAAGTGTTTGATTTAGATAACTTTTTTAGTTTTATGTATGCACAGTAATACTGAGCCTCACATGTCTACTTAATGCATGTTCACTATAACATATGTACAATATTTTTATCCATTCCCAATGTAACTTATTAACATCATGCTGAAAATTTCCACCAAATGGAAGCTGCATTCTTTGAAGTCTAGAAATGTTTGTTTACGGTACACTTGTTTCTGGCTTCTCTGATTGAAGGAGGAGGAATTCGCATTGGTATTGCTTTTTTGTTGATTTACTAAGGACATTCTTGTAAAAATATTTTCCAATAAAAGAAAAAGTTGTGCTAAAAGTGAAATATTGGTAAAATGCCACAGAAATCCATAAAATTGCAAGAAAAAGTGGATATACACTGCCGGACAATTGCTAAGGACGGATGACAATAGCAACGATAGCAACCATAAAATGGAAGGCAGAAAAATGTGGAAATTAGCATAAGTGCGGGATACAGTAAGACGTGTTGTGCGTATGCAAATTTTCGATTGCCGAACTGGTTCGTGACGTCATAGCGCTGATAAGAGATATAAAGGATTTGAAGCGTATTGATCGTTGTTGTTCAAATGCAAAGTTGAAAGGGAAAGAATCAATTGACGAACTTGCAATTTTCAGTATGTCTTCCAGACATCACCTAGATGATTTTATGCATGGCCGTATTATTGGCAATATTGAAGAAGGACGAAAAATAACAGATGTTGCCAGGGAGTTCGACGTCAGCCACAGTGTTGTTTCAAGGCTTTGGAAATCCTTTCAAACAAATGGAGAGTGTAGCAAACGTCACGGATGAGGTCGTGTTCGCAGTACGACACCTGCAGAAGATCGGTACATAGTGCTATCAACAAAAAGACACCGGCGCAGCACAGCTAGTGAGGTAGCAAATCAGTTTATGGCTGCTACTGGCAAGCAGATCTCCTGAAAAACTGTCGCCAGACGTTTGCACGAAGGAGGACTATACGCCCGCCGTCCTGTTGTGTGCATCCCATTGTCCAGACGTCACCGTACCGCCCGTTTGCAATGGTGCCATCAACATCGCAATTGGACTGATAACGACTGGTGTGCTGTCCTCTTCTCAGATGAGAGTAGATACAGTCTACCGTCTGATTGTCGACGACAACTGATCTGGCGTGATAGTGGTACTGCATATTGTCCAGCAAACATACAGGAAAGGGACCGATATCTGACATGTAGTGTCACGTTATGGGCTGGCATCATGATCAATGGCCGTACGTCTCTCTATGTGCTTCCAACTGGGACTATGACTGGCCAACGATACATTAATGATGTTCTGCTACCTCATGTTCGCATGTTCCGTGGTGCTGTCGGTGATAGATTAATTTTCATGGACGACAACGCAACATGTCATCGAACAGTCGCTGTCCAGGAGTGTCTTGAGAGCGAGGATATTCAACGCCTCGTATGGCCAGCACGTTCTCCAGATCTGAATCCCATTGAAAATGTGTGGAATGCTTTGGGGAGGAGTCTTGCTGGTCGCCAATGCCCTCCAATAAACAAGGACACCCCCATCCGTGCACTGACAGAGGAATGCGATAAATTACCCCAACAGCTGCTTGATAATGTTGTGCAAAGCATGACACGACGTGTGGAATCTTGCATCGCCCTCCATGGTGGCCATATCCCGTATTGACATCTTACGCCGGAACGCCTGCGGACGGTAATTGCATTTTTTCACGTTTACGTATTCTGCACAAAATGGCCTGTTTGTCCCTTGAGCACGTTCCAAAGCCTTCTTGATTTAAGAGCACAATAAATTGTCTTTCTTGTAATGTCCTGGCATTCTGACATTATTTTATTTCACTTGGCATCCAACCACACTTACTTTTTTATGCGCTATATAGCCGTTTATGATCCGTCCTTAGCAATTGTCCAGCAGTGTAATAAATATGAGGCTGGTGAGTTAATAACTAAACTTTCAAACTCTATGAAATGGTTCCTAGCCACCCCACACATTCAACAGACCATACTCCTACATAAAAATTTCTTCTTCTTTTGCTATGTAACAAACACACCTTAAGTTCAACCTATGGAACAAGGAGCTATTGCCACTTTTGAATCATTATTTATTGCATCATGATCTGAGGACAACTAATTTTAGTAACCGTTAGTAAGGACAAGGCAACTGTTAAACAGTTTAGTCATCATTATAATATTTTGTATGCAGTATCACAGGAACTTTGATAGTGCATGAAAAATGATGACACAGTAATGCATGGATGGACTTTGACATAAACTTTTTGTCTACAATTTGTCATTGATTTGGAAGGATTCGAACCAACTGTTAGATTAATAATATTGTTCAAGAAATTCTCCAGCTACCTGAATAGCTTGATTATAATTTTATAAAGCTTGATATATATAATTATATTTATAATTATAAAGCTTGATTATAATATTTTGTATGCAGTATCACAGGAACTTTGATAGTGCATGAAAAATGATGACACAGTAATGCATGGATGGACTTTGACATAAACTTTTTGTCTACAATTTGTCACTGATTTGGAAGGATTTGAACCAACTGTTAGATTAATAATATTGTTCAAGAAATTCTCCAGCTACCTGAAAAGCTTGAATTGGAAACTGATGATGTGAAAGAATTGTTAGCCTCACACAGTAAAAAAAGACCTAGCACTGAGGGCTTGGTTGAACTGGAAACATGGTCAGGGAAAGGGGCTCATAAGAAGACACTAACAAACATTCTCAATAAAACTTCCAAAATCATAGAACAGCTTGTGAATAAAATTGATAAGTGTGGACCTGATATTGAGTACAGTTCTTCAGTTGTGTATATGTTCGGATACATTGTGCAAGAGTGTGAAGCTTGTTTTGAATAGCATTTATTTGCTGAGTAAATAATGTTGTCAAAAATTGAAATAAATTGCTATTAATTTTAATTGTTGACAACAGTTTAAACCTTTATAATGTACTTCCTATACTCGCTTAACTTACTTTTGTGTAATGTGCAGGTTTCCCAGTTACAAGTAATTCTTTATAGTGCAATATTTTGAGTTTTTCACTAAATGCAAGCTTATTGGTAAAAAAATTGCTATTTATTTTAACTTTTTAGAAATCATTTTATATACTCAATTTACCCTTTCAATTCCTTAATTACATAATGAGATTTTATATTTATTTAATTAAAATGACCAAACTCCTACACTGTTGACAGAAAGAATAGTCGAGAAAACTTAGCTTTAGGGTCAAGAAATGTCCCGTAAAAGTCAGGGAAAGGTCAAGAAATTGAGTCTCCTGAAAATAGTAGACACCCTGTAGATGTCTAAAGAAATCAAACAGTAAAGACTACAAAACAGAATAATTTTCACATTGTTCAATTAGTTTGTTGATTTATACCACGAAAAGGAAATTTTTACTGTTTTATTCAAACAAAAACTTCATATCCCCACACACTCATCCACCCATTCTTAGATTCTTAAAAACACTTAAAACTTGTAGTTCCAACACTGTCAAATCTAGGTCAGCACTTACAAAAGTTATTACAGCCCTCAGGAAAATGTGATAAAAAACTATTTTGAGTTTTTGTTTCTGTGGATGCAAAACAGAAGCAAATACATATATATATATAGCTTGTCTCAAAACAATGGAGAATGTTTTTTTAATAAAAAAAGGTGAAATACTGTGTTTGACCTTGGCACATGTCTAAAAAAAAAAAAAGCAGTCATTGTAGTAGCCATAGCAACTGGCCACACCTATTATCATGCATGCGGCGTCAGTAGTGCGCAGTTTAATAAGCGTTGTTTCGTGAACCCTTAACAAGTTTTTTTTTTGTGCTGTGATTTTTTGAAAAAATGGATTTGGAAGAGGAACAAAGATGCACCATTACATTTTGCTGTTGACTTAAGAAGTCTGTCAGAGAGATTTTTCGTCTTATGCATGAGGCTTATAAAAACAAATGTCAAGGGAAATCAACAATTCACAGATGGTATAAAAGAATTTATGGATGGTCGCGAGTCGATGGCTTTAATTGCGCATGGAGGAAGACCTTCAACGAGTATTACAGAGGTAAACATCAATACAATAGGTATTATTATATGGGAAGACGTCTATCAATTAGAGATATCGAAGATATGGTTCACATTTCTTTTTATTTTTTTTTATTGGAGGTTTAACAACCACCATGAGCAACTCAGTGGGCTATAAGCAGCCACCCGTCCCTAATTTAGGACCACAGGTTCCAGGAAAGGGAGAGAGCCAGCGTTACAAGACAAACACAACATCATGTATGCCTACCGGGATCCAAACCCGGACCCATCTCAGACGAATGATCAGAAGCCATCGCTTTGACCACTGCACTACCAGAGTGGCTATGGTTAACATTTCAAAATCACCAATTCACAAAATTCTAACCGAACATTTGGGTATGAAATGAGTTTGTTCAACTTGGGTTTTCCACTTCTTGACAAGGGAACAAATGGATCATTGAGCTGAAGTTTGTCAACAATTAAAGCAAATGGCAAATGAAGATCCAGAAGTCATGACGAAACTTGGCTACACTATTTTGATCCACACACTAAAGCAGAAAGCTGTATTTGGAAATTGCCATAAGAAATGTAAGTGAGATATGTATCTGTTGTATGATGTATATGTTGAGGCATTCTTAAACATCCAGTGGATCCGTTTGGGCCCCGTCATTCTCGTGACAAATAATAATTTTACGCCATGTTCTGTGGGACATTTTCCGAAGCAGTTGCGAGGTGATACAAGAGAAAGCACGTCTCACTGCTTGTTAAAGTTCATCAGTGGTTTGGTAGCGCTACTGTGCAACAACCTCCCTTATGAAACCCCAAAGGGCGTTATCACACGTTGAGAGATCTGGGCTTCGAGGTGGCCATTCAAGTGGAGCAGGCAGCACTGCAGAACAGCGATTGTGTAATGGCCGGGTGCCCCATCCTATTGGAACCATACGTCATTCAGAATGCCAAGATTTCCAAGTTGTGGCACAAACCAGGTTTGCAGCATGTCCAGATAAGTTGTCTGATTCACTGGGCCATCAAAGAAATATGGTCCAAACAGATGTCGCCTATTCATTGCAGCCCATATCATGACATGCGGGGGATGATGTTCCAATTCTTTGACATAATGTGGGTTTTCCTTGGACCAGAACACAACGTTCTGTGATCGACAGCTGCGGTATATCGCACATTCATCACTGAAAATGACCTTTCCACGTTTTGGTATTGTGGCAAATGTCTGAAACATCATTGCACATGCATCCCGTCTGCGGCTTAAATCGAAGTCTCATAACTCCTGAACGAACATCTGGCGATATGCGTGCAAATTCAGGTCATTCTTCATGTGCTTATGTGCAGTGTCGATCGTGGTATTCCAAGCTCCGCTGATCGTTTGCGAAGCAACTTCGTCGGTGACCTGATAACTGATTCGTCGACCGCTTGTCACTGTTGCACTCTGGTTGACGGTCTTCCCGTTCGTGGTTTATCCTTGATGTTGCCTGCTTCGAAGAGTTTGTGTTCCCACTGCAGAAGAGTCTGTTTTGGAGGGGCCTCTTTGTCGAATCGTTGTTGGAAATCGGCACGCACGTCAAGCATTGTCTTCCCTGTGTGTGGACGTTCGTGTACCCAGACACTGACAACAATCCGCTGTTCCAGGGTGTATTCGCTGGTATCACACATGATCTATCAACACATTGTTCCACCAAAAAATACAATAAATGCCAACTACTACAGAACAGTGCTACAGAACCTGCAGCAACATGTGACAAGAAAATGACCACACCTGGAAAAGAATTGGGTGTCACACCATGATAGTGCAAGCCCACACATGGCCAGTTCTGCCATTTTCTTATGCGGAGAAAATGAATATTAAATTCATGCCTCAATCTGCATATAGTCCAGATTTGTCACCGTGTTACTTCTCATTGTTCCTCATTTAAAAAAAAGACATTATGGGGATGAAAATTTGAGACTGATCAACAACTTATTACAGCTGCGCAGGGGTACTTCAACAGCGTTTCAGATGAAGAATTTGAGAAGACATTCAAAAAGGGAACGTTGGGACATCTGTATTCAGTGCAATGGACAGTATTTTGAAGATGACCACTTCTTGATAATTAAGGTCTGAATATTTTTTATAAAAACATTCACAACCCTTTGGTACACAACCTCTCTCTCTCTCTCTCACACACACACCAATGAGCCATTACATTATGACCACCCCCAGCCTAGAGAAATGAAAATGCCTGGAGACTGAACAGTGGTGCAGGTTAAGTTCACAGAGCAGTATATACACAACCCAAGGACCAGGTTTCGGTTAGTAGTGTTCGGAGTCAGAATGGGAAAAGCTGCCGATTTATCGGAGTTTGATAAAGGACAAATTGTGATGGCATGGCTTGTGGGTTGTTCACTTGCCGCTGTAGTGAGTATGTACCAAATATACTCACTACAGCGGACAAACGATGAACCATCATCCAGTTGTGTGTCTTCCGCAGCTTACTGATGCCAGAGCGGAGTGGAGATTGTAGCACATTGTTCACAGCGACCACAGTGTGACAAATCACCTGCAGCTACAACAGTGGTGATCAGGTCAACATGCCACAGCACACAGTTCATCACAGTCTTCTGCGCATGGGCCTGCATAGCCAAAGACCCAGGCTGGTTCCCATGCTCACTGCACGTCATCACCAACAACACATGAAATGGAACCAAGATCAAGATTGGGCCGTGGATGATTGGAAGAAATTGGCCTGGTCCGATGAATCAAGATTCCTGGTGCATCATGTAGACAGTCAAGCATGGATACGTCGATTACCAACGGAGGCTATGGCACCTGGATGCACTGTTGGGTGGAAACAGGCCAGCGGCGGCAGTGTTATGCTGTGGGTGATGTTTTCTTGGGACACTTTAGGCACCATTATCCCAATAGCACAATATCCCTACAGCTGTCAGGTATCTAAGTATAGTTACGGAACAAGTTCAACCATTCATGGCAAATGTGTTCATTGCTGGTGATGGCTATTACCAACAGGATAATGCACCCTGCCAGAATGATCAAAGAGTGGTTTGAGGAACACGCTGATGATTTTCTGTTAATGCCCTGGCCTCCAAATTCACCCGACATGAAACCAATCGAACATTTGTGGTTCGACTTGGAAAAGCGGAGTTCGCGCTAAATCACCACCACCCCGAAATGTACGGAGAACTGGAGGACCTGCTGTTGACATTATGGTACCAGATACCACAGGATACCTATCGCCACCTCATTGAATTGATGCCTCACCAAGGGGTCGCTGCTTTGCAGGCTAAAGGGGGTCCTACAGCTTATTAGGTAGGTGGCCAAAATGTAATGGCTCATCGGTGTATATATATATATATATATATATTGAGCATGTGTGCAGTGGATTCTTTAGAAGATGAAACACATACCAGAGCACCCCACCCAATTCTGAAGTCTGATAAAAAGAATCCGACCACATTTTCCCCTCCTAAACTGGACAGAGCATAGCATGGTGCTGAGGCTCAGTGGTGCAGAACCTTGGACTTAAGGGGACATGAGTGAATTTTTGCCATGCTGTTGGCTGGCTCATGTGGTGCCTGGCAGTGAAGGTTTGGCATAGTGAACTCTGTGCCTTGTGCAGCAACAACCAAGTGAGTTGAGCTGAGAATCTGTATCAAAATTTGCTACACATTAGCTGAAACAATTTAAATTATTAGAAAGGCTTTTGGTGATAAAGCTATGGGTGCAACACAAATCAAGGAGTGGTACTGTCACTTCAATGATGGGCAACATCTAGGAACGCCCTCCATGACCAAGAACCCCAAAGTGATTGAGAAAGTGTGGGCTGTAGTCACAGAAAACTGCTGAATCACGATTAGAGAGATTGAAAGTGATCTTAGAATTGCTTATGGTTTGGCACAGAAACTTGGGACGTTCATCGCATTGGTGTAGTTCATGCCAAAGCTCTTGACACGCAGGCACAAAGAAGTCTGTCGAGTTCACCAAGGACATGCTGAGTTGTGCAAATCAACACCTAGAAGTTTCTGATTCATCACAGAGGATGGAACACAGTTGTATGGGTGCAACCCTGAACCAAACCCAATTGTCCCAGTGGAAAAGTCCAGCACCTTCGACGCCAAAAACAGTGTGAAAGGTCCGCAGCAAAGTCAAAGTTAAGCCAACTGTATTTTTTTAACCATTAAGAGGTGGTTCATCATAAATATGCTCTAGAAGAACAAACTGCAAACAAAGAGTACTATCAGGCAGTTCTCTGTTGCCTATGAGATGCAGTGCAGTGAAAGAGACCTCCACTGTGCCAGCAAGGTGACTGGAATCTGCATGATGACCAAGTCCCTGCCCATTTGTTTCACCTCATTCAGGCCTTTTTGGCCAAACACCAGATCCCACAAGTGAGGCATGCCCTTACTCTCCTTGCAACTTCTGGCTGTTCCTGAAGTTGAAAAGATTTGAAGACACAGTAAAGATCAAGAAGAATGCAACATAGCACCTATTTGATGATCCCTAAAAATGACTTTAAAAAATGTTATGAACAGTGAACAGACAGCTGGAATGAGTGTGTAGTGTCAGAAGGTGATTACTTTGAAGGGAACTAGGACAGCAATAAAATAAATTACTCTAGTTTGTTTTCTGTCCCCAGGGTGGATATGCTTGATCTGACTTTGTACAGAAATTTTCTGATAATGCATAATGAATAAGTATTTACAAAATAAAATATTCACATTTCAAAGGATTTTATAATAAAACTGTCCACAGCTAATATATCTTACCAATATTTTTACCAACAGACACATGTTTGACACTTGCTTCCTGAGGAGTGAACCCGGAATGCTTATTATTATTTGAAGTCGGTGGCACAAGACATGGCATTGAACGACGCATATGGTTAGTGGGACTGAGCTGCTGATTAGGATTTGGTGGGCTTCGAGGCAGAGGGGAACACTTTTGAACTGGAAAATGGTGGTTTGAAGATGGCCGTAGCTTGGGTAATTTTTTTTGAAGAGGAGGAGACTTTTTACTTAAAAGATAGCCCATAGGAGTGAAGGATTTATGTCGAGGGTTGTTGCCTTCGGCTCTAAATATAGAAAACAGTGAGGTTAGTGGGCACAACACATATATTTTGACAAGAAACATATACCTAATAATTGAGAACTAAATCATTCACAAGAAAAAGTACTACACTTTATAGATAGCACTTAATAAATATGTGTAACTTACTTGCCACCTATGTCAAAGTGCAAACTGCATATGATTTTCCAGAACTTTTGAACTGTTCCTGACTACTCGCATATTTTAGAAATTGTACAAAACAGTATCTGCACTTTCTGCTTACTCACCCTTTCTGTAGCCACAGCACACTCAGCTTTGCACTTAGTGTTCTTGACAGAAAAAAAGAACCACATCAAAAAACAATGGAAACATGCAAATTATTTTTTAAAATAATATATTCATCCCTTCAATTGCTCTTAAAAGTGACCTACATGCAGAACCTCTCAAAAACTAAAAAAACTTCTAAGCCACTTCCAACTTTTGAGGCTTAAATACATAATATAAGTAAAAATAAAGGTAAATAAAAACAAAACACAGCACCTCACGGCAGGATAAGACTTAATATTCTTTAATCAACGGAGATGTTTTTCTATATTTTTCTGTGAAAATGTACTAATTAGATAAGAAAAAACTATTGTTGTGAGATACCACAGCTGATGATGATCATGGTGTAACCTTTGAATTTTTCTTATCTCAAAATTGAGTAGTTTTTTTTTTGTTTTTTTTTACCAGCTGGAGGGTTGAAAGTTCATTTAAAATGCCAGACCAAAAAAAAAAAAAAAAAAAAAGAATAAAGCAATATTTTGATATTTAGCAGGCACTAAAGATTCTGTTTTGAGATAAATATTTCAACTTGCATTTTGTATGGGGGGGGGGGTATAGCAGAAAGTTCCTGGTCAGTCTGCAACAGATATCATTGTGCCACAAGATAATCTGCGGGTGGTCACTGTGTAAGATAACTACTAAATGTGAAAAACAATAAAAATTGAGCAGACATATTTTCCTACCTAAAAAATGTCTAACCTAGGTACTACAACAATTGAAATGTTAATTACAATTAAAAACATTTTGGTCCTCTGTATCTGCAATTTTACCAATATTTTCAAGCTGAAACACAATGATTTAGAGAATAAAATGATATTTAACAACAATAAAGCCCAGAGGCATCACTAGGAAAAAAATGTTATATGAGGAGAAATCTTCGCGTCCTTCTACTTCCGTTTTCAGAACGTTTTTCTCCATTTCCCATCTCGAGTGCAAACATTTATGTAATTAAATGATGATTAAACAATAATACAGAAGCACAGCAGGTGGATGATTATTAGAGGGAGAAATTTTTGCTCCATACAACTTTGGTTTTCAGAAATTTTTTCTCCATTTTCAATCTTAAATACAAACATTTATCTAATAAAATTACATTTAATGACCATATAGGGCTGAGGGAATTACTGGGTTCCGTCAAACTTTCGTTTTCGGAAATTGTTGGCTTCCATTTTCAAACCAAACCACAAATATTTATGCAGTAAAATGATATGTAGCAACAATATCGGATAATTATCTCTTCAAGCATCGAGGAACGTCGGGAGAAATCCTCACTCCGCCTAACTTCCGTTTTCGAAAATTTTGAAAGGTGAAAAACTTGCATCTGTGATAGAGTCCGCAAGATGGTTTAATAGGGTTCTGGGGATATAGTTTCTGTCTGCAGGGCCAAAATAAATCTGCAATGTGTGTCGGCCGTCGCTGCGATTCTGCTACGAGGATGAGTAGAAAATGAATCTATTGGGTTGTTGGAAAAGTCATGATGTATTTTAGCCATGTTTTGCAAAGGTCATTTATTGATAGAAAGAACAAAGATTAATCAATGATATAATGTCCATTTTGTTCGATAATCTTTTGCCATCTTTCAGTGAGCTGCAGAATGCCTCGTTCATAGAAGGACCTGTCTTTCGTGGCGAAAAACTGTACAAGGTGCTGATTTACAGCCTCATCTGAATTGAACGTTATACCACGCAAGGACTGTTGAAGAGAGCGGAACAAATGGAAGTCTGACGACGCAAGGTCAGGCAAGTATGCTGGGTATGGCAACACATCCCACCCAAGCTCCAATAATTTTTGGCGGGTGATCAAACTTGTGTGTGGTCTCGCATTGTCGTGATGGAACACAACACCTTTATGATGAACGAGCTCTGGACATTTCTGGATGATGGATTCGTTCAAACTGTCCAATTCCCGACAGTACACAATCAAATTGATTGTTTGGTTCCGTGGTAGGAGCTCGAAAAACATGACACCTTTAAAATCCCACCACACTGAGTCCAGAACCTTTCGATGCTGAATGTCTGCTCTGGATGTTGTTTGAGGCGAAGCAGCACATTGGGACCAAGACCGTTTGCACAGTACATTGTTGTACACAATCCACTTTTCGTCACCAGTTATCAGTCGCTTCAAAAAAGGATCGTTTTCCTCACGTGTAAGGAGCATATCGCTGATGTTTATATGTGCCGTCAATTGAGCTTCTTTGAGTTCACGAGGAACCCACACAACGAGCTTGCTTACGTATCCCAGCTTCTTCAGGTGGTTGTGAACGCTTGAATGATGGATATGCAATGTGTCTGCAATCGCTTGTGTCGTGTAACGTGGGTTTGACTCGATCAATGCCTTGATTTGGTCGTCATCAACCTCGGAGGGCCTCCCCGACCGAGTAGCATCGTTGTGGTTAAAATCACCAGCACGGAATTTTGCGAACCACCGCTGGCAACTGACGTTCTTGTAAAGTACCACTGTACACTTTACGCAACTTTTCACAAGCTTGACGTGCGTTCTTCCCTTTACGGAAGTAAAACAGTAAAATATGGCCAAAATGCACAGTTTGGTCTTCCATTTTCAACTTGATGTCAAATCTCTGCAAATCAACCAAATCACTCACTATTCCTTTTAGACTGCAGCTAGAACTGGCACCTGTCAAATGCCATAGTGATAACAGAGCTGCGCATGCCTCTAGTACTTCCAAAACCGCCCAACCACCATCGGGTGCCAAAATACGTCATGACTTTACCGACAACCCAATACGATGTGCGTCGGCCATCGCCGTGATTCTGCTACAGGTAGGAGTGCAAAATAAATATGCAATGTACGTTGGCCGTCACCGTGATTCTGCTACAGGGATGAGTACAAAATAAACCTGCGATGTACATCGCCGCGATTCTTCTACGGGCACGAGTACAAAATAAATCTATGATGTACGTCGGCCATCGCCGCAATTCTGCTACGGGGACGAGTACAAAATAATTCTGCGACCTACGTCGTCCTTCGCGAGAAAAAATAAAATAAATTTCGATTTCGGGAGAAATCCTCACTACGACTAGCTTCTGTTTTCGAAAATTTTGGAAGGCGAAAAACTTGCATCTATGATACGGAGTCTGCAAGGTGGTTTTAATAGGGTTCTGGGGATATCGTTTTTGTCTGCAGGACCAAAATGAATCTGCGACGTACGTCGCCCGTTGCCGAGATTCTGCAAGGGGGTGGGGGCATGAATACCAACTAATACTCCGTATTTCTGGGACATATTCGTTCCCAGATGACAACCGCATTGTTGATATCTTTGTTGCTGAAATTGCTTAACTGCAAGAAGGTATTTTCATCACTCAGTCTTGATGAGCTACATGAATAATATGACTGCACTAGCAATGCTGCTTTAACATTACACGTACTGTACATGTACACTTACATACTCTTTCACATAGTGATAATATGGTTTCATGTGTACTACGCAAAGCATAAGACAGAACAATACAACTTGCTTTCTTTTCTTATATTATTTCCTGATCTGCATAAAAGCACAGATAATGAAAAAGATAGTCTCTCTAAACTTGAGGGTTCTTTTGATTTTGAAACCTGGACAAGTGACCCTCTTAGTTCTTCTTTCATACAAACACTACATATACACACATACCATCCACTGAATTAGAAACTTTTATTCAATACTGGGTTAGACCTCCTTCAGCCTGAATTACAGCACACTTGCAGTTTGGCATAGATTCCACAAGGTGTTAGAGTGCATCTACATCTACAGCATACCAGGCATTCACCTGACTCCTTTAAGTGGCTCAGATTTTACAGAAGGAGATTTTGCTCCATGATCTGTTTCTCTAACATGTCCCATACAATCTCAATGGGATTCAGATCTGGGTTTTTTTTTTTTTTTTTTTTTTTTTGTGGCCAGGGAAAATGGAAGTCACTGTTGTGTTTGCTGAACACATCTTGCATGATGGCCAGTTGCACTGTCATCCATGAAACAGCAGTCACCCACTGGATAAAACATCAACATTGAAAAAATGGACTTGAATGGCAACAATGTTCAGATAATTCTTGGAGGACACCTGACCTTCCAGCAATATCAGGGGACCCATTCTGTACTAACAGAACATGACACCAGCTCCAGAACCTTGAGTTGTGTTTACAAGGCAAGCTGGGTCTATTGCTTCACATGGCTCTGTGAAATTCTCTGCCTACCATTGGTACAGAATAAGGTTTACTGGAACTCATTGGACCGCATGAGTGTCCAGTCGCAGTGTTCCTGACACCACTGTAGATGAACTTTCTGGTTCTTCACAGAAATCAGCGATTTCCATATAGGCATACGATTGCCAATACCGATCCTCTTCAATCCCCTGTGCATAGTTCACTGAGATATGGGTTGGGAACAGCCTTCATTGAATGCTTCAGTCAATTGCTGCACACAGGAAGTCATTTCTCCATACAAGCCTTCTCAGATGATGGCAATCTTGTTCCTGACAGATTGTCATCACCACAGTTATGCCTCTTAGACAAAGTGGGTTATTTTTCCACTGATTAAAGACCCAGGATGTCTCACCTTTTGAGGAACCAGTCAGTTTTCAAAATTGCTGCTCCAGCCAGACGGTCATCCACAATAAGCCCTTTATCGAACTCCAAAAAATCCTTTGGTTTTTTTTATTATGATGAACACTACCAATGATTAATGACGAGCAGCAGTCTTAAATACAGGGTGTTTCACTCGCTACTTTACCCGGCATTTTTGCAATAATTGTAAGAGGAATGAAGACATCGTAACGGAATTTGAACTTGACTTACCTTAGGCTGTGAGAAAGCAAACGGAAGCGACGTGTAGTTGTGCCGGTGTCGTGGCCGTGGTCAGAGAGAAGTGGCGATGTTAGTGTATCACGACTCCTCATCGCCTGCCGGACAAGCGGGCATCTGTCAGTTTACCGAGTCTGCCGACACAGTACGGTCGTTGTTTTGCCGCTCGCGAAACAGTATGGTTGTGTATGTGTTGTCAGAGAACAGAAAACGTTAAAATGAACTGGTATACTCTAGAAGAGCGAGTGTATATTGTGCAGACGTACTGACAGACTAAATTGTCGAAGTCGTGTCAAAAAGAATTCATTAAGAGGTTTGGATGTCGGAAACCGCCATCATGAATCAGTTGGACGATGAGGAATTATCCATTGGATATTTCCAGCAGGATGGAGCAACATGCCAAACTTCCCATGCCAGCATGGCCGAAGTTGAGTCATTTTTCGAGAACAAAGTCATTTTGAAGGGACTTTGGCCTCCGCGGTCGTCAGATTTGATACAGCTCGATTACTTTCTCTAGGGCTATCTGATACATAGAGTTTACGGCAATAATCCACGATCCATCGCCGCATTGAAATCCAACATGATTCAAGAAATTCAGACAATTCCTGGGGACGTGATGACCTGAACCTTCCAAAATATCGAGCGTCGTGTTCAGCTCTGCCTGGACGCAAATTATGACCATTTCCAACACATGCCATCTCCTTTCTCACAGCCTAAGGTAAGTCCAGTTCAAATTTTGTTATATCTTCAATCTTTTTCCAGTTATTGCAAAAATGCCAGGTAAAGTAGCGAGTGAAACACCCTGTAGTTGCCTAGATCATGTTATAGAGTATTTTCCATATGCACTGCAAGTGACGTTTACTTACATCTGCATAAAGGTTTCTAATTCAGTGGCTGATGTGTGTGTACGAACAATTACATATATAGTGCTAAACAATCATAAAACTGCTTGAGTTAACTTTTTTGTTTTGTGCTCAAATTTGGAAAAAAAGAAATATTTTTTCTCATGAAAGATGAATGAATGCATTACTAAGTTTATATTCTTATAATGATACTGACTAAGGGGATACAAACTCACCATCCTGAAAGGTTAGCCGTTGTTTGCAATGAAAACAACTGCTGTGTATTCAGTTCAAAGCTATATATAATGACATAGAACACTCACAGTGAAAGCAAAACTATTGTGAATCCAAACTCAGAAGCTATTGGCACAAACACTAATTTTCAAACATTTTACATTAGTTCTATTGTACTGTGTCTATTAATTTTGAAGCCGTATTTAAGAGATTAAATGTTTCATTCATTTAGGTTTAATGCTCTCAAAAAAATTTCTGCATTTGCACTGTCTTCTTAGCTGCTGTCTGATCTGGAGTACAGACCCGACTGTTTCAATCTCATCTTGTGTGTAGCTTCACAGATTTGATTTGGAATAGTGACCCCAAGCTATACAATGTATAACAATATGTTGCATTCAGAAAATTTATAAACTGGGGAATGGTCATATGCAAGGGGGAATATGATTATTCCAAAAAGGAACAGCCTAACTAAAAAAAAAAAAAAAAAAAAAAAAAATCAGATGAAAAAATTCGGAAACATAATTTAGGAATGCCAAAATTAACAACACTAAGCATTGGGCTATGAAGTACAAAGATCATAAATATATTTCATAGTTGCCATGGGCCAACAACACCTGTGTGTGTATGATGCACAACAACATACTGGAAAACATATGTTTAACCAACCAAATTTTTTTTTCTTTCATACGCAATCTATTAGGTGTACAAATAAGTTTTAAAGCGTTTTAAGACAATGCAACATGTAATTTGAGAGAAAACAACAGTACCTTGACGAATCAAAATATGCGCTGTCATTATCTATCACCTTCCACTATCGGTCGGGCAGCTGGCGGATTCCAGCCATGAAGAATACTTCGTCGTGTGACGCGATGAAATCGTCAACCCATTTTTGCACTTTGCCACATGTCCGGAACTGTACAGTAGACAAACCATGTTGCATCGACTAGAGCAAATGGTAGTCTGAAGGAGCTATGTCAGGACTATATGCAGGGTGCTCCAAAACTTCCCAGCCAAGCGTCAATAACGCTTCATTGACTGATTTTGCGACATGCAGCCTAGCGTTGTCATGCAGTAATTTCACAGGACGCAATCCTCTGCCTGTGAATGGACGTTTCCAACAGATTTCCTGGTTGAACCACGACAATTGTTGCCTGTCGCGATCAGCAGTAACAGTTTCACCCTGTTCCAATAGTTCATAATAGAGCACACCCTTCATATCCCACCAGCAGATGCACAGCAAAACTTTCTTGAAGTGAATATTGCATTTCGGTGCCGAAGTTGTTACTTCACTGGGATCTACCCAGTGTTTTTTTTGCATTTGGGATTGTCGTATCATATCCACTTTTCATCACCTATAACTATTTTCCACAGGAAAAACTTTCTGTGTTGTTTATTCAACAGATTCAGACACTTCATGACATGCTCATCCTTGTTCCTCTGGCTCAGGTCATGTGGCACCCATTTTTCTTCCTTCTGAATCTTTCCCATTGCATGTAAACAATTGGAAATGGTTTGCTGAGTTGCCCTCAGTTGTTCAGCTAGTTCTTTTTGCGTTTGAGACGAATCTTCAGCCAGCAATGCTTGCAGTTCCTCATGTGGAACCTTCTGCGGGGCACCGCTACGTTCTTGATCGCCAACGTCAAAATCACCTGCTTTAAACCGTCTAAACCAAAACTCACACGTGCTTTTCGATACAATGTTCTCCCCCAGAACAGAACAGTTCGATGCACTTGCTTTCGCAGCACTTTTTCCTTGATGAAATTCATAACAAATGCAGTGTCGAATAAATGCAGTATCGCTTGCCATATTTCACCTACCGATGTGCAAGTGCGTTTGACTGTTGGGCAAACTTCTGTGTCACATTTTGTACTCTGGACCAGTTACGGTGACATGACGACAACGTGGGGGAATGTCGAATATGTAAATTAGCGGTATATGTCACACAAAAAATGCTTTAAAACTTATTTGTACGCCTAATACTTACACAAGACCCATCTTAAATTTAAACTACACAGTGCATATCCCCAGTTAACATTTTTAACAAACTTTTTAAATGATTTTCAAAATGCAAACCTCTGGAGCACAAACACTTGAACTGAAGTATTAGCACATAATACTTGAAATATATGGTTAACATCTGTCTGTAAAAATTCCTCTGCTGACAATAACATTTAAATGTTGTTGGGAAATATAGGTTTCAAAGTCAGCAGTGAAAATCAGAAGAATTACCAGATTCAGTAAAAATTTACTGGGGAAAACTAGGCAGCAAAATAATAGCTTCCAAAAATCAACAGAATGTCAGTACAATATCTCCAGGAGCATTTCAATTTTGACAAAACTGAACTGTGTCACTAAGAATTTAAATTATAGAAAAAGTAATTAAGACCACTGTTTGAAACAGGAGGGACAATTCAGGAAATCTTTACAAATATGTTTAAATGCATTACATGATTGATTTACTGAATAATGTAATTAACTTGTCAGTTTTGTTTGCTTTCTTGGGCTTTCTTAAGTTTGTGTAATACATATCAGCACTTGTGTACCAATGACTCACTCTCAACTGGCTACACAAATCACTACACTAACTGATTAATCAGGATTTAATTAAACTCCTAAATACATGATAAATAAATGAGATATATCTTATTATATATATACACTGTATACACACACCTTTTAACCTGACAGCTATATATACAAAGCTGTCTGATTAAATGGGATGTCAAAAACTGAATGATGTAAAACATCGTACATAAGGCATTTGATTGCAGCAAATGAAGCACAGCAAATGAAAAAAAAAAAAAATCTATTATTGGAAAACCTAAATGCTGCAATGATGCCTTAAATTCCACTTAATGAAAAAGAAACAGCATAAACACTAATGCTCAAAATTTAAACTCATGGCCAGTGAAACTGAAGTCAATTACTCAGCTCAATAATGAACTATTAAATGATATAGGTTATTGTTGCTGAGAGGCCAGAAGAAAAAAAGCAATAAGACATAGCACATTTTTGTGGCCACGATTGCATTTGCCATTGGGGTTAATGATTAAAAAAAAAATGTGTGCATGCTTCTTGATTGCATACACACTGAAGAAACTTGAAGTAAATAAGAGTGCACAACATTCGTGTACATTTCTACTTAATTACCTAGTTTTCTTCAGCTGCACATTACAGCTTAACTTTTCCAGAGTTACTTCACCAGTGTCATGATCTATCACTAAAACACATTCCTTTTGGTATGGCTTCTTTGATCCTTTAAATACTGTCTGTGCTGTTCCCGATCCCTACATAACAGAAAAATAAAAAATTAGAATCCCATCAGTTCAAGGTATGCAAATTCTACAAATGCCATGTAATGTAACAAAACAGGGAGATAACCATTAAAGATTTGAAAGTTTACAAATACAATCAAAATTTTTGGCTTTATATTTATTTATATAGCTCAGTGTTGTTCAACACGTGACGCCGGCCATAGTTCAGCCCACCAAAGATTTTAATCCAGCCCGCCTGCTACTGTTCGGAATTTAAAAAATTCCAGGATTTAAAAAAAGAAAAGCAAAAATTGTAGAAAATTAATATTTCAGAAATAAGGAAAAACCACGGGAACAGTTTGGAACCCCTTTCCTGCGGCAGTCCTTTTCATGCGGGAAGACTTTTCCCTATCACAAGTGAGCAAACAAATAGCCCAGAGAAAAGTTGGAGAGGAGAAAAGAGTTCGCACAGTCACTGGAAGCATTGTTTTCTCCAGCCAATCAGGTGTCAAACAAATATCTACCTGTTCCACGCAGAGCTGAGCTCCACATGACGATTGCCTCCTTAGCTTTTCAATTGCAAGTTTTTCTCACAGAAGTAACTGTGCTAGCTGAACATCAGTGTGTTTATTAGTTAAATATCCAGCGAAGCTCTTGTTAAAATACATCGCACCAAACATGGCGGCTCCAGTGAATACATGCAAGAAAAGGAAAATCAATTCTGAATGTAGAGCTTTTAGAGTGTTTGGACTGATATTTGTTTTGTTATTGAGCATAACAGGGGCATATTGTGTCAGATATGCCAAGACAGAATCGCTGTTGTAAAAGAATATAATATCAAGAGACATTTTTCTACGAAGCATGCCAGTAATACGACAATCTAACAGGCCAAGAAAGAATCAATCCAGTGAACTCTCTAAAAAACAACATTATTGGACAAAAATCTTTCTTTAATGCTGCAAACCAAAGTTCTGAGGCAGCTACCAAGATCAGTTATTTGACAGCTGAAGAAATAGCCAAGAGAGGAAAACCGTTATCAGATGTGGAATTTGTGAAAGATTGCTTGTACACATTTACATCTGTAGCATGTTCTGATAAAAAGTCGATGGTAGAAAAAACGAGTCTTTCACATCAGACAGTTAGTAGAAGAATAGAAGATTTAGCAACTAACATTGAAAATGCTCTCACTAAAAGGCTCAAATCTTGCCAATTTTACAGCTTAGCGTTCAATGAAAGTGCGGATATAAGCGATACAGCACAACTGGTAATCTATGTACGAGGAATCACTGCAACTTTTGAAATCGTTGAGGAACTATTGGTCTTATGTCCACTGAAAGGCACAACAACTGGAAAATACACTTTTGATGAGGTAAAATGTGTCTTGGTAAAATTCAGTCTTCCGGGGGATAAACTTTGTGGAATAACAACAGATGGAGCTCCGGCAATGATAGAAAAGCATAATGGATTTGCAAATCTAATGCTGAAATCAGGACCTAATGATGTCATCATATACCACTGCATCATTCACAAAGAGCAACTGTGTGCAAAGACCATGGATATACAGCACGTAATGGAAAAGATTGTTTCAACAATCAATTTTATACGGTCCAAGGGGCTCAATCCCAGACAGTTCAAAACTATCCTTACAGAACTAAAAATCATCCAATGGTGATGTAATTTACTTCAACCATGTTTGCTGGCTCATCAGAGCGGCAACACTGGCCAGATTCTGGAAACTGCTTGAAGAAATAAAGATCTTTATAGCAAACAAAGGGAAACATGCAAGTTTTATGAAGGACAATGAGTGGTTGAATGACTTGGTATTCCTGGTAGGTATCACTAAATATCTTGCAGACTTAAATGTGAAATTACAAGGAAGGGATTTACTTGCCTATAAACTGTTCGAACATATCCAAGCGTTCATGCAGAAGTTACAACTGTTTCAGCAACAGTTGAGCGTGAAAAAAGTTGTCAATTTCACGACGCTATCAACAAGGACATCTGAAACAGTGACCATAAAAAGTACTATGAACTGATTCAAAAACTTAGTGATGAATTCACAGAAAGATTTTCAGATTTCAGAGAACACAGTGATGAAATGAAATTCTTTTCAAAATGTGCTCCAGATATTTTGCAGATGGAACTAGTCGAATGACACTGCCATGAAGACAGCATTCATAGAGCATGATTTGTTAACATTTTATAAAAATTATGTTTCCTCAGATTCTTATCCAAATGCCTCAAAACACGCCCTTCGACACAGTGACACGCCCTTCACTGTTTTGGTAGCATATATTGCTGCGAACAGCTGTTTTCTTGCATGAAAGCCATAAAAACAAAATCAAGGTCCCACCTGACAGACAAACATCTTACTGGAATTCTGCGCATTGCTACATTAAGTGTACGAGCAGACATTGACTATCTGTTTAAGCAAAACTTATGTCAGACACCTTTCTTTCAATTTTAACCATCAGCGACACGCCCGCAGCTCCGATTGGCACAATGTTAAGCGGATCTCCCCGTTCAGCAATCGACATGCCCCCAGATACCGCGAAAGCATTGTAATCTACCTTACCCCTTACACATGCAATACTGGCGCACCTTTTAACATCCCTATATTTGTAAAGCGATTTTGAAATCTGGCAACAACTGACGATTTTGCCACGTGTCTCATTCCATGGCTGATGAAGGTAGAAGCAGCTACCAAAACATCCCGCTCATAATTTTTCAACGTAACTTACGCGTGTGATGACGATTTCAAGAATTCTTTTAATGTGTTGTGTGTTACGTGTTTTCCTGCCAATTCTTCTCACTATGATTATGTCAGACCTCACATTAACTGAGCATTTGGTTTAACAATGAAAGAAAGGGTAATAAATTACTTTTAATGTCAAATTATATATATATATATATATATATATATACACTCACCAACCCGCTTGGCCAGCGTGGTGAGTTATGGCCAAACCCCTCCAAAATGATTCCACAAATTAAATCTTGGCCCTCAGTCTCCAGCAGCTGGAATGTACCTGGCCAAGGCAGCGGCCAGTGCGACATGAAGGCAGAGGGTGCTAAGAATCCCCGGAGGACTGGACTAGGCTGCCATCTGATTCTGACATTGGCTACGTATAATGGACGCTCCCTATCTTCTGATTCAAGGCTTCTTGAATTGGAAGAGGAACTACAAAGGATCAAGTGGGATATCGTTGGGCTAAGTGAAGTAAGGAGAAAAAGAGATCTCATTGAACTGAAAAGTGGACATCTCTTCTACTATCGTGGGACAGATACTGGCAGAACTAGTGGTGTTGGATTTATAATAAACAAGAAACTGAAGGATAAAGTTGTAGAAATTGAAAGTTCCTCTGACAGAGCTGCACGACTCATTATCCAACTCTCGAAAAGATACCAGGCTAGGATTATTCAAACTTATGCACCCATCACAAGCCATCCTGAAGAAGAACTTGAAGAATTTTATGAGGAAATTTGTCATCTAAATAATAAAGGTAAGCAGCACTTGAAAATAATTATGGGAGATTTCAATGCAAAAATAGGGCAACTGCAACAGAATGAAACTTCAGTAGGTAAATTCGGTCACGGCAACATAAACCAGCGTGGAAATACTCTCGTTGAGTTTGCAGAGGCAGAAGGGTTTTTGATCTTGAACTCCTTCTTCAAGAAAAAGCCACACAGGAAATGGACATGGAGACATCCAAATGGGACAAGTGAAATTGATTTTATTATGTGTAACAAAAAATTTGTCATAGAAGACTGCAGTGTGCAAAACAAGTTCAACACAGGTAGTGACCATAGATTGGTGAGATGTAAGATGCACCTCAACACTAAACTTGAACGTGGCAAGCTCATTAGACAAACAAAATCTATTGACATAACCAACCTTAAAAAACACCATAATACCTTCAAGTTGGAACTGAAGAACAGGTTCTCTGCTTTAGAAGGACTAACACCGGAAGAAGTGGATATTTCTGAAGTTAACAGAAAAGTAACCAAAGATCTTATGAAAACAGCAACAAAATTAGCTGGGTCTAAGAACAAGTTGCATGCGAACAAATTATCAGGAAAAACCAAAATGTTGATGCAAAATAGAAGAGAGATGAGGACAACTAAAGAAGATGTGACTTCCAAAGTGGAATATATAGAGCTATGCAAGACAGTAAGAAAAAGTATCACTGAAGACGTAAGAAAATTCAACCGTGAACTAGTGAGGACAGCAATTGAAAACAACCAAAATCCTAAAGATAGCAAAGGGACATCTCAGTAAGGGAAGAAAACAGATTATAGCACTGAGAAAAGATGGTTCTGTAACAAGAAATAGAGGCGAAATTTTGATAAGAGTGAAAGATTTCTACTCCAAATTATATGAAAGGGATGATACATGTACTCCAGACATCATGAAAGGTACCAGTACCAGAGTTCTTCCAGTCCTTCCAGCAGAAGTTGCACATGCAATCAAGAACATGAAGCGGGGAAAAGCTCCAGGAGAAGATGGAATTACTGTAGACATCATACAAGAAGCAAGTGGAGAAATCCAAACAGTACTCGCCCAAATTTTCACTCGATGCCTTAATGAAGGGAAAATTCCTGAGGATTGGAACAACTCTACAATGATCCTGCTACATAAAAAAGGTGTCATTGAGGATCTCAGGAACTACAGACCTATCAGCCTCCTATCAGTGGTTTATAAAATCTTCCCTAAAGTTATTTCACACCGCTTGAAGGTAACACTGGACATGGCTCAATTGAGAGAACAAGCTGGATTCAGGAGTGGCTACAGCACAATAGATCATATCCACGTACTGAGAGAACTAATTGAAAGAGCGAGGGAATATGAACTTCCATTGTGCATGGCTTTTATCGATTAGGAAAAAGTCTTTGATTCGGTGAAACCATCAGCAGTTACAATGGCTCTGAAATCCTGCGGCATTGAAGATGCATACATTAATATTATTAATAACATCTATGAAAATGCAAGTGCAAAGATTCAGCTGTTTGAAAATACAACACACATAAAAATTGGATAGGGAGTGAGACAAGGTGACACCATATCTCCGAAGCTCTTTAATGCCACATTGGAGGGTGTCTTTCAGTCGCTGAGCTGGGAAAACAAGGGGATAAAGATTAATGGAGATTATCTAACCCACCTTCGTTTTGCTGATGACGTAATCATTTTGCAACTACCCCATCAGAGCTGCAGAGTATGATCCAGGAACTTGCTGACAAGAGTAAAGAAGTGGGATTAAAAATGAACTTTCAGAAGACAAAAGTGATGTTCAATGCTTTTACAAGAAATGAAGATTTATCGATTGATGGAGAAAAGCTGGAGATAACAGACACGTACGTTTATCTTGGACAGCAGATATCAAGTGAGGGTCACATTGATGAAGAAATTAATCGCGTACAAAACTTGCCTGGAGAGCTTTTGGAAGAAACAGCATAATTTTCAAGAGCAATATGCCATTATGTCTTAAAAGAAAAGTGTTTGATCAATGCATCCTTCCAGTGCTTACGTATGGTGCAGAGACGTGGACCTTAACAAAGAGACATACAAAGGCTGCAAACAACTCAAAGCAGCATGGAGAGGTGCATGCTTGGTGTAACCAGGAGAGATAAGAAGAGAAACTCGTGGATCCGAAAAATGACAAGAGTGGAAGACATCATGATCAGAGTTAAATCCCTGAAATGGCAATGGGCTGGACATACTGCCAGAAGGACAGATCATCGATGGACAGCCGAACTTTTGGATTTGATTCCAAGGGACCGGAAAAGACCCAGAAGAAGACCACATGGAAGATGGGTGGATGAAATTCGAAAGTATGCAGGGGTGACATGGAGGAGACTGGCACAAAACAGACCATTGTGGAGGAAACTCGGGGAGACCTTCGTCCAGCAGTGGATTGACCATTATCAATCCACTGCTGGATGAAGGTCTCTCCAAGCCTCTTCCACAATGGTCTGTCTTGTGCCAGTCTCGTCCATGTTACACCCGCATACCTTCGAATTTCATCCACCCATCTCCCATGTGGTCTTATTCTGGGTCTTTTCCTGTACCTTGGAATCCAATCCAAAATTTCGATTGTCCATCGCTGGTCTGTTCTTCTGGAAGTATGTCCAGCCCATTGCCATTTCAGGGATTTTACTCTGATCATGGTGTCTTCCACTCTTGTCATTTTTCTGATCCACGCAGTTCCTCTTCTTATCTCTCCTGGTTACACCAAGCATGCACCTCTCCATGCTTCTTTGAGTTGTCTGCAGCCTTTGTATGTCTCTTTTAGTTAAGGTCCAAGTCTCTGCAACATACGTAAGCACTGGAAGGATGCATTGATCAAACACTTTTCTTTTAAGACATAATGGCATATTGCTCTTGAAAATTATGCTGTTTCTTCCAAAAGCTCTCCAGGCAAGTTTTATACGCCGATTAATTTCTTCACCAATGTGACCCTCACTTGATATCTGCTGTCCAAGATAAACGTACGCATCTGTTATCTCCAGCTTTCTCCATCAATCGACAAATCTTCATTTCTTGTAAAAGCATTGTACATCACTTTTGTCTTCTGAAAGTTCAATTTTAATCCCACTTCTTTACTCTTGTCAGCAAGTTCCTGGATCATACTCTGCAGCTCTGATGGGGTAGTTGCAAAAATGACTACGTCATCAGCAAAACGAAGGTGAGTTAGATAATCTCCATTAATATTTATCCCTTTGTTTTCCCAGTTCTGTGATTGAAAGACATTTTCCAATGTGGCATTCAAGAGCTTGGGAGATATGGTGTCACCTTGTCTCACTCCCTTTCCAACTTTTATGTGTGCTGTATTCTCAAACAGCCGAATCTTTGCCCTTGTATTTTCATAGATGTTATTAATAATATTAATGTACGCATCTTCAATACCGCAGGATTTCAAAGCCATTGTAACTGCTGATGGTTTCACTGAGTCAAAGGCCTTTTCATAATCGATAAAAGCCATGCACAATGGGAGTTCATATTCCCTTGCTCTTTCAAATAGTTCTCTCAGTACGTGGATATGATCTATAGTGCTGTAGCCATTCCTGAATCCAGCTTGTTCTCTTGGTTGAGCCATGTCCAGTGTCACCTTCAAGTGGTGTATAAGAACTTTAGTGAAGATTTTATAATCCACTGATAGGAGGCTGATAGGTCTGTAGTTCCCGAGATCCTCAATGTCACCTTTTTTATGTAGCAGCATCATTGTAGCGGTGTTCCAATCCTCAGGAATCTTCCCTTCATTAAGGCATCGAGTGAAAACTTGGGCGAGTACTGTTTCAATTTCTCCACTTGCTTCTTGTACGATGTCTACAGTAATTCTATCTTCTCCTGGAGCTTTTCCCCGCTTCATGTTCTTGATTGCATGTGCAACTTTTGCTGGGAGGACTGGAAGAACTCTGGTGCTGGTACCTTTCATAATGTCGGGAGTACATGTATCATCCCTTTCGTATAATTTGGAGTAGAAATCTTTCACTCTTGTCAAAATTTCGCCTCTATTTCTTGTTACAGAACCATCTTCTTTTCTCAGTGCCATAGTCTGTTTTCTTCCCTTACTGAGATGTCCCTCTGCTATCTTTAGGCTTTGGTTGTTTTCAATTGCTTTCCTCACTAGCTCACAGTTGAATTTCCTTACGTCTTCAGCGATACTTTTTCGTACTGTCTTGCATAGCTCTATATATTCCACTTTGGAAGTCACATCTTCTTTAGTTGTCCTCATCTCTCTTCTTTTGCATCAACATTTTGGGTTTTCCTGATAATTTGTTCACATGCAACTTGTTCTTAGACCCAGCTAATTTTGTTGCTGTTTCCACAAGAGCTTTCGTTACTTTTCTGTTAACTTCAGAGATGTCTACTTCTTCTGATGTTAGACCTTCTAGAATAGAGAATCTGTTACTCAGTTCTAATTTGAAGGTATTATTGCTGCTTTTTAAGGTTGGTCACGTCAATACACTTCTTTGTTTGTTGTATGAGCTTGCCACGCTCGAGTTTAGCATTGAGGTGCATCTTACATCTTACCATTCTATGGTCACTACCTGTGTTGAACTTGTTCAGCACACTGCAGTCTTCCATTTATATATATATAGAAATGTGAAACCAAGGAGCAAATTTTGAAAAAAGAAAAAATTCTGAGAATGAGCAGAAGAACAACAACCACCAATCTCGAACCGCCCGAAGCAGGCAAGCTTCAAACGATAGGAAATTAATGAACAGAAGAACGTTTCCTTTTGTTGGTTTTACAAAACCTCATTTTTCGTAGGTTTTGAGCCTTCCTGTGGGCTTAATGATTAGTACAATATTTTGTAAATATTTTAACTTGTACCAGCAAAGCACCACCTCACATGTAATTTCATCTTTTATTTTGTTTGTAGGTTGTTTTTATTTTTTAGGAATGTAGTGAATTTTCGTTTATTATAAATGTGCACTAAACTTAACTATATTTTCAATGTTTTCATGTGTGTCTAGGGCATACAATTTGCTTCTCTGTGACTTGCAACCTAGCACTTTGGTTTTAAACTTTATTTTTTTTTAATTTTTTTGCTGTGGGTATTGGACATTTACCTTGCCTTTCTGAGACATGCAACTCAGTTTTTTGGTTTCCCTCTCAGGTTTTGCAACTGTACACTGTTCCTTGTGTATTTTTTGCTTCTTTTTTCCTAAAATTGTCGCTTTGAATTTGCCTTTTTCAAAATTGTGAAGTTACTCTTTTTGTTTAAATTTATTATTTTTTTTTATAATAATTTTTTCTGATGTTTTCTGCTTTTCTTTTTATCTGGCAGGTTTAAAGTTTTCATTTTTTCTGTGACAAGCTTAAAGTTATCCTTTCTGTACCTTTCTTAGGTTAGGTCTTTTCTTGATATTTTAATACTAATTTCTTCCATGGTTTTGCTTTTTTGGGGTGCTCGGCTCCCTTCCTTTTCTTTTTGTTGTGATTATCTTGGTTGTTGTGCGGTCGGACAATGTATTTTAGTTTGCTGGGTTGGTTTTATTAGAAATCCCATTTTATTTTGACAATTTTTTCCCTAAATTTAATCTGTCCTTACAGCAAACTAAAATAGCAGAAACCCACAATTCTCTGGTTTCAGTAGATTAATGAGTGTTTTCCTTAATGCTTGCCCTTGACGAAGCCATCAGAGAATCAGTCATTGATTTGCTTCACTGCATTCTTCAGTTAGTTAATTTTCAATCGTTTAAAGCTTGAGCTTGTCTGCTTCAGCCGGTTGGAGATTGGTGGTTGTTGTTGCTCTGCTCATTCTCGGAATTTTCTGTTTCTTTTTTCTTTCTTTCAAAATTTGCTCCTTAGTTTCACATTTCTATTTTGATTTGATCTTTCTTCTATGCAGCCTCTGGCACTTTGGAATTTCAAATTTGTTCTTGGCTTCTGCTTTTTTTTTCCTTTTATTGTTTTTTGCTATATATATATATATTGTTTTTGTTTTTTTTTACGGAATTTGCAGCAACCATCGGCCTGCGAGTTCTGTGAAAATTTTTAAGTGGCCCTTTACACAAAAATGTTGCACAACCCTGCATACCTGTCAACTTTCAGAAACCGAAATCCGTAAAAAAAATAATTAATTGGCATGTTCGATGAAAATTTTAATCGATATATTCAATGAAAATACTTGGCGCGCATATTGATTAAATGTACTGAACATATCGATTAAAACCTTTGAAACAAGTATCAACTTTTAATTGATATGACTACATATGTTTGAATTTACTGGCACATTTTTTTCGATTAAAATAGAATCTATACATAATTTCTCATTACTTATGCTATCATTATGATCTATAAAGAGATAAAAATATATTTTTATGGAGGTTTGCATCTCAAGGGAAGGATGTTCCACCCTTTGACCCCCAAATCCAATAGGATCGTATCCCATGCCGTCACGGAACAAACTAAAATGTTTTCAAAAACGAACCATTTTCATGCTAGGATTATCTTACGGAGAGACGGACAATGAGACAGTCAAATGAAATAAATGAGTGACTGAGAGACACTAATTGGTAAATTATGCTCAACTAAAAACGAAGTGAATAAACACTTCGCACGAATTGCATCCAGTTCATTATCTTTTAACACAAGAAGTTAATTTCGTATTTTTTTCCACGCAGTCAACATTAGATTTATGCTTGGCGCTATATGATTAGTAATATCATTCCTTTCACCACGCGAAACGCTGAAATTACATCGACACGTAAAGCAAACTGCATATTTTTCATTTTTGAAATTTTTTTGATAACTCCGCAGAATACGCATCACCGAAAGTTTTATAGTACCTCCCCCACTCTTTTATATTGCGGCTCATAGAGAATCACTAATACTAAATTCATTGACACTTGAAAAAAAAATGCAAGTAAAACTGCTATAGTAAAACAGTAACAGTATGCAATTTGCAGAGGAATAGTACCACAACATATTAATTTGGTTGAATCGAGCAAAGATATTTTTATGCATGTTATCGAGAGACGAACAGAGCACGGTTGGAAAGTGTACAAACTTACTAACGGACAAGCAAAAGAAATCATTGCTGGAGAAGCACTGGCTCGAATGAACATTGGACTTACTTTTTTTTCTTTTAGCTTCCTCTTATAGTAGCATTCTTTCATTAGGTCAAATTTATTACCAGAGAAGAAGTTATGAAACCATGACCCAATGCATTTTCAATTTCACAAAACTGGCAGCTTTTGCTTAATTTCGTCATGTTTGGTATAGATTTGGGCTTAAAAATTACACAGATTTAAAATCTGTTTGAATTTTTTTCTACGATAACTACGTTCTGAGATCGCATTTCGAACTGGGAGTAGCAAAGACACCTGCTCTCAAGTGCTTGCTCCAATGCAAGTCACACCCCACTTTCGCCTCCTCAGAAGTTGTGACCCGAGGGACAAAGAATGCATTACCTGAAAAGGAGAAGGGGGTGAAGCAGCGAGAGAGAGAACCAAACCCAAGGTTAAACAAGCCCAGATGGTTGTTATCCTTATCAGTTTACGCTGGGCACAAGTTTTAGTGTTTGAAACAACGCAAAACCTAACATGTGGGAAAACTGCTGCAAATGTTCCCACATTACGAATAAGCTTATTATAATAACTGAAAAGTTGTTCGTAACTTACATCGGCGCTTTACTTTGAATGGATTAAGTTAAATAAAAAAGTTTGAATAGCGGGTGCAAAATCGTCAGAAAAAGGAAAATAAATTTCGGGAAATCACCAAATCCGTAAAATTAACATTTTGCTTGTAAAACCGTAAAACAACTCACGTTTCCGTAAATTTTACGGGAAAATCATAAAACCCAACAAGTACGACCCTGGTTTAGTTGAAATAAAGGGAATTCATAGCATGCAGTAAAATGAAAGTCACATACACAGATTTCATGCAATGAAGTAGATAGTCTCAAGCTCACGATAAAGCATGTTTCTTGATTTTACACAAAACAATATTCATGAAAAATATAATGCTTCGCTAAATTTTGTACAACACAGGCAGGAGAGTTCCTTCATTAACTAACTGCTCTGGAATTCTACAAATTACTTGTTAATTGTGGTACAACTGAAAAGACAAAAATACAACATAAACAGCCACACAAAAAACACAACTTAGTGTTAAAAGCTAATTATCACAGAATTATTATAAAGGGCATTTTGCAATAGAATTTTAATTAATAACAAAAAAAAAGTATGAAAGAAAAAGAAAGCAAGGCCAGTGTCTTTACCAGTACAGTAAACCCATGAAGTGTCTAAACTTGGAGAAATCAAACCAATTCATGTGTGTGTGTGTTTTCTTAACTCCTTTTGTTGTTAATATAATGTAACTGAGATGAAACAAAAGTACCTCTGCCAGAGTACACGCACACGCACACAGCGGTTGCTCTGGCTTTTTAAAGTTTTTGCCAACCCATTTGCCAAATTAAATTTTTTGTGCCTAAGTGTTATAAATAGCACCAAAAAAAAAAAAAAATTTCTGCCAAAAAGGATTTTTTTTTGCAAGTTGTGAAGAAAGCGATTGACAGCGTGACTCCTGTACGCATTAATGTGTGTGTGTGTGTGTGTGTGTGTGTGTGTGTACAGAGTGGCCTAAAAGTTACTTTGCCAATTGAGAGGGCTCCAGGGATGGCTGTAATGGATGGATGGAATGGAAATTCAGAATATAGATGTTACACAGCACGCCCTGGCGATGTGAAAACGAAAAATCATGCAAGCTGTCACGGTTACCAACTTTCAGAATTTTTGAATGGCAACACACCAATTTTTTTAACGTCACTGTAACAAGCGCCTTGAAAACGGTAAATGGCGTTGAAATGGTATCACTAGACTGAAAAATGAACGAGATATCGTCAAATGAAGAACACATGCGAAGTACGGAATTAGCACGTCAAATGACATTGTGGTCGGATGAACACAAGATGTCATGTCAGGATGCAGCAATAAACAAATGAGATGATATCACTTGAAACACTGTTTAAATGCAGCATGCTGCCAACAACCAGAAACACTCGAGATGCCGCTCTCAGGAAAGCTACGGGGTTAACTCGTGAAATGTTATTACCTGAATGGTCATAATGCTGCAGCTGCATTATGAGTCTTCCCCAGGAATTATCATTTACGCCGGGGTCTCTGCTCTACCCAAGTTGTCCATAACTTGATCTGTAAGTATGAAAATACAGGATGCATGTGCGGCAGATCTCAATCTGGATGATCTGCAACTCCTGTGAAAGCTGTAGCTGAAATCCACCCACTATCCATGAAGATTCAAGAGCAAGCACAAGAGGTGTTGTACAGATGCTGGACATACCCAAGAGTACCATGATAAAGATTCTCCAATCAGTCCTGCACATGTTCCCAAACCAGTTTCACCACACGCGCATGTTACAAGACTGAGACCATGAACTCTGTCTAGACTTTGCAAATGAATTTCTAATACGGTACAATGCAGATGACAGCTGGCCACCGCAAATTCTTTGGACAGATGAAGCACATTTTACCTTAACAGGGCGAGTAAGCTCAAAGAATTGTGTGCACTGGTTGGACACCAACCCATGTGAGGTTATATTCATTCCTGTACAAGAACAGAAAGTGACAATATGGTGTGAAAGTGACCAGCAATTTTGTTTTGGGGCCTCATTTTTTTTTTAGAAAGTTACCCCTCGAGGACTACGGACATGCACTGTAACAGGCGTCTGCTATGCCACATTACAGACAAACTATGCTATTTTGCATCTGCAACAACAGAATGCACTTGAGAATGTTATTTGTATGCAAGATGGTGCTCCCCCACATGTAACCACTAGCATGAAAGGCATGTTGCAACAGCATTTCTCTGATCAAATCGTATCTCATCACATTCCTATCCCATGGCTTGCCCGTTCCCCTGATTTAACTCCAATGGATTTCTGGTTCTGGGGTTATCTTAAGTCTAAAGTGTACAGAGACCAACCTCGTACACTAAGTGAACTGAAAAAGCCATACAACACACCATTTCAGATCTGACATGTGTCGCTGAAAATACTACATTCTGCTGTAATGTCTGTCGTCAGCCGCATGCAGTGTGTCATTGTTGCTGATGGAGGACATATTGAGTATTTGTAATTACCAGTAAAACATCAAAACAGTATGTGTTATTTCTTTGTCGTTTTCTTTTGTTTGTTTCTTCTCACATTTAAACAGGCATTCCTATGCCACCCTTAGGTTAAACTGTGCCATATGTCGCGCTGATTTCGTACCTTGCATGCCGCCCTTCATTTGACGATATTTCGTTCACTCTTCAGTCTAGTGATGCCATTCCAACGCCATTTACAGTTTTTCATGGTACTTGTGGCAGTGACGTTAAAAAACTACGGTGCTGATATTCAAAAATTCTGAAAATTGGTAACCGTAACCATGACAGCTTGCACAATTTTTTGTTTGCGCATCATGAGCTGCGTAAGATCTATATTCTGAATTTCCATTCCATCCATCCATCCATCCATTCCAGTCATCCCTGGAGCCCGTTCAATTGACAAGGTAACGTTTTGGCCACCCTGTATATATATAGCCATGAACCACCAGCTTTATGTTCAAAGATAGCAATCTATATCACAGAATATCTTTCAACAACCTTATTTTGTTAACATTTTCTGATACTAAACAATGGAGTGGTTTGTTCTGAGATCCATACAATGAAACATGGAAAAGGAATCAAGACAATCCGTATCTTCAACAAACAGAATAGCAGGAGGAAGAAACTCTAAGCATGCACAAAAACAATACTGCAAGCTTGGGTGTTTACAGCTCTTTAATTGCCCCTGTTGACACTTAAATAAAAAATTTGACACACATTGAATTTAACCATATTTAAAAGTACATGGCAATGCAAATGTGGGTATTTATAAAAAAGTATTTGGAAATTAAATAATGAGGTCTGCAACTAAATTAAGGAAAAATGGATCACACTTTGTTACATAAAGAGATTAGAACTTTGTGAAAAGTTCAAAAGTTGAGAGCTTTCAACCTTTGTCTTGGGTCTTCATCACACCAATGGAGGACCAAGATTGTTTCCAGATTCTAAGTTTAAATTTGTGTTGATGTTTTTGTTGCCAGAATCTAGAATAGATCTCCAGATCATTGGGATGTAGAGTGGAGATTCCAAATTGTAAGTCTTTGGTGTAAAAAGAATTTCCAGGCTTTCACTGTAACAGAAGGCAAACCGATTACACAACAACAAAAATAAACTTTTTGTTTGTTAAAACTGCATATGCCGAATCATACAGTATTTGTCATGCTGCTTACAAATCTGCTTGATAAATTGTGCTATCGGGCATAGTTCTCAAGTAACCTGTTGTTTCAGTGTACAAGCCTTCATTTTGGCATGCATATTTCGCTACAAGCAATTAATTACACTTACATAAAAAGTAGTTATTTTAGATTTTCTTCTGTACTTTGGCTGTACTACATACCTTTTTAGAGTCCAACAGTAATCAGCTAGCATTTTAGGGCCCCATTTTCCTTTATAGCGGTTTTCTATGGTACATATGTCCTGATGAAAATGTTCTACGTGCTCATCGCTTACAGCTCCTAAGGTCTGTGAGAAAAAGTCCAGATGCGAATGAAGGAAATGTATTTTAAGGGACATATTGCATGCCATGGCTTTATAGTTTTCCAGAAGCTCAGTAACAAGTTCTTTATAATTTTCTGCCTTCTGGTTACCCAAAAAGTTCAGTACCACATCTTTAAAGGACTTCCATGCCGCAGCTTCAGTCTCATTCAAAGTGTCTTCAAATGCAAGATCACGCATAAGTTTCCTTATTTGTGGACCAATAAAAATGCCTTGATTAATTTTGGCTTCAGATATTTTGGGGAACTTGTTCTTTAGAAAAACGAAAGGCTTCTCCATCTTTATTCAATGCCTTTACAAAAAATTTTACCAAACCCTTTTTGATGTGAAGCGGTGGTAAGTACATGCTCTGAGAACTTACTAAAGGCTCAGCAACAACATTTTTATTACTTGGAATTAAGGACTCTCTTTTAGGCCAGGTCTTTTTAATGTAATAAGAATTTCTGTGCCTACTGTTCCATTCACAGAGGAAGCAGCAGTATTTTGTGTATCCAAGTTGTAGACCAAGGAGTAAAGCTATCACTTTAAGATCACCACAAATATTCCACGGGTGCTTTTTGTATACTATACTTTGAAGCAACAGTTTCATATTTGCATATGTTTCTTTCATGTATGCAGCATAATGCAACAGGTGCTGAGGTATACATGTTTCCATTATGAAGGACAGCTTTTAAGCTTATTTTTTGAGGAATCTATAAAAAGTCTCCATTCTTCAGGTTTGTGTTACTGTCCTAAGACTTCAAACATGTTATAAGTCTATATCATTGTAGTACACAAGATCACCACTCTTTGAAAATAAGTGTTCAAACTCTTGCTGTTGTCGACAAAAACTACATACTTTTGTACTTCGTTGTAAAAGATTCCATCCCTTCAATCTAGAAGCCAATATTTCGGCCTGACTTTTTGCTAAATGAAGGTCACAAACCAGATCATTTAATTCTTCCTGCCTTATAAGGTGAGGCGCAAAATCTTCCAAGAAATCAGGGTCTTGTTGTACTTCAATATGTTCTTTGCTGTGAGGATTTATTTCATCGCTATCACTATCATCTAAACTCCATGACTGTGGAGGTACAGGAACAGGCAGATCTGGACCATGAGGAACAGGTCTTATGGCCGAAGGAATACTGGGATACTGAATTGTGTCTTTGGTCTTAGCTGTAATTCCAGATATCGTAGTGATGCAGAAGTAACAGTCTGTTAAGTGGTCTTTCGGTTCTCTCCAAACCATTGGTACCGCAAATGGCTATGACGCGATCCCTTCAACCAGCCAGTCAACAAAGTTACACATGAATTACAACAAATGTGAGGCACCCAAGATTTATCGTCATCACCCATTTTGCACTGGAAATAAAGTTCATACGATTTTCTAATCAACGGTGTGAAATGTCGCCTTTGAGACTTAAAAGTAATTTGTCCACAAACGTAGCCGAAACTGTTTGGATGGTTCACACAAGTACACGGCATTATTTAACGTACACTTTGCACAATCCACACTACTTTTTAAAACCACAAGAAAATGCACACCCTTCAATACTGATTAAATGCATTTGCTGCTTTATTTCCCCTTCCCAGAAGGAATTGCACAACAGGAAGGCATGGCACCAGTATGTCTGCTCTCAGAGACACTGCTATCCTGACTGCAGACAGATGTCTCCATTGGGAAACATAAGGAGATTCCTTTAAGTACAAGTAACCCAATATTCACCCAATAGAGTTCCATTACAAGAAACTGAAGCCCAGAGGAGCAATTATGATTTCATATTTGGTTTCAGCACCTGTAAATACATACAAAATCTTTAAAGTTTTTTTTGTAACAAAACCATTGTTGTTCAGTGTTATCAAAGGAGCAGTACACTTTGTTTCATTCCAGTGGGGAATTGCAGAAGTATCTTCCATTGTCAAAATAGACAAGGTAATATTTGGGTTAGCTTTCTAAACATCTTTTTTGCATTCCAAAATTATGTTGTTAATGCTTCTGTATGTACTTCCGACATAGAAACTATCACCTGCGGAAGAACAGATGCCACCTCGGTGGTGCAGTGGTCTCAGCACTGGCTTATGACCATTCGTCCAAGATGGGTCTGGGTTCTAATCCTAGTGAGGCATGGATGTTGTGTTTGTCTTACGGCACTGGCTCTCTCACTTCCCTGGAACCAGTTCATACACGAGACTGCCGAAAGAAAAAAAAAGCTGAACTTGTTTTAACCGCACCGGTGAAAAATAAGAACGTACTGTGAAACAGCGTGAATATAACGCGGCGCGAGCAAGATCAAATTGTGCACTAAAATTTATTAAAAATATATAATTTTCTTTTTTTTTTTTTCCATTTAACAGCAACACAAGATAAATGTAACATCGCGGAGAAGAAAAAAATACTATTACCAGGGAAATCTACGCTCTGTCCAACTTCCATTTTAGGAAAGTTTTCCTCCATTTTGCAGCTGCAAAACACGTATTTCTGGAATAAAATTTTATTTAACAACACTACTGGGTAGAAGAAACATCGCCATGAAAAAAGGTTAGCGGTTATGGGAGAAACCTTTACTCCGTCTAACTTCCGTTTCTGAAAGCTTTGAAAGTCAGAATTCCGCCCACCGACGGAAAACCACCCCACCACCACTACCTCCACTAATCTCTCCCAAATTTCTGTTCAGTTCTGCATAGATCTCGAGAACCATCGAAATGACGACAGAAAAGGTAGAATTCTTCGAATCCACTGAAGTATCTCATGCCTGAAGATCACAGAGAAATTTTCGTGCCAAGTTCCGTTTTCGGAATTTTTCTTCCATTTTCAAGCTGAAATACAAATACAGGGTGTTCCCACTCAAAAGTAGAAAAACAATTCCCTGACTCTTTGAATAAAGCTCATGTTGAGAAATGGCTTCCTAGTTTAATTGAATTAATAATCTAAAGCAACTTATGGGATTTTACTAGGAAATTTTTTCATTAATAGCAAATTTTCGGAGAAAACTCTTTTCCTTCTTCAGGCTGTCTTGTTATTGTCACTTTTTACTTGTCACTATCACGGTTACGGTTTACCTTGACGGTTACGGTTAACCTTGATGGTTTAGGTTAGTTTTCAACAAATCCTGCCAGATGTTAGGCAGGAAAATCCTTTGCAGTCATTGATGATGGAATTTTGATTTTTCTCAATCTCTATTCCTTCTTTCAGTTTTCTTTTTTGGAAATTGCTTTGGAAACTGATTACTTTAAGGGAATTCCAATCCATGCTGTGCCCAGTTTCTCTAACATGCCTATCTAATCCAGTCTTGTTGGAGCAATTTTTTATAGCTGCTTTATGCTCAGCTATACGAGTTTCTAGTCTGCGACCTGTTTCACCTATGTAAGATAGTCCACAACTACAATTTACTTCATAAACTACTCCTTGCATTTTTAAAATATCTTCTTCTCTTTGAACTATTTTAGGGAAAAATTTTTTAACTTTGTTCTCTAAACTTGGAGCTAGCCTAATATTGTATTTTTTACTAATTCTCTTTAAAGCCTCAAATAAACCTTTGTGATAAGAAATTTTTCTAGTGAATTTTACTTGTTGCTTTTTTAATGGTACGAAGAACCCACAAAAGCAACAAGTAAAATTCACTAGAAAAATTTCTTATCACAAAGGTTTATTTGAGGCTTTAAAGAGAATTAGTAAAAAAAAAGTACAATATTAGGCTAGCTCCAAGTTTAGAGAACAAAGTTAAAAAATTTTTCCCTAAAATAGTTCAAAGAGAAGAAGATATTTTAAAAATGCAAGGAGTAGTTTATGAAGTAAATTGTAGTTGTGGACTATCTTACATAGTTGAAACAGGTCGCAGACTAGAAACTCGTATAGCTGAGCATAAAGCAGCTATAAAAAATTGCTCCAACAAGACTGGATTAGATAGGCATGTTAGAGAAACTGGGCACAGCATGGATTGGAATTCCCTTAAAGTAATCAGTTTCCAAAGCAATTTCCAAAAAAGAAAACTGAAAGAAGGAATAGAGATTGAGAAAAATCAAAATTCCATCATCAATGACTGCAAAGGATTTTCCCTGCCTAACATCTGGCAGGATTTGTTGAAAAATAACCTAAACCATCAAGGTTAACCGTAACCGTCAAGGTAAACCGTAACCGTGATAGTGACAAGTAAAAAGTGACAATAACAAGACAGCCTGAAGAAGGAGAAGAGTTTTCTCCGAAAATTAGCTATTAATGAAAAAATTTCCTAGTAAAATCCCATAAGTTGCTTTAGATTATTAATTCCCTGACTTTTCCAGGTTTTCCAGGTGGTCCTGAGAGTTTTCCCAGAGCGGCAAATCAAATCAAATTGCGACAAATTGTTGCATTTCCTTACATTCTTGCGTTCCTTACGAAAGCATACATTTGTTAATTCTTTAAATAACTGTCCTTTATACAACTACCTGCTTTTTTTTTAATAACAATTAAATGCATGAGACATATTATTTTTGGTACCATTATTTATTTTTGGTACCGTTGGTTCAAATATTCTTTAAAACATGTAAACCATGTATTTACATGTTTTAAGGAATATTTGAACAAAGACTTAATTTAAATTCTACATATAATGAAATATTTCAATCGATTAGGTGAAATTATACAACTGATTTATCTGTATTTTAAGTGCACACAAGTATATAAATAACATTTTAAACGACTCACAACATTTAGAGTTCCAGTTAGGTTTAAAAATGAAAGCTGGGAGAATTGTGACTGAAGAGAATAAATTGCCCTTAAATGATACAATGCTGAAGGTTTAAATCCTTTAAGTGCTTATTTTACATAAATATTAAACAACACAGAAACGTTTGCTGAAATTGAAGTCTAATGGGAATGATAAAATGGTGAGTGTCTGACAGAGTCTCTTAACATTTTGTTAGAGCGGTTCTATCAAATCGATCTACCAATTTGTATTTTCTATTGGAATTTACTTAGAATCTTTAAAGACAAAGCAAAGTAAAACAGTTATTAAAAAATAAAAAAAAGAAGAGAGAGAGAGAACAGAAATCGTGACAGCATTTCTGCGTCTGAGGAAAAACGTGTGCCAGTACCATCCCAACAATTTCTAGCAATCAGGGAAAATACTGCTGACATTTAAAAATCAAAATTGTAATTATTTTAGCTAACGTTAGTTCTTGCACTTGGCAATGAGAACATCGAATCTATGCTATTTCAGAGGGGCCAACCTCTAGCAGAACGCATCAGTAATCAATAGGGGATTTTACAGTAATGTTTCAGTAATCGAACACAAACTTTCAGTAATGTAACACGCCATTTTTTTTTCAAAGTTAAGGACAATATTATAGTATTACTGTGTAACCTGCAATACTTGTATGAGGTGCCTATCAGTAATCACCATACGAAGCCTCATCGCTAACACGTGGAATGGGTATTTCATGAGAAATTAATGCGTGAAATGTGTAATAACTTTATATGTTTACACTATCCTCACAAAAAAATATGAAATTAAATTATCAATATTGTACTTACCTCATGTCACTGCTGACATAAAAACTCCCTTGTTGCTTGTTTTGCAGTGGTATATTCTTTTTCAGAAAACTTTTTATAACACAGCTCACCTGAGGAAAATGCTTTACTTTTCTGTATAAGAAGGGCACTTAATGTTTTGGTGCTCATTGTTGGGCAGAAGTATGCGAGGTTTTTCTTTACTATACTAAATATTCTCTACGTAGAGGAATTGCTGTGAGGGATAGTCAATATTGCCAACATTAGTTTAGTCAATGCAGAATACTTGGGAAGACCAGATGAATCCTTCATCTTAGATATTTCATTCCATGCCACATCTGCTCAAGGATATCCAGCTTCATCAATATCAGAGTCTGGGAACATAGCATGAAAGAAGCGACCAGCATGATCACAGATTGCTATAGGTAGGTTATGCTCCACAACGATTGCAGTAAACAGCAATTCAGCGTTTATCACGCTATTTTCATTCTTTTTTGCAAAAAAATTATCCAAAGGCTTTAATCGAGTCTTTAATTTTACACAATCCTGGTGTTTGTTTTGACTGGATATGTGTTCGGCAATCATCTCATCTCATCTCGTCCTACATGGGCTACTGATTACTCTCATATTAGAAAGCATGCAAGGAAACCTTTATTTCAGCATTTTACATTTCCTTGCTCAAGATTTGGGAGAAAGATTTGGATGTTCCTGGAGAAACCTCTTTGCATATTTATTTGTTTTAGAAACGATAATTCCAAGGATGAAATTGGTAAAAAAACAAGTAAAAATATGCAATAGGTGCCACATCAGTTGCAGGAGCATGTTTGAGCCCCTGCATTTCATGACAATCAAAAGGATGCTGAGGTTGTTCATCACTTCCCTCTATTACATCCTCCCATTCACTTTCAGAACTTTCATGATCTGAAGATTCACTATGAAGATCTTCACCTTCTGAAGAAGATATGGTGTGCGTGGCACTGTCGCTAGTTTTCTGGCTTGATGTTGCTTGGCCAATATCACTCTCAGATGATTCAAAATCATCACCATCACTTGGCAAACTTTCACTCTCACTACAAGCCATTTCAAATAAATTTATAAAAAATTTTTACGCAGTAGGAAAAAGCACGTCTGCTAGTCTGAGGAACAAGCTGTCAATAAAGTCATTCTCTGCTAGCACGAGTTTGGAAAAAGAGGGGGATTCGTAATTCACGGAGTTTTGCGATTGTGTCTGTTTGTTTAGGAAAAAGAAATGAATAATGTGAAGAGCTTCTAGTAATAAAACACCGCACTTCGTTCTCCCGCGCGGCGAAAGTCCTCAAGAAATATAAACATCCGTCATCGCGGAACCACGCGTTGCGACGAGTTGATCGTTATTGCACTTCGAACGGGGCTCGAAAAAGTGATTTCCGACAGTACGACGTCTTATAATACACCAACAATTCCAAGTGAACAGCCCTGCCTCAACTGCAGTAGGAAACGTTTTGGCTAAAGTAACCTTTCTCCTGTCACACGGAGAAATTGCGTGGGGAACCGATAGCAAGCGCAAACTCTTTTAAGATGACACTTACGGCATATTACCCGTAATTTTCGTCGTATTATCCGCAGACCGCAAAATTCACATAAAAAAAATCCTTCGTATAATCCGCAGACTGTGACATTTGTGAAAAAAAATCGCCCTATAATCCGCACATCATAGATGTTGAATTAAAAGTGGAATTTCCGACAGAAATGTCGGTCACATAAACACATCGCTCTTTCCACGTTCTAGAAACACATAGCAACCGAAAAATTGTTTTCAGCCGCCGCCGGGGAATTGAACCACGGATCTCTCGATATCTAACCGAGCTCGTTAGCTTTACACCACGGTGGCCAACAATCCATGGTGCTATGTGTATTTTTAAGTCAGCTTCTGACATCATAAATCCGTAAGATGGGCTCAGCTACTGAGACGTCTCCATCTGGTGGGTATTAACGGCACTGGCTATATATATTATAGCAGTTATTTCAAAATATACTTTATTGGCAAAAAATAGGGAATACAGGCGTACCACATATGGCAAAATAAACAACAAAACAATGAGCGATACTGATGAAATATTACAGGTGAATGTGATACGGCAGTCAACTAAGGATGACAAAGTGTTAAAATCGTTAATAAGGAACAATATATGCTTGAGGAAGATGATGCACAAGCAAAAGTAATGATTAATTAATAAAGCATGTGATGACGTGCAGAGTGAAAGCAGAGCACAAAACAACAGGTAAATATATTTACAAGAACATGGCTGTACAACGCAGTGCACAAAAAGAAGGGAACATGTAAAACACAACAAAAGCATATACTACGATAAAGGTACAGAAGTTCCCACAATCCAGGAAACCACACGATATGTGACAAAAACATGATAAGTATTACATAACATAGTGGAAACTTGGGCGAACTCCCCAAGTGAAACACAAGGATACACAAAACACAAACAGCAAGCCGTGCAGTATTGCATCGGTCCAAAAAACAACGACATGGGACGAGCAAAAAATACATGACGTCAAAGAATGTGAAAATGCAAGACAGAAATAAGGTATAAATTAAAAGATGCAACACAATGCAGCAAGAAAAAACAGAAAGAACAAAGTATCGCAGGGCAATACCTCTCGTATTGCTCCTAGAGAACAAATACACGGTGCGCAACTCAATGAAGGTACAGGCAGCAAAAGCAGACACATGAGTGAAGAATAAGTATTAAAGACAGGTGCAACGAAGAAACAAATACAACACGGTACATGCACACGAATTACACAAAAATTGCAGAAAACCCCTACAATACAAATCATAAGCAGTTACATGACAAACACTTAGTAGACGCTGCGACGAAGCACCAGGAAGAGAGAACACAAAATCTCGACTGATGCATTCAGATCTTCGAAGCTGGAAAAAAACAAAAAATCAGAAAGAAAGATGAATGGAAGATCCAGTGATTTCGAACCAACCTGTCCCCTGCGCCCAGGTAGACCGGAAAGAGGCTTGAGATTGAGGGGTGGAAGCAGCGAAGTTCTCCAGGCGTAGTCGAGACACGATGCGATTCCTAAAAATCGACCGTAAGGCCGCGCCAGCAGAGAGGATACTAGGTGTGGTAGCAGGAGAGCGGAGAGATTGATGATAAAGAAAAACGACATGTTTCACAAGTACGAAGAGATAGGCACAGGCATCCGGCAAAATAGCCGGGGGATGTTTGGTAAGCAATAGCCACTCGTACGCTTGAAAAGGGATGTCTCTGGAGCAAATGGTGCCTACAAGACGAAAGGCAGTATTGAGAAGTGGAAGGAGAACGGGACAGTGACAGTAGACATGAGGAACATCACCTTCAACACCACAAAAGCAGCAGAGAGAAGTAGAAGAAATAGACATGTGAAAGAGAGAAGAAGGAACAGGAAGGCGGCGGTGAAGAAACCGCCAGTGGATGTTTCGCTCTAACGGGGTAGAAAGGGGAGAGAAAGAGGCAGACCAGATAGGCAGCAGAAGAGAAGGAGAAGCATCAGGAAGACCATGCGGAGAAGTGAGGGGCGCACGAAGGATCGCATAGATAGAGGCAGTGGAAAAAGAAGAAATGGGGGCAACAGAGTCCCGAAAGGGAAGGAAGAAAGGAAGAGAGAGGCTCGGTCCAGAGACAGAAATAAGGCCAGTGTCAGAAACCAGAAGTAGGAAGAGGGTACGGAGAGCGGAGCGAAGAAGGTCATACTCCTCTTCCAAGGTGGAAGAAGGGTCAGGGAAAAGAGAAGAGAGGGGTTTCCAGGTCAAATCGGAAGTTAATAAAGCTTCGACAGTGAGAATTCCTGAGCGGAACCAAGAGGGGAAAAGAAAGTATGGTTGATCGGGTGGATGAATCAGAGTGGAAAAGAAAAGAGGTTCTGCAAGCAGGTCCAGGGTGGTAGAGGGAGGAGCGCGGAGTAGCGGGAGAGAATGAAATACCGCTAGAGCGTCGATAAGAAGTGGTGGGAGGCGTTTAGAAGTAGAAGGAGGTGAATCCATCCGAAGAAAAAGGAGGAAAGTGAAGGACGGATCATGAAGAGAAATAAGAGTATTCAGGGTAGAAGAAAGTGCAGGGGAGGGCGAAAGGAGAAGACGAATGAAGGAGACGATTCGGTGAGCTCGATAATATGTTCTGACATCTGGGAAATGAAGACCACCAAATGATGTTGGCAGAGAAAGCGTTGCAGCAGAAATCCAATGTCTAGATGACCATATCACTGAAGTGAAAATACTATTGATGGCAGAGAAATGATGCGATTTAAACACACAGGAATCCCAAGGATAGAAGCATTGTGAGAGAAGATATCGATGAACAATTTGAGCACGTTGAAAGTAAGAGGAAAAGGAAAACGTAAATCGCCAAAAACCAGCCGTGCGATGAAGTCGTGGGCGAAGAGCTTGCCAAGTGACGTTGCTTGTGGTAAAGGAGTGTCCAAAATGAGCTCCAAGAAATTTTTGGGTCGAGGAGGACCACACTGCTCCCCACGGCGAGTCAGTGCGGCCTCTCCAAGAACCACACCACAGGCCAGCACTTTTCTGAATATTCAGGGCAGCACCAGAGAGAGCAGCATACTGTTCATAAGTGGCAAGAAGAGTATCAAATTGGTCATCGCGGCGAAGACAAAAGGTAACATCATCTGCGTAAGCAGAGACAAGAAAACGGTGATGCCGAGTACTAGAGACAATCGGTCCTACCGCAGGTAAGAGAGACGCCCGACTTGCAATAAAAAAGGGCTCTAAGGCGAGAGCAAAGAGTTGTCCTGATAATGGACAACCTTGTCTGATGCCAGATCGAAAAGGAATCGGGGCCGTCAAAAATGTGGCCGTCCGAACGTGCAAATGGGCGCCCCGGTAGAGGCTAAGGATGAGAGAAACAAAAGCGGGAGGAAAACCATAGTGAGTTAATACGGCAGAAAGGTAAGCGTGAGAGACGTTATCAAAAGCGGATTTCTGGTCAAGATTAAACAAAGCTAAGGGTTCGGAATGTTTTAGTGCAAGAAAGGAAAGGTTATGAAGAAAGGAGATATTGTTAGAAATAGAACGACCAGGCACGGTATATGTCTGGTCGGGGGATATGAGGAACGGAAGAACAGAATTTAGGCGGCGAGAAAGGAGTTTAGTGAAGAATTTGTAGTCCAGGTTGAGAATAGAGATGGGGCGCCAATTCGACAAGTCCAGAAGGTCACCCTTCTTCGGCAGGAGGATGACATGTGCAACTGTAAATTCCGGCGGAAGCGCAGGAGAAGAAAGAGCACACGAAAAAGCGGCAGAGAGAAAAGGCAGGAGTGACGGAAGAAAGGCCCGATAGAACGAGAGCGGGAGGCCATCAGGTCCCGGGGAAGAGTGAAGATTGAGGGAGGCAAAAGCCTCTCTCAATTCAGGCTAAGAAAAATCAGCAATGAGAGGGGCGCAGAGAGAAGACGGGACCTGAGGGAGAGAAGAAAGAAAAGAGGAGGAAGAAAAAGAAGAACACTGCGCAACCGCTCGGAACTTCTCCTGAAAGAAGTGACGGACATGAGAGCAGATGAGAGTTGTATTGCCAGTAACAGTGCCATCTGGCAATCGGAGATGTCTGATGGAAGATGACGTGCGTCGCATGGATTCCATCTTCGAAAGGACTTCGAAAGAATGCGTCGATGGTGAAATACGTAGGAGCCGAAGACGACGGACTGCTTGCTGAGCAAACGGTTTGAGGCAGGCATGAAGTTCATCACGGACGGAGGCGTAGTGCGGGTCAGACATTGGCGTCGCGGAGAGGAGTCCTCGTAGGTTACTCACCTCCATCGAGCGAGTGGTGGAAATAGTAAAGGAGAGTTGACGAACGAGCAAGAGAAGATCCCGTTTGACATCAAGCCACAAACGCAAGGCGCTTGGGGTCGTTGTGAGCAGCAGCTTACGATCAGAAAGGAACTTCTCAACTTCCTCACAAAAGGAACGGTATTGCAAGAGAGTGTCATCAAACGTCCAATGACGACGCGTAGATGAAGGTGCAGGAGAGACGCAAATTGATAGTGAAACGGCAGAATGGTCGGAAGAAACAGTAGGTGAATGTCGAGCAGCAGTGATAGCAGGGAGTAAGGAAGCAGAAACATATATTCGGTCCAACCGCGCAGCAGTAGAACCGAACGTCGGCGGATTACACCACGTAAAGGAAATGGAATCAGGATTTAGCCGTCTGAAGGAATCTACAAGATGAAAATCATCAAGGAGCTGAGTCAGCTGTGAATAGTGTTTCGTCATTGGGAATGTGTGATGCAATACTCTAGAGGTGCATTGGCGTGATTAAATTTTATGCTCTATGCCTGCGATGCCACTAGTTGTGTCTGAACATAAAAATATATTTTAAAAAGTTACCTTTAAAAATGAATTTCTTTATTAAGATAGTTTTTTCTTACTTCTTTGGGCTTTGTGTTCTTGATGTGACCGACTTTTCTGCCGGAAATCCTGCCTCCAGATCAGCATTTGTGATGTGCAGATTATATGATGATTTTTTTTTTTTTCTGAATGTCACGGTCTGTGGATAATACGCTGGTGCCGAGTATACGAAGGTAAACAAAAAAAAATGTACAAATTCTAGTGTCTGCAGATAATAATTACGACGGAAATTATGGTAATTCAAGAATTTACGAGCCCCAGTAAAAAAAAAAATAATAAGCGAGTACAGTTTCTTCTTTGTTTGTTTTTTCTCCCCGGGGGAAAGAAACTAAACACTGAGGGTAAAGCATTATTTATTTTTGGACAGGTGTACATAACTTTGATATTACCCCCCCCCCCCAAACACACTGGTTCAATGTCTGGCCACCAGATTTCAGAATATTTTTCTACCCCTGTTAATAGCCATTGAGCAGCTGAAGTTTCAGAGTGACCTAAAGACAAAGCTGAAATGTGGTACATTTTTGATTATATGCGATTTTGCCAAAAATTACTCATTTTGCCTGCAAGAAAAAACTCAGGAATTTCATTGGAACATCAATCAAGCAACAATACACCCTTTTGTCACTTATTTTAAAAATGACAAAGAAGGAATTAAACATATTAGTTTCATTGTCATTTCAGATTGCCTTAAACACAACACAACTGCAGTTCACCTTTTTCAGCAATATCTGCTGATATTTCTAAATGACAGATTCAGTGGTACTCTAAAGCATATTTCCTATTTCTCTGATGGGTCTACTGCTCAGTATAAGAACAAGAAGAATTTTATTCAGTTTTGGTGCCGAAAACATGAAAATTTTGCAAATTTATGTTCTCATCAGGAAGACAAATCTATAATGTGTAACATGTTTCAGCAGAGTGGCATTTTTATGTAACTTTACATAGAAAAGATGTCTATAATGGACTGTCTGGAACCATCAAATGTCTAGCAATACACATAGATGCCAACCTCTAAAAGTAGTTTTCAGTAACCAACATGTTCATTTTTCAGTAATTTTCAGTAACAATTTTTTTTTTCAGTAATTTTCAGTAATCCAGTCTACAGTGGCAAATTTGGGTATTTAACACTGCAACAAATTTTAATCTGTCAGAACTATTAACTAAATAATAATAATAATAATAATACAATAAAAATAATTTGCTAGTGGGAAAATTTAAAATACGGTCTACCAGAAAAATATAACAAATTACCTCCAGACATGAAGAAAAATTATTCCTTGGAATGTTAGCCAAATTATTATGATAAACTGGTCGTAGCTGCCATTTTGGCCTTCCTTAGTTTAATTTGCGAAAACTTCTTCTGATAGCATAGTTCACTGTGTGCAATGCTGTTTATTTTTTCTACTAATAAAGAAGACAGCACATGAGTACTTAAATTAGGTCTGAATTCATTCATGTTTTTTTTCACAATACTGAAAATTCTTTCTGTACTTGCAGCACAGTTAAAATTTTCAAACTGGTAGTGAGCAAATTCAGATTCCACCTTGTCAGATTCTTCTGGTTTCGAAACTGGAAACAGGGAACACATATATTGGACTGATGCAAAAGAAACACTTTGCCTTAATGCTACATCTGCAATTTCAGCATGACTCAGAAATTCATCATTAAGTGGAAATTTTCTTAACAGATTTTTTTAACAGATGTAAACAAAGGAAGAGTAGCAGATAAAAAAAGACAATAAAGTTTAGATGAAGAATTTCCAATCATACTTGCAAGGTTCTTATACTGTGAATTAGCTTCTTCATTGTCTCTGAAATAATGTTCTAGAGCCTCCCACTGTTCTAAAATTCTGTCAATGGATTCCAAAAGTGATAACCAGCGAGTATTGACATGCTTTAGAATTTTGTGTGGTTTAGTACCACAAACAGCTTGACTCAGTTTCAGATTGTGTTTCCTCTTTAAACTTTTTTTCAAAAAAAAGTACAACTGTATCAGAAACTGCTCAACATTAAATCCTTTCAGTTGAGTAGCAGATTTCTGTGCAGCTAAATTTACTAAATGGCATGAACATCGCTGCACTACGATTGCAGGCTGAACCTTCTTTATGTGAGAAACAACACCTTTTACTTGACCTATCATAGTGTTAGCATTGTCACAGGAAAATGACACACAGTTGCTCCATGATATATTTTTTTTAACAAACTCACTGTTCAAAACGTTGAATATTCCTTCACCTGTATTATTACTTGATTCAACCAATGATAACAAAACAGTTGAATTTTTCCCTATTTTTTCATCAAAATATGTTATTGTAATGGGATACAGTTTATTTGCTTGAGCATCATTACTTCCATCCGTAGATAGAGAAAAAGGATTTTTTTAACTTCAGATATGATGTTACTTGTAGAAACACTGGCCATGTGCTGAATTAGTGCAGTAGCCTTGGTTCTTCCACACGAATATTTTTTTGCGATCGCTGAATCGGGAAACATGGCTTGAAATAACGGTTTAGCATAGTCAGCAGCTGCTATGGGTAAATTGTGTTCCACAATAAATGAAGTGAACATAAGTTCTGCATTTATTATGCTGTTCTCCTTTGATGCAAACATATCGCTCACTGACTGAACTTTCAACTCACCGAAAGATTTATGCTTTTTCGATTCGGCGTGTCTTTGGCAATCACCTACCATGTGCAATACTAAAATCGCACCTACAAATTCTGCAAAACACGTGGTTCACAGAAACTTTTGATTTCTCAAAACAGGGCCAATCTCTATTGTAAGTTTCTAGAAAACACTGTTTCTTCTTCGACGACGAAGGTTTGTCTAAAGAACGCTTCATTTTAAATAAATGAAAGAAAACAGCAAAAAAAACTTCACAATCGCCTCACCCTTCCGTGATGTAACAGTAGGGTAGCACGTGCAGCAGAGAGAACCAAAAAGCATCAAGGACAATAAAGCAGAAGTGCTACGGCCTACGGGGAACGAAAGCAACTGCCCTGGTTGCACGCAGGAGGCACGAAGTGCATCATGGGAGTTCGGAACGAATGCCTAAGCAGCGTCCACACAGAGATAAACTGCGTAGTTGCATCCGGCATGGAGAGAACCAATGGGAGTGGTGTCATGGAATGAAATGCTGAGCCAGCATAGTGTGGTTGCTGCTCAGTCTACGGTAAATGGATTGCCAATTAAGATGCAGAAATCTATAATACACAGAATGTAGCATTTAATTTTTTTCCCCAGAAAAACTTGAAGAACCAACAAAAAATTTTAAGTTGACGAAAATTTGCTTTCTATCTCAGAAAATTAAATCAAATGGTGATATGTCACAAATTATGACTCCTTTTCAGTTATATGAGTGGGCCAAAGATAATATTCAAACTTGATTTTTTTTCTTTTGTACAAACAAAGAATACGATGAAGTAAAAGGCCTTTTAAAGAAATGATACAGTAATGAAAAGGTAATCCCAGGAACATACAAGTTTCACTTATTTCAAACCTATTGATGATAACAAAATCCAGGAATATTGAATATTCTAAAATTCTTCAAATTCAAAAGTTGAGCTGGTGGTTAAAAAAGAGTTCTGTGACATAAGTGGGTATAACACCTGCACATATGCAGAAAAATGGTGGGTTAGATGTGTACTAAATGTACATTGTATATGAATAAACTGATAAAAGTCAAAATCAGTTTTGTTTATCCGAATGGGCCATCACAAACGTATTATTATTGTCAAAAGCCAGACATATTACTTGTGCATGAAACTGATATTTATGAGACAGTAGATGTAAGATTGGCAACTGGATTCAAAACATATACATTATCTGCTGATGATACTGTTAAGACAATCCAGAAATACCACTTCCTGCATTGTTGGCTAAACACTACTTCTGAATATGCAGTTCTCTCTTATTAGAACTAATTTTTTGCCACTGCATTGCTTTTAACTGCTGTTTTTTTGTTTAACAAGAACTTAGTATACTTTTCAGTACAAATCATTTAAGGACTTGCCCCATTTTACAATAATATTTAAACTAAGAAACTGAAAACATCTCTTCTTAAGGGTTCTTAATGTTCCTTTAGATCTTACTCTCTAAATAAATCTGCTTTACTGAACTCTTTTAACAGATAGTTTTAACTGAAGTATGTGTGTTTTTGTGTTTTCTTGAAAATAAGCGGTAATTATATCTAACAGCAGAATTGTGGCTTACTAGTAAATTTTATTCCTATTCAACCCATTGTTGCCCCAGCATGAAATTTTGATATGATGTACAGAATGCTTGAGAAATTCAAATATTTTTTTTTAGGAAAGTTGAAAAAATTGTGTTTTTTTTTAAGAAATTCAAGGTCAAAGATCAATTTTAAGAACCTTGAAATTTGTTTCAAGCCATGTTTTATATCAAATTAAAGCTCTAAACAAATGCTTCAAAACAAGACCAATTTTACAGCTCTATGTTTGATATATGATGAGATATTGCAATAAAAAGGCAGGATAGCATGCCTAAAATTTTAGATTTTTTGTAACTTTGAATGCCCACAAAATTTCAGTAAATTGTACAATCTGTCTAGAACCTCAGTAGAATTTTTTTCTTACAAGGATCTGGCTTTGGTTTGAATTTTATCAAATTGGAGAAGGTTGGGTTGAGTGCTGTATTGAGTTGTCGTGAAATGACCCATATGCAAATTAAAGCATAAATTCAGTGAAGTGCCTCTCCTTTACTGCTGCTACACACTGCACTTTCCTTCAGAAGTGGGCAGCCCATGTATAAATGCACTGTAGCTTTTGGCATTACTTGGCAGAACATACCTGTATGAGAAATCATTTTCGCTCGTGAAGCAAGTTAAGTTCAAACACCAATTCTGCCTAACAAACAACCGGTAACCAACTTGCACCTAGCAGCATCAAAAATTGATCTTAGCAATGCAAAGTTGTTCATCAACTTGTACATTTCTATTTTATAATTGTTCCTTCTTAAAAGACTAACTGCCTCAACAAAATTCTGCAAATAACACTTAAAGAAAATACATTTGTATGCCACTGCAATGTAAAATGTCTTAATTAAATTTTCTCAGATATACTAATGTTGCAATAATGAAGCAAAGATTTTCATGCATGATTTATTATGTATTAAACTTTAGGAATAGTAAGATCTTTCTGCTTCTTCACATTACGTGAAATGGCCTTTCTTCCAATACTAATGCTCCACCAGTAAGAAAGCACAATTTAAAATTCATTATTCTGACAAGATGGATTAAAAGTTACTTATTTTAGTTTCCTAAATTCAATCACAATGCCAATTTATTACATATTTCTTCAACAGTCCATTGTAAATAGTTTAGCAAACTATCGCTTTCAAGTTTTCAGAAGTAAATTTCTAGAGTCAAGATTCATTTGCTTTTTCCTCCTCTGTTTAAGAAGTTGGGAGGAAACTAACAGTTGTGTTCATGGTGTGAGAGAAAAGCATTTTCACACACTATTTATTATACACAAACTAACTTACCTCAATATGAGGTACAGTGACAGTCACTTGATTTCCTTCTCCAATGTCAACAGTTGCTATTTTCTTTGAGTCAACTGATGCAGGCTTGAAATCATCTGCAACAGAAAAAAAAATAAATAAAAAATGTCACATATTAAAATATATATATATTGCCTACTCCTATAATATTACTGCACACTCACAAAACCAGAGAATAACTTGCTGCTTCAAGTTAAAATGTTCATACATGCCAAATACCATGCCTAATTTGTGAATGCAAGATCAAAACTTTTCCCAAATATTTTCAGTGTTGTTGTCTCCTTAATGACCGATATTTTTATAAAGATAGGTTTAGAGAAGGATTCAACTGCTATATTGAGATAGCCACTATGCACAAAATAATACAGTACCCAACATTTGTAATAAATATCAAATACGATTTAATTAATGCTGAGACAAACACTTCCATTAAAATTTGTAGTTTTGCCTGAAGATTACCAATTTACTTATCGCCATTTTTTTTTTGTTAGTAATAGTATGTGGGCTCTATGAGAACAATGAAACATCATTTATTAATTATTCTGAGGATTTCAGTCCTAAAATAAGTTCAAAGCTAACTAAAAAGCATCTTTGGCAATTAGAAATAACAGTGCAAAAGGCAGGACACTTGTAAAAAAAATTCTTTCTCATTAAAAATCTATGAAATTTGTAAGCATTACAGAAATCGTAAAAATGGGACAATGAAATTTCAAATATCCAGGGATAACAGTCAAATTGTGAAAATTCCCCAGTTTAATACTGTCACATAGTTCAATAACCTCAGTGTGATAACTGTGACCGACAGTTGTTGATCATTGTTTAGGAGCTCAGTCTAGTGGAGTGCATTGGCAGTTCAAGTCAGTTGTTGTGTTGTGGAGCCATATAGAACAAGGTGTTTATGATCCTGTATATACGATGCTATAATAAATATAATAAAATATTAAATCGTTATCTAAGTTGTCTTATCACTTGACGTCTGGTGCAGATAGACAGTGGACCATAAAATATGATAAGTACAGCCTGAAAGAACACTATGCAACTTTTGAGCAAACTAGCATCTTTGCCCACAGATGTTTGTGAAGGGTCAAGTGCTCTGTGAAAGCCAGTTAATTTCAAAAACTTTATTCAGCCCAAACAATGTCTTAACTTGCTCCTTAAGAGCCATGAATCATGCTGAATCCTTACTTACCACAGATGCAGGGTTACACACTGAGATGCCAGTTTATTAGATACACTTGCCCTTGTTACATAAATAGCTCACTCCACCAACACATACTTGCCAACTTTGGAAAATGTGCATCAGTAAAACTTTTGCGTGAACGCCATTTACCACAAAACAAAACATAATTATATTAATAAATATGCAGTAAAAATCTCAGCATATGCCACAATAACTAAACTAGTATTATCTGTGTTTAAAATAATAATACTTTATTTAAAATAATAACATACAAATTACAAACTATAAAGTAAAATCTTCATTTTGTTCAATGCTAGCCTCACAAACCTGTGGTGTTTCAATACCAAACTAAACATTTCCTGTAAAGAGGAAATATTCACTTTAAGAGTACCTCTACATTGCATTCAAAACTGTATATGTTACATTCCTTCTAATCTTCATCTTGTATATGAGGATTATATAATATTGTAATCACTTTCATGACTTCTATCACATGCTGCAGAAAATGGCCCTTCTTATAAACAACAGCGGAAGTTCAATCTAAAGCCATTTCTTGGACAATCACCATCATTTTGGTCTTCCCACAGAAATAAAGTTTGGCAGTTTCATTTTTTGGATACATCTGTTGAAAAAGTGGACCAGCCTGGCTGGCAGCACTGAATGTCACGTTGTGTTCTATAAAAAAAGACGTAAACAACAATTCAGCACGAGTTACAAATTTCCTTGACTATTATCCGATGTTTTAAAAAATGTAGTCAGTTTGGAGTTACAGTACTATCAGTACACTTCACATTACCTTTGTGTTTGGGACCATTTACATGGCAAAAAATATTGTTTCTGCCTCCGCGGGCAATGTTAAAATCGTTTTGGCAAACGGCACAAAATGCAAATTTTACACCTTTGTTAGATTTTCCTGACACACTGGAACTTTGCGGTGTATGCTTCCTTAAAAGTTTGAAAATAACTTTGAGACGGTATAAGCTTAGTACTTATCTTTATAGATTTGCATAAAAGCTAAACTAACACTCGCTCCTCCCAGTAATTCAACTCTACAACAAAGAAACAACACCATACACTAAAAACAACACACACAAGAAAGTATTCTTTTGCTGCTACAATAACATTGCTCAACACTGTGCATGCAGATTTTACCCTGCTCTTTCATTGGCTGTGATTTCCCTCCCAAAAGAAGACCAATCAACTGCAACGATGAACTAGCGTCTACACGGACTGAAATACCACAGCCGCTCAAATCAGCGTTATCACTCGCTTGATCAAGTCGAGTCGTGGAAATACAAAATGAGAAGGCTACCATCGCAGACTCTGCGCATGCATCTAGCATCACCAACAGAGTATGGCGAAAAAATTTTAAAGGTGTATTTTTACTCCTTTGAAAAAATTTAGGAAGTAATTTTCAAAAGTTGGGAGTTTTAGAAAAATTAACAGACGAAATAAAATCATTACGAAAATGCAAGGCAACTATGAAAAATCAATCCAGATTTTTTCATAGGGTGATTCCATGCCAAATCAAACCAGTCACTCAACCTGACCATTTCAGATTTCAATGAAACCTTCAGGGATCATTCTCCCTAGTGATATAAATGAGAATATATTTAAAAAATTTTTTTATCTCATTGGGTTTTCATGTAATTAAATTTTAAAATTTTGAAAAATCGTCGTTTTTTGGCTTGCATAACCTTTTTCAATCTTGAATTTCTCAAGTTCTATAAAGCCTAGAGAGTTGTTTGACCCTCTATTTTAAAGAGAATTTCATAAGTTTTAATTTGATATGCAACTTGACTATGCATGGTGAAAAAAAATTAATTAAAAAAATTCAAAATTTTTAACTTTGTGTTTAAATTTAAAAATATACATATGTTTTTTGTAATATTATAAGCTTTAAATCCTGAAACTTTTAGAGTGGGATCTCAATGGGATCAGGAATTATGGTACCAATGATATTGTTTTAAATACCAGTTAGGGCTACATTGCTAGCTTTAGGGCCGCGGGTGGCCTATTGGGCAACGTTCGTGACTGCCACGGAAAGGACCTCAGGTTCGATCCCAGACAGGTATGAACGCTCGGTCCACTAAATATCCGTCGTGCATCGGATGGCCACGTTAAGTTGTCGGACCCCGGGTACTAGCCCCTTGGTAATAGATAAGGGCGTCTTCCTCCCCCTTTCTACTTCGCTTTCGTGTCACTTTCCTATCGGGCACTCTAGCCCAAATCTCCTAGCTTCCTATTTCTAAGGGTTGTTTAAGACCTGGGGTCAGACACTCCCTTCCTAAAATCCTCTACATATAGAAAAAAAAATGCTACCTTTAACTTTCGTAAGGTAAAAAAAATAAAATACATTGGCCATAAGGTAACCAATTTACATTAGGGTCTATTACAGATAATGAGTTACTAAACCTACAGACAAATTAGGGATAGCATGTGAGTAAATACTCTGCTAATCACAGGTGTTCTGGCACAAGCCTGTACAGACTTGTCTGATTCATGTTCTTGCAGGAGTGTGACTCATGCCCACTCTAGCTCAACCTTTGCTTAGTTTCCTCTAAGATCTCAGTGAGTGATCAGTTAGTTGTTGGCAGTGTTACCTAAAGTGTTTCACATAAAAATATGATTTTTGTAAGTTAATAGTTTTTTTTCAGTGGAAGTGAAATAAGTGTTATGTGTTTGTTAAGTAATAAGTTTAACCATTTTTGACATCTTTGTTTGGAACAACTAGGCCTCTCTCCAGTTAAAAAGTACAGTCAGTTCTATTTAGTCATAAAGGCCTATTATTATATAAGATATTTTTTTTATTGTTTCAGACAATTTGATTTGTACTATTATTTATAATTTTAACTCTACTCTATTATTAGGACTCTGTGACAATATGGGGGAACCCAGTACATCAAAGCATTTTTTTATATTGTTGTAACCCCTTTAAGAAACTTGGTCGTAATTATTATAAGAAACAATTGAGATATGTAAATGAAAATATTTTGAGACATAATGCCAATTTACATGAAGGTGGCAAGATATGTGATGGGTGTTGTAAAGCTTTACTAAAGCTTCCAGAGATTTTAACTGCGCAAGAAGGCTTGCATTTAGACAGCTCAAAATCACAAGACTATTTGAATGTTTCTGAAGTACCAGTTCAAAATACATTGTCAACTCCAGAGAAAAAAGAGGCAATTGAAGCTTTGAACAAAAGTCTGACTGCTATTGAAGAAACCCCTATTAAAAGAAAACGCTTGATTGAAAAAAAATACCCAGAAGCAAAGATTAGAAAAGTGACGGAAGCTTTTCGAACGAAAGTACTTAATTTAAATCTAGGTACCACTGAATCTGATGCTGCAAAAAATTATGACAATGAAATTATTAATCAATTGAAAGAAAAGTTCAATGCTACTACAGACAAAAGTGCTAGAATGCGGGTTCTAACTACACTTCCCAAAAGCAGGACTCTAAAAAAAATTTTTAACTGAATTTGGAGTGTCTAATTTTACTGCTAGAAAAGCAAAAACAGTGTTAAATGAAAAAGGTATAATGTAATCCCCTGACACAAAGCCTGGAAGAACATTAGACCCTGCAATGGTAGCCCTAGTCAAAGAATTCTATCAAAATGAGGTTAGTCGTCAAATGCCTGGTAAAAAAAAAAAAAAATATGGCAAACCTGGACATGTTCAAAAGTATTTAATTTTAAGTACATTAAAAGAATCATATGTACTATTTAAGGAGCATTATCCTGATCAGAGAATTGGAATTTCTAATATTTGTGAGCTTTGTCCCAAGCATTGTGTTCTTCCTGGGTCCAGTGGGACACATTCTGTGTGTGTTTGCATGATACATCAGAATACCAAATTAATGATGGCTCAGTGTAAAATACCTGAATTGACAAATGGTAAACTCCCAATTAAAACATACAAAGATGTAACAAGCAATATAATTTGCAAAACGCCAACATCTAAATGTTACTTTGCAAATTGTGTTAATTGCCCAGGAAGTGACGATTTGAAGGCTCGGTTTGAAGAAGCTTTAGAGCTTCTTCAAACTGTTGAAAAATGTGAGTTTGAAACTCACATTTTCAACTAAGCATTGAAAATGTGAGTTTCAAACAATGGGTGCAGATTGATAACAAGTGTGTCCTGGAAACTATTATAAAACCGACAGAAGAGTTTTGGGATTATTTGTTTCAGAGTTTGCCAAAACTTTTAAGACACTCTTTCATTGCTACTCAACAGTCTTCCTATTTGGGACACTTGAAAGAAAATCTACCTCAAAATCAATGCATTGTACTTTGTGATTTTGCTGAAAATTATGCATTTGTACTTCAAGATTCTGCACAAGGCTTTCATTGGAACAATGCTCAAGCAACAATACATCCGTTTGTTATACGCTACGCTGATGAGGAAACCAAAAAGTTGCTGCACCTGAGCTTAGTTATTCTTTCCGATTGTATGGTGCATGATACAGTTGCTGTTCATTTGTTTCAATGCCCCATGATTGACTTTCTTAAACAGAATCTGCCCCATAAAACCAAAAAGCTGAATTACTTTTCAGATGGAACATCATCACAGTACAAAAACAAATCAAACTTTCTCAATATCTGCCATCATGAGAAAGATTTTGGCATCAAGGTGGAATGGAACTTCTTTGCATCGTCACATGGAAAAAATGCATGTGATTGTGTCGGAGGAACTGTTAAACGATTAGCGGCATTGGCCAGTCTACGAACGGTCTACAATGATCAAATTATGACCCCTCGCCAACTTTATGATTGGGCTAAAGACAATATTGTCAACATCAGTTTTTTGTATTCCACTACAGACAAATACAAGGCAGAGGAAAATACCTTGAAGAGTAGGTTTGAAGCAGCAACAACAATAAAGGGTACTCAACAATTTCATAGTTACAGTCCTGTGAATGAGATTAGAATTTTAGTGAAAAGCTACTCATTTTCAGAGGAATCAAGTGTAGAAGTAGTTTCAGCTGATGACACTGATAATGATCTGGACATTAGTGACATTGTTGGCTTTGTTACATGCCAATACTCAGACAAGTGGTGGTTAAGTTGTGTGTTAGGAATAGAAGGAAATGAAGTAAAAATAAGTTTTTTGGAACCACATGGCCCTTCTCTATCTTTCAAATACCCACAATTTACTGACATACTAGTTGTGCATAAAAGTGAGGTTTTAACAAAAGTTGATCTTACAGCAGCTACAGGAAGAGTTTATCGACTTACAGACTCAGAAACCAAAAAGGCAAACAAGAAATTATTTGTTAAATTAAAGAAGGACTAAGAGGTCGCTATTTTGGCGTAACTACAACTCTGAGTGCTAACTAAAAAAAAAACTTTTATTAATTTTACCAGGTAAAACTTTTAGCATGTTGGGACTATCCTTCTCTTGTTTTATGTTTGGCTATGTATTAGTATGATGTATTATGTAGATTTTAAAACTCAGTGTCTGTTTATCATGTAAACACACTAAAACGAGAATTATAATTCATTATTACTTGTACAGTAACTTTTAAGTTTTTTGCAATAGCTCCCGATTCCATTGAGATCCCACTCTAAAAGTTTCAGGATTTAAAGCTTATAATATTACAAAAAACATATCTTTTTTCAAAAATTTTAAAAAACACTATATCAGAATTTTTTTATTTAGAATTTTTTCACCAGACATAGTCAAATTGCATATCAAATTAAAGCTTATGAAATTCTCTTTAAAATGAGGGATCAAACAACGCTCTAGCTCTAGACCTTATAGAACTTGAGAAATTCAAGATTGAAAAAGTTTATGCAAGCCAAAAATAGACGATTTTTCAAAATTTTAAAAATTACATGAAAACCCAATGAGATAAAAACTTTTTTTTAATATATTCTCATTTATATCATTAGGGAGAATGATCCCTGAAGGTTTCATTGAAATCTGAGATGGTCAGGTTGAATATTGAAATTTTTTGGTTGATTTGGTTGAATGACCCCATATATAAAATATTTCACTACTGCTCAATGTATTTAGAATTTGGACCCATTTCGTTTCTTGTTTTAGAAATAAATATAATATTCGTATTTTAAAACAATAACATTAAATTTATCATGTTTTGTAATGACCACATGGAACAGAAATGCCCCCCGCACGGGGATAACTGGTTTTCCAGTTATTTGGGGAGCAGCGCCCCACGGCCCGAGCTGACCTTGTGACTGGTCAACATCTGATGTCATGCCACCGCTTGTTTCTTTTTTCGGTGCTGTTGGAGTTTGCAGGGACGGCTGTTCATCCAGTTGTTGGGGAGTCGCGGCCCCACGATCCCGAGCTGGTCTTGTGTCTCGCTTTTTCGTTTTTATTTATTTTTTCACTGGCCAGTTGCCCGTGTTGTATACTCTACCTAATCGATACCACGCTATGTACTAACACCCCGGTCTTGTGGTTTTGTTACCCTCCACTACTAACTGTTTATATTAACCGCTCAGTTCGTAGGTTGCTGAGATTCCGTTTCGGTTCCACTCCAGGGTTTTGTCTTCCTTGGATTACTTTTTCCCTTTTAGCTGGTTTGGGTACTAGACCTACCTGCATGTTTGCCGCGTGCGGAGACCCGTGAGGCGGAAATGGGATGTCTGGCGGCTGATGTCGCAGGAGACCGGACAAGTGCATCCTGTGTACCAACACTCCTCTTCGACCCCGGCTTCGCTGTAAACGGGAGGCTAGAGATTAACCCACCTCTAGTCAGAAGTCTTGTACCAAGTTGTGTACAGGGTTTTAGCGGCTTTTGTCGTATAGCACGGCAGGGTAAGCCCGGGGGCTGTGGGATCATGCCAAAGGCGTTGGCATGACGGTACCCGGAGGCCGAAGTGTCCGCCGAGTGCGTGTGATCACAGCCAACGGACTATATCTGCAACGTATAAGCTCCAGAACTGTGTCCAGCGTCATTTTCTTGGCTTGCAGACCTCCAGTTCTCCCTTGTAGGGCTCGGTGGTGGGTGGAGTAGTCTGCAGACGAATCCTCCTCCTTTTTTCCATGGGTAAAAACAAAAACAAAAACTCCAAATTCAAGTCACCTGAGAAAATGATAGTTGACAACGACTCTCCTTCGTCTACTCAACCTACCAAGTCCCATAATCGTAAACGATCTTTAGATCATGACCTAGACCAAGAACGTGGAACCTCTTCTTCGGCAGCTGTACCAGTCGCTCCGAAGCGTCGTCTCCCTCGATTGCTGTGAATATGCATGCTACACACTTAGTTGTGGAATCCATCGATCCGAATGAGAGACTGTCCACCAGATCTCCCTTTTTCATTTCTAAAGCTTTAGACGCTGCGGTTGGCTCCTTGAAGTCTGTGAGGAAGCTTCGCTCTGGGGACCTGCTTGTCCAAACTTGCAGTGTTTCTCAGAGTAACACTCTTCTGCACCTCACTAGTCTTCAAGGCATTCCTGTCAAAGTGACACCTCACCCGTTTCTTAACACCTCTCGGGGTGTTATTTCGGAGTTTGATCTCTTGCCGTGCAGTGAGGACGAATTGGTGAATGAACTTGCAGATCAGGGTGTTATTGCTGCACGTCGTATGATGTTCCGGCGCGATGGTTATTTGATTAAGTCTAAAAATGTAATCTTGACTTTTAACTCCCCGAAAGTTCCGACCGAAATCAAGGCTGGCTACTTGGTCTGTGGAGTTCGCCCGTACATTCCCAGTCCTCTGCGCTGTTTCAGGTGCCAGAGGTACGGGCATTCACAACGTTCATGTAACAGCTCCGCTCGTTGCGCAAATTGTGGCTCCAGTGAACATGACGGGGAAGGTTGCACTTCTGCGGCCTGCTGTGTTAACTGTGGTGAGGCCCATGCAGCTTACTCCCGCAACTGTATGAAATGGAAGGACGAGATGGCGATTCAGCGCCTCAAGACCCTGGAAGGCCTCTCGTACCCTGCTGCCAAGGCCAAGTTGGGTATTCCCAACAACCGACAGCGTACTTTTGCCGCAGTAGTTCAGTCTCTGCCACAACCCGTGCAGCCCTTTGTCCCGCGCCCTGTAGCTCTCGCCGCACTTGCCAAGAGATCTACAGCTGAATAAGCGACACAGGTGGATTTCACCGAGCTACAGCTTATTCGACCAGCTGACTCTGCGCCTTCTCTTTTGAAGACGACCGACTCTTCCAGTTCCCAGCAGAAAGCCTGCACGTGTGGAAGACCCGGCCCTAAATCCGCAAAGGTGTGCAGTGTCCATCCAACTGTCGCGGTCCAACTGACCAACATTGCAACTGTCTCAGACTCAGCGAGGTCCCCACCCTCAACCAACATTATAGAGGAACATAGGGGGAGGAGAGTGACAGTTCGTCCCCCTCCTGTGACTCATCTTATGTGTAGTTGTGTTCGTTTTCGTGATGTGTTTTATTATTCTCATTCCTCAGTTTTACTTAATCAGCTAGTTTCTAACCATTGTACCATGTTTTTAATACTGTTTGTTTCATTGTCTTTTTTTGGCCCTTCCATCATTCTCATGGTTCGGTTTTACTTAGTCAGCCAGATTTGGGGATTTATGCCACGTTTTTTAATACTGTTTGTTTGTCTTGTGTCTGGCGCTCTTTGGCCAAACATGGCCCTTGCACCATAAAATTCAACCAACCAACCAACCAACCGAACAGCAATGTGTTCAACAAGTGAAAATATTGCACATTTGAGGTTCTTATAGGCATCTAAAAATATCTAAAAACTTTTCAGCAAGTTCCACGGCCACATTTGTTTTTCTGCAGCTGCACAGCATCCAGTGCTTAAATTTTCATTTTGCTGGTATCTTTGTTTCCCTTCCCATTTCTTTATTGTCATTTTTTTAATGCCCTTGGATGACAATTTCATCCATCATGAATGCATGATAGCTTTCACTGTTTTAGATGAAAGATGAACAGTGTAACTTTGAAAATATAAATACTTTTGAACGCCATGCATCAATTTTTACAAAATGTTCAGCAAACTTTTGGGGTGGGGGTGGGGGATATTTAAGAATACAGGATACATGTTCTGATTATCGTTGAGATTGATCATCATATCGGGATTACAGTTACGGGGGAAATCTTTGTTACGTCCGATTTCCGTTTTCCGACATTTTCCCTCCATTTTCAAGTTGAAATACAAATATTTATGAAATAAAATGATATTTAACAACAATACTAGGCAGAGGAAACATCACGTGAAAAACAAAATTACGATTACGGGAGAAATCTTCATTGCGTCTAACTTCCGGTTTCGAAAGTTTTGACAGACGAAACTTCCGCTTTTGAAAGTTTAGAAAGTTTCAGGCGGAAAACGTCCTCCACCACTACTAATTGCCCCCAAATTTCTGTTCAGTTATGCATCGATCTGGAGGATAACCCAACGGCCAAATTATTATGGAAAAGGAGAAATTTCCCGAAGCCGTCGCACTCTTGTGCCTAAAGATAATAGCGAAATTTTTTCGCCGTCGAATTTCCGTTTTCGGAAATTTTTCCTCCATTGTCTAACTGAAATACAAATATCTATGGAATAAAATGATATATAACAACAATACTGGACACAAGCAACATCACAGGAAAAAGAAATTAAGATTACGAAATACCGTCCCGACGCGTACTTTTACGCGTCGAGGAAAATTCTAGAGGAATTTTTACGCGAACTCTAGTAGGCACGTCACTTGAGGACTCCCGTGGAGAGACTAGAGACTACCACATGACGTACTTCACGAAACCGACGAGTCAAAGATGACGTCACCGCGTGACACAGGGCTCGTAAGGTCCGGTAGAAAATCTAAGTGGATGGTTGCAGGCGATTGAAATATTTCGATTGAGCAATCGAAATATTAAAAATCCGTAAAGTAAGACCTCTATCCGTAAAATTAAGCAGAAATTCGTAAAAGTTAGCAAGTATGCCATCATGTAAGATGGCATATGAACATGGTGGGCAGAATAAATCAGACATACCAGCCAGGGGCGTAGCAATTCAGAACTTTTGGGAGTGGCTCAAAGAAAATAAATATATATATATATATATATATATATATATATATATCATCATCATCATTGTCAACCATTATCAATCCACTGCTAGATGAAGGTCTTCCCAAGTTTCCTCCACAACAGTCTGTCTTGTGCCAGTCTCCTCCATGTCACGCCAGCATACTTTCGAATTTCATCCACCCATCTCCCATGTGTTCTTCTTCTGGGTCTTTTCCTGTCCCTTGGAATCCAATCTAAAATTTCGGCGGCTGCCCATCGATGGTCTCTCCTTCTGGCAGTATGTCCAGCCCATTGCTATATATATATATATATTTATTTATATATCATCAACATCATCATTTTCAACCATTATCAATCCACTGCTGGACGAAGGTCTCTCCAAGCCTCTACCACAACGGTCTGTCTTGTGCCAGTCTCCTCCATGTTACTCCCGCATACTTTCGAATTTCATCCACCCATCTGACATGAGGTCTTCTTCTGGGTCTTTTCCTGTCCCTTGGAGTCCAATCTAAAATTTCGGTCGTCCATCGATGGTCTGTCCTTCTGGCAGTATGTCCAGCCCATTGCCATTTCAGGGATTTAACTCTGATCATGATGTCTTCCACTCGTCATTTTTCGGATCCACGAGTTCCTCTTCTTATCTCTCATGGTTACACCTAGCATGCACCTCTCCATGCTTCTTTGAGTTGTCTGCAGCCTTTGTATGTCTCTTTTAGTTAAGGTCCACGTCTCTGCAACATACGTAAGCACTGGAAGGATGCATTGATCAAACACTTTTCTTTTACGACATAATAGCAGATTGCTCTTGAAAATTATGCTGTTTCTTCCAAAAGCTCTCCAGGCAAGTTTTATACGCCGACTGATTTCTTCATCAATGTGACCCTCACTTGATATCTGCTGTCCAAGATAAACGTACGTATATGTTATCTCCAGCTTTTCCCCATCAATCGATAAATCTTCATTTCTTGTAAAAGCATTGTACATCACTTTTGTCTTCTGAAAGTTCATTTTTAATCCCACTTCTTTACTTTTGTCAGCAAGTTCTTGGTTCATAGTCTGCAGCTCTGATGGGGTAGTTGCAAAAATGACTACGTCATCAGCAAAATGAAGGTGAGTTAGATAATCTCCATTAATCTTTATCCCTTTGTTTTCCCAGTTCAGTGATTGAAAGACATATTCCAATGTGGCATTAAAGAGCTTGGGAGATATTGTGTCACCTTGTCTCACTCCCTTTCTAATTTTTATGTGTGTTGTATTTTCAAACAGCTGAATCTTTCCACTTGCATTTTCATAGATGATGTTTATAACATTAATGTATGCATCTTCAATACCGCAGGATTTCAAAGCCATTGTAACTGCTGACGGTTTCACCAAATCAAAGGCCTTTTCATAATCGATAAAAGTCATGCACAATGGAAGTTCACATTCCCTCGCTCCTTCAATTAGTTCTCTCGGTACGTGGATATGATCTATAGTGCCGTAGCCACTCCTGAATCCAGCTTGTTCTCTCGGTTGAGCCATGTCCAGTGTTACCTTCAAGCGGTGTGAAAGAACTTTAGTGAAGATTTTATAAACCACTGATAGGAGACTGATAGGTGTGTAGTTACTGAGATCCTCAATGTCACCTTTTTTATGTAGCAGGATCATTGTAGCGTTGCTCCGATCCTCAGGAATCTCCCCTTCATTAAGGCATCGAGTGAATATCGACTATTTGAGAACACAGCACCCATAAAAATTGGAAAGGGAGTGAGACAAGCGACACTATATCTGCCAAACTCTTTAATGCTACTTTGGAAAATGTCTTTCAATCACTGAGCTGGGAAAACAAAGGGATAAAGATTAAGGGAGATTACTTAACTCACCTTCGTTTTGCTGATGACGTAGTCATTTTTGCTACTACCCCATTAGAGCTGCAGAGTATGATCCAGGAACTTGCTGACAAGAGCAAAGAAGTGGGATTAAAAATGAACTTTCAAAAGACAAAAGTGATGTACAATGCCTTTACAAGAACTGAAGATGTATCGATCGATGGGGAAAAGCTGGAAATAACCGGTACCTACATTTATCTTGGACAGCAGATATCAAGTGAAGGTCACATTGATGAAGAAATTAGTCAGCGTATAAAACTTGCCTGGAGAGCTTTTGGAAGAAACAGTAATTTTCAAGAACAATGTGACATTATTTCTTAAAAGAAAAGTGTTTGATCAATGCATCCTTTCGGTGCTTACTTATGGTGCAGAGACATGGACCTTAACTAAAAGAGACATACAAGGACTGCAGACAACTCAAAGAGGCATGGAGAAATGCATGCTTGGTGTAACCAGGAGAGATAAGAAGAGGAGCTCGTGGATCATAAAAATGACAAGAGTGGAAGACATCATGATCAGAGTAAAATCTCCCTGAAATGGCAATGGGCTGGATATATTGCCAGAAGGACAAACAAGTGATTGACAACCGAAATTTTAGACTGGATTCCAAGGGACAGGAAAAGACCCAGAAGAAGACCACACGGGAGATGGGTGGAAGAAATTCGAAAGTATGCGGGAGTTACATGGAGCAGACTGGCACAAAACAGACCGTTGTGGAAGAAACTTGGGGAGACCTTTGTCCAGCAGTGGATTGATAATGATGATGAATGATGATATATTTATTTATTTATTTATTTATTCTTATTGCGCTTGAAGATGTCACTACAAGTGTTATATCTGCGATATTATGAGAATTCAGCACAGAAGAAGAAAAGTGTAATTATTTATCTAAATCTTTAAACTACTGAAAGCGCATGGTTTGGAACCAATGTTTTAAAAGTTATGTTGCAAAAGTAAGCAGTCTAAAGATTAAATGAAATAGAGTCAGTATACAAACACAAGTACAACACATATACATGTAACATACCCAATGGATTGCATCGGTTTGGTGGTCGGTGCCTCGGTGGTGTAGTTCGGGAACATTTCTTATTCATAAAATGCAGTACTTGCGGCTTGAGGCCATTAAATTTAAAAAAATTTCAGAATCAATATTCATATTCCTGTGGATAGTTAATAGGGCAAGCCCAGTTAGGCGTGAATTGGACATAGTGTTTCGCAGGTATGTTTTAAGCCGCCTCAAGTTGAAAAACTTCTTTCTGGAGTAGACATTGTAATTGGCAAAGTACTCATAATTTTTAAGAGTTTTTTCATATTTGGAAAAAATGTATCATCACAGGCTTGCAAAGCTTCAATGGCTGTTTTGGGCCGATCCTCTGCATTCTGTGACAACCATTTATTTACTTATCCCCGTTTCTACTTCCCCACGAAAAAGATTGGGTAACACATTTATATCCTCAGAATAAAACTGGGCTGATTCTGTTATTTTTTCAATTGAACATTTTTCAATTTTGCAAGGCAGTACTTGGTTCAAGCTATCGAGTACATTCCTGTGATTCAAGAAACGATCATTCATATTTTGCAAAAGGTAATCCAAGAATGGGATGAATATTGCCTTACGATAGAAATCATCCACGTTTTCACTTTGATAGTTACTTCGGTGTATCTGTTTTTTAACAATGAGGATGTAGCATGTGACGTCATCGAGAAGTTTCAGTTAAGTGGCAACAGTCCTCGCAAGTTCCTGAAGGACAAACACAGCTGGCTGTCCTGCAGTTATTGTGTAAAATGCGATCATTAGCGATCAATGTTAACAAAAATATTGAACAGTTAGACTCTTCAAAGGTAAAAAATCTTTTAAAGGTTAGTTTTATCTATAAGTCAGTGATTTCTTGTAAGGCTGGGAACCTATCTTTTACTTGTTCAAATGCTGTTGGTGTGCAGTGCTTGTACTTATTGGGCCAGTCGTTTCACTTGTTGATTCGAAGTTTTCAAGTTGAATTTAAAAGGTGTTGGCTTTTGTTTTGTGTAGGTTTTATTGCTACTGACTATTTTCTGATAGAACACCCTTCAGAGTTTGTCTCTTAGTCAAAAAATTCCTAAATCAATGCTTCAGTATCCAATCTGCACTTCTGGCTTGGGTTTTTCACCTTCGGGGATTTCTATTCAGAAGGTTCCTGGCTGATCATGGAGGTGTTGAAACTTTTTATAGAGCTGAAAGTTAATTTGTTAGCTAATCTGACTGTTAGTCCGAATCAAATCTCTTCGGCTGTTCTGGATTTTTTAGGAGAGCTTGACCCACTTTTTTGCGAATTTTCGGCTTTTCACTTAGTATTTTCACTTTTAAGATTATTTGGCTCTCAGTGGTGGGAGATTTTTGTTTTTTACTTTAATATTTCATTCTATATATTTCCTCCCCAAACCACTGTTGATTTTATTTTTAGTAACCTGGATTTTTAACTGGAGCTGAAGTACACTTTTGTGGAAAAATGCAAATAATGGATAAAATTATTTCCAAATGAATTTTTTTTTTTTTTTTTTTTTTTTTTTTTGGTGTCTAGGTCTGTTTACAGACTGGGATTATGCTGCTAAATTTATTTACGGATAAATAATGTAGAGCGCAAATCAAAATTATTGTCGTTTTTTTCACCACAATTTTGCGTGGAAAAACAGATTTTGCTCTAAATTTTTCTAAGTCTTGGAAAACGTTTCCCAGAACTAAGAGAAACATTTTTTACTGAAGAGTTCCTAATTACTCACTAATTAGTGATCACACTAAATTACCATGTAAAAGAATATCCACGATAATAAAATGTTATTTGCTTCAAGACTTTTATATGCCTCGAGCTGTTGTATGGTAAAGGCGGTTCGACCAAAACAAAGTAATAGAAAATATTTACTATTTATACTTTCGGAAAACTTTTCGCGTCACCTTCAAAGATACTTGCATTCAGCTCATACAGATATTTTCCTTCAATCTCTTAAATTTTTTCCAAATACCACATTTTGTACTCGGAAGTTACACTTTCAAAGTAGGACACCATAATTTCAACAGGGACTGGTTGTCCTTCACTTACGTTACTAAGGCTCGTTGCCATGCTAAATAAAGTCACGTGTCTGCTACAACCTCATTCTGGGTTTTTCCAACACAATACCTATTCTACTTCCTATGGCAGAAACCCTGTCGAAAATATTATGAAATTCAGCATCTGAATTACATCGCATCTCTCTGAATTTTTCCATTGCTTCGTCAATCATACCAAAAGAGGATACTAAGTCGTTGTCTGGTCTCTGCAAAGCTTTTGACAGATTTAGAGTAAGAGAAAAACACTTTTCAGCAACAAAAATCAATATCAAAAATTCAGTTTGGAATATTGAATGGTGATACATCATTGCCAACTTCGATGTGTCAGAGTCATAGTGGCCATCCTGATGAATATACTGTAGAGCTGCTACAACTGGCTCCAATAATTCGCAAAACATGAAAAGTGCCTTGTGTCTTTCTATCCAACGGGTATCGCATAACCGTTTAAGTCGATGCATTGTTTTTCCTTCGGAACATTCCTGAACCTTATTTTTAAGTAGGTTATTCCTTTTTGGGGACAAATGGAAGAATTTCACAATGTCTGTTAAAGTAGCCAAAGAATTTCTAATTGATGGCACTGAACAAGCTTTCGACAAAACAAGATTTAACGCATGACTACAACAGTGGAATAGAGAGCAGTGGGGTGAATCTCTAAAATTTTTGCCTGTACACCATTTATTTTCCCAGACATAGCAGCTGCGCCATCATATCCTTGACCCCTCAAATACTGAGTATCGATACAGAGTCGCTTTAAACTTGAATTTACTACCTCTGCAATTCCGGCGCCAGATAAATTTTCAACCTCGATAAATTCTGAACAATCTTCTTTCAAAATACCAAGTGGTTCCTCTACATAGCGCACACATAAGGTAAGGTGTTCTTTCCCAGCTATATCAGCAGTTTCATCAGCAAGTACTGAGAAACATCTTGCTTTATTAATATTTTTTACAAGTTGGTCTTGAATAAATTGACCACATGTCTTAATAATCTCGTTTTGTATCTCTGGACTGGTATATTTGCTAGAAATTGTTGTAGATGATGTTTTATAAAACAAATTGGTGTCACCAGATTCAGCCCGAAAACGTAGCTGAGCCCTAAAATTGCCTTCATTTTCAGTCTTTTCTTCGCATGATGAAATACTTCCTGAATCGCGGTGTCCACACAATGCGAGAGACTGCCTACCACAAAAGACAACTGTTTTAATTATGGACTGTAATTTTTCCTATTTTTTTCAATTTCTTTATTTCTACTCTGGTGCAATTGAACACCAACATTCAACTTTTGTCCTTTCATCACTTTCCCGAATTCTTCCGAGGTTAAGCAGCTGTGTCTGTGATAACTGCACAACTGATGCGCAGTAAATGCTTCTATGGCATGTTTTCATTGCTTAAATGGAGATAAAACTAATTTGCCCACTTTTTGGTTCCCCTGACGACCTGCTTGTTTTTTTGAAAACAGCACACAATTTTTGCAAAATGCACCATCAAATTTTGCTGAATAACATACCCATAGGAATCTTTCGAACTACTGGTACTGGAATTTTCTTTTCTTTTCATTACCGTTAACAGGAAAAGAATATGATGAATCTGGCTTCCAGCAATTGTCGAAAAGCTTTAACTTTTTTCATCGCTTAGATGAACACCAACGTACTGTCCTAATCGAGATCACTTACTTTCTTTCGATGTAGATTACTGGAAACTCCACCTCCAGTTTCCATTATTTCTTTATCTGGATCAGCTGAAGATAATGATGCAGCTGCTGCGCTGTTTCTGTCATCAGGATGAACATTATCCGACAGCAATTCTTGTTCTAGTAGGAATATTTTAGATTTACTATGTACGTTTTTGCAACTTTCATTTAATTTAGGGATTTTAGTAAAGAAAGCTAATAAAATCCTTTATTGTTCTTTTGGAAGACATTCTATGATTCTGAACAAACAAATAAAAAACTGGGCAATGCACAGCAGACCCAGACTGCACTAAGAATGAATGTTAACTTGGAGCTTAGCTTGCATTATAGTTTCCCCGTCCGCCGATGAGCATTGCAAGGGAAGCTGGGAGGGAAACGGAAGCTGGCGGGGACCGGTTTCCTCACTGCTGTGGTTAAGTGATAGTTCAGGTATAGAGTTATGCTGCATGGCAGGCATGCTTCGCCCTCGTCAGGTCACCCAACTCAAGTCTTAGAATCTCCACACCCCTGCTCTAAAATTTGAGTGCTCTCCGACTCCCCAGCAGATTTTTTTTTTTTTTGATTGGAGGTTTAACGACCACCATGAACAACTCAATTGGCTATAAGCAGTCGCCCGTCCCTAATTTAGGGTCACTGGTTCCAGGGAAGGGAGAGAGCCAGTGCCGTAAGACAAACACAACATTCATGCCTTACCAGGATTCGAACCCGGACCCCTTTCGGACGAATGATCAGAAGCCATCGCCTTAGACCACTGCGCCACCGGGGCGGCTCCCCAGCAGATCCCTGGATGCACTAGGGGCCAGGCCATTGATGGGGAATAGAAAGGTTGCTTATTTTGTGCCGTCCCCTATCAGCAAGCTAATGTATACTTGTGAGTTCACACTCCAATTCAAGCTCATGGCCGTCCAAGGAAAATTGAACACTGCAGTTGCGTTTGACCTTAATGTGACATTGTGATTTCAGACACTTGAAACAGCTGAAGCTCCACACCCCCACCACACACACACACATTAACACACAAGGACACACCATCCCTCTCTATGTTCTAGAATTAACATTCATTTTCAAAACGAAAAAAGTGTTAAATTTTGGTTTTCCTCTACTCTGGAGAAAAAATGTAAAAACAGCCAAACTAAACATTGAAAAACAAAACTTATATATAATATTAGGGAGGGCTTGGGCCCGTTGAGCCCCCTCCCCCTCCTACGCCCTGATACCAGCTCATCAAGTATCAGTTAGCGCTCAACTGAGGGTTCAAATGAGCAAAATGAGTGAATGAGCAACTTTAAATATTGCACGATGGTTGGCGCCAGCAGTGCCAGTTCAAGAATAGAGAATGGACAGCTTGTGGTGTCGGATGGAACTCTGACATCACAAGCCAACTTAAGCAGCTCGCTTTTTAAAATTTAACTTCTAAGAAGATACTGGTTTCCCATTGCTTATCAACAGACAAAAAGAGCAGGCATTTTTCCTTTTGTTTACAAAGATATCAGACGTTAAAAATCAGAACTACAACTTTCCATCACAGGTTTTTGTTCTCCGTAGGGTAGTTTCCTCTGCAATGAGCACGCAGTTAGTGTTTCGGAACATTAATTTCACTTTCAACAAAATAAAAAATTCTTGCTCTGCCCCTTATTAATACAGCAAAATGTTACTAAGGAATTGGAAACTATGTTTTAAGTGAAATTAAATAACAAAAATCGGTACTGCATTGTTCACTCTGCTGTTAATTTTTTTTACAGGTCACAGAAATGGCTGATTCTATTACCGACAGATTAAGTACCTATTTTGACATTTAATTTTGCTTTCAAAAGAGAGGAAGGGGACCAAAATGCTTGGTGTACTGATTGGTTTTGAAGAAGAAACTATTAGAAATAGGAAAACTTGCACTTCATTAGAAAAAAATCTTTAAAAATACTAAGTTGCTGTTTTTCATTCTTGCAGAAGGCATTAAAAGAATGAGGAACATGGTCAGAAAAGTATAAAAAATAAGAATATAATCAGAAAGGGATTCAGGAGGGGGGGGGGGGGCAGCTTGGTGAAAAAATCAGAAAAATTCGGAATTCCGAAAACTCACAGAACATTTTCATCCCTGCTAAAACAATAATTTGTTGCCAGTGGACAGCATGAAGACTCCCAAAGGTTAAGGAAAAACATCAAAGAAATATCACAATATTAAAAATACCCAATGAACAATCCCAAAAATGTTTAATCAAGGTTAGAAAACTTTGCACTAAAGTTGAATAACATTATTTCACTGTACATATAATTGGGAAATGAATCTCCCTGAAGAAACAATTCTTCACAAATACATGAAAGGCAATGCAAATGTAATTGTTGGCACAAATGTGTTGTATTTTCACTGCTTCCACGTAGCGACTTCTTCAGAAAACTTGGAAATTACGCTGCCCTGGCGCGAGAATTGAATCCACATCACCCGATTTCCATCCGAGTATGTTTCTAACAGTTTCTTCTTCAAAACCAATAGCATACTCGAACGGAAATCGGGAGATGCGGGTTCGGTTTCCGCTCCAGGGCAATGTAATTTTCAAGTACTCTGAAGGAGTTACTACACGGAAACAGTGAAAATACGGCACATTTGTGCCAACAATTACATTATTTCACTGAGATTCTCGATTTCCGTAGTATATTTGATGTTTCGTACACAGTAACCAAGAAGGTTAGAATAAGATATCTCGAGATGCCTTGGTCTCTTAATCGTGAAGCTGCAAAGTGTGGGAATTTTGTTTGTTTACAGGATACCCATGAAGTTTTAGCTGTGTATATTTTTAATTGTGTGGTTTGGGGCTGCAGCAGAAATCGTGTTAATATCAAACCGGAATGAATTATACTTCATACACGAGTGAAGTTTAAAATTTTAATGTTATGCTTTGTTTTAAATTTGCCCTGTTCGCGTAATTCAATTTAAAATAAAAATGGGAAGCAGCCTCAAAATAATTAAGAATTTTATAAATCCAGCATTTTCTCACACATTGGCAGCAAGTTACGATGCAAAATTAGAAACATCTGCGACGAAAGAATGTGATTTGGCCAACACAAAATGCATTGCAATATACTTAAAAAACCACCAGCTTTCCTACACTTTGGCGTAGTTTATAGGCTTCACGCAAAGTGGTACCGCTGCATTAACAAAGGCATCTCCAGATATCTTATTCTAAGCTCCTTAATCATAACGGACCAACAATTCCCATAGTGACTACGGAGAGTCTGTAGCACATGGAGTGTCTGTATGGTAGACAACACGGACAAATGAAAAAAATTGCAAATTATTAAAAATTTAAATTCCACAAAAACTGGGCGCTTTCTTGAAGAAAAAAAAAATACTGGACAATGGGTTCAAAAACCGGACATAATCCGATTAAATCAGAACACCTGGCAGTTTTGCATATGTTGTTGTGGTCGCTACTATCTTCTCAACAGCTGTGAAGGTTTTTCAATGGTTTTATCAGAATATTTATTAGAATACACTTTTATTTTTTGTTTTGTGGCTAGGAATCATCGCAAGTGTGTAAAACAAGATGACCAAGTTGATATCCCACTTTCTTCCATACTGAGCTACAATAGATGCATGACTATGATTCAGTATAGGCAATAACACACAGTATCACAAAATGATTCAGCCATGAGATATGAAATTCATTTTTGAAAGCTATAAAGCCTATTTTGACACCAGGAAGAACCAAACCAAAAATAAAAGAAATGAAATGAAAATTTTTGTTCCTGTATTTAATTTGCATTAATATACGGCTCTAGCAGAATAAACACAGCTTCAAAACACTGTGCCTGAACATTTTCAACCACCATCAACTCTGCAGGAAGTGTTAGAGAAACTAAAAATAAGTAGGTTTAAGTACAAGAAGGTCATGACTAGGGGCGATTGGTCCACATGTTCTAGGGTGTCTAGAAAAGCGAGAAATAGAGATATCGCGACGTAACTTGGTAGGTAGCTTATTGCGGACACGGGAAAAATTATTTCAAAACATTGTCATTAAGGGAACAGTGGTGCTGCAGAAGCAAGAGAAAAGAACAGACACGTGAGCGAATGTACTATTTATAGACAGCACAAGCATTTTAGGGGAAATTTGCTCTATATGCTGGCCATCACAAGAGATGCCATGCTGCGAACAAAGAATGGCAGGTGACACAGCTGCTCGCCACATGTCGTAGTTGACGTTGACCACTTCACGTCTGATACTCTTTTCCAGATCAGACGGAGAGTGTATGCCGTCTCGATAAACTCGACGAACTATAACCAGTCGTCCATCCCTAATTTAGGGCCACTGGTATCAGGTAAGGGAGAAAGCCAGTGCCGTAAGACAAACACAGCATCCATGCCACACCGGGATTCGAACCCGGACCGTTCTCGGACGAATGGTCATAACAGGACTTAGACCACTGAGCCACTGGGACGGCCTGCTGAAACCCTCCAGAAATTATGTGTTCATTGTTGAATGTTCGAACAAGCAATTCCTTAACCTGCCGACCAACATGTGGAGGTGCACCACCTTGAATGAACACAGTAGGATCCAAACATTGCCGTTCTTGCAAAGTCAGAATAACATGTTGTCATAGAAGAGCGCAGTATCGTTGTACCTTACTGGGCCCTCGAGGTGTGGTGGTTTCGAAGAAAAACGGTCCAATGATGGAATCTTCTGTTAAGCCACACTATGCCATTTTACTTGGACTCTGTTGAGGTCTTTCGTGAATAACAGCGGGTCATTCAGTTTCCTACATTTGACTGTTCACAGTCCCAGTAATAGTGACAAGTGCCTCATCCGACCACAGCCAAGGTCACCATAAATTAAATAGCTATGCAAAGATGAGATCTCTCGAAATGTTGTCTCCTATCGGCGTGAGGGACAGTTACTCATTTTGTTGTATGACCTAGTGCTTAGTTGCCGGAATTAGATGCCTTTAACCAATTATGGTAGTTAATAACAGTTAATCATACAATGAAATGAGTAACTCTCCCTCACGCCAGTAAGTAGGGAATAACATTTCTGGAGATCACAGTGCTGCATCCATGGGTAGCTATTTAATCTATGAAAGCCACAAGCCGTCAAACTCCATCCGGGTCAGGCATCGGAGAACCAAGTCCAAGTGTTGTTCCTTTTCTCCTAGTAGTTTTCACATAACACATAACAAACTTGTACACATATCATCCCCCGATAGACCGCAGCACTTTGTGGACGGTTCACCATGGAAGGTGAAACTGTCGGGCCACTGCTATGGCACTAACGTATGACAGTGCTTTCCATCTTACCTTGGCGGCACCAACAACTGCAACTTCATCCACAACATTTTTTTAAACTGGTGCACGTTCTCTTCCCGATGCTATACCCAATTCTCCAGCGTCTTCGAAATTCTGTATCATTCTCCTCAACGCCATGGGAGTAAAGGGCTTCTCTCCGTAATCCTTTGATTCATCGATACTGGCGTAGTGCACTATTGGCATTACTCTGATTTTGATAATAAAATTTTTACTAGTAGCACGTGTTGCTGTTTTGCAAGAGCCATGATGACTACCGACAGCCTGATCACTGCCGATTTTAACCTTCCGAACGCAGCATGTTAAGTTTGCATGTGAACGACCAGCATGCCAAATTCACATGTGAATGTTTGCGTACGGAACTTTCCACGTGAACAACCAGCAATTTCTTGGATTTTAGCAGTAATGGTTCTACTGTGCATCACAGGAAATATCTTGTGGTAGCCAGCATATTGAACAGATTTTGTCCTGAAACTTTTTTTTTTGGAGGGGGAGTTAACAACCACCGTGATCAACTCAGTCGGCTGTAAGCAGTTGCCTGTTCCTAATTTAGGGCCACTGGTTCCAGGGAAGGGAGAGAGCCAGTGCCATGAAACAAACACACCATCTATGTATTACCGGGATTCCAACCTGGAGCCATATCGAACAGATAGTCAGAAACCAGTGTTTAGACCACTGCACCACCGGGGCGGTTCCTTAAGCATTTGTGCTGTCAATAACCAGCAGTCTGTTCTGTTCTTCAGTCGACGGCGTCCTTGTTCTCTTAGCGGCACAATTTCAAACTAACCCCCTCTCCCCTTACTCGCTAAATCGTTTCTTCATGACCTCGATAAGCCACCCAATTTCCCCCTGATATTTCCACTTCCTGACCATTATGCTAAACAATGCAGAAGTTGAGAGAATATGGAGCAGCATGGGCAATATTATTGATGACAAGACAATGTTCATACAAAAAGCACAGTCTAAAGGCAGCAAATAACGCAAGTCAAAGAACTGCTTGAAAATTTTGACCCATCCATGGCTTTTAATTTAGGGTGGACAGGTACTATTTAATGACGAAGAGAGAGATCTGACATATATAATCTATTTTTTTTTTCAATAAAAACTGTCTCAAAAATTTGATGATTTTGAAGAACATGGCTTTTAAGATTATATTTATACATTTAATTACACTGTGCAATAAACAGCGTGCTCTTGTATTAATAATTACTAAGCCATTAATATATGTCTAAATATATTAAAGGTACACAATGCAGCAATAGAATGTCTATACAACACAAAATAGCCCTAAGTGGCCACAAGATTTTGATCATCCATTGGCCACTTGGAAAAATCATCAGTTTTTATCTTCAATATTAAGCCTTTATCTTCCTCACGAGTAACACATTACATCATAAAAATGCACATTTCTTTGAAAATTAGCTAAGAATTTGCTACCACACACAATTCATCTCATACCTAAAAACTGCACATACATTTATGGCCACTGTGTGTGTGTGTGTCTGTCAAAACTCACTTCCTCACATGTCAAAAATCTTCAGAGTAGAATAGAATCACTTCTTAAGACATCAAGATATTGTCATCATGACATTTTTAGTTCTGTTCCAATAAAACGGCAGTCCGCAGTACAAGTTCTGAAACGTTACACAAGTAAATCTCACGTGCCATATATTCCCAATAGCATCAACAGTTCTATAACAAGTTAGTAAAATCATGCAATGCATTGATTATAATACGCTTTGCAACATACCAGAAATCATTACTAAAGTTATCACTCAAGTTATGAGAATAATGGCTGTGGAATAAATCTTGGTCCTGTGCCTTGACCTTTGATCCCATTTCGATTATATTCAACAGAACCGGTTTGGTATACCTCCGAAATAACATGATAAAATTTTGTCGCAATCAAAGCATTTTTACGTAAGTTATGATGCATACGGGCTATGGAATAGATCCCGCTCCTGTGCCCTAACCTTTGACCCCATTTCGCCCATTTTCAGTAGAATTCGTCCCCAGGCAAGACCCTACAACATACTAACATTTCATCCAAATCGAAGCATTTTTACGTACGTTATGACGCATAATGGCGATGGAAGTGATTCCGCTTCTATGTTCTGACCTTTGACCCCATTTCTCCCATTTTCAATAAGGTTTGTCGCCAGGTGGTCCCCTACCACATACTAAAAGTTCATTGAAATCGAACCTTTTTAACGTTAGTTATGACGCATAATAGCAGTGGAATGAATCCCGCTCCTATGTACTGACCTTAGACCCCATTTCGTTCACTTTAAATAGGGTTCCTTCCCAGGTGATCCCCTACCAGATACTAAAATTTCATCGAAATCGAACGATTGTTACGCGAGTTATCCTGCGGACCGACATACGCACACAACGCGTGACGTAATGAGGCAGATGGGAATCGCGACCATCTGCTTGCCGTAAGTGTGAAGTCATAAAACTTTAATAGGATCCACACACAATGCGTGACGTAATGAGACAGATGGCGTGACCACGCGCCAACATTCTCAAAGGCGAGATTATGACGTCATAAGATTTCTAAGCATTGGTAACATTAATGGAACAACGCCATCACTAAAAACGTTATAATTCGGGGTGGTTATTTAACCCACTAAACGAATTCTCCTAAAGTCGACATCAAGCTAAATCGATTTCTAGTACCAGAAAACGGTAGGTTAACGACTTTCATCAAAATTCTTAGAGCCGTTTCAAAATAAAATGTACATACATACATACATACAAGAATTGCTACTTTTTTTGGATTGGAGGTTTAACGACCACCGTGAGCAACTCAATGGGCTATAAGCAGTCGCCCGTCCCTAATTTAGGGTCACTGGTTCCAGGGAAGGGATAGAGCCAGTGCCGTAAGACAAACACAACATCCATGCCTCACCGGGATACGAACCCGGACTCCTTTCGGACGAATGATCAGAGGCCATCGCTTAGACCACTGCGCCACCGGGGCGGCGAATTGTTACTTTAAGGTGGACGTCAAGTAATTTTGCTTCCTATACTTCCAATGGAAAAACTTCTGTACACATTTTCTTCACAATTAATGCGTTCCCAAGGATGAAAATTTGAACATCGATTAAAATATCTTCATTTTATTACTTGCAATACTTAATATTTTCTAAAACATAACCATATTTATGCAATTCAACATTTGTTTGTCTACTGACGTCATGAAAATACAGGTTTCGCCATCTTTTTTCTGGACAATTAATGCGTTCACAAGGATGAAAATTTGAACATCGATTAAAATAGCTTCATTTCATAACTTGGAATACTTAATATTTTCTAAACCATAACCGTAATTATGCAATCCAACATTTTTTTGTCCACTGACGTCATCAAAGTACAGGTCGCGCCATCTTTTCTCTGGTTTCAACACCACCAAAGGAAAAGTGATTGATTTTTAATATAATTATGGTTATGTTTTAGAAAATATTAAGTTTCCAAGTTATAATATGAAGTTATTTTAATCGATGTTCAAATTTTCATCCTTGGGAACACATTAATTGTGAAGAAAATGTGTACAAAACTTTTTCCATTGGAAGTATAGGAAGCAAAATTACTTGACGTCCACCTTAATAATATGGGATAAGGGCAATGGAATGGATCGCAATCCTATGTCCTGACCTTTGACCACATTTCGTCCATTTTCAATAGGGTTCGTCCCCAGGAGGTCCCCTACTACATACTGAAATTTCATCGAAATCGAACCATTTTTACGCACGTTATGACGCATAGGGCAATGGAATGTATCCCGATCTTATGTCCTGACCTTTGACCCCCCTTCACCCATTTCGAATAGGGTTCGTCCCCAGGCGGTCTCTTACCACATAGTAAACTTTCATTGAAATCGAACCATATTTACGCAAGTTATGGCGCATAAGGGCAATGGAATGATCCTGCTCCTACGCCGTGATCTTTGACCCCATTTGTCCCATTTTCAATAGGGTTCGTCCCTAGGTGGTCCCCTACCACATAGTAAACTTTCATTGAAATCGAACCATATTTACGCAAGTTATGACACATAAGGGCAATGGAATGATTCTGCTCCTACATCGTGACCTTTGACCCCATTTTTTTTTTTTTTTTTTTTTTTTTTTGATTGGAGGTTTAACGACCACCGTGAGCAACTCAATGGGCTATTAGCAGTCGCCCGTCCCTAATTTAGGGTCACTGGTTCCAGGGAAGGGAGAGAGCCAGTGCCGTAAGACAAACACAACATCCATGCCTGACCGGGATTCGAACCCGGGCCCCTTACGGACGAATGATCAGAGGCCAACGCCTTAGACCACTGCGCCACCGAGGCGGCTGACCCCATTTGTCCCATTTTCAATAGGGTTCGTCCCCCGGTGGTCCCCCTACCACATACTAAAATTTCATCGAAATCGAACCATTTTTACGCCAGTTATCGTGCGGACAGACGGACGGACGGACAAAGTTGGAGCATATACGCTTCTTCAACCTACGTTTGGAAAGCGTAAATAACAATAAAATGGGCTGTCTGCTTGTCACCTACAGAAAAAATTACCAAAACAGATCCAGAAAGCAAGCTTAATTTGCTTTTTTCAATTTCAAGATGACCTCAGGCAATGTTGTCAGAAAAAGCACAATTAAATGTGTAAGTCGATAAAAAAAAAAAAGTAAATTTATTTTACTTTGGTGTGTCACACTGTAAAAGTTTTATTATCACCCCTGCGCTGTAACCCGAGTGGTGAATTGTAGGACTATTTGGAAGTCCTTTCTCTGTTCGATTCTTTCTATGTTTGACAGAAAGAGTACTTGGTGTTTTCTCACTGAGAAGTTTAACACACACACATTCCTACATATATTTTTTACTTCGTTTAGTTCTGTATTATACTGTACGAAATTTATTTGGTTTCAATCATTTTTTATATTTTTTTCTGTGCAGTGGATGTCAGGAAAGAGGATGACACCTACATTAAATAAAAAAATCCATTAATGAAGCAGCATATGAAACCCATGGTGTTAGCCAAATGCGCTGAAAAAAGATGGCAGTTTACTTAATTTTTTTCGTCTTGTTCTTCTTGGAAGATGTTAAATTAAATGTTTAGGTAAAAAATTGTCCATCTGAAAATTTTGGGAAAACCCTGCTAATGCTGCACCATAAGCCGAATTATGTACTTTTAGTTAAACCAGGCTTGTTGAATATAAATATTCATACTTTTAAAGATGATATGAGAAGGCACATTATTCGATGCTCTGACAGTATCAAATACATCTTGTGCACAAAAGCAGTATTAGTTGTCGTTTTTTTAACTTGAAAAAAAATACAAATAACGTGAGTCTTTCTGCGCTCTCATATCGTCTTACTATGCAGTTTTGCGTTTTTAATCCATCAACTGTTAAGAAATAAGAATTTATTTTAATTCAGGCATACACACAAGTACAAGAATTGAATTCCACAGTTACTTGGCGATTTCCTGTTAGGAGTACCGAAACGAACTGTCACTCCAAACTGTGAACAACAGTTACTTGTTTCAGTTGTGAAGCACCTAAATTTACGTTATATGAAGTAAAAACCATACTCAGATATTTGGGAAAAGCGTTGCATACATTTACTTTACTGATTGTGAATATCTCATTCCGATCAGAATAAGTAGAAGGAAATTAATGATAGGTCACTTATTTTTTCTCCTGTACCCCAGCTTTTTTCTATCTTCATTTTGTTCCCGAACCTAAGTGTCACAAACAAGGTTCCCGCTATGTACACGAAATATCACTACGCAGATTTAATTTTCTTTTAATCTCCAATTTACACAAAATCGTTCAAAAAGAATGAGGCTATGGTTGAGTGAAAAACCAAACAATAAAAACAGCGCAGAAAAGGAGTGAAATTCTGAAGAGTGACGGGAATATTATTGAGACAAACGACGCATTTGGCCAATTTATGCGACCCCGCTGAAATGTAATCCGAGAACCACGGTGAGCACATGCAACTGAGCCGCTCAACTGCGATATTCTGCCCCGAGGACAAAGAAAGGCTTCATTGAATTTCCGTCCTTTAATAAGACTTTAAGATATTTAAGCCAACTGCGGAAGTCACACGGCTTTACTTCCACGACGCGACGGCAAAATTTTAAAACACTTGGTCGAGAAAGTTCACGAATTCATATCGTCTAAAATAATGAAGAATCTCATTCGTTCGTTAACACGCCGGCATGACAACCAGCACATTTAAGCAACAGTTTTGTGGTCTATAAATAAGTGTTCCCAAACTTTTCGTAAGGGGAGTTCCATATCATGTATACGGCATAGGAAACAACGTCAGCTACAGTCAAAACTGGGACTGGCTGGAGGTACCAATTCACAGTAGCTAGAAGAAAACTGCTACTAGTCATATTCGAACGAATATGAAAGGAAAAAAAGTCTTGGATTATTGAAACGCATTCTTAAGAAATATCACAACTTAACTAACAGCCCATTGCTGCTGGGTCACAAAAAGTTTTAATGGAAATGAGAAGTCAATTTTTGTTAAGTTGGAGTTCCAAATTTGGGAAGTGTACCAATTCGCAATAGCCAGCGAAAAATGATACACATACATTTTTTTAAACTGCTTTTTTATCGAAAGAATGTACAACTACATTACGACAAAGACATCTTTAAATGAAGGCCATTTCCTTTTAGTTTTTATTCGGGAATACACATGTGTGTTATGAGAATGGCTAAAATATGTCCCGCTTAAGATACCCCGAACTGATTTGCAAGATATTCACTAGCAGATGCATGTTTTATGCGAATGCGGAAAAGGGAAGTGTCGTTGTCTGTTCGAAGCAATAAGGGTCAGTCTCTTTTAGTGGCCAACCGTGTTCGGAAAATCGTCTGCCATCATTACAGAAGAGGCTCCAGAATTTCTATATATGAGCGTCTTAAGAAGCAGCAATCCAAGTGGACGAGAGATTGCTTTGAAGCTGCGTTTGCATACCAAACATATTGTTTTTACTTAATCTATATATTAATTTTATAAAGTATTTTACCATGAGTCCTATTTTGAGAGAACGGCTGAACGTAAAGATATGGTTGAGGTATCAAAATAAAGGTCTTACCATGTAGATGTGCCAGTCGAAGAGAAAAATCAGATTGATGTAACGGTTCGGGCGTTGTGGGGCAGCAAAGTTCCCAAGAAAAGTCTATGGGAGAAGCGTGCGGTTGACATTCGATCGCCTGCGGTTGACTCACGCTCTGTTGAAGGCGGAAGCATGGAGGGTCAGAAATAGTCCAGTCTCTTTTCTGAGCGAACCGTTTTCTTCTCATCGGAACAGCGAACACCTGATTGCGTTATGCCGTTGGACTGTGTAATGTATATATACAATTTATATTCATTTGATCCAGTTTATTCACGTAGGTAAGACGTTACCCATTATGTAAAGATGTAAATAAACATTCTGCTGACGACTGTTAGTGAAAATATTACGGGCGACTCCTTATAGCCCACTGAGTTGCTCACGGTGGTCGTTAAACCTTCAGTCAAAAAAAAAAAAATCACGAACCTGGACTATTGTCTTTACTGAAGTGGTTGAACGAATTTGTCAATCAAATAAAGTTTACACATGTTGTCTCACGAGTTTATTCTTTTCAAAAGAAAAAAAAAAAAAATTAACCGTTGATTCCGACGGGTGAAGTGCATCGCAACGCGAATCTGATTCCAACAACATTTACAAACACAGTTGTGACTGAAGATGAGAATGAAAGAATATGCTATATCCAGTTGAATTTTTGCACACGATCGAGATAAGTGGACTACCTCACATTTTACGACTGGAAAAGGGTGCAGTCAAGATGCTCATCACGAACCTGGCCGGGCGCAGTGGTCTAAGCGCTGGCTTATGATGATTCGTTCGTGATGGGTTCGGGTTCGAATCCCGATGAGGCATGGATTTCAAAATTTTGCCGCCCCGGTGGCGCAGTGGTCTAAGGCGCTGGCCTATGATCATTCGTCCGTAAGGGGTCCGGGTTCGAATCCCGGTCAGGCATGGATGTTGTGTTTGTCTTACGGCACTGGCTCTCTCCCTTCCCTGGAACCAGTGACCCTAAATTAGGGACGGGCGACTGCTTATAGCCCATTGAACTGCTCAAAGTGGTCGTTAAACCTTCAGTCAAAAAAATAAATAAATCACGAAGCTGGACTATTGTCTTTACTAAAGTGGTTGAATGAATTTGTCAATCAAATAAAGTTTACATTTGTTGTTTTACATGATTTTATTCTTTTCAAAAAAAAAAAAAAAAAACTAACCGTCGATTCCTACGGGTTTTGTCTAGCTTTCTTAATTGGGGTAGCTTTAGAGGCTGGCAGATAGGGGGGGGGGGGCAAAAGCTCTCCAAACCACACCTTCGCGCAGCCACGGCATTATCACCTTCCTCTATTCTCCTTAATCATTTTTAAGGAAGTACATCTTTTGGCGCATCTTCCGCTTACAAATACGACTACGATATCGCGTTGGTGAGTTCTGCAGTGGAAAACCGCTGGATAGGCTGCTCGCTGGATGCGAAAACAGTGACCATCTGGGATCGCTTATCGGCGTGCATAGGCACACAGTAACGCCATTTTGTTTTTCATTTCTCCGGAGTTGTGTGTTGGTTATCCACCTGGATAGTAGCCGCGTGTCGTCAACAAAATGTCAGAGAAACGTGGAAAGAAGAGACGGATTATAACTATGGAAACAAAAGTAGAGATTATTAAACGGCTTGAAAACGGTTCGAAATTCGTAGACATTGCACGTGCTTACGAATTGAACGAGTCGACTGTTACAGTCGTAAATGATCAAATTAGAATAATGGAGCACGTGAAAAGTTCCGTGTGTCCACAATCATTTCCACGAAATGAGGAACATTAATGGAAGAAATGGAAAAATTACTGATAATTTGGATAGAAGATATGCAACAGCAACGAGTGCCAATAAGTTTCATGCTTATACAATAAAAAGCCAACAGTCTGAAAAAGCAAAGCAACAACGTGGCGAAAGTACTTTAGCTGAAACATTCATTGCAAGCCACGGATGGTCTCACATAACTTATTTAAGGAACAAGCAAAACTGCACAATATCAAAATGACTAGTGAAGCAGGTAGTGCAGACGCACTAGCTGCAACACGGAGTTCCCCAAGACTTCGCGCAAATTAACAAGGATGAAGAACCTACCGCATTTAGTGGCATAACCAGAAATTCCTTAAGGAGTGTGTGTGTGTGGGGGGGGGGGGGGGGGGGTCGATGGACTTGGTTCACCACATATATATTGCTTTAATTTCGTACTCAATCCGCCCTCAAGGGGAGGTCCGGACCCGAGGACCCCCCCTCCCCTGACCTCAACAGCTGTTTAATGTGAATGAGACTGGGTTATTTTGGAAGAAAATGCCAGATCGTTCTTACATATCGCAAGAAGAGAGAACTATGCCAAGGTTTAAAGCGTCAAAAGACATTCCCTCACCAGCGATTGCTGTAGGGAGACAAGTCATCGTATGTCGTTTAGAGTGCACATCATTTCGCATGCTTAGCAATAGGAATCATTTGAAGTAATTGAGATGAAGTAAACCGTGTGCTTTATTATCGATATCGGTTGGAATGGTAGAATCAGAATACCTCGATAATGTGTAATTGCTCGAAAGAAAAGTGTAAGATCGAATGTCTTCAATGGATAAGCTTATCTTAGAAGTAATCACATCATCCTTGTAAAAATGTAGTAGCATAAAAGATATTAAAAGAATTCACAAAAATTTTCAAAAATGTGTAAAACAAACGGAACGAAAAAAAAGTCAACCAAAAAAAATTATAAACGATGAAAAAATATTACTTTTAAATATGCCAGCGTTTTCTTATAAGTGCAAACGCTGCCAGTCCTAAGCCTGGGTAAATTATGAAGGAAAGTTAACAATTTTAAAGCTGCTATCTTTCGGCTAGAAACAAAACACTCGTCTGTCCCCACTTTATGTACACCTGTTGTCAGATTGCGATAAGGAAGAGGCCGCAAAAGCTACGTTCTCAGCACCAGCTGCAAAAGCGACACCATTTTAAAGGGTTGCAAACTACAGGGTGTCCTAAAAGTTCCCGTACTCTGACTTTTAAAATTTATCATAAGGTTATTGTTTTAATTCGTTAAATTTTACCGCGTGTTTACAGTAGCAGTGGATGTCAGGAGTCATCCCTAGGTAGCGCTTGGAAGGTGGAGCTGCGGGGAAACGAAGTACAGTCCATTTTGTTCGTTATTGCAGAATGGGTTTAGTGCGTGCTCAGAGAAAAGATTATTTTGAATGTAAATCGTACAAAAGGTGTGCACTAATCTAGCGACAGAAATATGCTGATGATCCGATACCAAGTAAAGATACACTGTACCAACTCGTACGACGATTTCGTGATACAGGTTCCGTAGATGACAGACCCAGGAGTGGACGACTGAACGTTATGACAACGGACTTGGTGAATGACGTTGAATATTGCAATCTCCTCAAAAATCCGTGAGGCGTTTCTCGCAGCAACTAGGCGCGTCACGCGGATCGACGCACAAGGCTCTAAAAGCTTTGCAGTTACGTGCTTACCGCGTGAAGGTCGTACAGGAGTTAAAGCTGGTACCAGATCACGAGAAGCGCCGTCATTACTGTCAGTGGTTACGGAAATTCATTTGTAACAATATTGCCGTTTTGGCAAAAACTTTCTTCTCCGATGAAGCATGGTTTAATCTCAGTTGTTTCGTAAACACATAAAACACCCGTATTTGGGCTACAACAAATCCCCATTCATTACACGAAAAACCGCTGCACTCCCAGAAAATTTGTGAGTGGTGTGCCGTGTCACATAGAAGAATCGTCTGCCCTCTGTTCTTCGAATAAACTGTTGATGGCGCTGTATACAGAGAACTCATCCAGCAATTTGTTGCGTTGTTAGAATTGGATGAACGGGATTCTTGGTTTCAACAGGACAGTGCAACGTGCCATACTAGTAGTGAAACCATGGACATGCTCAAAAGAATTTTTCGGTGACCGCCTCATAACGAAAAATTTGTGGCCACCTCGTTCTCCAGATCTAAGCATTCCCGACTATTTTCTGTGGGGGTATTTAAAGAACAAAGTGTATGCAGATAATCCCACACAAATGAGCTGAAAACTGCAATTACACAAACGGTGCAAGAAGTCACACTTGCAATCTTGAAGCGTGTAACCCAAAATATGCGCAAACGCCTCCAGGAAAATGGCGGACATTTCGTACATTTATTATAAATTCCTCTACAAATTCCTTTTCAATGGTAAGTACATAAGTTTATTTCATAAATACAATATACACTATATTGACAAAAGAGAAAAACAACACAGAAGAGAAACACAACATAGCATTTATTGACATACATTAATACGGTGTCGGTCCACCTTTGGCCTTAATGCATGCACGGACCCTTCGAGATATGCTTTCGACAAGGTTTTGGAACACAGCGATAGGTATGCGCTTCCATTCAGTACATAATGCTGCAGCTAACTGTTGCTTAGTAGTAGGCCTTGGTTCCAAACTTCTTATGCGGCGCTCTAATTCATCCCATAGGTGCTCAATGGGATTAAGATCAGGACTCTGTGCTGGCCAGTTGACACAAGATACGGAATTATCGTCAAACCACGCCGTAACAGTCCTTGCTTTATGGCTCGGTGCATTATCCTACTGGTACCAACATGGCTCGGTTCCATAGTATTGCCATAGAGTTGGTAGGGCATAATTGTCCAGAATATCGAGGTAGACATGCTGGTTAACAGGTTTATCCACAATAACCACTGGGCCGGGACCATACCACGAAAAACACATCCACACGAGTACACTGCCAGCTCAAAACTTGACCGTAGGAACAGCACACTGTGGTAATTAGCGTTCTCCCGGCTTCCGCCATCAGACTGATGGATCTTGTATCTAAATTCACCAGTCCATAGGACCCGTTTCCATTGATCTACGGTCCACAATAAATGTTCTTTACACCATGGTAAACGACGAGTAGCATTCCGAGTGGAGATGAAAGGCTTATGAGCAGCCGCACGACCACGGTAACCCATGGAATGAAGTTCTCTGCGAATGCTACGTGCACATACTGAGGTTCCAGCATTGTTACTTCGCTGTACACTGAGGTCTTGTGCAGTACTTCGTCGATTGGCTGTAACGAGTCTCCTGAGGCTTCGACGTCCTCAATCACTGATTTTCTTTGGTCTGCCGGTACGTTTTGCTGTTTCAGGCACGCCATGTGTCTTCCACTTATTCAGTACATCCAAAACAGTTGACTTGGGTATGTTTAAACGCCTCTCGGTTTCTCTTGGACAACCCACTAATATAACACCCAACAATCTTTCCTTTCTCAAAGTTACTTCTCTCCCGCCGTGACATGACATTTTCACTCAACCTCACAGTGCGATATGATCGCGGTCAGCCGCAGGCTTGTTTTTATACCGTTTGCAGATGTACCGCGCAACTTAACAACGCAGTGGATCTGTTCATTTGCTTTTGAAGGGGTGTCCGGTGACTTTTGTCAATATAGTGTATATTACCGCTTTAAACTTTGATGTATTAGTAAAATAAATTCAGGAAGTGTCAGTACGGGAACTTTCAGGACACCGTGTATTTCCATGAATAACAACTGCATTTATTGCTGGTTGCCCAAGAGGAGTAAAATGCGGGGCAACAAAGTTAGAAACACAAGAGAAGTATTACGACGGTGGGCTGATGTGCGCCTTTTAAACACTCGAGTGTGACTCATCAACAACTAACTACATGCATAAAATTTGCGGCTATGGATACTGGATAAATACGAGGGTTGTACCGAAAGTAATGCAAAAGTGGGCATAACTTTCTTATTAACTGACAGAGGTCGTTCAAACTGCACATGTTGGTAGAGTAACTCTTCCTCTATAGTAACCTTTCTTCATTGCAGGTAAATAATGGATTCCAAGCAGAAGCAACGTGACGTCATTGAGTTCTTGGCGAAGGAAGAGTGCAGGCTGTCCGACATCCACAGAAGGCTACAGAATGTTTATGGTGACGACACCATTGACAAGAGCAATGTACACAGATGGATCATGAAGTTTAAAGGGGAACCAGCATTGAAGACAAACCGCGCAGTGAGAGACCATCATCTGCGACCACTGACACGAATCGTCAGCGAGTGGATGAATTCATTCGCACGGAGAGACGAGTCACAATCCGTAAGCTCGTTGCACAACTGGACTGTGGTCACAATGCCATGCAAAAGATGGTGGAAGACTTAGGGTATCGGAAAATGTGGGCAAAGTGGGTACCTCGGCAGTTGACACCCAATTTGAAGGAGAGAAGGGTGGAAGACTGCTCTGATCTGCTGAAAGCGTTTAAAGCCAAAGGCGACACGTTTTTTTCCTTGTTTCTGTTTTTTCGATCTGGTGACAGGGGATGAAACGAGGGCGTATTTTTACGATCCGGAAACTAAGAATCAATCCATGGAATGGCGTCACACCTCTTTACCAAGGCCTAAGAAGTTCAAGAGCCAGCGATCAGCACAGAAAGTCATGGTCAATGATATAGTTCTAAGAGAAAAAGTGCCTTAGCGCTAAAAACAACCCAGAAAGAAGACACCTAATTTTTTTAAGGTGGGGGGGGGGGGGGGAGATTACAGATTTCACGCCCACCGTGAGCAACTCAGTTGGCTATATACACTGAGTGGCCACTTTATTATGACCACCCCCTCAGTGCTTCGTTGGGCCACCTTTTGCCTTTAATACGGCGTGGATTCTTCGTGGCATGGACTCCACGAGATGTTGATAGGTGGTTTGTGGAATCTGAGACCATGCTTGATGAACAGCACTTTCCATGAGTGTGAGATTGCAGGGTTGTGAATCCAGCTGTCTGATGGCTCGTTCAACTTCATCCCACAAATTCTCAATGGGGTTGAGATCTGGAGATTGTGGGGGCCACCTAAGCAAAGTAAACTCACCGGCATGTTCCTAAAACCAATCCTGTACAATACGAGCACTATGGCAGGACGCATTATCTTGTTGAAAGTAGCCATTGCCATTGGGATAAACCATCCACATGACAGGATGCACTTGGTCCGCAACGATGTTTAGATATGATGTGCCAGTCAGACGTTGATCAACACGAATTAAAGGGCCCAAAGCATGCCAGGAAAACATTCCCCAAACCAAAACGTTGCCTCCACCAGCTTGAAGGGTTGTAGCAATGCATTTAGGGTCCATGCTTTCGTGCTGTTTCCGCCAAATTCTCACTCGGCCATTGGCATGGTGCAACTGAAAACGTGATTCATCGGACCACATAATTTGTTTCCAATTATCGACTGTCTAATCCTTGTGCTCCTGTGCAAACTGGAGACGTTTTCTCTTGTAAAATGCAGACAGCAAAGGTGTTCGAACAGGCCTTCGGCTGGGATATCCCATCCGATGCAGTGTACGGCGAACAGTGCGTGCAGAGATCATTTGAGGGGATCATTGATTAAGATGGTCTGTAATTTGCTGCACTGTTGCCCTTCTGTTGTCTGTTACCAGTTTGGACACTCTCCGTTCCGCCCGAGCAGTAACTAGTCGATGACGACCACACGTTGCACGTAGAGACCCAGTTTTTTGGCTGACAGTCCAGTCTTTAAACACTTTAACAACAGCTGTTCTGGAACATTTCACGAATGCGGCAGTTTCGGTGATACTCGCTCCGTGGCTCCGAGCTCCTTGTACTGTCGCAAGCACTAAGTTTTACCTTTTTATACTAGCCTCGCCCTCTGGCGGCAACAGCGTGCAGTCATAGCTCATTTCCTTTAAACTGTCAGGTGGTCATAATAAAGTGGCCACTCAGTGTATAAGCAGTCGCCCGTCCCTAATTTAGGACCACTGATTCCAGGGAAGGGAGAGAACCAGTACCGTAAGACAAACACAACATCCATGCCTCACCGGGATTCGGACCCATCTCAGACGAATGATCAGAAGCCATCGCTTAGACCACTGCGCCACTCTGGCGGCCCCTCAGAAATTTTGAAAACAATTTAAATTTTGATTTGTTGTTTTCAGCATATAGTAGTTTTTATTACAATTATGTTTTTTTTTATTTTCATCAGAGCTACATAATTTGGGAAATTTTAAAGAGTGCTCCGTGGGAGTTAGATGCAGCGAACATGAAATTTTCCTTTAAATACTGCTCTGCCATCCTACAAGATTCTAGATATTCAGTGTGGATAACACAAATCAGTCACACTGAATGCATGTGACTTTAACACTGTTTTGCTAAGATTATGGTGAAACAGATATTTTTCGCTTTGTTGGTTCAGGGGTTTAAGCCTTAGTGAGCATCTAGGCCCATAGCCCATCCCTTGTTTGCGGCCATTAATTCTGGAGACGAAAGAAAGCCAGCGCTATTGGAGCGGGCGCACCGCCCATACCTCATCCAGGACACGGGCTCGGCTGGAGCTATTATCCAGAAGCCAGCGGCTCTGACCACTATACCACCGGGACGTCCTCCCGTATTACCCATATGGAATCAGCGAATGGGCTATGAGGAGTGTTCTGTTGAACCCGGTGAAGAATTTAGTAGAAATTTCCTCCTCAACTGTAAATCACTTTACACTCAGCCAACGTGCCTGTTTAATTCTTCTGTGTTAATTTTCTTCTTAGCTGTGCAGTCTTAACCTGAAGAAAAGCTACCAGCTACTAGGGGTGTTCAAATGAAAAGGTACGAAACGTCATAAGAACGCAACCGTTAACATATTTGCCTATGCCGCTATGGGAGAACGTAGCAACACATCTAGGGATGCGATTGGAGTCGCCGGCGTGGATCGGAGCATGCGCAGGAGAGAGCAGAGGATCTTATAAAGAGCGCCGTCCAATTGACTACTTGTTGAATTCCTCCAGCACAGACGAACCATTAACTCCGATGTGCACTGTGAGACACTCCGAAGCCTACGCAGGTCCATCAAGAACAAAAGACCGGGGCTGCTCACGGAGGGTGTGGTTCTGCTCCATGATAACGCGCGTCCACACGTCTCCAGGGTCACACACGCGGAACTGGCGAAGTTCCAGTGGGAGCAGCTTGGCCATCCGCCCTACAGCCCGGACATGTCGCCCTGCGATTTCCATGTGTTTGATCCCCTGAAAAAACATCTGAAATGGAAGCGCTTCCACTCGGACGACGAACTCAAGGACGCTGTGCAGGACTGGGTCTCGTCACGGCCACAGGAATTCTGGGAACAAGGAATCCTTCGGCTCGTTAATCAATGGGATCGTTGTGCTACGGCCTATGGTGTATACTTTGAATAAAGTCTTCATTTATACCCACAGTGTCGTTTCGTACCTTTTCATTTGAACACCCCTAGTATAACTTCATATTAAGGACTGCCGTCTTAACAATGAAGTTCCTATTCTCTTTATATTTGTAAATTTGTGATTCGTGAGAAATCCTATTGCGTGATCCAAATATTGAGTCCATCCCTTCAACACGAAAATTCGGTAAAGATACTAGTTTGATTTCATATAAATCGCAGTATTCTCTCATTCTGCGTACGTGATCAACTAAAAATACTCTTTTGTCCTACTTTTCTGTCCAAGTAATCACGAAAAGTGCCTTAGCGCCGCTAAGGTGCTCTAAGCCTCTTCTACATCACCGGTCATGGTGACTGTTTCCTGGGGTGACAGGGGACTCATTCTCCTTGATTTTCTGGAACGTGGATGTACCGTGACCAGCGAACGGTACACTGAGGCACTGAAGAAGCTTAGAGAAGCCATAAGGAGGAAGAGACCGAACATGAATCTGAAAAGGGTCCACATTCACCATGACAATGCGAGATCATACACATCTTTGGCAACAAATCAGGCTATCAGCAAATTAGGCTGGTGGGTGGTCCCCCATCCACCGTACAGCCCAGAGCTTGCAGCCTCCGGGGACAACAATTGGATGACACAGACGAGGGGAAAGTGGCTGTGAAGAAGTGGGTACGACAGTCCACAAAGGAATTTTTTCAAAGAGGATTCGAGAGTTGCGTTCAACGATGGCGCAAATGCATCGCTTGTGATGGAGACTGTAGAGAAAGAGTTACTCTACCAACATGTGCAATTTGAACGACCTCTGTCAGTTAATAAAAAAGTTATGCCTACTTTTGCATTACTTCGGTACAACCCTCGTACGTATGCGTGTCCTTATAATCTCGGAGGTTCTTTCATACACCTTATATATGCAATGAAAATATCTAAAACATATGATCCCTTAACAAGAAATGTAAATTTCACATCTGACATTGACCGTACTACACTCAAAAGTTAAGTTCCAAACACAAACATTGTGAGAAAACAGAGATATTACACCGAAACGCGGCAGAACAATAACATGGACAACAACACGTAATATACTCCAAAATGATGATAAAGCACTGAATGTATTTCAAATAAACCGCGTTACTCGAAAGAAAAAAAAAGCAGCACAAATATACAAATTAATAAACATACCAGAAAGAAATACTTTGGCCTTATTATGACTGAAAGGGTCGCATGCTGTCCAAAAGAGAGATAATAAGTTCTCTTTTGGACAGCATGCAGCGACGACAGCGGTTATATAACTGACAGTGTCGTTGCATGCTGTCCAAAAGAGAGTTTATAAGTTCTGAGAGCAGTCTGTCGTACCGATGAGCAAAATCACTTCACAGTTCCTGTAGGTTTCTTGGACGGAAGTCTCAGACCAGCCACCCGTCTCCCTAAAGCGCTTCATAGGTGTTCTATAGGATTAACGTTCGGAGACCTTGCTGGCTACTCCATGACCGCAACACATTCAATTGCAAGGTATTCCAGCATCAGTCGAGCGGAATGGATTCAGCCATTGTCTTGCATTAAAACCAATTCTGGGCCGACAGCAGCTGCGAACATAAAGTGTTACAATGTCATCTACACTGCTGGCCACCCAAAATGCAACACCAAGAAGGCCACGAGATAGCAAAGCCAGATTTACTGGACACATAACAACAGATACAAAGATGAAACGATTGAGTTTACAGGCTCGTGCGACTTGCGGAACACGCAGACATCAATATTTCGTGTGGCCCCCATGGCTGGCAATAACGGCCGCTACACGCTGCGGCATCGAACGAAAGAGGCTTTGGATGTGGGCTTGGGGTATGTCGGTCCAGGCTGCTTCCACACGTTGCCACAGTTCATCAGGCGTAGCCGCGGGTGGTTCTTGCCGGACCACTCGGTTGCCGATCAGCGACCAGACGTGTTCGATGGGCGACATATCGGGAGAACTGGCGGGCCACGGCAGCAGTGACACCAGGTGGGCCGTGAAGAATTATTGCAAGATGCGTGCCACGTGCGGGCGCGCATTGTCCTGTTGAAACGTGGCCGCTGACAGGTCCTGCACCTAAGGAAGGAATACAGGCTCCAAAACGTCGGAGATGTAGCGGTGGCTGTTGAGTGTACCGGCGATGCGTACCAGAGGGGTGCGGGTGTCATATCCAATTGCGCCTCAAACCATAACGCCTGGCGACGGATCGGTATGGCGATGCATAATGCAGGCGTCATACAGTCTCTCGCAGCGGTGCCGCCACACGCGGATCCGACCATCGTGGTGTTGCAGGCAGAAGCGGGATTCGTCGGAGAAGACAATGTCGTGCTATTCCGTAGTCCAGGTGCGGCGTTCGACGGCCCACTGCCGCCGCACTCGCCGGTGGTGTAACGTCAATGGTAATCGGAGCAATAAGCGCCGTGCGACAAGACCCCGCTCCTGCAGACGACGTCGAACGGTACACGTGCTAACACAGGTTGTTGCGCAACACACCCTAATTCCTTCGCTAACGTTCGTGATGTGGCGGTGCGAGCCGTCAATGCCCGCCGCACAACATGCCGGTCCTCTCGTTCGGTGGTGTGCCGCGGCCGCGGCAATCGCTCACGTCGGTCCCTCCTGCACACACCGAATTCATACTCACCTCACTGTGGCTGGATGTTGTCCCACACGGGCGCCGATGTCTCGGTACGATAAACCGCTGTCGCGATAAGCCACTATTTGTCCTCTGCCGAACTCCGAAACGTGCTGGAATGACTGCCGTATTCTGCGACGAGGCATCAGGAAGCTTCCCACGCACAGGTCCTTTAGCACAACACACTTCCACTACTTACACCCCGCCTTCTGTGCACCCTTCTTATGGACCTTCTCGGTGGCGTGCCGGGCGCCCATGATTTTCATATGCCCTGCAATGCTAATCGTTTGCATGTCCTCTTGCGGGCGACGCATGCTGCGAATTTCAGGCGAATCGGATGCTTCCTTGTTGGTGTTGCATTTTGGGTGGCCAGCAGTGTAGATAGCGGATAGCATTGATGGAACCCCTGGAAAGGGTGCATGTCGGTTCGTCCGTGTCTGCCCACATCATGCAAAGACCGCCTCTCTCTCTCTCTCTCTCTCTCTCTCTCTCTCTCTCTCGGGTGTTTGGTGGACGGTAACGAATGCCACGTTCTCTCCAGATGAATACACGTCGGGGATCCGTTTGCAATGAGAAATGCAACTCATCCGTGAAGAGAATGTCAGATCACTGTTCACGTGTCCAGTGCAGATGTTCCAGAGCCCCCACGTAATCGCTCTCTCCTGTGAAAATACACTGGCGGAAAGTGAAAAAAGAACACCAAGAAGGAGACATCTGATACCAACGAAATTTATACAGCATAATAACGGAATACAGAGGATAACGTGATCAAAACATTATGGCAAAATACAGCTGTATTTGCTGGTAAACTGAAAAATAACATTTCCATGTAACATGGTTAGTACGAGGTTGAACCGCCATGAACTGCGTCACACTGTGCAATTCTGGCATGGAGTCTAGCGTACAGATGTAGGATGTAAGTTTGGGGTATTGAGTTCCAAGCATCCTCAACCTGGACGCGTAAATCAGGGATGGTCCTGGCTGGCCGTGGAGACCGGATAAGTCGCTGTCCCATAAAATCCCACACGTGCTCAATGGGGGACAAATCTGGTGAACGTGCAGGCCATGGAAGTTGTCTCACACCCTGAAGTGCATGTTGCGTTGAAACGTGCCGTGTGTGGGCGTGCGTTATCTTGCTGGAAAACACCACGATGGACCGACCTTACAAATGGCACAACAACGGGCTAAATGATGTTGTTGATGAAGGAGGTGCTGTTTAACGTACCCGGTACAAACACTAGTTGTGTACGGGAGTGATAGCTGATCGCTCCCCGCACCAGGAGACCAGGTGTAGGCCCTGTGTGTCGCTGGCGGATGCAAGAAGGGTGGAGACGCTCCCCTGTGCGTCTGCAAACACGCATACCGGCCATCGGAGGCTCCCAAGCAGAATCTGCTTTCGTCGCTGAACACGACAGATCGCCATTGCGTTCTCCAGTGCAGACGTTGGCGACACCACTGCAGCCGTTACTGACGGTGGGCTGGAGTCAGAGGTACACATGCCAGAGGCACGCGTGCACGTAGCCCCGCATCCAGTCGACGGTTGCGGATTGTTCGCATAGTTACCTCAGGTGCAACGGCAGCTCGGATGTGCGTCGCAGTGGATGTTCTGCTTGACAACACCGCTCTTCTTATGCGTCGATCGGTCCGCTCATCAGTCCGTCTGTGATTCCCGGTTCCACGTCTTCCCGTGTGGGAATGTTCCTCGGACCATCTACGCCACCAACGTACCACCACCGATACTTCCCGTCCAATTCGCTCCGCAATACGACGATACGACCACCCGGCCTTGCGGAGTCCGACTAGATGACCTCACTCAAAGTCCGATAACTGCTGAAATTGTACACGTCTTCCATGTCCAGGCATTGCAGCTTCTTCAGGGTCTTCGGTACGTGTCCGTACGCCGACGACTGATTACATTCACTTCGCCGTACTCCTTAAATACCACCGATGATAATTTGCATATTATGCCGTGCTGTGGCGTAAGCGCTCACCGGTTGGTCCCGAAATTGACATCACACCTACGTAAACTCGACCCCATTAACATATGTAAATTCCATGATCGTCCGCCAATTCCTTCTTGGTGTTCTTTTTTCACTTTCCGGCAGTGTATGTTAGCGACAGGCACACCACGGGTCTTCTGGTATAAAGGCCGCTTTCCTGTAGCCTTCTGGTCACTGTCCAGCGGGATACTAATCGTCCAGCTGCTGCTGCCAGCTCTCAAGACAGCTGACGAGATGTCATGCTTCTGTTTCATCTTGCGGTTAAGGCAATAAAGAGCCCATTCGAGACGGAAGTCGACCTTGTACAGGTCGTTTAAGAACACTTCTTGTGTTTTGTAACTGTCCCCGGAGCCTGCTGACAACCATTCGAGACACACGAAGCCAACTTGCCACCTCTGTTTGGGATTGCCCGACCTAAAGTTTCCCAATCGCCTGCCATCGCAAATCACTTAAACGGTGTCTTGTGACATTTTCAAGACAATTCCTTCACTTGTAGTTTGACAACAGGGAAGATCTTTTATACCCTTGTTCCTATCCGCCCTTCACGACTACTGGCTCCTCGAGTCCATAAGCAACAACGCTCACTGGAACGATATACGCGTGTCATCATGCGTTACTTTACATACCCGTCAAAGTCTATTATACTCCCTGTAAAAGTCTCAGACCATATGTTTCATTCCTTTTCTTACTACGATTGAAAACACTTTGCAACTTAACTTTTGCACATGAGTGCAGGGCCGGCTGGACCATAGGGGCAACCGGGGCGGTCGCCCCGGGCCCCGCGTCTTCACGGGGCCCCGCACTTTACAAAACAAAAACAAAATTGTTTTTGCTAGAATTCTCTATATTTATTGCTATTTTTTTTTTAAGTTTTGGGGCACAAGGCCCTCAAAAATATATTTTTACGTTTTCCAACCGTAGGTTGAAGAAGCGTATATGCTCCGGTTTTGTCCATCTGTCTGTCCACCCTACAACTCGCGTAAAAATTATTCAATTTCGTTTAAATTTTAGTCTGTGGTAGGGGACAACCTGGGGACGAACCCTATTGGAAATAAGCGAAATGTGGTCAAAGGTCAGGACATAGGAGCGGGATCCATTCCATCGCCCTTATGCGTCATAACTTACGTAAAAATGCTTCGATTGCGACAAAACTTTATCATGTTGTTCCGGAAGTAAACAGAACAGGTTATGCCGAATGTCATCGAAATGGGATCCAAGGTCAGGGCACATGAGCGAGATTTATTCCACAGCAATTATCCTCATAACTTGAGTAAAATTGCTTCTATCGCGACAAAACTTTGGTATGTTGGTCCAGAGGTATACTGAACCAATTATTTTAATATAATCGAAATGGGATCAAAAGTCATGGCACATGAGCGAGATTTATTTCACAGCCATTATCCTCATGACTTGAGTAATAACTTGAGTAAAAATGCTTCTATTGCGACAAAACTTTAGTATATGAAATTTCGCCCTGGGCCCCGCAAAAGTTCAAACCGGTCATGCATGAGTGTATTCAGACACCACAAGCAGCAACCTTATGTACCAGCTCTAGTCATAATCCAGTTTTTAGCTGGCGGAATTTGCTTTTCAGATATGGTGTTTGCATATAACGCCTACAATTGAAGTATAAACAGAATACCGAATTTTAACTAAACACTATTTGTTCTATTAACTTCAAGTACATTTTTGTTTATTTATTAGAATTTTTCGTTTTATTTCTTGTTGGTGTGAAAACACAAGTTTGCCGGTGATAGGGACCGAACCAACATTCTTCTGCTCCGGAGCCGAATGTTTTCCCAATTTAGCTGCACCCACGGAGTTTATCGCTTCAGCTTTGCAGCAAGTCACATATCCCCCTCCCCTTAAGAGGGGGCATCATAGGTTTCAGGACTGCCGCAAACCATGATTAAAGTACCTCTCTGTACAAGAAGGAAGTCTAATTAATTCCAGCGATGTGTGAAAGAAGCATTTATCGAAGCGAAGAAGGAATTCTCATTAATTCCAGACGATGTGAGGAAGGAACATCGCACATTTTTGAAGAACATAACTGCCAGTGGATACATTTTTATGTTCGGACGCCAATGTGAAAACACAAATTTGCCGGTGACGAGGATCGAACCGGCATCCTTCTGCTCCGAAGGGCCGAATGCTTTCCCAATTAAGCTACACCGACGGAGTATATCGCTGCAATACGTCACATTGGTTCCCCACAACATGCGTTATGAGATGAAAAGACTTCTCTGTGCATATCAAAGGATCTCCTGAAAGGAGATTCAAACGTGCGCGGAGTTTACGGAATGGGTGGGGTAGGGGGTGGGGGGGGGGTACGACATGAAGTGTGTTATGACGCGTTTGACATGCTCCCACAACTCTTATGAACATGAAAATGCAGATGATACAATGGGTGTTTACCGTAGCGTGAAATTTCGAACACTGCTTTTACTTTCATTTTTCTTCCCTTTCGTTAGGGCAGCGCTATAAATAAACACTTCAGCGATTCAGTAAACGAAGGGAAACGTTCTGCTTTTCCAAGTAGAACAGGTCGCGCCTTCTGATCATTTCTAAGGGGCGGAAGAGGAGCAAACAAGACCACCGATATCTAAACAAAAATATACAGGTTCAGAATAAAAGAAACGAATTCTTACAAGAGAAAAATCACACATACCTCTCGCACGGAAAAAAAAATGGAAAATATAAATACACACACACACATATATATATATATACCAATAGCGGTATAACTATACCATCGGGATTAGAGGAAATGCTATCCCACACTCACCAACCCGCTTGGCCAGCGTGGTGAGTTATGGCCAAACCCCTCCAAAATGACTCCACAACTTAAATCTTGGCCCTCAGTCTCCGGCAGCTGGAATGTACCTGGCCAAGGCAGCGGCCAGTGCGACATGAAGGCAGAGGGTGCTAAGAATCCCCGGAGGACCGGACTAGGCTGCCATCTGATGCTGACCTTGGCTACGTATAACGGACGCTCCCTATCTTCTGATTCAAGGCTTCTTGAATTGGAAGAGGAACTACAAAGGATCAAGTGGGACATCGTCGGGCTAAGTGAGTAAGGAGAAAAGGAGAAGATCCCATTGAACTGAAAAGTGGACATCTCTTCTACTATCGTGGGACAGATACTGGCAGAACTAGTGGTGTTGGATTTATAATAAACAAGAAACTGAAGGAAAAAGTTGTAGAAGTTGAAAGTTCCTCTGACAGAGCTGCACGACTCGTTATCCAACTCTCGAGAAGATACCAGGCTCAGATTATTCAAACTTATGCACCCACCACAAGTCATGCTGAAGAAGAAATTGAAGAATTTTATGAGGAAATTCGTCATCTAAATAATAAAGGTAAGCAGCACTTGAAGCTAATTATGGGAGATTTCAATGCAAAAATAGGGCAACGGCAACAGAATGAAACTTCAGTAGGTAAATTCGGTCACGGCAACAGAAACCAGCGTGGAAATACTCTCGTAGAGTTTGCAGAGGCAGAAGGGTTTTTCATCTTGAACTCCTTTTTCAAGAAAAAGCCACACAGGAAATGGACATGGAGACATCCAATTGGGACGACAAGTGAAATTGATTTTATTATGTGTAACAAAAAATTCGTCATAGAAGACTGCAGTGTGCTAAACAAGTTCAACACAGGCAGTGACCATAGATTGGTGAGATGTAAGATGCACCTCAACACTAAACTCGAACGTTGCTAGCAAGCTCATAAGACAAACAAAATGTATTGACATAACCAACCTTAAAAAACACCATAATACCTTCAAATTGGAACTGAAGAATAGATTCTCTGCTTTAGAAGGCCTAACATCGGAAGAAGTGGATATTTCTGAAGTTAACAGAAAAGTAACCAAAGCTCTTATGGAAACAGCAACAAAATTAGCTGGGTCTAAGAACAAATTGCATGTGAACAAATTATCAGGAAAAACCAAAATGTTGATGCAAAAAGAAGAGTGATGAGGACAACTAAAGAAGATGTGACTTCCAAAGTGGAATATATAGAGCTATGCAAGACAGTACGAAAAAGTATCACTGAAGACGTAAGGAAATTCAACTGTGAACTAGTACGGAAAGCAATTGAAAACAACCAAAGCCTAAAGATAGCAAAGGGACATCTCAGTAAGGGGAAAAAACAGATTATGGCACTAAGAAAAGAAGATGGTTCTGTAACAAGAAATAGAGGCGAAATTTTGACAAGAGTGAAAGATTTCTACTATAAATTATATGAAAGGGATGATACATGTACTCCAGACATCATGAAAGGTACCAGTACCAGAGTTATTCCAGTCCTTCCAGCAGAAGTTGCACATGCAATCAAGAACATGAAGCGGGGAAAAGCTCCAGGAGAAGATGGAATTACTGTAGACATCATACAAGAAGCAAGTGGAGAAATCGAAACAGTACTCGCCCAAATTTTCACTCGATGCCTTAATGAAGGGAAAATTCCTGAGGATTGGAACAACTCTACAATGATCCTGCTACATAAAAAAGGTGACATTGAGGATCTCAGGAACTACAGACCTATCAGCCTCCTATCAGTGGTTTATAAAATCTTCACTAAAGTTATTTCACACCGCTTGAAGGTGACACTGGACATGGCTCAACCGAGAGAACAAGCTGGATTCAGGAGTGGCTACAGCACAATAGATCATATCCACGTATTGAGAGAACTAATTGAAAGAGCGAGGGAATATGAACTTCCATTGTGCATGGCTTTTATCGATTATGAAAAAGCCTTTGATTCGGTGAAACAATCAGCAGTTGCAATGGCTCTGAAATCCTGCGGTATTGAAGATGCATACATTAATATTATTAATAACATCTATGAAAATCCAAGTGAAAAGATTCGGCTGTTTGATAATACAAAACACATAAAAATTGGAAAAGGAGTGAGACAAGGTGACACCATATCTCCGAAGCTCTTTAATGCCACATTGGAAAATGTCTTTCAATCACTGAACTGGGAAAACAAAGGAATAAAGATTAATGGAGATTATCTAACCCACCTTCGTTTTGCTGATGACATAGTCATTTTTGCAACTACCCCATCAGAGCTACAGAGTATGATCCAGGAACTTGCTGACAAGAGTAAAGAAGTGGGATTAAAAATGAACTTTCAGAAGACAAAAGTGATGTACAATGCTTTTACAAGAAATGAAGATTTATCGATTGATGGAGAAAAGCTGGAGATAACAGACACGTACGTTTATCTTGGACAGCAGATATCAAGTGAGGGTCACATTGGTGAAGAAATTAATCGGCGTACAAAACTTGCCTGGAGAGCTTTTGGAAGAAACAGCATAATTTTCAAGAGCAATATGCCATTATGTCTTAAAAGAAAAGTGTTTGATCAATGCATCCTTCCAGTGCTTACGTATGGTGCAGAGACGTGGACCTTAGCTAAAAGAGACATACAAAGGCTGCAGACAACTCAAAGCGGCATGGAGAGGTGCATGCTTGGTGTAACCAGGAGAGATAAGAAGAGGAACACGTAGATCCGAAAAATGACAAGAGTGGAGGACATCATGATCAGAGTTAAATCCCTGAAATGGCAATGGGCTGGACATACTGCCAGAAGAACAGACCATCGATGGACAGCCGAAATTTTAGATTGGATTCCAAGGGACAGGAAAAGACCCAGAAGAAGACCACATGGAAGATGGGTGGATGAAATTCGAAAGTATGCGGGAGTGACATGGAGGAGACTGGCACAAGACAGACCGTTGTGGAGGAAACTTGGGGAGACCTTCGTCCAGCAGTGGATTGATAATGGTTGACAATGATGATGATGATGATGATATATACTTTAATACACTGCTGGGCAATTGCTAAGGACGGATCATAAACGGCTATATAGCGCATAAAAAAGTAAGTGTGGTTGGATGCCAAGTGAAATAAAATAATGTCAGAATGCCAGGACATTACAAGAAAGACAATTTATTGTGCTCTGAAATCCGGAAGGCTTTGGAACGTGTTCAAGGGACAAACAGGCCATTTTGTGCAGAATACGTAAATGTGAAAAAACGCAATTACCGTCCGCAGGCGTTCCGGCGTAAGATGTCAATACGGGATATGGCCACCATGGAAGGCGATGCCAGATTCCACACGTCGTTTCATGCTTTGCACAACATTATCAAGCAGCTGTTGGGGTAATTTATCCCATTCCTCTGTCAGTGCACGAATGAGGGTGTCCTTGTTTATTGGAGGGCATTGGCGACCAGCAAGACTCCTCCCCAAAGCATCCCACACATTTTCAATGGGATTCAGATCTGGAGAACGTGTTGGCCATACGAGGCGTTGAATATCCTCGCTCTCAAGACAATCCTGGACAGCGACTGTTCGATGACATGTTGCGTTGTCGTCCATGAAAATGAATCTATCACTGACAGCACCACGGAACATGCGAACATGAGGTAGCAGAACATCATTAATGTATCGTTGGCCAGTCATAGTCCCAGTTGGAAGCACATAGAGGGACGTACGGCCATTGATCATGATGCCAGCCCATACCATGACACTACATGTCGGATATCGGTCCCTTTCCTGTATGTTTGCTGGACAATATGCAGTACCACTATCACGCCAGATCAGTTGTCGTCGACAATCAGACAATAGACTGTATCTACTCTCATCTGAGAAGAGGACAGCAGACCAGTCATTATCAGTCCCATTGCGATGTTGATGGCACCATTGCAAACGGGCGGTACGGTGACGTCTGGACAATGGGATGCACACAACAGGACGGCGGGCGTATAGTCCTCTTTCATGCAAACGTCTGGCGACAGTTTTTCGGGAGATCTGCTTGCCAGTAGCAGCCATAAACTGATTTGCTACCTCACTAGCTGTGCTGCGCAGGTGTCTTTTTGTTGATAGCACTATGTACCGATCTTCTGCAGGTGTCGTACTGCGAACACGACCTCCCCCGTGACGTTTGCTACACTCTCCATTTGTTTGAAATGATTTCCAAAGCCTTGAAGCAACACTGTGGCTGACGTTGAACTCCCTGGCAACATCTGTTATTTTTTGCCTTTCTTCAATCTTGCCAATAATACGGCCACGTGTAAAATCATCTAGGTGATGTTGGGAAGACATACTGAAAATTGCAAGTTCGTCAATTGATTCCTTCCCTTTCAACTTTGCGTTTGAACAACAACGGTCAATACGCGTTAAATCCTTTATATCTCTTATCAGCACTATGACGTCACGAACAAGTTCGGCAATCCAAAATTTGCATACGCACAACACGTCTTACTGTATCCCGCACTTATGCTAATTTCCACATTTTCCTGTCTTCCATTTTATGGTTGCTATCGTTGCTATTGTCATCCGTCGTTAGCAATTGTCCGGCAGTGTATAAACTGCTGACCACCCAAAATGCAATACCAAGAAAGACACGAGATAGCAAAGCCAGATTTACTGGTCACACAGCAACAGATACAAAGATGAAACGATTGAGCTTACAGGCCCGTGCGACTTGCGGTACACACAGACATTAATAGTTCGCGTGGCCCCCATGGCTGGCAATAACGGCCGCTACACGCCGCGGCATCGAACGAAAGAGACTTTGGATGTGGGCTTGGGGTATGTCGGTCCAGGCTGCTTTCACACGTTGCCACAGTTCATCAGGCGTAGCCGCGGGTGGTGCTTGCCGGGCCGCTCGGTTGTCGATCAGCGACCAGACATGTTCGATGGGCGACATATCGGGAGAACAGGAGGGCCTCGGCAGCAGTGACACCTGGTGGGCCGTGAAGAATTGTTGCACGATGCGTGCCACGTGCGGGCGCTCATTGCCCTGTTGAAACTTGGCCGCTGGCAGGCCCTGCAGGTAAGGGAGGACTACAGGCTCCAAAACGTCGGAGATGTAGCAGTGGCTGTTGAGTGTACCGGCGATGCGTACCAGAGGGGTGCGGGTGTCATATCCAATTGCGCCCCAAACCATAACGCCAGGCGTCATACAGTCTCTCGCCGCGGTGCCGCCCATCGTGGTGTTGCAGCAGAAGCGGGATTCGTCAGAGAAGACAATGTCGTGCCATTCCGTAGTCCAGGTGCGGCGTTCAACGGCCCACTGCCGCAGCACTCGCCGGTGGTGTAACGTTAATGGTAATCGGAGCAATGGGCGCCGTGCGACCTGTCCCCGCTCCTGCAGACGACGTCGAACGGTATGTGCTGCCACAGGTTGTTGCGCAACACACCCTAATTCCTGCCCTAACGTTCGTGATGTGGCGGTGCGAGCCATCAATGCCCGCCGCACAACATGCCGGTCCTCTCGTTCGGTGGTGTGCCGCGGATGCGGCAATCGCTCACGTCAGTCCGTCCGTCTCTCCTGCCCCCACCGAATCCATACTCGCCTCACTGTGGTTGGATGTTGTCCCACACGGGCGCCGATGTCTCGGTACGATAAACCGCTGTCGCGATAAGCCACTATTCGTCCTCTGTCGAACTCCGAAACGGGCTGGAATGACTGCCGTATTCTGCGACGAGGTATCAGGAAGCTTCCCACGCACAGGTCCGGTAGCACAACACACTTCCACTACTTACACCCTGCCGTCTGTGCACCCTTCTTATAGTGCTTCAAAGTGGTGTGCCGGGCATACATGATTTGCATTTGCATATGCCTTGCAATGCTAATCGTTTGCATGTCCTCTCGCGGACGACGCATGTTGCGAATTTCAGGCCAATCGGATGCTATATATATATATATATTTCTTCACCAATGTGACCCTCACTTGATATCTGCTGTCCAAAACTTGCCTGGAGAGCTTTTTGGAAGAAACAGCATAATTTTCAAGAGCAATATGCCATTATGTCTTAAAAGAAAAGTGTTTGATCAATGCATCCTTCCAGTGCTTACGTATGGTGCAGAGACGTGGACCTTAACTAAAAGAGACATACAAAGGCTGCAGACAACTCAAAGCAGCATGGAGAGGTGCATGCTTGGTGTAACCAAGAGAGATAAGAAGAGGAACACGTGGATCCGAAAAATGACAAAAGTGGAAGACATCATGATCAGAGTTAAATCCCTGAAATGGCAATGGGCTGGACATACTGCCAGAAGAACAGACCATCGATGGACAGCCGAAATTTTAGATTGGATTCCAAGGGACAGGAAAAGACCCAGAAGAAGACCACATGGAAGATGGGTGGATGAAATTCGAAAGTATGCGGGAGTGACATGGAAGAGACTGGCACAAGACAGACCGTTGTGGAGGAAACTTGGGGAGACCTTCGTCCAGCAGTGGATTGATAATGGATGATGATATATATATATATATATACTTAAAAGAAACGCCTAATACCTGTAGCTACAGCAAAAACTCCAGTTTTGTTTTTTTCGTGCGAGAGTTATGTGTGATTATTCTCTTGTAAGAATTATTTTCTTTTATTCTGAAATTGTATATTTTTGTTTAGATATCGGTAGTCTTGTTTGCGCCTCTTCCGTACCTTAGAGATATATAAAAATATATACATATGAGGGATGCAAGGTCAGGTGTGCGCAATATATCGTTTCTCCTTGACAAATGTCAACCCCGCCTTATGGTGATGCATTCTGTTCCCACTAAAGGGGCCCTGACGACCGCCAGGAGCGGTATAACTATACCATCGGAATAAGAGGAAATGCTATCCCACACTCACCAACCTGCTTCTTCAGCGTGGTGAGTTATGGCCAAAACCCCTCAAAGATGCTTACACAATTTTAAACTTGGCCCTCAGTCTCCGGCAGCTGGATGTACCTGGCCAAGGCTGCGGGCAGTGCGACATGAAGGCAGAGGGTGCTACGAATCACCGGAGGACCGGACTAGGCTGCCATTTGATGCTGACCTTGGCTTCTGATTGAAGGCTTCTTGAATTGGAAGAGGAACTACAAAGGATCAAGTGGGACATCGTCGGTCTAAGTGAGGTAAGGAGAAAAGCAGAAGATCTCATTGAACTGAAAAGTGAACATCTCTTCTACTATCGTGGGACAGATACTGGGTGAACCAGTGGTGTTGGATTTATAATAAACAAAAAACTGAAGAATAAAGTTGTGGAAGTTGAAAGTTCCTCTGACAGAGCTGCACGACTCGTTATCCAACTCTCGAGAAGATACCAGGCCCAGATTATTCAAGCTTATGCACCACAAGTCACCCTGAAGAAAAAATTGAAGAATTTTACGAGGAAATTCGGAATCTAAATAACAAAGGAAAACAGCACTTGAAGATCATTATGGGTGATTTTAATGCAAAAGTAGGACAACAGCAACAGAATAAAACTTCGGTTGGTAAATTCGGTTACAGGAACAGAAATCAACGTGGAAATACTCTCGTAGAATTTGCAGAAGCAGAAAGGTTTTTCATCATGAACTCCTTTTTCAAGAAGAAGCCACACATGAAATGGACATAGAGACATCAGAATGGGACGACAAGTGAAATTGATTTTACTATGTGTAACAAAAAATTCGTCATCGAAGACTGCAGTGTGCTAAACAAGTTCAACACAGGTAGTGACCATAGATTGGCGAGATGTAAGATGCACCTTAACACTAAACTCGAACGTGGCAAGCTCATAAGACATACAAAATGTATTGACATAACCAACCTTAAAAACACCATAATACCTTCAAGTTGGAACTGAGGAACAGATTCTCTGCTTTAGAAGGCCTAACATCGGAAGAAGTGGATATTTCGGAAGTTGTTTGTGAATTTTTCCGTGACTCACTTATAAGCGTGGAAAGAGCGAAGATCTTTGTTTGATGTAACAGAGAACTCACCAAGGGTCTTATGGAAACAGCAACAAAAATAAGTGGTACTAAGAACAAGTTACATATGAAGAAAGTTTCAGGAAAAACAAAAATGTTGATGCAAAAGAGAAGGGAGATGAGGACAAATAAAGACGTAACTTCCCACATGGAATATATAGTGCTATGCAAGACAGTGCGAAAAAGGTATCACTGAAGACATAAGAAAATTCAATTGTGAACTAGTGAGGAAAGCAATTGAAAACAACCAGAGCCTAAAGAGAGCAAAAGGGCATCTCAGTAAGGGAAGAAAACAGATTATCGCTCTGAGATAAGAAGATGGTACTGTAACAAGAAATAGAAGCGAAATTTTGACAAGGGTGAAAGATTTCTACTCCAAATTATATGAAAGGGATGATACATCTATGCCAGACATTACGACAGGCACCAGTGCCAAAGTTCCTCCAATCCTCCCTGCAGAAGTTACATATGCAATTAAGAACATGAAACGGGGAAGAGCTCCAGAAGAAGATTGAATTACCGTGGACATTATACAAGAAGCAGGTGGAGAAATTGAAAATACACTCGCCCAAGTTTTCACCAGATGTCTTAATGAAGGGAAGATTCCTGAGGATTGGAACAATGCTACAATGATCTTGCTCCGTAAAAAAAGGTGACGTTGAGGACCTCAGGAACTACAGGCCCATTAGCATCCTTTCAGTGGTTTATAAAATCTTCACTAAGATTCTTTCATATCGTTTGAAGGTAACACTAGACATGGCCCAACCAAGAGAACAAGCTGGATTCAGGAGTGGCTACAGCACTATAGATCATATCCATGTACTGAGAGAACTAATTGAAAGAACAAGAGAATATGAATTCCCATTATGCACGGCTTTTATTGACTATGAAAAGGCCTTCGATTCCGTGAAACCATCAGCAGTAACAATGGCTTTGAAATCTTGCGGTATTGAAGATGCATACATTAGCATTATTAATAACATCTATGAAAATGGAATTGCAAAGGTTCCGATATTTGAGGATACAGCACAAATAAGAATTGGAAAGGGAGTGAGACAAGGTGACACCATGTCTCCCAAGCTCTTTAATGCCACATTGCAAAATGTCTTTCAATCATTGAACTGGGAAAACAAAGGGATAAAGATTAATGGAAATTACTTAACTCACCTTCGTTTTGCTGATGACGTAGTCATCTTTGCAATTACTCCTTCAGAGCTGCAGAGTATGATACAAGAACTGGCTAACAAGAGTAAAAAAGAAGTGGGATTAAAAATGAACTTTCAGAAGACAAAAGTGATGTATAATGCTTTTACAAGAAACGAAGATTTATCGATTGACGGAGAAAAGCTTGAGACAACCAATTCCTACATTTATCTTAGCCAGCAGATATCGATTGAGGGTCACACTGATGAAGAAATTAATCGGCGTATAAAACTTGGATGGAGAGCATTTGGAAGAAACAGTACAATTTTTAAGAGCAGTATGTCATTATGTCTTAAATGAAAGGTTTTTTTTTTTTCATACAGTCAACAGGATCGTCGCAAAAACTAGAAGATTGGCATCTACCACTTTAAGGGGTGACCAACCAAAACACCGATTTGTGGGTTCTATGGACTTTGTCCCCGGAGTTACAAACATCTTAAAAAACATGTGTCATAAGAATAACCTGGATTTCGGCCTTAGAACCAACACTATCTATAACTTGGTTCGCAAAGACAGAGACCCGGTGAACCACCTGGAACGATTTGGTGTGTACAAAATTCCTCTGAAGCCAGTAGACCCAGAGGCTCCCTCACAGATGTATGTTGGTTCCACGATTAGGAATGTGAAATTGCGTTTTTCGGAGCATAAATATAACATTAAAATGCATGCTTCATCTACTGATTTATCTCGCCTAGTCACTTCGGGAACTTACTATCCACGCTGGGAAGAAGCCAGGATTTTGACAACTCCAGCCAGTAAGACTCAAATCCGCTTTACAGAGAGTCCAGAGAGTCTGTACATCCACAGATTCTTTAACATGTGTTGCAACGAGGATTCACCTACTCAAGTTTCCCAGGCCTGGAAAGCCATTGTACCTGTAAAAGGTAAAGAGAATTACATTCCACCCTGAAGTCTGACACAGTGTGTGTCACCTCCTACCTGTGTTTGGTGCAAGCCTCCGTTATGTAAATTGCTTGACTTTTTATTTGCTTCTGTGATTTGAATTAAATGGCGACGACTGCCTTATTTATATGCCATGACAACTTTTTACGCGGTCATTTTCATCTGATGAAAGACTCCAGGGGAGTCTGAAAGATCTTATGAGTGTCTTTTAACCTTGTACATAGTTCATTAAATGTAATTTTACGAAGTACCTGTCATCTTCAGACTTCGTTTTAATCGTGCATAACACAGCGTTTTTACTGTATCATTTAATGAAAAGTGTTTAATCAATGCATCCTGCCAGTGCTTACGTATGGAGCAGTGACATGGACCTTAACTAAAAAAGACATACAAAGACTTCAGACAACTCAAAGAGCCATGGAGAGATGCATGCTTGGTGTAACCAGGAAAGATAAGAAGAGGAACTTGTGAATAAGGAAAATGACAGGAGTGGACGACATCATGACCAGAGTGAAATTACTGAAATGGCAATGGGCTGGACATGTTGCCAGAAGAACGGACCACCGATAGACAGCTGAAATTTTAGACTGGATTCCGAGGGACAGGAAAAGACCCAGAAGAAAACCCCATGGGAGATGGATGGATAAAATTCGAAAGTATGCTGGAGTGACATGGAGGAGACAGGCCCAAGACAGACAATTGTGAAGAGGTCTTCATCCAGCAGTGGATTGATAATGGTTGATGATGCTGATGATACATATGAAAGGGGATGTTCCCGAACGTAACACAAATGCGTGGATGGGTCTCCGAAAATCGGCTCTGGACGTTTGAGTAGCTTCCGGCGTGTATCCTTGTGACTTGTACTCTCCGTAGTATTGGGCTGGCCACCCAATCCCGTGGATTCCCGGCTGAGAGCCCTAATGAAGGCCTGGACTCCATTCGGTAGCCCTGGACGTGGACGTCTGAGCCGCTTCTGGCGTTTGCCCTTGTGAATTGCACTCTCCACGGCATTGGGCTTGCTACCAAATGTGGTGTATTGTCCGATGAGAATCCTACTGAAGGCCTGGGTTCCATTCAGCGGAAACAATTTTGGTAATCTGTAACGCCCTATGAAAGAATGAGGAAGGGGATTTACGAAACATGCTCCAAAATTACTGAAGTTATCTGTTATTATTGCACAATGAATTTACGGTAATTTTCGGGCTAGAGGTATATTCTAAGCTAGCTGCAAAACACATAACACTCAAATAATTAAAGAATACATTAAGTATGTGAATTCATTGTCAAACAACAGCTCCAACACGACTGCTAGCGTGCTTGGCTCTATGATAAGCAGTGCTCACACAGTGTGGCAAGTCTTCGCTGCGTGATATGCAAGCTTTCCCGACCATACGACCCACTTCCAGTCACCATAGCAACGGCGCAGAAAGTCTTCAAGGAACACTGCATCATACAGCCTTCACTCAGCAGTGAGATATACCCATGAAGCTGATAGCTGAATTTTGCTAAAGCCCTAAACACACGTGTTCTGAGCGAGTTGTTTTACTCGCAATTGAGTACTGTGAGTTAGTCAGTACCAATTGTTAGTGAATTAAAATGAGTGGTATCATTGACGAATTGTTGGAAAGAATGCCAGCTTAGGCGTTAAGGATAAACTGCAAACTGTACAGACCAGAAGACCTTTCGGCAAGCAGCACTGATTTTAATTTAAACACATGGAAAAGAACCATCATACACTAGGTGTTTTAATGTAAATAATCACCAAAAAATTGTGTGTTTGCGTTTTTCCACGGAAATAGGCCATTGGCATAAGACCAATTTCAACAGTTTAAATTAATTTGTTACGGCCTGTGATAAATCTCAAAAACAACTTGATCGCATAAGTGTTCCCTGCTTTATAAATATTTGGTTGGATCTCAAAGAAGCGATCAATCTTTAAATATACAGAAGAAAATTGCAGACAATCTGCCCACCGAAAAAGTGAAAGAAAATAGAACTACTGCTTGAAGATTGATCGACATACTGCAACATTTTTTACGAAAATAAGAGTGTGCGTTTAGGGGTACTAAAGAGTCTGGGTACTCAACAAAGACATGTACACAAACCTTTTACTGCAAATTCTTAGCTACCTGTAAATCCACTTTTCGCTTATCACTTAAAAACAGGAACTCTTTATAAAGGCACGTCGCCATCAATACAAAATGATTTTGATGTTGTAGTTAACATTATCACTGATCGGTGAGAAATAACTAAAATCTCTTTTCCTTGATAAAACCACTGATGTGACAAACGAAAAAAACAGACAATTATCATCAGTATTGAGATATGTCGATTACGAAGGAAACTGCCAAGAACGATTTTTACATTTTGCTGTCAGTTCCGACAGAACGGCACACTGATTTTTTCCGTCATATTAAGTTGTAGATGATTTGGATTGTTCAAAAAAGCTTCTAGCACAAACTTTTTGATAAAGTAGCTACAATATCCGGTCTTCAGATGTTAGTGAAAAATAAGAATTCAACAGCAACTTTTATTCACTGCTACGGTTATTGGCTAAATTTAGTTTTGTGAAAGTCTACAGCTTTCATAAAAGAATGTAAACGGTCTTCCATTACACACTCCGGAATACCTAGCTTTTCTTTCTCATTCTACTGCCTGCATATATCTTCCACACAATATTCGCATTTTCTATTATTATTATTTTTTTGGACATACTGCAAAATAAACGCTTAAAAACTACTTATTATACCAATAAAATGAATGAGATCGACACTTTGCAAAAAATCGGAGACTGAGATTCTGATCGATCAAGTATGGAGAGAAGCTAAAAGTCATGAAAATGAATTAAGACCAGAATGACAGAGAAATGACGTTCGTTCTAAATGCATACTCTACGAATTTCTAACGAAATTATGAACACTAATAACGCACACAAAACTCAAGTTCCAGTCTCAAAAATATCGAAAATTCCTATCTTCATTGAATTCGAACTGTTTTGTAAATTTCATGAAAGCTTTAACAGTTACTGTCAGAACCTACGGAATCTTATGCTTAAAATTGAGATACAACTCCTCTCCAAAATGAACTAAAGGTGTTTTATCCTCTTGGTGAATAGAAAAAGAAATCAGTAAGGGACATTACCACACATGAGATTGGCGAAGAAAAGAAAAAACGCTGAACTTTTCAACCGGGTGAAAAATCAGAACGCGCCGTGAACGTGCGAATATAATGCAGCATATGGTATTGTTCACTATAATTTATTTATGTAAATATTAAACTGGAGTACATCACTGTATTCAAAATATATAATTACTGAAATCAAAACAAATTAAAATGGTTTTAAAAGACATTGCTTTTTAAACATATTTTTTTCTTGTTTTGTTGCACTTGCTAGAAGAACATCAGTTCAAGTTTCTTCTTGCAAGCAAGCTTTGCTTTTCTTCTTATCAAGTTCCACAGATATTTGTCTTCCGTTGACTTGCAGCTGCACAGCAGCCATTGCTTAATTTTTCTTTCTGCTGATATTTTTCTCTTTCCATTTCTTTCACTGTAGCTTTTCATTTTTTTTTTTTTTTTTTTCGGATTACAATAATTTCACCTATCATGCTGAAAGAACTATCAGCCTGAGGATCATGAATGCATGAAACCAAAACTTTCACTACTTTTGATAAATGATGTAACTTTGAACATCGGAATGCTTTTAAACATCATGCATCAATTCTTACAAATTTTCCAACTTTGTCACTCCCGTTTTCGGAAAATGTTCTCTCCCTTATCAAGACTGAATGCAAAAATTTATGGAGGAAAAAACAGCACAGGATAGTGGAAACATCGCGGGGGGAAAAGTTACGGGAGAGATAATTTCACCAACTTTCAGCCTGAGGATCATGAATGCATAATACCAAAACTTTCACTACTTTTGATAAATGATGTAACTTTGAACATCGGAATGCTTTTAAACATCATACATCAATTCTTACAAATTTTCCAACTTCGTCACTTCCGTTTTCCGAAAATGTTCTCTCCCTTATCAAGACTGAATGCAAAAATTTATGGAGGAAAGAACAGCACAGGATAGTGGAAACATCGCGGGGGGGGGGGGTTACGGGAGATAAATCTTCGCTCCATCAGACTTCCGATTTTGGAATTTTTCCGCCATTTTCAAGCTTAAATACATATATTTTTGGAATAAATGACATTTAACAACAATCCTGGGCAGAAGGCACATCGCGAACAAAAAAAGGCAACGATTACGGGAGAAACCTTCAATCCGTCTAACTTTCGTTTTTGAAGAGGGAAAACAGCGCACTCCTTGCCGCCGCCACCAATCCTCGCCCAAAATTCTGTTCAGTTGTGTGAATCTCGGGAATGACCCAAATAATAACGAGAAAAGGTGGAATTCCTCGAATCCGCGGAAGAATCTCGTGCCTAAAAAGATTGCAGAGGAATTTTCGCGCCATCTTACTTCCGTTTTTGGAAACTGCTGCCTACAATTTCGTGCTGCAATACAAACATTTATACTATAAAATGATATTTAACAATAATACTGGGCAAATGCAACATTGCGAGAAAAAGAAATTACGATTACGTGGAGGGGAGGGCTTCACACCGCTTAACTTCAGTTTCGAAAGGCGAAATACCGTCCCCAGGTGGAAAAAGAAAAAGACACCCCACCCTCTCCATTTCTCTTCAGTTTTGCGTCGATCTCGAGTTTACCCAAATGATGACAAAAAACAACAACAAAAAAAACAGCGGAATACCGCAGATGAATCTTATGGTATGCATTACCAGTTACATGATGGATAAATTGGACATTGTGTTTAAGTGAAGGGTACGAACTAGCAGAACTAATATTAACGTTTCCGTGAACAGCAGCAACTTCCCAAGGAAGTTTTCTCTGCATTAAAATAAGATCAAGACCTAACTCAGAGCCACACGATGGCAAGTTTGTCTAAGCAACTTATTCGGTTTTATCTAGACAGAAAATCGTTCTTTTTCTACACCAAAATAACTGAATGCTGTCTAGACACGGTACCAAACAATAGAGACAATTGCAGATTAAAAGATGAACTTTTATTTACAACTTAAAACCATATATACATGCGAGATCTTTCAGACCATCATCAGGCACCGCAGAGGGGTGGTTCCGGGATTATAAAGTCGGAAAAAACAACCCACAATGTATTGGCATGGAGGCGCCGCTCAAGCCCACGCATGCGCACTTGTTAAATATATAAACATGCAAATACTATAAAAGTACAAGAAACACGATTACGGATTACGATGATATATATAATGATGTAAAATAAAATGTCTCCATGATGAGGGTAATGTCGACGGCATGTTGTCATTACAACACTGGTTAGCAAATAGAGTTATGTATATGCTTTCAGTGAATAATCAGCCAGTCTTAGTTGCAGGTGTTGCTAAGATCTTGGTGCTGTTCCAGTCCGGAATGTGTTGGCCCTGTTTAACTAGTCGGGATAAGGCAGTGGTACTCGATCCAGTCCGGACATTGTACATGTGTTCAGAAATACGGGTAGCAACAGTCCGAATCGTGGATCCTACGTAATGCTAAGACCTAGGTGCTGTTCCAACACCTGCAACTAAGACTGGCTTATTATTCACTGAAAGCATGTACTCTATTTAACTGTATTTGCTAACCAGTGTTGTAATGACGACATGCCGTCGACATTACCCTCATTATGGAGACATTTTATTTTACATCATTATATATATCATCGTAATCCGTAATCGCGTTTCTTGTACTTTTATAATATTTGCATGTTTATATATTTAACAAGTGCGCATGCGTGGGCTTGAGCGGCGCCTCCATGCCAATGCATTGTGGGTTGTTTTTTCCGACTTTATAATCCCGGAACCACCACCCCTCTGCGGTACCTGATGATGCACCCATAGTGGGTCTGAAAGATCTCGCATGTATATATGGTTTTAAGTTGTAAATAAAAGTTCATCTTTTAATCTGCAATTATCTAAATTGTTTGGTACCGTGTCTAGACAGCATTCAGTTATTTTGGTGTATTTAGTTGGCACGAATAGCACAGACGTTTGGAGACGTTCTTTTTCTGTTGTTGAGGGTTTAACGACCACCGTGGGCAACTCAATAGGCTATAAGCAGTCGCCCGTCCCTAATTTAGGGTCACTGGTTCCAGGGAAGGAAGGAAGCCAGTGCCGTAAGACAAACACAACATCCATGCCTCACCGAGATTCGAACTTGGACCCACTTGGACGAATGATTATAAGCCAGCGCAAAGACCGCTGCGCCATCGGGGGCGGCATCATTCTCTTTGACTGCGAAAAAATACCTGGAAGATACTTTGAATGAAAACGTGACACACAAAAGAACACAGAATTCATGTACAAATAACCTTCTCAAAGGTAGAGTTAAAATCCCCTTTTATATTTTACGCTATGTTAGCATGTGCTTAAAATATTATATTTCTATTACTTAACAACTCGCACTTTGCTACTACAAATACACCGAAGAGACAAACCATTATGACCACCTGCCTAATATGATGTGGATCCGCCACGTGCCGCCAAAATAGCTCTTCTTACCCGTTGCTAAAGGTGTCTTGTGGTACCAACACGTTACTAGCAAACCCTTTAACTCTTGTAAGTTACGTGGTTGAGCCGCCGTAGATCGGATTTGATGTTCCAACACAAACCAGATATGCTCCATAGGATCAGTGTCTGAGGAATTTGGAGGCCAGGGCAATACCTGGGCTCAGGACAATACCTGCACATGAATGACTGGACCCAGGGTCTTCCAGCAGAACATTGCCCAAAGCATTAAACTACCTCCGCAAGCTCGTTTTCGTCCGACGGGGCATCCTGGTGCCAACACTTCCCCAGATAAATGACGCACACGTACCCGGCCGTCCACATGACGCAGCAGGAAACCAGATTCATTGGACCAGACGACCTTCCAATCATTCACGGTCCAGTTTTGATGATCGCATGCCCACTGTTGGCGCCCGAGATTATCATGGGCACGCCACTCTGATCGAGCTGCAGCTACGTGGCCTCATTTTTAACAGGGTTCGATACAGTCTGTTTTTAAGCTAGAATATTTTCTCTTGTAGCAATTTGGCTATTTTGTCAGCAAAAGTTGTAGCAAAATGCTATACAGTAATATTAGCCAAATTTACGGTTCTGTTTTTTGCTGTATTTACGCATGAAAATACAAGCACAATAATGCATTGGCTAAATAAAATTTTGTACTTTAAATAGAATTCAAGAATAAAAACAAATAGGCTTTTATACTTCTAATTTTAATAAAAAAAAATAATTGCTGATGCACTTTGTGAAAATATATACAAGATAGGGCTAAAGCAAAGCCACAACCGACGACACACCGACTGACCGGTCGACCCGAACCGAAACGGCGCGTGCTGCTCCCTCGGTTGCTACTGCAGAGGCGAACCGCCAAAGAAACAAACTAAACGCATCTTTCCTTATCCGTCATTGCAGTCCTTGCGAAAGGTGCTCTCGGGGCTTACCGGTGCTTTTTTGCAAAAGGAGAAAAGACAACGGGGTTGAAAAACGGCAACAGGGCGAAGCAGCGTGCGACAGCGATACAGAAGGAAAAAATGACGGGGAAGGATACTAGGTAGGCAGGGCGAAGCAGCTATGCCGAGACGAAAACTGGCGTTGATTAAAAAAAACGCATGGGCGAAACAGCGGTGGGCGCGAAATGGAAAGAAAAAATGACGGGGAAAGAAACCAGGTCGGTGGGGCGAAGCATGGATGGGCAGGATGATGAAAGAAAAAATGACGTGAAACATTCGCTTTTTGGTGATTCAGTGGGGACTTTTTCTCGCAAAATTACCGTCTTTATCGAGATTTGGCGAAAACGCAAGTGACAGCTTAAACACTGGATGTACTGTGTGTTGTGACATATTACTTCCGTCACCAGCATCCAAATTGTCGGCGAGTTGAGCCATAGTATCCCTTCTGTTGGCTCGTGCTATTCGGAATAGCCTTCACTCACCTCCAGCATCGATGAACCGTGGTCGGCCCACACCTTGCCGGCGGTTTGTGGTTTTTTTTCCTCCTCGGACCACTTTTTCAAGGTACTAACTACGGCTGACTGTTAGCACCCCACGAGCCCTGCCGTCTCTCAAATGCTCTAACTCAGTAATCTGATCATTACACTTTCGCCTTTGTCAAAGTCCGCTGCCTTTTCCCATCATCTGAATAACAAGAATCACACCGACAAAGAGCTCAGTATTAAGTGTTATTTACACAGTTTCATGACCACACGCGCCGTTGTTTATCTGCAGTTGCTTCGATCTGCCTGAAGACGCACTGGTCAAAATGTTTTGGCTCTTCGGTGTACATCTGTAAGTCGACTGGAAACTTTTTATCTATGTCGGGTAGCTGGAACCATTCCAACCGTGATCTACACTGCTGGCCACCCAAAATGCAACACCAAGAAGAAAGCATCCGATTAGCCTGAAATTCGCAGCATGCGTCGCCCGCGAGAGGACATGCAAACGATTAGCATTGCAGGGCATATGAAAATCATGGGCGCCCGGCACGCCACCGAGAAGGTCTATAAGAAGGGTGCACGAAGGCGGGGTGTAAGTAGTGGAAGTGTGTTGTGCTAAAGGACCTGTGCGTGGGAAGCTTCCTGATGCCTCGTCGCAGAATACGGCAGTCATTCCAGCACGTTTCGGAGTTCGGCAGAGGACAAATAGTGGCTTATCGCGACAGCGGTTTATCGTACCGAGACATCGGCGCCCGTGTGGGACAACATCCAGCCACAGTGAGGTGAGTATGAATTCGGTGTGTGCAGGAGGGACCGACGTGAGCGATTGCCGCGGCCGCGGCACACCACCGAACGAGAGGACCGGCATGTTGTGCGGCGGGCATTGACGGCTCGCACCGCCACATCACGAACGTTAGCGAAGGAATTAGGGTGTGTTGCGCAACAACCTGTGTCAGCACGTACCGTACGACGTCGTCTGCAGGAGCGGGGACTTGTTGCACGGCACCTTTTGCTCCAATTACCATTGACGTTACACTACCGGCGAGTGCGGCGGCAGTGGGCCGTTCAACGCCGCACCTGGACTACGGAATGGCACGACATTGTCTTCTCCGACGAATCCCGCTTCTGCCTGTAACACGACGATAGTCGGATCCGCGTGTGGCGGCACCGCGGCGAGAGACTGTATGACGCCTACATTATGCATCGCCATACCGGTCCGTGCAATTAGATATGACACCCGCACCCCTCTGGCACGCATCGCCGGTACACTCAACAGCCACCGCTACATCTCCGACGTTTTGGAGCCTATAGTCCTCCCTTACCTACAGGACCTGCCAACGGCCACGTTTCAACAGGACAATGAGCGCCCGCACGTGGCACGCATCGTGCAACAATTCTTCACTGCCCACCAGGTGTCACTGCTGCCGTGGCCCGCCTGTTTTCCTGATATGTCGTCCATCGAACACGTCTGGTCGCTGATCGGCAACCGAGTGGCCCGGCAAGTACCATCCGCGGCTACGCCTGATGAACTGTGGCAACGTGTGGAAGCAGCCTGGACCGACATACCCCAAGCCTACACCCAAAGCCTCTTTTGTTCGATGCCGCGACGTGTAACGGCCGTTATTGCCAGCCATGGGGTCACACGAACTATTGATGTCTGCGTGTTCCGCAAGTCGCACGCGCCTGTAAGCTCAACCGTTTCATCTTTCTATCTGTTGCTGTGTGTCCAGTAAATCTGGCTTTGCTATCTCGTGTCCTTCTTGGTGTTGCATTTTGGGTGGCCAGCAGTGTATGTATCTTTTGCTTTATTTGAAGCACAAGTTTCCAGCTAAGAAACGCAAATATTCACTCGCATTTGGCCCTATATCTCAGAATCTGTAGGTCTCGTCGCCTAAATCTTTTTCCTTGTCTAACTGCCATTTGCAGTCGTCAGAAATATGCACGCTATTTCGAATTTCCCAGATATGCATACTTTTTTTTACGGCGAAGTGTATTATTTTGTACTTGGAACGATATCTGTAAAACTTGAGTCGAATTGAAAAATTCTCTCTGAGCTGCATAGCTACAAACATTTCCAAGGTGTTCCATGCATTTTTGCTCCCCGTGATGCACACTTCTTTGCTAGGTGACATAAGTGCGTATTTGTATGTTGTACAATACCTCCCATTTTAGTTCAGCTGGGCTGAAAAATTCTTTTTGCATCGAGAAGCTTTAACCACTATCAAGAATATTTCTACGTACTTTTTCTGGTTTCGTGGACATAGAAATTTCAAACTACAATAGATGGCGTGTACGTGTTTATGTTTATATTTCGAGCTGTAAACTGCTCGTGAAAGTAATATTCATGGACCGGTTCCCCATGCAACGAGCTTTTATACGATCTGCTATATCGACAACATATCCCGTAGAAACTATGCAAATTAGCAACGCAAATGAACACAGCGCAATTTTTTACCAAACACTCCAATAAATGGTGCGATTCTGTCTCAGAACTCAACTTTTGTCAGGTATTATTGACTAATCTTGCCTGATAGCATAAGTGATAATTATAGGTATACATGAAGGTTTTCCTTCATATGTGAATCAAAGGGAAACCAGTTTTTCCTTTGTATGTGAATACAAAGGGAAAAAATTCACAAATTGGGTCCAGCGTCAGACTTGAATAAGCCACTGAGATCCTTTTGTGGCGCCAATACTGCCCTTGATTTGACAACTACCTACTCCCTCAAATGAGTGGCAGAGCGTGCGGGGTAGAAATTCCGGCATAGATAACGAATTTAAAATCTAGTTTATTAATTATTGAAATACGGGCTTTATTCTGGTGACGATTATTTTGAAAGATTTTCTAAAGTTATTGATATTTGTTTACCACGGTGAACACAACTTTTCAGCCCCAACAACAAAAATTAGTTATATTTCTCAGTAAGCACATTTTTAAAACATTACTGAAAGATTATAAACATCTTCACGGACACAATGAAAAGACGTCACCAACAAAAATTCTCAGCGGACACCACTCTGAGAAGTTGCGATCTCAGCAATGTTTGAGCACAAAATCATTAATATGTTCCACAATTTTTAGCTCAAGTATGCTACAAATGAAATTCATACAATTGTAATAAATGAATATCCATTAACAGTTCAAAATTTCAACCGTAATCTCAGAATTTATATATATATATACATCGCAGAAAAAAAAAAAAAAAACCGTGGAAAGAATTTGAGATTTTCGTGCCCATTAACTCAAAAAATCTGAAAATATGTTTCAGGGTGATCCAGCGTCTGAAATCAGATGCAAATAAATCCTTCAGATGTTTTTATAACATACATCAAATTTTAGCATCTGGTGTAAAAAGAGAGCTGCTAGGCATCGCTGCATGAGATTTAGGAGCCAGCCACCCAAAATTTTCATCCCAAAGTACCCTAAAATTCTGACTCTAGGGTGCAAATCCTTATGTTATATTTACGATCTGTATTGAATTTCCAAGTCCGAGATATTTTCTAGTTTTACAGACGTTTTGAACACCAACTTATGATTAATCTCCTTTCTCCCAAAAATTATCTCCGAGCTACAGTTCCTCATTTATCTTGAGCAGTTTCGGAAAGAGGCGCTACCGTTAACTGATCGATTTCTGTGCCAGAAACGGTCAAGCCCCTAGTTGCATCTTTTTTAAGGATACGATGAACGAAAGTGATGAGAAAGCGCACGCGCAGCGCATAGAACACAGCTGCGCCCAGACACCAAAATGACAAGGGTCAGACGACCGTTTTGCTTCTACAGTTATCACGAAGCAGCGACAACCAGTTGTAGCATCCCGCCATTTTTGGGTTTCTATGTCAGCGTTTGAAACGCAGGTGCCAAGAGCAAAGAAAAAAAAAATGATAAATAAACTGTTCTCATGATGATGGACTCGCAGCACCCTAATCCAGTGTCAACGCACTTCAGAGCGTTGAACAGGTGGTCGCAGACGCTTTCTTCCCTAACAGAACCGCATTCCACGAGGGCAAATTGGCCGTGCATTACTGAGGGGGAAAAAAGATACACGCTATTGTCAGTAGCCATAATTACTAGCGGTATGACTTTCAGGAGTTCTCTGCGGGCGGCGAACAAAAGAAGTACGTCTCATAAAGTTCGACAGGCAGCACGCGGCATCATACGCGCACGACTGCCAATGGATCACCAAAAGTAATTGTTCCATTGCACAAACGTACAAAAAAAAAAAAAAAGCCCGCAGACCTCAATTCGTGCTTTTGGTTCGTTGATCATTATGAAAGCCCGCTTTCAACACTTCGATAACAAAAACAAAAAAAAAAAAAAAAAGAATGACTACATAGTATAAAATCCATGCACTTCACGGGCGATTTAAAAAATTGCATTTCCATTAGAAACGCAATTTTCAATGATTTGATGATGTCATATTTTACGTAACTTTATAATTAATAACCTCTCGGTGGGGAATCACGAGCGAGCTTCATGATTATTGGAGGTAAACGAGGATGCTGCTTTTCTTAGGAAAATGATAATGTCGGAGACAACAGAAAAATGAGCAATTATTCAACTTCTGAAGAGAGATAGAGAGAGAACATTCCTGTATTCAGTTCGTTTTGCTCCGGTTTCAAACGTTTTGTCAGTTTTTATTACTCACACTTTTTAGGTCCTCTTTACTTTGTGGAGGAAACCTTTCATAAATAAAATTACAACGCAAAGGTAAATAAACATGTCTTCAACCATCATTATCAATCCACTAATGGATGTCTCAAAGTTTCTTCCACAATTGGATTGAGATAGTCTCCTCCATATCACTCCAGCGTGCTTTAGAATTTCATCCACACATCTCCCACGTGGTCTTCGGTCCCTTGGTATCCAGAAGAGCATTTCAGTTGCTCAACGGTGGTCAGTTCTAGCAATATGTCCAAGCCCATTGCTATTTTAGGGATGTTACTTTGATTATGTATTTCACTCTTGTGTCCCTTTTCTGATACAAGAGTTCCTCTTCCTAATCTTTCCTGGTTACATGAAGCTTGCAGGAAATATAGGAAGACAGTGTGCGCGCGCGCTAGCGCGCAGAAACACACACCGGGAGGGAGGGTTGTGGAAAATGAACAGCCAAAATTTTACATGTATGCATCTTTTCACAAAAAATTCTAGTTAATGATTTCAACTGAATAATCTGGCCAATGTGGTTTTTCTACGAATCGTCCAAGCAAAATGTTTAGATTAGGTATGTTCAAGCTGAAATTAGTTACATTTACTTTTCGAATAGCAATGAAAAAAAAAAAAAATGACGAACTTTTAGTTTGTAAAAGGTTCTATAAGGGAAGGAACGAAAATTTTCATGTTGACAGATTTTAAGATGAATTAGTTTTGATTTTTCTTCCCCCCCCGGGGGGGGGGAAGAAAAATCAAATTTAAGGATAAGATCACTCATTTAAGAGGATAAGATCACTCATACCCGCACAAAGATATGCGGGTGGCCTTTATATAACAAATATATTAAAAAAGAAAATAATTGGAGGGAAGTTACTAACTCACATTTCCCCCGATTAATAAATAGCATATCTGCAGGTCAAGTTCCAAGAATCCCTTTCGCCTGCAATCCAGAATTCTCTCCCCGCGTTTTGTCTTTTCTCGCTTTCTCTCAAAGTTTTATTTATTTATTGTTACAACGCTCACGAGAATGAGGTTGTCACATTTGGATATTCAAATGATAAATTTATGAGAAAGTAAGAAAACGGTTTAACATTAAACGCATTCTTTCTCCATAAGCTAGTTAAGATCGGTAAAGGGTTTACCTAGTAGCAGAAGAGTGTTATTCATATGCGAAGTTAAATATTTAGTATTTATACTTTTTTTTTTTTGTAAGGTTTTGCTTTAACTATCAGTGATGCGAAGACCTTCCGGGAGGGAAAGGAGATAAGGGAATAGGCAATCAGAAATAGATCTACGGGATAATTTGTTTGTTCTTACGTATTTCATCCACCCGAGGTGGAAGGGAGAGTAGGAACCAGGAGGCATCAGAAAAAAGGGGCATCGTGCAGTTGGGAGGGAGAAGCCAAGTGTCCTGTCGAGAATTTTCATGTTCGTAAATCTTGGGGAAACTGATCACTTCGCTGAGATTTACGGGGGAAAAAAAAGGTAAATAAATAGATTGAAAATTCTCTACAGTCCACGTTTCAAAATTTTGTTTGGAGGCGGTGGTGAAGTGAGGGAATAATGGCCATGTTCGTTCATTTCTCAGCCCTGACCAGACAAGCAAAATTTCTTGGAAAAAAAAAAAAGGGGGGAATAATAAGAATTAAACTTTTTTCTTTTGGATTAATTTACTTTTTACTCTTGTAAGTTAGAAGGGCCGCCCCCGGTGGCGCAGTGGTCTAAGCGATGGCCTCTGATCATTCGTCCGAACGGGGTCCGGGTTCGAATCCCGGGGAGGCATGGATGTTGTGTTTGTCTTCCGGCACTGGCTCTCTCCCTTTCCTGGAACCAGTGACCCTAAATTAGGGACGGGCGACTGCTTATAGCCCATTGAGTTGCTCACAGTGGTCGTTAAACCTCCAATCAAAAAAAAAAAAAAAAAAGTTATTCGGAAGAAGAGGTTCCTTTTTAAGTCCTCTCATGTCCAGGCTTTAATCTAGTTTTTCCTTAAGAGCAGATAGGTCTTTTGGTCCTCGATCGGAATTAAAACGTAAAAATCAATTCTTTTCCAAGACGAGAGGAAGGGGACAACAACGCAAAGATGGAAGGAACGGATGTGTCAACACTCGGAATCATTCGCTAGCGCGAGGAGACAGAAGCACGGATCATGAACGAGAATACGATGGAACTGTGTTTCTTACTGTGAAATATGATGAAATTAGGACTATGCTGACTGTAGCTATATAGAACTTTTGGACCAGACACTATTTACTTGGGAATCATCTAGTAGTTATACGTGGACGACGAGGAAAGTAAAGGTAAATCAGATTTTGCCACTTTAATTCTCCTCGAAGTTGCACCAATTATGATAAATATGTGTAGTACAAAATAACGGTATTTTGAAGAAGTTATTGACAGGTTAAAAGGATCTAAAGTAATAATGAGAGTACGGAAGCGTTAAAGTCAAACAAAATCATGATGCTAGTATCCAGCAGTTTGTTGCAGTAAACAGAGGAAGGGAAATACCAATTTGGAGGATTTCGGAATAGGAAATAAGCGTGTATGTAAAGACGGGATAAATCGGAGAATATGTCAAATCAAATCAGTAACTATAACGAATTAAGTTGTAATGATACTTTTTTTTCCTTATTTTAAACGGTAACACAATTTAAGGGTCCTGATTCCCTGTATTATTAAAAGTCAAATGCATCTCATACATATTTCTTACATTATTCAATCGAAATTTATGTGTGTTTGCTCAAGTGGTTATATTCATGCGAGTATTTGAGTGCACATTCTGCAATTTTTTTTACAATAATTTCCTTCATACTGTTAATAAATACCAGGAAAAATTTGACAGATGATGAGTGAATGAGAGAAAGAGTTTACTTCACTAAATTTTTCAAAAATCAGCTATTTATCCTTGGATACTTACATTACATTCTGGGAGCAGCAACTGAAGAGTTAGAAATTTAAATTTAATAATGACGATCACTAAAAATATTGCGGCATATGTGGGTCCTGCGATACCCGTAGGTAACCCCCATATGAAATACAACGCTCGTCTTCAGAGGTTGAGACTATGTCAGCCCGACGCTGGGAGGACGTAGCCTCATAATCTGTTAAGACACCCCTTTCCCTTGATTATTGTCGGACTTCTAGATTCCACACAACGGGGACAGGAAGGTCCGTATCCGCGTACCAACATTTGGGGGTGCGCGACGACATTAGAATGACGATCGGGAAACTAAGTCAGTCTTGTGCAGACTGCGCCATTCCACTGATCGAAGTAACATATTGTGATCAGTGACCACAATTTACGACCACCTGTCAATTTATTGAAAATTAAGATTTTCAAAGAAACAATTACTAGTTAGAGATATCTGAAAAACAATGACACCACTGATGAATACTTACATTCTTTAGAACACAAAAAGACCGAAATCAGTACTTTGTGTGGCCAGCTTTGTTTTTTAAAACGGACAGAATATTATGTGGCATACTCTCAATGAGGGATTTGCAGTAGGCACTTGAAATGTCTTTGCACCACACGTACTTTATCGCGTTAATCAAAGCTTGGGAATTTGATGGCCGTTTTTCTGCTACCTTGTCTTTTAAAATGGACCACAAATTTTCGATGGGGCTAAATAAGGTCGGGACTGTTACCGGGCCAGTCAAGCACAGTTATGTTTTTCTTCTGCAGGTAGTCTTTTACAGTCTTTGATCTGTGGCATGGAGCACCATCATGCATAAAGATAGTGCATCTGTGAACTTGAATATGAATTAACAGCTTCTCATGTAACATTTCCACATAAAAAGGACCAGTCATGGTAGTGCCTGTCGGCAAAAAGGATAATGGAGCAGTACCGGATGCTGACATAGCACCCCATATCATCTGACAAGGCGGATGTCTCACGGTGCTAACGGTGTATTTTTCATCAAACCTTTTACCTGTCGAACATGTGTTTCATGTGATTCAAATTGACGCACAGTTGATTCATCGGAAAAAGAACTTGGCTCCATTTTTCAGCAGTCCACGATTGATGACGCTTCCCAAACTGGAGTCTTGCATTCCGGATACAGTGAGCTTTGAACATTTTAGCTACGCAGTGTATGTTAAGCCACGAAAATGACTTTATGTATGGGATCAGATTAAAGAAATTCAGTACCGTAGGTCTGTTGCGCTGCCATTGATGTTTGCATATGTTGTAACGTAACAGTATATCAACACAACTCGCTTGTGTAGTCTAACGAAAATGGAGTCTCTTCTTTTTCATGACAGAGGCTAGTTTAGGTTTATAAGATTTTAATCCAAAATCTTTGCTAAGACGTCGGGAAACATTGCTGATACTAATATCAGACCCTTTTGAGTGTAGAAAGGCTTTGATTTACTTGCATTAACTCCTCGGAGAGCGCATAACTATTTGCCTTATAGTATTGTCATCACGTCGGTTTTTTCCTTGGGCATCAACTTCTCTTTCGGTCGTTAATCTTGGGCATCAACTTCTCTTTCGGTCGTTAATCGTATTATGAATAGCAGTCTTGCTCACATTCACCTTTCTGTTTATGTCACGTTCAGAGTATCCTGCATGATACAAAGTCACTATTTGTGCCTTCTGAGTAACACTAACGCTTTTTTGCCCATTTTTCGCTATATAGAAAATACGTACAAAACCTCTCAGCATGAAAATAAGACCTCTCGACACGAAAATCAGAGGCAAACTGACGCTCGCACGCTCCCCTCAACTCTATCAACAGCTGCCGCTGTAGGATGATGCAACACCGACAGGAAGTTGAGTAATACAGACAGGAGCTGACGCAATCGGCAGAAATCTAATACCAACAGGTGGTCTCAAACTTTTGCAAATGACTATAGTAACACTAAGTCCGTCCGTCCGTCCGTGAGCGGATACAAGAGGGAGAGGGGAAGGGGGGGTATGGAATCTATGGCCTCCCTTTGAGATTTTACTGGATTAAATTTTAATATATCTTTCTTTGTGCAGTCTACTTACAATTATACTTGGTTTTAATTTCGATAAATGACAAATTTTCGGGAAAAGCACGTAATCAAAAAACATTTATAAGCACTCCAAGCATCGCTTTTCTTAGTTTTCAAAATAATTAGGCATATACAAGGTGCGTTCAACAAGTTTCTGGATTGGTGGCAACATGGCACTACAGCCGTTAGTACAGAAATATTTCCACTATGTGCTGTTAACGCTGCTCTTTTTCCTCTCCAGCTGGGACTGAGTAAAAGAAAAGAAAAAATACTACTTCTAAACATACTACATTTCTTACATAAACTTTTTATATTATTTTTTGTAATGTGGAAAAGACTTTATGGACACCCTGTGTGTGTGTGGTGAACACGAAATCGGAAAGTTATAACAGATTTCAACTTAATGATTCAAGAGACATGATTCGTGGTTTTAGAGAACACCTACAACTTCGAGGAAAAGTTCAACCTACGCACCTTTTACGGCTGAAGTAAACTTTGCAATCCATTGATGTATCTTCAACCGAATATGAAAGGGAATTTTCTCAGACGAATTTGCTAATCACCCCAGTTAGGTCTTCTCTTTCAATCATACTATTAACTTCATTATTATTCATAAAAAGCTGTAGACTTCAGCTAAACCAGTTTGATCCTACAAATTACTTCCTATAGTAGCTCCTTCGATGACACCATTTGACAGTGGATACGATAAGCAAGGAACGGACAAGAATAGTAGATATATCTCAAAGTTGAGCTAAATTTAGACTCTGTTTTTGGATTAAAATGCAGTCCCCTTCTGTTCTTCGGTGGACAGCAATATTTAGTGCAAATTTAACTGTCATTCGCGGGTAAGCTTGACAGAGAATTTAATTTCAGCATTTGCTATGTACACTGGTGTCCAAAATTAAGTCCGGAAGGCATTTGCAAGGATAAAAAGGAAAACACGTAACAGCAGGTAAAAACGTTTGCCAAGTAAAGAGACACAATCATAAGGATAAACATTTTATAACAGACGTGCTCTCTCACTGACTGAGGCGAACTGTATTGCCGCCTCAGTAACTGCTTTGCCAAGCTCTTATTTGCCCGCTCCAATTGGACAAAATCGCTGCCTTCCTCCGATAGAAACACTGACGCCGGTCGATTTTAAGCGGCGTTCGAGTTTCGCTTCAAAATCCGTAGATGAAGTCTGGAGAAACGTTTTTTTTTATCTCCGCGCCGTCCCCTGTCTGTTGTAACAGAGACGACTCAGATGATCGCCTCTCAAGGCGCTCAACATATGCTCGTTTCAACCTCTTGGCAAAAACAGTATTTAAACTTTATAAATTTAAGGCTCATAAATTCAGGATTCATTCTCTGGTTGAAGCCTTTTTTAAACTGAGAGGAACTGAGAGTCAACAGCGTCTCGAAAAAGTCTAACATAGGGTTCTAGGATCTCGTCCTTAGAAGTCTAACATAGGGCTCTAGGATCTCGTCTCTTTCAAAATTCGCTTTATTATTTACATAAAACATGAAAAACAGTTACAATTCCCCAACCCCACACACAGTGTGAGAGACGGGGATAAATAAAACCAATATGGAACTATTTACAATGAGGAGAAATATATACAAATGTGTAATGCATGTCATTGTAACAAATGCTGTGCAACAGCATTAGCTCAAGAAAGGTTAACAGTAAATAACAGGAATACAATTTGAACAATTCGTAAAGGTTGGTGAAGAGTCTTACAAGAGCAGTTCATGATGTAAATGAGAACACAGATTGGTGCACAAATAAAGTCAGTACAATCATAACTGAAGATTAAAGCAATAAATAGTGGAATGAACATTCCGTGGGAAAATATTACAGTTTGATTATACGATAAATTGTTGGAGAATTTCGCACATGCCAAAAATGAGAAGGTACGTTTGTTGTAGCAGGGGTGTCATTCAAGTTAGAATGTCTCTATGAAGGAAAGTTCTTAGTAAGGACATTGACAACGGGGGCAAACGAAGTGATTCTAATCCAGGAGAAGGATGGAGGTAACACTGTTGAATATAAAGTGGACTATCTTAGCTGGATACTAGAAGAGCAGGTGAACTGTATTGTCATTTGTGATTCGGAACCAGGTATTGCGAGGAGACTAGGTTGTGAAAAAGTTAGGTAGATTGGATGTGTCGAACGCCAAAGTGTATTCAAGGCTGATCCGAGCTTTGATTATGTTTCGGAAGTGCGCTACCAAGGAATTGAAGTATGTAACTGGACAAGGTGGGAGAAAATAATATACTTTGCTGTGATAAATAAAAATGAGCACACCGGAGGTAGGGGTGAGAAGCACGTAGAGATGCGGCCAAGGAAGCAGTATTCTTCAAGGTTTAAATCATGTGGGCATGATGGGTTTGCGAGGCTGAACATGCAGTGAAAAAGTGGTAGCAGAGTTGTACAATGAAAATACATGTGTAACACATCTCCAGTAACATCACAAAATGGACACAGATCAGATGTGACTATATTTCTCCGGAACAGGGTAGATGTTACTGGTAGACGGTGATGTAAAAATCTCCAATGAACATTTCGTTCTGCGGGAAGAGCCAAGGAATGAAGAGTAGCAGTCCACACGGAAGTTAAAGCAACGGAGGGAATAGGACAGGGATTAGTCGAGAGAGAGCGCAGGAAGCGATAGAGAGTTCGGGTAGAGAGGGCATGGAGTGGAAGAATGGTTCCGGAGGTCGGGAGGAAGTACGGGAGATGGAAAGAGGCAGATGGAACGGAGAAAATGCCAGAGGGTCCGGCGAGGGATGGGAACAGAGTTTGTAGAGCAGTATGAAGTTGGAGTAGGTTATCGGAGAGTTCCGGTGAGAGTGGGAAAAAGATCAGAAATGGGTTTCCAGGAAAGATCAGGGAGGACAGGCTGTGAGACAGAGACTACACCAGCGTGTAGCCAGGCGGGGGAAATAGAAAAAGGTAGACGTGGGAGGGTGTATAGTGGAAGAGAAAAAGAGAGGTTCAGAGAGGAGATCGAGGGTAGTGAGGGGGGGGGTGTAGAAAGAGTGCGAAGGAATTGAATGGCTTCGTGGTAAACGGGAGGAAATGGGGGGGGGGCAGTATGATGATCCATCTTGAGAAGGAGATGGAGGGTGAGACATGGATTAAGGGGGAGGTCATGACGTTTAGTAAAAGAATTGAAGTGGAAGTGGCTGGTTCATAGATCATGCAGAGGAAATTGACCATTCTTGAAGCTTGATAACGGAGTGTGACCTCAGGCAGGTTGAGGACACCACAGTGCGGAGGGAGTAGCAAGACGGTGGAAGACAGCCAGTGTTTTGAAGACCAAATTATTCTGAGCATGGCAGATGTGATTGCAGCTTGAACATATGCAGGCGGTGGTTGAGAGATCCAAGAATACAAGGCGACGGAAATGATGTACGTTCCGGCAATGGTGGCGCGGTTGTGGTATGACAGGCAATACTGTAATCGGGTCCAGAATGCAGCGGTTTCTTGCAGTTTTCTCACCAGGGGTTTCCAATGTGTACTCCAAGAAGCTTTTGGCAGGTGGAGGTCCAGTGGGCGCCCCATGGTGCATCTAGTTGACCTCGCCAGGTGCCACTCCACAGTCCGGCGCACTTGGAAGTGTTAGGTGAGGCCCCGGAGGCAGCAGCATAAACTTGATAAGCTGTAAGGATAGCTGGAAAGGAAATTGCCAATCATGGCGGACCAACACTGTAAGGTTATCTGCGTAAGCAGTCAGCACAATGGAATGATGCCTGGTGCTGTTTTGAGTGGTGGAGAAGTGAGGTTGGAGAAGAGAGCGGACAGAGCAAAGAAAGGGTTCGAAAACAAGAGAGAAAAGCTGACCGGAAAGAGGACATCCTTGACGGATGCCCTTACGAAACAGAATGGGAGCTGTGAGGAAGGAAGCCGTCCGGACATGGACAACTGCGTCCTAGTACAGGGGCTGTTACAAAGGCGGCTGGGAAGCCGAAGGCAGAGAGTACAGAGGCAAGCCACTGATGACTCAGGTTATCAAAGGTCTGTCTCTGGTCGAGGTTAAGGAGAGCCAAGGGTTCAGAGAAAAGGTGGGCAAGGCGGTGTGAGTCGCTGAGAGTATTGATGTTAGTATTGATACTTCGGCCGGGGATGGTGGAGGTTTGGTCTGGGTGAATGACGGTGGGGAGAACAGGGTCCAGTCGAAAAGACAGGATTTTAGTATACAGTTTGCAATCAATGTTAAGGAGGGAGATTGGGCGCCAGTTGTCCAACTCCAGCAGACATCCCTTCTTCGGAAGAAGAATGATGTGAGCAAGAGTGAAAGCGGGGGGGGGGGGGCAGGTGAAGAAAAAGCAGCGTCCTTAGAGCGCTCAGCATGACATTTCCTTCTGCGAACATGTGAAGTGGTGTGCGGGCGTTGAAGATAATGCTCCATTCCCCCGCACTTTCGAGCAGACCACCGTATCCGGAGGAGTCTCGTTCGCGGACGTTTGCAGGATCATTACGGGTTCCATGTTCCCTTCAGATGAAATGCCGTCGAGAATCCGTTTATAGACGGAATCTCAACTCGTCTATAAAACGAACATTAACCCACTTGTCTAGGCTCCAGAAATAATTATGTTGCCTGCACCAGAGTTCCAGCGAGCCCTTCTGTCGGTGAACACCCGTTCCCCCTAATCCACTTCCCCTAAACACGTTTATCCCAATTGCGTTTTCCCGAAATCGCTTTTACCCGAATTCCCATTTCCCCTAATTTCGTTTGCCGTAATCTCGTTTCCCATAATTTCGTTTGCCCTAAACACATTTACCCATTTGGCTTGATTCGCGTTTTCCTAAATTTATGTTTTCAGTAATTCATGTTTGTCCTGATTCTCGTTAAGTGAAATAAAACGTTTCTTTTATCGTCAAATTCAGGAAAATATATGTATATTTAATCATCATCATCAACCATTATCAATCCGCTGCTGGATGAAGATCTCACAAAGTTTCTTCCACAACGGTGTGTCTTGACCCAGTCTCTTCTATATCAGTCCCGCATACTTTCAAATTTCATCCACCCATCTCCCTTGTGGTCTTCTGGGTCTTTTTCTGTCCCTTGGAATCCAGTCTAGAATTTCGGTTGTCCATCGGTGGTCAGTTCCTCTGGCAACATGTCCATCCGATTGCCTTTTTAGGGATTTCACTCTGATCATGATATCCTCCACTCTTGTCATTTTCTTTATCCATGAGTTTCTCGTCTCACATCTCCTGGTTACACCAAGCATGCATCTCTCCATGCATCTTTCAGTTATCTGCAGCCTTTGTATGTCTTTTTAAGTTAAGGTCCACGTCTCTGCTCCGTACGGAATCACTGGAAGAATGAATTGATTAAACACTTTTCTTTTTGAGACATAATGGCATATTGCTCTTAAAAATTATATTGTTTTTTCCAAAAGTTCTCCATCCGAACAGGGGCACGCCATGGGCATTTGCCGCCCCTTGTATGAGAATTTTTTAAATTTTTATTCATTTTTTACATGAAATAAATACCTTTAGCAACATCATTTTCTCTTTCCCGTAAATTAAAGTTTTCATAAAACACAAGTTCCGTATAAAACTAAAAGAGAAAAAAATCTGTAAAGCACTAGTTCAGTTGTTGCTTTGAATAATCCAAGAGTCAGCTTCCTCTCTGTCAATTTACACAAGTCCGCTTTACCGGTAAAAAAAAGAAGGTTTTGTCATGTACGATTATAGACATATTACAGCTTCTTTCTTTGAGGAGGCAATTGTTACATATATATGCTAGCTGTGCCCATGGCTTCGCTCGCGGTGAAGATATCACTGAAAAACAGGACTATGATAACACGTATAATCCGATCCATCCATAAAAACTGTAGTTGAATTTCATAGCAACCGATGGAAGAAATTGGGGGAAAGATTAAATGGTCGGCAGTTAGTTTTTCACGTAAAAGAAAATTATAATTAATTTTTACATAAGTTTAAGTACGTAATTCTTATTTTATTTTTTGAAAATAATTCATAATGCGCATATATAACATTCTTTGTCCCGTTTCCAGTCGTTATCAAACTATGCGAGCATATGCTATTGCAGGAAAACTGTGGGGGGGGGGGGGCGAAAATATAAAATATTACGAATTTCTGGTCTGATTCGGAGATTTTCAGCGTTTACGAACTACAACTCTACAAAATTCTGCGGGCTTCTGCTACCGCAAGAACTCTGTCTGTCGGAGGGGGGGGGTGCCGAAAACATAAAATATAAAGAATTTCTGTTCCCATCGGGAGATTTTCAGTGTTTACAAACTTCAGCTCAACAAGTTAACTCTTAGGTCACGTGCAAAGACAGGAAACCTGTGCCCCCCCCCCCGACAGGTTTCTTAAGTTATCACAGGCTCGGAGAGAATTTGTTGAGCTGCAGTGTGTAAAGGCCGAAAACCTCCCAATTTGGCTACAAACTCTTCACATTTCATTTTTTTTATTAAGCTCCCCCCCCCCCCCCCCCCCCGACAGGTCTCCTGAGTTTGCACGTGTCTTCAGATAATTTGTTGAATTGTAATTTGCAAACGTCGAAAATCTGCGGATCGGACCTGAAATTCTTTACATTTTATATCATTGGTATATCCCCCCCCCCTTTCCGGACCGGACATACTTCCAGCGTTTGAGTTGTAGTTTTTAAACCGTGAAATTCTTCTGTTGAGTTGTAGAATATAAACATTTTTTATAAAAAATTACATTAAACATCGCAGTTAAGAAAATACGACATTACGGAAACGTTATGTGATTCAGAAAACCAACCTCTGGGGACATGGCCACGAAGCGGTCGAAAACGCAGTTTTTATACGGCCCCTTAAAATGTTTGTGGGCAGTTCTCCTACACCCAATCAGTGATGATGGTAAGTGGGAAAACATTCAAGCGGTACAGACTGATCTCAACTATAAAGGTGGGACTGAATTAGCAAAAGGCATTTCAGCGGATCATGTTTAGTCACGTACGGAGGGGGTGTCTGGTACGCTAAGAACTCTTAAAAAGTAGGCCTTATAACGAAGTAAATTTCTCCGTCATTTTTATCCGCGCCAGGATTCGAACCCGGGTCCCTTCATTCCGGAATAAGTTGCTCTACCAATTGAGCTACGCGGACGTTTTATTCTGATTCCTATCTGCCTTTATGTCGTGTGCGTCCTTCTGGCAGGTACGTCACATCTCCTGGTACGTTACATCATCTCCCCTTATTTTTATTTATTATTTTTTTTTTTTCGAAGTGCTGGAGAAGGGATTCTCTGATTTTTCCTATCTCGCGGTGTGGAAAGAACATCACACCATTGCGAGATTTTGAACGGTCGGGTCATCCGGATAGTTCGGGCGCCATTATAACGAAGTAAATTTCTCCGTCATTTTTATCCGCACCAGGATTCGAACCCGGGCCCCCTCATTCCGGAATAAGTTGCTCTACCAATTGAGCTACGCGGACGTTTTATTCTGATTCCTATCTGCCTTTATGTCGTGTGCGTCCTTCTGGCAGGTACGTCACAGCCTCTGCGTTCATAATTCTAGCGAATGCATTACAATAATATTTCTTGCTCTACTAAAAGTTTAGCGTGATAGTACTTGACCTGTGAGAGGGTGGGGATGACGAATGCAATGGCTGCGTTTTGGACTATCTGATTAATGGTAACTAGACGAAACCCGCCGGAATTGACGGTAAGTTTTTTTTTTTTTTTAAATAACAAACTCATATGAAACAACAAATGTAAACTTTATTTGATTAACAAATTCATTCAACCACTTCAGTAAAGACAATAGTCCAGGTTCGTGCTTTTTTAATTTGTTTTTTTTTTTTGTGACTGAAGATTTAACGACCACCGTGAGCAACTTAATGGGCTATAAGCAGTCGCCCGTCTCTAATTTAAGGTCACTGGTTCTAGGAAAGGGTGCGAGACAGTGGCGTAAGACAAACACAACATCCATGCCTTACCGGGATTCGAACCCGGTAGACGAAACCCGTCGGAATCGACGATTTTTTTTTTTTTAAGAATAAACTCATATGAAAAGTTTATTTACATCTTTACATAATGGGAAACGTCTTACCTACGTGAATAAACTGGATCGAATGAATGTTAAATTGTATGTATACATCACACAGTCCAATGGCACAACGCAATCAGGTCTTCGAGGGTTCGCTGTTCCGATAAGAACTTTCAAACAAATTCCTGCTAGCGTTGTTTCTAGGGGAAACTTTGATACGGACAAACGTGTTTACGGTAATCTTGAATTAGGGGAAAGGAGATTTAGGGCAAACGAAATTAGGGGAAATGGGAATTCGGGTAAAAGCGATTTCGGGGAAATGCGATTGGGGTAAACATTTTTAGGGCAAACTTGAATTAGGGCAAACGAGATTAGGGGAAATGGGGTAAAAGCGATTGGGGTAAACGTGATTAGGGCAAACGGGAATTAGGGGAAACGGATTAGGGGAAGTGAGGCTACGCGCTTCTGTCAGATGCGGCTGTTAGTGGGACACATACCATAAAGGCCAATTGCTTTAAGCCTTCGATATATCGTTTGCCGTGATACCATTTTCCCAGTGGCGGCGAAGAGCTCATGAGCCAGTTGCTGGGCTCTATAGGACCTATGACGTCGTTCGGTTAAACCGATATAACGGTCATTACGAGGTGCCGTACGCCTTGGAGATCCTGCCTTCGTGATACTCAATCGGAGTTGTTGAATTGCTGCCATACCCCACAAAATCACTCGGGGTGGGGGTTCAGGTCCCTTGCTACCTAGGCCTGAGACTGGCCTACTTTAGTCATCCTATCGCTTGCCATTGTACATCGTCGAATACACGTGTTTGAAACACATGGGCATTTGCAGCCACCGAAACTCTTCCTTACACAAGCTATAAACGAGAAATGTTACTGCCGTTCCACTGGTCGTTTTTTTAAGAATGTAACTCAGTTTACATATTGGACACCATTTCGCTCACTGATATGAAAATTCCAATGCGAGCATTTGTTTTGCGTGTCCATTTGCATATGCCCTGTGAACATTGTAACATTTTTTTCAGCACTTTGGATTATTTTGCCGCTATTACCTTCCGGTCTTCAATTTTGCACACCAGTATATTATAAAACTGTTACGGAATGCTGGTTTTTAATTATAATAATTTAATAGGATGCGATCATGCAAACTGTTTTTTCATTTTCTAACGTGCAACAGTACTTAAGACAACACAACATCCATGCCTCACCGGGGATTCGAACCCATCTCGGACGAATGACCATTCGTCCGAGATGGGTTCCATCGTTTACAAAACTGCATTCAAAAAAGTATTCAAAAAATCGATTACCTTTAAATTAGATAAATACTTTTACAGCAACTTATTTTTTAAGAGTTCCGACTCCTTTTTCTCCGAAACAAAAAAAAAAAAAAAAAAAAGAAAGCATTGGTAACAGGCATTGCCTATGTGTGATAAAAGTGATAAAAAGTTGCCACGATCAATTCGAAATCAACAGAAGTGTGCAAAACTCATTACCATCAATCACACCGTTTATATATTTGCATTTTTTTGTTCAGCTGAAAATATGCATTCTTGAATATTGATTATGCATTCATGGCTTGGCAACTGTTTATCACGTTCTCGGTCGTAACACGCGTTAACTTCTACATTTTTCAGAGGAGGAAAAAAAAAGTTTATATACATAAATCTGTTTTTTTTTGTTGGAGGTTTAACGACCACCGTGAGCAACTCAATGGTCTATAAGCAGTCGCCCGTCCCTAATTTAGGGTCACTGGTTCCAGGGAAGGGAGAGAGCCAGTGCCGTAAGACAAACACAACATCCATGCCTCACCGGGATTCGAACCCGGACCCCTCACGGACGAATGATCAGAGGCCAGCGCCTTAGACCACTGCGCCACCGGGACGGCTACATAAATCTGTAGTGGGTATCAGTCACTTTATGTATATACCTTTAAACGACCCACCCGTGTGTCGTACAGCATTGTATTGAAACAGTTACGACCCCATCGGTGGGTCGTAACGAACTACAATAAAATCGCCGAAAAACGTCGCCGCAGCGAACATGTTAATGAGCTGCTTGACAAATTTTCTCACTTAGTATAACCAAGGACCTCATTTTACATCGTTTTGCGGACGTGTGGATTGTAGTATATTAGGGTCCAATAACTGCTGCGTCTGAACCACGCCGACATAGCTCAGTTGGGAGAGCGTTAGACTAAAAGTCCCTGGTTCGATCCCGGGTTTCGGAAAGTCCTTTTTTTTTTCTTCGGTAGGAAAACATAGTAATTTTTTTTTCTGCTTGTCATGTCGGGGGTGTTTTTTTCTTCCAGTACATCCTTATAATCGAAGACAAGCTCACCCCGTCTGTTTTTCAAAGTGTATGTGAAAGGCAGGGAATACGTCAACAAAAACGAAACAGAGAAAAAAAACACAAAAAAAAAAAAATGAAAGAAAATTAATAATATTCTCCATCCAGCAATGGATGGAGAGTGATACAATTATAGTCTTGTGCATTTAAATTTTTAGAACATCTGTTTACGAACTTTCGAGTGTGTGAACGACCACATAGTCCTTTTTAAATGTCCTTTGACCCGTTTTCCGAAAATATTTTTCCCCATTTGCATTTTAACTGTATTCATGTTTCAACCAGTGTTTGTGAAAATTTCAAAGAAAATGTTATCTATTACGCTGAAGAATTATTGCCAGTATTTAAAATTAAATTCGAAACTTGCTAAATGATGTCTCTGAAATAAAGTCTATGAAAAAAAAAATAATAATAATAATAATACCAGTGCTGAAATTATTTCACACCGAGTATTTTTTTTTCGTAAACTGTTTTTCGAATTTTTCTAAACCATCCCATAATTCATAGTTTGACATATGTGTTTACAGTGAAGGTGCACGAATTCATCCAAGTATATTTCAATGTATTTTGACATCAAAAATGCATATACTCAGGAAATCGTAAATTATATTAATAATAACTAAACCAACTGGAGCAAATTGGTAAGTATACGTCTTTCATTGCTTTATTTAAACATGCAGATTTTCAAAATGATCCTGTTTCAAGCTAAAAACTTAGAAATTTCTGCTGTACTATATTTTATTTCCTGTGGTCTAGTCATATTGGCCAGCCATGAGGGTTGAATATGATTTTGTATTTTTTAAAGGGTTACAGATTATGATGGGTTTTACATACTAATTGAGTCAGGCTAGGTTTTGGTATGTTTATTATTATTTTCTGAATTGTTTAGTAGATATATCGTGTATACATATTTCTTTTTAAAGCATCTTTTCATTTTCTTTTGTTTCGTTTTTTTTTCTCCTGTTTTTTGACCTTATTCTGTCTTTCAGACACACTTTAAAAAACAGACGAGGGAGCTTTCCCGTGCATTACCATTGTGACACTGCGCTGGGATGTGACCCTCAGTCTGGACCGCAACAGTAGCCTTCTGGAATACAACTGAAGAATATGATCGCCGACCTGGTGTGCCAGGGGCGATCCACCGTCTGGCCTCTGGATAAGAGAGATGTTGTTCAATGGTTTTCAGGCGTTGAATAGCCTGCTCCTTCATTCACTTTGGACATTACTTAGATGCAGCAGAGTGGGAGCCTTCACAGTTGATGCAGTGTTCAGAATCCTCTGCGCATTCAGCAAAGGATGATCCTCAGAATCACAGCGACTACACCTAGCCACGTTACGACACGATTGCTGGGAGTGTCTGTAACGCTGGCACTTGAAACACCGCATAGGATTGGGTATATAAGGGCGAACGTCAAGACGTAAGTACCTTGTGTGCCGCGGGTGGCCTAATGGGCAACGTTCGTGACTGCCACGGAAAGGACCTCAGGTTCGATCCCAGCAGGTACAAACGCTCGATCCACTAAATATCCGCCGTGCGTTGGTGGGCACGTTAAGCCGTCGGACCCCGGGTGCTGGCCCCCGGTAATAAATATGGGCGTCTTCCTCCCCTTTCCTACTTCGCTACCGTGTCACTTTCCTATCGGGCACTCTAGCCCAAATCTCCTTGCTTCCTATTTCTAAGGGTTTATTAAGACCTGGGGTGAGACACTCCCTTCCTAAAATCCTCTACATATGATCTATGATCGTAAGTACCCTGCATTGATGGAAGTCGGTAGGGTTGGTGTGTAAAAGCCAATATGATTTTGTGAGAGGGAACAAGTTTTCCATCTCGCCTAAAATGAATCCGTCGAACCCCAGGGACATGTTGGTCGCCTAGTTTCTCAAGGAGCTCCTCATCGCTACATTCAAAGTCGCGACAGGTGATCACGCCGCGAGAGGAATTCAAGTAGCCATGCGGTGTCACTTGCACCGGAATACCCAACAGTGCGGTCGTGGTAAGCAGGGTGGCACTATGTCTAGAATGAGATGTATCGACAAGAAGATCCCCTAAAGGAAGCTTCTTGACATTGCTCAGAGAGCCAGCAACGGCTTGAAGAGTCTTATTGATCCTGAAGGGGCTCCTGGCACTCAAAGGTTGTGAAGGATCGATAGATTGTATCAAGAGAAACAGAGCATTACAAGTAGGAGTGGCATGTTTTTTGGTGGAAGGGATGATCCTGTCCTCCACTGGACACTTCGTTGTCGCACCATGGGAACATCCTTAGAAGCCATAAAGAAAGAGAGAAGATTCATCCGCCGAATTCCCTACCCACCACCGAGCTCAAGAGGGAAAGCCGGGGGTCCGCAAGCCCAGATTGACGCAGGACACGGCTTTAGGGTTAAGCAGCGGATATAGTGAGTTGAGGACATGCGCTCAGCGAGAACCGCGACCTCCCGTGTCTTGGTAATAATACCCCTTGGCATGCCCACACTATCCCCATACTCACCCTGTCGTACGCAACGACAAGCCGCTAGAAGTACTCGGCCACTGACTTCACTGACTAGGAGTGGGTTAGTTCTCAGCCGCCCGTTTAGGGTGAAGCAGGTGCAAAGAGGAGTGTCGGTAGGTGGCGACAACAACATCCCGGGCTCCAGCATCCCCTTTTCCACCGTACGGGTCACCGCACACGGCAAACGTGCAGGTAGGTCTAGCTAGCCAGCGCGGAAAAACAAAGAGGGAAACATAAAATGGGGAATAAAGGAAAAGGAACGGGGAACCAAACTTAGACGCTCACCCATAGTCACAACCTCAGCAACCTACAACTGAGGCGGGCGCCTGCCATGGTAAGAACAAAAGGCTTAAAAATGGGGAAACAGCATACATTATATGTTGACTCCGGCCGTGGGGTCGCCACTCCCCATCAGCTGGATGAACAGCTGTCCCTGCGGTGATGGTATCGTGCAAATGCGAAAAAGCAAGATGTTCGGTCACAAGGTCAGCTCGGGCCGTGGGGGCACTACTCACCAAATAACTGGAAAACCAGTAATCCTCGTGCGGGGCTGCTTCTGATGTATTTACAGCAAAATCTGAGTTCTTAAAATCTCGGTTGAAAAAACTCTTTCGTGGACCAATGCCACTCACGGCAATAAACCTTTTGGGAATATTTTCTTCTTAAAGTAATGTACGGTTTCTTCACCAGGGGCGTAGCCATCTTTTTGTTAATATCTACTTCTACGAGTCCGATTTGAAAAATTATTTCTTCGTTGGATAGCGTTTCCGCTGCAAAACGTTTTTCATACAATTTCAAATTTTTTCAAGTAATTCAAAACTTTCCGCTAGGGGCGTAAGGTAAATTACGCTTTCCCCGACATCTCTGCTTCTAAAACTCCGATTTGAAAAATTCTGTATTGTATACAGCTCCTGATGGGAAATGTTTGACATATAATACCTAATATTTGGTAAATAATTGTTTGGCCACCAGGGGGCGTAAGTGTCAATTTCTGCTTCTGATGTATTTGCAGCAAATTCTGAGTTCCTGAAACTTGACTGAAAAAATTCCTTTGTGGACCCATACCGCTCACGTTGAAAAACAATTTAAGAATACTTTCTTCTTGAAATAATGCATGGTTTTTCCCCGCCAGGGGGCATAGATGTATATCTTATATCTGTCTATATCTCTGCTTCTAAGAGTCCGATTTGAAAAATTCTTTCTTTGTTGGCGAGTGTTCCACTGCTAAATGTTTATCATTTCATTTTATATTTTTCTTTTAGCACAAGTCTGCCACCACAGGACGTAAGTTCACGTTTCCGTTTACACCAATATCTGCGGGATTAAAAACCCGACTGAAAAACTTCTTTTTCCGGTCAGATACTACTGTTTTCCATACCGGTTCCATTGATAAATTTAAATTCGCGTCAGAACGGATTCAAAAGACGTGCTCATTACAACCGAAAATTCGGTGTCATCTTGTTTTCACTATACGAGCTACTGCACACGGCGAATACACGATTCGGGAAAATTAAAAGGTTAAAAAAATGAAATGAAGGTTAAACGAGCTCTAAGACTCTCCATGTCGACGAGGAGGTAGCACACACGCACACAGGAAGGAAATACATCAGCAAATCAACTCGGGCCGCGCCACATCCCAGCATTTACAAAGCCTTCGTGTAGAATAATGCTAACAAAAGAAGTTTAGCTAGGGCAGCGGAGTTTCCAATTTCGAAGTGAATGTATGCTCGAACGATGTTCGATATGAGAAATGTCAGTTCGTGCAGTGGGCTCGCAACTTTCCAACAGCTGCTCCTGCCGTGTTTAAAAATGGCACAACGTGACAAGAGTTATCGATCTTAAGATCAGCTCGAGTCACGGGCACTTTTCACACAGCTGAAATCGATCATAGCTGTGAGAGGAAAACACACAGGTGCGAAAGTTCACATCTGTTACTAAACGTATACACCTGCTTTAGGCGGCAACGAACAACTTAAGAAAAACGTAAAGTGACTACATGGGAACATCACAAAAAATCATGCTGAATATTCGGCAAAAAACAATGGCTGAGGACAAATTTGCAGAAAGGACAGACAATTTTACTCAGCAAAAGGTGCTGGAATAAATCATTTTACATGCATACACACGTCGTGACCTACTGCTTAACCTTTTCTGAGAAACCAACAATTCGTTACAAGGCGGTTTAAGAATACACATGTTTTCCCCATACCGTTATCATAATTAAAAAAATTAGGATTTTTTTATTAAACACAGAATTTCTGAGAAGTTTTCTTCGTAAGTTAAGGCATTAAGCTATTTTGCAGCAACCTAATATACTAATAACAGAGGAGCAAAATAACCTTTGTCACGATCAGTGCCTGTGTGCTTATTACGATATTTTAATTCGTTAAAAAATGTATCTAAGGGAAGAGCTACTGTGTTTTCTTGGAACACGTATAAGCAGTAAACTAATTCAAGATTTCCATTAAACCCCGGTTTTAGTGCCATTGTTTTCTAATTCTGTTTTCCGATACCACTTGTTTTCATACAGTCCCTCAGACATACTCGTCTGATCTGTCCTTTGTCTCCTACGATAGCGCACCAGCTATCAAAGTGCATGTAAAGCTTACTTCGCTAACCGATAAGCTAGCAAGACCATAACCACTGCCTGCTGCGACAAGGCAGTATCAAGATTCCACACATATCAGTAGAGTGAGAGAACTTAACAGTATAACGAACAATGTGTGCATAAGTTAATAAGAGACCAGCAACGAGGTCAGCGTTAAAGTGTGGAGCACTGCCTCCTTTAAAACATGACCGAATCTTCATTCGGTGCTGTGATGCAAGTTACACAATAATCCCATATTTTGGAATTCTAAATTTTGTAGGAACGTTTCGATGGAGAAAAATTAGCGATAATGCTGGACACGTGAACGTAAATCCGGCATTGCTGAGAGCTCGTAAGAAATGGAAGACATTGTTGTTTGAAACAATGATCAAACACTATGTACACGGGAATCACCATCCCTCAAAAACGTGAAGCGGAAACATTATTTTTTTCGTTTTAATTGAGCGAAGCGAGGCCAAAGGCCGAGCGGAGCTCTCTTTACGAGACTCGAGACAATTATTTGTTCGGGCATAGGTACGAGATGACACATCCGATCACCGTGATTTTTTGCATGCGATTGGACATCGTCCATGGTCAGGTTTTGACGTCTTCCAATTCCCGAAATTTTATGTCATTGAGGAATAATCTTCCAAAAACTTGCATTTTTAAAGGGGGTTTCCGGGTTTTGAGAAGGGGTCGTTTGTTACCTATCTCCTCCAAAGATCTTCAGCCGATCGCGGTGACACTTGCCACAGAAAAAGGGAAGAACATGGTGAGTGACATGGAGTTGGTATCATGGTGATTGGTCGTGTCGTATAAAAATAATGACCATTAAAAAAACTGACCAATTTTAATAATAATTGAAAAAAATCAGTTCTCTATACGAGACTCGGGACAATTTGTTGTTCGGGCATAGATAGCTACGACATGAAACATCCGATCAGTGATTCTTGGCATGTGATTGTACATCGTCCATGGTCAGGTTTTGACGCCTTCCGATTCCCGAAATTCCATGTCATTGAGGAATTTCAATTAAAACTAGATGGCTCTTTACTTGAACCGTTTCACAAAAGTCGGTTCACTAACATTAATTTAACAAAAATCGTTTGTATTGAGAAACGAAGAAATGGAAAGACTCCGTCTGTTAGCTCAACACTTGCTTAATCTATAATAATAAAAGGAAGCTTCTGTGTGTCTTTCGCGATACAAAATGAAAAACACGTGGTTCCCGATCTGAGTGTGTCTTTTCGCTTTGTTTACATGCAACCTGATCACAACCAACGTGAAGGCGTGATGGAAAGCAGTTCATGATAAATTTTAGGCATTTCTTTTTTAGATTGTTTCGTACTTTTGTTCTGGAAGTCATAAATTTTACGCGTTCGTTTTTTAGAATCTGTTATAATAGACGCTTAATGAACTTAGATTTTGCAATAGCTTCGCTCAAAATTTGCCAACTGTACCCGAGTTATCGGCTACCGTTGGCGGCCTGACCTTGTTTTTTCTTAAACAGAGTAAAACAATAAGTACAATTGTCACTGTTTTGCGATTTGTACATTTACTTTAGCATTTTAATCTGTCCTTGAGTGTACCTTATCTTACTGGCATCCACATTTATACCACTTGTATGTGTATTATACTATCAACAACGATTAATGCGACAAAACTTGTAATTTATTTCTCCATAGACGTATGAAATAAAAAAAAATGGTAATTACAAAACTAAATGAAAAGCTTTACATTCAACCAGTTCATTGCTTTTTCCGCGAAAACTGCTGGAGACTGCGTTCCCGCTTCACTGGAAAATATGTTCCAGGCCAATAGTTGATCTATCCTGTTGTTATGAAAGGACGTCGACAAGGTCGTCGCGGTAACATCGACAGCTGAAAAGTATCAGGCATCGCACAGACTGACAATGTGCTTTAACGAACGAAGCATATCCTGTTTTCTCGAGATAAGAAATGTTAACAAGGTTAACTGACCGACATACCTGCACAACTGAATAGCATGTTAAGAATTTGGGTTGGCTTCACCGGAACGGCTTTTCCCCACTATGGCAACAGATACGCGGCAGTAACAATCATTGTTCGAAAGTTAAAAAGCACCGAAACGGAAATTCTTAAGCGTCTGTCAAGTTTACTTGCATGGCACGCACTCACCCACCCATAGTGCAAATTACAAAACGGCGGAATCTGACAGACTTGACACCAGTGCACGTTAGATCTACTAAATCGTGAAACATTGGAAGTTCAAGAATTGCTCAACCGAAACAATACATACAGCCTAATGAGATCATTGACATTTACCTATTTGATTAATTCACCTCGTATTTTATTAACAATGTTCTGATATCCTAGCTCACAAGTTCCCAAATCTTTTGCTTCGGATAACACATACACGACCTTATTTTGGCCCCATTTACATACACTCCTCGTCAAAAATATAGTTGCACCCAGAAGGACGTGTCGGATTGCAATGCTATTCGGGAGGAAGGTAAAAGTTACCAGGAACAATAAATGATTAAACATTGAGACTAATGTGGGCAACATTTATTGAGCTACACGCCAATAAGTACTGTCTCTCAGTATGGCGTCGAGCCGCCATGTTTGCTCACATAGCATGCCAGACGTCTCGGCGTGGAGTTGTACAGGTTCCTAATGGTGTCGTGCAATAAGCCATCACATGCAGCTTGAATCCTCTCACGTAGTTCCTGCAGATTGTGCTGTAGGGGTGGAATATGGATAGCGCGTCCAATAGCATCACACACATTTTTAATCGGCGATACACGTCTGGCGATGCGGCTGGCCATGGAGGACTGTCAAGTCCGTGCCTTTGAAAGCAAGCTCTCGAGAAGCCAGCAGTACGCGGACGAGCGTTGTCCTGTTCGAAAATAGCACCGGAGTGAGCGTTTAAGAAAGGTAGGGCCACTGGTTGCAGGACCTCATTAACGTAACGTTGGGCTGTCAAAGTGCCTGTGATGAAAACCAAAGGTGATCTGGTATCGTAGGCAATAATTGCACCCCACATCATGACATCAGGCCTTCTGGGCGTGTGACGCTCGACAACAAACCGTTCATCTTGGCGCTGACCACGATGCCTCCACAAACGGATTCGTTGGTCGTCTCCTCCAAGACAAAAGCGAGACTCGTCACTGAAGATAACCCGCTGCCATTCTGCGTGGCTGCATGACAATCTGGCACCACACCATTGCAGTCTTTGGCGACGATGCAATTGTGTTAAGGACAGTCGTCGTAAAAGTCTGAGTGCGTGTAGTTCTACGTCGTGCAGCCGTCTGCCAATGGTGCTGGCACTAATCGGACGATGCATGGAGGACAGCACTGCTCGCTTAATATCCGCAGTCGTGCCTGTTTGGTGATTATGCGCATGTCGGACAAACAGTCTGTCCTCTGTCTCCTTTGTTCGTCTAGGTCTCCCAGACCCTTCCTGTCGCTGCTACGTGCCTTGTTCTATCCACTGTCACCAACAGCGTGCAATGGTGATATCCGCACGACCGGTAAGGCGCGAAATACGGCGATAAGACCATCCAGCTTCCCGGAGCCCGACAACGCGGCCCCTCTCGAACTCTTCCAACTGCTGGTATTGCTTCCGCACTTTTCTCCGAGGCAGACTTCATTTGCAAAGAATGCAACCAACGCAACAGCACGAGTCAGAATGGCAACCACGCGCAACGAGGCGAACTTATATAGCTGGTCCGGCACAGCGCTACGACCCCTCCTTGCTTGCGTCACATGCGCGGACGAGCGTGATACCTGAATCATTTGCATGTCTCACGATGTTAAACCTACCCACCAAGTTCCATTCCTGTCGGTTGCTTCCTTCTGGGAGCAACTATTTTTTTGACGATGAGTGTATTTACTGAGTGATCACTGAATAATGGGCCACCTACTTAATACTTCATTGGCCCTCCTTCCGCGATCAGTACACAGAGATATCCAACGTGGCATCGATTCAATAAGATGCCGGAAGCAGTTGGAAGGTATGGCCAACCAAGCTGTGTGTAAATGCGGCCTTCAATGATATGGGGAAAGTTCGGAGGCCAGTCGATATGCTGAAAGTCTGAACAGTGTTCCTCAAACCATTCCTGTACAACATTGGATCTGAGGCTCGGCGCATTGCCATCTGGGAAGACACCGTCGCCATTCAGAAAAAAGTGCAACATTGCTGGGTGTACAATAGGGTGGAGCGAAAAACACCTTTTTTTTTAATTTGAAACGTCACCATGTGCAATAGTTGCGATTTTATTACTGAAATGACCCCCCGAAATATGGATGACATTATTTGATATCTTAGGCTGCCCCAAGAACCTCGAAGTTTGAAAATTATAGGGAAAAATGGTTTAAAAACACACGCTTTCTCCATTTTGTAAATACAAAAAAAAAAAAAAAAAACTGTGTCACCATGTTATTTAATAACACCTTTGAGTGCATAAACACGGGTAAAAGTTCAGCAGACATTAGTTAATTTCTTAGGCTTCCCCAGATCCCTTAAAGTATGTAATTTTTGCCAAAAATGGCATGATAAGTTGCGTAAGCATTAAGTTCGACAGCAGCCTTATTGTTACCAATTTGGGCTTAACATTAACAATCCCCCCCTTCTCATACTTTCTGGAAACCTCTTGTTGATTTTCAGAAACACAGCTTGCTGTTTTGCGCTGTGCTTTGTTTTTGTTAACTTTTTCATCTCAGCCCACCCCCTCTCTCACAGCGGAGCTCTGTTTGCGAACTCGCCGAGTCATCTCATCACAGTCGCACAGGTCCGTTTGGGAGAGAGTGTTGGCGGGTTTGCGTCATAACGATGCAACAGTTTCTTTCACTCCTAGTGACGTTGATTGGATCGTACCGGCATTTTTGTTTTGTCGTCCAACTACTTAAGATGACTGAAACAAGAAATAAAGCTGATTGCCCTATCCTCGAGAGTTATAAGGAGATGCATGAAAATGTGTTGCCTACGTACGAAGATGTAATGCGCCATTACTACCTTGTGAGGAATACTCTTAGGCAGGAAGGTGCAAATTATGAGCCTGCTGCAGCAGAAATAGCAAGTATTGTCGCGGACAAAGTGCTAAGTATATGGAAGAAAGCATCTCTTCCGACATCTCCTCCACAAATCTGTTGCAAAGCGTATTACCGCGTACAACACTGAAATCCGAAAGCTGAAAAAACACGCTGCAAGAATGGATGAAACCTACCGAAAGATTTTGAACAATTTCGCGCAGATTCGCAACGTATCTTTGACGTATGCTCATGCAAGTACAAATGTTTCAGAACCTGCAAATGCAGCTCGGCAAAAAAGATACCCGTGAAAGAACGAAACTTTCTGATGGACCAGAGAACAAACAGAAGAATGATAGTAGGTGGGCTTGACGCAAAAACCATCAGTGTACTGAAGAAAAGATCGGCTCGAAAGAGTGATAGGGAAGAGCATGTCCGTAGGAATTTACAGAAAACTGCATCACTGAAATCGGCCCTGCGAGTAGAGGATGGTCCTTCAGAAGAAGATACAAATACTAATTCTGCAGGAAAACCAGACGAGCCGGGTCCTAGTCATTTGTTGGCCTCGGAGAAAGATTACGATTTCACTCCACGTCGTTTTTCGAAACCTAGGCGTCAGATGACACTGTCTGCATTTTCTAGAAAGTGCAATAGGCGAGGCATCAGCGACCGAGCGGCAGCTGATCTTGCGTCGGCGTTGCTTCATGATGTAAGTGAACCGGTTCATTCGAAAGAATAATGTATCTGCTATTGACCGGCATAAAGTACGACGAGAAAAAAAAGACCCGTCAAACAATTCAAGAAGAGGTAAACTAGACTGGTCGCAAGATTGTAGCTTTATTTCTGGACGGAAGAAGGGATGAAACTCTTACGAATACACAGACAGACGATGGCAAGTGGCACAAGCGAAAAGAATGGGAGGAGCATTTTACACTTGTTGAAGAACCGGGTTCAGTCTATTTGGGACATTTTGCACCGAAGAGCAAGAGTGCAAGGGACATTTCCGACGGTATCTTCAGCTTATTGAACCAGAAGGCATTTGACTTGTCGGAGTTAGTCTTTATTGGAAGTGACGGGGAAGTGACTAATACGGGCACAAATGCAGGTGTAATTAGGCGCCTTGAAGAGAAGCTCAATTCTCCCGTACACTGGATTATATGTAAACTTCATTTTAATGAACTGCCTTTACGCCACCTCACTGAAGCACTTGATGGGAAAACATCAGGTCCAAGACGATTTAGTGGATTGATTGGAAAGCGCCTGAAGACGTGCGCAAACCTTCCTATCGTTAATTTCCAGAAAATTGAAGTTTCGCTTCAGTCCGACATTAACTATGGAGATCTTAGCTCGGATCAACTTTATTTGTGGGAAATTTGTAAGGCAGTCTCTGCAGGTGATTGCCCACAAGATCTGGCAAATCGGGATCCTGGAGCACTTGCACATTCCCGTTGGTTGACCCTCGCAAATCGCATTCTGCGTTTGTATGTCTTTTCGGGACTTTTGTTTGAAGGGGTACAATCGCATTCTGCGTTTGTACCCCTTCAAACAAAAGTCCCGAAAAGACATTAAAAAATATTTGTGTTGGAAAAACATAAGAATTATACGAGTACAGAATGGATATTTTGTTTACAAAATTATCTAGTATTTGAATAAAAAAAAACAAGAAAGTTGACACTGAATTTTCGGGTGTAATAAGCACGTCTTTTAAATCCGTTCTGACACAAATTAAATTTATCAAAGCTATTCAAAGTCAGTGGAACCGGTATGGGAAACAATAGATCTGACCAAAGAAAGAAGATTTTCAATCGGGTTTTTAATCCCTCAGATATTGCTGTAAACGGAATCGTGAGCTTACGAACTCTTAGAAACAGAGATATCGACAAAAATAAGATGTGACTTTACGTCCCCTGGTGGGAAAACCATGCATTATTTTAAGAAGAAAGTATTCTCAAAAGGTTTATCCGTATAAGCGGTATCGGTCGAAGAAAAAGAAATTAGTCGAGTTTTCAGGAGCCCAGATGTTGCAACAAATACTTCAGAAGCAGAAATTAACACATATGACCCCTGATGGCTAAACCATTCTTTACCAAACATTAGAAATTATGTGAAAAATATTTTCCATCAGGTCTTGTATGCGATACAGGAAGAATTTTTTCAAATCAGAGCCTTAGGAGCAGAAATAACGCAGAAAACGCAATTTACCTTTCTGCCCGCTAGCGGAAAGTGTATGATTTACTTGAAAATTTTGAATTTATAGGAAAAACATTTCGCATCGGAAACGCAATTTACCGCTACGCCCCCTAGCGGAAAGTCTATGAATTACTTGAAATTTTTGATTTTTTTTTTTTTTTGATTGGAGGTTTAACGACCACCGTGAGCAACTCAATGGGCTATAAGCAGTCGCCCGTCCCTAATTTAGGGTCACTGGTTCCAGGGAAGGGAGAGAGCCAGTGCCGTAAGACAAACACAACATCCATGCCTGACCGGGATTCGAACCCGGACCCCTTACGGACGAATGATCATAGGCCAGCGCCTTAGACCACTGCGCCACCGGGGCGGCAAAATTTTGAAATTATATGAAAAACATGTCACACGGAAAACACTCTCCAACAAAGAAGGAATTTTTCAAATCGGACTCCTAGAAGTAGAGATATTGACAAAAATAAGATGTACATCTAGGCCCCCTGACGGTGAAACTGTGGAATATTTTAAGAAGAAAATATTCCGAAAAGGTTTATCGATGTGAGTGGCATCAGTCAACGAAAGAATTTTTTAATCGATATTTTAAAAGCTACGATTTTATGGCAAATACATTAGAAGCAAAAATTAACACTTACGCCCCCTGGTGGCCAAAGTATTCTTTACCAAAAATTTGAAATTATATGCAAAAGATTTTCCATCAGGAGATGTATCCACTGAAGAAATTTTTTTTCAAATCGGAGTTTTAGAAGGTGTTATCGGGGAAAATGTAATTTACTTTTACGCCCCCTAGCGGAAAATCTATGAGTAATTTGGAAAAGTAACTATATCTAAAATACTCTTCGACATAAATGGAATCGAAAGATAAAATATTTTTTTCAATCGGATGTTTAGAAGCAAATATGTGGAATAAAACGCATTTTTGAATTCGACATCATCTGCATTTACGCCCTCTACCGGCGAAATTGTACATCGTAAAAAAAAAAAACGAAAGAAAGGATCATCATTTGCATATTTCAAGCTTCCCAATGCAAAAAGAATTTTTCAAATCGGACTAATAGTTGCTGAGATATCGTGGGTACAGACGGACGAACAAACCGATAACATAAGCACGATCTTTTTTCACAAAAGACGTGCTAAAACAGTGTTTTTCGCTCCACCCTAGTGTACAGTCAGCAAGCACGGGTCCAAATTCCTGCCAGGTACACATGCTCCACAGCATACAACTGCCTCCACCGGCTTGCACTGTGGAGACCATGCAGGATGGATCGAGTGCCTCATGTTGTTTGCGACAAATACGCACACCGCCATCCACGGATTGGAGTGAAAAAACGTGACTCGTCAGACCAGCACACTTTCTTCCATTCATCCCACGTCCTACTTCCATGATCTTTGCACCAGGCGAGTCTTTTTCGCCGATGAATCGCGCGAGCATGGTCATGACAGATAGTGTTCCGGGTTGACCTCTGTTGTATTGGGTAGTCAACTGTTTAATAGTGCTGCGTCTGTTAGCTTGTCAAAGTCGTAGGACCCGCCGCTAACATCAACCTTTTTATGACCGGTGCAGTTGTTTGACCATTTCCACGCCTTTAACTACGGTGGCTCGATAACAACAGTCTGGGAAATCGAGGCACCCGTCCTCCGAACTCCGACAATCTGTCGTTTCTCAAAGACCAATAAATCCTTTCGTTTACCCATCACGCTCTGAATGTTACTACCTACTACTCCACTCACACCTTATATATGCTACGTCGGTCGAATAATCGCGCCCTCTCGGATATCACGAGATCAACGGGCCGCATCCACTTTTGATGAGGGAGGTCATAATTCAGTGACCACTCGGTGAATATAAATACGGTAAAACTTAGAAGACTACATCTTAGCGTATTAAAATAGCAAACTTGATGTCATCACTTTCTCAGCATTGCACAGAAAGCAATGTTAAATATTTTTCTCTTACAGTGACTAGCTGGCTATTTAAACGGTAGCAGCTTGCCTCTGCTTTTCGTCGTGCCTCACCGCATGATCCTGCAAGTGTATTCACTTGATCTACACCAGTGTGCATTAAAAATAATGGTACCCTGGTCTAAAAACGAGATTTACTCCAATTAAGCTCCTAGACAAGCTACATGCAACTTCCTTCACCACCAACTTCCTTCAACACAACACTGAACAGGGTATAAGACTTGGGGAGATCAGTACGCTACAAATTAACACAGTACAATGAAAATTTCGACACAAAGAAAAGTGTGTATAAAGGACAAAAGAACCTGGAATCAAATCCGTAGTAAAACGGTGTAGTAATTATTACAAATAAACTCGTAAATGGGGAGAAAAAATCGTAAACTGTGTTTACGAAACCGCTTACAAAAAAAAAAAAAAAAAAAAAAAAGGAAACTTAAGTAAAATATAAAAAAATCCGTAACTTTTTTAGTGTTACTTTTACATTGATATACTGTAATTACGGAAAAATAACTTCAACATGCCAAACTATTTTTTAAACTTTTTTTTTTGCAAAATAGCAATGTACTAAGATTTTACCAATAACACTGGCCGAAGCGAAGTTAAATGCACATCCTAAAAGGGTATTCTTTAAATCTGTTATTACTGATGACAATAATTATAAAGAAAAAACTAGTTTTATTTTTATAAGATATTAAAACTAATTCATTAAGCGGCCGTGATCGCTGTTGGTGATCAAAAGGAGTTCATTTAACTTAACTCATCTGGGCTTCTGCTTGTTGATTGGGAAGTAGACAGGGTTTGGGCAGCTGAAGAGGTACTCGGGAGATGCTGACAGGTTTTAAGCATTTGTCTTTTCTTGTTGTGGGTTTACGACCACCGTGAGGAACTATGTGCTATAAGCAGCCGACCGTCCCCTAATTTAGGGCCACAGGTTCCGGAGAAGGGAGAGAGCCAGGGCCGTTAAGACAAACACAACATCCATGTCTTACCGGAATGCGAACCCGGACCCATCCCGTAAGAATGGTCAGAAGCCAGAACAAATACCACTGCACCACCGGGGCTGCTAAAGCAGGTATCCACCAGAGGCTTTAAGGAGTGCTGCTTTTGCATAACTCCTAAACTCACTGAAGTGTGGGTAATTACGGCTGGACATTAGAATTAATATGGTCTTATGATATCGTCAAGATGAAACCACAACACTGTTCGTACTCTTCCAAGCAAAATAAATTCAAGCACTTTTCAACCCGAATTATTATATGTGTGTATTGTCAGTCGGTCGGTAGGTAGGTAGGTAGGTACTTTAGTAAGTTTAGACCATTAATCTTAACTGGGGCCGGCACACCTCCGATGACCTGCCTGTTACCCCTCGCGCCCAGCTGGTTTATTTTATTAACTTTGAATTGTGCCTCTGCTTTTGAAATCATTTTATTTTGTGGAATATTTTGAAAGGGTACATAATTTTCGTATTCATCTGCTGGTATGACATTTAATGTTTGATTTAACTTTTTATTTTCGATGCACGACTTTGATGCAACCAGGAGATAAAGGGTCCATGCCTGAAGCACAAGCAATTCCTTGTAATTCCACAATCCGTCAAGAACACGTCCCTAACCCCAGTCAACAGAAGCCCATCACAATTTACGAATACATCATTCCCATTTTTTTACTCACATGGCTGACGCTTTACTCTGTAGTGATGTCATAGCCCAGGTACCAGCTGTCCACACGATCCCCTAGTTAAACGCAAGTTCTGCGCTATTTGAGCTTGATGTTTTTATCAGAACTACACAGAAATCTCTTATACATCTTTTTAGCACATCAAACAATTATTTAATACATGCTTTTTCATATCATTACTTACAAAAAAAAAAAACAATTGCAAGAACTATTTACAGAGCCTTAAACTTTCTCTTCAAGTACTTTCAAGGAGCGTATGAACCATGAGGTAACTCAATTTTTTGAATTTTTGCGAGTTTTTCGTCGCTCTCATGTTCCTTCTCGCCATCCCAAAACCTCTCATGCTACATCTCTCCCTGATAACAGATACTGGGTCTCCTTCGTCATACCGCCATTTCCTCACTTAGTCCTTTGCCGCATCCTCTTCTCCATCCTTTATTGCTACCTGGTAGTTAGCCACTTCGAAAGCTTCAAACTCCAAGTCTGTGTCATAAAGGTAAAGGCGTGTTTTTTTTTTTTTTTTTTTTTGCAACCATTCGCCATGATTTCATTCTGATTCTCTGCTGCTTTCCAAGCAAACTGCTGTTTTGAGAAAGGAGATCAAGGAAAAAATATTCCTCAAATTCATGGGGAAACCACGGGATTATTCACGCAGCAATCAGATTATGACTCTGACTTGCTCTAGTTTATTGTTCAGCATGCAACATCATATCAAGGCCTGGTGTCATGGTGTGGGGTGCAATTGCCTACGATGCCAGATCACATCTGGTGTTTATTACAGGCACCTTGACAGCCGAACGTTACGTTAATGAGGTCCTGCACCCAGTGGCCCTACCTCTCCTGAACGCTCACTCCGGTGCGATTTTCCAACAGGACAACGCTCGTCCGCATACTGCTGGTGTCTCGAGAGCTTGCCTTCAAAGGCACTGACTTGACTTGACAGTCCGCCATGGCCAGCCGCATCATCCCCAGACCTATCGCCGATTGAAAATATGTGGGATACTATTGGACATGCTATCCACATTCCACCCCTACAGCACAATCTGCAGGAACTACGTGAGAAGATTCAAGCTGCATGGGATGGCTTATCGCAGAACACCATTACGAATCTGTACAACTCCATGCCGAGACGTCTGGCATGCTGTGGGAGCAAACATGGCGGCCCGACGCCGTACTGAGAGACACTACTTATTGGCGTGTAGCTCAATAAATATTGCCCATATCAGTGCCCATATCAGTCTCAATGTTTAATCATTTATTGTTCTTGGTAACCTTTACCTTCCTACCAAATACCATTGCAATCCGACGCGTCCTTCTGGGTGCAACTATTTTTTTGACGATGAGTGTATATTTCATAGCGCAGTATTTTGTTGCTTTTAATTTGCCCTAAAATTAAGTGTTTCTCCAATTTGTGTGTTTAATAGCATTTTAACGAACAAATTGTGTAATTTGGTAACAACCTTTGAGACGTAACGGCCGATAAAGATTGCATCCAGGATACTTCTCCATTCTATGGACCTTGTCCATTTATAGGTAAAAATCCATTACTTGGAAAAACAAAATTAAAAATTCATTTTTTTTTTTAAGGAAAAAAGAGTTCAAAAGACTTTGTCCATTATATTCGAAGTCCACTGCACCGCAGTTTTACTGTACTTTTCATTTACTTCCTTTACATTTTTTTAATTTAATGCGTTCAAGCATGTAAATTATTTTTGCTTATTTCTTAGTTTTTAGTGAGTCGACAAGCAATAAAATCTGACTTATATAATTCTGGTGACCACACAAAAAAAAAAAAATTACAAAAAATGAATTTCAACGATAATAGGTCAATTTTTATTTTAATGCTATTGACTTTATTTTTATCTTTGATCTTTCACAGATATTTTTTTTTTTTTGTGACCATATTTCTTATCTTTCTTTCGCATTGTGCGACATCAATCAATGCAGAAATGTTTTTCTCTTTAATGACAACACTGTTCTCCCATCAACTTTTTACACATGATTGTCCTTAATGGCAGTTCTTGGATGACGGTCAAGACACATCCTTAACCCCCTCCCATTTCCTCGGGTGAGTCATTACTTTCTTATTTAGGAAATGCATCTAAATACAATCCATGTTATTGCGTGCAGCTTTTAGGCGTATTTCTTCAAAGCGAAGTTGCTTAAGGCCATCGAGTCCGACTGAAATATTCTCTCACGAAAGGAGATGAATAAACACGCGTACAACTGGCGAGTTTCTACAGGGCGGCGCACATAGTACTTGCCCCAAATGCAAAAGACATTCGTCCAGTTTTATTTAGTCGTAATGTATCGTACATTTCAGTTACATTTGGCATGGTAATTAAACGGTATTTTTAACTTTAAAAAAAGGCTAATGTTAACAATTGGCACATTTATCAGCATTTCTACATACCTTTTCAAAGTCTGTGTTGGAAGTGGTCGCCACTTGCCTCGATGCATTTTTCCGCTCGCCGAAGCATATTCAAGAAAATGCCCAGCAATTCGGCACCTGAAATGCGAGCAATCTCTTGAATTATGTTGTTCAACTCTTCCAACGTTCGAGGGTTGTCGTGGTAGACTTTCCCTTTTAGGTATAGGTAGCACGGTCAGGAACGTAGCAAGCTTTTCTTATCTGGGAGGGCGAGACTTGAAATTATGCCTCTTTGAGTTCAAAAGTTCCTTACTTCCACTCAAATAGTAAGCAGTACTTATTTTCTCATACTTTCGCTGTAGGAAAGTATGATCGTCACAAAATCTCCCTTCCAGTTTTAGACAATTTTACTCAAAATTAAAAAATCAGGTGAACACCCAAGCGCCAACGGTTTTAAATATCAAGTGAAACGTAAAAGTTATGTGGACAACACAACACGTGAAGAAATGCAAAATGAAAATAAACCAGCACAGAACGAATGAGTATTTGATAGTAAACATAAAAATAGGAAGATGCTTTCGAAGTAGGGCTTGGAAAAATTCCGTTCAAGGTTAAACGTTCAGAGGAACTTTTGGCGACAGAGCACAAATGACTAATTAGCTCTTCATATTCGGAAACGTCACGGAGGTTAGGCAACTCATGCGCATGCGCAACAGCGTCTTATAGTTTCCAGCGGCGAACTACGAAATACAACTTTAACCCAAACTGCATTTTGTGTCGGTTTTATGTGCGCCACCCTATAAGTTTACAGCTGTTCAGAAAAGGCGTTACTGTAACTACCTTCATCTTGTTATATCCATAAAACCATAGATAGATGGTCATGGTTCAGTTTTGGAATTCAATTGTGCACTAGTGAGGAAAGCAATTGAAAACCACCAAAGCCTAAAGATAGATAGCAAACGGACATCTCAGAAAGGGAAGAAAACAGATTATGGCACTGAGAAGAGAAGATGGTTCTGTAACAAGAAATAGAGGCGAAATTTTGACAAGAGTGAAAGATTTCTAATCCAAATTATATGAAAGGGATGATACATGTACTCCAGACATCATGAAAGGTACCAGTACCAGAGTTCTTCCAGTCCTCCCAGCAGAAGTTGCACATGCAATCAAGAACATGAAGCGGGGAAAAGCTCCAGGAGAAGATGGAATTACTGTAGACATCATACAAGAAGCAAGTGGAGAAATCGAAACAGTACTTGCCCAAATTTTCACTAGATGCCTTAATGAAGGGAAGATTCCTGAGGATTGGAACAACGCTACAATGATCCTACTACATAAAAAGGGCGACATTGAGGATCTCAGGAACTACAGACCTATCAGCCTCCTATCAGTGGTTTATAAAATCTTCACTAAAGTTCTTTCACACCGCTTGAAGGCAACACTGGACATGGCTCAACCGAGAAAACAAGCTGGATTCAGGAGTGGCTACAGCACTATACACTGAAGAGCAATTGAATTAGAGATACCTGTCTAGTAACGTGTAGCACCACCTTTCGCCCTGATGACGGCGGCGATTCGTCTCGGCATGGATTCGACAAGACACCGGAAGCGTTGCAAAGCCATACGGATCCACGACCCCTGAACAAGCTCCCACAGTTCACGAAGATTTGATGTAGGGGGGTCAGAGCCTCGAACATCTCTCTCGATGGCATCCCAGATGTGCTCGATGGGATTGAGGTCAGGTGACCTGGCCAAGGAAGCGAGGTCACGTCGATGGAGTGTTCATCCAACCATTCGAATACAATTCGGGAGAGACGGCACGGTGCATTGTCTTGTTGCAGGATGAGGTCCCCAGTGGGATGTTGAAGACGCACAAACGGGAGCAAATGGTCGGCCAGGATATCCTGGTAACGTTGACATGTGAGGGACGATGTCACACGTACCAGGGGTCCCATTTCAGTCCACGTAAACAGTCCCCAGATGAGAATGCCACCCCCACCAGCTTGAACAGTACCCTGCTGGCAAGAAGGATCCATCGCTTCATGTCGTTTGCGCCGTACTCGTGTCCTGCCATCCGCATGTACCAACGTGAATCTCGACTCATCAGTCCAGGCAACATTTTTGCACATGTCTGCGGTCCAGTGGCGATGTTCCCGCGCCCATGCTAATCTTTGCACCCTGTGGTGTGTGGTCAGCAGCGGTACCCTCGTGGGACGAAGGCTTCTGTACCCCATAGTGAGGAGATGGTTCTGGATGGTGTGGCTGTTTACACGTTTTTGTGCAACAGCGTTAAATTGCCGAGTGATTTCTTGCACTGTGGCCCGTCTATCCGCTGTTACAATGCGAGCTAGCGGACGATGACCCCGCTCATCCACACGCTGTTGTCCACGGCAGTTGGCCCTTGCAGGCATGGTTTTACCGGATTCGATGTACTCACTGTGCACCCGTGACACAGTGGCTCGTGAAAATACCAGTGCCTGCACGACTTCCGAGATGGAGTGACCCATTCGTCTGCCCAAGACAATTTGCCCACGACAAATACGCTTAGATCCTTCGTCTTACCTATACTGCGTCCGACTCTTACTGATTCCCGTCGCATCACTCCTTATATTGTCGGATCGCTGCATACGTCATGTCGTTTCCGTTTACAGTGCCGCCCACACCGACATATTTGCATAACGCCAGCTGTCTCTAATTCAATTGCTCTTCAGTGTAGATCATATCCACGTACTGAGAGAACTAATTGAAAGACCGAGGGAATATGAACTTCCATTGTGCATTGCTTTTATCGATTACGAAAAGGCCTTTGATTCGGTGAAACCATCAGCAGTTACAATGGCTTTGAAATCCTGCGGTATTGAAGATGCATACATTAATTTTATTAATAACATCTATGGAAATGCAAGTGCAAAGATTCGGCTGTTTGAAAATAGTCAAAAATTGGAAAGGGAGTGAGACAAGGTGACACCATATCTCCCAAGCTCTTTAATGCCACGTTGGAAAATGTCTTTCAATCACTGAACTGGGAAAACAAAGGGATAAAGATTAATGGAGATTATCTAACTCACCTTCGTTTTACTGATGACGTAGTCATTTTTGCAACTACCCCATCAGAGCTGCAGAGTATGATCCAGGAACTTGCTGACAAGAGTAAAGAAGTGGAACTAAAAATGAACTTTCAGAAGACAAAAGGGATGTACAATGCTTTTAGAATAAATGAAGATTTATCGATTGATGGAGAAAAGCTGGAGATAACAGATACGTACGTTTATCTTGGACAGCAGATATCAAGTGAGGGTCACATTGATAAAAATAATCGGCGTATAAAACTTGCCTGGAGAGCTTTTGGAAGAAACAGCATAATTTTCAAAAGCAATATGCCATTATGTCTTAAAAGAAATGTTTGATCAATGTATCCTTCCAGTGCTTACGTATGGTGTAGAGACGCGGATCTTCACTAAAAGAGACATACAAAGGCTGCAGACAACTCAAAGAGCATGGGGAGGTGCATGCTGGGTGTAACCAGGAGAGATAAGAAGAGGAACTCGTGGATCCGAAAAATGACAAGAGTGGAAGACATCATGATCAGAATTAAATCCCTGAAATGGCAATGGGCTGGACATACTGCCAGAAGGTCAGACCATCGATGGACAGCCGAAATTTTAGATTGGATTCCAAGGGACAGAAAAAGACCACATGGGAGATGGGTGGATGGAATTCGAAAGTATGCGGGAGTAACATGGAGGAGACTGGCACAAGACAGATCGTTGTGGAAGAAACTTGGGGAGACCTTCGTCCAGCAGTGGATTGATAATGGTTAACAATGATGATATTATATATACATATACATATATATACTAAAGAGCAAAGCCAAAAACATAAAAAAAATTTTAGAATTTAAAACGAAAGTTGCAAAATATATATATATATATTTATTATCGCTATGTTTTTGTTCCTGAGACACAAACTGGAAAAAATTGTGTCATGAAAAAGCAATCACAAAAGAAAAAGAAAGGGGGGGGGGGGGTCAGCAAAGAATTTCTCATGATGGCAGTAATGTAAATGTTGTTTATGACATGGATAATATAAAGATATCTGTAGAGACGAGAACTTCGCTGCATTGGGATTTTCCAGAAGCTTCACTTACATGCGGGATATTACGAATCCTTCTACATTCTGATCTTTTTAGTCATACGATCAAGTCGTTCAAATAAAGGATAACACCGAAAAATCGGATGAAACTGAGCCCGCACTTTGATTTGGAACGATAAAGATATTTCTAGGCTTTTTTTTTTTTTTTTTTGTTAAACTAAGAACAGCAGGGCTTTTCTCTAAAAAAAGGAGGGGGTACTTCCTTTGGGGGATATTTTTCACCAGAGAAGCTGGAAAAACACATGGGAAACTATCGTCGTGATTACAGCAATCTGATGATAGAAGAATTTTAAAATCCTGGCCGCATTACTCAGCATATGAAGAGCTGAATATAGTGAAAACTTAATGCACAAAAATGTTTTTCAAGCCGACGGTGAGAACAGGAAATAATCTAAAATAGAGAAATATATTTATGTCACCAAATGGAAAATTAAAAAATCCTGAAAAACTGAAAATGAGCGAAATGTTTCACTTACAGAAAACTGATTGGAAATGTTTTCAGTCCTACTTGTAACGAGTACGGTGATACCGTCGCACGCAATTGCCACTCTGAAGTGGCAGACCGGTGCTTTGCGAAAAAGAAAATGCATGCTAAATGTTCCTATTGTTAAAAGTTGTCCAAAGCGGCGGGAATAAGACTGTATTTACGTGCTCTACCGAGAAAGCCTTGAATCTCTAATTAAGACTAAGAAAATGTATAAGGGAAATATGTTCGTCACGCAGAAGGAAGTCCGATGCCATAGGAAACTGAAGCGGAGACAAATGAACATTTCTATTTGACGCTACAACAGCTACTTTTTATTTTTTTACTGCTATATTCTATTTTTGAGCTTAACTATCTCCATGAGCATCTATCTAAGGATACAAAAGGCAGCTGTTACTAAACTTACTTTTCGGAATCCCCCCCCTCTTTGATTTTTGAGGATGTATAACCGCATTTCCATATCTTCACCCAACCACCTTTTAACAAAAAATTCAATTCCTAAAGTAATTTAAAAATAAACACAAAATCTCAGTAAAACATATTTCAAATTAAAAATAAGCACAAGAACTTTTTCTCATCATAAAAAGTTAAAAAAATATATAATTTACTTTAAGAAACAACACGAATGTGAAGGATGCCGCTGCATTTTCTTCGCCTGCAGCCCCGGTGGCGCAGTGGTCTAAGCGCTGGCTTCTGACCATTCGTCCGAGATGGGGCTGAGTTCGAATCCCGGTGGCACAGATGTCGTGTTTGTCTTACGGCACAGGCTCTCTCTCCCTTCCATGGTACCAGTGGCCCTGAATTAGGAACGGGCGACTGCTTACAGTCCATTGAGTTGCTCACGGTGGTCGTTAAAAATTTAAAAAAAAAAAAAAAAAAAAAAAAAAAATTCTTCACCAGTAGGGAAATTCCAATCTTGAAAGCTAAAAGTGGGGAACGTAATTGTCGTTTTTGGCATCCAACAGATTTCTTTATTTCGTGACGAAAATGGAATAGTAAGTAGCAGTTATATAAATTTCAGTAAAATTGGTAAACACATTAATCGACATAGAAACTGCCCCAATATAAAAGAATGCACGAAATGAGGCGAACCCCACATGAAGAGAAGTAAGTGGGAAAGAAATGATTCAGTTTCTGAGGAATTATATCAAAGTGTGAGCGACGCAGAGGAGACAATACAATATGGCCCGAGTCAGCACGCCGTATGACCGCCATGCCGGCTATACATTCGGGAAGTCCCCTTATGGTGTCCTCAGTGGCATAGCTCAGAAACTCTGCCCCCCCCCCTTCCCCCTCGCAAAGAAATACACTCATTGTCATAAAAATCCGCGCACCAAGGAGGCGGCGTTGGATTGAAATGAGATTTTAGTAGTGAGATGGTACATACCAAGGACAGAAGAGATTGCATCATCACAGCAGCCGGACGATTTCCCACGGACATACGGTACACATTCCGGTCAGCGTTAGTACCGTGTCGGACCGCCTCGTGCTCGGATACCTGCGGTGTCAATGGAGTCAAAGAAACGCCGTATGTTATCCTGAGGCAGATTGGCCCTCGCTTCTTGAAACTGACGCTCTAAATCACGAACACTGGGACATGGAGAAAACTGGTGTCCATCTGGTCCCACATGCGCTCGATGGACGAGAGATCAGGCAATCTGGCAGGCCACGGAAGCGCCGAAGCATGACGTAGACAGTCCTGGGAACCCGAGTCGTGTGCGGATGGGCGTTATCTTGTTGGAAAATGGCTCCCGGCCGCACTGCCAAGAAAGGTAGCACATGGGGCCGCAGGATCTCCTGTACGTAGCGCTGGGCTGTCAACGTCCCTCGGATCACTGGGAGGAAAGTCCGGCTGTAATACGCGATTACTCCCCAGACCATCGCGCCTGCAGTTCGGGACGTGTGCCGCTGTACAGTGGGGTTGGGATTGTAGCGCTCACCTGCGGTCCTCCACACTTTGACACGGTGGTCGTCCGTTCCCATACAGAAGCGGGATTTGTCGCTGAGCACTATACGTCGCCAGTCCATTGCATTCCACGTTGCTCGCTGCTGACACCACTGCAATCGACGCCAGTGGTGGTCAGGTATTAATAGCAGAAAACATAAGGGCCGTTGAGAGGGCAGATTCGCCTCTGCCAGGCGTCTGGAAATGGTTCTGACGGACAGAGGAGTCCCTTGTACAGCCGCCACACGTCTCTGGATATTGGATAAGGACGTCATTTCATCTGTGCGTGCCGCTCTCTGCTGGTGGTGTGTCTTGGTCGTCCGGAGCCAGTCTGCCGTCTCCGGGTGCCTTCCCGTGTCCATTGCTCCCAACACGATCGCACCGTACTGTCCGACCGGCACAAATAGCGGCCGATTTGGCGCGCCGGCCACCCTGCTTCTCTCATTACGACGATACGGCCTTGTTCAAAATCCGTGAGTTCTCCATACGCACATCTACGGCTCATCGGCATGTCTATCGCTCCGGAATTCCACCTGACTCTTACCGTGCACTTCGGCACGCATGTGGATTTCCTTGCGCGGCGCCTTATAAGCCCCAAGGATTGCGATTGCAGCGCTGCATCTTGGACGCGCGGCCATGCGGAATCACACGAAACTTTAATCATTTGCATAACTGCTCTCCCCGTAGCTGTTTGCTGAGTTTTGCGTTAAAATAGGGTTTTTTCTTGGTGCGAGGATTTTTATGACAATGAGTGTACATTCGTGGCCCTTTTGAGAAAGTCTATTTGCTCTCAATTACTGAAAATTTTAAATTGCATATTAACTGGGTTTTATGGGAGCATTAATAATTCAAATTCTTTTGAACCTACAGGCACTTTTCGTAAAACCTAAACTGTTACATTTTATTGCGTGTAACACAAATGTACACGTTGTAATTACAATGATCGCCCCAGTTTTATACTAATACAACGTATGACAAAACACTTACGCTAAAATTAATCATACCATGCAAATTTTATTCTTTCAGAGAACTCAGGCCAGCTTCTTTGAAATGCCTCACGACACGATCACACACACACACACACAAAATGCGTAACGGCCGTGTGACAGTGTCTATAATGATCTTTTCTTATTTATACGAAAATACGGGACATAAGTAGGTACAAAAAGAGTAAAATTACTTTAATTATTTACTCTTGTATATAAAAAATACACTTAACATAATGTAACAATGTTTTGCACATGTCAGTGGGTGTCTGATATGTCATCAAGTTTTATGAGGCTGCATCTGATGCTTTGATGTTTGTGGATACGTCAGCGTTGTCATCAAACTGTAAGTACATTTCTTCATTTACACTTACGACTAAGGAACGGAGACAACTGTGAATTAGTGATTACCGCAGGTAGCGAACGAACTGTACTGATAGGTTTCTTTTAAAGAACTGAACTGTTAGGTTTCTTTTAAAGAACTGAACTGTTAGGTTTCTTTTAAAGAACTGAACTGTTAGGTTTCTTTTAAAGAACTGAACTGTTAGGTTTCTTTTAAAGAACTGAACTGTTAGGTTGCAGCACATAAAAACTCCGTCCCGAGAGTATATGTCGGCCAGAAAAGACCACTCCACCAACAAAAGCTTTGCATGCACATAGCTTTGAATTCGGTATATTTCTGTATAATCCATTAAATTGTTTACATGTGCAGTCATAGAACACATTATTTATGTGTACGCATGTGATTGGTTCAAATTGTTTAAGTGTATGACCATATAATACAGTCTTCGCGCCAAGAACAACGTTTAATGACCGCGACCGCGGAAAAGAAATATAATAAATTGCTCGGCTACGGTTGTTAAATTGGTTGACCGCTGTGAGATAGCGGCCGAGACCGTTACATTGGTGGTCAGCGGTGGGACCGAGACCACGAACGTTACATTTGATGACAGAGCCCACGGTCGTGACTATATATATATATATATATATATATATATGTGTGTGTGTGTGTGTAGGATGTAAGGTCAGGTGATGCGTAACATCACAGTCACTCTTTGACAAATGTCAACCCCGCCTTCTCGTGGTGCATCCTGTTCCCACTCAAGGGGCTTTGACTACCGCCAATAGCGGTATAACTGTACCACCGGGATTAGAGGAAATGCTATCCCACACTCACTAACCCGCTTGGCCGGCGTGGTGAGTTATGGCCAAACCCCTCCAAAATGACTCCACAACTTAAATCTTGGCCCTCAGTCTCCGGCAGCTGGAATGTATCTGGCCAAGGCAGCGGCCAGTGCGACATGAAGGCAGAGGGTGCTAAGAATCCCCGGAGAACCGGACTAGGCTGCCATCTGATGCTGACCTTGGCTACGTATAATGGACACTCCCTATCTTCTGATTCAAGGCTTCTTGAATTGCAAGAGGAACTACAAAGGATCAAGTGGGACATCGACGCGCTAAGTGAGGTAAGGAGAAAAGGAGAAGATCTCATTGAACTGAAAAGTGGACATCTCTTCTACTATCGTGAGACAGATACTGGCAGAACTAGTGGTGTTGGATTTATAATAAACAAGAAACTGAAGGATAAAGTTGTAGAAGTTGAAAGTTCCTCTGACAGAGCTGCACGACTCGTTATCCAACGCTCGAAAAGATACAAGGCTCAGATTATTCAAACTTATGCACCCACCACAAGTCACCCTGAAGAAGAAATTGAAGAATTTTATGAAGAAATTCGTCATCTAAATAATAAAGGTAAGCAGCACTTAAAGATAATTATGGGAGATTTCAATGCAAAAATAGGGCAACGGCAACAGAATAAAACTAAAGTAGGTAAATTCGGTAACGGCAACAGAAACCAGCGTGGAAATACTCTCGTTGAGTTTGCAGAGGCAGAAGGGTTTTTCATCTTGAACTCCTTTTTCAAGAAAAAGCCACACAGGAAATGGACATGGAGACATCCAAATGGGACGACAAGTGAAATTGATTTTATTATGTGTAACAAAAAATTCGTCATAGAAGACTGCAGAGTGCTAACAAGTTCAACACAGGTAGTGACCATAGATTGGTGAGATGTAAGATTCACCTCAACACTAAACTCGAACGTGGCAAGCTCATAAGACAAACAAAATGTATTGACATAACCAACCTTAAAAAACATCATAATACCTTCAAGTTGGAACTGAAGAACAGATTCTCTGCTTTAGAAGGCCTAACATCGGAAGAAGTGGATATTTCTGAAATTAACAGAAAAGTAAGCAAAGCTCTTATGGAAACATCAACAAAATTAGCTGGGTCTAAGAACAAGTTGCATGTGAACAAATTATCACGAAAACCCAAAATGTTGATGCAAAAAAGAGAAGAGATTAGGACAACTAAAGAAGATGTGACTTCCGAAGTGGAATCTATAGAGCTATGCAAGACAGTACGAAAAAGTATCACTGCAGACGTAAGGAAATTCAACTGTGAACTAGTGAGGAAATCAATTGAAAACAACCAAAGCCTAAAGATAGCAAATGGACATCTCAGTAAGGGACGAAAACAGATTATGGCACTGAGAAAAAAAGATGGTTCTGTAGCAAGAAATAGAGGCGAAATTTTGACAAGAGTGAAAGATTTCTACTCCAAATTATATGAAAGGGATGATACATGTACTCCAGACATCATGAAAGGTACCAGTACCAGAGTTCTTCCAGTCCTCCCAGCAGAAGTTGCACATGCAATCAAGAACATGAAGTGGGGAAAAGCTCCAGGAGAAGATGGAATTACTGTAGACATCATACAAGAAGCAAGTGGAGAAATCGAAACAGTACTCGCCAAAATTTTCACTCGATGCCTTAATGAAGGGAAGATTCCTGAGGATTGGAACAACGCTACAATGATCCTACTACATAAAAAAGGTGACATTAAGGATCTTAGGAACTACAGACCTATCAGCCTCCTATCAGTGGTTTATAAAATATTCACTAAAGTTCTTTCACACCGTTTGAAGGTAACACTGGACATGGCTCAACTGAGAGAACAAGCTGGATTCAGGAGTGGCTACAGCACAATAGATCATATCCACGTACTGAGAGAACTAATTGAAAGAGCGAGGGAATATGAACTTCTATTGTGCATGGCTTTTATTGATTATGAAAAAGCCTTTGATTCGGTGAAACCATCAGCAGTTACAATGGCTCTGAAATCCTGCGGTATTGAAGATACATACATTAATATTATTAATAACATCTATGAACAAAGATTCGGCTGTTTGAAAATACAACACACATAAATATTCGAAAGGGAGTGAGACAAGGTGACACCATATCTCCCAAGCTCTTTAATGCCACATTGGAAAATGTCTTTCAATCACTGAACTGGGAAAACAAAGGGATAAAGATTAATGGAGATTATCTAACCCACCTTCGTTTTGCTGATGACGTAGTCATTTTTGCAACTACCCCATCAGAGCTGCAGAGTATGATCCAGGAACTTGTTGACAAGAGTAAAGAAGTGGGATTAAAAATGAACTTTCAGAAGACAAAAGTGATGTTCAATGCTTTTACAAGAAATGAAGATTTATCGATTGATCGAGAAAAGCTGGAGATAACAGACACGTACATTTATCTTGGACAGCAGATATCAAGTGAGGGTCACATAGATGAAGAAATTAATCGGCGTATAAAACTTGCCTGGAGAGCTTTTGGAATAAACAGCATAATTTTCAAGAGCAATATGCCATTATGTCTTAAAAGAAAAGTGTTTGATCAATGCATCCTTCCAGTGCTTACGTATGGTGCTGAGACGTGGACCTTAACTAAAAGAGACATACAAAGGCTGCAGACAGTCACTCAAAGAAGCAATGGAGAGGTGCATGCTTGGTGGAACCAGGAGAGATAAGAAGAGGAACTCGTGGATCGAAAAATGACAAGAGTGAAAGACATCATGATCAGAGTTAAATCCCTGAAATGGCAATGGGCTGGACATACTGCCAGAAGGACAGACCATCGATGGACAGCCGAAATTTTAGATTGGATTCCAAGGAACAGGAAAAGACCCAGAAGAAGACCACATGGGAGATGGGAGGATGAAATTCGAAAGTATGCGGGAGTGACATGGAGGAGGCTGGCACAAGACAGACCGTTGTGGAGAAAACTTGGGGAGACCTTCGTCCAGCAGTGGATTGATAATGATTGACAATGATGATATACACACTGGCGGAAAGTGAAAAACGAACACCAAGAAGGAGACGTCTGATACCAACGAAATTTATACAGCCTAATAACGGAATACAGAGGATGTGATCAAAACATTATGGCAAAATACAGCTGTATTTGCTGGTAAACTGAAAAATAACAGTTCCATGTAACGTGGTTAGTACGAGGTTGAACCGCCATGAACTGCGTCACACTGTGCAATTCTGGCATGGAGTCTGTCGTACAGATGTTGGATGTAAGTTTGGGGTATTGAGTTCCAAGCATCCTCAACCTGGACACGTAAATCGGGGATGGTCGTGGCTGGCCGTGGAGACCGGATAAGTCGTTGTCCCATAAAATCCCACACGTGCTCAATGGGGGACAAATCTGGTGAACGTGCAGGCCATGGAAGTTGTCTCACACCCTGAAGTGCATGTTGCGTTGCACGTGCCGTGTGTGGGCGTGCGTTACCTTGCTGGAAAACACCACGATGGACCGACCTTACAAATGGCACAACAACGGGCTGAATGATGATGTTGATGTAGGAGGTGCTGTTTAACGTACCCGGTACAAACACTAGTTGTGTACGGGAGACCAGGTGTAGGCCCTGTGTGTCGCTGGCGGATTCAAAAAGGGTGGAGACGCTCTCCTGTGCGTCTGCGAACACGCATACGGCCATCGGAGGCTCCCAAGCAGAATCTGATTTCATCGCTGAACACGACAGATCGTCATTGTGTTCTTCAGTGCAGACGTTGGCGACACCACTGCAGCCGTTCCTGACGGTGGGCTGGAGTCAGACATACACATGCCAGAGGCTCACGTGCACGTAGTCTCGCGTTCGATTCGCGGGTGAAGCTTGGGGGGGGTTGCCCCACAGTACTGGCTCCCTTCTCTTTCCCTGGAACTGGTGGTCACAAATTAGGGACTGGCTAATTAGGGCTTGTAGGCTTACGATGGTTGTTAAACCCCAAAACAAAATGACGGACGGGGGGGAGCAGAGAAGTTTCTGCATGTGACCGACATTTAATAGAAATAATTTTTGCGCGGTGCAGTATTTAACTTTAAACAATAAGGCATGTAAATAAGCTTCAAATATTTATCCGTATGAAATTTCATACGTATTTCATTTTTTCTGAAATGAATAAAACTTGTGTTTTTATATCGTCTAATGTGGAAATAACAGGATAGTGTCGGAAATAATCTTTGAAACTATACTAAGAACTTGAAACTATGCTCAAAGTATATTCGATACCTGCTCCGCAGAGCGTGAAAAACACAAGCAAAAGGTTAAGGTAGAGGTGAATTATAACAGTGTCTAGCATTTCTTTAATTCACGACTTCCTGCTTTTTTTCAGTTTAGTGTTTGCGAGGTACAAACAAGAAAATTGCTCCGCTTGTCGTGTGTGTGTGTTTTAGTTAATTTTTCGCACATGCTGTGCCGTGTTCAACACTTCTAAAATGACAGAATTCTCGAATGAAATAAGCTCGCCTCCATCGCTTATATCAGCACATGGTCTCATTCTCAAGGTTAATTACATTGGGCCAATTAATGTCGCAATTTGGACATATTACACGGCATTTGAAACTAATTCCATGTGAACAACTTCCTCAGAAAATTTGAAAATTTGGAGAGGGAAGGGAGATGCAATTTTCATTTGGTGCTTACATGTCGATCTGATATGACGTTTCCAACACGAACATTTGTTGACAAGCGCTTTTCACGTAATTCACCTTCATATACCTTTTACATTTTCACTTTTCCTAAACCGCAGGCAGATTATTTAACTCGATCTTTGTGAGCTCCGAAATTTGCGTAAAAAGCTATACTAACTAATAAAATTGCTATTTGGTTAGTTAGAATCATGGGTGCGACTGAAGTGCTCAAGCCAAAACTGAAAATTGAGTCACACTCAGTGCGAGGAGTTGGTCTTTCTCGGTCAATGTGGCAAAGAATACATATACATACACTGTAAAACAAATTCTGAAATTCACGAGCCACTTTGCGTCATTCCTTTCGTGAATTAAGGAAGCATATTCCTGATTACGTGAAATGACGGAAAGAAACCTTTTTCACGTAAAAGAAACCTTTAACCTTTTTCACGTAAAAGAAACATTTCACGTAAAAAGAAACCTTTTTACGTGAAATGACGGAAAGAAACCTGAATTTCACGGATTTTTTGTACCGCTGGAAAATTCTGAAGTTTCAGAAACCTTTCCGCAATTCCTTTCTTATATTGACGAAAAAATTCCGTTCTCACTTTTTTCGTATCCGTATGACGAGAAATTACCTGTAATAGGAGCGACTGGTGAGAATACTTGAGGTTTCATTACTCGTACAGCACTCTGGCAGTGTTCATTACAAATTTCTTCAGGATGCAAACACCCTGGCAGTGTTTATTTTCGATTTAAAAAGAGTAGCACTCTGAGTACATGCTGGTGAGCCAATAACAACCACTTTCGGTGGTGTACAATTTTTTTTTTTTTTTTTTTTTTTTTTTTTGGATATACAAAACTAGGACAACATTCTGGCAGTGTTTATTTTCGATTTTGGAAAAGTGGCACTCCAAGTACATGCTAAAGAGCCACAAAGGAGAGTCGAAAAGTACCACTTACGGTGGTTAACAAAATTTTCTTTTGGGTGTACAAAACTAGTACAACATTCTGGCAGTGTTTATTTTGGAAAAGTGGCCTCCAAGTACATGCTCGAGAGCCACAAAGTACCACTTCTGGTGGTGTACAAAATTTTCTTTTGGGCGACAAAACTAGGACAGCACACTGGCAGTATGTATTTTTGATTTTAAAAACGTGGCACTCGGCATGTACTTGGAGTGCCACTTTTAGAAAGCCGAAAAGTACCACTTCCGGTGGTGTACAAAATTTTCTTTTGTGTGTACAAAACTTTGGCAGCGTTGACTTTTTATTTTGGAAAAGTGGCACTCCAAGTACGAGTACATGCACCTCGCAGGTCGTCTTAGGATCAGCGGCGTCGGAACAATATTTTAATTTTGATAATGGGGGGAGATATCAGCGTATGAATTTTTTCGTCAGGTCTAAATCTTATTGTTTTGTAAAACAGCATGTGAACGTGCTACGCATGAAACCATTAAAATTAATTTAAATTAACATGAATTTTAAATCTATCAATCCACTGTTGGATGGTTTCCCCAAGTTTCTTCCACAAGTGTCTTCCACGTCATTCCGGCAGTCTTTCGAATTTCATCAACCCATCTCCCACGTGGTCTTCTTCTTGGTTTTTTCATGTTTTTGTACCCGGTCTAATACTTCAGTATCCATCAGTGGTCCATTCTTCTAGCCGTATGTCCAGCCTAAGCCATTTCAGGGATTTGATCATGATGTTTTCTACTTTGGTTATTTTCCTGATCCAAGAGTTCCACTTCTTATCATTCCTAGTTATGCCAGTATTAGTAACTTGACTTGATATGTAAACACTGCGCATATGGCATCGGCAGAATGAAAGTTGTTTAAAAGGCCTACGGCCTACGAATTAATATTTAGTGCCTAAGTAAAAGAGCAATGCTATCAACTTGACTTGGTATGTAAACGTTATGAATACGAAATCGATAGAATAAAAACTGTCAAAAAGGCCTAAACCTAGGGCCTATGAATTCGTAAAAGCGCAATGCTATTAACTTGAGTTGATACGTAAACGTTATGAATATGAAGTCGACGAATTAAAAACTGCCAAAAAGGCCCTATGAATTAATATTTCGTGCCTAAGTAAATGCGCAATATTAACTTTATTCGATGTGTAAACATTGTGAATGTGACATTGGTAGAGTAAAAACTATTAAAAAGGCCTAGGGCCTATGAATTAATATTTCATGCCTAAGTAAACGCCTAATATTATTAACTTATTTGCTGTGTAAAAGCTGTAAATATGATATAGGTGTGATAAACACTGGTAAAAGTGCCCAGGCCTAGGAGCCTTGAATTAATATTTCGTGGCTAAGTAAAACCGCATTATTATTATTATTATTATTATTATTATTATTATTATTAACTTGATTTGACGTGTAAACGCTGTCAATATTACATTGGTAGAATAAAAACTGTTAAAAAGGCCTAGGCATAGGGCGTCTGAATTAATATTTAGTGCGTAAGTAAAAGCGCAAGGCTATTAACTTGATTTGATACGTAAACGTTATGAATATGAATTCGGCTGATAAAAAGCCGTTAAAAAGGCCTAGAAGTTGGGCCTATGAAAAGTAAAAGAGAAATACTTCAAATTTGACATGTTATGTAAATATTTAGTGCCTAAGTAACAGGGCAGCGTTATTAAAAAACCCCACCTTATCGTCCTTTTCTGAACACAGCCTGAGTCATGCTGTAATTCCGTTGTTTCGTCGAACACTGTAGTTTTAAGGATCGTACTAAGTCACGGCAATTTATTTCTTCAAATTAAAGGTCAGTTTTCGCTTGGCTTACATACAACGTTTTCTCGAAATTTGTTTAGAGTTCCCAATTCAATTCTCAATATAGGCCAAGAAACGACAATCTTTATATAACCCCCCCCCCTCTCAACTTTTGTAGCCACTGGAAAGTTGCTTTAAACGAGTAGGTACCGATTAATCCTTTCCCGTTTCATTTCATCCTCTGCTCAAAATCGTGCCGTTTCATCCTCGGGTTTAACAGGTGTGGCAATTCGTCCCCTGCACACAGGAGTAGGCACAGATTCATCCTTTCCCGTTTTGTTTAATACACTTCCGGACAATTGCTAAGGACGGATGACAATAGCAACCATAAAATGGAAGGCAGGAAAATGTTGAAATTAGCATAAGTGCGGGATACAGTAAGACGTGTTGTGCGTATGCAAATTTTGGATTGCCGAACTTGTTCGGGACGTCATAGCGCTGATAAGAGATAAAGGATTTGACGCGTATTGACCGTTGTTGTTCAAACGCAAAGTTGAAAGGGAAAGAATCAATTGACGAACTTGCAATTTTCATATGTCTTCCCGACATCACCTAGATGATTTTACGCGTGGCCGTATTATTGGCAAGATTGAAGAAAGGCGAAAAATAACAGATGTTGCCAGGGAGTTCGACGTCAGCCACAGTGTTGTTTCAAGGCTTTGGAAATCATTTCAAACAAATGGAGAGTGTAGCAAACGTCACGGGGGAGGTCGTGTTCGCAGTACGACACCTGCGGAAGATCGATACATAGTGCTATCAACAAAAAGACACCGGCGCAGCACAGCTAGTGAGGTAGCAAATCAGTTTATGGCTGCTACTGCCAAGCGGATCTCCCGAAAAACTGTCGCCAGACGTTTGCATGAAGGAGGACTATACGCCCGCCGTCCTGTTGTGTGCATCCCATTGTCCAGACGTCACCGTACCGCCCGTTTGCGATGGTGCCATCAACATCGCAATTGGACTGATAACGACTGGTCTGCTGTCCTCTTCTCAGATGAGAGTAGATACAGTCTATCGTCTGATAGTCGACGACAACAGGAAAGGGACCGATATCCGACAATTTTTTTTTTGTTTTTTTGATTGGAGGTTTAACGACCACCGTGAGCAACTCAATGGGCTATAAGCAGTCGCCCGTCCCTAATTTAGGGTCACTGGTTCCAGGGAAGGGAGAGAGCCAGCACCGTAAGACAAACACAACATCCATGCCTGACCGGGATTCGAACCCGGACCCCTTACGGACGAATGATCAGAGGCCAGCGCCTTAGACCACTGCGCCACCGGGGCGGCTATCCGACATGTAGTGTCATGGTATGGGCTGGCATGATCAATGGCCGCACGTCCCTCTATGTGCTTCCAACTGGGACTATGACTGGCCAACGATACATTAATGATGTTCTGCTACCTCATGTTCCGTGGTGCTGTCGGCGATAGATTAATTTTCATGGACGACAACCCAACATGTCATCGAACAGTCGCTGTCCAGGAGTGTCTTGAGAGCGAGGATATTCAACGCTTCGTATGGCCAGCACGTTCTCCAGATCTGAATCCCATTGAAAATGTGTGGGATGCTTTGGGGAGGAGTCTTGCTGGTCGCCAATGCCCTCCAATAAACAAGGACACCCTCATCCGTGCACTGACAGAGGAATGGGATAAATTACCCCAACAGCTGTTTGATAATGTTGTGCAAAGCGTGACACGACGTGTGGAATCTTGATCGCCCTCCATGGTGGCCATATCCCGTATTGACATCTTACGCCGGAACGCCTGCGGACGGTAATTGCATTTTTTTCACGTTTACGTATTCTGCACAAAATGGCCTGTTTGTCCCTTGAACACGTTCCAAAGCCTTCTGGATTTCAGAGCACAATAAATTGTCTTTCTTGTAATGTCCTGGCATTCTGACATTATTTTATTTCACTTGGCATCCAACCACACTTACTTTTTTATGCGCTATATAGCCGTTTATGATCCGTCCTTAGCAATTGTCCAGCAGTGTATATAGATTGCGAAGTCAAAGAATGTAATCACCATTACAACCAATCTCTATGGCGTAAAGTTCAAAATTTAGGCCTAACATCAGAATACATAAACAATGAAGGCCTCAAACGTCATATACAAATGTTTGCAGCTCTTGCATTCATTCCACGCACTTATGTAGACGATGGATTTTTAGCCATAATGGAGGATGCGCCCACAAATCAAGCTGTTCAAGAGTTGTCATTTTACGGTAGATCAATGGCGGCGGAACCGCCCGGGCTGCCAGAGCCCGGTCAATAATTTCAGCCAAGATTTTTATTATTATAATTTTTTTTTTTTTTTGGCATATGTGCGATCGTTGTGATGTGCCTTAGAAAGTTTCTCTAGTAAGTGGTCTGGCGGTCTTAATCCCCAACAGTTCCTTAGGCATTGTTTTTCTTCTGTTTGTTCCGGGAAGCGGGAAGGGAGCGGGTGCACCACGATCCGAAATTTCGGGCCCGGTCAACAAACGACACGTTCCGCCGCCCCTGCAGTGAATGGACAACCCTGTTATTGGTCGAATATGGAACTGTTATAAAGAGCGTAACAGAACGACAAATTCCGTAGAATCGTGGCTCAACAGATAGAGATTAAATAAATCTGTAAGAAAATCACATCCAAATATATTAGAACTTTTGATTAAGTTTTTTTTTTTTGATTGGAGGTTTAACGACCACCGTGAGCAACTCAATGAGCTATAAGCAGTCGCCCGTCCTTAATTTAGGGTAACTGGTTCCAGGGAAGGGAGAGAGCCAGTGCTGTAAGACAAACACAACATCCATGCCTCACCGGGATTCGAACCCGGACCCCGTTCGGACGAATTATCAGAGGCCAGCGCCTTAGACCACTGCGCCACCGGGGCGGCTTTGATTAAGTTAAAAGATCTATGACATTCAAAGAAAACAACATGAACTTAATATGCAACAACAACAACAAAAAAAATGTATATAAATTTGGATAAATAATTGAGAAAACGGTTCATGATTTCGAAACCGGAAAGATGACACTAACTGAATGCTTACGTGCTTTTTGGCATACACAATGAAACTACAATATTATGTTAGATAAGTTCTTAAAATTCACAAAGTGCTACAAATCACAGCTATTTTCATTGCATTTTTCTGACAAAGATATTCCTGCATTTGTGACAAGAAAAACTAAAAGAAGAGGGAGTAGTCTCAGAAACCACGACAATAATTTTTGGGAATGAAGTCAAACTACCTCCTCGACGTGTTCTCTTGAAACGCAATATGCGGCTACGACTCTGAGCAAAACTAAATAACGAGTAAATAACACGAACTCAAATAACATTTATTAAGCAATGGGGGAAATGGGGGGGGGGGGGGGGTACGAATCGCCACTCCTGTTAAAACCCGAGGATGAAGCGGCACAATTTTGAGCAGAGGATGAATGGGAACGTCACCCTTTAAACTCGTATGAACCGGCATGAAAATTCAGACAAACGAGCTCCTTCCCGCGTTGGGCACCTTGGAAAACTGCCACACATTCAAAGTGTTCTTCGAAGGAACAGCAATTTGTGCCTGGCAATCTTAATGAAAAACATGTGGCAGTTTTCCTGTGTGGCGGTTTTCAGTTAACCACGCAAAGAATCAGAAAATAAATTTTTATACGACCCCTTAAGCTTCTTACATAGAAGTGAACACAAGAAAATCAAAAATGCAATGTTTGTACGACCCCCCCCCCCCTAAATTTTTTACAAGGTCAACCAACATGAAAGTGGATACAAAAAAAATGCATGCAATTTTTTTACGGCCCCCAGTTGCTCGATGCTCCATGGAATCAAATTATGGTGTCCTCGTCATCTATGAGAAGTGAGCACTTTTTTTTTTTTTTTTTCTAGGTCATACCACTTTCCCACTCTTGTTATTTGTAATATAAGGGTAGGCAAAATGTGGTTATAAAAAATTATGAACTTCATGTAAAGTTATAATATAAAAATGAACATAACTTCAAAATCGCAGTCAGTTAAAAAACTTGTCAGTTAACTTAAAATCGCAGTCACGTAAAAAGCTAGGAAATGCTTATATGACCCCCTAAGTTTCCTACTGGCTAGCCTACGTGAAGGTAGCCGTTGGATTTTATTTCCATGGACTTTTTTTTCCTTGGCTTTCCTATCCTTTGGCTATTTTTTTTTTTTTTTTTTTTCGTGGATCTTTTTTTCCTTGGATTTTTTTTTTTTTTTTCCGGTAACCGTTTACATGATACCCATGCAGTTTCAGCTGTTTATTTTCGAATTGCGTGGATTTTGTTAGCAGAAATCGTGTTAATATCAAACCGGAATGAATTATATTTCATACACGAGTGACATTTTCAATTTTAACGCTATGTTTTGTTTTAAATTCGCACTAATGTTCATGTAATTCAATTTAAAACAAGTTAGTAAAATCATACAATGCATTGATTATAATACGCTTTCCAACATACCAGAAATCATTACTCAAGGCTGTGGAATAAATCTCGGTCCTGTGCCCTGACTTTTGATCCCATTTCGATGATATTCAACAGAACCGGTTCAGTATACCTGCGAAATAACATGATAAAGTTTTGTTGCAATCGCAGCATTTTTACATAAGTTATGATGCATAAGGGCTGTGGAATAGATCCCGCTCCTGTGTCCTAACCTCTGACCCCATTTCGCCCATTTACAATAGGATTCGTCCTCAGGCAGGCCCCTACAACATACTAACATTTCATCCAAATCGAAGCATTTTTACGTAAGTTATGACGCATAATGGCGATGGAAGTGATTCCGCTCTTATGTCCTGACCTTTGACCCCATTTCGTCCATTTTCAATAGGGTTTGTCCCCAGGTGGTCTCCTACGAAATACTAAAATTTCATCGAAATCGAACCTTTTTTACGTTAGTTATGACGCATAACAGCAGTTTTTTTGTTTTTTTTTTATTGGAGGTTTAACGACCACCGTGAGCAACTCAATGGGCTATAAGCAGTCGCCCGTCCCTAATTCAGGGTGACTGGTTTCAGGGAAGGGAGAGAGCCAGTGCCGTAAGACAAACACAACATCCATGCCTCACCGGGATTCGAACTCGGACCCCGTTCGGACGAATGATCAGAGGCCATCGCTTAGACCACTGCGCCACCGGGGCGGCTATATAACAGCAGTGGAATGGATCCCGCTCCTATGTCCTGACCTTTGACCCCATTTTGTTCACTTTCAATAGGGTTCCTTCCCAGGTGTTCCCCTACCACATACTAAAAGTTCATCGAAATCGAACGATTTTTACGCGAGTTATCGTGCGGACGGACATACGCACACAACGCGTGACGTAATGAGCAGATGGGAATCGCAACCATCTGCTTGCAGCAAGAGTGTGACGTCATAAAACTTTAATAGGATTCACACACAACGCGTGACGTAATGAGACAGATGGCGTGACCGCGAGCCAACATCTCAGTCGCGAGATTATGACGTCATAAGATTTCTAAGCATGTGTAACATTAATGGAACGGCGCCATGACACTAAAAACGTGGTAATTCGGGGTGTTTATTTAACGCACTAAACCAATTTTCCTAAAGTCGAGATCAAGCTAAATCGATTTCTAGTACCAGAAAACGGTAGGTTAACGACTTTCATCAAAATCCTTAGAGCCGTTTTCAAAATAAAATTTACATAGATACAAGAATTGCTCCTTTAAGGTGGACGTTAAGTAATTTTGCTTCCTATACTTCCAATGGAAAAACTTCTGTACACATTTTCTTCACAATTAATGTGTTCCCAAGGATGAAAATTTTAACATCGATTAAAATAGCTTCATTTTATAACTTGGAATACTTGATATTTTCAAAACATAACCATAATTATGCAATCCAACATTTATTTGTCTACTGACGTCATCAAAGTACAGGTCGCGCCATCTTTTTTCTGGTTTCAACACCACCAAAGGAAACGTTATTGTTCTTTTAATATAATTAAGGTTATGTTTTAGAAAATGTTAAGTATACCAAGTTATAATATGAAGTTATTTTAATCGATGTTCAAATTTCCATCCTTGGGAACACACTAATTGTGAAGGAAATATGTACAAAAGTTTTTCCATTAGAAGTATAGGAAGCAAAATTACTTGACGTCCACCTTAATAGTATGGGATAAGGGCGATGGAATGGATCCCGATCCTATGTCCTGACCTTTGACCCCATTTGTCCCATTTTCAACAGGGTTCTTCCACAGGTGGTCCCCAACAATATACTAAAATTTCATCGACATCGAACCATATTTACGCAAGTTATGACGCACAAGGGCAATTGAATGGATCCCGCTCCTATGCCGTGACCTTTGACCCCATTTCGTCCATTTTCAATAGGGTTCGTCCCCTGGTGGTCCCCTACCACATACTAAAATTTCATCGAAATCGAACCGTTTTTACGCGAGTTATCGTGCCGACAGACAGACGGGCGGACAAAGCTGAAGCATATACGCTTCTTCAACCTACGGTTGGAAAGCGTAAATAAAAATGGGAACGATGCTCAAAATAATTAAGAATTTCAAAAAATTTAGCATTTTCTTACACATCGGCAGCAAGTTACGATGCAAAATTAGAAACATTTACGACGAAAGATTGAGATTAGGTCAACACAAAATGCATTGCAATAGCATTGAAAACCACTAGCTTTCACACTTTAAAGATCGTCGCTCGAGGTTACAGGCTTCACGCAAAGTGGTACTGCTCCATCAGCAAAGGCATCTCTTGATACCTTATTTTAATCTCCTTGGTCTACACTCCCAAATTAATGCTGCCTCCAATGACGCTGCAAGAATTTCCAAAATAACATTTTTACTTTCTCCATGCAGCCCAAAAGCATTGTTGAATATTGTGAATCACGAACGGTTTTGGTAAATTTTGATCTACAATAAAGAAAAATTCATGGAATAAGTGAATTTTATTTCACAAAATTGGAAAAACAGCTAGCATTTAAGGAACAATTGTAAAAGATATTATACTGTATTTTTATATAACTGATATTTTTCTGGACTTTACCCTCCCTATCCCAGATTTTCCACTTTCGTTTATGAAATCTTTGGCAATACAAAATTGGAAATTCCAAAGACATTTAAACATCACATATCAAAATTACTTGCTCTGTTGCACCAATAAAAAGGCATTTACTCTGAAAAAATAAAATAATTTATTATGTCTTATAAAATACTTCCTTCAAAAAATAATTTGTGAAGAAGCTGACTTCAATTTTTCTTTTCTCCTGTAATGCGAATGCCACTGAAAAAAGTTAACATGGGGACTAGGATAGATCACCTGTATTTTCTACAGTGATAACACTAGGTTCATTTCTTCACTCTGTTGATAACCATATCATTGTCAACTGCTACAAGCTTGTCGCTCTCATATTGCATTATGAGGAATGCTTCCAGGGTGCCATTTGTCAGATTGGAGTGCAGCCTTGTTTTTATAAGTTTAAGCTTAGAAAAAGCTCGCTCGCAACTTATGTGGGTTAGAGATATTGTGAGAAGATATTAATAATCTTTACTAAGCTCTGTGTACAAGAGACAGTACATGTTGTAGTCTTGATTGTGACACACAGAAAGTTGTGATTTTTGCACGACAGGGTAGCTAGCCTCTCCTCTCTGCCGAGCCTCTTTCTCTTTCCTTAAATCATTGCCTGACTTCCGTTTTTTCCAAGGTTTTTCTTTCATGATAACCTAAACAAAAAATCAAATTCTGAAATTCACCCGCTTTTAAGTCAATTTACGTTAAAAGAATTGGTACGAATGAAAAAGCAAAATACGGATGGAGAAAGATAATCGAACACGAGTAGATGGATCAGTGCTCGCCACTGGCGTAGCCAGAAATTTCTAAAGGGGGGGGGCGGAGGCTTCATCTAATATCACTACTAGTCACAGTAAGTTCATTAACGAAATTAGAAATGGTGAGAGAGATCGTTGTGATCAAAACTTTATTCGAGGGAGTTGTGTTACGAGCTCAGTAAAAGTTATGTGGGTACGAACTTGAAAGCCTACTAAAGACTCTCCCTACTAACCAAACTTAGTACTTAAACAATAGTTCTTGTTGTCTAGGCGTAGGAAAAGTGAAAACAGTAAGCGTACAAGGTCACTTAGATATTTCCTAAAAAACGAAAATGTGGAAATATCCAAAACATTTTATCTCACTACGCTGGGATATGAAAGAAAGAATGACCGGATTATCACCAATGTTTTTTGCAATGACGGTGGGTCAGCAATTTCTCCTGCAAGTGATGGGAGAGGTAGGCATCAGAAAACACCCAAGACTGATAGAGAGCTGATTAAAAATCATGTTGAATTGTTCTCACCGACTGTATCCCATTACAGGAGGGAGCATGCTCCGAATAAAAGGTATTTGCTGAGTGACATAACTATAAAAAGGATGATGCACAAGGATTTCACTAGAACCGTTCTAGTGAAATCCTTGTGCATCCTGACGTGAAGTGTTCCTATGAACTCTACAGAAAAGTTGTGTCAAAAGACTTAAACATCTCTTTTACATCCTTCAGTCATGAAGAGTGCGAGCAACGTGAGAGTTTCAAGCTGCATAATCCAGCAAACGACGCGAATTCCTTATCCCCTGATTGCACGATTTGCAGTGCTTGGAGAGTACATAAAACTAAAGCTGAAGAGGCTCGTGAGAAGTACATGTGTGATACCGATGATATAGGGCCAAATACTGTGTGCTTCTCAGCTGATCTTGAAAAGATAATTATGCTACCATGGATCGACATGTTCAAAAGGGTAATTTTTTGCCAAAGAATTATCGTTTTTAACGAGAGTTTTGTACCAGTGGGGAAAAAACAGAAGCTGAAAACTTTTGCATGCCTGTGGCATGAATGTATTTCTGGACGGAAAAAGGAGGACCTCGTAAGCACGTTTCACGCTCTTCTGCTACACGTGCGCGATTCTCAAAACATCATTCTCTGGCTGGACAATTGTGCTGGTCAAAATAAAAACTGGACCCTGTTTTTTTACTTGGTTTATATTATTAACTCGGATGAAATAGCAGCACAGTCGATAACTCTACGATACTTTGAGGCTGGTCATACTTTTATGTCCGCTGACAGTTTCCACCACCAAGTTGAACTTTCTCTTCAAAGAAAGTATACAATTTCGCCGATTTCGTTAGTTGTGTGCAAACATCGAATTCTGGAAAAGTCGATGTTAAGGGGATGAAGCAAGAAGACTTTTTTGTTTGGCCGGATAATTCATCTTCATATAAGATTAATCGCATCAGTCCCAGGCCGTATTTAAAGGACATGGTCGAAGTTGTCGCCGAGCGAGGAAAGCACACATTGGCCTACAGAACCAGCTTTACTGCAGATGCTTTCTTTGTTTTTAATTTTTTGAAACTCAAGACCATCAGTAGGAACTTTGGAAAACCACCAACCATTGCAACTCCAAGAGGCATCACGGAACAGAGAAAAAAACATGATCTTGCAGCACTTGATACCATTAATTCCACAAAATAGGAGTCAGTTTAATTTTGGAGGAATCTCTCGCTCAATAATGATGCTGCAGACTTGCGAGTGGAAATTGGATGAGTGATTCCGTTTTTTGCACCCTCGCACTCTTTTGCCTCAACTGTTTAGAAACATTCAACGCAGGATTTTGTATTACTTTTGCTTTTTTTTTCTTAGATTATTTTCTTTACTATTGCTGTATATTAAAAAGGGTTTTATAGCATTTCCGACAGGTTTGTCACATATAAAAACACTCGTTCAAGGTCAATGATAATTCAATCATTTATCTCTCACACTATTCAGATTTGGCATTAATAAAACAACTTCTGACATTTGTTCACTGTTTTAATTTCATCTTCATTTGACCACTTTTTTTAGGTCATGAACATTATTCTATACAATGGCTGTTATTTCAATTTTATTCCAGGATTTATAATAATTAAACATACTCCTTTCATCTTAACATTTCATGCCAGTGTTGATTAGATGTTATTGCACAACAGTGGGTTTCACCCTGGTGATGCATAGCTAAATTGCAGTACAGGCCTTTACTGCTATTTAGCTTAGTATTTACCACTAACATGCTGACAATGTACTACACTGAAAAGCAACAATAACCGTCGTTTTTTATCTAAATCGTTTTAAAAAATACTTTTTTATCCAATAACATTGAAATGTGTGTCATACTGCATCAAACATGTGTTGTTATCACGATGAAAATCAAATTTCAATTGGTGGCCCAGCCGCAGAAACATTAAAGCGGTTTTTCTTGAATCTTCGAAATTGGAGTTACTGCTTTCTTTCTTAGGACGACAGGCCGCCCGAAGCAGTTTGGCCTCTACCACTGCTTGTGAGATGTGTGGGTGGGAGATCAGAAAAGACACGGTAAAAGAGCACATTAACGCGGATGGATACCGTTCTTGCGTTGTACGACGAGATGTGATAAGGCCCTCCCGCCTTTCCAGTAGTACACTTTTAGGGTGAATTGGAGTATAGTTCCAGGGAAGACGGCCAATGCTGTTGGCACACATACCACCCATGGGTCATCCGGGATTTCAACACGGGCCCAGCTCTGACGTTTAGCCACAAGCACGCGCCCTCTGACCACGAGGGTGGCATCTCCAGTCATGAACAGGACTGACTGTGTAAGAAAGAAGAGACGATGTCGCCTACAAACAGGGGCGTACTGATAACCCACACATGGTGGTGAGCCTCACGGCTAAGAGGGCTTTTAACCTCAGCAGAAAGATTTTACAAAAACTTTTGCGGAAACTTCATGCGAAACTGGTTTAAAAAATAGCCAAGAATTCAGGCAGCTTTTCCTTTTTCTTAATTGGGGGTTTAACGACCACCGTGAGCAACTCAGTGGGCTATAAGCAGTCGTCCATCCCTAATTTAGGGTCACTGACTCCAGGGAAGGGAGAGAGCCAGTGCCGTAAGACATAGACAACACTCATGCCTCACTGGGATCCAAGGAGTACAGAATAAGGGGAGAGAGCCTGTGCTCTCACCATTGAAGCCAGCTAAGTTGCGTGGCCGCCATGTTACATTACCCTCAGTTGCTCATTTTTACTTTGTAAGTTAAGGAAGATTTCAGTTTTTTTATTTCGTGTGAAAAGGGAGTTTGCTTATGACTGATTTATGGAATTGTTCATTTGAAGTTCAACTAACATTAAAAGCTGAAGAGAGATCTATTGTATTTGCGGATCAAAAACTTATGATGGAATAGCTAAACATTTCTAGTAGGAATTAGAAATTTGCCCAGTTTTCAATAACTCCTGGTCAAAGATCACATTCCCGAAAACGTTTTATTAAAACTTTGTAAAAAGCATTCGTTTCTCGCGCAAAATAAAAGCCGTGGTTTTTTTTTTTTGTTTTTTTTATTTTAAATTCGTAATTTTTTTTTATTTTTTTTGATTGGAGGTTTAACGACCACCATGAGCAACTCAATGGGCTATAAGCAGTCGCCCGTCCCTAATTTAGGGTCACTGGTTCCAGGGAAGGGAAAGAACCAGTGCCGTAAGACAAACACAACATCCATGCCTCACCGGGATTCGAACCCGGACCCCGTTCGGACCAATGATCAGAGGCCATCGCTTAGACCACTGCGCCACTGGGTCGGCAAATTCGTAAATGATCGCATTTCTTATTAGTACATAGTAATCTATCAACGCTAACGGATTTTATTGTGCGCTACAAACGTTTTTCAATTTGCATATTCCGTGTACCCTTCGTTAAAATTTTGTAAATTATCAAAGTTTAGCACGAACTATTGTTTCTAAGGTAACATTTCGTTGCGTTTCTGTCTTCAGAAACATTCACTCGATCACATGAAATAAATCAGGGTTTTCTTCTTCACTTTAGAGTTTGTAAACGGCTTCATGCATTACTTTAAACAGCATGTACTTTTCGTGTGACGAGTTAAAGGGATTTTTGTCGTACGCAGCAGAAAAACGTGACTTAGCAGTGCTTTGAAAGGAAAGAATAGAAAACAGTGGTGATATTATAGACTACATCCATAAATGTCCATGATATATATATATATATATATATATATATATATATATATATATATATATATATATATATATTCTATAAAGATACCTAAGCAAAAAAATACATATATAATTTTGACTCACACCTAGTACAACATAGAAAAGGTTATGTATCTACCTGTGTGAGTAAAAGGAGAAAAGAAAAAATAAAATAAAACAACTGAATGTAGAAGGTGTCGAGAATACTGAGCTTTGGCTTTATCAAGGACCAGCAAAAACTCTGCATTTTCTCACTTCCACAAAGACCTAGTTGGAAATGGGTTTCTACAAGGCCATAGATGCAAGTAACATTCCCACCTAAAATAGTTTAAAAAATATATATATAAGTCATGTCCTCCGTAGAGTAGCATGACCTAGCACTAGTTAACAATTTCGCTTGCATCCATTAACCTTCATGGCCCGACCCATGCTCTTCATCTGTTATTATTAAACAGAGAGAAGAAGATTAAAGAGAACTCAAGCTGTGAGAGTGACATAATAAATAGAAATGATTTTCAGCTATAACGAAATTCCAAGTTCGTTTGAGAGAGAAATTAAACCTAAAAAACAAATTTTACATTGCAATTAAAAAAGGAAATGTTAATTTATAACGAACAGATTTTTGAAAGAAAACTTGAGTCTAAAACCCCCTACTCTACAACTTATGACAGCACGAAAACGAGAATAAGTTAAAGATAATATTTTTTGCTTAGGTATCTTTATAGAATGTGAATTCTGAATTTTCAAAACTGCTGCGTTGCGCGTTTTGATTTTCAGGTTATTTTGCACCCTTCGTTTTAAATTCTAAAATTTTTCCCTTAGTCTTCAGTTTTGCTCTTAAGTATATATATATATATATATATATATACTGAAGAGCAAAACTGAAGACTAAGGAAAAACTTTAGAATTTAAAACGAAAGTTGCAAAATAACCTGAAGATCAAAACGCGCAACGCAGCAGTCCTGAAAACTCAGAATTCACATTCTATTAAGAAGATACCTAAGCAAAAAATACATATATAATTTTGACTCACACCAAGTACAACATAGAAAAGGTTATGTATCTACCTGTGTGAGTAAAAGGAGAAAAGATAAAAAAATAAAATAAAACAACTGAATGTAGAAGGTGTCGAGAATACTGAGCCTTGGCTTTATCAAGGACCAGCAAAAACTCTGCATTTTCTCACTTCCACAAAGACCTAGTTGGAAATGGGTTTCTGCAAGGCCATAGATGCAAGTAACATTCCCACCTAAAATTGGTTTAAAAAATATATATATGTCATGTCCTCCGCAGAGTTGTATGACCTAGCACTAGTTAACAATTTCGCTTGCATCCATTAACCTTCCTGGCCCGACCCATGCTCTTCATCTGTTACTATTAAACAGAGAGAAGAAGATTAAAGAGAACTCAAGCTGTGAGAGTGACATAATAATTAGAAATAATTTTCAGCTATAACGAAATGCCAAGTTCGTTTGAGAGAGAATTTAAACCTGAAAAACAATGCAAAAGAAATCCAAATTTTTACATTGCAATTAAAAAGGAAATATTAATTTTTAAAAAACAGATTTTTGAAAGAAAACTTGAGTCTAAAACCCCCTACTCTACAACTTATGACAGCACGAAAACGAGAATAAGTTAAAGACAATAATTAACTAAAGAAAACTTTGTGAAAGTTATATGACTTAAACAGTTAGTTGCAATATGTACAAAGTATTTCAGCAGTGCTTTAAGTGCATAATTAATTAGTTATTAAGAACTTAACTACTTTGAAAATACAGCGCAAAGAAAAGGAACAAGCTTAGCCATCTGCTGTTCCTAGGTACCCCAAAAGACGCGCAAAGTTACCAAGAAAAGAAAGAGTTAAAACCCGCAAAAATGTTAACAGACAAGCCAGTGCCTAAAAGCTGAAAAGCAAAAAATCAACAGAGAAAAAGTACATGAAGTACAAACATTGAACTTATAAAACCTAAAACCCAAATACAAGGAAGAGAGCTTACCTCTTGTGCGACTAAACTTTCTCCTCACAAGAGTAAAACATGGCTGACCTCTTCCCTAACACTTCTGCCACCCACACTGCCCCCCAGCGACTAGGGAGTGGCAGAAGTGTTAGGGAAGAGGTCAGCCATGTTTTACTCTTGTGAGGAGAAAGTTTAGTCGCACAAGAGGTAAGCTCTCTTCCTTGTATTTGGGTTTTAGGTTTTATAAGTTCAATGTTTGTACTTCATGTACTTTTTCTCTGTTGATTTTTTGCTTTTCAGCTTTTAGGCACTGGCTTGTCTGTTAACATTTTTGCGGGTTTTAACTCTTTCTTTTCTTGGTAACTTTGCGCGTCTTTTGGGGTACCTAGGAACAGCAGATGGCTAAGCTTGTTCCTTTTCTTTGCGCTGTATTTTCAAAGTAGTTAAGTTCTTAATAACTAATTAATTGTGCACTTAAAGCACTGCTGAAATACTTTGTACATATTGCAACTAACTGTTTAAGTCATATAACTTTCACAAAGTTTTCTTTAGTTAATTATTGTCTTTAACTTATTCTCGTTTTCGTGCTGTCATAAGTTGTAGAGTAGGGGGTTTTAGACTCAAGTTTTCTTTCAAAAATCTGTTTTTTAAAAATTAATATTTCCTTTTTTTAATTGCAATGTAAAAATTTGGATTTCTTTTGCATTGTTTTTCAGGTTTAAATTCTCTCTCAAACGAACTTGGCATTTCGTTATAGCTGAAAATTATTTCTAATTATTATGTCACTCTCACAGCTTGAGTTCTCTTTAATCTTCTTCTCTCTGTTTAATAGTAACAGATGAAGAGCATGGGTCGGGCCAGGAAGGTTAATGGATGCAAGCGAAATTGTTAACTAGTGCTAGGTCATACAACTCTGCGGAGGACATGACATATATATATTTTTTAAAACAATTTTAGGTGGGAATGTTACTTGCATCTATGGCCTTGCAGAAACCCATTTCCAACTAGGTCTTTGTGGAAGTGAGAAAATGCAGAGTTTTTGCTGGTCCTTGATAAAGCCAAGGCTCAGTATTCTCGACACCTTCTACATTCAGTTGTTTTATTTTATTTTTTTATCTTTTCTCCTTTTACTCACACCGGTAGATACATAACCTTTTCTATGTTGTACTTGGTGTGAGTCAAAATTATATATGTATTTTTTTGCTTAGGTATCTTCTTAATAGAATATATTTTTTTTTTTTTTTTTTTTTTTTCGCAAGAAGGCTTTAAAAGTGTTAGCCTGCCTATATTGTTAGGTACGTAATTCGATCGGAACGCAATCAGAAGGGTAACAGAAGATGGCTACCGCTCAGAGCTTTACGTGGGGCTTGCTTGTTATGCTCATTCCCCTTATTCTATCCTCCTTGCCGGGATCCGAACCCATCTCAGACGAATGGTCAGTAGCCATTTCTTAGACCACTACGATATCGGGGGGGGGAGGCAGCTTTGAATGAAGTATTAAAAGAAAAGCTAGTTTTGCTTTTTTTTCAGTAAATAAATGAAATCTTCAGAAAACTTAAGAAAACATTTTCGTTGCTTTAGTTAAAAACTGGATGACAGGAAAACAGCTGTTCCACAGGACTTGAGCAGGGCCTGATTTACGGGGGGGGGGGGGCATTGATGGCACGTGTCCAGGGCATCGATCTTTGAGGGGCGCCTAAAATATAGCTATATATGCATCCAACTGATTCACAATGTTCATCCACTGAAAATCGTTAAAATAATTTCATAGCTGTACGTTGAAATATATAGAAATGACAACTATATTTCCACAAATAAATAGAGCACCATATTATTGGCAAATTAATGTCTCAATCTGCCAATAATAACTATGTAACCTGTCCCAGCATAAGAACGTATAGGGTGCAACCCATCACTGTGTGTCGCTTTGTAATGGAAGGAGGTGTGGCCTAACCCGTTTTGCGGATGGGAGCCTGAAAGTCTCTCACCTAGGGTTCTATTGTTGTCTAAGTCGGTCCCTGGACTTGAGGGCCCTTTTCACGGCCATAGCAAAAGTTCCTATGCATCTGAATTAACTGAATGTGTGCAAAAAATCAGTTCAATGAGTGGAATTTTTATATTTGCACATAACTACGAATCCTAATATAAAGAACTAAAAGGCGTTCTTCGCTGGAACGAAGAAAAGCAGTCACCTTTTCTTGTGAGTCAAGAGAAAAAATATTACTCTGTGCAAAACACTGTGATATTATTGTGTTGGTTTTTTTTTATATTCAAGAGTAAATATGTAATTTTACGTGTTTTGTGCCACAATTCTTAATTGCTTACTTATGTTCTGTATAAACCGGAAAAAGTCAGACACTGTCACACGGCAGATGCATGCTTTGTTTGTGTGCTAGTGAGGCATTACAAAGAGGCTGGCCTTTTATATAGTTCTCTAAAAGAATAAAATTTGCACGATATGATTAGCTTTGGCGTAAGAGTTTTGGAGTACTTACAGGTATGAAAGTGGGGCAAACATTTTAATTAAGAAGTGAACATGTGTTTCACGCAATAACTTTGGTTTTATGAAAAATACTTGTAGGTTCCAAAGAATTTGATTTACTAAAACGCCCGTTAAGTTTAACAAATAATACGGAGGTTAAAAATTTCAGTAACTGAAAGCTAATAAATTTTTGCAAAAGGGCCTCGAATACTTTTTTTCTTTTTTTTTTTTTTTGCTGGAGGCCCCGAGTGTTTTCGGTACGCCACTGCCACCAAAAGACGTCATTTGTATGTGGGCAAATCATACGAGCTACGCGTATCTATATACGTACATTCTGACCATAGGTGTCGACTCTGGGTAGCAAGGTGAATCGTGCCCATCCCCAATAATTTTACTAGGGAGGGGGATAGTGCTCACTCAATATTTTTCGTCCTGTTTAATTAAATAAATTTTTGTACGTCATTTTCGAAATGCACAAGTTAAAATATTTCTACAAACAAAAAAATGTTTTTTTCATGCTATTTGGGCTATCGTGTGCTGTGCCTTTTCTACTCCACCCTCTGTTAAAAGAAAAAAAAAATTGTCAATTATGTCAGCCACGTTTTTATTGCTAACAAGCAACTGATCCCTTCCTATCTGCCTCTCAGCAAATAAATAAAAATATAGAAACGTATAATCTCTAGCAACTTTATGTATTTTTTGCGCTTCTCATTCTTTGAGTAAACGCGCTAATTTCTCATACTTTTTTTTTTAAATGTATGAAAATAAGATTTCTGAATATTTTCATAAAATCACAGGCTGAATTTTATTTTTTTAAATATTAATATTCAGGAAAATAATATTTGTTTCCTTGTTCATTCGCTGATAAGCAATTACAATTGCATTTTAAAATATACGTCGAACTGCGTAGTTTACTTTCTTGCCATTTAAAAAAAAATAATAAGTTTCCCGACAACAGAAGAGACTTGCCTACTTTCACTTTTGATCTTTTCACGCTTGCCCCCCCCCCTAATTTGGTGAACTCGCTGCCCCCGATTCTGAACATTCATTTGTAACGGAAGTATTAGTGGTATATTTAAGCTATTTTTTACTCACAAGGCCCTTCAATCACCTAGTAAAAATATATACACGCATGGAAGATAAACTTCTTCCACAGGGTCTTTTCTGTAAATAACTAGTGTAACTCAAAGCAATAACTATTTATTGCTGACAGGTCGAATCAAAGCAGATGTTAAAATAAAACAAAAATAATTTGTAATTTCATTTTTGTCTTCACATCAGTTTTTTTTTTTTTTTTTTTTTTAGTTTTCAACATTGTCTTGTCCTACATCTTCATCGTGGTTTGTCCCAGTGGACACTGTCGATAACATTCTCGCAAGATCATCGTAAAGTACCATTGTTCTATGAACAATACAGGTTTTCAAATTAAAGCTCACACAAACGACTACCGCCCAATAATGCAATTACAAAATTAATGAATGCAAAACTGCAAACAGCTTTGCGGTCATCTGTAAAAGGCGTATTTATTTGAAGAGAACGGAGGGTGAAACATGGGGTGTGGTATTAGAAAGCAAATCAAATATAAAACAGAATAAAGACAAGAGATCCAAAACAACAAGAGTTTTTATGACTGACAAATACGTCATGAATTTATGACAAATTCGATTATATCCAATGAAAAACTTTTGATAAATTTGTTCTGTTCAGTTACGCAAAGTGTTTTCTAAAATAATTTAAGAAGGCGAAGAATTAACTCTCAGTGTGAGATTAAAAAAACAACAAAAAAACTGCAAGTGTATTATAGGCCTACCGAAGAACCAAAACATTATAATCACCTGCCTAATATGATGTTGGTCCTCCTCGTGCTGCCTAAAACAGCTCTTACCCGCCGAAGCATAGACTGTACAAGATTTATAAAGGTATCTTTTGATATCTGGAACAAACACGTGTTACCAACAGATCCTTTAACTCTTGTAAGTTACGGGGTTGAGTTTGCTCTTCCAACACAAACCACAGATGTTCGATTGGATTAATGACTGAGGAATCTGGAGGCCAAGAAAATACCATGAGTGTTCCGCGAATTCGAACAATCGGGGCAGTATGACATGGGTCATTATGCTGCTGAAAGAAGGCACCAAAAGTTAGTGGATGACAAGGTTATGCTCATCCTTCACTTCCGGCGATTGTTTTGTGACGTCACTGTCCAAATCGCCATCGTAAGACCACCTAATCGCCAGGTTTCCTTGTATCTGCACTACAGCAGCGTGTCGGAATTATTATTCGTAAACCAGCTGGAATAATCTTCATAAATTCTAAAAGATTTTCTAATGCATAATGTTTTCAAATTTTAATTTAAAAAAATTGGGCAACATTGCGGAGATGTTTTTGCTGTTCCTAATAAAGAAATTATTTATTATATGACAATAATACACTCATTGTCATAAAAATCCGCGCACCAAGGAGGCGTCGGATTGAAATGATATCTTAGTAGTGAGATGGTACATACCAAGCACAAAAGTGATTACAATATCACAGCAGCAGGACGATTTTCCGCGGACATACGGTGCACATTCCGGTCAGCGTTAGTACCGCGTCGGACTGCCTCGTGCTCGGATACATGCGGTGATACCGTCCGGCATGGAGTCAAAAAGACGCCGTATATCCTGGGACAGATTGGCCCACGCTTCTAGCAACTGACGCTCTAAATCATGAACACTGGGACATGGAGAAAGCAGGCGTCCCACCTGGTCCCACACGTGCTCGATGGGCGAGAGATCAAGCGATCTGGCAGGCCACGGAAGCGTCGAAGCATGACGTAGACAGTCCTGGGGACCCGAGTCGTGTGCGGACGGGCGTTATCTTGTTAGAAAATGACTCCGAGCCGCCTCGCCACGAAAGGCAACACGTGGGGCCACAGGATCTCCTGTACGTAGCGCTGGGTTGTCAACATCCCTCGGATAACTGCGAGGGAAGTCCTGCGGTCATACGCGATGGCTCCCCAGACAATCACGACTGCAGTTCGGGACGTGTTCCGCTGTACAGTGAGGTTAAGATTATAGCGCTCACCTGCGGCCCTCCACACTCTGACACGGTGGTCGTCCGTTCCCATACAGAAGCGGGATTCGTCGCTGAACACTATACGTTGCCAGTCCGTAGCATTTTACGTTGCTCGCTGCTGACACCACGGCAATCGACGCCGACGATGGTCGGGTGTTAATGGCCGAAAACGTAAGGGCCGTCGAGAGTGCAGATTCGCCTTTGCCAGTCGTCTGGAAATGGTTCTAACGGACACAGGAGTCCCTGGTACAGCCACCACGTCTCTGGATATGGGACAAGGACGTCGTTGCATCTGTGCATGCCACTCTCACGATCCCACGGTCCTCTCTGCTGGTGGTGTCTGGGTAGTCCAGAGCCAGTCCGCCGTGTCTGGATGCCTTCCCGTGCCCTTTGTCCCCAACACGATCGCCCCGTACTGTCCGAACGGCCCAAATGGCGGCCGTTTTGGCGCGCCAGCCACCCTGCCTCTCATTCCGACGATACGGAGTCGTTCAAACTCCGTGAATTGTCCGTACGCACATCTACGGCGGCTCCAAGGCATGTCTATCGCTCAGGGATATCACCTGACTCTTTTTTTTTTTTTTTGATTGAAGGTTTAATGACCACCGTGAGCAACTCAATGAGCTATAAGCAGTCGCCCGTCCCTAATTTAGGGTCACTGGTTCCAGGGAAGGGAGAGAGCCAGTGCCGTAAGACAAACACAACATCCATGCCTCATCGGGATTCGAACCCGGACCCCTTTCGGACGAATGAGCAGAGGCCATCGCTTAGACCACTGCGCCACCGGGGCGGCACACCTGACTCTTCGGCACGAATGTGGAGTCCCCTGTTCGGGGCCTTATAAAAGCCCTAAGGGTTGCGATTGCAACGCCGGTCTCGGACGCGCGGGCATGAGGAGTCGCACGAAACTTTAATCATTTGCATATCTGCCCTCCCCGTAGCTATTCGCAGTTTCGCGTTAATCAAACGGTTTATTCTTGGTGCGTGGATATTTATAACAATGAGTATGTCCTGCTGTGCGTTTTCTATTCTAAATTCATATAAAAACAGCCAAAATGCCGCTTTTAACTAAATTAACATCTAGAGTATAACCGTTTTTCCGCCCTTTGAGAAAGAAAAAAATGTGCGAGGTATGTTCGAAATCTCCGTTACAAAAATATTCACGACTGCGAATTTCTTTTGTATTCAATGTAAATGTGCTTTTGGATATTTTTTTTTTTTTTTTGATTGGAGGTTTAACGACCACCGTGAGCAACTCAATGGGCTATAAGCAGTCGCCCGTCCCTAATTTAGGGTAGCTGGTTCCAGGGAAGGGAGAGAGCCAGTGCCGTAAGACAAACACAACATCCATGCCTGACCGGGATTCGAACCCGGACCCCTTACGGACGAATGGTCATAGGCCAACGCCTTAGACCACTGCGCCACCGGGGCGGCGTGCTTTTGGATAAGCTTTTTGTTCTGTGTTCGAGTTATAAAAAAATTGTTAACACGATATCTTCCTCCATAGCTACAGTTCGGATCTATGATTCACATGTTAGAACGGTGACGTCACGATTATTTGTCTGCGAGGAAGGCGGGATGAACAAACCTTACTGTCTATTAACCTTGGAAGGCATTACTATTATACTGTCTATTAACCTTGGAAGGCATTACTATTATACTGTCTATTAACCTTGGAAGGCATTACTATTATACTGTCTATTAACCTTGGAAGGCATTACTATTATACTGTCTATTAACCTTGGAAGGCATTACTAGAGGTGAATACTGTTGCCGTGAAAGAATGTACCGGGTCTGCAATAATGTTTTAGATATGTCGTAGAAGTCAGTTTCCTACACATCAATGAGTGGACCCAGGGTTTCTCAGCAGAACATTGCCCAAAGCATTACTCCTACTTGACTGGCTTGTTTTTGCCCCACGGCGCGTCCTGGTGCCAGCACTTCCACAGGTAAACGTCGCACACGTACCCGGCCTCTATATGGCGCAGCTGGAAACGAGATTCGTCGAACCAGACTATCTTCCAATTATTCAAGGTCCAGTTTTGATGTTCGCGTGCTCATTGTAGGCGCTTTCGACCGTGAACCGTGATTAGCATGGGCACTATGATCGGTCTGCAGCTACGCAGTCCCCCTTTCAGCAGAATTCGGTGTAATGAGACTACTCCCGTCATCAGCATTCAAATTCCCGGCGAGTTGGGCCACAATATCCCTTCTGTTGGCTCGTACCATACCGACACTGTCTTACTACAGCAAAACTTAAAAGTTATTATTATTTTTTTTTAGGGTTTAACCCACCACCATTAGTAAATAAAGCAGTACCCGTCCCTAATTTAGTGCCACTGGTTCCAGGGAAAGGACAGAGTCAGCGCCTTAGGATAAACACACTACCACGGTGTATGAGAGTCAGGTGATACAACTCCCCATAGAGTTAACAGTTAGAAAAATGAATCATTAATGTCATAGCTCGCCGGGGGCGTTCAGGAGTTGTGGGCAGATTGTCTACCCTAATCATCATAGGAATACATAGCGTTTGTGATTTTATCAGAGCTAAATCTGTATTTATCACAATCATTTTTTATTAATTATATTGTGTAGGTGTGGTATTGAAATTTCAGAAACGTTGGAGTTTCTCTACAGGAGTTAAAGTACATCAACTCTTTTTAATCTAGGAGAATAAAATTTATTGTGCAGCTGTGTGTCGGACTAGGATCAGTTCAATTCTTACGTTTTTGATATGGGACGAAAGCGTTTTGTATCGAACTATCGGACAGATTATTCGATATGCAAAGAACGATTATCAACTTTTTTTTTTTTTTTTTTTTTTTTTGAGGTTTAACGACCACCGTGAGCAACTCAATGGGCTATAAGCAGTCGCCCGTCCCTAATTTAGGGTCACTGGTTCCAGGGAAGGGAGAGAGCCAGTGCCGTAAGACAAACACAACATCCATGCCTCACCGGGATTCGAACCCGGACCCCTTACGGGCGAATGATCAGAGGCCAGTGCCTTAGACCACTGCGCCACCGGGGCGGCTTATTAACTTTTAAAGCCCCAGGAGATGAAAGACGATAGCTACTTTGACCTTTGATTTCAACATAACTCTGGCAGTGTAAGTTGTTTACGTTATACATGCACGCCGCCATTTTTAAATGTATAAATGGTGGCCTGCATGAAACCATAGCAATTGCGTATAGATAAACATTTCGTTTTTGTTTTTTTTCCTAATTAAAAAAAGGCTATTTTACGATGGAAAAAACTATCGAGCGCCGCTTTAAAATTGTTGTTCTACATATGAAAAATGAAATTATCCTACATAAAGGTGTAGAAACATGAAATGCAATGCGTGCCTAATAATCAGTGGGATTATCAAACATAAATATGCATATATATATATATATATATATATATATTATATATATCGCTATAATTGACGACATCCCACCTGGCAGGCACAAAAGTGCATATTTACGAAGCGTTTTAGGTTTTGTTTTTTCAATTCCAAGCAAAACAGAATTCTTAAAACACCAATACTTCTGCCCCTTCCTTCCATAAGAAAACATAGGTTGTGTCCAGTCATCGGCCCACACGTTGGTCGCGCGATCTGGTGACATTAATGGGCGATCATTGTTTCCATAGTCGTACCACCTGACTATCATACACCGTGCACACTACCATTTTTTGTGCGGACCCACCTCATACCACCGATAAGTTCGCTAAATGATAGTGCTCATGTTTGGTATACACTACGTGGAATTTTAATAGAACAGCTAAAATAAATTCCTCATAAAAACACGAAAAGGTTATTTTTTCTGACCCACAAATATTCGCAGAGATTCTGCGTATTGGGAAATTTAGTACTGTTACAGTACCAACTGTTTAAAGCCCTATGTTATATTACCTCAGAAAGATTTATTAAAAACCTCGGTTACAAGCATTCATTACTACGAGAGGTGCAACAGTTCGCTCCTCCTCCAGTCAACGAACATCAATGAGGTGGTTTAGCTGTTCATTCAGCATGCAGACAAAAACTTGCGGGATAACGCTGAACTTTTATCGACAACTGAGGTTACATCTAGAGTCCCTACTAGACGAAAATATGAGTATTATCGGCTGTACACTATTTCTTAACGACATCAATTCCAAATTTCGACATTGATGAAGCACCAGGACTGAAAATTTTGGTAAAACTTGGTCAATTCAGAAGTGTTATACACTGGCGGAAAGTGAAACAAGAAAGTTGACACCGAATTTTCGGGTGTAATTAGCATGTCTTTTGAATCCGTTCTGACGCAAATTAAATTTATCAAAACTATTCAAAGTCAATGGAACTGGTATGGAAAACAATAGATCTGACCAAACAACGAAGATTTTCAATCGGGTTTTTAATCCCTCAGATATTGCTGTAAACGGAATCGTGAGCTTACGAACTCTTAGAAACAGAGATATCGACAAAAATAAGATGTGACTTTACGTCCCCTGGTGGGAAAACCATGCATTATTTTAGGAAGAAAGTATTCTTAAAAGGTTTATCAGTATAAGCGGTATCGGTCGAAGAAAAAAATTAGTCGAGTTTTGAGGAGCCCAGATTTTGCAACAAATACTTCAGAAGCAGAAATTAACACATATGACTCCTGGTGGCTAAACCATTCTTTACCAAACATTAGAAATTATGTGAAAAATATTTTCCATCAGGTCTTGTATGCGATACAGGAAGAATTTTTCAAATCAGAGCTTTAGGAGCAGAAATAACGCAGAAAACGCAATTTACCTTTGTGCCCCCTAGCGGAAAGTGAGTGATTTACTTGAAAATTTTGAATTTATATGAAAAAGATTTCGCATCGGAAACACTATCCAAGAAAGAAGGCATTTTTCAAATCGTACTCTTAGAAGTAGAGATATTGACAAAAATAAGATATACATCTACGCCCCCTGGCGTAGAAACCATGCATTTTTTCAAGAAGAAAATTTTCCTAAAAGGTTTGTCGACATGAGTAGTATCGGTTAACAAACGACGTTTTTTTCAATCGGGAATTTAGAAGCTTATATTTTGCTGCAAATACAACAGAAGCGGAAATTAAGATTTACGATCCCTGGTGGCCAAACTATTTTTTTACAAAAATTAGAAATTATGTGCAAACGATTTCCCATCAGGAGCTGTATCCGGTGCAGAAAGATTTTTCAAATCGGAGATTTAGAAGCAGAGATATGGGGGAAACGCAATTTACCGCTACGCCCCCTAGCGGAAAGTCTATGAATTACTTGAAAATTTTGAAATTACATGAAAAACGTGTCACACGGAAAACACTATCTAACAAAGAAGGAATTTATCAAATCGGACTCCTAGAAGTAGAGATATTGACAAAAATAAGATGTGCATCTACGCCTCCTGGCAGACAAACTGTGGAATATTTTAAGAAGAAAATATTCCGAAAAGGTTTATCGATGTGAGTGGCATCAGTCAACGAAAGAATTTTTTTAATCGATATTTTAGAAGCTACGATTTTATGGCAAATACATCAGAAGCTAAAATTAACACTTACGCCCCCTGGTGGCCAAAGTATTCTTTACCAAAAATTTGAAATTATATGCAAAAGATTTTTCATCAGGAGATGTATCCGCTGAAGAAAAAAAATTTCAAATCGGAGTTTTAGGAGAAGAGTTATCGGGGAAAATGTAATTTACTTTTACGCCCCCTAGCGGAAAATCTATCCGTAATTTGAAAAAGTAACTATATCTAAAATACTTTTCGACATAAATGGAATCGAAAGATATAATTTTTTTTTTCAATCGGATGTTTAGAAGCAAATATGTGGAATAAAACGTATTTTTGAATTCGACATCTGCATTTACGCCCTCTACCGGCGAAATTGTACATCGTAAAAAAACCGAAATAAAGGATCATCATTTGCATATTTCAAGCTTCCCAATGCAAAAAGAATTTTTCAAATCGGACTAATAGTTGCTGAGATATCGTGGTTACAGACGGACGGACAAACCGATAACAGAAGCACGATCTTTTACAAAAGACGTGCTAAAAAGAACACCAAGAAGGAGACGTCTGATACCAACGAAATTTATACAGCATAATATCGGAATACAGAGGATAACGTGATCAAAACATTATGGCAAAATACAGCTGTATTTGCTGGTAAACTGAAAAATAACATTTCCATGTAACATGGTTAGTACGAGGTTGAACCGCCATGAACTGCGTCACACTATGCGATTCTGGCATGGAGTCTGTCGTACAGATGTTGGATGTAAGTTTGGGGTATTGAGTTCCAAGCATCCTCAACCTGGACGCGTAAATCGGGGATGGTCGTGGCTGGCCGTGGAGACCGGATAAGTCGTTGTCCCATAAAATCCCACACGTGCTCAATGGGGGACAAATCCGGTGAACGTGCAGGCCATTGAAGTTGTCTCACACCCTGAAGTGCATGTTGCGTTGCACGTGCCGTGTGTGGGCGTGCGTTACCTTGCTGGAAAACACCACGATGGACCGACCTTACAAATGGCACAACAACGGGCTGAATGATGATGTTGATGTAGGAGGTGCTGTTTAACGTACCCGGTACAAACACTAGTTGTGTACGGGAGTGATAGCTGATCGCTCACCACACCAGGAGACCAGGTGTAGGCCCTGTGTGTCGCTGGCGGATGCAAGAAGGGTGGAGACGCTTCCCTGTGCGTCTGCAAACACGCATACGGCCATCGGAGGCTACCAAGCAGAATCTGCTTTCATCGCTAAACACGACAGATCGCCGTTGCGTTCTCCAGTGCAGACGTTGGCTACACCACTGCAGCCATTCCTGACGGTGGGCTGGAGTCAGAGGTACACATGCCAGAGGCACACGTGCACGTAGTCCTGCATCCAGTAGACGGTTGCGGATTGTTCGCACAGTCACCTCAGGTGCAACGGCAGCTCGGATTTGCGTCGCAGTGGATGTTCTGCTTGACAACGCCGCTCTTCTTATGCGTCGATCGGTCCGCTCATCAGTCCGTCTGTGACTCCCGGTTCCACGTCTTCTCGTGTGGGAATGTTCCTCGGACCATCTACGCCACCATCGTACCACCACCGATACTTCCCGTCCAATTCGCTCGGCAATACGACGATACGACCACCCGGCTTCGCGGAGTCCGACTAGACGACCTCGCTCAAAGTCTGATAACTGCTGAAATCGTACACGTCTTCCATGTCCAGGCATTGCAGCTTCTTCAGGGTCTTCGCACGTGTCTGTACGCCGTACTCCTTAAATACCACCGACGATAATTTTCATATTATGCCGTGCTGTGGCGTAAACGCTCACCGGTTGGTCCCGAAATTAACATCACACCTGCGTAAACTCGACCCCATTAACATATGTAAATTTCATGATCGTCCGCAAATTCCTTCTTGGTGTTCTTTTTTCACTTTCCGGCAGTGTAGTTTCTCAAGACCTACTTTACAAGAAACCTTCAGATGCTTTTTCAGTTTGTTTTCACAAAATTAGTGTTTCCACTTTAAAAGCTTCCCCGGCGTCAATTCACAAAGTTACTTTTGTTAGCACGTTGATCGACACAAGGCTGATAACTTTGGCCTTTCCAAAAATGAGGGAATTAGATTTTTGCCACCATCAAGTGAGGTTGTGTGGATATCCACCTCCTCAGCTGAGCGAAGTTTAGTCCAGCGTGGAAGAAGAAAAATCCAGCTTGATGAGGACGAATCCTTGGCGACGCCGGACCAGGTGAGCCATGTCAGAAACTACTCGCACGCAGGGGCGTGGGCCCGGGTTTTTCCTCAGCAGCTCCGCAGTAACAAGCGATAGAAAACCTTCAAAAGCCAGGCGGGCCACCCAAGATCCACCTTGATTTAAGACCACCGCAACTCTCGAAAAAGGCCAGTGAGCAGCCATTCCGCCTTCGAACTCTGTGGGAAAAAGAGTAGAAAAAGGTACGGTGGGTGACAAGCTACATGATTCTCCGGCCTGCTGGGAAAATTCATCACCGACAACATCCCCTCATCCAGGGGTAAGTTGTATACACTAATTCTATTTTTGGCTTTTTCCTAGAGCCGAAGTCGGCACTACAGCACTGAGATACCATTATGCTCTAAAAGAAAAAAAAGGGGGTACTTTCCGTCTGCATGTCGGCGGTTACCCAGTTAAGACTCATCAGGAAGGAAAGAGGGAACTGTACGTGACATTGCTCTCACAAATATGATTGTTGTGCGCCGCCCCGGTGGCGCAGTGGTCTAAGGCATTGGCCTCTGATCATTCGTCCGTAAGGGGTCCGGGTTCGAATCCCGGTCAGGCATGGATGTTGTGTTTGTCTTACGGCACTGGCTCTCTCCCTTCCCTGGAACCAGTGACCCTAAATTAGGGACGGGCGACTGCTTATAGCTCATTGAGTTGCTCACGGTGGTCATTAAACCTTCAATCAAAAAAAAAAAAAAAATATGATTGTTAATCGTGATAGTTTACTCGCCTCTTCAAGGCGGGAATTTCAATGTTAAAATGTTAACACTTCAGTTCACATGTGCATACCTGCCTTAAGAAAATTTATTTGATTTTTTTGTTGATAGAGAGAATGATATAAGTAATCTTAATCTACACCTATATATATATATCTAATTAATCGGCGTACAAAACTTGCCTGGAGAGCTTTTGGAAGAAACAGCATAATTTTCAAGAGCAATATGCCATTATGTCTTAAAAGAAAAGTGTTTGATCAATGCATCCTTCCAGTGCTTACGTATGGTGCAGAGACGTGGACCTTAACTAAAAGAGACATACAAAGGCTGCAGACAACTCAAAAAAGCATGGAGAGGTGCATGCTTGGTGTAACCAGGAGAGATAAGAAGAGGAACTCGTGGATCCGAAAAATGACAAGAGTGGAAGACATCATGATCAGAGTTAAATCCCTGAAATGGCAATGGGCTGGACATACTGCCAGAAGGACAGATCATCGATGGACAGCCGAAATTTTAGATTGGATTCCAAGGGACAGGAAAAGACCCAGAAGAAGACCACATGGGAGATGGGTGGATGAAATTCGAAAGTATGCAGGGGTGACATGGAGGAGACTGGCACAAGACAGACCGTTGTGGAGGAAACTTGGGGAGACCTTCGTCCAGCAGTGGATTGATAATGGTTGACAATGATGATGACGATGATATAAATATACACTCATAAATATTGAATCCAGAGTTTTGATATTTGTTCAGAGAAGATAAAATTTGTTTTGATAACATGTAAGCAAGCCACAAATGTAAATTAACGTACCCGCTGTGTTAACAAATGCCATTATTCATGTGGACTCTGCCATGGCTATATAAGCTTGATTATTTGAATTGTTGATCTCTACATATGAGTGGGCCAGTGAAGGCTTAGCGAAGTGCTAAATTGTAAACATAGTAATGCTCTCATAGCAATATTAACACCTTTCTTGGTTAATCATGTTGTGTTGTAAAAATAAATACAGGCATTAGCCTTTCAAAAACCAAATTTTGGCATAAGTTGGCATTCGATTTCTAGGTGTGTCTCATAGATTCTGAGCCATCGCATTCATCAACCAACACTTTGACGTTGGCCTAGGACGAGAATCAGGGTTAGTGACACAATATATACCAATATCTATTTAATACAATGAAGTGATGATTACACGACCATTTTTTTTTTTTTTTTTTTTTAGCTTTATACACGAGTTCCAAAATAACCGATTTTTCCAGAGTTGACACATTTATACACATGTAACACGAATACAGTGTGATGTCATAACATATAGAAATAGTACAAGTGGTGAAAACAAAATTTTATATGTGTACACACACAAGCACACTTACAAGTGAAAACCTCAAGAATTTGTTTGATATTTTTCTCTTGGTGAACTTCCAAATATGTATAACGTGGAAAAAATGATCACAACATAATTAATTGTTTTGCTTGATTTCCTGGTATTTGGTTTACTCACACATGCACATTTGTCAATAACTGTAATACGAACATAACCACTACATAAACACTCCAGTTTCACAATGCATCTACCCATCTCCCAAATTTAAATTTGTGCCTAAATTCAAAGTTTACCTACTATTTTAATATTGGTAGTAATTGCTATAAATATCCATAACCGTTCTTGATTTTCGCCACAACACTTTTGTAACAACTTTTTAAGTTTTTTTTTCTCTTCTTCCATTAGAAAATGGCTTAAAAATTGCTGTCCTAAATCATCGATTGAAAGTACGCATGAAGTCTGAGGATACGGACCATTATCCCAGCGGAATATCTGAAGAACGGTTAAGTGTAATAATTGTTAACTTGAACAAACAGAAATGCAATGTAAAAGTGAAGGTGTTTTGTTAGCATATATTTTAATCAAATTAAACATACGAGTCAAAAAAAGCTACATTCAGTCACATTCAAAAACTGTAAGGAAAAAGAAACCTTTCCTTTTCCGGCATTAATGAATGCCCACGCTTGAACAAGTAAAATACATTAAAAAACTTGAAAGGACAAAAAAAAAAAAAAAAAAAAAAATAGAGATAAAAGTACTAAATTACAGAACGGAATAAGAAGATAAAGAAAAAAATCTAGAAGTATGGCAGTCAGGTAAATGGAGCAAGGCGACGCGTAAGACAACCGGCAAAAACTGATTGAAAAAAGCGGCCACGAGTTCTGTGTCGGAAAAGCTGATATGACCTATTTTAGATCTGCCTTCCGCCAAAAGCGCTGCCTAACTACGAACAGTACAGAGACTTTCTCCTTCTGCGCTTCAAAAGTAAGTAGAACTAAGGACGAGAACGAAACAGGATGATGAAAGACTTTCCGAAGTTACAAATTACGATGGATTAAACAAACAAATCCGCGAAGAAATTACACAATACCACAGTATAATCTAACAAATGACCCATCTATCGGCAATAGAACGCTAAGGAGTCAGGTTCACATAAGTCATTAATTTCTATTATGTCACACTTGAATTACTGTTTATTCGTTAAAATTATTAAGAGCACGAAGGAGCAACTTTTTCGGTAAATGGACATACTGAAAGCGGAAAATTTCCCTACGACAAATCCAATGCGAGGGTTAGCACTTTTATTTAATTTTAACTGGGAAACCGGAAAAAGAATTTAGAGCACTAAAAGCACTTATGACAAGGAGTATGGCTCCTAACCATTAGGTTGCCTACCCCAACGAGAGAAAACCAGAACACACCCATTCTTACCTTTGTCTAGAAATGTTCCTGTTATTTTCCTTTGGTGTTCGTGGATCTGGTGTTCATTTTTTTTTTTTTTTTTTTGAATTGAAGGTTTAACGACCACCGTGAGCAACTCAATGGGCTATAAGCAGTCGCCCGTCCCTAATTTAGGGTCACTGGTTCCAGGGAAGGGAGAGAGCCAGTGCCGTAAGACAAACAACATCCATGCTTCACCGGAATTCGAACCCGGACCCCTTTCGGACGAATGATCAGAGGCCATCGCTTAGACCACTGCGCCACCGGGGCGGCCTGGTGTTTATGCTTCAGATGACCAAAACAGAAGCAAAATGGCAAATAAATAACGCTTGACGGCTGTGACGAAAGGTACTGAATGCATCGACCCAACGATTTTCCAAACCAAGGAAAATAAATACATCCGAAATAAGTTTTGAACTTAAAATTCCATCCACAGTACAACTAAAAATAATTTAGAACAGTTTAAATTCGTTAATTAATGAAAGCGAACTTTAAAATTTATAATTCATCGGCTTAGTGAAAATACAGAACTCGACATAATGTAATAAGCTACTGGCCAAACCCATGTGGCTGGACGGATTTCGTCGCAAATAAAAAAGGCAACTTTCGTTAAAAATTCTACTCCATAAGCACAACGTCACAAGGCTAACCCCGAACATAGAGCTTTCACTTTCAAACTGACGTCACAAGGCTTTAGTAACTATATATATAATAGCCTGAAATAACTTGCGAATGGAGAGAGGTACAGTTATGCAACTGAGATAACGGTATAGTAAAGTGACTACGCCCGATCGAATGCAACCGATGGCAGCGCCCCTAGTGGCGAAATGCGGAAGTTAGCCATTGCAAATCGAAAACGAAAAGAGATAGAACAAAATTTCCAATTACAAAGTTGTAGAGCATCAATTAATTAGTACAAAACGTCATTTGTTTCACACGGATAAGATAAATTGTCGCCTGAATACCCTAAAATGTTCGAAATCGATGCGCGACCTTTTGCGTGAACGTTTGAAGGGAACAGGCATAGGTATGAGCAAATACACACAATTTATTGCATAAATGCTTACTTATGTCAATACAGTTTGATGACGTCAGAAAAAGGCAAACTGGCGCACAGTAATAAAAAGTTAATGCCGAGTATGTTCGAAGAGTTCGCCATTGCCCACGATACACATTTGCATTCGTGAAAGTAACTCTGCATGCACATTCCTCAGCATGGAAGGTGTCACACTATATCAAGCATCTGTAACACGACGAAGTAGATCAAGCAGACGCTGTTGCATACACCTGATTTTTTGAGAGAAGCTCGCCATTCTCACACAGCGTACGTACACCTAAACTTCTGATCAGGGTGCATCCTGCTACTGGTTTTTATATCGTAGGTACGGTACAACGTCACAATCTGCATTTGCATACGGCTGCATTTGCGAAATGTGAATATGCGGATTCGAATCGTCGCGCATCGATTTCGGACATTTTAGGGTATTCAGGCGACAATTTATCTTATCCGTGTGAAACAAATGTCGTTTTGTACTAATTAATTGATGCTCTACAACTTTGTAATTGGAAATTTTGCTCTATCTCTTTTCGTTTTGCAATGGCTAACTTCCGCATTTTGGTTGCATTCAATCGGGCGTAGTCACTTTACTATACCGTTATATCACTTGCATAACTGTACCTCTCTCCGTTCGCAAGTTATTTCAGGCTAAAGGGACTTTCCTACGCACCCTGTATACATACACTGGTGTGCAAAAATTAAGGACGAAGAGGAGAAATTAGCATAACAGCGGAACGAGCAGGCAGAACGGACCGAAAGACCACTCAGGAGATAGACTAGGGTCCGATACGGTAGGGCACGCGCACATATGCAGCATGACGTAGTGGGGAGTGTCGGAAGGATATAAAGCACACGGGCGGTGTACGCTCAGCAAATCGGTGAAAGCTATTGCACGGTGTACATCGGTTTGAACGACGTCGAGTTGCTACCACCGTGTGATATGGCCAACAGGCAATCCAGTAGACGACATCTGGATGACTTTACACGACGTCGCGTCATTGAGAAGTTGGAAAAAGGCCGAAGTGTGACTAGTGTGGCCGAGGAGCTTGGAGAGCATTTCAAACGACAGGAACCTAAACTTCTGATTTTTTTAAGCAGTGGTCGTCCACGAGCAACCACGGCGGCGGCGGACGACTGGTATATTATCCTACAGGCGAGGACAGTGGGAGAAATTGCAAAGCACATGCAACAGACAACTGGACGTCCGTTATCGCGTTTTACCGTGGCCAGGAGGCTGCGCAAAGGTGGTCTATTTGCACGACGACCATTACGGTGTGTGCCATTAACGCCTGCTCATCGGAGACGGCGGTTTCTGTGGTGCCAGGAACACAAGAACTGGATACATCAGCAATGGGGTCGAATTCTCTTTACGGATGAGAGCCGATTTAGTCTGACGAGCGATTCTGGACGTATACACATCTGGAGAGAGCAGGGAACACGCAATCACACCTCCAACATCGTCGAAAGGGACCGGTTTGGAGGTGGCGGAGTTCTCGTTTGGGGCGGTATCATGCTTGGTAGCCGTACCGACCTCCACATCTTCCAAGGAGGTTCAGTCACTGGTGTCCGCTATTGTACAGAGGTTCTTCTGCCTCACGTGCGTCTGTTTAAAGGTGCTGTGGGTCCTGAGTTCCTCTTCATGGACGACAACGCTACACCTCATCGTACAGTGGCTGTCGCAGAGCTGTTGGAGAGTGAAGATATTCAACGCATGGATTGGCCCGCAAGGTCCCCGGACCTAAATCCAATCGAACACGTGTAGAACCTTCTCGGGAGACGCTTGGCAGCCGCCAGCAACGATTGGCGCTACAAGAGGAATGGGCCGCGATGCCTCAACAGCACCTTGACAACCGCGTCCTCAGCATGGACAGACGTTGTAAATCCTGCAACGCAGTCAGGGGTGATCATATCCCCTTCTTAAGACTGGATTTTTCTTGGCAGCCGCCTGAAAAATCCAGTCTTAAAAATCCAGTCACATGGACGTTTTTGTCTTCTGTCCAGTGGTGCTCGTAGCTACCTTTTCAATAAAGTGTTTTTGTATCCTTTGGATTCCTTGTTTGGATGGTTTTGCTCACTTGTCCCATATTCTTACATCTTGGGGATCTTATGGTATGATTTGAGTCTATGTGGAGCACTTCTGCACAAAGTTACATTCGAAAAACAGTCTCGTCCTTAATTTTTGCACGCCAGTGTATGTATAGTATTACATGAGCCTTAAATATGTAAAACTAATGCCCAATTAAATCGAATGTTTTTTTGCCAATAATCTGATTCTTCTTTTTTTTAGCACATGTCGATTTTCTGGAAATTTGAGTTTCGAGTTGTTGCCGACGAGTTCTGTGACCACTCCTCGCTCTCTCACTGAATACTTGCCAAAGTTATCAATTACTTTGGAGTTTCGTGGGAGGCGAGCCAACATGACAAACGCACGGCATTAAAATCCTGTAGTTTCAGAGTCAAATTCGTTTTCCTCCCACATAACACAGTACGTCGATTGTTCATATACAGTAAAATCCTCCATTAACGGAGACCTTCGAGCAACGGCATGTTTTGGTTGGTACAGGACAGTTGCCGTAGGATTAATGTTAATGATAACCTCTTGACAGCGGCCAACGCAGTCAGTCTTGAAAGAGATCTAACGGATACTTGGCCCCCTTAGAATTTTACTCAGTTCCTTTGACACTTCGGCGAGAGAGACAAAGAATATTGCTAAAGGAAATGTGTCTCGAATGGAATGGCTTGGATTGCGAAGAGTACAATGGTGTGTTTGAGTGAGAAGAAATTAGTTCAAGTTTAGTTCTACGTGAAGCGTGTTACAGCTCCCGTGTATGTTTCAGTAGCTCTCTGGTGGCTGCGGGAGGGGTTACGGGTGCCGAGAATGTTGCCCGTTGGCAGCGGTATCGCTTGGTTTGTGGCATGTAAGTTCTGCTCCGGTTAACATTTTTCTACCTTAACTCTAATCTCCTAGTCCTAGCTTTCTATTTTTTTTTTTTTTGATTGGAGGTTTAACGACCACCGTGAGCAACTCAATGGGCTATAAGTAGTCGCCCGTCCCTAATTTAGGGTCACTGGTTCCAGGGAAGGGAGAGAGCCAGTGCCGTAATACAAACATCCATGCCTGACCGGGATTCGAACCCGGACCCCTTACGGACGAATGATCAGAGGCCAGCGCCTTAGACCACTGCGCCACCGGGGCGGCCTTTCTATTTCTAAGGTTTGTTTAGGACCTGACGTGGGCAATTGTTTTCCTAAAATTCTCTACATCATGGTTTTATTGATTATATCGATTTTTTTTTTTTTTAAATTCAGTATTCAACATTTGGGGAAAGAACTGCAATCGTTTTCTTTGTGCATAAGCTTCATGCACTTATTTTGCTTTTGTAGGAATGCGACGGACTGGTAATGTTAACTTAAGCCTAACCTCCGAATAACAGCCACCTCTTAAATGCGGTCATTTCTGGTCCGGGCGATGACCGTTATTCGGAGATTTCACCCTTTCTTTCTACCTGTATTCATTCGAGAACTACTAAGCAGCGTCTTAACACTTGATATGACGCCTAAGTGGCCAGAGATCTGCACGAACCTTAATTTGAAAAGCTCATCCCGCCCCTCGAACTGTACGTGTGCACGTTTCAGACTTTCATTACGAGTTATCCACTTACTGAAAATAATGCAAGGCTTCCTCTGGAAAAACAAAGCTGCTCTACCGAGTTGAACCAAGGCCTTCTAGAAAACACAATGCTATGACATTAGAGATGAGTTCCCTCCGTTTGTGACGCACTCTCATGTTGTGGTCCCGCACAGTGGTCCCAAATGCGAATCTAGCGGGACAAAATTATTTGTAACTTGAAACTGGTAGATCTCGTAGCTTAAACAAAGAAAATCTCCAATATAGTGAAATTGCATGTTGATTTTCTTATTAAGACTGTTAGTTATGATGACTTAAAAATTTATAATTTTATCACTCTGAAACAAATGCACGGCAGTTTTATTATACTTTAACAACTAATGTAATACACCATAGAAAATGAATAAAACAAAGTAATAATAATAATATATTTTAATATAATATGACGTAATATAAGGATATATTATTAATTCAAACATTACAGTACTTTCTTATTTCCTGATACATGCATACATAACAAATGTGACTATATTATTACCAGATATTTTTATTGGTATCATCAATAGCAGAAATTTCTTCATAATTTTTCTCCTCCTCATCATCAATAAAAGACTTCTTCGTTCTTCACCATCATCATCTTCGTCATATTCTTCATTTGCAGGTGCTGTATTGTTCTTCTCTCCTTCGTCTTTCTTGCTTTCAAATCAACTGTGGTTCTTTCAGGAGTTGTCGGACTTTCAAGTGGAAAAAAAGATTTTTTCTGGTGTAAAGTACGTATATTTGAGATGAAAGAATCTGAAATGATCAGCAGTAGATACAGAACATCTTGCATTATGTCTTTCCGTGAAGTTTTTCGTGCATGGCTTTCACAGAATTTTCTTATGTGCTTATTCCTAGCCACTTGCGCTTCTTCGGAAAGCATGCCAATCTGTAACACTACATATTTAATGACCTATGCTCTATGTATAAGCACCTTATGCACAGTGATAGGCATAAAAACCATGTATACAGCTTTAAGAAAAGAAAGATTTTTTATCTCACGTGAGTAAAGGTCAAATATTTTAGCATTTACTGAGAAACCAGAAGATTTCTGAAAATGGTTCCAAATCTCTGTATTAAATTTTAAAATAAATACCAGTTATTTCTGCTGAAAGTTTCAGGTTTCGAAAAAAAGCTGCGAGGTGTATTGCCGTCATTGGAATTTCCACTTCCTTCTGGGGTTCGGTTGGTCCACAATCAATCCCATTTTCTTTTTCAAGTTTTCGCAAATAAGTTTTTTTTTTTTTCACTGAAGCCTTTTCCTCTAATCTGCCACTTCTTCAGATTCGGCCAATTCGAAATGTGGAATAGGCATTCAAAAAACCTAATCCAGGCATGTAAGGGGTAGAGGCCAAGTTATATGTGGTAAGAGGTTCATACCCATTCTGCTTTATTTCCCCTTTCGTTTATATTGAGGTCATTAGTGATCATTAATGGCGGTAAACCGGGGAGAGGAAATTTAAGTCAGTAGCAATTCCCAATTGGCTTTATATTGCGGCCATAAAACAGGGGAAACTTAACCTGCTAGAAAAGAGAAGTTGTACATACCTTTTAAGGAGAATTCACCTGGTTTCATAGCAGTCAGCGGCGTGAAAATCTGTGGAAGAATTGATCAAGCTCACGCCGCACTGCGTATTAATCAGATTTCAGCCATTTTCAACACATTCTTTCGATATGCACTACTTTTTCCCATCGAGTTCTTAAGTAAAAGATCGCCTCCTCGGAGTCCCTAAGAACAAACTAAAATTTCGACAGAATTGAAGGCTTTTGTATGTACCGATAACATATGCACATGAGTTAATAGAAGAAAAACTACAATCCTTGGGAACCATGAATGATCTGGAAATCCAAGCTTTCATGGAAGCCTTGAAATTGGTTTTCAAAAGAACTTATTTCAAATTTCAAGATGTCATTTACCAACAAAAGGAAGGAGCACCTATGGGCTCCCCACTCTCACCTTTCCTGGCAGAGATTGTATTACAAGATTTAGAGGAAAGAGTTTTACAACTTACTCCTGTAGCTCCGTGCCTATATCTACGATACATAGATGATATTCTTGTCTTTTGGAACCATGACGTAGATTCCTTATATAAATTTGCTGAACTGATGTCTTCGCAGATTACCTCAATTAATTTTACAGTTGAACTAGAAAAGAATTGTACTATCCCTTTTTTAGACTTTCTGTTGAAGAGAAACCCTATATCACAAATTATTTCTTTTTCAATATACCGCAAGCCCAGTGCAGCATCAGCAATTATACCATATTATTCAGCACATCCTAATACATATAAACTATCTGCATTCCAGTTTCTCATCCGTAGAGCATACACACATTGCTCAAGCGTTACTGCTAGGAGACGAGAATTAAATGAAATAAATACCATAGCAGACGAATATGGGTACCCCAGAAATATTGTAAACCGGATCCATCGAAAAATAAGAAGCACAAACTTTTCTACATTAACTAAAGAATCCAGTCAACGCAAATATGTTGGGTCACTGGATTATATTCCGAAAATTATGAATATACTTAAATCTTCCTGTAAAAAATACAACTTGGATTTTGGAATTAAAACAAACAACCTAATGTCAACTATTAAAAAAGATCGGGACCCAATTCCGAGTAATAGCAGATTCGGAGTTTACAAAATACCTTTACAGGCCCTGGATACTGTTGACATAGATCGAATTTATATTGGATCCACCATGAGGAATTTGAACTTTCGTATTGCGGAACACAAGTACAGTGTCAAAACACATTCAAACTCTACAGCACTTGCAAGATTAGTTAACCAGGGAGCTCACATCCCTCTGTGGAATGAGGCAAGAGTTATTTCTTCTCACAAAAACAAAAATGCGACTTTGCTAGCGGAGAGTTTACACATCGTCAATAACGCGGATAAATGTTGTAACGATGAAGTACCCAGATTCATACCTCCAACTTGGATGCAGTTAATTTCGAACAAGAAGAAGCAAATAAACCAATAACTCGAACTTTATTTCGGAACTCACCCAATAACAATTAAGACACAACAATCATAAGTCAGAGTATGGTGACGTTTTTTGAAAAAATTCGGGTGCTGAACGCGATGTATATAAAAAAAGCGACGTTCCACGGTGGACTCTTTTTTCAAATTTTTACGATACCTGTTTTAGAATTCATCTAAGGATGTGCTGGGAGCCAGCATGAAGATCTAGTGATGTGATTTTGACCTTCAGCTTTTAATTCAGTGTAAATAAAAGTCAATTTTTCATCGTTAAATTTGAATTTCATCTTATATCGTGCAACGACGGCATTCTAGCAATTGATGTTATTGGCACGAATTTCGTCAACGACTTCAATATAGAGCATTTATTTACTGTTTAATTATGCCACGCGAGTGTATAAATCATCCCGATAGATTCTGCTATGTTTGCGGGGAATTGACTTTTAAAGCGCAACGAAAATCCCTTTCTCCGCTTCTTAAAACTGCTTATAAATTTTACTTTGATTGCAAAGTTGGCGATCAGGACAAGAATTGGGCTCCCACAGTTTGCTGCACTACTTGTTACAGTAGCTTGACCAAATGGCTCAAAGATACCTGTAAATCAATGCCATTTGCTGTGCCCATGGTTTGGCGCGAACCTCGCTGTCACCTCACAGATTGTTACTTTTGTATGACTTCCACCGTCGGGTTATCTAGCAACAAAAGTAAGCATACAATTCAGTATCCTAATATCCCTTCAGCTCTAAGACCAGTTCCTCACAACGAATCATTGCCAATCCCAGTGCCCCCAAAAACCTATACTCTAGAGCCAGAAACGGATGTGACATACTTTGAGCCACAGCTTGGACCATCACATGATACGTCCACCGATGATGAAGAGTGTTCTGCTGATTCAGCTCATCGAAAACCTCACCTCGTTACTCAGTCGGAATTGAATGATCTCGTCAGGGATTTGGAGTTACCCAAGACTAAATCTCAACTTCAGCAGTGGAATCTCTTCGAAAAGGGCGTAAAAATCTCTTCTTACAGGACAAGACAGTCAACCCTGCAATTACTTTTTCGGAAGATGAAGGCTTAGTGTTCTGCCCTAATTCAAATGCATTGATGATAGAACTGAAGATGACATGTGACCCAGAAAAATGGCGACTGTTTATAGACTCATCAAAGACAAGCTAGAAAGTTGTCCTGTTGGCCAATTGGAATGAGTTACCATCAGTCCCGGTTGCTGGTTGGTTGGTTGGTAGATTTTAATGGCGCAAGGGCCATAGTTGGCCAAAGAGCGCCAAACAAAAGACATCAAAACGAAACAAAATTAATAAAAAACGTACACAAGGTTAAAAACAGGCTGATGCGGTAAAAATGAAACATGAGAAGGAAGAAGTTAAAATCTAGACGAGTTTATAAAAGTCAATTTCCCGTAAAAATGAAAACACTGTTCTCGTATCGCAGGCTTCACCGATAATAGTTTGCAGCGTAGCTGCTCCTTCGTCCAACAGATGAGAGTGAAAATGACGAAAATGATGATCACAAAAACGAACACAAGTACACAAAACATGAAGGACAGTGAGACGACAGTCGCACGCCTCACACACCGGGACACTCTCGCCACACAGCAAAAAGCGGTGAGTAAAACGACAGTGCCCAATGCGGAGACGTGCAAGAACAACTTCCTCACGACGGTTCTTCCGCAAACTAGACTTCCATAGTTCGATCCGTGGTTTGATGGCATAGAGTTTATTGCTGCCCTGCTGAGACCACAGGGACTGCCACTCATCCATAACAAATGTCCGGATCAATGGCCGATAATCTCGGAAAGACAGTGGCAGCCGAGCTGGCGACATGGAGGAAACAGACCTGGCAGAGAGATCTGCCAGCTCGTTACCCCGGATCCCAACATGGCCAGGAACCCAACAGAATCGGACCAGGAAGCCATCACCCTCCAAAGTTCCAAGAAGACGACTGACATCACGGATGACAGGTGAGTCCGTGTCCTCTGGAGAAGATAAAACATGGATGACGGACTGGGAATCAGAGCAAACCATAGCGCGACGATGTGACCGAGACTGTATGTGGCACAAAGCGAGGTGTACCGCACGCATCTCTGCCGAAAAGACGGTAGATTCAGGCGGAAGCCTCTCAGCATGGGAGGCATCGCCACACACGAAAGCGGCTCCAACAACCTCGCCGGATTTCGACCCGTCAGTAAATACAGGCACGAAATCCGGGAAGAGAGACTGTTTCTCGGCAAAGAGCTGCTGGTACACCATAGCAGGAGTGGAAGACTTTGGCCACACACAAAGGGAAAGGTCAGCCGTTGCTTGAACCGGCTGCCAAGGCGGTTCATTGTAGAACCGGGTCAAACCAATCCTTGACAAGTCTAGACCAGCATCGCGCACTATGGCAGACATCCGAATCCCGAACGTTGGAACACAGGAGGGGCGGTTGGAAAATAAGCGGACAAAGTCCGGTTGGAAGATGGAACCATACAGTGGATGATCAGGAAAAGATTTCAGTTTTGTATAAAACTGAAGAGACAGCTGCTTACGACGTATGCATAACGGCGGCTCATGAGCCTCCGCATACAGGCTATGCACGGGAGAGGTGCGGAAAGCACCAGTACATAGCCGCAATGCCTGGTGATGGACGGGGTCCAAAGGCTTTAAAACCGATGGACGCGCTGAACCGTACGTAATGCATCCGAAGTCTAACTTTGACCGAATCAGAGAATGGTAAATGCGAAGCATTGAGCACCTGTCGGCCCCCCAAGATGTTCGAGAGAGGACCTTCAGGATACCCAATGACTTCGTGCACGTCACCTTCAAAGACTGGATGTGAGGCCGGAAGGTGAGCGCTCGGTCAAAAGTTAACCCAAGGAACTTGACTTCTGACACCACGGGGATGGTAGAGCACCCCAGACGGAGGCTGGGGTCTGGTGAAGACCCCGTTTGCGGCAAAAATGCACGCAAACGGTCTTCTGCGTCGAGAAGCCAAATCCATTATGGGAAGCCCAGTGAGAGATCTTGGTAATGGTAGACTGGAGCTGTCTCTCGATGGTACGCATGTTTACAGAGGCGCAAGAGATCTGCAGATCATCCACGTACATGGTTCCACGAACCGTGGGAGGAAGTAGTTGGAAAATATGGTTAACACGAAGGATGAACAACGTAACGGAAAGAATGGAGCCCTGAGGTACACCCTGTTCTTGCGGGTACACCGCAGAGAGGGTCGACCCGACGCGCACACGGAAACTCCGGTCCTGGAGAAATCCGGCGATGAAAGATGGTAAGTTTCCCCGCAATCCGCACTCGTGCAGATCACGGAGAATGCCGTATCTCCAGGTACGGTCATAGGCTTTCTCCATGTCGAAGAATACGGAGACCATGTGCTGACGCCGGACAAACGCCTCCCTGACAGATGTCTCAAGGCGAAGATGATGATCGGTGGTGGATCGAGATTTACGAAATTCACTCTGATGAGGCGAAAAAATGTGATGAATTTCTAAATAAAAAATGAGACGAAGGTTAATGATGCGCTCGAGTACTTTGCAAAGGCAGCTCGTCATAGCAATTGGCCGGTAGTTCAACGGGTTGGTGGGATCTTTACCAGGTTTGGGAACAGGAACGACAATGGCCGTACGCCAAGACTCGGGAAAGGCATTCTTCTAGCCAAATCCTGTTAAACAGGATTAGCAGACATTCAAGAGAGGACGGAGAAAGGTGCTTCAGCATTTCGTAATGGATGTTATCTGGTCCGACAGATGTCTGGCCGGACCGATTCAGAGCGGTCTGCAGCTCCACGGCAGACAGCGGGCTGTTATAATCTGCGGAAGAAAACGGTCCAAAAGAAATCTTGGACCGTTCAAGCCGCGGCTGTAACTGCCGGAACGAAGCAGGGTAATTGCTGCTGCTGGACACCGAAGAAAAAGCGGCGCCCAGACAGTCAGCAATACCCTGAGCGTCAGCAACCGTTCCTCCATCACTCTCAAGAATGGAGATTTCCCCAGATGGGTACTGTCCTCGAATCTTACGGATCCTGTCCCAAACAATCTTAGGGCTGGTAGCGGAGTTAATCCCGGATACGTAACGTATCCAGGACTCCCGTTGACTACGCCTACGAACCAATCGCGCGTAGGACTTGGCCTTCTTGAAAGCAAGTAGGTTCGCGTCGGTGGGGTACCGACGAAACCTACCCCAAGCCCGATGTTGGGCCTGACGAGCTGCCATGCAAGTGGAATTCCACCAAGGTCTTGGGCAACGTGGAAGTTTAGTCGACGTCCTGGGGATGGTAAGTTCTGCCGCATGCACAACACAATCCGTTACCGCCGCAACAGCGTCATTGACCGTTCCTGAGGTCACCATAGCTGGAGTAATAATCGCTGAAGCCGTGAATGCGTCCCACTTGGCACGATCAATATTCCATCTAGCAGGGCGAGTAGGGTAACGGTACCCGCCACCCGCTAGACGGAGAAAGATGGGAAAGTGATCGCTGCCAAGGGGATCACCAGACACGCTCCAGGACCAGTCAGGATATAAGGATGGTGAACTCAAAGACAGATCAATGGCTGAGTACGAACGGGTGGGTTCATGAAAATAAGTAGCAACTCCGGTGTTGTGGAGGCAGAGGGACGTGTTGGAGAGAAGGGACTCAACAACACGGCCCCTGGAGTCTCGAGTTGTAGAACCCCACAACGGATTGTGAGCATTAAAATCTCCAAAGATGAAGAAAGGAGGCGGCAGCTGGTCAACCAAATCTTCCAGATCCGAAAGGCTTACAGCTTCAGTTGGTGGTATGTAGATGGAACACACCGTGAGCAGAGTGTTCACAGACAGTCTCACTGCCACTGCCTGCAAAGGCGTCCGAAGGGCAACCGCAGTGACAGGGACACCATGAGGAACAACGACGGCCACTCCTCCGCAGGCAATTACGCCGTCCTGGTGATCTTTGCGGAAAAAAGAATGGCTCCGCAGCGAAGGAGTGTCCGTCATGCGAAGCTTTGTCTCCTGGAGACACACGCACACAGGTGTGTGCGAAGACAGTAAGCCTTTTAAATCGTCAATGCGTGAACGCAGACCTCGGCAATTCCACTGAATGAGCGTGGCCATAATGAAAAATGTAATGAAAGAATGAAAAAGACAGACGACTAGAACGTCTCACTGTCGTCCATCACCTCCAATCCATCCGCAGTGTCTGGAGGTAACACAGGGCTGTGTTTACCCCTGTGTTGAGAGATGGTTTTTGCTTGCTCTGTTTCGGGGAGGATGAACCTGGTTTAACCTTTTCCGGCTTCTTCTTTCCAGTGCCCTGGACCTGGGTCCCTGTGATGGCCGTAGATGGTTTCGGCATAGAGGTAGGTTTAGGCGACGATGTTGATGTCGCCTTGGATGCAATACGGCGAGACTTCAGTGCTTCCATACCAGCAGCGACGATGTCCCCAAAATCATAAGGACACCCCGCTGGGATGGTCACCTCAGTCTGGACCGCCACTGAAGCCTTCTGCACCACAACTGAAGCATAGGACCGCCGGCCTGGTTGTAAAGGCGCGATCCGCCGTCTAGCCTCGGGATATGAGAGATGCTCAGTTGTCTTCAGGCGTTGGATTGCCTGTTCCTCTATCCACTTTGGACACTGCTTAGAAGAAGCAGGATGAGTCCCTTCGCAGTTGACACAACGATCAGACTCTGCAGAGCAATCCGCCAAAGAATGTTCTGTGGAACCACAGCGGCCACACTTTGCAACATTACGGCAAGACTGCTGGGAGTGACCGTAATGCTGGCACCTGAAACATCGCAAGGGGTTCGGGATGTACGGTCGAACATCAAGCCGTAAATAACCTGCCTTGATGGAAGTAGGCAGGTTTGGAGAGTCAAACGTTAGGATGATGTTACGGGAGGGAATAGATTTCCCATCCCGCCTAAAAAGAATCCTTCGAACCCCAATGACATGCTGTTCACCAAGTTCCTCCAGCAATTCCTCATCGCTGCATTCAAGCAGGTCGCGGGAGTTGACAACACCGCGAGAGGAATTGAGGTAACCGTGTGGAGAAACCTGGACAGGAATGCCAAGCAAAACGGTAGTCTCCAGCAAGGTGGCACTGTGGCGTGGATTAGAAGTTTCCACAAGAAGATCCCCTGAAGGGAGCTTCTTCACACTCTTTGGAGAGCCAGCAACTGCCTGCAGAGCCTTATTGATCCAGAAAGGACTCTTGCTACTGAGTGACTGTGAAGAGTCACCAGATTTGAGTAACAGAAACAGAGCATTGCAATTAGTAGAGACAAGTTTCTTTGTTGAGGAAGGTGGATCTTCCTCCACAGGGCGCTTTAAATTTGTAGCATGGGAAACACTTTTGTGTTCCATGAAGAAGTGAAAAGATTCGTCCGCCAACCTCCCCACCCACTACCGAGCCCAACGAGGGAGAGCCGGAGGTCCGCAAGCCCAAGAGGACGCAGGACACGGCTCTAGGGATAATCAGCGGATATAGCAAGTTGGTAGGGCAGACACACGCTCAGCGTGCACCCAGACTTTCCCGTGCCCGGAGAACACCCCTTTGGCATGCCCACCCTACCCCCAACTCACCCAGCCGAACAGAACGACAAGCCGCTAGAAGTCTGGACACCACTCGGCCACAGACTTCCTGACTAGGAGTGGGTTAGCTCCCAGCCTCCTGTTTAGGGTGAAGCAGAGGGCAAAGAGGAGTGTTGGCATCTATAGACACTACAACCCGGCCCCCAAATACCTCAGCCTCCAGCATCCTCATTTCCACCGGTACGGGTCACCGCACACGGCAAACATGCAGGTAGGTCTAAGCTAACCAGCTCCGGAAAAACAGAAAATGTAACATAAAAAAGAAAAGACAGGGAAGAGAACGAGGAACAAAACCCGGAGCTGGCGCCTCATCACAACCTCAGCAGCCTACAACTGAGGCGGGTACATGTCAAAATATGAACATAAGACGAAAAAGCAAAACAATAAGAGAAAATCGGCTCGGGCCGTGGGGACGCCATCCCCCATCAGCTGGATGAACAGCTGTCCCTTCGGTGATGTAATCGTCAAAGCCGCAGAGGCAATAGAAACCGTCACAAGGTTAGCTCGGGCCGTGGGGGCGCCGCTCCCCAAATAACTGGAAAACCAGTTATCCCCGTGCGGGCAGTCCCGGTTGCATATTCTGTGGATATGAAGGAGACGTACGAAAACATCAGCCGAATCTTTGATAAAATCTGTTATCATGATTATAATTGGAAACTTTGCGCTGACTTAAAAGTTGTTGCTGTACTCGCGGGCCTGCAATCAGGCTTCACAAAATACTGCTGCTTCCTATACGAATGGGACAGCCGAGCACGAGACAAACATTACATCGTACGGAACTGGCTTCTGCGAGAAAGTTTTACTCCCGGTCAGAAAAATGTCGTTCATGATCCTCTGGTCCCGAAGGAAAATATTTACTTGCCGCCTTTGCACATCAAACTGGGATTGATCAAACAGTTTGTGAAAGCAATGGACAAGACAGGTGATGCATTTCAATTTTTGAAAAATAAATTTCCTCGTCTTAGTGAGACGAAGGAAGGAGTTTTCGTGGGCCCCCAGATTAGACGACTTTTCAAAAATTCAACGTTTATTGAACACCTGAATCGAAAATTAAAAAGAGCTTGGCTTGCATTCCAAAACATGTGTAAGTACTTTTTGGGTAACAACAAAAGTGATGATTATGCCGCTCATGTCGAGGAATTGCTGTCAGCGTACAAGGCCATGGGGTGTAACATGTCTCTTAAAGTGCATTTCCTGCACTCACACCTGGACTTCTTCCCTGAAAATTGAGGAGCAGTTTCCGATTAACACGGGGAACGATTCCATCAAGACATCAACAAGATCGAGAGGAGATTTTCAGGGAAGTGGAATACGAGCATGTTAGCAGAGTACTGCTGGTGTTTGGTACGAGAAACTTCTACCTCAGGGTACAAAAGGAAAGCAAGCACCAAATGAAGGTACTTATTTATTTATTATACTTTACATTTGTATTTTACTTTTTATATATTATTCTTCACAGCTAAAATAAATAATCCTTTTCACCCCTCCAAATAAAATTCATGTCCATAACATATTACCGAAAATTGATAAAAAAATCATAAAAAATCGATCATTTTTAATGATTTCTTTACAATTTGGGGGGGGGGTCAAATCCCCCAAAATCTACATCCTTGCTACAGATGTTCCTGTTTTATAACTTTTCACCTCTGTAGCCCCTCAGAAGAAATGTAAAGGCTGAAATAATCCTTTTCATCTCTCCAAATTATCGGAAAGTGATAAAATTAGGTGGGGGGGCCTCCCCGAAAACGGTGGGTGATGGGGGAAAACGGGGGTCATATTAGGCTTCAGGTGGTCGTTTTACATAAGAATCAGCAGGAATGGTGTCAGGGCTCGAAATTTTTTTTTTTTTGCCGACCAGTGTAATTATTATACTAAAAGGTTACACACAACGAGATAGAAGTACGTAGAGTGCTTCTGTTATTGGTTCTCCGCAGAGGCAGCTGAAGCCAACGAGAGGGGAGCCCGCCATATTTGACGAGGTACAACTCTGCGTGTGTCAAGGAGTCACCTCAGTTCTTTCAGCTGTTCGACGATCGTGTTATGTTCCATTACAGATTTAAGGGTACAGTTTTGTAAATATTGTTGCGTCCTTTGGGCCTTAGTTGTCCGGATGCCCAATCACTTCCGGACTGCGATTCGAATCACTGGATCCACCAATACCTCGTTAGCCAATTAACCGACACAGTACACCAATAAACCAATGGAGGCACAGTATAACAATTAAAACAGGGATTTAATAGATACATGCATAAATTACACCGGATTCTTCATTAAATAGAAAGGCTATAATTTCCGGCCAGCTTTGGCCCTCTTCGGTGTTTCAGAAAATATGTCCTAACGAAAAGTATGTTCGTTCACAATGGACCGCAAATAAAGTATTGGTTAAAAAAGTACTTACATAGGTACTTAAAAAAGTACTTACATAGGTCCTTGAGTATCCACAGTATGATGACACCCAGAAAACAACACAACACTCACACTCGCTAATATGTTGGCACTACAGGTAGCTCTTTTTCCTTGTTGGATGAGGCCGCGTTGCTTACGGTCTCTTGGTCAAAACGACGTCATCCCTAGTCGCTGAACGCACATCCTCAGACACACGCACAAAAGTTATCTCCCCGCTTTCTTTACGAAGAGGCTCTGCAGGGGGGCTCGGCCATTAGGGAGTGATGGCTCGGCTCCTCCGTGGTTCCCGATGCTGGTCTCTCTCTCTCTCTCTCTCTCTCTCTCTCTCTCTCTCTCTCTCTCTCTCTCAGGAGCGAGGATATTTCGTAATTGTTATGTCTCTCTGCATTTCACCTGAAATGGTTCCTTACGACAGGTATTGATAGTCCGGCAAGGTGAAGAAAGTTCCCAGGCAGATCTGTTGTTGGTTAGTCCTCAGCTTATGTTTTTCAGCTGGCTTCACTTCTTATGCTCAGAATTGCAAGAGCACGCAGACGGACGGCAAGCATTTTCTAGCACGCGGAAAAATCGAGGCCCAGTTCTCTCGGATATCAAACGGGATCTGTCTTCAACAACAATCTCCCCTCTCCAAGAAATTGGTAAGCGGTGAATTCCAACACTTGAAACCGCGACATTTTTATTATAAACCGCTCTTCAAGTCTAAGAGCTTTCCCATTGTTTAGCGCGCGGCACAGACAAAAGCTTCAAACGCTTTTGCCGTCGTCCAAACACTTTTGAGTCATGGGAAATAGCTTTTAAACTCTGACCCGTCCCATTTCCGTTTATGGGCTCTTTGTTCTCGTGGCAAACACCTGCAACTCGCCACTTGAATTCAAAGTGCTAGAAGATCTTTTCTTAATATACCGCCCCTCGCAAGTGTTTAAAATTATAACTCTCTGTTAATTAAAACCCCCAATCAAGTTCCAATTACCGTTAATTAACCACGTCTCTCGCCAATAAATTATGCGAGGGGGGGTCGTCACAATATTCTCAAGTACCAGCACATTTTGGATAAATATTATCAACATTATAATGCCATTTAATTGTAAGAATAAAAGAAACAAGCGTTGCGGAACTACATTTCACAAGTAAGCTTCGTTTTTAAATGTTGAGCTGTAAATGCCCAGTTAATCAAACACAAGAAATAAAACGTCTAATCTGTTTAGCTGGTGATTAAAGCAGGAAATATACCATTTTAATATTTGTGTTATTTTAAGACTTTTTATTCCTTATATTTTGTAGAGTTGTACTCAGTGCAGACACTGAATTATGATTACTACTTACACATCGCCCAGAGTGGGCAAAATTCCAGGCCACATGTTTCCAAAATTCCAGGCCACCAAACTTGGTTACTCGTATTAGCACAATATCTCACATATCTGAACATCTGGCCTAGTATAGCACCAGGCACATAACTTATCAAAATAAATAACATTAATTTTAATTAATTTGCACAACACAAGAACTCGAATTAACATGGTGGGTAAGTTCAGCAATTTCTCTTTCTCTCAGTTTGTAAAGTTATAACTCTTAATGGTCAGCAATACAGTTTTGATTTACCCTTTCGAACAACCCCCTCAAACCAGTTTCCTTAAACTAAATCATTTAAATTTAAAAATTACCATAACTAAGCAAAAATTCACAAATAACCAAAAGTTGCATTAATAAACGGTTCTACACCCCCAGGAAAATTTGCCTTATAATAATATAGCACAAAACTCTAGCATTCATTGATACAAAATCAATTCTAGACACTATACTGAACATACTGCACTTAATACCTTACTAAATCAACTCAAAATTTGTCATTAACTTGCAACACTGACAAAAAAATTAAAATTCACAATATCATCATGAAATTCAAATACTTCACTATCACAAATTTGCACTGAGTACTCAATCAATATCTTACCATGTAAATAAAAAGGCAAACACTAATTCCCAACACTTCTGAACGTAAGTAAACTCGCATCTATATGCACTTCTACTGTTCACTAAAATTTAAAATTACACTACTATTCCTGACAGGCAATTTATAAACAACTTACTACAAATTTTAAAAAATCCACTATGTAAGTTTTTACCAATTTTAATAGATCCATGTAGTAAGCAACTGAGTTACTGGCTATATAAACAACTTATTTTAACAGACCCACTTTCCTTGAAAATAAAAATTACATTCTGAGGAAATATTATTCAGGCTTCTGAAGGTGAGATTGGGTCGTAAAGCCAATCAGGCCTATGCGCTGAAATGGGAGAACATATGCGCAACACATCACCCTGTACTGCTTTCTTCACTTACTTGTTTTTAGGACAACACTCATGAACGCACCTTGCTCGGAGCCACTTCCTACGGGCCGATTTTACTCGGGGTAGAAGACGAATTCCCCAATTTATCCATAAACACCCTTTCAGGCACGAAGTATGTCCACATAGAGAAAAGCATCCTGCAAGAACTATCTTGCCCCAAATAATTTTTCCCTGGGTACTCAGCTTCGAGAGAAACACCATACGAAGACTCACTTTATTTCCAGAAAAATCCACTAAATCCCTTTTTCCAGAAACTACACCATATCATTATTTCCCAGAAAAATACACTATATCGCATAATCACTCATTTCCAGAAAATTATCTCTCAAAGCACTCTCTATTTCCAGAAATCATCACCTTGTGAAGAAATCTCACATCGTACCAAGGTAATAAATGTAGAAAAGGCCACACTTTTTGAAAATCCTAGTCAGCATGCATACCCTCTTTTATATCTTCCCCTTATGTAAATCGAATTTTCAAATCCACGGGCTGATATTAGAAACTAGCCAAGAAACTAAATCTCAGCTTTCAGAAAAATAAAATTAGACAGTTTGACTGTCACCATAGATAGTTGATGCAAAGTGAAGAATGAACCAGTTTAAGATATTAGTGTCCATACTAGAACAGAAAATTTTTTGCTGTATGCTGATGATACTGGATCAGAAAAGAAAACAGCAAATCATTGTGCTTCTAAATTAGAGGCGGCCATAAAGGAGTGGGAAGAAAAATTTGGAAAACCTGTTTTTGCTGTTGTAACTGAGAGAGCAAAAACAAAATGATAAAAATGTAGAAAATTTTAAATGAAAGATATCCAACTCTCATAACATATGGATGCTCAGCACATCTGTTGAATTTGTTAGAAAAAGATGTTTCCCCAAAGACTGTTTTAAAGCAGATTGGAGCGGTGCAAAAATATTTTCGTAACGTAGACCTACGTCAACCACATGGATGGTTCAAAGAAAAGCCTGGCTAATGCCACAACTACCTAACGAAACAAGGTGCAACTTTCATCCTGATTGTGTTAAAACATTTGTGGCCAATTATCACAAAACAGAGAAATATCTTAAGGGTATGGTATATTGAGGAATTTGATCAATCTATTTAAAAAATCTTGGATAAAATGGGCATTTGCCGTGAAGCTATCAATCTGGAAAAACAGTTATCTGTTGTTGCTAGCACACTGGACACACGTCAAAGAGACATGCGTCTGTTTCAGTTACTGTTGAAATAAAGCTGGATTTACTACACGAAATCCTGCAGCCCTGCCATTATAGATTTTAAAAAAGGTTTGAACAACAATTCTTGCACATTTTCTAGCAAACCTCATGGATCCAAAATACAGAGGTCAGAAACTTAACCAAGAACAGGAGAGTATTGCAGAAGAGTGGATATACAAATTCCCCTGATTACACAGTCGAATAATATGACCACCCTGGAATCGCTGTGTACTCACCAAGGTGTGTCAGAGTGCACGTGACAAGGTCAACCGCATGGAGATATAAGTGGCAGATGAGTCATAGTGAGCAACGTCAGCACAATGGGCAGATGTAGTGATTTGATGGATGTTCAAAAAAGAATGATCATTGGTTACCACGCCAACGGTGGAAGCATCTCAGAAACAGCAGACTTTGTCGGCTGTTCGTCAGGTGCTGTAGTAAGGGTGTACCAAGATTGGACAGGCAGCACACCGAGTACCTCCCGACATCATAACTGTGGAGCCCCAAAGGCCATCAACCCCAGAGGAGAATGTCACCTCCGTCAACTTGTAAAGGGCAATCTACACGCAACAGCGCAGCAATTGACCATGCAAATTAATGCTGGGGTACCCAAGTACGTGTCCCAGATAACAGTAGAGCGAACCCTGTAATGCATGGGTCTCCAGAGCCAACACTGCGTCAAGGCACCCATGTTAACACAGGGCCATCAGCAATTATGTCTGCAGTTCGCATGGGACTACCGTCATTGGACAGTGGAAAACAGGTTGCCTTCACCGACGAATCGAGGTTTCTACTTCACAGAAGTGATTGGCGGTGGTGGATACGGCATCAGACACACGAGAACCAACACCAGGACACGCTTGTTGGTCAAGTACAGGCCAGCGGCGGCAGTGTGCACATCTGGGGGATGTTTCCCTTGTATGCCACGGGGCCGCTGGTACCACTGGATGGGTCCCTGAACGCCAATGGCTACTGTCCGTTCTTGCAGACCACATGCATCCCTTCACATTGGAGGTTTACCCTGGTGGTGATGGTATCTAAAGGACAATGCACCCTGTCACATTGCTAAGGCGGTGCATGACTGGTTCCAGGAACATGACGGCGATGTCCATTTTCCCTCGGTCGGCAAAATCACCTGACCTCAATCCCCTAGAGCACTTATGGGACTATTCAGATCGACAAGTTTGGCATGCCGACCCACAACATCATCACCAGTACCTCCATACTCTGCTGCAGTCTGAATGGGCACAAGTGCCTCGGGCAACCTGCCAGGGCCTCGGCGAGTCCATACCACAACATCTCACCGCTGTCATCCCGTTATTAAGTAGGTGGTCATATTATTCTGATACGACTGTGTATTTGCCTGGTGTAATGGCTTTCAAAATTAATGATACAGACTGTTACCTAACATCAATGATGAAAGAAAGTGTCATCAGCCAGGTTTCTTCCATAAAAGGATGGCAAGACATGGCAAAAAAGTCTGAAAAGGGTTCAAATTCAAAATTGCCTGCAGGATTTTCTAACTTTGTAAGCCACATTCAGCACCAGCTTCATCTGTCTCCATTGAGAGAATTTTCTCTACATTTCAACTAGTTTGGAATAAGTTACGAAATAGGCTTGAGACAGAGAAAGCCACAAAACTTATTCAGAGTTGAACATATATTCATCTCATAATACGTGGTAAATACGTAATCGGGAGATGCGGGTTCGATTCCCGCTTCACGGCAATGAAATTTTCTGATGTGATTTAATTCACGTGTGAAACAGTAATTAGCCAATTTGGTGATGTCTGATTGCTGTGTTAATTGCCACAAAACTTGTTCAGTTTATACCTTTTTGGATCAAAATTTCCTGTAGATTAGTAGTTTTTTTTTTCTGACTAAAACTCCTGAGATTACATTAATTATTTCAATATGGCTGTTTTACAGAAAAACTCAGAGGTTTGAAAATTGTGTGTGTCACGAAACTATGATAATTTCAGACTGCATTTGAAGTTCTAGTAAAACACAAAGCAAAAATACTTCATCTGTGCCATTGTTTAATTTTTAGGCAATCTTTATAAATAGTCAAAAACTATTGCAGTTTGCATAGTGCACACAAATAATATCTCAGGCAAATTTTATTTAAAGATAATATTTTAGTTAGAAGCTAAGTATGTCATATTCTGTTTATTTATTTATTTTTTTTTTTTTTTGTAGTATGAATAGATAATGCTGGTCTATTCTGTAGTTATTCTTTATAGGTGGAAAGCTATTTATATGCAACCATTTATTATTCTCAGGATTATTGTTTAATTTTCTTATTTCAGATCAGTTGCTTTGTCAGCTGATTCTGAAAGGATTGTTTTGTGTTGCTAAATAATAAAATCGATCAACCATCACCTTTGAGAAGGCAAAAAAGAGAATCTAGTCATTATTCCTATTGTTAATTGTAAAAGAAAATATTTTATTGGGTGCTGATTAAATTTGGAATATTGTAGAAGAAAAAAATTGAATCTAATTTTGAAAAAAAAAACAGATGGGTTTTTTTTCAACTGGGCCCAGCCCAAAAAACTCGGATTTTTTTTAACTGGGCCCACCCTGGCGAACCCTGATCCTACAGTTGTGACGATTCACAATACCTGATACATGAAATGTGGATTCATCACTAAAAATTACAGTACTGAGAGTTTTCGTCGTTTTCCACTCGATTCAGCATATCCACATCGAAATCGTATTGCAGAGTGTGATCATTTACATGCATCTTTTGCACTATTTGAATTTTATAAGCATGAAACTTTCAATTTCTTGTGCAAGATATCATGAACTGTCAATTTCGGAATGCACAGTTCTCTGCTTGCTTTAAGAACAGATTTCCTGGGGCTTAGTCGGCAACTTTCAATAACTTAGTCAACCGTCTCACCTGTGACATTAGGCCTACTGGCTCCTCTACGATGTTCCACATTGCCAGTTTCTTTAAACTGTTTCATCCACCGCTTAACTGAATTCGTTTATGGAGGATTACAACCATACTCTAAACAGTACAGTCTTTTAACTTTAATAACAGACTTTAATTCCGCAAGCTGTAACACACACATCGCCTTCTGCTGTACGGATGACATGACTACTGATTACGCATTTTTCATACTATCCTCATCAGGCCACACACTTAGTACCATCTATCGGATTCTGAGGATAACAATTCTGCAAAACAAAAATATAGAAACTGTGTTAGTAGTATGTGCCATAGATAAACAGACAATGCTCTCAGTTGTTTTTTTTACATAATTTTGTAATGTTCAATAATTCTTGAGCACCCTGTATATATATAAATGTTAAAAAAATCTTATAAAATTCAGGGGAAAATTTCGGCCAAAAATATTAAATTTATGGAAAGTACAGCGTTTTTTCTTGAAGCTTGCAATTTCTAAGAAAATTGTTTAGCATTTCTGGCATATACGCTACGGTGGCACAGTGGTCTTAGCGATGGCCAGAGTTGTATAAAAATAAAATGTATCTGCGTACACAAGCATTGAAACAGAAAACTTGCTGCAAATCCGCGAATAACAATACAATAAGATAATTTAAAGAAAAATTAATAAAACAAATAATTATTAGAACATTACAGACTCCAATTAGCACAAAATAAGTACATTACAATTGAATGTGCTGCAATGTGTGTAAAACGGACCTTTATGGTAAGATATTGGACCATGAACCTCATAAAAACAAGAGACTAAAGAAAAAAATTTATATCCAGAAAAATAGTTCCACTAATGAACAAAAATTATAAATAGCATTTTCAACAATTTAATTAAAAATAGTAAACTTACAAAATACATAAGGAAAAGATTTTAATTTAATAAGTGGTAACTACAAGAGGAACCTGGCAATTAAATTAAATTCTTTATGTGCAAACAAAACTTTTGATACAGTTTCTATACATTGAGAACAGACAGGCCTTGACAAAATCTAGAGGCCAGAAATGTCTGCAAAAATGAAACTCAGAAGATGTGGAAAATTTTAAAAATAATTGAAAGTTCAAGTTAAAATAGAATTAAGTATATCAATTTGAGTAAAGCCTTGAGCAAGTGTTTTAATTGCTGTAAATAACATTTCATTTTTTGTTTAATCTACAAGCAAAACTATCTGCAAAATCTGCTAATAATATGGAAACTATCCGCGTACGGCGTACGTCTACATTCCGCTACTCTGGCGATGGCTTCTAATCATTCGTCCGAAATGGGTCCAGGTTCGAATCCCGAGTGAGGCATGGATGTTGTATTTGTCTTACGGCACTGGCTCTCTCCCTTCCTTGGGCCCAGTGGCCCTAAATTAGAGACGGGGGACAGCTTATAGCCTATTGAGTGCTGATGGTCGTTAAACCTCCAATAAAAAAAACATTTGGCATAGACACACACACATGACATGTAGCGCTAAAAGTGCTTAAACCTCGGTGTTTCAGATGCCGATACATCGAAAAAACATCGAGGTGGTTTCATTACCGATGTTTGAAACTGATAAAAAATATTTTCTGCATAAAGTAAATGAATTTCTTTTTGTTGCATTCTCGTAAAGAGGAAGGGAATATCATATTTTTATATCATGATTTGGGGCTATTCCATGTCAAGTGATCCAATTTTTAATGATTTTTTTTTATTTTTATTTTTTACTGGAGGTTTAACGACCACCGTGAGCAACTCAATGGGCTATAAGCAGTCGCCCGTCCCTAATTTTGGGTCACTGGTTCCAGGGAAGGGAGAGAGCCAGTGCCATAAGGCAAACACAACATCCATGCCTCACCGGGATTCGAACCCGGACCCCTTTCGGACGAATGATCAGAGGCCATCGCTTAGACCACTGTGCCACCTCGGGGCGGCAATGAATTTTTTACTTCATGTCTTCCAATTTTCAAAAAAATTTTTACACCTGTTGAATGATCAAAACTAAGTTTAAATCTAAAATTTTTATTCTTTATTTCATCCCGTTTTTGAGTTATGAGGGTTTGAAATTTCAAAAAAATGGCAATTTTGGCCTTTCTAGACTACACAAAACCCTTAAAAAGCTCAGCCCAGAATTGAGATATTTCAAAACTAAAAATACCACTCTCTTCAGAAATTTATAGGCTTTAATATGATATGCCACATGATGGACTTATTCTAAATTTTAAAACTAAGTTACAAAATTTAAAAAGTGATTTAAAAAAATAACAAGTAAAATTTTCAAAAAATTTGTATTGATAATACCATATTTCTAAAAGCTTTCTGCAAAATTTCATCTTGGGATCTCAATGGGATCAGATTTTTAAAAAATATTTTGTACATACATGTCTGCCTTATTGGGCTCTGATCAGGATAAATTGGTCTTATTGGAGTGAAATACAACAAAATAAACAAGACTTCAAACCATAATATCAGTTATTTCAGGAATTTCTTTACAAAGTTATTCAATTAAAAGGTATCTGAAAAGCTATAAGGCTTTTCTTTAAAAAATAATTTCTATAGTGGAGTGACAGCTTGCTGTTGCATGATAGAACCAGTTCCATCTTGTTTGAACCAGCACTAACTGGCTCTGACTTGTATGGACAAGCTGTTGCTCAGTGGTGAGTTGAGACTCAGTCTTTCCTTAGCTCTTGTGTTGATCTGTTGGTGTCTTTGTGCTCCAGCTTGTTTTATTGACATTTTGGTGGGAATACACAAGTTAACTAGATTTTCTAAATTTTATTGTGAATCTGAGGTGTACTAATATATTTTCACTAGACTATGGCTGCAACAGAAAAAAATGTCTAATTTAATATATTGCTGTAATCCTTTTAATAAAATCAGTCACAAGACTATTAAAAATGTAAGGCCTGTTCAGAATTGGATGTGCGAAATGCAGCCAGAGATTAATCGTGGCACGAAGATATGACAGTTGCAGAAAACAGTTGCCAAAGGAGAAGACGGAGAAATAATGGAGGAGGAGGATAATGAGTCAAAACAGCCAGACATTCGGGACATTAACAAAGCCTGCAGAAGAATTTATTGAAAATTTGTGTGAACAGCTGGTATTGTTAAAAACTCACTCTTTCATTACACATCAACAAGCAGCATGCTACCCATACCTGAAAGCGAATATTCAGGAGAATCAGGTGGTCTTGATAACATTGGACTCTTCGGAAAACTACTCTTTTGTCCTCTAAGATAAAGCCCAGTCATTCCACTGGAACAACCAGGCAACAATTCATCCATTTGCTGTATATTACAGTCAAAGAGGGGAGTTAAGTTCAAAAGCTTTGTTGTGATTTTTGAATGCTTAACACACAATACTATAGCTGTTCATACTTTTCAGAATAAGCTGACTCATTCCTCAAGGAAAATGTTATTCTGTCCTTGGAAAAAATCTTTTATTTTTCTGATGGATCAAGTGCACAATACAAAAATAAGAAAAATTTCTCAAACCTGTGTTACCATAAAGAAGATTTTGGTATTTATGCAGCGCGACACTTCTATGCAACAGCCCATGGAAAAGGAGTATGCGATGGTTTGAGAGGGACAGTCAAGCGCATTGCAGCCAAGGCAAGTTTACAGAGACCCTACACAGACCAAATTATGACACCGGTGGAACTCTTTCACTGGTGCCAAGATAACCTCCCTTCTATCCAGTTCTTATTTTCAACAAATGAGGATTACAGAAAAGAAGAAATGTCCCTAAAACGATGCTTTAAAAGAGTGAAAGTGATCAAGGGAACACAAGGATTTCTTTCACTGCTTTATTCCATCTACAACCAGTCCAACAGAAATTGTGACCAAGGTGCACTCCTTTAGCAATGAGAGTCAGAAGTTTAACATTGAAGGAGGACCGACTATGAAAGTGAAGAAGCAATTGTGAGCTTCTTACACCCGCCAGGCCTAGCATCATCATTTGTTTACCCATCTAGTCAGGATGTACTTAAAGTAGAGCAAGCACAAGTTCTAACAAGGGTCGAACCAAGGACTGCAACTGGTCGCACTTACACTTTGACAAAAAATGAAATGTCGTGTGCAACAGATGCTCTTGAAAAGCATCTGGATAAGTATAAATAATGGAAGAATACAAGTTTTCAGACCCCTTTGATGTGTAAGTTATTATTTTTTTTTCTAATTTTGTTTGATATCTATTTTGTTATAATGTTCATGATATGAAGTACAAACAAGAATTTTTTTAATACTTAAAGTTGTGACAATTTTTTTGATTTTCCTCACAAAATAAACCTGATGAGGTAGTAAGAATTCTGAATAATTTCCCCAATGCCCTATTCTGTTGCGATAAAAATTAATATCAAGACATTGCAGGGAGAAGTGCCCGTTATCAATACAATTACAATTAGACTCATTAAGAACAATGCAATTTTTTAAAGTATGATCCCATTGAGATCCCAAGACCAAATTTTGCAGAAAGCTTTTAGAAATATGAAATAATAAATACAATTTTTTTGAAAATTTTTACTCATATTTTTTAATTACTTTTTAAAATTTTAAATTTTGTAACTTAATTATGAAATTTAAAATAAGTCTATCATGTGGCATATCATATTAAAGCCCATGAATTTCTGAAGAGAGTGACATTTTTAGTTTTGAAATATCTCAATTCTGGGCTGAGCTTTTAAAGTTTTTGTGTAGTCCAGAAAGGTTGAAATTGTCAATTTTTTTTCCATTTCAAACCCTCATAACTCAAAAACTGGATGAGATTAAAAAAAATATTATATCCGGGATCTTCTCTTATACTACTGTTAGAAAACTGAAAATAAAAGCAATATAAAATGGTAAGGTAAAAGTCATTGGATCACTTGACATGGAATGACCCTTTGGCTGTTTTGGTTATTGTTTCATCGACGAAATCGAGTTCTTTTCCTCGATGCTACAGGAACCGATACATTACAACAACAACAAAAAAAAAAAACAAGGTTTCCACTGATACATAGAACATTTTAACATATGTTATTGGAAACTAGATTTGAATTGCTGAGTAATCACCGTTATATGAGCAGCGAGTTTACCCACCAATGCGACCATTTACTGCTGCAGATTGAAAAGTACGTTTTCATCAGCTTGTTAGCAAAAACACAGAAACAGAGGTTTTCACTGATACAAGGTAAATTTCCCACCGATACTATCAATGTTTTGGGAATGAGTAAACTCAAAGGGGGGGGGGGAATTACAAGATGGTTTTTAATTCGTGCAGTGAGTGGCTTCTTTTACATTCAGATAAAGCCACCATGTAAATAATAGCTGTTGTATTAAAGTTCCTATTAATCCCACCCCCATTTTTTTATGCTGGAAATTTCTTTTTGACCACTAAGATTTGTTAACTTTCAAGCCAGTTTTTGTTTTTTTGGCCACTAACTTTTTTGGACTTACCGGCCACTGGCCACTTAGCTAAAATTCCAGTTTGCATCTATACCCACATGCATACATTGCGAAGGAACAATCCAGGTTTCTAAAGGAACTCAAAGAAATGCTTATGTCAGACATGGCAATTGTTCTTATGGACTTCAGTGAGAACTACTCATTTGTCATACAAGATGAGACACAAGGCTATTGGACATCAGAGGCATGCACAGTTCACTCAGTTATTATGTACACAAGAGGTGAGACACAGTTGCTTGAAATCTACAATCACTGCTTCTTTTCTGACGATCTGGACCACGATGCTTAGGTATGGCGTACAGAATTCAACAAACAACAATGCAGTACATCAAGAATAAATATCCAGAAGTTGTGAAGGTTCACTATTTTACAGATGGTGCAGCACAATATAAAAATCGCAAGAATTTTTTGAATTTGTGCAAGCATGAAAATGATTTTGCAATATCTGCATCGTGGTATTTTTTTGCCACTAGCCACTGGAAATCAGCTTGCGATGGTATTGGTGGTACAGTGAAGCAAATTGTAAGCAGAGCAAGCCAGCAACGACCTATCAAAAATCAAATCACAAAACCAATGGATGCCTTTAATTTTTCTGTTGCAAACATAAAAATCATTGAGTTCCACTTTTTATCAAAGCCTGAAATTGAAATTTTACGAAACAACCTACCGGAACGTTTTTTAGAAACGTCAGTTACTCCAGGAACCAGGAGTTTTCACTATTTTTGTCCACTTTCATCAAATACCATCATATAAGAATTAAGAGGATAAGTAGAGATGACAAATATTGTTTGATATTTAACTTCAAAAGTAGCACTGAACTTATAAATCGGCCACAGTTGCACACTCAATGCTATGTAGCATGCATATATGATAACTGGTTTTTTGGTATGATCAGTGATATTGAAAAGGATGAAGACGTGAAAATTAAGTTTATGCATCCACATGGTCCTGCAGTCATTTTACTGGCCACTTCATGATGATATATGCTATGTGTCTATGCAGCATATATTGTGTACAGTGCAACCCCCAATGACGACAGGCACGGCCCGAGCATATTATTTTCGTAAAGAAGACACGAAAGCTGTTCAGATTAAGTGGTGTGCAGCACAGAAAAGTTCCCTACAGACAGTTAAAAAAACTCCCACTGAGGCATGCATCGGAATAAACTGTAGAACATCTGTTATACATGTAACTGAATATTATAACATTCAAGCAAGGAATGAATAGCAGCTTAATATTAATATGCAGGTAATTATAACTTATTCCACCATTGATTCATGATAATGCAAATTGTAGTTAATTTTTAAAAACAACTGATTTTTTCCGGTGGTTTTTTTTACAGCTACTTGAAAAATTGTACTTATTTTAAACATATGATTTTATTTCTTACTCATCACTTCAGTTTAATTAACTGTTAATAACAGCATTTATTCATACTGAGCACTGGTTACAAGACCGAGCTCCTTATGGATCTTACGCTTAAATAAAAAGTATTTAAATGTTTGGATTTATGAGCCAGCAATGCACTCAGTAACTGTACATGTACATGTTTTCAACTTAATATTAAAAGGTACCATATAATAATAGACTCCACAAGTTGAAACAGGATCAGTTTGCTGTTGAACGAGTGGTTAGGCCTAACTTTCGAGTGCTGTATCTCGGAAACTATGGAATGTGGAAGATAAAAAATTTGCAGTGTTTTACAGCTTTGTTAGGTAAACCTACATGCTAATTTTCAGCAAAATCCAAAATGGTGGGTCAGGTTTGTAGAACAAAATAGCTGAACTGTCGAAGGAGAGCCCTCTATGAAATTAAGATAATTTTAACCATCTGAGAAAATATGCTGATAATCATTTTTTTTTCAAATATGTTACAGAATGTGTTAATCAATATAAAAAAAATTATCTCCTTCATGCCACAGCAATATTCTACAGAGCCTCCCATAAAATGTCTAAATTTTGCTGTAATTTTTCACTTCACCACTAGGTGGCACTCACTTAACTGGTGTTTCAGGTAAAATAAAAGTGTTTTCAATATGTAGGGACCCTTTTCCATGTGATTCCAGAGTATTATTCTCCTAAATTCAGTAGCACACAAACTACAGCATGTTATGTAAAGTGGAGCTGCAAAAGTGGTTGTTCGGCTAAATTTTAAAGCACTGTATTTTAAAAACTATCAGGTTTAAAAAAATTAAACTTAGGATTTTCCCGTAGCTTTATCGGGTATCTCTACCTGCCAAGTTTCATTAAAATCCGAGTCCATGGGTTACATTTTGCAAAAAAATATTGGTGATTTGACACGCATGGAATGACCCTTTAAACCCTCTGGGCGCCAAGAGCGTGTTAACGCATTTTCATTGTCTGTCCCCCAAGCGGCAAGGGCGTCTGAACTCGTCCTGAAGTTGATGTCCCAATAGCGGCATGAGCGAGCTGAGACGTCCTCTGAAAGATTTCCCAGTAGCGCCAAGAGCGCGTTTAGACGTTTGTTCCTTTCCCCTGCGTGGTAACCTAAGACACGCCCCGTGTCAGTTGTTAATTGATGAATGGAGTTTAGCCAAACAAAATCCTGTGACCCAAAGAGTGCAAACAAAGGCTCCCCGATTACTCCTTATCCCCTATGGCGGGCACTTAGAAGGCAACATCATTAGGGCTATGTGAAATGGGAGTAAAACTGTGTTGCACGGGAATTTTTTCATTTCTTCTCAGGTTTTTACTATGCTTTATTTTTTCATTTCTTCTCAGGTTTTTACTATGCTTTATTTTTTCATTTCTTCTCAGGTTTTTGCTATGCAGTTATGAACATGAATTGGGCGGGTTAAGAACCGTTTAAAAGTCCTAGGGTCTACGAATTAATATTTAGTGCCTAAGTAAAAGCGCAATTCTATTAACTTGACTTGGTATGTAATCGTTGTAAATATGACATTTATAGAATAAAATGTGTTAAAAAGGCCTAGGGCCTATGAATTAAATTTTAGTGTCTAAGTAAAACTGCAATGATATTTACTTGACAATGCTAAACGCTGCAATTATGACATCATTAGAATAAAATCCGTTCAAAAGGACTAGGTCCAGGGCCTATGAATTAATTAAATAAAAGATAAATATTAATAACTTGACATACGTAAATATTTAGTTCCCATGTAAAAGCGTAGCGTTATTAAAAACTTCCAGCTTATCATCCTTTTCTGAACACAGCATGAGTCATGCTGTAATTCTGTAGTTTCGTCGAGCATGGTGGTTTTAAAAACTGTACTAAGTCACGGCAATTTCTTTCTTCAAATTAAAGTGCAAATCTCGCTTGGCTTACATAGAATGTTTTCTCCAAATTTGTTTTGAGTTCCCAATTCAATTCTCAATACAGGCCAAGAAACGGCAATCTTTATTACACCCCTTCTCCCCTCCTTTACCTTAAATTTTAGTGGCAAGTTACCCTACACTCGTATGAACCAGCCTGAAAATTCAGACAAACAAAAGAGCTCCTTCCCGTCGTTAAACAATTTAGAATACTGTCACACATAATTCAGTAACTTGGAAAAATGGCACACATTCAGTGTTTCTCGGAGGAAAAGTAAATTGTGCTCCGGCCCCTAAACGAAAAACATGTGGCAGTTTTCCTGTGTGGCACTTTTCCAAGTTGCTGATCATGTGTGGCTCTTTTCCAGTATGGCGGTTTACCAGCAACCGTATCATAATCAATGCAATGCAAGAATTAATTTGCTGATTTTTAGCACATGTAATAATTTGTGTTTATGCCTGTCTGTCTCTTCCTATCAGACTTTTCTGTTAAGAACTCAGTGCTTTCTGAGGAAATTATAAAAGTTAGAAAAAAAGAAAAAAAGATAACTTTTGTGGACTCTTAGGCTAAGTAGAGCTTTTCACTATGAAATGTTTAAATTGTATAGTTGGTTAGCTAACTTCCCGCTCGAGGCACAACAAGAAATGGACCAAATTTAAATGAATGCATTTAAAAAAGCTGTTTTTGTTAATTTTAATTGATTTTAGCTAACAGCACCAGCATTGGTATTTTGGGCGATATTCATTTTTCTCTTAGTTTGCAAATATCCTTCTACTGACACCGCAAGTAATGCACATAGAATTTTCCTTGATTGTAGAGATTTTTGAGAAAACTTTCTGGTGCGAAAAGAAAAAAGCCATATTACATTTCTTTTCTTTTAAATTGTTCACATATTCCAACAAGCGGTGTTAAAAGTTCTGGATTTCAAAACTGTCAATGTGCCGTCGTTAATAGACTGTTACAGTTGCAACACAAGTTCCTTTTTTTATCTCAAGGACAACAACTTCACTTTGGCATTTATTTAATTTGCCGATGCCCGCGCAGATTTCTTAGAAGGGGAGTTGTACTTCAGGGAGGTTTTAATAAGATTATATTTAGAGCTTGCTTTACTATAGCGTAGTTATATTTACTCAATTCCAATGAATATTTACTTTGCAAGTATGCAACTAATAAAGCCGTTGAAAATTGTTTTTGGAAAAAAGAAAAAAAAATAGGAGGACAATGCGAACGAAATATCGTACGCTGGAATGCGTTTTGTAAATCCGTACCATCCACTCGAATGCAGAACAACAGATCTAAGTTTTCTTATTCTGGCTGTACTGCTGAAGTGCTACGAGTCGGCGTTTTTTTTTTGTTTTTGTGAGAAACATTTCTTGCTGCAGACTCTTAGAAACTGAGTTATATCGACGAGAATAAGTCATACATGTATGCCCCTGGTGGAAAAATTATGCATCGTTTAAAAAGAAAGTACTCTGAAAAGGTTTTTCGAGGCGTTTTTTCAATCGAGTTTTCAGAATTTAAGATTTTGCTGCAAATACATCAAAAGCAGAAATAAATACTTATAGCTTCCTGGTGGCCAAACCGTTCTTTACTAAAAAAAAAAAATTATATGCAAAACATTTCCCATCAGGAGCTGTTTTGGAGTTTTAGAAGCAGAGATATCGGGGAAACACAATTTAACTTAACGTACCCTAGCAGAAAATCTATGCATTACCTGAAAAAGAGACTGTACCTAAAATTATCTTCGATATTGATGGCATCGAAAAAAAAAAGAAGAAATAACCGAATTAGAAGCAAATGTGTGGTACAAAATATATTTTGAATTCAATGCCATCTGCATTTACGCCCCCTTTACGACGAAGTTGTGCATCGAAAAAAAAAAAACCGGAGTACAAGAATTATCTTTCTCACATTTCAAGCATCCCAATGCAAAAATACTTTTTAAAATCGGACTAACAGTTGAAGAGAAGTGGTGTCCACAGACAAACTGGACAAAGTGATAACATAAGTATGATCTGTTTTTACAAAAGACGTGCAAACGACTGAATGGAAGAAATAAGAAAACAATTGTTATTTCAGATACCTGTAACGTTCGGTCAGTTGTATTTGATTTATGTTCGAAATACAATTTTTTTTCACTTCTGAAAATAAGTGTTATAGACCACGTTCTTCTGTTATATTCTGAGCTGCGTTGCGCACCTTTCCGGGAGTATGGGCGCAGCTGAGGATATAACTAATTTCAAAATGATAATCTGCGATCTTTATCGCGAACAAACCCACCAGCAACTACCACGGGATAGTATTAGCTATGATCTCAAACAAAACAAACGCGTCGGCGAACGCCGCTGAAAGATACACGTAGCACTTTGGAAATGCTTCCCTTATTTTTAAAAATAATTCTAAAACCATAAAAACTTTTCTAGAGAAATACGAGATTTTCAAGTAGAAAAAATGTTGGTTATAAGTAGGAGATTTTTGTTAATTTTAATCTCCTCCGCAAACATATTATATAAAATGATAGTCGCTCCGGTGGCTCAGTGGTCGAAGTAATCACTGGCTTTTACCAAGATGGGTCTGGGTTCGAATCCCTGTTAGGCATACTTGTGTTTGCCTTACGTCACTGGCTCTCTACCTTACCTGGAGCCAGTGGCCCTAAATTAGAAACGTGCGACTACTTATAGCTCATCGAGTTGATCATGGCGGTGGTTAAAACGAAAAAAAAATGAATAAATAAAATAAAAAGGAAAATAATTGTCCTTATTTCTTTTAATTTGTGAGAACTCCAAAGGGAACCAATGGACGCAAAACAACATTGTTTTTCAAACCAAGTTGTCGTATCTGTTACAACTACTAGCATTATTCCTGTGATCTTCATGTTTCGAATTTTAGAGGAGTTTTGAAGAGAAGAGAGAAAAAAAAAAAGATGACCGAAATGCCACCTTACGCACCTGTTTGATTTGTTGGTGTCAAGAGCCACCCCTAATTACTGGCAGAGACCCTACAACCGTGTGAAATCGGTGATATCAAGAGCGGTTTTGCCCGTCTGTTAGGTATAGTGTAAACGCCTTGGCGGCGAAATGTTCTGAAAGGGTTAGGTGCCTGAGCCCTTGTATTCTATAGCCCACAGTCGGCTATCGCCGGCGACCGGCGTCCTTTTAAAATTTTACCAGCTAATCCCATTCAGCACAATAGGGTTTCCTAAGGACACCCAACCTTTCTTTGAGCCCCACCCCCACTTCACCACCACCCCTTGCCAAAAGAAAATCTCTATGCAATTATAACACATGTCGAGGGCAGCCCTCTAAGATTTTAGGAAACTCAGATAAACGTATGTGAATTTTTCATATTTATGAAATACTGTCGGAAAATTTCTGTCCACAGAGTTCTATTGAACGTACCGAAGTGCGCCAAAAAATCTTCCACTAAAAGCCGCGGAAATTCTACCCACCCTGTCAGCCTGCTTATTGTAAGACACTTTTCCATTCAAAACCGGGGTAAGAGTGGAATTACTAACTCGGAAATTTCTCCCACCTCATCCAGCTAATTGCAAGATGGTTTTTTAACTATCAACATAGCAAAAAAGTTTGAAATGCCGACACCGGAATATTCTCCCACGCTGTCACCCTGCTGGCTGTAAGACATGTTTCCATTCAAAACCGCGGTAAGAGTGGGAATACTAACCCGGAGATTTTACCCATGCAACCCTGCTAATTGTAAACAGACTTTTACCCTAAACAACGGTAAAAGTTTGAAATGTCGACTTCGGAATTTCCCCATCCTGTCAGCCTGCTTATTGTAAGACTGTTTTTCCCTAAAAAGCGCGGTAACAGTCAAAATACTAACCCGGAAATTCCCCCTACCTCATCCAGCTACTTGCGGTACTATAAACTCCAATAAAGGTTTGAAATGCCGAGCCCGGAAATATCCCCCCACATATTTGTGCTACTTGTACGGCTGAATGCTATTTTAAAGCGGACGAAAATAGAAAAGATGATACCGGAAATTTCCCCCACCTCATCCTAAAAGTCGAAACACCGATCCCGAAATTTCTCCCCACCCTGTCAGCATGCTGATTGCAAGACCGTTTTTCATTAAAAAAAAAAAAAAAAAAAAAAAGTGCAGTAAAAGTGGAAATACTAACCAGGCAATTTCTCCCACCTCATCCAGCTACTTGCAAGACGGTTTTTACTATAAACATTAGTAAAAGTTTGAAATGCCGACCCCGGAATTTTCCCCCACCCGGTCAGCCGGCTGATTGTACGACACGTTTTCCATTAAAAACCGCAGTAAGAGTGGAAATACTAACCCGGAAATTTCCCTCGTCCAACCCTGCTATTTGTAAACCGATTTTTACCCTAAACAACAGTAGAAGTTTGAAATGCCGTCCCCAGAATTTTGCCCCACCCTGTCAGCCTGTTGATTGCAAGACAGTTTTTTCACTTAAAAGTGCGGTAACAGTCGAAATACGAACCCCGAAAATTTCCCCACCTCATCCATCTACTTGGAAGACAGTTTCAAATGCCGTCCCCGAAATTTCCCCCTACCCTGTCAGACTGTTGATTGCAAGACAGTTTTTCACTTAAAAGCTGTAACAGTCGAAATACGAACCCCGAAATTTTCCGCGTAGCCTCACTTCCCCTAATCCGTTTCTCCTAATTCCCGTTTGCCCTAATCACATTTTCCCGAAATCGCTTTTACCCGAATTCCCATTTCTCCTAATCTCATTTCCCCTAAATCGCGATTCCCCTGATTCTCGTTTGCCCTAAACACGTTTACCCCAATTGCGTTTCCCCGAAATCGCTTTTACCCGAACTCCGATTTCTCCTAATTTCGTTTGCTCTAATCTTGTTTCCCCTAAATCTCGTTTTTAAGGGGAACTTAGATGCAGGAAACGTTTTTAAGGGGAACTTTGATACAGACAAATGTGTTTAGGGGAAACAAGATTTACGGGAAACGAAATTAGGGCAAACGAAATTAGGGGAAATGGGAATTCGGGTAAAAGCGATTTCGGGGAAGTGCGACTGGGGTAAACGTGTGTAGGGCAAACGTGAATTAGGGCAAACAAGATTTATGCGAAATGAAATTAGGGGGAATGGGAATTCGGGTAAAAGCGATTTCGGGGAAATGCAATTGGGGTAAATGTGTTTAGGGCAAACGTGAATTAGGGGAAATGAGATTAGGGCAAACGAAATTAGGGGAAATGGGAATTCGGGTAAAAGCGAATTCGGGTAAACGTGATTGGGGTAAACGTGATTAGGGCAAACGGATTAGGGGAAAAGGGTGTTCATCGTAAAAAAACTGTCTTCCAAGTAGCTGGATAAGGTGGGGAAAATTCGGTGAACAAACCCCATAAACTGCGAAAAATGTTTGAAATGCAGACCCAGGAATTTCCCCACACATATTTGTGCACGTTGTTCGGCTTCATCTTGTTTTAAACAGCGTGGAAATAGAAATGATGACACCGGAAATCAACCACACGTTCGATATTTTGGGTCAAATGCAAATTGTGCATGGTCCCCGACTGAAAAAGGTGGGGTACTTTTTCTGTGGGGGAGTTTTCCAATGTGGGGGACTATTCCTAATGAGAGGGAGTTTTCCTGAGGGGGACTTTTCCGATTACCACCCGATTTTTTCCGCCGTTTTGTAGGGAAGCTGTAAATTTTAGAATTTCAGGGAAAAAAGCATCATTCGATGAGAAACACTGTTTCACACAATTTACACCGGATACGGAGAACTGGCCACACGTAGAGATCTGGACACATTGAAATTTCAGTGCCATAAAATTGTTTTGCATAAACAAATTTCATTCATGTGGCTGTATTCCCCACTACTTGAGCAACTATTGTTCATAAAATATTTTTTTAATATTTCATTTTCAGTTAGAAATTTAGACATTTCCATGATTTTCGGGCCAAAGACAAAGCGAAGAACTGGCCACAAACATTTTAAGGGACCGTATAAAAATTGTGTTCTGAACTGCTCCTTGGCTACATCTCCCGAGATGGTTATCTGACACGCATAAAATTTTCGTATTTTCTCTTTACGATATTTTTCTATAAACTACAGCTAAACACATTCTCTGCGATAAACTACAGCTAAACACATTCTCTGCGATAAACTACAGCTAAACACATTCTCTGCGAGTATGTACAAACACAGGAAACTTGTCGGGGTTTGGGGGTGCGTAAAACCTAAAATATGAAATATAAAAAATTTCTGGTCCGATCGGGGGATTTTCAGCATTTACAAGCTACAACTCAACGAATTATCTGAGGGCATGTTCCTACCCAGGAAACCCGTCCGGAGGGGTGGGGGGATAACACCAAAAGTGTAAACGATAAAGAATTTCGCCTCCGATCGGGAGATTTTCAGCAATTAACAGTTACAACTCAACAAATTATCTGACGGCATTTGCTGCTTCAGGAGACCAGTCGGTCGGCGAACGGGGGGGGGAGATAACACACCAAAAGTGTAAAATGTAAAGATTTCTGACTGAAAGATTTGGAGCGTTCACAAACTTCATCTCAACAAACTCTCTGTGGACATGTGCTAACACAGAAAGTCTGTCCCGAGCGGGGGGAGGTGGGGGGATTTCAAAAGTGTAAAATATAAAGACATTTTGGTCCAATCGCGAGATTTTCAGCATTTACAACCTACAAGTCAACAAATTACACGAGGGCATGTGCTGCCTCAAGAAACCTGTGTGACGTTGCCTGCCCGCAAGACGCACACGACATAAAGGCAGATAGCACAATAACGGACGTCCGCGTAGCTCAATTGGTAGAGCGACTTATTCCAGAATGAGGGGACCCGGGTTCGAGCTCGGCGTGTACAAAAATGACAGAGAAATTTACTGCGTTATAATGGCGCCCGAACTTCCCGGATGACCCGGCCATTAAAGATCTCGCAATGGTATGATGTTCTTTCTACACCACGAGACAAAAAATAAGAGAATCCCTTCTCCAGCGCTTCGAAAAATAAATGTGTGTGACATTGCATTCCACACACCAGATTGACTGGGAGTTCTTAAGTGCATGTTCTACAGCGGATGGCTGCCTGTAGCGATTCATGGGCACGGCTGACCCGTGGTCCATGCCTCCGGCCCTCTTTGGGGGAGGGGGGTAGATGTGACCTGCCTGCCCCGTAGGATGCACACGACATAAAGGCAGATAGCAGCGATAACGAACGTCCATGTAGCTCAATTGGTAGAGCGACTTATTCCGGAAGGAGGGGACCCGGGTTCGAGTCCCGGCGTGGACAAAAATGACGGAGAAATTTACTTCGTTACACCCGTCACCAAAAGTGTAAAATATAAAGAATTTTTGGTCCAATCGGGAGATTTTCAGCATTTACAAGTTACAACTCGACACATTATCTGATGGCATGTGCCTACGCAGGAAACCTGGCGGGGGGAGGGGGAGCGTAATACCAAAATTGTAAAATGTGTTAGCACATGCCCTCAGATAATGTGTCGAGTTGTAGTTGTATATGCTGAAAATCCCCCGATCGGATCAGAAATACTTTATATTTTAGACTTTTGCGGTACCCCCCCCTTCCTCCCTGACAGGTTTCCTGAGTAGACTCATGTCCTCAGATAATTTGTTGAGTTGAAGCGTGTAAATGCTGAAAGTCTCCGGATCGGATCAGAAATTCTTCATATTTTACACTTTTGGTATCTCCCCCCCCGACACGTTTCCTGAGTAGGCACATGCCCTCATATAATGCGTTGATTTGTAGCTTGTAAATGCTGAAAATCTCCCGATCGGACGAGAAATTAATATTTTACATTATTGGTATTAACCCCCACCCCACCCCCTGACTGACAGGTATTCTGAGTAGGCACATTCCTTCAGATAATGTGTCCAGTTGAAGCTTGTAAACACTGAAAATCTCCCGATCAGACCAGAAATTCTTTATAATTTACACTTTTGATATCACCCCCACCCCCGACAGGTTTTCTGAGTCAGTACATGCGCTCAGACAATTTGCCGACTTGTAGTTTGAAAACCCTGAAATCTATTGTTGAGTTGTAGATCATAAACATTTTTTAAAAATAATTACACTAATTATCACAATTAAGAAAAGACGAAATTGCGGAAACTTTATATGACTCAGATAACCAACTTCTGGGGTCGTGGCCACGAAGCGGTCAAAAAGGCAATTTTTATACGACCCCTTAAATTTTTTGTGGCCAGTTCTACACCCAATTGACACATCCCACTGCAAATAAGATAAACATTTACTCAGCTGTGTGAAAGGTCAAGTTGTGATAACGTATTTCAAAGAATAACTAATCTTTTTCATTTGTGTTCTATCCTTTTGATTCAATTTAGTTCTTGTTTCACAGATTTACACATTTTTTTTGTTTTTGTTTTTTTATTCATTGACTGCTCATAAATTTTCAATTTTTTTAAAGTGCAAACTTTCAGAAAACTTAGGATTTATTTCAATCGCTGATGACTGTTGTGTGTATAACACGCATTGCAATGGTGAGAACATCCCACAAACGACGTTGAAACCATTCAGCTCAAAGGATTATGAAACTTCAATCCTCCAACACCACGATTTTTTTCATAGGATCGCTATAATATCATCTTTCTGTCTGAAGGGAGTGAGACTAATTTTTTCGCATTTTTTAAGGGTGACAATAAATTCATGTTCGCCGAAAGAACTGTACCCTGAACCATTGCGAACGATATATGTTTTTTTTGTTGTTTTCAATTTATTTGTTACAAAAGGGCTTAGAAAACTAAAGTCGATAAACCACGAAAAAATATTTCACGAGAAATCAAGGTTACAGTAATTCATAGTAAATAAAAGCTTAGTTTTTGATTGGTAGCTGGAGTTTGTGTTACCATTGTGGCCATTGTTTTTAATATGAAGGAAGCAATTATAATCGCTACGAAACTAGCATTCTACGTAAAACGTTGAAAAACATACTTTTTGTACGATTCTCTTTACCAGTGTTGTCTGCGGAACCCCGGCCTTCCATTTTCAGGGGAGGAAACCATTAGCTTAATTCTATTGTCACTCTTATCGTGGTTGTAAATCAGTGGCAGTTTGCTCCACCCTTTCGAAGGGGGAGGTAAAAACAAGCAGCCGAACAGGTAAAATTAGTAGAAAGACGTGGCCGCTGATGAAACGGTCGTTCACAGAACACACAGCCGAAGTCAAAGTAAAACAGGAAAATGTTCTTGGCGCCGAGAGGGTTAAGAAAGTTTTAATGAACTTAATACACAGTTCAGTCTCACTATTTACCAGTTCAGTTCCTCAATTGCGTAGCAGAAGTTATAACAAAAACAAAATGTTTCTACTTACATGGATGCTGTCAAGAATAAATCCAAATTTATGATTTCACCTGAAAATTGATACACACTTCCCTTTTTACATTGAAGATTTCATTGCGGGTGCTGCATCCCCTGGCACTGACGCGTAGTGGTTGCATGGCTAACGTACTCGCACACACACAGGTTTTTGTTGACGGAGCCTCGTAAGATAAGCTAGCATCTTTACTTCCTCCAGGAAGGGATGATTGGGATAATGATTCCACACTGCTGTAGTTGGCATTCGAACCCGAACTTCACCTTGGCTTCGCTGCTCCTTTGAGAGACCACTGTCCACTCGCCAACTTCAGTATTTCTCCTTAACAGCACTCTAATGGGCCATCCAGTCGCTGATTTAATTCGGCTTCCAGCACCGAAATTGCTGCTTTAACATGCGGATACCAGCCTTCCGCTGTCTTAATGGCAAACTGCCCACTCCAGCTGCTGTTCTCCTTTTTCTTAAAAATGCAGGTTTGCTGCTTCATTTTTCCCCAATCACATGGCAGCACCTAGACATGTCCTTAAAATCAGAGAGCATACAGACAACTGAAATTTCTTCCTTATTTTTACACCAAAATGCACAATCTTGTTTTTCCGATCGGACCACACAAAAAGACAGCAACTGTACTCGAAAATGCTCTAAACACTCGACGAATTTACGATAATTCGCTCACCCTCTTGTCCCCCTCTTCATTTCTACAAGTGGCCCGCTTCGAAACATTCCTTCTTCCCTGTTCAGACTGGCATGTTGGCTATGACCTACAACAACAAAGCGCTCAACTCTGACCACCCAGCCCGTGTGAGAATTCTTGGTCTCTTTTCTGTCCTATCCCCAGATAAAACTTTCTCTGCTGTTTACACTCTTTAACTCCAATAAAGCCTTGAACTTAATTAATTAATACTTATTAGGTTGAGGAATAAGTTAAGTGTTTTTTTCCACAGTTCCATTTGTGTGCAAAAATAAAATATTGTGGCAACGTGATATACTACGCGATAGATACGTGTGTTCGCTCTGCATGCCAGTGTGTGATTTGATTTAGTTTTATTTGTTTTTTAGGTAATTAAAATAGAATGTCAAGTGGGCAAAAAGGAGCATTACCGACATCTGCTGCTCTTCGCGTTTAATTGACGGACCAAAGCCATGAAAGCTGCTCGTGAGATTTGTGCTGCCTACGGTGGTTTTCGTGCTTTAAATCCGGCAATTTCAACCTTAAGGACATGGATCGCCCCGGTCGCCCACTTGATTTCGATCAATCAACTAGAGAATTGACTGAGCAAATGAACTATGATCAGAAGACAGTTGTGAATCACCTTCATGTGATGGGAAAAGTTCAAAAGCTCAGTGCTTGGGTTCTGCACGTTTTGAACAACAACAGAAATCAACGTTCCACAATTGCTGCCAGTTTGCTTGCTTGTCACAGGGCTACTCGTGGTCACAAGGAAGGATTTCTGTACAGCATCGTTACCGGCTATGAAAAATTGTGTCTGTACGTCAACATGAAGCAGAGAAAAGAATGGCTCAGTCCCACGAAACACCGCGAGCAAAACAAAAGTTGCATCCTCGGAAGACGATGTGTGTTTGGCAGGGCATCATCTACTATGAACTTTTTCAGAACAATGAGACGGTCAATGGAGACCTCTATGTTCAACAACTGCATAGACTCCATCGGGAAGTTCTGCCGCACCCGCCCTATTCTCTGGACTTGGCTCTATCCGATTTTCATCTGTTTTGATCGCTTTCCAACAATTTGCACGGTGTGTCATTCAATAATGACGTGGAATTGCGGACGTGGTTGGAATACTTCTTTCGGTCACGACCGGCAGATTTGTATCGCCGAGGCATCGAACAACTTGTTGAACGATGGGAAGCAGTTGTAAATACTAGTGGTGAATACATTATTGATTTAATTGTTATTTTTTGTTGTTACGAAATAAAGTTTTCCAACGTTTGAAAAAAACGACATTACTTATTCCTCAACCTAATTTTACACATCTACCACGCCCCTTAATTCCTGAATTAATGGCGGGGTGGGTCATAACAATAGTTTAATAGTAATAGAAAATAGCAAGACTGACTAGCAATCACAATTTTCGGAATACTTGCGAGCACAGCTGTGATAGAACTGAAATAATTGTAAGACGCGGGACCTAACTCTTCACAGGGAAAAAGGGACACATATACCGACTTATTTAAAATAAAGTCTAACAATGGGTGGGTGCATCGGTACAGGAAAAAAGTAATACAGTTGAAGAAGCACTAACAAACAGGGACAAATACCAAAACAACATAATAAAATAATAAAAGACAGGGAAAGTTTTGCTAATCCCTTCACTTTTAGGGAGAAGCGTACACAGAGCATGCGGCAAGTGCAACAAAGAAGCCGCATAGCACAGTGGTAGAGACGAGAAATACAAATACAGTATATCAATAAGCAAAACTATGATATAACAACAACTGTGAGTAAATAATTTACATTTAATTTCTTGGAATACATAAAAATTAGCGAGGTAATAAAGAATAAACAAGCATCATATTGTTTAATCAGTGCAGCGGCAGAGAATGAAATACAAGCATATGAAACACAGTAACTGGGATACAATTAAAAAATAAAACTCTACAGTTAATTTCTTACAATAGGATACTAGGTAAAAGTTTGTGCCACACCTTTCACCTTATGGGGGCACACCGGTTGCGGAACACTGCTTTAGAGTAATCTAAAGTAAGTCATGGAATTCAAATTTGGCATTGCCTCGTTGCCACAGAAAATTTCAGTATATTCATGTATTGGCTTTTCATTGCAATGGAGCACTGTAGTCCTCAACTCCTTGTCGTTTACTCATCTTCATGAAGAACATATGTTCAATTGTTGCCATGAGACATAAAAACAATTTCAAATACTAACAAAACTTGGCATTTTAAAATAACGTTTTGGAATGCCGAAAGGTTCCAAATTCTAGGAGGGGTTAACACCCCAACAACCCTCCTTGGGCATGCCTCTGTTTCACAGCATACAGTATTGAATCCCACAAGCTACAAGAAACTGCTGCAAACTCAGGGATCATAGCATACTTATAGAAAATTTTAGGTAGGAATTTTAGGAAAATTTTAGAAGTGTATTTCAAGAAAAACTACTAGATGTATATTTGTTACCTGCCCTCTTTTTATTCAATTATATGTTAAATCAATACACACTAGTAGTACACCAACAGACTGTAGACGAACTTCGTGTTACAAGTGATATTCATATGGAAGTAGACATTCGTCATGCATAACACGGATATGCAACTTGCTCATTTACCACCTTTGACAAAATAATGAAGATCACTTCTACATTTAATCAAATTAAAAACGGTATTTACAAGTTAAAACATATGATAAATTAAAACACTAGATCTTTCGATCACACTAGTGATCTTCATCAGGTCACCCACCTAATGGCATCAAGGTACGTCGACACGCAATATATAGGGATTTTTGATGACCCAAATATAGTAGTACACCATTACAGTCTCCTTTCTTTTTCGGATTAGTTTAAAAAGTAAAACTATTATTTTTATACTTTAGATGTTGCATGAAAACTTTATACATCATAACTTGCTTTGCATCCAAATTTTTCGCATAACGCCCAATGTCTTAGGTTTAAGCAGGGGTGCAGAATATGTCCGAATATGCGAATGAGGTTCGGGGGAAATTAAGGCAGCTCTGGGGAAATTTTTGCCTGGAGGTAAAATAGTAATAATAATAGTAATAATGAAACGAAAAATTGAGTTATTAAAAACGAATATAAGGAAAGAAAAGATACGAGTAATTACTACACGGTAATCAGGTAATCATTTTCAAAGATATCGTGTAGTTATGAATACAAGAAGTTATGAGTGCAGTGACGTACTGCCTACTGCCACTGGCAGACGATTCACCGAGCCCAACGACTTTACTAATGCCAAGGCGGAGACCACGTGGCGTAAGTAACAAGTACAACGCAACCACTAGCCACCCTAATAAACGTTTCCAAAACTAATAGCAGCGAATGTGTCATAAGCGCCGATTCGAAAAATTATTGTGGTTCCGGACATTTCAAAGCAAATGAACCACTTTTTTTAAGGGATTTAAGTTTAATTTACATTTCATTCAGTAACATTATCTGGCACAATTAGACTCCTGAAATGCTAGAAGGAAATAAGTTATGGTTTGTAACAGAATTATTTTTAGCTGTTCATTTTTCTGACTCTGTCCTGCCACTGTTTTCACTTAGAACTAAAACTGTTTCAGTTATTTTGAATCTAAGTTTCATGTTTCTATTCACAGGACTGCATCACTTTTGCTTGTAATGATAGGGGTGAGGGAATCACCCCATCTTCTTTGCCTGCATTGTCCGAGAGGAAGGAAAAGAATGCAAAAGAACAGATTAAAATCCCGAACAGACTGTTCGGAACAGTGTCCCCATTTGTAGACGGGGGGCGATAAATTTCTCAGGGCCAAGTGGCTGGAAGGGGAGGGCAGCAATGCAGTGTCCCACTGTGTCGTTAGAAGGTTGACCCACAGAACTTTTTTGTAAACACAGGAGGAAACTGTCTCTTGATCTAAAAGTCAAAAGTATGGAATAATGAGATGGAAAGTAAAAACAAATCGTTCTCTAATCCGAACTACCAGTGGTCTTAATTAGTTCGGATTTTAGATGCTCTACTGTATTTATATTTATAAGCTTAGAAGTGCTACGACAAGCCTGAACTTCAAGCGCATGCGAAGTGAACTCTATTGGCAGCCATTTCACCCAGGACACATGTGGTTCTTCGGCTGCTGTTTACGTGCTGTGCGTGTTAAACGTACCTTTGTTTCTGTGCAGTTTATTATAAAGTGTGGCGCTCTATACTCTGTGGCGTGGCTGTAACTATTTATAAATTTATTATTGGTGAATATACAAGTGTGATTTTGTGTTTTATTATTCATTGTGAGTTCAAAAAATACCGTGGTGACTGGTAATTATGTCAACCTTTAAAAATAAACAAGTGCACTGCACTTATTGCGATTGGCATGGCAGGCGTGATAAACTCGTAAGTCCTGTTTCGAATAAACATCCTGATGATAAACCTAGAACCAGGGATCAATGTGGTATTTCCGGACTTTTTAAACCTAAAACTCGTGATTTGGGAGAAGTTAATATAATTGAAAATATTTTGCCTTGTAGTAGTAGCTGCGAGCCTTCAAAGAAATGAAGAAAACTTGATGAAATCCAACTTGACGGACCACTTAGTCCAGAATCACAGTCAGTCTCATCAGAATTACAGTCGGTTGATGATGGCGATGTTGACGTTTATGCCAAAAAGTGAGCTGATATCAATGAACAGTTATCAACTATATCTTAAGTGTTATCTGGCTTTTCCCATAAAGTTGATAAGTTATTAAAACTGAATCAATTTGTAACCAAGACCAAGGTTCTTCCTTCTAATATAGAACATGTGTTAACTGTACCAAGTGTACCATGCCCATCCATTCCCAGCACTTTAGCACAGGAAAAACAATTTAAAATAAAAATTCATCCAACTGAAAGTATTGAATTACGAAAGTTTAAACCCCACTTCTTTGATCATTTACAATCAAAAGCACATAAATGGTGTACACAGTTTTCTGAAGCCATGGAAAAGAAAGAGATCTTAGTAAAGAAAGAACATGATAAGGTGGAACTATGGGTTGCCAGAGCTGCTTACAGTGCAGTTAAAGAAGTTAAGGGGGGCAAGTTTTTTGAACGTATATTAAGGTTAAACGTTTTAAAATGATGCCGATGTTGGTGAACTTAATCACTCAAGAGAATTTTACGCAGAATTTATGAAAACATATTTTTACTATGAACACCAAAATATGTGGTTTTCATGTATGAAATATCTAGTGACAAGCCATCTATAAATCGTGTCAGTCACAGCCGACAAAATCACAAAATTGCACCAGAGAAACCAAATAAGTTATCTGATTACGCTTGTAGATGTGGTTCAGATATGTATTGTGACTGACATTGTTCAACAACTGCAAAGTGTCCTTGAAAATTGTAAAATTATGTCAAAGGAACGGCTAAACGGAATGGCTTTTGATGGCCAGTATTTTGATTTTAGCGTGGATAAAAAATTGGCAAATCTTTGAGAATGTCAATCATGACTTATTACTTCCTATGTGGCTTAGCTCATAGGTTAGAGTGTGTTTTAAATGATGTTCATAAAGTTCAGTCAATATCATGGATTAAAAATAAGCTCAAATTGTGGGCAATCAAATGAGAAATTATAACTGTAAATGAAATTATGACTGAAGAATTGATTGTATTAGCAGATGGCATTCAAGTGGGTGTTTTGAATCCAAATCATTCCAACAAACCCGTTTTGTTCACAGTGAACTAAGAGTATACAAAACATTGCAAATGATTTTAAGTTGTTTTTTATTGACTTACAAAAGAAGGGCACTGAATGCATCCAACGAGGCAACAATACTGATGCTACTCATCTCCTTGGGATTATTGACAAACTAGAGTTGGTCACAAAATTTAGTTGTACCTCTCAGAACGTTAACGCCTGTATTTGGACAATCTTTGATTAATATGCTTCTGTAAAAAGCACACTTAATAACATGATAATCGAAATGAAAAGTGCAAATTAACCGAAGAAAACTTTCTATTAGTTTTTAAGAAAATGGAGTCTGAAAAACATGTTTACCAAGACTGTTTACTGGTTGATGAAGACTGCCAAAGATCAAGCCGTTCCCAGACTCAGCAGCACACTCAGGATGATAAACTAACGGGCGAAGGTTTCAGAAGTTCAAGAAAAAAGTTGGAAAATCTTTGTGTAACATTACTGGAAGAACCTGCACTTAGAATTTCTAAGTGCAAGTTTTTCCAGTAATTATAGAAAATATGCAGCAGTGTTTCAGTAGCAGATGCATAACGAGCCCTCCTGATACAACATATAAGCATACAATTATGGAATCTTTAGAAACCCTTACAACATAGGTCATCAAAAACCAAGGGTGCAAGTTGGATAGTAAAGTTATTTTTTCCCAGTTGAACATTATGAAAAACAACTTTTCAAACACAGTTTTTTGTTTTTAAAAGTACGCTATTCTTCTGAAGAAAATCAAAAACCAAACTTAATTATCCAGGATGACACAGTTATAAAAGCATAAATTACTAATCCTGAAGTGTATGCCCACATCGCCAAAATAATTTACATACTTGAAAACTGTTTAAAAATCTGTAGTGAAGCTGTTTGTGAATCAGTTGGATCTGTAATTGGAAACCTCCTACACAATCCGAACATCCAGTTCGACACCCTTTATAATGAAGTTTTCATTTTTTGGAATGGACCTCTTGTTCATAAGGCTTCACAACTTTTAAAAGAATCCTTGGACAGGCATTTCCATGGTGGAAGATACCATTTCACACAGTTTTCTTCAGCATCTCATGTCAAGGTGTATAAGACATCAAAGTTGATTGACAACCTTCACAAAGAAGCGGGAAGGCTGTCATTTCTTGGCAACAACTAACGTCACCCATCAATGTAAGATTATTTATTCATTGGAATAAATATTAGTTGTTTTTTTAATTTTTAATTAATGCCCTTTAATGACAGTTCTTAATCATCAACACTCTAATAATCACTTAAACTAGTATGAAAATCCACTATAGTTTTTTGGGGGAAAAAAAAAGTTTTTTTACAAAAGAAAAATGTGTTCTGGGGAAATATTGGGCCCTGAAAATTTTCTGCACCCCTCGGTTTAAGTATGATTGATTTTGCATGTTCGGTTCTTATCTTTTCAAATACTATTTTTAATCTATAATTAAGAGATATCAATCATAAATAAACTGAGATAAAAAAATACTTACTATTTAGTTCTAGAACATGACACCTTGACATTTGGTTTTTAGGATAAAACCTTGATTAAAAAAATTCAAGTTTAAACATTACATATTCAAGTTCCAGTTTAAACATTTATATTGTTGAACCAGAAGCAATTCATAACTTTCGTAGTGAAGTTTTCAGGTTTCACATTAAATTATATCTTAAAAAGGTAACTGAAAACCAAGAACTAAGTACAATTGTACATTGAATTATTTTTCCATATGATTGTTTTAACCCTTTCATGATAAGCCTATCGTTTTCTGCTTCCACAACAGCTAATTTACTTTTAATTTTCTTCATTTTAGCTAAAGCTTTTTATGAAAATTTTAGATATAATTTTAGAAATTCAAGGAGGATCACAAAATATTAGGAATTATAGGAGGAATGTGATCCCTAAAAGCCTTTTACAGATGGATTTGGTTTAAAACTCAGGCTTCACGCGACAATAACACATAAAACGAGCGAAACACACAGAGTCACGTACGGTAAAAGAATTTATGCACAAGCTGAATGACATGGTGAAGAATAACTTAAGTAAAGACTATACAAAATGTCATGAAAATGTCTTGTGAAGGAAGAAAGTGGTGGTGCATAAATTTATGGTCTGGTGAACAAGTTTACGCATTGAAAATGACTATGACAAAACAAAGCAAATCATCCTTAATGTGTTGCCCCAGCTTTGAAATTTAGTGGCTATAGTATAGGTTTCTCATGGCATATCTTAAGCAGTAGCATATGGAACAATGACTAATACATCTGTACTGTAGCAATTTTATTGACAGGACAATGCATGACACACACCACAGATTATGAACACAAACTCTGCAGTTCCCACTAATAATCCGTAATTGCAATCCTACAACCTCTGTAAATGAAAGGTCAGGATATGCCCAGTATTATTTGCCCTCTTTGGTGTAAAACTCCATAAACAGAATACAATTGCACCCTCCTTTTAGCAGAAATTAACTGAACTGCTGCAAGATGCACCATAAAAGTTACAGCTAAATAAGTGAGTTAGCAGTTTCTTCCTGAAAAGATACATTTTGCCTTCGACTGCTATTAAAACTAAACTCAAAGTAATGGAATGCTATGAGCAATATTCAATCTCGTAGCTGTTACAAATTATGCGAACTACATGTTAACATAGCATAAAACACAACTAACTGAATACCTCACACACCAGTTGCATCAACACACCTCACAGTTATCATGACTGTTACACCAGTGATTTATTTGTCCAGTGAATGGCTTATGGAATGACACGAATTGTCAGCAGGTAAAATATCACTGCACAGATTTTTTTTTTTTTTAATTTGGGGTTTAACAACCACTGTTAGCAACTCTGTGGGCTAAAAATAGTCGCTCATACCTAGTTTAGAGCCACTGGTTTCAGGAAAGGGAAAGCCTGTGCTATAACGCAACCACCACTCACCATGTCCCATCTCTCATAAATGGTCATAGTCAGCAATTGCACCACTGTGCCACCAAGGCAGCTTTCTGCACATTTGCTTCTTAGTGCATGTAAAGTAACTTCTCATAATACCAGCAGCTCACATCATGTTGTATTCTGCACTAACCATTCTTTAAATTTCTATTCTTAGCCTTTAAGATTAAATTACCACTCTGGAACTTTTGTTTGTTTGGGCGTTCAACGACCACTGTGCATAACTCAATAGGTCATCTGTCCCTAATTTGCGGACACCGGTTCCTGAAGAGAGAGCCAGTGCCGTAAGACAAATACAACATCCATGCCTCACAAGGACTCAAACCCACACTCAGCTCTGATGAATGGCCTTGGACCACTATGCCCACTGGGTAGGCTTTGGAACTTCATATTTTGAATTGTATAAATATTACGCTTTTTTTTTCTTTGGTTGAGCGGTTTAATGATTACTGCAGGCCCGTAAATCGGGGGGGAGGGGGGGCAAGAGGGGCTGAGCCCCCTCTAGCAGTCAGAGCCCGCCCCCCAGACTTTTATAAATTTTAAAGTATCTTTTACATGACCAATGTTTCCGCACACCTAAAATTATTGAGAATCCAGCTTCCCCCTATTAAAAGACAGTCCTCCCCCTCTTAACAACAATTTTTGCTTAAGGACCACTGCAGAAAAAATACTTTGTCCAAATTACCATTCCCACTGAAAATTTTCTCACTACCCTGGACCCATGAAATAATACAAATCTGCAGAAGTATGTAGAGGTCACTTTGGCTACAAAGCTTTATCCTCCCTGGAAGTGAGTGGGGGCGCAAGAGTTTTTGAGGATGACAGGCAGTTGTAGTAACATTACCTAAAGATAAACAAATACCTAGGTTCCACACTTCCTACATAGCTGAAAAACAGAGATCTTAACTGCACTTCCTCTTTTTTTCTTCAAGGAAATCATTTTGCTGCATGTTCAACTAAAACCTTCCCCCAACACCCTTTTTTTTTTTTTTTTTTTTTTTTTTTTGAGGTTTAACGACCACCGTGAGCAACTCAATGGACTATAAGCAGTTGTCTGTTTCTAATTTAGGGCCACTGGTTCCAGGGAAGGGAGAGAGCCAGTGCCGTAAGACAAACACAACATCCATGCCTCACCGGGATTCGAACCCGGACCCCTTTCGGACGAATGATCAGAGGCCATCGCTTAGACCACTGCGCCACCGGGGCGGCACGCCCTATTTAGCAACTAACCCCTCTGAAGGAACGTTTCTTGAAGAACCAGGCCAACTTCTCTAATAAGTTAATTTAAGGGAGCACATGATCAGTTAGGCTGGTGTGGAGATTAAAAAACCATTGTAGAGTTCTAAAAAGAGTCAGTACTCCCTGGTCTGGTTTTCCTGTTTTTATCCAAGAATTTTGTTCCTCGATTTGCTTATGGTTTCTTTTGTTTAGAAAACATTTTGAGTGTTTATCTAATCATTGTTTGAAAATTGAAATATGTTTGAAGTACGCAGAAAGTTCAGTCCTGTTGTATAAAATATCTTTATTAAAATACTTTAAAAGAAAATATGCTGAAAATGAGGACAGCAGTGAAGAACAAGAAAAAGCTGCTTTTAGTAAAACCCCTGATACTATGCAGGATAATAATTCACTTATTGAGTTTAATGTGATAAAGCTACCCGACAGTAAACAAATGAAGACGGGGCAATATTACAAAACTTAATTATGACAGAAGTTTTGAAGGTGACTGGTTACGTAAATATGTTGAATGGCTGGAATATTCAGAAGAATTGGACAAGGTATTTTGTAACGCTTGCAAGTATTATCAACCTACTGGGACAAAAAGAGACAGCGTATATAATTACGGGATTCGATTGTTGGGAAAAAGCACTTGACAAGAAGAAAGGATTTCCAGCTCATGAATTGACGAAAAATCATTTAATTGCTGTTGCAAAGTGGCAAGAAAGAAAAATAAGAGAACGGCGTAATCAGTCAGTTTCGTGTTTAGTAAATGATAAAGTTCTAGAAGGGAACCGTTATTATGTTTCATCCATCATGGAAATTATATAATTTATTACTACTGATCAACTGCCCTTAAAGAGGTACTTAATATATTGAAGAGAATTCAGAAGATGGATTATTTATAAAAACCTTTGAATATACACTTAAAAAGGACTAAAAATGTTTAGATATTTCTAAAACAATTCCCAAATGCAACCTATTTATCCCTTAAAATGCAGAATGATGTGATTCATGTTATGACTGATATGGTGAAAAATGATATTGCTACAAATGTTTTAAATGCAGATGTTCCTTGGTACACATTATTTATGGATGGAAGACGTAACAAAAAAAATGGAAGAAATAATAGCTTTTGGAATCAGATTTGTTCGAAATGGAAAAGTTTTAGAAAAAACTTTATCAGTTCAGATGGTGAACAGCAGTGATGCAAAATCATTGGCTAAGATGGCACTCGATTTATTAGAAGCCTGCAAAATAGATACCAAGTATTTACTTAGTCAATGCTATGACGGAGCCAGTGTCATGTCTGGTGGAAAAGGTGGCGTCCAGGCTATCTTGCAAAATAAATTAAATCAGAAGATCCCCTATGTTCATTGCTACAACCATAGATTACATTTAATGAAAGTAGTAATGATAGATGAAATTAAGTACTTTTTCAGCCAGAGCACAGCCTTTTTTAATTTTCTCAAGAAAGGAAATATCCATAACATATATGAAGGCAAAAAAAACTTGTTCCACTTTTAGAACATAGGTGGCCAGGCCATTTTGAAGTCGTTAAATGAATAGTTGAAAATTTCTATGACATTGTCAAATCCCTTATAGAAATTCAGTTAAATGAAAAGAAAAAGTTTGATGGAGAAGATGTTGCAATCATCACTGGAGTATTACATACAATGACACATTCTGCTTTTGTTTGGCATTGATGAAAAAAAAATACTTGGAATTTTACATCCAGCAGATAATATTTTACAGAGTCGTACTGCAAGCCTGGAAACATCAAATAAAATTATAAATTCTGTGCACCAAACACTTGTTGACCTTCGAAACATTCCTAATTTTGATGCAACACTGGAGAACAGTAATTTGTTCTTTAAGAATTTGGAAGATGAAATGAAAAATCATAGAATTCATAAAAGAAATTCAATGATGGAAAACTATTTTATAGTTTATGAATTCATAAATGAGCCTTCAGAAGTCAGTCATCGTAATAAACTGCAGTGCATCTACAATGAGACTATTGATTCTGTTCTACAAGAACTTGATAAGAGATTTTGCAACAACCAAGATTTGATTGCAGCAAAAACCGCTGTTGAGGAACTGGATGAGGATTTAGAAAAGTATGATGCCCTGAAAAAACTTGGAATTAATATTGCCCAAAGAGAAGAAATAGTAGTTGCAAAAAATTATATTAAATCTGAAACAAGAACAGAGGACTTGATAGAAAAACTCTATTAAATGCAAAAAGCTTTTCCTAATGTGTATGACCTGGTGGCAACTTGTAGGGTTTCTGCATGCAGCACTGCAATTTGTGAAAGTACTGTTTCAGCCCTTACAAATATCAACAGGCCCCAGGGGCAAAACATGTCTTCTCAAAGACAGGCAGATTTAGTGCTCTTGAGTTTTGAAAAAAATATAACAAAAAATTTGGACTCCAATTTTTTGAAGAAATTCAATGACATGGCTGACAAGAAATTGCAACTATTCTAAATTGAAAAAAGCTATCAGTTTTTACTTTAACCCTTTAAAGGGCAAGACTCTTGTCATTTTCTGATCTTTCTGTTTCTTTCCCTTTTTTTATATTTTTGCCAAATAAATTTCAGTCTGTGTATCAGAGCCAAAAAAGAAGCCAACCATGTGGCTACAAAGGCAAAAGTGGCCAACAACATGGGTGAGTTCATTTTCTGAAAAATACATGGATCTTGATTCCATTTACCCAAATATCATATTTAGTCTAATTTAGGTTTAAGCAATCGAAAAAAAAAATTTAAACATTTGATCTGAAAAATTGTGCATTTCAGCTAAATCAGATTATTGTAGCATTTTGCTGATTAAGTTAATTCAGCTTAAACTTTGAGCGTAATGTAACTGTGCTGAAATTCATCAGGCATAAACATCTCTTAATCCACTGCCTATAATGTATGAATTTTCAACAAAGCTCTGCGCCTTGCAATTCTTGCTTGTTCTAAAGTGAAAATTAACATCAGTTAGTAATGTTAATGCTGTTTTGAAATTGAATAAAAAAATTCATAAGATTTTGAAAACTCAAATGTTCAGGATTAAAATTTTGTCTGTATTTTTAATTATTCTATGTTAAAATTTGCATAAAATGCGTTGGCAAAATCGTTAAAGCTAGGCTACCTTTGTGTAATGATTAAATTTTTCAGCTTGTCCTATTAAAAAAGAATAGGACAAGCTATTACAATTGGTCCGGCAACAGGAGTTTGAACTCAAATGGTGTTTTCTACAAGTTTCAGAGGGTGGAGAAGAGGAATCTGAACAATATCTCAAAAGTTTATGCATCCTATATGTATATCTATTAGCCTCTCAACACGGTAGCTTCCACAATTATGTACCGATTGAGTTGATTTTTGGTACAAAAATCAGATTACTGGGGACCTAGCCCCTTACGGGGCTTCAACCCCTGGTTGGATATGAAAACCTTCAAGAGACCAAAATGAGTTCCGCAGGGTGGGTGGAGGGGGTCGTTTGCTGTTTTAAATGCAATAAATTGCACAATGAAAATTATATTCTTTGTTTTACGAGAAGAACAGAACATGATCTTAGCTTCAGCACTTGAGTTGCGCATTGGACTCTTTTTTTTTTTTTTTTTTTTTTTTTTTTTTGAGCTCCCCTGCATGTTTCGAAGCCTCCTCCTGCATTCTTGGCTGGTTACGGCCCTGGATTACTGTGAGCAACTCGACGGGCCATAAGCAGTCGTCCGTCCCTAGTTTTGGGCCACTGGCTCCAGGGAAGAGAGAGAGCCAGTGCTGTAAAACACAACATCCATGCCTTACCAGGATTCAAACCCGGGTCCACTTGGACAGTCATAATACGCCAGCGCTTAAACCACTGGGCCACCGCGGAAGCTTTGGAACTTCATATTATGAAATGTATAAATATTATGAATTCGTATAAAATGTTTACATCGTATCTCAATACAAACACGATATTTTTTTACCCTTTCCTATACATTGACATCTTTCCTGAAGTACAAGAACTTTCGTTACACTGCTTATCAGCTTCTCCACAATTAAGGAATGTATGAACCATTACAGGTATTTCAACAGCTCCTCCAGCTGCCCTGGTAGCGCAGTGGTCTAAGCGATGGCTTCTGATCATTCGTCCGAAAGGGGTCCGGGTTCGAATCACGGTGAGGCATGGATGTTGTTTGTTATCTAACAGCACTGGCTCTCTACCTTCCCTGGAACCAGTGGCCCTAGAGATCTAGTGACCCTAAATTAGGAACGGGTGATTGCTTGTAGCCCATTGAGTTGCTCACGGTGTTCGTTAAACCTCCAAATCAACCCCCCCCCCTTTTTGTTAATTAAATCTCCCTCGAAGGCATTTCAAATCTCAGTAGTTTTCGGGTATATCATAAGTAAAACGCCTGAGAGGTATGCCCATCTACTCAAATTTCACATGTTGTCCCCAGTTCAAACATCAAGAACCACGGAAATCATACGTACACAAAAGGTGCCAAACTTCATGAAACCTGATAGAAACTAAACAAAAAAAACCGTACACAGACATAACGCGACATCATACTTGCTTCCAATAGTTAGTTGCACACTAATTTTATCATACAAATCGTGAGAATGGAAATCACATAACGGCCAACCGGCTTTCTGAAACATGTAAACAAAGTTAGAGACAAAACAAGACAGTGTACTTACATTTAATAGTATTCCAGCATGAATATGCGCCCTCTTTAAAACTTTTGCCCAGTTTAAGCTCCATTACTTCATTTGTCAATCCCAATTTTTCTGCAATATTAGCCATGATAGTTTCAATGGTAAAAGCACAGGCAAAACTACTAAAAATGTTTTAATGTGAGCAAAACCAAAACATGTATTTCTGGACAATAACTGATCACATTTCAGTGACTACTCAAATCACGATATACGCAATAATTATAATGATTTCTAACAACACGTCGTCGCAAACTAACGTACTTCACTGCACAGCAGTTAGGAATAGTACGCACAACAGAAAGTATGGAATCTTACTCTTACGAGATCACTCCGAATCCGATCAATCCTAGAGTACTCTGGGCCGGGAAATGGAACAGTGTTGCCAATTCCTGTAGCCGTGAATCAACTAATTCAAAGGAAAAAATCAACTAAAAATCAATCAAAAGTGAGCAGGACATTTCAGAAAGAAAGTAGGACACCCTTTTTAAGAAAGTATTGTCAGGGAAATGAACCAAAGACCTTGGAGGAAAATAGACTGGCAAATACCTAGCTACTTTCGTCAGTGTTTGAAAACCGGATGTTCCGCCATTAGCGAGGACGGAAAGCTGTTCATCAATATAGACCGTATGCATTGATGTCACGAAACCGCGGTCGCGTCACTTTTTCCTCTGCTACTTTCTTACAGAACAACTGGTGTACAAGTGAGATCAAAGATGCATTGCATGGGCAACGTAAGTGGGTTATCTGGTGATCAAACACAGCTTTATTCTGATAAATTAAAGTTATTGGGCAATTGTGGGGACCCATATGATATTCCATACTCCATTTTCCTGAACAAAATTGTAGGAAGGGGAATGTTTTTGCTTGAAAGGAACTCGAAATTTTGCATTCCAGCACAGCCACCAACTTTTGTGCTAACAGCATATTCACACAGTTAATTAAGATAAAAATGTCCTTTCATCTTTGGCTATTATTAGATTTAAAAGTTTACCTTTCAATAATTTAGATATTCCCCAACCTGAAACTTAAGCTAAGGTAAAAATCCTCAGCTTTACACAGGTAAGGCTATAATAATAATAATCCTGGCGAGTAGCATTAAGTCTTTGTACCTTATATATAATAATGACAATAATAATAAGTTGGTGAATGTTATCATGAGATCATTTTTCCAAAATCGGCCTGAAAACTTGACATGTGAAGGTTCCATAAGATATTCACTCCCCTATAGCAGTGGATACATTCACAATAAAGAACACCATCATCTTACTCATAAGAAAGGTTAATTCTATTCTGAAGGTCTTCATAGAGTTTTTCAGATAATGCATCAGTAAATTTATGAACATAACTGTTACAAAATGTAAACTACACACTCCAGTGTTCCTTCGTTTCCGGTCATCAATGGCAACTTACGTGATAACCACAAAATTTGATGCTTCTAAAATTAAATTTTAATAATTCTGATCCCACTTCTTTCGTTCAGACGGTAATATATAATAGGACACATGGTTATCTCTCCGACTTCGGTTACTTCAGCTGAAAAAAGCACATAATACTATTTTCCTTAACGCTCCACAATGCAAATCCAAGCGGTGCTTGTACACCAGTTGATCACCAGGACGTTTGCTACGATGGTTTACCTCGCTGTGACGTCATATGCATACGGTCGAGGCTGACGAGAAAGACAGGCTTCGGTGCGAAAGGGCATCGCCGAGATCACGTGACCAACTTAGTGCTGTTGCCTCTGCTTGGGCTGCCGAGAGCAAACGGTGACCGAGTAGAGAGCTATATTTTCCAACACGCAGCGAATATAAGGTGGCACATCTAATCATTGCATATTAATTTAAAACTATTAGAGAAGAAAACGTTCAAAAGGAGCATTATTAAAATGGGAGTTCTACTGAACTTAATCGTTTAACACTACTGAATTTTTTTTTTTCGTTTTCCGTGTAGTGTGGATTTTTGAGTTTAGCCGTTCCTTTAGCAAAGTCGTATCAAGAGACATATTCGAAAGTTTGTTGCTCGATTTAATGAAATTGACTATATTTTCTTCGTTGTCCGTGTAGTTCATTTTTTTCTTTTTGCCTTCATGATTTTCTAGCAACAATGAAAAGCAAATTCGTTTAATAAATTGGGAACCTCAACGAACTATAGGGGGCGCTGCGAAAACGTAAACAAACTTCTCTAGTACGGGTAACGTCGCACGTGTTTCCATAAAGTCGAATGTTAGAATGGCTGGTTTGTCGCTTTCAATCCTTGAAATAATGAAATTTGTGGACGCTCCCAAAAATTCAAGATGCATTAAAGAAAGGGAAGTGATTGTTAATGTAGGCCATATAATTTCTTGTGGAATTAAGAAGGAAGATGGAAGAGAAATTCTCATAGTTTCGCACTGCATTCAGTCCACGACAATAACGTCGTCGCCTCACTCCATCAACGGTGTTTTAGATACAAGTAACAGTGAAATTTCTATAAAGTCATTTGAGTGCTCTTGTAAAGCGGGCAGAAGTGGAACGTGTAAGCACTGTGTAGCAGTAATGCTTTACTGTAACAGGTAATTTTTATTTTTACATTTTCAGGCAAGTGATGTAGTAATACCGACAGTGGTGTTCTAATCCGGATTACTATTAAAAGCTGACATTTCGTTTCACTTGACGTTTCCCAGGACCCATTTTCAATACTGTCAGCAATAACATTTGTAATTTTTGAACATTCTGTTCCTAAAAGTGTTTGTGAATTGGTAATTGTTGATCATCATTGGGTTCTGCGTTTTTGAACCGATGACTGTTGACAGAACATTGCAAATCTTGTTCCATAATGAAGTTTAAATTTATACGGATAACAGCAATTATTTGTTTTCAAGATTATGTGGAAATGCGGATTTTTTAATGACTACTATGCAATAAAAACATGCTGCCTTGTTTATTATTCATTCAAAGACGTTACTAGGTTAGTAGCATTTCACTGGAAGGATTTCAAACGCAAGGCACAAACGTTTATACTAACTTGTGAAAAACATAGCTTGAAACCTTGGGAACGACATTGCGGGACACAACAATATGATTTGTTCTTCTTCACGGAATTCTCCATTATACAACTCTCTGATTCCAGAATGAATGCAAAAATACACCAAACTACGACAACTGAACGTAATGAGCGATCTACCAACAGCCAAGCATTGAGCCGAAAATGTTACCCGTACTACAGTAATTCTTCCTTTTGCCGCTAGAGGAAGAGCGGACCGCTGAGATTATCAATAGCGTACAGAATATTAATAGCAAATGGAAAACGTCAAGCGAAATAATATTGAGGTCGAAGAAAAAGTGTTACCGCATATACATATCTCTGGCTAAAACGTTCCTTACTAAATTAAAAAAAGTTATGTTTTTTTCTTGTTCTGGAAAAAATAAATTTTTGGATATTATTGCATCTATTTTGTTTAATGGGGTTATTTCTAAGACAATGCTTCTGTACACTAAAAGTACATAATTTGGAAATAATTCCTTCTTAAAAAAATGCTTAGGATCCCTTTTAATACAAATCATCTCTGTGCATTAGAGTTTATTTAACTTATTTCTACTTGGGGGAAAAAAAATTAATCCTTATCTGTATATATTTCAACACTTTAAAATTATGAGACAACACATTCTGGCACAAGCTATTTTCTTGGTAATTGAAAAAAAAGTTGAATGAAGGACACTGGCACGAAAATGTTCTCATTGTTTTGTGAAAAATTAATGCAAGAACTTTTTTTCATAAAATTATTCATTTTTGTCACTATTAAATTTTCCTTTCATTTGTAAATTTACAATTACTATAATTGAACACTGTTAGGTAAGCCAAAAATTGAAAAAACTATTTCCATACTAGAATTTAATTCAAACTATAGCTCAGTAAACAGAATTCTTGCTCACCATTAACAGAAATTTAATTGCATTATGAGCCAATAAGCAATCTGAAATTGCAGGTTTAGCGCCACTGACTAACTCTTTCATACCAGAAAATTTGAAAAATTCATCGCCATGGAGCAGAAAGCGAACCTGCATTTCTCGATTTCCATTCGAGCATGCTACCGTTACACCATCCAGGATGAGGAAGTCCCAAACATCCGAGTGATTTAATCTGAATAATCTCAGATTTTCGCCAGTCAAAGCGAGCCCTGCTTCATCGTAGCTCAGCTATTTAGAGTCAGGTCGATGCTTAGCAAATTCCCAGTTATTCAGGTAAACATTGGGGAAGAAATATTTCTTCTTATTATACATGGGAAATATATCTCTATAAGTAATCTGAAATCACATATTTACTGTTACGTAACTGAAATCAAACGATCGTCCATGGAATGGAAACATGTCACCTTTCCAACAAGGAAGACGTGAAAAGTCCAACTGTCTCTGTCTGCGGGAGAGGTCATGGCGACTGTGAATCTGTTGTTTACACAGAATTTCTGTCAAAAGAGATGACCATCAATAGTGACTCATATTGCCAAACACTATTAAATTTGCAAAATTCAATTAAGGACAGATGCCGGGGTAAGTTGAGCGAAGGTGTCACTCTGCTGCCCAACAACGCTACACAGCACGGAAAACAAAGGGAATTGCTGTAGTCATTCAAGTCGGAGGTGTGGCAACATCCACCTTACAGCCCTAACTTATCCCCATGCGGCTACCATTTGTTCGGTAAAATGAAACAGGACCTTAGTGAACAATGATTCCCAACCGATGAGGCTGTGAAAAGTGCGGTCCTTAACTAGTTGCACCAAACTGGACTTTTTCTGTACAGGTATGGGAAAGTTAATCGCACGTTCCGATAAATGTTTACAGTCCTTAGACGACTATGTCGAAAAATGAATTAATGTTGTACCTTTAAACCAACATACATCCCCTGAGTATATCTTTGTTTGTTTGTTTTATTCAACAGTGTAACTAACTTTTTGATCCACCCTCATATTATTAAAGCACTTTGCTGCAATTCAGAAATCAAATTTTTAGTTTGCTTTAAAAATTAGCATAAACACTACATTTGGAAAAAGTATCAACTTACCTATTGACTATCAATTTGTCTTGTATCTTCAAGCGGAACGAAGTAAAAAATACTATTAAAAATAAACAAATGGGTCCATTTTTTTTACATAAATGTACATCAAATGTCTGTTTCAAATAGTTTGAAAGAAGGAAGTCATCACAAGCTGCAACTGTATTCAGCTTCAGATTGTTTACCCCAACTTTCCTTATGTGATAGCATCTGCAACAAAGTTAGAGATACATACAACAAAATAAATAAAGAATTCTTGCTAACCAATGGCAGAAATTAAGACATCTGTTTCAAATAGTTTGAATCATCACAAGTTACATCAAAATTATCTCAGCTTTAGATCCTCCAGTTGTGACGTACCTGCCAGCAGGACGCACACGACATAAAGGCAGATAGGAATCAGAATACATGTCTGCGTAGCTCAGTTGGTAGAGCTGCTTGTTCCGGAATAAGCGTACTCGGGTTCGAATCCCGGCGTAGACCGAAAATGACGGAGAAATTTACTTCGTTATAATGGCGCCCGAACTACCCGGATGACCCGACCGTTCAAAATCTCGCATTGGTGTGATGTTATTTCCACACTGCGAGACAGGAAAAATCAGAGAATCCCTTCTCCAGTGCTTCGAAAAATAAATGTGTGTGACGTTGCATTCCACACACCAGATTGACTGGGAGTTCTCAAGTGCACGTTCTTCAGTGGTTGTCTGCCTGCAGCGATTCATGGTCACGGCTGATCCGTGGGCCATGCCCCCGGCCCTCTTTCGGGGGGGGGAGATGTGACGTACCTGCCAGCAGGACGCACACGACATAAAGGCAGGTAGGAATCAGAATAAAATGTCCGCGTAGCTCAATTGGTAGAGCAACTTATTCCGGAATGAGGGGACCCGGGTTTGAGCCCCGGCGCGGATAAAAATGACGGAGAAATTTACTTCGTTATACAGTATGTGTTACAATCTGAATATTTTATGTATGAGTTGTGTCCATTATTTTCTTTACCTAAAATCTACTTTTGTAATGTTCATACCTAACTGTGATCTACTTTTTTATAAAACATATTTAATATCACATTTTGGATTAGACAACATTTCAACAGTATAAATAATTATTTCCCACACATTTCTAAAGGAATTGGTTAATTTTCCATAACACTAGGGAACTTATACATTTTGCTAACATTCTTTACTAGAAGCCAAATTTGCTCGTTAAGGGAAATTTAAATTTTTACTTTCAATATACCTACTATAAATGTCAAGCTAAGCACTAGTACACACACCAGTGGCGGCCCGTCAGATGAGGCAAGTGAGGCGCCGCCTCACCTGAAATTCCGCAGAATGAGAAGTGAAAAAAACAAACTTCGGTCAGTAACAAAGATATAAGAACTTTGCAGGATAAATGAAACACTGAAATTCACATTGTGATCCATGAATTAGGTTAAAGAAAGGCTTTCAAGAAGAGGAATGAATAATTATTTTTGCAAAGCAGCTGCATGTTTTAAGCGCTTAGAGGCGACCGGCTGAATCGTCTCGATGAGAAGCCTGTTTTGAGAACTGGGGATCAGAGAAGAGCCCTACAGAGTGAACCCCCCACCCCCACGGTCCGAGGTCTACCTAAGGAGGTGCCAGACTTCCAGTAAGAGAAAGGAAATTTCTGAGGCGACACTCCATTTCGCTTAAACTGGAATCGCATCTCTGCTGTTATTGGATAACCCAAGGATTGTGTATCCAATGGGCGCGGGAAAATGAGCAGATAACCTTGGTAAAAAGTGGTTTTACAGGCGATGACGCCGTTCGCCTCTAGACGCTTTGGAGTACGATGATTACTACGTAGCTTTAACTATTCGTCAGAGTGTATTTGAGTCTAACTTTTTGTAGTGTGTTTTCAATCCTCTCTTCTGCGGGTGTTGGCTAGTTCATAGTAATGTTGAGTTTTTCTTCTTTTTTATTTTGTTATTGTTACTAAACAGCATATTTTGATTTTGGTTGGAAAATATGAATGGCCCAACAAACGACGTGATTTGTGTTCTGGAAGAAATTCCTTTTAAACACTGGAAAGATTATGATAAAAGGGATGTTCTCATATCTGGAAGACCGACACCTATAATAAATTCAATATCTAAAGATAAGAAGTGCGGCAAATCGTTTTTTAGGTCTTTCAATAAATCATGGTACGAGATTTCCCCCTGGCTTTCTGGTAGCTATTACAAGCAAACTCTCTTTTGCTGGCCATGTTTACTTTTTGAGCAATAAGAAAAATGTGTGGAATACAACGGGTTATTTTGATCTGAAAAACTTTTCTCGTAGTGCAAAATTGCACGAAAGCTCTAAAGAGCATATAACTAATCACGTAGGTCTGAAACGAATGGGAAAAAAAATATAAACACTATTTCTGATATGCTCAAAGAAAATGCTGCTCTTCATAAAGCTAAGTTTAATGAAAAGGTCAGACTAAATAGGCTTTTTATGGAACATATAATCGATTTAGTTGTCGTTCTAAGCAAGCAAGAACTGCCTTTTCGAGGACATGATGAATCTATTTCCTCATTAAATAAAGGTAATTTCAAGGAGATGTTCCATTTGTTACTTCGTAGGAGCACCGCAGAATTAAAAGCACATTTTGAAGAAATACGAAACTTATTTTCTGGACAATCTAAAACGATACAGAATGATTTACTGGAGTGTATTCATGAATATATAAACGAATGTGTTAAAAGCAAAATTAATGAGTCAAATTTGTTTTCAGTGCAAGTTGATGATACACCTGATATTACTCAAAAAACACAGTGTTCAATAATTGTCAGATACATATTGGACTCAAATTGTGAAGTAGTTGAGCGCTTCCTTGGTTTTTATGATATCAGCACTGACAGGACTGCTGTGGCACTCTATGATCTGCTAGCATCGGTTTTGGAGGAGTTTGATTTTAAATCAAAGTTAGTAGGCCAGTGTTATGATGGTGCAAGCGTTATGGCTGGAGAGTTGAGCGGTCTGCAGAAAAGAGTCAAGCTAGAAGCCCCGCAAGCTTTGTTTACCCACTGTTTCGCCCACCGCCTTAACCTTGTCCTACAACAGGGGTGCAAAAGTATTGTAAAATGTCGCATATATTTCGCAACTGTATCCAGCATGCCCTCATTTTTTCATAAATCTGCCAAGAGAACCCACGTAGCAGATTCAGTTGTTGGGAAACGGATTCCTCAAATAGCGGAAACACGTTGGGCATCACGTTCGCAAATTTTGCGTTTAATTGTAAGCGAATGGGGTAAATTAAAGAATGTGTTTGAAAACATAATGAATGACCCGGAATCAACGGCAGAATCAATCAACGGAGCCATAGGATATTTGAAAAATTTCACTAATTTTGAATTTGCTTTTTTATCACTGATTTTTGATGACATTTTTGGAATTACGGATGTACTGTTTGATGTTTTACAAAAAAAGACTTTAGATATCAGTTATTGCCAAAGACAAATTAAACAATGTTGCGAACGAATAAATAAGAAAAGGAATGTAACCACTTACTTGAAACATTTCAGTGAAGCAATTAGTTTGAGTGGAGGTCCTAAATGTCGCCAAAAGAAACATTTGACTGAAGAAGAAGTGGAAAACTATTACAAAATTTTGTTTTACGAAATCGTTGACAGCATAATAGTCCAAATAAATACCAGATTTGAAGATATGGAAAAGCTCGAGTTTCTGCAGCTAGTTGACAGCTCAAAATACCATAGTTATTCAGAGTCATTTCCATCCAGTGCCCTTAACACTCTCAAAAAAATTTATCCAAACATTTTTACAGACACACAACGACTAAAAAACGAATTAAATTTTTTATATAATGATCACAACTTCAGGGAACTCAGTGTTCAGAAAACCTTGAAAATAATGAAAGAAAACGAGCTGAAAGATGTGTTACCAGAAGCCTACAAATTATTTTCTCTTGTATTGACCCTGGCATCAACAAGTTCTTCTGCTGAAAGGAGTTTTTCTTGTTTGAAGAGAATTAAGACTTACCTCCGTAATACAACGGCACAAGATCGTTTGTCTTCACTCGCTAAAATTTCAATCGAGAAAGAATTGCTGAACCATCTAATGTCCACTCAACCATTTTATGATCTGATCATAGACAAATTTGCAGCCAAAAAGGATCGCAGAATTGAACTTATTTATAAAACATAAACTGAGAGCATTATGTTCGAGACCAAAGCAAATTAATATCGTATTCCTCTGTTTTTAATTCCAGGTTTAAATTACCTAATACTTTTTTTATATAGAAATGTGCTTCCTTAACTTGACTTCTCCTGTACATAGTTATCACGAGCCTGGACTTCAGTTTGTGACCCCTGCTAAATGCAGTTTCACTAATATGCCAATCGAACTGTGACTTTTATTCAAGCTCAAGAAACATTTCGCGTGAAAACAATTTCTATTCAAATGATTTACTTTGAATTTTTTAAGAAGTGGATCTCCGACTGGCGTTGGGATGTGAGTGACGCATTGACTAGCTAAAGAAACCGCACAAATTGCGTATTTTCGCTCAAGTGTATTACATAAAAGAATACAGGTGAAATATTTCTTTCTTTGTTGTAAAATTATCGAATAATTGTTTTCATAAAAATATTGTTGCAAAAGTAGCGTATATTACACACACACACACATATATATATAGTGGTATATGCACATTTTCCCTCTAATATTTTTGGATTTTTCGTGAAGAAAGACTCCCCACGCCGTGTTTCATATATTTCTATAATTTTATTCCATTACTGTTGAATAATATTTGTATATAAGGGCTAAATGGCATGGGCTGAAGCCCTAAGGGATGGGGGTTTACAGCTGTTTATAACAAGGCGCCTACCCGAGACCAATGGCTTAACGAGACTTCCGAATCTCAGCGGATTTTAATGATTCAGCCGACTCGAACCCAGGACTTCAAAGATATCCGATGGGTGATACTGCCTTTGATATGAAACTTTTTTGAGGGGGGGGTTCTGCACTTCTGCTGTATAACTGTGTATGTAACAATTTGGGGGGGGGGGCGCTTCGACAAATATTTTTCTATTGGTACGTGTAACAATTTGGGGGGGGGCGCTTCGACAAATATTTTTCTATTGGTACGTACGCACATCTTGAACATTAATACAAAACGAAGCTAATTTAATAAAATGAAGAAAATGCAATAAATTATAGTTGTTTTAATAAAAATTTAATAAAGCAACTTCTTTGGCCGCTTTGCTTTACTTTCTCTTCTATTATCAAGAAATTACATTGATATTATGTATCAATGTAATTTATTTGTATTACATTGTAAGTTATGAAAAAATCAATGAATTTAAATAGGGAAATTATCTATAAAACGTACTTAGAAAAAGCTAACTGTCTCGCCTACTTAGGGGGTGCAAACCACGACCCCCACCGGCTACGCCACTGATATATATATATATATGTTCGTATAACGTTATACGAATTTATATATTTTTCAATAACATATGTTTTACTGTTTTACATTTACATCAAGACCGTTCGCCTCACCAGCATTTTACACCACGAGCCGCCACTGACACACACACACCAGTGCTGAGACGGGCCGAACCCGAACCGGGTGCTGGCTGCGTATTACTTACTGGAGTTCGAGCTTGGAGGGGAAGAATTTTCTTCCTTTTTCTTTTAATGTGATTTTATATGATTTAGCACACGAGGCTTTTTTTACACTTTCTAGTTGTTAAAGAGAATTCTTCAGCAACTGGGTCTAAATAGGGAGTAGGAATTCTGCAGGGCTATCCATTCCGGGCTTGGATAACAAAATACCATATGCCATGAATTACAGGATTTCTGCCAAGGATAAGTTTTAAGAAGTATAGATAGTAGATAGCAAGCTGACGGAATTTTGCTCCCTACCTCAAAGGGGCAGCTCCCTGCTAATTCTATTGAGCAACATGCGACGTAGTTTGTTGTGCCTCCAGATGTTTCCTGATACCCCCCACCCCCAAAAAAAACATTTCAGGAAGAAATGAATGGTTAAAGAAATTATAGAAATAGACATCCCTTACCCACTCTGCAGTTGAGAAAGACATCGGTTAATTGCATGGGTAGGAAAGAGTGGAAGTCTGGAAAACTTTTTAATGCCTATATAGGTTAATCATAGTTTTCGGGCTCGTTCGGGCTGACATACTTCAGGCTCGGGCTCTTAAAATTGAGCCCGAACTCAGCTCTGACACACACACAGTAACACTTCAGTTAACTTCACACAGGTGTTTTTATCAAAAATTTTATGGCAATGAAGTCATAGTGGCAAGTATGAAAAATAAGAGAAATTTCCTGGAATTTTTTAGTACAGTATTAAAACGTAAACAAAAATGCTACAATATTACTGCTAACATTTATTAATCTGGAAATAAGTGACATGGAACTCGTACGGGTATGGTGTCTTTGAGGGACTAGCCAGACCCCATGACGTGAAAGAGTACAGCATCATCTTCCATGGAAAGAATATAGTCCATAGTTTTTGGACTGATGAAATCAAAACTGCTATTAAAATGAGGACCTCTGGCCCATTTTGCTGTGAAACGGCTTGGCAAATTAAGATACATATCTTGGGATAGGAGAATATAAAAAAGGTATATCACAGGCACATTGTGTAAGACGGGCAACAACTGCACAAACAATATTAGTTCCAATTTGAAAAAAAAAGACACCACCAAAAATTAAATACAAATCTTCAGTACATAATGCTACCACCACTCAGCATCACTATGTGAATAATATGTGATGAAGCAGAAAAATGGTCGGAAATATGTTACGAGACGCTAACTGAAGTACTGCTATACGTGTATACAAATGACAAACAAGTTTCAAATAAAATGAAACCAAATATGACATATTTCAAAGATAACTTTTCAGAAATGTTATCTGCATTTACTACAGAAGAAAAATACATTTCAATGCTTTAACCAACCTGGCTAAACACTTTATATGCATATAAAATATTTGATAAGTTTGAACTCTTTTTCCTATCTCAGGACTTTGTGCACACTATGCACTAAGGAAAGACACGGAAAACTAAGAGTTCTGACTTTCAACTTCTTAATTTTTCTTTCACGCGATTTCAAATCATTTCGGTTATCATGTTTGGCTTTTACTAAGTTGTTCAAGAGTATTTTGCAGCTGGGGAGTTATGTTTTCCTATTTAGTTTTCAAGCTACTCATACACAAACATTCAACAGAAAATGAATAAAAAAATCTAAAATCAGAACTTTGTTTAAACGTATGCAGCAGATTTTGTATAAGACAAAGTTTGTCTTATTATACATTACTTTGGTATGGCAAAAGTTGTAAGTCTCCTTTTCACTTCTATAATTTGACTTGCAGCCACTAACACTGCGAAATCGTGGCATGGCAATTCCTCTAAAAATAATTATACCTTTTAATACAAGTGAAGAACTAGATATGAAATTTTTAATCGAAAGTAGTTCCCTATGTTTTGTACAGTTAGAATAAAATTTATCATGCAGTTTTTCAACATAATCTTCCCACACTGTTCAGACAGCTTTAGTAAATTCAATCAGACAAATGCTATATCACAGTTACATTAAGTTACGAAATTAAAAAATGTTCTCTTTAATTCAGAGACACATTGCAATGCAACAGTTCAAGCATTAATTTCGTAAAGAAAGGGCTAACGATTGTTGGAGATGCAAATGTTATACAAATTACGAAGGCTAATTCCCTGAAAAGTTGCCCTGATTTCTGGTAATATTCAAGCTCTATGTGAATCGGCATTGGTAAAAAATATTAATTATTCTATTTGAAATAAGAATTCAACACCACAGAATAACTCACTTCTTTATACTTCACTATTCACGAGACATGAACAGATTTCAACACGTGTGAAACTAAGATCTACTCATTAAACCTATAACTATCACTAAAACTAAATAAAACGCTTACTAAGAATTAACCTTATCTTAGAAATATAAAAATACCTACCTCACAAAACTATACGTGTATCCAAATGACAATAAACGGAACACTCACTCAATACAAATAACTGCAAACAAACGATGCAATGGCTGTTCAACTTCAACCGATTGACTTGGCAACAGCACTAAGTTGTGCACGTGACTATTTCGCACCGTAGCCTGTCTTTTTCGTCAGCCTCGCATACGGTCGATACGCCGGTTGCGTGCGTGCGTGTTGCAAATCGTGCTTTAAATAGTCGTTATAAACAGTGGCGGGTTTCCAAATAGGCGCACTAGGCCAAAAAACCCTGAAGATTAAGAAAGCCTCCTAACTGGTCTGTGAATTCAGAGCTAGTGGGCCGACCGACTCGAGTTCTCCACTCCTGAAAATGCCAACGAAGTAAGTACCGGGGTGTTTACGCAGAGAAATAATTTCTCGAGTGCGATACTAGACAATTTGCGCACATAGCAATAAATCGACCTTGGTTTATTTCTCTGTAATTTTTATCCTTAGATGACATCGAAAGATTATATCTTCAGCTTTCATTTTTTTTCTCAGTTTACAGCAATGATACCGTAAATCAGGAAATTCCAAAGTTTTGTTCTTGTGCTGGGAAATGATTTCATGTACAGGCCTTAAAACTAAATATTTCAGGAATGTTTTCCTTTTGTTTGTATTTTGGCTACAGGAGCACAAACATAAATTTTTTCACGCATAACCTGAAAGCCCAGCATTTTACGTTAAGCATTTTTGCAACTACGATTTTTTTTAATGCGTAAATGGCAAATTGGTAGGACTGTATGAACATAATCATTTCACTTAAAACTTTTAGAAATTCCCTTCGAGTTCGATTCATTAAAATGAAAGAAAAGAAAAAAAGATTTTTCCTTAATTACGTAAAGAACGCGAAAGCAAAATTTCCAATTTAGTGAGTATATTTACTGAAAGTACGGTAAGATGTGTGCACAAATCTCGCAAATGCTTCTAGAAGGTTAAAAAAAATTATAAATTAGAATCATTTAGGGAAATGTTCTTTGTCAAATGAACATGGAATGTATTAATTTGGATATCTTTGAATTTATGCACATAACACGGCAAATTTTATGCTGAAAAATCTGAATATCACATTTTCTTCTGTTTTTCAATATCTGTAACGATATTGAAGATAACAATTAACACATTAACAGACTCCCTAAAAAGTGGAAAACACATGCATCAATAAATGTGTTCCTTCATTATGCATAAGTACTTTCTTTTTTGCACGATATTCTTCTTGCAGGGAGGAACGTTTCACTGCCAATGTTTCTGAAACTATCCTTATACATGTGACTATGAATGCAACTAGGAATTAAAGTGCTGCTTTGCAAAAGAGTTCTATGTAGACAATTTAAGTTCATAGTTCTATAATCCGAACATCAATCTCTACCACAACTTAATTTAAATTAAATTGTACATTCACTAACTTAAAAAAATTGTAAGCCCATGATTATATGTACAAACATACATTTTAACTTATCAGCCAGTAAACTTCAGGGATCGTGCTGAAGTTTAACGATATAAGTGAATTCTTTCGTACATAATCCAAACTTTCGGATACATTAGTTGGACAATCCAATAAACTTTTCTTTGGGCTAGCCTTCAGATTGTCAGAGCACCAAATAGTTCTGTACATTTCGTACGAATTCTTGTTTTAATTAGGACACTGATACACAGCAATTTTGCGAAGAAAAACGACATTTGTTTTACGGAAACTAAATGTTGATTAATAAATAACGTAATTACTTATTGTCAGTTTCTTTGCCTGATTAGCCTTAGTACTTGATGCGCTGATAATATCTGTACATCTCTTTTGGGCAGCCCCGGTGGCGCAGTGGTCTAGGCTATGGCCTCTGATCATTCGTCCGAAAGGGGTCCGGGTTCGAATCCCAGTGGAGCATGGATGTTGTTTTTGTCTTACGGCACTGGCTCTCTCCCTTCCCTGGAACCAGTGACCCTAAATTAGGGACTGGCGACTGTTTATAGCCCATTTGAGTTGCTCACGGTGGTCGTTAAACCTCCAATAAAAAAATTCTCTTTTGGGTTGTTTTTTTCAATTTGAACACTACTAACTACGAATTTTGTAAAGAAAAATAACATTTATTTTATATAAATGAAATGTTGAATCGTAAGTAATATTTAAACAACAAATAATGAGCTGATAAACGGAAGGCTAACCCTTAAATTTTACTCCCTCAATCAAAATAACGACTGACAATTCACTAAATTATTATTTTTTTTTTGATTGGAGGTTTAACGACCACCGTGAGCAACTCAATGGGCTATAAGCAGTCGCCAGTCGCTAATTTAGGATCACTGGTTCCAGGGAAGGGAAAGAGCCAGTGCCGTAAGACAAACGCAACATCCATGACTGACCGGGATTCGAACCCGGACCCCTTTCGGACGAATGATCAGAGGCCATCGCTTAGACCACTGCGCCACCGGGGCGGCCACTAAATTATAGTTGTATTTACAACGAAGGAAGAACAGGCTATCATGAGAACTATTAGGCTTAACTAAACTTTGAATTCACGGTGGGTTCAAAATTATTTATTCGTACGGAAGAAATCCAGCTTCTTCGAAGGCTTTCACCTCCAGAAAAGCTGAAAACAGTGGCTTTTGGATCTGCTTTGTAATTAGATCTACATAAAGGCACTCAATATTTTCCCGGCATGTTGCATGAAAACGCTAACTCACGTGCACGACTGCCGAAAGCTCAATACTGACCAATGCTGCATTAACGCGCAGCTAATATCGGCATTCTCCTTACGTTTGCCCTTTGAACTCTCTGGAGAGAGGGATTGCGATGGCCCTCTCCCCTTTGACCGTGACGCCACACCCCTTCGCAGTTGGTGCGCTGGGGCTTGCTCTCCAGGGGGTTTTGACTAGAGGACCCCAGAGTTTGAGGGGCCCAGAAAACATATAATTGGATTGCCAGTAATGTTTTGGTTTTCATGTACCGAAATATGAATAAAAAAAATCTTTATAAATAAATCCTTGAAGCGACTACTTTATTTGCATTGTGAATTGAGATTTTACTTTCTCATATTAGTAACATATATTTTTCTTGCTGTTGTTGATACTCCAAATTTTTGAGTTCTTATGTCCTTGTTTTGAAAGGAACAGTTAGAATAATTTAGCCTTCCATTTAGTGGTAGGTGATAGAAGATTTTCCGCTTCCCAAACTTTTCGTTGTATAAGGCGAATACTTAACTGGACTGCTGTTATATAAATTACTTTCATGCTACTTCCAGCTAAATGAGAACGACTGTGTTCGAACCTTCTTCTTCCCTGAGTTACAATGAGGAATGCTTGTAGAAACTGTCTTGATGATCGGGGTTCGGGGTGTTTGCTGTTTATTGCCTTTTCACTTTGGGGCAGGGTAATCAAGTTCTTCATATGCTCTAACCCCCTCCCCCTAAACCAAAAGAAATAATATTTAGGCTAAAAAAAAAAAAATTCGAGAATGCCACAGTATTTATCTCTTCCTTATGTAATATGTTAAAAGAAATTCCTATTGTATTGCAACAACATTTTCTTATTACTTTCTATTTCCCTGGTTTAATTTTGATAATTATCAAGTATTCACACTTTTTCTATTACTTTAATCGACATAAAATGAACTTTTGGAACACCTGGGAAGGAACCCTATTAAAAATGAACGAAATAGGGTCAAAGGTCAGGATATAGGAGCGGGATCCATTCCACTGCTCTTATTCGTCATAACTAACGTAAAAAAGGTTCGATTTCGATTAAATTTTAGTATGTGGTAGGGGACCACCTGGGGACAAACCCTATTGAAAATTGGCGAAAGGAGGGCCAAAGGTCAGGACATAGGAGCGGAATCACTTCCATCGCCATTATGCGTCATAACTTACGTAAAAATGTTTCGATTTGGATGAAATGTTAGTATGTTTTAGCGACCTGCCTGGGGACGAATCCTATTGAAAATGGGCGAAATGGGCGAAATGGGGTCAAAGGTTATGACACAGAAGCGGGATCTATTCCATAGCCCTTGTGCATCATAACTTACGGAAAATTCCTTTGATTGCGACAAAACTTTATCATGTTATTTCGGAGGTATACTGAACCAGTTCTGTTGAATATCATCGAAATAGGATCAAAGGCCAGGGCACAGGAGTGAGATTTATTCCACAGCCATTTTCCTCATAACTTGAGTAATGATTTTTAGTATGTTGGAAAGCGTATTATAATCAATGCATTGCATGATTTTACTACCTTGTTGTAGACATTTCCCGAGTTTCCAAATATTTCGACTATGACCTGTTTCCACCTTTAATGGCATTCATAAATTTTGCCAGAACTTTTAAAGAGCATTGTTTTCAGCTTTTAATTAAGCAAATTGATGAAATGTTGCTAAGATATTTTTGTTCCACGTAAAGGAATTTCTTTGTCATGTAACAGTGATATGATAGTACATATTCTGTGATTCTTTTAAATTTATAGGAGAAGAGAAAGAAAATCTTTGAACCAAATCAACCTTCAAAAGTACATATTCCGTTTCCCTGCATTTAAAAATGTCTGTCATGTGTATTTTGTCTTCGAAAAAACGACCAGTAAGAAAATTGGAAGAGAGGGACGTCATAGTGTTCTCACGCACGGCGACCTCTCACGCAAAACGAAGTTTTGTTGCCCAGCAACACCAACACACTTGCTTCCTCCCGCCACATGTATCAGACATGGGTCTGGTTCTACCGGTGTTTCACTCACGCCCCGAAGCACACACCACGGTTCCACAGGTACCAACAGCCGAACCCCGAAACATACTGGTCACGCAGAGGAACTCTAACGGACTCCTATCGAACCGACTGCGGATTAACCTTGTACGGCGAGAATGTCAGGTTGACATTCCCGGTACGTACAAGTAGGGGCAGAACCCTCCGTCAGAGATTGACTCCAGTGGCGTTGTCACCAGTGAAGTGACACCACCAGCACCAGCGGAGGCGACAGGTTGGAGATCAGCACGTTACTCCTGGGAGGGACGCCTCCACCCTGCAGCCCATCCGCTCAGAAGCGGCACACACCAAACACAACGCAACCTTCCTCCCAGGAAAAACCCAACCACTCAATCACAACATACAATAAATACATGCATGAAAACAAGCAACACCCCCGAATCACAAACCCCGCCCACAGTGACGGTTGCTTGGCACCAACGGTACGAAACTCACATGCGGCGAAAGGAGAAACCTGCAATGAAAGACAAAAGGCCCTACGAGCGGGAGTTCTGAGGAAAACCTCCTTACGTCCCGCCGCGTGGCACGATTAGGTCATCATGTGACGTACCTGCCAGCAGGACGCACACGACATAAAGGCAGATAGTAGTCAGAACAAACGTCCGCGTAGCTCAATTGGTAGAGTGACTTATTCCGGAATGAGGGGATCCGGGTTCGAATCCTGGCGTGGACAGAAATGACGGAGAAATTTACTTCGTTATAATCAACGAAAGCAAACACATGGAAACACATCACGAACCCTTGGCAACCAGGATATCGAAGGCCCAAACTAGCGGGAAACGGTGCTGTAAGGCCCAAACTAGCGGGAAACGGTGCTCTAAGGCCCAAACTAGCGGGAAACGGTGCCCCAGTGGAAGAAAAATTTCTGCCTGGCCCCTTTCACAGTCTGTGACTACGGGCACCAATGGGCTCGGAAGGCACTGTTGGAAAGAGTGCGTGCGTCGGCCGTCATCCGGTCGCGCAGCTCGCACTTGACCTGCCAGATTAGTCCGGGTGCCATTACTAAAAGCTTGTTTTGAGGTATGAATATTTTTTTCTGTTTCTGGTTGATTTTTAAGTCAATGTCAAGATTCCGGTTGATGCCACTTTGTATCAAAAAGTAAGAAAATAAAGTTACTTTTTAGATGAAATGAACTGGAAAGGTATTATGTAGAAATAACAGATGTAAATATGTTTTTTTATGTTTTAAGCTGTACAATGAACTAATGAAGATACGGTCAAATATATGTAATCAAGATGTCACATTCCACTTAAGAAGAGTGCTTTTTAAGTGTGGAAAAACAGACAAGACGGTAACAGCATGTACTAAAAGAATTGAGTCAATAATATCTGCAAGTAAACAGCGAGGCGACAGCATCTCTAGGACTTTGGAGCCACGTTTTACAGCCGACCGTAATTTGGTTTTACATTGCCACCGAACATGTGTCTCGACGTATATTTGAAGGACTCACATAAATCGAGCTCTTAAGGTGGACCTCAAGTAATTTTGCTTCCTATACTTCCAATGGGAAAACTTCTGTACACATTTTGTTCGCAATTAATGTGTTCCCAAGGATGAAAATTTGAACATCGATTAAAATAGCTTTACATTATAACTTGGAATACTCAATATTTTCTAAAACATAAACATAATTATGCAATCCAACATTTGTTTGTCCACTAACGTCATCAAAGTACAGGTCGCGTCATCTTTTTTCTGGTTTCAACACCACCAAAGGAAAAGTTATTGATTTTAATATAATTATGGTTAGGTTTTAGAAAGTATTAATTATTCCAAGTTATAAAATGAAGTTATTTTAATCGATGTTCAAATTTTCCTCCTTGGGAACGCATTAATTGTGAATAAAATGTGTACAGAAGTTTTTCCATTGGAAGTTTAGGAAGCAAAATAAAATTACTTGACGTTCACCTTAAAAGATCGCGCCCCATAGACGAGGACAATGTGCAACAATCTAAACGACTATTACGCTCGAAATGAGATTGTTTTGAAAGAGACTGCTTCTTTTGTGGAGAAGAGTGCATTGCCCGTGACCCCCCCCCCCAAAAAAAAACACTAATCGCTACAACCATTATTTTATAGTAAGAACAATAGAGATTAAAAATGTAATTTTGGATGTCTGCAATAAAAGGCGGGACAAATGGGCTGAAGAGGTACAAATAAGGATTTTATGAGCCGAAAGTGATTTGCATGCCGCAAACTGTAGGTATCACTGGAAATGTCACAAATTATTTAAGAGTAACCGTAATATCAGTGCAACAAAAAATAAGGTATTCTATGACGCTGTGAGAGAGGGAGATGCTGCTTTCACATAAATTACAAAAGAAATGACTGAAAACAGTAGGTAACCCTGAAACAGTGTTGAACTATACACTCTTTCTACTTGTCTTTTGGAGGAAGCACTCTATCACGAAGGACCTTTGTGCAAAAACTACCAAAACATTTCGGAAACGAACTTCTAGTGCTGTCTTCCCACAGAATAGCGAGCCTAATTATGTTAAGAAAACTGATAAATACACAGTTGACGTGGACCAGGAACATCACATAGAAGTCATCGCTCTTTCCACGTTTATAAGTGAGTCACGGAAAAATTCTCATCGGTCTACACCGGGAATCGAACCCAGGGTCTTCTACGCGCCGGATATGCTTCCACTGCACCACAATGGAAGCATATGGAGAATTTTGATAAGTGCGTCTGGAGAATTTCGAGGCCACTGGTGCAGTGGAAGCATATCCGGCGCGTAACTGGAAGACCCTGGGTTCGATTCCCGGTGGCGGCCGATGAGAATGTTTCCGTGACTCACTTATAAACGTGGAAAGAGCGATGACTTCTATTTGATGTTAAGAAAACATTGCACCATGATAATAATCAGCACAGAAAACGATGAAGATGTCACGTCAGACTGTAAAACCCTTAGGATCTATCATACGAAGGGAAACTGTTAACGTAGACAAATCCAAGTGCAATGTTAAAATCAACGTCCACTCTATAAAACGTGATTGTAGTCCAACACTTTTGGATTTTCTGAATGAACTTAAGATACCACAACTGGCAGCAGTTACAATTGGGAATATAGTTGCAAGTTGTTTGAAAAATACTCCAGTTCAACTTCAAGCTGCCTTTTCTAATATACTGAAGAAAAGTCTATCATTGAAGAACTTAGCCATCTTTAGATTACAACTACTTACGATAAATATAAGCGTTTCCGAGCACCTGTGGCAGAAAACATGCAGTGGAAATTATACATTGAGGGGTATCAGAAATGGTGACGGATTAGTGCAAGTCGTTTGCGAAAACTTTGATGTAAATACACTGGCGGAAAGTGAAAAAGAACACCAAGAAGGAATTGGCAGACGATCATGAAATTTACATATGTTAATGGGGGGTCTGGTACGATTCGTCCAACGACGATTGGTCCAATGCCGATTCGTCCAATACCGATTGGTCCAATGCCGATTCGTCCAAAGGGACGATTCGTCCAATGGACAATTGGTCCAATGGACGATTGGTCCAATTCCGTCCTATCTGTCCGAAGTGCTACTCGTGCTATAAAAGTCTCATCTGCTCTGATTCTATCTCCGATGTTACACGAAAGTACCAGTAGTCCAAAGAATGTAAAATAATGTTACATTTCATACGAAATATTGTGGTTACAGATTTTTTTTTTTTGAATCGCGTTTTTTTTTTGTTATACTGTCCTTGCTGCCGTATGAAGTTACCGATGTACGAGCCGTTCAATCAACTTCAATGTTTCTCTTTTGCATGAAATAATAAAAAATACTAGTTTTCCGTTTCTGTTTGTAGAATGCAGTGGGGTTCCGCCAACTGCCCAATGGAAACAACTGGTCGGGGTTTGGACAGAGGCCTTTTCAACAGTTTTTATTCCAGCGATGTCACATTCATAGCGTTTACATATCAAATCAAATGAATAATATTGGGCTTTTACTTAAACACGAAATATTAATTCATAGGCCATAGGACTAGGCCTTTTCAACAGTTTTTATTCCAGCGATGTCATATTCATAACGTTTACATATCAAATCAAGTAAATAATATTGAGCCTTTACTTAGGCACGAAATATTAATTCATAGGCTCTAGGCCTAGGCCTTTTTAAGACTTTTTATTCTACCGATGTCATATTCATAACGTTTACATATTAAATCAAGTTAATAATATTGCGCTTTCACTTAAGCACGAAATATTAGTTCATAGGCCTGCGGCCTAGGTGCCTCGCAAAGACCTCAGAAATGATAAGATGAGTGCCTTTTATAAAGTTTTATAAAATGTTTACAAATACCAAATATCTAGGTTGTAACTTAAAATCTTCTAAAAAGGCCCGCGACCTAGGTGCCTGTTAGATAGCTGAGAAATGATACGATGAGTGCCTTTTATTAGGTTTTAGTTTTATAAAATGTTTACAAATACTAAATATCTAGGTTGTAACTTAAAATCTTCTAAAAAGGCCCGCGACCTAGGTGCCTGTTAGATAGCTGAGAAATGATACGATGAGTGCCTTTTATTAGGTTTTATAAAATGTTTACAAATACTAAATATCTAGGTTGTAACTTAAAATCTTCTAGAAAGGCCAGCGGCCTAGGTGCCATGTAAAGACCTGGGAAATGATTCGATGAATGCCTTTTATAAGGTTTTATGGAATGTTTACAATTACGAAATATCTAGATTGTAACTCAAAATCTTCTAAAAAGGCCCGGGTCCTAGGTGCCTCGTAAAGACCTGAGAAATTATAGGATGAGTGCCTTTTATTAGGTTTCATAACATATTTACAAATACCAAATATCTAGGTTGTAAATTAAAATCTTCTAAAAATGCTCGCTGCCTAGGTGCTTTGAAAACAGCTGAGAAATGCTCCATTGAGTGCCCTTTACCAGGTTTATGTAAAATGTTTACAATTACCAAATATACAGAAACTATCTTTCAAAAGGATATAAAGAGGAGAATAATTTAAATTATTATTCCTTTCTGGAAAATAAAAAAGTTTACCGTTGGTAAGATGATTCCATTGGACGAATCGGGCATTGCACCAATCGGCATTGGACCAATCGTCCCTTTGGACGAATCGGCATTGGACGAATCGGAATTGGACCAATCGTCGTTGGACGAATCGTGCGGGACCGGTTAATGGGTCGAGTTTATGTAGGTGTGATGTTAATTTCGGGACCAACCGGTGAGCGCTTACGCCACAGCACGGCATAATATGCAAATTATCGTCGGTGGTATTTAAGGAGTACGGCGAAGTGAATGTAATCAGTCGTCGGCGTACGGACACGTACGAAGACCCTGAAGAAGCTGCAATGCCTGGACATGGAAGACGTGTACGATTTCAGCAGTTATCGGAATTTGAGCAAGGTCGTCTAGTCGGACTCCGCGAGGCCGGGTAGTCGTATCGTCGTATTGCGGAGCGAATTGGACGGGAAGTATCGGTGGTGGTACGATGGTGGCGTAGATGGTCCGAGGAACATTCCCACACGAGAAGACGTGGAACCGGGAGTCACAGATGGACTGATGAGCAGACCGATCGACGCATAAGAAGAGCAACGTTGTCAAGCAGAACATCCACTGCGACGCAAATCCGAGCTGCCGTTGCACCTGAGGTAACTGTGCGAACAATCCGCAACCGTCTACTGGATGCAGGACTACGTGCACGTGTACCTCTGACTCCAGCCCACCGTCAGGAACGGCTGCAGTGGTGTCGCCAACGTTTGCACTGGAGAACGCAATGGCGATCTGTCGTGTTCAGCGATGAAAGCAGATTCTGCTTGGGAGCCTCCGATGGGCGTATGCGTGTTCGCAGACGCACAGGGGAGCGTCTCCACCCTTCTTGCATCCGCCAGCGACACACAGGACCTACACCTGGTCTCTTGGTGTGGGGAGCGATCAGCTATCACTCCCGTACACAACTAGTGTTTGTACCGAGTACGTTAAACAGCACCTCTTACATCAACAACATCATTCAGCCCGTTGTTGTGCCATTTGTAAGGTCGGTCCATCGTGGTGTTTTCCAGCAAGATAACGCACGCCCACACACGGCACGTGCAACGCAACATGCACTTCAGGGTGTGAGACAACTTCCATGGTCTGCACGTACACTGGATTTGTCCCCCATTGAGCACGTGTAGGATTTTATGGGACAACGACTTATCCGGTCTCCACGGCCAGCCACGACCATCCCCGATTTACGCGTCCAGGTTGAGGATGCTTGGAACTCAATACCTCAAACTTACATCAAACATATGTACGACAGACTCCATGCCAGAATTGCACAGTGTGACGCAGTTCATGGCGGTTCAACCTCGTACTAACCATGTTACATGGAAATGTTATTTTTCAGTTTACCAGCAAATACAGCTGTATTTTGCCATAATGTTTTGATCACGTTATCCTCTGTATTCCGTTATTATGCTGTATAAATTTCGTTGGTATCAGACGTTTCCTTCTTGGTGTTCTTTTTTCACTTTCCGGCAGTGTACATATGTTCTGGACTACAACAAACTCATTCAATGGGAATGATCCTCACCAAATTTACGAACACTATGAATGAGGAACATGAACAAGCCCTTCAAGCAAACAGAGATAAAAAATAAATAAAAATGGCTGATTTATTAAAGCACGAACTAGCACCAGTGCCACCATCTATGTTGAAAGATGATGGAAGCATCCAAGAGGCTGCTAACAAGTCTGTTTCGATGAACGCTATGGTTGTACTACAGTCAGTCAGAACAAGTAGTACACCTTCACTAATTGTCATTGACCGCTGTGCTTTGCTATGGGTAGTGTACTGGCCAGTAGGAGGGACCGTAAGTGACTTTACGCATAACTTTCTAGACAAAATGATTGAAAAGCTACAAGATGCCCATGTGAATTTGGTATTTGATCGACACATTGACTTCAGTATCAAGTCATCAGCAAGAGCAGCTCGCGGAAAGCAAACGTCAAGAAAGTTCATTCTCACAGAAAAAACACCCTTACCTTCACAAAATGCAAATTTATCTAATAATGATAACAAAAAGCAGTTGATACAGCTCTTATGTAACTACATTGTTGAATATGTAACCAAGATGTCGTTTGAGAATTATAACGAAGTAAATTTCTCCGTCATTTTTGGTCTACGCCGGGATTCGAACCCGAGGCCGCTTATTCCGGAACAAGTCGCTCTACCAACTGAGCTACGCAGACGATTATTCTGATTCCTATCTGCCTTTAGGTCGTGTGCGTCCTGCTGGCAGGTACGTCACATCTCCCCCCCCGAAAGAGGGCCGGGGGCATGGCCCACGGGTCAGCCGTGACCATGAATCGTTGCAGGCAGCCATCCACTGTAGAACGTGCACTTGAGAATTCCCAGTCAATCAGGTGTGTGGAATGCAACGTCACACACATTTATTTTTCGAAGCGCTGGAGAAGGGATTCTCTGATTTTTCCTATCTCGCGGTGTGGAAATAACATCACACCATGCGAGATTTTGAACGGCCGGGTCATCCGGATAGTTCGGGCGCCATTATAACGAAGTAAAATTTCTCCGTCATTTTTGGTCTACGCCGGGATTCGAACCCGAGGCCGCTTATTCCGGAACAAGTCGCTCTACCAACTGAGCTACGCAGACGATTATTCTGATTCCTATCTGCCTTTAGGTCGTGTGCGTCCTGCTGGCAGGTACGTCACAGAATCAATTGATTGTTACTGGACAAGATCAAATACTTCAGCTGCAAAGAGGAGATATAACTCTAAGAACTGATTTAAAAACGGAACACGAAGAGGCGGACGTTATTATGATTCAGCAACTGATTGCTGAAGTGAGAGAAAATGAATATGTAACAATTCATGTTATTTGTGACGACGCGGATGTGTTTGTGCTATTGTTATACTATTACCACATTTTATCTATGAAAAATGAAGTTTACATGGTATCACTTAAAACCTGAAGACAGCAATAGATATCAAGGCAACAGTATTAAAACATGAGAATATATTTCTAGTCTTCCTGCTGCTCATTCTCTTTCTGGGTGTGATTCTGTTACCACATTCTATGGAATAGGCAGAGGCGAATTTCTCACTAGGCGCGCGCCTAGAACCCCAGAGCTTGAGGGGCCCCGAAAACGTATAATTGGATTGCCAGTTTTGTTTTGCTTTTCACGGACCGAAATAAATCAATCCTTAAAGTGACCACTTTATTGTCAATTGATAATTTACTTTCTCATTTTAAATTTTCGAATTGTTATTGATGTACTTGTTTTGAAAGAAACTGTTAAAATAACCTAGCCTTCCTTTTAGTGGTAGGTGAAACAAGGATTGACGCTTCCATTCATTGTTTAAGGCGAACACTTAGCTGGATGTGATATAAATTACTTTCATATGACTTCCAGCCAAGGAAAAACATCTGTGTTGGAACTTTTTACCTGTCTTTCCTGAGCTGCGATGAAGAGTGCTTGTAGAAACTGTCCTGATGATCCAAGGTGCTTGCTGCTTACTACCTTTTTTCTCTGGAGTAGTATAATAAAGTTATTGCTTAGTAGCTAATACAATATTCTCTTCGCTAAAAAGAAAGAAAGAAGAAAAAAAGAAAAAAAGGAAACGAAGCACCCAGAAGGAATCATCCAATCAAGATGAAAATTGGCATGTGTAATGTACATGTATAGGAGAGGAAATGATTGCAATTCCACAGCAGTTGGGCCATTTATCCGGATAAAACAGTTACATGAGTAGAAGAAGTCAGTAAGTTGTATTGTAGCGCCACCTCTCGCTCGAATACAAGCAGAAACCCAGCGTGGCAGAGACACATACAGTTTACGGATACTGTTCTGAGGTATGGAATGCCAGATGGTGTTCAAATTGTAAGCCAATTCGCCGACATTCCGAGATGGGTGTAGGTGGGGTCCCTTCATGTTTGATCGGTGAGAAATCGGGTGATCGGGATGGCCTAGAAGGATGTCGACATTACAGAAGCAGGCCCGGGAGAGCTGTGCCGTGTGTGGACGGGTATTATCCTGTTGCAAAATTACTCGGTGATGTGCTACAGGAAGGGCAACACAACAGGTCGTAGAATGGGTCGACATACCGTTGAGCCGTGAAGGTAGTACGGTGGACTTCGAAGGGTGTCCAGCTATCGTAGGAAATAGCTTCCTAGACAGTCAGAGCCCTATGCCGTTGCACGGTAAAAGCAGGATCTGTGCGCTGGTTGGCTCGTCTCCAGACACGCATGCGTTGGTCATCGGCGCTAAGTGCAAACCGTGACTCATCACTGAAGACAACATGATACCACTTGACATTATCCCTCGTTGATCGGGTCCGCCACCACTGCAACTGGTGCCTGCGATGCTCTCTGATCAGTAGTAAACGGCAGATTGGCCTCCTCGAATGTAATCCGTGGGCCGCAACTCGTCTGGCAAAGGTCCGAAGGGTCCCTTCCGTACCTGTGGACGACGCAACATGGCCACGTATTGTTGAGAGCGACGAATTCGATTCTGTTCGTGCGGCTCTCACAGTAGTTTGAATCTCGCGTTCCACCGCTGCTCTCAGCCGTCCAATGCTCGTGTGCCGCTGGATTGTGGTGCCCTGTTCGACCCAGTGGCGCCAACATCGTCCGATTACCGCGTCGCTCCGATCCAAATTCCTGGCGATACGGCGACATGACCAACCGGCTTCTCTTAGCCCAATTATATATCCTCCCGCAAACCCGCTCGACTTCTCGTGGTGTGTACGGATCCGTAGTCGTGGCATCCTCACAGTCTGGAGGTTAATGTACCAGCAATTCGCTGTCACAATTGTCCGGTACGTCGACGTATTCTACGACTGTTGTGTCGCCCTTTGCTCTTGATATACCCTTCTCGATGCGGTTGCTGTCTCGGGCCGCTATTTAGCCATTGGTCGTTATTTTTTAATTAATAATTTGCATATTCGCCCCTGAGGTACTTGCATGCAGAGTTTCATTAGGATCAAAGGACTTTCTCGGGATTCTTCGTCCTTTTTTTTTATTTTTTACAAAAAGTGTGTGCTTAGGCTGCAAAATAAAGAAATTTGAAAATGTTGCACTGTTTATCTTTTTCTTATTGAATAGTGTTAAAAGAAATTTCATTGTATGGCAATAGCATTTCCTTATTGCTTTCTCCTCCCCTAGTTTAATACCGATAATTATCAAGTATTCTCACCCTTTTTATTCCTTAAATTGAAAACAAATTAACATTTGAAAAGCAATAAAAGTTTTTTTTTATTGAAGGTTTAACGGCCACCGTCAGCAACTCAATTGCTATAAGCAGTCACCCGTCCCTAATTTAAGGTCACTGGTTCTAGGGAAGGGGGACAGCCAGTGCCGTAAGACACACACGCAACATCCATGCCTCACCGGGATCCGAACCCGGACCCATCTCGGACGAATGGTCATAAGCCAGCGCTTAGACCACTGCGCCACCCGGGCGGCCAATAAAAGTTTCAATGATACTCTTACTCGAAAAACTGTGGTTCCTACTTTTCCATTTTCAAGCTGGGTCTTTTGCACTTTGTCCTTATGCTTCTGTTTCTGATAACTGTGGTGAAGGTATAAAAAAAATCATACACATTTTTTTGACATAATAAAAGAAAACGCAGACCTCAATTTTCTGATGAAAGTAATAAGGAAAAATGTTTTGAAGAAACTCTTCACACTCTCGCTTTTTTGCACTGACTGATGAAATTCTTACTGTCCAACTTTTTTGGTCCATAACATTTGTCTATGCCTTGGACGGCTGATTCTCTTCGATTTAGAGAATCGTTCGCCACAAGAAAACTCCTTCACGATCAAATGATCATATTTAGAGGATTTTAGGAAGGGAGTGTCGGACCCCAGCTCTTAAACAACCCTTAGAAATAGGAAGCTAGGAGATTAGGGCTAAAGTGCCCAATAGGAAAGTGACACGGAAGCGAAGTAGAAAGGGGGAGGAAAACGCCCGTATTTATTACCGGGGGCCAGTACCCGGGGTCCGACGGCTTAACGTGCCCCTCCGACGCACGGCGGATATTTAGTGGATCGAGCGTTCGTATCGGCCTGGGATCGAACCTGAGGTCATTTTCGTGACAGTCACGAATGTTGCCCACTAGGTCACCCGCGGCCAAAACTCCTCCACGAAAATTCATCCACCCTTTTTAAGCGAAGTACTGTGCAGAAATTGAAATTTACCCGTATTTTGTAACGTGGAGGACTAATCCGGTTGCCAGTGTCTTCAAGTATTTTATTTTTGCTGGATACCATGTTCGTTGCCTACTAATGTGCTCATAACGTAAAAACAAGGTGATTTTCTAAAGCTGAAGCAATGAAGAGGGCATGTTTTGTAATTGAAATTTATTCCAGTTTCATGACAATTTATACGAAATGTGTTGATAAATTTAGCGAAACTCCATTTTCAGCGCCTAAAGCGTTAAATTTGCCAAGTAACTATAGCAACTGAAGATGTATAACGAAGTGAATTTCTCCGTCATTTTTATCCGCGCCAGGATTCGAACCCGGGTCCACTCATTCCGGAATAAGTTGCTCTACCAATTGAGCTACGCGGACATTTTATTCTGATTCCTATCTGCCTTTATGTCGTGTGCGTCCTTCGGGCAGGTACGTCACATCTCCTGGTACGTTACATCATCTCCCCCATTTTTTTTTTTTTTTTCGAAGTGCTGCTCTTATTTTTCCTATCTCGTGGTGTGGAAATAACATCACACCATTGCGAGATTGTGAACGGTCGGGTCATCCGGATAGTTCGGGCGCCATTATAACGAAGTGAATTTCTCCGTCATTTTTATCCGCGCCAGGATTCGAACCCGGGTCCACTCATTCCGGAATAAGTTGCTCTACCAATTGAGCTACGCGGACATTTTATTCAGATTCCTATCTGCCTTTATGTCGTGTGCGTCCTTCGGGCAGGTACGTCACATCTCCTGGTACGTTACAGATGTACTAATGTAGTCAGTTTTGCCAAACGCATCAAACTCAAAAAGAACTTTTGCCGTAACCGAAAGGATCTCTCGTAGCGTAAAGCTGAAATTTATTGAATTTCCAATTCCAGAACTAGAGGGAAATTTATGAACTGGTAATGAAATTTAAAATGGCTAAAATTTAATAAAACTTTATATCCTATCATTCGCAAAAATAATTTTTGAAGAATCTGTGAAAACCACATTTATTGTCCTTCAGTACCTCTAACAGGAAATTAATGAACTGATTCGAAAATTTAAGTGTTTGAGAAAGAACTCTTAAGCCTAATCTGAGAGGCACAAAAATATTTCTTCACAAGAGAACTTTAATTTCTTGAATGTTAGACTTTGACAGCCCTTAGTCATAAATTCATAAAGAATATGGGATACTTAAAGTGCCAAAATTAGTGCCCTTTGATTTCCTATTAGCCGCAAAAATAATTTTTGAAATATCTGTAAAAACAAAAAGTTCGATGTGCGCGAACAGTCAAATTGATTACATTAGCACTGTTTCCAACAAAACGTCCTAATAATTTATGATAGAATCGCATTTCAAAAAGCACAAAAACATTTTTCTTGACTTTACTTTTTTTTGTTAATCTGACGGATGAAAATTTCTGAGGTGATTAGAAGGGGAAGGAGGGCCCCCAGAAGAGCCCCAAAAGATTTAAAGTCGCCTCTGGGAATAGGTAAGAAAAAGGTTTTAAAATGTCTCCAGTCTGGTAAACATCTAAGAAAAGTAGGTCATGTTGAAAGCTGTATGACAGAAATAATAGAAGAATGCACAACATTTATTGCTGCTTGCTATGGCGTAAAAGATGCTGTTGATATGACAGTCACATGAAAATCTCTTTGGGAGAAAACAATTTGAGAGGCGCAGCTGCGAGCTCTTTCTGTCTCTTCTCTTCAATCTACTACTGAATGTTCTGCAAAAAATGTTAAACGCTCTCACTTTCAAGCTGTTCTATGGTTATCTGCAAATAATCCTTCTTTACCAGGCATAGATCCAGCGTCACGTAGATGGCAGAGAAAGGAAGAAACCAAAGAACTTATTCCCATTGCTATTCCGGAGAACACTTCAATGGCACCTGACTACATTTTGAAAATGGTGAAGTGTTCTTGTTGGTCCGACGAACCCTGCTCTACTATGAAATGTACCTGCACAGGAAGTAATATTTCATGCAGCTTAATGTGTCAGTGCTTCCATGAAGGGAAAACGTACTGTAATCCTTAAACCAACATTGGCCGCCCCGGTGGCGCAGTTGTCTAAGCAATGGCTTCTGATCATTCGTCTGAGATATGCCCGAGTTCAAATCCCGGTGAGGCATGGATGTTGTGTTTGTCTTACGGCACTGGCTAGCTCCCTTCCCTGGAACCAGTGGTCCTAAATTAGGGACGGGCGACTGCTTATAGCCCATTGAGTTGCTCACGGTGGTCGTTAAACCTCCACACACACAAAAATAAAAACAAAACAAAAAAAAAACAGAATTGCTGAAACAATAAGAGACAGTGATTCTGAAGCTGAAATATTTTAGCTCGGTGGTAACTTTTAATTTCAGTACTATATTTATGTTGTTACAGTTATAATTTAAATGTTCGTACATGTCTATTACTTGCGAAAAAACAGATTTTTGGCATGTTTATTTTCCACATGAACTTTTTCTTATGTTTAATTGACTCTCATGGTGCTTATGCTAGTCGATTTGATAGTCTATTTTGGTTCCTGTGATTTTTTAAGTTTCAATAAAACAAACTCATTGGTGGCGCAGTGGTCTAAGCGATGGCCCCTGATCATTCGTCCAAAAGGGGTCCGGGATCGAACCCCGTTGAGGCATGGATGTTGTGTTTGTCTTACGGCATTGGCTCTCTCCCTTCCCTGGAACCAGTGACCCTAAATTAGGGACGGGAGACTGCTTATAGTCCATTGAGTTGCTCACGGTGGTCGTTAACGCTCCAATCAAAAAAATAAATAAAATAAAATAAACTCATAATTACTACGTTATTTTATTATTGTTCATTGTTAACTTACTTGTGTTTTTTTTTCTATAAATTAATAATGAGCTCTTGGAAATCAAAGTTCATGTACGTCAGACGTTCTCTGGAAAGTGTGCTAAGAGTGGGCAAAAAATCGCCATGGCTGCGTTGCGAAATTATCTCCTCCAACGGAAAGTACGTTGCAGAGCAAGTGTCACATCCCAGGGCTACCAGATTGAGCATCACGGATGGTGGCAAAAGGGATTTACGACCCTTCCTATGTAATTCATTCCACAGATCTTAAAAAAACCCTCTGTAAATGAGTTCGGAGATTTCGTTTTTCCATTCACTTGGGAAAATTGCCTCGGTTCACTAGTCCAAGATTGTCACCAGAAAACGTTTTTCCATCTGGAGTTTGGGCAGCGACCACGCCGTGCATTTTTTTGCTCCTTCTTTGTGGATGCCACACTCTCTGCTTAGCTTGTTTGCAATGGTCAATGAATGGCTGGCGCATGGGCACTCACTAAGAATTCTTAGGAAGCAGAAGTCCTGCTGCTTTGTTTTGTTTCTTTCCGTTCAACACAGTTCTCAGCACGTGTTTTGTACAAAGAAGTAAGAGCTTATGCTACAACTTGTATGTCTGCAGACACCATATCTATAAAACTATTAGCCCGATTCGAAAAATTCTTCTTGACTTGAAAAACTTGAAATGTGAAAACGAAGATTCTATCTATAGGTTTTATCCCGATGAATAACTTCAACGCTAGAGGGCATAAACACAGATGCTATCGAATTCAAAATGCATTTTCCCCCATATTATTGCTTCAGAACATCCAACTGGAAGAAATCTTTCTTTTTTTCGATATCATTTATGACGAAGACTATTTTGTTCACAGTTACTTTTACAAGTAATACAGAATTTTTCTGCCATGGGCGTAAAGTTTCATTGCAATTTTCCTGATATCTTTGCTTCTAAAAACCTGATTTGAAATTTTCTTTTCGCATCGGATAGAGATCTTGATGTGAAATGTTCCACATATAATATCTCATTTTTGGTAAATAATGGTTTTGCTACTAGAGGCGTAGACTTATATTTCCATTTCTGATGTATTTGAAGTAATATCTGCGCCTCTGAAAACTCGAATGAAAAAATCCTTTTTAATCAGATACAACTCCCCACGAAAGAAAACATTGAGAGTAGCTTCTGCTCAAAATAATGCATACTTTTTCCGCCAGGAGTAGTAGTTTTATGTATATTTCAAATTTTTCTTAAAGCTCAAGTTCGCTACTAGAGGGCATAATTTCACGTTTTCGTTTACAGCACATTTACAGCAATATCTGCGCGTCTAGACTCTACCCGACTGAGAAATCTTTTTTCGATCGGATACTACCCAATTCGAAAAACTTTGGTGTGCATTTTCCCCACCACGGGCGCAAATGTTTAATCTGTTTCTTTTCCGATATCTCTGTTTCTAAAATTCTGATTTAAAAAATTCTTTTAACACCGGATACCGTTCGCCACATGGAACACTTCGCAAGTATTCCTGGTTATTTTGTAGTTCACAGTTCTGTCACTAGATGGTGTTAGTGTGAATTTTTGTATTTGCAGCCGTATTTCCTCTTCTAAAAATCCCATTGAAAAACTTCCTTTTTTAGTGTACACCACTTGCTACAGTACAAATGGGGAATGTGATCTTCTGTAAAACTGTTTCTTGTCTTCTGCAAACCCTGAACTTCAATAAGTTATTAGGAGTCTCAATGGTATTTGCTTTTTTTATTGGTTGAATTTTCCGGCTAAGCTCTCTCGGCAAATGAATAAGATTTCGGCGGTAACGAATTCCCAAACTATTTATTTGCGACTTTTCCGGGGAGTCAACCAATGCACAGTCTGCTACCATTTGAATCCCTAAAGTGCTTCTTCGGCTTTGTTTTCCCCATAACACTCTTTTTCGACATAGTCACTACAGATTTTGAGACACTTATCACATCATGTGACGAGATTTTGTATCCCCTGGTTATAAAATTCGGTCATCTGTGCATTAAACAAGTCCGTGACTATCTACTTTAATTCGTCATCGCTCTTAACCCGTTTGCCTGCCAGCCAGTACTTCATGTGGGGAAAAAAGTAGTAGTCACTGGGAGAAAGCTGTGAGCTGTATGGAAGATCAAAAACTTCCAAGTGAAAGTCCTTGTGCGACTCCTGTGTTCTCCCTGCAGCGTGCGGAGAACGCTGAATAGCAGGCCTCTACGACGGTTTTGGATAGCGCGTATTCATTGATCGTCGCAAAGTGTTGCAATTAGCATCGACGTTAGCTGTTGCTTTTTGAGGCAGGAAATCCACCAGTAAGGTGCCTTTGCGGCCCCAAACAACTGGTCATGATTTTTCGGACTGACAACGTCTACTCTTCAAGCTTTTTCGGCGAGTGAGCGTGATGCAATTCAGTAGATTGTTGTTTGCTCTCCAGGGTTTAGTGTGAGGCCCTGGTTTCATTCCCAATAGCAGTGTGGTCCAAAAATTCATCACCATCTTGTTGATAACGCACAAAAATATCAATGCAGCACCCATTCGCTGTTTCTTACGCTTATGCGCCAGTATTCGTGGGACCCAATGTGCACAAATTGTGAGGTAATCGAGATGTCTACTTACAATTTAATAAATTAAAGATCGTAAAACTTCAGGGCATATTTCATGCAATTCAGCAATCGTATAGAGTATGTCCTGTCGAATGTGTGCGTCAGTCTTCTTTCCATCAGCTCAACAGTGACGTGAGAGGGGTGCCCAGATAGCCCCTCATCGTGTGCGTTCATTCTCCTATTATTAAGCATCAGACACAATTTCCTCGCAGGAGACTAGTTCACTACTCCTTCGCCATGTACCCCAAGCAAGTTTAAGTGATCGAACATTTTTTGCATTTAGGAAGTGAATAACTGACCACACTTCTCAGTTTTCTATCTTCTTGTTCATTACAAATGACTATACAAACTCCCTGTTCGATAAAACTAGCACGCGAAACACTCCAGTCAACACAGCACCAGCGGCTCCTGCATGCGCGGACGCTATAAGCAAACATTTTTTACTTTGTAAATCACCCTCACATTTCCCGAAAATTTTTAATAGTGTCAGACATTTTAATGCTTGTTACGCTGAAATTTCTTTCAAAAAGCGAAAAGAGTTATGTGTAAAAGAGGTGTAAGCAGCTCATGCCATTCCGTCATGCTGAAAAATTAGTTGAAACATTTATCTATTTGATTAATACATTCATTGGTTAAACTGATATCGTTCACCGCAAATGCAGGTAAGCATATTTTATAACTATCAGTCATGCCCATTCTCGGAACGGTGAATCTATAAAATCATTTTTTGAACATAAAATTAAAGAAAAGTAAATGTAGTTAAAGGAAAATAAGTAATTTCAGATCCGTAACTGTTTTACGATTTATTTATTTCTGTGATTGGAGGTTTAACGACCAGCGTGAGCAACTCAGTGGGCTACAAGCAATCACCCGTTCCTAATTTAGGGTCACTGACTCCAAGGAAGGGAGAGAGCCAGTGCTGTAAGACAAACACAACATCCATACCTCACCGTGATTCGAACCCAGACCCATCTCGGACGAATGGTCAGAAGCCGCCGCTTAGACCACTGCGCCACCGGGCGGCTTTACGATTTAGAACAGGATCGCGACGTCAATGTATACGGTTTGACGTAAAACGGTAGCAGCCTTTGGCGCCCCTTAATTTTAAATCAAAATTTGATAGAATTTATACAGCATTTCAACGTGGGTCTTGGTCGGCGGTGGTTACGAGATCGCCCGCCATTCCCATCCGTATCGTCAACTGATCTTCAGTTAACATGCGTCTGACGATGTGTTGACACACCCAGTATATCTTCAGAATTGTGAATAAACGTTGATAATTTATTCTAAATCAACATCACAATAGTGCAGTCTTGAATTATATATAACATCTTCAGATCATTTGTTAGTATCCGTTGACACGTAGTCGCCGATAACCCGACAGTCTCTGCTATTTCCTCGATCGTCTGCTTTCGGTTAGCGCGTACGATGGCCGCAACTTTCGAAATGTTTTCAACCCTGCGAGCTTTCTGTAACTGGCCAACCGCTTCGTTCGTCGTCTTCGACTTCCTGTCTGCCTTCTTTGAAAAGTTGTTTGTGTCAGGGTGTTTTCGCCAAAAACTTGCTTCAACATCTTGTAAGTTTCTGAACACAAAAAGAACGCAAAAAATGTTAACGTGCTGCTCAAAAAATGCCAATTTTTATCAGTCGCCGAACCCTGCGTAAGTTGTCACATTACCCCAATGTAGGTACCGTAACGAGCGTGTGGCCGCCCCGGTCGCGCAGTGGTCTAAGCGATGGCCTCTGATCATTCGTCCGAACGGGGTCCGGGTTCGAATCCATGAGGCATGGATGTTGTGTTTGTCTTACGGCACTGGCTCTCTCCCTTCCCTGGAACCAGTGACCCAAAATTAGGGACGGGTGACTGCTTATAGCCCATTGAGTTGCTCACGGTGGTCGTTAAACCTCCAACCAAAAAAAAAACCAAAAAAAAAAAAAAAACGAGCGCGTGACGTAGATGGACGAAACCAATTTCCCTGGTGTGTGTGTGTATAGGGGGGGGATAATGCCGTAATGTAATCCAATAATCACCGTGGGTATGCGATACACGTACTTTGCCATACAGGCGCAGTCCGGGAACTTTTCAATCCTACTCCGTATACACGAGTATAAACACAATCACTGAATACGTTTTTTTGCGACGAAACAAATCTTCAAAGCATAATTTCTCTTTCAATACTAAAATTTGCGCAAATTGATTAACTGATGATCTTGGTAGTTTGCAAAATGTTTCTTTTATTGACAGAATCAAATAAAGTAATAACGAATTTAGAAATGTCTACAACGCTGAAGGCACAAAATGTACATCCTGGTAAGAACATTTTAGTAGATGGGTGACGGCTTTCTTCTAATTTCTTTTCATTTCTAAATAGTAGTATTTATCTCAAAAAAAAAAAAAAAAAAAAAAACCCTCCAGAAGCAAAAAAAGGCGTGTTTTCAAGCGAACAGAAAGTTCTCATATACGTCAGCAAGGAGAGAATTCGCCATTTTTAGCTTTCTCTTAGGTGAAAACGCGTCATAATTGCGTAGTTGCACAATGGGAACATGATATTCACGAACAATTTGTTTTCTGAGCATTTTAAAGGCGTCGTAGGCGGATTTTAACAATCGAACGTCGTTCTCGAGCATGTAAAATTTTGTCTAAAGTCTTCGTAGGTCAGCAAAAGAAGCAGAAAAGCATGTACCTCTCTACTGAATTATTTTTAGTTTCTGTGGTGCTTCTGTTCAACCCAGTTTTTATGGAAGTTCCCAATACTGAGAAACAATCCCAGACGTCATTCATTACAGACAAAGGGATCATAGCTACGTTTGTGACAGGTGAAACAACTGCAAAAACATCTATTAGCCAAGATGTAGATTTTTTGACAACAACTACCCAAGAAGGTCCGAAAGAAAATCCAACAGATCCCCATGGGGAGGCCACGGATCATACCACTGCTCGTCACGACGAAACCACTACACATCCAACGACTCCACATGGTGGTACAACAGAACAAAGAACTAGACGTGGGACAACAACGGATTGTCCAGGAGGTAAGTCAGAAAACGTAATTCTCTCGAAGAAAGTAAGCAAATGTATAAATAAGACTGAAGTGCAAGGAATTGAAAAATTGAGAAATCAGATAAAAAATCCTTCATAGCTTACAAAGATAAACTAAAGGATATACACTGAAGAGCCATTGAATTAGAGATACCTGTCTAGTAACGTGTAGCACCACATTTCGACCTGATGATGGCGGCGATTCGTCTCGGCATGGACTCGACAAGACCCCAGAAGCGTTCGGAAGTCATACGGATCCACGACCCCTGAACAAGCTCCCACACTTCACGAAGATTTGATGGAGGAGGGTCAGAGCCTCGAACATCTCTTTCGATGGCATCCCAGATGTGCTCGATGGGATTGAGGACAAGTGACCTAGCTGGCCAAGGTAGCGAGGTCACGTCGGTGGAGTGTTCATCCAACCATTCGGAAACAATTTGGGAGCGATGGCACGGTGCATTGTCTTTTTGCAGGATGAGGTCCCCAGTGGGATGTTGAAGACGCACAAACGGGAGCAAATGGTCGTCCAGAATATCCTGGTAACGTTGATCTGTGAGGGACGATGTCACACGTACCAGGGGTCCCATTTCAGTCCACGTAAACAGTCCCCAGACGAGAATGCCACCCCCACCAGCTTGAACAGTACCCTGCTGGCAAGAAGGATTCATCGCTTCATGTCGTTTGCGCCGTACTCGTATCCTGCCATCCGCATGTACCAACGTGAATCTCGACTCATCAGTCCAGGCAACATTTTCCCACATGCCTATATAGGGTCCAGTGGCGATGTTCTCGCGCCCATGCTAATCTTTGCACCCTGTGATGTGCAGTCAGCAATGGTACCCTCGTGGGACGATGGCTTCTGTACCCCATAGCGAGGAGACGGTTCTGGATGGTGTGGCTGCTTACACGTTTTTGCGCACCAGCGTTAAATTGCCGAGTGATTTCTTGCACTGTAGCCAGTCTATCCGCTGTTACAATGCGAGCTAGCCGACGATGACCCCGCTCATCCATACGCTGTTATCCACGGCAGTTGGCCCTTGCAGGCATGGTTTTACCGGATTCGATGTACTCACGGTGCACCCGTGACACAGTGGATCGTGAAAATCCCAATGCCTGCACGACTTCCGAGATGGAGTGACCCATTCGTCGGGTCCGACAATTTGCCACGATCAAATGCGCTTAGATCCTTCGTCTTACCCATACTGCGTCCGACTCTTACTTATTCCCATCGTATCACTCCTTATATTGTCGGATCGCTGCATTCGTCGTGTCGTTTCCGTTTACAGGGCCGCCCACAGCGCCAGCTGTCTGTAATTCAATTGCTCTTCAGTGTAATACAGGGTGTTTCATTAGCTAGTCTCCCCAAAGAATCAGTCATACTTTTTTTTAGCTGTTATATCATGCCTTACATCAAGTTTATATTTACACTTGAGTGTAACAAAAGTAATTATTATAACAGCCAGGGAAGTCAGGATAAAGGTCTTTAATGACCTGATTAAAGCCCTGATCTCCCTATTTGATAAATACAAGTTATGTAAAAGTTATCAAAGAGTTAAGGTAAACAGTAGGCAGATCATGCAGTAGATCAACAGTTGTTAGTAGATATTAGTAGCAATTTAGAAAGGGATTGAAATTTTATATAGTAATTTGAGAGCTTTTTTTTTTATAAATTAAACAAGTATGTTTTTAATCTTTTTTTAAACGAGTTATAATTATTACTGTGTTTTAGTTCTTCTGTAACGTACCAGGAGATGTGACGTACCTGCCCGAAGGACGCACACGACATAAAGGCAGATAAGAATCAGAATAAAATGTCCGCGTAGCTCAATTGGTAGAGCAACTTGTTCCGGAATAAGCGGCCTCGGGTTCGAATCCCGGCGTAGGCCAAAAATGACGGAGAAATTCACTTCGTTATAATGGCGCCCGAACTATCCGGATGACCCGACCGTTCACAATCTCGCAATGGTGTGATGTTATTTCCACACCGCGAGATAGGAAAAAGAGCAGCACTTCGAAAAAAAAAAAAAAAAATAAGGGGGAGATGATGTAACGTACCAGGAGATGTGACGTACCTGCCAGAAGGACGCACACGACATAAAGGCAGATAGGAATCAGAATAAAATGTCCGCGTAGCTCAATTGGTAGAGCAACTTATTCCGGAATGAGGGGACCCGGGTTCGAATCCTGGCGCGGATAAAAATGACGGAGAAATTTACTTCGTTATACTTCAAGTAAAAGATTCCAAAAATTTGGTCCATGATAGTTGATACTTTGTTTCATTTGCTGTGTTTTAGGTAAGCATGGCTTTATCTGAAATCTGTTTCTAGTTTCATAATTATGGATATCAAAATTTATATGCCGCCCCGGTGACGCAGGCCTCTGATCATTCGTCCATAAGGGGTCCGGGTTCGAATCCCGGTCAGGCATGGATGTTGTGTTTGTCTTACGGTGCTGGCTCTCTCCCTTCCCTGGAACCAGTGACCCTAAATTAGGGACGGGCGACTGCTTATAGCCCATTGAGTTGCTCACGGTGGTCGTTAAACCTCCAATTAAAAAAAATAAAATTGTATTTATGATATCTCAAGGCTGAACTGGATCCTACCAGGCTGTAACATTAAGCAAAACAGCGAGGACAGAAAAGATGAGTTGGGAGCCAGCGCCATCTATTGACGTAGTTCGCATTAACAAACTGATTCCGTATCATTATTTACATTTGAGATTTTTTTTATATTCACTTTCACATGAACAGATGGATATTTACATTCTGAATTCGTAGTACTTGGGCAAGAGAATTTTCTGTAGGAACTGGTGTAATTCAGTGGCGGCTTTTCAGGTGAAGTAGGTGAAGTGCCTCTTCACCTATTTTACTCAAAATAAAGTTTTATTCATTACTTTTTTATAATATATTCTTTTTTGCCTTTATTCAGTTCCAAAATACTCAAAATTTTGAATAGATATTAATTCACATGGCGCGCTCAATACGGAAAACAAATCCCTATACGCAAAACAGTACAAGTGAAGAGCCGAAATGAGAATGCTTAGAAGTCTGCAGTTTTCCGCCGAGTTGTCATGGCAACCGTGACGTCACCCTCCCCAATCTGCTCGCTCAAGTGAAGGGTTTCAGCTTCAGGCGCCTTACCTCTGCATCTTTCAGGTTTTGAGCGTAAAGTCGTGAGAGATCACGGTAGAGCGGGCGGACTACCAGGGTACTTTGCAATCTGTTAGGGCTTTTTCCTTGTGGTGCTGTGGTACATTATTTTCTGAAAGGAATTTGTTCTTTCGTACTTTGTGATTATTTGTTGAAAGCTTTAACTGATATTTTAGGTTTGTGTACAATTTTACTGATAGTGGTAGTTTTTAGTATGCATCCTGTGGACGACATTGTTTGTAATTTATTGCAAACTACATTTAATCTGTGGAAAGATGAAGATAAAAGAGACATTTTGCTTCAAGGATGACCGACGGATTCACTGACAATTGTTGCCAAGAACGAAATCAAGAAGAGCGGTAAATCTAACAATATTAATTTTAAACATTGTTGGTTTACTGAATATAAATGGATTTGCAGCACTTCTGTGTTAAATTTTTTTTGGCCCTGCTTACTTTTTAGTAATAAACATTCGGCATGGAATAAAGACAGATTCTCAGATTTATTAAGCGTAACACGGTCACTTCACAAACATCGTGATTCTAGCGAGCACCTGAAATGCGGATTAATGTTAAGGAATTTTGAAAAAATTCAAAACACCATTGCCGATGCTCTGAGGAAGAACGCTAGGGTTTTGAAAACGCATTTTAACGAAAACGTTTGTTTAAATAGACTTTTCCTGCAGACAGTGATTGATGCAGTATTAGTCTATACTGTATTTGAGCAAACAAGAACTAGCATTCCATGGCCATGACGAAAGCATGGGCTCGATAAATTGTGGAAATTTCATTGAATTACTTTCATTGTTGATATGAAGAAGTTCTTTAGAAATTGAAAATCAATACGAAAGGATAAAAAACTACTCAAAATGAATTTTAATTGAATGTATTTCTGAATATATAAACGATCACGTCAAAAATTAAATAATTTTTGATTGTTGATTCGGAAGGTGTATTGGTTGAGGGATTTTTGGGTTTCCATGATGTGAATGAAGATAGAACGTCAGGAGCTTTATACAAAATGCGAGACAAAATTTTGAAACAGTCTGATTACCAACACAAATAAATAGGACAATGTTGCGATGGGGCAAGTATAATGTCTGGACACTTAAATGGGCTACAGAAAAAAAGTCAAGGATAAAGCTTCTCAAGCTGTTTTTGTTCATTGCTTAATTCATCGTTTGAATCTTGTATTACACCAGAGTTTTTCTGAAATTTCTAAGTGTCGAATACTTGTTGCAAGCCTCAGTAGAATTGCTTCGTTTGTTCACCATTCTGCGAAGCGGTCTTATACACTTATATCAACAACCGCAAGACGCAGACCAACCATAACAGAAACTCGATGGTCCTCCACTTCGAAATTAATAAGTGTAGTTGTTGAAGATTGGGATAGAATGAAGGAAGTGTTCGGATTTCTGACGAATAGCAAATAATCAGACAAAAACCAATTCATCTTGCCAAGGGGTTTTTGAATGATATGAACACTTTCGAATTTACATTTTTGGCTCCACCGATCTATTATTCGAACTTTTGAAGAAGAAATAACTAAACATAAACTACCGTGTAATTCAAATTAAAAAAAAAAAAACCTCGTGAAATTTTGAGCCATAAAAGGAACGATGAGTTATTTGAAACACAGTTTGGAAAAGCTAGCAAATTCACAGAAATAAGCACGGGAATATGCTGCTCTTACACAGGAAACAAGTTTTCAAAATTATAAACAATTGTATTTTAAAATTTTGGACCACATTCTTATGGAAATGGATATAAGATTTCAAAACTGTAAGAAACTTCACTTTGTCTGACTTGCTGACACAACCAAATTCGAATAGTTTAATGCTGCTTTCCCTCTCGCGCTCTTGGAAATCTACATTTTTACGGAAACATATTTTCTAAACACCAGCGCCTTAAAAACGAACTGAGTCTTGTATATGCCGATGAAAAATTAAGCAATATATTGTCTCAAGAACTCCTTCGAGTGTTTCACGGAGACAAAGACATTTTTACAGAAGATTATAAATTGGTTTTCTTCAATTTAACAATTCCATCTACAAGTGTGCCAGTGGAAAGAAGTTTTCTTAAAAGAATACTAACTTGCTCAAGAAACACTAGTTCCCAAGATAGACTTGCTTCTTTGGCTAATATTTCTAATCAGGAAGACATTTTATTGATGCTCACGAAGAAACAACCATCTTATGACGACATAATCGACAAATTTGCAGCTTTAAAAGGAAGAAAAATTGATTTAACATACAAAAAATAGGTAAGTCCTCATTAAAGGATTTTCATTGTAGACAGTAGATATCTTTTCATACTGCTCTTGTACCTATTCACCTATTTTTCCAACCACGAGCCGCCACTGGTGTAATTTATGTGTAAATCTCAGTCCTCCTTTATTCTTCAACGATCTAGGGCTGAGATTTTGGTAAATGTGTAAATTAGCGTCTTAAATTATTTCGTCGGAAAAATGTTAGTACCTGGAAAAAGTGCGACGTACAGATTTTAGAGTATGGAAATTAATGGCAAATGGCGCAGAAAATTCGTATTTTAAAGATTTTTATCTTAACATTTAACTATAAGTTCGATGCTGTGAAGAGACGCTGCCGTAGGCCTAACGTATCGAACGTAGAGGTAAATGTTACAATAAAAATCTTTAAAAGACATTTGAAACAGAAAATTTTTGCACCATTTGCCATTAATTTTCATAATCTAAAATCTGTACGTCGCACTTTTCCCAGGTACCAATATTTTTCCGACGAAATAATTTAAAACGCAAATCTACACATTTACCTACTATTTTACTTAATATGAGTTTATATAGCTGAGTTCTTTTTCTAAAATTGAATTAAGTACGTAATTATCAGAATGAAAATACTTATTACAAACAATAGTTGAAGGCAACTTGTCATTTGGAGCAAAATAATGAGGAGATATTTCTTTCAGCAACAGTTGCTTTAGGTTCTGATCTGAGGGAAACTCATGGAATCAAAATCCCACGTTTTTCTTCTCAGAAGATGTGCATATCGGCACACAACAGTAAACCATTTTTAAAATGGGTTAGATTTTGCTGTGAAAACAACAGTTTGGTTTTAAAACTGTAAGATTTTTTTAAAAGAAACACAAGAAAAAACGACGAACATACACAATCCAGCAATTCAAACAACGTGAAAACTGAGATGTTCATACCTTGGGACGCAGTGCCATCTAACGGCTGAAATCGTCCCTAACGCCCACTGGCCAATCACCAAAAGTCTATTGTCTTCAACGCTAATGTTATAGCCTTATCTTCATATAGTTCAGCCTTGGATATCTATATTGATATTCTGTTTAATCCTTTTAAACATATGTAATCCCAAAGCATATTGTTCTATATTCAAAATGTTATGTTTATTAACATCTACCCGCATGTAATTATAAATATTTTGATAAGGTGCATTATTAGTATTTAGTTTAAGGTCCAATAATCTAATAAATTTATTCTGGAGTACTTGGAGTTTCTTAATGTTAGTTTGTGTTGTTTATCCCCAACAGGACAGACAATAGTTAAAGTGTGTATGCGCAAGAGTGTCGTATAACAATTTAAGGGTTTTATAAGTAAGATTATTAAGTATTTGACTAACTGCTCCTATGTTTCTAGAGATTTTGCTAATAGTTTGTTCTATATGTCCATCCCATTTGAAGTTATGTTGTAGTGTTACTTCTAAGTAGGTGGAATAATTCACTATGACAATTTTATTATTATTATAGAAAATAGTTATACCTTGATATTGCACCCCAGGACGCACATGAGATAAAGGCAGATAGCAGCGAGAGTATACGTCCGCGTAGATCAGTTGGGAGAGCGACTTATTCCGGAATGAGGGGAACCGGGTTCGATGCCCGGCGACGACAAAAATGACAGAGAAATTTACTTCGTTATAATGTATGTGAATAATGATTTATGTGTGTTAGTTTTTAGTATGTTATTAAATTCACTAATTGAATAGTAATCATTCAACATAGTTTAATGGAGTTTTAGAGTTATATTAGAAGACAACATTATATTGAGTATAAACAATCACCATACATTAATATCAAAGGACCCCAAATCCTCTAGAGCTGTAATTTTTTCCTTTGTTATTCCATATCCAGGTATTCTTTATTGTTCCATTATGAACCAAAGTTCTAGTCCGCCAGTACAGATTCTTATCAGTAGGAGTAAGATTTTCATCAACGTAGATTTTGGTTTGCTGATAATCTTTATGTAAATCTGAGTTGAGAATAACAGTTTTCCTTTTTGATAACCATACATTTCTAGCTGTCATAGGTGGGGTGGGGGGAATTGCACTATACTAGTAGATTTCTGTATATTTCAATTTTGGCCCGGCAGAGGATGAACGACATGTACGTCAGAAGGTATAAAGTTTTCCACCTGAAGCTTGTCTGCTAATATTGCCAGGTGATCTCTTAGTTCACAGTCATTTTTAATATTTGTTATATGCAAGGATTTCAATATTTTTGTTTCTATGACATTGGTCCTGTTCATTTAGTTCCATTTTGAGTACCTAATATATTGCTTATTTTTTATTTCATTGGTTTCTAGCTGATTTAATTTAGTTTGCAGAATTATATTAGTGTCATGTAGCTGATTACATTTCTGAATATATTTCCATAACTTGTACTAAGATGTTCTACAGAAAGTTTTATTCCTTTCTGTTCATCACTCATTTCTTGTTTGATAAGTTCCAATTCATCTTTAACTTGAGTTGGAATAATATTTAATTTAATTCATTTCTGCCAATGTGGACATGATTGTATCCATATTGACATGTACAGAATGTAGAGGAGACGATGTAACAGTTTTTGACTTATGCATAGCTGCTAAAGTTGATGATTTTTTGCCAGCCGTAGTCAATTAGTCATCTGATAACAAATATATTTCGTATTTAGCCTACAGCTCAGGCAAATAAAATATGAAATATGTAGATCAATGTACATCCATCCAATGTAAGATCAAACATCTATTTTTAGGGCAGTTCTAAGCGTACAGGAAGTTGTATCCTGGAAATTATCTACTGTCAAAGGATATTAAGCAAGAGTGTTTAAAATGGTATATTGTCAAATTATCACAAGCTCTCCCGTAGCCACGGTGTATGATAGTCAGGTGGTACAACTCTGGAAACAAAAGTCGCCGCCCCAATGGCGCAGTGGTCTAAGCGATGGTCTCTGATCATTCGTCCGAAAGGGGTACGGGTTTGAATCCCGGTGAGGCATGGATGTTGTGTTTGTCTTACGGCACTGGCTCTCTCCCTTCCCTGGAACCAGTGACCCTAAATTATGGACGGGCGATTGCTTATAGCCCATTGAGTTGCTCACGGTGGTCGTTAAACCTTCAATAATTAAAAAAAAAAAAAGTCGCCCGTTAATGTCACTTGTCACCAGATGGCGCGACCAACGTGTGGGCCGATGGCTGGACACAACCTATGCTTTCTTATGGGACGAAGGAGCAGAAATATTCGTGCCTTAAGAGTATTGTTTTGCTTGGCATTGAAAAACAAACAAACCTGAAACGCTTTGTAAACATGCACTTTTGCGCCTGCTAAGTGGGATGTCGTCAATTATAGCGATATACAAGGTTTGTCAGGAAAGTAATGAGACCACTTTTCCTGGGCTAATCAGAAGGGCCGAAGGACGGAGTCTCCGGGCGTGACGGGTGGCGGGGTATGTTAGGTAAACGATCGATGTCTTGTCAGTTGGCTCTGAGCTTTTACAGAGTGAGGATCGCTTGCGAAGTGGAGAGCTGTGTGAGCGTCGCGTAACGGTCAAAATGCAGAAGAGTGTCGAACAGTGATACGCGGTAAAGTGTTGTATTAAACTTGAAAAATCCGCGACCGAGACGCTTGCTATAATACAGAAAGCCTACAGGGAGGATGCTTTATCGAAAGCACAAGTGTTTGGGTGGCACAAAACGGTCACAGAGGGAAGAGAGAGCGTCGAGCATAAGCCACGCTCAGGGCGCCCTTCAACGTCTACACTTCGGACAATATGGAAAAGGTGAAAGCGGTTTTGGACTCTGTCCGAAGTCTGAGTGTTAGATTGGTAGCAGAGCACGTGGTACTCGCGAAATCCATTGTGCATGAAATCATCACGCAAGAATTGCAGATGCGAAAAGTTTGCGCCAATTTGGTTCCTAAGGTTTTGACCGAAGAACAGAGGAACAACCGTGTGTCGATTTCTCGTGAGCTTGTGGCCTGTGTAAGGAGTGAACCATGTTTTTGGAGAAAGTGATAACAGGTGATGAAACTTTGAGTACGATCCGGAGACGAAAAGACAGAGCTCAGAGTGGCACACTCCCGAGTCTCCTCGACAAAAGAAGGCTCGAATATGCAAATCGAAGATGAAATCGACGCTCATTGTCTTCTCTGACTGTAAAGATGTTGTCCATAAGGAGTTCGTGCCACCCGGACGAACGGTCAACTCTGCATTTTACGTGGAAGTGCTTCAACGGGTGAAGAACAGAGTTGCGCGCGTCCGCCCGGAGATCACCAACACTTGGGTTCTTCACCACGATAATGCGCCGAGCCATGCATCGCTGGGAGTGAGAGAGTTTCTGGAGAAACACAACGTGGCAACGCTGCCCCAACATCCCTACAGCCCGGACTTGGCTCTGGCGGACTACTTTTTGTTTCCCCGTCTCAAATCCAGCCTGAATGGACACCATTTTGGGACTGTTACAAACGTGCAAACTGCCGCGACGAGTGCTTTGAAAGCGACCCCTGTTCCCGACTTCCAGGCAAACTACGCGGCGTGGCAGAACCGCTGGCAGCGGTGTATTGATGTTTAAGGATGTTATTTGGAGGAATTTTAATGTTATGTAAGTATAACTTTAATTAAACGTCTGTTATTGAACGAATATCATTACTTTTCGGACAGACCTTGTATATATGCATATTTATGTTTGATAATCGCATGGACTCTACATAAAGGTGTAGAAACATGCATTGCATTTTATGTTTCTACACCTTTATGTAGAATAATTTCATTTTTCATAAGTAGAACAGCAAATTTAAAGCGGAAGTCAATAGTTTTTCCATGGTAAAATAGCTTTTTTTTTAATTAGAAAAAAAGAAAAAAAGAAACGAAATGTTTATCTAAGCGCGATTGCCACGGTTTCATGCGGGCCGTCATTTATACATTTAAAAATGGCGGCGCGCATGTATAACGTTTACAACTTACATTGCCAGAGTTCTGTTGATATCAAAGGGCAAATCATTGATCGTTTTTCGTCTCCAGGGGCTTTAAAAGTTGGTGTACGTTCTTTACATGTCGAATAAACTGTCCGATAGTTTGATACAAAACGCTTTCGTCCCATATCAAAAACGTAAGAATTGAACTGATGCTAGTCCGACACACAGCTGCATTATAAATTTTAGCCTCTTTCTAAATTAAAGAGTTGACGTGCTTTAACTTCTGCAGAGAAATTTCAACGTTTCTGGAATTTCAATACCACGCATTTACACAGTGTAATTAACAAAAAATACTTGTGATAAACACAGATTTAGCACTGATGAAATCATTAACGCTATGTATTCCCATGATGATTAAAACTCTTTAAGCACAAAACTCTTTAAGGGCTCTGTGAAATAACAAATAAAGGTATTATATATGTTAATACATTAATTTAGTTAACCTAAGACTTATCAAATAGTTCAACACAAATGATAGCAGAAGTCAAACTGTAATATTCAATAGTTCTGAGTGAAATACAACCAATTTTCATCAAACTTGTAAACTCCTCAGTAGATGTCAGCACTTCTGAGCAAAAGTTAATTCTGTATAAGTTCTAGTAAGATGAGAAATATGTGCACGAAGTAGACAGTGATTCTGAAGGTTAAATTAAATTTAGAGTATAATATTATTAATAGCAGGAATACCTTTTGGCTGTCATTCAACTTATTAGTCATTATATTTTAGCTCCAAAACACTAACACTCCAAGCAAGAAGACACATTAAGAAAAACGAGTTGTAAATAATCCAGTAAACACCACATATGAGTATCACATCCGTGTTATTAAACGTTACATCTAAAACTTTCCGCACACGCTTAGGTACTCCAGAACCCTCCGCAATACCAATACAACATTTTTTCAAAAGAGCTGCTCAGCACACGACCTACCCGGGAGCATGCGAATTCATCGAAGACGAATTCATCGAAAACGAATTCGTCGAACGCGAATTCATCGAAAACAAATTTATCGAACGAACAATTCACCGAAAGACGACTTTATCGAAAAAAGTGAAACGAATTAATCGAAAACGAATTCGTCGAATGCGAATTCATCGAAAACAAATTTATCGAACGAGCAATTTACCGAAAACGAATTCGTCGAACGCGAATTCATCGAAAACAAATTTATCGAACCAACAATTCACCGAAAGACGACTTTATCGAAAAAAGTGAAACGAATTAATCGAAAACGAATTCGTCGAATGCGAATTCATCGAAAACAAATTTATCGAACGAGCAATTTACCGAAAGGTGACTTTTTCGAAAAAAAATGAAACGAATTCATTGAAATAAGGTCTAAGAGAATTAGCTACTAAACAGTTGGCCAAACGGACAAGTGCAGACACCCACTTTAGGGGCCGTATAAAAATTGCATTTTCTTGGTTTCAGAGGTGCGCAAAGGCCTAGGGATTAACATTTAATGCCTTAGTAAAAGGGCAATAATACTATCTTTGTGTCTAAACCTTATGAATCTGATCACGACGCAATAAATTCATAACGTTTACATAATAAATCAAGCTAATAATGCTGCGTTTTTATTTAAGCATCAAATATTAATAAACAGGCTTAGGCCTTATTAACAGTTTTTTTCCATCGTGTTCATATTCATAACGTCTAGAAACCAAGTCTAGTTAGTAATTTTGCTCTTTTAAATAGGCATTAAATATTAATACTTTGGCCTGGGCCTTTTTAACAATTTTTCTTCAATCGTGTTCATACTCACAAGGTTTAGACACAAGGTCAAGTTAGTAGTTTTGCGCTTTTATTTAGGCATTAAATATTAATACCTTGGCCTAGGCCTTTTTAACAGTTTTTCTTCAATCGTGTTCATACTCACAAAGTTAAGACACTAAGTCTAGTTAGCATTATTGCGCTTTTATTTAGGCATTAAATATTAATACCTTGGCCTACGCCTAGGCCTTTTTAACAGTTTTTCTTCAATCGTGTTCATACTCACAAAGTTGCCGCCCCGGTGGCGCAGTGGTCTAAGGCGTTGGCCTCTGATCATTCGTCCGTAAGGGGTCCGGGTTCGAATCCCGGTCAGGCATGGATGTTGTGTTTGTCTTACGGCACTGGCTCTCTCCCTTCCCTGGAACCAGTGACCCTAAATTAGGGACGGGCGACTGCTTATAGCCCATTGAGTTGCTCACGGCGGTCGTTAAACCTCCAATCAAAAAAAAAAAAAAAAATACTCACAAAGTTAAGACACTAAGTCTAGTTAGCATTATTGCGCTTTTATTTAGGCATTAAATATTAATACCTTGGCCTACGCCTAGCCCCTTTTAACAGTTTTTCTTCAGTCGTGTTCATACTCACAAGGTTTAGACACAAGGTCAAGTTAGTGATTTTGCGCTTTTATTTAGGCACAAAATATAAATTCATAGGCCCTAGGCCTTTTTAACATTTTTTATTCTACTAGTATCATATTCACAACGTTTACACATCAGATCAAGTTAATAATATTGCGCTTTTATTTAGGCACGAAATATTAATTTATAGGCCCTAGGCCTAGGTCTTTTTAATAGTTTTTATTCTACCTATGTCACATTTACAACGTTTGCATATCAAGTCAAGTCAATAGCATTGTGCTTTTACTTAGGCACTAAATATTAATTCATAGGCACTAGGCCTAGGCCTTTTTAGCAGTTTTGTTCATACCGTTTATACACCAAGTCAGGTTAATAGTATTGCTCTTTTACTTAGGCACTAAAAATTAATTCTTAGGGCCTAGGTCTTATTAATAATTTTTTTCTACCAATGCCACATTCACAACGTTTACGTATCAACTCATGTTAATAATATTGCTGTTTTACTTGGGCACCAAATATTAATTCATATGCCCTAGGCCTAGGCCTTTTAAACAATTTTCGTTCTACCGATGTCATATTCACAATGTTTTCATATCAAGTCCAGTTAATAATACTAGCATAACTAGGAAGAATAAGAAGAGGAACTCTTCTTGTGGCATAGGTTTCTTGAGTCAGCAGGTTTCTTGAGTCAGCACATGCCCTCAGAGAGTTTGTTGAGAAGTAGGTTGTAAATGCTGAAATTCTCCCGATCGGACCAGAAATTCTTTCTATTTCAAACATCTGGTGTTGCCCCCACCCCCACCCACCCCCACCCCGAGGTTTCCTGAGGCAGCTCATGCCCTCAGATAATTTCTTAAAATCTCCCGATCGGACCGGAAATTTTTTATATTTTGCACTTTTGGTATTGACCCCCCCCTCCCCCAGATAGGTTTCTTGAGGCAGCACATGCCTTCTGATAATTTTCAGACTTGTACGCAATTTGTAAACTCTGAAATCTTTTGTTGAGTTGGAGATCATAAACATTTTTTTATAAAGAATTGCGTTAATTATCGCAATTAAAAAGGACGAAATTACGGAAACTTTATATGACTCAGATAACCAACCCCTGGGGGTCGTGGCCAGGAAGCGGTCAAAAACGCAATTTATATACGGCCGCTTGACATTTTTGTGGCCTAAGAAAAACTGCAATAATACCAATTTCATCTTGTGAGTATGAACACGATGAAATAAAAACTGTTAAAAAGGCCTAGGCATTAATATTTAATACCTAAGTAAAAACGCAATACTATCTTGACCTGCTGTCCAAAACCTTGTGAGTATGAACACGATGGAAGAAAAACTGTTGAAAAGGCCTAAGCCTAGGCCAAGGTATTAATATTTAATGCGTAAGTAAAAGCGCAAAAATATTAATTTGACCTTGTGTCTGAACCTTGTGAGTATGAACACGATGGAAGAAAAACGGTTAAACAGGCAAAAATTTAATGTCTAAGTATAAGTGCAATAAAACTGTAATAAAACTGTCCGGGAACGGTAGACACGATGAAATCAAAAGTCTGATTCTTGTTAGATTGCCTAATGGTTTTGTGGTCATCCTACAGGAAAGTTTAATCTAAGAAAAAAAATGCAACTTTTATTTCCCCAAACGCTTTTGTGGCCACTTCGCCATATTCCAATTATAGTCAAAGTTTTCGGCAAAAGCTTACCCTACAATAAATACTGTATCTTTCGGTCATTTCGCTTTCGATGAATTCACCTGACACCCTGATTTTCGAAGAATTTGCTTTTCGGTGAATTCTCCGTTCGATGAATTCACCTAGAACCGACCTACCCATCTAGTTGCTTGACTTGACTTGAAACACGCTCTACTTACTTTTGCAACACACTCTACTTAGAATCAGGACATGTGGTTTACAACATACCTTAGTTCATGGGAATGTAGCACCATTCACGATAAATGCTGGAAATGTTCTCCACCGACATCCAAACACACTCGAACGCAACTCTGCATATAATCGAAGGTCCTATGCAGCATGTCTTCATCAATAGTCCGGATTGCTGCACTGATGTTGCTTTCTAAGTCTTTTGAAGCGTGAGGCCCATTGTTGTGAACCATGCTTCGTCAGTGAACCATGTGAAATCCTGAATGTTCGGAATTGCGAGTAAAAATGTCAGAAACCAGTGACAATAAGACACACGCTTTTCAAGATCCGGTTCTTGCAACTCTTGCACAGCTGTCACACGGTACGGATGAAGCAAAGCTTTCTTCGCGGCTCTTTGGCAGACGGAAACAGAATATCCGGTTTCTTGTGACAAACGTCGTAGTGACTTCATCGGTGATGCCAACAGTCTGTGCTTCACCTCTACGATTTTTCTTCCGCTAAAGGAGGACGTCCGCCATTCTATTGTTTCAAAAGACTGCCCGTGGTTTCAAATTTCTTAGCTAACCTTGCGATGTAACGTTTGCCTGGTGCTTTTCTTCCCCAAACTTCTCCAGGAATTCACGCTGTATTACCTTTATGGACTTTGTTATCCAATAACTTTACACAATAAACACCCGCTCAGCAACGGTATACACAGCCATCCTGACGACGTTCAACGACACAGTAAAACACGCAGATTGCCTTCGGACAGAGTTACTGTGCTCGGGCATCTGGTGGGGTGACGTCACAATGAGTCATCGCCTTATCAGAAAAATCAGTTTCGCGCATTTCTCAGGATCAAGGTCACTTGTAAACCAAACGTCGGGATTCTATTTAGAGTGGGAAGAAAACAATGGTTGGTTGACTACCTAGTGAAACACCCTGTAGAACAATACGGTTTAATTTATTGTAGGAATATATTGTGGTTTGAGGTATAACTTCAGTTTAAAATTAACTTCCACTTGTTGACTTAATTTGTTGAGCCCATATTATTCCAGTACCTATCGTTGCCTGTTCGTACCAGCTGCAACCTCATTAAACATTTTTTTTTTTATTGGAGGTTTAACGACCACCATGAGCAACTCAATGGGCTATAAGCAGTCGCCCGTTCCTAATTTAGGGTCACTAGATCTAGGAAAGGGAGAAAGTCAGTGCCGTAAGACAAACACAACATCCATGCCACACCAGGATTCGAACCCGGACCCCTTTCGGACGAATGATCAGAGGCCATGGCTTAGACCACTACGCCTCCGGGGGCGGCCCTCATTAAACATGGAAAGCTTTAATTAGACACCTTCAAGTAAACGCGCAGGGTAAGTTATGAGGCAGTACTTACAAGTCCGAAATCCACTTTATTATATCTCCCAGAACGTAAAGCATTTGTCACGTCGATATGCCCTCGTAACAGAAAAGTGCAACACATTTCAATATAAGGATTCGTAACAACATACGTTTGACCATTATCGCTCTCCATCATCAAACATAAAACATAACAATAATTTTATATTTTATATAATTTTTCTCTCACAGCATATTTCTCAAAATATCAACTCTCAGTCTCTGAACATAGCTCTCTAAAACATCACCCACACTCTGAATACTTTTCCTATAGAACTTTGCTTTATTCACCCCTTCGATTGCACTTTGACCCACTGTCAGGCTGCCAACTTTGAAAAACTCGTCAGGAGAAATGTTGTGCTGTTTAGTCAGAAAATATTTAACGAGGTGAAAACAACTTTATATGAGAACACAGAAACTCGAAAGAGAGGTTCAAGCGATTCCTGCGTTATTTTATGATAAGGGCATTTTATGAAATTTCACAGTGCATCTTAAAGGAATTTCAGTAGTGAATCTGTTTCATAATTAACAGGATGGAACAAAACAAAATTTCCCCTCCTTTTACGCCTTGTTGGTGCTTCATCTTTATTGTTCTTTAGCTTCTACAGATTTTTCAACCTTGTTTTTACGGTAGAAATTCCGTCATCTTCTTTTCCCCGCTTTTCCGTATCTTCCTTTTCCACTGCTGTACTTGCAGCCTTTCCAATTTAGTCATTGTTGATATACCGGGTGTCTCAAAAAAGATTGAACCAAACTTTTATTTCTTCAGCAGTTGATCACAGACGCATACTTTTAATTAGAAACATACTCACAATGACTTAAAGTCTTACGACATGGCAGTTGCACCCCTGTGTGTGTGTGTGGGAAGGGGGGGATTTGCATAAAAATAGAAAAATTATTCTTTTATACAGCCTTCCCAGAAACAAAAATTCAATAAGTAAACAGTTGCACAGTGTCCTGATTAGTTGAAAAAAAACCCCCATCATTCTGTTTGCAAAACTCGCAGAGATGTTCGCGACGAAAACTGTAAAACATGTATCGTTTGGAGCGGTAATTTCCTGCACGCGAGAGCTCTTTCCTTATTAACTTTGAAGCAGGCAAATGAACTACCAATGTAAATACCTTGTAAATACCTTGTAAATTCACTAATTGCTATCTCTTAATGTTGTGAGTCCTAAGCATGAGGACAGTGCATACATGTGTGTAGATGTTTTGTGAAATTAAATAAAGGGAAATTATTCCCCCAAAAAAGTTTGAGGGCAAGACAATCTCCCAGTCAACCCTAAATTAAAAACCACCTGTCCCGCCAGACAGAGCGGGAACCCAGATAAGGGACGCTAGGTCGCCTGCCAGCACGTCACCACGGGCTGGTCCCTAGGCCACGGGGTGGCCAGGGTCCGAACCAGCGTCTCAAGGCAGGATAATTGTCGCAACATTTCAAAATAAAATCCAAGGAGCTCAATTAGTCCCCGTGGAGCCAAGAAACATTGGCGGAACGGGACAATGAAATCAGTTTTCTTACTAACTTTGAGTGCTACAAAGCTATGCAGCGAAACAAGCTACCGTTCGCCCGTAAACGTGCTCAGGACGATACACTTTTTACAATTTTCATTGCGAATATCTCTACAGGTTTTGCAAGTAGAATGACGGGTTTTTTTGTTTTTTTTTTAAGACTTATTAGGACATTGTGCAACTTTTTTAAATTGATCTTTTTTTCTGTGAAGGCAATAAAAACATTTTATTTTTTTATTTTTATGCAAATTCCACCCAAAGGAGGCAATTGCTATGTCGTAAGTCTTTACGTCATTTTGAGTATTTCTTTTCTAACTGAAAGTATGTATGTATCTGTGATCAACCGTTGAAGAGAAAAAAGCTTGTTTCAATCATTTTTGAGACACCCGGTACTTGTACTCATAGAAGAAATGCAAATTAACATTCCTCAGGAAATACACTACCGTTTATAGAAATTGCAATGCTAAGAAAGACAGGAGTTAACGAAGAGTAATTTATATGGGAGATTACTTACTACACAACATATGAACGACAATAAGTACAGTACTTTTAGCCACCCTGGTGGCGCAGTGGTCTAAACTCTGGCTTCTGATCATTCATCCATAATGGGTGCGGGTTCGAATCCCGGTGAGGAATGCATGTTGTGTTTGTCTTACAGCACTGGCTCTTTCTTCCTTTGCTGGAACCATTGGTCCTAAATTAGGGACGGGCGACTGCTTGTAGTCTAACGAGTTGCTCACGGTAGTCGTTAAACCTCCAATAAAAAAAATAAAAATAAAAAAAAGTAGTATTTTAGGTACAGGGGAAGACACAATATCCAGTATTCAGTGTAACAGCCATGAGTAGATATAACAGCGTGGCATTTAACTGAAGAGATCCTGAATGCCTGTTTGTGAAATGTCTTCTTGTTATGCTGCCTCTATTCGGAACCATTCTCGGTGGATGCCGACGTAGCCTTACGTGCCCGTCGCCGATAAACTACATTGCTGGCCACCCAAAATGCAACACCAAGAAGGACACGAGATAGCAAAGCCAGATTTACTGGACACATAACAACAGATACAAAAATGAAACGATTGAGCTTACAGGTCGGTGCGACTTGCGGAACACACAGACATCAATAGTTCGTGTGGCCCCCATTGCTGGCAATAACTGCCGCTACACGCCGCGGCATCCAACGAAAGAGGCTTTGGATGTGGGCTTGGGGTATGTCGGTCCAGGCTGCTTCCACACGTTGCCACAGTTCATCAGGCGTAGCCGCGGGTGGTGCTTGCCGGGCCACTCGGTTGCCGATCAGCGACCAGACGTGTTCGATGGGCGACATATCGGGAGACAGGCGGACCACTGCAGCAGTGACAGCTGGTGGGCCGTGAAGAATTGTTGCACGATGCGTGCCAATTGCGGGCGCGCATTGTCCTGTTGAAACGTGGCCGCTGGCAGGTCCTGCAGGTAAGGGAGGACTACAGGCTCCAAAACGTCGGAGATGGTGCGGTGGCTGTTAAGTGTACCGGCGATGCATACCAGAGGGGTGCGGGTGTCATATCCGATTGCGCCCCAAACCATAACGCCAGGCGACGGACCGGTATGGCGATGCATAATGCAGGCGTCATACAGTCTCTCTCCGCGGCGCCGCCACACGCGGATCCGACCATCGTGGTGTTGCAGGCAGAAGCGGGATTCGTCGGAGAAGACAATGTCGTGCCATTCCGTAGTTCAGGTGCAGCGTTCAACGGCCCACTGCCACCGTACTCGCCGGTGGTGTAACGTCAATGGTAATCGGAGCAATGGGCGCCGTGCGACAAGTCCCCGCTCCTGCAGACGACGTCGAACGGTACGTGCTGACACAGGTTGTTGCGCAACACACCCTAATTCCTCCGCTAACGTTGGTGATGTGGCGGCGCGAGCCGTCAATGCCCGCCGCACAACATGCCGATCCACTCGTTCGATGGTGTGTCGCGGCTGCGGCAACCACTCACGTCGGTCCGTCCGTCCCTCCTGCACCCACCGAATCCATACTCGCCTCACTGTGGCTGGATGTCGTCCCACACGGGTGCCGATGTCTCAGTACGATAAACCGCTGTCGCGATAAGCCACTATTCGTCCTCTGTCGAACTCCGAAACGTGCTGGAATGACTGCCGTATTCTGCGACTAGGCATCAGGAAGCTTCCCACGCACAGGTCCGACAGTACAACACACTTCCACTACTTACACTCCGCCTTCTGTGCACCCTTCTTATAGTGCTTCTCGGTGGCGTGCCGGGCGCACATGATTTGCATATGCCCTGCAATGCTAATCGTTTGCATGTCCTCTCGCGGGCGACGCATGCTGCAAATTTCAGGCCAATTGGATGCTTCCTTCTTGGTGTTGCATTTTGGGTGGCCAGCAGTGTATTTCCAAGGCATATTCAATGGGAGATAAATCTGGCGAACGTATAAGCGAAGGAGGAAATATCACATGTCGGTTATCCAGGAAATATAACAAATTCCATGTGACATGTTGTCTGGTTGAAAGGTGGAGTCAGGAACCGTCTGCAAATACGGTGGACATTCAGCCCACAAACTTTCCTTCCTGTTCAGGTAGCGTGCATGATGCAGGAACGTGAAAGAGACCTAATAACATCCCACATACAGAGGATGCTCACACATTTTTAAAACGTTTTTGATGAGAAATTGCAGAAAATAAAAGAAATCATAAGAATTGAAACTGCCAACATCGTGTTAGATGAACATGAAACAAACATCTACTGCAGTTAAATATCGTCTATTAAGGTGGTTGCATCTAAAATCTCTGCCTTATGTTTCCAATGATAAAACTTCTTTGCCTATTTACTTTGCAATTAATTTATTTCCAAGGATGAAAACTTGAACATCAATAAAACTAGCTTTAAGTTATAGCATGGTATACTTAATACTTGCTAAAACATGACCATAATTATATTAAAAATCAATCATTTTTCTTTGAGTAATGTTCAGACCTGTTAATAGATGGCGCGACCTGTACATTGATGAGTGATCACTGAATTATGACACCTCTATCAAAAGTGGAAGTGGCCTGTTGACCACGTGATTTCCGAGAGCGCGCGATTAGTTGACCAACGTAGCATATATAAGGTATGAGTAGAACAGTACGCAGTAAAGTTCGGAGCGTGATGGGTAAACGGAAGGATTTATCGTACTTTGAGAAATGACAGATTGTGGAAGCTCGGAGCTCGGATGCCTCGATTTCCTAAACGGTTAAACTGGTGGGTTGTTCGCGAGCCGCCGCAGTTAAAGTGTATCAGGACTGGCGTGCAAATGGTCAAACAGCGACCCGGAGGCAAAACTGCACAGGATAGCGAAAGGTTGGTATGACAGGTGCGCGCGGGGGTCCAATGACTCATACAGGCCAACAGACGCAGAACTGTTCAACAGTTGACTACCCAATACAATCAAACCGGAACAGTATCTTTCGTGATCATGCGTCACACGCTCGCTCGTATGGGCAATAGCAGCAGATAACCCCTTACGACATCATCTCCTAACCCCGGTTCATCGGCGAAGAAGAGAAGCTTGGTGCAAAGATCCTGCAAGTTGGACGTCGGATGACTGGCAAACAGTGTGCTGGTCTGATGATTCGCGTTTTATACTCCACTCCGTGGATGGTCGTGTACGTTTTTGGCGCAAACAACATGAGGCACTCGATCCATCCTGCATGGTCTCCACAGTGGAAGCCGATGAAGGCGGTTGCATGGTGTGGGACATGTTTACCTGGCAGGAACTTGGATCCCTGATGCATGTTGAACAAGGTATGACTGATGCCCACTATCGTTAATTGTTGCTAACTGTACACCCAGCAATATGGGACTTTTCTCCGAATGGCGACTGTGTCCTTCATGATGAAAATGCGCTGAGCCACAGGTCAAATGTTGTGCAGCAGTGGTTTGAAGAACACGGTTCAGACTTCCTGCATATCGATTGGCCTCAGACTTCCTGCATATCGATTGGCCTCAGACTTCCTGCATATCGATTGGCCTCAGACCTCCCCTGATATCAATCCCATATAGCACTTGTTGGACACTATGGAACGGTATATATCATGCCTCTGGATACACTAATCACGTCCATACCTGCTACACACAGCTATAATGAATAAAATTCTCCGGCTGGACGTGTAGTGCAGGAAAGCTTACGTTAAGTCACGTTAGGGTTATTGAAAGGTTACTTGACGTAGCTAAAGTGTGCTAAATCTTCAAAGTGCTAGAGTTTGTTTAGGTAAGACACGCACGTGCAATAAATTCCAAGAATATGGAATTTATTTTTTACTCAGCGTTCCTCATTATCTTGAATATCAGTAATATAACTTTGGTTTTATTACATTAGTACCTTGAAGGCTCCTTATTAGAGCGGTAAACACAATATACCCTGAACTTAGCGTAAACACTCAATGAAATAGACTTAACGGCCAGACAGAGGTCTGACAATAAATTGAACTAAGTAAACGTACTCACTTTTAACCTTTTATTGGGGAGCTCCTGGTATTACTCAAATACACACTCCAAAATAACACAACTACTGATAGCCCGAACTTTCGTACTATCGTAATATCGTAGAAACGAAGGTAAATCGCATATCAATAATCAGGAAGAACCTATCACATATAAAACGAAGCTCTTCGGTATCTTTTCGCGCCTATATATATATATATATATATATATATATATATATATATACTTAAGAGCAAAACTGAAGACTAAGGAAAAACTTTAGAATTTAAAACGAAGGTTGCAAAAAAACCTGAAAATCAAAACGCGCAACGCAGCAGTTTTGAAAATTCAGAATTCACATTCTATAAAGAAGATACCTAAGCAAAAAAATGCAAATATAATTTTGACTCACACCTAGTACAACATAGAAAAGGTTATGTATCTACCTGTGTGAGTAAAAGGAGAAAAGACAAAAAAATAAAATAAAACAACTGAATGTAGAAGGTGTCGAGAATACTGAGCCTTGGCTTTATCAAGGACCAGCAAAAACTCTGCATTTTCTCACTTCTACAAAGACCTAGTTGGAAATGGGTTTCTGCAAGGCCATAGATGCAAGTAACATTCCCACCTAAAATAGTTTAAAACATATATATATGTGTCATGTCCTCCGTAGAGTTGCATGACCTAGCACTAGTTAACAATTTCGCTTGCATCCATTAACCTTCATGGCCCGACCCATGCTCTTCATCTGTTACTATTAAACAGAGAGAAGAAGATTAAAGAGAACTCAAGCTGTGAGAGTGACATAATAATTAGAAATGATTTTCAGCCATAACGAAATTCCAAGTTCGTTTGAGAGAGAATTTAAACCTGAAAATCAATGCAAAAGAAATCCAAATTTTACATTGCAATTAAAAAAAGGAAATGTTAATTTTTAACGAACAGATTTTTGAAAGAAAACTTGAGTCTAAAACCCCTACTCTACAACTTATGACAGCACGAAAACGAGAATAAGTTAAAGATAATAATTAACTAAAGAAAACTTTGTGAAAGTTATATACCTTAAACAGTTAGTTGCAATATGTACAAAGTATTTCAGCAGTGCTTTAAGTGCATAATTAATTAGTTATTAAGAACTTGCAGAAACCCATTTCCAACTAGGTCTTTGTAGAAGTGAGAAAATGCAGAGTTTTTGCTGGTCCTTGATAAAGCCAAGGCTCAGTATTCTCGACACCTTCTACATTCAGTTGTTTTATTTTATTTTTTTGTCTTTTCTCCTTTTACTCACACAGGTAGATACATAACCTTTTCTATGTTGTACTAGGTGTGAGTCAAAATTATATTTGCATTTTTTTGCTTAGGTATCTTCTTTATAGAATATATATATATATATATATATATATACTTAAGAGCAAAACTGAAGACTAAGGAAAAAAATTTTAGAATTTAAAACGAAGGGTGCAAAATAACCTGAAAATCAAAACGCGCAACGCAGCAGTTTTGAAAATTCAGAATTCACATTCTATAAAGATACCTAAGCAAAAAAATACATATATAATTTTGACTCACACCTAGTACAACATAGAAAAGGTTATGTATCTACCTGTGTGAGTAAAAGGAGAAAAGAAAAAAATAAAATAAAACAACTGAATGTAGAAGGTGTCGAGAATACTGAGCCTTGGCTTTATCAAGGACCAGCAAAAACTCTGCATTTTCTCACTTCCACAAAGACCTAGTTGGAAATGGGTTTCTGCAAGGCCATAGATGCAAGTAACATTCCCACCTAAAATAGTTTAAAAAATATATATATATAAGTCATGTCCTCCGTAGAGTAGCATGACCTAGCACTAGTTAACAATTTCGCTTGCATCCATTAACCTTCATGGCCCGACCCATGCTCTTCATCTGTTACTATTAAACAGAGAGAAGAAGATTAAAGAGAACTCAAGCTGTGAGAGTGACATAATAAATAGAAATGATTTTCAGCTATAACGAAATTCCAAGTTCGTTTGAGAGAGAATTTAAACCTGAAAAACAAATTTTACATTGCAATTAAAAAAGGAAATGTTAATTTATAACGAACAGATTTTTGAAAGAAAACTTGAGTCTAAAACCCCTACTCTACAACTTATGACAGCACGAAAACGAGAATAAGTTAAAGATAATAATTAACTAAAGAAAACTTTGTGAAAGTTATATACCTTAAACAGTTAGTTGCAATATGTACAAAGTATTTCAGCAGTGCTTTAAGTGCATAATTAATTAGTTATTAAGAACTTAACTACTTTGAAAAAACAGCGCATAGACAGCGCATAGAAAAGGAACAAGCTTAGCCATCTTCTGTTCCTAGGTACCACAAAAGACGCTCAAAGTTACAAAGAAAAGTAAGAGTTAAAACCCGCATAAATGTTAACAGACAAACCAATGCTTAAAAGCTGAAAAGCTAAAAAACGACAGAGAAAAGGTACATGAAGTACAAACATTGAACTTATCTGTTTTTTCAAAGTAGTTAAGTTCTTAATAACTAATTAATTATGCACTTAAAGCACTGCTGAAATACTTTGTACATATTGCAACTAACTGTTTAAGGTATATAACTTTCACAAAGTTTTCTTTAGTTAATTATTATCTTTAACTTATTCTCGTTTTCGTGCTGTCATAAGTTGTAGAGTAGGGGGTTTTAGACTCAAGTTTTCTTTCAAAAATCTGTTCGTTATAAATTAACATTTCCTTTTTTAATTGCAATGTAAAATTTGTTTTTCAGGTTTAAATTCTCTCTCAAACGAACTTGGAATTTCGTTATAGCTGAAAATCATTTCTATTTATTATGTCACTCTCACAGCTTGAGTTCTCTTTTAATCTTCTTCTCTGTTTAATAGTAACAGATGAAGAGCATGGGTCGGGCCATGAAGGTTAATGGATGCAAGCGAAAATTGTTAACTAGTGCTAGGTCATGCTACTCTACGGAGGACATGACTTATATATATATTTTTTAAACTATTTTAGGTGGGAATGTTACTTGCATCTATGGCCTTGCAGAAACCCATTTCCAACTAGGTCTTTGTGGAAGTGAGAAAATGCAGAGTTTTGCTGGTCCTTGATAAAGCCAAGGCTCAGTATTCTCGACACCTTCTACATTCAGTTGTTTTATTTTATTTTTTTTCTTTTCTCCTTTTACTCACACAGGTAGATACATAACCTTTTCTATGTTGTACTAGGTGTGAGTCAAAATTATATATGTATTTTTTGCTTAGGTATCTTTATAGAATATATATATATATATATATATATACTGCATACCACCACGTCATGACTTACACTCGTTGCCACATATAATTCAGCGGGAGAAACAACATCTCGTTAAGTGAGAAGATAATTTGCATAGGAAAATAAAATAACAAGAGATAGTAAAATCAAAAAGAAACTGAAGCTAGAGTATACGTTACACAGCTTGGTTGGCCATACCTCCCAACTGCTTCCGGCATCTTATTGAATCGATGCCACGTCGGATAGCTGCTGTACTGAAGACGAAAAGAGGACCTACGAAGTATTAGGTAGGTCGTCATAATTCAGTGATCACTCAGTGTATATTACAACAACTGAAAACTTACATAATCTCTTTGTTTTACAACTCACGTAGTACAACGTTGCACGAGCTATTTTATGCCGTCAGATAAAAATTCTTTATCCTGAAAAAGGAGATACGCATTCACCACTTTCTTCAGTTCTTGGCACGTGGCAAATTGCCGGTTCCTTAAAGCATCTTTGAGTGGATCAAACAGGTGATAGTGCAAAGGGATTTGGTCAGAACTATAACAAGAAAAAGACAATATCTCAAGTTCCATTTTCTCGAGGTTTCCAACCATGTAAGTGGCAGAATGAGGACGGTTATTCTCGCTATGCAATACCGATACTAGTCCTCGGCATTTGCTTCGAATCAGGGCTTTTACATAACACGTAGCATGTCGCTTCACCATTCACTGTCGAGCTCCTTTCCTGAGAATGTTCCAGTATTGGCCGTTGTAAGTTCCAAACAAGAGAGAACCGTACTTTTCCAGCTGTTGGTGGCTTCTTTTGTGATTGGTAAGCACGGATGTTTTCATTCCAAACTTTGACGTTTATTCTCCTGTTCGTAGAGTTGAATCCATGTTTCGTACTGAGTTGTCATTCCTTCTTATAAGGGTCGCCCAAATGAAACTGAGACTGTCCGTTTTTTGCTGTAAGGGGTTATAAGTTGGAATATGTGAACATACAGGAAGTAAGAGTGGTACATGGGCTACATACCCGCTACACATAATCGCCTTGTCGGTTCGGGCAAGTGTCCCAGGGCGGCACGAGATTGTGGATACCCTGACCGAAGAACGTCCGTGGTTGGCTGAGGAACCAGTCTTCAACGGCGTACCGGACCTCAACGTCGTTATCGAACCGGCTGCCCTTGAGAGCTTTTTTCAGTGGCTCGAACAAGAGGTAGTCGCAAGGCGATAGATCGGGGCTATAGGTGGGATGGTTGAGGACCTCCCAGCGGAAGCTCCGCAGTAAATCTTGGCACAATGTCACCACATGCGGACGTGTGTTGTCATGCAGCAGAATAACCCCATTTGACAACATACCGAGTCGTTTACGCTTGGTGACCGTTTTGAGGTTGCGAAACGTATGTGGTTGCCTTGATTGTACTGCCTGAGTCCAGCCAATCCAAAAGTAATGGGTCATTCTCATCGAAGAAAACCGTGAGCATAACTTTTCCAGCTCTTAAGAAGGACTGAGCTTTTTTCGGGCGTGGAGAGTTGGGATGCCGCCATTCCATATTCATCCGTTTTGTGGCCGGATCGAAGTGCTGGCACCAAGTTTCATCTGCGGCCACAATCTTGGAAAGAAACTGTCCCCCCTCTGTGTAATTACGATGCAGATGTTCTAGGCAAACACCCATTCGCAGAGTCTTCTGCTCCTACTGGAGATGCTTGGGGACCCATTGTGCGCAAACCTTGCTCTATCCCAATCGGCGATGGAGAATGGTGCTAACAGTTCATTACTCACGGACAATGTTGCCGCAAGCTCGTGGGTGGTGATTCGGCGATTTTCCTTCACAAGGTTGTCCACGGCAGCAATGGATTCCATGGTGATGAGCATTGACTACGTGTGCTTGCCCAGGTTTCGACATGTCCTCCGTGCTCACACGTCTTTTACGAAATTCAGTACACCAGCGGAACACTGTACACCGTGACTGACGCTCATTCCCATACACATCCTTCATACGACCCTAACTTTCGGCTCCACTAACACTTTCTGCCGTCAAAAATTTCATAACTGCTGGCTGGGCCTGTTTGGACGAATCCATGTCACGACCCTACATAGTCAACTTGCCTCCGCACGTGCAAAGAGCACGCTGACACGTGCCGCCGATAACAGCGTGCTTCCTGACATGACACGCCATCTACCGGAGCAAATGCACAGCTCTGTGCAATTATATACCGACGCTATTACACGAGTCTCATTTTCATTTGGGCAACCCTTATAAATGACGTCGCCCTCGTCTACATATGGATCCAAGAAGAGTTGGCAGTTATCCAAACGACTGCGTTTTTTTGTTTTGTTTTTTGGTTGGAGGTTCAACGACCACCGTGAGCAACTCAATGGGCTATAAGCAGTCGCCCGTCCCTAATTTAGGGTCCCTGGTTCGGTGTCACGTCAATTCGTCGCGTGCGTCAATTCGTCGACTACGTCAATTCGTCGCCTGCGTCAATTCGTCGCCTGCGTCAATTCGTCGCCTGCGTCAATTCGTCGCGCGTCAATTCGTCGACTACGACAATTCGTCGCGCGCGTCAATTCGTCGCGCGCGTCAATTCGTTGCGCGTCAATTCGTCGACCACGATGATTCGTCGAGCGTCAATTCGTCGCGGACAAATTCGTCGCCTGCGTCAATTCGTCGCGCGTCAGTTCGTCGACCACGACGATTCGTCGCGCGTCAATTCGTCAACCACGACGATTCGTCGCGCGTCAATTCGTCGACCACGACGATTCGTCGAGCGCCAATTCGTCAACAACGACGATTCGTCGAGCGTCAATTCGTCGCGGACAAATTCGTCGACTACGTCAATTCGTCGCGTTTACAGATTTTGGTTACATACAAAACGAATGCAGGAAAACGTACGATTTCGAACGTCTTGCTCCCTGATCAAATTTATAAAGTTTGGACACGCAGACAGGATAGGAATATTACGTTTTTCTTTGGCACTAAAAATATTAGACGGTAGACGGTTTTTGGAACGGGGCAGGGCCCGGTTGGTCAGAGCCCCCCATACACAAAATTTTCGTAAGATCTACAGTTTTCAATTCAGAACCACCAAATCAGGTATCCTATCTCATGATACTCTAACTTAGACGGTTGTCGGTTTTTGGAACGGGTCAAGGCCCGGGAAGTCAGAGCACCCCCACCCCTACCTCCACCCCCACATACATATAAAATTTTCGTAAAATCTACAGTTTTCAATTCAGAACCACCAAATCTGGTATACTATCTCGTGGTATTCTAACTTAGACTGTAGACGGTTTTCGGAAGCGGTTGGAAACGGGGGGAGGGGGTCAGAGCCCCCCCCTCTTCCTACAGAATTGCCGTAAAATCTAGTTTTCAATTTAGAACTACCAAATTTGGTATATTATCTCATGGTACTCTAACTTAGACGGTATACGGTTTTTGGAACGGGTCAGAGGCCCGGTTGCTCAGAGCCCCCCCCCCCCATAAAATTTTTTCGTAAAAACTAGAGTTTTCAATTCAGAACCACCAAATTTGGTATACTATCTCACGAAATTCTAACTTAGACTGTAGACGGTTTTTGGAAGCGGTTGGAGCCAGGGGGGTCAGAGCCACCACCCCATACAAAATTTTCGTAAATTCTACAGTTTTCAATTTAGAACCACCAAATTTGGTATACTATCTCATGGTATTCTAACTTAGACGGTAGATGGTTTTTGGAATAGGTCAAGGCGCGGGGGGTAAGAGCCCCCACATACAAAATTTTCGTAAAATCTATAGTTTTCAATTTAGAACCAACAAATTTGGTATCACGAAACTCCAACTTAGACGGGAGACGGTTTTTGGAACAGGTCGTGGCGCGGTGGGTCAGAGACCCCCCCCCCGTACAAAATTTTCGTAAAATATACCGTTTTCAATTTAGAACCACCAAATTTGGTATACTATCTCATGGTGTTCTAACTTAGACGGTAGACGGTTTTTTGTAAAGGGTCGGAGCCCGGGGCTCAGAGCCCCCCCCCCATAAAAAAAAATTCGTTCGTGAAATCTACAGTTTTCAATTTAGAACCACCAAATTTGGTGAACTATAACATGGTACTCTAACTTAGACGGTAGACGGTTTTCAGAACACGTCAGGGCACGGGGGTTTAGAATCCCCTCCCCGACAAAATTTTCGTAAAATCTACAGTTTTCGATTTAGAACCACTAAATTTGGTATACTATCTCATGGTACTCTAACTTAGACGGTAAACGGTTTTTGGAATAAGTCAAGGCGCGGGGGGGGGGGAGGTAAGAGCCCCCACATGCAAAATTTTCGTAAAATCTATAGTTTTCACTTTAGAACCACCAAATTTGGTATCATGAAACTGTAACTTAGACGGGAGACGGTTTTTGGAACGGATCGGGGCTAGGGCGGTAAGAGCCCCCCTCCCCCACAGAATTTTCGTAAAATATACCGTTTTCAATTTAGAACCACCAAATTTGGTATACTATCTTATGGTACTCTAACTTAGACGGTAGACGGTTTTTTGGAAAGGGTCGGAGCCCGTGGTTCAGAACCCTTCCTTCCCCCCATAAAAATTTCTTGAAATCTACAGTTTTCAATTTAGAGCCACTAAATTTGGTATACTATCTCATGGTACTCTAACTTAGACGGTAGACGATTTTCGGAACGGGTCGGGGCCCGGGGGTTAGAGCTCCCCATACAAAATTTTCGTAAAATCTACAGTTTTCAATTTGGAACCACCAAATTTGGTAACTATCTCATGGTACTCTAACTTAGACGGTAAACGGTTTTGGGAACGGGTCGGGCACGGGGTCAAAGCCCCTCCCCATAAAAAATTTTCGTAAAATCTACAGTTTTCAATTTAGAACCACCAAATTTGGTATACTATGTCATGGTACTCTAACTGAGAATGCAGACGGTTTTTGGAAACGGTCAGAGCCCCCATGCCAATTTTTGTAAAACCTACAGTTTCGAATTTAGAACGACCAAATTTGGTACACTACCTCATTGTATTGTAACTTAGACCGCAGAGGGAAAGGGTCGGTGCCCGGTGTGAAGGGGGCCCATTCAAAATTTTCGTAAAAATTACAATTTTTACTCTTAGAACTGCATCCCAATACAGCACTCCATTACCCCACCTACGGTCTAGGTTAGAGGCCGTAGATAACAATAAAGTGAAAAAATATCCGGTTCATGGTGTATTAAAAACACAAATTAATAAACGTTAGCTTTCACCACCAACGGTTGCCTTATCAGGCAGAAATACAATGTAATGTAAATAATGTAAATTCTTTTTTGCTTCGTATAATTAAATTAACTAAATCAAAAAATTTAAAATAAGTTTACTGGAAAGTTACGGAAATAGCTTTTTCATTCATTAACTTTCACCCGCTGAACTTGGTGATTTTAGAAATAGTAATATTTACCCGGGAAATACCGAGTACCCCTGCTAGTAAGAACTAAAGATAATGTTACACTTTTAGTCAGGTACAAAACAATAATTAGAAAGCCCTAGGACTGGACCTGTTTAGCAATTTTCAGTCTGCCGTGCTAATTTTCATAAGGTTTTCATAGAAGTCCAAGATTTTAGCAATGCGCTTTTCTGAAGTTGGAAGTATTAAGCAGACCCTAGGCCTAGGGCTTTTTGATAGTTTTCAGTCCTCCGAGCTGATATTTATGTAGTTTTCATAGAAAATAAAATGAATTCTGTTTAAATGTTACTCGAGCACAAAGCATTAATAGATACGCCCGAGACCTAGGCATATGCATTTATAGTAATTTTTATAATGCTGTGATCATATGAGGTTTGCATGAGAAATCAATTTAAGAGTGTTACGCTTATCAAAAATTATTTAAAAGGCCTAGGCCTACCGGCCAATAATTAGTATTTGGTGCCTAAGTGAAAGCGCAACATTATTAACTTGATTTGTTATGCAAACCTTATAAATATGACCACAGCGATTAAAAGTTACTAAAGAGTCCTTGTAAGTAATACTTTTTGACCGAGTGCAAGTACAATTTACGAAATGTCAACAGGTCAAAATATCTAAAGTAACAATGAAATTTGGAATATTTCTTTTTTCTTTCTTTTTATTTCAGTTTAGACACTTGTATTACGTTTTAGAAACATATATTTATCCTATCGTTTACCTTCATTGTGCTTTCAACAGAATTTCTTGCCATGTTTTGGGTATTTTGTTTCTTGTGGTTGCAGTTTTTTTAATGTTTTGGGCATTTCATTTTTTGTGGTTACTTGTTTTTATGTTTTTGGCATTTTACTTTGTATGGGTGTTTTTGTTATGTTTTTGTTATTTTCTTTTCTGTGGTGGTTGTAATGTCGACAGGATGAAAAGGGGAAACTGTGGACAGTCACGATGCCTACTTGCTTATATTTTTTTTTCAAATACAGCACATGATTTTGTATTGATTTATACCACTTACTCATTAAGCGACTACAGGTTTCTTTAAATATGAACTTTTTCTTAGAGCCTTTTGTTTCCTCTACCTAGCGTTTTCGGCTCCGCAATTTCTTTTTTTGGTTTTAGAATATTTTCCTTATTATTAATCTATTTTCTCATGCAAACTCTTTATGTAAGGTATGTTTATTCTATCGAAGTATTTTGCAATTATACGTGAAGCCCTGTTGCTGAAGTAAAAAAAAATATTTTCAACTGAAACAACGCAGTTCAGATATTTTCCCGCTGTTAACTCAAAGAATGAAAACAAAAACAACAAATCTGTGCAATGGTTGAGGCATGAGACAGTATACTTACTGGTAACCAGGCAAAGTTTTAAGGAAGAATGAGCTTAGGAATTTCTAACTGCAACAAAAAAGATCATCCGCACTGTATACCACCCCATCTCCTAGTGCCGGCCTTTGTACGTCTTGAAAGAGTAGTCTTAAGGACACATCTGTAACGTAATTGCCTGAGCATTCGCGACAATCTTCTGGTGTCGCAGTAGAAAAACACACTTCCTACTTCGCCTAAATTGCTTGGATGTAATGCCAACGAACAAAGTTTTGCTCTCGCATTGGATTACTGGTGCTTTTGATGGAATACTTTTCCCCTGGGGTTCACCGCTTTCAGTATAGTCTTCAGGACACACGGCAATACACCCCAACATAAAACACCAATTTCACGGCAATTAACTGCAATTAGCGAAAGAGAGGGGCGGTACAGGAAATAAGTCGAACGAGACAGATCTGAACTTAGAAAGTCGGGGGAAGGTGTTGCGTGAAAAACTGTGTTTGGCTTACAGATCATTTGGTACGTAAGGACGTAGGTTTCGTTTAATACGTTACGGGGTAAACAAATTGTCTTTTCAGTATAACAATTTTCTTTCATACGCATGGTGCAGCACAGAAAAAATTTGAATTTATTTTTGAGAATTAGCATGACGCCTACCGGCCCAGAGTACAGCTGCCCAGTCCGCGCCTGCTGCCGCCTCCGGAACCTGGCTCCCGGGTTCTTCGCATCTGTTGATCCCCCGCCTGGAGCGTCCCAGCTGTAAAATACATGTACCTCTGCGTTTTGGAAAAACAAAAGATAAGATGCCAATCCTTAAACTTAACCACTTCTTGTGACCGCAGTTACGAAAATCTTGAACTTCGCTTAAACCCTAACTGGAGAAACAAGCTTCACGTGATTGTCTGTATTTTGAGTGTTTTATTGAATGGTTGCTCATCAGTTCGTAGTTGACTGGAGAACAGAGAACATGCTTGTTGAAACCTTTGTTGTGCGTTGTCAAGTGATAATAGTGGAAATATATCATTCTAAATATTTTGGAAAGAGAAAGTGCATTGTTTTCCGAAGGCACTATGCAGATGAAGAATGCAACATAAATAGTTACCTCACAAAAAGAAAATGATTTGCTGAAATGGAAAGGGTATTTATTTTGCCATAACAGAGTGCGAGGTGATTTACAGTATTGTCACTGTATTGAAAGAAATTATGGAAATTGTACTGGCTTTGCTAGTACTATTCTTATTGGAGATGAACACAGGATGCGCAATGAGAAACCACAAAATCATGCTCCAAGACCGGAGAAAAGTGATGTTGCTTTTGCAAGAGCGCAAATAAAAGAACGAGCGAGAAATACAGACGAAGCACCTGCACAAATTATTCAAACCGTGACAACGTCAATGGCTACAGTAAATGCAGCTTACATGCCTAATATGGATGCACTAAGGAAAGTTGTAAAACGAATACGAAGAGAAGACATGCCCGCGGAGCCTACGACTTCAGAACGGATCGATGCCCCAATAAATTTACAGGAGGAGATGGTGCAAAATTTCTTGGCAGAGATAGCGCATTTTGACATCAAAGAATTATTTTATTTTTAACAGAGAATAATTTACGAAAGCTTAAAGAAGCACCCCTCTGGATTATGGATGGGACATTTGAAACTTGTCTAACCCTTTTTAGGCAATTATGTACCATTCATGCTATGGTTGAAACAAATCCAGAGATGCACAGACTTGTCCCACTAGTTTATGGGTTACTTTCCTGCAAGTATAAAGAATATAATACTATTATACAGTATTTTTGTATGATTTACGAGACTATGCATTAGACTATGATATTCAGCTTGCACCACAATATACGCATAATCATAGATTTTGAAATAGCTACCGTTATAATGCTGCTAAAAAGGAATTTGGAAGCAGCACACACAAATGTTGTTGGTTTCATCTCGGAAAAAAATGTGCTGAGGAATATCCATCCTCTGGCAAAGTCTTGGAATATAGGGAAAACAGTGAGTTTGCTCTAAAAGTCAGACATTTGCAAGCACTCGCATTTTTTTCATCTGATGAAATTCCAGCTGCTTTTGAAGAAGTGAAATCAATTTTACTAGAATATGCAGATTCTGTAGTTCAGTGGTTTGAAGAAAATTATGTTCTTGGAAAATTTCGTGGAAGCAGAAGAAACAATCCGAGCAGAAGCCCTCCGCTGTTCCCGCCAACAATTTGGTCAGTAAGTGAAAACAATTTATTTGGCTTTCCCAGAACACAAAACAAACTTGAAAGAGCCGGCCCCGGTGGCGCAGTGGTCTAAGGCGCTGGCCTCTGATCATTCGTCCGTAAGGGGTCCGGGTTCGAATCCCGGTCAGGCATGGATGTTGTGTTTGTCTTACGGCACTGGCTCTCTCCCTTCCCTGGAACCAGTGACCCTAAATTAGGGACGGGCGATTGCTTATAGCCCATTGAGTTGCTCACGGTGGTCGTTACACCTCCAACCAAAAAAAAAAAAAAACTTGAAAGATTAGACAAACGCTGGAATACAATTCTGGGAGAGAAAAAACTGTGACTGTAAGAAATAATCAGTGAAATTGCGAAAGAGCAGAGAACAACTATGGCTAAAATCGAAAGAGTGATAGCACAGATTCCAACAAATTCACCCAGAAGAGAAACGCTGGCAAGATAAAAAGGAATTCGAACTTCTTTGGCGCACAGAGACAATGTTAACATGCTGGACTTTTAAAGAGGAATTTCATATAATTCTACCCTTTACTAAAATGCGCTGGTATTTCTCACTAATTGAATTATACCTTTTACTAACTTGTATTTGAATTTTTCAAGAATGTAATTCCGCCGAAGATGCAAGAATGTAAAACACAACACAAAATTAAAAAAGACAAAAATTTCAAAATAGCATGTTAAAAACATAAAATGTCAAAAAGTAATCCAAAATGTGAAACAAATAAAAATTCAAAATGCAATCACAAGTAACAAGCATTACAAAAATGCGAAACGCTATGTAACAAGTACAACACAAAATAAAAGAAATGCCAAAACAAAACAAAAATGCATACGCTTTGTAAAATGTACAAAATAAAATAAATGCCATATTCATAAGGATTTCATGACAAGTCAAGTTAAAAATGAGCTTTTACTTAGACTTCAAATAATAATTACTAGCCTCTACACCTTTTTGAGTCTTTAATAAGTGCAACATCATTAACCTGACTTGTCATCAAACATTATCAATATGACCATAGCATACAATCACTTAAAAGACTTGTTAATGGATGAATTGAGGAATCACCAAGTTCAGCGGGTGAAAGTTAATGGCTGTTTATACTTTTGTACCCGAGTAAATGCGCAACACAATAAACTTGACTTTCTCTGAAAATTTTATGCATATGAGCACGGTTGATTGAAAACTGATAAAAAGGCTTAAGGCCTGTTTATTAATTTTTGTGCCTCAGTCAAAACGCAGTACCATAACCGTGGCATGTTATCGAAACCTTATAAATACGTCGGACTAAAAATTCCAAAAAAAGGTTTACGCCTAAGGTCTTGTAACTAAAGTTTTGTGACAGGGTAAAACTGCAACATTAATAACTTGACATGTTATGTTAACGTTGTGAATATGAGCACGGCGGATTAAAGATTTCAACAAATAGCCTTTGGGATTAATGTGTTGTAGCTGAGTAAAAATGTAACATTATCTTTATTTTCTATATGGACCAAACTACGTGCTGAAATGGCCCAACTATATATACGTATACTTCAACCATATACCGAAGCGCTGACAAGGTGAAAACAAAAGTGCAATTTTGTACGGTCCCCTAACATTTTATGGCCAGCCTACATGGAAGTGGACACGTTGATATCAAAAACATACTTTTTGTACTGTCCATAACAAATAGCAATGGACACGTCGCAATCTTTTTTTTTTGGGGGGGGGGGGGTTAACGACCACCGTGATCAATTCAGTGGGCTATAAGCAGTCGGACGTTCCCAATTTTGGGCCACTGGTTCCTGGGAAGGGGGACAGCCAGTGCCAGAAGTCAATCACAACGTCCATGATTCACCGGGATTTGAACCAGGATCCTTCTCGACAAGTGGTCAGAAGCCAGCGCCTAGATCACTCCGCCGCCGTAGCGGCACACGTTGAAATGTATTTTTCATACGGCCCCAAACGCTCTTATGGACATACTAGATTGAACTGGACGCAAATAAATCATTAATATAATTTGTACTAGCAGGGATACCAGTTATTTGCCAGGTACATATTACTATTTGTGGAATCACCAAGTTCAGCGGGTGAAAGTTAATGAATGAAAAAGATATTCCTGCAATTTTCCAGTAAACTAATTTTAAATTTTTTGATTTAGTTAATTTAATTTTGCGAAACAAAAAAGAAAGAAAAAGGAATGGGAATACTTACCTTCTAGGAGACATCTATAGAACTGCCGTACATCTGGCGTGTGCTTCTGTGAATCCCGCGACACAGAAATGCAATGTACCTATGTGATGTCGCATGCGTACGACTTCACATTGGCATTGATCATCTTTTTCTTACCGTTTTGAATTTCGAATATCTGGAACTCTCTATTTACATTACATTATATTTCTTTCTGATAAGCCGCTCGTTGGTAGTGAAAGCTAAAATATATTGATTTGTGTTTTTAATACACCATTAAACGCATATTTTTGCACTTTATTGTTATCTACAGTCCCTAACTTAGACCGTAGGTTGGTTAGTTGGTTGGTTGATGGTTTATGGTGCAAGGCCCTCAAAGGGCCAAAGAGCGCCTTAGAACGTAGATAGGGTATCCTTAAGAGTAAAAAACGGAACTTTTTACGAAAATTTTGCATGGGACTCCCTTGACCCGGGCCATGACCCCTTCCAAAAACCGTCTACCGTCTAAGTTAGATAACCATGAGTAGTATACCAAATCGGGTTGTTCTAAATTGAAAACTGTAGATTTTAAGAAATTTTTATGAGGAGGGGGGGGCTCTCACCTCCCGGGTTCCAACCCCTTCCAAAAACCGTCTAGCGTCTAAGTTAGAGTTTCATGATACCAAATTTGGTGGTTCTGAATTGAAAACTGTAGTTTTTAAAAAAATGTTGTATGTCTGTGTGTGTGTGTGGGGGGGGGGGGGCTCTGACCTACCGGGCCTTGACCGGTTCCAAAAACCGTCGACCGTCTAAGTTAAAGTACCATGAGATAGTATACCAATTTTGGTGGTTCTAAATTGAAAACTAGATTTTGCGATTTTTTTATGAAAGGGGTCCTTACCCCCTTCACAAAAAAATCTGCAACCCCTTCCAAAATCGTCTAGCGTCTAAGTTAGAGTACCATGAGATAGTATACCAGATCTGGTGGTTCTGAATTGAAAACTAGTTTTTCAGAAAATTTTGTATGTGGGGGTCTCTGATCCCCCGGGCCTTGACCCGTTCCAAAAGCGGTCTACCGTCGAAGTTAGAATACCATGAGATAGTATACCAAATCTGGTAGTTCTAAATTGAAAACTGTAGATTTTACGAAATTTTTATGGGGGGGGGCTCCAACCCCTTCCAAAAACCGTCTAGCGTCTAAGTTAGAGCTTCATGATATCATATTTGATGGTTCTGAATTGAAAACTGTAGATTTTACGAAAAAAAATTATGGGGGGGGGGTTCTCTGACCCCCTGGCCTTGACCCGATCCAAAAACAGTCTACCGTCTAAGTTAGAGTACCATGAGATAGTATACCAAATTTGGTGGCTCTAAATAGAAAACTGTAGACTTTACGAAATTTTTTATGAGGGGGGCTCTGACCCCCGGGCCTTGACCCGTTCAGAAAACGGTCTACCGTCTAAGTTACAGTACCATGAGATAGTATACCAAATTTGGTGGCTCTAAATTAAAAACTGTAGATTTTACGAAAAATTTTGTGAGGGGGGCACCGACCCTCAGGGCTCCAACCCCTTCCAAAAACCGTCTAGCGTCTAAGTTAGAGTTTCATGATAACAAATTTGATGGTTCTGAAATAAGAACTAGATTTTACGAAAAAATTTTATGTATGTGGCTGGGGAAGGCTCCGACCCCCGGGCCTTGACCCGTTCCAAAGACCGTCGACCGTCTAAGTTAGAGTACCATGAGATAGTATACCAAATTTGGTGGTTCTAAATTTAAAACTAGATTTTGCGATTTTTTTTATGAAGGGGGCCCTTACCCCCCCCCCCCCGGCTGCAACCCCTTCCAAAAACCGTCTAGCGTCTAAGTTAGAGTACCATAAGATAGTATACCAGATTTGGTGGTTCTAAATTGAAAACTGTAGATTTTACAAAATTTTTATGAGGGGGGGCTCTCACCCCCGGGCTCCAACCCCTTCCAAAAACCGTCTAGCATCTAAGTTTCAGTTTCATGATACCATACTTAATGGTTCTTAATTGAAAACTGTAGATTTTACAAAAAAAATTATGGGGGTGGCTCTGACCCTCGGGCCTTGACCCGTTCCAAAAACGGTCTACCGTCTAAGTTAGAGTACCATGAGATAGTATACCAAATTTGGTGGTTCTAAATTGAAAACTGTAGATTTCACGCGGCATTTTTATGGGGGGTCTTTACCCCCCCCGGGCTCCTTCCCTTCAAAAAATCGTCTAGCGTCTAAGTTAGAGTACCATGAGATAGTATACCAGATTAGGTGGTTCTGAATTGAAAACTGTAGTTTTTAAGAAAATTTTGTATGTGGAGGGGCTCTGACCCCTGGGCCTTGACCCGTTCCAAAAACGGTCTGCCGTCTAAGTTAGAGTACCATAAGATAGTATACCAAATTTGGTGGTTCTAAGATGAAAATTGTACATTTTACGAAATTTTTTATGAGGGGGGGGTCTGACCCCGCGGGCTCCAACCCCTTCCAAAAACCGTCTAGCGTCTAAGTTAGAGTTTCATGATACCAAATTTGATGGTTCTGAAATAAAAACTAGATTTTACGAAAATTTTGTATGTATGTGGGGGTGGGGGTGGGGGGGGGCTTTGACTTCCCGGGCCTTGACCCGTTCCAAAACCCGACAACCGTCTAAGTTAGAGTACCATGAGATTGTGATGTGTGTTTTTTAAGCTCTGTCTTTTACGTGCTTTCGAGTAGTTACCCGAGTGGTGTACTTTTTCTTTTCGAGTACATCTTCAAGTTGAAGATCAGTGCTTTCGTTTCGTTTGTCTCACGAGGTGGTGAGTGAATTACTTTATTCTTTATCGTTAGTTATATTTTTCGACCGAGTTGGTCTTGTTCTTCGGTAAGCCTCGCCATTGACATGGCGGCATTAGATAAGGGTGAAGCTCCCACCCTTATCTTGGAAGAGAAGCCATCTTCCTCCTCTTCTTCCAACCCAGCTGCAGACACAGCTTCGTTGGTCGCAGAGATCTCTAACTGCCTTACTGACGTCATGAGTTCCTCCTGCTCTAATGCGCCTACGGCCTGCCTTCCCACAGAGAGTACTACCTTACAATTCTACTCTCTGTCCCTGTCGCGGATGCTATGGAGGTATCGGGTGCCGTCGCTTCTACGGCCACCACTTCATCTCAACTACCAGATTCGCCTGTAACAGCTGGAGTTTCGCCCTCTACATCTCGTAAAAATACTGTTCCTCCATCATATGCGACTGCCATGTCTAGTGGCTCTACGTCACTCTTATCGTCTGAGACTCTCCTTCCCGATTCGTATCTTCATGTCGTGGAATCCACAGCCACGATAGATATTCCCGAAGACTCACCAGCCGGCCGTCAACTTCAATCAACGATGGAACTCGGCGTATGTGTTGATGCGCTGCCGGATACAAAGCTTCAGCTCTATAGCCGAGCTCTTAAATCCATCTTACCGGCGGATGCAATAGATTATGTTGCCCGAAAACCACGATTAGTACTGGTTTACTTCAAGAAAAAGGAGCATGCAGACCTCGTCTTGACAGCAGGACTGACCATTAATGATGTACATCTACTACCACAACCAGTCGCGCACCGCCCCGTGCAGGTGACTTTCTACCCTGTTCCGCCAGAAGTTTCTGATACAATTCTTTGCACGTTACTCAGTAAGTTCGGCCGAGTGGTCGGCCCCATAACAACCATCTCGGCGGCACCCAGAGACCCCGAAGACAAAGCCATTCGTGGCTTCCGTCGCTCCGCTCGTGTGCTCTTTCCGTCCGATACTCATCTTCAGGCCTGTCCAACTGTCCTTCACGTGCGCTGTGGGCAACAGCGACGTCGTATCGAGATCATCACTTCTCAGCATTGCACCCTTTGTCAAAGTGAGAGTCATGTGCGAGCCAATTGCACTCGTGCTGTTTCCACATCCGTGCCAAGTGCTGTGGTACCTTCTGTCCCTCCTGTTACTGCCGTGTCAACGTCTCCACACGAATGGAAGGTTGCAGGACCCAGATCTTCCCGACGTCGGCCTACAGCCGTTGGTCGACAAACGTCTTCGGCAGACTCACTTTCAGTTACAGACCGGAATTTTCCCACGCTTCCTACGGCGCCCCCGCAGCGTGTACTTTCTGCTCCTACAGATTTAACTGCTGATCTGTCGTCGGTGTTTACCGTTGGCACTGCAGATCCAGCAGCCGATACCCTTTCAGCACAGAAGCTTCTATACCAGCTGGTTCCTCCACGATTTTTGGCAAACGCAGTGTCTCCTCTCGGAAGAAGTTGAAGAAGTCTAAGACGTCCTCATCCCCGCGCTTGTTCACAAGGCGGTCTAATCGCCCGGCTATTCGCGCGATCTTCTCTCGACGTGGCATTTCGTCTTCTCAAGTACAAGCCTGGACAGAACCAGAGACGGAGGATGTTTCTCCCTCGTTAGAGGACTTCACTAATCTCCTTCAAGAGAATGCTTTTCCTGCTGAGCCGCTGCCTTACGTAGATCTTCTTGAATATTTAGTGAGTCCCACCAGCACGGCCACTGCCCGTGTTTTTTTACTAAAGTATGAAGCTGCCCTACCTCGGGTTCTCAGTCAACTTGATTCTCTTATGCACACTCTTCGGCGGAACGTCGATGACATTCCGTGGGGTCTGGGTTTTATTCAGCGCCTACATGTTCTCGCCACTGCAAGTCAACACATCTTACATCCGCCGACAGACCTAAAAGTTCAAGGTCACGTCACTTAATTGTCGCGGTTTTGCGACACCACTTGCGAACGCCTTAGCCTTTGAGGACCTTTCCCCACTGGGTGCGGACTTGCTACGTTTACAAGAGACGAACTGTCATCCTACCACTTTGTTTACCCGTTGGCGATCATGGAATTTTACTTTCCACCTCGCATTCAGCTGTTCATCATATGGAGGCATTGCCGTCGGGGTACGCTCGACTTTTCGTTCTACGATGACTCTCTTCTCTGTAAAAATCTCTGTCGTGATCTCTTACAACAAGTCACGTTCACTATTCAAACGGAGAGGTTTCATATCTTCAACATCTACGTGCCAAACACCTCCACTTATGTGTCGGAGCTTTTTCTGTGCTTCACGGTGCTCTCTCTGGTATACCTGCCACCGACTGAGTTCTCGTTGGTGGCGACTTTAATTGTACTCTACACCCTCAACTTGATCGTTCCCCGCCTTCATGCGAACATCGTGCAGACCTTGTACAGCAGCTACAGTCCCTCGTTTTTGATTTCTCACTGATAGATGTCCATCGACACTTATATCCGACTACACCATCCCATACCTGGCGTGCAGCTGGTGCGATAAACCCGGCCACGGCCAGACTTGACAGATTTTATACCACGGCCAGACTTGACAGATTTTATACCACGTCCATACTTCTTCCAGCGATCTCTGCATCCTCTTGCCAGCCCACTGCGTCGTCTGACCATTGTGCCATCCCTCTTACAGTGTTTCACACTCATGCACAGCCCAGGACAACCTGGCCGTGGACATTTGATGCTGCTCTTTTGGATAACGCCGGTTTTTGCTCTTCAGTCCGCCTTTTCCTCTCCGAATGGCGCACGCAACTGCAGTCTGCGCCGTGTGCCCTGACATTCTGGCTGGAGGTAAAACATCGCCTCTTGCTTCATGTGCGAAATCAGGCTTTTACGATCACGACGCTACAGAGGATGCGTTTGGATCACATCCGTACGATGCTTTCATTTGTAAATATGGCTGACCCTCTTTTTGCTGTGTACAAGGCTGAACTGAATTCTCTCCTAGTCTCACTTGCGCAACAGGTCATTCTGCGGCTGAGATTACAGCATCTCGCGCTCGATGCTTGCACTTATGAGTTTCTTTCCAATCTTGAATCTAAGCGTCATGCCTCTGCTTCAATTCGCCATCTCCGCCTCTCTACCGGCGAGGTATCCTCTGACCCAGTTACTCATTGCTCTGTTGCCCGCAGCTATTTTACAAAGAAGTTTTGTGAGACTCCTCCTCCTTCCAACACTGCCTTATCTGGTCTACACTCTGCTTTACCTCAAGTCCCTTTTTATTTTTCTGATTCTCTCCTCCGGCCTCCCCCGCTAACAGAGATTTCCGAGACGTTTTCTCCTCTAAACTCCAAGGCTGCACCTGGCCCGGATGGACTTCCTTTGTGTTTCTACAAAGCTTTCCTCCCAGCCCTCCTCCCTTTTCTGCTTAGTGCTTTCTCCGCTGCTTTCCACCTATCCACCCTTCCGAGGAGTTTCACAATTGCCCATATAGTCCTCTTCCCAAAGAAGGGTGATCTCCTAGACTTGGGGAACTGGCGTCCCATCTCACTTCTGAATCTTGATTACAAGCTTTATTCTAAACTACTCTCGCGCCGTATTAACCCAATCCTCCCCCACATCCTGCCCTCTAACCAGACATACACTGTCCTAGGGCGCTCCATCTCGCATAACATTCAACTTCTCAGTGACCTAATCCATCTCGCTCGATCTCGCTCTGAACCTCTTGCTCTGCTGTCTCTCGATCAACAATCCGCTTTTGATAAAATTTCTCATGCTTACCTCTCGTCTACACTTTATAGTTTCGGGTTTCCACCTCCTTTTGTTTCTGTTCTCCTCTCCCTCTATCAGGACGCCACTTTCCACGTCAGGTTGCCCACTTTTCTCACAGCGCCAATTCCTTTCCGTCGCGGCGTCCGGCAAGGCTGCCCCTTGTCCGGACAGCTCTTTGCTCTTGCAATCGAACCTTTTCTCCGCTCCGTTCACAGATCCTTCTATGCTTCTCTGCCTCCAGTGGTCGCCAGCACTCGCCATCATATTGTCACCTATGTTGCCTATGCTGATGACGTGACTTTTTGTGTTCGACAAGATGCACAATTCTGCAATCTTCGCCACCTCTACGCTCGGTATGCCTCTTGTTCTAGTGCCACGCTAAACGAGTCAAAAAGCACTGGCTTGTGGTGTGAGTCGTGGGCTAGTCGAACCGACTCTCCATGTGGAGCCAAATGGTCCACATCCTCACAGCGTTTTCTAGGAGTGCACCTGGGCAAACCTCCTACAGCCTCGACGATAACGTGGAATGCACTGCACCCCAGCCTGCTGCGTACGGCTGCCAACTGGAGACAAGCACAGTTCTGCACTTCTCTGTACCAGCGTGCCCAGATCACTCGAACATATTTGATATCCATGTGCACGTTCTCTTGGCTTGCATCCAAACAACCTGTCTATCGTCTTCTTGCAATCACCCAGTGCCAAACAAATATCGTGTGGCTGGTCATCATTGGGTTAACGCTTCACTTCTCAGCTTGTCTCCTCAGAATGGCGGTATTGGACTGCTTGACATGCGGTTATACTATCAGGCATTCCGAGTGTCTGCGTTTCTTCGCCTTCTTGCTTCACCTGTTCTGCCTGCGGAGACAACCCGGGACGTCACTGTCTCCCCGCGTAATCCCCACCTTACTTTTCTTTCCTATCTTTTAATGGATCACTGCCCCCTCCTTTCCAACTTACCTCCTGTCTATCGGGAGGCTATCACCTTGCTTCGCTCTTTCCCCCTGTCTCGCTCTCCACCAGCTACAACCTCCGAACTACTCTCAGAACCTCTATTTTTCTCCTCCGTCATTCATCCTCCGCACCTCCCATGTTTTGCTTTCCCCACCTGGCTCCGCGCCGGAGTAGTCACAGTCCGAGACCTTGTCACCCCTGATTTTCTCTGGCGCTCCTTCTCCGACTTTCCTCCTGCTATTCGTGCTCTACCCCATGCTCTTCAGGTTCACACCTCCTTACTCTCATCCCTTATTTCTCTCTTCCCGATCTTGCTTCCCCCGCCGGTCTCGTTCCCGTTCTATCCGCGTCTCTCCCCCTCCCCTTTTTCTTGTCGGCTCACGGCATAGATCTTCCGATTTTCTCCTTCTCCACATCCGCTCTTTACAGATCTCTCTCTCTCCCGCTCTTCTACGTCTACGCCTATCCCTGATATCCCGTCTTCCGCTCTCTCTGCTGTGTGGTCTGCCACCCTCTCTCCTCTATCTACACCCCCAGAGATCAACACCCACTGGTTCTTCTTACATAACCGTCTTCCCGTACCCTCAATCTTGCACCGGATGACCCTTCTTTCCTCCCCACTCTGCCCTTTCTGCGCCGGGGAGGCAGATGTGAGTCATGTTTATCTATATTGCACTATACTGCAACCAATGCTAAATCTTGCCTTTGCCAGTGCTTACCGAACGCTGTTGCTCAACCTTGTGCCTCCAATCAGACTCCCTGTAGTCTGCACCTACATTTTTGTGCTAGTGAAACACGTTATATACGTCTAGCATCAACAGTGTCGTGCTCGGGAGGTGCCTCCTACGGTACCTCACGCAAGTGCCGCGTTGCTCAGTTTTTTTCGGGAATGTCTCATTTCTCGATTACGCCTTGAGTACCACACCGCCGTTGCTCGACAAAGTGAACCCAGCTTCTTCTGTACATGGTCCCCAGCGGCCCCATGGTTTGCTGGGACACCGACTTCGCTGCATCTTACAGTTGGTGCTTGTATGACTATTTAACAGTTAACTCAGTGACTCTTTATCCGAACCTTCGTCACACCTGCTCAACAAGGTATGTCTTATCTCCACTAGATTCCTGAATATCTATTTCCATCTGAATGTCATGCAACTATATTGTCTCTTTGTTTCTACAGTCATCTGTATATATCCCATTTCTATGTCACAATTATCGGGACATTCTACTTTTGCTCGTCTCATGTACATGTACTTATCTTGTTTTCATAACGGTGCCGTTGCGTCTTAATGTGAACCCAGCTTCTTCTCTAAATGGTCCCCAGAAGCCTTGGGGTTGCTGGGACTCCACCTTCGCTGCACAGTACAGTTAGTGCTCATAAGACTATATTATAACATTTTACTCTGTGCTTCTCTACCTGAACTCTTGCCATATCTGCTCAACCTAGTTTGTACGATCTCCTCAAGATTTGTTTACATCTGAATGTCATGTATATATTGTAAATAGGTATCTACTGTCATCTGTAAATAGTGCATTCATGTGTCACTGTTTTTTTGAGACGTTTTTCTCTTGCTCGTCTCATGTACATTAATTGAATAAATACTTTGTGAACACCATGAGATAGGATACCTGATTTGGTGGTTCTGATTGAAAACTGTAGATCTTACGAAAATTTTGTATATGGGGGGCTCTGACCAACCGGGCCCTGCCCCGTTCCAAAAACCGTCTCCCGTCTAATATTTTTAGTGCCAAAGAAAAACATAATATTCCTATCCTGTCTGCGTGTCCAAACTTTATAAATTTGATCAGGGAGCAAGACGTTCAAAATCGTACGTTTTCCTGCATTCGTTTTGTATGTAACCAAAATCTGTAAACGCGACGAATTGACGTAGTCGACGAATTTGTCCGCGACGAACTGACGCTCGACGAATCGTCGTGGTCGACGAATTGACGCGCGACGAACTGACGCAGTCGACGAATTGACGCACGCGACGAATTGACGTAGAACCACTGGTTCCAGGGAAGGGAGAGAGCCAGTGCCGTAAGACAAACACAACATCCATGCCTCACCGGGATTCGAACCCGGACCCCGTTCGGACGAATGATCAGAGGCCATCGCTTAGACCACTGCGCCACCGGGACGGCCGACTGCGTTTGAGAACATCTTTAAGGAGTTATGGGACCCACTTTACAAAGACGTTACGAAAATTAAGTCCGTTGCGGATGATTTCATACACGCCGCCCCGGTGGAATGGTCTAAGCAATGTTTTCTGACTATTTGTCCGAGATGGGTCCTAGTTCAAATCCCAGTGAGGGATGGATATTGTGTTTGTCTTACGGCACTGGCTCTTTTCCTTCCCTGGAACCAGCGTCCCTAAATTTTGGACGCGCGACTGCTTATAGCCCATTGAGTTGCTCACTGTGGTCGTATAGCCCCCAAACAAAACGAAAAATCATGCACAAAACAAGGACTAATTTGCATATGATTCGGCATTTCATCGAACGTCACCCTTCTCGTTTAAGGATCATGGCACGCACTTGAATAGCATTGCCATCAGCAGCGGATGTGGAGTGACGTGCAGCCCCTTCTTCATGCACTACACTTGTCCGGCCATTTTGGAACTAGGAAAACCATTCTAAGACTCTCGCCGGCAGGAAAATGCTGTTCCATAACGCTGCTCAGATTCTTCTATGAATTTCAGCCCGTGGTGCACTTTCAGCCTAGAGTAAACGGATCTCTGATCGTTGTTCCTTTTTGTTACATGGGGAAAGCGGATGTTAAGAATACGACAACAGCGCGAAAAATTGATTGATCAAGGTCAGTCCTCCGCCACAGTGACGACAGCAACACCACCTCTACATATGCTACGGAACAAGCAGTACAGCTAACCGAGAAGAATTTGCAGCTACTTTCCGAATAAACATTGATTCTCCCTCGTGGCAAGATGTTACTAGGTACTTTTTTAAAAGTTGATCGAGCGTTTATGCAAGTGTCAACAACAAGAGAGAAGAGAGTTGCCTCTCTTAACGTCTGCCATGCATTCAAGAGCAACAAGATGAAGGAAGACAGAAGACACCTCGACGGGAGGTTGAAACTGTAGCTAAGCGATAACACTGGGGAACAATTTTTTTCTTATTTTCATTTGCATGAGATTTTTCAACTGATTCTAAGTATTTTCTCAACACTGATTTCAAAACTGAAATCGGGTTTCCTCTACATGCTCTAGTTTTCATGCAATTTGAAACTTGTGATTTTCGCAAAAAAATAGAACACCCATTTACACTAGGGATAGCTTGAGAACTAGTTTGCTTCCTCAAGTAACATAATGTGCCCTAACCTTAGACTAATTAGGCTTATTTTTTTACAAACATCAATATTCTTAATTTTTATGGTTAATTTTGGATTCTAGAGATTTACCTGATTTACACAAAAATAAGACTTGTTTTTCCTTGTTTCAGATCTGATCATGGTTTCTTCAAGTAGACATAAATGTGTAAATAATATTGATGCATTCTGTTATGTATGTGGCTGCTACACACTTCTTCGTCAAAGGCGCAATATAACTACTTTTGTGAGGTGTGCCTATAAAGTCTATTTTGAAGTTCCCCTTGGCGACCAAGACAAGAAATGGGCCCCTCATATTGTGTGTCATAATTGTGAGGAAATGCTTCGTGACTGGACAAAAGGAAAACGGAACTGTCTGCCTTTTGGAGTTCCCATGGTTTGGCGAGAACCCAAGGACCACATAACTGACTGCTATTTTTGCCTGGTCAACACATAGGGTGTCGGCAAGAAAAACCAACATAAGATCTCCTATCCCAGTATTTCCTCAGCAATTCGACCTACTCCGCACTCTGAGGAACTCCCGGTTCAAGTTTTTAATAGTTTTGCCTCATCTGAAGATGAAGGCAGTGAACATAAACAGGAAGAGCACAGGGTTGTGATAACGAGCTTCAAGAAATGTTTTCAGAATCTGAAGACTCCTCATCTGATACTAAACAGACATCAGCCCCTCAGCAGTTTAGCCAACCGGAATTGAATGACTTAGTGTGTGATTTGGGACTCTCCAAGAAAGCAGCTGAGGTATTAGCCTCCAGGCTGCATGGAAAAAAACCTACTTGATTGCTCTGCAAAGTTTCTTATTTCCGAAAGCGGGGCCAGATTTTTGTGGACTCTTTTTCAAAAGACAACCAGTTTGTTTACTGCCACGATACCCCAGGTATTCTCAGGCAATTAGGTGTTACCTCGTATAGTCCAACAAAAAGGCGATTATTTCTGGACAGCTCAAAGCGCAGCCTCAACTGTGTTCTGTTGCACAATGGCAATGTTTATGGAGCGGTTCCAGTTGGTCACTCAGTGCATTTGCGAGAAGAACATAATGACATGATTTGGTCATTGACTTACTCAAATATCACGAGCACAACTGGATCATTTGTGTGGACCTGAAAATGGTCAACTTTCTCCTTGGTTAACAGAAAGGCTTCACGAAGTTTCCATGCTATTTCTGCATGTGGGGCAGACGAGCTCGAGAGAAACACTGGACCCAGAAGGAGTGGCCCATCCGTGAAATTCTAGAAACAAGCATGCCAAACATTGTGAGTGACCCAATCGTCAGCCGAGAGAAGATTATTTCTCCCTCCCCCCCCTCACTGATGAAACAATTCGTGAAGGGCATTAAGTACTAATGGTGAATGTTTTCAACGTATAGTTTCTGCTTTTCCTGCTTTGTCTTTCGAGAAGATCAAAGCAAGTGTGTTCGAAGGACTTCAAATTCGTGCCCTTGTGCGTGATGAGGAATTTGTCAAGAAGATAAATGACAAGGAGGAGGTAGCATGGCTGTCTTTCGTGGTAGTTACACAAAACTTTCTTGGTAACAAAAAGGCAGATAACTATGAGGTTTTCGTTACTAGAATGCTGTTGGCTTTTCGGTAGCTTGGGTGCAACATGAGTCTCAAGCTCCATTTTCTGAATAGTCACCTTGATCAATTCCCCGAGAACCTTGGGGCTCTTAGTGATGAACAGGGAGAGCGCTTCCAACAAGACCTCATGACGATGGAACAGCGCTATCAAGGGCTGGAGCATCAAACGAGATTGCCCTGAGAAAGTACACAAACACACAGCTACAAGTGCAAATTCTTGCCTGAATAGGATATATTTGAACTTTGCATCCCATCCTTATCAGTTGTTCTGAACCACCTATCATCTTTGTTTCAAAATATATGTTAATTTAAAGTAAAAAGTATTAGTGCATACTTATATTTGACTATAATGGATAAATGTTTTGTAACGTACCAGGAGATGTGACGTACCTGCCAGAAGGACGCACACGACATAAAGGCAGATAGGAATCAGAATAAAACGTCCGCGTAGCTCAATTGGTAGAGCAACTTATTCCGGAATAAGGGGACCCGGGTTCGAATCCTGGCGTGGATAAAAATGACGGAGAAATTTACTTCGTTATAATGGCGCCCGAACTATCCGGATGACCCGACGGTTCAAAATCTCGCATTGGTGTGATGTTATTTCCACACCGCGAAATAGGAAAAATAAGAGAATCCCTTCTCCAGCACTTCGAAAAAAAAAAAAAAAATAAGGGGGAGATGATGTAACGTACCAGGAGATGTGACGTACCTGCCAGAAGGACGCACACGACATAAAGGCAGATAGGAATCAGAATAAAACGTCAGCGTAGCTCAATTGGTAGAGTGACTTATTCCGGAATGAGGGGATCCGGGTTCGAATCCTGGCGTGGACAGAAATGACGGAGGAATTTACTTCGTTATAGTTTCAGATTTGACAAGTGACGATACATATTTTACTCCACACAACTGATTTTTTTGCTTTTTTTCAGACTTTAATGCATATTGTGATGCACCTACACGTTTTTGTGAATGCATAAAAAATATCTTTGCCAAGACGGTTGTTTAAGCCTAATTTTAAGACTGCGTGGCCATAAAGTCCTCAGATAGACCATGTCATCATGCGAGGGGCGTCGACATTTCGCGAAAAATGAAAATGTTGAATTGCAAAAAATGTAGAGCTTACAAAGAAAAACTAACTTCAGATTTGAATTCAGCACACTAAAATGAGGTAAAAGCAAGTTCTGATATCAATCCAACAAAAACTTTGTTTCCCATAATCAGTAAAGTTGCAGAAGGGAACAATAAGTTGTACACCCTCTAAAAGCTAACACAATTGTGAAAGAAAGATGGAAAAAATTCTCAGTGCGTCTTTTTGGAACGAACAAATATGGAAATAAGTATATAATAGCAAAAAAATAGCTCTGCTAGAGAAATGAGGAAATATGTGGAAAACTGTGAGCGCATTTACTTTTATGAATCGATTAGGTAAGAATTTTTCACGTCCGTTATTATAAAAAGATAATGCAGGAAATATACAAGGGAGAGCCAACTGAAAACCTCAAATAATTTTTTCTCACAATTTATTAAACAAAAATTGTACACACCTGTATCATTTTTCAATGTAATCTCCGTTTTGTGCAATACAAGTCCTCCACCGCTTACAAAGTGCATAGATTCTTGTAGAAAAATTTCTGTCGCGTGTGCAACCACTCATGCACCACCTGCTGGCTGCACCTCTTCATGAACCTGAAAGTCTTTCTTCCCATCGCATCTCTGAGTAGTCCAAAGCTGTGGTAATCACTCGGGGGAAAGATCTGGTGAATACGGCGGATGTGGAAGACACTAGACGTGCAGGTCTTGTATGGTTGCAACCGTTGCACAGGCAATATGGGGCCCAGCGTTGTCATGTTGCAACAAGACACCAGTTGTCAGAAGTCCACGTCGTTTGGATTTGATGGCAGGTCGAAGATGATTCCTGATAAGATCTGCATACGTGTCACTGGTTACAGTGTTCCTCCTGGGCATGTAGTGCTCCAAAGTTAAGCCTCGTTTATCCCAATATCCCAAAAGAGAGTCAGCATAACCTTCCCTGCAGTTGGCTGCGTGCGGAACTTCTTTGGTTTTGATAAGGAGAAATGGCGCCATTCCTTGCTCGCTCTCTTGGTTTCTTGCTGATGAGAATGAACCCAGGTTTCGTCTCCAGTAACAATTCCCAGTAGGAAGCCATCGCCTTCTGCTTCAAAGCGCATCAAAGGTAAGGTTCTTGACAGGCATCAACACCTCGTTGTTTCAATTCTGGAGTCAACTGGGGTAGCACCCACCTTGCAGACACTTTGTTGAACTGGAACACATCCTGGATGATATGGTTTGTTGAACAATGACTGATGTTCAAAAGTGCGGCTATTTCATCCACCGTCATTCGGCGATTTCACATCACAATGCCTTCAACTGCTGTAATGGACTACAGTGCCACTACTCTCTGTGCCTGACCCGGTCAAAGAGAATCTGTCACAGAACTCACGCCGTTTCGGAACTTCATAGTTCATTCGTATACTTGCTGGGTGACAGCCATGCATCACCACACTACAACTTTATTCGGCGATGAATTTCAACTGGTTTCACGCCTTCATTACTCAAAAAACGGATGACAGAACGTTGCTCCTCTTTGGTGCATATCTCAAGCGGAGTGGCCGATATCTTTACACTGCTACTGTGACGTTACTAAGTTTATCTGCAATGTGCTGCCACTTGTAAAAAAATCTTTTAGTCGTTGGTAACAATATTGCCAAGTTACAGGACAATGACACTGTATTTTGAATATTTTATCGCAAGTTTTCATTTGACTCATGTGATGTGCATTGTTACGATGAGGGTTTCAGAAAATAAGGATACCTGGAAATATGAGGGGCGAACAGGGAAAAACCATGAACTTTCAGAATCGCGAGTTCTAGAATGGGCTCTTGTCTAGAGGCGAGGAGGAAGATTTTTTTGAAATAGGAAAATTCAGAGGGGGATATAGAAGACGGCCGCTAGACGATTGAGAAAACAAAACACCAAAAGTGCATCTGTCTGGTATGTCTGTTTACCAACAAAATTCAAAGAACCCAGGGAGCGATTGGGCCCAGAGAAGGGCGTTGAAGTAAACAGACACGAGTCTCACAGATCGTAGCAATGTGCCCGAAAGAACGCGCAACAGCAGCAACAATAGGCTGCCAAAACATATCTCAAAAGTAAGAGAAAGAAGGAAGAGAGAAAAGTTAATCTACCGGTGCAAGACTGCTTAAGTAACGTATTTCCGGAATGGTCGCTTTTTAAAAAACATCAGCGAATTCACAAAACTTCCGTCAGATACCAAGGGGAACGTTGAATAGAATCTACGTACGGAGAAGAAGAAAGGGGTGGTCCCCGCTACTGCTCGTGCGTGCGTATTCGCCGACAGCAGGAAACCTGGCACTTTCATTCGATACTCCTCTAATTTAATATAAAAAGATAGTAAACATTGTAATTATTATTATTTTTCCTGTTTGGTCCAAATCTCTAAGAGCCATTTTATAGATATTCCTAGGTTAGAGGACTTCAATGCAAAAAGGAAAAACGAGACCCTTTTAAAACAGCCTTTTCTATCTCCCTTACGAAAAACCTCTTCTAATCATTTCCGAAATCTTTTAAACTTCCTTTCTTAGACTGAGTAGTCCAGGAATTTTAAATCGTAAAGGAACTACCAAATTTTGCAAAATTTAACTCCTGGAATTAACTATTGAAAGGGAATTTGAGTCGACAAGTCAAGGAAGCTTTGGGTCATCACGCAACTGAGTCATCGCCTCGAGACCAGTGCTGCACTTCGTAAATTTTGTGTTTCTTTTCCTCTTCACTTGCCGCCCTACTGAACACTTTGTTAAATTAACTCTCTAACCATCCCTCAAATGTCCTCAGTTAATTAACATTACCCCTCCCCACAAAATTCTTGTCTAAAAGTTCTCTGAAATTTCTACTAACGGTGTCCCTTGTCTCCCTGCTTCACGCCATCCTTCCCTTTCCAGGACCACGCGGCATCCAGTCAGTGTTCGAATTCTTCGGTGGTTGCTGGTCTGTGATCACTGAACATCGAGCTGCACCGTCAAAATTAAGTTAACGTTGGTCTGGTGGACCTGTCTCTCTCCCCTTTATTAAGGGTTTAACGACCACTGTGAGCAACTCGATGGACTATAAACAGTCGCCCATCCCTAATTTAGGGCCACTGGTTCCGGGGAAGGGAGAGAAGCACTGCCGCAAGACAAACACAACATCCATGATTCACCGGGATTCGAACACGGACCCATCTCGGACAAATGGTCAGAAGCCAGCTTTTAGACCATTGCGCTACCGGGGCTGCATCCTTTTTATCAGATAACATCATTTAACCCGATGTCTACGACATTTGAATAAAGCTTGTAGGGTTTTAGTGTTAAATGGTTGCAGGTATTTGTTATTTGCTTGAGCTACAACTACTATAAAACCCTAACCCACTTTACTGTAGAGCTTACTCTTCTTACTGAAATGTTCCGTAAAGTTTAAATCGTGCTTTGGATAGCTTAGATGTCCAATACAGAAGTAACTTTGAATAGAATTTGCTGCCAGGTGAACGTAACAGTCTACTTAGAAGGTCAAATACTGTTTATTGGTCCTTGGTAGGTCACAAAGGTCAGAACAACATCACGGAACATAATTCCAAATCGTAATCAATCAATGGATGCTTCAATAACTGAATAAGCGAATGCTCGTAATGCAATATAATAGCCAAACCTATGAAGTACTCGTACCTACCTCAAAGGTGACCCACATGTCATGACGGCAAAGTTGCAGAGGTAAGCTACGTCGGTGCAGTTTAGTTGGGAGAACAACTGACTCTGGAGCGAGGAGGTGTGAATTCGAATGCCACCACCGGCAAAGGGGCTTGTTTCGCTACACTGGCGCCTGTATCTCTTGGCCGTGAAGTTCGAAAAATGTGTGATGCTTCGTCCACACATCGTCTGGAATTAATGAGAATTCCTTCTTCTACAACGAGCTGCTTCAAGCATAGTTCACCGGGTGACCCAGAAACTTACGATTTCGTTCCAGCTCTTTCTCAATGGGGGGATATATGTGACGTACCTGCCTCAGAGGTCACGCACAGCTCGGGACGGCAAAGATGCAGAGGTATGCTTCGTGGGTGGATGTAGTTTGGTTGGGAGAACAAATAGTTACGGTGCAAGGAGGCGTGTATTCGAATCCCGCCACGCATCGGCGAAAGGGCTTTTCTTCACAAGTCTCTCTAACTCGAAAAGACTTTGAGACTTCAATATCAATGAAGCATGACATTCAACGTAAGCGATTCAATCAAGCCCGTAAGACATCTAACTCTAATCGTACAACATTAATTCTCACCAACAGCTATCATAACAAATCTCTCCAAGCTCTCTTCTAAACAGCATTATTATCACTCTCATTCACATACGTCATTCCCATTTGACTTAATGTTAGGTTGCCAAAACATCATTCACCGAGAGAGAAAATGTAGCGTTAAGGTTAAAAAAACGCTTAACGAGAATAAAACGAGAATGAAAGAAATTTCCCATATTTTATAATTTCACCAAAAGTACAGGGACCAAAAAGGATAGTTAAATTAAAGTATACGTTAAAAGCTTTCAATTACTTTGAACACATTTTTGATTTTCTAAAATTACAACCAGAAAAGTGATTTGTCATCTAAAATATAATGTTCAACAGTTGCTGATGGACTTCTAAAATCCATTCCATCAAGGACATTCATTTGAACTGCAGTATAGTTATCAGAGGTGGTCTGCTGTTTACTAGAAGTTCCTCTGAACTTACTACACCGACACACAATACTGTTTCATGCATACATCTATGTACTTGCAGTTATGGAAGTTCTCAATGACCTGGAAAGTAGACTTTGAAAACAGAGAAAGAATGTATTCTCTAGGGCAAAAATTAAAATTTGTTACAAAACGGAAAGTACAGGACAGTGAACATCATTTCTCTCAGTTTGTTGAGAACATATTTGAACAAATAAAAGCTAGGTATCATGACATCAACATACAAATTTAATTGCACTCAGTAGAATCTTAATCGTTTCTGAATGGTGCCGAAACCATGTCCAGCGAACTTTGGGTGTCGAAGTGTTCTGGCCTCGATATGTCTGAATTAATGGAAATCTACTGTGACTGTAAGACTTAACAATTAAACCATCCCAGTTCCAAGGTTGAAGGAACAGTATAGTTCCATTTTCTATCAGAAAAAGTCGGCTCCCAAAAAGAATGAGTAGTACACGGAACGGACGCGTATACTGAATAAGATGATATCTTTAAAAGGTATTCTTGAAGAGAAAATACTTCGTCAGCATGCACCAAAATTGGTCGACGTGTTTTTACGGGAAAAAACGGCAACTAGGGGAGCTACACTCCCTCGGTAATTTTTTTTTTTTTTTGATTGGAGGTTTAACGACCACCGTGAGCAACTCAATAGGCTATAAGCAGTCGCCCGTCCCTAATTTAGGGTCACTGGTTCCAGGGAAGGGAGAGAGCCAGTGCCGTAGGACAAACACAACATCCATGCCTCACCGGGATTCGAACCCGGACCCCTTTCGGACGAGTGATCAGAGGCCATCGCTTAGACCACTGCCTTCAAAATAAACCTTTATTAGTCTAAAAGCAAGGTACATGTGATACGCTTCAGTCACATGAGACTATTAAAAGAGACGAGGCCAAGAAGTCTCAACACAAAAGAAAGGAGGAAAGAAAACTGGTAACATCAGAACAAGATTAAAATATATACAGATAAAAAAGGAACACAGAAAACAAAAACAAAAAACACACACATCACAAAACCCAAACCCCAGAGGGAGGGAAGAAAAACACATTCCAAAGACTAGTACATAGTAGCGCGAACACAAAAGTGACAGGTAAAAAACACAACAACAATACAACACAACACAAGTTGACTGACACTGCAAGACAATGACAGGAGAAACAAAACTGTACTTCTGAAAACATGCAGCAGCGGCCAAAACATTAGTACAAGAAGAACATAAAAAACAAAAAACCGTGCACATAAAGAGGGGTGTTAACCAACCGCTATAACTAAAAACGAAATACGAAGCGACGCATGCATGTCAGAAGGAACACTGCACAGAAGAATACATGAATAATAAGGAGGAAAACCGCCGCATAACACAAAATAAATGTAGCCAAAAAGGCACACGAGGTTCACAAAAAAAATCGCACTCAATTCAAATTTCATACTCAAAACAAGAAGTCGCGCGTTGACAAACCCCGAAAGCCGACGTGGCGCTATAGAGAGAATTACGCGGAAACAAGATCGCATAGCACCAAAACACATTGAAAACAACACAATGTACGTCCAGTCGTGCACGGCAACAGAAGGCTGGGCCGAGAAAAAATAAAATATTACAGGAAAAACCCGGACAGGAGAAGCACGAAGCAAAACGTTGAACCCTAGCTTGAGTGCAAAGAAACACAAAAACGAAAACACAAAAAGTGCACTTAGAACATAATCAAAGACAAAACTGCCCCAAACGACAACTTCACTACACATGTAGTCGCATACAGTCAAGAAAAAAACACAAGAGGCACAGTAAAAAAAATGAGCACAAGGCAAATAGTGCGTTGACCAACTCCTTGGGTCAACGTAACCCAATAGACAAGATACACACGAGAAGCACACTGTATAGAAAACGAGAGAGAAGGCTGAGTACTCAATGAAAAAACACAACGAGATCAGCAGGGCCACACTAAGTAATTCAAAGTTCATAAAAAAGCAAAACAAGTGAACATGAAACACAGGGCATGAGAAAAAAAAAAGGCTCCCTAAACTGCGGAGCCAACTGAAGCATGAAAGTAGAACATACACAAACAAGTAAAAAACAAGATTATCACATTAGCAGTATAGGTAAAATACAATCACAGTATTAAAAAACTAACACAGGAGCAGAGCGAGTAGGACAGCCAAATCTAATCCCCATCGATGTCCGTTCGCAACCTTCACCTCGAGTTGCTCACGGTAGTCGTTAAACCTCCAATCAAAAAAAAAAAAAAAAACCTTCACCTCTTGACGTTTTTTTTTTTTTCTTTCTTTTGATTGGAGGTTTAACGACCACCGTGAGCAACTCAATGGGCTATAAGCAGTCGCCCGTCCCTAATTTAGGGTCACTGGTTCCAGGGAAGGGAGAGAGCCAGTGCCGCAAGACAAACACAACATCCATGCCTGACCGGGATTCGAACCCGGACCCCTTACGAACGAATGATCAGAGGCCAGCGCCTTAGACCACTGCTCCACCGGGGCGTCCTCGGTAAATTACGACTCACGTTCCTATTCATGGCAGCACCGACCGTTCGCGAGTGAAAATTTTTCAGTGCCGTCGGCCGTAAAACAATCGCTCTTGATATGTGTATTACGTATTTATACGGCCACCTCCCTGTAACGATAACATTGACTTTGAACATATTAATCCACTACCAACGAGACATATTTCACTAGAATTATGGGCGAGCAAAACGATATCAAATGCACGTCATTTTGTGATAGGTACTCGTATATGTGCCCCATGTGGAAAAAAGTCTCAAGACACCTCCTTCCGCAACAAAAATGAAACATTCCAATAAATCACGTGTGCCAGATTTCCTTTAACACTGCGGGTAAGCTGCTCAGACGTCGTATATCGTCTACTCGTGAGCCATGGCCACGCGCGTTGAGCTTACTGACTTCCAACGAGGTGTTATTATATAGGGTGCCATATCACTAACCTGACATGGAGTTATTCATATTGCCGTGCGTGCGAATGCAGCACCCACGGTCTACTACTGTTCAAGGCGTTATTAGAAAATGGAATTGTGAGGGACTCAAGAGCGCCAAGAAACGTTCAGAAAGGCCAAATAAATTGATGGAAAGGGACAAGAGAACTCCGAAAAGTGTCGTTCGTGGATATCGTAATTCATCTGCACAGATCATCAAACAATTTCAGGATTCGACAGGGATGAGTGGGTGCACTAAGACAATTCGTAATGAACTGTATAAGTTAAATTTCCATAGCCGAGTTGCTGCATACAAGACGTTAATAACTCGTACGAATGCGAGCAAGCTACTTGTTTGGTGCAAAGCACATCGTCCATGGACCCTAGATCAGTGGAAACGAGTGTTATGGAATGACGAACCACACAACACCGTTTTTAAATTCGATGGTCGTTGCTAGGTGTGGCGTATGCCAGCTGAACGGTATCTACCAGAACGTGTCATCCCAACTGTTAAATTTGGTGGCGGCAGTGTCGTGGTCTGGGGATGTTTGTCGTGGTATGGACGCTGCCCATTGGTGATTGTGGAGGAAAACATGAACGCCACGAAGTACTGAGACATTCCAGGCAACGTAGAACTGCCTAGACTTTACCAGTTTTACGGAGACGGGCCGTTCTTGTTTCAGTAAGACAACACGCCGTACGATAAAGCACGCTCCATTTCGGCATAGTTTGACGATACGGGTGTATAGAAGTCGGAGTGGCCAGCTCAAAGTCCCTCCCTCAATCCTATAGAAGCCCTTTGGGATGAACTTTAACGTCATACTCGGGCTCGGGCGACACGTTCAACTTCTGTGTATGAAATAACCACTGCTTTGCGGTAGGAATGGAAACTTACCAGAATCTCATGGAAAGTGTGCCAAGGCGTGGCCAACGAGATAATGACGAAGGCCTGCGCAGCTGGGGTGGGGAGAGTTGCTACGTCACGACCACCGTCCCTTCTGAGGGCTGTTCCCTTACCGACCGCGCATTCTTCAAAGTGCTTGAAGTCTCGGAAGTTCATTATTTCTTGTTTTTCCAAAGAATTTCTATTTTCATTTGTTTAACCAAGGCGGCTTAAAATATCCGTCGCCTGAAACAGTTAATGCTACTTCAGTAGCATACAGTCTTCCAGAAACCTCTATCCAAAAAGTATGAAGATTTAATTTTTAAATCCAATGCTCAGCATTCCATAGTTCTGCAAGAATGTTTTTTGAGAAAAGTAAAAACGTCTCCTTTTTCAGCAAATGCGTTCAATGAAAAAGTGGATTTTTTTATTTTTTTCAGCAAAGTTATTAAAACGTTTGCAAACATATGCTTGAACAATTACACAAAAGTTTCAGCTGATCGCAAAGGTAGTGCTTCTGATGAAAGAAAAATTTAAGCGTCAGTAATTGAACTGTGCAGTGGAAATACAAAAATAATTTGTTTTTTATTGAAACCAGGACCTGAGGGATCTATATAAAAAATTTTCGAAGGGGGGGGGGGGGCGAAGAAACATGTAAGTTTTGGAATTCCATCCGGACAAAATAAAAGTTAATGAAAAATAAAAAAAAGAATTAAAGCATTATTTCCTAACATAAGCTGGTGCATTTTTATTAAATTAAAGCAGTTTTTTTTAACGTAAGGTGCATTTTAACAAAAAAATGAAACACTTTCGGGGTAGGGGAAAGGCCCCTCGGGGCCCTTCCTCTAAATACGTCCCTGATTGAAACCATGTCTTTTTGGAACAACGGTCAGAACTTTTAAATTCCAGAAAGTTTCTTTCGATCAAAATGTAAGTCATTCAACTTTTCAGAAACCCATTAAACTTCCGCAAAAAGTTATTTTAAACAGATGTAGTTTAATTACTACACATTTTGATAAAACGTATTCGGCTACTTTAATTAATTAAGTATACATTTTTTTTTAATTTAACGTAATTATGTACTTCGAAATGTGTGTACCACTTTAGTTTTCGTGTTTGGTTGTAGCTAGAGTTCAGCGAGATTCTTTGAATTTCGAACACAAAAGTAATCATGTAAACCTTGCAGGAAGAATGTACAGATTTAGAGACATTATCAGCTTCATATGTTAACTTAAAGTTTCTATATATACTTTTTTTTTGTTGTTGATTCGCGAGCTGAACTGTTAGCTCAGGCAAGTCTTCCGAAAAGTCGCAGTGCTCTGTTTAACTAAGGACGGTACTACTGACGTCACAAAAAGCTGCCCAGGCCTTCAGATATCTCGTTGGCTACGGCCAAGGAGAGCGAGGGGCAAAAGATGAGCCAAATCCTCACAGATTTTGCCAAAAATGCTGTATTGCATAAAAAGCACTGGTGTCCGGAGACTTATTTCCACATAATGTATGTCAAAAGAAACTGCGACATTTTGAAAGCGAAAATCTTATGTCTATGAGAAAAGCGTTGGGTACTGGTAAATGTGGATGTTGCATGATTCTGAAGATTTCCTTTTTCTCATATGTGGTAATGTCTCATGATTTTTCGAATTGCAATCATGGCATACGCCATTAAATGAGGGAAATGCAGACAGAAATAATGTGTTACGCTGCCTGCCGTTTATGTATATCTGAATGCTTATGTGACTTATACAACGATTGCACAAGCTTACACTCTCGTATATTGTCACTGTGAGAAACCTGAAAAATGAAGTAACTTTGTGGTAAAGAGACATTCAGGAAATAAAGCAATGAATGAATCCGTTTATTTACGACAAGATAATTTGTTCATTCTTTCCTCCCATCCTCGAATAAATAGAAGGAACTCTGGAAAATGTCTGTATCTTCGATCCTTTCATCTATGAGCGCCTGCAGGAAATTTTTCAAGGGGGGTCAAATGTAATTAATTAAGGTTTAGCTAATATGTAGAAAACAGTAACTCATGAAAATGAAAGATTACTACTATTACTACTACTTACTTACTACACAAGAACACTGCTACTACTACTTACTTGCTACACTAGAACACTGCTACTACTACTACTTACTTGCTACACTAGAACACTGCTACTACTACTTACTTACTACACTAGAACACTGCTACTACTACTTACTTGCTACACTAGAACACTGCTACTACTACTTACTTACTACACTAGAACACTGCTACTACTACTTACTTACTACACTAGAACACTGCTACTACTACTTACTTACTACGTTAGAACACTACTACTACTACTACTTACTTACTACACTAGAACACTGCTACTACTACTTACTTACTACACTAGAACACTGCTACTACTACTTGCTTACTACACTAGAACACTACTACTACTACTACTACTTACTTATTACACTAGAACACTACTACTACTTACTTACTACACTAGAACACTACTACTACTACTACTACTTACCTACTACACTAGAACACTAATACTATTACTTACTTACAACACTAGAACACTACTACTACTACTTACCTACTACACTAGAATACTATTACTTACTTACTACACTAGAACACTACTACTACTACTACTTACCTACTACACTAGAACACTAATACTACTACTTACTTACTACACTAGAACAATACTACTACTACTTACTTACTACACTAGAACACTACTACTACTACTATTATTATTTGTTGCTACTCTTGAAAAGAGTGTATGTTAGTAATAGTCATGTATTATCATGTACATTGGTAACTGTTTTCAAAATAATGAACAGTGTCGAGCAGGGCCACGCTAAGCCTTTTAAGTTTAGCACACACCACCCTGAGCAGAACTTGTTTGGGCGTACTATCTTACGGTTTGCTAGGTTTTCCGCTTTCACGTTATCGTTTTCTAATTCCAAATTTCCAATAAAATTGGGATATTAAATTAAACGCCCCAAACTCCATCTTTCCTTGTGGTCCAGTTCTGTGAGTGTAAAAAAAAAGTAATAAATAAAATAAAATAAAATAAAGCGGAAAATAATTCTGCAGGGGATCAAGCAACCCCTGTGACCTCCCCTATCGGCGCCCATGCTTTCACCTTTGAATAAACGGAAGAAACTGGTATAAATCTACAACCTGCGTCCGAAAAGTTCCAGGACTGACGCAATAAAGAATATAACAAGAAAGATGACACCGAATTTTCGGGTGTAATAAGCACGTCTTTTGAATCCGTTCTGACGCAAATTAAATTTATCAAAGCTATTCAAAGTCAATGGAACCGATATGGAAAACAGTAGTATCTGACGGAAGAAAGAAGTTTTACAGCCGGGTCCTTAATAGCTCAGATATTGCTGTAAACGGAATCGCGAGCTTACGAACTCTTAGAAACAGAGTTATCGACAAAAATAAGATGTGACCTTACGTCCCCTGGTGGAAAAACCATGCATTATTTTAGAAAGAAAGTATTCTCAAAAGGTTTATCCATATGAGCGGTATCGGTCCAAGTAAAAAAAAATTAGTCGAGTTTTCAGGAGCCCAGATTTTGCTACAAATACATCAGAAGCAGAAATTAACACTTATGACCCCTGGTGGCCAAACCATTCTTTACTAAACATTAGAAATTATGTGAAAAATATTTTCCATCAGGTCTTGTATGCGATACAGGAAGAATTTTTCAAATCGGAGTTTTAGGAGCAGAAAACGCAATTTACCTTTGTGCGCCCCAGCGGAAAGTCTATGATTTACTTGAAAATTTTGAATTTATAGGAAAAACATTTCGCATCGGAAACACTATCCAACAAAGAAAGAATTTTTCAAATCGGATTTTTAGAAGTAGAGATATTGACAAAAATAAGATATACATCTACGCCCCCTGGCGTAGAAACCATGCACTATTTTAAGAAGAAAATGTTTCTAAAAGGTTTGTCGACATGAGTAGTATCGGTCTACAAACGACGTTATTTTCAATCGAGAATTTAGAAGCTCATATTTTGCTGCAAATACATCAGAAGCGGAAATTAAGATTTACGCCCCCTGGTGGCCAAACCATTTTTTTTTTTTACAAAAATTAGAAATTATGTGCAAACGATTTCCCATCAAGAGCTGTATCCAGTGCAGAAAGAATTTTTCAAATCGGAGATTTGGAAGCAGAGATATAGGGAGAAACGCAATTTACCTTTACGCCCCCTAGCGGAAAGTCTAGGAATTACTTGAAATTATATGAAAAACATGTCACACGGAAAACACTATCCAAAAAAAGAAGGAATTTTTCAAATCGGACTTCTAGAAGTCGAGATATTGACAAAAATAAGATATACATCTACGCCCCCTGGCGGAGAAACTGTGGAATATTTTAGGAAGAAAATATTCCGAAAAGGTTTATCGATGTGAGTGGCATCAGTCCACGAAAGATTTTTTCAATCGATATTTTAGAAGCTCAGATTTTAGGGCAAATACATCAGAAGCAAAAATTAACACGTACGCCCCTGGTGGCCAAAGTATTCTTTGCCGAAAATTCAAAATTATATGCAAAAGATTTTCCATCAGGAAATGTATCCGCTGAAAAAAAATTCAAATCGGAGTTTTAGAAGAAAAGTTATCGTGAAAAATGTAATTTACTTTTACGCCCCCTAGCGGAAAATCTATGCGCAATTTGAAAAAAGAAACTATATCTAAAATACTCTTCGACATAAATGGAATCGAAAGATAAAATATTTTTTTCAATCGGATGTTTAGAAGCAAATATGTGGAATAAAACGTAATTTTGAATTCGACATCATCTGCATTTACGCCTTCTAGCGGCGAAATTGTACATCGCAAAAAAACAAACGAAATAAAGGATCATCATTCTCATATTTCAAGCTTCCGAATGCAAAAAGAATTTTTCAAATCGGACTAATAGTTGCAGAGATATCGTAGGTACAGACGGACGGACGGACAAACCGATAACATAAGCACGCTCTTTTTTTACAAAAGACGTGCTAAAAAAGTACTGTACTGACAATTAATGCTGGTCATCTTCATAATACTGCCCTTCTGAATCAGCACAGAATTTCCAGCGTTTCTGAAGATCCTGAAAACTGTTCTTGAAGGCATTTTCCGGGATGTGCGCAAGATGTTTTGTCACAGCTGCTTGGATAGATGTAATATCTGCATGATACTGTGAGTGGGTCCATTCAACGCTTTGTCGTTTGGCTTGTGGATCATACTGCAGGCACAATGTTTCATCTCCTGAAATAATTCTTGGTGCAAAAATCAGGATCCTCAGCGCAGCACATCGGAACAGATCGATTAACGGATTATCGAGCCTCCTTTTCGTCATCATTCATAATGCGGGGTACCAATCTAGCATTAAGTTTTCATTTTCCCAGATCCTCACGTAGAATCCCATGACAGATAGACTTACTGATGCCTCATACTGCAGGCACAATGTTTCAGAAGATGAAACATTGTGCCTGCAATATGATCCACAAACCAAACGACAAAGCGTTGAATGGACTCACTCACAGTATCATGCAGATATTACCAAGTTTCCATAGCTAAAATGAAACGGGACGATGACGTTTTCCGTAACTCCCTTAACGCCTGTCTTCCGCCTGTCGGTACCGGTATAAACCGGTTTCCAGTTGTTCGCTGATTGTCCAAAGACTGCTGTCTTCTGGTATATACGTTATAACGCAGTGAATTTCTCCGTCATTTTTATCCGCGCCAGGATTCGAACCCGGGTCCACTCATTCCGGAATAAGTTGCTCTACCAGTTGAGCTACGCGGACATTGATTCTAATTGCTATCTGCCTTTATGTCGTGTGCGTCCTTCTGGCAGGTACGTCACATCTCCTGGTACGTTACAACGTGACATTTTTATTCCACTACTGTTACGTCAGTTATGCGGTCAGTCCTGTAACTTATTGGAAGAAGATTGTATACCTCCGTCCCATCCGACTTGGAAAGTTGAAATAACTCTGCGTTTTCGAAGAAGACGACTAGCTTTCTATTTTGGAAAGGAATTTCTTTTAAAAACAATTTCAGTTGAGGTAAATTTTGCTCAGTACTGTACGTAACATTTAATTAGCAATATCTTAGCTCCATAGAACTTCGTTCTACATTCATTTTTTTTTTCATTGTACAGGCAATTGCGCAATACCTAGCAAAGCTATTTGTGGAAATGGAATCGTCGAGCCAGGAGAGGAATGTGATTGCGGAAATGCTAAGGAATGTCCACATATAGATCCGTGTTGCACTCCTGCTGGTGGTGCTGGAAAAGACAAAGGTTGCACCTTCCGCAGGCAACTCGGAAAAGTGTGCAGTCCGAAGGACGTGTGCTGCGCTGGGAACTGTTCATTTATTCCGAGACATTTGGACCGCTTGTGTATGTTGCAGGATTCCGTTTGCACCTTTGAGAGCGTCTACTGCAGTGGCACGTCGTCGAAATGCGACGTGCCTAAGAACAACAATTTACCTAACGGCCAACCGTGTTACGGTACTTCTCAAACTTGCAATAATGGTACTTGTAGCAGCACGGTTTGCCGAGACAGAGGGATGTTGGACTGTTGGTGCGTGCCCGAAGAGGATTATGAATGCTATGTGTGCTGCTTGGTCAGATGGAATCTTTGTGTGCCTGCCGTAGACCTGGGCATCTATACTATTAACGATAAAATACCTTTGAAAGATAAAGGTACCATGTGTTGGAAAGGAACATGCAGCAGGTAAGTTTCAAACTGACACAGACAGATTTTTAAACTCGTTGATATTATAGTACACTCTGTAATGTTTTTAGTGTTACTGGTTGATGATATCTGTTAATTACTGAGGTGTCCGGAAAGAAAAACGGTGTTTTTTGATACAACAGTTTCACTTGGCTACAACCTCAGAAGAATCCAAGCTAAATTTCAAAGTACATGCCAGCATGTTCAATAGTTTAACCCCATCTGTTTGTCAGTTGTACAATTCCTGCACGGTACCAAGCTTTCATTTTAGAGGCAAATAACTCTTGGCACTCGCGTTCGACATCGTCCAAAGTAGCCAACTGCTTGCCACGGAGAAAATTCGCCATCGCCAGAAACAAGTGGTAGTCTGAAGGGGTAAGGTCGAGTCTGTATACTGGATGGAGCAGCAGCTCGATTCCATGCAGTTCTTGAAGTCTAATTTGGGTGTGATTAGCGGTATGAGGTTTTGCATTGTCTTGTTGCAGCAGTACTCGCTTTCTGTTGATTAAGGTAGCATGCTTACACTGAAGTTTGTCATATCTCCTGTCTAGTTGCTAAGAATACTACTCGGCATTGATAGATCGACCATTTGAAATGAGCTGAAAGTGGATTACATCTTCATGATTCCATTTGCACACAGCGTGAACATTTTCTCAAGACGTCCGCGTTTGGGGTAAGGTAAAGCTGGTTCACCTCCATTCAACCACAGTTATGAAGAATCTGGATTATGCAGATATATCCACTTTTCATCCCCAGTAATTATTCACTTCCTAAATCTAGTATTGCGTAGATTTCTGAGCAGTACCTTGATACGTCGTTGACCTTGAGCTGGGGTGGTTTCACGAGGCACTCACGGCATTGTCTGTAAAGTTTTCTGTTCTTGTGCAGGTGCTGAGTGATGGTAGATTTAGAAACTCCCAGTTCTTCCATCAGTTTGGGAATGCTTGTTCGTGGATTGTTTTTCTCAGCAGCTTGCAGGGCTTCCGAATCAACAGCACAGAACCTACCCGAAACTACCTTTCTTTTCAAGCTCAAGTCCCCAGCTACAAATTTCTTGAACCATGTTTGCACCGTCCGAGTAACCGCCAGGCCTTCACCTTCAATTTCGTTAATTTTTTGGACTGCTTCAGCAGCTTTAAACACCTGTTTCCAGTAATGTCGCAACAGAACGAATATTTCAAATTTTGTAGCTATTGCAATTGACAGCGGTACACGTTCAACGCATGGGTCGCGACATGTGCTTCACGCTTTGTTTGATTCCAAACAGTACGGGCTTTCAGTCATCTGCAGCACAGGAAAACTGTCCCGCAGAAAATATGCATATTTACGTCGTGAAACAGTCCTATGCAGAAACTCCGGGCTTTTTCCGGGCACCCCAATACCTGTGTTACACCAAAAGTTCAACATTACTTCACTGTAAAACACTTCCTGACTTACACCGATAAGCTATTCCATTATGACCCTCCCCGGCCTAGAGAAATGAGCGTGCCTGGAGACCGAACAGTGGCGCAGGTGAAGTTCACAGAGCAGTATATATACAACCCGAGGACCGGCTTTTGGTTAGTAGAGTGTTCGGAGTCAGAATAGGAAAAGCTGCCGATTTATCGGAGTTTGATAAAGGCAAATTGTGCTAGCACGGGCGCCTCGGAACTACGATCTCGGAAACGGCGCAACTTGTGGGTTGATCAGTGCCGCTGTAGTGGGTATGTATCAAAAGTGGTGCACATTTGGCCAAACGACGAACTGTCGTCCAGCCGCGTGTCGTCAGCAGCTCATTGATGCCAGAGGGCAGCGGAGAGTGTCGCGCATTGTTCACAGCGACCGAAGGGCCACAGCGCGACATATCACCAGCAGCTACAAAAGTGGTGATCAGGGACATGTGTCACAGTACACAGTTCATCACAGCCTTCTGCGCGTGAGTCTGCGTAGCCGAAGACCCAGCCGGGTCCCCTGCTCACTGCACATCATCGCCAAACGACGCATGAAATGTGCTCAAGATCATCGAGATGGGACCGTGGATGATTGGAAGAAAGTGGCCTGGTCTGATGAATCAAGATTCCTGGTGCATCACGTAGACGGCCGAGCGCGGATACGCCGATTACCAACGGAGGTTATGGCACTTGGATGCATTGTTGGGAGGTAACAGGCCGGCGGCGGCAGTGTTATGCTGTGGGAGATGTTTTCTTGGGACACTTTAGGTCCCATTGTCCCAATCCCTGACAGCTGTCAGGTATCTGAGCATCGTTGCGGATCAAGTTCAACCATTCATGGCAACTGTGTTCTCTGCTGGTGATGGCCATTACCAACAGGATAATGCGCCATGCCATACTACCAAAACTGTCAAGGAGTGGTTTGAGGACATGCTGACGACTTTCTGTTAATACTTTGGCCTCCAAATACACCTGATATGAACCCAATCGAACATTTGTGGTTCGACTTGGTAAAGCGGGTTCGCGCTATTTCACCACCACCCCGAAATGTACGAGAACTGGAAGACCTGCTGTTGACATTATGGTACCAGATACCCCAGGATACCTATCGCCACCTCATCGAATCGATGCCTCGCCGAGTGGCCGCTGTTTTGCGGGCTAAATGAGGTCCTATACAGCTTATTAGGTAGGTGGTCATAATGTAATGACTCATCAGTGCTTGTGTAATGCGACTGCAGAGCACTTCCTGACTTAAGCGCAATGCTACTGCAGAACGTGACTTCACTGTGCAGCACTTCCTGACTTAAGCGCAATGCTACTGCAGAACGTGACTTCACTGTGCAGCACTTCCTGACTTAAGCGTAATGCTACTGCAGAACGTGACTTCACTGTGCAGCACTTCCTGACTTAAGCGCAATGCTACTGCAGAACGTGACTTCACTGTGCAGCACTTCCTGACTTAAGCGCAATGCTACTGCAGAACGTGACTTCACTGTGCAGCACTTCCTGACTTAAGCGTAATGCTACTGCAGAACGTGACTTCACTGTGCAGCACTTCCTGACTTAAGCGTAATGCTACTGCAGAACGTGACTTCAGTGTGCAGCACTTCCTGACTTAAGCGTAATGCTACTGCAGAACGTGACTTCACTGTGCAGCACTTCCTGACTTAAGCGTAATGCTACTGCAGAACGTGACTTCACTGTAAAGCACTTCCTGACTTAAGCGTAATGCTACTGCAGAACGTGACTTCACTGTGCAGCGCTTCCTGACTTAAGCGTAATGCTACTGCAGAACGTGACTTCACTGTGCAGCACTTCCTGACTTAAGCGTAATGCTACTGCAGAACGTGACTTCACTGTGCAGCACTTCCTGACTTAAGCGTAATGCTACTGCAGAACGTGACTTCACTGTGCAGCACTTCCTGACTTAAGCGTAATGCTACTGCAGAACGTGACTTCACTGTGCAGCACTTCCTGACTTAAGCGTAATGCTACTGCAGAACTTGACTGCACTCTAAAACTTAACTTCGTGCTCCCGATAGCTAAAATAAAACACGTTAAGGACTTAACTAGGCACTAAATAGCACTAACGGCCATGTAAATAACTAGTCGTGTACTTACAGTAGTTAACCTGTTTACTTGGTCCACTCTATAGCCACTTTGAACTGTCTGCACAACATCACGGTATCACCTAGTACTTCTACATCTGAAAACAGCAGACTCGCATGAAAAGAATTCTCTTTTAAGTTCTACAATTCGAAAGCAATTTGACTTCAATGATCAAACAAGCGCAAAATTCAAACAGAAAGAACTAATCAAATTATATAAAATCAAACGCTAATCGCATAACATCAAATTAGCCTGAGCTCTCTCCCCAATCTCTCTCCAAAGTAATTACAACGATCTCGCGCTCTAGTCTACTTCTGACAAGAGCTCTGACACAATTGAAAATATCACTCTTATCGGTCTCGTTAACGTATGTCATTCAGCCTTGACCTAACGTCAGGTTGCCAAATCAACATTGAGCGAGAGAGAAAATGTAGCATTAAGTTTGGAAAATGCTCAAAGGGAATGAACCAAACTTACATACGATGTCAGAAACCAAAAATAAAAGATAAATCAGAGTATACATCACAGCTCCTGCACTTTACTATGAACTATCTGAATTGAACCCGGCGCTGCCTGGGTATAGCGTTTAAGGTGCAGTCACTGTATTTTCGTTTTTTCTGCAGTGAATGATTGTGTTGTGAGTAATGCCATCTGAGCTCCCTGATCACCAGAAATGTACGTTTTTTTGTTTATGTGCTCTATGTGTTAAAATCTTGCAGTAATATTAACTTTGGAATACGTGAATGTGGAAGAAAATCTTACTTGTCAGATCATGACACCAATTTATGAACTACGTCTATCGTCTTTCCGTTAGTGCTAAAATAATTCCCTGCTTTGCCTTTTCGTTTCTTCTGTTTCCATAGCTCTGGATATTTTCAATTTCAGAAGGTATGCAATGAAAATGAGTTTGAAAAACACACACAGTATAATCCTTTCTGAACAGTAAGTAACATAATTTACACAACTTAAGACGAGTAGCGAAGCAGCGCATACGTCAGGAGAGTGACCCATATAGGTCACCAACAAACATTGCAACTGCCAATTGGAAAACAATGCCGAAATGAGAAAAGCAATTTATTCATCAAAATAATTACTATGAGCATCAACAACATTCTGATAAACTTGTTAACAACTTATACAGGGTGATCAGAATCGACCACACAATAAACCTACCGGACGATTCCTCGTGGAGAAAGAAGCCGAAAACCGTTGTCCGTTGTCCGATCGGACGTCACATTCCGGAGATATACGCGCCGAAAGTTTCGTGACGTCACATCCGGTAACGCACATGCTCGTTGAAGAGCGATGTGGATAATTATACAGACGCACGCATCACAAGGCAATCAAGCCTTGGTGGCGCAGTGGTCTAAAGTGGCCCAGTGGTCTAAGGTGGCGCAGTGGTCTAAGGCGATGGCCTCTGATCATTTGTCCGAAAGAGGTCCGGGTTCGAATTCCGGTGAAGCATGGATGTTGTGTTTGTCCTACGGCACTGATTCTCTCCCTTCCCTGGAACCAGTGGTCCTAAATTCAGGACGGGCAACTACTTATAGCCCACTGAGTTGCTCACGGTGGTCGTTAAACCTCCAATTAAAAAAAAGGCAGTCAACATTTTAAAATGTGGCACGGAGTGGGTATGCAAATTCGAAGGACGTGGTGGCGTGAAACCATCAGTTGTACGCCTTCGCGATACGGCAGGTAGGGGTAAAAAGGGTTGGCGACGGTAGCAGGTAAGCTCATACTGCGTTGGTACATTTGACAGTAGTGTGGGTAGCTATATATCGCATAGTTTGAGAGAGTATTGTGACATGTATTTCCTATTGGGGGAATGCCATGGTTCAGCATTGCGTGCAGCAAGGGCCTACAGCGAGCGATACCCAGCACGACGGCACCCGGACGATCGCCGGATCTTAACCCATTGGAATTCTTCCTCTGGGGTCATCTAAAGGAACTGGTATATCGACGGCCTGTCAACAGTGCACGACCTAGTGGCCACCTTACACGCGGCCCTCACAACTGTAACCCCTGCTATGCTGCAACGCGTGCAGATGTCTATTCCTCGGCGGGCTGCCGCCTGTTCCGCACTACAAGGTGGCCATTTTGAACACATGCTGTAATCTGACACGAATCCACGTGTTTTATCATTTGTGTTGTATTGGTACACATCAATAAATTACATGTTTTCTGTCAAAGTGATTGGGTAAGTTATTTCTAATGTCTGTATTCTTACCAGATGTGACGTCCGATCGGACAACGGACAACGCTTTTCGGCCTCTTTCACCACGAGGAATCGTCCGGTAGGTTTATTGTGCGGTCGATTCTGATCACCCTCTATATACACCTGCGATAAAGTGCCGGGTCATGGGAAGAGAAAAAGTTTTGGAGGGCATCGTGCAACTCATCAAAGGTGCAGAAGTCGTGTCCACGCAAATGATTGTCGAATGAAGGAAACAAATGACAGTTTGAAGGAGAGATATCTGGTGAGTAAGCTGGATGACATAAAAGTTCTTTGATAGTGTTTCCGGTCAATGAAACGGAGTGAGCAAGAACGTTATCTTGTGGGAGCAGAACTCTCTTTCTGTTGACCAGTATTGCTTCCTTCTTTTTCAGGTCTTCACGCACACGTTTAGGTTGTTCACAGTACAATGCAGCGGTGATCGTTTGGCCGCGTTGCAAGAGTTCATAATGAACAACACCCGACACCACGTGCTGGTCTACCATACACACAGCATAACTGTACATGGATGCAGTGCTTGCTTCGATGTGAGAGGAATTGAGTCACTGGTGGACAAACAATGTCTGGAACGTTTTGGGGTGCTGTACTGGACCCACTTCTCATCACATGTGAGTACACTATCCAAAAATGGTTCTTTGTCATAGCGAGACAGTAATTCAAGACGAGCTGAGACACGTTGCTGTTTATTCACTGCAGACAATTCGTGGGAGACCCACTTAGACAATTTGTATGACTTACCTATTTCATGCAGATGTCTTCGGATGGTTTCATTACTAACACCAAATGACTGGGCTAGTTCCTGGCCGGTTTGGCTACTGTCCTGCGCTATAGCAACTTTCAGGGCTTCTGTGTCAAGACTGACAGGACGACCACCCGGGACTTGTCTTGAAGGGATTCATCTCTGTCTCTGAACTTTCGAAACCAATTCCGAGTTGTGCGTTCCTTCACAGCATCTGCCTCGAATGCTAAGCAAATGCGTCGAGTTGTTTCTGCAGCAGATGAACCGAGTTTAAATTCGTATAACAAACACTCACGAATAATCTCCACTGATATCGCCATTGTAATCGCACGTCTTTCTACTACCAAACTTATATGAGTAAACACTCATATAATTCGTATGCGCAGGGCATCTTGGGATTCCAGCTGACGTAATACCGCGAGCGGAACGCTATCTCTAGAGAAATTCAATCATTATAAGGTGTTTCTTTTGCTCCCCCGGAAAACGGCAAATACTTTTGTGTTTACCTGATACATTGTCATCTGTACCGTTCATAACTTCCTGGATCACGTTGGAATAGCATAGCATGTTAAACACAAGCAACCCTCTCCTGTGGAATTTCGACTGGAATCCTGCCACTACTGAAAAGAGAAATAAATTTATGAGCCGTTCTCAATAAACATTTTAAAAATTGCACCCTGAGAAGATTTTCCAGGTGTTCCTCTTGGGGTGACACAGAAGGGCGGGAAACAACAGCAGTCTTTTTGGCAGGGTTAGCGAACTGAGATGTAGATTTGTCGTCCTTGGTACTGCCCAGAGTTCTTCAGATTACTTCACATCTGTAGATTAGGAGGAAGAACTGGAGCTAGTGGAAGATGCATAGAAATAATCGAAGCATAGAATTTTTGAACCTAAGAAAGAATCTTAAGGTGAGAAATAATTATGTCCCTGACAAGGTCAATGGTCATAATTTCTTTGATTCAAACCCCATCTGTTCCCCAATTCTATTTTTCTTGACACAAGATCACTAAGTGATGGCCGGCTCAAAGAAGAAGAACAACAATTCCTAGCGTAGGTTGAGAGACCCGAACCCACAGCGCTATTCGCCTTTTGCCAGGTGAAAGTGAAAATAAGTGAATTGGGAACAGATTGTCCTGATAGTATAGCACAAAAGAAAATTATAGAGAAATTAGAGTGGTAGGAGTATACGGTTTCCCGTTAAGTGATGGCCGGCTGTCAGACGTGACTGCATTTATACTCCTTCAGGAGCCACCCACGTGACAGCTCACAGCGGAATGTGGACCATTTCCATGTATGTCAAGCACCTCTACCGATTCTGTGATTTTTGTAATCGTGCACGTTTTCTTTCTTGGGGTTGCTATTTTACTGTTGATGAATGTAGTTGGACTTCAGGATACAGGGCATTACTTCGATATTTCTTTTCTTCCGAACATTTCTATTTTAGGTTTTACCTTTTACACACGACTCTCTTTTTTGAACAGAGAATGCGACCTTATTTTAGTTTCATTTATTTGCACAATGTCATTTGTAATAATGACGTCACTTCCTGAAATAATACGATTGAGCTGGTTGTATATCGTTATTGTTACATTTCTTCTTTGAAATAGCATTACGTTCTTCCTTCTCTTGTAGCAGTATCACATTAATTACGTTATTTCTCTTTCCATTAAATTAAAAATGGTAAAACCATACATGTACTCTCATATTAACGATCAGTTATTCCTTATTACTTTGTGTTTTTATATCCTTTTCACGTTGCTTACACTGATGCATCAGTTTTAAAGTTAGTTATTAATACTTCTTATATGTTCTCTTCTTTCCAGTGATGGTTTCTGTCGAAAGAGGTACTGACCACAGTTCTTTGCTGTTACTTTGTTACGAGAAAATGGAACTAAATTTATTAAACGAAATGATACCAAAATGAGAATTTGCATTATTATTTTAATATAAACATACTCCCCCAGTATAGTGGCTATACCCCCAGATTTAGCACACTTTATGATGTCACTGAGATTATTTTTTTTATTTGTGTGTGTGTGTGTGTGTGTGAAAAGTGCCGAAATTACTCTTCAAAGAAATATTTCGCAGCCAAAGAACAGCGTATCGTGCCAGTGACGTGGCCAGAATTTTTTCGGGGATTGCAAAATTTATTTTTTATACAACTAAATGTGTTATGAATGCATTTTTAAAATGTATGCAACACCCATGCAAAAATATTCAAACAAATACTGCTGAAAATTATTATTAATATTCTTATTACCTATATTCTTATCACCATATAATGGTTAATGACTTATATTTTGCTATTTATCTGTGCAGAAAACACTACTGTTAAATGGTTCAAAAACACTACTGTTAAATGGTTCAAAAATATCAAGTAATTCTAGAACGAAATAAAAATTTGCCTTCTAGTGAAACATTCTCCATTTGTATAATGGCACCTTTTTCAGCACGTCTTTTGCAAAGAAAGATCGCGCTTATGTTATCGGTTTGTTCGTCCGCCTGTAGACACCATATCTCTACAACTAATAGTCAGATTTGAAAAATTCTTTTTGTATTAGGAAGCTTAAAATGTGCAAATGATAATCCTTTATTTCGTTTTTTTTTTTTTACGATGAACAATTTTTTTCTCTATCTCTGCTGCCGGGAGACATATTTGAAAAGTTCTTTCCCCTTAGCATAAGTTTTTCCATGAAGAATAATTTTCTCTTAGTTTCAACTTTTCTGTTATGCAAAATTTTTTTGCTAGCAGACGTACTTATATCATGTTTCTTTCTATATTTCTCCTTTTAACTATTCGATTTGAGAATCTATTTGTCTCTGGTACTTTCCTTGTACCATGAGGAACTTTTTGTTCACAATTTGTTAATTTTCATAACATGCTTTTTAGCCGCTGGTAGAACTGAGTAGATGTTTCTATTTCTGGATGCTTTATCGATTGTTGGAACCGGCTGACTGTTTTACAAACTGGTTCCATTGACTTTGAATAGCTTTGATAAATTTAATCCTAGTCAGAACGGATTCAAAAGACGTGCTCATTACATCCGAAAATTCGGTGTCATTTTTCTTGTTTCATTGTATAGTAAGACTATTAATTCATGAAGTTCACGACACTCATTCGACAAATATTTTTGAATTTGATTCAACTCTTAGGTTACTTTTACTTACCATAACTTGTGTGGTATTTCCAGCCTTCTGGGTTTTTTGCTATTTCATCTAAAACTTTAGCTTTCGGTGTGTATTCTCGATGAACGTGATCCATTGAGTCTCAGTTCTGACGTGGTATTACGTAGATATGCTTTTAAGAGACGCAGTGTTGAAACCCAAAGCTCACTTTCTGAAGTTGTTACTAGTAGAGTACCTACTACTATGTGAAACAATGTTTTTATATTAGGTAATACCTCTCAGTAACACAGTTTTAAAACACTTAATACATCTTTTGGCCAGAGCTCCTTTTCTTTGCGGGAGATCCTTCGGTACCACAGTTTCAATTCTTCGATTAATTCTTGCGAGCTCATTCAAGTCACCTGTATAAAATTCAGTTAAAATTTAAAAACATCAGTATCTTGAGAAGATGGCTGCAGATTAGGATTTGTTGGGAAAAGTGACTGGAAACCTGATAAGACCGATTTGTGTGCGAGAAATCTATTTTCCAAAGCACTAATAAACATGTCTAAAAATGGTACATAAATTAAAATCCTCTAATAGTCTTCTGAGTTTTCTGTGTTTATGTTACAACGTTGATTTTGCTATGATGTGGGTCTTGGTGTTTGAATCAAAACTCCTTGCTTTTCAGCTTGCTTTTGAGTCATTTGAAATAAGTTATGGAACTCAAATTTGGCATTGCCTCACCAAATAGAAGTCATCGCTCTTTCCACGTTTATAAGTGAGTCACGGAAAAATTCTCATCGGCCGCCACCGGGAATCGAACCCAGGGTCTTCCAGTTACGCGCTGGATGTTACGCACCTGATTTCCCTAGTCCACGTCAACCGTGTATTTATTATTGACCTTACCTAGTCGCCACCGAAACTTTCAGAATACCCATGTATTGGTTTTCATTCCAATGGCACATCCTGGTCTTTGGCTCCTTGCCGCTTCTTCATGGAGAAAACACGTTCAATTGTTGCCATAAGACAAAAACAATTTCAAATACTAAAAAAAAATTTGCCTTTTAAAAACTCGTTTTTGAAATATCGAAAACTTTAAAATTTTTTGAACTTGTTACACCCCAAACCGCATCCCCTCCCCCTTGGACACGCAGCTGTATTGTGCAATCTTCTGCAAACAAGACATACCACCGACGTCAGCAAGGTGGAACAGTACCAGTTTATCAAATATTTGGAGAAAGCTATGCTTTGCCAGATCAACGTTGTAATGTTAGGCCTACTGCATTGTTTATCGAAAGCCAGACATACCGAGAAATTTGTTTGCTATGCAGCCGCAGGAAATCACTATGTAGTCTCTTGTTGCAATTTTGTGGCCTGTTGTATCAATAAGTAAGCGAACTGCTTATTACCAATGGTTTCCGCAGCATATGGTTCAGATCCTTTAATCGTACGTTCTACGTGAATAACGTGTGTTTTAATCTATCTCACAATGTAAATATTCCGAACACAAGGATTTGTAACAGCAAAATTCCATATTCGTTAAAGGGAATGCCCCTGCATTCGCTTGAAGTTCGTGCGATGTCCTGTTTGAGAATCAATAGACCCCTTTTATTTTGAAAAAAACACTTAATTCAGAGCCATACGTACCGATCTCTTATGTTTTTAGCAATGAACTGGATGATTCTGAGTACTGCCAGAATTATTTCCAACAGGATGGTGCAAATGCCACACATCATGAGTCCTGATGCGGGTCACTGCATCGATTTTTAAACTGCGCGTGATTTTGAACAGCTTGTGGCAGTATTGGAATTCTTCGGTGGTCCGCTGATTCGAGTCCACCAGGAAAAGAGTCGAACCATCAACATCAAAATGACTGTGGTCTTTAGGAACAATCACTTTTTTTTAGGTAACATCACTGATTTCAGAAAAAAGCTTCGGCATTTTTATTTAAGCACAGCTGCAAAACCTATAGGGATTTTTGTTTTGTTTGGGGGGGGGGGGGTTAACGACCACCTTGAGTAACTCAATGGGCTATAAGCAGTCGCCCGTACCCTAATTTAGGGCCACTGGTTCCAGGGAAGGGAGTGAGCTAGGGCCGTAAGAAAAACACAACATCCATACCTCACAGGGATTCGAACCCGGACCCATCTCGAATAAATGGTCAATAGCCAGCGCTTAGACCAGCGCGCCACGGGGCGGCAAGCGGTTTCAGCAGTTAAAAAAGAAATACAGAAGGAAGCACGATGTAACCCTACGCCTCCTAGCGGAAGAATTTTGCACAATGAAAAAGTTGAAAATAGGCGAAAAAATATTCTTGTTGGAAAAAGCTATGCTAAGGAAAAAGAAAAAAATACGTTCAAATACGTATCCCCGCAGCAGTGATAGCGATTAAAAGGTTTCGACCTACACGTCTCTAGCGGGAAATATGTGCATTATTTAAGGAGAATAATGCTCCACATCTCTATTGCAGCGAATGGCATACAGTAAAAAAGGAATTTTCCAATAGGATTTTTAGAAGCGGAGATACAGTTGCAAACAGAAATACACAAACACCACCTGGTGACAGAACTATGAACTATAAAACTCCTCAAATACAAATCTAAAGTGCTCCACAAGACATTCATCCAGCCCCACAATATATCATCAAAGAGAACCCGAACGCAGTTTTCCTTCATCAACCAGACAGTAAGTACCCTTAGTGAACCCAACCCTGATTACACAGCAGACACAGACGTTGGTTCCTCTACTGACCCTTACGTGGATGAAAACTTAGAGATCTTTCAAAGCGAAATACTAGAAGCAAGAACCAAGAGCAAACGTGTCGGTACTGAATCAAATACAACGCCACGCAAAAAGAAAGCAGAAAGCAAAAAGGAGAAACAAGCATAATTAGAAATCACTTGTAATAAGGCGGCAATTGCAAACGAGGATGCACAGTCGGAGTTTCTAAGTAATATACCAGTTCCCGACACACAGACCAACAACAACCCGCCTGCTGAACTAACTCTAAAAGATATAGCCAGAAGATTTACCCCAGAAGAAATTCCAGCTGATATACTCACGCTTCGAGATATTACAGAACTCATTACCGGTAAACAAGCCATCGGCATGAAGAATACTGACCTTTACAGGAAACATTATAGTAACCTACCACAATTAATTCACCACATGACTACCGTGGTGGCAAATATTGATGAAAAAATTGATGCCAAGGTGTTCCGGAAAGCAAAAGTCCGTTTAAAAAGATACATCACTAGATTAGGCCACTTAGAAGATCAAGAGGGGACTCAACCTGTTCGTGATGTTGAAACTTGATATAGTCACTTTCAACTGCAGAGGGTGTGCGTCGCCGGAGGCTACCGCCTTTGTTTATGAAGAACTTAAACCTTATAACATCGATGTCATAACTTTCAGGAAACTCGTTGTACACGTAACACCCGTTATCAACGATGGCGGCCGTGGAAATATAACTTTTACCATAGTTGCAACACAGCTGGCAAAATTGGAATAGCAATTTCATCCATCACTACTTTAAACAACAACTTGAAGAAAATACAGAAATTGAGAATAACAACGGCTACCTTCTGCATATGAAATTAGCCCTCACCCATGAAATAATACATGTTATCAACATTTATCCCACATATAACGACTCTGCGATGCAAACCCTTCTCAAACTTGAGCATGCCATTCAGAATATTCCCTCTAGCGGAGACTTCAACACCTAACACACGTCCTCTTATGGAGAACTTTCGCACACTATATCCAGATACCATAAGTTACACCTGGAGAACTTTTACCATAGTTACTTCCGGGAGATTGGAAGCTTCTCACTTTCAATCAGCTGCACGACTTGGCAGAGTGTGCAATTCCCCTACAATTCAATCACGTTTGCAAGATTTTCAGCAAATTCAGGCTGTAATCTCAGATCACCACATAGTTCTTGCTGTTTTCTAATTACCCAAACTCCATTCATTACGAACTTGTGGACATTTGATGATTTACTCCTAGGTAATGACGACTACTGTCGTGAGATCCAGGCTATCCTGATGGACACTTATGAAAACATAAAAACCACAGGCAATCCCTTGGTCTCTTGATTAGAGGCAAAAAGCAGTTTTGTTAGTTTTACCAAACGTTATGCCTTTAACAATATACTCGGGATTCCATGGAAATCAATCAGCTCCGAAGTCTATTAAACGCAGTGGACTCAACTTCCCCTGAATTTATGACTGTTAAAGGAGAATTACGCAACAAGCTACATCCACAGGCAAAACGTGCACTTATTCGCTTAAAATTATTGGATTCTGGACAAACAAATCCCCAAAATCAGCTTTTTCTACAATTCGAACAAACTCAATACCAGAAAAAGAATCTCATGCACCTCAAGCTTTCAAATGGCATCCTTACTGATGATCGAACAAAAATCTGCTCGGAAACCCGAAAGTATTTCACCTCTCGTTTTAGTACCTATACCCCGTCTCCGCAATCTACTGACGCCATCTTACATAACTTACTGAAAGTTCCTGCAAATCTGACAGACTCACTTACAGCACTGATTACGAAAACTGACATTTGTACTTCACTCACTCAACTGAATCTGAATTCTGCCCCCGGTAAAGATGGCTTACCGGTCAGCTTTTATGGTGCTTTTCAAATATTTCTTTTACCTATCCTACTTACCTGTTACACCGACCTTCCCACCATGCCAACTATTCAGTCAGCTTTACTACCAGCAGTGGTCCAGCTCTATGATGCCGCTGCCCCAAAGTCAACAAAATGTCCCGGCGACCACCACATGGGCTATCAGTTCGGGCCAGCAGCTGGCCAACAATTGGCACCCCATCAGTTATCACATGCCAGAACAGGGCCATGAGTTATCCATCACAGGTATGGCTGCCACAAGCGGCCCTTAAGGGGTCCTTTCAAACACGTGCCATAAATGATGGCTACCCTGATGTGGTCCGCCAGTTTCCCAGCAGTGGCAGCCGGTAGTCACGTGAAGTAACTGATAGCTTGCCGAATATTGTCCGCCAATCTCCCAGTAGTGGCCATAAAAAAGAATCAGAGTTTCAACGAAACTTATCTGCATGACGTCAATGCGCTGGAGAAATTCCTCAAGAGAAAAACGCCCGCTGAGTCAGGGTAGCATTGAACCCACTACAGTTTGGTTTAAACGCGGTCGCATTAGCCAATATACTAGGTTGCCAAGTGCGAGCGTTTGCTTGAAGGTGAGTCACTTTCCTGCGCGATGTGAAACGAAGGGTACTCTTTCTAATTTCACAATATTGTGAGTTATTTTTCATAAATGTCCGTTTCATGCAATTCATAAATTTATTTTTCAACGTAACGATTTTTTTTTTACTTGCCTTAAGGGAACTTCTCTCACTTTCAACGAATGTACCAACTTAAAGACGTTTCCCAAAGTTTTGTGTTGCCCTTGTGGTCTTGAACTGCGATTGTTTAATTATTTTATTTACCCATTCATGTCACATTCTGTTACATTTTTAACGTTGTATCTTTTTTTCCACGGTCCGAAGCTATATTTGTTCTAAATAGAAAAGATATTTTATTTTACTTATGGTTATTTTAGCAGCGAATTCCTCAGATCTCTTGTGTATTCAACTCATAGATAAGAGAGAGCATATATTCACATGGCGTTGCATATTTTTTTTCAAATACTTAATCATTTTGTAATAAAAATAGCCATTTTGTACGCTTGTAATTCTTATTTTTTTCAAACATAAAGATTTTTTAATGTATTTCCGGGAATTTTGTTTGAAGCGGTTTAGTGTATGTTAACGAAAGATGATTATACGATACATTTACTAAGTTTTCAGAAATTATTTCCTGTTCATGGGAATGGAGTGAGTGTGTTTCATGGCTGTTTGTATTTTCCATTCTTCGTGTTTAATGCAGGAATTTTGCTACGAAATGAGTTTCTACAAATACATGAGAGTAATTGACTATTTCTTACAGTTCATTAATTATTTATATAATTTTACTCCGACGGTAATCTTCCTCGACACGGCATTTCATTAGGAAATTAATTCGTCTATCTACATATGCCTTTTTTGTGTCTTAACATCCACTAAACTAACACGGTGGCGATGGCGTCATCTTCAACCAACTGGTATCACGAGAGACTGTGTACGTATTGCTCCCGCTGCTTCCACCTCGTGTTGGGGTTGCTCCGGTTGCCAGCTACGGGCCACTCGTGGCGCTTGCTTGAAGCCCGTAATTCATGGCGATGCTGCAGGGTCATCAACGGATGACAGCTAATGGCGCTGCCACCAACGTATCGCTACTGTACCGTGATCGGCAGATTTTATCCAGTAGTTACCCATCACTGCCAGCTGGCCGCCAGCAGTTTCCCAAAATTTGTGTTTTTACTGGGATTCTGTAACAGCGATCTTTAATTATCACTTGTTTATGTACTAAGTTAATTTTTAAATAAAGAATAACTGAAAGGAAGAAAGTACAGGAGTTTTCCACTAAAAACACAGCTGTTCACAACGACAATCACCAAAGAGGAATAATCTTCCGTTAATGCAATTATTATATTCCCCGTAACGTCGCAGCAACAGAAGGGTGCCAATCTCCCGGTATGAGTTTTCCGGGTATGAATTTCCCAGGCACTAGTTTGCCGGGTACCAATTTGCCTGGTAGCAATCCGGATACGAGTTTTCTAAAATTCAATTATACGCAAATGCCGTGATTACTTCAATTTATGAAATAATTTACGAATTTGAAAAAAAAGAATGTATCGGAATATTTAGAATGGGTGCAAATGATGCTAAAGCCTGAAATTCAGACATTAAAACTGAACAGGAGGAGGAAACGGCGTGGGTGCGAATTTGTAGGGAACCAATCTCCCGGGATCCACTTAGAAGAAGTGAAGATGATATTAAAGTCTGAAATTCAGACGTTAAAATTGAACAGAAGCTGATGAAACTGCGTGGGGGTACGAGTTTGCTGGGTACCAATCTCCCTGGATCCAAAACTGCGAAAAAATAGTAACTTGCAATGGAGATTCATTGCAAGTTGCTATTTTTTCGCAGTTTCAGTTTACTTATAGAGGATGTTCCTTTTGGTGGTTTTTTCCTTTACTTTTTTTTTATTTTTGCTGTCTTATGGCTGCTTATGAATTTGAATTTTGATTTGTAATCTGACAAAGAATCTCTCTCTCTCTCTCTCTCTCTCTCTCTCTGTCTCTCTCTGTCTCTCTCTCTCTCTCTCTCTCTCTCATCTTTTTAAACTATAATTATAAAAAATGGTGTCCTTTTATCACCCTCTTAGACATTCGCTCTGAGGACTCGACTCCCTCCATTTCCTTAAACTACAAACACTAGATTTAACAAAACATTCATTTCATATAACGAAATTTCTGTAAATTCGAAATATTGACGTACGTTTATCCAAATTTCCTAAAATCTTAGATGATTGCACTTGCCATTTGTTCTAACTGCTTAAAGATTGGGGCGAGGAAGGGGGTGGGGGTGCTAAAGAAGGGGCTCAAAGAAAAGCTGGTCGTAGCAACGCGTCTGTCTCTTATGCTTCTAAAACATATTTCACGTTCGCTGGACTTCCTACAATCAACGGTTTCTGAAAGCAAAACGTTACTTTTGAAGCCTGAATAGACAATGACTATAACCTATTAACGCACTCGTTCACCCTGGAGGGACCGTTGGACCCAGAGACAGTACGACTGACCAAATGGAATACATCTTAACATACTTCACTGATTAGGACGCTATGTTTTGCAAGCAAAAGAGGAATCACCCAAGCAAGGACGTCGCCATAGGGGTGAGAGGGTAAGCTGTAGCCCACCCTGAAAATTGTCTTGCCTACCCTACCGCCCACCCAGTTCAAGATGTGCTATATTTCAATTTTTTTATCTTTAAAATATACTCTGGAATTTGTCAAGGAATAATGATTCCCGTGTTTTTCGTCGCGTAGCCGTACGTATTTTCCCCTAGAAAGCGCGTTTTTCGTTCTCCGTAGAAATGTTATCAACATAGCATCCTGAGGCCCATGAAAACTCAGTTGTTCTCCACTCATCTAAATCTTCAATTTAAGCCTTTTCTTCAAGTTAGTATGATCAAGGACGAATGGAGAGGGTGAATAGGAATTCACTGAGGTAGTTAGTAATTGCTCTGCTGTTTGTGCTACTAAGCAGGGGATTCCAACACGGAAAGTGGAGACTAAAGCTGTTCCAGCGCTCTTAAGGCTGCCCTAGGGCAATGAGGGAGCAGGACGAGGCTGACGACTGCTTTGGAAAAGATGAGTGCAAGACCAGGTTGCTGACTTGAAGGAAAGGAGTTAAGGAGGAGAAGGTATTGTCTGCGTGTTGGAATCATAATAACTTTAACTGTTCGGGGTAAATGTGCAAGTTAATTATATTAACTTGAGCATTTCCTTTAAACCCTAATCCACGAAAACATCTGCTTTAAGATCTTTCTCCTAGGCATGAAATTTTCTCTTAATCAGCGAGTGTTGCTGGTGCCAGTGTGTCATGTTTAATATACTGGTATGTAACCCTTTAGATGTAACTAATTTTATTAAAAATGGTTGGACGGAATATTAGCAAAAAATGACTCTAAATTTATATATATTTTTTGTATTACAAAAAGGGCAAAAACTTTAAGACAGTTCCAAAATTAATGAGTATGTATCTAGGACCGACAGGGAATATTGCACAAATACATTTGCAGCCTGTAGAAAAAGCAAAACAAATTCTTTCTTTGAGTGTTTTGTAAATAAAGTTGCTATGAGACTTGCCCCAACAAAAATAATACTCGCCCATCCTAATTTCGAAGTCGAGTGACGTCCCTGCACCCAAGACGATTGTGGCACTTGTTGATTATGGGTACGTATGCCGTTCTCTCAAATATGTCGCTAATTAATTGGGGCTAAATTTCGCATTCCCTCCTGTCTGTGGCTGTCTTTACGGTATGTTTTAGGCTTTAGGGTTTTAGAGATGACCTCAACACATTCCTGTTGTTTTTGTGATTTTTTTCTTGGCAAGGAACTACAGATTTTCCTACTCCCTTCGATAGATTCAAAAGAACGCTTTGGACAGAAATTTTCCGACAGATTTCATAAATACGAAAAATTCACATACAGTAGTGGCCAAAATTGTGCAAACCTTTTGGAAAAAGTGTATTTTTGAGGTTTGATGAGCTCATAACACTCTTTTTTTTAGTAATACCATACAATTATACATCAACTGAAAGGTAATTTCATCAAGAATGTAATGCAACAAAATTTGTTTAATTATCTGTATTATATGAAAAGTTATAGCTAAATAACCAGAAAAAGGAAGCACAACTTCTTAGTTTGATATGAAGTAGCTTCCCTTCATTTGAATGTAGCCAATGAGCATGAGTGTTTAGAGAGCCCATCAGGTGTCATCTTGTTTTGCAAATGAGCCAATCAGGTCACAGTAGGATTCAGCTATTGATGTCATTTACTGGAGCTGAGAGGAGGACATTTGTCAGTATGTTATGTGATTGCTATCAAGTTTTTTTTTTTTGTGTGTGCGTTCTTTCATTTAGTGAGCTTGTAAAACGTAATAAAATGAGAGAAATGGCGCAAAGAGTTGACTGGTCACCCAGAAAGCGATGTAAAATAGCGCTATTAAATGAACAAGGCTTCAGTTATGAAGAAATTAGAAGAAAAATTGGTGGAAACTTAACCAAAGGTGCCATTTCTAAATTTTTGAAAAGCTATAAGGGGACTCAGCAATTACAAAACCAGACAGGTAAAGGCAGGAAAAGGTACACAACAGCAAGTGATGGTAGAAGAATTAAGAGACTATGCCTATGTGACAGAAGAAAATAATCTGGGTGTATACAAGATGAAATGGCGCAATGCAATGTGAAGTTCAGTGCAAGGGCTGTTCGGCGCAGACGGCAGGAATTTGATCTAAAAGCTAGAATTCCACAAAAAAAGCCATTTTTATCTCTCAAACAAAGGTTGAAAAGATTAAACTGGGCTAAAACCCATGTTAACTGGACAGCGGAACAATGAGAGAGTGTTATTTGGAGTGATGAGACCAAAATCTCCCTGTTTGGTAGTGATGGCATAAAATACGCAAGGAGAAGAATCGGTGAAGATTTGTATCCTGATTGCATTACATGTACCGTGAAACACCCAGTTAGTGTTATGATCTGGGGTTGTATGACATCAAAAGGTGTGGGCAGAATTTGCGTGATTATTGGGAATATAAGTGGCCAAAAATACATTAATGCAATACTTGAGTCCAAACTGAAGCCTTCCGCACGTGATCTTTTTCAAGATAATGAAGCATTTATATTTCAACAGGATTCAGCTCCATGTCATGTTGCTGCTGTGTGTAAAAAGTGGTTTCAAGATAATCATATTCCACTGCTGGAATGGCATGGGAATAGCCCAGACCTTAACCCCATCGAAAATCTATGGAGCCGGCTAAAGAAACTTGTTAGTCAGAAGCAACCCATCATTCAATAAAACCCAATTAGTAGAAGCAATAAGTTTCACATTTTAACAGCTGCAGAACTAAAAAACTTGGTTCACTCCATGGGAAGGCGTTGTAAGGTCGTAATTAACGCTAAAGGTTTTCCAACTAAGTAATAACTGACATAGTGAGCATTTTTGTATATCTCATTTTTTCTGTGTTTCACTTTTCTTCTTTATAAGTTCTGTTCTAGTACAAAATCCTTCATAAAAGTTATTGCATTACATTCTTGATGAAATTATCTTTCCATTGTTATATAATTTTATGGTATTACTAAAAAAAAAGTGGTGTATGAGCCATCAAACCTCAAAAATACACAATTTCCAAAACGTTTCCACAATTTTGGCCACTACTGTACATTTATCTAAGTTTCTTAAAATCTGAGATCGCTGCCCTCGACATGTGTTCTAACTGCGTAGATTTGTTTCTGGCAGGGTGGGCTCAACGGGGGGAGGGGGGGGGGAGGACTCAAAGAAAAGCTGGGTGGGCTGAAGTCCACTCGTAGAGTAGTGTCTGTGCAACACATTGACCACGACACTCTTGCAAAACACCTAGGCTTCAGGCCTTTTCAGTAAAATATTTTCTTAACGTTTGCTGTGCTTACGTGTAAGTAAGAAAAAGTAATAAATAGATGGCCGTGTATCACTCATCAAGTGCTTAAAAGGGGTCCAGGTACAGATCTAGTACTGAGTTTTTACTCTCGTGCATCTTCATCCCAGTACAAAATTATATGATGCTTTGTTTATGGGGTGGAAGTTCTTTTAGTTTTACCCATTTGCCTCAGATTCATTTGAAAAGCTTATTTAAATTTGTTTCCTTGTAATGCGCCACTCACTAAAAAGTAGAGCCTTCGGCGTAGCTACCGTTCCTAGATGAGCAATGCCGTGTTCCTTCGAACAATGAGCCTCTTCTGCCATTTTTGGAAACAAACTACTCTGTAAAAATCAATGAAGGAAGAAATATTCTTCAAAATACATGGGAAATCGATAGAATATTCAAAGAAAGCAGAATGTAAATTCTGAATTTGCTTGTACCACATACTGGTCATCTATGTAACATATCTCAGAAAACTTGAAAATTTCGTCGCCCTGGAGTGGCAATCAAACCCGCATCTCCCGATTTCCGTTCTAGTGTGCTAACCTTTACACCAGCCAGGCCAGTGAAGTTCCGAGCAACTGAGACTAAGCAAATTTAGCCTTAAGAATCTGAACATTCTCAGATTTTCACTAGTCGAAGCAGAGATGTTACATGGATGACCAGTATGTGGTACAGGCAAATTCAGAATTTATATTCTGTTTGCTTTGAATATTTTATCGATTTCCTTGTATTTTGAGGAATATTTCTTCCCTCATTGATTTATCTGTGATACTGGTGATTTCCAACCTACATCCGTTTCTGGATGGAAGATGAGTCAAACGCTATGAGGAAGCAAGGATGCTTCGACTAGCGAAAATATGAGGATGTTCAGATTCCTAAGCTAAGTTTGCTTAGTCTTAGTTGCTTGGAACTTCACTGTCATATGTGGTGTAACGGTTAGCATACTCGAACGGAAATCGGGAGATGAGGGTTCCATTCCCTCTCCAGGCCAATGAATTTTTTAAGTTTCCTGAGAGAAGTTACATGGATGACCAGTATGCTGTACGACCAAATTCAGAGTTTATTCTCCGTTTGCTTTGAATATTCTACTCTGTAAAACATTTTCTGAAATTCACGAGCCACTTTTGGTTATTTCTTTCGTGAATCAACGAAGCATGCTTCTGATACAACTTTTTTCGTCAAATAACGGGAAAATCCTGAATTTCACGGATTTTTCGTATGCCAGAAAAATTATAAATTTCCAGAAACCTTTCTGCAATTTCTTTCATATATTGAAGGCAAATAACCGTTTTCAAGAGGTGTTAACAGAAAATTATAAATTTTCAGAAACCTTTCTGCCGCAATTCCTTTCTTATATTAACGGAAAAACTCCGTTCTCACTTTTCCCATATATGACGAACAATTTCTGGTTATAGGAGAGATTCACTGGAATATTTGGGGGTTTGATTAATTGATTAATTCTTAAATTTCCATAGTATGTCGAAGTATTTGATTTTGTTTTGAAGTTCTGTAGAGAGATCGGATATTGTGGATAGTACACTGATGAGCCGTTACATTATGACCACCTACCTAATAATCTGTAGGACCCCCTTTAGCCCGCATCCTGTTGGTAATGGCCATCACCAGCAGGAAACACAGTTGCCATGAATGGATGAATTTGGTCCGCAACGAATACCTGTAGAGTCTTGTAGTGTAATATCCTGAATCTCAGTTTCACCCTCGATCATTGCCAGGGCTTCTGACATATCAGGTACAACGGCACTATACAATTGAGATGTCAAAAAGTAATCATCATCACTACGACCTTGCCCAACAGGAGCAGCACTTGACAAAGGAATGTCACTTACATTGGCACCTAGAAGCAAGAGACGCAAACGGGATTTCACTTCCATAGGCAATGGATGGTCAGAGAAGTGGCCAAGCCCACGTATTTGTGAAAAATGTTTTTCAAGGCAGTCTTGATTGAGTCGAGCAGTTAGGATGTATTTTATGTTTATAGGCTTCAGGTCAGTGAAGACCCAGTAATGAGCGAATGGTTGTGATGAATCCTTTCTGAAGGGTAACAGATGTGTTGCATTACCTACCTTCATTCCTCGGATGTATGCATGCAGTTGTCGTAGATTCCTCTCTTGGGTTTCACGACGAGTTCCAAATCCACAAGCCAGAGACTTCTCATCTGTAGGCCTTAATGAATTTAACACATCAAACGAGTCATTCAGCAGCTGAACAAGTTTCGCGACGTGTTTTTCATGTGGCATGAAAAAACGTATTCCTTGTGCAGTGTGGTTCAAAAAGAGCTGAGTTGCCAACTATACACGTTGGAGGTCACGGCTCTTCACACTAATGTGATGAAGTGACAACTTGGAGCATATCTTCATCTCACTGCAATCCAGAGTAAGGAGCTGTTCAAAAGTAGCTTTTGTAACTTTCTTATTACCTGGAAGTGTTAGTCGATCATCGAGAAAATGATTTCTTAGCAGCTTGTAAAGGTGTGGACACCCAAACTTGTTTATTTGGCATTTGAGAATTGGGGAAGCATGGGTTTGTGTGTGTTACTTGTAATTCCTTCAATACATCATGATTTTTGTCACCGAGGTCAGCCACAGCAGTGACAACATTATATTGAATATCTTTCAGAGGTGATATTATTTTGTTCAACAATGGAGCTGTCATCTGTATGTCAAAATGAAAATATATTACCTGCTTCCAGCTTGCAAACAGTCCCCGTACCATGACTACTTGCACATTACTGTGTGGACCAATAATCCTATCTTCTTCTTGGTCATGGGAAATTCTGCTGTCTATGTTCATTTCATCAAAATAAATTACACATGTACACTCTAAAGTACTAAGTCTCTGTGTCTGTGCCTTCATTAGCTGAAGGACACCAACCGGTGCCGGCGACGCGTGCCATCCTCGACCCAACATCATCCGATTGCCGCGTCGCTCAGATCCAAATGCCCGATGTTACGACGACTTGACCAACCAGCTCTCTCAGCCCAATTACACGTGCTCTCTCAAACTCACTCAAATGTTCGTATTGTGCACGGATCCAACATCAAGGTATCCTCACAACACAGTCTGTGGAGGTTAATGCAACCACAATCCACTATCACAAATGTCCGTCCGTGCGAGCTTTGCTCTTGATATACCCTCCTCGATGCACGGTTCCCATGCGCTGTGGAGGGCCACCATTTAGTCGCTGGTCGTCATTTTTTAATTATTTGCACATTCGGCCCTGAGATGGCTGCGTACGGGGTTTCAGCAGGATCAAATGACTTTCTCGGGTGCTTCGCTTTTTTTTTTTTTTTTTGGCAAAGAGTGTAATGTCACATAGCTGCTCGTTTACTTTATTTCCTGTCACATTTATTTGGTTACCTCAAAAGATTACAGGTTTTCAGCAGCACACATCAGAGCACATTTAAGGAGACAGGGGGCCAGGAAGCTGGACAGTATTTTGGGGCCCCAGTATTAGTGGCACATCTAGGATTTCACTATGGGTGGATGAATAAAAATACCCAGGAGAAAATATTTCCAAAACATGATGAAGCAATAAAAATATCTTCACCGTATTGAAGTGTGTATCACATGATTCATGGACGAATCAGTGGTAGCAAGAAAATGTAAAAATGCATAGTTGAAAAATGGATACCAGTTCAGTTCTGCTTTATCCTCCCCCCCTCCTCCCCAGGGTTGGGTTCAGCTTGTTGAAAGAAGTAGTAGGCAAAATAATACGATCCAAATATCATGACTCAAGCGAATTCTTAACGAAAGAAAATTACCCCGAATTACCGATGTGTACAAAAAAAACTTCTGTAATGATTTCGAAAGATTTGAGGATGAACTGGGGTATATATATATATTTGTCGCTATATACACTGACGGAAAAAAAAATCCCAACACCAAAAAGGGGTTGTGTTAGATAAACGACAGTTGGTACGCGGTGAGAGTACATCTGCAAGATGACGTCTATGCAAATTTCGCGCTCGGCGCATACGTGTGGCGCTAGTAACGCCCCTCGGAACATGCAAAGCAGGTTTGCTGTAAATACGCGCTCTAACGTTCGTGAGCGTTAGTTATCGTTGAGATTCGACGTAGGGTGCTGATGTTAGTCAAGAATGCCTTTAAGAAGACGAAGAAGCCATTATCAACAGCTCACGGAGTTTGAACGAGGTCGTGTAATAGGGCTACGAGAAGGAGGATTTTCTTTCCGCAATATTGCAGAACGACTTGGCAGGAATGTAGCCACTGTGCATGATTATTGGCAGCGGTGGTCAAGGGAAGGTACTGCCTCAAGAAGACCGGGTTCCGGTAGGCCACGTGGCACTACTGAGAGGGAAGACCGCCGTGTACGGCGTATGGCCGTGGCGCATCGTACTGCGTCTGCGGCAGCAATTCGAGCTGCAGTTGCCACCACAGTGACACAACGAATTGTTACAAATCGGTTAGTTGAAGGACAGCTCCGAGCCAGACGCCCTGTAGCGTGCATTCCACTTACTCCAAACCACTGCCGTTTGCGACGTCAGTGGTGTCAAGCTAGAGCTCATTGGAGGACGGAGTAGAGATCTGTTGTGTGTTTCTGATGAAAGCCGGTTCTGCCTGGGTGCCAGTGATGGCCGTGTGTTGGTTAGAAGGAGGCCAGGTGAGCGCCTGCAACCAACCTGTCTGCGGCCGAGACACACTGGACCTACACCTGGAGTTATGGTCTGGGGAGCAATTTCCTATGACAGCAGGAGCACTCTCGTGGTTATCCCACGCACCCTGACGGCACAGTTGTACGTCGGTCTGGTGATTCAACCTGTTGTGCTGCCATTCATGAACAGCATTCCAGGGGGTGTTTTCCAACAGGATAACGCTCGTCCGCATACCGCTGTTGTAACCCAACATGCTCTACGGAGTGTCGACATGTTGCCGTGGCCTGCTAGATCACCAGATCTTTCACCAATCGAGTACGTATGGGACATCCCTGGACGACAACTCCAGCGTCACCCCCAACCAGCATTAACCGTCCCTGTATTGACAGACCAAGTGCAACGGGCATGGAACTCCATAATACAAACTGACATCCAGCACCTGTACGACACAATGCATGAATGTTTGCGTGCTTGCATTCAACATTCTAGCGGTTACACCGGTTATTAATGTACCAGCATTTCACATTTAAAATGGCTCTTCTCGCGCTTACAATAAGCTGCGATCTTGAAACCTTAATCGATTAAATATGTTAGCTATACAAATGTATTACCGCCATTTAATTCCTCTACAACTATTTTTTCGTGGTGTTGGGATTTTTTTTTCCGTCAGTGTATATATTTGTCGCAATTTGATGATGGATTGGGGTATATATATATTTGTCGCAACAAATATAACTATATTTGTTGCGGACTTCTTCTAAAAAAGCGGAAAGAAATAGACATTTTTTTTCACAAGGCAGTCTCTTATAGTTTTTGCTGTACTATTGCGAAGAAAAAAAACCTGTGGAATTCTGTCAATTCTTCAAGCATCCTGCATAATTCTGGGGCCCCTTAAAAATGCGGGGCCAGGGGCTGCAAACCCCCTAGCCCCCTCTTAAATGGCCTCTGGCCGGGGCCGTAGCCAGGGAGGCCCAGGCCGTGCTTAGCGCGACCTGTGTTTCCTTTAGCCCGTCCTAGCGACTCACACAACAGTATAGTGCCCGACCTCGTTTACAACTTTTGCCCAACCACTTTATATCCTTCACCCCCGCACGGATATAACTGGTTTTCCAGTTATTTGGGGAGCCGCGCCCCCACGGCCCGAGCTCACCTTGTGACGGTATCATCATCATCATCATTGTCAACCATTATCAATCCACTGCTGGACGAAGGTCTCCCCAAGTTTCCTCCACAACGGTCTGTCTTGTGCCAGTCTCCTCCATGTCACCCCTGCATACTTTCGAATTTCATCCACCCATCTCCCATGTGGTCTTCTTCTGGGTCTTTTCCTGTCCCTTGGAATCCAATCTAAAATTTCGGCTGTCTATCGATGAACTGTCCTTCTGGCAGTATGTCCAGCCCATTGCCATTTCAGGGATTTAACTCTGATCATGATGTCTTCCACTCTTGTCATTTTTCAGATCCACGTGTTCCTCTTCTTATCTCTCCTGGTAACACCAAGCATGCACCTCTCCATGCTGCTTTGAGTTGTCTGCAGCCTTTGTATGTCTCTTTTAGTTAAGGTCCACGTCTCTGCACCATACGTAAGCACTGGAAGGATGCATTGATCAAACACTTTTCTTTTAAGACATAATGGCATATTGCTCTTGAAAATTATGCTGTTTCTTCCAAAAGCTCTCCAGGCAAGTTTTGTACGCCGATTAATTTCTTCATCAATGTGACCCTCACTTGATATCTGCTGTCCAAGATAAACGTACGTGTCTGTTATCTCCAGCTTTTCTCCATCAATCAATAAATCTTCATTTCTTGTAAAAGCATTGAACATCACTTTTGTTTTCTGAAAGTTCATTTTTAACCCCACTTCTTTACTCTTGTCAGCAAGTTCCTGGATCATACTCGGCAGCTCTGATGGGGTAGTTGCAAAAAATGACTACGTCATCAGCAAAACGAAGGTGGGTTAGATAATCTCCATTAATCTTTATCCCCTTGTTTTCCCAGCTCAGCGACTGAAAGACACCCTCCAATGTAGCATTAAAGAGCTTCGGAGATATGGTGTCACCTTGTCTCACTCCCTTTCCAATTTTTATGTGTGTTGTATTTTCAAATAGCCGAATCTTTGCACTTGCATTTTCATAGATGTTATTAATAATATTAATGTATGCATCTTCGATACCGCAGGTTTTCAGAGCCATTGCAACTGCTGATGGTTTCACCGAATCAAAGGCTTTTTCATAATCGATAAAAGCCATGCACAATGGAAGTTCATATTCCCTCGCTCTTTCAATTAGTTCTCTCAGCACATGGATATGATCTATTGTGCTGTAGCCACTCCTGAATCCAGCTTGTTCTCTCGGTTGAGCCATGTCCAGTGGTACCTTCAAGCGGTGTGAAAGAACTTTAGTGAAGATTTTATAAACTACTGATAGGAGCCTGATAGGTCTGTAGTTTCCGAGATCCTCAATGTCACCTTTCTTATGTAGCAGGATCATTGTAGCGGTGTTCCAATCCTCAGGAATCTTTCCTTCATTAAGGCATCGAGTGAAAATTTGGGCGAGTACTGTTTCGATTTCTCCACATGCTTCTTGTATGATGTCTACAGTAATTCCATCTTCTCCTGGAGCTTTTCCCCGCTTCATGTTCTTGATTGCATGTGCAACTTCTGCTGGAAGGACTGGAGGAACTCTGGTACTGGTATCTTTCATGATGTCTGGAGTGCATGTATCATCCCTTTCATATAATTTGGAGTAGAAATCTTTCACTCTTGTCAAAATTTCGCCTCTATTTCTTGTTACAGAACCATCTTTTTTCTCAGTGCCATAATCTGTTTTCTTCCCTTACTGAGATGTCCCTTTGCTATCTTTAGGCTTTGGTTGTTTTCAATTGTTATCCTCACTAGTTCACAGTTGAATTTTCTTACGTCTTCAGTGATACTTTTTCGTACTGCCTTGCATAGCTCTATATATTCCACTTTGGAAGTCACATCTTCTTTAGTTGTCCTCATCTCTCTTCTTTTTTGCATCAACATTTTCGTTTTTCCTGATAATTTATTTACATGCAACTTGTTCTTAGACCCAGCTAATTTTGTTGCTGTTTCCATAAGAGCTTTGGTTACTTTTCTGTTAACTTCAGAGATGTCCACTTCTTCCGATGTTAGGCCTTCTAAAGCAGAGAACCTGTTCTTCAGTTCCAACTTGAAGGTATTATGGTGTTTTTTAAGGTTGGTTATGTCAATAGATTTTGTTTGTCTTATGAGCTTGCCACGTTCAAGTTTAGTGTTGAGGTGCATCTTACATCTCAACAATCTATGGTCACTACCTGTGTTGAACTTGTTTAGCACACTGCAGTCTTCTATGACGAATTTTTTGTTACACATAATAAAATCAATTTCACTTGTCGTCCCATTTGGATGTCTCCATGTTGTGACGTACCTGCCAGCAGGACGCACATGACATAAAGGCAGATAGGAATCAGAATACATGTCTGCGTAGCTCAGTTGGTAGAGCTGCTTGTTCCGGAATAAGCGTCCTCGGGTTCGAATCCCGGCGTAGACCAAAAATGACGGAGAAATTCACTTCGTTATAATGGCGCCCGAACTACCCGGATGACCCGACCGTTCAAAATCTCGCAATGGTGTGATGTTCTTTCCACACCGCGAGATAGGAAAAATCAGAGAATCCCTTCTCCAGTGCTTCGAAAAATGAATGTGTGTGACGTTGCATTCCACACCCCAGATTGACTGGGAGTTCTCAAGTGCACGTTCTACAGTGGTTGTCTGCCTGCAGCGATTCATGGTCACGGCTGATCCGTGGGCCATGCCCCCGGCCTTCTTTCGGGGGGGAGATGTGACGTACCTGCCAGCAGGACGCACATGACATAAAGGCAGATAGGAATCAGAATACATGTCTGCGTAGCTCAGTTGGTAGAGCTGCTTGTTCCGGAATAAGCGTCCTCGGGTTCGAATCCCGGCATAGACCAAAAATGACGGAGAAATTCACTTCGTTATAATGTCCATTTCCTGTGTGGCTTTTTCTTGAAGAAGGAGTTCAAGATGAAAAACCCTTCTGCCTCTGCAAACTCAACGAGAGTATTTCCACGCTGGTTTCTGTTGCCGTGACCGAATTTACCTACTGAAGTTTCATTCTGTTGCCGTTGCCCTATTTTTGCATTGAAATCTCCCATAATCATTTTCAAGTGCTGCTTACCTTTATTATTTAGATGACAAATTTCCTCATAAAATTCTTCAATTTCTTCTTCAGGATGACTTGTGGTGGGTGCATAAGTTTGAATAATATGAGCCTGGTATCTTTTCGAGAGTTGGATAACAAGCCGTGCAGCTCTGTCAGAGGAACTTTCAACTTCTACAACTTTATCCTTCAGTTTCTTGTTTATTATAAATCCAACACCACTAGTTCTGCCAGTATCTGTCCCACGATAGTAGAAGAGATGTCCACTTTTCAGTTCGATGAGATCTTCTCCTTTTCTCCTTACCTCACTTAGCCCCACGATGTCCCACTTGATCCTTTGTAGTTCCTCTTCCAATTCAAGAAGCCTTGAATCAGAAGATAGGGAGCGTCCATTGTACGTTGCCAAGGTCAGCATCAGATGGCAGCCTAGTCCGGTCCTCCGGGGATTCTTAGCACCCTCTGCCTTCATGTCGCACTGGCTGCTGCCTTGGCCAGGTACATTCCAGCTGCCGGAGACTGAGGGCCAAGATTTAAGTTGTGGAGTCATTTTGGAGGGGTTTGGCCATAACTCACCACGCTGGCCAAGCGGGTTGGTGAGTGTGGGATAGAATTTCCTCTAATCCCGATGGTATAGTTATACCGCTATTGGCGGTCGTCAGAGCCCCTTTAGTAGGAACAGGATGCACCACGAGAAGGCGGGGTTGACATTTGTCAAGGAGAGGCTGTGATGTTACGCATACATTTCGTTAACTCTTGAACGATAACATCACCGAAGGGACAGCTGTTCATCCAGCTGATGGGGGATGGCGTCCCCACGGCCCGAGCCGATTTTCTCTTATAATTTTGCTTTTTCGTCTTTAGTTCATATATTGACATGTACCCGCCTCAGCTGTAGGCTGCTGAGGTTGTGATAAGGCGCCAGCTCCGGGTTTTGTTCCTCGTTCCCTCCCCTGTCTTTTCTCTTTTCCGTTATTTTTTCCGGAGCTGTTTAGCTTAGACCTACCTGCACGTTTGCCGTGTGCGGTGACCCGTACAGGTGGAAACGGGGATGCTGGAGGCTGCGGTATCTGGGGGCGGGTTGTAGTTTTCTCCAGATGCCAACACTCCTCTTTGCCCTCTGCTTCACCCTAAACGGGAGGCTGGGAGCTAACCCACTCCTAGTCAGGAAATCTGTGGCCGAGTGGCGTCCAGACTTCTAGCGGCTTGTCGTTCTGTTCGGCAGGGTGAGTTTGGGGGTAGGGTGGGCATGCCAAAGGGGTGTTCCCCGGGCACGGGAAAGTCTGGTTGCACGCCGAGCGTATGTCTTCCCTACCAACATGCTATATCCGCTGACTATCCCTAGAGCAGTGTCCTCCGGCTCTCCCTCATTGGGTTCGGTAGTGGGTGGGGAGGTCGGCGGACGAATTTTTTCTCTTCTTCATGGCAACACAAAGTGTTTCCCATGCTACCACTTTTAAGCGCCCTGTGGAGGATGGTACACCTTCTTCCACAAAGAAACTTGTCTCAAATCATTGCAATGCTCTGTTTCTTTTAATAAAATCTGGTGACTCTTCACAGCCACTCAGTAGCAAGAGTGCTTTCTGGATGAACAAGGCTCTGCAGGCCGTTGCTGGCTCTCCAAAGAGTGTCAAGAAGCTCCCTTCAGGGGATCTTCTCGGGGAAACCTCTAATCCACGCCACAGTGCCACCTTGCTGGAAACGACCGTTTTGCTTGGCATTCCTGTTCAGGTTTCTCCCCATGGTTACCTCAATTCCTCTCGCGGTGTAGTCAACTCCCGCGACCTGCTTGAGTGCAGCGATGAGGAATTGCTGGAGGAACTTGGTGAACAGCATGTCATTGGGGTTCGACGGATTCTTTTTAGGCGGGATGGGAAATCTATTCCCTCCCGTAACATTATCCTAACGTTTGACTCCCCAACCCTGCCTACTTCCATCAAGGCAGGTTATTTACGGCTTGATGTTCGGCCGTATATCCCGAACCCCTTGCGATGTTTCAGGTGCCAGCATTACGGCCACTCCCAGCAGACTTGCCGTAATGTTGCAAAGTGTGGTCGCTGTGGTTCCACAGAACACTCTTTGGCGGAATGCTCTGCAGAGTCTGATCATTGTGTCAACTGCGAAGGGACTCATCCTGCATCTTCTAAGCAGTGTCCAAAATGGATAGAGGAACAGGCAATCCAACGCCTGAAGACAACTGAGCATATCTCGTATCCCGAAGCTAGACAGCGGATCGCCCCTTTACAACCAGGCCGGCGGTCATATGCTTCAGTTGTGGTGCAGATGGCTTCAGTGGTGGTCCATACTGAGGTGACCATCCCAGCACGGTGTCCTTATGATTTTGAGGACATCGTTGCTGCTGGATTGGAGGCACTGAAGTCTCGCCGCATTGCCTCCAAGGCGACATCAACATCGTCGCCTAAACCTTCCTCTATGCCGAAAACATCTTCTGCCATCACAGGGACCCAGGGCACTGCAAAGAAGAAGCCGGAGAAGGTGAAACCAGGCTCATCCTCCCCGAAACAGAGCAGGCAAAAACCACCTCTCAACACATGGGGTAAACATAGCCCTGTGTTACCTCCAGACACTGCGGATGGATTGGAGGTGATGGACGACATGGAGACTTTCTAGTCGTCTGTCTTTTTCATTCTTTCATTTCATTTTTCATTATGGCCACACTCATTCAGTGGAATTGCCGAGGCCTGCGATCACGCATTGATGATTTGAAAGGCTTACTGTCTTCGCACACACCTGTGTGCGTTTATCTCCAGGAGACAAAGCTTCGCACGACGGACACTCCTTCGCTGCGGAGACATTCCCTTTTCCGCAAAGATCACCAGGATGGCGTTATCGCCTGCGGAGGATTGGCCATCGTTGTTCCTCATGGTGTTCCTGTCACTGCAGTTGCCCTTCGGACGACTTTGCAGGCAGTGGCAGTGAGATTATCTGTGAACACTCTGTTCACGGTGTGTTCTGTCTACATACCACCAGATGAAGCTGTGAGCCTTTCGGATCTGGAAGATTTGGTCGACCAACTGCCGCCTCCATTCTTCATCTTTGGGGATTTCAACGCACACAATACGTTGTGGGCTTCTACCACTCGAGATTCCAGGGGCCGTGTTGTTGTGTCTCTTCTCTCCATCACGCCCCTCTGTCTCCACAACATGGGAGCTACTACTTATTTTCATGAACCCACCCGCTCGTACTCAGCCATTGATCTGTCTCTGAGTTCACCATCTTTATATCCTGACTGGTCCTGGAGCGTGTCTGGTGATCCCCTTGGCAGCGATCACTTTTCCATCTTTCTCCGTCTAGCTTGTGGCGGGTACCGTTACCCTACTCGCCCTGCTAGATGGAATATTGATTGAGCCAAGTGGGACACATTAACGGCTTCGGCAGATATTTCTCCTGCTATGGTGACCTCGGGTACGGTCAATGACGCTGTTGCGGCGGTAACGGATTGTATTGTGCAAGCGGCAGAACTTACCATCCCCAGGACGTCGACTAATCTTCCACGTTGCCCGAGACCTTGGTGGAATTCCACTTGTATGGCAGCTCGTCAGGCCCAACATCGGGCTTGGGGTAGGTTTCGTCGGTACCCCACCGACGCGAACCTACTTGCTTTCAAGAAAGCCAAGTCCTACGAGCGATTGGTTCGTAGGCGTAGTCAACGGGAGTCCTGGATACAATATGTATCCGGGATTAACACCAATGCCAGCCCTAAGATCGTTTGGGACAGGATCCGTAAGATTCAGGGACAGTACCCATCTGGGGAAATCTCCCTTCTTGAGAGTGATGGTGGAACGGTTGCTGACGCTCAGGGTATTGCTGACTGTCTGGGCGCCGCATTTTCTTCAGTGTCCAGCAGCAGCAATTACCCTGCTTCGTTCCGGCAGTTACAGCCGCGGCTTGAAAGGTCCAAGATTTCTTTTGGACCGTTTTCTTCCACAGATTACAACAGCCCGCTGACTGCCGTGGAGCTGAAGACCGCTCTGAATAGGTCCGGCCGGACATCTGTCGGACCAGATAACATCCACTACGAGATGCTGAAGCACCTTTCTCCGTCTTCTCTTGAATGTCTGCTAATCCTGTTTAACAGGATTTGGCAAGAGCATGTCTTTCCCGAATCTTGGCACACTGCCATTATCGTTCCTGTTCCCAAACCTGGTAAAGATCCCACCAACCCGTTGAACTACGGGCCAATTGCTATGACGAGCTGCCTTTGCAAGGTCTTCGAGCGCATCATTAATCTTCGTCTCATTTTTTATTTGGAGTTTCATCGCATCTTTTCACCTCATCAGAGTGGATTTCGCAAATATCGATCTACCATCGATCATCATCTTCGCCTTGAGACATCTGTCAGGGAGGCGTTTGTCTGGCGTCAGCACATGGTCTCCGTGTTCTTCGATATGGAGAAAGCTTACGACCGTACCTTGGAGATACGGCATTCTCCGTGATCTGCACGAGTGCGGATTGCGGGGAAACTTACCATCTTTCATCGCCGGATTTCTCCAGGACCGGAGTTTCCGTGTGCGCGTCGGGTCGACCCTCTCTGCGATGTACCCGCAAGAACAGGGTGCACCTCAAGGCTCCATTTTATCAGTCACTCTGTTCATCCTTTGTGTGAATCACATATTCAACCTGCTTCCTCCGACGGTTCGTGGAACCATGTACGTGGATGATCTGCAGATCTCTTGCGCCTCTGTTAACATGCGCACCATCGAGAGACAGCTCCAGTCTGCCATTACCAAGATCTCTCACTGGGCTTCCCAAAATGGATTTGGCTTCTCGTCGCAGACGACCGTTTGCGTGCATTTATGCCGCCAACGGGGTCTTCACCCAGACCCCAGCCTCCGTCTGGTATGTTCTACCATCCCTGTGGTGTCAGAAGCCAGGTTTCTTGGGCTAACTTTTGACCGAGCGCTCACCTTCCGGCCTCACATTCAGTTTTTGAAGGTGAAGTGCACGAAGTCATTGAGTATCCTGAAGGTCCTCTCTCGAACATCTTGGGGGCTGACAGGTGCTCAATGATTCGCATTTACAACTCTCTCATTCGGTCGAAGTTAGACTTCGGATGCATTACGTACGGTTCAGCACGTCCATCAGTTTTAAAGCCTTTGGGCCCCGTCCATCACCAGGCATTGCGGCTATGTACTGGTGCTTTCCGTACCTCTCCCGTACATAGCCTGTATGCGGAGGCTCGTGAGCCGCCGTTATGCATCCGTCGTAAGCAGCTGTCCCTTCAGTTTTATACAAAATTGAAATCTCTTCCTGATCGTCCACTGCATGGTTCCATCTTCCAACCGGACTGTGTCCGCTTGTTTTCCCACCGCCCCTCCTGTGTTCCGACGTTCGGGATTCGGATGTCTGCCATAGTGCGCGATGCTGGTCTAAACTTGTCCAGGATTGGTTTGACCACCTTTTTCAACCAACCTCCTTGGCAGCCCGTTCAAGCAACGGCTGACCTTTCTCTTTGTGTGTGACCAAAGTCTTCCACTCCTGCTCTGGTGTACCAGCAGCTCTTTGCTGAATTACAGTCTGTCTACCCGGATTTCGTGCCTGTGTTCACCGATGGCTCGAAGTCCGGGGATGTCGTTGGATCCGCTTTTGTGTGTGGCGATGCCTCACATGCTGAGAGGCTTCCGCCTGAATCCACCGTCTTTTCGGCAGAGATGCGTGCGGTACACCTCGCTTTGTGCCACATACAGTCTCGATCGCATCGTCGCGCTATGGTTTGCTCTGATTCCCAGTCCGTCATCCAGGTTTTATCTTCTCCGGAGGACACGGACTCACCTGTCATCCGTGATGTCCGTCGTCTTCTTGGAACTTTGGAGGGTGATGGCTTCCTGGTCCGATTCTGTTGGGTTCCTGGCCATGTTGGGATCCGGGGTAACGAGCTGGCAGATCTCTCTTCCAGGTCTGTTTCCTCCATGTCGCCAGCTCGGCTGCTACTGTCTTTCCGCGATTTTAGACCTTTGATCCGGACATTTCTCCTGGACAAGTGGCAGTCCCTGTGGTTTCAGCAGGGCAGCAATAAGCTGCATTCTATCAAACCACAGATCGGACTATGGAAGTCTAGTTTGCGGAAGAACCGTCGTGAGGAAGTTGTTCTTGCACGTCTCCGCATTGGGCACTGTCGTTTTACTCACCGCTTTTTGCTGTGTGGCGAGAGTGTCCCGGTGTGTGAGGCGTGCAACTGTCGTCTCACTGTCCTTCATGTTTTGTGTACTTGTGTTCGGTTTTGTAATCATCGTTTTCGTCATTTTCACTCTCATCTGTTGGACGAAGGAGCAGCTACGCTGCAAGTTATTATTGGCGAAGCCTACGACATGAAAGCAGTGTTTTCGTTTTTACGAGAAATTGACTTTTTTAAACTCATCTAGATTTTAACTTGTTCACTCTCATGTTTCATTTTTACCACATCAGCCTGTTTTTAACCTTGTGTACGTTTTTTATTGATTATGTTTTGTTTTGATGTCTTTTGTTTGGCGCTCTTTGGCCAACCTTGGCCCTTGCGCCATTAAAATCTATCAACCAACCAACCAACCTATATCCTTCGCCCGATCTCAATCATCAGCCGCCCCTCCCAACTGGCTTGTCTGGCTACGGGACTGGATCTGGCACACATATATCCAAAATAAGGCATACTTTAATAAAAGAGGTTTAGAGTTTTGAGGCTGATAAGAAATTCTTTATTTTAGCGATTTCATTTCTTTCAATCCCAGATCACTGGCGATTATAGAGGAAGGTTCTCGGCTGGCCTCAAATCTTAGGTCTGTTAAGTGACCGCTTCCTTAATTAATTATTGCCTGCGTGTGCATAGAGATACAGTCTCTTTCCTGAAAAATACTTCGACCTTTCTCTTTCTTCAATTCACATCAACCTCCCTTTCGCTCTTAGTTTATTTATTTCCCGTTAAACGTCCGCTTACTCCTCGACTGCTGTAAAAACCACGACTCCTCTTTCGGACATGTCTCTCGAGCTAAGTTCCAAACTCTCACCCTGGGGCATGCCGCCGACCGAACCCTAGTCATGTCTGTTTTAGCCCCATCAACACAAATATCACTATAAAACTCATGCCAGTAGGAAACACTTTCTAATAAACGGAAATATTGGTCCTAAAAAACAGTCTTCTGTTGTTCAGGCATCCAGTGTTCACCTAAATCCGACCCTGAAAGAAGCTAGCCGCCGTCATGGCTAATTTGAGAAACTCGCTGGCACTCCGATAAAACAGAGAATTATCATTATTTAAAACGACAACAATAACACACAATGTAAGTTTTCATGTCTTCTAAAATTTAAATCATTCTTATAATGCAAGGTTTTTAATTACTAACACATTAAAATTAAGCATTAATAGCTAAGAGCAGAGCCAGAGCAAGTTACCCTTATCTGGAAGGGCGAGACTTCAAATTACACTCCTTCAAGAGTTCAAAAGTTCCCCACTTCCACTCAAATATATTGAGCATGCCGTTTTTAGTTTCTCAAACTTCCATTATAAGAAAGTATTATTGCCCTTCACAAAACTAACTTCTGGTTTTTGACATAACATTACTAAAAATGTAAAATCTGAGTAAAATACCCACAAGAGTCAATCTGTTGTAAATTTCAAGTAAAATAAGGTAACCAGATTTTTGAGAACGAAATTGAGGACAAAATGGCATGTTGTCTTCAATTCCAATGCAAAATTGAGGACAATTTCATCTCAAAATGAGAACATGATTGAGGACAGCATCTAACACATTATAGTAAAGCCAATAATTAGCAAAAAATGTTATGAACTGTACCGTACTTTTCCAGTTTCATGATAAAACATACAATGAATCTGAAAGATGATTTTCATATAAAATAAGCATAAAATAGTAATAAAAAACTATCATGCAGAATATTACTTATGAAAAATTTTAAATGATACTCATAAGGGGCAGCACCAAGGGGATGCAAGCCCACCCTGAAATTTGTTTTGCCCACCCTGCCGCCCACCCAGTTCAAAATGAGCCATTCTTCAGTATATTTAGCTTTAAAATATAATCTGGACTCACCAAGTAATAATAAGTCGTGTGTTTTACTTCATGTGGCCCTACATATTTCCCCCCAAGAAGTGTGCTGTTTACGTCTCCGTAGGAAGGTTATCAATATAGAATTCGCAGGGCCGTGAAAATTCAGTTGTTCTCCACTCTTTCAAATCCGTAGTTTAAGCCCTTTTTCATGTTGATATGGGCAGGAGCAAATGGGGAGAGTGGATAGAAATCCACTGAGGGAGGTCATTATTAATTGCTCTGATGTTTGTTTTCTTTACGAAGTTGAGCATTCCAACACCGAAAGTGGAGTCTAAAGCTTCTCAAGTGCTCTTAAGACTGCCCTGGGACAGTGAGAGTGAAAGAAGTGGCTGACGACTGCTTTGTAAGGGAGGAATGCAAAGCAAAGTCGCTGGCTTGAAGGAAGGGAATTTAGAAGGGGGGATTGTGTCTGTGTGGCACGACGTTAAAATGTGATTTATATAAACAAAACGACATTTTCCTTTAAATAAATTGTTCAAGTACAGTACTATTTTCGTAAGCAAAAATGCAAAATTTTGAAAAGCAATTTAAGACTTACACCACTGGCGTAACTAGTCAGATCCGTGTGTGTCCAGGTTAAGGGGTTGGGATTGCACGCATTTCTCTGTAGCCGGTAGAGAAAAGCATTAAAAATTCTTTCTTTCAGTGTTTCCTAAGTATAGTTGCTATCAAACTTGCCCCACCCAAAATAATGCTCGCCCACCCATCGCCCATCCTGATTTCGAAGTCTAGCGATGACCCTGGGCAGCACATGCAAACAAAGCTACATTTCGATTTTGTACTGAAATTTCATTGTGATTTTGTACAAGAAAAAATATCTGAGACCAGAAAATTACTATACACTGGATGGACAGAAATCATAGAATAGCTGTATGTTATCTCTATGAGGAAGAATATTCCAAGCCCAATAACTTCACTTGAAGAAACAGTTTAATGAAAAAATGTACTGAACAAAAATTGTAGAACTCTAAATGGAATCTACCAAATGCAGCCAAATTTAGCATCAGCCACTTACTTATTAATTACAAGAAAATGCATGCTGAAAAAGATGAGATTTATTCCCCATCCTATAAATATTTTAGTTAAATCCAGTCAAAACAAAAATGAAATAACACCACGATTATCAAGATGAATTTGTTCGATGCTTCGGTATGTCTCCCTCCCGTTAATAATGAGTGATTTCTGACTTAATTCAAGGAGAGAAGTATTCACCCGCTTCAGAAAATAGCCCCATACCTTTATGAGTCCATTATCTCGCAATCAAACAATTAATGCTACATTTGGTAGATTCAGTTGAGTTCTACAAATTTTGTTTAGCACATTTTTCCCTATTTCATTTTTTTTGAGAAATTTCAAAAATTGAGGACAAAAAATAAGAAATTGAGGGCATTTGATGTTCTCGATCAGTTTTTACGGCTGAGGATGAAGCATTGAAATTGAGGACTGTCCCCAGAAAATAAAGACATCTGGTCACCTTAAGTAAAACCTAAATGTCATGTGAAAGCTGACAGCACAGTACACAGCAGAAATGCAGAATGAAAAACAAATCAGTACAGAACGAATGCTTATCAAATACTGAGAGTAATAACAGGAAGATGATTTTGGGGTACAGCTAGAAAAAATTCCCTTTAAGATTAAACTTACAGAGGAGCTTTCTGTGACAGAGCACAGACCACTAATTAGTTCCTTATTCCTACAGCATTTTCCAAAAGATCACGGAGGTTAGGCATATCCTCATATTATATACCTCAATCTGCTGTTTCAGATAATTCCTTTCATGCATATGAGAGGTTCATGCCTCACAGTATATGTTACTCTGTACTGGTTAGCTGTGTGAATAAATAGGCCATCAGCAGGGCTTCCCAACAGTGTGCCGCAATCAACGAACATCGGTAAACGTGGTGATCTGAGCGACTTTGATCGTGGATGCACTGTCGGCACAAGATAGATAGGTCGTTTTATCGTCCAAGTGGTAAGAACACTAGGCTTCCTGATTGCAGCCATATCAAGAGTGTACTGGGAGCAGTGTTTCGTTCAGAACTTTTGGGCCGGGGGGGGCAAATGGAACCTTAGAGGGGGCAAGTTTTCTATTTGCTATGTATATATATAATTTTAACTATACTATATTTATATATATAGAAGTAATTACTATATATCTAGCACAGGGGCGCGTTTAGAGCCCTCCCCCACCGGAAAAGGCTTCATTTTTTTGTTTTTGGTTAAAATGCAACTTACATTAGAAAAAAAATACTTTAATTTTTCTTCAATTTTTCATTAACTTTAATTTTGTTCCAGATGGTGGATTTCAAAAACTTCCTTTTTTCGTCGCCCCCCCCCCATCCCGAAGAAAAATTCTATATACATACCTGATATAGTAATTAGTTCTTCAAACATTTCAGGACTAATAAACTGTTTTCAGCTGAAGAAGGGAAGGGAGAGTTTCCGCAGGCTTGAAATTTTTATCTGTTAAAATGCATTCAACGCACTCTTGTTCCTGAATCACGATTTCCAGACAATTAGGTATGATTAGTCTACTTATTATATTTTGAAGAATACCATGCGTTGTAATACACTTTTTAATAAAATAAACTATAACTAGTACCATTTGAACAAATATTAAAAAAAATAAAATCGAAGAAATATTTGTATCATAAAAAGAAACGAAATTTCCTTTTTCATCATAGCCTGAATTTATTAAAATTTGGCTCGGTAACCTAAAATGTATCCGAGACGGCTTCTCCCCCCTGGATGTATGCCTGAAAGAAACACTGACTGGGAGTGTAGCATCGATGGACGTACTAGCGCTCAGAGAGCAAGTGGTGGTCGACCGTACGCCATTGATGACCGGAGTCGACGTAGACTATCCAGGCTCGTACAGACTGACCTCTTGGCAACAGCAGCGCAAATCACATCCAAGTTAAATGCCGAAGCAGCATCAACGAACGAACAGTATGGCGCACGTTGCATACCCTGGGCTACGGAAGCTGACGCCCTACTCGTGCGACAGTGTTGACTGCTCGTTATCGGAAATTATACCTCTCCTGGTGCTGGGAACATCAAAACTAGACCTCAACAGAGTGACGCCGTGTTGTGTGGTCAGATGAATCCTGTTATCATATGTACCGAGCTGACAGGAGGGTGCGGATGTGGCGTCGACAGCATGAGGCCATGGCCTCCACGTGCCAGGTCGACTCTGTTCAAGGCAGAGCTGACTCTGTGATGGTTTGGGGAGCCTTCTAATGGGACTCATTAGGTCCTTTAGTGTGTCTGGAGAGGTCCTTAATCACTGTGCACTACCAGCATGTGCTGACTGATCACCTACATGTTTTCATAGCCTTCGCGCATCCTGTGCCAGATTTCTGTTTCAACAGGACGTGTCACCCCACCTGGCCGCAATCACCCAGGCATGACTCGAGGAACACTCATCTGAGTTTGGAACCATCCAGTGGCTCCCAAGGCCACCGTGTTTAAACCCCGTGGATGTTCACTGGGTGGCAGTGGAGCAGAACATCAGATGCATGGATCCTGGACCGACGTCGCGGGCGGAGTTGTGGATAATGCTGCAACAGACATGGCTATCATTACCTCCGGCATCTGCTGGAGTCGACGCCTCAGCGTGTACAGGCTGTTATTCGTGCTAGATGAGGACCAGCACGCTATCAATAAAGCGTACTATCTGTTTATATATTAGGTGTGCAACTTAATTCTCGGCCACAGGCACGACACGTTGACAGCAAATTATAGCAAATCGAATATGTACCTAATCGGGGAAATAATCCCCGTCGTGTTGGATACATTTGAGCCATCGGCCAGGGAGCTGCCGAATGCCACTGCGGAAAAAAGAGGGCTGTTTCGAGTTGATAAAGTCATCAAGACTTGTGCGGACCTCCTCGAAAGAAGTGAATTGCGTATCACTCAGGTGATGTTGCAGGGTGCGAAAGAGGTGATAATCCGACGGGGCAAAGTCTGGAGAATACGCCGGGTGGTACAAAATCTCCCATCCCAAGTCGGTGATTGTGTTTAAAGTCGTTTTCGCGGTGTGAGGACGCGCGTTATCTTGAAGCAACAGGATCGGCCTTCTGCCCTTGCCGATGTATGGCCTTTTCGCCTCCATTGCGTCACTCACACGAATGAGTTGCTGACAATAACGCTCAGCATTGACCGTTTCACCAGGTTTGAGCAACTCATAGTGTACGGCCCCGCGCTGATCCCACCATATGCACAGAAACAACTTCCTGCCATAGATATTCGGTTTGGCGGTAGGCTGACCTGGATAAACCCATGATTTGCGACGCTTAGGATTACCGTAGAGGATCCACTTCTCATCACAGGTCAAAATATTGTGGAGCAAATCCTTCTTCTTGAATCTGGAGAGCAAGGACACAGCAACATCGTAGCGCCTAGACTTGTTCGCAGCTGTGAGTTGGTGGGGCACCCAACGGCCCTCCTTGTGAATCCGTCCAAGCTTGTGCAGGCGCTTTGCAATGGCTTGCCGCGTTACTTCGAGTTCCTGGGCGAGCTTCCACTGTGTGCGACAGGGATCCGCGTCCAACAGTTGTTCCAGTTCCTCATCGTCAACTTTCTGTGGCTGTTCCGGACGTTCTTCATCACGGAAATTGAAATTCCCCTGCTTAAACCACTGGAACCACTTCTTACATGTACTGTAAGACACAGCAGCCTCACCCAAAGCAGCACAGATCATTTGCTGGGCTTCCGCGGTACTTTTTTCAGCTGAAACGCGAACAGGAGGCAGTGCCTCAAATGTTGCTTCTCGAACTACATTGCTTTCCCTGTAGTTATTAACGACTCAATGCCGTTGTTGGATTATGTGGTTATCATAACGTTTTAATATATTGTCAGATCATGATCATATGTAGAGGATTTTAGGAAGGGAGTGTCTGACCCCAGGTCTTAAACAACCCTTGGAAATAGGAAACTAGGAGATTTGGGCTAGAGCGCCCGATAGGAAAGTGACACGGAAGCGAAGTAGAAAGGGGAAGGAAGACACCTTTATTTATTACCGGGGGGCAGTACCCGGGGTCCGACGGCTTAACGTGCCCAATATACTGTCAGAGTATAAATACTCGTGGTGTAATTTACTGTTTCACACGTTAATATTGGTTTTAATCGCGAAGAATCAAAGTTGTACTTCATCATTTCCAGAAAGTTTTTTGAAAAACCTAAGTTTGATGTTATTATTTACTGTCCTTTGGTAATAGGCTTAACAGTTATGGTTATCGATGTCATTGAGGCTAAGTGTTTCATTTTAGCCAATGAACAGTTAATGGTTACCTTGATGAAATCCAGGAATGGGAACTACGGCGTCGTCTTCTTAACGTATTATTTCTCATACCAGTTTCAGCTTTTTAAGTATAAGCCTTCTTCAGTGAGTTTTTGTGCTATCATTTTGGTACTTGATATTATTAGGCGCTTAGCCATCACCCCTAATAGCTTAACAGGCCAGCGCACCAAACACCGGAAGCTGCGTGACGTAGAGGAGAGTAGGCTGATGTCCGTGGTGGGTGGTCGAGCATGCTTGTGCTGCTCACTCTGTGTAAGCGTGACTGTCGATGTGCGTGGTTGTTCTTGTCAATTTGTCAACTAAGTTTATTTTCGTAAATTGATATTAAGTGTCTTAAAAGTCGCTACTAATGGGGAGGTTCTCAGAAAATGGATTACAGCAATAAAACGAACATTTTCAAGTGAGCAAGAACTCTAAGGTAAGTGGAAACCTTTTGTTAACCTTATTTAAACTACTCGTAAAATAAAAATTTTGAACTAGAAAATTTAAATTTGACTAATTTTTTAATCTAATGCATCTCACAGTGGGAATTCAAAGCACTGAAAATATTTTTGAAAAATGAAATTTATGTTTGTAATGGAAAGAACAGATTACTTGTGTTGTTATAGTAACCCATAACATGTTTTTGCCAATGTATCAAATAAATTCAAAGTAAAATATGTATATTTAGGAAGGGATTTTAAACTTTGTTATGGACACAGAATAATAAGGGTTGCATGTTTTTGATCCCAAGAGTAATATGTTGATACATTCGTACTTAGTTATTTAAGTGTTTAGGCAGTGACAGATTAACTTTTTGAGGGTCCCTATTTCTGGGCACAAGAGCTTGTAAAATACCTATATCCTATACGAAATATATGTATGTCATGTACAAATCTAACATGCCTATGTCCTTTATATAAATGCTAAGACTTTTTGCCATGTGAAATACATCTTTTGTGTTTGCAGACATGGAGAGTTGCATTGAATTATCATTTTTAATATTTATTGCTAAAGGAACACAAACACTGAATCAAGTATAGACAGCAAAAATTAGATATGAATGCACAAAAACAGAAGTTCACACATAGTTCAGGAGTAAGTTTGCCTTTAAAATGTCTGTTTAAAGATTTTGAAGCATTTTTCTACAAACCAGCACATTGAAGAACTCTCGTGTGAGCAGTGTGTATGCTCTATCTGTGGTAGGATGGGAATTTATCAGAACCATTCAATTTCTTAAAAATTAGGTGAAATATATCAGTACTACATGGGCAAGAAATTATTTACTTGCCCAGGTAGTAAAAGCTGGATGCGCAGGAAAATATATCTTTTAAGATAAAAAAAAAAAAATTAGGGTTCTGGTTTGTTAAGTTAAAAATATGAACTGTTTTAACATGTTTGCACTTCCATTTTAAGGGTCTGTATTACAAATGTTCAATGCACAAACGCGTGTATATCAATTTTTAAGACGCTGATGCTAAAATTGGTATGAAATGGTTCGATGATGAAACTGGTGTTTCGGAAATTTAGTGATTCTGCCATGTTCCTTTTGTTAAAGTTTTCTCCCTTTGTCACTAAAAATGAGAGGCCAGTTACATCAGAGGCATGCTGTTGTTGATTATAAACAAAATTTGGAGCAAAACTAGGTTTCCGATTTCTGAGCGTAGAGCATAACATAATTAAAGATGTGATATTGCTCTTTCCTTGGTACTTCGTAACAATAATACAACTTCCATTAATTAACAATGACATGAAACACGACATGTGATGACTGTCTTTTTTTTCTTGAGTAGTAGGAAATTTTATTACAAACTTTTTTATTTTAAAATTTAGTTACCATGCACAGGCAATTAGATGTTTTACTTACCTGCCCAGACGAATGATTTACATGCTCTGGGCATCTCGGGCATGGTATTTTTAAGCCTTGGATATTGTTATTTTTAAGAGAAAAAAAAGTACCTGGATTGACATGAATCCACATATTGTGGAAACTATGTTCTAAACAAACAAGATTTTTAAAATACACGTAGAAATATATACTCACTTTTTTTTTTTTTTTGTAAACATTTGCTTAAAATGAGAGATCAACTTTTTATTCATTTATCTAGACTTATCTGTTTCCAGACTTCCTGCACTGTGTCTTCACAAGCTACAGCTATAATAACTGGAACTAATATATCTCATATTATCCGATAACTACTGGAAAGTGTGCTTCCAAACGTGGGGGTGGGTCTCAATTTTTGTATGGGGAAAAACTTCTTTAATCCTTCATAGAATTTATTTTGAAACCAAAATCATAAAAAAAGAAAAAAGCAATCTTTTTCAATAACTTTGGTAATGACAAAACATTTGTGCAAAATTTTATACCATTGCTTTTTATAGTTTCTGAGAAAAAGGTACATCAAGTTAGTCAATTTATAATGAAACATGTACATCTTTTAAAATACATCCTATAGTACCAAAACAATCGCTTAGATTTATTCAGTACAATAACTGCTTGTGCATTTGTCAGGTTCTCAAAAAATATAATAATTATCTGAAAAAATACTTTCAGAAATTATTGGAACAAATTTCAGATTTTCTTAGAAATGTGTCTTTGAAATTCTTCAAGAAACAGCTAACGGACACATAATCAAATTGTGTTTGTGATACACAAAGAACTACACAACCATAATTATTTGTACATTGGCAGTTTTCCTGAATACTTCTTGAAAATCAAATTTCAGGAAATTTCTGCCAATAAGTTACTTGTATTTTTCCAGATAAAAAGAAATGCTTATATTGTGGATCCAAATAGTTTTGCTTAATGCTACTAATATACTTAATACAGATGTGTTGAACTTTGACAAGGTAACTTTTTTGAAATAGTGCTCTGGAAGACAAAAATGATAAACTTTATATTTGCTTATCAAAATGAAGTTGTCCAAACACGTTACTAGATGGTACTAAAATTAGGAAAACTTGTTATGTCATTATTGAACGTTTAATAATGTAGCAATTGCATAATTTTCTTGAAATCTTAATTTATTTGATGCAATCAGTGGATCAAGCAGCATTTTACTGTATGTATGTTAAAACGTGTTTTATTGAGTCTTTGGTAATAATTAAAAAACACAGAAAAAAATTCAGTTTTTCTTGACCTTTTTTTATATATTTGTGATCACGGATTGCATATAAATTGCCAGTTACTGTCTGATGTGAAAATACATTTTCACTAAAGGAATTATTTCATTACTAAAATTTTCATAGTCATAAGTTTGCAATGAATGAAATATCTGATTCCTTAAATTAGTCAATCGACGTCTTTTGAAACGACGGCGATACTTTGTAATGGACCCTCAAACTAATCTTTCAAGTACAAGAACGATTTGTTCACAAGTACAGGAATCATTCGGTTAACTATAAAGACACTATAACTTCAAGTGAAACTACGACAACAGTTTATAATTTCGATTATAGGAATGGTTTATCACTTCCAGTGAAATGACAGTGATGCTTTCATTAAGTTGACGAATCTGTCTTGCTTATCCTTTCAAGTCGAAATTATTGCTACGCTAAATTTTACGCTGTAATTTCTTTTTCTTCTGTATTTTAAAAGATTATTAAACAAACTTGTTAACTCTGCGGTTATTTAAAAACTAACACACAAGTTCTTATTTAAATGCAGTGAAACTCTAAAAGAACGCACAATCTTATTAGTTGGTGTACGTAAAGATGCGTTCGTTTCGCACACTGCCGTAATGCTCCTCTCCGCGACTACGGACTACTCTAGTGACGTCACAAATCGGTGCGCGGGCCTGTTAAGCTATTAGGGGGTGATGGCTTAGCTGCGGCCTGAATGACGAATGACGATGTATTTTCATAGTTTTGTTGCCGTCTACGTTCGAATGTCTCTCCTAGCGTTCGATATATAGCGTCGCCATCTATCGTTCTTTATTGTCATTAAAGTCTTTTTTGTGGATACATCTTTTCATAATTCTTTTACTCTCTGTTATCCTTTTTTTTTTTTTTTTCTCTTGCTCTATGAGGAATTTCCATGCAAAGGGCAATTCAACAGGAGTTATTATTGCAATTATTTTCACGCGTTTTCTAAATTAAAACTGCTTCTGCGGTCAAAAGTTTTTTTATGTGTGTCATGCGTTGTTACGATTTTAGATTCATGCCAGCATGGGATAGCATTGTTTTGTACACGGTGTTGTATTAAAGCAGTCTTTTCTTCCTTTTTGTTCCAGTTTTTGAGGTGCTCGTGTAGGCGAGTTTGAAAACGTCTTTTTGTGCCACCTATGTATAGGAGATCTGCTTGGTTATTTTCTGTTTTTTTGGCGGGAATGGCGTATACACCTGCTGAGTTTAAAACTGATTTTTTGATATTGTTGGTTAGCAGTTGTGATATATCATAGTTTGATTCAGCTAGCTCAAAATTGTTTTTGTTGCATTTGCCACAGTATTGTCTTTTTTCTTTGGTTGTTCCAGTATATTTTTTAGGTATTCTGATTTCTCTATACATTATAACGAAGTAAATTTTTCCGTCATTTCTGTCCACGCCAGGATTCGAACCCGGATCCCCTCATTCCGGAATAAGTCACTCTACCAACTGAGCTACGCGGACGTTTTATTCTGATTCCTATCTGCCTTTATGTCGTGTGCATCCTTCTGGCAGGTACGTCACATCTCCTGGTACGTTACAACATTGAGGTGATCAGTTTCTTGTTGTATCCAAATTCTTGTGCAATGTTGATAATCCATTCTATTCCTTTAAGTTCAGCAGACTTGTTAGAAGAGTGAGAGATAGCTCTTCGTATAAAGAAACGAAAAGCACCTGTTTTATGTTTCCATGGATGGTTGGAGTCCTGGGAAATGATTGTAGGAATATACGTTGATTTTTTGTAAACAGCATAATCTAATTTTTGGTGGTTTTAATTAAAGAAATATCTAAAAAATGGATTTGGTTATTTTCTTCTTTTTCTATTAAAACTCGCTGAAGAAGGCTTATACTTAAAAAGCTGAAACTGGTTTGAGAAATAATACGTTAAGAAGACGACGCCGTGCTTCACATTCCTGGATTTCATCAAGGTAACCATTAACTGTTCATTGGCTAAAATGAAACACTTAGCCTCAATGACATCGAGAACCATAACTGTTAAGCCTATTACCAAAGGACAGTAAATAATAACATCAAACTTATGTTTATGAAAAAATTTCTGGGAATGATGAAGTACAACTTTGATTCTTCACGATTAAAACCAATATTAACGTGTGAAACAGTAAATTAAACCACGAGTATTTATACTCTGACAGTATATTAAGACATTGCTTTCACCGTCAACTTTCGTCCCTTCTGTCACTACAGCTGTGAGCAGTTACAGTTGCCTGGAAAGCTGTTGGATGCCGCTGCAATCAGCCATTATCACACACAGCTATTTGCATTTGCCGACGTTCTATGATCGCTTGCGGTTAGCGGCCGAGAATTAAGTTGCACACTTAATATATATATAAAAGATAGTATGCTATTATTGATCAGCGTAAATTCCCTGAAATGGCAATGGGCTGGACATACTGCCAGAAGGACAGACCATCGATGTACAGTCGAAGTTTTACATTGGATTCCAAGGGACAGGAAAAGACCCAGAAGAAGACCACATCGAAGATGGGTGGATGAAATACGAAAGTATGAGGGAGTAACATGGAAAAGACTGGCACAAGACAGACCGTTGTGGAAGAGGCTTGGAGAGACCTTCGTCCAGCAGTGGATTGATAATGGTTGACGATGACGACGATGATGATGATGATGCTATTATTAATAGATCATCATCATCATCATCATTGTCAACCATTATCAATCCACTGCTAGACGAAGGTCTCCCCAAGTTTCCTCCACAACGGTCTGTCTTGTGCCAGTCTCCTCCATGTCACTCGCATACTTTCAGAATTTCATCCACCCATCTCCCATGTGGTCTTCTTCTGGGTCTTTTCCTGTCCCTTGGAATCCAATCTAAAATTCCTCGGCTGTCCATCGATGATCTGTCCTTCTGGCAGTATGTCCAGCCCATTGCCATTTCAGGGATTTAACTCTGATCATGATGTCTTCCACTCTTGTCATTTTCGGATCCACGAGTTCCTCTTCTTATCTCTCCTGTTTACGCCAAGTATGCACCTCTCCATGCTTTTTGAGTTGTCTGCAGTCTTTGTATATCTCTTTTAGTTAAGGTCCACGTCTCTGCACCATACGTAAGCACTGGAAGGATGCATTGATCAAACACTTTTCTTTTAAGACATAATGGCATATTGCTCTTGAAAATTATGCTGTTTCTTCCAAAAGCTCTCCAGGCAAGTTTTGTACGCCGATTAATTTCTTCATCAAAGTGACCCTCACTTGATATCTGTTGTCCAAGATAAACGTACGTGTCTGTTATCTCCAGCTTTTCTCCATCAATCAATAAATCTTCATTTCTTGTAAAAGCATTGAACATCACTTTTGTCTTCTGAAAGTTCATTTTTAATCCCACTTCTTTACTCTTGTCAGCAAGTTCCTGGATCATACTCTGCAGCTCTGATGGGGTAGTTGCAAAAATGACTACGTCATCAGCAAAACGAAGGTGGGTTAGATAATCTCCATTAATCTTTATCCCTTTGTTTTCCCAGCTCAGCGACTGAAAAACACCCTCCAATGTGGCATTAAAGAGCTTCGGAGATATGGTGTCACCTTGTCTCACTCCTTTTCCAATTTTTATGTGTGTTGTATTTTCAAACAGCCGAATCTTTGCACTTGCATTTTCATAGATGTTATTAATAATATTAATGTATGCATCTTCAATACCGCAGGTTTTCAGAGCCATTGTAACTGCTGATGGTTTCACCGAATCAAAGGCTTTTTCATAATCGATAAAAGCCATGCACAATGGAAGTTCATATTCCCTCGCTCTTTCAATTAGTTCTCTCAGTACGTGGATATGATCTATTGTGCTGTAGCCACTCCTGAATCCAGCTTGTTCTCTCGGTTGAGCCATGTCCAGTGTTACCTTCAAGCGGTGTGAAAAAACTTTAGTGAAGATTTTATAAACTACTGATAGGAGGCTGATAGGTCTGTAGTTTCCGAGATCCTCAATGTCACCTTTCTTATGTAGCAGAATCATTGTAGCATTGTTCCAATCCTCAGGAATCTTTCCTTCATTAAGGCATCGAGTGAAAATTTGGGCGAGTACTGTTTCAATTTCTCCACTTGCTTCTTGTATGATGTCTACAGTAATTCCATCTTCTCCTGGAGCTTTTCCCCGCTTCATGTTCTTGATTGCATGTGCAACTTCTGCTGGAAGGACTGGAGGAACTCTGGTACTGGTATCTTTCATGATGTCTGGAGTGCATGTATCATCCCTTTCATATAATTTGGAGTAGAAATCTTTCACTCTTGTCAAAATTTCGCCTCTATTTCTTGTTACAGAACCATCTTCTTTTCTCAGTGCCATAATCTGTTTTCTTCCCTTACTGAGATGTCCCTTTGCTATCTTTAGGCTTTGGTTGTTTTCAATTGCTTTCCTCACTAGTTCACAGTTGAATTTTCTTACGTCTTCAGTGATACTTTTTCTTACTGTCTTGCATAGCTCTATATATTCCACTTTGGAAGTCACATCTTCTTTAGTTGTCCTCATCTCTCTTCTTTTTTGCATCAACATTTTCGTTTTTCCTGATAATTTGTTTACATGCAACTTGTTCTTAGACCCAGCTAATTTTGTTGCTGTTTCCATAAGAGCTTTGGTTACTTTTCTGTTAACTTCAGAGATGTCCACTTTTTCCGATGTTAGGCCTTCTAAAGCAGAGAACCTGTTCTTCAGTTCCAACTTGAAGGTATTATGGTGTTTTTTAAGGTTGGTTATGTCAATAGATTTTGTTTGTCTTATGAGCTTGCCACGTTCAAGTTTGGCGTTGAGGTGCATCTTACATCTCACCAATCTATGGTCACTACCTGTGTTGAACTTGTTTAGCACACTGCAGTCTTCTATGACGAATTTTTTGTTACACATAATAAAATCAATTTCACTTGTCGTCCCATTTGGATGTCTCCATGTCCATTTCCTGTGTGGCTTTTTCTTGAAGAAGGAGTTCAAGATGAAAAACCCTTCTGCCTCTGCAAACTCAACGAGAGTATTTCCACGCTGGTTTCTGTTGCCGTGACCGAATTTACCTACTGAAGTTTCATTCTGTTGCCGTTGCCCTATTTTTGCATTGAAATCTCCCATAATTATTTTCAAGTGCTGCTTACCTTTATTATTTAGATGACAAATTTCCTCATAAAATTCTTCAATTTCTTCTTCAGGATGACTTGTGGTGGGTGCATAAGTTTGAATAATCTGAGCCTGGTATCTTTTCGAGAGTTGGATAACAAGTCGTGCAGCTCTGTCAGAGGAACTTTCAACTTCTACAACTTTATCCTTCAGTTTCTTGTTTATAGTATACAATATATATATATATATATATATATATATATATATATATATATATATTTATTTATTTATTTATTTATTATATTTGGTACTATCTATTTCCCGTCAATATAATTATTACATTGACGGGAAACAGATAGTACCAAATTGGATTGCAGCATTCCATGTACAAAACAAAAAACTAGAAATGGTAAGGGGCTCTCTTCTCTCCCCCATCCTCTTTCTTACTGTCAACCATAAAAGAAGAAAAATTCACCTTAGTTCGTTTTTTCTCTGCTTTAACATGATAAACATTATACTTTAAAAACTTGTAATTTTGAAGGGAACTAACCATACATATGTGAGTAGGTAATGAGAAATAAAATGCTTTCCTCTTACAATTGACAGTGAAGTCAAAATCAAAATATTTCATCGCACAATGACAAGGTATATGATTCCTTTGTGAATCAGCTGAATATTTTGGGAGAATGTAAACATATTTCATTTAGACTAACCTTTAATTAGAATTAGTGGTACTGGAAATACAGGGGAACTTGGAACTCTTTCCCCCTCAATTTGTGGGAAAAGAAAATAGATGGTTTTTCTATTTCTCATTAAAAATTAATTGGCACAATTAACCTTGAAATTATTAAAGTTTCCCATTTGGACCCATCTAAAAATCTTTTGTGCAGGACACTTGATTGTGATCACAGATTAACTGTTTCTCTATTAACATTAATTTTTTAGCTATGCCCAGCCCCAAGATATATGTATTTCACACAGTTTCATGCAAACAGTCTCAGTTCCAATATTGGTTAACAAAAGGATTTTTAGACCATACGCTTTCACAAAATTTAATCGTTTACAATAGGTAACCACGAAAGTTTATGTAAAACGAGGAGTGGAATCATAAACTGCAAAAGAAAAAAAAAGTGGATATATGTATATCATTTCACACACACATGCAATTCCATGACTAGGGCGCCAGCAAAATCTTGGATGGAGGAGGCACAAATGGGAGATTTAATACGAGGTGTGTTCAATAAGCAATGCCTCCGGCAAGTGTCTCTAGCATGACTTGTTGCCTAACCACCAGTCAGATGGCAAACAATTCTTTTTGCCATTTGCTTCATTTTACTGCGTAATAAAACTCTACTTCTATTTGTTCTTATTTATTTGTGTTTAAAATGGATGATTCTTTTTTACCTATGTTGACAAGTGTCAAAAAATGATCAGTTATACAATTTTCAACTCATGAAAATGTACCTTCCAAAGAAATTTATGCTAGATTAGTGGCAGTTTATTGTTCTGGAACTTTGGACATAAGTTTGTCCTTGGGTATGAAAATCAAACGGCAGTGGAGAAATGTTGGCCATAATAGATCAGCCATGGAGTGGGAGGCCCATAATCGCAACTTGAGATTTGAACAGTCAAAAAATTGATGAGCTTATCAGGGAAAATCAAAGAACAACTCAGAGAACCATAGCAGGTAAGCCGAACATTAGCTTAGGTAGTGTCAATGACATTGTTAACATTTTAGGATGCAACAAAGTATGTGCTCGTTGGGCACCATGCCACCTAATGACTAAAATGAAGAAATCAAAACTTGAAACATGGCAAAGGTTGCTTGCTCAATATGAAAAATATGGAAGTGATATTCTCTGAAGCATTGTGACTGGTGATGAGTGTTGGGTTAACCATTATGACCCAGAAACGAATAATCAATCACTGAAATACTGACACCCATCTTCTCCTCAAGCAAAAGAAATTAAAAACTGAAATTTTTGCCAATAAGTGCATGCTCACTGTGTTCTGCGACTACAGCGGCATTATTCATCATGAGTATATGGTCACTCATAGGTACAATTATCAACTCAGAGAGCTATATGCACATCTTAAGAAAGTTAAAGCAAAGAACAAACCATATGCATGGGGAAAATAAGCCAATGATTCTGCAACATAACAGTGCCAAACCCCATGCCAGTGCTTTCACTTCAGAAGCATACAGAAAACCAGGTTTAAAGTTCTTGAACACCCTACCTACAGCCCAGATTTGGCACCGTCAGACTTCTGTTTGTTTTCTGCTCTGGAGAGTCATCTGAAAGGAATTTAGTTCACTTGTGATGAAGATGTTCAAGCTCTTATGTGAAAATGGTTCAGAGAATGACCTGAAGATTTATAGAGACAGGTTTAAAAACATGTTAAACGTTGGCGCATCCACGTCGAGCATGAGAGGGACTATGTAGAAGAATGAAATATGTGAATTAAAGTACAAATTCTGAGCTTTGTTTTTATTTTGTTTCAATCTGATACCTTGCCAATGAGCTTGTACATTAATATGGAGGCACTGCTTTCTGAACACCCTCTGCAGCTTAGGTTTAGACCTTGCCATTTTTCAAAGAGAAATGGAGAAACCTCTCATTTTTTCTTGTAAATTTTTTGAGGGTGTTTCCCTAACATTTCCCTTCACAGGGAGAAAGTGGTACAAAAAGCTGCAAGCTTCCACACAAAGACATTCTGCAGAGTCCCTGGCGATAGTAGGGTTCTGAGTGGGTCTGTTATGGCCTGTAAAGCCCAATTGTAGGATTACGTGATGCTGTGTCCTGGAACTGGGACGGAATTGTGGCCCCCTTCAGAAAACTTTTCCTATTTCTATAAGGTATTTTGCCATCAATTACTTTTAGTGAAACATGTTTTTAAGGTTATCTTTGTTGGGAGGTGGGGTATATATGTTGTCAGAAAGAAGTCACTATATAGCTATTATTACTGCTATAAAATCATAGTACATGTATTATTTTTATTATTGTTAACACACATTCTGCTTTACTAACTAGCAGCTTGTACATTAATTGTACTTTTATTTGTTTTACATAGCCAGATTTCCCAAATAAATCACTTTTAACTAATTTTTTTTAAAACTAAATTAAAAAATAGTAAATTATATTCAAGAGTATTTAAATACATTTTTTTAGTTCAGAAAAAATGCTAGGTATAAACAAAGCTTTCAGCTAATAATATAGAGTATTCATATTAACTTTTAAGTGGCAGAGATGCTGATGATTCCAGAACATTTTAAGTAAATTTTTCTTACAATGTTTACCTTTAAGAACATCAGCAAAGTCATCCACTGATGTTTCAGCCTCCAAAGCCCCACTTTAATCTGGCCCTGCCAAAGGGGTGACTTTCACTAAAGAAAAAATCCAGGGTTTGATGATGGATTAAAGAAAGAAAAATTTAGTCAGCAAATGAAGAACTGTGATGTACACTGATGAGCCATTGCATTATGACTACCCCCCCCCAGCCTAGAGAAATGAGCGTGCCTGGAGACCGAATGGTGGCGCAGGTGAAGTTCACAGAGCAGTATATATACAACCCGAGGACCAGCTTTAGTTTAGTACATAAAATAAGGTTGCCATCTTATGCACGATTAGAATAACTAAAAGTTAAAAAAACTGATGCTCCTGTACACACCAAATGTGGTGAAGGTGATATGAATGACAGGCTAAAACAAACATGAGAACTTTCAATCCCTCTTGGGATCATCCTCAGATGTGATCTCAAATTAGTGATTCCGACCTTAAATAACAGAAGGGGCAGGTGTCATGAATCGAACTGCGCGTTTACTGCGCATGTCTGGGATTGTTCACGGGAAATTCCGAATCGCTGAATGGATGATTGTGTCATCTGGTGTTGAGGCATTCAAGGTGTTGTCACTTTGAACATTTCTTGGAAAAATTTCTTGCCAAGGGACTCAAATAATGTTCAAAGTAACAACACCTTGAATGCCTCAACACCAGATGACACAATCACCCATTCAGTGATTCGGAATTTCCCGTGAACAATGAACAATCCCAGACATGCGCAGTGAACGCACAGTTCGATTCATGACACTTCCCCTTCTGTTATTTAAGGTCGGAATCACTAATTTGAGAGCACATCTGAGGATGATCCCAAGAGGGACTGAAAGATCTCATGTTTGTTTTAACCTGTTCTTTCATATCACCTTCACCACATTTGGTGTGTACAGGAGCATCAGTTCTTTTAACTTTTAGTTATTCTAATCGTGCATAAGACAGCAACCTTATTTTATGACTAACTGAGCACGAACTTTTCATCTATTTTAATTTAGGTTAGTAGAGTCTTCGGAAACAGAATGGGAAAAGCTGCCGACTTATCGGAGTTTGATAAAGGACAAATTGTGATGGCACGGAGCCTCGGAACTACGATCTAGGAAATGGCGCAGCTTGTGGGTTGTTCACGTGCCGCTGTGGTGAGTACATATCAAAAGTGGTGCACAGATGGCCAAATGATGAACCGTCATCCAGCCGTGTGTGGTTCACAGCTCATTGATGCCAGAGAGGAGCAGAGACTGTAGCGCATTGTTCACAGCAACCGCAGGCCCACAGTGGGGCAAATCCCCCGCAGCTACAACAGTGGCGATCAAGGCAACGTGTCACAGCCAGGGTCAGTGGCATAGCCAGAAATTTCTTAAGGGGGAGGGGGTGGTCATGGGTTTGGTTCATTGGCGAAAGCCTCATATATACGTATATATCGCTTTAAATCCCCCCTCTGGCTACGCCACTGTCATAGATTGTTGGAAAAATGAATCGAACAACACGAAAAATGTTGTAACACTTCTTCACAATCCATATGGAAGTAGTGGCAAAGCTGAAAGTGTTTATCTTGATGCTTTCGTCATGTCTGGTTCGCCAGAAACAGGTGAAGCACTTTGTGATGTGGTCAGTGAATCAAAAAAGTTAGCCAAAGAACGATACAATGTGAATATTTATTGTACAGTTTCCAACAACGCCAGTAACATGATTAAAATGGGTAAAAATCACGGCCTGTGGCATTCTGCCTGCAATGCCCATACTGGAAATCTTCTAGCTAAGGATGTTCTCTCGAAAAACATTGTATCTCATGTGAACATGGTGTTGAGGTCTTTCAAGCATCCTGATCGAGAACATGAACTGACAGAAAATGGTGGCTTTAAAGTATGGCTCGCTGCAGACACTCGCTGGTGTTCTCAGAGGGATGCCTGTTTGTCCTTGACTAACAATCTAAGTGCAATGAGGAAAGTTGCTGCCACTGATGAAGCTGAGAAATTGTCTTCTCAAATTAAGTCCCTCCTCTATGATAGTGCCTTTCTCAAAGAAGTTGCCAATACAATCGTAGTGCTTAATCCAGCACATCAGCTAATAAATATATGCCAGAAAAAAGAAGCAAATGCTGCAGATGCAGTTGAATTGTGGATGGACTTATGTCTACCTGAGGACCTTAAGGAGCTCATGCCACATGTAGAAAAAAGGAGAAACTAATCACTAAATGTATACAGTTTTGCAGCCAATGTTCTCCATCCTGTGTACCAGGGGCAGAAAATGAATGAGAAACATCATGAACAAGTAGAAGAGTTCATTTTAGAGAAACTCGACCCCTCGGAGATAACCAGTTTTCAACAGTATTGAGAAAAATCTGGAAAGTTTGGAGCGCTTATGAAGAAGGGTGTTAAATCACCACGGACATTCTGGTACTTCGCCAGTCGGCACCATAAGGAGTTGTCAGCAGTTGCTTTGAAGTTAATCAACATCCCAGCATCTTCAGCCCAACTTGAAGGACTTTTCTCTAATTGGTCTTTTGTCCATAATACTACAAGAAACCGGCTCAGCTTCGAATGCTCGAAGAAATTGGTTCAAATATACACTGCTGGACAATTGCTAAGGACGGATCATAAACGGCTATATAGCGCATAAAAAAGTAAGTGTGGTTGGATGCCAAGTGAAATTAAATAATGTCAGAATGCCAGAACATTACAAGAAAGACAATTTATTGTGCTCTGAAATCCAGAAGGCTTTGGAACGTGTTCAAGTGACAAACAGGCCATTTTGTGCAGAATATGTAAACGTGAAAAAAATGCAATTACCGTCCGCAGGCGTTCCGGTGTAAGACGTCAATACGGAATATGGCCACCATGGAGGGCGATGCAAGATTCCACACGTCGTGTCATGCTTTGCACAACATTATCAAGCAGCTGTTGGGGTAATTTATCCCATTTCTCTGTCAGTGCACGGATGAGGGTGTCCTTGTTTATTGGAGGGCATTGGCGACCAGCAAGACTCCTCCGCAAAGCATCCCACACATTTTCAATGGGATTCAGATCTGGAGAACGTGCTGGCCATACGAGGCGTTGAATATTCTCATTCTCAAGACACTCCTGGACAGCGACTGTTCGATGACATGTTGCGTTGTCGTCCATGAAAATGAATCTATCACCGACAGCACCACGGAACATGCAAACATGAGGTAGCAGAACATCATTAATGTATCGTTGGCCAGTCATAGTCCCAGTTGGAAGCACATAGAGGGACGTACGGCCATTGATCATGATGCCAGCCCATACCATGACACTACATGTCGGATATCGGTCCCTTTCCTGTATGTTTGCTGGACAATATGCAGTACCACTATCACGCCAGATCAGTTGTCGTCGACAATCAGACGATAGACTGTATCTACTCTCATCTGAGAAGAGGACAGCAGACCAGTCGTTATCAGTCCAATTGCGATGTTGATGGCACCATTGGAAACGGGCGGTACGGTGACGTCTGGACAATGGGATGCACACAACAGGACGGCGGGCGTATAGTCCTCCTTCATGCAAACGTCTGGCGACAGTTTTTCGGGATATCCGCTTTCCAGTAGCAGCCATAAACTGATTTGCTACCTCACTAGCTGTGTTGCGCCGGTGTCTTTTTGTTGATAGCACTGAGTACCGATCTCCTGCAGGTGTCGTACTGCGAACACGACCTCCCCCGTGACGTTTGCTACACTCTCCATTTGTTTGAAATGATTTCCAAAGCCTTGAAACAACACTGTGGCTGACGTGGAACTCCCTCGCAACATCTGTTATTTTTCGCCCTTCTTCAATCTTGCCAATAATACGGCCACGCGTAAAATCATCTAGGTGCTGTCGGGAAGACATACTGAAAATTGCAAGTTCGTCAATTGATTCTTTCCCTTTCAACTTTGCGTTTGAACAACAACTGTCAATACGCGTCAAATCCTTTATATCTCTTATCAGCGCTATGACGTCACGAACAAGTTCGGCAATCCAAAATTTGCATACGCACAACACGTCTTACTGTATCCCGCACTTATGCTAATATCCACATTTTCCTGCCTTCCATTTTATGGTTGTTATCGTTGCTATTGTCATCCGTCCTTAGCAATTGTCCGGCAGTGTATTATACTCTTAAGTTAAGAGATCATAACAGCAAGGCTGCCAGCCTATCACACCCAAGAAAATAGTTGCTTTAGTAGCCACTAATGGTAAAAATAGTAGCCTTAACAACTTATGCTAATGACTAAAATAGTTGCCCAAAAAAGTGTACGAGTTTTAGAATGTAAGTGCTCCACACCAAAAAAAAAAATTTTGTTAATTTTTTTTATTTATTTCAAACCACAGTGACAAAATTAGCACATGTTCACATTTTGGCTGTGGAGCACTTACATTCTAAAACTCGTACACTTTTTACTACAAAGTAGAGACTTACATTCTAATTTCAAACCACAGTGACAAAATTAGCACATGTTCACATTTTGGTGTGGAGCACTTACATTCTAAAACTCGTACACTTTTTAATACAAAGTAGAGACTTACATTCTAAAACTCGTACACTTTTAACTACAAAGTAGAGACTGAAACAAAAAAATTATTATTTAACAAGGACAAAAACTACAAAGAAAACCTCAAAACCCAACAGGCATGAGTAAAAAATATAAAATAATAGCAAAACCAGAATGCAGAAAGTGTCGAGAATGCTGAGCTTTGGCTTTATCAAGGACCAGCAAAACTCTGCATTTTCTCACTTCTGCAAAGACCTAGTTGGAAATGGGTTTCTGCAAAGCCATAGATGCAAGTATAAATCCCACAATATTTTTTAATTAACATAACCGCCCTCAATGGTGCGAGAAGAATAATTTAGCTAAAGTTTTTGCATACATCTATAACTTTCCTGGCCCAACCCATACTCGTCATCTGTCACAAAAAACAGAAAAAACGATTTCAAAAAATTCACAAGTTGTGAGAAGGCTTGAACAAATCAACAGAAAAATTCAACTAAAGCATGTGCTTGAGCAACCAAACTGCCCAAAAGAGGTTCCAAACGTGAAACAAAGTACTAAAAGCACTTCAAAAATCTTATTCCTTGGGGTAAAAAAGCATTTCCGAAAATACAATAAAAATAAAAATAAAAGAATAAAAATTACAACAGAGACATGAAAGTAAATAGTAACTTTTGTACATACAGCTTCCACAAAAACGAAAGTCATAAGAACAAAAAAAAATTAAATGATGCTTTCGAAAAAATACATGAAGTTAAAAATTAATTGCAATATTTACAAAATATTCCAGGAGTGCTTTAAGTGTATAATAATGAAGTTTTTATGCACCTACCAACAACGAAAAAGCAGCGTTGACTACTATGTAGAAAAAACGGCAAACTACACAAACAAAGTGCACATAAACGCGCATAATTTCCCATATTAAGTGAAAGAGAAAATTCATAAAGTTAGAAAAGCAATTTGCACTAATGCCAAATAAGAAAAAACTATATTTTCCTCTTTTAACGAACACTATTAAAACAAGATAGAAAAAATGCACAAGAACAAAGGCAAGAGCTTACCTTCAATGCTGCCTCCTCAACCAAGTGTTGTGGCGGAAATCTCAGCCACGTTATGTAAGGTGATTATAATAGATAGCCGAAAGTAAACCTGAAGGAAAATTTTGAATTTAGACTAAAATTTTACTTTGGGAGATGGGTAGATGCATTTCGGAACCCAAAGTGTTTTTATGGTGGCTATATTCTTGTTACTTTGAATTGACAATTGTGCATGAGGTTTTCACTTGTAGGTGAGCTTGTGTGTACACAGATACAATTTTGTTTTCATCACCTGTACTATTTCTATATGTTATGACATCACACTGTATTCATGCTCATCATCATCATCATCATCATCGTCAACCATTATCAATCCACTGCTGGACGAAATTCTCCCCAAGTTTCCTCCACGACGGTCTGTCTTGTGCCAGTCTCCTCCATGTTACTCCCGCATACTTTCGAATTTCCTCCACCCATCTCCCATGTGGTCTTCTTCTGGGTCTTTTCCTGTCCCTTGGAATCCAATCTAAAATTTCGGCTGTCCATCGATGATCTGTCCTTCTGGCACTATGTCCAGCCCATTGCCATTTCAGGGATTTTACTCTTATCATGATGTCTTCCACTCTTGTCATTTTTCGGATATACGAGTTGCTCTTCTTATCTCTCCTGGTTACACCAAGCATGCACCTCTCCATGCTTTTTTGAGTTGTCTGCAGCCTTTGTATGTCTTTTTTAGTTAAGGTCCACGTCTCTGCACCATACGCAAGCACTGGAAGGATGCATTAATCAAACACTTTTCTTTTAAGACATAATGGCATATTGCTCTTGAAAATTATGCCGTTTCTTCCAAAAGCTCTCCAGGCAAGTTTTGTACGCCGATTAATTTCTTCACCAATGTGACCATCACTTGATATCTGCTGTCCAAGATAAACGTACGTGTCTGTTATCTCCAGCTTTTCTCCATCAATCGATAAACCTTCATTTCTTGTAAAAGCATTGTACATAACTTTTGTCTTCTGAAAGTTCATTTTTAATCCCACTTCTTTACTCTTGTCAGCAAGTTCCTGGATCATACTCTGCAGCTCTGATGGGGTAGTTGCAAAAATGACTACGTCATCAGCAAAACGAAGGTGGGTTAGATAATCTCCATTAATCTTTATCCCCTTGTTTTCCCAGCTCAGCGACTGAAAGACACCCTCCAATGTAGCATTAAAGACCTTCGGAGATATGGTGTCACCTTGTCTCACTCCCTTTCCAATTTTTATGTGTGTTGTATTTTCAAACAGCCGAATCTTTGCACTTGCATTTTCATAGATGTTATTAATAATATTAATGTATGCATCTTCAATACCGCAGGATTTCAGAGCCATTGTAACTGCTGATGGTTTCACGGAATAAAAGGCTTTTTCATAATCGATAAAAGCCATGCACAATGGAAGTTCATATTCCCTCGCTCTTTCAATTAGTTCTCTCAGTACGTGGATATGATCTATTGTGCTGTAGCCACTCCTGAATCCAGCTTGTTCTCTCGGTTGAGCCATGTCAAGTGTTACCTTCAAGCGGTGTGAAAAAACTTCAGTGAAGATTTTATAAACCACTGATAGGAGGCTGATAGGTCAGTAGTTCCCGAGATCCTCAATGTCATCTTTTTTATGTAGCAGGATCATTGTAGCGGTGTTCCAATCCTCAGGAATTTTCCCTTCATTAAGGCATCGAGTGAAAATTTGGGCGAGTACTGTTTCGATTTCTCCACTTGCTTCTTGTATGATGTCTACAGTAATTCCATCTTCTCCTGGAGCTTTCCCCTGCTTCATGTTCTTGATTGCATGTGCAACTTCTGCTGGAAGGACTGGAGGAACTCTGGTACTGGTACCTTTCATGATGTCTGGAGTGCATGTATCATCCCTTTCATATAATCTGGAGTAGAAATCTTTCACTCTTGTCAAAATTTCGCCTCTATTTCTTGTTACAGAACCATCTTCTTTTCTCAGTGCCATAATTTGTTTTCTTCCCTTACTGAGATGTCCCTTTGCTATCTTTAGGCTTTGGTTGTTTTCAATTGCTTTCCTCACTAGTTCACAGTTGAATTTCCTTACGTCTTCAGTGATACTTTTCCGTACTGTCTTGCATAGCTCTATATATTCCACTTTGGAAGTCGCATCTTCTTTAGTTGTCCTCATCTCTCTTCTTTTTTGCATCAACATTTTGGTTTTTCCTGATAATTTGTTCACATGCAACTTGTTCTTAGTACCAGCTATTTTGGTTGCTGTTTCCATAAGAACTTTAGTTACTTTTCTGTTAACTTCAGAAATATCCACTTCTTCCGATGTTAGGCCTTCTAAAGCAGAGAATCTGTTTTTTAGTTCCAACTTGAAGGTATTATGGTGTTTTTTAAGGTTAGTTATGTCAATACATTTTGTTTGTCTTATGAGCTTGCCACGTTCAAGTTTAGTGTTGAGGTGCATCTTACATCTCACCAATCTATGGTCACTACCTGTGTTGAACTTGTTTAGCACACTGCAGTCTTCTATGACGAATTTTTTGTTACACATAATAAAATCAATTTCACTTGTCGTCCTATTTGGATGTCTCCATGTCCATTTCCTGTGTGGCTTTTTCTTGAAGAAGGAGTTCAAGATGAAAAACCCTTCTGCCTCTGCAAACTCAACGAGAGTATTTCCACGCTGGTTTCTGTTGCCGTGACCGAATTTACCTACTGAAGTTTCATTCTGTTGCCGTTGCCCTATTTTTGCATTGAAATCTCCCATAATCATTTTCAAGTGCTGCTTACCTTTATTATTTAGATGACAAATTTCCTCATAAAATTCTTCAATTTCTTCTTCAGGATGACTTGTGGTGGGTGCATAAGTTTGAATAATATGAGCCTGGTATCTTTTCGAGAGTTGGATAACAAGCCGTGCAGCTCTGTCAGAGGAACTTTCAACTTCTACAACTTTATCCTTCAGTTTCTTGTTTATTATAAATCCAACACCACTAGTTCTGCCAGTATCTGCCCCACGATAGTAGAAGAGATGTCCACTTTTCAGTTCAATGAGATCTTCTCCTTTTCTCCTTACCTCACTTAGCCCGACGATGTCCCACTTGATCCTTTGTAGTTCCTCTTCCAACTCAAGAAGCCTTGAATCAGAAGATAGGGAGCGCCCATTATACGTAGCCAAGGTCAGCATCAGATGGCAGCCTAGTCCGGTCCTCCGGGGATTCTTAGCACCCTCTGCCTTCATGTCGCACTGGCCGCTGCCTTGGCCAGGTACATTCAAACTGCCGAAGACTGAGGGCCAAGATATAAGTTGTGGAGTCATTTTGGAGCGGTTTGGCCATAACTCACCATGCTGGCCAAGTGGGTTGGTGAGTGTGGGATAGCATTTCTTCTAATCCCGATGGTATAGTTATACCGCTATTGGCGGTCGTCAGAGCCCCTTTAGTGGGAACAGAATGCACCACGAGAAGGCGGGGTTGACATTTGTCAAGGAGAGGCTGTGATGTTACGCATCACCTGACCTTACATCCCATTCATGTTACATGTGTATAAATGTGTCAACTCTGGAAAAATCAGTAATTTTTGGAACTCGTGTATATAAGCATCGAAAGAAATGGTCGTGTAATTATAACGAAGTAAATTCCTCCGTCATTTTTATCTGCGCCAGGATTCGAACCCGGGTCCCCTCATTCCGGAATAAGTTGCTCTACCAATTGAGCTACGCGGACGTTTTATTCTGATTCCTATCTGCCTTTATGTCGTGTGCGTCCTTCTGGCAGGTACGTCACATCTCCTAGTACGTTACATAATCATCACTTCATTTTACTAAATAGACATTGGTATATATTGTGTCACAAACCCTGATTCTCGTCCTAGGCCAACGTCAAAGCGTTGGTTGATGAATGTGATGGCTCAGAAACTATGAGACACACCTAGAAATCGAATGCCAACTTATGCCAAAATTTGGTTTTTGAAAGGCTAATGCCTGCATTTATTTTTACAACAATAACAACATGCATAAATAGGAAAGATATTAATATTGCTATGAGAGATTTAATACAATTACAATTTAGCACTTCGCTACACCTTCACTGGCCCACACATGTGTAGAGATCTACACTTCAATTAACAGAACTTATAGCCAGGGTAGAGAGTACACACCTATATGTAGATGCAACTTATGATTATATGAATATAAGCAACATTCCGGGCAAAACTCAAAAAGTGATTTTCTCAAGGCTCGTAAGTGCCTTTAAATTAAAATTTAGACATTGTAACAGGGCCACGGCCTCCTTTGAGGGGCGAGTAACTGACATGAGCAAAATTAATATTAATTAATGTGCATTCTACCTTACAAATTACACCATCATTTAATTCATTTGTTTTATTGTCATCAACAATTTCCTTCTTCTCCTAATTCCAACAGTGGAGCACCAATGTGCGAGCAAAAGAGAAGAAAAACTTCAAATGAAAAAGAACTTAAACTCGGGGTGTTTGGAAACTACTGTGGGTATTGTCATTTTTTCGCTCTTATTTGGAGCATGCTGACAGAGTGTTTCTCTCTCAGTCCCAGAGATTAAATAGAATTCATGACTTATCCATGGATAGCTCCTGGGTGGGCGACAGTTGTTTTTTTTTTTCTCTTCTCAGCATCTTTCAAGATATTCTGGCCAATCTAGTCACGGGTTAGTATCACATAGAAATTTCAGTCTGGTTCGTGTTTGATATTTTCCCTCTCCTTGATTTGGGCAATAGTTCGGTGTCAGAAGACTTAGGTTCGCATTGGCTATCATGAAGAGTGGTGCCGCCTTGATCCACTATGTACTGGCCGCTTGGATGTGATGAACAGGGGGTCCTCCACTGCTGATTACTAAGAGCCGGGAATTCCACGCAGGTCTGCTGATGAAGATGCAGCAAGGTCCCATGATTCTATGACCCCCCCCTTTTTTAAGCCTCAGGGTCGACTAATCTTAAATTTGCAGAAGGCCGGCAAGACATTTCTGGAGGTGCGGTCCCTTCTCTTAGGCCTAACTGCCTGGTGGTGGTGGTGGCACACCTCGACCCCGGCCGCTGCATTCTCAGGAGGCTGTTCTAGAGACACTGTTTGCTTAGTTTTTTTCTCCTTGTTGAGGTCTTATTCTTTTTTCCTGGCTGGTGGTGAATAACCAAGAGGACAAGGACTATCTTCCAATTGCCCTGCATTCCTTCTCCCTTCCTTCTCCTCACGTGCCAACTTTTTTTCGAGAGCCTTTCTTCCCCAGACTCAAAACGACGCTCTCTCGCAGAAGAACACAGAGAGCCAATCAGCGCCGTCCACGAGGGACGCTTTGCTCCCATTGGTCAGCCGGTCAAAACCACGCAATGGTTTCGTGCTTGCCCACGTGATATTCCTCTTACAACATGAGGAAGGTAGGGTGGGGGAAAAAAGCAAAAGTGCGGGAACTCTCAGCGACCAGGCACATGTGTAATCTGATATGACCCGTTCTTGCCTTTTTGGAGGAAAACACATAAATTTTTATGCACGCCTGCTTTCCTGCCATTCAGATCTTGACAGCAAGTACTATAACTCTTCAGGGTTAAACTCTCTTTGCGAGCCCACGGAACCCAGCTGGGGAATTCTAGGTGTAGTGTTTCTGTTCAGAGAATTTCACCACAGCGTTGGCGAGAGGGGAAAATGCCTTTTTGTGTAAATAACTGCTCACTTTTGGGTGGGCGACATCCTAACAATTTCAAACAGCACTCCCCTTTTCTTGGAATGAGCTTGGGGGAAAAAAAGAGACCGTTGGACGAAGAAAGGAACTGCATTTGACTTACAGAAAATATAAATACATACATCATATACCATAAAAAGAACTACATTTTTTTTCATTACATATTTTGAGCATAGACCAGCTTTCTTTTTCTTGCATTCCTTTTTATTACTCAACAAAAAAAACCATCACTTATGAAATTACTTGCCACGGCGAAAGATTATTCTTTTCCTTTTTTTTTTTTTTTTGAATTGAATTATATTTATTCTTGTTTTTAAGGCACACCCCAGCCTTACCTCACCAACTTCATAATTTCAAAGTTAAAATTATAATACATCCTACTAACTTCTGAATCGTCCTACTCATAGATTAGATAATGAATAATACAAATGCTACATTTTTGTTCACAGAACAAAGGTAAAAGAAAGAGAAAAAACAATTTTTGACACTACTCTTCACTCAAAATATTACATCCCTTCCTTTTTTTCTTATGTGCACTGCCATTTCCCTCCTGCTGGGCTGAGTAATTTTGAAAGCAATCACTAACTCTTATTTCGCAATTTATATGCTTAACCTTGGAACTTAACCAAAAATCCATAGGCTAGCCCCAGAGCGATGATAAATACTGAATCGGAGGGAGGGTAGCCATTTGCTACTTTCCTATCCCTTAACAAAGTAAAAACACTCATTTTGTACATTAAGCAGAGAAAAAAAAACAATAACGATGAGAAAATAGAATTTTCTGCAACTTTTCTTGACTTTCTCTCTGGATCCAAAAATCGAACCCAGGGGAGGTGAAATCTAAATTTACGAAAAGTTTAACAGCAAATCACTCCAGGGAAGAATCATCACCCTTTCCTGAACTGACCACTATTATCCCTTTGATTTATTTATTTTTTTCTTTCAAGAAAAACGTGGATAATGTTGATGAAAATCTGAAAACATTGTTCAGGTGTCCACAGATTTTCAGCAACATATCACTGCATTCCTCCCATGGGAGACAAAAAAAAAAAAAAAAAAGAAAACAACAGGAAAATCTTTGAGAAACATACCAAGAAATGTACCCTGGAAATGTACCCTGCCCTGAGCAAGGAACAGATAAACCAACATTTTAAACATGACAGAAAACTGGCATGAACTATCACACCCAACACCTCAACTACTTAACATGCATACAATACAATTTCCTGTAATTCCAGGAGATGTAATGTGCTCCCTGGACACAACCAAACTCTACTTATCACTTGTAAGTATTTTTTTTTATTGGAGGTTTAACGACCACCGTGAGCAACTCAATGGGCTATAAGCAGTCGCCCGTCCCTAATTTAAAGTCACTGGTTCCAGGGAAGGGACAGAGCCAGTGCTGTAAGACAAACACAACATCCATGCCTGACCGGGATTCGAACCCTGACCCCTTACGGACGAATGATCAGAGGCCAGTGCCTTAGACCACTGCGCCACCGGTGCGGCCTTGTAAGTATGAACCCTTAATCAATGAAAATAAACAAAAGTGAATTGTTGGCTTGGCAGTGGAAATTGGAATTGGCAGAAAAATTATCACCAAACGACCACAACACTATACGAGACCACAAATTTAAAATATGCTTCACTTGATTTATCAATACTACAGAAAACATAATTGTTTCATACACTACACCTAAGGTACCAAGCAGTAATATTACACGACTATTTACACGCAACGTTGCAACTGAATTTGAGTGCACTCTTTACTTCCGAGCTATGAATCCACGACCATCTCTAGGACGCAAACTATACCTAGGTGTCAACACAGTACTTGTGGGTATGCGACTGGCTCTCGGCCTTGAAGGACCAGCTTGCTCCACTACCGGAGTACTTGCTGGAGTTTGAATACTCGCCTGCTCATTAACCACTGCAGGAGTGCCGGCTGGAGTTTGAATACTCGCCTGTTCACCCACCACTGCAGGAGTGCTGGCTGGAGTTTGAATACTCGCCTGTTCACTCACCACTGCAGGAGTGTTGGCTGGAGTTTGAATACTCACCTGTTCACTCATCACTGCAGGAGTGCTTGCTGGCCTAGGCAATCTCCCATAGCTTGTCCTCTTCCCAGGAAACGGAAACCACGGAATGAAACCTACACCACCACTGTCAATTTCCTTCACTTGTGTTTGTGTAGAATTATCCTCTTGAACTTCCTACGGCTCCTCGGAGTTTGTACTAACCTCGCTCCTATTCATTTGGCACTTGGAAATAGAGGCCTGTCCCTTACCTTGGTCAGCCTATCCACATGGACCAACTCCTTTTTTCTGGGATCAGGAATGAAGGTAATCTCGTAATTCACAGGCCGTATCACCTTGGTGACACGATAGGGTCCCGAACATATAGCTTGCTCAGTTTCTTATTTCGTCCTGGCTTGACTGCAGGAGAATATAAATACAACTTGTCATTAAGGGTGATATGCTTGTCAACGGCAGTCTTTGCTCGTTGTTTCTCCTGTGTGTCTGCAGCCTTTTCCAGATTTGCCTTGACAGCCTTTGAATGCCATGTTTAGCCTATCCGTGAGCTCATCACAATATTCCAACTGAGAAGCATATGTACGTACTCGGGGACTGCCGATCAAATGATATGGCAACACCAGGTCTCTTCCATACGTGAGATAGGCTGGGGTTTCCCCAGTGCTTGTGTGCACTGCTGTCCTGAATGCAAGGAGTGCCATGGAAAGGCAATGGTCCCAGTCATCCTGTCTATCCGAGACCAGGTGACTAACTGACTTAATCAAGCTATCATTTAATTTCTCACACTGTCCATTAGCAGAAGGATGATATGGGCTACAATTTAACTTTTTGATACCCAGCCTCTCATAGACTTTCATCATGGCTGCCGACAGAAAGTTTGTGCCCCTGTCTGTCAACAATTTGGCTGGCACACCATGTGAAGCAATGAATTTTTCTATGAGGATCTGGGCTATCATTTCACTCTTTGTGTCTGGTAACGCATAGGCTTCTGGCCAACGAGTGAAGTAGTCAGTGATAACTAGAATGAATCTATTTCCTGACATGGTGGTGACCAGGGGTCCCACAACATCCATAGCAATTTTCTCGAAGGAGCGGCTAGGAAGCTCTGCCCTTACCAAAGGTGCCGTTCTACCAGGTTTGTAAGCCCTTTTACTTAAGCAGCTGTGACAGCTGTCCACGTATGCCTTAACCACTGAGTACATGTTGTGGAAATAGAATCGGGAGCGTACCCGCTCCAATGTTCTGTAGAACCCTGGATGAGCCACAGTTTCCGAGTTGTGGCACTGCTCCAAAATCTCTTCCACCATAGTTTCTGGTATGACCAGCTGTTCTCGTGGTTGATTCCTGGTATCTCCTGACCTGGGCACTGCATAGTGCCACAAGAGTCCATCCTGTAGGTAAAACTCATCTGAGACCTTGAGTTTACCCAGCTCTCCCTTTCCTTCCAGCAGCTCAATCTGTTTATTCCATCTGCTATCCTGCCTCTGCAATTCCTTCACTCTTGTCCGTTCTTCTGCCTGTCTTGCTGCCGACTGCTCCACCACTTCGGTGATCAGTACATTCCTAGACAGATAGTCAGCTACCACATTAGATTTCCCTGGTCTGTGTTGAATTGTATAGTCGAACTGTTGTAACGACATGCACCAGCGAGCTATTCTAGAAGTGGGATCCCTTAATTTGAAGGCATACGACAAACTGGCCTGATCGGTAATGATGAGGAAGTGTCGAGCATGAAGATATTGTTTGTAGTAGTTTACTGCAAACACTACACTGAGCATTTCCTTCTCCACCACAGAATAATCAAGCTCCGCTCCTTTTAACTTTCGGCTAGCATATGCTACTGGATGCAATTTTCCTCCTTCCTCTTGTTGTAATGCGGCCCCAATAGCAAATTTTGAAGCATCACAAGCAACAACAAATTCTTTTGACAAATCAGGTAATTTCAGGCAGGGCTCACTTAAGAGTGCCTGTTGTAGTTCTTCAAAAGCGGTCTGGGCTTCAGGTGTCCATTTGAATGCTTTATCCTTCCTGATTAGATTAGTCAGGGGCAAAGCCAATTTGGCATAATCAGGGATAAACCTCCTATAAAAACCTGTGAGACCTAGGAAAGCTCGGACTTGCTTAATGGAATTTGGAATTTTGAAGTTTCTGACAGCTTCCAAATTTCTGGGATTAGGCGTAATGCCATTTTGACTGACAACAAATCCCAGGTACCTAATTGAAGACTTCAAAAAGTGGCACTTGTCAGGTTTAAGCTTAAGGTTGTGTTGTCTCAACCTTTGGAAAACAATCTCCAGCTTATCAAGGTGTTCCTCGAAAGTTTTGCTGCCAATGACAATGTCGTCAATCTATATGCCAACCTGGAGAGGCTTGAGACCTGATAGAACTATTTCTATCAGCCTCTGGAAGCTGTTTGGGCTGTTTCGTATCCCAAATGGTACCCTTAGCCGCTCGTACAAACCCTGATCGGTGACAAAAGCTGTTTTGTAAACATCCGAAGGGCGTACTTTCATTTGGTAAAAACCTGAGGTCAAATCCAGAGAGCTAAAGTAGGTGGCTCCTGCTAAGGAATACACCATCTCCACCAAATTTGAAATCGGAAAGGAATCCGGTACTGTTTTGGCATTCAGCCTCCTAAAGTCAGTACAGAGATGATAACTGCCATCCGATTTTTTTACCAGGAGGACAGGTGCCGAATAAGGACTGTCACTAGGTTGTATAATACCTGCCTCCAAAAGTTCGTTGATCTGCCTATTGAGTTCGTCTCGAAGAGCATAAGGAACTCTATAGGCTCTTTGTCTCACAGGGATCTCATCTGTTAGATGAACCTGATGTAGCAAGGTGTCACATTCACCTAACTCTGCTACATTTTTGGCAAACGTCCTCCTATGCGAGAGTGCAAAAATGAGGACAATTTTGACTGCTTATCAGGAGGTAAATGCGACACGTCGAACTCGTTCGCCCATGTGGAACAATCATCAATTTGACTGTCCACTGTTGACACTGAAGTGACCTGAATTGGTTCCGCTGTAACTAACCTAGACTGCTTGTTGAGGTAAACCACTGAGTCGGATAAATTAATCACCTTCACCAAGGTAATTTCATCTTTGGTGCTATTCACCGAGTGACCTATCCAAAGTGACTTGCACTTAAATGCATCCGCCTGCTGTAAAAGCTTAACTTCCCCCAACTCTGCACAGTCTGCAACCATTACCGAAATTATCTTTTCAGATTTGGGGGTATTTTCTCTGCTCGGACAGTTTTCCCAAAATAATGCCTTTTTCCTAAACCTTGACTTCCTGAAGGTGCCTCGGATACCTCAGTGGGGAGAGAATCCTCCTGATGCTTTTCTGACTCAGCCGGTGGGTTGGTTTGTTTACCTTTGGAAATGGGGGGTCTCCTCAGTAGAGAAGGTTCCCTCTCCAGCAGTAACAACACCAATAGGGTCAACACTAGTATGTTCTGACACTTTAGGGGTACTCTGGGATATCACCCTTCTTCTAGCACACCTCTTCCTCCTTTTCCTCTTAACCACTTTCCTCTTTCTCTTTGGTATATAAAAAATCTGTTTCACCAAAGCAATCACTTGTTCCCTCTCTCGGGGATAAACATTTGGCATGCGTGCTCCTATTCTACTTAAAGTGCCTTCTGCAGCATTGAAAACAAATTGTTGTGCCTTTAAAAGGTCAAAACCAAGAATGACATCATAGTCCAATGATAACCGAGTCTGGGTGACAAACAAAATTTTAATTCCACATATGCCTTAATATCCAGGTGTTTCCCTGAAACACCCTTGACCACTATGTTGGGATATTCCACTGATCTCTTGTATCCTGGTAAGGAGTTGAGACAACCCTCGGTTTAGTCGGTTATTAAGCTAACTGACGCCCCCGTGTCAATCAGTAGCCTCAAGGATTTCCCACTAACTACTCCTTCCAGAATAGGCATGACCAAACGAGTGACTGTTGGTGAAACATGAGCCAATTGGAGCGTTTACAACAAGCGTTTTTTTTTTTTTAGAAGATGACTCCCAATATCTTCTCCCCACTACCAGTTTAAAGCCTCCGACCTGTTGTGTTGATTGTTTCGCTGTTGACTATTTCTGCCAGGTGGTGCATGGCGATTCCTTCCGTCCCTAGACTGGGAAAGATATTGTCTGCCTTCGCGACCCTGATTCCTATACTCCTGAGAGGGCCTGTCTACCTGGCGACATTCATTTGCATAATGCCCCACCTGGTTACACCGATAGCAGATCACTGTGAGCCTGCTGCTCCGGCGGAAATCTTCCTGTCTTGGACGACTAGAGGATCTGTACCTATCCGACCGGCCTTCTTGTGGATAGTCCTGTCTCCTATCTCTCCGGTACCTTGTGGGTGAAGAGTAACTGTTCCTGGCTGGGGAAAAACCTGATTCCCTCCTAGCAGGAGAACTGCTGTGCCTCTATTCACTCGGTGGCTTCTCACTGGTACTGGCATTAGCAAGTGCTAAAGTGGCTACTTGTTTGCCCAGCTCCCTAACTTGGTCACACAGAGCCAACATCATGGGACTTGGAGGCGTTTCCTCCCCAAGCCCATGCCTACAGGCACGACTATCTTCTTCCTCCACTCCTACGAAGGATACACCCCGAGAAAAACTGCCCATGTACTTCTCATTTTCTTCTTCCAATATTGCCTTCTCTTTTGCGTCTTTATAGGTACGTGGTTGATGGGACAGAACCAGGCGACGAATTTTTGGGTCCACTCCTGTTATGAACTGGGCTAAGACATTTTAGTCTCTGAATTCTGCCAAAGCTCCAGTGTTTTCATTGAAGTAGCTAATGGCTGCCCGTTCTAGCCTAGCTGCAAATTGCCTCACTGTCTCACCCCTTTTCTGTACGCATGAGTGAAATCTTCCCATCTTAACAGTTACAGATTCAGGTGACGCAAACCTCTCAATTAGTTCCTTTTTTAACCCCTCATAATCTAAATTCTCTGACCGAGCAATCACATCCCTAACTGGTTGTTTGGCCTCTCCTGTACACCTATGTTTCAATACCACATATTGCTGCTCTGCACCCCAGCATCCCATGAGTGCCACATCCTCTAATGTCTCAAAGAACTCTTTCACTGACAATAAACTCGGATCCCCAGAAAACTCCTTCACTAGTCCCATTAGACCTGGGAGACTCCAATTCACTCCTTGGATTTCTCCGGTACCTTCTCCTTCATTAGCCATGATTTCACTAATTCAATTTACACTTGCTTCAGTACAGAAAAATTTGAAATATTTATATATATACTCAACACCAGCACTGTTGTAACTGTATCTAAGGTTATCCTAACACCCTATTAATCTTGCACTACACCTTCATTTTACTAACACTCTCAATGAAATCAACTCACTGTACAAAGGAAACCCAAAACAAAATTCTTTGAAATTACACTAAATTCACACTACCATAAACCACTACACCGAAAGATAATGTATTTGCCTCCTAGCATTTGAAGGAATAAACAATCTACCCATAGCACAAAATACCAATAATACTTACCAAACACTGACATAATCACAACATCGAAAGAAATTTATGTGTTCACACTCTCACAGAATATCGAAAGAATCTTTTTGGCCCCCCCCCCATGCAAATTCTATGTTCTAAAATTCAAATAGCACCCAAAACTCTAGTCTTCATATTACTTTGATTTCCCAGCAGAAAGAAAAAGCAAAAAAAAAAAAAAAAAAAGAAATTATGGTTGTCTTAGTCAGTATGATGTTATGCTTCACTTTACTCCTAACTTGAGCCAAAACAATACAAATTGAAATATTACACAAAAAAAAGATTTACTTTTTCTTAGGGCAAGTGCTTTGTAACAACTCACTAACTAAGTAATCCTGTAACTGTTACTAATACTGACATGTTCTATCAATTGTGCAAGTTATCATCATACCTATTCAGATTTAAGCTCACTCAAAAAAAAAATCTTCAATGCAAAAATTCACACTATGCAATATACCCAAAATTCTACACTATTCATTTAAACACTGCTATGTATGCAAATTGCTCCAAAAAAAAAAAACTTATGTATGCAAAACACTAGAAATAACATATGCACTAGACACTAAATTATATTGTTGCTAACTTTGAAATTTGAAGAAATATATATATATATATATATACACCCTGAAGCTTCGACTTAATCCGTACTCTCTGATTATTAATAGCAGTGAAGATATACAAAACAAAAATTATTGTTTACTGAAACAATGTGTTATTTTATTTTTCACAATTTTAACCCTAACTCAACCATTAATTTCCACTGGTGTATGCTCTTACAAACTTTTCAGAAACTACCCAGATATTTTCATTTAACAACAACTTATCAGTATTATTACAACACTTTGGAATTATTTGGCATTCAGTGTCTTCATAAAAATTGAGCCATGGCACGCATCCTAGGTCACTGCACCATTTATGTTGTGGCGGAAATCTCAGACACGTTATGTAAGGTGATTATAATAGATAGCCAAAAGTAAACCTGAAGGAAAATTTTGAATTTAGACTAAAATTTAACTTCGGGAGATGGGTAGATGCATTTCGGAACCCAGTGTTTTTATGGTGGCTATATTCTTGTTACTTTGAATTGACAATTGTGTATGAGGTTTTCACTTGTAGGTGAGCTTGTGTGTACACAGATACAATTTTGTTTTCACCACCTGTACTATTTCTATATGTTATGACATTACACTGTATTCATGTTACATGTGTATAAATGTGTCAACTCTGGAAAAATCAGTAATTTTTGGAACTCGTGTATATAAGCATCAAAAGAAATGGTCGTGTAATCATCACTTCATTTTACTAAATAGACATTGGTATATATTGTGTCACAAACCCTGATTCTCGTCCTAGGCCAACGTCAAAGCGTTGGTTGATGAATGTGATGGCTCAGAAACTATGAGACACACCTAGAAATCGAATGCCAACTTATGCCAAAATTTGGTTTTTGAAAGGCTAATGCCTGTATTTATTTTTACAACAATAACAACATGCATAAATAGGAAAGATATTAATATTGCTATGAGAGATTTAATACAATTACAATTTAGCACTTTGCTACGCCTTCACTGGCCTACACATGTGTAGAGATCTACACTTCAATTAACAGAACTTATAGCCAGGGTAGAGAGTACACACCTATATGTAGACGCAACTTATGATTATATGAATATAACGAACATTCCGGGCAAAACTCAAAAAGTGATTTTCTCAAGGCTCGTAAGTGCCTTTAAATTAAAATTTAGACATTGTAACAGGGCCACGGCCTCCTTTGAGGGGCGAGTAACTGACATGAGCAAAATTAATATTAATTAATGTGCATTCTACCTTACAAATTACACCATCATTTAATTCATTTGCTTTATTGTCATCAACAATTTCCTTCTTCTCCTAATTCCAACAGTGGGGCACCAATGCGCGAGCAAAAGAGAAGAAAAACTTCAAATGAAAATGAACTTAAACTTGGGGTATTTGGAAACTACTGTGGGTATTGTCATTTTTTGCTCTTATTAGGAGCATGCTGACAGAGTGTTTCTCTCTCAGTCCCATAGATTAAATAGAATTCATGACTTACCCATGGATAGCTCCTGGGTGGGCGACAGTTTTTTTTTTTTTTTTTCTCTTCTCAGCGTCTTTCAAGATATTCTGGCCAATCTAGTCACGGGTTAGTATCACATAGAAATTTCAGTCCGGTTCGTGTTTGATATTTTCCCTCTCCTTGATTTGGGCAATAGTTCGGTGTCAGAAGACTTAGGTTCGCATTGGCTATCATGAAGAGTGGTGCCGCCTTGATCCACTATGTACTGGCCGATTGGATGTGATGAACAGGGGGTCCTCCACTGATGATTACTAAGAGCCGGGAATTCCAGGCAGGTCTGCTGATGAAGATGCAGCAAGGTCCCATGATTCTATAAACCCCCCCCCCTTTTCTTTTCTTAAGCCTCAGGGTCGACTAATCTTAAATTTGCAGAAGGCCGGCAAGACATTTCTGGAGGTGCGGTCCCTTCTCTTAGGCCTAACTGCCTGGTGGTGGTGGCACACCTCGACCCGGGCCGCTGCATTCTCTGGGGGCTGTTCTAGAGCCGCTGTTTGCTTAGTTTTTTTTATTTTTCTTGTTGAGGTCTTATTCTTTTTTCCTGGCTGGTGGTGGATAACCACCGAGGACAAGGACTATCTTCCAATTGCCCTGCATTCTTTCTCATTTCCTTCTCCTCACGTGCCAACTTTTTTTCGAGAGCCTTTCTTCCCCAGACTCAAAACGGCGCTCTCTCGCAGAAGAACACAGAGAGCCAATCAGCGCCGTCCACGAGGGACGCTTTGCTCCCATTGGTCAGCCGGTCAAAACCACACAATGGTTTCGTGCTTGCCCACGTGATATTCCTCTTACAACAAGAGGAAGGTAGGATGGGGGAAAAAAGCAAAAGTGCGGGAACTCTCAGTGACCAGGCACATGTGTAATCTGATATGACCAGTTCTTGCCTTTTTGGAGGAAAACACATAAATTTTTATGCACGCCTGCTTTCCTGCCGTTCAGATCTTGACAGCAAGTACTATAACTCTTGAGGGTTAAACTCTCTTTGCCAGCCCATGGAACCCAGCTGTGGAATTCTCGGTGTAGTGTTTCTGTTCAGAGAATTTCACCACAGCGTTGGCGAGAGGGAAAAATGCCTTTTTGGGTAAATAACTGCTCACCCTTGGGTGGGCGACATCCTAACAATTTCAAACAGCACTTCCCTTTTCTTGGAATGAGCTTGGGGGAAAAAAAGCGACCGTTGGACGAAGAAAGGAACTGCATTTGACTTATAGAAAATATAAATTCATACATCATATACCATAAAAAGAACTACATTTTTTTTCATTACCTATTTTGAGCATAGACCAGCTTTCTTTTTCTTGCATTCCTTTTTATTACTCAACAAAAAAACATCACTTATGAAATTACTTGCCACGGCGAAAGATTATTCCTTTCCTTTTTTTTTTTTTTTTTTTGATTTGGATTATATTTATTCTTGTTTTTAAGGCCCACCCCAGCCTTACCTCACCAACTTCATAATTTCAAAGTTAAAATTATAATACATCCTACTAACTTCTGAATCGTCCTACTCATAGTTTAGATAATGAATAATACAAATGCTACATTTTTGTTCACACAACAAAGGTAAAAGAAAGAGAAAAAAAAATTATTGACACTACTCTTCACTCAAAATATTACATCCCTTCCTTTTTTTCTTATGTGCACTGCCATTTCCCTCCTGCTGGGCTGGGTAATTTTGAAAGCAATCACTAACTCTTATTTTGCAATTTATATGCTTAACCTTGGAACTTAACCAAAAATCTATAGGCTAGCCCCAGAGCGATGATAAATACTGAATCGGAGGGAGGGTAGCCCTTTGCTACTCTCCTATCCCTTAACAAAGTAAAAACACTCATTTTGTACATTAAGCAGAGAAAAAAAAAAAAAAAAACAACGATGAGAAAATAGAATTTTCTGTAACTTTTTCTTGACTTTCTCTCTGGATCCAAAAATCGAACCCAGGGGAGGTGAAATCTAAATTTACGAAAAGTTTAACAGCAAATCACTCCAGGGAAGAATCATCACCCTTTCCTGAACTGACCACTATTATCCCTTTGATTGATTTATTTTTTTCTTTCAAGAAAAACGTGGAAAATGTTGATGAAAATCTGAAAACATTGATCAGGTGTCCACAGATTTTCAGCAACATATCACAAGTAAGTGACTTAAGATGGCCGACCAACTTCTGCTGCTGCTCCCAAGTAGGAGGGGGTAGGTCCCAAGTCTTCCCCGCTTAAAACAAGGCAACCCGCGAAAAAACCACCAGGAAAAATTACAAAACTTAGAATGAAGACCTGCTTGTCCAGAATGAGTGAATAACTCTCCAGAATACACGAAAATTATTATCAAATATACTTGTTGTGTATTTAATAATTTTTACATGTATTTAATTACATTCGTGTTCTTCTACAGACACAACCAATAGCCTATTTATTTTAATGTAAGTTTTACCATTTTTAGGTTAGTTATTCTAGAGAGAGAATACCTAGTGTACTTTTTATATATTTTTTTATTTAATTTTTTAATCAAATTACAAACTTTTTTGTGTGATTTTATTTGTATTATTTTTATTTTTTTATTTTTAATAGGACTGTCCTGTCCATAGCACTAAAGGTTCCTGTTGTTAGTTAATATGCATCCTCCAGACCAACTTCCAAGAAGGCTTTCATTGGCCAGAATCATTTTATTAACAGTGTAGAAATTAAAACAGATCTGCTAACCTAACTCTATTATTCAGAACAATTTTTGTTTTATTCAGAACAATTTTGTAGCGTCGTTGTGCGTCATGATCTTCAGATTGTGTGTTAAACAAATTTGGTTTTAAATTTTGGTTGTAAATTTTGTCTTTAACTCTGCTCTTGGGTATATATATACACACACACACACATCCATACACTACAAAAAAGGCCATCTTAAGTTTCAATATAATGCTACTCAAGACACTCAGAACTATAAAGGTTACGGAAATTATCCCCCCCCAAAAAAAAAATATTATTCAATTATATATCAAAAACTATCCTGATACAAACACTTTGGAATTACAAAACACTTTCTTTTTTGTCATTGTTCTGGAGGTCAGATGTTCTCCTCTGTATCAAGCCAGTATGGAGAGCTTTCTTCTGCATTTGTGGTTGGTAAAAAAATATAAGATTTTCCAAGCAGGCTTCATACACTGTGTTGAAAAAATTGTTGCAAATTTCTTTTTTGAAAGGCCATAGTTGTGGTCATTCAGTGTTATGATGATCACTTGTTTTGTTTTGTACACATAATAATCATAGTTATCTGATATGAGGTATATCAAGAATCTCATTCGAATAGATGAACATTTGGAAATATTTCAAACTTGCCCTTTGTACAGATATGACAATAAATATCAAACACTGTGAATGTGTTTAGTATGGAACAAAAACATGAAGCCTAGAACTAAAAAAATGAAAACTTGCCGTTTATTATCATCAGGAATGGAATGGGTTTAGTGTAATCTCCCTCTTCAATAATGGAAACTCTTTAACTCATAAATAATAAAAATAATGGTGCTTAACATGATTTTGAATTGTGTTGTAAAAGAGTACATTTTATTTTGATTCCCATATTTGAAAGGTAAACGTGAAAAACCTGTCTGAAATGCCTTCATTTCATTAGGGCATGGACAACTAACTGTCTTACTATTCAAGCTCAAGTCTGTGTAGGTCAGGTATAATTGATATGGGGTTACTTTTATAACAGCAGACGGTTAAAATCCCTAGATGTTAACCATGATCGATTTTCAAAGCTCTAACAACAGTAAAACTAAGATTATCCTTACACCCACTGATGACAATAATAAAACCAAAACTCAAATTTTTTGAAATGATTATAACTCTTCTGAAACTTATTGTCTTGGAACATCACAAACTTTTATATGATGCACCCCACCCCTCCAATATGTATAAACAAACTTTTTTATCATTTAGCATTGAGAGGGGAGGGGGGAGGGGGAGTCCTCTTTGAACTTTACATTATTCTTATACCATGGTAGCAATTTGGAAGAGTTATATGCAGTAAATTATTTCAAAAAATTGAGTGTGAATTTATACTACTGCCATCAGTGCACATAAGGGTAGGCTTAATAAAAAAGCTTCCTCATTAACCTTAGATTTATTCCTTTTCTTGAGGTTATCTGCATGAATGCATCAATTAGGGAGGATTTTCTTTTATGAACTACCCTATTCATTTTTAATGCTTCAAGTTCATGTTGTCTTTCCTTTTGTCAGAGTTTATCTGATCCTTCTAGAATGCCATGTGCAACTTGTATTGCAGGTATGTTTTTTAATGCTTGCTTTAGTCTCTCACTGGCTTCTTTAAGCCCAGAGTTTGATGATTCTTGTACTTCTTTCTTGAACAAGAATTTTTATCTTGTTTTCCATGTTATCTATAGTTTGCTTTCTGCTCTTCAGATCCTTTATTTAGCAATTCTTGTTTCAATCTCTCAGCACTTTCTTTCTCTGATTTCAGTTGCTGTTCCTTTAATCTCTGTTCCTCTTCCAAATGGTTGCTATATGACCTATATGCATTAAGTGCTAAATTTATTAGTTCTTTGGTTATTAGCACCTTTGCAACTTAGTTGTTATACATTTTTAATGCATCTCGAATTGTTAGTCTCTCATTCAACATCTTCTCAGACATAGATGCCTTCTCATCTGAAAGAACTCTTCATGATACAGAAGAGCCTCTCTCTACATCGAAGTTGCCATGTGATAAAGCAAGGCATGCTTTCACAACTTTAGTCAAAGATAGATATTTCCAGTCTCTAAATGTCTTTTGATACAATATGTCTCTCCAAAAATGATCAATCCTAATTTTGCTGTTTGGAATAAATTCTTATGCATACAAGTACATCTATACCTCGACCCACGTGACTAGAGGAATGACCTACTCAAATGACAAAAAGTACCATATCGTTATGACGATTATGGGCAAAACACGTAACAATATTAACAAAGAAAGGTAACTTGATCACGCTAGTTACGTTAACTAAAACTTTTACAAAAAGTTCGTAAGTTGGAAGCTTTCGACCTTATCTTAGGTCTTCATCACGCCAATGGAGGACTAAAATTGTTGCCAGATTCTACATTTGAATTTTTCCTATTTTTGTTGCCAAAACTTAGAATTGATCTCCAGATCAACGGAATGTAGAGAGGAGATTCGGAGTTGCAAGTCATTGAGTTGAAAATAATTTCTATGCTTTCACGGTAACGGAGGGCAAAACGATTGTCAAACGAAGCAATTCGTTTTGCTTCGTTCCAGTGGGGAACTGCAGATGTGTCTTCCATTGTCAAAATAGACAAGGCAGTGTTGGGATTGCCTTTCGAAACATCTTTTCTGTGTTCTAAAATTCTATGGCTAATGCTCCTGTATGTGCTTCCAATGTATAAGTTATCCCCAGTAGAAGAAGAGATAGGAATGCAGTAAACTCCTGGGAGGTTCAGGTTGAAACTTCTACAAAGGGATAGGGACAAAGTTGAAAGCCTGAACCTCCCAGGAGTTTACTGCATTCCTATCTCTTCTTCTACTGGGGATAACTTATACATTGGAAGCACATACAGGAGCATTAGCCATAGAATTTTAGAACACAGAAAAGATGTTTCGAAAGGCAATCCCAACACTGCCTTGTCTATTTTGACAATGGAAGACACATCTGCAGTTCCCCACTGGAACGAAGCAAAACGAATTGCTTCGTTTGACAATCGTTTTGCCCTCCGTTACCGTGAAAGCATAGAAATTATTTTCAACTCAATGACTTGCAACTCCGAATCTCCTCTCTACATTCCGTTGATCTGGAGATCAATTCTAAGTTTTGGCAACAAAAATAGGAAAATTCAAATGTAGAATCTGGCAACAATTTTAGTCCTCCATTGGCGTGATGAAGACCTAAGATAAGGTCGAAAGCTTCCAACTTACGAACTTTTTGTAAAAGTTTTAGTTAACGTAACTAGCGTGATCAAGTTACCTTTCTTTGTACCATATCGTTATTTTTAACAGATACGCAGAAATGTCTCACCAGGTGTTTTTTCGATTACCACTTAATTTTTTCGTTATGAACAATTCCTAATTTATGTTAAACAGTTTGTAGATAATGTAAAGTGAGTTTAAATGTCTGTTGGCAAAAACATGCATTTTCCGTGTCATTCGGAAAATAAAGCTGTAAAAACAATCACGTATCATTCATGAAATTCTAGGTACAGAATTTTTGACTTGAAATTTGTTTAACTGCAAATAAACTTCAGTAAGCACAGAAAACAGCAGTCTTTAATATGGCGAAGGCAAGATACGTGTTCCCTCCTGGCACTGCCGTACGGCAATCTCTGCCGTATTCCAAACACAAAAACGGGACACTTTTTCGGCGGAATATCTTGATTTGAGTAGGTCATTCCTTTAATAACATATGGGTCTAGTCTATACTTGCCATTGACTTTCCTCCATCATATTTGCAATAAAGCAGAAAGCAATAAACTGAAAAAGACACATCGATAACGATTCACATGGTTCATATGCTTTTTCAATAAAAAAATTCCAGGACTTTTCTAGGACATACGATCCAAATGCTCTTACTTAAAATATAGTGCGACCATACGTCTGTTCAATTTGTAACTTACAACAAACAATTTCCTACACGCTTGGGCAAACTTAGTGCAGAATGTTAAAAATGATGTCTGCTGCAGCTAATCAGAAACTTAGAATCACAGATAAATACTGAAATACCAAAACTGTCACTGAAAATGTGACCAGGTTTAATATCTACTAAACTTTTATATACAGTATACTACACTGATTTTGAGAAAACTTTATTTTTCTACTTTGGCTTTAGTTCAATTATTGAAGCAAATTACAGAATAACCCCCCCCCCCCATAAAACTCAAATATACATAAGTATGTGGCATTTCTTTTGAAATGCTTTCATATACCACAAAATCAATACATAAAATACTATTTGTATTTAATTATTTTGAAATAATGCTTACATTGGAAATTTAAGGGTAAGGAAAGGTGAAATATCTAGAACTTTTTCAAAGGACCAAAGGGATTGTTATTTCTTAAACACATAATCATGGTAGCAAGTATTTGTGTTACATTTTATTTATGGAAGGAATTTTCAACATAATATCGATGCTATAAAGTATGCATAAAAATTTCCAACGTGAAATGAAAGAGAATAACGGGAAAAATTTATATCCAAGGGCTATGTGCAATTATATTCATTAGTGATCATGGCAATTTAACTGGGCATGATTAAAAAACTAATTACAGAAGCTCAGAAAATACTAAGAAACAACTAGATTTAAGTTTCTGATATTAGAAAGCAATCTGATTTTATGGCAAATTTTTATATAAAGTATTCATTACAAAATTTCAGTAAAGGTAAAATACCCCCCCCCCCCCCACACACACACATACACACAAAATCAGCTATTTACTTCCACCGGTGGCTAAAAAATATGTTACGAAAGTTAACAAATGGCCCAAAAACCGTTTCCCATAGCAGAAGGAAGGTATTAGAGATAAAAAGATTTTAAAATCAATCAGTTGAAAAGAGATATAGAAGGAAACATGGTATAACTACGCATTTTAGCGGAAGAATTTTGCATAATGGAAACAGGAGAAAAGCATTCTTCATAGCAAAAGCTATGCTAAGGAAAAATAACTTTTCAAATACGTTGGCCGGAAGCAGAGATAGCAAGAAAAACGTTTTCACCTTTTACAACCCTTAGGGGGAAAGTTGTACATTATTTGAAGATGATGATCTTATTGTAGCAAAAATCTTATTCACTCTCCATCTTTATTATAGCAAATGGCATACAGTAAAAAAAGAAATTTCTCAATAGGGTTTTTACAGGCAGAAATAGCCTGCAAACAGAAGTACACAAACACCACCTAGCGGCAAAATTGTGAACCACAAACTTCCTCAAACACAAACCTAAAGTGTTCGATAAGGTAAATGGTATCTGGTGTTAAAAGAATTTTTTAAATCGCACATTTATAAGTACAGATATTAAGAAAAGTAGATTAAATATTTGCGCTTCCTAGCGGCGAAATTGTGCATTATTTTGTGAAGAAAATACAAATAAGGAGTTTTCGTAGTTAGGTATCGGATTGAAAAATAATTTTTTTCAGTCTGGTTTTTAGTCTGAAGATATTGCTGTAAACGGAAATGTGAGCTTGCGCCCTCTAGTGGCACACTTGTGTGTTAAGAAACATTTAAAATTTTATGAGAAACATTTTGCACTGAAAATGTTCTCCAACAAAGAAATAAATTTTTCAAATCAAACTCCTAGAAACAGAGATATGGATAAAAATAAGATATACGTGTACGCCCTCTGGTGGTAAAATTGTGCATTATTTTAAGCAGGAAGTATACTCAAAATGTTTTCAGAGTTGAGCGGTATCGGTTCAAGGAAGAATTTTTTCAATCGAGTTTCCAGCTCAGATTTTGTTGCAAATACATCAGAAGCCAAAATAAACATTTATGCCCCCTGGTGGCCAAACCATTCTTTACCAGAAATGAGAATTTGTATGCAAAACATTTCAACCTCAAGAGCTGTATCCGACTCAGGAAGAATTTTTCAAATCGGACTTTTAGAAGCAGAGATATTGGGAAAATCGCGATTTACCTTTACGCCCCCTAGCGGAAAATGTATGCATTATTTGAAAAAGGGAGACTGTAACTAAAATAGTCTTTGCTATAAATGTCATCTAAAGCAAAAATATTTTTTTCAATTGGATATTTAGAAGCAAATATATGAAATGAAATGCATTTTAAATTCGATACGATCTCCATTTGTGGCCTCTAGCGGTGAAGTTGTGCATCGAAAAAAACAAACAGAACAAACGCATCACCATTCTCACATTTTAAGCTTACCAATACGAAAAGAATTTTACAAATCGAACTAATAATTGTGGAGATATTGTTTCCCCTGCAGGACAGACAAAGTGACAACATAAGCATGACACAAAAGATGCTAATAACACAGCTTCAGTCCTAATAAACAAGAAAACCAATAGCTCCCCCAACACATACGCATTTTGCAGGGAGTGGGGAGGGAAATTTGTCAGACATAAGTTATGTCAGTAGAAAAATCCTCAACTACAAAACATTGTGCAGGGACAAAAAGGCAGGAATGGATAAAATTCCAGAACATGTAACAGAATTTTAGGACATTTCCAGGACAAAACGGAATTCCAGGATGTGTTTGAACCATGGATTTGACATATACATATTTATATCAAAGTTGATATTCATGTGTATCAATATTAAAACTGATGTTATACAAGCACATCGATATACGCAACACAAATTATGTTTTTAAAAAAATAGTAGCCTTACAATTAAAATAGTTCAAGTTTTTCTGAAAATAGTTGCTTTTGGCTGTGTTTTGTAAGAAATAGTAGCCATAGTCGCCTATTTAGTCGCCACTGGAAGCCCTGTAACATTGAGGATTATTAGTGTGATTAAGGGTGTGTGAGAACTGAAAGTGACAATTATAAACATTTGAAGGGCTACATTTAAAACAAGTAGTTTAATGTTTTGTCAAATCTACAGTTTTTTCCTTTAAGGGTATAAGTATAGCACAATCAAAATGAAAAACGTTTAGAGTTTTAAAAGGGTAAAATTATGATTTTGAAGTGTACACCTGGATAACATGTCAAACACAAATATTATTAAATGAAAATGTACAATATTTTGCAATATAGACATGCCATAGACATTCATGTCAAAATATTATCTTTGGTGAACAAACTGAACATAAAATTGTTTATTTTATAGAATTACATATATATGAAAATACACTCGACAAATTTGAAGCTGTTAATAAAATCTTGAATTCTATTCAATACACATTGTGCTTTTTTTTATGCTAGTGCAAGAGGTAGATTATTTTCTCCATTTTTAATATACAAGAAAGAACAGATACATTATAATTTCTAAAAAGAAATCTGTTAATAGGTGGCTGAGCTGTATGAACAATCTTAAGAGAATAATGATTTCATAGTGAAATATACAAGAAATTTTAAGTTTAAAATGTAATATAATTAACGTGGTTTTCATATTATATTATTTATACACACACATGAAAGAAAATTAGTTTTTTATGTCTGCGTAAAAAACTGGTTTTCTACGCCAAGTAAATTACCTGTATATTACGCGTAATTTACATAATGACTTAATTACCTTGCCAACCCTGGTCACAGCACACAGTTCATCGCAGCCTTCTGCGCATGGGCCTGCATGGCAGAAGACCCGTCCGGGTCCTCATGCTCACTGCACGTCATCGCCAACAACGCATGAAATGGGCCCAGCAGCTTGTACCCAAGATCACTGAGATTGGACCATGGATGATTGGAAGAAAGTGGCCTGGTCTGACATATCAAGATTCCTGGTGCCTCACGTAGATTACCAATGGAAGCTATGGCACCTGGATGCACTGTTGGGCGGAAACAGGGCGACGGCGGCAGCAGCAGCAGCGGTGGTGTTATGCTGTGGGCAATGCTTTCTTTTCTTTTTTTTTTTTTTTTTTTTTTTTTTGATTGGAGGTTTAACGACCACCGTGACAAACTCAATGGGCTATAAGCAGTCACCCGTCCCTAATTTAGGGTCACTGGTTCCAGGGAAGGGAGAGAGCCAGTGCCGTAAGACAAACACAACATCCATGCCTCACCAGGATTCGAACCCAGACAACGTTCGGACGAATGATCAGAGGCCATCGCTTAGACCACTGCACCACCGAGGCGGCAGGCAATGCTTTCTTGGAACACTTTAGTCTCCATTATCCCAATAGCATAATCCATGACTGCTGTCAGGTATCTGAACATCGTTGCGGACCAAGTTCACCCGTTCGTGGCAACTGTGTTCCCCGATGGTTATGGCCATTACCAACAGGATAATGTACCATGCCATTCTGCCAGAATCATCAAGGAGTGGTTCAAGGAACATGCTTGTGACTTTCTGTTAATGCCCTGGCCTCCAAATTCACCTGATACGAACCCATGCGAACATTTGTGGTTAGACTTGGAAAAGCGGGTTCATGCTAAATCATCACCACCCCTAAATGTACGGGAACTGGAGGACCTGCTGTTGACATTATGGTACCAGATACCCCAAGATACCTATCGCCACCTCGTCGAATCGATGCCTTGCTAAGTGGCCACTGTTTTGCGGGCTAAAGTGGGTCCCCGACAGCTTATTAGGTAGGTGGTCATAATGTAATGGCTCATCAGTGTAATCCATTGTTCTTTACAATACTTTCCCATCTAACTAATTTAAATTAGAAAATAAAATAAAACCAAATTTGGTTTTGTAAAAAGAAAAAAAAATTAAGAGGAATAAATCATTTGCTCCCTAAAAAAGTAATTTCCACCAAATACATATATTTAGAGATGCTTCATTCAGATTTATTTAAAAGAAATGTTATTTGAATAAAGCTCATGTTGAGAAATGGCTTCCTAGTTTAATTGAATTAATAATCTAAAGCAACTTATGGGAATTTACTAGGAAATTTTTTCATTAATAGCAAATTTTCGGAGAAAACTCTTCTCCTTCTTCAGGCTGTCTTGTTGTTGTCATTTTTTGCTTGTCACTATCATGGTTACGGTTTACCTTGACGGTTACGGTTAACCTTGACGGTTTAGGTTATTTTTCAACAAATCCTGCCAGATGTTAGGTAGGGAAAATCCTTTGCAGTCATTGATGATGGAATTTTGATTTTTCTCAATCTCTATTCCTTCTTTCAGTTTTCTTTTTTGGAAATTGCTTTGGAAACTGATTACTTTAAGGGAATTCCAATCCATGCTGTGCCCAGTTTCTCTAACATGCCTATCTAATCACTGTTCCCATCCAGTTGAAACACTGAGATCTAAACCAAATTTTTTTTTTCACTCTGTGTTCTTCTCTGCTGATTGTAGTTAACCTTAGGAAGATGAAGGGGTGACACAGTCATAAAGTAGAAATAAAAGTGCAACATGAACTGGGTTCATTTATTAATTTTAGATGAAATCAACAAGCCACATTGTGAGCTAGGAAGCCTAAAACAGGCTGAGTAAAAAGGTGAAAGCCTGAAACAATCAGGGTATATACGCAGTACTGAATATTCAATTTAGACTGGACCAGGCTATAAATTGGTAAGTATGAAACGGGCAAGCAATGACCATGCTTGGTAATGAGCCTGGAAGGACTTTCCAAAATGAGTCATCTTCAAATTTCAACCTGAGAGTGATGATAAATCAGTGCATCTTTTCCACACCACCAACAGAGGTAAGAGGCATGGTGTCGTTACCCCCTTTAAGGTGGGGTTCCCCCGTGACATGAAAAATATCAATTGATATTTTTGACTAGGCAGCTCAAATATGACTTGGCAATCGTAATTAACTGTCTGAGATTTTTTCATGTCACGAGGCCTATTTCCTAACAAAAAGTGCACTGCAGTACTAAAGATAAAAAGTCCATAAAAATACAAAAAAAGAAGTCATAAAAAAGGGCTCATAGTAAGAATAATTGGCAGTGAAACACGTAACACACAAAAGATTAGAATAATTCTTGATGTCGACATATCATGCATTGCTCCGTTCAGCAATCGGAAATCCCACAGGTACCGCGAAAGCATGGAAATCTTCCTTACTCCTAACACCTGCAATACAGATGCACTTTTTAACATACCTTTCATTTGGAAAGCTATTTTGAAATCTGACAACAACTGATACTAATACCACGCATTTCATTCCATGGCTGATGAAGGCAGAAGTCGTTACCAAAACATCCCACCACTTGTCATTTTTACATAACTTATGCGTGATACGTAGACATAGAAAAATTATTCTAATAAAAAAGGGCAGATGGAAAACAAAAAATTAAAAATTTGCTCCAGGGTCAACATGATATCCTTGATATTCTCATGTTAACCCATGGACACTGAATTTTGTGTGTGGAGGGGGGGTTGTCAACTTTTTCTTAGGTAGCGAATACCCCCCCCTCAAATGTTGGCTCTAGTTTATTGCCCATCATAGTATGCTTCCCTAAACTTTTTCAAACTCAAATGGGCATTCATTATTTCCAGAACTTAAACTGAAATTCAGAATAACTGAGTACTACATTTTTATAATACCAAATGTATCACTGGTAGGTTACTCTTGTCATTCTACCAATGTGTGTAACGTAATCACGGGGGAACAGGATTTGCTGGACGACGTAAGTATGCAGGGTATGGTCCAAGCTTTGAGACGACCCTCTGCTGGCACTGTACAATTCCTAGTCTTCTTTGCTTGCTCTAGATGTCTTATGACATCTGCAGGAGAGAGACCTAGGGTTGCCTTCCTATTTTATGGCATATCATTCAATTCGCCCCTCCATTTGATGATCTACTCACCATTGAGAATGACCACAGGCCTTAATGGTCATTTCATGCTTTACTGAAAAATAATTATTGATATATGTGATACAAAAAATAATTATGCAAATATATATACATACATACATTACGAAATATGTAATTCATGAGACAACCTTAAGGGTTCTCTTATGTTATAAACATGCTTTAGATTAAATATACATAATATCTAAGGTATTATTTACCTGATATTGGCAAAGTATTTTGCACGTTGTTGCTCCGTGAGGCACGTTCTCCCAGCACGAGATAGGTCAATTTGTTATGGTTTTTTTTGGTTAGTTAAAATTTTTTTTATAAATGAAACAATTAGGTTCTATTATCACCGGTTCACATTCATTCATTCGTACAATCAAACATTTTAAATTCAACATTTATTAAAAGATTGTATTAGAAAAAGTTATACTCATCGGGTCGGGAGACGTCTCTCAAGAGGTTCTTCATCACGTTGTTATGGCAAGCGCTTTTGGCACATCCGGAGTGCCATCATCGGGCCTTCTACACCTACCTGAGGGTTTTCTCGTGTGTGTGTGTAGCCGCTGGAGTTGTATGTCGGGAAATGAAGGGAAAGTTTTGCGGTCTGTATGTGTTAGGTGATTGGTTCTCATGTGTCGCCATCTATTGGATGAGTTGGTAGGTATATCAGTCGTAAGTACATTTTTTTCCCTTTTTTAGTGTAGATACTTTTGAGGTATTGTTATTTATTTGTAGAAATAGGTGTATTATTTTTAGTCCTTTATTAAATGGTGTGACTTTTTGTAATGTTCTTTTTTTTTGTCTTTTTTTATGGATTTTTTCGCTTTTTATAAGTGACTTCCAGGCTGTATCCAGAGTTGTAGGGTTTTGTAAGTTGCATATTTTATCTTTTTTTTTTTGTTCAATTATAACGCTTTCAGAAATCCTCAATTCTTTTTTGTTTGTGTGGGTGGTTAGTAATTTAATATTTTAAAAATCGGGGTATTGTTTATGATTAATGCAGTGTTGAATGAGTGCAGTTTTTTCTTCTTTTTTGTTCCAGTTTTTTATATGTTGATGTAATCTTCTTATTAATCTATTTTTTGTGTTACCAATGTAAGAGATGTGGTTTCCAGAACTCTGTGAAGCAATATGAATTTCATACATGCCTACTGATTGTAGTATATTATTGTTATATTTTTTCTTTATAACTAAGTCACCAATATTCTGAACAGAATGACCAAAAATAATGTTGTGTTTCTTCATTAATCTTAAAATTTTTTCACTTAGTTCTCTAATAAAAGGAAAAGAACCTGGACATTTGTATTTCTTTTTAGGAATGTTTTGACTGCTCTTTTAAATTCTTTTTGTATTCAAAAATCAACCTTTTAACAGTTTTTGTGTCATACCCATATTTTTTGGTTGTGTTAATAATCCATTGGATTTCTTCTTCTCTGTACTTTTGTACAGAAAAAAAGAAATCTTTTGTACAGAGAAGAGGAAATCCAATGGATAATTAACACAACCAAAAAATATGGGTATATTGGGTATATACGATGGCACTCTGGATGTGCTGAAAGCGCTCGCCGTAACAACATGATGAAGAGCCTCTTGAGAGACGTCTCCCGACCCGATGAGTATAACTTTTTCTAATACAATCTTTTAATTAATGGTAAATGTAAAACGTTTAATTGTATGAATGAATGAATGTGAACTGATGATAATATAACCTAATTGTTTCATTTATAAAAAAATCTTAAATAACCAAAAAAACCTGTAACAAATTGACCTCTCGCGGGCTGGGAGCACATGCTTCACGGAACAACAATGTGCAAAATACTTTGCCAATATCAGGTAAATAATACCTTATATATTATGTATATTTATACATACATACATATATATCAGGGGAAGATAGTAAATAAGTCACAAACAGTTATGAGATAGCTGATAATGGTAGTTAGTTTCTAACAGTGTCATTAGGTGGCAGCATAATCCAACTTGCTCACAGTTCAATGTAGCAGATGCTAGGCATCGCATGAGCATGCCTAGCTCAGATTGCAAGTGGCGGCCATGCTCGAGGAGTGTACAACCAAAGAGCAGCGTGCTGATGTATGTTTTCTTTGTGCAAAATTACTTTCTGCAAAGGATATTCACACGGAAATGTTTCCTGTTTATGATGAAAATATTGTCATGTGAAGTGGTAAACAACTGGGTCGATAAATTCTCTCAAGGACACTCAAAAGTTGCTGATGAAGACTGACCTGGGCATCCTGTTCAAATTGTGACAGAAGCAACTGTGAGGTGGGTGGAGATTAATCGAGCAGACAGGCAAGTAACGATAGACTGTGTAGCAACTGCAATAGGGTGCTCTCATGGTTTAGCCTACAGCATAATGCATGACTGTTTGAATTTCGGTAAGTGTGCACATTCTGGGTGGCCAGGGGAGATTTAGTATGAATTTAAAGCGATATATACTGTATGTATACATGGAGCTTTCACCAATGAACCAAACCCATGGAACCCCCCCCCCCTTAAGAAATTTCTGGCTACCCCACTGCTCGATACTCATGTGAAGGAGAAGACACGCTCAACAGGACTGTTACTGGGAACAAATCATCAGTGCATCACTATGAACCCAAATCAAAGTGTGCTTCAATGCAATGGAAACATCCCTCTTCACCTTCAACCAAGAAATTCCGAAGGAGCGCTGTTAGCCCACTTCCAGAAGTGAGGTGAGAACGTGAGTGCTGCGGCATGCTGTGAAATTTTGTTTATCTTTTGTGATGCAATTAAAAAAAAAGTTCAAGCCTACTGTCTACAGGAGTACTGCTCCATCACTGCAATGCCAGACCTCATATGGCTTGATAAAACCAGCAAAAAATTGAACTAGGCTGAGAACTTTCCCCTCACAGCCCTGACTTAGCCCTGAGAGATTTTCACCAGTTTGGTCCGCTAAAAACTCACTTTGGTGGCAAATGTTTCATGGACGATGAAGAAGTTGAAAGTGAAGTGCAAATCTGGATGAGACAGCACTCCCAAGACTTCTACGCTGCAGGTTTCAGCGCACTGATAAAGCAATGGAATAAGTGTATCAATATTGGTGGAAATTATGTTGAGAAATAAGGATAAATGTAAAAGTAATAATGCAAGGTGTCATTTATAAAGTAACCTGCAGCTGTGGAAAATACTACATAGGTGAAACAGGTCGTAGGCTGGAAACTCGTATCGCGGAACACAAGGCAGCAAAAAAAAATTTTTCAAACAAGACAGGATTAGACAGACACGTTAGAGAAATCGGACACCGCATGTACTGGGACTCTTTGACTGTCATTGGATATCAATCCAACTTCCTGAAGCGAAAATTGAAAGAGGGACTTGAAATTGGAAAATACCAGAACTTCATCATTAATGACTGTAAGGGGTTTTCACTGCCTAACATCTGGCAAGACATTTTACAAAATCGCCGTAACCGTCAAGGTTAACCGTAACTGAAGACTGTGATGGAGATTGAACGAAAGACTGCCTGACGAAGGAGAGGAGTTCTCTCCGAAAATTTGCAGAAATTTTAAGAATTTACCTAGATAAATCCCATAAAAAAGTTAACTAGTCTGAATATAATAAACTAGGAAGCCACAGAACAAAGATGAGTTTGATTTACAGAGTAATAATAAAGGTTTTTTAAGGTTGCATCTCACTTAGTTTTCTAGTATCTGCTTGTGACTTATTTCCTGACCTCCCATATTACATACATATACAGATTACTCAAAAAATTTTGTTTAATAGATAACAAGAATCCCTATCCACCAAACTTTTGGTATCAGTTTATGCCCATGTATTAATGTCTTTCAATACTTGTCTTGATCTCCTAGCCATTTCAATTCATTTTGCTAACTGCCTTTCTTGCACTTCCACCTTGATGTTATGGACTTTCCAAATCCTGATAGTTAACCAAAGAGGAGCAAGTTTTGTACATACATACAATTCAAAGGCTATGTATCATTATTTGCCCATTTTTATTTTCTAGTTACTTAACAAACTATAGCAACTGTCATCATAAACACATTATGCTTTCTCACCCTTATGTAATGCAGAGGAAGACTGATATTGCAAAATAAGAAAATCTATGATCCAGCTTTGTCTTTCACCAAAAAGGTAAACAGATTACAGTACTTATACAGTTTCAAGTTGAAGTGAGCACATTTAACATTTGTACTTAATTCTTTTCACTCAAACAAGAATGAAACTTTCAGTGCAATTGCTTAATAATTGGAAAATCCTAATGAGAAAAATGATAGATTATTGTATACTCCAGTCCCTTGATGTTGGGCCATCCCCGGTGGCCAAGTGGTCCAACACACTGACTTCAGATCATTCATCCGAGATGGGCCTGGGCTTGTGTCTAGGATAAAGCATGTGTACTGTGCTTGTCTTATGGTTCTGGCCCTGTACCCTTCCTGGAATCAGTGACCCCAAATTAGGAATGAGCAATTATTCACAGCCCTACAAGTTGCTAATGATAGTTATTAAACCCTAAAACAAAAACTGTTCATTAGTTTACAAACTGGCAAACTGTGCTCTGAAGAATGAGCCTGAATAACAATTTCTCAGTGTTTAATGACTCCCATGAACAACAAGGATAATAAGGATCACCTGACCCTAGCTTGGGGTTGCTGGTTTCAGGGTCATTAATATGCTTACTTTTGGGGCAAAATCTTTCTTCTGGAAAATTACCTTTGTGTTTGTGCTATGGCAATATTAAGCATTTCATAAACACACTGACCATAAAACCAATACTCTCTTTTAAAATAGTATAACTATATTAGTAATCCAAATTTATTGGTGTAAAATAGAAATCAAAGTTTCCAAGCTTTCACACATCAACCAGATGGCTTTTGAAAGCTTGGAAACTTTGATTTCTAATCTATGCCAATAAATTTGGATTACTAGTATAGTTATACTATTTTAAGTACAGTTGCTGAAAAGTTCCTTGTGTTATTATAGAACCAATATTTCATTCATGAAAAATCTGAGAAAATTGTGAAGATTACTCAACATTGCTTACATCACATAATTTAAAAAAAATTTTTAAATGTTATTAAATTATAGTAAAACTTCTATTCATGGGACCTTGTTACAACAGACTTTAGTCTTAACAGACAAGACCTGCTGAACCCTAATTTTTGTTCTCAATTTATGCAACCAGCAGGCTTTTATGCATATAACAGACAATGCATGTTAAATAGTGAGGTGCAAATGAAGGGCCAATAGATGCTATCTCCTACGTTGGTGATTGCTATACAATACATAAGGTTAACATATGAGAAGAAAAACCAAAAACACTGCAGTATGTTTTGGACCTTATTTACCTATGAACATTCTCGTCATTGTTGCTAAGAGTATTAAATGCATAGAATATTTACATATTTGAATGGTAGCTGTGAGACAGTTTGATAACAACAAGAGAATTACATAATACACCAGTAAAAACAAATATATTTATTTTTATAGATTTTTGATTTATAATTCTTGTCATCCACAATGAAAAATTACCTTAGTGTCGAAAAAGGGTATATTACTGATTTTATGGCAGTTTATAGTACTCTATTAATACTATAATATGTTGTATTGATTTAATTATTACTGTACCTTTACTGTCTTTATTGTATATTGTAACTTGTACAGAGTTCCTTTTTTCATACTCAAATTTCCAAGTAATTTAATAATGATGTTTGTTTTCATTCAACAAACGCCATTATTAAATTACATGGAAATTTAATAATGGTGTTCATTTTCATGTAATTTAATGATGGTGTTTCTCAACTTAAAATCTTTAAGCTACTACACCTCACCTCAACTTAAAATCTTTAAGCTACTACACCTCACCTCAACTTAAAATCTTTAAGCTACTACACACTTAAATGTTATTACTATGGTAGTTACATTCGTTATCCAGTTTCAGGAATAAAATAGTATTATAAATCAGAATGTAACTGTACATGCATTGAACATGTTAGTGTTTATAGAAAAACCATACATATGCTAAGATCAAGAATTTGGTAAGTAGATAATATTTGGGTAGTTGGCACCCTGCCAGTAACAGATTCATTGTGGGATGAATGGGGCAATTGTCCCCCTCCCCAAAGCAGATTTTCCCTTATTGAATGGTCAAGTTCGTAAATAATTAATGTACTTATTTAAAAAAAGTAAAAAATACACAAATATTTGTAAAAGTTTTTATAACAACTGAAATTTGCTGTGAATTTGGAGATAAAATGTTCTGTCTAGCTTCATCAGATGAAGAAAAAAAAAAAGCGGGAACAGGGAACGTTACCATGTGGGGTTGACTTTGTAGTGTGTGTAAGATGTGAGTTTCAAAGCCAAAGTATGTGCCTTGACTGGGCCATAAACAAAAACCTGTAAATATTTCCGGACAGCACGTCTTTCCTTCAATCTTGTTTTGAGGATTTTTTCCAACTCTTCCCATTTTCCCATGTGTAAGTCATACAATACATATACAGGCAGGGCCGTAACCAGCCAAGAAGGCCAGAGGGGGCTTCGAAACATGCAGGGGGAGCTCAAGAAAAAAATAGTCCAATGCGCAGCTCAAGTGCTGACGTTAAGAGCATGCCATGTCCTTCTCGTAAAACAAAGAATAAAATCTTCATCGTGCAATTTATTGCATTTAAAACAGCAAACGATCCCCCGCCCTGCGGAACTCATTTTGGTCTCTTGAAGGTTTGCATATCCCACTATGGGTTGAAGCGCCGTAAGGCGCTAGGTCCCCAGTAAAATTGCTATCGAGTAGAGTCGAAACAATTTTTTAATTTGTTTATTTAATGATGTTAAAAAAATTTAATGGTGTTAAAATTTTGAGACTTTAACAAAACTTTTGCGATTTAATAAAGCTTTATCACGCAATTAGTCGTATCTAAAACAGCAAATGATTTTTTATTTGAATTGTTTATTTTCCCTTTATTTCATTTTTTTTAATGCATTACTTCCAAGGCTACGTCAAACACGCCAAAAATAATTGCCAAATATAGATTTTTGCATCTATCTCTAGAAATATGCATCATAGCTCAATGAAACTAGTTTCATTCTATTCGAAATGCAAAAATATATATAAAATCATACATTGTTGACCATTTCCCCCAAAAGCGTTTTTTTTTTATTTTGGTGAATTTTCAAAACTTTTGGGACATCTTTTGGGTGCCTTGTTTTAGACCGATTTTACTGGTTAACAAAATCCAAGGGATTACGAAATCTGATTTTTGTACCAAAAATCAACTCAATCGGTACATAATTCTGGAAGCTACCGTGTTGACAGGCTAATAGATATACATATTGTAAACATAAACTTTTGAGCTATTGTTCAGATTCATATTCTCCACCCTCTGAAACGTGTAGAAAACACCATTTGAGTTCAAACTCACGTTGCTGGACCAATTGTAACAGCTTGTGCTATTCTTTTTTAATAGAGGTAGAAGCTGAAAAATGTAATCATTACACAAAAGTGGTCGAGCTTTAACGATTTTGCTAACACATTTTATGCAAATTTTAATGTAGAATAATTAAAAATGCAGCAAAATTTCCGATCATGGACATTTGAGTTTTCAAACTTCTACAAATTTTTTTATTCAATTTGAAAATTTATACATTAGGCAGTGGATTAAGAGATTTTTATGCCTGATGAATTTTAGCACAGTTACATTACACTCAAGGTTTAAGCTGTATTAACTTATTCAGCAAAATGCTACAATAATCTGATTTAGCTGAAATGCACAATTTTGCAGATCAAATGTTTAAATATCTTTTTCGATTGCTTAAACCTAGATTAGACTAAATATGATATTTGGGCAAATGGAATCAAGATCCATGTATTATTCAGAAAATGAACTTACCAATGTTGTTGGCCACTCTTGCCTTTGTAGCCATGTGGTTGGCTCCTTTTTTTTTTTTTTTCCCTCTGATTTAGGCTATTTTTGCAAATAGAGTGATCATAGTAATTGCTCTGATACACAGCCTGAAATTTGTTTGGCAAAAATTTATAAAAAAGAAGAAAAGAAACAGAAAAATAAAAAAATGACAAGGATCTTGCCCTTTAAGGGGTTAAAGTTCAAACTCATATATTTGGCTTTTTTTTTTTTTTTTCGTTTTAGAATAATTGAAATTTCCTGTCAGCCATATCATTGAATTTCTTCAAAAAAATTGAGGAGTCCAAATTTTTTGTTATATTTTTTTCAAAGCTTAATAGCACTAAATCTGCCTGTCTTTGACAAGACATGTTTTGCCCCTGGGGCCTATCGATATTTGTAAGGGCTGAAAAAGTACTTTCACAGATCGCAGTGCTACATGCAAAAAACACTACAAGTCGCCACCAGGTCTTACACATCAAGAAAAGCTTTTCCTCATTTCATGAAGTTTTTCTATCAAATCCTCCGTTCTTGTTTCAGATTTAATATAATTTTTTGCAACTACTATTTCTTCTCTTTGGGGAATATTAATTCCAAGTTCTTTCAGGGCATCACACTTTTCTAAATCCTCATTCAGTTCCTCAACAGCAGTTATTGCAGCAATCAAATCTTGGTTGTTGTAAAATCTCGTATCAAATTCTTGTAGAAAAGAATTAATAGTCTCATTGTAGATGCACTGCAGTTTATTACGATGACTGACTTCTGAAGGCTCATTTTTGAATTCATAAACTATAAAGTTTTCCATCATTGAATTTCTTTTACGAATTCTATGCTTTTTCATTTCATCCTCCAAATTCTTAAAGAACAAATTATTCTCCTCCAGTATTGCATCAAAATTAGAAATCTTTTGAAGGTCAGCAAGTGTTTGGTGCGCAGAATTTATAATTTTATTTGACGTTTCCAGGCTTACAGTACGACTGTAAAATTTTATCTGCTGGATGTAAAATTCCAAGTATTTTTTTCATCAATACCAAACAAAAGCAGAATGTGTCATTGGTCATTGTATGTAATTATTTCATTGCTGATTGCAACATCTTCTCCATCGAACTTTTTCTTTTCATTTAACTGAATTTCTCTAAGGGAGTTGGCAATTTCATCGAAATTTTCAAACATTAATTTAACGATTTCAAAATGGCCCGACCACCTTTGTTCTAAAAGTCGGACAAGTTATTTGCCTTCATGTATGTTACGGATATTTCCTTCCTTGAGAAAATTGTATAAGGCTGTACTCTGGCTGAAAAAGTACTGAATTTCATCTACCATTACTACTTTCATTACAACTAAATGTAATCTGTGGTTGTAGCAATGAACATAGGAGATTTTCTGATTTAATTTATTTTGCAAGATAGCCTGGACGTCTTCTTTTCCTTCAGACATAACACTGGCTCCCTCATAGCATTGACTGAGTAAATACTTAGTATCTGTTTGCAAGCTTCTAATAAATCGAGTGCCATCTTAGCCAATGATTTTGCATCACTGCTGTTTGCCATCTCAACTGATAAAGTTTTTTCTAAAACTTTTCCATTTCGAACAAATCTAATTCCAAAAGCTATTATGTTTTCCATTTTTTTTGTTACAGTTTCCATCTGTAAATAAGGTGTACCAAGGAACGTCTGTGTTTAAAACATTTGTAGCAACATCATTTTTCACCATATCAGCCATAACGTGAATCATATCATTTTGCATTTTAGGGGATAAATAGGATGCATTTTGGGAATTGTTTTAGAAATATCTAAAAGTTTTTGGTCCTTTTTAAGCGGATATTAAAAAAATATATAAATAATTTATCTTCTGAATTCTCTTCAATATTGTAAGTACCTCTTAAGGGCAGTTGATTAGTAGTAAGAAACTGTACCATTTCCTTGATGGATGAAACATAATAATGGTTCCCTTCTAGAACTTTATCATTTACTAAAGACAAAACTGACTGATTACGTCGTTCTCTCTCTTTTCTTTCTCCCCACTTTGCAACAGCAATTAAATGATTTTTCGTCAATTCACGAGCTGAAAATCACATCCTTTCTTCCTGTCAAATGCTTTTTTACAACAATCGAATCCCGTAGTTATATACGCTGTCTCTTTTGTCCCAGTAGGTTGATAATACTTGCAAGCGTTACAAAATACCTTGTTCAGTTCTGAATATTCCAGCCATTCATATTTACGTAACCAGTCACCTTGAAGACTTCTGCCATATTTATTTTTGGGATATTGTTCTGTCTTCAGTTTTTTACTGTTGGGTACCTTGATAACATTAAACACAATAAGTGAATCATTATCCTGCATAGTATCAGGGGTTTTACTAAAAGCAGCTTTTTCTTGTTCTTCACTGCTGTTCTCATTCTCGGCACTTTTTCTTTTAAGGTATTTTAATAAAGACATTTTATAGAACAGGACTGAACTTTTGCATACTTCAGAGTTCAATTTTCAAGCAATGATCAGATAAAAACTCAAAATGTTTTCTAAACAAAGAAATATAAGCAAACGAAGAACAAAATTCGTAGGTAAAAACACGAAAACCAGACCAGGGAGCACTAACTCTTTCCAGAACTCTACAATGGAGGGTGGGGGAAAAATTTGCTTTCATCTCTCTTAACACCAGCCTAACTGACCACGTGCTCCCTTAATACTCATTAGAGAGGTTGGCCTGGTTCTTCAAGAAATGTTCTTTCAGAAAGGTGGTTGCTAAATATGTGGTTGGGGGAAGGTTTTGGGTGAACATGCAGCAGGATGATTTTCTTGACAGAAAAGATCAGATCAGATCAGATCATATGTAGAGGATTTTAGGAAAGGAGTGTGATCGTAGGTCTTAAACAACCCTTTTTAGCTTGCTTCCGTGCCACTATCCTATCGGGCTACAGTGCCCGATAGGAAAGTGATACGGAAGAGAGGTAGAAAGAGGAAGGAAGACGCCCTTATTTATTACTGAGGGGGGGGCAGTACCCGGGGCCCGACGGCTTAATGTGCCCATCTGATGCACGGCGGATATTTAGTGGTTCAAGCGTTCGTACCTATCTGGGATCGAACCTGAGGTCCTCTCCGTGGCAGTCATTGACAGAAAAGGGCAACAAGACACCCTCAAAGCAGCTAACGACCATGGACAGCAGCCCCCAACCCACCCTCTTAAGTGTCCTCTGTCCTGTTAAAAAGGGGAGTAGAGTTAAGATGAGTTTAAGCTTTAAACTGTCACTCCCTTTATCAGCTTTGTGGGAAGTGTGGAGACTGGTTTTCTTTAGGTAATGTCACTGCAACTGCCTGTCATCCTGAAATACTCCTGCATCCCCACCCCCACTCACTTCCAGGAAGTATGAAGCTTTACATTAAAACCAGGGTGAAACTGTCTTATACACGATTTAACTTTCCCAAAAAAACTTGCAAGGTAAAATGATGTTTATATACAAGTTAAAAACATACATGAAGGGCAAGAACTTTCGGAACTACCCTGGCTCCCATCATCAGTAAGGGTGCATGAAGGGAACAGTCAGCAGTTAATATACACAGTGATGTGATAGTACACTACAAATGTTGTAATCGGAGCAAAGCAATGTTGCCACCAACGGAGTACATGGTCACAAATGATGAAAATATAGAGGAACTTACGTGTCAGAAATATTGTCAGGGGTTGAGAACAGAAAATAAGTTTTTATTGCAAGTTTTTAGGGAAAGTTAATTCGTGTATAAGACGGCTTCACCTTGGTTTTAATGTATCTCATTTCCACGAAGCTTCATTAATCTGAAGCTTTGTAGCCATTTAAAGTGACCTCTACATTTTTCTACAGATTTGCAATATTTCATGGCATGGGTGCCGACAAAGAGGGGGAGGGGTGTCACACGGGCACTTGACCCCCATATAGAATTACTTACTTTTTCCCTTTATTTTATTTATTACTGTTTTTTTACACTCACAGAACTGGACCACAAGGAAAGATGGAGTTTGGGGCGTTTAATTGAATATCCCAATTTTATTGGAAATTTGGAATTGGAAAATGATACTGTGAAAGCGGAAAACGCCGCCCCGGTGGCGCAGTGTTCTAAGCGATGGCCTCTGATCATCCAAAGGGGTCCGGGTTCGAATCCCGGTGAGGCATGGTTGTTGTGTTTGTCTTTCGGCACTGGCTCTCTCCCTTCCCTGGAACCAGTGGCCCTAAATTAGGGACGGGCGACTGCTTATAGCCCATTGAGTTGCTCACGGTGGTCGTTAAACCTTCAATCAAAAAAAAAAAAAAAAAAAAAAGCGGAAAACCTAGCAAACCGTAAGGTAGTACGTCCAACAAGTTCCGCTCAAGGTGGTGTGTACTGAATTTAAAAGTCTTGGCTTGGCCCTGCTCGACACTGTTCATTATTTTGAAAACTGTTACCAATGTACATGATAATACATGACTATTACTAACATACACTTTCTTCAAGAGCAGCATCAAATAATAATAATAATAGTAGTAGTAGTGTTCTAGTGTAGTAAGTAAGTAGCAGTAATAGTAATAGTATTGATCTTTCATTTTTACGAATTACTGTTTTCTACATATTAGCCAAACTTTAATTAATTACACTTGACCCCCCTTGAAAAATTTCCTGCAGGCGCTCATGTTTCATGGGTCCAGAGTAGTGAGAAAATTTTCAGTGGGAGTGCCAATTCGGACAAAGCTATTTTTCTGCATTGCTCTTTAAGCAAAGATGGTCGTTAAGTGGGGGAGGACTGCCTTTTAATAAGGGAAAGCCGGATTCTCGACAATTTTAGCTATGCGGAACCGGAAACATTGGTCGTGTGAGAAATACTTTAGAAACATTGGTCGTGTGAGAAATACTTTAACTTTAAAATTTATAAAAGTCTGGGAATCGCTGGGGGGGGGGGGAAGGGGGGCTCTGAGATCCGCTAGAGTGGGCTCAGCCCCTCTTGTCACCCCTCTGGTTACGGGCCTGTATATAGGCCCCACAAGATAGAAACTGCTATTTGTGTAATGTAATCTGAAGCTATAGGAGCAACTTGAAATACTATATACATGTGAAAAATGGTAAGCGCACACATGCACATACACACATCAACAATCTTGGGAAAGGATAAGAATATAAAATCAATTTCTAAAAGGCATGTAACCATAAGTCAAGAAATTCTGGAAATCCATGTATATGTCTTATGCCACATACTTCTAGTTGTAATACACAAAATGATTAGGGAAGTCAAAGAGTTAACAAATTAAACAAAAGAAATATATCTCAAAGAATTTACAATGAGCAGATATTGCAGCAATACGTCTACGAAAATTTATACATTGTCACTAACATTGTATGACATTGAAGTTAAGATACTAGGAATTTTACTTACAAAAGAGCAACCCTAATAATCTTACAAACAATTCTACTGATGCCAGCAAAGAACAGTTAAATTACACCTAAACAGAAGCTGAAAATGGCACTATAACCAATGTATAAAATGCAAAAAAAAAAAAAAATCTGATGGCAGACAAAAAAAAAAAAAAAAAATCCATAATCAGTGGCACATGTAAATTGAAGGCAATGCTTGCTACTTGAGTGTATACTGCAAGATACTGCCTTTAGGTTTCTTCAACCTTTGAATAAAAAATGTTTAACCTCAGATATTACCACTAATATATTCTAGGTTTTATAAAATGACACAAAATCAAACAGAAAAAGATCATTTAATTTTATTATTAACAAATTTGCATAATATAGTTTACACTTCTTTGGAGCAAAAGCACACCTATCGAAAGCTAAGACGGCATAAAAGACCTTAATCATAACTACACATAACACAAACTGCCACATTCTGAAAAACTTCTGACATCTGGACATCAAAAGGTTAAGCTCTGTAACATTGAATTATTGCTTCACAGAAAGCTTTTTTTAGGACTAACTACCAAAAATATATTTAAACTAATTTCATTACAAAGCTAATTTTGAGTGGGATGATTTAACCACATCTGCCATTTTCAAATTTCCTATATGAAGATCTTATAATTTATAAGCACATAACTATAAATGTCTTACACTTCAAGGCCAGTAAATGTTTTTATAACAGCGATATTAAGTCAAAGGGCTATGGATTTTTCTTTTTTAGCAAGGAAAACAGAAGATAACGTAATGAATTTTTTGTTTTATCAGGTTTAACACAATAAGTTACAAAGTGCGGCAATTAAGGTGGTTCCACTTAAAATCTCTGCCTTATGTTTCTATTGGTAAAACTTCTTTACATATTTTCTTCGCAATTAATGTATTCCCAAGGATGAAAATTTGCACATCAATAAAACAAACTTTAAGTTATAGCACGGGATACTTAATACTTGCTAAAACATAACCATAATTATATTAAAACCCAATCATTTTTCTTTGAGTAATGTTCAGACCTGTTAATAGATGGTGCAGCCTGTACATTGATGATGCCAGTAGGTAACCAAATGTTGGATTGCTTAATTATGGTTACGTTTTAGCAAGTATTATGTATACCATGCTATAACTTAAAGTTAGTTTTATTGATGTGCAAATTTTCATACTTGGGAATACATTAATTGCGAAGAAAATATGTAAAGAATGTTTACCATCGGAAACATAAGGCAGAGATTTTAGGTGGAACCACCTTAAGTAATGACACTGAATTAAAAAAAATAGACAAGCAGGAAAACTTACGTGAATATATTTTATTTGAAGTACGTCCCTCCTATGCTAAGATAAGAAGTGGTACAATCAGCCAACGAAAGGAAGGACTTGCAGAGGTCATCTTTTGGTATGGAGTGAAGAGCTGATGTCACAGTTCTTTGTATGTCTTTAACATCCTGAAAAACATTTCCTTTTAAAAGCCGCTTTAATTTAGGAAATAGAAAGTAGTCACATGGTGACAAATTTGGAGAATGGGGGACAGTTGAGTACACACACTTGTTTTTGTGGCGGAAATTGCTGCACACTGACTACTCTGTGTGCAGGGCAGGTGCATTATTGTGAAGAAGAAACCATTGCAGTTTAAGTACTGGGGCCTGACACAAACAATCCTCTTCCACTGTTGTTCCAAAATGGATGTGTAAGCACTGCAAGTGACAGCTGTACCTTCAGGAATGAACTCGTCATTTAGAATTCCCTTGCCATCGTAAAATCATAGTCTTGATTTTGGACTTCTGTAACCTGATCTTTCTTTTGGGTAACTTTCAATAAGCACTCTGGTGCTTCATTTCAGAATCATAATGTAAACACAATGTCTCATCACCTGCCACAATGCTTTGGAGAAAATTTTACATTGTTTTTGCAGACTCCAGGATGTCTTTTGTGTACTTCATTCACGCATGTTTCTGGTCATCTGACAAAGCATGTGAAACAAAACGAGCACAAACTTTTTATTTCAACCAAATTTTGCACAAAAATCTAATGAATCGTCTCCATATTAGCACCGAGCTCACAGTCCAGCATCCTGAAGGTCACAGAATTATCACTTTTTATCCTTTTGCCAACTTTCTCAGTGAGTTCAGACGTGCGCACTGAAATCAAATGTCCAGGCTTTTCAACATTTTCCAAATCTTCCCGCCCATCTTTGAAACATGCATATGATCAGAATATTTGTGCACAAGATAGGCAAGTAGCCCCATACACATCATGCAACAATTCAATGGTCTCAGATGCAGTTTTACCAATTTTCAAATAGAACCGGATATTTACTCTTTGCTTCATGACAGAGCGGTGACAATGTTCTTCCAATGAATGACGTTGTACACAGCATAAATAATCATCTGCACAATTCTCACACAAATGCTGTTACCACCCCAGAGCTGATAAATGACTTATCAAAAAACCAAGCCTTCTCAACCCATGTGTTTTTACCAGGATTTTTTTTTTTTAAATCAGTCTCATTACTTAAATTTCACCTAATGAATAATTTTATGATATTACTTCTCTCACCTCTCATGGCATTATGGCAGGAGCTGACTGACACATAAAAAAAAAAAAAAAGTGAATGGTGGAACACCCACATAAAAATAAATAAATAAAATAAAACATGACATATTATTAAATAGCCAATCACTTACCCGAAAGTTCTTGGTCACTTTTATTCTTTTACACTTCAAGCACATCAATTATCATCATGTAATGTAGTTGGCCTTCAAAGGTTGAAAGACTCCTTGCTTATGAGATTCGTTCTTCCGGGCATGAAACATCATATTTTCCTTTTTATTTTTTATTATTTTATTCACTGGACAAAAATAAAATAATAAAAAAAAAAAAAAAAAAGGAAAATACGATGTTTTATGCCTGGAAGAACGAATCTCATAAGCAAGGAGTCTTTCAATCTTTGAAGGCCAACTACATTACATGATGATAATTGACGTGCTTGAAGTGTAAAAGAAAAAAGTGACCAAGAACTTTCGGGTAAGTGATTGGCTATTTAATAATATGTCATTAAGGAATTGCACATAAATATGCGCACTATTATGAAAAATAAAACATGTTTTTGGGGAAACATCATTAAGTAGCAGATCAACATAGTTCATGTTTTTACCAAGGCTCAGACTGCCTCATATGTATCATCATATGGCGTTGCAAACAATGCTTTTGGGTAAATCCTTTTTCACATAAACAACACATGAAGGGTCTCTCTCCACTATGGACTCTTAAGTGACTTTTGAGGGCAGTTGTGAAGTTGGTGGAATAAGGACACTGGGGACAACTATGACGACCTTGAGATTTATTTGCTGCCAGATATCTTGAGATTTCTGAAAAAGATTTCCTCCTTTGTTCATAAGCACTCAGGCTATATTTTCCAGTCTGTATACCTAATTGGAATTAAAATATATATGGTCAATGAAGGTAAATTACTTTCCATTGTTTTTAAACTCAATATGAACAGCATTCAAACTAGTTAACGTTTTTTATGGGATTTATTTAGGTAAAGTCTCAAAATTCAGCAAATTTTCAGAGAGAACTCCTTTCCTTCACCAGGCAGTTGTTCGTTCAATCTCCGTCACTGTCTTTAGTTATGGTTGACCTTGAAGGTTACAGTGTTTCTGCAAAATATCTTCCCAGATGTTAGGCAGTGAAAATCCTTTACAGTCATTATTGATTATAAGTTCTGGTATTTTCCAATTTCAAGTCCCTCTTTCAATTTACGCTTCAGGAAGTTGATGTCCAATGACTGTTAAAGAAGCCCATGCGGTGTCCTGTTTCTCTAACGTGCCTGTCTAATCCTGTTTTGTTTAAACAATTTTTTGTTTCTGCCTTGTACTCCACGATGTGGGTTTCCAGGCTAGGACCTGTTTTACCTATGTAGTATTTTCCACAGCTGCAAGTTACTTTATAGATTACTCCTTGCATTTTAAACAAGTTTTCTTCTTTTTGGATCAAGCTATTGCAAATTTTTTTAAGTTTGTCTAAACTGGTAGCTCATAAAAAAGTTAACTAGTTTTATGTAGTAATCTAGGAAGCCACATAACAAAGATCAGTTTGATTTACAGAAGCAAGTAAGGAAACCTCAAAAAATTTTTGATAATAGTCAATTAAAAGCTCTTAAAGATTTCAGAAAAAATGAAAGTATAGTTGCTGTGAAAACAGACAAAAGTAAGTTGATTACTATTATGGATAAGAAAGATTATCTAGAAAAGATGGAAGAAGAACTAAAAAAACCTATGTATGAAGAAGTAAAAGAAAACCCACTACCAGATTTGATTAAAAAAGTCTCTAAGCTTATTTCACTTCAAAAAAGAAAAACCAGCTTCCAGAAAACTATAAACAATTCTCAAAATTACAGTTCAGATTACCTCAAATATATGGAATAGTCAAACTGCATAAAGAACACCAACCAATTAGACCAATAATAGACTCAAAAAACTCTATTCTTTCAAATCTAAACTATTTTTTAAAGTCACACCTTCAGAATCTTTTAAAAGAGCCACCTAACTTGATTAAAAACTCAATGCAGCTAAAAGAAAAACTAGAACTTCTTCCTAAATTAGATTCTCCTATTATGGGTAGTTTAGATATAGTGTCTATGTATACTCACATTAATATAGATCAACTTATAGACTTTATAGCGGAAGACTTGGCAGACCTAATAGTTTTTCACAACAAAGAAAAAAACATATTAGTAGGAATTTTTGAAATGCTTACTTTCTCTTTGCAGAACAACTACTTTCAATTTGGGAAAACTTTTTTCATTCAAAAATCGGGGCTAGCTATGGGCTCCCCACTCTCCCCACTCTTAGCTAACTATTATGTGGGAAAACTAGAAGAAAAGATACTAGTACAACCCACATACTTCTGCTTATATAGCAGATACATGGATGACATCTTATTTATAATAGATAGCTCAGAAATTGTTCCAGAAAGAATTCTAGACTCATTCAATGAATTAGATGATTCCCTTAAGTTCACTATTGAACTTCAAAAAGAAAGAAGAATAAACTTCTTAGATATTACTATCTATTATGAAGATGAAAAATTCCTCACTAGTTGGTATAAAAAACCAATGAATACTAAAAGACTACTGGATTTCAATTCGTATCATCCAGTTTCTATTAAGAAAAATGTAGCAAGTCAGTTTTTAGAAAAAATTAATAAAATAGTTTCTACTGCAGATAAAAAAGAAGCCCATAAAGAAGAGCTTAAAGTCATACTTGCAGAAAATAACTATCCTAAAGAAGAAATTGAGAAGCTTCTGAATTTTAATGGTGCGAAGAACCCACAAAAGCAACAAGTAAAATTCACTAGAAAAATTTCTTATCACAAAGGTTTATTTGAGGCTTTAAAGAGAATTAGTAAAAAATACAATATTAGGCTAGCTCCAAGTTTAGAGAACAAAGTTAAAAATTTTTTCCCTAAAATAGTTCAAAGAGAAGAAGATATTTTAAAAATGCAAGGAGTAGTTTATGAAGTAAATTGTAGTTGTGGACTATCTTACATAGGTGAAACAGGTCGCAGACTAGAAACTCGTATAGCTGAGCATAAAGCAGCTATAAAAAATTGCTCCAACAAGACTGGATTAGATAGGCATGTTAGAGAAACTGGGCACAGCATGGATTGGAATTCCCTTAAAGTAATCAGTTTCCAAAGCAATTTCCAAAAAAGAAAACTGAAAGAAGGAATAGAGATTGAGAAAAATCAAAATTCCATCATCAATGACTGCAAAGGATTTTCCCTGCCTAACATCTGGCAGGATTTGTTGAAAAATAACCTAAACCGTCAAGGTTAACCGTAACCGTCAAGGTAAGCCGTAACCATGATAGTGACAAGCAAAAAGTGACAACAACAAGAGAGCCTGAAGAAGGAGAAGAGTTTTCTCCGAAAATTTGCTATAAATGAAAAAAAAATTTCCTAGTAAATTCCCATAAGTTGCTTTAGATTATTAAAACATTTTTTTGTTATTTGGATAAATTTTAGATAACTGTAGCATAGACATACAGTGTTGTAGCATATGATTTTACTACAAAAGTGAAACAGCAATATTATGAATTAACATATCTCATTATGGTTACTATAAACAAGTAGCAGTCACAGTAGATATAACTTAATTAAAATAGATCTAACATAACTGTGTAGTAACAACACAGACAATGACCAGGATGTATAGTCCATCCAAATGAAGAACCATTACTGTAATTGACATCAATGAGACTTGTAGTTCTTCTTAAGTTGGAAGGAATATATATTAAAAATTTATTATCATGGCATTGCCAGCTGTGTGCTGTTGACTGGCTCCTTTCAAGCAACTTTTAAACATCCACTTTCTTCAGGTTCTAGTTAATTTACTTTTCACTTCAACTGGTGAACCGTCTCACAGGCATTACTATTTCTTGTGTATATTTTATCACCTCAGTAAACATCATATGTGTGTGGGTCTCCTTTGTCTTATATCCCATAAATTTACTTCTATTAGAGTCCCCCTTCCCCTGTTAATACGCATATACAGGGTGTATACAAATTTCTAGGTGTGTAGAAAAACAAACTTTTTATGTGAGTGTATGTATGTGCGTGCTTCATACTAGCTTTATCAAAAGTTAATGAAAATGTCAAAATTTAGTGCAAGACACAAGCAGTCAGCATTTACCTGAAAACTAAGCAATTTCTTTTTTTGTCTCTGGGAAAAAACCGGCCATGTAAGTGACCAACATTTAGCAGTTCAGTAAAATTCTGGTGCCTGCACGAATAGTTATAATCCAGCCAATGTCAAAGATGCAAAATCTCATGCTACAAAATTTTAAATTGTGGTGATACAATCATGTGGCAAGTTTATGAGTTACAAAAGGGGGGGGGCACCAGCCCTGCAGATGTGATAGAACATAAAATACAATACTTGGAAATACTTATGCAGTCAATGCTCTAAAAATTCCTTTCTGAACTTCATATGATTTATTCTGAATATGTGAATTTGGCAAAAACTAAAGACAGAATGTACAGAACTAAAAAAAAACCAAAAAAAAAAACCCCACGAGCCACCCCCTTAACTTTGAAACCATTTGCCGCAGATAGACAAGTAAGGTACCGTTGGAAAGCACTCGAAGGGAACTATTACGTGACGTGAAGAAAAATGCTAATTAAGCTAATTAACATGTTAATTAGCTTACTATCTCCAAAATTTTACATATAAAGGGTATATTATTTTATGCGCATTCTATTTAGCACATGGAAAAACCCTTACATTTTAAATATCGTCCAAATTGGATGATTAATAGTGAAGATATTTGCAAATAAAGTTATAGGGGGCATCCATATATCTACATCTGGGAAACACACCTGGAATGTTTTTTACCCTGCGCAGACACTGATAATGCTGGAATGTTGGCATCTTGCCCAAACCTCAGACAAATTGAATGCAGAGTACAGAGCAAAGACCCTGACAGTGATTTGTACTGTAACTTGGGAAATTCAGGAACGGAGTTCATGTACTCTTGCCGTTTTCTTTACAACAACTTCATTTATTCATGCTAATGACTTGAATTAATATTAGAATAAACAGTATGTATTTTTCTAATAACGGAAAACCCAAATCTGTGCAAGCTGAAATTTGTTTTGAATTTTCTTGTTTCCGATCCTTACACTTTCTCGAGGCACTGAGCATTCGCATATCACTGAAACGTGGACTCATAATAGAAAATTGAAGCAGAACCACGAAATGCGATTTTTTTACGCTTTCCAACCGTAGGTTGAAAACGCGTATATGCTCCAGCTTTGTCCGTCTGTCTGCCTGACCGCACGATAACTCGCGTAAAAATAATTCGATTTCGATGAAATTTTAGTATGTGGTAGGGGACAACCTGAGGACGAACTCTGTAGAAAACGGACGAAATGGGGTCCAAGGTCAGAACATAGGAGCGGGATCCATTCTATCGCCCTTATGCGTCATAACTTAAGTAAAAATGCTTCAATTCTGACAAAACTTTATCATGTTGTTAAGGAGGTATACTGAACCGGTTCTGATGAATATCATCAAAATGGGGTCAAAGGTCAGGGCACAAGAGCGAGATTTATTCCACAACCATTGTGTCCATAACTTGATTAGTAACTTGACTAATGATTTCTGGAGCCACCCCAGTGGCGCAGTGGTCTAAGCAATGGCTTCTAATCATTCGTATGACATGGGTCAATGTCCCCTAAAACAAGGCCCAAACACCTCCTGCTCTCCAATGTCACTACAGGAAGACCTGTTAAATTTGATGAACGAGCGTAACCATAGTTAGCGTCTGTGATCTTGTGTGATTATTGTAGCGTTGCTCCATGAGGTTGTTTTTGCAGCTGACTGATTCACAATATTCCACTCTTTGTTATTTATTTTTTATTTCACAGTGTTAAAAAATTATTTTTAGTTCTAATATGCCTTTACATTGTTGTGTACCAAATTGCCGTAGCAGTTACGACACAGGTCCTAAAGCGTTCAAATTGCCGTAGCAATTACGACACAGGTCCTAAAGCATCAGTGTTTAAATTTCCCGGGAATGAAGAATTATGCTCCAAATGGATTCGTGTAATTACTCGAGATTTCCAGCTTACAGGAGCTTCAAGGGTATGTATGTTTTATTAGCTCTTTTATAATACAGTTTCTTTGCCATTTTATATTTAGTGTGAAATATAGTCTAGTTGAGAGAACGATCTTTAACCTTAGTAATGTACCGCAATTGAGTGTTTTATCTGAATATGTTTGAACCGGCATTAAATGGCGTAGTATATAATGATCACCAATCTGTAAACTAGGTTGTAATATGCTGTTAATAAAGTTAATTGTGTTTTTGTTAATTCTAGGGCTGTACATTTTTCTATACATCAGAATTGCACAATTTCAAAATGATGCATTCCTTAAAACATGCTAAAAACTCTAGTTTTTATACATTATTTTGGTGCACAATTTTTTTATTCCTTCAAAAAGGAATAAAAAATGTGAAAACCATGAAATGTTTTCAGTATATGGAATTGACTTTAAAGTTTGCTTAATCAAATCAAAAATCCTTTTCCAACATTAAAAAGAAACTTTTTGGCACAAATTAGTTTTCTAACTGTTAATGTTACATTTTTCGAAGGACATGAAAAATCTAGAGAAATTGGTAAAAATCCTCCAAATACGTGTCAGTGAATAAACAAAGACATCGATCGCTCTTTCCACATTTTAGGAACACACAGCAACCGAAAAAGTGTTATTTGGCCACTGCTGGAAACGAATCCGAAATCTCTCAGCTGTATATCGAGAGATTTAGGATTCGTTTCCTGAGCAGTGGCCAAATAACAATTTTTCGGTTGATGTGGGTTGCTGAAATGTGAAAAGAGCGATGTCTTTGTTTATTTATAGCAATTGGATTGATACTTTTTTTTCCACCAACAGGGTTTTAAAATTAAGATTTATTACTTTTAAACTTCAATTCCCTAAGGTAATGCTACTCATTATGGCGCACTGTTGGGACAAAAATGAGAAGACTTTGAACTATCAAACTGACGGTGCAAAAATATTTCTTAACTAAAGATAAACCACTTTTTCCATCTAACATATTCAGAAAAAAAATTTGTTTAACTTAAATGCCCTAGATAGTGTGTGTCGCAACTTTGCAGCAAGGGAAAATATCAGTGGTAGTAAGCAAAAAGTATTTGTTAATGTGAAATTTAAATAAAAATGAAAATTACAAATGTGTCAAACAAAAACTAAAACATATATTGATATCACATTCAACTTCTTGCCAGTATTGTATTGGAGAAATAAAAATATAATTATAAATTCGATTTTGCATATATGTAAAAAATTTCAACATTTTACTGACCAATATTATAATGTAGTCAGTGAATTATTTAATCATTACAGAACATCATAAAATAAAACATTTGGCACTAATAAAATAAAAAAAATTTGAATCCATTTATGTATTTCATCTTCATCTTTTTCTATTTCCTGTACTATCGTGTTACACTATTTTACCATTTTTTCATAATTTAAAAAGTAATTTTGTTTAGTCTAATTTTTACTAATTTTTTAATTTTAAATACCTTTATCATGAACCTCTTACTAAGTATATGCAGTGTGTTCTAAAAGGTGATTTCTAAATAAATTGTATACTTCTTGTTGCAAGTGGAAACTCTTGTGCAAGCTCCCACCCTCTCAGTTGGTTGTCTGATCTGTGTGGAAAGAAGTGAAAATGGCATTTTTTAAAGTATCCTTACTTGAAGTTAAAGAAAATTTAAAGATGTTAAAAGAAAGTATCTATTAAACATCTTAGTTTACTAAAAGAATGAAAGAATGAATTTCTGCATGGAAAAATAAGGTAAAAGATTAATAAATTCCTTAACAGTCCCTCATGTGTCGGCTTTTTGTTAGAGTCGGACACGAGGCTATAAATTAAAGAAACAGAAGAAAAAATTATTTTTTGCTGAATAAATAAAACAAGATCTGTAAACTCAATGCACAGAGGTTATCTTATTTATTTATTTTTTATTTGGGGGGGGGGGGGTTCCAGTGCAAGTGGAAAAATTAAAATGGAATTTCCGTTTTTATTTAGCCATCAAAATACCTTAAAATCGAGTTGCTAAACAACCCCCCTTAGTTTCATTGCGTTTGTCTTTCACTAATAGAATCAACGTATTGTATCACTCGCCCTCGAACTCCCCGCCCCCTCCACTGTCTAAAAAATTAATAAATAAATAAAAAATTATAACATTGAGTTTACAGATCTTGTTCTATTTACTCAATAAAAATACCTTTTTTTTACCATCGCAAATATCTGTTTCAAATAGTTGGAAAGAACATAGTTTCAACTGTTATAGTTTCGTAAGCATCTAAGTACGGGAGATCACCGTTGCATTAGATGACACCAGTCCACTAAGTAGGGCGGTCACGGAAAGGTCTTCCTGTGATGACGTCAACAACTGGTGCTGCGGTCTTGTTTCAGGGGGCGTTGCCACAGCGGACACGTATACCACTTTGCTTTGTTGTTATAGTAAAAAGAACCAATTTTCAAAAGCTGCTGGTGTGACGCCATTTCATCTAAATCATTCTGACATGACGTCAGAGATGCATTACGTCACACGATTAACATCACATAATCAACTCTTTTGAAATAAGAAAGCGTTAAGTCAGGTATTTTAGTTCTACTTTGTCGTTCACAAACGTCATATAGAATTTTTCAATTAGAATCCTATAGGTATCTCTCAATTCTTTATTCAGGAGGGTAATTGCCTAATTTTCCACGTTGACCAGACGGCTTGGGAAATGTATTTTTTCTGCTACTGACAGCATGAGAACAAACAAAGTGCACCCGGGACCGACTTGACAGGGAACCATCTACTCATTGCTGTCCCCAAGCCCAGGGAGGCTGGGAAAACCCTGGAAAAACCGCAGACTAGATGGCCGGCAGGTCCGAGATTCGAACACCCGAGAAGAATTCTGTCGTATGAAATTTAATTTTAAGATTTCCCTTGCTAACCTAAAATGTTTATTTTAGATTGTCAAACCAGTTTCTTTTCTGATTTTAGTCTAAAAATTGAGAGTTCCAATAAAGTAGGTAACAGAGTACTTTTCTTATTTCATGCGCATGGTGAAGAAACATGATTTGGGAACTTTCTTTTCCCTTTTTTCTTAAACTACGAAATTCTCAGAAAATAAGTATTTTTTCTTATCGCAGAATATAAACAGTTATTATTTTATTTATATTTGTAGAAGAAATGAAAAAGAAAAGAAAAGAAAAGAAAAGAAAAATGCAATTAGATCTGTATTAAACTATACTAAGTAAGCTTAATGCTCCAAACCCTATTGGTTTTGGTTATTTTCTTAACCGGTAGTCGAAAACGACAAATGCCGAAGAGAAAATTTGTGTGCAGATCAAAGCTACACATGTAGATTCGGCTTCTGCATTGCAGCAAAAGGCAGTTCTGCTTTGTATATTACAGACAGTTTAAGCAGTATAACTACAATGGAATATATCAATGAATCGAAACGATATGCAATTACATGCGCATTATACCACAATTCGAGACGGAATGGACACAAAAGCAAATCTGCAATATAAAAAAAATCAGGCACATGGGTTCACTTGTGCAGGAAACAATTTGGAATTTACATTTTCATGACCACAGTTTCATAATTTAACGAAGCTGTAAAGGTATTTATGTAAAAAATATACAGAAGACACATATGAAGCTTTCGTTTTGAGGAACGTAATGTTTTTTTGCATTTTTGAATTAAACAATATACAAGTCAGCTATGTCACTAATAGGAAAAAAATTAAATATGTAACTGCACGAACTATGTTGTAAGTTAAGATATTTTTGTGCAAAACTATTAACTTATGATGTTCATCATTAAAAGTTGCAATTCTGAATTTAATGGTATGACATCTTTACTGCTTCCTTCAACCAACTTCACGTAGGAACACTTCCTCCTACGCGTTTCTCAGTATTGTGGGGTAAACCATTTTACAGTGTGTAGAGGAAAATATGTTTTTTATGTACGGCCCCTTAAACGATGCATGCTTGAGTTTTCGCTTATATCTCAGCAGGGTTTTATGCTATCACTCTGAAAATTTGAATTTAAGCGTTTAATGATAATTGGCATTCAATGGACCACTAACCAGATATGGTCATAATTAATTTTTTTTTCATGATCATATATCATAATTTATAATTCCCTTAATATACCCATTCTGATCTTGTATAGCGGCTCATATTATCTGGGCCTCTTTGTGTTTTACTGTTGCAACACCAAATCACTGTATCTGTTCTCGATTAAATGATACAAGTCAAAAACAACTTTTGCAGTTTAACACTAGCGGCATCTTTTTTTCGTAGCTCACTGTACACGTATTTATTGGTCGATTCGTATGAAATTTGGAATTTAAGGGTTTTATTATGTGTTGAATAGAATGCGCGTAAAATAACATACCTCTTATATGGAAACATTCAGAGATAGTTAGCTAATTAGCATGTTAATTAGCTTAATTAGCATGCATCTTCATGTCACATAATAGTTCCCTTCAAATGCTTTCCAACAGTACCTTACTTGTTTGTATGCGACAAATGGTTCGAAAGTTAAGGGTTAAGGGGGTGGCTCATTTATTTTTTTTTTTGAGGTCTGTGCATCACACATAATGATAATCCAACATACTGTAGTAGCAGAATTTCTGCTGCTTTTTGCATGACAATCATGCATTAAATATCAATAGATTAATCAGCTTCATGGGCATAATACAAAATTTATTCTCAGTCTGTGGTGACTTGATAACATCATTTTCCAAAATACTCAATTGATAACTCAAAAGCATTTAAAGCAAAAACCACCAGGAAACAATCCAGAGAACCTTTGCCCAACAATGCATACACTAGTGGCCAAAATTGTGGAAATCTTTTGGAAAAAGTGTATTTTTGAGGTTTGATGGCTCATAACACCACTTTTTTTTTTTTTTTTTTTTTTGAGTAATACCTTACAATTATATATCGAAGGAAAGATAATTTCATCAAAATTGTAATGCAATAAAGTTTGTTCAATAATCTGTATTCTATGAAAAGTTATTGCCAAATAACGAGAAAAAGGAAGAGCAACTTGCTTAGGTTGATATGAAGTAACTTTCCTTCATTTGAAGCCAATGAGCATGAGTGTTTAGAGAGCCAACCAGGTATCATGTTGTTTTGGCAATGAGCCAATTAGGTCACAGTAGAATTCAGCTATTGATGTCATGTATTGGAGCTGAGAGGAGGACATTTGTCAGTGTGTTATGTGATTGCTATCAAGGTTTTTTTTTTGTGTGTGTTCTTTTATCTAGTGAGCTTGTAAAATGTAATAAAATTAAAGAAATGGCACAAAGAGTTGACTGGTCACCCAGAAAGCGATGTAAAATAGTACTATTAAGTGAACAAGACTTCAGTTATGAAGAAATTAGAAGAAAAATTGGTGAAAATATAACCAAAGGTGGCATTTCTAAATTTTTGAAGAGGTATAAGGAGACTCATAACCAGACTGGTAAAGGTAGGAAAAGGTGCACAACAGCAAGTGATGAAAGAAGAATTAAGAAACTGTGCCTAGGTGACAGAAGAAAATCATCTGGGTGTATACAAGATGAAATGGCACAATGCAATGTGAAGTTCAGTGCAAGGACTGTTCGGTGCAGACTGCAGGAATTTGGTCTAAAAGCTAGAATTCCACGAAAAAAGCCATTTTTATCTCTCAAACAATGGTTGAAAAGATTAAACTGGGCTAAAACCCATGTTAACTGGACAGCGGAACAATGAGACAGTGTTATTTGGAGTGATGAGACCAAAATCTCCCTGTTTGGTAGTGATGGCATAAAATACATTAGGAGAATAATCGGAGAAGATTTGCATCCTGATTGCATTACATGTACCGTGAAACACCCAGTTAGTGTTATGATCTGGGGTTGTGTGACATGAAAAGGTGTGGGCAGAATTCGAGTGATTAATGGGAATATAAATGGCCAAAAATACATTAATAAAATACTTGAGCCCATACTGAAGATTTCCGCATGTGATCTTTTCCAAGATGATGGCTTAGATAACTAAAACAACAAATTTATATTTCAACAGGATTCAGCTCCATGTCATGTTGCTGCTGTGTGAAAAAAGTGGTTTCAAGATAATCATATTTCACTGCTGGAATGGCCTGGAAATAGCCTAGACTTTAACCCCATTGAAAATCTATGGAGCCGACTAAGGAAACTTGTTTCATAAATGAATAATTATGGCTCCCTCCCTAGTCTTGTTTTTGTTAGTTTATACCTTGAGTTTTATAATGGTGTTCAGATTTAGAGATTGATTTTTTATTTGGTTAGGTATAGTCAGAAACAACCCAGCAATAAAACCTAATTAATAAAGGCAATAATTCAATCTTGGTTTCACATTATAACATCTGCAAAACTAAAAAACTTGGTTCACTCCCTGGGAAGGCGTTGTAAGGCCATAATTAACGCTAAAGGTTACCCAACTAAGTATTAACTGACATGGTGAGAATTTTTGTATATCTCATTTTTTCTATGTGTTTCACTTTTCTTCTTTATAACTGCTGTTCTAATGCAAAATCCTTCATAAAAGTTATTACATTCTTGATGAAATTATCTTTCCATTAATATATAATTTTATGGTATTACTCCAAAAAAAAAAAAAAAAAAAAAAAAAAAAAAACAGTGTTATGAGCCATCAAACCTCAAAAATACACTATTTCCAAAAGGTTTCCACAATTTTGGCCACTATTGTAGTTCAATCACCAGGACAGTGGCACGTGCATTAAACTTTTGACACACAGGAATTTGCTGATAGAATTAATAGGTTTGACCCTCTAAATGTAAAAGAAACATCACCCATTAAACTGATGGCTTAGATAACTAAAACAAGCAAATGTGTGCCCACAACACAGGTGCAAACCCCTGATCAACAACAAACCTTTTCTGTGGCTGCCAGGGCAGATCCAGAAGCTTACCTTAGGGAGGGCAGTTGCTCTGGTCTAAAATAAGGAATGATACAGACTTTGGGAAGGGACACACACACACACATGCGCAAACTGGCAGAGCTGCAACTCCCTGCCACTGCACAGTCTTTTTACAAACTTTTTCCAATCGAAAAAATTGTGCAAAACCTTTAAATCACAATGTGGGAAAAAACAACTGAAAAATCAGCACTATTTTCTGGTGGTCAATTGCTTGCTTTGTAAGGAAATGAGCTTTGTGCTTTTTAAATATCAAATCTTGATAGAACCTTTTAAAATAAATTTGAGCCTTTCTACTTGGACAGCTTAATTTAATAGAAAAATTCCCAGCTCAAATAATCAAATCATTCTTAAGCATTATGACTGGCAATCTGTCTTCAAAATATTCACTTATTCTTTCATAGTGCAAGATTCCACTTCGTTTGAAAGAAACTACTGTATTTACTTCACTTTCTAAAGCCATGCCTTACTAGCAATGTCCTCTTGGAAATTTGTGGAAGTATTACCTTAAGCAAAGTATACCTATTGCTCTTCACATCAGCCAAAATCTCTTTTTGTTCTCAGTTTCCGAAACTCTAGCTTCTTTTTTTTTTTTTAACTCTGTTCTCTCTCTCTCTCTCTCTCTCTCTCTCTCTCTCTCTCTCTCTCTCTCCCACAAGCTAGAACAGAACATTTATTCTCACAATTTACAGCAAATTTTAATTGTTATTAAAATCTGTGAATTTATTACTAAAAGTTAGCAAAAATAAATACATTAATTATTTACAATCTTGGACACTTAAAAAGGAACAGTCTGTTTTAGGGGTGGTCACCATCAGTCAAAATCTGTTTTTGCTCTGTTTCTGAAACTAGCCTCCCCGTTCTTTCTCTCTCTCCTCTCTCTCTCCCAAGCTAGAACAGAATGTTTATTCTCAAAATTTACAGCAAATTTCAATTGTTATAAAATTCTATACATTTATTACTAAAAGTTCGCAAACATAAATACATTATTTACAATCTTGGCCACTTAAAAAGGAACAGTCTATTTTAGGGGGTGGTCACCCTAGTCACCCCCATTGGATCCACTACTGGTGTCAGCGCTCTTGTAAGCTGAGATGTCAAAACTTTCTAAACACTGGTTCATGAGTGGATTGGTCATGACCAACTACAACATTGTTTTCAGAGACACAGTACTCCACAAATCTTCCACATCCTCTTGAGGCTAGTGAAACAACCTGTTATTAAAACAATTAAATAAAGTAATGGGGATTTGAGAATTTTTATTATGACATTACTTAATTTATTACAAATATTTCAAATTTATGGGGCTTACTAAGGAATAAAGGAGAATTTTAAGTCAAAGTTTCGGGTAGTAACCCTACCCTTCCTCAGGACTACAGCTATAGTAGGTGTTGTCATTCATGAGGTAAATTCCAACTTTGATAAATGATTTGAAAGGTTGGAATTTACCTCATGAATGGCATCATTTACTATAACTGCAGTCCTAAGGAAGGGTAGGGGTACTAACTGAAAATTTGACATAACATTTTCCTTTATTCCTTAGTAAATCCTATGAATTTGAAATATTTGTAATGCATTAAGTCTAGGAATAGCCATGCCATCAATTATTACTTAATTTGTCAAATTTACAAGCTGTAACTGTGCACATTATCAGGATTATATCATCCAAGTAACTGCAGCTGCTCAGTTGAAAATGCTCAATCGCTGTGTTTTTTTTTTTAATATGGCTCCTCTTCTTCTAGTTCTTTTTATTCCTTCTTCCAGTCTCCTTTTTAAACTATGTGACTGGTGGGTAATTAGTTTTACCGATTCCCACATCATACGGTGTCCACGTATTTGAATACACCTATCCAAAACAGTTTCGTTAGCAATGTATGTTTTATAGATACTTTGTGATCCTTCACATGTATTTTCACTTATTTCCATTTCTCCTACATCATCATCATCATCATTGTCAACCATTATCAATCCACTGCTGGACGAAGGTCTCCCCAAGTTTCCTCCACAACGGTCTGTCTTGTGCCAGTCTCCTCCATGTCACCCCTGCATACTTTCGAATTTCATCCACCCATCTCCCATGTGGTCTTCTTCTGGGTCTTTTCCTGTCCCTTGGAATCCAATCTAAAATTTCGGCTGTCCATCGATGATCTGTCCTTCTGGCAGTATGTCCAGCCCATTGCCATTTCAGGGATTTAACTCTGATCATGATGTCTTCCACTCTTGTCATTTTTCGGATCCACGAGTTCCTCTTCTTATCTCTCCTGGTTACACCAAGCATGCACCTCTCCATGCTTTTTTGAGTTGTCTGCAGCCTTTGTATGTCTCTTTTAGTTAAGGTCCACGTCTCTGCACCATACGTAAGCACTGGAAGGATGCATTGATCAAACACTTTTCTTTTAAGACATAATGGCATATTGCTCTTGAAAATTATGCTGTTTCTTTCAAAAGCTCTCCAGGCAAGTTTTGTACGCCGATTAATTTCTTCATCAATGTGACCCTCACTTGATATCTGCTGTCCAAGATAAACGTACGTGTCTGTTATCTCCAGCTTTTCTCCATCAATCAAAAAATCTTCATTTCTTGTAAAAGCATTGAACATCACTTTTGTCTTCTGAAAGTTCATTTTTAATCCCACTTCTTTACTCTTGTCAGCAAGTTCCTGGATCATACTCTGCAGCTCTGATGGGGTAGTTGCAAAAATGACTACGTCATCAGCAAAACGAAGGTGGGTTAGATAATCTCCATTAATCTTTATGCCCTTGTTTTCCCAGCTCAGCGACTGAAAAACACCCTCCAATGTGGCATTAAAGAGCTTCGGAGATATGGTGTCACCTTGTCTCACTCCCTTTCCAATTTTTACGTGTGTTGTATTTTCAAACAGCCTAATCTTTGCACTTGCATTTTCATAGATGTTATTAATAATATTAATGTATGCATCTTCAATACCGCAGGTTTTCAGAGCCATTGTAACTGCTGATGGTTTCACCGAATCAAAGGCTTTTTCATAATCGATAAAAGCCATGCACAATGGAAGTTCATATTCCCTCGCTCTTTCAATTAGTTCTCTCAGCACGTGGATATGATCTATTGTGCTGTAGCCACTCCTGAATCCAGCTTGTTCTCTCGGTTGAGCCATGTCCAGTGTTACCTTCAAGCGGTGTGAAAGAACTTTAGTGAAGATTTTATAAACTACTGATAGGAGGCTGATAGGTCTGTAGTTTCCGAGATCCTCAATGTCATTCTTATGTAGCAGGATCATTGTAGCGGTGTTCCAATCCTCAGGAATCTTTCCTTCGTTAAGGCATCGAGTGAAAATTTGGGCGAGTACTGTTTCGATTTCTCCACTTGCTTCTTGTATGATGTCTACAGTAATTCCATCTTCTCCTGGAGCTTTCCCCAGCTTCATGTTCTTGATTGCATGTGCAACTTCTGCTGGAAGGACTAGAGGAACTCTGGTACTGGTATCTTTCATGATGTCTGGAGTGCATGTATCATCCCTTTCATATAATTTGGAGTAGAAATCTTTCACTCTTGTCAAAATTTCTGCCTCTATTTCTTGTTACAGAACCATCTTCTTTTCTCAGTGCCATAATCTGTTTTCTTCCCTTACTGAGATGTCCCTTTGCAATCTTTAGGCTTTGGTTGTTTTCAATTGCTTTCCTCACTAGTTCACAGTTGAATTTCCTTACGTCTTCAGTGATACTTTTTCTTACTGTCTTGCATAGCTCTATATATTCCACTTTGGAAGTCACATCTTCTTTAGTTGTCCTCATCTCTCTTCTTTTTTGCATCAACATTTTCGTTTTTCCTGATAATTTATTTACATGCAACTTGTTCTTAGACCCAGCTAATTTTGTTGCTGTTTCCATAAGAGCTTTGGTTACTTTTCTGTTAACTTCAGAGATGTCCACTTCTTCTGATGTTAGGCCTTCTAAAGCAGAGAACCTGTTCTTCAGTTCCAACTTGAAGGTATTATGGTGTTTTTTAAGGTTGGTTATGTCAATAGATTTTGTTTGTCTTATGAGCTTGCCACGTTCAAGTTTAGTGTTGAGGTGCATCTTACATCTCACCAATCTATGATCGCTACCTGTGTTGAACTTGTTTAGCACACTGCAGTCTTCTATGACGAATTTATTGTTACACATAATAAAGTCAATTTCACTTGTCTTCCCATTTGGATGTCTCCAAGTCCATTTCCTGTGTGGCTTTTTCTTGAAGAAGGAGTTCAAGATGAAAAACCCTTCTGCCTCTGCAAACTCAACGAGTATTTCCACGCTGGTTTCTGTTGCCGTGACCGAATTTACCTACTGAAGTTTCATTCTGTTGCCGTTGCCCTATTTTTGCATTGAAATCTCCCATAATTATTTTCAAATGCTGCTTACCTTTATTATTTAGATGACAAATTTCCTCATAAAATTCTTCAATTTCTTCTTCAGGATGACTTGTGGTGGGTGCATAAGTTTGAATAATCTGAGCCTGGTATCTTTTCGAGAGTTGGATAACAAGTCGTGCAGCTCTGTCAGAGGAACTTTCAACTTCTACAACTTTATCCTTCAGTTTCTTGTTTATTATAAATCCAACACCACTAGTTCTGCCAGTATCTGTCCCACGATAGTAGAAGAGATGTCCACTTTTCAGTTCGATGAGATCTTCTCCTTTTCTCCTTACCTCACTTAGCCCCACGATGTCCCACTTGATCCTTTGTAGTTCCTCTTCCAATTCAAGAAGCCTTGAATCAGAAGATAGGGAGCGTCCTTTGTACGTAGCCAAGGTCAGCATCAGATGGCAGCCTAGTCCGGTCCTCCGGGGATTCTTAGCACCCTCTGCCTTCATGTCGCACTGGCCGCTGCCTTGGCCAGGTACATTCCAGCTGCCGGAGACTGAGGGCCAAGATTTAAGTTGTGGAATCATTTTGGAGGGGTTTGGCCATAACTCACCACGCTGGCCAAGCGGGTTGGTGAGTGTGGGATAGAATTTCCCTCTAATCCCGATGGTATAGTTATACCGCTATTGGCGGTCGTCAGAGCCCCTTTAGTGGGAACAGGATGCACCACGAGAAGGCGGGGTTGACATTTGTCAAGGAGAGGCTGTGATGTTACGCATCACCTGACCTTACATCCCTTCTCCTACATAGCTAAGCCTATATAGAAGAAATAATTGTGTTCACTTGGTTTGGGCAGTGGTTCAGTTGGTTTGGGCAGTGTGTCATTCACAGTGTGTAGTACAGACCACTTCTTGTAACAGGAGATTTTTTTCATTTTGTTTCAGAGCCAGGATAATTTTTTTTAACTTATAATATATACATTGAAGTACCAGAAAAACTGATACGCCAGTCTAATACTTGGTAGGTTCCCTACGGGAGCGCAGGACTGCAGAAACACGACGAGGCATGGACTCCACTAGCTTCTGGAAATATGCTGTAGGCAATGCACACCATACTTCCTGCAGAGCATTCCACAATTTGGGTGTATTCTGAGGTTTCTGATTCCTCTGATCGATAGTGCGTTGCATGGCATCCCAAATGTGTTCCATCACGTTCAGATCTGGGGACTGGGTTGGGAAGGTCAACACCTCAAACTCAGACGAATGCTCCTCTAACCATAATGTGGTGTCCCGATACTTGTGTGGAAGTGAATTGTCCTGTTGGAACAGGCCCAACCCATCAGCATGAATGCAGGACATGAACAGGTGTACCTCGTCAGAAAGGATGCGCACATAGCATTGGCCGGTCACAGATGTTTGTAGACATACCAGGAGTTCCAGTGAAGTCCAGCTAAACACATCCCATACCATTTTGGTCACCCCACCAGCCGAAACAGTTCCCTGTTGACAGGCGAGATCCATGGCTTTATGGGGTTTGTGCCACACACAAATCCTTCCATCTGCCCGATACAGTTGGAAACATGACTCGTCAGACCAGGCTACTTATTTCCAGTGGCGGTGTTGCCGTGCCCAAGCGAGGCACATAGCTCTGTGCCATGCACCCATCAAGGGGACTCAAGTTGGGCGTCGGCTCCCAAAGCCTATATCGTGCAGGGTACATTGCACAATCTGGAGACTGATGCTTGTTGAGGCTCCAGCATTGAATTCCGATGATACCTGCGAGAGTGTTGTACGCCTATCGCGTGAAACGATTCTTGACAGCCAACGATGGTCACATTCACCCAATGTCTTTTTACGGCCACACTGGTATCGTAGGTTGAAGGTTTTGACGGAATTCTTGTAGTCACGGTACACCCTTGCAATGGTCTTCCATGAAAATCCGAACTTCGTTTCTACCTCCGAAATACTAAGGCCCATCTCACAAGCGCCAACTATGACACCGCGTTGAAAATAGCTTAAATTGTTATTACTTGTCATTCTCATGCTGAAAACAGCTCTGACAGCTGGCAAGGATGTCTATCGCTTTATATACGCACTGGAGGACGCAACTGAGTGCGCGCAACCGTGACGTTGCTATGTATTTTGCATAAGCTCGTCTGTACCAGTTTTTCTGGCACTTGAGTGTGTATATATATACAGGGTGGAATATATAGAGCTATGCAAGACAGTACGAAAAAGTATCACTGAAGACGTAAGGAAATTCAACTGTGAACTAGTGAGGAAAGCAATTGAAAACAACCAAAGCCTAAAAAAGATAGCAAAGGGACATCTCAGTAAGGGAAGAAAACAGATTATGGCACTGAGAAAAGAAGATGGTTCTGTAACAACAAATAGAGGCAAAATTTTGACAAGAGTGAAAGATTTCTACTCCAAATTATATGAAAGGGATGATACATGTACTCAAGACATCATGAAAGGTACCAGAGTTCTTCCAGTCCTCCCAGCAGAAGTTGCACATGCAAACAAGAACATGACGCGGGGAAAAGCTCCAGGAGAAGATGGAATTACTGTAGACATCATACAAGAAGCAAGTGGAGAAATCGAAACAGTACTCGCCCAAATTTTCACTCGATGACTTAATGAAGGAAAGATTCCTGAGGATTGGAACAACGCTACAATGATCCTGCTACATAAAAAGGGTGACATTGACGATCTCAGGAACTACAGACCTATCAGCCTCCTATCAGTGGTTTATAAAATCTTCACTAAAGTTTTTTCACACCGCTTGAAGGTAACACTGGACATGGCTCAACCAAGAGAACAAGCTGGATTCAGGAGTGGCTACAGCACAATAGATCATATCCACGTACTTGAGAACTAATTGAAAGAGTGAGAGAATATGAACTTCCATTGTGCATGGCTTTTATCGATTATAAAAAAAGCCTTTGATTCGGGAAAACCATCAGCAGTTACAATGGCTCTGAAATCCTGCGGTATTGAAGATGCACACATTAATATTATTAATAACATCTATGAAAATGCAAGTGCAAAGATTCGGCTGTTTGAAAATACAACACACATAAAAATTGGAAAGGGAGTGAGACAAGGTGACACCATATCTCCAAAGCTCTTTAGTGCCACATTAGAAAATGTATTTCAATCACTAAACTGGGAAAACAAAGGGATAAAGATTAATGGAGATTATCTAACCCACCTTCGTTTTGCTGATGACGTAGTCATTTTTGCAACTACCCCATCAGAGCTGCAGAGTATGATCCAGGAACTTGCTGACAAGAGTAAAGAAGTGGGATTAAAAATGAACTTTCAGAAGACAAAAGTGATGTTCAATGCTTTTACAAGAAATGAAGATTTTTTGATTGATGGAGAAAAGCTGGAGATAACAGACACGTACATTTATCTTGGACAGCAGATATCAAGTGAGGGTCACATTGATGAAGAAATTAATCGGCGTACAAAACTTGCCTGGAGAGCTTTGGAAGAAACAGCATAATTTTCAAGAGCAATATGCCATTTTGTCTTAAAAGAAAAGTGTTTGATTAATGCATCCTTCCAGTGCTTAAGTATGGTGCAGAGATGTGGACCTTAACTAAAAGAGACATACAAAGGCTACAGACAACAAACAAGAATGGAGAGGTGCATGCGTGGTGTAACCAGGAGAGATAAGAAGAGGAACTCATGGATCCGAAAAATGACAAGAGTGGAAGACATCATGATCAGAGTTAAATCCCTGAAATGGCAATGGGCTGGACATACTGTCAGAAGAACAGACCATCGATGGACAGCCGAAATTTTAGATTGGATTCCAAGGGACAGGAAAAGACCCAGAAGAAGACCACATGGGAGATGGGTGGATGAAATTCGAAAGTATGTGGGAGTGACATGGAGGAGACTGGCACAAGGTACACCGTTGTGGAGGAAACTTGAGGAGACCTTCATCCAGCAGTGGATTGATAATGGTTGACAATGATCATGATGATGATATACAGGGTGTTTCCCAAAGTCGCGGCTCACTTCAATAACCCCAGAATGAATTGGAACAGAAAAACAGGGTCAATGGGTATTAATAAGGGATGATATGATCTATTTATTGAAGGGATATGTGAATGACCCCCAGGCCCCCCTGATCAGGAGGCTTGGGGGGCTATCTCGTAAACAAAGTAAGTTAGGAAAAAATTTCCAATTACAAAGCTATACAGCATTTTTATCTTAGTGTAAATCCGCAGGAAATTTTCTAATAGCTCTCCAGGTTCGGGCTGTGTCCTCCTGAGCTATTGCACATCTACAAGGAAAAGTTGTTTTCCCCACAAATCTTGAAATGTTTCAGCCTTTTCCTGAGCTTCGTAAGAAAAAGCATCTGAGATGATTTTTTTGTTGGTGAAACTAAGGGTTCGAAAGCCCCCCCCTCACTTCTCTCGCTTTTCGCCAAGAAGCTGTAAAGTCACCTAAACTTTGCGCAAAATGCTGCTGTGTAGTAAATTTAGGGTTTCAGTTTATGTATCTAGAACTTTAGAAGGAAATCTTGGAAATTATGGTCCTAATCTAACCCCGAAATAAATTATTGCCTATGGTAACCCCCTTCAGGAGCTCAACAAATACAAAAATCAACAGATATTTTGGGGGAAAAGCAACCCACAGTAAGAGACCTTTGCAGTAGTGATTGATCTATCAGGACAAAACAAAGTAGATGATTTTTTTTTACCACCAACTTGATAGCTGAATTCAACCAAGCAGTTATTCTGAGTTGTCACAGTGGCTTGTAGTCTAAAATCACACTGAACTGTATAAACTTGCCATTTTAATGTAGTAACTCATTCTAATAACAATACCACCAGTAATAGTGAAGGAAATATCACATGTAAATCATTCACAAAATTCAAAATGTCCACCGTCAGCTACAACGCATGTTTGAATTCTACGAAGTACAGTTTCTGGCAACATACGCAGCTGACGCGAAGGAATACTCTTACAAGCATTAATAATTCATAGTTTCAAAACATTCCGATCATCGGGTGGTGTTGCATAAACTTGGGATTTCAAATGGCCCCAAAAATAAAAATCCATTGGTGTTAAGTCCGGTGACCTGGGTGGCCATTCTACATTCCTGCCATATCCTATAATCCTCTCCTTGAAAGTTCGTTTGAGGAAATTTTGAACAGGCAGTACCTTATGTGCTGGGGCTCTATCATGTTAAAACCACATAAGATGACGACTTTGAAGCGGAAGACCATAAAAAAAATCAGAAAGTACTTCCTTTAGAAGGTCACAATAACATCCTCCAGTAAGCGGACCTTCAAAGAACACAGGGCCAAGAATTGTGTTTCTCCATATCCCACACCATACTGTAACAGACCATTTTCTCTGACGACGAACATCTCTTGTCTCATGAGGATTATTCAGAGCCCAAAAATGAGAATTGTGTTTGTTTGTTACACCTTCACGAGAGAAACAGGCCTCCTCAGTTCACAAGACGTCATGCAGAAAAGAAAGTTGATAATTTTTTTCTAGAATGAAATTGCACCAATCCAACCGTCATTCATTATCACCTTCATACATATAAAGCGTGCTGTAAATGGACGTGGTATGGGTGCAAACCATGCCGATTCAAAATTTTCCAAATTCTGGCACTGGAAAGGCCACATGCTAAGCTCATTTCTCTGGTACTGATCTGAGGGTTTAAAAGAGCATAAGTGACAACATCTTCATCATGTACCAGCGCAACAGATCCTTGAGGTCTTCCAATATGTGGTCGGGGACTCACAGTGCCTGTTGTTCGTAAACGCATAGCAACACGTCTTATGGTGGACGAACTTGGACAGAGCCAATCAGGGAAATGTTCTGTGTATAGTTTTCTAGCAGCGCGAGCGTTTCGTCGACATTCTCCAAAAATTAATATCATTTCATAATATTCAGCAACTTTCCATTAGTAGGGTTTGTTCTTCGCATACAACTCAGAATTAACTAACTTTTTCACCTTTTCATAAGCCTGGCACGGCAAAGGTGTTCCGAGGCAAAGTTCTTAGCAAAAAGAAAAAATGACTTAAAACGCTTGTACACTGACAATACGAGTGAAACCAAAAGACGAATTGTGCTTCATTGATTAACGCTCTTCGCAACTAGACTTTTACTTCTGCAGACCGCATTCTCAGAATAAAAAGTAACTTTGCATAGTGCCATGATTATATGGTGGGTGCAAATTAACAAGTATTTGCATAAGTAATGACACATTGTCCACAAAAGACACCCACCAGCTCTAAGAGAAATCGATGGCACTGCTAGGATCCTGTGTTCCTATAAAGTTTAACTAAACAAATATGCACATATGAGTCTGCTTTTGTTCTGATAAGCATCTTTTTTTCAGATTCAAATGTTTCTGCAATCCAGTTTAAAACACGATAATTTTGTGTTAATTGTTAACCGATATTCTTTATTCATTACAATCTGAACTCTGTTTCTTTAACTAGTTTGTAAGAATGTGGTTTATTTCTGTTATTAATGATAGCGTATCGCTGTAATCTGCACATTAGGAAACAATAATGACAAGTTGGTTATTTTAATGTGAGGAATTTTAAAACTGTTGCTTATGTCACTAGCTGCAGTATGGAATTCATGTGTGCAGGTGAACACATACTGTTTCTTTTGTTGTTTTCAGTCCTTTCCTACCGGTTGACACATTCCACGAAAACATTCCCGAGGGAAACGCGAATTTTTTTACTTGAATTATTTTTCAACCCCTGATACATCAAGACTTCTGAGGAATTTGATATAGAATGGGTGCTTGGCCCGTTGAACGAGATCAGGAATAAAAGCATTTGACCCATTGTATACACGATACAGGAATCACCGTAAGAGATAGGAATAATTCAACTTCGGTACAAATGTTTTTCTCGATAATGTAACAAGGTAAGTAAAAGAGCATAGTCTGCTACGGTAAATTTTAACTGTGCTATATTTCACAAATTTCAAATTGAAGAAACCCATATTTCCTGATGTCAGAGGTCGAGAAATGCCAATAACAGCACACGACTGTAGCACGAGTCTTTGCATCTGCTAATTCTACAGCCTACATGGACTATGTAAGAAGCCAAGGGGTATTTAAATGGGGGGGGGGGCAATGGGGATTCCCCTTTAGTCCCCTTAACTTACATTAGAAAAAGGTGCATTAATTTTTTCTTGTATTTTTCATTAAATTTTATTTTATTCTGGTAGATTTCAAAACTTCCATTTTTTGTTGAACCCCTGAAAAAGAATTCTATATGCACCTGTAATAAGGGCAACATAGTCCAAATGATTGCTTATTTGATTTTTGTATTTGTTGAACTCCTGAAGGGGGGTTACCATAGGCAATAATTTATTTCGGGGATAGATAAGGACTATAATTTCTTTACTAAACAGCGGCATTTTGCGCAAAGTTTAGGTGACTTTACAGCTTCTTGGCGAAAAGCGAGAGAAGGGGGGGGGGGAGGCATTCGAACCCTTAGTTTCGCTAACGAAAAAATTATCCCCTCAGATGCATTTTCTTACGAAGCTCAGAAAAAGGCAGAAACATTTCAAAATTTGCGGGGAAAACAACTTTTCCTTGTAGATGTGCAATAGCTCAAGAGGACACAGCCCGAACCTGGAGAGCTATTAGAATTTTTTTTGCGGATTCACACTAAGGTAAAAACGCTGTATAACTTTGTAATTGGAAACTTTTTCCTAACTTTGCTTTGTTTACGAGATAGCCCCCGAGCCCAGGGAAGCCTGGGGTCATTCACATATCCCTTAAATAGATCATATCATCCCTTATTAATACCCATTGACCCTGTTTTTTCTGTTCCAATTCATTCTCGAGTTATTGAAGTGAGTCGCGACTTTGGGAAACACCCTGTATATACAGGGTGATTCATAAAGTCCTAAGTCACCTCAATAACTTGGGAACAAAGACAGCTAGAGCTATGGAAGTAAGGTATGGTATAGTAAAACAACCATGCGCTATCGGATGAGAGTGACTGCAGTGCCCCTAGTGGCAAAATGTGGAAGTTAGCAATCCTATCTCGGAAACCACGAGAGATACGGGAAAGAGATCACTTAGAAACTTGTAAAGCATGAACGAATTGGTAGGAAATGGCACATGGTAGAAACGGCTGGGGTAAGTAGAAGGTTGGAAACATGAGGGAAACACAAGGTTTATTATACTCAGGCATGAATACAAACGGAGTACATTGGTCGTATTTAATGCAACAGTAGTACGTACATAACGTCGCGTTTAACATAAATAGAGTTCAATACGGACATCATCTGCCACATTACACATTTGAATGCGAGACAAAGCTTTCCGTTGTACGTTCGCCAGCATAACGTTGTTTCCTACTAATTCGTTGATGCTGTACAAGTTTCTAATTGATCTCTTTCCCGTATCTCTCATGGTTTCCGAGATAGGAGTGCTAACTTCCACGTTTTGCAGTCACTCTCATCCAATAGTGCATGGTTGTTTTATTATACCATACCTTACTTCCATAGCTCTAGCTGTCTTTGTTCCCAAGTTATTGAGGTGACTTAGGACTTTAGGAAAGACCCTGTATATATATATATATATATATATATATATATCATCATCATCATCATCATTGTCAACCATTATCAATCCACTGCTGGACGAAGGTCTCCCCAAGTTTCCTCCACAACGGTCTGTCTTGTGCCAGTCTCCTCCATGTCACCCCTGCATACATTCGAATTTCATCCACCCATCTCCCATGTGATCTTCTTCTGGGTCTTTTCCTGTCCCTTGGAATCCAATCTAAAATTTCGGCTGTCCATCGATGATCTGTCCTTCTGGCAGTATGTCCAGCCCATTGCCATTTCAGGGATTTAACTCTGATCATGATGTCTTCCACTCTTGTCATTTTTCGGATCCACGAGTTCCTCTTCTTATCTCTCCTGGTTACACGAAGCATGCACCTCTCCATTCTTGTTTGTTGTCTGCAGTCTTTGTATATCTCTTTTAGTTAAGGTCCATGTCTCTGCACCATACGTAAGCACTGGAAGGATGCATTGATCAAACACTTTTCTTTTAAGACATAATGGCATATTGCTCTTGAAAATTATGCTGTTTCTTCCAAAAGCTCTCCAGGCAAGTTTTGTACGCCGATTAATTTCTTCATCAATGTGACCCTCACTTGATATCTGCTGTCCAAGATAAACGTACGTGTCTGTTATCTCCAGCTTTTCTCCATCAATCAATAAATCTTCATTTCTTGTAAAAGCATTGAACATCACTTTTGTCTTCTGAAAGTTCATTTTTAACCCCACTTCTTTACTCTTGTCAGCAAGTTCCTGGATCATACTCTGCAGCTCTGATGGGGTAGTTGCAAAAAATGACTACGTCATCAGCAAAACGAAGGTGGGTTAGATAATCTCCATTAATCTTTATTCCTTTGTTTTCCCAGCTCAGCGACTGAAAAACACCCTCCAATGTGGCATTAAAGAGCTTCGGAGATATGGTGTCACCTTGTCTCACTCCCTTTCCAATTTTTATGTGTGTTGTATTTTCAAACAGCCGAATCTTTGCACTTGCATTTTCATAGATGTTATTAATAATATTAATGTATGCATCTTCAATACCGCAGGTTTTCAGAGCCATTGTAACTGCTGATGGTTTCACCGAATCAAAGGCTTTTTGATAATCGATAAAAGCCATGCACAATGGAAGTTCATATTCCCTCACTCTTTCAATTAGTTCTCTCAGTACATGGATATGATCTATTGTGCTGTAGCCACTCCTGAATCCAGCTTGTTCTCTCGGTTGAGCCATGTCCAGTGTTACCTTCAAGCGGTGTGAAAGAACTTTAGTGCAGATTTTATAAACTACTTATAGGAGGCTGATAGGTCTGTAGTTTCCGAGATCCTCAATGTCACCTTTCTTATGTAGCAGGATCATTGTAGCGGTGTTCCAATCCTCAGGAATCTTTCCTTCATTAAGGCATCGAGTGAAAATTTGGGCGAGTACTGTTTCAATTTCTCCACTTGCTTCTTGTATGATGTCTACAGTAATTCCATCTTCTCCTGGAGCTTTTCCCGCTTCATGTTCTTGATTGCATGTGCAACTTCTGCTGGAAGGACTGGAGGAACTCTGGTACTGGTATCATTCATGATGTCTGGAGTGCATGTATCATCCCTTTCATATAATTTGGAGTAGAAATCTTTCACTCTTGTCAAAATTTTGCCTCTATTTCTTGTTACAGAAATATCTTCTTTTCTCAGTGCCATAATCTGTTTTCTTCCCTTACTGAGATGTCCCTTTGCAATCTTTAGGCTTTGGTTGTTTTCAATTGCTTTCCTCACTAGTTCACAGTTGAATTTTCTTACGTCTTCAGTGATACTTTTTCTTACTGTCTTGCATAGCTCTATATATTCCACTTTGGAAGTCACATCTTCTTTAGTTGTCCTCATCTCTCTTCTTTTTTGCATCAACATTTTGGTTTTTCCTGATAATTTGTTTACATGCAACTTGTTCTTAGACCCAGCTAATTTTGTTGCTGTTTCCATAAGAGCTTTGGTTACTTTTCTGTTAACTTCAGAGATGTCCACTTCTTCCAATGTTAGGCCTTCTAAAGCAGAGAACCTGTTCTTCAGTTCTAACTTGAAGGTATTATGGTGTTTTTTAAGGTTGGTTATGTCAATAGATTTTGTTTGTCTTATGAGCTTGCCACGTTCAAGTTTAGTGTTGAGGTGCATCTTACATCTCACCAATCTATGGTCACTACCTGTGTTGAACTTGTTTAGCACACTGCAGTCTTCTATGATGAATTTTTTGTTACACATAATAAAATCAATTTCACTTGTCGTCCCATTTGGATGTCTCCATGTCCATTTCCTGTGTGGCTTTTTCTTGAAGAAGGAGTTCAAGATGAAAAAACCTTCTGCCTCTGCAAACTCAACAAGAATATTTCCACGCTGGTTTCTGTTGCCGTGACCGAATTTACCTACTGAAGTTTCATTCTGTTGCTGTTGCCCTATTTTTGCATTGAAATCTCCCATAATTATTTTCAAGTGCTGCTTACCTTTATTATTTAGATGACAAATTTCCTCATAAAATTCTTCAATTTCTTCTTCAGGATGACTTGTGGTGGGTGCATAAGTTTGAATAATCTGAGCCTGGTATCTTTTCGAGAGTTGGATAACAAGTCGTGCAGCTCTGTCAGAGGAACTTTCAACTTCTACAACTTTATCCTTCAGTTTCTTGTTTATTATAAATCCAACACCACTAGTTCTGCCAGTATCTGTCCCACGATAGTAGAAGAGATGTCCACTTTTCAGTTCGATGAGATCTTCTCCTTTTCTCCTTACCTCACTTAGCCCCACAATGTCCCACTTGATCCTTTGTAGTTCCTCTTCCAATTCAAGAAGCCTTGAATCAGAAGATAGGGAGCGTCCGTTGTACGTAGCCAAGGTCAGCATCAGATGGCAGCCTAGTCCGGTCCTCAGGGGATTCTTAGCACCCTCTGCCTTCATGTCGCACTGGCCGCTGCCTTGGCCAGGTACATTCCAGCTGCCAGAGACTGAGGGCCAAGATTTAAGTTGTGGAATCATTTTGGAGGGGTTTGGCCATAACTCACCACGCTGGCCAAGCGGGTTGGTGAGTGTGGGATAGAATTTCCTCTAATCCCGATGGTATAGTTATACCGCTATTGGCGGTCGTCAGAGCCCCTTTAGTGGGAACAGGATGTACCACGAGAAGGCGGGGTTGACATTTGTCAAGGAGAGGCTGTGATGTTACGCATCTCCTGACCTTACATCACCTGACCTTACATCACCTGACCTTACATCACCTGACCTTACATATATATATATATATATATATATATATACACTGCCGGACAATTGCTAAGGACAGATGACAATAGCAACGATAGCAACCATAAAATGGAAGGCAGGAAAATGTGGAAATTAGCATTAGTGCGGGATACAGTAAGACGTGTTGTGCGTATGAAAAAGTTCGGCAATCACGAACAAGTTCGGATTGCCGAACTTGTTCGTGACGTCATAGCGCTGATAAGAGATATAAAGGATTTGACGCGTATTGACCGTTGTTGTTCTAACGCAAAGTTGAAAGGGAAAGAATCAATTGACGAACTTGCAAGTTTCAGTATGTGTTCCCGACATCACCTAGATGATTTTACGCGTGGCCGTATTATTGGCAAGATTGAAGAAGGGAGAAAAATAACAGATGTTGCCAGGGAGTTCCACGTCAGCCACAGTGTTGTTTCAAGGCTTTGGAAATCATTTCAAACAAATGGAGAGTGTAGCAAACGTCACGGGGGAGGTCGTGTTCGCAGTACGACACCTGCAGTAGATCGGTACATAGTGCTATCAACAAAAAGACACCGGCGCAGCACAGCTAGTGAGGTAGCAAATCAGTTTATGGCTGCAACTGGCAAGCGGATATCCTGAAAAACTGTCGCCAGACGTTTGCATGAAGGAGGACTATACACCCGCCGTTCTGTTGTGTGCATCCCATTGTCCAGACGTCACCGTACCGCCCGTTTGCAATGGTGCCATCAACATCGTAATTGGACTGATAACGACTGGTCTGCTGTCCTCTTCTCAGATGAGAGTAGATACAGTCTATCGTCTGATTGTCGACGACAACTGATCTGACGTGATAGTGGTACTGCATATTGTCCAGCAAACATACAGGAAAGGGACCGATATCCGACATGTAGTGTCATGGTATGGGCTGGCATCATGCTCAATGGCCGTACGTCCCTCTATGTGCTTCCAACTGGGACTATGACTGGCCAACGATACATTAATGATGTTCTGCTACCTCATGTTCGCATGTTCCGTGGTGCTGTCGGTGATAGATTCATTTTCATGGACGACAACGCAACATGTCATCAAACAGTGGCTGTCCAGGAGTATCTTGAGAGCGAGGATATTCAACGCCTCGTATGGCCAGCACGTTCTCCAGATCTGAATCCCATTGAAAATGTGTGGGATGCTTTGGGGAGGAGTCTTGCTGGTTGCCAATGCCCTTCAACAAACAAGGACACCCTCATCCGTGCACTGACAGAGGAATGGGATAAATTACCGCAACAGCTGCTTGATAATGTTGTGCAAAGCATGACACCACAAGTGGAATCTTTCATCGCCCTCCATGGTGGCCATATCCCGTATTGACATCTTACGCCAGAACGCCTGCGGACGGTAATTGCATTTTTTTCACGTTTACGTATTCTGCACAAAATGGCCTGTTTGTCCCTTGAACACGTTCCAAAGCCTTCTGGATTTCAGAGCACAATAAATTGTCTTTCTTGTAATGTCCTGGCATTCTGACATTATTTTATTTCACTTGGCATCCAACCACACTTACTTTTTTATGCGCTATATAGCCGTTTATGATCCGTCCTTAGCAATTGTCCAGCAGTGTATATATATATATATATATATATACTAATCTGCCACTATCAGATATAATCACTACATTTAAAGAGCTGTATGCAGAATTTAAACTTAACCAATTTGTTAATGTAGGAGCCTGGAACTCTTATCTCAATTGCTGCATAAAAAATAACCATATCTTATATAATAATACTCTCTATAAGCAAGTAAACAGTATCCCTATGGGAACGTCAACATCCACAAGTATTGCAAATCTATTCCTGTTCTTTAAGGAATATAAATTCATTAAAAATCACTCCACTTGCTCTGATAACTACCTTTACACCTTTAGATATATTGACGATCTGCTGTGTATAAATAATTCAGAAGTTATAGAAAGTGATTTTGATAATATCTATCCTAGCTCTCTTAACTTATGTAAAACCAACCACAGTAACCAGGAACTAGAGTTGCTAGACTTAAGCATTAAACTTAACAGAGGTAACCCATCCATTAGCCTCTTTGATAAAAGAGTTAATTTTCCTTTCAAAGTAATTAAATATCTACACTGGAATAATAACATATCAACCAAAGTAATTAAGAATGTACTAATTTCTCGAAAGCTTAGAATTTCAAGAATTTGCAGCAACAATTTGGACTTCAATTACCACATTAATATACTATTAGACAGTTTTCTAGAAAACGAAATCCCTACTTCTTTCATCAAAAGAACTTTAAGAAAAATTATTCTGAATGAGTAAGGTTGGCAGATCTGCTTTAATTTTCTACACAGTTAATAATATGATTCTGACCAATGAAAGCCTTTTTTGGAAGTTGGTCTAGAGGATGCATATTAACTACAAAAAGGAACCTTAGTGCTATGGATAAGAAGGTCCTATTAAAAATAAAAAAATAAATAATATAGACAAAATCACAAAAAAACTTAAAAATCTGTTTATAAAATAAAATAAAAATAAATATAAAAGAAAACTAGATATTCACTCATTAGAATAGCTATACTAAAAATAGTACAACTAACATTAAAATTATTAGGATTCTAAATAGTCTATAGAAGCTCACCAAGGTGATTAAATACATGCAAAGGTTATTAAATACACTACTTGTGTTTTTCATAATTTTTTTCATGTATTCTGGAGAGTTAATTCTGCTCTTTCTGATCAAACAGGTCCATATTCTTAATTATATTTTTCTCTAGTTAAAATCTCTGCGAGTAGGATTTTTTTCAGTGTGTGGAGGCCTTGAGCCCCACCCACACTGCCCTCCAGCGACTAGGGAGTGGCAGGGGTGAATGAAAGTTTGGGGTAAAAGGTTGGCCATGTTTCTTCAAGAGTGGAAGAAGTAAAGTTGCATAAGAGGTAAGCTCTCTTCTTTGTCTTTAGGTTTTGGGTTTTCCAAGTTCAATGTTTGAACTTTTTAAACATTTTTTCTAATTTTTGCTTTAGCATTTAGGCACTAGCAAGTATCTCAACTTTTTTGCAGATCTTAACTCTCTCTTTTCTTGGTAACTTTGCGCGTTTTTTAGGGCTCTTAAGGCCAAGCAGCTGGCCGTATTTTAATCTTGTAGTCAACGATGTGTTTTCAATGTCGTTAAGATCCTAATAACTACTTAATTATGCACTTAAAGCACTTCTGAAATAATTTGTACATATTGCAACTAACTGTTTATGTCATATAAGCTTCACAAAGGATTTCTTTAGTTTATTATTGTCTTTATTTTATTCTCGTTTTTGAGTTGTCAGAAGTTGTGGTGTAGGGGGTTTTGTAATCCAGTTTTCTTTCAGGAATCTGTGCTTTAGAAAAAAATTAATATTTCCTTTTTTTATTGCAAAGTTTAAGAATTTGTAGCACTTTAGTATTGCTATTCAGGTTTAAATTCTCTCTTAGGCGACTAGGTAACTTGGCAATGTGGTATTGCTGAACATTAATTCTGATTCATTAAGTCACTCTTACAACTTGAGTTTTCTATAATTATCTTCTTTCTGTTTATTAGTAACAGATGAAGAGCATGGGTTGGGCCAGGAAAGTTATAGATGCATGCTAAAATGTCAACTAAAACTTCGTCATACAACTCTGTGGAGGTTATGACATATATATATATTTTTTAAATTTTTTTGGTGGGCTTATTACTTGCATCTATGGCTTTGCAGAAACCCATTTCCAAATAGGTCTTTGTGGAAGTGAGAAAATGCAGAGTTTTGCTGGTCCTTGATAAAGCCAAGGCTTGGTATTCTCGACACTTTCTACATTCTGTTTTTCTATTATTTTTTTCTCTTTTTACTCACACCGGTCAATATATAACCTTTTAAACCTTTTGTATGTTGTACTTGGTGTGAGTCAAACATTTTTTCTTTTGCTTCAGTCTCTTCTTAATAGAATGTGAATTCTGAATTTTCATAACTGCTGCGTTGTGCGTTTTGATCTTCGGGTTTTTTGCAACTTTCGTTTTAAATTCTTGAGTGTTTTTCTTATGTTTTCGGCTCTGCTCTTAAGTAACTAATTTCAACTTACTATTTAGCAGCTTATGCGCAAATCCTAGTTGAAATGTTTTATTTTTATTTTATTTTTGTTTTAATTTTGATTTATTTTCATTTTTAATTTTTAATTTTAATTTTCATTTTAGCGTGTTTTGGCTGTTGTCTCTTTGGAGTGTAGTTAATACTCGAGTTTTGGTAATTTCTTGGACTGCTTATTTCCAAAAACGTTTTTTCCTAGTTGGTTTGCTCGGAATTTTGTATGTTTGGCCCAAGTGGCATTTTTAGGACGATCAAAGGATTGGAGGTCAACTCAGATAATTTAAGTCCTCCCGCTCAGATAGGCTAGCACCCTTTCCCACAGTGTATGAACTCGCTTGCAAAGTTAATCCTAAATTATGAAATGACAAACGTTGTTTGAGATGTAAATCTGCGGATCCTAACCTGTATTCTTCTATTACGGATAATTGCTCCAACAAGTTTTGCAAAGCCTACAATACCATTTATAAGCTCACCTGTACTATCTGTAGCCTTAGCTATATTGGCCAAAGCAAAAATCCACTTCATCTTAGAATAAATGGTCACAGGTCTCTAGTTAACAAGTTCTCTACTTCTGGTGTGAACCCCTCCACTAATGCTAGCCAGTACTCTACCTTTGAATTAGAGCATTTCCATAATCATGGTTTTGACAAAGTGAAAATAGAGGTACTGCATATCATCCCTGACCTGTATGCTCGACTTGAAACTGAATCCCTTGAAATTTTGCAGCATCAGTCTCTTTATCCCTATGGTCTTAATTCCACTCTTTCTGACAATAAGCATAACCCGCATAAATTTTCTATACGTGAACTCTTCTTTCTTGTTACCAACAAGAGCTGCACTAGAGGTAATAGAGGGCAGAGGTTATTTCGCACTTCCAGCAAGGTTGATTTTGCTAACTTGTAAATAACTCTGGAAAGTTTTAAAAATGATACTAGTTTTGTTAAAAATACTTACAAAATTCTCAAGTCCTTCAAGCACTCTGTCCTTAAAAGTTTTTTCAAATTCTGGAAAGAAACAGCTAACCATGTTGATAAGCATGTTTTTGCTTTGGTTCTAGACATTCTTAAGCATATTCTTAAAGATAAAATTTCTCTTAAAAAAATTTCCAGTAATTTTGTGACCATCAGGTTTCTAAATAAAACCTATGATCATCTCAATGTTAAGAAGCTGTTCTACAATAATGCAATTTTTTTCCCCATCCACAGGCACCAGTCTATTGTAAGTTTTAAATATGTTAAGACCTTAGGGTCAATAGTTAAAAACTACAAACTTAATTATTCGAGTTCCATACCTGTAGTTACTGCATGTTCTTGTGATGAACATAAAGACAGTTCACTATGATAAGAATTACAAGCATATTATCACTGGTAACCTGAGTTTTTTTGAAAATGACAAGCTTAGGAATTTATTAGAGTATGGTTCTAAATTTAGACCTTCCTTCCAAATCTCCAAAGAGAGGATTCTTGAGAGCTTCACTCAAGATGTTAATTTCACTCAAGATGTTGATGTTAATTATAAAAACCAGTTTAACATACAATCAGCCTATTGAGGCCTTCGCAGAATGGAAATATAATGTAATCAATAGCTTCACTAATGAGTTGGCAGGTCTTGATTTTTGTTTTGATAGAAATTTATTTTTCTCTGGAGATGCTAAAAGGTCACTCTCCAAACTACAACACCTATTTATTTTTACCACTACGGATAAAGCTAGCAATAATTTTGCAATTATCTGTAAGAAATTCTATTTTGAATTGTTAACCATGGAACTCAATAATAGAGTAACCTACGAGCCCGTAAGTTATTCTACCAAGCAGTTAGAAAATCATTTTAAGGCATTCTTCAAGAAACTTAAAATTCCACAAATGAGAAGACATGAGCCTGAATTTCCCTTTCTTTTTGCAACTGTTAAGTTTCATAAAGATCCAGTGAAGTTCAGATTCATAGCTAGTGGAGTCAGGAGTCATAAAAAGAAAATTGATCTTGCTTTTGAAGACATCTTGAAGAAGGTCTTGAAACACATTAGTAACTGTACTAATTTGAAGTACAGAGATTTTTGGATAATTAATAATAATGCAGAAGTAATTTCCACTATACTCGAAGTAAATCCCTTAGATATTAATAGTTATGATTTTGAGAACCTATATACTAATCTGCCTCTATCAGATATAATCACTACCTTTAAAGAGCTGTATGCAGAATTTAAACTTAACCAATTTGTTAATGTAGGAGCCTGGAACTCTTATCTCAATTGCTACATAAAAAATAACCATATCTTATAAAATAATACTCTCTATAAGCAAGTAATCGGTATCCCTATGGGAACGTCAACATCCACAAGTATTGCAAATCTATTCCTGTTCTTTAAGGAATATAAATTCATTAAAAATCACTCCACTTGCTCCGATAACTACCTTTACACCTTTAGATATATTGAGGATCTGCTGTGTATAAATAATTCAGAAGTTATAGAAAGTGATTTTGATAATATCTATCCTAGCTCTCTTAACTTATGTAAAACCAACCACAGTAATCAGGAACTAGAGTTCCTAGACTTAAGCATTAAACTTAACAGAGGTAACTCATCCATTAGCCTCTTTGATAAAAGAGTTAATTTTCCTTTCAAAGTAATTAAATATCTACACTGGAATAATAACATATCAACCAAAGTAATTGAGAATGTACTAATTTCTCAGGTGCTTAGAATTTCAAGAATTTGCAGCAACAATTTGGACTTCAATTACCACATTTAATATGCTATTAAACAGTTTTCTAGAAAACAAATTTCCTACTTCTTTCATCAAAAGAACTTTAAGAAAAATTATTCTGAATAATAGAGTAAGGTTGGCAGATCTGCTTTAATTTTCTACACAGTTAATAATATGATTCTGACCAATGAAAGCCTTTTTTGGAAGTTGGTCTAGAGGATGCATATTAACTACAAAAAGGAACCTTAGTGCTATGGATAAGAAGGTCCTATTAAAAATAAAAAAATAAATAATATAGACAAAATCACAAAAAAACTTAAAATCCTGTTTATAAAAGAAAATAAAAATAAATATAAAAGAAAACTAGTTATTCACTCACTAGAATAGCTATACTAAAAATAGTAAAACTAACATTAAAATTAATAGGATTCTGAATAGTCTATAGAAGCTCACCAAGGTGATTAAATACATGCAAAGGTTATTAAATACACTACTAGTGTATTTCATAATATTTCTCATGTATTCTGGAGAGTTAATTCTGCTCTTTCTGATCAAACAGGTCCATATTCTTAATTATATTTTTCTCTAGTTAAAAGCGAGTAGGATTTTTTTCAGTGTGTGGAGGCCTTCAGCCCCACCCACACTGGCCCCCAGCAACTAGGGAGTGGCAGGGGTGAATGAAAGTTTGGGGTAAAAGGTCGGCCATGTTTCTTCAAGAGTGGAAGAAGTAAAGTTGCATAAGAGGTAAGCTCTCTTCTTTGTCTTTAGGTTTTGGGTTTTCCAAGTTCAATGTTTGAACTTATTAAACATTTTTTCTAATTTTTGCTTTAAGCATTTAGGCACTAGCAAGTATCTCAACTTTTTTGCAGATCTTAACTCTCTCTTTTGTTGGTAACTTTGCGCATTTGTTAGGGCTCTTAGGCTAAGCAGCTGGCCGTTTTTTTGTTCTTGTAGTCAACGATGTGTTTTCAATGTCGTTGAGATCCTAATAACTACTTAATTATGCACTTAAAGCACTTCTGAAATACTTTGTACATATTGCAACTAACTGTTTATGTCATATAAGCTTCACAAAGCATTTCCTTTAGTTTATTATTGTTTTTATTTTATTCTCGTTTTTGAGTTGTCAGAAGTTGTGGAGTAGAGGGTTTTGTAATCCAGTTTTCTTTCAGGAATCTGTGCTTTAGAAAAAAATTAATATCTTTTTTTTTATTGCACAGTTTAAGAATTTGTAGCACTTTAGTATTGCTATTCAGGTTTAAATTCTCTCTTAGGCGACTAGGTAACTTGGCAATGTGTTATTGCTGAACATTAATTCTGATTCAATAAGTCACTCTTACAACTTGAGTTTTCTATAATTATCTTCTTTCTGTTTATTAGTAACAGATGAAAGCATGGGTTGGGCCAGGAAAGTTATAGATGCATGCTAAAGTGTTAACTAAAACTTCGTCATACAACTCTGTGGAGGTTATAACATATATATATATATTTTTTTTTTTAAATTTTTTTGGTGGGCTTATTACTTGCATCTATGGCTTTGCAGAAATGCATTTCCAAATAGGTCTTTGTGGAAGTGAGAAAATGCAGAGTTTTGCTGGTCCTTGATAAAGCCAAGGCTTGGTATTCTCGACACTTTCTACATTCTGTTTTTCTATTATTTTTTTCTCTTTTTACTCACACCGGTCAATATATAACCTTTTTAACCTTTTGTATGTTGTACTTGGTGTGAGTCAAAAATTTTTTTTTTTGCTTAAGTCTCTTCTTAATAGAATGTGAATTCTGAATTTTCATAACTGCTGCGTTGTGCGTTTTGATCTTCGGGTTTTTTTGCAACTTTCGTTTTAAATTCTCGAGTGTTTTTCTTATGTTTTCGGCTCTGCTCTTAAGTAACTAATTTCAACTTACTATTTAGCAGCTTATGCGCAAATCCTAGTTGAAATGTTTTATTTTTATTTTATTTTTGTTTTAATTTTGATTTATTTTCATTTTTAATTTTTAATTTTAATTTTTATTTTAGCGTGTTTTGGCTGTTGTCTCTTTGGAGTGTAGTTAATACTCGAGTTTTGGTAATTTCTTGGACTGCTTATTTCCAAAAACGTTTTTTCCTAGTTGGTTTGCTCGGAATTTTGTATGTTTGGCGCAAGTGGCATTTTTAGGACGATCAAAGGGTTGGAGGTCAACTCAGATAATTTAAGTCCTCCCGCTCGGATAGGCTAGCACCCTTTCCCATAGTGTATGAACTCGCTGGCAAAGTTAATCTAAAGTTATGAAATGACAAACGTTGTTTGACATGTAAATCTGCGGATCCTAACCTGTATTCTTCTATTGCGGATAATTGCTCCAACCAGTTTTGCAAAGCCTACAATACCATTTATAAGCTCACCTGTACTATCTGCAGCCTTAGCTATATTGGCCAAAGCAAAAATCCACTTCATCTTAGAATAAATGGTCACAGGTCTCTAGTTAACAAGTTCTCTACTTCTGGTGTGAACCCCTCCACTAATGCTAGCCAGTACTCTACCTTTGAATTAGAGCATTTCGATAATCCTGGTTTTGACAAAGTGAAAATAGAGGTACTGCATATCATCCCTGACCTGTATGCTCGACTTGAAACTGAATCCCTTGAAATTTTGCAGCATCAGTCTCTTTATCCCTATGGTCTTAATTCCACTCTTTCTGACAATAAGCATAACCCGCATAAATTTTCTATACGTGAACTCTTCTTTCTTGTTACCAACAAGAGCTGCACTAGAGGTAATAGAGGGCAGAGGTTATTTCGCACTTCCAGCAAGGTTGATTTTGCTAACTTGCAAATAACTCTGGAAAGTTTTAAAAATGATACTAGTTTTGTTAAAAATACTTACAAAATTCTCAAGTCCTTCAAGCACTCTGTCCTTAAAAGTTTTTTCAAATTCTGGAAAGAAACAGCTAACCATGTTGATAAGCATGTTTTTGCTTTGGTTCTAGACATTCTTAAGCATATTCTTGAAGATAAAATTTCTCTTAAAAAATTTTCCAGTAATTTTGTGACCATCAGGTTTCTAAATAAAACCTATGATCATCTCAATGTTAGGAAGCTGTTCTACAATAATGCAATTTTTTTCCCATCCGCAGGCACCAGTCTATTGTAAGTTTTAAATATGTTAAGACCTTAGGGTCAATAGTTAAAAACTACAAACTTAATTATTCGAGTTCCATACCTGTAGTTACTGCATGTTCTTGTGATGAACATAAAGACAGTTGACTATGATAAGAATTACAAGCATATTATCACTGGTAACTTGAGTTTTTTTGAAAATGACATGCTTAGGAATTTATTAGAGTATGGTTCTAAATTTAGACCTTCCTTCCAAATCTCCAATGAGAGGATTCTTGAGAGCTTCACTCAAGATGTTAATGTTAATTATAAAAACCAGTTTAACATACAATCAGCCTATTGAGGCCTTCGCAGAATGGAAATATAATGTAATCAATAGCTTCACTAATGAGTTGGCAGGTCTTGATTTTTGTTTTGATAGAAATTTTTTTTTCTCTGGAGATGCTAAAAGGTCACTCTCCAAACTACAACACCTATTTATTTTTACCACTACGGATAAAGCTAGCAATAATTTTGCAATTATCTGTAAGAAATTCTATTTAGAATTGTTAACCATGGAACTCAATAATAGAGTAACCTACGAGCCCGTAAGTTATTCTACCAAGCAGTTAGAAAATCGTTTTAAGGCATTCTTCAAGAAACTTAAAATTCCACAAATGAGAAGACATAAGCCTGAATTTCCCTTTCTTTTTGCAACTGTTAAGTTTCATAAAGATCCAGTGAAGTTCAGATTCATAACTAGTGGAGTCAGGAGTCATAAAAAGAAAATTGATCTTGCTTTTGAAGACATCTTGAAGGTCTTGAAACACATTAGTAACTGTACTAATTTGAAGTACAGAGATTTTTGGATAATTAATAATAATGCAGAAGTAATTTCCACTATACTCGAAGTAAATCCCTTAGATATTAATAGTTATGATTTTGAGAACCTATATACTAATCTGCCTCTATCAGATATAATCACTACCTTTAAAGAGCTGTATGCAGAATTTAAACTTAACCAATTTGTTAATGTAGGAGCCTGGAACTCTTATCTCAATTGCTACATAAAAAATAACCATATCTTATATAATAATACTCTCTATAAGCAAGTAATCGGTATCCCTATGGGAACGTCAACATCCACTAGTATTGCAAATCTATTCCTGTTCTTTAAGGAATATAAATTCATTAAAAATCACTCAACTTGCTCCGATAACTACCTTTACACCTTTAGATATATTGAGGATCTGCTGTGTATAAATAATTCAGAAGTTATAGAAAGTGATTCTGATAATATCTATCCTAGCTCTCTTAACTTATGTAAAACCAACCACAGTAATCAGGAACTAGAGTTCCTAAACTTAAGCATTAAACTTAACAGAGGTAACTCATCCATTAGCCTCTTTGATAAAAGAGTTAATTTTCCTTTCAAAGTAATTAAATATCTACACTGGAATAATAACATATCAACCAAAGTAATTGAGAATGTACTAATTTCTCAGGTGCTTAGAATTTCGAGAATTTGCAGCAACAATTTGGACTTCAATTACCACATTAATATACTATTAAACAGTTTTCTAGAAAAAAATTTCCTACTTCTTTCATCAAAAGAACTTTAAGAAAAATTATTCTGAATAACAGAGTAAGGTTGGCAGATCTGCTTTAATTTTCTACACAGTTAATAATATGATTCTGACCAATGAAAGCCTTTTTTGGAAGTTGGTCTAGAGGATGCATATTAACTACAAAAAGGAACCTTAGTGCTATGGATAAGAAGGTCCTATTAAAAATAAAAAAATAAATAATATAGACAAAATCACAAAAAAACTTAAAATTCTGTTTATAAAATAAACTAAAAATAAATATAAAAGAAAACTAGTTATTCACTCACTAGAATAGCTATACTAAAAATAGTAAAACTAACATTAAAATTAATAGGATTCTGAATAGTCTATAGAAGCTCACCAAGGTGATTAAATACATGCAAAGGTTATTAAATACACTACTAGTGTATTTCATAATATTTCTCATGTATTCTGGAGAGTTAATTCTGCTCTTTCTGATCAAACAGGTCCATATTCTTAATTATATTTTTCTCTAGTTAAAATCTCTGTGAGTAGGATTTTTTCAGTGTGTGGAGGCCTTCAGCCCCACCCACACTGCCCTCCAGCAACTAGGGAGTGGCAGGGGTGAATGAAAGTTTGGGGTAAAAGGTCGGCCATGTTTCTTCAAGAGTGGAAGAAGTAAAGTTGCATAAGAGGTAAGCTCTCTTCTTTGTCTTTAGGTTTTGGGTTTTCCAAGTTCAATGTTTGAACTTTTTAAACATTTTTTCTAATTTTTGTTTTAAGCATTTAGGCACTAGCAAGTATCTCAACTTTTTTGCAGATCTTAACTCTCTCTTTTGTTGGTAACTTTGCGCATTTTTTAGGGCTCGTAGGCTAAGCAGCTGGCCGTTTTTTTGTTCTTGTAGTCAACGATGTGTTTTCAATGTCATTAAGATCCTAATAACTACTTAATTATGCACTTAAAGCACTTCTGAAATACTTTGTACATATTGCAACTAACTGTTTATGTCATATAAGCTTCACAAAGCATTTCTTTAGTTTATTATTGTTTTTATTTTATTCTCGTTTTTGAGTTGTCAGAAGTTGTGGAGTAGGGGGTTTTGTAATCCAGTTTTCTTTCAGGAATCTGTGCTTTAGAAAAAATTAATATGTTTTTTTTTATTGCAAAGTTTAAGAATTTGTAGCACTTTAGTATTGCTATTCAGGTTTAAATTCTCTCTTAGGCGACTAGGTAACTTGGCAATGTGTTATTGCTGAACATTAATTCTGATTCATTAAGTCACTCTTACAACTTGAGTTTTCTATAATTATCTTCTTTCTGTTTATTAGAAACAGATGAAGAGCATGGGTTGGGCCAGGAAAGTTATAGATGCATGCTAAAGTGTTAACTAAAACTTCGTCATACAACTCTGTGGAGGTTATAACATATATCATCATCATCATCATCATTGTCAACCATTATCAATCCACTGCTGGACGAAGGTCTCCCCAAGTTTCCTCAACAACGGTCTGTCTTGTGCCAGTCTCCTCCATGTCACCCCTGCATACTTTCGAATTTCATCCACCCATCTCCTATGTGGTCTTCTTCTGGGTCTTTTCCTGTCCCTTGGAATCCAATCTAAAATTTCGGCTGTCCATCGATGATCTGTCCTTCTGGCAGTATGTCCAGCCCATTGCCATTTCAGGGATTTAACTCTGATCATGATGTCTTCCACTCTTGTGATTTTTCGGATCCACGAGTTCCTCTTCTTATCTCTCCTGGTTACACCAAGCATGCACCTCTCCATGCTTCTTTCAGTTGTCTGCAGCCTTTGTATGTCTCTTTTAGTTAAGGTCCACGTCTCTGCACCATACGTAAGCACTGGAAGGATGCATTGATCAAACACTTTTCTTTTAAGACATAATGGCATATTGCTCTTGAAAATTATGCTGTTTCTTCCAAAAGCTCTCCAGGCAAGTTTTGTACGCCGATTAATTTCTTCATCAATGTGACCCTCACTTGATATCTGCTGTCCAAGATAAACGTACGTGTCCGTTATCTCCAGCTTTTCTCCATCAATCGATAAATCTTCATTTCTTGTAAAAGCATTGAACATCACTTTTGTCTTCTGAAAGTTCATTTTTAATCCCACTTCTTTACTCTTGTCAGCAAGTTCCTGGATCATACTCTGCAGCTCTGATGGGGTAGTTGCAAAAATGACTACGTCATCAGCAAAACGAAGGTGGGTTAGATAATCTCCATTAATCTTTATCCCCTTGTTTTCAAAGCTCAGCGACTGAAAAACACCCTCCAATGTGGCATTAAAGAGCTTCGGAGATATGGTGTCACCTTGTCTCACTCCCTTTCCAATTTTTACGTGTGTTGTATTTTCAAACAGCCTTATCTTTGCACTTGCATTTTCATAGATGTTATTAATAATATTAATGTATGCATCTTCAATACCGCAGGTTTTCAGAGCCACTGTAACTGCTGATGGTTTCACCGAATCAAAGGCTTTTTCATAATCGATAAAAGCCATGCACAATGGAAGTTCATATTCCCTCGCTCTTTCAATTAGTTCTCTCAGCACGTGGATATGATCTATTGTGCTGTAGCCACTCCTGAATCCAGCTTGTTCTCTCGGTTGAGCCATGTCTAGTGCTACCTTCAAGCGGTGTGAAAGAACTTTAGTGAAGATTTTATAAACTACTGATAGGAGGCTGATAGGTCTGTAGTTTCCGAGATCCTCAATGTCACCTTTCTTATGTAGCAGGATCATTGTAGCGGTGTTCCAATCCTCAGGAATCTTTCCTTCATTAAGGCATCGAGTGAAAATTTGGGCGAGTACTGTTTCGATTTCTCCACTTGCTTCTTGTATGATGTCTACAGTAATTCCATCTTCTCCTGGAGCTTTTCCTCGCTTCATGTTCTTGATTGCATGTGCAACTTCTGCTGGAAGGACTGGAGGAACTCTGGTACTGGTATCTTTCATGATGTCTGGAGTGCATATATCATCCCTTTCATATAATTTGGAGTAGAAATCTTTCACTCTTGTCAAAATTTCGCCTCTATTTCTTGTTACAGAACCATCTTCTTTTCTCAGTGCCATAATCTGTTTTCTTACCTTACTGAGATGTCCCTTTGCTATCTTTAGGCTTTGGTTGTTTTCAATTGCTTTCCTCACTAGTTCACAGTTGAATTTCCTTACGTCTTCAGTGATACTTTTTCTTACTGTCTTGCATAGCTCTATATATTCCACTTTGGAAGTCACATCTTCTTTAGTTGTACTCATCTCTCTTCTTTTTTGCATCAACATTTTGGTTTTTCCTGATAATTTGTTCACATGCAACTTGTTCTTAGACCCAGCTAATTTTGTTGCTGTTTCAATAAGAGCTTTGGTTACTTTTCTGTTAACTTCAGAGATGTCCACTTCTTCCGATGTTAGGCCTTCTAAAGCAGAGAACCTGTTCTTCAGTTCTAACTTGAAGGTATTATGGTGTTTTTTAAGGTTGGTTATGTCAATAGATTTTGTTGGTCTTATGAGCTTGCCACGTTCAAGTTTAGTGTTGAGGTGCATCTTACATCTCACCAATCTATGGTCACTACCTGTGTTGAACTTGTTTAGCACACTGCAGTCTTCTATGACGAATTTTTTGTTACACATAATAAAATCAATTTCACTTGTCGTCCCATTTGGATGTCTCCATGTCCATTTCCTGTGTGGCTTTTTCTTGAAGAAGGAGTTCAAGATGAAAAACCCTTCTGCCTCTGCAAACTCAACGAGAGCATTTCCACGCTGGTTTCTGTTGCCATGACCGTATATATATATATATATATATATATATTTTTAAAATTTTTTAGGTGGGCTTATTACTTGCATCTATGGCTTTGCAGAAACGCATTTCCAAATAAGTCTTTGTGGAAGTGAGAAAATGCAGAGTTTTGCTGGTCCTTGATAAAGCCAAGGCTCGGTATTCTCGACACTTTCTACATTCTGTTTTTCTATTATTTTTTTCTCTTTTTACTCACACCGGTCAATATATAACCTTTTTAACCTTTTGTATGTTGTACTTGGTGTGAGTCAAAAAAATTTTCTTTTGCTTCAGTCTCTTCTTAATACAATGTGAATTCTGAATTTTCATAACTGCTGCGTTGTGCGTTTTGATCTTCGTGTTTTTTTGCAACTTTCGTTTTAAATTCTTGAGTGTTTTTCTTATGTTTTCGGCTCTGCTCTTAAGTAACTAATTTCAACTTACTATTTAGCAGCTTATGCGCAAATCCTAGTTGAAATGTTTTATTTTTATTTTATTTTTGTTTTAATTTTGATTTATTTTCATTTTTAATTTTTAATTTTAATTTTTATTTTAGCGTGTTTTGGCTGTTGTCTCTTTGGAGTGTAGTTAATACTCGAGTTTTGGTAATTTCTTGGACTGCTTATTTCCAAAAACGTTTTTTCCTAGTTGGTTTGCTCGGAATTGTGTATGTTTGGCCCAAGTGGCATTTTTAGGACGATGAAAGGATTGGAGGTCAACTCAGATAATTTAAGTCCTCCCGCTCGGATAGACTAGCACCCTTTCCCATAGTGTATGAACTCGCTGGCAAAGTTAATCTAAAGTTATGAAATGACAAACGTTGTTTGACATGTAAATCTGCGGATCCTAACCTGTATTCTTCTATTGCGGATAATTGCTCCAACAAGTTTTGCAAAGCCTACAATACCATTTATAAGCTCACCTGTACTATCTGCAGCCTTAGCTATATTGGCCAAAGCAAAAATCCACTTCATCTTAGAATAAATGGTCACAGGTCTCTAGTTAACAAGTTCTCTACTTCTGGTGTGAACCCCTCCACTAATGCTAGCCAGTACTCTACCTTTCAATTAGAGCATTTCCATAATCATGGTTTTGACAAAGTGAAAATAGAGGTACTGCATATCATCCCTGACCTGTATGCTCGACTTGAAACTGAATCCCTTGAAATTTTGCAGCATCAGTCTCTTTATCCCTATGGTCTTAATTCCACTCTTTCTGACAATAAGCATTATCCGCATAAATTTTCTATACGTGAACTCTTCTTTCTTGTTACCAACAAGAGCTGCACTAGAGGTAATAGAGGACAGAGGTTATTTCGCACTTCCAGCAAGGTTGATTTTGCTAACTTGCAAATAACTCTGGATAGTTTTAAAAAATGATACTAGTTTTGTTAAAAATACTTACAAAATTCTCAAGTCCTTCAAGCACTCTGTCCTTAAAAGTTTTTTCAAATTCTGGAAAGAAACAGCTAACCATGTTGATAAGCATGTTTTTGCTTTGGTTCTAGACATTCTTAAGCATATTCTTGAAGATAAAATTTCTCTTAAAAAAATTTCCAGTAATTTTGTGACCATCAGGTTTCTAAATAAAACCTATGATCATCTCAATGTTAGGAAGCTGTTCTACAATAATGCAATTTTTTTCCCATCCACAGGCACCAATCTATTGTAAGTTTTAAATATGTTAAGACCTTAGGGTCAGTAGTTAAAAACTACAAACTTAATTATTCGAGTTCCATACCTGTAGTTACTGCATGTTCTTGTGATGAACATAAAGACAGTTCACTATGATAAGAATTACAAGCATATTATCACTGGTAACTTGAGTTTTTTTGAAAATGACATGCTTAGGAATTTATTAGAGTATGGTTCTAAATTTAGACCTTCCTTCCAAATCTCCAAAGAGAGGATTCTTGAGAGCTTCACTCAAGATGTTAATGTTAATTATAAAAACCAGTTTAACATACAATCAGCCTATTGAGGCCTTCGCAGAATGGAAATATAATGTAATCAATAGCTTCACTAATGAGTTGGCAGGTCTTGATTTTTGTTTTGATAGAAATTTATTTTTCTCTGGAGATGCTAAAAGGTCACTCTCCAAACTACAACACCTATTTATTTTTACCACTACGGATAAAGCTAGCAATAATTTTGCAATTATCTGTAAGAAATTCTATTTAGAATTGTTAACCATGGAACTCAATAATAGAGTAACCTACGAGCCCGTAAGTTATTCTACCAAGCAGTTAGAAAATCGTTTTAAGGCATTCTTCAAGAAACTTAAAATTCCACAAATGAGAAGACATGAGCCTGAATTTCCCTTTCTTTTGCAACTGTTAAGTTTCATAAAGATCCAGTGAAGTTCAGATTCATAGCTAGTGGAGTCAGGAGTCATAGAAAGAAAATTGATCTTGCTTTTGAAGACATCTTGAAGAAGGTCTTGAAACACATTAGTAACTGTACTAATTTGAAGTACAGAGATTTTTGGATAATTAATAATAATGCAGAAGTAATTTCCACTATACTCGAAGTAAATCCCTTAGATATTAATAGTTATGATTTTGAGAACCTATATTTTAATCTGCCTCTATCAGATATAATCACTACCTTTAAAGAGCTGTATGCAGAATTTAAACTTAACCAATTTGTTAATGTAGGAGCCTGGAACTCTTATCTCAATTGCTACATAAAAAATAACCATATCTTATATAATAATACTCTCTATAAGCAAGTAATCGGCATCCCTATGGGAACGTCAACATCCACAAGTATTGCAAATCTATTCCTGTTCTTTAAAGAATATAAATTCATTAAAAATCACTCCACTTGCTCTGATAACTACCTTTACACCTTTAGATATTTTGAGGATCTGCTGTGTATAAATAATTCAGAAGTTATAGAAAGTGATTTTGATAATATCTATCCTAGCTCTCTTAACTTATGTAAAACCAACCACAGTAATCAGGAACTAGAGTTCCTAGACTTAAGCATTAAACTTAACAGAGGTAACTCATCCATTAGCCTCTTTGATAAAAGAGTTAATTTTCCTTTCAAAGTAATTAAATATCTACACTGGAATAATAACATATCAACCAAAGTAATTGAGAATGTACTAATTTCTCAGGTGCTTAGAATTTCAAGAATTTGCAGCAACAATTTGGACTTCAATTACCACATTAATATACTATTAAACAGTTTTCTAGAAAACAAATTTCCTACTTCTTTCATCAAAAGAACTTTTAAGAAAAATTATTCTGAATAACAGAGTAAGGTTGGCAGATCTGCTTTAATTTTCTACACAGTTAATAATATGATTCTGACCAATGAAAGCCTTTTTTGGAAGTTGGTCTAGAGGATGCATATTAACTACAAAAAGGAACCTTAGTGCTATGGATAAGAAGGTCCTATTAAAAATAAAAAAATAAATAATATAGACAAAATCACAAAAAACTTAAAAATCTGTTTATAAAAGAAAATAAAAATAAATATAAAAGAAAACTAGTTATTCACTCACTAGAATAGCTATACTAAAAATAGTAAAACTAACATTAAAATTAATAGGATTCTGAATAGTCTATAGAAGCTCACCAAGGTGATTAAATACATGCAAAGGTTATTAAATACACTACTAGTGTATTTCATAATATTTCTCATGTATTCTGGAGAGTTAATTCTACTCTTTCTGATCAAACAGGTCCATATTCTTAATTATATTTTTCTCTAGTTAAAATCTCTGCGAGTAGGATTTTTTTCAGTGTGTGGAGGCATTCAGCCCCACCCACACTGCCCCTCAGCAACTAGGGAGTGGCAGGGGTGAATGAAAGTTTGGGGTAAAAGGTCGGCCATGTTTCTTCAAGAGTGGAAGAAGTAAAGTTGCATAAGAGGAAAGCTCTCTTCTTTGCCTTTAGGTTTTGGGTTTTCCAAGTTCAATGTTTGAACTTTTTAAACATTTTTTCTAATTTTTGCTTTAAGCATTTAGGCACTAGCAAGTATCTCAACTTTTTTGCAGATCTTAATCTCTTTTGTTGGTAAGTTTGCGCATTTTTTAGGGCTCTTAGGCTAAGCAGCTTACCGTTTTTTTGTTCTTGCAGTGAACGATATGTTTTCAATGTCGTTAAGATCCTAATAACTACTTAATTATGCACCTAAAGCACTTCTGAAATACTTTGTACATATTGCAACTAACTGTTTATGTCATATAAGCTTCACAAAGCATTTCTTTAGTTTGTTATTGTCTTTATTTTATTCTCGTTTTTGAGTTGTCAGAAGTTGTGGAGTAGGGGGTTTTGTAATCCAGTTTTCTTTCAGGAATCTGTGCTTTAGAAAAAAATTGATATTTCCTTTTTTTATTGCAAAGTTTAAGAATTTGTAGCACTTTAGTATTGCTATTCAGGTTTAAATTCTCTCTTAGGCGACTAGGTAACTTGGCAATGTGGTATTGCTGAACATTAATTCTGATTCATTAAGTCACTCTTACAACTTGAGTTTTCTATAATTATCTTCTTTCTGTTTATTAGTAACAGATGAAGAGCATGGGTTGGGCCAGGAAAGTTATAGATGCATGCTAAAGTGTTAACTAAAACTTCGTCATACAACTCTGTCGAGGTTATGACATATATATATATATATATACATTTAAAAATTTTTTTTGGTGGGCTTATTACTTGCATCTATGGCTTTGCAGAAACCCATTTCCAAATAGGTCTTCGTGGAAGTGAGAAAATGCAGAGTTTTGCTGGTCCTTGATAAAGCCAAAGCTCGGTATTCTCGACACTTTCTACATTCTGTTTTTCTATTATTTTTTTCTCTTTTTACTCACACCGGTCAATATATAACCTTTTTTCTATGTTGTACTTGGTGTGAGTCAAAAATTGTTTTTGCTTCAGTCTCTTCTTAATAGAATATATATATATATATATATATATATATGTGTGTGTGTAAGGTCAGGTGATGCGCAATATACTACAGCCTCTCCTTGACAAAATGTCAACCCCGCCTTCCCGTGGTGCATCCTATTCCCACTAAAGGGGCTCTGATGACCTCCAAATAGCGGTATAACTATGCCATTGGGATTAGAGGAAATACTATCCCATACTCACCAACCCGCTTGGCCAGCGTGGCGAGTTATGGCCAAATCCCTCCAAAATGACTCCACAACTTAAATCTTGGCCCTCAGTCTCTGGCAGCTGGAATGTACCTGGCCAAGGCAGCGGCCAGTGTGACATGAAAGCAGAGGGTGCTATGAATCACTGGAGGACCGTACTAGGCTGCCATCTTATACTGACCTTGGCTACATATAACGGACGCTCCCTATCTTCTGATAAGTGAGGTAAGGGGAAAAGGAGAAGATCTCATTGAACTGAAAAGTGGACATCTCTTCTATTATTGTGGGACAGATACTGGCAGAACTAGTTGTGTTGGATTTATAATAAACAAGAAACTGAAGGATAAAGTTGTAGAAGTTGAAAGTTCCTCTGACAGAGCTGCACGACTTGTTATCCAACTCTCAAGAAGATACCAGGCTCAAATTAATTAAGCTTATGCACCCACTACAAGTCATTCTGAAGAAGAGATTGAAGAATTTTATGAGGAAATTCGTCATCTAAATAATAAAGGTGAGCAACACTTGAAGATAATTATGGGAGATTTCAATGCAAAAATAGGGCAACAGCAACAGAATGAAACTTCAGTAGGTAAATTCGGTCACAGCAACAGAAACCAGCGTGGAAATACTCTCGTAGAGTTTGCAGAGGCAGAAAGGTTTTTCATCATGAACTCTTTTTCAAGAAAAAGTTGCAAAGGAAATGTAAATGGAGGCATCCCAATGGATTGACAAGTGAAATTGATTTTATTATGTGTAACAAGAAATTTGTCATGGAAGACTGCAGTGTGCTAAACAAGTTCAACACAGGTAGTGACCATAGAATGGTAAGATGTAAGATGCACCTCAATGCCAAACTCGAGCGTGGCGAGCTCATGAAACAAACAAAGTGTATTAACAGGACCAACCTTAAAAAAAACATTGTAATACCTTTTGTGGAATAGCTTTTTTACGGGTCTTATAGAGGTTATTTTTCATCAAAGTTGGTTGTCAAATTTTCGAACTAAAGCCTAGTTCGTCATCAGGACTATGTCACTGGAGTAGTTGCTGCCACTCAATTGGAAGAGTCCATCCGCAATTATCGTTAATTGTGGTACTTCTTCTTCTTGCTATTTCGATCCCTTCTTCTAGTTTCCTCTTTACTAAGTTTGACTGGTGGGCGATTATTTTCACTGAGTCCCAATTTATGGAGTGTCCACTTGCTTGTGTATGTCTGTCTAGCCCTGTTTTGTTCCCAATGTTCCTAATAGCTGCTTGGTGTTCTTTCATTCGGACCTTAATACTTCTCCCTGTTTCTCCTATATAGCTGAGTCCGCAGTTACAGTCGATGCAGTAAATTACTCCTTCCTGCAATTGGATGTCCAATTCTTTCTGCTTTAAAGCTGGCAGGAATTTCTTTATTTTGTTATTAAGATCTGGAGCTAGCCTGATATTATATTTTGCTCCGATCCTTTTCAGGTTCTCGAAAAGTCCCTTGTGGTACGTAATTTTGCTGGTGAATTTGAAGTTGGTTTTCTCCTGCTTCTTTTTTGGCACTTGTTTAAATATTTTCTCAACATATGGGGAGGGGTAATTGTTTTCTGCCAATATTTCCTTTAATTCTTCTTTGTGAAGATTTTTCTGAGTAGCTGAAGAGACCAGGATTTCAATCTTTTCCAAAAATTGTCTCGCCATATTCGATTTAATATAATCAGGGTGGAATGAGCAGAAGTCTAACATCTTCCCTGTGTTGGTGGGTTTTCTAAAAAGCTGAGTGAATATTTTCCCCTCTCTTGAGGTCAAGGTTAAATCTAGGTAATTGATGCTATGGTCTCTTTCCTGTTCTAGGGTGTACTGCAAGGTATTCTCTAGTAAGTTAAATTCTTCCAGAATCTGAGAGGGTAGAGATTGGTCCACAGTATCTACTATAATTAGGACATCATTCATGTACCTTACATAGAGAGCAAACAAGGAGGGTTGTATAAGGATTTTTGCCTCTAGTTTACTTATATAATAATTTGCTAGCAGAGGTGCTAGTGGAGAACCCATTGCAAGTCCTGAAGTTTGCCTGTAATATTTCTTTCCAAACTGGAAGAAATTATTCTTGAAGGAAAATAGGAGCAGTTCATATATGCCAAGTAGTACCTGAAAAGGATCGGAGCAAAATATAATATCAGGCTAGCCCCAGATCTTAATAACAAAATAAAGAAATTCCTGCCAGCTTTAAAGCAGAAAGAATTGGACATCCAATTGCAGGAAGGAGTAATTTACTGCATCGACTGTAACTGCGGACTCAGCTATATAGGAGAAACAGGGAGAAGTATTAAGGTCCGAATGAAAGAACACCAAGCAGCTATTAGGAACATTGGGAACAAAACAGGGCTAGACAGACATATACAAGCAAGTGGACACTCCATAAATTGGGACTCAGTGAAAATAATCGCCATCCAGTCAAACTTAGTAAAGAGGAAACTAGAAGAAGGGATCGAAATAGCAAGAAGAAGAAGTACCACAATTAACGATAATTGCGGATGGATCTTCCAATTGAGTGGCAGCAACTACTCTAGTGACATAGTCCTGATGACGAACTAGGCTTTAGTTCGAAAATTTGACAACCAACTTTGATGAAAAATAACCTCTATAAGACCCGTAAAAAGCTATTCCACAATCACTATGAATAGAGGTGCCATAAATGCATTTACAACTAGGATTGTAATACCTTCAAATTGGAACTGAGGAACAGATTCTCTGCTCTAGGTCTAACGTCGGAAAAGGGGGACTTCTCTGAAGCTAGCAGAAAACTAACCAAGGCTCTTATGGAAACAGCAACAAAAATAGCTGGTACTAAGAACAAGCTGCATACGAACAAATTATCAGGAAAAACCAAAATTCTGATGCAAAAAGAAGAGAGATGAGGACAACTAAAGGAGATGTGACATCCCAAGTGGAATATATAGAGCTATGTAAGACGGTATGAAAAAGTATCGCTGAAGATGTAAGGAAATTGAACTGTGAACTAGTGAGGAAAGCAATTGAAAACAACCAAAGCCTAAAGAGAGCAAAGGGACATCTGAGTAAGGGAAGAAAACAGATTATGGCTCTGAGAAAAGAAGATGGTTCTGTAACAAGAAATAGAGGTGAAATTTCGACAAGAGTGAAAGATTTCTACTCAAAACTATGTAAAAGGGATGATACATGTACTCCAGACATTACAAAAGGTACCAGAGTTCTTCCAGTCCTCCCAGCAGAAGTTACACATGCAATCAAGAACATGAAATGGGGAAAAGCTCCAGGAGAAGATGGAATTACAGTACACATCATACAAGAAGCAAGTGGAGAAATCGAAACAGTACTCGCCCAAGTTTTCACTCGATGCCTTAATGAAGGGAAGATTCCTGAGGATTGGAACAATGCTACAATGATCCTGCTACATAAAAAAGAGGACATTGAGGATCTCGGGAACTACAGACCTATCAGCCTCCTATCAGTGGTTTATAAAAACTTCACTAAAGTTCTTTCACACCGCTTGAAGGAACACTGGACATGGCTCAACCGAAAGAACAAGCTGAATTCAGGAGTGGCTACAGCACTATAGATCATATCCACATACTGAGAGAACTAATTGAAAGAGCAAAGGAATTTGAACTTCCATTGTGCATGGCTTTTATCGATTATGAAAAGGCCTTTGATTCAGTGAAACCATCAGTAGTTACAATGACTTTGAAATCCTGCAGTATTGAAGATGCATACATTAATATTATTTATAACATCTATGAAAATGCAAGTGCAAAAGATTTGGCTGTTTGAAAATACAGCACCCATAAATATTCGGTGAAACCATTAGCAGTTACAATGACTTTTAAATCCTGCGGTATTGAAGATGCATACATTAATATTATTCATAACATCTATGAAAATGCAAGTGCAAAGATTTGGCTATTTGAGAATACAGCACCCATAAAAACTGTAAAGGGAGTGAGACAAGGTGACACTATATCTCCCAAACTCTTTAATGCCATATTGGAAAATGTCTTTCAATCACTGAACTGGGAAAACAAAGGGATAAAGATTAATGGAGATTATCTAACTCACCTTCGTTTTGCTGATGACATAGTCATTTTTGCAACTACACCATCAGAGCTGCAGAGTATGATCCAGGAACTGGCTGACAAGAGTAAAGAAGTGGGATTAAAAATGAACTTTCAGAAGACAAAAGTGATGTTCAATGCTTTTACAAGAAATGAAGATTTATCGATTGATGGAGAAAAGCTGGAGATAACAGACACGTACATTTATCTTGGACAGCAGATATCAAGTGAGGGTCACATTGATGAAGAAATTAATCGGCGTACAAAACTTGCCTGGAGAGCTTTTGGAAAAAACAGCATAATTTTCAAGAGCAATATGCCATTTTGTCTTAAAAGAAAAGTGTTTGATCAATGCATCCTTCCAGTGCTTAAGTATGGTGCAGAGATGTGGACCTTAACTAAAAGAGATATACAAAGGCTACAAACAACAAACAAGAATGGAGAGGTGCATGCTTGGTGTAACCAGGAGAGATAAGAAGAGGAACTCGTGGATCCGAAAAATGACAAGAGTGGAAGACATCATGATCAGAGTTAAATCCCTGAAATGGCAATGGGCTGGACATACTGCCAGAAGAACAGACCATCGATGGACAGCTGAAATTTTAGACTGGATTCCAAGGGACAGGAAAAGACCCAGAAGAAGACCACATGGGCGGATGAAATTCAAAAGTATGCGAGAGTAACATGGAAGACTGGCACAAAACAGACCGTTGTGTAAGAAACTTGGGAGACCTTCGTCCAGCAGTGGATTGATAATGGTTGACAATGATGATGATGATACATATATATGCACTGAGTGATCAATGAACTATGACCACTTACCTACTAACACTTTGTAGGTCCTCCTTTTTCCCTCAGTACAGCAGCTATTCGACGTGGCATTGATTTAAGATTAAGAGATACTGGAAACAGCTGGGAGGTATGGTCAACCAAGATGTATGTAATGCGACTTTCAATGCAGTATGGAGGTGATTGGTGTATCTAGATGCCAATCATGCTGCTTCATAGTATCCCCCAAGTGTTCTATGTAATGGATATTAGGGAATTTAGGTGGCAAATCAATATGCTGGTATTCTGAACTGTGTTCTTCAAACCATTTGCCCACAACATTGGACCTGGTGATCAGTGTATTTTCATCTTAGAAGACACCACCGCCATTTGGAAAAAAGTACAGCATTGCTGGGTGTACAGAGTCAGCAAGCAATTCATGATAGTGCGCACCAGTCATACGTTGTTCCACATGCAACAGGGGTCCAAGTTCCTGTCACATAAACATGCCACACACCATACAACCACCCCCACCAACTTGCACTGTAGAGACCATGCAAGATAGATTGAGTGCCTCACGTTCCAACTTACATGAACTTTGCACCAGGCGAGTCTTTTGCACCGATGAACCATGGTTAGGAAGGGATGTCATTGGGGTCATCTGCTGTTATAGCCCATATTCATGAGCATGTGACACAGGGTCATGACTGTTCCAGGTTGACCTTTGTTGTACTGGGTAGTCAACTGTTGAACAGTCGGCCCCTGCATTCACCTTTCACTGTCATGTACAGTTTTGCCTCCAAGTCTTTGTTTGACCATTTTCGCATCAGTTCTGATACACTTTAACTAGGGAAACTGGTGAACAACCCACCAGTTCCGCCGTTTGGGAAACTGAGGCACCTGCTCTTCAAGCTCCCACAATCTGTCCTTTTTTAAAGTCTGATAAATCCTTTCGTTTACCAATCATGTCCCAAATTTTGCTACCTACTGCTCCACTTACACCGTATACAATTGATTCACCAATCGTGACCCCTTGAAAATTGTGTGGTCAATGAGTCTCATTCACTTTTGATAGGAGTAGTAATAATTCAGTGAACACTCGGTGTATATATAATGCTGGAAAATAAGACTTAAACATAATTCTGGAAAAGAAGGCTTACAGGACAAGATCATTTTAGTATGAAGAAAATCCACCCAGACGAGTAGCACATTTGGCCACTCTTGATGGAACAAAGTTGTATACACCTTTTATAGTATCCTCATGCACTGACCACCATGCTTCATCGAGATCATATCGTAGGGCACCTACTGCCAGAGGTTGTTGAAGTACAGTCTGGAGGTGTTGTCCCAGCATATCCCAGACATGCTCTAGTGGCAACAAATCTGGGGATCAAGTTGGCCAAGGTAGCATGTTGACACTTAGTAGGCATTGCCTTGATGTATTTGCTGTATGAAAGTGGGCACTGTCTTGCTGAAAACAATGTGTTGTTGTACCTGCCAATAATGGTATTGCATCAGATTCAAAGATTTCTCTGACATACCAATGAGCTACTAGAGTTCCTGTAATGAACACTAAACTGGAGCATGAATCATTGAAGACAGTTTCCCAAACTATGATATTTGTTGTTTGGGCAGTGTGTCATTCAGTGAATAGCTGCGTTGACCACATAAGCACCATACATATACATGATGACAATCTGATTGAAGGCAGAAACAAGATTCATTACTGTACACTACATGACACCATTCTTCAACCCAGGTTGCTTGAAAGCAGATCCATTCTAAGCCCTCATGATGGTGGGTAAGGTTTAAGGGCAGGTAATGCAATGGATGTCAGGCATGTAAGTCTGCTTCCTGCAAGTGATTTGCTGTGTGATTAGATGACTGATGCTTGGAATCACTGCTGTTATCATGGCTGACAGCAGTGGTGCACTCAGGATTTCTTGTTGGAGGGGGCTTTATATATATAGTATATGTACACAATGTGTGTGTGTATATATATATATATATATATATATTCTATAAAGATACCTAAGCAAAAAAATACAAATATAATTTTGACTCACACCTAGTACAACATAGAAAAGGTTATGTATCTACCTGTGTGAGTAAAAGGAGAAAAGAAAAAAATAAAATAAAACAACTGAATGTAGAAGGTGTCGAGAATACTGAGCCTTGGCTTTATCAAGGACCAGCAAAAACTCTGCATTTTCTCACTTCCACAAAGACCTAGTTGGAAATGGGTTTCTGCAAGGCCATAGATGCAAGTAACATTCCCACCTAAAATAGTTTAAAAAATATATATATAAGTCATGTCCTCCGTAGAGTAGCATGACCTAGCACTAGTTAACAATTTCGCTTGCATCCATTAACCTTCATGGCCCGACCCATGCTCTTCATCTGTTACTATTAAACATAGAGAAGAAGATTAAAGAGAACTCAAGCTGTGAGAGTGACATAATAAATAGAAATGATTTTCAGCTATAACGAAATTCCAAGTTCGTTTGAGAGAGAATTTAAACCTGAAAAACAAATTTTACATTGCAATTAAAAAAGGAAATGTTAATTTATAACGAACAGATTTTTGAAAGAAAACTTGAGTCTAAAACCCCCTACTCTACAACTTATGACAGCACGAAAACGAGAATAAGTTAAAGATAATAATTAACTAAAGAAAACTTTGTGAAAGTTATATACCTTAAACAGTTAGTTGCAATATGTACAAAGTATTTCAGCAGTGCTTTAAGTGCATAATTAATTAGTTATTAAGAACTTAACTACTTTGAAAAAACAGCGCATAGACAGCGCATAGAAAAGGAACAAGCTTAGCCATCTTCTGTTCCTAGGTACCACAAAAGACGCTCAAAGTTACAAAGAAAAATAAGAGTTAAAACCCGCGTAAATGTTAAGAGACAAACCAATGCTTAAAAGCTGAAAAGCTAAAAAACGACAGAGAAAAGGTACATGAAGTACAAACATTGAACTTATAAAACCTAGAACCCAAAAACAAGGAAGAGAGCTTACCTCTGGTGTTACAAAAACTTTTCTCCTCACAAGAGGAGAACATGGCTGACCTCTTCCGCCACTCCCTAGACGCTGGGGGGCAGTGAGGGTGGGGCTGATGGCCTCCTCATACAGCAAGAAACCAACGCGCAGAGATTTTAACCAGAGAAAAAAATATATAAACTTAAGACTGTGGATCTGTATGATCAGAATGAGCAGAATTAACTCTCCAGAATACATGAGAAATATTATAAAATACACGAGCAGTTTATTTAATAATCTTTGCATGTATTAAATCACCTTAGTGAGCTTCTATAGATTAATCAGAATCTTATTAATTTTAATGTTGGTTTTACTATTTTTAGTATAGCTATCCTAGTGATGAATAACTAGTTTTCTTTTTTATTTGTTTTTATTTTCTTTTATAAACAGATTTTAAGCTTTTTTTTGTGATTTTATTTATATTATTTAATTTTTTTTTGTTTTAATAGGACCGTCATATCCATAGCACTAAGGTTCCTTTAGGTAGTTAATAGGCATCCTCTAGCCAACTTCCTTACGGCTTTGATTGGTCAGAATCATATTATTAACTGTGTAGAAAATTAAAGCAGATCTGCCAACCTTACTCTATTATTCAGAATAATTTTTCTTAAAGTTCTTTTGATGAAAGAAGAAGGAATTTCGTTCTCTAGAAAACTTTCTAATAGTATATTAATGTGGTAATTGAAGTCCAAATTGTTGCTGCAAATTCTTGAAATTCTTAGGACCTGAGAAATTAGTACATTCTCAATTACTTTGGTTGAAATGTTATTATTCCAGTGTAGATATTTAATTACTTTGAAAGGAAAATTAACTCTTTTATCAAAGAGAGGCTAATAGATGGGTTACCTCTGTTGAGCTTAATGCTTAAGTCTAGGAACTCAAGTTCCTGATTACAGTGGTTGGTTTTACATAAGTTAAGAGAGCTAGGATAGATATTATCAAAATCACTCTCTATAACTTCGGAATTATTGATACACAGCAGATCATCAATATATCTAAAAGTGTAAAGGTAGTTATCTGAGCAGGTGGGGTGATTTTTAATGAATTTATATTCCTTAAAGAACAGGAATAGATTAGCGATATTCGTGGACGTTGATGTTCCCATTGGAATACCGTTCACTTGCTTATAGAGAGTATTATTATATAAGATATGGTTATTTTTTATGCAGCAATTGAGATAAGAGTTCCAAGTTCCTACATCAACAAATTGGTTAAGTTTAAATTCTGCATACAGCTCTTTAAAAGTAGTGATTATATCTGATAGAGGCAGATTAGTATATAGGTTTTCAAAATCATAACTATTAATATCTAGGGGACAAACTTTGAGTATAGTAGAAATTACTTCTGCATTATTATTAATTATCCAAAAATCTCTGTACATCAAGTTAGAACAGTTTCTAATGTGTTTCAAAACCTTCTTTAAGACATCTTCAAAAGCAAGATCTATCTTCTTTTTATGACTCCTTACTCCCTATGTAATTTTTTGAACATGTGAAATAATATTTTTGAATGTTTAATTTGTGACGTTCGTCGCTCTTAATCTCTTAAAAAAAAGACACTATGTAAAGAGAAAAAAAGACACTATGTAATATTTTGAACACACAAAATAATAATTTTGAATGTTTAATTTGTGACGTACATTGCTCTTAATCTTTTTGGGGCTTTGGGAAGAAGACACCATGTAATAGTCAGACACTATGTAATTTTTTGAACACGTAAAATAATATTTTTGAATGTTTAATTTGTGACGTACGTTGTTCTTAATCTCCTTGGAGGGGCTGAAGCCCCTCTGTGGGTGCGCCAATGGCTGACAGTAAGGCTGTTAGCTCTGTAAATGTCTGTTGCTGGATCAAATGGTCTTATTCTGTACTCACTCTAGGTCCGTCAACTGCTTCCACACCAACAGCTGTGTGTGCCTTCTCTCATCCACCATGTTAGCAACAATAAGCTGTGCCCAATATGTGATGAAATATTATGGGTCGACCAGTTGGCTTCATATAGGCCAGTAATACACTCTCTTTCAAAGTCTGTTAGATGATGATAATCATGGCACAGATGGTGTGTTGGCATTCTACCTGTGATGGTTTTCCTCCAGGAGTCACTTTTGAATGATTTCTGTGGCAATGTTACTCAGTAAGCCCCATCCATCTCTTACTCACGGATCACCACATTCACACTGTCATTATAGTTTCAGCTTTTACCAGATGATTTTAACAGTGGAATCATTTGTATATCTTCATATTACAAACTTGCCTGCCAATTTGCATCACTACTTCCTGGTGTTTTAATTGTTTTTGACAGCTTTTCAAATAGTCCTTTGTGGTTAGCAATTATTTTTAGGAAGATTAAAATTCTTAGTTTTCTGATAAAAAAATTTTTTATTTAGAAAGGTTCTTCTTAATACAGGAAAAGGAAAGCTACTTTCAGATAAAAATTATTTTGCAATGTTATTTCAAATACATCACATCGTGAACACTCAAGAAACACCTATAGCGTAGTAAATCCATTTATTTTTGTGGTGTAATACGCATAGAGATTTGCTAAGCATTAGCTCACAAAAGGCAACTATCACTTACACATGAAGTGGTTAAAACAGTGGATGGCGGCAGATCCTGTCACATAAATCTTTCAGGAAGCCTTTATTGAAGTGGGAAGAAAACACAAGACCGATGAAGAAGAAAAAAAGCTGAACTTTTTAACTAGGTGAGAAACCAATATATCAGAATTGTGTGCACACTCAATACGTAAGGACACTTACCATTGGTATCCACACTGTTTGGGAACATTTCTTGCACGTAATGTTATGCAAAGTTGAGAGAGGTACACGCTCGTCCACAATCCTTGACATGAAACACATATAAATGACAACACTGTCGAGAAAGTCAAGGAAAGTTCTCAATGAACATTAAAATCCTTCAGAATAGTTGTCGAGAAAGTCAAGGAAAGTTCTCAATGAACATTAAAATCCTTCAGAATAGTTGTAAACTGAAATTTTCCAGATTGTATGACACTTCATAAAAATACTAAACGGTCCAACAATATTTTACTCAGCAGTAATTCAAGCTATAAAACAAAAACAAAACAAAAAATTAAAAAATGCAGTTTTGACCAAATTTCACAATATAAATCACTTAATATGCAACACATGAGAACCAAGGGAAAATTATGTAATTTGTACAAAAAGCATTGAAGGAACAAAATTACTGAAAGCACATATAATATCACCTAATACGAAACAACTAAAAGATTTTCGCAAACCAAAGACATTGCAACTTAAACATCCATGCAAAGACCAGGTGAAAACACTATAGACTTTTCCTAAAAACAGAAGTCCTCAATCCTTAAGAAACTTCACGCAACCCTCTCTCACCCGGGGAGATCGGTGATTGCTCCTAAAAACGCCGTAAGCAGTGGTGAAAGGTCTTGAGCTTCATTGTTCTATGCAGGTGAGAGAGGGTTGGGCGAAGTTTCTTAAGGATTGAGGACTTGTGTTTTTAGGAGAACTATAGTGTTTTCATCTGGTTTTTGCATGGATGTTTGAGTTGCTGTGTCTTTGGCGTGTGAAAATCTTTTAGTCATTTGGTATTAGGTGATATTATATATGTTTTTGGTAATTTTCTTCCTTGAGTGCTTTTGATGTTTTTTGTACAAATGACATAAATTTTCCCTTGGTTCTCATGTGTTGCATATTAAGTGATTTACATTGTGCAATCTGGTCAAAACCGCACTTTTTTTTTCTTGTTTGATAGCTTGAGTTACTGTCTAATGAAATATTATTGGACCGTTTAATATTTTTATGAAGTTTCATACAGTCTGGGAAATTTCAGTTTACGACTATTCTGAAGGATTTTAATGTTCATTGAGAGCTTTCCTTGACTTTCTCGACATTCCGTGTTACAGTGTTGTCATTTTTATGTATTTCATGTCAAGGATTGTGGACAAGCGTATACCTCTCTCAACTTTGCATAATATTATGTGCAAGAAATGTTCCCAAACAGTGTGGATACCAAAGGTAAGTGTCCTTACGTATTGAGTGTGCACACAATGCTGATATATTGGTTTCTTACTGCACGTTTTTTGTTGACTGTTAGCACTGAGGACTTTTTAATAGCTAACGTCAGTGATTTAGTGGGTGAGAAACATGCTGCAACAATGTGGACTACCTTCCGTTTGTCTTTTGTTGATTCTACAGCTACACAGCATCCACTGGTTAATTTTTCTTTCTGCTGATATCTTTCTCTTACCATTTCTTTATTGTTGCTTTTTTTGTTTTTATACCCTCTGATGATAATAATTTCATCCATCACGCTAAAAGAACTTTCAGCCTGAAGTCGATAAATGCATGATAAAAAAAACTTTGACTATTTTAGATAAATGACGTAACTTTGAGAATATTAACACTTTTGAACACCTGCATCAGTTCTTACAAATTTCCCAACTTCCATTTTTAGAAAATTTCCCTTCCCTTACCAAGCTTAAATGGAATACTTATGGAGGAGATATAACATTTAACAACAACACAGGAGGATGGGAACATGGGAGGAGGGGGAGATTATGATTATGGGAGAAATCTTTGCTTTGCCTGACTTCCGTTTATGGAAAATCTCTCCCCTTATTTCCAAGCTGGAATACAAAATTGTTGCCTACAGTTACGGAATAAAATGCTACTTAACAACAATAATGAGAAGAAGGAACATCACAAGAAAAAAATACGATTATGGAAGAAATCGTTGACCTTCTATTTTCGAAACATGGAATTCCATCCTTCAACAGAAAATACCCCCATCACCATAATTCCCCCAAAAAATTTCAGTTGTGCATCAATCTTGCAAATGACCAAAATGATAACAGAAAGGCGAAATTCCTCAAATTCATGGAAAAAATCTCATGCCGGGAAATTTTTGCGCTGTCTAATTTCTGTTTTTGCAAACTGTTGCCTGCAGTTTAAAAGTGAGATGCAAACATTTATGCAATAAAATTATATTTAACAACAAGCAACAAGACTAGACAGAAGCAACATTGTGAGAAAAAAAATCACAATTGCTGGAAATTTTTTTACTCTGTTTTACTTCCATTTTTGAAAGTTTCAAAACATGAAATCCCTAGACAGAAAATGACCCCCCCCCCCCACCAAACGAAAATTCTCTTCAGTTTTGCATCTATCTTGAGTATGACCCAAATGACAAAAATAGTGCAATTCCACAGATTTGCAGAGGGATCTCTTTATGGAAGAAACAGAATACAAAGTTGATGCATGCAAGATCAATCATAATACTTACATTAAGAGTTTCTCACATTTTTTTTTATTGGGGTTTAACAACCACCACGAGCAACTCATTGAGCTATACACTGAGTGGCCACTTTATAATGACCACCTGACAGTTTTAAGCAAATGAGCTATGGCTGCACGCAGTTGCTGCCAGAGGGCGAGGCTAGTATAAAAAGGGAAAGCTTAGTGCTTGTGACAGTAGAAGAAGTGATTTTTGGGTGACGAGATGGGTAAAAAATGTGATTTGATAGACTTTCAACGTGGGATGATTGTAGGAGCTTGGAGCCATGGAGCGAGTATCACCGAAACCACCGCATTCATGAAATGTTCCAGAGCAGCTGTTGTTAAAGTGTTTAAAGACTGGACTGTCAGCTAAAAAACTGGGTCTCTACGTGCAACGTGTGGTCGTCATCGACTAGTGACTGCTCGGACGGAACGGAGAGTGTCCAGACTGGTAACAGACAACATAGGGGCTACAGTGTGGCAAATTACAGACCATCTTAATCATGGATCCCCTCAAATGATCTCTGCACATACTGTTCGCTGTATACTGCATCGGATGGGATATGGTAGCCGAAGGCCTGTTCGAACACCTTTGCTGTCTGCAGTTAACAAGAGAAAACGTCCCCAGTTCGCACAAGAATTGGACAGTCGATAATTGGAAACAAATTATGTGGTCCGATGAATCATGTTTTCAGTTACACCATTTCGATGGCTGAGTGAGAATTTGGTGGAAACAGCACGAAAGCATGGACCCCAAATGCATTGCTACAACCCTTTAAGCTGGTGGAGGCAACGTTATGGTTTAGGGAATGTTTTCCTGGCATGCTTTGGACCCTTTAATTCGTGTTGATTAACGTCTGATTGGCACATCATATCTAAACATCGTTGCGGACCAAGTGCATCTTGTCATGTGGATGGTGATGGCTACTTTCAACAAGATAATGCGTCCTGCCATAGTCCTCGTATTGTACAGGATTGGTTTCAGGAACATGCCGGTGAGTTTACTTTACTTAGGTGGCCCCCACAATCTGCAGATCTCAACTCCATTGAGAATTTGTGGGATGAAGTTGAACGAGCCATCAGACAGCTAGATCCACAACCCTGCAATCTCACACACCTGGAAAGTGCTATTCATCAAGCATGGTCACAGATTCCACAAACCACCTATCAACATCTCGTGGAGTCCATGCCACGAAGAATTGACGCAGTATTAAAGGCAAAAGGTGGACCAACGAAGTACTGAGGGGTGGTCATAATAAAGCGGCCACCACTCAGTGTATAAGCCTTAGTAGGCTGGAGCGTAAAAAAATATTTAGAAATTCGATATCCTTAGTGCGGAAAAGTTGTGTATTGCTACGCAAATCATGTGCAAAAGTTTTAGTGAAATTCAAACAATATCTTACGGTTCCACTTTACCTCCAAAATTTTGATATTTGGGTAAAATCGTCACATTTTCATGTCCGTTGTGAGAAAAGAACAGTGTTCGTTACAGACTTTACCTAGTGCGCAAAAACTATCTGTTGGTACCTAAAAAGATGAAAATATACATAATATCTAAGGTATTTTACCTGATATAAGTCTTTCTCACATTGTTTGCTCTGTGAGGCATGTGCTCCCGGCCCCGAGAGGTCCCTTACGTTACGGACCTTTGGTTAGTTATAAAATTATTTTTTGCAGAAATAAAACAGTTAGGTCATATATTTTCAGTTCCACATTCATTCACTTGCACAATCAAACGTTTAAAATGATAGTAAATTTTAAACGTTTGATTGTGCAAGTGAATGAATGTGGAACTGAAAATATATAACCTAACTGCTTTATATCTGCAAATTTTTTATAACTAACCAATGGTTCGTAACGTAAGGGACCTCTCGGGGCTGGGAGCACGTGCCTCATAGAGCAAACAACATGAGAAATACTTTGACAATATCAGGTAAAATACCTTAGATATTATGTATATTTTAATCAAAAGCATGTTTATAACATAAGGCAACCTATAAGGTTGCCTCATGAATTGCATTTTTCGTAACTAAAAAGATGTGCACAATTTTTCAGGCAAAGAAATCAATATCTCATGGTTCCAATTTAATGCAACAATGCTCCATGTTTAAGGAAAATTGCAATACTTTGACACCTAGTGTTCACCATGTGATTTGTTTCCTAGTTGTGTTAGTGTATGCACTACTGCACTGAAAGTACAACATATTGTGCAAAGGTGCAGTCACACTGCACACGGTGCATCTCTTCACATTTTTCATGTTTCAGAAAAATCCCAGACCTCATATGAGGAGGTGGCTACACAGCGAGTTCCACCCGTGTCCAACCCAACCACCCATCCATTAGGGCAAATCAATTTTCTGTTCTTTTTTAATCTTCAATTTCCTGTTCCTTATCAATTTTTACCTGGAAATCTGATTTACTTTCGAAGGCTGGCATTTGCTGTGCTTCCAACCGTACTCTAATAAATCAATCCCTTTCTTCTTCACAAACAGCAGCAGATGCTTCTGTTGTCAACTTAACGCATCACTCCCCTTCCTGATTGTGACAAGGGAAGTTTTGCATGCCTGATCGCTTAACAATGTCCTTACAGTCACTGTTGCAAAGGTTCATTATTTCATTGTCGGTTAAATGTTCAGTCAAATGCGTGATTACCAGTCAATTATGGCAAAATAATCCTCCCCCTGGAAGTTGAAGTGAGGAATTTCAAATACATGGATTGCATCACAGTTTTCTGCCTTTGCTCTAAGGATGCTGAGGAATTCAAGTTCTCTGATGTTTCCTCTCGTCCGTGATCGTAGTCGGAAGTATTGATTCTGGATGGCCAAAATAGCCATTCCTTTGGATTACGTGATCCAGAATGCTCTTCAAATCCTGGGTTAGATATCTGGATGTATGGAGCCATCATTGCAAGTGCACGTTTGGAAGATGTGGGAATGATAACTCAAGCTGATACTTCAAGTGTTATAGGTAGATACAGAATTAGAAGGCAGAGAAAAAAAAAAAAAAACCCAGAGAAAACAGCTTCAAAACGATAATCTGACTGCACTTAAAGTTACTAAAGGGCTATATTTTGACGGGCGTAAGGACCAAACCATAATGTATGAAGGGAAGGAAAGGAAAGGAAAGTGGTTAAAAAAAAACTATTACTGAAGAACACGTGACTATGCTGGAAGAACCTGGAAGTAAAAATCTTGGGCATATCACTCCTACATCTTCTTCCCCAAAGGGCATTGCCAAAGGTCTGCTGAGTTTTTTACATACCAAGAATATCGACCTAAGTAAACTGTTGGTGATGAGCTGCAACGGAACCGTCGTTAATACTGGGTGTAAAGGAGGTGCAATTTGCATTCTAGAGCTAGCCTGCCGAAAACCTGTTCGGTGGAGCATATGCCAGTTGCACGGAAGTGAGGTGACACTCCGTCACTTAATTCAACATTTGGATGGCCAAACAAGTGGCACAAAAACATTTTCAGGGAAAAATCGGCAAACAGCTGGAGAGCTGCGAAAATCTACCATTTTGAAATTTGAAGCAATTGAAGCGGGTTTTCCTGAACATGATGAAAAAATTGAAAGGGATCTTAACACGTCTCCGAAATACCTGTGGGACATTGGCCACGCTATGACAACGCGTACTTGGTCATCAAGCCTGGCACATAAGTACCGGGAAAATGAGCCATGCACTGTGGCAAATGACAGCTATTCATATTTTGTGCCTTTATATTAGTACTTCGCAACCTTCGGATTCACTTAAAATTCAGGCAGAATTTGTTGTGAGGTTTATGCGCTATGTGGTTCACTTATAAGATCACACCCTCATTGCCATTATGGAGCACGGAATCTGTGGAAGGCCATTCATACATCCAGATATCTCACCCAGGATTTGAAGAGCGTTCAGGACCACGTAATCCAAAGGAATGGCAATTTTGCCCATCCAGAATCAATACTTCTGGCTATGATCACAGACGAGAGGAAACATCAGAGAACTTGGCTACAGCAAGATCCTTAGAGCAAGGGCACAAAACTGCAATGCAATCCGTGTATTTGAAATTCCTCAGTTCAACTTCCAGGGGGAGGATTATTTTGACCTAATTGACTGGCAATCATGCTTCTTAAGCGAACCGCCATTGACTGCTCATTTAACCGGCGATGAAATAATGAACCTATGAAATAGTAACTGTAAGGACATGCAAAACTTCCCTTGTCACAATCAGGGAGTGGATCGATGCATTAAATTTTACAACAGAAGCATCTGCTGCTGTTTGCAAAGAAGAAGAAAGGGATTGATTTATTAGAGTACGGTTGGAAGCACAGAAAATAACACCAGCCTTCGACAGTAAATCAGATTTCTGGGTAAAAATTAATAAAGAAAAGAAAATTGAAGATTAAAGAACAGAAAATTTATTTGCTCTAATGGATGGGTGGTTGGGTTGAGCACGGGTGGGACTCGCTGTACAGCCACCTTCTCATGATGAGTTCTGGGATTTTTCTGAAACATGAAAAATGTGAAGAGATGCACCGTGTGCAGTGCGACTGCACCTTTGCACAATATGTTGTGCTTTCAGTGCAGTAGTGCACACACTAACACAACTAGGAAACAAATCACATGGTGAACACTAGGTGTCAAAGTATTGCAATTTTCCTTAAACATGGAGTATTGTTGCATTAAATTGGAACCAGAAGGTATTAATTGCTTTGCCTGAAAAATTGTGTACATCTTTTAGATACCAACAGATAGTTTTGGCACACTAGGAAAAGTCTGTAACGAACAGTTCTTTTCTTACAACGGACATGAAAATGTGAAGATTTTACCCAAATATCGAAATTTTGGAGGTAAAGTGGAACCGTAGGATATTATTTGAATTTTGTTAAATTTTTTTGCACGTGGTTTACATAGCAATACACAATTTTTCCGCACTAGGGCATATCGAAATTCTAATTTTTTTTTTTACACTCCGGCCTAGTAAGCAGTTATCCATCCCTAATTTAGGGCCACTAGTTACAAGGAAGGAAGAGAGCTGGTGCTGTAAGACAAACACAAAATCCACACATCACCAGAATTCGAACCCATCTTGGATGAATGATCAGAAACCATCGCTTAGACCACTGCACCACCGGGGCAGCCATTTATCACTTGAACTTATGAAATTGATGAACTGGTACAGCAGGCTGAATCTGAACTTTCTTTGCAACACCTGTTACAAATAAATTTAGAAGTTTTAATTATTTATTGATAAATACATATCACTAAGCTGTTATCTGATATTCAGAGGTTAATTTTTCACAGAAAGAACTCACTGTTGCTGTATCAGAAGTCTCCATTTACAGCGATCTCTGCACACAGCTCGAGCTTCATGAACATCCATCACATGCCACACACAAGACCTTTTGTAATTCATACTCATGTTTTATTCTTTCTTAGAGTCCTAAAGATCATAAAGGTACATCAGTGCAGGTAATCAGCCCACAGCTAATGGTTTTAGTTGGTTGTTCAATCTAAGGATCCTGGAACATAACTCAGTGAGTTGCGGTCTATTTGCCAAAGTCACAGACTACCTAGCACCTCTCAAAGATTCACAGAGGCCCTTGTTGCTGTTCTATGTGCCATTGTTGCTCATGGAGCACCCTGAGGAAGCAAGCCCATCTCTTACTAAGAAAGACAGCTCACAATTATTTATTGATAACCTTGTAAATTTTAGTCAATGTCCAATTCATAATCAAAATGCATAAGACAATTTCAAGAAGGGCACAACAAAATTTGTAATTCTTTGAATAAAGCTCATGTTGAGAAATGGCTTCCTAGTTTAATTGAATTAATAATCTAAAGCAACTTATGGGATTTTACTAGGAAATTTTTTCATTAATAGCAAATTTTCGGAGAAAACTCTTCTCCTTCTTCAGGCTGCCCCGCTGTCACCCTTTACTCGTCACTATCACGGTTACGGTTTACCTTGACGGTTACAGTTAACCTTGACGGTTACAGTTAACCTTGACGGTTACGGTTAACCTTGATGGTTTAGGTTATTTTTCAACAAATCCTGCCAGATGTTAGGCAGGGAAAATCCTTTGCAGTCATTGATGATGGAATTTTGATTTTTCTCAATCTCTATTCCTTCTTTCAGTTTTCTTATTTGGAAATTGCTTTGGAAACTGATTACTTTAAGGGAATTCCAATCCATGCTGTGCCCAGTTTCTCTAACATGCCTATCTAATCCAGTCTTGTTGGAGCAATTTTTTATAGCTGCTTTATGCTCAGCTATACGAGTTTCTAGTCTGCGACCTGTTTCACCTATGTAAGATAGTCCACAACTACAATTTACTTCATAAACTACTCCTTGCATTATTAAAATATCTTCTTCTCTTTGAACTATTTTAGGGAAAATTTTTCAACTTTGTTCTCTAAACTTGGAGCTAGCCTAATATTGTATTTTTTACTAATTCTCTTTAAAGCCTCAAATAAACCTTTGTGATAAGAAATTTTTCTAGTGAATTTTACTTGTTGCTTTTGTGGGTTCTTCGCACCATTAAAATTCAGAAGCTTCTCAATTTCTTCTTTAGGATAGTTATTCTCTGCAAGTATGACTTTAAGCTCTTCTTTTTGGGCTTCTTTTTTATCTGCAGTAGAAACTATTTTATTAATTTTTTCTAAAAACTGACTTGCTACATTTTTCTTAATAGAAACTGGATGATACGAATTGAAATCCAGTAGTCTTTTAGTATTCATTGGTTTTTTATACCAACTAGTGAGGAATTTTTCATCTTCATAATAGATAGTAATATCTAAGAAGTTTATTCTTCTTTCTTTTTGAAGTTCAATAGTGAACTTATGGGAATCATCTAATTCATTGAATGAGTCTAGAATTCTTTCTGGAACAATTTCTGAGCTATCTATTATAAATAAGATGTCATCCATGTATCTGCTATATAAGCAGAAGTATGTGGGTTGTACTAGTATCTTTTCTTCTAGTTTTCCCACATAATAGTTAGCTAAGAGTGGGGAGCCCATTGCTAGCCCCGATTTTTGAATGAAAAAAGTTTTCCCAAATTGAAAGTAGTTGTTCTGTAAAGAGAAAGTAAGCATTTCAAAAATTCCTACTAATATGTTTTTTTCCTTGTTGTGAAAAACTATTAGGTCTGCCAAGTCTTCCGCTAAAAAGTATATAAGTTGATCTATATTAATGTGAGTATACATAGACACTATATCTAAACTACCCATAATAGGAGAATCTAATTTAGGAAGAAGTTCTAGTTTTTCTTTTAGCTGCATTGAGTTTTTTATCAAGTTAGGTGGCTCTTTTAAAAGATTCTGAAGGTGTGACTTTAAAAAATAGTTTAGATTTGAAAGAATAGAGTTTTTTGAGTCTATTATTGGTCTAATTGGTTGGTGTTCTTTATGCAGTTTGACTATTCCATATATTTGAGGTAATCTGAACAGTAATTTTGAGAATTGTTTATAGTTTTCTGGAAGCTGGTTTTTCTTTTTTTGAAGTGAAATAAGCTTAGAGACTTTTTTAATCAAATCTGGTAGTGGGTTTTCTTTTACTTCTTCATACATAGGTTTTTTAGTTCTTCTTCCATCTTTTCTAGATAATCTTTCTTATCCATAATAGTAATCAACTTACTTTTGCCTGTTTTCACAGCAACTACACTTTCATTTTTTCTGAAATCTTTAAGAGCTTTTAATTGACTATTATCAATTTTTTTTTTTTTTTAGTTTTCTCCGAAAATTTGCTATTAATGAAAAAATTTCCTAGTAAAATTCCATAAGTTGCTTTAGATTATTAATAAAATTTGTAAGTTTTCATAAGGGGGCAATGAAATAAATAATATTCCACACAGTCAACTAAATAATTCTGTAAGTAATTTGTAGAACAACAATTTAGGCTTCATAAGTGATTCAGAAAATAAGCAAGAAATCACAACAGTCTACAACCCCACAAAAGTTGAGAAACATTATTCTACGGACAATATCCTATATTAATATTACCCTCAGTAGAAGATTTTGAAAAGTATGTATTCCCTATTCATCTGATTAGACATGAATATATGCCAAATGACCATTGTATAAAATAATATTCACAGTCATAAATCCCGGTTGCACATCAATATGCTAATGGCATCAAACAGTTTTTCTTCCTACAAGAAGCCATGCTATCTTCTTTGTTTCACACTATCTGCACATGTCCAACTGTACATAGAAAGAATATCGCTTTAATGAATACATTAAATTACTCTTAAAAAATAGCTTCATTATAAAAAATACACTTTCAAGTATTCACTTGGACAGGTCAGTTTCAACTATAGTACTATATCCCTTTGGTTACATAAAACTACTTTTTACAGAAGCCTTTTTAATATTTCTTCAAAATACTTATAAATCCACAGGCAAATTTTTGAAAAACTGTCAATCACCTGAAATTTTAATAGGTGATCAATGAGTTGGCTATAAAGATGTAGCTTACATAGAACTGTGCACACATACAGTGTGCAAATAATCACCACTTAGAAAGCACACATCACCCACAAATGCTATGTCATCTTAAAAGTTAGAATTCCTACCTTGATCTTGTTCATGGTTCAATGATTCAAGCACAAACACAAGAGTCCAAATTTCAAGACAACTTCATTAATGCATACCTTAATTTTTATCAGTGCAAACAATTTATAATACCCAATTAGCAAAAATCTTCAAAAATAGCAACACAGCCTTTGAAATATGAAATAAACATTTATTTTTAAAAAGACAAACACATACAACAGCTTGCTGTGGGTTTCACCACATTCCATGTAAAAGCATACCATTATAAACTAAATATCACAAAAATACAGTTACAGAGAAATTAATTGTAGCAAATTTTTCATATGTCTTTCAACTTAATCAGGCTTCAAACAGATTCTAACACTATACAATACAAATCAGCAAAGCCAATGTTGCTTAAAAAACATTTTCATCCAAGACTTCTTCTTAAGTCATAACCTATAGTTATTATCACCAATTCAATGGGACATTTTTATTAAATCATACATTCCCTGCTTTGCAACATTTTTACATGAAGCATTTTATAGGTCATGTTTTATGAAGTCTGAAAATAAACTGAAAACCATAAATCTCACAAGAAAAAGCTATTTTTGGAAGTTAACCTTTTACATGTATTTTTCTATCTAAAAATAAACTTTTCATACTTTGTAATTTTACAGTTTGGTAAAAAGCACAAAAAAAGAAATTTTAAGTTCTAAAACCCATTTCTGAAGCAAAAAAAAAAAAAAAAGTAATATGTAGTCACTTGACAAATATTGAATGTCCATAAATTCAGACCTTACAATCAGATTCACATAAAAACAGGAAAATAATGTTTAGATGTGCCAAACTATACTGATGCTGCAAAAACAGGAATTATAATAATAATAAAAAAATCCTCAAATGACTACAATCAATTGAACTAAATGTACATGGAAGAACAATGAATGCAAAACAAACACTTCAAATGTTACTAAGGTAATTAATGTTCACATTTTTCTAATGGACATTTTGGTGCCTCTCAAAGGATTTTAGGGATGTGAAAATCCTTTCACATATACCACACTGAATAGTGTAGTCACAAAACAGACATGAATGGTTAAAAGCACAAAAAAAGAAATTTTAAGTTCTAAAGCCCATTTCTGAAGCAAAAAAAAAAAAAAAAAAAAAAAGTAATATGTAGTCACTTGACAAATATTGAATGTCCATAAATTCAGACCTTACAATCAGATTCACATAAAAACAGGAAAATAATGTTTAGATGTGCCAAACTATACTGATGCTGCAAAAACAGGAATTATAATAATAATAAAAAAATCCTCAAATGACTACAATCAATTGCACTAAATGTACATGGAAGAACAATGAATGCAAAACAAAACACTTCAAATGTTACTAACGTAATTAATGTTCACATTTTTCTAATGGCCATTTTGGTGCCTCTCAAAGGATTTTAGGGATGTGAAAATCCTTTCACATATACTACACTGAATAGTGTGGTCACCAAAAAGACAGGCATGGTTTTCAAAACGAGTTTTGCTTAAGAATGTTTTATCACAATCAATGCACACATATGATAATTTATGTGATAACAAATGAACATTTTTAAAATCGTATTCATCATTTGTTGCAAAACCACAAGTTTTGCATACGAATGTGGGATCTGGATGCACTGGGCGAAGATCTTCTACAGATGAATTGGAGATATAGTGATCTGTAAAAAGAGCAGAAAATTTTACTGACATAAGTTTGCAAAACAAAATATTACAAATATACTGTAATATTAATACACCCAGTCTTAGCATAAATACTGTTACAAACGTAATACACCCAGTCTTAGCATAAATACTGTTACAAATGTAATACACCCAGTCTTAGCATAAATACTGTTACAAACATTCGACAGATAGCACACAACCAGTGTGCAACGTCACCAACTGGCCAAGAGACATGAAGCAGCTAGTGAATCATTGTGTGTTCTGTCACAGAGGATGTAACATGTTTCATGAAGTACTTGCCATGGAGTGGGGCAATTGTGAGAATCGTGTTGCTGTAATAGCAGTGCACAAAGCTGGAAAATCAGCTTCTGAGATTTTTAACATGCTGAAGAAGCTGAAAATTGGTCGAATTTTTGTCTACTGGACCATAAAATGGTTCCTTGAGACTGAGACCATCGCTGACCATCCCAGAGAGGGTCGGCCATGAATCGTGAGGACTGATCACCTGGTGAAAACTGTGGCAGCCCATATTCAATGAAATCCTGTCAGAAAACAATAAGTGATGGTTCGTGAGCTGAACATTTCAAGAATGTTGATGTCACACATGCTGCAGAGTGATCTAAGGGTGAGAGCTTACCAGCATCGTACAGGGCACTTCCTCATCACACAACTGAAGCAGCAGAAGGTGCTAAAAGTGAAATGTTTGCTGCAGCGTTACATGGACAATCGCAAGGTTTATACTCAATTTTGAAAGTCCATTTAAGGAGTTTTTAATGAGTCCAAATAGTATTTTCCAGGAGTCAATTATGACATATGGGAATGAGAGAAAACCTAACTTTGTTAAATGTTTTTTTCATACCTAGCTAACTGAAGTTACTATTGCCATTCCTATAGGTGATTTAAGAATTTTGCTTTTTTCTTTCAAAGTCCAATGTCATACTGGAATCTGGAAATAACTTTGAATAAATTGTTTTATGCCCAAAAGTTAACTAAAATTACTACCAGTGCAACTGTATGTAATTTTATATAAGTATGGAACCTATTTTTATTCTTGAAATACAACGTGGCATTCGACATGAGAATTAGGATATCATGACGATTAATTCAGTGCAACACAGATAAAACAAATACATACAAAGAAAGAACAGAAAAAACAAGATAGATGACACCAAATTTTTGGGTGTAATGAGCACATCTTTAGAATCCATTGTGACATGAATTAAATTTATCAAAGCTATTCGAAGTCAATGGAACCGGTATGGAAAACTGTAGTATCTGACTGAAGAAAGAAGTTTTTCAATTGGGTGTTTAATCCCACAGATATTGCTATAAACGGAATTGTGTACTTGTGCCCTCTGGTTGCAGACTTGTGTGTTAAGAAAAATTTGAAATTATATGTGAAACATTTTGCAGCGGAACCACTCTCCAACAAAGAAAGAATTTTTCTAATTGGAGCCTTAGAAGCAGAGATACAGACAAATACCAGGTGAACCATATAAAAGAGGCCCCATGGCCAGACGTTGTTAGGCAGGTTAAAGATGTTTGGTGATTTTCCAGTTATAACCGCTTTGTTCCACTTCTAACCGGTTTCTGTGTATACAGCTACATGGTCATAACTGTAAGTGAAGAGAGAACAAAGGCAATGGAAATGGTTTTAAGTATGGAACAGCAGATTTTTATTGTGGAACAGTATTTTAGAAATAACTCATACAAGGTTTTAAATGAGTTCTTTACAAAAAAAATTCCACATTGTGCAGCACCGGCGAAATCAGTGGTACAGAAGTTAGTGCGGAAATTTCATGAATCCGGCACAGTGTGCAACAGGAAAAGAAACAAACCCAAGACAATTCGTACTGAAGACAATATCAAGGATGTGAGCAGAATGATGTTACATATCCCTCGGAAGTTGATTCGCCGATTATCGTCTGCAACGGGAATATCTGCCACGTCATGCCGACGAATACTTAAGGTGGATTTGCATTTTCGGCCGTACAAAGTTATGGCGCTCCAAGAACTTAAAACTCCTGATTATGCAAAACGGATGCAATATTGTAAGTGGTTTCAGGAGACCATTGTCAGCAGTGAAATGGACCCAACACTTTATTACATGACAGATGAAGCATGGTTCCATCTGTCCGGGTATGTCAATGCACAAAACAGCAGGATTTGGACCAGCATGAATCCCAGACGGACAATGGAGACTCCTCTGTATGACCAAAAGATAGGCGTTTGGTGTGCTGTGTCTGCGAAGAGGATTGTCGGCCCATTCTGTCCATCAACTGTTCAACCCATTTGTTGCTGCACTTACAGAAGAAGAGCGAACATATGCTTTCTTTCAGCAGGATGGTGCAACGGTGCATACTGCGCGGAACAGTCTACGTGCTGTGCATGAAGTGTTTGGGGAGGACAGAACTGTATCGAAGGGACTATGGCCACCCAGATCATCTGATCGCTCCACCTGACTTTTATTTGTGGGGAGCATTGACAGGGAAAATGTACGCAACTAATCCACACACCTTTGATGAATAAAAATGAACATTACGGATGCCATAGCCCAGATTACTGCCGACGAGTTGTGGCGTGTTACAAACAACATGTTCCATTGTGTGCAGCTGTGACTTGATGTCGGAGATAGCACTTTTAACAATTGTTGTAAACGCAGGTAAATTACTCGTTTTCTGTCATTTCAACTATTCTTTACCATATATAGTAACATTGCCTGACTGTTGTCGTTCATTATACTCGGGTCTCTTTTATATGGCACACCATAAGATATGCATCTATGCTCCCTAGCAGGGAAAAACTGCATTTTAAGAAGAAAATATTCTCAAAAGGTTTTTTGATGTGAGTGGTAGCGGTCTAGGAAAAAAAATTTGCAGAGTTTTCAGCAGCTCATCAGATTTTGCTGCAAATACATCAGAAGCAGAAATGAACATTTATGCACTTTGGTAGCCAAACCATTCTTTACCAAATATTAGAAATTATATGAAAAACATTTTACATCAGGAGCTATATCCGATACAGGAAGAATTTTTCAAATCCGAGTTTTAGAATAAGAAATATCGGCGGAAAAAGAAATTTACCTTTACGCCCCCTAGCAGAAAGTCTATGAGTTACTTGAAATTTTTTAAATTAAATGAAAACCGTTTTGTGCCGGAAACGCTAACCAACAAAGAAAACAAACTAGATAATGTTATTTATTTGATAAAAATAAGATATACATAATAGATGCATATCTTATTTTTGTCAAATAAATAACATTATTTATTTGACAAAAATAAGATATACACCTATGCCCCCTGGCAGAGAAGCCATACATTATTTTAAGAAGAAAATATTCCGAAAATGTTTATCAATGTGCATTGGTCCAAGAACGAATTTTTTCAATCGAGATTTTAGACGTTCAGATTTTGTGGCAAATACATCAGAAGCAGAAATTAACACTTATGCCCCCTGGTGGCTAAACCATTCTTTACCAAAAATTAGAAATTATATGCAAAAGATTTCCCATCAGGATCTGTATCCACCGAAGAAAAAATTTTTCAAATCGGATTTTTGGAAGTAGAGATATTGGGGAAAACACCATTTACTTTTATGCCCCATAGCGGAAAATCTATGCACAACTTGAAAATGGAAACTATACTTAAAAATACTCTTTGACATAAATCGAATCGAAAGGTAAAAGAATTTTTTCAATCGGATTCGGATGTTTAAAAGCAAATATATGGAATAAAATGTATTTTGAATTTCGTATCATCTGCATTTACGCCCTCCAGTGGTGAAATTGTACATCGTAAAAAAACCCAAACGAAATGAAGGATCATCATTCGCATATTTCAAGCTTTCCAATGCAAAAAGAATTTTTCAAATCGGACTGATAGTTGCAGAGATATAGGATCCACAGACAGACAGACGGACGGACAAACCGATAACATAAGCACAATTTTTTTTTTTAAAAAGATACACCAAAAAAATCACGAAACTTATAATTTGAAATTTCAACATCAAAATAGTAATAATTTAAGGAGTCAAAACATTTTTTTCCAGGAGTCAAGTTTAAATTTAAGGAATTTTCCAGGGCCTTTATGGAAAAAAGTTCATTTACGGAATATATCCTTAAATTCCAGGAGCAGCACGAACCCTGCAATCACCACAGACAGATTCTTTTCTCTGATGAAAAAATTTTCACTATTGAAGAGGCTTTCAATGGCCAAAATGACAGGGTGTATACGTCAACCTCACGAGAGCACAGGTGAAAGCTCCAAGGATCATGAGGGGCCATCATTCTGCTTCTGTCATGGTTTCGTGGGGAGTCTCCTATGAGGGTACCATGGAGCTCCATTTCTATGATAAAGGAGTGAAAACATCTGCCAAAGTCTTCCAGGACAGGGTTTTGGAGGCAGTGGTCAAAAATGTAAGTCACACCCTCTTCCAAAACCGACACTGGAGCTTTCAGCAGACTTCATTTCTCCAGCTAATTGGCCTTCAAGCAGCCCAAACATCAACCCATTGGACTACAAGTTGTGGGCCACACTGGAGGACATGGCCTGCAGAAAGAGACACCCCAGTATTGATAGTCTCAAACGCTCTTTGGTGAGGGCAGTAGCAACTTTCCTTGTGGAGACCCTGCATAAAGCTATTGATGAGTGGCCACAGAGACTGAATGACTGTGTGAAGGCAAAAGGATGCCATTTTGAAAAGTGATTGGTGCCATGTATTCACATGTTACTACTTACGTCATATCACAGGTATATTAAAATATCTTTAAATTTCTTTTGTTATTCCATTGAATACTTTGTAACAGTATTTATGGCAAGACTAGGCACACAGTTGTATCAGAATAATATGACCATCCTCAGAATCACAGTGTACCTATCCAGGCGTGTCACACAATGCACATGACAAGGTTGACCACATGGAGATATAAGCGGTTGGCCAGGACCGATGAGCCATAGTGCGTTACGTGAGCACAATGGGCAGAGGTAGTAATTTAATGGACGTTCAAAAAGGAATGGTCATCGGCTACCATGCCCATGGTGGAAGCATCTCAGAAACAGCAGACTTCGCGGGCTGTTCGCGAGGTGCTGTAGTAAGGGTGTACCGAGAATAGATTGCTGGCATACCGAGTACCTCTCAAGGTCATAACTGTGAAGCCCCAAAGGTCACCGACCCCAGAGCAGAACCTCACCTCCGTCGACTGGTGGCAATTGACGTGCATAAGTGCAGCAATTTACCACACAAATGAACGCTGAGATACCTAGGTATGTGTCCTCAATAACAGTAGAGCGAACCCTGTTACACATGAGTCTCCAGAGAAGACGCTGCATCTAGGTGCTCATATTAACCCAGGTCCATTGGCAACGACGCCTGCAGTTTGCATGGGACTACTGTTATTGAACAGAGGGAAAAGATTGCCTTCTCCGACGAATCGAGGTTTCTACTCCATAGAGTGACAGGCGGTGGCATATATGACGTCAGACACACAAGAACCAACACCCAGACATGCTTGTTAGTCAAGTACAGGCCAGGGGTGGCAGTGTGCATGTCTGGGGGATGTTTTCTTGGTATGACCGCTGGTACCACTGGATAGGTCCCAGAATGTCAACGGCTACCTGTCCATCCTCACTGACCACATGCATCCTTTCATGTTGGACATTTACCCTGGTGGCGATGGTGTCTACCAACAGAACAATGCACCCTGCCACATCGCTAAGGGAGTGCGTGACTGGTTCCAGGAAGACGACAGCAATGTCTCCGTTCTCCCTTGGCCGGCAATATCGCCTGATCTCAATCCCATAGAGCATTTGTGGAACTATTTGGATCAACAGGTTCAACACGCTGATCCACAACCACATCATCTCCTTGACCTATGTGCTCTGCTGCAGTCTGCATTGGCACGTATGCCTCGGGCAACCTTCCAGGACCTCATTGCGTTCATGCCCCGCTGTCATCTGGGCCAAGGGTGGTTATTCCCATTATTAGGTAGGTGGTCATATTATTCTGATACGACCGTGTATTTTAAAGTTTATAAAACTCAGTAGTATACATGAACTTAAATGATCAAGTAATAAGACTCATATTTTTCACATGAAAACAAGGGAAACACATTTTCTCAGTTTGTTCTCCTTCCCCCTGTAAAAGTTGCTGGGAAGGCCCAATCCATACAGGAAATTTTTAAATTTTAGAGGCTGTCATTTTTTGCACTTTTTAACCCCCCTCCCCCCACCACCAAATACACTAAAATACAGTATTCAAAAATCTATACTAGTATGCATGCTGATTACATGGTTCTCTGTTTCAGAGAGCAGAAAGAATAAAATGATGGATTTCCATCACCCATTACATATTAGAAAGTGAAAATACACCTCCTGCATTTGGACATTTCACAAGTTTCATAAAATGATTCATTATTGATGTATTAATACAGCTATAAGCTGAGGTTTGACTGGATACATACGAAATGCTATACTCAAAGAGTTTATGCTTAATGAATTAATGAAATCACAACGCAGCTCATTTTGCATAGCCTTGTGCATTAATGAATCACTTTAAAATGAAAAAAAAAAAAAAAAAAAAAGGAAATATGGGTGGGTAGAAACAATGACAAGGCTGGCAAATGAGCAAAACACTTCAATATCTTCAAGGACTAAACTTAGAATTCTTATGGCTGCATTTGATTTGTAAGCCACAGGATCTTCATCACCATAAATCTATGCCAACATACACAATACAATTTTTAGCATTTAGTGAAGTAGTTATAAAAAAATGCAAATAATAATAATAATAATAGAAGTGAATTGCAATACATTTTGTGCAAAAATACCATTAGACATGCTAAGAAAAAAAAATCGGAGGTGTTATAAAATAAAAGTAGAGGAACTGACAGATTCAGTTATTAAAATCTCATTCAGTTCCTCAATCCTCGTTCATATTAACCCTATTTCAAGTGTTATAATTTCCTGAAATGAACACTAAAAATACTGTTTTGTGAGAGCAGACAGAATAATGCCACAAGGCTGATCATTATATGAACATATCTGTAGGAAGTGCAACAACAAGCAGTGTACGCAGTAATACACCCCAATGGCAACACTACTCGTCCTCAAGGTGCATATGCGAATCGCAAATGCGTTGTTGTGTCTCAAAGTGGAGATAAAGCTGGAATGTTCAACTCTTAAGAGGCACAAGTTTCAATTCAGCAAAGAAAGTTTTGCTGGCTGATATCCACAGACAGCATACTAGAACACATAGGGAACTAGCAACATCACATAAACAGGTTTCTGAATGGTATCGCTAATTTGGTGCTGGTAGAACGGTTGCTTTTACTGAAGATAATTACAGTGGGTACTGAGGTATCCAAGCAGCTCACCTATAGAAATAAATGTAACACAGATTAAAGAAATAATTCAGAAAGACAGGCATGTATATACTTTTTTGAAAGATCATGGAAAACATGGTAAGCACAAAACAAGATACAGTACTATGTTATTCAACACACAGTTGTTACAAATATCTTATACAAATGCCTTTTGCGTAACATAAGATGAAATGAAAATTAAAAAAATTTAAAACAATTTGGCCAAAGTAATAAGTACATGTACAGGGGAGTAAAAATGCAAAAATAAAATACATTATCACAGGTTTATCAATATATATTTTTTATTGTAAAAAATACATATTACCTATATTTAACAATCATGTGCCCTCAGTATTTTCATTATTAAAACTTTTTCCTTAACTACAAACCAAACTTCAAAATGCAGAGCAAAGGGCCATATGCACCCCCGAAAGTAATTTTGTCTAGTATTAAAAATCGATATAACGTTATTTTGCTAGTGTCACCATTCTAGTCTTCCTTAAATTGCTGTTAGTTACTTCTTTATTTGGAATGATGCGACAAAGTCACATATGCATTAATGCACCCCCCATGTTCTGTGCGCATTTCCTACTTGTACGCCACCAAAGAAAGAAGAGAGCAAACTGATGCTGTATGTTGTAGTGGTCAGGGCATTAGTCTAATGAATGGTGGGGGTGGTACATCCATCTTTAGTACATTCATAGCAGGAAAACAAAAACGTAGAATGAACATTACTTTGTAATTAATAGTACCTGAGAAAAATAAAAATGCCTGTTCTCATGCACATTTTTTTCATCACTTTTGGAAGGAATGATATCGTAGCTGCAGTGATAAAACCAAGAATGCAAGAATTTCTCGATTTTTGACTTTACATCATATAAGATTTAATTCACTGATGTATAATACAGATGCAATTTGATGTACATGTTATGGATAGTGCTTGAACAGTCTGATGTAATTGAAAAAGTGATTATTTGATCAAATTTAATTTTTAAATAGAGATAATTCAAACTACAAAATTTCGCATTCATGGTTTTGACATTGCGGCGACGATAAGCACCTCTCAAAATTAATTTCTGGGTATGCCAGTGCAACAGCAACACATCTTCATTCCTCACACGATAAAAGAGTGTCTTTACACAAACTTTCCGTAAGTAACACATCTCCCCAGCACATAGACAATTCCTACGTCTCTTTTGCAATACCCAGGTCTCGCTGCCATACATCGGAGTAGGAACAATTACTCTTTCATGCACAGCCACTCAGGTCTCTCTTGAGAACATATCATTCCTGTAAAAAACCCCTCGCTCAAAAACCATTACTTTGGGTTTTCCCTTATTTATACTCAGTTTGAATTTTATACAAAATTTGTACATCGAGGCAACATACTCTGAAACTCACTTTTGCTCTCTGTCAACAGGGCTGTGTCATCAGCATACAGCAATCTGCACACATGGATATTACCAAGACATAAACCAGTATTGTCCATCTTGGAATCACGCATGCATGCATCCATAAATATATTAAACAGCATTGGTTACATTACACAACCCTGTCTGATTCCTGCACCAATAGAAAACCATTTTGATACAACACGATTCACTCATACACAAGCTCTACTGCCAGCTAACAGAGCTTTTACACTATTAACGAAACTCCCAGTAACACCATATTTACTCAGCACCTTCCACAGAAATATCCTATTTACTTGGTCATAAGCTTTTTCTAAAACTATGAAGGCAGCAAAAACTTTCTTACCAACAACCAGATACTTTTTGATCATCACATGTATAATGCAAAAATTTAGTTAGTACAACCCTTACCAGGCATAAAACCACTCTGAACATCCCACACTTTCTCTGATGTAAGACCTTGTACTTTTTCAATAATGACCTTTCAAAACACTTTCCCTGATACACTCAGTAAGCTAATACCACGGTAGTTCTTGCTTTCAGTTTGATAACCATTTCCCTTACACAAGGGAACAATGATAGCATCCTTCCAATCTCGAGGGACTATTCCTAACTCTCAGCACAATTGGCAAATTTCAGTTAACCAGTCAATTACATAGTCACCACCATATTTTAACATATTAACAGTTATGCCATTTACTCCTGAAGTTCTACCTTTCTGAAGAGATTTTAGAGCTTTACACAACTCTTCTCTTAAGATCAATCTTGTGCATCCATCTCTCACTGTGACATCTGCCCCAGAATCACCTTTGCTTTCATGATCTAATAACTCACAGAAGTATTCACCCCATCTTTCACTTAACTCATTGGACTTCCATATTGTTTCTCAATCCTATTCTTCACACAATTTTAAACTTTATTTTCCCTATTTTTCTTATGTCTCATGCACTTCCAGAAAGTTTATCTCTTTTCAAAAAGCCAATTCACGACTTTTCACCTTTTCTTTCCTATCTTTTGCCTTACTCTGGCAAAGCAGCTTAGCTGCCTCATGCTTTTTACAGCGATATTCATCCTCAAAAACTCCTTGCAAAATCCCCCAAAATGTTTCTTTCTTTCTCTTTACAGGTTCTTCAAACTCACTATTCCACCAAGAATCACCTCTAATTTTACCCACTATTGTGGTACGATAGACTTCTTCAGCGGCAGTGACAACACAATTCTTAAAACATTCCCACTTCTTTTCTACATCCCTCCCACATGACTTCAACTCCTTCAATTATTTAGAGTAATGCTGATGATCTTCAAGGGGCATTTCAACCTATATACTTTCCATCCTAGGCCTCTTCCTATTCCTCCAACCAACATTTAGTTTTACTTGTGACACTAACAAGTAATGATCAGAGCAAACATACGCACTTCTCATTACACAAGCGTCAACGAAGTGCTACGAAAAATGCAATTCATGAGGCAACCTTATGGGTTGTCTTAACGTTACAAACGTGCTTTTGATTAAAATATACATAATATCTAAGGTGTTTTACCTGATATTTCAAAGTAATTCGCACGTTGTTTGCTCTATGAGGAACGTTGTCCTGGCCCGAGAGGTCCCTTATGTTACGGACCTTTGGTTAGTTATGAATTTTTTTTTTCAGAAATAAAGTAGTTAGGTTATATATTTTCAGTTCCACATTCATTCATTCACATAATCAAATGTTTAAAATTTACTATTAATTAAAAGATTTTAGTAGAAAGAGTTATACTCATCAGGTCAGGAGACGTCTCACAAGGGGTTCGTAGTTACGGCGAGCGCTTTCAGCAGTGCATAACCGCCATCACCTGGCCACTACTTCTACACGAGGGTTCCTCGCGTGTGTGTAGTTTTAGAGTTGCATGTCGGCAATCGATGAGAAGGTTTGCTACCTGTATGTGTTAGGTGATTTGTTTCCAATGTGTCGCCATCTATTGGATGAGTTGGTAGGAATCAGTCGTGAGTATAATTCTATTGTGTGTCTGTATGTGTTAGGTGATTTGTTTCTAATGTGTCACCATCTATTGGATGAGTTGGTAGGTATCAGTCGTAAGTATAATTCTTTTGTGTAGATATTTTTGGGCTATTATTATTTGTTTGTAGAAACAGGTGTATTTTTTATTCTTTATTTATTGGTGTGATTTTTTGTAATGTTTTTCTTTTTGTCTTTTTTGTGAATTTTTCTTTTTTTATAAGTGATTTCCAGGCTGTGTCTAGTGTGGTGGGGTCTTATAAGTTGCATATTTTATCTTTTTTTTTTTTTTTGTTCAATTATAACGCTTTCAGAAATCCTTAATTCTTTTTCGTTTGTGTGGGTGGTTAGTAATTTAATATTTTCAAAATCAGGGTATTGTTTATGTTTAACACAGTGTTGGATAAGTGCAGTTTTTTCTTCTTTTTGTTCCAGTTTTTTATATGTTGATGTAATCTTTTTATTAATCTATTTTTTGTGCTGCCAATGTATGAAATGTGGTTTTCAGAACTCTGTGAAACAATAGGAATTTCATATACGCCTGCTGACTGTAGTATATTAATTATTGTTACTTTTTTTCTTTATAATTAAGTCCCCAATATTCTGAACTGAATGTCCAAAAATAATGTTGTGTTTCTTCATTAATCTTAAAAATTTCCCACTTAGTCCTCTAATAAAAGGGAAAGAACCTGAAAATTTGTATTTCTTTTTTGGGATGTTTTGTCTAGACTCTTAATTTCTTCTTGTATTCAAAAATCATCTTTTTAACAGTTTTTGTGTCATATCCAAATTGTTTGGTTGTGTTAATAATCCACTGGATTTCTTCTTCTCTGTATTTTCTATTTGAGGAATGTGTGAAGGCTCTTTTTACATAATTCCTAATAGCATTTACTTAAAGTAAATGCTTTACTTTAAGTAAACTTAAAATAAATGCTATTAGGAATTGGGTAAAAAGAGCCTTCACACATTCCAATTCCTAATAGCATTTACTTAAAAGTAAATGCTTTACTTTAAGTAAATGCTTTACTTTAAGTAAACTTAAAGTAAATGCTATTAGGAATTGGGTAAAAGAGCCTTCACACATTCCTCAAATAGAAAATACAGAGAAGAAGAAATCCAATAGATTATTAACATAACCAAACAATTTGGATATGACACAAAAACTGTTAAAAAGATGATTTTTGAATTCAAGAAAAAATTAAAAGAGTCTAGACAAAACATCCCAAAAAAGAAATACAAATTTTTAGGTTCTTTCCCCTTTATTAGAGGACTAAATGGGAAATTTTTAAGATTAATGAAGAAACACAACATTATTTTTGGACATTCAGTTCAGAATATTGGTGACTTAATTATAAAGAAAAAAAGTAACAATAATATACTACAATCAGCAGGCGTATATGAAATTCCTATTGTTTCACAGAGTTCTGAAGACCACATTTCATACATTGGCAGCACAAAAAATAGATTAATAAAAAGATTACATCAACATATAAAAAACTGGAACAAAAAAGAAGAAAAACTGCACTTGTCCAACCCTGTGTTAAACATAAACAATACCCTGATTTTGAAAATATTAAATTACTAACCACCCACACAAACGAAAAAGAATTAAGGATTTCTGAAAGCGTTATAATTGAACAAAAAAAAGATAAAATATGCAACTTACAAGACCCCACCACACTTGACACAGCCTGGAAATCACTTATAAAAAAAGAAAAAAATCACAAAAAAATACAAAAAAAAAAAAAGAACATTACAAAAAATCACACCAATAAATAAATAAAAAATACACCTGTTTCTACGAACAAATAATAATAGCCCAAAAATATCTACACAAAAGAATTATACTTACGACTGATACCTACCAACTCATCCTATAGATGGCGACACATTAGAAACAAATCACCTAACACATACAGACACACAATAGAATTATACTCACGACTGATACCTACCAACTCATCCAATAGATAGCAACACATTGGAAACAAATCACCTAACACATACAGGCAGCAAACCTTCCCATCGATTCCCGACATGCAACTCCAAAACTACACACACGCGAGGAACCCTCGTGTAGAAGTAGTGGCCAGATGATGGCGGTTATGCACTGCTGAAAGCGCTCACCCTAACAACGAACCCCTTGTGAGACGTCTCCTGGCCCGATGAGTATATAACTCTTTCTACTAAAATCTTTTAATTAATAGTAAATTTTAAACATTTGATTGTGCGAATGAATGAATGTGGAACTGAAAATATATAACCTACCTGCTTTATTTCTGCAAAATGTTTTTTTCGTAACTAACCAAAGGTCCATAACATAAGGGACCTCTCGGGCCAGGAGCACGTGCCTCACAGAGCAAACAACGTGCAAAATACTTTGAAATATCAGGTAAAACACCTTAGATATTATGTATATTTTAATCAAAAGCACGTTTATAACATAAGACAACCCATCAGGTTGCCTCATGAATTTCATTTTTCGTAATTCTTTACATAGTATACGACGGAACGCCGGGAACGAGAAGAAGAAAAACGATCATGAATTGCCGAAACCTGTTAAAACCTAAAGAGTTGAGAGAATTAGAGAACTTCAGAAAAAGAAGAAGTGACCTCTAAAAAAACAGCATTCAGTTGGAATTTTTGATAAACTGCCGTGATTTAAACTTGATACCAAAATACCTACAACTCAATAATTATGCATTGAATAACAAGGATGCAAATATTATGAAACAATGTGAAATTAAACGATTAAGAACAGAAATCGTATCCAAAAGAAAGACAGTATATAAATTACACAACACTTGTTATAAATTATGGAATCTGATACAAAATAATAAATATAAAAATTTAAATAAAAAATGGACTGATACTGTCATCGACCAAATTTTAAAACAGACCTTTACAGTATTAGAAAACGAAGCCCAAAACATCAGAAAAAGGCACTCTGATAAATTAAATAGACTAATCGATAAAAATATCCCTACCAAGAAATTAATCAATGAAAATTATCTACCCACATTTCAAAATTACTCTAACCTCGAACTCTCCGAAGTACAACAAGCTGCATTACAGAAGGGTAAAATATTTGCGTACCCGCAGACCATTCCCCCAACTGAAAGGTGTATTCCAAAAATCAAGACCATCATTCAAAATGTCCCATATACACACAAACCAACTTTAAGATTTAAGTTGTATAGAAATATATTGGATGAATATAATCTGCAGTCTAAAAAAGAAATTAAACTTGGAAAGATTACATATGAAAGACAACAACTACTAGACTTGAAAAAAGACCCTACTATTGTAATTTGTGAAGCAGATAAATCAAATCAGTTAATAATACTAGATAAAAGTGAATATATTATTAAAATGAACACAGCTATTGAGGAATTAAAATGTCATATAATTAAAAAAGACCCTGTGGACTCTCAGATAAACTTTTTAGCAAAAATAAGAAATCATAGTTCATTACCTTCAGAAATTACCAGAGCCTATCCACCAGTAGGTACAGTAGTTCCAAGTATTTTTGGGAAAATAAAACCCCATAAACCCGATAGACCATTTAGAGTTATTGTTCCAAAATCAAAGTCCCCACTAATAAATCTAGAAAGGAAATTATATAAATTTTTGGTCCCCTTTTTCATGAATAATGAATACTGTTTAAAAAACAGTTTAGAGTTTATTGAGAAAATAAAATCTATTCATATTCCACTATCTGGTATGTTTATGGCAAGTTTAAACGTTAAATCATTATTCCTTAGTACCCCTGTACCAAAAGCCATAGACATTATCATTAAAGAGTTAAAAAATAAATCTCACTTTAATAATACACAATTACAAGAGTTATTTAACATTTTATCCCATATTTCTAATAGCAATTACTTTGAGTTTGACAAAAAAATCTACAGGCAAGAAGTAGGAGCCCCAATGGGATCCCCATTATCTTCTTTATTTTCAGAAATAATCATGAGTGATATAGAAAACAAAATTATTAAAAAACTACCAAACCCACCCATCATTTATTGTAGATATGTTGACGACATTTTTATATTATCTAAATTAGAACAAGAAGAACTTGAAATATTGAAGAATAAATTCACCACTTGTTACCCAAAGATTGAATTAACTTTGGAATTTGAACAAAATGGAAAAATTTCCTTCTTAAATATAGAAATAATAAAAAAAGACTTAAATTTTGAATACAGAGTTTTTAGAAAACCAATCTATGTACCTATAATGATCCCATATCACTCTGAACACCCAAAAACTCATAAAGTAAATGCTATTAGGAATTGGGTAAAAGAGCCTTCACACATTCCTCAAATAGAAAATACAGAGAAGAAGAAATCCAATAGATTATTAACATAACCAAACAATTTGGATATGACACAAAAACTGTTAAAAAGATTATTTTTGAATACAAGAAGAAATTAAAAGAGTAGACAAAACATCCCAAAAAAGAAATACAAATTTTCAGGTTCTTTCCCGTTTATTAGAGGACTAAGTGGGAAATTTTTAAGATTAATGAAGAAACACAACATTATTTTTGGACATTCAGTTCAGAATATTGGTGACTTAATTATAAAGAAAAAAGTAACAATAATATACTACAATCAGCAGGCGTATATGAAATTCCTATTGTTTCACAGAGTTCTGAGGACCACATTTCATACATTGGCAGCACAAAAAATAGATTAATAAAATGATTACATCAACATATATAAAACTGGAATAAAAAAGAAGAAAAAACTACTGTGTTAAACATAAACAATACCCTGATTTTGAAAATATTAAATTACTAACCAGCCACACAAACGAAAAAGAATTAAGGATTTCTGAAAGCGTTATAATTGAACAAAAAAAAAAAAAAAGATAAAATATGCAACTTATAAGACCCCAACACACTAGACACAGCCTGGAAATCACTTATAAAAAAAGAAAAAAAAACCACAAAAAAAGACAAAAAAAAAAAAAACGTTACAAAAAATCACACCAATAAATAAAGAAAAAAATACACCTGTTTCTACGAACAAATAATAATAGCCCAAAAATATCTACACAAAAGAATTATACTTACGACTGATACCTACCAACTCATCCAATAGATGGCGACACATTAAAAACAAATCACCTAACACATACAGACACACAATAGAATTATACTCACGACTGATTCCTACCAACTCATCCAATAGATGGCGACACATTGGAAACAAATCACCTAACACATACAACAAGGCAGCAAACCTTCCCATCGATTCCCAACATGCAACTCCAAAAACTACACACACGTGAGGAACCCTCGTGTAGAAGTAGTGGCCAGATGATGGTGGTTATGCACCGCTGAAAGCGCTGGCCGTAACAGCGCTTTCAGCGGTGCAGCGCTTTTCAGCGGGATTCGAACCCGGATCCCTTACGGACGAATGATCAGAGGCCAGCGCCTTAGACCATTGCGCCACCGGGGCGGCCAAATATGGGTTGAAACCACAACAATGGGTAGCAATTTGGCAAAGTACTTCAATATCTTTAAGGGCTAAACTCAGAATTCTGATTGCTGCCTTTGCTTTGTAAGCAGCAGGATTTTCATCATCGTAATAAATGCCCATATATAATACAATTTTTGTTATTTAGTGAAGCTGTTATGAAGCAGAATAAATAGTAGAGGTGAATTATAACACATTTTGTGCAAAGCACCATTAAATGGGCTAAAAATATCTGAAGTGAAATAAAACTTGCGGAACTAACACATTCAGTTATTTCAATCTCATTCAGTTCCGCAATCGTCATTCATATTAATGCTATTTCAAGGGTTATAATTTCCTGAAATGAACATTAAAAATACTGTTTTCTGAGAGCAGACAGATTAATGTTACAAGGCTGATCATTATATATGAACACATCTGTAGGAGGTACAACAACGATCAGTGTACGCAGTAATGCACCCAAATGGCAACACTACTCGTCCGCAAAGTGCATATGTGAATCACAAATGCGTCATTGTATTTCAAAGTGGAGATAAAGCTGGAATGTTTGACTCTTAGAGGCACAAGTTGAAATTCAGCAAAGAAAGTTTTACTGGCTGATATCCACAGACAGCATACTAGAACATATAGGGAACTAGCAACGTCACATCAACAAGTTTCTGAATGGTACTGCTAATGAAGATAATCACAGTGGCTACTGAGATATCCAAGTAGCTTACCTATAGAAATAAATGTAACATGGATTGAAGAAATGATTCAGAAGTACAGGCATGTATTTACTTTTGAAAGATCATTGAAAATATGGTGAGCATAAAACAAGACACTGTGTTATTCAACACCCACTTGATATAAATATCTTATACATATACCTTTTGCATAACATAAGAGGGTATGGAAATTAAAAAAATGAAACTGTTTGGTCAAAGTAATAAGTACATGCACAGGGAAGTAAAAAATGAAAAAAACAACAACATAATTACAGGTTTATCAATATTTTTTTTTGTTGTGAAAAATATATTTTACCCATATTTAATAATCATGTGCCCATAGTATTTTCATTACTAAAATTTTTGCTTAACTATAAACTGAATTTCATTTAAAAAGCACAAAATTAAAAAATATATATATTTTTGTTAACACACATTCATAAGGTCACACTTAACAGTTATTAACAAAAATAAATAAAATATCAGTATTGGTTAATCACCTCAATTTAAAAAATACAGTACAAAGGATGACACACACACAAATTAGATTGTAGCATTATACCTGTAACAATAATGATCCATTTTTTTCTGACTGGCAGAATGCACAACATGCACATGATAGTTAATTATAATCCATATTAAGATTTTGAGAGAATCAGTATAACATCCTAACCTTTTCAAGACTTAAAACAAGCTTTAAACAATTATATCAGAGTTGAGATCAATGGTATACCTGGTAGAATGATGTTTTGAATACATTGATTTCCAAGCAGCACAAAAACCAGAATATGATCAACAATGATAAGGTAACATTGTCCACGAATTCTCAAGATGTCACAGATTTGATGTAAATACAAAAGTTAACAACAGATTCTTAATTAAGTTATTTTAAATAATGTGTAAAAGTACAAGAGTTATTTGAATGGACAAAAAATCACCCTGTAATTATAAGAAACATGCTTTTATTATCAAAATGAAAAAGAAAATTCATGCTTTCATGGGTTTTTGTTTATGGTTCTTAAACATAAACATAGAAATTGAGCAAAAACACACAGAATCACATATGGTAATAAGGTTCGTTTAGCAGTAGCGTTTGGCCATCCCACGACCTTGATCACCGACGATCGACTGGATGGGCTGGTTGCCAGAACTACAATTTAAAGTTGTGGTGTTGGAACTGTTGCCAGATTTTAGTAGAGAGATCCAAATAAATGGGATTTGGTGAGGGGTCTCTGAATTGCAGTTTTTGGTGAACAAAATTTCAATGCTTTCTTGGAAATGCAGAGATCGGTTGTACATGAATGGGGCAACGTTTTTTGTTTCTTTCCAAATGGAAACTGCAGAGGTGTCTTCAAGGGTTAGTGCAGATAATGCTGTCTTTGGAAGACCATTGGAAACATCTTTTTTGTGTTCACTAAGTCTTGTATTGATGCTTTGGTATGTGCTTCCAATATACACTGAGAGACTAGAGGAAGTTCAAATGGGAATAGCATAAACTCCAGGGGTGTCCAGGGGTGAGACAGGATCCCTGTCTTTAAGCAGGCACTTTATTGCAGGAGAGTTTGGTTTCACTGTGAGAGTGTAGCCCATAGTTTTGAAGAGTTTACACATCTTATAAGAGAAGGATTCATGGAAAGGGATGGAACCAATGAATGGTGGTTTTTCCATTAATATTGGTGAGAGAGCAGACAGATTTCTCAAATGGGAATTTTGGAGGAAGTTCTCAATTGTTGAAGGTGGGAACTGATGGGCTTCAGCAATTTTCTTTATTGTGTCAGTTTCTTCATTGAAGGAAGATTCAGTGTTGCAGACAATCCTGGCACGATTAACTTAAGTATTTAAGGAGGCAAATTTGTGAGCAGTGGGGAGTGGGATGGAAATGGGATTATGTTTTTTATTGCAGAGGGGTTTTCTGTAGACAGATCTGTTGAGATGATTCCCTTGCCTTGTCAGATGGACATCCAAGAAGTCAATGCCTTGCAGTGATTCTTCAATGATGGGAACTTCAGGGAAATCTTTTGAAGAAGAGATTCAGGTTAGTTCTATTGTGTGGCCAAATGTGGCTACAGAAAACCCTCTGCAATAACAAACATAATCCCATTTTCATATCCCCTCCCCCCACTGCTCACAAATTTGCCACCTTAAAAACGTATGTTAATCCTGCCAGGATTGTCTGCAACACTGAATCTTCCTTCAATGAAGAAATTCATACCATACAGAAAACTGCCAATTGAGAAATTCAAATCGGCAATATTACCTTCTACAACTGAGAAATTTCTCCAAACTTCCCATTTGAAAAATCAGTCTGCTCTTTCACTAATACTAATGGAAAAACCACCATTCATTGGTTCCATCCCTTTCCATGGATCCTTCTCTTATAAGATGTGTAAACTCTTCAAAACTATGGGCTACACTTTCACAGTGAAACCAAACCCTCCTGCAATAAAGGGCCTGCTTAAAGACCTGGATCCTGTCTCACCCCTGGACAACCATGGAGTTTATGCTATTCCTATTTTAACTTCCCCTGGCCTCTCAATGTATATTGGAAGCACATACCAAAGCATCAATACAAGACTTAGTGAACACACAAAAGATGTTTCCAAAAAAGTTGCTCCATTCATCAACAAAGCATCTCTGCATTTCCAAGAAAGCATTGGAATTTTCATGATAATTAACACAGCAATTGGATATCGCCAAATTGACTGTAATTACTGTTTCACACGTGAATTAAATCACATCAGAAAACTTGAAAATTTCATTGCCGTGGAGTGGGTATCGAACCCGCATCTCCCGATTTCTGTTCGAGCGCGCTATCCCTTGCACCACTCACGATGGCGAATTCGCAAGTATCTGTGTTAAGAGCATCGGAATATTCTCCGACCGCATTCAAATTCAATGCAGATTCTGCTGCCATCTAGTGTTGTTAAGTAAATCTCCAGTTGTTTAGAAATTCAGAGTTGAAGAAGTATTATGAGAAGAATATTTCTTCAACTCTGAAGCATTGGAATTTTGTTAACCAAAAACTGCAATTCAGAGACTCCTAAAAAAAAATCCCATTTATTTGGATCTCTCTACTAAAATCTGGCAACAGTTCTAACACCCCAACTTCAAATTGTAGTTCTGACAACCAGCCCATCTAATTGATTGCGGGTGATCGAAGCTGTAAGATGACCGAAAGCTACCGCAAAATGAACCTTGTTATCATACGTGACCCTGTGTGCATTTTCTCGATTTCTATGTTTATGCGTTACTGTCACGTGAAGCCTGAGTTTTAAATTATGGTTCTTATTGCTTTAGGAAGAATTAAAAAAGCCAATGCTTTCTCCATTATGCCTTCCAAACCATTGCAATGGTAACAATTTACCTTATGGTCCCACTCACTTCCTGTAGCAATCAACCTGCATGATCATTCACTAGGGAATTCTAAAGTCAATGTTGAACATTTCATATCTTGCTAATGAGCAATTATTCTAAGTGATCCCCACTTTATTATTTGTGATTAGTATCTTTTACATGGCTGTCTTAGATAATTAGAAGTATCTTATATTCACTGATTTATGTTCTACATCCATAAGCTTAAAACTTACGGTTATTAACAAACATAAATAAATTAGCAGTATTCATTAATCTCCACAGTTCAAAAAATACTGCAAAATGGGGATGACACATAAAAAAATTGCATGTAGCATTATACCTGTAGCAATTATGATCCCTAACTTTTCTAATCTTCAGGATGCACTACACACACACACACACTTGCAGATAATACTTCATTATAATCCACATTAAGATTTCAAGAATCAGTATCAGATCCCTGCTTTTTCAAGACTTAAAACAAGCTTTACATAAATTATTAATGTTGGGATCAATGGCACAGTAGAATGATGATTTCATTACTTTTATTTTTAAGTAGGACAGGAGACAGCAGATAATCAACAATGATAGGGTAAGACACTGTCCATGAATTCTCAATATGCCACATATTTGCCATAAATTCAAAAGTTAAGATCAGATGCTTCATTACATTAAATAACACGCCAAAGTACCAGAGTTATTTCAATGGACAAAAATCCCCCATAAAATGCCATAACAAAAACCAGGCTTTCATTAACAAAATGAAAAATAAAATTTATGCTTTCGTGGGTTTTTGTTTAACATTCTTATAAATTTTACACTGATTTTCAAAAACAATGTTTTCTTCATTACGCCTTTTATACCAATGCAATTGTAACAATTTTCCATATGGAACCACTTTCATTACCAATCAACCCGCATGATCATTCACTATAGAATTCTCAAGTCCACGCTTATCTACATTTAACGATGTCTTGCTGTTCAGTGATGATTTTAAGGGAACTCCATGATATTTTGCAACCAGTTTCTTTTACACATGTCTAAGATTCATTTAGCACATAGTCTTTCATCTATTCAAAACCCACAGCAACAATATTTAACATAATAAAAAATTCATTGTTTAAGTAAGACATTTTTATATTGCCAAACAGATAACATCCTTTTTTATGTGTTCTTACGACATGGTCCAAGTTTTTACTATATTTCATTAATTGCTTAGAAGGATGCAAATCAATGCTCAAGTTAATTTTCAATGTGAAAAAAAAAAAATGAGCTGTCCTCTCAGAGGTAAGTTCATTTTATTTTTAATAATAAAAACACTCACAGTGTTTACACTGAACTACAATTGACAGATTTTTAAGGCAATCAAGGTACTTGAACAATACTGGCAAAGGGAAGGATATACTGACTCCCACACCCAGTTCAAGACGTTACAGAATTTTTCAAAGAAAATTCCATCAAAACACCTGTTCATTCTTCAGACACACCAGACCAAACCCACAATAATTTCTGGCTGTTACAAACATTCACTCACAATGCATTTCATGACAGCAATCATTCACCATAATAATCTACAAGTAAATATACATACATACATACAAGCATGTGTAAATTCATTAATTTCTGCTTTTCGTGGTGTTGTTGTTAGCATTGCACACAATGGAGGAATTATAACAATGTTCACAGACATTAAAACAGGCGAGGTTAAAATTGAAAAAAATGACTCCCCAGTTGAATTGCAAGCACCTTGTCTACTTTAAACGCTTACTCCGGTTCTATCAATGTTGTCACTCCGATTCAAATGCGTAACATAGTAATCAAAAAGGCCAAAGCAAATGAAAACAACAACAAACACTGAGAGATGAAATGAATAAAATGCAGAATATGTACTGAAATTAGGCTAAAAATTGAAGGTTCACAAAAGAAACTGTTAACAGTAAAACCTCAACATTCGTGACAAAAATTGTCAAATATTAAAAACACTAAATGAACATCGCCGTCTCCCTCCAAATCTCCAAATGCATTTCAGCATGTGTACTCATGCCATCCTGAGTGGTAATTCAACATTTATTGGCTGATGTTTGGCCACCACCATCTCCACACAACTGCACTGACTTTCTGCCACATAGCTGCTCATCATCCTTGTCATCTGCACTGTGGTAATCTGTTAGTGCGCCATCTGGTGGTTGCATGCTCGACCTTACTTCATATTGTATACTATGTGTTTTCTGTTTTTTCTTCTACTCTTTTTTCATTTCATTTCTTCCTGTACAAGAAATTCCCATGCATCTGAAACATCTCCAGGGAGATTAATATTACAATTGATGTTTTTTTTATCATAATGGCTTCGGCTGTTAATATTTGTCTATGTTTTGGGTGTGAATAGATTAATTCAATATTTTCCCAATTGGGTATCGCTGTATTTTCAAGACAATATTGAATCATTGATGTTCTTATTTGTTTTTGTTTCTAGTCCTTTAAGTGTTCTTTCAAAAGGATATTTAAGCTACATTTAGTACTTCCAATATATATTTTAGGATTTATAGTTGGGTCTTGGTGTTTTATTGGAATCTTGTATACTCCGGTCTGCTGTAAAATAGATTTCTCATTATTTGTACTTATCAGCAAATGATACTGCACATTTGCTGACATGTACAAACAATGAGAAATCCATCCTACAGCAGGCCGGAGTATACAAGATCCCAATAAAATACCAAGACCCAACTATGAATCCTAAAATATATATTAGAAGTATTAAATGTAGCTTAAATATCCATTTGAAAGAGCCCTAAAAGGACTGGAAACAAAAACAAATAAGAACATCAGTGATTCAATATTGTCTTGAAAATACAGCATCACCCGATTGGGAAAATATCGAATTAATCTGTTCACACCCAAAACATCGACAAATATTACCAGCTGAAGCCATTATGATTAAAACAACTCCCCAAAACATCAATTGTAATACTAATCTCCCTGGAGACATTTCAAATGCATGAACATTTCTTGTACAGGAGGAAATGAAATGAAAAAAAGAGTTAAAGAAAAAAACTGAACACATAATATATGACATAAAGTCAGATCAAGCATCCGACCACCAGTGACGCACTAACAGATTACCGCAGTGCAGATGACGAGCAGCTATGCAGAAGAAAGTCGGAGCAGTTGTACGGAGGTGGTGGTGGCCAAACATCAGCTATTAAATGTTCAATTACCACTGAGGATGGCATGAGTACACATGCTGAAATGCATTTGGAGATTGTGGAGGAAGACGGCGATGTTCATTCAGTGTTCTAATATTTGACAATTCTTGTCACAAACCTTGGGATTTGACTGTTAACAGTTCCTTTTGTGAACCTTCAATTTTTAGCCTAATTTTATTACATATTTTGCATTTTATTCATTTCATCTCTCGATATTTGTTGTTGTCGTTTTTGTTTGCTTTGGTCTTTTTGATTAATTCGTTACACATTTGAATCAGAGTGACAATAAATAAAGGTATGTGACAACACTGATAGAACCTGAGTACACATTTAAAGTACACAAGGTGCTTGCAATTCAACTAGTAAGTTATTTTTTCAATTTCAACTATTTTAATGTTTATTTGTGAACATCGTTACAATTCTGCCATTGTATGCAATGCTAACAACAACACGAGAAATGGAAATTAACAAACTTACACATGTTTGTATGTATATTTACCAAAAAACTAGGTATACTATTTAATATTTCATATTAGCAAAATACTGAAATATATTCATATTATATCATATACAAGAGTGTAATTTTCCCTGTGGTTCAAAGATGCATGAGAAAATACACTCCTCAAGTGCTTTAAAACAAATTAATTAAAGTGATGAAAAATGTGTCTTGATGAAGATAGAGATTCTGTTGAAAAGTGACAGCCTCCTAAACATCTGTTCAGTGGTTGTGAATTATGAAATAGCAAAGCAGAACAGACTTTTGGTAAGAGCCAACATCTCTAAATAACATGGAACATAATCGAGTCTAAGCCTTACTAGATTATATTTTACAATGCATCTCAAATATCCATAATTACTATGGGTGAGTTTTCAAAGTAACTTAAAAACCAAAACAGTTTTTAAAAACTTGCCATTGATAGTCACTGATTTATCAATTAGTCATTGATTAATGCTTAGAAACTGAAGCCTTGTAATTCAGTAGTATGCATTAACTTAAATTATCAAGTAATCAGAGTCAGATCTTTTTTCATGAATTTGCAAGGAAAACATTTGGTCTTTTTCTCCCCCTTGTAAAAGTTGCTGGGAAGCTCCAATACTTACTGGATAATTTGACATTTTAGAGGCTCCTTTTTTTTTTTTTTTTTTTATTGGAGGTTTAACGACCACCGTGAGCAACTCAATGGGCTATAAGCAGTCGCCCGTCCCTAATTTAGGGTCACTGGTTCCAGGGAAGGGAGAGAACCAGTGCCGTAAGACAAACACAACATCCATGCCTCACCGGGATTCGAACCCGGACCCCGTTCGGACCAATGATCAGAGGCCATCGCTTAGACCACTGCGCCACCACCGGGGGGGCTTTTAGAGGCTCTCATGCACTTTTTGATCTGCTCACCATAAAAAAGTGCTAAAATGCAATACCCAAAAAATCTATACTCTCACATTTGTTGCTTGCATGGTTCTCCATCTCACAGGACATTAAGATTAAAATAATGGATTTGCATTATCCATGACATATTACAAAGATGAAATGCATCTCCTGCATTTGGACATTTTATAAATTTTCAAAAAATGCTTGGTTATTGATGCATTAATACAGTTATAAGCTGAGATCTGATTGGATACATATGAAATGCTCTACTCAAACAGTTTATGCTTGCTGTAATCACAACACAGCTCATTTTGCATGGCCTTGTGCATTAAAGAAACACTTTAAAAAATGGGGAAAAAGGAAATATGGGTTAAAACCACAACAATGGGTAGCAATTAGGCAAAGCACTTCAATATCTTTAAGGGCTAAACTCAGAATTCTGATGGCTGCATTTGCTTTGTAAGCAGCAGGATTTTCATCATCGTAACAAATGCCCATATATAATACAATTTTTGCCATTTAGTGAAGCTGTTATGAAGCAGAATAAATAGTAGAGAGGTGAATTAGAACACATTTTGTGCAAAGCACCATTAAATGGGCTAAGAAAATCTGAAGTGAAATAAAACTTGCGGAACTAACACATTCAGGTATTTCAATCTCATTCAGTTCCGCAATCGTCATTCATATTAATGCTATTTCAAGTATTATAATTTCCTGAAATGAACACTAAAAATACCGTTTTGCGAGAGCAGACATATTCAATGTTACAAGGCTGATCATTATATGAACACATCTGTAGAAAGTACAACAACCATCAGTGTATGCAGTAATGCACCCAAATGGCAACACTACTCGTCCTCAAGGTGCACATGCGTATCATAAATGTGCCATTGTATTTCGAAGTGGAGATAAAGCTGGAACGTTTGCCTCTTAGAGGCACAAGTTGCAATTCACCAAAAAAACATTTTGCTGGCTGATATTCATAGAACAGCATACTAGAACATATAGGGAACTTGCAATGTCACATCATCATGTTTCTGAATGGTATCGCTAATTTGCTGGTGGCAGGGTCACTGTTAATGAAGATAATCATAGCGGGTCTTGCGGTATCCAAATAGCTCACCTATAAAAATAAATGTATCACGTAGCTCACCTATAGAAATAAATGTAACATGAATTGAAGAAATGATACAGAAAAACAGGCATGTATGTACTTTTGAAAGATCATTGAAAACATGGTGAGCACAAAACAAGATACTATGTTATTCAACACTCAGTTGGTATAAATATCTTATACAAATACCTTTTGCATAATGTAATATGATATGCAAATTAAAAAAATAATTGAAACAGTTTGGTCAAAGTAATATGTACATTCACAGGGGAGTAAAAATACAAAAATAAAATACATTGTCACAAGTTTACCAATATTTTTTCATTGCAAAAAATATATTTTACCTATATTTAGTAATCACGTGCCAATAGTATTTTCATTACAAAAACTTTTTCCTTAACTACAAACCAAACTTCATTTAAAAAGATCAAAATGTCAATTCCTATTAGCAGTTCTAATTCTGACTATTAGATAGCTCTAATCATTCTACTATTCTCTTTTACGTGCAATATTTCAAAGTAACTTGTACAATATTCTAGAGGATAATGCTTACCTTGGCATTCCTTGCTAGCGATGAGAACATTTCACACACATGTTTTCCGGTCTTTGTTGATGTTATTGTCCTAAAGTCCGTTGTACGAGATGAATAGTTTTACTTCACACACTTTTCGCTGGGTATACTCATTGGATCTTCGCTTTAGGATACAGACACATCAATTTTTACCGTTCTTTATACTCAAAATTTTTGTCCATTCTCTGGGCATCCTCAGGAGGGTGGCGACTTTTCCACCGATGTTCGTGGTTAACTTCGCTCTAATGGTGTCCGATACTCCTTGTTTCCACTCATCGGATAGACTTTCTTGGATATATTTCGTTATCAAGCCTTGCTGGCGCCATCTATGTTTCATTAAAAACAACATTTTTTTCTTTTTTTTTTTTTTAAATTTCTTTTCCTATCCTGGTTTTCTTGTCTTTTTCTTTCAGTTTTTCTTTTGTTGTTCTTTTTCTTGTCTTATTAGGTTTTTCCACAGGCCAGATAATGTGCTAGGGTCGTTTTGGTTACATACCCTTGCTTTATTTTTATAGATTAAGATTGCTTCTTCCCTCCTCATTTGCCTTTCAGATTTTTTATTCTTTTTTAGCATTTTAATTTCATCGAATTTTAGGAAAGTCCAGTTTGCAATGCAGAATCGCACTAAAGCAGTTTTGGCTTCATTTTTTTTTGCCAGTTAGATATGTGTTGTTTAAGTCTTTTTTTTAATCTGTTTTTCGTACTTCCTATGTACGATATTGGGGGTACAGTGCAATTGGAATTTCGTAGGATCCTGATTCTTCTAGCATTTTTTCCTCTGTTTTTTTGTTGACAGTCATACTTTTCAAGGTGTGCACTGAGCTTCCTAGTTATAAGTCACATTTAGCACACTGCCTATTGATTTCTTTACTAACTCCTTCTAAGTATGGGAAAGCACCAATGTATTTCAATTTTTTATTTCTCATCTTCCTTTGGTTGTACACTTCTTGGCCTTCTTTACTCGCATGTATCCATTTTTTAATTAGCTTGCTCGAGTACCCATACTCTTGTGATATTTTCGAGATAAACTCAAGCTCTTGATTTTTTAGCCTGTTGTTAGATGTGTGTGTGTACGCTCGCCGTATCAAGTTTACAATGCTGTTTTTTTTTATGTATCTCTGGGTGGTGCGACGAGTATGGTATCAGTACAGGTATGTAAGTTGCTTTCCCGAACACAGAGTATTCAAAGCTATTTTTGTTTTTCTTTAGTTGAATGTCCAGGAAGGATAGGTGATTATCCTCTTCAAACTCAATAGTTAGCTCTATGGTGTTACAAATTTTGCTAAAACGCTGTGCTAGATCTTGTAGCTAGGCTTTGTTAAGTTTTGACATTATAAAAATGTCGTCTACATATCGAGCATAAAGTATTGTTTTTTCAGGAAGATTTTGAATAATTTCTTTTTCGAGGTATGCCATAATCACTTCTGCGTATAATGCAGATAATGGGGATCCCATAGGGCCACCTTGTGTTTGTTTAAATATATTTCCTTAAAAATGGAAGATGTTGTTTTCCTTGATGAAATATAAAGTATTCTTTAGCTCTTTCAGTTGTGACATGTTTAGTTCTCTGTTGATGTTTAGTTGTCGCATAATTAATTCAATGGCTAGCTCGACAGGAGTATTTGGGTATAACACCTTAACATCCACGGAGGCCAAAGTTATTTGCTCTAGGTCTTGATTAATTAACTTGATTTTTTCTATAAACTCATAGCTATTCTTTAAGGTATATTGATTCCTCATGAATACATACATACATACATACATACATATCACTAAGCTGTTCTCTGAGATTCAGAAGTTAGCTCCAAAAAGAAATACAAACTTCCAGATATTTTTACTTATTGTTCTTGTATCAAACTTCTCCATTTACAGCAATCTTGACATACAAGTCGTGCTTCACTGATATCCATTACACGCCGTACACAAGATCTTTTATACTTCATACTCATAATCTTTTTCTCATGCAGACACTCCTGAATCTGATCCACCCATGTCTTCCTTGGCCTTCCTCTGCCTTTCCTTCCTGCCACTTGGGCTGAAAAGATTTTCTTAGTAAGCATTTCATCACTCATTCTTTCAACATGGCCAAACCACCGAAGCATATTGGTCTCCACCTTGCTAACAACATTTTGCTTCACATCACACAACTGCAATACATCTTCATTCCTCACACAATCAGATCATGTCTTGCTACAAACCCCACGTAAGTAACGCATTTCTCCAGCACACAAATGACTCCTATGTTTCTTCTGCAGTACCCAGGTTTCACTGCCATACATCAGAGTAGGAACAATTACTGTTTCATACACAGCCGTGCGGGACTCTCTAGAGAACCCATCATTCCTGTGAAAACCTCCCAGAGCAGCTATGACTTTCAAAGAAGAATTCACTCGCTTACTGATTTCACCATCCAACTTGTTCTCTCTGTCAAACATGCTTCCTAAATACACAAACTCACTCACCTGGTCAATCACAGTGCCATTTATACTTATATTACATTCAGTGCTACCAGTTCCTCTCTCAAACACCATAACTTTGGTTTTTCCCTTATTTATACTCAGTTTGAATTTCATGCAAACTTCGTGCATCCGAGTCAACATACTCTGCAACTCACTTTTGCTCTCTGCCAATAGGACAGTGTCATCAGCATACAGCAATCTGCACACACGGATATCACCAAGACATAAACCACTATTATCTATTTTGGCATCACGCATGCATGCATCCATAAATATATTAAACAGCCATGGTGACATTGCACAACCTTGTCTAACTCCTGCACCAATGGAAAACCATTTTGATAAAACACCATTCACTCGTACACAAGCTCTACTACCAGCATATATGGTTTTTACACTATTAAGTAGATTTCCAGTAACACCATATTCAATAAATACCTTCAACAAAAGTGTCCTATTCACTTGGTCGTAAGCTTTCTCTAAATCTATGAAGGCAGTAAAAACTTTCTTCCCAACAGCCAGATACTTTTCAATCATCATGCGTAATGCAAAAATCTGGTTAGTGCAGCCTTTACCAGGCATAAAACCACTCTGAACATCCCACACTTTCAATGATGTAAGACCCCGTACTTTTTCAATAAAAACCTTACCAAACACTTTCCCTGGCACACTCAGTAGGCTAATACCACGATAGTTCTTGCATTCAGTCTTATCACCTTTTCCCTTATACAAGGGAACAATAATAGCATCCTTCCAATCCCGAGGGACCATTCCTAACTCCCAGCACAACTGGCAAATTTCAGTTAACCAGTCAATTATAGAGTCACCACCATATTTCAACATCTCAGCAGTTATGCCATCAACTCCTGGAGCCTTACCATTCTGAAGAGATTTTAGAGCTTTACCCACTTCTTCTCTTGAGATCCCTCCTGTGCTTTCATCCCTCATTGTGACATCATCTGCATCTGTCTCAGAATCATTTTTGCTTTCCTGATCTATCTAATAACTCACAGAAGTATTCACCCCATCTGTCACTTAACTCATTGGGCTCCCATATCATTTCCCCAATCTCATTCTTCACACAACTTACAACTTTGTTTCCCCTATTTTTCCTGAGTCTCATGTACTTCCAGAAGGACTTTCTATCTTTCCAAAAAGCCAGTTCATGCCTTTCCACTTTCTCCTTCCTATGTTTTGCCTTACTGTGGCGAACCAGCTTAGCAGCTTCACGCTTCTTACAGCGATATTCATACACAGAGACTCCACCTTGCAACATCCCCAAACAGGCTTCCTTCTTTTTCTTTACTGCCTCTTCAATCTCACTATTCCACCAAGCATCACCTCTATTGCTACCCACTATTGTGGTGCCACAGACCTCTTTAGCAGCAGTGACAACACAGTTCTTAAAACATTCCCACTTCTTTTCTACATCCCTCTCACCAGACTTCAGATCCTTCAGTCGTTCTCTGAGTAAGTCAGAATACCGCTGATGCTCTTCAAGGAGCCTATCAACCTTTATTCTTTCTATCCTGGGTCTCTTCCTATTTCTTTTCCTCCAACCAACATTAAGTTTCACTCGTGACACTACCAAGTAATGATCAGAACCAACATCTGCACCTCTCATCACACGGGTGTCAACAACTAAGTGTTTCAATAGCTGATCGTAGACAACAAAATCTATCACACTCTTTTGACCAAGAGTGTGATTTCCCAAGTATATGTGTGGATATACTTGTGGTTGAAAAATGTATTAGATACACACAAACCATTCTCAATGCAGAGTTCAATTAATCTTTCACCATTATCATTCACACAAGGATCATTAAACTTACCCAGAACATTGTCAGAAATTGCATTCTGCACACCTACTCTAGCATTGAAATCCCCTGCTATTATAACTTTTTCTTTAGCACCAAACTGGCTCAAAACAGCTTATAGCTCACTCCAGAAATCTTCTTTCTTATCAGAAGGTTCCGAGTTACAAGGAGCATACACTACAACAATTACAATTCTCTGAAGTTTCACTTTCAAACGAATCCAGAGAATTCTCTCACTTATGCAACTATAGTGAATCAAGTTGTTCTTCATCTTTTCACTTAAAATCACACCTACACCAGCCTGTCCTCTCATATTATCCAATACTCCAGACCACACACTCACCGTGCCATTCACTTCTTCTACCCCAATTTCCTTCTTTTTGGTTTCACTTACACACACAGCACATCCAGTCTATACTTATTCATCTCCTCAATCACCTCACTCATCTTGCCATTTATACCTCTAGTATTCCATACACCAATCTTACATTCACTCAGCCGAGATCTCTTTCTCATACGCCGTTTCAAAAGTCCAGGTTGATTCCGTGGTGGACCACCCTTCTCAAGTGTGGTAGGTCCACCATATCCCACACTTGAGTCATTCTTAATATTTCTTTTTGTTTTTTAATCAGGTAAGTGCATCAGTGTGGGGGATTAGCCCACAGCTGAGGGTTCCAGTTGGTCATTCAACCTAAGGATTCTGGAACAAAACCCAGTGAGTTGGGGTCTTTTCGCCAATGTCACACAGAACTAGCTTGCACCTCTCCAAGATTCACAGAGGCCCTAGTTGCTGTTGTGTGTGCCATTGTTACCACGGAGCGCCCCGAGGAGGCAAACCCATCGCTCACTACGACCGCCCGAATATAGGGGATATATGACAGAAAACAACTATTAAGTCTTTGCAAAGACCCCACGATCAAATTCTGCGAAGCGGACAAAACAGGGCAAATTGTTATTATGGACACTTTGGAATATAATGATAAAATACGGACAGCCATCTCAGAGCTACAGTGCGATAGCATCAACAAAGATCCCACCGACAAACAACTTACCTTCCTGGCTAATATAAGGAACCACAGCACGTTACCAACTGAAATAAAAATGCAAACCCTCCAATGGGAGCAGAGATGCCAAAAATATTCTCTAAAATTAAAACACATAAAGAAAACACACCTTTAAGACTGATTCTATCGGAAAAAAAAAAACCTCCCCACTCATCAACCTAGAAAAAAATAGATACAACTATCTATCCCCTATATTCACGAGGAATCAATATACCTGAAAGAAAAGCTATGAGTTTATAGAAAAAATCAAGTTAATTAATCAAGACCTGGAGCAAATAACTATGGCCTCCATGGACGTTAAGGCGTTATATGCAAATACTCCTGTCGAGCTAGCCATCGAATTAATTATGCGACAACTAAACATCAACAAAGAACTAAAGAATACTTTATATTTCATCAAGGAAAACAACATCTTCCATTTTGAAGGAAATATATTTAAACAAACACAAGGTGGCCCTATGGGATCCCCATTATCGGCATTATATGCAGAAGTGATTATGGCATACCTCAAAAAAGAAATTATTCAAAATCTTCCTGAAAAAACAATACTTTATGCTCGATATGTAGACGACATTTTTACAATGTCAAAACTTAACAAAGCCTAGCTACAAGGTCTAGCACAGCGTTTTAGCAAAATTTGTAACACCATAGAGCTAACTATTGAGTTTGAAGAGGATAATCGCCTATCCTTCCTGGGCATTCAACTAAAGAAAAACAAAAATAGCTTTGAATACTCTGTGTTCAGGAAAGCAACTTACATACCTGTACTGATACCATACTCGTCGCACCACCCAGAGATACATAAAAAAAACAGCATAGTAAACTTGTTACGGCGAGCGTACACACACACATCTAACAACAGGCTAAAAAACCAAGAGCTCGAGTTTATCTCGAAAATATCACAAGAGTATGGGTACCCGAGCAAGCTAATTAAAAAATGGATACATGAGAGTAAAAAGCATATGACTAAGAGTAAAGAAGGCCAAGAAGTGCACAACCAAAGGAAGATGAGGAATAAAAAATTGAAATACATTGGTGCTTTCCCATACTTGGAAGGAGTTAGTAAAGAAATCAATAGGCAATGTGCTAAATATGACTTATAACTAGGAAGCTCAGTGCACACCTTGAAAAGTATGACTGTCAACAAAAAAAACAGAGGAAAAAATGCTAGAAGAATCAGGATCCTACAAAATTCCAATTGCACTGTACACCCAATATCGTACATAGGAAGTACGAAAAACAGATTAAAAAAAAGACTTAAACAACACATATCTAACTGGGAAAAAAAAAAAAAAGAAACCAAAACTGCTTTAGTGCAATTCTGCATTGCAAACCGGTCTTTCCAAAAATTCGATGAAATTAAAATGCTAAAAAAGAATAAAAAATCGGAAAGGCAAATGAGGAGGGAAGAAGCAATCTTAATCTATAAAAATAAAGCAAGGGTATGTAACCAAAACGACCCTAGCACATTATCTGGCCTGTGGAAAGAACTAATAAGATAAGAAAAAGAACAACAAAAGAAAAATTGAAAAAAAAAGACAAGAAAACCAGGATAGGAGCAGAAATTTAAAAATAAAAAAAAATAAAAAAATAAAAATAAAATAAAATGTTGTTTTTAATGAAACATAGATGGCGCCAGCCGGGCTTGATAACGAAATATATCCAAGAAAGTATATCCGACGAATGGCAACAAGGAGTATCGGACTCCATTAGCGCGAAGTTAACCACGAACATCGGTGGAAAAGTCGCCACGCTCCTGAGGATGCCCAGAGAATGGGCGAAAATTTCGAGTATAAAGAACGGTAAAAATTTAAGTGTGTGAATCCTAAAGCAAAGATCCAATGAGTATACCCAGCGAAAAGTGTGTGAAATAAAGCTATTCATCTCATACAACGGACTTTAGGACAATAACATCAACAAAGACCGGAAAACACGTGCGTGAAATGTTCTCATCGCTAGCAAGGAATGCCAAGGTAAGCATTATCCTCTAGAATAATGTACAAGATCAAAATGTTTTAAAAACGTTTTTTGGTAAAACACATTCATAAAGTCAACACTTACAGTTATTAATAAAAATAAATAAAATAGTAGTATTCATTAACAGGGTGACCAGTCAAAAATCATTTCAGAATTACCTGAAATCTCCCAATTTTCCCTGTTGATAATCAGTGTGACCAACCAGAACATATTTTGAAATTCCTAGATCTTAACAATGGTCATTTTTTCACATGCACAACTGAGTGTGATGACCAATGCAAAACACAAAATTATTTTTATTGTATTACAGCAATATTCTGTCAAACTGGTACATTTTACTAAGTAATTAGAATAAATAATGAAATAAATAACAGAAAGAACTTCCACTTACCAGGATATGTACTATGTTTCTTGAAGGATACTGAGTTGAAGTGACTGGTAACAGAAAAAAGAACCTGCCATTCAATTACTGTGTTACAAAGTTCATTTCTGAAATCACTAGCAAGCTGAATAGTCTGATACATTAGGTGGTAATTTTAGATGTTTTGTGTCTTTTTATTTTCATAAACACTTCTAGAATGTAAGTATAATACTCCTGTTTTTTAACCTTTTGCATATATTTAATCATTCTATATTTAAAAGAAACTTGTGACTCCAAGACAGTTCTTTTTTCAACAAATTTAAATCAGTACTATCAAATTTTTTTTTTCTGACATCAAAATGTTAACCTTGTTTCTCATTATGCAATTTTTTTAACATTTCTGCATCACTCTATATGAAATTAACAAATTGGTGTTGCGGCACAGATACCAAAGCTAATGTTTCTGATGTGTGAGTTGCACTCAATGTAAGAAAAAAACAACTCATAAAATATGAGCACTTTGAGGGACTATGATTTCACTTAGAATGCTCATAATTTTGAATTTTGTATTTTATACATCTCATTCCACATAAGTGTAACTTACACATTTAAAAATCATTATTATTATTATTATTATTATTTTTTTTTTTTTTTGGCGTTTCATTGTTTCATGTCAAAACACCCATTTGTTGATTTGACATGGAAGTGATTTACAAATGTGTAATATACACTGCCGGAAAGTGAAAAAAGAACACCAAGAAGGAGACATCTGATACCAACGAAATTTATACAGTATAATAACGGAATACAGAGGATAACATGATCAAAACATTATGGCAAAATACAGCTGTATTTTGCTGGTAAACTGAAAAATAACATTTCCATGTAACATGATTAGTACGAGGTTGAACCGACATGAACTGCGTCACACTGTGCAATTCTGGCATGGAGTCTGTCGTACAGATGTTGGATGTAAGTTTGGGGTATTGAGTTCCAAGCATCCTCAACCTGGACGGGTAAATCGGGGATGGTCGTGTCTGGCCGTGGAGACCGGATAAGTCGTCGTCGCATAAAATCCCACACGTGCTCAATGGGGGATAAATCCAGTGAACGTGCAGGCCATGGAAGTTGTCTCACACCCTGAAGTGTATGTTGCGTTGCACGTGCTGTGTGTGGGTGTGCGTTATCTTGCTGGAAAACACCACGATGGACCAACCTTACAAACGGCACAACAACGGGCTGAATGATGTTGCTGATGTAGGTGGTGCTGTTTAATGTACCCGGTACAAACACTAATTGTGTACGGGAGTGATAGCTGATCGTTCCCCACACCAGGAGACCAGGGGTAGGCCCTGTGTGTCGCTGGCGGATGCAAGAAGGGTGGAGACGCTCCCCTGTGCGTCTGGGAACACGCATACGGCCATCAGAGGCTCCCAAGCAGAAGCTGCTTTCATCGCTGAACACGACAGATCGCCATTGCGTTCTCCAGTGCAGACGTTGGCGACACCAATGCAGCCGCTCTTGACGGTGGGCTGGAGTCAGAGGTACACATGCCAGAGGCACACGTGCTCGTAGTCCTGCATCCAGTAGACGGTTGCGGATTGTTCGCACAGTCACCTCAGGTGCAACGGCAACTCGGATTTGCATCGTAGTGGATGTTCTGCTTGACAATGCTGCTCTTCTTATGCGTCGATCGGTCTGCTCATCAGTCCGTCTGTGACTCCCGGTTCCACGTCTTCTCGTGTGGGAATGTTCCTCGGACCATCTACGCCACCATCGTACCACCACCGATACTTCCCGTCCAATTCGCTCTGCAATACGACCACCCGGCCTCGCGGAGTCCGACTAGACGACCTCGCTCAAAGTCCGATAACTGCTGAAATCGTACACGTCTTCCATGTCCAGGCATTGTAGCTTCTTCAGGGTCTTCGTACGTGTCCGTACGCCGACAACTGATTACATTCACTTCGCCGTACTCCTTAAATACCACCGACGATAATTTGCATATTATGCAGTGCTGTGGCGTAAGCGCTCACCGGTTGGTCCCGAAATTAACATCACACCTACGTAAACTCAACCCCATTAACATATGTAAATTTCATGATCGTCCGCCAATTCCTTCTTGGTGTTCTTTTATCACTTTCCGCCAGTGTATTTTGTAACAATTAATTGCCTTTCAATGCTTTAATTTGTTCTTGCATAGTGTTCACATCTCTGCTAGCACTTTCTTGGATCTTGGCTATTTTGGCTTCCAAGTTCCGGATTTCTACTTGTATATGCCTCTTGCGAGCAACTTCCTTCTTTTTCCTTTCACCTTCTTCCTGTTGCCTGCTTTTTTCTTCCTTTAGACACAAGTGTGCATTCCTGTAGGAATGAATGAGGGATTTTGACACTTGTAAAGTTTCAACATTTCCTCCTACAGAAGTCATCACTGAATCATACACACATCTTTATGCAACAAGAGTCTATTCCTTCATGTCATCCACAAGGCACTCAGAATTGACAGAAAATCCTCGTTCAACATGTGCATTACCATTAGACAGTATAAGCACAATTTTTACAACAAAGTTTATTGACTTCGGACTTCCAAATCTCGTAAGCAAGTTTCACCAGAAGTGGTCCACACATACTGTATACCTTGTAAACCCCTTCAGATCTTGAATACTTTCCTGGGAACATATATTTTCAAATTCATTATGTGTTTGATCTTCTGTGGCACCATCCATCCACCTATGTTCTTCCAAGATTGTAAGTAGGCTCTTAAAGATGACAACTACGGACACTAGGATTCATAGCTACATTTCGATCAAAACATGACACTGCCTTAGTTAACTTGTACCTCAGGGGTGAACATTCCAAAAATTTTAATGTGAATACTTTCAAACAAATTGCAGAGTCCCTCTTGAACCGTAAAATAGCAAGGTCTGATACCTTAACCGTTTTGATGGCACTATGTGTACCATAACCCAAATCAATTTCACAATGAATAAAACTATCAAGTAGCCTATTTACTGTTCATCACGTTAATGTTTAGCATTAGGTTTGGCCATTGAGTTCACGTTTGAGGAATAACTACAAAGGAACTATTGCAAAGAATGCTGATATGACAATGGAAGGAGTCAAAGTCTATATCATACCATTCTTGAGTTCTATTGTGTAGCTTGACATAATCCAACAAGTCAATTGTCTTATAGCATTATAATGGTTGTCAAATTTGCCTGTCGTCTTCATAACACTGATGTATATCAAAGTTGTTCAGGACTATTTTTCACTATTTGGCACAGGTGCTGCACTTAAAAAACTCCTTCAGGTTACCTCAATAATTGGTATAATGAATGGTCAGATTAACATCATCACTAAAAACTTTAAAATCATAAAATCTATTAAAACAAAGACAAGTTAAAATGTCACTTTGGTTCTCCCTCGTGCAATTCTCATCAGTCAACCGCAGACTAGTTTCATTCTGTTTTGTTCACAGACATCATCAGTGCTTAATTTGATGATTATAGACGTTCAGCATGACATAATTGTCCCTTCTTGCACCATGTCTATCCACGTCGCATCTGTTGCTCGCAAACTGTCTTCACATGTTCGAGAGGGCGTGGTCATCCATTATGTCATCTGTTGTTTGGCCATGGTGCCCTCTATTGTCACATATTCCATTTTTTCTCATGTATAATTTATTTTTCTGTATATTCATTTGTTTTCTTTTTATGTTTTTTTTTCTTTCTGAATTATGTATTTCTATGGATATTGCAATTCCACTGGTGTGTTAGCATTGCAGTTATTTTCAGCAGTTTTTTCTATCCAAATGGCTTCAGAAAGAAAAATTTGCGAAAAATTTGCTGTGCAGATTTTAATGTTGTCAATAGTTTACAGTTGTTCCAATCAGGTGTTAAATTATTAGTTATGCAATATTGTATCAATGTTTTCTCGTCATTTTCCCTCCAGTTCGATATGTGTTCATTCAATCTCGACATGAAGTATCTCTTCGTACTTCCTATATATGCCCTTTCATTTCTTATAGGGATGTTATTATGGTTTATTGTTGGAATTAAGTACACACCCAGTGAGTTAAGTATAATTTTGTTTTTCTTGTTGGTTAAGATAGTCCCATTATCGATAACTGTTTCAGTTATCCTCATATTTTCTTTCTTAAACTCGTTCATTATGGTTTTTGTAATAGATGGAATAAATGGCAAAGTACCACAGTATTTAATTTCATCATTGATATTTTTATGTACTGATTTCTCATGATTTTTTTTTAATGTTTTTGTATATCTTCATGATATGATTTTTATTGTATCCAAAATTTTTAGCCATTTCAGCTATCCATTGTACTACCTCACTCTCGGCTTTCTCTGTCGAAGAGTGAGAAATAGCTCATTGTAGGTACGATCTGAAGGAAGTCGTCTTATACTTCCAAGGGTGTGCTGAATCAGCAGGGATAATGGTCGGCACGAAGGTTGGTTTTCTGTAAATTGAAGTTGTTCACCATTGTTAAACGAATAACTGGGGTGCAAACCATGGTAACCAACACTTCTATCATGGTGAGATATGTAGATTACAAGTAGTAAAAAAATATAAATGTTTGCCCTTACCATAAATTGAAAGTTGTATTGTGGTGCCATATGTTGACATAAATGCATAGTAAATACTCTAAAATGCTCAGATTACCATCACAGTTGTTTTTCATACGCAACTCATTTTTTTACAAAAATGTTGATTACCATGGTTTACGCCTGAACCTTTCAAATAAAAGAATATCCAAAAATGCAAGTCGTTGGTTATTTTATTTTTCAGAGGTAACTTTGATTGTTGGATAATATTGGTTAAATTTGTTGATGAACAGTTCAACGTTTATATCATTTGTAAGCCCAAAAATTAAAATATCATCAACATATCAAAGGTATAAAATTGGTGAGTATTCTCCAGAAGGGTATAATAAGTTTTTCTCAATGTATCGAGATTTAAAAACATGTTTTTCATACGTTATTTTTTTCAGGTAGAACCATTTAATGGTGGTTTTAACTGTTGTAACTTTTTACATGCTATATTTCCTTTGAGTGAAAAGCAATTTCTCAGTTGGAACTTTATTAATATTCACTGTGAATAATATATCTCGGTAATCGAATGTGATTCAAGGAAAAATCTTTCACGTACTGTACCTCTCGGTTGTAGGTGGTCGATGTTCAAATCTTTGCACGGTTGTTCTCATCAGGTTCTTGAGTGTAAGCTTTTTTAGAAGTTAGTCCGCACATTTTCTTGAGTAGGATATACTTTTTTAGTTGAACTACGGAAGGCACATACAGACAAAGGAGATGTGAAAATTACGTTGGAAAACTTAAAAAACGGAAAAATGAATCACTTGAAAAAATATTTGCATGAGGAAATGCAATTGCCAAAAAAAAAAAAAAAAAAAAAAAAAAATTCGTCAGACTTCCTGGATGTATTGTCCGATGCAATTCGGCAGATCTGTCTGCCATCTTCTGGGACCTCTCATTGTCCGTTCTGTCTGCAGTCTACGTTGAATATGCTATGAGCTCAGTTTGGGAATCTTTGTGTGTTATACGTCATCGGATGTGTTGTGTTACCACTCTTGTGATTTGAAGACTCAGGAATTTTTTTTTTCACTTTATGTCTGCGTGTTTGCATTGTTTCTGTTCTGTTTGCCTTCCCATTTTTTGTTCTCTTCTTCTATCAGTATCTTTCATGGAATTGGCATTTCTACTCCACTACTAATGTTGCAGTTGTTTTTCTTGTTTTTTTCCCATTACAATTGCTTCGGCGAAATGGATGGTCTTTTCGGTTGGTTGTTTGCAGACAATTTCAATATTTTCAAATTCTGGCATTGTGTTATTTTTTAGGCAATATTGTACAAGTGCTGTTTTTCCTCCCTTTTTTCCCAGTTCTTCATATGTTGTGTCAATCTTGTTTTTAATTTGTTTCTTGTGCTTCCTATGTATTTCACTCAATTGTTATTGTTGGTTGGCTTAATTGGAATGCTATATACTCCTGCACTGTCTAATAGTTTTGTTTTTTCTCTGTGTTATTGATTATTATATTCTTGTAGTCTTTTACTGAAATTCCAATATCTAGGGTATAATAAGTTATTTTCTGTGTTTTGCAGAATTACTTCGGCAAGCTGTCCAGATAGTAGAGAATCCATTGATGCTCTGAATTACTGTTTATATATGATGCTATTATGGGTGAAATAATTGTTATCATTTATGAATTCTAAGGCTTTGGTGATACTTTCTATTTCAATGAAAGGTATTTTATTTTTGATTAGGTTTTTCTTTATTAGCTCAACAGCTTCGGTTACCAGTGTATTCAGGAACAGAGATGTGATGTCTAAACTTGCCATGGTTATATCTGCATTTGTACAAGCTTTAATCTTTTCTATGGCTTGTCTAGGGTCCTTAATTGTATATGGGTGACCTGAGAAAAAAACTTTGAAATATTGGTATAGTGATCTTTTTAAATTAATCACCAGAGAATTATTTTTATTTAATATAGGCCTTAATAGGGTTATCGTCCTTATGAAATTTAATTTTTCCAAAGATTTCAGGAATTATGGCCCCGACTGGCGGGATTGCTTTCTTTTCAATAGATTGTGGCAAGAAACTATGGTTTTTAAAGTTGCAAGTTTTCTTAGTATTTTATTAGTTGGGTCTTCAGTAATCTCCTTGATATTCAATTGCATAACTGCCTCTTTCATTTTTTCTTCATATTCATCATTCTTTATAATAACCAATTGTTTACTTTTATCAGCTAGTAAACACTTTATATTAGGGTTATCTCTGACCTCAAAGAGCACCTTTCTCTCGTATGCAATTCTTTAACCCTCAATGTTAGTATTCCAGTTTTTACAGATATTTCTTGCTGTTTTAAACCTTGTTTTATCTTGCAATTTTCTTGAAAGTTTCCTTATAACCTCTTCCATTTTAAGCATGATTATTTCAGACTTTGGGTGTTTTTTTTGTTTTTTTTTTGTTCATATGCAAACTTGATTCCTCTGTTTATTGCATTTTTTTTATAGAAATGTGAGTTTTATAACTGATTTATTGATATAAAGGTTGTCAGGTAGGTTATTTTCTCTGAATTTTTGTAAGTTCTTGAAATGAATCGAGGTTTCAATTTTTTTCATATCTCACCTTGTTCTTTATCGACTATAGTGAATATTTTAATCATCTCAATGTTGGTTTCTTCAGAACAGTTGCATTCCACGTTGATGTTAACGTAAGTTTTGTACGCACTATTGCTTAATTTATCAATTAAGACTCTGTTATTTCTGATAAAAACTGGAATACTAACATTGAGGATAAAAGAATTACGAGAGAAAAGTGCTCTTTGATATCAGAGATAACTGTAATATAAAGTGTTTACTAGGTGATAAAAGTAAACAATTGGCTATTATGAATAATGATGAATATGAAGAAAAAAATGAAAGAGGCAGTTATGCAATTGAATATCAAGGAGATTACTGAATACCCAACTAATAAAATACTAAGAAAACTTGCAACTTTTAAAAACCATAGTTTCTTGCCTTTATCTGTTAAAAAGAAAGCAATCCCATCAGTCAGGGCCACAATTCCTGAAATCTTTGGAAAAATTAAATTTCATAAGGTCGATAACCCTAATAGGCCTATGTTAGTTAAATAAAAATAATTCTCCGATGATTAATTTAGAAAGATCACTATACCAATATTTGAAAGTTTTTTTCTCAAGTCACCCATATACAATTAAGAACCCTAGACAAGCCATAGAAAAGATTAAAGCTTGTACAAATACAGATATAACCATGGCGAGTTTAGACACACATCACATCTCTGTACCCAAATACACCAGTAACCGAAGCTGTTGAGCTAATAAAGGAAAACCTAATCAAAAATAAAATACCTTCCATTGAAATAGAAAGTATCACCAAAGCCATAGAATTCATAAATGATAACAATTATTTCACCCATAACAGCAATTCAGAGCACCAATGGGTTCTCCACTATCTGGACTGCTTGCCGAAGTAATCCTGCAAAACATAGAAAATAATTTATTATACCCTTTTGGAGAATACTCACCAATTTTATACCTCTGATATGTTGATGATATTTTGATTTTTTGGCCTAAAAATGATACAAACTTTGAGCTGTTCATCAACAAATTTAACCAATATTATTCAACAACCAAATTACCTCTGAAAAAGATATTAACCAACAACTTGTATTTTTGGGTATTCTTCTACACTATCTACCAACAAGTAATTGGACACCTGTGACAGCAAAGGAAAACAAAGTTTATTCACCTTCAATAGTTGGTGGAGCCTCCACGAGCGGCGTTACAGCTGCGACCCTCCGGGGCATACTCTCAACCAGGCGTTGTATGACGGCTAGCGGTATTTTCTTCCACTCGTCTTGGAGAAGACAGGTCAGTTCCTTCACCGATTTCGGATGGTGGGGGCACCCCTTAAGTCGACGCTCCAACTCGTCCCAGAGGTGGTCGATAGGGTTTAGGTCCGGGCTCTGCACAGGACAGTTCATTCGATTAACTCCATTGTCACCATACTAAGCCATGGTGGACCTCGCAACATGACAGGTGGCATTTTCATCCTGAAAGTAACATGGGTCCACCCCGTAAAACTGCCACAACGTAGGAAGCGCATGGTCATCCAAAATGATGCAGTAGGTCTCGGCGTTGAGTCTACCAGGAATTGCGACCAAGGGTCCCGTGCCATACCAGGAGAAACACCCCATAGCATAATTCCACCACCGCCGTACTTCACAGTTGGCACAATACATTCCGGCAGGAGGCGTTCTCCAGGCAGACGCCAAACTCAGACCCTGCCATCCGAACGGTAGAGGGTGAACCTTGATTCGTCGCTCCAGAGAACCTGTTTCCACTGTTCAACGGTCCACTGTCGACGTTCTTTGCAACACGTTAGCCGAGCAGCGCTATTGGACTTGGTGATCAAAGGTTTGTGGGCGGCAGCACGTCCATGATAACCAGGCAGATGGGCTTCCTTATGGATGGTATTCATCGAAAGAACACCCCCGGATGCCTGTTGAAACTCCTCGCGGATGTGGCCCATCGATTTGGTGTGGCTCTTCCGAATTTCTCTGGCCAGCACCCGTCAGTCTCTAACTCCCAGTTTTGTGGGTCTGCCAGGTCGGGGCACATTCCGACAGTTACCTCTCATCTTCCCCTTGCCAATCATGTAGGCCACTGTCGATTTTGGGTACTTCAACTCGCTGGATATGTCACGTATGGATCGGCCATTTCTGTGATACCCGACGATTACACCTTTCTCGAAATCAGAGAGCTCCGAACTGCGTGGCATCTTGCATGCAACTGGTTGCGTTGTTGTTTCCTACACGATATTTAATGGCGGCGGCCGTGACGTGTATCAGGACCGCAGATGTCATCGATTGCAGGGGTGTCCAATTACTTGTTGGTAGATAGTGTATTTAACAATAGTGAACAACTCCAATTTTCAGTGTACAGAAAACCAACCTTCGTGCCAGCCATCATCATCCCTACTGAATCAGCACACCCTTGGAAGTATAAGACGGCTGCCTTCAGATCATACCTACAAAGAGCTATTTCTCACTCTTTGACATAGAAAGCCAAGAGTGAGGAAGTACAATGAATAGTTGAAATGGCTAAAAACTTTGGATACAATAAAAATCTTATCATGAAGATATACAAAAACATTAAAAGAAATAATGAGAAACCAGTACATAAACATATCAATGACAAAATTAAATGCTGTGGTTCTTTGCCATTTATTCCATCTATTACAAAAACCATAATTAAGGTGTTTAAGAAAGAAAATATGAGGGTAGCTGAAACAGTTATCAATAATGGGGCAACCTTTACCAACAAGAAAAATAAAAGTACACTTAACTCACTGGATGTGTACTTAATTCCAACAATAAACCATAATAACATCCCTATAAGAAATGGAAGAGCATATATAGGAAGTACAAAGAGACGCTTCATGTCGAGATTGAATGAACACATATCCAACTGGTGGAAAAACAAGGAGAAAACATCGTTGATACAATATTGCATAACTAATAATTTAAAACCTGAATGGAACAACTGTAAACTATTGACAACATTAAAATCTGCACAGCAAAATTTGCTTTCTGAAGCTGTTTGGATAGAAAAAACATCTGAAAATAACTGCAGTACTAACACACACCAGTGGAATTGCAATATCCACGGAAACACATAATACAGAAAGAAAAGGAAAACATAAAAAGAAAACAAATTAATATACAGAAAAATAAATTATACATGAGAAAAAAATAGAATATGTGACAATAGAGGGTGCCGCTGCTGAACAACACATGATTTAATGGATAACCACACCCACTTGAATATGTGAAGACAGGCTGTGGGCGTCAGATGCGACGTGGACAGACATGGTGCAAGAGGGGACAACTATGCCACGCTGAACATCTATAATTGTCAAATTAAGCACTGAGGATGTCTGTGAACAAAACAGAACGAAACTAGTCTATGGTTGACTGATGAGAATTGCGTGTAGGAAGACCAAAACAGCATTTTAACTTCTTGTCTTTGTTTTAATAGATTTAATGATTTTGAAATTTTTAGCGAAGATCTTAATCTGACCATTCAGTGCCCCAATTATTGAGGTAAGCTGAAGGAGTTTTTTAAGTGCAGCACCTATGGCAAATAGTGAAGAATAGTCCTAAACAACTTTGATATACATCAGTGTTATGAAGACGGGAGCAAAATTTGACAATCATTGTAATGCTACAACTAACAACTTACTTGTTGGATTATGTCAAGCTACACAATGGAACTCAAGAAAAGTATGATATAGACTTTGACTCCTTTCATTGTTATATCAGCATTCTTTGCATTAGTTACCCTTCAAACATGAACTCAATGGTCGAACCTAATGCTAAACATTAACGTGATGAACAGTATACATGAGGAAAAATAGAATATGTGACTACTTGATAGCTTTATTCATTGTGACTATTATAACCAGGGGTAGAAAATATTTCTCAAATCTGGTGGCCGGCTAAATTTTTTATTGGCCAGACATTGGACCAGTGCGGGAGGGAAGGGGGCGGGGCTATATAACATCAAAGTCGTGTACTCTTCTTATACATGAGACTGACGAAGAAAAAAAAGCTGAACTCTAACTGGGTAAAAAATCGGAACGTGCGACGAAACAGTGTGAATAAAACACAGCATGAGCAAGACAAAACTTTCACGTTCATTTATTTATGTAAATATTGAACTGGACCACATTACTCTATTCAAAATATAAAATTAACATTTAACAACACAAGATAGAGGAAAAATTGCGTGAAGGGGGCAGGGGGTAACGATTACGGGTGAAATCTTTGCACCGTCTGACTTCAGTTTTCAGAAGTTTTTCGTACATTTTCAAGCTGAAATATACACATCTATTCAATAAAATGATATTTAACAACAATACTGAGAAAAAGTATATTGCAAAGAAAAGAAAAAAATACGAGTACAGGAGAAACCTTCACTCCATTCTAACTTCCGATTTCAAAAGTCGTACTTCCGTCCACCGATGGAAAACGACCTTCCCCCAAATTCTGTTCAGTTATGTATCGATCTTGGGAACCACACAAATGATGATGAAAACGTCAAAATACCTTGAACCCGCCGAAAAATTTCGTGCCTGAAGATTACAGAAAATTTCTGCAGAAGTCTAACAATAACAGGGAAAGCCTTTTCTCCATTTAACTTCCGTTTCCGAAAGTTTTAAAAGATGAAATATTGCTTCCTGATGGGAAAGAATCCCTCCCCCAACTAATACCCCCAAATTTCTTTTCGGTTTTGCGTCGATCTCGAGATTGACCCAAATCATGATGAAAAGGCGGAATTCCGCAAATCTGCGGAAGAATCTCACGTATGATTTCTGTTAAAAAAAAGATGCTTTTACCCTCAGCCATTGGCTTATCTTTTCCTAGGGAAAAAAGGGGGTGGGTGGGTTGAGGGGGCTCACAAATTCTTGAATTACCCTAATTTTTGTCGTATTATCTGCAGATACTGGAATTCGCACGCTTTTTTTTTTTACCTTCGTAAAATCTGCAAAGGCTTGCTTGTGTAATCCACAGACCATGACATCCAGAAAAAAATGCCATATAACCCACACATCACAAATGTTGATCCGGAAGCGGAATTTTCGACAGAAAAGTCGGCCACATAATGACCCAGGAGTCCCAAGAAGTAAGAAAAAAACAAAACAAAAAATGATCATATGAAATAAAGAAATTCATTTTTAAAGGTTGCTTTTGTTTACATTTTTATCTCTGGACACAAACAAAGCTTAGTCGCGTGGCATCCATACCGCACAAAATTTAATCACGCTGATCCAGCTTCAGAGTATTGCATTACACCTTGCCAATGACAAAACGCTGATAAAGGACAAGACATAGAAATGCTGTATGTACTCTTGTGTAAGTGGAAAGTTTTTGAAAGTAATCGTGTTTACAAAGTTGGGGAGTCAGCTTACACACGGGTCAAAAAAAAAAGAGTGCTGAACTTCCGTGAATTCTCCAGTGGAGTTTACCGACGGATTTGTTTATGTTCCAGACAGCGGCTTTCATGCGTTCCACTGCACGCTAGTTTTCTGACTTTTTGAAAACTATCGTGTAGTATCATGATCATATTCTCAGCTGTACCCCCCCCCCTATGTTTAATTAGGCAGAGTAACTGAAACGCTTTTTTTTTTGAAGACATCATAAATATCAATGAAGGAAAATATCAGCAGCAAACAGCAAAGATGTTAGTCAAAACGGCAAACTAAATGCAAGGCACATGAGATCCAGAACAAAGAACTTTGAAAGGAGGCATGCATAATATGTACGTTCATGCAGCAAACGCTGTGTGTGCATCTTCATTAGTTGGTTGACAAAGAGAGAGCACAAGCAGTCAGCATTTTGTCTTTTTTAATAATACAAAGATAAAATGACTTTCGCCATCCCATCCTGCAACTTCCCCGATCTTTCATTGAGGCCGGAACACCCTTTTCCCTCCTCTCCGCTCCGTACAAACTCCTGAACTGAGAAACATTTTTTCGAGGGAGTTTCCTTTTCAATTTGCACAATTTCCCTGCGAATTTTTTTTACAGTCAAAGGACCGGAAAAACGTTTTTCTTTTTTAAATCTGCGTACTATCCGCGTCTGCATACAATCCACAGATCCAAAATTTGTAACTTTTGTAGCAGCTAATCTGTGGATTATACGACGGAAATTACAGTACGTGTTTTTCAGTGATGTTTTTCGTGGTGGCCCAGACAATTTTTGTGTCGCCCTGGGCAACCAGGCGATCACATTTTTCGACCCCTGATTATAACTCTATGTATATTGTAGTAGGCAACTACCAGATATTGAATTGCCAAATCAATTTGCTTAACATCAAGCAAATTCTTGTTTTGTGTGATATTTCTCTTTACAAATCCTGACATTACATTTTTTATCACAGATAATATAGAACTGTAAAGGAATGGAACAAGTGGGGCATCTTCCTGATATTCTTACAAGAATGATTCCACTTCTGCCAACAAAGACTTAAAAAAAAGACAGCTTAGCTGCCAGTAGAGGATCATCAATGGCAGCAGAAACAGCCTTGAAGCTTGTACTTGAGGGCTCTAGCTTGACAGTTTTTCAACATTACACAAATTTCTTTATATGGGGCAAAAAGGTAAATTGCACACTGAGCTGCATTGCCATTTGCAAGCCAACAAACAGCACATAATTTCTGAGGAAACATTTCTGATCCTGTATATTGAGTGTACATGGCACGACAGGCAGGCACACTTTTGAACACATTGTACAGACAACGAAGAAAGTGAACAATAGACCACTTTGTGGGCTGCATGCCACTTTTGAATGCACCATGCAAACCACAACTACCCATGTTTAAAATTACAGGGTTGCTTTCACCACTATCAAATTCAGCGAAGAAAGTGCCTTTTTGAAAGCTTCTTTAATGTCCTCTGCTCTAGCATGACCTAAGAAAACTGAAGTAAGATATCGAGTGCAAACCTCATCACTTTCACTGTTCCAAAACCTGACATTCACATCCATCTGCATCTTTTGGGATACTTTGTTTAGTGACTCATCAAAACCCACCACAATGTGCTTGCATGCAAGTGAGCTTTTCTACTGACTCATTCTTGAAAAACGGTGCTATTCCATAAAGCACAGAATAGGCATTTTTTGTCCTTTTCAGCTGAAGATTCTGTGCTATTTGAATGTCAGGGAACATAATCTTAAATAAACTAATGTCTTTCTCAGATGATCTGATTGACTTGTGTGTGACTATGGCATGTAAACAATACAGTATTTTAGCCTTAGTAACATTTTTGTTTAGTATGAAGGATTTCAAACCATGTGGAGCTGAAGACAGTTGTACTTTGCATTCCTGTTGCTCAGCATAGATTCTAAGTTGAGGACAGCCACTGAATTGAGGCCCGTTAGCATCACCAGCTGCTGACTCTGTTAAGCTGGAAGCACTTTGCAGAGGTGGTGCTTTTGTTTGTGTAACAAAGCACATCATAGACATGGGCTCCTTGGAAGCTATTATTTGTTGCTTGTGTTCAGTTCCTTTTGCATGGCTTCTGACAGCTCGACGCCCCACATTTGATAGGGACAATGTTGTATGACATGTGGAGCATGTGGCTCTGATGGCACTTCTTCAAGCCAGTGGTTATATAATCTAGATCTCTGAGCCAGTCAATCTTGAAATGGCTGGATGTTTCAGATGCCAAATAGTCACCTGAAAAGAAGATATATCTAATCAGAAAAAAGTCAATGATAATCAAGAAAACAGAAATAAATTAAAATACAGTCAATTTCTTATTAATATTCACAGTGGTATAACTATTTATATTAACATTCCATTCTAAATATTTTTGGTTTGTGCTCTCAATAGCATCTTGAAATCGTTTGATGATAAGGTGAAATATCTGGGGTGAGAACCTATATGAAAAAAGACAAGTTGAGACATCCACGTATAGCTTGAATGTTTGACTTCATACTCGTGGTGGGTAATTTTTTTTTGTAATTTTTTTATTGTTCATATTTCGAACTGAAACATAAAAACTAAAACTGTTATGCATTTCTTTTAATAACATTCCAAAAAAAGTTTTTGTTTCATGTTTACATTTTTTTATTGCATTTGGTAACCATTTTAAATTACACATTTAATTTTACATTTCTAAGAAATTTGACTAATATATAGCTGTACAGTAACTTGTCACAATGAAACCAAATCTGCTAGTGAGAATTTTCAGTATAGTACTAGCAATCACTGATAGTGGGGGAAGGGGGATTTCACCCTTTACTTTTGCACTTTTTATTAATTTTGATGTTTATAAACATTTTTAAAACTGAGGCAAATTTTTAGTGAAATGTGCTAGAAAAGTATGTGGGAGTAAAGATCTTTACTTGTTTTCTACTTTAACTTTTTTGCAAAATTTTCTTTAAAATCAGATGGCTGATTATTGATTACACTGAACAACAATGGTTTTGTTACAAAGAAAACTGTAAAGGTTTTGTATGTATTTACGGGTGCTGAAACCAAATATGAAGACACAATTGCTCTACTGGGCTCCAATTCCTTGTAATGGAACTCTCTACTGGGGTTAATGTTGTGTTACTTAACAGAATTTCCTTATGTTTCCCAATGGAGACATCTGTCTGCAGTCAGGATAGCTGTGTCTCTGGAAGTAGACATACTAGCACAATTACTTCCTGTTGTACAATTCCTTCTGGGAAGGGGGAACAAAGCAGAAATTTTGTCATTCAAATGCCTTTAATTGGTATTGAAGGACGTGCATTTTCTCATGGTTTTAAAAAGTAGTGTGGATTGTGCAAAGTGTACATTAAATAATGCCGAGTACTTGTGTGAACCATCCAAACAGTTTCTGCTACATTTGTGGACAATTTACTTTAAAGTCTCAAAGGCAACATTTCACACCGTCGATTAGAAAATCGTATGAACTTTACTTCCCGTGCAAAATGGGTGATGAAGATAAATCTTGGGTGCCTCACATTTCTTGTAATTCATGTGTAACTTTGTTGACTGGCTGGTTGAAGGGATCACGTCAAATGCCATTTGTGGTACCAATGGTTTGGAGAGAACCGAAAGACCACTTAACAGACTGTTACTTCTGCATCACTACGATATCTGGAATTACAGCTAAGACCAAAGACACAATGCAATATCCCATTATTCCTTTGGCCATAAGACCTGTTCCTCATGGTCCAGATCTTCCTGTTCCTGTACCTCCACAGTCATGGAGTATAGATGATAGTGATACTGATGAAATAAATCCTCACAGTGAAGTAGATATTGAAGTACAACAAGACCCTGATTTCTCAGAAGATTCTGCGCCTCACCTTATAAGTCAGAAAGAATTAAATGATCTTGTTCATGACCTTCATTTAGCAAAAAAGTCAGGCTAAAATATTGGCTTCAAGATTGAAAGGATGGAATCGTTTACAACCAAGTACAAAAATATGTAGTTTTCGTGGACAACAGCAAGAGTTTGAACACTTATTTTCAAAGAGTAATGATCTTGTGTACTGCATGATATAGACTTATTGTTTAAAGCCTTAGGACAGCACCACAAACCTGAAGAATGGAGACTTTTTATAGATTCCACAAAAATAAGCTTAAAAAGCTGTCCTTCTTCATAACGGAAACACGCATCCATCAGTACCTGTTGCATATGCTGCATACATGAAAGAAACATATGCAAATATGAAACTGTTGCCTCAAAGTATAGTATACAAAAAACACTCATGGAATATTTGTGACGATTTTAAAGTGATAGCTTTACTCCTTGGTCTACAACTTGGATACACAAAATACTGCTGCTTCCTTTGTGAATGGAGCAGTAGGAACAGAAATTCTCATTACATTAAAAAGACCTGGCCTAAAAGAAAGTCCTTAATTCCAGGTAATAAAAAAATGTTATTGCTGAGCCCTCGTAAGTACATGTTCCGAGGAGTAAGTCCTTGGAACATGTACTTATCATCGCTTCACATCAAACTGGGTTTGATAAAATTTTTTTGTTAAGGTATTGAATAAAGATGGAGAAGCCTTTCGTTTTCTAAAGAACAAGTTCCCCAAAATATCTGAAGCCAAAATTAAACAAGGCATTTTTATTGGTCCACAAATAAGGGAACTTATACGTGATCTTGTATTTGAAGGCATTTTGAATGAGACTGAAGCTGCTGCATGGAAGTCCTTTAAAGACGTGGTACAAAAAGGGATGTAGTACAACCAAAGTACAGAAGAAAATCTAAAATAACTACTTTTTAAGATAAGTGTAATCAATTGCTTGTAGCGAAATATACATGACAAAATGAAGGCTTATTGTACACTGAAACAACAGGTTACTCAAGAACTATGCCAGACAGCACAATTTAGCAAGCAGATTTCTAATCAGAATGACAAATACTGTATGATTCAGCATATGCAGTCTTTGTAACAATTAAAAAGTTTATTTTTGGTGTTATTATATGTTATCAGTTCTTTCTCTTTAATGGTTCTTTAAAATTATGTCCAATCCCATAGCATATCACGCAACTTCGTGTAAACACCCCATTGCTAATAGTAATTAGCATGCAGAGAAATTTCAGACAGCCTGTTTTTCTACAACAAATTTTATTTTTTACTATTAAGTGGCAATGAAAGGTGACATTAAATTAACAGTGACATCAGGCAATGAAGAGGAAAATGATAAAAACCAATGTTAAGGGGAAAAATCTGTAATGTTATTTTTAATACACCACAATGTGAATACTCAAGAAACACATGTAGCATATTAAATCCGCTTATTTTTATGGCGTAATAAGCACAAAGATTCGCCAAGCTTTCGCACTCCACCAAGAGGCTTTTTCAATTCCCTGCATTTTGATGTCTACTCTTGCCTTGAAAAAGCCTCCTAGTGGAGTGTGAAAGTTTGGCGAATCTTTGTGCTTATCATGCCATAAATATAAACGGATTTAATACGCTATATGCGTTTCTTGAGAAAAAATCTGATTATCTGAAAGTGTAGAACATTAAATACGTGGGCAGTCATTCAGCAATGTAAGCAAGTTTTCACAAAATGAGTTTGCTATTTTACGTTATTATTTATTGGTAAAAATAAAAAATCCATTGATCCTTTAACCACCAAACATCCACAATCAGTGTTGACAATGCGGCAACCTGCATCACCGTTTATGGTGAATTACTCTACATGATTTTTTGCTTTATTTTGAGACACCATTAGTAAATGGGGGTGGGGGGATGATGATCAATTCAAATCCCCTTAAAGTATTTGGATTTTAATTTACCACCATGTTATGAAATATCCTGAAAAAATATTTTCAGAAAATTCCAGAACTTTTTCATTTGATTTACTTTGCACTAACAGCATTTTGACTGATTGATTTGTGTTACTATATGATTTGAATTAATATAAGCAATAAATTTCACAATGGTTTCATAAAAAAAAATGTTCAATCAACACTGTACTGTACAGAAAAAACATTTAACTTGTACGGAACTTGCACGTTGTTGAAAAAATTTACTCCAAACATAGGGAAATCGCATGAAATGGCACAAAATTTTAGTTGTATGGAAGTTGTCCATCGCCTTTTTCATTCTGCTATTCTGCTTGAACAGCAGAAAAGATAATACAAAAAAAGCTTATAAAAAAAGGCAAGGGCATAGGTTTTTGATCACAAAGAACGTGCCATGTGTGATGGGTCATCGTGGGGAAACAAGGTTTGCAAGGTTGTGGGAGGATGAAAGCTTCTTAAGCTTCTTCCCTTTGACAATGAATCACTTTCTTGCCCATGGTGGACAGTCATACTGGAAGAAGTTTCTATGGGAAAAAAAATTCCAGTTTTTTAAATAACCAAATGCAAATTTTACAGTGACCAAGACACGTCAAAATAAACTCCCATGTGAAATTTTGCCAAAATCCGATGAAAACTTTAAAAGTTAGGCATTTTCTTTTTATTATTTTTAATGAATGGACTATGCGATGAAAGCCTGCATAGTCCATATTTAGGGGCACCTGCCACCTGCGGGCTTGTGAACATCGCAGAGTGACCGACAAAAAAGAAAAAAAAATTATTTTACAAATTAATCCTGACCGAGTTTCTCATCCGCTTTACATGTTCACTTAAGAAAAAAAAATAATTGCGTAACTTGACTTTTTATCATTAATTTTACCAAAAATATTGTTTTATAGTGTATTTAGTTAATACTAAGTTTGAATTTTATCCAAACTCTCTATAACCCAGAAAAGTCAAAAATCCGGAATCAGCAAAGTCCGGCCGATTCGGGATTTTTAAGGTTGTACTGTATTTAATAATACAGGGCAGAGGGAACATCACAAGAAAACTGAGGAAAATTTACGCTCCTCCGTCTACTTCCATTTTCGGAAATTGTTGCCTCCACTTTGAAGTGCAAACATGATTCAAACCCAAGCCCATCTCGGACAAATGGTCATTAGCCAGCACGACTCAAACAACTCCGTAACAGGGTGGTTTCATAAACTTAACATTAGCGAATTCTCACGTAACTAATATTACTTTGGGGGAAGGTAAACTGTATATTGATTTTGGTAATTGTAGGTCCTATATAAGCTGAAAAGGTGTAGCGGTCAAAGAAAATTACCTCATGTGATACAGATGAAACCCCTAACATGACATCACTTCCAGTAGCACATGACTAACATGTGCAGCTTCCGTCGAAATGGCGGTCAGTGAGAATATAACAGCATAAAAATTGAAACAAATTTGTTTTCAATCGCTTTAAATAAAATTTTACATTTTACTATTTCATACATAGCCTAATTTTGCATGCAGAATGGAACAGAGTAATATTTACTTACAAATAACTAACTTGAATCGATTTTTAGTGAACAAAACTTTGCGAAATGCTAACACAAAGTGAATACTGAAGCTTACCTCCTTCAGGTCATCTATCACGTGCCAGCGCAACATCCGAAGTAACGAAGATTTTCAGCTCGCAAAGCATTCTGGGAAGATGCAATCAAGCTGTATCCTTGCAATGCTAACTTTCAGCTTTGGCTGCTTGGGTACAACGGAGCCGATAATGGTAGCCGGCACGCAAGCAGGGCGACCGCTGCAGCCTTTTGTAACCTTTGCTGTCCATTTCAGTTCCATTGACACTTCCTGCTACTTTAAAAATCATTGAAAAAATGCACAAAATTATGTAAAAAAAACTTTGATTGGCCTAATGGGCTCATTTAAGATACACTATCTACCGACAATTAATTGGACACCCCTGCAACCGACATATCTGCGGTCCTGATACACATCACGGCTGCCGCCGTTACATATCACGTGGGAAACAACAACGCAACCAGTCGCATGCAAGATGCCACACAGTTCGGAGCTCTCTGATTTCGAGAAAGGTGTAATCGTCGGGTATCACAGAAATGGCCCATCCATACGTGACATATCCAGCGAGTTGAAGTACCCAAAATCGACAGTGGCCTACATGATTGGCAAGGGGAAGATGAGAGGTAACTGTCAGAATGTGCCCTGACCCGGCAGACCCACAAAACTGGGAGTTAGAGACTGACGGGTGCTGGCCAGAGAAATTCGGAAGAGCCACATCCGCGAGGAGTTTCAACAGGCATCCGGGAGTGTTGTTTCGATTAATACCATCCGTAAGGAAGCCCATCTGCTCGGTTATCATGGACGTGCTGCCGCCCACAAGCCTTTGATCACCAAGTCCAATAGCGCTGCTCGGCTAACGTGGTGCAAAGAACGTCAACAGTGGAACGTTGAACAGTGGAAACAGGTTCTCTGGAGCGACAAATCAAGGTTCACCCTCTACCGTTCGGATGGCATGGTCTGGGTTTGGCGTCTGCCTGGAGAACGCCTCCTGCCGGAATGTATTGTGCCAACTGTGAAGTTTGGCGGCGGTGGAATTATGCTATGGGGGTGTTTCTCCTGGTATGGCACAGGACCCTTGGTCGCAATTCCTGGTAGACTCAACGCCGAGACCTACTGCACCATTTTGGATGACCATGCGCTTCCTACGTTGTGGCAGTTTTACGGGGTGGACCCATGTTACTTTCAGGATGAAAATGCCACCTGTCATGTTGCGAGGTACACCATGGCTTGGTATGGTGACAATGGGGGTTAATCGAATGGACTGGCCTGCGCAGAGCCCGGACGCGACAAATCAAGGTTCACCCTCTACCGTTCGGATGGCATGGTCTGGGTTTGGCGTCTGCCTGGAGAACGCCTCCTGCCGGAAGTGTTGTGCCAACTGTGAAGTTCGGCGGCGGTGGAATTATGCTATGGGGGTGTTTCTCCTGGTATGGCACGGGACCCTTGGTCGCAATTCCTGGTAGACTCAATGCCGAGACCTACTGCACCATTTTGGATGACCATGCGCTTCCTACGTTGTGGCAGTTTTACGGGGTGGACCCATGTTACTTTCAGGATGACAATGCCACCTGTCATGTTGCGAGGTACACCATGGCTTGGTATGGTGACAATGGGGTTAATCGAATGGACTGGCCTGCGCAGAGCCCGGACCTTAACCCTATCGAGCACCTCTGGGACGAGTTGGAGCGTCGACTTAAGGGGTGCCCCCACCGTCTGAAATCGGTGAAGGAACTGACTTGTCTTGTCCAAGCCGAGTGGAAGAAAATACTGCTAGCCGTCGTACAACGCCTGGTTAAGAGTATGCCCCGGAGGGTTGCAGCTGTAATCGCCGCTCGTGGATTCTCCACCAACTATTGAAGGTGAATAAACTTCGTTTTCCTTTGCTATCACAGGTGCCCAATTACTTGCTGGTAGATAGTGTAGTTAACAGTTGTCTACAGCAGATATTTCAAATCCAAAACATATTTGCCTGGTGGAGGGTCTGATGAACACTTTCCCTTACTTTTCCCAGTCACTGGTCACCCTGATTAATCACCTAAGTTTAAAAAATATTGTAAAAAGAAACACACACACACACACACACACACATAAATTTGTTTCTAGCATTATACAGGTAACAATAATGATCCTTATTTTTCTGACTATCAGGATGCACTACATGCAGATGATAGTTAATTATAAACCATATTATAAGATTTTGAGAATTAGTATAATATCCTTGCCTTTCAAAGACTTATAACAAGCTTTATATCAATTATATAAGACTTGAGATCAGTGGTAGAATGATGACTCCAATACTTTGATTTCCAAGTAGCACATAATTGACAATGATAAGGTAACACCTTGTTAATGAATTTTTAAGATCTCACAGATTTGACATTAATTCAAAAGCTAATAACAGATTCTTAATTAGTTCAAATAACTAATTAACATGCAATAACATGCAAAAGTACCAGAGTTATTTATTTCAACCGACAAAAAATCACAGTGAAATGCCATACATAATAAAAAACAGGCTTTCATCAAAATCAAAACAAAAATTTATGCTTTCGTGGGTTTTTGTTTATGGTTCTTTTTACTTTTAAATGAATTTAAAAAAAACAATTACACCCTCCAAAAATTAAAATGGTAACACTTTACCAGATGGAACCACTTCCAGTAGAAATCAACCTGTATTGTATGATAATTCACTATGGAATTCTAAAGTCCATATTGAACATTGGATGATATTTTGCTAATAAGCAATTATTTTAAGTGATCCCTACTTCATTATTTGTGACCAGAGAGAGTTTCTTTTACACATTTGTCTTAGATTATTAGACATATGTTAGATTCACTGATTAATATTCTACCAAATGAATTTTTAGTTTGCACCCAGTCTTTGCTATATTCAAAAAGCTACACAAGGAACATTTAACATCATTAATAACTCATTGAGGTGGGAAACCTTTTTTTATTGCTGAGCAGGTGGAAATTCTTTCTTATGCTTGACAGAAAAAGTGCCATACTTAACTGATAACAAAGTGAAAATCAATTGATGAATGGGACTATTTGTTTGGCATCACTCCCAGTGATGCACTCAGTGGGGGTGGCCCATGGGCCTGGGCCTTCCCCATGAGGTTTCACTTGGTTCTTTGTTTATTGGCTGCTCATTTTTAAATATATTTGCATGTTGGTTTTTTAATATACATGGTATATTTTACGAATAACTGGAAGCACATTTTAATGTGGCGGAGATATATTTTTATCACTTCTCAATATTTAGGGAGAAGTTTGCTCCAGGGTATTTTTATTTACATCTTCAATATTTTGGATCACCCCCATAAAGAAATCCTGGTTGTGCCACTCATCACTCCAAAGAGGTACAGCTGGAGAGTCCTCCAAAGTTATGATGGCCCATCAAGTGTCAGAATTTCCTTCATGAATACCATTTTTATGCTCCATTAAATGGCTGGTGATGTTGTGGTAAATACTTCTAACATAACATGGAAGTCCCTCAATCTTCCTGGAGTTTACCTTGCCATAATATCAATGCCTACTGGTGAAACATTACTTCCGAAGTCATTGGAAATATGTAACAGCTATTTAATAGAGCACAAAAATGATTCTAAAAATAAAGCTCATCTCTTCTGAAACAGGGTTCCTAGTTCTATTAAAACTGAACTGAAAAAAAAATCAGTTGCTTTAAATAAAACTGATGCACATAAAGAAAATTTTAACACTTCACTGGCCACCTAACTTTGGAGGACACTTCTGCTGAACCTCTATGGACTGACATCTAATGAATTACCATAATTTCGGGTAGATAAGCTGCAGTGTATATGAGTTCAAAATTAAATATTCGGCCCAGGGTAGCTTGCTTATACAGCATAGCTGCATACATAGCTTTTTTTGACAGAGCAAAATTACGTGACAAAAAACGTTTTGGCCCATTCTTTTTTTTTCAATGGAAAGCTATCTCAATAGAGAGGGAATAGATTAATGATGTTACTGCCACATGCAATAAATTCCACCCACCCCCTCTTAAAACAAGACATGGCAATAACAGGTTATGTGATTGAGGTGAGATAGGTAAGAGAGAGGTGACATACGATAAAACTCAGAAAAAATCTGTGGCGGGGGAAACTTGTCTCATGCTCTGAGCAACTAACTCTCTTTGAACTCATGACGTCATCAGCTTCACTCTCTCGCTCCCCTCTTGAAATGGGATATTTGACTACCAGTCAGAATCAATTGTTATTGGTCAATGACTCAAGGAAAGCATGTGCAAATTTTGTCTGTGATGTGTGTGTTCGTTGCATTCAGTTCGCCAAATCACATTTTCTTGAGTAGGCGTAATTCTGCGGTTATCATAGAAAGATCTTGGTGAGAGATGGGTTTGGCTCCTCAGGGTGCTCCCTGGTAACAATGGCATTGAGGACTAAGCAGCTTGACCTCTGGCATGCTACCAAGAGACAGAGGCAGGCAAAGGAACTTAATCAAGGACCCTTGCCTCATAGAGCTAAGGAACTCCTTAAACTGCCAAAAAAGGATAATGGACTGATTGTTGGTCTACTTACAGGACACTGTCATCTTAATAGGCACCTTAATTTGATTGGGGTGGAAAAGGATCCACTTTGTAGAGGATGCCATCTAGAAGAGGAGACCTTCTTGCATTTTCTTTGTGACTGTGACTTTTTTGCAGCACTTAGGCTTGAACACTTTGTTACTTATAACTTGAGACCAAGTGATCTCTCTTTAGTACCAGTCAAGAGCATTCTTGCTTTTGCTCGTGCATCTGGTCTCTTTTGAGATTAGGGCTGGGGATGCACAATAGACCTTAGGTCGCGGTGCTGGGTCATTGTACCCCCCCCTTATTGTTACAATTACAACAATGGCATACAGAACAGCAAGCAACAAAGTTTCAGAACATCTGTAATAAAGGTAAGAGCACAAGAAATGGACATGATGACAATGACAGGTTATATACAGATGAGGGTAGCCCAATGCTACATCCTATTTACAAATATATACACATTCATGAGATGAAAGAATTAAAAACAGTCAAAAGTCCTGTGGACCGGAGACATAAGTATGTTGGAATAGCACAGGTGGCTCGGTGCAGGTTGCACAGAGTTAAGAGTCAGCAGGGGCAATAGTACCAACTGTGAGATGAAGCGTGGCTGGTGTACCAGCAAACCATGGGGCTACTGGGGACCACGTGGAGAAGAACATAGATTCACTATTACGAGAAACAGAAGTACTATACTCTAAGCAAAGACGTGAGAGTAGATAGTCACGAAAAATGCAAAGTAATGCGGCTCCAGCTTGAAGGACTGTGGTGGGATCTGCATGTGTATGACGCTGTTGATGGTACACCTATATTATCTGCTTGACGAGCACAAAAATATAAGAGCAGACTGCCGGAAGTTGAACTGGTGGAGAAGGACACAGGAGCAGCGTGCAATATGCACTAAAGGTGAGGTTGGTAGTACATGAGCATCGAGCAATCGTAAACGCAAGATGTAGTAGCGGCATTAGAACGGTGCAGAACAGATATACATGTGGAACATCAGCCTCCCCAGCACGAAACGGACATAGCAGGGAGGAAAGAAGAGTCATGCGGTGGAGGGGAGATGGTACACAGAGACGATTATGTAGAAAAAGCCAATGTGTGTTCACCTCCATAGGTGCAAATAGAGGAGAAAGAGCAGCGGACCACACTGCAGAGAGAGAGGAAGAGGAAATGTCAGAGACAGGAGCAGGGGAGGAAGAACAGGACAGAGAGAGGAAGCGATAGAATGCAGATGTCGAGAGGGAAAAGATTGGGAGAGCAGTGCCGTAAATCGACAGGAAAAAGGGGAGAGGGAGAGATTCGGAAAGAACAGGTGTTAGGCCGGAGGTAGAAGCAAGGGTGGGGAACAGGGAAATGATGGAAGAGATAAGAAAGTTGTAGACAGCAGGAGCAAGTGGTAGGGCACGAAGAGAAGGAGGTAAGTCAGAAAAGGGACGCCAGAGAAAATCAGTGGTGAGGAGATCGCGGACTGTTACGACACCGTTGCGGAGCCAAGATGGAAAGGTGAAGCAGGGGAGGTGGGGAGGATGGATGACCGAGGAGAAAAAGAGAGGTTCAGAAAGAAGCTCGGTGGTGGAAGCAGGAGGAGAGCAGGAGAGTGGGGAAAGAGCGAAGCAGAGAAATAGCCTCCTGGTAAACAGAAGGTAAGTGAGAAAGGAGAGGGCAGTGGTCCATTAGAAGGAAGGAAAGAAAGAAAAGTAAAGTACGGATTGCATGGGGAGACAGTGACATTATAGGTAGTCTCCGCAGATGGAACAGGCGTATCGAGGAAACGTAGGAGCGTGGTCACACGGAATGCCTTATAGTACAAGCGTACGTCAAGCAGACCAATGCCCCCATCATGGGGAGGCAAGCAAAGCTGTGAGGCCTTGATCCAATGATGACCAGTCCATATGACTTTGGTCTGGCAGCGGGTGAGTTCTAGTAGGCGATAGACTGGCTGTGTTGATGCAATCCAGGAATAAGTGCACATGGATACCAGATAGGTTTGTGTTATGCGAGCACGCTGGTAAAGAGAGGTGCAGAACTTGGCTCGCTTCCAGGTGGTGGCCGTGTGAAGCAGGTGTGGGCGAAGAGCATTCCATGTGGTGATAGAGGCTGCAGAAGGTGTTCCAAGGTGGACTCCGAGAAACTGTTGAAAGGAGGAGGACCATTTGGCCCCCCCACGGAGAATCGACACAGTGGGCCCATGACCCGACCCACAAGCCAGTGCTTTTCGAGACATTGAGTGTGGCGCTAGAACATGAAGCATAGTCTTCGTGGAGTCGCCGAAGACTTTGAAATTGAGATTCTTGACGTACACAGAAAGTGATGTCATCTGCATAAGCAACATTGGTGATTGCGTGGTGCCGTGTACTGGTAATCACAGGAGGCAGAGATATGAGGAAAGATCTGTGCACGAAGCGTAGAAAAGGGTCTATTGCAATGGTGAAGAGCTGCCCGGATAAAGGGCACCCCTGCCGGACACCACGATGGAAAGGGATCGAAGCTGTGAGAAGGGTGGGCAACCTGACGTGGAAAATTGCGTCCCGGTAGAGGGAGAGGAGAAGAGATACAAAAGATGGTGGAAAGCCAAAACTGAGAAGCATGGTAGAGAGGTAAGTGTGAGAAATATTGTCAAAAGCGGATTTTTGGTCAAGGGAGAGTAGAGCGAGAGGTTCAGAGCGAGTTCGGGCGAGATGGATAAGGTCATTGAGAAGCTGAATGTTATGTGAGATTGAGCATCCAGGAACAGTGTAGGTCTGATTAGTGGAGAGAATATGGGAGAGAATAGGGTTATTCCGGCGGGAGAGAAATTTAGTAAAGAGTTTATAATCCTGGTTTAATAGGGAGATTGGACGCCAATTCCCCAAGTCCAGTGGATCACCCTTCTTGGGGAAGAGGACAACGTGAGCGTTTGTGAAACTCCTCGGAAGGGTAGGAAAATGCATGGCTGCAGAGAATGCACAGAGAAGGAAGGGAAAGAGGGCAGGGAGAAAAGCTTTATAGAAACAGAAAGGAAGGCCATCTGGGCCAAGTGCGGCCCGGGGGTTAAGGAAGAGAATGTCTCAAAGAGTTCAGTTAGTGTGGGAGGAAGGAGGAGAGAATTTGAAAGATGAGAGGGGACTTGTAGTAAGGCAGAATGAAGAAGAGGTAAAGCTGCATGGGATGGGAGAGGAGCTTCACAAAACTTCTGTGTGTAAAAGCTCCGGACGAAAGAGCATAGAGAAACTGAGTCGGATGATATCTCGCCGGTAGGCAGGCGATGAATTGTAGAAGAGGCACGGCGTTGAGATTTGAGAGTCGAGAGAAACTCGTATGAACAAGCATCGGGCATGAGGTGCTGTAAGCGGAGACATTGAAGGGCTTGTTGTGCAATCAGTACTAGAAGTGAATTGAGTTCTGCTTTGTACACAGAAAATAGAGGATCAGCTAGGTTTAAAAGAGAGAGCATCTGGAGAGTATGATCTACGCACATCCTGCGTAGCGTTAAGAGCGTGAATGACTGATTACGCACATGAAGGAGGGGGCTATTTTTGACTTCTAACCAGAAAGTCAAAGTGAACGGAGCATCCTGTAGCTTGAATCACCATGCAAGGAAATCACGGACCGAAGAACAAAATCCTTCTTCGTCAAGAAGAGCGGCATCAAATGTCCATGGCCGATTAGTCCGAGGCTGGACAGAGGTGGTAAATACCGTGAGCACGATGGCACAATAATCGGACGATGCAGTGGGTTGGCAGCAAGAGTCTGATACCGCAGGAAGAAGCATGGACGTAATATAGAAGCGGTCGAGTCTGGCCGTGGCCGGATCAGTTGCACAAGATGAGTGCTGGTGTGGGCGGGTGTTGTCGGATACAATTGGCGGTGGACATCAATCAGTGAAAAATCAGCGACCAGAGACTGCAGCTGATTAACCAGTCTGATTTGATGTTCTTTGGAACGCGAGGATCGATCAAGCTGAGGGTGGAGGGTACAATTAAAGTCACCACCTATTAGTACATGTTCGGTGACTGAGAGACGAGAAAGAGCTTGACGTAAGCACTGGAAGAGCTCCGGTAAATAAGTCGAGGTAGACAGCACACAGACATTAAATATATGAAAACGCAGTGCGGCAATCGTGAATGTGACCTGCTGTAGTAAGTCATGACAAAGATTCTTGACAGAAGAGGAGATCAGACAAGAGCGAAAAGTTGTGCGTACACCTATGGCAATGCCACCACGAGACCAGTGGCTGTAAGCATGATGGAACGAATTGTTCCAAGGAGGCCAGCAATGTAAACAAGGTGGAGGGTTAACAGTTAGTTTCTTGTAAGAGTATCAAGTCCGCCCCCAAAGGGGCGAGGTCCTCAAAAGCTAATGCATTGGCAAGTGGTGTCGCAAATCCACGACAGTTACGTGACGTGACCCGGAACGTTCAGATCAGTCATAGGATGCAGAGAATATTGACCAGCTGCGGTAAGTGAACGGAGGCGAGTAATGAAGCACGAACCCCACGGAATGTTGCCCAAGTTTCTCCGTAGCGTGTGTTCAAGCATGCTAAGTTGACCAAGAACCCTGGGAAGGACTGCTTCGTACAGCTGGAGAAAGGCACGAGCTGTGGCTGCACTGGCGGGACACATCAGATACTCAAGGATATCTGCGTAGGGCAGGGGCTCTGCTGGAAAAGCATTTTCCAAGAGGAAAGTGGTGAAGACATCTCCTGAGGTAAACGGACCCTCGTGCACTTCAGCAGAAGAGGTACGGGCTGATAAAGTCGCAGCCTTACGACGAGAAACACTTAAGCGAGAAGACATGTGTGGAGGCAAACGAGGAGAAGGGGAAGTCTTTGACTTCTTCATCCGTCGACGAGAAGATCCATTCCGTTTGGCAGAAGTCGCCGAGAATCTGTGCGTGGTCGGAGATTCTGTACTGGATAGAATTTCAACCTCAGGATCCGTGACACCAATGGTGAACACAGAGGCTAGATCAGCAGTCAACTCTGCAGGAGCTGAGAGAATATGTGGTAGAGGTGGCGACTGAAGTGGAGAAAAGTTCTGTTCGGTGACAGAGAGGGAATCAAGCAAAGACCTCTGTTGACCAATGGCTGGAGTTGAACGTTTGGAAGATTTCGAACCAGAGACCTTCCATGCGGAGGAAGGAGTCGACTTAGTAGTAGTTGAAGGGACAGTTGACAATGGGGTGCTGGGAAGATTCGACGATGAAGCTTTTGGGCATCGAGCCCGGACAAGGCTGTCATTCTGACACAGGGTGCAATGCTGCGAAGTGATGACTTCAATACGGCGATGCTGTTGTCCCGCAGCGGACATGAAGAACGGTTGGACATGCATGGAGATGAGCATCCGACGGAAAAAGGATGCGGGCGGTGCTACAAAAGCTCTTGATCCCTTTGTTGACAGGATCTTTGGGTGCGGCAGAGAGAGTCATGATGGGATCGACCACAAGACCGAACTTGCTAAGTAATGTGCAAAGGACAGCGTTAGAAACTTCTGGAGGCACAGGGTAAAAAGTTACTTGCACGGGGCGGTGCGCTACTGGTTGAGGAAGGAGATGAACATCATTTACAGTTAGACCTTCCGTCAATAGTTCATCAGCGAATGCCTTTTTCGTGAAGTAGACGAGCACAGAGCATGGTTTCCTGGCTACATAATCAATAGCATCTGCTGGAAAGATGGACTTCAGGGCGCGACTACAGCACTGAAGTGGTGCGTCCAGGAGCGCGTCAAAACATACTCCGAGTTCCAGGGTGGAGTGCGAAAGCCGTCTGGCGGGAGAGTCCTCGGGGATATCAATCGTGGCAGTAGATCCCACAATGTTGATATAAGAATCTAGAAAGGGCATTGCGGTCAACGTGGAGGGTGTGGGAGCCTTCAAAGTTGCAGAAGCATACGATAGGGTAGTTGCGCCAGTGCGAGGAGGGGAAGCGGGCTTGGCTTCCGTGATATGGGCGTGGTTTTCGCCCTTATCACTAGCGTCCGCCATTTGCAATGGTGGCAGTCAAAAACCAAATAGACCGGCTTGGTCGAAAAGAATAACGAATGACAGAATAAATAAAACTTAACTCACCAACTTGTGAGACACACCAAATAAACGCACTGACCTTCAACTTGAAGATGCACAGGTAAGAAAAAACGTAAGTACACTTGAAATTACTATATCGCACGCAAAACACAGAGCCTGGAACTTACTTTACCACTCGTAACAGCAACAAGGGCCTCTGTGAATCTTGGAGAGGTGCCAGCTAGTTCTGTGCGACATTGGTGAAAAGACCCCCAACTCACTGGGTTTTGTTCTAGAATCCTTAGGTTAATAACCAACTGGAACCATCAGCTGTGGGCTAATCCCCCACACTGGTGTACTTTCCTGATTAAAAAGATTTAAAGAATTACTATTCCAGACTCTCGTGTGGGATAATTATGATTTACATGTTTATTTGTCAGATGGTTTTTCTTTGTGGTGCTAACCTGTGAATATCAGAGAACAGCTTATGTATGTGTATGTCATGGAAAGTAAAATGAAATGCAGAAGTCATACTTCTAGTTTTAAGCCAATTGTATGCGAAAGGGCAGGAAAAAAATAGGTAATAGATCTGCAGCCCGAGAACATGACATTGATGAGCACTGCGCTCGCAGGTGGAGATCAGAAACAGAGACTTTGGAGAAAAAGCAGAGACTGAAAAGAACACAAAGGAGAGCAGCTGTAGATTGGCCAGCGTTAGAGACGAATTTAGAAAACTGGATAAAGGAACAGAGAGACAAAGGTCTGCCAGTCTCTATAGTTCGAATTCATCTAAAAGGGAAATTAATTGCTGAACAGCAAAATTAATGGCTGAACACTACAAAGGTGGCCCTAACTGGTGCTACAGATTTATGAAGAGAAAGAAGCTCTCCATTCAAACGAAGACTATCGTAGGGCAGACACTATCGACAGACTGGAAAGAGAAACAATTTTTTTTTCTGGATTATGTGCACAAAGTTATTAAAGAGCAGAAATTTATGCAAGGTAGTATCATTAACATGGATAAAGTACCCTTAAACTTTGATTGCTCCCAAATAGAACCATGGATAATAAAGGGTACAAAACAATCACAGTGGTAACCACAGGAAATGAGAAGACATTTTTTATGTGCGTGTTAGCCTGCACAGCCAATAGAGATAAATTGAAATCCCTTTTGATATTTAACAGAAAAACTATTCCTAAAGGAAATTATCCGACAGATGTGTTAATTTGCGTAAATCAGAAGGGGTGGATGTGTCAAGAGATATTGCTGGACTGGTTGAACAAAGTGTGGTGCAAGAGAAAAGGAACATTTTTCCAGCCACAAGGAATGTGGATTGTTGATTCCATATGTACCCATTTGATGGAATCGGTGAAACTAGAACATAAAAAAGTCTCAGCTACACTGGCAGTGATTCCCGGAATGATGACTAATATTTTGCAGCCTCTTGAATTGGTCATAAACGAAGCTTTTAAAAGTGAAATGAGAAAGCGTTGGGAGGAATGGATGCACGAAGGAATACATTCATTCATGAATAGTGGCAAAATGAGAAAAGCTGCCTATAAGGAAGTCAGAAAATGAGAATCCGAATCCTGGAAAACCATCAAAATTTCGACGATTATTTCGGGCTTCACTGAAGCAAACATTATTTCTAAAAACTGCGGTGAAATGCCAGAAGACAGCAAAAGTGATGCGGACAACCCCGAAAGTTTTAGATGACGAACTTTTAAAACTTTTTAATTCAGACAGTGAAGTTTCTGATTTCGATGGATTTGATTGAAAAACTACGTGTACTACATGTTTTCAGAATGCATAATGTTGTGTATGTATTTTTTTAAATTCTTGAATTATAAATGTTTTGTAATTGGTTTAAATGCCTTAGGAATTCTTGAGTAAATTTTTATAAAACAGGTAGTAGGGGAGGTATTATCTTTAAGATTGAATCTTGTTTAATTGATATTTTTATTTATTATTTGAAAGATCAATTACTATATTTTTATCTATGTAATGTTTTCAAGATTCTCCCGTGGTACTACCCCACTTTACTGCGAAGGTGTGGCATTTCTGGCGATTGTTTTTTATTCTGCCCCTTTTTTTTATCACAGCAGTAGCATATACGCCATTACCTGAAATTATAGTACCTTGTTTGTCAACTGGTTTTCACTTCATTATCAGTCATGTTTAGAAATTTCTGTTGCACCCCAAAAACTGTAATGCTGGTAATTTTTGTTGTATTCCATGAATATGGAAATCAATTTTAAAATTAAAATAAACATTACACATCTGGCAACTATTTATTATTGCTCATCATTTCTATGGCTGAAAAAGATTGAAGTTATCTGTTGAAAGCTTCCTAATTTAAATGTGCATGCATGCATGTGTAACTTAAGGATACTTTAAAAGTAAAGTTTTAATACTTGTTACTTTATAGTGGTAGGCTTAGGCCAAAATTACTGTAACATCTCTAAAATATCTTGCTTGTCTTTCTAAGCATCAAATTTTTTTTTAATCACATATCAGTATCAAAAATGAAATGTTTGGTTAACATATGACATTCCATTCTGTTCCAGTACTGTAAAACAAGACTCTTACAGGACACAAACGACACATGCTATTAAAAAATAATTTTTGTATGAATATTCAAATAAATTTAAAGAAGCGGCAGAGAGCACATAGCATCCGGAAAAAAACTACAGCAAAGCATTTGATTTCAGCACTTTTAAAACATTCCTCATACACTTTGTGATACTGAAACTGCAACCCCAAAAAATTGTGCAGCAATTGAGCAAAAACTCATGGGCAAGACAACCTCATAGGTGAGGATGGCTTAACAAATTTTCCTACAGCAAATGAAGAACTTCAATGAGATGAACAGATGGCTACATGCGAGGCACACCAATGCAACGTAAAACACCCTCTGTTAATGATAAAACTCAGATAAGCATAGTGGAATAGAGTTATAGAATCATCAGATAGCTGCCTGCAGTATTGCCCACTATGCTTTGTGCCCATATGGTGGCAAGCAGACACTCTTGCCCTCCCCTGGATAAAAAAAAAATCTGATGACAACATTTCAGTTCTTTAGAGGCATCACAAAGTTTTTTGCAAACAACACTGATTCTGATTGCTAAATCTTTTGCTGAACTTCTAGATGTGGTGTGTGTATGCAGCAAAAATAAAGAAAATGCTTTGGACTTACATGAAAAAAATGGAAATTTACATAAAAAGTAATAAAATCGAAGTTTTGCCTTAAACATAGGAGCATAATGTACACTGAAGAGCAATTGAATTAGAGATACCAGTCTAGTAACGTGTAGCACCACCTTTCGCCCTGATCCCTGATAACGGCGGCGATTCGTCTCGGCATGGACTCAACAAGACACCAGAAGCATTGGGAAGCCATATGGATCCACGACCCCTGAACAAGCTCCCACAGTTCACGAATATTTGATGGAGGGGGTCAGAGCCTCGAACATCTCCCTCGATGGCATCCCAGATGTGCTCGATGGGATTGAGGTCAGGTGACCTAGCTGGCCAAGGAAGTGAGGTCACATCGGTGGAGTGTTCATCCAACCATTTGGATACAATTCGGGAGCGATGGCATGGTGCATTGTCTTGTTGCAGGATGAGGTCCCCAGTGGGATGTTGAAGACGCACAAACGGGAGCAAATGGTTGTCCAGGATATCCCGGTAACGTTGACCTGTGAGGGACGATGTCACACGTACCAGGGGTCCCATTTCAGTCCACGTAAACAGTCCCCAGACGAGAATGCCACCCCCACCAGCTTGAAGAGTACCCTGTTGGCAAGAAGGATCCATCGCTTCATGTGGTCTGTGCCGTATTCGTATCCTGCCATCCGCATGTACCAACGTGAATCTCGACTCATCAGTCCAGGCAACATTTTTCCACGTCTAGGGTCCAGTGGCGATGTTCCCACGCCCATGCTAATCTTTGCACCCTGTGATATGCGGTCAGCAGGTACCCTTGTGGGAAGATGGCTTCTGTACCCCATAGCCAGGAGATGGTTCTGGATGGTGTGGCTGCTTACACGTTTTTGTGCACCAGCGTTAAATTGCCGAGTGATTTCTTGCACTGTGGCCCGTCGATCCGCTGTTACAATGCGAGCTAGCCGACGATTACCCCGCTCATCCACACGCTGTTGTCCATGGCAGTTAGCCCTTGCAGGGATGGTTTTACTGGATTCGATGTACTCACGGTGCACCCGTGACACAGTGGCTCGTGAAAATACCAGTGCCTGCACAACTTCCGAGATGGAGTGACCCATTCGTCGGGCCCCGACAATTTGCCCACGATCAAATGCACTTAGATCCTTTGTCTTACTCATACTGCGTCCGACTCTTACTGATTCCCGTTGCATCACTCCTTATATTGTCGGATCGCTGCATACGTCATGTCGTTTCCGTTTACTGGGCAGCCCACAGCGCCACATTTGCATAACGCCAGCTGCCTCTAATTCAATTGCTCTTCAGTGTATACACAGGGGTGGGACAGAATAATGTGAATAGCTAAGAAAAGAAAGTTTTACGCACCTAGTAGGGTGTGGGACCACCTTTGGCATTCAAAACCGTCTGAATCCTCCTTGGAATGGATGCATATAAATCCTAGATGGTGGTAGGTCAGATGTTACACCATTCTTCATGCAGAAACTGCTCCAGGTCCTTGAGAGATGCAGGACGAGGATAATAGGATCTTACTCTGTTTTCCAACACAGACCAGAGTGGCTCGATAATGTTCAAGTCTGGTGATTGGGGAGGCCAAGGAAGGTGTGAAAGTTCGTCCTTATGTTCCTCAACCCAGGATTAGACATTCCGAGCTCTGTGAATTGGGGCGTTATCATCTTGATAGATGGCATCTCTGTAGGAAAAAACACCTGAGCATTGGATGGATATGGATGGCCAAAACAATTTCATACACCCTATCAGTCATCCATCCTTTCAAGACGATCAGGGGATTTGCTGAAAACCACGATAGTACCGCCGAGAGCATGATAGAACCACCACCCTGCTGCATTGTTGGGAGCAGACAGTCTAGGTTGTATGCTTCTGATGATGTTCTCCACACGTAAACATGTACTGCGGGGGGAATAGTGTGAATGTGGATTCATCCGACTACGTTAGACACTTCCATGCATTGGCAGCATTGCTGTTGTGCATTCACTCGAGTCACCAAAGGTTTTGAAATAGCAGCTTTGCCATGAATATCTTGTTTATGCAGTTCCCTGCATACTGATTTTGTTGATACTGGGGTCTGGAGATGCAGATTGAGCTCCGCACTAATTTTCGGTGCTGTGGTCTTGTTACGGGTAACAATCCTCTTTAATGCTCTCCTGTCTATCAGTCAGGGTCATTTTCCGGCAGCACTTGTGTTTCACAGACGAGGTTTTGTCACGAACATGGTATGCTGTCATGATGTTAGACATAGTAGCCCTCGATACCTCCACTACTCTGGCGACTTTTGTCATGGAGGCACCAACTAGCTAGCCGGCCACCAACAATTAGCCCTTTTTCGAAGTCCGTTAGGTCACTCATTTCGTTGTCACCCTGAAAGAAATTTTGCAACAAGACACTTTAAATGCACTTAAACAGGACCTTGAGGTTTTAAACAAAGCTATTACAACCAAAAAGTGGTGCATACCTTTGCGTATTGCGACGTACGCAGCTGCATGAAAAGTCACATCTCTCAGCATGGTGTTCACATTATTCTGTCCAATCCCTGTACATACAGTATGAAAAAGCAAAGAAATGAAAAGTATTGCATCATTCTCTGCAATGGACATTCATTGCTGGACAAAGATTGCATCAAGTTTCTTACAGAACTTTGTCTTGAGAATTTTTTTTTTTCTTGATGACTGATTAAGTGATCTTTCAGGTTTTGTGGTGAATAGAACTGAAGTCAGCAAAAAGCGCAAGGCTCAAAAGAACAACAAAGAAATTTCCTTATTGTCTTAGCAAACAGTCAGAGATTTCATTTCTCCATCTGTTTTACTTCTTGAGTCTTCTGGTTTTAAATAAAAATTATGTGCAATAGCATAAAAATATTAGACAGCGAGGCACAATAAAAATTTTAGTATGTAATTTATGTATGTTATTTTGTAGCTACAATTTTTTTCTTTGCCCTCGCCTGAAAACTAAGCTACATGCACCCATGTTTGTGCATTTGGTTTAATATGGTGGCTTTGTCTGCATTAGTTATGAGTGAATTTGGTGATGCTTTCTACCCAATGTCCCAAACATGTTTTATTGATGACAAATCTGGGGACCTGGTTGGGCATGGCAGCATGTAGACATTCTGGAGAGATATTCACAATATGTAAATGGCAATGCTTTTGCTGAAACATGATGTCAAGCACCTTGATATGAAGAAGATAGCCATGGCTTCTAGGCTTACTATGATACAGTACCAAGCTATCAAATTGTCTGTGAGATATACCAAAGATATTCCACTATCACAGCTGATACCTCGCCAGACCATGATGCCTATCATTCATGATACCTGCCATTAGACAATGCTTCTGGATAAATGTACTGACTGTGTAGTGTCTACATGTATTTAGAGATCATTGGATCCTAGTCATAAGCAAGATTCATTATGACAGCTCACATCATGCTATTCTATGCCCCAGATTATTTGTGAATAGTCCCCCACTTCAGATGGTAGTGACGACAGACACTGTTCAGTGGGAGATAATACAGTTGATGCCATACATAAAATTCTTCCTTCATCTGTTGGCAGGAAATTTTGCAGTTTGATAAGAGGTAATTGCTGGCCAGCATCGCTGCTTTGCTGATGGAAGCTACTAGAATAGCTATAAGTATAGTGAAAGCTTGTTAACAGATAAGATAGTCAATCCATTGTGTAACTGAAAAGCTTGACCAGTTCCAACCCAATACCTACTCACCACCACTGCTGCTAAGATCAATGGACTGTGGCATTGTCAAGGCCCACATGGTCCACTACACCGAGAGTCAACCATCTACCTTCTTGGAGGATAGCAATGTGTCTACTCCAAAACTCACTTAGCTGTCTATGCGGTTAGCAATTATTTGCCTTAGCATTCTGTATAACATGCTGTTCCTCAGGGAATCAGGCACTTGAAACTGGAAGATTCTTACTGGCCACAACTTGTGTTGCATTTAACTAAATATATGATGCATCTGCACTTACAGTGGCTTCCACAACTGCTACAGGATTGGTTCAATACTAGAGTAATTTGCACACCTAGATATATACTTCCATCTGCTGATTCTACACAGTCAGGACAGCCCCTTTTGTATTTCAATTTCAATGCCACAGTGTATAATGCCATATGCAATGCCACATTCCAAATTAAACTGTTCTGATAAGCAAATAAAATGTAACACAATAGGAGTATCTCACACTCTACAAGCTTCTCTCTCACCACGAAAGGAAAAGCACTTCACTTCTGAAATTATCTTGTTTCATATATAAATCCTTTACTAGAAAGTTTGAATGTTGAAAATTTGTATCTGAGGTTATTTCAGCAAATTTTTGTGAGTTGCTTTTTCAGGAAGAAGATTAGCTTTTTGTTCACATATTTGAAAAGTACGTAACTAACGAATTAAAATCTTCTGCATGAAATAATTATATTACCATTAAGTTGGTATCCATAATTACATAGTCAACTGGCATTCTTTTACAGCAAACTCTCCAAGAAGTGTCAGTGACATTGTCAATTGACTATTTTTTACAGTGCAATGCTGGGGTTTATCCAGAAATTTCCTATTGGGAGGGAAGGTTGAAAATATTGGGGGACCGGGGAGGGATGAAAGGAAATTTTTCGAAGGCTGAAAAATTTCACAGTGAAATATTTAAGCTTTAAACCGAGTGCTAAAAATGGGAAAAACATAAAAAAAGGAAAAACGACTGAATTTTTTGTATTTAAGAGAGATTATAACCGAAAATCTTTTTTCCATAAACTACACCCAGCTATTTTGTTTATGTGCTGTTTTAATTTTTTATCTCTCAGATGTAAATGCTTCCTTAAACAAAGATAGAGCAAAGAAGTATTGGCATGGGTTGTTGAAACAGTAGATATTGATATTTTAATAAATCTTGCACATACTGAAATGTTTTTGAAGCACATTTGTCTGTAACAAAGTAAAATGAAAAGATGACTTTAAACACAGTGTGTGTGTGTGTGTGTGTGTGTGTGTGTGTGTGTGTGTGTGTGTGTGTGTGTGTGTGTGTGAGTGGTTCAGTGTTTTAGGGTTGCAATGACTGACTTATGATTCAAACAAGAAAAATGAAAAAAAAAAAAAAAAAGACACATTAGACTGCTACATATGTAGACCCAAATTAAAAAAAAAAGAAGAAAAATTATTACATTATGGTAAAAAATACTTCAAGGTAAAGCTGAGGATTCCATGTACATACTAACTGTAGTTGACAACTGTACTAAATGACAATAAAAAAGTACTAATGCATACTAAAATTTAAAAAAATATATATATACCTGTGCATGCAGGCATTGTGTGTGTATGTGTCTGTGTTTTAAAAAAGAATATATACCTGTGCATGCATGTGTGTGTGTGTGTGTGTGTGTGTGTGTGTATGTTGAGCACCCTTTCAAATGGAGGGGTGCACAGATTTTTTCTTGGGGATGTCTGGGAAAATTTAGGGGTGTGTTGCAGGGGTGTTAGGAGGGTGTACATTAACCCTTGGTGCATAAATCCATGGCATAACAACAGTCAATTAATAGTTAATAGCAATTTTGAAGAATATATTTCGTTTTTCTTAAATTTTCTGTTTCACACACTAAAATTCTTGTTTGTGACTATGGAAGGCACTGTGCACAATTATGTAAGCGAGTTTCTTAAAAAATCACTTATGTCAATAATGCGAAAATGTTAACTCACCTTGCTCTTCGTTAACTTCGTGCTAGCTGCTTGATGTTCCAGCAATATACACTATCTACCAACAAGTAATTGGACACCTGTGACAGCAAAGGAAAACAAAGTTTATTCACCTTCAATAGTTGGTGGAGCCTCCACGAGCGGCGATTACAGCTGCGACCCTACGGGGCATACTCTCAATCAGGCGTTGTACGACGGCTAGCGGTATTTTCTTCCACTTGGCTTGGAGAAGACAGGTCAGTTCCTTCATCGATTTCGGACGGTGGGGGCACCCCTTAAGTCGACGCTCCAACTCGTCCTAGAGGTGCTTGATAGGGTTAAGGTCCGGGCTCTGCGCAGGCCAGTCCATTCGATTAACCCTACTGTCACCATACTAAGCCATGGTGTACCTCGCAACATGACAGGTGGCATTTTCATCCTGAAAGTAACATGGGTCCACCCCGTAAAACTGCCACAACGTAGGAAGCGCATGGTCATCCAAAATGGTGCAGTAGGTCTCGGCATTGAGTCTACCAGGAATTGCGACCAAGGGTCCCATGCCATACCAGGAGAAACACCCCCATAGCATAATTCCACCGCCGCCAAACTTCACAGTTGGCACAATACATTCCGGCAGGAGGCGTTCTCCAGGCAGACGCCAAAACCAGACACTGCCATCCGAACAGTAGAGGGTGAAACTTGATTTGTTGCTCCAGAGAACCTGTTTCCACAGTTCAACGGTTCACTGTCGCCGTTCTTTGCACCACGTTAGCCGAGCAGTGCTATTGGACTTGGTGATCAAAGGCTTGTGGTCGGCAGCACGTCCATGATAACCGAGCAGATGGGCTTCCTTACGGATGGTATTCATCGAAAGAACACTCCCGGATGCCTGTTGAAACTCCTCGCGGATGTGGCTTATCAATTTGGTGCAGTTCTTCCGAATTTCTCTGGCCAGCAGCCGTCGGTCTCTAACTCTCAGTTTTGTGGGTCTGCCGGGTCGGGGCACATTCCGACAGTCACCTCTCATCTTCCACTTGCCAATCACATAGGCCACTGTCGATTTTGGGTACTTCAACTCGTTGGATATGTCACGTACAGGGGTAGTAGTGCAGAAAATAAAATTTCAGGACAAAAGTTTTACTAAATTTCAGGACATTTTTCAGGACATTTTTAGAGCAAAAATTCAGGGTTCGATGATTTATATCACACAAAAATCCTTTAAATCAAAAGATTTATAAATTGCACAAAAAATTTCAATCATTTAATTTTTTAATGTGTCTTCTCTAATTATTATAACTATATAAGATTATATAATAACTAGAATGTTTAAAATGGGGGAATCAAGATTTTTTATTACCTGCTTGTAAAATCATACTTACATACTTTTACATAAAGTAATACTGTGACTATTTGCCATTTTAGATAATTTTTCAGATATAAACATTACTAACAGCAAATTGTGTTAGTAGTGCTATGCCAGACTTTGCATTAACATTAAGAAATTACCAGGTTTTTAAAAGCATTAAAGTAAATATTAAAGAAAGAAATAAGTTTTATCAAAAGTTTTCTAGACATTCATATGGATGATTATTACTAAGTATCAACAATGTATAATTTATTTCAGGTAAAGAGTAAATAATATATACTGTATTTGATTTAAATAAAAAAAAATCGATTTTTTTCTCTAAAAAAATTATGATTTTTTAAACCCTGAAAACATTGTTCTCAATTGCATAACTTTTTACAAAGCTGAAATTTAAGTGAGTTAATAAGGCATATTAAAAATTAGAATGAAACTTTAAAACATCAGTAGAAAATTCTTGATAAAAATTTAATTTTTTTTTTATTTTCTTAATTTTGCAATATCATTGCGGACAATGGTTAACTTCTTTGAAATATTTAAAATATTTTCATTTGCAGTGCTGAGCATCATTTGAGCCACTTTTATGCCATTCATATCATTTTGTGAAATGGCTAGCTGTAATTTTTCATTGGCATCATTTAGTAAACGATGAGCTGCATTTTCATCTTGTAGTGTGTTGGTTTCAATCTTGGTCAGCTCAATAAGCTTTTCATTCTGTTCAGCCTTCTATTTCTGTTTTCGCACCTCTTCCTGCTCTCTGTATCCATCTTGCGCTTGACTTGTTGTTTGTTCTTTTCTTCTTTAAGTTGTTGTAAATGTGCAGCATATGCAGTATGCGATTTCTCAACAATTTGAATGAGCTCCTCAGTTATTGGGATTTCAGCAACATTTTCAAACTTGTTAATATAATCTTTGCATATTTGCAAGGAACAAATACACAGTTTAGAAATAGAAGCTCTGTTTGATGTCACTATGGTGGTGTTGATAGAAAATCCACGTTCTGGTATGGAATTTCCATGCGAGAGTGTTAAGCAGGCTTTAACAAATGTACACAGATTAGGATATTTTAGATTTCCAGCAGAATCTTTAATTTTTGAAATTTCTGCCCAGTACTTGCATATATTCTGATCTTCAGAATACGTATTTTGTAAGTCTTCACATGCATACATACACCACTCTGTGTTTATTGCATCAGATATGGTGTTTGTTTTTGAAACCTTCATCATATGATGTGTAAGACGTTGCAAAGCAAGTTTTGAACTTTCTTTATGACGTAGATTAGGATGAAGGCATTGTATATCCTTAAGGATAACATTCGACAGTGGCAATTTTTTCTGCAAGAATTCACAAGTTTTCATGAAACAACTCCTTACGCTTAAAAGGAATCTTTTATGCTCAGGCTTTTCAAAATCACCATCAAGCAAACTACTGGCACCAGATCCTATATTCATTTGCTTTCTTGTCACCCAAAATTTGGAATTGCGACAATCAATACTTGCCAATGATAGGCCTTCTTTTTGCTTACAACATCACTTTTCATAAACTTATACATTATATTTCTTAAGAGTTCATTCAATTTAGGGTACAGTATATGAATTAAGGGAGTATCTTTTTGAAGCAAAGAGGAATAAGGAATGAAGCATGAAGCAAAAAAACTTGTAAAATGTAAATACATAAGTGTAAGTGGATCTTTAAGAAACATTAATATGCTACAATATTTTTCACTGAGTTTAGCTGAGCTGTTTTTTGGAAGAAATTCCAAAAATATTCAGTTAGGGCTGGATACTGTTCAATTATCCTCTCACAAACAGGTGTTAAAGTAAGCCATCTACTGCTCACATGTTTTAAAATCACGTGGTCAGCTTGTTCATCCATCAAAACATCCATCTGGATATTGTGGAAATCTTCTTTCCTAGCAGCAGAAATCTTAAAAAACTGAAAAATATCAAACACCAAAGTTTCCACATCGCAATCTAACTTGCACAGGCCTTTCTTCATTGCATTGTGCAAAATATGTAAGGAGCAAGTTCCGATATCGATGACATTTATAAAATTCAGCGAATCTAAATGAGACTTAAATTTTCTCAAAAACGACAAGTTAACATTGGGACCGTCCACAGAGCATTGTAAACATTTATCGATGTTTAGGCCATTATTTGTAATAAAATTTAAAATAATTTGAAAAATTTTGTCAGATTCTACATGGCCAATGAATTCTGATTCACAGTATGATGTCACAATTTTTTAAAATTTCTCCGACCAATATGAAATATGAATGTCCAGCTGTTTCTTAACTTGCTTCGTTGTGGTCTCATCAAAATAAAGGGTGAAAAATGACTTACCAATATCTTGGAAAGATTTTTTTCCGAAAATGTGGTGCAAGTCCAAATTTTGTAACGTAACGTGCTTTCGCATCCGAAAGTGCAACATTCTTTGCTATTGTTGAATCTTCAAATGCAGCTGCACAAATTTCAACCAATCCTCCCAAATTAGAAAATGGATAATTGCACTTAATTGACTGTAACAGCAACAAAATTTCAGCTTTTTAAAAAAAAAGCTGAAATTTTGTTGCTTTTTTTAAAAAAGTATCGTTATATATATACGAAAATAATGTTTTTGCATTTGAAGAAATTATTTATAAGCAAAATACAGGAGGACCTATGGGATCACCCCTGTCTACATTATTTGCGGAGGTTATTATGACAGATATTGAAGCCAAAGTGATAAATAACCTGAATGAACCACCATTAATATATTGCAGATATGTTGATGATATTTTCATCTTGTGGAAATTGAATCCCACAGAACTAGATGACATAGCGAAAAAATTTAAAGAAAAGTATTCATCCATTGAAGTAACAATTGAAGTTGAACAGCAGGATACTTTGGCTTACCTTGATGTACAGATTATAAAACAACTCAACACATTAGATTATACCGTTTACAGAAAACCGTCATACGTACCTGTGATTATACCATATGATTCTTATCATCCATATGCACATAAATGTAACAGTATTAAGACTTTAATAAAAAGAGCTTTTACGCACACATCAAATACGCAATACAGAAAGGATGAATTGAAATATATTACAGATGTTGCAAAGAATTATGGATATCCGAGTAAAAAAATAAAAAAATGGATTAAAGAAGTGCAGAACAATTGTATTAACTCTTCAAACATAAGAAGAAGTAATAATAAGCAGATTAAATATATTGGATCGTTTCAGTACATGAAAGGAATTTCGGCTGAAATTAATAAATTGTGTAATAGGTATAATTTACAATTGGGCAATAAAGTACATACTATTAAAAAATTTGTAATCAATACGAAAGAAAACAAGAAGTGCTTGGACAGAGCTGGCGTTTACGAAATTCCTATAAGCAACAATCCTACAGTATCATATATAGGAAGCACTAAAAATAAACTAACACATCGTTTACAACAGCACTTATGGAATTGGCAGAAAAAAGAAGCAAAATCTGCTTTGGTCCAGTACTGTATTGAACAAAGGCAATACCCAAAGTTTGATGAAATAAAAATTATTAAGAATTGTTGTACAGAAAGGCATTTGAGATTGGCGGAGACAGTGTTGATAGAAAAAAATAGACACAGGTTATGTAACGTTAACGATCCTAATAGCTTAAATACATATTGGAAGGATTTGATCAGAAAGGAAACCTGCAGAGAAGGACAGAGGAGAAAAGGCAAGAGGGGAAAAAAAAAGAAAAGAAATGATGTGATACAAACGTGTTAGAATAAGATGATTAGTTTCAAGAATCAAATAAATCGAACAGATATTTATAGGTACAAAAGAAAAAGAAGGATATTGGGTCATCTGATAGATGGCGCCACTGCGCCTGAATGATGGAGAACGTAAAATTGAGACGATGCCGCACGGGTACTGGAACATTCGCTACGTTTCGTGGATGGTGACGGGTGGTACATCTGTTACGTCCGCTCCTTGAAAATGGCCAGGGCGGTGGTTGAAAGTGCTTGGTTGTCATGCTTGTTTCTGAGGGGAGAGAGGTCCGTCAGCATTGGATATAATGGTTGTGTCAGGTTTTTGGGTTTATTTTAATTTGGCACTGATGTGCAATTGTAAATAATTTTGGGCTACAGCTTTTAACTTTGACGTTTTAGGAAATGTGTAAATAGGTTTTTATTGATTGATGTTTTAATTAGATTAAAGTGTTTTAGGGAGTTCAATTGTGTATATTTGTGGTGGATTATTTTGAATCTGAATTTGGTCATAGGGAAAAGAGGGAGGGGGAGTGATGTTTGTGTGAGTTGAAAATGATTTTTTTTTTTTTTTTTTTGGTGTTGTTGCGGCCTCAAACCACGATGTAAATAAGAAAAATACGTGTTGGAAATGTGTAGAGGCGAAAACCTCCTAAATGATTTAGGGAATAAAGGTGAGTAACCTCAAAATTTATATTGTCTAAATAGCACGTGAATAATTAAGCAGCTTGATGACATTTGCAATGCTGTATGAATATATCCCAATAAGTGGAATAAACATCGTAATAAGTGGAGCATCCTTATAAGTGGAAGCAGGTTCGAGAAGATACTGAAAATCTGCGCGATTCTAAATATATATATAGCTTATACACGATCGGATTCTCAAGGATTATGGAAGTGGGAGTTCAGTTCGCTTGGCTTCTGCCTCGCTTAGATTGGGGACAGGAGTTGAGGACAAAGGCCGTGGGGAGAAAGAAGGAAGGGTGCGGAGCTGCTGAACGCCATGCACCAGGGCTGGGTTGCTATCAGCAACTTTTGCCGACATCACGGGGTCTGGTCACATTTTGCTTCTGCTGCAGGTGGCTGGGGGCATCACTTTCTATGGGAGGAGTTTCAACAGGCTTCTATGCCTGATTTCACTTTATGCGGTAACCCAACACACCTTCTTTTCTTTAATACGCACCAAACCAGTCACAGCCAATGAAGTTGCGCAAACCAGTGGCGTGACATCATTACAGCATATGGTGGGCAGAAAAGTCGCCGACAGCAGGAGTGGTGCCAGCATTATCGCTGTCCTGAATGTTAGACAATGTAAGGATCTTTGGATGATTGCCACATTTGGCGAAAATCAATTGAAATTTAGGAAAATTATTGCGAAAAGTCGCAAATCCAAATCTGAAATATTTTCGGCAATAATTTTTAGAAATAAATGAAGTTTTATTTCAGAACTTTTCGTAGCTTTTGAAAATATCTTCAATTTTTGGAAACTACTAAAAAATTTCAGAAATTTCAATCAAATTAGCAAAAATTAAGGACATTTCAGGACAAACAAAATTTTTTCAGGAATTTCAGGACAACTACGACCCCTGCACGTATGGATCGGCCATTTCTGTGATACCCGACGATTACACCTTTCTCGAAATCGGAGAGCTCCGAACTGCGTGGCATCTTGCATGTGACTGGTTGCGTTGTTGTTTCCCACACGATATTTAACGGCGGCGGCCGTGACGTGTATCAGGACCGCAGATATTGTCGATTGCAGGGGTGTCCAATTACTTGTTGGTAGATAGTGTATATTGCCTATTAGATGATATTGGCATAAGCCAGATGAACCTATATCCCTTATTCAATATTCAATGAATTAGTATGAACCAGAATGAAGTAAAATCCCTTAAAATTCAAATAAAATTTGAACATAATTGGAATAAAATCTGAATAAGGTTACGATAAAAAAACGAACAAAAAACAGCAATGACGAATCCTCCAAAAAACCTTCAGATATGCTTATGTTGCTCACACACACTTTCCCAGTCATTCTATACGAGTTTCAACTGCCGAAGTTGCAGTCTTTGTCAGTGGTCGGCGATGTTCTTGCCCCAACTGCCTAGTCATTTATGCCACGTCGATTTCTTGCCAAGACATGTTTTGCTTCCCCGTTGTAGTAGACATTGCGCATGTTGTGTTGTGCGCCATGTGTTGGTGTTCTGTCATACGAATCAGCTTGGTCTTCCCTATCATTTTTTGCTTTTTTCTTTCATTGTTTTTCTTCTTGGTCAATTAGAAATTTCCATGCGTATGATAGGTCATATGGACTATTATTACTTATTGTAATAATAATTATTTATTGTAATGCATATGATAACTCATATGGACTATTATTATTTATTGTAATAATAATAGTCCATATGACCTATCATATGCATGGAAATTTCTAATTGACCAAAAAGAAAAACTATGAAAGAAAAAAAAAAATGATAGGGAAGACCAAACGGATTCATATGACAGAACACCAACATTGCGCACAACACGACATGTGAGATGACGACTACAACGTGGAAACAGAACATGTCTTGGCAAGAAATCGATGTGGCATAAATGACTAGGCAGTTCGGGCAAGAACATCGCTGACCACTGACGAAGACTGCGACTTCAGCAGTTGAAACTCATACAGAATGACTGGGAAAGTGTGTGTGAACAACATAAGCATATCTGAAGATTTTTTGGAGGATTCGTCATTGCAGTTTTGTGTTCGTTTTTTTATCGTAATCTTATTCAGATTTTATTCCAATTATGTTCAAATTTTATTTGAAATTTAAGGGGTTTTACTTCATTCTGGTTCATACTAATTCATTGAATAAGGGATATAGGTTCATCTGGCTTATGCCAATATCATCTAATAGGCAATATATATTGCGGAAACATCAAGCAGCTAGCACAAAGTCGACAATGATTTTTTAAAGAAACTCGCTTGCATAATTGTGCACACTGCCTTCCATAGTCACAAACGAAGAATTTCAACGTGTGAAACAGAAAATTTAAGAAGAACAAAATATATTCTTCAAAATTGCTATTAAATTTTTTTGCCACATAGTCCAGCAACAGGCTTAACAGCTTGAGCTACATCGAAATAGTCAATTAATAGCTGAATAGCTGTCCACTAGTGGTGAAAAGTTTACTTAGACAATAAATTAATAAATTAGTTACTTGTTAGCAATCAATTAGCTATTGGCTGAAAATAAAAGACAGTCAAATATCAAATATAAAATGCATTAGCCAAACATTTCTATGGTGAAAATTAATTTGTGCTAAGCAGGACATAATACAATACTTCAATTCACCAACAACACTGTTCGCTAGAAATTGGAAAGTTATATGTGGTGTTGCTCATGACAAGGTTTATTTTGAAAGGCAAAGGCTGTATAACAAAATTGTCAATACCACACAACCAGTTAGTTATACAACCATAAAACACATACAACCAACCCCAATACCACAACCATAAACCACTCTCAAGAAGGAAGTGCCCATGAAAAAAAAAAAAAAAAACTGTGGGCGTTCTCTGCTACAATTTTTACGATCAAATACACTATTCAAATGAAGGAAAGACACAATACAAAAATTCAGTTAACTTAAGACATCTGAAACACATGGTAAAACTTTAAAAATGAGGTAAATGATCTTGACTTCTTGTTTATAGAAATAATTATACTGCTAAATAATTAATACAGAAAATATGCTAGCACATTTCTAAAGTTCACCAAAACAAAACTATTCAACAAATACACTAGAATTAATACAAAGGAGAAAAATTTAAAAAATACATTGTCTCTATCAGTATCACATTAATACATCTCCAGAAATTAAATTACAGTCAAACCTTGATACCTTGAACCTGAAGGAAGCTATAAAAAAATTCAAGATATAGAAAATCATTAAATTATCAGAAATTTTAAGCTTGCACTTACCCCAAAAACAGAACATTGGGTTCCAATTTTTTAAAATTGTAACAACAACTGCTAATGTTTAAAGAAATAATTCAATATTGTTTGTTGCATGTTTTTCTCTTTTTCAAGCTCAATTACAGTTTCCAAATGTGATGTCGCTTTAAATGTTTCAGATGCTATACCCGTTCTAGATTCAATAAATCTCTGCACAATGTTCATTGTCAATTGTGCTTCTTTATTCCAAATTTTCAATTCTGGCTGGAAATCTTCAGTTTCATTCTTCTGAAATCACACTACTTGAGATATGATTTCTTCATCTTCCCAATGACTACATATCGGAACTTTTTCAACGACAGCAACAAAATCCTGAAATGTGTCTGTTTCATTAAAGTTCAGTGATTTCACAAGATTGCTTCAGTCTTATGTAATGAAGGGTTTTTAGTGACACAGTCGTCAGTTGTACCATCAGTATTGTTTGCTTGGTCACTTTCTGTTCTTAATACATCCTGCTTTTTTAAGATCATTGAAAATCATTAAAGGAGTCACATCACTCCATTCTTTGTGAGCCATTTTCATTATTTGCAAAACATTCACATTCGGTTTCCTTCCTTCTTCAATGTCGGATAAGAATTTTTTCACAATTTGAGGTCAATATTTAACTTTAAAACTCAGGATGTCACCCTGGTCCAATGGCTGTTATTGGACATAGTGTTTAGGGTCATGAACTCAACTCTTACAAATTTCATTTTTTGGTATACTATTATAGCCTTTGCAGTTGTCAAATAAAAAAACAAAACAATTTTACGTTTCTGATGAGTCAATTTCTTGTCTAACTCTTTAAGCCAATTTTCGAAAATGCTGGATGTCATCCATGCTTTCTTATTTGCCAGATAGTCCATTGGAAGTGATTTAACACCAGAAAAGCATCTTGGCTTTGTGGATTTCCCTATCATCAACAGTTTTAATTTTTCAGAACCATCCATATTTATTTGCACAAAAAAAAACAATAACAAAGTTATTTGTTCTTTGCTTCTTTTACCTGAGTGACAGGGTTCACCTTTAACGGCCCTTGTTTTTTTAGGAAGACATTTAAAAAATAGCCAGTTTCACCTGCATTGAATAAATTTTTTGGGTCACAATTTTTAAGAATAAGATCCAATGTCTTTATGAAATTGGCACAAACTTCTTGTGCAACACTTGCACTCTCACTGCACATTTTAAGGAAAGTAATGTTTTTTTTTTTTTTTTTTGAAATTTTCAAACCAACTATTGCTTCCTTTGAAGTCTGCATGTCCCAATTCTTTAGCAAAATTATTTGTCTTTTCTTTTATGATATTTCCATTAAGGGGTAAGTTCTGGGTTCTACACTCAGTAATCAACATCATCAAACATCTCTGTAGGTCAGGATACTCCACACTTTTTTTTTCTTTTTCCTTGGTCAGCACAGTTTTGTAGGATACTTTCCTTATTTTTTTAAATTGTGGAAAATGTGCTGGTTGGAATCCTGAACTCCTTTGCAATTTCATATTTCTTTTTTCTCAACTTCTTCAGTTATTCACTTCTTCTCAACGATTGAAAGAACATTCAATTTGCATGTGGTAGCCATTAGGTGTTTATGAGCGCAAGACCTAAAAATGCAACTAGCTAAACACATTTCATTCAATGCATTGAAAGTCAGCATAGCAAACAAGAATACTGGCCAAGCGCTGCTGGCGAGATGAAATGATGGGAAGGGTCATCCCTCTTCCTGCACTGAGCAAGGAAGGGGTGCTGAAGGTCAGTGACGCAAGGTTTGGTGGTGCGAAGAGCAGAAGAGAAGAAGGCAGGGTGCAGGTGGGGATCTATTTTTAGTGCCCAAAGGCCAGTTAAAACAGAATTTTGAAGTAACATTTCGAAGTCTTTGAAAATGAAGGAATTAAGCTGGGGAAATAAATTTGAGTTAACGAGGGCAAGCAAAGAAAAAAATTGTCTAAATGAGGTATTTCTTACATTAAAGGAATAGAAAATGTGTAGGGAAAAACAGTTTTTTCTTGAGACATTGAAAAATTCGTGATATCGAAGTTTGACGTATCGAGGTTCGACTGTATTAAAATGCCGTAAGCAATCATGGCTTAACAAAGCAAAAATTTTACTTACCTTCACTTTGCTTCATTTTACATATCTTATTATGGGCATGTACTCTCCTCCAAACTTCACCTCTTCTAGCCTCATGTTTCACAAGACAATTCTAATCTATCCTTTTTCATTTACTCATTTTAATATGAATTATGTCTATTTAATTGTAATAATATTTAATTTTAAATTTTGCATTAGTGCTATTAGTAATGATGCTAACCAATGGTAACATTCAAACTATGTCCACATGTGGTTGCCAGCAGCAGCAAATCCAGCACCACCTTCCCCCAAAGCAGATTTATCCTTTTCAAGTAGCCAATATCTAAATAATACATTTATTTTGTAAAATTTTCATAATAAATCTACAGGTTTTTGTAAAAGTTTTCATAACAACTAAAATTTGCCTTAAATTTGGAGATAAAATGTTTCATTCTAGCTTCAGAAAAAAAAAAAAAAAAAAAAAAAAAAAAACTAGAGGTTCAGAAACAGAAAGATGAGAGCAGAAGTGAAAAGAGATTTTGACTGATTCTGAAAAGAAATGGGTAAACTTTGTTGTTTTTTTAGTATTGTCTGGCATCATTAGTAACTGGGAGCAGAGAAAGTCACTGCGTGGGGTAAATTTGGGGTTGAAGTGTGTGAGATAATTTGGGTTAGAGAGTGAAGTACGTACCTTGATTGAGCTATAAACAGAAACTAGTAACATATTTCCAAGCTGGAAAATGTCCTATTAAATTATCTGATTTGAATAGAAAAGAAACTTTATTTTGAAAGTTTTTATTCCGATGCAAGATTTAAAAAGCATCAAGCTGGTTCCCTTGAAAAGTGGGCAATTGAACACTATGAAAATAGGGCTGATTTTTCAGTTCTCATTGGCAATTTGTGATTTAAAAATTTAGAACAATTTTTGAATGGAAATTTTTAAAAAGCCTTGTGATGCTAAGAAAAGGCAGGGTTGCAAGTTTATAGTGCGTGTCCTCCACAAAGTCTCTCTTTTTTTAGACTGGAGTAACTGCTGCCCCACCCCCTCCATGCACTTCTAAATCTGCCACTAGTTGCCGGTTTCAATTCAAATGATTAAAATCACATTAAGTTACCTTTAAAAACACTTAAAACCATTTGCAAACAGTGTTGTAATTTAAAATACATATATTTACATTCATTTAAAAACACAAGGCTAAAAGTTTAGTTTGGCTCTTTCAGCTCTCTACATAGATAAGTGCACTTTCATGAAACATTAGTTGTAAATGCATTTATGGCACCTCTATTCATAGTGATTGTGGAATAACTTTTTTTACGGGTCTTTTAGAGGTTATTTTTAATGAAAGTTGGTTGTCAAATTTTCGAACTAAAGCCTAGTTCGTCATCAGGACTATGTCACTGGAGTAGTTGCTGCCACTCAATTGGAAGAGACCATCCGCAATTATCGTTAATTGTGGTACTTCTTCTTCTTGCTATTTCGATCCCTGTGAAAATAATCGCCCACCAGTCAAACTTAGTAAAGAGAAAACTAGAAGAAGGGATCGAAATAGTAAGAAGAAGAAGTACCACAATTAACGATAATTGCGGATGGTCTCTTCCAATTGAGTGGCAGCAACTACTCCAGTGACATAGTCCTGATGACGAACTAGGCTTTAGTTCGAAAATTTGACAACCAACTTTCATTAAAAATAACCTCTAAAAGACCCGTAAAAAAAGTTATTCCACTGAAACATTAGTTTGCATCCTTAGGTCTTGGTTCTAGATGTGATGCAAACTGAAAACATTGTCTGGGGCACTAAAGTCTTCCTCCAGGGACACCATGAAAGAAAAAGCTAAAACATAAGTCACATCCTTTGAGCCAGAATAGATCTTGTGATGCATGTGTATCATAAAAGCACTCATTCTGGTCATTTGAAATTTCTTCTCATGTGCTGCCATCTATCAGCATAGCTGTACCCATACTTCAATATCAATGTATATCATTATTTTAAAAAATGCTGTTATAATTTTTTCAGTCTATTAAGGTGGTTTGACCTAAAAACTCTGCATTATTTTCCAATGGCAAAAACTTCTGTAGACAATTTATTCACAACTAATGTATTCCCAAGGATGAAATTTACACTGATAAAAATAACTTTATATTATAGTATGGCATTATACACTCTTTGTAAAAAAAATAGTTGTACCCAGAAGGACGTGTCGGATTGCAATGCTATTTGGGAGGAAGGTAAAGGTTACCAGGAACAATAAATGATTAAACATTGAGACTGATATGGGCAATATTTATTGAGCTACACACCAATAAGTAGTGTCTCTCAGTACGGCGTCGGGCCGCCATGTTTGATCACATAGCATGCCAGACGTCTCGGCATGGAGTCGTACAGGTTCCTAATGGTGTCCTGCAATAAGCCATCCCATGCAGTTTGAATCTTCTCATGCAGTTCCTGCAGATTGTGCGGAAGGGGTGGAGTGTGGATAGCGCGTCCAACAGCATCCCACACATTTTCAATTGGCGATAGGTCTGGCTATGTGGCTGGCCATGGCAGAATATCAGGGCCTTGAAGGCAAGCTCTTGAGACAGCAGCAGTATGTGGACGAGCATTGTCCTGTTGGAAAATCACACAGGAGTGCTGAGCGTTCAGAAAAAGTAGGGCCACTGGTTGCAGCACCTCATTAACGTAACGTTGGGCTGTCAAAGTGCCTGTAATGAACACCAAAGGTGATCTGGCATCGTAGGCAATTGCCCACACCATGACACCACACCATCTGGATGTGGGATGCTCAACAACAAACCGTTCATCTTGGCACTGAGCATGGTGCCTCCACACACGGATTTGTTGGTTGTCTCCTCCAAGACAAAAGCGGGACGACTTGTCACTGAAGATCTCCCACTGCCATTCTGAGTGGCTCCACGACAGTCTAGCACGACACCATAGCAGTATTTGGCGATGATGCAATGGTGTTAAGGGCAATGCATGTAGTCCTACGTTGTGCAACCGTCTGCCAATGGTGCTGGCACTAATTGGACGATGCATGGAGGGCACCACTGCTTGCTGAATATCCCCAATCATGACTGTTGAGTCACTCCGCGCATGTTGGACAACCCGTCAGTCCTTTCTCTCCTTGGTTCATCTAGGTCTCCCAGATCCTTCCTGTCACTGTTGTGTGCCTTGTTCTATCCACTGCTGCCTACAGTGTGCTATGGTGATATCCGCATGACTGGTATGTCACGCAGTAAGGCGATAAGACCATCCCACTTCCTGGAGCCCGGCGATGCGGCCCCTCTCGACCTCCTCCAACTGCTGGCATTGCTTCCGAACTTTTCTCTGAGGCATACTTCACTTGCAAAAGACGAAACCAATACAACATCGTGAGTCAGAATGGTAAGCATGCACAGCAGGTCAGGCACAGCGCTACGACATCTCCTTGCTTGTGTCACATGCGGGGCCGAGCATGATACTTGAATAATTTGCATGCCTCATGATGTCAAACCTAATCAAGTTTCATTCCTGTCAGTTGCTTTCTTCTGGGTGCAACTACTTTTTTGACGATGAGTGTACATATAAACACCCAGATCTCTCTCTCTCTCTCTTTCTGGAACGTTTGACGTCACAGCAATGTCTGCATTGTTGCACCATCACGTATCGATCAATTCGTGTGTGCTCTAGAGATGTCAAGGTGATTGTGCGCTAATTTAAAAACATGGGATTATCAGTGTGATTTAAGTTTTTATTTTTCCGATCTACAAAATTCGAATTGAATTCTTAATATCACAGCAAGCTGAATTTGCACGCGATCACATTGAGATGTCAATCGCATGCTAATTTAAAAACATTGGATTATCAATGACTTGAGTTCTATTTATCCAATCTACAAAATTCAAATTGAAATCTTAATATCACGGCAAGTTGTGTTTGTATATTAATTTAATTTAGCACAATTCAAATATTATTTTGTATGTTTTAATTATTTCTTACTTTTTAATTTAACTAACTTTCTGAGTTTAATGCTGATTATACACACATTTTGCAAAATACCGATATAAATAAACGCTCTAACCAACAATAAAAACTGAAATCTTGAGATGTCAAAGTGGGCAAAATTACATTTAAAAATAGATGTTTCCCCAATAGCACAATGTCGAGAACTTAGATAGTTCCGATTTGCAATACCAGATGTCACATAGGACAGTCTAAAACAAGCCATGAACGGAATAACAAGTGTGCCAGAGAGAAAGTCATTTAATGCGTCTTTTGAAAAAAAGAAATAAACAACATATAATTTTTCGTTCTAACATGAATGAGTTCTTACCATACAGGTTTTTTTCTATATTTCCTTACAGAAATCCGGCATCTATTTGATTTGTTTTCAATCTGCTTCAATTAAAAATTTCACTTCGGCATAAGACGGGCAACATCTCCTATATATATTAATATTTACTTAAAGCTCAAAAACAACCGTCCTAGGATGGGCTATAGGCTAATACTTAATATTTGCTAAAACTTAACCATAATTCCTTAATGATAGTATCACTGGCATATACTGCCCTAACTATCGTTAATTTACATGCATAAATATCATAGTGATAAATATTAGCTTACCTTTTAGGCCAGCCCCTTTAAACATTTCCTTGCACGTCAGGATTTGGGGTTTCCTGTTGGTTCCAGCCGGTGTGGTGATCTCATTTCACCATTGTTGTATTTTTCACGTGCAGACGAGTAAATCAAGCAACACGAATCAGTTTTGCAATAACACCGTAGTTCTCCATGACTTCGCTTCTCAGGACAGAAGGGAATATAAAATACTTTCAAAGTCATGGAGAACTATGGTGTTATTGCAAAACCTATTTCGTGTTACTTGATTTACTTGTCTGCATGTGAGAAATACAACAATGGTGAAATGAGATCACCACACCGGCTGGAGTCAACAGGAAACCCCAAATCCTGACGTGAACAGAAATGTTTAAAGGGGCTGGCCTAAAAAGGTAAGTTAATATTTAACCATAATTATATTAAAAAGCAATAATTTTTTCTTGAGTAATGTTGGGACCTGCTAAATAGATGGCGTAACCCAACTGATTTCAGTGGACAAACAAATGTTTGATGGCTTATTCTGGAATTAGAAATATGCAATACCTATAAGTTCTGCTGATTTTTTTCCCCCATTAATTGTATTAATTTTTAAAATGGAATCAAAGTTTGAGTTTATTCATGTGATAGCCTGTAATGTTGAGAACAATTTGAGCTACTTTAAATGTTCTGACGATAATTTAGTTGAAAATGTCAACAAAACTAAGTATTGCTGATTTCTAATTCTGAAATAAGCCGACAAACATTTGTTTAGATGCAAGAGTAACTTCGTACAAATGTGTCAAATGAAATAAAAACTTCACCGTCTGTTCTACCTGATGATGGGGTGAATGTTGCCCTGAAAGTACTAGTGGGGTATTTTAATCTGTAAATAGTTTAATCTTTTATTAAATATCGTACCAAGACAGTGAAGTTTTTATTTCATTTGAAACATTTGTTTGTCCATGGACATCATCAATGTACAGGTCATGCCACCTATTAGCAGGTCTCAACATTACCCATGGAAATATGACTAACTTTTAATATAATTATGGTTACATTTTAGCAAATTTTAAGTACACCATGCTATAATTTAGTTATTTTTTCCGACATGCAGATTTTCATCCCTGGGAATACATTAATTGTGAAAAAAATTGTCTACAGAAATTTTACCCATTGGAAACACAGGGCAGAGTTTTTAGGTGGAAACCACCTTATAGGGAGTTCTTCAGAATCAAAATTTTCCAAAGTTCTGGTATACTATATGGAACATGGCTAATACATATGGTTGTCTTATTTTGTTCCATTGTCACTGATCCAGAAATACATAGTTTCATCAAATTTCTTAGGGAATTAAAGATTTTAATTTCTTCAAATTTTAGATATTTTTTATTTTTAATACAAAGTTGGATTAAAAGGTTTCTTCCTTTTTGGCCAGTTTTTCACATGTTGATTTAATCCCTTTTTTAGTCTATTTTTTGTGCCACCTAAAATAACAGGTTTCTTTCCATTATATACAGCAACTGGTTCAGTGTGGTATATTTACTAATTCTTACATATCATCATCATCATCAACAATCATGTGACATATATGCTCATAGGAGCCAGCCACCAGATGGCAGCAGATTACAAATGTCTTGTATTTTTACTTACATATATTAGTAGTTAAAACACCAATATGTGGTGGTTTGAGTGCTATCCCTCTCTGTTCCTTAGAATTTTGAAATTAGGTAAAGCCTAAATAGCATTCAACAGTGAAACCAAATTCTTCCACATCTATCACTAGAAACCTTGAGGAGATACGGACTATTGATTTCCAAACACAGAACATGAGTAGCAAGATGTGTTCAGAATTTTAAAAAGAATCACAAGAAAAACTGGATGCCTAAGAGCATTCTAAGTATTCATATTGAGAGTATACATAATCCCAACACAATATGTGTGTACATGTGACACAACTATGGCCTATGTAACCCATTTCAGGAATTGCGAATTCTGTATTCAGCACAAAAGAGTTTTTATTTATATTTCTTTTCAGTACCCAGCAAATCACCATAGGTTAATAACATATCAAAGGACACATTCCTGGGGGACAGAAGGCATAGTTATACGGCACAATAAATCTACAATTACACACTATTTTTTGTACAGAATACAAACTCCTTTGTGCTGAACACAAAGGAGTTTGCAATTCCTGATGAAGGTAAATGATAGGCCAATTTTTGTGTCACATGTACACACACATTATATTAGGATTATGTACACCTTACCTTCAATATGCATACTTACAATGATCTAAGGCATCAAGTGTGTGAAAAGGTAAATGAGATGAACATACTGAATTCTCTAATTGAAAACTGCACTTGTCTGCGAACTTATTATGCCAAGTAAAGCACAAAAGAGTTTTTCACTTTTCTCTCTCTCTCTCTCCCTCTTTCTCTAATTAACACAGGAATCAGACATCTCTGACTTTGTCATCCTGGGTAGTGTAACGGATAGCATGCTCGAACGAAAATCGGGAGATGTGGGTTCAATTCCCGCTCCAGGGCGATGGAGTTTTCAAGTTTCCTGAAGTGATTGATGTTATGTGTGAAACAATAAATACAGGCAATTCAGAGATGTCCGATTCCTGTGTTAATTATAGTGACATATTTTCCATGTATTATGAGAAGAATATTTCTTCCACATGATTCTCTCTCTCCCTCTCACACAGAGGACCTTAGCATCTCTTATTCCTCACAAGCATTTAGGAATTTCTTTTCATGATTTTCTACTCCACAAATTCAAGTAACAACGATAATTTATGGCAACTGGAATTTATGCCACATTCAAATCTTGATGAATTGCTTACTCTTAGGACAGCTTAAGCAAATTCTAGAATTAGAGTCTTATGCTGAAATTGAACAATTGTCATTCTGAGCTACTTGTATAAACACAATACTTTAGAAAAGCATAGCACAGCACATGTATGTGATGCATTCAAGGTCATCTTTGTACAGGAATCAGCATAACAGTAACAATGGGTTATGTCACATCACCTTCTGCTGTATATGTATTGAAGTCCAAATTCAATATTAATAAATTAGGTTACAGTGGTGGCAACAGCTTAGTGGGGGGAAAATTAATCCTTTAAGATAGCATCCATAAATATTTTGTTTCTCAGTCAGCAAAAAAGGCAACTTCCTTTCCATGTTATAACAAATTTCTCAGAGTAACTGTTTTGCAAACCACTTTTTTCCCATTTTCTTTTTGTTTTGTAATCACCAGTGGAATGATGCATTCTGCCTCATCTGAGTTAAAGGCCTGAAACAACGCTTTTTATTCACATGAATCTGATCCTCACGTGAACTATAGTTACCCAGTCAACAGGTTTTCCAGAGTTTTCTGCAAACACTTATATGACCATGGAGGAGTTTTCTGAAAACACTGGCCCTGGACACCATATCTCTGGTCACTTCTGGCTTCACTTAGTCCCTAGAACTGGTGACCCTAATTAAGGTTACAGTGTTGGTCCATTTCCCATACAAAAGCTCATGGTTAATTGGTTTTAGGTAATCCTAATTCGTTTTTAAATATTAAAAACAACAACAAATAATAGTCTTATATAATAAATCAGAGCAAAAATTTCTAATGACATTTCATTATACTTAGATTGTTTTTAAATCAAAGATGATACTTATTAATATGCCAGTTAAGGAAATTATAAAGGTCACCTCTCGAATTCCACCCGAGACCGAGAGATGGCAACACAAGACCATGACCCTGTGATAAAAGATTCAAAAGCTGATCAAGAACGGAACAATATGGTTACATGTCAAATTAACCCGGAAAGAATGACCCACATCAAAATATCCCAGTCAAAATAATCCGATGTCAATAACTCATTAGCAAAATAACCCATAGTTGAAATCTGGAAATTTTTTTATGATATACAGTGAATGTACACCCACCCATCTTCTTTAGAGCAGAAAAGTTCTTTTAAAAATGTTGCACAGATCAACTACTTTTAGAAAAAAACAAAAAAATTTCAACATCTGGCTAACTGGAAACCAGATCTTTAAAAATAAATGTCTTTGTCTTGTAATTAAATATATAGGATAGATCAAAATGACGTGAAATTTATGGGAAAGACTAAAATGGGGCACAGAGAAACTAAACTAACACCCTTCTTTAGAGGCAGTATTTTAATGTGCACATACTTCAGAATGTCCCACTGAAGCATAGATCAGAAGTAAAATTGCAAGTCAACAGGAGATGACAATTAGTGTGTTACATTTCCATTTAATGTAGGCTGGATCAGCTGTGCAATCCAGATTTCATGTATGCTGGCAGTAGAGCTTGTGAATGAGTGAATGGTGTTGTATCAAAATGGTTTTCTATTGGTGCAGGAATCAGACAAGGTTGTGTAATGTAACCAATGCTGTTTAATATACACTGACAGAAAAAAAAATCCCAACACCAAGAAGGGGTTGTGTTAGATAAATGACAGTTGGTAGGCGGCGAGAGTACATCTGTAAGATGACGTCTATACAAATTTCGCGCTCAGCGCATACGTGTGGCACTAGTAGCGCCCCTCGGAACATGCAAAGCAGGTTTGCTGTAAATACTCGCTGTAATGTTCGTGAGCGTTAGTTATCGTTGAGATTCGACGTAGGGTGTTGATGTTAGTCAAGAATGCCTTTAAGAAGACGAAGAAGCCATTATCAACAGATCACGGAGTTTGAACGAGGTCGTGTAATAGGGCTATGAGAAGGGGGATTTTCTTTCCGCAATATTGCAGAACGACTTGGCAGGAATGTAGCCACTGTGCATGATTGTTGGCAGCGGTGGTCAAGAGAAGGTACTGCCCTCAAGAAGACCGGGTTCCGGCCGGCCACGTGGCACTACTGAGAGGGAAGACCGCCGTGTACGGCGTATGGCCGTGGCGCATCGTACCGTGTCTGCGGCAGCAATTCGAGCTGCAGTTGCCACCACAGTGACACAACGAACTGTTACAAATCGGTTACTTGATCTGGTTTTTGCATGGATGTTTGAGTTGCTGTGTCTTTGGCGTGTGAAAATCTTTTAGTCATTTGGTATTAGGTGATATTATATATGTTTTTGGTAATTTTCTTCCTTGAGTGCTTTTGATGTTTTTTGTACAAATGACATAAATTTTCCCTTGGTTCTCATGTGTTGCATATTAAGTGATTTACATTGTGCAATCTGGTCGAAACCGCACTTTTTTTTCTTGTTTGATAGCTTGAGTTACTGTCTAATGAAATATTATTGGACCGTTTAATATTTTTATGAAGTTTCATACAGTCTGGGAAATTTCAGTTTACGACTATTCTGAAGGATTTTAATGTTCATTGAGAGCTTTCCTTGACTTTCTCGACATTCCGTGTTACAGTGTTGTCATTTTTATGTATTTCATGTCAAGGATTGTGGACAAGCGTATACCTCTCTCAACTTTGCATAATATTATGTGCAAGAAATGTTCCCAAACAGTGTGGATACCAAAGGTAAGTGTCCTTACGTATTGAGTGTGCACACAATGCTGATATATTGGTTTCTTACTGCACGTTTTTTGTTGACTGTTAGCACTGAGGACTTTTTAATAGCTAACGTCAGTGATTTAGTGGGTGAGAAACATGCTGCAACAATGTGGACTACCTTCCGTTTGTCTTTTGTTGATTCTACAGCTACACAGCATCCACTGGTTAATTTTTCTTTCTGCTGATATCTTTCTCTTACCATTTCTTTATTGTTGCTTTTTTTGTTTTTATACCCTCTGATGATAATAATTTCATCCATCACGCTAAAAGAACTTTCAGCCTGAAGTCGATAAATGCATGATAAAAAAAACTTTGACTATTTTAGATAAATGACGTAACTTTGAGAATATTAACACTTTTGAACACCTGCATCAGTTCTTACAAATTTCCCAACTTCCATTTTTAGAAAATTTCCCTTCCCTTACCAAGCTTAAATGGAATACTTATGGAGGAGATATAACATTTAACAACAACACAGGAGGATGGGAACATGGGAGGAGGGGGAGATTATGATTATGGGAGAAATCTTTGCTTTGCCTGACTTCCGTTTATGGAAAATCTCTCCCCTTATTTCCAAGCTGGAATACAAAATTGTTGCCTACAGTTACGGAATAAAATGCTACTTAACAACAATAATGAGAAGAAGGAACATCACAAGAAAAAAATACGATTATGGAAGAAATCGTTGACCTTCTATTTTCGAAACATGGAATTCCATCCTTCAACAGAAAATACCCCCATCACCATAATTCCCCCAAAAAATTTCAGTTGTGCATCAATCTTGCAAATGACCAAAATGATAACAGAAAGGCGAAATTCCTCAAATTCATGGAAAAAATCTCATGCCGGGAAATTTTTGCGCTGTCTAATTTCTGTTTTTGCAAACTGTTGCCTGCAGTTTAAAAGTGAGATGCAAACATTTATGCAATAAAATTATATTTAGCAACAAGACTAGACAGAAGCAACATTGTGAGAAAAAAAATCACAATTGCTGGAAATTTTTTTACTCTGTTTTACTTCCATTTTTGAAAGTTTCAAAACATGAAATCCCTAGACAGAAAATGACCCCCTCCCCCACCAAACGAAAATTCTCTTCAGTTTTGCATCTATCTTGAGTATGACCCAAATGACAAAAATAGTGCAATTCCACAGATTTGCAGAGGGATCTCTTTATGGAAGAAACAGAATACAAAGTTGATGCATGCAAGACCAATCATAATACTTACATTAAGAGTTTCTCACATTTTTTTTTTATTGGGGTTTAACAACCACCACGAGCAACTCATTGAGCTATACACTGAGTGGCCACTTTATAATGACCACCTGACAGTTTTAAGCAAATGAGCTATGGCTGCACGCAGTTGCTGCCAGAGGGCGAGGCTAGTATAAAAAGGGAAAGCTTAGTGCTTGTGACAGTAGAAGAAGTGATTTTTGGGTGACGAGATGGGTAAAAAATGTGATTTGATAGACTTTCAACGTGGGATGATTGTAGGAGCTTGGAGCCATGGAGCGAGTATCACCGAAACCACCGCATTCATGAAATGTTCCAGAGCAGCTGTTGTTAAAGTGTTTAAAGACTGGACTGTCAGCTAAAAAACTGGGTCTCTACGTGCAACGTGTGGTCGTCATCGACTAGTGACTGCTCGGACGGAACGGAGAGTGTCCAGACTGGTAACAGACAACATAGGGGCTACAGTGTAGCAAATTACAGACCATCTTAATCATGGATCCCCTCAAATGATCTCTGCACATACTGTTCGCTGTATACTGCATCGGATGGGATATGGTAGCCGAAGGCCTGTTCGAACACCTTTGCTGTCTGCAGTTAACAAGAGAAAACGTCCCCAGTTCGCACAGGAGCACAAGAATTGGACAGTCGATAATTGGAAACAAATTATGTGGTCCGATGAATCATGTTTTCAGTTACACCATTTCGATGGCTGAGTGAGAATTTGGTGGAAACAGCATGAAAGCATGGACCCCAAATGCATTGCTACAACCCTTTAAGCTGGTGGAGGCAACGTTATGGTTTAGGGAATGTTTTCCTGGCATGCTTTGGACCCTTTTATTCGTGTTGATTAACGTCTGATTGGCACATCATATCTAAACATCGTTGCGGACCAAGTGCATCTTGTCATGTGGATGGTGATGGCTACTTTCAACAAGATAATGCGTCCTGCCATAGTCCTCGTATTGTACAGGATTGGTTTCAGGAACATGCCGGTGAGTTTACTTTACTTAGGTGGCCCCCACAATCTGCAGATCTCAACTCCATTGAGAATTTGTGGGATGAAGTTGAACGAGCCATCAGACAGCTAGATCCACAACCCTGCAATCTCACACACCTGGAAAGTGCTATTCATCAAGCATGGTCACAGATTCCACAAACCACCTATCAACATCTCGTGGAGTCCATGCCACGAAGAATTGACGCAGTATTAAAGGCAAAAGGTGGACCAACGAAGTACTGAGGGGGTGGTCATAATAAAGCGGCCACCACTCAGTGTATAAGCCTTAGTAGGCCGGAGCGTAAAAAAAAAATATTTAGAAATTCGATATCCTTAGTGCGGAAAAGTTGTGTATTGCTACGCAAATCATGTGCAAAAGTTTTAGTGAAATTCAAACAATATCTTACGGTTCCACTTTACCTCCAAAATTTTGATATTTGGGTAAAATCGTCACATTTTCATGTCCATTGTGAGAAAAGAACAGTGTTCGTTACAGACTTTCCCTAGTGCGCAAAAACTATCTGTTGGTACCTAAAAAGATGAAAATATACATAATATCTAAGGTATTTTACCTGATATAAGTCTTTCTCACATTGTTTGCTCTGTGAGGCATGTGCTCCCGGCCCCGAGAGGTCCCTTACGTTACGGACCTTTGGTTAGTTATAAAATTATTTTTTTTTGCAGAAATAAAACAGTTAGGTCATATATTTTCAGTTCCACATTCATTCACTTGCACAATCAAACGTTTAAAATGATAGTAAATTTTAAACGTTTGATTGTGCAAGTGAATGAATGTGGAACTGAAAATATATAACCTAACTGCTTTATATCTGCAAATTTTTTTTTATAACTAACCAATGGTTCGTAACGTAAGGGACCTCTCGGGGCTGGGAGCACGTGCCTCATAGAGCAAACAACATGAGAAATACTTTGACAATATCAGGTTGGTTGGTTGGTTGGTTGGTGGATTTTATTGGCGCAAGGGCCAGGTTTGGCCAAAGAGCGCCAGACAAAGAACTATCAGCCACAGATTTTTAAAAACGTGAAAATGATTAAGAGCAGACAGGCTTGGTAAAAGTTGAAAAAGAGTATGATGAAAGCTGTGAAGACAAGGTAGTTAATCAGATTTATAACGAAATTCACTAATTGAGGGACACGAAAAGTCACTCTCCTCCCCCCACACTCCTCTGCAATGCTGGCAGAGGGCGGGGACGAACTGTCACTCTCCTCCCCTCCATGTTCCTCTGCAATGCTGGTTGAGGCTGGGGACGAACTGTCACTCTCCTCCCCCCCATGTTCCTCTATAATGTTGGTTGAGGGTGGGGACCCGCTGAGGCCGAGACAGTATGATGGACACTGCACACCTTTGCGGATTGAGGGCCGGGTCTTCCGCACGTGCAGGCTGTCTGCTGGGAACCGGAAGAGGCGGGCGTCTGCAAAAGAGAAGGCGCAGACTCAGCTGGTCGAATAAGCTGGAGCTCGGTGAAATCCACCTGTGTCGCCTGTTCAACGGTAGATCTCTTGGCAAGTGCGGCGAGAGCCACAGGGCGCGGAACAAAGGGCTGCACGGGTGGTGGCAGAGACTTAACTACTGCGGCAAAAGTACGCTGTCGGGTGGTGGGTATACCCAACTTGGCCTTGGCAGCAGGGTACGAGAGGCCTTCCAGGGTCTTGAGGCGCTGGATCGCCATCTCTTCCTTCCATTTCATACAGTTGCGGGAGTAAGCTGCATGGGCCTCAGCGCAGTTAACACAGCAGGCCGCAGAGGTGCAACCATCCCCGTCATGTTCACTGGAGCCACAATTTGCGCAACGAGCGGAACTCTTACAGAAACGTTGGGAATGCCCGTACCTCTGGCACCTGAAACAGCGCAGAGGACTGGGAATGTACGGGCGAACACCACAGACCAAGTAGCCAGCCTTGATTTCGGTCGGAACTTTCGGGAGTTAAAAGTCAAGATGACATTTTTAGACTTAATCAAGGAACCATCGCGCCGGAACATCATACGACGAGCAGCAACAACACCTTGATCTGCAAGTTCAGTCACCAATTCGTCTTCACTGCATGGCAAGAGATCAAACTCCGAAATAACACCCCGAGAGGTGTTAAGAAACGGGTGAGGTGTCACTTTAACAGGAATGCCTTGAAGACTAGAAAGGTGCAGAAAAGTGTTACTCTGAGAAACACTGCAAGTTTGGACAAGCAGGTCCCCAGAGCGAAGCTTCCTCACAGACTTCAAGGGGCCAACCGCAGCGTCCAAAGCTTTAGAAATGAAAAATGGAGATCTGGTGGACAGTCTCTCATTCGGATCGATGGATTCTACAAGTAAGTGTGTAGCATGCGTAGTCACAGCAATCGAGGGAGACGACGCTTCGGAGCGACTGGTACAGCTGCCGAAGAAGAGGTTGTACATTCGTGGTCCAGGTCATGGTCTAAAGAACGTTTAAGGTTTCGAGACTTGGTAGGTTGAGAAGATGAAGGAGTGTCGTTGGCAACTATCATTGTCTCAGGTGACTTAAATTTGGAGCGTTTGTTTTTGGGTTTACCCATGGAAAAAAAGAAGGAAGATTCGTCTGCAGACTACTCCACCCACCACCGAGCCCTACAAGGGAGAACTGGAGGTCCGCAAGCCAAAAAAAATGACGCTAGACACAGTTCTGGAGCTTATACGTTGCAGATATAGTCCGGTGGCTGTGATCACACGCACTCGGCGGACACTTCGGCCTCCTGGTACCGTCATGCCAACGCCTTTGGCATGATCCCACAGCCCCCCGGGCTCACCCTGCCGTGCCATACGACAAAAAGCCGCTAAAGCCCTGTACACAACTCGGTACATGACTTCTGACTAGAGGTGGGTTAGTCTCTAGCCTCCCGTTTACAGCGAAGCCGGGGTCGAAGAGGAGTGTTGGTACACAGGAGGCACTGAACCGGTCTCCTGCGACCTCAGCCGCCAGACATCCCATTTCCGCCTCACGGGTCTCCGCACGCGGCAAACATGCAGGTAGGTCTAGCACCCAAACCAGCTAAAAGGAAAAAAAAAAAGAAATCTAAAGAAGACAAATCCTGGCAGGGAACCTAAACGGAATCTCAGCAACCTACGAACTGAGCGGTTAATATAAATCAGTTAGTGGTGGAGGGCAACAAAACCACAAGACCGGGGTGTTAGTACATAACGTGGTAGCGATTAGGTAGAGAATACCACACAGGCAACTAGCCAGTGGAGAAAATAAATAAAAACGAAAAAGCGAGACACAAGACCAGCTCGGGATCGTGGGGCCGCGACTCCCCAACAGCTGGATGAACAGCCGTCCCTGCAAACACCAACAGCACCAAAATAAGAAAAAACAAGCTGTGGCATGACATCAGATGTTGACCAGTCACAAGGTCAGCTCGGGCCGTGGGGCGCTCGCTCCCCAAATAACTGGAAACCAGTTATCCCGTGCGGGGGACAATATCAGGTAAAATACCTTAGATATTATGTATATTTTAATCAAAAGCATGTTTATAACATAAGACAACCTATAAGGTTGCCTCATGAATTGCATTTTTCGTAACTAAAAAGATGTGCACAATTTTTCAGGCAAAGAAATCAATATCTCATGGTTCCAATTTAATGCAACAATGCTCCATGTTTAAGGAAAATTGCAATACTTTGACACCTAGTGTTCACCATGTGATTTGTTTCCTAGTTGTGTTAGTGTATGCACTATTGCACTGAAAGTACAACATATTGTGCAAAGGTGCAGTCACACTGCACACGGTGCATCTCTTCACATTTTTCATGTTTCAGAAAAATCCCAGACCTCATATGAGGAGGTGGCTACACAGCGAGTTCCACCCGTGTCCAACCCAACCACCCATCTATTAGGGCAAATCAATTTTCTGTTCTTTTTTAATCTTCAATTTCCTGTTCCTTATCAATTTTTACCTGGAAATCTGATTTACTTTCGAAGGCTGGCATTTGCTGTGCTTCCAACCGTACTCTAATAAATCAATCCCTTTCTTCTTCACAAACAGCAGCAGATGCTTCTGTTGTCAACTTAACGCATCACTCCCCTTCCTGATTGTGACAAGGGAAGTTTTGCATGCCTGATCGCTTAACAATGTCCTTACAGTCACTGTTGCAAAGGTTCATTATTTCATTGTCGGTTAAATGTTCAGTCAAATGCGTGATTACCAGTCAATTATGGCAAAATAATCCTCCCCTGGAAGTTGAACTGAGGAATTTCAAATACATGGATTGCATCGCAGTTTTCTGCCTTTGCTCTAAGGATGCTGAGGAATTCAAGTTCTCTGATGTTTCCTCTCGTCCGTGATCGTAGTCGGAAGTATTGATTCTGGATGGCCAAAATAGCCATTCCTTTGGATTACGTGATCCAGAATGCTCTTCAAATCCTGGGTTAGATATCTGGATGTATGGAGCCATCATTGCAAGTGCACGTTTGGAAGATGTGGGAATGATAACTCAAGCTGATACTTCAAGTGTTATAGGTAGATACAGAATTAGAAGGCAGAGAAAAAAAAACCCAGAGAAAACAGCTTCAAAACGATAATCTGACTGCACTTAAAGTTACTAAAGGGCTATATTTTGACGGGCGTAAGGACCAAACCATAATGTATGAAGGGAAGGGAAGGAAAGGAAAGTGGTTCAAAAAAAACTATTACTGAAGAACACGTGACTATGCTGGAAGAACCTGGAAGTAAAAATCTTGGGCATATCACTCCTACATCTTCTTCCCCAAAGGGCATTGCCAAAGGTCTGCTGAGTTTTTTACATACCAAGAATATCGACCTAAGTAAACTGTTGGTGATGAGCTGCAACGGAACCGTCGTTAATACTGGGTGTAAAGGAGGTGCAATTTGCATTCTAGAGCTAGCCTGCCGAAAACCTGTTCGGTGGAGCATATGCCAGTTGCACGGAAGTGAGGTGACACTCCGTCACTTAATTCAACATTTGGATGGCCAAACAAGTGGCACAAAAACATTTTCAGGGAAAAATCGGCAAACAGCTGGAGAGCTGCGAAAATCTACCATTTTGAAATTTGAAGCAATTGAAGCGGGTTTTCCTGAACATGATGAAAAAATTGAAAGGGATCTTAACACGTCTCCAAAATACCTGTGGGACATTGGCCACGCTATGACAACGCGTACTTGGTCATCAAGCCTGGCACATAAGTACCGGGAAAATGAGCCATGCACTGTGGCAAATGACAGCTATTCATATTTTGTGCCTTTATATTAGTACTTCGCAACCTTCGGATTCACTTAAAATTCAGGCAGAATTTGTTGTGAGGTTTATGCGCTATGTGGTTCACTTATAAGATCACACCCTCATTGCCATTATGGAGCACGGAATCTGTGGAAGGCCATTCATACATCCAGATATCTCACCCAGGATTTGAAGAGCGTTCAGGACCACGTAATCCAAAGGAATGGCAATTTTGCCCATCCAGAATCAATACTTCTGGCTATGATCACAGACGAGAGGAAACATCAGAGAACTTGGCTACAGCAAGATCCTTAGAGCAAGGGCACAAAACTGCAATGCAATCCGTGTATTTGAAATTCCTCAGTTCAACTTCCAGGCGGAGGATTATTTTGACCTAATTGACTGGCAATCATGCTTCTTAAGCGAACCGCCATTGACTGCTCATTTAACCGGCGATGAAATAATGAACCTATGAAATAGTAACTGTAAGGACATGCAAAACTTCCCTTGTCACAATCAGGGAGTGGATCGATGCATTAAATTTTACAACAGAAGCATCTGCTGCTGTTTGCAAAGAAGAAGAAAGGGATTGATTTATTAGAGTATGGTTGGAAGCACAGAAAATAACACCAGCCTTCGACAGTAAATCAGATTTCTGGGTAAAAATTAATAAAGAAAAGAAAATTGAAGATTAAAGAACAGAAAATTTATTTGCTCTAATGGATGGGTGGTTGGGTTGAGCACGGGTGGGACTCGCTGTACAGCCACCTTCTCATGATGAGTTCTGGGATTTTTCTGAAACATGAAAAATGTGAAGAGATGCACCGTGTGCAGTGCGACTGCACCTTTGCACAATATGTTGTGCTTTCAGTGCAGTAGTGCACACACTAACACAACTAGGAAACAAATCACATGGTGAACACTAGGTGTCAAAGTATTGCAATTTTCCTTAAACATGGAGTATTGTTGCATTAAATTGGAACCAGAAGGTATTAATTGCTTTGCCTGAAAAATTGTGTACATCTTTTAGATACCAACAGATAGTTTTGGCACACTAGGAAAAGTCTGTAACGAACAGTTCTTTTCTTACAACGGACATGAAAATGTGAAGATTTTACCCAAATATCGAAATTTTGGAGGTAAAGTGGAACCGTAGGATATTATTTGAATTTTGTTAAATTTTTTTGCACGTGGTTTACATAGCAATACACAATTTTTCCGCACTAGGGCATATCGAAATTCTAATTTTTTTTTACACTCCGGCCTAGTAAGCAGTTATCCATCCCTAATTTAGGGCCACTAGTTACAAGGAAGGAAGAGAGCTGGTGCTGTAAGACAAACACAAAATCCACACATCACCAGAATTCGAACCCATCTTGGATGAATGATCAGAAACCATCGCTTAGACCACTGCACCACCGGGGCAGCCATTTATCACTTGAACTTATGAAATTGATGAACTGGTACAGCAGGCTGAATCTGAACTTTCTTTGCAACACCTGTTACAAATAAATTTAGAAGTTTTAATTATTTATTGATAAATACATATCACTAAGCTGTTATCTGATATTCAGAGGTTAATTTTTCACAGAAAGAACTCACTGTTGCTGTATCAGAAGTCTCCATTTACAGCGATCTCTGCACACAGCTCGAGCTTCATGAACATCCATCACATGCCACACACAAGACCTTTTGTAATTCATACTCATGTTTTATTCTTTCTTAGAGTCTTAAAGATCATAAAGGTACATCAGTGCAGGTAATCAGCCCACAGCTAATGGTTCCAGTTGGTTGTTCAATCTAAGGATCCTGGAACATAACTCAGTGAGTTGCGGTCTATTTGCCAAAGTCACAGACTACCTAGCACCTCTCAAAGATTCACAGAGGCCCTTGTTGCTGTTCTATGTGCCATTGTTGCTCATGGAGCACCCTGAGGAAGCAAGCCCATCTCTTACTAAGAAAGACAGCTCACAATTATTTATTGATAACCTTGTAAATTTTAGTCAATGTCCAATTCATAATCAAAATGCATAAGACAATTTCAAGAAGGGCACAACAAAATTTGTAAGTTTTCATAAGGGGGCAATGAAATAAATAATATTCCACACAGTCAACCAAATAATTCTGTAAGTAATTTGTAGAACAACAATTTAGGCTTCATAAGTGATTCAGAAAATAAGCAAGAAATCACAACAGTCTACAACCCCACAAAAGTTGAGAAACATTATTCTACGGACAATATCCTATATTAATATTACCCTCAGTAGAATATTTTGAAAAGTATGTATTCCCTATTCATCTGATTAGACATGAATATATGCCAAATGACCATTGTATAAAATAATATTCACAGTCATAAATCCCGGTTGCACATCAATATGCTAATGGCATCAAACAGTTTTTCTTCCTACAAGAAGCCATGCTATCTTCTTTGTTTCACACTATCTGCACATGTCCAACTGTACATAGAAAGAATATCGCTTTAATGAATACATTAAATTACTCTTAAAAAATAGCTTCATTATAAAAAATACACTTTCAAGTATTCACTTGGACAGGTCAGTTTCAACTATAGTACTATATCCCTTTGGTTACATAAAACTACTTTTTACAGAAGCCTTTTTAATATTTCTTCAAAATACTTATAAATCCACAGGCAAATTTTTGAAAAACTGTCAATCACCTGAAATTTTAATAGGTGATCAATGAGTTGGCTATAAAGATGTAGCTTACATAGAACTGTGCACACATACAGTGTGCAAATAATCACCACTTAGAAAGCACACATCACCCACAAATGCTATGTCATCTTAAAAGTTAGAATTCCTACCTTGATCTTGTTCATGGTTCAATGATTCAAGCACAAACACAAGAGTCCAAATTTCAAGACAACTTCATTAATGCATACCTTAATTTTTATCAGTGCAAACAATTTATAATACCCAATTAGCAAAAATCTTCAAAAATAGCAACACAGCCTTTGAAATATGAAATAAACATTTATTTTTAAAAAGACAAACACATACAACAGCTTGCTGTGGGTTTCACCACATTCCATGTAAAAGCATACCATTATAAACTAAATATCACAAAAATACAGTTACAGAGAAATTAATTGTAGCAAATTTTTCATATGTCTTTCAACTTAATCAGGCTTCAAACAGATTCTAACACTATACAATACAAATCAGCAAAGCCAATGTTGCTTAAAAAACATTTTCATCCAAGACTTCTTCTTAAGTCATAACCTATAGTTATTATCACCAATTTAATGGGACATTTTTATTAAATCATACATTCCCTGCTTTGCAACATTTTTACATGAAGCATTTTATAGGTCATGTTTTATGAAGTCTGAAAATAAACTGAAAACCATAAATCTCACAAGAAAAAGCTATTTTTGGAAGTTAGCCTTTTACATGTATTTTTCTATCTAAAAATAAACTTTTCATACTTTGTAATTTTACAGTTTGGTAAAAAGCACAAAAAAAGAAATTTTAAGTTCTAAAACCCATTTCTGAAGCAAAAAAAAAAAAAAAAAAAAGTAATATGTAGTCACTTGACAAATATTGAATGTCCATAAATTCAGACCTTACAATCAGATTCACATAAAAACAGGAAAATAATGTTTAGATGTGCCAAACTATACTGATGCTGCAAAAACAGGAATTATAATAATAATAAAAAAATCCTCAAATGACTACAATCAATTGCACTAAATGTACATGGAAGAACAATGAATGCAAAACAAACACTTCAAATGTTACTAAGGTAATTAATGTTCACATTTTTCTAATGGACATTTTGGTGCATCTCAAAGGATTTTAGGGATGTGAAAATCCTTTCACATATACCACACTGAATAGTGTAGTCACAAAACAGACATGAATGGTTAAAAGCACAAAAAAAGAAATTTTAAGTTCTAAAACCCATTTCTGAAGCAAAAAAAAAAAAAAAAAAAAAAAGTAATATGTAGTCACTTGACAAATATTGAATGTCCATAAATTCAGACCTTACAATCAGATTCACATAAAAACAGGAAAATAATGTTTAGATGTGCCAAACTATACTGATGCTGCAAAAACAGGAATTATAATAATAACAAAAAAATCCTCAAATGACTACAATCAATTGCACTAAATGTACATGGAAGAACAATGAATGCAAAACAAACACTTCAAATGTTACTAAGGTAATTAATGTTCACATTTTTCTAATGGACATTTTGGTGCATCTCAAAGGATTTTAGGGATGTGAAAATCCTTTCACATATACCACACTGAATAGTGTAGTCACAAAACAGACATGAACGGTTAAAAGCACAAAAAAGAAATTTTAAGTTCTAAAACCCATTTCTGAAGCAAAAAAAAAAGTAATATGTAGTCACTTGACAAATATTGAATGTCCATAAATTCAGACCTTACAATCAGATTCACATAAAAACAGGAAAATAATGTTTAGATGTGCCAAACTATACTGATGCTGCAAAAACAGGAATTATAATAATAATAAAAAAATCCTCAAATGACTACAATCAATTGCACTAAATGTACATGGAAGAACAATGAATGCAAAACAAAACACTTCAAATGTTACTAAGGTAATTAGTGTTCACATTTTTCTAATGGCCATTTTGGTGCCTCTCAAAGGATTTTAGGGATGTGAAAGTCCTTTCACATATACCACACTGAATAGTGTAGTCACAAAAAAGACATACATGGTTTTCAAAACGAGTTTTGCTTAAGAATGTTTTATCACAATCAATGCACACATATGATAATTTATGTGATAACAAATGAACATTTTTAAAATCGTATTCATCATTTGTTGCAAAACCACAAGTTTTGCATAAGAATGTGGGATCTGGATGCACTGGGCGAAGATCTTCTACAGATGAATCAGAGAGATAGTTATCTGTAAAAAGAGCAGAAAATTTTACTGACATAAGTTTGCAAAACAAAATATTACAAATATACTGTAATATTAATACACCCAGTCTTAGCATAAATACTGTTACAAACGTAATACACCCAGTCTTAGCATAAATACTGTTACAAACGTAATACACCCAGTCTTAGCATAAATACTGTTACAAATGTAATACACCCAGTCTTAGCATAAATACTGTTACAAACATTCGACAGATAGCACACAACCAGTGTGCAACGTCACCAACTGGCCAAGAGACATGAAGCAGCTAGTGAATCATTGTGTGTTCTGTCACAGAGGATGTAACATGTTTCATGAAGTACTTGCCATGGAGTGGGGCAATTGTGAGAATCGTGTTGCTGTAATAGCAGTGCACAAAGCTGGAAAATCAGCTTCTGAGATTTTTAACATGCTGAAGAAGCTGAAAATTGGTCAAATTTTTGTCTACTGGACCATAAAATGGTTCCTTGAGACTGAGACCATCGCTGACCATCCCAGAGAGGGTCGGCCATGAATCGTGAGGACTGATCACCTGGTGAAAACTGTGGCAGCCCATATTCAATGAAATCCTGTCAGAAAACAATAAGTGATGGTTCGTGAGCTGAACATTTCAAGAATGTTGATGTCACACATGCTGCAGAGTGATCTAAGGGTGAGAGCTTACCAGCGTCGTACAGGGCACTTCCTCATCACACAACTGAAGCAGCAGAAGGTGCTAAAAGTGAAATGTTTGCTGCAGCGTTACATGGACAATCGCAAGGTTTATACTCAATTTTGAAAGTCCATTTAAGGAGTTTTTAATGAGTCCAAATAGTATTTTCCAGGAGTCAATTATGACATATGGGAATGAGAGAAAACCTAACTTTGTTAAATTGTTTTTTTCATACCTAGCTAACTGAAGTTACTATTGCCATTCCTATAGGTGATTTAAGAATTTTGCTTTTTTCTTTCAAAGTCCAATGTCATACTGGAATCTGGAAATAACTTTGAATAAATTGTTTTATGCCCAAAAGTTAACTAAAATTACTACCAGTGCAACTGTATGTAATTTTATATAAGTATGGAACCTATTTTTATTCTTGAAATACAACGTGGCATTTGACAACATGAGAATTAGGATATCATGACGATTAATTCAGTGCAACACAGATAAAACAAATACATACAAAGAAAGAACAGAAAAAACAAGATAGATGACACCAAATTTTTGGGTGTAATGAGCACATCTTTAGAATCCATTGTGACATGAATTAAATTTATCAAAGCTATTCGAAGTCAATGGAACCGGTATGGAAAACTGTAGTATCTGACTGAAGAAAGAAGTTTTTCAATTGGGTGTTTAATCTCACAGATATTGCTATAAACGGAATTGTGTACTTGTGCCCTCTGGTTGCAGACTTGTGTGTTAAGAAAAATTTGAAATTATATGTGAAACATTTTGCAGTGGAACCACTCTCCAACAAAGAAAGAATTTTTCTAATTGGAGCCTTAGAAGCAGAGATACAGACAAATACCAGGTGAACCATATAAAAGAGGCCCCATGGCCAGACGTTGTTAGGCAGGTTAAAGATGTTTGGTGATTTTCCAGTTATAACCGCTTTGTTCCACTTCTAACCGGTTTCTGTGTATACAGCTACATGGTCATAACTGTAAGTGAAGAGAGAACAAAGGCAACGGAAATGGTTTTAAGTATGGAACAGCAGATTTTTATTGTGGAACAGTATTTTAGAAATAACTCATACAAGGTTTTAAATGAGTTCTTTACAAAAAAAATTCCACATTGTGCAGCACTGGCGAAATCAGTGGTACAGAAGTTAGTGCGGAAATTTCATGAAACCGGCACAGTGTGCAACAGGAAAAGAAACAAACCCAAGACAATTCGTACTGAAGACAATATCAAGGATGTGAGCAGAATGATGTTACATATCCCTCGGAAGTTGATTCGCCGATTATCGTCTGCAACGGGAATATCTGCCACGTCATGCCGACGAATACTTAAGGTGGATTTGCATTTTCGGCCGTACAAAGTTATGGCGCTCCAAGAACTTAAAACTCCTGATTATGCAAAACGGATGCAATATTGTAAGTGGTTTCAGGAGACCATTGTCAGCAGTGAAATGGACCCAACACTTTATTACATGACAGATGAAGCATGGTTCCATCTGTCCGGGTATGTCAATGCACAAAACAGCAGGATTTGGACCAGCATGAATCCCAGACGGACAATGGAGACTCCTCTGTATGACCAAAAGATAGGCGTTTGGTGTGCTGTGTCTGCGAAGAGGATTGTCGGCCCATTCTGTCCATCAACTGTTCAACCCATTTGTTGCTGCACTTACAGAAGAAGAGCGAACATATGCTTTCTTTCAGCAGGATGGTGCAACGGTGCATACTGCGCGGAACAGTCTACGTGCTGTGCATGAAGTGTTTGGGGAGGACAGAACTGTATCGAAGGGACTATGGCCACCCAGATCATCTGATCGCTCCACCTGACTTTTATTTGTGGGGAGCATTGACAGGGAAAATGTACGCAACTAATCCACACACCTTTGATGAATAAAAATGAACATTACGGATGCCATAGCCCAGATTACTGCCGATGAGTTGTGGCGTGTTACAAACAACATGTTCCATTGTGTGCAGCTGTGACTTGATGTCGGAGATAGCACTTTTAACAATTGTTGTAAACGCAGGTAAATTACTCGTTTTCTGTCATTTCAACTATTCTTTACCATATATAGTAACATTGCCTGACTGTTGTCGTTCATTATACTCGGGTCTCTTTTATATGGCACACCATAAGATATGCATCTATGCTCCCTAGCAGGGAAAAACTGCATTTTAAGAAGAAAATATTCTCAAAAGGTTTTTTGATGTGAGTGGTAGCGGTCTAGGAAAAAAAATTTGCAGAGTTTTCAGCAGCTCATCAGATTTTGCTGCAAATACATCAGAAGCAGAAATGAACATTTATGCACTTTGGTAGCCAAACCATTCTTTACCAAATATTAGAAATTATATGAAAAACATTTTACATCAGGAGCTATATCCGATACAGGAAGAATTTTTCAAATCCGAGTTTTAGAATAAGAAATATCGGCGGAAAAAGAAATTTACCTTTACGCCCCTAGCAGAAAGTCTATGAGTTACTTGAAAATTTTTAAATTAAATGAAAACCGTTTTGTGCCGGAAACGCTAACCAACAAAGAAAACAAACTAGATAATGTTATTTATTTGATAAAAATAAGATATACATAATAGATGCATATCTTATTTTTGTCAAATAAATAACATTATTTATTTGACAAAAATAAGATATACACCTATGCCCCCTGGCAGAGAAGCCATACATTATTTTAAGAAGAAAATATTCCGAAAATGTTTATCAATGTGTCATTGGTCCAAGAACGAATTTTTTCAATCGAGATTTTAGACGTTCAGATTTTGTGGCAAATACATCAGAAGCAGAAATTAACACTTATGCCCCCTGGTGGCTAAACCATTCTTTACCAAAAATTAGAAATTATATGCAAAAGATTTCCCATCAGGATCTGTATCCACCGAAGAAAAAATTTTTCAAATCGGATTTTTGGAAGTAGAGATATTGGGGAAAACACCATTTACTTTTATGCCCCATAGCGGAAAATCTATGCGCAACTTGAAAATGGAAACTATACTTAAAAATACTCTTTGACATAAATCGAATCGAAAGGTAAAAGAATTTTTTCAATCGGATTCGGATGTTTAAAAGCAAATATATGGAATAAAATGTATTTTGAATTTCGTATCATCTGCATTTACGCCCTCCAGTGGTGAAATTGTACATCGTAAAAAAACCCAAACGAAATGAAGGATCATCATTCGCATATTTCAAGCTTTCCAATGCAAAAAGAATTTTTCAAATCGGACTGATAGTTGCAGAGATATAGGATCCACAGACAGACAGACGGACGGACAAACCGATAACATAAGCACAATTTTTTTTTTTAAAAAGATACACCAAAAAAATCACGAAACTTATAATTTGAAATTTCAACATCAAAATAGTAATAATTTAAGGAGTCAAAACATTTTTTTCCAGGAGTCAAGTTTAAATTTAAGGAATTTTCCAGGGCCTTTATGGAAAAAAAGTTCATTTACGGAATATATCCTTAAATTCCAGGAGCAGCACGAACCCTGCAATCACCACAGACAGATTCTTTTCTCTGATGAAAAAATTTTCACTATTGAAGAGGCTTTCAATGGCCAAAATGACAGGGTGTATACGTCAACCTCACGAGAGCACAGGTGAAAGCTCCAAGGATCATGAGGGGCCATCATTCTGCTTCTGTCATGGTTTCGTGGGGAGTCTCCTATGAGGGTACCATGGAGCTCCATTTCTATGATAAAGGAGTGAAAACATCTGCCAAAGTCTTCCAGGACAGGGTTTTGGAGGCAGTGGTCAAAAATGTAAGTCACACCCTCTTCCAAAACCGACACTGGAGCTTTCAGCAGACTTCATTTCTCCAGCTAATTGGCCTTCAAGCAGCCCAAACATCAACCCATTGGACTACAAGTTGTGGGCCACACTGGAGGACATGGCCTGCAGAAAGAGACACCCCAGTATTGATAGTCTCAAATGCTCTTTGGTGAGGGCAGTAGCAACTTTCCTTGTGGAGACCCTGCATAAAGCTATTGATGAGTGGCCACAGAGACTGAATGACTGTGTGAAGGCAAAAGGATGCCATTTTGAAAAGTGATTGGTGCCATGTATTCACATGTTACTACTTACGTCATATCACAGGTATATTAAAATATCTCTAAATTTCTTTTGTTATTCCATTGAATACTTTGTAACAGTATTTATGGCAAGACTAGGCACACAGTTGTATCAGAATAATATGACCATCCTCAGAATCACAGTGTACCTATCCAGGCGTGTCACACAATGCACATGACAAGGTTGACCACATGGAGATATAAGCGGTTGGCCAGGACCGATGAGCCATAGTGCGTTACGTGAGCACAATGGGCAGAGGTAGTAATTTAATGGACGTTCAAAAAGGAATGGTCATCGGCTACCATGCCCATGGTGGAAGCATCTCAGAAACAGCAGACTTCGCGGGCTGTTCGCGAGGTGCTGTAGTAAGGGTGTACCGAGAATAGATTGCTGGCATACCGAGTACCTCTCAAGGTCATAACTGTGAAGCCCCAAAGGTCACCGACCCCAGAGCAGAACCTCACCTCCGTCGACTGGTGGCAATTGACGTGCATAAGTGCAGCAATTTACCACACAAATGAACGCTGAGATACCTAGGTATGTGTCCTCAATAACAGTAGAGCGAACCCTGTTACACATGAGTCTCCAGAGAAGACGCTGCATCTAGGTGCCCATATTAACCCAGGTCCATTGGCAACGACGCCTGCAGTTTGCATGGGACTACTGTTATTGAACAGAGGGAAAAGATTGCCTTCTCCGACGAATCGAGGTTTCTACTCCATAGAGTGACAGGCGGTGGCATATATGACGTCAGACACACAAGAACCAACACCCAGACATGCTTGTTAGTCAAGTACAGGCCAGGGGTGGCAGTGTGCATGTCTGGGGGATGTTTTCTTGGTATGACCGCTGGTACCACTGGATAGGTCCCAGAATGTCAACGGCTACCTGTCCATCCTCACTGACCACATGCATCCTTTCATGTTGGACATTTACCCTGGTGGCGATGGTGTCTACCAACAGAACAATGCACCCTGCCACATCGCTAAGGGAGTGCGTGACTGGTTCCAGGAAGACGACAGCAATGTCTCCGTTCTCCCTTGGCCGGCAATATCGCCTGATCTCAATCCCATAGAGCATTTGTGGAACTATTTGGATCAACAGGTTCAACACGCTGATCCACAACCACATCATCTCCTTGACCTATGTGCTCTGCTGCAGTCTGCATTGGCACGTATGCCTCGGGCAACCTTCCAGGACCTCATTGCGTTCATGCCCCGCTGTCATCTGGGCCAAGGGTGGTTATTCCCATTATTAGGTAGGTGGTCATATTATTCTGATACGACGGTGTATTTTAAAGTTTATAAAACTCAGTAGTATACATGAACTTAAATGATCAAGTAATAAGACTCATATTTTTCACATGAAAACAAGGGAAACACATTTTCTCAGTTTGTTCTCCTTCCCCCTGTAAAAGTTGCTGGGAAGGCCCAATCCATACAGGAAATTTTTAAATTTTAGAGGCTGTCATTTTTTGCACTTTTTAACCCCCTCCCCCCACCACCAAATACACTAAAATACAGTATTCAAAAATCTATACTAGTATGCATGCTGATTACATGGTTCTCTGTTTCAGAGAGCAGAAAGAATAAAATGATGGATTTCCATCACCCATTACATATTAGAAAGTGAAAATACACCTCCTGCATTTGGACATTTCACAAGTTTCATAAAATGATTCATTATTGATGTATTAATACAGCTATAAGCTGAGGTTTGACTGGATACATACGAAATGCTATACTCAAAGAGTTTATGCTTAATGAATTAATGAAATCACAACGCAGCTCATTTTGCATAGCCTTGTGCATTAATGAATCACTTTAAAATGAAAAAAAAAAAAAAAGGAAATATGGGTGGGTAGAAACAATGACAAGGCTGGCAAATGAGCAAAACACTTCAATATCTTCAAGGACTAAACTTAGAATTCTTATGGCTGCATTTGATTTGTAAGCCACAGGATCTTCATCACCATAAATCTATGCCAACATACAATACAATTTTTAGCATTTAGTGAAGTAGTTATAAAAAAATGCAAATAATAATAATAATAATAATAATAGAAGTGAATTGCAATACATTTTGTGCAAAAATACCATTAGACATGCTAAGAAAAAAAAAATCGGAGGTGTTATAAAATAAAAGTAGAGGAACTGACAGATTCAGTTATTAAAATCTCATTCAGTTCCTCAATCCTCGTTCATATTAACCCTATTTCAAGTGTTATAATTTCCTGAAATGAACACTAAAAATACTGTTTTGTGAGAGCAGACAGAATAATGTCACAAGGCTGATCATTATATGAACATATCTGTAGGAAGTGCAACAACAAGCAGTGTACGCAGTAATACACCCCAATGGCAACACTACTCGTCCTCAAGGTGCATATGCGAATCACAAATGCGTTGTTGTGTCTCAAAGTGGAGATAAAGCTGGAATGTTCAACTCTTAAGAGGCACAAGTTTCAATTCAGCAAAGAAAGTTTTGCTGGCTGATATCCACAGACAGCATACTAGAACACATAGGGAACTAGCAACATCACATAAACAGGTTTCTGAATGGTATCGCTAATTTGGTGCTGGTAGAACGGTTGCTTTTACTGAAGATAATTACAGTGGGTACTGAGGTATCCAAGCAGCTCACCTATAGAAATAAATGTAACACAGATTAAAGAAATAATTCAGAAAGACAGGCATGTATATACTTTTTTGAAAGATCATGGAAAACATGGTAAGCACAAAACAAGATACAGTACTATGTTATTCAACACACAGTTGTTACAAATATCTTATACAAATGCCTTTTGCGTAACATAAGATGAAATGAAAATTAAAAAAATTTAAAACAATTTGGCCAAAGTAATAAGTACATGTACAGGGGAGTAAAAATGCAAAAATAAAATACATTATCACAGGTTTATCAATATATATTTTTTATTGTAAAAAATACATATTACCTATATTTAACAATCATGTGCCCTCAGTATTTTCATTATTAAAACTTTTTCCTTAACTACAAACCAAACTTCAAAATGCAGAGCAAAGGGCCATATGCACCCCCGAAAGTAATTTTGTCTAGTATTAAAAATCGATATAACGTTATTTTGCTAGTGTCACCATTCTAGTCTTCCTTAAATTGCTGTTAGTTACTTCTTTATTTGGAATGATGCGACAAAGTCACATATGCATTAATGCACCCCCCCCCATGTTCTGTGCGCATTTCCTACTTGTACGCCACCAAAGAAAGAAGAGAGCAAACTGATGCTGTATGTTGTAGTGGTCAGGGCATTAGTCTAATGAATGGTGGGGGTGGTACATCCATCTTTAGTACATTCATAGCAGGAAAACAAAAACGTAGAATGAACATTACTTTGTAATTAATAGTACCTGAGAAAAATAAAAATGCCTGTTCTCATGCACATTTTTTTCATCACTTTTGGAAGGAATGATATCGTAGCTGCAGTGATAAAACCAAGAATGCAAGAATTTCTCGATTTTTGACTTTACATCATATAAGATTTAATTCACTGATGTATAATACAGATGCAATTTGATGTACATGTTATGGATAGTGCTTGAACAGTCTGATGTAATTGAAAAAGTGATTATTTGATCAAATTTAATTTTTAAATAGAGATAATTCAAACTACAAAATTTCGCATTCATGGTTTTGACATTGCGGCGACGATAAGCACCTCTCAAAATTAATTTCTGGGTATGCCAGTGCAACAGCAACACATCTTCATTCCTCACACGATAAAAGAGTGTCTTTACACAAACTTTCCGTAAGTAACACATCTCCCCAGCACATAGACAATTCCTACGTCTCTTTTGCAATACCCAGGTCTCGCTGCCATACATCGGAGTAGGAACAATTACTCTTTCATGCACAGCCACTCAGGTCTCTCTTGAGAACATATCATTCCTGTAAAAAACCCCTCGCTCAAAAACCATTACTTTGGGTTTTCCCTTATTTATACTCAGTTTGAATTTTATACAAAATTTGTACATCGAGGCAACATACTCTGAAACTCACTTTTGCTCTCTGTCAACAGGGCTGTGTCATCAGCATACAGCAATCTGCACACATGGATATTACCAAGACATAAACCAGTATTGTCCATCTTGGAATCACGCATGCATGCATCCATAAATATATTAAACAGCATTGGTTACATTACACAACCCTGTCTGATTCCTGCACCAATAGAAAACCATTTTGATACAACACGATTCACTCATACACAAGCTCTACTGCCAGCTTACAGAACTTTTACACTATTAACGAAACTCCCAGTAACACCATATTTACTCAGCACCTTCCACAGAAATATCCTATTTACTTGGTCATAAGCTTTTTCTAAAACTATGAAGGCAGCAAAAACTTTCTTACCAACAACCAGATACTTTTTGATCATCACATGTATAATGCAAAAATTTAGTTAGTACAACCCTTACCAGGCATAAAACCACTCTGAACATCCCACACTTTCTCTGATGTAAGACCTTGTACTTTTTCAATAATGACCTTTCAAAACACTTTCCCTGATACACTCAGTAAGCTAATACCACGGTAGTTCTTGCTTTCAGTTTGATAACCATTTCCCTTACACAAGGGAACAATGATAGCATCCTTCCAATCTCGAGGGACTATTCCTAACTCTCAGCACAATTGGCAAATTTCAGTTAACCAGTCAATTACATAGTCACCACCATATTTTAACATATTAACAGTTATGCCATTTACTCCTGAAGTTCTACCTTTCTGAAGAGATTTTAGAGCTTTACACAACTCTTCTCTTAAGATCAATCTTGTGCATCCATCTCTCACTGTGACATCTGCCCTAGAATCACCTTTGCTTTCATGATCTAATAACTCACAGAAGTATTCACCCCATCTTTCACTTAACTCATTGGACTTCCATATTGTTTCTCAATCCTATTCTTCACACAATTTTAAACTTTATTTTCCCTATTTTTCTTATGTCTCATGCACTTCCAGAAAGTTTATCTCTTTTCAAAAAGCCAATTCACGACTTTTCACCTTTTCTTTCCTATCTTTTGCCTTACTCTGGCAAAGCAGCTTAGCTGCCTCATGCTTTTTACAGCGATATTCATCCTCAAAAACTCCTTGCAAAATCCCCCAAAATGTTTCTTTCTTTCTCTTTACAGGTTCTTCAAACTCACTATTCCACCAAGAATCACCTCTAATTTTACCCACTATTGTGGTACGATAGACTTCTTCAGCGGCAGTGACAACACAATTCTTAAAACATTCCCACTTCTTTTCTACATCCCTCCCACATGACTTCAACTCCTTCAATTATTTAGAGTAATGCTGATGATCTTCAAGGGGCATTTCAACCTATATACTTTCCATCCTAGGCCTCTTCCTATTCCTCCAACCAACATTTAGTTTTACTTGTGACACTAACAAGTAATGATCAGAGCAAACATACGCACTTCTCATTACACAAGCGTCAACAAAGTGGTACGAAAAATGCAATTCATGAGGCAACCTTATGGGTTGTCTTACGTTACAAACGTGCTTTTGATTAAAATATACATAATATCTAAGGTGTTTTACCTGATATTTCAAAGTAATTCGCACGTTGTTTGCTCTATGAGGAACGTTGTCCTGGCCCGAGAGGTCCCTTATGTTACGGACCTTTGGTTAGTTATGAATTTTTTTTTTTTTCAGAAATAAAGTAGTTAGGTTATATATTTTCAGTTCCACATTCATTCATTCACATAATCAAATGTTTAAAATTTACTATTAATTAAAAGATTTTAGTAGAAAGAGTTATACTCATCAGGTCAGGAGACGTCTCACAAGGGGTTCGTAGTTACGGCGAGCGCTTTCAGCAGTGCATAACCGCCATCACCTGGCCACTACTTCTACACGAGGGTTCCTCGCGTGTGTGTAGTTTTTAGAGTTGCATGTCGGCAATCGATGAGAAGGTTTGCTACCTGTATGTGTTAGGTGATTTGTTTCCAATGTGTCGCCATCTATTGGATGAGTTGGTAGGAATCAGTCGTGAGTATAATTCTATTGTGTGTCTGTATGTGTTAGGTGATTTGTTTCTAATGTGTCACCATCTATTGGATGAGTTGGTAGGTATCAGTCGTAAGTATAATTCTTTTGTGTAGATATTTTTGGGCTATTATTATTTGTTTGTAGAAACAGGTGTATTTTTTTATTCTTTATTTATTGGTGTGATTTTTTGTAATGTTTTTCTTTTTGTCTTTTTTTGTGAATTTTTCTTTTTTTATAAGTGATTTCCAGGCTGTGTCTAGTGTGGTGGGGTCTTATAAGTTGCATATTTTATCTTTTTTTTTTTTGTTCAATTATAACGCTTTCAGAAATCCTTAATTCTTTTTCGTTTGTGTGGGTGGTTAGTAATTTAATATTTTCAAAATCAGGGTATTGTTTATGTTTAACACAGTGTTGGATAAGTGCAGTTTTTCTTCTTTTTGTTCCAGTTTTTTATATGTTGATGTAATCTTTTTATTAATCTATTTTTTGTGCTGCCAATGTATGAAATGTGGTTTTCAGAACTCTGTGAAACAATAGGAATTTCATATACGCCTGCTGACTGTAGTATATTAATTATTGTTACTTTTTTTCTTTATAATTAAGTCCCCAATATTCTGAACTGAATGTCCAAAAATAATGTTGTGCTTCTTCAGTAATCTTAAAAATTTCCCACTTAGTCCTCTAATAAAAGGGAAAGAACCTGAAAATTTGTATTTCTTTTTTGGGATGTTTTGTCTAGACTCTTAATTTCTTCTTGTATTCAAAAATCATCTTTTTAACAGTTTTTGTGTCATATCCAAATTGTTTGGTTGTGTTAATAATCCACTGGATTTCTTCTTCTCTGTATTTTCTATTTGAGGAATGTGTGAAGGCTCTTTTTACATAATTCCTAATAGCATTTACTTAAAGTAAATGCTTTACTTTAAGTAAACTTAAAATAAATGCTATTAGGAATTGGGTAAAAAGAGCCTTCACACATTCCAATTCCTAATAGCATTTACTTAAAAGTAAATGCTTTTAAATGCTATTAGGAAATGCTATTAGGAATTGGGTAAAAGAGCCTTCACACATTCCTCAAATAGAAAATACAGAGAAGAAGAAATCCAATAGATTATTAACATAACCAAACAATTTGGATATGACACAAAAACTGTTAAAAAGATGATTTTTGAATTCAAGAAAAAAATTAAAAGAGTCTAGACAAAACATCCCAAAAAGAAATACAAATTTTTAGGTTCTTTCCCCTTTATTAGAGGACTAAATGGGAAATTTTTAAGATTAATGAAGAAACACAACATTATTTTTGGACATTCAGTTCAGAATATTGGTGACTTAATTATAAAGAAAAAAGTAACAATAATATACTACAATCAGCAGGCGTATATGAAATTCCTATTGTTTCACAGAGTTCTGAAGACCACATTTCATACATTGGCAGCACAAAAAATAGATTAATAAAAAGATTACATCAACATATAAAAAACTGGAACAAAAAGAAGAAAAAAACTGCACTTGTCCAACCCTGTGTTAAACATAAACAATACCCTGATTTTGAAAATATTAAATTACTAACCACCCACACAAACGAAAAAGAATTAAGGATTTCTGAAAGCGTTATAATTGAACAAAAAAAAGATAAAATATGCAACTTACAAGACCCCACCACACTTGACACAGCCTGGAAATCACTTATAAAAAAGAAAAAAATCACAAAAAAATACAAAAAAAAAAAAAAGAACATTACAAAAAATCACACCAATAAATAAATAAAAAAAATACACCTGTTTCTACGAACAAATAATAATAGCCCAAAAATATCTACACAAAAGAATTATACTTACGACTGATACCTACCAACTCATCCTATAGATGGCGACACATTAGAAACAAATCACCTAACACATACAGACACACAATAGAATTATACTCACGACTGATACCTACCAACTCATCCAATAGATAGCAACACATTGGAAACAAATCACCTAACACATACAGGCAGCAAACCTTCCCATCGATTCCCGACATGCAACTCCAAAACTACACACACGCGAGGAACCCTCGTGTAGAAGTAGTGGCCAGATGATGGCGGTTATGCACTGCTGAAAGCGCTCACCCTAACAACGAACCCCTTGTGAGACGTCTCCTGGCCCGATGAGTATATAACTCTTTCTACTAAAATCTTTTAATTAATAGTAAATTTTAAACATTTGATTGTGCGAATGAATGAATGTGGAACTGAAAATATATAACCTACCTGCTTTATTTCTGCAAAATGTTTTTTTTCGTAACTAACCAAAGGTCCATAACATAAGGGACCTCTCGGGCCAGGAGCACGTGCCTCACAGAGCAAACAACGTGCAAAATACTTTGAAATATCAGGTAAAACACCTTAGATATTATGTATATTTTAATCAAAAGCACGTTTATAACATAAGACAACCCATCAGGTTGCCTCATGAATTTCATTTTTCGTAATTCTTTACATAGTATACGACGGAACGCCGGGAACGAGAAGAAGAAAAACGATCATGAATTGCCGAAACCTGTTAAAACCTAAAGAGTTGAGAGAATTAGAGAACTTCAGAAAAAGAAGAAGTGACCTCTAAAAAAACAGCATTCAGTTGGAATTTTTGATAAACTGCCGTGATTTAAACTTGATACCAAAATACCTACAACTCAATAATTATGCATTGAATAACAAGGATGCAAATATTATGAAACAATGTGAAATTAAACGATTAAGAACAGAAATCGTATCCAAAAGAAAGACAGTATATAAATTACACAACACTTGTTATAAATTATGGAATCTGATACAAAATAATAAATATAAAAATTTAAATAAAAAATGGACTGATACTGTCATCGACCAAATTTTAAAACAGACCTTTACAGTATTAGAAAACGAAGCCCAAAACATCAGAAAAAGGCACTCTGATAAATTAAATAGACTAATCGATAAAAATATCCCTACCAAGAAATTAATCAATGAAAATTATCTACCCACATTTCAAAATTACTCTAACCTCGAACTCTCCGAAGTACAACAAGCTGCATTACAGAAGGGTAAAATATTTGCGTACCCGCAGACCATTCCCCCAACTGAAAGGTGTATTCCAAAAATCAAGACCATCATTCAAAATGTCCCATATACACACAAACCAACTTTAAGATTTAAGTTGTATAGAAATATATTGGATGAATATAATCTGCAGTCTAAAAAAGAAATTAAACTTGGAAAGATTACATATGAAAGACAACAACTACTAGACTTGAAAAAAGACCCTACTATTGTAATTTGTGAAGCAGATAAATCAAATCAGTTAATAATACTAGATAAAAGTGAATATATTATTAAAATGAACACAGCTATTGAGGAATTAAAATGTCATATAATTAAAAAAGACCCTGTGGACTCTCAGATAAACTTTTTAGCAAAAATAAGAAATCATAGTTCATTACCTTCAGAAATTACCAGAGCCTATCCACCAGTAGGTACAGTAGTTCCAAGTATTTTTGGGAAAATAAAACCCCATAAACCCGATAGACCATTTAGAGTTATTGTTCCAAAATCAAAGTCCCCACTAATAAATCTAGAAAGGAAATTATATAAATTTTTGGTCCCCTTTTTCATGAATAATGAATACTGTTTAAAAAACAGTTTAGAGTTTATTGAGAAAATAAAATCTATTCATATTCCACTATCTGGTATGTTTATGGCAAGTTTAAACGTTAAATCATTATTCCTTAGTACCCCTGTACCAAAAGCCATAGACATTATCATTAAAGAGTTAAAAAATAAATCTCACTTTAATAATACACAATTACAAGAGTTATTTAACATTTTATCCCATATTTCTAATAGCAATTACTTTGAGTTTGACAAAAAAATCTACAGGCAAGAAGTAGGAGCCCCAATGGGATCCCCATTATCTTCTTTATTTTCAGAAATAATCATGAGTGATATAGAAAACAAAATTATTAAAAAACTACCAAACCCACCCATCATTTATTGTAGATATGTTGACGACATTTTTATATTATCTAAATTAGAACAAGAAGAACTTGAAATATTGAAGAATAAATTCACCACTTGTTACCCAAAGATTGAATTAACTTTGGAATTTGAACAAAATGGAAAAATTTCCTTCTTAAATATAGAAATAATAAAAAAAGACTTAAATTTTGAATACAGAGTTTTTAGAAAACCAATCTATGTACCTATAATGATCCCATATCACTCTGAACACCCAAAAACTCATAAAGTAAATGCTATTAGGAATTGGGTAAAAGAGCCTTCACACATTCCTCAAATAGAAAATACAGAGAAGAAGAAATCCAATAGATTATTAACATAACCAAACAATTTGGATATGACACAAAAACTGTTAAAAAGATTATTTTTGAATACAAGAAGAAATTAAAAGAGTAGACAAAACATCCCAAAAAAGAAATACAAATTTTCAGGTTCTTTCCCGTTTATTAGAGGACTAAGTGGGAAATTTTTAAGATTAATGAAGAAACACAACATTATTTTTGGACATTCAGTTCAGAATATTGGTGACTTAATTATAAAGAAAAAAGTAACAATAATATACTACAATCAGCAGGCGTATATGAAATTCCTATTGTTTCACAGAGTTCTGAGGACCACATTTCATACATTGGCAGCACAAAAAATAGATTAATAAAATGATTACATCAACATATATAAAACTGGAATAAAAAGAAGAAAAAACTACTGTGTTAAACATAAACAATACCCTGATTTTGAAAATATTAAATTACTAACCAGCCACACAAACAAAAAAGAATTGAGGATTTCTGAAAGCGTTATAATTGAACAAAAAAAAAAAAAAAGATAAAATATGCAACTTATAAGACCCCAACACACTAGACACAGCCTGGAAATCACTTATAAAAAAAGAAAAAAAAACCACAAAAAAAGACAAAAAAAAAAAACGTTACAAAAAATCACACCAATAAATAAAGAAAAAAATACACCTGTTTCTACGAACAAATAATAATAGCCCAAAAATATCTACACAAAAGAATTATACTTACGACTGATACCTACCAACTCATCCAATAGATGGCGACACATTAAAAACAAATCACCTAACACATACAGACACACAATAGAATTATACTCACGACTGATTCCTACCAACTCATCCAATAGATGGCGACACATTGGAAACAAATCACCTAACACATACAACAAGGCAGCAAACCTTCCCATCGATTCCCAACATGCAACTCCAAAAACTACACACACGTGAGGAACCCTCGTGTAGAAGTAGTGGCCAGATGATGGTGGTTATGCACCGCTGAAAGCGCTGGCCGAAACAGCGCTTTTAGCGGTGCAGCGCTTTTCAGCGGGATTCGAACCCGGATCCCTTACGGACGAATGATCAGAGGCCAGCGCCTTAGACCATTGCGCCACCGGGGCGGCCAAATATGGGTTGAAACCACAACAATGGGTAGCAATTTGGCAAAGTACTTCAATATCTTTAAGGGCTAAACTCAGAATTCTGATTGCTGCCTTTGCTTTGTAAGCAGCAGGATTTTCATCATCGTAATAAATGCCCATATATAATACAATTTTTGTTATTTAGTGAAGCTGTTATGAAGCAGAATAAATAGTAGAGGTGAATTATAACACATTTTGTGCAAAGCACCATTAAATGGGCTAAAAAAATCTGAAGTGAAATAAAACTTGCGGAACTAACACATTCAGTTATTTCAATCTCATTCAGTTCCGCAATCGTCATTCATATTAATGCTATTTCAAGGGTTATAATTTCCTGAAATGAACATTAAAAATACTGTTTTCTGAGAGCAGACAGATTAATGTTACAAGGCTGATCATTATATATGAACACATCTGTAGGAGGTACAACAACGATCAGTGTACGCAGTAATGCACCCAAATGGCAACACTACTCGTCCGCAAAGTGCATATGTGAATCACAAATGCGTCATTGTATTTCAAAGTGGAGATAAAGCTGGAATGTTTGACTCTTAGAGGCACAAGTTGAAATTCAGCAAAGAAAGTTTTACTGGCTGATATCCACAGACAGCATACTAGAACATATAGGGAACTAGCAACGTCACATCAACAAGTTTCTGAATGGTACTGCTAATGAAGATAATCACAGTGGCTACTGAGATATCCAAGTAGCTTACCTATAGAAATAAATGTAACATGGATTGAAGAAATGATTCAGAAGTACAGGCATGTATTTACTTTTGAAAGATCATTGAAAATATGGTGAGCATAAAACAAGACACTGTGTTATTCAACACCCACTTGATATAAATATCTTATACATATACCTTTTGCATAACATAAGAGGGTATGGAAATTAAAAAAAATGAAACTGTTTGGTCAAAGTAATAAGTACATGCACAGGGAAGTAAAAAATGAAAAAAACAACAACATAATTACAGGTTTATCAATATTTTTTTTGTTGTGAAAAATATATTTTACCCATATTTAATAATCATGTGCCCATAGTATTTTCATTACTAAAATTTTTGCTTAACTATAAACTGAATTTCATTTAAAAAGCACAAAATTAAAAAATATATATATTTTTGTTAACACACATTCATAAGGTCACACTTAACAGTTATTAACAAAAATAAATAAAATATCAGTATTGGTTAATCACCTCAATTTAAAAAATACAGTACAAAGGATGACACACACACAAATTAGATTGTAGCATTATACCTGTAACAATAATGATCCATTTTTTCTGACTGGCAGAATGCACAACATGCACATGATAGTTAATTATAATCCATATTAAGATTTTGAGAGAATCAGTATAACATCCTAACCTTTTCAAGACTTAAAACAAGCTTTAAACAATTATATCAGAGTTGAGATCAATGGTATACCTGGTAGAATGATGTTTTAAATACATTGATTTCCAAGCAGCACAAAAACCAGAATATGATCAACAATGATAAGGTAACATTGTCCACGAATTCTCAAGATGTCACAGATTTGATGTAAATACAAAAGTTAACAACAGATTCTTAATTAAGTTATTTTAAATAATGTGTAAAAGTACAAGAGTTATTTGAATGGACAAAAAATCACCCTGTAATTATAAGAAACATGCTTTTATTATCAAAATGAAAAAGAAAATTCATGCTTTCATGGGTTTTTGTTTATGGTTCTTAAACATAAACATAGAAATTGAGCAAAAACACACAGAATCACATATGGTAATAAGGTTCGTTTAGCAGTAGCGTTTGGCCATCCCACGACCTTGATCACCGACGATCGACTGGATGGGCTGGTTGCCAGAACTACAATTTAAAGTTGTGGTGTTGGAACTGTTGCCAGATTTTAGTAGAGAGATCCAAATAAATGGGATTTGGTGAGGGGTCTCTGAATTGCAGTTTTTGGTGAACAAAATTTCAATGCTTTCTTGGAAATGCAGAGATCGGTTGTACATGAATGGGGCAACGTTTTTTGTTTCTTTCCAAATGGAAACTGCAGAGGTGTCTTCAAGGGTTAGTGCAGATAATGCTGTCTTTGGAAGACCATTGGAAACATCTTTTTTGTGTTCACTAAGTCTTGTATTGATGCTTTGGTATGTGCTTCCAATATACACTGAGAGACTAGAGGAAGTTCAAATGGGAATAGCATAAACTCCAGGGGTGTCCAGGGGTGAGACAGGATCCCTGTCTTTAAGCAGGCACTTTATTGCAGGAGAGTTTGGTTTCACTGTGAGAGTGTAGCCCATAGTTTTGAAGAGTTTACACATCTTATAAGAGAAGGATTCATGGAAAGGGATGGAACCAATGAATGGTGGTTTTTCCATTAATATTGGTGAGAGAGCAGACAGATTTCTCAAATGGGAATTTTGGAGGAAGTTCTCAATTGTTGAAGGTGGGAACTGATGGGCTTCAGCAATTTTCTTTATTGTGTCAGTTTCTTCATTGAAGGAAGATTCAGTGTTGCAGACAATCCTGGCACGATTAACTTAAGTATTTAAGGAGGCAAATTTGTGAGCAGTGGGGGAGTGGGATGGAAATGGGATTATGTTTTTTATTGCAGAGGGGTTTTCTGTAGACAGATCTGTTGAGATGATTCCCTTGCCTTGTCAGATGGACATCCAAGAAGTCAATGCCTTGCAGTGATTCTTCAATGATGGGAACTTCAGGGAAATCTTTGGAAGAAGAGATTCAGGTTAGTTCTATTGTGTGGCCAAATGTGGCTACAGAAAACCCTCTGCAATAACAAACATAATCCCATTTTCATATCCCCTCCCCCCCCACTGCTCACAAATTTGCCACCTTAAAAACGTATGTTAATCCTGCCAGGATTGTCTGCAACACTGAATCTTCCTTCAATGAAGAAATTCATACCATACAGAAAACTGCCAATTGAGAAATTCAAATCGGCAATATTACCTTCTACAACTGAGAAATTTCTCCAAACTTCCCATTTGAAAAATCAGTCTGCTCTTTCACTAATACTAATGGAAAAACCACCATTCATTGGTTCCATCCCTTTCCATGGATCCTTCTCTTATAAGATGTGTAAACTCTTCAAAACTATGGGCTACACTTTCACAGTGAAACCAAACCCTCCTGCAATAAAGGGCCTGCTTAAAGACCTGGATCCTGTCTCACCCCTGGACAACCATGGAGTTTATGCTATTCCTATTTTAACTTCCCCTGGCCTCTCAATGTATATTGGAAGCACATACCAAAGCATCAATACAAGACTTAGTGAACACACAAAAGATGTTTCCAAAAAAGTTGCTCCATTCATCAACAAAGCATCTCTGCATTTCCAAGAAAGCATTGGAATTTTCATGATAATTAACACAGCAATTGGATATCGCCAAATTGACTGTAATTACTGTTTCACACGTGAATTAAATCACATCAGAAAACTTGAAAATTTCATTGCCGTGGAGTGGGTATCGAACCCGCATCTCCCGATTTCTGTTCGAGCGCGCTATCCCTTGCACCACTCACGATGGCGAATTCGCAAGTATCTGTGTTAAGAGCATCGGAATATTCTCCGACCGCATTCAAATTCAATGCAGATTCTGCTGCCATCTAGTGTTGTTAAGTAAATCTCCAGTTGTTTAGAAATTCAGAGTTGAAGAAGTATTATGAGAAGAATATTTCTTCAACTCTGAAGCATTGGAATTTTGTTAACCAAAAACTGCAATTCAGAGACTCCTAAAAAAATCCCATTTATTTGGATCTCTCTACTAAAATCTGGCAACAGTTCTAACACCCCAACTTCAAATTGTAGTTCTGACAACCAGCCCATCTAATTGATTGCGGGTGATCGAAGCTGTAAGATGACCGAAAGCTACCGCAAAATGAACCTTGTTATCATACGTGACCCTGTGTGCATTTTCTCGATTTCTATGTTTATGCGTTACTGTCACGTGAAGCCTGAGTTTTAAATTATGGTTCTTATTGCTTTAGGAAGAATTAAAAAAGCCAATGCTTTCTCCATTATGCCTTCCAAACCATTGCAATGGTAACAATTTACCTTATGGTCCCACTCACTTCCTGTAGCAATCAACCTGCATGATCATTCACTAGGGAATTCTAAAGTCAATGTTGAACATTTCATATCTTGCTAATGAGCAATTATTCTAAGTGATCCCCACTTTATTATTTGTGATTAGTATCTTTTACATGGCTGTCTTAGATAATTAGAAGTATCTTATATTCACTGATTTATGTTCTACATCCATAAGCTTAAAACTTACGGTTATTAACAAACATAAATAAATTAGCAGTATTCATTAATCTCCACAGTTCAAAAAATACTGCAAAATGGGGATGACACATAAAAAAATTGCATGTAGCATTATACCTGTAGCAATTATGATCCCTAACTTTTCTAATCTTCAGGATGCACTACACACACACACACACTTGCAGATAATACTTCATTATAATCCACATTAAGATTTCAAGAATCAGTATCAGATCCCTGCTTTTTCAAGACTTAAAACAAGCTTTACATAAATTATTAATGTTGGGATCAATGGCACAGTAGAATGATGATTTCATTACTTTTATTTTTAAGTAGGACAGGAGACAGCAGATAATCAACAATGATAGGGTAAGACACTGTCCATGAATTCTCAATATGCCACATATTTGCCATAAATTCAAAAGTTAAGATCAGATGCTTCATTACATTAAATAACACGCCAAAGTACCAGAGTTATTTCAATGGACAAAAATCCCCCATAAAATGCCATAACAAAAACCAGGCTTTCATTAACAAAATGAAAAATAAAATTTATGCTTTCGTGGGTTTTTGTTTAACATTCTTATAAATTTTACACTGATTTTCAAAAACAATGTTTTCTTCATTACGCCTTTTATACCAATGCAATTGTAACAATTTTCCATATGGAACCACTTTCATTACCAATCAACCCGCATGATCATTCACTATAGAATTCTCAAGTCCACGCTTATCTACATTTAACGATGTCTTGCTGTTCAGTGATGATTTTAAGGGAACTCCATGATATTTTGCAACCAGTTTCTTTTACACATGTCTAAGATTCATTTAGCACATAGTCTTTCATCTATTCAAAACCCACAGCAACAATATTTAACATAATAAAAAATTCATTGTTTAAGTAAGACATTTTTATATTGCCAAACAGATAACATCCTTTTTTATGTGTTCTTACGACATGGTCCAAGTTTTTACTATATTTCATTAATTGCTTAGAAGGATGCAAATCAATGCTCAAGTTAATTTTCAATGTGAAAAAAAAAAAAAAAATGAGCTGTCCTCTCAGAGGTAAGTTCATTTTATTTTTAATAATAAAAACACTCACAGTGTTTACACTGAACTACAATTGACAGATTTTTAAGGCAATCAAGGTACTTGAACAATACTGGCAAAGGGAAGGATATACTGACTCCCACACCCAGTTCAAGACGTTACAGAATTTTTCAAAGAAAATTCCATCAAAACACCTGTTCATTCTTCAGACACACCAGACCAAACCCACAATAATTTCTGGCTGTTACAAACATTCACTCACAATGCATTTCATGACAGCAATCATTCACCATAATAATCTACAAGTAAATATACATACATACATACAAGCATGTGTAAATTCATTAATTTCTGCTTTTCGTGGTGTTGTTGTTAGCATTGCACACAATGGAGGAATTATAACAATGTTCACAGACATTAAAACAGGCGAGGTTAAAATTGAAAAAAATGACTCCCCAGTTGAATTGCAAGCACCTTTGTCTACTTTAAACGCTTACTCCGGTTCTATCAATGTTGTCACTCCGATTCAAATGCGTAACATAGTAATCAAAAAGGCCAAAGCAAATGAAAACAACAACAAACACTGAGAGATGAAATGAATAAAATGCAGAATATGTACTGAAATTAGGCTAAAAATTGAAGGTTCACAAAAGAAACTGTTAACAGTAAAACCTCAACATTCGTGACAAAAATTGTCAAATATTAAAAACACTAAATGAACATCACCGTCTCCCTCCAAATCTCCAAATGCATTTCAGCATGTGTACTCATGCCATCCTGAGTGGTAATTCAACATTTATTGGCTGATGTTTGGCCACCACCATCTCCACACAACTGCACTGACTTTCTGCCACATAGCTGCTCATCATCCTTGTCATCTGCACTGTGGTAATCTGTTAGTGCGCCATCTGGTGGTTGCATGCTCGACCTTACTTCATATTGTATACTATGTGTTTTCTGTTTTTTTCTTCTACTCTTTTTTCATTTCATTTCTTCCTGTACAAGAAATTCCCATGCATCTGAAACATCTCCAGGGAGATTAATATTACAATTGATGTTTTTTTATCATAATGGCTTCGGCTGTTAATATTTGTCTATGTTTTGGGTGTGAATAGATTAATTCAATATTTTCCCAATTGGGTATCGCTGTATTTTCAAGACAATATTGAATCATTGATGTTCTTATTTGTTTTTGTTTCTAGTCCTTTAAGTGTTCTTTCAAAAGGATATTTAAGCTACATTTAGTACTTCCAATATATATTTTAGGATTTATAGTTGGGTCTTGGTGTTTTATTGGAATCTTGTATACTCCGGTCTGCTGTAAAATAGATTTCTCATTATTTGTACTTATCAGCAAATGATACTGCACATTTGCTGACATGTACAAACAATGAGAAATCCATCCTACAGCAGGCCGGAGTATACAAGATCCCAATAAAATACCAAGACCCAACTATGAATCCTAAAATATATATTAGAAGTATTAAATGTAGCTTAAATATCCATTTGAAAGAGCCCTAAAAGGACTGGAAACAAAAACAAATAAGAACATCAGTGATTCAATATTGTCTTGAAAATACAGCATCACCCGATTGGGAAAATATCGAATTAATCTGTTCACACCCAAAACATCGACAAATATTACCAGCTGAAGCCATTATGATTAAAACAACTCCCCAAAACATCAATTGTAATACTAATCTCCCTGGAGACATTTCAAATGCATGAACATTTCTTGTACAGGAGGAAATGAAATGAAAAAAAGAGTTAAAGAAAAAAACTGAACACATAATATATGACATAAAGTCAGATCAAGCATCTGACCACCAGTGACGCACTAACAGATTACCGCAGTGCAGATGACGAGCAGCTATGCAGAAGAAAGTCGGAGCAGTTGTACGGAGGTGGTGGTGGCCAAACATCAGCTATTAAATGTTCAATTACCACTGAGGATGGCATGAGTACACATGCTGAAATGCATTTGGAGATTGTGGAGGAAGACGGCGATGTTCATTCAGTGTTCTAATATTTGACAATTCTTGTCACAAACCTTGGGATTTGACTGTTAACAGTTCCTTTTGTGAACCTTCAATTTTTAGCCTAATTTTATTACATATTTTGCATTTTATTCATTTCATCTCTCGATATTTGTTGTTGTCGTTTTTGTTTGCTTTGGTCTTTTTGATTAATTCGTTACACATTTGAATCAGAGTGACAATAAATAAAGGTATGTGACAACACTGATAGAACCTGAGTACACATTTAAAGTACACAAGGTGCTTGCAATTCAACTAGTAAGTTATTTTTTCAATTTCAACTATTTTAATGTTTATTTGTGAACATCGTTACAATTCTGCCATTGTATGCAATGCTAACAACAACACGAGAAATGGAAATTAACAAACTTACACATGTTTGTATGTATATTTACCAAAAAACTAGGTATACTATTTAATATTTCATATTAGCAAAATACTGAAATATATTCATATTATATCATATACAAGAGTGTAATTTTCCCTGTGGTTCAAAGATGCATGAGAAAATACACTCCTCAAGTGCTTTAAAACAAATTAATTAAAGTGATGAAAAATGTGTCTTGATGAAGATAGAGATTCTGTTGAAAAGTGACAGCCTCCTAAACATCTGTTCAGTGGTTGTGAATTATGAAATAGCAAAGCAGAACAGACTTTTGGTAAGAGCCAACATCTCTAAATAACATGGAACATAATCGAGTCTAAGCCTTACTAGATTATATTTTACAATGCATCTCAAATATCCATAATTACTATGGGTGAGTTTTCAAAGTAACTTAAAAACCAAAACAGTTTTTAAAAACTTGCCATTGATAGTCACTGATTTATCAATTAGTCATTGATTAATGCTTAGAAACTGAAGCCTTGTAATTCAGTAGTATGCATTAACTTAAATTATCAAGTAATCAGAGTCAGATCTTTTTTCATGAATTTGCAAGGAAAACATTTGGTCTTTTTCTCCCCCTTGTAAAAGTTGCTGGGAAGCTCCAATACTTACTGGATAATTTGACATTTTAGAGGATCCTTTTTTTTTTTTTTTTATTGGAGGTTTAACGACCACCGTGAGCAACTCAATGGGCTATAAGCAGTCGCCCGTCCCTAATTTAGGGTCACTGGTTCCAGGGAAGGGAGAGAACCAGTGCCGTAAGACAAACACAACATCCATGCCTCACCGGGATTCGAACCCGGACCCCGTTCGGACCAATGATCAGAGGCCATCGCTTAGACCACTGCGCCACCGGGGGCTTTTAGAGGCTCTCATGCACTTTTTGATCTGCTCACCATAAAAAAGTGCTAAAATGCAATACCCAAAAAATCTATACTCTCACATTTGTTGCTTGCATGGTTCTCCATCTCACAGGACATTAAGATTAAAATAATGGATTTGCATTATCCATGACATATTACAAAGATGAAATGCATCTCCTGCATTTGGACATTTTATAAATTTTCAAAAAATGCTTGGTTATTGATGCATTAATACAGTTATAAGCTGAGATCTGATTGGATACATATGAAATGCTCTACTCAAACAGTTTATGCTTGCTGTAATCACAACACAGCTCATTTTGCATGGCCTTGTGCATTAAAGAAACACTTTAAAAAATGGGGAAAAAGGAAATATGGGTTAAAACCACAACAATGGGTAGCAATTAGGCAAAGCACTTCAATATCTTTAAGGGCTAAACTCAGAATTCTGATGGCTGCATTTGCTTTGTAAGCAGCAGGATTTTCATCATCGTAACAAATGCCCATATATAATACAATTTTTGCCATTTAGTGAAGCTGTTATGAAGCAGAATAAATAGTAGAGAGGTGAATTAGAACACATTTTGTGCAAAGCACCATTAAATGGGCTAAGAAAATCTGAAGTGAAATAAAACTTGCGGAACTAACACATTCAGGTATTTCAATCTCATTCAGTTCCGCAATCGTCATTCATATTAATGCTATTTCAAGTATTATAATTTCCTGAAATGAACACTAAAAATACCGTTTTGCGAGAGCAGACATATTCAATGTTACAAGGCTGATCATTATATGAACACATCTGTAGAAAGTACAACAACCATCAGTGTATGCAGTAATGCACCCAAATGGCAACACTACTCGTCCTCAAGGTGCACATGCGTATCATAAATGTGCCATTGTATTTCGAAGTGGAGATAAAGCTGGAACGTTTGCCTCTTAGAGGCACAAGTTGCAATTCACCAAAAAAACATTTTGCTGGCTGATATTCATAGAACAGCATACTAGAACATATAGGGAACTTGCAATGTCACATCATCATGTTTCTGAATGGTATCGCTAATTTGCTGGTGGCAGGGTCACTGTTAATGAAGATAATCATAGCGGGTCTTGCGGTATCCAAATAGCTCACCTATAAAAATAAATGTATCACGTAGCTCACCTATAGAAATAAATGTAACATGAATTGAAGAAATGATACAGAAAAACAGGCATGTATGTACTTTTGAAAGATCATTGAAAACATGGTGAGCACAAAACAAGATACTATGTTATTCAACACTCAGTTGGTATAAATATCTTATACAAATACCTTTTGCATAATGTAATATGATATGCAAATTAAAAAAATAATTGAAACAGTTTGGTCAAAGTAATATGTACATTCACAGGGGAGTAAAAATACAAAAATAAAATACATTGTCACAAGTTTACCAATATTTTTTTCATTGCAAAAAATATATTTTACCTATATTTAGTAATCACGTGCCAATAGTATTTTCATTACAAAAACTTTTTCTTTAACTACAAACCAAACTTCATTTAAAAAGATCAAAATGTCAATTCCTATTAGCAGTTCTAATTCTGACTATTAGATAGCTCTAATCATTCTACTATTCTCTTTTACGTGCAATATTTCAAAGTAACTTGTACAATATTCTAGAGGATAATGCTTACCTTGGCATTCCTTGCTAGCGATGAGAACATTTCACACACATGTTTTCCGGTCTTTGTTGATGTTATTGTCCTAAAGTCCGTTGTACGAGATGAATAGTTTTACTTCACACACTTTTCGCTGGGTATACTCATTGGATCTTCGCTTTAGGATACAGACACATCAATTTTTACCGTTCTTTATACTCAAAATTTTTGTCCATTCTCTGGGCATCCTCAGGAGGGTGGCGACTTTTCCACCGATGTTCGTGGTTAACTTCGCTCTAATGGTGTCCGATACTCCTTGTTTCCACTCGTCGGATAGACTTTCTTGGATATATTTCGTTATCAAGCCTTGCTGGCGCCATCTATGTTTCATTAAAAACAACATTTTTTTTTCTTTTTTTTTTTTAAATTTCTTTTCCTATCCTGGTTTTCTTGTCTTTTTCTTTCAGTTTTTCTTTTGTTGTTCTTTTTCTTGTCTTATTAGGTTTTTCCACAGGCCAGATAATGTGCTAGGGTCGTTTTGGTTACATACCCTTGCTTTATTTTTATAGATTAAGATTGCTTCTTCCCTCCTCATTTGCCTTTCAGATTTTTTATTCTTTTTTAGCATTTTAATTTCATCGAATTTTAGGAAAGTCCAGTTTGCAATGCAGAATCGCACTAAAGCAGTTTTGGCTTCATTTTTTTTTTGCCAGTTAGATATGTGTTGTTTAAGTCTTTTTTTTAATCTGTTTTTCGTACTTCCTATGTACGATATTGGGGGTACAGTGCAATTGGAATTTCGTAGGATCCTGATTCTTCTAGCATTTTTTCCTCTGTTTTTTTGTTGACAGTCATACTTTTCAAGGTGTGCACTGAGCTTCCTAGTTATAAGTCACATTTAGCACACTGCCTATTGATTTCTTTACTAACTCCTTCTAAGTATGGGAAAGCACCAATGTATTTCAATTTTTTATTTCTCATCTTCCTTTGGTTGTACACTTCTTGGCCTTCTTTACTCGCATGTATCCATTTTTTAATTAGCTTGCTCGAGTACCCATACTCTTGTGATATTTTCGAGATAAACTCAAGCTCTTGATTTTTTAGCCTGTTGTTAGATGTGTGTGTGTACGCTCGCCGTATCAAGTTTACAATGCTGTTTTTTTTATGTATCTCTGGGTGGTGCGACGAGTATGGTATCAGTACAGGTATGTAAGTTGCTTTCCCGAACACAGAGTATTCAAAGCTATTTTTGTTTTTCTTTAGTTGAATGTCCAGGAAGGATAGGTGATTATCCTCTTCAAACTCAATAGTTAGCTCTATGGTGTTACAAATTTTGCTAAAACGCTGTGCTAGATCTTGTAGCTAGGCTTTGTTAAGTTTTGACATTATAAAAATGTCGTCTACATATCGAGCATAAAGTATTGTTTTTTCAGGAAGATTTTGAATAATTTCTTTTTCGAGGTATGCCATAATCACTTCTGCGTATAATGCAGATAATGGGGATCCCATAGGGCCACCTTGTGTTTGTTTAAATATATTTCCTTAAAAATGGAAGATGTTGTTTTCCTTGATGAAATATAAAGTATTCTTTAGCTCTTTCAGTTGTGACATGTTTAGTTCTCTGTTGATGTTTAGTTGTCGCATAATTAATTCAATGGCTAGCTCGACAGGAGTATTTGGGTATAACACCTTAACATCCACGGAGGCCAAAGTTATTTGCTCTAGGTCTTGATTAATTAACTTGATTTTTTCTATAAACTCATAGCTATTCTTTAAGGTATATTGATTCCTCATGAATACATACATACATACATACATACATATCACTAAGCTGTTCTCTGAGATTCAGAAGTTAGCTCCAAAAAGAAATACAAACTTCCAGATATTTTTACTTATTGTTCTTGTATCAAACTTCTCCATTTACAGCAATCTTGACATACAAGTCGTGCTTCACTGATATCCATTACACGCCGTACACAAGATCTTTTATACTTCATACTCATAATCTTTTTCTCATGCAGACACTCCTGAATCTGATCCACCCATGTCTTCCTTGGCCTTCCTCTGCCTTTCCTTCCTGCCACTTAGGCTGAAAAGATTTTCTTAGTAAGCATTTCATCACTCATTCTTTCAACATGGCCAAACCACCGAAGCATATTGGTCTCCACCTTGCTAACAACATTTTGCTTCACATCACACAACTGCAATACATCTTCATTCCTCACACAATCAGATCATGTCTTGCTACAAACCCCACGTAAGTAACGCATTTCTCCAGCACACAAATGACTCCTATGTTTCTTCTGCAGTACCCAGGTTTCACTGCCATACATCAGAGTAGGAACAATTACTGTTTCATACACAGCCGTGCGGGACTCTCTAGAGAACCCATCATTCCTGTGAAAACCTCCCAGAGCAGCTATGACTTTCAAAGAAGAATTCACTCGCTTACTGATTTCACCATCCAACTTGTTCTCTCTGTCAAACATGCTTCCTAAATACACAAACTCACTCACCTGGTCAATCACAGTGCCATTTATACTTATATTACATTCAGTGCTACCAGTTCCTCTCTCAAACACCATAACTTTGGTTTTTCCCTTATTTATACTCAGTTTGAATTTCATGCAAACTTCGTGCATCCGAGTCAACATACTCTGCAACTCACTTTTGCTCTCTGCCAATAGGACAGTGTCATCAGCATACAGCAATCTGCACACACGGATATCACCAAGACATAAACCACTATTATCTATTTTGGCATCACGCATGCATGCATCCATAAATATATTAAACAGATATGGTGACATTGCACAACCTTGTCTAACTCCTGCACCAATGGAAAACCATTTTGATAAAACACCATTCACTCGTACACAAGCTCTACTACCAGCATATATGGTTTTTACACTATTAAGTAGATTTCCAGTAACACCATATTCAATAAATACCTTCAACAAAAGTGTCCTATTCACTTGGTCGTAAGCTTTCTCTAAATCTATGAAGGCAGTAAAAACTTTCTTCCCAACAGCCAGATACTTTTCAATCATCATGCGTAATGCAAAAATCTGGTTAGTGCAGCCTTTACCAGGCATAAAACCACTCTGAACATCCCACACTTTCAATGATGTAAGACCCCGTACTTTTTCAATAAAAACCTTACCAAACACTTTCCCTGGCACACTCAGTAGGCTAATACCACGATAGTTCTTGCATTCAGTCTTATCACCTTTTCCCTTATACAAGGGAACAATAATAGCATCCTTCCAATCCCGAGGGACCATTCCTAACTCCCAGCACAACTGGCAAATTTCAGTTAACCAGTCAATTATAGAGTCACCACCATATTTCAACATCTCAGCAGTTATGCCATCAACTCCTGGAGCCTTACCATTCTGAAGAGATTTTAGAGCTTTACCCACTTCTTCTCTTGAGATCCCTCCTGTGCTTTCATCCCTCATTGTGACATCATCTGCATCTGTCTCAGAATCATTTTTGCTTTCCTGATCTAATAACTCACAGAAGTATTCACCCCATCTGTCACTTAACTCATTGGGCTCCCATATCATTTCCCCAATCTCATTCTTCACACAACTTACAACTTTGTTTCCCCTATTTTTCCTGAGTCTCATGTACTTCCAGAAGGACTTTCTATCTTTCCAAAAAGCCAGTTCATGCCTTTCCACTTTCTCCTTCCTATGTTTTGCCTTACTGTGGCGAACCAGCTTAGCAGCTTCACGCTTCTTACAGCGATATTCATACACAGAGACTCCACCTTGCAACATCCCCAAACAGGCTTCCTTCTTTTTCTTTACTGCCTCTTCAATCTCACTATTCCACCAAGCATCACCTCTATTGCTACCCACTATTGTGGTGCCACAGACCTCTTTAGCAGCAGTGACAACACAGTTCTTAAAACATTCCCACTTCTTTTCTACATCCCTCTCACCAGACTTCAGATCCTTCAGTCGTTCTCTGAGTAAGTCAGAATACCGCTGATGCTCTTCAAGGAGCCTATCAACCTTTATTCTTTCTATCCTGGGTCTCTTCCTATTTCTTTTCCTCCAACCAACATTAAGTTTCACTCGTGACACTACCAAGTAATGATCAGAACCAACATCTGCACCTCTCATCACACGGGTGTCAACAACTAAGTGTTTCAATAGCTGATCGTAGACAACAAAATCTATCACACTCTTTTGACCAAGAGTGTGATTTCCCAAGTATATGTGTGGATATACTTGTGGTTGAAAAATGTATTAGATACACACAAACCATTCTCAATGCAGAGTTCAATTAATCTTTCACCATTATCATTCACACAAGGATCATTAAACTTACCCAGAACATTGTCAGAAATTGCATTCTGCACACCTACTCTAGCATTGAAATCCCCTGCTATTATAACTTTTTCTTTAGCACCAAACTGGCTCAAAACAGCTTATAGCTCACTCCAGAAATCTTCTTTCTTATCAGAAGGTTCCGAGTTACAAGGAGCATACACTACAACAATTACAATTCTCTGAAGTTTCACTTTCAAACGAATCCAGAGAATTCTCTCACTTATGCAACTATAGTGAATCAAGTTGTTCTTCATCTTTTCACTTAAAATCACACCTACACCAGCCTGTCCTCTCATATTATCCAATACTCCAGACCACACACTCACCGTGCCATTCACTTCTTCTACCCCAATTTCCTTCTTTTTGGTTTCACTTACACACACAGCACATCCAGTCTATACTTATTCATCTCCTCAATCACCTCACTCATCTTGCCATTTATACCTCTAGTATTCCATACACCAATCTTACATTCACTCAGCCGAGATCTCTTTCTCATACGCCGTTTCAAAAGTCCAGGTTGATTCCGTGGTGGACCACCCTTCTCAAGTGTGGTAGGTCCACCATATCCCACACTTGAGTCATTCTTAATATTTCTTTTTGTTTTTTAATCAGGTAAGTGCATCAGTGTGGGGGATTAGCCCACAGCTGAGGGTTCCAGTTGGTCATTCAACCTAAGGATTCTGGAACAAAACCCAGTGAGTTGGGGTCTTTTCGCCAATGTCACACAGAACTAGCTTGCACCTCTCCAAGATTCACAGAGGCCCTAGTTGCTGTTGTGTGTGCCATTGTTACCACGGAGCGCCCCGAGGAGGCAAACCCATCGCTCACTACGACCGCCCGAATATAGGGGATATATGACAGAAAACAACTATTAAGTCTTTGCAAAGACCCCACGATCAAATTCTGCGAAGCGGACAAAACAGGGCAAATTGTTATTATGGACACTTTGGAATATAATGATAAAATACGGACAGCCATCTCAGAGCTACAGTGCGATAGCATCAACAAAGATCCCACCGACAAACAACTTACCTTCCTGGCTAATATAAGGAACCACAGCACGTTACCAACTGAAATAAAAAATGCAAACCCTCCAATGGGAGCAGAGATGCCAAAAATATTCTCTAAAATTAAAACACATAAAGAAAACACACCTTTAAGACTGATTCTATCGGAAAAAAAAAAAAACCTCCCCACTCATCAACCTAGAAAAAAATAGATACAACTATCTATCCCCTATATTCACGAGGAATCAATATACCTGAAAGAAAAGCTATGAGTTTATAGAAAAAATCAAGTTAATTAATCAAGACCTGGAGCAAATAACTATGGCCTCCATGGACGTTAAGGCGTTATATGCAAATACTCCTGTCGAGCTAGCCATCGAATTAATTATGCGACAACTAAACATCAACAAAGAACTAAAGAATACTTTATATTTCATCAAGGAAAACAACATCTTCCATTTTGAAGGAAATATATTTAAACAAACACAAGGTGGCCCTATGGGATCCCCATTATCGGCATTATATGCAGAAGTGATTATGGCATACCTCAAAAAAGAAATTATTCAAAATCTTCCTGAAAAAACAATACTTTATGCTCGATATGTAGACGACATTTTTACAATGTCAAAACTTGACAAAGCCTAGCTACAAGGTCTAGCACAGCGTTTTAGCAAAATTTGTAACACCATAGAGCTAACTATTGAGTTTGAAGAGGATAATCGCCTATCCTTCCTGGGCATTCAACTAAAGAAAAACAAAAATAGCTTTGAATACTCTGTGTTCAGGAAAGCAACTTACATACCTGTACTGATACCATACTCGTCGCACCACCCAGAGATACATAAAAAAAAAACAGCATAGTCAACTTGTTACGGCGAGCGTACACACACACATCTAACAACAGGCTAAAAAACCAAGAGCTCGAGTTTATCTCGAAAATATCACAAGAGTATGGGTACCCGAGCAAGCTAATTAAAAAATGGATACATGAGAGTAAAAAGCATATGACTAAGAGTAAAGAAGGCCAAGAAGTGCACAACCAAAGGAAGATCAGGAATAAAAAATTGAAATACATTGGTGCTTTCCCATACTTGGAAGGAGTTAGTAAAGAAATCAATAGGCAATGTGCTAAATATGACTTATAACTAGGAAGCTCAGTGCACACCTTGAAAAGTATGACTGTCAACAAAAAAAACAGAGGAAAAAATGCTAGAAGAATCAGGATCCTACAAAATTCCAATTGCACTGTACACCCAATATCGTACATAGGAAGTACGAAAAACAGATTAAAAAAAAGACTTAAACAACACATATCTAACTGGGAAAAAAAAAAAAAGAAACCAAAACTGCTTTAGTGCAATTCTGCATTGCAAACCGGTCTTTCCAAAAATTCGATGAAATTAAAATGCTAAAAAAGAATAAAAAATCGGAAAGGCAAATGAGGAGGGAAGAAGCAATCTTAATCTATAAAAATAAAGCAAGGGTATGTAACCAAAACGACCCTAGCACATTATCTGGCCTGTGGAAAGAACTAATAAGATAAGAAAAAGAACAACAAAAGAAAAATTGAAAAAAAAAAAAAGACAAGAAAACCAGGATAGGAGCAGAAATTTAAAAATAAAATAAAAATAAAAAAATAAAAATAAAATAAAATGTTGTTTTTAATGAAACATAGATGGCGCCAGCCGGGCTTGATAACGAAATATATCCAAGAAAGTATATCCGACGAATGGCAACAAGGAGTATCGGACTCCATTAGCGCGAAGTTAACCACGAACATCGGTGGAAAAGTCGCCACGCTCCTGAGGATGCCCAGAGAATGGGCGAAAATTTCGAGTATAAAGAACGGTAAAAATTTAAGTGTGTGAATCCTAAAGCAAAGATCCAATGAGTATACCCAGCGAAAAGTGTGTGAAATAAAGCTATTCATCTCATACAACGGACTTTAGGACAATAACATCAACAAAGACCGGAAAACACGTGCGTGAAATGTTCTCATCGCTAGCAAGGAATGCCATGGTAAGCATTATCCTCTAGAATAATGTACAAGATCAAAATGTTTTAAAAACGTTTTTGGTAAAACACATTCATAAAGTCAACACTTACAGTTATTAATAAAAATAAATAAAATAGTAGTATTCATTAACAGGGTGACCAGTCAAAAATCATTTCAGAATTACCTGAAATCTCCCAATTTTCCCTGTTGATAATCAGTGTGACCAACCAGAACATATTTTGAAATTCCTAGATCTTAACAATGGTCATTTTTTCACATGCACAACTGAGTGTGATGACCAATGCAAAACACAAAATTATTTTTATTGTATTACAGCAATATTCTGTCAAACTGGTACATTTTACTAAGTAATTAGAATAAATAATGAAATAAATAACAGAAAGAACTTCCACTTACCAGGATATGTACTATGTTTCTTGAAGGATACTGAGTTGAAGTGACTGGTAACAGAAAAAAAGAACCTGCCATTCAATTACTGTGTTACAAAGTTCATTTCTGAAATCACTAGCAAGCTGAATAGTCTGATACATTAGGTGGTAATTTTAGATGTTTTGTGTCTTTTTATTTTCATAAACACTTCTAGAATGTAAGTATAATACTCCTGTTTTTTAACCTTTTGCATATATTTAATCATTCTATATTTAAAAGAAACTTGTGACTCCAAGACAGTTCTTTTTTCAACAAATTTAAATCAGTACTATCAAAATTTTTTTTCTGACATCAAAATGTTAACCTTGTTTCTCATTATGCAATTTTTTTAACATTTCTGCATCACTCTATATGAAATTAACAAATTGGTGTTGCGGCACAGATACCAAAGCTAATGTTTCTGATGTGTGAGTTGCACTCAATGTAAGAAAAAAACAACTCATAAAATATGAGCACTTTGAGGGACTATGATTTCACTTAGAATGCTCATAATTTTGAATTTTGTATTTTATACATCTCATTCCACATAAGTGTAACTTACACATTTAAAAATCATTATTATTATTATTATTATTATTATTTTTTTTTTTTTTGGCGTTTCATTGTTTCATGTCAAAACACCCATTTGTTGATTTGACATGGAAGTGATTTACAAATGTGTAATATACACTGCCGGAAAGTGAAAAAGAACACCAAGAAGGAGACATCTGATACCAACGAAATTTATACAGTATAATAACGGAATACAGAGGATAACATGATCAAAACATTATGGCAAAATACAGCTGTATTTTGCTGGTAAACTGAAAAATAACATTTCCATGTAACATGATTAGTACGAGGTTGAACCGACATGAACTGCGTCACACTGTGCAATTCTGGCATGGAGTCTGTCGTACAGATGTTGGATGTAAGTTTGGGGTATTGAGTTCCAAGCATCCTCAACCTGGACGGGTAAATCGGGGATGGTCGTGTCTGGCCGTGGAGACCGGATAAGTCGTCGTCGCATAAAATCCCACACGTGCTCAATGGGGGATAAATCCAGTGAACGTGCAGGCCATGGAAGTTGTCTCACACCCTGAAGTGTATGTTGCGTTGCACGTGCTGTGTGTGGGTGTGCGTTATCTTGCTGGAAAACACCACGATGGACCAACCTTACAAACGGCACAACAACGGGCTGAATGATGTTGCTGATGTAGGTGGTGCTGTTTAATGTACCCGGTACAAACACTAATTGTGTACGGGAGTGATAGCTGATCGTTCCCCACACCAGGAGACCAGGGGTAGGCCCTGTGTGTCGCTGGCGGATGCAAGAAGGGTGGAGACGCTCCCCTGTGCGTCTGGGAACACGCATACGGCCATCAGAGGCTCCCAAGCAGAAGCTGCTTTCATCGCTGAACACGACAGATCGCCATTGCGTTCTCCAGTGCAGACGTTGGCGACACCAATGCAGCCGCTCTTGACGGTGGGCTGGAGTCAGAGGTACACATGCCAGAGGCACACGTGCTCGTAGTCCTGCATCCAGTAGACGGTTGCGGATTGTTCGCACAGTCACCTCAGGTGCAACGGCAACTCGGATTTGCATCGTAGTGGATGTTCTGCTTGACAATGCTGCTCTTCTTATGCGTCGATCGGTCTGCTCATCAGTCCGTCTGTGACTCCCGGTTCCACGTCTTCTCGTGTGGGAATGTTCCTCGGACCATCTACGCCACCATCGTACCACCACCGATACTTCCCGTCCAATTCGCTCTGCAATACGACCACCCGGCCTCGCGGAGTCCGACTAGACGACCTCGCTCAAAGTCCGATAACTGCTGAAATCGTACACGTCTTCCATGTCCAGGCATTGTAGCTTCTTCAGGGTCTTCGTACGTGTCCGTACGCCGACAACTGATTACATTCACTTCGCCGTACTCCTTAAATACCACCGACGATAATTTGCATATTATGCAGTGCTGTGGCGTAAGCGCTCACCGGTTGGTCCCGAAATTAACATCACACCTACGTAAACTCAACCCCATTAACATATGTAAATTTCATGATCGTCCGCCAATTCCTTCTTGGTGTTCTTGTATCACTTTCCGCCAGTGTATTTTGTAACAATTAATTGCCTTTCAATGCTTTAATTTGTTCTTGCATAGTGTTCACATCTCTGCTAGCACTTTCTTGGATCTTGGCTATTTTGGCTTCCAAGTTCCGGATTTCTACTTGTATATGCCTCTTGCGAGCAACTTCCTTCTTTTTTCCTTTCACCTTCTTCCTGTTGCCTGCTTTTTTCTTCCTTTAGACACAAGTGTGCATTCCTGTAGGAATGAATGAGGGATTTTGACACTTGTAAAGTTTCAACATTTCCTCCTACAGAAGTCATCACTGAATCATACACACATCTTTATGCAACAAGAGTCTATTCCTTCATGTCATCCACAAGGCACTCAGAATTGACAGAAAATCCTCGTTCAACATGTGCATTACCATTAGACAGTATAAGCACAATTTTTACAACAAAGTTTATTGACTTCGGACTTCCAAATCTCGTAAGCAAGTTTCACCAGAAGTGGTCCACACATACTGTATACCTTGTAAACCCCTTCAGATCTTGAATACTTTCCTGGGAACATATATTTTCAAATTCATTATGTGTTTGATCTTCTGTGGCACCATCCATCCACCTATGTTCTTCCAAGATTGTAAGTAGGCTCTTAAAGATGACAACTACGGACACTAGGATTCATAGCTACATTTCGATCAAAACATGACACTGCCTTAGTTAACTTGTACCTCAGGGGTGAACATTCCAAAAATTTTAATGTGAATACTTTCAAACAAATTGCAGAGTCCCTCTTGAACCGTAAAATAGCAAGGTCTGATACCTTAACCGTTTTGATGGCACTATGTGTACCATAACCCAAATCAATTTCACAATGAATAAAACTATCAAGTAGCCTATTTACTGTTCATCACGTTAATGTTTAGCATTAGGTTTGGCCATTGAGTTCACGTTTGAGGAATAACTACAAAGGAACTATTGCAAAGAATGCTGATATGACAATGGAAGGAGTCAAAGTCTATATCATACCATTCTTGAGTTCTATTGTGTAGCTTGACATAATCCAACAAGTCAATTGTCTTATAGCATTATAATGGTTTGTCAAATTTGCCTGTCGTCTTCATAACACTGATGTATATCAAAGTTGTTCAGGACTATTTTTCACTATTTGGCACAGGTGCTGCACTTAAAAAACTCCTTCAGGTTACCTCAATAATTGGTATAATGAATGGTCAGATTAACATCATCACTAAAAACTTTAAAATCATAAAATCTATTAAAACAAAGACAAGTTAAAATGTCACTTTGGTTCTCACTCGTGCAATTCTCATCAGTCAACCGCAGACTAGTTTCATTCTGTTTTGTTCACAGACATCATCAGTGCTTAATTTGATGATTATAGACGTTCAGCATGACATAATTGTCCCTTCTTGCACCATGTCTATCCACGTCGCATCTGTTGCTCGCAAACTGTCTTCACATGTTCGAGAGGGCGTGGTCATCCATTATGTCATCTGTTGTTTGGCCATGGTGCCCTCTATTGTCACATATTCCATTTTTTCTCATGTATAATTTATTTTTCTGTATATTCATTTGTTTTCTTTTTTATGTTTTTTTTTCTTTCTGAATTATGTATTTCTATGGATATTGCAATTCCACTGGTGTGTTAGCATTGCAGTTATTTTCAGCAGTTTTTTCTATCCAAATGGCTTCAGAAAGAAAAATTTGCGAAAAATTTGCTGTGCAGATTTTAATGTTGTCAATAGTTTACAGTTGTTCCAATCAGGTGTTAAATTATTAGTTATGCAATATTGTATCAATGTTTTCTCGTCATTTTCCCTCCAGTTCGATATGTGTTCATTCAATCTCGACATGAAGTATCTCTTCGTACTTCCTATATATGCCCTTTCATTTCTTATAGGGATGTTATTATGGTTTATTGTTGGAATTAAGTACACACCCAGTGAGTTAAGTATAATTTTGTTTTTCTTGTTGGTTAAGATAGTCCCATTATCGATAACTGTTTCAGTTATCCTCATATTTTCTTTCTTAAACTCGTTCATTATGGTTTTTGTAATAGATGGAATAAATGGCAAAGTACCACAGTATTTAATTTCATCATTGATATTTTTATGTACTGATTTCTCATGATTTTTTTTTAATGTTTTTGTATATCTTCATGATATGATTTTTATTGTATCCAAAATTTTTAGCCATTTCAGCTATCCATTGTACTACCTCACTCTCGGCTTTCTCTGTCGAAGAGTGAGAAATAGCTCATTGTAGGTACGATCTGAAGGAAGTCGTCTTATACTTCCAAGGGTGTGCTGAATCAGCAGGGATAATGGTCGGCACGAAGGTTGGTTTTCTGTAAATTGAAGTTGTTCACCATTGTTAAACGAATAACTGGGGTGCAAACCATGGTAACCAACACTTCTATCATGGTGAGATATGTAGATTACAAGTAGTAAAAAAATATAAATGTTTGCCCTTACCATAAATTGAAAGTTGTATTGTGGTGCCATATGTTGACATAAATGCATAGTAAATACTCTAAAATGCTCAGATTACCATCACAGTTGTTTTTCATACGCAACTCATTTTTTTACAAAAATGTTGATTACCATGGTTTACGCCTGAACCTTTCAAATAAAAGAATATCCAAAAATGCAAGTCGTTGGTTATTTTATTTTTCAGAGGTAACTTTGATTGTTGGATAATATTGGTTAAATTTGTTGATGAACAGTTCAACGTTTATATCATTTGTAAGCCCAAAAATTAAAATATCATCAACATATCAAAGGTATAAAATTGGTGAGTATTCTCCAGAAGGGTATAATAAGTTTTTCTCAATGTATCGAGATTTAAAAACATGTTTTTCATACGTTATTTTTTTCAGGTAGAACCATTTAATGGTGGTTTTAACTGTTGTAACTTTTTACATGCTATATTTCCTTTGAGTGAAAAGCAATTTCTCAGTTGGAACTTTATTAATATTCACTGTGAATAATATATCTCGGTAATCGAATGTGATTCAAGGAAAAATCTTTCACGTACTGTACCTCTCGGTTGTAGGTGGTCGATGTTCAAATCTTTGCACGGTTGTTCTCATCAGGTTCTTGAGTGTAAGCTTTTTTAGAAGTTAGTCCGCACATTTTCTTGAGTAGGATATACTTTTTTAGTTGAACTACGGAAGGCACATACAGACAAAGGAGATGTGAAAATTACGTTGGAAAACTTAAAAAAAACGGAAAAATGAATCACTTGAAAAAATATTTGCATGAGGAAATGCAATTGCCAAAAAAAAAAAAAAAAAAAAAAAATTCGTCAGACTTCCTGGATGTATTGTTTGATGCAATTCGGCAGATCTGTCTGCCATCTTCTGGGACCTCTCATTGTCCGTTCTGTCTGCAGTCTACGTTGAATATGCTATGAGCTCAGTTTGGGAATCTTTGTGTGTTATACGTCATCGGATGTGTTGTGTTACCACTCTTGTGATTTGAAGACTCAGGAATTTTTTTTTCACTTTATGTCTGCGTGTTTGCATTGTTTTTGTTCTGTTTGCCTTCCCATTTTTTGTTCTCTTCTTCTATCAGTATCTTTCATGGAATTGGCATTTCTACTCCACTACTAATGTTGCAGTTGTTTTTTCTTGTTTTTTTCCCATTACAATTGCTTCGGCGAAATGGATGGTCTTTTCGGTTGGTTGTTTGCAGACAATTTCAATATTTTCAAATTCTGGCATTGTGTTATTTTTTAGGCAATATTGTACAAGTGCTGTTTTTCCTCCCTTTTTTCCCAGTTCTTCATATGTTGTGTCAATCTTGTTTTTAATTTGTTTCTTGTGCTTCCTATGTATTTCACTCAATTGTTATTGTTGGTTGGCTTAATTGGAATGCTATATACTCCTGCACTGTCTAATAGTTTTGTTTTTTCTCTGTGTTATTGATTATTATATTCTTGTAGTCTTTTACTGAAATTCCAATATCTAGGGTATAATAAGTTATTTTCTGTGTTTTGCAGAATTACTTCGGCAAGCTGTCCAGATAGTAGAGAATCCATTGATGCTCTGAATTACTGTTTATATATGATGCTATTATGGGTGAAATAATTGTTATCATTTATGAATTCTAAGGCTTTGGTGATACTTTCTATTTCAATGAAAGGTATTTTATTTTTGATTAGGTTTTTCTTTATTAGCTCAACAGCTTCGGTTACCAGTGTATTCAGGAACAGAGATGTGATGTCTAAACTTGCCATGGTTATATCTGCATTTGTACAAGCTTTAATCTTTTCTATGGCTTGTCTAGGGTCCTTAATTGTATATGGGTGACTTGAGAAAAAAACTTTGAAATATTGGTATAGTGATCTTTCTAAATTAATCACCAGAGAATTATTTTTATTTAATATAGGCCTTAATAGGGTTATCGTCCTTATGAAATTTAATTTTTCCAAAGATTTCAGGAATTATGGCCCCGACTGGCGGGATTGCTTTCTTTTCAATAGATTGTGGCAAGAAACTATGGTTTTTAAAGTTGCAAGTTTTCTTAGTATTTTATTAGTTGGGTCTTCAGTAATCTCCTTGATATTCAATGCATAACTGCCTCTTTCATTTTTTCTTCATATTCATCATTCTTTATAATAACCAATTGTTTACTTTTATCAGCTAGTAAACACTTTATATTAGGGTTATCTCTGACCTCAAAGAGCACCTTTCTCTCGTATGCAATTCTTTAACCCTCAATGTTAGTGGAATAACTTTTTACGGGTCTTTTAGAGGTTATTTTTAATGAAAGTTGGTTGTCAAATTTTCGAACTAAAGCCTAGTTCGTCATCAGGACTATGTCACTGGAGTAGTTGCTGCCACTCAATTGGAAGAGACCATCCGCAATTATCGTTAATTGTGGTACTTCTTCTTCTTGCTATTTCGATCCCTTCTTCTAGTTTTCTCTTTACTAAGTTTGACTGGTGGGCGATTATTTTCACTGAGTCCCAATTTATGGAGTGTCCACTTGCTTGTACATGTCTGTCTAGCCCTGTTTTGTTCCCAAGGTTCCTAATAGCTGCTTGGTGTTCTTTCATTCGGACCTTAATACTTCTCCCTGTTTCTCCTATATAGCTGAGTCCGCAGTTACAGTCGATGCAGTAAATTACTCCTTCCTGCAATTGGATGTCCAATTCTTCCTGCTTTAAAGCTGGCAGGAATTTCTTTATTTTGTTATTAAGATCTGGAGCTAGCCTGATATTATATTTTGCTCCGATCCTTTTCAGTTTCTCGAAAAGTCCCTTGTGGTACGTAATTTTGCTGGTGAATTTGAAGTTGGTTTTTTCCTGCTTCTTTTTTGGCACTTGTTTAAATATTTTCTCAACATATGGGGAGGGGTAATTGTTTTCTGCCAACATTTCCTTTAATTCTTCTTTGTGAAGATCTTTTTGAGAAGCTGAAGAGACCAGGATTTCAATTTTTTCCAAAAATTGTCTCGCTGTATTCGATTTAATATAATCAGGGTGGAATGAGCAGAAGTCTAACATCTTCCCTGTGTTGGTGGGTTTTCTAAAAAGCTGAGTGAATATTTTCCCTTCTCTTGAGGTCAAGGTTAAATCCAGGTAATTGATGCTATGGTCTTTTTCCTGTTCCAGGGTGTACTTCAAGGTATTCTCTAGTAAGTTAAATTCTTCCAGAATCTGAGAGGGTAGAGATTGGTCCACAGTATCTACTATAATTAGGACATCATCCATGTACCTTACATAGAGAGCAAACAAGGAGGGTTGTATAAGGATTTTTGCCTCTAGTTTACTTATATAATAATTTGCTAGCAGAGGTGCTAGTGGAGAACCCATTGCAAGTCCTGAAGTTTGCCTGTAATATTTCTTTCCAAACTGGAAGAAATTATTCTTGAAGGAAAATAGGAGCAGTTCATATATGCCAAGTAGTATTTCTCTATTGTGATTATGGAATACTATTTTTTCCGCAAGGTCATCTGCAATGAATTCCAGTAGGAGGTCCAGGTTAATGTTGGTATACATAGAGACTATATCCAGGCTTGCCATTACTGGATGAATTAATTCTGGCAAGTTGTCCAGTTTTCTTTTTTAGCTGCATGGAATTTTTTAGTAGGTAGGGAGGAGAAGGGAAAATATCTCTGAGGTGACCAAGTAAATAATAATTAATGTTGGAGAGTGGCGAATTTCTAGTGTCTATTATAGGTCTTATTGGATGGCCTTCTTTGTGAACTTTTATCGTACCATAGATCTGTGGAATTCTTGACTGGATTTTGGAGAAGTTTTTGAAGAGCTCATTAAGCTGTTTTTTATTTCTTAAAGAGCTGATTAATTTCTTAAGATTTTACAGTTTGATCTATAGGATTACCATTGAGTTCTTCATAATAAGGCTTGCTCAATGGTAATCCTATAGATCAAACTGTAAAAAATCTTAAGAAATTAATCAGCTCTTTAAGAAATAAAAAACAGCTTAATGAGCTCTTCAAAAACTTCTCCAAAATCCAGTCAAGAATTCCACAGATCTATGGTACGATAAAAGTTCACAAAGAAGGCCATCCAATAAGACCTATAATAGACACTAGAAATTCGCCACTCTCCAACATTAATTATTATTTACTTGGTCACCTCAGAGATATTTTCCCTTCTCCTCCCTACCTACTAAAAAATTCCATGCAGCTAAAAAGAAAACTGGACAACTTGCCAGAATTAATTCATCCAGTAATGGCAAGCCTGGATATAGTCTCTATGTATACCAACATTAACCTGGACCTCCTACTGGAATTCATTGCAGATGACCTTATGGGAAAAATAGTATTCCATAATCACAATAGAGAAATACTACTTGGCATATATGAACTGCTCCTATTTTCCTTCAAGAATAATTTCTTCCAGTTTGGAAAGAAATATTACAGGCAAACTTCAGGACTTGCAATGGGTTCTCCACTAGCACCTCTGCTAGCAAATTATTATATAAGTAAACTAGAGGCAAAAATCCTTATACAACCCTCCTTGTTTGCTCTCTATGTAAGGTACATGGATGATGTCCTAATTATAGTAGATACTGTGGACCAATCTCTACCCTCTCAGATTCTGGAAGAATTTAACTTACTAGAGAATACCTTGAAGTACACCCTGGAACAGGAAAAAGACCATAGCATCAATTACCTGGATTTAACCTTGACCTCAAGAGAAGGGAAAATATTCACTCAGCTTTTAGAAAACCCACCAACACAGGGAAGATGTTAGACTTCTGCTCATTCCACCCTGATTATATTAAATCGAATACAGCGAGACAATTTTTGGAAAAAATTGAAATCCTGGTCTCTTCAGCTTCTCAAAAAGATCTTCACAAAGAAGAATTAAAGGAAATGTTGGCAGAAAACAATTACCCCTCCCCATATGTTGAGAAAATATTTAAACAAGTGCCAAAAAAGAAGCAGGAAAAAACCAACTTCAAATTCACCAGCAAAATTACGTACCACAAGGGACTTTTCGAGAAACTGAAAAGGATCGGAGCAAAATATAATATCAGGCTAGCTCCAGATCTTAATAACAAAATAAAGAAATTCCTGCCAGCTTTAAAGCAGAAAGAATTGGACATCCAATTGCAGGAAGGAGTAATTTACTGCATCGACTGTAACTGCGGACTCAGCTATATAGGAGAAACAGGGAGAAGTATTAAGGTCCGAATGAAAGAACACCAAGCAGCTATTAGGAACCTTGGGAACAAAACAGGGCTAGACAGACATGTACAAGCAAGTGGACACTCCATAAATTGGGACTCAGTGAAAATAATCGCCCACCAGTCAAACTTAGTAAAGAGAAAACTAGAAGAAGGGATCGAAATAGCAAGAAGAAGAAGTACCACAATTAACGATAATTGCGGATGGTCTCTTCCAATTGAGTGGCAGCAACTACTCCAGTGACATAGTCCTGATGACGAACTAGGCTTTAGTTCGAAAATTTGACAACCAACTTTCATTAAAAATAACCTCTAAAAGACCCGTAAAAAAGTTATTCCACAATCACTATGAATAGAGGTGCCATAAATGCATTTACAACTCAATGTTAGTATTCCAGTTTTTACAGATATTTCTTGCTGTTTTAAACCTTGTTTTATCTTGCAATTTTCTTGAAAGTTTCCTTATAACCTCTTCCATTTTAAGCATGATTATTTCAGACTTTGGGTGTTTTTTTGTTTTTTTTTGTTCATATGCAAACTTGATTCCTCTGTTTATTGCATTTTTTTTTATAGAAATGTGAGTTTTATAACTGATTTATTGATATAAAGGTTGTCAGGTAGGTTATTTTCTCTGAATTTTTGTAAGTTCTTGAAATGAATCGAGGTTTCAATTTTTTTCATATCTCACCTTGTTCTTTATCGACTATAGTGAATATTTTAATCATCTCAATGTTGGTTTCTTCAGAACAGTTGCATTCCACGTTGATGTTAACGTAAGTTTTGTACGCACTATTGCTTAATTTATCAATTAAGACTCTGTTATTTCTGATAAAAACTGGAATACTAACATTGAGGATAAAAAGAATTACGAGAGAAAAGTGCTCTTTGATATCAGAGATAACTGTAATATAAAGTGTTTACTAGGTGATAAAAGTAAACAATTGGCTATTATGAATAATGATGAATATGAAGAAAAAAAATGAAAGAGGCAGTTATGCAATTGAATATCAAGGAGATTACTGAATACCCAACTAATAAAATACTAAGAAATCTTGCAACTTTTAAAAACCATAGTTTCTTGCCTTTATCTGTTAAAAAGAAAGCAATCCCATCAGTCAGGGCCACAATTCCTGAAATCTTTGGAAAAATTAAATTTCATAAGGTCGATAACCCTAATAGGCCTATGTTAAATAAAAATAATTCTCCGATGATTAATTTAGAAAGATCACTATACCAATATTTGAAAGTTTTTTTCTCAAGTCACCCATATACAATTAAGAACCCTAGACAAGCCATAGAAAAGATTAAAGCTTGTACAAATACAGATATAACCATGGCGAGTTTAGACACACATCACATCTCTGTACCCAAATACACCAGTAACCGAAGCTGTTGAGCTAATAAAGGAAAACCTAATCAAAAATAAAATACCTTCCATTGAAATAGAAAGTATCACCAAAGCCATAGAATTCATAAATGATAACAATTATTTCACCCATAACAGCAATTCAGAGCACCAATGGGTTCTCCACTATCTGGACTGCTTGCCGAAGTAATCCTGCAAAACATAGAAAATAATTTATTATACCCTTTTGGAGAATACTCACCAATTTTATACCTCTGATATGTTGATGATATTTTGATTTTTTGGCCTAAAAATGATACAAACTTTGAGCTGTTCATCAACAAATTTAACCAATATTATTCAACAACCAAATTACCTCTGAAAAAGATATTAACCAACAACTTGTATTTTTGGGTATTCTTCTACACTATCTACCAACAAGTAATTGGACACCTGTGACAGCAAAGGAAAACAAAGTTTATTCACCTTCAATAGTTGGTGGAGCCTCCACGAGCGGCGTTACAGCTGCGACCCTCCGGGGCATACTCTCAACCAGGCGTTGTATGACGGCTAGCGGTATTTTCTTCCACTCGTCTTGGAGAAGACAGGTCAGTTCCTTCACCGATTTCGGATGGTGGGGGCACCCCTTAAGTCGACGCTCCAACTCGTCCCAGAGGTGCTCGATAGGGTTTAGGTCCGGGCTCTGCACAGGACAGTTCATTCGATTAACTCCATTGTCACCATACTAAGCCATGGTGGACCTCGCAACATGACAGGTGGCATTTTCATCCTGAAAGTAACATGGGTCCACCCCGTAAAACTGCCACAACGTAGGAAGCGCATGGTCATCCAAAATGATGCAGTAGGTCTCGGCGTTGAGTCTACCAGGAATTGCGACCAAGGGTCCCGTGCCATACCAGGAGAAACACCCCCATAGCATAATTCCACCACCGCCGTACTTCACGGTTGGCACAATACATTCCGTCAGGAGGCGTTCTCCAGGCAGACGCCAAACTCCAGACCCTGCCATCCGAACGGTAGAGGGTGAACCTTGATTCGTCGCTCCAGAGAACCTGTTTCCACTGTTCAACGGTCCACTGTCGACGTTCTTTGCAACACGTTAGCCGAGCAGCGCTATTGGACTTGGTGATCAAAGGTTTGTGGGCGGCAGCACGTCCATGATAACCAGGCAGATGGGCTTCCTTATGGATGGTATTCATCGAAAGAACACCCCCGGATGCCTGTTGAAACTCCTCGCGGATGTGGCCCATCGATTTGGTGTGGCTCTTCCGAATTTCTCTGGCCAGCACCCGTCAGTCTCTAACTCCCAGTTTTGTGGGTCTGCCAGGTCGGGGCACATTCCGACAGTTACCTCTCATCTTCCCCTTGCCAATCATGTAGGCCACTGTCGATTTTGGGTACTTCAACTCGCTGGATATGTCACGTATGGATCGGCCATTTCTGTGATACCCGACGATTACACCTTTCTCGAAATCAGAGAGCTCCGAACTGCGTGGCATCTTGCATGCAACTGGTTGCGTTGTTGTTTCCTACACGATATTTAATGGCGGCGGCCGTGACGTGTATCAGGACCGCAGATGTCATCGATTGCAGGGGTGTCCAATTACTTGTTGGTAGATAGTGTATTTAACAATAGTGAACAACTCCAATTTTCAGTGTACAGAAAACCAACCTTCGTGCCAGCCATCATCATCCCTACTGAATCAGCACACCCTTGGAAGTATAAGACGGCTGCCTTCAGATCATACCTACAAAGAGCTATTTCTCACTCTTTGACATAGAAAGCCAAGAGTGAGGAAGTACAATGAATAGTTGAAATGGCTAAAAACTTTGGATACAATAAAAATCTTATCATGAAGATATACAAAAACATTAAAAGAAATAATGAGAAACCAGTACATAAACATATCAATGACAAAATTAAATGCTGTGGTTCTTTGCCATTTATTCCATCTATTACAAAAACCATAATTAAGGTGTTTAAGAAAGAAAATATGAGGGTAGCTGAAACAGTTATCAATAATGGGGCAACCTTTACCAACAAGAAAAATAAAAGTACACTTAACTCACTGGATGTGTACTTAATTCCAACAATAAACCATAATAACATCCCTATAAGAAATGGAAGAGCATATATAGGAAGTACAAAGAGACGCTTCATGTCGAGATTGAATGAACACATATCCAACTGGTGGAAAAACAAGGAGAAAACATCGTTGATACAATATTGCATAACTAATAATTTAAAACCTGAATGGAACAACTGTAAACTATTGACAACATTAAAATCTGCACAGCAAAATTTGCTTTCTGAAGCTGTTTGGATAGAAAAAACATCTGAAAATAACTGCAGTACTAACACACACCAGTGGAATTGCAATATCCACGGAAACACATAATACAGAAAGAAAAGGAAAACATAAAAAGAAAACAAATTAATATACAGAAAAATAAATTATACATGAGAAAAAAATAGAATATGTGACAATAGAGGGTGCCGCTGCTGAACAACACATGATTTAATGGATAACCACACCCACTTGAATATGTGAAGACAGGCTGTGGGCGTCAGATGCGACGTGGACAGACATGGTGCAAGAGGGGACAACTATGCCACGCTGAACATCTATAATTGTCAAATTAAGCACTGAGGATGTCTGTGAACAAAACAGAACGAAACTAGTCTATGGTTGACTGATGAGAATTGCGTGTAGGAAGACCAAAACAGCATTTTAACTTCTTGTCTTTGTTTTAATAGATTTAATGATTTTGAAATTTTTAGCGAAGATCTTAATCTGACCATTCAGTGCCCCAATTATTGAGGTAAGCTGAAGGAGTTTTTAAGTGCAGCACCTATGGCAAATAGTGAAGAATAGTCCTAAACAACTTTGATATACATCAGTGTTATGAAGACGGGAGCAAAATTTGACAATCATTGTAATGCTACAACTAACAACTTACTTGTTGGATTATGTCAAGCTACACAATGGAACTCAAGAAAAGTATGATATAGACTTTGACTCCTTTCATTGTTATATCAGCATTCTTTGCATTAGTTACCCTTCAAACATGAACTCAATGGTCGAACCTAATGCTAAACATTAACGTGATGAACAGTATACATGAGGAAAAATAGAATATGTGACTACTTGATAGCTTTATTCATTGTGACTATTATAACCAGGGGTAGAAAATATTTCTCAAATCTGGTGGCCGGCTAAATTTTTTATTGGCCAGACATTGGACCAGTGCGGGAGGGAAGGGGCGGGGCTATATAACATCAAAGTCGTGTACTCTTCTTATACATGAGACTGACGAAGAAAAAAAAAGCTGAACTCTAACTGGGTAAAAAAACGGAACGTGCGACGAAACAGTGTGAATAAAACACAGCATGAGCAAGACAAAACTTTCACGTTCATTTATTTATGTAAATATTGAACTGGACCACATTACTCTATTCAAAATATAAAATTAACATTTAACAACACAAGATAGAGGAAAAATTGCGTGAAGGGGGCAGGGGGTAACGATTACGGGTGAAATCTTTGCACCGTCTGACTTCAGTTTTCAGAAGTTTTTCGTACATTTTCAAGCTGAAATATACACATCTATTCAATAAAATGATATTTAACAACAATACTGAGAAAAAGTATATTGCAAAGAAAAGAAAAAAAAATACGAGTACAGGAGAAACCTTCACTCCATTCTAACTTCCGATTTCAAAAGTCGTACTTCCGTCCACCGATGGAAAACGACCTTCCCCAAATTCTGTTCAGTTATGTATCGATCTTGGGAACCACACAAATGATGATGAAAACGTCAAAATACCTTGAACCCGCCGAAAAATTTCGTGCCTGAAGATTACAGAAAATTTCTGCAGAAGTCTAACAATAACAGGGAAAGCCTTTTCTCCATTTAACTTCCATTTCCGAAAGTTTTAAAAGATGAAATATTGCTTCCTGATGGGAAAGAATCCCTCCCCCAACTAATACCCCCAAATTTCTTTTCGGTTTTGCGTCGATCTCGAGATTGACCCAAATCATGATGAAAAAGGCGGAATTCCGCAAATCTGCGGAAGAATCTCACGTATGATTTCTGTTAAAAAAGATGCTTTTACCCTCAGCCATTGGCTTATCTTTTCCTAGGGAAAAAAGGGGGTGGGTGGGTTGAGGGGCTCACAAATTCTTGAATTACCCTAATTTTTGTCGTATTATCTGCAGATACTGGAATTCGCACGCTTTTTTTTTACCTTCGTAAAATCTGCAAAGGCTTGCTTGTGTAATCCACAGACCATGACATCCAGAAAAAAAAATGCCATATAACCCACACATCACAAATGTTGATCCAGAAGCGGAATTTTCGACAGAAAAGTCGGCCACATAATGACCCAGGAGTCCCAAGAAGTAAGAAAAAAACAAAACAAAAAATGATCATATGAAATAAAGAAATTCATTTTTAAAGGTTGCTTTTGTTTACATTTTTATCTCTGGACACAAACAAAGCTTAGTCGCGTGGCATCCATACCGCACAAAATTTAATCACGCTGATCCAGCTTCAGAGTATTGCATTACACCTTGCCAATGACAAAACGCTGATAAAGGACAAGACATAGAAATGCTGTATGTACTCTTGTGTAAGTGGAAAGTTTTTGAAAGTAATCGTGTTTACAAAGTTGGGGAGTGAGCTTACACACGGGTCAAAAAAAAGAGTGCTGAACTTCCGTGAATTCTCCAGTGGAGTTTACTGACGGATTTGTTTATGTTCCAGACAGCGGCTTTCTGCGTTCCACTGCACGCTAGTTTTCTGACTTTTTGAAAACTATCGTGTAGTATCATGATCATATTCTCAGCTGTACCCCCCCCTATGTTTAATTAGGCAGAGTAACTGAAACGCTTTTTTTTTGAAGACATCATAAATATCAATGAAGGAAAATATCAGCAGCAAACAGCAAAGATGTTAGTCAAAACGGCAAACTAAATGCAAGGCACATGAGATCCAGAACAAAGAACTTTGAAAGGAGGCATGCATAATATGTACGTTCATGCAGCAAATGCTGTGTGTGCATCTTCATTAGTTGGTTGACAAAGAGAGAGCACAAGCAGTCAGCATTTTGTCTTTTTTAATAATACAAAGATAAAATGACTTTCGCCATCCCATCCTGCAACTTCCCCGATCTTTCATTGAGGCCGGAACACCCTTTTCCTCCTCTCCGCTCCGTACATTTAACTCCTGAACTGAGAAACATTTTTTCGAGGGAGTTTCCTTTTCAATTTGCACAATTTCCCTGCAAATTTTTTTACAGTCAAAGGACCGGAAAAACGTTTTTCTTTTTTAAATCTGCGTACTATCCGCGTCTGCATACAATCCACAGATCCAAAATTTGTAACTTTTGTAGCAGCTAATCTGTGGATTATACGACGGAAATTACAGTACGTGTTTTTCAGTGATGTTTTTCGTGGTGGCCCAGACAATTTTTGTGTCGCCCTGGGCAACCAGGCGATCACATTTTTCGACCCCTGATTATAACTCTATGTATATTGTAGTAGGCAACTACCAGATATTGAATTGCCAAATCAATTTGCTTAACATCAAGCAAATTCTTGTTTTGTGTGATATTTCTCTTTACAAATCCTGACATTACATTTTTTATCACAGATAATATAGAACTGTAAAGGAATGGAACAAGTGGGGCATCTTCCTGATATTCTTACAAGAATGATTCCACTTCTGCCAACAAAGACTTAAAAAGACAGCTTAGCTGCCAGTAGAGGATCATCAATGGCAGCAGAAACAGCCTTGAAGCTTGTACTTGAGGGCTCTAGCTTGACAGTTTTTCAACATTACACAAATTTCTTTATATGGGGCAAAAGGTAAATTGCACACTGAGCTGCATTGCCATTTGCAAGCCAACAAACAGCACATAATTTCTGAGGAAACATTTCTGATCCTGTATATTGAGTGTACATGGCACGACAGGCAGGCACACTTTTGAACACATTGTACAGACAACGAAGAAAGTGAACAATAGACCACTTTGTGGGCTGCATGCCACTTTTGAATGCACCATGCAAACCACAACTACCCATGTTTAAAATTACAGGGTTGCTTTCACCACTATCAAATTCAGCGAAGAAAGTGCCTTTTTGAAAGCTTCTTTAATGTCCTCTGCTCTAGCATGACCTAAGAAAACTGAAGTAAGATATCGAGTGCAAACCTCATCACTTTCACTGTTCCAAAACCTGACATTCACATCCATCTGCATCTTTTGGGATACTTTGTTTAGTGACTCATCAAAACCCACCACAATGTGCTTGCATGCAAGTGAGCTTTTCTACTGACTCATTCTTGAAAAACGGTGCTATTCCATAAAGCACAGAATAGGCATTTTTTGTCCTTTTCAGCTGAAGATTCTGTGCTATTTGAATGTCAGGGAACATAATCTTAAATAAACTAATGTCTTTCTCAGATGATCTGATTGACTTGTGTGTGACTATGGCATGTAAACAATACAGTATTTTAGCCTTAGTAACATTTTTGTTTAGTATGAAGGATTTCAAACCATGTGGAGCTGAAGACAGTTGTACTTTGCATTCCTGTTGCTCAGCATAGATTCTAAGTTGAGGACAGCCACTGAATTGAGGCCCGTTAGCATCACCAGCTGCTGACTCTGTTAAGCTGGAAGCACTTTGCAGAGGTGGTGCTTTTGTTTGTGTAACAAAGCACATCATAGACATGGGCTCCTTGGAAGCTATTATTTGTTGCTTGTGTTCAGTTCCTTTTGCATGGCTTCTGACAGCTCGACGCCCCACATTTGATAGGGACAATGTTGTATGACATGTGGAGCATGTGGCTCTGATGGCACTTCTTCAAGCCAGTGGTTATATAATCTAGATCTCTGAGCCAGTCAATCTTGAAATGGCTGGATGTTTCAGATGCCAAATAGTCACCTGAAAAGAAGATATATCTAATCAGAAAAAAGTCAATGATAATCAAGAAAACAGAAATAAATTAAAATACAGTCAATTTCTTATAAATATTCACAGTGGTATAACTATTTATATTAACATTCCATTCTAAATAGTTTTGGTTTGTGCTCTCAATAGCATCTTGAAATCGTTTGATGATAAGGTGAAATATCTGGGGTGAGAACCTATATGAAAAAAGACAAGTTGAGACATCCACGTATAGCTTGAATGTTTGACTTCATACTCGTGGTGGGTAATTTTTTTTTGTAATTTTTTTATTGTTCATATTTCGAACTGAAACATAAAAACTAAAACTGTTATGCATTTCTTTTAATAACATTCCAAAAAAAAAGTTTTTGTTTCATGTTTACATTTTTTTATTGCATTTGGTAACCATTTTAAATTACACATTTAATTTTACATTTCTAAGAAATTTGACTAATATATAGCTGTACAGTAACTTGTCACAATGAAACCAAATCTGCTAGTGAGAATTTTCAGTATAGTACTAGCAATCACTGATAGTGGGGGGAAGGGGGGATTTCACCCTTTACTTTTGCACTTTTTATTAATTTTGATGTTTATAAACATTTTTTAAAACTGAGGCAAATTTTTAGTGAAATGTGCTAGAAAAGTATGTGGGAGTAAAGATCTTTACTTGTTTTCTACTTTAACTTTTTTGCAAAATTTTCTTTAAAATCAGATGGCTGATTATTGATTACACTGAACAACAATGGTTTTGTTACAAAGAAAACTGTAAAGGTTTTGTATGTATTTACGGGTGCTGAAACCAAATATGAAGACACAATTGCTCTACTGGGCTCCAATTCCTTGTAATGGAACTCTCTACTGGGGTTAATGTTGTGTTACTTAACAGAATTTCCTTATGTTTCCCAATGGAGACATCTGTCTGCAGTCAGGATAGCTGTGTCTCTGGAAGTAGACATACTAGCACAATTACTTCCTGTTGTACAATTCCTTCTGGGAAGGGGGAACAAAGCAGAAATTTTGTCATTCAAATGCCTTTAATTGGTATTGAAGGACGTGCATTTTCTCATGGTTTTAAAAAGTAGTGTGGATTGTGCAAAGTGTACATTAAATAATGCCGAGTACTTGTGTGAACCATCCAAACGGTTTCTGCTACATTTGTGGACAATTTACTTTAAAGTCTCAAAGGCAACATTTCACACCGTCGATTAGAAAATCGTATGAACTTTACTTCCCGTGCAAAATGGGTGATGAAGATAAATCTTGGGTGCCTCACATTTCTTGTAATTCATGTGTAACTTTGTTGACTGGCTGGTTGAAGGGATCACGTCAAATGCCATTTGTGGTACCAATGGTTTGGAGAGAACCGAAAGACCACTTAACAGACTGTTACTTCTGCATCACTACGATATCTGGAATTACAGCTAAGACCAAAGACACAATGCAATATCCCATTATTCCTTTGGCCATAAGACCTGTTCCTCATGGTCCAGATCTTCCTGTTCCTGTACCTCCACAGTCATGGAGTATAGATGATAGTGATACTGATGAAATAAATCCTCACAGTGAAGTAGATACTGAAGTACAACAAGACCCTGATTTCTCAGAAGATTCTGCGCCTCACCTTATAAGTCAGAAAGAATTAAATGATCTTGTTCATGACCTTCATTTAGCAAAAAAGTCAGGCTAAAATATTGGCTTCAAGATTGAAAGGATGGAATCGTTTACAACCAAGTACAAAAATATGTAGTTTTCGTCGACAACAGCAAGAGTTTGAACACTTATTTTCAAAGAGTAATGATCTTGTGTACTGCATGATATAGACTTATTGTTTAAAGCCTTAGGACAGCACCACAAACCTGAAGAATGGAGACTTTTTATAGATTCCACAAAAATAAGCTTAAAAAGCTGTCCTTCTTCATAACGGAAACACGCATCCATCAGTACCTGTTGCATATGCTGCATACATGAAAGAAACATATGCAAATATGAAACTGTTGCCTCAAAGTATAGTATACAAAAAACACTCATGGAATATTTGTGACGATTTTAAAGTGATAGCTTTACTCCTTGGTCTACAACTTGGATACACAAAATACTGCTGCTTCCTTTGTGAATGGAGCAGTAGGGACAGAAATTCTCATTACATTAAAAAGACCTGGCCTAAAAGAAAGTCCTTAATTCCAGGTAATAAAAAAAATGTTATTGCTGAGCCCTCGTAAGTACATGTTCCGAGGAGTAAGTCCTTGGAACATGTACTTATCATCGCTTCACATCAAACTGGGTTTGATAAAAAATTTTTGTTAAGGTATTGAATAAAGATGGAGAAGCCTTTCGTTTTCTAAAGAACAAGTTCCCCAAAATATCTGAAGCCAAAATTAAACAAGGCATTTTTATTGGTCCACAAATAAGGGAACTTATACGTGATCTTGTATTTGAAGGCATTTTGAATGAGACTGAAGCTGCTGCATGGAAGTCCTTTAAAGACGTGGTACAAAAAGGGATGTAGTACAACCAAAGTACAGAAGAAAATCTAAAATAACTACTTTTTAAGATAAGTGTAATCAATTGCTTGTAGCGAAATATACATGACAAAATGAAGGCTTATTGTACACTGAAACAACAGGTTACTCGAGAACTATGCCAGACAGCACAATTTAGCAAGCAGATTTCTAATCAGAATGACAAATACTGTATGATTCAGCATATGCAGTCTTTGTAACAATTAAAAAGTTTATTTTTGGTATTATTATATGTTATCAGTTCTTTCTCTTTAATGGTTCTTTAAAATTATGTCCAATCCCATAGCATATCACGCAACTTCGTGTAAACACCCCATTGCTAATAGTAATTAGCATGCAGAGAAATTTCAGACAGCCTGTTTTTCTACAACAAATTTTATTTTTTACTATTAAGTGGCAATGAAAGGTGACATTAAATTAACAGTGACATCAGGCAATGAAGAGGAAAATGATAAAAACCAATGTTAAGGGGAAAAATCTGTAATGTTATTTTTAATACACCACAATGTGAATACTCAAGAAACACATGTAGCATATTAAATCCGCTTATTTTTATGGCGTAATAAGCACAAAGATTCGCCAAGCTTTCGCACTCCACCAAGAGGCTTTTTCAATTCCCTGCATTTTGATGTCTACTCTTGCCTTGAAAAAGCCTCCTAGTGGAGTGTGAAAGTTTGGCGAATCTTTGTGCTTATCATGCCATAAATATAAACGGATTTAATACGCTATATGCGTTTCTTGAGAAAAATCTGATTATCTGAAAGTGTAGAACATTAAATACGTGGGCAGTCATTCAGCAATGTAAGCAAGTTTTCACAAAATGAGTTTGCTATTTTACGTTATTATTTATTGGTAAAAATAAAAAATCCATTGATCCTTTAACCACCAAACATCCACAATCAGTGTTGACAATGCGGCAACCTGCATCACCGTTTATGGTGAATTACTCTACATGATTTTTTGCTTTATTTTGAGACACCATTAGTAAATGGGGGTGGGGGGGATGATGATCAATTCAAATCCCCTTAAAGTATTTGGATTTTAATTTACCACCATGTTATGAAATATCCTGAAAAAATATTTTCAGAAAATTCCAGAACTTTTTCATTTGATTTACTTTGCACTAACAGCATTTTGACTGATTGATTTGTGTTACTATATGATTTGAATTAATATAAGCAATAAATTTCACAATGGTTTCATAAAAAAAAATGTTCAATCAACACTGTACTGTACAGAAAAAACATTTAACTTGTACGGAACTTGCACGTTGTTGAAAAAATTTACTCCAAACATAGGGAAATCGCATGAAATGGCACAAAATTTTAGTTGTATGGAAGTTGTCCATCGCCTTTTTTCATTCTGCTATTCTGCTTGAACAGCAGAAAAGATAATACAAAAAAAGCTTATAAAAAAAGGCAAGGGCATAGGTTTTTGATCACAAAAGAACGTGCCATGTGTGATGGGTCATCGTGGGGAAACAAGGTTTGCAAGGTTGTGGGAGGATGAAAGCTTCTTAAGCTTCTTCCCTTTGACAATGAATCACTTTCTTGCCCATGGTGGACAGTCATACTGGAAGAAGTTTCTATGGGAAAAAAATTTCCAGTTTTTAAATAACCAAATGCAAATTTTACAGTGACCAAGACACGTCAAAATAAACTCCCATGTGAAATTTTGCCAAAATCCGATGAAAACTTTAAAAGTTAGGCATTTTCTTTTTATTATTTTTAATGAATGGACTATGCGATGAAAGCCTGCATAGTCCATATTTAGGGGCACCTGCCACCTGCGGGCTTGTGAACATCGCAGAGTGACCGACAAAAAAGAAAAAAAATTATTTTACAAATTAATCCTGACCGAGTTTCTCATCCGCTTTACATGTTCACTTAAGAAAAAAAAAATAATTGCGTAACTTGACTTTTTATCATTAATTTTACCAAAAATATTGTTTTATAGTGTATTTAGTTAATACTAAGTTTGAATTTTATCCAAACTCTCTATAACCCAGAAAAGTCAAAAATCCGGAATCAGCAAAGTCCGGCCGATTCGGGATTTTTAAGGTTGTACTGTATTTAATAATACAGGGCAGAGGGAACATCACAAGAAAACTGAGGAAAATTTACGCTCCTCCGTCTACTTCCATTTTCGGAAATTGTTGCCTCCACTTTGAAGTGCAAACATGATTCAAACCCAAGCCCATCTCGGACAAATGGTCATTAGCCAGCACGACTCAAACAACTCCGTAACAGGGTGGTTTCATAAACTTAACATTAGCGAATTATCACGTAACTAATATTACTTTGGGGGAAGGTAAACTGTATATTGATTTTGGTAATTGTAGGTCCTATATAAGCTGAAAAGGTGTAGCGGTCAAAGAAAATTACCTCATGTGATACAGATGAAACCCCTAACATGACATCACTTCCAGTAGCACATGACTAACATGTGCAGCTTCCGTCGAAATGGCGGTCAGTGAGAATATAACAGCATAAAAATTGAAACAAATTTGTTTTCAATCGCTTTAAATAAAATTTTACATTTTACTATTTCATACATAGCCTAATTTTGCATGCAGAATGGAACAGAGTAATATTTACTTACAAATAACTAACTTGAATCGATTTTTAGTGAACAAAACTTTGCGAAATGCTAACATAAAGTGAATACTAAAGCTTACCTCCTTCAGGTCATCTATCACGTGCCAGCGCAACATCCGAAGTAACGAAGATTTTCAGCTCGCAAAGCATTCTGGGAAGATGCAATCAAGCTGTATCCTTGCAATGCTAACTTTCAGCTTTGGCTGCTTGGGTACGACGGAGCCGATAATGGTAGCCGGCACGCAAGCAGGGCGACCGCTGCAGCCTTTTGTAACCTTTGCTGTCCATTTCAGTTCCATTGACACTTCCTGCTACTTTAAAAATCATTGAAAAAATGCACAAAATTATGTAAAAAAAAAACTTTGATTGGCCTAATGGGCTCATTTATGATACACTATCTACCGACAATTAATTGGACACCCCTGCAACCGACATATCTGCGGTCCTGATACACATCACGGCTGCCGCCGTTACATATCACGTGGGAAACAACAACGCAACCAGTCGCATGCAAGATGCCACACAGTTCGGAGCTCTCTGATTTCGAGAAAGGTGTAATCGTCGGGTATCACAGAAATGGCCCATCCATACGTGACATATCCAGCGAGTTGAAGTACCCAAAATCGACAGTGGCCTACATGATTGGCAAGGGGAAGATGAGAGGTAACTGTCAGAATGTGCCCTGACCCGGCAGACCCACAAAACTGGGAGTTAGAGACTGACGGGTGCTGGCCAGAGAAATTCGGAAGAGCCACATCCGCGAGGAGTTTCAACAGGCATCCGGGAGTGTTGTTTCGATTAATACCATCCGTAAGGAAGCCCATCTGCTCGGTTATCATGGACGTGCTGCCGCCCACAAGCCTTTGATCACCAAGTCCAATAGCGCTGCTCGGCTAACGTGGTGCAAAGAACGTCAACAGTGGAACGTTGAACAGTGGAAACAGGTTCTCTGGAGCGACAAATCAAGGTTCACCCTCTACCGTTCGGATGGCATGGTCTGGGTTTGGCGTCTGCCTGGAGAACGCCTCCTGCCGGAATGTATTGTGCCAACTGTGAAGTTTGGCGGCGGTGGAATTATGCTATGGGGGTGTTTCTCCTGGTATGGCACAGGACCCTTGGTCGCAATTCCTGGTAGACTCAACGCCGAGACCTACTGCACCATTTTGGATGACCATGCGCTTCCTACGTTGTGGCAGTTTTACGGGGTGGACCCATGTTACTTTCAGGATGAAAATGCCACCTGTCATGTTGCGAGGTACACCATGGCTTGGTATGGTGACAATGGGGGTTAATCGAATGGACTGGCCTGCGCAGAGCCCGGACGCGACAAATCAAGGTTCACCCTCTACCGTTCGGATGGCATGGTCTGGGTTTGGCGTCTGCCTGGAGAACGCCTCCTGCCGGAAGTGTTGTGCCAACTGTGAAGTTCGGCGACGGTGGAATTATGCTATGGGGGTGTTTCTCCTGGTATGGTACGGGACCCTTGGTCGCAATTCCTGGTAGACTCAATGCCGAGACCTACTGCACCATTTTGGATGACCATGCGCTTCCTACGTTGTGGCAGTTTTACGGGGTGGACCCATGTTACTTTCAGGATGACAATGCCACCTGTCATGTTGCGAGGTACACCATGGCTTGGTATGGTGACAATGGGGTTAATCGAATGGACTGGCCTGCGCAGAGCCGGACCTTAACCCTATCGAGCACCTCTGGGACGAGTTGGAGCGTCGACTTAAGGGGTGCCCCCACCGTCTGAAATCGGTGAAGGAACTGACTTGTCTTGTCCAAGCCGAGTGGAAGAAAATACTGCTAGCCGTCGTACAACGCCTGGTTAAGAGTATGCCCCGGAGGGTTGCAGCTGTAATCGCCGCTCGTGGATTCTCCACCAACTATTGAAGGTGAATAAACTTCGTTTTCCTTTGCTATCACAGGTGCCCAATTACTTGCTGGTAGATAGTGTAGTTAACAGTTGTCTACAGCAGATATTTCAAATCCAAAACATATTTGCCTGGTGGAGGGTCTGATGAACACTTTCCCTTACTTTTCCCAGTCACTGGTCACCCTGATTAATCACCTAAGTTTAAAAAATATTGTAAAAAGAAACACACACACACACACACACACACACACACACACACACACACACACATAAATTTGTTTCTAGCATTATAGAGGTAACAATAATGATCCTTATTTTTCTGACTATCAGGATGCACTACATGCAGATGATAGTTAATTATAAACCATATTATAAGATTTTGAGAATTAGTATAATATCCTTGCCTTTCAAAGACTTATAACAAGCTTTATATCAATTATATAAGACTTGAGATCAGTGGTAGAATGATGACTCCAATACTTTGATTTCCAAGTAGCACATAATTGACAATGATAAGGTAACACCTTGTTAATGAATTTTAAGATCTCACAGATTTGACATTAATTCAAAAGCTAATAACAGATTCTTAATTAGTTCAAATAACTAATTAACATGCAATAACATGCAAAAGTACCAGAGTTATTTATTTCAACCGACAAAAAATCACAGTGAAATGCCATACATAATAAAAAACAGGCTTTCATCAAAATCAAAACAAAAATTTATGCTTTCGTGGGTTTTTGTTTATGGTTCTTTACTTTTAAATGAATTTAAAAAAAAACAATTACACCCTCCAAAAAATTAAAATGGTAACACTTTACCAGATGGAACCACTTCCAGTAGAAATCAACCTGTATTGTATGATAATTCACTATGGAATTCTAAAGTCCATATTGAACATTGGATGATATTTTGCTAATAAGCAATTATTTTAAGTGATCCCTACTTCATTATTTGTGACCAGAGAGAGTTTCTTTTACACATTTGTCTTAGATTATTAGACATATGTTAGATTCACTGATTAATATTCTACCAAATGAATTTTTAGTTTGCACCCAGTCTTTGCTATATTCAAAAAGCTACACAAGGAACATTTAACATCATTAATAACTCATTGAGGTGGGAAACCTTTTTTTATTGCTGAGCAGGTGGAAATTCTTTCTTATGCTTGACAGAAAAAGTGCCATACTTAACTGATAACAAAGTGAAAATCAATTGATGAATGGGACTATTTGTTTGGCATCACTCCCAGTGATGCACTCAGTGGGGTGGCCCATGGGCCTGGGCCTTCCCCATGAGGTTTCACTTGGTTCTTTGTTTATTGGCTGCTCATTTTTAAATATATTTGCATGTTGGTTTTTTAATATACATGGTATATTTTACGAATAACTGGAAGCACATTTTAATGTGGCGGAGATATATTTTTATCACTTCTCAATATTTAGGGAGAAGTTTGCTCCAGGGTATTTTTATTTACATCTTCAATATTTTTGGATCACCCCCATAAAGAAATCCTGGTTGTGCCACTCATCACTCCAAAGAGGTACAGCTGGAGAGTCCTCCAAAGTTATGATGGCCCATCAAGTGTCAGAATTTCCTTCATGAATACCATTTTTATGCTCCATTAAATGGCTGGTGATGTTGTGGTAAATACTTCTAACATAACATGGAAGTCCCTCAATCTTCCTGGAGTTTACCTTGCCATAATATCAATGCCTACTGGTGAAACATTACTTCCGAAGTCATTGGAAATATGTAACAGCTATTTAATAGAGCACAAAAATGATTCTAAAAATAAAGCTCATCTCTTCTGAAACAGGGTTCCTAGTTCTATTAAAACTGAACTGAAAAAAATCAGTTGCTTTAAATAAAACTGATGCACATAAAGAAAATTTTAACACTTCACTGGCCACCTAACTTTGGAGGACACTTCTGCTGAACCTCTATGGACTGACATCTAATGAATTACCATAATTTCGGGTAGATAAGCTGCAGTGTATATGAGTTCAAAATTAAATATTCGGCCCAGGGTAGCTTGCTTATACAGCATAGCTGCATACATAGCTTTTTGACAGAGCAAAATTACGTGACAAAAAACGTTTTGGCCCATTCTTTTTTTTCAATGGAAAGCTATCTCAATAGAGAGGGAATAGATTAATGATGTTACTGCCACATGCAATAAATTCCACCCACCCCTCTTAAAACAAGACATGGCAATAACAGGTTATGTGATTGAGGTGAGATAGGTAAGAGAGAGGTGACATACGATAAAACTCAGAAAAAATCTGTGGCGGGGGAAACTTGTCTCATGCTCTGAGCAACTAACTCTCTTTGAACTCATGACGTCATCAGCTTCACTCTCTCGCTCCCCTCTTGAAATGGGATATTTGACTACCAGTCAGAATCAATTGTTATTGGTCAATGACTCAAGGAAAGCATGTGCAAATTTTGTCTGTGATGTGTGTGTTCGTTGCATTCAGTTCGCCAAATCACATTTTCTTGAGTAGGCGTAATTCTGCGGTTATCATAGAAAGATCTTGGTGAGAGATGGGTTTGGCTCCTCAGGGTGCTCCCTGGTAACAATGGCATTGAGGACTAAGCAGCTTGACCTCTGGCATGCTACCAAGAGACAGAGGCAGGCAAAGGAACTTAATCAAGGACCCTTGCCTCATAGAGCTAAGGAACTCCTTAAACTGCCAAAAAAGGATAATGGACTGATTGTTGGTCTACTTACAGGACACTGTCATCTTAATAGGCACCTTAATTTGATTGGGGTGGAAAAGGATCCACTTTGTAGAGGATGCCATCTAGAAGAGGAGACCTTCTTGCATTTTCTTTGTGACTGTGACTTTTTTGCAGCACTTAGGCTTGAACACTTTGTTACTTATAACTTGAGACCAAGTGATCTCTCTTTAGTACCAGTCAAGAGCATTCTTGCTTTTGCTCGTGCATCTGGTCTCTTTTGAGATTAGGGCTGGGGATGCACAATAGACCTTAGGTCGCGGTGCTGGGTCATTGTACCCCCCCCCCTTATTGTTACAATTACAACAATGGCATACAGAACAGCAAGCAACAAAGTTTCAGAACATCTGTAATAAAGGTAAGAGCACAAGAAATGGACATGATGACAATGACAGGTTATATACAGATGAGGGTAGCCCAATGCTACATCCTATTTACAAATATATACACATTCATGAGATGAAAGAATTAAAAACAGTCAAAAGTCCTGTGGACCGGAGACATAAGTATGTTGGAATAGCACAGGTGGCTCGGTGCAGGTTGCACAGAGTTAAGAGTCAGCAGGGGCAATAGTACCAACTGTGAGATGAAGCGTGGCTGGTGTACCAGCAAACCATGGGGCTACTGGGGACCACGTGGAGAAGAACATAGATTCACTATTACGAGAAACAGAAGTACTATACTCTAAGCAAAGACGTGAGAGTAGATAGTCACGAAAAATGCAAAGTAATGCGGCTCCAGCTTGAAGGACTGTGGTGGGATCTGCATGTGTATGACGCTGTTGATGGTACACCTATATTATCTGCTTGACGAGCACAAAAATATAAGAGCAGACTGCCGGAAGTTGAACTGGTGGAGAAGGACACAGGAGCAGCGTGCAATATGCACTAAAGGTGAGGTTGGTAGTACATGAGCATCGAGCAATCGTAAACGCAAGATGTAGTAGCGGCATTAGAACGGTGCAGAACAGATATACATGTGGAACATCAGCCTCCCCAGCACGAAACGGACATAGCAGGGAGGAAAGAAGAGTCATGCGGTGGAGGGGAGATGGTACACAGAGACGATTATGTAGAAAAAGCCAATGTGTGTTCACCTCCATAGGTGCAAATAGAGGAGAAAGAGCAGCGGACCACACTGCAGAGAGAGAGGAAGAGGAAATGTCAGAGACAGGAGCAGGGGAGGAAGAACAGGACAGAGAGAGGAAGCGATAGAATGCAGATGTCGAGAGGGAAAAGATTGGGAGAGCAGTGCCGTAAATCGACAGGAAAAAGGGGAGAGGGAGAGATTCGGAAAGAACAGGTGTTAGGCCGGAGGTAGAAGCAAGGGTGGGGAACAGGGAAATGATGGAAGAGATAAGAAAGTTGTAGACAGCAGGAGCAAGTGGTAGGGCACGAAGAGAAGAAGGTAAGTCAGAAAAGGGACGCCAGAGAAAATCAGTGGTGAGGAGATCGCGGACTGTTACGACACCGTTGCGGAGCCAAGATGGAAAGGTGAAGCAGGGGAGGTGGGGAGGATGGATGACCGAGGAGAAAAAGAGAGGTTCAGAAAGAAGCTCGGTGGTGGAAGCAGGAGGAGAGCAGGAGAGTGGGGAAAGAGCGAAGCAGAGAAATAGCCTCCTGGTAAACAGAAGGTAAGTGAGAAAGGAGAGGGCAGTGGTCCATTAGAAGGAAGGAAAGAAAGAAAAGTAAAGTACGGATTGCATGGGGAGACAGTGACATTATAGGTAGTCTCCGCAGATGGAACAGGCGTATCGAGGAAACGTAGGAGCGTGGTCACACGGAATGCCTTATAGTACAAGCGTACGTCAAGCAGACCAATGCCCCCGTCATGGGGAGGCAAGCAAAGCTGTGAGGCCTTGATCCAATGATGACCAGTCCATATGACTTTGGTCTGGCAGTGGGTGAGTTCTAGTAGGCGATAGACTGGCTGTGTTGATGCAATCCAGGAATAAGTGCACATGGATACCAGATAGGTTTGTGTTATGCGAGCACGCTAGTAAAGAGAGGTGCAGAACTTGGCTCGCTTCCAGGTGGTGGCCGTGTGAAGCAGGTGTGGGCGAAGAGCATTCCATGTGGTGATAGAGGCTGCAGAAGGTGTTCCAAGGTGGACTCCGAGAAACTGTTGAAAGGAGGAGGACCATTTGGCCCCCACGGAGAATCGACACAGTGGGCCCATGACCCGACCCACAAGCCAGTGCTTTTCGAGACATTGAGTGTGGCGCTAGAACATGAAGCATAGTCTTCGTGGAGTCGCCGAAGACTTTGAAATTGAGATTCTTGACGTACACAGAAAGTGATGTCATCTGCATAAGCAACATTGGTGATTGCGTGGTGCCGTGTACTGGTAATCACAGGAGGCAGAGATATGAGGAAAGATCTGTGCACGAAGCGTAGAAAAGGGTCTATTGCAATGGTGAAGAGCTGCCCGGATAAAGGGCACCCCTGCCGGACACCACGATGGAAAGGGATCGAAGCTGTGAGAAGGGTGGGCAACCTGACGTGGAAAATTGCGTCCCGGTAGAGGGAGAGGAGAAGAGATACAAAAGATGGTGGAAAGCCAAAACTGAGAAGCATGGTAGAGAGGTAAGTGTGAGAAATATTGTCAAAAGCGGATTTTTGGTCAAGGGAGAGTAGAGCGAGAGGTTCAGAGCGAGTTCGGGCGAGATGGATAAGGTCATTGAGAAGCTGAATGTTATGTGAGATTGAGCATCCAGGAACAGTGTAGGTCTGATTAGTGGAGAGAATATGGGAGAGAATAGGGTTATTCCGGCGGGAGAGAAATTTAGTAGAGTTTATAATCCTGGTTTAATAGGGAGATTGGACGCCAATTCCCCAAGTCCAGTGGATCACCCTTCTAGGGGAAGAGGACAACGTGAGCGTTTGTGAAACTCCTCGGAAGGGTAGGAAAATGCATGGCTGCAGAGAATGCACAGAGAAGGAAGGGAAAGAGGGCAGGGAGAAAAGCTTTATAGAAACAGAAAGGAAGGCCATCTGGGCCAAGTGCGGCCCGGGGGTTAAGGAAGAGAATGTCTCAAAGAGTTCAGTTAGTGTGGGAGGAAGGAGGAGAGAATTTGAAAGATGAGAGGGGACTTGTAGTAAGGCAGAATGAAGAAGAGGTAAAGCTGCATGGGATGGGAGAGGAGCTTCACAAAACTTCTGTGTGTAAAAGCTCCGGACGAAAGAGCATAGAGAAACTGAGTCGGATGATATCTCGCCGGTAGGCAGGCGATGAATTGTAGAAGAGGCACGGCGTTGAGATTTGAGAGTCGAGAGAAACTCGTATGAACAAGCATCGGGCATGAGGTGCTGTAAGCGGAGACATTGAAGGGCTTGTTGTGCAATCAGTACTAGAAGTGAATTGAGTTCTGCTTTGTACACAGAAAATAGAGGATCAGCTAGGTTTAAAAGAGAGAGCATCTGGAGAGTATGATCTACGCACATCCTGCGTAGCGTTAAGAGCGTGAATGACTGATTACGCACATGAAGGAGGGGGCTATTTTGACTTCTAACCAGAAAGTCAAAGTGAACGGAGCATCCTGTAGCTTGAATCATCATGCAAGGAAATCACGGACCGAAGAACAAAATCCTTCTTCGTCAAGAAGAGCGGCATCAAATGTCCATGGCCGATTAGTCCGAGGCTGGACAGAGGTGGTAAATACCGTGAGCACGATGGCACAATAATCGGACGATGCAGTGGGTTGGCAGCAAGAGTCTGATACCGCAGGAAGAAGCATGGACGTAATATAGAAGCGGTCGAGTCTGGCCGTGGCCGGATCAGTTGCACAAGATGAGTGCTGGTGTGGGCGGGTGTTGTCGGATACAATTGGCGGTGGACATCAATCAGTGAAAAATCAGCGACCAGAGACTGCAGCTGATTAACCAGTCTGATTTGATGTTCTTTGGAACGCGAGGATCGATCAAGCTGAGGGTGGAGGGTACAATTAAAGTCACCACCTATTAGTACATGTTCGGTGACTGAGAGACGAGAAAGAGCTTGACGTAAGCACTGGAAGAGCTCCGGTAAATAAGTCGAGGTAGACAGCACACAGACATTAAATATATGAAAACGCAGTGCGGCAATCGTGAATGTGACTTGCTGTAGTAAGTCATGACAAAGATTCTTGACAGAAGAGGAGATCAGACAAGAAGCGAAAAGTTGTGCGTACACCTATGGCAATGCCACCACGAGACCAGTGGCTGTAAGCATGATGGAACGAATTGTTCCAAGGAGGCCAGCAATGTAAACAAGGTGGAGGGTTAACAGTTAGTTTCTTGTAAGAGTATCAAGTCCGCCCCCAAAGGGGCGAGGTCCTCAAAAGCTAATGCATTGGCAAGTGGTGTCGCAAATCCACGACAGTTACGTGACGTGACCCGGAACGTTCAGATCAGTCATAGGATGCAGAGAATATTGACCAGCTGCGGTAAGTGAACGGAGGCGAGTAATGAAGCACGAACCCCACGGAATGTTGCCCAAGTTTCTCCGTAGCGTGTGTTCAAGCATGCTAAGTTGACCAAGAACCCTGGGAAGGACTGCTTCGTACAGCTGGAGAAAGGCACGAGCTGTGGCTGCACTGGCGGGACACATCAGATACTCAAGGATATCTGCGTAGGGCAGGGGCTCTGCTGGAAAAGCATTTTCCAAGAGGAAAGTGGTGAAGACATCTCCTGAGGTAAACGGACCCTCGTGCACTTCAGCAGAAGAGGTACGGGCTGATAAAGTCGCAGCCTTACGACGAGAAACACTTAAGCGAGAAGACATGTGTGGAGGCAAACGAGGAGAAGGGGAAGTCTTTGACTTCTTCATCCGTCGACGAGAAGATCCATTCCGTTTGGCAGAAGTCGCCGAGAATCTGTGCGTGGTCGGAGATTTTGTACTGGATAGAATTTCAACCTCAGGATCCGTGACACCAATGGTGAACACAGAGGCTAGATCAGCAGTCAACTCTGCAGGAGCTGAGAGAATATGTGGTAGAGGTGGCGACTGAAGTGGAGAAAAGTTCTGTTCGGTGACAGAGAGGGAATCAAGCAAAGACCTCTGTTGACCAATGGCTGGAGTTGAACGTTTGGAAGATTTCGAACCAGAGACCTTCCATGCGGAGGAAGGAGTCGACTTAGTAGTAGTTGAAGGGACAGTTGACAATGGGGTGCTGGGAAGATTCGACGATGAAGCTTTTGGGCATCGAGCCCGGACAAGGCTGTCATTCTGACACAGGGTGCAATGCTGCGAAGTGATGACTTCAATACGGCGATGCTGTTGTCCGCAGCGGACATGAAGAACGGTTGGACATGCATGGAGATGAGCATCCGACGGAAAAAGGATGCGGGCGGTGCTACAAAAGCTCTTGATCGCTTTGTTGACAGGATCTTTGGGTGCGGCAGAGAGAGTCATGATGGGATCGACCACAAGACCGAACTTGCTAAGTAATGTGCAAAGGACAGCGTTAGAAACTTCTGGAGGCACAGGGTAAAAAGTTACTTGCACGGGGCGGTGCGCTACTGGTTGAGGAAGGAGATGAACATCATTTACAGTTAGACCTTCCGTCAATAGTTCATCAGCGAATGCCTTTTTCGTGAAGTAGACGAGCACAGAGCATGGTTTCCTGGCTACATAATCAATAGCATCTGCTGGAAAGATGGACTTCAGGGCGCGACTACAGCACTGAAGTGGTGCGTCCAGGACCGCGTCAAAACATACTCCGAGTTCCAGGGTGGAGTGCGAAAGCCGTCTGGCGGGAGAGTCCTCGGGGATATCAATCGTGGCAGTAGATCCCACAATGTTGATATAAGAATCTAGAAAGGGCATTGCGGTCAACGTGGAGGGTGTGGGAGCCTTCAAAGTTGCAGAAGCATACGATAGGGTAGTTGCGCCAGTGCGAGGAGGGGAAGCGGGCTTGGCTTCCGTGATATGGGCGTGGTTTTCGCCCTTATCACTAGCGTCCGCCATTTGCAATGGTGGCAGTCAAAAACCAAATAGACCGGCTTGGTCGAAAAGAATAACGAATGACAGAATAAATAAAACTTAACTCACCAACTTGTGAGACACACCAAATAAACGCACTGACCTTCAACTTGAAGATGCACAGGTAAGAAAAAATGTAAGTACACTTGAAATTACTATATCGCACGCAAAACACAGAGCCTGGAACTTACTTTACCACTCGTAACAGCAACAAGGGCCTCTGTGAATCTTGGAGAGGTGCCAGCTAGTTCTGTGCGACATTGGTGAAAAAGACCCCCAACTCACTGGGTTTTGTTCTAGAATCCTTAGGTTAATAACCAACTGGAACCATCAGCTGTGGGCTAATCCCCCACACTGGTGTACTTTCCTGATTAAAAAGATTTAAAGAATTACTATTCCAGACTCTCGTGTGGGATAATTATGATTTACATGTTTATTTGTCAGATGGTTTTTCTTTGTGGTGCTAACCTGTGAATATCAGAGAACAGCTTATGTATGTGTATGTCATGGAAAGTAAAATGAAATGCAGAAGTCATACTTCTAGTTTTAAGCCAATTGTATGCGAAAGGGCAGGAAAAAAAATAGGTAATAGATCTGCAGCCCGAGAACATGACATTGATGAGCACTGCGCTCGCAGGTGGAGATCAGAAACAGAGACTTTGGAGAAAAAGCAGAGACTGAAAAGAACACAAAGGAGAGCAGCTGTAGATTGGCCAGCGTTAGAGACGAATTTAGAAAACTGGATAAAGGAACAGAGAGACAAAGGTCTGCCAGTCTCTATAGTTCGAATTCATCTAAAAGGGAAATTAATTGCTGAACAGCAAAATTAATGGCTGAACACTACAAAGGTGGCCCTAACTGGTGCTACAGATTTATGAAGAGAAAGAAGCTCTCCATTCAAACGAAGACTATCGTAGGGCAGACACTATCGACAGACTGGAAAGAGAAACAATTTTTTTCTGGATTATGTGCACAAAGTTATTAAAGAGCAGAAATTTATGCAAGGTAGTATCATTAACATGGATAAAGTACCCTTAAACTTTGATTGCTCCCAAATAGAACCATGGATAATAAAGGGTACAAAACAATCACAGTGGTAACCACAGGAAATGAGAAGACATTTTTTATGTGCGTGTTAGCCTGCACAGCCAATAGAGATAAATTGAAATCCCTTTTGATATTTAACAGAAAAACTATTCCTAAAGGAAATTATCCGACAGATGTGTTAATTTGCGTAAATCAGAAGGGGTGGATGTGTCAAGAGATATTGCTGGACTGGTTGAACAAAGTGTGGTGCAAGAGAAAAGGAACATTTTTCCAGCCACAAGGAATGTGGATTGTTGATTCCATATGTACCCATTTGATGGAATCGGTGAAACTAGAACATAAAAAAAAAGTCTCAGCTACACTGGCAGTGATTCCCGGAATGATGACTAATATTTTGCAGCCTCTTGAATTGGTCATAAACGAAGCTTTTAAAAGTGAAATGAGAAAGCGTTGGGAGGAATGGATGCACGAAGGAATATATTCATTCATGAATAGTGGCAAAATGAGAAAAGCTGCCTATAAGGAAGTCAGAAAATGAGAATCCGAATCCTGGAAAACCATCAAAATTTCGACGATTATTTCGGGCTTCACTGAAGCAAACATTATTTCTAAAAACTGCGGTGAAATGCCAGAAGACAGCAAAAGTGATGCGGACAACCCGAAGTTTTAGATGACGAACTTTTAAAACTTTTTAATTCAGACAGTGAAGTTTCTGATTTCGATGGATTTTATTGAAAAACTACGTGTACTACATGTTTTCAGAATGCATAATGTTGTGTATGTATTTTTTTAAATTCTTGAATTATAAATGTTTTGTAATTGGTTTAAATGCCTTAGGAATTCTTGAGTAAAGTTTTATAAAACAGGTAGTAGGGGATCTTTAAGATTGAATCTTGTTTAATTGATATTTTTATTTATTATTTGAAAGATCAATTACTATATTTTTATCTATGTAATGTTTTCAAGATTCTCCCGTGGTACTACCCCACTTTACTGCGAAGGTGTGGCATTTCTGGCGATTGTTTTTTATTCTGCCCCTTTTTTTTATCACAGCAGTAGCATATACGCCATTACCTGAAATTATAGTACCTTGTTTGTCAACTGGTTTTCACTTCATTATCAGTCATGTTTAGAAATTTCTGTTGCACCCCAAAAACTGTAATGCTGGTAATTTTTGTTGTATTCCATGAATATGGAAATCAATTTTAAAATTAAAATAAACATTACACATCTGGCAACTATTTATTATTGCTCATCATTTCTATGGCTGAAAAAGATTGAAGTTATCTGTTGAAAGCTTCCTAATTTAAATGTGCATGCATGCATGTGTAACTTAAGGATACTTTAAAAGTAAAGTTTTAATACTTGTTACTTTATAGTGGTAGGCTTAGGCCAAAATTACTGTAACATCTCTAAAATATCTTGCTTGTCTTTCTAAGCATCAATTTTTTTTTAATCACATATCAGTATCAAAAATGAAATGTTTGGTTAACATATGACATTCCATTCTGTTCCAGTACTGTAAAACAAGACTCTTACAGGACACAAACGACACATGCTATTAAAAAAATAATTTTTGTATGAATATTCAAATAAATTTAAAGAAGCGGCAGAGAGCACATAGCATCCGGAAAAAAACTACAGCAAAGCATTTGATTTCAGCACTTTTAAAACATTCCTCATACACTTTGTGATACTGAAACTGCAACCCCAAAAAATTGTGCAGCAATTGAGCAAAAACTCATGGGCAAGACAACCTCATAGGTGAGGATGGCTTAACAAATTTTCCTACAGCAAATGAAGAACTTCAATGAGATGAACAGATGGCTACATGCGAGGCACACCAATGCAACGTAAAACACCCTCTGTTAATGATAAAACTCAGATAAGCATAGTGGAATAGAGTTATAGAATCATCAGATAGCTGCCTGCAGTATTGCCCACTATGCTTTGTGCCCATATGGTGGCAAGCAGACACTCTTGCCCTCCCCTGGATAAAAAAAATCTGATGACAACATTTCAGTTCTTTAGAGGCATCACAAAGTTTTTGCAAACAACACTGATTCTGATTGCTAAATCTTTTGCTGAACTTCTAGATGTGGTGTGTGTATGCAGTAAAAATAAAGAAAATGCTTTGGACTTACATGAAAAAAATGGAAATTTACATAAAAAGTAATAAAATCAAAGTTTTGCCTTAAACATAGGAGCATAATGTACACTGAAGAGCAATTGAATTAGAGATACCAGTCTAGTAACGTGTAGCACCACCTTTCGCCCTGATCCCTGACGGCGGCGATTCGTCTCGGCATGGACTCAACAAGACACCAGAAGCATTGGGAAGCCATATGGATCCACGACCCCTGAACAAGCTCCCACAGTTCACGAATATTTGATGGAGGGGGGTCAGAGCCTCGAACATCTCCCTCGATGGCATCCCAGATGTGCTCGATGGGATTGAGGTCAGGTGACCTAGCTGGCCAAGGAAGTGAGGTCACATCGGTGGAGTGTTCATCCAACCATTTGGATACAATTCGGGAGCGATGGCATGGTGCATTGTCTTGTTGCAGGATGAGGTCCCCAGTGGGATGTTGAAGACGCACAAACGGGAGCAAATGGTTGTCCAGGATATCCCGGTAACGTTGACCTGTGAGGGACGATGTCACACGTACCAGGGGTCCCATTTCAGTCCACGTAAACAGTCCCCAGACGAGAATGCCACCCCCACCAGCTTGAAGAGTACCCTGTTGGCAAGAAGGATCCATCGCTTCATGTGGTCTGTGCCGTATTCGTATCCTGCCATCCGCATGTACCAACGTGAATCTCGACTCATCAGTCCAGGCAACATTTTTCCACGTCTAGGGTCCAGTGGCGATGTTCCCACGCCCATGCTAATCTTTGCACCCTGTGATATGCGGTCAGCAGCGGTACCCTTGTGGGAAGATGGCTTCTGTACCCCATAGCCAGGAGATGGTTCTGGATGGTGTGGCTGCTTACACGTTTTTGTGCACCAGCGTTAAATTGCCGAGTGATTTCTTGCACTGTGGCCCGTCGATCCGCTGTTACAATGCGAGCTAGCCGACGATTACCCCGCTCATCCACACGCTGTTGTCCATGGCAGTTAGCCCTTGCAGGGATGGTTTTACTGGATTCGATGTACTCACGGTGCACCCGTGACACAGTGGCTCGTGAAAATACCAGTGCCTGCACAACTTCCGAGATGGAGTGACCCATTCGTCGGGCCCCGACAATTTGCCCACGATCAAATGCACTTAGATCCTTTGTCTTACTCATACTGCGTCCGACTCTTACTGATTCCTGTTGCATCACTCCTTATATTGTCGGATCGCTGCATACGTCATGTCGTTTCCGTTTACTGGGCAGCCCACAGCGCCACATTTGCATAACGCCAGCTGCCTCTAATTCAATTGCTCTTCAGTGTATACACAGGGGTGGGACAGAATAATGTGAATAGCTAAGAAAAGAAAGTTTTATGCACCTAGTAGGGTGTGGGACCACCTTTAGCATTCAAAACCGTCTGAATCCTCCTTGGAATGGATGCATATAAATCCTAGATGGTGGTAGGTCAGATGTTACACCATTCTTCATGCAGAAACTGCTCCAGGTCCTTGAGAGATGCAGGACGAGGATAATAGGATCTTACTCTGTTTTCCAACACAGACCAGAGTGGCTCGATAATGTTCAAGTCTGGTGATTGGGGAGGCCAAGGAAGGTGTGAAAGTTCGTCCTTATGTTCCTCAACCCAGGATTAGACATTCCGAGCTCTGTGAATTGGGGCGTTATCATCTTGATAGATGGCATCTCTGTAGGAAAAAACACCTGAGCATTGGATGGATATGGATGGCCAAAACAATTTCATACACCCTATCAGTCATCCATCCTTTCAAGACGATCAGGGGATTTGCTGAAAACCACGATAGTACCGCCGAGAGCATGATAGAACCACCACCCTGCTGCATTGTTGGGAGCAGACAGTCTAGGTTGTATGCTTCTGATGATGTTCTCCACACGTAAACATGTACTGCGGGGGGAATAGTGTGAATGTGGATTCATCCGACTACGTTAGACACTTCCATGCATCGGCAGCATTGCTGTTGTGCATTCACTCGAGTCACCAAAGGTTTTGAAATAGTAGCTTTGCCATGAATATCTTGTTTATGCAGTTCACTGCATACTGATTTTGTTGATACTGGGGTCTGGAGATGCAGATTGAGCTCCGCACCTAATTTTCGGTGCTGTGGTCTTGTTACGGGTAACAATCCTCTTTAATGCTCTCCTGTCTATCAGTCAGGGTCATTTTCCGGCAGCACTTGTGTTTCACAGACGAGGTTTTGTCACGAACATGGTATGCTGTCATGATGTTAGACATAGTAGCCCTCGATACCTCCACTACTCTGGCGACTTTTGTCATGGAGGCACCAACTAGCTAGCCGGGCACCAACAATTAGCCCTTTTTCGAAGTCCGTTAGGTCACTCATTTCGTTGTCACCCTGAAAGAAATTTTGCAACAAGACACTTTAAATGCACTTAAACAGGACCTTGAGGTTTTAAACAAAGCTATTACAACCAAAAAGTGGTGCATACCTTTGCGTATTGCGACGTACGCAGCTGCATGAAAAGTCACATCTCTCAGCATGGTGTTCACATTATTCTGTCCAATCCCTGTACATACAGTATGAAAAAGCAAAGAAATGAAAAGTATTGCATCATTCTCTGCAATGGACATTCATTGCTGGACAAAAGATTGCATCAAGTTTCTTACAGAACTTTGTCTTGAGAATTTTTTTTCTTGATGACTGATTAAGTGATCTTTCAGGTTTTGTGGTGAATAGAACTGAAGTCAGCAAAAAGCGCAAGGCTCAAAAGAACAACAAAGAAATTTCCTTATTGTCTTAGCAAACAGTCAGAGATTTCATTTCTCCATCTGTTTTACTTCTTGAGTCTTCTGGTTTTAAATAAAAATTATGTGCAATAGCATAAAAATATTAGACAGCGAGGCACAATAAAAATTTTAGTATGTAATTTATGTATGTTATTTTGTAGCTACAATTTTTTTCTTTGCCCTCGCCTGAAAACTAAGCTACATGCACCCATGTTTGTGCATTTGGTTTAATATGGTGGCTTTGTCTGCATTAGTTATGAGTGAATTTGGTGATGCTTTCTACCCAATGTCCCAAACATGTTTTATTGATGACAAATCTGGGGACCTGGTTGGGCATGGCAGCATGTAGACATTCTGGAGAGATATTCACAATATGTAAATGGCAATGCTTTTGCTGAAACATGATGTCAAGCACCTTGATATGAAGAAGATAGCCATGGCTTCTAGGCTTACTATGATACAGTACCAAGCTATCAAATTGTCTGTGAGATATACCAAAGATATTCCACTATCACAGCTGATACCTCGCCAGACCATGATGCCTATCATTCATGATACCTGCCATTAGACAATGCTTCTGGATAAATGTACTGACTGTGTATTGTCTACATGTATTTAGAGATCATTGGATCCTAGTCATAAGCAAGATTCATTATGACAGCTCACATCATGCTATTCTATGCCCCAGATTATTTGTGAATAGTCCCCCACTTCAGATGGTAGTGACGACAGACACTGTTCAGTGGGAGATAATACAGTTGATGCCATACATAAAATTCTTCCTTCATCTGTTGGCAGGAAATTTTGCAGTTTGATAAGAGGTAATTGCTGGCCAGCATCGCTGCTTTGCTGATGGAAGCTACTAGAATAGCTATAAGTATAGTGAAAGCTTGTTAACAGATAAGATAGTCAATCCATTGTGTAACTGAAAAGCTTGACCAGTTCCAACCCAATACCTACTCACCACCACTGCTGCTAAGATCAATGGACTGTGGCATTGTCAAGGCCCACATGGTCCACTACACCGAGAGTCAACCATCTACCTTCTTGGAGGATAGCAATGTGTCTACTCCAAAACTCACTTAGCTGTCTATGCGGTTAGCAATTATTTGCCTTAGCATTCTGTATAACATGCTGTTCCTCAGGGAATCAGGCACTTGAAACTGGAAGATTCTTACTGGCCACAACTTGTGTTGCATTTAACTAAATATATGATGCATCTGCACTTACAGTGGCTTCCACAACTGCTACAGGATTGGTTCAATACTAGAGTAATTTGCACACCTAGATATATACTTCCATCTGCTGATTCTACACAGTCAGGACAGCCCCTTTTGTATTTCAATTTCAATGCCACAGTGTATAATGCCATATGCAATGCCACATTCCAAATTAAACTGTTCTGATAAGCAAATAAAATGTAACACAATAGGAGTATCTCACACTCTACAAGCTTCTCTGTCACCACGAAAGGAAAAGCACTTCACTTCTGAAATTATCTTGTTTCATATATAAATCCTTTACTAGAAAGTTTGAATGTTGAAAATTTGTATCTGAGGTTATTTCAGCAAATTTTTGTGAGTTGCTTTTTCAGGAAGAAGATTAGCTTTTTGTTCACATATTTGAAAAGTACGTAACTTACGAATTAAAATCTTCTGCATGAAATAATTATATTACCATTAAGTTGGTATCCATAATTACATAGTCAACTGGCATTCTTTTACAGCAAACTCTCCAAGAAGTGTCAGTGACATTGTCAATTGACTATTTTTTACAGTGCAATGCTGGGGTTTATCCAGAAATTTCCTATTGGGAGGGAAGGTTGAAAATATTGGGGGACCGGGGAGGGATGAAAGGAAATTTTTCGAAGGCTGAAAAATTTCACAGTGAAATATTTAAGCTTTAAACCGAGTGCTAAAAATGGGAAAAACATAAAAAAGGAAAAACGACTGAATTTTTTGTATTTAAGAGAGATTATAACCGAAAATCTTTTTTCCATAAACTACACCCAGCTATTTTGTTTATGTGCTGTTTTAATTTTTTATCTCTCAGATGTAAATGCTTCCTTAAACAAAGATAGAGCAAAGAAGTATTGGCATGGGTTGTTGAAACAGTAGATATTGATATTTTAATAAATCTTGCACATACTGAAATGTTTTTGAAGCACATTTGTCTGTAACAAAGTAAAATGAAAAAGATGACTTTAAACACAGTGTGTGTGTGTGTGTGTGTGTGTGTGTGTGTGTGTGTGTGTGTGCGTGCGTGCGTGCGTGTGTGTGAGTGGTTCAGTGTTTTAGGGTTGCAATGACTGACTTATGATTCAAACAAGAAAAATGAAAAAAAAAAAAAAAAAGACACATTAGACTGCTACATATGTAGACCCAAATTAAAAAAAAAAGAAGAAAAATTATTACATTATGGTAAAAAATACTTCAAGGTAAAGCTGAGGATTCCATGTACATACTAACTGTAGTTGACAACTGTACTAAATGACAATAAAAAAGTACTAATGCATACTAAAATTTAAAAAAATATATATATACCTGTGCATGCAGGCATTGTGTGTGTATGTGTCTGTGTTTTAAAAAAGAATATATACCTGTGCATGCATGTGTGTGTGTGTGTGTATGTATGTTGAGCACCCTTTCAAATGGAGGGGTGCACAGATTTTCTTGGGGATGTCTGGGAAAATTTAGGGGTGTGTTGCAGGGGGTGTTAGGAGGGTGTACATTAACCCTTGGTGCATAAATCAATGGCATAACAACAGTCAATTAATAGTTAATAGCAATTTTGAAGAATATATTTCGTTTTTCTTAAATTTTCTGTTTCACACACTAAAATTCTTGTTTGTGACTATGGAAGGCACTGTGCACAATTATGTAAGCGAGTTTCTTAAAAAATCACTTATGTCAATAATGCGAAAATGTTAACTCACCTTGCTCTTCGTTAACTTCGTGCTAGCTGCTTGATGTTCCAGCAATATACACTATCTACCAACAAGTAATTGGACACCTGTGACAGCAAAGGAAAACAAAGTTTATTCACCTTCAATAGTTGGTGGAGCCTCCACGAGCGGCGATTACAGCTGCGACCCTACGGGGCATACTCTCAATCAGGCGTTGTACGACGGCTAGCGGTATTTTCTTCCACTTGGCTTGGAGAAGACAGGTCAGTTCCTTCATCGATTTCGGACGGTGGGGGCACCCCTTAAGTCGACGCTCCAACTCGTCCCAGAGGTGCTCGATAGGGTTTAGGTCCGGGCTCTGCGCAGGCCAGTCCATTCGATTAACCCTACTGTCACCATACTAAGCCATGGTGTACCTCGCAACATGACAGGTGGCATTTTCATCCTGAAAGTAACATGGGTCCACCCCGTAAAACTGCCACAACGTAGGAAGCGCATGGTCATCCAAAATGGTGCAGTAGGTCTCGGCATTGAGTCTACCAGGAATTGCGACCAAGGGTCCCATGCCATACCAGGAGAAACACCCCCATAGCATAATTCCACCGCCGCCAAACTTCACAGTTGGCACAATACATTCCGGCAGGAGCGTTCTCCAGGCAGACGCCAAAACCAGACACTGCCATCCGAACAGTAGAGGGTGAAACTTGATTTGTTGCTCCAGAGAACCTGTTTCCACAGTTCAACGGTTCACTGTCGCCGTTCTTTGCACCACGTTAGCCGAGCAGTGCTATTGGACTTGGTGATCAAAGGCTTGTGGTCGGCAGCACGTCCATGATAACCGAGCAGATGGGCTTCCTTACGGATGGTATTCATCGAAAGAACACTCCCGGATGCCTGTTGAAACTCCTCGCGGATGTGGCTTATCAATTTGGTGCAGTTCTTCCGAATTTCTCTGGCCAGCAGCCGTCGGTCTCTAACTCTCAGTTTTGTGGGTCTGCCGGGTCGGGGCACATTCCGACAGTCACCTCTCATCTTCCACTTGCCAATCACATAGGCCACTGTCGATTTTGGGTACTTCAACTCGTTGGATATGTCACGTACAGGGGTAGTAGTACAGAAAATAAAATTTCAGGACAAAAGTTTTACTAAATTTCAGGACATTTTTCAGGACATTTTTAGAGCAAAAATTCAGGGTTCGATGATTTATATCACACAAAAATCCTTTAAATCAAAAGATTTATAAATTGCACAAAAAATTTCAATCATTTAATTTTTTAATGTGTCTTCTCTAATTATTATAACTATATAAGATTATATAATAACTAGAATGTTTAAAATGGGGGGGGGGAATCAAGATTTTTTATTACCTGCTTGTAAAATCATACTTACATACTTTTACATAAAGTAATACTGTGACTATTTGCCATTTTAGATAATTTTTCAGATATAAACATTACTAACAGCAAATTGTGTTAGTAGTGCTATGCCAGACTTTGCATTAACATTAAGAAATTACCAGGTTTTTAAAAGCATTAAAGTAAATATTAAAGAAAGAAATAAGTTTTATCAAAAGTTTTCTAGACATTCATATGGATGATTATTACTAAGTATCAACAATGTATAATTTATTTCAGGTAAAGAGTAAATAATATATACTGTATTTGATTTAAATAAAAAAAAATCGATTTTTTTCTCTAAAAAAATTATGATTTTTTTAAACCTGAAAACATTGTTCTCAATTGCATAACTTTTTACAAAGCTGAAATTTAAGTGAGTTAATAAGGCATATTAAAAATTAGAATGAAACTTTAAAACATCAGTAGAAAATTCTTGATAAAAATTTAATTTTTTTTTTATTTTCTTAATTTTGCAATATCATTGCAGACAATGGTTAACTTCTTTGAAATATTTAAAATATTTTCATTTGCAGTGCTGAGCATCATTTGAGCCACTTTTATGCCATTCATATCATTTTTGTGAAATGGCTAGCTGTAATTTTTCATTGGCATCATTTAGTAAACGATGAGCTGCATTTTCATCTTGTAGTGTGTTGGTTTCAATCTTGGTCAGCTCAATAAGCTTTTCATTCTGTTCAGCCTTCTATTTCTGTTTTCGCACCTCTTCCTGCTCTCTGTATCCATCTTGCGCTTGACTTGTTGTTTGTTCTTTTCTTCTTTAAGTTGTTGTAAATGTGCAGCATATGCAGTATGCGATTTCTCAACAATTTGAATGAGCTCCTCAGTTATTGGGATTTCAGCAACATTTTCAAACTTGTTAATATAATCTTTGCATATTCGCAAGGAACAAATACACAGTTTAGAAATAGAAGCTCTGTTTGATGTCACTATGGTGGTGTTGATAGAAAATCCACGTTCTGGTATGGAATTTCCATGCGAGAGTGTTAAGCAGGCTTTAACAAATGTACACAGATTAGGATATTTTAGATTTCCAGCAGAATCTTTAATTTTTGAAATTTCTGCCCAGTACTTGCATATATTCTGATCTTCAGAATACGTATTTTGTAAGAATCTTCACATGCATACATACACCACTCTGTGTTTATTGCATCAGATATGGTGTTTGTTTTTGAAACCTTCATCATATGATGTGTAAGACGTTGCAAAGCAAGTTTTGAACTTTCTTTATGACGTAGATTAGGATGAAGGCATTGTATATCCTTAAGGATAACATTCGACAGTGGCAATTTTTTCTGCAAGAATTCACAAGTTTTCATGAAACAACTCCTTACGCTTAAAAGGAATCTTTTATGCTCAGGCTTTTCAAAATCACCATCAAGCAAACTACTGGCACCAGATCCTATATTCATTTGCTTTCTTGTCACCCAAAATTTGGAATTGCGACAATCAATACTTGCCAATGATAGGCCTTCTTTTTGCTTACAACATCACTTTTCATAAACTTATACATTATATTTCTTAAGAGTTCATTCAATTTAGGGTACAGTATATGAATTAAGGGAGTATCTTTTTGAAGCAAAGAGGAATAAGGAATGAAGCATGAAGCAAAAAAAACTTGTAAAATGTAAATACATAAGTGTAAGTGGATCTTTAAGAAACATTAATATGCTACAATATTTTTCACTGAGTTTAGCTGAGCTGTTTTTGGAAGAAATTCCAAAAATATTCAGTTACGGCTGGATACTGTTCAATTATCCTCTCACAAACAGGTGTTAAAGTAAGCCATCTACTGCTCACATGTTTTAAAATCACGTGGTCAGCTTGTTCATCCATCAAAACATCCATCTGGATATTGTGGAAATCTTCTTTCCTAGCAGCAGAAATCTTAAAAAACTGAAAAATATCAAACACCAAAGTTTCCACATCGCAATCTAACTTGCACAGGCCTTTCTTCATTGCATTGTGCAAATATGTAAGGAGCAAGTTCCGATATCGATGACATTTATAAAATTCAGCGAATCTAAATGAGACTTAAATTTTCTCAAAAACGACAAGTTAACATTGGGACCGTCCACAGAGCATTGTAAACATTTATCGATGTTTAGGCCATTATTTGTAATAAAATTTAAAATAATTTGAAAAATTTTGTCAGATTCTACATGGCCAATGAATTCTGATTCACAGTATGATGTCACAATTTTTTAAAATTTCTCCGACCAATATGAAATATGAATGTCCAGCTGTTTCTTAACTTGCTTCGTTGTGGTCTCATCAAAATAAAGGGTGAAAAATGACTTACCAATATCTTGGAAGATTTTTTTCCGAAAATGTGGTGCAAGTCCAAATTTTGTAACGTAACGTGCTTTCGCATCCGAAAGTGCAACATTCTTTGCTATTGTTGAATCTTCAAATGCAGCTGCACAAATTTCAACCAATCCTCCCAAATTAGAAAATGGATAATTGCACTTAATTGACTGTAACAGCAACAACATTTCAGCTTTTTAAAAAAAAAGCTGAAATTTTGTTGCTTTTTTAAAAAAGTATCGTTATATATATACGAAAATAATGTTTTTGCATTTGAAGAAATTATTTATAAGCAAAATACAGGAGGACCTATGGGATCACCCCTGTCTACATTATTTGCGGAGGTTATTATGACAGATATTGAAGCCAAAGTGATAAATAACCTGAATGAACCACCATTAATATATTGCAGATATGTTGATGATATTTTCATCTTGTGGAAATTGAATCCCACAGAACTAGATGACATAAGCGAAAAAATGTAAAGAAAAGTATTCATCCATTGAAGTAACAATTGAAGTTGAACAGCAGGATACTTTGGCTTACCTTGATGTACAGATTATAAAACAACTCAACACATTAGATTATACCGTTTACAGAAAACCGTCATACGTACCTGTGATTATACCATATGATTCTTATCATCCATATGCACATAAATGTAACAGTATTAAGACTTTAATAAAAAGAGCTTTTACGCACACATCAAATACGCAATACAGAAAGGATGAATTGAAATATATTACAGATGTTGCAAAGAATTATGGATATCCGAGTAAAAAAATAAAAAAATGGATTAAAGAAGTGCAGAACAATTGTATTAACTCTTCAAACATAAGAAGAAGTAATAATAAGCAGATTAAATATATTGGATCGTTTCAGTACATGAAAGGAATTTCGGCTGAAATTAATAAATTGTGTAATAGGTATAATTTACAATTGGGCAATAAAGTACATACTATTAAAAAATTTGTAATCAATACGAAAGAAAACAAGAAGTGCTTGGACAGAGCTGGCGTTTACGAAATTCCTATAAGCAACAATCCTACAGTATCATATATAGGAAGCACTAAAAATAAACTAACACATCGTTTACAACAGCACTTATGGAATTGGCAGAAAAAAGAAGCAAAAACTGCTTTGGTCCAGTACTGTATTGAACAAAGGCAATACCCAAAGTTTGATGAAATAAAAATTATTAAGAATTGTTGTACAGAAAGGCATTTGAGATTGGCGGAGACAGTGTTGATAGAAAAAAATAGACACAGGTTATGTAACGTTAACGATCCTAATAGCTTAAATACATATTGGAAGGATTTGATCAGAAAGGAAACCTGCAGAGAAGGACAGAGGAGAAAAGGCAAGAGGGGAAAAAAAAAGAAAAGAAATGATGTGATACAAACGTGTTAGAATAAGATGATTAGTTTCAAGAATCAAATAAATCGAACAGATATTTATAGGTACAAAAGAAAAAGAAGGATATTGGGTCATCTGATAGATGGCGCCACTGCGCCTGAATGATGGAGAACGTAAAATTGAGACGATGCCGCACGGGTACTGGAACATTCGCTACGTTTCGTGGATGGTGACGGGTGGTACATCTGTTACGTCCGCTCCTTGAAAATGGCCAGGGCGGTGGTTGAAAGTGCTTGGTTGTCATGCTTGTTTCTGAGGGGAGAGAGGTCCGTCAGCATTGGATATAATGGTTGTGTCAGGTTTTTGGGTTTATTTTAATTTGGCACTGATGTGCAATTGTAAATAATTTTGGGCTACAGCTTTTAACTTTGACGTTTTAGGAAATGTGTAAATAGGTTTTTATTGATTGATGTTTTAATTAGATTAAAGTGTTTTAGGGAGTTCAATTGTGTATATTTGTGGTGGATTATTTTGAATCTGAATTTGGTCATAGGGAAAAGAGGGAGGGGGAGTGATGTTTGTGTGAGTTGAAAATGATTTTTTTTTTTTTTTGGTGTTGTTGCGGCCTCAAACCACGATGTAAATAAGAAAAATACGTGTTGGAAATGTGTAGAGGCGAAAACCTCTAAATGATTTAGGGAATAAAGGTGAGTAACCTCAAAATTTATATTGTCTAAATAGCACGTGAATAATTAAGCAGCTTGATGACATTTTCAATGCTGTATGAATATATCCCAATAAGTGGAATAAACATCGTAATAAGTGGAGCATCCTTATAAGTGGAAGCAGGTTCGAGAAGATACTGAAAATCTGCGCGATTCTAAATATATATATAGCTTATACACGATCGGATTCTCAAGGATTATGGAGAGTGGGAGTTCAGTTCGCTTGGCTTCTGCCTCGCTTAGATTGGGGACAGGAGTTGAGGACAAAGGCCGTGGGGAGAAAGAAGGAAGGGTGCGGAGCTGCTGAACGCCATGCACCAGGGCTGGGTTGCTATCAGCAACTTTTGCCGACATCACGGGGTCTGGTCACATTTTGCTTCTGCTGCAGGTGGCTGGGGGCATCACTTTCTATGGGAGGAGTTTCAACAGGCTTCTATGCCTGATTTCACTTTATGCGGTAACCCAACACACCTTCTTTTCTTTAATACGCACCAAACCAGTCACAGCCAATGAAGTTGCGCAAACCAGTGGCGTGACATCATTACAGCACATATGGTGGGAAGAAAAGTCGCCGACAGCAGGAGTGGTGCCAGCATTATCGCTGTCCTGAATGTTAGACAATGTAAGGATCTTTGGATGATTGCCACATTTGGCGAAAATCAATTGAAATTTAGGAAAATTATTGCGAAAAGTCGCAAATCCAAATCTGAAATATTTTCGGCAATAATTTTTAGAAATAAATGAAGTTTTATTTCAGAACTTTTCGTAGCTTTTGAAAATATCTTCAATTTTTGGAAACTACTAAAAAATTTCAGAAATTTCAATCAAATTAGCAAAAATTAAGGACATTTCAGGACAAACAAAATTTTTTCAGGAATTTCAGGACAACTACGACCCCTGCACGTATGGATCGGCCATTTCTGTGATACCCGACGATTACACCTTTCTCGAAATCGGAGAGCTCCGAACTGCGTGGCATCTTGCATGTGACTGGTTTGCGTTGTTGTTTCCCACACGATATTTAACGGCGGCGGCCGTGACGTGTATCAGGACCGCAGATATTGTCGATTGCAGGGGTGTCCAATTACTTGTTGGTAGATAGTGTATATTGCCTATTAGATGATATTGGCATAAGCCAGATGAACCTATATCCCTTATTCAATATTCAATGAATTAGTATGAACCAGAATGAAGTAAAATCCCTTAAAATTCAAATAAAATTTGAACATAATTGGAATAAAATCTGAATAAGGTTACGATAAAAAAAGCGAACAAAAAACAGCAATGACGAATCCTCCAAAAAACCTTCAGATATGCTTATGTTGCTCACACACACTTTCCCAGTCATTCTATACGAGTTTCAACTGCCGAAGTTGCAGTCTTTGTCAGTGGTCGGCGATGTTCTTGCCCCAACTGCCTAGTCATTTATGCCACGTCGATTTCTTGCCAAGACATGTTTTGCTTCCCCGTTGTAGTAGACATTGCGCATGTTGTGTTGTGCGCCATGTGTTGGTGTTCTGTCATACGAATCAGCTTGGTCTTCCCTATCATTTTTTTCTTTTTTCTTTCATTGTTTTTCTTCTTGGTCAATTAGAAATTTCCATGCGTATGATAGGTCATATGGACTATTATTACTTATTGTAATAATAATTATTTATTGTAATGCATATGATAACTCATATGGACTATTATTATTTATTGTAATAATAATAGTCCATATGACCTATCATATGCATGAAAATTTCTAATTGACCAAAAAGAAAACTATGAAAGAAAAAAAAATGATAGGGAAGACCAAACGGATTCATATGACAGAACACCAACATTGCGCACTAACTACGACATGTGAGATGACGACTACAACGTGGAAACAGAACATGTCTTGGCAAGAAATCGATGTGGCATAAATGACTAGGCAGTTCGAGCAAGAACATCGCTGACCACTGGCGAAGACTGCGACTTCAGCAGTTGAAACTCATACAGAATGACTGGGAAAGTGTGTGTGAACAACATAAGCATATCTGAAGATTTTGGAGGATTCGTCATTGCAGTTTTGTGTTCGTTTTTTTATCGTAATCTTATTCAGATTTTATTCCAATTATGTTCAAATTTTATTTGAAATTTAAGGGGTTTTACTTCATTCTGGTTCCTCTAATTCATTGAATAAGGGATATAGGTTCATCTGGCTTATCTCAATATCATCTAATAGGCAATAATATATTGCGGAAACATCAAGCAGCTAGCACAAAGTCGACAATGATTTTTTAAAGAAACTCACTTGCATAATTGTGCACACTGCCTTCCATAGTCACAAACGAAGAATTTCAACGTGTGAAACAGAAAATTTAAGAAGAACAAAATATATTCTTCAAAATTGCTATTAAATTTTTTTGCCACATAGTCCAGCAACAGGCTTAACAGCTTGAGCTACATCAGAAATAGTCAATTAATAGCTGAATAGCTGTCCACTAGTGGTGAAAAAGTTTACTTAGACAATAAATTAATAAATTAGTTACTTGTTAGCAATCAATTAGCTATTGGCTGAAAATAAAAAGACAGTCAAATATCAAATATAAAATGCATTAGCCAAACATTTCTATGGTGAAAATTAATTTGTGCTAAGCAGGACATAATACAATACTTCAATTCACCAACAACACTGTTAAGCTAGAAATTGGAAAGTTATATGTGGTGTTGCTCATGACAAGGTTTATTTTGAAAGGCAAAGGCTGTATAACAAAATTGTCAATACCACACAACCAGTTAGTTATACAACCATAAAACACATACAACCAACCCCAATACCACCATAAACCACTCTCAAGAAGGAAGTGCCCATGAAAAAAAAAAAAAAAAAAAAAAAAAAACTGTGGGCGTTCTCTGCTACAATTTTTACGATCAAATACACTATTCAAATGGAAGGAAAGACACAATACAAAAATTCAGTTAACTTAAGACATCTGAAACACATGGTAAAACTTTAAAAATGAGGTAAATGATCTTGACTTCTTGTTTATAGAAATAATTATACTGCTAAATAATTAATACAGAAAATATGCTAGCACATTTCTAAAGTTCACCAAAACAAAACTATTCAACAAATACACTAGAATTAATACAAAGGAGAAAAATTTAAAAAAATACATTGTCTCTATCAGTATCACATTAATACATCTCCAGAAATTAAATTACAGTCAAACCTTGATACCTTGAACCTGAAGGAAGCTATAAAAAAATTCAAGATATAGAAAATCATTAAATTATCAGAAATTTTAAGCTTGCACTTACCCCAAAAAACAGAACATTGGGTTCCAATTTTTTTAAAATTGTAACAACAACTGCTAATGTTTAAAGAAATAATTCAATATTGTTTGTTGCATGTTTTCTCTTTTTCAAGCTCAATTACAGTTTCCAAATGTGATGTCGCTTTAAATGTTTCAGATGCTATACCCGTTCTAGATTCAATAAATCTCTGCACAATGTTCATTGTCAATTGTGCTTCTTTTATTCCAAATTTTCAATTCTGGCTGGAAATCTTCAGTTTCATTCTTCTGAAATCACACTACTTGAGATATGATTTCTTCATCTTCCCAATGACTACATATCGGAACTTTTTTCAACGACAGCAACAAAATCCTGAAATGTGTCTGTTTCATTAAAGTTCAGTGATTTCACAAGATTGCTTCAGTCTTATGTAATGAAGGGTTTTTAGTGACACAGTCGTCAGTTGTACCATCAGTATTGTTTGCTTGGTCACTTTCTGTTCTTAATACATCCTGCTTTTTTAAGATCATTGAAAATCATTAAAGGAGTCACATCACTCCATTCTTTGTGAGCCATTTTCATTATTTGCAAAACATTCACATTCGGTTTCCTTCCTTCTTCAATGTCGGATAAGAATTTTTCACAATTTGAGGTCAATATTTAACTTTAAAACTCAGGATGTCACCCTGGTCCAATGGCTGTTATTGGACATAGTGTTTAGGGTCATGAACTCAACTCTTACAAATTTCATTTTTGGTATACTATTATAGCCTTTGCAGTTGTCAAATAAAAAAACAAAACAATTTTACGTTTCTGATGAGTCAATTTCTTGTCTAACTCTTTAAGCCAATTTTCGAAAATGCTGGATGTCATCCATGCTTTCTTATTTGCCAGATAGTCCATTGGAAGTGATTTAACACCAGAAAAGCATCTTGGCTTTGCGGATTTCCCTATCATCAACAGTTTTAATTTTTCAGAACCATCCATATTTATTTGCACAAAAAAAAACAATAACAAAGTTATTTGTTCTTTGCTTCTTTTACCTGAGTGACAGGGTTCACCTTTAACGGCCCTTGTTTTTTTTAGGAAGACATTTAAAAAATAGCCAGTTTCACCTGCATTGAATAAATTTTTTGGGTCACAATTTTTAAGAATAAGATCCAATGTCTTTATGAAATTGGCACAAACTTCTTGTGCAACACTTGCACTCTCACTGCACATTTTAAGGAAAGTAATGTTTTTTTTTTTTTTTTTTTTGAAATTTTCAAACCAACTATTGCTTCCTTTGAAGTCTGCATGTCCCAATTCTTTAGCAAAATTATTTGTCTTTTCTTTTATGATATTTCCATTAAGGGGTAAGTTCTGGGTTCTACACTCAGTAATCAACATCATCAAACATCTCTGTAGGTCAGGATACTCCACACTTTTTTTTTCTTTTTCCTTGGTCAGCACAGTTTTGTAGGATACTTTCCTTATTTTTTTAAATTGTGGAAAATGTGCTGGTTGGAATCCTGAACTCCTTTGCAATTTCATATTTCTTTTTTCTCAACTTCTTCAGTTATTCACTTCTTCTCCAACGATTGAAAGAACATTCAATTTGCATGTGGTAGCCATTAGGTGTTTATGAGCGCAAGACCTAAAAAATGCAACTAGCTAAACACATTTTCATTCAATGCATTGAAAGTCAGCATAGCAAACAAGAATACTGGCCAAGCGCTGCTGGCAGGAGATGAAATGATGGGAAGGGTCATCCCTCTTCCTGCACTGAGCAAGGAAGGGGTGCTGAAGGTCAGTGACGCAAGGTTTGGTGGTGCGAGAGAGCAGAAGAAGAAGGCAGGGTGCAGGTGGGGATCTATTTTTAGTGCCCAAAGGCCAGTTAAAACAGAATTTTGAAGTAACATTTGAAGTCTTTGAAAATGAAGGAATTAAGCTGGGGAAATAAATTTGAGTTAACGAGGGCAAGCAAAGAAAAAAATTGTCTAAATGAGGTATTTCTTACATTAAAGGAATAGAAAATGTGTAGGGAAAAACAGTTTTTCTTGAGACATTGAAAAATTCGTGATATCGAAGTTTGACATATCGAGGTTTGACTGTATTAAAATGCCGTAAGCAATCATGGCTTAACAAAGCAAAAATTTTACTTACCTTCACTTTGCTTCATTTTACATATCTTATTATGGGCATGTACTCTCCTCCAAACTTCACCTCTTCTAGCCTCATGTTTCACAAGACAATTCTAATCTATCCTTTTTCATTTACTCATTTTAATATGAATTATGTCTATTTAATTGTAATAATATTTAATTTTAAATTTTGCATTAGTGCTATTAGTAATGATGCTAACCAATGGTAACATTCAAACTATGTCCACATGTGGTTGCCAGCAGCAGCAAATCCAGCACCACCTTCCCCCAAAGCAGATTTATCCTTTTCAAGTAGCCAATATCTAAATAATACATTTATTTTGTAAAATTTTCATAATAAATCTACAGGTTTTTGTAAAAGTTTTCATAACAACTAAAATTTGCCTTAAATTTGGAGATAAAATGTTTCATTCTAGCTTCAGGAAAAAAAAAAAAAAAAAAACAACAACTAGAGGTTCAGAAACAGAAAGATGAGAGCAGAAGTGAAAAGAGATTTTGACTGATTCTGAAAAGAAATGGGTAAACTTTGTTGTTTTTTTAGTATTGTCTGGCATCATTAGTAACTGGGAGCAGAGAAAGTCACTGCGTGGGGTAAATTTGGGGTTGAAGTGTGTGAGATAATTTGGGTTAGAGAGTGAAATACGTACCTTGATTGAGCTATAAACAGAAACTAGTAACATATTTCCAAGCTGGAAAATGTCCTATTAAATTATCTGATTTGAATAGAAAAGAAACTTTATTTTGAAAGTTTTTATTCCGATGCAAGATTTAAAAAGCATCAAGCTGGTTCCCTTGAAAAGTGGGCAATTGAACACTATGAAAATGGGGCTGATTTTTCAGTTCTCATTGGCAATTTGTGATTTAAAAATTTAGAACAATTTTTGAATGGAAATTTTTAAAAAGCCTTGTGATGCTAAGAAAAGGCAGGGTTGCAAGTTTATAGTGCGTGTCCTCCACAAAGTCTCTCTTTTTTAGACTGGAGTAACTGCTGCCCCACCCCCTCCATGCACTTCTAAATCTGCCACTAGTTGCCGGTTTCAATTCAAATGATTAAAATCACATTAAGTTACCTTTAAAAACACTTAAAACCATTTGCAAACAGTGTTGTAATTTAAAATACATATATTTACATTCATTTAAAAACACAAGGCTAAAAGTTTAGTTTGGCTCTTTCAGCTCTCTACATAGATAAGTGCACTTTCATGAAACATTAGTTTGCATCCTTAGGTCTTGGTTCTAGATGTGATGCAAACTGAAAACATTGTCTGGGGCACTAAAGTCTTCCTCCAGGGACACCATGAAAAGAAAAAGCTAAAACATAAGTCACATCCTTTGAGCCAGAATAGATCTTGTGATGCATGTGTATCATAAAAGCACTCATTCTGGTCATTTGAAATTTCTTCTCATGTGCTGCCATCTATCAGCATGGCTGTACCCATACTTCAATATCAATGTATATCATTATTTTAAAAAATGCTGTTATAATTTTTTTCAGTCTATTAAGGTGGTTTGACCTAAAAACTCTGCATTATTTTCCAATGGCAAAAACTTCTGTAGACAATTTATTCACAACTAATGTATTCCCAAGGATGAAATTTACACTGATAAAAATAACTTTATATTATAGTATGGCATTATACACTCTTTGTAAAAAAAATAGTTGTACCCAGAAGGACGTGTCGGATTGCAATGCTATTTGGGAGGAAGGTAAAGGTTACCAGGAACAATAAATGATTAAACATTGAGACTGATATGGGCAATATTTATTGAGCTACACACCAATAAGTAGTGTCTCTCAGTACGGCGTCGGGCCGCCATGTTTGATCACATAGCATGCCAGACGTCTCGGCATGGAGTCGTACAGGTTCCTAATGGTGTCCTGCAATAAGCCATCCCATGCAGTTTGAATCTTCTCATGCAGTTCCTGCAGATTGTGCGGAAGGGGTGGAGTGTGGATAGCGCGTCCAACAGCATCCCACACATTTTCAATTGGCGATAGGTCTGGCTATGTGGCTGGCCATGGCAGAATATCAGGGCCTTGAAGGCAAGCTCTTGAGACAGCAGCAGTATGTGGACGAGCATTGTCCTGTTGGAAAATCACACAGGAGTGCTGAGCGTTCAGAAAAAGTAGGGCCACTGGTTGCAGCACCTCATTAACGTAACGTTGGGCTGTCAAAGTGCCTGTAATGAACACCAAAGGTGATCTGGCATCGTAGGCAATTGCCCACACCATGACACCACACCATCTGGATGTGGGATGCTCAACAACAAACCGTTCATCTTGGCACTGAGCATGGTGCCTCCACACACGGATTTGTTGGTTGTCTCCTCCAAGACAAAAGCGGGACGACTTGTCACTGAAGATCTCCCACTGCCATTCTGAGTGGCTCCACGACAGTCTAGCACGACACCATAGCAGTATTTGGCGATGATGCAATGGTGTTAAGGGCAATGCATGTAGTCCTACGTTGTGCAACCGTCTGCCAATGGTGCTGGCACTAATTGGACGATGCATGGAGGGCACCACTGCTTGCTGAATATCCCCAATCATGACTGTTGAGTCACTCCGCGCATGTTGGACAACCCGTCAGTCCTTTCTCTCCTTGGCTCATCTAGGTCTCCCAGATCCTTCCTGTCACTGTTGTGTGCCTTGTTCTATCCACTGCTGCCTACAGTGTGCTATGGTGATATCCGCATGACTGGTATGTCACGCAGTAAGGCGATAAGACCATCCCACTTCCTGGAGCCCGGCGATGCGGCCCCTCTCGACCTCCTCCAACTGCTGGCATTGCTTCCGAACTTTTCTCTGAGGCATACTTCACTTGCAAAGACGAAACCAATACAACATCGTGAGTCAGAATGGTAAGCATGCACAGCAGGTCAGGCACAGCGCTACGACATCTCCTTGCTTGTGTCACATGCGGGGCCGAGCATGATACTTGAATAATTTGCATGCCTCATGATGTCAAACCTAATCAAGTTTCATTCCTGTCAGTTGCTTTCTTCTGGGTGCAACTACTTTTTTGAAGATGAGTGTACATATAAACACCCAGATCTCTCTCTCTCTCTCTTTCTGGAGCGTTTGACGTCACAGCAATGTCTGCATTGTTGCACCATCACGTATCGATCAATTCGTGTGTGCTCTAGAGATGTCAAGGTGATTGTGCGCTAATTTAAAAACATGGGATTATCAGTGTGATTTAAGTTTTTATTTTTCCGATCTACAAAATTCGAATTGAATTCTTAATATCACAGCAAGCTGAATTTGCACGCGATCACATTGAGATGTCAATCGCATGCTAATTTAAAAACATTGGATTATCAATGACTTGAGTTCTATTTATCCAATCTACAAAATTCAAATTGAAATCTTAATATCACGGCAAGTTGTGTTTGTATATTAATTTAATTTAGCACAATTCAAATATTATTTTGTATGTTTTAATTATTTCTTACTTTTTTAATTTAACTAACTTTCTGAGTTTAGTGCTGATTATACACACATTTTGCAAAATACCGATATAAATAAACGCTCTAACCAACAATAAAAACTGAAATCTTGAGATGTCAAAGTGGGCAAAATTACATTTAAAAATAGATGTTTCCCCAATAGCACAATGTCGAGAACTTAGATAGTTCCGATTTGCAATACCAGATGTCACATAGGACAGTCTAAAACAAGCCATGAACGGAATAACAAGTGTGCCAGAGAGAAAGTCATTTAATGCGTCTTTTGAAAAAAAAGAAATAAACAACTTATATAATTTTTCGTTCTAACATGAATTGAGTTCTTACCATACAGGTTTTTTCTATATTTCCTTACAGAAATCCGGCATCTATTTGATTTGTTTTCAATCTGCTTCCTGATTAAAAATTTCACTTCGGCATAAGACGGGCAACATCTCCTATATATATTAATATTTACTTAAAGCTTCAAAAACAACCGTCCTAGGACTGGGCTATAGGCTAATTATCTTAATATTTGCTAAAACTTAACCATAATTCCTTAATGATAGTATCACTGGCATATACTGCCCTAACTATCGTTAATTTACATGCATAAATATCATAGTGATAAATATTAGCTTACCTTTTTAGGCCAGCCCCTTTAAACATTTCCTTGCACGTCAGGATTTGGGGTTTTCCTGTTAGGGTTCCAGCCGGTGTGGTGATCTCATTTCACCATTGTTGTATTTTTCACGTGCAGACGAGTAAATCAAGCAACACGAATCAGTTTTGCAATAACACCGTAGTTCTCCATGACTTAGCTTCTCAGGACAGAAGGGAATATAAAATACTTTACAAAGTCATAGGAGAACTATGCAATTGTTGATTCAAAACCTATTTCGTGTTACTTGATTTACTTGTCTGCATGTGAGAAATCTAACAATGCAGTGAAAATGAGATCACCACAGTAGTCAACAGGAAACCCCAAATCCTGACAGTAGAAAATGTTTAAAGGGAGCTGGCCTAAAAGGTAAGATTAATATTTAACCCATAATTATATTAAAAAGCAATAATTTTTTCTTGAGTAATGTTGGGACCTGCTAAATAGATGGGCGTAAGCAACTGATTTCAAGTGGACAAACAAATGTTTGATGGCTTATTCTGGAATTAGAAATATGCAATACCTATAAAGTTCTGCTGATTTTTTCCCCATTAATTGTATTAATTTTTAAAATGGAATCAAAGTTTGAGTTTATTCATGTGACTTAATAGCCTGTAATGTTAGAGAACAATTTGAGCTACTTTAAATGTTCTGACGATAATTTAGTTGAAAATGTCAACAAAACTAAGTATTGCTGATTTCTAATTCTGAAATAAGCTTAGCTTGACAAACATTTGTTTAGATGCAAGAGTTACCTTACGGTACAAATGTGTCAAATGAAATAAAAACTTCACCGTCTGTTCTACCTGATGATGGGGTGAATGTTGCCCTGAAAGTACTAGTTAAGGGTATTTTAATCTGTAAATAGTTTAATCTTTTATTAAATATCGTTACCAAGACAGTGAAGTTTTTATTTCATTTGAAAGCATTTGTTTGTCCATGGACATCATCAATGTACAGGTCATGCCACCCTATTAGCAGAGTCTCAACATTACCCATGCGAGAATATGACTAACTTTTAATATAATTATGGTTACATTTTAGCAAATTTTAAGTACACCATGCTATAATTTGGTTATTTTTTCCGACATGCAGATTTACTCATCCCATAGGGAATACATTAATTGTGAAAAAATTGTCTACAGAAATTTTACCCATTGGAGACACAGGGCAGGCAAGTTTTTAGGTGGAAACCACCTATATAGGGAGTTCTTCAGAATCAAAATTTTCCCAAAGTTCTGGTATACTATATGGAGACATGGCTAATACATATGGTTGTCTTATTTTGTTCCATTGTCACACTGAGTCCAGAAATACATAGTTTCAATCAAATTTCTTAGGGAATTAAAGATTTTAATTTCTTCAAATTTTAGATATTTTTATTTTTAATACAAAGTTGGATTCAAAAAGAGTTTCTTCCTTTTTGGCCAGTTTTTTCACATGTTGATTTAATCCCTTTTTTAGTCTATTTTTTGTGCCACCTAAAATAATAACAGGTTTCTTTTCTCCATTATATCACAGCAACTGGTTCAGTGTGGTATATTTACTAATTCTTACATATCATCATCATCATCAACAATCCATGTGACATATAACTTGCTCATGAGGAGCCAGCCACCAGATGGCAGCAGACCGTTACAAATGTCTTGTATATTTTTACTTACACTATATTAGTAGTTAAAACACCAATATGTGGTGGTTTGAGTGCCTATCCCTCTCTGTTCCTTAGAATTTTGCTGAAATTAGGTAAAAGCCTAAATAGCATTCAACAGTGAAACCAAATTCTTCCACATCTATCACTAGAAACCTTCGAGGATCTGATACGGACTATTGATTTTACCAAACACAGAACATGAGTAGCAAGATGTGTTCAGAATTTTAAAAAGAATCCACAAGAAAAACTGGATGCCCTAAGAGCATTCTAAGTATTCATTATTGAGAGTATACATAATCCCAACACAATATGTGTGTACATGTGAGCACAACTTATATTGCCTATGTAACCCATTTCAGGAAGTGCGAATTCTGTATTCAGCACAAAAGAAGTTTTTATTTATATTTCTTTTTCAGTACCCAGCAAATCACCATAGGTTAATAACATATCAAAGGACATGTACATTCCTGGGGGACAGTGAAGGCCATAGTTATACGACACAATAAATCTACAATTACACACTATTTACTTTGTACCAGAGATACAAACTCTACCTTTGTGCTGAGACACAAAGGAGTTTGCAATTCCTGATGAGAGAGGGTAAATGATAGGCCAATTTTTTGTGTCACATGTACACACACATTATATTAGGATTATGTACACCTTCACCCTTCTAAGCCATTGCATACTTACAATGATCTAAGGCATCCAAGTGTGTGAAAAGGTAAATGAGATGAACATACTGAATTCTCTAATTGAAAACTGCACTTGTCTGCGAACTTATTATGCCAAGTAAAGCACAAAAGGAGTTTTCACTTTTCTCTCTCTCTCTCTCCCTCTTTCTCTAATTAACACAGGAATCAGACATCTCTGACTTTGTCATCCTGGGTAGTGTAACGAGATAGCATGCTCGAACGAAAATCGGGAGATGTGGGTTCAATTCCCGCTCCAGGGCGATGGAGTTTTTCAAGTTTCCTGAAGTGATTGATGTTATGTGTGAAACAATAAATACAGGCAATTCAGAGATGTCCGATTCCTGTGTTAATTATAGTGACATATTTTCCATGTATTATGAGAAGAATATTTCTTCCACATGATTGCATCTCTCTCCCCCTCTCACACAGAGGACCTTAGCATCTCTTATTCCTCACAAGCATTTAGGAATTTCTTTTTCATGATTTTTCTACTCCACAAATTCAAGTAACAACGATAATTTATGGCAACTGGAATTTATGCCACATTCAAATCTTGATGAATTGCTTACTCTTAGGACAGCTTAAGCAAAATTCTAGAATTAGGGTCTTTATGCTGAAATTGGACAATTGTCATTCTGAGCTACTTGTATAAACACAATACTTTAGAAAAGCATAGCTTACAGCACATGTATGTGATGCATTCCAAGGTCATCTTTGTACAGGGAATCAGCATAACAGTAACAATGGGTTATGTCACATCACACTTCTGCTGTATATGTATTGAAGTCCAAATTCAATATTTTGTATGTAAATTAAGGTTACAGTGGTGGCAACAGCTTAGTGGGAGGAAAATTAATCCTTTAAGATAGCATCCATAAATATTTTGTTTCTCAGTCAGCAAAAAAGGCAACTTCCTTTCCATGTTATAACAAATTTCTCAGAGTAACTGTTTTTGCAAACCACTTTTTCCCCATTTTCTTTTTTGTTTTGTAATCACCAGTGGAATGATGCACATTCTGCCTCATCTGAGTTAAAGGCCTGAAACAACGCTTTTTATTCACATGAATCTGATCCTCACGTGAACTATAGTTACCCAGTCAACAGGTTTTCCAGAGTTTTCTGCAAACACTTATATGACCCATGGAGGAGTTTTCTGAAAACACTGGCCCTGGACACCATATCTCCCTGGTCACTTCTGGCTTCACTTAGTCCCTAGAACCTAGGTGACCCTAATTAAGGTTACAGTGTTGGTCCATTTCCCATACAAAAGCTCATGCTGTTAATTGGTTTTAGGTAATCCTAATTCGTTTTTAAATATTAAAAACAACAACAAATAATAGTCTTATATAATAAATCAGAGCAAAAATTTCTAATGACGATTTCAATTATACTTAGATTGTTTTTAAATCAAAGATGATACTTATTAATATGCCAGTTAAGGAAATTATAAAGGTCACCTCTCGAATTCCACCCGAGACCGAGAGATGGCAACACAAGACCATGACCCTGTGATAAAAGATTCAAAAGCTGA